>JALBWW010000007.1:7500-10007500 GCA_023212625.1 Styphnolobium japonicum | reverse complement strand
TTTTTTCTATCTCTTTAGTTGCCACATTTACCTCATCACCTTCCACCTAACTCATTTATTTTTCTTAATTCTTAACTACTCTTTTTTTTAATTATTATTATCGTTTCATTTATCTTATTTTTATTTCTATCTTTCATCAGTGACTTTTTATTTTATAAAAATTGAAAAGGATGATGGCTATTTTATAATTTTTTTATATTTAGAGGCAGAGTAGACGAATGTGAAAGTGGTGAGGCTTTAAGGTCAATTAGTTTTACCATATAATTAAATGATAATTATATATATATATATAAACTTAATAACATAAATTATAAAATATATCATATAATTCAAATTCATAAAAATAACATATACCTAATTATTAATAATTTAACTCAAAATAATTTATAACCTTTTTGATAATTATATACTCAAAAGTGATTTTTATCAATACTATCCAAACAAGATTTGTTTTGACAAAAATAATTTTTAGATACAGGTTTTCAAACATAAATCATTTCACTCAAATTCACTTTTAACTAAAATTAAGTTTACAAAACCAAATTCATCTAAAATCAAATTTAAAAAATCTAATCCAAATGCACACTTAATCTTATCTTGTGCATGCAGGGAGCCGGGTTAAGTTTGGTTGCGTTCTTTTTCTTTAGTTTCCTTTTATTAATTTAAGAATTTTTCACTTTTAGTTGATAAATGTTAAAAAAAGAGTAGATAAAATAAATAATATTCTTAAACTTTGAAATTTTAATAAGTAATTTTAATTTTATCAATTGTTCCACTTAAACATTTAATATTTACATATAGCACGATCCATTAAAAAAAATGGAAAAGAAAGTAGAAAAAATAAAGAACTTAACCAATTAAGGTAGAATTATTTTGAGACTTAATTTAACAAATGCATTCTTAAATGAAATTTTATTTTGACTTTTGTAATTATAAACTACAGTATATTTAAATAGAAATTATAAATTCATATAATGTTTTGATAAGGAATAAATTATTTAGATAAATTTTTCTCATTGAAAATATTTTTATAGAGTTTTAATTTTGAAAATTATTTCACTTATATTTAAAAAATAACACATTATATTTTCCAAAAGTAAAAGAATATATATATATATATATATATATATACACACACACACTTTTCGGTTCTCTAATATAAATTTCATTGAAATTGGAATTTGGTGCTCTGCAACAATTTTGTCCTCATTTTGTAAGAACCTGATTTAATAAGTACATTCTTTGAATTTTTTTCATTTTGTAATATTAATTTAAATTTATAATGTTTTAAATAAAAAATTATTTATTGCATATTTAAAATTATAATAAATTAATCAAAATTCAAAAGAAAAAACAAAGATTATTTACCAAAACAATATCGTAGACTGGTAGCGCGCTATTTTGCATTTCTTATAAAAAAAAAGAAAGAAAACCAGTTGCATAACATGCAAATACGGCGAGTACTAACTAGCACAGTAGATAGGTCTCACTGTAAAAGACTGTAAACAAAACCAGACAAAGACACTCTCTCTCTCTCCTTCCATGGATCGGTGGGTAGAAATCCAATAAAGATGACATTTATGGAGCTATCACTGTTTTGACATTTATGTACGCCTGGTGCTTTGTACAGCCTCACTGTTACACAACAAGGTACATGCGGAGTTGATCGTTAGCCACCATTACCGAGTACCAACTACACATCTACCTACAACTACAAGGCTACTGCTATTAGCTACAATAGATTAGACATGGCTTATCTTCCTCAAGCTTTGTGGCTGCTAAGCATGTTGCACAACACATGAATACAACGTCCTCCTCTTTCGTGCTTCTCAACTGCATAACCACGTGTTGTGAGTTGTGAGTTGTGACTCTCCATAAATAGTATGAAGTTAGCTTCTTGATGGGGCTTTATCTTTTCCAGATACGCACTGCAACTCTTCAGAGAAGCCATTTCTTGCTGCCTTCTTCCGATGATGACTTCCAACATTACCATCAAAATTGTTCATAATAATTAAAAAATTAAAAAATTTTTTTATCACAAACAAATATACACTCAAACATATATATATATATATATATATATATAACCTGGACCATTATGGATCACATGTATACCTATATATAAATTTTATTTCAGATTTAAAAAATATACAATGTTAATAAGTGGCCTATTTATGTACTTGTTTTCTTTTTTCTAATCTTTGTCTCGACAATTTAATTTCATGGTTAATAACTAGTTGTGTATTATACACGAATCCATCTTTCTATCTTCTTTTTTTGTCCAGGACTAGGGTATTCCAGTTTGAAAGAAAGGAAACTAATCTCACAAATATTATCTAACGTATAATGAAGCACAGAGTCTTTTTATTTATATTTTTTTTGTATATATCATTTTAAAAATTAAATTCAAAACAAAATATTTAAAATATTCGAATTTTTTTTACTCAAACTAAGGCAAGTTAGTCATCTTTCTATCTCAAGGCATGCAGTAAGTGGAACACGTGAAATTGAATGTTTGAGCCACATTATGATTTCAATCAATGCTCAAGTGACCCACTTAGTTGTGAACATCAAAGTTCATATAATCTAGGAGACCGACACAAGTAATGGTGTACTCAAATATTTGTTAGAGTTTTAAGGAAACAATATGAGATTGCACATGCTGGAAGAGATCTATTAGAAGAAACATTATCGGCCATAAGCTGGGCTGGAATGTTGAACGAGGACCACAACAGCATCAAGACATGAAGGGACCACGCAGCAGCAGGGCAAGAAAAATGGTCAGCACTTGCATGCACGACAAGCTGGTCTTATGGACATATAGAGACAAGAAGCAAGTAGCAGTGGCGATTTCACGTGTAAAGACTCCTTAATCTTAATATCAGATATTGCGCTGTGTAACATCCAAGAAATGCTTACTTACCATAAGTTGTGGTAGAGAGAAATTGTACTGTCCGTATCTCACCCCACAATTACGCAATTTTTATTCACTCATTGCTCTGAGTTAATCATTTTACTCCGAGTTTACTGACTTCATTGTTGGTGGAGACAATATGTCCGCACCAAGTCACCAACATCTTACCCTTCCCTTCCAGATCTCAACTCACCTTCTCATGTGGAACTCGAACATTCCGCTATCTAGTACTCAGACGTCACCCAATGCCCGACCAACAGAACACCTCAAGAGAGAAACTAGAATACCTTAAGTGGATATTAATTTCTCAAGTATTAAGTAGATATTTAAAAATGAGATATATAAAAATAAAAATAATAAGAAGCAGCTTATGTTTGATATATTAAAATCAAAATGCACATCTTAAATTTTTCATATTTCTTATACTTAAACATGTTATAAATAGGTTTTCAAACACTTGAAATATTAGAATGTCCACTTGTCAAATATCTCCCAAGAGCATTTCTACCCATACAAGCATTTTTTTCTCATACAGCTTTATGGGGAGTCAACGCTAAGAAAGTACATTGAATGCATATTGTGCTGCAGAGAAGCAAAACAGCTTAAATCCCGGCAGGTTTCCCAGTTCCCAGTCGTGAGCAGCCCTTTAAAATAGATAAATATCATCAAACTTCTCAACTTGTGTCATGCGATGTTTGGATGATCCTTCAACAAAGGGACATGCAACCAATACAGGATATATTTAGCATTTAACTTGCCATACCACTTTTGGTTTATGACCTTCAGTTATAGCAACGAACTTTTACATAATCAGCATCAAAATCAGGAAACTATCATCTACTTGACAAAAGGCAAGAGAACCAATGTGGTATTCTACTATTTGAGATTGATTTATATCAAAATTCGTTGAGTAGAAAATTTACTGATGTCAACAACTGACATTAAAAATGAAGCTCGTAGACCAAAGGACTGAAACAAAACTTAATCTCCCCTTCCCTAAAAAACCAAAAAGGCAAAGAAAGAAGAAAAAAATTCAATGGATAAAATAAAAGTACCATAATTTATAATTTTTGTGTTACAAAACATTTGTTACTTTGAGAGCCAATAAATGATGAGAAACAACGTACAAGCAGCAATTACAGATGACAGAATAAGGGTGTCCCTTGAGCGTCGCCTTCGTATCGAACCTGCAAGAGAAAAATATTAGGTCAAACACCCAAAAAATATAAGGAGAGTTGAATCCGAAAATCAATGGCAAAGTAACACGATAAAAACTACTTTACAACATACCAAGCAGGCTACGAATAATGGGGAACTTGTCGCTGAGATGCTTTACTTTTCCTTGTACATCACCAAACAATGCCCTCTGAGAACCCAAGACAGCTCTTGTTGCTTGAGCTTGACTAATCACATCATCTATCTGGCAAAGGGCAGGGAAAGTGAATCAAGAATCCTCAAAGACAGGACAATAGGGTCATGTTTAATACAAGCTGAAAAGAGTTAATTCCACACGACCCATTATGACTTGATGCAGTAAGTGGAGAAATCTAAAAATAAAAATAAAAAAAGTCATTGGCAAATAAAGCAAATGGATATTCAAGATTTGTTTTTTGCAATAGAAAGAGAAATCTTGTTAGAAGATATTCTTCAAGAATGTATAAATGCAGTTCTGCAAATTTTGAAAATATAAATGTATAAACTCAAGTACATAAAATATAGAAGAAACTGAGAACAGTTGAGCACAAGCTCGTGTGATTTTTCTTCAAACTTATCTTGCTCTACGACAGAAAAGACAGAGTAGAAAAAGATATATAGGAAAGGGGAAGATAAGATGAGATATTGAGGTGTAAAGATTTTGAGCGAAGTGCTATGGCAATGTACAAAGATATGACCATGAAAATTAGTGCACATACTGTTAGAGATTATACACTATTAAATCCCATAGACCACAGTATTTCAGCAAAACACCATGAGATTGAGTGTTCAAGCTGCTACAAAAAGACCTTTCCTCAATTCTTTAACAATTGACATCATGTGAAACTGCAACACTAAAAAATTTGGCTTTGAATATGTAACATATATTATATCCGTTTTCAATTTGAGATATACAGGTTCCAGTATTCCACCAACATAATAGATATGATTGGGAAAGGAAGGTAGTATGGGATAATAGGAGTAGCACCAAATCCCTTTAAGCATTGTCATCTAGGAGTAGGATCGGAATCGTAAGCAGGGTGGCCTTTTTTGCAGGGTTTGGAGGTCGTCAAATGTGAAAAACAATGTCCTCAACAATTGACTTGGTTATATGTGAATGCGACTGGTTTTCGTTTTTATCATCTTTGTTCTTTACCTTCTTCTTCCACAGTCCATGTAATGGGAAGACAAAACACAATAGCATATCAGTTAACAAAAAGTTTCAGCATCAACAGTTATAATTAAAAAGGAATGGTAGAAAATAGAACAATGATCAAGCATAGATGGAGAAAAATGTGATGCACTTGATGGAACTATTCACTCCATTTAACTCAATAAAGCCATACATTTAGTCAAATCCCCCCATCAAGGGTTCAATCCACTGACAACTCCAACCCCAGAAAGCATCTTTTTTTTGGGTGCTAAAATGGTAATGATAGGTTACTCTAATACCACCGATCAGGGCACTTAGTGACATGCCTAGGATCCCGAAGGACATGCAAAGGTCCACCCAGAGCCAGAAAGCATCTTCTCATCACTTTAAAAATCACCATCTTTGCAGACTCGAATTATAATGAGCCGAATGGTTACACAGCATAAATAACACCTTTAGCAGATTTAACATCCATCAATCCCACCTTCAGCTTCAGGCAAATGAAATCTTTTTCTTTACAGTATATACTTGCGTTAATATAAACCACCAACTAAAACAACTTTGTTTTTTGCTTTACAGATAAGGAAACGTTCACTGATGGAGAATTTAAGTAGAAGAAATGCAAATTTATAATACTTAAGAATAGAATATAGACTTACATGAGATATACTTCCATGGATGGCAGCTCTCTCACGAAGTAACTGCATCCTGGGTGACGTACTACCCGATGTCTGCCAGAAGAAGGTAAGTCTAGTATAACTTTCAGAAAACAACTATATAATCTAACTCAGATCATGCTCATGATTCACCTTAAATTCAGTAATGTCATCCCTGACTGAACTCAAAAGCTCTGCATGTTCCGTCATTGAGTTTATGTTTCCTTTGATACGCCTAAATTCCTGATGAGAATAACAATCAACAAGGGAAAGATGTTTAAAGTCAACTTATTAGAGCTATAGAAATTTAGTCCAGTGTTGTCACGAGACGAAAAGCGGGTTGATGAGGCCACCCCAAAAACCGCATCACTTTGATGCGGTGAGGCGATGCGGACACATGAACGAAGTGATGCGGATATTTAAAAAAATAGCTAAAATTATCCATATAACAACAACCGCATCAGCACAGGGTGATGCGGCTGCATCAGGGCCGCATCATGCAAGCCGCTCCGCCCAGGCCATTTGAGGAGTTTTTTCATATTTCCGCCCCACCTCACTGCCTAGGCGGCCGCGTCAGGTGCCTTTAACAACACTGATTTAGTGTAGCAATATCCAATTCATTACAGTAACATTCTTATTTATGAAAGCCTACAGAAGCATTCTCAACATAATCAAAAGTTGGCATAACAGTAGGCAGGGCTTGGCCACAAATAACCAAGAATAATATATCAGGTCAGAGTGGCAAAATAAATAAATCATGGTACTATGGTAGGTCTGCATATGTGTGATTTAAAATAACACAAAGCATATAAAACGTTAAGATAACATCTTCATCTACACTTAGAAGGAATTCCTTAATGCATATAGAATTATAGGATCACCATCAGAAACTGAATTTAAAATGCCTGTGGAGCATTGCTGAATTTTATTTCAGAATGTTAGTTTTTAGGTTTTGATGATGAAGCCTAGGTTAAAATCTTTTGAGCATGTACATCTTTTCCTCCAATTAATATTAAGTTTATTATTGATTTGAGCTATGCCTAATATTTGAATTTGAAGTTTCCCTAGTTAGGCAATATCTAAATTGATTTGACTTGTGGCTAAATTATTTTGAATTCTAAACTTTCCCTACTTAAGGAAATACTCTAATTGATTTGATCAAGTTTTGTCAAACATTTGCCTATTGATTTAAATAGTAATTATTGAAATAAAAGGGTAATTGACACATAATCTTAAGAGATTTGATTGTGAATTTGAAATTTATTCTAGTCAATTTCGTGCAATATTAAACAGAAAAAAGGAGCACCTACTGGAACAAAGGAGTGCCTAGTGGAATTATTAACAGAAAGAATGAGCACCTACTGGAAGTCTTAACAGAAAAAATGAGCACCTAAAAGAGCACTTACTCAGATAAAAGAGAAATTACCTAAATTACACGTAGGACTTGTCCAACAACTAGAGAAACTTATTCTAAGGACATCAATCACTCTAACGGCTATCAAAATCAAGGGAAAGACCTTGCTACATAAGGAGAAGAGTCTCAAAGGATCAACATCGAATCTTGAAGGAAATTCCTAAGACCTGGAACATCGTTCATCCTTCTCAAGAGCTTTACACTTGCTTATCTACTCTAGAAAAAAAAAAAGTCTTTAAAATCCATTGTAACTCATTCATAAGAGCACTCATATTCTTGAGAGTTGATCTCTTGTTCTACTGAGAAAAGGAAGAGAGTGCGGGTAGCATTTTAAGAACTTCCTTTTGAACTAGGTTACTCTATTTCGAGTTTAGGTAAAAGAAAGTTTCTTGTGGTGTCCTTGGAGGAAACGACACCACTGTCACTCTGGTCTACATTAAGGTAGAGAAAGGTTGAGTGTGATATCCTTGTCAACAAAAAGGTCACCGAATTGAAGAAAATTCCAAACAATTGTTTGGGGGACTGGACGCAGGTCACACGCTGAACCAGGATAAACTCCTTGTGCACTTCTCTCTCCCTATCTCTTTATTTGAAGTTTATCATATTATTTGCTTGCATTGCATTTGATTTTTAATTTTACAAATCTGTCATTGAATAACTTAAGAACCAATTCAACCCCCTCCCCTCCCCCCTTTCTCTTGGTTCTCACATAGAAATATTCTGTTTTTTTTTTCTTGGACATCTTTCACAGCTCAAAAAGGAGGATAGAGGATCTCAACTAGAACTTTGACAGATGGGCCAAAACATTACACCCTGTACTGTCCAAAGTAGTCTGTTGTGTTTCCCTGAAATGAAATACCATAATCTTTAAAGATCACTCTTACCACTTCCTACTTTAGGAGGATACCTCATGATCTTGATCCCTTTTTAGTTCTTCTAGTGACAATTTTGATTTTAATAAAATAAAATAAAAAATTCATAAGAGCTCAAGCTAGATGGGTATGTATTTTACTATTTGATCCTTATTCCTCTCAATTTTCTTAAAAAGGATACAATAGGGATAAGAAAATAAGCACAGTCTAAGCACATTCTTATTCTTCATTATTGTCAGTCAAACCATGCTAAAGAAACTAAATCAAATTCAATATATTCTTTTTTCACCTCTTTAGGAGAATATGAAGAATCCTTTAGTTCACTCCATTTTCATTTCTTCCATTTTCTTCAGTATAGCTTAAAGGACATGCAGTGACAGGTTATAAGATGCACCCACGATCAGATTCAGCAGTTTACCAAAAATTACAGGCTTGACATGACATAATACATGCTAACAAAGATTGGTACTGGAAACTTCGTTGAAATTACGACTCAGAGCGATGACTGCTAATCACAAGCAGCATTTCATTGAGAGAGAATATTCAAGCAGTGACAACTACAGTTAGTCATGAGCCCCAACCAATGAAGTGACAGTAGGAAAAATATTAAAGGCAGCATGTCTTTAACTGCTCCTAACTTTTTCTTTATCTTTTGCCATAAATTGGCCCAAACCCACACATTTTTTTTTTTAAAAAAAAAGGCTCACTATTTGAATCTAGAATGGAAAGTAACAGGTGTCATAAACCAAGATCCACACACATCTGACCCAAGTCCAAGCATTGCACATAAGAAGATAAAAAAAATGCACAAATTCTTACAATCTACCAATTCAGCCATGTAAGACCCATGCAATGTCCTTCCATCTACTAAACAAAGAATGCATAAGTAATGGTATGTCATGTAAAACGAACTATATGTACTTCTGTAACAATTTACACTGCCAGAGATTCATTATTTTTGAACTGATTGAAACTACATTATACACATATAAATGTGATATAAACATACCTGGGTAAACTCATGAAGAATATCTCTGTGCCTAGCCAACTTTTGAGTTACAGAAGTAGCTGCTGCAGCAGATGCAGCACATCTACTCATTGAATCATTTATGTCCAATAGTTTCTCGAGCAAGGATTGGATTTCCATTTCCATGGACTTCCATGACCTACTGGACCCAAGAGGTGGTGAGCCACCATCCACATAGCCTAATAAGTAAAGGTATAATATCATAATTATAGAGAACAGCCAGACTAAATGCATTTAATTATAAAATGCTTCAAGATTATTAATTTGGAAACTAAAATAATTTCTCTCTCATGTACAATTTGGAAACTTTAGCTTTCTATCAATGATAAACATTTTGAGGAGATAATGAATGTGACAGAACCAGAAAAGTAAATATCATAACCATATTACCAGAAGACAGTTGTAAAAGCCCATTGCCTAAATAAGAAACTGCTCGACCATACACTTATTTAACATTAAGAACTGAATATAGTAATAAATAGTCAATTGTAAACTAATTACCAAATAGGAAATAAATAAAATAAAAAAGAAATAAATCTTCATTTTACTTTTATCTTCTGTAAGATTAAGTGCCTGTTTAGCCTTGATTTAAATGATCTGCAGTCATGACAATCACATCTGCAAAAGGCACTTTTATAAGATACACTATTAAGAAAAAAGATAATTTAGCTAGTTTTTACTTCTAACACATCCAAACAGGCACTATCTATGATTAAATCCCATAGGATAGAACTAATTAAGCAGCCAATGTGTGTAGAATTATATCTGGCTTTGTTTGTTGCTGCTCTGTGGACGAACAAAGCAAATGATAACAAAAAAACATAATAATATAAGATCAAAAAGAGAGAGAGAGAGGGGGGGGGGAATAAAAAAAGCAAGGCGAGGCACATAATCTACTTTTCTAGCATCTTTCTCTCCAGAGTTCAGATCCCATTACCACATCAATTATGCCTCTTTCTACTCCTTGACTAGTATCCCACTAAACAACCCTTTTTTTTTTGTTTGAAGCTATATCCCTATTGATAATTAAAATTTCAAGTTATCATCACGATCCTTGAACTCCAGTTTCCCCCATATATTGCGAATTGCGATTACTAAGATAATCCCTAAGATAAACAAAACAATAATTGACATAATTTCAACCATAATTGAAATTGCGAAAATGTTAGCGTGGAAAAAGGAAAGAAAACCTTGGGTGAACCTAGCGCCGAGCTTGGCGTAGGAAGATAGCTTGACGTCGAGATCACCCTCGATTTTGCGCGCTTCCTTTCGCAATTCCTCCCAACCCGATTCCTGCAACTCCAAATTCATTCGGATCTTCTCTTTTCCGTTGATTCTGTTATTACAGTTTGAGATTTTCTGGTTCCAAATTCCAATCCTTCACTCTCCTTCGCTTATGCTTGCAATAAACAGGACAAGGGGGAAATGATCGTGGCAAATTACTTCTCACAAAATTAGTTATTTCTGGAAACAGTTATAAATCGATATATAACAGTTCAAATTGCTTTCCAAGTTTTTATAATTTTTTCAACATAAAATAATGAACAAATATTTATTTTAGTTTTTTTAAAAAATATGTATTATCAGTTAAAATTTTTAATGATAAATAAATTAACATAATCTCTCAATATTAAATTTTGACATTAAATTGATGTTTTAATGTCATTTTTTAACATTATATTGGTCATTTAATGTTATTTCTTAATCAAAATAATTTTTTAAAAAGATTAATTTGATATTAAAAATTATTAGATGAATGACTCTTATATATTTAAAGAACTAAAATAAGAGTTTATTCTAAAATAATAATAATAATTTTAATTATTCAAAGATTATTCAAAAATAAAAAATAAATAAATTACAACTATTCAAACTCTATGTCAAAAAAAATTATCCACACAAGTTATTTTTAAAATGTTTCATCTAAACATAACCTAAGAGTTTCTCTCAACTTATATGTATAAAAATATGTTCTATGTAGTATCACCTGTTATATTTTTAGTAAATTAGTACTCTGACAATACACAAAGGCAGATCTTGTAAGGGACTGGGGGAGCCACGACCTTCTCAAAATTTTTAAAAACTTTACATGAGTACTTAAGAAAATTACACATTAATCCTTTAAATATGATTAAAATATTATATGACCTTTAAAAAAATTAAGAAATTTTACATGAGTATTGAAAAAAAATTATATTTTATAACTTTAAACATGACCAAAATATTATACGTCCCTCAAATTTTAGCTTAAGAATCACCATTAACAATACATATTTTAAATTTAATCTAATAATATGTATTATGTAGTATCACATGTTATATTTTGTGAATTAATACTTTCACAATACATATTCTCGACAGGGTCTCCAGGTCTTGGATGTTTAATATACCAATTCAATCAAAACATATATAACACATGGCACAAAATTTAAATGTGTTATTAGATTAATCTTATACACATGAAAATGTAGACTTTTATTCAAAACTTTATTTAATATAGTTTCCTTTAAATGATTTTATATTATTATTAATGAAACATAATTTTAAATTAGGAGGTTTTCTAGGTACACTTATTTTTTTTTGTAAGGATATTGGTATCATTTTATAATTAGTAGTTAAAATTTGACCATGTGTCTGATTTAGTTGAAATATAATTATTTTATTTATATTTCAACTAAGTATGATATATGACTAAATATTAATCATTAATTAATTAAAGTACCTCTACTCTTACAAAAACAAAAAATACCGAAAGAATCTCCTTTAAATTAAAATAAACTTAATTTAAACAAAAATCATAATGATAATTTGGTTATTTGTGAATCATATGAATTACGACTATTTGTGAGGTAGGTGATACCCACATCTAGATACACATTCCGTTATTGCATAATTGAATGAGGCACCCAGCCTGAGGCAGTGGGCTTACCCTCATATAATAAACTTACTCTCCCACGCCTGACTCTCCTTTTGGCAGTAACAACATAACTAAGGTATATAAGGAGAAGGAATTTATTTTCAAAAGTACATTAATCATTCTTAGCATGAATGTTAAACCTCCGTTATTTACATTCTAACTTGAGCATGAAAGTGTCTTTGCAAGTACCTCTCTCATTGTATACTAAACACCCTCAAACAAGCTTGAATTCTGTTCATTAAAGTGACATCAATGAGCCACATGAACAATTTATATAAATGAACTCTAAATACGGAGTTGTCTAACATGCACCTGAATAAAATGAGTGCATTCATGCTCCATTTAATATTAGCCATTCATTAAGAATAATAAAAGTCATGAATCCATCCAACGGTATACAACTATAGGTACCACCGGTTGTGGGGATTATGATTGACCTTTGCAAAAAAGTCCTCTCCCTCCCCCTTTATCTGATTTCATTTCAGTACCCCGTCTTCAAAATAATAAGAAACCTTACTACATGTCACACAAATTTTAAATAAATAAAAAATGAAACCCTTTAGGCAATATGCAGGGAACATTGTGGAAACTATAGTTATAAGTAGATCGAATTGTGAAAATTCTTTCCGAATTGTTATAAAAGAGTATATAAGAGTAAAAATTACATGTTAATAATATCCCAAAAAAATATAATCTCCAAAATTCCAGAGCCAAACCCACAATTTTGATTTACTTTTACTTTTCAATTACATTATTAATTGAAAAGGTAATTATATTTATTTAATTTATAAATGGATGAATATAAACTTCTTGTTGTGTTTAAATTATAAATATTATTAATGTAATTGAATTGAATTGCAATAGAGTTAATAATATTACAAATTTAATTTAACTAATTGTAGTTACATATTAAATCCACTTATTGTCACACCTATTCCATCTTTATAAATTTCTTCTGTACAAGTATGACAATACTAAAGGGAGAAACACATTAAATTTCAATATAATAGATTAGATTATAATAATCGCTTAGACTTATTCAAAAATGAAACATATTTCAAATGTGGGTATCAACTATTATGACATACGGTATTTTTATATATTTGTTTGTTTTTTGTATGAAAAATAATTTTCAATAATAAGAGCAAAATCAAATTTGATATGTAATTAAAATGTATTTGATTTCAGTTACAATTTTTTAAGTAATTAGTTATTCAAACTCTTATAAATCAAAATTATTATAAATATGGCCATGTGAATTAATTGGTGTAGAATTATTAGTCAATTATCATTGTTAATTATTCTTAATTTCTTTGTATGAATTGATCACCTAATCAATTTGTAAGGACGGGACATGAATTGAAATTGAAATAAAATTTTTGAAGGGATAACCTGTCCTAAGTAAAAATATTAATTAAAACAATAAAGTCTCATACGGGGGTCGTTATGGGTATAAATGTAATAAATAATTAAAAATTTATACCTTCATAAAAAAATTAAAAAATGAAATGAATTTCCATGAATAAAAATATTTTCATGTCATTTTTTGTTTTTTTCCATTTCCATCATATCATGATGGCAATCCCTCTGGTAAGAAAAAGTAATAAAAAATTAGGACAATAAATTTTCTAAATCATGGGTAAATAATATAATAAAAAAATTTATGTTAAGTTGCTTTGTATAAAAAGAAAATTGCATGACAAGAATCATTCAAAAAAAATTAAATAAATTCATGTCATGTATAAAACTTGAAAATTTACAATTTAAATTTTCAACTCGTGATTGTCAACTTGTTGTGGCTAAAAATTTAATAAATTATTTTAAAATTTTCATGTCAGTTAAGCGCTTCTCTTTTTGACCCTCCCTGCAATTAATAGAGTTATTAGTGAAACACCTCTCTCTTTCGCTCTCTCGGTTGAAAGTGAAGTTTCATATGGTGAGCAATTGAAATTTAACAACATTTTTAAATAAAAATAAATATTTATTTTGGTTTTCTAAAAAAATATGTGTCATTAGTTTAATTTTTTAATAATTTTTTACATTAAATTAATTTTTTTAAAAGACTAATTTGATATAAAAAAATTACATTAAAAATTTATTTTGATACCAAAAATAACATTAAATAATTATTTTGATATTAAAAATTGACATTAAATGATTATTTTAATATACTCATAATTAAAAGACCTAATTAATAACAATCGTATTTTTAGAAAATTAAAATAAATATTTACTTTTTAAATAATGGATGTTATTTGATGGACTAAAATGAAAAAAGAACAAAATATAAGTCTTTTACCACAAATAATACGATTAGGCCTGTTTTGCAATATCATAAAACCTGCTAACCTATAATAGCAGGTAAATTTAGAAAGTATAGATGCACTACTCTTCTTTCAGGTGTACTTTAGAAGGCTCCCTCTAAATACATTGGGGTAGACAAACTTTTTAAAATAATGATTACTATCACTTCCTAATAATAGTTTTACTGGTGAATTTGTTATACTTTATTTTTCTTGGTTGGAGGTCCTTTATTTTATTTTAATATATTTTTTGGGAAGAAAGAAAGGGTGGACTGTGGAGCTTCAAAGGTTAAGGCTGCTTTGCCCAACCCAGTTCATTAGGTTATCATGTCAACTAAAAGCTACCTTCGGCTCCAAGCTTGAGGCCCATCCAACAAATGGCAACCGATTCAAGACTCTATATTGGTCCTGTAACTAGGCCCACAATGCTTTCATCATGCGGGTTGAGCTACAGCTTTAACGTTCTTATTGTTTTTAACTGAAAAATGTTAAGAGTCCAGTCCAGCCAGTGATCTAATGACATGCATGCATTCATAACATATATAGATCTGTTCACATTGTTATTATAGATTTAAATCAATATACATTATGTTTAAAGTGGTAATAGGTTTCAATTTCAAGTGTCAGATCAAAAATTCGATTCATAGAATCATCATTGTTGAAAATGCTCATAACTAAACTCTCTATCGAATGAGATTAATCTCATACACA
Organism: Styphnolobium japonicum; assembly: GCA_023212625.1. Classification (NCBI taxonomy): domain Eukaryota; kingdom Viridiplantae; phylum Streptophyta; class Magnoliopsida; order Fabales; family Fabaceae; genus Styphnolobium; species Styphnolobium japonicum. Next base: position 9,992,339 of record JALBWW010000007.1, on the reverse strand, counting down.
AAAAATATGATGAATAAACCTATAGTTCAAACCAAAAAAAGTAAATCAATATACACTAATGAATAACTTTCTTATATATAGAAAGAATTTCTTAAGTAAAATCTACTATTTGATTGAAAGTTTATTTCGTACATATCATGTTTATAAAACTTCATATATACAACATTATTTGTATTCTATTGAAATATCTTAAAATTAATTAAGGTATATCATATTTATAAAGTCTTAAAATTGATTAAATTTATAAATGAAATATTTTATTTAAAATTTATAAAATATAATTTAATTTCACTTTAAATTTCCTTTGATTTTAGTCCTGTACATATAAAAATTCACTCAAATATAGTCAAATTTGATTAAATTTGATTTTACTTTTAAGTATTTAAATTAATGATTTTAACTGTATTAGTTTAGCCATTTTACTTATCTTATCCATGAGTGAAAAATAAAATTATTAAAATGAAATGAATTCAATTTATCTCTAGTAATGTGTTCCAAATATAAAAATTAATTTATAAATTAATTTAAATCTTATTTTTTATAATGAGTTTTCAATATGAGAATTGATTTTCATCAAATGCATTTAATTTAATTTAAATCAAATCCATTTTATTTTTTCAATGATTCCAAAGTTTTTAGTGTAAGAATTATACATATTCTTATTTATAACACAATAAACAAAATTGGATTATTGGAGCATTTCATATTATAGAGCTAAATTTGTCCTCGAGTGCATGAATTCCTTCTTGAAACCCGTGATTATACATTAATAAATCTGCAGTTAATAGTTCAAGAGCAGCCTACAACTAAGCACAAGATTCCAACCTCTCTTGTCCGTTATGAGGACATCAGGCTTATTATCTAAAGATAATGCAGCCGACCCTTGCAGACCGAGTATTACCACCTAACAATCAGACTCGGATATCACCTGCTCTTCCTGCTACGTTGCTGTCCACGAACTGATGCATCCCTGATTTTTATTTGTCACCCTTCACATAGGGCCAATTACTAGAGGTTGAGTATGGTAATTAAGTATATCCGTACAAAAAACGATGACAATAACTAAGAACTAATGAAGCATGTTTAGTAAAAATATCATATTATATAAATATCATTTGCTTTTTCTTTTTTGGTAAACAAAAAAAAATTAAGGATGAGGGATTATCTCATCATAAGGTTAAGACATATTACAAGTCTTAACGAAGATTTAAAATGATACTTAAAAATAATTTATCAATAAAAAATTATCAATAAAAATTAAATTCAAAACTTTTAGCCACAACTCATCCTACCTATTGCACTAACTTTCGTTCATTTGCTATTTTTATTTATGAAAAAAAAAGTGATAAAAAAATGATCGCATAAGAAACTGAAAAAGCATGGTTGGGCTGGGCTCGTGTTAGACTTTTGTTATTATTAGGACAAGATAATAGCGTGGGACTTCGAATTCAAGGCTTTTCATTTCACCGTTGCTTCCTTTGCCGTAAGAATTCCATGACAAAATCTCCACAAGGTTGGTTCCCATTGAAAAAACCCTACGTCAAATGTTGGAATTATACACTACGTTTTTCTATTCTGACCTATATGAACTATAAAATGACAATTGACAAGTTGGGCATAGAAAATGAGGCTCATGGCATTTATTTAGGATATCTTTAAAAGCGCATGCACAATGCGTAAGCGTAACGGGTCTTGCTATCAACACACACGTAGCATCCATGGTCCCACCGTACGAAGAAAATCGGTCTCAGCCTCTCAGGTGGACCCCATACGGTTTTCGTACGGATCCGTACATCAACTACGACGACAACGTCGTAGGCTGAGCTTAGCAGTTTGGATTCTTGCTTCTTGCTATGGTACGTTGCTTGTATAAATTGTGTTGAAACTTGAAAGTTGAAACTTAAAACAGACACCACCCGATGGCAGAGACGACTTTTCGCAAAGGGAAAAGACAGAGGCTGAAGGAATGCGGATGGAAGCAAACTTAGTGGTAGGTTGGCTTTTGAATTCACACAAGGTACGAATATTCAAGTAGGCATGCATATGGGTATTTGAAAATTTAGAATAGTTGAAGGTTTCGTTTGCCTATAATAATATCTTAGCTTTTGATAATGACACTAGCAATTAACCTGATAAAATATTCGAAACTTGAATATGGTTTACTTTACTTTTCTTTTTTTTATATATAAAAGACAAATCTGTTTTACACGATAGCATAGTAAAAATATCTCTTCCTTTCAGTAAACCATCCTTTTGATAGCCAACCCTTAAAACTAGCTGGAGAAATCTAACAAGAAATTGTTGTGAACGGTAGCGAACTTGAAATATAAAAGGAAACAGTTTTTGGTCCATGAAATTAGTGATATTTATATTGATTTGGATATTATTTTTATAAAATAACTTTAAATATTTAATAATTTATATATTGACTTATGTATTAACTTTTTAAAAATTATATTTAAATTCATCTAAACAATGTACATTTTATTAAAATCAAGTGTATTTAATACTTATTAACATGCGCTTTTTAAGGACACATATAATAACAGGGCTCCATTTAATATGAAGCATTGACATTTGAAAATCAATTACTTAATAATTTTATTAATGATGGATAGGCTTAAACCTTATCATGTTTAGTTGACTCAATTCTTCTTCATCTTTTTGTAGTTATTATATCATATACGTGTGAATTAGCATGAACTAAACCTTAACCTCGAAGTGATAAAAGGTCACTCTTTCGTTCCTCTCTCCCCTTTTTTAGACAATAGGATGCAGTTGAGGCTGGGATTTGAACTCCCGATCGACATAGAAACCTCCAAACCTCCAATGCTCTCTATTGTAGGTTTAAAGGATTACAATTTCTTGTTTATTAGTTCTTATACTACTTCTTGATTGGACATGTATGCATCCCCAGAATTGATAACTGATCATAATTTAATGGTAATTTTATAGAGATCGAGATCAATACAATAAGATATTGTATTTTTTATTGATAATATATACTTTGAAATTTTTATTAGTGTATAAATAAAATAATTTAATATTTATTTTTGATGTGACAAATTAATTCTACCAACCAAAACTCAACTTATTAAAAAAATTCATTCTCTATATATAAAATAATTCTAATTTAAATTTAACATGTTCATTCTCAAGATAAGTATGTTTTAAAATACCCTAGTTATCTAGTTGATATTTTTTTTTCAGTGGATACAAAGACTCATGATCGAATCTCACGTTCGTCAAACGAAAAGAGATGATTTCAAAAAATACAGATGTTATATTTGGCGTTAAAAAACTAAAACAAACAAATTCAATTAAGAAAACAAATATCTAGCAGTTGCTACCGACCATCATATATCATATTACGTCTTTATTCTTTACTTGGATAATGGAATCTGTTCCTTTAATATCACACTTCAAAAAAGAAAAAAAAGCAAATCATCATTAGAAAAGAAAGAGAGAAGTGATGGTCTTAATGACCAAATGTAGCACAAATCCAAAATGACACTTGGTTGGACACAAGTGGTCCCATAGACACGTTGCCACGTGGCGTGCAAAGGGCAGTGTGACTAAATTAAAATACTGGTGGTTGGGGCACCCTAGCAAGTACCAACATAAACGAGGCACGCGAAGCTGGAAGCTTTGTCTTAGCGTAAAATTCACCAAAATAAATGCTGTTAATTCGTTTTGAAAATTAATTAAATATTTAATTATATTAATTAATAATTTATATATAATTAATTACTAATTTATTTTTATTTTAATATTTAATATATAATTAATTATAATTTATATATAAAGATTATTAATTAATATAATTAAATATTTAATTAATTTTTAAAACAAATAAATTCATCTTTTATTTTAAGGAGTTGATCTTTACGGAAAGATTTACGGTTATTCTCAATTAACTTTGTTGTCTCCACTATAAATTCGGATTGGTTTGGTTTGATTCGGTTTCATAAATGAAAATTGAAAACCGAATCAAACCAATCGGTTTTCATAAAACAAAACTGAACAAAACCAAAATTTTTTCGATTCGATTTTTTTGGTTTTGATCGGTTTGGTTCGATTATGAACACCCCTAATGTATTTATGCACTTATACTGTAACCAATAGTCACAAATGACAATAAAATTATATTTTAATTTAAAAAAATATTTATTTATAAAATTATATTATTTTTTATATTCAAACAATAAAAAATATTCAAAAAGACTTAAAAAATTATTGTAAAATAAAATAAATTACAAATACAGAATGTGAAATAATTATTTGGTTAAAATAATAAAAATTGATATTATAGTAAATCAACAAATTTTATATAAAAAATATCTTGAAAATTTTGAACAAAAGAAAATACAAAAACAATCAAAATAGAAGAATAAAAAAGCGAATATAAAAACTTAAAATATATAATTGAATATAAAATCTAAAAATAAAATAATTTTAGTTAAAATTTAAAATAATAAATAAAAATAATGAATTTCATAAAAAAAATCAAAATTTTTAATACTTGGTCTAATTTAAAAATCGTAACAAGTTTTTTATTTTATAATTCTTAAATAAATTTTTTTTATGTTTTTTTACTAACTTTAAATAATTCATTATATCATAAGCTATTTAGTAAAAATTACACATTATTTTTAAATAAATTTAAAATATTTCTATAAATTCAATTTTTTTATCATATTACTAATATAAATATCACTAAAAAAATCTAGCGGTAGATTAACTTTTAAACAAAATTAATGCATATAAAGAGGTGGATCCACCATTTTTTGGTGGTGGATGAAAAACATCCCCGCGAGGAATATGGTACATATTAGTAATCAGATTTAGATTTTTTGTTTGAACAACTGATGGTATCAACTTTTTTCTAAAAGTAGATTGTAGATTATATCTTTTAATTTTGGTTTTTTAGATTTTAAGATTTGAAAAGATGTAAATGATCTTCAACTTTACACTTTGTGCAAAAAAAATCATAATTCGTTAAATGTATATCTAATAGAATTGTCACATCATAAAAAAAAAAAAGGATAAATTACAAATAAGGTCTTTAGTATGTTAATAAGTAAGTGAAATTTGATTTTCTCCTTAATTATGATATTATTGGATATTAAAACATGTTTTTATTCCTTATTTTTATAAAAAAAAATTACTCATTTGTACTTTCTCCATAATTTTTTTGGTGCCAAGTATAGTTCAAATAGGATTATTTACACATTTTTAAATTCTAATCAATATGTAATTCAGACATATAGACCAAAACTAAAATGTATAAGTTATAAATTTATTTTTAAAAAAAAGTTTTCTTATATATATATATATATATATATGCATGCTCTTATTCAGTATTTTTTATGCAAGGATCTAATTATTCATTTCCTTTTTGAAAAAAGAAACTATTATTTCTACACAATAGTTTACTTTACAAGAATTTCACTAAAAAAAAGGTTTATTTTACAAGAAATTAGCACTTTTCCTTTGGAAATTAATCAACTTGGAACACCTTTGGCCATTACTTTAATTTTACCAATTTGACTCGGAGTAATATTATTTGGAGTAAATACTTATTTAGTTTTTTTTTGGTAGTACATATATATTAAGGTTTTTTAAAGATGTATATGACATTGTATTACCTTTTCATAAATACTTTAAATTAATTATTTAAAGATATATGTCATATTAAATTAATCTTTTAAAATTATATTATTATTAAATTAAATTTTAAAATAATATTAAATTTATCTTTAAATAATAAATTATTTATTATTTAAAAATTAACTTAATATCATTGATAAATAAAAAAACTAATATAATATGAGAAGACAAAAATTAATATTTCCTCTATTATTTATCATCTGCCTGTACCTCTTATAATTATTATAAATTTGTGCGATACCAATTCTCATATTGACCGTTACATTATCCTACCTTGACTCTCTCTCTCTCTCTCTCTAGTCTCCATACCTTCTCTCTTATAAATTGATCCCCACTTCATTGGCCTGTGCCGACAGCACAAGGGCAATAGGTCACTTCCCTTTGGCTTCCTCCATCTCCTCAGTCCTCACAAACAAGCACATGCACAATTTGACCTTTTCCAAAACTTGCACCCCATTTTCCCATTCTGTATCATAGCTCTTCCACTAGCAAAAAAATCATCATTTTGCTATCCACAACGACTACAATACCACCGAATTAAGACCCAGAAAGCTTGGAGTTTATTGGATCAGATCTCTTCGGTTTATGGTTCTGGAAACACCACTTCTGGGGTGTTATTGAAAACTATGTCAAACATACCCACTTCTCTTTCTGAGATTTGTCTCACCCAGTTTCGCCTTGCCATGTCCACAGCAGATCCATGGCCCTTCTTATAAGCCCTTCTGCATGCTAGCAAAACCCCTCTCCTCCTTCCATTCTCACACAAAACGAAGCTTCTAGTATAACCCTTTCCCTCTGATAGAAGATTATCATGCGATTCAAGCTCGGCAAGCGCGTGATCCGGGTCACCCGATGGATCTTCGGCAAATTCCGGACCCGACCCGGATACCGGCGTCTGGGTTCGCCGGCGAGGAAGCCAACGGCGAAGCTTCTCACGTGGGGCCGCAAGTTGACCAAAGGAGCAAGAGCCCTCTGCTCCGCCGCGAAACCCGGGTCGGGTTACATTCCGGTTGGATCCGACCCGGTTCAGGAGAAGGAGGGGGCGGTGCCGAAGGGGCAGCTGGCGGTGTACGTGGGGCAGAAAGACGGCGAGTTTCACCGGGTTCTGGTGCCGGTGATTTACTTCAACCACCCTTTGTTCGGTGAGTTGCTGAGAGAGGCGGAGAAGGAGTACGGGTTTCAGCACCCGGGTGGGATCACGATTCCTTGCCGATTCACCGAGTTTGAACGTGTCAAGACCCGAATTGCGTCCGGGTCGGGTCCCGGCGGCGGTTGCCGGAGACTGGCGTGGCGGCGACACTATTATTGAGGATGTTGGTGGTGATTGGTGAGATGATGATGACGATAAAGATTAGTGGTTGGTTGGTGGTGAGTGGTGCCTCGGAAATGTTTTTTTTTTTAGAAATTTTTTATTATTAGGTTGCATTCCTTTTTTTCACTTTTTTTTTAAACCTTTTTTTTCAAATTCTTCAGGACTTCAGGTAGTTTTATAGTTTTAGCTTTCTAATTAAACACCTGTTGTAATGAAGTTTTGAATGTAAGTACAAATAGTTTTTTTTTTCTCCCATCATCTGCTTTTGTTGCGAATAAATTTATGTTAATGTCAATTATGGCCATAAAAAACATTAATATCACAAAGTAATAATATATTGTAGTTTTTAAGAATAATGGTAATCATGAATCATGATGTCTAATCTGCGCAATTTGACATTTTCACTTTTTTATATTTTAGTGTAAATTCATTAAAGTAATACTTACACATACAAATATTTAAATTTTTACTATTATTCTTTAAAAAATTACTAAGTTATATTAATTTATTTACAAATCTACCTACAATTGCCTTTTATATATCATTAAAACTTATACAGTAAAAAAATTTCAAGTAATTATAAAATTAGGATGTTTTTATGTATTCTTTTTTTTTTTTTAAGGTTATTAGTATCTTCTTACAATTAGTAATTAATATTTAAGTACATATCATAGTTAGTTAAAATATAATTATTTTATTTATATTTCAATTAAATAAGACATGTAACTCAATATTAATCATTAATTACTAGAAGTATCAGTACTCTTATAAAAACAAAGAATGGGTACTCTTATTAATATCATCCTTACTAATAGCAATATCATATGCAAAAGTTTCATTTTATGTCTTTGATATCTAAATAAGAACTCGTCCTAAAAATAGGAAAGTTGGATTGTAGTTATTTCAAATTTTGAAACTCTCTTTATTTTATCTTATGTTTACTTCAGTTGATTATATATGCTTGCTATAATACACCAATTAATGTATTAGTATGAAGGCTACAATAAGGCTATTTTACAGCGCAAGTGCTATAGCATGAAATGGCTACTATATAAATTGTAAAAATTATCAAATTACGTATTGTTCATAAATCTAATGTACTTGGTCAAGAACTTCTAATGCAGAATTAAGAAGATTTATTGTAGCCTAAAGTAGTACTTTATAACTTTATAAAGAATATCCTTACCGATTGGTAAGTAATTGGTGAATTAGTAGCTTCTTAGATATATTACAATATTTAACATGTATGATATTAATTATGTGAGTTTTTGTCAAAAAAAAAAAATTTATGTGAGTTATTATTATCTTTAATTTTAAGGTACTCAAGTTTTTTCTTAAGTATCGATATTCTCAATAGTTGTTAAATATTTATAATTAATTTTCACAATAAATATTTAAAGTCTAATAAGTATAAATAACAATTAATAAATATTTGATAATTTATCAATGATGATGTTGAGGAAAAAATTTTGGGGTATTGAAGTAATCTACTTTTGACTATCTCATTTAATATTTTGAAAATTTCAAAACGTTAACTATAATTTAACATTAAAAAATAAAATGAAAACATTAAAGTTGAAAATAATAACCCCCTAATTCATGTTACATATTAAAAAAATGTGATATGATAGTATCCTTTTAGACTATATGAATTTAAATAATTTAATTTAAGAGATCTAATAGTTAAAAATGTGTATTTCATGTCTGGATAACTCAAATTTAAACCTTGGGGCCCACATAAAATAGTAATTAATTCTTTCAAATGCATTATATCCATATGAAGATGTTCCCTTAAAATTATTTAATGAAAGATTTAATCTCAATTAAGGTAAAAGTTAATCCAAGAATAACTTACCATACAACAAGTTTTTTTTTTTATAAAATTACTATTACTATTTCTCGTGGTCCTAAATGGACTCTATAGGCAGGTACTAATCGTGGAACCATACAGAATATTTCTTTTCTTATCTTCTACATAAGAGTCACCTAGCAAACTTGATGCGGAAAGAAGTGGTTCCCAATTGAGGTAGAGTTCATTGTCTCGAAAGATTGGTAACAAATTTGGTACAATAGTTTTCCTTTCTGTTTCTTTTGCCATTTAATCCATGAAAAGAAAAGTGCAAAAGAAATACATGAACCTGCCCGCAACGTTTTCTCACCGAAGGTGTCCCTATCACCTAAGATAATGTAGGTGTGGGAGAATCATATATTTGTATTCTACATTCCATATAGAAGTAAAGGGTGTCACATCCACTTGTCAGTAGGTTTGTTTGTCTTGCCCTTTGCATGATCGTTTTTTCTATAGAAAAAAGACAACAATTTAACCGTCATATTACCATAGTTTTAACTGGAAAAAAAAATTAAGGAAGTAATCAATATTGTAAAACTGCAAAATAAAATATTAAGGAAGTAATCAATAATCGTAAAAGTGAACATCAGATTTGAAAGTCGACAGACTAAAACTACAAAATTACTAACATAAAATTCTGAATAATATAATTTGTCCTATAACTCATTAAACAATAAAGTAGATAGTGATGAACAACTATTTAAAACTTTATAAAATATAAACAACAACATAACAAATTACAAATTATAGATATATAATCAGCGATTATCACTTACACTTTATATTCTAAAATGAACTTTTCACTTTAAATTATCTAAATCCATATATCAGCATATTCTTACATCATATTTATTATGAGAGTGTGTATATTTTTATTTGAAAAGTTTATATTTGCAATTTTTGAAATAAATAATTAAAATAAAAAATATATATGTCCATTTCTGTTATATCTTTTTCAATATAATAAAGCATTATATTGTCATATCCATCAATTTTGTGAGGCTATAATTTTTTTAAAAATATTTTTAGAACATATTTAGAAAAATTTTAATATTTTGAGTGAAATAATAAGAATATTTTAAATTAAAGCAAATTTATAATTGTATTTTTTTTTTATCAATGAGAGTTCTGGTTCTCTCAATGTTCATAATGAAAGTAAAAGTGGGTTTGCATTTACGCTTATCAAGTTTATATATATATTAAAAATTATTATTTTTATGAGTAAAAGTTTAAGATGAAGGGAAACTATCTTTATTTCAATGTCAGGAAAAACCACCAATCTCAACAAAGATTTATTGTGAGATTACATATTGTTTACCAACGAAAGACCTGTAAATTTGAAACCAAGACATGTTATGAGTGAAAAGTCAATTAGGTAAGCTAAGCTAATCCCGTTAGCTAAAAGTCTAATTTAATCAGATGCTATAATTGTCACAACCCTTTGATGACTTATACATTTATCATCCATCTTTTATAGAAAAAAATTAAAAATTTATGATAAGTGACACATAATGATAAAAATTAAAAACTAATGTTAAGTGACACATAATGATTTCAAAGTTATTAATAAATGTGAAGGACTTGCACGTATTAGTAGACAACTTATTGGATTAAATCATGATATAGAATTATTGAACTAATTTTAGATTTACTCCAATATGATAATATCTGATAATAGAAAAGTTATCCATAAAAGTAAAATAAGATAAGAATGGTACTCGGTATATTTATTAATTTTAAGGTGTTTGTATTTATTCTTCATCTTTTAACAATCTATTCATTTCTTGAATTGGTTTTAGTAGGTGAGCCTAAAATATTTTTTCCTCATGAAATCTATGTGAGGGTTCACCCATTTCTCATTACGTTAAACTTATTGGAAACCCTTGTTACCATGCATATAGTATAGTGGTAGATGAATGACCGATAGAGACGAAAGAGCCACTAAACCATGGGCGAGGGGTCTAATAGAATTTTTGTATATTTGATAATATATATATTTAAGTCAGCAGAGATTGAACTATGGGAGTTCTATTACTATTTTCATTAGGAGGAGAAAAAAGCATATGAATTGTATTAGATTGTTTCAGTCCACAATGTAAAACAAGCTTAACAAGCCTAATGGGAATTTTTTTAATTATCAAATAGCTATTTAAATTATATTTTTAAATAATAAAACAAAATAATAGATTAATATGCATTTTAATACGCCAATGAGAATATAATTAATAGTAAGACTAAGAAAAAGTATGTTGCCATTGGCGATTTCATATTTGGAACTTGGAAGAGGTTGACTTCGCACCTGGCTGTTCATTCTCTAAAGACTGTTTTATTGAAGTGTCTGTATGATACCCATAACGACAGGTTCTTGGCGTTTGAACCCCAGAAAAGTATTGATGTGAATATCTATTCCTTCGACACCAGTTGCAAATGTTTATTTTGAAAAACCTTTATTACAAAATTATACAAAGAAAACATCCCATGTCATTGTAATTTTATAGAGCATATGTAAAAAGGGGCATCTCATGTCAATATCAAGCTGTTCTTGTTTTCTAGTTTTTTCTTCTTTTTTTCTGCCAGAAATTTTCAGCTTTTTTCTTTGTTGATTCGTGTGGCTGTTAATAGTAAGATGCCAGCCGAATTCTGGACCATGATTGTATAAATTCTCATTAAACATATGGTATGGTTGTGATACAAAAAGGCCCACATACCCAATATCACCCCTGGAGGCCGAAAAAGTAACTAGCTTCAGCAGTTAAAAATACCAGATTTCTTCGCAGTTTGTCAGAGGCAGGGCATGCTATCCTTCTAATTCCACTTGTGCTGCCCTAACCCCCCAAGCTTCCAAAATTAGGCCTGTCTCATTTGATTGCCCTTATCCTACATCAGAAGCCCTAAATTTAGTCTCGGCTTCTCATTTTGCTGAATCAGCAAGCAACGGGTAAATTGACCCAGATACATGAATCTGCTCACTATTTCCAAATTTCAACTAATCATTCAATTCCAGATGAATCAACTCTATTTTCAACTAATCGGTTCCAACTGCGTCACATAATTCAAACCTACATATTAAGCAACCCTTGATACCAGCCAATTTATTTTACAATGAGTCCCAACGTTAGAAGGGACTACCAGTTCATACTTCATAAATTTGTATATTGGCATACATCATAAGCATATCTCCAACTTCATACCAGGAATTTAGTAGTCTAATTAATAATTATCTTTCATGGAGTCGAGAAACATTGAAATTGCTTAAGACAATAAATGCTCGTACCTCAGAGCCAATGCCATGTAAGTCATGCACAGCAGTAAACTTCATAGTATGGCTAATCACCAGCTCCCACCCCACCAACCCAGCAGATAAGAGAGGAAGAAGGGGGCTGGCAGTTAGGGAAGGTAAAACTCAAAAGGACGTATTATGGTGTAAACATCTACAATTTTGAAGATATGTATCCCCCCACAAAGTCCAATGTAAAACGTGGAAACAAGAGAGAGCAAGAAACAGAGTCAAGTCTCCACGTAAGTACCTATACAAAATTCTTCATAAAATAAAGCATGTAAATAACAGAAAGTTTACTCAAGTCTCGTAGAAACGCTAATTTCTTTCATGGTGTAAGTTACTTTTCCCTCCCTCATTCATACCTTTGGGCATATCAAAGAATAAGTGAGTTTTAATGAGCAATTTTTGTAAAAGCCCAAAAGTGCTGTTGGCGTAGAAAGGCTAAAAATTTCAGCTTTTTCTAAAAAGCTGAAAACAGCCTTTTTTGGTGCTTTTTTCAGAAGCTAAAATATTTAGCTTCTCTAACTCTTAAGTGCTTTTTCCTTGCCAAAAATACTTTTTCAGTCGATATAAGCCCACCCAAATGGGCACTAAGATGTATAACACTTACTTGCTGTGATTAACTTTCTGGAAACTGACATCCTTAGTTGAGTTTTATACCTAAAGTAGGAAAAACGCCATTGACTGTAGAATGTCTCTTAACAAATGACTGTAGTTTGGCGTTGCTGACTAGTCATCAAAACACGGGGAGATAATAGATAACACAAAACACGGCTTATGCAATCATCTCCAGGTGCAACATGATTGAACTTGCACTCCATCAATCCAATAGGATTCAACACCTTATAAGCGATTTTCCACATAGCCATCAACTTTGACAAGAACTTGAGCCAAATTTTCTCATTAGTTCTATATTTTCGGCAATAGTTGACCCAGCAGTTCCAACAAAACCAAGAGATGCACAGCTGCATACAGTCTGCTCTACATAAAGAAGTGCATCGGGTAATCTCTGATTGGAACAATACTTTTTATCAACTGTGTTATCAGAATTTGGAATGAACCTCTGCCCATAACCCGCTGCCATGAGTTTTATGGCTGCTTGTCTTACTAGCTCATCATCCTCTCTCAAGAAATACACCTTATATTTAAATGCATCACTAAGTAAATCACCTAAGTAAGTATCAGTCCAACTATCTCCTGGAAGATCAGTCATTATAAAAATATGGATGGGTAGAGGGCCTTTCTGCCTTAAAGATTCTAAGTTTTGTCTTAACCCACGAAATGTCGCCTTCTGATGATTCTTAAACTGCCCATCCAACAATCTAAGTTGTGCACAAAGAAATGGAGCCCGTATGGTCGCGTTAGGAAACTTCTTCCCAGCACTAATAATTTCTGGGACAAATGGAAGAAATTTAATCTTCTCCATCAAAGATTGAAGCCTTTGGTCTTGAGAAGATTCATGAATATCAATATATAGCTCAGATCCCTTGTATGGGGCTGAGAAAAGGCTTCCAAATGCCAGCAGTGAGGCCGATTCAACTTGAGAACCAGGTCCAATAGTCTTAAATACATCTCTTCGTCTCCTACCGTATGATATTTTCTTTTTCTTCTTCAGTTGTTCATCAGGTTGGAATGAATCTAACATGCCATCCTCATGACCACCTTGGTGGTAAGTCCACACCGTAGTTCTGCAATCTTCATTGATAGCATATATACACTTGTCATCACTCCCATGAAGCCCAGCTAGCAGAGATCCACATTGCATTAGGCTTTTAGAAACAGAGGACTGTAACTTCGAATCATTTAAGCAAGCCAAATCTAAGCTGATGCCACACCATATTGACACAAAATCCCTGAGATCAATTACTCGAACAAGAGACGAAGAAACTAATGATGAGATGTCTATAATTTCAGCAATGGAGACATACCTGCAAGAAAAATAAATAATAAATAGCTAAAATTTCATAATTCACACAGATGACCAAGTGAAATGTAGTTTCAAATATATTATTTTTATGATACAGAAACCATGCTAGAAAGGTATGCCATGCCCTTAAATCTTACTTTCAAGTAACTCCCACTGTCATTCTGAGATTAAAATAAAAAAGTAACTTCATCAATTATATATGAAAAGGAAAACTAACATTTTTAAAAAAAATAGGGAAGGTATTTGGCAACGTGAAAATCATGGGATGGAAAAAGAGCAAATTTTGGTCAATATCTAATTGTCAAATTGTAAACAGCTTAAAACTTTGCTTCTCTTTCTCCGTTATGACCAACCAATGATCAAGACAACATAACAAACTAATTTTTCATTCTTCTATTAAAAAGAACTTTGATGCAGATAGAGGACAAAATAAAATTGTAATAGATTTAGTAGCTCTTGTCTTGATCTTATCAAGATGGGGACATATTTACCTCTGGATCATTGCTTCCAGTCTTCTTCACCAGTCATTTCTACAGGACAAAAATTCATAAACTGACTAAGAGTGACATAATTTACTAACCTTCCATCTCGAATGAGCTCAATCACATGATCCCAAACAGAAATCCGAATCTCATTTGGATCCACAACCCGAAACTTTGGACAGCTACCTAGAGCAACAGCATGGTGATCCAGAATTGGAGGAACAACCAAAGTCCGATTCAATATGCCTGCCATTAAAATAGCATTCTTGAACTCCGAAAGCTGGTTGCCAAACCCGCTGTGGGGAGCATACCACATGAACTTCTCCCCTAAGGCCAGGGCTTGGCTAGAGCATTGAAGGGAATGTGGTTCTAGAGTTTTGGACAATCCAGGGAAGAGGGAATAAGGTGTCAGATAGTAGTAATAAAAAAACAGGACAGAGAGGAGGATGATAAGGACAGACACAGGAACAAGAGGCAATCTGTACTGGGGTTGCTTTTTTGGCAACATTCTGGTTGTTGTACTAGGATTCAAAATGTTCATGGCTACGCACTGATAAATGCATATTCTTCCTTTGCATTAAAAAAAAAAAAAGGAAGTGAATTCTCCCCTAAATTCAAGTAATGTGAGCCAAAACAACTCTCAAGTTTGCGAAGCACACTTCAGCAAAATCATAATCATCTCACCGAATCAAGCTGAAAATTTTTCCATTTCTGAAAAAAAATATTCCAAAATTATAAAGTACCCATTAGCAATAAATCGACAAAGATCAAATTTTTAAGATATAAAGTGATGTAATTACAAATGTCAGTCAAATACCCAGAAATTTTCTGGGGTTTAAAGCATCTTTTCTTTCCCTCCATGAAAATTCTTCCATTGATTAAGATTTTTCTTAACCTAGAAAGAGAAAGAGAAGGGATGCAGAGAAACTGGGCTTTAACAGATAATGTTGATATTTAAAAGAATTGCCAACAATTGAAAACAAAAGAATATGAATTTTCACAGATAGAGAAACTCACTTTTTGCTTGAATTGGGTTGCGTTTGCAGAAAATTCTATGACAGAGAAGATGCATAGAATTGAGATATCAAGAAACCTCAGATCAGGTTCCGAAGAGAGCGAGCGAGCAAAGGAGCAACTTAATTTCCTGTTTATCAAGAAACACTTTATTTATTTAAATTTGGTGTCATTTTAAATTTACATTTATATGATTAGTATTTTCTTAAGGTGCGTTTTGGTAATTTTCTTTTTTAAAAAAATTATTTTTATTAATAAAAACATTTTTAATATAATAAATGACTCTATATGTAAAAAAATATAAATTTTAAAGAATTAAAATTAAAAAAATCATTTTATTATTAAAAAAAAACACATTTTCATTTATTTTTTTTAAAAATACATTAAATAAGAGAGTTTTATGATTTTTCCAAGAAAAATCGTTTTTTAAATTAAAAACACTTTTGATGCTCCATAGTCGCATAAAATTTTTGATTAAAAAAAAATAGGTGTTTTTTTTTATGAGAATTAAAATTTTTAATGTAGTGCAGATTGAAAATTAATTTTATAAGAGATGTAAAATGAACAGTGAATTATAAGTGTAGAATACGACTTATATGAAGTTGTATGTCAGATATATGACTTAAGATTTCTAGCTAGAAATTATATCTATGAGATATGACTTAGGGTTAGAATTTTTTTTAATAAAATCATAGATTACTTAGAATTAATTTTTTTTTTTTAATGAAGGTCGTAACACATAGTTACTACTTTAGGTTAACATTTTTTTTAATCAAAGTCTTATATCATATATACAACTTAAAGTTAAATTCTTTGTTTTTTTTAATCATTTTACATTATTTAAAAGTTAAAATAACATTTTAAAATAATTTTAAACTAGAGAGACTACATTAAATTTAAAATAAAACTACAAAGATCAAATGATTAATTTGAATTATCTATAATATATGAAATTTAATCTTAAAAGACAATAAACATGTCCACATAAAAAAAATAATGAATATTAAATAAATAAAAACAAATATTAAATAAGTAAAAATAAATATTAAATTAATTTCTAATCTACAATCACTTGTGCTAATAATAATCACACACAAAATTTCGCACCTACCCGTTTTGGCTTTGAATATCAGTTTTTTTCTTTTATATTAGAATCAACAATCAGATGTATTCAAATTGCGTTATTGACAGGATTTGGCAAAATGCTGATTATACAAAATTGCCTGTATGCACATTCATTGAACAACACAAGGTTAATTAAGGAATGTACAATTGGCAATGGCACCTGACACATTGTACCTACGCAATTGTTAACTCTTCTAATTGTAGTAAAGTAGAATTCTGGTTCAACTTGTGATACCTTGTTGTGCTTTGAGTGGTTATGTTCTGCATAAATTGTAAATGATGCCTACACAGGTTTATTTTACTATGTGGGCTTGTCTTGATGTTTGGTGCAGTCAGTGCTTTCTATGTCCCTTTTTTGTAATTTTGTTGAAAATATAGTACTTTTTTAATTTTTACAGCCAAATAATTTGCAAGTACTTTTAAGTTAAAAAGCACTTTTTAATGACTTCGTTTAAATACAAAATAATTTTAATTTTCATAAAAATTTTACTAAAAAATATATATTATAAAAGTACTTTTTAAAAAATTTATTAAAATGAGGCAAAAAAAAGAACTTTTTAATAATTATATCTAAACACAAAATAACTTTACTTTTCATAAAAATTTTACAAAAAAAACCTATATCAAAAAAGTCTTTTTTTAAAAAAACTTATACAATCGCATTCTTAATTTGAGTTATGTAATAGTGGTTAAAGAGATTTTTTTCTAGTATAATTACTTTTTTAATTTTGATAACTACATTTAAATACAAAACAACCTCTACTTTTCATAAAAACTCTACAACAAAAAGCTATATAATAAAAGTATTTTTTAAGAAAAAAACTTATCCAAATGCACCCTCAATTTGAATTGTGTAGTAATAGTTAAGGAGATGTTTTTTCTAGTATAATTAATTTTTTAATTTCTTTGATTACTTTTTTTGTCATATTATTTTTATGATAAAAAATTTATATACTTTTTGAGAGTTTACGGAGCACTTTTTATAGGAGTGTTGCTATGATATTTAATTTTTTAATATATGTTGCCTTGCTAAGTTATCAAGCATTTATATTAATTGTTAAAATTTATTTTATATTTTACAAAAAAAAATCTGTTTTTTGACTCTTTTTTATCACTGGATACTATAAGTATTTTATTCTTTGAAGTATATACCTTACATTAAAAAACCCAAATCTAATGTAAGGTATCACAGATTTTCAATTATTAATTTATATATTAAAATTTATATAACAATAATCTTACAGACATATTGTCCTTTCCTTTGAGTAAAGGTACCATAGAATTTTCTAATTTTTTTTTTCTGTCTTGGTCGTATATATCGAATTTGTCCTTATTTCGTTAGAGATATCCTAGTAATTAGTAAATGACAATGATGTGAGACACCTGTCGAGCATGTATGTACGTATCTTCTCGAGTTTCTTATTTACATGTATGCTCTTTAAATGGATATAGCATATCCTTTTTTCTTTTGAAGTGGCATACCCTATCCTTCTTAAGTATGGGGGAAATGATATTTATATATATTTTTCTTCTCACATATCATATATATGGTGAGATGGAGGTTACTCTTATGTTAGTAATAAATGGGTAAAGATAATCATATAAGAATGACTTTCACTTCATTATATGTAAGATATGTGAGGGAAGAAATATGAGTCACATTCACCTTTTTATAAGTGAAATATGTGAAATAAAAAACATGTGCAAGTATTATTTTCTTAATTACTAATTAATTAACTTCCAATCATCATATTAAATATTATATTTTATGTAAACAAATTTCAAATTTGTACTAAGGCATAAGATGCTTATATTCGTTTTTGTCGATGAGTTGATAAATCTACAATGGGAATAATGGATAAAAGGACGAGGGAGATAGGCACATAACTGACAAAACTAGCTATGAATTTACCCAAAACAAAAAACAAAAACAAAAACTAAGAGAAAACCACAGATGCCCTGTTCCATTTGTAGTGGCACTGTTTGCTGATTGGCTTTCTGCTCTGGACCTTTTTCCAGTAGCAGCAGTAGCTAGTTAAACTGAGAAAGAGATAAAATTAAACATTTATAGAAGTAGGAATTTGTCGTTGCAACATTTGCTGAAAAAAGGAAAATAAAGTCGGATATGGAATTTGTGGACAATTGATTATACAAATAGCAATAGAAAGTGAAGTTTATGGGAAAATCATTAATTATTTATTTTATGCACTTAATTTAATTTAATTTTAGTTTTAAAATTATTTTAAATAATGGTATTTTACAATAGAATAATATTAAAACATAGATAAATATATACAGATTAAACAGTAGTTTTAGCTATTAGATTATCAAACTGGAGTAATAACACCAGGTATATGATGTGCTTTTATTTTTCCAATATTCTTGTTATATAAGTCATTTTTTAAAAAGAATGAAATTTCAAGTTATTTAGTGAATACATGATTTTGTTTTGTTTTTTTTTGCTAAAGATGAAGACGCAAATCACAAATTCAATTCAGTAAAGATGCCTTCTTCGCATCTAGTTCTTTTTCAGGCTACAGTCACGGTATCTTTTGATTTGATGTACGTCTTGATGCTTCAAACGTATGACTCACTCGTGGCAATGGAGATTTAATAGTTTGCGGAGGATGTGAATAGAATACTTTATATTCTTTTAGTCTCTAATGATAATAAGTTAATAACTGAAAGTTCCCTTATTCTAATTCATTATTTTGCCGCTTTAAGCAGTGAGAGTCACAGAGAAACGATGGAGGATGCACGTGATTATGAACTTTTGAAATAGGTTTATTGGGGCCTAGTTCACAAAGTGATCCGTAGGAAAATGAAATTGATATTATATTCTAGCTAGTAAAGTTCTTTTAGAGGTATGTGTTATACAACAATGAAATTTGTATACCATTTTTTATATTATTTTTATATATGATTAACAATTAATGAATTTTTTTTATTAATATAGGATATCATTTAATTAATAGATTTTGATAATTAATTTTTACGAACTTGGTTAATGATAGATAAATTATTGATTAATGAAGTATATTGTTTGGTTAATAGATTAAAAACTTGTAAGTAATTAGTTACAAAAATTCATTAATTAAATGATATATTGTATCAACCAAAAATTTATTCATTCTTAACGTAAAAGTGATGTAAAAAATCAGTGTACATTTATCTTTTTCCTCCTATGTTATACTCAATCTGTAGTTTCCTAAAAAATAATTTGTTGTTTAAAACATTATGAATAGGATGATCAGTTTGAATTTCTGAAAGTTCGGGGTAAATCCGGAGAAGTATTCAAATATAACATTTAACATCATGCTCTAAGTTTTTTTTCTTCTCTCAATAGCATCTTCTGCCTAGTCTTTCTTTTGTAAGAAAACCTTTCTTAACTTTGACAGTTCAAGTAACAGGCAGCACACTTCATCTTTTTGGATGAAGAAGTAGGAATTGACATGGCTGCTCATTCTTTTGAAGTGGAATCTTTTCCATCTGCCTTTGCATTGTAAAACCAATTTGTTTTTTCCACATTGCAGGGTTATCTGAGTTTTGAGCGATGCTGTCATGTGCAGACAGATAACCATTAAAGTAAGTTTGAGCATATATTTATGCAATTTTGTAGCTAGGATTGAATTGATGGAAGGAATCTCTGAAGTTCTGTGCATAGATCATGGAAATATTGGTGTCGTTAATCTTATGATCATTGCATGAGGACAAAGTTGATGCTATAAGCATGTCCAAACACACGTAGGCCCATGATGAGGTCTTTTACTATAGAAAAATGATTCACGTGAGAGTTCAGGAAAGACCAAAAAAAGACCACTACCTCACTCTCATATTGTCATAACCAAAGCCACTATATAAAAAACAAAGAAAGGAAGGTTCATATTGTTGGGAAACTAGCAAAAAATGTTGAGAAGCCTTCAATTAGACTCCACTCACAGAATCATTTTAGCTTTGAGAATATTTTCTCTGCTATTTCTCTTTTCTTCAATTCTTAGTGCCCATGGATACCCTACCAGAGCTCATATCTTCATCTATGCAGGCTGCTCTCAAGGAAAATACCAACCTAACTCACCCTTTGAGGGCAACCTAAATTCCTTCCTGTCTTCAGTTGGCAGCTCATCTACTGAAGTTTCTTACAACAGCTTTGCTATTGGAAATGGAAGCTCAATACCACCAGAGGGGACCATATATGGCTTATACCAGTGCAGGGGTGATTTGCAGCCAATTGACTGCTCAAAATGTGTTCAAAGTTCTATTAACCAAATAGGCTTGGTTTGTCCCTATGCCCTTGGGGCTTCTTTGCAACTTGAAGGCTGCTATTTAAGATATGAGCATATTGATTTCCTAGGCAAACCTGACACAAGCCTTAGGTACAGGAAGTGCAGTAAAGCTGTGACTAACGATGTTGAGTTCTTCAGGCGTAGAGATGATGTTCTTGCTGATTTGCAAGCAGCTACTGGATTTAGAGTCAGTACTTCAGGTTTTGTTGAAGGGTTTGCACAGTGCTTGGGGGATTTAACTGCAGCAGATTGCTCCTCTTGCCTTGCGGAAGCAGTGGGAAAGCTGAAGAGCTTATGTGGATCAGCAGCAGCAGCTGATGTGTACTTGGCACAATGTTATGCTCGGTACTGGGCATCTGGCTATTATGATGAAGCAGGTCAGTTTTCATTCTTATTTTCCTCTATAATACTCAATGAAAATTGAGGCATTTTCTTATCCAAAGGCAACAATTTCTACCCCTGATGTCTTTTCTATTTTAAAGTGTAGCCATTAATTAGTTAATTGCTAATCTAACCTTACATTAAATGTTCATCAAAATGAGCATAGTTAAAGGAAATTTTGAGAATAACTGAATAAATTAAATTATTAGGGGAGAGGAGCAAGAAAAGGAGGAGAAGTTGAAATTGCTTTGAATATTATTTTAATTACTTAAAGAAATTTTATGCTATAAATGACCCTTTTGTAGAAAAGTGAAATAAAAATGGAGGGAGGTGAAAGGGATGCAGAAGTACCTAACAAATTGTCAAATGCAACGGTCAAAAAGTACTCTTTTTATGAAGCAAAGCATTCTGAACATACACTTTTATGCTTTATTTGGGAAAATACACAGTATGTCATACCTCTATCTTCTTTTGCTTTTTCATAGCTTTACTACTTTTGTTTAAATCACAGTTACTTATTATCTTATTCTCTATTCTTCGCCTATGGACTTGTGAACCTCAATATCCAGCTTCCTGTTTCATTCAAGTAGTGTCAGCTTGGCATAAAGCAACATTTTTGTATTAAAGATAATGTGGAATCTCAGAACAATCTTTTAATCTCCAACACTGAAAAGTTCTATATTCTTCCTCCAACTTCCTAAACTATTTAATTGTTTCATATAAAATACAAATCTTCCATTATATATGCTTTCAAAGTTAAAAAGTTGCCTTCAATTTGATTAATATAAAGTGCAAACAGAATTTTTTTTTATTAAACACCTCGTATAAGTGTAGTCATACGAGATTATAGCAGCCTTCTTCAATATCTTGTCAAATCTTCATGCACAATATGTATACCACTAGTTCTCATTGCTTTTCTCCAACTTTGTTTTTGTGCAGATTCCTCCAACGAGGACCAAGCAGGTAAATCAGTTGCCATTATTGTGGGAGTGCTAGCAGGTCTAGCCATTCTAGTTGTCCTTCTCTCTATCTGCCGAAGACCAATGGGTAATCATTTTCCTAATCTTGTGATGTATATAATGAAATGAATCATTGAGGAAAATGTGATGCTGATTATCAATATTTCTATATTACATGCAGGTTAAAAAGATAGGGGGCTCTGTGAACATTACGAAAGGTCTGCAAATATTTGTTTAAATTTTGTGAAAGTGCTGCTTCCACTTTTTGTCCAATTTAATACATCATGTTTTTCCACAAAAGAAGGTGGATGTTATTATCTTCTGGTTTATAAAGTAGAACTCTAATATCCATCAACTTCAAAAGGGCTGCCGAATCTATTGTCTTTGTGATGTCCAACAAAAACCCATCATTCTTTTTCTTTATTTTGAAATCAATTTCTATATTGTTCTGGTATGCCCTTCTTTCTAAATTGCTTCGCCTTTCATCTTTGTTGGCTTGTTTTGTAAGTGCCCTTCTGAAAGGACAATCTAGATTATTCTGGGTTTTAACTTGTCTATTTAGCGCAAAGTTCCTTGATAGAAATGGCAATTAGGGCCAAATCCCAATTGTCATGAGCATCAATCATAAGATAAAACTCATGTAGTTAATTGGAGATTTATCTTTGCCTCGAGAGCTTAGCACAAAATAAATGTCTCCTCCAAGACATTTGGTTACACCATTGGTGAAAGTGTATTACGTACAGAATATTAAAGGTTTGAAAATGCCAAAGAAATTACAAACAAACAAAGAAAAAGGGACTTACCTAGACATGAAAAGGTGGTGATCAGTAACCAGTTGACCATGAAGATGATCCATAGTGTGCTTTTGATTTCAATACGTCTATTCTTGTCTGAACACAAGCATATTCCATTCTCTATGTTCTTCTGAAGCCAGTTCTTAAGCTTTATTTCACAGACCCAAGAAGATATAAATCAAAATACACAATTATAGTCATAGTTGTCTAACCCCAAAAGACATGCCTAGTTAAATGTTTTTCTCTTCAACAAGGCTACCTATAAAATCTTATTTGAAAACGGCTGAATAAGGTATATATAGGCTAAAGTTCTTTAACGACGGCACAGATTCACTCTCATACCCTGCTTGACGAGTACAATCCATAAGATAAATTGACGCACTCAAGTATAGGACGATGCAAATGCCTATTTTGCCAGCATATGAAGAAATTATAGTCGTGCAAAATGAAAAGGGCAGAAAAGCAAATGACACCTGTGGTTTGGCCCAATTGTAATTTGTGACCTTATTGGGGTTAATTGTTGTGACCTTATTCTTTATAGTGTGATCTTTTTGTCCCACGTGATTAATTCCATTGACATACATTAAAGTATACAAAGATTTCTCCTCCTAATAGCTCCGTTTGAGAATTTCATTTCACCTGGGCCAGCCGAATGCATTTGTACCTAATAAGCTGGGAATCAATCATATAAATTTGAGACTTCTTTGTTTTACTAAATATAATGCCTAGGCACAAATAATTTGGTATCAGTCTAGACATGCACATTGTGTCACTTGAGTCCAATTGCATTCAGTTGAGTTAAGGGCTTCGGCCTTCTTTGGGCTTCGATCAATTCTCTAAAAGTACGGATCCAGTGACTCAATCTCAATCGGTCAAGAAAGTTTTATAGTTTTGGTCTCAATAATTTGGCGACTGTAATAAGAACTCTAGCTATATTACTTACCAAAAATACAGAGATAATGGGTCCTTCGATTTTATTTACTGATATGAAATACCAGATCGAAAACTTACAAATATAAAGAATTTAGTTTTGAGATTTAAATATCAAAACTACCACCCTTAAATTTAAGGATTACCATGTGATAGGAGTGTTCTACTATGCACCTAAAGGTGACGAGGGTATAAATACTCCATCAAATTTATTTATTATAATTAATTTTTAACATATTTTAAAAAACCGTCTTTATTATCATGTTATTAATTTGTTCCTTAAATGCTTATATTTTCTTTGTTCTAATTTAGTCTATTAAAATTTATCTTATTTTCATTTTTTTATGAAAATTAAATTATTTATTTTTTTATGACAGGCTTACGAATCCCATCATAAATTTTATTTATTTATTTTCATGAAGATTAAATTATTTTCATTTATTTATTGAATAATTTTTTTATTTTCATGACAAGAATAGTAGTCTTGTCATTGGGTAATAAATTTTTATTTTCATTTATTTAAATACATGATGATAAATTAAAATGTAAAAAATTAAATCTAAATGCATGACTGGTTAAATTTTTTTATCTTAATTAATACATGACAAAGCTGGCAATACTGTCATTCTAAATTAATTTTTTAATTTTTTTGATAAATTAAGTTTTTAATTAATAAGTATTTTCTTTTTAATTTGAAATTAATGCATCATGAGATTAATAGTCCTGTAACACTATATATTATTCGTTTATTTATTTATTTTGATTAATCTTTTTTTGCTTCTATTTGT
Organism: Styphnolobium japonicum; assembly: GCA_023212625.1. Taxonomy (NCBI): domain Eukaryota; kingdom Viridiplantae; phylum Streptophyta; class Magnoliopsida; order Fabales; family Fabaceae; genus Styphnolobium; species Styphnolobium japonicum. The sequence goes on along the minus strand of JALBWW010000007.1, from coordinate 9,967,545 downwards.
TTTGTTTAATCCATGATTGGGTTGTCACTCTCGTCATTATGTTTAATTCATGATTAGGTAATAATTTTTTATTTTTCATTTCTTTAAATACATGATGATAAATTAAAATGTAAAAAATTAAATGTAAATGCATGACGAATTAAATTTTTAATTTTAATTAATATATGATGAGGTTGATAATATCATCATCTTAAATTAAAATTTTTATTTTTTTGGTAAATTAATTTTTAGTTAATAATTATTTTTTTATTTAGATTTAATGCATCATGGAATTGGCAGTCCTGTGACACTATTTTTTATTTTATTTTTTTTCAATTATTTTTTTTGTTTCTATTTATTTAATCAATGACTATGTTGTCACTCTCGTCATTGATTTTTTTTTGACAAAATTTTATTTTATTTTACATCTTATATAAAAAGTCATACCATTTCAACTTATTTAATCTTTTTTATTTCAACTTTATTTTATTTTATTTCCTCACAAATGAATTTTTCCTTTATTTTTTATCTGGGTTTATGGAAATAAAATTTCTTTTTTAATTTCATACTTCATCATAAATATATGTTTTACCATTAAAAAAATGATTTTTTGAAAAAAAAATTTGTTCTACATGTTTCATGCAAAAATTATTATGAAGGGTGAAGACTAATTTGTAAAGAACTTTCAATGCAATTTCATATAGCTATGGAAGTCTTAGCATGTAATTATTATTAAACCTATATAACTGGTTATTAGATGAAATATAAACCGTTAAATTCATTCATTGATCATTTTATTATTAATAAATGTAACAGATTTTATGGTACATTTATGTTCCTATTCATTGATAGAGTACGTTAGATGTTACGCATGAGACATATTAAGATTTAAAGTCAGTTTCATGACTATCATTTTTTTTTATTAAATTTTTCCAGAACTAATAAACTCAAAATCGTTACTCCAATTTTAAAGTTCTATGTCTAAGTTTTTTACTATAATATTTATAACATTTTTTTTATGTAAGATAAAGTTATATATATATATATATATATATGTAAATTTAATTTATTTTCATTGCGAGATTTTTTAACTATTAAAATAGTTTGAATTTTTAAGTTTGATAAAAATTAAATCCTATATATTTTGTATTAAATATATAAGTATCGAGAGAGATAACTTTGTGACTGTAATGCATAAATGAATAAAAAAATTCACAAGGGTTTTAAAGTATTACTTTTTAAATTATATAATAATTAAACAAAATAGAGTCAAATCAACGTAGGGACAAACTATATTTAAAATTACTACAGTTTCACAATCGAGGAATAAGGAATTGAGAGAGAGAGAGAGAGAGAGAGAGAGAGAGAGAGAGAGAGAGAGAGAGAGCGAGGATACTTATTCAGCATTGTATGTTATTTTATTCACATTTCAAAAACTTGCTCAAATTAGTTAGGTTTCATGTCCCCTAAAAAAATTAGGATTTTTTTTTAGTTATAAAGGAGATATCTTAAGACTCACATAGTGATGGGATAAGACCGACTAAATTTTAAATTTTATAAATTTGATTTAGATAAATTATATTTTAGTTAAAAATAAGTTTGAGTGAAGGGATTTATGTTTAAAAATTTTTATCTAAAAATTAATTTTGTTAAAATGAATGTTGTTTGAATAATATTTATAAAAATTACTTTTGGATGTTTAATTACAAAAAATGGTATAAATTATTTTGAGTTAAATTGTTAATAAATTGAAGTTAAAAAGCGATTATAAATGAATTGATTACAATTTTTTTTAAGTTAAGTTTGTTTGGGGTATTGTAAGATAAAATTTTGAGTATAATTATAATAATATTTTAAAAAATTGTTAGGTTATATTTATTTAAATATTATTAAAATAATGATATAATATCAAATTATAAAAATATTTATGTCAATATACACACAAATAAGTTTTCATTCATCGTAAAAGCAACAAAATATTATTTTCATATTTGGGGTTTTAAGAATCTTGTTTGCTCTTGTATGGAAAATGCCAAATATATTGACACAATATTCAAGACAAATTTTACCTCTAAACATGATTTTAAGATGGCGACTAAATATGTGTTTAATTTGGTTTTTAGAACCTTAAAATTATGATTTGAGCAAAAGTATCAAAATACAAGTTTTTGCCCAAATCATAATTTGAGAGTTTCTAAAAAATAAACCAAACATGATATAAGTGTAAGTATTAAAAATCATATATGATCAAACCTAACATAAGGTATTATTTTAAGAAAAGTTGAGTGTTATTATTAGACTACAAGAGTAATGACAAGGCTTTTCTTTTTTACGAAAAAAATTCAATAGATTGAAGTTATGATATCTACTCAAATCTCACCCACCCTTATTATTTGGGCTTAACATATTTTTTTCTAATATGATGTGATTATATATATGAAGGGAAAAAAAACCATGCTCTTTTTTAACATACCCTTCTACAAATAATCTACTCAATAAAACAATATTCATTAATTTCCTTATTTTTTTGTAACTTTTATACATAGTGTAACCAGTATAACCCAAAAACAATCACGTTTGTCTTGCATCTGGGTCCCTGTACGTCTGGCCCCTCCCTCCTCCCCATCTTCAAAGTTGGAAGTCTAACCATAGTAATGTACATCACTCGGTCATTACTCCCAAAAGTACAAACAAAAGCTTACCTCACTCAGTCACTTTCATGAGCTAATTTGTGCGACAAATGTAAGTAAATTGCACGCTCTCTTCAAATTTTATATGGGTTTTGTTAACTCACGGCACACAGGTTAAGAAAAAAAATAAAAATTATTAAATAAAAAATAAAAATATTTAATATTTTAGAAATTAAAAAAATATTTAATATTTTTAAAATAATTAAGATGATTCAGTAAAGAATAATAAATAATTTTTAACCTGCACTTTAAGGGCACATATTAACAAAATCCATTATATATATATAACTATTAAAAAAAAATTAGATCGATAGAGCACAGTTAGATAAGTATAAATTATATTACAAAAAAAAAGATAAGCACCAATTAATTCTTTATAAATTAGATTGACCAAGACAGAGACAAAATTGTGCGCTGTTAATTGGCCAATGATGTTGATACCTGGACGAACAAGGACGAAGCTTCCAAGCCATTACATTTGAACGTAATGGTATTAATTAATTATGGAGATGTAAGTCGCTTTCAATTTTATTTTATTTTATTTTATTGGTAAAAGTCGCTTTCAATTTTTAATATGCAAATTTGGAAAGCCCACGACACAATCGCACCTTATCACATAGATCAGCTCAAGATAGAAGAAAATTAAACACATTCTATAAAAATAATACAATGATAATTTATCGACATTTAAATAATAAGCGTGTGGGGATAATATGTGCAATGGTGGGCGAATCTTACGGAGACTACTAATAAAAATAGTTCCATCTTCAAATATGAGAAAACTTGCAGCTTTGCTTCTATATATGGAGAATATGGAAAATAGAAATGACAATAACTTAAATGAAACTTGCAGCTTTGCTTATATACTTAATAAAATTCAACCAAGAACAACTGAAGCAAATAATATCAATATTGTTGGCTGTACCAATTTATTTTCTTGCTTTATTCACTAGTACAGCCAAGATATATGTGGATATGGGACGAAGAATTTAACATGAATTAGTAAGAACTAATCACAATGTGTACAAACTGCTAATACCATTTAAAGCCCGGAGGTGAAAGGCACACCAGTGCCCGGTAACCATGAGTTACCTGCAATAAAGTTCCCAACTGTGAACGGTGAGGCCTGAGACGCACTAGTAAGAACATGGTAACCCTTCCATTTGACACGATTTGCAGTGGAGGAACCTGGACCTGTGTTTGCGTACTCTGCATAGTATAAAGTATCTAAGGCAAAATTACCATCCCATTCCATCCAACCAGCTGGATTAATCAAACTATCAAGAGAAGTTTTCATGAACACTGTTCTTGAGTATTTTTGCCAAGGCCTCCCAAGATATGACTTAACGGAGCTCGGGTTTAGATCTGAGGCACCTGTAACCTTAGAATTGTGAATGATAATTCCAGTGTTTTGGTTTGGATCAGTTCGACCTTGAGCAGTAACCGTGATGGTTTTTTGAGGAGGGTTTCTTGCAAAAATGTTACAATTTTGCAAAACCACAGCAGCATTACCAAAGATAAAATCAACTGTGCCATAGATATCACACTCCCTATAAAACTGCCTCTCAGAATGAACATATAATGTGTCTTGATACCCTTCAAAACCACATCTGTAAAATACTGATAAATCTGATCCAGAACGTAGTGCCACAGCTTGGTGATTTGATGCTCCAGCGGTGTTTCTAAATGTGATGTCTTGAGCAATAAATCCATCGCCAACAGCAGCTGCAAAAAAAAAAACATAAAAAATTAGTTGATTATCAATTTCAATTCTTTAATTACTTTTTTAAATCCCAACTATTTATAATATTAATTTATATTCTAAAATAAAGTTTTTTCGGGCTTATATTCATATTCAACGCAATTGCAAATGTTCCTATCCAAATGTTATACTAATTAATTAGTCTAGTTTACAGATAGTTCATGCCTAGGCTTAATTCTTCAGCTTATTATTGATTGATCTCAATGAAGACAATTTCTATTTTTTGGTAAGCACCCTAGATTTTATATTCTACTTTAATCAAACTTCAGTACGTGGAACTATGAGCCTATATCAAAGTGGGTCATGCTTTGGATTTGGAAAAACAAGGATGAGGAATGCAATTTCTTGCTACCATTCAAGAAATTTAGAGTGGTACCGCCCATGTACTATGTGGGCCATAAAAGAAATCTATAATTTAGAAGGCCTTATCTGTTGCCTTCTCCATGTTAAACTCATGCACGTCTCCTTTATCTTTGACTACTGAAAGTCAAATTCCAATGCCTCTTTACAACCGCGGCATGAAGCTTAACCCCTTAGCTTGCTTCGTAAGACAAATTTACGTGTGCTCTTTGAATTTTGAAGGCCACCAATTCAATTGATACCCGTAAATTAGTCTTAAATCAAATTTGTGCCTAATACTTTTTGGGAACGTTATATTCTCTTAATTCCAATCGAAAAACGGCAAGAAAATGCCCCTTCGACTTATCACACAACATGTTGAAATATATCTAGCTTAAACTACCTATGTGGATCGCAGTTTGTCTCCACCAACCCCTCACTTTCTAATCAAGAAGAGAGGAATCTGCTTATAATACAATTTCTGTATTGCAAGTCGTTGGAGATAGATAAATAGATTCGAAATCATAATGGCTTCCGTATCATTTTGTTTATTATTAATCTCCTTTTTTCATTATTCTAATTTCTTACACAAAATATGTTGTGGACACAGTATTTATGGTAAGCACACAATTATGTGTTGAATCTATATAAAATTTATTGAGTTCCACGTACATTCTATATATATAGGTTTAAATATATAGTTTTTGAATCTAGCGGTTATTATGGCCGAAAAAAAAAAGAATCTAGTGGTTATTTTCTTCATTCCTACTAAACTTATTAAGTTTTAGATTCAAGTCATTAACAAGTGTGTAATGTGTAATTTAGTTATTTAATAAAATAATAATAATTATAATATAATAGTAAGAGTTAGCTTTCCGGTTAGGGTTAATCACTTATGAATTTGAGAGAGAAAATAAAAGGGATTCTAAATATAAAAAATTATGTTCGTAAACTTTTTTCTGCGGCAACTTTTGTTTGTAACTTATAAAATAACACTCGTTCATAATTTTGAAGTCACCAACTTGGCAGCTAAGTATACTTATGTAGTACAATATAATAACTATATTCAATAAACTTAACTCGTTTTTTAATTAAATTAATGAAAGAAAAACATATAAACCACATATTCTTTTGTTGCTATAAATTATTCTGAATAACTTCTTGAGTTTGAAAAGTAAAAGAATATTGAAATAAGATAGTGTTTGCTTACCAACAGTGGCAGAACGGAAGGTTGTGGTGCCCCCTCCAACGCTTTTGCTACCGGTGATAATGGTCTTCCCAATACCATCTCCCACCAACATGATATTCTTTGCTTTTATCTCAACTTGTTCATTGTATACACCTGCCTTCACGTATATCACATACCTCCCATTGCTACTCGTTGGTGCAGCATCTATGGCTGCCTTCACTGTTGCGTACTTGCCGGACCCATCTTTAGCCACCACAACATTAGCCTTAGAAGCTGCAGAAGATGCTTGCAACAGCTTCCGGTCACCAGGCTTGACCCACGTTGGGAACCCATCTTTGTAACTTGGCTCTTTGTAAGGAACCTTGTTTAGAGACAAGGTGTTGCTTAGCAACTGAGTGACATTGTTGGACATCAAGGGCAACACATAGTCTGGAACCCCAAGCTCATAGAACCCAGCTCTGCACGTCTCAAGGTTGGTTAGAGCTGTGCTGAGCCAAGTTTGAGCATCAGTTTGGGTGCACTTGGTGTTAGGGTCCATGGTTTTGTTGAGCTTTTGGATTGTGTATTCATAGAGCTCAAGGCAATCAGCCCATGCAGCTGTTTCATGTGCGTTCCTGCACTTGGGGCCTAGTGAACGAGTGTTACCTTCGCCTTTTTGTGCTCTCTCTACGGCAAGTTCTAGCGAAACTTTGAGGAAATCAGACTTATTTTTTATGGGCTTGTTAAAAGCGTTATTGCTCAGATAGTACTCACATGGCTGAGGGTAAGGGGTTTGGCTGCACCATGATTTGATTTCACTGAATGAGTAACCAGAAACAATATGGGAAAATAGAAAGGGAACAATTAGAAGCGTTATTAGAAAGCGAAATGATGCCATAGTTAGGAGTCTATGGCCAGAAAATGGTTTTGCACAGGATGGTGAAGACAAGCTTTAGAAAAGGGTTTTGAGGTTTGGTTGTGTATGGGTGGGGTTCATGTCCTAAATTTGCTGCCTTTATATAGAGGGAGAGGAGAGGTGGTTACTTGGAACAATTAAGCAAGTAAACTATGGGAATGCCCACCATGTCTTACTTTTCTGATCCAGTTTTGGATTTGCTCTAAAATTCCATGCATGTTTGTTCATTAATTTGGGTATGAGCAACAACTTTTTAAGTTTATTCATATATAACATTTAAGCGGGTAGCAATGTTTTAGACAATTGGAAATAAAATTTAATAAAGGATGATTTGTGTCTTTGACCTTCACCAATATGCTTACTTGGCCCCATGACGGCAATAGTCATCCGACGAAACGCGTTATGGTATATTTATATGTATTCATACATATTCAGTCTGCATAAATACGTACATCTTATTTTACATTCAAGAATCTTACTGGTTGAGGTTTAGTTTCTAACTGTAAATTAAAAGAGGAACGAACTTACCAACTATCTGCTAATTGATCTAGCCTCTCTGTTTGATTTGTACTTTGTCAACGAGAATTGGCCTGCTGGTTGCAGCCAATTGGTACTTGCCATTATATGTATCAATGGCTAGATCATACACACGCATGCATACGTTCATTTGTGACTTTAATATGATAATATGATGCTCCATAAGGGAAATGAATGAGTATACAATGATTAATGCATGGACTAAAAGTCTTGGGCTTGTTTGAAAGATACATACTAACATGAAAACGTCAAAATATTTACATTTAAAAGAAAAAAACTTAAGAATAAAATAAAAGGAAAATTGACCCTCAATTTCGCCCATTTGTATTTCTCTTAGTTACTCATCACATATGTCCAAATTAATAGAAAAATATAGTATCTGGGAGACTTCAAATTTCTATCTTACTTTTCTGTATGTATAAACGATGAATTCTCTGGCATCATTAGTTTTTTTAATTGTTGATTTTGGGTTAGTGATAAACTATAGGGTTGGTTTCTATTAAAAGATAAACTTTTAAAGTAAGAGTAAATACTTATTTAGTCCTCTAAAGATACAATTGACATTAATTTGACCTTTTAATAATTTTTGACATCAAATTATTCATTTTAAAAGACTAATTTGATGTCAAAAGATAACAATAAATAATCATTTTGATGTATTTATTATTTAAGGATCTAACTAATAGCACTTGTATTTTTAAATGATCAAAATGAGTATTTACTCTTAAAGTAATTATATTAGAAAAGTGAAAGGTCATTTTCCCACTTGAATGTTTGTATTAATATTAATTACTGATAAAGAAAAATTTTCTCCATTGACTTTCACAATAAAAAAAGAAATTTGAAAGATAATAAAAGTTCCTATTAATGTATGTAATATTATTATAAAACCAAAAAACAAAAACAAAAAAACAAAGAATAAAGAATTGTCCACAATTTATCGTAAAAAGCTTTAAGATGGCTGAACGTAAAACAACTTGGGATTGCACGAAAATACCTTTAGCCAATTCACTTAGGGAAGAGATTAATGATTTGAGATTTAACCAAGCACCCAGAATTTAAACTGACTTGTGAATGAATAATATATTATGATGGATAATATTAGTGATCAATACAACTCTCGGCTAAAAAATTCTAAATAGAATCTATTACTAATCTATTAAACTGACTTTTAAATCAATAATATATATATATAAGAATTTTCTTTCGTTTTAAGATGGTAGAGTTGTACACAACACAATCATTACTCTATTATTAATTTTTTCATTCATTCACCAAAAGTTAGGAGTACATATTGACTGTAGAACTATATGTTGGCCTAAATTAAGAATTGGGAAAAGTAGATTTGACTGCCAAGTTGCTTTTGCTGGTTTGAGAGAGCTGAAAGCCTGAAACTGTTAAAGACTTTTGATTGTTGACCATATACTCAATGACAGAACCGATGAATTGTTGTCATATGAAACATCACCAATAAAACTGACAGAAGCATCAATTTGATAGATTTTGATCATTAATTTGTCATATACTAATATATATGGAAGTTCTGAAGAAAACTATATGCTCAGCCGAATTTTAGTAGACATAGAATCGATAGTTAGAGCCTCCTAGGCTCCTTGCATATAATTATGTTATTTATGCATGTTATCAGAGGTGCGTGTGAACAGAAAACATGATATATATCTTTATTCAACAAAAGGGCGTACACAGAGAAAGGTCATAGTCTTAATATGGCAGCTATAATTAATGTATTAATTCTTATTATCTATAACTACTAATATTAAAAAGGTTTTTATACTTCTGGTTACTTTTTTATTTTATTCTCAGAGCTCGAATCTAGAAGCTTATTCAAATCAAATGCCAACAAGCTTATTAATATTGCATGGCACTAGTCAATTAGGAGCAGCCGGCTTCTTCATTGGATGGATTTTCAAAAGGACATTAATACTTATGCGGAACAGATACCAGTTAAGCTGGAAAAAGAAATTTAACTCAAGGGAAATTTCCAATTCATGAAACTGCTTGTCTTTTAGAGGGAATGTTCATATATAATTTGTTAATATCATCTCTCAACAAGATAGGTGAAATATAATATTAACAATTTTAATTAATTTGTTAGTATAACCCAGTGACGTCTATGTACTCAAGATGATAAGTATATACAAATTGATTCAATTATTGATTTAAGGCTTTGAACCATATGATATATGTTAAAAATATAACTAAAAATTAAAAGTTTTATTTTGAGCCATCTTATAATAGCTTAATTTTTTAAGAGAGTTCTTTCCTGACATGTCAAAGAGGATTAATGTGAAAGAGCAAGTTAGAGAATTATTCTTGAATGTTCTCCTAAGTCCTAACAACTTAACCTTTGAAAAAGAAATTAGTTCCTTAAAAGTCTACACCTAACCTTTAGATAAAATGTCGTGCGTTACAATTTCAGACTCATTGAATTCATCATGGGGCTGAGAAAAATCATTTCGTTAAATGCATCTTCAATTCATACGACGAATAGACGTTAACGTCATAACTTAATTATTCACATTGACAGATGTGATAAATTGATTGTATTTAATAATTATAGAGGGATCGAGTTAGTTGTTTAACCGTCTAGACGTATCCTTTGAAAAGAATATCATGAGCTGTAATTTAAGACATCTTGAGTTTATATCACTGTTGTGTTTGGATCCGGTCGGATCCTGAGCCGGCTAACAAAAATGTTAATTTATGGGGAGTCCGGATTAAATTGATCAAAATCTGTAAAAATTAGAACCAGATTCTTATAAACCGACTAAAATTTCTTTTTTTTAAAAAAAATATTTTAGTTATTTTTTCTTTCATAAATAATTATAATAATATATATTAAAATTATCAATAATAAAAATACATATTTATATGACGTAATTATATGCTGCACAATTATCAATTATATATATATATATATATATATGTAACATGATTATGATTTCATTTAGTTTGATTCATTGGTTTAATCGATTAAATTAATGAAACATTAATTAAAAGTTTTATCAATTTATTATCCAGTTCAATTTTAACGACATTGGTTTATATGACCAATAAACATCATTAGGTTATATGAATATTGAGTTTATGGGATCAATAGACATCATGAAATCATAATTTATCCACACTGATTGGTGATTTAAACAAATTAACTATATATAATCATTAGGATAGTTGGACATTTCTTGACGATTTTGGCCCTATCTTGAGCTTATTATAGGATTGACAAACATCGTAGCTTAAGTACATACATCTTGAGTTTACAACATTTATAGACGTCATCAAGTTACAACCTATTCAGTTTGACAGTTGATATGAATAACCTGACTATATTTAATCATTGACTTCAATTCAAATCTTTGAAACCAAATGAGCTGCTCTCCTTTTACAAAGAATGTCACAAGTTTGAGTTTAAGACCTTATCTTTAGTTTACAAGACTAAACTACAAGCACGTCAACTTGTAACTCATGCATTGGTAAGTGATGATATTAACAAATTAACTTTATTTAATCATCGATGTTAAAGTTTTGCAACAATATGGACCATTCTTTATAAATAAAACTAAGTCATGAGTTCCAATTTTGGAAGCATTTTAATTGTATTTACAAGACCAATAATTATATGTTATCTTAAGTTTCAGGACCCATATATAGATGTAATCAATTGATATAGACATAATAAGTATAAATCCTATCTTTGATGTTAAAGTTTTTGAAACAACATTATGTATATTCCCCTTTATGGAGAGTCAAAATTTTCAGTTTTGAAATCACAGGTTGATTTTGTGAGTCCTACGTCATCAGTTGAAACGCATCGTGAATTTACATGCATCAGGTTGTGACTATATCTACGGTGTTGGGTAATAACCGTAATATAAAAACAGAAGAACTATATTTAATTACTGATGTCGAAGCTTTGAAATCCCATGCTCTATAGCTCTCATTTAAGAGAATGTTATGTGAGGTAGTGGAGTAACATAATAGTGTCTCACAATTAAAATAAGAGATAAGAAAAGATGAACTGAATACATAAATTTAACATGAAAAATTCTCAATGAATAAGGGAAAAAATCACGGGGCAAGACTAGAAAAATTTCACTATAGGAAGAAAATTACAACACCTCTTTCTAGATACTAAGAAAGAATAACCTCACAAAGAATACAAGAAAATATATAAAAGAGTAAGATAAGATTTTTGGGATGATATGAATGTATCCCTTAAGGCTCCTTATATAGCCTTCAAAGAGGAACTCCTTCCTTGCTCCCACCGATGTGTGACTTGGACTTCTAACAATTCTCTCATTTGAAGGTATGCTTGACTCAATCAAATCTTCAAGTGGGAGAATTGTTAGAAGTCTAAGTCCCACATCGGTGGGAGCAAGGAAGGAGTTCCTCCTTGAAGGCTATATAAGGAGCCTTAAAGGATGCATTCATATCATTCCAAAAATCTTTTCTCTCTTGAATTTTACTATCATGGTTGTATACGAACTGAACCGAATTACACTACTTCACCGTGAATAGTACCATATACGTGAGCAGTATTGTACGTATTCTGTACACTAGAATAAATCTAGTATACGTTAACAATCACTACAAAAGTATACAATAACACGTATGAATAGTAACCATATATGTGAATAGTATATCTAGTATACGTTAACAATCACTACAAAAGTATACAATAGCACGTATGAATAGTAACAATATCTGTGAATAGTATAGTACAACTGAATAGTGCCATATACTGGAATAGTGACCATAGTCCGTAAAATAGTGCACCAGATAAGTTCCTAGGAAAGAGAGGTGGGTCACTAATACACACATTTAAATACAAAATCTTTCCTAACCAGAACTTTCCTAAACACTTTCACACTACCACACTTTATTTCCAGCAACAAGAATAATTCTTTTAAGATGTGGAAGATCAGACAATACTGCAACCATAGAGCATACTAAGAACCAACACTTTCCAGCTTACTGCAGCGGAATAAAGACCACGAACCAATGGCTCTGATATCACTGTTAGGTACTAGAGTGACAGAATAATACCTCATAACTAAAATAATAAATGAGAAAAGAGGAACTGAACATACAAATTTAACGTGGAAAACCCTCAACGAATAAAGAGAAAACTCACGGGACAAGACTAGAAGAATTTTAATATATGAAGAAAATTACAACAGCACTCTCTAAATACTAAGAGAGAACAACCTCACAAAGAAAACAATATAATATATAAGAGAGGAAAAAAAGATTTTTGGGATGATATGAATGCATCCCTTAAGGCTCCTTATATAGCCTTCAAGGAGGAACTCCTTCCTTGCTCCCATTAATGTGGGATTTGGACTTCTAACATGTTAGGAGTCTTAGTTGTAGACTAATATTACTCATATACGTTGATAAGTGATATCAATAAATCAATTCATTCTTTGATTTTAAGATTGTGAAACCGAACATTGTGAACTTTCTCCATAAATGGAGGAAGTACGAGTTTCAATTATGGCTTCCATCTTTACTTTTCAATACCGATCTATAGATGTAAGTCATCAATTTATAGACAATATGTTTAGATTAGCTATTACATCAAATTGACTATATTCAATAACTGAATTCAAAGCTTCAAAAGCATCCCCCCCGAAATTTCATACTTGATCTATAAATGAAATAATTTTTTTTATTAATTAGAAGTATCCTTATACCCTTTAAACGTTATAAACGTTATAATTTTTTTATAAACGTTACAGTAAAGCTATCCAAAAAATAAATTATTTTAATTAATTGTTTGAGATAACAAACAATATGTTATAGAGACTGATATAATAAGTGTATATAAATGCATATTAAAACTCATATCTTGAGTCATTTTGAATCTCACATGCAAGAAGGATTTATATAAAAACTGTAATCAAGCAACGGCTCATCCCGAAACTTTGAGCTATATGAGATATATCACGCTTTCTCTTATGAAAACATTTTAGACTTAGAAGTATATATGGATAAAGTACAAATCTATTATTTTTTTAATCTTATTTTAATATGTGAATGTGGGTAAAAAATAAAACTCATGGTTTCATAAACTCAAGCACCAAAATAAATACTCTAATACCATATCAAAAACAATGGAAACAATAGTTTGAACTTCGCCTCACATATCAACAAGTATAAAGGACAACAACTTTATCATCAAGCACATAACTTTAATTTTAAATTGACTTACTCTATTAATTGAGCCGAATTCATTATGAAAAACTCTCTCCCTCCCTCCCTCTCTCCCTCTCTCTCTCTCTCTCTCTCTCTCTCTCTCTCTCTCTCTCTCTCTCTCTCTCTCTCTATATATATATATATATATATATATATATATATGTGTGTGTGTGTGTGTGTTTGTTGTCCAATGAATGAGTGTGTGTGTGTGTGTGTGTGTGTTGTCCAATGAATGAGACTATACCTACGTGAAATAATTCAGTCCTTCATTTAACAAAGTATATATGCTACCTTTTGAAGATTGAAGACTCCATCAAGTTGTCTATATAAAAATAACTCAAATAATTGATTTCAAAACTTTAAACTTTCTATGAATATGACTTATATGATCTTCATTTCTAAAGGATAAGAACTTATATAATCAAGTACGCAGGTATATAAATTTAATTCATATTTATAATTATTAAATTTACTAACTATACACTAAAAGTGAGTTGTGAAAAAAAAACTTCAAGTTAAAATAAACTTGAAATTGATATTATTTCAAAGTTGCTAATCATTTGAGTGTTTAACTACATAGAAAAAGTCAATTATGGTTTCTCTCTTTTTCTCTCCCATATTTAAAGTAAATCGGCCCTAAAAAACTGCCGCTAAGCAGCGTTTTTTTGGAAGTGACACTCCAGTATAGGAGATTAGGAGGTATTCCAATCTGTCTACAATCAAATTTTACAAAACGTGACTAAGAAGGCATAATGAGGACTCTCTAATAAAAATCAATAACAATATAATTTTAAAGTAATTTCTCTTTGATAACATTCTTAAGATGTACACAAACGTGTTTCTATATAGTTAGGAGTTAGGTTGTTGAAACTGATAAATATCAAAGTTATTCTTACACTAATAAATAATTTTTTATAAAATAATTTTTTTACAAAATTATCACAATTTAAAAGTATATTTCTTACACATCATGTTTTAAAATTTTAGATTAACCAAAAGTTTATTTTTCACTCCATCAACTTATATTAAACTCAACGATTTTCAAGAAAATGAAAATATCCACCATTTAATCACATACTTGTAGTTATTAAAGTTTTATAAAATTTTATGTTAAGTTTTATAAAAAATTATATATAAGATTAATATAATAACTAAGCATAATTCAATGGTTATATTGACTAAAACTTTTTTAACAAAAAAATATTATATGAATAGGTGTGTTATGTTAACTCTTATACAAGTATCAATCGCGATCCTAATATATAGATAAGGTTATATAACTTTAAACCATTATATATATATATATATATATATATATATATATATAGTCAAGATTGTTAACTGACCCCGATTAAGGGTACATCTTCATGTACGCAACGTGGTGCAGCACCTATATCTACTAGTTATACATGACGTCTTTGTTTAATAATTTCTTTCCGATTCAGAAAATTATTATTAAAATGTTGAAGGTACCTCCCAATAAGATTCTTATTGCTTCTAGCAGGTATAGAAATAGAAAAAGTCGTATTGCCACTAGGGCATAGTGCAAGTGATAAAAATGAAGTAAAGTTTGTAGGATATCATAAGTTGGATTTCTTGTAAATTAAATGCAGAGCCCTATTAATTCCACGCCATCAGTGAATTATAATTTATCTTTACGTGTATTCCGCTGTTATAGTTGTTGCTTTTGTTCTTATTATTGCTATTATTTTAAAGTAATGAATTATACTGAGTGCCATATTTTTTTTTTTAAAAAAAATCTTTCCTATGACGGGTTCATATATTTAACAAACCAAGAAAGTGATGTTTGACCTATATATATGTGTATATGTGCAATTTGCTAAAATTAGGTAAATTTACACAATTTATGTATCATTACAATGTTAAGAAATATTATAGCCGTTAAGTGTAAGATTAGAGATATCAAAGGCTTTAAGTGTAAGATTAGAGATATCAAAGGCTTTAAGTGTAAGATTAGAGATCATTTATATCTTTAACATGTTTTTTTTTACGTGAAACTTTATTGAGTTGAAAAAATAAACATAAATAAATTTTTAGATTTATACAAGAATTTATTTGGACATATATTAAAACTTCTATAATGACCAATCAAGAGTTAGTTGAGCTGATAAAGAGGCTTACACCTATGAGATAAGATGCATGTTCAAATCCTAGTAAGAATCGTTCAAGTTGGAAGATAACAAAAATTCTTAAGCTCTACACTACTAATCATATATTAGTCTCATAGGGAACTAAAAGACTTGTAAGAATATCATGATACATCACTTGACTAAAAAGACTAATTAAGATAGTTGACAAAAAAAAACTTTTATAATGAAAATATTAGGAGTTTAATCGTTGTTACTGTCATTCTTTATAATTAAATTAAAATTTCATTACAAACTATATTAGCTTTGCTTACTCTATAAGCCTAAAATAATTTTTGTGCAAAAAATTGTGTTAGATATATAAAATGATTTTGAAATGTAGCTTAAACGTCTAATTATTTCATGAGACAACTCCAAAGGCAAACTTGAGAGAATCTGTCAAAGACAAACTTAAATGTTGTTGGGTATAATAAAAAGAATGATGTACCCAAAAAACAAAAAAAGATTGAATAGGAAGCCATAGTTGCTTCTCTTCGCAAATTTGCAACAATATATATGAAAGAGACTATCTACCGGCCACAATTAATATTTATACATGTAATATCTAGTTCCAACAAGTGAAGAAAATGTTAGCCACAAATAAGCATAACTATGTAAATAAGATAATATTTAAAATAAAATGTGGATTCAGCAACTTGAGAACATTATATATGTACAGCATTATTATATTATAATATAAAAAAAAGTTCGTAATACGTTTCCACAGCCTAATTTATTATTGACACCACCACATATTTTAATGTAACTTGAACCCATCAAAGTAGCTATAGACTTCGAAACTAAACAGAGTACAAACAAAGTTGATAAAATTGTAGGTACACCTTATCCGTTTTCCTCCATTAATTAATAAGTCGCCCCAACCCCCCCCCCCCCCCCCCGCGGCTCTTTTTTCTTTTTGCAACTTCAAATATTGCTACTCTCTCTATGTTTTCCACTGATATTGCTTCAATTGTTTGTGATATCTTAATAACTTTTATATATTTCCAATTTGAGGTTATGAGAATGAAATTATCAAAGAGAAAGGTTATGAAATGAAATTTTACCTTTTAATATTAAAAAAAATTGATATTTCAAATTGAAATTTTTAATATTTAAATTAAGAATTGAGAGTAATATACTCAAAATTAAATTTTTAATTCTAATATACACGTCAAATAAAATAATTAAAATTAAGTGGCCTAATTACAACTTTAAACTCAATTCTGCTTATCAAATTTGAGATTGTGGGTTCTGAGAAAGACAAGGGACCATGGTGGCAACTGGTAAGGATATATATTCCAACACCACAAAAGAAATTCACAATAATGAGTTTTGTCACTAATAACGGAACTTCATAAGTTGGGCATTGTTATCAGAGGTGGTTCACTGGTTCCTGATAACTCTCTACATTGAAAATTAGATACTTAAATATGATTGTCAGAAAATTTGGGCCACCATTTGTATTGGCTTAACAAAATGTACATACAGAAACATTAGTAAGTCAGATTAGGGTAATGTGGGGTTCACTTATAAAATTATTTGAGGAGGGATCTGATCTTGATTAACGTAAGAATTAATTTAAAAATACCTTTATGTGTAACAAAAATTTGACCTGAAATTAATAAACGTCAATAATAATTGTTTAAAAATTAATATTTTAATAAAATAATTTCTTTAATGAGTATTTAAAAGTTAAAAGACAGTTCAATATGACTTTCAACTTATTTTAAAAAATAAAAAGTTTTCTAAAAAATTAAATTGTACAACATAGTTAATATATTAATTACTCTTTTGAACCAACAAAACATAATTATTACTATATTGAATATCATCTTAAACTTTTACAATAATAATTTAATAAAAAAATTAATTTTAGTAAATAATATAATTAAATGACTAATATTACAATAAAATATATATATTATATTAGTTACAAACCCGCATATCGCACGTACACCACATCACTTAACATGATAACTACTATATAATAAAATTTACTTGAAATCAATGAATGTCATTATTTATTTTTTAAAAATTATAATATTTCTTTAATAATTATAATATTTTAATAAAATAAAAATATCTATAAGTATCTAAATTCTAAAAGACAATCCACCATGCCTTTTAACTTATTTTAAAAAAAGTTTCCCACATAGTTAATATATTATTTTTTATCTTGAACTAAAAAAACAAATAATAATTACTAGTATATAAAATATCATTTTAAACTTTTACAATAAATATTTGACAGAAATATTTATAATTTTAATAAATAATATAATTAAATAACTAATATTATAATAATAAAATATTCTATACATTATAAACATGTACATCGCACGGATAATATATATAACTAGTATCATTATGGTCCTTATGGAAGTTCTCTATCTGCATCAATCGATGAAGATGTGGTCTATTTATTTAAAAAGTTCTACGAGAATTAATTAGAGCAGAATACGAATCTGGGACATTCTTTTAATACTGGCAGCCTCACAATTATCAAGTGGCCGGCCGATACGATATCTTATGTGCAACAACTATGCAAATAAATTAAGTATATTATTGGATAGAAAAAGTTTCAACAAAATAAAACTTGGTGACCAATTATGCTATTCTTATATAAATTAAGCTCAACAAACCGATTGATTATATCCTCTGAGTAACATATATACGGGAAAATTCTCATGACAGTATAAAACACTTAAATTAATCTCCATTAATATATATATATATATGTGTGTGTGTGTGTGTGTGTGTGTGTTTAAAATCATATAAGACCAAAAACCAAAGCATGAGTCATTTCTGAACTTTAATTAAGAACGAATACACTATACATCCTTGCGTGCTAATTCATGCAGTCCAACTCTGACAGAGAAGACCCAGTTATTTATGCCAAATTAAATTTGTTATGTAATTAAAAAAATACAGGGAAATATTATATTTATCAGAAACACAATGATTATTATGGTGTAATTATAATTTTTATGTATTATACATCATCGTCCTCGTCATCTTTCTCATAAAGAAATTGATGGGTACATAATGTGGGTGCCTTCTTGTGTTTGATCATTCAAGACGTGGCAGCAAATATTGTAATTAAGAGCAACTCTTTGAAAAAAGAAAAAAAAACGAATAGAAACAATCTATTTATATATATAAGTAAAATTATCTTTTGAAATAATTAATAGCATCATTAAATATATGAAAACATTAAAAAATAATAATAAAATTTAAAAAGATAATTATTTTAAGAGGTAAAGTATTATCAAAATATATAATTAAAATTTAAAGAATTAAATAGTGAAATTGAAAAAAGACAATCTTTCCAACATAAAAAATTAATTTATAATGTTTCTTTCATTTACTTTTAAGAGTTTTTATTAAAAAATAATTTATAAATTTAACATCTCTGAAATTATAATTATATATAAAAACATTATTTTAAAAAAATAAAAAAAAATTAATATGTGCAGAGCACAAATAAAATAAAATAAAATAAAATAAATTATTTTTGACATAAAAATTTAATTTTAAATACTTTTTATCTATTTATAAATTTTTTTATAAAAAAAATATTTTATAAACTAAACATATTCAAAATAATAATTATAAAAAAATATAATTTTAAATAAAAAATTAAAATTTAAAGTATAAAATAACATGTGTAAAGCACGAGTAAGATAACTAGTGAACTTGAAAAGATGCATAATTATTCATACATTAATATGACTTCATTTAAATTTGGAAAATACTATAACACCCAAATTTATGTCCCGAAACTCATAACCGATTAATGTTTCTGGCTTTCTGCATGCATACATATATGGAGTCACCCCTGATTTTCTTCAACCCTTGCATTTTTTTCTGTTCCCATTCATTTACCATCACAAAAATTCGGTATACAATTGCAGTGGAAAATGTTGGTCAATATAGTAATATTGTTTTAGATTTAAAAAGAAAAAATTAAGTAGGGTCACTTAGATATACTGTGTGTTATGTATGTATAGTAATACAACTTTAAAAGTAATTAAAGAGGAATATTATTCGAGTGATGTCATTCACATAATTGTTATATTATAATAACTCGGCACAACGCCATTTACCAGTAGTCTCATTTATTTATTTATTCTCTTAGTCTTATATAAATACAACTGTGCTATTGTGGGTACAATACGTCAAATTAATGCATAGAAAAGTATACCTCTGTGACTGATAGGAGGAAGAAAATATATTGAGGCAGTTACAGTGTATATACATATATAATTAAATTGGATCTACATGTAAAGTATTTTTTATATTATAATACTTTAATACATTATTAAAGAGTTACATTTTTTAAATAGTTAGCATGATAGTCAAACTCATTTAATGATATGATAATATATAATTGAATGACAATATAAAAAAACTTTACACTGAAAGTAGATTAAACTTAAACTCATATATATATATATATATATATATATATATATATTAAGGCTAATAAAAAAAATTCAGATTTTGTGAACTTTCTTGGGGTTTAATAATTGATAAAATACGTTGCTTACCTTAAATAATTTACAAAAAAAAAATTATTCTCAATCACTCCTAACTTTCTCGTATTTTGTTTTTCTTTTCTCATCATCTCAAGCTTAATTTCTTTTTTATTTGTAAAATAATAACTGAACTAGGTACATGTACACTTCAGATTATTCAGAAAAAAGTGACAGTATGACCTAAAATAGCTAGTATGCAATAGCTTAAGAAAAATTTAAATTAATTAATTAATTAATATTAAATTAATTATATGAAAATATAATTATTTTTTCATTTTTCATTTCTTGATCCAAGGCATCTGTTGTAAGATTTTATTTCATTTTCTCTTTATCATCCACCAGTTTTTATATTATAACCTCAATCTGTACCAAAATATATATATTATAACCTCAATAAATCTGGAACAGAGAGAAAAATAAATAGATTAATCTTTTTCATTTCCTTCTTCTTGAGTAGAAAGGGAAACGCATCAATTTTTTTTTTTCATTTTTTGCTTGCGAAATACTTTAAACTAATAAAATTTAGATAAGTTTGACATGGTCATGGCTCAAATCAATCTCATCCCAAGTTTTCAGGTTGTTGAAGGCTATCTTCCTGAGTTCACATTAGAACAGTACAAGAAGTAATAAGCCCATACTTCATGGACCTCAGGTAAGCCTATACGCTGCGTGGGTTAATTCTAAAGCCCAAACTTAGTGACCCAGAATTCCATTCTGTTTACAATCTCTTAAATGGTGGTCTGTTGTCCAAATGCGGGTACGAACAATATAATTTCATAATTGTTCACTTCAACGATGTGTAACTTCTTTCATTTTCTTTTGAGACCTATCTAAGTCTCCATCCTTATTTAAGAGAAAGTATACTTACCCATTATTTATTATTGAATATATATCCTTAAAAAAACCGAAGGACGGTCTGGCATAAAAAAAGATGCAGCATAACAAGCCCGTCTAGCTTGAAGATCCTTCTCATATCATGATAACATAAATTAAGCATTTGACAATCCATTCTATAAACTTCAGGGTAACTTCTTACAATTAACCAATATGTGTGTATTCTCAATACAATCCAACAAAAAATCAAATCAAATCACAATGAAATAAAGCTATTTAATTATGAATAGTACTATAAGTAAGTTTTCCTACTATATTTGCTAGCACAACGTTAAAAAATTATTTGAACAATTAAAGAATAAAAGCAATGGAACTAATCAAAGTTATCAAACAATCAACAGATAAATAATACTCAGAGAGTAGACGTGAAAGGCACTTTGGTGGCTGGTAACCATGAGTTGCCAGCAATGAAATTCGCAACGGTGAATTTTGAAGCTTCAGAAGCACTAGTAATGACATGATAGCCTGGCCATTTAACTCGACTTGCTGTGGAAGAACCTGGACCTGTGTTCATGTACTCTCCATAATATAAAGTACTTAAGGCAAAGTTACCGCTCCATTCCAACCAACCTGCTGGATTGATCAAACTATCAAGAGAAGTCTTCATAAAAACTGTTCGGGAATATTGCTTCCAAGGCCTTCCAAGATAAGTCTTAACAGAGTTTTGAACTGGTTTCAAATCTGAGGCAGCTGTAACCCTAGAATTGTGAATGGAAATACCAGTGTTTTGGTTTGGGTCGGTTCGTCCTTGGGCAGTGATTGTGTTGACTTTGTTTGGAGGGTTTCTTGCAAAAAGGTTACAATTTTGAAACACCACAGCAGCGTTACCAAATATAAAGTCAACTGTACCGTAGATGTTACATTCCCTGTAGAATTGTCTCTCCGAATGCACATATAACGTGTCTTGGTAACCTTCAAAGCTACATCTGTAAAATACTGATAAGTCTGATCCAGAACGCAATGCAACAGCTTGGTGGTTTTTTGCACCAGCAGTGTTCCTAAATGTGATATCTTGAGCGATAAATCCATCCCCAACAACAGCTGCAAAAACTCATTCATGGTTAGTTCTCCGTTTTTGAATCATTCATTTTTCATTTCTTTGTAGTAAATTATTAAATCTGAAAATAAAGGGAGGACAAAAGATGAAACTAAGAAACTTACCAACAGTGGCTGAACGAAACGTTGTGGTGCCCCCTCCAACACTTTTGCTACCGGTGATTATAGTCTTCCCAATACCATCTCCTACCAACATGATATTCTTTGACTTTATCTCAACTTGCTCATTGTATATGCCAGCCTTCACGTATATCACATACCTCCCACTGCTACTCTTTGGTGCAGCATTTATGGCAGCACTGACCGTTGTGTACTTTCCAGACCCATCTTTAGCCACCACTACATTAGCCCGAGAAGCTGGAGGAGACGTCTGCAACAGCTTACGGTCACCTGGCTTGACCCATTTTGGGAACCCATCTTTATAAATTGGTTCTTGATATTCAACCTTGTTAAGAGACAAAGTGTTGCTTAGCAACTTGGTAACATTGTTGGACATCAGAGGCAGCACATAGTCTTGAACACCAAGTTCGTAGAACCCAGCTTTGCATGTCTCAAGGTTGGTGAGAGCTGTGCTGATCCATGTTTGAGTATCAGCTTGGGAGCACTCGGTGTTAGGGTCTAAGGTTTTGTTTATCCTGTGGATGGTGTGCTCATAAAGCTCAATGCAATCAGCCCAAGCAGCCGTTTCACGTGGGTTACGGCACTTTGAGCCTAGTGAAAGTGTATTTGCATGGCCTTTGAGTGCACGTTCTTGGGCAAGTTGCAAAGAAAGTTTGAGGAAATCGGCTTTGTGCTTGAGAGTTTTGTGTTGGTGAGAAGGGTTATTGCTCAGGAAATACTCACAGGGTTGGGGGTTGGGGGTTTGGCTGCACCAGAGTTTAACGTCATTCCAAGAATAACCAGAAACGAAAGTCGAAAGAAGGAAAGGAACCAAAAGTGTTATGAGCAAGCGAAAAGCTGTCATGGTTACTGGTTAGACTTCTATAGCCTTACGTGGACAATCTTGGATAATTGAAAGTGAACGATGAAGATGATGTATAAGAGAGAAAGGTTTGAGCGATGTTCGATTGAATGGAATTGGATGGAGTTTCATGTGCTAATGTTGCTGCCCTTTTATAGAGGAAGGCAAGAAGTGATTATTGGATTATAAGGATGCTAGTCATCGGGTGGCACATGCCTTTTAATTTTCCAAGTCCTTTTCGTTTTTGCTTCTCCATGCATATTCTTTCATTAATAATAATTATAATATACAAACTACTTTTTTGTTTTATTCATAATCAACGCCTACGTTGTTAGCAATATGATTGATAGCTTGATAGAAAGATGATTTATGCATGTCTTTGACTTTCAATTGTGCATGGAGTCTATTGACTTGACATTTCGCAATACGTGAGCAGCCAAATAAAACGCGTCAATATTTTATGTATTCTTATTCACTTTATATGATGTGTCTTTTATGGAGGCTAGCTGATTGTATTGGATTTGTTTGTCAACGAGGAGGACTAGCACATAGGTTGAAATTCTTGAAATGTCGACTGGATGACACATCTGAAAAGTTTTCGAAGGCAAAATCATTTCCCCTAGCTTGTGAGTCATTATTATTTTTAAAACAAGTAGAAATATATTTTTACGTGCAAGGAAACTTTACTACAGAGGAAAAAAAATGAAAATTTTCATGTGAAAGTATAAAATTGAATATTGGACATATTGTGAGAAACAAAATTATTAGTAAATATATATAAAAAAAAAACTTTTGGTGTTACCCAAAATCTTACTCGAAGCATGAGTTGATGACACGATGACTTATTTCTATTAAAGATAAGTGTCATGGAAAAACAGTTAAACCAGAACAAATGGCTATATACAGATTGATGAATTTAGAAGGAAAAAAAAAGTGTTTGACGGCCAAGACACGCGGTGTCTGCTGGTTTGAGAGTACTGAAAATGTCAAATAAATAACTTCGACTATGCGAACCTTCGATGAATTTATGTTATTCTCACACTATTATATATATATATATATATATATATATATATATATATATGGGAAATATATGAGTTTTTTTCAGTACTTTTATATTTTGTGAAAATATCGATATATTTTTATAATTAATAATTAATATTTAATTATATTTTTTACTTAATTAAAATATAATTATTTTTTTAATATTATAATATTTATATTTTATCCGAATGACACACACATATATATGTATGGGTGAGTGGGTGTATCATTTACGTACTATACACTTATATAATTTAGTCCTAACAAAATCTAGTTTAAACAAAATCTAGTTTAAAACAAATGAGAGTTCTCTTATGTTAGTTAGTAATATGAGAGAATCATGTTAGTGTAAAATAAAGGCACATATTTTATTATAATAAGCGTTACTAATATTTGTATAGAGTCTATTAATTTTACTTTATTATCTTTTTTCTATTTAACATGGCTATCTGTTTAAAACTAATATCTAAATTTTCCTAAGAGCCTTAGTTAATTAGCTTTAGTGACACCAAGGGTCTCTAGAGACAAGTTATTTAAATCATGAGGTGTGATACAATTGACAAAATAAACTTTATATGGACAGATTTTTTAAGAGTTTAAATATCACTGAAAGTAGCTTGTGGCCAAGAGAAAGCTAACGTTCAAGCCAAGATAGTCTCATATCCAATAAAATGTAATAACACATCGGGATCTTATAAAAAAAAAGACTAATTATTTGATTCCAAGATCCAACTTCACTCATATGGTTTTGTTTTTATTTTATTAGCTATATACTTTCCTTTTCCTCAAATAAGATTTTTGACCTTTTGGTGAGAAAAGAAAATTAAATTTAAATTAGAAATGATACTTATACATAATCTTTATCTCACATATATCACATATTTTATTTATTTTTTCTCTCTCCCTCTTTCTTCTTTCTCTCCTCTTCTCTCCTTTTTTAATGTTAAAAAATTAAAATATTTGAGATATATAATATAAAATGTTTGTGGAAGTATCATTAATCAATTTAAATTGTAGTGTTTAGCCGTATACTCTGCATGGTGACAGAAGCATCTACGTGAAGGATAAAGGTGAAATTTTCGACCATGTGAAATTCCGTAAGAACCCGTCTTGTAGATATTGACATTCGTTCGACATGATAAATTATATGCATGACGCCAATTATCAATGGGCAGATGTTCTTATGTTATGCACAGTCCATTAAAAGTCAATTTACGAATGATGTTCTATATATTAACGACCTCTATCAGAGTTATTTTTTTTCTTAAATTTGTACGATTAAAATACATTAAATTTAATATTTAATTAAATCAAAATTTGTTTAAACCTGATATGTTTAATAAACGATACACTCATATATAAATTAAACTAAACTAAAAATTGCTGAGTTTTTTTAATCATCTATGGACATAAAAAAAAATCAGAAAATATATATATTACAATCTTGAATTGCTCACAAATTATTATATTCAAAAGTGGATTTAGATTAAGAAAAAACTATTTATATATGAAAAATATCTATATAAAAATTTATATACATAAAGAGATATCACTTTACTTTTAAAAGAGCTGTAGCTAAACGAGCCCAATATAATATGCTTAAGCTTGTTCTTCTATAAATTAATTAAGTCAAACCAACCAACGTGAGGTTTTTCAATTTTATTTAACGATTCTCTACTAAAATTGGTCTGAATAGATTTTTTAAATTATAAATTTAATGATTAATCCTTTAATCTTTTCTTACTCACTTGTCCATACGTATGGCTATATAGCGTGTTCAGATCAGATCCTATAATTGTTTTATCTTTTTTATCTCTCTTGCATCTTGTTTTTGCAGGAACTTAATTGAATGACAGCTTTTGAGGCACTTATGTACGAATAAAAATTCAAATTGAGAGGGAGTTTAAATAAATAATAGTTGTAGTAACATTTCTCTCTTCTATTATTCATTACATGTGGTTTATTTACATTGCAATATATAAAATATAGATATTTATATGATTTTATGTGATTTTTTACAATACTTAAATATTTTGATGTTCTGAAAAAAAAAACTGGACAAAAAATATGTTTATTTATAAAAGTAACACACGAGTCATAGTAAATTGATTTTATTAATTAGATCAAGTTGCTCTTTGTTAGTGAAAAATATATCAAACTGCTCAATTGAGTTTTCTCCCTCAAATTTCAACAAAAGGTCAATATATGACATTAGGCTCGACCAAGCATAGCCTTTGCCGATAACCTTGGCCATGACATGACTTCTAAATATGGCCACATGTTAAATTGGGATTGGGCCAGACAAACTACTAAAGTTTTCTATGTGTCCCTTCGGTGAAACCCTGCTTTCAAAACGTGGAAAGAAAACAATTACATCACATGGTCAATGTGGTAATTCACTTATATGCAAAGTAAATTGCGGCTGAGCATAATACCCAAAAAAAAAAAAAAAATTGTGGCTGAGCATTGTTAAACGATTGAATATGAAAGGAATGAAGGATTTCATTGATACGGCACAGAAAGTTTCGTTGATAGAGCATAAAAATGCAAAGAGATTGATAAACCTCAACACATGAGGATTTATAGGGCAAAAAGAGTTAATAAATTGGAAATTAAAGTTGAAAATAGGTCATTTAACTGTAGAAATTGACTAGACATTTAGAGTATGATTAACATAGGAAGTAGATAGAAAACTATATACTTTCTCTTAGTTTAAATTAATTTTTATTTTGTTTTAGACTTTCGCATGGCGGAAATTATTGTTCGCCATGCGAAATTAGCAAGTAAAAGAAGGCAATTGATTTTGTGCAATTTTGCATGGCGATGACAATTCATCGCACAGAAGAAATTGTTTGGAGTTTTGAGCATTTTGATTTTGTGATGCTTCGCATAACAGCGGAAAAACTTCTCCTAAGCTAAATTAGGTGTGTTAAAGACCCATTTCATTATGTAAAGCTTCGAATGGTGAAACTTTTGCGTCGGCAGGAGAAAGTATGTTGCAGTTGCTAAGAGAGGAGTTTCGCACAGGCGAAGGCTTGTCTTCGCCATGCAAAGACGATTATCTTGGATTACTATATAAAGCAGTTGAAATGGATTTCGAAGGGGCCGATCATATTTTTACGTCTTTTTTGGAGTTGAGACCGAAGAGCTCTGGGTTTTTCATCACCTTCCATTCCACATTGGAGATTCAAGTTTGGGAACAAGATCTTGAAGATTCAATGGCTTCTTCTATTCTCTATAGTTTGAATTTCTTGTTTTCTGTTTCCATCAATATGAGTAGCTAATTTCTTTCAAACTAGGGGTAGATGAACCTTGTTGAAACTCTTATGTAATTCAATTCTCTCACATCAATGCAAGTTTATTTCATGTAAATTGAGCTTTCATCTCTATGCTTAATACTTTTTTATACTTGATCACTATTGAACTGACCTTAGGTTTTTCATCACAATTGGAAAATTAGATGTTTGAACTGGATCTGAGATTATTTGCCATGATCATGATAAGTATAGGGATATAACTTAATTTGTGGTTATGTATTCTTATGAATCATAGCTCTTTCTGCTTAATCTAATCATGAATTACCTAAGGGATTAGGAGTTTTGGTTGGGTTAAAGGGATTATGAGTTAATGGATTAACCTTAGTCTAATTTAGTTGATTTGAACTTCAAGTTGCATGTTATTGGTTGAATTGATTGTGAATCAATAGCCTAAAATGATAGACAAGGGGATTCGAACCCTTGCTTTTGATCATTGATAATTTTATCCTATAAAATCCAAAAACATTTATTCAATTGTTGATTGTTCTATTCATAATTCATTCTCTTAATTCTTGTCTAAAGTTGACATAAACCAACATTACCAAATCTTAGTTTTCGTTCAAGTATAAACAAATTTTGTGTGTTGATAAGCTAATTTTGATCCCTATAGAGATGATACTTTCACTCGCTATTATATTACTTGTTGCAATTCGATATACTTGCCGAAATTGTCTAACAGAGATATAAAAGATTAGAGTTTAAAGCTAAACACAAGGCTATATATAGCCAAACAAAGGAAATATTAAAGGCTAAAATGTAACAATTTCCTCCACCTATAGATCAAGTTTAAAAAATTCTCATGTACTTTCAAATTCACTAATACAACTTCTTAAACTAACAAAACAGTGTATAATAACCATTTGTTAATCTTCTATTTTAAGTATTGACCAAAAAAGTAGTCACATGACTACCCGTGTTAGTTTTTCCCCACTAATCTCACCTTAAATCATTAATATTTATTATTGAAATCATCTCTCTTTTTATGAGCACTCATTAACTGTACACTACTATTTGAGATTTTCAAGAATCACTCAATCAGTGGTGTGAAGTTAATAAGTGCCTAAAAAAAAGTCTAGAGATTATTTTAAGAATAAATTTTAATGATTTAAGGTAAAATTAATTTTTAAAAAATCATCACGTGACTATTTTTTCTTTAGTGATTTGAATAGAACGTCAACAAAAGAGTTATTATATACTTTTTTGTTAGTTTAGGGGGCTGTGTTGGTGAATTTGAAAACACATAGAAATTTTTTAAATTTGACCTATAATTAAAAGGGTTCTTTGAATTTTAGTTAATATTAAAATACTATTCTACCTTTAATGAATAAATAACATAATATTTCTTAACAAGTTTAAATACCCAGAATCAATTGAATATAAGATAGATTTTCACCAAAAAATAATAATAATTGTATAGATGATAGATGCTTCTTTTTCTTTGAATATTTGATTTGCTAATTATTAGATAATATATACAATAAAAAAAAGCATCATCAGATTCATCCGTTTCGAAACGGCAGACTCCAAGTTGGCAGTCAAATATGCCATTCTTAATTCCAAAAGTGATAGGCGAAAAGAATTGTCCATTATTTTCATTCTATGTACATAGAGATGGAGTTCTCAGGTCAATTAATGTTCCTAATAAACTTTTGTTTGAATCAATGATTGAACAAATGCCAGTAGATTTGAAGTCATAAACTTCTTTGGTTGCTTTATTTTAATTTCAAATCATATTAATCCTTTCTTCGTAATTATTTACACTTTTTTGGGGCTTACTAGCTTCAACCTTTTTTTATTTATATTCCATTCTTTTCTTTTTGGGAAGATCAACGTAATTGGTTATAATATTTGGATTATATAATTTAAAACAAGCCTAATAAACATCTTGCAAATAATAATCATAAACTCATTCTTATTTTCATTCATCATTCTTCCTTAGCTAGAGTAAGACGGTCATCATCCAACGTCCTTGACTCCTTATTGACAAATAGATCAAATACAATTAGCCTCCATCCGTCTGCCAGATCAGTTGTCGCGTTTTCTACGGCTGCATACATATTATCGCAAGAAAGATGCATGGTGAAGGTCAAAAACATTATGAACAAATTACAAAAGTGTTAGTCCGATATTATATTATTAATGAAATAATATGCAAGCAAAACCAAAAACGAAAATGACTTGGAAAAGTACCAGAGTGACGGGAATAGTGCCTCACAACTAAAATAAGAGATGAGAAAAGAGGAACTGAACACACAATATTTAACGTGGAAAACCCTCAATGAATAAAGGGAAAAACCACGGGGCAAGATTAGAAGAATTTCACTATAGGAGAAAATTACAACACCTCTCTCTAAATACTAGGAGAGAACAACCTCACAAAGAATACAAGAAAATATACAAGAGAGGAAGAGAGGAATTTTGAGATGATTCTAACCCTTCCCCTTAAGCTCCTTATATAAGCCTCAAAGGGCAATCCATTGAATGGATTGCTCGATGTGGGACTAAAAATTCTCCCACTTGAAGATTTGATTAAGTTAAGCAGATTTTCACACCATTCTTTCCGTCTTGCCATTCCATGTTGCTTACGTTTCTGATAGGCCATAGGAGGATCGACACCAAATAAACTTGTCAGCATTGATCGGCTTTGTCATCATATCTACTAGGTTGTCTTTGGTGTGAATCTTCTGCATATCCACACTTCCTTCTTCTACTACTTCTCGAACAAAGTGATATTGAATACCTATGTGCTTTGTCTTGGAATGAAAGGCTGGATTCCTTGCAAGATACAAGGCACTCTGACTGTCACAATACACAGTAGTTCTCTCCTGCTTGTGCCCGAGTTCCTCCATTAACCTTTGTATCCATACAGCTTCCTTGCAAGCTTGGGTAGCTGCCATGTACTCGGCCCGTAGTAGACAAAGCTACAACACCAGAACTTAGATAACCACTATCAAGCGCTCTGCAAGTGTGAACACATAACCAGTAGTAGATTTTCTTTTATCAAGATCACCTACAAAATCTGAATCAACATAACCCCTGACAACAAATTCTGATCCTCCAAAACATAATGCAACATCTGAGGTTCCTTTCACGTATCGTAGGATCCTCTTCACAACATTCCAATGCTCTCTACCAGGATTTGCCATAAACCGACTGACCACTCCCACTGCTTGTGCAATGTCTGGTCTTGTACATATCATAGCATACATAAGGCTTCCCACCGCTGATGCATACGGTACTCGAGACATTTCCATCATCTCCGCTTTCATCGCTAGGACTCATACCGAGGATAATTTACAATTGACAGAAGTGGGGTAGATATTGGCTTACAGCCTTGCATGTTGAAGCGTCTAAGACCTTCCTTAGATAATTCTTCTGAGAAAGCCAAATCTTCCTATCTTTTCTGTCTCGGTTAATTTGCATCCCTAAAATCTTGTTTGTGGGTCCCAAGTCCTTCATATCGAACTCCCTAGCCAACTGTGCCTTCAATTCTTGGATTCGATCTTTGTTAGGGCCTACCACCAACATGTCATCCACATACAACAGCAAAATGATGAAATCATTATCATCAAACCTCTTGTAGTATGTACAATGGTCTGAACTCAGCCTGTTGTATTCAAGGCTAATTATGAAGGAATCAAATCTCTTGTACCAACATCTGGGCGCCTGCTTTAGACCGTACAAAGATTTGGTCAACCTGCAAACCAAGTTTTCTTTTCCTCGTTCTTCAAAACCTTCTGGTTGGAGCATATAAATTTCTTCTTTAAGCTCTCCATGAAGGAAAGTCGTCTTTACATCTAGCTGCTCAAGATGTAAATCAAATGCAGCACACATCGCTAACACTACTCTGATAGTAGTAAGTCGGACCACTAGAGAAAATATCTCATTCAAATCAATGCCTTCTTTCTGAGCATATCCTTTTACCACCAATCTAGCACGGTATCGTTCCACTTGATCATTGCCATCTCGTTTGATCTTGAATACCCATTTGTTCCCGATGGCTTTCCGACCCTTTGGAAGTTCAACAAGTTCCCATGTTTTGTTTCTATGTAAGGCTTCCATTTCTTCCTGCATTGCTATCATTCATCGAGAAGCATCTGAACTGCTCAAAGCCTCTTGAAAGGTTGGACTTCCCACCTTCTTCTTCGCTTAGGAGACAAGATGCATCATGGCTTGCCATAACATAACTGAAAGTGTCATGATGGTATTCTGATTTGGCGTGACGATCGCCGAACTTCTTCACCATTGACCTCATTTGGGTTCTTGTTCCTCATGCTCACGGTTCGCCCGGAAGAATCACCTTCTCGAGAATTTCTCTCCACCGCATCAGTAGCGGGCCTCTTTTGAAGTGTCATTGCCATTTGTCTGCTCATTTTGCAGTTCATTTTCTGCAAAAACTACATCTCTGCTGACAACAAGCTTGCGGGCAGTGGGATCCCACAAGCGATACCCCTTAACACCGTCAAAGATAACCCAAGAATATACATTTCTGAATTTTGGATCCAACTTTGTTCTTTCTTCGGGAGTCATGTACATCACGTACACAGGACATCCGAATACATGTAGAGAAGAATAATCAGCTGGCTTTCTGTTCCACATCTCCATAGGTGTCTTCAAACCAATCGTCGTTGATGGTGATCGATTTATCACATAACAGGCGGTTTTGACTGCTTCTGCCCAAAAAGATTTGGCCAATCCTGCTGTTCTCAGCATGTCTCTTGTTCTTTCTAGGAGAGTTTTGTTCATCCGCTCTGCTACACCATTCTGCTGAGGCGTATGTGCAACCGTGAATTGTCTCATAATACCCTCTTGTTTGCAGAATGCCAGAAAATTGCCATCTACATATTCTCCTCCATTATCTGTCCTCAAGCACTTGATTCTTTTCCCAGTTTCAAGCTCTACTTGTGCATTGAACTCCTTGAATACTGGAAACACATCCGACTTCTTCTTGATTGGGTACACCCATAATCTCTTGGAGTAATCATCAATGAATGACACCAAATACTTTGCTCCTCCTAGGGATATTTCCTATGATTCCCATACATCGAATGGATCAAGTCCAAAATGTGTTTTCTTCTAGTAGTTACTTTGGCAAATCTCAATCTATGTTGCTTGTTTATCACGCAAGGCTCACAGTAAGGGTAAATTGACTATCTTGAGCCCGGGTAAGAGATTTGCGTTCCGCAAGGACTTTCAAGCCTCGCTCCGACATATGGCCTAACTCGCGATGCCACATCATCGTTGTTTCTTCTTGGCTACGCTGAATCGATGTATCCGCTCTTGCAACGTCTCTCCTAAAAGCATGTATAGATTGCTTGTGATCTTCTTTGCTTTCATCACCACAAGGTTGCTCTTTCACTACTTTCAAGATTCCACCTTCAAGTGGACTTTGCACCGGAGGTCATCTAATTGCCCAATGGACAATAAGTTCTTCTTCAAGCCCTTCACATGTCATACCCCTTGAATTTTGTGAACAGTACCATCATGCATTTTTAATCGACAGACCGAAACCCAATTTCTAATAAGGCATGATCATTTCCCATGAACAGGATCCTTCCGAAATAGGTTCATAAGTGCAAAAACCAATCTCGTGTGGAGTCATGCGCTCATGTTGTGCCTCGAATCCATTATCCGCACATCATTAAGTTTCTTTCCACCTTTAGAACACGTCGCCGCTTCACTATACAAGATTTCTCCATAATTTGAGGTACTTGCAACACAACCTTGGGAGGTTGATGTTTCAGAATTCTTTTCTCCACTATTCTTATTATGCCAACACTCCTTCTTCGAGTGCCCTCTCATGCCACAATTGTAGCATTTAAGATTCTTCCTTCTTCGAGATTTTGATCTACCATGATTTTGACTCCCACTGGAGCCACGTTCCGTTAATCGCTTCTCTTTCATCATCGTCAAAGCCTCTTTGCTTGCTTTGAACTTTCTGACCTTTCCTCCTTATTCTTGCGCCTGGATTCTTCTTCAAGAATAGCACCGGCAACATCATCAAAGTGAAGAGAGTCACTAACATTGTTATTTGTGATGTTGATGATGAGTTGATCATACGAATCTGGTAAACTCTGAAGTAGAAGTTCCGCACGTTCATTTTCCGCTATTTTGAAATCTAATGCTGTGAGTTGAGCAAATAGCGTATTCAGAGTATTGATATGATCCGTTACCGACGTGGATTCACTCATTCGAAGAGTATAAAGTTTCCTCTTCAAGAATATTCTGGTGTGAAGTGACTTCACCTCGTACAATTTGTTAAGAACATCCCAAATCTCCCTTGCAGTCTTCTTCTCTGCAATACTTGACAAAACTGAATCCGCCATTGCTAGGTGCAAGTTGGCAACAGCATTGTCATCCTTCTCTTTCCACTTTTCATCGCTCATATCTGTAGGTCTACCTTCAATTGCTTCTAGACAATTATCTTTCCTCAAAACTGCCCTTATCTTCAATTTCCACAAGGAGAAATTACTCCCATTGAACTTCTCTATCTCAAATTTTGCTACCATAGTTGTATACGAACTGAACCGAATTATACTATTTCACCGTGAATAGTACCGTATACGTGAACAGTATTGTACGTATTCCGTACACTAGAACAAATCCAGTATACATTAACAATCACTGCAAAAGTATACACCCACACGTATGAATAGTAACCGTATCTATGAATAGTGCCGTATACTGGAACAGTGACGTAGTCCGTAAATAGTGCACCAGGTAAGTTCCCAGGAAAGAGAGGTAGGTTACTAATAGACACGCTTAAATACCAAGTCTTTCCTAGCCAGAACCTCCCTAAACACTTTCACGCTACCACACTTTATTTCCAAGAATTTCTTTTCTCGATGTGGAAGATCGTATAATACTGCAACCACAGAGCATACTAAGAATCGACACTTTCCCAGCTTACCGCAGCGGAATACCACGAACCAATGGCTCTGATACCACTGTTAGGTACCAGAGTGACGGGAATAGTGCCTCACAACTAAAATAAGATATGAGATAAGAGGAACTGAACACACAATATTTAACGTGGAAAACCCTCAATGAATAAAGGGAAAAACCACGGGGCAAGACTAGAAGAATTTCACTATAGGAGAAAATTACAACACCTCTCTCTAAATACTAGGAGAGAACAACCTCACAAAGAATACAAGAAAATATACAAGAGAGGAAGAGAGGAATTTTAGGATGATTCTAACCCTTCCCCTTAAGCTCCTTATATAAGCCTCAAAGGGCAATCCATTCAATGGATTGCCCGATGTGGGACTAACACATCCCGCTGACTAGCATCCATATAATTCTAACAACCACTTCTTGCCATCCTCTATATATAGGCCGCAAAATTAGGACATGAAATTCCATCCAATTCCAAGCAATCAACCTTGCTCAAACCCTTCTCTCTTATACATCATCTTCATCATCCACTTTCTATTATCCAATATTGTCAACTCTTTGAAATATTTTGGTGATAATCTTTTCTAAACAAAACTAGTTATTCGGCCTAACAGGTCGGCCTATTTATTTATTATAATATTATATAATTAAAATTGTATAATATTTGAATGATTTTTTAGTTATATATTAATATAATTTATTTATTTAATGCATAATATAATAATTTTATTAAATGTTAGGTATATTTAAAACTTATAAAATTTAAGCCTGTTGGTTAATTTGAAGACCTTTAGGCAATGTAGACTTTTAAATAGACTTTCAGACTAGACTAGAATTTTAAATTTTCATAAAAATGTCAGATCAGATCCTAAAAAAGCCTACGATAAGTAATAGACCAGGCTAAAGTTACAATTTTTTGAAACAGGTCAAACCTATTTAAGGTAAAGTCTAGCATAGTAGAGCCTGTTTCCACCCCTAAGTGTAAGGCATAGGTAAGATAGTTAGTTATGTAGTGGAATAAGATAGAAGTTGGTAATTTAATTCCCTTGTAAATTAAAAATATATATGCAGAATATTGTAGTCACTAAAAGCTAATAATCTCTTATTAAATAATTTAAAAAGTGCTTGTGTCTTGGTAATAAGAGTGCCAATTTCTCTTCAAAAAAAAAAAAAAAAGAGTGCCAATTTGATTTTTAATGTTTATTACTCTTAATAAATGATACTATTTTTAATGCATAGGCAGATGCTGTAGTTGTCTTTTTTTCCTTGATAAGATATTTACATATTTTGTTAGCATAAACTATAATGGATTAACGGATATAAATTACAAATATTAAGAAATTGATATACTAAAAAAGGGATTGATAATAAGAAAGGCAAGATAATTGAGTGGAAGTTTGGATACTTCAACGGAGGAAAATAATCATACTAAAGGGAAACGGCATCATGTTTGAATGCCTATTAAATGGAGATATCAGTTTTCCTTTCCCACTTTCAGTACTAACCGCTGCATTAAGGAAGCTTAGCCTAGCTAGTTAAAATGGGATGAAATGAAGAAAGAATATAAATTATTAAATAAAATAAATTATTTATATCACAGAATATTAGAAAAAAATATAACCCTATAAAAATTATGTTTATGAAAATATGAAAAAGAGTTAAATTTTATTAATAAATATTTACGAAGCATAATTTAACGCAGACCACTCATTGTAATTCACTGAAACAATAAAGAATTATGTAGTCTAATTATTTTGGAATTCACTCAATTAAAATTTAGATAAAAAAATTAATCTAACTTAAACTAAAAAATATTTAAAAATATGTGTAATTGAATATTTGTTTAATTAATCAAAGTATAAAATATTAATTTAACCATACAAATTAATTATTATATAAACTCTAAGTCATTAAATAATTATTATCTAATTGATACATATTTTTCTTTGTTGCGACGATTCTTAACTGAGAAAATATAGATTTTGGTTACTTTGAAATAGCCTTTCATTATCAATTGGTTTGCATATTATTTAAGTAGCTTATCTGAGGAAGAATTGGGAACTTATATAGTAAATCTTCACTTCTGAAGTAATTTTTTAAGTTAAAAACTACAATATTTAAATTATGTACATTGTAAAACTTTACTATATTACTAAAAAGTTGGAAAATTGAATGAAATTAGAAACATGAATATATCAAGAAGGGATACTACATTAGAAACTGCCTTTTACATCTCTACACTGTCAGTGAAGATGACAGCAAAATCATCTTTTGAATTCAAAATAATGGCTGCACAAAAGATCCCAATAAGAAGGGACTCAATGACAATGACAGAATATTTTGCAATTCTTGGATGTCCTGATCCAAGCTCATGAAAAGCCCTTATACTAAGAAGGGATAAAAGTATGTCAGAGTGGTTAAAAACCCTTACACTGAGGTGGGGAAAAGATACCCATAAATGAAGAATTTACTTTGTATTTGCATTAATCCCTATAAATAATGTAACTTCCCATCCATTCACATTCATGCTGAAAGAGGAAAAACAGAACTAATATCAAATCAGTAATTTAAGAGTATTTAAGTGAAGAGCAATAGAGACAAAGAACATAATCAATATTGTTCCAAATCATGTAGTTTGTGTGAAAGTATTTGTTGGTTCAACTGGTAAAATCTATTGCAGTGGATGCAGAGAACTAGAAAAGATCATTGAAAGCATTGTGATGCGCAAAAATAAAGATGAAAAGAATGCTTTGGAGTAACTTCGTTAACAATTAACAATTGCAAGAACAAATAGACTTCTTCTTTAACAGAATCATAAAAGACAGAAGAACCTGAAAATTTTAGTTGCTCAATTAAATATGCCCACAAACCGTCCATTAGATTAGTAGTCATCTCAAGCTCTGTAGAAAATAATGAAATCTGGATTTTTTGTTACCTGCATCAATATGCATTCCCATCATCAAGTCTTGCTCAATTTCATTCACTATCAGATTTGGAATCAATATAATAATGTAAGAAGAAAACACTACCATATTAGAGAAATTATTTTACTGAGGAAGAATTTGAAAACAGCAAAGAAACAGAAGCACAATTATGAACAGCAAAAGAGTATAGGGGAAGAGGAAACTAAGAAGACAAAGGTTAAGCATTTGTCATATGACACAATATTTGCCAACTTTAAATTAATTACAAATAGAATATATTGCTTCAAATTGAAAAGATATAAAGCTGAACAATGTACGGTCTAATCATCTGGAAATATGGGCTGCTACATCATAAACAAAATAAATGTTTAAAAAAATATTTCAGCCAACAGCCTATCATATTCACGCAAGATCAGAAAGTGGAATGCAAGGCACTAGGTGTGCTTTTCATTTCAGACTGCTACATTGACACCATAGGTTTCTTCACACTACCAGGAGCCTGTCTTTCTTTAGAAAATATTTTGCCCAACAGCAGCTGTGCTTGCCATTTCATTCTGCCCCGTTAATACCGTAAGTTTCTTCACACTGCCAGTAAGGAGCCTGTTTTTCTCTCTTCCCACGCTCTCTACCTCTCTTTACTTTTTTTGGGTACAATTTTATTTGTTTGACTCAGGCTCATGAGGTTTAAGCTTGTTGGTTTTAGGCTCTTTTGATGAGTGGTTGCTCTCATTTGTTAACAGTTTTGATAAGCATGACTCGAAATTATTTTAATTGGCACGTTCCTCGTAAGCATATGTATATTCTTCCTAAAATGAGAAAAATAGTGGATCCTCGTCTTCGCTGTATCGTTTTAGTTCCCGACATAAGAAATTCAATGACCAGTTCTGTCCACACGAGCTTTACAAATTATATGAGATATGGAGTGAAGAGAAAGTGAAGAAATTGAAAGAGGAAGAAAAAAAGAGTTAGAGGATGAAGAAAAAACAAAGTCAGAGGAGGACGAGCTTGAATATGATTAGGTTAGAGATATTGGGTTGTCATCTTTCAATTTTATTTTAAATTTTATTTTCACTACAATTTTATTATTATATTTTCATTTCATTTTTTTTAAAACTTATCAAATTCAACTCTATTTATTAATTCAAAAATAAAAATTTAATTAGATAATATCACATAAAATATCATGTTAATAAATTTTGTTAATATTTTTAACTGTATTAACAATTACGACAAAATTTATGAGTATTAAAATTTTTTAAATAAAATATAATATAATTATAATATTAAAATAAAATTAAAGTACAAAAAATATATTTTTATCATTAATTTAACATCATATTCAAAAAATCTTTCAAAAAAAAAAAGTACAAAGAAAACTGTCAATGTTTATACTTTATACGTAATGTCATGGAAAGTATGAAGAAAACTTTATTCTTCTCCAACGAGAGCTTCCTTGCATCCATGAGTTTGTCACTTTTGACTATGTTATCATTGTTTTTGACTGGTTGAATATGTTATGAGCTATTTTACCTATCGGGTATAAATGGGAAGGAAAAAAAATTTCTCAGTACATTTGTAAGATTATTTCTGTTTCTAATGTAAAATATAAGTTAACTTTAAATTGTGATTTATGGCCACGACTTTTTTACAACATTAAAAAATTAAGTTAATTCCAAGTCATAGTTCATGACTCACTGTAACTTAAACACTCAAGAGGAAAATAATTTTACAAGTGTAATATGAAAAGAATTTTGTTTCTTATTTATACCTTATGGGTAAAGAAGCTAGCCTATGTCATCATATAATTTACA
This sequence comes from Styphnolobium japonicum, assembly GCA_023212625.1. Lineage (NCBI taxonomy): Eukaryota > Viridiplantae > Streptophyta > Magnoliopsida > Fabales > Fabaceae > Styphnolobium > Styphnolobium japonicum. The sequence continues at coordinate 9,928,343 of JALBWW010000007.1, read as the reverse complement.
TTTTTTTCCTTCTTGCCGTTTGACGTTGCCGAGGTTGAAACACGTGGAAATGGCAGGAACCGCTCTAAATCAATCAGTTTCAGCAAACTGGTACGGCGTAATAAGTATTACTTTGTAAAAACATGGTAACTTTATATTCTGTCATGAATAATTTCTTGAAGAGATTTAAAAAAAAAAATTTCTCATAACTTCTAGTTTTTTACAATTATGTTTACACTTAAAAATTTAAACGTCCTTTTTTTTATCAAATTATTTTAAATTTATATAAGGTAATATTAATATGATTTCACAATATAGATATTATTCAAATGATTTTCTACAAAAAAAAAAAAAAAACTCCGTAAATTTTTATATAGATTTTTTTTGTTACATTTTTTATATAGAATTTAATTACAATCTATAAGCACTGTACAGTTATTTAAAAATAAAATTTAATTTCTATTTACTGTCAGTGTAAAGTTTTTTTACATTGTCATTCAATCATGTGTTGACACATAATTAAATAGTTAGACTTTTTAAGTAGTGGTTGTGATAGTCAAATTCTTTTAATAATTTGATAATATATGATTGAATGACAATGTAAAAAATTTTTACACTAATAATAAATAAAAATTAAACTCTTAAAAATATCATCAAACTTTGATGTGCTTACAAGGTGAGTAGCTCCCTAGGTTTGCTTAGGTTTTCTAAGCAACATAAACTACGAGGTCAACGACTCGTTTATTTAGTAATTACTAATTAGTCATAATATTACCTACTTGGTAATTGTTGAGAACAATATATTTATATCCTAGAATAAGATCAAAATAAAAAAAAAATTGCTCATACTTTATATTAAGTTTAAATAATAATTAATAATATATTGTATATTATATTAAATTAGTTTTTAAATACTGTTAAAAAATTTGTTCAATTATGACTAATAAATTTTATGGTTTCGTATATTGAATATATCTTAAAATACTAATGTATATATAATATGATATATTGTATATATTTTAAACAGAATAAATTTTTTGAAGAAGCAAAATCTATATGAAATTATATATAAAGACAAAAAAAGTTATTTTTTTAAAAAAGTTTCAGTACTCTGATGATTTATTAAATATAAATTCGTTACTGTCACTTATAATAAAATTTAAAGTTGATAAAATATAACCAATAACTAATATATTTGATACCTAATTAAGGTATCAATTCTTCCGAAGGGGGGAAAATGATGTTAGAGTAATCCTCAAAGAAAAATAGAATAGAATAGAATAAATTAATTAACGAAAAGCGCGCTACAGTGTATTGGGCCGGAATCTTCGACATGGCAGGTTGATCAGGCAAACTTGCGGAGCGCAGAAAGCATGGGACCCACGTGACCTGCGTATATGATTGAGACAAATCGATATGTTGTCATGTTTAGAAGAACTTTTGGTTGACACTTTGACCACGTGCATTGAAGCGCATTTATATGATGGGGCATGTATATATTTCTTTGTTCTTTCTAATTTCCCATTTGCATATATATAGTCAGAATTATGAATTATGGGAGCATATCTAGTGAGAGGAATAGTTTATTGTGAGAGTGAGAGGAACAAATCTTGATCATTGGATCATCCATGTATGGTTAAGATTAAAAGTTACTTAAAGGTCACATGACCACTTAAAAAAGTCACATGACTTTATGTTTTAATCTTAACCATACATTGATGATCCAATGGTCAAGATTTGTTCATCTCACTCTCACAATAAACCACTCCTCTCACTAGATATGCCCCCCAGAATTATAATGCTATATATATTATGCTTCTGAGAATTTTCTTTCTAATTAATCATTTGCTGTTCTTTTTTATATGGCTTTGCATCTGGTAGAATATATGCTCAAAACTCGAAAAGTGATTCATTATTAGTTTCATATATCTTAAACTAGCAGACACCACTTCGCAGACATGTATTTTTCTCATTTCCCAATCGGTGTGTATTACGCCAATAGAAATTTATGCCACTTGTTTTGCTTTTAATAGTTTTTCAAGACATCGATCTTGATCGAAAAATGAAAGTCATAAATCTCTTGCATTGGTCACATGATTAATTGTCAAATCATCAACATTTTTTCTTCGAACTTAATTGTTTAAAAATCATTGGTTATTGTTAAGATCAAATCTTTCACTTGATTCAAATCCAGTTACATTCTATTGACTTTATATCTATTAGGTAACTGTTGTTGATTCAATCTTTCAAAGACTAGCTTAAAAACTAAGAGAAGATCACCACGATTAATAGAAAATCATCACTCTTACGATTTCGAAATATCTCATCCCTTAGATGATCAAATCAGTTTAAACCTTATCTTTTCTACGACCATATAAGACGGCATTTCTTACATATATATATATATATATATATATATATAACTTAAATACTTTAATTTAACTATCTCATACATTGATTTGAGCTTTGAAATCTCTTTTACAGATATCCTCACCATTACTTCAGTAGATCCACCATCCAGTTAGAACCCAAATTAGAACAGGTATCACAGAATTTCATGTCAAATATAAGTTTTAGAGATACTTTCATTAATTCTATACTTTTTTCACTTGTTCTTTAATCTTTACTTACTTTTTTGAAATTTAAATTTAATATTTTTCTTATAAAATAATATATAATTTTTTTTGTAATATTGCGATATGATGATTTTCAATTTTATTTAACGATTCTCTACTAAAATTTTATCTGGATAGATTTTTTATTCTAAATTTAATGAATTAATAATTTTTTTATAATTTCACATTAAAACACTTGAGATATATAGCATATAAGTGACATCCCGCTTTCAAACATGTATATAAGATGATAGTTTGATAGTTATGTATATAATATAATAGTAATTAAAACACTCCCAGTCTGAGAATTTGCTTTCTTGTGCAGTAGAGAACTAAATCCAGCCACAGAATTTCTTCGGGTATCTATATACATCACATTCAACAAGCACACATGGTGAAGGTCAAAGACATAATAATAATCTTCTTATATTAGCTCTTATTTGATATTGCTAGCCAATTGGATGTCAATTATCAATGTTCCTATAGTAGTCCAATTATATTAATATTAGTGAAATAATACGCATGCCAAAGCGAAAACAAAAATGAATTGGAAAAGCTAAAAAAAGTCTTACCAACTCATGACTAGCATCCTCAACAACATGTCTTCCCATCCTCTATATAAACGCAACCAGTTTCTACAAGAAATTTCATTCAACAATCAAATCTTAAACCTAAAACCCTTCAATTTTCCTCATCAGCAGCATCCACTCTTATCCAAAAAATAAAATCGTTCGTAGGCTATAGAAAGCAAAGCACTATGGCATCGTTCCCCTTACTCATTACTCTTCTGCTTATTCCCTTCTTGTTTTCCTTTTCCGTTTCGGGTTATTCTTCGAATGACATCAAACTTTGGTGCAGTCGAACCCCTAACCCTCAGCCATGTGAGTATTATTTGAGCGATCACAAGCACAAACCCATCAAACACAAGGCTGATTTCATCAAGCTTTCTCTGCAACTCGCCCAAGAGAGAGCACTGATAGGCCATGCAAACACTCTTTCACTAGGCCCAAAGTGCCGGAATCCACGTGAAAAGGCTGCATGGGTTGATTGCCTTGAGATGTATGAGCACACCATCCACAGACTCAACAAAACCTTAGACCCTAACACCAAGTGCTCCCAAGCTGATTCACAAACATGGCTCAGTGCTGCTCTCACCAACCTTGAGACATGCAAAGCTGGGTTTTATGAACTTGGGGTTCAAGACTATGTGTTGCCCTTGATGTCTAATAATGTCACTAAGTTGCTAAGCAATATTTTGGCTCTTAACAAGGTTGAATATCAAGAACCAAGTTATAAAGATGGGTTCCCAACATGGGTCAAGCCTGGTGACCGCAAGTTATTGCAGACGTCTTCTCCATCCTCTCAGGCTAATGTCGTGGTGGCTAAAGATGGGTCCGGCCACTACACAACACTAAATGCTGCCATAAATGCTGCACCAAAGAGTAGCAGTGGGAGGTATGTGATATACGTTAAGGCTGGGATATACAATGAACAAGTTGAGATAAAGTTGAACAATATCATGTTGATGGGAGATGGTATTGGGAAGACTATTATTACGGATAGCAGTAGCGTTGGAGGAGGCACCACAACCTTTCGTTCAGCCACTGTTGGTAAGTAAAATCAATTTCTCAGTAATTTTATTTCTTTAATTTGTCAATTTTTAGCCTTTGAAATTTATTGAAAGAATTGTAAAAATAAAGGGTGAGGATATTGAGAACTAATCAGCCATACATATATGAATTTTTGCAGCTATTGTTGGCGATGGGTTTATTGCTCGAGACATCACCTTTAGGAACACTGCTGGTGCATCAAACCACCAAGCTGTAGCATTGCGCTCTGGATCAGATTTATCAGTGTTTTACAGATGTGGTTTTGAAGGTTTCCAAGACACATTGTATGTGTACTCTGAGAGACAATTCTATAGGGAATGTGACATTTATGGCACAGTTGACTTTATATTTGGTAACGCTGCTGTGGTTTTCCAAAATTGTAACCTTTTTGCAAGAAACCCTCCTAACAAAATAAACACAATCACTGCCCAAGGTAGGACTGACCCAAACCAAAACACTGGAATTTCTATTCAAAATTCAAAGGTTATAGCTTCCTCAGATTTACAACCAGTTCAAAGCTCTGTTAAAACCTATCTTGGGAGGCCATGGCAACAATATTCCCGAACGGTTTTCATGCAGACTTTTCTTGATAGTTTGATTGATCCAACTGGTTGGTTGGAATGGAGTGGAAACTTTGCATTAAGTACTTTGTATTATGGAGAGTACATGAACACGGGTCCAGGTTCATCCACCGCAAATCGAGTTAAATGGCCAGGTTACCATGTTATCACCAGTGCATCCGAGGCCTCAAGATTCACCGTTGCAAACTTCATAGTAGGCAATTCATGGTTGCCAGCTACTGGTGTTCCTTTCACCCCTAGTTTATAAATTAAAATTTATTATTTTGTTATGTTGTACCATTATTGAAATTTCATTTTTCTTTATTATCATTCAAAAGTAAATTATCAATGTTGTACTAGTTGGACCAAAGAAAGTAGACTAGTAAAGTAGCCAAATAGAATTAGTGTTAAATTGGTTTGTTGTCATTTTTGCAGACTTGTACTACGATACATATTAATGAGTGTTATAAGATTCTTTTAGCATTTTGTTATGAGATATCTATTATACAGTTTATGGAGTCTTGATTGCTTCATTTATGACATTCCAAACTTACAAATAAGACTAGGAGCTTTTAAGTCATCTTTTTAAATTACCTATAGGATAAATTTTCATTTTTGTGAATCTTTATGTTCATGTGTCACCTTTAGGAGATCTGTCGCAACAAAACCAGAAAAAAGGAGATATTTTATATGAGTAAAATTCTTTTAATAATATAGTAGATAGTTAATCAAAATTAAATTTAAAAAATATACACTTAAAATAATATTTTATATTAAAAAGAGCACAAATGTTTTTACTTTAATATAAAGTGTAATTATTCAAACGGAAATTTTAAAAAAGAAAGGTAAAAAAGTAAAGCAAATTGCGTACGTTTTTTCAATGCTATCTGTTGAATAACTATAACAGAATAAACAATCTTAAAATATAATGAATATACAAAAAGAACAATAATTTCCTTATAAAATTGTGTTAATTGAGGATGTTTGGCAACAATAATTTTTAACTGAACAGACACAATTTAAGTGTGATAATTAATTGTGTCAGAAAAAATTTATATTAACAATTTTTAAGATAAATTATTTTGTAATTGAGTAAGTATATAATTATTTAAATGATAAATTGAAAAATATAGTGGATGGGACGATTATAACCTGTGGTTAAAGTAGGAATCCTTAAAGAAAATATAAACTTAATAACCTAATTGTAATTGATTCCTACTCCTATTACAAGTCTAACTTGATAAACATGGCTCCTACTTCCCTTAGGAAAGTTATATCAATACGAACTTCACTACGAACGTAAACCCTATTAGCTTGAGCATAGGTATAGTGGGAAAACAAGTAGAAGCACAATGACTCCGATACAAAAGCCATGTTGTTCGTGAGGTCTAGGCATCAAATATGAGCTTATCATTATGCCTCCATTGATATGGAGTCTCCTGGTGTGATTTATACTCCAATCGTGGAGAAGCACTTTTACTCAAAGCTTCCTTCAACGTTGATGCGTTAGAGATCATCCAAAATGGTCTCACGCTATCTGATTACTGGGTATCTTGCCTGATGTTGTTGTGATGAAGACTAACTCTCCTAAAGGCTTAAATTGTTACATAAAGATACATAAATGATTTTATATTTTTAACATTTGGCACTCAATCTTGTTATATCTAACAATTCAACTTCCAAAATTTTGACGTTAAATGTGACCGCCGCAACCCTGAGTCCATTCGGCTATTGCAACAGTAGGGGACGGATTTCGCCGAAAACAGAGAAGAGGATATTCCATCCAGGGAGTTCAGAAAGTTCGTTCTCAGTTCTGGGCTGATGATCAATAGGTCCGAGGGACCTTCCATGGTTACACTGATTTTGGGCTTCTGACAAAACTACTGGCTGCGAGAGAATTGCCATTTCATGTTGACACCTCCACATCTCTGGTTACTTATTTCTTTTGGCCAGGGTGCTTGACATGAAGCACATGATGAAGTTCTACTATGGTGGCTTAGAAATGGTATTTGACATGAAGCACATGATGACATGAAGCTCAAAGATATTGTCTATTTTGGCGGAGACAAGGAATTTTTTTTTTATATAATAATAATGTTACTGCGTATCTAGGATTCATCGATTGTGTTTTCAAATTGAATAGAGTAATGTTTCACAGTAAAAAAAAATTGACAAAATTCAGTCAAAAATTGTTAAGATTCAAAGGTGACAAAAAATTTATAGCTGTCTAATATTTTCCAATTGAATATTATAAATTCGTATTCTTCGGCAGGGTTTCACCCTCTCAATTGTAATGTGTGCCTTTATTAAGAAGCCTCTTTTATTGTTTAGTTCAAATTTTATTCCAAAAGCCCAAGGTATTATTGGTTTGGATGACAAACTGAAGTAACCAACACAATAACAGAAAGTTACGATAAATATGCCTAATGATATTGTGGCTGATTCATCTAACCATGGGTATTCATGAATTGGGTTCGATTGATATTTGATATATTTTTACAGTTAACCCACTCATGAAAGATTTAAATTGGGTTGGAGAATTTTGATTTTGATTTTAACTCAAACCAATCCAACCTTCATAATTGGAGGTTGAGTTGGACTCTAGAGTGGAAGGTGATTTTATTCTTTCACCCAGTCTAATGTCTCGTCCATACATATGGCTATATGGCGTGTTCAGATCAGATCCCATAATTCGTTTCTCATTTTCATTTCTCTTGCATCCTGTTTTTGCGGGAACTTGAATGACAATTTTTTAGGCACTTATGTACAATAAAAATTAAAATTGAGAGGGAGTTTAAATGAATAACAGTTGTAGTAATATTTCTGTTCTATTTTTCATCACAGGTGGTTTATTTACATTGCAATATATATAATATAGATATTTACATTTCCTTTAGAAAAACAAACACTACACAAGATAAAGTAGATTTTTTTTTAATTTAGCAGTTATTATTTTTTTAAATTTTTATTTATTTTTTAATTTTTTCACCGTACAACAAAAAAAACTTTAAATATATTTATATAAATGCATGTCTACTTGGCTAAAGACCGTTGGGTCCAGCATCTATTATATATATTTAATGTGATTTTTCATATTATTTAAATATTTTAATGTTCTGAAAAAAAAACGAGAAAAACATGAATAGCCGGAAAAAAGATATATATGCTTATTTATAAAAGTAGTACACAAGCTAAGTCATGGTAAATTGATTTATTTTTGGTTTTTTTTTTTTTTGGATGAAGTAGCTCTTTGTTTGAGAAAAATATATCAAATAGCTCAATTGAGTTTTCACCCTCAAATTTCAACAAAAATGTCAATATATATATATATATATATATGACATTAGGCTCGACCAAGCTTTATAGTCTCGGCCATTACATGACTTTCAAAGATGGCCACAGTTAAATTGGGTTTGGGCCACCCAAACAACTAAAGTTTATATGTGCCCCTTCGTTGAAACCCGGCTGATAAAACATGGAAAGAAAACTATTACATCGCATGGTCAATGTGGTCATGCTCATGCATTTATCTGCAAAATAAATTGCGGCTGAGCATAAATACCCAGAATCAATTGTATAGAAGATAGATTTTCACAACAAAAAAAAAGAAAAAGAAGAAGATATATGCTTCTTTTTCTTTTAATTATTTGATTTGCTATTTATTCTATAATATATACAATAAAAAAAGCGTCATCCGTTTCGAAACGGCAAACTGCAAGTTGGTAGCCAATGCCTTTCTCAATCCAAAGTGATAGGCCAACAGAATTGTCCATTATTTTCATTTTACGTACATGGAGATGAAGTTCCCAGCTCAATTGGTGTCCCTAACAAACTTTCGTTTGAATCAATGATTGAACAAATGCAACTGGATTTAAAAGTCATAAACTTCTTTGGCTGCTTTATTTTAATTTCATTTCATATTAATCCTTTCTTCGTATTTGTTTACAATTTTTTTGGGCTTACTAACTTCAACTTTTATTATTTATCTTCCTTTTTTTCGTTTTGGGAAGATCAACATAATTGGTTTCAATATTTGAATTATATAATTTAAAACAAACCCATTATTTATTATGGAATATATATCCTTAATAAAACCGAAGGATGGTCCGGCATAATTAAAGATGCAGCATAACAAGCCCGTCTAGCTAGAAGATCCTTCTCATATCATAACATAAATTAAGCTTTTGACAATCCATTCTATAAACTTCAGGGTAACTTCTTACAATTAACCAATATGTGTGTATTATCAATACAATCCAACAAAAAATGAAATGAAATCACAATGAAATAAAGCTATTTATGAATAGATAAGTAAGTTTTCCTACTATATTCGCTAGTACAACGTTAAAAAATTATTTGAACAATTAAAGAATAAAAGCAATGGAACTAATCAAAGTTATCAAACAATCAACAGATAAATAATACTCAGAGAGTAGACGTGAAAGGCACTTTGGTGGCTGGTAACCATGAGTTGCCAGCAATGAAATTTGCAACGGTGAATTTTGAAGCTTCAGAAGCACTAGTCATGACATGATAGCCTGACCATTTAACTCGACTTGCTGTGGAAGAACCTGGACCTGTGTTCATGTACTCTCCATAATATAAAGTACTTAAGGCAAAGCTACCGCTCCATTCCAACCAACCTGCTGGATTGATCAAACTATCAAGAGAAGTCTTCATAAAAACTGTTCGGGAATATTGCTTCCAAGGCCTTCCAAGATAAGTCTTAACAGAGTTTTGAACTGGTTTCAAATCTGAGGCAGCTGTAACCCTAGAATTGTGAATGGAAATACCAGTGTTTTGGTTTGGGTCGGTTCGTCCTTGGGCAGTGATTGTGTTGACTTTGTTTGGAGGGTTTCTTGCAAAAAGGTTACAATTTTGAAACACCACAGCAGCGTTACCAAATATAAAGTCAACTGTACCGTAGATGTTACATTCCCTGTAGAATTGTCTCTCAGAATGCACATATAACGTGTCTTGGTAACCTTCAAAGCTACATCTGTAAAATACTGATAAGTCTGATCCAGAACGCAATGCAACAGCTTGGTGGTTTTTTGCACCAGCAGTGTTCCTAAATGTGATATCTTGAGCGATAAATCCATCCCCAACAACAGCTGCAAAAACTCATTCATGGTTAGTTCTCCGTTTTTGAATTATTCATTTTTCATTTCTTTGTAGTAAATTGCTAAATCTGAAAATAAAGGGAGGAGGGAGGACAAAAGATGAAACTAAGAAACTTACCAACAGTGGCTGAACGAAACGTTGTGGTGCCCCCTCCAACACTTTTGCTACCGGTGATTATAGTCTTCCCAATACCATCTCCTACCAACATGATATTCTTTGACTTTATCTCAACTTGCTCATTGTATATGCCAGCCTTCACGTATATCACATACCTCCCACTGCTACTCTTTGGTGCAGCATTTATGGCAGCACTGACCGTTGTGTACTTTCCAGACCCATCTTTAGCCACCACTACATTAGCCCGAGAAGCTGGAGGAGACGTCTGCAACAGCTTACGGTCACCTGGCTTGACCCATTTTGGGAACCCATCTTTATAACTTGGTTCTTGATATTGAACCTTGTTAAGAGACAAAGTGTTGCTTAGCAACTTGGTAACATTATTGGACATCAGAGGCAGCACATAGTCTTGAACACCAAGTTCGTAGAACCCAGCTTTGCATGTCTCAAGGTTGGTGAGAGCTGTGCTGATCCATGTTTGAGTATCAGCTTGGGAGCACTTGGTGTTAGGGTCTAAGGTTTTGTTTATCCTGTGGATGGTGTGCTCATAAAGCTCAATGCAATCAGCCCAAGCAGCCGTTTCACGTGGGTTACGGCACTTTGAGCCTAGTGAAAGTGTATTTGCATGGCCTTTGAGTGCACGTTCTTGGGCAAGTTGCAAAGAAAGTTTGAGGAAATCGGCTTTGTGCTTGAGAGTTTTGTGTTGGTGAGTAGGGTTATTGCTCAGGAAATACTCACATGGTTGGGGGTTGGGGGTTTGGCTGCACCAGAGTTTAACGTCATTCCAAGAATAACCAGAAACGAAAGTCGAAAGAAGGAAAGGAACCAAAAGTGTTATGAGCAAGCGAAAAGCTGTCATGGTTACTGGTTAGACTTCTATAGCCTTACGTGGACAATCTTGGATAATTGAAAGTGAACGATGAAGATGATGTATAAGAGAGAAAGGTTTGAGCGATGTTCGATTGAATGGAATTGGATGGAGTTTCATGTGCTAATGTTGCTGCCCTTATATAGAGGAAGGCAAGAAGTGACTATTGGATTATAAGGATGCTAGTCATCGGGTGGCACATGCCTTTTAATTTTCCAAGTCCTTTTCGTTTTTGCTTCTCCATGCATATTCTTTCATTAATAATAATTATAATATACAACTACTTTTTTATTTTATTCATAATCAACGCCTAAGTTGTTAGCAATATGATTGATAGAAAGATGATTTATGCATGTCTTTGACTTTCAATTGTGCATGGAGTCTATTGACTTGACATTTCGCAATACGTAAGCAGCCAAATAAAACGCGTCAATATTTTATGTATTCTTATTCACTTTATGTGATGTGTCTTTTATGGAGGCCAGCTGATTGTATTGGATTTGTTTGTCAACGAGGAGGACTAGCACATAGGTTGAAATTCTTGAAATGGCGACTGGATGACACATCTGAAAAGTTTTCGAAGGCTAAATCATTTCCCCTTGTGAGTCATTATTATTTTTTAAACAAGAAGAAATATATTTTTACGTGCAAGTAAACTTAACTACAGAGAAAAAAAAATTAAAATTTTCATCTGAAAGTATAAAATTGAATATTGTACATATTGTGAGAAAAAAAATTATTAGTAAATATATACCAAAAAAACTTTTGGTGTTACCCAAAATTTTGCTCGAAGCATGAGTTGATGACACGATGACTTATTTCCATTAAAGATAAGTGTCATGGAAAAACAGTTAAACCAGAACAAATGGCTAAAAAAAAGTGTTTGACGGCCAGACACGTGGTGTCTGCTGGTTTGAGAGTACTGAAAATGTCAAATAAATAACTTTGACTATGTGAACTTTCGATGAAGTTACAGGATAGCTTTCTCTATCTTACTTTGAATAAACTTACCCTACTTCCGCAAAAGGGTGACCCATAGAACGATGGATTAGCGGATTAGGGATGATACTTTATTTAAACAGTAAAGCCTTGAGGCATCTCTGACTTCCTACCTCGTCATCCCACTGTGGCCACCCCAACTTAATGGAGAAGATTACTGGATGTTTCTTGAGTAACTTTATATTTTGTGAGAATATAATATATTTTTATAATTAATGATTAATATTTAATTACGTCTTTTATTTAGTTAAAACGTAATTATTTTATTTATATTATAATATTTATATTTCATCTGAGGGACGCACATATATGTGTGTACGTGTGTGAGTGTGTGTATCATTTACGTATTATACACTTAATATAATTTAGTCCTAACTAAATCTAGTTTAAAACTAATGAGGATCTTCTCATATTAGTTAGTAATATGAGATGATCATGTTAGTAAGAAAAAGACACAAACTTTATTATGATAAGCCCTATTAATACTTTTGTAGAGTCTATTAATTTTATTTTAGTGTCTTTTTCTATTTAACATGACCATCTAATGTTACTTATTAACATAAGAGAATCTAAATCTGTTTAAAACTAATATCTAAATTTTCCTAAGACACTTAACTAGCTTTAGTGACACCAAGTGTCTCTAAAGACAAATTATTTAAATCATGAGGTGTGATGCAATTGACAAAATGAACTCTATATGGATGAATTTTTCAAGAGTTCAAATACAGCTGAAAGCACTTTGTAGCTAGGACAAAGCCAATGTTCAAGCGAAAATAGTCTTATATCTAAAAAAAATGTAATAACACATCGTGATCTTATAAAAAAAAAAAGACTTAACTATTTGATTTTGAGATCCAACTTCACTCATGCCGTTTTGTTTTGATTTTAAGATTTTTGACTTTTTTTTGTGAAAAAAAAAATTATATTTAAATAAAAATATACTTACACATAATGTTTATCTCACATATATCAATTCTTTTTTCTTTTTTCTCTCTCCCTCTTTCTTCTTTTCTCCTCTTCTCTCCCTTTTTAATGTTAAAAAAGTAAAATACGTGAGATATATAATATGAAATGTCTGTGTAACTATCATTAATCAATTTATACTGTAGTGTTCAGCCGTATACTCTGCACGGTGACAGAAGCATCTGTGTGAAGGATGAGGGTGAACATTTTGACTATTTGAAATTCCGTTAGAACCCGTCTTGCAAATACTGAAATTCGTTCGACATGTTAAATTATACGCATGACATCAATTATCAATGGGCAGATGTTCTTATGTTATGTCACAGTCCATTAAAAGTCAATTTACGAATGAAGTTCTATATTTAACCGACTCCATCAGAGTTATTGTTTTTTTCTTAAATTTGTACGATTAAAATACATTAAATTTAATATTTAATTAAATCAAAATTTGTTTAAACCTGATATGTTTACTAAACGATACACTCATATATAAATTAAACTAAAATAAAAATTGTTGAGTTTTTTTAATCAGGTATGGACATAAATACATAAAAAATCAGAAAATATATATGTTACAATCTTGAATTGCTCACAAATTATTGTATTCAAAAGTGGATTTAGATTAAGAAAAAAAACTATTTATATATGAAAAATATGTATATAAAAATTTATATACATAAAGAGATATCACTTTACTTTTAAAAGAGCTGTAGCTAAACGAGCCCAATATAATATGCTTAAGCTTGTTCTTCTATTAAATTAATTAAGTAAAACCAACCAACGTGAGGTTTTTCAATTTTATTTAACGATTCTCTACTAAAATTGGTCTGAATAGATTTTTTAAATTATAAATTTAATGAATTAATTCTTTAATCTTTTCATACTCACTTGTCCATACGTATGGCTATATAGCGTGTTCAGATCAGATCCTATAATTGTTTTATCTTTTTTATCTCTCTTGCATCTTGTTTTTGCAGGAAGTTAATTGAAGGACAACTTTTGAGGCACTTATGTACGAATAAAAAATCAAATTAATTGAGAGGGAGTTTAAATAAATAATAGTTGTAGACTTGTAGTAACATTTCTCTCTTCTATTATTCATCACATGTGGTTTATTTACATTGCAATATATAAAATATAGATATTTACATCTCCTTTAAAAATTAAACACTACACAAGATAAAGTAGAAAAAAATTGTATTTAGCTGTTATTAATTTTTCTTTTTTTCTTTTTTACTTCTTTTACCGTACAACAAAAAAATTTAAATTAAATATATTTAAATAAATGCATGTTTATTAGGCTAAAGACCGTTGGGCCCAGCATCTATTATATATGATTTTATGTGATTTTTTAACAATACTTAAACATTTTAATGTTCTGAAAAAAAACGATGAAAACATGAATAGCTGGACAAAAAATAAGCTTATTTATAAAAGTAACACACAAGTCATAGTAAATTGATTTTATTAATTGGATGAAGTTGCTCTTTGTTTGTGAAAAATATATCAAACTGCTCAATTGAGTTGTCTCCCTCAAATTTCAAATAAAATGTCAATATATGACATTAGGCTCGACCAAGCATAGGCTTTACCGATAACCTCGGCCACGACATGACTTTTAAAGATGGCCACAAGTCAAATTGGGATTGGGCCAGCCAAACTACTAAAGTTTTATATGTGCCCCTTCGTTGAGACCCTGCTTTCAAAACGTGGAAAGAATACAATTACATCACATGGTCAGTGTGGTAATTCACTTACATGCAAAATAAATTGCGGCTGAGCATAATACCCAGAAAAAAAAATTGCGGCTGAGCATTGTTAAACGATAGCATGAAAGGAGGAAGGGTTTCATTGATAGAGTACAGAAAGTTTCATTGATAGAGCATAAAAATGTAAAGAGATACAAAAGATTAGAGGTTGAAGTTAAACACAACAAGGCTAAAATCTTCTATATCGAAACAAAAGATACAAAAGATGAGAGCATATATGGCGAAACAAAAGAAATATTAACGGTTAAAATGTAAGGAAATTCTTCTAATTAGAGGTAAAGTTTAAAAAGAATTTATGTGTTTTTAAACTTATCAACACAACTCTTTAAATTAATAAAGTACTGTATAATAACTATTCTGTTAATCTTTTAGTTAAATCATTGATCAAAAAGTAGTCACGTGATTGAACGTGTTAATTTTTTTTCACTAATCTCACCTTAAATCATTAATATTTATTACTGAAATAATCTTTAAGCATCTTTTTATGAACACTCATTCACCCTACACTATTGGTTGAGATTTTCAAAAATCCCTTAAACGGTGGTGTGAGATTAATGAATGCCAAGAAAAATAGGCTTAGAGATTATTTAAGGAATTAATTTTAATAATTTAAGGTGAAATTAGTAGAAAAAAATCAACATGTAACTACTTTTTCATTAGTGGTTTGAATGGAAGGTCAGCATAAGGGTTATTATACACTTTTTTGTTAATTTAGGAGAATATATTGATGAGTTTGAAAACACATAAAAAAATTTTAAACTTGACCTATAGTTGAAGGGGGTTTTTTGTATTTTAGTTAATATTAAAATACTAACCTACCCTTAATGAATAAACAACATAATATTTCTTAACAAGCTTTTTTGTTTAAAGATATAGCTTAACAAGCTTAAATACCCAGAATCAAAAGATAGATTTTCACCAAAAAAAAAAAAAAGATTTGTATAGAATATAGATGCTTCTTTTTCTTTTAATATTTGATTTGCTAATTATTAGATAATATATACAATAAAAAAAAGCGTCATCAGATTCATCCGTTTCGAAACGGCAGACTCCAAGTTGGCAGTCAAATATGCCATTCTCAATTCCAAAAAGTGGTAGGCCAACAGAATCGTCCATTATTTTCATTCTACGTACACGGAGATGGAGTTCTCAGGTCAATTAGTGTCCCTAATAAACTTTTGTTTGAATCAATGATCGAACAAATGCCACTGGATTTAAAGTCATAAACTTCTTTGGTTGCTTTATTTTCATTTCAAATCATATTAATCCTTTCTTCGTAATTATTTACACTTTTTTTGGGCTTACTAGCTAGCTTCAACCTTTTTTTATTTATATTCCATTTTTTTCTTTTTAGGAAGATTAATTGGTTACAATATTTGGATTATATAATTTAAAATTAGCCTAATAAACATCTTTCAAATAATAATCATAAACTCATTCTTAATTTCATTCATCATTCGTCCTTAGCTAGAGTAAGACGCTCATCATCCAACGTCCTTGACTCCTTATTGACAAATAGATCAAATGCAATTAGCCTCCATCCGACCGCCAGATCAGTTGACGCGTTTTCTACTGCTGCATACATATTATCGCAAGAAAGATGCATGGTGAAGGTCAAATACATAAGTGCCAATAATGAACAAATTACAAAAGTGTTAGTCCGATATTATATTCTTAATGAAATAATATGCAAGCAAAACCAAAAACGAAAATGGCTTGGAAAAGTAGAAAGGTTGTGCATCCAGCTGACTAGGCATCGATATAATTCTAACAACCACTTCCTGCCATCCTCTATATATAGGCCGCCATGAAATTCCATCCAATTCCAAGCAATCAACCTTGCTCAAACCCTTCTCTCTTATACATCATCTTCATCATCCACTTTCTATTATCCAATATTGTCCACAGGCCATAGAAGCTAACTATGGAAGCTTTTCGCTTTCTCAAAACACTTTTATTTGTTCCCTTCCTGTTTTCCTCTATTGCTTCTGGTTATTCATGGAATGACGTTAAGGTGTGGTGCAACCAAACCCCTAACCCTGCACCATGTGTGTATTTCTTGAGCAATAACCCTACTCACCAACACAAACCCATTAAGCACAATGCCGATTTCCTCAAGCTTTCATTGCAACTTGCCCAAGAGCGAGCACTCGAAGGTCATGCCAACACTCTTTCACTTGGTTCAAAGTGCCGCAACCCTCGTGAAACGGCTGCTTGGGCTGACTGCATTGAGCTTTATGAGCACACCATCCACAGGCTCAACAAAACCATAGATCCTAACACCAAGTGCTCTCAAGCTGATACTCAAACATGGCTAAGCACAGCACTCACTAACCTTGAGACATGCAAAGCTGGGTTCTACGAGCTTGGAGTTCAAGACTATGTGCTTCCTCTGATGTCCAACAATGTTACTAAGTTGCTCAGCAACACTTTGGCTCTTAACAAGGTTCAATATCAAGAACCAAGTTATAAAGATGGGTTCCCAACATGGGTCAAGCCAGGTGACCGTAAACTATTGCAGATATCTTCTCCAGCTTCTCGGGCTAACGTAGTGGTGGCGAAAGATGGGTCAGGAAAGTACACAGCGGTCAGTGCAGCCATAAATGCTGCACCAAATAGTGGCAGCGGGAGGTATGTGATATACGTGAAGGCAGGGATATACAATGAGCAAGTTGAGGTAAAGGCAAAGAATATCATGTTGGTGGGAGATGGTATGGGAAAGACTATAATCACTGGTAGCAAAAGTGTTGGAGGGGGCACCACGACCTTCCGTTCAGCAACTGTTGGTAAGTTTCTTTGTTTCATTTTTTTCACTCCCTTTAATTCTCAACTTTAGCAATTTATTACGAAGAAATGAAAAATGTGATTCTAAGATTGTGAACTCAACTATATATATATATATGAATCTTTGCAGCTGTTGTTGGGGATGGATTTATTGCTCAAGATATCACATTTAGGAACACCGCTGGAGCAGCAAACCACCAAGCTGTTGCATTGCGTTCTGGATCAGACTTATCAGTATTTTACAGATGTAGCTTTGAAGGTTACCAAGACACATTGTATGTCCACTCTGACAGACAATTCTATAGGGAATGTGACATTTATGGCACAGTTGATTTTATATTTGGTAATGCTGCTGTGGTGTTTCAAAATTGTAACCTTTTTGCAAGAAACCCTCCAAACAAAGTCAACACCATCACTGCCCAAGGACGAACCGACCCAAACCAAAACACTGGTATTTCTATTCAAAATTCAAGGGTAACAGCTGCCTCAGATCTAAAACCAGTTCAAAGTTCAGTTCAGACTTATCTTGGAAGGCCTTGGCAGCAATATTCCCGAACGGTTTTTATCAAGAGTTCTCTTGATAGTTTGATCAATCCAGCAGGATGGTTGGAATGGAGCGGTAACTTTGCCTTAAGTACTTTATATTATGGAGAATACATGAACACAGGTCCAGGTTCTTCCACAGCAAGTCGAGTTAAATGGTCAGGCTATCATGTCATTACTAGTGCTTCTGAAGCTTCAAAATTCACCGTTGCGAACTTCATTGCTGGCAACTCATGGTTACCGGCAACCAGAGTGCCTTTCACCTCTACTCTTTAAATATTATTACTCTTTTTATTATTTGTTAGTACCATTTCTTTTATTTTTTTTAATTGTTAAAATAATTTTCGAATGTTTTACTAGCCAATACATTAGGAAAAATTACTTTGTACAATAGATTAATAGCTTTATTTCATTGTGATTTGATTTCATTCTTTGTTGGATTGTATTGAGAAAACACACATTCGTTGAGTGTAAGAAGTTATTCTGAAGTTTATTTAATGGATTGTCAAATGGTTTATGTTATTAGTTGGATCTAATTTGGATAGCCCAATCGATTGGCTAGATGGGCTTGTTATTCTATATTTGGATTTGCAATGAAATTTTCTTATTTTAAGTCCAAAAAAATCTTTTTATGAGTGATAAGTAAATTTGAGTTAAATTCAGTCTAAGAGATTTTATAATATTAAATGTTTAAGTTCAGGAAAAAAATATTTGTAAGAAATAACAACTTCAATACTCAAACGGAATTAGTCGTACATAAAAAATGCGAGTGAAAACAAAAACTTAAAAAAAAATGACAAAATAAAAACCAATGCTGAGAAGAAAAAATTAAGAGTGTTTCTCAACGTGGAAGAATTATATAATTAGATATATTGTATTTTGTTTTTAAGCTTACATTATTCGTAGAGCTATATAAATAATTTTAAATTTTAAACGATCCATTTGTAATTTAATAATTTTCAAGTATAAATATTTTCTGAATATATTTTTCAGAAAATTTCATTCTATGATTAGCTGGTGCCAAAATATTTATATTTTCAAATTTACAACCAAAGTTTTGGTTGAAAATTTTAGAAAACCAATGCAAAATATAAATATGCGACTCACAAATTGATTACAAAATTATAAATATATATTAGAGAAATTTACGATCAATGTTTTGGTTGCAAACTTTGAGAATTTTTTTTTTGAATAATTATATAAAAAAAATTGGAGACAAAATCAATTTCAATTTTTTTGCTGGTTACAACTGAATTTTGTTGTTTACAAAGTTTTTATATCTTATCAAATTGGTCACAAAATTAATTACGAAAGTGATCAGAAGAAAACTGTCCTAAAAACATTGTTTTATAGGGGCGGATACTTCTTGAGCCCACTCCGATACTTAAGTGAGTATAATTCTCAAGGTTGAGTATCAGAGTATAGGTAGAGAAATAAAATCTCTTACTTACCTGTTTGAGTGGGGGAAAGGCTGATATTTATAGGCATTATTCTTCATGTTTAATTACCGGTTGCACAGGTCGTTATGATTCAGTACTGTGGGTGTCAATAGGTCAGGCCCACACTAAGTTCACACGCATTTAAAGATTTGATCTTGCATGAGAGTATCCTTCCATCCAAGTAGAAATGTGATTAGGCTTGAAATTACTAAAACGAAAATTAAGAGTTATTCGATAGAAAATAAATAATATGAGAGTTGAGATCGAAATCCTTACTAAACAAACCTTTCAATTTCATCAAGCCAAAAGACCATAAAAAAAATTAAAAAAAATCAAAGCTTAAATTTAAACCTAAGGGTAAATTTGTCTTTTAGTTATAATTTTTCAAAAAGCCATGTGTGCACAACAAGTGAGGTTTGTTATGTTAATTTTAACAGTTAAATTGGATGAAAGTAGGAAAGTTAAAGAATGTCTCGTTTTTTAATGGACGAAATTAAACTTGAAATTTAACCATCAAATTAGATATAATTATTAAAGATATAGTATTTATATTTCTTTTCAAATAAAAATTATAACATCAAACATATTAAAATATAAAATAAAATAAAATAAAGCATTTATGAAACCAAAAAAAAAAAATTGATAGCATCAAACATATTAAAATTTAAAATAAAATAGAATAATAAAAAATAAAACATTTATTAAACCAAATCGGAGCCTGTCAACCAATTATATGTTTCCTAGCCGCAAGGCCTTACTGCTTCGGCCATTTATCCATCTGGGTAACAGTAGCATAGCGGAACTAAGGGATACATATGCTAAAACCGCCTTGTCAATTTGCCAAATCACCATCGCCTCTACTTCACTTTTTGAAATACGTTTTGCCTCATAATTGTTAAAACTCGATCGGACATAATTGAAAATAATTTCAATTTAGGTTTAGTCAGTTGAACTGTGTAATCGAATTAAATGATATTATAATTATGTACCACCTTGTCAATTTGCCAAATCACCATCGCCTTTACTTCACTTTTTGAAATACGTTTTGCCTCATAATTGTTAAAACTCGATCGGACATAAATGAAAATAATTTCAATTCAGGTTTAGTCAATTGAACTGTATAATCGAATTAAATGATATTATAATTATGTATTATTTATATATATATATGACTTATAATATATATTATTAATAATAAAATTTATAATAAAATTTTAAAGAATTTTTAAATTTATATCACTTTCAGTTAAATAATTAAATATTTTAAAATTTTAAAATTTTTTAAAAAAAAATCACTAATTTACATAAAATTAAGTACTTTATCAATTTTGTTAGATTTTAATTAATTTTAACTTATTTAATCCAATTGAATCATAAATTTAATTATGATAATAAATTATAATTAAATTAAAAAATAATTCACGGTCAAATTAACTAATCCGATCCAATTCACATAACCCTGCTATAAATGACTTCAGCCATCGAATGTGGAGAAATTCTTACACACACTGAGAGTATTACTCTCACCCAATTAATAAATGACATGTGTCAAATATATTAGCATTTGCAAAAATTATTGGTTGATGACTGACACATGTCATTTATTGATTGGGTGAGAGTAATACTCTAAGTGTGTAAGAATTTCTCCCGAATGTGTCATGTACATCTCATACTAACATTATTATATTATTTTCCCTTTTTGATCACATAATTTTTCTTATTTTATTTATTAACTTGACCCCAAGAACCCTTGTCTTCTCTGGGGTAGGCACCGCACCGCGCATTAGTGCGCACAAAACGTCAAGTTCTGGGCTGACAAATAATAAATCTGATAATTATAACTATAATTAACTATATATAGACATATATTAAATTTTAACATAACGAAAATAAGTTTGAATCCTAAAAGCAATTTGTGGCTAGGATTAAGCTAACTTTTAATTGAGAATTTGGTCCTATAGAATATAGAAACATCTCATGATCTTATAAAAATAAAATCTGAATAAACTTTCTCAATTTGACAAGATGTATATATATATATATATATATATATATATCTTACAGAACGAAATTTCCATGTATTGCTATATCTAAAATGGAGAACTTGAGTTCGAACCTGAAGCTTTTGATGACCGTATTGCTGCTTGTCAGGATTTTGAATGTCTATGGTGTGGTGGTTTTTTAGGAGTGAATACGCGAAATTCCTACCTTCACATGGTTATGTACTCTGTTGTATATGGGGGAAGATTTTGCTCGGGGTTGTTTCGAACCACAGGAATCATTGTTGTTTTGGCTTTTCGTTTCTCCTTCTAACGATTGAATCTTTTTGGACCTAAAGACTCTGAAACTCTATCTCTGCAGGTTACAAATTCTCATTATTCTCTCGTTAGAGTTTTTGAGCTCCATTTTCTGTCGTACTATGTACTTAACACCAACAATATATATTGTAATTACAAAAAGAATAACAATTGCCATTAATAACTTTATCATAATCAATTATTGAAACATTTGTTTTGTTATAAGATAGTTTTCGTCCCATCAACAAAATATACCTAAGCATTGAAAGAGATTGTTGTACGTCTAACATTATAGTAAGAGAATTCAATTCTCATTTTATTATTTTAAATTTAAATTATGAAAAAATTATAAAAATTATTTTTATAAATTCAATAAACCTGATATAAAAAATTTACTTAAACGTTTCCGATAAAAGATTATTAACCTTGTACAAAAGCTCCTTAATACAAGCAAAAAAAGAAAATTCCATCATTACCTTTTTTTTCTAGTTATTTTTAAGGCTAAGTTTTTTAAATTGCAAATTAAAATTTTGATATAATATATAATTATTTATTTTTATATAGAAAGAAACTCTTATGAGTCCCTATGCAGTAACCAGTACCTAAAATAGAAAAGTGGTGTGTCCACTAGTTTTGCTTTACAAAACATTACTCTTTCAAATTTTATTTACCTTAAATTTCAGGTCCGTCCACCAAGACTATACATGGCACCGGGGTCACACAATCCTAGTGACACCTGGCCAGCATCCATGTTTCTGCTTCCTCAGCTGGCTATAAATCAGCAACCCACAACACCAAGCCATGCAAGTCATCACAGCCCCCTAGCCAAAAATGGCCACTTGTGCCACCGCCTTGCTCCTTCTCCTTGCCATGGCCACCACCACCTCCTGCCTCCAAGAAATGGAGGTGCTCCAGATGGCCCAAACCCAGGTTTCACAAGCCATGAGTTGGGTTAAGAACTCTGTGAGATTGCATGGCTTGGGAAGCCTTTCAGATCAAACAAGCGTGGCTCTAATAGATTGTGCCAAGCTCTACGAGGAGAGTGAGTCTCGGCTCTCTCACATGATGTCTGAAAAGAGTATTTATACCAAAGAAGATGCGCTTACATGGGTAAGTGCTGTGATGACAAACCACAGGACTTGTTTGGATGGATTGCAGGAAAAAGGGTACGTTGAAGCTCAGGTTTTGGGTAAAAACTTGACCATGTTGCTTCGGCAAGCTCTTGTTTTGTATGCAAAGAACAAAGGCAAAGCCAAAGGTAAGTAACTTGTAGTAGATATTGTTATCAAGTGGTCTTGGCTTTGCACTCTCACTTCTGAAGCGACCTCTGATTGATCAGTAGGGAATTTTCATATGCAATAGGTGTATATCAAATTTGACATCAACTAAACATCATATACATTCTGCTAGTGCACTAAATGTTAAATAACTGAGAAGGGTACTGGGTACCCACGTAGTTCACCAATCACCATGTTAAAATAAGACAGCATTTTTAGACATTTCAATTTTACAAGCTGCTTTTGATATATATATATATATATACACACACACACAGAGAGGACCAATTAGCCACCCATTTAATTGAAATTAAATAAAAAATAATTAATTGTATTTAATTTATAAGTGAGACACGTAAATAAATATTATTAATCATTAATATTTATATATATATATGTTTATTTATTTTTTATAATCGTTGACTTAAAAAAAAGTCATCAAGTATAAATTAATACACCACTTGTACAGCATCCTGTCATATAGACACTAATCAAATTGTATTTTTCTCTTTTATTTTTTACTCGTCTGATTTGTAGATACTACATTTTTCATATTTGAGCTTATGTTTACCTTTATTTCTCAAAGGATAGCTACAATTTACCTTTTTTGGCAAACGAGGTTAGAAGAATGTCTATGCTTGAGAAGGCGCCACAGTTGGAATATTGTCCTTTGTGTTTGGAACAAACAAAAGAAATCAAGAAAGCTGACTGGAACATGCAATAAGCTCATTATTGGTGTACCATGTGATAAAAAGAAAACTGAAGATACTATTATTTAAGTGGTGCAGTTACTAACTATTTGGTTTCTTCTCCCCGTGTAAAAAGAAAAGGGAACATTTTTAGCAATTTGATGTACTAAAGTTGATTTCTATAGTTGTAACCTAGTGAAAAAATAACACCAATGTTAATCAATTAAGGATAGTGACACAGGGTGGTTACCCTTATTCACAAGATTAATTTGAATATCCTCCTATCTTCTTAGTCTGGTTTTTGTTTGTCTAGGACCACCTCAGATAACAGTATCCAAATCAAATGCCGGTCTTTTAGCATCATGGAGTCCAGCAACTTCTAAGGCAGACTTCATAGTGGCACAGGATGGTTCAGGCACCCACAAAACAATCCGAGAAGCAGTAGATGCACTGACTGCAAGGGGTAACAACCGTCCTGTAAGAGCAGTTATTTATGTAAAATCAGGAGTCTACCATGAGAAAGTGGAGATTGGAAACAAGATGCAGAATGTGATGTTTGTAGGAGATGGCATAGACAAAACTATTATCACTGGCAATCGAAATGTAGTTCAGGGATCTTCCACTCTGAGCTCAGCCACACTTGGTAAGACTATGAAATATTTGCCAAACTATCAAATGTCACTGAAAGGTTTGCTAACTGGATTTGGTATCGAACAGATGTATCCGGGGATGGGTTTTGGGCAAAAGATATGACATTTGAAAACACAGCAGGCCCTGACAAGCACCAAGCAGTGGCACTTAAGGTCAGCTCAGACCTATCAGTCTTCTACAGATGCAGCTTCAAAGGCTACCAAGACACTCTTTACGTGCATTCAAATCGGCAATTTTACCGCGATTGTCACATATATGGCACCGTTGATTTCATATTTGGGGATGCCTCAGTGGTCTTCCAAAACTGTGACATCCTTGTGAGGAGGCCAATGAACAACCAATCTAACTTCATCACAGCACAAGGAAGAGATGATCCTAATAAACCCACTGGAATTTCGATCCAGAGTTGCCAGGTTAGGCCTGCATCTGATTTTGTCATGTCAAAGGATTCTTTCGAGAGCTACTTAGGCAGGCCTTGGAAAAAGTACTCCAGGACTGTGTTTCTGAAGACAGATTTAGATGGGTTGATTCACCCAAAAGGGTGGGGTGAATGGAGCGGAGACTTTGCACTCTCAACTTTGTACTATGGAGAGTATATGAACACAGGGAGTGGTGCCTCTACCCAGAATAGGGTGAACTGGCCTGGTTTCCATGTGCTGAATAGTGCTAATGAGGCCACACCCTTCACAGTGAGTCAGTTTTTGCAAGGAGAGAGGTGGATTCCGGCTACAGGTGTGCCATTCTGGTCTGGAATTTAAGTGGGGACACTACTTTAGTTTATGCAACTAGATGATATTAATCGATCAATGGGTTGTATATAGGTATAGCTAGTATGTTAGCTTGATTGTGTTACTTAGCACTGTATCTATCATTATATTGCTAGCTTGATTATATATAACGCTCCCAATACAACTTTTTCAGTAGGTCCAAGAAACTAAGATGAAAGGCTAGCTATGTTATCATCATCATGTGGAATAAAAAATATATATTAGTATTATAAAGACTAAAAGTTAATCAGCTTTTTTTTTTGCCCAACAGTCTTGTAGACACATGAAAGGAAACTGTAAAAGGAAAGAGGGGCGGACATTGTGCTTATAACATTAAGCATACTATATTAAAAATTGTAATTATAACATGTTTAGATTAGAGTTTGAAATCTCTCAAATCATGATTTGAGTAAAAGCTTCTTTTTTGTTGCTTTTACCCAAACCATGATTTTTAGTTTCCAAACTTTAATCCAAACATACACTACCTCATTGTCAATCATTACTTTTAAATAATAAATTTTTAAGGAAATATTCTATTTAAATTTTGAGCAGACAAATTTTGGTAAAAAAAAAACTATTTAAACATTATAAAGAGGCACCATCTCTAGAGGCAATGTTTATCTCACTTTAAACCAAGCATGTTGGATTTTTGCTTTTGTTCATAGCTTTGGATTTGGCTCTCCCCTTTCGAAACAAAAAGAAAAGAAATGAAAAGAAAGAGAAATAAAGAAATGTATAAACCTGAACCTGGTTCGGATAAACTATTAAGGTCGTATTTAGATAAATAATTTATAAAAGTATTAGTTTGAGTAGAACTTATTTATGAAATTTAATTGTTATAAGCATGATTTAAAATAAGTTAAATAAAATTTAGATAAATATTTTAAGAAGTTATTTTCATAAATATTTTGAAATAAGTATCATATATTTGCTGGATATGCAATATATAAATTGTGTTAAACCTTAAGGTTAATTTGTCAACAATTATTATAAAAACAACTAGCATCGAAGTTATTTTTAACTTTTAAGAAAATTAATTTTGAGAAAATTAATTTATATTCAGCTATGTTATATCATAATTGATTTTAAGACAAATAAATTTGCTTGGATTATATAAAAATAATAATTTTTATGTATTTAATTACTAAAAAAGAAATAATTAAAAAAGTTACTTAATTGAAGATAAAATGATATTTGTCTCTCATAACTATAAAATATTCACAATAAATTATAAGCAAAATACTCAAATTTTAACTTTTAGGAAAATTTTATTTTTAGTATAAAAAATTTATCAATAACTTTTATTCTAACAACCTAAACATGTTGTTAAAAAGTAAAAATAATTTTTATGATGAAAAAAATATTTTTTTTAAATAATTAAGCTACACCAAACATGTATTTATTTTCAAAAGTTTGAAACCTTTGCTTATAAAAATAAGCACAAAATAATTTATAAGACTGAATTTCATAAAATATTTTAATAAGTTTATTTAAATAAAATAAAATATTTTATAAATGTTTATTAAATTAAATAAGTCAAAATAAACTATACATAAACTTATTTAAACAAGGACTAAATCTTGTGCTAAGCCATGCGTTCGAATTGAGTTAATTTGTTTTTTCAGTTGGAAATTTAACTCAAAATTTAAAAATGTTGATACTTTTGCCGTATAATATAGATATTTAAAACAATATACTTTTTAGGGAAGTTATTTCAAAACTGTAAATAAGAAGTTCTTATATCAAAAGATGAAGTAAATTAACGAAAATGAGGTCCCTGAGTACCTAGAGGCTAGAACCACGACTTGGATAATAAATACTTTAATTTTAAAACATCGATTTATTAAATATATAAAGTTCTTTAAAAAAATTCAACGAATCAAGTTACGATAATGCCGGCATTGATTTTATAACAATTAAATATAGCTCTAGCAAAATTAACTGCAACTTTTTCTTTCCCCCAATAAATGCAAAGTATAACTATATACCTTAATAAATGAACTAATAAAAGCACAAATAACATCATCAGAATGGAGACAGACGAAGTGAAGAATCATTTAGCGGTTGATTTTGGCAGTTTATATCTTCTAAATATAGGGTAAATTCAATGAACTTTTGTTCTCCATTTGCCTGTTATTCCAGAAGCCAATCAAATCCAAAACTACAAAAACAAATATTTTAGTTACAAGTTTGGTTGTAGCTATAATATGTACAAAGCCTACCAACCTTCCCAATTGCCAATCACCCTTTATCCCTCTCAGTTTCCCTACACGTTGTTTCACCGCTTGTTCCCATTGAAAGCTTCAGCCCACCGAATGTCTCATGAATATCAAACTGATCAAATTGGCATCCACTATAAGAAAATGTTAATTTTTTAACGGAATTTTTGGTAAATTTGAAGCTGCCGGATAAAAAATTATTTTCATCGGCTAAAGTTGTTGAAAATAGAAAAATAAAATAAAATACAAATAAAAAACTGTCAAAAATTAGCCGGATTTAAA
This sequence comes from Styphnolobium japonicum, assembly GCA_023212625.1. NCBI lineage: Eukaryota > Viridiplantae > Streptophyta > Magnoliopsida > Fabales > Fabaceae > Styphnolobium > Styphnolobium japonicum. The sequence goes on along the minus strand of JALBWW010000007.1, from coordinate 9,900,791 downwards.
ATAAAAAAATTGTTGACTTTTTTCAACGGCATGGGCCACCGGAATAATGATCGACCTTCTTTTAAAAAAATATATTATATCTTTTTTTTTCCGGCAACAGGAGGCCACCGGTATTAAAGACAAATTCTAAAATAAAAACTTTTGAAAAGGCTCAGTGCCCTTTCCTTTTGTTTTTTGTTTTTTTCTCTTTTCTATTGCATGCATTTTTTGTCTTATTTTTTCTTTTCTTTTCTCCTTTCTCCTCCTATTATCATCTCCTTCCCTTTTTTTTGGAGGGGACTTTCCGGCAAGGCTATTTTTGATGATCGATTGACGTGCCTCCATTTTCTCCTTCTTATATCATCAATGCTCTTTGTTTCATATTATTTTTCACTAAATATGTTTATATAAACTTTAGAGATAATTTGTTTTGTGTGAAAAACCTTAAGTTTTAAGATTAAATCAATTGAAAGATGTTAGAATATTAAATTCTATGGTCTTGTAATTAGATAATAATTTTGATGTCTTTGATGTTTGATTTATGCAATATTAACTTTATTTGTTGAAATTGTTAAATTAATTTTAATAATGTGAGATAATTTATGTTAATTTGAAGGCATTTGAAATTATTTTTTTACCTCGCTAGTCCACAAATCCCGGCGGCCGATCCTCGAGGCTGCCATAAATGAGTTTCTATTGAGACTATTTACAACGACCCATTGGAACTTACATATGTAAACTATATGTGATAGTTCTTATTTATTTGTTCAAGAAAAAATTAAGTTAATAATATCTAGCTCCCAATATTTTTTTAATATTTACAAGAATTGAAAGTACGATTACTAGTGTAAGAGTGCATATAACAATGACAGGTTGTGTCACGACCCAAACTAGGGGCCCTGACCGGCGCATAGGAAAGACTAGCCAACCTAGCAAGCCTAACGGACCAAAGACCATAATAAGACAATATACTAAATTTACCAAAATTTCAGCAGAGTAACCTCTAAAAGTTAGACATCTCAATTTAACAATTCACAACCTGTTCACTTACAAGCATCACTAAACATAATCCCACTAACAGTATATCATAAGATCAGACAAAGATACAGTGGAAGCTAGATCCTGCCTGTGAATAATGGAGCATATCTAAGATTATTACATAACCAAAAATATATAAGAAACCAACAACAGGAACAAAACAAACATGCCCACATGGACAAGGTGTTGGGCTCACCAAAACGACCAACTCCTAGTTATTGGAAGAACCCGGACCTGGCTCAGTATTTGTATCTGAAATACATATAAGATAGAGGAGTGAGTCATAAGACCCAGTGAGAGATAACATAATCTATAAAGAAACTGAGACAAGCATAAGCATTAGTTTTTCACGGAAAGTACATCCACATATCGAAACATATGCGTTAGTTCAAATAATCATAAAATGAAAACTAATAAGTAAGTCAATCATGAATTACCAATTCAACTATAGCATATATCAATAGTCAAATGTCAAATATCATATAGGAGGTTCCTATTCCAGAATTAATCAGAAATCTCACCAACGAACACATAGTTCGAAGGTTTGACAAATGCCCACCAACAAGGCACAGGGGTCAAATCCACCTGTCAAGTCAAACAAATCCGATCGTGTGGGCCAACACGTCGGGCTAGCAACACCCCTACTAGCTGGGGTTCGGACCAAGGTGCACCAAGGCTAACGTCTACTGCCGTTAGCTACAGTATTCTGTCAAAGTTTCCTCCCAACAAAACATAGTTGTATAAATCTAGATATACATATATTCATAATCCAAAACAAAGTATCAGAAACACAACGATAGATATTTAGAATCATGAAAAAGTGTTTGTCCCAAGCTTTCTTATAATTTAACCACGAAGAAAAATAAATGACTTTGTGAAATCCTTCAACAAAGAACATTTTAAGAAAATGTACAAAAACATATTATAGATCATGTCATCAACTCACTCAAATGACGAAACTTCACGAGTCCAAAAGCTATGTTGTCACGGACCAATAAGACGATCCTCCAATGAATCTAAGATTACAACAACATAACCAAAACAACAATCAACATTTAAAACTAAGGATTCATCCACTTGTGGAATAAGGAGTTCTTGAAGAATTTAGAAAACATTCAAGTTAACTTAGAAATATGACATTTGTTTTGACAGAAATTCTGTACTGATTCAGAGGCAAATAAATTGCAAATAATATATGGAATTGAAGCCCTATGTGTCTAGTTTCTAACGCAACTGGAATCACCTCAATACGATCTCCCAATCAAGAGTTATGATCAAATTACTACACATAGTCTAGTTTACACGGGAATTCAATTTTTATCCCATCTAAGCATTTTATCAAACACTTGATGAGCAATCCTTTCTTTCCAAAGCTAGCACGAAAATTCTATGTTCTAACACCCTTCCTATTAGTATCACTTCTCCATAACAACATTAAAACTCATCCAATTCATTCCATATACCATCAATTTTCAAGAATTCCAAAATTCCCAATTCAAACCCTAGGTTCAATACCCATTATGCATCTTACAATTCAATCTACAATTCATTACAATCCAACCACTAACAACATATTTGAGCTAAGAGATTACCTAAATGAGTCACAATAATTGAAGGATGAAGTGGGTGACTGGGTTGCTCCACCAAACCGTGCAACCCAACTCTTGGAAGATGAATGATTCCAGTAGCTTGCAACGACCAAGAATGGTGGAATCCGGTGGATGGAAAAAGATGATGAGGAGGAAGATGACGGAGTAGAGAAGGAATCAGAGAAGTCAGAGAATGAGGGAGAGCAGAGGCAGAGAGAGTAGAGGCAGAGAGAAACGTATTCTCTGCCACTGCTCGAACGGGTCTTTCAGGGGGGGAGGAAGGGGAGTGTTTGGTAGTGAGGATATGGGGTGTTTAGAAGGGAGGATAGAGTATGCTATCCTATTCTGGTGCAATGTTATTTACATTTCTTAATTTTAAGTTAATGTCCTCTTTAATTTTACTCTCCATTAACTTTAAAACATAAATGTAAATAAGGGAATACCCCCCATTTGGATTCAATAAAAATATAAAAAAAATTAAAATCCTTATAAATAAAAAGTCAACTCTTGAGTTTTAGTTCAAATTCTTAAAATTCGAAACTTTCAAAGATGTTTCTTTTCAAAACGAGTGAGTTAAAGGTTTCTAAAAATTCATTAAAAATCATTTTGTAACTCTTTGATATCCAATTAACAATTACCGCCAATTTTGATTTCAAGAAAATACATATTTACTATAGCCCTCCATATAGGTGCCACTTCCCAAACTTAGCCAAATTTCAGGACCCGTATTAACAAGTAGTTATCTAATACACCCAAAATGGCTCTAAATAACTTTTATAAGGTAAGTTTAATTCTAAGAATCCCACTAATGAAGTAAAGTGACTCAAAAGGTTAATCATTTGAACTCAAATTCATAAGAAAAAGACTATACATAATACGACTATCATACGCAAAAATTTCGGGTCATCACAGGTTGATTTGTTTGAGGGATAAAATCAAATAACATGATCACAGTTAATTAATTAGCAATAATGTAGGATGTATGCAATGTTTTAAAAATATGACTGGAGATCGAATCGAGATTTTTGGGTTAAGATTCAATTGATATAAGCAGTTGAATTGGATGATATAATAATATTATATGGGAATGGATCAACTTATATCAATATAAGACTTAATCACTTTTATACCACTTAATAATTTTTTATTGAATAATTTTTTTACAAAATTCACTTATTATGTAGATCATACTTATAAAATTTTACATTAATCTAAAATTATTTTATGACTTATTGATATACATCAAAATTAGCGTAATATAAATTATTGAAATATATGAAAATATGAACTATTGAAATATATTTTTATTGATGTTCAATTTTTTTTCAAAATTTGACACAAATGATCTACATGATAAAAACTTTCAATCCAACGATAGATTTTGTAAGAAAATTATTCCATAAAAAGTTATTGAGTGGTGTAAGAGTTATCAAGTCTTATACTGGTGTAAGTTAATCCTTCCTCATATTATATATATATATATATATATATAAGTAAATATAATAACATGAATTATAAAAACTGACTACATGTGACAATATTTACTATTATATAAAATTAAAATAGCCTTATTTTGAGAGTAACATGTATTTTAAGAAAAAAATTGGGGTTTAATTTTTATTTTGAATTTTTTTAAAATATTCATAACTCTCAAAATAATTATTTTTTTAAAAAATCAGTTGGCCAAACTGCATTTGACTATTTTTCATTGCGTAGATATCGAAAAGTTACATGAAATTGATATAAAATGCGTCTAAATTAGATGAACGAATCAAACGTTATGACTTTTAAAAGATAGAAGTGAAAAAAATATAAAAAAATAATTAAAAATATGAAAATATAATTAAAAAAATCTGAAAAAGATAATAAAAATTTGAAAAACTAGTCGAATTTTAAGAACCAGCTCCAATTTGAATAACTCATCAATTCAATTTCATTTTGATAGTTCAATGCCCTAGTTGTTTCTTTAGGTGAAATTTGACTAAAAGCACATTTAATTTCCAATCCAATTTATCGGTCCAAAACAATAAATATATGACAGAATAATTCATACTACTTAAAAGAATGAAATAAGTATATCGCTACAGGAAGTTAATTATACTTTTTACTCAAGTATTGTTTTTCTAATAAAAATCACTGGGAATAGATTAAGAGAATGTTAGAAATAAAATTTTGATATTTATGAAATTATATCATTTATTTAAAATATTTCAATAATCATAAAAATTGTTGCTCATAAAAAAATTAAGTGGCTTTACTTAACCGAGTCAATGCATGTGGAATTAAGAAACAAACGTTTTGCCAACACGGGTTAGCTCAATTGATCCAAGGGTCTCAGATAAGAGCTCTGCATCCCCATGTGCACGAGTTTGAATCCTGTGATTAGTCATCTCACTTGATGGGTAACTCTCCTTAGGGAGATCCCTTGGTGCCTAAGAGTTATGTGTAAGTAGCTGTTCAGGAGACTTTTCTTTAGTGGTCACTGACGATAACCCTTTAGGGTGGGCCTTTGTCAGTCTCTCCGGCATACTAGTAGCATCTTGCCTAATTAGTTTAAAAGAACCTCTCCTTTTAGCCAATTTTTTCATTAAAAAAAAAAGAAGAAAAGAAACAAATGCTCTAACTTACATGTCTAGTATGTTCTTTCTGCAAAGAATAATGATACTTGCAAAAACTTACATTAGATAACGCCTCTAATCTTACTATAACTCTTTTGAATGGTTTAGACTTTAAATTATGCACATATCTTACATAATTTGTACGTACCTTTGAGGATTTATTTCATTTTTGGGCCAAAATGAAGGCATTCAATTCAGGTCATTTTCTTATATCGGGCTGGGTCAAATTGGATATAAAAGATTAAGCCCGGTCCGCAAAAATGGACAGGTAAAATGGGCCATCTCTTAAGTTGAGCGGGCCAGGCCGAATTCACAGCTATACTTTTCCTTGGTAGTCCTCAACACCAAAATATAAAATTTTCTCTTTCTACTTTGTAGTCCCATCTGCAACCCTAGCCTTCATCGTTCAGAGGTAGTTGTTGAAGCTTTTGCAATAACTTGGTGGGTTCTTGATGGCTGGAGGTTCTGATATGTTGTCTGACAATACCCTCTCTTGTGCTAACTGTGGCAAGCCTGCAAATCTTCAGTACTTACGCCTCTCTCTCTCTCTCTTTTTTTTTTTTTGGATTGTAAGATGCTGTTTCTGCAACATGACATGGTGCGTTGTGTGGGAAAGATTTAGTTTTTGGTTGTAGTCAAATGGTTTTTTTTGAAGGTTTCAGCAAAGCTGCTGCTGGCAGCATGGATTGGAGTTCTTGTGAAGTTTTTAAGAATACCCAATTCGTGGTTTTAAATCAGTGGAAGCAGCGGTTTTGGTCAATCGTTTGGTGAAAGATGGAATCTTTGGGTTTCTTTTGATGGCCTTGCAGTTGGGTGTTTAAGGTTTAGGATGATAATGTTGTAGAAGCCTCGAAAACATAGTGTACTTACATTCTTCTGTATTTTCTAAGACTTGTCCTTGAAAATTTATAAACTACAAAGGCTTATGGAAATTACTGACTCCCCCGGCCTTGTTTTACAACGAATTTTGATTATCAATTTCAATCTATCTATGAGATCCTTGAGGCAAATTTGTGAGTGGATTTCAACTGCTTAACAAAAATGGATTTCTATATGCATCAGATGTTTAAATTAACTTGTATACGTCTCCTTTTTTCTCAGGTGTCCAAAATGCATGGAATTGAAGCTTCCTCGTGAAGGTTCTGCTTTCTGGTTTGTGATCGTTTTCTACTTTATCAATTATTTGAAGTCCTTTTTTTAACCATTGAATCTCAGTGGACAATTATAAAATGAAACAACCACTAAAACAACCAAGTATGTATTCAGCCTATTCTTTTTTCAGAAATTTAAGAGAGCTATGAAGATATTTTTATTGTCTTTTTTAAGGTGGTGAATCTAGATTGTCTAAGAGATAATGGGCCCGTGTAGTTGCTATAGAATGCTGATTGTCTCCTTACTCTTTACTATTGAGGCTTTTGTCTGTTGTATGGTCTTTTAAGTGAACTAACAAACTTGCGTATTTTGATTTGACCTGCTGGTAGTGTGCAACCACAACCTAATGCATGAATGAGTGCGGACTAATAATTCTGATTGATCTAATTTAATATTTATAGCAGATTGATTTAGTTATTAGGGGTTAGAATTTTGGTGAAATGGATGGCATTGTTGCTCTATGGCACTGCATAGAAGAAGGTGTGGTTGTCCATAGTTGCTAATGAGACAACAGTGAATTACTAGATACTTACAGTTACAACAGTTGAAGCACAAAACTTTTGTACTTTTATTTTTACTTCTCATAGCCTTTATATCCTTCATATTGGAGACAATTTTGATATCTCTTGACAGCACTCAGGAATGCTTCAAGTCCTCATGGAGCTCGCACAAATCAGTGCATCTGAAGGCAAAGCTATCCTCACCTGGCATGGGTACTCCTGGTGAGCAAAATTCAGACTCGCTTGGTGAAGGTTGGTTATATTGCTTGAAGAGAGGGCAGACTCGAACTCCAAAGTTTCCTCACTTTGATTGGACTGGGTAAATTTCTAGGGCTTTGAATCCCTTCATATTTTAGAATTTGGACATCTTAATGTGCTGTTAATTGATAACAGAAGATTACCTTCATTAATTTTTTTTTTGTTGAATGAAGATTATTTTCATTAATAGTAAGAATATGTTCCTGTTTTTTTGCATTTCAGAGTCCTTTTTTGTTTTTTCCCCCATTCCCCTTCTTTTCATCTATTCTTATTTTAGTTTGAGCGTCTTAGATGTTTGTAGCATTAAATTTGAAACTCTTTTTATCAGTTTGTTTGTTATGAACTGACGTACTTATTTGTTGAAACCAAAATTTCATTTCTGCTCTTGTAAGGACGCTAAGGCCATATCCCATATCTAGCAAACGGATTGTTCCAGCTCATATTGATAAACCTGATTGGGCTAATGATGTGAGTTATCTGAATTGCTCCTATTTAACTATCCTGTATTTTATCTGATTTTAACTCATTTTACTTCAATCCAATTGGAAGTCATCTTTTGATAACTTAGCTGAGGTTCAGTAGTTTCTAATTTTTTTTTCCTCATCTTCTTTTAACTTGTAGGGAATTCCCAAAATTGAGCCTAATAGTGATCTGCAGCATACTGTTGAGGTGGGTAATCTTAAAATGCATGTATACAATTGATGTAAGATCAAGTTGGACATTGTCTGTATTCTTCTTATTGTCCTTTCTAACTGATATTAATCTGCAGATCAAATCTGCAGATCAAATTGAGAGAATGAGAGAAACTTGTCGAGTAAGTTCCTTTTCTTTGCCATTTTGCCTTTGTAGATTCTCGTGTAGCGGGATTTCCCCCCCTCTGCTATCTCAATTCATCCTTGAATGCAAAACTGATTCATGGTCCTCATTTGGAGGAAGCATAAAAAGGAAGAACAGTCTCTTGAATGATTATAAAAAAAACTTTGACAATTTTTCTTTTATGGACAATTGAGGTGGCTATATTGTCTAATGTAGGTAAACTTTTGGTGAAAAGTTCATTAAAGATGATGGTTATGAATTTTGGTCTTGTATATTGATGGAGACTTAGACTCTTATTAATTTATAGATTGCAAGGGAGGTTTTGGATGCAGCTGCTCGGATTATTCGGCCTGGTGTAACAACTGATGAGATTGACAGAGTTGTCCACGAGGCAACTATTGCTGCAGGTACTAATTTAATGAGATTCATTTTTGGAACACTCTTACCAGCTTTTCCCTTTCTTTATGTCTTGAATTATAGTAAGTGCATCATATTACATTTAGAAGATCTTAGCATTACTGTAGCTGGTGAGCATTCAGCTTCTGTTATTATTATAATCAATTATTACAGAGACATACCCTAGGTCTATTTATGTTGGATCCGAGCTAAGACTCTGAAAGAATTGCTTTTTTTTTTTTGTGGTGCTCTGCACAACTAGGGCAATGCTTTTTTTCCTTTTGATTTCATTTGAGAGAAAATAGGTAAAGTACAACTAGGTGGGGGAGAAGATATCCTCCAAAACCGGGGAAAAAAAAGATACCAAAAGATACACCAATGCTACCCAACCTCTTCATATCAGAAATGGAAACTCCTTTGAAGACAGCCATGAGCAGACCACTAAAGAGGAGCCATAAACATAATCCTATTCCTATCCCATAACAAGTTTAAGGGCAAAGAGACACCCTTACAGATGTGAGCATTCGGCAGTATTAAAATTTGTACCAAGTTGAGCATTATTTAAAAGGGGAATGAGACACATAATATAAGTCTGTACCAATTTGAATGCTATTGCATTATTTTCCTTGGATATTTTTATTCTTATATGCTTCTGTTGCTTCATGACACTTGATTTAGTTTTGTTTCTTTAGTTCTGCATAATCAAATGTGTTATTGCTTGGTGTAAGTATGGTCTTGAACATTAAATGAAAAGGATAAGTATGGTCTTGAACATTAAATGAAAAGGATATACAACCAAACATGCATGCAAGCAAAAAGATAGTTGATGAGTTCCATTAAATTTATGTTGGTGATAGTTACACAGGACTTTTCTCCTTTATTGAACATTATACCTTTAGTGTCACATAGTTTATATCATGTAGAAAACTGAAAGAAATGGTTTATTTTAAATCTTTTCTATTTAGATTTACCTATTGCAAAGTGTAAAAGAATTTTAGGATTCACATGTCAAATCTTTTGAATATATATTTCATAATCTTATGTGGCTGCCTTCTATGATATATCCTTCATGCCGGGGAAAAATTCCTGTATATGGAATTATTATTTTCTCTTGGGCCTGGTTTGGTGCTTCAAAGGATCTTCCAATTCTAAACTGTGTTTGGTATACCTACCTACCTTTGAGAACTATAATTATAATTCCTTATAACAAATTCCAAGAACTTGAAAAGCTATTGAATAAAACCCTGCTCAATTCTTAGCCTGCACCCTAAAAACTCCAATTCTTAGAAGCAACAATTAAGAAGATGCCCTCTACATCCCACACTTGACACTCCATGGTCTAAGGCATAAAAGCTATGTCTGACATAAATACTCCAGCCACCCATGTTCAATACTCCAGCAACTGTCTCCACAAGCCACCATCGCTGCTACCACCTCACCTCCACTGCTACTGCAGCCCATCCTTCGCTGCCGCCACCACTACCTTAATAAAATATTTATTAATGATTTGAATATTTAACTTCAAAATTATGGTGAAAATGGTAAAGGCCTTTGTTAAAAAAGTCTAGATAATACATCTAAACAGTAAAACTAGAATTGAACCCTGAATTACAATTTTATTCCCTGATTCTTTGTGTAATTCAAAAATAACATTTTTGATTCAGAACTAATTCCATTTCTGATGGAATGATAATTGAATTATAATTTTAATCATCGTTATAATTCTGTTGTCCAAATGTTTCCGTGGATTTCTTGATGTCATTGGCAATTACAATTTAGTAACTGGTGTCTGGTGTTGATGAAAATTTTTCTGATGAATTTTTACCTTTGTAGGAGGATATCCATCGCCTCTCAATTACCATTTCTTCCCTAAGTCTTGCTGCACGTAGGTACTTTTCCTTCTGTACATATTCTTTTTTTCTCAGTTTGTCTTGGTATTTGTTAAAAATGAACTTATGCTCATTCTAACAGATCAGTTAATGAAGTAATCTGCCATGGAATTCCTGATGTAAGGTAGACTGGTCTGTGCTTTTACTTATTTATTCTTGCCATGGTTTTTCTTGGTTGCTAGTACTCAAGTTTACTTATAGATTTTCTGATCTTTAATTCAACTGATCATAACTTTCCCAATTAATCTTTCTTATTGGTAATTTACATTTGATTAGTGGATGTGCCACTGAGGTATGTTCAAGTAGACTATTATATCAACTTGAGTACTTCTCTTAATAGTATAGTTATTCTACAGGAAGCTTGAAGATGGTGAAATTGTAAATGTTGATGTCACTGTGTACTATAAAGGTGTTCACGGTGAGTTAATTAATATATAAATATATATATTACACTGCTTCACTTGTTGTTCATAAAATTCCACACTTGGTTAATTATGTTTGAGTCGTTATGCAGGTGATCTCAATGAAACATACTTTGTGGGAAATGTTGACGAAGAGTCTCGTCAGCTGGTCAAATGCACTTATGAGTGCCTCGAGAAGGCAATATCTATTGGTATGTCTCCATTGGTTTAAAAAATAATTGAATTTTTAGAAAATTATAGGAGCCTTGAATCTTTTTCTTTTTTTTTTTACATGTAGCTTAAAGCTTGGTTGTCAAGTCATAAATCTAACTGCAAAATTTGTTTGTAAGTTTATGCTCTACATAATAAATCATAAAAGAATAATTTTAAAATATTAAAAGTGTAAATTAAAGACAGAAAGACATGTTTAATAACTGATATTGAATAATATCATATAGAAATGTTTTCCGGACAGACTATATATGATTTAATTATTCTAGATTCAAATAAAGTGGATTGCCCTATAATACACTCAACTAAGTATTTTGGCTGTTCTAGACCTTTGTTTAAATAACAATTGCAAAAAAGTTAGCAAAAACCCTCTTTTTTCCATTTGGGTTGTACAGGTCCCAACCCAGGTCGGCCTCAATGTGGCTGGTTTTCCTGGCAACATAAATTGGTTAGAAAATTGTACAGAATCACGCAATTCTGGTTATTCTGCCCATGATTCAGGCCACTCCCAATTCCTGTTGGGGACCCAAGAATATAATCAAATCAATTCATATGATTTTGATAATCAGAATATGATTTGCGATTATCATATGATTCTGATAATCATAATTTGGGTGTGAATGTTGCCTTTAGACTGTTCTGATATACAGTTGCCGGAGTTGTAAATTAAGTAATTAACTATATTGGATGATTCTTATGAATATATTTTATTGTGATTTGGGGGTTGGTTCAATGTAAAAGCAATTAGATAATTACTTTTTGTGTGAATAATTCTTGATTTTAAAACGGTGACCGACCTCTGGCATGTTGCTTTCAAGGTAAGGTTGTAAATGATGCTCACAGGTCACAACTGCTGGTCCAGTAATGCTGTATGGACTGAGGCTGTCTTCATAATGTCATAGTACCTAGAGAGTGCTGGAACTTCTAGTTGTTTTGGATAATTATTAGGATATTCAATTTGATGGTCTTAAAAGTTATCTGATGATTATATGCTGCAAATATAAATTGAAAACTGATGATAACCATAAATATATGTATTTGGCACTTGAGTATACTGTGATTGCTGAGTGTTCATATATTTAATATCCTTAAAACATACGTAATTTTTTAAGAAATTAAAATATTTGTTCTTGATTCTTCCTTTTCTATCAAATTCAGTAAAACCTGGGGTGCGATTCCGTGAAATCGGTGAAGTTATTAATCGTCATGCTTCAATGTCAGGCTTCTCAGTGGTAATGTGTTACTTTGTTTTAAAAAAGTTGTCTATTTAATTTTCTTTGTTCACATGGCTCATGGTTATTCGTTGTTCTTTTCTCTTATTTTCCATTGCCCTCTTACATAGGTAAAATCATATTGTGGTCATGGAATTGGAGAGCTGTTCCATTGTGCACCAAATATTCCTCATTATGGAAGTATCCTTGGTTTAAAAGCATTGCAGGATATAGGAAATATATATTTGGAAATTATTTTCTGCATCCTCTGATGTTTGATCTAGCAGCCAGCGCAGGATGTACTTTTCTTTTAATCTAAAGGGACTGGTTGGTGGGCATAGAATGACTCTCCATTATCTACCATCAGCTGTCCACCAACAGTGTGTTTCCTATTGGCAATCTGCACGTCTGTTATACATACTGCTGCTTTCTAGCAATGGGCAGCTTCCTCATTCTTATGCCATTATTGTTGTATGGTTTGTTAACTTTTTGTGAAATCCATTACTTTGAAGTTTTGCTCCCAAAATTAAACTTACCTCTTCACAGGGTGCACTTCTAGCTTCTCCCTCCCCCATCACCCCTCTAATTCTTGTTAAAAATCAACCATGATTACACGAAGGAAAATACATGCAGTAGACCTTAACCACTAGCAGGAAATAAAGCTGTTGGTGTGATGAAAGCTGGACAGACATTTACAATTGAACCAATGATCAATGCAGGTATATTACCGCATTGTTTAAATGGATAGCTTTCCTGGATACTCTCATGTTAAAGCTCTGATATAATTTTCTTAATAGGTGTCTGGCGTGATCGCATGTGGCCTGATGGATGGACTGCTGTTACTGCAGATGGTAAACGCAGTGCTCAATTTGAGCACACACTTTTGGTTAGTACATTTCTGTTTTCTGCTGGGTTCTAATACTGTATATAAAAGTCACCTAGTCTAGTTATTTTATGTGTTACGTGTCCTGAAAAGACTACAACATGGTCTTCCAGTGCTGAAAGTGATAACAGTTAAAGGATATTCTAATAATAATTTTAAATTTATTATGAAATTTTCAAGAAAGAGATGGTAACTTATCTTTCTTTTTTGACGTTCTCACCTCTATATAATGATAATGATTATGATGTGATACGTATTTAACTTTTGTAATATGTCCTTGACTAAGCCTTCACAAACTGCTTTGGTGAAACCTGTTATGTTGTGATACTGGAGAGCACACAATGTCTTAGTACAGAGTGCTTGAAAGCCATGGCCACTTGTCTATAATTTGTTTTGGTCCGTGAATTATTAATTTTATGGTACTTTTATGTTGGACTTCTAGGTATACATTTAATGGTTTATCACTGTTTTAGCTGGTTGTACCTACGTAATATGATTCACCCTTTTCATTATTAGGTGACAGAGACTGGTGTTGAGGTTTTAACAGGGCGGTTGCAGACATCACCCGATGTTTTTCCCTGGCTAAATTCGTAATTGGGTGAATCTGAATGACAGATGCGGGCAATTTCTAAATACCATACAATTAATAGACAACCACATTTCATTGCTCTACTTCCTCTGGTTGCCTCTTTTTTTGGGTATCATGTTTGTAACATCATATAAACTTCAATTGAGTTTTGATGAGATGTATGATTACATAGAATGGATTCTTCCAAGCAGAGTTTAACACTGATATAATGTTTGTGTTCTTTTCTGCTTCTTGCTTGTTGAAATCAATAATGATCGTGCAAAAAGTTTAGAACATCAGAGCTTCATGTTATTTGTAGGGGTTAAATTTATATCGCATTCGTAGTAATTTATTGTTGCGTTACTATATTGAAACAAAAATATCCACTAATTAATTTCTGATTAAATGCTGGAAAGGGTTTTTTTGAAGTAGATTATGCATAAGGTAGAGATTTGATATCTTCTGTCACACCATCAGTTAACTTTGATATATTCTAATCAATTGATCTTTGCGCTACTAAGCATAAGAAAACAATGCATCTTATCAACCTTTTCTGCATCACACTTACTCTCTTTAAAATGTTGCGCAAGGGGTGGTTGTTTCCCAATTGTGGCTCCGAGATCAGTGGGAAATTATTTTGCATTTAAAATCAATTCTAAACTAGATGAGTTATACCTCACAAAGCACTAAAAAACGGAAAGTAGTTTCAAAATTATTCTTAACAAACTCTTAGAACTATGAAGCATGTTGTGCAAGTCATCAATGATGCCATGCAACTTGTGGGGGAGTGTTGAAGAATGTTGAAGATCATTTTGTTTCCTGAAGGATGGGTAAAATTGCGGGCTAAGCATGTTAATTAGTTCCCCCTGATAGACTATAGATTAATAAGTTAAAGAGGTAGAGATTCCACCGATGACCTTTACAGTGGAAACTGGTTCAAATGCCAATTGTTCTGAGTTATTCCACTTATGCAATAGTCAACTTCAAAATATTACACTGATCAGAAACAAACTTCAAAATATTACTCCAGAAATTATGTAAGAATTAATTACTTAAAAGTATTTCTTTTTAGTTGTTATATATGTCCCTTCATAAATATGAGTTCTTTCTGCGCAAGTACAAAAACATGTGTAAATGGGGAAAATATGCTCCCTGTCTGGCCATTGTCAATGGCTGTAGGCTTATCATGGCTGAACCATGTTATATCTTTTCCCTTCTTTTCCATTCCTTTGCTTTCACAAATTAATCTTTTGATTTTGTCATCACCTTAAACTTTAGTCATTTGTAAATAGGTACCACGAACTATAAATTATTTTGATTTAGTCCTTAAATTAAAAAAATCATTTCAATAGATCATTCTATCAATCTTTTGTTAACTAGATAACAGAGGATGACATGGCACAAGCATAACTCTCTACTTGTATGCAATCCACACCCTAAATTGGTTAGTCTGTAATGATACAAGTGTAAGGGTTAGAATTGTGTTATGTCATTTTCCGTTAGTTAATTTAACAAAATGTGAATAAAATGATCTATTAAAATAATTAGCTTAGTTTGAAGATTAAATCAGAATGTTTTATAGTTTGTTATATCTGTTTGTAAATGAGTCAAAGTTTAAGGAGTTTGTATGTTTTTTACCCTTAAAAGAATAATTATTCTTTTTTTATGGTGCCAGAGAATAAATTTCCTTTCATTTATTTATTGTATTTCCTTTGGTTAAGTTACTTCACATGACTTGCGCTTAAGAAAGTTCCAGTCAACGGATTCTAAAACTAGTACCAACGAATGGGAATAATCAATAACAAAATGCAACTAACACAGTTCTTTTTTAATACGAATAATTATGAATACATTTATACATTCCCATTACACTTGATTAATAACGATCGAAAACCAACCCAAAGAAAAAACATGTATCATATACATGAACAAACAAAGGGTTTGGTTAGCTAGCTTTTTTAGCTTTAGGGCTTCTTGGTGATTCTACTTGTAGCTGCTGCTTGATACCTAGATGCATATCTATGAAACAAGGCTAGTGAATTACTAGTGACTTCTGCCACATTCAAGGCCTTAACCTTATTAGCAGCCGTCCTTTTACTCATCCTATGACCAGGGAACGAATACACACAACTGCTGGCATCTGTTAAGGCAGTGCTCACCCATGTCTCAACGTTACTTATGTGCCACATGAAGTCGTCATTGATGGTGGAGCTGCATTGGTTCAACCTTCGGAAATGAAATAATATGCAAGCAAAACCAAAAACGAAAATGACTTGGAAAAGTAGAAAGGTTGTGCACCCCGCTGACTAGGCATCGATATGATTCTAACAACCACTTCCTGCCATCCTCTATATATAGGCCGCAAAAGTAGGACATGAAATTCCATCCAATTCCAAGCAATCAACCTTGCTCAAACCCTTCTCTCTTATACATCATCTTCATCGTCCACTTTCTATTATCCAATATTGTCCACCGGCCAGAGAAGCTAATTATGGAAGCTTTTCGCTTACTCAGAATACTTTTATGTGTTCCCTTCCTGTTTTCCTCTATTGCTTCTGGTTATTCATGGAATGACGTTAAGGTGTGGTGCAACCAAACCCCTAACCCTGCACCATGTGTGTATTTCTTGAGCAATAACCCCACTCACCAACACAAACCCATTAAGCACAAAGCCGATTTCCTCAAGCTTTCATTGCAACTTGCCCAAGAGCGAGCACTCAAAGGTCATGCCAACACTCTTTCACTTGGTTCAAAGTGCCGCAACCCACATGAAACGGCTGCTTGGGCTGACTGCATTGAGCTGGGTTCTACGAGCTTGGAGTTCAAGACTATGTGTTTCCTCTGATGTCCAACAATGTTACTAAGTTGCTAAGCAACATTTTCGTTCTTAACAAGGTTCAATATCAAGAACCAAGTTATAAAGATGGGTTCCCAAAATGGGCCAAGCCAGGTGACGGTAAACTATTGCAGATATCTTCTCCAGCTTCTCGGGCTAACGTAGTGGTGGCGAAAGATGGGTCAGGAAAGTACACAACGGTCAGTGCAGCCATAAATGCTTCACCAAATAGTGGCAGCGGGAGGTATGTGATATACGTGAAGGCAGGGATATACAATGAGCAAGTTGAGGTAAAGGCAAAGAATATCATGTTGGTGGGAGATGGTATGGGAAAGACTATAATCACTGGTAGCAAAAGTGTTGGAGGGGGCGCCACGACCTTCCGTTCAGCAACTGTTGGTAAGTTTCTTTGTTTCATTTTTTTCGCTCCCTTTAATTCTCAACTTTAGCAATTTATTACAAAGAAATGAAAAATGTGATTCTAAGATTGGGAACTCAACTATATATATATATGAATCTTTGCAGCTGTTGTTGGGGATGGATTTATTGCTCAAGATATCACATTTAGGAACACCTTTTTGCAATGGTAATGCCGCTGTGGTGTTCCAAAATTTATATTTGGTAATGCTGCTGTGGTGTTCCAAAATTGTAACTTTTTTGCAAGAAACCCTCCAAACGAAGTCAATACAATCACTGCCCAAGGCCGAACCGACCCAAACCAAAACACTGGTATTTCTATTCAAAATTCAAGGGTTACAGCTGCCTCAGATATAAAGCCAGTTCAAAGTTCAGTTCATACTTATCTTGGAAGGCCTTGGCAGCAATATTCCCGAACAGTTTTTATCAAGAGTTCTCTTGATAGTTTGATCAATCCTGCAGGATGGTTGGAATGGAGCGGTAACTTTGCCTTAAGTACTTTATATTATGGAGAATACATGAACACAGGTCCAGGTTCTTCCACAGCAAGTCGAGTTAAATGGTCAGGCTATCATGTCATTACTAGTGCTCCTGAAGCTTCAAAATTCACCGTTGCGAATTTCATTGCTCTCAACTCATGGTTACCAGCAACCCGAGTGCCTTTCACCTCTACTCTTTAAATATTATTTCTCTTTTTATTATTTGTTAGTACCATTTCTTTTATTTTTTTAAAATTGTTAAGAATAATTTTCGAATGTTGTACTAGCCAATACAGTAGGAAAAATTACTTTGTACAATAGATAAATAGCTTTATTTCATTGTGATTTGGATTGTATTGAGAAAACACACACCGTTAAGTGTAAGAAGTTACTCTGAAGTTTATTTAATGGATTGTCAAATGATTTATGCTATTAGTTGGATCTAATTAGAGTAGCCCAATCGAATGGCTAGTTGGGCTTGTTATTCATCTTGTTATTCTATATTTGGATTTGCAATGGAATCTTCTTATTTTAAATTTCTTTTGTTAAGTGGTACATAAATTTGAGTTTAGTTGAGGGGTTTTTATAATGTCAAGGGTTAAAATTCATGAAAAATTATTTATGAAAAAAGATATAACTCAAACGGAATTAGTTTTACACCAAACAAGTATGAAAATACTTGGATAATAACCTAAGAAAAGCTACCAAAAAAAAAAAAAACAATGCTGGAAAGAAAAACTTAAAGAGTGTTTCTCAACCTCGAAGAATTAGAGAATTAGATATATTGTAGTTTGTTTTAAACTTATATTATTAGCAAAGCGATATAAATATTTTAAAATTTTAAACGATCCATTTGTAATTTAATAATTTTTAAGTATAAATATTTCCTGAATATACTTTTCAGAAAATTTCATTCTATGATTAGCTGGTGCCAAAATATTTGTATTTTCAAATTTACAACCAAAGTTTTTGTTGAAAATTTTAGAAAATCAATGACAAAAAATAATTTTGCGACTCACAAATTGATTGCAAAATTATAAATATATATTAGAGAAATTTATTATCAATGTTTTGGTTGGTTGCAAACTTTGAAGAAATTTTTTTTTTGAATAATTATAAAAAAATTTGGAGTAAAAGCAATTGCAAAAATTTTATTGGTTACAACTAATTTTCATTGGTTACAAAGTTTTTATTTCTTATATCATATTAGTCACAAAATCAATTACAAAAGTGATTAGAAAAAATATGTCCTAAAAACACTATTTATGGGGGCAGAACAGTACTCCTTGAGCTTACTCCGATATTTAAGGCAGTATATATAGTCCTTAAAGGTGCATTTTTCAGGATTTAGTCTCATGTTATATTTCCGGATGTCTCCGAATATTTCTTCAAGGTTGGCAATATGCCAAGTTAGATCATCAGACTTTACCATCATGTTATTAACATACACCTCCAAATTCTTCCTGATCTGTTTTGCAAACACCTTATCCATGAGTCTCTAATAAGTGGCCCCTGCATTCATTAGTCCAAAAGGCATCACTTTGTAGCAATAGTTAGCTATAATGAAAGTTGTTTTGTCTTCATCGGTGGGGTGCATTTTTATTTGATTGTACCCGAATAGGCATTTAAGAAGCTGAGGATTCTATACCCGGATGCCCCATCTACGAGGCGATCTATGCTCGGCAACGGATATGCGTCCTTGGGGCAAGCTGTATTCAGATCGATATAGTCGGTACACATTCTCTATTTTCTATTAGCTTTTTTTTGTTTTTACCAAAACTACATTTGCCAACTACGTGGTATACTCCACCTTCCTTACGAAATTTGCTTCTACTAACTTTGTTGTCTCATGCTCAACTAACTTCCTTATTTCTTATCCCAATCTTCTCTTCTTTTGGGCGACAGGTTTTGCCTCTGGATATATCGACAGCTTATGGCACAAGAAATTGGGGTCAATGCCCGGCATATCGGATGTCGTCCATACAAACCAGTTCGAATTAACTTTTAATACCCTGATTATTTCTTCCTTCAAGGCAGGATCAAAATGCACACCTATTTGAGTACATTGGCCTTACTTTTATCTGAGTAGGAGACTTTTATCTGAGTAGGAGCTTCTGCAAATCTTTAATGGGCTTAGGTCTTTGATCTTGCATGTCCACTCTCGAGTCTAATTCCACTGAGCTTACCAAGTTTTCTTCAACGGCCACCTTATGTTGTTTCTCTTTACCTTTCTTTTCCACCTCCTTTCCTCCGCCTTTAAGTTTGGATTTGCCAACCTCCAAACTGTCAGCATAGCACTGCCGAGTTATTTTTTGGTCTGCACGGATCTCTACAATCTCCCCTGATGCTGCTGGGAATTTCATAGTTAAATGCGGAGTTGACACTAGTCACCTAACTCATTCAGAGATAACCTCCCAATTAAGATGTTGTAGGAGGTGACCGCATTAATGATTAGATACCTAACCAAGATGGTTTTGAACAGAGTGTCGTTCCCAAATGTAGTTAACAAATCTATATAACCGCGTGTGCCCACTTGCTCTCTTGCAAACCAACCAATTTATTGTCATACAGCATGACTGTGCTTTCTGGAATTTCCAGTTTCTGAAAAGTTGAGTAATACAAGATATCTGCTGAGATTCCATGGTCAATTAGGGTTTTTTGGACTGAGAAGTTTGTTACCTCGACCGTGATTACCATTGGGTCATCTTGATTGAGATCTACCCCTTTGAAGTCATCATCAGTGAATATAATGAGCTGGGAGATCTTCTAAGGTTTGAACGACACCAAGTTAACAAATCAAACGACACACACATGTCTCCACTGAGTTGAACTCGTGGTTCCGTTACCATTAAAACCTCCAGCAATGGTATTGATAACCCTTCTCTCCCAGTTCCCTTCATCTCCTCGGGTATTCTTTTGATTCCTCCCCCCTCCTTCATTATGTTGTCCTCTGCCACCACCTTGCCCCAACCCTCGGCCTCTACCACGACCTCGGCCAGGGTTAAGTGTTTGATCAGCGTTGTTTCTTTGCACAAAATAGGCCAGATGCCCAGCCTGAATAAGTTCCTCAATTTTGTCTCTGAGTGTCTAGCATTCTTCGGTCACATGACCGTAATTATTGGGATATCAGCAATGTTTAAATCAGTCTGCCAATTTAGCCATATGATCGGGCTTCGGTAATTGCAACAGCTTGGTATGACATATTTCTTCCAATATTTTAGTTTTGTTGGTGTTCAAGGGGGTATATAAATCATATTTCAGTCCCCTGAGTTGTCTTTCTTTCCTCGACTTCCCTCAGTCACTCACCTGCTTCCCTTTCTTTCTGACCTCTGCTCTCCTCTCTATCTCGGCCCAAGTTTTATTTCTGAAGTCGGATACCTTGTCCATTTATATATATCCAGCAGCTCAAGCTCAGAGTTTATCCATGTTTGTCGGAGGCTTTCGGCAGAGGTGATCAGCAAATGGTCCGGGCTTTAGGGCCATCAACATGGAATGTAGTGCAAGTTCTGGACTCAGGTCCCGGATTTTAATGGATACAGCAACAAATCAATCCATGAAACTTCGTAGTGATTCATTTTTTTCCTGTCTAAGGTTGACCAATGCGGCCGAGGTCATATGTGTGCTTGGCTAGTCACAAACTGGGCACTATATTTGGATAATAAAGTCTCAAAACAATCAATAGATCAGGGTGGCAGCCGAGTGTACCAATTTAGGGCTGCACCCATTAAGAATGTAGGAAAAACTTTACACAATATGACATCATCATTTGTAATTAGGTTTACCTGGGTAATGTATGCATCCAAATGATCATACGGATTGGTTGTACCATCATACATTTCAATATTTAAAGGTCTCCAGCCATATGGTAGAGGCATCTCCATAATTCTATCCACGAAGGGATGCCTTCGCACCCCAACTCCTCCGGGTTGTGCTACATGTTGATCCTCCTGCCTCGGCCTGGAATGAAGGAAAACATCGACCATTCACTGGGGAGACGCTTGAGTCTCTTGGTGCGAGCGCTGGTTTTCTGCGTAAGTATTTTTATCATCACGAGTTCCAGGATGGTAATTGGGCACAGCCTCTTCATCTCAGTGAGAGGATGCGGTTCTTTCCTTGCTTTTCTCCCTTTCTCTTTGTAGGCGAAGATAGTTGTTTCTTATCTCCTCATTCTCTCTTCTCAGTGCCTCCATCTGTGCCATCATCTCTTGGATAATGGGGTTGCCTTCCTACGCTGAACCTCTGTCAACTTCCCGTTCATCAGAATTTTTGTTTCATTGTTGTTGTTCTTCCGACTCTCTCATTCCTCCTCCCGTTCAACTTCTTGTTAACACCATAATGAGATTGCGATAGAGTGGCTAGAGGAAAGTTTACCTCAGTCCCACAATAAGCGCCAAATGTTCCCTCTACAAGTATCTTACCGAGGATACCCACATCAGAACATACACTTCTTTGGATTTATTCCTTAGTTGACTCTTTCCTTGACTAAGCTGGGGGTGTTACTTACGAAGACACTCTGACACTCAAGTCAAAAAGTAATCAATATAGGTGGTATAATAGTATGATGATATGAAGAATATCCTTACCTGTGTAATGTAACCCAATTATATAGATATTGAACATAACTATGTCTCCTATAAAATCGTTATTAGTTGAACCATACACAAAAGCAATGGGTTGTTGTTCCCGATTTACTTGGGCTTAACACAATTTGAGTATTTTGGGATTTAGATGAACATATCGATCCCTTATTCGTAGGGATATGGATAATGACAAGATTTTATTATGTTATGATGGTTTATTTGCCTAATATAGCCGAGATGTCAATGATCAGCCCCCTCAGGGGAGGTACCATCAAGATTCAGGTACTTTACCTTCTTAAGGGGAGCGTAGTCGGGTTATAACCTCGGTGGACAAGTCATCTCTGGAGCTCTTGGTGATCTCTTTAGATGTGCCGATGACCAAGGTTAGGGGTAGGGTTGGTCATCCTACATTTTATTCTCGGTCGATATAGTGAGTTTTTGAATAAAGTTCTAAAGTTTATTAATTTTACATGTTAGTCTAACTAATATTTGACTAAGAGAACTATAAAGTGTCTATGTTACAATTGTTATATTGGAAAATTATTAGGCTTTGAAACAATTAGATTATACTTTTATTAAAAAAAGATTCAAACAAAGTTATTGGTATGGAACAGAAATGACCACAGAAAAAAAAAATTTCCTCACTAGTCCACTAATTACCGGTAGTCGATCCTTGAAGCCGCCATAAACGAGTTTCTATTGAGGCTATTTGTGATAACCCATGTATGCAAGAAAATCTACTAGAAGTACCTTTTATTGAAGGATTTTTTTAGAAATATTGACAAATTTTTCAATTGGAAAATCAACATTTTCTTATAAGTATATCAGAACAGGAAGTTAATTATACTTTTTACTCAAGTATTGTTTTCTAATAAAAATTATTAGGAATAGATTAAGAGGATGTTAGAAATTAATTTGTGATATTTACAAAATTATATCATTTATTTAAAAGATTTCAATAATTATAAAAAAAATGTTGTAAACAAAAAAAATAGGTAGTTTTACTTAACCGAGTCATTACAAGTGAAATTAAGAAACAAGTGCTCTAACTTACATGTCGATTATGTTCTTTTTGCAAAGAAGTTGATACTTGCAAAAATTTACATTAAATAACACCTATAATCTTACTATAACTCTTTTTAATGGTTTGGATTTTAAATTATGCTATATCTCACATAATTTGTATACATATCTTTTAAGATTTATTTCAGTTCCCTAGATTTGGGTTGGGTCAGCCCGATCATTGGATCAACTGCCCAACCCGCCAAACTGAACCAAAACACGTGCAAAAAATGGACACATTCAATCAGGCCATTTTCCTATATCGGGCTGGGTCGAATGGGATATAAAAGATTAGGCCCAGTCCGAAAAAGTGGACAGGTAAAATGGGCCGTTTCTTAAAATTGAGCGGGATAGGCCCAAATTCACGGCTATACTTTTCCATTGAAGTCCTCAGCAACAAATTATAAACAATTTTTCTCTTTCTACTTTCTAGTCCAATCTGCAGCCTTCATCATTCAGTGGTAGTAGAATCCAAAGTTGTTGAATCTTTTGCAATACCTTGGTGGGTTCTTGATGGCTGGAGGTTCTGATGTGTTGTTTGACAATACCCTCTCTTGTGCTAACTGTGGCAAACCTGCAAATCTTCAGTACTTATGCCTCTCTCTCTTGTTTTTTTATTTTTATTTTATTTTGGATTGTAAGATGCTGTTTCTGCAACATGACATGGTGTGTTATGTGGGAAAGATTTAGCTTTTGGTTGTAGTCAAATGGGTTTTTTTTTTTTTTGTTTTAAGGTTTCAGCAAAGCTGCTGCTGTTGCTGGCAGCATGGATTGGAGTTCTTGTGAAGTTTTTAATAATACCCAATTCGTGGTTTTAAATCAGTGGAAGCTAGCGGGATAATGTTTTAGAAGCCTTGAAAACATAGTGTACTTACATTCTTCTGTATGTACTAAGTCTTGTCCTTGAAAATTTATAAACTACAAAGGCTTATGGAAATTACTGACTCCACCGGCCTTGTTTTTCAATGAATTTTGATTATCAATTTCAATCTATCTATGAGATCCTTGAGGCAAATTTGTGAGTGGATTTCAACTGCTTAACAAAAATGGATTTCTATATGCATCAGATGTTTAAATTAACTTGTATACGTCTCCTTTTTTCTCAGGTGTCCAAAATGCATGGAATTGAAGCTTCCTCGTGAAGGTTCTGCTTTCTGGTTTGTGATTGTTTTCTACTTTATCAATTATTTGAAGTCTTTTTTTAGCCATTGAATCTCAGTGGACAATTATAAAATGAAATAACCACTAAAACCACCTAGTATGTATTCAGCCTATTCTTTTTTCAGAAATTTAAGAGCCGTGAAGATATTTTTCTTGTCTCTTTTAAGGTGGTGAATCTAGATTGTGTAAGAGATAATGGGCCCTTGTAGTTGCTGTAGAATGCTGATTTTCTCCTTACTCTTGACTATTGAGGCTTTTGTCTGTTGTAGGGTCTTTTAAGTGAACTAACAAACTTGGGTATTTTGATTTGGCCTGCTGGTAGTGTGCAACCGCAACCTAATGCATGAGTGAGTGTTGACTAATAATTTTGTTTCAGTCAGTGTAACTATAAAAAGTACATTCTGATTGATCTAATTTAATATTTATAGCAGATTGATTTAGTTATTAGGGGTTAGAATTTTGGTGAAATGGATGGCATTGTTGCTCCAAATGGTACCACATAGAAGGTGAGGTTGACCATAGTTGCTAATGAGACAACAGCGAATTACTAGATACTTACAGTTACAACAGTTGAAGCACAAAACTTTTGTACTTTTATTTTTACTTCTCATAGTCTTTATATCCTTCATATTGGAGACAATTTTAATATCTCTTGACAGCACTCAGGAATGCTTCAAGTCCTCATGGAGCTCGCACAAATCAGTGCATCTGAAGGCAAAGCTATCCTCACCTGGCATGGGTACTCCAGGTGAGCGAAATTCAGACTCGCTTGGTGAAGGTTGGTTATATTGCTTGAAGAGAGGGAAGACTCGAACTCCAAAGTTTCCTCACTTTGATTGGACTGGGTAAATTTCTAGGGCTTTGAATCCCTTCATATTTTGGAATATGGACATCTTACTGTGCTGTTAATTGATAACAGAAGATTATGTTCATTTTTTTGGTGAATGAAGATTATTTTCATTAATAGTAAGAATATGTTCCTGTTTTTTTGCATTTCAGAGTCCTCCCCCCCCCCCTTGTTCCCCTTCTTTTCATCTATTCTTATTTTAATTTGAGCATCTTAGATGTTTGTAGCATTAAATTTGCTCCTCTTTTTATCAGTTTGTTTGTTATGAACTGACTTACTTATTTGTTGAAACCAAAATTTCATTTCTGCTCTTGTAAGGACGCTAAGGCCATATCCCATATCTAGCGAACGGATTGTTCCAGCTCATATTGATAAACCTGATTGGGCTAATGATGTGAGTTATCTGAATTGTTCCTATTTAACTATCCTGTATTTTATCTGATTTTAACTCATTTTACTTCAATCCATAGTAGTCAATCGTGCGCTATAGCGGTGGAGCATGCGTCGCGCCACCCACCCGCGACGGAGCTCCTGTAGTGGAGCGTTTTGTTGTCGTGGCAATTGTGGCCCAGAATCGCGGGTGTTTCGCGGCCATGTTGCAGCGATCAAGGCTGCTATTGCAAATCCGACTCCCCTCACGTCGTTTCATGTGTTTTTGTTGAGGTTTTTAGGGACGTGTGAGGAAGAATAGGGTTATGTTGCAAAACTGGAGCTGGGTACCCTGTTTTGAGCATGAAGAACATTCCTCAGAACCTTCCTCCACCATTTCCGACGAGGCCCCTCATTTCTGGCGAGGCCTGAAACGACTTCGCCTCAGCCTCTGTTTCGCACCCATGACTGTCCCACCTGATTCGCAGTATCCCACCTCTCTAGCGCACTCAACCAGCTCTGTTTCACATGCAGCTTCTTCCTCTTTTGCACAGCCTCTGTTTTCTTGTTATTTCAGACTATTTCGCACAGCTTGCCCAGCACCCAGCTTCTTCCTATTTTGCCCAGCATCTGTTTCGCACAGCATCTGCGATAAGTGATGTCGTATTATCGTGAACTTTTTTGTTTCAATCTTTCAAAGAAGTTTTAAGACATCACTGTCCTTTTATTTTTTGGTGATAACAGTTTTTTTTATTTGGTTATACTTGTTAGTTGTTAGACTTAGTTATTTGTACTTTGATTTTTTTATAATACTTTGGCCAAGATGATTGATAAGTGCCTATTGAATTTTGAGTATTTAAACTTTATTTATTATTCATTTGCTTATGGTATAAAGTTTTAAAATTTAAGATTATTCATTTTCCCTTCACAGCTCTTGCTCCTCCTTCTCTTTCTGTCCTTTTCTTTTTCTTTTTTTAAATCTTATGCTCCTTGATGACTTTTGTGGTTATTGACTTGTTAATTATGCCTTATGTTCGTGGTGATTGTGTGACTCTAGAGTCTAGAATTATGACTTGATTATTAATGATGAATATGTGTTTAATTTTGACTAATTTTATATTTTGAAGCATTTATACATGTATAGTATAATTACATATGTTTTTTTTCCTTTTTTTCGGTGTAGCCGCCGTCCCGCTATTTGCTATCCCACTATAGCGTTTTTGGGGTCGGCCAGGATTGACTACTATGCTTCAATCCAATTGGAAGTCATCTTTTGATAAGCTGAGGTTCAGTAGTTTATAATTTTTTTTGATCTCATCTGTTTTTAACTTGTAGGGAATTCCCAAAATTGAGCCCAATAGTGATCTGCAGCATACTGTTGAGGTGGGTAATCTTAAAATGCATGTATACAATTGATGTAAGATCAAGTTGGACATTGTCTGCATTCTTCTTATTGTCCTTTCTAACTGATATTAATCTGCAGATCAAATCTCCAGATCAAATTGAGAGAATGAGAGAAACTTGTCGAGTAAGTTCCTTTTCTTTGCCATTTGGCCTTTGTAGACTCTCGTGGAGCAGGATTTCCCCCCCTCTGCTATCTCAATTCATCCTTGAATGCAAAACTGATTCATGGTCCTCATTTGGAGGAAGCAAAAAAAGGAAGAAAAGTCTCTTGAATGATTATAAAAAAATAAAAAACTTTGACAATCTTTCTTATATGGATAGTTGGCTATATTGTCTAATCAATGTTGGTAAACTTTTGGTGAAAAGTTCATTAAAGATGATGGTTATTAATTTTGGTCTTGTATATTGATGTAGACTTATATTCTTATTAAGCTTATTAATTTATAGATTGCAAGGGAGGTTTTGGATGCAGCAGCTCGGATTATTCGGCCTGGTGTAACAACTGATGAGATTGACAGAGTTGTCCATGAGGCAACTATTGCTGCAGGTACTAATTTAATGAGTTTCAGTTTCGGAACATTCTTACCAGCTTTTTCCCTTCTTTATTTCTTGAATTATAGTAAGTGCATCATATAACATTTAGAAAATCTTAGCATTACTGTAGCTGGTTAGCATGCAGCTTCTGTTATTATTATAATCAATTATTACAGAGACATACCCTAGTTTTATTTATGTTGGCTCCGAGCTAAAACTCTGAAAAAATTGCTTTGTTTTGTGGTGCTCTGCACAACTAGAGCAATGCTCTTTTTTCCTTTTGACTTCATTTGAGAGAAAATAGGTAAAGTACAACTAGGTGGGGGAGAAGATATCCTCCAAAACCCCGGGGAGGGGGGGGGGGAAGATACCAAAAGATACACCAATGCTACCCAACCTCTTCATATCAGAAATGGAAACTCCCTTGAGACAGCCATGAGCAGACCACTAAAGAGGAGCCATAAACATAATCCTATTCCCATCCCATAACAAGTTTAAGCAAAGAGACACCCTTACAGGTGTGAGCATTCGGCAGTATTAAAATTTGTACCAAGTTGAGCATTTTTGGAAGGGGAATGAGACACATAATGTAAGTCTGTTAAATTCAGTCTTTAGTTTGAATGCTATTGCATTATTTGCCTTGGATATTTTTCTTCTTATATGCTTCTGTTGCTTCATGAAACTTGATTTGCTTTTTTCCCTTTAGTTCTGCATAATCAAATTTGTTATTGCTTGGTGTAAGTATGGCCTTGTACATTAAATGAAAAGGATATACAACCAAACATTCATGCAAGCAAAAAGATAGTTAATGAGTTCCACTAAATTTATGTTGGTAATAGTTACACAGGACTTTTCTCCTTTATTGAGCATTGTACCTTTAGTGTCACATAGTTTATATCATGTAGAAAACCGGACGAAATAGTTTATTTTAAATCTTTTTCTATTTAGATTTACCTATTGCAAAATGCAAAAGAATTTTAGGATTCATATGTCATATCTTTGGAATATATATTTCATAATCTTATGTGGCTGCCTTCTATGATATATCCTTCATGCTGGGGAAAAATTTCCTGTATATGGAATTAGTATTTTCTCTTGGGCCCTTTTTGGTGTTTCGAAGGATCTTCCAATTCTAAATTGTGTTTGGTATACCTTTGAGAACTAGAATTATAATTCCTTATAACAATTCCAAGAACTTGAAAAGCTATTGAATAAAACCCTGCTCAATTCTTAGCCTGCACCCTAAAAACTCCAATTCTTAGAAGCAACAATTAAGAAGGTGCTCTCTACATCCCACACTGGACACTCCATGGTCCAAGGCATAAAAGCTATGTCTGACATAAATACTCCAGCCACCCATGTTCAATACTCCAGCAACTGTCTCCACAAGCCACCATCGCTGCTACCACCTCACCTCCACTGCTACTACGCCCATCCTTTGCTGCCACCACCACTACCGTAATAAAATATTTATTAATGATTTAAATGTTTAATTTTAAAATTATGATGAAAATGGTAAAGGCCTTTGTTAAAAAAATCTAGATAATACATCTAAACAGTAAAACTAGAATTGAACCCTGAATTACAATTTTATTCCCTGATTCTTTGTGTAATTCAAATATAACATTTGTGATTCAGAACTAATTCCATTTCTGATGGAATGAGAATTGAATTATAATTTTAATCATCGTTATAATTCTGTTGTCCAAATGGTTCCTTGGATTTCTTGATGTCATTGGCAATGACAATTTAGTAACTGGTGTCTGGTATTGATGAAAAATTTTCTGATGAATTTTAACCTTTGTAGGAGGATATCCATCACCTCTCAAATACCATTTCTTCCCTAAGTCTTGCTGCACGTAGGTACTTTTCCATCTGTACATATTCTTTTTTTCTCAGTTTGTCTTGGTATTTGTTAAAAATGAACTTTTGCTCTTTCTAACAGATCAGTTAATGAAGTAATCTGCCATGGAATTCCTGATGCAAGGTAGACTGTTCTGTGCTTTTACTTATTTATTCTTACCATGGTTTTTCTTGGTTGCTAGTACTCGGGTTTACTTATAGATCTTCTGATCTTTAATTCAACTGAACATAACTTTCCCAATTAATCTTTCTTCTTGGTAATTTACATTTGATTAGTGGAAGTGCCACTGAGGTATGTTCAAGTAGACAATTATATCAACTTGAGAACTTCTCTTAATAATATAGTTATTCTACAGGAAGCTTGAAGATGGTGAAATTGTAAATGTTGATGTCACTGTGTACTACAAAGGTGTTCACGGTGAGTTTTATATATATATATATATATATATTACACTGCTTCACTTGTTGTTCATAAACTTCCACACTTGGTTAATTATGTTTGAGTCGTTATGCAGGTGATCTCAATGAAACATACTTCGTGGGAAATGTTGATGAAGAGTCTCGTCAGCTGGTCAAATGCACTTATGAGTGCCTGGAGAAGGCAATATCTATCGGTATATCTCCATTCAATTTCAACTTTGAACTCTCTTTCCCTCTCTTGTCTTGGTTTAAAAAGTAATTGAATTTTTAGAAAATTATAGGAGCCTTGGATCTTTTATTTTTCTTTTTCTTTTGACATCTACCTTAAATCTTGGTGATCAATTCATAAATCTAACTGCAAAATTGGTTTGAAAGTTTATGTTCTACATAATAAATCATAAAAGAAGAATTTTTAAATATTTAACGTAGAAATTAAAGACAGAAAGACATGTTTAATAACTGATATTGAATAATATCATATAAGCTACTTTAAAATGTTTTCCGGACAGACTTTATATGATCTAATTATTCTGAAGTAATATGTAATTTTTGCAATTTAGGGTTTCAAGAGAGTGGGAAGAGTTCAAACTTAATAAAATGGTATTCAAATAAAGTGGATTACCCTATAATACACTCAACTAAGTATTTTGGCTGTTCTAGACCTTTGTTTAAATAACAATTGCAAAAAAGTTAGCAAAAACCCTCTTTTTTCCATTTGGGTTGTACAGGTCCCAACCCAGGTCGGCCTCAATGTGGCTGGTTTTCCTGGGAACATAAATTGGTTAGAAAATTGTACAGAATCACACAATTATGATTATTCTGCCCATGATTCTGACCATTCCCAATTCCTGTTGGGGACATGATTTGCGATTCTTGAGAATATAATCAAATTAAGTCATATGCCAAATACAACTGTTGGTCCAGTAATGCTGTATGGACTGAGGCTGTCTTCATAATGTCATAGTACCTAGAGAGTGCCTGAACTTCTAGTTGTTTTGGATAATTATTAGGATATTCAATTTGATGGTCTTAAAAGTTATCTGATGATTATATGTTGTAAAAATTTAAATTGAAAACTGATGACAACCATAAATATATGTATTTGGCATTTGAGTATACTGTGATTGCTGAGTTTTCATATACTTAATATCCTTATAACGTGCATAATATTTTAAGAAATTAAAATATTTGTTCCTGATTCTTCCTTTTTTATCAAATTCAGTAAAACCTGGGGTGCGATTCCGTGAAATCGGTGAAGTTGTTAATCGTCATGCTTCAATGTCAGGCTTCTCAGTGGTAATGCATTACTTTTCTTAAAAAAGTTGTATATTTAATTTTCTTTGTTCACATGGCTAATGGTTATTCGTTGTTCTGTTCTCTTATTTTCCATTGCCCTCTTACATAGGTAAAATCAATTTGTGGTCATGGAATTGGAGAGCTCTTCCATTGTGCACCAAATATTCCTCATTATGGAAGTATCCTTGGTTTAAAAGCATTGCAGGATATGGGAAATATATATTTGGAAATTATTTTCTGCGTCCTCTGATGTTTGATCTAGCAGCCAGCGCAGGATGTACTTTTCTTTTAATCTAAAGGGACTGGTTGGTGGGCATAGAATGACTCTCCATTATCTACCATCAGCTGTCCACCAACAGTGTGTTTCCTATTGGCAATCTGCACGTCTGTTATACATACTGCTGCTTGCTAGCAATGGGCAGCTTCCTCATTCTTATGCCATTATTGTTATATTGTTCGTTAACTTTTTGTGAAATCCATTACTTTAAAGTTTTGCTCCCAAAATTAAACTTACCTCTTCACAGGGTGCACTTCTAGCTTCTCCCTCCCCCATCACCCCTCTAATTCATGTTAAAAATCAACCATGATTACACGAAGGAAAATAGATGCAGTAGACCTTAACCACTAGCAGGAAATAAAGCTGTTGGTGTGATGAAAGCTGGACAGACATTTACAATTGAACCAATGATCAATGCAGGTATATTACCTCATTGTTTAAATGGATAGCTTTCCTGGATACTCTCATGTTAAAGCTCTGATATAATTTTCTTAATAGGTGTCTGGCGTGATCGCATGTGGCCTGATGGATGGACTGCTGTTACTGCAGATGGTAAACGCAGTGCTCAATTTGAGCACACTCTTTTGGTTAGTTCATTTCTGTTTTCTCCTGGGTTCTAATACTGTATATAAAAGTCACCTAGTTTAGTTATTTTATGTGTTACGTGTCCTGAAAAGACTACAACATGGTCTTCCAGTGCTGAAAGTGATAACAGTTGAAGGATATTCTAATAATAATTTTAAATTTATTATGAAATTTTCAAGAAAGAGATGGTAACTTATCTTTCTTTTTTGACCTTCTCACCTCTATATAATGATAATGATTATGATGTGATACGTATTTAACTTTTGTAATATGTCCTTGACTAAGCCTTCACAAACTGCTTTGGTGAAACCTGTTATGTTGTGATACTGGAGAGCACACAATGTCTTAGTACAGAGTGCTTGAAAGCCATGGCCACTTGTCTATAATTTGTTTTGGTCCGTGAATTATTAATTTTATGGTACTTTTATGTTGGACTTCTAGGTATACATTTAATGGTTTATCACTGTTTTAGCTGGTTGTACCTACGTAATATGATTCACCCTTTTCATTATTAGGTGACAGAGACTGGTGTTGAGGTTTTAACAGGGCGGTTGCAGACATCACCCGATGTTTTTCCCTGGCTAAATTCGTAATTGGGTGAATCTGAATGACAGATGCGGGCAGTTTCTAAATACCATACAATTAATAGACAACCAACATTTCATTGCTCTACTTCCTCTGGTTGCCTCTTTTTTTTGGGTATCATGTTTGTAACATCATAAACTTCAATTGAGTTTTGATGAGATGTATGATTACATAGAATGGATTCTTCCAAGCAGAGTTTAACACTGATATAATGTGTGTTCTTTTCTGCTTCTTGCTTGTTGAAATCAATAATGATCGTGCAAAAAGTTTAGAACATCAGAGCTTCATGTTATTTGTAGGGGTTAAATTTATATCGCATTCATAGTAATTTATTGTTGCATTACTATATTGAAACAAAAATATTCACTAATTAATTTCTGATTAAATGCTGTAAAGGGTTTTTTAAAGTTGATTATGCAAAAGGTAGAGATTTGATATCTTCTGTCAAACCATCAGTTATCTTTGATTTATTCTAATCAATTGATCTTTGCGCTACTAAGCATATGAAAACAATGCATCTTATCAACCCTTTCTGCATCACACTTATCCCCTTCAAAATGTTGTCCCCCGGGGGGGGGGGGGTTGTTTCCCAATTGTGGCTCCGAGATCAGTGGAAAATTATTTTGCATTTAAAAACAATTCTAAACAGGTAAGAGTAATACCCCACAAAGCACTAAAAAATGGAAAGTAGTAGTTTCAAAAATTTTCTTAACAAACTTTTAGAAGTATCATTAAAAAATCAGCAATAATTTGAAACAAAAAAAATACATTTTTGAAGTTATCTAATATAGGTATCAAGCATGTTGTGGTGGCCTCTATGTAGGTCATTGTTCGGGAATTATGTATCAAGCATGTTGTGCAAGTCATCAATGAAGCCATGCAACTTGTGGGGGAGTGTTGAAGAATGTTGAAGATCATTTTGTTTCCTAAAGGATGGGTAAAATTGCGGGCTAAGCATGTTAATTAGTTCCCACTGATAGGCTATAGATTAATCAGTTAAAGAGGAAGAGATTCAACTGAGGACCTTTATATGTGGAAAATGGTTCAAATACCAATTGTTCTGAGTTATTCCACTTATGCAATACTTAACTTCAAAATATTACACTGACCAGAAACAAACTTCAAAATATTACTCCAGAAATTATGTAAGAATTAATTACTAAAAGTATTTCCTTTTAGTTGTTGTACAAGTCCCTTCATAAATATGAGTTCTTTCTGCGCAAGTACAAAAACATATGTAAATGAGGCAAATATGCTCCCTGTCTAGCTATAGTCACTGGCTGTAGGCTTATTATGGCTGAACCATGTTATAGCATTCACAAGTTAATCTTTTGATTTTGTCATCACCCATAAAGATTTCTTAAACTATGGTCTATTTATAAACAGGTACTACGAACTATAAAATCTTTTGATTTAGTCGTTAA
This sequence comes from Styphnolobium japonicum, assembly GCA_023212625.1. NCBI lineage: Eukaryota > Viridiplantae > Streptophyta > Magnoliopsida > Fabales > Fabaceae > Styphnolobium > Styphnolobium japonicum. The sequence continues at coordinate 9,867,123 of JALBWW010000007.1, read as the reverse complement.
ATTAAGAAAATTATTTCAATAGATCATTCTATCCATCTTTTGTTAACTAGATAACAAAGTATGACATGGCACAATCATAACATTCTACGTGTATGCAATCACACCCTTGCTACATCATTCTCCGTTAGTTAATTTAACAAAAGGTGGATGAATTGATCTATCAAAATAATTAGCTTAGTTTAAAGACTAAATCAGAATGTTTTATAGTTTATAATATCTATTTGTAAATTGGTCAAAATTTAAGAAATTTGTATGCTCTATACCCTTAAGAATAATTATCCTTTCTTTATGGTGTCAGAGAATAAATTGCCTTTCCTTTATTTATTGTATTTCCTTTGGTTAAGTTACTTCACATGACTTGCGGTTAAGAAAGTCCCAGTCAACGGATTCTAAAACTAGTTCCAACGAATGGGAATGATCAATAACAAAATGCAACTAACACAGTTCTTTTTTAATACGAATAATTATGAATACATTTATACATTCCCATTACCCTTGATTAATAACTATCGAAAACCAACCCAAAGAAAAAACATGTATCATCTACATGAACAAACAAAGGGTTTGGTTAGCTAGCTTTTTAGCTTTAGGGCTTCTTGGTGATTCTACTTGTAGCTGCTGCTTGATACCTAGATGCATATCTATGAAACAAGGCTAGTGCATTACTAGTGACTTCTGCCACATTCAAGGCCTTAACCTTAATAGCAGCCATCCTTTTACTCATCCTATGACCAGGGAACGAATACACACAACTGCTGGCATCTGTTAAGGCAGTGCTCACCCATGTCTCAACGTTACTTATGTGCCACATAAAGTCGTCATTGATGGTGGAGAAGCGTTGGTTCAACCTTCGGAGTTCTTTGATGGCTTGGCAAAGTTGGTCCACACTATCTGTGATTTGCTTCACGCAATCTTGCACAGTTAGGTACTCCCTATCATGTTTGATAGCCTTGAGTTCCTTGGCCACTTTCAACAAGTACCCTCTTGTGCTTAGTGCTCGAGAAAGGCTCACTGACAAGGCAACGTGGGCTAAGTGCTGCTGGCCATCTATTGTGGAATTTGCATATCTGGCCAGGCAACGAACGCATAGATCTGGGTAGAGGGTGCCCTGGCAAGAGGCCTCTATGTAGGTCATTGTTTGGGAATTATGCCTGGCCAAGGATGGCTCAACTGGGGCCAGACTTGAAAAGAGAGAGAGGAAAATGACCAGAAATGTGAGGTTGAGTTGTGCCATATTGTGTCACAAAATGAATCTTAATTAGCTCTGAGTGTGATAGGAGAGAGTTATCAAAGCTCAAACGCAGATTTAAGTTGAAGAAAATGGCAATGGGGTGTGGTGCTTATATAGAAAGTTCTTCACCTCATGACATGCTTAGCTATGTTTTTTTTTTATTCCTATGTTACGTTATTTTACGTGCAATGAGTTGCACTAAGAACGAAGAAGAACTATAGGACTATTGTAATATTTTAATTGGAGCCTGGTCGGTCAAAAAATTTAGATTAGCATTAGCATTGACATTAATTAAGCATACATTATATTATTAGATGTGTAGATAATAATAGATTCATATCAAAGATATTCCACCATGATACCAGGAAAATTCTAAGTTGGAGTAAACCCAAGTTTAAGAAGGTTGTTTTCCGACTTTTCCTTATTTGAGTGAAGTGGTATGTGGAGTAATGTGGCTCAAACTTTTGTTGTTATACGTTTAAAGGATTAGACTTTTTGACCTTAGATTATAAGAACTCCGATCAAGTGGTGAGAAAAAAAAAGTTATATACGTGATGCTTAGTAAGGAATTGTATGAAACTTGAATGATTAGGAATAGTTTAATAAGAGATTGTTGATGATTCTGTAGGCTGAATCAAGGAGCAACATGGAGCTTTTACGGCGATGTCAGCGGGCCTGTGTCCACTGGAAAACAGAAAAAGTAAGATAGAAGACACGTGTGTACGTAGTTGATCAATTGGTTGGCAAAACATAATATTAACCCCAAAATCAAGCTTAGAGGATTCCAGGAGACACAATTTGGATTACTGAAAGTACAATAATATGCCATTCTATGCTTAATTATTGGTTGCTGAATATTGCAAGTGGGACAGTGAGACAGAGTGATATTCCAGCAACAGCAAATACAAATTCAATTTTTTTGTTGCTATAAACGTTTACATGAGAAGAAGATCTATCAGTTCAAAGTCAGCGCAAACCACTAATGTTAGTAAGGATTTATGATGAGTTACAGATTGCCTACCAATGAGTATACCTTAGATTCGAACTAAATCATAGTTAGTATGAGCAGATGGTGCGACCAAGTAAACCAACTTCCGTTGTCAAATACCAATCTAATCTAATCTAATTTCAGTTTTTTATTTTTATTATATTAAGATTTTATATTTTACATTAGTTTTTTCTTTTCCAATATTTTATATTAGTTAATAGTGTGAATTTTATTTTTTTTAAAAATAGTACTCAAGGTACTTTTACAAAGGCTATGACAAAAAAGAAGAGGCCAGGGTACTTTTAAAATTCAATCTACAACGCCATCTTGAGCAATAGCTCAAGTGGTAATATGGCTTTTTACTAAAAGAGGGGAATTCAAATATGCTTCTAGTAAATGCTAGCCCCCTATATATATATATATATATATATATATATATATAATCTAAAACCCTAACCCTAACTTTGACTTAGTGAAGGAAGTGAGCAACAGATTAACCCTGGGCGAAGAACTTTAGCAATTCTCAATAATGGGCCAGTTTCAATGACATGCAAGTTCCCACTGAGATTTGGTCTTGTTTTCCTGTTCTGCAACTTTCTGTTAATTGTTTTAGGTAAAGGAAAAAAAAAATGGACTTTTAGGGACAAAAAAAGAATGAAAAATTATCAACTGATCTCTTATTTAATAGTAGAGACTTTACTAAATAAAAAAAACAAATATTAAATCATTAGTATAAAATAAAACACTAAAATTTCATTCCTTTATCAACTGATGAGGTATTGGTGAAAGTTTGATTTATCTGCTCCCCTATAATACAGCATGGTAGCCTTTCTTTTTGATAGAAAGTTCCTGGTTGCTTCTTGTGTGGTTAAATTGTTTCTTGGTTTAACATACCTTCAACTCTGGCATCGTGATGTCGGTTTTGTTAACATAAAGCAATTGGATGAGTCAAAATTCAAATAGCTTATTTTTTTATAATTTCTAAAAGAAAAACACCTGGGGAGGCCAGAGAATTCATGATATGATAAATAAATTGTGTTTGAATAGAGGATGACTCTCAAAATTTCTTCCATTCGGGATGTCTAAGCATAATAAAGTCATATGTTGCTTCCTAACATGTCAGTCTTGAAATTGAGGTAATCCTACTTAGGTTTTGGATTAAAAATGCTCAGATACCAAAAGATTTGGGCTATTTTACATGACCAACTCATGTTTTTTTTTTTTTGGTAAGACAACGAAGTGTTCTCATATTTAAAGGATATGAGACTAATTCTCGCTTGGGTGTTGGTCTGGCCTTGACCACAAAGTTCTTTTAGTGGAATTCGAACATCTGCGCTGCAGTTAAAATCTATTTACATGGAGTTCAGTTTACCACCCTACTCAAACTCATGTTTTCTTTTAATAATCACATCCCTCATATAATATTAAATAAAATCAATCTACTAAATCAATATATTGTTAAACAATGCTAATGAATATGTAAACCAAACGACCTCTTTACATGGCACATTAGCAGCACATCACTTTTGACTCGAATCTGACATCATGCCTTTTCCATGACTCCTAATTCTTTATCTCGCTATCTTTATTGAAGGTCATGGTGGTCACTAGGGAGAGGTGGAGTTAAAGATTATTAAATTTGAATATAAATATTACACATTTGAGCTTGAGTCGAGTTTTGTTTTGAAGTGTCACTTGTGACCTCAAATTCTATTTAAATAGATTCAAATTTCTATTTAAATATGAATATTTCTATCTAAGTATAATTTGAGCTCACACCAGTAGTGCAAGATTTCCTCCTTAGGTCTAATAAGACTTTCCTAGAACCAAAAAAAATAAAATCAAATCAAACTAAAGCTTAATTTGAAGAAATATTCTACTTGAATTCGAAACAATGGAGTTGAATTGAGCCTACCGACTAGCTTGATTGGATTCGAATGCCACCCCTAAATGATACACGACATGCTGTATTATGTATGAAATCTTCGCGTATCCTGTGTCATAATTATGCAATGAAAGTGAAAGGAAAAAGTAAATAGAAATAAGATTAAATGGGTGTGAAGACCATCAAGTTACTCTGATTGTGTTTCTATATGTTTTTGTGGAGCCTTCATTGTTATATATCAACAACAATGAAAAGAGATAATCATAGAGGGCATTATGCAGACACAAGCAAGACACTACAAAAATTTATCAACAACTTCAATCCTATCAGTTTACCAGAGAGCCAAACTATTTGTGAAACAGAAAAATCATAGCTCTCTTGGAAAGTATAAATTAGAAACTACCCTGAAAAGCGAAGACTTCAGCAATAAGCACTTGAAATCTTGAATCCATTTGATTTTTTTTATAAAAAAAATTGAATTACATCACAATACGCAAAGGCAAAGCTGCAATATTCAAGTACTTGATTTTCTGAATTTCATTGGATCCATTACGGACCAAACCCACATAATTTCTCTCAAAAATAGATGCCATTAGAAAAGAATTTGTAGAGCAAGGCCTCTTTATCTCCACTCCCAAAGAGACCTAGCAAAACATTATTTGTTGTAATCATTAATTTATAGGGATTAAATTATCAACATATCTGTAATTCACATATAAAAGATTTTGAAAATCCAATGACGTCATTTGAATCATATAACTGACTTAGGTAGTAAAATAAGGCTTTAATTGTTTTTATTATATAATACTTGTTATTGTTATATTTAAGTTTATGTACATTATTCTTTCTTGTCCCACCGTCAAATCGGTTGATCTAATTGAACTCTGAACCGATTCTCACCGGGTCTAGTTTCTAAAACATTTGCTTTACACGCCCCCACAGTACCTCTTCACCCCCAAGCAATGAAACTCCCAAATGAAGGCAACACGTTGTTCAACCAAAAATATAAAAAAAAGGAATACTTTTATATACCTTCCCAACCCCCTCCCTCCCCCTCCTACAAACACTAGAATTCGGGTGCAGGATGTTTCCGCAATACAACAAGGGACCTGACAGTAAACAAGGATAATTAGAGGGCTCATTTAATCTGAACAACCACTAATAGGGATTTTATCAATTACAGACTACAGCATCATCTTACAGGATAAGAAAATGATAATTCAAACAAACCACATACACCACATATGCATTTGCAGAAAGGTTTGCATGTATTCAAGAATCATTCAGCAACCTTCATACCAGAGAGATAGACTCTACTCTGAATCACACTTCCCCCAATCCAAAATCCAGGCATAACCATCAACCCAACTTTAGGATTTTCATCACTTTCATCCATTATCAGATTCTTGACAACGCTTTCCATATAAACATCAGAGAATTCACTCCCTCCTTTAACCTGAAATACCTTGACATTTGGCTCAAAAGAATAAGCCAACCTGTGCAAAAGCCAAACTGACTTGGCTAGTTTTAGAAAAGCCTGGTAAAAAGGAGTCCTTGGATGCCCACCACCCATTACATAATTTTGCTGATCTAAATTTCCGAAGAATGATGCTTCCATCTTCGGATGAACCACCACTAGGTATTTGCTCCTGCAAAATTTCCCAAAAATGGAATCTGGATTTTGCCCTAGCATGTCCAAGGGATCCATATCCCTTAAAGCAAGAAATTGGTGGAAGAAGCTCTCTTTAGTGACTGTAATATTGTCTGATTTAACACAGAAGCTTTCCTGCTCAAAGCCACTGAACATTCTTTGGCATATGTAAGATTCAAATGCATATTTCTTATGAGCTCTCTTAGCATAAACAACATCAGGTTCAATTGAGTTGGCAGCAGAATCGAGGTCCCACCCAGCTGCTTTCATCATGTTGATCAAAGGTTTAGAAAAATCATGAATGGCTTTTGCAGCTGCTTCCACGGCAGAGGTGAAGAGATCTGGAGTTAGATCAACAGGGAAAAATCCATTTTCATCTTCTGATTCTTTGGTTGACAAACCTCTAAGCTTCAGGTTTTTTTCTAGTTTTGCCCGCTTCTGGCTAGCCTCCTCAATCTGCTGCTGCAATTGATGGATCTCTGAATCTTTATTCTGGATTTCAGACTGGAACTTCTTCACCATGACCTCATAGGTTTTCAGGAGGCTCTGTTGTTCTTGAATTTCAGCAGCTAAACGAGAGTCTTGGGGAGAAACACACACTGGTTTTGGGTTGTTTTCCCTGTAGAAATGCTTGAGTTCAGACAGATTTTTCAGCTCACCAATAACAAGTTTATCAGCAGTTTGGATTTTATCAGGGTCATAGGGAGTATGAGCAGCTTGCAGCTGGATATAAGCTGACTTCAGGGAAGAGATATTTGTAAAAATTTTAGATATTAGGGTTTCGACAGCTTCTGGATTCTGATTCATGGCCTCTTCTATGGGTTGAGGGTGGACCTTCTGACTGTTGCTCTCACGTAATTGGGTCTCTTTTGCTCCAGTGGGTAGCATAGCTAACACCAATAAAGGGACAGTTGAACAAGCTTTCTGTCAACAGAACCAAAATTAACATACAACCTGCAAGCTTCAAAAGCAGTTCAATCAAGGTGTTCAGTGCAAAAAGTATTTATTTTCCTACAATACATGAGTGTTCAATTCATATTTCACACTCTAAAGTGCTTAAAATCAACAAGTAAAGAAAGCAGATTCCATTTCTAAAGAAGAGAACAAGTATAAACACACGCATGCGTGCACGCACACTCACACAAGCACCTGCTAAAAGCAATGTGCAATTACATACTCTTATTTCTTGCAATTTAACCCTTGATGTCATGTCAGATGATGTTTCATGCTTGAGGATTTTAAGGAGGTTTGGGACTTTATAAGGTAAAAACTTATCCAACCATGTTCCCATGACTTTAAAGATATTTCTGTTAATTTATACAAGAAAAATAGGGGGACCCTTACCCTAATATGAGGAAATAGAGATAATATCACATAAATGCTATGAAGCACAAACATAAAATACGATACCGATACGGCAATACGGAAAAATCTTAAAAATTTAAGATACGAAATACGGCATATATATATATATATTAAAAAAGGATTTAATTTCTATCCACCGTCAGTATAAAGTTTCTTTACACTGTCATTCAATTATGTGTTGACACATCATTAAAATAATTAGACTTTCTAGGTAGTGGTTGTGATAGTCAAACTCTTTTAATGATTTGACAACACATGATTGGATGAAAGTGTAAAGAAACTTTACACTGACAGTGGATAAAAATTAAACTCATTAAAAAATCTATAAGGCAGTGATTTATTGAGTATGTACAAAAAATTGTAATCTATTGGATTTTTTAGTCCAATAACAAAATGGGCCGTAAATGAGACTCTTAACCCATTTTAATTAGTTTAGCTATATTTTTGTTCCTAGTGAAACTATGCGTTTTGACTTAGTAGGATTTTTTCTTTTTTTGTTTTCCTCCACCACCTCCCTCCTTCATTTCTTCTCTCCTTCTTTCCGCCTCCCTCCCTCCCTCCTTTTTTCTTTCTGCAAAGTGAAAAGTTGGTCCATCCCTCCTTTCTTCTTTCTGCAAAGCAAAAAGCTGGTCTCTCCAGCCATGGCGTTGTGGATCACATTCCATGGCGTGCAAAACGAGTCGAAGCCGTGTCCTCTGAGTCTCCATCGTCTCTCCACCGTGTCCATGGCGTATTGCATTGCTGAAGATCTCAAAAAAATAAAAATGAAAAAAATGCTGCAACAGGACGTCAAATGGTCGTATCGTTTCGGTATCAGACACGACACGTCCTGGAAACGGAGATGGAGCGCTCGGCGCCGTATCCGTGCTTCAGAGCATAAATGTCCGTTAACACATAAAGAGAGATAATCACTAGAGCAAATAATTACGGCATTCTTGTTAAAGTAAACAATGAAACAAATCATGAACACAACACATAAGTGATTGCCAGTAACAATCTCAAAGTTTATTGATTGAAGTTTTCTTCAATAGCTTCTCTGACCAACTTGGCAAGTTATTGTTTTCTCCAAGTCTCTTACTTTATTTGATAGAATCTCCAAGACTTTCTTCTCCATAGCTTCTCAGAAATGGAACACACTACAACTACAACCATTCAATCCTCTCTCCATGTACAGCATGTCTAAAAATGAAGGTTCTAATTGCTCTTTGTCTCAAGTAAAAACACCTAATATGTGACAATACTTAATTCTGGGAATAAAATATAGAGAGAAATTAATAAAACCTAGAAAAAGAAGTTACATGGTTTCATTTCAATCACCGCACGGCTCTTATATAGTAATTTGATCCAGAAGGCAAGTTCACTGGATCATTTATCTACTGTGCGAAGGATATATTTCTAACTACTCATTGGCAACTAATAACCTATTCGAGTCATATTTCTCTTTACACCTATTCACTTCAAATTTACTGAGGTAGTATGAACTGACCAAAAATCCTGCTATCTATATCCGAAAGTCATGGAAGCAACACCAAGGAGCACCTTGTGGTCTGGTCGAGTATTTGATCCAGATATGCAGTTACTATTACTACTATATCTTGACTACTTGAAGCTCCAACAATTAAAAAGAAATTAAATAAAATGTAGAGATTGCATTAGGTACAAGAAAATTTATGTTAGAAAAGGCTGATTAGTCAGCAAACTTCTTCTAGTCTTGCAAAACATAAAATCGTGAATCTTCAAAATACTAAAAATATCAATACTTTATAAATAAAATTAGACATTCAGTATACAAATAAAATGGTTGGCATGAGCTTTCTACCTATAAAGACTGCATTTCAGCAACAGAATGCATCCAGCAAGCATAATATCCTTGAACCTACGATATTGAAGAAGAAAAATACAAATAATATGAGACGAGATAGCTACAATCAATGCTGTAAGAGTCAATCAACCCCGGTTCTCAAGCAAAATTCAGCAGATATCTATAATGATCTGATGTCACAAAACATAACCAGAAATTCGTGTGGTTCCATCGCAATGTCAAACCCAAAAAAAAAACAGAAGGAAAAAAAAAAGAAAAAAAAGTAGATTTTGGACAAGAGAACACGTGGGCAGATCAGAATCAACCTTAATCTACGATCCCGATGACGGGTCGGACAAAAACGTTTGAATCTGCGTTATGGTGTCGTGAGTTACATGGACAGCAAAAGAGGACTAGGTTAGGGAAGAGAGATGTGTACCTTGTCGGAAATTTAACCGGTGAGTCCCCGCGGAAGCAAGAGACGGTGAAAATGAAGTGCATGTTCATATAGGTCTGGTGGTGGTGGTGACATTGTCGAAGCAAAAAACCCTGTGCCTATGCGAAAAGGAAACGGAAACGGGAAGAAAGTTTTTTTTATCTTTTTTTTTTTTTCCTTCTCTCTTAGCTAATTATTGTTTTTTTTTTTTTTGCTTTATATTTTGTTTTAGATTAACTTATTTTACTTTCAGAAAAAATTATAACGTATGAACATGGTTATTGGTTAGTTTAACTAATAAATAGTACGCATCAAAATATTACGCTTATTAAAAAAAAAATTACTTTGCTTGAATTGATAGGTTTATATTCGATTTTCACTAATAACATATATTGGAATTAAAATTGAATAATTTATTATTTTGGGTATAAAATAATTAAAATTAAATATGTTGAAGAAGATGATAAGTGAGTTTTGCACGAAAGTAATTTATGCTGTGGGAAGATTGTTGATAAAAATTACTTGAGTATGTGTAATTATTAAAAGAAAAAACATGTGTTAGTGTGTATTTGATTTAGATTGTAAAAAAGTTAAGGATCTTCAAAATTTTAGGATTAAACTGAAGTTTGCAAGAAAATAAGCAAACAGGATAAATGTAAGTGAAAATTATGCTTCTGATGGTCAAAATATAATTTGGCTTGGACAAACAGTCAATTAAATACACGCTAAATGAACACAATGAAATATAAATTTTGAATAAAATAATAAAGTAATTAGTATAATTGAAAAAAAATGCCAGTCTTATTTATATTTCAAAGTTGCTCAATTTTATTAGCATGCTAAAAAATAGTAATTTAACATTTTATTGTCCGAAAGATATTTACATTTAGTATTTAAATAATTTTTTACATCAATTAACAACTTAGAAAAATATTCTAATTTTTCAACAACACTAGAAATACAGGCATTACTTTTATTTGATCTTCAATAAATATATAATTGTATTTTAAATTATAAAATCCAACTTAATCATTTTTTAAAAAATAATTTATATAAGAAATATACAAAATTTTATCTACGGATATATATATATATGAGTTTAATTTTGATCTATTGTCAGTGTAAAGTTTTTTTACACTGTTATCTAATCATGCTTTATCAAATCATTAAAAAAGTTTGACTATTACAACAACTATCTTGAAAGTCTAACTCTTTTAATAATGTATAAATACATAATTAGATGATAATATAAAATTTTACTTTACAGTAATAGTAGATTAAAATGAAATCACACACATATATATATATATATATATATTATTAAGTGATTTTACCATTATGTATAATCCTTCTATGCCCTTTTTTGATATAAGGGTATTAATAATTAGTGGATAATATTTAGTCACATACCCCATTTAAAATATAAATCAAATAATACAGAAGCAACTTATTAAAGTGGTAATCTACTTACAACTTAAAATGAGACTAAATGTTCAAATCCTATAATATGTCATTATAAAGAGTAATGACAGACATAGGGAATGACAAGTAGGGGTGCTTGTCACCCATGATTTGAAAAAAAAATTGATAAACATATAAACTTGTAAAGGTTTACTTGCAAAAGTTTTCTTCATGTTTGTGTCATACCCCTACATGTGTAATTGATTTGGAAAGGCAATTCATCTTGCTTGTGTCATCTTTTATTGAGAAATTTTTTATTCATATCCATTTTAAAATATATTGCTCTGTTTTGGCCAAAGTAAAATAGATGATAATGTATTTTTTTTCAATTTACTTGAGTTTATTAACTTAAAAACTAATGAATATTTAGTTTTTCATTTATTTAATTTTTTTACCCCCTCAACACTTCAATCCTACATTTATGATGGTGGGGATGAATAATAACTATAATTGTTAGATTGTCCTAAGAAATATAGTCTCGTAGGGTATATACATAAAAAATATAAATTAAATAATTATCTATCAATTAAGTATAACATTTAGTCTAATATTATTAAGTAAATATTTATTTTTATTTTTAAAAGATATAAGTATCATTAATTTAGACTTTTAAAATTTTTTGATAATAAATTAATTTTTTTAAAAAATTAATTTGATATAATATATGACATTAAAAACATATTTAGTGTCAAAATAATATTAAATAAATAATTAAATATAAAAAATTAATATTAAATTATGATTTTAATGTATTTATTATTAAAGGAGTTGATAATACTTATATTTTAAAATTCTAAAGTAGCGAAAATAAGTTTTACCCTATCTTATTATTATTGCACCGGACCTAGGAATCCATCGAGTTCACCGTCCGATACCACAAAAGCAGCTTCTGTCACTGACTTCACCCAATCAATGTCGTCGTGTGGTTATTAGGGCCGAAATCCGAAACGAAACTCAGTTCCTTTTTCCTCTTTCAACCAATCACGTCGTTCTTCAACAATATCCTTAACTTGCTCTCTCTCTCTTTCTCTCTCGAATCACACGCATTCCACGGCCTTCACGATATCGCCCACTAGATCTACTCCCAAAGGGGTACGAATTTCTAGTCTTACTTTGTGTGTGTGATTCATTGGAATGCTTTATTCTTTTGGTCTCTTTTATCTCTCAATACAATATGCAAGTTCTTCACTTTTGCCTCTTCAAAGTGTTTTTCATTCTCCCCCATTTCATGATTTGTGCTCAAGGTGTTGCGGAATTGGATTCAGATTGAAGTAATGGTTGATAATGGCATTGTTTTTTTCCCCCCAGTTGATGTGTTTTACTTTTACCCTTTGCATTTGATTGCCCCAGTTCATTTGTTTGCTCCTTGCTTCGATTATCCAAGTGGGTTACTTCTACGTGCAAATAGGTTGATTAAGTATGTGAATGCTTCATGATTCTATACACCATAGATAGAATTTTCAATTGGGTTTTCATTGAACTCTCTTTTGTTTTGATGCATGAAATGTTACTGTTTTGTTTTTACGTTTACTATAATTTTATCTCAATCACTTACATAGTGTTTGGTTGGAAGGAAATGGAGGGGAGGGGAGGGGAGGGATTATTTTAAATTTTATGTGTTTTGTTCAATTTTTTGGAGGGGAGTGGAGGGAAGGGGAGGGGAGGGGAGCAAAATCCCTCTTAAGCCAATTTTAGCTCCCCTCCAAAAGTGGGGGGATTTGGAGGGGAGAGAATATATGTTAAAAAATGGACTAAAATATCCCTAAATTAAATACTACATTAAATGTTATAATTGTGTAAAAAGGTAAATTTATATTTTTCCTCCATCAAAATCCCTCCTCTCCCCTCCTCTAACCAAATATACACAAAATTAAACTCTCTTCCCTCCCTTCCCCTCCCCTCCCCTCCCTTTCATTAAAATCCCTCCCCTCCCCTCCCCTCCTTTGAACCAAACAGACCAGGATTTTATAGCATTGCTGTTCAATGTGTATTTTATTTTATAGTCCCATTTAAGATAACTATAAGGCTATGAGCAATAGATTGTTTGCTAAGTTATCATTTGCCTGCTAGACTCACAGGCTGGGACAACGAGCTCTAGTCATACATGGCACTCTCAAGCTCAGCTTCGCCTGCTAGATCGAAGGGTGTAGTGATAACAGTGCCTGTTCTGGTTCTCTCTGCTTCAGTGGCTGCTGTTTTTCTGTTCTTCCTCTTGTCCTCGCTCTCTTCTTGCTCCTGCCCTTCAACTTCTGACATCCCTGTCTCCAGCACAAGGAGTGTTGGTATTGGTGTGTCCGAGTCTAGCAGTGGTAATATTCCGGTGTCAACAAGGAAGGAGGATGTCGAGTGGGTGAAAGATCAAATCCGAGCAAATGGGCTACAAATGCATGACAATGTGCTCCGCAAGGGTATTAATCCTCGCACTAGGGCTCAGCAACTTGAGGATCTTAGACAGTAAGACCCTTCCTCTCAATATGTTTTGTACACTTGTATGTGTATATGAGTATATCTCTTTTGTTTTGGGATTACCATTTTTAAATCTCATTCATAACAGAAAGTCTTCGCAATGACAATTTCTGATAATCGGGCAATTTTTTGTTTGCAATGAAAGTTGATTTGTGGTAGAGAGAGAACTTTGAGGGAGGTGGGAGGATTGGTTCAAACATTTTGGACTCCATATATTAACCAATATGGGAAAGTAAATTAACTGACTGAATAGTGAGAGAAGATGCAAGAAAACAAGTGGAAATAGGAGTTACTGGAAATTTCCGTGCTTCTGCCAAATTTTGTTGTCTCTCAGATATTGTTTGCATGATGCTACGCTTCAAACTGAAGTTTGTTTACTTTATGTCTGTCCTTTTGTGAAAATGTGTTTCAATCATTGTCACCAAAACCTTCCAAATTGGTGTTTTTCTCCATTTTTAATTCGCAATTTATAATCATTAAGGGTTCCCCTCTGTCTGATCCTGTTTGCAGTACTGATTTGTTTGGTTACTATTAAGCACAGGGTTTTTAAAATTCAAACACCATAGAGTACATAGTTCAAACTTCAAAGCTTTATTATTATTTTTCATTATGTTAGCTTGAAGCACACTTTTATCATATTGAATGAACTATTGTATTTTATGTTCTTGCATTATGATGTCTTTTAACTTGAGAACTCTTGTTCCTTGTCCGTGTCTCACTTCTCTCTGTAATATTCAAATTAAAGGAGCCCAATGTTTTTGTAGCCACTTAGGAGAGATATATATACTTTTGAAGCAATGGTTGCAATTTCTAATTTCATTTTGTTTGAGCATGAATGCATTCGCCTTTTGGATTATCTGATTACAATTTCTTCTTCTAAGTACAGATTTAAGGGCATATCACACTATGAGGGACCTGAATCAGGTAATCACACAGCCTTGCCGTGCCCTGGGGGGCTCCTAGTTGAAGAGCACCATAGTAACTATGGTGAGCCTTGGGCAGGTGGAAGAGATGTGTTTGAGTTTCTTGCTCAATCCACTCAACTCAGACCAGACTCACAGGTCCTGGAGATAGGTTGTGGCACTCTTCGAGTTGGTTTGCATTTCATTCAATATTTAAATCCTGAACACTTTCATTGTCTCGAAAGGGATGAGCTCTCTCTGATGGCTGCATTTAGGTATGAGCTTCCTGCCCAAGGCCTCCTACACAAACGACCTTTGATAGTTAAGGGGGATGATATGGATTTCAGTAAGTTTGGTTCTGCCATAATGTATGATTTGATTTATGCTAGTGCTGTATTTCTTCATATGCCTGATAAGCTCGTGTGGATTGGACTGGAAAGATTAGCATCTAGATTGAAACCTTATGATGGACGAATCTTTGTATCACATAATATAAAGTTCTGTTCGCGGTTGGGAGGAGAGGAATGCACGAAGAGGCTTATGAGTTTGGGGCTTGAGTATCTTGGGAAGCATACACATGATAGTCTTCTATTTAATCACTATGAGATATGGTTTGAATTTAGACGGTCAAAGGCGTAAGGGCTAGATTGATTTTATAAAAAAGCATGAGAAATAGCTCCAAATGGCCTCAGGGCACTAAATGTGCTTTTGCTCATCACGACAAATCTTCTGCAACTCAATGATATTCTTGCTTGGAATCCAATGAGGTGACAGTTTCTACTCTGTGGTTCATCAATTCATGCCAGAAATCTGTATACTTTCGACACTTCTAAAGAGAGAAGGATCATCTGTAATTTTGATTGAGGACTCTACAACGGCGAGGAGACTTGTGTTATTTATTGGGGTCCTATGGTAAAAGGGCTAGCTTAATAAGTTAACATCAACTTTTTTAATATTGTTCTCATTTACTTCAATTCTGATATGATAGTTGTATTTAACAGTCATATTATTTTGCAACTGATTTCTGTTTTGACAATTATTACATGGGATGCCATCTAACATGTGTAATGGTGTGATAATTTTAAATAATTATCTGTTTATGAGGATTTATATGTTGTTACAAAATCATTTTGCTTAATGTACTGTTAGAGATATAAAGTCATTCATCAGCCTCTACCTAATAGCTTAAGCTTTTGGGAGAGTTGGTCTTTGACATGGTATCAGAGCCTCTATGACCAATTGGTTAGGAGTTTGATCCTTACAGTCCCTATTCTTCATAATTAAGTTAAATTTTAGCACAAGGTAAAATGAGCTTGTGCATTGTGCTTCACGCCCAAAGGGCTCTTGTGTGAGGGGGCGTGTTAGAGATATAGGGCCATTCATGAGCTTCTACGTAATAGCTTAAGCTTTTAGGAGAGTTGGTCTTTGACATGTTCTAGAATGCCCTCTATGCATTTGAGGAAAAGATTGCCAAGATCTTATTGTATAGCTCATGAATCTAGTAGCAAGCAGATGTAATGAATGGCTTGATTGTAGAAGCCATTCAGGAGATTCATCAAGATCTATTTTGAAGTGACCTAATGTAGATGGTAGGATCTGTCACAATTACAGATTCATATTCTCCAGATTTCCTTAGGCTCCTGTTTTTATTCAGAAGTGGCATAGAAAGACGGTTTATTGATTCATTTGTCAATGGCAGTAGGCAGGTAGACCTATTGAATTTGATCCATTTCTTAAGTGAACAACTGGCTGCAATATATAGCATACAGGAATATTTTTGTATTTAAATGATTTGTTCATTTCTACTTAGATATCAAATGGAAAAGAGATTTTACTTAGTTGTGGATTTGGAGGAACTTCTTGAAGTTCAAACATTCCTGAATAACACCAACTGGTATATTAACATCCAAAAAAATGGACTATATCAAATGAGCATTTTGGAGGATATAAGTGGTGCCATTGTTTAAGTGGAAATCCAACATCAACAATTTTTGGGCAATTTTACCCCCTCCCCCCTCCTTGTTGGTCCCCTTGGAGAAATCTCATGGATGAAAAGTTCCTGCAGCTCAATCAAATCAACAATGCCTGCACGCTGCATTTTGAGCAAGGTTTATCCAATAAACCTCAATTTCTGCTAAATCTTCTCCACTTCACAGCTTCAAGGCTTATAGAAAGAGAAGGTCTTCAGTGGGAAAAAGACCACCTTACAGGGACCCAAAGGCAGCTCCAATTCTTTCACACTCCTCCGTGAGTCCCAATCCACCATCCTGCCATTTAACTGCGCCCCATGTGAACTAGTTTCCTCTTGCTTGTTTTTTTTTTTATTATTATTTTGTTTTTAGGTGATTCGAAGTTGTAGTATTGATGTTTCCTTACTGCAAATCCATATTTTGGTACCTTTACTTTGGATATTTGTAAGTGCTAATATCACATGCAGGCTTTGCTGACAAAGTGAACAATGCAAGAAGAGTGAGGGCCTTTAAGCAGTATATAGTTGGTTGAAGCAGTGAAGCAACGGTTGCTGATGGACTTGGCAAACAGAAAGCAGTAATTCGATATCTAGGGGGTTTTGATCTCACCCAAAAGGTTTTTCTTTTCCTTTCCTTTTTCAGTCACAATTTCTTTTTCTTAATATTTTGTATAAATGGGTACATAGTAATCATGGGTAGTTGATTAGAGTAGATATGCATGTGCTTGTTTTTTAAATATTCAAATTTGAATTGAAATTTGATCCGCTAACCTTGTAGAACTTTATATACTATCAATAAACCGGGGGCCACATCATTGGAGTAGGTAAAAAAATTTAAAGTAAAAGTTTTTAACAATGTTTTAGACTTCTGGTAGTCTAAAACTCTTTCCAGTTAGTGGATCAAAATTAAATCTTTCAAATTTTATTGCTAAAAGATTTTCCTTCTAATTTCAAAATTGTCTTTGATTTCAATTTGCAGATGATTGGCCTAAGGTGCTTCCTAATTATTGTTCTCTTTGAATTACTACTGTGCTGATTTCAGTTTTAATGCTCTTAAATATTGCTCTTTCTGACAGACTGACACTGAAGAAAAAATAATTCCAGTTCTCAATGATCAATTTGTATAAAATACAATAACAAAGCTGGCAATTGATACTAGCATCCTAGAAAAACCTCCTCACTTCTTATAGGTGTAGACCAATTATTGGCACTTCACAATGTTTCATTAAAGCATTCTATCTGGAATTGAAATTTGAATACATCTGAAAGTTTCTTAGTTGTTTATTTATTTATCCGTGGAAACTATTATTTTGATCCTGCATAGATAGGATCTCCATTTGATCGCTAACAGATAATGTTTGCAATCAAGTATCCTAAGACGTTAATGTATGTCCTCCATTGTCCTACCAATTTTGCTGATATGTCATCAATAAATGATGACGAAAAATCTTGAGTCTTCACCTACAACATCTGAATGCAGTATTGTCCAAAGCTTTTAATGTTGGGTTATTGGCCAGTGAGTGAGGTCTACTCATTTGAAACAGTGTGGTATTGTACACTCTGGCATCCAATCCAAGTGTCCTATCTGAAGACTGTAGGTGTTCTATTACCATGTAACGGTGTCATGTAAACTGTGTTAAGTATTAACCAGCAAATATGTCTGCAGACTGCGGCAAACAGACGAAAGGTGTACATTGGCATGTAAGTAGAATTTCAACTACTTGTTGATTAATATCTATCAGGAACCAAACTTTCTATAGATGAACAAACTTGTAGTTTACTCTATTTATTCTTTTTGGTATTTTTAAATTAAAATTTGGAAAGATTATCTCTTGATTATAACCCCAGGTGTTCTTTCACAACTTTCAGACCACTCAAACAAGAAGCAGCCGTGTTGCAATTCCCCAGTTGCTGAGATAGGGAATGCAGTTGCAGAAGTTTAATTGGGCGTAAGCTAAGTATTTGGAAGAATTGAAAAATGAATACTTGGTAAAATTATTTTCAATTTAGAAATAATTAATCACTAGTTAAAGTTGTCCACCCAACGACCCTACCTGTATATAGGGTGAAGACCATCGTCCTGCTCCGAAGGTTAAGGGATGAGTTGCTAGAGCCTAAAATACCGCATAAGTTAACTAACCTAATCTCGTTTATGTCGTTTAACGATCTCGAAGCAAAGCAAATCAACACAAACATAGCATATTGGCATGCCATCCATGATTCGTTGCCAGTGGCCACTGAGGGAATAATCAGGAAGTGTTGTGATGACTTCCTCAGTGTATGACATCCAAAGAAACTACGAGGATATGTTCATTTAAAAATGAATACGTTACACTGAACTCAATAAATGAATATGGATACATAACATATGTGAATGTGATCGATAAATGGATATGGATACATAATATATGTGAAAATGTGAGAGCGTATGGGTATACGCCTGCCCCAAGGCCCTAGTACATCGATACATGAGTTTCATTAAAATAATAAAATTTGACATAATGTGGCAACCTCAAATAAAATATATATAAAATCTCGTATCTAAAATCAAACCACGCCATTTTATAACATCTAATTTTTTTCAATCCTTTTAAATCAATTTACTTCCTCTTATTTTCATATAAATTGTCAAAGACATCATTTGTGGCGGGCTAACTTTCCTTAAAAACTGAAGCTGTTAGGTGGAGCGTAAGAGTGATTCTAAATATCTAACACAAATTAAACAAAATTCTAAAAAAAAATTACATGTTTCATATGAAAAATTATCACTAGTGTCACAACCTCATAATTAAAGTAAATAAATAAATTCCCAAATCCTAACATGAACCATGCCATTTTATTACAGTACGAATTTTTTTTTTTTCAAAGTTAGACTTATTTTATATTTTCAAGCACAAATTTTACACAAATTACAGTCACCTTCATCTATTTATAAAATTTTATAATTTTTTTCAAATTTTTTTCAAATTTTTGTACAATAATAAAAAAAATCTACAAACATTCAAGGAAATTTAACCAAAAATATATATTTATGTTCCGCAGCCCACTTATCCCCTAATCTAACTTCTTCAATTTTTTTTCAATTCCAATAATTTATCATCATAAGTTTTTTTTATTAAAAAAATAGTAAATTATAGTTGCACCTTTTAACTTTGGGTCATGTGCGGATTAGACTTTAGAGTTTGAATAAGTGCAAATAACTTTTTGTATTTTACACTTTGAGCGCAAAACTCCTTACCATTGAGTAAACTGTTAAAAAGTTATTAAAAATGTCATGTAACTTGCAGGTGATGCTATTAAAACTTATTTTAACTTCAAATAATATCATATTTAAATGAAAAACTAGGATATTAAAATAAATAATTGATTAGTTTTTTTTACTTTTGATGTTATTGAATGTTAAAACATGTTTTAAAAGTGTTAGGTGCAAGTCAGTTTCATCATTATTTTTAATGATTTGCTTTACAAAGATGGGTTTTGAGTATAAAATGTGAAGTTACCTTTTGAAATCATAATATCTAATCTGCCAATAGCTCAATGTAACTTATTTAATGTCTAATACGCAAATAATTCATAATTTAATCCAAAAAAAAATTTCACACTTGATCTATATAAGTTTCGTGACATTTTTAATCAAATTTTAAACATTATTTTTTCACATAAATAAAGTTTAAGACTTTGCATGAGGAGAATGAAAGTAGGGTAAAATTAAGATAAAATAGACAAAGAGAATTTAACCATAAGATAAAACAACTCCCAAAAACATTTAGAATGATTGAAATTATTAAAAAATTGAATTATATTTGATATAGAACTCAAATTGGACTAGATTTAAGTAAATTTTTTATATGTATACAATTAAAATCAAATTCCAAATAAAAGATTACATTTCAAAATCAAATAAACATGTAAGAACAAGAAAGAGACACTCAAACACGCTCATGACAAATCAGCCAACAATGGCAGGCAGATGGAGAAGCTGCATACCAAGATATCATGTAGTCGAGTGTATGATGGAGATGAAGTTTTAGTTCTTCAGTTCTAGAATATCTAAATATTTAACAGGTCAACAAAATACTTTTAAAAAAATATCTAGGATATTTATAAGTATAAAGAGAGGAAGAAAAAATTTAAAAAAAATTTTGTAAATAAAATTTTCTATTTACTAATTAAGCCAAAGTTATTCATTATGTCACTTATACATATTAATTAATAAAATAAAAATATTTAATTTGTTTATAATATTTTTAAAATAATTTAAAAACTTATTATACTTTTTATTTAATTTCTATGTTTTAAAAGATATCAAATAATTTTAAAGAAATTAAATTAAAAGGAGAAAAGTAATTTAAAAATTCATATGAATAAATTAAAAATTATCATATGTGTTAATAAATACGTTCAAATTCGTGATAAATAATTTTTTTTATTATATTTAAAAAAATCTATTTATAAATTTTGAAAAATTTAAAGATTTCACGTCAAAATTCAAAAGTTTGTAGTAAGTATTTAAAAACAAGGTAAAGTTTAATAAGTATTTATATATTTTTTCTATTTTTTAATTAAAAATGATAAGAAAAAGAAAGAAGTTCATACAATCCAATCCAAGTAGTAGAAAAGAAATAAAAAATAAAATAAAATAAAATAAAAACCTGGCAACCCTTGAAAATTCCACTTGTGCGAAGATGGAAGAAGAAATGCAAGGTGCCGGCAGCAGTCCCAAATCCAACGTGGACCGGCGGTGAGTCCGACTGGTATCTCTCTATCTGAAACCATATATGTTTTGAGTCATTGCAGTCTTCGGGTCATGGTTCCATTGTTTTGGTTTACTCTGCATTCTGATTATGATTCTGCATTTTATCGTGTGGCTCTTTGTTTGAAGTTGGTGGAGCTGAGCTCTCTTCGATGGATTTATGTTTTATGTACTTGAATTTGATAACCAGGTTAATCAGTGTTCTGTTTGTACAGTTTGGGAAGTCTAGTATTTCTAGGGAAATTCAGCTGAATTTTTTTTTTATTACAGTCACGCAGTATGTGTTGTTTGATGTGAAAGGCTTAGGGGGTTGGGCATCCCCTAATCCCTGGCCAGTCACTTTCCTATTTAGAGATAACGTAACTTGTTAAAGAAAAGATTGGCATAACAAAGGATAAAGCAGATGAATAGGAATATCAAAGGTAGAGCCTAATCTTAATTTGTAATAAGTTTCTAGTGATATATTATATAGTCAAGGAGGGTTGAACTTGCTAAGGAAAAATGGCAATTCCCAGTTCTTTAATGACTCCATTTATTATATCCAATATAATAATAGTTGATTTGGAGCATTTGAGTTGTTTATAATTACACTTGTCTTCCTTCTGTTCTGTTCCTATTGATGTTTCTTTGATTTTGTATTATCTCCAGGAGTGAGGAGTTTGCATGGTGCTTGCAACTAGAATGACATCATCCAATTATATGACACGTGCCAAGTTTATGTCTCTTGATTATATCAGTTCAGGAGTTTCTAAAGTTGGCCTTGCTGCTTTCTTTTACAAAACCACTTTGGGCCAGAAGCAATGCTTTCCATGCTTCTCCTTCAGTTTTGCTCAACCTTGTTTAATTGACAATTTCAAGTAAGTCAGTGGCGGTGTATGCTTACGATACTCTGTCTTGCTGAGAATCTTGGAAGTCGGAACATATAATGAGATAAGTTTAAACATATAATGCATAGTTGGAGGTTCTGCAACAAATTGATGTAGACATGGAACTTGAGATGTATGGTTATGTTTAATACATGATTATATTATAAACCTGGCTTTGTCAGTTGTTAGACAGTTTAGACTAGTGTTTTATGGGGTTACATATTTTCCACTTCTTTGGTTAGGTAATTAAGTATTGAAAGTGATAAGGAAGGGTCTTTGTTAGGTCTTCAAGCACCATCACATTTTGGATTACATTAATATTTTGGTTTAAGAAATGAAGTTATCTTCAAAGGATGGATAAAATGTGTTGCATTACTAAAATCTTGAAAGGTTTAATTTGGTGTAAAAATTATAAAGAAGGTAATTTCTGTGTTCTTTCAAGAGGTTGTATTCCAAAAGGGTAGGGTAGCGTTGTTTTATCATTCAAAAAGGATGATATTTTTCAGCTATTTTGGGATATAAATAAGAACATGTACATGTGTTTGCACATTTGTGCATCTGCTCATGCATGCATGTTGTTTGAAACACTGCAAACATCCTATAGGTGAATATAACAAGTCAATTATATGAAGAGAATCATGTATGTAGTATTGGGTGAAATTTTTCTTGGGATATTAAGCCTCTATGTCCCGCTTCAGGAGGATGACATGGTCTGTTAGAAGCAGCTTAGATGACAGCAGTTTTAGTCCTTCCACTTCAAATGGCACTAATGGAAGGACTCGCATAATTAGAGTGATTCAAGAGTTTCAGACCAAGTTAGGTTCTAAATTTCAGGAGGTAAAGAAAAATCTTCCAATGAAGCTTCTCTTCTTCTTGGTTGGATTTTATTGTGCAACTGCCTTTGCCACTGTTATTGGACAAACTGGTGACTGGGATATTCTATCTGCTGGCTTGGCTGTGGTTGTTGTGGAAGGCATTGGGGCTCTCATGTATAGGGCTCCTCTTCCTTTGGTTAGCAAGAGTAGGAGCCTAATCTCCATGTTTAATTATTGGAAGGCTGGCCTTACACTGGGACTTTTCTTGGATTCATTCAAGTATTGATTTGATTGCATTATTGGATGCAGCAATCCCTTCCATGTGAATTGGACTTTCCCAGTGTTCTTTCTTTTAATTACTTTCTTTGCAGCAATCCATCACAAAAATATTTGATATATGTGGAACTTTCACTTCTCTGGACGTAAATTGGAGCTACACTTGTAAGGTTAAAATCCCTGAAAGCCAGTGCCCGTATCCAGATGCTAGTACATTCAAGCTGTAAGGTTAATCATGTGTGTTTATGATCAGTTTAGCAATGGCTTTGGATCCATAAACCTCTATTAAGTTATGTTCATTTAGAGAAATTATCTCCCTCAGCAACATTTCATTCCTTCATTCCCTCAATCCTGTTTTATTCATCTTGGCATTGGATTCTTGCTACTGGGATCGCTGGTGTTCAAGCTATGGAGGGGCTTTCTGACAAATTGGAACATAAAGAGGTCCACTCTTGTGTTGACTTGTGAATATGGATGATGGTTTTCATTGATGTGAAACTGTGAATCCTCTTGCGATAAATATGTTACTGCTCTACAACATGAAAGGTGTGACTCTTCAAAACAGAGGAAACTCGAACTGCAGTCTGCCTGTTGATGTCAAAATTAAGGTTGGCACAAAATTATGCAAGTTGGCACAAATATAATCTACATATAGTAATGTGGATCATCTATTTTGCAGGAACTGCAAGATTTTTTAACAATGCACCGGGTGCTGATGATACTTCAAATGGAAACCTCTATCCACCTAAATTGCTTATGACATGGTCCTATAATCTTTTGGGTGTTCATGTGTGATATATACATAAAATCCATGTCTTCCAGGTTCCATCAAGAACCGCAGATAATGTCATTTGTTGATTCATTGATTTGTGTGTCTATATCAGTATACTGCTAGAGGATCTTGTAAAAAATTATCCATCATGTCTATATATAATTGTTAAAGAAGAGTATTTGCATTTAAGATGTACATTTACCTCTTGAAAGTTGTGGACAGCATTTCATAAGTTGTCAGTAGAGATTGAACGGTTGCAGAAGATGCGTGGAAATTTGTAGTGGCTTATTTGTGTGTATGTCAGTTTCATCTAATTATACATGTAATTTTACAAGTTTCAGAGGCAGGTTTATAGTTGTTGATATTACCATGCTCGCTCTCGCTTCCCATGAGAAAAAAAAAAAAAGAGGACATGTAGAAGCTTTTGGATAGGTTTAAGAAGATTGTAAGGAAGATGGCCAAGTTATATACATCTTAACATGATGAAAGCCAGTCAATTTTCCAAGGGACGACAGCTTTACTGAGTACAATTCAAGCAAAGTGCATTTGAATCCTAAAAGCTATATTTTGTGTCCTCGCCCCCTTCCATCATCCCCTCCAAAAAAAAAAAAGTGGTATCAGGAAATTATTTTGAAATCTGACACTAGTATGGCTGGATGTTATGTTAAACACTGATAATATTTGTGCTACTTTGATATTCTAAATCGTCCTAGTAACAGACAATTTAAATTGAATTTTATAATAGGTTACACCTTCATTGAAATACCCAAACTTTTCAAAGGAAACTGCTAAACGAATAAATGTTTTGAAGATTTGTACATCAACGGTATTGGTGACAAAATGGATTCTCACTGCTCTACAAATTTCTACTAGTCATAAGCAACTTTGGGATGTATAAGTATTAAGTTGTGAAAGCTTTATTTCCAAATTTCCTTGTAGCTCAGGCTGCAATACAACACCGGTTGATGAGAAGTGCAATTGTGCTAATAAAGATGAATTAGAAATGGATACCAAGGTAGGTGTAGGGTACCTGTGATTGCTCCCCACGTTCTTCACTCTTGCACCTCCCTATAAGTGAAAGGTAATTTTTATTTGGCTGTGATTCATTACTAACTACAAGTAGAGGCCTTGAAAGATGCGTAACAAAGAGTAAAGAAAGCGATCTGTGAAAAGTAGTAGCAGAGGTGAATGATTAACTTTAAAAGTGCCACTAACACTCAAATAATCATAGTAGCGTTTTAACATCAGGAAATATGAAGGTTTCCAAACACTCGAATTCGGAACTTTATTAACAAATCACCTATTACTATTAGAGTTGAGGTCTAAAATATGACATCAAATTAGCTGGTTTAAGAATGAATATATAAAATTTAAGTTTTGCTATGTTACGGTATCAGCCTCGCGTGCCTGTGCTTCGTAAATAATAAGAAACCTTATTAATTAATTAAATATTCAAGTGAAAAATCTTTTTCTCTCATTCCACCTTTCATTAGTGACATAAATTTTCTCATGTGTCACGATAATTTTATTTTATTTTTTGTATGTTTCAGATTTATTGAAGTTATATAATTATCATTTATTATTCATCATTAATAGTTTCCACTCCTTTTTGAACTTTGGAACCGCAATACTAGTTGTCCAACTAAAGCATGTTTAGAATGATTTTCAGAGAGTCTTAAACTATAATTTAAACAAAAGCTTGTCTTTTGATATTTTTGCTCAAATCATAATTTTAAAGTTTTCAAAAATCAATTCAAACATGTTATAACAAAGTAGCATCTCATGCCCTAACGATAAACCGGTTTCAAAAAATTATTCTATTTACGTGGCAGCATTAACTCAGCTATTACTTTCTGAAAAATCACCTTTTATTTAGTACGAAAAATTATACTATATACGTGGCAAACATTAACGCAGCTACTACTTCCTGAAATTCACCTTTCTGGAATTCACTCCTCAAGTGTGGTACCGTATCACACGCATTGAGTTTTATAAATAATCAATGGTTAATATTCATTCGTAAATGTCTTCGAAGAATAATTTTCATACCATTCAGCATTTACCTATATTTATAGGCAATGTTTATGTCTTGGCCCAGCCACATGCTTGCTGTGTGTTCCTATACTTGGTAAATGGTTGGCAGCATGGGAATCTAGCATTTTGGCGTAAAGCTATTGACCAAAGTAAATAATGGGCAAACGCAATAAGCCAATAACCACAAGCTCATGCCAGATTCACAATTCAAACTACTAAAAGTGACCCTGTAATTTGATACTGAACGAAACTCTCCATTGCTGGAGGAGGAGAATAACTCTGGTCTGTTAACATAAGTCACTTGCAAGAGCAAAGAGCAGAATACCAAGTAATAAATTATGAAACTGGTATCATATTAAGAGAACATTTCTCTTGTGCATCAACTGAGGCTTAAACTTCCTAAGTTAGAATTATCTGATGATGAGAGCCTTATCTGACTGCCAGAGATTGTCATTCAAAGAGAAGCTCAGGGATAAGCACTATGATTTACCATTTATTTGTCATTACATTTGCCAGTCCTCTAACAATGACAACTAATCTATATTTGCTATACAACATGGGTAGTATGTTACTAAGATCACCAAGAAATTATGAAATGTGTACAAGTGTGAAGAGATTTTAACTACGTAGGGGACTCACATATACAGAGGAGCTATAACAATCTAAAAAGAGTTTTGGGGGAGCAGGTGGAGAGAGAGATTCATTTGATAGGCATTTTGTGATGTATGTCTCCCTAACATTGAATGCCAATTTGAAGACATTATGTGACATCAAGCATCATCATCGGGGCCTGGATATGCTGGTAAACTCATAATACGCTTGTCTAAGACAGGACCTCCAACAGTAAAATGATAGAGGCTCTGGAAGGTTGACCCTTTCAACCCAAGCGACTGATGCACTGCAAAAGAATGAAAGATTTCCCATGATTATACTACTGCCAGAATATAATATGTACAAGTAAATTTTTTACATTTGCATTGGGCTCGTTCAGGTACAAAGAAGGATTTTCTAAAAATAAATGTTCATGGCCAAAAATAATAAAATAAAATAAAATGTTTGACTGACTTTATATATTACATAAAACTTTTTCATCTTTGCATTCGTGCCAACACATTATTACTTCTAACAATAAAGGATGGCTCAGTGTAAGAGGCTCCCAACATTTTGGGGTCAGCGGAGGGTAAGATGTACACGACCTTACCCCATGAGCAGAGAGGCTATTTCCACAATTAGAACCCATGATGACTAGGTCACAAGGTGGCAACCTTTCCATTGTGCCAAGGCTCAACACCCTCTCATTACTTCTGACAATATGTATTTATATTTAGTTAATGATCTTATTGATGGAGACTTGTTGAATTTCCTTCTTGAAATGACAAGCAAGAGTCTTCTAAAACATTCTAGTTCTCCTTGTTGCCTCATGATTGAGCATACTAGTGTCACACTCAATAACATTCAAACTCAAAAACTTATCCATCCTTAACAATATTATTGCCTTCTCTACTCTATATCTATAACCAATTTTTGTGGGCCAAATTCAGATGTTTACTTCACCCACAAGGCTACAAACAATGCAGATATGTGCTACAACTCACTGCTTTAGCAATTAACACATCCTTCTGTAGTTCAATTGCTAGATAAAGTAGCATAGAGCCCTTGAAGGAACTCAGGGTCCTAGAATCTGATTCTCTATCTGAAAACTATTATCTGGATAACATGCAATTCATATGAAATACACACCATGCTACTAATTGAAGAGTCAAAAGGAAAAACAGAAAAAAACTAGATACTAAAGGTGGTTACATGGCTTTGCTTTAGGTGATCCAACTGACCAATTACATATTGACAGTCATGAGGTGAAATGTGACTGGTTGACTAATTGGCAATGACCATAAGGTTTAGATTCCCTGAGTGGACCATACGAGGCTCAGAATAAATCTAGAATGAATATTCTGCAGTCACAAATTTCTCCATTGTCTATAGGATTTTGGTTCTTCTATAATTAGAGAATGACTAACTGGAAATTATTCTTTCGGAATGGCTCTTAAGAAGGAATAAATCAGATTCTATATAACAACTAGAATGTTTTGGGATATAAATTCCTCATTAGCAAATTTTGCTAGCGGACACATGCAAGCTCAACTGCTTTTTATAAGATAAAGGTCCAAAGTTGTCAACATGACCCATAATTGTGTAAATCAAGTCTATTCTGGTTACCATCAAACACGACATTAGTTCAACCAAAATCTTTTTAGGGACCACGGTACAGTTTTTAACTACATTGCACCATTCCCTCAGCCAGAATCTGTGTGAGTTCAACCTGATGTTTAAATTAGAAAAGGATGTAGAAAACTGACATTCTAATAACTAAACTCTAATGCTTGTCAGCATAATAGAACATGGAAGCATGATGGCAAATTATCAATGCTCACTTGATGCGGAAGTGCACTTGCCTTAATAGTGAAATGGTGATTAGGCATTAATAATTTTAGTATATAATTCAGTATTGATAATTCTTAATCACTCATCTTTGCATGAACTTGGAGCAACAAATGCAACATTTGCCACAAATAAAAGCCGCCAGACCAAGATTCTCAAAGAAATGGTGAAAAACAGAGTCATACCAGGGTCATCAAAGAAGCAACCAATTCCAGTTGCTGAGATTCCAATAGCATGTGCTTCAAGGTACAAAACCTGTCCAAGGACTCCAGTCTCCCAAAATAAACGAGGATACATCCAAACATTCTTCTCACGCAAAGTAGGCTCCAAACGAGCCACCATACCAAGGCTGAAGCAACCATCACTTGCAATGTCCTGCAAGTAGGTGTCACATTTAAAATGAGATGCAATATGCATTGAGTATCAATTCAGATTTTACTTAGAAATAAGACTGGTTATCAAAGAACAGTGTAAAGCCACTTAATATTAGAGATATCTATAGACAGAGTAATCAAAAACCCTAAACAATTGCTGTCCCTCAAAATTAGTAGCCCTCAGGGAAAAAAAGCAAGAGAATAACTTAAATTTTTGACACCCTCAAATTCAAATTCAAGACATTGATGCTAAGAACAATAAACAACAGCTTATTCAATAACTCAATACAAATAGTTACAAAAAAGCTACCAGATGACTGTTATGTGAGATGAAGTTAGTAGATTACCTATTGCAGTTAAATATATTAGTAAGCCAGCACACTGAACTTGAATAAATAACTTATCCTTAAAAGCAAAAGCCAAATTCATAAAACCTAACTATTAAAAGCAATAGGAAGAAACCCCCAACACCATCATCCCAAAAGAAAGGGAATCTTTTTTATCTTCCTCAGTAACCGTGTCTCAGAATTTAACTGGAACACTATTTGATCATGAAACAACAAAGTTTCCATTTAAGAAACTAAATCATGCAATATGAAAATTTAGAAAGACAATTAGACAACAACTAATCACTATGTACCTGATGGCATGAAAGCTGCTTGGCAAGCCGCTGACAATTGAATCTAAGGAGTTCGTACAGAGGAATATCATCAGGGCAGCCCTCTGGTTTGGCCCAAACAAAGTCAGGGCGCATAGCTTTCTTCAACTCATCAAAATGATTTTCATTCCTCACCAGAAAATACAAGCCTTGAGGTAATCCCACCACTCTATGAACAAATAAAGCAGCATGCACCTCAGCATCCCATGGAAGGGCACTGAATGGCAATGCAAGCTGTTTCTTTTGCTTTTTTCCAGTTTGGCAACCTGAAGGAAGACAATGTGATAGAATCTGATAAAATGTATCTCTCTCAATTCCTGTAACTCCATCCATATCAACCGCACTTCTACGCTTCCGAACAACTTGCCTCATAGTAAATCCCTTGTATGAAGCTTCACTATAAAGGCCGCTCCTTTGAAATGGATCAACCAAGAATCTATGTCCCAATGTCAAAGGTTTTTTCACAACCTCCGCAGTTCTATAAATAATATCCCAACACACATGCTCTTTGCTAAGCAAATTGGGCTTCCCTTTCCACTCCAATTTGGAAAATTCCAAAATGGCAGAACTTAATTCTTTGTAATCCACATCAAATTCACTTATTCCATTTGGATAAACCAGCATAACACAATCTGGATGCTCAAACTCAATTTCTGGAATCTTCCCTTTCACAGCTCGAGATGGAATTTCAAATTCCGGGAAAACTTGAAGCCCCATAAGACTCTTCAAATCCTCATATCCCAAAGAGTCCAAAAGCTTCACATCCCAACCAAGACCCGCAGCAGCCACTGTAACCGCAGCAATAGCATGACCAACATCATGATTACAATACCTGAAAGCACGCTCCCCATACTTCCATGCCTCACGCCAGAAAATGGAAGACAACCCAACAAGAAACGAATTCTGGGGAAAGAATCTGTGGAAAAACCCAGATGGGATTTGAGCTCTAAGCTCCAAAGAATGCTCCTTTGGAGCATAATGAGCAACAAAAGGGGAATCAGAGAGAGAGTCTATGGCAGGTGCAACGATATAAGCCTCAGTGGGGTGCAAATTACCACTACTTGGGTTCACCCGGAGGGACCAAGTGGAAAAGCCCGCAGTTTTCCAAGCAGAAAGAGCAAGGGAATCATATAAAAACTGAGAAATGGTGGATTTGGAAATGGGTTTTGGAGGAGGAAGAGAAAGGAACAGAGAAGAGTAAAGGGGTGCCTCTTCCATTGGTGAGGTTTGATTGTGATGAGTGGGGAAGTGCAGAAGAGGAAGGAGAGGAGCAGAGAGGTACCTGCGAAATGGGTTTGGCTGGTTGGCCCAGTCGAGGCCATGGGGGCCTCTGGCGTAGTGGTTGAAGGCGTGCTTGGTCTGGTTATGGTACTTGAGGACATGCGAGAGTTTGTGTTCATCAAAGTTTTGTTCTTCTGGTTTTGCTTCTTTGGGGTTGGCTGTGGAAGGAGAAGGCGAAGAAGAAGAAAAGGACATGGCTTGTTGGATTGAACGGTTGTTGGAGAGGGTGGAAATCACAGAGGTTGCGGGAAGAAAATGGAACAGTGGTGGGTTCCGAAGAGGAAGAGATGGCATCTTTTAAAATGTCAGATTCTAAGCTTTGTTGATGATGTGTTCTTGTCTCTCAAGTTGAGTCTTCCTTCGACCTTGGACTGGATTCTAGTTCTAGAGAATGTGAGTCATTTCCAACTTCCAAGGGCAAAACATAAAAAATAAATCTAAAAAAGGAAAAATATAAAAAGGATTTTTAACCCATTTGAATTCTCTATTTTAATTATGAACAGTGTCAAGTTGGAAAACAAAAAAACAAATTTTTCATGTAAGAGTTTATCGTTATTTATACGGGGTCTATTAATTTTGTATAAAAATAAATAATTGAGTTTTACCTTGATACTAAATTATTAGGCTAGTGATAAAGTGTTTAAATAAAATTAAGAGTGATAATAAATAATTAGTTTGAGTAAGAATAAAGAATAAGGGTATTTTAGAAAATTTAAATAAAAATTAGTTAAATAAAAGTAACAATAGATACAAAGGAGTGGCAATAAATGCTTCCTAAAAAATTAAAAAATTTGGATGAAGTGATTGAGGCTTTTTTATATTAATATATTTTAAAAAAATTATTTATTATTTTATTACAATTCTAAAATTATATATTAAAATATTCTTTTTTTCATGTTAGGAAGTCGGTTTGGTTCAAATCAATTTTTTAACATATTTCTTTTTTAATTTAAAACATGTTTAGAAGTCGATTTTAGAAAAACTGACTTCTCAACAGGATGTTAAAAATAAATAAATTTTAACGTTGAGAAATCAGTTTCTCCCAAACTGACTTCTCAACAGATTTTTAATTAAAAAAAAATTATTAAGAAGTCAGTTTGAGCCACATGAAAAAATATATATATATTTTAGTACATAATTTTTAAAATATGGTAAAATAGTATATAATTTTTTTAGATATATTTATATAAAAAATAACTCAGTGACTGATACCCCTAATCAAATATTCATACTTCTCATTAATTACATGAGGAATTGGCTGGAAATTAGCTGTGCCTTTCAAGAAAAGAAATTAGGTTTGATTTCCGGGAGCTTCTCATGAAAAAAAGACTTTATTGTTTTGCTCCTAGTTCAAGAAAAATTAGTTTTACATGGACGATTCAAATGAATTGAACTTGTGAGATATACTTTTTAATTTCACAAAATGAAAATTTCTAATTAATTATTTTTAATTGTGATTTTTTTAATTTTACTTCATAAATGTGAACAGAAAAATAAGAATATAATTAAGATTTTTTAAAATATACTTATTAAATTAAATACAATTGAAGAAATAATAATTAAAAATTAATAAAGAGTGAACAATAACAATTGCGAATGAAAGTTTTTATAAATTTAGTAAGGAGGGGCGGTTCCTAGTGGAGCCTAGAGGCAGAGGGGCATGGCCTCTCCTATAATTTTTCAACTTGACTTTTACTAGTGACTTTTTAAAATTTGGTCCTCCTTAAATAATTTTTTTTCATTATGGTCCCTTCACATACTTCCTCTAGCTCTGCCCTGTTACTAAATATATATAAGATAAAATTATTTAAAACGAAGAAAACAATCACTGAATAAAAGTCCCAGTCCTTATCATAATAAATAAAAATATTATTTATATAAAATTAAAAATAGAAAATAAAATAATACATAGCTGAAGAGACTCTAACTAAATGTGTTAATTTGGCCCGGTTCAAATGGGCTTCGAACCAAACTAATTTTAGGTCAGATCAATTTTAGTATGAATTATAAATATCAATCCTACTCAACCCTATGCGGGTTGGGGTACGGGCCTTTTACCCTTGTTTTATTTTTTTGTTTTAAATATACATTACTCTTTTGTAGTATATAATATTTTTAATTTACTTTTTTAAATTATTTTTGTTATCACTAGACTTTCTTAAAGTATGGTTTTAAATGAAAACTAACATTTTCAGTTAAATCAAACGGTGATAACATTTAAAACCATACTCTATAGATGTTTAGTGACAAAAATAATAATTTAAGAAAGTAAGTTGAGAATATCATATACTAAATAAGAGTATTGTGTATTTTACCCAATCATATAATACAAAGTCATATGTTGTACACATGTCATCACCGTTTAATTTAACTGAAAATGTTAATTTTCATTTAAAATGATACTCTATGGGGGTTTAATAACAAAAAATAAATTTAAGAAAGTAAGTTGATAATCTCATATATATTACAGAAGAGTAATGTATATTTTACCCTTTTACTTGGCATAGACATTAGGAAATTCATAGTGCAACATCTTAAAATGTTTAATTATATATTATAAATATTTTAGTACTTCCAGTGATGAGAAGCTTTCTGGGAAGCAAAACTCAACCAATTACCACTTTTATCATCAATACCATTCTCTTGTATGTCAAGCTCAGTTAAATTCCTGCAACCAAGTAGAATGCAGAAGATTATTTATGGGTAAAATGAAATATTAACACAAAGAATGCCATCATAATGGAGATAATACCTATTTCCCCAATTACTAAATACGATGGTATCATGAATTGAGAATTTGAGATTCATAAGTTAGAAAGCTCACAAAAAAGTATAGCTGTAATTAATGCAATCAACAATTTTCACACTGCCTTTTGTTATATATTATAAATTTGTTCAACTTACCCAAGGTCCCCTGCCGAAGTGTAAGTTTATGGTTAAGCATATGAACGCAAAACTTGGTACTATCGGGCTAGCGGGTTGCCCGATCCATTGCGAGTTGGCATATTTTGGAACAATGTAGTTTGGGTGGTAATTTTCTTAATTCCAACTCTTACTTTTTCTCAGGTATTAGGGTCGATTCATCAAATTCAAGTTCATTTTATCACTTTTAACTTTGACATAAATATAAGGATTTGACTCAAATATTAGACATATAAGGAATTGTTATGGTAACTTTATAGATATAGTACTCATGACAAGTTGTCAAGCATTAATTGATGGTTAGTTTTATAGTAAATAATTAAAAGTTTATTAAATAAAATTAACAACTAATAAATACTTAATAACTTACCATAAGTACTAATACTCTAAAGAAAATTAATATGCAGTAATTCTCATGCATATATGGGTTCGGAAAGAGTTCTATTTAGGGATGGCAATGGGGCGGGGCGGGGTAGGGCGAGGCCAGTAGTAGGCCCTCGTCCCCCGTCCCATAGATGAATATCTATCCCTCTCTCCCGCCCCATACCCGTATGGGTATCTATTTTTATTTTTTTTACTAGTAGACGAGTATCCATGAATATCTGCAGATACCATTAAATCATTATAAATTATAAAAAAATTTATTTAAAAATAAATAAATAAAATAATCTCTAATATCATAATTTTTCATAATTTGTCAACTACAAACTAACTTAGTTTAACAAATTTAAATAATTAAAATAAAAATAACAATACAATTTTATTGAAAGACATTCCAAAAGCTAAATCCAAATAATAAATCAAAATAATAATTAAGGATATTTTAATAATTTCATATAGCAGTTACTTTTGAGTATATGAAAAACAACCCTCACTCTCGCCACATTTAATAAATGGGTGTTAAAAAGACCATCCTCACTCCTTGACGGGGAGAAAATTTTCCTTTAAAACTCGTCCCGTGACAAATATTACCCGCAAATACTCACTCAAATTCTATCCTATTCCAAGAGCTGTTCTATCCAAATAATTTTTTAATAAAAAATATTATATAATTTTTAAATATTATATATTTATTATTTCAATATAAAAATAATTTTTATTAAAGATAAGGAAATCCCATAGAGATATGATAGAACTAGTGTTTTAAAAATCGGTTCAACCGGATCGGTTCAACTGGTTAGACCATGGACCGGAAGCTTCACTGGTTCTGATTCAACCAAAGAACCGCCTAAGCGGTTAAACCACAAAAATCATAAAAAAAAATCGGTTGAACCGATTAAATCGGAAATAAAAAACCGGTTAGACCGGTCATCAACTTTAAAATTAAATTTTTATTAAAAAAGAAAGAAGAAAATTGTTCTTTTTTAAAAAAAAAAACTTAGGATTTAACTTTTTTAAGAGTTGGGTTGGAGTTTCCATAGTTCTAGTTTTTCTTTTTAATAAAATAAGTGGTGACACTACAAAATGGTTTATAATTTTTATAATTAATTATATATATAGTATATAGTATATCAGTTTAACCGATTAAATTTTAAATCACTCTTTTTTTTAATTATCTAATTTAACTAATTTTTAAAACATTAAATAAAAGTGATCGTAGGCTGGGATAGTAGTTATGTACTTATGTTACACAGCATACGACTGCGTCATTGCATTGCAGTAGCATCCAGCACGTTTTACCACGCAATTTGCAATTTGCAGTTAGCGCTTATTATTAGGGTACTTCTGTTTTTTTTTTCCCCCTTCAGTACATATATTTAACAGGTAAATTGTTAAACATTGATGACATTTACTAATTAGTGTATTAAGTGGATTAAGTAATAAATTAAAATTAAAAAAAATTCTTTTATTAAAAAATTAAAAAATTAAATATTTCTTAAATACTAATTTATATTATTTAATATTTATTAATTATTAATTATATTTAATAAATTTTTAAATATTTATAATATATATAATAATAAATAAATATTTTACAATTCATTTTAATAATATAAATCAGGATAACAGCAATTTCTAGAAGGCTGCAGCATAAACCTCTGACGTCACTGGTATTTCTCGTATTGGGATTTGTGACTCCGCAGATCAGCTTAACGTCATTGCCCTTCTCATCACAATCTAGCTCTTTTCATTTACCATATGGACAGAACTACCCCTATTATTCATTATTAGATGACTTTTGCTTTTATAAAATAAAATTTAAGTATTTTTTAAACTTTTAAAATATTAAATACTTCTATTTTTATATTTTTGTTTTAAATAATTAAAAATATATATTTTTTTAAAATCAATGAGAGAATTTGACATTTCTTTTTGAAGGTCTTGATTAAATTTAGATTCCACATAATTACAGGATAATTAAGGAGATAGGCATAAGGAATGGGTTTTATATTTTTTATAACTATAGGAACTAAATAAACATGAGATTCAATTTTGTTTTGTTTTGATTATTTGAGGTTTAAACTTTAAACCAATATTTATAGTAATTAATTTTTTAAAATGCAATAAATTGATGTGATATGTGCGTCTCTTATTTTTTAAAAAGTAATTAATTTATAAAATTGACTAAAAATTACTCTTATTATAAAAATAAAAAAAGACAAAAAAACACTGTTAACATCGCTTGACTTGAACTTCTCTACCTCATCATATCTTTTACAATTACATTTATTTATAATTTTAAAATTAAAAAAAATAAAAATCAAGTATGAATTATAAAAATTTAGTTCTTCAAAAAATTAGTTATACTATAAATATTTATTATCTTTCTTCTTAAGTAAAATATGTTTTTATATAAAACTTCAAACATAAGTAAGAAAAAGATGTTATATATCTCAATAAGATACATTATTATGTGTAAGGATTACATATTTATTAAGAAAATCAAATAACAATAAACACTTATTAATAATACTCTTAATTTCTAATTAATATAATCATTCATCACATGTAAAATATACATATTTTACAACATTCTTTACATTAATATGATGCTATTCTAAAAGAATTTAATTTCAATTTACTGTCAGTATAAAAAAAATTTACATTGTCATCCAATTGCCGACATATCATTAAAAGAGTTAGATTTTTTAGGTGGTTATTATAATAGTCAAACTCTTTTAATAATTTGACAACACATAATTAAATAATAATGTACATTCTAAAATTAATATGAAACGTGGATCAACGCATGATGTTGAAAATTCTAATTATCCTAAGTTCTGTTCACTAAATATCTCATTTGTTTTGTACATTTGATATCTAAGTAAGCTACTTGCATCTCATGATATGAACGTTTATACGAGTTGGGGATGAATTTTGGTGCTAGTTTTTGCCACCCAAAATACATTACTAATTTCAAAATACAACTGTGGCTAATATCCATAGGAGGTGACACTATTCCTAACAAAAAATGGTTAGATGTTGGTAGAACTTGATTTTTTTATTTTATTATTATTGATGATAATATTTAACGAATATTTTTTAAAAAACTTACAACAGAGAGGTAGATCCTCGATTTTACATGAATTTTTTTTATAACGGTTATTATTTTTACTAGTTATCTATCAACCCAGCACCACAAGTTTATTTGTCTATCATAAAGTTAATTGAATAGTAAATTTTCACATAACAATTACATAAAAAAATTACTACCTCATAAAAAAACTAGCTTATTCAAAATTATTAAAAAATTGAATTGATTTAATTTATTTTTTAATTGATTTATAAATCAAATATTATAAATATATAATTTCATTTATTTATAAATTAATTAATTACTATATTTTGAAACACACTGAAATGATTTTTTTGGTACGAACATTAAATTTATTTTATTTTATTTTAATAACATATTTTATTATTCTTACTTAAAATAATATGAAATATCTCTTGATAAGCAATGGACATGATATATAAAATGACTAAATTAATAAAGATAAAATTGTCAATTTAAATAATTAAAATTCAATAATAGTTGAGCAGGTTTTTATTATTATGTTTGACACGGTTAAAAAATAAAATTAATTTGATTTAATTTTGTAATTACATATATTCAAATTTCATTAAATTTGAGTGGATGAAATTAATTTAATTTGATTTAGAAATTGATTCCACTCAACTTTAATTAAATCTGGGTGTATGAAATTAATTTGATTTAATTTAAAAATTAATTCCACGAAACTAAATAAATTTGAGTGGACATATATATATATATATAATTAAATCTATAATGTAAGTTTTGGTAGGAAATTTTTTTATTCAAATAGTAATAATAACCTATAGTAAAAAAATATTTTCATTATAAAATATAAAATAATTCGTGTAATGCACTGGTAAAATAACTGGTACATAAGCAAAAGAGTAATGCTACATAACAAGTAAAATTTAGTCAAAATTTTAATAAAATTCAGAGGTGGTGGTTGTTGGATAAAATCAAGTTATAAGAACTATTAATCTACAAAATAGTCAATAGACATGTTAACTCATACAACTCATTGGTGATTGTTTGACGACATAAAGTTGTAGGAACTATTGATTCATTTAAGAGTTAATAAACATGTCAACTTATAAAACTTAGTAATAATTGTTTGACAAGATAAAATTGTAAAGAGCAACGATAGTTAATGGATAATATAAAGTTATAGGGACTATTAATTTATTCAAAAGCTAATAAATATACCAATTCATTCTGTTAATAATTTTAACATTTTTTTTGGTGTGGCTATATAGTATTTTCTAACTAAATAAGAAAGTTTTTAAAATTAATTTAATACATATTTTATAATTTTCTAAACAAATGATAAATTAAAATAAAATTAATTCTCAAATTTTGTGATTTTAATACATGTATACAACTAAAAAAAAACAAAAATAAGAAAGATTTTAAAATTAAATAAAATAAAAATTTAAAAATATTTATAATAAAAGATAATTTTCAAATTATTATAAATTATGTAGATTCTTTTTATATAATTTTTTTAATAAAAAATAACAATATTTTTAGTAATTATTAGTTAATATTCAACTACATATTTTATTTAATTAAAATATAAATATGATTATAATTTAATTAAATGAGATGAAATATTTAACATTAATTATAAAAAAAACACCAATACGGTGGAAAAAAAGAGAAGGTTACGGGCATAAATTATTAATCAGAGCCGTTTCTTCACTTCCCCTACTCTCTCTTTCTGAGTTTATTATGTTCTCTGAGTTTCTAGTGTTCTCTGCCAAGTTTATTATAAAATTATAAATACAGAATGAATGCTTTTCTATATTAAACAATCTAATCTTCTTCTACTCTCCCCTTTTATAATTATTATAATTATTATAATTAGCGCCACTTCACTTCCCATACTCTCTCTCAGTTTCTTCCGTTCTCTACCAAGTTTCCAAGGTACGCATGGTTCTATCCAACACTTGCTTTGGTTGTTCCTGTATGGATGCTAAGAAAGTTAAAGCGCAATCTGTTCTCTGGAGTTATAAAGTTTGAAACTTTGAACAATCCTCTATCTGGGTGTTCCACAATTTTTGTGTTTGCTTGTTAACTTTTTGCTTCCTTTTTTCAGCAAATCAAAATTGTAATATCTCTCTGTTTCTCGAGATTATTTTCTTGCTTAATTGGGTTATATTTCATGATCTGAAATTTTGTTTTTCAGTAACATGCGAAAGTATTTCTTGAAGTAGTTGAAGTTATAGCATTTTCATTGCTACAAGCAGAGGAAGTACTAAGATCAATTATTGTTTCTGATAGGTGTTGTGCTATTTTCTGATTAAAGAAAAAGAAAGGAAATCAGCAGTGAACCTAAAGAATCTGTTTTTCTATTTCTTAGATGGTAGATGGCCAGATTAGCATTTTGGTTTAGTTTTTTAAAAATTGAGGTTGAAGAAATTGCTTGATGTATGCTAGGGGTTGAATCACTTGCTTGTGTTTGCTGGGTCTTGGGTTTTAGGAACAAATATTATATCTACCAAATTTTATTGTACTTTATCGTATACAGTATAACTTATTAGTATTACTGACACTCATTGCCACCACCATGAAAGAATCCGGTGTTAACTTAGGCTTGAAGTAATTAACTTAGTTGTTTTTAAATTAATAAAATTAGATCCAATAACATTAATTATGAGGGAGAATATAATATGTTTAATTAAAAATTAGTCTAGATATTTGTTATGTCTGATTGGTGAAGGGAGAAGGGTTCTCCATCCACAGCCAAGTGGATGCAAAACACATGAAATTAGTCTGGTGCTTCGTGTGGAATTTCTAATCAACAAACTGAATTTTAGGGGTATGATGCATTGAAATTATGGATTTAATTTTGATCCATGACAATGTAGAGAGTTTCACACTATCATTGAACCATGGTGCCATCTCTTTTAAAAACAATTAAAATTATTAACTACAAGTGAAAAACATTAATTACAACTATGATGTGGCACTTTCTTGTTCACTGATAGTGGAAAAAGAATTTAAATTCTAAAATTATTTGCATATCTCTGTTCACTTCAAACATCAAATTCACTGGTCTGTAATGTAGATAAATTTGACAGAATATCTTTGGCTTCTAAATATAAATATTAATAGTTTTTTTGTTTAATACAGAAATGTCCAACATAGTACGCAGAGGCATCCATTACGTACAGAAACTAAATGCTGCAAGTGTATCTACTGCTTTGCTAGAGAAAGGGCAAAATCGTGTAATAGATGCTTCACTTACACTTATTCGAGAAAGGGCAAAGCTTAAGGCATGCCATCTTTTTTTTTTTTTTTGTATAATGTTTTTTCCTGTCTGATTGAATTTGTGTTTTTTAGTGTCATGTCCTTTGTCCCATAATTTTATATTTTATATGGGTGATTTTGATTATAAGCTTTGCAAGAAAGCAATATAAATGCAGAAGTTGCTTTTCTCCAGGGAGAACTTGTGCGTGCTTCAGGAGGTGCTGTATCATGTCCAACTCTTCTTGGAGTTCCTTTGGGACATAATTCATCATTCCTTCAAGGGCCCGCGTTTGCACCTCCTCGCATTAGGGAGGCCATTTGGTGTGGTAGCACAAACTCAACAACTGAAGAAGGTAAGCATGTGGTTTTCCTTAGGACTAATAGTAAAGTCTTCCAAAAGGTTTTTGTTTACCCTAGTCTAAATTTTGCTTTGTAAACTCATCTGCAAATGGCAATTCATTCTTTGCATCAAATCTTGGTTGTAGAAAGATTCAAGAATACAAACCACTTATCTAATTTGAACTCTGAAATAGTGGATATTATTTCTTTAGGTTCTTAAAAATATTGGACATTTGTGTTGTTAGGACTTCATTTACCAAAGACATATGTTTTCCCTCCTCTTCTGGTTGTTTTCACTGCAAGTATAATCTGGGCTTCAGTAATGATGCCTGCTCACCTATATTTAATTATTCATCGCCTGCAAAGCTAAAGTGGCACTAGGAGCAATTTATTTAATGGGTTACAGCTAACTTGCAAGTTGCAATCTTACTTCTCACTGCCTTCACATTTTTTTGTACTGTGCCTGCAATTTTTGTATGATAATTTTGATCTTATAGTCGCATGATTCTGACATTGCAGGAAAAGAATTGCAGGACCCACGAGTGCTAACTGATGTTGGTGATGTCCCTATCCAAGAAATTCGAGATTGTGGGGTAGATGATGACAGATTGATGAATGTCATTAGTGAATCTGTCAAGCTAGTGATGGAGGAGGTAAATTGTCATTTTGCGAGCTTCTGCCTTGAACACTGTCACAATATTTGGAATTTTATTCTTTTCTTTTTTAAAAAATTACACTTTCTACAACTTTGAGTTTATGTCTTTTTTTTTAATCCAATTATAGATTTTATTTTCCATTATTTGTAGTTCATTATGATTTACGTTTGATATCTTATTTAGAAAATCTGTCTTTAGTGTT
Organism: Styphnolobium japonicum; assembly: GCA_023212625.1. Classification (NCBI taxonomy): domain Eukaryota; kingdom Viridiplantae; phylum Streptophyta; class Magnoliopsida; order Fabales; family Fabaceae; genus Styphnolobium; species Styphnolobium japonicum. The sequence goes on along the minus strand of JALBWW010000007.1, from coordinate 9,825,854 downwards.
TTACTTTTTTAGTATCAGCATTATTACTGGAGTTCTATTTATAGGTACCTTGATGGACTTTTTTCCGTAAGTAATGTTTTCTGAAGCTTCATTTTCCTCCTTGTTTTTTTTTTTCTTGTTATCATTTTTCTGTGTTGGGACTTTGTCAATAAGTCAGATGGTAAAAAGGGAATCACAATTGAGGCCAATTGACACTCCCTGCACTACAGCTATTGCTACATGGTGGTCATTCATAGCATCTATCCAGAAATAACTGGCTGTAGTGCTGTACACTATTAGCTTAGGTCTTAACAAAATCGGCTTTCATTTTGAAAAACCATTGTCATTAAGGAAAAAATGGTCAGTTGATAGGTTGTGCATAGAAAATTGCTTCTTCTTAGGTCTGTTAACAGAGCTAGATCCATTGGTCCTCAGTCTTGATTAATCAGTTAAACTAGTCAATAGTAAATATATTTTAACAAGAATTTTGGCTTCTTGGTAATAGCTTGAACATGAGTAGGGAAGGATCCATGTATGACATGATGAGGCCAAATGTTTGATGGTCCTTGTATTTCATATATTAGATTTATTTCTCCCAAAGCTTCACTTAGATTGGAATTCTGTTTTGTGGAAATAACTAGATTTTTTTAGCATCGAATCTACTATCACATGAATTATCACATTTTTCTAATAACTTTCTGTTTGAATTAGATATAAAATGTCTACATTCTTCCAGGATCCATTACGTCCCTTAGTTTTAGGTGGTGATCACTCAATATCATTTCCAGTTGTTAGAGCTGTCTCTGAGAAGCTTGGAGGACCAATTGATATTCTTCATTTTGATGCGCATCCTGATATCTATCATTGCTTTGAAGGAAACAAGTATTCACATGCTTCTTCTTTTGCTCGAATCATGGAGGGTGGCTATGCTCGGCGACTCTTGCAGGCAATTTTTTACTCTTGATATGTTTGTAGCATTTATATTCTAAACAGTTTAATTTGATAAGGCATTTCTGAAACATAATCCATGATTATTCTGTGATAATATGCTACTACTTTCATCTCATGTAGCATTTGTTTTCTGTTATTTATTTATGGCTGCGCAGCACTCTGGTTGATAATTTTTGGGTACAATGGAACTGGATATTAATCTTCATTTAGATGATAAATACAACTTGATCAGGAGTCAGGACTTAATCATCAGGGACCTATGCAGAGAAGACAACCAGTATGACATATGCATGATGTTGCTTCTACAAGTTTGATTACACAAATGAAGGAATTCAATGCCTGTTACATCCAACCTAAGATATTTGTTTCTCTATTCATATTGTTATGGTTTCTTCTTGCATAATTTATGAACTATTATTGATTATCTGAAATAATGTGTAATTTGTCAAACAAGGAGGTAGAACTATGTGAGTTGAACTCCTCATAAAACCAATCACAATCTCTGTTGTAAAGAACATGTGTTTTGTTGGAATTTAGTTCAATTAATCAGGTAGAACATGTAGAATTCTACAAAAGGATAAGTGGAAAAGAACAGATGCATGGTTTCTTTAGCTCTATTTCTTTGACTGTCTTCTTCATCGGACTAATTTTGTTGTTAATTTGTTTCGGTAGCTAAATTGCTGAAAGTTCAATATATATATATATATATATATGTGGTATAATATCTGGTTTCTCTTCAGTAGTAAATATTTCAATCTTCACCCATGATTTGCATGATATATCACATATTCTTTATGCTTTTAATTCATTAGTCTATTTCAGGTTGGTATAAGATCAATAACAACTGAAGGGCGTGAACAAGGCAAAAAATTCGGGGTAGAGCAATATGAAATGCGAACATTTTCAAGAGATCGCCACCTTTTAGAAAACCTGGTCTCTCTCTCTCTCTCTCTCTCTCTGTGCGTGTGCGCGTCTTTCTCTTTCTCTTGTTTTTCTTACAGCACGCACCCACACACCCACACCCTACACACATTATTTCATGTCACTGTGTATCTATCAAGCATGGATACTCAGAAACCTTACATATTGATATCATATCCGTGTTGGTTACTTGCTTGATGCAAAGACATGCATGCTGGAAATATAATCATTATTCTAAAATTATATTATTCCTTTAAATCCTTTTAGGAGACCTCTGGACAGTATCAGAATTTGTTAAGGATACATTTGGACGAATCAATTTCTTTTCTATGAAGCATAACTTACCCTTCTTCTTTTCTTAGGGGGGGATGGGGAATAAACCATAGGGTTTAATTTCATATTTGTAAAGTATTCTCTCGAGTTAGTTCTTGGTACTGTTTTCTAAAGTAGGTATTTATATGTAATAAGGTTCAAAGCTTCTCTATGGACGAACTTTTACGTTTTTATTTGATAATAATTACTATTGTTGCAGAATTGATTTGTCAGCATTCATATATCCTATCTATGCTTCTGTATTTGTTTTTTTGTTTGTGTTTTTTTGTTTTTTTTGGGGGGGGGGGGGGTTGAGGAGTCTTCTGAAGCAAAATATTGTACCAGCTGGAATTTAGTATTGTTCTTTTGCTTTGTGATTTGGTGAATTTTTGGTTTTTAAACCTTGGGGATTTCCTTTTGCAGACACTAGGGGAAGGTGTTAAAGGTGTATATATCTCAGTAGATGTGGATTGTCTTGATCCTGCCTATGCTCCTGGAGTGTCTCACATAGAGCCGGGAGGTCTTTCTTTCCGTGATGTTCTCAACATCCTGCATAATCTCAAAGGTGATGTTGTTGCTGCAGACGTGGTTGAATTCAACCCACAACGTGATACTGTTGATGGAATGACTGCCATGGTAGCTGCTAAGCTGGTGAGAGAACTGACTGCAAAGATGGCAAAATGATACTTTAACGCAGTCCTCATTCCTGAATGCACCTGGAAGGCTAACTTTTCAGAGTGGCATTGAATTTTCACTCGGTTTTATTGAAGCATTAATAAAAGAGCTTACGTGTACTGTGCTTTAGCTGCTGGGAAATCCGTGCAGCAAAGTACATGTAGTTCTGCAGAACATGTCACATACAGATTGCTACACCGTTACTGTTAGCATATTTTGAATTTATTTTATTTTTATGCCTAAATTAGGTAAGTGTTTAAGGTCAATGTTGTGACATATACTTCTATAGTCATCAACTAGCATGAATGGAAACAAGCTTCTCCAGTTTCTTTTTAACATGCGGGACAGTAACCATTAGATAATTGATACTTCTACAATATCATGTGTTATGATTTGTTTTCAATAAATGGAATTGATTCTTTTAAAATTAAACGTAACATCAAAGTAAATGAGTTTAAAGTGGTTGTTTCTTTTACCAAAAAATAAATAACATTAAAGTGGTTGTTTCAAATATTTTGTAGGACTGTTTGCTTTTCAGGTGGCTTGTAGTTGGGCTTTTTTTTTTTTTTTTGGCTTGCTTTTGATTACAAAGGAAACGGTTTCAAAATTCTGCAGAGATGTTACAATTGGTTTTATTGAGAATTTGGTTTTATCTATGTGGCTGATTTTACCTAGTGAGATAAAGTTTATTGTTGCAAGTCATGATAAAATTACTTAGAGTATGTTTGGAAAAGATTAATTTTTTTTTAAATAACTTTTTTTTAATAAAAAGTTGTTTTATTTAAAATCTATCTTGTTTGTTTAAAGTGTGTAAAATTGATTATAAGTTAAAATTATTTTTCTATAACTAAAAATAGCTTTATTTTAAAAAAATTGTTATTTCAAACTTTTAATTATTTGATTTCAAATTATTTTAAAAATTTTAAGAGATAAATATCTATTTGTTCTTAATCAAATAATTTTTTTAATTATTTCATACATCTTTTGATAATTTAATACATAAGTGAATTTTTAATACAATTTAAATAAAATTTCTTATCATAAAATCGATTATGAATTAATATATCTAAACATAAATTTTTTTTTTCATAATCAATTATTTTAAAAATTAATTATACACATAATTAGTTTTTTACATAATTTTTTTTTTCACAATTAATCTAAACATACACTTAGTTTAAATGATTGAAAAGAATAATTTGACCATTCTTACTCTGTCTTCAATGATTATTCTTTTTCTTTTTCTTTTTTTGGGAGGGGGAATTTGAACTCTTTGGTAAAAACTTATAGTAATGGACATTGGTATAGGTTTTAAAAACTGGATTCATCATTCAACAGGTGAAGGGTATTCAAGAGGTTTAATGGTTCAATTATAATCAAATAAGAGTATAATTAATTATTATATTTATATATAAATATAATAATTAAATTTTTCTGATAAAGAAAATTTTCAACAACTAACAATGAACTTGTTGTACTTGTTGTACTGGTTGATGGTTTCTGATTGGTTTCATAATTCATATCATAATAACATGAAACGATAGCTTTACTTATCGAATCATATTATTACCAACTTAAAAATCTTGAATAAAATGAAACCGGTGAGCAAACAAAAATACACCTTAGCTAACGACAGCAATTCTTGAATGGTTTTTTCGTTCAACAATTTATATAGCTGAATCGGATTAGAGAAGTGACTGATTCCAGATTGAACTAACCAGTTCGGGCTAATTTTCAAAACCATGTTGGTAACCTAAAACCTACTTAGTACTATTTTATTATAGTAATGAGTAAATGATACAATAATTGATATTTCAAAAAGCGCAGGTGCTGAGCTGCTTTGCATATGATGAAAATTAAAAAGAAAGACTACAACTTAGAAAAGTTTTTTAGTCCTATTATAGTCTGAAAAGAGAAGGTATTATTGTAATTTCAGTTATATAAGTCAAATCAAAACATGATTGAGTCGGATGTGAAAATTTAGAAAGTAATTACATATTTATAAAAATAAAATAAAAACAATACTCATTATTGTAGTATTAACTAGGATTAGAATTTTTTTATAAACATAGGTACGATAAATATATCTGAATTAACAAAAATGAGAGATTAAATTACATCACAACCATTTAATCTATAATTATCTCAAAAATTGATCCAATGAAGTAATTGGACTGCAATTACATCTTTAGTGAAATATTAATAACTGTTTACACTGGCCTTTAACTGTACGTAGAAACTATTCACTATAGATTGCAATCGAATTAGCATTACTTTCCTCAAAACAAAAAACACAGATTTGAACGTGTCCAAGAATCCATTAACCGAACATTTGTGGTCTGATCTCAATAATCCAAAAAAAAAAACTTCATTAAGAAAAAACGTTATATCATGATGAAGTCATGTTAATTATAAACACAAACTAAACTAAAATTGATATATCATGAGATGATTTGCTCAACTTCATCCATGCATATTTTCATCCTTGCAAGTAGATACTTGATTTCTTAATAACAATTGGATTACAAGTTATTTGGGTTCTATAACAATATTTGATATTGAGGCTCTTTAAGAATTTGTTTTCATATAAAGAATAAAGCAGTACAGAGACATAAATGCTAAAATCCCAGGGCACACAACTACATATTACCTTACATTTATTTTCTTGCCTAGCCACCTCACCATCTGTTATTCTACCTGAAGCCTGCCAAAAATTTTGCTACCATACTCAAGTCAAATGACAACTTCCTCTGTTTGTCTCTTCTCTGTTCTCCAATGCTCTGTCCTTGTATCTTTTGGCACATACAACATACAATACCAAGTCAATGGCTGTCAAAAAAGCAGACAAGAAGAAAAACCAGTCTAAGTGACCATCATTTAGATTAGGTGGAACCCAACCAGGTCTTCCATGACTTGATGTGATTTTCATCACCACTGTCAAAATAATGTTGGCAACAAAACTTCCAAGTGCAGATGAAGACATGGACAGCCCCATTCCCAAGCTTTTTAATCCATCTGGTGTTTGTGATGCAAAAAACTCCATTTGTGCCACGTATACAAAAGCTTCAGATACTCCTACAAGCACATATTGTGGTGTCTGCCAAAAGATGCTCAAAGAACTTGTCTCTTTACCATTATCACTAGCAAGTCTAAGTCTTTTCCTCTCAACAAAGCCAGCAATGGTCAAGGCTATTATTGCAATGACTAGTCCAATGCCAATTCTTCGTAGCTCGCTAGGAGGTTTTGGATCTCTTTTCATCACTTTCACATATAATGGAACAATAAGAATGTCAAATAACATAATAAATGCAGATGTGCTTATAATATCAAATGCAGTCATGCTGGCAGGAGGGATTTGAAACTTTAAGAAAGTTCTATCCATGGTAGCACCCTGCTCAACAAATAGAGAAAGCATTTGTATGAAGACAACGGAGGAGAAGATGGTACAAAACCAAACTGGCAGCAATCTCAAAATACATTTCACTTCTTCAACTTGTGTCACAGTGCAAAGATACCATGGGTTTGGTTTTTGGCCTTTGTCTAACAACGAGTTAGTTTCCTCAGCAGAAATGATAGCAGCTCGATCAAGAAACCTGTTTGTCACCAAGACAAATCAGTTAGATTTGATTATCAACTTTACTAGACAAATCAGTTACCTTAGGCTTTAAATTGGCTCTTTCTTGTATTCATACCATTTTATAGTTCCAACCACTTTAATGCACAAATGTTGCACTAATAATGCACAGTAATGACAAAGCACTTCCATATGCTCTTAAGACACTTACCTAAGGCCAACTGTGTGGTGTATTCTCTTGACACTATCCCCTTCTTGAAAATCATAGAGGCCTTCTCCATTTGCGGGTAGTTGAAATTTTATTTTCCTCAAAGAGGCCACTATTACTTGTGCAAACCTGGAGATAGGGTTTCCAAAAGGCTTGAAGTGTCTGTATCTGAGAGTTCCACTCAACAGAAGAATAAAGGAAAAAATGGCACTGCCAGCACTTATCCAAAACCCCAATACCCAATTTCCCATAGTCCCTATGTAAGCCAGTACCGTCTCAGACACTAAGCATCCCAGGTTCAATGCCACATAAAAGTAGCTGTAAAATGAAGCCTTAGATCGTTGTTCTTTCGGATCTTCCTCATCAAATTGATCTGCACCAAATGTTGCTAAAGCAGGGTCAGCAGCTCCATTTCCTAGAGCAATTAGATATATTGATATGTAAAGTATTGCAACTTGAATTGGTGTATGTGGTTCACATAGCAATCCTATTGTGCCACAACCATGAGGTTTAAGTAAAAGGAAGTGGGTTGACAAGGATAGTACCACCAACCCCTGCATAAAAGAGAAGGAAAATAGAACTTTAGATTTTGTAAAATTATTGTAGCTATCATGTTCTATAAACAAGTAGATATTATTTTAATTCTAACTTACAAAAAACAACAAAACAAGGAATTATTTGTATAGCATAGCCTGCCTAATTTATTGAGAGTTAAGGATTGGCCAACAATGAATGCATTATACACAACTTTCTTTATAACACCCTATTCGTACTGATAAATATATTGATAGTTGCATCTGATATTTTATTGAGATTAGCTTGTTGATTACTTACAATGATGAATACAACTTGAAATATGATACAAGTGAGGTATCTTCCCAAGTATGAGTCACTAAGAAAAGCACCAATTAGAGAGAAGAAATAGGTTGTGCCCATCCATCTGCTAAATGTGTTTGCTGCCTCAGCATTAGTCTGTCTCAGTACTGACTTTGAGAAGAGAACCAAATTTACTTCGACTCCAGCAAAGGCCAATGCAATTAGTCCTTGATTCACTGTCTCAATTTTACAATTCTATAATCAATAAAAAATATGGATATAATTAAAAAAACTGATAATATAATTGAATTAAACATATCTTCAGAAAACAAAAGTATCTAATTATATTTGTTTATTCCTTATGCTACTGTCTTCCATTCCAACAAATACAGGAATAGTAAGAGGTGTTACCTAACAACAACATGGCACTTCTCCATCCACCGGTCCTCTCTTTCATAGCTGGTTTTCCATAACAATCGACTGACCCGTCTCTTGTGCAAGGATTGATTAGTCTCTCCCCATCACACTGATCAAAGTTCGAAGACACTTTTTTCTTAATAAAAACTAATTATTTTACCAATTTGATCATAACAAAATTACACGAGTTGATATTCATTTGCATTTCAAATTATTTTAAATTAAGAATAAAAAATTAAATAATAAAAAACAGAGAAAACAGTATGCCGATTTTTTTTCTAATGAATAATTAAAATAAAAATAAAAATAAAAGTAGCGGCAATGATAAATAAATATACCATAAAACAATGTTGTTATATTAATTTTTTAGTATATAAGAGAGAAAGGGATAAAAACTAACCCCCAGTGAAAATAATACCAAAACTGTCAGCAAATAAATCTCGCAAGTGCACGAAAATATAAATCTCGCAATTACAAACGTCACTTTCCATTATTCATTTGAACACAATTCAAATTATTACGATCAGAAACGTATTTCTATTTATAGTGTTTATATTAATATTTATCAAATTATTATTACAAAATTTTAATTTTAGGGAGAATGAATTTAAAGTTTGGTTTGGAAAAAAATATCTCCATTTAGTTTTTGGATAAAATTAATTAAGTATCCAATTAATTTAACCAGTAATTTACATACAGTTAATAACGTATCAAGTATCAAAATAAAAATAAATTTTTCACCAAAAAAAGATGAATTATTAGTTAACTGTATATAAATTATTAGTTAAAAAAGTTAAATACTTAATTAATTTTATCTAAGAACATAATGATGATACTTTTTTACCAAACTAACCTAAAAGGTCATTATCCCTACTTTTTAACTCAAAGGCTGGCACGTAGTATAGGATAAGACAAGATAGGATAAGAGTTATTAGATAGTATAAAATAAACTATTCAACATTTAAGGTTTATATTATACAATGTTTGATGTGTTATCGTATAAAATAAGGTTGTATAATTCTATACTATTATGTGTTTGTTATTACAATGTATAAGTTAATATATGATAATAAAATATTTAATTAGAAAAATATACTCATATATATTTAAAATAATAAATTCCAGCGAGAGAATTTTTTGAGAGAGAGAGTTTCTAGAGAGATTTTTTTAGAGAGAATTTCTAGAGAAAGAGTGACATTTTATAGAGGGAGATAGACTTTTGGAGAGAATTTCTAGAAAGAGATAGTTTTCAAAGAGTGATTTTCTAGATAAAGATAGATTTTTTATAGAGTTTATCGAGAAAAAGAGTCTCTAGAGAGAGAATTTTAAGAGAGAAATAATTTTTATAGAGAAGGTTTTTAGAGAGAGAAATTTTTAAAAAATGGACAAAATTTTTAGGAAAGAGAGTTTCTATAGAATGTTTCTAAAGAGAGAGTGAGTGATTTTCTAGAATGAGTTTATCGAGAGAGTGTGAGTAGTTTTCTAGAGAGAGATTTTTAAAAGAGAGAAAGTTTTTAAAGAGGGATAGAGAGAGTTTCTAGAGAGAGGTTTTCAAAAGAGAGAAAGTTTCTAGAGAGGGAGAGAGAAAATTTCTAGAGAGAGAGATTTTCAAAAGAGAAGAATTTCTAAAGAGTGAAAATTTCTAGAGAAAGTGGGAGATTTTCTAAAGAGAGAAAGTTTCTAGAGAAAGTGAGATTTTTTAGGGAGAGTGAGAGATTTTCTAAAGAGAGAAAGTTTTTAGAGAAAGTGAGATTTTCTAAAGAGAGAGATTTTATATATGTATAGAGAGAGAATTTCTAGAAAAAGTGAGATTTCGTAGAAAGAGCATTTCTAGAAAAAGAAAAAGATATTTTCTAACGAGAGAGAGAGTTTCTAGACGGGGTGACATTTTCTAAAGAGTTTCAAGAGAGAGAGATTTAATAAAGAGGGTGATATTTTCCAAAGAGAGAAAATTTCTAGATAAAGTGAGCATTTCTACATAGAGTTTTTAGAGAGAGATTTTATAAAGAGAGAGTTTCTAGAGAGAGAGATAAATTTTCTAGAGAGAGAAAAATTATAGAGAAAGAGTTCTTAGAGTGAGAGAGATTTTTTAGAATGAGAAAGATTTTTTCAGATAATGAGACAATTTCTAGAGAGATAGATTTTATAGAGAGAAAAATATTTTTTAGAGAAAGCATTTCTAGAGAGAATTTCTAGAGTGAGAGAGATTTTATAGAGAGTAAGACACTTTATAGATAGAGATTTTCTAGAAGAAGAGAGTTTGAGAAATTTTCTAGAGAGTTTTTAATTTCTATAGAATAAACTTATCCTATCTAGGTTTATCGCCCCTTAAGCATGTATAGATTGATACAACATATGATGTATAAAATAATATCATTGTATAAAGGTTTAATGATCCAAACATTATATAAGTCTTGATTGTATAAACTTATCTTATACTATTATGCCTTATCCGTGGCCAAAATCTCATAGTTAAGAATGTATAGGATAATGAGCAGGTTTAGCAATAAAGTCAAATTCTCTCCCTTCATTAAATACAAATGTAATGAGTTTTCTCTTTACTAAAAAATTAACTCGCTAATATCTTCTTTTATTAAATTAGGTAATTTTAAGCCATTAGATCAAATTGTAATTAATGGATCACCGAATCTCCTAATTAATAGATCAAATTTTAAGCCATTAAACATTTCTGTACGTGAGTCACTAATCTCCTAATATTTTAATGGTTAGAGATTGATGTAAAAATAAGACTCTTACACTGGTGTCAATTTCCTTACCCATATATTAAAGGAAGAATAGAAATATCTAAGAAAGAAGAGATCTAATCATTTAGACTCTTATTTAATATTTTAGAAAGAAATAAAGGAAAAATAATAATAGACCAATATGTGGAAATTAAGGGTAGTCGTATTTGGTTGATTTCCTTTTCCGTTTCTTTTAAATATTCTTTACCAAACATTGTATCATAATTAAGGCAATATTTTTTTATATTAAACTATGAATTGTGAATCCAACTTGGAAAATTAAAAAAGTTACAAATTCATGTTCGTTAGATATATAAAGATTGTGCTATGTTTGAAATATTTTTGAAGGAAATGGAATGAAAGAAGAGTTACATCTCATTTTTTTTGAATGTTTAAGTAAGGACTATCCTCCCTTAGATTTAAAAATAAAATAGACAGAATGAGTAAGATATAAAATTAAAATTTTAACATAGTCACTATCACAATCTTATGTCACAATAACAAATGTTTTAGAGGATATATGTAATTTAATATATTTGATATAAAATATATCTCATTTTATTGAAGTTGTTAGGTAGAGATTTATAAATGATTTTAATATCTAATACACTCACTCACGCAAGGGTTTTATGGGCTTGAAGGCTATCCTAAAAATTTAAAATGTTAAATGGATGCTCATAAATAATTTTATATCTCTAAAACTTATCCTAGTTTGAGAGAAATTTTTTTAAGCTTTATGGGAGAATGAGGAGAAAGATATCCTTCATTCCCCCCCCTCAAAATTCTTTTAAATAAAGATTTGTGTTCTCCTCTATATCCAAACATAGCAGAACACGAGGGAATAAAAATAAAACAATTATTACCTCGCTTGATTTCTAGTCCTATGTAGTTTTTTCTTTCCTTTTTGTTACCAAAAAAAAGAAACAATTAGGAGAGAAAAATGTAAGAAAATAAATACTAACTAGAAAATGTAAAAGAAGAAGAAGAAGAAGAAGAAATCATTATATCAAGTTCTATATAGAAATGCACAGAGCAAAAAGCTAGCATTGGTGGTCAAGAGGTATATGCTAAGCATGAATATATATATATAATATGAGTTTAATTTTCATCCACCGTCAGTGTAAAGTTTTTTTTTACACTGTCATCTAATTATGTGTTGCCAAATCATTAAAAGAGTTTGACTATCATAACAATCACCTAGAAAGTTTAACTCTTTTAATGATGTGTCAGTACATGATTAAATGACAGTATAAAGAAACTTCACACTTATAGTGGATTGAAATTAAATTCATATAATATTGATACCAAGAAATGCAGCATATATAAGTGCCATTTAAAACAATGATGGAATATGAGTTTTCCTTTTTCAAAGTTACCTTAGAATAACTACTGACTTGCGAACTTGCAGTGGTCTCTAAATCTTCTCCTGCATCCATGGTTCTTGTAAGGGTGATGAAAAACACAAACAGAGAGAGAAAGAGGGGAGAGAGAGAAAAAGATTAAGATATAGATTGGGAGAAAGAGTGCTTGAATGAGGGATTTTATTGATATATATCTTTTGGTGCAACGAATTTATTTGTATTAATGAAAGGAAAAGAAAAGAAATGAGATATAGGAATCAGATTTGCCATGTAACTGATCTTCTAAATCGCGGCGGCATGGCATTGTGTGTAGGCAAGTGTGAGATCTCAATTTAGGATTCAAATCTTCAGACTTTATAATAAAATATTGTTACTTTATAATAATTATGCCTTTTTAAGTTAATATTTTTTTAATTTAAAATATTTTATTGAAAGACATAATTTTTTTTTGGTGTTTTGAAAGACATAATTAGAAATAGAGAAAACATAGAATTTCAGTTCCAAGTTTTGAATACATATACAAGTCACCATATATGCCATGCATAATATAAAAGGGAAAAAAATAAAATAAAACCACGTAGTGATTTGTGAATAGGACCATTGAGTATATGGACAATCCCAATAAATGCACCGATTTATTGGTGTTTCTTTCCTAATTTGTCAATTTTTGTTTTGTTTATATTGCCATAAAAGATTCTCAGGTTGCGCTAATGGTTTTCTTAGGTCAATTCAAATAAATTGTTTTTTTAGGTATAAATAAATAAATTGTTTTTATTAATAATATGATTTGCTCATTCATAATTGATTATATTTACTTAATTTTTATTTTCTATTCATAATTTTTCTTTATTTTTAGTGTGGATGATTATTTTTTAGAAAAATAATAAATTAAGAATTTTAGCTTAAAATTTGTTATAAACTGCTCGAAGTTCTCAATGTTAAACTATTCTTAACCTTTTTTTTAATTAATTTTGCATACACATTTTGAAATCCAATATTTAATATATCTTAAAACTTTATATTATTTTATTTACATTTGTCTCTCTAAATTTACTTCAACCATTTAAAGATGATAAGTTTTTTTGGTACATAAAAATTTAAGTGAGGGAAAGACCCATTTTCAGTTCAAGGTCAGTGTAAATCACCAATCTCAATGAGAATTTATGGTGAGATTATAGATTGATCACTAGCGAGCATACCCTAAATTTAAATTTAAGTCATTGCTAGCATGGACGGAAGGTTTAACCAGATGTAAATTTGATTTCAAAGTTACAGGCAAAATCAATAAATTAATAAAAAAGTTACAGGCGAATCAAAAGTATCAATTTTATAAAAAAATATAAAATTGATACTTTTGATACTATTTTTTCTCATTGACCAAGTTACAGATAGAATCAATAAAAAGAAAAAAATAGTATCAAAAGTATCAATTTATAATTTATATAGTGAATAAGAAAAAAGAAACGATTAGTTAGCCGAATGTAACTCAAGTAGATGAAGTGAATAAAGATTTACATAAAAATTATAGCCTTAAAAGTTCAAGTTGTGCTCACAACAGAAGAGTGATTTTATGTAATGCAAATGAAATTGGAAAAGAATGAGCAGGAATGAAATGATCTGCCCTATAGTTTGGTATCTTTTGAAATATAGTAATAATATTTGCATAGATTTTATCTTCACAAACTCTTTACAAAGTCTTATGCAAGTCATTGAATAACATCTTAGTCCTATGGTAATGGGTTAGATGAGTTTAACTTAGAGTCTGTGATAATAACTATAATTTCTATAAAATCAATGAAGATATGTTAAGAAAAGGAAATTAAATATCATTCGATGAAGTATAGAATCACCAATTACACATCTCTAAGAAAGAATGACAATTTTTGATACTATGGAACAAGTCATGAAATATAATCACCATTATATATTTTTCCACTAAAAAACATGAAAATATTTATTTCCTAGAATAAAGGATAAAATAAAATCATCATTTCCTATATTAAACATAACAATTGTTGTATCAAAGAAAGAAAGAAAAATAGCCATAAGCAAAAGCCTATGCTATTAAGTATTAACAACTTTAAAAACTTTAATTAATATCTCAATTTCAAATTTTGTTTTTCGACTTGTGCATGTTAATTTTGTAACTTACTAATAACTTCAAAGCTTCTAGTTTTGTCAAGTTACTACATACGTAAAGCAAATAACTTAGTATATTTAATAAAAATTTCTAATTAAGAATTTCCTTATTTATTCTAATGGAATTGAATAAAAGTAAAAATTTAAGAGATAAAATTAATGAAATTTAAAGTTTTCAAAGCAAAATTGACAAAAGTTTCTGCTTTTGTCATTTGTAACTCTTTTGTTTTGGTGCATTGTCATTTGTTACTTTATTAAGAGGTGCTTCCACTCAAAGCAATCCTTGCAGGAATGGAGGTGTGACAGAAATTAATTTGGCACTCTTTTTTTTTTTTTGTATGGGTATCAAGAATGAATTATCAAACATTTATTAATTACAACTTATATTTAGTAAAATATTTATTATGATACTAATAATTTATAAATATTTAATAACTTATCATAAATAATGGTACAATAGTAACTCCTAATTGGGTATAACAAGAGGTGAATCCCAATGCAATAATGCATATTACATTACACTAATTATCTTATCTGTGCAAGCATATTACATTATACTAGTTATCTTATCTGTACGTTGCATAGCTTATTTTATATTTATTATTTTAAATAAGTTAATTTAAATAAAATATTATTTTAATAAAAAATCTCAAATATATAGAAATAATTTAAATTTTGCTATATACTTTCACTATTACTTGAAAAAAAAATTTCTTACCATTCTTAATTGATATTATTAATTGCTTAAGATAATTTTACTATAATAATAATAATAGTAGTAGTAGTAATAATAATAATAATATATAAATATAGATGTGTTATTATTATAGCTATGCATTTAATGATATTAATAATTGCTTCTCAAAGACAATTTTACTAATATAATAATAATAAATATATAGATAGATAGATAGATAAATTCTGTGGGCTAGAAGTTATATCGTGTAAGTGCTCGAATGTTGTCCTCTATCAAATTTGAAATTTTTTTTGTTATTTGGCTAAAAACAAAAAATGGACAAGCATGTGTATTTATTTTAGTACAACAACAAGTTCATAAAAGAAATATTTGCTTTTGTGGTGAAACAAATTGTTTGTGTGCATTAATTAAAATATTTTTATGATTTGGCATAATATTATTATTTAATATTTAAATAAACTTAATGATTTTCTAAAATATCTTTATAACTATAATAAAAATATATATTTTAAATACTCAAATAAAAGTAGAATATTGAGATAATTTTTCAAAAATTTAATTTTTTAAATTAATTTTTATAATTATTTATTTTATACTTTATAGTTTAACCTAAACAAATTCTTAGTGTTATTAGATTGAGAAATAATTCATATTAATACCATTTACTCTTATATCACAATTAAAAATTTAATTTTTGGGTGTTAAAATGTAGGGATGACAATGGGGCGGGGACGGGTTGTAGCCCCCCATCCCCCGCCCCATATTTGCATGGGTACCTGCTTTTGATTCTCTCGCAGGTAGATGAGTATCCACGAGTATCTGTAAATACCCATAAAATTAGTAAAATTAAAAACAGAAGAAGAAAAAATGAAAAAGAAAGAAGAATAAATTAAATAAATTTTAATATCATAATTTATCAACTACAAATTAATTTAGTTCAACAACTGTAAATATTTAAAATCAAAATAACAATACAATTTTCTTGAAAAACATATATATATAACAATAATACAACTTTAAATACTTAAAATTATATATCGGGTATCCACGAATACGGGAGAAACAACACTCTCTCTCACCCCATTTAATAAACGGGTATTAAACTTCCGCCCTATAATAAATATTACCCACGGATACACATAGGAGATGAAGGAAATTGCCATCCCTATTAAAATGTCTTCCAATTGAAAGTGTCCTAAAGTAGTAGGGGAACTAACTGTTGAGTTATGACACCAATTTATTAGCAAAAAAGGAAAATGAAGTATTATGTTAAATATTAACAGAAAAAGTGAATCTTTAATAGAAATTCAATAAAAGTTACACGACGCATGCTTGTATTTGAAAATCTGTATGCCAATATGCTAATTAACATATTAATGTATGTTGTATTCATCTAGAAAATGTTTTTTTTAATCCAAATTAGTTTGTACGCATTAAATTAACCCAAAATAACAAAAAAATTCAATTGCTACTATGTTTCTCATGTGAGATAAATGAATGAGTTAGTTAATTTGTAGCCAATAATAATATTCGAGTTTCTATATAGTCTCTAGATCTCATATAGCTACCATTTTGATTTGACATGTGCTTTGTGAGGCTGATTTTGTTGCTCATTTTTCTATTGTAAAATATGGAACTCTTGTGGGGTCATGCCTCGAGTTGAGTCTATTAGGGGGTGGCTTTATTATTATTATTGAATATTTTCTTATGTTTCCATTGATACAGTGCCGTGCCTCCAAAGATAAGCTATAGAGAAAGACCTTTACCCTCTAGCTACAAAAGATGCAAAGAGGTAGAAAGCAATTGGCAATTTGTAGAGAATCTTTTGTGAGAAAAAGAACAAGTAAAAGATGTTTTCAGAGTTTAATAAAGTTTTTTTAAGGGTAAAATATAAAGACACCTCTTCAACTTGTGAGTGAGTTGCATGTATATCCCCTAAACAAAAAAAAAGTAGATAGTATAAATACCTCAATTATTTATTGTGTAGTAATCAAGTGTTCCGTTCAAATATTTGTTATATTTAACTGATGCTCAAAGGGTACAAGTGACTTATTATTATTATTATTATTATTTATAAATAACTTATTAAAATCAATTAGATTGTTATTTTGAAATTAAAAAAAGATTAAATTACACTACATTACCCCAATGTTTGTTAATATGACAACAAATTCTAAACTTTGTTATAAATTGCATTTTACACAATTTTTTATTTTTGAAAAATTGTTAGTTAATTACTTAAAAAGAAAAAATAAATTCACTTATTTTAATTATTAGTGTACAACAAAATTTTTTTAAGCTTAAGATTATAAGTTCTTTTTACAAATCAAGTTGACTTTTTTATATAAAACTTAAAGAGATATAACTTGACAAATATTATGAAGAGACATATAATTCATATGTATTTATTTATTTTCTAACATATGATTAATATATTATATATGTCTATTATGTAAAAAAAATTGTACTCTCCCTTTCTCATTTTGTTTTCTTTATTAAGTCTTCTAACTCTACTACTTTTAAGTAAAGACCATGCATTCAATTCCTTTTTATCATTTTTTTGTGGTTTTTAATTTCTTTCTCCCTTTCTCAGCATTATAATGTGTTTGAATTTTTTTTATATAAAAAAGTAATTTTTTTTTATAAAAATATACTTCTACAAGTTTTAAAGCATGTTTGGATGTAATTTTTAAAAACGTAAAAGTAAAAAAAAAATCAATTATCACTTATTTTGGAAGTTAATGATCATCATCTTCTAAAAAAAAGAAAAGTAAAAATGGTTTTTAATATAAATTTTTGATAAAAATATTATTTGTCTTTATTAAAAATTATATCACACGTCATCTTTTTTTTCTCTTGCAAACCTTACCTCCCTCATTTTAGATATTCTACATTTTAGTAATTTTGTTACTAGAAAGTTATTCTCTTCTTTTTTATCCAAAAAAACTTAAAAGTTATTTTATTACTTAAAAATATTGCATCTAAATACAAAATACTTTTTTGAGAAAAAAACTCCACAAAAAAAATTTTTAAATTAATTTTTTTAAATTTATCTAAACGATCTCTTAATATGTCAAAATATTGACTTTGAGAATAGAACCAAATTTAATTAGTCATTGATTAACTTTTTATTCCATATGCAAGCTAGATATTGTTGTCTTCTATTCCAACAAGTATGAGAATATCAAGAGGGGCATAAGTACCTAACAACTGCATGGCACTTCTCCATCCACGTGTCCTCTCTTTCATAGCCGGTTTTCCATAATAATCATCTGACCCATCTCTTGTGCAAGGATCAAAAGCTCTTTTTCCTTCATGTCGATGAAGCCCGAACACCTCCTATTCAAGTTGCCAATCGATTAATATGATAAATACAAACTGATATTAAGGTATAGGCTTATACAGTGGCGATTGGCTAAGTTGGGAAATTCATTATGAGTGCCAAAAACTAATTATATATACTTTTTGAAGAGGCCAAAGATTAAATTACATAAAGAATTTGAGAAAATTTTGAAAAGGATTTGAGAAAAATTTAAAAAGAATTTAAATAATTTTAAAGGAGAATTTTGAAGGCCTCGGCCAACATCCTTGCCTCCTTCTTGGACTTGTATACACACATAACTCTAAAATTTATGCATGAAATCTTATAGAAGTAAAATATTGAAGTGGTAAATAATTGATTCAATAATATCATTAGTGAAGAAAATATACTACTACTTTATTGGTAATAAGTGAAAAAATATTTTACTAGACAAATATGTTGCCTTACACTTTAAATTGGCTCTTTCTTATATTCAAACCATTTTATAGTTCCAACCATATCTAATGCACAAATATTGCACGAGTAATGCACAACAATGATAAAGCACTTCCATATGCTCATAATTAAGACACTTACTTGAGGCCATTTGTGTGTTGTATATATTTCTCCTCAGTGCAATTTAATTTTGTAAACTTGATTTTGTTCATAAGTAAGTTTGTACAACTGCAATTTATGTTTGTAAATTTTTACCTGAAAAGTAATTTTGACATAATTGATGTTGTTTGGATATTATTTATTAGAATCACTTTTAGATATGTAATTACTAGAAAGGGTATGAGTTCTATATTACTTTGTCCAAATTATTTACTCTTTTATTTCATTTCATTAATTTTTAGGTATAATTTTAAAAATAACATGAATATTGTTTAATAATTTTTCAGCATGTATTATTGTCATTATATTATAATGAATTAATGATAAATGAAGCCATAAATATTAGATAATTAGAAAGCAGAGTTGTGTAGCATTTTTACCTGCCTTTTCTCAATTTCAAATCACTGTGCATATGTGCCATGAGAGCTAGCTCCACCGCTAATTGTTTCTTCTGGAAATGATGATGGCATCAAAGTGCTGAGAAAATGGTTATATGTAGAGACACGAGCTGCACCAGGAGTGAAGGCAAGAATTGGAAAAAGGGTGGAGTGGGTACTTGACCATTGGGAGAATTTAATTTTGCCATGAATCAAAGTCCCTGAATGCAGAAGCGAGAAAAACATGCTTCTGGTCAAAACCACAGTTGAGGACCAAAATCAAGTTTGAAAAAGAAATTTCAACGCACAACCAAACGTATGTTTAGAAAAACAAACTTCCGTTTGAATGGTCAAAAGCCCGTTTGGGGTGGCCGAAGCATGCATACAGTGTCTTTGTAAGCCAATGTCGTCTCTCATAATTCACTAATCACACTCATCATTAAATTGGGCAATTCTAAACATTAAATTAAATTACAATCAATGGTCTTATAAGAGTTTATGCCAATTGATTGGTAGTAACATTAGCATGGTGCAACATACTTGATGTATGCTTTTAAAAGTTAGGTGCTGCTTATTAAAGCCCCATTCAAAGTATTTTTGGTTTTATGTTTTGAAAATTTTAAAATTCAAATCTAGTTTCATTTCTAACTTTTGAGTTTCAGTTTTTTTTAGTCAAGCCACTCTCTTTACCTCGCCTCAGTATGAATTCACTCAATATAAAAAAACATTGAAACATAAATATAATTAAAAATGGTAATCATTAGTAGTAGGACCAACTACGATAACTACAAGTCATACCATTATAAAAATACAAGTCTTAACTGAAACAAAATATAAATATTCAAACATAAATATAAATATTTATCATACACATGTCTTAATCCAAACATAAACATAAATTTTCAGATATTGAGGACAATATCTTTCTTCAGCTCATCTGATAATGTCAAAAACACATCCCTCCATAGAGGGTTTTTTTTCAGCATTTTTACTGCCTTTGTAAAAAGAACAACACCAATGCCTTCAAGTTTGTCAATGATGCTCAAACAAGTCATCAATTTCTTATTTGCTTCATTGTCTTGTCCATCTACTTCCTCCCGTAGCATTAGAAGATGACCCTACTACCTGACTGGTGCTCATATTCTCCAAAATATCAGCTTTTTTTTGGAACTTTCTCCCATAATTGTCAAAGCATTAGCAAATGCTATTTGAATGTTCTCTCTTACTTTCCTTTTTTTTTGAGTCAGAATCAACGTTTGCTTTCTTTTTTGTTTTATAACTATGTTCCTCATGATCAAAATCATTTTCTCCTTCACTGTTATCATTACTTATCAAAGGACTTTTTGTAGAAGGGTGCTGATTTGCACTAGAGGCAGTTGTGTTCCCCAAAATGATACAAAGTTTATCATAATGAAAACATTATTTCTTCTTAAATTGCTTTGCTGACTTATACTTTTGCAAGATCATATTTGAATTATTAGTATTTTGTAAAATCATAACATACCACAAATATGTAAATATCAAATTATAACACACCTCACATAGCTTCTTCCATTCATTATCTGAGGTAATAATTTGTCCCGTGACTGAATTATATCCTAATCCAATCTTTATTTTAATCAAATTAGTAAAATCTTTTCATCTTCCCCTTAAATGATTGTATTTGTTCTTGAATTGCTCCATTGTGTATGCCTTGCCAAATTTTGTTTTTAGCTTTTTCTTGATATGTTTCCATGCTACCTTTGTAAGAGTAGTTGTATATCTATTACCCTTCTTAACTTCTTCCTCCAATAAAGCTATGAAATGAGATTCAACATTTTGTGGTCATATATATTTTTTAATTGCTATAATCTCAATCACGTCATCTCTAACCGTTTCATTCTCATTTGCCATATAATAAAGTTGTCTTAAAAATGAGAGCTATTTTTATATTTAAAAAACTAATTGACATGAAAGTATTTCATGGAATGAAAATTGTAGTACAAACATCATAAATCAACCAATAATTTGATTAAAAATGAAATGGATTGATTTTGGTTGAAATAAAATTGATTTGATAAAGGAGACCGATTATCGTGTCCTAAACAAGATGGAACATAGTACTAAGCCTACAAAACCATCCCAAGAAAAATGGCTAGAAGGTACTTGACCCCTCAACACCACTAAAGAAATTACTTTATTTTTGTTTTCAAAACGCGTCTTGAATGAGATAGAACATGATACCAAGCTCACAGAACTAGCTTAAGAGAAATAATGGCTAGAGGGTACTTGACCCCTCAACACCACTTAACGAAATTATTATGGCATTGGATCATTCAAAATCATGTAATTCTTTTGAAAGTGATTACGTGTTGACCGATTCTAATTGAAAAAATGATTGATTTGAATTTATTGAATAAAAGAAAATAAATTGATTTGATTAAAGAGAAAAGTGATTTGATAAAAAGTTGATTAGTGCATCCTAAATGAAATGAGACATGGTACTAAGTCTACAGAACCATCTCACGGAAAATTGGCCAGAGGGTACTTGATCCCTCAACGCCAACTAACGAAAACATTATGACATTGGACCATATATTTGATTATTATTCCACCTCTTTTCTTCTTATATAATATAAGTACAAATAATTGATACCAAATATACAAATCAAAATAAAGATATTTAAACGTAATAACATTAAATAATTAAACAAACAAGTAAAGTAAACAAAACAGGATAAATAAAGTAAACAAGGGCAAATAAAATAATAAAAAAAGTGGTGAAACAAAATAATAACAATAAAACTTGTACCAACCAAAGCTAAAGAAAACTAGAAATTAATTTTTTTTATTATTTTTCTCATTATTCCTATTTGGCCTATTCAATTAGTCTCATTTATTATTTAAACTTCTTCTTCCTCTTTTTTTTTTTTGGGAGATGTCCTAACCCAATAAGAAAATACCCTAAACCCAAATATCAACCCAAGCTGGTCCAAACAAAACTTGCATAAACTAAGACCTTGCAAAAGCTAAAATACATATATAAAAAAAGTTAACCCAATAACTAAGCAGGTAAAACCTATACTTTACAAAATTAAGCCCAACTAAGGGATAAAACAAGCCTAAACCACTAAAACAACTTGAAACATTAATCCTAAATTAAACAAAAATAAAAAAAGGGACACAAGAAGAGACTAGAGACCGCAGGATGGTGGATATTGCAGGGGTCTCGATGGATGGTTGGAGCACGGCAGGGTGGTGGATGGGTTCATTGGGTGTTTAGAGGCTTGATGGAGGCGAGATGACTATGGGTTTCGGTTCACGTGAGGTGGCTATAGGTTTCGGTTTGGGTGTGGAGGTGTTATGGGTCTACTGGTTCGTGGATGGTGGCTTGGGTTGTGGTGAGTTGATGTGCTGTGTTGGTTGGGGTTGTTTGAGTTTTGTTGATTTTCTTGCAAGGTGGTTTGGGTGGCGATTTTAGATGGTGTTGCGGTTTTAAAGGTGTTATTAGTGGTTCTTTTGGTTCGTTGGGGTTGTTGCTTGTGGGGTGTTGTTTAGCGGTTGTTTTATTCTGGGTATAGGTTTCGGTTTGGGTGGTGGCATGGTGCTCTGCTGATGGGTTTGTAAATGGGGGTTGGGTTGCAGTTTTGATGTGCTGTGTTGGTTGGGTCCGTTGGGTTAAAATGGGAATGGTTAATGGTGGCTAGATTTCATGGTTCTGATCATTATGTTTGCTGTATAAATGGCATGACTGAGATCGTGACCTTTGTAGAGGGTAAGTGTCTTGTATACAGTTTGGTGGACGTGAGCTTTGGTTAGGTGTTGTATGGCGCCTATTGATGTGTGGCTTCTCTGTGAACAAGTGCTAGTGGTGGCTTGCTGGCTGTTTGGTTGCTTGAGGGTGCTGATGGTGGGTTATGACGGTTCTCACATGGAGATTATGGAAGATGAAGTAAGAAGAACAAAACAAAAAAAAGAAATGGCAGACAACACAAACAACAATCGTATGAGAAATTACTTCAGAGATTGAGTGATCTTACCTTCCCTCTATAAACTCGAATTTCTCCCTTTCATGAAAACCAAAACTTAGCTCGTAATCTCCTGCTACTAGTTGTTCTTTGGTTTCTCCCTTAACAAATTTTTTAAACCTCTTCATTCCCAGAAAATGCATGTTTTCCCCCCTTTTCTCTTTGCCCACGTTTTTTCCTTTTTCCCTGATAGTGATGCCAACAAGCTCCTCAAGGACAGCCACCTTTCCTCAATTTTAGGGATAGTACCAACTTTTTTTTTTTTTGGAAAAGCAAATGTGTTGATTTCATGAGAATATTCTAAAGAGAGTAAAGGGATAAATGGGCTAAAAGAGATATGGGCCAAACAAGTCTGAAGGGTCATGGGCTAGGTATTTGGGTTAACAAATCTTTTGGGCATTTCTTAAATGAGGCATTTCTTTCTTTTTGATTTTTGATTATTAATATTTTTTAATTATTTTTAAATTTCTTTTTACCATTCCATTCAAAATGGGTGTTCACAAAATCACAATTACTAAAACTAATATTATTATCTCGTGAGTCATTTTACATCAATAGAATTAGAAACCAAAACTTATTGGTGAATGAAACTTAACTGTAACTATATTGTAAGTTATTAACATCATTAGAAACTAACAAAATCAAAACCATAACTATAACAACATTAATCTTGTTGAGAATGGGAGGGAGAAATGATGAGAATGATTTTCAAAGAAAATGAAAGGGTGGGAACAAAATACAATAGAGACAAAAAAAAATAGTCAGAGAAGAGAAGAGAGGGAAGAAGGAGAGAAAATACCTTCACAAAAGTAAGAGAGTTAAGAGTAGAAGAGCCACCAGCAGGAGAGGAATGGTGAAGGGGATGATGAAGGGCACGAGAAAGAGACATGAAGGGGTACGAGAAATAACATGATTTTAAGATGAAAATTGTAACAAAAATCACAAAAAATATTTTTATAGTTTTGTGCCTTAGAAGAAAACTGTTTTAAAATTAAATAAAAAAATAATTTGAACCTCATTTTACCTGAACACGTTTCGTTGTCAAATTTAGCTTGTAAAACAAAAAACAGGAAACTTACAACCACCCTGAACGAGGCTTAAGATTGCCATAGGTCAAGTTAAACATGACCCCGGTTCCCAGCTAAAATTTTGATCAGGTCAATTT
This sequence comes from Styphnolobium japonicum, assembly GCA_023212625.1. Lineage (NCBI taxonomy): Eukaryota > Viridiplantae > Streptophyta > Magnoliopsida > Fabales > Fabaceae > Styphnolobium > Styphnolobium japonicum. Next base: position 9,801,595 of record JALBWW010000007.1, on the reverse strand, counting down.
TTATGGCCTGAACCCGATCATATTGAGGTTTGAGTTGGGCCGTGTTAAGATCGAGTCAACTCGATTAAGATACACAAAGGATTTTTTTGGTAATATTTTGATTATTTTTCATTTATTTGTATAAATTTACTTGTATCTACTACTTTTTAGTCATGCTAAGATTTAATTTAGTTGATGATTACATAATAATTGAAGAACATAATAACTAAAATTATGGAGAATCACAATACTTGATCAAAGTCTAATATTTAGAAAAATGTCACAATAATATATTAGAAAAAATATTAAAAATAATAATTTATTTAATATCGGGTATGATTGGAGTGACTCGAACTCGATCAAAAAAATATGTCAAGTCTAAAAGAAGAATCAAAACTCGACTAAAACACTTCGGGTCAAAGTCGAGTTTTTCGTTCGGGGCGGGTCATGAGCACCCCTACTGCTTACAAGTACTCTTAGGACACCATTTAAGAAGAATTTAATGTCCTTTATTAATAATAATGTAATAAATAATTAATTAAAGAAAAAATATTAAATACTTTTTAGATTTCTTAAATATTAATTGTTTTTATTTTTTAATTTAATACTTTATATTTTTATTTTTTAATCAGTATCTAAAGACATTTGTTAACAAATATCTTGAAAATTTTAGGTTTGTCTTAATTTTGTGATTAATCCAGCTGCTTATGATCATGCGATTTTTTGTTCTTAATCTAATAAATGGCTTGAGGACATGACTAATGATATTAATTCCATGTATCAAAATGAAGTGTGGGAGTTTGTAGAGAGAGATTCCTAATTATTTTAAGTTCATTAGTACAAGTAAGTGTCTAAAATCAAGAAAAACTTGAAGAGTAATATATTATGATTTGTTTAAAAACATGATTAAGAGTTTTGACTGAAAGTAAAAGGTTTTTAATTATAATAATAATGTGACAGTTTTGAATATATTAAATAAAAAAATTTAAACTAATAACAAATTAAATTTATAACTTTAATTAATAAACTTGATTTAAAATTGAAATAAAATGTGTAAGAGTCGTAATGATTTAGAGACTGTTTGATTTGAATTCTCCCATACCACTTTATCTTCACTGTAAAATGATTTCATTTTAATCTAGTATCCCTTCCTTCGATTTCATTTGTAACCAAAAATAAATAAAATAAAATAACAGCTTTTTTTAAAAAGAAAAAAGCAAAATAAAATATTTGAAGCATGAAGAAGAGACAAGGAAAAAAAGGGAAAAAGAAAAAGAAAAACAAAGGGGTCTCCTTGCTTGGTTTTCTCTCCGAAGCCTTTCTCGTAGAGCTGAACCTTCTCTCTCTACAATGGCGGCTCCATCAACATTTTCCCGCCTAAATTTCAATGTCCTCCCAAAACCTTCGCTTTTCAGAGCACTCACCAATTTCCGCATAAACCAACTTCGACTCAATTGCCCATTTCCCGCGTCTTCCGTCAACAACAAGAACAACAACTCCTCCATGGCCCGCTCTTCCTCTTCCTCTTCCTCATCGCCTCCCAATCAAACGCCGAAACTTGACGGCGGTTTAATCGTTCTGGGCATCGAAACCAGCTGCGACGACACTGCCGCCGCCGTTGTAAGTATTTTAGGGTTAGCTTTTATTGCTTTGCCGTTCTTTTTTATGATTCTTTCGTTTTTCATTTTATGGTTTCTTTCTGTGGTTTAGGTGAGAAGCAACGGTGAAATTCTGAGCCAAGTAGTGTCTTCTCAGGTATTGCTATGTGCTGAGTTCGCTTTGGTGCTTCTTGTCAAGTGTAATATGCGGATTTTAGTGAAATTGATGGAACGTTTTATCATTTTTTCACTATTTTTTGGAGTGGGAAATATTAAGTACTGGTTTACGCAGTGATGGATGGGGATAAGTTTTTTTGTTTTTTTGCAGTGAGATTGCAGTAAATATTGGTATTAGAAAAGTTAATCATGCTTATTATATTTAAAATTGTGCTCTAAATGCATTTCCCTTGCTACTGTGTTCTTCAAATATGTCATATTCCAGAACAAAATCGTAAGAAAGATAGAGTCGTAGGTGGATGCATTCTACATAATGAGCTATAATAATATGACAGAGTGACAAAATCAATTAAGCATATTTGCCAAGGTGATTTTCATTGTTTCCTGAACTAGTATGAAGAACTGAGTTTGTTTAAATCAGTTTTGCTACTTTTGAAAAGGTTAATGATCATTATGAGATGTGCGAGAAGAGTGTGTGGATCTGTGGTTATTACACTCTCTGCGTTATGAGTAAGCACAAATGGTCTGGGTCACGTGTTTTTGATTAAGCATTTGATTTCGTTGAACGGAAAAATGCTAATGTACTATTGTATGCATGTTTATGAATGTTCTTAGCCTGCGACTTTTCTCTTGTATCTTCATGAACTCAAGAATGTTAAATGTTTGATCACCTTTGTATGGGACGTGAAAACTACGCAACTTAATCTGTCAAAATCTTTATAATGGGTGTAATGCGTAAAAGTGGTCATTCAAACATCTGATGTAACTTTTTACCATTCCGCATCTGCTCATCAAGAAAGATATCACTGTACATCTTCTATAAAATGAAAATCTAAAGAAAGAAAATAGTTAGATGTCTTTAGTATGAATATTGTCCATACATCTATATTCTATCAGTGGTAACAATTCCTACAAATAATGGGCAGAACAGAACCCATGGGTAGCTTCTTACCCTTTCTCCAACAAAGATATAAGGTTTTTTCTTATTAGCCACTTGGTTCTGTATTTATGTCATCCTTTCAGTTACCTAATAGACCTCTCTTTCTCTCTAACTATATTAATTTTCCAAATTAAGGCAGATCTGCTTGCAAAATATGGAGGTGTTGCTCCAAAAATGGCAGAAGAAGCTCACTCTCAAGTGATAGATCAGGTACAGCATATTCCTGTTATTAATATACCCAGCTTGAATATGTCCTGTATAGGTCAGGGCAGACAATTTATGGCTTGAGTGTGCTTTTGTCACATAGTAATTGTTGGAAGCTTTTTTTTTTTTGGATTACTGATGTGGGCATAACCTTTTTGCTTTTTCATTATAGGTTGTGCAAGAAGCCCTTGATAAAGCTTATGTGACTGAGAAGGATCTCACTGCAGTTGCTGTTACTATTGGTCCTGGTTTAAGTCTCTGCCTTCGTGGTAATGCATGATATCATTTAGTTTCAATATATTTCATTATATGTCTATGGCGTCCATGAATAAGCAACATACTGCCTGTTCAAGTCAGGAAAATCATTGTGAAACATATTAATATATATATGCAGGTTGGTGATATTATTTAATTAAACTTTTTTTAGTTGAAATATCAATAAAATGAAATTCTATCCCTGAGATTCTCCAAATTGGCTTCTTAAGCTATAGAATCATTATTTAGAAGTAGGTAAAAGCACCATGCAGTAGTGCCGGTAACCATAATCCCATGGGCATTGACACAACTTTGTCTGTTTTTTAGCTCAATTTTGTTACAGACACTGCTAACTATTGGCAGTGACTCATTTTGTAAGTTGGGTAACTGTATGTTAAATAATGCAAAGAAGTCAGTAAGTTTAGATATTCAAATTTGATTGGTCAAATTGTTGGCAAAAATTTCTGTTTCTGACTTCAAGTAGTCATTGGAAGGCATATTTCAGTAATAATTGCCCATGACTTCATTTTCTGATCATTCGTATGCTTTAGAGGAATTCTTGCTATCAATTACAAATTCCTCTGGTCTACTTCTTTCACAATGCAGTGGGGGTGCAGAAAGCTCGGAGAATTGCTGGGCGCTTTAATTTACCAATTATGGGCATACATCACATGGAGGCTCATGCTCTAGTGGCCAGGTAAAGCTATAAGGGCTTTCTAATGAATATGTAATTTTCTGCTTAATAGATGGATGCAGAGGCATGCTTGCAATATTTGAAATGGCAACTCCATTTTTATATGTTGTTATGCGTGCATAATTTATCTATATTTTTTTAACCCATAGGATTTGTGATACATACATATCTTTTGTTTTAGGTTAACTGAGAAAGATTTGCAGTTTCCATTCATGTCCCTACTTATTTCAGGTAATATTCCTGTATTCCTGTTTTTGGGTTTTAGTTTTCTTAATCATACTAGTTTTCTTCCTTAGACTTCCTTTGAGGGATCAATTTTTGTTTTCCCCCCTTGGATCATGGAATTGATATTTCTTGTTCAAGTTCATGTTTCTAGGAATTCGATTTAGTGGCCTTCTTGGGTAACAAGGGCCATGCGGTACAAATACATATTAATTAAGCCATAGAAATTTTGGTTAGTTTTGAGATTTGAATTAGGGCAGCTTTGCAATTTGATATTTCACTCTTTTGGTTTTGATGACATTCTGTACTTTTAGTCAAGCCACTTCAGGCAAGTGTGATGACTTGTAAACCAAATGGACTTGAATTATGATCAACACATTTGGCAAGGCAATGCTACTCATGTGCATCTACTTTAGACATTCCACGTGCAACTAGTTGTTCGAAGTATGAACAAATGTCATCTTATCAGTAATCCATTTTTGTGTATTATCTAGTTTATCTACTAGCGTTTGATAAGTGATTTAGGAAAGTTAGAGAGCATTTTTAAGATGCTCAACATTTAAGTTGGGAAAACAACTTTTTAGGAAAATCTTTAAAAGTTGGATTGAATTCCCTGAATTTCAGATTTTATTTGTTAGTATAAAGAGGAAATTTGGTTAGCTATTGTTAATTGTTCCTGCATATTCTGGAATCTGGAGCTTTTTTTTTTCTTTTTCTTATATTAGTCCTTGACAGATTAGAGTCAGGTTCTTTCTTCATTTACTGTAACACGAGACATTTATTGGAAATAGAAGGACAAGGGATCTAATGACAGTTGTTTCAGCTCTGGAAGAAGTGAAGTTGATTTATACTTACCTACTGGAATTTATGTGTTTGTGATGCATTGGACATGTATCCTGGAAATCTGCTGATGATTTAAGCTATGTTTTGGAAACTATATGAGAAGGGAATGCAAATATAGGAAGGCAGTTTTAATTTTCTCCTTGTATGTATGTCATATAAATTGAGGGATTGAAAATGCAAGAGAAAATAGTACAATTACAAATTTACCTATACTTTCTTATTATAGTTTGAGAAGGATACTTACATGATTGAGAAAGACTACAAGCTCATGTTCTACATTTTCCTTTCTTTCTCTATTTCTTGAGAGATTTTCGTTGAATCTAGGTGAAATCTTCCTCCTTAATTTTTGTTTTCTTCTGTTACATTTTCTCCTTGTCCTTAACTTTTCATATAGAGGAATATGACTTTCACCCGTAACTTCATTCTTCCCTTAATTATTTGCATTCTTCTCATGTCTCCCTCCCAAACAATCTCCTAAAGTTGGACACACAATTGCACATTGAAGTCAAATATTTGAATATTTTGTTAATTATTTTCGTATGTAGATATGGTTCTTGTTGTGTAGTTTCTACACTGTCCTGTATATTGCAAACCTGTGATTTGACACTGCTGACTATATTCAACTTAGGTGTTGATACACTTGTTTATCTTGTGTGATGGTGATGACAAATATTGTATTTATAGGGGGCCACAATCTACTCATTCTTGCACGTGATCTTGGGCAATACATGCAACTTGGAACTACAATAGATGATGCAATTGGTGAGGCATATGACAAGACAGCAAAATGGCTTGGACTTGATATGAGGAGAAGTGGTGGTCCTGCTATAGAGGAGCTTGCTAGGGAGGGTAATGCTGAATCAGTCAGTTTTTCAGTAAGTTATATCCTTCAATATTATATTTTCCCCCCACTCTTGATTGAAAGTAAAATTTGTAATTCACTCCACTCCATTAATGACCATTATGATTTCCAAACAATAGAGTGGAATTTCCCTCCATTCCCTTATTATAACTTCCAAATAATAGAGTGGGATACTTTTACTTTTCCATTCCATTCCATCCCAAACCACTTCATTATTAACCACTCCACTCCATCCCCTTCAAAACTCCCAAACATAGCCTTAGGCTATGTTTGTATGGATGTAGTGGAGTGGTTAGTAATGGAGTGGAGTGGTAAAAGGAACTCAACCCATTGTTTGGGAGTTTTTTAAGTAATGGAGTGGAATGGTTAAGGAGGGGAGCCCAAACCACTCTTTACCACTCAAACTCCCAAGTTTTCATACCCTCCAATTTGGAGGGTTTGGAATGGAACACTTTCCTCCTTTTTTTTAGATAATCATTTGCGATTTTAACCCTTTGCACTCTAAACAATGGAGTGGGCAATAAAAATTAAAAGGGTAGTATTGGAAGTTAAATTTGTAATCCACTTCACTCCATTAATTACCATTGTGACTTCCATACAATGGAGCCCCCGCCGCACCCCTCCATTCCCTCGTTAAAACTTCCAAACAACAGTGGTATTCTTATACTTTTCCATTCCATCCCCTTCAAAACTCCCAAACATAGCCTTATGTTGTTTATCTATCCTTTTTCTGACATTACTATGGTGGCTGTTATGCTTCAAGTGGAGATTTAAGTTTGGTTCTATGTTTTTTCTAGATTCCAATGAAGCAGCACAAAGATTGCAACTTCTCCTATGCTGGTCTAAAAACCCAAGTAAGGCTGGCAATTGAGTCCAAAAAGATGTACGTAAATGTTTTAAGCTGTGATTGTTAATAGATTTGTTATTTTACAATATATATATATATTTATATATATAGGGAGCAATGTGATAACCTGATGGATTGTCTTCCCTTTATCTTCTTACATATGTTCTGTCTGATGTAGTTGTTAGCAGTGCAAATTAAATATAAAACCTTTTTTTTTGTGAAGAAGTGACTGATTTCCACATTCTGTTTTGTGTTGCCCATTTTTCTCATATAGTCGGATAATTGCTACTATTTTTATTAGACCATTAGCCTTCACCTACTGGATAACTAAATGATTGATATTGCATATTGCAAGAATTTTTTTTTTTTTTTGTGATGTAGTAGTAACTTGTGCAGACAACTTTTATTTCAATTATTACCTACTTATGAGTATATGGGCTATTGGCAGTGATGCCAAAATTCCTATTTCTGCTGCAAGTAGTGAAGATCGATTGTCACGGGCTGATATTGCTGCTTCTTTTCAGGTTAGTTATATATATTAGGAGAATATCTTCCCTTTCAGTTCTAGTTAATGACGTTTAGTATCTCCCTGCCCTTGTCCTATTCTTCTTCTCTTTTTTTTCACCTTTAACCCATGTGTTTTAGTATATGCCTTATTTATTTATTTTCTACATGTCAAGCAGAGAATTGCAGTGTTACATCTTGAGGAAAGGTGTGAACGAGCAATCCAGTGGGCATTGAAGATGGAGCCTTCTATAAGATACTTGGTAGTTTGAAGTCTAAATTTGTTGCTCTGTGTCAAACAAAATGCTTCTCCTTTCTATTGAATGTCATTCTATTTGTTATTGTCTGTTGCAGGTTGTCTCTGGTGGTGTTGCATCAAATCAATATGTTCGGGCTCGGCTTGATATGGTTGTGAAGAAGAATGGCCTGCAGCTTGTATGCCCTCCTCTCAGGCTTTGCACTGACAATGGTAATCATATATTTTTAGTTTTGCTTTTAGTAGTGAAGGCTAACTCTACATATGTCATGCTTCTTTGCCAAACTTTACATAGCTGGTCCCAAGTCCAAATAAAAGAGGAGGATTGTGTTAGGCTGTCGGCAACCAACATAAAACTTTGTTGAATTTTTTATAACATGGATCAATGATAATGTTAAGAGTAACAAATTGTATGGCTTGAGTACTGTGTTAAATTAACTAGAGCTGCTACATCGGCGCTTGTATGTAGTGCAAAATGGGCAAGGGTTCTCACATTTTTCTGGACAGCCGTGGGTAAAGAAGTTTGTCCATGAGAGTAGGATTTGTTCTGACACTCGAAATATTGGAACACTTACAGGTAAATCTATGAAAGTAGTTGACATCATGATTAGAATGAGTATTAACTTTATGTGCCTTCAAGAGGCCAAGTGGATTGGAGAAAAAAGCTAAGGAATTGGACACTTAAAGATTTTAACTCTGGTGCACAGGTATAGTTAAAGCGAGAAATGGGGTGGGTATTATTGTGGATAAGACTTGGAAGAATAATTTGGTCGATGTTAGAAGGATTGGGAATAGGATCAAAGCCTTTGAATTTATCGATGAATAGGAAGCATTCAACATCGTGAGTGTGTATGAACTCTATATAAGACTGGAGGAACAACAAAAGGTAAAATTTTGGAAAGACTTGGAAGGGTTAGTTCAAGAAATCCCACAAGAAGAAAAGATTTTCTTATGAGGGGATTTGAACGGTCTTGTTGGAAGAGATGCAATGGAGATGCTATCCAGTGTTAAGCTTATTGCAGATCAAGGGGAAGCTATCCAGAATCTGAATATAGAGCTACGGCTAAAGCTACCTGTGAGTTGATATGGTTGTGTTAGGTACTTGGTGAGATTGGTTTCAGGAGTGCAAGTGGTGTAGGACAAAGTCTAGATAGGGTTCTACCAAGAAATAGAGAATGGTTGAGAGAAGAAAGAGTCAAACACAGCCAATGGGCTGGTTCTAGACTCTATCTGGACTCTTTGTCCTACACCAGCAAGGCTCATGTAGTTGGGGTGTGACAACCAAGCAGATCTTCACATTGCCTCTAATCCAATGTTCCATGAGAGGACAAAGAATAGTGAGGCTGACTGTCATTTTGTTCATGAAAAACTTCTGGACTTGTTTCTACATGTCGTGAAGATAAAGCTTAGTTGTAATCGGGTTAGTTATATTTGTAACAAGCTGGGCATGATTACCATCTATGCCCTAGCTTGAGGGAGAGTGTTAGAGTACAAATAAGTATTGTGAGCTGTGTGTATGGGCTGGGCTTGTGTACTAAACTTGTACTAGTCTTATTTTAGCATAAATACATATACAGGAATCCTAACGTGAATCGAATTAGTGATTCCTACATCCAGTTCTACCTTGTCTCTCTTTCTAGTCTTATACAATACATATGTATTTTTTCTTTTTCTCGCAATTTGAATTGGAAACAAAAATTCTCAAACTGTAAAGTGCCCTAATTGTTGGGATTGGACAAATAACTCGTATTAGCATATTTGTAGTATGAAATCGCACAATAGACTATTGAGAATTCATATTTGACATTTAGAGGAATAAACAGGTGACAATCAAGCTTGCAGATTTGCAGTTTTCTCCGAAATTTATTTATCCATATGGAAGGACATTGACAAGATTTTCTTGTATAGATGAAGTCTAATGCTCTTCCTTTCCTCACTGTATTAATTCATTCTCCTCAATATGCTTCTTAAGGAGCATATGGAGAAAAAGAAAAAGATACTCTCCATTTCTCAATTTTACTATCTTGATGCTCTCCTTTTATAGATCTTTTGGCAATCCAAAGTTAGTTGTCGCACAGATTTTCATTTTGTTCAATTATATTTCTTGATACAATTGTCTTAAAAATGCCAATTAAGATGGTAGTTTTTCTAATGCATACAATATAGAAAAGTTTTTTGTTTTATTAAACCTGGTCATATCTTAACAGCTTGCTTTTGATCTGAATAGGTGTAATGGTTGCTTGGACTGGAATTGAACACTTTCGCGTGGGAAGATATGACCCTCCTCCTCCTGCAGAAGAACCAGAAGACTTTGTGGTGTGTTTTCTGATCATTGACAATTATATATGGATTAATGCACTTTTTGATTAGCTGAATTTGCATTCCATTATGACTCTCTAGATGGATTTGGATAGTAAATTTTAACTGACTTACAAAGTTTCATCTGTGCTACATATTATGCTTGTGTGTCATCAGTCTCAAATTTTTTTAACTGATTCATTTCAGTATGATTTACGCCCAAGGTGGCCGCTGGGGGAAGAATATGCGGAAGGAAAAAGTGAAGCGCGCTCCTTAAGGACGGCCCGTGTACATCCGTCCCTTACATCTCTAATTCAAGCATCATTGCAACAGTGACATTGCATGAACCTTCATGTTGCTTCATCCTCTTTATGATGTTCTGCGGGGCGAGCCATTTTTTTTTGGACTATCTCTGATTGCCGAAATGGCATCTTTGGCTGAAATATGTTTTCGGTAATACATAAAATGTCCGAGTTACTGCTTTGCTAGGAAACGGACCATTGGCATCAAGCAGTATCACGAGAAAATCCAGCAAAGCGATGTCACTGCAGGGAGAAACCTTAGAAATGGGATTTGGTAGAAGTGAAAATAGGAATGTAGTGGGAAGAGATTAAAATTGATTATATATTAAATTAGAGTAATGCTATTACCACAATTTTACACCTTTAAAAAAAAGAAAAAGAAAAACCTTGCTTATATCCCGTGAGTTTTATAGGCAATCTGTAACTCTAGTAAGCACCAAACAAGAGTTGTATTTATTTCGTCCACAATTGTTTCACTAGCCTCGTTCTGTATAATCTCTAGTTATATTGTCAAGTTTTGTAATTCTTGGCAATGTTAACTTCTGATGTATTCATATCAATCTGTTTGTATGGATTAAGATTATAAAAGTTTACGAGTGATGGCTTGTGTAAAGGTATATTAGCATGCTTTGAAATTCTATTATTGACTACTTTAGAATTAAAAATAGTGTATGTGTTAGATCAATTGACATCAAGGCAAAATTTGATACTTTTAAATTACGTTATTGACTAACCTTTTTTTTGACATGTAGAATTTGATTTTTGTTAATCCAACCATTAAATTTTAATAACAAAAGGATGTAATTTTTAATAATTTAATCTTAGATTGCTCGGAGATTATTATGTTGATGATGCGTGCTAAATTATAAATAAATTAATTAGATACTAATAAATGTAGTCGTGGACTCGGGCTTGGCAATTCACTTTAAAATAGGAGAACGATTTAGTACTTGGATTGGATCTAGGGATTTTTATGGGATTTGGGCTCTGTTCTCTCACCAAAAAATTTCGACTCTATTTCATAAGACAACGGAATGGAGGGAGCATATACCTATTAGTTATTTTTGAGAGTTGATATGGTATTCTGATAGGTTTGATATTTAAGGTGAGTTGTTAATCATTTATTGATGGTTGGTTTCACAATAAATGTTAGAAAGTCTATTAAATATAAATAACAACTAATGAATACTAGACAACTCACCAAGTGCCGGTACACCTGAGTAACTCCCTTACTTTTCATCTACAATCTATACTTTGGGGTGCGTTCAAATGGGAAGATTTGTGTAGTCAGTATCAGAATTTTGCACCAGACTCACAAAGGAAAATTTGGAACATGTTTGTGAAAGTGAATGTCTAAGGTTGTATTGTTCCTTGAATTTTAGCGACGTAGTTTGTCTCCCTTGTAGTTCATGGTCCCCTTATTGACTGATTCCAGTTCACTTCTCCAGGTGACTAAATTATAAATAAACTGTTGATGCTTTCAACAGTGCTTCTCTTTTGGTGTGAATCTCTGAAGCTCAATGGCAATGATTATCTTGCGAGGTTGATCCTAAACTCAGTAAAACTCAGAGCTCCCACTTTTTAAATATTGTTTCTACCTATATTCTTGAAACTTTGAACCGAGAAGATGGAAATATTAATGTGATGGGTGTTGGAAAATTGAACCGATGCTAATGCTTGAACCATATCAAGGTTTGAACTTCTTTATATTCTTTTCTAACTTCTTCCTATGATTCAAGGCTTGAAAATATTAACAGAACGAAGTCATAACTTTTTGGTTGCCCACTCGGAGTTCATTGGGAAGTACCAAGTGAATTACACGAAAAAATAAACGATTTTGTCTGGTGCAGAACTTTAGTATCACCCTAAACAAAGCATAGCAACAATGAATCCTCATGATTTGTATCGAATGATGTTTCACTGATTTTTTTATTAAAAAATTCGATAACTTGTTCTAACTAATTGACAAAATAAGCAACTGATGTATTATTGACCGCATTCATAATTGGTCTTTCAAGTATTTTACTTTTGGTTTGGTTTGTATTTTTCTTGGTCATTCATAGCTTATCCCATACTTGGGCATTGTTGCCCAGGGAGAACAAGCAAAAACAGTTCAAGTAGCAACAACTATAACACTGCAGCAGAGGAAAAAGCACAAAATGTTATGGAGATCATAAAGTGCTAGGTGCAGTGTCAACTAATGCTACCATCAATCATTTATTTCAATTCAAATCTAAACCAAACCGAAAACCTAAAGGTTTCTAGCACCGCAGCACCCGCAATTTGATAAACCCGTCTACTTCTATTATCAGGCAAACCAAAAAGTGCTAGAAATTAATACTGTAAACCAAAGGGTAGCACACCAGCTTGCATTGCTCTAGCTTTTTAATTAAAGAAAATGGATCATTAATTAATCCTAAAAAAAAAGGCAAAATACTGCTTCCCTTAGCTTGTATCTACAAGATTTATTTCTTGATACTCAGTTGAAAGAAGATATATCTGTTGAGTCATCAACTGATGGATTGAGATTTCAGAGAAAGGCAAAGGCAGTGGCTGTTTGGAACCAGAGAGTTCTTGAGCCACTTGCTGCATTGATGGTCTGAACTTTGGTTTGGAACGCAGGCATGCCAATGCTAGTGTTACCACAAGAACTATATCTTGAGCATCTTTTCCACTGACAGGAAGAGGGAGACGTGAGTCCAAGAGATCTTTCAACATGTTTTGAGCAGTAGAGTTTGATAAAGAGGCGATTAGCTCTCCTGGATGCCTTCCCATCAATGTTTCCAATGCCACCACTCCAAAACTGTAAACATCACATTTTTCTGTCACAGTCAATGTGTAGGCAAGCTCTGCAATGGACCATGAAATCAAGAAAGTTGTCAATGTTCTTAGCTTCTCATATTCCATAACTAAATCAATTCAATGAAGGGATAAATAGATTTTCTTATTTAGAAAAAGTTCACCTGGGGCAACATAACCATATGTGCCAACGAGTAGGGTTTGATTTGAAGAATCGGGATCAAGGAGTCTAGCTGTGCCAAAGTCTGAGACAAAAGCCTCCAACTGTGAGTTCAACAAAATATTGTTACTTGACACATCTCGATGAACAATTGGTATGGAAAAACCATGATGCATGTAAGACAAAGCATGTCCCATTCCTTTAATGATATTCACCCTCTTGCTCCAATTCAACTCCTCAGCTTCCACATCATTGCTCAAGACACAAAATAAGCTTCCTTTATCCATGTATTCATAGACCAGAAACATGCACCGATTGTGGAGGCAAAAGCCATGAAGCTTTACAATGTTTCTATGACGGATTTCTGTTAACATCTTGACCTCATTGCGAAAACTCTTGTCAAAAGTTGGGTTTTGAGATTCCATTTGGTGAAGTTTCTTCAACGCAACAATTTTGCCACAAGGCAGTTGTGCCCTGTAGACGCTGCCATATGCACCAGTTCCAATGCAGTACTTGACATCGAAGTCCTGTGTTGCTTCAATGATGTCTTCAAATGCAAGTTTACCGTCATAGTTCCATATAGAAAACAAGTCTCCATTCTTTGCTGATCTTCCCTCCAATTTGGTCTTAACCATACATCGAGTATAATATAATATTGGAAGTAATACGAAAAGGATGACGCAAATGATAGGAAGAGCAATTACAAGAAGGTGCTTAGGCAGCTTAGCTTTATCGGTTCGAGCATTGGTTTGGTGAAAAGGAAAGCAGGAAGTAAAATTTGGTGTGTTACCAATTAATGAGTCATCCGGGAAAGAACTAGAGTCTGGAAATTGAGATTTCGTGTCAAGGAATATTGAGCACTCAAAGAAATTGTATGAAAGGTTTATATATTTTAGAGAAGCAAGTTCCTTGTGTAATTTACCTGTGAGATTATTATAACTAACATCCAAACTATGTACCATGGAGTTTATTCCGAGAATAGAAGGGACCTCACCACTGAGAAAATTATGACTAAGGTTAAGATTAGTAACATAAACGATTTGGGGAGTAATGCTTCCATTTAACAAGTTGTAGCTTAAATCCACTCTTGCATTGAAAGGACGGTTTAGGATAGGAGATGGGATAGACCCTGTTAGCTTGTTGTGGGAGAGGTCCAAATCTGAAATACTGACGGCTTTTGCAATCTCTGATGGTATTGAACCACACAATTGATTTGATGAAAGATGCAGAGAATACATGTTGGCCAATTGAAAAAGTTCAGGAGGAACAACAGATATCTTATTATGTGAGAGATGTAAAATGCGTAGATTGGACAAATTCTTAATTTCTGAAGGAATTGAACCAGAGAGGGAGTTATTAGAAAGATCTAATATTTCTAAACCTTTTAATTTCCCTAGTTCTGCAGGAATGGTGCCCTCAATTTGGTTTGAATTAAGGTAGAAATAAGTCAAATTCTTCAATTGACCCAAAGTAGAAGGGATTGAACCAGTGAGGGAGTTATTTGAAAGACTCAATAGCTTTAGACTTTTTAAATTCCCCAGTTCTGCAGGGATGTGACCTTCAATTTGGTTTGAATCAAGGTAGAGATAAGTCAGATTCTTCAATTGACCCAAAGTAGAAGGGATTGAACCAGTGAGAGAGTTATAGGAAAGACTTAATAGCTCTAGACTTTTTAAATTCCCTAATTCTTCTGGGATGGGACCTTCAAATCTGTTTGAATAAAGGCTGAGATGAATCAAACACTTCAATTGACCCAAAGTAGAAGGGATCACACCTGTAAGAAAATTGCCAGAAACATCAGGCACCACAAGTTGAGTGAGATTTGAAAGTGAAAATGCAGTAGACAGCTCACCTTCAAGATGATTATAGGACAGATAAAGATAGGCAAGCTTTGTAAGAGCGCTTATTTCTGTGGGGATGCTTCCTGTAAGTCCCATTCCACCAAGATTTCCACCAAGATATAGACCGACTAAATTGGGGAAGGCAGTCACGTTCAAGTTCTGAAACCGCAATTCTGACGGAGGAATGTAATAATCGTAAAATATTGGTGTTGAAATATGTGTAATACTTCCATCTTTGTTACACAGGATACCATCCCATTTACAATGGTCTGAGGTATTTTGGCCACTCCACCACCGGCTCTTGAGCAAAGCCTCATATTCCTCATTTATGGATGAGGAATTAGATGCTGCCATCCTGGAACTGGAACTGGTTGCGATAACAACAAGTGCCACTAGTAGTAAACTGCAAATAGAGTTTGCCATGCTTAATTCTAATTCGAATGGGTTCCTTTCCGTTCAATGACTGTTAATTGAACTCTATAATAATGCTCTTGTCCCCGGGACTCGGTATATATGACTCTGGCCAATGGCATGCCCAACACAACACGACCATGTGGAACGTGCTCGGTTCCTGCAGGAACAACTTCTGAAGATGACTTGTATACTGCCGTTTCCTGCAAGTTCTTAGTCAGTCAATATCGCTGATAAGTAATAGGCCACGACAACCACAAGTTGATTTAAAGATATCACTATCTAGTTAGTGAACGATTCCCACAATTGGAGAAAGCACTAGGTGATTGCAAGACCAACGTGAAACTCCTCACCATGAAATATTCTGATATTGTTTAGTCTTCCTACCACTTTTAGAGTCATCTAGTGGTGAAATGAATTATATCGTGTTATCTTTGCCTGTGTCAACAGATATGTCGGTGTTTTCTTTGATAGGATACTTGCTTTTTGGCTTTTGTTTTAATTTCGTTCTTGGCTCTGTGACCCCGTTTGTCTACCAAAAAACAAAAGAAAAAGAATTATGTAGTGTATACAAGTTTTAAGTAAATATTATGCAGACTATCTAAAAGAAAAATATCTCTTCATTTTTCTATTTGTGTTTATCATTTTCATTTTATTTTTTTAAAAAGTTTATCATGTACTTTTTAAGAACAATTGCTAATTTGGTTTATCAAACTATACGCGTAATACGAAACGTGTTGGATGGGCACTGAAATAGCGTTGGAGTTCCCAGAGTAAAACTTTTGTAAGTATATGAGGTCAAATCAATTGAAGGAAGGGTTAGGTTATGCAGAAACTGCAGGCTTAGATGAATTTCTAAAAAAATGTTTTTCTAGGTTTTATTAAAAAATCTCTTATAAAAAAATATTTTATGTTTGGATGTAATATTTAAGAAATTTTTTTAATGTAATAATTACTTTTTATTATAAAATAATTTTTTTTTAAATAAGCATAAAAATATAGTTAAAAGAAAGTATATTTTGTATTTTTTTTCATTAGTGTTTCAACTTTCTTATAAAACATTTTAAAATATAACAAAAAAAATTTTTTATTAAAAAAAAAAGTAAATCTAAACTAATACAAAGTTATCCATTAAATTGCAACGCCCAAATAAATAAATTGATAAGAAAACATGATTTCAAGAGAGTGATCCTTGTACCGGAAATAAGAGAAGTGGAAGAACAAAAAAGCTTTTTAGTTTACCATTTAATTTCCCATTACCAATTAGTTATGTCTAGCCTCTAGAGAACAATTACTAGATTTTGAACTATGTAACATCATTTTTTAAGCAAAAAGATACTTCAAATGTTGTGAAACTAAAATTTTAGTATGTAGATAAGATTTTCAGACTGAAAGTGATTGAGATAGTTTATGAAGGGAAAAAAAATTGATTTTGAGGTTGAGTCTTGTAAAAAAAATTTCTAAAAAAAATCCTTACAATCAATACTATAAACTTAAATTTTAACAAATGAAACTCACAATGTTTGAAAAATATAACAGCCCGTTTTATTTGTTTTCTGTTTTCATTTTTAATTAGATATATTTTTATTATAATTATAAAAATAATATATTGTTTTCACTTTGTTTTTAGTTTTTCATAATTTTATAAAGAAAATTGTGAAAATAATTGATAACAACAAAATGTTGTTTTCATCATTTTTTCACAAAATTTTTAAAATAAGAAACAAAATGAAAATAATGTGGCATTTTTATAATTATAATAAAAACATGTCTAAATGAAAATGAAAACAGAAAATGAATCAAACGCACTCTAAGTGTTTCTATTTACAATGAAATCATGATATGTGATTCAGTTGACAAATTAAACTTTAAGTAGGCGGACTTAACTTACAATGCAAGGATTCAAATCCCACTGAAAATACCCTGTAGCTAGGGCCAAACCGAAATCAAGTGGAGATTAATCCAACACCTAAAATATGTGAAGACACCTCGTGATTTTGTCAAAAAAAATGTGTTTTTATTTTATAATATATTTTAGGCTTTTAAAATATATATTTTTACTATCAATTCTTTTATGACAAATTCTTTTAAGTTTTAACTCAAACATACAGAGAATTGAATGACAAGTAGATATATGAAAGACTGCTAAGTTTTCAAAGAGAATGTTTGGAATTACCAACTTGCGTTGGTTTGAGTGGAAGGGGCTCGATTACCTTAAGCATCTTATTCCGAATTTGATTTTTGGGGTGGTGTGTATGGAGAAAACGTAGTTGGGAGGGGTTCCCACTTCACACGCCTAATCATATCCCGTAAGATTAGTCTATTGTCTTTCGAGCAAGAGAATACCTTGGTTTACACAAAAAAAAAAGAATGTTTGGAATCACAAATTTTGGGAATTTATTTGATTTATAAATAAAATTCTTTGTTTAAAAAGTTATAAAATATGAATTGATTTGATTTGATTTTAGTTTTAATATTTTGAATTGATAATTTTATCTTTATTAGTTCACCCATTCTACCTATTCTAACTAAGGGTAACAAAGTAAAATTATTAAAACAAAATAAATTCCATGGTATTCCAAACACAAAAATTAATTTGCAAATCAATTCAAATATTATTTTTTATAATGTGTTCTAAACATGAGTTTGATTTGTAAATCAATTAATTCAATTTCATTTAAATCAAATTAATTTCATATTTTATTGATTCTAAGCACAATAAAAATATATTACGTATTAGATTAAGCTAAGATCAAATAGAGATGAGGGTAGTTTTTTTTTATTTATATATATATATAGTTTTTTGGGTAAAAAATGGTAGTCATTTGATTGAAAATCAATTCTATAAACATTGTTGTTCTGGAACTGGTTATAAGCATGTAAGAGTCATATACTTAAAGCATAGGGCAATGGTTCAATTCATGTATATATTCCCTTATCGGACACAGAGTCCTTGTTCAGTTATATATAGTAAAAACTGCATTTAATCATGTGATTGAAAATTCGTGTGCCAAACTTCTTACCAAGATGGCTCTACGCATCACTCTTATTAATTTTTACTCACTGAGATCCTCCTTAAACCCTTCTATAGAACTTGTTAACGGATGCTATTCATATAACTCTTCTATGTAATTAAACTTTTATTTGTTAAGTGAATAATGTACTAGCTAAATTTGCATCCGGAAATAAAAAGATTAAAGTATATGTTATTATATTTTGCATTTGACATAAAAATGATAAAAAAAAATCATACTAAATTTATCCATATGGTAGGACATTGACAATATTTTCTTGTATAGATGAAGTCTAATGCTCCTCCCTTAATTCCGCATTGTTTTAATTCATTCTCCTCGATACTTTTCTTAAGGAGCATATGGAGAATAAGAAAAAGATACTCTCCGTTTTTCAATTGTACTATCTTGATGCTCTCCTTTTATAGATCTTTTGGCAATCCAAAGTTAGATGTCGCACATATTTTCATTTTGTTCATTTATATTTCTTGATCCAACTGTCTTAAAAATGCAAATTAGGATGGTACTTTTTCTAATGCATACAATATAGAAAAGTTTGTTTTTTGTTTTATTAAAGCTGGTCATATCTTACCAGCTTGCTTTTGATCTGAATAGGTGTAATGGTTGCTTGGACTGGTATTGAGCACTTTCGCATGGGAAGATATGACCCTCCTCCTCCTGCAGAAGAGCCAGAAGACTTTGTGGTGTGTTTTCTGAACATTGACAATTATATATGGATTAATGCACTTTTTGGTCAGCTGAATTTGGTTTCCTAATATGACTCTAGATGGATTTGGATAATAAATTTTAACTGTAACTTAAATTTTCATCTGTGCTACATATTATGCTTTTGTGTCATCAATCTCTAAAATTTTTAACTGTGATTCATTTCATGATGATTTTCGCCTGAGGTGGCCGCTGGGGGAAGAATATGCTGAAGGAAAAAGTGAAGCGCGCTCCTTAAGAAGAGCCCGTGTTCATCCGTCTCTAACATCTCTAATTGAAGCATCATTGCAACAGTGACATTGCATGAAGCTTCATGTTGCTTCAGCCTTTTGATGAAGTTCTGCGGGGCAAGCCTTTTTTTTTTGGACTATCTCTGATTTCCGAAATGACATCTTTGGCTGAAATATGTTTCCAGTAGTACATAAAAAAGCGTCCAAGTTGCTGCTTTGCTGGGAAACAGGCCATTGGCATCGAGCAGTATCACGAGAAAATCCAGCAAAGCGATGTCACTGCAGGGAGAAACCTTACAAATGTGGTTGGTAGAAGTGAAAATAGGAGTGGTGGAGGAAGAGATTACAATTGATTATTTATTAAATTAGAGTAATGCTATTACCAAAATTTTACACCTTAAAAAAAAAAAAGAAAAGAAAGAAAAACTCTGGTTCTAAGCTGTGAATTTTTTAGGCAATATGTAAATCTAGTAAGCACCAAACAAGAGTTGTATTTATTTCATCCACAGAGTTGTGAAACTAGCCTCTTTCTGCATGATCTCTAGATATTTTGTCAAGTTTTGTATAATTCTTGGCAATGTTAACTTTTAATGTATTCATATCAATCTGTTTTGTATAGATTAAGAGTATAAAAGAAGTTTACACTTGATGGCTTGTGTAAAGGTACATTAGCATGCGTTGAAATTCTATACTTGACGACTTTAGAATTAAAAATAGTGTATGTGTGTGCTTGATCTATTGACATCAATGCAAAATTTGATACTTTATATTATTGGCTAACTTTTATTTTTATATATACAATTGAATTTTTGTTAATCCAACCATAAAATTTTGATGCACTTGCATCATCGTATAACAATAGGATGAACTTTAAAGTTGGAGAACGATTTAGTACTCGGTTTGGATCTGTGGATTTTTATGGGAAAGGAATAGTGGATGATCTTATTTAGCTCCGCAGACTGTCTTTCCCCTTTCCCTGCTTGGCCTCTTCCAATTTTCGGAGGGTCCCAGTCAAACAGAGAAACGTTCCCTCATTCAGTTCCACCGCAAAAGGATCACCTCAGCGTTTCCTCATTGAATTTTAGCGACTTAGTTTGTCTCCTTTGTATTTCATGGTCCCCTTATTGATTGATTCCTGTCCACTTCTCCAAACTGTTGATGCTTTCACCAGTGGTTCCCTTTTGGTGTGAAGCTCTGCGACAGCGTTGGCCACACTTGGGGCAAAATTGAAGGTCTGAAGCTCAATGGCAATGCTTATACTGCGAGCATGATCCTAAACACAATAAAACTATTTTCTTTCTACCAATATTCTTGAAATTTGGAGCTGAGATGATGGTTATATTGTAATGGGTGTTGGAAAATTGAACTGATGCTAATGCTTGAACCATATCAAGGTTTGAATTTCTTGATGTTCTTTTCTAACTTCTTCCTATGATTCAAGGCTTGAAAATATTAACTTAGAACGAAGTCATAACTTTTTGGTTGCCAACTCGGAGTTCATTGGAAAGTACGAAGTGAATTACACGAAAAAATCAACCAATAAGAGGTGTATTTTGTCTGGTGCAAAACCTTGGTATCACCCTAAAGCTAAACGAAGCATAGCAACAATGAATTCTCATGCTTTGTATCAATGATGTTTCACCACTAATTTTCTAAATTCTGTATCTTTTATTAAATTTTTTTATAGCTTGTTCTATCGATAATTGACAAAATAAGCAACTGATCTATTATAGTGACCGCATTCATAATTGGTCTTTCTATTCTTTTTACTTTTGGTTTGGTTTGTCTCTTGACTTGGTTCATAACTTAGAGGAGACTTGGGCCTTGTTGCCTAGGGAAAACAAGCAAAACAAAAAAGTTTAGATAGCAACAACTATAACACTGCAGCAGAGGAAAAAGCAGAAAATATTATAAAGATCATAAAATGCTAGGTGTATTGTCAACTAATGCTACCATCAATCATTTATTTCAATTCAAATCTAAACCAAACCGAAAACCTAAAGGTTTCTAGCACCGTAGCACCCACAATTTGATAAACCTGCCTACTTCATTTATCAGGCAAACCAAAAAGTCCAAAAAATTAATACTGTAAACCAAAGGGCAGCACACAAGCTTGCATTGCTCTTGCATTTTAATTAAAGAAAATGGCTCATTAATTAATTAATTAATCCTAAAAATAAAAGGCAAAATACTGCATCCCTTAGCTTGTATTTACAAGATTTATTTCTTGATACTCAGTTGAAAGAAGATATATTTGTTGAGTCATCAACTGATGGATTGAAATTTCATAGAAAGGCAAAGGCAGTGGCTGTTTGGAACCAGAGAGTTCTTGAACCACTTGCTGCATTGATGGTCTGGACTTTGGTTTGCAACGCAGGCATGCCAATGCTAGTGTTACCACAAGAACTATATCTTGAGCATCTTTTCGAATGACAGGAAGAGGGAGACGTGAGTCCAAGAGATCTTTCAACAACATGTTTTGAGCAGAAGAGTTTGATAATGACGCGATTAGCTCTCTTGGATGCCTTCCCATCAATGTTTCCAATGCCACCACTCCAAAACTGTAAACATCACATTTTTCTGTTACAGTCAATGTGTAGGCAAGCTCTGCAATGGACCATGAAATCAAGAAAGTTGTCAATGAACTTAGCTTCTCATATTCCATAACCAAATCAATTCAATGAAGGGATAAATAGATTTTCTTATTTAGAAAAAGTTCACCTGGGGCAATATAACCATATGTGCCAACTATTAGGGTTTGATTTGAAGAATCGGGATCAAGGAGTCTAGCTGTGCCAAAGTCTGAGACAAAAGCCTCCAACTGTGAGTTCAACAAAATATTGTTACTTGACACATCTCGATGAACAATTGGTAGGGTACAACCATGATGCATGTAAGACAAAGCATGTGCCATTCCTTTAATGATATTCACCCTTTTGCTCCAATTCAACTCCTCAGCTTCCCCATCATTGCTCAAGACACAAAATAAGCTTCCTCTTTCCATGTATTCATAGACCAAAAACATGCACCGACTGTGGAGGCAAAAGCCATGAAGCTTTACAATGTTTCTATGACGGATTTCAGTTAACATCTTGACCTCATTGCGGAAACTCTTGTCAAAAGTTGGGTTTTGAGATTCCATTCGGTGAAGTTTCTTCAACGCAACAATTTTGCCACACGGCAGTTGTGCCCTGTAGACACTGCCATATGCACCTGTTCCAATGCAGTACTTGATATCAAAGTCCTGTGTTGCTTCAATGATGTCTTCAAATGCAATTTTACCGTCATAGTTCCATATACAAAACAAGTCTCCATTCTTTGCTGATCTTCCCTCCAATTTGGTCTTAACCGTACATCGGGTAAAATATAATGTTGGAAGTATTACGAAAAGAATCACGCAAATGATAGGAAGAGCAATTCCAATGAGATGCTTTTTTTTACCCATTCGAGCATTGGTTTGGTGAACAGAAGAGCAGGAAGCCAAATTTGGTGTGTTACCGATTAATGAGTCATCCAGGAAAGAACTAGAGTCTGGAAATTGTGATTTCGTGTCAAGGAATATTGAGCACTCAAAGAAATTGTATGAAAGGTTTATATATTTTAGAGAAGCAAGTTCCTTGGGTAATTTACCTGTGAGATTATTATAACTGAGATCCAAACTATATAACATGGAATTTATTCCGAGAATAGACGGAACCCCACCACTGAGAAAATTATGGCTAAGGTTAAGGCTACTAACACAACCGATTTGGGAAGTAATGCTTCCACCAAGGGGACAAATTCGGATAGGAGATGGGATATAACCACCTAGCATGTTATAGGAGAGGTCTAGATCCGAAAGAACGGCAGCTTTTGCAATCTCTGATGGTATGGAACCACTCAATTGATTTGATGAAAGATGCAGAGAAGACATGCTGGCCAAATGACAAAGTTCTGGAGGTATGACACCAGATATCTTATTATGCGAGAGATGTAAAATGTCTAGATAGGACAAATTCTGAATTTCTGATGGTATAGAGCCATTAATTTGGTTGAATTCAATGTACAACTCTCTCAACCAAGTTAAACCTCCTATTTCAGAAGGAATTGAACCAGAGAGGGAGTTATTAGAAAGATCTAATATTTCTAAACCTTTTAATCTCCCTAGTTCTGCAGGAATGGTCCCCTCAATTTGGTTTGACTCAAGGGAGAGATAAATCAAATTCTTCAATTGGCCCAAAGTAGAAGGAATTGAACCAGTGATGGAGTTATTTGAAAGACTCAATACCTCTAGACTTTTTAAATTCACAAGTTCTGGAGGGACCTGACCTTCAATTTGGTTCGAATCAAGGGAGAGATAAGACAAATTCTTCAATTGGCCCAAAGTAGAAGGGATTGGACCAATGAGGGAGTTACTTGAAAGATTCAATGTGTCTAGAGTTTTTAAATTCCCTAGTTCTGCAGGGATGTAACCTTCGATTTGGTTCGAATGAAGGTAGAGATGAATCAAATGCTTCAATTGACCCAAAGCAGAAGGAATCACACCTGTGAGAAAATTGCCAGAAACATCAGGCACCACAAGTTGAGTGAGATTTGAAAGTGAAAATGAAGAGACAGCTCACCTTCAAGACGATTATCGTACAGGTAAAGATAGGCAAGCTTTGTAAGAGCACTTATTTCTGTGGGGATGCTTCCTGTAAGTCCCATTCCACCAAGATCTAGACCGACTAAATTGGGGAAGGCAGTCACGTTCAAGTTCTGAAACCGCAATTCTGACGGAGGAATATTCAAAGACCGTGTTGAAATCTCTGTAATACTTCCAGCTGCATTACACAAAATACCAGTCCAATTACAGTGGTTTGAGATATTTTGGCCACTCCACCATCGGCTATTGAGCAAAGCCTCATGTTCCTCATTTATGGATGAGGAATTAGATGCTGCCATCCTGGAACTGGAACTGGTTGCGATAACAAAAATAAGCGCCACTAGTAGTAAACTGCAAATAGAGTTTGCCATGCTTAATTCTAATTCGAATTACAGAAATTCAATGACTGTTAATTGAACTCTCTATAGTAATGCTATTGTCCCCAACGCGGACTTGGTTTATATCATAGTGGCCAATGGCATGCCCAACACGCCGATGTGGAAATTACGGATTCAATTTGAAATTTCCTTTCAACTTTCTTAGTTGTCAGTGTCACGGTCCATTAGCCTTTAAGAAACAAAATAGTCTTCGCAGTTCAGTACGTATGCCGTTTTTCCGGTGAGAGTAACATGAGAGTAAAAATGGTGGTCCAAACACTCACTTTTCTCCACAATGATCGGCCATCTTTGTAGAAGACAGAATGAACGTGTGAGATGGGCACATGGAATCACTGCTTAATTGCTATGAGAAGTTGCTCTTGCTCGGTTCCAGCTGGAAGAACTTCGACGATGACTGGTATTACACTGTCGTTTCCCGCATGTTCTTAGCCAGTCGACTCCTTTCATTTTTCAGTGAAAAAAATGAAGAAAAATGACTTAAAACTTGATAAAAATAATAATTATTTGATTCATTTTAAAAATTAATTAAATATTTAATTAATTTAATTAATAATTTATATATAATTAATTAATTTAATTAATAATTTATATATAATTAATTATGTTAATTAATAATTTAATTTAAAAATAAATTATTAATTAAATTAATTAATTAATTTTTAAAACGAATTAAATAGTTATTATTTTGGTCAAGTTAAAATTTTAATTTATTTTCCCTTTTCTGTGGTTATCGTTTACATTTTCTTTTTTAAAAAGTTTATCATGCATTTTTTAGGAGCAATGCCTAATTTGGTTTATCAAAAAATACGCGTAAAACTAAACTTGTTACATGGGAACGGGAAGACTGAAAGCGAAACTTTTGAAGGATGAGGTATGAGGTCAAGTCGGCAAAAGCAAGGGTCAGGGACAAACGGCCAGCCAGGATGAATTTCTAAATATTTGTTTTTTTTATGAGTTTTTAAAAAAATATTTTTATAAAAAATAAATAATATCTTATGTATGAATGTAATAATTTTTTTTTGACAAAAAATTAATGTTGGAACATTTTTTTATATTATAAAATAATATTTTTTAATAAGCATTAAAATTTAACTGAAAAATACATTTTGTGTTTTTTATAGTATTTTAATTTTTTTAAAAAAAAACCATATAAACGAGTACAAATTCATCCATTAAATTATGAAACCTAAATAAATAGAATGATAAAAAAAAAAAAAAACTTATGACGGGAAGAATGATTTCAGTAGAGTGACGCTTGACGCTGGAACTAGCAGAAGTGGAATAACAGGAAAGCTTTCCTGTTTACCATTTAACCCCACATTACCAATTAGCTATGTCTCGAGGACGATTACTAGATTTTGAACTATGTAACATCATTTTTTAAGCAAAAAGATACTTCAAATGTTGTGAAACTACAATTTTAGTGTGTTTAGTTTAGATTTCCACACTGAAAGTGACACAGAGGTAGTTTTAGAAGTGCAAAAAAAAATGGTTTTGAGGTTGAGTCTCGTAAACAAAAAATCTTTTAAAAAAACCCTTACAATCGATAATATAAAATAAACTTTTAACAAATGAAATTCACAATGTCTAAAAAAATATAAGTGTTTCTATATAAAATGAAATCATGAGAGTGTAACTCAGTTGATGTGAGTGAACCTTATTTATACTATAAGAGTTTAAATCTTATTGAAAGTCCCTATTAGTCAGGATCAAATCAAATTCAAGCTGAAATTAGTCTTCCACTTAAGAAGTGTAGAGACACTTTGTGATATTACCCAAAAAATATAAATGTTTTTATTTTATAATAGTCAAATAAATTTAAGCTTTTAAAATTAATCTTTTTCGCTACTATCATTTCTTTTACAACAAATTCTTTTATAATCAATTCATTTAAGTTCTAACTCAAAAAAGCCTACTAAGTTTTCAAAGAGAATGTTTAGAATCACAAATTTTGGAAATTGATTTGATTTATAAAAAAAATTCTTTGTTTGAAAAGTTATAAAATATAAATTAATTTGATTTAGAAATATTTTTAATTTAAGTTATGTGTATTTAAAAATCTACTTAAATTTAGTTTGATTTGATTTTAGTTTTAATTTTTTAATTGATAATTTTATCCTTATTAATTTACCCATTTTACCTATTCTAATTAAGGGTAATAAAATAAAATTATTACAAAAAAATAAATTTCATGATATTTCAAACGCAAAAATTAATTTACAAATCAATTCAAATCTTACTTTTTATAATGTATTCTAAGCATGAGTTTGATTTGTAAATCAAATTAATTCAATTATATTCATATTAAATTAATTCCAAATTTTAATGATTCTAAACAAATATATATATATATATATATATATATTACACATGAGATTAAGCTAAGATGGAACAGGGGGTACTTTTTTTATTGTTTTCTTGGTAAGAAATGGCAATTTGGCCAACGTACAGTAGATTAAGAGACAAATTACTGAAATGCCACTCATTTGAAACATATTATCAGTATACTGTCGTTTTTGACACGTGTATCACGCCAAAGCGGTAGGCGTGATACACGTCATCACGCCACCCGTGTTGGCGTGATGACGTATATCACACCACTCGTATTGGGGTGATATACACAAAACCAGGAAAAAAATAATATATTAATACAACAAAACTTATATAACCAAAGTCAAAACTTTGAAAAGCCATAACTTTTGACTCGTTTGTCCGATTTAGACGCATTTTATATCGATTTCATATAACTTTTCGAGGCCGAGTGCAACGCAAATGCCATAGGCAGTTTGGTCCTCCGGAATTCCAAAAAACCCTTTATTTTGCAAGTTATGAAGCTTTTTATGAAAA
Source organism: Styphnolobium japonicum (assembly GCA_023212625.1). Classification (NCBI taxonomy): domain Eukaryota; kingdom Viridiplantae; phylum Streptophyta; class Magnoliopsida; order Fabales; family Fabaceae; genus Styphnolobium; species Styphnolobium japonicum. Next base: position 9,774,567 of record JALBWW010000007.1, on the reverse strand, counting down.
TTATATGGGTATTTCATAAAATCAAGGTTAAACTCATTTTTTCCTTAAAAATGAAAAGTAAAGGTTCATAAAAATGAAAAGGAAAAAATTAAATTTTTATTATGTCATGAGAGTTTCTTTCAATCAGAAACGAGTAGTAGAAAGGCTAATGCGATCTCGCAAGAGCCTTTCATGGGAACACTGCTCACTGCTCCCACTCACTCCATCGATGCCAAAGCTCTTGTCTTGTGAAACCTGAAAGCTGAAACACGAAACACCCTTCACCCCCTTTTACTCCATCCACAACCCTACTTGCTTCGTTCACGGTAAGCCACTCCTTTTCTCTATCAATTCACTCACCTATACCCATTTCTTAGTTGTTTCCAATTTTCGTTATTTATCTCCTTTTTTTTCTTCTTTTTTGTTTTTCTTAATCCGTGGAGGGTTCATTGGATGATTTTATTTTATTTTTCCTTAAAAAGAGATTCACACACAAGTGTAGTTGTTGATTGGAACAACCCTTCTAGCTCTCTGGTTGGACCATTTTTGTTTTTTTCCTGTGATTTGATACCATTTTTATTGTTGTGCACACTTGCTTTCTGCCAAATGATGATTGCATACTGAATTTTTGGTATAGGAGACTTAGGAGAAAGGTGACAATGTGAATATGGCCTCACAATAGCTGCAAAAAATAAAAATAAAAAGAAGGAAATTCAAGTTCATATAGTTCAAATTTGTTATTGATTCTTTCCATGGTTGTTGGCAAAAGTGTGATGTAGTTTGGTCGTCTACCATGTTCATGTAAGTGACACAAGTTCGCTCCTTTCTGAACAAGCAGAGGAGCTGTCAAGATAACATTGTCAAGCCATGCTCATTCTGTGTGTCAGCAAACTCAGATCTCGTCCTTTGATCCCAACCCCACTTTTAGGCCTTCTTCTTTCTTATTTACATACTCATTCTCTGTCTCCTCATGTTAAACCCATCAATTGGAACACAACCCACAGATTTGTTCGAACAAACCCACTCCTTTCTCTCTTAGAAAGATGCAAAACCTTCGTCCAGTTAAAGCAAATCCAAGCGCAAATGATCTTAACAGGCTTAATAGACAATAGTTTTGCTGCAAGTCGCCTTGTTGCCTTCTGTGCTCTCTCAGAATCTCAAACTCTTGACTATTGCACGAAAATTTTGTATCATACACAAGAACCAAGTGTCTTTTCTTGGAATGTGACAATGAGGGGATATGTGGAAAGCGGGAACTTAGAAGGAGCTCTTCTGTTGTACAAGAGAATGTTGCAATATGGTAGTTTGAAGCCTGATAATCATACCTACCCTTTCTTGCTTAAAGCTTGTTCTTGTCCATCTCTAAATTGTGTGGGTCTTGCTGTACTTGGACATGTAATGAAGTTTGGTTTTGAATTTGATATATTTGTGCACAATGCATTGATCACTATGCTACTCTCGTATGGGGAGTTGGAGGTAGCATATGATGTGTTCAATAAAGGTTATGTGAGAGACCTAGTAACCTGGAATTCCATGATTAGTGGGTGTGTTAGAAGAGGACTAGCAAATGAGGCTATAAAACTCTATCGGGAAATGGAGGCAGAGAAAGTGAAGCCAAATGAGATTACAATAATTGGGATGGTTTCTTCATGTTCCCAATTGCAGGATTTGAATCTTGGCAGAGAATTTCATCGGTACATCAAAGAAAATGGGCTCAAGTTGACAGTTCCACTTATTAATGTACTTATGGACATGTATGTGAAGTGTGGAGACCTAGTGGCAGCGCGAGTTCTATTTGATAACATGGCACAGAAGACCCTTGTTTCATGGACTAAAATGGTTTTGGGATATGCCAGATTCGGTTTTCTGGATGTTGCTCGGGAGCTTTTATATGAAATTCCAGAGAAGAGTGTTGTGCCTTGGAATGCAATCATCAGTGGCTGTGTCCAGGCCAAGCGTAGTAAAGAGGCATTGACTCTATTCCATGAAATGCAAATTAGTAATATAGAACCTGATAAAGTGACCATGGTTAACTGCTTGTCTGCATGTTCACAACTTGGAGCACTTGATGTAGGAATATGGATTCACCATTATATTGAAAGACACGATCTTTCTTTAGATGTTGCCTTGGGAACTGCACTAGTTGACATGTATTCCAAGTGTGGAAATATTGCAAGGGCTCTCCAGGTTTTCCAAGAGATTCCTCAAAGAAATTGTTTGACCTGGACAGCCATTATTTGTGGTTTAGCATTTCATGGGAATGCTCGTGATGCTATATCCTATTTTTCAAAAATGATTCATGTTGGATTGATGCCTGATGAGATCACCTTTGTTGGTGTCTTATCAGCTTGTTGTCATGGAGGTTTAGTTGAAGAAGGCCGCAAATATTTTTCCCAAATGAGCTCCAAATTCAATATTTCCCCTAAGCTTAAACACTACTCGTGCATGGTGGACCTTTTAGGAAGGGCTGGTCATCTAGAGGAAGCAGAAGAGCTTGTTAAAAATATGCCCATAGCGGCAGATGCTGCTGTGTGGGGTGCTTTATTCTTTGCTTGTCGTGTTCATGGCAATGTTCTTATTGGAGAGAGGGCAGCTTTGAAGCTTCTCGAGATGGATCCTCAAGATAGTGGAATCTATGTTCTGCTTGCTAGCATGTACAGCGAGGCAAAAATGTGGAAGGAGGTAAGGAGTGCTTGGAAAATAATGAAGGAGAGAGGAGTAGAGAAGACTCCTGGTTGCAGCTCAATCGAGATCAATGGCATTGTACATGAGTTTTTGGTGAGGGATGCATCACATCCACAGTCTGATTGGATTTATGAATGCCTGGTTTCATTGACAAAACAACTGGAGCTTCTTGGATTTACATCTGATGTTTCTTCTTATGGAGATAATCTTTTTTCCTAAACTTGTCAGCTCATTTGCTATATCTTTGCTCATTTAATTATCAACTCTTCCATGGAGAGCCTGGACCTATCTTTCAATCTATCCAGATGCTTCTACCTTAGAAAATGTACGTATATAACATGAATTCATATTTCTCCAGTCCTGCATCCTTTCACTCATTTCAATCTTCTTTTGCCCCTTTATATAATTTTTAAGTTCTTTATTACAGAAGAATGCAGAGTAAGAATTTGATTATGATTTGTGGCTATACTTCAGTGTCTTACTTGGAAAACATGAAGGCTGTTCCTGCACTATCATCATACCTTCTCTTGGTTAGCCAACCAAATGTTGGCCATATCCTCTTCTCCTGTATGGATTTTATTGTGGTTCAGACTTCAGAGTTTGGATGGATACTTCAGTTTTTTTCCCTGACTGCTGCATCTCGTTAAAGGCACCTGCTGCTCTGCTAAATTGTGTCAAATTTGTTATACATTGCAAGGATGAAATGAACAGGACTATGTGTTCATGAATGCATTGGGTTCACTTTCTCTCAGTGTTGGAAGTTTCATGTTGATTTGTTCCCCTCTTCCTTGGTTTTTTTTTTCCCAGTAAAAATTCTACTTAAATCAAGACAGATTATCATAAAACAAAAATAAAAATGCAGAATGCCCAAGCTCTGATGGCGTGGATGATGGAGATTGTTAGAGAAATAAAACCAATCTTGGGTCTCCACCTAACAATTTAAGCTTTTAGGAGAGTTGGTCATTGACTTGGTATCAAAGCCTTTATGACGAAATGATTAGGAGCTTGATCCATACCGTCCCATTCTTCATAATTAAGTTGAATTTCAGCGCAAGGTAAAGTGGGCCGATGCATTGTCCATGCTTCAAGCCCAAAGGGCTCTTGTGTGAAGGGGCATGTTAGAGAAATAAAACCAATCTTGAGCCTCCACCTACCAGCATATTCTTTTAAGTGAATTGGTCCTTGACAGAGATTAAACAGTATGCAGAATATGATTTTGATTTGTAGAATTAATGGTTTATTTTCACTTGCTTTTGCCACTAGTTTTTGTTTTCACTTTATTGTTTCCTCCTTATGGTCAATTCTCCTACTTATGGCTGGGTTGAGACCCGCAAATTTGTTGTGATCTGTTACCATTACAAAGCTTTAACATGGTCAATAATTTATCTGGTATGATTTCTGTGATGACGAAATCTTTTTAAACAATCATAGACCACTGGCCAGAATGTGAGTGTCAGCCTTTATAATTATAAAGAAGCAAGACCTTTCCTATCATATGTTAATGGTCTGTTACAGAACCATTTCACTGTACTAATCGTGAGTCTGAATAACAAATTGCCTACATGATGCCCCACATGAATTAACAGTCACATGCATTTTGGGGAATACTTGGGTAGGTTGGACTCCAATGGTTAATGACTTCATGTCTTGGTTCTATACTCTACTGGAAGAAGAGGTCAAGTCAAAGAAATTTTGAGTACTTAGGTGATATATAAAACTCTCTGCTCTTATATATTGCTAATATGGATTTTGATTACTATTGCTTTTGAAAGAATTTAATTTTGTCTTATCAATATACAGAATCAACAAGGCCAAGAGAATATTTATTTAAAAAATGTGTAGAAATCATATCGTTGACACTTTTTTACTTGTTTCTGCTTGTTGATCTGATATAGCATTTTAGTTTCAAGACATTATTCATATTAATTTATTCACTTTCTCTTTCCTGTATTGGTGTTTTTATTATTTTAATTTAAATGTTTTTTTGTTGGAATTTAAATGTTTTTTTACTACTGCTATATATTACTTGTGTATATAATGTTAACAATTTAATTATTCTGCAATTTGGGCTCAGGATTTAGGAGTTAGGAGAAAGCTGACAGTGTGAATTTTCCCTCGACATTGACCAGAGCAATCCAGAACTGGAGTCAATAGAAGTACTTTGCATATCACTACCAAAGCGAACAACGGTGAAATGGTAGGGTGGCTAAAATCTTTTGTTGCTGCTACTTCCCCTGTCCCCTTTTACTGGTGAATTACATTGAACCATTGAGGTTTACTTACAGCTATTTTTGTTATGATAGGCTTCAAACAAGGTGTTCTCTAGAACTGCCCAAATTCGCCTTGTGAGTTCACATGAGGAGGTTTATGAACCATGTGATGATTCTTTTGCACTGGTTGATGCTCTTCTAGCTGATCGCACTAACCTGTTGGAGCATCATCCAACATTGTGTATGGAGATAGGCTGTGGTAGTGGATATGTTATTACTTCCCTGGCTCTTATTCTTGGGCAGGAAGGTTGTGGCATAAACTATATTGCAACTGATATCAACCCACATGCAGTGGGGGTGACCCGTGAGACACTGGAAGCACATGGGGTTGATGCAGAGTTGTTAATAACAGATATTGCATCAGGACTAGAGAAGCGTCTAGCAGGGTTGGTTGATGTTATGGTTGTGAACCCCCCTTATGTGCCTACCCCTGAAGATGAAGTGGGTGCTGAAGGTATTACCTCTTCTTGGGCTGGTGGGGAGAATGGACGGAGTGTAATTGATAGGATTTTGCCTGTTGCAGACCATCTTTTGTCAGAAAAGGGATGGTTGTACATGGTCACCCTCACAGCAAACAGTCCTTCTGAGATATGCCTTCGAATGAGAGAGAAGGGGTATGCTTCTAGGATTGTTGTTCAAAGATCGACAGAGGAAGAAAGTCTCCATATCATCAAGTTCTGGCGGGATTTTGATACTAAAGTAGATGAAATAACAGACCAATCTGCTCCTGGGTTCATGGGCTCCTTGCTTACACAACTACCTCTGTTTTCATACTGGAGAGGCAGCAATAACGACAATAAGTGCTGAATGAGAAGGTAATTGATTATCTATGTTTCTGGGATAGCTTGTGTCCCGTGTTACTTTCTGTATCCGTGCTGCTTTGTGTCTTTTTGAACTAATGTAGCAAGATATAACTAGCATGTTTTAGGGGTCATCTTGGGGTGCCATGGACTAGCTCACGTGACATCTTGATTTGTTGTTAAATTTAAAGCAATGACTTTGTTTTTTCCTTTTTGAAATAAAGCATAAATTTTGCTTTAGACTAGTTATCCATGTTTGTGTAAAAATTTCTGGTCAAATAAGATCCAAGGCTATGAACAGTGTGATGTGTCTACATTCTTGTCTTTGTAACTTGAATGTTGCATTGCCTTGGCTTTTAGAATGCTGCTATAAATACAACAACCAAGCCTTACCCCACTAGATGTGGTCAGCTGATACAAACCAGAACCAACACAACCAAAACACAGAACAGTCAATGAATTAAGAGGAAGAACTGGTGTATGTAATATTTGATTTAAAAGGAATTACAGTGGAAAGAGGATTTCCTACTGCCACAGAGCTAGGCTCCTACAGAGAGCTATTGCTCTCCATCCATAACAAACTAAATGATTCCCAAAGATGCCTCCCTCATTCCCCACCATCCTACTAATAACCACAACCCACTTTCACGTAACTAACTTCCTACTTCCCCCTCTCTCTCTCTCTGCCACCTAAGCATTAAGCAGAATCACCCTCTCTTCTTTCTCGTGTAGACTTTCCAGATTTTAGGCCCATGAGACATATTGTAACCCAACACCTCTTTTTGACCCTCTACATTATCCTGGGCCCTATCACTGCCGGCAGCATCAACTACAACCTTGTCCTCAAGGTTGAAATCTGGAAATTGGCTCCGGATGGTAAATTCTTCTTCCCACGTGGCCTCATCAACAGTCTTGCCTTTCCACTGAATTAACAGTTGACCCACAGTGTCTTTGCCTTTTATAACTGTACGAGTGGCTAAGATTGCAGCAGGTGCCAGCATATCAGAACACTCCCCTTCCAGGCCCTGAGGCAACTCCTGTTCCACATGATAATTCCCAACAGCTTTCTTCAACAAGGATACATGGAACACGGGATGGATCCTTGAAGTAGAAGGCAATTTGAGCTTATAAGCCACTGCACCCAAAGCGTTCCAGCACTTGAAAGGGGCCATAATACCTTGCGGATAGCTTGGCATTAATCCGGGAAACCACAGATTGCTGCTTATGGGGACGCAATTTCAGAAAAACCCAATCTCCTACTTCAAAACTCCTTTTTGTCCTGTGACTATCAGCTTGGCTCTTCATCCTTCCTTGTGCCCTCTGTAAATGATGCTTCAAATTTGTCTAAGAGCCTCATCACGATCAATCAACTCTCTTTGAACTGCCTCCAACCTTGTTTCACCTAGTAAAAACCGTGTGATCATAGGGGGCTTCCTTCCATACACGACCTCAAAAGGTGTCACACCTATAGTGGCATGGAAGGTGGTATTATACCAATATTCAGCCCAATGCAACCATTGAACCCACGTTCGAGGCTGATCAGTAATAAAACACCGCAAAAAAGTTTCCAAACACCTATTAATCACCTCTGCTGTACGTAAAGTCAGGTTTACGGATGATAAAGCGGAACTCATTTTGAGTTGAGTTCCTTGTAACTTGAAAAGCTCTTTCAAGTGCTCACAAAAATTGGATCTCGATCATGACAATTCTTTGTGGGTACTCGTCGCCTCACCACCTCCTTAGCAAAGATTTCAGCTACCATCAGAAGCGAGTATAAGGATGCTTCAAAGGAATAAAATGAGCGTATTTAGAAAGCACATCAACTACAACAAATATAGCTTCATAACCTTTTGATTTAGCGACCCGATTATGAAATCCATCGACACCTCCTCCCAAATCATCTCGGGTATATTTAATGGTTGTAGCGAGGCCCCACGGAATCTTGCCCAGATACTTTGTCTTTGGCGGACGTCACATGCCTTGACAAAATCCACGAACCATCTTCTTCATTCCCACTAATATAAGTTGGGTGCCAATTCTCACTGTAGGTTACGTTAGAAACCGAATGCCCACCCCAGGAGTAGCATGGAATTCTTGTAAAAGTGAGGGATCCATGAGGGTGAGATATGACTAACTTTGTCATTGTAAAAAGAATGCCATTTTATAAGAAAACTACGGTCTTCCCCCTTCTCCCCTTTGCAACTCCTCGATAATTTTTGCAAGGTAGCATCTCTGTGAACTTCTTCTACCACACCACGACCTTCCACCCATTTGGGATGGAGATTAGAGCATATAATGCACCCGCATCATTCACAGACAGGCGTCTGCACTCTATTTTTCGGCTTTGGTTTATACACAATGTCAAGCGATATCCCAACAATTTGGCGGCCCAATTTTGCTGATACTGTGGAGGAATTCGTTGTTGTAACAGCTGTTTCAGACTTTTACGATCAGTACTCACTTGTAAATTGCCTCCCTATGAGATATGGCCTCGATCTTTGAATAGCCAAAACCACGGCCATCAACTCCTTCTCGTATGTTGACTTGGAAAGGTTCCTCTCGCTCAAAGCCTTACTAAAGAAAGCGATAGGCCTGCCATTTTGCATGAGAATGGCTCCTAACCCTTGCCCAGATGCGTCACACTCAACGACAAATCTATGAGTGAAGTTTGGCAACGCAAGAACAGGGGCTGTTGTCAATTTGTTCTTCAGTAACTCAAAAGCTTCAACTGTGCCAAATTCACCCGCACCTCAGGGCTTGTATCTTGTATCTTAAAATAAATCTCTGCTCGAGTAATCCATGCCGCTGGGTCGTCGCCACTGAACATAGGCAACTCCACCTTCTTCATTGATTGTCGGAATTCTTCCAGCGGTTCTCCTTGCAACCTTCTGAACCCTGAGTGAGAAGGATTTCTTGGCCCTTCGGTGGTTTTCGCAGACTCAGGGGTGTTCTCACCACTGTCCTGTTGTGTCTGACTCAAACCTTTGCCGACATTGTGATCAACTTCTCCGATTCTCTTAGCCTTGAGAGCATCGTTGCTAGCAACGCGTTTTGATGTTCGTCACCTCGCTTTCCCGGAGGCTGCGATCTTAGCCTTCATCTTCTTCGGGGCATCCGCCTCTTTCCTCCTCATGAACTCTTTGGTCCTCACTCAAGGAATTCCCTCTCTAAGCGTGTCAGGCGGTCGGACCAATTTGATACAAACCAGGAACCAACACAACCAAAACCGAGGCAGTCAATGAATTAAGAGGAAGAAGCTGGTGTATGTAATATTTGATTTAAAAGGAATTCTACAGTGGAAAGAGGATTTCCCTCTTGCCCACGAGCTAGGCTCCTCTGACTATTGCTCTCCATCCATAACAAACTAAATGATTCCCAAAGATGCCTCCCTCATTCCCCACCATCCTACTAATAACCACTGACCCACTTTCACGTAACTAACTTCCTACTTCCCCCTCTCTCTCTCTCTGCCACCTAAGCATTAAGCAGAATCACCCTCTCTTCTTTCTCGTGTAGACTTTCCAGATTTTAGGCCCATGAGACATATTGTAACCCAACACCTCTTTTTGACCCTCTACATTATCCTGGGCCCTATCATCAGCTACATAGATCAATTGACGTCATTGAACTCTATCAAAAACCAAATTTTCGGTAAAACCATTTAGAGCAAGGTATTTTTTAATGGTTTCTCCTAATGTTTTCTTAGGTCTTCCTCTACCCCTTTTAATTGGAATATCTTCCATTTGATCCATTTTTCTCACCGGAGCCTCTATTGGTCTTCTTCTCACATGAACAAACCGTATTAGGCACTTTCCATCATTATCTCCTTAATAGGTGATACTCCAACTTTCTATTGGATACATTTGTTTCTAATCTTGTCTTTCCTTGTATGTCCATTCATTCACCTTAGCATTCTCGTCTCTGCTACATTTATCTTTTGCTCTTGTTGGCACTTCATTGCCCAACATTCACTACCATAGAGCATTGTTGGTCTTATAGTTGTTCAATAGAATTTTCCTTTGACTTTGATAAGCATTTTGCGATTACAAATTAGTGAAATTACTCCTGAATCATTTCTCCATTTCATCCACCTTGCTTGAATACTATGTGTGACATCCCCATCAATTTCCCCCTCATTTTGTAAGATGGATCCAAGATCCTAAACCATGAAATTCATGGTATGATGTGATCTCCAATTTTCAGCACTAAAACATTGCTAACTTGCACTTTATTGAACTTGCATTCCATTGTCTTAATGCTACTTAACCAAAATTTGATTCCAAAGCTTGTCCATAACTCAAGTTTAAATTTACTCCTACTTTGATAGATTTACTAGTAAGTGTTCCAATATTCGAAGTGTCAAAACGAACCCTACTCTCGTATACTAATTTCTTTTCACACATCCATACAAAAAAATTTGAGAACCTTGCCCATTTTGACTACATCTGAGCGCCAATGTAGCAGCTCTAGCTCATTTAACATTGTACTCGGGTCATACAGGGATACAGCATGTTACTTACAGGTAAGGTAAATGACCTAGCATTAGTACAATTGTATCGTTGATCCATGTCATAAAAAATTCAATAAATTTTTATGTTGGCTGCTGACACAACTGTCTTCTTTTATCTGGGGTCTGGACCGGCTATGTAGAGTTTGAGAAAAAAATGTACAACATAGGCAGAACTAATGCTGTTATAAATGTTGTGATTATTTTATTTGTGATATCTATTTGCATTTACTAATACTTTTTTATCACCCTTTCTCTAGCATCTAACTATCTAGATTGCTTTTTTTTTTTTGAGGAATTTACTTTTGCTCTATTAATTCACTTTTTCACTTTCTTCGATGTCATAGTTTATGTTCATATTGCTTCAGGGGTTCTCATTTCCACAGACAAAAGGTTTGCTTGATCACTTAAATATATAATTTATATCTTCCTGCCCCAATTAGTTGCAAACTGAGGTGTATAAATCTTCCCAAAATGCATTGGCGTTGTAAGTCTATTTAATATCTAGGAGATCGTGTCCTTGTTTGACTATATTTATTTGTGACTTGAAGAACCAAAACTGGAATTGGACTTGGTTTTTGTTTACTTAAGAGAGTTACAATTTGGCATCACGTCTTGATTCTTTAAGTATATTGCAGGGACGAGGATTTCAAGAATTGATTTGAGGGATTTCTGGCTCTGCTTGATATTTCAAGAATGTCAGAGTTAACTTGAGTCATTTTTCGACCTCTTTTACAAATTGATTTGGGAAAATATAGCACAATTTTCAGTTCTAGATGGAAAAGACTTGCTCAAGATCCGATTGTTCTGTTGGCCGTAGACTACAATTGTTCATATTGAAAGTTGTTTAAAATTTGCCATTTGTGTCAACATCTTCCTTGTAATATAGTATAAATATTTTACCTATTTAATCTCAAATAGGTAAATGTCAATCGACCCATTCTGATAGTTTCTCTGTTTTTCTTGAGGAATGGACAGTGAAATTCTCATTTCAGGATTACTGGTAAACTGCATACTCACCTAGAACTGGCGTGGTAAGCCAGAAAAGGTATTGATTGGTAGTTCTTGTCTGTTATTGTTTTAGCGAGATGAAAAGCCAAAGTCCAAAGTACTTGGTAATAAAAATAACGTAATCTCAAAACCATATTGCCATTACATCAACAAACATAAGTTTACAAGAGTAAATTACAATTAATCCTTTCTTTGCTTTTTTCTTATTTCTCAAAATTTTCTAATATACCCACGTTCCTATTCTATATGCCTTCCAACCCAAACAAAGCCTAAAAGGGGCACAATTTTCACAGAAATACCAAGTGAAATCTTACATGATAATAAACCCCTCAATTTTTACCGTGAAAATAAAAAATTAAATTTTGATTTACTTACTACGTAAAATTCTTTTTAAATTATTGGTAAATAAGGTGTATTATTAATTGTGTTTAATTTTAATCTATATTTAATAACAATTTTTTATATTATTTTTTTGTAATGATGTATCATCATATAATAGAATGATAATATAAAAAAAAATTACAATATCTTTACCATTTTGATTAAGAAACTTTTCATGTAACATTATCCCACGATCTAATTTCATCGTATCTGATTTCTTCTGGGCTGCTTTGTCTGAATTTTAGTGTATTATTTCCTCCCCCATGCTGCAATGGCATGACTCGGCGACAGTGACAGTGAGAGCATAGCGCAAGAGATGGAGGTGGGTATGCTACCAATCTCAGCATCCAAGAGGGGAAAGCTCTTGGCAGCTGGTTACACTACTCTCCATGCCATTGCTCAAGCCTCCGCCACCGACCTTGCTCGAGGTATTTCCACCTTTCTATTTGGTTTTTTTCCCTGCATTTTCCTACTGGGCACGTTTATATGTTAAAAATTTCATTTTGTTTTTGTTTTTGTTTCACATAACTACAGATATAGAAGTTTCGGATAGTGAAGCTTCTGAAATTCTGAAATATGCATCCAAAACTAGTGCTTTGGACCGGTCAAATGGGAGTCTTACTACTGTTGTTGATGGTATGTGTTCATTCTATTATGCATATCTACTTTTATTTCCAATTTTTCCTTTAACAATTCTTTTAGCTAGTGTCAAATTTTTAAGCGTTTTTATTTCATATAGTGCATGTTCATTTAAAAGACCACACCATGTTTGCACACCCTCCTCCCATAACTTTTTCTGGGGTGAAGTGATGAGGACTACAATGGATTGGGTCAGCATTTGCTCTTCAATTTCTATTGAAGGTAATGTTCCAAAGAGGTTAAGGATGGGGAAAGATCCCTTGCATTTGTTCATATTCCAAGAGGTAAAAGGCCCATGTTTGGTGGAATTCAACTGTGGGTGTTCCTGAGTTGTGCTCATGAAAATTAAAGCAGCTGTACCGAATGAAGTTACAAGCTATGAGATCAAGTTTTTAGAAGCCAGGATGTGGTGTATCTTAGAAACCAAAGTATTGAAAATTTTGGGAAAGCTAAGAAGCCAAAACCAATAGCTTTAATTAATTTAAATTTGGAGCCTCCTACCTTGTGAATAATGATGATGGGGGAGATCTATAGACAACTGTTAAGGACACTATTATTGAACCCATACCCCACCATGGTGAGCCAATTGGCTCTTCTGAACTACTAGTTGAGCCTTAGATGGGATTTAAAATGATCTACTACATTACATAGCATCTCCTTCCCGAAAATATCCCCTTATGAGTATGTGAAGATTACTGATTGGGGAAAGTCAAAGATAGCCAAGAGGCTATGCTCAATGAGAAAGTTAATAGACATTCTATTTCTTTGGCAATATTTAGTGCTTTAGTTACTTGATATGTGACATTCTCTTACCATTGGAATACGTATGTTTTGCATTCTTTTTTATGATATATGAATTGAATTCACTCCAGCATATTTTATATGGCATGATTCGCTCAAGCATTTCAAATAATCTTTTTTTTTCTTTTCATTTTGTGTTTTTGTGTCATGCAGGTGGTCAGACTGCTTGGGCTATGCTCAATGAGGAAAAGTTTTCTCCTCGCATTACCACATCTTGTGTGGATCTGGATAACATCCTTGGTGGAGGGATTAATTGCAAAGAAGTCACTGAAATAGGTTAGTGAGTGTTTTTGCCTCTTGTAGTATTATGGAACACGTAATCATGACTTCCAATTAAATACACATTACTTGACTTGCTTTTGAGCATGAATACTCAGCAGGTTTCTTCTTTCTTTCTTCCCTTTTCTGCATTGCAATATGATTCTTTGTTTATTTGTTTAGGTGGAGTTCCAGGCATTGGTAAAACACAAATTGGGTATGCTTTGTCATCCCAGTTTTCTAAGCCATGTGGTTCTTGTTTCTTTCCATCCTAAATTGTGAACTATTTTAGTTATTTTTAGTGGTAAGTGATCATTACTTTTGCAGGATTCAACTTGCGGTAAATGTTCAGATTCCACTAGAATATGGTGGCCTAGGTGGGAAGGCAATATACATTGGTAAGAGCCTTAATTCAGATTCTAATACTCATTCAGCATTTGATGCTGGTCATTGATTGCACTTCTTGTGCCTATATGATACTCAGACACAGAGGGAAGCTTTATGGTTGAACGTGTTCTACAAATTGCTGAAGCATCCATAGAAGACATGTCAGAATATAGCCACCACTTTCGCAAGGATTTTCAAGGTTGCGAAGTTAAAATGCACCCTAATAGTATCTTGGAAAATATATTCTATTTTCGTGTTTGCAGCTATACTGAGCAAATTGCTTTGGTAAATTACTTAGACAAATTCATCACGGAACATAAAGATGTAAGTATAGTATTTCATCTATTGAATTGATATTTTTTTAGCAAACATCTTGAATATGATTCTTGATTTTTATTTGCCTTATTCCTTCACATCATAGGTAGAATATGGAATTACTCTTGCTTTGGCTTTCTTTCCTTTTGCTTTTAATCAGTTGTTTTAGTACATCTTAAGTACCCATCATGATCTTTTTTGAATATGTTTTTCCAGGTGAAGATCATCATTGTTGACAGTGTTACTTTCCACTTCCGCCAAGACTTTGATGATATGGCTCTCAGGACTCGATTACTTGGTGAAATGGCTTTAAAGTTGATGAAGCTTGCAAGAAAGTTCTGTTTGGCTGTAAGAATCGATTTATTCTCCTTGCCAGAGGAGTTTTGTATTGAACTTAATCTTTGCTTGCAGCCAAATCAGGTTGCTGTAATTTGAGTGGATAAAGTATGATTATCTCTGAGTTTTTGCATTACAAGAAGGCTTCCTTGGCTTGATGTCCAGTCCTTTTTTGCTTTCGCTATTGTCTTCTTTTCCGCCTCTTTTGTTTTCAATTCTAAATTCGATTTTGTGGCAGGTTGTTCTGTTGAATCAAGTGACAACCAAACATATTGAAGGTTCATTTCAATTGACCCTTGCACTGGGTAAGTGTTATTTCAGCTTTCACATTTCACTTGGACTTTTAACTTGTATGGCCATTCTTTCTTTTTTTTTTTTTTTTGTTGTCCCTATACAGATGGTTTTGTTTGAAAGTTTGTTGTTTATAATGCTGAACAGGCGATAGCTGGTCACATTCATGCACAAACCGGATCATCTTATTTTGGAATGGCAATGAACGACATGCATTTATTGACAAGTCCCCTTCTCTTAAATCAGCATCAGCACCATATTCTGTGACCAGTAGGGGGATCCGTAATTCTACTTCAAGCTGTAAACGAATCAAGATGATGTGAGATTTTGAGTTGGAAGAGTTTACAACTCAATCTCCCCTCCCTATTTTTGCTTCTTCCTTTTTGAAATTTCAGGACATAACAAGATTAATCAACATGTTTCCTTTTTTCGGCTTTCCTACAATACCGGCTTGATGCAGCCTGGAAGTGCAGTGATTTTTGGTTTGGTTTCATATTAAATATGGAAAAACTATACACATTGATTAATCCCACTGAATTCACAATGCTGAATTATGTGGCTTTTTTCTTAAGAAATGTAAATACGATGAATGTTGCATCCTCTGATATTGTCATTAAAATCAATCGGTTGTAAATGTCGTGCACAAACCACCACAAGGGATGGTTCCCTTTAGTTGGGAAAATTCTGCTGCTAGTAAATAATTAATATGCATCAATTACCATCCAGTCTCTAGTGTGTTTGATTAAAATGAAAATTAAAATATTACATGGAAAGAAATGAAGATTAATGATGGATCAAGATATGTCACTCAGTTTTATTCTTTTTCATTTATTTTTTCATTTATTATATATTGTTTTTTACTTTCATATAGGTAGGTTTTTTTCATTGTTTCTTGAAAGGGAGGAACATAATTCAAATACTCTTGACCTATGCTATTTATGATGTTAAACTAACTAGTGTGGTTCGAGGATCAATGTTCTACTAAATCCTCCCCCCCCCCCTTTTTTTCTCAGATGTATAATTTGCTGATGTCATCGTGAAGGCATAACAAATGTCATCTTCTGGAGTCTCATTAAAAATAAAAATAATTAAAAAAAAAACCTTATCGAGTCGTCAAGAATCATAGGTTGGTTCAAAGTCTACCCTTTTTCGATTCAATTCAAAAATGTCAAGCATATAACTAGAATATATCTTAATATCAAAATTACAAGATTAATAATAAAATACCCTGATGTCATTTCTTAATGTTATGTTTCCACTTTCCATCAATGTGATAATGGTCGTTGAAAAGGTTGAAGGGTGTGGTAAGTTAAACGGTTGGTTGTGATAACCCTTGTGGTTCCCATGGGCCAAGAGTGGACCAAAGGCTGCTAAGTATGAGGAAATATATATATATCTATGTGTGTGTGTGTGTGTGTGAGGAAATATATCTGTGTGTGTGTGTGTGAGATGTGTGTGTGTGTGAGGAAATATATCTGTGTGAGTGTGTGTGTGTTGAGAGGGGAACTAAATATAGCTCATGCATTAATTAATTTTAATATACTAAGTATGAGGAAATATATATATATATGTGTGTGTATGTGAGGAAATATATATATATATATATGTATGTGTGTGTGTGTGTGTTGAGAGGGGAACTAAATATATTTTGTCATTGAAGTATATGAGCATCACTGCATCAGCTCATGCATTAATTAATTTTAATATACTATTCAAAAATTCAATTTTTTTTATTTATAAAGTGCAAAAATTCAATTTTAAACGACATAACTGGCCTTTCCACAACGAACCCAGTTTTTTGTGAACGTAAATTCAAAGCAAATATCCTATTGGTTTTCACCAACCTTCTTACCAAACCATACCAGTTACCACGTGCAGGGCATCCCCAAACATTGTTGTGGGCTTCCAAAACAAGTGAGATTACTAAAGTTATAGGCTAATTTGCCTGGATTGTGACGATAATCATGATTGGATGTGTATAATTTTCGTATTAAATATACATCAGCATCTACTTGTCTTATACCTTTTCTCATTTGCTATATGTAGAATAAAACTTTAGTTTCGTACACCAAAAAAAACTGGCCAAATAAAATTATTCCACGGCGTGTGTGATTTTTTTTTTTGGTTTTTTAAGGTATTTTTACAAATTATTAGTACTGTGTGACTAATCTTTTTTAAATATGATCGCGACTAAGAAGTCCTCTCAACAATTACTTACTCTAAGAGTCGAATTTGTATCCTTACTTTAGGAGTACAGTTCGTTTACCACTACACTCAATACTTCTTGGTGAGATTCTTTTTCTTTTATTGACCTGATATCTCTATATTAACTTTTAAAAAATAAAATAGAGTTAATAATAATAATAATAATAATAATAATGATAGAAGTTAAGAAAAAAAATTACTTAATAGATGATACTGATGGAATACTAATTTTGGCACTTGTCAAAGTACAATTTTTGAAATATTAGACAATGGAATATCATAAGAGGGCTTTGAAAAAGTTAAAAGCTAAATTGTATACTCTAAAATGATAAGCACTTTACTTGAGGGATTCCTATCATCAAAATGAATAATGTAATGTCGTAAAACTTTTGGGTCAACACTTGTTAGCTTATCAACTTTAAAATTATTTGATACAAGTAAATTGATTAGTTTTATTGTTTTAGATTATTTTATACTTAAAAATTTTATTTCATCTAAGTTATTTTTAATTTTTTATATATATAATTGTTGAGGGCATTTGCCGCCGATGACTTGGACCAATCAACTTGCGGCACGCCCACAACACATCCTCAATATCTAAACCCTGAAACCCTAGCTCTCCAAGTAGTCAAACCCTCACTATTCCCTCTTATAGTCTTATACAAGCTCTTTCTAACCTCAAAACCTCTCATTTCTTGTCTTAACCTGTACGTACCAATAACTAATTACAATGATTTACTTGTAAATAAACTCTTACTCATCATTTTATGACTTGCAATATTTAATACAATTTTCATAAATTTACAAAAAATTCCTATGAGATGTTAATAAAATTTAATAAAGAAGTACTATTTTATAATGAGAATAATATAAACATTTTATATATTAAACACATAACTATTAATATATATATTTTTTATTTTTTACGTAGATGTACATATTAACTAAGAGACACATCAACTAATTTACACTATGGGATTAAAAATATATTGATAAATTCACATAAAATTTTGCAGTCAAATCTAAGAAACTTACCATTAATAAGCTTAGGATACACTTATGTTTAACTAATCACATGTCGTTCCTACACTTAACGTATTATAATTTTAAGTATAATAATTTTTATTTTTATTGGTAATTTGTTAAAGAAAATAAATATTTAAGTAATGCTAGTTACATACATTTTACTCTATAAGTGTTTAGTTAGAGTGATAACTGACTTATAATCTTACAAGAAAGCCAAATATTCGAATATTAAAAGATGTCATTGTGAGAAAAGCTAATAATCATAATTGTACAATTATTTAAAGAATATTAACTTTGCACTCAAATAATATCAAGATACCTTTAATACACACATAAAAAAAAAAAAGTTAAACAAACCTTCATGTAACCCTGGAAATGCTTTAAAATGGTTGCATTTGAGCTCAACTATGAGTACAGTCGAGCACAAAGCATGTCCAATTGTGAAAATTTAGGCAACTATGCATCTAGTAACCAGCATTACTCTAACTATGAGTACAAGGAAGTACAATTATGAAATTCAGACATTTCTGCAACTAGTAACTTATTTAGCCCATTTGCTCATCTTCACAAAGCATATTTGCCACTCAAACAATGGTGTAGAATTTGTGGTTCATCTTCCTCACTCCTCAGGTGGCACCACATTTTGACCTCTTATGAGTCTTGTTTCTTTTTTTCTTTTTTTTTAGAGTATATTTCGTATACGATTATAGAAACTAATCTCTCTAAGTACTAAAATTCATTTAAAGAGTTGATATATTTTAATAAATATTTTTTATATACATAAATTAAGAATTAACCTCTGATCATATAATTAAAGGACCTAAATATTTACCAGCGTTGTTCCTATCAGCATACAAAACAAACCCATACATACTACCAAGTTGCAATTGCATATTTGTTTTTCTTCATATATGCTCCATCCTCTCTCTCTGTCTCTCTCCTCCCCCAATCAATCCCAATCTTATTATTGTCAAAAGAAAAAAAAAATCAAATTGAAATTGTCCCCACCAACCACCCCAAATATTTTAAATGATTTTCCCAACAAAATAATAATAATAATAATTTTCTGTACTCGTCCACTGTGGGCGACAACCTCAACAAGCTCCTCTGCTCACTCACTCTCTCTTTCTCTCTCTACAAAACCAAAGAACCGCACTGAAAAATGGACCCAATTATCACACCACCTTCTTCTTCTTCTTCTTCTTCTTCTCTACCTCTCCTCACACACCAACACCAACACCAACCATGGCTTCCTCTTCCTCTCTCACCCTCTCCCAAGCCCTCTTCGCCCGTGCCATCTCCCTCCACGCCACCACCAACCCCTCCTCCGACCGTCTATCCATCCCCACCTTTTCCGGCCTCCGCTCAACCTCCTCCCTCTCCTCCTCTTTCAAACCACCCCGCGCTACCAGTTCGCGCCGCCGCGCCTGTTCCGGCGGGGCTGCCGTGAGATCCGCCGCCGTCGTCGAGACCCTCGACAAGACCACCGACTCTTCGCTGATCGAGAAATCGGTCAACACGATCCGTTTCCTTGCCGTCGATGCGGTCGAGAAGGCGAACTCGGGTCACCCGGGTCTGCCCATGGGTTGTGCCCCGGTGGGTCACGTTCTCTACGACGAGGTGATGAGGTACAACCCCAAGAACCCCAAATGGTTCAACCGTGATCGCTTCGTGTTGTCTGCTGGGCATGGGTGCATGCTCCAGTACGCTCTGCTTCACCTTGCTGGGTACGATAGCGTGAAGGTGAGTGTGATTCGGGTTGTGGGTTTTCGTTGGGGTGGGTTGGATCTGTTCAAAGTTTGATAATTTTTGGAGTTTGAGACTGAAATCTATCTGGGTTTTCACCCATTTTGATGAGAAAATTTGTTTTGTTGGAATTGGGTAGGTAAACATTTATATGGTCATTTGGTCTGAATAATTTGTCCTTGCTTTTGTGTTCTGGTTTGTCAAAAGAAGATCTAAGTTTTTTTATCCCTTTATGCTTTTCTACCTGCAGCTTGAAATGTTTTTTTTTTTTTTTTGGGTTTCATGTCATTTGTATTATTAATGGGTAGGTTTTTGTTTCCCTGTATATTGTTGAGTTTTGCATCTGTTGGAATTCATTTACACTCATTGTTGAAAACAGTTTTGCAACACAGAGCTTTTGTTTGATCTGTTTTAAGGTTAGATGATATAGCCCTTCCAAAAGTTCGTATGGACTTTTATGGAAGTATAACCGTGAACATCTTAACCAAAGAGTATTCACTGAAGTGAATTTATTATGGTTGGGGTTTTTCAATTTTAGGAAGAAGATTTGAAGGAATTCCGCCAATGGGGGAGCAAAACCCCGGGACATCCCGAGAACTTTGAGACGCTTGGAGTTGAAGTCACAACAGGTTAGATATAACTTGAGTTTATATATATGATGAGAAAACTTTTTTCTTTTCCTGCTGACTTTCATTTAGTTTTTTTTTTCTTTATGTTTTATTTGCTCATCTATTCTCGGATTTTGTCCAGGTCCTCTTGGTCAGGGCATTGCCAATGCTGTTGGTTTGGCCCTTGCGGAGAAGCACTTGGCTGCAAGATTTAACAAGCCTGACAATGAGATTGTTGATCATTACACGTAAAATAACTAAATCTTATGCCTCCCCCTCGTCCTTCTCTAAATTATGATCATAAACTTGCAATGCCTTGGTTGTGTTGTGCGGCATTTCACTAATGGCATTTGTTTTCTGCAGGTATGCTGTACTGGGTGATGGTTGTCAAATGGAGGGAATTGCAAATGAAGCATGCTCACTTGCTGGGCACTGGGGACTGGGGAAGCTAATAGCATTTTATGATGACAATCACATTTCTATTGATGGTGACACGGAGATTGCATTTACTGAGAGTGTTGATAGTCGTTTTGAGGGACTTGGATGGCATGTTATCTGGGTAAAGAATGGGAACACTGGCTATGATGATATTCGTGCTGCCATTAAGGAAGCAAAAGCTGTCAAAGACAAACCCACACTGATCAAGGTAGTTTAACATGGCGAATATATAAGATTTCTAGCATGTAATTATAACTGTAGCAGAATCTGTCATGCGCTTGGAATTGACATATTAAGATTTTACTCTTTTAAAAGTTGATGTGATTCTTTTAAACTAATGCTACCAACTTGATTTCTTTTACCAAAACACTTGATTGTACTCCTTTGAGAAGCTGAAAGTCATAGATGTAAAATTGAAGTAGTAAATATCTGTCTTATCCAGTGCTGTTGGTTAGTCTTTTGCTGAACTTATCCATGTCACAGGTCACAACAACCATTGGTTATGGTTCTCCTAACAAGGCTAACTCCTACAGTGTTCATGGAAGTGCACTGGGTGCCAAAGAAGTTGATGCCACAAGGAAGAACCTTGGATGGCCATATGAGCCTTTTCATGTGCCTGAGGATGTCAAAAAGTATGGATGATGGGGTTAGAGATTTCTTTGTTTCCTGTCACTCTGTTGATATTTATATGATCCTGAATAAGAATTGCTTGTCGATTCCCAGGCATTGGAGTCGCCACATCCCTGAGGGTGCTGCACTTGAAGCCAAGTGGAATGCTAAGTTTGCTGAATATGAAAAGAAATACAAGGAGGAAGCTGCAGAACTGAAGTCTATTATCAATGGTGAATTACCTGCTGGTTGGGAGAAAGCACTTCCGGTGAGTAAATTCCAAACTTCTATGTTGTTCATGATCTTTACATGGAGGTAACTCCTGAAGGTTTGGGTTATGTACTATCCAAAATTTATTGTGAATCTGATGTCAACAAGTATCATGATATGTATTTGATATCCTGTTATTTAAATTTTATCACACACTTTCACTTACTGTCTGTAAGGCTTTAAAAAATTATTCAAAATAACAAAACCTGACTTACTGTCTGAATATCAATAATGATCACCCTTCCAATTTGATTTCAGACATACACACCAGAGAGCCCAGCTGATGCCACCAGAAATCTGTCTCAGCAAAACCTTAATGCCCTTGCAAAGGTTCTTCCCGGTCTGCTTGGTGGTAGTGCAGATCTTGCCTCTTCCAACATGACCTTGCTGAAAATGTTTGGGGACTTCCAAAAGGATACTCCAGAAGAGCGTAATGTTAGATTTGGTGTTAGAGAACATGGAATGGGAGCAATCTGCAACGGAATTGCTCTTCATAGCCCTGGACTGATTCCGTATTGTGCAACTTTCTTTGTTTTCACTGACTACATGAGAGCTGCCATAAGGATTTCTGCCCTTTCTGAGTCTAGGGTTATTTATGTTATGACCCATGATTCAATAGGACTTGGAGAGGATGGGCCAACCCACCAGCCTATAGAGCACCTGGCAAGCTTTCGGGCAATGCCAAATATTTTGATGCTTCGTCCTGCTGATGGTAATGAAACTGCTGGAGCATACAAAGTTGCTGTGCTTAACAGGAAGAGACCCTCTATTCTTGCCCTTTCTCGGCAAAAATTGCCCCAGCTTCCTGGAACTTCTATTGCAGGAGTTGAAAAGGGTGGGTACACCATTTCAGACAACTCAACAGGCAACAGGCCTGATGTCATTTTGATTGGAACTGGTTCTGAATTGGAAATTGCTGCCAAAGCTGCTGAGGATCTAAGAAAGGAAGGGAAGGCTGTTAGAGTTGTTTCCTTTGTTTCCTGGGAACTTTTTGATGAGCAATCGGATGATTACAAGGAGAGTGTTCTGCCTGCTTCTGTTTCAGCTAGAGTTAGCATTGAGGCAGGATCAACATTTGGGTGGGAGAAAATTCTTGGAAGCAAGGGAAGAGCAATAGGCATTGATCGTTTTGGAGCTAGTGCTCCAGCAGGAAGAATATACAAAGAATTTGGTCTCACTAAGGAGGCTGTTATTGCTGCAGCCAAAGAACTTATCTAGATGTATTAGTTTCTGCTTATTTAGAACTCATGATTTTATTTTTTTCTGGTTTTGGGTTGATATTTACATAGAGGGGAATCTGCATGAGATCTGTTTCAAGAGCATTCCTTTGCTTGAATAAGGAAAAGGTTAGATTGTCGTTGCTTGGGATTCTCAGTGAAGCAACATAAATCAAAGAAGAGGAGAACTTAATGAATTTTTATGAACTTGTAATAATTGACAATTGAGTTTTGCACTGCCACAGGGTTAAATTCAATGATGTTCATGATCGTCCATCCAGTCCATGTTTAAGTCTGCTAGTGTATTTTCCTTCACTGATCGGCAGTACACAATTGCAAATTTACTAGGCATTTGTGAGTGTATGGATGGCAGTGTTTTGTTCATTGTCCAGCCCAGATGAGAAACATTGTCGCTAGGCAATCATAAATTTTTATCCTGATTGTTTCCAGAATTCCTGTGCTTGTCTGATAAGGTAGAAAATTTTCATATAAAAATTACTTTACACTTGTTTAAAGGAAAGTGGAACTGATTTATGCTCCACAAGTTTTGGCTATACCAAGTAATAATGAGTCTTACTCTATTTTCACTTTCCTCCCTATTTTTAACACAAGCATAGTTTTAAAGCGGTGGATGTAATTAACATCGGAATAACTTGGTCTATGGATACTACAAATTGATTTTTCCTCAAGTCACGAGTGCGCAAATACATGAAGGGAACAAATATACGAGCAGCTTGAAGTGTCTAACCCTGATAGCCATCAGGAAGTTAATTTGTGCAGTATATTAACTGAATTGGAATTTTGGATACTCAGAAATTAATGCATTCGGTACCTTTCATGCATCAGGGGCATTAGAAAATCTGAATTGAGTGACAAAAAGAAAAGAACTAAATTCATTTCTGTGGTCTGGCGTCTATTTGTAGGTGGGGAAGGAGAGTGGTAAGTAGAAGAGTCTGCTCTGTGGTGGACGGTGGTTGAAGCTCAGTCCATGTTGGCCTACCAATCCATATTGTACTGTAAGAGCTTAATATTTGTACTTTTTTAAAAAAATATTTTATATTTTTAATTAGAAGATTTTTATGTGCGTGAATCTTGTAAAAAAAAGTAATTGTTGTTTAAAAAATAATATATAAAAGTGATATAAAAAATGTGTTAGAATTATTTTCCGTATCACCAAAAGTTCCTTCCAAGTTATGGTAAATAATATGGAGAGGGAAGTTCAGTTCACAATTTAGCACTCAAAATCTGTAAACGACACTTTTATAGTTTCTTATTTCTTTGGTTTGTTTAGCTACGTATGACCTTATTTTCCTTTCTTTTCTCCTCCTGCTTTTTTTTTTAGCAAACTTTTGGTTTTTTTAATTAATAATTTTTATTTTAATGTGTTTGAAAGAAGGCTTCTGTATCTCTAAGCTATTTCTGCGGTCTTAATAGCAGTGATTTTACATCATAAATTCCATTTGAACATCGTTAACAACAACGATAAATAGCACTACTCTTTTATAATGTTTTTATACAAAATAAAAGAACACTCATTATTACAAATTGAAAAGATAGAATCACCATTCTGTAGTTATACTACAGAAAAAGACATCAATTACAAAACAGAATTATATAATAACATTTATGGGCAGGGGAACACTTCCGAAAATAATATATTACTCCTCATTATACTTGTGACGAGTTCTTCAGACAGTGTTATTTCTTTCTTTTTTTAAAGGTATTTTCAGACCAATTTTGCGTTAATTGAAATTAATTTTTTCTTAAACGATCTTAAGGATGCATTTTTAAACATTGACTTAACGTATTTAGAATAATTAATTAATTTTTTTAAGATCTGATTGAATATTTAAATATGAATAATCTAGGTAAAGAACACACTTTAATAAATTACTTTTTACCTCTCTTTACCTCTTGAACATAATATATTTCCACAAAATAAGGATTGCCTTCATGAAAAAAATATATTGAAAATATTAACATAAATAAGAGATAAATTCGTTCAAGAACTGTCCAGTATAATAAAATGCAGCTACGTACCTACATGTTTGCCAATTCCCAATTGCCATGGATAGATCAAAATTTATTTAATTGCAGTTTTCCCGATGTTTATTTTTTTTAGAATTGGTTTCCTAATTGTACTTAAAAAAAATACTAAAGTGAACATCTAAGGATAATCAATATTAAGATATGCTTATAGTGATGATGGCACCGAGTTGGGCCTGGCCCCATTTTTCTTTCATTGTGCTTGTAAACACTTAGTAATATCTAAATGTTTAGATTAGATTAAAAGGCACTCATTTATAGACTTAAAATAACTCAGCTCAAATTTTATTAGGATAATATTAATGAAGCCCGACTCGTCACATGTAATGGGTTAGGTCCTTTTTAACTAGCTTAAATTTTATTCAAACGCCTCTCAATCAAGCAAGCCAATAGCTTTTCCAGAGAGGGACTCATCTAATTATTTATCATCATAATTAACTAAAGTGAATTTCATTTTTAATTATGAGATATAACTCAGTTAGTAAATTGAGCTCCATGTAAACGAACTTTATTTAAAGTATAGGAGTACAAATCCCACTAAAAATATTTTGTAATCAAGACAAAGTCGTCGTTTGAATGAAAATTAGTCTCATACTCAAACAATATAAGGACAACTTGTGATCTTAAAAAAAAAATCCCAAGTGAATCTAAGAAGCTAAAGTCTGGTTGCCTTTAAGGTTAGGGGCTAGTTTTGAAGATCATATTTAAAATCCAGCAATTGTTTAATTTTAAATTCATTCGTAAAGGTGTCAAAATAAGCACACCTATCAAATTATTTTGTTTAATTTGACAAAATATTTAAAATTGATTTGTGTTTTCAAAGACTTGAACAAAAATTGAATCAACCTAATCGAATTAGAAAAAAATGGTTAACATGAATTGGATTGAGTCGAACCATTAGACAACTTTAATAATTAT
Source organism: Styphnolobium japonicum (assembly GCA_023212625.1). Classification (NCBI taxonomy): domain Eukaryota; kingdom Viridiplantae; phylum Streptophyta; class Magnoliopsida; order Fabales; family Fabaceae; genus Styphnolobium; species Styphnolobium japonicum. The sequence continues at coordinate 9,748,824 of JALBWW010000007.1, read as the reverse complement.
ATTATGTGTTCTTAGTTTTCTACGTTGGCTTGTAAAAATTTTAAAAATTTAAATAATTGAAAAAATATCATATTTTTTTAATCAAAAGAAGTTACCTTCACGAGGAAGATACTTAGTGTTAACAAAGAGGCAAAACAATACTTACTAGGCGCAATTCCATTGCGAGTCATGCACGGGAATATGGATTGAAAAAGACACTGAACCAATTCATCAACGACGTACAGGGTTGACCAGCATGCACCAAATCCCCCGAAAACGCAACTTTTAAAGGTGAGATCAAAGTTTGCATGTTGAAGGGCAAGGCGTGGATCAAGATCAAGATCATGCGAGTTAAGACACTTCTCAACTTGAATTTGGTGTGGGAGTGTGAGCACATGGGACATCTGATCTGGTACAACTGCATGCTTTATCAAGCACCGTTTTGTAGAACGAAAAACATGTAAATAAAACATTTTCGCACGATTTGCAACTCGAGGAGTCAAAACTTGAACAGCTTGATCAATGCAATGTTTCAAGATTCCAGCAAATTCATGATACTCCTTAGAGACAAGATGGCCAGCAACTTGGTCACTGCTAACATTGGTTGCTTGGCTTACCTGAGCTTCAACTTCTACTAGTGCTACCACAGCCAGCAGCATGACAAGGAATGGAGTTGATATCACTCTCGTCTTCTGCATTAATTCTCTCATCCTTGTTTGTTTCATCTCTTGCTGGCACTGGCACTGCATCTACAAATTTATACAATGCAATTTTAAAACAAAGTTGGAGTAGTATTTGTAATATATATTGAGTTTTAAAGTAAAAAATGAATGACCTTTCATTGAAATTATATCCCTAAACAACTCATGGTATTTCGAAGTGATAAGATATAAAAATTTGGGGCAGAGGTAAATAATAATTATACAATATTATATACTATTATGCTTTGTGTTCTTACTTCTTGGTTGATTTTAAAATTTTATTATTATTGTAAACTTATGATGTTATTATGATAATGTTAAGTAGATAACTCTTAGATACACACAAAAGCAAAACCGTTATATAAAGTAGTTAAATTATATATAAATTTAATTTTTACATATAAATGCCAAATATTTTGATGCTTCGTCCTGATGGTAATGAAACTGCTGAAGCATAGAAAGTTGCTGTGCTTAACAGGAAGAGGTCCTCTATCCTTTCTCTTTCTCGGCAAAAATTGCCCCACCTGTTAGAAATAATAATTAATTAGAAAATGAAGAGTTGTGAGTTAGTGTTAGAAGATGAAAGGTTGTGAGTTAATATGCATTAAGGGACATTATTCTTATGTAACCACTAAGTATTTGAAGGGTTATTGATATTATGTCTATTTAGTGTGTTAATTAAAAAGTCATGTAATGGTTATGGGTTACACTACTATAAATAGAGTACCAATTCATGTAATTTGAGTGCCAAAGCAATAGAATCTCCTCTATTTTCTATAGTCTCCTCTCCATTTTTCTAACATCACCTTCCTGGAACTTCTATTGCAGAGTTGAAAAGGGTGGGTACACCATTTCTGACAACTCAACAGGCAACAACGTACCCAGATGTCATTTTGATTGGAACTGGTTTTGAATTGGAAATTGCTGCCAAAGCTGCTGATGATCTGAGAAAGGAAGGGAAGACTCTTAGAGTTGTTTCCCTTGTTTCCTGGGAACTTTATGATGAGCAATCAGATGCTTACAAGTTAAAGAGAGTGTTCTGTCTGCCGCAGTTTCAGCTAGAGTTAGCATTGAGGCAAGATCAACACTTGGGCGGGAGAAAAATCTTGGAAGCAAGGGATGAGCAATAGGAATTGATCGTTTTGGAGCTAGTGCTCCAGCTGGAAGAATATACAAAGAGTTTGGTATCACTAAGGAAGCTGTTATTGCTGCAGCCAAAGAACTTATCTTTTTTTTTTTTTAAACTAAGGTATCTCTTCATCTGGAAATCAAGAGACTAATCCCACGGGATACGGTCAGGTGCGTGAAGCAGAGACTCCCCAACTACGTTTTCTCCATACACACCGCTCCAATAATTGAACCTGAGACTACATACTTAAGGTGATCGAGCCCCTTCCACTTCCACATCCTATAGAACTCCTGATTTTTTTTTCTGGTTTTAGGTTGATATTTACATAGAGGGAAATCTGCACGAGATCTGTTTCAAGAGTATTAATTCCTTTGCTTGAATAAGGAAAAGATTAGATTGTTGTTGCTTGGGATTCTCAGTGAAGCAACATACATCAAAGAAGAGGAGAACTTAATGAATTTTTATGAACTTGTAATAACTCTTTGGCAATTGTGTTTTGCACTGCCACATGGTTAAATTCAATGATGTTCATGATCGTCTATCTAGTCCATGTTTAAGTCTGCTAGTGTATTTTCCTTCACTGAGTGGCAGTACACAATTGCAAATTTACTAAGCATTTGTGAGTGTATGGATGGCAGTGTTTTGTTCATTGTCCAGCCCAAATGAGAAACATTGTCCACTAGGCAATCATAAATTTTGTCCTGATTGTTTCCAGAATTCCTGTGCTTGTCTGATAAGGTAGAAAATTTTAATATAAATATTACTTTACACTTGTTTAAAGGAAAGTGGAACTGATTTATGCTCCACAGGTTTTGGCTACACTCTACCAAGTAATAATGAGTCTTACTCTATTTGCACTTTCCTCCCTATTTTTCACACGAGCATAGTTTTAAAGAGGTGGATGTAATTAACTTCGGAATAACTTGGTCTATGGATTGCACAAATTAATTTTTCCGCAACTCACAAGAGTGCGCAAATACATGAAGGAAACAAATATATGAGCAGCTTGAAGTGTCTAGCCCTGATAAAAATCAGGAAGTTAATTTGTGCAGCATATTAACTGAATTGGATGAATTCTGGATACTCAGAAATCAATGCATTCGGTACCTTTCATGCATCAGGGGCATTAGAAAATCTAAATTGAGTGACAAAAAGAAAAGAGCTAAATTCATTTCTGTGGTCTGGCGTCCATTTGTAGGTGGGGAAGGAGAGTGGTAAGTAGACGAGTCTGCTCTGTGGTGGACGGTGGTTGAAGCTCAGTCCATGTTGGCCTACCGATCCATATTGTAGTGAAAGAGCTTAATATTTGTACTTTATTATTATTTTTTATATTTTATATAATTTTAATTCTTTTTTAATTAGAAGATTTTTAGGTGCATGAATCTTGTAAAAATAAGTCATTGTTGTTTAAAAAATAATATATAAAAGTGATATATATATATATATATATATGTAATGTGTAAGAATTATTTTCCGTATCACCAAAAGTTCCTTCCAAGTTATGGTAAATAATATGGAGAGGGAAGTTCAGTTCACAATTTAGCACTCAAAATCTGTGAACGACACTTTTATAGTTTCCTCTATTATTTCTTTCGTTTGTTTAGCTACGTGTGACCTTATTTTCCTTTCTTTTCTCCTCCTGTTTTTTTTTAGCAAACTTTTGGTTTTGTTAATTAATAATTTTTATTTTAATGTGTTTGAAAGAAGGCTTCTCTATCTCTAAGCTATTTCTGCGGTCTTAATAGCAGTGATTTTACATCATAAATTCCATTTGGAAATCATGAACAACAACGATAAATAGCATTACTCTTTTATAATATTTTTATATAAAAATAAAAGAACACTCAATTCTTAGAAATAAAAAATATAGAATCACCATTCTGTAGTTATACTACAGGAAAAGACATCAATTCCAAAACAGAATTATATAATAACATTTTTGGGCAAAGGAATACTTTCGAACATAATATATATTACTCTTCATTATAATTGTAACGAGTAATTTAGATAGTATTCTTTACTTTCTTTCCTTTTAAGATATCTTTGAGAGCTTTCTGAGACTAAGTCTTTCTCGTATTTTTTGGATGATCTTAAGATCGCATTCTTAACATTGATTTGATTTGATGTATTTAATAGAATTAATTAATTTTTTTAAATGCTTATTAAAGATTCAAACATAAGTAATTAAAGTAAAGAACACATTGTCATATGAGCTTATTTTACTTAATAAAGAATATTTAATATTAGTATCATGTGTAAAGTTAGATCCCCTCTCTCCTCTCTATTCCCTTGAGACCCCTTCAAGAGTTACCCAAGATCCTACTCTAGTGATAAGGAAAACACTTCTTTAATAAATTACTTTTTACCTCTCTTTACCTCTTGAACATAATATATTACCACTAAATCAGGATTACCTACATGAAAAAAATATTGAAAATATTAACATAAATAAGAGATAAATTCTTTCTAGAACTGTCCAGTATAACAAAATGGAGCTAAGTACCTTTATGTTTGCCAATTCACAATTGCCATGGCTAGTTCAAAATTTATTTAATTGCCAGTTCCCGATCTTTTTTTTCTTTCTAGAATTAGTCTCCTAATTGTAATTAAAAAAATGCCAAAGTGAACATCTAAGTATAATCAATATTAAGATATGCTTGTAATGAGGATGGCACCGAGTTCGGCCTGGCCTCAAATTTTTTTCCATTTTTTATTATGCTTGTAAACACTTAGTAATATCTAAATGTTTATATTGGATTAAAAGAGTCGACTCATTTTATACACTTATTGGGTCAATAATAATAAAGCCCAACTCGTCACATGTATTGGGTCCGGTCCATTTGGGCTAACATAATGTTATTTAACGCCTCTCAATCAAGCTCATAACTGGGACTCCTAATTTCTTATCTCCATGAAAAAATTTTGCTTCCTCTTGGAGGAAGTGCTTTTTCTTCCTTCTGGAAGATTTTAACCATTTGGTTATCAATAGGACCCACACAGTCAACAAGACCTTCATAAAATTGATGTTTGTGATTTAAATGGAAGAAGAAAAAAGCTTAGGTCGGATGTAAGGAAGAATATATCTATCACCATAGTTAACTCAAGTGAATCTAGAAGCTAAAGTCTAGTTGCCTTGGGTTAAGGGTTCGTTTTGAAGATTATATTTAAAATCCAGCAATTGTTTATTTTTAAATTCATTTGAAAATGTGTCAAAATAAGCACACCTATCGAATTATCTTGTTTAATTTGAAAAAATATTTGAAATTGATTTGTATTTTCAAAGACTTGAACAAAAATCGGATCAACCCAATCGTATATGAAAAAATGGTTAACATAAATTGAGTTGAGTTGACCCGTTAGACAACTTTAATAATTATATTTCTTTTTTAATAAGTTATGTACTCTCACAAGGATAGAACTTAGGCTTTGTTTGGATTAAGAGAGATTTGGATTAAGAGAGAAATAGAGTGGAAAGAAATAAGAAGAAAAGAAGTAGAATAGAAAATGAGTAGATTTTTAAGTTATTTGGATTAAGAGAATTAGGAGATAAATAGAAAAGAAAAAAAATTAAATTTTGTTGTAAATACATATTTGCCCCTATTTATTTATTTATAAAACAACAAAAAGAATGATATATTAGTCAAATTTCTACCTCTATAAATTTTTTCTCACTTTAGGAGGAAAATTAAAAAGTTGTAAGACCCACCATTTTTTTTCTTTCTTATTTATTTTTCCTTTAATCAAACAAGACAGCTTTTTCATTTCTCTTTTATTTCTCTCTTCCCTATTTCTCTCAAAACAAACAAAGACTTAGTGTTAGTGGAGAGGCAAAACAACACTTACTAGGCACAATTCCATTGCGAGTCATGCATGGGAATATGGATTGAAATAGACACCGAACCAATTCTTCATCAACAACATACGGGCCTGTCCAGCACGCACGTACTCCCTTAAAAACGCAATGTTTGAAGATGAAATCAAAGTTTTCAAGTTGAACACACTACAACAAAAATGCTATATAGCTACGGACACTTTTAGCGATGGACAATAAAATTGTAGGTATATGTGAACTATACCTACGTCAATGATAAAATACCGTAGGTATATATACTTTATATTCACTCTCTTAAAAATATTTATAGATATATATAATTTATTTTTATATTCCCAATCTTGCAAATTCCCAATTTCTCGAACTCTCTGTATTGCCGCTGCGAAACCAGTTTGCCATGCCAACAATCAGAAACGCTATCTGCTCAACTCCTTCGATGGCAATTTGACCTTCCCTTCTAACATCGCTTTGATCGAACGCGCCACTAGGTTCTCCATGTTCGCGGGAGAAACCTCGCCGCCGGTGTAGAACGAGCTGCCGGAAACCGATTTGAACTCGAGTTCGACTCAGGGGTGCGAAAAAATTAGGGTTTATGTTTTCAGCAATTTGGGCGAATTCAGTGCTGAAAAACATGAAATAATGACTGATTTTGTAAAATTTAGTCGAAGAAGAGTAAGAGCGTCGCCGATGAGATCTCCGGCAAAGGCGAGAAGCTTTTGTACGTTCATGTTCAAGTTCGTCGAGGTCAAGCCACATATAGCCATAGCTTTTCTATTTATTTGGTATAGGTGTATATACATTTTGTTTGCTGTGATATTATAATTCAAAATTTTCATTTTGCTGTGACTTGTTCCATTATACTTTGTAATTTGAATTTCTCATCTTGATTGATCTCGTGCCTGTTGACAATAGAATTCGAGGCATCAAATTTCTGTTGGATTGCTTAGTCAACACTATTGATTTAGAATTTCTGTAGCTTTGGGCAGGTTGAAAATTCCCAGCGCCACCTATGTCTCTCTGGCGTAGAGGTGGATCAATCAACAATGTGGCGAGGTTATTGGAGAAGTATCTCAATCGATGTGCGGATGCATGAAACATTGGTGATTAGAAGATAGCACTTAGGGAATTAGACGCGACCATTGCGCTTGCAAGCAAATTTCTCACCTCGATTAGGCTTAGCGAGTCATTTTTTTATTAATCACCAATTCCGTACATCTTAATTAATCACTAATTAATTTCTTTAATTACAGTCATTTTTTTTCATTTTTTTCTTTATATCAAAGTTTATTATTTTACTTAATATTTTTTAAATTATATAATTTTTTAATTTGTTATGTTGTAGCCTAGGAGGGAGAAGATAAATGCTCGGATGAAGCTTTTACAAGAGCTAGTCCCCGGTTGCAACAAGGTTGGTCTTGGCTCTTGGTCCCTTCCCTTGAAGTCTTAATCCTTAGTTAATAGAATTAATTAATTATGCTTTATTCACAACTACAAATCAGTTTCTCTGTGGAGGCAAAAATGACGATTTCCACCATCTCCGTAGCTCTTCCTCCCAGTTTCTTTCTCTATGGCGGCAACAATGGTGGCGTCAACATTGGCGTTAACACATTATTTGAGGAAACGGTGAGCTCATTTTGATCAAATTTAGACCTTTATAGTGAATTCTATAGCCCTAACCAATTCAACCTCATGCATTTGTTTTGGAAATTGGAAGGAGATCGTTCGGGAAGCAATAAAAAATATCATACCTTGATTGCTGAGAATTTGAAAAAGTATTAATTGCTTCCGGCATGCTTGTGTTTGTGAAATTCTCTGTCATTCTAACATATTTTTTCCTTTTTTTTGTTGAGTATTAGTTTTCTTTTTGTTATATTTTTCCTATTCTATTCTTCAAGTTGGAAAACAAATACTTTGGTGTTTGTTATTTTTCAGAATTTTAGCATAACTTGCAACCTTCTTGTTTTTTGGGTACTAAGTCATGGAGCTGTGATTGCTTCAAGTGTGAGGGAAATTGTGAATGAATATGCATTAGTTTGACCCCTTTACAAGTTAGTAATTTGCAAGTTAGACTATTAGACATTGCAGTTTTACTTAGTTAACTACTTGTAGTAATCTACTCAAATATTATGTATAGCTTATAATTTTTTAAGTTTTAAAATTTCTAGATATGCTCAGTTTTAGTTTATGTATCATATTTATTCTACAAAATTACTCTCCTACTCTGAATTTTTATTGAATTGAATCATCAGTTAATTGGACCAATTGGACTACTTGTCATATTCAGAACAACCTTGAATTCTAGCTTCCTACTTTATAGTGTTTTCATTGTGCTTATATCACCGTATATTGTTTTTTCTTGGTACTAGCATTTTTGGGAACCTTTTTTTTACGCATTAAACAAACTTGAATTGCAACCCATCTGTTTTTAAATTTTACTTATAGTATTAGGGCAATAGAAAAGAAAAGCAAGACAAATGAAAAATATCACGCTTTAAATATATGTACTTATGTAGAACATATATGAGACTAATCAAGTCCAATAAAAAAAATAGTCTCCAAGGAGCTGTAAATTGTAAAACAAGAAAATGGAAATGAAATAGTCACTCGCTGTGAACAATGACATAAGAGATGAATTTACAATCCTTGGTAGATACCTGTCTTAGGTAAATTTGCAAAAGTCATAATATGCTCTAGTTATAAGTAGATCTACAAAGTTAAAATTTAGAAGGCATATTTCCATACATAATGGAAAACATGTGCAATCAACAATGTCTAAGTTTAAGCAAAACTTTGAGCTTTTTGGCAACTAGTTTTTATATAAATAATTCATTGCTCTTTAGCACTTTGGTGATCTGATGTTTGTTTCTCTATTATTCATAAGGTCTTTGTTTGAGAATCAGTTGTAGAAAAGCCATTAATTGTTGATGAACCAAGTGAGGTGTCTTGCAAAATTTCCAACTGGAGGCTATAGGTACTATGAATAGACTCCAAATGCAGGTTCCTAGCTTAGATTCTTTGTTGTCAATGAGAGGAGAGATCTTTTTATCCAAAAAGGAAAAGATTCTGAACTATGTGATGATGATATCTCTTATGCATTCTTCCTTCTTATGCTTTGTTCCTCTGGACTACTACTCATTTGTTGATAGCTTCATATCATTTTTCCTTTCTAGAATCACTAATTGATGCCTTTGCTGGGTTGATGAGCTTAAAGTCATTATAGAGGAGGAGTTAATGGATATGGATTTGAAGGAAGCATTTACGGTATGGTCCATTGATTTTTTTTTTTTGTAGCTCCTTAATTTTTACTCCTTTGGTTTATTGTTTTAATGAATATAGTTCCTTAACCATGAAGATAGTGAGCCATGGACTTGTTTAACTAAAGAGAACCCAGAAGCAAAGCTCAGGGATAAGAGAATAGGCAACATAATGTCATTTCATTTTCCTATATTTTTTAAACTTGATGTGCTTCGTGCTTCCCTTAATGGGATGGATTTCATGCAAGATTGAACTTGCTTTTGATTGGATTCTTGGATTGCATATGTTAGTATTAGCAAACATGATTGGTAATTTGAGATACAAGAAGGGAGTTGCTGAAAATATTGTATTTTTGTTAGTGTTGGCAATTGCACAGTACTTAACACTTTTGAATTAGCTTGCTTTCAGGAGTTGTGGGAGTAGGAGTGGCTGGAGTCCATCTTCTTTCTGGGCTTACTTTTGTTGCCTTATCTCTCAGCAAATGAATTAGTTCCAGTAAGTAATCTTTATTTGCCTTCTCTCATGTGATAACCATCAGTTTTACCACCATGTTTTCTCATGTAAGGAAGTTGGGTGTAATTGGGATTTACTACATTTGAGTGAACTAATTTACCTTTTGCATATTTAACATACTAGTTTCTCCATTAGAATGTGATACTCCATACAAAAGCAGAACAACAAATGAAGCCTGATTACACGGCAGGAGCAGATAAGCTTAGCCTCAGAATTCCTACCCACATGGTATTCTAATTTTTACTGCTATAATTGGTTGGTAGTTTTGAATAATTTAAAAAAATATGCATATAAGGAAGCTAATTGAAAGTTGGCTGACTGCCTAACATTAAATAGTAATTCAAACTCATTTAGGGATTAGTGCGTTGGGCTTTCTAACTTATCCTTTTTATGTTATATATATATATATGGAGATTTTTTAGGTGGTGTACTTGACGTTGTGTAACAGGGCCTCCTTAATGTTAGTTCTGGTACTACTGCAGTTGGCTCTTTAGATATTTATTTGGCCATGCTGATTCTTTGACTGAATTTTTGGTTTCTACTGCTTTTAAATTACCAAATGGTGATTTTGCTTACTCCATTATGTGATTTCATTTATTGCTAAGTCCAAGTTGCATATGCTGATGAACAACTATCTACACAATGTTGTCCCTTATAAATCTTGGAAGTCTAATTTATGTCTCATAGACATTAGTCATCCAAGTTTACACTTTCTTCTGGTGTTAGATTTCTTTGTCTAGGCCATTTCAGAATATGTCTATGTCCCTGTTATTCTTCTTAGCACCATTTATGAGAAACAGAGAAAGTCCTGAGTCTTACAAGCAAATAAGTATATAATTGATACAATTAAGCCATTGCTCATGGTCTAAAAAAAAAGGCTTTATGGAAAATATATTTGAAATTTAATGAAGCTATACGGAGAGATATCATAAAATCTATAAATTTGGATGATTAATGGCAATTGACTTTATTGACTTTTTGTTCCCTAGCTTCATTTTATGTCGGTTGGCAATAGACAATAGTGGACTTCCATGTGCATAGTCCATGCTCTCGTATGGTAGCCTGTACCAAATTAAAGAAATTGGCATGCTTGGCATGCATATTTACAAAGGTAACTAATGAATATAGGGATTACGTGATTAAAACTTAGTTACGTAATTGGATTCTTCATTTTACCATAAACTCATGTCATATGATATCATAGGTGCCTTATAAATATTAAACATTGACCTATTTCTTTTGACAAGGTCGTGGAATAGAAATAAATCCCAATGCTCAATTTAAATGTGATTCCCTTAAGATTGCAATGGTAGTGCATTTTACCATTATTTTACTTGCTTCTTTTTATCATATCAAAATTTTGAATTCTGATGATTCTACTCTTTTTTCTTATTTCTTTCTTGCCATCTCTTTTACAGGTGAAACATTCTGAGGTTATAGAATTTCTCCTGCGGAAGTGGGCATTCAAAGCAGTCTTGGTTAGTATTATATATATATATATATATATATATATATATATGTTACTAATTTTTAGTGGGAAAGTTAGATTTAAGTTGTGTCAATGGGAGATTATTACCAAACTTTATTTGATTTCAACTCAATGGAGGTTGCCTAGTTGCTTTTCTTCTTCAATTTTGGTAGCTCCTGATGGCCATCTTGTTTAGACACATAAGATCAGTTTTCCAAATTATCAAACAAGGTGAGCTCAATTGCATATCCTGCAATGAAACACTCTTTTCCAGTGTACTAATATCATACAACAATAATTGATCAATGCTTTAATTTGAAGTAGTTAAAGTTTCATGAAGTAGTTAATCATTAGATTTAATATTTTATTGCAGGAGCTGCAGGATGATATCATTATATATGTTTTTGAATTACGAGTGATGTACAAGCAATTTGTTTCTGGTAACATACATTTTATTTTATATTGTTTGAAGTCCAAACCATGTTTAATTTAATTTAAATTTTTTTGGCAAAGAATGAATATCTTATTGTATTTCTATGTTCAATGCAAGTTTAACTTTCCCATTTTTATATTTAGGTATACAATATGAGTATCCATTAGTGATACTTTTTAGCTTTTAACTAGGATATAAGTATCCATTAATTAATATATGATGATATTGTATAGAAAAAGGTAAGCATTAGAAAAGAAAAAAAAAAACTTTTACCTACGGATTACTTTTGTAGGGATTTCGCAATAAATTAGAGCAAAATAACAATTTTGGAAATTATATATAGCTACGGAATAAATTGTCATTATAGATTATAAGTCTATATCTACGGAATAAGAAGGTTGTCACTAAAACATATATCTACGGATATTTTTCGTCACTAAAGACATTTACCTACGCCATTAAAAAGGACGGGCAAAAATGCCGTAGTAGTAGCCTAAAATAGGCTATAGTGACAGATTTTAGAATTTTACCTACGGATTTTGTCCGTCACTAAATGTCAAATTTCTTGTAGTGACAAGGCGAGGATCATGGGTAAGGGGTGGATCAAGATCAGGATCATGTGAGTTAAGGCACTTTTGAACTTGAATTTGGTGTGGGAGTGGGAGCACGTGGGACATCTGATCAGGTACAACTGCATGCTTTATCAAGCACCGTTTTGTAGAACTTAAAACATGTAAAAAAAACATTTGCATACGATTTCTGACTCGAGGAGTCAAAACTCAAACAACTTGATCAATGCAATGTTTCAAGATTCAAGCAAATTCATGATACTCCTTAGAGACAAGATGGCCAGCAACTTGGTCATTGCTAACATTGGTTGCTTGGCTTACTTGAGCTCCAATTTCTACTAGTGCTACCACAGCCAGTAACATGACAAGGAATGGAGTTGATATCACACTTGTCTTATGCATTAATTCTCTCATCCTCATTTGTTTCATTCCTTACTACAGCTATAAATTTATACAATGAAATTTTTTTTAAAAATGGAGCATTTTACTGAGTTTTATAGTAAAAAGAATAATGCCCTTTCATTTAAATTATTATATCCCTAAATGACTCATGGTATTTCGAAGAGATAAAATGGAAAATTTTGGGGTAGAGGTAAATCTATTTCAAAAAGTGACGCTTTATTTAATCAAGGACAACGTTATATGTATATATAATACTTGACAGAAGGAGAATTTTCTTAGATAAACATAACACAAAATTCTTAAATAGACATGATATATAGAGTATTTTGTACATAGTTGACTTACTATTTTTGAATTTGAGAGCCGCTAAGTAGAGTTTTCTTTTTCTTTTCTTTTTTTCTTTTTTCTTACAACCACTAACTAGAGTTTGTGAAACTAATTGGATGATCTTATCAGTCCAATGCACAAATTAAACATACAATATGTCTTTTATATATATATATATATATATATATATACATATATATATATATGTATTTATAATAAGGTTATTTTTGGGTTTGTTTTCGTGTCAACCAAAATTAAGTTTTTTATTAGACAATCTTAAAGACATACTTCCTACATTGGCCAAATACATTTAAAAGAATTAATTAATTTATTTAAATACTAACCCAAGAACCAAATAGTCAAGATAAAGACCACGTATACTTAACCTTTAATTTAATCCACTTGGGTTAACATACGATATATCTATTTAAGAATTGTCTTAACATAAAAAGATAACATATATACGGCATCGGATTAAATTAGAAATTTGCATATTTTTTTATTATAATATGACAATTTACTTGTATATGTATAAAATGGTTTCGCATGTATTTCATTTACATACATGATAGATCAATAGCTTATAATAACGGGTAGTGCAATGTATTTCTACACTGTCACTTTGACTTTGAGAGCAGCTGAAATGCCTTAATTCACAGTTCACACTGCGTTTACGAAGGAAATGTAAATCTTTTTTTAAAAAAAAATAATCACACTTAATTATCAATTTAACATATTTATTATAATTAATGATTAAATAATTGGTGTGAGTATTTAATTTAATTTTTAAACTAGAATAATATTTGATCCTATGATGAATGTTAAATTAATTTAATTGAGCAATATTTCAAATAATAACCTGACTCATCATCAAAGGTAAGGAACCACGTTCAAATTCCCTAGTACATTCATAAAGACAAAAAAATTGTTAAATTAATCTTTAATTATTTTTGTAATTGAAATAACTTCATATGAAGATTGGTGGCCGTGAGGTGTTTTATATCAAATGTTGTCCAATTGAAGATAATGGGTAGGGTTGGTAAATGGAAAAAATGAGTTGAGGTTATTTACTTACACATACTTCGCGAAAAAAATGTATTTAATTTTCATCCATTTGAAATTTAATTAGTTTCACTTTCTACTTGCTTAAATGTAAGATATAGATTTTTTACACCTAAAAACTGTATGTTAGATAAGATTTTTCTTCACAAATTTTATGCCCTTTCTTATTTACTATTTTAAAAGTTATTTTTTATAATTAGTTCCTCAAAGAAGTACTCTTCGAAAAAATTATCTGTCTATTATATCCAAATAAGTACTATAATTTATTGATATGAAAATATGAGTAAATTTAGCTAATTAGAAGAAAAAAAAACAAGAGAGAGAGAGAGATTAGGTCTATACTGTAATATTAGCTAATTTGCCTAATCTGTTAACTGATTTATTCTTTTGATATGAGAGGGAAAAAAATGTTATCCAGACTAAATTATTTTATTGTGCTGATAATATAACACTTTAAAATTTGAGAAGAGTTTTTTTTTGTAGAGAGGAAGGTGATTTTAGAGGAAAAATAATTTAATAAATTATATATAGAGAAGTTGATAAAGTCTTTGTGAAAATTCTCCCTTCAAAATTTATTGCATTTGAATAATTTACTCAATTTTTATTTTGGAATTGAATACTATAAATTACAATTATATATGTACTTAATATCTACTCATAAATTTTCAGATTAGGAATTAAAAATATAAAAAAAGATCAGGCATGGGATATATTTTATATGCTTAAATATATTTTATTTATATATAATTCAAAGTATAAAAATAACAAATTTTGGTGAGTCAAAGGAATAACATTAATGTTAAAAAAAATTTATAATATATATATATTATTTAAGTAAAATTTCCTTGAGAGGTAATTAATAGTGTCATTAAATACAATAATATCATTAAATACATGTTACCTTTTAAAGAAAAAGAATGAAATAGTGAAATTAAAAAAACAACAATATTAAGTTGTAAGTGTTGTCAAAGCATATAACTAAAATTTAAAGAATGTAATAGTAAAATTAAAATAGACATTCTCTCCAATATAAAATATTAATTTACAAAATTTTCTTCATCTATTTTTAATATTTTTTATTAAAAAATACTTCGTAAACTTAATATCTCCAAAATAATAATTATACATAAAAACATGATTTTGAATAACAAATAATAAATATTAAATATTAAATAATTTTTACAAAGCATGGGTAAAATAAAATAAATACACTCTATCTAAGATAAAAAGTTACTTTAAAACATTTTCTTCATTTATTTATAAGAATTTTTATTAAAAAAATACTTCATAAACTTAACATATGTAAAATAATAATTATAAATAAAAACATCATTTTGAATTAAAAAAAATATAAAATAACTCATGCAAATCACAAGCAAGATAACTAGTATAATATTATTATGAACTTTGTGTTGTTAATGGTGTTCTTACTTCTTAGTTGATTTTAAAATTTTATTATTATTGTAAATATATGATGTTATTATTGACAATCCTAAGCATATAACTCCTATATACACACAACAGCACAACCCTTAATAAAAAAAAAGGTTCAATTATAGAAAAAATTTAAAACTGTATAAAATAATGTAACAAATATTTTTTTCTTATAAAAAGTTGTATAAAAGACGGGTGTGGTTAAGGTTTTTGCCTCGTTCACCTTTTGAAGATATTCTTTGAACGACATCGGAGATTGTGTTAGAACTCATCGAAAAAAAATCTCTGGTTCAATTACGTTGCATGGGTCAAAGTTGCTATCCAATAGAATTCTGCTTCTTGCTGCTTTGTCATAGGTGAGGTTTTGATTTTTGTTCAAAGGGTTAGGGCCTGAAGTATGATATATGAGTATATACAACTAGAAAATTTTGTCAGAATTTAGTCAAAAGTTGTCAATATTCAAATGTTGTTGGATAAGTTAAAAGTGGTAGAGATTGGTCATTCATATAAGAGTATATAATAGTGCTAACTCATAATATTTTCCTTGATATATTGTTAATTTTGAATCTTAATTCGATGTTATTGTATTTATCGGTGACAATGGAGAGTCCTCTTTGTCGCTGTTGCAATTATATCTGCAACATCTGCTATCATGATTATTGGTCTTAGTCTCTAACTAAACTTATTTTATGTTGAATATGTCAGTTGCCTTTTTTTATAGGTACAATATTTAAGGTGAGTTGTCAAATATTTATTAAATATTTTATAATAAATACTTAAAAGTCTATTAAATATAATTTATAACTAATTGATACTTTACAACTCACATTAGTTCAAATTCAATTTGCAAAATAAATAAAGATATTGGAATTGAAGTAGAATGATTTACTACTAAATTCTTAAATGAGATTAAAGGATTTGGAATTTTAAATTTATAAGTTGATATTGAAAAGGAAGTTCCAGTGATCCTCCTTAGAAACATTGATTAGGCAGCCAGATTGTGTAATGGGCATGGTTTTTAAAACTGGAACGGACTGGCCGATCCAACCGGTTGGACTATGACCTGCGTGCCTAGCCAGTCCGGTTGGTCCCAAAAACTATTTTGGCCATTGAACCGAGAAAAACCGAAAAGAGCCGGCGACTCAGATGAATCAGACTCGATTCTTAAAAATCGGTAAGATTTTTTAATTACTTTTTCAGATTTTAAATTACTTTTTTAGGGTTCTTTTTTCATATCTATTTCCCAAAAGTCTTAACTTTTTATTCGTTAGTCCAATTTAAATGCATTTTATATCAATTTCACATAGTTTTTTAAGATTTATGCGATGGAAAATGAACGAATGAAGTTGGATCAACTGATTTTCAAAAAAAATAATTGTTTTCATAGTAATGAGTATTTTTAAAAGAAATAATAATAGTTATTTTTTTAAATAAGGATTAAACCCTAATTTTTTTTTAAATCCATGTTACTCTCAAAATATGGCTATTTTAATTGAATATGTATATAAATAATTATGTATATAATTATAATTATAATTATTACGTCATCCGGTTCGACCAATCAAACCATGATCCGAAAGTCTTGTTGGTTCGATCTCTGGTCTGGTTCTTAAAACATTGGTAATGGGACAAAGCTAATTATAGATGAAATGGGGGTCAATGTCATCGGTGCAAGAATTGTAATAGTAAGTCAGGTTGGAGACAAGATTTATACTCCTCAATTGAATTCCATCTAATCCAGGAATACCTCTAAAGTTTCTGAGAAGACAATTTCCATTAACTGTTTGCTTTACTATGACTATTAATAAGAGTTAAGGACAAACACTATCTCATGTTGGTTTGTTTTTAACAAAGCCTGTTTTTACTCATGGTCAATTGTATGTTGATGTTTTCCAAGTTAAATCAACAAGGGGTTTGAAAATTTTAATTTGTGATGACAATGGCAATTTATGTCGTACAACGAAAAATGTTGTCTACAATGAATTCTTCCAATTTTTTTGAATAAAAAGTAATTAAATTAACATATATTTTTTCATAAAATTAAATTAACATATTTAATTAATGAATTGTTGATACATATTATTTAATTTTTTAATATATTATTCATTCTTTTTATATTATTATATATATATTCCTTCTAATGTTTGATTACATTTTTTTTAATTGTAGGTTCGAAGTCGTATCATAGTATTTTTCAAAGAAAGATATCTAATATCATGCTTCTAGCTCTTCTAATTTGTTATTTTATACAAGTGTATATTTTTTTGATAAAAATCATTATAAATGTATAAATTATGTACAAGTATATATTTAATTGTAACGTGGTTGACATGCAAAATTATATCTTTATCAAATAAAAAATTAACCCGTTGCACGGGTACAACCCACTAGTAACTATAAAAAGAAGATAAGTACTAGGATAATACTCCGTTCAATATATTTTAGCTACATACTTGATGGGGTGCCCCGAAAGAGAGAGGCCAATTGGGGATTTCATTGTTTTGTTAATTTAATACTTTTCCATTTAATATTTCTATTTATGTGTTTGAAAGAAGTTATTTCCGCGGTCTTAATTAATTGCAGTGATTTTACATATCATGAATTCCATTATGATATTAATAACAACAAGGAGCGGTTATTTTTTCATTCATGATAGAAAATAGCATTATTCTTTTATAATATTTTTATACAAAATAAAAGAACACTCAATTATTAGAAATAAAAAAGATGGAATCAACATTCTATAGTTATACTAGTGGAAAAGACATCAATACCAAAACAGAATTATATAATAACATTTATGGGCAAGGGAACACTACTGAAGATCATACATTACTCTTTATTATAATTGTAACGAGTTCTTCAGACAGTAATTTTTACTCTCTTCTTTTTTATTAGCTTCCACGTTAACCGAAATTACATCTTTCCTCGGACGATCTTAATATAGCACATCCTCAACATTGTAATACCACAAAATCAGGATTGCCTACATAAAAAAATTGAAAATATTAACATAAATAAGAGATAAATTTGTTCTAGAACTTTCCAGTATAGCAAAATGCAGCTAAGTACCTATATGTTTGCCAATTCCCAATTGCCGTGGCTAGTTCAATTTTTTTTAACTGCAGGGTTCCCAATTTTTTTTCTTCTAGAATTATTTATCTATAAAAATACCAAAGTGAACATCTAAGCATAATGAATATAAAGATATGCTTAGAATGAGCATGGCACTGAGTTGGGCATGGCCTAATTTTTTAATTTTTAATTTTTATTTTTATCATGCCTATAAACACTTAGTACGATATAAATGTTTATGTTCGATTAAAAGGACCGACTCATTTAATACACTTGAAAAAAACTCAACTAGAATTTTATTGAGTTGGGTTCATTTTGACTGGCCTAAATTTTATTGGGAGAATGACTTTTTAGTTCTTCTTGTGAAAAATAATACTAGTTTGGTTCGTTTTGAAAATTAACCAAATATTCAATTACATTAACCAATAATTTACATATGGTTAACTAATAATTTATCTTCATTTTGATACTTGATACGTGGTTAACAGTACGTAAATTATTGGTTAATGTAGTTAAATACTTAGCTAATTTTTGAAATCGAACCAAAGAATAAATATTTCTTACAAACTGCACTATTAAGTCATTTTTCCAATTTTATTCAGCACCTCTCAATCAAGCCCATAACTTTTACAGAGAGGGACCTGTTTAATTACTTATCACATTGCAAAAATTTAAATACTTAAATAAAACAAAAGTATCATATTTTTTCATCAAAAGAAGTTACCCTCACGAGAGGGAAAAAGAAAAGATGGTACTTAGTGGAGAGGCAAAACAACACTTACTGGGCGCAATTCCATTGCTACTCATGCACGAGAATATGGATTGAAATAGACACTGAACTAATTCTTCATCAACGAAATATGGGCCTGTCCAACACTTACTTATTCCCCTGAAAACACGTGTTAAAGGTGATATAAAAATTTGCAAGTTGAACAAGGCGAGGATCATGGGCAAGGGATGGATCAAGATCAGGATCATGCGAGTTAAGGCACTTTTGAACTTGAATTTGTTCTGGGAGTGGAAGCACATGGGACATCTGATCATGAACAACTCCATGCTGTTTCAAGCACCGTTTTATAGAACTTAGAACTTGTAAAAAAAAAACTTCGCGAACGATTTCTAACTCGAGGAGTCAAAACTCAAACGGCTTGATCAATGCAATGTTTCAATATTCTAGCAAATTCATGATACTCCTTAGAGACAAGATGACCAGCAACTTGGTCACTGCTAACATTGGTTGCTTGGCTCCAACCGCTACGAATGCTACCACAGCCAGCAGCATGACAAGGAATGGGGCTGATATCACTCTCGTTTTCTGCATTAATTCTCTCGTCCTCACTTGTTCCATCTCTTGCTGGCACTGGCACTGCAGCTATTTATTTATACAATGCAATTTTAAAACAAAATTGGAGTATTTGAAATATTTATTGAGTTTTAAAGTAAAAAAAATGAATGACCTTTCATTGAAATTATATCCCTAAATAACTCATGATATTTCGAAGAGATAAAATATAAAAATTTGGGGTAGAGGTAAATAATATATAACTATACATTTATACAATATTATATTATTATGAACTTTAATTTGTGTTGTTAATGATGTTCTTACTTCTTGGCTGATTTTAAAATTTTAGTTATTATAAATTTATGATGATATTATGATAATGCTAAGTATATAATTCTTAGATACACACAAAGGCACAACTGTTATATAAAGTAGTTAAATTATATATAAATTTATATTAAAAATATTTTTTACGTATAAAATGTTTTTGTATCTTATATTCCTTTTCCTAAAGAAGTTCAGAATAACAAAGAAGGAAGAAAGAAATTAAATTTATTATGCTCAAGATCGATCGAATTATAATCTAGTTATTAGAATGACAGCCTATTCTGACTTTCGTTTTCGTTCAATAAAAACCTTCGGCCCAGTTATTTTTCGCATCTAATGAACGCAAATGAGTGTTTGGCGGAAAAGGCAATGTGCAAGTGATAGGTAAATGGGCGTTTGTCCATCGTCAAAAGTAAAATAAATATAGTGCGTGTTTGGATCAATGTTTTAAGGATCATATTAGATGTTGAAACGGCGAGACTTCTCGATCATGGTTTGTTTGATTGAACTGGTAGTTGAATTGGTGGTCGAACCGAATGATGTAATAATTATAATTATATACATAATTATTTATATACATATTCAATTAAAATAGCTTTATTTTGAAAGTAACAGAAATTTAAAAAAAAATTAAAGTTTAATCTTCATTTAAAACAATAACTATTATTATTTCTTTTTAAAATATTTGTTACTATAAAAATAATCATTAATTTTTTTTTGAAAATCAGTTGGTCCAACTTCATTTGTTCAATTTTTATCGCATAGATCTTTAAAAGTTATGTGAAATTGATATAAAATGTATTCAAATCGGATAAACGAGTAAAAAGTTATGATTTTTGGAAAATAAATGTGAAAAAAAATCCTAAAAAATTAATTTAAAATCTTAAAAAAATAAAAATTTCAAAAAAAGTAAAAACAAATAAAAAATAAAATCGGCCGGTTTTCAAGAATTGGATATAGTTCATCTGAGTTACCAGTTCTACTTCGTTTTTCCCGGTTCAATAGCCAAAACAATTTTTAGGATCGATCGGATTGGTCAAGCATGAGAGTTATGGTCCAACTAGTTGGACCAGCCGATCCAGTTTAATTTTTCAAACCATAGTTTGAATTGGAGTTTAAAAATTTAAAATTATAATTTAAACAAAAGTAACAAAAGACAAATTTTTTACTCAAATTATAATTTAAAAGATTTTAAACTCTAATTCAAACATACTAATAGTTTATTTGTTTAGAAACTTGCCTTTGTATTTGTCTAATTGGTAAAACAAATTGACCTTTAGTTTGATTATCATTTTTTTAAAAATTATTATTATAATATAACACCATTACTTTTATGAGAGCACAGTATCTTCAAAAATAAAAAGTCAATATTTAGTTATCTCTACTCAATTAAAATATAAATATAAAATTTTAAAAAATTATTATTGATCAATTTTTACTTAACATTTTAAAGGATATAAAAATTGATAAAGAAAAATAACTTTTATATTTTATTTTCAACTAAAACAATATTAGTTACTAATAGTTAAAAGTAACAGTATTATTATAAATATATATCTATATATATTAATTTTTAATTTTAATTTTAATTTACTATTAATATAATTTTTTTATCAAAATTAAACTCATAATTTTAATGAATATTTTAAAATTTAAACAATAAATATTTGATAAGATGTCCCATTTGGATTGGTGAGACAGTGACGGTGCCTCGCTCTCTGCCAAGTCCCACCAACCCATTTCCCCCTCACCAACCCATTTATCAAAAAGGCATGCACCCCTCTATTCGCATTATCATTTATATTTTCTCTTCTATCAATCTCTATTTTAGGTACTACCACTTCAAGCAGGTACAAAACTAGCCAGTGGGCATTACTCTCTTTCCAATATATATATATATATATATATTAAATACTGATATCTTAGTTAATTATTAAATGTTTTGTTAATTAGCAATTATGTTTGATGAATTTCAATCATTTATTAAATAATAAATATTAATTATAACTCATCCAAAAATATGGTAATATTCCATTAACAACTTCCTTGGTAACTCAGAACTACTCCCACGTAGCAAGCATCCTTGGCTTTTATAATGAGAAAGTTTTATATCCTGATAGTATTATATTATTATATTAAAAATATAACATGTAGTATTGTATAACTATATATATTACTGAATTAAATTTAAAATATTGTATAATAAAATATAAATCATATGTAATAATTTAAAAACTGCTGATTGCATTACTCGTACAGTCTTACGCTGCTAAGTATTTTTCACTGCCTGCCTAAACTCATTTTCCTGGGTAGGTGTAGTTCTGAAACGTACACCATCTTTTACTCATATTTTTTGGTGTCAGCATTGTGTTGGTTGGTAACTAAAACCCCTTCAGGCCTTTATCAGAGTCAATCCAACAACCACTCATTTCACCAACCCCAGAAACTAGTTCTAACACAACACCCCATTACAGTGTGAGAAGAAGCAGAAAAAGGAGATTGAGACGAAGTGCAGAAAGAAAAGAAAAGAAAAAAGTTTGAAACTTTAAGGAAAAGTGAAATGGCCCAAGTGAGCAGAATCCACAATGGAGCTCAAAGCACTCAAATTTTTCATCATACTTCCAATTCCCACAAACCCAAATCAGCAAATTCAATTTCATTGAGGTCACGGCTTTGGGGCTCATCAAAATCTTGGAGTTTGAAGCATAAAAATGGAGGCTTTATGGGAAATTGCGAGGTGGGTATGCGTAATTCGGGTATGTTTAGAGTTTCTGCCTCGGTTGCCGCCGCAGAGAAGCCTTCAACGGTGCCGGAGATCGTGTTGGAACCCATCAGAGAAATCTCCGGTACCATTACGTTGCCTGGTTCAAAGTCTCTATCCAATCGAATTCTGCTTCTTGCTGCTCTCTCAGAGGTGAGGCTTTGATTGTTTTGTTCTGTGTTTAGGACCTGGAGTTTGTTATGTTGTTGAGTTTGAATCTTAATTCGATGTTATTGTATTTATCAGTGACAATGAAGAGTCCTCTTCCATGAAAAAAATGGATATAAAATAAGATGGTTCAAATGGGTAGCATTTTTGAGAGACAAATAAGGGTTGTAAATCTAGTTTTGGGTATGACAGATGTCTGCATTCTTACAATTAGTAGACGTTCTTCACCAAGTTTAGCTATGAATGTGGCTTATTTTTAATATCTCCTTCTCACGGAGCAGCAATAGTTCTACTATGGGATCACATCAAACAAAAGCAGTTTTCAGTGAGCAAATAAAGTATTTTTTACAGGGCTTTGCTAATGAACTGACGTACTGATACTTTATGTCATGTAAAGCTCCTATCTGATCCTAGCTTTCTTGTTACTGTGTTTAGATCAATTTATTTTTTTTTAAATTGCTCAACTTTGTGGTTGGAAATATGCATTTCTTATATTTTGGGCATGAAATGATGTGGGCTAATTTGAGGATTAGGCCTTTAAGCTTGCCAAAATTGACGTACTTGACAAAAAAAATTATGGTTCTGTTGAAAACTGAAAAATCTTATCTTTTTAAACAACTATGTTCATTTTATTGATTCTCAACTATATGGTAGCTGCGGTTTCATTATCTTTGAATTAACTTGTATGTCCTTATTTGATGGTTAGTTAGGGTTGTTTATAGCAAATGTTTTCACAGTCCGACCACTACACTGGATGACTACTTAGTACAATGCTTTCAACCTTGGAAATACACAGTACTTGGACTGTGACTCCTTCTCATATTATTTTTCATTTGAGCTGTTGCAATTAAAATAACATCCTTGTATGTATACTGGTTAATATATATGAGATATGTCCTAAGCATTGTTGATATGTAATTAGTATTTTGACATATCGTTGGAGATGCTTGCAAGCAAGCTGTTATACATAAAAGGAACAATGTCAGAAAATATGTTAGAATGCAGTAATGTCTCTTGGTGTCATTCTAAGGGCAAGGACTGAATCCCTCTAACACCAGGTTGGGAATTTAAAGAAGGGGGGCAGTTGGCTCTTGTTTTGTAGCACTCCTGTACTAAACAATTTCAGTATAATTGTATTTGTATTTTTTACAACTTTTAATTTGTTATAGATGTCGTGTTGAGTAGAAACCATTTTGTTCTTTTTATTCAGGGAACAACAGTTGTAGACAACTTGTTAAATAGTGAGGATGTTCATTACATGCTTGGTGCACTAAGAACCCTTGGACTACATGTGGAAGATGACAAAACAACGAAACAAGCAATTGTGGAAGGTTGTGGGGGATTGTTTCCCTCTGGTAGAGAATCTAAAGATGAAGTTAATTTATTCCTTGGAAATGCTGGTACTGCAATGCGTCCTTTGACAGCAGCTGTGACTGCTGCAGGTGGAAACTCAAGGTCTGTCTTATATATAATTAAGTCATCATGAACTTTGAATAACTCCAGCAAACTGTATAACTAACCACAATAGAGTACAAATACAACTAATTAGATATAATATGTAAATTAGCCTGTCAAAGTCTAGCATATAGATATATTCTATGAGTAATGCACTAGAGGGTCTGTCTGACAATCAACCTCAACCTCACTACTTCCTTCTGTTGCAATTAGATCATCGGCTATCATGGTTGCTGGTCTGAGTCTCTAAATTGACATATTTTATGTTAAATATATTTCAGCTACATACTTGATGGGGTGCCCCGAATGAGAGAGAGGCCAATTGGGGATTTGGTGACTGGTCTTAAGCAGCTTGGTGCAGATGTTGATTGTTTTCTTGGCACAAACTGTCCACCCGTTCGTGTAATTGGGAAGGGAGGACTTCCAGGGGGAAAGGTAAGGCTTGCATTAGTTGAGTAGATGCTGTGTCAGTTGTTCTATCTATGCTTCTATCTTAATTATATTGTTGTTACTTGTATCTACTGGCACCAGAGTTGTTCTCTGTTATTCTAGCCATTGTTTACAGATCACAAGAATCTCTACTAGTATTTCATGATAATTCAAGTGAAAATTATTGTGGTGTTGACTTGTGATTTAATTCAAATTTATATAGATTAGAACTTCACAGTTTCTTTTGGCCAAAAGAACTTCACAGTTGGGAGAGCAAAACTCTAATAGAAAGAGTTTTTTTTTTTCCTTTTAAAATGACTATTATAAATCTAATTCAAGAACCAATCAATGTCTTATAAATTATAAGACATTGATTGGTTCTTGAATTAGATTTTGGGAGGACTGTTGGATGGGGGATTCTTCGTTCTCAGAGGTTATCCCTCGCCTTTATAGCCTTTCGATTCTTCATCACTCCCCTTTACAAGACTCCTATACAATTCAGAATGCCAACAATGCCTGGAATCTCAATTTTCATAGGAATCTTTATGAGAGAGAAGCTGCATAGCTGCAATCACTCTTGCTGATGCTAGAATCTTTTCATCTGTCCCCTATCTTGGCTTGGGTAGAAGAGTTTGGACTCTTGATACCTTTGGTGAATATTCATGCAAATCCTTCTTCCACTTTCTGACCTACTCTTTGATTAGAGAGAAGTTTCTCCTTGATAAACCACTTTGGAAATCAAAAGCTCTCTCCTAGGATAAGTCTTTTCATTTGGATAGCAGCTCTCAATAAGATTAATACTAATGATATGCTGCAAATTTAGGGAATCCCCTAAAGTTCTCTCCTGACATGTGTGGCTCTAGCTCTGAAACGGTTGCTTACCTTTTTTACACTTCCCTATAGCTAGATCTATCAGGAATAAATTATTTGATGTGTTTGGTGAATGCTGTATTTGATGTGTTAGTCTTATAATCAACTTGAGGGGTTTTGGTAGGACAGAGCAGGGAAAGTCTCTGTGTCAATGTGCTATCTATCATGGTCTTTGGAATATTTGGCTTGAATGAAATGCTTCTATTTTTAAGGATTCCTTTAAACCAACAACTCTGTTCTGGCTTCTGGGAGAAAATTGTCTTTTTGGCCTCTCTTTGGTGCTTGGCACACAGCCTCTTTAAGCAGGTTCCTCTAGCAGATATGCAAGGGGACTGGAGAGCTTTATTGTTTTAGTTTTATGTCTCTTTCCTTCTTACCTGTAATAATATTTCTTCTTTTATCCAAAAAAATACACCGATTGACCATGTAGGATGTGATAGGAGTTTTGATCATAAGATTCATCTTGTTACTTTCTTGCCAGTTGCTTTCTCCAAACATGTTTTCTGTCATTGCTTTTGAATATTCTGCTGATTCGCTCAGAAGTTTTCATCCCCTCCTTCTTTCTCTTCTGTTTTGGAGGTTGGGGAGGCTACAAGACATATAATTATCAAATGAAGGAAGGTTTAATCTTAATTTGTTTTTTCATTTCATATAATTTTCTGCCAAGTTTAATGGAATGGATGTCCATTCATAAGTTTTCGAGAGCGAAACTTTTTATTTTCCAGTTTAGCAGTTTTGATTCATTGTCCTTGACTAGATAGTAGTAATCATTTTACAAAGACCCAGAAAAAAATTGTATATGTATGTATTAGTACTACACAGCTTTAGCATTGAAATTTCTGCAGAAATGGGGAGTTCACTAAGACATATGTTTTTGAATGTGCAAGTGACAAACAAATTGAAAATTTTAAAGCACTGGGTTTTACTTTCTAATGAACTAGATGTGAGTCTAATTTGATGTTCTTCCTGAAGGTGTTTATTTGAAATGCTAATACTTAGACATGTCTGTCTGTGCTTTTGAGTGAGGTCAGCCATTGTGCACAGACCACAGAGTCACTGACATTCCTTTGAAAAGAAAATGTTTACTTTTCTTACTTTTTACTTACAACCTCAGTCTTAAACTTTAAATATATATCATACTTGTTTTAAAATCTACTGAGCCTTTTCAATTATGCTTTCCCCTCTTTGAAGGAAAATCTTGTAATAATTTTGTTTGATCCATTTTGAATCTTATTATCCCTTCTCACTTGCAGGTGAGGCTGTCTGGATCAATTAGCAGTCAGTACTTGACTGCTTTGCTTATGGCAGCTCCTTTGGCTCTTGGTGATGTGGAAATTGAGATTATTGATAAACTGATTTCTGTTCCATACGTTGAAATGACTTTGAAGTTGATGGAGCGCTTTGGAGTCTCTGTGGAACACAGTGGTAATTGGGATAGGTTCTTGATCCGTGGAGGTCAAAAGTACAAGTAGGTTTATACGATTTAGAGTTGCATCACTTTTTGGCATCTAAATGTATTGAGATTAATAAACTGAAGTTTCTTATCAGGTCTCCTGGGAATGCTTTTGTTGAAGGTGATGCTTCAAGTGCCAGTTACTTCCTAGCAGGTGCAGCAGTTACTGGTGGGACTATCACTGTTGAAGGATGTGGGACAAGCAGTTTACAGGTATATATGCTTGACAATATTTATTGTAATCAACCTTCCCTTCTTTTCTGCACCCCCTCCCCCAACCCCCTAAAAAAGAAAAGAAAACAAAAAGACCCAATATTGTATTCTCAATATCTCTTGGATGCTCCCTTTCATCTCGAGTAGATTCGGCTGCTATTATCCTCTTCTTTAGTAGTAAACCTTTCCCTATCTCTTTAAGAACCAGTTTCATCACTTGAACTCTCAAACCATCTTTGTCCTCCTGCTTTCTATATATATTTTTATTTCACTTTTGCAAACATTTATTATTCCATATTGTATTGTTTAACAGTAACACAAATGAGTTGTCATTGTCAAGTAAACAATTTAGCACGTCAGATAATGATAGTTGGAGACTGGAACTGTTGAAAGCTCACATAATACATCATCTTCAGTCCCAATTGGGATGTATATAACTATACCTTCCTATGGAGCTTATTCTGTAGTGGTTTCTAAATTTTTTTCTACACTTAAAGATGGATCAGAGAGAGTTCGATTGAACAATAATGAGACTGTTGACAATAATTTTATGGACTCAGACATTATGACTGAAGAATATACTTATTTTGCTGGTACTAAATTGGTTGGGTTATTGTTTGATGATGAGGATGTTAATCCCTATTTTTGTATTAGATGAAAGCTTGGTTCTAGAAGAATTACTGGCTGAATCAGAACATTATAATTGGGAATACTGAGGATAATGAGAAGTTGCAAGGCGTGAGGAATTCATTTTGACAATATAGTCATAAGTATAATGTGGACTTCAGCTTAGGTCTTTAGGCTACTCCGCTACTGGCCAGGGGATGTTAACCTAATGGATGCTGCATTGTTATGGTGTCAATAAGAATTAAGAAGTAACTTTTCCTTGGCCAGATGGTGAGAACCTGACACCTTGAACGATGTGAGAACAAGTCATAAATATTTTTCCCTTATGCAATCCTTAAGATAAGATTGACTGGGGAAAGATATGATTAGTATGATTTCAGTGGAGATATGGATGCTTGCTATCATAAACTTTGGAATCTTTTCACTTCATTTTATTTGGAACATAATAGTTTTTAAGCTTTCCTTTGATCTTTGTTCATGAGTTTTTTTATAGTCTATCTGTTAGAAGAATATAGAGGGGGTCATACTCTATATGTACGTGTGTGTGTGCGTGCATGTGTTCTCTCCTGTCTTCTGTGTTATTGTTCTCTCTTTTTTTAGAGTTTCTTGTCTTCTCTTCCTACTTTATGAATAAAATTTCTTTTTTATTTTAAAAAGCTTCTTTTTCCTTTTTTTTCCCCTCCCAACTAACAAAGTTCTTGTAGGCCCTTGAATGTGGCCTCTAGTATAATTTTCCAAATAAAGAGGAGAAAATGTTTCAAATATTCCCCAGAAGTGTTTCAGGAAGAAAAACAAAGAAGCACGGGCCCAAAAAAAGAAAAGAAAATAAATCATAAGCAAAAGAAATATAACTTATTGTAGAGAATAGTTTTAATCCCTAATTTGCAGATTATACTCTTTGTAATACTGATCCTACGGAAGACTATGACCAGCCCGTGCACCCATTTTATATTGCATTTACTTTTTAACTTGTGCTTGTCTTTAACTTTGTCCTTTTTTAAAGGGAGATGTAAAATTTGCTGAAGTTCTTGAAAAGATGGGAGCTAAAGTTACCTGGACAGAGAACAGTGTCACTGTTACTGGACCAGCACGAGATTCTCCAGGTCAAAAAGTCTTGCAAGGCATTGATGTCAATATGAACAAGATGCCAGATGTTGCCATGACACTTGCTGTTGTTGCACTATTTGCTAATGGCCCCACTGCTATAAGAGATGGTATGGTTTAGCCTTTTGTTTGTGCTCTAAAAGCTTGTTTTAGTATAATTACATGAATATTGGAATTGGAATAACTACTTAACATGTCCTTATAACCATGTGAAATTATGTAGTGGAGGATTGGCTAAACCCTATCTTGTGTGGATGATTTTTGAGAGAAAAAAATAGAAGGGGGGGGGGGGGATATGATCTTTCTGTTGAGGGAAATTTAACCTAAAGAACTAGGAAATTTCTTGTCACGCACTGTTAGTTCTTTATCTTTTTCCTTTTCCTTGCAATAATTGAAAGATTCACGATTTACCCAAAAAGGGGAAAAAATTCAAGTTGGTTTCTCTTGTAAGCATGAATTAGGTGCTTTTTATGTCAAGCCCTACTGTATGCCTCTCAACTATGTGCTATATAATTTAACAAACTTGTTTGCAGCTCAGACACTCATTTATTCATTGTTTCCTCTATTTTCCAGTGGCAAGTTGGAGAGTCAAAGAGACTGAGAGAATGATTGCAATTTGCACAGAACTCAGGAAGGTGAGTGTCTTGCTGCTTCCTGTGTGGTTTCTATATCACTAGCCTTTTTATATCTCACTGTCCTATTGTGTTACTATTTCAGCTAGGAGCAACGGTTGAAGAAGGTCCTGATTACTGTGTGATAACTCCACCTGAGAAATTGAAAGTCACATCTATAGACACATACGATGACCATAGAATGGCCATGGCATTTTCTCTTGCTGCTTGTGGGGATGTTCCAGTAACCATCAATGATCCTGGTTGCACCAGGAAAACATTTCCCGACTACTTCGAAGTCCTCGAGAGGTTTACCAAGCAATAAGCATTCTTGTACATTCAGTAGGGAAGAGAGAGAGATAAAACACTCACAACTTCACAAGGTAGTGAGTATATGGCTTGCTTTTATTTCTAATATTCCCTTGTAACGACTTAAGATAATTTGTATTGTTGAAATGAGCTATTGATTCTGTTGTATCAATGTAATTTAATTCTCAATAGTGACTTGCGTTATCTTTCTCTATCCGTGGTGGTGTGCATTACATCTTACCTTTTTAGTCCTTATCAGTTATCACTTGGGATGGGACCTTGCCTTTTGGCTTATTATTTTGGGTCAAAGATATGAGACAGTCTGTAACCACGAAAAAAGTCTAGCTAGCAAATGAGCCTCGTCATTGCATGTTGAGTTCATGAGTTTTATTTTTTCGGTAAATGAAGTTTTAGGGGAGGAGAATTTGTTTCATTTTAAGGTTAGGACATGTTACAAGTCTTGGTGAAGGTTTACAGTGATATTTATATATAACCTATCAAGGAAGAATCATTGATAAAAATCAAACTTAAGACTATTTTTGTCGACACTGATTAATCTGCCACTTAGTAACTTTCATTGGTTTCCTAAAATTTAGTAATGATTGACATTACGAGTTTGAGTGGTCTGCCACAAATAGCAATGCGAGTATGATCATGGCCTCGGGACTAAATGGTCATGTACCACACATCCGGATCTTGGAGATGTTATCGAGTTCCAGTTTTGGTGATATTTTGGCAGTTGGCAATTGCAATTCAAATCATACGTTGGAGTTTGGACTCACGTGAGATTCACCATAGGCTTTGAGTCACTGAAGCAGGGTCTTTGCAAGAATTTTGGTTAATCTTGTGGGTGTTGTGTGTTGGAAAATGTTTCCCCTCCTCATATGATATAGACGAAGGAAACATTGATTATTAAATATCTAGAGGTGAAGTCCATAAATTCCAATCCACATGGCTATCTCAGTACTAAAATTTCTCGTACCAGCACCACAGTGTGGTACTAAAATCTCAGTACTAAGAAATGCATGTGATCCTGCATTAAATATTTTACAATAAACAGTCTGGTATGATAATAAAATGTATAAAGTCCAGCTTAGGTTAACTAAGATAATTTCTGGAAAATGATGATAGATGGATTAAAAAAAAACTATAACGGACGTGGCGTTCTCCTTCATTTTTTTTTCATTTTATTTAATCAGATTGCACATGGGAAGGGATAATGCTACATGAAGGGTATTTTTTTTCCCCTATCATTCAGAAATAAGTCCCTTACCTAAAAAGAGAGAGAGGGAAAAATCAATAAATAATTAAAAAGAGTGCCGCTACCACCCTTTTTTTTTTTCATTATGTTCTGTTTTTATTGCTCTTTTATGTGTTGTTGGCTTCTGCCAGTTACGAATAGATATGGTGTTGCCATGTAAATTCTAGAGAGACTGGGATTTTAGCAAAAAAGAAATGTTTTTTTTTTCAAAAAATTATTGGAAGTTTCACCTTTGAGCCCAAGTGATTGAAGGAATGAGAGAATTTGAAGCTTATCATCATGGGGAAAAAAACACAAGAATAACATTTTGATCCTTAAGAGTCAGCTTTTAGATCTCAAAAGAAGGAGATCTTTCTCCATGTTAGACCTATTGCCTCTGCCAATAATTATATATGACAAAAACACATTATACATTAAAATTGGTGTTTATTATATTAGTTGGTATTACACGAGGATGGCGATGATAGTAAATGTGTGGGGTACAAACAAATTGTGCATTTTTTTCCCCTTGAGTCTCTTTCCTTGAATATTAGTCTCAAATCATCAAAGACCTTGTGAATGAAGCAATCTCGTCCTGATCTTGTGATTGTTCTGCACTAATCCATACATGTACTGGCGCACATGATACTTTGCTGCCCTAACATAAATTGCACCATAAGGATTCTTGGGGAGATGCTTTTGCCTTCATTTTCAAGTTTGTTTCCACTTTCAAGTTGCTCGTTCAATATATGCCTTCTCTCTCTTCTCTTGGCTCTCTTCTCTCTCTCTTTAACGCATACTAGTAGAAAACAGCTGGTAAAAGAGTTCCATTAATTTTTCTAGTAAGATGGCCATATGTTTTCTCACCTTTTAGACTTGAGACGAAAACATGTTCGTTGACTTTATCCTAATCATAATGTGTTTTTAGTAAGATTAAGACGTAATGTTTGCTTGCATGAAACTCAGTTAACCTCGTGATTGGTTTCATTAAATTTAAAATAAATATTCAATTTAGTCCTCCAAAGATACATGATACATCAGTTTGGTTCTTTAATTATTTTTGATATTAAATTGATCATTTAAAAAAAAATAATTTAATTAAAAAAATAATATTTGAAGATCAATTTGAGTATTTATTCTTAAATTTATACAAGCTATTTGGAAATTATAATATGGAGCCCTGTTATTAACCACATATTAGGATTATTTCATGCTTTGATTGTACGTATTTGTTTTATTGTAAAGTGTTCATTAAAGTACGCTTGTGCTGCCATAATCATTAGAGAACATCGCACAAAAGGGAAAGAGGGATGACAAGGACACCACTAATACTAGGAGATTCCACAATTGGACCTTAGCTACAAGTCTATAACAAATTAAGTATGGTGCTTCAGTAAAGAAAAGAAAAGAAAAAGAAGAAGAAGAAGAAGAAAAGAGATAACAAATTATGGGTTGTTTGTATTAATTTTTTTTAGAAGTATGAGTATTTTTTTAAAGTAATAAAAGTATTTTTTTAGAAGTTAAAAAATTTAAACTTTAAAAAAAAGCACTTCATGTGTTTTTTTATTACACATAAAGTGTTTTTTTAAAAAGCTTAAACTCTTTATTTTTTTTAAAAAATACTTTTATTATTTCAAAAAAATACTTTTACTTCTAAAAAAGCTAATACAAACGATGCTTGAACTGTTTGATGCATTGATGGAAATGGTTAAAATTGAATTTCAACTTCTAAGAAGAGATATCTCAAAGAAAGAAAGGAACTTTTCTTTGTAACGATAAATTAATCTGAGCCTTTTAAATGATCCATGATGCATTTGAATTTTTCTGAAAAATGAAAAATCAAGAAGTCTCTTGACAAAAAAGTCATATAAAATATCAAATACACTTATGGCCGGGGTTTCCTTCGATTAGAAGAAAAGCAGGTAACTAATGAGCAAATTAATTATTTAGAACCGACTAAGTGCAAATGATTCATTCCTCCACAATTACATGAGTTCTTCTTGAAATGATAAATAAACTAATGTCTAGTAAGTGAATCTATCCATGTTTGTTTCATTTCAAGTCTTCAAATTTCAACCTCTTGTGCATTATGTTAGTTTGGTACAAATTTAGATAGTGTCAAGTTCGGGGTGTGTCTTATCTTTCACTAAATTTTGTTTTAATGCAATTTTTATAGCAGGACTCTCTGCCCAAATTAGTAAAAAAGAGTTATTTATGCTTTGACTCTCTAGAAGCATAACAATTGAGATATCTCTATTTTTAGAAAAGAATAGTTACAGTCCTAACTCTATAATTAAATATTTCATGCCCTAATCTATTTTTTCTTTTTCAATTATCTGAATTTAGAGTTAATCAAAGTTACAAAATCCCACGAACCTCACACGCCTTCCCATGGTGGAGAAACACGGAGCTACTTTATAGCGAAAAGCCTCAAAATCACATCCATTGCATTTGCATATTCAACAAACCAGTCATTATGCTCCTCAAATCTCAAACTTGAACTCTCCTCCCCATATAAAAAGAAGTTTCCTCCACACAAAAATATCCTCAACTAAAGAGGGTATATAAATTTTTGGAACTCCCAAATTCAAGGCTCTCCAGCCAATCAAATTAGCATATAGCATCTTTTAGAGATAGGAGAGAAATAGACTCCTTTTACTATTCTCCCCGCTTGGATTTCTCCAATATACACCTTTGTTCTCTCTAGCAGGCAAATGGAGGCACAGAAACAAAATCCTAGTTCATTAAATTAACCTTTGAATTCCAGTCTTTGGCTTCCTCCTCTTGATTCACCTTGCTCAAAAGTTTCAACCTCTCTCTCTCTCTCTCTATATATATATATAACATTTTATATGATGAAATATAACATTTTTTAAATCAAATCAAATCTTGAACTTTTTTTTTTGTCTGTGAAGCTATAAACCCAAGAGTGGCCAGCACCTCCAACCCATTCCTCCAAGAAACAAGAAGATTCCCAAATACAGCGAAGAAAAAAAGGTAAAACAAAAAAAAAAAAAGGCACCAAGTCACCAACCAAATCCTCATCTTTTTTGTTTCCCTCATCACTTTCCTTATCTCAGAAACACCATTCTTTTAAGAATTGCAGCATATCCGCATCTTGTGAGAAACCCTAAAATCTGAACAACAACGTATTTCTGAATCGGGGAACTCAAAAACAAAAAAAACAAATT
Source organism: Styphnolobium japonicum (assembly GCA_023212625.1). Taxonomy (NCBI): domain Eukaryota; kingdom Viridiplantae; phylum Streptophyta; class Magnoliopsida; order Fabales; family Fabaceae; genus Styphnolobium; species Styphnolobium japonicum. Next base: position 9,714,602 of record JALBWW010000007.1, on the reverse strand, counting down.
TTTTTTTTTTGCTTCCACATTTCGAGAAAAACAAGGAAGAAGAATCGTGGGTATCCTCTGAAAATCGACATTTTCCTAAGAAAAGAAAATGTCTCAGCTGAAGCAAATGTCGCACATTGACAGCACCCCTTCCACGCCAGGGAAATTCAAGATGGAAAAATCTTCATACTTCAACAGGGTTCGGTGGCACTCTTCCCTTGCGAAGCTCACATTGTGGTCCTTCGTGTTCTTGGGTGTGATCTTGATCTTCTTTTTCCGATCCCCATCTTCTTCATCGCTCCCTTCAGATCCCTCTCGCCGGTCCCTGAGAACGTACGGTTGGGGTGGTTCTGCTTGGGAGAAAAGGGTTCGTTCTTCGGCCAGGGTGAGGTCCCGCAATGGGGTTTCGGTTCTGGTCACAGGAGCTGCAGGGTTCGTCGGAACCCATGTCTCTTCTGCTCTCAAACGCAGGGGTGATGGTGTTCTTGGCCTTGACAATTTCAATGACTACTATGACCCTTCTCTGAAACGTGCTCGCCAAGCTCTTCTTGAGCGCACTGGGGTCTACATTGTGGAAGGGGATATCAATGATTCAGCACTTTTGAAGAAGCTCTTTGAGGTTGTGCCTTTTACCCATGTCATGCATTTGGCTGCTCAAGCTGGTGTGAGGTATGCTATGGAAAATCCTGGATCATATGTGCATAGTAATATTGCTGGTTTTGTCAATCTACTTGAAGTTTGTAAATCAGTGAATCCACAACCTGCAATTGTGTGGGCATCGTCTAGTTCTGTTTATGGACTCAATACTAAGGTACCCTTTTCAGAAAGGGATCGGACTGATCAGCCTGCTAGTCTGTATGCTGCCACCAAGAAAGCTGGTGAAGAAATTGCTCACACTTATAATCATATATATGGCCTTTCCTTAACTGGGTTGCGGTTCTTTACTGTTTATGGACCTTGGGGAAGGCCTGATATGGCATACTTCTTTTTCACCAAGGATATTTTGAAGGGGAAGTCAATTCCGATCTTTGAAGCCGCGAATCATGGCACGGTTGCCAGGGATTTCACTTATATTGATGACATTGTGAAGGGGTGCTTGGGTGCATTGGATACTGCAGAGAAGAGCACTGGCAGTGGTGGGAAGAAGAGGGGACCAGCTCAGTTGCGGGTGTTCAATTTAGGGAATACTTCTCCTGTGCCTGTTTCGGATCTTGTGAGCATTTTGGAGAGGCTCTTAAAGGTTAAGGCAAAGAGGAACATAATGAAGTTGCCACGAAATGGGGATGTGCAGTTTACTCATGCAAACATTAGCTTTGCTCAGAGAGAGCTTGGATATAAGCCTACGACAGATCTACAGACTGGTTTAAAGAAATTTGTTCGGTGGTACCTGAATTATTATTCTGGTGGGAAGAAAGCTGCTGAGTGATGGATTCTTTTAACCATGTGGTAGGATCTTTGAATTCTTGTTCATTATGATTCTTGTGATTGTTCCTTAGCATTTCTCTGTTCGTTGCACGATCATCATGTTTCATACGTGTCAAAGATGCCATATGAAGTGGAACCTTGTTTCCTACACTGAGGAAGTTTTGTTGTTGGTGGAGATTACTGCCTGGGCACCTATAAGCAGTGTCAAAGAAAACAAGAAACATCATATTCTTCTTTTTTATTCTTTTTCCCGAATGTAATTTGTTGTAGTTTTAGAAATGTAGCATTTATGATTGATAGAGCATATGCTGATTGGTGGCACTGTATAATTGTTAAGAAAATTTAGTAAAATCACACAATAGTTTGATTTCCAGTTTTCGGACTGAATGAATCAATAAGACATGTATTTTATTTGGATATGTAATTTTTCAGCTATAAATGGATTCCTGTACTAATAATTCTGTGCACAACTCTACTACTTTTCAATTTCATGTTGCTAGCATTTGAGGGTGGCAGGCACCTTTTCTTCTTGAACAGCCAGTTAGCCAGCCTACATGTCTGTTTTTGTTAGTAGATTAATAGAAAGGTCTTAAATCTTGCTGCGGTTACTTGTTTTTATTATCAGATTAATGGTTAATAAAATTGAAGTTGTAGGATTTGTAAAGAAGCATTGACAACTTGCTTTTGAAGCTTTATTTCCATTTGAAGGGATCAATTTTGAAAATATTTTTAGGAATTAAATTGCCATTACATTAGAAAAGATTCAAACATGGACCGAATGTTGCTGGGACACATCTTGGTTGCAGTTTCTCCCACTGTTCATGGACTTGTTACCCAAACAGCACACTTACATCCTAGGTGCAGATACATATGTTTCTGAAGTAAAAACAGTTGATTGTGAATTCTTAATGCTAGGAAGTATTGTCTGTAGCACACACGATCAACTATAATGTAGTCATTTTTCAATTCTTTTTCTCTTAATAGGCAAGCAACTTTGTATATTTGATTGTCTTTAAGATTTTATATAGTCAAGTTGGACCTTACATGTTATCTATTGCTGTACTGTCCCATATGATAAACTAAAGGCTTGATATCACAATTAGAGTCTGCTATGAAATAATTGAAATTTATGGCATTGTAAAATTATTCAAATAGAGATGATGGCATTATGACTCTTGCCCAAGGTATTAGTTAAGCAAATGGATGTTTCTGGCAGGATTTGATATCCATTTTCACTCTATTGCTTAGATTTATAAACCTTATGCTACCTTATTATGTTATACACTTTCCCACTACAGCATAACGTGTCCGACATGTCATCTGGTTGCATATAATTTACTAAGAATTAAATATCATTTGGCCACTTAAGAAGATAGGGTTATTGTCTATCTGCAAAATCTGTAAGATTTGCTGAACACCAATGCTATATCTTCTTCTAATCCTTGTGTTTCCGGTAAACTGAGATTATAAGGATGCTACTTATCTCAGAATGCACTAATGGGAGAAAATGCTTATTGGTTCAACATAGGGACTACTATTTTCTTTTTTATTTTGTTTTGGTTGGGGGAGAGATTAAAGGCTGCTGAACTCTTTCTGCGGCACCAGCAACCACCAATGCCTGATATTTACAAGCTGGTGAAATGTAATTGAAGTTGTAAGGACTTTTTACTCAATTTCCTTATCTTGTCTCTCATTTTGTTTTCTTTCTCTTCTTTCCTAATAGTATATGACGGCTTACCCAACTTTGCAATTACAATACATGACTCAATTCAAGTTTAGCATGTGACTGCAAAAGTTAAGAATCTCTCCGAGAATTGTGGCAGACAGGTAGCCTTCATGCTGTTTGGAGGTTAGGTGGAAAATATGTGGCTTGGAAATTGTTTAATAAAGTGACCAATTAGCATTGAGAAGTTCATTCTGTCTATATGCTTAATAAACATTATTGCGTGCCTTAATGTTGGCTTTAACTGCATTTTGTTATAAGAGCTGCTGAAGTATATTAGTACTGATTTGCAGGCCTTTAAATTCCAAATAAAGCCCTTGGGCTCCACATGGGATTATTTCAACTTTCAATTACACGTGCTTTTTAGGGGGGACAAAAACAAATGCACATTCATAGTTTTGCCTTTGTGCTTTTGACAATGAAAAAGGAGAAACACCATTTCTGCGCTAGACTGGCTGGTTTCCCTCAACTGCAAGTCCACGTGTTTCTGATCAAGGTGGACCTCGCTGAGGGAAGCCAACCACCATGAGCGTGGAAGTAAATCCACCCCCAAAGTAACAAAGTTAGGGTGGTTGAGGTGGTTGGAAGTGGAAGTTTGGGTAGAAGTTACAAGTTTAATTTAGAAAGTGAAAAAGAGATTGAAAGTGACGTGTAAATTTTGAATAATTTAATTTTAAATTATTACATTATATATATTTTTTAACAAGCATTCAAATAAAATAAAGGATTCTTTTAAAAATTTTGAGACAAAAGAAGCAGATGCAAAAATCTGGGAGTGATCTCTTAATTATTAGAATGGAGAGGACAGAAGGGCAATGTGATGGCAAGTGAAGCAAATGGAGTGGATTGTTCTTCAACAGAGATCCCCATGACATGATGTACCACAAAACAGAAGGAATAAGAGTATAGGAGTAGGACCAATACACTAAAATTTCATTAGAGATGGAGAGAGCGTCATGGCATATTGGCATCTAGTGGAATAATGTTTCCTTCCTTGAACCCAAAAGCCTTCCATCTAGCATTTGGCAAAATATTTGTTTCCTTATCCGATTTAGCACATTTGAATTTGTTGAACATGAACAAATGAGCCCACAAATTCAATTTGGGGATTTTTTTTTCTAACTTTTTGCCTGAGCCCAAGACCCACTTGAAAAGTGAAAAAGCCCTTTCAAATCTAAGTTGCATCCAACAAGTTGCTATTGATTAATGGTGCCTCTGCATAGCTTCAACAAATGAGAAAGAGAGAGGAGAATGAAACGAGAAATAGTAACAATCTGAGTATTATTAAGCAGTTACTACTATAATAACACTAAAAAATCTTCTTACATAAGAAGAACATGTATGTTCTTTTTTTTTGAAGATTTTGTAAACACTGCAAAAGTTTTATTCATTAAATACAAATCATATTATAAAATTCTCCCACATTTTTATAGAATAGGGGTTTTTGGTTTTTATATGTTTACAGTAGGCTAAACAATAACAATCACCAATTCTACTCTCATAAATTCCGCTTCTTCCAATCTCAGTAAAAACAATTATATCTTTAAAATCAAAATACCTATTGCTCAATTATTTGAGTGTTCAACGAAGAGATGAAAGAAGCATGAGATAAAATATGTCAAAAGGTAAAACCTTCGAAAATGTAGACGTTAGGAATTATTGAGACATAACATACAAATATAGGTTTATAAAGCATTATAAATATCACGGGGAATCTTGGTGTAGATATTTTGCCAGCCTTGTAAACTGCAAGTTGCTTCAGTCAGCGGACACAGCAATGTATTGTCAAAACATGATAATTCACATAAAGAAGCTGGAGTTGGGAATCCCTATTTGGCATCTGAGGTACAATTAATGGCACATCTAACTGCCTCAGGAGCTGTTGGCTAGCTGGGACATATGATTGGAGTATGAAACTTGGGAATTTGTTCTTTCAGATTACTCTTGACTAGGCATAGTTTGCATCCACTTTGGGATCTAGTTCTTAAGAATAAGGACCAAGTTTTGACAGAGATCTGTGGGATAATGCAAGTATGATAATTTCTACTGGCCTTAGCGGAAACTAATGCCAAAAACGAACCTTTAGGATTTTAGTTGCCACGCTAGAAATTTTTCTGCATGTTGAAGGCTCATAGTTGTATATGCAATTTGATCTCAATGTCCAATATGCATTTCTTTTCAATAACATGCAGAAGAATACCTATCGATGGAAAGAGCCTTTATTGTACAGGAATGGCATTTATTCATAATCAGAGCAGAGAGAGAAAAAGGCCTTTATATATAAAGATAATGCCAATCCTCAATATGTTTGTCACAAGAAATGGTCTAAATTCAATTCCTTAGTTACTCGCCATTGACAGAAAGCAGCACAAAATGGTTATTCTCATCCCTTGTTTGTGCTTTGTTTCTCTTGAGCAAAATACTTACTTAGCTTGACTCACCTCCTTTGCACTATTTTTTTTCTGCAATAATGTCCGAATTAAGATATGGCACAAAGAATAAATGCACACATACATATATGATACACCAAACAAACTTTTCTTTTTTTGCTTTAAATACAAGAATGGGTCTCACTAGCCTGTCCTTGGGGCTACTTCTGAATAAGTTCCTGGTTTGTTGAGTTGGTGGCCGGTTTTCATAACAAAATGGATATGTCTACATAGTCAGATACCTTCATTTTTCCTCCTTTGCTATTCCTATCTTTGTTCCTTCTAAATTCAATAAAATAGCAGTCAACATCGATTTTATCTAATTCTTCTTTATTAAATATTTCTGAATTTATCTTATTTGGCTTTAATAGAAAATGCAATTCAGAGAACAATTTATTTTACTATTGTAAACCATCCCATCAACCCATGTTCTAGTTCTCTCTATAGTTTAAATTTGAATATGGTCATTCTCAAATGACGAGAAAATTGTTGTACAAGGACCTCAACTTTAGTGTGATAACTAATTAAGGACCTCAAGACTATGACTAGCTAATGAATTGCAATAGATGAACAAAGCAATAGCACGGCCAAAGATTGGTTTAGTATCAGCTGAAGCTCCAGTCCTGTCAAATAGAGGCCAGTGATGTTAAATGATCACTCTGATGAGAGTGTGTGTAGCTGTCAAATGTTGAAACAAAAGTATCACTTGGATGCGTAGCTGAGGGTTGCCTACTTATTTGGCTCTACGTTTCAGTGTGCCAGAGGCATTCCCTATTAATCATCTTGTAGGGAAGAGGCAGTTTAGTAAATTTAGTACAATAGTGAAAAGCGCAATCAAATTTGTTAAGAAAGCTGTGTAGTCAATTAATAATTTTTCAAGCATGAATATAAGGTTTTTGCGGATTTTACAACTGAGGCAAGACCTAAATGGTTCCACTTGAATTCTGGAAAGCCTTGTTTAATCTTCTACTGATGTGAGGAATTTTCATCTACTGGAGAAATAGAAGAAATTAGAAAATGTGAACTGTAATATCCAGTTATAATATTTTAGTGGTAACATCAAATGTGGAATATAATATTCAGATATAGTATAAGTGGCAATATCAAGAAACTTGATGATGCTCAGACTGAGACATGGAAGAGGTCAATGTTATACTATTTGCAATTGCAAGCTTCTGTACAGCAGGTTAAAGTTGCAAGGACCAAGGAGAACAATTAATGAATATCCCATTGTTATGAATCTTGAATTCAGTGTTTCAGTTATTGTTCTAGAAGGTGAGATAGCAATAGCATATTTTTAATTTGGAGCTTCTCCTAGTGGGAGCAGCTTTGAATTTCAGTTTCAAGTAGTAGAAGGTAAGAGCAGTGTTACCAAATTCGCTTACTCCTGGAAACCGTGAATTGGTTTGTGCGTACCTGGTTTGCAGTGGTACGCGAATTGGTTCGCAGTAGTACCTTTGAGATTTGCTTTGAAGTTTATGAAGTTCAATTGTTTTTGTTGTCTGTGTTAGAAAGCATGTTTATAAATTATAAGTCAGCTTTGAATTGTTTATTCTACCCAATGTAGTTCTTAATTAGGATGCCTCTTTCACTCTTTGCAAATTGCTTTCCATTCCTCAAGAACTTGTTGAATTTTTTAGCAAAGAGGGCAGTATCTTCTTTGAGCTCAACCACTTTTCATCATCTTCTTTCTCTTCATTGTCTTCGGAGGTGGTGGTTTTAAGTGCAATGACTTCTTTTATCCCTTTTTCCCCCCTGGATTTTCATCATTGGTATTTCATTTTATCATTAGAGATCTCTTAGTGCATCAATGGAGAGTGGTCCTTTTAGAGATCCCATTAGTGCATCAAGGTGATTGTAGAGTTTCTAGCACAGGGCCTATATAGTTGGGTAGACCCTATCAGGAGCAACAACTAACCTTGTAAACATATATCCCAATAGGTTCACCTTGCTTCATTTTGAAAACTTAAGCTGTTCTTTCATATGTTTCATATCAGTAGACAGTAGCTTCAATGATTATTCTCATCCTTGTTTTCCAATAACAGTAGTTTGAACCATTAAAGACAGAGTGTGAATTGGGTGTTTTTCGTGAAGATGAATTTGCAGCTCAAACATGCTTAATCAAGAATAATGTAATGAAATACTATTTTAAACTTAAAATAGGACAAAATAGAGTACTTGAATGTTTATCTCAAAGATGTTTAGAGTACTTGAAGTCTAAAGCCTAAAACAAATATACAAACCCTAAGAATACTTGAGCTAGATATGAATATTCTTGGCCATGTTTTTTTCCCTGCAAACCATTAAACACACTCTCAAGACATGATATCTAATTGTTTCTTATCTTTTAAATTATGGTCATACACTTGGGGGTTAAAAAGTTTCACCAATTTGATAATAAATATTGAATATTTTATCACATGCAGCAAGATATGTCACCAGAGGAGATATATATAGAACCGTACTAACATAGCTTTCCATGTTGGATATTCCATACTAGGGATGGCTGGTGCAATTGGAAGGGATTTGAGAAAGTTAGTAGCAGTAGATGAGGCCATTTCTGTCTGCAGAATGTCAGTACATAGAGAGGAAGTTGCAATAATTAAGAGCAAATGTCTAGATGTTCAAAATGCTTTCATTTTGTTTGCTGTACTAATCCCAACTAATTTTGACAGCCATGAATATCTGACTCTTAAAGGAGTCCCACATGGAAAAACTACATATGGTTCTCGCATGGGAGCTATTATAAAAACCAAAGGGCCTCTTATGTCTAAATCACGCAGCCACGCGGTGTGCACAGAGCGAACTATTCTTTCGCCTTTTACTAAAGAATACCGTGTGCACGCCGCAAATAGTGGCATACGCTTATTTTTGAAGGATCTTCTCTCAATTTAGGGAGTGGGTCCGCAGATCAAGTTATAAATTTTTTGAGGTCGTTTTAAGTTCCATAAAATCATTTTAGATAATATCCTTTTTGGTTTGTCAGTAAATTAATATTCATACTTTACTAGATTGATGTTGGTCCGGTTGGAATTGATCTTGTTAGGTCTAATTTGGATTGAGTCAGATTTGGCTCATCATGTCTAACCTAATCATCGCTAGTGACTATTATTCCATAAACGAAAAAACTCTTATTAGTTGACATTCGATGTGTTAAATCAGTACAGGTTTAGCATGGATATAAATATATTTCTTAATTGTATTAATAATATAAAGCTTATATGATGATGTTTAATATGACACTCATTCACTTAATAAATTAAATATAAATGTTTTTCGTTTGCGTGGATCTACGTCTAGTCATCATAAATTGCTACAATGTGTTACTTTGAATAGGGCTAAATTTGAAGCCTGCTATTTTCACTTTAGACATAAAAAATTGGTGAACTTAATTGAATGACGAAATAAAGTAAATTTTAATATAAAGAAGGAATAGCTTTACTCATGTCTTAAGAATTCGTTTTGAATTTGGGTATACTATATATAGCAAAGCTGCAGGATAGTTGATGGATTTTACCTAGAGAAAAAGAGAGAGAACAATTTCTTGAATCTGCCAAAAAAGAAGAAGAAAAGCAAAAGCGCTGATTAAGGCACGTCACGAGAATTGCTACACTGCTATAGTGTTTCTGTCATTTGAGGTTAGTTGTTCTTTCCTGTCACCTGATATTCCAATTCCATTGGATCCCAACTTACGCCTTCTTCATTTGAAGCAAGTTTGTCTTCCTCATATGTCCCCTACTATTCCAAATGCAAAGGAGATTAATTTAAGTCCCATTTTATATGAATAATACAAGCATATATAATTAGTTGTCATTTATATATTGATTTTTAATTTATACCAGTTTCCTTGATCTTTAATAAATTAGTTGTTAGAATTCATCACAAAATGTGACAACAAATGAGAGAATGATAGCGTAAAAAAACATTAAGTGTCAAAATTAAATTGTAAAAATTACTGAACGTAGCCTCTTCTATAAATTCATTGATTAGCTCTCCTAATTTGAAAGCTGAAGTCTTATATGTCATTTTAATTAATAATTACTTATTCACTTTAGCAAGCTAAAATATTTTGATAACTCAGTTTGAGTGTCCATATATTACGCCAATCTGAGCTATATTGGCAACCTTCAGAGACCAACGTCTACTTCTTTGAATATACATGGACAAACAAATTAATTAATACTAATTCCCATTATTTGAAAATAATTATTTACTTTTGTCCACCTCACGGACCATAGCTTATAGGTTTTACACATTAATGGTTAGTTAATATTTCCTACAGTCAATGCGCGATACTTATAAATATAAATAATTCGGTATTTTTCTTTTTTCATATAGATCTTTTTTCATACTAATAATTATCCAAAGCCTTCATAGAGAAATGCCATCATGTATAATATACATATTTACACTTACCTTTGTCAATGGTAGCACTTCTAATGGATTCCTGTTTGTTTCCTCCTCAGCATTGCTGTTGCACACTATCATACTCTCATCTTTCTCTCTTTTGGTACTTGCACATGGTTTCAAGATTTGCCCATTGAAGTTTGTTGTTGTTGTTGTTGCTGCTGCTGCAAATCTGACATTCAAGAAACTAGTTAAAAAGCTAGATTATTATAATCTCACCTTCCTTATCTCTATCTCCACAATATAATCCCGTCTGTCATTGTTTACACAACTACAATTATCAGCAACTAAAGAGGTGATATCATTAGTTAACTATCAAGAAACATAAAGTAAAATATGGTTAAAACTGTTGCTCAATGCAAAAGCTGCAGATACCACGAAAGAAGTTGATCATAACAGTGACAGCAAACACTATAGAGGAATGCCGCAAGACTGTTACCTTTGTCACTAGTGGTGCCACTGGTCCTCCTCAATACCATTGCACTTGAATCTGAAGTCATATCATCTGTGAACGTACACTGTTGCTTGACCCATGGGTAGCGATTCACCAAATCATCATATGTTGTGTTTTGAGGATTTGTACTTGTAAACCGAACATCGTCCATGTGATTTCCCTTCTTGTACACATGAACTCCGCTCCATTTTACAATTGCCTTATCTATAGAGGACTCTAAAGCGTTTGGACTATCCAAACAATGAACCTCCACATGGTTCCACTCATGTTCAAAAACTACTTGTTCAAGTTGTTTTGTAGGAAGTTCGACTTTCTGCTGTAGATCGAAGAGAAATATGTGATCTGTCAGCATTGTGAAACTGTTACCCTCGTTAGAATAGAATGATGGCCTGCCATTGATGAACACATGGAACTTGAACCTGAATTTCCTAGGTTCTTTGTCTAAACCTCCACAAACAAAACACATAGCAATTGCTGGGAATCTCTTACGAAAGCAGAAAGACACTGATGCTCCCTCGTTACAATGGTCGAACCAATCTGGAATTTTTGTTCCTGGAAAAATAAAATTTGTGTCCCCATCCTCGTGTATTTCCTATAAATCACATATGATTGGAACCATGAATTTAGCTATAGAAAGTCAACATGTATGAACAAAGAAACTCAACAGGTGCAATTAATAAGAGAAATTCTTGCTTACGTGCTTCTTAAGACATGTACTTTAGGCTTAGGCAATTAGAAAGAAACAAGCCGTAAACCCCACGGTTTCAATGGTTTTAATATTGATTTTGATTATAATAAAGATATATGAAGTAAAATGGTAGTAAAACCTAAGGGGTACTATAATAAAAGTGAAGTTCACGGTTTTTTATTGAAAAACTATGAGCTTAAACACAAAAAGGATTAAATCTGAGTATTTTATACTTGTTTTTGGTGTCTCATATGTGCAAACAGATGTGCTTTTTATGTAGTCTATACAAGTCCCAAAACGTATGAATTTCAAAATGTTTGAAGTGTGCTCTAATAAAAATTTCAGTAGATTGAAAAGAAGGTTAAGTGAACTGAAAAGAAGATTGAGGCAATTCACATGTGCCTACAAAGAACTAAAAATGACTCAGAAGTAGTTGTAGTTGCAGCTTTCGTGAGCCTAAAAGAAGCTTAAGTGAACTCAAAGGAAAATTGAATGGACAAATTCAATATTTCAATGCACTCCTAGTGGTAGGCAACGCAAGGAGGTTGAGTGGACTAATTTGAACTATGCATTGAATCAGGATATTTTGTGAACCCAAATGCACTTTAAGTGCACTCAAGCTTTGATATTTCATGATCTCATCCAGAATGAACAGTAAGGTCGGTTACTTTTTCAAGGATAATCTATTGGAAATTTGGAACCACCTGCAACAATCGAGAATATTCAGAAGCTAGAAATAGAGCTGCAGCGACTGAATTTGGCAACCAGATTCAAGAATAGAATTAGAAGCTTAAATTCTTACTGCTTTTGTGAACATAAAACTATTTTATTGTATTGAGAGGTAAGAGCTTCGTGGGTGTATCTACTTAATAAAGGAGAAGTTTTTACTTTGTTTAGCACTTAGCATAATAGAGGATCATTGTATTAAAACTGGTTAGGCCTTGTGTTTTCGTTCTCTTGGGAAACAAATGTGCTTCGTGTTAGAAAGTGCTTCAACATCCTAGGTTGTATCTAGGTGAAAGTTTCCTTGTAGAACAGGTGCTAGCTAGTGTAGTTAGGGAAAGCTGGTTAACTGAAGAATGTCATAGTTAAAAATCCTATGGGTGATCTTGAGGACTGAACTAGGAAAAGTGTTGTGTAGTTCTTCCCTATCTCTATCTCTGACTCTCAGCTTCATTGCGCGAGCTACTTTTCATAACATGTTGTTCTGTTGTCGTATGCTTCTGTATGCTGTTGCATTGCATAGGTTTTGATATTTAACATCTGCCATTGTTTGGACAGATTGTCATATTCAACTAACAAAAGGTTTTGAACTTGTTTAAAATTTCTGTTTTCGGCATACACACCATTCACCTTACCTCTTTTATGCATCATTTTCTTCATATGCCATTTAAAAAACTCGAATCCCCCTCTTGAATTATATATATATATATAATATATTATATATGAGCCTACATTGATATCTACACTTTAAATGGCATGTATATTTCTCACAAAATGCCTAAGGTACATATTTAAGCTACACTTATAGAAGAATATCTTAATTATGAGAAGGGAAGAAAAAGAGAAGCACCTGACTCAATAATATGTTTGCAGATTTTGAAGTCAAGGATATGCAGTTCCTTGCTGAGAAAAGTTTTATGTTTGGTGGAAGTGCTGTAATTTGTTGAAGCTGCTTACAGTCATCCAAATAGAGGCTTGTCAAGAAACGGCACTCTTTGATGCACGAAGGAAGGATTGTGATGTCATTGTCACCTAGATGTATGGTTTCTATGTTGGGAAAGCAAGTAAAATAAATATGAAGAAATTCATCTGACAAATTGCACGCTCTAAAGTGAACATCTTTCACTTTTGAAGAGACTATGAAGCTCATTTTTTCTTCACCTTCGCAATTGATAAATATTTGACATCCTCTACATGATTCAGCTTCCAATGACTCAAGTTTAGGCAACAAGAAAATGCTACTTGGCAGTTGACTAAGCCATCTACAATCGATCAAGTCCAAACGATGAAGCCCAACAAGATTTTGTATTGAATATGGCAATTCTTCTATTCCAGATGATCCCAAATCAACATTTGTTAGATACTCCATCTTTCCTAAAATTTCTGGAAAATTCTTAAGACTTGAGCAGCCCCACAAAGAGAGTTTTTCGAGAGATGTCAAATTGATACTACGTGGAAATATGCTGAGCCTAGTGCATCCTCGAACACTCAAATTTCTGAGTTTATCAAGAAATCCAATGGAATCATGAACTTCAACCAAATTCATACAATCATCAAGGCATAGTTCTGTTAAATTTGGGACTCCAGATAAGTCAGGTAGTTGTATTAAAGATTCACAGCCTTCCAAATTCATATGACTCAAACTCTTAAAATTCTGCAAGACAGCAGCAAAAGTAATTAGTCTGAAGAATTTGAAGCTAGGTTTATTGATATGTGATACCAAAGAAATAAAAGAAGCAAGGAGTAAACATGCATATATACCTTTAGGGGATTATTCAATATAAGGGAACTATTAGGCAAGTTGAGTATGCTGAGTTTCCTTGGACGAAAGTCAGATGGTAAAGATGGCGATGGATATCCCCTCCAGTCGAGCACTCTTAAGTTATTTGGGAGATATTTGGGGCCTGTAGAGAATTTTGCATTTACAATTTTAAGTATTTTGAGGTTTTTCATCTTCTTGAATTCCTCTCCCGTCCAATACACTTCTTCATCTTCAGGCAAATCCAACATTATGACTTCAATTTTTTCAGTTCCCTACAAAAGCACAAGTGAACACAATATATATGTGTGTGCATGTCTGTTAGAAATTGAAAATCATATTGTCCTATTGACTATTGTTAATATACTTTGTCAACACAAAACTGAAAAGGTAGAGCCAAGAAACATGTGAGAAAACAATTGTTTTTTTCAGAAAGGTAATTCAAGGTGCAGAAAGAAAAACATGTTTATGCATATGCTTTCACATACCGTGTCTTCTTCTAAAACATGAATAATGTCTTCATAGAACCATAACCTACTGCGATAGCCAGGCTCTAAGGGTGATTCTTGCCTCACAATTTCTTTGCCCATTTCCTCTATCAAGTTATGCATGCTTACACGGCCATATTTATTCATTAAGAGGGATTTCTGAATCAAAACTCCAATACCATATTCTGGGTTGAAGCCACGACCATGTAGCAACATGTTGGTGACATATTCAAATTTGACACCTCCGAAGAAACAAGCAGTATCAAGGAAAATTTCCTTCTCTTCATCCTCCAAACCGTTGTAGCTTACTCTAAGTATTTCTTGAACACTTTTGTTTGGTCTTCTTTCATAATTATCTAATGCTGAATCCCATTCTTCAAGGCTTTTACCAAACAAGTTAGAACCTATTATTTCCAAAGCCAATGGAAGGCCCTTGGCATAGCATATTGCACGATTTGAAATGTTCACATAACTTGGATCAACTTCATTACTTTTGAAGGCATTCCAACTAAACAATTCAAGAGCTTCCTTATTAGTTAATTCTTTTACCCCATATAATTTTAAAACTCCATGAGAAACTAGTAAATGCTTATCCCTTGTGGTTATAATGACTCTGCTGCCAGAACCAAACCAATCACTCCCTCCAGCTATTGCTTGAAGTTGCTGCGATTTGTCAACATCATCAAGAATCAACAGAACTTTCTTTTGGTTGAGCCTCCTTTTTATAATTGGAATTCCTTTATTCACATCTCCGAGCTTAATATCCTCCCCAACCATTTCTAAAAGTAGTGTCTCTTGGAGTGATACCAGACCATTCTTAATTGATTTTTCTCTAATATCAGAGAGAAAGCATAAAGCTTCAAACTGATCAGCAATCGAATTATATACAGCACATGCAATTGTTGTTTTGCCAATTCCACCAATCCCATAAATCCCTACCATGTTGACTTTATCATCATCAAACCCAACACCTAGAAGTTTGTTTACTTCTTGTACCCGACGCTCTAGCCCGACTGGGTAATTAGCAATATGTAAAGGAGCACGTTTAAGCTTATTGGAGACCTCTTCAATGATCTTTCCAATGAACACATATTCATATTCATACCTGCAAAATTAGAAAAATAAGTTGGTCTGAAGCGAAACTAAATGCATATCCAATTCATGCATGCCTAGTTTTATTTACTAATCCTCAAACAATGTATAAGTAAATTACTTTTACCTGTTTTTGTTTTGTTTTTTTTCTTTTTCCTACAAAAGTTATAACTCCAACAATAGAAAGAAAAATAGCAGGGTAAGAGAGTGCTGAGGTACCCTTGTTTGAAATGCCAACCAGACAAGTTAGCTGCTTTTCGCAAAGCCAAGCTCCATTCTTCCACCTTCTGCTTGTTTTGATGCTTAGCTAATGCTTCTCCAAAGCTCCCTCTTTGATGTCTCACTTCTGATGGATCGACACCATAGAAAACCGGCCAAACCAGTCGACCCTTTCCATTTACACACTCAAGGATCTTGACAAGTTCTTCAAGACAAAAAGTTGACGATGCATACCTTTCAGAGAATATAACGATGGCAATCCTAGATTCTTCAATGGCTTTGAGAAGTGCTGAGGTAATCTCTTCCCCTCTTCTAAGGCCCTCATCATCTATGAAGCTGTGGATTCCCCTTTGACGCAAGGCATTATAAAGGTTGCCAGTGAAACCGTTTCTAGTATCCTCTCCTCTAAAATTGAGGAAGACATCATAAGTCCATCCATAGAGGACAGAAGAAGCTGTAGATGATGCTTGTTGTGTCATCAAAAGCTGCTGAAACCAATCTTTCTAGACTCTATAGATGCAAGCACTTTGAATACAAGTAGACGCCTTCAGGGCTAAGTTACATGCAGTTTGCTCTGCATTCTGCAGTTGGTAAAGTTACTGGGGACAGAGTTTCATGAAGTTTGTGTGGAAGGAAGAAGCCCATAATTTCAACGTCTGCCGCAGACCACTTGAAATATGCAAATGGGTCCTACTAAACAGTTAGCGTTATTGATTACATTCGTAAATGTGCTTTTATATGGTTGATTGGTGCTTTTGACAACTAGGCCTTGGAGACAAAACCAGTAGTTTGGAGAAAACTGACGGTGGATGTGAAAAGTCTTTATGTATTTTGAATTGTAGACTATCGTCTTATTAGACTTTGCAATTTTACTCCAAATTTTACGAAGAAAAGAAAAATTATGCAGTCACTAGTTTGCTAAAGATAGCTAAGCATAAAAGAGTGGCTGTAGTGATGTGCATTTATGCGAAGAGACCATGTTGGTCGTCTCGTTAGGGTGAGTTTGATTCAAAGGAAGAGAGGGGAGGAGAGGAGTTTTAATGAAGAGGAGTTTTAATGGAAAGGAGAAATTTAATTTTATGTGTGTTTGATTAGAAGAAAAAAAAGAAAAGAAAATATTTTAATAGAAGAAAAGTATAAATTTATTTATTTTATACAATTATAACATTTAATGTAACATTTAATTTAGAGATATTTTAGTTTATTTTTAAATATATATTCTCTCTCCACTAAATTTCTTAACTTTTAAAGGGGAGCTATAATTATTTTATGAGAGATTTTGCTCTCCTCCTCTCTCCTTTAAAAAATTGAATCAAACACATAAAATTTAAAATAACTTTTCCCTTTCCTTCCATTTCCTTCCAACCAAACAATATGTTAATGAGACTAACAGGAAAATATTATTAATTCTATTAACTTGCTTTTGTTCGAATAAAATTGATTTGATCACATTAAATACTTTATCTTAGGTTCAATTTTTAGAGCATTGTATACTAATAAAAAAACAATTAAAAAGAATTTTCGCTTCGCATACTTGAGTATATCTTATGACCTATGGAATTAATCCTTCTTTTTTAAGATGAGAAGATACTTGATTTACAAATATATATATATATATAAAAAAAGAGAGAAAGAGATTCTTTTTATATTTTTTTGGTTTTATAAGAATATTAGTATCCTTAATAATTAGCGGTTAATATTTAGTCATGTGATATAAATATTAAAATATAAATAAAATAATTATATATATATATATATATATATTTTTGGTTACAAGACGGGGCACTAGGTCCAAAAGAAAAAGTAATAACTAAGAATAAACAAGTTGGGGCAAGAAAGCCCCAAAAGAATCAATATGCAATAGTAGTAGCAAGTCTGTAGGAGGAGATGTAATTTCCTCTAAACCAAAGTCCTGAGTTAAACTCCAATTTGCCAACCAATTCGCACAACGATTTTTCTCTCTTAAAGTATGAGTAAACTGAATGGCCCACTGTTTATTGAAGAGAATGTCAATCTTACAAAGGAGTTAATTAGCTCCCTGACAGGTAAGGAGCTACTTAAGGGAAGATATGATAGCCTTGGAATCACTTTCCACTACAAAATGTCTCTGACCTTCCTTCCAAACCATAATCAGTCCCAAATAGATTTCCCAAAGCTCAACCATATAGGAGTTATAGACACCAATATTATACGAGAACCCTTTAAGTCAACCATTAGTAAAATTACGGATAAACCTTCCACAATCTGCTTTGCCAAGGTTCCTTTTGGAGGCACCATTAGTGTTAAGCTTCACTTAAGGAGGGGAGGGGCATCCCACCTGACTTCAAGTATCCTATGTTGGGGAAGCCGCTCATTCTGGTTGTATTTTAATTAAATGATATATATAACTAAATATTATTTACTAATTATGAATTGGAATTCTAAAAAAAAAACACCAAAAAAACCTCTTAATATATATTATTAATTATTAATTCTGTAAGTAGCGGAAACAAAGCCGCTCTCGAAGGACTTGGCTCATACAATTTTCGCTTGACTCGGATCCTTTATTTCATTTATTAAATAAATAAACAATTATAATACTAATTTTATAAGCTCAACTAATTTAACTTGGTAAGATTTTAGTTATATATATATATATAAATATATATATTTAAAATCATAAATAAATCAACTCACTGAAAGTGTGTTAGTGGTGAGAGATTTCGACAAATACAATAATTTACAAGTCATTTAAGATAAAAGATATTATTATTATATATGTATGCTTATACAAATTAAAAGATTCACAACTTTTTTATAGTTTAATTTATATATGCATATGTAACTATATCATATAAATAATATTATTCATAAATTATTAAAATGATCTAAACTTGAATTTAAATTTTAATTCGAGTAAATTTCAAAATTAGGCTTACTATTTTAATTAAACAAACTCAAATATATTAGTATTTAGTTCAGCTTCTTTACTACTTTACTAGTAAAGAAGTGAAAGGGAACCAACATAATGTGACACAAGTAGTAGATACTTAGGACCCTTAATCATGTGGTCAATGATTCGATTCCTAACTTATGTATAAGAAAAAAAATCTGTTGGGAGATATTAACTTCTTAAATGGATCTCAGTACCTTGAAAGATTAGTCTCCACACCACGCGTGGGAGATATACTAAGAAACCAATAAAAAAAAAAAAGAAGTGGAAGGGAAAATTTCTTCAATGTAAATCCTATCAAGGTTGCCCCTACATATATAAAAATATTGAATCCTTAATTCAACGGTTGAGCTACATAGTTCCTCAAGTTGAGAGCCACAAGAAATTTATGGTCTGAACCGCGAAACACGCGTCCTTGATCATCAATTACTTTGTTTAAGAATTGGAAATGTAGCAAGAGATATGCCATTGCCTATGAGAAAACTTCTCTATCATATAAATAAACCTCAAAGCATTTCATAATGGAATGAGAAATGCCCCATTTTTGGCACTGTTTATTTTCCTTGGTTCTGTTTAAAAGAACAAGTATTTATTTGATTGGATCTTGACAAGCATGTGAACTAACCCCATACAAGATAATCAAGTGATACAGTGACTACATCGAGATATTTTACGAGTTACAATTTTCAGACATGACATATCAATTTTTCAATCTTTGTCACCTCTGAGTGCCCTTAGCAACATGTTGCCTTTGATCAACAATTCCAATGTGTTGGTATCTTGTTGGGCCATTGTAGAAAATGCAATTAAACAAACATTTTTCTTTTATTGGTGTAATCTTATATACTTTAAGCCTTCACATGTTCTAGACTTCTAGTACTCTTTTTGTATAATTTTAAATATGCTCACTCTTAAATTGAAATTGAACATAAAGTCATGCTCTAAAGGTTATTAACAATGGGTTGCAATAGATCATCAAAGGAATAACTCAAAATGACCATAATCTCTGTGTAGCTAGATGCCAATAATGCAAAGTGATGAATTCTTGTGAGTATAGGTGTCATGTCAAATGTTGAGGCAAAAGTATATACTATTCAAGTAGCTAAGTAAGAAGATATACAATATCTAAACTCTCGCAAATCCCACACCAAAGAGTTCATGATGATTCTCGCATCAGAGCTAGTAGAAAAGCTAAAGTGGGCTGCAGATGTGGACTTTCCCCTTTAATTTGTGGTTAGTCATTTTTTTGTAATTAGTAATAAATAAGCCAAATGTCTCATTGTTTTATACTCATACTATTAACGTCCATGATCATTTCATTTTACTTACCTAACTCCTAAAAAGAAAGTGAAAAGAAAGGAAACTTGGTGTCGAATTTCAGAGTGAAACATTGACTTGTGATGCGTATATAGCTTACTTGTGATGCGTATATAGCTTGACATATGGATGTGATTCCTTCAGAAAAATGAGAATTTTCAATTCCACGTTCAATTTCATCACCCATCTTACATGATTGTAGTCAATTCTAAACATATTTAAGTCTCTTGTAGAAAAGTGAGCCTCTAACGTGGAAATCATTTGATGTTGGGGTGAAACTTAATTTATAATTTCAACCTTTACTTATCTTGACTATAAGTGCCCCACGACATAGACGACGAAAGCACTATTGTAGTGTTTTTTAGCAATCAATTGAGTTTCTGCAAATGAATCCAACTGCATTATTTTAGCTTCATTAGCATTCTCCACTTCCATTATTGTGATACTAATTGTGATTCTCTTTGTTGTTATGTATCATTTAAGGTATGCCATACGCTTTCTCTTCCATGTATTATGATTGTATTACAACAAACATTCATCAAGGTTTAGTCTTACAGCACCATGAATATACCTTAACAATATACCTAATGGCAAGAGCGAGTGACATTTGTTTCTGGCAAATCAAAAAAGAAAGGATAAACAAATTAAAACTCAATGTAACACTTCTTCCCTAATATCACCATTTCCTATATACAAAATTACAAATAAATAAATCAAACGAATTAAAGTTCCCATATTATGAAAACCAAAGTAGTACATATAAAATTTAATGATCATGGAAACGAAGAGAGATGAGAAATGAAATTAAAATATGTTTTTATCAGAATAACTATTATGAACAAGATCATACTCAAATAAATCACGACAACTTATCTGACCCAAAAAAAAATTACAAATAAAAAACTCAGAATAATTATTACATCGAAAAAAGAAAGGAAAAAAATTCCTTATGCTACGTCGTTTTATGATTCAGTGATTTCTCCTTTTTTCTTCCGTTCTTCCCCGAGTGCCTGGTATGCCCCCCTAACCTAACCGATCTTCATTCTATCTCTAATCAATGTTTGCTTCAGTGACCGACAGCAGCATTCTTATTCTACGCCACTGCCGTCTTCTGCTTCCACGTGTCTCTTTCATATCTCCATCTCTCATATTCAGGTCCTCTGCCTTCGCCCCAAAGGACAACACCCACAACAACAACAACAACAACAGCAACCTCAATACCTCGTCCTTCTCCTCGTACGCTCACACCAATCGGAGGTTGTTCTTTATCCTCAATTCTTCATCTTCGTGAAAACTAACCATTTTTGTAGCTTTCTGCTGAGAATGATTGTGTTAAGCTCAAATTTTCCATTTTTTTTCTTTCTGAAATGGGTGGCTCCGACTCATTTTCCCTTTTCAACGATTATAGAATTGGGTTCGGGTTTTGGGAATCAAGCAGAAAGTTTTATGCTTTTTCTGTTGCTTTTTGATTTTTGTGGACAGTGGTGGCAGAGGAAGGGCTTTCGAGATGAGAAACGATAGAGAAAGAACTAGAGGGCGTGGTGGTGGGAGTGGCTCTGGGAAGGATAAAATTGACGCTCTTGGTAGGCTCCTGTAAGCACTAGTTGACCCTCTAATCAATTTTATTTTTCATAACCATTTCCTTTTTTTTTTCTTTTCTTTTTTTCCCCTTACTTCTTAGCTGCCAAATGTGAGTTTCATTTCTTCTTCTTGTTTTTCTTTTAAGTAAAGTGAATATTCTTATTCCTTTTTATGCCTGGAAGGAATTTTGGCAAACTGTCATGCTTTTGATACAGGAAACCTTGTGTGGGAAATATTTTAGTAATTTTAGCCAACCAAAACTGGTTCTTTAGAAAACTTTATATACTTTGTTTGCCTTTGTAGCAACAGAATGAACTTTTTGATATGTGTCTGTCTATATATATATTATATATATACATATATATATCACTTTGATATCTTGATCATAGTAGGTGAGTTTTGACGTCTCTATATCTATGCTAATGTTGTAATATCTGCAGGACGCGAATTTTACGTCATATGGCATCTGAATTGAATTTGAATGTACGGAGTGATGGTTTTGTGAACGTTAATGATCTGCTAAAGCTGAATTTGAAGACATTTGCTAATATTCCACTAAGATCCCACACTATTGATGACATTAGGGAGGTCAGTTAATTTCATATATGGTTTTTGTCTTCTCTGTTTCCATGCATGCCCATTCCATATTTTATTCTGTCAATGTCATTTCTATAGTAATGAGATTTTTGTGTTGCATTTTCTTAGAAGCATTTGGGGGGGGGGGGGGGGAATAGCAAAAAATATGACTTTAGAATTTAGCCGACCCATCCTTTCGGTAACTAATTCTGTTATAAGTTAAGAATTTAGTAAATTGACTAGGAACATTTACATGTTGGTTGTATTACTGGTTAAGTTTATCCTACTCTTAATTTTTAACTTAGTTTTATGTAATGCATATGGCTTATGTTGCTTATGAATGACTATGTATACTTATAACGTCTTTTATCTGTAAATTCTACTTAAATGCTACTTATATTTGCATAATTTGCTTTTATTTAGTCACTAATGTAAAGAGTTTATGGTAATTTCTATTTCATTTTCATATGAATTATCTGAAGAAAACTTTTATTCTAAATTATCTCATGGTTATTCTCAGGCTGTTCAAAAAGATAATAAGCAGCGCTTCAGCCTCATAGAAGACAATGGGGAGCTATTAATACGTGCAAACCAAGGCCACACAATAACAGTAAGATATTCCTTTTCATAAAATGTGGTCACACCCAATTTGCTTTTGAAGTTTTGAAGAAATAATTGAACTTAAAGTAATTGGGTCTGCACTCTGCATTCAAATGGTAATGCACCCAGTTCTCTGTTGAAATTTGCACTAGCCATTATCATGTTCAGATGCCATCAAAGAAAAACTAAATCTAATACTTAATGTCGTGCTTTCTTCTCCTTTTTCCCGCTGCAACGTCTCATGGTATTGAATCTTTGCACAGTGATATAAGTCATATAACATGAAGTCAGATCTCTGTGAATTTCTAGTTTCTACAGCAGTACATAACTTTCCGTTTTCTTTATAAGAACTGCTAATGTGATATATTCATTATTGAAGTGTTACAAAATTAAATCCCTGCTTTCACGGTTAGTTTTTATGAAAGTCCAAAGTACTTCATATATGATATTATCAGAGAGAAAATAACTGATATTTGTCATGTAAGCAACATGATCTGTTGTTCCTTATCTTTGTGCCTTTGGACTGTTAAGGTTGATGGAGGTAGAAAGCTAAAAGGGCTTAACCAAAACCAAACACTAGTTGGAATTGGGATTGCAATAGCCCATATTCTAGCTTGGCATCAATGGTTTCTTCTGTTAATTAGCTAAACAGTTTTTGACCCTTTGCTGTATGTTGCCCTTAATGGAAGATTTCAATCTTTAAACTTCTTTCAGTCATTTGAACATGATCCTTGAATTTGAATGGCATATGTGCTTGATAGACTTGTGTGAATGATAGATTTGAACAGATTTTGGAATTGGATCTATGGTCAGAGATGGATTGACAAAAACCTCATGTTTGGTATTTTGTTGTTATTTCATTTCAGGGTTGTTTTGGGTCCCTTGGAAATGTTATGCTAGTAATACTGTCCACCACCTTACCTTATTCTGTTGTCTGCCTTTTGCTCTTAATCAGATTTGTCACTAATACTGTTCTGTTTCAAATGATTAGTTATATTGCTTAAGAGTTAAGAATAAATAAATATTAGATTTTTGTTCTCACTTATTTTAGTGTTAGACTGTTGGATTGTGAATTCACTCAATTTTCTTTATCTGCTCTTACAATATGATTATTGACTTTTGATCTGCAGGCTGTTGAAACTGAAAGCTTATTGAAACCTGTCCTTTCAGCCGAAGAAGTTCCAGGTGCATAACTACTGAAGTGCTGTATATCTGTCTTTACAAGTCATATTCTGTAAATTTAATTTGTCATATCTTGATATTTTATTTGTTTCGTTTCTCGATTTTGCCACTATATGCAGTTTGTGTGCATGGAACCTACAGAAAGAACTTGGAATCAATTCTAGGATCTGGTCTGAAGCGCATGAAGAGATTGCATGTTCATTTCTCATGTGGCTTACCAACAGATGGAGAAGTAATAAGTGGTAATATCAATATGATATATTATTAAAAAAATCCTATTTTTTTGCATATAAAATTTCAAATTTATATATTTTTGTTTCTTTTTTATTAGCCATGTTATTTTTCCTTCTGGAATATTAAGGCTGGTGATTTGGTTTGGAATACAGAAGGAATGACAAAAGGGAAGAGATAATTTGTATGCTAATGCAGAACTGGTTTCCTGCCTAATGTCTATTCTCTCGTATATCTTTCTATTGTGATCGATCATTTAGCTTTAGACCACATGTGAACCCAAATGACAAAATTCCGGTATCAGGTGCCTTTTCCTTTAGCTTGTGCGTATTTACCTGAGGCCAGGATAGTAGAAGCGCTAAACTATTAAATGAAAGAGATTGAAATAATAATTAGTCAATCATCCAAAGTCTCAAATATGGGGGTAGTTAAATAAATCAGTAACTTGGAAGCAAAATGCCTGTACATTTTAGTGCTATGTTAGTAACTTATCATTTCTCTGCAAATGATGCCATGCATTTTATAGTTGGTTGTTGCAATTGAGCCATCCAATATTGCTCTCAGAAGTATCACTGATGACCACAGCTTGGATCTATAAACATCTCTGTACCCTTTCACTACCCATCTGTTGGAGCGTGGAGTCTTTTGGATTGGAAATGTGAATTATTTTGTCACATGAAATTCGCAAAGGATATTAAAGTACTTGCATGGACCATTTTACTCAATTCTTTGAAGATGATCTTGGCTTATCAAGAACAAACGTGTAGCATGCTCTTTAATAGTTTTCAGCTTTTCCTTTAGATGCAGTAAATTCGGGTAGGGTTTGACTGGCTTCCTATCTGTGTACTTGATTTCTTATCTATTTCTTTCTTTTTTCCAGGTATGAGGCGAGATGTCAATGTGCTGATCTTTCTAGATGTTAGAAAAGCAATAGAGGGTATGATAATATTCCAATCTCATGTTCTGGATGTGAACAACTTCTTTTTGAACTGTCGAACGTTTTTGTTGTTTGTAGCTAGTAATTAAAATTTACTAGACCAAATAAGACTACTGACAGCTGCTGTTGCTGCTTCTTTTTCCCTTTTTTTTCCATCTTATTTCAGAAGGCATGAAGCTTTACATTTCTGACAACAAGGTGATCTTGACAGAAGGTTTTGATGGAGTTGTTCCAGCCAAGTATTTCGAAAAGATAGAATCATGGCCTAGCAGACAACCAATTCCTTTTTAAAAGTTTCTGCATAATTTTGTTTATTTGTTAGGATTACAATGTTGTTGTTGGTAAATGTATATTTTTGCACGATGAAAAAGCTGAGTGGTGACCAAGCTAGTAATTCCTTATCTGTGGAAGTTGGAAACTAAAGTTTTGTTGAGATTCATGAAAAGCATTGACAAGTTAAGTTTTCATGCAATAACTAATGATTTTATTGATGCCATGTAAATATTGTATTATGAAATATACATATAAGCTGAAGAAATTTTTTTCCTTTTGTTGAAGGAATTGTCCTACTACTAATTTTTCTTCCGGGTGCGGTTATCCTCGTAACTGCTTTGGAGATTTGGGGGAACTAGGTTGTTTATCAAACTGAACAAAACCAATTACGATAAAATGCAGTTTACACTCTTCAACTTTTGATTATGTGTGGATTAGCTCTAGGGTTTAAAAAAGTACAAATAATCTTCTTGAACTTTTACACTTTAAGCGCAAAACTTCTTTAGTAAACTGTTAAATCATACTCACAACGAGAAAAACTTAATTAGTTTTTCACTTACATATGATTTTGTACTTAATTGTATCATTATTGAATGTTAAAATATTTTTTAATAGTATTATATGCAAGTAACATGACATTTAAATTAGTTTTTTAAATGACTTGCCTGATGAAAGGGGTTTTGAACATGAAGTGTAAAGTTTGAGAGGTCATTTGTATATTTTGAAACCCTAAGGTTTAATATGCACATAGTTCAAAGTTGAAAGGTATTTCTTGTAATTTATTCATTAAAAGAGTTTTGACTATTATAATAATTATTAAGAAAGTCTAACCATTTTAATGATGTGATAACATATGATTGAATGAGAACTTTACACTGATAATAGATTAAAATTAAATTCATTTTTTATAATATAATTTTAAAATATAAATAAAATGTCCATTATTACATTAGGTATCTATGAATGTACGATTTATCTAAAATTTGATATGTATAACCATTAAGATAATATCACATACTTCAACAATTGAATTAGTTAAATCCATATTGAGTGGTATAAGTATACAAAACATATTACCAGTGTAAGTAAATCTTCACCCTTATCATTAATTGTTGCACAAGTAAATTATATATATAGATGTATAGATTGTTCTCTTTTTATACTTTTTTGGTTACATACTCAATAACAGCTGTACTTCACGTGTAAAAGTATGATATATATTTATTCTGACGGAAAATTTTCATGGAAGGAATTACAAATAAATAGGTAATTTAGTATTTAAAAATATTTTTACGTATAATTTAATATTTAAATTTATTCTTGTATATAAGTTAGTCTTTAAATTTATAAAATTTATATTAATTTAGTCATTTTATTATTTTTGTTTGACCAACTTAAATGATGACTCATGACGTGACACATTAAGTATCTATATGTAACGTTTGATGTCACATAGTACGTTACTCAATACTTTTTATTGAGATACAACATCATTTTAACTTACTGAGTAAGTGATTAAGTGATCTGTAATGAGGAAGTTAAGGTTAACTAAGTTAAAATAATGTCGTATTTCAAAAGGAAGAGTCGAGTAACTTGTAACGTGATACTTATTAATGTTACACATAAAAACTTATTGTGTCATGTCAGATGTCATTGTATAACTTGGTCAATCAGAGATAACAAAAAGTTTAAATTGATACAAATTTTATAAATTTAATAATTAACTCGTACTCAAAAATAAATTCAGAAACTAAACTATAAGAGAGTGATATTTTTAGATACTAAGTTTTCTATTTACTAAATGAATTACATATAAAACACCAAAAAAGAAAATGAAAATAAAGTATGTTCTACTTTGAATTCCAAAAAAGAGAAAATAGTGAGAAGAGTAACAATGAAATTAGAAAAATGTTATCTTTAACTTATGAATTGCACTAGTTTTATACTTCTTTGTTATACACTCAAATAACAATTGAATTTCACATGTGAAAGTATTATATTTATATGATTTTAATTTTAATTCAATATAAAATTTTATATTATTATTTAATTATGTATTGTTATGTTATTAATTAAAAAATTTTAACTTTTTTAAATAATTATGATAATCAAATTCTTCTAATAATATGTGCTAAAATATAATTAGATGATAAAATAAAAAAATTATAATTAAAGTGGATCAAAATTAAATTCTATTTATATTTTCAAAGAAAATTGTTATGTAACTTAGGGTTATATAGATAGATATTAGATAGAACAAAAAACCAAGAGAGAGAAAGAAAAGGTTGGTACCGCTTTGAATTCTAAGAAAGAGAAAAAAGAGTGAGACGTGATTGAAATGAAATTAAAGTAATGTTTCCTTTTACTGTTAAATTGTCCTCTAGTGTGTTTTTTGTTTTTTTTGGTACATCCTATAGTGTGTTTTAAACATTACTTTTAAATTACTCGGTAGGGGAGTAAGCCCATGAATATTTATCCTCCGTTCCTGCCTTATACTCATGAGTATTTTTATTTTATTATTTTATTTTATTTTAGTTTGTGGGTAGATGAGTATTTATGAATACTCAATAAATTATTAAATATTTAAATTTTTTATTTTTAAAAAAATAATTAATAAAAT
Source organism: Styphnolobium japonicum (assembly GCA_023212625.1). Classification (NCBI taxonomy): domain Eukaryota; kingdom Viridiplantae; phylum Streptophyta; class Magnoliopsida; order Fabales; family Fabaceae; genus Styphnolobium; species Styphnolobium japonicum. Next base: position 9,686,967 of record JALBWW010000007.1, on the reverse strand, counting down.
AATCTTTAATACCATAATTTTTTATAATTTATTAACTATAAATTAATTTCGTTTAATAATTTTAAATAATTAAAATAAAAATAACAACATAATTTTCTTAAAACATATTTTAAAAGTTAAATTCAAATACTAAATTAGAACATTAATTAATTTTATTTTTTAATTTCACATAATAGATATTCACAAGTATGGAAAAAATAATCCCCAACCCCATTTAATAAATAAGTGTTAAAAAACTCATCTTCCCTCCACCGCAATAGAAAAATTATCTCCAAAACCTCATCCCGTAAAGAGTATTATCCGCGACTATTCACCATAACGGATAAAATTGCCATCGCTATTACCCGGATTCCAACCGGAGACCTTCCGTGTTCAATTGCACCCTTCCTATAGTTATATTCAATATCAACTGATTGTGAAAAGTATATATTTATATTCTCATACGAAAATTGTTACGTATCAGGTTACAGAGAAAGCAGATAAAAATAATAATAATAAACAGGGGCAGCTCCACATGTATAGAAACTAAAATTAAATATTAAAATGAGACTTATTTTTAATTAAAATTTACAAAAAAATTATTAAAATTATATTCTTTTAACTTTTTTGATGCAAAACTCTTAATTAAACTTTTATTGCTAAATTATTTCAATGTTTCTTTTTTAATTGATAATATAGTTAATCTTTTAATCTTTCTTAATACATTATTAACCTTAAATAACATTTATTAGTTTTAATTTTAAAAATTCTCCTATAATAACACTTACTAAAATTAATAATATTATTTTAAAAATAATTATGCATTTGAAAAACAGTTGAATATTTTTATATGACCGAATATGTCAATTGAATTTTTCTTTCATTTGTATATATATATATATATATAAGTATCTCTAAAAATAAATATAAATCATATATATCAAAGTAATTATTCTATTTTAATGAATATTTAAGATTAAGTCAATATTCTTTAAAATCATATATTGTGCACTGACTTCAACTTTTTTTGCTAAATAGAAATAATAGCCTAATATAAATTTTATTTGTGGAAAGTGATTTAAAAAAAGGCTTTATTGGGCACTTAATTAAGGAGGTAAGAAGATATGTGATAATTTTATTAATTATATTAAATTTTACATATTTTTAATTAATATAAATTTAAAAAATGAAAGAAATATTTGAAAATTAATAGCTATATGAGAAATAAGAGAAAATAAAAATTTATTAAAACTTAAGTAGAAAAATAAGAGAATATATAAATATTTTATTAATTATCTTCACTTATATATTTTTAATTAAATTGTAATAGCTATAAAGTAGTAGTCGCTTGCAACCCCAAAAATGAACCCCAAGTTCAAATTTTATTGAAGTCACTACACTGGAGAAGACGTGTATACAATATGCTCTTCAGTTTGAGGTTGTGAAATTTTTTCTTCACAATTTTTTAAGCACAAAAAGAAATTTATGGGACATATAAATAATGGTGGCATAAAGCAAGGGTTTGGATAACCTTATCCTTCAGCCAGCCCTAAAAATAAAGTAAGTTCGACTTTAAATTCTACGAAAGAGAAAAGAGTGAGAAGAGTAATAATGAAATTAGATCAATGTTATCTTTATCTTTAGAATTGCACTCTTTTTTTATAATTATCATTTAATTATTTACTATTATATTATTTGACCTTTCGATTAATTATTATTATAGTAAATTTTTTTTAACGAAATAACAATGCATAAATAATTAATAATGTAAAAAATTTTTATAATAACAAGTATATCAAAATTAAATCCTTCACAATAATAGTTAAAGTTTAAAATGTGAAAGCATTATATTTATATTCTCAAAAGAAAATTGTTACGTAACTAAGATTGCATAGGACGGACAAAAAGGGGGGAAATAGTGAAAATCAGAAAAGAGTGAGAAGCAATGTTTGAAAAATCGGACCGGACCGACCGGTTCGACTGTGACCCGCGTGCCTGGCCGGTCCGGTCCGCCCTAAAAACCGTTTTGACCATTGAACCGGGAAGAATCGGATTGAACCGGGAAGAACCGGATTGAACCGGCGACCCGGATGAACCGGATCCGGTTCTTGAAAACCGGCCGGTTCAATCTTTTTTTTTTTTTTTACTTTTTTTGAATTTTTTTATTAATTTTTCAGATTTTTAAATTAGTTTTTTAGGATCTTTTTTGACATCTATCTTCTAAAAGTCATAACTTTTTACTTATTCGTCCGATTTAAATGCATTTTATATCAATTTCACGTAGCTTTTTAAGATCTATGCGATGGAAAATGAACTAATGAAGTTGGACAATTGATTTTAAAAAAAATTAATAATTATTTTCATAGTAATGAATATTTTTAAAAGAAATAATTATAGTTATTTTTTTAAATAAAGATTAAATCCTAATTTTTTTCTTAAATTCTTATTACCTCTCAAAATAAGGTTATTTTAATTGAATATGTATATAAATAATTATTTATATAATTATAATTATAATTATTACGTCATCCGGTTCGACTACAGGTTCGACCGGTTCGACCAATCGAACCATGACCTGGAAGTCTCACCGGTTCGATCTCTGGTCCGGTTCTTAAAACATTGGTGAGAAGAGTAATAATGAAGTTAAATTAATATTACCTTTAACTTTTGAGTTGCTCTCTTTTACATTTTCTTTGAAATATACTCAATAACAGCTGAATTTTAAATGTGAAAGTATTAGAGCATGTTTGGTTTGTGTATTTTTTATTTTTATTTTTAATGAAAATAAAAAATGAAAAAAATATATGTCTGGTTGAGTTTTAGTGAAAATCTTAAAATGTGACCAAATTTAATTTGAAAATGATAAATATCCGTTTTCATCATTTTTGGAAACAGAGTGATAAAAATGTAGTGACAACTTTGTAGTTATAATAAAAATTATTCAACTTGTCTTCTAAACTCTAAAAATCTAAAAAAAAAAAAAAAAGACTCTCAAACCAAACATACTTTTATTGTCCAAAGTAAATTTTTTTCCTGTGTTTGTTCTTGAACCACTTAACAAGCTAAGTATCTCAAACCAGAAATACCAATTAAGCGTGCGCGGGCTTGATTTTGTAATTTGTTGATTACTTGCAGTATAAATAAAGATGACGCTTCAACTGATACTGTCTGTCTCCTTAACATTTCTCCCATCCTTTTGAGTTGGCTTTCTCTTCTCTCGAGCTGAGCCATGGCCCCTCTTCATTTCTGACTTCAAGGTGCACGATTCAAGATCGGCTTTCGGAGAAAAGCTTCTCGTAAGCCCTCTCTATTTCATGCTTCTCTCTCTATCCCTTTCTTATCTTTTTCTTTTTAATACATCAATGACAGAGTAGAGTTGCAATACAGCACATTTTATAAACGGAAAAATTACTTACACATTACATTTTACACTATTTTTACAGTTAGTTAAGAATAACAAATTTTTTTTATTAATACAGTAAAATTTATGAATGTTGTTGTTGTTTTGTAAATAGGGTTTAACCAAGAAAACATGATGAGACAATATGCTACAATTTCCATTAATTACCGTTCCTCCCGTTCTGAGTCTTCTGACTATAATCCTTGCAAATTTGGTTTCTATGAGCCAAGAGGATTATAAAAATTGGCCAATGTTAGCCTTTAAGCTGAAAAGCTCTTGTCGCCTTAGTCTAGATGCGTTCATTAAGCCTTCTTTTTTTAGGGTTAAATTTACCCATTGGTCTTTTATAGTATTATGCTAAATTTAATATAGTCTCTAATTCAAAACTGACTAAACACTTACCTATAATTTCTAAATAGTGCAAAATGATCTCCACTATCATATTTACATCCTTGTAGTAACAGTGTTAACGAAAAATGGCTAAATGACGACAAAGGGTGATAGGACATCACAAATATATTTTCTTTATAATAAAAAAAGGTTTAAGGTGAGAGAGATTATTACATTCTAAGAGTTATAAAGATCAATAAAAGTTTACAGTGATATTAGCAAATTGTCTTCTAAAAAAAAATTGCTGACAGCAAAAATCAAACATAAACTTTTCTAATGAAGTGGTTTAATCCTTACTAGTGAAACTTACTCATGTCAACTTTATATAGTGTTAGTCTACGCTTAGACTAATCAATTAAAAATTGAAATGTTATTACACGACTTCCATGGATTCTAATATATTATGTTCGCTTTGCTTATACGTTGTATCACTATGCCACTAAAACATTTTTGTTTATATGTCAACATTGTTGTCGCATGGATATAATGACATCTAACAGTGAGTATCGTTTTGCACTATATGAAAGTTACAGGTACTTGTTTAATAGGCCTTGAATTCTATAGATTCAATTGAATTTATCGCAAAGTTGTAGAGACTTGATGCGATTTTTTTCTCTTTTTATTTTTGTAATTTCTTTATTTTTATATTGCTAATTAGTTATTTTACCTATGTTTTGCACGGGTTATTTTAATTTTAATATTTAATATTTTTATTAAAAATGATGTTGTTATTTATAATTATTATTTGAAATATGTTAAGTTTATGAAATATTTTTTTATTAAAAATTCTTATAAATAATGAAGAAAATTCATAAAATTATTTTTTTGTCAAAGATAATATCTTTTTAAATTTTATTTTACTCGTGTTGTGCACAAATTATATTATATTAATATTTATTATTTTTTATTTAAAATCATGTATAATTATTTCTTAAAAATTTCTTTAAAATAAATGAAAGAAATTGTGTAAATTAATTTTTTTATGTTAGAGAGAAAGTCTTCTTTAATTTCACTATTTCATTCTTGAAATTTTAATTACATGCTTTGACAACATTTACATTCTAATATTGTTCTCTTTTTAATTACATTATTTCATTTTTCTTTAAAAGTAAAAAATATATTTAATGATATTATTATATTTAATGATGTATAGAATACATGTGTTTTGCACCGGTTATTTTATATTTTACTTTTATTCAAAATAATATTTTTATTTAAATTATCATGTACTTTTTTAATAAAAATTATTATAAATAGATGAAGAAAATGTTTAAAATTATTTTTTTACCCATATTTTTCATAGATTATTTTATTTTATTATTCAAAATGATGTTTTTTTATATAATAATTATTTTGAAGATGTTAAATTTATGAAGTTTTTTAATAAAAAAAATTCTTAAAAAAATTAAAGAAATGTTGTAAATTAATTTTTTTTTGAAAAGAATGTCTCTTTCAATTTCACTATTCCATTCTTTAAACTTGTACTTTGTACAGATTGTTTTATATTGAATATTTATTATTTTTATTCACAATGAGTTTTTATATGTAATTATTATTTGAAGATGTTAAGTTTATGAATTCTATTTTTAATAAAATTATTAAAAATAAATTAAAGAAATTTTGAAATTATTTTATTTTATTTTATTTTGGAGATAATGTCTTTTAAATTTCACTATTTCATTCTTTAAATTTTAATTATATGCTTTAACAACACTTACACTCTAGTATTGTTGTTTTTTTATTTCATTTTTTCATTTTTTTCATCAAAAGTTAACATATATTTAATGTTATTATTGTATATAATGATACTATTGTTTGTGTATATATATATATATATATATGCTGTCTCAATTCGATGATTTTTGTCTCAGTCTTCGTCATGTTCTTGTAATCTGACTAGCCTAAAGCCAATCTATGAATTTCGTTCAATTAGCTTAGAGGTGAATTTCACGTAAATACTAACACAAGGTTTTTGTATACACACACACACACAAAATACGTTAATTCAAATATGCATTAATTTTGTTTAGTGAAATATTTTTGCACATCATTTACTATTTATACCACCAGGGCGTAAGAGAACATGAGTATAGCAGAAAGGGCTGGATCCTGAACAGGCAATGAAGCTGTGTGTTCTAAAAGCAGCAGGATAGGGCACTCTCTCTGTATTGATCTATCGTACATACTGCCTTATAATGGAAAAACCAGCATAGGCATATTGACCAATGGCTCATGAATCAGACATGTGCACAGAACAAAGGCTCAAGCAACTACAAAAGGACATGGAAAGTATTGAAGCAGGTCCTCAAACTCCACAGACCAAAATACAAAGGGTTCCTAATTATCTGCGAGAAAACCCAGAGTTTGCAAAGTACTATTCGCCTAGGCTGCTATCAATGGGTCCCATCCATCATGCTAAGGAAAATCTCAAGCTAGGAGAGCAGTACAAGCTTCTCTGGACAGCAATGTATTTGAAGGAAAGCAATCAAGATCCTGTTAATCTATATCAAAGGATTCAATATCATATCCACGAACTGAAGGATCTGTACTCTGAGGATGCAATTGGAGACCACAAAGACGAGGACCTCGTGTGGATGTTGCTTGTGGATGGGTGTTCTTTGCTTCAGTTCATTGAAAAACTTGACGTTAGGCATCCAGAAAAACTGCGGATTAAACTAGACCAGCAGGAGCATGTGGTCAGGGATTTACAGTTGTTGGAGAACCAAGTTCCCTACAAAGTTCTCGAGTTTTGTTGGAATAAGAACGAGGACTTGTTGGCTTCCATGTTCAATCTTGCAACAGGGGGTTTACACAAAAGTGATATAGTCCTATTCCGTGGCGGATCTTGGTCTAAAATTTTAGGGGTGTTTGAAGAGAATATATACAATTTTTTTAAATATAGAGGTGTGAAATCTAAATTTTTTGAAAGGGCTCCTGCTGAACCCTTTTTACCTCAGCCACAGGGTCAACTCCGTAAACCGAATCATCTGCTTGACTATGTGCGCACAGTGTTATTGATGTCTGACCATGACACTGAAGAGGGCCAAATCCAATTGGATATTGATGATCATAAGCACAACCAGAAAATCACTTATCTTTTGTGGCCAACATATAAAAACATACGTGATCTCAAAGCAGCAGGGATTCGAGTGAAAAGAGCTGAGACACCATTCTGGAGTAAGATTTCTTTCACCTCTAAGTGGTTTTCTGGAGAGTTGAAGCTTCCTCAGTTCTGGGTGGATGACTCCACCCCTTACATTTACTTAAACATGATAGCGTACGAGATGTGCCCAGATTTTCAGAACAGCTACGGGATCAGCTCCTACATAGCCTTCTTTGACTCGCTTATTGACGATGCAAATGATGTGATGGAGCTCAGATCAGCTGGCGTGATTCAAAACTTGCTAGGGAGCGATGAAGAAGTGGCCCAACTCTTCAATATGATAGGGAATGACTTGGCTGCCAAAGGATACAACATAATAAGCTCTGACAAGATGGCCTACAGTAAGAAATGTATCCAAGTCAAATATGAAATCGAAAAGCATTACAGAAACAAGTGGAAGACCTGGATGGCTCAAGCTTACAATAACCATTTCAGCAACCCTTGGTCCACAATTGCCTTCTTGGTTGCGGTACTAGCAATTATGCTCACTGTTGTCCAGACCTATTTGGCCATTAACCAACACAATTAAGCTTTATGCGAAAGTGTGGGAGTATAAGATCGCAACTGGCTTATAATGAATGCTTTTCATCCATCCTTGTTAATTGTATCTCTCGGAACCAAAATATTAATTATTTGCACACCATTTCTGTGATTGTAAATTGTTGAGTCCCGCATTGGATAGTGATATAGCCTGCATTGTGATTATAAGTGAGGGGTAACCCTCACTCCAAGAGCTAGTTTTTAGAGTTGAGTTAGGTTCAAACCCAAATTCTAAGATGGTATTAGAGCCTATCTGAAATTCGTTGAGTCACCTGCAGATGTTCAGTCCTGCAAACTTCATGCTCTAGATGTCCAGTTCTGGACATGAGGGGATGTGTTGAGAGTTTCTAGATGTCCAGTTCTGGACATGAGGGGATGTGTTGAGAGTTTCACATTAGATAGTGATATGACCTGCATAGTGGTTATAAGTGAAAGGCAACCCTCACTCCATGAGCTAATTTTTGGGCTTGAGTCAAGCAGAAACACAAATTCTAAGATATACTATTATTATTTGGTTATATTGGAAGGTGGAAGGTGGGCTGGGCCTTATTCAGAAGAGAGACAACCTTTGAGCTAAAGTTGTACATTCTAAATATGAGGGTTTGCCCAGATCCCAAGCCTCCTGTGGAAAGTAGGGGAAAGTCTTCTAACCTTTTGCAAGGGTTGGAATGAAGTCACCAAAAATCTTATTTGGAGGAATTACCGATGGCAGAAGGATTAAGGTTTGGGTGGATATATAGATGGATCCTGGCCTCCCTTTCTCTGGAAAAGTTTGCCCCTCACTCATTGCCGAAAGCGGATCGTTTGAGTACTGTTGACCAGTTTTGCACGGGTCAGGGGGACTGGGATTTAAACAGATTCCGTAATCTCCTTCTTGATAATATTTGCATGAAAATTCTGGGGTTGAAACCCCATCTATCCATAGCGGAAATGATATGCCAGCTTGGAATCACTCCCATGATGGGAATTTTTCTATTCAAACAGCTTACCAGGTTACTATTCTCTTGCTGGAGGAACTAATGACTTTCGTAGTGCTTTGTTTAAGAAGATTTTGAAGTGGATTGGCCCACAGCGCCTTCCTGTAATTAATGTTGTGGCTAATTGCACAACAAGCTCTTCTAACGAATGATCACAGGGTGAAAAGATACTTGTCTCGGTCTTCTGTCTGTCCCCTATATGTGGCCGTGCCTCTGAAACTATTCTTCACTGTCTCTCTCAGAGACTGCTTTCAAGTGTCCAACATTTGGTATCTTCTGGTGGCCCCCCATTCTTAGAATCAATTCTTTCTCTTGGATGTTGACGACTGGTTAATGATTAACCAAACGAAGAAAGTTGGCAGGGACGATGCTGGTGCAAATTGGAGTCTTATCTTTATCTGGCAGCGACGTAACCTTTTTATCTTCGAAGATATTCTTCGGTTCAATGAGACGGATACTGTCATGAAAATTTGCGGCAGAGTGAGAGAATGCCTTCAAGCTTTTGAGTTAGAGCATTCTTTACATCATTCCATCAAGTCTCATAGTAGTACTAGTGTGCGTTGGATCCCTCTTCCATGGGTTGGTTCAAGATTAACGCAGATGGTTTCTTTGTTGGGTCTTCTGGTATGGCTTCTTGTGGAGGAATCGTTAGAGATGCTTCGGGTTGTTTTTTGGCAGGAGGATTTTACTATAACCTTGGATCCTGTTCTATAACGCATGCAGAACTCGATCTGGGGTATCCTTAATGGTTTGTTACTGGCCGAGTCTCTCAACCTCTCTCACGTTGTCATGGAAACTGTCTCCCAGTGTGCCATGAATTTTATTCTTAACGGGTGTGATGATTTCTTCCATCCTTGTGAGTTGTGAACCTCTGATTCATCACACCACTAGGGTCATCAAGTCTGGTACGTGGGAGATTCGTTGGCGCCATACATTTAGGGAGGGCAACTATTGTGCCGATTGCCTAGCTAAGCATGGTCATGGCGTGGAGCTTGGAGTGACTCACTTTCATCAAGCTACTTCCTTCGAATTCTTAGCTATTCCTCTGCGCTCTGATATGTCAGGGACCAGATTTGATAGCATTTCTGTTGTTTATTGTTTTATTTTATTTTATTTTAGTTTTGTGCTTAGACCCATCCCACCAATATATATATATATATATACAAGAAATTGTTTTTCTTTGAAAAATAAACTTAAATATTCTTATAATTTTTTTAGTTTAAAATAGATTGGTGGATGGATACGTTTTTTTTTGTCTAATTGAAAAAAATCAGTGCTAATCTCTACACGAAGACAATGATGTCAGTATTATTTTTTACACACACTAACATAGAGTAAGACCATTTTTTTTTCATGATATCTAATTCAATTTTAAACAGGACAAAATTGTAATTTCAAACTAATCACATAGCTCAACTTTATACTCGATCACTACTTTAAATGATTTCATTTTCATAGACTTAATAATCATCAATGGATCTCTTAATTAAAAGAAACAAACATTGTAGTTGTTGAGAAAAAAAATTTCATCCTCACTCGCAATAAAGAGAGGACCCCAACCACCAATTATGATTTCTTCCCATCTCTTGTTGCATTATTTACCTACCAAACCAACGTATACCAAGCCCCCTTATCAAAAAGAGAGATGTAGTTACCACTTGGAAGTTATGACAGGGACCTCGCAATCTTGATGGCTAGACAAGGACGGAACCTCACAAACAAAAACCAGCAAGCTCGGAATCTCCGAACCTCACAGAAACCAGTGAAATCACTAGACTGCTAGACATAAGAAGCACTGCACAAGAATTGGTGCAGGGACCAAGAGCTTTGGGGTTACAGTCGGCAAATTGGTGCAAAGTGCAAAATCCCTGACAGCATCCTCCAAATGGGCGAGCTATCGAAGAAGGGGGCGAAATAGTAGCAACCGTTTACCGGTTTAATCTGATTTAAAACAATTTTTCTGATTTGATTTCGAATTAATATTTTGGTCGGTTTTTGGAAGTAACCGAACCTTAACAAAACTCTGATTTACGATTGGACCTGCCAGATCCAAACTTTACGTAATTGAATATATCGTTATCCCAATGGATTAAAACTTTAACTTTTGGGCTGCTTTGTTATTATTTGATAAATACCATTCAACATGCACATAGTTTTTTAATCTTAGAAATTATGATTTGTTTTTTTATTTCTCTACTTTTGACATGTATGTAATTGTATACAAGACTATACAAAACTGTACGAAAGAGGATATATTTTGTCTAAAAGTAAAAAATGCAAAGGAGTATTTATTTAGTAAAATTTAAAGGGAAGTTAACTAACACAATTTACTTATTGGTAATATTTTGAGTAATGTTACCTTTTAACTCTCAATCGCACCTTTAACTTTTGAATTGCACTAATTTTATACTTTTTTAAAATAATTTTATACTTCTTTGTCAACACTCAATAACAGCTGAATTTTAGATGTGAAAGTAATATTTATATTCTCAAAAATAAAAATTCTTATGTCACTCGGAGTTACATAGAAATCACAAAAAGAAAGAAAATAGAGTGGGTTTCACTTTGCGTGTGAATATCTCTCTTCGACTAGACTAATTGTCAAAGGTAAAAGGATAGTCCGTACAAAAGTTTTTTCGTAAAGAATGAAAAGGAAAAGGAAAAGAAAAAGAATAAGAATTCGTTTGTATTAATTTTTTTAAAAATAAAAGTATTTTTTTAAAGTAATAAAAAAAAATTAAGAATTTTAAAAATTTAAGTTTTTAAAAAAATATTTTAAGTTTTTTTTGTTATACATGAAGTGTCTTTTTAAAAAATTTAAATTCTTTAGTTTTTAAAAAATTAATTTTATTATTTCAAAAAATAATTTCTGTTCTTAAAAAAATTAATACAAATAGATCCTAAATATGTTGGAGATGTGTTGTTTTGTATTTTTAATCATGTTTATTTTTCTCTCCAATCATGATAGATCGTTAACGTTTCATAAAAGTTTTTGTAAAATAATTTTCTGATTATTAAATTACACTTTTTTTTATAGGAATTCAAATAATTTATTGTCTATTCATGCATCCTTAATAAAAATTTGTCAATTAAAATAAATTATAACTCTATCTTAATTAGCTATATATATTTTTTAATCGGTAGTATTCTATTGAAAGATGAAACATATTGGAGCCCTTCATATACTGCCTCTAAGGTTTGAGATGAAAGACTTTGAAGGAGAAAGGAAGGGATTAGTGATTTTTTATTTTTAAATTAAGTAAATTATAAAATATTTATAAAAATATTTAAAATTTTACGTGATATTATATTTTTTATTTTATAATTTTTTAAATAAAATAAATATTTATCTTTTTCTTTTTAGTATTTAAAACTTTTTCATTTAAACATATTTTAAGGGACTGACTTGGTGGGCTCTTTTTATATCTTTTACAATAAATGTTAGGATCCTGCTAAACAACGTTTAAAGGGATTTTTATTAAGAATTATTTAATATTATATTTTTAATTAAATAATACAGATATTATTTATAATATATATAAAATATATTATATAACATTAAAAAATAAAGAATTAGTTAACAAGTGTGCTCACACAGACATAGGGATGTAAATTTTTACTTGTGAGTAGGGGTCTTTACGGGGACTATCTCATTTAGGGTCCTGCGAGAATGACGACGGGAAATAAAATCTTTTCGAAGGTGATTCGGGAATGGGGACATGGATCATACCCTCCGCTTCGTGGGGTTCTCACCCGAAGTAGATTACATATATATATCTTATTATGTATACTATATATCATAAATACTAATAATATTTTAGTCTTTTTATTTTTTTTATTTTATTTAAATATTATGATTATACTATTTAAGTTTAAATTTATTATGATTTAACTTTAAATTTAATAATTTAATTTTATATAATTTTTTTATATTTTATTAGATTTTAGTTTGTAATTTTTTAATTTTTTAAATAAATTTTTAGAATTCCTGTAGAGATATGCAAAGATGGAGACAAGGAAAAAAAAACTCTCCACAATAGAGATCAAAGACGAGAACGGAAAAAATGTAAAAGACGAGAACGGAGAGGGAGGAAATACTCTTCACCCTTACCCTACCCCATTGACATCCTTAATCCCGCACCCGGCTGAAGACAGGGATAAGGTGTAGGATTGATATACTATGTTATAATAGTAATGAAGACTGTAAAAAAATAATTAAAAATAAACAAGGAAGAAGAGAATGCCAGTATTATGCTAGAAATAAGTATATTTTATTACATTTGATTTATAGTTTATATTACATTGAATATGCATGTTTGTTTGTTTATATTAAGTAGTATCTTTTTGTAAACTGTAATCGATCTTAACTGATTTAAAATTTATCCTGAACAGTTCTTTTAATTTATATGTGGTGATAAAATAAATTTATATTTAAAATCCTCATAAGTGCAGAACGAATAAGATGCAAATTTTAATATTTTTTGTGGGACAAGTTCAAATTTTCATTTTCAAGAATGCAAAGTAAGGTCGAGTTGGATAAAAACTATCACCTTACCCGTTTCATTAAGCATCACTCTTGTAAGACTGAAAGGGTGATAATAACCCATTTCCTTTTCATACTCATGTGCATCTCCCAATATATAAATTAAAAAATAAAAAACACAAAACTATAAGAAAAGAAAGAGTGCTTCATATTTAATGGAATTGGACTCCATTTTCGGTGAATGATCATATATAACTGATATATAAAATTTTTATTTATTTATCTAGAGATTAATTTTGATTTACTGGTTTGTGTGAAGGTTTTGACATTATCATCTAATAATGTGTTAGCATATCATTAAAAGAGTTAAATTTTTATGTAATTATTATAAAAGTTAAATTCCTTTAATAATTTAATAATATATTATTAAATGATAATGTAAAAAACCTTTATAACGACCGTGAATCAAAATTAAATTCATATACATTTATATATAATTTTAAGCAAGCAGCATTAAATTAATCAAATGAAAAATTAATCTAAAATATAAACTTTTTATCTTCTAATTATTTTTTAAAAAATAGCATGAAAGATTAAAGGTTAATAATAGATTTATTAAATATAGTACATTAAGCATAATATACAATCAACCGAGTAATTAATGAAACATTAAATTATTAAAAATATCCTCACTGATTAAAAAAAATTATATAAAGCTATTTAATTGCGTATAAATTTATGAAATTTGTTAATACAATATGACAAGAATTAGTAAATTAATTTAAAAAATAATCCTAATAATTAAAAATACAAATAAACTTTTTGTATATAAAATATTTACAAAATGTTACTCTTCCTTTTAAACACTTGGGCATGAGAGGATTGTTCTAAATTAAAAGCCACATAACCAAAAGAAGACAAGAGAAGAAACTAGATTGTTCCATTGTTTATGGTGTGTGTTCGGAGAAAAGACACTTGGCCGCTAATATTTTTACTTGAAATAATTTGATTATTAACATTTATTTTGTACTAGTTTAATCACTCAAAATTTTAAAATAAATTTCTTTTTATCACTCACATAATAATATTATTAACTTGGATATAAAATAATCATATGACTATCAGATGCCTTCATTAAAATTTGATGTTGTATTCATGTTATTGTTTTCTATTCAAGTTAATAATGTCAAGTGATTCAAATGAACATATTTTTAAATTTTGAGAAATTAAAGAAATAGAAAATAAAAATCAATAACTAAATTAACACCGAATAAAAATATTAGCGGTGAAAGTGTTTTTTTTACCGTATTTGTTCTTGAACCACTTACCAAGCAAAGGCAAATATATAAAGTGCAAATATCTCAAACCAAAAATACCAATTAATGGGTGGGTTGATTTTGTAATTTGTTGATTACTTTCAGTATAAATAAATAAGGATGAGGCTTCAACCGATACTGTCAATTTCCCTAATTTCTCCCACTCTTTTTGAGTTAGCTTTCTCTTCTCTGGAGCTGCGCCATGGCAACTCTTCAGTTCTGAGTTCTGACTCAAACATGTCGACCAAGTGCCATAAATCATGATCGGCTTTGGGTAAAGAGCTCCTTGTAAGCCCTCTCTATCTCATGCTCCTCTCTCTATCCCTTTCTTTTCTTTTTCTTTTTAATAGCTCAATGCAGTGCACATTTTCTAAATACCATTTAACCAACAAAACATGACGAGGCAAGAGGCTTCATTTTGGGTAGCCATTATAAAATAAAAAAATAGTGAGATACATTTATTTTAACCACATATTACTTTTTTATTACTCTAGAGTAATACTTTAGGTGTCTCCCCTTTCTAACTATAATCCTAGCAAATTTGGGTTTCATCGGCCAACAGGGTTATAAACATTTGCCACTATTAGTCAATGAGCTGAAAGGATCTTGTCACCTTTAGTCTAGCCTTCAGGCAATCATTAATATCGCGTTGACTAAGCCTTTGTAATTAGAAGGATTTAATTTTAATTAATGCAAAAATTAGTTTAAAAATAATTTTGTCATAAAAATAAAAATAAAAATAAAACAGATACTTTCATTAAGCATTTCTTTATTTTTTTTAAATTACTCATTTATTCTCTATAATTTAACATTAAATTCAATTTAGTTTTACAATACAAATAACAAAACTATAATTTTCATATCTCAATGTCAGATGCCTTTACGTACGTTCTCATGATAATAGTGCTGACGCAAACGCAAAATAATTAAATGACAAAGGTCGATACCACATAGCAAACATAAATATTTTTTAATTAGATGATAGCAAACAATGTCACATGATGGGAGAGGGACATGAGTCGTATGACATTAGTTTAATTTAACTTTTAAAACTTTAAAATTATAATTTAAATAAAAATATCAAAAAAATAAGTTTTTACTCAACATTCTATAAAGCTTTGAAATCATTATTACGCGTAAGTCTTATAGACTTTGCCAGTAGTAATTAAGCTACAAATTTGTTTACTAATGAGAGGAATTTGTTTTTAAATTTATGCCAGCCTAGATAAACATGGATCATTTTTTTGCCAGTGTCATTAAAAAACTATTATATTTGTTAAATCATATCACAATTTTTCGCTTAAATATTTTTCGTTTACACGTCAACACTGTCATTACATAGATGTAACTACCATCTGATAATACATAGAGACCATGAGACCATTTTACACTGTCTAAAATTTATAACGATATATTTAATCGGTTTTAAATTGTACGAACTAAATTAATATTAGCGTGAAATTATGTGAATTAAATGAGTAATTTAACTATTTTCTCTTTTTGTGTAATTTCTGTATTACTGCTAATGCTTTGGCAATTTGATGATTTCAGTCAAAGTCTTTTGTCGTATTCTTGTAATCTGACAAGCCTTAACAATCCATATATGAATTTCGTTTAATTAGCTTAGAGGTGAATTTCACATAAATACCCACACAAGACTCTAATTTTGTTAAGGGAAATGATTTTTGACTGTCATTTACTATTTACACTATCAGGGCAGAAGAGAACTAGAGGAGCAAAAAGGGATGGTTACACCACCAGGCCACTCTCTCTGTATTGATCTGTCGTACATATTGCCTTGTAATTGAAGAACCAGCAAATTAAAGGCATATTTAGTAATGGCTAAGATATCATATATCTGCACAGAAGAAAGGCTTGCACAACTACAAAAGGCAACGCAATGTATTGAAGGGGGTCCTCAAACTCCACAGACCAAAATACAAAGGGTCCCTAATTATCTGCGAGAAAACCCAGAGTTTGCCAAGTACTATTCGCCTAGGCTGCTATCTATGGGTCCCATCCATCATGGTAGAGAAAATCTCAAGCTAGGAGAGCAGTACAAGCTTCTCTGGACAGCAATGTATTTGAAGGAAATCAAAAAAGATCCTGAAGAACTATGTCAAAGGATTGAAGATAATATCGAGGAACTGAAGGGTCTGTACACTGAGAATGCGATTGGAGACTACAATGACAAGGACCTAGTGTGGATGTTGTTTGTGGATGGATGTTCTCTGCTTGAGTTCATGGAAAAATTTGATTTTGTGCATCCAGAAGAACTGTGGGTTAAACCTGATCAGCAGGAGCATGTGGTCAGGGATTTGCATTTGTTGGAGAACCAAATTCCCTATAGAGTTCTCGAGCTGTTGAGTAAGGACGAGGCCACGTTGTTGAGTTCCATGTTCAATTTAGCATCTGGGGGCCTAGTCAAAAGTGATATCTTCCAGGAAGCTTTAGTCCAAATCAGTGGCGGCGAATCTTTGGCTAAAATTTTGGAAAGGCTTTCTAAGATTTTACCAATGTCTGGAGGGACCATAAATAAGTTTTTGAAAAACTCGGTTGGGATTTCTAAAAATTTTGGGGGGACTATGGCTCTCTCCGATCCCTTAGAAGATCCATCACTGGAACTCGAAGGGAAGCCTATACCGAATCATCTGCTAGACTTTGTGCGCTTAATGTTATTGGCGATTGACCATGACATCGAAAAAGATCAGAGGAAGCAAGGGGTCCAAATCCAATTCGATGGTGATCATAAGCACAACAAGGAAGTCCCTCGTCTTGTGTGGCCAACACATAAGAACATACGAGAACTCAAAGCAGCAGGGATTCGAGTGGAAAGAGAAGAGACGGTATGCTGGAGTAAGATCTCTTTCAGCTCCAACTGGTTTTCTGGAGAGTTGAAGCTTCCTTGGTTCTGTGTGGATGAATCCACCCCATACATTTACTTAAACATGATAGCCTACGAGATGTGCCCAGATTTTCAGAACAACTACGAGATTAGCTCCTACTTAGCCTTCTTGGACTCGCTTATTGAAGATGCAAATGATGTGAAGGAACTCAGATCAGCTGGCGTGATTCAAAACTTGCTTGGGAGCGATGAAGAAGTGGTCAAACTCTTCAATGGGATAGGGACTGAATTGGCCACCAAAGGATTCTACGTCTTAAGCTTTGGCAAAATGGCCTACAGTAAGAAATGTATCCAAGTCAAATATGAAATCGAAAAGCATTGCAGAAACAAGTGGAAGACATGGATGGCTCAAGCTTATAAGACCTATTTCAGCAACCCTTGGTCCATATGTGCCTTCTTGGCTGCGGTACTAGCACTTGTGCTCACTGTTATCCAAACCTGGTTCACCATTCACCCTTACAATTAAGCTTTATGCGAAAGTGCATGTGTCAGTATAATTAAGGTCGCCACGTAAGGGCTTAGAATAAATGTTTTTCATCGATCCTTGTCTTTGTTCTAGGCTATTTACTCGAGTGTTTTGTGTTTCCACTTCTAAAAGTATTATATATGATTATCTCTGAACTGTTGTATGTACGAGGAAATAGGGAAATGTTCTTTTGATTTCTCGAGAGTTGCTAAGAAGGAAATTCTGCTCGGTTGTTGGGCAGCAACCTTCGTATTTGCACGGTTGCAGACCATATATTGTGATTGTAATTTTTATACTACTTCAATTCTTACATAAAATTATTATTTGCACCAGCTTTATAACAATTGTCGTCTGTCTCTCTATATTTACTTGTAACTTTGTTTTTTTTTATATCGATTACTTTAATTTTCAAATGTGTTAAAAAATTAAATTTTAAATAATAATAATAAAAATATGAATAAAGAGAAAATTTTATGAATATAAAATAATGAATTATTAATAAAGTAATCATAAGTTATTATCTATCATAAAAAGATATAAGAAAGTTGTATAACGTAAAAGCACTAAAAAGAGTCTACATTGATGTTTCTCTCTCTCTCTGTGCGTTGGCCAACTAATCTTAATATTTGCATTTGCAATATATATATATATATATATATATATATATATATATATATATATATATAAGACGCCTATTGAATTTTGGTGAGAAATTGAGAAATAGGGTGTTGGGACAACACAATCCCCTTAACGATTTCAATTATTAATTATGTAGGGATTATTGATGCAATCTTGGCACAAGAAACTCATCACGTATGTTACACAATCCTAGATGCAAAAAATTAATGTAATAATAAATAACGTGCTAGAATTATTCTATTTGCTAAAATTATTTAAATAACCTTAGGATTTTTTTAGTTTAAAAAATAGATTAATAGACGAACAGAATTTTATGTCTGATTAAAAAATATGAACTATATTAATCTTCACACAAAGATGAAGATGTTATTATTTGATAGAGACCAATTCAACATGCTCATAATGGAAACACACTTAATATTTGTAAGCTTATGTATAATTTAGAATTGTATTATTTGCTTGCTATTAAATTTATATATTTTTTGTAACTAAAAAAATAAAGATACTTGCATGCATTGATATAATGCCCATGATATGGATATACTCACAGAATGCGTAGGAACCATAATAAATTTCATTTTAAGTATCATATAAGATTGTTAGTGTGTTTTTGTAGGCATTATTCTCACTTAGAATATTCTTTTATAAAATACAAGTACTTACCTTTGCAATTTATTTAGAAGGACCAAACGACCATGTGCTGACCAAAATACCGTTGCTTATTCAAGTGGTTGCAAACCCCGTTCTCCTTTCCTTTTCTCTGCTTGGCCTCTTTCAATTCTCAGGGGGTCCCAGACAAACAGAGGAACTGAGAAAGTGAGGAACGTCCCCTCATTGAATTTTAGCGACTTTGTTTGTCTCCTTTGTAGTTCATGGTCCCCTTACTGACTGATTCCTGTCCACTTCTCTAGGTGACTAAACCATAAACTGTTTATGCTTTCACCAGTGGTTCCCTTTTGGTGTGAAGCTCTGCGACAGTGTGGTCCCATTGTGAATTCGTTGGCCAAACTTGGAGCAAAATTGAAGGTCTGAAGCTCAATGGCAATGCTTATCTTGCGAGCTTGATCCTAAACTCAGTAAAACATATAGCTCCCACTTTTTAGATTTTCTTGGTAGCTATATTTGTTAGAAAATAGCTATCAGAGTAGAGAAGGGTTTAGACAGAAAAAAACATAAGCTAGTGCAGGAGAATTGGTCTAATACATTTTCATTTAGTTGCAGCATACATATATACAAAATATGATCAAAAGAGGCTTACATAGCCTGCTGATTAGTCAAAGTATCTAGAAAAATATCAGTTTCTAACAATATTCTTGAAATTTGGAACTGAGATGATGGCTATATTGTGATGGGGTGTTGGAAAATTGAACTGATGCTAATGCTTGAACCATATCAAGGTTTGAACTTCTTTATGTTCATTTCTAACTTCTTCCTATGATCAAGTCTACAAATATTAACTTTGAACGAAGTCATAACTTTTTGGTTGCCAACTCGGAGTTCATTAGTGTACCAACTGAATTAGACAAAAAAATCAACCAATGTAAGAGCTGGATGTTGTCTGGTGCAGAACCTTAGTATCTCCCTAAGCAAAGCATAGCAACAATGAATTATCATGCTTTGTATCAAATGATGTTTCACTACTAATTTTCTGAATTCTGAATTTTTTCTTAAAAAATTTGATAACTTGTTCTCACTAATTGACAAAATAAGCAACTGATCTATAATATTGACCGCATTCATAATTGGTTTTTCTAGTCTTTTTACTCTTGGTTTGATTTGTCTCTTTTCTTGGTTCATAACTTATCTGATACTCGGGCATTGGCATTGTTGCCTAGGGAGAACAAGCAAAAAACGTTCAGATAGCAACAACTATAACACTGCAGCAGAGTAAAAAGCATAAAATATCATAAAGATCATAAAGTGCTACGTGTAGTGTCAACTAATGCTACCATCAATCATTTATTTCAATTCAAATCTAAACCAAACCGAAAACCTACAGGTTTCTAGCACCATAGCACCCACAATTTGATAAACCCGTCTACTTCAATTATCAGGCAAACCAAAAAGTGCTAGAAATTAGTACTGTAAACCAAAGGGTCGCACACCGGCTTGCATTAATCATGCTTTTTAATTAAGAAAATTGCTCAGTAATTAATCCTAAAAATAAAAGGCAAAATATTGCTTCCCTTTGCTTGTATCTACAAATTTATTTCTTGATACTCAGTTGAAAGAAGATATATCTCGAGTCATCAACTGATGGATTGAAATTTCATAGAAATGCAACGGCAGTGGTTGTTTGGAACCAGAGAGTTCCTGAGCCACTTGCTGCATTGATGGTCTGGACCTTGGTTTGGAACGCAGGCATGCCAATGCTAGTGTTGCCACAAGAACTATATCCTGAGCATCTTTTCGAAAGAAAGGAAGAGGAAGACGTGAGTCCAAGAGATCCTTCAACAACATATTTTGAGTAGAGGAGTTTGATAAAGACAAGATTAGCTCTCCTGGATGCCTTCCCATCAATGTTTCCAATGCCACCACTCCAAAACTGTAAACGTCACATTTTTCTGTCACGGTTAATGTGTAGGCAAGCTCTGCAATGGACCAAGAAATCAAGAATGTTGTCAATGCTCTTACCTTCTCATATTCCATAACTAAATCAATTCAATGAAGGGATAAATAGATTTTCTTATTTAGAAGAAGTTCACCTGGGGCAACATAACCATACGTGCCAACTAGTAGGGTTTGATTTGAAGAATCGGGATCAAGGAGTCTAGCTGTGCCAAAGTCCCAGACAAAAGCCTCCAACCGTGAGTTCAACAAAATATTGTTACTTGATACATCTCGATGAACAATTGGTAGGGTACAACCATGATGCATGTAAGACAAGGCATGTGCCATTCCTTTAATGATATTCACTCTTTTCCTCCAATTCAACTCCTCAGCTTCCACATCATTGCTCAAGACACAAAATAAGCTTCCTTTTTCCATGTATTCATAGACCAAAAACTTGCACCGATTGTGGAGGCAAAAGCCATGAAGCTTTACAAGGTTTCTATGACGGATTTCTGTTAACATCTTGACCTCATTGCGGAAACTCTTGTCAAAAGTTGGGTTTTGAGATTCCATTTGATGAAGTTTCTTCAACGCAACGATTTTGACATCAAAGTCCTGCGTTGCTTCAATGATGTCTTCAAATGCAATTTTACTGTCATAGTTCCATATACAAAACAAGTCTCCATTCTTTGCTGATCTTCCCTCCAATTTGGTCTTAACCATACATTGAGTAATATATAATGTTGGAAGAAATACGAAAAGAATGACGCAAATGATAGGAAGAGCAATTGCAAAGAGATGCTTTATTTTAATACTTGTATTGTTAGATCTTGTCATGATATATTGAGGGGTTATAAAATTAATACTTTGTATTAGACTATTGCAAATTTAAGTATATTTTAATTTGCCTATTATTTGTCACTTGATTACATTATGAAATTATTACTCAATATTTTAGTTATTGAAAAAATTGTAAAGCAATAGTAAATCTAATTAAGTAATCCTTGTGTATATGCTTTTATATGTTGTATGATTATAAATTAGAGACTCATTTTGTGTAAATTTTATTACAAATTGTGCTATAACATTTTTTTATGAGCCTTTTCTTGGTAGACATATAAAAGAGATAATTTTGTTACATACTATTGAACTATTCGCTTACGTTGGTTCTACATACAAGGATGTGCGACACACTGCTTGAGGTTAGTTGTGAATTTTTTTATTGGTGGTCTATTATTTAATTGCATAAGCAAATAAATTTATTCTTAAGGTGCTATTAATCATTTCATACCTAATTTTGAAATTTGATTATATGTAAGAGTGTGACAATTATATGATGTGGCATATAAACTTGTTAACTCCCTAAGTAGTTTTATTATTATTATTATAGTAATTTCCTGTAATTGTGATCTTACCTATCGTAAGAGTCAATTATAATGAGTTGTGTATGCTTGTTATATTTTATGTTACTCTTAGATATGACTCAATTTTGACACAGGAATAATTTTTTTTTTGTGTTGTTATATGCATATAATATTGCATAATGTATTGAAACAAAATATATAATATTTTGTAATTTCTGTGTAAACTATTTTGAGAGTCACTATTTTGTGATATTTAAAATTATTGTGGACATTTTGTATAGTTGTGTGCTCGCCTATTATGGGACTAATTATGATAATGTATTATTTTGGCAATGACGTGATTACATTTGCATTGGAGATTATGTTAATAATGTACTTACCTCTATCGGTTTGTCTTTATTAATATGATTTCTAATGATTTGTTAAATGCATTAAATGTTATGTTCTTAAAGTTTTCAGTATCCTTTCAATATTAACTTTAGGGACAAAATTTTTTAATGTTGTGGAGTTGCTTTTGCATTGTAATTCGGAACCTTTAAGCGGGATTATAATGACATAAAAGCTCAATTATAATTGTATGCTCAATTTTGTTATGATATATATGAAATATTACTCATTGTAAAGTATTTTGGTTGAATTGATAAATTCATTTATGCACATTTATAAGTGACAATATTGTGTAATTGAATGTGTGCATCATCTTGTGAATATTGACAAATGAGATAATTGAGCATTTTGTATCAATTCAAAGTTATTTTGTAGACATGTGATTTTGAATGATTTTGCTTTCGCCTATCGCAAAGCTAATAAAGATAAGTTGTCATGTCAAATAAAATTTATTTTCTCAATTTTATTGGAATAAATTTGCAAATATTATTTGATTTATTTAATTACTTGACACACCCTATTAGTGTGATAGTATTTATTATAATCTTTAGTTTGAAATATTTTTAGATTATATAAGTAATGGACATACCTTATCGATATGATATTACTTGACATAATAATTGTGTGATAGAAATTTTTTTTTGAATACTTAAGAAAGTTTAAACATACTATTGGTGTCAATTTTTTTTTGGTATTTATTAATTCAACTATTTTTTTTCATTAAGTATGAGAGGATTGTATATTGTAATTCAGGACCCTTAGACGAGATTGCAATGATACAATATTTCTAATTCAATTAATTGCCCAATTAATTAAGCATGAGAAAACCAATGCTTATATAAGCATGCTATAGTTTTTTAATATGATTTTTCTCTTTTAATTTGAAATCAGATTATACTTCAAATTTTTTTAACAATTGGTGAACAGTATTACAAAAGTATACAACTATATGTGTGAATAGTATTTATGAACAGTACTGCAGTGTGAATAGTAACCACACAACTAAAATAGAGTTGAGAAAATATAAACTAGGCATACAAATTTAACGTGAAAAACCCTTAAACAAATTAAGGGAAAAACTACAAGTAAGAATAAAATATTTTTATTATGAGGAAGATATTACAACTATCTTTTTAGATATAGAGAGAGAACAATGACACTTTTTAAAATTAGGAGACTACAATTCTCTCTAAATAAATAGAAAAAAATTCTAAAAAAAAGCTCTTAAGAAAAATTATATATTTTTCTTTTTAAAATAGGACGATGAAACTGATGGAGGAGGTAGGAGAACCTCCTCCATTTTCCACAAGTGCAGTGGCGAGAAGAAAAAATTTCTTCCCTGCCTTCCCATCTGCCTTCATTAAATGAATCAGTTGAAAATTTCAAATGCCACATGAAAGTGGCTTTATCTCCGACCACATAAATTATTGGTTGAAGGGGTCCATCTTTGTGGAAGATAGAATGAACGTGTGAGATGGGCACATGGAATCACTATGGTCAAATGCTATGAGAAGGTGCTCGGTTCCTGCAGCAAGAACTTCTGAGGATGACTGGTATACTGCCGTTACCTGCAAGTTCTTAGACAGTCAATGCCGACTTAATAGGCAACGGAAACCACAAGTGGATTCAAGTTATCACTATCTGATTATTGATTTCTATCATTTGAGAAAGCCCTAGGTTATTGCAAGACTAACATGACACTCCTCATCATGGAAGCTTCTGATTTGAACTTTTTACTTTTATCAATTAACCGACATGGATGAATTCATCCTGCATTTTTTGTTTAGTCTGCCATTTTTAGATCATACTAAAATAATCGTCGAATCCAATTTGGTGAAAGAATTATATCGTGTACAAGTTTAATGCTACATAATTATGCAGACTAGCTAAAAGAAAATATCCCTTCATTTTTCTATTTGTGATTATCATTTACATTTTTTTTTTTAAAGTTTATCATGTATTTTTTTAGGAACAATGCTAATTTGGTTTATCAAACTATACGAGTAATACTAAATGTGTTAGATGGGCACTGGAATTGAACGGAGAATTCCGAGAGTGAAATTTTGAAGTATATGAGGTCAACTCCCTTGAAGGAAGGGTCAGGGACAAAATCATCCATGAAAGTACGCAAAGCCAAATAAGTAGGATGATAAGAAAACTTATGATGCGATGAATGATTTCAGTAGAGTGACGCTTAGCACTAGCACTAGCAGAGGTGAACAGAAAAAATTTCCAGTTTACCATTTAACCCCGCGTTAACCAATTAGTTATCTAGAGGACGATTACTAGATTTTGAACTATGTAACATCATTTTTATAAGTAAAAAGATACTTCAAATGTTGTGGAACTACAATTTTAGTGTGTGTAGTTTAGATTTCCAGACTGAAAATGACACTGGTAGTTTTTGAAGTAAAAAAAAAATTTAAAAACGATTTTGAGGTTGAGTCTAGTAATTTTTTATTTTAAAAAAAAAACTTACAATCAATACTATAAAATTAACTTTTAACAAGTGAAACTCACATTGTTCCAAAAATATAAGTGTTTCTATTTTCTAATAGTGAAATAAATTCAAATTTTTAAAATTTATTTATTTATCATCAATTATTTTACAACAAATTATTTTATAATCAATTCTTTTTTAAGTTTTAATTCTTTTTTTTTTCGGGTACAATTTTAAGTTCAATCAGACACAAAATTGAATGACCAGTTGATATATGAAAGCCTATTAAGTTCCCAAAGTATATTTTGCCTGTGAGAGGCTATATTTGGGAGTTTTGAAGGAGATGGAGTGGAGTGGTTAATAATAGAGTAGTTTGGAATAAAATAGAATGGTAAAAATATAACACTCTATTGTTTGGAAGTTTTAATGAGAGAATAAAAGGAAATTTTACTTTATTATTTGGAAGTCACAATGATCATTAATGGAGTGAAGTAAATTATAAATTTTACTTTCAATACTATCATTTTAATTTTTATTGCCCACATTATTTAAAAATAAAAAGATAGTTAAAATTATAAATGATTATCTAAAAATAAAAAAGAAAGAAATGTTTCATCACAAACCCCCCAAATTGAAGGGTATAAAAATTTGGAGGTTTGAGTGGTATAGAGTGGTTTGAGTTCCTCTCCTTAACTACTTTATTATATTACTTAAAAACTCTCAAATAATAGGTTGAGATCTTTTTACTATTACACCCCATTATTAACCACCCCACTTCATCCATCTAATCATAACTAAGCTAAGATCGAATAGAGATGAGGGTGGTATTTTTTATTGTCTTTTG
This sequence comes from Styphnolobium japonicum, assembly GCA_023212625.1. Classification (NCBI taxonomy): domain Eukaryota; kingdom Viridiplantae; phylum Streptophyta; class Magnoliopsida; order Fabales; family Fabaceae; genus Styphnolobium; species Styphnolobium japonicum. The sequence goes on along the minus strand of JALBWW010000007.1, from coordinate 9,661,121 downwards.
GTATAAAAAAAAATGGTAGTCATTTGAATGAAAATCAATTTTATTAACATTGTTGTTCTAAGGCTGCTTATAGGCAGATAGGATCATAGGAGTCATACACTTAAAGCATTGGGTTTAGTTGAAAAGGGTAATGGTTTAATTCATATATATATATATATATATATATATATATATATATATATATATATATATATTTCCTTTTCAAGGACATCAGGGTCTTTGTTCAGTTACATATATATAGGGAGAAGTTCATTTCATCATGTAGTTGAAAATTCGTGTCTCAAACTTCTTACTAAATTGTTTCTACGTATACACACCATCCTAATTTTTCCTCACTTGGATTCTCCTTAAACCCTTCAAAACAACTTGTATTCATGTAATTAACCTGTTCTTCCTTTTTATATCTTATACCATAAAAGAAAATGAATGGTACATAGATTTTAAAATAAACATTCATTTTAGTCCTCTAAAGATATACGCAATGTCATATTAATTAGTTTTACATTTATCAGCGATATCAAATTGGACTTTCATTGATAATTAATGTTGTCAATGTTGTCTTTCAATGACCAATTTGATATCATTTGATTGACTAGTTTGATGGTAAAAATATGATATTAAATGACTAATTTAATATTGTGTATATCTTTAGATGACCAATTTAATATATTTATAAATAGATGATTAGTGTGATTTCGCGTATATCTTTAAAGAATTAAAATGAACATTTACTTTATATTTTATAATATTTTCTAATTATGTGTTTTTAAAAAAAGAGATTGTCGCAACCGTCCCCGAGGGGAAAATTCAAAACAAAGTTGCGAAATTAGGCTACCTCACAAAAAAGGGTTTAAAGAGAAATGAAAGATTTTGGGAGTCGCCACCAATCGATTTTTCCATTAGAAATGGAATGGTGCGATTGGACACCTACATAAAGGATCTGCGTACCAGAGTTTAAGTTCGGGGGTTTGATTACGGATAGGGAAGGTATTAGCACCCTACAATCAGTCTGCTCAACTACCTATTTAATCTAAGGTTATCTGCTAAGTTAATTGGATTGGTCATTTATTTGGAGAAAATGTTTTTTTTTAATTTTATTTTTTATGTCCCATTTTGTCAGGCATATTATCAAGGGTGATAAATGGCTGAGACAGGGAATGGGTGGCTTAAGAGCCATTATTGAGGAACAAATTGTAAGCCCGCAACTTATCAAGAGCGAATATAGTGAATTAAAAAATCTTATTTTCGAAAAAATGTATATTTTCGAATAGGAAGATTCTTGAAAGTAGATTTCATAAAGAAAAATATTTTTGATTTCACAATGAAAAATTCTTTAGAAAAAAATCATTTTTAAATGATTTTTGCAAAAGGTTATTATTTTATTTATTTTTAGTTCACCATTGTCACCAAGTGCTATGGAATTGCTCACAGTTATTTTGTGTTTTTTATTAATTTTGAAAATATTTTATTTTATTTAATTTGAGAATCGTACTTCGCCAATGGCCCCTAAGAAAACCGATATAAATGCCTTAAGAATATCGAAGAGCTTTAGTTGATCGACTCCGATCCTCTCCCACTTCCGTCATCGGCCAATTTTAATTATGGCGTGAAAGGTATTAATTTAAACATAACAATAAAATCAAGTGAAATATGACTTTTATTGAATGCGACAAAATTAATAAAGCGAATATGATTTTTTTATTGAGATTATTTATACCGCCGGGCCCCGACAAAATCTATAAAAATTCTTCACCTTAAGGAAATTAAAATGTCACCGCCATCGCAGCTTAATTTTAAATATCCTATCATCGAATCTTATTCCATAAATTAATTTTGACATGAGCCTGATGAAAATGCAAATTGGTAGAATTGACTATGAAATAAGATTTTCCATAGAAATTATTTACGCCGCGCCGCTCCCGGCAAAATCATAAAGCACTTCTTTACCTCAAGAAAATTAAAAAAAATGTCACCGTTGTAACACATTTTTAATTGTCCTATCATTAGAATCTTATAACATAATTAAACATGGTTTATTTTATTTACGTCAAGCCAAACAAAAAAACTTTTAAAGATATATAACACCATAAAAAGCCCAAATGTTCCTGTCAATTCCCGTATCCCACTTTATCATTATTTTTATTTTTGTTTAATCTAAAGCACTTGCTTATTTAAACCTCTTTTTTTTTGTTCTTGTGATCTCCACAGCCCAAATGCAACCTTCTTGGGCCTTTGAGTCTATTTATCATATTATTATAATAGTTGGTACAACAACATCAGCACCCACAAAATGCAAAACCATAGTCAACTGATTATAACAGTAAGCCTTTTAGAATCTATGAATCAAGACAATAAATCGCGCTTTGCATCAGATTAATTGTTGACTACCGACACCATTCCTCTTTAACATCAGTAAAACCATGAAATGGAATATATATATATATATATATATATATATATATATATATAACATATTAACTTAAAGACTTTTATCAAATTTATCCAAACCAAATCATTAGACATGACCTTACTAATGGAACGAACCAGCCATAAAGAGATCAAGCATAGCCTTATGTTAATGCTAATTTTATCACAAATTTAAAAAGCATTCAGTCTGAAGAAACTAAAAAGGATCTCAACAGGGGCTAGAGGCAAAAGGGGAAAAGAACAAACAATCATGAATTTGGGCATTTTCATAGCAGACAACAAAGAAAGACCACATGTTACTTAGGACAGATTTGAAGGTTCTAGTCATGACAGCACTCAACAAAATACTAGATTCATTTTTTTTTATTTAGACAACATCAGTTCGAGACGAACCATTAAACAAGTGCAACGTTTCAAATACCCCAACACACTATATCCATATATCTCATTATTTATCAGTAATATAGGACTAGCAACCAAAATCAGCCATCCTACACAAACAAAGGTGATTGCACAAACAAGGGAAAATCTAATCAGACATTGTACATCAGGCAGAACACTTCAGATCATCCTACACATATTCATTCATCCTTGGCTGCACTTATGAACAATATGAACAAATTGATGACCAAACAACAGTACAGACAATCCATACACCATCAGCAGACCTATAACCCAGTTAAACTGATAAAAAAAAATTAGGCAAAACGTGGACATAAGCTATACCATGGCATCATGTTGCTAGAATAGAAAACAATGATACCTAACAGAGGATCACATATATAACACTATATTCCCAATTTTCAGCCGCTCCATAAATCAATACCAGTCACCAATACAAATTAATTCAGACCAAATCTTTAAACCAAACATTATACAATAATTCCTTATTAGTTCAATTCGAATGTAAATGAAAAGAGTGGTGCTGTGAGTTACTGAAGCAGTTCTTTACAGAATGCATAAATGTGGCCTTGCTCACGATCAATCTTCTTCTAAGACCTCCATCCTCGGCCCTTTCTCTAAACCTCTCTCAGAAGCAATTCTAAAAAAAAAAAAGAACCCCCCAGCAGCAATATCCTAATGCCCTATTTATACACAAAATTCAAGCCAAAAATAAAAATAAAAATAAAAAAAAACGTCTCTGCCTTGCTCGGATCAGTACCTTGCTCCTACCACGTCAGATTTGTTTTTTTCTGGTCCGTTGGAGTGCCTGCCTCTGAGCAAGACGCGTCTTCCACTCCGCGCGGTTCGTGACCAGGATGTACTGGTGCCTTCCTCTCCACGCGCGCGTGCAAACACGAACAATCCTTTTGATGTCGCGTGTGGCCACGGAGGAGAGTGGAGCGTGAAGCTTGGTACAGGGATGATTTGTGGTGCAGCGGCCAGTGCGAAGGAGTGGAGCAGAGGGTGAGCGAGAAATGTCGGGAAAGTGTGTGCGTGCTAGTGGTCTGGTGCGGCGTGAATCGCGGGGCGGCTGGTGCAGTGGTCTGGGTGCGGCGTGGCAAAGGGGTTGGTGCGCTGTTGGTGTGCGAGAAATGGGGCGGCGCAGAGCTTTTCTTCTCTGCTACGGTGTTGCAGAGGTATGAGGAAACGGGGGAATTGGCTGATGGGTGTGATGGATTAGGGCCTGAGCTAATGGGCCAATGGGAAATGGGTTGGGTTCTGGGCTTGGATGGTGGAGGCTTGGTTTGGATCCTTGATCCAATTCAGATGGGTTACTGGGCTATTTTCACATTTTTGTATTTTTATATTTTTTAATTTTATAATTTTTAATTTTTTTGTATTTTTTGTATTTTTAGATTCTTTTAATTAGGTGACTAATAATTTTCTTTATTATTTTCATTTTTTGAATTTTGTAATTTTATATATTTTTATTTTTGGTATTTTTATATTTTTATACTTGTTTGTATTTTTTTGCATTTTTGGTATTTTTTATATTTTGTATATTTTTGGATTTTGTAATTAATTAATCAACTAATTAATTAAAAATTTAGGTGACCCGGACAAAATATAGTGTTCACAGAGATTATTATATGAATCTAAGAATACAATAAATAAAAGTATTTGTTGTGGTTGAAGAAACTTGTTCATTTATTTAAGAAAACAAATAATTGAAAGTCCAGTAAGGAGAAAAATAGCATTTATTATTGTCAAATTAGTTTTAGTGGTATGAGTGAGCAAAAACTGAAAGCAGGTCCCTATATACGCAGTAACATCGCAATATAAGGCCAAAAATGCATTCCAATGTACCAAATAGGAAAAAAAAAATTCTGAGATGAGAACAAAAATGGAAGATGACATTATCTGTTACGGAATACAATCACATTAGAGAATACAATCACAATTGTCCTAATTTTTACCTATTACATATATTTCTTGATTCATCAATTGGTGGATTGAAATATCATAAAAATGCCAAAGCAACGGTGGCTTGGAAACCAAAAGCTCATTAGCTACTTCCTGCATTGATGGTCTGGATTTTGGGTCGGGGCACAGGCATGCTAATGCTAATGTTACAACAAGCACAACATCTTGCATATCTTTTCGAAGAAAGGGAAGTGGAATACGAGAGTCCAATATATCTTTCAGCATCATGTTTTGAGTAGATGGATTTGACAAAGATGAAATCAATTCTCCTGGATGCTCACCCATCATTGTTTCTAAAGCCACCACTCCAAAGCTATAAACATCACATTTTGTAGTCACAGTCATAGTGTAAGCCAGTTCTACAATATTTCAAACATTACCAAGGTCACGGGTTATCGATAGTATTAATTCTGTAAAATAAAAATTAAATAAATGAAATCTTATCTGTAAAGAAGTTGGATTTATAATTCTATAAAATTCAGAAGAGAAAGAGAAAGACTGAGAGAGTAAAACTTCAGAAAGCCAGCATTCATAATATTTTCTAGATAAAATGAATTTAATAGAAGGAAGAGAGAAGAAAAAGCAAAACTTTACCTGGAGCAATATATCCGTAAGTACCAACTGGTAGAGTTTGATTAGATGAATCAGGATCAAGGAGTCTAGCTGTACCAAAGTCTGAGACAAAAGCCTCGAACTCTGAATTCAACAAAACATTGCTACTGGTTACGTCTCGATGAAGAATAGGTTGAGTACAATGATGATGCATGTGAGCCAGAGCATATGATGTCCCTTTGATAATATTTACTCTCTTGCTCCAATTCAGTTCTTGAGCTTCTACATCATTGGCCAAGTTACAGAATAAGCTTCCCCTTTCCAAATACTCAGACACCAAAAACATGCACCTGTTGTGCAAACAAAAGCCATAAAGCCTAATGATGTTACGATGACGGATTTCTGTCAAGATCTTGACCTCATTGCAAAAACTCTTGTAAAACGATGGATTCTCAGATTCTGTTTTGTGAAGCTTTTTCAGTGCAACACTTCTACCACTGGGAAGTTGTGCTCTGTAGACACTACCATAAGCACCGGTTCCTATGCAATACCTGATATCAAAGTCCTCGGTTGCTTCAATGATGTCTTCAAATGCAATATTACCATCGTAGTTCCAAATTGAGAACAAGTCTCCATTCTTTCTTCTTCTTGCCTCATTTCCCAACTTACGAGACCGAGCACGGAAAAAATAAATTCCGATACATACACATACTGCGAAAATGAGAAAACCGCCTATACCGGAACAGACAATGACCAATGTCGGTCTATAATGGTGATAATAAGATGGAGAGTAATCACAATAGCTGTGACCTGTATTAGCAAAGGGATTGTAACACAATTTGAGGTACGTTACAGAATGGAGTCCCACAGGTACTGGGCCGGTGAGGTTATTATTCCTGAGATCTAGATAATAAAGATTGCCGATTTGAGAAGGAATGCTTCCACTTAAAAAGTTGTTGCTGAGTAGCACATGACTACAGTGGATAAGAATACCAGGTGGGATGGGTCCCTCAAGGCTGTTGTTGGAAATATCTAAATATTTGAGTTTGGAGAGTTGTGCAATCCCAGATGGGATGAAACCACCTATATGGTTAGAACTCATTGACAGCTCCTCCAAATGGGTTAAAAGTCCTACGGCGCTTGGAATTTGACCATAAAGTTCATTGCGATCCAACTTTATGCAAGTCAAATTCTTCATGTTCCATAATTGCTCTGGAATTGTGCCAAACAGCATATTTAAACTCAGATCTAAGGTTAACAAATTTGTTAATTTCCCTCTTTCCTGAGGGATGAAACCACTGATTTGATTCAAGGAAAGGTCAAGATTCTGTAACTGGGTGAGGTTTTGAACTGAAGAAGGTATCTCACCAGAGAATGAATTATGGGACAAATTCAAATGCAAGAGACTGCTCATAAGACCCAGACCCGAAGGAATGGATCCATAAAACCTGTTCAAACTCAAGTCTAATGTGACAAGGTTCTTCAAATTGCCAAACTCGTCTGGAATCACACCACCAATAGAATTGAAAGAAACGTCAAACACCACAAGTTGAGTGAGATTTGCAAGTGTGGTAGGAAGCTGACCATCAATTTGATTAGAAGAAAGGTCCATACGAGTGAGACTGGTCATATGACCCAAGCTTGAAGGAATGCTTCCAATGAAGTTGTTGGAACGTAAGTCCAGTGTGACAAGTTTATTCAAAACGCTGAATTGAGGTGGAATTCCATCACCAATGAAATTGTTAGAAATATCAAACATCACAAGTTGAGTGAGATTTGCAATTGTAGTGGGTATATGACCTATAAGATAATTATAGGACAGGTTGAGATGAGTGAGCTTCTTAAGAGCACCTATATCCGCAGGGATTATACCCGACAGCCCCATTTCACTGAGATCTAGACGGACTAAGTTTGGCAAGGCAGTCAAATTGATATCCCATGGCCTCTGATCTCTTGTCTGAGAGCTGCCTACTGGAGTTGAAATCTCTGTAATGCTTCCAGCCTCATTGCACACAATACCAGTCCAATTGCAACGGTTTTTGATATCTTGGCCACTCCACCAATGACTCGAATCCAAAGCATCTGCTTCTTCATCTATGGGTGACGAACTGGATGCTGCCATTGTGGGAGTTAAAGCAACAGCAGCAGGAAGGAAAAAGGCATTGGCGGTGGCACAAAAGAGAACCACAATTACTATCAAAGTGGAAGGGGATACTGCCATGGTAAGTACAAATTAATTCAGATGGTGGGTTCAATTACACAAGTCCATAATTTTCTTTTTGGTGTACTTATTTATACTTCTCGTGGCTGTCCCCTCCATCCCTTCCTCAGTTAAGCAAGTCATTTTCCTTCCTGCTGTTACCGTAAGACGTTAATTAGTGATGACCAGCTATCCTTTTCCCATATAGTGGAATATCTTTGAATTATTCTATCTCAAAATTACTTTTTGAAGTCCTAAAGGCTAAAAGTATGTGTTGTAAATTTGTAATGCATTGCCTATTGGATTTTTCTTGAGAAATATGGACAATCATTGACCAACAACTCAAACCATATACGGAACGTATGGGAGGGAATAATGCAAGTCCTTTTATTTTCAGGGAGTAATCCAAACGTTATTATTAATTTAAAAAATATATTTAAATGAAAATAATTTAAGAAAATTACAATTAAAAATAATTAGTGAAGAGTGTGGGTAAGTAATTGAAAGGTAATTGAAAATGTCAATATCCCTACCGTAATTTTAAATAATTTCTTACAAAATGTTTTAAGCAGTTTTTCATTATTAATTAAAATATTAATTTTCACATTAAAAGAAAATGATTCAACGTGATCAATTAAAATGAAAATTGATATTTGACTATTTCAAAAATTGAAATAAAATGAATTTTTATTGATACTTTTTTCTGCCTCTTTTTCTTCTTTTATTTTCCACGTTATGTTGCCTCTGAAGAAATAATTTAAGAATTTCTTTGTAGAAGAGTCTTTGACGTTCATGGTCATTTTATATCATCCTGCCAAAAGAAAAAGTAAGTTGATGAAAAATTGAAAGGAAAAAGTAAAACTTTAATTCGTACAGTTGGTGCGTAAGACTGGAAATATGTTATACGGTTTAATAGGAATTAACGTAATAATTTATTTTTGACATATTTTGATTTAATTTATTTATTAAATAAGTCAAATTTAATTAAAAAAATTTATTTAACTTAATAAGTTGATTTATTTATTTATTATATATACATATAATTAAAATTTTATAATACTTATATAATTTATTAATTATATATTAATATGATATATAAATATAATATAATAATTTCGTTAAATATAAAATATATTTAAAATATATAAAATTATAATTTATTAATTTATTCTATATTAATTTTTAAATAGACTTTTAGACTTTCATATTTTTACAAAAATGTCAGCTTAAGTTAAAAAAAAAATTACAATAAATAATAAATTAAATTAAAATCAAAATTTTACAAAACAAATTATGACTATTTAAAGTAAAACTTATCTTAACCTACTCTAACTCCACCGGTGCCGCGTTGCAATGTTGACATGTTATTCACCTGTGTGATATCAATTACATTAATACGAGTAATCCAATTCTTACGATCATAACCATGCACAATTTGTTTGGGATTATATCATGTCATATCTTGTCATACAGGAGTTGCATCAAACTTTATTAATAAGGTTTATGTTTAATTTTCATTGTGAGTAATCTTTCTTGACAAATGATTTATAATTATCATTGTAAATTATCGTTGAGATTTGTAGCATATTACAGACTTGGAAATGAGTATAGTCTACCCTTTTTCTGCATTTTAAATATATAAAAAAAATAAAAACACATTTTAGTCTTTTAAAAATATACACGATATTATATTAGTCATTTATTTATCAACAATATTAAATTAGTCCTTCAATGATAGTTAATATCATTAATTTTGTTATTCAATAATTAATTTAATGTCATTTTAAAAACTAATTTAATGACAAAAATATAACATTTAAGGGACAATTTGATGTCATATACATATTTAGAGAATTAATTTGATGTATTTATAAATTAAAGATTAATGTAATGTCGCTTATATATTTGAATGATCAAAATAAATGTTTATTCTAAAAAAATTAATAAACTTATGTAGTTGAACCCATTTGAATTTATAGACTTGATATGCAAAATAACATTACTAAAAAGAAAATCAGTAGCTTAAGTTTTAATCATAGACAAGCATGAAGACATTAGGAGTAGGTTAGTTGGTAAAAAATTTAAGTATTAAAAATATTTTAATATTATGAAATTAATTATTTTAATACTTTAGTGAAAAAAAATTCATTTATATTTTTTGTCATGAAGAATTAGACATTAAAAAATGAATAAATGTTAAAGCCCTAAAAAAAATAACTTAAACATTTTACAAAATTGATATTAACCTGTTTAATAAGTAAATTGATTCACTCTTAACCGTTTGATTAATATATAAATTTAATATTATTAATTAATAATTAATACTTGTTGATGCATCCGTGCACTAAATCTTTTAAGGTGTTTCCACCCAAAAAAAATCTTTTAAGGCGCATATTAAACGTTATAGTTCAAACTGGTCAAAGTCCAACAGTAGCTTGTCAAAGCCATATGCGTACAATTTCAAGTTTGCATGGCTGCCGTTTCTGTTGTAAGTTCTTACTTCTTAGAAATCATTAATACTCCAAATCCAAGTTACCAACAAAAGACGTTGTCCTAGGATCTACACCAACATTTTTTATTCCAAGATATTTTGGCCATTTGGAGTCATTTGCTTCATCTACAACTTTACTCAATCCATTCAAGCATGCATGGCTCACTCGAAATTTTGGCCATTTAGAAGCATTTGTTGAAATTAGAGAAAATAATAACTAATATAGTATTTAAAAATTGTAAAATAAAAAAATCATATCATAAAACTTCAGTAACATGCTTTAGGTTAGTTGGGAAGCTTACTCAAAAGTAGTAGACGTTTTCACTCTAGATGGTCCATACTAACATATTATAAACGAATTACTCGCTAGCGTGTGAAATGGACACTTGAACAGATTGCGAAAAATAAAATGCCGACAACAGTAGCTGACATATATGGAACAAGAAAAAAAAAAAAAAAGATCATATGTGGCCATGAAATGTTGTTAACATTCCATGAGAAAATGAACTAGTGAGGCTTTAGTTTAATTTGTTAGATTAGTTGGTGGAATTGGATGATATTATAAAAATAATTTATTTATAATAAAATTTTATTTATAAAACTTTCTTAAAATGTGAAAATATACAAATGAATCTTTGTATAATTTGGAAATTAATAAATAAATAAAAAGAAAATGGGGGAAAATAATAATATCACTCCGATGACTAACCGGGTGAGGTTAATTGGCAGTAGATGCTGCCCCTCCAGTTGGTGGTCAAACTGATTTGATGGATTGAACGTGTGAGAATGGCACATGGAATCACTATGGTCAAATGCTTGAGAAGGTGCTCGGTTCCTGCAGGAAGAAGTTAGAAGAGGATGACTGGTATACTGCCGTTTCCTGCAAGTTCTTTGGGGATATTAATAGGCCACGGAATCCAAAAGTTGATTCAAGTTATGACTATAGTAAAAGATTTGTATTATTTGAGAAAGCACTAGGTTATTGCAAGACCAACATGACACTCCTCACCATGAAGTAAGTTGGTCCTGAACTGGGGCTCCACTCGGAGAAATATAATGCCCAAGAACATTGTTGCAAAGTTTAACGCTTACTCATTCTGTAGTTGACCATTTCTAGTTTGAAATGCCTTTCATTTTGATAGTGATTGTAATATATTTAGGTTTATTACTCTGTTTCAAAGCAAAGCTTCATCAACTATGAGCTAAAAAAACACCGTATACCAACCAGGAAAGAAAAAATTGCACTCACCAGGTAATAATTAAATTGTGTTTGGGCCAAACCACAGTCGCAGAGTAGAAATCGGAATTTAAGGGATAGACCATAAAGTGGAATGCCCAAAACAAGGAGAGATTGTATTGTAACATTGACTCCCTGTAGCAAGCACTCCTATAATTAAGGTAATTAACTAAGATTTGAAGCTGGCAGTTGAGTGTTCGGACTAAAAGGTCAAAAGATCGGAAATTACACAAGATGCGAAACATGTCATGTGATGGAAGATGCAGATATCAATTAAAAGGAAACAAAGTAAAATAGAAGATATGATCAGACCGAAAAAGAGGACCTTTTCATGACTTGTGTAACTAATGAAGATTAAATCTCCACATATCCTTGTCAAGTCTCCTTTGACCCCTCCATCAAACAAGGACTCTTCCAATACTGATAGAAAATATACTTTGTCATTTGATTCAACACGCAAACTAATTATCCAAAGAAAAAGGGGACAATGAGGAAGTTCACATATGATATGTCAGAGAGTATGATACATATATTAAGCTGACTCCACGGAGATCAAGCAGCAGCATCCAAGAACTGACGTTTCTCTGGTTTACTAGTCTCTTACCCCTCTGATACTTTCTCTCATAATCACCTCCAATGATGAGAACTCACATAGTCTTATGGCTTTTCTTCATGCTATTTTGCTGTATTAGCTTCGGCATGAATACCCTTGTGGTGACAGGCTACTGTTTTGGCCATCAGCAATCCTTGTTGCTCCATTTGAAGAACAATCTCACCCTACTCGGCCCTTCGGAATCTTCAAAACTTATGCTGTGGAATCAAAGTGTAGATTGCTGTGAATGGATGGGAGTAACGTGCAACGAGGGACGTGTTACTGGTCTTGACCTCAGCCAAGAATCAATCTCCGGAGGAATTGACAACTCAAGCAGTCTCTTCAGCCTCCAATATCTGGAGAGTTTGAATTTGGCCTATAATTACATCAGGAGTGAGATTCCATCTGAGTTTCGAAAGCTCACAAATTTGAGACATTTGAATATGTCAAATGCAGGCTTCACGGGGCAAATTCCTACTGAAATCTCCCAGCTAACAAATTTGTCGACTCTCGATCTGTCAGCTTCTGAGTTGAAGCTGAAACTTGAGAACCCAAATCTCCAAATGCTTATTCAGAACCTCACTAAGATCACAGAACTCTATCTTGATGGTGTAAACATAGCAGCCCCTGGAAATGAATGGGGCCATGCTTTAGCATCATCAATGCCGAATCTGCGAGTGCTGAGCTTGTCAAGCTGCAACCTTGGAGGTCCCATTGATTCTTCCTTGGCAAGGCTTAAATCTCTCACCATAATTCGTTTGTCCTGGAACATTTTGTCATCACCTGTTCCAGAATTCTTTGCTAACTTTGAAAATTTGACGATGTTAGATCTTAGTGGTTGCAGATTGCAAGGGAGATTTCCAGAAAAGATTTTCCAAGTAGAAAGGTTAGAACATCTTGATCTCTCGTACAATTATGATCTTCATGGTTCTTTGCTAGATTTCCCACAGAATGGATCTCTCCAAACCATGACACTGAAGTGGACAAAATTCTCTGGACCACTACCGAATTCTATTAGTAATTTGAGGCAGTTGTCCACTTTAGATCTTTTTAATTGCCAATTCAATGGAACTCTTCCCAGTTCAATGTCAAAACTTACCAAACTTTCTTATCTGAGATTGTCATCTAACACATTCACTGGTCCAATCCCATCGTTTAGTATGTCCAAGAACCTCACCCATATAGACCTCTCTGATAATGATTTCAACAATTCAATACCATCCACTCACTTTCAGGGTCTCTTGAATCTAGTTGACATCAAATTGCAGCAAAATTGCTTCAGCGGGAGGATCCCCTCTTCTATGTTTGAGCTCCCATCAGTACAGGTGATTCGACTTCAAGGAAACCAATTTGATGGTCAACTTGATGACAATGCAAACGGTTCGTCTGCAATACAAGAGATTGATTTGAGCAGCAATCAATTACAAGGGCCTATTCTCATGTCTTTATCTCAACTCACTGGACTCAAGATTCTTGACCTTTCAAACAACAATCTATCCATTATTAATGATACCACTGCAGACTCTTCGTTTCCATCTTTTCCCTCCTTAGGCAGCTTGAGTTTGGGTTCTTGCGGGTTGAGAACATTTCCACAATTTTTGAAAAATCAATCAACACTAAATTACCTTGACCTCTCAAAGAACCATTTTTGCGGAACAATACCCCAGTGGATTTGGAATCATTCTTTCTTAAATCTGTCCCAGAACTATCTTACAGATTGGGAAGAACCTTTGCAGAATAATAATTCCATTGCGTCTGTTCTTGATCTGCACTCCAACCAACTCCAAAGGCTACTTCCAGTTTACCCAAGGGGTCTGGAATATATAGATTTTTCCAATAATAACATCAATAGTAGCATACCAGAATCATTGTGCAATGTCCAAAAGCTTCTAGTTCTTAACCTTCGAAACAACTCCCTGACTGGAAAAATTCCCAAATGCTTGATTGCAATGAATGAAAATCTGGCTGTATTAAATTTAAGGGGAAACAAGCTTACTGGAAGTATTGATACATTTCCTGGTTCATGTGGCTTAAGAACTCTAGATCTCAATGGCAACTTCCTAGAGAGAAAGCTGCCAACAAATCTGGTAAATTGCACCACACTAGAGGTTTTAGACCTTGGGAACAACCGGATTGATGATGAGTTCCCCTGCTGGTTGAAGAGTATATCCACTTTACGTGTTCTTATTCTGAGATCCAACAAATTGCATGGGTCCTTGGAATGTCCAACAACAGAAGCAGCCTGGCCAAGTATTCAGATTGTTGACCTTGCTTCTAACAATTTCATCGGCAAAATTCCCCCTTCTTTTCTTGAAACGTGGAAGGCAATGATGGAGGATCAAAATAATGAGACCATGTTGAAGCTTAATGATCTACATGTTGAGCTAACTCTGTATAACAATATTAATTACCAGGACAGAGTGACGGTGATTAGCAAAGGTAACCAGGTGGAGCTAGAGAAGATCTTATCTGTCTTCACTTCAATCGATTTCTCATGTAACCAGATTAAAGGACCAATACCAGAAGAACTTGGACAATTGAAAGCATTGTACCTTCTGAACTTGTCTCATAATGCTTTGCAGGGCAACATACCATCATCTTTTGGAAATCTGAAGTCCCTCGAGTCTTTAGACTTGTCAAACAACTCTTTGAGTGGAAAGATTCCAACACAGCTTTCAAGCCTGTATTTCCTTTCAGTTTTGAACGTCTCCTTCAATCATCTGGTGGGAAGAATCCCAACAAGTACTCAGATTCAATCTTTTGAAGCATCATCTTTCATAAGCAATGAAGGGTTATGTGGGCCTCCATTGACCCCGAACTGTAGTGGTGAGGGAGTGCAACCAGCACCTGGAAAATCCTATTCCCATAAAGAGAGTTTAATTGATTGGAATTTCATAAGTGCTGAATTGGGATTTACTTTTGGCATTGGAATGGTTATTCTTCCCCTTTTATTTTGGAAGCAGTGGAGGCTTTGGTACTGCAAACAAGTAGAAGACATGCTTTATCGCATATTCCCTCAGCTAGATTTCGTTTATGAATACCACGGTGGGAAAAATTATAGAATTCTAAGGTGGAAACGCCACTGAATTCAAATTGCATGAGCCTTGTAGAAACATATAGCATCAATAATAAAGCTGTAGCATCGAACAAAATACTTTGCATTGTAATTTTGTATGAGTAGAAACTGTAGAATAGTATGTCAGCATTTGGCACAGTATGTGCACTGCGTACAACCATTCTCATTATATGTACTGACAATAGTAAGTTTTAGACAAATAAGGAATGCCACTTATGATTTCCTCACATTTGTTAAAGATATAAAACTAAGTCAAGTTCTTCCAAAGCAATTTATATATCTTCCGCACACGTCTTTTGGGCTTGAGGTATGGATAATGAAGAATTGAGACAGGAAAGATTGGACTGCTAACCATTTAATCATAAATGACATGTCAAGGGCCAATTTATCTCTCTAACAACATTGTAATTAATTAAGATCATAGATGTTGGAGGTTCATGATTTTCTTTCAATTTTTCGTCATCTACTAATGATGGAAAGTTACATTCTCCTCAACTTGAAATTGGCAATGATTGTAAGGATTAGGCATCAAGGAGTAAGGAACAATGGATCAATGTTATAATATAAGCATGAACCAATATCTCCACTTGAAAAGATTTTTTTTTTATTTAAAAAAAGATACATAAAAGGGGGGGAGGGGGAAAGGAATACAAAAATTTGAGACCTTGACTTGTCCATTCCACGTAGAAAAGAAATCAATGACAAGACCCGCGTAGAAAAGTGAGTCAGTCATTTGATGTTACCTCTACCGAAAATGGTTCATTGACACGATAATCACCAAGGAAACTTCCAAGTTCCAAATAAACTATCAATTTGAGACCTTGACTTGTCCATTCCACCACAGGTTTTCCCACTCGTCACGGCCTCCTCTGCTTCGTTCTCCGAAACCCATTACAGAAGAAAGAAATTAAAAGAGGCACCACACCCCCTTGAGAAAAAGTAAAATTTCAATTTGAGACACCACCTCTTCTGCTTCGTCCTCAGAAACCCATCTAGCCAAAGAAGAAAGAAACTAAAGAGGACCCCAATCCATTACCCACATGAACCCCTTGCCGTGGTGGTGCTCTTCCACGCTAATTCTTTCCTTCGCTCTCCTACTCGCCCCTCTCCAAGGTAAATAAATAAATAAAGTCTTTTCGTTTTTCTTCTTCAGTTTTCACACCCTTCTTCTCTATTAATCAACCTTGCTCTCCTTCTCAGGCAACACTACGTTCACATTTGTAAACCGATGCGACTACACAGTGTGGCCCGGTTTTATTCGAGTAAGGCCACTTGACGACCCGAAGCTCCACCCCACCGGATTCGAGCTCCGGCGAGGGTCTTCCCGGTCATTCCAGGTTCCAGCTGGGTTGTCCGGGCAATTCTGGGGCCGAACCGGTTGCAAATTCGACGGGTCCGGGTACGGGTCCTGTCTAACCGGCGACTGCGGCTCTGGCCAAGTCGAATGCAACCATGGACCATCCCCGCCGGCGACTCTCGGCGAGTTCACGCTTGACGGTTCCAATGGGTTAGACTTCTACGACATCTCCCTCGTGGATGGCTTCAACGTTCCGATGAATTTGGAAGCCGTAGGCGGGTCGGGTTCTTGCGGTTCTCCCGGGTGCATATTGGATTTGAACCGGTTATGCCCGCCGGAGTTAGTGTTCGGAGACGGGAAGGGTTGCAAAACCCCTTGTCAGGCTTTTGGTTCGTCGGAATACTGTTGCATTGGCGCATATGGTGCTCCGGACATGTGTAAGGGAAATGTTTACACCGAAATGTTCAAGGCTGCATGCCCCACGACGTATAGCTATGCCTATGATGATAAGACGAGCACATTTACTTGTACGAGTGCAAATTATGTCATCACCTTCTGTCCATCCTCGAGCTTTTCGTCTTTCTAGCAAAACCATTCCTTTCCTTTATTGTGCAACAAGCCAATGCTATGTATCTAGGATCTAGTTTTATATTTCTCGCTCATATCTTGTTAGACTCTACTATGTTCTCACAAATCTAGTTATTTTTATTTGAGAAAAATAATTAGATGTTCAAACTTTACCTTATTTTTTCAATAGCCACCGAGAGATTTTTAGAGCTTTTACAACTTGGCAAATAGATCCTTATTTCCATTGATTACAGTTCAAATCGATCATCACTTGACTTGAATTAATATTCATGATAATTGCTAATTTATCTATATTATTTAAATAAAATATTTAAATTCCTTTCTCCTTCTTTATTTATTTTCTATAACCTAAACATAAGAAATATCGAATAATTTAAAATTTAAAATGAAAAAAAATATTTTTCAAAATATTATATGGACAAATTTAAAATTATCTTGAATATTAATCAATCAGTAGAAATTCCATGATGAATGATTTTTAAGAGCATCTATTTATAAGTTTTAAAAAAATTTATGATTTTTTTTATCTAAATTTGAAAATTTATCATAACTATTTTAAAATGAGGTTAAATTTAAAAAAAAATATTTATTAATTTTTCCAATTTGATTTTGGCCCAAGTATAGTTATTTTACAAATAATGTATCAAAAAATATATATTTTTAACAATTTGGTAATTATTGTTGCATTGATACTAGTACATATATTATTTGATAAAATCCATGAATACATCAATTTTTAAATTCTAGAATACCGATACAACTACGTATATTTAATAATATGTGTACACAACCGAACTTGTTGGGATTTTGCTGAGAAATATATCCTCAACTTGGTGTGCTTAATTCAATCCATTAACCCTTTTTTTAAGAAAAAAGCATTTTTATTAATAAAGATCATTTTTATTAATAACTCACAAAATAAAAGATATTTTTAGAAAATCAAGATCATCATTACATAAATCTTGAAAAATTTTATGAAACAAAAATATAATTTGTCAATATCAAACAAATAAATCAGAAGTTATAACTTCTCAAAATTTATATATTTTTCTTTTTTTCAATTTTATAACCGACCAATTCTTAGCTCAACCAACCAATTCATCAATTTTTGTTCAAAACCAACCAAGTCAAACTAAATTTTACTGATTCAGATGGATAACTAGTCTCATAATCAACTAGTTAAGTGACCAGTTCACTAGTTGAACCAGATCTATGCCAGTTTTAATAACTATGATCCAAACACAAAACAACTTCAACTTTTCATAAAAATTCCACCAAAACAGCTATATTATAAAAGCACTTTTTGAAAAACTTACAAAAAACGCACTCTAAGCCCAGTCTTCGAGTCTCAAAAATAAACCCTAGCAAATACCCTCCTTTCCGCAGACCCAAAAAGAAGAACGGAACAAATCTCATTCGCCTACACGGCAGAAGCTTAAATCGCCAACATAGTTGCTTGTTGCAACAACATTTAGCCAGTGCTGCAATGCCTTGGGTTCAGTCCCAAATTAAATCAAGGTATAAATCGATAGTGGGGTTGAAATGGTCTTAAAACGACAACATCTCATATCAACTCCGTATTCAAGCGTCATTATGACAAATTGACTTGGGCCAGCGCACTTCAGCTAGAGTCAAGCCGTATAAAAAAAAAAGGAGAATGACAAAAGAAATCGTATACGTATTGTAGTATCATATACGTATCTAGTATCCACATTAGATAAGCAATTCGTTGAACTGTGGAGTGAACGATTTCTTTCGTCTCCTGGGAAATGAGCTTAAGTTATAGTAACAGGATGCAAATACAGAAGCTCTATTCGCCACCCTCCCAAATATCATCTAATAGTAGACAAACTCTGAGCGAGTTCATTTACCATGGGAGTAAATGTCAGCAAGAATATCAAAGTTTCCTATGTGATAAGCTTAGGTGCATTCTACATTAGAATTGAAATTAAGCAATTATTATGGGAGATGGACTTTACAATATTGTATTGTAGCACACAAAACCAAGACATAATAACAATAATAATTCCATAAATAACACAACTCAGATACCAATTGGGGGGGATAACGAAGTGCATATTAATAGGAACAAAATCCATCATCAAAACTACCACCCAAAAGAAGTTTTATCATGAATTTTCATATGTTCCAAAATTCGAAGATGACATGTAATAAGTACCAAAGAACTAAGTTTGCTTATCAAAAAGTACTCTGAAGGTAGAACTTGATACTATCACCAAACATCTCACTCTAAGCCACAAGAGTGCTGGCAGTTGTTGATTCACTGCAATAGTGGATAACCAAACAAGTATAAGAACACCAAAACGGAGGGAAGGAAACAACCTAAAACTAGTCAAATTACATACGGTAGCTAAAAGGAAGAGAATGTGAAAGGCAGCAATGCTTCAGAAATGAGATGCAACATGACAATTCCTTAATTGATAACGCGGATCTATAGTCTAGTGAACTGAGAATAACTAGCAAGAAACAAATTTCAGAGAAAAACATTGTTTGATCTTCCAGGAAAATTAGTCCAAATTAACAGAAAGCAGCATGACTGCAATCAAGCCAAGCTAAATCATTCAAACAGTCACCACGATATAAAGATGAAATATTTGGCTGCAATAATTTTTTAAAAATAAGATGGCAAACCACCCTTCAATCACATTGTTGAGCCAAATCTATAAAGCAAAGTTACAACCTTGTTGTTTTTATAAAAATTTAAATTTAAAAAAAACAGTTCACAATTTTTATGTACTACTCTCCAAATCACCATAGATACAAATCATTTGTGATCCAAAACTTCGTAAAAAAATTAAGATCAATAATAGCATATATGAAAAATCAAGAAGTCATAGACATTGAAGTTGAAGAATCATTTATAACACGTGGAAAACATAAACCATATCAGTCACCAAAATCAGGCCTCCTAAGGATAAGAAAAACATAGGAATTCTATGTGTGCGTGTTTGCACTCATGCAATGCCTCTTCCTAATTATCTAAAAATGACCCAGATACATCAATCAACCCTTATAAATCTATAAATATTATGTAAATTATGGAGAAGATAAAGCTTTAATACTTACTATTTCCATACAGGTGGAAGTTTCTTTGTCTTCTTATAGTAGCGGGCAAGTCGGTGGATCCTACTCTCAACCAAAATTAACCTGAATTTAGAATCTTTATCCTTCCTATTCCTCTCCAAGTGCTTCCTAATTGAGACCGCCTTCTTGATCAGGTGATACAGATCTTCAGGTATTTCAGGAGCAAGCCCTAAGAAAAGAGAGAAAGTAAGAAATAGAGGAGAATAACATTTCAGTTGTCCAAATATAAAAGCCAAAAAAGGGAAAAGCATACCATGGGCCTTCAATATACGCAAAATCTTGCTTCCAGTGACACTCTTCACCTGAGCAATTCCATGAGAGTCACGAAGAATAACACCAATTTGAGATGGAGTTAGTCCTTTCTTGGCAAACTTGCAGATGTTCTCCTCAACCTGCGAAATTCAAAACATCAAACAACAAATGCAATCAGAGTTCAGACCCAGGCTTTTATAATTTTAAAATAATACTGCACATTCAAAATTTAAAACCATAGTCAAAATAAGTTATGATGAGTATAAAGAGTATATTAACAAGTTAGCATTTAAATGCATTTGACATATGGTTAAGCTAATTTTGTTTTAGCTAATAAGATTCACAATAGAAAACCTGTTCCAAAAGAGGAGGTAAGAAACGTTCTTCTCATCCCTCCCGACCCGGTTTAAGGTTTAACAATACAAAATGAATAAGCATAACAAGCCTAGTTGCATGCGTGTATAAATACAATTGATGTATAGACAAATATAAATTAAAATACACATAAATGAACCACACATTAAAAAAATTTCAAATAAAAACTTAAAAAGATACAGGGTTCATAAAATAAAAAATAAAAAAACCATTTTTCAGTTAATCATCACTTTTTTGCCGGCACCAAGCAGAACCCCAATAAAAATAAACACAGAAAAACAAACATAAAAGTAAAAGGGGTTCAGATTTCTTACATCTTGAGAAGAGATCTTGAGCCAGCTGGGCGGGGTCCTCTTGTAGGGAAGAGCTGAACTGGAAATACCCTTACTGAAAACACATTCAACGAACGAATACAAAAACAACGTTAGACAAAACAAAACAAAAACCTCAAACAGTGTTTCGCGAAGCTCTAGCATGGAAAAGGGAACTGACCCATGACTGTGCATGCGTCCCATGGTGACGGCTTCAGAAGGTGAACGCTCTCTGCGGCTTCACTCTACACTTTCTTCTGCCTCTGCTGCGCCTGCGCCAAGAGAACAACAACAAACCCTGTGAAAATGAAGGCATAAGAAGCTAGGGTAAGCTTGGGGCTGCTTTTTGTTTGTTTAGGCCTTCCAAAATTGGACCAAGTCCATAAGCACTTGTTGGGCTTGGCCCATTTTATTCTGATGGGTTTCTACATGGAGCCCTTAAACTTGCTTCCCTTCAACGATGTCTCATAGGCCCATACCATGGTCCTAAACCCTACAATTTGATGCGTTAGCGGGGAAAATGAACTTCCGGATACTGGTTATACACCATTAAATATATATATAAAAAAAAAAATTGCTTCATTTTATTGGTTTGAGTCTTGTTTTTCTGCTAATAAGGCGGGCGTTTTATGGAATTTTTATACTAAAATAGTTATAAAAAAATTTATTTTTCATTTTACTCTAATTAAAAAATTATGTATTAAAATATATTATTTTTTTCATGTTAAAAAAATGTTTTACTAACCTTTTTTTAAATAAAAAAACTAATATTGATAAATCGGTTTCACTTCTTTTTTTATATAAATAAGTCGTGTTGGGAAATTGATTTAACTTAAACCGACTTCTTAATATGAAAGAAAAAATCAATCAATTTTGGTACATAATTTTTTAATTGAGATAAAACAAAAACTAAATTATTTTTTAGCTATTTTGATATACAATAGCGGGAGTTTTATTTGTTAGGCTGTATTTTTCTAATTTTTCTCTTTTTCGTGGGGTGCTTTTCATGTTGATCTTCCACACATAATTTTATATTTAAAAAAATAACTATAAGCATGTAATCAAACGATAGATATTTTTTCTTGTTTGTCAATCATCATATTATAAAAAGAAGTGTAAGATTATTTTCTTTTTGTATATAGAAGGTGAGCACTTAAGCTTAAGAAAGGAATAAGTGGACTAGTGAGAAGCGAGCTACAAATTTGTTTGCAAATATAATAATATCTTAAACGTATAAATTCAGCATATGTTATGATACAAACTTTTATTAATTTGTTTTGGTATAGCAAGCAACGAGCTAATAGTGTTCTGTCAGCCAATCCAATATCAGGTAGAATTTAATAACAATATCGCAACCTATTAAAATTTATTAAAATATGATTATATAATCATGTTATAGGGGTAATTGAATAATTTGGTGTTGTCTTAGAAATTATTTTTTAAATTAATGTAATTTTAAAATTATTTTTTAAAATAGGTTAAATTTTTTTAAGCTTTTTTTCTTACGTGGCACTTACATGGCAGAGGGTTTTTTTTTTTAATTTTTGTTTTTTTATCTTAAAAGTAGACCAAATAAAACTTAAACTTAAATATTCTTAGTATGTGTCATTCATACCACTACATTAAATAACTTTATTATGTTATAAATGTAATATATATATATATTATTAAATGATATTATATATTATTAAATGATATTTGATTATTTAATAATATCAATAAAAATATTAAATGATTACCTAAATTTTTAAAATTTATATATAACGAAATAACTACATTAAATAGCTATATGAATTAGTGTAATTATTTAATTATTATACTGATACTATTAAATGATCAAGTATCATTTAATAATAATTAATATATAATATAATTTACAAATCTAACAAAATCATTTGATTTAATGATTAAGATGATATTTTTCATTATAACCAAGTTTCAAGTCTCATTTGGTCTACTTTTAAGATAAAAAACAAAAATTTGAAAGAAAAAAAAAGAGTCATTTAGCATTGATTTTAGTAAAAAATTGTGGATAAATGCCACTTCATGACATTACTTGTGCTAGGTTTATTAGTGCAAATATCACATAAGCAAAAAAAACACAAAAAACAAAATCTACCCTATTTTAAAACTACAATAATTTAATAAATAGTTTCTATAACTCCACTAAGTTTGTCAATTATTCATCTTATACTATATACATAATCATTCATTTACCCCGTTACATGTACAGGGAGATTTGAATCTCTATCATATTACAACGCGTAATTTCGATAGAGAAGAAGAAGCCAAATTTACAAAGAAAAATATAGAAGAAGAAAACAAGAACATCAGATCATCCGAACTGGAGAGAGTAGATCTGTCGAAAATGAAATTAGAAAAACAAAAACCAGCTGAATTAGTGAATGAGATTATAAAAGAAAAGAAGACAAAGAGAGAGGGAAGAAGCGCGAAAGGATAAATGGACTGCTAAAGGAGATCAAAACGAAACAAATTTAGAGGAAAATGATCCCAATAAGCAGTATAATTAACTATTAAAAAATTTAAGTCATAAGTAAATTTGAATTTAATTATTAAAAATTCTTAATGAAATTAATTTTGTACCCACGAGATTATTTTCAGGCACAAAAAAAATTAATAAATTAAATTAAATTTAAATTAACTTTAAAAAAAAAAAAAACTGCTGAAAGGCATAAGGAAGATAAAATAATATTAACCGTTGATTACTATTTAGCACGTTATATCAGTGTCATCTGTCATGTGATGGCTGATTGGCTGCGCCAGGGACCATCGTCACCATACTACGCAAAAAGTGTGGTACATCTCGAAAAGAGTTACCCATTTACGAACGCAGGACGCAGACAACATTTGAAAGTATACGTGGCTGAGCATATTTCAGGGACATCGTACCCTGCGCCTGCCTATGCCGGCAGTTACCTGCGTCAACAGTAACACGTAGCAGTACCAGCCTTGGACTTACTTTCAGTTTCAGATCACTACTTTCTCAATTCTTTCACCCCTTGCTCACTCCTGAGTCCAGAGTTCAAAACATACTGCTTTTTCCCCTCTAACCAAACATCCCTGAGCCCAGATATCTTCTGACATTTTCCCTCTATAGCCAAACAACCCTTTCTTGGCTTCATGCCCATTCTTCTGTTACTTGCTCCCATTCCCTTTTCATTCTCCTAAAATCTCCCCACTGCAAAAATCATAAACCTTTTCCTTTTTCACCTCCAAGTACTGAGGCTTAGAAAACCCAACACACCAAGATTAAAATTTACAGCGAAGTTCTCTCATTTTCCCTTGCACCTAACATGTCTTTGCTCATGTACCTCCTGCTGAAAGTTCATATCTTCCTCATTTGTGCTTCTCCATTTGTTTCCTCTCGGACTGAGCTTGACTCTCTCATGGCCATCAAAGACTCTCTAGACCCAGACAACCGTGTGTTGACCTCATGGACTTATCACTCTGACCCATGTGGTGGCACTTTTGAAGGCGTGGCTTGCAACCAGCAAGGTCGCGTTACCAATATTTCACTGCAAGGAAAGGGTCTCTCCGGGTGGATACCTGCAGCTATGGCTGGGCTCAAGAGCTTGACGGGTCTGTACCTGCACTTCAATTCTCTGAATGGGAGGTTACCTAAGGAGATTGGAAGTTTGACTGAGCTAAGTGATTTGTATCTCAATGTGAATAGTCTTTCTGGGGATATCCCTCGTGACATTGGCAATATTTCTAATCTTCAAGGTGGGTTGCTGATTTTCTTGTAAAACTGTAATCTTTGCTATTATTTCTATCGCCTTGTGTGTGTGTTTGAGCATAGATTGCTAATTTTATGACATTAAGGTCCAATAAAGTACACGGCTAGAATTTTTGAACTTCATTATCTGTTTAGTATGTTATCTGTAATGATTAATTGTGGGGGAATTTAGTACAGTCAAATTTGGTCCTTATTGCATTTAGCCATTTGGTTATTTTGGGTCACTCAAAATATTAGAGTTTATAATGTCTGGCCATTTTAGTACTCTAGAAGTCAATCTTCATTTCTCTCTGTCTGTCTTCTTAATTAATTTTATGATTTTTTATTTTTTGCTGAAACTAATTTCATGAACTTGTATTTGCTCGTTTTCTTCTCTCTTTGGGCATGATTTCATAAGTATTTTGATTTACCATGTCATTTAAAACTCTATAGTTTGGTGGGTGAAATAGGATGCCATTGAACTCGAGGAAAGAGAATAGGAAGAAAATGACAGCTACAGGAGGGAAAGAAAAGAGGAAGAAAGAGGATTTATTGCATTAAGAACATAGAAAACTCAGGAACTGTACATATGCTTTCTTGCATTCATTTCTGTTTATCTCAAAATAGCTCAAGATATTCTAATCTGTGTAGTGCATGCAGTTTTGCAGCTTTGTTGTAACAAGTTTACTGGGAGTATACCTACTGAACTGGGAAACTTGAGGAGGCTCAGTGTTCTTGGACTGCAATATAATCAATTAAGTGACACAATTCCTGCAAGTTTGGGTGAATTGGAGACATTAACACGATTGGATCTGAGCTTCAATAGCCTTTTTGGCCCTGTTCCAGTGAGATTGGCTAATGCACCTAAACTGGAGATTCTTGATATCAGAAACAATTCTCTCTCGGGCGATGTCCCTACAGGTAATCAATTATAGAGGGTTGAAAACTTAAAATGATTTTGTGAGAAAATATTGGTTTCTTGTAGGAAACTTAGATTTATAATTTAATTTAATTTTATCTCCTTTATGTATTAATGCAGCTCTGAAGAGACTAAAAGGCGAGTTCCAGTACATCAACAACCCTGGTTTATGCGGGACTGGATTTGCCAATTTAGGTTCTTGTAAAGCAGTAGGCAGTGTAGACCCAAATAGACCTGAGCCATTTGAACCCAGTAATCTTTCTACCAAAGATCTTCCAGCATCAGCTGATCCAGAAGCTAAAAACTGCAGTGAGGCTCATTGTAAAAAGCTATCACGATCTTCAAAAGTTGGTCTGGTTTTTGGGGTGATTGGAGTTATTGTTGCTTTCACTGCTTCTGGGTCTTTTGTGTTCTTATGGTTCCGTCGTCAGAACCAGAAAATTGGAAGCACTGCTGACACTTCTGATAGTCGGCTTAGTACTGACCAGATCAAGGAAGTATACAGGAAAAGCGCATCTCCTTTGTTAAGTTTGGAGTATTCTAATGGATGGGACCCATTAGCCAAAGGTCGAAGTGGTTATTCTCAGGAAATTCTTGAGAGTTTCATGTTCAATCTTGAAGAAGTAGAGCGTGCAACTCAGTGCTTCTTAAGGTAAATTTGTTGGGGAAGAGTAATTTTTCAGCTCTCTACAAGGGAATTTTGAGAGATGGATCAGCTGTGGTTGTAAAGTGCTTTGCCAAGACCAGCTGCAAGTCTGATGAAACTGAATTCTTAAAAGGGTTGAAGATATTGACCTCATTAAAACATGAACATCTAGTTCGATTGAGAGGCTTTTGCTGTTCAAAAGGCAGGGGGGAATGTTTTTTTATTTATGATTTTGTCTCGAATGGCAGTTTGTTACAGTATCTTGATGTTAAGAGAGGCGATGGAAAGGTTCTTGAATGGTCCACCAGAGTATCCATCATTCATGGTATTGCCAAAGGTAAGTTTTATCTTTGCCTTCTTTCTTGAAAAAGTCTTAATTTAGATTTGAAACCTGGAAAGTGGGTTCTTATTCTTGCGGATACATTTACCCTGGAGTTCACTATTAGGGAAGAAGTTGAAAACTTTTCACTAGAGTTTATTGGATTGGAACTGGATAGATCATTACTTATTCATTCTTATCTATACAAAATCTTACTGTAATGGAATCCTTAGACTGAGTTCTTAGAATCTCAGTAAAGCTTTAGATTCAGCAATATCCATTTGTGCATGTTGGGATTTGACACTCTTTTCTGCCCAGGTATTAGTTATCTGCATGGAAGGAAAGGAAGCAAACATGCTTTAGTTCACCAGAATCTATCAGCTGAAAAAGTGCTTCTCGATGCTCGGTATAATTCCTTACTCTCAAATTCAGGATTGCACAAACTCCTTGCAGATGATGTTCTCTTTTCCACCCTCAAAGCTAGTGCTGCCATGGGATATCTGGCTCCAGAATACACAACAACTGGTCGTCTGACTGAAAAGAGTGACGTATATGCTTTTGGAGTTATAGTTTTCCAACTTCTTAATGGAAAACGCGATATCACTCAGCTAAGGCGCCATGTGGCAGAAACAGCTAATTTTAAAGATTTAGTCGATGTGAATCTTGAGGGGAAGTTCTCTGAATCACAAGCAACCAAACTGGGGAGAATTGCGCTGCTTTGCACTCATGAATCTCCCCATCACCGACCATCTATGGACTATTTAATACAAGAACTGGGTGAAAACGTTAGCAGTTCATAACATTAAGAATGAGATCTTGCCTTGGCTTTCTAGTTGAAAGGAGTAAGGTGGAGTCTCCTCCTTGTAAACTTCTATCATTTCCTAAGAAGTATAGTCTGTTAAAATTACTGTGTATTACATGAAGTGTTGAGGGAAACTCTTCATGTGAAAGGGAAGGTTGCCTCTTAGGTTCCGAATGTGAATTTTGATTTGATAGATGGTTGTCCAAGTTGTTCTGATTACTATTTTAGAGTTCACTCAAAGCACCTTGGTATTGCAGTTGATAAGTTAGTAGCACATGTTGAAGTCATTTGAAATTAGTATATGAAAAATGATTTAAGAAAATATAGTGTTTGATCATTCACTTTTAAAAAAAAATCACGTATATTGAGAAGGTATTTTAAGTGTTGATTTTTTTAATGAAATTTATTTTAGCACCGCATTTTAGAAGTTAGGATAACGTTACACATAAAAGTTAGATTACATTTTTTATGGTCATTACATCTAGGAAGTTGCTACATTTATTTTTTTTCCTTAGGTATTGGAACCTCAATAAGTTACTAAATATTTATTAATTACTAGTTTTAACATTAAATAGGTAAAGTTCTATAACTATCATAACTAATGTTTAACAGCCTTAAAATTTGAGACTTCGATTTAATTTTTTTTATGACTTACCACCATCCTACATTTTCCTCTTTTATTTGCGAATGATTTCTAACTATAAAAACCGGAATAAAATGAGGACAAGTAGTTGGTTCTATTAATCCTTTTCTAATAATTTTTTAAAATGTATTTAAAATTCGTCTAGATCTTGTCTGGTACAGACCATAAGCTTAGCTCTAATTATTTTTATTAGGATGAATTAATTTTAAACTAATAATATCGAAGTTTAAAAAAAAATTAGGTTCAATCTAACAAGTAGATAGCCATTGATTCATTCTTCAAAAGAAATTACAGAAGCATGTGTGAAGGAATACTCCGATCTGTTAATTATTATGTGAATGCAAAACATGTATTTCTTAAAATAAAATAAAATAAAATAAAGGTTTCCCCATTGTACGTGGTACAATATTGGACACCTATATATAGAGCAAAAGATTGACATTTCTTTAAATTTGTAGATCTGAGACTACCTATATGAACATGTACAACAGAAGCATGTTAGCCCTCGACTCAATTTTGAAGGTAACAAATTGTAACATCGACCGCATATCTACAAAGCTGGGCTAAGAAGAAATCCACATGTCATCCATAATGCACAAGTCAGTCTCCAACTCATACAATCTCCAAGATGGATGAACTTAAACTTAAGAATTTACAAACTATTTAACAAGGAATAAATCTCTCTAACCTGAGGGTGTGTCTTATCCTGTACAGAGAACTGGTGAACAATTCCTCCTAGTTCAATCCAACTACAACCTGGAATTTTCTTCAAATTTCTTTCTTTCATCTCTGTCCTAACCCTTTTAACGTTGTCCCACATGCCCGAACTGGCATAAATATTAGACAGGAGCACGTAGGAACTTGGACTACATGAATTTAGCTGAATCAATTGCTGAGCTACAGGCTCTCCTATAGAGAAGTTTTCATAAATTTGACAAGCACTAAGCAAAGTCTTCCAAATCACATCATTGGGTTCAATGGGCATCTCCTCAATGAGTTTCTTGGCTTCTTCAACATGCCCTGCTCGGCTAAGAATGTCCACCATGCATCCATAGTGTTGCACTTTAGGTTCCAGCCTGTATACTTTTTGCATGAGCTCAAAACATAGCAGTCCCTCTTTTAACATGCCAGCATGCCCACAAGCACTCAACACTGCAATGAATGTGATATCATCAGGTATAACAGAAAGCCTTTCCATCTCCATGAGAAAATTGAACGCCATTTCACCCATTCCATGAATAGCTAAGCCGCCAATCACAGCATTCCAATGATCCACGCATTTTTGTTCAATATTCTCAAATACTGAGATAGCATTCTCTATGCTACCACACTTTGAATACATGTCAATTAGAGCAACACCAAGCTTACCACTCAGAGAGTACCCATTGTCCATTAAATAACGGTGTATCATGACTCCAACTTCAACATGTCCTAATTGAGCGATTGCTGTCAGAACAATCAACAACGTGGTATCATCTGGTAACATATTTGGTGCCCTTCCAATATCATTATATAATTTCAAAGCCTCAATGCAATAACCATTCTGAACATAGCCAGCCATCATGGAGTTACAAGAAACGATGTCTCTCCTGGGCATTTCATCAAACAAACTCCTTGCAGCAAGAACATTACCCGATTTCGCATAACCATCTATCATAGTAGCCCAACTGACCAAATCCCTTTTCGGCATATCATCAAACAATACTCGGGCATCCTCCATCTTCCCATGCTTTACACATCCATCAATCATTATGTTCCAAGAAACCAAGTCTCTCTCAGGCATTTTAAGAAACAAAATCCAAGCAAATTTCAACCCATCTTTAGATCTCACATACCCTCCCATCATAGAATTCCAAGTAATCAAATTCTTCTCCCCAGGTGGCATACCATCAAACAACTCACGTGCTTTTTCAACCACCCCATATTTAACATACCCATCAATCATAGAGTTATAAGAAACAGAGTCACGGTTAGGCATTCTGTCAAACAATTGCTGGGCAAGCTCAATACACCCACATCTCAAAAACAACCCCAACAAGCAATTCTGCAAAAATACATCAGACCCAATCTGAGTTTTACACAACAACCCATGAACCTGCATTCCTTCTTTCATCAAACCCACCTGAGAACAAGCTTTCAAAACCAGGGAAAATGAATACTTATCCAAACAAACCCCAGTTTCAAGCATCAAACAGAGCATAATCAGAGCCCCTCTTGGGTCAAAACCATGAGAGTAAGACCTGATTACAGCATTCCAAAGAAAAGGGTCATCTTGTTCGTTGGGAACACGATGAGCGTGATGTTTGAAGAAGACATAGCGAGCAAACTCAACAAGAGGTTCATGCGGTGAAGAAATGAAACTGAGGATGAGTCTGGTGGTGAGGGCAGTGTTTTTGATGAACCCAGTTGTTATCATGCGTGCATGCATTTGGTTCACGTCTTCTATTGTTTTGCATTTTCGGAGCATGATGAGAGTGGGAATGGTTGAGGCCCATGGTTGGTGTGAAGAATTGGCACACACAAGCATCAATGACTCAAATTTTGAGCTACTTTGGTAAGAAAAAGTTATCTAGAAATTAGAGGTTCCCTTAGTGCGAAAGCTTGCCTTGTGGGTTCATCAATTGGGCTAAGAAATCACCAAGCACACAAAGGGAAGCTTTAGCATTGCCCTCTCATTTCGAGCATCAAGCGTCTCTCTTTGCCCTCTCCATTTGGATAAGCCTTTGATAAGGTTATCTTTGTTTTGAGGGATGGTGTCCTTTTCAGTTTAATGGCTTGGTGACCAGCCTTGGTGGGTCGTTTGTTTTGTTTCTCATTTTCTAATTTCAATGACCCAAAAAGGAATTGAACTAAGTGTTAAGAAATATCAATGAAAAATAAATAAACTATCAAGAAAAGTATATAATTGAAACTGGCCTGAAAGTCTAGTTTCAACATGTTTGCTTCAGCCTTGCGTCGCTGAAACGCCCTTTTAAAAGACTCATTTCTATGATTAATTCGCAGACAAATCTCACTTCATGTGATTGTCACCTCCCGCGTCATATTGTTACATGAACAACTCTGAGCTGGAAGTTCAAGTTCTACACATCAATCGGGGTTACCTTAACTGACAACTGATATATGCGGACGAATTTTTATTAGTAAGTCGTTGTAAATTTAATTAGATTTAATTTCTATCCATTATTAGTATGAAGTTTTTTTTATATTGTCATTCAATTATATGTTGATACATCAATAAAATAGTTAAACTTTCTAAATAGTTGTTGTGATAATCAACTCTTTTAATAATTTGGAAAGACATGATTGAATAACAGTATAAAGAAATTTTACACTGATAATGAATAAAAATTAAACTCAATTTTATTTTATATGTATTGAAATTTGTGACATGTTTTAATTATAAAGTAATTTTTCTTTCTTTTAAAATTTAGAAAAAAGAAAAAAAAATGAATGTGCAGATTGATCAGCAGATTGGAGTTTACATTACAACCAGGAATTTCATGAGATTCCTGACTCTAGATGATCTTTTAGTACTACTTTTTTCTGATATGGTCGAAACTTTGTTAGCCCATGTAGTTCGATAGTAATTTTCTATCCTTTTTTCTGATTATTACAACAACTTTCTTAATTCATAAGGAGTGTTAAACTTTTTATTTCAAGTTGAAGTAGATGAAGGTTTATTATGGTGTATTTAAAAAATATAATTGAATACTGTACTTTGAGTTAAAATAAAGATAGATTGGAGTAGTGTCTTCGTAAACAAAAATAATATGAATTGAAAAAAATTTCAAATTTGCTTAAAAACAATGTAGGTCACGCATTGTGAGCTGAACCAATATAAATCGCTTATATACATTTCTGTTTATCTCTTTATTTTAAGATCATCATATTATTTATTTGCATTACATTTGAGTTTTTAATTTTAATAAAATTTTATCATTAATTCATACAACCAATTCACCTCCCTCTTAATTCTATCACTTATATATTGACACTTTTACAAAATTATACTTTATATATAACATTTTTGTACCATATACAGGTCATAGAACCCGGCCCACATCTGCGAGGTCCAATGCACACAAAGCCCAGTGAAATGTCTCCCCTATCCTAGGAAGGCTATCTCCTTAAGATAATGTTTGGTTAGAAGAAAATGGAAGGGAGGGGATGGATTATTTTTATGTGTTTGGTTCAATTTTTTGGAGGGGAGTGGAGGGGAGGGGAAGGAAGCAAAATCCCTCTTAAGCCAATTTTAGCTCCCCTCCGAAAGTGGGGAGATTTGGAGGAGAGAGAATATATGTTAAAAAATGGACTAAAATATCTCTAAAATATCCATCCCCTCCTTTGAACCAAACAGACCATAAAAGAACATCTCCTTTAAACGATGCAATCACTTGTAAAACGATGTCTTAGCTCCCGTCACACATTAACCGGTGACCCACTACAACCATACAATAAGGAGAGGTGACCACTCAAAAAGAGCCTGGGCCATAATATAACTTCCATTTAAGAAAGACAACTCTTATATATACTAGTTTAAGTATTAAAATATTTTTTAAAAAATGACTTTTTAGTATAATTTAATAAAAATAATATTAATTGAATTCGTTTTAAAAATTAATTAAGTATTTAATTATATTAATTAATAATTTATATATAATTAAATAATAATTTATTTTTATTTTAATATTTAATATATAATTAATCATATATAAATTATTAATTAATATAATTAAATACTTAATTAATTTTTAAAACAAAATAAATTAATATTATTTTTAATAAATTGACTTAAAATGTCCTTTTCTCAAATATTTTTCCAAGTACTCACTCCTTGTTCTCGACTGGAAGCTCGGAGCCTGGAGATCCCTCGTACCCGTCCTGTACTTTTGTTATCTATTGGGGCTTGATAGGCTTTTAGTCACGCTCAGTGTAGCTCTAGCTTTTTATTTATGAGTATTTTATAGAGTTATACATCTCATTTTTATATTTTAATTAATGATGTATTGTTGTCTTTAGTTTTGTCTTAATATGCATACAATATAAACTATACTTGTTTTCTTCAAAGATTTAATTTTAATTCACTCTCAGTATAAAAAAAATTATATTATCATTTAATTATGTAATAATATATTATTAAAAAATTAAATTATTGAAGTAATTATTGTGATAGTTAAATTTTTTTAATAATTTAATAATACATGATGGGGTGATAATACATGATTTGATAATACGTGATTTGGTGATAATACATAATATATAGTGTAAAAAAATTTTTATTGACAGTGAATTAAAATTAAACTATTTATTAAAAGAGAAATGCATTTATCTATTTGAAAGTACGAAAAGGATAACTTAAGTGGTAAGTAAGTTTGAGTTTAATAGCTAAATAACCTTTGTAATGTAATAAGTTCAAACCTGTTAAAAAATATTTGTAGGAATAAATAACTTTAATATCTCAAAAGAAATTAATCTCACGTATAAAAAAATGTGAAATTATCCGTACAATGACAAAAAATAAAACATGAGGTGGATGAAGGTAACGTTTTCCCAAATTTAAAAAGTCATGTTATATAATAATTCTTTACTTAAGCTTTTTGTTTGGTGCAAGAAAAGGCACAATTCCAATAGATTCGTTGATAACGATTGATAACGTATAAATCAATAAATCTTATATTAAAATGAATAAATTTTAATAAGATAAATATTGATAATTGAACAAAATCTGTTATTAGGTTAAATGTTTATATAATACTCATAAAGTTTGATTTTAATTTGAGATTATTTTGTACTCTGTCACTCTCACTTAAAATTAACGTTAAATATAGCTTCAAATTAAAAGATGTTTTTAATTTTGATATATTATAAGTATAAAAATTTTCTTAAATTATTATTTAATTATGTGTTGATATATCATTTAAAACATTTGATCTTTTATATAGTTATTGTTATAGTTAACTATTTTTAAAAATATGACAACACATAATTAGATAATAATATAAAAAAAATTACACTAATAATATATTAAAATTAAATTCTAAAAGAAAATTACACCATTAAAATATTTTTTTTGCTCAATAAGAATATTCACATATAAACTTTTGCGTCAATAAATACTAAGTTCATCTCAAAACAATTTTAAGGACGCATCTCTACATTTGGTACATTTAAGAAAATTTATTCCCTAAGTGTTAGTTCAAAGTTCCAACATGTATTTACATAAAAAAAAAAAAAAAAGTTCCAACATGTATAATCAAATAGAAACTCAACTCATATATACATTTGAAATAACTAGTAAAAATATCACTTACTTGTAAAGTGTAGCTCAACAGGTACTTTTACTAGTCTTTACTAGGGAATATGATTATAGTTTAATTTTGATGTATCGTATTGTCATCCAATTATGTGTTGTCAACTCATTAAAAGAGTTTGACTATCATAATAACTACTTAGAAAATACAACTTTTTTA
Source organism: Styphnolobium japonicum (assembly GCA_023212625.1). NCBI lineage: Eukaryota > Viridiplantae > Streptophyta > Magnoliopsida > Fabales > Fabaceae > Styphnolobium > Styphnolobium japonicum. The sequence continues at coordinate 9,626,716 of JALBWW010000007.1, read as the reverse complement.
ATGATGTGTCAGCACATGATTGAATGACAGTATAAAAAAACTTTACACTGACAATGGATTAAAATTAAATCCATATGATTATGTGGTGGAAATTTGATCTCTCACATCCTCATTTCTCATTCCCCATTAGATCTAATAGGTCCTTCATAAATCCCAAAAAAATATATTTTTACTTGGTTTTAAATTAATATGTGAATGAATAATATTCTTATAATAAGATTTACAAAATATAATTTCTTTGCATCATTAATTTATACTGCTTCATCCTCGTTATGAATAATTTTACAATTTCTTTTTCCTTTTTACTATCATATTTTATTAATCATCATCTAATGCCCAACAATTAAACTTAATGTACAATACCTTCATTATTGTTAGCCTTAATTACAATTTCTACCTCTATTTTTCCTTTTTTTAAAATATACTTTTCGTTCCTTAACTTATTACAAGTTTTATTTCCATTCTATTTTATTTTATTTTATTTTTGTCCTAAATTTTTCATATACTCCGCAAATTCGTCTCAATCACTACCACTACTAAAAATTTAAAAAAACTTACAGACATAACATCCTTTGTGGGTATAAGTGCAGATTTTGCACTGTTCAACTAATTTTTTTTTAATTAGTGGTTGGGATGAATTTGATGTGTTTTTAAAAAAATTCCGATAAAAAAGACACAATATAGTTGGGAGACTAAAATAAAACCTAAAATAAAGTTAAGGGATAAAAAGTGAAAGTTTTTTTATAATAAATTTTATGTATCATTTTCTTTTAAAACTTTTATAGTTGTGCTTTAAAAGGAATTATCCTTTTCATATAAATTAACTACTAAAAAAATATTTTAAATTTACTGTCGTCCTAAGTAACCTATCATTAATAATCTTTTATTACAAAATAATTGTGTTAAATTACGAAAAGTTTTCACAAAACCAGCTTAACTAAGACTTCACCTCATTAACATTTTAAAAATATCAGTATCAATATCAAATCTTATCTTAGTCAACTCTTGGATTATAGAGAGGAAAACATTGCTATATTTTCAAATGAATTCAAATATTAGTATCAAATTGTAACTATTTTTTATTGATTAATTTAATGTGATTTCTAGTAATCTATATATATATATCGGAAGGGATCAATTTATACCGGTGTAAGACGTGATCATTTTTACACCACTCAATAACTTTTAAATGCACAAATACAGAAGTTCAAAAGGAAAATGATGCATAAAATTTATTATAGATAAAATTTCACTTTTCATCTTTTAACTTTATTTTAAATTTTATTTTTTAATCTATAACTATATTGTTTTAAATCTTTTCAAAACTCATATTTTCGTTAGCATTTATAAAAGTGAGTATGATTAGGACGAATTTAGTAATTTTAAAAATATGAAACAAAATATATATAATTAAAAGATAAAAAGCAAAATCTAGAATACAACAAATGGATAAAAAGTATAGTTTTACCTTTCTTTTTTTTTTTTTTTGTCTAGACCTCCTTTGTTAATTTATGACGTTGGAAAAGACTATACGTTAATCAATATCATTAAAATAAGGATGATTGGATTTTATTATTTTTACCTTATACATTAAAGATTACTTATTTAGTAGATTGATTTTTTTAAAAAAAATCTAATCTTTAAGTAGTAGGTTACCAGAAAGATTTGACTATGCAATATTCAAACAATCACATAGCTCATTATTTTCTGTTGTCAAAAACAATACATCACTTTTACTTTGTTTTTCTTTTAATTTCATTTTTAGGAAAGGGTATTGGTCCAAAGTATGAATATTTTTATCAGCAAGTAGCTTATAGTATTACGTCGACACTCCTCGCGAAGAAAGGAAAAAACTTAAAAAAGTGAGATAAGCGGCTTTGACTTAACAGAACATAATGGAATCATTGGTAGTATGACACAAATGCTCCCTTTAATTTTTTTTGTTACATAATGTTCCCTTTAATTAATTATTTTAGCTATACAAAACAAGGACAGACGAAGCTAAACTTAAAACTTACTAGTCATGCTGTCATCATTCACTGGTTAGATTATTTGGTCCTTATGGCAGTTGCTTGTTGGCTTCTGGAGTTTATGAATTAATGAAGAATAAGCAATTTGCATCAAATTATATAAAAAGCCGCACAACTTGCTGACCTTACATGAGAAATTTTTATGTACTTTTAAGAATAATATACTCCATCAGTTAAATATGTATATATTTATTTTTTGTGTATTTTCCCAGTGAGATAACAATAAAATGTTTTACTTTTTCAATCTCATAGTTAGTAAACTAAAACAGCATTTTATTGAAATCCAAACCCGGGAACTGAAATGGATTGCAGTACCAGATTCCAATCAAGAAAGCCAATTTCTTATTAAAAATTTCCGTATAACTAGTAGCCACTTGCCGTAATTGTTATGTGTTAAGAAATGATATATAAATACGTCATTTTGTCAACTTAATTAATGTGTGGAGTAATTAATGTCCAGGATAATATTAAATATGGAAATCAAAGCCTTAAAATGTTGATTTGATCAACTTTCAAATTAAGTGATGAAATATACACAGAATTATAATTTGGAGGCTAAATCTTTTAATTTCTATTATATAAAATAATGAAATCTTACTTTGGACAGTATATTGAAAATTAAACTAGTGGACTTGTATACACTGCCATATATTAAGCTTATGAATAATCAATCCAAATATGTATACTATATATTTTTTTCTTTCTATTTAAGGTGGAACTTTTTTCTTTCGTGTAGTACGCAACAATAGAGGGCAGGGGGAGAAGCTTTTTAAATCTCTTGCTAAGAGTTAATCTGTTGAGACCTTCAGTTGTCATGTATTTGTTTCTAATAACTTCATCTTTATATAATAAAAAAATTCTTTCATGATTTTTTTCTTTATTTACTTTGCTAATATATACTCCAACGAATATCCAAATTATAATTATTACATTTAAAGGCTTTAAATTCCTTTTCCGTTCATAAATTAGATTATTATGGTTGGTATTCTTTTCTCCACATTGTCTTTTGGTGATAGTCACTGACCAAACTAAACAATAAATAAGGGTAGGTTCATTCATTTTAGCTATTTACTCAGTCAAAAGGTGTTTATATATTATTGTGCTGTGGAGGCTTGGTGTTTTCAAGGACCTATTGAGAATCAGATGGCTACATGAAAAGGAAGACACGCGTTTTTTTTAAGCCCATGAGTAAGGAAAGGTATTCATATGGCAGTTGGTTAATTTTGTTAAGGGTATTCATAGAATTGAACTAAACCATTAATTTAATTTGTTTTATATAATATGATTAATATATAAAAGAATTTTGTTTTGTGATTTGATTCACAATTTAAAAATTTAAGTTCAACCTTTTAAATCAATCTAATCCATACAAATATATTATATAAATTATATATATGATGGAAGTAGATTTCTTATTTTACACTAAATATACTAAATAAGAATGAATGAAATTGATAATTGCTGAGGAGGCTTTGTTTTTTATATATAAAAAAGGAGCAGGTACTATATTTTTCTCACAATACATCCATAAATACTAAATATAGCATAATATTATAATTCTGCTAATTTATAATTTGGTTTACCGTTTATAAGTTTTCATCAACCATTTTTTTTTTTTTTTCAGAAAAAGGCAATTCAACTTTCCTCAGGGGTTAGTGCAAGTCCTCATCACTCAAGTTCTTCACTGCAAAGCCTAGTGACTTTTTAGGTTTCTTCATCTTGTTTGTGTAGAAAAGTGAGTGGTTTCTGTGATTTTTTCCTCTTGAGTTGTCATTTATCTTTGATCAAATCGGTTACGAAAGATCTGGAGGATTGAAAAGAAGATGGTTGTTAAGAAGCCTTCTTCATCAAAAGGGCTTCGATAGTCATTCTCGACGGTTAATCATCATGTTCTTTCTTTATAAGATGATGATTACTATACTATACTACGAAAAAAACAATTTAGGGTGAAGCGGTTGATCTTCTTTTGAGGATGTGGACATATCCATGGACTAATGGATTATATGAGTTAAAAATTCGTATATTACATTATTCAATCGTTTCTTTTTTTTCTCATCTACTGGAGAGAGATGGTTTGGGCCATTTTTTTATCTAGAATTATCCTTTTACATAATTTTTTCTCTTCTTTTATCTAAATAAGTGGTTTTTCCACATAAATATGATTTTTTTTCGTGGTTTTCCATGTTTTCGTTGTCTGAGTGTGGGGTATTTTGTTCTTCGTCTTGATGTGGTGGTCATTTAGCTCAGATTGGTAGATCAACTTCGATCCATTACAGATTCAATCAAGACTTGGACCTCAAAGTTATAGATTCGGAGGCATAGGTATTCTAATCACTTTAATTTTATCACATTTGTAGGCATTGTACCCGTGTTATGCTATTAACTTTGGCACTGTGAATTTATTCGTATTTTATCAATTGAATGAATGAATATCTTTTTTAGTCTAAAAAAAATTATGACATTTAATTTTTTAATATTAATCATGATTAATATTATAATTAATTTTTTTTGTAGATTTTAAAAATTAAATACAATAATTTAATTTAATTACATAATTAATATGACATGCATTCAGTGATGTGATATAAAATTTTACACTGAATGTATTTAAAAATCACTCATAACTTGATGAAAATTTTAGTGGCTGAGAAGCCAATCAATAATCGACCTATGCTGGGGATAGATTAAAGATGAAGGTCGCAGGGCAAATCAAACCAGCCAAAGGGTATCACAATCGGAGCCATGGATAGGACAACGTGGCCCAACTAATAACATTCACTGCTAACTTTGATCAAGCAATAGTTTGATAAGGCTGACGGTGAGAACTGAGAATGCAAGGAAAGCTTTCGTGTCATGCTATCAGCACTGCACAAGTCAATAAATATCCTTGGATATAGTGTAAATGAGAAGCTGTTCACATCAAAGATTAAGAGGAAATTTTGGGGAAAGAGCAATTAATATGGGGCGAAACTTATGGTAACTGCAATAATGGGCATAATCGATGCGAGAAATTTTAAGCGGCAGTCATTGGAAATAAAAATTCAAAATATTCCTCAATGACTTCAGTTTCAATTAGGAACGATTATCGTTTAGGGGAGTGATTAGCAATTTTTTTATTTATTATTTTTCTATATCTTGTTGGCTTAAGATTTATGTTACCATCTACAAATTTGTCTGTTCTCTAGCTATCTTAAGGATTTGGATTCCCTTATAAATGTGTGGTGTAGAATGAACTTATTTATATACTGAAAAAAAATACATCTGGTCATACGTACTCACAACTGATGTATTAACCTAAAATATAATGTTAGTTAAGAAAGTAAACATTTATATGCCATATGCAAACTATTTATTTTATCCATTTATAAAGTTGGAGAGTTTTCACCATGCAAGTTTGAAACCAAGATTTTTGTTAGTGGTGGGGTTTATTTTAAGTTTTATATTCATTAAAAAAATATTTTCTAGTGTCAATGATAGTTCATCAAAGATAAAACCGTTTTTTTGAATGAAAATGACAATATTGATGTCAAACTACTAGAATAGTGATATAGCACTGAGTGAAGGACATTGGAAAGCGATGGCTCAACTTCACAGTTTAGATCAAATACTGAATTGACGGTAACTAAAGGGAAAATTATGAACTTGAAAAGGCTATATGCCTATAATTAAAGGTAGGTAGAACTCACTACCAAGGTCCGATACAGTTAATAGATAGTTGAGTTTTTTAATCATGTTATCTTAAATTTAAATCAAGTTGTGTGTATAGAAAATGTTTTGTTAGAAGAGACTGTACCACTTCAGCGATCTTTCTATCTCGAAAGAGATTAGTCTTTGATTATTGACTAGAGGATATCCTCAGTTCTCAAAAAAAAAAGTAGGTAGAACTGGGTTGCTAATCATGCAGGATAAATTTATGTTCAATAAAGATTCCTACTAATAGGGGTACCAATATGGAAAGAGTTCCTAATTAAGTACCAAGTACCTTGCACTTTTTTGAGAATCCTCAGTTCTTAAGTTTATACCAGCTCCCTGAATAAGAAGAGGAGAACATATCAGATATTTGTGAAAAAAAAATTGGGAACTCTCCATCTCTCCCAGTAGTGATTACTAGTGATGGACTAATTGAGAATATATGATACATGATTATTACATGTCCCACTGGTGCACAAAAACATCTTACTAGTGATGGACTAATTGAGAATATATGATACATGATTATTACATGTCCCACTGGTGCACAAAAACATGACAATCCCATATTTATATTTTAAGGTTTTTGTGACCAGTGTTGAGCACCCAGCAAGGAACCTGGTTTAGATAACATTTGCTGAAAGAACTTCAGTCAAGGTAGCATTTGCAAGCACATATACTCTTTGAAGGGGGCATGTCCTTTCAAAAAAAATTTAATATATTTTTTTTACATTTTTAATAAATAACAATTCTTTAATTTTGACTCTCAAATAGTAATATTTTTTCTTTTGGCTCTCCCTAAATAAAATGGTCTAGCCTGCTCCCTTCTTGCAAGACCAGATCCCCTATAATCATCATGGTCATAGCAAAAATGATGGTGCTGCTAGACAAGGAGTAGAGGTGGAAATAAGTTAGGCTTTACCCTAAATAGGCCTAATCTGTTTTAAAAAACATTGACCTTAGCCTGGCCTGTTACCTATCATAGGCTTTTTTTTTAAGCCTAGCTTGACCTTTTTATGAAAATTTAAAAGTCTGGCCTGGCCTGAAAGCCTATTTAAAGGCCTATATTGCATAAAGGGTTTCGAATAAGCTAACAAGCTCAAATTTTATAGGTTTCAAATATACCTAACCTTTAACAAAATTATTATATTGTGTATAAAATAAATTAACTATATTAATATATAACTATTAAATCATATAAGTATTATAAAATTTTAATTATATGTTATTATAATAAATAAATAGGCCGGCTTGTTAGGCTTAATAGGCTTTTTTTAAGGCTTAAGCTTAGGCCTATTTAGCTAAATAAGCTTTTAAAAAGGCTTAAGTTTAACTTATTTGATAAATAGATTATGTTGAAGTAGGTCAAAAGTATATTTGATCGTAGGCCTCTGTTGAACAACCTGACTTATTTCCACCCCTAATAAGGAGGTCGTAGGTTGGTGGGCAAAAGGGAAATCTAGTGAATGAGTTAACAGGTAAAGAAGTTATGATAATAAATCTGTCCCGTTCAAAAATAGGATGTATCAATACATATTACTTTTTTTTTGTTTCGGGGGGTGGTTACATGGAATTATGAACTTTACATTCATTTTCTTTTAAAAATGTTTATTTGAAAAGTGTGTTAGTTTAGTTAATAAAATTTGTTGTGGTAGATGTATTTCTTATCTTTCGCTATCTATCACACGTTAGTCAATAGAGAAAATTGAAAGAAACAAATTTTAAGATTGATGTTTTAATTTGGAGACGATTGTGACAAATATGATGTGTCGTACCCTTTGCAACTTGTTACAGAGTATAGTTCTTTTGCTTCTTCTCATCTTCTAACCGTGGTTAATTTTTCTGTTCACACTTTGTAGTCCACTTCTTTTTGCAAAGCACTTTTTTAAGACTTTCTCTGAAAGTTAAAGAGTGTCATTAGCCTAGTGATTAATGAGGTGTATTTTCTGCATTGACTATTAAGGTTTGAACCTTTGATCAACATGCACCTAAGAGAATTAACCCTAAATGTACCAAGCCAATGTGAAGTGCACCCTCGATTGGCGTAAATGTTGATATGAAAATACTGTTATTATAAAATGAAAACTATCAATGGAGTTTTAATTATACTTATGTATTCCATATATACCTTAAAAAATCCCAGTATTTTGAGGTAAATAGGTAAACTATGTTAAACTAAAAGATTACGTTAAGTTTATACACAAGAATTTGTAGGAGATGAGAATAAGCGGTCTAGTGGATGATTTATCATTATCACACCCAAATAAGACTCGGACAGTTACCAAGTGAGATACTAACTTTTTGGTAGATAACAATCCTTTATTAATTCATTATTGGGTATAATTACACCTTGACATCTTATGCCATAAATTATGATATGTAATATTTCAATATCAATCACCCAAATTCGGAACATAAAAAAAAACAAACAGAAATTTGAAGAAAAAAAACTTATATTAATTTGGATATATAGATGTTTAAAAGATTGAATGCTCTCAAATTTGATGCGGAAGTACACTTATTCTTGCACAAAATGCGTGATAGATCTTGGCGGGTCTAATGAGGGAAACTCGAATTTTCTGTATCATCTATCATGGGATTACTATTATTCCATTATGCACTCGATGTATTTAAACGAATTTAATTTTATATTTTTATAAATAGAATTTAATAATATATTATTAATTAAAATAATTTAAATTTATTTTTATTCATTATCAGAAACAAGATTAAATTTTATATAAACGTTGTTTGCATTTTAGTAATTAATCCGAACAAAAAAAGCAAGGAAAGAAAAGGATAAGGTGAAACATTTATATTTAGTAGTAGCAACTTGCTAGCTAGCTATATTGTTAATCATCTCCAGCTAATTTCTTTTTCTTTGGGCTTAATCTACACGTTCGAATTGTGTTGGCTTATGTCAACGCTTACTCATATCTGACGCCTCTCTCTCCCTCTTTCCCTGTCCATATCTTATCATTCATCATCACCATTTATCAACACATACCTAACGCTTCCCTGTACGTCAAATGTACCTCCACTGTTCCTTCAATCAGCCTAACATAATATCCAAGTTGAGAGAGAAAAAGTGAAGATAGCTAGAGAGATACACACAGAAAGAAAGACACACCATGAAGCTTGTTTGGTCTCCAGAAACAGCCTCAAAAGCTTACATAGACACTATCAAATCAGTAAGGACCTTTAACCTCAACAACCCATCAATCAAATTTTCTTTCTTTACGTTCGCATATATATGCTGATCTTCTTTCTTTCTTTCTTTTGCACTTTCTTTTCTCCATTTTCTCCTACTTTTTTCTCTGTAAGATTTTTGTTTCATATCCTTCTGAACCAAATTTTGTTAAATTTTAATATGCCATATATTAATAAATAACTAATGATTTAATTGTGTTCCTTAACTTCCTCTTGCAGTGTCAGAAATTCAAGGAATCGGGGGTAGCTGAGCTCCTCTCCGCCATGGCAGCAGGTTGGAACGCTAAGTTTATCGTGGAATCTTGGTCCCATGGTGGCCCGATAGCTGCAAGTGTTGGTCTAGCAGTTGCTGCTCGCAACACAGGTGCAAGGCATGTGTGCATAGTCCCAGATGAACCGTCAAAAGCTCAGTACACAAAAGCTATGGCTGAGATGGGCGTGTCACCGCCGCCTGAGGTGGTGGCCGGGGAGGCGGAGATGACCATGGCGAGGCTTGAAGGGTTGGACTTTCTGGTGGTGGATTGCAAACGCAGGGACTTTGCTAGGGTTCTGAGGGTGGCCAAGGTGAGCACCAGAGGTGCAGTTTTGGCATGCAAGAATGCATGGCAAAGAAACATTTCAGGGTTCAGATGGAACGGGGTGCTTGAGAGGGGCACACGCGTAGTCAGATCAGTGTTCTTGCCTGTTGGGAAGGGTTTGGATATTGCTTACATAGGGAGCAGAGGTGTAGTAGCAACTGCCACAAAGGGTCCTAGCCGTTGGATCAAGCACATAGATCAACAATCAGGAGAAGAGCACCTTTTCCGAGAGTGGTAGAGGTAGTTGATGGGGTCTTGAGGGAGAAGAGAAATTATTGGGTACTGCTTAAGCATGTCATCCTTAAAATTTCTGTCTAACGAGTTCAGCTGAATCTAAGCATATGCCTTATGGTATAGTTTTTGATGAGTTAAGAGATCAAATTTCTGACCGGGATTGAGGAGATAGACAACCACAAGCTGCCAAATTTTTAAAAAAATTGTGGAGGTATTAAAGCAATATGACATTTTCAGCTTATATTATAGGATGCAAGGAGAGATGTGAAGAGGTATAGATATGGTGGGTATTATTATAAAAGGATGTATAAATTATAAATTTTGAGGACTTTTTGCTTAGTTTAATGTACAGTTTTGTTTTTCAAATTTTGTAATTTCCCTAAAGCTTGACTTGGGTTGAAGTTGTATGTTTTACTTAAATTTTTTGCATTGAAAATTGATCCATTCGGCCGGTTACTTAATTGAAGGGATGGTGGCGATGGCTATGGATTGCAGGAAGATCCACAGGGTCACACTCGTGGCTTTGTGCCGCTATAGCTGTTCTTTGACCACGTCTCAGGGATTAATAATTATAAAAAGAAATTAAGGGGGCTTTCAACTATAGGAAACATTTTACAATTATTTTACTAAAATTCCTTTTATTTAATTTTATGAAAATTTATATTAAAATAATTTCGTGCAACTAAACTGTAAATAAGTAAATCATCCATATTTCCTTGATATAAGAAAGGAGATCATGATGACTGATGAGCTTGATTTACTAAATTATGCTTTAACAAAAAAAAGGTTGGCGGTATTTTAGACTTGATTTGAGTTAAAATTTGCTGCAGTTCTATTTCAGTTAAAGTAGGAAAGTCTATTTGAATCAACTTGAGGAAGAAACTTTTGGACTAAGCCAAAAATCTTCTTATTGCAAGACAAAAAAATAGTATTTTATTGTATTTATGTATACAATAGTGAGCAATTGAAACATACTTCTGTAACTCTTCTTTTGCCATGTATCATTTACTATTTATTGTTTATAGTTGATTTTTTTTCCCGTTATTAATTGACGTTGAAATCTGTTAGATCACAAAGCAACTAATAATATAATAATTACAAAAGAATGTAATTGTTTATTAGGCAGAAGGTATATTGAAATTCTATTTACCGGAAAAAAAGGTATATTTAAATTCTTCCATAATATCATAAATAAGTTTCAATTGACCATAAAAATCCTTGATCAGAATTCAGAAGGATTGTGGGGGTAGTTGTAAATAGCAATGATGTTTGGACCATCGGACTGGTTGGTTGGACCGGTTGGACAATGAATCGGGTCTTTATCCGATTATGGTTCAATGCCAGAACTGAATTCATGGTTGGACTGGACAAAACTGGGTTGAATCGGTCCTCTCTCTTTTTTTAAAATTTTTTTTTTAAATTTTTTTTAATTTCTCAATCACTTAACTACTCAACTAAGAGTGATATAAGACTTAATAATTGAAATCCCAAAACCTTATTATACATTTTATTATTGATAATGTGTGTTATGAGTCATGCATATATATATTTATTTATTTATTTAATATGTAATTATGACATCATTCGGTTCGACCAATGATTAAATTGGGTGAACCTGAACCGAAAACTTTTTTAGTTCATTGCCCAATTTGACTTTAACAACATTAATAAATAACATGCATTTAGGGAGTACGGGGCTATGGAGACACTATTTCGAATTTCCGATTGACACATGAATCTTTCTCGATGCGGAAAAGATTGGTTTAATCACTTTAATGGTTTAGAGACCTCCGAAAGGCCTTCAACTGGTTCCACACATAATAACCAGAGAATGGGAGACTAGCAATAACATTATGAGCAGATTCTAAGGAAACTCAAAACTGAAAGTTGCTCCTAAAAATCTTGTACACAAACATTCATGTCAATTGAATAATTTACCGTAAATAAAAGGATATAACCATAAGTAAAAATCTGGGAGCTGGGTAAGACTTATTTTCATGCTCATAAAAGATACAGCACCACATTTGATGACTGATATCTTGAACTAAATTTTTCTTTTTTTCTTTTACATGCATGGCTTCTTTGGCCTGTGAAAAAAATTAACAGGCCAAATGACTGCCAAACTCTCTCATTCTAATTTATACATATCCACTAAAGCACAAGTCAATACAAAGATACAACTGAAAAGCAAACAGCTAGCTCCGATTCTATTTTACATTTATAAGATTATAAGGTAAATCCTTTAGACCATCAATAATGTATACTTCAATCATTCCTTCTTCAAAACCTATCAAGCAGTATCAACTTAAAGCCTTAAACTTCAATCTGTACTTTCCTATATGGAGAGGTGACCCTAAAAATATGTTCCTCTCCGGTGCAGTTATCTACTTGAACAATCCAATGATTCCTCCTCCTTTGGTCAACCTTGTCATTACTCTTCTTCACATTTGAATCTATTTTGGTCACCAGCAACCCTTCTCCAATGGGTAAAAATGATGCCTTCAGTTGTCTCAACCGTGAGGCCCTGTGACGGACATTGTATCCAACCACAAGTGCCCCATCTTTCTTGGCCCCTTTAAATGCAGCTAGAAAAACCTCCCTTGCATTAGTGATGTCACAATCTACAAGCACAAAATCAGCTCCTCTGTAATCCCCTAGCAAAAGGCCTTTCGCATCTCCTACAACAAACTCCACACAATCTCCATTAACTCCTAGAGCTTTTCTGGATGCTTGTAATTCATTTAGCCCAGAAGAAATGCACACCACACGGCCACCAGTTTGATGCGCAGCTGCAGCCAGTGCGAGCGTGGTGGAGCCAGCCACTCCGGCGCTAGCCACCACCATGAGTCGTGCATTCTTGCCTGCTGCCAAAGCAGATATGAACTCAGCTACACCTGGTTCTTTACCTCTTTTGGCCTGCAAAATGGAAGAAAGATAAGACTCTTGTGGGACAAAAGCAACAGAGAAGGAGTAACATATATATAAGACAATCCCATCTTAAATGGACAATGGAATTTTGAAAGTGCAAAATAGATTCAAAGTAAAGTATGATTGGTCTGCTGTTGTTTTGTTGCTTACCATTTTGAGTGCCTGGAGATAAGCTCTCTTGGCATTTTCAGCTGACCAGCCAGACATGCTGTTGATGTGTTTTCGTCAAATTGCAGATTTCTTTGGGTTTGAAGCTATCTTTCATGAGAAAACTGTTGCTTCAATTGCTGGTGAGCCATCGGCATTATATATAAATGTGGTGAGAAAACCATAGCTTATGTGGCTCCATGCCATTAAAGTTTGAGACTTCGAGTTTGGAAGCAACTGAGGGAGGCTGCTATTGTAGATTAATTCTCTGAATTCTGCCGTCCAACGGGCACAAATATATGTTGAAAGTCTCGCTAGGAAATAATTATATATTTGGCGTATTGGATTTCCCCCCCAATACACGTAGACTAGCACGCACGCACACGTTATGGGAGGGAATTTTCTTTTCTGTTGCTAACTATATCTTGATGAAGTTGAAATCTGAGATTGGATCTGTAGTCTTCCCACTATATTGCAACTGCTGCATTAAATTGATTAAGTGATCCAAGATAGCGCGCTCTTAGCAACTTCGAACACAAAACAGTAAGACGATGCAATTCATTTGACTCATCACTCAACCCTTGTTTACTGAGAGGCTAAAAATTGACATAATATATATCTGTTCAACTCATATACAATATAATCCATCCACTTTTGAAATAATTTAACATTTTCTTATGGTTTACTTAAATTGAATTGAAGGCATTAAACGTAAGTAAAAAAGTTGCATTTGAAAACAAAGACCACTCAAAGAATATCAGACAGCATACCACCAATGCTTACTTTATTCAATGGTTAAAATTAGTGGAAATGAAAATAAAAAATTTAGCTTCAAGTCATAACATGATTTTTTTCAATATATAAAAAATTAAAATAAGATAGAAAAATTACTGCAAAGATGTTTAAATTACTATTTTGGTATTATGCATTATAGTGTTTTTCTGGTATTATGATAAGAATTTCTCCTTTATTGGCACAAGACTCGAGTTCAAATTGTCTTTAAAAAAGGAACAGTGGCATCCTCGAACTTGTCTTGAAAACCTAATTATAATTGCTGTGGGGAAATTATTGGTGCAGTCTCCTATATCGGGGATTTTGCAATACCAAGCTCACGCACTGAAGATTGAGAAACTAATAATAACTATACTTTCATCACCGTCCAAATCTTATCCAGATTAGAGATAAGGTATGTACCTTAAATTAAACCATTGTCAAATTCTGTCTCGAAATCAGAGAGTACTATTTCATATAAAATTTGAACCTATAAAACACCTGGACATCTCAATACTGGAAGTTGCTTCTTGTCGTCTAATCATTGTTTCATCTATATGTCTATATTTAGACATAGTTTTGAAAAAAAATCATATATGAATCTCAAATCGATGTACTATTGATGTCACTAATGGCTTCTGGAGGATTTTAGACTGAATTTTATGCAACGGCCAATAGGTCTCATGCTATTGGTATATATTATAATTAAATTAAAAAAATTGTAATAAGTTCAAATTTTATAAAATAAAAAAAGTTTATAACCTGAAAAATGATTGAAGGGTTCAGATAGCTTCTTTGCACCCCCAAGCGACACCAGCAGCTAAGTAATATCACGTTGGTTGGAGATATACATGCGTATTCCAACAGCCTACCCTTCGCATACAATTAAATATCTCGATCTTTTGGTCTCTTAAAAATATTGGTAACATGCTTCATTTTGTCTGTATTCGCTTTGTCCACGTTTGAGTATATATATTCTGATGACTTTCAGGGAATCTATATAGGACGGTGATTTTAATATAATTGCGCCATGCAATATGAATATTTGAGTTTAGTCTTCATCTATTATAATTTAAATCATTAAACTTACATTGCTATTAATGAGATTTAATTTTCATCAACTAAACAATCAATTATACGTCGTACATATGCACAAATCGTTGCACGTACTCCTCACTCATGTAATTTCAAGTGAAATTTCTTGGTGCTAATTTCAAGTGAAATTTGTTCAAGTCAAATCATAATTAAAAATTGATAGAGTACCAAATACTTAAATTTGAAAAAGCAATTCTAGTCAGTTTAGACATTGGGATTTCTTATCCTAAAAAGTGTGAGGTGTACATAACAATCAAAGTCCATAATTTTGGTGATGCTTTTATTTTTTTCCCCATTATACCTATCCCATTTTTATTTATATAACCAAATCTTATTTCCAATGATAATTTTTTTTTGGTGAGAAAGAGGGCATAATAGGGAGGAAAAGATCATAAAGCCAGTGGCTAAAAGAAGGGGATAAAAATATCACATTTTTTCATGTGCAGGCTACTATTAGTCAAAATAAAAATCCAATTGTGAAAGCTATAAGATAACGATGGGGTGTGGCATCATGTGTCTAAAACAATATGTGTGGTGGCTACCTCCCATTTCTCTGATTGGTTCTCTTTGATTCATTCAGTTCAAGTTAAGACTGATAATGCTTTAGAGGGGATTGGCAGAAGAGTCAATGAAGACATGAATGAATTCTAATCTTTGCCCTTTAATGGCTGCGACGTGATGAGAGGCACTAAAGGGCTTTTATGCTGAATAGACAAATTACCAAAAATACATTATTGCTTACGAGTAGGTTCATGCTCTAAAATAAATGTGTTCTAGCATGGAGGCATAGCAATCAATCCTCCATGCTAGAACACATTTATTTTAGGAGTGATGAAGAAAATAGGTT
The DNA here is from genome assembly GCA_023212625.1 of Styphnolobium japonicum. NCBI lineage: Eukaryota > Viridiplantae > Streptophyta > Magnoliopsida > Fabales > Fabaceae > Styphnolobium > Styphnolobium japonicum. Next base: position 9,611,186 of record JALBWW010000007.1, on the reverse strand, counting down.
TTAATGATCGATGGGTCTCTTTGATTTTATCGTGTTTCGCTTGGTGAATGATTTTTCATGTGGTTCTTTTTCTTTCAGACCCTCTCAAAAGTCTTCGCCAAGGTGCTTCATTTTCTACATATTTATTTTTCTAATGCCGTGAGGGATTGTATCTTTGGTCGAACCTAGGCCTCTACACTTCATGGTCTACTTGATATGTGTCGTGCGGCATTTTCGGAAACCCACTTATTTCTTTGTAAATGATAGTTCACTATTTATAAAGGCGTCTGATAATGACTTCCAGGAAGTTATGAGGATTTTGCAGGCATATAGCGTTGCTTCTGGTCAGGGGGTTAATTTTGAGAAGTTTACTGTGCTCTTTAGCCCAAACTACACAGGAAACTAAAGGTGGAATTATTTTCTTGTTAATCATCAACATTTATTAGACCAAAAGTTATATTAATTAGGGTATAATTTTTTCTACTTCAATCTATCAACAAATGTATGATTTTTTGAAAAATTAAATTTGTAACTTTAATTTTAATACTACTTGTTAAGGGCTCATTTGTATTATTTTTTTAAGAGTAAAAGTACTTTTTTTAAGTAATAAAAATACTTTTTTGAGAAACTAAATAGTTCAAGCTTTTTAAAAAAACACTTCATGTATAATAAAAACACATGAAATACTTTTTTTAAAAGCTTAAACTCTTTAACTTCTTAAAAAAGTACTTTTATTACTTGAAAAAAGCACTTCTATCAACAAATGTATGATTTTTTGAAAAATTAAATTTGTAACTTTAATTTTAATACTACTTGTTAAGGATCCGTTTATATTAACTTTTTTAGGAGTAGAAGTATTTTTTTGAAGTAATAAAAATATTTTTTTGAAAAACTAAAGAGTTCAAATTTTTAAAAAAAACAATTCATATATAATAAAAAAACACATGAAGTATTTTTTTTAAAAGCTTCAACCCTTTAACTTCTTAAAAAAGTACTTTTATTACTTGAAAAAAGCACTTCTACTCTAAAAAAAAACTAATGCCTTAAATCAAATACTTATAACTAAACCAAAAACTATAGCTAATAACTAGAGTACACCTTTTTATACTTAGTACATTAGTTATAGTTTAATCTAACTCCAATTCCATTAAGCCTTACAAAACCAGGATATTGGGCTGCAACCAACCTGTTAGAATTCAACTTGTTTCAAATTCCAATTTAATGAAAAATAATGTTTGGTCCTTCCAATCACAGGGTGCTGAAAAAGAAGCCTGTTTGGTTTACATTTGAAGGACATGAGACAGACGTCTGAAGGACATGAGACCTCAATGCATAGTTGTCAAAACACTTTTATAAGACGTAAAAAAAAAATTCTCATCGCCCGTTTGGGTTGCGGATGGATCCAATACAAACATGTCATAAAAAGGTGGAAGGAGAAGCTCCTAATCTCTAAGGCTGAAAAGGAAATTTTAATTGAACTTGTTTCCCAATTCATTCTCACACATACCATGACACTATTACTATTAAAGGTTCTTGTGATCATATACATAGCTCAATAACCTAAAGAAGGTTTTGAAAGGACAGTCATTTTCAAGGAAGATTCAATGGTTGAAGTAGGAAAAGATGTATTGGCCCAAAAATTGGTTTGGATATCGGGATCTACAAGTTTTCAATCTTGCCATGTTAACCAAACAAATAATGGCGTCAAGATACAAAGCCCACTTGAAGCTCAATATTTTCCAAATAACAACTTTATGTCTACGCACGCGGCACGCTGGGGATAATCGTTCTTTCACATAGCATAGTTTATTTGAAGGCATGAAAAAGCTACTTAGCATACGTGCAACAAAACCTATGTAATTTTCAAGAATAAAAATGGCAACAAGTAATGATTTTAGTTTGACAGATCAACACGATTTATTCGATAAGTTTTACCACAAAACAAATCATGCGCTCTCAATTGTACAGAGTGAGCTTGTACAGGCCCATGCTTTTCTATTGCTAACTGAAAGACACCAGAGCACACCTCATTCTGCAAATAGAAATAAAATTGGAAGCAATTACAACCAAATACTACCCGGTCTACTGCTTCACTCTATATTGATTCGAACAACTTTCTTTGTTCTCCCACTAGAATTGGTTCCTGTTCCATAATTTGATGCAAATCCTCTCGCTCTTCTATCCTGCTCCAAATATGGAGGTGCCCACACCTGGTTTATGTTCTGTTCGCCACCGCTTGAACCTACATCAAAATCATACTCAAAATTCAGGCATATTGCAATTAAAGAGTACGTGTTAAGACCATGTCTGAAGAAAAACTGATTTTCAATATGCAAGTATAGAAATTAGAAAAATAAATTATACAGTCCAGCTCCAGGAGTAATTGACAAAAGTTAGATACTACCACGAAAAAAGAAGCAAAAACAAAAGTAAGATAGACCTGCTTTTTAATATGACAAGGGTTAATCAGACATGAGGTAAAAACTTTAGATTTGCTGAACAGTGAACACCCCGATTTAGATATCTAAACTATGATATGAAATCAACACAAATTCAGCAAAGAAGAGGGGATGTTTAGTTCATTCCTTCGCATATTAACGTTTTACAAGTCGCAACAGAGACCAAATTAAATTAGATTAAAACAACATAAAACATATCAACTTTGCCAAAGCAGTATACCAACTATCCAGCAACACTTTTAACTGTTTTACAAAGACTTATTAGGACTTTTCCCCCCATGCGGAGAGTAAGAAATTTTTAAGGCAAAAACAAAGATTATCATTAGGCTAAGAAAAGACAACGATCAAACCATCTCCATTGCCCTTATGCAACCTTTTATCATTTTCTCATGGGAGGAACCGTATCATAACTACAACTATTCAGTTTTGAAATTTGAAATTAAACATCATCAGTAAATAAGAACGTATGCCAATAGAAATTTCACCTAGCATCATTCTAAAATGCAAAGTTAATAATTTGCCTAATACAGAAAAGCATCTGATAGCATCTATGTAATTGTACATGCTCATCAGAACAATATCCCCTATGCATAGCATGACAATTTCCAATCAATTTCAATTCAATTCAAATTATTTTGCATCATTATTCAAACCATAGGTGAAACCATATCTATAAGTAACCACATATAGGCATATAACAATACAAAAAGCATAATTTTCTCAAGCTTGCAAGCCCGCTACTTCTCAGAAAATCTCCAAACTTGCACCAAGACTTTGAAACAACAGAAGTCTTAGCTAAAAGAAACCTTATAGAGTACAGCTCAGACAAGATACATTATTGACCCCAAGGGAACAAAGGAAGCGTACCCTCATTCTGATGCACATTATATCCACCCTTCCAGCCAGGCAACTGCCCTATATTATTTCCTTTCCATGCTTCCTCAAAGCCTGCAAGCTCATCTGCAATATTAAAAAACATATAAATACATGATAAATCAATATTAAAAAACAAATTCTACCACTCTTTATATATTGTCAAACAAATAATCATAGAAAACAACATGAACCAACCTTCATTAAGATTGTGTAGTGTCTGCCTGGTATCAACATTACCATCTGGGTCAAGCTTCCTCAAAAGTGAATGACCCTACATACATGATGCACTATCTTAATTTCTACAGATATTATGTACTCAATTTCTTTTCATAAACATAGAAGTTAAACAACAGGACAAAAGCCTGGGCACCACTAACGGTATTAATGGCTATAGCATAATAACTTCCTTCTTTTCCTCCCCTGATAGAAGATTTGGGTTTTTTCTTGATTGAAGAAGAAAGGCAATAGCATAACAATTATGACTCATCTTTCAAGTTTACTGGGTGCATAATATATTTAATGACTCTTTATGACCTACATCTAACATTATAACATTAGTTACTGGAGGAGTGCATTTAGGCCAGTCAGATATACACCTTATCATGGATTCCTCTGGTGATCCTATGTGTTGCCTGGCCGGTTGTCGTATCAGCTTCTTTGTTATCTTCCAGTACCACCTGATTCACAAAGATAACATTAGAGAAAAAAAAAACAATCCTCATAACAACTCAACAGTAAGAGGAAGTTACATACCCCATCAGCTCCTGCCCTTCTGGTTCTCGTAGAAGTATAATATGCACCATCTACACCGCCATATGTTACTCTACTAGTCTGAAAAGAAAAGTTGCGATCCTTTGGGGATTTTACCTTGCCATGGTCATTCTTGTAAGTTACATTATTGTTCTTCCTCTCTGCTAAATATCAAACGAAGCACTATGTTAATTAGTAAAGAAAATAAAATAAGCAAAACAAAAACCTTACAGGCAGTATATTACCATTAACATCATCATCATCATCATCTGGATGCTCAACAGATGGATCCATGGTTGATCTAGAATTCTTCAGATGAAAATCCTCCTCATCTCCAGTTTCGGGGACATTATTACCCCCCTCTTCATCAGAGCCCAATTCCTCTATAACTATTCCCTTTTCTCTGCTTGTCTTCTGCATTGATCTAGATGCAGAACTTGGACCGAACATGCTATCAAATGGGTTAGTGAAAAAAGGATCGTCAAATGGATCCCTGCTTCTAAAAAGGCTTGGCATCATACTTCTATGGAATCCAAAGCCACCAAAATCTCCAAACCCACTAGAATCCTTGTTTGACTCATAAATATTACCTCGAGTTTCTCTTCCCTTCTGCATATCCTCTGTCTACTCTTCACAAAGGAAAAATCCAATGCAAGAAAAACACATCACATAAACTATGCAATCAAAAGCTCACCTTTTTTTAAATTTTTTTTTCCATTTAGACAACTAAAAAAACAAAAGCACTAGAAATCTAAGGAACCGTAACATAAAATCATATACTAGACAAACTCTTACTCCTAAATAAGTTTCGAAAAACATCAATTTACAAAAATTGTCACATCAAATTGACACGTTTCTCCAAGAAACTGTTTTTACATATAAACTTGAGAATGATAGCCGAGAAACAAATAGAAATGATCACAAAACTTCAAGCGCAAGTGCAAATGCAAAGGAGAAGAATTTCAAGTAAGGTTACCTCAAGAATATTATGAGAATTCAATAGAGGAAGAGAAGAACCGAGAACAGCCTACGCACTTCTGAGTTTTGTGAAGATAGCGACATATATATATATATAGAGCGAGGACGAGAGACCACACGTAAAGAGGGACACGTGGATTTGATTTCACTTCATTTGGCAAAAGCTAGAACCTTCGGGGCTCTTTTTCTTTCAATTTTTTTTTTCCTGTTGGCATCAGAAATCTTAAATGAGGTTGACAGAGTAATCATATATATATATATATATATATACATATAAATTTTTTCATGTTGAAAAGACAAATAAATAAAATAATAATATATAAAATATATAAAAATTATTTATATGTAAAAATATCATTTTTTTCTTTTAATGTTAAATTATAAAAATAAAAGTTAATTGACCAAAATAAATTTTGAAAATAAAAGAACAACTATTTATAAGTAACACAGTAACGCTTGTCACACTTTTTTTTTTTTAATGTTACACCTTATTTTAATACTAAGAATGACTCTTGACACCGAAAAATAAGGGATGAACTATTTTATATGTTTATTAATTAATTTTAATTATTTTTTATGATATTAAATATGAATAGATAAATTAAAATTAATGAACTAAAATTTGAGTTAAATAAAATTTATTTCATTAGTGACATTAAAAAAATTTAAAAGTGATAAATGAAAAATAAAAATAAACAATTGAGTATTAATAATCTCAAAGCGTGTTTGTAAAAGATTAAATATAGGTTTAGATTAGTTGTAAAAAAAATATTATGTTAAAAATTAATTATGTGTATAATTAATTTTTAAAAAAATTAATTATGAAAAAATTAATTTATATTTGTATTTAATTCACTGGCGATTTTAAGATAAAGAATTCTCTTTTGAATTGTAAAAAAAATTATTTTTATATATTAAATTATCAAAAAAATATATGAAATGAATGAAAAAGTTATTTGATTGAAGACAAATAGATATTTCTCTCTCAAAAATTTTAAAATAATCTAAAATCAAATAATTAAAAGTTCAAAATAAAAAATTTTCTTAAAAAGTTATTTCTAGTTAGTAAAAATATAATTTTAAATTATAATCAATTTTACACACTTTAAAAAAAAAAATTTTAAATAAAACAAATTTTAATTAAAAAAATTATTTTGAGAAAGAATTAATCTTCTCCAAACATGCTTTAATTATTTTCGAAAACAGCTTTTTTTTAATTAAAAATTTTATCTAAAATTTATCTTATTGTTTAAAATGTGTAAAATTAATTATAAGTTAAGATTAATTTTTCATTAACTAAAAATAAATTTTTTAAAAAAATTATTTTGAGATTTTAATTATTTAATTTTAAATTATTTTAGAAGCTTTGGGAGAGAAATATCTATTTGCCTTCAACCAAATAACTTTTTCAATCATTTCATGGTAATTTAATACATAAAAGAGATTTTTTTTATACAATTCAAATAAAACTTTTTATTTTAAAATCGATTATAAATTAACATATTCAAACACAAATTAATTTTATCATAATTAATTTTCTCAAAAATCGATTATATACATAATCAATTTGTAACATAATTTTTTTTGTTACAATTAATCCAAACACACACTCATTCTTTTATAAAGTTCTAGTTTTGATGCCACATGATAGCTGTTGTATTATTTTTATTTTAAAATTTACCTTTTAAATGATTGTTTTTATGACAACAATAACTTTTAAAAAAAATTAGTAGTTAAAATTTATAACAGGATAATCACAATTTAAAATATAGTTATCATGTAAAGTAATCATTTGATAAGAAAAAAAAAACATATGTTAATAGATTGAATAACAATTGTTTTTAATAAATAAGTTTCCTTGGAACGTGGAGAAACGCTATTTTCTTAAATCTCATGTGGGATTAACTTCCATTAAGGCCCGCAAACAAGAGAAGCAATAGCGTTTCCATGTTGATTAATCCTCCACTTCCATATAAACTTATCTGGACGGAAATCAGCGGCTTTTTGTCTTAAGTAATTGTATGAATTGGGCGCTATTCCAGTTGCAGTGTGGCCATGCATTGTGTCTTCTAGATGGTCTTAGTCTTGTGTCTCTGGTCCAGTTCGGTATTCAGTTGACACTGAGCCTTCGTTTGGCTTTGTACTTTGAAACAGATGATGGCTTCTTATGAACTACAGTTGTACCCTTTTTTAGTTTTTTATTCAATGAAATGACTTTTTACTGTTTCGCTAAAAAAATGAAACAGAAGGACGTTACACAGAGAGAGAGAGATGCTTCAGAAAGGTTACAAATGGGAAAATGACATGAGCAAGGCAATAGATTGATTGCAAAACTTCAATCAACAATCATTCATAATATCAGCGCATGAAAAGAAGATAGATGAAGGCAAATAATTGAATAGAAGAAAGTAAGAGAATTGCATTGGTTGTAAAACAGTTCCTAATCCTGACGGATATAACATTATCGGGAATTTAAACACTCTAGTCCGTCAAACCATCATACCACCCTGCCCCTCAATGCTCCCCTTCATCTCAACTTGACACAAGCACCCATCTCAAATTGAAAAAAAAATCATACCACGTGCCTGTGCAGATGAATTGTCAGGAGCCCAGATTTACTTACACGCTAGATTCTGTTAAAAGAGTGATAGTAGAGGGTTCTGGAGGCTCCATGTCTTTTGTTACATGATGTGGCAATATTAGCTTTCAGAACTATTGGGAATCAAAGTCGGGTTTTGATGGATACTCAAGACCTTGTAGAGCTGGCATCCTTCGTATATCTTCATCTGAATAAGCAGGGATGAACCAGTATCTCTTGTCCATCCCAAAAACCTGATACGAAAGCAACATAAAACATAATGTAACTTCAGGATCCCAAGTTATTCAATAATAATGGAATGAGAGCGCCCCAGCAACCATATAAATAGTACTCCAGATAATCAAGAGAAAAACATCACAAGGTTACACACACACACACATCTATGCATTGTCCCATAACATGTGGACAAAACATATCCTTCATAGTTCATACTCTCAGTATAAGGTTATGTTTGAATGGAGGAGTTTGGAGGGGAAGGGTAATTTTTCAATTTAGGTAAACATTTTCCTTATTTAAGAATTTTTAAAAATGACAGGAATAAAATGAGATATTATCATGTGACTTCCAATCATCCCTTATCCATTTTTATAAACATTTTATAATTCTTTCGATTTAGAAATGAAAAATTACCCCTCCCTTCCCTCCAAACTCCTCCAATCCAAACATACCCTAAGAAGATACATCCTAACCAGTGGTCTGAAAACCGGACCGGACCGGCCGGTCGGACCGGTTCGACCGGGAACCGGTCACCCCACCGGTCCGGTCCACCTCCAAAAACCGGCCAAGTCAAAAACCGGTCAAAAATCGGTGAACCGGTCAAAAACCGGTGAACCGGTCGACCCGGACCGGTCCAACCGGTCCTCTTTTTTTTTTTTTTTTTTTAAAAAAATTTTGCTAATTCAAATAATGTCATTTTGATCTAAAAATTGAATATAAGTCAATTTAAAAAGAATTTTATATAAAATACTTAAACTTAAATCGTATAAAAGTTTAGAAACTGAATGTATAATTGATTATATATCTCATTGAACTGAAATTAACATTTTTTTAAATAAAAATAAGTTATAATACTGTTACAGAATGCTTTGGACTCTCAAAAAATAAACTGTAAACTATTTTTTATTATTTGTGTTGTTTTTTATAATTTTTAATTTGTTTAATTAGTATATAATATATATTTATATATATAAATATATATATTTAATTTATTTAATTATACTCCGGTTCGACCACGGTTCAATTACGGTTGAACCATTGAACCTTGAATCAGTCCCCTGACCGGTTCAATCACCGGTTCGGTTTTCAGAACCTTGATCCTAACTATCAAGGCATGGCTGCAATAAAAGTCTAATTTTGATTTTTCGAAGCCTTAGGCCATGCAATTCTTCAATACATAATATTTCCATTTCCACAACTCAATGTTACAAAACTCTTCATTACTTCACACATACAATAAAGCAACTGAAGAAATCGAGATACTAAACATTCATGTGAGGATAATAAATGCATATGTATATCTTTTACCATTATACACACCTGAAAAGTGTTTAAGACAAACAGGTCCAGGAGAGAACGTAGTTTTGCTTGGTATAGTAAACTTGGACCTTTCTTTTCCATTGTTTTATTTATTTTTTGGTATACTCTCCAAAAAAGTTATCAGTCCTACAAGCTAGTATATTCATTAGAATCAGAAAATAGAGGTGGCTTCTGTTCATGCAGCAATTTCCTTTTCCAGCAGATATTTGAATTTATCAAATGCATGACAAGCTGCTAAATAAAACAGAATATAAAACAAGTAAAAAATCTAAGCTCATCAAATGCTAGCAAAGGCTATCAATACCCTTTCCTATTCAAGTTAAACCATCAACTGGGCCTGATTCCAGATGTTTTCCAATTTGGACTGATTAATCCACTGGTTGTGCCAACACCAGTACCAGTACCAGTTGGCCAAACCAATTGTTCAAGGACTGAAACATGTCTTAATTTATAGCAGTTAGCCAAACATTTTGCAGATTGCCATTTCTTTATTTAAGAAAATGGAGCTGAAGACCATTAACTCTAGAAGATTAAAGTCTGAATCATATGAGTGTATGAAGCCAAATCAAGTCTAGAATTATTGTTTCAAAGCAAATCAAGTTTATATCGACTACGGTAAAATATTTTCTATAATTTTTTCACAGAAACATAATCAAAGAATTGTACTGTCAACAGAATATCTACAATATGGTAATGATACCTAGATTCTTTTGCAAATATAAGCAAATATTTGTATTATTATTTGAAAAAACCTTCACATCACATGAAGTTTAAGTCATTGCTTACAGCATTGAAGTCTGAAAGAGGTCTGCCTAAGAATCTGAGTCAAATTTTGTTAACAACATTAGTTTTACACTGGCTGGAGCGTAACTAACACATGCGGAAACCATGGGTGGCAAAAGAATTATGTTAAAACTAGTTCATGACAGAGGAGATGCCATTTGTATTTCAATAAATCAAAATATGAAACGGAACCTAAGATCATGGACTGGACAATTTGGAGCCTAAATTAGCAGTCAAATTTATAAACTACCTTCTGCAATTAATATAAACTTGACATTTTAAGCAAATATTTTCTGCTTGAATTATATTGGATAGATATTGTGAAAACTGTAACATCTAGAACTGCAATAGGATGAGAATGTATACAGATCAGAGAGAGAGTCTGAGCATTTGTTTCCCAATAATGCAAGCTTAGTCATTTGTCAAAAATCATACTGAATAGAAGACCCCGTCCCTGTGATCCTCCCAATGTCTTTTCTTTTTGTTTAATTGCATTGATGAGATAGAATTAGTGCTTAGATTGTTAATACGAATGGTTTAAAACCATTTATGCAAGAAGTTTTATGCAATAGGTATGAAAATCAACCATAAAGAACATCTAAAAAGAAATATATATATATATATATATATATATATAAAAACAAAGTGAATATAATAAAACATGCACAGACCTGTTCAAAATTTTTTCGACGTCCAAGGTCATATCGCCATTTTGGAGTAGTTTTCTTCTCATATGCCTGCTCATAACAAGGAACAAAATTCCATCAGTACCCACTTCACACAACAAGGATAAGCATTAGAAAGTATTACATATACGAATACAGTAATATTTTCACAACAAACACACACACACACAAAAAGTCATTTACCTCTTCACCAGTGGGTGGGTCCAGTTCATGCATTACAAAAGATTCATCAATTTAAATGCAACTAACTACTGTCATTCAACTAGGACCAGAAAAGTTTCTTCAGGGGAAAGACAGAAAAAGTATAAGTGATCTACTTTCACAAATGAATGGAGCAAAAGCAAGTAACACAAAAACATAGTTCTCAAGTTTTTTACAACGCAAAAGTTTACCTCAATAGTCGTCGTATTCGCAGCAACCAACGATATGTGCATGATAAGAAATCCCAAGACACTAAGTGCAAAGGCCAGATTCAAAACTGCAGGTAATCCAACAGTGTTATAGAAATTCACAGATGGAACCAACAACTAAATAAAAAACTGTGTTTAGAGACCCTACCAAAAGCAAGAAAAGTTGTAGCAAGAGAGCCAGGTGTTCCAGGAATTTCTCCATCACTAAAGAATGCTATGAAATGTGGCAGTAATGATGCAGTCACAAGAGTCGTCTCAAGAAAAGTGTATAACTGCATTAAGATTTAACAGAATAATATAACCACTGTATTTTATATTGGCATTTGGAAGCTACAAAAGAAAAAAAAAGAAAACAAATTCAACCATTCATGTTATAGTAACAGGAAAAATATAACGACTTACTATATGTCAATCATACACTTCATACTAATGACATCTGTAAAACAATCACATCTACAACAGTTTTTAAGGTTACATACTCAGCATTGTCATAAACAAGTTCCACTTTCAATGCACCACTATCAGTCTATCACCATTGCACATGAATATCACTATGACAGTCCAGAATAAGAGTGCCATCCAACTCAAAAAGAAAGAAGTCTTATCAGCATTTCAAATTTCAATAGAATGGCTATGTTTAACTACACGGTAGATGTTAGTACCCAGTGAACATGTAAGAACCAGAAGTTTTATAATAAACCATCTATGAAAATGCGTATATAAAATAGTGGACATCACATGATTATTAGCACATCTCTACAATACAATCATTGCAAGTCAGAAATAATAGCAATTCACATGAGTAATAACTCAATAATAAAATAATAACTCCAGCTAAGTTGTCCATACCAAGAAAAGAAGGAAATACTTGTAATTTAGAGCCCCAACACAGTTAACTACCCAGACACAATGGTGGTCCATCTTCAGCACACAACGTCCACCTGGTATCAAAGCAAAAGAGAACAAACTTATCCTGACTTGTTCGCAATGTGGAAAACAAAATGGAAACTTTTGTGTGCCAAAAACTCACAAACTGAACAATGATGACATCGAGGGGGCTTGAGCTGATTGCACTTCCGGCAGTACCGGATCCGTTGATTAGAAGGATCAGACGGCACATTACTGTATTCTGACCCAACTAATGGGTCAGCCTCTCCTCTCTCCTCATCAATCGTAGGCCTCCAGTTTGGAGGCACACTCCCCGGATCCGTAAAAACAACAGAAAAGTAACTCCACAATAGCATGAACAACTGCATAATCATAAGAAACATTTCAAAATTATAATATCATTTACTAAAAGAGATAATACTTCATTATTCTATTTCACTAATTATATAAGTTCTAACAAAAGCTGAAAATTTCTTTCTGAAGCCACATTTCTGAACCTGACAGAAAGCTGAAGAGAAACGAGTTCCCAGTTAAGCAACCGTTATAAGGAAATAAACATTTTATTCTAAGTTTCTAATTACTTCCCAGAAAATTCAAACTTCACAGTATCATCGTCAAAACAGTATACTCTATCCGACCATATAAATCAAACAAAAGAATCATGATCCCTAAAGTGACAGTCGTGTGTTACTTTCAACAAGCTAAATTCCAAAAATTGGCTAACCTCTTCTCCTGAATTTCAAACCAGTTCACAATTTCACGTACCACAAGTCAAATTCAAAACCCAAAACACTGACCAACCCCCCCCCCCCAAAAAAAAGAGAAAAAACAAAACAAAAACAAAATTTCAAAGGAAAAAAAAAAGAAGAAGCTTACCAAACAATGAAACAAGATCAACACCGCCATGGCAATAACAAAATCAAGCCAGCCAGCGTACAAAGCAGGGCCATAATTAGTCAAAACAACAGCATAATAAGTAACACCCACAACCCCAAGAACCAATAGTATCATGATCGAGCCCAGTCCTCGCAGAGCTGTGCAGAACTTGAACACGTTCCAAGCCATCGTAGCTCCAGATCTATGCATACTAGACAATCCCAGAACAATTTAACCCAAAAGCTTGTATCTTTCCTCTCTTCACAGTGATCCCAGAAGCATAACAATACCCAGTACCCAGAAAATCATCAATTTTCTCGAAAAAAACACGTGGCGAGACAGCGCTGCTCCGACAAGAACAATCTCGTAGCTAAAACTGTTGCTTGCGTCGTGGGTTTCTTCTTATGTGGTCACCGACAGAGGGTTTGGTAAATCTAGGGTTTATGGAGAATTGGGTAGAAAAGGGGAATTTTTGGAGCAGAAAGAAGATGGAGATGAATGAAAAATGCTGCTTTTATTTGATTTCTTTTTTTTTCTCCTCTTTTTTCTTCTACTAAGTTTGGAAATTATTACAAGAACAGAGAGAAGCTTTTAACAAGTGATAAAATTATAAAAAGTGGTGACTTAGCTGCGAGTACTAGTAGATGCTGTTGAAGTTTTTCTAACTACTTCTATTGTTATTACCAAATAAAATAATTAAAATTTAATTAATTAATTGTTGATTGATATTATTATTAGTAATTAATATTTAATAATAAGTGGATGATGGAATATCTAACTGCTGCTTTAATTTGGTCAAAAATCTAGAAGGTGAGAAATAGAACTTGACGGATTCAAATTATCAAATAGTGAATTCTTCAAAGTAGAATAGAAAAATGATGGATTGATGAATTCTCTTTTGTTGAAAAACTATTGTGGCACAACCTTTTAATTATGGTGCGTGTATAGTTTTTTTTTTTGGGTAAATATGTAAGCGTATAATTTGTTTGTAAATTATCATTGATATCTAAAAACAAAATGTTAGTTTGTTCAATTAGTAATATATTTTTTTGTAACAAATATTAATTTTTTGAATCAAATCCATAAACTTTGATGAAAATAAGAGTGGCATGTCCATTTTTTGCTAATCAGAATACACTTCTTTTTTATTTGAAGTCCTTTTTTTATTTATAAATTTTCTCACTATTATTTTTTAAGGTTATTTTTCTCAGAAGGACAAGAAGCTACACAACTAACTCATAAACCCATTTTACATGTACTCAACTAACCCCTCAATTCACTTTATATGTAATTTCAATTGTTGTTTTTTTAGAAATTACTTCAATACCCATTTTTTTAAGGTATTGATAATCAGGGTATGTTATCTAACATTTATTAGTTGATATTTATATTTAACAGACTTTTTAACATTTATTGTGAAATCAACCGTCAATAAATAATTGACAACTCATCCTAAATACCAAACTCATCAGAGTATCATAATAATTTCCTGTTTTTTTGGTACTTAATTTCAATTGCTGTTTGGCAAGCCATATATGTATTTTCTCAGTATAAAGCAATTGAAAAAAAATTCCATGCACTGGATGCACATGTCAGTTATGCACCGAACTTATAAGAACTTGTTAATTGAATCAACATTACATGATGGACTCAAACTTAACTGTTAAATTAGTTGTTCCAATTAGCTTGGAGCACAAAATAAAATAAAAACAAGGATCCTAAACTCAAATTAAACCTTCACATTTGAGTAAATTAAGTTAATGATTTAAGAAAGAAACATATAAGTACTGTATAATTGTATATAAACTATATAAGATTCGAAGTTATATAGTCTCATAAGTCATAACTGTCGGCTCGGCAATCTTAAAATAACATTTTCATTTTAAAAGCAACACCTATAGTCTCAATATTTGAGAAATGAAAGCAATAATAACAGAGAAATAAGGAGTTTGGCGTGGTTGATGTGGACGAATCGGAATTCCCTGGTGTTTGAGGGATTTGCTGTGAGCTTACAACCACTCATCTTTATTGCCTTGCAGCTAGCGGAAGAGTGTGACATTGCCTTGCAATCTAACCCGAGATCTCACCTGCATGACAGAAGTTGTACCCAGGCTTTCATTAGCTAGGATTTCCCTCTTGATGGGTGGGTAAAGTGTAACGTTGACGGTTCTTGTAGAAATGGTGGGTCTTCCAATGGTTGTGGTGGTGTCTTTCGGGACGCAATAGGTTCCTAGATGACTGGGTTTGCTAGAAACTTAATTGGGAGCTAGTAACGTTCTCATGTCAAAAGTTTGGAGGCTGCTTATTGGTATTGAGATGGCCATAAATTTGAGTTTATCACGTGTTTGGTTTGAAGTAGACTCATCCTTTGTTGTGGACTTTGCTTTGAATGGGTGTCCGGATTCTCACCCTTGTGTCTCTCTTGTTAGAAGAATTCGTCTGTTGCCTCAACATTCTTGGGAAGTTAAGCTTACTCATCTTCCGTGAGGAAAATCGAGTAGTTGATTGCCTAGCCAACTACTCACACAACTTAGCTTGAGGTGTGCATGTCCTCCATGTTCCTCCAATTTAGTGTGGTCGTATGGATAACGAAAACATGAAGGTGTCTTTGCCTCGTGTTATTTTTGTTTCCTAGGGGCTTGCTCCTCGTGTAATACCAAAAAAAAGAGAAATAAGGAATGTATACTTCTTCATCGGACTTGAAGTCAATAATCACATATTGGTTTTATGAGTGCTTGGAATTTTTTTTCTTTTCTGAATATCAATTAATATATTTTATGAGTTTTTAAATATTTATTAATTATTAGTTATATCAATTATCAAGTGACCTTTTAATTATTTCCTGTGAAAATTAATAATCAATAAATATTTAATACCTCTTTAAAATACCAATATAAAAAAATAATATGAAAAGTTTGTAACTCGCTTGTTTTACACCAATTATCAAGTACACAAATAATCTAAAGGCAAGCAAAATGCATTAATATAGTTGGAAAATGGGAAAGAAAGCCACAGGGCTCAAGGCCCACAACCACAACTTAGATTGGTGTTGAGTGTTGATGATGGAATGGAACTACGGTTTGAGGAATAGTTTCCGACTTGTTGGAAGGCTTTGCATTTGAGCCACTATGTCTTCACGACTTCTGTCTGGATCTTACCCTTCTCACTCTTGGTTCTGGGCTTCTCGTCAAGTGTCAAAGAGAGAGAGAATCATAGGGTTTGAGCCTGTTTGATAATTTGATTAGTGTTTGCAAATAGCCAAATATATGTTAGTGTTTGCCAAACATTTTTTATATTGCTTTTTTTTTTAAAAAAAAGAAAAAAATAATATCATTCCACAACTATTTTTGTGGTTCAATTTTGATAAATTTGTTTTTAAATTTTATGTTTTAAAAACAAGAAAACTAAAATTAAAATTAAAAAACGTGTTCAATGAAAAATGAGTTAATTCGTGTCTATTTTTCTGTTTTTTTATTTTCATTTATTAATTTATTCTTTTTAAAAAAATAATGCGTTGACTTAGTGGAAATGAAAATTCTTTCTAAAGACTTAAAATTGAAAAATGCATTAATTAAGTATATAAAAAATTTACTAATAAATTCTGCAATACAAGGTTAAAAAATGCATTTAATAATAAGAGTTGTAAGAATATTAACCAAATTAACTATTTGTTTGGTTATGATTTTATTTTATTATTTTAAAAATTAATTTTTAAAATGTAAGAATATTAACCAAATTAACTACTTGTTTGGTTATGCTTTTATTATATTATTTTAAAAATTAATTTTTAAAAATAATTTTGAAAAACTAAAAATTAATAAAATATTTCTAGATAATTTGTTCTCAAAACAGTTCAAAGAGTAACCAGTTTTCTAATCACAAAATTATCATTAATGAGGTAATACTGTTTTCGTGTTTTTTATTATTTATAAAACTAAATTCAAAAACAATTTTCTTTTATTTTCTTCTTTTTAAAACAAATACATTTTTCTAGTTGTTTTTAAAAATTAAAATTAAAAACACTATTTTAAAATGTTTTATTAATTTTTGAAAATAAACAATTGTTCTTAAAAATAGAAACGAAACATGCATTCAACCTCTTAGTTTATTCAACCAAAATTAGAGTTGACTTTTCACTAATTTTGTGAACAAATAACAAGAATCCACAATTCATTAGTTATTGGATTTAATTCTTATCCATTGTCAGTGTAAAGAAAATTTACACTATCATCCAATCATGTGTTGCCAAATTATTAAAATAGTTATACTTTTTAGGTAATTGTTGTGATAGTTAACTCTTTTACTGATTTGGCAACACATGATTGGAAGACAGTGTAAAAAAATTTTATACTGACAATGAATAAAAATTAAACTTTTAGTTATTAATCCTTTTTTTTGACAGAATTAGTTATCAATCCTTAGAGGTGAAAAAAATGTCATATACTTTTATAAAAGCTATCAATTTGTATTAGGTTCTTGGTTATGTCTTCGCAATTAATTACATCAAATGCATAATTGCGATCCTTCATGTTCATTAATCATTGGTACTTAACTTTGTTACTTTAAGGCTCCAACCATGTGACACGTCTACTGTTCTATATATATCAACTATATATAATCTGTCACCCATTAATTATCTCGTAAAATATGGATACTGTGATACAGTTATGTAGTTAACTTTTTATCTGAAATTTTAAAATCCCCACATGTTCAGTTTCTCTCACGCCCTATATGTTTCCTACGAAATAGTAACAATTAACATTTATTTATTTATTTAGTTATTTTTTATTCTAAAGAGGTCTAATTGGACCTTGAGAATAAAAAGTAAGAATGTGAGATATCAAACTTTCACCAAATAACTATAACTCCTAGTAATTAAGGATGAGGTGAGCTTACCTAGATATGAGACATTAATTCTTAAGTAACTACTATCTATATAAGAATTACATTCAACCGTGTTAACACGTGTAATTAAGGATATTTTTTTTAAAATAAGTACACTTTTATGTAATATGACTGACAATTTTATACATATTTAATGTTAAATGAAATATTTCTAATAAGTTGTGATTACCTAAAATGTTTTCTCTAGACTATATAATACAAAAGTATAGGACTTCTAAGTTTTTCATCCATATTCATGAGAGAATGACAAATAAAAAAGTTAAGTTAGACCAATTACATATAAATATTTATATATTTTATTTGGATCTTGGATTTTATATTTTATATATATATATATATATAATCAAATTCTATTCAATTTTTTTATTCTTCGTCATACAAAAACAATACTAACAAATAGCACATAAAATTTCCCATTTAATATATCGATGTTAAAACTAAGAAATTGACAAAGAAATTTCTGAAGTACAACCCCATTAAAGGTATCTATTTATGATGAAACATAATATGTTTTATAAATACACATGGCTTTCTTGCAAACAAAAAGTAGAAAAAAAAATGATTGCGACTAATATGTACGTAAATAGTATATCACTTCTCCTGGTCAGAAAGACTTATTTAATTATAGTTAACCCTTAACAAACGAAAATTAATTAAATGAGAGGGTGTAATTAAGGAGTGCCTTAAAAGTATTGTTTTAAAAGTATTTAATAATTTTTTTAATTACCTAATAAAAAATTGTTAAATTTTTTTCAGTATTTAAGATATTAATAAATATTAGATTTTTTATTTATTACTTATTATTTTAATTTCTTAATCAATACACTTAAGGCATTGTTAGTAAATGTCTTTTTTTATTAAAAAGTTACTTCCATGGAGAAGAACATGTTACGTCATGAATGATGATAAAATTTTGATACAAACGTTATAATAATCAAATTATTTACGACAGGGGCGGCTGCAAGTATCTTGTGAGGGGCACTCAAATTTGTTCAAGAATTATATTATAAGAATCCTTAAAAATATATATAATTTTCTTTGGCCACGTCGGAAAAATCCTCACTCCGTGTAATGGAATTGGCTTATCTGTGATTTGTTACAAGAAGCTTAGATTCTAATCTCATTTTTTTATTGGCATTATTATTAAATACAGATATTAAATTTTTTTGAGACTTATATATGTTACCCTGAACAATCTATCAGTACTTTTAGAGATTTGTTAATATATATGTAAATAAAAACAAAAACAAAAACAAAACGGTAGTTGAAATTGTAGACATGTAGATACAAACATTTTAAATTAAAGGGCATATTTAAAACATGACATCATTGAAAGTTAAATATAATAAAAGCTTTCACCCAAAAAAAAAATAATACAATAAAAGATGCAGGATCAAAATAAAGTCTATGCACAAAGAGGAGGCCGCAATTCACTAAATGACGAGATAACAACTCAATGAGGATACTTTCAGAAGTAACATTGTACAGCTAGCAATACCATACATCAATTAACAATACAGCTAAAATAGCTGGAATGGCCTGTGAGAATTGTGAAGGACCCTTAACTAGCGCCCTGGAATATGGCATTTAAGGGAACTTTAAATAATGAACCTTTACTGTTCAACATAGATTACTCAGTAGAAACTAGAGACAGAGAGAAAGAGGAAGATAGATATGGAAGACGATAAAGGTACAGTTTGTGTAACAGGTGGGACGGGGTATGTAGCATCATGGCTAATTATGAGGCTTCTTCGACGTGGTTATTCAGTCCGAGCCACGGTTAGATCCCACCCTGCTGCAGGTATAACTGATTTACCTAATATATTTTTTGTCAAATTGATCAGCTACATCTGCAAATTAAAGAAACTTTTCCCTTCTTTCCTTTTCTTCCTCTTCTTCTTGTTTCTTCCTGACGAAATTGTGTGTATATATATATTGCATGCCATTGATTTGATCTTAGATGGTTAGACTTAAGAGATAAAATTAATTATTTGAAAGCTTTGACTTAATAATGGTGGCTTTCATTTCAATTGCATTGCATATGACATAGTATCAAAGCCTTCATCTCCAAATAGCCTAAAATTTGATCCTTCCTGCTTTGGCCAACAGTTTAGAGATTGAAACTAGTGCTCAACCAACAGGAATGAGAAAAAAGAGAGGAATCACTTCATAATTTCAACAGAAATGCAGTTTTAGATGCATATATAATTAGCATTTTAGTCTATAATAATCATGCGAACAATATTGATTTCATGTCTAAGTTTCTAAGTCAAAAGCTGATATCAGAATGCAAGAAAGACATTAGCTATCTCACAAGCCTACCAGAAGCATCAAAGAGGCTCCGAATCTTCCACGCTGACCTTGATCAAGCGGGTAGTTTTGACATGGTCGTTCAAGGGTGTGTGGGAGTCTTCCATCTTGCCCACCCAATGGATGTCCATGGCCAAGAGGCTGAAGAAACAGTGACAAAGCGAGCTGTGGAAGGAACACTAGGCATTTTGAAGGCGTGCCTAGAGTCAAAGACAGTGAAACGAGTGGTTTACACTTCTAGTGCAGTCACAGTCTTGTACAATGGTAATGGTCTAGATATGGTGGATGAAGATACGTGGAGCGACCTTGAAGTTTGTCGAAGTAACAATCTTGTAAGCTCTTCGTACTTGGTATCCAAGATTGTAACTGAGAGGGCTGCCTTAGAGTTTGGAGAACAGAATGGATTGGAGGTGGTGAGCTTGATTCTTCCATTGGTCGTTGGACCCTTTATTTGTCCCAATATACCATCATCCGTGTATATAGCACTCTCCATGATCTTAGGTATGGATTTGGACTTCTCTGAATTTTTTTACCTCCTCCCCCTCAAATCGAAACCTATCGCTGAACTAACACTTCCTCTCCCCACAAAGAAGAATGAGAAGAAAACAAAAGGTTCTCATTTTCTTGGTAACTATATCATGCAATTCTTTATTGTGATTGAAATATCTGTAGTACTTGAAAACAAAATAATTAACTACTTTTGCACTTTTTTCATTCTTGCATAGATATTTTGAATCTTGACCACCTTTTTCTCTCTCTCTTTTTGATACATTAAATAGGCGGTTATTAATTACACCACTACTTTTTAATTTTATGTTCTATAATCAACGTGTAACTCAATATTTTTTATAGGTTTCAAGTGACAAAAATTGAAATCTAATATATTATTTGTAGCTAAGATTCAAATTGTTTGAGTACGTACACTTGGATAATCATTGCTTAACAAATTTGCGTTGGTATGAATGGAAGGGGTTAAGTTAAGTTACACATCTTATCTTGGGTTCGATTCTTGAAGTGGTGTATATGTATAAAACATAGTTGGGAGGGGTTCCCACTTCACACGCCTGACCATACCTTGTGAAATTAGTATGAATGTGTCAAAATGGATTGGCCCGAATAATCCAACAAAAAATGTGGGTCAGTTAGCGGAGGAAATCTCAGCCCAAACCAACTATAGGCCGACTCATCCCATCCAAAAAATAGGCTTAGACCAGCCCGCTGGCCCAATTATGAGAAATTTTCTTTTTTATTATATATTTAATTTTGTTAATTCATATTTTTACTTGACTAGCTTTATTTGGATTTTTTTTAAATAAAGAATCAAATTTAGTGAGTACATCTAAGCTTTTTTTTCTCCACTTGAAATATGATGTTAACTTGTGTTAATTCCTTGAATTGATTAATTTATGGTTCAAGCGATGCTTCATGGATACATTCTAAATCGTTTATGTTGAAAACAATTTAGTAAATCTTTACTGTTTATATTGATGATACTTAATATAATCTGTTATACTTGTATCTAATTTGCGCACATGATTTTTGTGAGCTTTGATTGATGTAAAAGTTTAATTTATCAATAACTTATTATTATATATATGAAAAAAGTGAAGAAAAACAAAAAAAAGTTTGACCCCATGGCCCGGCCCAGCCCAGTCCACATTCCACATGGGTCATGCTAGGCTGACTATTTGCTAACCTGCATATATTGAGGGTCAGCTCGACCCAAAATAAGCTTAGCCCGACGTGAGCTGGGCCAACCCAAATTGACACCTCTAGATTAGTGTAATGTCTTTCAAGTAAGGGAATATCCTATTTTACATAATCATTGCTTAAAGAAAAAAAAATTGGTGATAATTTTTCAGGTATTCAGTCATTGAATGATAATCCAAAGAGTTAAATAGCTAATTTTTTAGAAGAAAAAAATAATAATGACTATAATTATTATCTAATACACTTTATATATGTCCCTATTCTTCACCTTTTGTATGTATGACAATTTTTTTTTGTGGTTTACCTTTGAACATATATGTTTGGGCTTTTAAAAGCAAAAGACAAGAAAAATACACTTATCCTTTTCTTCTGATATTTGAACAATAACACTTTCTGATACTTTTCATGTGTGCATGCGTAGGAGACCAGAGTCAATACGAGTATCTCACCAACTCATACATGGTGCACATAGATGATGCCACCAGCGCTCTTATATTTCTTTTTGAATGTGGTAATGCTAATGGAAGGTATATTTGTTCGTCGAATGAAATATCATTTTATCAGATGTATGAATTACTTTGTCAAAGATACCCCGGGTATCACAAAGCAATACCAAAGTAAGATAATATTTCATTTTTATGTTTGCTTTTGGTTTTTTACATTTCTTTTAGATCAGCTTTTTTCTATAAAAAAGAAAGACCTAACCAACATTTTTTAATTATTTTGCAGTAACTTAAGGGAGCCAACAAATTGTGATAGAAAGTTCACTAGTCTATCATCCAAAAAGCTCTTGAATACTGGGTTCAAGTTTAAGTACGGCATCAATGAAATGTATGATGGAGCTATACAGTGCTGCAAAGAGAAGGGTTTTCTTTAGTTCATCTAGCCATGATCACTATTCAAGAAGAAATACAATCGTGTCAATTCTAATTAATTAATTATATTCATTTTTTTCTTCAAAAACAAAATCGTATTACATTTTCCTCTTCTCACGGTTTTGGCCAAGCTAATTCAAGCCTTTGATAACAGATCTTAGTTTTATTGGTTATAAATTTACATGAACAAAGTGGACATAATTTTAGGTGATAGTTAATTGGCTCAGTCTTCTCCCAAATACAAGACTCTTCAATTCCATTTCCAAAATTCAGTGTTAAGAGCCCCCTCTATATTTTGAATTGAGTTTTTTTGGGATAAAAGATCAATCTATAAGTCTAGAAAATTGAATGAGGAGCTAGTAGAGTTAAAATTGAAAATACTAGCTGCCGGGGGACACCTCAAGAATTGAGCTCTAATTAAGTATTCTTTCTTGACAATCTCGTGTTGTATTTTGTGGGTCGTGTGTTCAAATTAGCTTTATTTTGCATTAATTGAACCTTGTTGGATAATGATAATAACAATAATGAAATTATGTTTGCTTTTTTTTTTATAAATAAATTATGTTTGCTTTTTATCCCCATAATTTTTCTCTCTTATTTTATAAATTAAAAGAACTTTTCAAAGTGCTCAAGAAACTTCTTTCAAAATTCCTGTAATATATTAAAATTTTAATAAAATAATAATTATGTTTTGTTCAACAAGTAATTCTTTTATTAGTACAAAAACTTGGGTACAATAATGACACATGAACATGAAATTAAGATTTTTTTTGTGTAAATTAAGGTATCATCTTATTTGGAAGGTGAGAGACTTCCTACGAAATATGTTTAGGTATATCAAGTGAGAACTCCTCCCAAATGCATCAGGCTTATGAAGCGAGAACTTCTCTCAAATGTACTTTTTTCTTTTATAAAGTTAATATGTTTTTTATAAATTAAAATTATTTATCATTAAACCATTTGTAATGGCTTAAAATAACAAAAGCCAAAAGGCAAAACTTTGGGGCATATTTAACTATTTTATAAAAGTTATTTACTTAGATGTAATTTCTGAATAGAAATAGAACAACTTAGTGAGAGAAAGTACGTAATTAAGTGAATTCTTTTCATCTTCAAATCAAATTGCTAACATATCTGAAAAAGGATTTAATCTTGATTCTCATAAAAATTGATCCGAAAATATTCTTGTCAAATAAAAAAAAAACACACACACACATTGCTTTCCGACATAAAACGTCGCCGTTGGATAGAGGCAAAAATTGCACAAGATAAGTCTAGGTTGCAATTAGAGCCTAGAGTCCTAGAAATTAGAATGATTGATGCACAGGACTAGAATTTTCTTGCACTCCTTTTGTTTGCCATTCACCATCACTGGCCTGGTTTTTCACGTCTTGTACCACTACAAGAAATGGGACAATTTTTTTTTAGATGGAATCTGTGGGCAATCGTCAGAGAATTCAATTTTTGATGAATAATTCTTACTAAAAAAATATAAATTTGAATTTTCCATCAGTGCCTTGCACCACTCCAAACCCAACTCACAGATGAATGCTCTGGTAATTCCATCAAATCCTGATCAATTTCCTGCTAAACTGCTAGCCTTTTTCTTTTCCCCCTTTTGGTGAACGCTAGCCATTCTTCTTAGCAATACTGATTGGATTGAGTCCGTCAGAGACAACAATCGATACCCTTAAATGAAAATGTCCATAAGAAGCCAATACCTTGCTCTTCTTGACTATATTTCCTCACTGTGCAACTTGGTTATCAGAGTTCGATCTCCTTTCAGCATCTCGACCATATAATACCATTGATCCATTATAGGAAATCCAAACAACCACATATTCCCTTATGCCAGTTTCAACCGTTCTAGATCAGGTTTCCTATCTTCTGGGCAAAGACAGTGGCTGGCCTAAAAGGCGTACCTTCCTTTGTATGTTTCTTCATAGTAGTAGTGTAAAACCAACACTGCCCTGAGCCCTCCAATACTGTGGTATTCTACAATTTAGAAAGAATTAATAGGCAGTTTTGCACGAATCCCACATCGACCATAACACAAGCCAAAAAAGGGTATTTAAAAAAGTAGAGGAGAGAACATGACACGACCTTACTTGAACAGGATCTGTTCTATAGGCTCGTATCTCTGTTTCCTTGAGTTCTAAGGAGACAGGAACCCATGCCTGGTTGATGAACCACGACCGCGTGATCAGAGCGTGATTAATAGCCTAGGTGACCTCTTTGGAGTTCTCTTTGGCTGTAGAGGATCGTTCTCAGTTGGGCTACGGCAAAACTGGGATGGTCACTCGGTTGTCTGACAGGTCTCAAAACTTTTGCTCCAAACTACTACTGCTTGCTTTTCTAGAACAGGATCAGAGCAAAGCAATCCATATAGTTGGATCTTCCAATCTCCTCCCAAACCCCTGCCTCAGTCTAGGTGATCAGAGCGTGATTAATAGCCTAGGTGACTCTTTAGAGTTCTCTTTGGCTGTAGAGGATCGTTCTCAGTTGGGCTACGGCAAAACTGGGATGGTCACTCGGTTGTCTGACAGGTCCCAAAATTTTTGCTCCAAACTACTACTGCTTGCTTTTCTAGAACAGGATCAGAGCAAAGCAATCCATATAGTTGGATCTTCCAATCTCCTCCCAAACCCCTGCCTCAGTCTATTTTTCATGGAAGTGTTGTCCTAGTGTATGTGGACAGCGATGACCATTAAGCCTGTATAGTACTTGCATAGCCTGTGGTACACTATTTGTTGTATTCTCTTGTAAGCCAGTAACTTTTTCGTGTACTTGCTTCAATTCAGATAGTAGTGCTGATTTCTTTTCACTTGTCTTGAATGCCTTGTGATTAAGATTCTTGATGAAGGGAAATTTTTTTTTGGTGAAATGATAAAAGGAAATGTATGCAGGTGACAAATGTCTACTTAGTTTCGTCCTTCAGACACCTGTGGTGCATGTGGATGATGTAGCTAGAGTGCATATATATCAGCTTGAACATTCTACTCCGAAAGGGAGGTATAATCGTTCATCATGTTTGGTTACTATTGAAAGGATATCTGAGCTTGTTTCTGCCAAATACCCAGAATTTCAACTACAAACAGTTGGGTGAGTTCTATAAATTTTTTTTATTTTTTTATGTATTGTCTCTATTAATTAAAATTTCTGGGTTTATCACTATTCTCCATTGACCTTGGTCTAAGCTGCGATGATCACTGGATTTGTCTGATATGTTTCAGTTTTTTCCCTCCAATACTACTACTACTGCTTTCTTAGAAGCAGATTAGAGCAATCCATATCGCATCAATGCAAGAAGGAACCATAAATAAAACATCGGAAATCAATGAAGGCATGCATGAAGTACCATTTTCCTACTTCCATTGCTCTGTTACATTGAGATAAGTAGTACATGTAATACGGAAAGCTATGGCATCCTAATTAAATAAATAAAAAATTCTGTGTCAACTATATGTAACACAAGCCAAAGCGGAGGAGGATATTGGTGAATGGGCCATCTAATCCAATCCTTACAACCAATCATCCATTCATGCACTACGGGCTGCGTTATGTGGACCATTAGCCTTTGACACTTGTATGACCACTTTGTGCGGTTTTCCTTGACAATTTCTTAGCTTATTCTAATGCCGCATTCACATTTATATTAAATGAGCAAGTACATCAATGCCACCAAAATTGTGCTGTGTTTGTGTTGCTCCAATGTGTACCTTGAAGAAATTGGCAGGCACGCAAAGGTGAATAAAAATATGTAAATCGTTTGAAACTGAATGCAAAAGAGATCATAGCACAAGTCAAAAGGGATGAAAATATGTATACTATTTAATTTTGGAGGATATTTTTTCTTAATTTTTGCATATTAGTTTTTTATTATAATTATGTAACTTAAATTGAAAGTATGAATTTTTTTTATTATGAATGTGTAATATTTGATATTATGTTCAAGTTCATGCATGAGATTTTATAAAAATACATGTATCTATTAATAAATTAAAAATTGTGTAGATGCATGTATCTATTAATTATGAGTAAAGACTCAAAAGGGTCAATTAATTATTTCTAAGTTAATATACCAAAATTTATATATATATTCATATATTTATTAATGAATAGAGATTCAGATGATCACTCAATTACGAACGGAGAAATTGTTCAGAATAACTAGTTAAAAGGCTCTCGTGGTAGTAACATATTAGAAGCAGATCACGTACAAAAGGCTACACTACCACGGGAAGTGTACTGTCCAAATGGAAGAAGGGAAGGGAAGAGTGTGTGTAACAGGAGGTACAGGATTCATTGGTTCTTGGATCATCGAGAGACTCCTTCACGATGGTTACGCTGTTAATACTACTATTAGATCTGATCCAGGTTAGCTTTATTATTATTATTTTTATCAAGAGAGAATAGAGCCATAACTTTCTATCTTCACTTTATCCGAACATTTCAAAAAAGAAAAAACCTTATCTAATTCAAATGTTAAATAAATTAATACAAGCAACAGATTTATAACAAAATATACAAAAACAAAATTAGTTGATATTTTTAAATAACTCCACTCTTATTTTCTCTTATATTTTTTAATTTATATCTATTCTTTATCTCTATCAATCTTTTTTTTTTTGGTATAACTGTCGATCTTTATCTTTTTTTGGTATTCCTATCAATCTTTTTTTAAATTATACATACATATGTTGGTAGTTTGAACATCTTAATGAGTCTGTTCCAATGTTGTGAAAGCCGGACCGGACATTGAGCCGGAAAAGTTTCCGGTTCAGGTTCAACCGGTTCAACCGGTTTAACCGTGTGGTCGAACCGGATGATGTCATAATTACATATTAAATAAACAAATAAAAAAATATACATATGCATGACTCATAACACACATTATCAATAATAAAATACATAATAAAGTTTTTGGGTTTCAATTATTAAGCCTTATATCACTCTCAGTTGAATAGTTAAGTGATTGAGAAATTAAAAAAAAAAAAAATTAAAAAAAAAAAAAAAAGAGAGAGGACCGGTTCAACCCGGTTCAACCCGGTTTTGTCCGGTTTTGACCGGTTTTGCCCGGTTTTGACCGGTTCAATCCGGTCCAACCCGGTCCAACCATGAATCCGGTTTTGACACTGAACCGAAACCGGATGAGGGTCCGGTTCACGGTCCGACCGGTCCGACCGGCCGGTCCGGTCCGGTCCAAACATCATTGGTCTGTTCGATACATTATTTCAAAACGTAACTTTTTATTTTATAGAATACATCCAATTTTAAAAGGAATACCAAACTTGATGTTTAAAAACGAAAAAAAAAAGAACATTTGTGAAATATCTTCTATATATTATCATTAATATAATTATTAAGAGGAGAATTGCACTGCATTGAGTGAAAATCTTGGGTTCGACTCGTGCTAATAATCTTAATAATCTTTTATTAGTAAGTTATTTATATCTACTACTATAAGTCTTTATTGAAACTTGTGGCATGTCTTGACTTTAAAATAAAACAAACCTCTCCTTAAAAAAATTTTATTAATTTTTTTTTCATTTTCATTGAATAATGGTGGCTATATATCAAAACAGGTGAAAGTAATATTTATTTTTGGTCTTTATATTTGATTTCACTATATAACATTTTTGGGAGACTCTTAGATATCTAAATTCCTTTTAACAAAAGATTCTTCAGTTTAATATCTCCAAATGGTTATTAATAGAGTAAATGTTCTTTTTTGTCATTCAAATATATATATGTGACGCCACATTGGTTATTCATTTATAAATACATTAAATTAGTTGTTCAGAGATGTAAGCGATATCGAATTAGTCCTTAATGTCAAACTTTTGCCATCAACTTAATCTTTAAAATAACATCAAATTTTTTCTTGAAGGACAAAATTGATGATATTAATTATGATTAAATGATTAATTTGATGTTGTTGATAACTAGAGGACTGATGTAATGTTACGTATATCTTTAAAGAATTAAAATAGACATTTACTCTTATTAATATTATGTGATGAGCGTAATTAATTTTTATGGTAAATAAATTGTTATTTACCTCATTAGCTAAAAAATAAGGTCCAATAAAGTCTGTGGCTTGATATGCCTCCATCGGATATTGCTGAAAAGTTTTATTGATTTATATTTATGATAGCCATGGTCCACTCTTCCATTTGGAGCATTTTTTCTTAGATATATGATTTTTTTTTCTGATTTTTTTTGTTAATTAGTTAGGTAAGATTAGACTTCTTTATTAATGACAACAATTTGTGTAACTTACACAAGCTCACACATTTGCTCTATTTTGACATTAGCTAAAAGCAAGAAAGATGTTAGCTTCCTCACAAATTTACGTGGTGCATCCCAAAAGCTACAAATTTTCAACGCGGATCTCAGCAACCCAGAAAGTTTCAGTGCAGCAATTGAAGGGTGCATTGGGGTCTTCCATACTGCTTCTCCAATTGATTTGCAACTAAGCGAACCTCAGGAAGTAGTGACCAAGAGAACAATTGATGGAACATTAGGCATTTCAAAAGCCTGTATAAATTCAAAGACCGTGAAGCGAGTTGTTTACACTTCGAGTGGCTCTGCCGTTCGCCATAATGGCAAAGACGACGAAGTAATGGATGAGAGTTATTGGACTGATGTACGTTTTCTTAATGATTCGAAGCCATTTGGTTGGTCTTACGCTATTTCAAAGACATTGGCAGAGAAGGCAGTTCTTGAATTTGGAGAACAGCATGGGTCAGATGTTGTGACTCTGATTCCGTCTTTTGTTCTTGAACCCTTCATTTGTCCTAAGCTTCCCGAATCAGTTCATACCTCACTGGCTTTGGTATTTGGTCAGTTCTGCAGTGTGTTACTACTCCTGTTTCTTCCAGTTACTTTTGTTGACAGTTTGAGTTTTATGCGATCTATTGTCAGTTTGAGATTAGAAGTTGGGTGGGTCTCTTAGTTTTCTTCTTAAATAAATGATTGTCTACATTTTATTTAACGGGAGAATTGATATTAAATATTAACAAATTTCAATTCTCGTTACTTAAGTTATGCTCAAATGGTGAAGATATATCTATTTTTGAAGTTCCTTGTAAGATTATAAATAAAAAGAAATTGATGCTGCAGGTGACAAGGTTCGCTTTGGTGCCCTCCTTCGTATCCCTTTAGTACATGTGGATGATGTGGCTAGAGCACATATTTTTCTGCTTGGGCATCCAAATCCAAAAGGGAGATATAATTGCTCACCATGCATTGTAACCATCGAAGAGATGGCTGAACTTATTCGTGCCAAATACCCAGAATTTCAAATACCCACACTAGAGTGAGTTCTATTGTCCTTCTCCATGTAAAAATCATTATTAAGTATATCAGTGCTCTTTGATCTCACTGTAACTAATATTTAATTCGGTTTTCTTCTTATAGCTCGCTAAAGGAAATTAAGGGACCCAAGCTACCAGATTTAACCTCGAAGAAACTCATCGATACTGGATTTGAGTTCAAGTATGGGCTTGAGGAAATGTTTGAGGATGCGATTCAATGCTGCAAGAAAAAGGGCTATCTCTAATCTATGTCAACCAAGCAGTTAAATAAAAAAACAATAAAGAGCCTAAGAAAATGATTGATTGCTTTAACAATATAATATAGGTAGCAAATTAAGATGGCGCTTGATATGTGCACCAGTGTATGCATCAAGTTATTTGTAATAAACAATTTATTTATTTCAAGAGGGAGGTGCTAGAGAGAGTTCGAGCGTATAAGCGCCGGAGCCTCAACAAGCATAGATTTTTTTAATTTTCTTTTTCATTTATTAGTTTGAAATAAGCACATCTCACATCTCTAGAAACATATTTATATCTAAAGGTTGAAAAGCTCGAACGCTACTACACTTGTAACAACAAAACCATAAAAAAAAAAATTAAAAATGGTCCTAGATGGCTTGATCATCTTACTTGCATTCTGTCAAATAACTGAGCCAACTCACATTAGTTATACAGATTTAATTTGATCAATTTTTAGTATACTATTATATAATTAATTTTTTTTTATTATTATAACAATTACTTATGAATTTCAACTCTTTTAACATTTGTGCTAACACATAATTAGATAATAATGTAAAATGAATCAATTAGAACAATGTTATATACCTTTGAATGGCTTAATAAATTAAATAAATATTTTTTGTTATATATAAAGAAAGTGATAAGACATGATAAAAAAAATAATGTAAGATGGGAAGAATGTGAGTATTGAATCTTACTAAGAATTGAACATGATTTTAATATTTTTAAAGATGTTAAAAGTATGAGTAAAATGTTACTTCTTTTGATATCCACATGTATAACCAATGAACCAGACTTGATCAGGATGTATTATCGGAGAAGTAGCATCATTTTTATATATATGTAATTAAATGTTTAATTTTAATAAATTAAATCTTTTAAATAATTAAGCTTCCAAGCTTTTCATACGCTTCTCTCTCTCTCTCTCTCTCTCTCTCTCTATATATATATATATATATATATTTACTTATATTTTAATTTGGATTCCACTCTTGTTTTTTAATTATTGCATTTTTACCTTTTTTTTTTTTTTACCAAAAGCATCAATTAGCTTTTGTTTCAGAAATAAAAAGAGCAGAGAAATAAAATAGAGGAAATAAAATTTAGCTATGAACGAATGCATCGGATATGTACCTTGACTTGAATCATTGTCAATTTTCATTCATCCCATATTCTTTTTCTCAGGCTCGTCCATCTTTTGGCATAAGACACAACGTATAGCTATCGCAGCAAGAGGCACTCCTTTACACTTTACTGCAATTTGTCTATCCACTTCACTTCAAAGAACTTTTTTGTCTTTTGTCACTCAGAAAACCTCACAGAGCAACTTGGTTATAAGAGTTCTCCTTCCAGCATCTCGACTATATACCATTGATACATCAATCATAAGGTGTACCAGTTTCAACCGTTCTGGATCAGCTTTCCTATCATACAGGCATGTTGTCTAAATAGGTTGGGAAAACAAAGTGATTGGCCTAAAAGGCGTACCTTCAACTTGTTTCTTCATAGAAGCAGTGTAAAACCAATACTGCCCTGAGCCCTCCAATACTGTGGTATTCAACAATGTAGAAAGATTGGGCAGTTTTGTCAATTCCGGGAGACAAAATAATTGCACGAATTCCACATCGACCATAACAGAACCCAAAAGAGAGTATTTAAAGAAGTAGAGGAGAAACCTTGGCACGACCTTACTTGAACAGGATCTGTTCTATAGGCTCGTTCCTCTGTGTCTTTGAGTTCTAAGGAGACAGGAACCTAAACCTGGTTGATGAACTGCGACCGTGTGATCTGAGCGTGATTAATAGCTTGGTGGACTCTGTCGGGTCCACTTTGGCTGTAGAGGATCGTTCTCAGTTGGGCTACGGCAAAGCTGGGATGGTCACTCGGTTGTCTGACAGGTTTCAATTTTTTTGCTCCAATGCTACTACTACTGCTTGCTTTACTAGAAGCATATCAGAGCAATCCATGTAGCATCAATCCAGTTAGTTATCTGTAGTTGGATCTTTCAATTTCTTCTCCAAGTCCCAGACCCCTGCTTCAGTCCATTTTTCATGGCAGTCTTGTCCATTATATGTGGATTGCCATGACCATAAAGCCTTTGCAATACTTGCTTAGTCTGTGCTAATTCTATCTTTTTGTTAATTTTAATCATCAGAGTCTTAATTGAGAAACACAAACCTTGTGCTCAGTGAAAAAACTCTTTCATTAGGAAGAAAGAAAATACTTAGATAAAACAGTGGAAATTTTTTCTTTATATATGAGAATGCCTTTGGTTGCTTTGGATATGGATTCTGTAGGAATATATGGATGATGATTTCACACTCTCACCATGATATCCTTGTATCTTGGTTATTAATTATTTAATTATTTTGTGTTGTGGTACCATAGGAGTTGATGGATGTTCATGTTTTACTTTTTTGCACTTGTCATATACTGATATACACCACCTAGTAAGGAAGTTTAGAGCTTGGTTTGATTAATTTCATACAAGGTTATAGACCCTCCATTCTGTTTGGTGATTTTCTTGGGAGCTTGGTGAAGCGTTTTAATACAACAGCCAATAAATTTTACCCCAAAAGAAAAACTTCTGGCTGGCTACAGCACCATATCCAAGGAATTGGGCTACGGTTTCACCACTCCTCTTAATTTTTTTGCTGTCTCTCTGCTCCTGATAACGGCAACTCTTGCAGGCACTACCATTTGGGTTATTAACTTATTGGTGACTCTTTAGCACGAGGGGTCATTAGTGATTCGGTTACCTCCTTTCCCCCACAGTGGATCCTTGAACTGGTGTCTTTGGCCTTGAATGAACCTGGCACGCATCAGATTTTCTTGCCAAAATAAAATAGATGGCAGAAAAGAAAGTTCCACGGGTCACAAGCTAGCTAGCCAAATGTAATCTATGACATCCACTATAGGTTGTAGAATGTAGACTCAGTGCCATGCGTCCTGATACATACGCGCAATTGTTTTGTTCTCTTTTTGTATTTATTTTAAAATATAATTTCCCCCTCTGTTTAAATCACTAAAAATGAAATTTTGAATTTTTTTGGAAGACATAATGAATATGAAGTGAGAAAACCCCTTTTCTATAAAAATATAACTTATTTCAATAATTTTGTTCATAATGGATAACACATATGATGTGTGAGGAGAGTGATAGGCTAAAGTTCAAACATTGTCAAAATGGAATTTCATTGCAGCGTCAAATAATTATCAGAGAAACTTAGTGTCACTTTAGGCGATTCACATAGAATTTTTATTAACACCACTTATATACACCTAAAAATATCATAGAATCGGAATTTAACTGGAATTTTATGACTTTGTCTCTTAACAAATCAAGGTATATGATACTTATTCTTAATTAGATATTCTTTAATATAATTTATCTTTTTATTTAAAATATATTGCTTATATAAATCATAAAAGACAAAGCAATCGTTATTATGATTTTCTTTTCGAAAATAAGAAATTTAAATACTAAAAAACCAGAGAACAAACAAGTACTGGAAACAAACAAGAAAAGGGCATCATTGCCCAAGCCAAAGTGCAAATAGAGTGCAACCACACAAAACAGAAAAGGCAACAAAAATAATCATCCAAGCACAGCCGTAGTTAGTAGTTACATTACATCATGGTATCAGAGTTCAAATGTTTGCCAATTTGGGAGTAGCAAATAACGGAACAATTTATTTGGGAATTGGGCCTTTGGCAAGCCAGACCTTTAATCTTCGGCTTCTTCCCCTAGCCAGAGCAGAAAACTTGAATACACACTTCTCCTCTGCAACATTCCATGGAGGCCCGCACATTGGTCACAGCTTTCAAACACCTTTAGGGAAAGCCATGGATGGTTCGTGAGTATACTAAACAAGACCTTTATTTAGTTATTTATTTAGATATGAAACATATCCAGTCAATAAGTAATAAGTATTTCGCGAAATTTGAGTGTAATAGCATCATGAGCTCTATTTTTTTATAACAAAAGACGGCTTCTTAATGTTCCATTTTTAATCAAATCTAAGTTTCACGACAATATCAATTTCAATTCTGAACTTCTAAAGCTTAAAAGAGAAGGCCAACAGAGAAAACTACCAGGAAAAATGAGTGAGATATTATTGATATCTAATTAGTTACTCATTGAAGACTCGGAAATTGCAAAGATTAAAGCAGGTAGTATGAGATGTACCCGAAAAAAAAAACGAACCACATAACATGAGGATTCTTTATATAAGCAAACCAAAATAATTCTAATCCAACTAGGATAATAAAACTTGAACTCAAGGAATGAAGGAATAAAATACTATCTAAAGTTTTGAATTACTAATTCTAATCGACTTGTAGTATTAATTTAATCCCTAATCACAGAAAGTTCTAATACTTTGGATGGTGTACTGCTGCTTACCTTCTAGACCGCTCAGAAGTGGTATTTCAAACAAACAATCCCACTATGAAGTACGCATATAGGAAAAGGTAAAGGCAATCGTTTTCAAATATGAACTCTGTTAGAATAACAAAATTGGCAAGATAATATGGATAATAACCCGGAAAAAATCGTTAAATCTATAACTTTTAACCATAAAAGTATAAAACAATGAACCAATTAGTTTTGGATGAAAAATGTGTAGAACCAGTAGAGTTTTAGAACAAATTGTTGGGTATTGCCTTGTTTGGGATACAAACTGATTCTCGATTGCAAAAATTGCAAAAATTTAAAAGGATACAAACTGATTCTAGATTGCAAAAATTGGCATACTTGATAATATGAAAAGACAGTTACATGCTATGCAAAGTTCACAGAGGTGAAAAACAAAAATTAGATTATGAAAAGCTATGGCAATGTTGACTAAAGGATGGTCTGAAGAAAAGTAATGTAGAAGTTTACCTTTATTATTGGCTTCCTTTGTGCAGTCCATATAGTCTTCTCATCTATCGTCCTCTGGGTTTTGTTCTAGGAAAGGACATTCTTTAATAACAAGCTTCAAATTTTCTTTCGTCTTTATGTAGTTTGGAACTGCCCTTATCTTTGCGCAGCTTACAATTGACAAAGAAGAAAGTGAAGGCATAATATTGGCATGTCCTCCCTCATCTGTCATTCCAACCCACTCTTCCCAGTTATCCAACATTTGGAAGCGAAGCTTTTTCAATTTCGGAAATGCCACTGCTGATGAGGAACCTTCCTCTCCACCATCAGCATCGTCTAATCTTATTCCCAGAAATTCAGAACCCAACTTTTTCACATGAGACATATTCTTTATCTCAAGTGATTCAAGGGATGGAAGTTGCCCAAGAGGGGGCAGAATTACACATTTACTACAATCAGCAAGCATTAGGTGTCTTAGATTCACCAGTGCTGTCATCCAGTTGGGGAATGAATTTCCTCTATAGTTAAATATCCCAAGACATTCCAAACCAGGAGGTGCTTCCAGAGCTTTAAGTAGATCTTGATCATCCCTCTCTGATCCTACAACAGAAAACCACAGTTCCAAGCCACGGAGGTCCTTCTTATTCTTTAGATTTGCTTTCCCTGCCTGATAAACACCAGTTTCACCTCCCAACCCATCTATGGACATACACCCTTGAAGGTAGGTTAATGTTTCCAGATCTCCAAGATTACATGCTCCGCTACCAACACCACTAATCCCAAAGAAACGATTCAATGTTCTGAGTGAGGTTAAGCTTGCAATCCCTTTTGGTAAGTAGCTAAGACTTGTTGTCCAAAGAATCTCAAGATGCCGTAGCTTGGTCAATTTCCCTACTCCTTTTGGTAGTTTTCGCAGACTATCACACCCATTAAGATTTAAAGTTTGCAAATTAAATAAATTACATATTGCTTGAGGCAACTTCTTCAAATCACGATTAAAAGATAAGTCAAGGTACCTTAGATGTAGCAATTCCCCTACCTTCAATGGAAGCTCATTCATCGAACAAGAGCTCAAGTCTAATGCCCGAAGCCTCCTCATATGACTCAATAGACTAGTAAGGGTTGTTGGATCTATAGAGGAGTACTCCGACAAAATCATCAAAGTGTGTAGTTTCTTTGTATTGGCAATGGAAGATGGTAAAGAAGCTTGAGCTTCAACATTTAGAGTGCAATGACGAGCCTTTTCGGGAACATGATTATTCTCTCCAAGCTCTGTCTTATAATCAAGAAGCATTATGTGGCATTCATTTTGTGCAAGAAATTGGATAAAGTCGGTCATGGCACCCTCCAATTTGAATTTGAAGTTACCATTATCATCCTGTTTGAATTCTTGAAAGATGGAGCGGTCTAACAATCCTTTAAAGGATCTCCACCCTTCTGCTTCCATCTCATGTTGATCCGAGGCAACAAAGTCCTGTGCCATCCATAGTTTGATCAGTTTGTCTACATCTATGTAGTGATTCTTCGGGAAGATGGAACAATACAATAAGCACTGTCTCAATACAGGCGGCAAGAGATAATAGCTCAACATTAACGAATACGTCAAATCTGCAGAACCCTTGGGTAATAATTCCCATACATCGCTATCCAATACTTGCTGCCAATCTGTTATGTCAGTGCTGCCACGCAAGATACCACCAAGAGATTTTGCAATGAGTGGCAACCCTTGGCACCTCTTTACAATGTCTCTGCCAACTTCATTGAAAATAATTTGTGTCTCTGGCCTATCAATTGAAGTACCAAATGCTTGATCCCTGATAATCGACCAGCAATCCTGGTCTGAAAGAACAGTCAGATGCATGATGTCTTTGGGTTTGGATCCTGCTATGACTGCATCTTTTTCGTTGCGCGTGGTTATCAAAATGGTACTCCCAGGAGCACCACAATTGAAAACTTCCTCTAGTTGTTGCCACTTAGTAGAATCATCTTCATTCCGCACACCGTCCAGAACTAAAAGGTATCTCTTTCCGACAATAATTTGACGAATTCTCGGAATTAAACTTTCCAATTCAACCTCATCTATTGTTGTTGATGCGACACTTTCCACGAAGGCCTCAGCAATCTGAAACACACTGAATTCTCCAGAGACATATATCCAGGTCCTTAAGTGAAAATGCGTCTCCACTTTAGGATTTGCGTAGACGAGTTGGGCCAGTAAAGTCTTTCCTATTCCAGCCATTCCTACGACAGATATGTATTGAATATCCTTCTGAGCTTGAGCTTGACCTCCCTCGTCCTCATTGAGTAACATGCTAATTAAAACTCTCCTTTCATCATCTCGACCATATACCGCTTGTTCATGAACCAAAGAAGCAGTAGCTGGTCTTTCCTGCCGGGCTTTTACCATGCTCGGTTGTGCTTGAGTCGACCTCTGATGAAGTACCAACTCATCTTTATTTTTTAATAACAAATCAATTTCATAGAGCATGCGACGCATCTTTCGGACAGCATCGCGGTCAACCACGCATTGGCGGAATGAATTCCAAAGAGAAAGTGGGAGGCCTAAAAATGGTACCTTTTTCTTCTCTCGCAATTTCATTTCTACGAAGCTTAATTCTTCCAACAAATTGATCACGTCGTAGTATACATCCTTTATGCTTTCCAACCACTCCTTCACGGCTGGATCATTTACTTGTCGTTTCTCCGCATCTTCAAGGACGTCCAGGATAGTTGGTATTTTTTCGCTTAATCTTTGCACTAACCTCACCCTTGACCTTCCACCGAACCAACACAGGTTACGCACCGCCGTCTCCACTAAAGACTCCGCTATCTTAGAGGCCACGGTGACAATTATCTCAGCCATAGTGGAAAAACTTGATAGGTCCAAGCTTAGTGGATCTGCTACTACCGTCTCTGCGTTTACTAGCTTTTAGACTAAAACGCTGGAAAAATTATTTTTTTACATGGGATCTGTTATGCCTAGAGATATCCGATCTCGTCATCGGCGTGATTCCGAAATGAAGGTGTGGAATATAGCTGTAACTTTGTTTGGATTAGCAGATAAATTGAGTGGAAAGAAATAGAATAAAATAAAATAAAGATAAAGAAAAAGGAAAGAAATTGAATAAAATAAAATAAAAATTAAATAAAATTTTAAATTATTTAAATTAAGAGAATTAAAAAAAATAAAATAAAAATTTAAATTTTATTATAAATATATATTTATTTTTATTTATTTATTTATATATTAAAAAAATAATATATTAATCAAATTTTTATTTTTTTATTTAAAAAAAATAAAAAAAATAAAAATATTTATTTTTTTTATTTTATATTTTTTTTAATTAAATAAGAAGTTTTTTTATTTTTTTCTTTAATTCTCTCTTTTTTATCTCTCTTAAAACAAACAAATCATAAAGACGCTCAAATAAAAATTTGTTAATAAAGAATTTAATATAATAATAATAATAATAAGATGATCATACTGAAATAGGTCCTTTATACGGAGTTTTCATGACTGTTGGCAATTATGGGTATTTATGAATGTCAGCATTGATAAAGACCATTTCCTTCGTGTATTTGATAAGATCTGCTGTGATGGTGCTGAGCCTTTGGGCCGACATGTGCTTGGTGGCCCATGGCGTAACACCATCGAAGCCCACGCCATCTTCAACGCGAGCTCGTCCTCCTCAGCTTGCCTCCTTACCTCCGCGCACGACCTCTCGGACATGGCCAGCGAGTTCCGAACCTCCTCAAGAGTCGCCCTCAACCCCTCTTTTCGACGCTTGGCCTCAGCAAGATCAGCAAAAGCCATTTCTAAATCTCTACTCTTCTCCCGCAGGCCGGATTTCAGCTTCTTGGTCTCAGGCAGCCTCGACCTCCGGTCGTATTAATTAATAATTTATTTTTATTTTGATATATTTATTTTTTATATTAATTCATTATATATAAATTATTAATTAATTTAATTTAATATTTATTTAATTTTATAATTTTCTTTCAAACTAGTACTACTACTTCATTCGCCCTTTTATCACTGGCCCAAGCCCACATAAGCATGTGTTGAAACTCGCACTACCACTAGGGGTCTGCCGATTGACAGTGTGGACTGACTAACTGTTACCTTGTTGGTCGAAGCTGCAGCGAGTCGAGGGCCGAAAGACATGGATATCTTCCCGGAACACGTGAGAGAACTGTGGAATGAATGGGAGCTGCGCATTCTGGTTTTACTAAGCCTGTCATGGCAGGTTATCCTCATCATATTCGGTTCTCGGCGGAAATATAGCCGAGGTAGCTTCATCAGCGCCATTGTTTGGGTAACTTATTTGTCAGCAGACTGGCTGGCCACTGTTTCGCTGGGAACCCTTGCCAACAGCCAGGGAGATGGAGGTACATCAAATTCTGGGACTGGGACTGGGACAGGGACAGAGGGTGGACATGATCATGTGCTGAAGGCACTATGGGCCCCGTTTCTGCTCTTGCATCTTGGCGGCCCTGACACTATAAGTGCTTATTCCTTAGAAGACAACAGCTTATGGCTAAGGCACCTGCTTGGTTTACTTGTCCAAGTTATTGTGGCCTTCTACATCTTCTTAAGGTCTTTGACTACCACTGCTCTTACTTTTATAGCCATCCCAGTGTTCGTTTCTGGAATTATAAAGTACTCAGAGCGGACTTGGGTTCTCAGATCTGCTAGCATTGACCAATTTGAAGACTCCTTGCTCTCAGCTTCAACCCTGCAGCCCCCAGATTTGAAGCACAATATTCCTGCTGATTCTGAGCTAGGCTTTGTTCATAAAGGATACTCCCCGTTTCCCTTGCTCAAGCGTCTCTATGCAAATCTAAGCCTACGGTTTGCGGAAGGTCAACGAAGCTACTCCTTGATGGTAAAGGAGACCCCGAGACACTCAACCGTGGAATTATGCCTTTAAATTGGTTGAGGTCCAGCTGGCATTTCTGTATGATGCGCTGTACACCAAGGCAACCATAATTTATTCTCTACCAGGTCTCGTTTTTCGATTCATCAGTCTCTTCTCCACTGTGTCTGCTCTAGCTGCATTCGTTGTTGTCATTCACAACAACCATGTCTACTCAAGGGTTGACATTTGTATAACATACGTTTTGTTTATTGGGGCTGTTTCACTCGAGATGTATGCATTTATTTCACTTATTTTTTCTGACTGGACAATGCGCTGGCTGACCAAGAATGATAGTCCGCTGCCCAAGTTCATATACTTGGCTATTTCTTCTTGTAGATCAATTGTACCTCAAGAGAAAAGGTGGTCAGAATCCATGGCACAGCACAACCTAGTGAGTTTTTGCTTGAAGAACAGAGTAATTAGATGTATTGGAACCGATATGCTTTTTAAAATATATTTCACACTGGAATTGTACTGGCAAAGGACATGGCAAGATGTAGATAATAAGCTGAAAGATTTAATTTTTCAACAACTCCTAGAAACACATAAGAAATACAATCAAAGTGGATTTGATTACGATGTTCTCAAGGAATTGCTTTCTTATAAAGGTAATAATGTGCTTAGAAACAACCAGTGTCTTGAAATGATTGGCTGGAGTGTTGAGGTTGAATTTGATCACAG
This sequence comes from Styphnolobium japonicum, assembly GCA_023212625.1. Lineage (NCBI taxonomy): Eukaryota > Viridiplantae > Streptophyta > Magnoliopsida > Fabales > Fabaceae > Styphnolobium > Styphnolobium japonicum. The sequence continues at coordinate 9,570,540 of JALBWW010000007.1, read as the reverse complement.
CCTCCTTCTTTGGCATATTGCAACTAATATTTGCTACTACTCTACTCCTGAAAAGGACCAGGACGCCATGTGCAAAGCAAGCAAAAAGTTATCTGATTATATGTTGTATGTTCTACTCATGCGTCCATTCATGCTGCCTAAATGGATTGACAGAATTACGCATGTCCGAGATACCTTCAGGGAAGCCATAAGCCTATTTCACCGAAGGCAGTTTCCTGTAAAAGGTGGTAGTGCACATGCTTGCAAAATGCTGATTCAACTGCACACACAAAGTCAGCCACTCGAACAACTTAGAAAAGAAAAGAGTGGCAAGTCAGTGTTACTTGATGGGTGCCGCCTTGCTTCACAATTACAAAAACTTGGGTATTCGTGGGAGATGATTTGTCAAGTGTGGATAGAGATGCTGACTTATGCTGCAAGTCAGTGTGAATGGGGGGCACATGCTCAACAGCTACGACGAGGAGGGGAATTGCTCACGCATGTTGGTCTTCTCATGGCAAACCTTGGTTTAAACGAACAATTTGATATTGGGAGGCGGGGACCTCCAAATGAAAGCCAAAATGAAGGATGGGGATGGGTAAGATCTAAACTACTATCCCCGTACTAAGTGATGTGAGAAACTGACTATGATGACAATGTCACTCTCTAGTGGTTAGAACTTAATCTGTGATTTAAATTTGAGACATTCTGCAGTTCTGGCACTGAAACAACAATGTTCAATAATGCCCATGCGATAAAAGATGATGATTTCCCAAAAGGGCATAGTATCGATGAATTTGTTACTCATTTTTGTACTTTCTGTTTCATTTTCCAATTATATATTTTCTTTTAATTAATTTTCTTATCCCATAATGAGAACGATTCCATTTCATAATTATATGTGATTGTTGTATCTCTAGCATAACCACTTAATTGAATGTAGATACTACTTGGAAGGGTTAATAGGTACAGTAGTAATTGATTATTCCTCTTATCGGTTTAGTCGGTAATTTCCTTCATAGTTCATATTTGTGATTGGTTCATCTCCGTAGGGAGAAGCAGTCCCGAAACTAGTTAAGAAGAGACGTCAAGATATGAAAACCCTTCAAAACCTACTTATGAAGTTCATAAATAATGAAATAAAATGGTTCAAGTTCCACATTCATCCATCTTCTTTGATGCCATAGTGAACTGAAAAGGCAATTCTTTTAACTTGGATCTGTTGGAAGTGGAAGCATTAAAACAACATATGTATCAACATGCCTGTTGATCATCCCTTGATCTTTTGTAGGCAATCTACACCCTAACGGTTTGCAGCTGGATTACTTCTTTAAGGAAATACAGGACACTATTTCACACACGAATCACACTGTCAAGTAACTCCCATTCCTCTTCATTTATTTCACTTATTTAATTAATAAATCATGATCCTAATGGACCGGATCATGGATCGTCAGGCTATAAATCAACCCATATAATGGATGCTCCATTAACCAATATGAGATGATGCCAACTTAAATCCAGTCTGTATGAGGACCAGGGCGATATTGGAAGATCCAGACAGAATCAAATTCATTTATAAGGGTGGGGATCATAAATATGTTATAAATCGTTAGTGGTTTGATTCTGCAAAGCTTTAGTGACTGATGCTGAAACTACTGATAAACATTCTTCTTGTTTTGCTGAAATATGGTGATACAAGTTTTCCCACAAAAGGGCAAATTCTTGTGGCAACAAGTAAAAACTTAATTTGTTCCCATACAGTCTTCTCTGTCTTCATTGGAACCACTGATACTTAACACTGCCTTGGATAAAGGGAGATTCTTGAGACTTTCACCATGTTCTGCTTGGTTTTGGTAAATGATTGATTTCTATAACAATGGCGGCAGGCCCATAATGGGACAATTACAAATACAGTTTTTCCCATTATTATTATAATAATTAAAAGAAAGGATCCCCAGCTATATATCTCAAACATTTTTCGTACCAAACTAAGAAAAAAGGAAAACACGCTGACTGATTGGGTAAAACAATATTACCCTCTTATGTAATAAGTCAATATCAGCTAAAGGGGTGTTTCTGCCATTCAATTAGATAAGCGAATTGAAACAATCTCACATTGAATTCAATAAAAGCTATACAAGGCAATAACACTAGGATTGAGCAAGTGGCAAGGGAATTGAGTAGTTTACAGGAAGCAAAAGGGCAACAGTTCTTGTAACAAGATTTGTTCCTTTAGCCTTGTGCCTGTATCCCCCAGTTCCAAGGGGGCAGTAACTTATGCCCGGTGGATGTACCATGACTGAATGATCAGATTCAGAGCGTGATTAATGGCTTGGTATCTCCGTGGAAAAGAGGATCACTCTGTGGGCATTTCCTGACAGCCTTCCATCTTTTTGTACCTTTCATCCTTGTGATTTGTGCAGATCACAGCAACTCAAATAACTTCAAATGCTACTTCTGCATTGGTTTATGGATTTATACTACACATATTGGTTGCGTCAGAATTGCTGCCGGAGTCTATGAAGGAAAAAGGAATTTTGAGTCTAAAGTATGTATTCTTAGTCAAAATCATCTCCATGCGCTCTCTATTACTCTAATAACATGAAGGAACTAACAAAATAAAAGACTAGAATGTTAATATAAATACAACCAAATAACTGATCATAATGAATGAGCTACAGTTCTAATAAAATTAAACCGGAACACTTGCCAAACCCAACGAAGTTATCTGTGAAGTGTAATTGAATTTGCCAATCATCCAAGTCTCCTGCCTCAATTCGTACCCCATTAATGGCAAAAAAATAATAATATTCATACCCCATTAGCAGTGCTAGTGCTACCTCGTTTGTGTTTCTCACTTTCTTGTCATGACAATTGCGGTAGGCGGTAGCTCATAACCTATGCACATTCTATCTACCCTTTGTTATGTCAGAATCAGAACATACCCAATGTAGTTTATCTATAACTGGATCTTCCAATCCATTCTTGATAGTAGCATAATTTGTGTCATTATTGCTTATCTTCTTTGAGAAAAGTTAATTAGTACATCATTGTGATAAATTACAAGATGCACTAAGCCAGAATATTCTGGCCAGTATTTGTTGTTGGAACAGCAGCAGATTGCAAGCCAGACCACAATATATACAAACTTTTCAATTATTAAGCAAGCTCCTGAGCCTCATGTCATGATGTCGTTGGCCTTTCTTTTATTTCTCATTCATTAAAAGATGGATCAGCAAGCCGGTGGAATTAGTAGATAACTAGATATAAGGTAATTCCTGATCCAAGCTACGGTTTGTAACCTATCACTAAAGCCCAACATGGAGGCATCTTCTGGCAGCAGCATATGTCATGGAAAATTTGGAAAATAGAATAATGAGTGAGGAGCCCAATACGCCCACGATCAATATAGAAAAAGAAAGGAAGGCAAGTTTACCTTGGTGATTATGAGGACATTCTGGTCCAAATGAGGAAGAAGTGGGCCTCGGTCAGAAGTAAAAGACAACTGGAATGTGTAATTGGAAGCATTTAGCCCACGGTCAGCAAGAAGTGTGCGGCTAGGCGGTGCAAAAGTGTGGCTGAAAAAATAATTAAAAAAAGGTTAATTTTAGAATTTTATTAATTTTTTTAAAATAGACACTACTTATTATAAATATTTTATTTAATAATTAATATGTATAAAGTTATTTTTTTAAAATAAATATATTTATAACATAATTCATACAATCTTACACATAATTAATATTAAATAAAATATTTATAATAAATAATCTCTACATAAAAATATCTCTTTTCACGGATACAATTTATGGTAGGCAGTTCTTATCTAACAATTTTTAATTTCAATCATACATTATTAACTTAGTTCCAACTTTCAATTATGTGTCCCATACATGCCACTTCCCTACCTTTCCTTTCAATCCATGGCAGCTTTTGGATGTTGTTTGGATAAAAATAAATATTTATTTTAATCTTCTAAAGATACAAATGACGTTAGTTTAGTTCTTTAATAATTTATGATATTAAATTTTTCCTATAATGTTAATGTTAATGTTAATTTTTGATATTAAATTAATTTTTTAATGTATTTTTGACATTAAATTAACCATTTAATGACATAAAATTATCTTTTAAAAGGATTAATTTGATGTCACATAATTATTAGAGGACTAAATTAATGTCACTTGTATCTTTGAGAAATAAAAATAAGTGTTTATTCTTTAGATAAAAGAGTTTAAAAGAAAAAGAAAAAATTTGAATACTTTTTTACTTTAAATTCATATTTCTTTTATTTAATAATTTTTTTATTTTTATAAATATTTTAATTTAAAAATAGAAAGTTACTCCTACCTTTCTTCCTCTTTCCTCACCAAACTCCACAATTGAAAGATAAGTACCGTAGAAGCCTGTTTAAAGTAGTGCATATCCCAGTTTCCAGAGCAAGCAAGAAAACGTGTGAACATGGAAGAAAGCAAAGGAAGAGTGTGTGTTACAGGAGGTACAGGGTTTATTGGTTCATGGATCATTAAGAGACTCCTTGAAGATGGTTACTCTGTTAATACCACTGTGAGATCAGACCCAGGTAGAAAGAAACAACCTCTCTATTAAATATTTTTAACATTGTTATTCTTTCCCTGGTTTAAGGGAACCATGCAAGAGTTTCCCATTATATGATTATTCCATGTTTTAAAATTGTTTTTTTTTTTAATTGGGCAAAATTTTCTGATAAGAGGTAGCAAGAATTATGTTTGCAACTTGATACACTAAACAAAAATAATAATTTTGTTTATTTTAAAAATAAAGCAGAACACAAGAAAGATGTTAGCTTTCTCACCAACTTACCTGGAGCACCCCAAAAGCTACAAATTCTCAGCGCAGATCTCAGCAACTCAGAAAGTTTCAGCGCAGCCATTGAAGGGTGCATTGGAGTTTTCCACGTTGCTACCCCAGTTGATTTTGAAGTAAGAGAACCTGAGGAAGTAGTGACCAAAAGATCCATTGATGGCGCACTAGGCATTTTGAAGGCCTGCCTTAGTTCGAAGACTGTGAAGCGAGTTGTTTACACTTCTAGTGCCTCTGCTGTTGTTTTCAATGGCAAAGATGATGAAGTGATGGATGAGAGACTTTGGAGCGATGTAGATTATCTTAAAGCTTCAAAGATATTTGGGTGGTCGTACGCAATTTCTAAGACACTGACAGAAAAGGCAGTGCTTGAATTTGGAGAACAGAGTGGATTGGATGTTGTGACTCTAGTTCCAACTTTTGTTCTTGGACCCTTCATTTGTCCTAAGCTTCCTGGCTCAGTCCGTGTTTCATTGTCTTTGGCATTTGGTATGTGATGCAATTTGCTTCTCCTGTTTTCTACCATTTAATAGTTGACAACGAGTTTGAAGGTCTTGTCACTTTGACAAAATGTTTAAACAATCGTAAATCTTACATAGTTAAGAAAGGCCAAATCATATATCATAACTCTGTTTCATGTACTTCAGTTGAATCAATTCAGATAGTAGTGCTGATTTTTTCTGTTAGTCTGAGTACATTGTGATTAAGATTCTTAATAAAAGGAAATTTATGCAGGTGGAAAAGGTCCAATTGGTTTCTACCTTCAGACACCTATGGTGCACGTGGATGACGTGGCTAGAGCGCATATATTTCTGCTTGAACATCCTAATCCAAAAGGGAGGTATAATTGCTCATCATGTTTGGCAACTGTTGAAAGCATATCTGAACTTTTCTCTGCCAAATACCCAGAATTTAAACTACCAACAATAGAGTGAGTTCTATTGTCCATCTCGCACTTGACAATCTTGATTTTAATGAATGATTTCTCTTTGATCTCATTGCAACAAATATTTGATTCTTTCTTCTTGTAGCTCATTAAGGCAAATTGATGGTCTCAAGCGACCAGATCTATCCTCAAAGAAGCTCATAGATGCTGGGTTTGTGTTCAAGTATGGACTCGAGGAAATGGTTGAGGACGCAATTCAATGCTGCAAAGAAAAGGGCTACTTGTAATATTTGTTAGCCGTGAAGTTAATAAAACGCTAGAGAAAATGATTGATTGCTTGAATTATGAAATTATGCATAGGGTGTACGCCGTCATCTCTATGAAATCCATGCTTTGAGGTTTGAGCTGTATATGTGGATCAAAGCAAAAGCCAACTACATGTTACATTATCAAGAAAAGGAAATTATAGCATATCCTAGATAGTTCACCCAAACAGAAATTGTAGCATTCAAATCAAGGATCTCAAGACCAGCAAGCCCCTAATCAAGTGCAGTAGCTTGGGCTCTCTACTACTTTCCAGTGCCTATCTCTTTTGTTGGTTCTCCTCCTTCTGGTTTTACTGCAATACGGGCTGATTGGTGTGTAGGTCGGTGGTGCTAGATGGGGTGGTAACGGTTGTTGAATTGATAAGAGATTGTGTTGTGTGAGGTATCTATGTACCCTTTTTTTGTCATAGGATGTTTCTCCATATAGTGAGACAATCATTTATCTATGTAACAAATGGTTGTTCAAGCTAGCAATTACAAGTTGGGCTATTTGGTTGTCTCTGGATTTTGCTTCATTGATTGGTGGGCTTGTCATTGGTTTTTAGAGGTGGTTTCAGTATTAGCCAACGCTTACGTTGACCAGTAAATAAAAGATAGGTAAAAGCCTAAGCTTCACACTGCTTTTTTTGCCATATACTAAGTAGTTAAAAAAAAAAAAAACCTCCTAAGAGTATGGGTTGTGTCTGAGGGTGTACAACTTAGATCATGTCAAGGAAAAAATACTTCTGCTTCGAAACATCCATGTTCCTCGATTCAGAAGATATTTTTCTGTAAAATATTTGCCCCCAAACAAACACAGCCTAACTGAAAGGGTACATCATCGACCCCAATGGCCCAATATATTGTCAAAGTAGTTCAGCCGATGGGCTTCTCCATCTATTCAAGCCCCACGTTGCATAACACGATCCAAGATAGTATTTAACACGAGAGAAGGAATCATGGGCCGATCTTACATGAGCAGGATCTGTTTTATAGGCTTTTACTTCTGTGTCCTTGAGTTCTAAGGAAACAGGAACCTAACCTGGTTTGTGATCCAGGACCGTATGATTAGAGCGTTATTAATAGCTTGGTTGCGTATGTGGAGTCCACTTTGGCTGTAGAGGATCGTACGACTCTTTTTTCATGGCCATTAACACAGAACTACACAAGTTTGTAATGAATCATTGTTTACTATGGAAATACAAGTCTAGCAAGGCTGTGGTTTATTATTTGTTGAGTTCTCATTATGGTACAAGTCTAGTCCTAATTTGTGGAGTCTACTCGAGTCCACTATATGTTAACTATTTTACCAAGTAAGATACCATATATTATATAAGTTAGAACTATTCTGAGCTATTATATTTTATATCTTCATGAGTTTTATTTAATTTAACATCATTTAATATCTTAAAATGATACCAATTACAGTTTGCTTCATTGGTATGATCAAATGCCTTGGTTGTGGAGCAACTTTGTCTGTCCTAAAAAATTTCCATTAAAAAAATCTTAAAATGACAAAGGGAGGCAAACACAGACATCAAAGGTGTCAACTAGGACAATTTGTTGGAGATTTCAAGTTCAAATGCAGGATGTACCTTAAAAAAAAAACTTATGATTTAAAATGATTTAATTTTGATTCAATGTTGGCTAGTGTAGAAGTTTTTTTTTTACATTATCATTTAATCATTTATTATTATATTATTAAAAGAGTTTCATTATGACTACCTAAAAAATTAATATTTTTTAATAATTTATTAACACATAATTAAATGATAGTATAAAAAATTATAATAGATAAAAAAATAAACTCAAATTATAAAATGTTAGGAATTATTCTTTAATTTCTTAATTCTTTATGCGAAAGCTTTAATTCTATAGGCATACATCCTAAAGCACAAATACCACATAACTTAGGATCTACATTATGCCAGATTATTAAGATTCAGATATCTATTTAAATACATGTATCTATTGCAGGCTTTTGATCTAAGTGTTCTTCAAAATGATGAACTTGATCGCAAATCTTTAAGATTAGGGGCAGTAATCAATCACGAACAAACAACGTACAATGTCATCAGTGACTTTATGGTTATTCCTTAATCAAATCTTTTGAGTTCCTTGACAAGATCTTAGCCTCTCTTCAGATGAAGAGAATAGAATGAGTTTTCAGTGATTCAGTATATTAGGGACCATAACCTTCTTATAGTGTGTTAACCTAATAGGGTTTCCATTATCCCTTAATGAGTCAACACTGATATCTACTCATTTAAATTCATATTATCTTATTTGATAGTTTAATGAACTTACTTAATTTGATCACATAAAATAAAATTCTTTAATGATAAATAACTAATATAATTATTTTATAATATTAACCCACTTTAATTATTTGAATATAAAATTCCAACATAAACCACCAGAGCGATTAGAATGAGTGAAAATTTTGGTATAGATCTAATAATTGAAGTCATCGTAAAAGATTCTCAATAATTGGATCTAATAATTTAAGTCATCGTAAAGGATTCTCAATAATTGAAATTTAAAATGCGCCACCATACCAACTTGCAACTTATTTTACAAATCCAACCAGCTATTGTTAGCTAGGGTTAAGCCACTTCTTGCATATTTTTTAATGGGAAAATGACTCTTTCTAAGTTGATTTGAAAGAAAATTATTTCTATTTGATATTTAGATAAAATTAATTAATATTTATTTAATTAATTTAACTAATTTAATTAATAATTTATATATAATTAATCACATATTAAATATTAAAATAAAAATAAACCTCAAAGTGATTCTCCCTTTTTTCATCATATTTGTTCGGTTGGACCTGAGCCACTTGAATATAGTATGAAAAATTGAAAATGGCGGACCCCAACTTTATGTCTTTTAATCCTGTTTTGAATTCTTTTTTCTTGGCCATACCTGTTTTGAATTCAAGGATAGCAGAAAAGTAATAAGTATGCAATGTTGGATTGGTCAAGCCCTTCTTTCTACATCATTGCATTAATATATATTATAATCTTTGTCTTTTAAAGAGCACCTACCATTTTAGACTCCACCAAATCCTTAGCCCGTGAAAAATACAGAAAACGAGATTTTGAAAAAAAATAAAACAAAATAGAAATATTAAAAAGGATTTTGTCTCTCTCATTACATTATTTATTTGTACGTTTTCACTTTACGATTTTTATTATTTTTAATTTTCAAAATTAATATTTTATTCTTATTTTATGTAATTGATTTGTTAAAGAATGCTTAAAAATAAATATAGGCTGATCACCCACATTAGTTTTTAATCGATGAATTTACATTTGCTTTCAAAAGAAAGAAATAATAAATAAACGAAAACCATTTTCTTAAAACATTAGGGCATGTAATTGAAATAAACTAACCAATAACTATTTTTTTAGAAGATGAACTACATAGTTTTGATCTCTCATTTAAGCACATTTTGGCAAATTTTTGTTATAAATATTTAATTTAGTCTTAATGTATTTTTCCATTGTTGTTTATTTGTTTTTTGTTTTGTTAAATTAAATGTTGATAAGGTTAATAACAAAATTTCACAATAATTGTCTTAGGATGTACTATAGTTATCATGGAATTAAATGTCCACATTTTTTATACATTTTTTATGTATATTAGAGGTATTTCCACAACAAAACTAATATCTTTTAAGTCATCGAGTAATTATAGTTATTAACTCTTGTTTCTAAAACGCTTATGACTTCAATTAATTAACCACTTGTAGGTTTCACCTTTTATATACATAAATAAACTTCAAAAGCAACATAATTTTCAATACTAGTCTTTTTCCTTTTTAAAATAGATTTTTTAATCATTTTCTTTTAAATAAAAACTAATAGTAACTTTATCTTTTTTTTTTTGTCTTCTCTTATTTCATGGCTGCAATGCTTATGACAATTATAATATTTTCACATTTTCAAACATTTTCTTATATTTTAAAAATCTATGGGTATTTTAAATTTATGATATTTGATGTTAATGTATCTTATATGTACCTGTATGAAAATACCAGTTTAGCAAAATCATTGTAAAACGTGAGGGAGTTGAAATTTTGATAACCAGCCAATACATTAGTCAAGAAAAAACAAAAAATAGGTCATTAAGGAGAAGAGTAATGTTTGAAAGAAAAGACCAATTAATCAAAAAGTACATTAAATGTATGTTTTGATACTTCAAAGATATTTTCAACGTTTCATTTATTGAGATATTAAATTAGCTTTTCGATTAATATCATTATTTTTAAAAATAATTTGATGTCACTTTAACTCTTTAAGAATTAATTTAATAATATAAATTAACATTAAAAAATTAATTTAATATATTTATAAATTAAAAACCAGCTCAATGACACTAATTATATATTTAAAAGAATAAAATCATCATTTACTCTAAAAAGTAATATATGACCCGTGGGCGGCTATAGAGCAACCATCTGCCCACGTCTATCTACCTACCCACATCTATCTATCTACCCACATATATTGTCCAACAATTTTAGATAAGACATTTTAAGGAGGGATTTTTTTTATAGAATTAAAAATATTTTATCATATAATACTTTGTTGAAAATTTGATACAAGAACATTTATAAAAAAAAATTAGAGTATTATTATCAAGTATTATTTACTCAAAATGAAGAGTTTGAAATAACTGATGTAATTTTTTTGATGTAATTACTTATATCTTCTCCCTTCTAAAAGTGTTTACTTCTAGGCACATGATGGGGTCGGTGTGAGACGTAAAGAACACGGAGTAATGGTTCTGTTTTGTAGTCAATGTAGCCGTCTCTGTTGAATGACCAGCGAAAGTTGCATTTCAAATCAATTTCAAGACGACAGTTGTCGGGCAATTTGGCATTTTACTCAGTTTGAGTTAAGCCACCATTTCTCGTCTGATTCTGCCCGCTGTAGTTTGTAGCTGTATCTTTTTGTTTTCTCTTACCTTGGATAAATAAAAATCCAGTAAAGGCAGGCTAACCGATTCATTAACCAAGAAAAACAAAAAACATTAGTTATATATATATATATATACGCGCGCGTGTGTGCAGCTTTCTCACTTAGGTCCATCAAGGGAATCAAAACTATAAGAATCAGAAGAAGATCATCAAAAGCAAAATGGCTACACTGCCACAGGAGAGTGTCCAAATGGAAGAGGGGAAGGGAAGAGTATGTGTAACAGGAGGTACAGGGTTCATTGCTTCAATTATCATCAAGTTACTCCTTCAGGATGGTTACTCTGTTAATACCACTATTAGATCTGGCCCAGGTAAGCTTTTCTTGTTTTTGTTTTTAATCAAGAGAGAATAGAGAGATAACCTTTTATCTTCACTTGTATCCAAACATTTCAAAAAAATTTGGAAGTTAAATAAATTAATACAAGCTGCATATTTATCCGATATGACCATCGGATATTGCTTCAAAGTGTTATTCATTTATATGTATGATAGCCATATACCATAGTCCACTCTTTCATTTGGATATATGATTTTTAGTTAGTGGCAACCATTTGTTTAACCCAAACAAATTGCTTATACTTCTGTTCTATTTTGACATTAGCTAAAAGCAAGAAAGATGTTAGCTTCCTCACAAATTTACCTGGTGCATCCCAAAAGCTACAAATTTTCAACGCGGATCTCAGCAACCCAGAAAGTTTCAGTGCAGCAATTGAAGGGTGCATTGGGGTCATCCATACTGCTACTCCAGTTGATTTTCAAGTCAGCGAACCTCATGAAACAGTGATTAAAAGAAGCGTTGATGGAGCCTTAGGCATTTTAAAAGCCTGCTTAAATTCAAAGACCGTAAAGCGAGTTGTTTACACTTCGAGTGGCTCTGCTGTTATCCATAGCAGCAAACAAGACGAAGTAATGGATGAGAGTTATTGGACTGATGTAGATCTTCTTTATGATTCGAAGCCATTTTCTTGGTCTTACGGTATTTCAAAGACATTGGCAGAGAAGGCAGTTCTTGAATTTGGAGAACAGCATGGGTTGGATGTTGTGACTCTGATTCCTCCGTTTGTTCTTGGAGGCTTCATTTGTTCTAAGCTTCCAGATTCAGTTCATACCACTCTGGCTTTGTTATTTCGTAAGTTCTGCAGTGTGCTACTCGTGTTTCTTACCAACTTCTGTTGACAATTTGAGTTTGATTTGATGGTAAATTACACCAATTATATTTTCCATTGAAATCATGTCGTTTTGCTAGTTCTTATTACAATACACTGGGTCTCATCTCTCAACATTTCAAACACTCTGTTTTGACGATAAAAAATTACCTCATATAAGAGAAGGCAACTGGTAATTGGTAAAGTATTCTCTATGAAATCTCTTACTTTTTGCTCATTTGTCAGTTTCAGATTAGTAAGTTGGGTCGCAGTTTTCTTCTTAAATAATTGATTATTTCTATTTTATTTAACGTGGGACTTGATATTAAATATCATTAAATTCCAACTCTCCCTTAAGTTATGCTCACATGTTGAACAGATATATATAGCTATTTTTCAAGTTCCTTGTAAGATTCCTACTAAAAAGAAATTGATGCTGCAGGTGACAAGGATCAATTTGGTGCCCTCCTTCGTGTCCCTATAGCACATGTGGAAGATGTGGCTAGAGCACATATTTTTCTGCTTGAGCATCCAAATCCAAAAGGGAGATATAATTGCTCACCATCCAGTGTAACTATCGAAGAGATAGCTGAACTGATTCGTGCCAAATACCCAGAATTTCAAATACCAACACTAGAGTGAGTTCTATTGTCATTCTCCATGTAAAAATCATTATTAAGTATATCAGTGCTCTTTGATCTCGTAACTAATATTTAATTGGTTCTTATATAGGTCGCTAAAGGAAATTAAGGGTGAGAAAATACCAGCTTTAAACTCGAAGAAACTCATTGACGCTGGATTCGAGTTCAAGTATGGGACTGAGGAAACGTTCGTGGATGCAATTCAATGCTGCAAGGAAAAGGGTTATCTGTAATCTACGTTAACCATGGAATTAATAAAGCAGTAAAGAGCCTAAGAACAAATGATTTGTTGCTTAGAAAAGATGGCGCATGACGCCAATTAATGTATGCGTGAAGTTTTGAATGTTGGCGAAATAAATTAAATAAAGAAATGTCTTTTTTTCCCGTTATATAAAGAAGGTGATAACACATGATAAGGAGATGAAGAAAAATGAGTCAAATGTGAGTACTGAATCTAGAATTTTTTTTTGGTACATACAAAGTTGCGGGTGAGGAGAGGCTCCTTTTATTTTTAGATCAAATGCAAATCATCAATCGTAAACATTTATAAATAACCTATTAATGAAGGTAGTAACTGATCTAAAAATATGAAATATTAGATATAGAAAAACTTTGGAATAAAATAGAATTCTCTTATATTTTAACTTTTTAAGTAGTCACCTTGCATAATGGAGATAAGAATAATAAAATATTAATATTCTAATAAAAAAAATTAAATTGAATGGTACCATGTACCCCATTGTTATTAATGTGTATCTGTCTCTTAATAGAGGCTCTTAAATTTAAACTCAAATCATATAATTATTATTAACAGAAAGTTGACTAAGTGAAACAAGTTCGTTTCGCATCAAATCTTAGAATTAAAATTGGAATTAATATTTCTTTATTGTTGGCCAATAGTTATAGGACAATTAATTAAATATGTAGTATATTGGATTGACAGGATAGAAAAAAAAATGGAACTCACCTGAGTAAGACCATTTGATAATTAAATATGTATTTGAGGAAGATTAATTCTTTCTTAAAATAATTATTTTTTAATAAAAATTTATTTTATCTAAAATTTATCTTATTTTTTTAAAGTATGTAAAATTGATTATACGTTAAGATTATTTTTCTATAACTAAAAATAACATTTTTCAAAAAAACTTATATTTAGAGTTTTTAATTATGTGATTATAGATTATTTTAAAAGTTTTAATAAATAAATACTCTTTTGTCCTCAACTAAATAAATTTTTTAATCATTCTATATCTTTTTTAGTAATTTAATACATAAAAATAGTTATTTTTATATAATCAAAACATAAATTTTTAATCTTAAAATTAATTATGAACTAATACATCCAAACAAAAATTAATTATGTCATACTCAATTTTTTTAAAAATAAATTATATATATAATCAATTTTTAACATAAATTTTTTTCATAATAAATCCCAACACACACTAAATCTTTTCATTCATCGAAGCTGTCAAGCTTTTCAGAAGCTTTTCTTTCTTTTTATTTTATTTTTACTTATTCTAAAATTTTAATTCCCCTATCTTGGTTTTTAATCACATCTATTTTCTCATTTTATGTTCTTGTTAATTAACTTTGAAAGGTTTGAACTCGATCAAGTGTGTGTTTAATTTAATTTTTGAAAATTTAAAATTATAATTTAAGTAAAAGCATAAAAAAAAACAAGTTTTTGTCTAAATTATAATTTAAAAATTACAAATCTCATAGTTCCAAATTCATACACAGACTAAGGGTTGCGAAGGAATAGTAAAAACGAAAAGGTGGTTCAAGAATAATACAAAGGAATAATATCAATGCGCATGCAGTATTTGAGAGATTTTTAAATTTTTAGCACTTTTAGAACGTAAAATTTTTAGTATATCCAAAAATAGTTTTTTCTTCCTGCGAAAGAGGAAACTTTAGCTGCTAACAAAAGATTATCTAAAAATTAGGAGTGTTAACGTGATTTTAATATTTTAAATATGAAAATAATATTTTTTTTATTTTTGTGATAAAATAAAATTTGGTTATTTATGTATTGATAAAAATAATTTTATAATTTAATATTATATTATTATTTTAATAATATTTAAATTAATATAAATTAATAATTTTTTAGATATTATTATATTTATACTTTAAGTAATTTTATTTTACAATACCTTAAAAAAACTTAACTTTTAAAAGATTTTTTTGTCATTAATTTATTTATAATTAATTTTTTAACATCAATTTATTAACAATTTAACTCAAAATAACTCATATCTTTTTTAATAGTTACACATCTAAAAGTGATTTATCAACATTATCTAAACAAAATTTATTTTAACAAAATAAAAAGGTTTTCAAATATAAATCAATTCACTCAAACTCACTACTGACTAAAATTAAGTTTGTAAAATCAAATTCTTCCAAAATTAATTTTACAAAATCTAATTTAAATACACTTAGTCTCTTCAGTTATTTTTCGTTGTTGTTTATTTTATTTCCTTTTGTTAAATTAAATACTATCTCAGAATATATTAGGGGTGTAATATTGAGAACCAACAAGGTCCAGTATAATTAATAGATAATTGAGTCCCTTAACCATATTATCATGAATTTAAAACAAGTTGTTTATATAAAAAAGGCTTATTAAGAGTGATTTTTTTGCCTCAAAAGAAAATAATCTTTAACTGTGGTTTGAAAATACCCTTAATTCTCTCTCACACACACACCAAAAAAAGGTGTAATTCTGAGATTAAATATCCTTTCTTTCTATGCCAAAATAGACTCCAAAAGCGGCATGATTTTTAATACTATAAGATTTTTTTCAATTATTTTCCTTTAAATACAAATTAATAGTGAGTCAAATATTTTTTTTCCTATTTCGTGGCGGTGAATGATTGTGACAATTACAATAAATATTTTATTCGTATTTTAAAAATTGATGGGAATTTTAAATTTATGATATTTAATATTAAAGTATGTCTTTTGTACTTGTATGAATATATCAGCTTACCAATTCCATTGTAAAATGTAAGGGAAAACTTGATAACCAGTCAAATATACATTAGCCAATAAAAAACTAAAACAAAATCGATAATGAAGGAGAAAAGTAATGTTTACCTGAGGCGATGGAGCAACCATCTACCCACAAATATCTACCCACACATATGTCCAACACTCTAGGTGCTTCGGGCATAATTTATTCAGACGTGCTCATGCTACCATGGTTTGAATAATATATTTAAGGAGAGAATATTTTTTTTAGAAGATTAAAATTATTTTATCATATATATATTTTTAAATTAGAGTATTGTTATCATGGCTGGGTTGGTAATGATGCAAACAAGGACAAGTGAATGATTGAATATGAGGATTGAAGTCAATGTAGCCGCCTCTGTTGAATGGACAGTGACATTGCATTTCCAGTCAATTTTGTACTGCTTTAATTTTTATTATTAAATTTCAAAATTATTATTTATTCATATTTTATATTATTAATTTGTGAAAGAATAGTTCGAAAATAATTCAGTGATTTTATATTATTTGTTAACTAAAAAGTTTCTATTTTGTCATTAGAAAAATAATAAATAAACGAAAATCATTTTCTTAAAACATTAAGACATGTAATTAAAATTAATTAACCTATAATTATTTTCTGAGAGATGAATTACGTAGTTTTTATATCTCATTTTGGGTTAGTAGGCACATTTAGGTTAGCCAAAATTTATAACTGTATTATTCATTTGCTATTCTTTAATTATTTTTTCTGTGTTGTTAAATTAAATGCAGATAAGATTAATAATGGTTTACACAATTAGTTTTTGAGTAACTGAATTAAGATGTATCGAGTAAGTTCACATATTCTCTTTATAAATAAAACCCCAAACTCAATCTAACTTTATATATTAGTTTTTTTTTCCTTTTTAAAACCTTTTTTCAATATTCTTTTCTCCAAATAAAAATTAGTGTTGACTTCTTTTTTGTTTCCTTGCGGCGCCTTATAGAATGCTTGGTGACATACATTTTCAAACTTTAGTTTTTCATATTTTAAAAGAGTTTAATTTTGATGGGAATTTTTAATTTATGATATTTGATATCAAGATATCTTATATAGTTGTATGAAAATTTCTGCGTACCGAAACCATCGTAACACGTAAGGGAAATTTTGATGACCAGTGAATTCATTAGCCAAGAAAAAAACACTAGAAAATTGGGTCAACAATGAAAAAAGTAGTTTCAAAGAATAGACCAATTACAAAGTAACGATGTGACCTAAGGCGATGGAGAAACCAACTACATATATGTGCAACTATCCAGTCAGGTCCATCAAGTGGATTGAACTTTGGAATTAGAAGCAGATCACGTACAAAAAGGATACACTGCCACAGGAAGAGTCCAAATGGAAGAGGGGAAGGGAAGAGTGTGTGTCACAGGAGGTACAGGGTTCATTGCTTCATGGATGATCAAGAGGCTCCTTCAGGATGGTTACTCTGTTAATACCACTATTAGATCTGATCCGGGTAAGTTTTTCTTTTATTATCCAGGCAAACATTTTAAAAAAAATAACTTATCTAATTCGAATGTTAAATAAATTAATAAAAGCTACATATTTATAACAAAATATTAAAAAAAAAGTAGATATTTTCAATAACCGCACTCTTATTTTCTTTTATATTTTTTGTATTTATCTCTATTCTTATCTTTATCAATCTTTAGTTAGATTTATTAGTTAGTGGCAACAGTTAAACAAGCTTATATTTTTTATCAATTTTGACATTAGCTAAAAGCAAGAAAGATTTGAGCTTCCTCACAAATTTACCTGGTGCACCCCAAAAGCTACAAATTTTCAACGCGGATCTCAGCAACCCAGAAAGTTTCAGTGCAGCAATTGAAGGGTGCATTGGGGTCTTCCATACTGCTTCTCCAGTTGATTTTCAAGTCAGCGAACCTCATGAAATAGTGATTAAAAGAAGCGTTGATGGAGCCTTAGGCATTTTGAAAGCCTGCTTAAATTCAAAGACTGTAAAGCGAGTTGTTTACACTTCTAGTGGCTCTGCTGTTCAACATAATGGCAAAGAAGATGAAGTAATGGATGAGAGTTATTGGACTGATGTAGATTTTCTTTATGATTTGAAGCCATTTTCGTGGTCTTACGGTATTTCAAAGACATTGGCAGAGAAGGCAGTTCTTGAATTTGGAGAAAAGCATGGGTTGGATGTTGTGACTCTGATTCCTCCCTTTGTTCTTGGACCCTTCATTTGTCCTAAGCTTCCCAATTCAGTTCATAGCTCACTGGGTTTGATATTTGGTAAGTTCTGCAGTGTGCTACTCATGTTTTCTTACCAACTTCTGTTGAAAATTTGAATTTGATTTGATGGTAATTACATTTTGGAGTGAGATCACGTCATTTTGCTAGTCTACAAGACATTGGGTTTCTATGTTTCAAAACACTATTTTTTTACTATAAAAAATGACCTCATATAAGAGAATGCAACTAGTAAAATATTTTCTATGAAACGAACTCTTACTTTTGCTCATTTGTCAGTTTCAGATTAGTCGCTGGGTTTGATTTTTGGTAAGTTCTGCAGAGTGCTACTCATGTTTTCTTACCAACTTCTATTGACAATTTGAATTTGAGTTGATGGTGAATTACATTTTCGAGTGAGATCACGTCATTTTGCTAGTCTACAAGACATTGGGTTTCAACGTTTCAATCACTACTTTTTTACTATAAAAAGTGACCTCATATAAGAGAATGCAACTGGTAAAATATTTTCTATGAAACGAACGCTTACTTTTGGCTCATTTGTCAGTTTCAGATTAGTAAGTTGGGTCTCAGTTTTCTTCTTAAATAAGTGATTATTTCGATTTTATTTAACGTAGGAGTTGATATTAAATATCAACAAATTTCATATCTCCCTTATTACTTTATTTATGCTCAAATGTTGAACAGATATAGCTATTTTTCATGTTCCTTGTAAGATTTTGATAAAAAGAAATTGATGCTGCAGGTGACGAGGATCCATTTGGTGCCCTCCTTCGTGTCCCTTTAGCACATGTGGATGATGTGGCTAGAGCACATATTTTTCTGCTTGAGCATCCAAATCCAAAAGGGAGATATAATTGCTCACCACGCAGTGTAACTATCGAAGAGATGGCTGAGCTTCTTCGTGCCAAATACCCAGAATTTCAAATACCAACACTAGAGTGAGTTCTATTGTCCTTCTCCATGTAAAACTCATTATTAAGTATATCAGTGCTCTTTGATCTCCCTGCAACTAATATTCAATTGGTTTTTATATCCTCTAGCTCGCTAAAGGAACTACAGGGTCAGAAAATACCACATTTAACCTCGAAGAAACTCATGGATGCTGGATTCGAGTTCAAGTATGGGATTGAGGAAATGTTTGAAGATGCAATTCAATGCTGTAAGGAAAAGGGTTATCTGTAATCTACCTTGACCACGGAGTTAATAATGTTGGATTATTCAATTCAATGTGAGTTAGCATATACACATATTTATTAAAACTCAAATTAATTGAATATCAAATTTTATGAAACATATATTGGTTTAGCCAATTGTAATTACTTTTGTTATTATAAATGGTTAAACCTATTGTGCACTGTTGTGATATATGTTTTTATGTATCATATTTGTATTATAAATATAGAAAAGGTCCTACTCTCATATGTGATCCCTACTCTAAACAATACATACAGTTATTCTAAGGGAAAATATACAAACTTTAAAATAGAAGCAATTAGAAAAGTTACAAAACAAACAATGCTATTAATTTTGAATACAATTACATTTCATAGTATAGCCATAACAAATGCATAAATCTTATAAAGAATGCAATATGATTATTTTAGTTTTGCTACATGATTAAGATTTCTTTTGTGAAAAATATGATTATTTAGTTATGATTATTTTGTTATTACATTCTAAAGTGTGGCTAAATACCAAGAAATTGAATTGAATTTTCCATTTATTTTTTAAGAGTTTGATATAAATGCCAATATATAAGAGACAAAAAGACATAGAACTATAGATAATTTTGTATGGTTCATAGAACTATACATATAAAATAACAAGAAGCTAATCCTTTTTTAAAGTTGATAGATTAGAAAATTTTGAATTTATTTATGAGAAAAAAGAGAAAAATGAGAAGTCAAGCTAACGATTTTTCAATTGCAATTGGGCTTGCAATTGAATAAGTGACGGTTTAATTACTATTGATTAAAGAGTAGAAGATTAAATATCTGGACATATTAAATTTATTTTAAAAATCATGTTTTTTTTCTTTGTTTGATTGTTTGATACAGAAGAGGTGATATTTTAAGTTAAACTTGTTTTGAACTACAAAATATTTTGGGGCCAAGATTGTTTTCCTTACTAACTATTATGTGGATTTTAGAAAAGGGTTTGGGCCAGGCCCTTTAGTCCCTTCTAAGATCCGTCACTATTTTTGCAAAATACCCAGAATTTTAAACATCAACAACAGAGTGAGTTACTCATTAAAAAAAAAAAACAATGGAGTGAGTTGAATCTTCCTTCCCATGCTATTAAGAACAGGAAGCCTTAAAAAAGTGCATCTTTGCCCTTCGATCTCATTAAAACCAGGATTTTATTTTTCTGTTTTTAGCACTTTAACATAGTGTTTGGTTGGAGGAAAATGGAGGACAGGGGAGGAGAGATTATTTTAAATTTTATGTGTTTGGTTCAATTATTTGGAGGGGAGTGGAGGGGAGGGAAGGAGAGCAAAATCTCTCATAAGTCAATTTTAGCTCCCCTCCAAAAGTGGGAGGATTTGGAAAGGAGAGAATATATGTTAAAAAATGGAATAAAATATCCCTAAATTAAATGTTATAATTGTGTAAAAAGGTAAATTTATACTTTCCTTTCATTAAAATCTCTCTCCTCCCCTCCTCTAACCAAACATACATAAAATTAAACTCCCTTCTCTTCCTTTCCCATCCCCTCCCCTCCCCTTCATTAAAATCCCTCATTTCCTCTTCCCTCCTTTAAATCAAACAGACCATAAAGGAAATCAAAGGTCATAAGCTGCCGGCTCTATTCCCAAAGGTCGTATACATAAAAGGGCTTGAGGAATATGTCTAACGAAGCAATTCAGTGCTTCAACTTTGTCATGTAGCTAGTGAATTGATACACAAATGTGAATCAGAGCAAGCCCAAAAGACGTGCTGCTTGTTATGTTGGCCAGCTGAAAATGTAGATTTATTTATGTATCTTAGATCTATAGCTCAGGATTTCTGAATAAGATTCTGCTTGTCTGAATGTGAATATATGTATTATTATGGGTTTTACATCCCATGAAGGTCTTTACATCTTATTAAAATGAATATAATACATATACCATTGAAATTTGAGATATTCTTTGTGAATTCAGAACATGGCTTGGATTCTCCCTCCATGATATTAAAGGGTTTGTTTGCTTAAATAGAAAGTGAAATTATGAAAAATAAAAGACGTACAAGTTAAAAATTATATTTTCGATCAAAACTATGATATGCAACTAAATAGACCCTAATTAAGATTCTGATATGTCAACCTCTATACCAACACAACAGTAATGGAAATCAACAAGAAAAGAAAAATGACTTGGCCTTGAAGATGCAAACTTCAATATAGTTAAAAACATAAGAGAAAGGGTGCTTGCACACTTCTTACGCCTTACGCCTTACGCCTTAGATCTTTTGTTGTCATAATTTATTTAAAATGATTAATGTAAGTGATAGTTAATGTTTAAGAAAATTTATGCCAAAGGTGTGAGATGTGAAAAGAAAAGTGCTCTAAATTACATTACACAATAAAGGAATTTTTTTTTACATTGCTTGTGCACACATATAGAAATATATCTAAATGTAATTATTATTATTTTGTTTTTTTTCGAATATTACCTGTTACACACTTATCCAATTGCAACACCTATAAAAATAATTTAAATTTAATTAGTTCCTCTTATAATTTTCCTTGTGCTACTTAAATCCTTTTACATTTGACACATATAGTGTACCAAAATCATTTCCCTTACTTAAAACATGATGTACTGGAACACACCAAGAGAACATATAATGTTAAATTGATTAATGACCTGTTATAATCTTAATTCTAGGGGCCTGTTTGGTAAAAAAAAAAGGAAACAAAGTTTAAATGAAGAAGAAAGGACAAAGGCCAAGTTTATTTGTTGAATGATGAAAAGATAATATTTTTATAGTTTTAATATTGCATTTTTATCACGAATTTAAGATTAAAAAATAATTCAATGATCTAATCACCAACAACAGCGTAATCGATTATGGAGTTTATTTAATGTAATGAATGATCAATACAGAAAACAACAATATTACCAGATATTCCTGAGCTTTATACATTGGTCAAACCAGCAAACATTATTTGCTTATTTCTTTCATCTTCTTACAGTATTTTTTTTATATAAAGATTCAATTTTGTACAAAACTGACACACACACACACACACGATAAATTTCCTGTGCAAAAGTTAGACTAATTTTTATGTAAGAACTAAAATAATTAAATATTATGCAAATATCAAAATCTATATTTTTTTCCCAACAGATATAATCTGATCACAAGTCACAAGCCAAGAAAACGACAGCGTTTTGAATTCAATATTAAAGAGCTTTGGGGTTTGACTTTGAGAGCGCAAAACGTAACCGAAACTCGAGTTCCCCCCACATACATATAACGGCTTTCTCAGGGACTCTCTCTCAACGATTCCAACGGCTTTCTCTCTCTTCACCATTCTCAATTCTCGAATCTGCGTTCGGAACTCCAATCACCACAACCAGTTGCTGCAACAATGTCGTTATCTGATTCCGAGACCTCCTATGGCGGTGCATCAGAGTACAAGCCCTTCCGCCAAATCAGCCGTGATCGTGAGATCCATTTCGTTCCCCCATTCGCTTTCCTTGTTTCTTTTTCCTTCGTTTTCCGTTTGTTTCTCGAGAAACGTGGGTTCAGAAAAAGGAATCCCAATCCAGAAAAGAAAAAAACAAAACAATGTAGATACAGAACGGCCCTCACAATTCTGAGCTACGAAGCAGAGCTCAGTATAGAAACAAACACCACCACTGGAATTCCAAAAGTTTTCTATCTGCATTTAATTTAACCTTCGTCACAGTTCAAAATACAGGGAGAAATTTAATTTAAGTGTTGTGCATGTATTGGCTTTTCTTTTTCGAGTATGTTTCATAATTTTTTTTTTTCATGGTTGGATGCTTATAGGATTATTGTATGAAATGCTTAGATCGACAAAGTCAGGGGATTCGAAATCATGGAAGGTGTGTCATTAATTTCTTTTTGTATTTTTTTATTTATGAAATTGTGTCTTTAATTTAGTTGTAGTGTGTTATTATTTTGCGGCTTGTGTATTTTTCTTCTTCTCATTTCCTAGGACTGTTTTAATAAGCTTCATGTGTTGTTATTTTGTCACTTTTGTATGCATAACAACAAACTTTGGCACTATGATGTACGGATATTGGTACAGGTATTGAATACGAGACACCAAAACAACACGGGGATACAACATTTCCTTTTGTTTTTTGGTCCAGCTTTCGAATCTTTAAGAGAAGAGAAGATCAGCATTACAATAGCCATCAGTAGATTTGTAGCTTAAATAATAGATCGAATAAAGCACAACAAAAGTATTGTAGGGTTCAAATTTTACATTGATGCGATAGCTGGAAAATTCCTTATGTGCTCTCTATGAGTAAATACTAAAGTATACCATTAAGATTTATTTAATAAATAATCACAAATTGGAGAAATGACAACGACTAGAAAAAGGTATATGACCTCCTCGCTGCAAACATTTATTTTACACAAAACTAAAACACGTGTCTAAAAATTGCTTTACTCATCTTGTGATGCTATTGCTAGGGTGGGTTAAACAAAATGATCTCTGCAAGAAATGACCTGAACTGTATTGCCACTTGCAAGAAGATTGGAAAACTATTCTGAATTAATTTTTTCCTTTTTCCTTTGGTTTTCTGTTTTGTTGGCTGTTTTAGGAGGATTGCTTATTCCAACTTTGTACTCTTCTCTTCTTTTAACGAAA
This sequence comes from Styphnolobium japonicum, assembly GCA_023212625.1. Lineage (NCBI taxonomy): Eukaryota > Viridiplantae > Streptophyta > Magnoliopsida > Fabales > Fabaceae > Styphnolobium > Styphnolobium japonicum. The sequence continues at coordinate 9,546,663 of JALBWW010000007.1, read as the reverse complement.
ATTTCTTTTTATTACAAAGAAAATAATTAACATCAACGGAATTATCATATCTTCTATGTTTATTGGGAAGCAAGTTCCATATGCCTCATGTAACAGATATGTAGGAGCAGTGTCTTTTTCTAAACAAGTGTTATGGTTCTTCATGTAGAATGCTATTCCCAGGTTCTGAATAGTTCAGTTTAAAAGTTTGAAGAAAATGGCTCGAAGAAGAGAGTTAAATGGAAGGTTTAGGTTAGATATCAAATACTTTGTACACTGATTTTATAAGTTTCGGTGACTGTAGAGTTGAGTCATATCAACAGGTAATGTTAGTATCAAATTTTGAGGCCATTACAGGATTTCAGTTGAGGGTCGTATTATTATATTTGTACATATTTTCCTACACTCCTTTCTGTGGATTGATTTCATCATTTGAATTCTTCATGCACCCATAATAGGATTTTTTTCTCTTATCCCACATGTTAATCTTTGCATCTCATCTTGTCTGTTGTTTCCTTCTCCTTGAAGTTTGTTATTGATAGTCGATGTTGGCCAATATTTCTAATTCTCACAGGTTCTCATAATGGATAAAGTCACAGTGAAAGTTATGTCACATTCATGTAAAATGGCAGATATCACAGACCAAGAAGTTTCTTGTAAGCCTTTTTTATGGTTTTTTTTTAGTTTATCTTCTGTTGTTTTTTTTTTTGCTGCATTTTTTCTTTAAGGATCCATTTGCTCTGGAGTTTTGTTACAAGTTACAACGGACTCAGATTCATGGTGAACCCTACAAGTGGCAACATATGTATAGACTGAATTTTATAATATGTATATATTTATAATTTTGAATTATCTAAAATAAATAGACATGTTGTTGAGTATTGGATTCACAATGAACCCGAGCCCATAGTAACGCAACTCTTTGCTCTGAGTCTTTGACTGGCAGCACAAAAGAAAAATTTAAAGGAGTGGATGTCACAGGCTTTCTAAGAAAAACTTCTCATTATCATAAAATGGTGAATTCAAGTGCTTAAGAAGTGATTATTGGTGCCAAATGCCACTCTTTACTTTCAATTTTTTTAAGAAACCAAGCTTTAAGATTAGGAGTGCTTCTCAGGAGTGCTTCTCACTCTTCTATATTAACTGACTGCAAAAAACTCATTTGCACCAATGTTTCTCATTCATTAAGCCATATTATCATATTGCACATGATGTGAATTATTCTCTGTCTTTGTTCAGTTTATAGTCCTGTCCACTCCAATTGGCAGTGTATATTTGTCAAGCTCATTTGGATTTGAAAATTGTGCATTAAATTTGCTGATTTCTGCTTTTCGTTGGTTTTGATGTTTTGCCTTGATATTCACTAAACCAACTTTACTACAACATTTGTTCTGTGGTTAATCTGTCAAAATATTGGTATAATAACCTGCTTGACATCTCATTGCAGTGGTGGAAGACCTTTTCAGGAGAAGGCAACCATTACCATCTATGGATGCTGTTTATTTCATCCAGCCTTTAAAAGAGAAGTAATTTTGTTTTTTAATTAGAAATGTCCATTTTTTTTCTGAAGTCTGCAACAAATATAAAAATCGCGTAAAAATTAAATAATTGTTTTATTCTTCAAGGACAAGTCTTCCTTTATAACACAATGTTAATTAGGATTTTCATAGATTATAGCACCATTGTTTAACTTCCTCAAATCCTCGGTACAATTTAAAACATGAGGACTGCCTTTTGCTAGCATTCACTTTGCAACTACCAGTTGTTTATAGTTAGCTTGTTTTCCTGCTTCTTTCTTTTCACCAATTTCAGTTTCAATATATCAGATATTTCTGATTTCTGTAGTTTACTTTATCTATTTTGATACATTATGTTTATTATATCATGGATGAAGAGGCTTCAAGCTGTTTCAAAATATGAATTATCTGTGAGAGTTTATTTTTAATTCTGTTATGCGGAAGTTGTTTGCAAGTTAAGATCTATGTTATATTAGCTTAATATTAGGAGTAGGAGAGGAGCTGCTTAATTACACCTTTAAGATGTTCATCACTATCAAAGACCAACTTTCCTAAAAGCTTAAGCTATTAGGTAGAGGCTCAAGAATGGTTTTATATCTCTAACAATTACCATCAATATTGGAAAATGGTTATAGCCTTATAAGATCTCTTGTAAAATGATAAACAAAATGAACAGATGTTATAAATGTAACTTTGTCAGCCTCTGATCTAATATCATGATCAAGGGCAATGATATCAGTCCCGTTTATAAATTTAAACTTGTTATTAATGGTAAGAGAGAGAGAGGAAAAAAAATTCAGTAGAAATAACTAGGATACCCAATAACCTATTTCAACCTTTTCCATCTTAAATCTATTGGTATTACATGTCAACAAGTATTTGTATTTTATTTACTTTAGTTGCTAATCAGGATTAACCAAATGATATTTATCATTTTATCATCTTTCTAATCTTCTTATTTTTTGTAATTTAATTTCCATTTTAACTCAATCTCCTGTCTCCTCTTCCATGTATTATTTTTAACTGCATTCATCCATACTTAACTGTCTTTTTTCAGTTATTTCTTTTTATTTTCACTTGCATAATTTTATCCATATTAAACATATCTTTTGTTACCATGCAGTGTGGTCATGTTCTTGTCTGACATGTCTGGAAGGGAGCCCCTATACAAGAAGTATGCGGAGAATTCTGGTTTTTCCCAAATTTAGTAGTTTTTCATCTTTTATATGCTCAACTTTGGTCCAAACTGATTGTTTGTTTATTTCTTTTCTCTCTTTTTTTGGTGGGGGGCTGCATTTCCTTTTTTCCCCATACATTGTTTTCAGAGCCTATGTATTTTTCAGTTCACCAATCCCAAAGGAACTTGTAAACCACATCAAGAGTGACACAAGTGTCTTACCCCGCATAGGTGCATTAAGAGAGGTCAAGATTTTGTTCCCCTTCTATGTAGTTATCAGCATGCAATTGTCATCAAATTGTTTTTGAGTGAAATTATTTTTGGTTTTATTTTGCAGATGAATTTGGAATACTTTCCAATAGATAGCCAGGTATGTAATGATAAAATTATTTCATGTTTCAGTTTATGGCAATGTATATTTGCTCTCATAACATATTGAACTATTTGTCTCATTGATTAATAGTTTAGTCCATTAACCTGTCTATTAGTAGTCTTAGTCTACAATATCATAAATCCTTCTTATATAAATGTTCATTCTGCTGTTTGAGGTGCAAGAATAAACTATCCAGACGAGAATACTGATTTATAAGAGGAACTCCTATATGCATGATTTTGTCAAATTTGCTCAAGCTAGTTTTATTCCTTTTTAACCTTCCACATCTAAATTTAGTAGGGTTCCTATGGAACTTCAGATTGCAATGCCTTCAAAGTTCATAAATTACATGACATGAGCTATATATAAATAACAACTGAATAAGAAATAGAAGTCCATGGAAATTTGACCTATATTGTAATAGTATATGTTATTGCTGCTCTCCAAGTCCCCAACATTATTATGTTTGGCTTGTGAGGAACTCCTATTAGCCGCTAAGGGGAAATTGATGGTAAGTCATGCTTCATTTTCTTGTTTTTCCTGTATGGAGAATACATTTGTTTGTTGGCTTTTCTTACATGATGATTATTTGTTCGTAATTTTCCATTGCGTTGATGAATGAAAAGAATTGGAGGTTGGTTTTGGACAACAAGAAGATGGGTTGAAGAAGTGAGAAAGTATTAATTCCTCAATGCCCATGATCATGCATGCCAATTTGGTTGCTAGCTTGTAAAACCTTACGATATGGGGTATGGATCCTTCACAAAGGTGCTAGTATGGTGGAAAGAGTTTGAAAAATAGGGGTGATCCAATAGTTAATAGAAGGTTAATTTGTGTTAGAGATATAATCCATTCATGAGCCTCCATCTAATAACTTAAGCTTTTGGGAGAGTTGGTCATTGAAATAGTATTAAAGCCTCCATGACCAATTGGTTAGGATTTCAATCCTAACTACTCCCTATTCTTCTAAATAAAGTTAAATTTCAGCACAAAGTAAAAATAAAATGGGCATGTGCATTATCCACGCTTCAAGCCCAAAGGGCTCTTGTGTGATGAGGCGTGTTAGAGATATAAATCATTCACGAACTTTCACCTAACAAGCAACAAATGTTAGTATGGAGGAAGGAATAAAGTTAAGTTTGAATCTAGTTTTGACAGAAAAGAAGAAGTATTGAGGAGGGAATAAAGTTAAGTTTTGAATCCAGTTTTTTGGTGAATAGACTTAGAGATGATGTTAACATACTAAAACAACATTGAAAGAAGTAGAGTGATGTGGTTCGTATAGCAAGTGCACGATTTCGTCAAGTAGTAAAAATATCGATCCACAGGGACTTGGATTATGATTAACAATTACCCTTAATTATGATTAACTAGGTGAAACTAATATTATAAAATTGTGGTGATAGGACAAGTACATAAAAACTAAAATCTGGAAATAAATAAGAATCTCAATGGAATGAATGCAGAAAAATAGTGTAGATAAATCTGGTTTTTAAGAGATCTAGGATATGGGTTCACCACGATGGTAATTAACAAGTCTGTAATCTTATCACCTCTTCTCAACTAAGTTATACTTGAAGACGAATCATCCTAAAGAATTATTGTTTCCTTTCAGAATACAATAACGTATTCAATCTAACTCAACTTCTATTTTCATGATAATCAAGTTGAAAGAATCCATTAAAAGCGAGATGATTCATAGAAAGCCTCAAGAGTTTTAATCTACTTTCGTGATTTAAAAGCTCAAGTTCGATTAATGGAGTTCAATTATCAAGAGTCACCTTCGATTTTTTCCCTTAATAACTAAGATCATGCAAACAATGTGGCCAGCATTTTCACAAACACTTGGTGTGCCAAAAACTGAATCAAGATAAACTTAGCATTGAAGAGATAACAATTTCATACATCAAGCATTGTCAATACACCATCGGGTTACTACCAATTCCTAGAACAAAAGAACTACTCAAACATGTTTATCAAAATACAATCCATAAGAATGAAGAACAACATTTAGAAAATAAAATACAAAGACTAGAAGGGATGAGAAGAAAAACTCTGCAGAAAACTTGTGGCTGCTCTTGTGAAGTTCCTCCAAGACCAAGCTCTCCCTACTCAACCCTAATGGCCTGCCCTTTATACACCCCACACTCTCATCTCTCAACCCTAATTCTTTTTAGGTCGAGAAAACAACAAGAATGGGCTGACTCCGAGGGCCTCAAAATCGCAAGTATGAAGTGTCAGGCTGCCAACCACGGCCGTGGTGGCCACCACGGCCAAGCCGTGGTTGGCTCTGCCTCAGAAATTCTGAAGGTGCGAGTTTCTCACACCATGGCCGTGGTTGCCTCTGTCCATCAAGCATCTTGGGGAATTTGCCAAAGTGTCCAACATTAAACTTGTAGCCTTGTGTCTTAGCTTTCCATAGCAACCGGAATCACCTCAAAATGACCTCTGTAGCTCAAGTTATGCTCAAATTACTCTTCAGGGGTCCAGCTGATTTTTGAGATCTCAGTATCTCTTCATGGTAGTTCCGTTTTGGCTCTTCCAAGCTTCAATATTGTTGCCTCTGTCCATCAAGCATCTTGGGGAATTTGCCAAAGTGTCCAACATTAAACTTGTAGCCTTGTGTCTTAGCTTTCCATAGCAACCGGAATCACCTCAAAATGACCTATGTAGCTCAAGTTATGCTCAAATTACTCCTCAGGGGTCCAGCTGATTTTTGAGATCTCAGTATCTCTTCATGGTAGTTCCGTTTTGGCTCTTCCAAGCTTCAATATTGCATCATTCCTGCGATTAAACATAAACACACCGCAGTTATCCGAACTAAAACAAAAACGGAAGATTAAATGAATAAATGTACTAAAAAGATAATTAAATGTATGCAAACTAAACTCAAAATGACATGAAGAATCACACACATCAAACTACCCCAAGCTTAAGGTTTTGCTTGTCCTCAAGCAATTACTAAAGCCAAATAGAGATCTGAATATTCAAAATATGATTGTGAATTAGGAACCCAATGAACAACAGATCCAAGTAATAGGCATATTCAATGAACATAGAGATGATCAATGTAAAGTCTGATTAGAGGCTTAGGTTCCCTAATTTCATACTTCTCATCAATTTGGGGTCACTCACCTAACCACTCTCAAAGTGTCTAAGGGTGAAGAAATATCACTCAAGATCCTCTTAAGAAAAAGCACTTCCATAAGCTTGATAAGAAACCAAATTTCCACATTTTAAATTGCATGCATGCAAGAATCAAAAGGTCTTTGTATGGGTTTTAACTTGACAAATGGAATATTGTTAGGTAGGACAAAGAAAGGATGGTATGCACAAAGGGTTGGCAAAATTTTCAATAAAACAAGAGAACTCAATAGAACCAAATTGGAGAATGATTATATCATAAAAGCACATTGTTAAGCTTCTTGCTAAGCCCTTTCTTTACTTCTTTTCTTTTTTCTATCCCCAAATATTTTTCTATTTCTTTTCTTTTTGATTTCTCTTTTCTTTTTTTTTTCTTTTTTTTTATAAGAGAATATTTCAACACATAATTCCCTTTCAACTTTCAAACCAAAAATTTTGCTCCATTTAGTTTCTAAAGGGTAACCAATAATATGTCATCATAGGTACCAAGAAATTGCAATAGGCTCAAAATGGGCAACTAATGGTAGTGATATATCAATATACTCAGAAGGCCTGGAAAGATACCTAAAATGCCTTAATCACTTTCAAGCATGCAAACAAAAACTTCGCCTCAAAATGGTTTCAAATCAAGTTCTAGAGCACAGAATCCAAGAGGAACCAACTTCACTCAAACAAAGAGGAGGGGTTAATATAAAGCACATACCCCTTTTTGGCACAATTCTCACTTTTAGAAGTAAAATCAATGAGAAACACAAAAACGGAGAACCTTATGCTAATCATCAACTATCAAAAAGATCAACTCTTGTAATTAGCCTATCACATGATAACAATTTTAGGTTCCAAATTCATTATGTCTTTCATATTGGCAAAAAGTTCAATAAGAGGATGCAAACTTATCAAGGGGCAACAAGATGGTGTGATCATGCAGAATGAATGCAATAATATAAAAAAAAAAATATCATGAAACTAAGGTAAATATGAAACTAACTATGAAAGCATGAAAGTAAATACCCCACCCCAAGCTTAAAGACTTACATTGTCCTCAATGTAAATGATTAAGTTAGAGAGGAGAAAAGAACGAGAAAAGGAAAGGACTCAACTGCGGTGGAAAGTGGTCTTTGGCTCACATGCCAGATCATACATGTAACAGGATCATGCTCTCCATGCGTGACCTTGTTGTTGGGCTTTGCTCCAATATCAATCTTTGTTGAGCTTGCTCGGCATGGATAAACCCTTGATGCTGCATGAATGAGTGCACCTTTCGGCTGAATGGCATCCAAAGAGGAGTGGATCCAAGCAAAGGCATCGTCGAGAAGTACTGCGAGAAGAAGTAGGCCTAGATGGCCTAGTTTGGGGTGGTGGCGAAGAGGGTGCTGAACATTGAGGCTCGTAATTTTGTTGGCACACGCCAGATTAGGTACAGGTTTCTTGGTGAGATGGCGAGTAGGGTTAGGAAGGGGTAGGAAGTGCGGCGGTTAGGAATCACTAAAAACAGTATGAATCTTCTTCCTAACAATCATCTTCATTGCTATACATCTTTGTAAGATCAATCTAGTCCGCCCATCGGCTTGGCCGAAGCCTTCAAGGTCATAATCAAAATGGTGGGCTATTGCGGTGATAAGCCCACCATGACTATAGAGCCATCCCCTTTTTGGCAACTTTGTTAAGTGCCTTACCATATGAAACCCTGTGTCAAGGTGGATTCCATGTAACATAGCCCAAAGAAAAAGGAGTTCTTCTGGCGGGTGATCCATCACTATCCCCACGGCCAAACAAGGTATTAGCCATTACGCGATGGAGATAAGCGAAAGCAGAGGGTTTACTAATCTTTGAGGCCTTAGCTTTTGAAGAGTCGTAAAGCGCACGCACTGTGCACTAATCTCATTCGAGAATGACTCGGCTCTAAACTCTATGGGCGGGCGTCTATCCACAACAACAAGAAAAGAGAAGATGGAGTTAAACTCGCCGAGAGTTAGCACATGATCATTATTGAATAGCTAGGAAAGTTATCCGGCCTTCTTCACACCCTTCCCCTTGCAAAATGTCGGCATTAAGGGAGCTCAAGAATTCCAATGTGGGTCCAATAAGTGTTGGATAGCACGGGTGTGAGCAAAGTGCTCCACCCTACATTGTCCGACATCAAGTAATGTCATCCCATTAACCCTAGGGTTTCAAGAACTTGGTCATCTAGGTACTTTGTATTTACAATTTTTCTTTTGACAAGCACATTATACCTATCCCTTTGTTCTCTATCCTTAAACTTAATGCCATAAGGGTTAGGGGTAGAAGGATTACCTCTTGAAGAAGTACCACGTGCTCTTGAAGATGAGGATTGATCCATTCTTTGTCTCTTGCTAGCCATTGGGACTTCCAAATGCAATGTAGACCAAAAATTCAACAAGAATCCCCTTGTATTTGTGAAATTTCGAATTTGGGGCTTAGGGTTCTAAAATTTGGGGGTTTTGGAATCAAGGCCAAATTGGAGGATTTGATGGATGGGTTTGGTTAAGAATGGTTGGGAAATGTGAGAAAGTGAAGAAAATGAGTGGTTGTGGTGGAAGAAATGGCAATGGAGGGGAGATAGGAGAAACTTGAGGTTTGGCTATGGTGGAATGAGGGATGAGAAAGAAGAAGAAGAAGGAAGAATGAGTGAAAAATGGGGGTGGTTTAGTGTTTTTGATGGAGGGATGTAAAGGATGATGGTGGTTTTGTGAGGGAATGAGGGAGTTATGGAGGTTGGGAGGTGTGGGTATGGAGGATGGGGGAGAAAGGAAGAAGAAAAAGAAGAAGGAGGGGAATGAGGATGATGGGTCGTGGGGTTTAATTTACCCCTGGCCACGAACCACGACCGTGGTCTACACCACGGCCAGGCCGTGGTTCTCTCGGCCCCATTTTTTTTTCGTTTCATGCAGCAACCACGGCCTGGCCGTGGTTGGCTCGGGAATTCAAATTTTTTTTTTTAAGTTAAATTTCCTCCACCATGGCCGTGGTCCATACCACGGCCTAGCCGTGGTTCTCTCTAGACTTGGATTTTCACATGTTCAATCCACCATTAGTTCCAACCTACACAAAAAAAAAAATTACCACTCTTCAGAAAGTGATTATTGCTCTACAATTATTAAAGTTTTAAACAATTGATAAACACAAAAACACAAGGAAATGAAATTGCAATAAAAGAAAACTTGGGTTGCCTCCCAATAATCGCTTATTTATGGTCTTTAGCTAGACCCCTGTAATTCTTAATGTGGAGCACTTGGATTGAGAAGGAGGTGCTGCATTCCCTTCTCTACTGGTTCATCACAAAGGTAATGTTTCAATCTTTGCCCATTCACTTTGAAGGTTCAGATTGTCTCGCTCCACACTTCAACGGCTCCATAGGGAAATACTTTGCGAACTTGAAATGGCCCGGACCACCTTGACATGGAGCTTCCACGAAAGCAGTTTCAATCTTGAGTTGAAGAGTAACACAAGATTTCCTTCACGGAACTTCTCTGCGAAGGATGTGCTTGTCATGCCAGCCAAGCTTGGTTCGTTCTTTGTAAGATTTGGCATGTTCATATGCATCAAGCCTCAGTTCATCAACTCTTGAAGTTGAAGCTTCCTTTTCTCCCCGGCGGTTTTCATATCAAAATTGAGAAGCTTGATGGCCCGAGAAGCTTTATGTTCCAATTCAAGCGGAAGATGACATGGCTTACCATAAATCAATCGAACGAGTCATCCCAATAGGAGTTTTGTAAGCAGTGCGATATGCCCAAAGAGCATCGTCCAGTTTCAAGGACCAATCATTCCTTGATCTAGATACAATTTTCTCTAGAATGCTCTTGATCTCTCTATTAGATACTTCCACTTGGCCACTAGTTTGAGGATGGTAAGGTGTAGCAACTTTATGAGTGACCCCATATTTCTTGATGGGGTTTCAAATTGTCGCTCAATGAAGTGTGAGCCTCCATCACTAATCACAGCCCTAGGAACTCCAAACCTCGGAAATATAATCTTCTTAAATAGCTTGATTACGGTCTTTGCATCACTTGTTGGGGATGGAATGGCTTCCACCCATTTAGATACGTAATCAGCCTCTGAGAATGAATTTGTTATTACGGGAGGATGGAAAAGGTCCCATGTAATCGACTCCCCAAACATTAAAAATTTCAACTTCAGAATGTTGTTCAAGGGCATCTCATGCCTCTTGGATATATTTCGATTCTTTGGCCGATTATCACAAGAAATTACAAAATTTCTAGCATCTACGAAGATATGAGGCCAAAAGAAACCCAGTTGAAGAACTTTGGATCTTGTCTTTGAGGCACTAGCATGTCCCCCATAAGGCGAAGAATGACGGCAATTCAATATAATGCGTACTTCATCCTCACGAGACACACCTCCGATAGATACCATCAGAGACATCTCGGAAGATATATGGTTCATCCCACACAAATGCTTTAGATCGAGAGAAAAATTTCTTTTTACGTTGATAATTGATTTAGTGGTAGGACTCATGAAGCTAAGTAGTTCACAAAGTCGGCCATACCAAGGAGCATTCTCCTCTGAAATGACTAGCGAGTTGTTCATCGGGAATGAATGGTCGTCAATAGGCAAGTTATTACTGCTCATTCAGGTGGTTCAAGGCCGGGATAGTGATGATCTGCAGCTAAGTTTTCAATCCTTTTTTGTATAGAATCTCCATGTCGAATTCTTGTAGAGAAGTATCCAACGGATAAGTCTAGGCTTTGCTTCCTTTTTGCTCATGAGATACTTAAGTGCAGAATGATCGTGTACACAATCACCTTTGAACCCACAAGGTATGATCTAAACTTCTCAAAAGCAAAGACCACTGCGAGGAATTCCTTTTCAGTAGTTGCATAATTTGTTTGGGCTGCATCAAGCGTTCTGCTTGCATAATATATGGCATGCACCTTCTTGTCTTTTCTTTGCCCCAAAACAGCACCTATGGCATAGTCACTGGCATCACACATAATCTCAAATGGTAGACTCGATTCCCGGTGCACGCAAAATGGGAGGCGAAATCAAAGCTTCCTTGATTTACAAAAGGCATTTAAGCAATCATTGTCAAAATTAAATGGAACATCTTTTACTAAGAGATTTGACAATGGTTTAGCAATTTTTGAAAAATCTTTAATAAATCTCCGGTAGAAACCGGCATGCCCCAAGAAACTCCGCACTCCTTTCATGTTCATTGGTGGAGGCAATTTTTCAATCACTTTAATTTTTGCTTTATCCATCTCAATTCCTTTTCCAGAAATCAAGTGTCCAAGCACTATGCCCTCTTGCACCATAAAATGGCATTTTTCCCAATTCAAGACCAAGTTTACCTCTTCAATGTTGCAAAATCTTTGATAAATTTGACAAACAATCATCAAAGTTAGTACCATATACGGAGAAATCATCATAAAAACTTCCATGATGTTTTCAATAAATTGAGAGAAAATTGCGAGTCATACATCTTTGGAAAGTAGCGGGGCATTACATAGACCAAATGGCATTCTCCTATAAGCAAAAGTGCCATAGGGACAAGTAAATGTGGTCTTTTCACAGTCACTTTAGGATGAATGGGAATTTGGTGAAATCTGAATACCACATCCAAGTAACAAAAATATGTATGCTCGGCTAATCTTTCAAGCATTTGGTCAATGAAAGGGATGGAAAGTGGTCTTTCCTAGTAGCTTTATTCAATTTCTGTGTCGATGCACATTCTCCACCTGTGACGATTTGGTGGGGATTAGTTCATTTTCTCATTTTTAGTTACTGATTATCCCCCTTTTAGGAACTACATGCCTTGGGACTAACCCATTCATTTGTCCAAGAAATTGGGTAAATTACTTGACATCTAACAACTTAAGAATTTCTTTTTTAACCACCTCTTTCATATTAGATTCAACCTTCGTTGATGATCAATAGATGGTTTATGGTCAACTTCCATCAAGATTACATTGCATGCAAAAGGAAGGGTTTATGCCTTTAATGTCATCAATTGTATACCCTATAACCTTCTATGCATCCGAAGTGCTGAAAACAATTTCCTTGTTTCTAACTCATTGGATCAGCACTTACAATGACGGGATAAGAAGAGTTGGGACCAAGAAATTCATACACGAGTGGAAGGAAGGGTTTGAGTTCTACCTTTGGAGCTTTTCCTCTTTCCAATCTTGATTTGAGTTTAAACTCAAGCTTTTCAAATTTGGCATTTCTAGGTAGAATTTAAGGTTGAAAGCTTCCAACAAGCGGGCATACTAAGCTACTTTGCATTCAAATTGGACGAGTCTCCACCAACTAGACACGCTTCAATGGATCTTCAAAGTGCATTTTGGTGGTTTTCTTCTTTCACTACACGATGCAATAAATCAATCCTGCAACAAGAGTCCTCAAAGAAGGTTGCTTAATAGATTTAGATATATCAAATTCAACCTTATCATCACCAACGATCAAGGACAACTTACCATTTTGACATCAATAATACTTTGTAGTAGTTAGAAAGGCCTGCAAGAATTATGGGGATTTGAGAATCCTCCTCCATTTCAAGTACAACAAAATCGGCAGGAATGAAAAACTTACCCACTCTAATAGGGACATCCTCCAAGATCCCTCACGGGTATTTGACGAACGATCCGCCAATTGCGGTGAGATAGTTGTAGGTTTCAATTCACCTACCTCTAGCTTTTTACACACGAGAAAGGGCATAAGACTAACACTAGCCCCCAAATCACACAAAGCTTTATCAAAATTTGTATTCCCGATCAAGCGGGGAATAGAGAAACTACCTGGATCTTTGAGCTTTGGAGGTAATTTATTACGGATTAAAGCCATTTGCACTCCTCGTGATCAAGCACGAGTTTCATATTCTTCCAATTTTCTTTTATTGGACAAAATGTCCTTAAGAAACTTTGCATAAGTAGGCATTTGTTTCAATGCCTCGGTGAATGGTACATTGATGTACAATTTCTTAAGAACCTCTAGAAACTTCCCGAATTGCTTATCAAGCTTGGCTTTTGGCCAATCTTTGAGGAAGTGCTAGGGGTTAGTAAGGTTTTGGGGAACATATTTAGACACTTGCTCATTTGTTTCCTCTGTTTCTAAGGTTTGTGTCTCAGTTGTTCCTTTTTCTTTTTCTTCACCCCCCTTATCTTCATCATACTCTTTTTTTTCTTTGGAATCTTCTAGTTTCTTTCCACTTCGTAAACTTACAGCCTTACAATGTTCATTAGGATTTATTTAGAGCATGTCTGGAAATTTACCAAGTTGTCTTTGTGAAGAACCAGCTTGTTGGGCTATTTGAGTTTCTAACATCTTGTTATGAATAGCTAAATTATCTACCTTAGATGTCAATTCCTTAATAGCCTCACTCACAACTCTACCTTGGTGCCTAAATTCTTCATTTTGTTTAGACTGACTCTCAACAAAATTCTCAAGAAGAGACTCGAGTTTAGATTTTTGTACCTGTTGGAATCCAGAAGAAGGTTTAGCACCACTTGGCCCAACTTGGTTTTGATTATTCCGGTAAGAGAAGTTGGGATGTGACCTCCAACCGGGGTTGTAAGTTTGAGAATATGGATCATTTCTCCCCTTTTGGTTAAAGTCTTGAAAATTATGGCATGATTCCATTTGCTCCATCGGCGTACCTTGTGAGGAACCAAGTCCAACTTGGCATTCAGCACTCATATGTCCTGTGCTCCACAAATCTCACAAAAATTGTTAGAAGTAACTATGGCATTGGCATTAGCTTTTCAAGTTTTTCAAAACGTTAATTCAAAGAATCAAATATTGACATAATCAAATCAACACAATCTACCTCAAACTTACCTCCCGAGAGTTTTCTCGGGTTATTTACCTCTTTCATTTGCCCATTGGTGATGGTTTGTGGCTACCTCTCTCAATGACCTCATAGGCTTCTGTTAACCTTCTATTCATCAAAGCTCCACCAGCTGCGGAGTCTAGAGATACCTTCGAAGGATATTCAAGACCATTGTAGAAGGTGTGGACGATTAACCATTTCTCTAGCCCATGATGTGGGCATGCTTCCAGCAAGGCCTTATATCTATCCCAAGCTTCTGACAATGACTCTCCATCTCTTTGAATGAAGCTTGTTATTTGGGTCCTAAGATGAGCAGTCTTGGAAGGTGGAAAGAATTTGTCCAAGAAAACTTGCTCCAATTGGTCCCAAGTAGTGATTGTTTGGTGGTCAGATTTTAACCAAGATTTAGCTCTATCCTCGGTGATAAAGGGAATAAGCGAGAGCGGATAGCATCTACTGGCGCCTTCAATTACGAGGGTCTCGCTGAGTTCAAGAACATATCTACGTGGTCATTGGGTCCTCGGCGGCAATCCTCCAAACTGGTTTTGCCTTATCATAGAGAGCAAAGCGGGTGGTATGGTGAAGTGTCCGGCTTCAATGGTTGGCGAGCAATCCCGGATCGCAAACCCCGAGCATTAGAGTTGCATAATCCTTGATTGGCCTATTTTCATCACGTCTTTGCCATGATGGGAATAGGTTGTTGTAACTCTCTTGCACCTTGGCGAGTTGTCTTCTCTCCGATGCAAAGTCCTTTCAATTTCAGGATCTGCTTCAATAAGAGTTCCAAAACGTCGAGTACTTCGCATGAACAAGAGAAATTACCTGCAGAGAGCAAAAGAAAAGAATAAAAGAATAACTAGAAAATCAGATTAAGAATTAGATTGATAATCAGAAAACCACAAGTCCCCGGCAAAGGCGCCAAAAACTTGATGTGGTTCGTATCGCAAGTGCACGATTTCGTCAAGTAGTAAAAATATCGATCCACAGGGACTTGGATTATGATTAACAATTACCCTTAATTATGATTAACTAGGTGAAACCAATATTATAAAATTGTGGTGATAGGACAAGTACATAAAAACTAAAATCTAGAAATAAATAAGAATCTCAATGGAATGAATGCAAAAAAATAGTGTAGATAAATCTGGTTTTTAAGAGATCTAGGATATGGGTTCACCACGATGGTAATTAACAAGTCTGTAATCTTATCACCTCTTCTCAACTAAGTTATACTTGAAGACGAATCATCCTAAAGAATTATTGTTTCCTTTCAGAATACAATAACGTATTCAATCTAACTCAACTTCTATTTTCATGATAATCAAGTTAGAAAGAATCCATTAAGAGCAGATGATTCATAGAAAGCCTCAAGAGTTTTAATATACTTTCGTGATTTAAAAGCTCAAGTTCAGTTAATGGAGTTCAATTATCAAGAGTCACCTTTCAGTTTTTCCCTTAATAACTAAGATCATGCAAACAATGTGGCCAGCATTTTCACAAACACTTGGTGTGCCAAAAACTGAATCAAGATAAACTTAGCATTGAAGAGATAACAATTTCATACATCAAGCATTGTCAATACACCATCGGGTTACTACCAATTCCTAGAACAAAAGAACTACTCAAACATGTTTATCAAAATACAATCCATAAGAATGAAGAACAACATTTAGAAAATAAAATACAAAGACTAGAAGGGATGAGAAGAAAAACTCTGCAGAAAACTTGTGGCTGCTCTTGTGAAGTTCCTCCAAGACCAAGCTCTCCCCACTCAACCCTAATGGCCTGCCCTTTATACACCCCACACTCTCATCTCTCAACCCTAATTCTTTTTAGGTCAGAAAACAAAGAATGGGCTGACTCCAGGGCCTCAAAATCGCAAGTATGAAGTGTCAGGCTGCCAACCACGGCCGTGGTTGGCTCTGCCTCAGAAATTCTGAAGGTGCGAGTTTCTCACACCATGGCCGTGGTTGCCTCTGTCCATCAAGCATATTGGGGAATTTGCCAAAGTGTCCAACATCAAACTTGTAGCCTTGTGTCTTAGCTTTCCATAGCAACCGGAATCACCTCAAAATGACCTCTGTAGCTCAAGTTATGCTCAAATTACTCCTCGGGGTCCAGCTGATTTTTGAGATCTCAGTATCTCTTCATGGTAGTTCCGTTTTGGCTCTTCCAAGCTTCAATATTGCATCATTCCTGCAATTAAACATAAACACACCGCAGTTATCCGAACTAAAACAAAAACGGAAGATTAAATGAATAAATGTACTAAAAAGATAATGAAATGTATGCAAACTAAACTCAAAATAACATGAAGAATCACACACATCATAGAGGCAAAGTAAACAAAAATAAAAAATACTTCTCATGTTAATTAATTGATATGTGATCTTAAATTCTTAATCAAGTACAATGAAAAATAGCCATGGTATTGTCTTTCTTTTCTATATATAGGACCTGGGTTTTGTTATTTTCCTTCTTATCATAGAATAAGAAACTTCTGTAGGAAAATCTTTAATGAGAAAAATTAACTTTATGGTTACATTACATGTAACTGGTCAATAAGAAATAAATTCAGTTACCAACGACACAAGATCTTGGGCCAATACTATGCCCAACCCTGCAGCTGATGTAACATGTTTGACAGTTTTTTCTCCAGTGAAGACGATATTCAGATGAATGAAATACTACCACTGTAAGGAACGTCCAAATTTTCAATTATGAGTTGTAATGCGAGACACAGTGATTCTGCACGAATCAGCTTGCCGGCCTGCTAGATGAATGCTCAAGTGAAAGCAAATTGTATAAAGAGCAAGCACTAGAACTAAATGAAGTATCAATCGCCAAAGTAGATTCTGCTTCAACTTAATGCATGGAGTAACACGTGTACATGCATGCATGTAACTATACCTATGTTTGCTTAGAGTAAAGAGCATGCATGTCCCCAAACTTTCACCAAAGAAAAAAAAACATTTTAGATTAAAAATAAGTTCAGGAGTATTTTTAATTATGAGGCTTAGTCGCAAGCTGAGTGGGAATACTCTAGGCATATGATTCTCCAACAATTCTTGCATATAATGTCCAAGTGATAACCAAGATTAACTATCTGATTTTTGTGAAAGTCTTTGTATTATATAAAGAAGCTACACTGCTCCAACTAAGATTGGCACTTGTTATTAGATTTATTTTTATGCACAGAATCACCTACACTTTTTACATAATGTTTTGAATGAGAAAAAAATGATTTGTCTACTGAGATCTATATGATGCAGGGGTTTGTCACTGATCAAGAAACAGCATTGGAGGAACTTTATGGCAATATTGAGAATACTCGCAGATTTAATACCTGCTTGAACAATATGGCAACTCGAATAGCTACAGTATTTGCTTCATTAAAGGTATTACTTTCGTATCTCACATTCTATACTTGTAATTAACTCAAATCAAGGTTATAACGGACTACTTTTCTCCCTCATTGTATTGAGAGACAATAAGACGGTTGAAATTACAAGTACTTACTGTTTAAGTCATGAGTCTTTTCTTTTTCTTTCCTTCTTTACATATTTTTTTATCCCCCATTTCTATTCTTCAATTACGTTGTTGCCTTGTTGGTTGTGCATATCTTGGTGTATGTCTAAATAATTTTTTGAACAGAAATTATTTTGAGTCAAATACTTACTACATTATGATTCCCGAGGGGACCCAATCAGTATCCCACTGCCTCTGCCTATTTGTGACAACTTCTGATAATTTTTCCCATTATTTCAGTTCAAGCATATTATGGTTGATCAAGAAATATGAACAGTGTGTCAATCTCTGCCGCATGTTTTCCAAATTCTACTATACAAGTTATAATTGATTCTCCCTTTACTTTTGTTACTCTTTTCTCTATCATAGGTATATCTTATGTCATGACCCGATATTAAGCCATAGTCGATGTTCAAGCTAAGTTAGTTCAACATTTATCTAGCTTGACAAGCCTAATAAAGAATGTTGATAAGTCACGTTAAAAAAAATGAGAAAGGGATTACTGAAAATTCGGTAGAGTTTCCCCTAAAAACTGAATAAATTAAAATTTTTACAACCTAAAAAAGAGTACCAACTCAGAAATTTCAACAAGTATGAGTTTCTCTCATGCACCAGCTATGTATATATACACACACACAACATTATTCCATATAGCTGCAAAATATTGAAGTAACAAAGATACAATACTAGCCACCAACAAAGATGGAAGCCTACCAAAAGATTATATGCTCGATGAGAACGAACCAGCTATTAAGCTATTTGCGAATCTGAATTAGTGAATTAGAAATAAATGAAATGGATTGAGTCATACAGATTCGATGAGGGCATCATAAACAGAGTGAGCTAGAAGGGGAAACAAATAATAGCACAAATATTTAAACTTTCAAATAACATCAGAATATGTTGACTGATAAAAATAAAATTTATAAATAAAATTATTATATAAACTGTATATAAACATAAAGCTATTTAAAAATTATAGTTACCAATAGAGTAATCCATATAGGTTGGGAAGTTAACTCTTTATAATCAATTATAAATATAATATATAAATATTATCTAACAAAAGTAATAATTCTCATTTTTACAATTCTCAATAATAAAATTTGAAATTATTTTTAAATATTCAAATAAACTTTCAATTCAATATCTATAAATGACAACTCAAATAACTCATGAAGTTAATAAGACTATTGCTAAAATATATTTTCAACTATGAAGTGGAAACGAATATAATTTAATCTCCCCTTTGTAATAAAAATTTATTTGAAGAAAACTCAATTTCTTTTGGAATATTTATCTCTCCAATTAAAAATAGTAAAGATGTCATTAAGTAAACTATTTATTCACATAAACGAATAACAACTCAACCATTGTCAACAGCTCCCGTTAATGCAAGTGGAGTAGTATCTTATGAATCAAATTACAAATAAAAATACTTTAACCAATTAAAATAGGCCAATAACGACATAAACAAAGTCGCAATCATAAAAAGGATGATTTTCCTACTATAACATAAGCGAAACTTTTAAGATTTGTAAGTTCTTTCAAGAAATATGAGATTTTTACTCAATTAAGCTCCAAAGTCTCTAACCAACCCTTATAAATTATCATCAACTTTTAATTTGTTATCATTTCGACAAAATATAAGGTTACCCATTATGTTTTAGAGTTTTCATAGCTAAATGATATAAAAAGAGCAAGAATAAAAGATTAATAACTCATGTCAAGTTCTAAAAACAAGTAGATTTAGTGCTATAATGTAAGAAAAGGAGGAAATTTTGCTGGCTGGCCAAGAGAGCTCCCTCACGCTTCATAAGGAGTGATTTTTCTCCACCATTCATTTTAATGTCATGTTTATCTATTTTTTTAAGTTAAAGGTAAAATACCTAAAATGTCTTCAAAAAACAAAGTCAACCTCTAATATACCTCTTCCCCTGTTCTGAATTTTACCTTTGTTTAAATTTTAGAAAAATCTTGGGAAAATAACCCTTAAGTGTGGCTTGTTCACAAAGATGGCAGTTTGGTTCCTTTCAAAAATTAACCAAGTATTCAACTAATTTAACTAATAATTTATATACGGTTAACCAATAATTTATTTTTATTTTTGATACTTGATACGTGATTAACAGTATATAAATTATTAGTTAAATTAGTTGAATACTTGGTTAATTTTTGAAAGAAACCAAACTATCCACCTTTGTGAACAAGCCACACCTAAGAGGCTAAGAGTCATTTCCCCAAAAATCTTTAAGACCATTTGGCTCGTCTTGCTAATGAATGCCAATTCATTGATTTCTACCAATCAAACTTAACTAACTATAGTTTTCTGCTTAACACATTTTCCTTTTATTTATTTATTTATTTTTTGCTGCTATAGTTACATCACATGAAAAATATGCTATACAGGTACTTGTAAACTTAAATTTTTCAATTCAAAATTCATTGTACAGTCTGTCTTTTGCACTGTGTTCCTTTTAGGCAGTTATACTACAAATTGATGTTTACAGAAATTATTAGAAAGTCCTTATCTCATTAGTTTTAATGCATGAATTATTGTGAATAATCTAGCTGCAGCTGGTGTCATATAATTGCCTACTCATTTTATAAAGGAATAAGATGACAGTTCAGTGTAGCTCATAAATACAGATTTATTGTTTTCTATAATTTCTGAAAGAGTATATCCAAATGTTTCCATCTTATTAGGAGTTTCCATATGTGTGGTATCGTGCTGCAAAGGAAAGTGACGAGTCTACTACAACGACTGCTCGTGAATTAGTTCCTACCAAGCTTGCTAATGCTGTTTGGGACATGGTTTCTAAATATAAATCTACTATTCCCAACTTTCCACAGAATGAAACATGTGACCTGCTCATTGTGGATAGATCCATTGATCAGGTTTGAAATATTTCTCTTCACTATGAATCTCTCCTTTTATATCTCACCTTTTGATAAATGTTTGAATCTACATCACAGATTGCTCCTGTCATTCATGAATGGACCTATGATGCTATGTGCCATGATTTGTTGAATATGGACGGAAATAAATATATGCATGAGGTATAACTTTCTGTTGGTTTCCCCTCCCCTTCATCTTGTAGACAAATTTTTGCATTTGTTGCTTCTGATATTGAGAAAACATATATTTTATTTTAGGTTCCCAGCAAAACAGGGGGTCAGCCTGAGAGAAAGGAGGTCCTTCTTGAAGACCATGATTCAGTCTGGCTCGAACTTCGCCATGCACATATAGCAGATGTACGTCTCATTCACTCTGTTATCAGCTCACATGCAAATATATTTGACATGAAATATCAATGCTCTTTTACCAACTTAAATACCAGGCTAGTGAAAGACTGCATGAAAAGTTTACCAACTTTGTGTCGAAGAACAAAGCTGCACAAATCCAACAAAGTGGAAGGTTCGCACTGGCACCTTTTCCTTTACTTTATGTGAAGTGTTGGCCATTTCGTGAAATGCCAGTCCATATTAAGATCCTAGCTTTCATTGTATTGTCACCATTCATGTAACCTTGTCTTCAATTTCCATGCCTTTTAACCTTATCTTTGTATGTGAAATCTTTTGATTGTTAGGATAATATAAAGAGACTTGGAATTTCATAACTCTGGACTATGTAGTCTAAAAAGAGTATAAATGTGCTGATGTATAGGTAAAGAGTTAATAGGTAACTTAGTCCTTGAAATTATTCCTCACTCATAATTTAGTCACTGAATTTATTTATGTGTACGATTTAGTCCCTAAACTTACAAAACTCGTATCATGTTAATCCTTCTTGTATCTTACTTTCCCTAAGAATGATTAACGTAATAGGAATTTTATGAATTTAAAGAT
This sequence comes from Styphnolobium japonicum, assembly GCA_023212625.1. Lineage (NCBI taxonomy): Eukaryota > Viridiplantae > Streptophyta > Magnoliopsida > Fabales > Fabaceae > Styphnolobium > Styphnolobium japonicum. Next base: position 9,525,289 of record JALBWW010000007.1, on the reverse strand, counting down.
TAACTCATACATATAAATAAATTCAATGACTAAACTGCGAGTGGTAGATAATTTTAGGGATTAATTTGACTATTTGCTCTGTAAGTAAATATGAATGCTACTGAAACTTCTGATGGTTAATACTTCATCTGTTGAAGTCAACAATACAGGGTTAGAATTGTAATAAAGGGTTTAGAACGTAGGATCATAGTGAAACCGAGACCTTAAGACATGTACAACCTCAACTAACTTCTTACAATTCCTCTTCAAAAAAAAAAAAAAAAAACTTCTTACAATTCAAGACCACCAGATCTGTCCCTTCACATGGCCAGAAGTATAACTCATAAACCAATTACTCCTATGACTGATTATAACTTGATCTTTAAAACTACAAAAAATATTTACATATATTAAAAATTCCTAGTGGATCTCACATGATCACTATTGCCAAAAATGAAACTAATTGGCAGGATAACAGCCTTTTCCTTGTTGCATCGATTCCTTAAACCAGAGATCCTTAAAAAAGGGTTGTAGTATTCCCATGACCAGTTGTAACATCATTAATATTTTTTTAGGATAAATCAATTTGTAGGTCCTTATACTATTTGAAAATTTTTAATTAAGTCTTTATATTTTAAAAGTTTATTATTGGATCCCTATAATTCTAAAGAAATTTAATTGGGCCCCTGTGGTTTGAATTTTATAACAATGCTCTAACAGTAAATTGGATTTAGAAACTCAATTATAAATTTTTAAAATTATAAAGACTCAATTATAATTTTTTTAGGTCCCTTTAGTTTTAAATTTTTTTAATTAAGTACCTAAATTTAAATTACTGTTAATAATTTCTGACGATACTTTGACAACATAAACCCAGTTAATTTTTTCAAAAAATTATAAAGACTCATTTACAAACTTTTAAAATATAAAGACCTATTAAAAATCTTCAAATAATATAAGAACTTACAAATTAATTTAATCTATTTTTTGTGTAAGGCAGAGGAAGGCTTGGGATCTAACGGTGAATATTAGGGTTTTCTTGGATGGATTAATAGTAGAAAATAGGTGAATTGAAGGATTATCGACCATATGTGAGGGTAAGGGGGGTTTGCATGCAATAGGATGGGTTTTAGGGTTACATTAGGGATTGTTTATTAGGTGATTTGAACAAGATTTTTGGGACCGTAGAAATAGAAGTTGTACATAATATTATTGTATATAGTGTACTACACATCTAAGTGTACTATAGTTGTACTACTTTTGCAGTTGTACTAGCTACAAACTTATATTCTAATATAAATAAGACTATCATGTATATATAGTGTTATTCACTTATACACTCACATTCAAAAGGGTTTTCTCCATAGTTGAAACAACTATATTTCATAAAAAATATGAGTAAAATTTTAAGAAAAATATTAAGTTTTAACAAGTTGGGGGGTGGGGATGGTCCCCCAATCATCTACATAAGTCTGCCTCTGGTTCTCTCTCTGATCTTTCTTTCTCTCATATATATGTATATTGATGATTATACATGCTAGATTTATTAATTAAAGGCATATTTACAAAAAAAAAACTTGTTCTAGTTTAGAAATTATTAAGTGCTTAAGTAATTAATTAAGTGAATAAGTAAATGTATTTGTTAATAAGTGTCTTAATGACATTGGTTAAGGAATTAAAATATAAAATGTAAAATGTAAAAATATCGCATTTAATATATTAGGAACCTAAATAATATTTAATATTTTTTTCATTAAGTAATTTGGAGAATTTATTAAAGGTATTAAATATTTCTTAAATAGTACTCCCTCGAGTCCATTATAAGTGACGTTTTGATATAAGGCATAAGAATTAAGAAATACAAAATAAGCCTTAATTATGAGAATCTTTTTACTAAACTTATTCAATTTTCAGCAATTAATTGCTCTACTTTACCATGTCACATTATCTCTTCCCTACTCCTTTTAGAGTATAAAGGCATAGCTAGCTATAAAAACAACAATTAATGTTTTATTGTTAAGTGAGAACGTCACTTATATTGGACAATCCCCCTCCCCCAAAATGACACTTAAAATGGATCAGAAGTAGTAAATGATTCTTAAACAATGCCTTAAGAACACTGATTAGCAAGGCCCATAAGTAAATTACTCATTGACCACTTTATGAATATCGTTAACCACTAAAGTAGTTAATGATTTCTAAACTGAAAATAGTTTTTAATAAAAGATCCTTTTTTTTAATTTCTCATTCAATAAAGCCATTTCCAAGCCTTCTCGTTAAGATTTTTAGGATGATTTGGTATTTGACATTATATCAAAGCCTCTCTTCCTCTCACTAAATAGTCAAGAGTTCAATCCTTGTTATTTTCGTTAACCATAATTGAATTAAAATTTTGCACATTGTTGCCTTCTCCTAACAGCTTACATATATTGTTGGACTTTCCACCTTCTACCAGTTTCACTTAATTAGACTATACCCCTTTGAACATGACTCCAGTACTTTTAACGTATAAATACATTTGATTCTCTTCAGAGATGGTAGCGAATTATCTACAAGAGATTTGCAAAAAATGGTTCAAGCTTTGCCCCAATACACTGAGCAAGTGGAAAAAATTTCGCTCCATGTAGAGGTGATTTTCTTTTTCCATTTTACTTCCATTGTCTTTTAATTTTTCCTTATATTTGTCTAGAAAGAATATTTGGTTGTAACCTAAGTATAAAGGCAATGGAATGTAAGAGGACTCAAATGACATGTTGAGAGCCCTCGCTGACCTTAGACACAAGCAAAGAGCCGTAAATTGTAAGATAGGACTCATTCAAGTTGATAAGGGTTACAACAAAAGAAATATATTTCTAAGCTGAAGTTAATGACCTTGTAGCCTGGCACCTCGCCATGAAAGGGTTGTGGTGTTCGAGGTGGGGGTTGGATCCCCCTACACCTTATTCCCCAATTCCCCACATAGATTCCATAGGGGTCTCCTACGTTACCAAAATAAAATATTTCCATGCTAACCATTGTGCTTGATAAATTCAATTCAGATAGCTGGAAAGATCAACAAAATGATCAGAGACACAGAACTTCGAGAGCTTGGACAATTGGAGCAAGATCTTGTTTTTGGGGATGCCGGAGCCAAGGACGTTATTAACTTTCTAAGAACAAAGCAGGTCTTGTACTGAAGGCATATGTCTGAATAGTCAATATCATTTGCTTTTCAACACACAATGTACACTTTCTTTACTAATTTTTTTGTGCTACATGCAGAATACAACTCCTGAATATAAGTTGCGTTTGTTGATGATTTATGCATCTGTCTATCCTGAAAAGTTTGAGGGTGATAAAGCTTCAAAGTTAATGCAGGTCATTACTAACTCCTATGAATTGAACATGGTTTTTATTCTTCTAAATTTATTTTTATTACACTTATGAATATAATTTGCAAATAAGCCAGATATTCCTTCTGATCAGATTCATATTCTTTTGAAGGTTAGTACGTAAAATTCATTGAATTGAACTTTTGGGTGACGCGCGTGTATAAACTTGGACTGGCTTTGTGTTCATGTCTCATCTTTTAGAAGTAACTAAAGTAAATAATTATTGCGCCTATATAACCTTGGCTCGCTATATTTATAACTTCCTCCCATATAAATCTAGCTGAGGCTTCTAAGACAGGAAAATTATGCTGCCTGTGACATTATTTAATATGATTGATTTCTGATGTCCAATCTGATTTTCCAGGCATTCAGCATCTATTACAATATTAATTTTTTATAATATCAGTCAAAGAAAAAAGAATTTACCATAATCAAGCATTAAAGAATTTTGTATTAGAAACTTGTATATTATGTTGAAGTTGTGGCTAAGAAAAGTAGTTACATTGATGGTTTTGTTTATCTAATCAGTTGGCAAGACTATCACCTGACGACATGAAAGTTATCAGTAACATGCAATTGCTGGCGGGATCATCAAACAAGAAGTCGTCTGTCAGTAGTTTCTCACTAAAGTTCAGTAACCAGAAGGTAAATATATATATATATATATATATATATATATATATATATATAGATTCATTTCATGAGTATGGAGTTTGACAAAAACAATAACAGTGGCTAAGTCAAAATAAAATATGAACTGTTGATTCCTCTTCGTCAACGATTTTAGATATTTTACAATATGGGTAATATTGTACTACAAAATGTTCTCTTTCACGCCCTTATGTAATCACTTTTCTTTCACACCAAGTTATCCGTACAGAGATTTTTTTTTTCTTGCGTAGACAAAGCAAGCAGCACGAAAAGATCGTACTGAAGAGGAAGAAACATGGCAACTATTTCGATTTTATCCCATGATAGAGGTACGACTAAAGATCATGCATGCTTTGCATTGCCACATTTATTGCATACACCATACCAATAAGTGAAAAAAAAAACAAACAAACAAACAAAAGAAGATTGATCTGCGGCTCTGCCTAATTTCCTTAGTAAAACATGCCTGCTCCAAGTACTTTACAATTACATGTTTAATTTAGTTAGATTCCTAAACTATGTGTTTAAAATTAAATTTTCACTGGGCTAGGTTTTATGAATTGATGTTAGTTATCATTGTATGAAGTGATGTTGGTTGGTATTAGGAGTGGCAAATGGATGGATAAAAAATTAATCACTTATTCATTTGGGATCTATTAAAAAATTATTAAAATTATTCAACTTATCCATGACCCATAATTTATTTTAATAAATAAGATAGATAGATATCCAACTCAATCATTTAAAATTATTTTTTTTAAAAGTAAAATTTGTCTCTCCAAAAAAATTAATTCTTTCTCTCTTTAAAAAATAAAAAAGCTCTCTCTCTAGAAAAAAATTAGTTTTGTCTCTAAAAAAATTTAATTTTCTCTCTCACTCTCAATAAAATGGATGGGTTAAGGTTTCATATGGGTTATAAGTTGGTTGAATCTCATATGGGTCATGTGTAAGTTAGTAACTGAATATCCAATGAATATTGAGCTCAATTCATTAACCATCCATTAACTTATCTAATCTAATCCATCCAATTCATTTAATTTATTATTATTATTATTAGATTGATTAGATTGTATTTAGACATTGATGGATTTGATAAATAATAGATAAATGGATCATTTTGACACCCGGTATCCAATCCCTGGTATATGTTCCATCTATGGTTATGGCTGATTTTTTATTGGTAAAGAGAGATCCTAAATTTAGCTGCAGATCTGTAGAAATTTTCTGGAGTTATAGAGAGCTTATGTACGTACACTAAGTTACATTCCTTTCTCTCTGCAAGTAAGATTATATTAGTAGAGCGAATTGGGTGCAACAAGTTGATGTAAAATATTAAAAGGCACAGTGGAACGGTTAATTTAACCTACAAGTAATTAACTGAATTACTGTATCCTTTACTTCTCCTTTAACCAAAGAAAAATATATGAAAGTAATGCTTGTCTATTAAACAATGGTCATTTTCTTCATTAAAGTTCAACATAGGGCTTATTTTCATGTTGTAATTGCATGATAAATAATCTGAGTCAAGCTTATGAAGGAGATTGCATAAGAAATCATTTAGTTTGCTTTAACACAGAAAGACCAGCTGCAAATATTCTTTGCTTTAGTATTGTATATGATCAAATGTAAAGTATAGATGACATTACGTTTGTCAGGAGCTCATTGAAAATCTCAATAAGGGTGAATTACCAAAGAATGACTATTCATGTAAAAATGAAGCAAGTCCTACTGCCCAAAGAGGATCTGTTAGAAGCAGCCAACGCACACAGACAGCTCCAACTACTGCTCCACATTCGATGAGATCTAGGCGGACAGTAAACTGGGCACGGCCTCGTCAGTCAGATGATGGATACTCAAGGTGACATGAACTATTATCTCAATTGAAATTTGTTGCTTTACTGGAAATGAATTGCACTTTGAAATGGATAGTTCCCTCCCTGAACTCTTAGCTTTTCCCTCCTTCCATAGTGACTCCACGTTGAAGAACTCGTCTACCGATTTCAAGAAGATGGGAAAGCGAGTCTTTGTGTTTATTATTGGCGGGGCTACTCGATCTGAGGTAGAGTATGATCAAGAAATTTTGTAAATATCTCCGGGTTGTTGCAATTGGAATCTCAACTTATGCAATTATTTTGTTTTCTTCAGCTACGAGTTTGCCACAAACTGACATCAAAACTGAAGAGGGAAGTAATCCTAGGTACTTCTTCCATGGATGATGCTCCACAATATATTACGGTAATAAGCCCTTCTTAATCATTTTTTCAAACTCTCTAACATGGGGTAGTAGCTTAAGAGCAGTGCTCTCATCATGCAGATGTTTTTTTTTTATGCAATGTCCTGATTAGATTTGTAGAGATCATCCAAGGTGTTTCATGTTATTGAAGGTTTCTTTTTCAATTAACTTGCTTTATTACCCGTGCGATACAGGAGTTTATTATATTATTTATTATATTAGATGTGTACAAGCTTTTTGAATTATAATTTGTGGTTCATTTTGATATTTTTTATAATAAATTCTTAATCAAATTTATGTAAACAAAAAATAGCTTAATCACATTCTAATTTAATTATCTAAGATAAAAAATATTAAAAAAATTTAAAAATTAACTTAATTATGAAACATTTAATATATTTAGTGTCTAACAAGATGTAAAAAAATAAAACAATAACTATAAAAATATAAAACTTAAAGTATTTAATTAAGGTTAATTTTTTTAAAATTAAACATTTATTAAAGTATTAGTTTGCTCATTATAATTGGTAAATATGCATAATTGATATTTAAATAATTTAAAAAATATTAACAATTTGGATATACTATGATTTACAATCTTCATTAATATATCATACTTATTAATAGCTAGATAAGTAATTGGTATTGAAATTAATATAAAATTTGAAAATTTAGAGTAATTAAATTTATCACTTAAATAAAATAAAATCAAATATAATTGAAATTTGAATTGGATTTGAAATTTTTCAAATAAAATTTTGATACATAAAAATAAGGCTATATCAAATAAGTAAAAATTTGGAGGGAAAAAACTCTTGTATGAGTGACACATGACATTGACCCCACTTGCATGAATTGTATTTTATAATATAATAGTATATAGATTTTATAACATATTTATACTATCTTTATATATTATAAATTATTATGATTTTTAAATTTTAAGTTTAATTTGATTATATTCAATTAATTACAAAAATTACTTTAAGTATAGACTTTAAACATTTTACCAGATGCTAAATCAATGATTATTTATTATTGAAAAAATTCTAGATCCTTTTAATAATCAGTTTGATAATTCCCTAATTATTTAAAAACAAGCATTAAATACTTATTGAGTTCATAATCTTGTTGAATGATTGCTATATTGAAGTAGTCAAGGAGTAGAGATATGCATAGTTGATTCTTAATCTTATTACATTGACATCAAAATTAAATAGATATTTTATTAATATTTAAACAAATAAGAGATAAAATTAAGATTCAAATAGATAATTGAAATTGGAATTGAAATTTTACCAATATTGAAAGAATTTAGGATAAAAATTTGAAACCACCAATCTCAATATATCTAAACATAAACTAATAAAATTTCAAGATTCAATTTCAAAATCATGAATGAGTGACACATGACACAAGATATCTCAACACAAATCAAAATGAGCAAGAATTTAGAGGGGGAAAATGCATATATTAGTGACACATGTCATTTGTCCAAATTGTATGAAATGTGTTTAATATAATAGTATATAAATATAAATATAAATATAAATATAAATGTATAGATGAAGTGAAAGATCTTTTATGAAGTAAATCCATGTCAAATGATTCCAATTTTATAATGCCTGGAAAGTCGTCTGGTCCAACTAACATGATAAGTGCATTCATTTAAACTGCTATGGTGGTGCTACAGTTAAGCTATCACGTTCTCCAGTGTGTGGCTTAACCATTTTGACCTTTCGTTTTTTTCCTTTCTAAAAACTAGAGATTGTTAATTCACCACAAGGAGCTAGTCAGATCATTCACATTGCATTTAAGAGAATATGAACAACCTAAAGAGAAATATAGATGGAAGAAAATTCAAACAGATATTTAAGAGAAATTTTCATCAAAATATATATTTGAAAGAAAATGCTATAACAAGAAGCATGACTACTACTACATCAGGTCGATCACTTACATAGCTTTTGTAGCTTATAGAAGTTAACTTCACACCCACAAAATAGCATTTTAAAATCAATCACTCAGCACTTAGGCATGAAGTAGGATAGTTGGATGTCTCTTTGCGTTCGTTGAGAACAAATAACATGTAAATCATAATAGGCAGAGAGTTTTTGGTAGGGAAAACCTTTAGCCAGAGTTTGAATGAGGCCTCTGAGTAGGTGCTGATATTTATTTCTTTTCTCTTATTGGTTAATTTTCATCTTCCTGACGTGGTGGAATTCTGCAGAAATTGAAGTTATTGTGCGAGAGCCATATTGCACTGGACGGCCTCGGGATATAAGTTGTTGCTGAAGAAATTTTGTGAACCGTGTTTCTGCTAACTGCCACCAGGTTGGCTATCCGTTTTGTATCAATCACTCATCCGTAACGGCTCAGACATTAGAAACTAGAAAGTTGATGCCCTCTTGACAAGAGAAGAACACAGGGCCCCATTTTTTTTCGTTTTATACAAATTTTGTCATGGCCATTGGCCCATTCTCAATACTCACGCCACACCACGCTCTCATGTGAAAGACATTTGTTATAAAGTATATATTTTTCATGTCGATCTTAGCCAGGAAAGCATACCTAGATGAGTATATTTGTAGACTTAAAACACTTATTTGGGTTTTCTAAAAATATAAGTGTCATCATTTTAATTTTCTAAAAAGATTAATTTTATGTAAAAAGAAAAAAAAACATGAATTAACTAATTTGATGTTAAAAAATGACATTAAACCTTTGTTTGGTATGAGAGAAATAGAGAAGAGAGAATTAAAGAAGAAAGAATAGAAGAGAAATGGGGAATTTCTCTTCTTTGGTTAGAGGAGAAATAGAGAAGAAAAAAAAAACAGTAGGTCCTATAACTTTTTCATTTCTTTCTTAAAGTGAGAAGAAATAGAAAAGAAATAGGTAGATGTGGAAATTTGACTAATATATCTTTCTTTTTGTTGTTTTATAAATAAATAAATAAGGACAAATATGTATTTACAACAAAATTTAATTTTCTTTCTTTCTTATTTCTCTCCAAATTCTCTTAATCCTAATAACTTAAAAATCTATTCATTTTTTACTCTATTTTTGTTCTCCTTATTTTTTTCTACTCTATTTTTCTCATAATCCAAACAAAGCCTCAAGGACCAAGTTAATACCAAAAATTGATATTAAATAATTATTTGAATATATTTATTACTAGAGGATCTAACTGTTAATATTCGTATTTTTAGAGAAACAAAATGTATGTTTACTCTATTTTTGTATTTACATCTGCCATATTCTCTAATTTTTAGGGTCAAGTATAATTAATGAATATTTTGCAAAATATACACCAATATATATAGGAGTTTAATTTTAATTAATGTAAAACTTTTTGAACTTTGTTAAGGGGCAGTCGTGCGTCTAAACGCTCACGTACTTTAGCCGCTCAACGAAACGATGTACTTGTAAGTATACATCCTTGTGTTGAATGGGTCCAGTGCAAGGATCCCACACATGGACACAAGCGCTGAGATGTTGTCCCTTTGTATTATTACACTACCATTCATCAATTTGTTATTAACTGAAAAGTTAATCACTCGTGAGGTTGAGCTTTATAGTTCCAGACTATTATTTTATTGAGATGTGAGTATGTAAAACCAAATTAATATTATTAAAATAGTAATTATATAACGAGACAGTTCTGGTCTTGAAATGTTATGGATTATTACTTTATTAGTTCTGAAAAGATTTTGTTGGGGTTGAAAAGCCATATTATTTGCTTTCTACCCTCTTATACCTACAGAACTTTGTGAATTTTTTTTTTATTATTGCAACGTTCGTAATGGCAACATACATAAGTGTCACTAAAAGATTATCTCTACCAATATTTCATTATTGACAATTGGCTAAGAGTGAAAAAAATAATGCTATCCAAAAATATATAATTATTGACAATTAAAGCGCTTATTCAAACATGGACACAGTTATATATAAGGAGTTTTCTGCTGTGCACCTAAAAAGAATTTTTTATCAATATTCTTTAAAATTCACTTACTATAACCGGTTATAATAAGTATAAAGTGTGATTTTGACTTAATTATTTTTAAAGCCTTATTTATTGATTTTTTTATATTTTAGTCCTTGTTAGGTGAAAAAATCAAAAACATTTTACAAAATCAAAAACACACGTTTTAGTTTTACTTTTATTTAATTTAGTAGTTTTAGTTTTAATTTTTATATGTAATTTTATATTTAATTTTTATATTAAAATTTTTATATGTATGGTTTCTTTTTATATTTTTTATATAATTTTGTTCAATTTGCTTAGAGTTTAACGAGATCGGCTCATGAATGTTAATTTATTTTGGTAATCTACAACTTTCTTCTTATATTTTTTTTTCATAAATTTACTTCTTCGTATTTTATTTTTTTGAAAAATTACTAATGTGGAATACCAATCACAAATTTTTTTATTTTTTTATATTTTTATTTGTTGCACTAAGTTATTTATTTTTTTGAAAATTCCTGGATATTTTTTGACAAATTCCTGTTATATTAACAAAATTTAGACTAGAATATTGCAATCTTACAAATTTATAATATTTTCATAGCATTATTGATCTAAATTTTAATTTTATGTGGTTTTCACATAATTTTTAATTTTTTAATTTTAATTTTAATTTTAGCTTCAAAATCTTATAAGACTAGTTACAGGTCTTTCACAAAATTTTAAATAATTTTTAAATTTTACATTTATCTCTTCTTGAGACTACCAGTTTTGTAAAAAATAATTTATAATTTTTTACTTATTTTTATTTTACCTCTTCTACAACAATGAGTCCTGTAAAGATTTCTTTTTAATAATTTTTAAATTGTAATAGATAAGTTATAATTTATAATTTTTCACTTATTTTTATTTTACCTCTTCTAAAATTATAAGTCTCATAAAGATATTTTAAACAAATTTTATATTATATGTTGTGGAATTAAGAATATTGTATTTTTAAATTATTTTTTACACTTTAACAAAATTTATTTTGCTTTCATGCACTTGTCGGGACTTGAAGTCCCATAAAAGACCATTATGCAAATTCATTTTTGATACTTTTGCTTTCATGCCTTTATCGAGACTTGAAGTTCCACAAAGGACTACTATGCAAATTCCAATGTTATTTCTAATCCGTCATAGACATGGCTTGGGAGGAAGAAGATACAATATCTTCGATCAAAATGCCCAGCACTCCACGTTTTGTAATGAAAAATATATTCTCTAATCTCAGTTGTAGCTAAACTCAGAGAAACAAAAGAAATTCTCAATCTCAATCTCACTTTGTTGCGTTAATTACTTTATTCCTCTTCTTTATTGACGACATCAACAGTGAAGTAATGAGTTTTCTAATAAGATTTTGATGATTTGGAGTCAAAATTTGAGGTGGGTGGGACTAACGTCTTCTCCCATTATTTGTTCCTTTAGTGCAGATTTTTCTAGTTTCTGTTTATTTTATTTTATTAAGGATGATGGCTCACACCAAGCCTTTATTAGTATTATGTCTAGTGATACTTTTATTTTATGTGGTTAAAACTGATGAATAATGATAACATAATATATATATACATGCAGTATAATTTATACATTTTGCTGTATTCCCATATTGATATCAATATAATATTTCTTGTGTGTGCTTCATAGGCAAACAGTTACCTATAGTCCATCAAAATATACCTTAAATGAATGAATTTGCAATTTGTTTTTTTTTCCTTTATTTAAAAGTTAAAAATTGAGTTATGAATTTATCAAAAGAGAAAACTAAAACTCCATTGTGTAGCTTTTAATTTAATTGTCTCATCCACTGAAGACCACACAATGGTATGGTTACATGTGTGTATGAGAGGAGTATTATTGTATGTTAGAAAAATACTAATAAATACTGAATTTAGATATTCTCATGCAACTATTTTATATTGCAAGATTATGAGGAGAAAAAAGAATAAATTTTGTGAAACTTGAGTGTAAAATAAAATAAATATAGTTCGAGAGGAGCTAAAAAAAAGTTTCATAATATAAAAAAAATAAAGTTTAAGGATTTTTTTGCAAAGTAATTTTAACCTTATGAATGGCTTACCTATCAAATTTCAAACGTCATATTGTTATCATTATTTTATTATTATTAATCAATGACTTATATTAAATAGTACATCAATGCAGTGATTATTTACATGTGTATATTAGACAAACCTTATATACAATACAGATTATAGTTAGAAAAAGTTCACTCAAATTTTAATAATATTTATTTATATTTAATGGTAGTTGTTAGATAAAATAAAATGGTAGAAATCACTCCTCCATTCTAAAAGTCAATAGTTATGTTAACTCATTTTGTCAAAAACTTTAACAAAACAATTCTGGCTGTTTAAAATTTTCTTAAACTATAATTCAGTAACTTCCTACAAATTATTATTGATTGTGACATTTATTAAATGTCATTAGAAAAAGCAACATCTGATGGAGTGTTCTTGTTATGTTATAACATCTCCTATTAAGAGTAAGACTACATCATTCTTTTTTAAATTTCAAATCCTTAGAGAATTTTTGTACTTGTGTTCATTTTTAATTAATATTTTAATCTATATATTCAAATAAATATTTTCATACAATTTTATACAAGAACATGAAACATGAGTTACAACCACAACAATTCAACAGTACCATAATAACTCTTCTTTCTTCTTTTTTTTAACAAGCAATAACTTTTCTTCTAACATATATGTATATTATAATAGTTGTATCCTGGCTTTTTTTTTTTGGGTAAAATACAAATTATCCACTTATAGTATAGATCTTTCTCAACTTATTTTTCTAAAGTATTTTTTTTGTCACTAAACTCTCCTAAATTATGGTTTGAACTCAAATCGTTAATTCTTCAATTAAATTAAACTGAGATCTCACGTGTTGTCCACTTGTCTTCTTCTTTCCTTTTTCTCTGCTTTTTTTGTTGTTAATGAAACAGAGACACTTGGTGGTTGCTAGATAGATTTAAAGTGATGTGATCTTTGTGGGTTTGGTGTTGAAGCTTGGAGTGGAACTTGAGGCTAGCATGGTGGCAAGCTTCACTTGTCGTTGAAGCTTGCTGCACTTATTTTAATAATAAGATAGTTATTAAATAAGTTTCAATTCATGTCTATGAATTGAGATTATTTAGTCATATGCTGAGATAATATTCATATGCACTTTGCAACTGAATGTTCTAATATTCCAAGGTAATTGAATGACAGAGTTGAGTAAAGCAAATTCTTCAATTCACTTAAACTATAGTTACCCTCTTGCACTCTCTCTAATTACCCAAATGTTATAGCAATGGATATGGTGACTAGGTTGAATGCTGACAAGCCCGTGGTGATCTTTAGCAAGAGCACTTGTTGCATGAAACATTTCGTGAAGGCTCTTATGCAGCTTTGGTGCCAACCCTACGGTTATTGAGGTTAATAAAATGGAAAATGGGCAGCAAATAGAAAGGGTATTGCTCTAGCCGGGTTGCCGCACAAGCGTACTAGCAATGTTCATATGACAACAATTTATAGGTGGAGCTGACGAAATCATAAGCTCAATGTTCAAAACTAGCTTGCCCAATTGTTATGTTCCATATAAACACATATAAACACAACATGGCTTTTCAAGTAAAATATAATTTTATATGATTTGTTATTGTATTTTGTGTATTTAAGGCATTTAACTTGAGCATCTACTGTTACATAAAATAAAATATGGAGCTTTTTCTCATACTTGATGTACTCTTTGTCTTCTTGAACATGGTGTTGGTCAGTGTAGGAGTTATCATTTCCACAGGTGAAGCTTTGAGTCCACCTTTTGATAAGCCACCACACTCGCGTCAAGTTTCACACTAAGCTTCACCACCAAACCCACAAAGATCACATCACCTTAGAACGTTGCCCCTGTTTTGTTAACTAAAAAACAGAGAGAAAGAAAAGAAGACGACAAAGTCACGTGCTGTGTGCATGAGATTTCCATTTAATTTAACTATAAAACTAACATTTCAGTTCAAACCATAATTTAAGGAGATTTAATGACAAAAAAATATTCAGAGTGGTAAGTTAAGAAATGTTTATACTACAAGAGAATAATTTATATTTTACCCTTTTTTTTTTATAAAGTTATGGGTGCTCTAGACGCACTCATATCAAGCACAAGTGTATATTATTCCTCAATTCATCTTCTCATGCCTGGTTCAACTGTTGGAGCCATAGCAACTCCACGATTCCGTTGCTCAAGGTTTCCATGCCATCCTGACAAGTTTCAAAGATTCATCTTAACATCTCAAATAAAATCTTACATACAGTTGCAAGCAATAATAGAAAATCAAAGTTTCAATTGGGTAAGCACGTTTGATGTCCTAAAAAAATGAATTTTAGAAAGATTTCTCTACAAAAACAAAAGTTTTACTTAAAGTTATCCTTATATTGTAAAAATGAAACGGCTGAAAGTTTTATTCTAAAAAGCTTAAGCTGTTAGCTGAAAGGTATTGAATGATTTTATATTTCTAATATGTCCTCTTAATTATTTAGCTAAAATTTAACTTTATGTAAAATAATAGAGACGGCAAGAATTGAATTCTTAGCCACTTGGTCATAGAAGTTCTGATACTATCTCAGAAACTATCTCTCTCAAAAGCTTAAAGTTAAATTGTTAGGTGAAAAGAACCTTTAACTACAACTTGCTTTGAACCGAAGAGTCACATAAAACTGGACCCACGAAAAGGAGTGTTTTAGGATAATTAAACCATTTTCAGATACAACCTGTGTTGAAGAGAATATAATGAAAACAACACCTAATAATAAAAACTCAGGGAATTGTTTGGACAGAAGGAATTTTATAGAAAGGTGTATGTATAGCTGATAAAATGCTTTGCAATGAATGCAAATAGCTAAGGACTTAAAATTGAATATCATCTTCATTAAGAATGATAAGGTTAAGAAAGGGAGATACTTACCTCCCATAACCCCAGTGTAACCTACACTAATGGACAAAATAAGTAAAGTTTTATGGTGTTATAAGCTGGTTTTCGAAATGACATTTTCCATTGAAGAAAACGTAGTCAATCAGTGCCCAGTAAAATTTAGAGAATAATGACCTTTAAGACATGGAGTTTGATGATAAATCAAACGTTTTTAGCTACAAGCCTACCGCTTGCATTGAAGAAAAGAGTCAAAACACAGCTCAAATAAAAATTAAGGAGGACGTGAGCTTAGCTCACTTGATGAGGGACATTTGATTTTAGTGTCAGGTGTAAGATTCGATTCCTAACAAATGCACACTTATTCCCCTTTTCCCTCTCCCCTCCTCCTTTCCTTGAGATCCCTTTAGGAGTTGTCCCTAAATCTCACCCTAAAGGTAGGGCCTACCAAAAAAAAAATTGAGGGAAAGTTAACAAGAGTTTTGTTATAACTAAAACGTTTAGCTACAAGCCTACAACCTGTACATTGATGAAAAGAGTCAAAAGAAAGAGCACATAAAAATCCAAGGGATAGTTCAGACAAATAGAGTCTGATGATAATTTAAACAATTTTAGATACAACCTGAAATGAAGGAAACAGCCAAAACAGTGCCCAAATAAAAATTACGAGGCAGTTAAGGGGAGAGAGATGGAGAGGGAGAAAGTGTTATATACCCATGACCGGGTCAAAGCCACGGCTTTGAAGCTCACGGTACTCTTGGCACAAGGCACATGTCTCGCAGCAGCAGTGAACCAAGCAATCATTACAAGGGCTCTCCTCCAACCTGTACTGATTCCTCATCTTGGCGCGATACAAGCATGCATATAAGCAAGCATGACCAGTGAGAGCAGCAATCACAGCATATATAGCAGCACTAGCAGTACCAGCTGCAAATCACAAATTAAATAAATTAACCTCATCTATCACTCTCTGAATGACACAGTTATATTCATAATTTTCCACCAGAAGGATTGAACTTGTTAACTGAACCAATCATTTGCTTACCCATTGATCCTTCATCAACAATCTCTGCTATTTGGCCAAAGGTGACACAGGGACACCAGCACGTTAAGCAGCCTGCAAAAAGAAGGGGTTTGAGATTTGACTTTGAGGGTCACCAATCCAAAAATTATAGTGTTAGGAAACATGGGTATCTATTCTAATTTTGAGCATCATATGAAGAGACTTAATTTCTAACGTATAGCACTAGAAGAAATGGGGTTTTGAAAAAGTTTAGATTTTTCAAGCTCATCAATGTTCAGAATGGCATACAGTTTCTGACGTCCGAGAAGCAGCTAAAGAGACCGGTGGACCAAGGGACTGCAGCTTGAGACTGCATGTGCTGGGCTCTTGCAGGTTGGGCAGCAGAGCTAACCGGGAAACCGGTGGCGATAGGTCGATTGTGTGGTGGCTGTGCATCATAGTGCTGCTCGTAAGCATTTCCTTTTGGTGGATACATAATCAAGTGTTGAACTTGAAACTTAAAACTGAGGTAGGGCTTATTGGTTAGAGCATGCACAGATAGTTTGGGATTTTGGATGTTGAGTTTGAGGATGGTGTGGGTTCTATATAATTTTATAGATCAGAGGATGGGATGAGATGTGGGAGAAATCTTAGTATACTATTGTTGCTAGTCATGCGTGACCTAGGTTGGGGCGGCTGGTTGAATAGAACCTAGTCATGCCTTTTGGAAATAATTTTACTTTTCTAAGAACTGTGTTTGAATGTATCGTGGCACACAAGATATACATAACATGATAATGTTAAAATCATTAAAATTTGGCCAATACTAAAGGGACCAACTTCCGTGTCTTTGCATGTACTATTTTAAAATATGGCATGCTTTATTTGACAATAAGTCACGGGTCTTCTAAAGCGTCTATCTAATTTTAAAAAATAATATCTGGAAAGGATCAAACAAGTTGGTGTTAATTTAAATTCAAGCTTTGTTTTTCTTACATAAAAATTAAGAATTTAAGAATTTTTTTCTTATGTATTTAATTCATTTCTACTTTGCATGTTAACTCTTTCTTAATGGCATTTAATATTACTATTATAAATTGAATTTCATAGGGTTTTTACAATTATAATTATGAATAACAATTTTGAATTCAAATTTTAATTTCAATTTCAATTATAGTTTATTTGATTTCATTTAATTTTTTATAATAGTGTATTAATTTATCAATTACATAACTATTAAAGCAAATATAATTACATGTGAAAATTTATAACTCCTTGATTTTTGCAAATATTGGCATTTAATCAAATATTTATCATCAAATGGCTATAGCTTTTCAAATTTCAAAATTTTGTTTAATAGCTCAATTTTTTTTAATTTGCTCTTAATATTTTTTGAATTATTATATAAAAAATTTGTAACTCCTTAATTTTTACAAATATAGACACTTAATCAAATATTTAATCATATAAATTTACTATGCAGTTATTCAATTTTATATATACTTTTAACCAATTTATCATAATTATTTAACAATATGCATTACTCATTTAACAAACATGTGCATTCCACAAGTAATAAACTAGTACTATCAAAAAGATGATTGATTCTTGCCTCATCGAAAGACCCACGTTAAGTTCCTTTTTCCATGAAAAAAAATAGCTTGGAAAATTTTATTTGTTATTCATTAAAATTTTTTTATCACATTTGCTTACATTATAATATTATTACTTCCACAAGGTATTTTCCTTATAATGCTCACCTTTATTGCCCAAAAAACGAAAAAAACTGCCAATTGCATACTTAACTTAATGACAGAGGACTTTACCTCCAAAATTTGAATCTCACTAAAATCACCGTTTTGTAACTATGTTCAAGTCGACACCCAAATAAAAATTCATCTCACACCTAAAGAGTATAAAGATATTTTGTAATCTTACAAAAAAAAATACCAATTAAGTCAGCTGATTTTTGCCCATTTAAAAATAATAATATTACGTAATATAATATGTGAGTATTTGAGTTTATGCTTACTTAAATCTTTTATTATTATTATAAGTGTTATCAAGTGACTTCAATAACTTAAGAGGGGGATGAATTGAGTTCTAAAAATTTTCACAAATTTTTCACAAAAGCTTTAATGGTACTGATCTTATTGAATCAATAATATCAAGAGAGGTATGGACTAATGTAAATAACAACACCACATAAGCAATCTAGAAGGCACCTTATCAAGATTGAATGCACCAAGAAACAAGATATAAGAGAAAAGCTTGAATAAATAAAGAGTGTAGGGAAGAAAGAGTGCAAACAAGATTTATACTGGTTCAATCACTCCTTGTGATCTACGTCCAGTCCTCGAGATCGTCCACCCGAGATTTCCACTATACTTCAAGCTTCTAACTTGGGTGCTTGAGAAACCCTTACAAGAATATAGCACTCTTCACTAGTTTGGGATCCTCCACCCTCTTTGTGCTAGAGCCTCAATCAAATACAACAAGGGACACCTACCCTTGGATTCTTACACGAAAAGTAAGTGTTTAAAGTGTTTAATACTCTCAAAAGAGCAGATATACAACTTGAAGAATGATGGGTAAGGATATATTATCACTTAAAGCTCAATAACAGAGTATCACTTGAATGCAGGGAGTTAAATGCTCTCAATAATTGATTTCACAGTAGTTGTTGTTTTTATTAACTCCCCAAGTGATAGGATAAATACTCCATAGCATATTAGAGCCGTTGGTGGTGGTTGGGGTCCATTAAATGCCAAAACTAGTCGTTGTAAAAGAGTTTCACGCAAGAGATATCCGGATATTTGAACCTTGTATCCGGATATCTTGAATTCTGGGTTTAGCCAAGAACAGGATATCCTGATATCTGATTGAGATATCCTGATATCTAATTGAGATATCCTGATATGCAAGCTCATATCCTGATATTTGGACAAGATATCCTGATATTCAAAAGCTGTATCCTGATATTAGAGAGGTGTTTTGGCTACTGGAGCGTGATATCCGGATATCACATTGTTGTATCTGGATATTTAATAGTTGATTTGCCTCTGGAGACAAATATCCGGATACCAAAGGCTTGTATCCGGATATTTGGCTTTCAGGAGCCAAAATTTAAATTTCCAAGGAATGGTATTCGGATACAAAGACTTGTATCCGGATACAAGACTCTTAAATCTTAATTTTGGCTTTGCAAATAAACAAGATTGAAGCCAAAACAATTTTTAAACAAATTAAAAGGCATTTAGAAAAGTTTTTGAAACACCTTGCCACCAACACTTAGGTTTTGAAAAAATGTTTTCTTTTATGCTAATGGATGCTTTAAAAGGTTCAAGAGCTTTAAGCAATAACTAACTTTTTACCCTTTACAAATAATCAAGGTCAAATGAAAATCTTCAATATAGGTTGAACTTGTTCTTCGTTGTGAGTCACTTCTTGTTATCATCAAAATCCCTTTAAGCAAAGTGAGTTCACAATAAGATGTAATCACATTTGTAATTATGAACTATTTTGAGTTTAATAATTATGTAAATTGAAATACTAAAAAAATTTCTAATAAATTTGTTAATATTCCATGTATATTGCACAATTTATGTAACAAAATATTAAACATATAGAAATTGTTTTTAATTTTATTATCTGTTAATATATCTTATGTAAGATATTCATTGGTAACCTTTTATTATATAGAAAGGGTATTATTGAGTCGGCTTTGTGTTGATTGAGACTATTGATATTTTTTGGAACTATTTTAAAGGTATACTTCCCTATACCCGCTTAATATATTTAGAAGAATTAATTAATTCTAAATGTTAGCATAAGATTTGAGTTTAAATAGAACACACTTCTTTAACAATCATGTCAACCCCTTAGATTTTACATTAATAACTAACTACCCATGAATCTAATATATAAGAATGAACATTAGTAAGATATACCTATTTAATGAGGTCATATATAAACATTAGAGAAGATTCATATCAATTTTCACAATGCCCTTACCTTTGATGTAGTAAAGAGTTTAAAAAGAATCCTCAAAATAACATTAAGAAATATTTCTTACATATCATTTCGAGGTATTCATATTAGTGTCGAATGGCAGTTTAATATATATATATATATATTTTAAAAAAGATAATCCATTAACTCCATTCGAGTTTTATTAATACCACGTGTCACTCATATGGTAAGGTTTTTTTTTCTAAATTTTATAACCCTTCATATAAGCATCAATCATATATAAATGAGTCTTTTTTTTTTTATATATATTTAATTTCTTTTTATTTTACATGTCAACTCCTTAACAGCTCCAAAAATTACTACTAAAAATTGAATTTCATAGGTTTTTTCAATTATAATTATAGATAATAATCATGAATTCAAATTCAAATTCCAGTTATAGTTAATTGGATTTCATTTAGATTTTGACAATAATTTATTAATTTTCCACTCAAATAACTATTAAAACAAATATAATGACATGCAAAAATTTGTAATTCATTGATTTTTACAAATATAGGCATTTAATAAAATATTTATTATCAAATTGCTATATCTTTTTGAATTTCAAATTTTGTTTATCAGTTCATATTTAAATTTGTTCTTAAAAGTTTTGAAATTATTATATAAAAATGTGTAGTTCCTTATTTCTTTAAAATATAGGCATTTAATCAAATTTTTAGAAATAATTTTACTTTTCTAAGAACTGTATTTAAATGTATCGTGGCACACAAGATATACATACATAATAATGTTAAAATCATTAAAACTTGGTCAATACTAAAAGCGAGTAACTTCCGTGACTTTGCATGTACTTTTTTAAAATATGACGTACTTGTGCATACAACCAATGTTTTAAGAACCGGACCGGAGATCGAACCGGCGAGACCTCCGGGTCATGGTTCGATTGGTCGAACCGGTCGAACCGGTGGTCGAACCGGATGACGTAATAATTATAATTATAATTATATAAATAATTATTTATATACATAGTTCAAAGTTTCAAGCTCAAACAACCAAATTACCAAACATAACACATTCATATCATTATTTACAAGTCAAATACATAAAGATAGAGCACAAATTCAAGTTTTAAAACATTAGTTCAAAGTTCAAACAACCAAACAACAAATCATAATTCATTTATGACTTGTCAAACATTGGTGCATCTTGGTTCAACCAAGCATGAGTTTCTCCACGTAATCCAAGTAGCTCACAATCACCACTATAACTATCCACATCTTCTTGAGGAAATGAATCCAAATTAAGTCTTTGATCTTCAACACCCTTGTTGCGATTCTCTTGATTGTTATCTTGAAATATTCATGGCAATAAAAAGTAATCAATAATGAGAAAATTAATTTAGCACACATAACAAGCAAAAAAATAAGTTACAAATGTCTAACCTTCATGTTCATGTAGACCAACTTTTGGAATTAATTCCTCATTATAAAGCATATTTTCTATATCATCATAATCAAGAATAGGAGAATTATCTTCTTCCATAATCCAATACTCAATGTTGTCTATGCTCTCATAGTCAATAGGATCATAAGCCCTATTCTTGTTAAATGCTCTAAAAAATGACAATCATATTAATTAATAAGTATATCTAAATGAAATTTAGCAAGGAAACATCAAATAAATTACAATGACATACCTATTTTTCAAGCGTAAATTATAATGCACAAATACAAGATCATTCAACCTTTGATGCTCCAATCTATTCCTCTTCTTTGTGTGTATTCTTTCAAAAACACTCCAATTCCTTTCACAACCAGAAGAAGAAGCAGTTTGACTAAGTATCTTAATTGCCCATGCTTGGACATTTGGCACGCCATTTCCAAAAGTTTTCCACCACATATCTATCCAAATAATATATATATATATAACCATAGTCAATATGGATTATAATTTAAGAATGACAATATAATTAGAAAATTTTAATCTTTAAGTAAAAACTTACCAGGACGCATTGTCTTTGAACATTGAATGGCTATTGGACGACTAAAGTCGCCAACTTTTTCACGGTATTTTTCAGTTTCTTGCAAGAATTCAGTTTGATTACAATCAATTTGTGTAGTCAACACATCAAGAAATCCTGCCATAACCTCTGGCTTACGAGACATATTTTCTTTATCATAGTAGAAAGCTGGGTTCAAAATATAGGCAGCAGCATGTATTTTTTGACGAAGTTGTCTATCCCATCTTTGCTTGATAATCCTTGTATAAGGCTTGTACAAGGACTTTTTGTTCATGAAGGTTCTCTTAATAGCTTTTTTTGCCCTATACATACCATCATACACATAACCAATTGATGGTCTCTCATCACCATCAACAATCCTTAACAACCGTATGAGTGGCGCAACAATTTGGACAACAATCCCACAATTATTCCAAAATTTATTATCTAGGATAGCAGCTACAAAATCTCTAGCCTTTGAATCTCTATAGTATCTAGACTCAACAAAAGTTTTGCTAGTTACCAAGGCTTGAAGATCATGCTTGTGTTTGTGGATGCTATTCAATGCAATGAATGTTGTAGCAAAACGTGTTGGCCCAGGACGTATAATTTCAATCCATCCTTCTCTTTTCCTCAACCAAGCCAACAAAAACCCATGATTATAAACAAACTTTGTAATCAGTGATGCATGTTTTGCTAAATTTAAGACAAGTTCCATCTTCCCTATATCACCCAAAATCGAGTTTAAACAATGTGCAGCACAAGGTGACCAATAGATACTAGGATATTTATCATTTAGCAATCTCCCTGCAGCTTTGTAATTAGCTGCATTGTCAGTGACAAAATGCACAACATTCTTTGAACCCGCAAATTCAACCAACTCTTCAAACAAATTGCAAAGAGTTATAGCATCCTTAACAACATCAGAAGCATCAACAGATTTTATAAAACTGATTCCTCTAGGGCAATATACAAGAAAATTGATCAATTGTCTATTTTTTCTATCTTGCCAACCATCAGCCATGATAGTACAACCAGTTTCTACCCAATTACTACGACAAACATCAACCAACAACTGAACCTCTTTCTTCATGTCATGCAATAAATTAGACCTCATATTGTGATAATTTGGCCCTTTATAACCAGGACCAATGGCAGCAATTGCATCCAACATTTGTTGATAGTAAATTGAATTCAAAGCATTCATTGGGATGCAATTTTCAAAGAAAAATCTAGCAACAGTCAAATCAGCCTTATGAATAGCTTCTTTACCTGCTAATACACTCTTGATTGATGGTTGAGCTCCAGGAGTAGTTCTAGGAGCAAAGTAATTATTCATTCCTCTGATTGCTTTCCTTTTTGCAATTTGGGAAGAAGGTGTAGTTCTTTGTCCCCCCACTTCAGTACCCTGAGATTGTGGGAGAGGTATTTCTTGCATGTCATCACCATCAAATTGCATGACATTAGGGCCATAAGGATTTTGTTCTTCCCATTTTTCTGTTCCTTTTTTCTTCTTTGCTTCAATTTCGTTCAAATTCTCTCCCATTCTATATCTAGTATCAGCATCAACTTTAGTACAACTCAATGCATCACCAGATTTTCCAGCAAGATGTTGTTTCACTCTATTTATTCCTCCACCTCTAAAACTCTTCCCACAATACAAACATGTTAGCACTTTTTTCCCCCTTGCCTCTATCTCCAATTTACAATGGTTCCATGCAGGATCTACTTTTTGTCTAATTGATTGTGTAGATGGAACTGATGATTGTGTGGATGGATTTGTTGTTGATTGATCAACAGAATTCGAAGCTGACATGGTCTACAATGAATAAAAGTATAAAACACACAATAGTAAACATGAAGGAAAAGATATATATAAAACACATTCAGTTACAGAATGGTTAATCTTTTTATGATTTAGCAGCTTCTGTTCCCAGAAAAGAACTCTTTTAATAAAATACTAATGCTAAATTGCTAAACCACAAGCAAATTAGCACATCTAATATTGAATTTACAGATTCCTAACTCCTAAGGGTGTTGTCTACGGATAAAATATTGAGAATTTAAAAGTATAAAATAAGCACTAGCAAGCAAAACACATAACATAATACATAAAAGTAATACATAAAAGCACTGACAATCTTGATTTGTGTTGTGTGAGTGTAATCAGTAATACACATAAACACAGAACAACCCGTATGCTATACTGATTATTGCTATAGTAATACACATAAACACAAAACTTACCTCCCTTAACGGTGGCGCAACAGAGCAGCGGTGGCGGAATGCGGCTTGTGGCGTGGCAAAGCAGCGGTGGGTGGCGGCAAGCAAGCGGCTGGCACGGCAACGGCGAGCGGCGCGCAAGCAGCGGCGATGGCGGCATAGCAGCGGCAGCGATAGCGCGCGCGAAGCAGCGGCAGCGAGCGGCAGCAGCGGCGGCGGCGAGCAATGCATGCGCAGCGGTGAAGCGGCGGCGGTGGGCGGCCAGCAGCGGCGATAGCGATAGGCGGCGGCAGCGGCGATAGCGATGGCGCGGCGCAGCCAGAGCGGCAGCGGCGGGCAGCAGCAGCGGGAGAGTTTGAGGACTTGAGGGAGGCGTGACTCGTGAGAAACAGAGAAGAAGAAAGCTTCCTAAACCTAAATGGGCAAAACGACAGAGAATATGGGGGAAACGACGTTGGGTTTAGGGGAAAATAAAAAAAATAATAATAATAAATTTTCAAAAAAAACAAACAAATGAACCGGCCGGTTATTCAAAACCGGATCCGGTTCTTCCGGTTCACCGGTTCATCCCGGTTTTACCCGGTTTTTCCGGTTTTTGGGCGGTTCAATTATCAAATGGGTTTTAGGAGTTAACCGGACCGGCCAGGCACCCGGGTCCCGGTCCAACCGGTTGGACCGGCCGGGCCGGTCCGGTTTTGAAACCATTGCATACAACATGCTTGTACTTTTACACATCTTTTAAGCACTTTCATGGAAATGTTATGGCACACATGCAAAATTATGGGCACCACATGAATAAATAGAATAAAAACAAATGAAATAAGCCTCCCATGAGGCACGAGAGCATGGTAGTGAGAGAGGCTGATGGAGGTGAGAGGATGAAGAAGAAAAGGAGTATCATTATACAGTGTTTGCAATTGCATATCATGAACGAGATTGAAGAGGCTGCTATTGGGTTAATAATCATATATCACTAGCCTCTCTCTCCTTAGCCTGAAAATAAGCTCTAAATGGAACTAAATTTGGGTGTCAAAGTCCACCCACCATTTCCATGTGTTGCTCAACATTTCACCGCTCGTCGTCATAGGCTATGTTTAGGAGTTTTGAAGGGAATGAAGTGGAGTGGTTCATAATGGAATGATTTGAAATGGAATGGAGTGAAGTGAAAAGGTAAAATTATATCATTCTATTGTTTAAAAGTTTTAATGAGAAAATGAAGGAAAATATCACTTTATTGTTTAGAAGTCACAATGGTCATTAATGGAATGGAGTGAATTACACATTTTACTTTCAATATTATCCTTTTAATTTTTGTTGCCCCCAATATTATCTAAAAATAAAATAGGATTAAAATTATAAATGACTATATAAAAATAAAAAAGAGGGAGATGTACCATCCTAAACCCCTCCAAATTGGAGATATGAAAATTTGAGTGGTATGCAATGGTTTAGGGTCTCCTCCTTAATCATTCCACTTCATTACTTAAAAAACTCCTAAACAATAGGTTGAGGTTTTTTTACCACTCCACTCCATCCATACAAATATAGCCTAAAGAAATACTAAGCTAATACTAATGGTGTTGTGGACTCTAGGAACCTATCAATATTACAAGCACTATGGACAAGAAGATGGTTTGTTCGATTCATTGGGATTCCTATTCTCAGAAGCAATAAGTTTGCTCTTTGAAGCTAAATCTGCACTCGCAATGTCACCACTCTTAGCTCCTCTAAGCATGTTTACATTGATTCTAGTTCTTCTTAGCCTTCACTGAAATGTAAAATCGATTCTCACCACGAACACCCCCAATTTGCAAGGCAATACCCAACATTTTCCAACCTTGTTAACAAGTAGCTTCTTCTCCATTTGGTCATTGAGAAAACGAAGGAAAGTATCATATAAAAAAGAAAAAAAAAAAGAAATCCCAAATTCAAATTCTTAGTATCATATAATAAAAATAGGGAAGACCCAAATTTAAAAAAAAATCTTATTTTTTTCAATTTCCAATGAAGAACGAACAAAATGGAAAAAAAATTAGAAATTGGGTTGAGTTATCTGAGCCTTTGAACTCCAACACAAGAATCTTGTTAGTAAATAGAGGATCAATAAGGAAACACACAATACTATGATTTTCTTAGTGTTTATCAGCAACCAAATAAAGCAAAAAAACCAAAGCTCAATTCCCCAAATCTCAATTTGCATTGGAAGATGATCACTGTGAGGTGATGAGAGAAACCCAGAAAAATTGAGAGAGTTGGAATGAAGAAAAAAGGGATCAAAGTGGCGCAGAGGAGGCATTGGCATTGGAGGAACTGAAGAACCTTGAATTAGGGTCACATGCCCTATAGATGATCTCCTCACATAGACTTGGTTCCCCAAAAACGATGCTGCGTCGAAGCGAGGGAGGTTTGGCGCCACCAGAACTGGGTTGGTGAGGTTGTTGTCGGAGATGTTGAAGACTCATAGACTTAATCAACAGTGGAATGGTTCAGTCAGTCGTCATCCCATTATTCTCTATGACTATTTTTTATTTGTCCAAGTATGCACAATTTTTGGAACCCAAATTTGTACTTAGGTTCCATAGAATTTCTCCACTTTCATAGATATAAAGCATCCGTCTAATTTTTTTATAATTTTTTTTAAATGGATCAAAGTCAAACAAGTTAGTGCAAATTTAAATTCAAGCTTTGTTTTGCTTACATAAAAATTAAGAATTTGTTAATAAGTAGTTGGTTGGAGTGGTAAGTAGTTCCAATCTTGGGAGTAGTTATGGTACCTTGATGAATTTGGTACTTATGATGAGTTATCAATCATTTATTGACTATTGGTTTAACAATAAATGTTTAAAAATTTATTAAATATAAATAACAACTAATGAATGGTAGAGAATTCACCCTGGGTAGTACCCTAAAAAAAGATGGGTAACTGAGTAATTCCCTCCAATCTTAGGTATTAGGTCAAATGTTCGTTATTGTTAGAAGAACTCATAATTATCACACTCTCAAACCCAAGCAAAATTAATCTTATACCTAAAGAATATAAAAATACTCATGGTTCAAATTTTTTTTTAAGGATACTCAATAATTAAAAGAGATTTTTATGTTACAAAATAAAAAATCACGGTTAAATTAAGGAGTTATTATGATACATCCACTTATATAGATAATTTATTGAATATTTATTAATTTTTCAAATAAATATTTGAAAAATAATTAGAATATCAGTATAAAAAAAAATAAAAAATCAACCTTCCAAAATAATTATTTAAAAAGTATGATTGAACCTTATTTTTCTATTTTTATGTTTTTGAAGCAAAACGGCGTCACATTATGGAGGTAGGGCTTTTCCCTGGTTCCCTTCTCCCCTTAGGCAGGAACAGAGCCTCCCTCTTCGAAAGAAACCAAAAGCTTCAAGCTTGAAGAAGGTAAGCAGCTCCCAAACGCACACACAAATAATGTTATGTGATAAATAGCTTGATATTATTGAGAGTTTCTTTTTTCTTGCTTCTCTTCTCATTGTTTTGTTTAAGGGACATTGATTTTTTGTGCCGTTAGTAGCAGTGGTGTCTGAGCAGAGCAAAATGGAGGCCTCTCAAAGTTTTGAGTTCAATTCTCAAAATGGGTCACTAAGGTAAATCACTCCCTTTCACTATTATTATTATTATTTTTTTTTTATGTATAAATCGTGTTTGGTTAATCCTCTTAATCACCCTTACGTGTAGTTTGGGAGACGGTGACAGTAACGCACTAATCTTGCCAGCTAAGAGAATGAAGAAAAGGAAAGGGGTGAAACAGGTACGAACCGTAGTTGAACATGGTTATTATGTATTTATTCAATTTGCATTTTTTTTTTTTTTACGGTTTGTGTGGTCAAAGTTCTGTTGTTGTATTAGGAACATGGAAAAGTGGAATCAAATAAGAAACACAAGTTGAGCAAACCTCAGAAAAAGAAGCTGAAGAAGTTGGAGGTTTGTGGGTGGGGAATGCTTTTCATTCTCTTCTCTTCTGTTTTGGGTCTCAGTTTGGTTCCCTTCATTTATGCAGGATGACAAGGAGAAACAACTTCTGCTTGCAAAAAGCATCGAGACATTAAAGTATGTGAATGAATTATTATTATTATTATTGTTGTTGTTGTTGTTGTTGTTGTTAGTGATGTTTTCCATTGGATGCACTAAGTTGTTGATTAATACTTGCTACATTTTTATTTTTATTTATTTATTTTTTGCAGTAAATACAAGATTCCAGAGTATGCATATCCTCTTTTGCAGTCTTCACGGAATATCAATCGGGTTTGTATCATCGAAACAGTGATAGTTTTATGGAAAAAAAAATACAAGATTACAAGTCTTGAGACTGTTTGTTTACTGATACTCTCGCATTATGTAGACTGAGACTGTTCTGGAAAAGCGTAGGAGGGCTATGCATTTATTAAAAGAAGGATTGGAGGTTCCACATAGTGATGAGCTGTCTAAGAAACTGGGTTTTCCCCATAGAATTGAACCTGAGATAGAAGAGATTCATTTGGCGCAGGAAGTTGAGGAAATTGACATCATTCAACCAATTAGAGCAGAAAGAAAATCCTTAAATACAATGTCTGTTCCATTGGAGTCCTCTCAAGAACCAGTTCATGGCAAAGAAGTTGTAAATTATGAATCTGTTGCTAAACCTCCAGCTGACATTTCCATTGAGAAGCGACCTGATGAAATCGGAAGTTCTTCTCCCCCTTCTCGTTCTAATGATGGGAGAAAAATCACCAAGTCAAAGGTATGGTTCCTACTCAGATTGTTGGTGGGTGTATATATAATCCAACTGTGTCATTTGGACAATTGGATGTATTGTGATATTTATAAGTAGTAAACCTTATATTTGTTTGTCTTCTTTTTGTATATGTATTTTAAATAAACTTGTTTTGATCCTTTCATGCACTATTTTGTTATTCACGAGAGGGTATGCTGGAAGAAATCGTCATCATGCATATGCACTACAATATGCCTATATATCTGTAATGGTAGTTCATTAATATGTCATATATGTTGTTGTTAAGTGTTGCCCTCGTTTCTGAAATGACCTTCTATCTGTAAGTTATTTTAATGCTTTTTAGCACTTTTTAACATGGGACAGGATAGGACAGATGAGAATCCTAACACCAATTTCAATGAATTGAGCAACCTTCCAGATCTTTCTGCACAGAGGCCTTCAACTACCCCTACTGTTGTGCATGTATACAGACCAACTGAGGTTGAAGACAAAAGAAAGGATCTTCCTATAGTCATGATGGAGCAAGAGATAATGGAAGCTATAAATGACCATTCAAATGTTATCATATGTGGAGAAACTGGATGTGGTAAAACAACTCAAGTTCCTCAGGTGAGTATGTCTGATGCTTGAGTATGATGATATCTTCTGGGATTCAAATCTAGCTTAGCCTTTATTTATGTCTTTCTTTTTTGTGTCAAAATTTACCACAGTTTCTTTATGAAGCTGGCTATGGTTCAAGTAAGTCCCAAGTTCACAATGGTATTATTGGTGTTACTCAACCACGCCGGGTTGCTGTTCTTGCCACAGCAAAGCGTGTGGCGTATGAGCTTGGTCTTCGTCTAGGAAAGGAGATTGGCTTTCAAGTTAGATATGACAAGAGGATTGGAGATAGTTGTTCTATCAAGTTTATGACTGATGGAATTTTGCTACGAGAAGTTCAGGTTATATTTTGCCTCACACTCTGATGTAATCATGCTTACTTATATTAGTTACACTAAAGCAAGATGAGTAACAGAATCATATGTAGTTTAATTGAAAACCTCTTGGTGCAGAATGATATTTTATTGAGGCGTTATTCTGTCATAATTCTTGATGAGGCTCATGAGAGAAGCTTGAACACAGACATTCTGATCGGGATGCTCTCACGTGTAATTAAAACTCGCCAAAAGGTAAATATGAGAGTGCTTTATTTTGCAAATCTTTACAAATGAAAGCTTATATTAGATCTTTTATCATTTTCCCTGTATATATTAATCTTGCCACTGACATTCTAATCGGGATTATGGCAGATTTACAATGAACAGCAGAAGATGATACTTTCAGGGGAAAGTATAAGTCCTGAAAAAATGGTTTTTCCATTAAAACTTGTGCTGATGAGTGCCACCTTGCGAGTACAAGACTTCACTTCTGGAAGATTATTCCATTCTCCTCCACCTGTTATAGAAGTTCCTACAAGGCAATTTCCAGTAACGGTGTACTTCTCAAAGAAAACAGAGAAAACAGATTATATGGGGGAAGCATATAAGAAGGTCTTGGCAATTCACAAGAGATTGCCACCTGGGGGCATACTTGTCTTTGTCACTGGGCAAAGGGAAGTAGAGGACTTGTGCAGGAAGCTACGCAAAGCTTCAAGGGAGTTTATCATGAAAAAAGTTAAAGGGTCTGTGGAAAATGATGACACTATGGTCCATGAAACAAATTCTGTTGAGGGAATAAATATTAATGAGATCAATGAAGCGTTTGAGATCCCTGGAAGTTCAGCCATCCAGCAAACTGATAGGTTTAGTGGTTATGATGAAGATGAGGGTGATGTAGATGGGGATGAATCTGACTTTTCTCATAATTCAGAATCAGAGAGTGAACTGGAATTTGATGATGATGATAATCTTGAACATTCAGAGAACAATAGTAATATTGTGGATGTCTTAGGACAGGAAGGAAACCTTGCTTCACTGAAGGCTGCTTTTGAAAAATTGTCTGGGCAAGCTCCATTAAGCTCCTTGGATGGGGGGCAGACTTTTTCTGTGAATACAGAAGGCTGTGACCAATCAAAAACTTGCAGGGAGAAAAGAGCTAGAGAAGATTGTGGTCCTTCTCCAAGTGCGCTCTTTGTTCTACCTCTTTATGCCATGCTGCCTGCAGCAGCCCAACTTCGAGTATTTGAAGGAGTTAAGGAGGGAGAGCGGCTTGTTGTCGTTGCCACAAATGTTGCAGAAACATCTTTAACAATCCCAGGGATAAAGTATGTGGTTGATACTGGAAGGGAAAAAGTGAAGAATTATGACTCCTCTAATGGCATGGAAACATATGAAGTACAATGGATAAGTAAGGCATCTGCTGCTCAACGTGCAGGCAGAGCTGGAAGAACTGGACCTGGACACTGTTACCGTCTCTATTCTTCTGCAGCCTTTAATAATGAATTTCCTGAGTACTCTCCTGCTGAAGTTGAGAAAGTACCCGTTCATGGTGTTGTTCTTCTCTTAAAATCCATGCATATTAAGAAGGTAGGTTTAATATTTTCCTTTTTCCCCTGAGTTTTCATTCCATCTGCTTGTTTATATTAGGTGCTATCATTAGCATGGGCAGGGAAAGGAGTAGTTCTTGATTATTATGTACTTCTCCATTTTGATAGCTTGACTGTTTATCTGGGGCTGAATGAAGGAATGGGATCCTTTTCAAGCCGAAAGGTCTTCCACTACATATATCATTAACAAGATTGTATTCATTTAGACTGTTGCTATTTGGTTCCAAGGCATTATCTGCTACTTATAATCTCAAGTTTGCTCCTGAGTTGTCAATTTTGTTCTATCGCATATTGAGCTTTTCAGTTTTCTGGTGATGTGATCTACCCAATTCCTGGTGAAACAGGCTTTTCTTTTCTTTCTTATTTTGAGATGTTTCTATACTCATTATTATTAATTCTCATCCAGGTTGCAAACTTCCCATTTCCTACTTCTCTTAAGGCTGCTTCCCTGCTTGAAGCTGAGAATTGCTTGAAAGCTCTTGAAGCACTTGATAGCAAGGACGAACTTACACCTTTGGGAAAAGCGATGGCTCTTTATCCCATGAGTCCTCGTCACTCTAGAATGCTCCTCACTGTTATCAAAATTACAAGGCACGAGAATAAATGTAATCCAAGTCTGCTTTTGGCATATGCATCTGCAGCTGCAGCTGCATTGAGCTTGTCAAATCCTTTAGTAATGCAGTATGAAGGAAATGATAGTAGCAGAGATTCAGAGATGTTTGAGAAATCTAGCATGGGAGACAGTGAGAAAGACATTGACAAACAAGAAAAGATGAGGAGAAAGAAACTAAAAGAAACTGCTAAAGTTGCACGTGAAAAATTTCGAGTTGTTACTAGTGATGCCCTGACCATAGCTTATGCTTTGCAGTGTTTTGAACATTCACAGAAGTCAGTAGAATTCTGTGATGACAATGCATTGCACTTCAAAACCATGGAGGAAATGTCCAAACTTAGACAACAGCTACTTAAACTGGTCTTTTATCAGAGTACTATAGGTGGTTTTGAAGAAGAGTACTCATGGATTCATGGAACTATAGAGGATGTAGAACATGCTTGGCGGGTTTCTTCTGAAAAATGTCCTCTTTCTCTGGTCGAGGAAAGGCTCATCTGTCAAGCAATATGTGCTGGCTGGGCAGATAAGGTTGCCAAACGTATTACAGGTTCTTCTAGGGCCTCAGATGGAGAGAAAAGTGCTCGTGGTGTTAGGTATCAAGCAAGCATGGTTGAAGAAAGTGTTTTCCTTCATCGTTGGTCATCAGTTTCCATTGTAGCCCCTGAGTTTTTGGTTTACAATGAACTATTAGAGACAAAAAGACCAGACAAACAAGGGATAACAAATGCGAAGAGAGCATACATGCATGGAGTAACAAGTGTGGAGCCAACTTGGCTTGTTGAGCATGCCAAGTCTTCATGCATCTTCTCTGCACCCCTGATGGATCCCAGACCTTCTTATGATGCCCTGACTGACCAAGTAAAATGTTGGGTCATTCCAACCTTTGGGCGTTTCTGTTGGCAGCTTCCAAAGCATTCATTGCCCATTAGTAACGATGATCATCGGGTGCAAGTATTTGCCTATGCTTTGCTTGAAGGCCAGGTGTGTCCATGTTTAAAATTTGTTCGGAAATACATGTCAGCCCCTCCTGAAAGTATTCTGAAGAGAGAGGCATTTGGTCAAAAAAGGGTGGGAAATCTTTTAAGCAAGTTAAAGAGCAAGCTGATTGATAGTTCTGCTATGTTAAGAATTGTCTGGAAGGAGAATCCAAGGGAATTATTTTCAGAAATTTTGGATTGGTTTCAGCAGAGTTTTCACAGGCACTTTGAAGAGTTATGGTTACAAATGCTTAATGAAGTGCTTCTGGAGACACAACAACACCCTTTGCGTTCAAGTTTTAAAAAAAAGTTGAAAGGAAAATCTAAATCGCAGCGGTGATTGCTCAACAGTAAAGGCCAACATACAAAATGCTTGCCATGAGCTTATGAGCCAACCAGAAAAAGGTAAACCTGCATATCTGACTCTACTCCATTTGGTTATTTGTGTTATTTAAGTTACTAACATACTTTCATTATTGACAAAATATTTCTGTCAAATCTTTTCTATGTAGTTATTGTAACAAAAATTTATAGATAAATTTACAAAGAATTTGATTTAAAATTTGAGGAAGACCAAAATATGTTTGACTGTTGTGAATGTGTTGTATTAGCATGGAAGATTGGGTTGTGGGTTCATTATGGTGCCTAGATTGCATCTTATCCTAACCAGCATCTCATGTTTTTGTTGTCTTAAATATTATGTTGCCTTCTGCAGGAAAGGAACAAATCCCGGTTTTAGCCACAGCCAGTGGTGACAAGAAAGGTAAGTTGTGGGTATCTCCATCACTGCATTCATCCTGAACTACTAGCTCAGTACACCAATATCTAGCTTTAGCATGCTCGCGCACCTACTGACAAGTGACAACTAATTTATTTGCAAGAGATGCTTCAGAAGTTCTTAGCTTTGGTTTCGTCCTCATTGGTTTACCCATTTTACAACTTGATGGAAGCTGAATAGCATTATGGAAAGTAGAACGAGAAAATAGGATGAGTTGAAATTGATACAAGTCGTTTTGTTGCTGCTAAGAATTGTATCTTGCTGAATTTTAATGACCAAGAATTTTGTAGTGAGTAGACAATGTTGTTGGTTTTGGTTGCTAATGAGCCAAACGTGAATGATTTGGTGAGGCGAGAAGTAGTATCAGCAGGTTTTGAAGAAGACATATTGGGCATATTGCTTTCAGCCTACATCATTAACAAATTGTCTCAGACTCCAAGCTTATATCCATACTAACTAATTTCTGCAGCATGGTTCGAATCTTAGAAAAGGTTATATATATATATCAGGAAGCAACTGGAAATCTTTGATTAATGCTTTTGCAACTCTCCAGTTCATCTTTGATCTAAACGAGAATGCCATTGAAATTCACTGAACCCATTAAATAACGTTTCAGGCTTACAGCCAAACCGAAAGTGTTATTTGACAGCATAACAGAAACACTTGTTCAGGTCCTGTGAAAAATGAAGATGTATTTTGGATGAAAAAAAATGTGTGGCACTCAATGAAGGTATATGATGCAAGAACAGTGTTTTAAGGTGGAGTGGCTATACAGCATGTTCTTAAAACTTAAAAAGGGATTAAAATTATTGGGTAAATTACGAAAGCACCTTACACAACGTGGGGATGATAATTATTGGATAAATTTTGGAACCATGAAAAAGGGGGGAAAAGCGCCCACCGTGGGGCTCGAACCCACGACCACAAGGTTAAGAGCCTTGCGCTCTACCAACTGAGCTAGACGGGCTCATGTATTATACATTAGCTTTATTACTAACAATTCATTCTTGACTAAAACACTTGGAATAGCATTTGTTGCAAAGTAAATATTTTGATCCTTTTTGGCAAAATTTCAAAATTACGTTCGTCCCTTGGGTTTTTGTCACTTGGGTGTGATTGGACAATTGTTTTTGGTTGAGATTGGAGAATCCTATCTTCAATTATTCATTAAATTATACATTTATATATAAAATAACATGTATTGTTTTTTTTTTTTATTTTAGTAATATTGTGTATTTGATATCTTTACTAATTCTTTAATATTGTTCTACATAATCAGAACTTTGATGAAGTAAATTGTTTCAATTACCTTGGCATTTACATTCAAGTACGATCGTAAGCAACTACATGAATTACTACATTAATATTTTTAAAATAAAATTTGATCGATAAAGCTATTCCATGATAATAATGCAACTATTTCGACTACTTTTTAATTCATTGATTTTAAGAGAAAAAAAAACATTAATACATATTAATTGAATATAACTACCGTCTCAAGAACCATAACCCCATAACCTACTAGAAAGATGCCAATAATCTACATAGAAAATTTCTAACTAATTCACAATATATCAAATTTTAATTTAAAATTTATTTTAAGCATAAAACTAAAATTTGTTTGAATAAAAAAAATCCAATTTTATGTTAATTTATCTTTTTAAAAAGTTACAAAAAAAACAACCAGCATCTTGCCACACTGGTGCTTGTGTAGTTCTCATTAATTTGCTAACCAACAATCCCTTAATACTTATTGTTATGTAATTTTAATAAATACTTACTAAATATTTTTGTTTATTTTAAAAGAAATTTTTAAATATTTTATCATATTACTTTTACAATATCTTGTAAAATTAACTTACGAACTGACAGTAGTTTTAATATGAAATCAAAGTATTTTTCTATTCTGTTGCACATTTTCTTTAAACTTATAATATTTGCAATCTCCTTGATGATATATTTATTCATGATAGAGAGAGACGATGGAAATCATGATCAATTGTTCACATAATCCATAAGGGGGAAAATCTTGCTTTATTTTTTTTTAAACCCATGAAGCTATTTAAGGCAGATACTACAGATATGCAAATGAAACCAAGCAAATACAAGTTACCGAATACAATTCTAGCAGGGCGTTTCTTCTTTTCCAATCACATACATAAATATAAATGACTTTATTCCTTCTCCCACTAAATTATTAGTGTAGCATGGGAGGCCTTGTGACTAGCATTCAATTTGCATGGTACTCTCCACACCAAAATTAAAATAAGATAAAATAAAAATTGCATGGTATACTGACTATTGAGGCAGTCCAGACTTATTAATGCAGTCGTCACGTTGTCTTTCTGGTGATGAGTCCTGATACTCTAGTAAAGCCTTGTATGTTTCATGCAACCTTCTCAGGGTAGGGAATTTGGACTGCAAAAACAATTTTAAAAAGTTCATCATAACTAAAACTTGTAGGTTATAATCTCTTCTCCTCTCTGCCAGGAGCTGTTATAAAACGCGGTTGTTATTAGATAAAGACACCTTTGACAGCACCAGCAATTTGATATTTATATACACCTTATCATGCTATAACATTTCAGAATGTTAGAATTGCTATTTGCTAAAGCTCTTTCTAGGGAAAGTTAACATGATTTTCGCGGGTGCTAACTAACTACACTTTCCAATCTGTCATGCAATTATGTGTACTACAAAAGTTGAAGTCTGATAAGTACTGCCAATTTGCCACAACTATCACAAAGGGAAATTATCTACAACGAACTCAAATTTAACAAACTGCGAAATTTTGTTTGATTCGTGCTGTAAGTCAGAACAAACTGCGAAATTTTGTTTGATCCGTGCTGTAAGTCAGAAAACTCAAGTAATTTCTTCAAAACTCATGTAGCAAAGATAATGCAATACATGACATTTCTCAAGTCGGTCCACTTGTTTACAGCATTGTGGCCAAATGATATCACTCCATCTTGAAAAGGAGGATATCAAGGGGTTTATTTTTATCTATACATGTTTTTGGGTTGTTAAACTGACAAAGATCTCTATCTTGGACATAGTACCATAACTGTTGCATGCTTGGTAAATATTTAATCAGGGAGGCAACAAGTGAGCATATGATAAAAAAATTAAAATCCTTTCTCTTTTCACATTTTCACTCCTTTTCTCCATTTTAGCTATCCATGAACTGCTAATGAAACTAAAATCAGGAATTATGACAATTTTTATGCACCTAATGCATTCCATGAAACCAAATACTGCAATGCATTGAAAGGTCAGTCTTACAACCAAATAATATTTTGCAAAATTCTGATTCGTTTTCAGTTTTAGCTAGAGGCCTTCTATAGATGAGTTTATACTTCCTGTCCTTACAGCTCAGCTCATTTGGCCAATTGAAACAAATATTTGAAAATCATCTTACAGTTCCTTAAACCATCTCTCTTTTAACAAAAGAATTGTCAAATTATGAGGATGAACCATCTGATGTTTAATTCTAATATTAAGGCACTTTAGCGCCTTTAAACTTACAGTTTGTCCTAACACAAATAAGCCAAATTTGATAAACCTCCATTGAAAGAAAGGTCATCAAAGAACTAAATTGTAAAGAAAAAGGTATCAGAAGCAGAAGACTGATTGGCCTTTTATCAGGACACAATCACTATACTTGAATAAAAAAAGGCAAGAAAACAATAATTTTATGTCCACTCCCTACCAGCCATGTTGTGCACCAATAGTGATATTAGGAAACAAAAGAAATATATCTAGAAATCACAAGAACTATACTTTACCATATCAATATTAAACCTCTGTGATGCTATTGTAATCTGTGGGGCCAAAAAGACATCAGCCTGCGCATTACAATATTTACTTTGTTAGATATACTCTTCCAGTTGGAAGTTTAACTTCAAAGCATCATAAACTTTCACTGTTTCCTCCTGGATCGTTAAACTAATCCATTAGAGCAAAGTATTTTACATGACAGATGGGCATGAAGGCCTCATATGGAGGATAAACCTTTAAAGGTTATTGTCAGCACCCAATTTTGTCCGAGCATTTAAAATTAAAAAATTAATTAATTAAAATAATAAAAATGAAAACAAAAATTTTCAAATCCGCTCAACCCATTTTCAACCCATTCATTGGCTTATTGGGCCTGACCCATGTCTCACTTCAGCCCAACTCCTTTTAATCCATTTCACCCAGCCCATTTCCCCCCTTTGCACCAAGCCACACACTCTGCACACACACACACTCTGCACACTGACACTCATTGCGCACACACAGACACTGCCCCCACTGCACACACACAACCGCCACCAGCTGCACCACACACACTCAGCACACAAACACTCTCTGTATTGGGTTTCTTTTTGGTCTCTTCTTCACGAATAAAAGGGGAGGGAGAGTAGAGAAAATAGGAGAGAAAAACGCAGAGAAAAGGGGGCTGAAAAAAAAACGCAGAGAAAAAAGGAGAGGAAAGAAGGAAAAGTAAAGAGAAAAGAAGGAGTCATTTCCATTTTTGAGCTTCAAGAGGTAGGTCCCATGATTTTCTTTGTTTTGATCTTGCCATCTTCTGCCTATGTTTCTAAGATGTTACATGTATGATATGATGATGATTTTTGCTCTGTTTGGCTTCGATTGATCTTTTTTGTGCATTTTCTTATCCATTCATCACCAAAATCCACATTGACACCTGTACACAAACTCCACAATCCCAAAACAGCATCTCTATCATCACCCAAACATTTCACCCACCATTTTTTGCACATTCTTGTCCAAAAAAAAAAACAGAGCCATCTTACCTCCCTAAAACCTCACTCAAGGATACTCACTAACAACCATGCCCCAAATCTGTGAAAAAAAATAATTAAAAAAAAATTTGGATGCAGAAAATGGACGAAACATATCGGGCGAAACAAGAAAACCTTTGGACGTACAAAGCCTGCGCCTGTGTCCGACTTATTGGACGAAAAAAATGGACAATGGTTATTAGACGAAACCCATCGGACGAAGAATGGACGATGTTTATTGGACGGAAGAAATGGACGATCCTCCATTGGACGAAGCTGCTTCTATTCAAAAGAAACTTCTGTTGGACGGTCCAACGTTTCATTGGTCTGAGACTTCCATTGGACGGTCTAACCTTTCATTGGACTGAGACTACTATTGGATTGTCCAACATTTCATTGGACTGAGACTTCCATTGGACGGTCCAACATTTCTTGGACGGACCACTATCCATTGGACTGAGACTGCCATAAAGCTTGCATTTAGTTGTCTTCATGGGTCAAGTACCCACTAGACAATCCTTTTAGTGTGGATCAATGGGCTTAGTACCACCTTCCATTCCTTTTAAGTCACATTGATAGAAACTTTCTTTCCTAAAAATAAGTGGCCCAATGCCACAAATCGCTTTAGTTGTCTTCAGGGGGCAAGTACCCACTAAACATTTTTCTTAAGATGGATCAGTGAGTGTAGTACCGCATTCCATCCTGTTTAGGACGCGCTAATAAAAGCTTCTTTTTAATCAAATCATTTCTCTCTTAATCAAATCATTTTCCCTTTCTTTTAATCGATTAATTCTTTCTTTAATAAAAATGAATTAACCCACAATCATTTTCTAGAAAGAACTACGTGATTTTGAGTTTCCTATTGCAGCAGGGGATACGTAGACCCGAAAGTCAAGCCAAACTTTTAATTTTCGCAATTTAGTTTCTTGTTATCTGTAAATAATTGTTTGCACTTGTTTAATTTTTCTATTTGTTAAAAGGGGTAAAATATATATCACTTAGGTTATAAAGTTTGCACAATTAGCTTAAGGTAACCGTTTTAGGACGGATGTATCAGGGGTGCTGTGGGGTTTAAGTTTCCACCCTTTCCTGTGCATAATCGACTTCTGAACCTTGCCTGGTTTTCGCAGACCATCTTTTTGTGTTTTTACTTTAAATCCATTTTTAAAAGCGTTTTGTCAGTCATTTTCCCTGCCCAATAAACGATTGGTGGCGACTCTATTCCACCATTCCCTGTGCATAATCGACTCCTGAACCTTGCCTGGTTTTCGCAGACCATCTTTTTGTGTTTTTACTTTAAATCCATTTTTAAAAGCGTTTTGTCAGTCATTTTCCCTACCCAATAAATGATTGGTGGCGACTCTATTCCATTGTTCTTAAACTATTTTTCTCTTGCAGCTCCCATCGCGATTTTTCTTGGTTGCGACGGTCATGGATGTGCAATATGGACCCTGAGCCCTAGAGTAAATTATAATTCAACTCAAAAGGAACAAGAAAGAATCTAAAAGTATAAGGAATCAGATAATACTTAAAGTTAAATCTTATATTGGCAGCACATTGAAAATTTGAAATCCCCAACTGACAAACCCAGCATGATAATTAAAATAAGGGGAAAAGTTGGAAGGGAAAAACAGTTTTTCTGCTAGGTTATGGGGAAAAGGTAAAGAAAGGCCCATTTATAATTTCCCTTTTCACCCTTCAAGACATATTTTTCAGGAATTGTGCATTGACAAAAATAAATTAAAAAAATGACCGAAAATAAGCCATTCAAATCATACTGAAGTAAATCATTGTAGAAGATAAAAAGAAAAGAAGGTTTTTAAAGCATCCAGAAATACCATATAGATTTGTTCTCCAGTGGCATATGTGCCAGCAAAATCCTTCAACAACCTCTCAAGAGCTGTATATTGGCCAAGTAAAAGTTCATTTCAATAACCAAAAGGAGTTGATTGCTTACATGAAGGAAAATTGAAGACCAATTGAACTTATCTCCCTAGCAAGACATGCATCAGAATTATACTGCTAATATATAAATGAAACTGTTCATTGTATGCTTCTAGAAATTACAAGAAACCTAAATCAAATTCCCAAGCATATCCTTATATTGGAGGGAAAAAAAAATTCCATATCCAACCATTAAGCAGAAGATATCCTGATATTTACAAATCAGGACTTGAGATTTTGTTCTCATATGATAGCTTAAATTTGGAATTATACTTTAAAGTTTCAATATTTTTGGTATGCTAACAGTATAGAGTACATTGTTTCACATGTACACGTGTTTTACCTGTAGCATGTAACATGTTTTCCTTTTTTAAATTCCTACGTAGAAATGCATCTTGTGATACTTGATATGATATGATGTATGATATAGAAAAATTAAAACAAAAATGATTGCCCATAAGAATTTATGATTTGGCACCAGTTACATAGAATGATGATATATACACATATCTATACTACTATAAAGAGAAGTCCCATTACGGTCTCTCCTATTATAATTTGGTAAAATAAAGTATGAAATATAAAATAGTGCATGCTATAACTACTGTCTACTGCTAACCTACTCATTCCACCTTTTAAGGATATGTTACCGTCCCTATATACATATAGATAAAAGAGAAAGTGAAACAGTTGAAAAAGCATTTAAACAGTTTAAAAAACAAAGGAAATAGCAGAGAGCTTAGTGTAAAGTATTCTAACCCGAGAAACCTTTGTCTATAGTAAATTGGGCCCACAGTTTTGGTTCTGCTCCAAACATTTTCTCCATTTCTTTCTGTAGAAAAATAAAAGTGCCATGAATGCAAAAAACTTCAGAACACAACCAATCCAAGCATTTCAAGTGCAAAGACTCAAAAGAATATACCAGAACATTCGTCATATGCAGTGGTTGTATACTGGAGTTGATAATACTCGCTACCTGTGACATAATATAATTATCAGATAGTATCAAAGCTACGCGAGATTTTGTGCAATACTTGTCTAGCTCCTTCTCATAGCTAGAACACAATAATTTGAGCCTTTTAATCTATCAGTATCAGAACATTTCTTTTTAGGATATATTTAAATTACAGATTTGGACTACAGAATCATGTTATAGTGAGCAAATTACTTAGATGCATGATTCTCCTGTTCTTTTATATATCTTGCATTCATAGAAGTCATCAGATGTTTATTAGGAAACTTCTATCTATAATATTAACTATAAGCTTTCACAATGTATTCTCAACGTGATTTGCTTTCTCCCACTGAATTGTTTCAGAAAATACAAAACCCGTAGGACTGGCATTTAAAATAGAACTTGAGTCAACATGTTCATGTTGCAAATCCAAGATGTCGATCATCTTAAATTTTACCTGAAGATTGAGAGCTTTGAGCTGAGGATCAACTGGCAACAGTGGCTTCTGAGTATAATTTTCCTCCAAATACTAACCAGAAAGGAAAAAGTGG
Source organism: Styphnolobium japonicum (assembly GCA_023212625.1). NCBI lineage: Eukaryota > Viridiplantae > Streptophyta > Magnoliopsida > Fabales > Fabaceae > Styphnolobium > Styphnolobium japonicum. The sequence continues at coordinate 9,483,038 of JALBWW010000007.1, read as the reverse complement.
AAGAATATAAATTTGTCATACTTTAAACACAGAACACCAAATCCTAATCAGGGACATACATGAAATTATTCAAAAGAAACTCAAGCATCGGAGTAACTTGATAGTTTTCCCACTCAAGTCCATCTTTTTTTTTGGCCATTACTCAAGTCCATCTTGGGGATCCATATATTTTGAAATAACCCAGGTCACCCAAAAATGGTCCACTAAGACTTATGTAACCAGATTATAGAGAAATTGATGGTTTCTGAGGTAGAATTGAGTTAATCAATATTTTCAGTGACTTGTAGCACTAGACCTACCAGAAATATTGCATAGGATTCTGACATCACCACATTATCATCAACTAATACTGGAACATAATGGAGAGGATTCAATCTCTCAAACTCTGAAATTTAAGCAATAAATGATTGATTTTTCAGTCAAATAAGCATTACTAAAAAATATTCAGTTTGGCTCCGGAAGTAACAGCATATATTAGTGCTCTGCATTCACCTGGACTGAACTGCTCTCCTTTTAAAAGATCCACTGCTCTGTACTCGTATGAGATCCCTAGTCATTTCAGATTTAAAAAAGGCAAAGTCAATCAAGAAATCTAAATTACAATCGAAAATGCAAAGATTTATCAAAGAGCTGCAATTTCTCAATTCCTACTAGAATTCATAATTTTACCGCCATATCAGGCATAGTTAAGCAACAAAAAGAATATGAAAAGATTAAAAAAACTAAAAACTAAAAACTAAAAACAAAACTTGGGGATCATTCTGTAAGAATTTCCAAAGGAAACCCAGAAATGGAAAATGATAAAAATCTCATTTTTACAATTGAAATGAACGGGGGAAGAAAAATAAACAGACAAAGAAGAGCAAACAAACGAGATATTAAACTGGGTGAAGTAATGAATAAAATAGCTAATAGTAATAGGAAAAAAAAAAGAAAAACAAGGTGAGGAAGGGGAAGGAACCTTTGAGTTTTAAAGCAAATAGGATACGCCATGAGCATGAGCTTTGCCAGTAAGAATACAATACAAGTTTGGATGGTGACGATGCATTACTTGCACCAGAACTTTTCTGCAAGGTGATATATTCATTTTGGAAAGTCAAAACAAGTTGGTGATGAAACAAAGTATGTTTGACTCTTGACAGTTGAAACAACAGAAGAAGAAGGATTACCTGCGCATCAGGGTCCATGCTGGTGGAGATGTGTTTGACAGCCGAGTTCTACTCAAAAATCTATTGATTGCTCCTCCTATATTTTTCAATCTAAATTGCATGAACAATCTACTTTCATGAAAATGTATATTACACAAAAAAAAATTAAAAAGTAAGTCAATAAAAAGTCAAAATTGAATCAATAATGCGTGTTTGGTTAGAAAAAAAAATGCTTCTGATATGGTAAAAAAAGTACAAGTTGGGTGGTCGTGTCATCTATTTTCTATTTTTTATTTTATTTTTATATTTTCAGAATAAGTAACATTACTCTTATTATAATTTTTTTTTAACATGAAGAATATAGTTCATGAATCCAACGAAAAAAAAAAAAACATGAGCAACAAAAAAATGGAGGTATATCAGCGGCTAACAAACAACCAGAAAGCTATTCCCTTGCAATAACCGAAAAACAATAAGCCTTCCTTCTAACAAAGGTAAGGGTTTGGAATGCTTATACATATGAGGTTTTGACTTTTGAATCGTTAGTATTGGATATCTTGTTATGTAATGTTACTACACTTCAACGACAATGTAGTAGCCATTTTAAAGATAAGATGACGAGACATGGAATCTTTCTGCTATGCTAGGATTTATACTGTAAATGTACTACTTCCACAATGTTGGTGTCAGTTTTAGCTTGTGAATGTGATAAATTAATAAGAAAATATATATCTGAAAAATAATTCAGATTTGAAAATTTTCTACACAAAATAAGGGAAAAAAAATTGAATTACAACAAAGCTGATTTTATTCATTATAGCACCACAAGCATTATGTTACATAGTAGTACATCTAGGAAGCTTACATACAAATTGACATACTAGCTTAGAAATAGATAACATCAGAGTCCTCTATTATTTTCTCCATGGAAGATTATTGCTGTAACAACTAGTTCTTTTCGCTCGAGGGCAAAGCCTCTTCCGCCCGTCCAAAGGCTGAATCGGTCTAGTGTATCTTACACAACTTCCGCCACGTTGGCTGTAGTTTTAGGTTGTATATGTGATAAATTAATAAGAAAAAGTATTTCAAATTTAAAATTATTCTGCACATAAAAGGAAGGAGAATGAACAAAGAACAAAGCAAAATTTATTCATTCCAACACTATGTATTTTGTTACATGGGATCCAATGAGAAGGTTACACACATAAACATATCAGCCATATAAACTATACACAACATAGAAATAGATACCATCGTAGTCCTTTAGTTGCCCCCCTTTTCTAATCCGGTCTCAAGTATGTTGCATAGCTTCGAGTTTTGCATGACTGGAAGAGAGCAAACTCTTCGGGAGGCAGGAACTAGTCGTCACAGCATCAATATTCCATGGAGGAAATGGGGACAAACTAGAGGACGTGTTTAGTTGTTTGAAAGGTATGTCTGTGTGTAAGCTTCCCATTGAATGTACTCCCATGTAACAAAATGCTTGTAGTGCTGAAATGAATAAAACCTCCTTTGTTCTAGTTCAATCTCTTTTCCTGTGTTGTACAGAAATTTTTCTAAATTTTAATTATTTTTTAAATACTTTTTTCCTTATTTATTTATCCTATATACGAGCTAAAACTACAGCCAACATGGTGAAAACAAGTTAGGTGATTTTCTCCTTCAGAGTTAAAACAGTCAGCTTCGTGCACGCCTATTGCATCGACCACCAGTTGTCTTCATCGCATGCCATTGCTAGGGCCCCATGTTAATCTTGATAACCACCACTGAAGTGTGGGTTCTATGAAGGCATTGCTACTGATTTTCAGAGGCAGAGGGGTAGAACTTGGGTCTTCTGGGGAGAGAAGAGGGAATTGGACATTGTCAAATTGAGAATTCGAGGGAATACGGTGCTATACTTTTATAGGAAAGTGTTTAAAGTTGGAACTTTAAAATGACCAACGGTCAGTTCTCATAAGATTATGGATTTGAATTTGAAAGTTGATACATGAATGAGAATTTGAAACTTCAACGAAAAGATTAAATGACGTGAATTTATGTTATTCAGCATACATAAAAGGCTAAAAGCTGAGCTACACGTTAAAAGCTAAATAGAAAAGAAAAACCGAAATTTGATGGTCAATCAGCACACCCTGCTACTGGGGTGAATAACATTAGTTCACGGAAATTGGGAAATACATATAAGTTAACAATCATCATACAATTACACGTCCGATTTGCCATTTTTCTAATTCTACTTATGATACGTGTAAGCATGAAAACGCTACAACATATATCATGGCCTGAGAAACTGTAAGAACATGAGGTCACTGGCTGTCTGGCTTTGACATATCACATCCTAAACTAAAGTGCTAACCTGTCATATATTAAGCATGTAAGCCTGCAGAATTCAAGCTCGCCAAATTATAATTTCTCACAAATGAAATCAAGTGTCAGAATCTCAGGTGAGTACAGATAATATTTACAATGTATTCCTATATTTTTCCAAAACAGTTGTTTATACAAGATATCTACTCATTACAACGGGATATAAAAATGAACCTCAAATATTTCAGCATATATAGAGAAGGAATCAATCAACTTTTGGCTCAGATTTAGCTAAGAAACTTCTGGCTTCGTCATCAGTAACTTCACTGTACAGTCAAACCAAATAACACAAAATTATGATCTGCTAAAGAAAAAGGAAATACTTACTGAATTGAATCATGCAACCAAAGAAAGCGATATTGCAAAAACCTGTCTCCAGCTTCGGCTTTGGAGATCAAGGTGAGTCCCCTAGAAGCAAGATATTCACAGAAACTACTAAGGTTTTTCTCCTGACAGAAATTGCAAAGATGTCGAAGGAAATCGTTGAACTGTTTTGGTTCCTTCACAGAAAAAGTTTGATAATTCATTAAGTTTTAAACTTATAATGGATCTCAAATACAACCAAGAATCCTAGGCAGATATAGCAAAGAAATTCAAAGCGGGATAACAGATTAAAGGTTAAACAGGGCAAGCCCTAACTCTGTCATTTTATGTGCAAAAGGGCCAGGGAGATGGATTACCTGCTCAACGATGCAACCCTTGCGAAGCACAACTAAACAATCCAGTGCTTTGGGATAGTTATCACCTTCATGGGAATCCTCTACTAGGTCAAATATTTTATTTTTCATATCCTTAATTGCTTTTACAACCCAGTCTGGACTATCTCTGCGCGAAATCATGGCTTCAAAATCTTGGACTGGAGTCAGATCCCCAATGTTCTCAACTTTAATAGTAGATGTATATTCAACGAGATTGGCAGGCTGAGCAGTAATGTCAGCTTTATCCTCTTCTTCACCAAAAACATACCTCTTTTCTTGCAATAAACGCCTTGGCTTTTTTTGCTGCAAAAGAGTTCAAATGTAAAAGATATTTGATGTTTGTAATATGAGTCTATGACTGGGAGCAAAACAGACATTCTTACTTTGGGATTTTCCTTTAGCTCAAAAGTCCTTCGAAATGAGTCTATCACAGGTTTGTCTTGCAAAAGCAGGTCAGCATCAGGTTCTGTCATTTTCTTGAGTGTGTCATCAAGAGGGGGTACTGTGGCATCTGAATGTTTTGATTTCAGCTCAAGATAACGATAAAAGCGCTGAAAACAACTATAAATATGTTAGTTACTTTTTATTTTATTTTCGGGGAGTGTAGCTGGTTCGAGGCCTCCACCTTCAAATTCATCTCTCAATTTTACTTTTTACACAATGGGGTGAATAAGCTGATTAAATTTTATATAAATATATGGGATAGCATGGATTAAGCATATTTTCTCTACATCTTACAGCATCCAGTACTAACTATAGGCAATACAAGGCATGCTAAATGCACATTGCAGCTCAAGCAGCAATCATAAGACAAAAAAAACACCATATCAAAAGTGAAAATTTAAATCCTTCTAAGAGAAAATATGAAGAAAATAGAAACACGGAAATATACATGAACAAAGAAGGCAGGAAATAACCATTCTTCTTGGGTGCTTTGACAACTAGGTTTGACTTCGGCATGTGATGAAGCACATAGAAAAATAGACTTAGTACTATAACTCACTAAAATTCTACAAGCTGTTGTGATTCTTAATGATTAAATATATACCCATGAACTAACACATTATCAGTGTATCAAAGCAACTCTGCCTCCCTATTTGAAATCAAAATGTACTAGGTCAGCCAATAAGAGGCAGTATAAAGCCCACACAGGAAATGTTAGAACATAACTATGAACACATACCCATGACATTTCAGTGGCTGGTAAATGATAACCTTTATCAACACAATTGCAGTCAATAAAAAACATATTAATGTATAGCAGCAACAAAATTATACAGTAAAATTTAATGACCTGGCCGTGTTGGTTGAAACATTCGGGGAATTCTGATTTTTTAACCAAATATAAATACAATATTTTATCTATATTTACTACAACAATGGAATTCCTCTCTCCCATGAGTTTTACTATAAAAAAAGAAATCTAGTAATAAAATAAATATTATTATTATAACTGCCAACCAACTCAACCCAACCCAACTTTTCAGGATTCATAACCGTTCACGCTTACATACACAGAAAAAAGAGGTGGTTGAAAACAATATTCAAACAAAACTACGAAATTAAAATCTCTGGCAGGCACTGGGAACTCCCTTCTTGGTGTCGCCTTTAATACTTCTAAAAAATATTATAAAAGTAGAAATTATAAATGATCTCAACCACATATCTTGATTTTTAAGGAGCGGGACAGTCAATAACATAACATTTAGTCAAACATTCACAGAATAGCGTGCAACCATTCACTGAGACTTAACATAAAAGCTAGCACCCAAATTGTTACAGATCAACAAAATCGTATTGCCATGTTAAAGAGAAATGGAAGATATGAAAAATTTGACCATGCTATGTTTCACTTGTGGCAGTATTTTTTGAAAAAAAACAAAAGAGGCATGCATGTTCATTGGAGTAACAGGACCGAAAACTACACAATTAGAATTTAGAAGAAAGTTGCAACATTGTCACCCCACTTCATTTATTTTGTCATTTAAAACTATCAACCCCACCAAATTACTGCAAGAGAAACCCCAATCCAACATCTGTTTTAATCAAGAATCTCAACCAAATTTAAATTTCTTGTCCATGCCAGATATATGCCTATTCATCAATAAGCTAGAAACAGATGAGTGAAGAGAATCTCTAGACCAAATTTACATTTCCTGTCCATATCAGATGTATGCCTATTCATCAATAAGTTAGAAACAGATAAGTGTACCTCTAGGACGGGATTTGGTGTCAAGTCAGGCAGCAAAACTTCCTCTTTCCCATGTGGTGCAAGATCAAGCATTTTTATTAAGTTCTCTGCTGCCTCTAGCTGTTGTTCATTTGGCTGCCATGATGCTGGGAAATTAGTGAAAGAAGGGAATTGAAACTCCCGCACATCCTCAGCAAAAGGAAGCACATTGAAGTAAAATGAATCAGGCTGCACAGCATAACCAGAGAACCTAGAAATTAATTAAAAAAAATCAAGAGCAAGAAATGAAGCCAGTGAAAGTACACCAATAAAAAATACAAACAGCGACAGAAAAAACCTACAATATTTTCTCTATCAGAATCATTTGGTGTCAAGACCCCAATGACAACATTCCCTTGTCCCTGTCTCCAAACACAACGTAATATTGCCACCTTATTCATTTCCTTCATAGCCCTTGCTATTGCAGAAACTGCAAGCATGGCTTTTGTATTTCCTGGTTCAGCTATGAAAACATAGACATCTTTCATGTAATAGTGTCTTTAGTGGACATTGTAGGACAGAAAGAAAAGAGAAATGAAGAGTCAGGAAATCTCCACTAACAAATTCATATAAAATATATCCTATTAAAGCATATACAATCTTACCTCAATACGTTTGAAGAATCAGTAAATCCTAAAAGCTTCACACTCTTTTCAGGTTTGAACTTAACAGCATCCCACTCAGCAGAGGATATAGGAACTATTTGAGGCCCATAACGATAACCTTTAATTCTTTGATCTGGAGGGACAACTTTATCAGGATCTTCAGAACTCTTGTACTCATAATCTACTTTGACTTCATGTGTGGCAGATTTATCATTTGGAGGAGCCTTATCAGAATATTTCTTCAGAGTTGGAAACTTCTCTTCTGCTGTTTTCTTGTATACCATTACCTGATTATCATTAAAGTTTTCATTAAAACAAAATTCATTTTTTTTCCTAACATGCTTTAGTTAAAAAATAAATATGATAACTACTACAATTTTGCAGGGAGCATCCACTTGCTAGACTGAGAAGAATGAAAAATACAGACACAATTAAGAGTCTGACTTCTGAGGTTGACTAAATACAACTGATAAGCCTCCACCATTAGATTATGGTCATTCATAGTATACATCTGAAGAATTTGCAGCATCCCACAAATATGGCTCATTATAGTGAAATAATAAAAAAGACCTACGAAACCTTTAGGAGAAACCATTAAAAAAGACCTTGCTCTAAATGGTTTTACTGAAACTTTGGTTTTTGATAGGGCCCAATGGCGTCTATAGACACAGGAGAATGAAACAAACTCTAAAAGGAATTTAACACTGATCATATTAAGCACAACTATATGGTACATGACCATCTGCAGAAAATCCTCTGAAAGATAGGGAAGAAACTTGGATGCACGAGAAATATGTTAACAAAAGTGAAACTTTAACAAATGGAAAACAAAAATGAAATCAGATTGCATTTCTTGTTTATATATCATCTATATGTAGATTTTACACTATGAAAAACTTTATGGAATTAGCATAGCATACTTAATATAAGCAAACATCAATCTACTAAGACTGTAATTTAAATGTAAAAGCCCAAGCAAATTTTTCAAAATAAGAAAATGAAACCTAAATATTCTAGAAACCATCTCAAATGGCCACGAATGTGTCCAACACCATAATCACAGATCTGGAGAAACAAGTAGTCTTCAACTGTAAGATGAAATTCTGTACACACAGCTTGATAAATAAATTATATTCACTATCGTAGCATCAAATTACAAATAACAAATTGCAGTACCAAGTAATGAAGCAGGAAATGACAAAAATATGATTTTAATATGAAGATGCAGATAAAGAGAAAACAACATTGGTTTTTCCCTTCCATATTCACCTTGCCTCAAAATATTCAATTTGATCAGAGATAAAGATCCATATTGTCCACGGAAAACTCAAACTTGGAGCATTTGGTAAGCATTTACAGAAAAATATTGTAATCTGGCTTAACATTAAAGATCAAATTAATACAACAATGAAAATGAGAAACATGTGAAAAAACATCTGATTTATCAGCTGTGCTGTATTCTGTCAGAAAAATGACTATAATGACACTTATAGAAGACAGTCATCACTTATCATGGGCCTGGAAATTAAATTTATATATCATATCAAATATCTCACCTTAATCCTCAGTTTTGGGCCGAATTCAAGATCCCCTCTGAACACTGTAACTGGAGTTATATTTCGGGTTCTAAGAGCACCAAACAAAGAAATTGGATTTTCCACATACAATAATCTTGTAGATGTTTCCTTTGAAAAAATATTTAACAGACGATCATTCTCATCCATTATTCTCTTATTTGCATCTTGACTAAGCTTCCCTCTCAGAATTATACTTTCCATTCTCATGCCATGGACCGTCATTTGTTTAGCAATGGTAGTAACTTGCTCGTCTTTTGTTCCTTCAAAAGGATCTTTTATTGGACATTGTGCATTTGTAATAAGACATAGACGTTTCTTTCCCTTGTTTGTTTCTCCAAATTTTTTTATCAGCATATCCATGCCAACAATCACAGCATCAAGAACTAACATCAAAGTCAAGGAACCCAGAAAAGGGTAAAAGACAGCTGATCAGGTAAAATCCACGGCAGGAGGAAAGGATAAACTTCCTCCTGAAAAAATAAATAATTAACCTTATAAAGTTATGCTACATATTACATCCCCTCAATATTAATAAGATAAACAGAATAGTGTTCAGGAAAAGGTTAACATAGTATACCGATCATATAAGAAAATATCTTTGACAAAAATTATGTTAAATAACATGTGATATTCTTGAAGAAGCAAGTTATAAGATGGAACCAGAGATATATGTTTATGTAACTTGTAAAGAATTACAGATATATAGCGAATTATTATAAAGGGGAAAAAAACAAAACGGAATTAAAATGAGGCATCAAGGCACTGAGTATTACACTGTAAAATCATAAATCTATGAAATTTTATAGTCTGAAAGCAAAGAACTTGCAAAAGGGGATACTTGTAATGACAGATGGCGTGGTTATTCGTCAACAGCAAGTAGTAGTACAAAATATTTTTATGTCGGCCAAAAGAACATAAAAAAAAAAGATAACAAGAAAAACTTTCAGAATATAAGACCAAGAACTTTGAGGATACAATCACCGTCATGAGTTCCTCGAGGCAGTTGTTGTAAAGCCTCAACAATATCTCCATCTACAACTTTAATATTTTTCAAAACCACAACATGTTGATACCCACCCACTTCCTTAGTAAGGTCGTTATCAGTGTCTGAAAATTGTCAACATAAACAAAGGTGAGGTAGGCCTTTGATCAAACTTTATCACAGAAAAATGACTGAATTAAAGAAAACGAACAGAAAAGGATAAGCAGGATTTTCCCAGCTATACATTGCAGTATGAATAATAACGGTAACAACAGGAAATCAATATGGCAAAACTCAGCACTGCTCACATGGCATAGATTCTATGAAAAAGTGGCATAGCATAACAAATGTTGAAGATAACCAAGGAACATCCATTGCTTTCTGATACTCCACTTCCTCACTGCAGATAGATAACTAACATTTTGCATAGGCATCATAAAAAGCTTAAAGTACCTTTAGTTCCAAATAAGACAATTCCCACTTCATCATATTTGTTATAGATCAGCTGCACATATAAAAAAAGGGGTTGATGTCATTGTAGGTCTTAGAAAACAAAAGCAAACACAAGATGGGGGAATTAATATTAATACTACCTTCTTCTGCACAAGCATGGAACAGACTTTCTCAATTTCAGGAACAACAGAATGCATGGATGGCCCCACATCAAGCAACAAAAGCAACGCTTCCTGTTTTCCATTTATGCATTCAAAAGTGGCGAAATGTAAAATGATAATTAATATCCTAGATGGGATTTCCCAATAAAATGAGTAAATTAGAAGAAAAACCCTAAACCCTTATTAGGATTGAGAAATAAAAAAATAAAAAATAAAAAGAGTTCAGAAAAAAAAAATAAAAAGGTACCTTGTTTCGAGCCATGGAGAGTGAAGCAGAGAGAGTGGTGAGTGAGCTAAGCTTGCAGAAGAAGCTGAAGCTGAAGCTGGGTTTGAACTTTGAACCACTCTCTATTTTAAAAGTCTTCAGAGAGCGATGGTGCTAATTCCTCTTCCCGCTTAAATACCCAAGTGACGCCAAGGTCCCACGAATCCAGAATTTTGCGTTCCGTCGTACCATAAATTCTTCTATACGCTGTCTCTACGAATTCTCCAATTAAGCATTAAATAATAAAATATGAAAGTTATTTTTTATGAAAATTATCATGACCTTTGCATTAAGGTTAAAAAAGAAAACTACTTTTGCTCGCTATTTTAGTAGTTTTTACAATTTTTATACGTATTTTATTTTTTTAGGTATTTCATATAATGGACATCGAATCGAATACATTAAAAATATAATAGACGTATATTTTGTTATCCGAAATTAACCACTACGTGAAATAATTTAAATATCGGATTTGAACCAATTTCTTTTTAATATCAAAATTCATCCAAAAAAACAATTGCCACCCCTTTTCTCGGAAAGGTCTTCATCAAAACGCATCGTTCGGAGAACGTTGTTGGTACTCGGTAATAAAAAGCCAATGTTCTCACCACTGAGCACTCTCGCACACATAACGCTTTGTAGAGCGTGTTATTTCTCAGCCTGGTTCCCCACTTCAGCTCCCAAGTCCCAACAATGGCTTCAATGGCATCTTCAAGCGCCTTCTGCAACCTCAAGATTCACAGAAAACCCAACAATGTTTCATCTCGTCCTCGTATTATACTTTCTCAGAAGCAGGACGAGGACAAGCCCGCGGAGCAAATCAAACGAAGGTTTCTCACTCTCTCACTGACACCTAATGCTTGTATTGTACTTGTACCATTCATGCCCATGTTCTGAAATTTATCACACTTCAAATTTTTTTCCTTATGTTGAAGGGAGCTGATATTGAGAAGCAGCGAATTAGCAACCATTGCTGCCATCTTCAATTTCAGGTACCCATGCTCTGTTTTTTTCCTCTGTTTCTCTTTATTGTCTTTGAAGTTTTTTAATTTTTCTATTAATTTGAATATAAATTTGGATTTTTTTTTAAAAAAAAAATCAAGATTTGATGTAATTACTTGAAGAATAATTAAGTGTCAGTGTTAAGAACCTTTTGATTTATGTTTTCTATTGGAAATGAGTGGGGAAAAAAATAAAGAATTTGGTTTGGATTTTCATTTTGTCTTTGGTGCAGTGGGAAAAAACCTGAATATCTTGGAGTGCAGAAAAACCCACCAGCACTGGCTCTGTGTCCAGCAACTAAGAACTGCATATCAACCTCTGAGAATGTCAGTGATCTCACCCATTATGCTCCTCCTTGGTAAAGTTCCCTTCTTTTATTTATTTTTTTAATTTTGAGCTTGGTTTCTGGAATTATCTGAATTAGCTACAAGTTTTTTCATTGAAGATTTAGAATGATGTCTATGCTTAAATTTCTTCCAGTACGTTGTATTTTGGCCTTAATTTTCAGTTATGTTGTTAAAATGGCATTTTTAGGAGGGTATGCTAAACCAGGTTAAGGAGATAATTAATCTGGGTTTAGTCCAGAAGGAACCCTAGATGGCATATCCGTGTGAATTACGTGGCAATGGTGCACTTGGAATAATTTATCACGTTTTGAATCACGTGAAAGTAGTGCAACCAATGTTGGGTCGGTTTGACATTTACTTATAAATATTGCTTGTGAAAGTAGTGCACTCATTTTTTTTATTTTGTGTTGAATTTTCTCTAGCTTGGTCCTTGCAATGAGCATGGTCCCACCAAAATCCAAACTTTATTGGACAATGAATCATGGTGTCACTTCATTTTAATTCTTCTACAGGAACTATAACCCTGAAGGTAGGAAAGATCATGTGAGCAGAGAAGAGGCAATTGAGGAACTGATAGACGTGGTAATTGAAATCATGAGTCTTAACTTTGGATTGTAATTTTCTTTCCTTGTCTCTAGCTATCAGCAATGATTATAATTGGGCTGTAATAGCTGGTGATGTTAACTTTTCAAAGCATTGAAGTAAAGCTAAAACCAGTTAAGGATAATTTTACAGATAGAATCAACAACCCCAGACAAATTTACACCACGAATAGTTGAAAGGAAAGAAGACTATGTTCGAGTGGAATACCAAAGCTCAATCTTGGGGGTATGTGTAACTTACATTACATCTAAGGAAACTCATTATCAAGAAAAATCTTTCACCGTCTTATACCTTTAGATGGTGTCATGAACCAGCTCTAATGCCCCCCTCCCCTCATGTTCTAACAGTTTGTGGATGATGTCGAATTCTGGTTCCCACCTGGTAAGGACTCAATTGTGGAGTATCGATCTGCATCACGGTTGGGAAACTTCGATTTTGACGTGAATAGGAAGAGAATAAAGGTAAAATTTCATAACTGCTTCTTTGTGCTTTCTCTATGTTTACATAGAGAAATTCTTGGTTCCATAGGGAGCCAATACTCCCTCTTCTTCCACACCTATTAAACGTGCCAACTTAGTTTAAAGGTAAAGCCCACAAAAGTTGACATATTTTAATTGGCATGAAGAAAGAGGGAATATTTCCTCCCGAAGAAGTAAGAATCCCTCGCTTACATATTCATGTGATGAAAACACCTTGCTTGCTGACAGGCATTGCGACAAGAGTTGGAGAAGAAGGGATGGGCATCTCAAGGCACGATATGAGTAACTTATGCAGAAATCACGTCAGCATTAGCAACAATAACTGATCGAATTCAACTTCGCAGCTATTGTTGCATGTTTTACACATGCTATGTAACCTTGAATAATTTTGTATTAGACTACAATGCTCACCGAAGCATTGAAAGAAATACATTTTGATTGCTAGGATTGCAGGAATGAAATGAAAATGTCACCCCAGATTTTCTCCAAGTTCATTCATTGGTTTAACTCTTTTATTTAACTAAGTAAATTGAAATGCATGCTTTTTGCCATATTAAATTTATAAGCAAACGCCAAAATAATGCAGATTATAAACACTAATTGCGGAGCAGAAGTGGATTAAGTTTGAGATAACATAACCAAATTGTATAAGCTTTTCAACAGTAGACTTGAATGACACTAAGAAATAGACTTGGATAACATCCAATGCAAATTTAAAGTGAAAGCACAGTCTAGTTGTATTGTGGACAGACTAGCAGTTGTTCAAATTGGCTTCACCGGAAAAGCTATTCTTAATGTCGCCTCAAGGGAAAAACCCACCACAACATTTAAAATTCTAGGAGCATTTCAAACATTCTCAATCCCAGTCTGGCACCTCCAACAATACATTTCGCTGTAAAGCATCAGTCTCTCCTTAGGTCCATGTATTCACGGCGAATACCACTAGCATTTAGGATCACAACTTCGAGCTTATCTCCCTGTAAAATCATCCATAGTAAGTAACAAGTTTATCCTCATGAAATGGCAATCACGTAAGGAAACGAATTTACAGTGTATATATCTCTCTCGGTTGCAGATGCAAAAACAGTTTTGACCAGATCAACTGCTTCTGCTTCAGACAGTGGAGTAACAGCATCCTGCAAGATATCATATTTTGAAGGCAGGTGTCAGCCAAACGAAATATGCACAATCAAATATTTCAAGCGAAGCACCAATTTGAGAACTTTACCTGGGCAGGTAATAGGAGTGGGCTAGGGGACTTCAGTTGGTTATCCAGAAATGGCATAATGAGTGTGGAACCAGAACCCTGAGAGCTATATCCAACCCTCTCATAGGAACCAACAGCATCATATGTGAAGACACATCCCTTTCCTATTTTAGGTTGAAGTAGCTATTAGCCAATAAAAAATGGGACATGAACAAGCATATAAAGCTAGAAATAGTGTACCTTCATTGTCAAGGCCACCCAAAACATTGAAAGAATAATAAGGAAAGAAGCGTTTGTAATAAAGAGTGTTGGAAAGCAACTGAGCCATTGCAGGGCAGCTCATTTGCTTGTTGTGTTGATGCTGATATATCTGCAGTCAAAATAAAAAAGATGATATCATATCAATTCCACCAGAGGCTCCCATTTTCTTTTTCATGTCAAACTTAAGAGTCACAGAAGGTACAGAACAATTATAAGTCCAATACTACAGTTTTCCCAGATTTATAATTATAACTAACATCTAACATTATAATTAGTCAGGTAATATAAATTGATAAAAGCATAGAAGCTTTAACATTTCATGCAATTAGTATCATCAAATCAATCCAGCATGTCATTCTGATAAAAACTAATTTCATTCATGCATCTTAAAATGTGCATGGCAGTATGGGTATGGGACCAATTCAGGGAGATGTTCCAATTGCAAAGTAATTTGTCAAAAGATGACAGACCCTGGAAAGTCTGACAACTAAAACTTGCCAGAATTTAGCAGAAAATATTTTTTCTTTCAATTATGCCCACTATCTTCCTCAACATTTTTCTTCACAATTCTGAATATATGATATTCTGTGCAGAAAAGAACAATTCTTCTTTATAATGGAAAGAACAAAACTTTCATACAATCAACAACTGTCAAAGTACTCCTACAATCTTTAGTTCAATTTATGGTGTAATACAAGTAGTTGCAATAAGGTATTTCAACTCTTCTGATTAAAGTTACTTCACGCATAGGGAGGTCGAAAACAAATCAGAACTGAGCAAAGTGCTTTTTCCAACTTAATCACAAAGATCTAATGACCTAAGAAATTAGTAATCAATATAGAGAAACTTCCTGACAGAACAGATACTGAAAGCTTAAACAAAGAATATAGTTGCTATGCCTGCAAGAATTTAAGTTAAATAGTATTTAGATATATGTCTTGAGACTCTTGACTCACCAAATGCCTAGCTGACAACGCCTTTTGCAAAGCTTTTACATCAGCTTGAAAACCAGAAGAGGCCATCACAGATTTGTCAGCTCTGTAAGGTAAGATGCAAGAAACATATGAAACAGGTATTGTCAGAAAGACCAATAAAAATCCAGTTTGCATCCTTAAACAACATAAACTTGCAACAATAACAGTGTCCAATGCTCTAAGTTAATTGACTACATAAAGATTCAGGAATACCAAGGCACACAAGCAAATCAACTCAAGCCACCCATCACGAAGAAATGCTACAGCTCCTACATCTCTCAAATATTCAAAATATAATGGTAAAACAACTAGAAAGAACCTAACAAGTTGTCAACTTATTGTTATTTTACCATAAACCAAATAAAAAGTAAATATCTTTGGATTTTAGCCAGCAGAAAGATATATAAATTATAGGCAGCTGCCCTATAACCCATTGATATAATAAAAAGGGTATTTGTTTCCAAAGTATCAAACCGTGTTTTTGTTAATCATACCAGGGAAGGATTCCCATGGGGAGCTACCCCACCACCATTCCCGAAACTTGAACTCTTTCTATTTGCTAATGTAATTAGAAGCAACTCTAAAGTGTTGACCTAAAATTTAATATGTCTAAAATTACTAATCACATAAGAAATTAAAAATTGAAGTCATAAAACAAAAAGCATGCCTCAGATACAGACCAAAATTTCAGGATTGAGAAATTCAATTCCAGAACAAAAACTCCATCTTATGCCCCTAATATTCAATTTTCAAGCAGAATCGTCTAATAGAAATACTGCTCCATGAAGAAATCCCCTTCTCATCTTCGATAACATCATCAAAGGCAATAGAATTCCAGAAAAAAAATTAACAAAAGATTAAAACTTTAAACAACCCATTTAGCATATAATAACAATTAGAGCTAAGAAGCATAAATCGAGAAATTGCAAATAAGAAGACGCTACATACAGTTTGCTGATTTTGGAGTATTCCCGGGTGAGGATATTGTAACCGGTCGACAACCTCGTATCGGCTGCAATTACACAGTAATCCGCTCCAGCAATTGCAACGCATGATCTACCCAAAAAAGCAAAACAAAACAAAAATTGATCACAAAAGAAACAACATGAAAAATACTCGGAACCCAGAAGAGAGAGATAGAGAGAGTACCCGCCATTGTTGTCGTACGGAGACCAGTTAGCTTGCTGTTTGGTCATGGTGGATGGGAGTGAAGAACAGCGAGAAGGAAGACGAAGAAGAAGAAGAACTAGGGTGTGAAATAGAACGAACACAGAAGCTAGCTTTGCTTTGCTTTTCTTTTCTAGTCTTCAGATTTGTCTTCGCATTCAAGAAACCAAACAGGGCCTTGGTCTTGGGTCCTGTTTCTTTACATGGACCTGTTCAAAAGAGCCCATTCCCCAACTCCTTTATTGGCCCAGTTGAATATTGTGTACACAAAAAAAAAAGAGTAAAGAATATATGCATTTTACAAAGGGTTTCATGTAAAGAATTAGGATTTGTTGATAGAATTTCCAGGTTGGTTTTGTGCTCACGCGGCAAATGTCATCAATTTGATATACATATTTAGTACATGTTTAGATTAAAATTTAAAAAGTGAAAATTATAGTTTGAATAAAAACAAGATATAAACTTTTACACAAATTATAATTTTAAAGATTTTAAACTTGAATTTAAACATGTTATTAGTAAAATAAAATAAAATAAAATAAAAAATTATGGCTAGTAAGGGCGTAAATTTTCATTCTTTGTGCTTCCAATCTCTCTTGCACTCTTTCCTCTTCAACTTCCCTATCTTTCTCTAAAATTTATTTTCTCTCTTTATTTCATCTCACCTCTATTTTCTCTCTTTATTTTTTATGTTGGAGAAGCTCTCCAGACTGGACAGGATCCAATCTCCTATAATTGTAAGACTTGCTTAGGAAAATTGATAACCCAGTCACTTGATTGATGTGATTGAAGTGTTTGACCATTTGTCAGTCAAATTCGATCTTATTCCGTGACCCAAGTAAAATCAGATAAAATTCGATTTTTGAACAAATCTTTAAACCAATAACCCAATTATCTCATCAGCTTAACCCAATGCAATTCTTACAACTATGCATTAGATCCTTGCATTGCATGCCTTGCACGCCTTGCACTTGCTATGTCACGCTTCAAGTTGAGGCACCCTCTTTCAGCTTGCTTATCAGCCACCACCACCACCACCACCACCACCATCTCTCATCAAATCCTCCAACGTTTTCCTTATTCCAAAACCAGCTTTCCTTCATCCTTTCCCCAACAACCCAAGCATCCACAGCACTTGCTCTCTCTTCTTCTCAAAGACCCATCTCATCGCCAAGCTGCCCAACAAATCCACTCTCACATCATCACCTCTGGGTTGCTTCACTACCCTTTTCACAATACCCCCACTTGTTTACTTCTCTTCAACAACATCATTCGTTGTTACTCCCTGGGCCCCTTCCCACAAGAAGCTCTTCACTTTTGTAGATACACCCAACAGTGCCACACTTTTTTGACATACCCTTCCCTTGACACCTTCGCTTTTGCCTTCCTTTGCCATGCCTGTGCCAACTCAAATTGCACCAGCTTTGGAATTCAGCTTCACGCCCTCGTATTCAAAGTGGGTTTTCAGTTTCACGTCTACGTGCAAACTGGTTTGTTGCAAATGTACTCAACGAGGGGTCTCTTAGTTGAAGCCGCACAGGTGTTCTACGAAATGCCGGAGAGAAGTGCAGTCACTTGGAATGTTTTCATTACCGGTTTAGTTAAATGGGGTGAGGTTGAACTTGCTCGTTCTGTGTTTAATCAAATGCCAGCTCGCACTGTAGTCTCGTGGACTCTTGTTATTGATGGATACACTCGCATGAATCAGCCTATTAAGGCGTTAACTTTGTTTAGGAAAATGGTTGAAGTTGATGGTATAGAACCTACTGAAGTAACTCTTCTGACCATTTTCCCAGCCATTGCAAATCTTGGGTATATTAAGATATGTCGGTCAGTACATGGCTATGCAGAGAAAAGAGGGTTCAATGCCTCTGATATACGCATTACAAATGCATTAATGGATTTGTATGCAAAGTGTGGATGCATAGCAAGTGCAAGTAGATTCTTCCAGGAGATACCTGACCAGAGGAAGAATTTGGTGTCATGGAATTCGGCAATCTCGGGTTTTGCAATGAATGGGATGGGGAGGGAAGCTGTAGAGAATTTTGACAGCATGGAGAAGGTTGGGATGAGGCCAAATCGTGTGACGTTCTTGAGTGTAATGAATGCTTGTAGTCATGGAGGATTGGTGGAGGAGGGGCTCAAGTTTTTCAATAAAATGGTAAATGATTGTCAACTTGTGCCAGATATCAAGCACTATGGCTGTCTGATAGATATGCTGGGGAGGGCCGGGAGGTTAGATGAAGCTGAAAAGATTGCTTTACAGGTACCTCTTGAGGTTGCTAATGTTGTGATGTGGAGGACGCTTTTGGGTGCTTGTAGTGTTCATAATAATGTTGAAATTGGTCGGAGGGTGACCAGGAAAATACTGGAGATGGAGAGAGGACACGGTGGGGATTATGTTCTTATGTCCAATATTCTTGCTGGTGTTGGGAGATTTAAGGATGCTGAGAGGCCAAGGGAAATGATAGATAAGAGAATTGTCTTTAAACTTGCTGGCTACAGTTTAGTCTAAATACTATATAGGTGATACATCTGAAACAGATAGATCAATGCTCTGCTTTTCTTGCTACGGGGAGGGGGGAGGTGAGATTGAACCCGTGAACACGGGGGAAGAACCCTGTTAATAGACAGGGTCACCACTAGGCCAAAGGCCTATTGGCAGGTCATTGCACTTTTGTTTTCAGATATGCAGAACTATCTCAAGTCATCAAATTGCTGTAAACTTGTTGCCAAATTACTTCCTCCTTCAATAAATTTTTTCATAAAATGCTTGAAAAAAGTATTTGAAATTTTTATATATAAGATTTAAATCAGTTTTGTCCCCAAGCTTCAGGTTCAATGCAAGAAAAATCATTGTCAGATTTTTGGAAGTAGAATAACGTCATATTTTGTGAAGTTCCTGTACATTAACCAAATTTAGTCATTGACAGCAATGCTTGACTTATTTTATAGGTTTTATCTCTCAATTTTTCTTCTTGTAGTTTTAATATGTATTACACTAATTTTCTTTTCTTGTTATTGGTTCTTTCAATTAATTTGCAGGTTCCCTAGCTATGTTGGGCTGCCTTGTATTTTATAATTACAAAGTACTTTCTGATTTGGAGAATTTTAAAAATGATCTCTCTTTGAAGTTTGAACTCAATGCGCCTTGAAAATATGTAAATAAAATAAAATAAAATTCCATTTATGTTGGTTTCTTTTTTATTCTGAAAAATGATGAACGGTTCTACCAAGATTCTCCCCATGAAGTTTCATTTGATAATTACGTCACTTCTCTTATCTCCTAATTTGCTCAATGGATTTGTTCATAATATTTTAGGTTGTATGTAGAAGAAGGTGATAGGTAGGAGATCTGTGCAAGTCTAAGTAGTGAATGGTTTCAAACAGAGCAATTTGGAAGTTCATACCTATGAAACTTAAAGTTCATTATTCTTTGAAGAAATGATACTTGCACTGTTGCACACCACGTCTCTCACACTTCCTCACACTTTTTCTTCATTGATGAAATATTTGGAGAAAAAAAAAACTTTGTTGTAAGTTATCGTTATGATAAAATACTACATACGAGAGGTGTGAAAGAAGCGGTGTGCAAATAACATCACCTGTATGTCTTGAATTGGCTTTTAGCCGATCAGTTGTGTGTGCATATGATTGCTACGATCTAGGCAACTCATGGTGAAGAAAAAATTCTTGCATAGAGTGCACCACATTAGCTGGCATCAGAGGGACCAAAGGTTTAGGCGATTGGTATGACTAACCCTTCATGATGAAATCTAAAGTTTAAGATGTAATTTTAATTGCCTATAATATTGCACTTCTACATTTACTTTTTAACAATAACCTCTAATATATAAAATTAAATTTAGATATGACTCTATTTATTAAAAAAAAATAAAAATAACTCATGGTGCGTCAAATTTGTGATGAAGCACTGTAGTCAACCCCTATGTCATTAATCAGAAGACGACAATGCTTCACAGTTGGATACTATTCGAGTGAAAATTTAAAAATCGATGTGATGGTTGGAAAAGGGTGTTGCTATTACACGCTCAAGTTGTTACTTAATGTTCTAAGATTTTTGTTTTAAAGTTTTAATAACAATTATTACATATTTTAAGATAAAAATAATGAAATCAAAGGTTAAAAACATAAAATAAGCACTAGAACGTGTAATAGCAACACCAGTTAAAAAATTCTAACTGTTGCTCATACGGGTCCGGAAATGAGAGAGATCATTTAGATGCATAAATGGGAAAACTTGGAAGCCACTGAAAATCAAAAGATTGATGTAATAGTTAAAAAACTCCAACTAGCAGATCAATCAATTTTGAGACACTTATTATAACTTTGTACTTAGCTTTATTAGATGTTTATTGTGTCCAATATTAGTTTGTTAGCTG
Organism: Styphnolobium japonicum; assembly: GCA_023212625.1. Classification (NCBI taxonomy): domain Eukaryota; kingdom Viridiplantae; phylum Streptophyta; class Magnoliopsida; order Fabales; family Fabaceae; genus Styphnolobium; species Styphnolobium japonicum. The sequence continues at coordinate 9,462,109 of JALBWW010000007.1, read as the reverse complement.
AGTTTTATGTTGTTGGGCGTCATTGAACCTTTATGCAAATCTTGAATTTTAATGCATTCTAACATTTGCTCATTGATTAGCCCATAACTTGGGGTTCAGTGATCCAATTGAGGTGATCTTGATGTCCTTAGAAAGCTTAGACATATACCTATAACTTTCATGAAGAGTTCCTAGGCCAATTCAGTGTAGATCATGAACTAAATTAGACTTGAAGTTGGCAAAGGAGTTCTGTCCAGGCAGCCTGACATAGGTGCAGTAATTTGGGAATATCTTGAGCTGTCGAAGTCCAAATAACATGGGACCATTGCCAAAATTTCAAGGGAGAAATTATATACAACATTTATGAAGGATCCTAAAGTCAATTCAATTTCTTGGAGGGTCAGATAAATCAGAAACATAATCGCACAGAATCTGCCATATATCTCAACTAATCTTTGTGTAATTACATCGCAATATGGCTAATTAATATCTAATGGGCTCGTGATTTAGGAAGAGCTTTTAGTTACCCTAGAGGGCACTATATTTAGATGTTTGAGGAGTTAAATTAAGAAGCAACAACAAAACGTGAGACAACAAATTCTACAATTTGAATTCTAAGTTTTCGGCTAGGTTTACTTTCTGTTTTCTTCTCTTTCTTTGATTTTCGTTTGAAGCCTCTATGGAAAGATAAAACCTTTTGATCAATTCACTAGTGTAAGGATTTCTTTTATGGATCTTGAGAATTGGTTTTAATTTTGAATTTCAATTATTGGTTTATTTCTTTTTCTTTTAATCTCTCTTCTTGGATCTTGATTGTGAATTCTTCTTGGGTTGATGCTTAATCATTCAATTGAATTTGCATTTTGCTTACATTGCAAATATAATCTGGAGATAAATAAAAATGTTAGATGCTTAATTTGGCATGTTTAATTTCGAGATTAATAGGATATGTGATGCTTAGTCATAGACTTGATTGAATTTTGGCTTTTAGATTGATTTGGCGACTTAGATGATTGCTTAATTGTTTAACCCAATTCAATTATATTCTGAATGCTTAATTCATTAGGAAATCACCGAAATTAAATGATGCTTAATTAGTTAATTAGGGATCAAGCAAGAATTAAATCAAGAATCAAAATCAAATCTTTAGAAATCAATGATAGATCCTGTTAGAAAACTTACCCAGTGGATTGGTCTTTTTAATTGATTAATTTCCCTTTTTACTACGATTTGTTACATTTTAATCTTTAAAATTCAAACTCCCTTTTTTCTAACAATCCTAATTGGCTAATACAATTGAAGATCCTTGTGAGACGACCAAGATTTTTTGGCTTATACTACAAATTATTTTTGCTTTTAAGTCGTGTAGAGCTGCTGATCACTAGCATTCACATGGGTTTTGCCTAAGCTTGACTTGGGGTTATGTTATTAATCAGAAAACGAAAATGCTTGCAAGTGAAGGTAGTAGTTGGATACTGTTCCACTAAAAATTAAAAGATCGCTGTGATGGTTAAAATATTCAAACTGTTGTTCACATGGGGTCTAAAATGGAATAAACTAGCTACCGTGCATTCCATGATTTTATCAACCTAATGTTGAATTATTTAATTCTATATAGATTAGCATAATCACATATTAGCTAAAGTTTAGATTAACTGAATGTTATATTTTGTTGAGCATCTTTTGGTTTTGGTTATGCCATTTTGTGATCACTTTTATTATTGGACTTTTATAAGCACTTCAACTTATTATGGATTGTGATGATATAGGGGCCTTGTGTATGAGCTTATTATAATGGGTAGGTTAGTCCATCTATTTATAGTATAAGGAGATGCCCCTATTCCTAACCACTATATTGTGTAGTTGTCCCATTGAGATTACATAGGAAAAAGACATTGTGGAATAAGAGTAATTTCTCTCATTCGCCCACACACAAGGAATTAACCAAGAATTATTGTACGATATTCTTATTGTTTGTGATTTGATGTCAGGTTAGTAATGGACTCATCGTTATCTTTCTATCCAAGTAATCCTAAGATCTAATCTATATTTGAATTATGTTGTTTATGCATGTCATACATTATGGCTAAAGGATTTTTAACTATTATATCATGTTTTATTTGTATTATGATTGATTTAATTCGTTCACCTAAAACTTCATTTGCCAGAATGTCTCATAATAATGGTTTTTGTACATGTATGTATGCTAATTTTTTGGAGAATAATTGTTTTTCTACCATTTGATCCCTTTAAAAAAATTTAAATGGAGTTCTCACTTGTTCTCCAATGACGGAGAAAAAGAATATGAGAAGTATGTTAGATAAAAGTATAAAAGTATCATCACTCGAATATTTTTTTTCTTAAATTTAATTCAATGTCAATTTAAAAATCTGTATACTATCATTAAGAAAATGTAACATTATTAAAATAATTTAAATTTTCTATGTACAGTTAAATTTTAAGTTATTTTAAATAAATCAATAATATATACCGACAATATAAAACCTTTTATATATATTATAAATAAATTAAAATTAGATATGTTTTCTTATGTGTACAATACATATATAGTTAAAGTTGAACGAAAGTTTGAAATATTAATAACAATTATGATAATTCATTTCACCTATTCCAGTTTTTCTACAGGAATATTCTTGTCATTTTCTGTATTTCAAAGAAATTTTCATAAAATTTGTTTTAGATATCTAAACATTTAAATAAGCATAATGTGTGGATTACAAAATTGAAGTGGGTTAACCAATAAATTGAAAAATCGTAATCCAAAATTGAATAGAATATGGAAAGTAAGTCTTGGTTGCTATGCTCTAGTATGATATATCATTGAAGATTTCGGGTGATGTCACTACGAAAATATGAGTGATTGGCAGCGATTAATTACCCGCACTTTCTAAATTGTGGCGAAGTGACCAACACTAAAGCCCACAATTCACTAAAGCCCATTTGCTATGTTTCAGACACTACCAATTACTTGAGTTTCTCTCAAAGAACTCTGCGAAGGTGGCTTTAGCGATGGTGGTCTCAAAAAATTGTTCCTCTCTCTGAGTTTCTTGTTCCTCAAAAGAATGGTTGCGATTCAATGAGCTTTGCTAAGATTCACCGAGCTTCGACATCACTTCGCTGCGATATTGCTCAACTCTGCGATAGGGCACCAATCTTATAGAAGGCATATGTTGCTCACTGATTCTAAGTAGTAATTCATATTTACCTTTCAATTTTGTTCATATTGCTCACTGATTGCATTGTTCAGATATGTGCCATTGTTGCCTCCATCTGCACCATTAATGTCTTCACTCTGCCATAGAGTCGAAACCAGCAGAATATCCATTTGTTCAAGCTCACTGAGATTATCCTATCATGACAAACCCACAGGGTAACAATGCTGTTTAATTTTTATTATGTAATTAAAATTGAAATGTTTATTTCATGATCTAACCCTGTGCCATTGTAAGTTTGTGAATCATGTATGGAATTTATCATCTATATAACTTTGCTTGGTGTTCGTTGGTTCATGTTAACTAGATTTAGCAAAACTAACCATTTTTGTGTAAGTTAATATGTGAATTTCGAAATCTATTAGAGCTATGCTTATATGGCTGTTTGTGTGTGAAATTTAGAGGTCTTGAGGTTTGCTTGATGAAAGTCTTAAATGTCCAGTAGATTTCGATACTTAAATATTTCTTGAAGTTTATGTGCTTGAATCTGATTTTTGCTTTTTATTTTATTATTATTATTGATTGATTGATTATGAGGTATGCATATGCATCTTGACTAGATATATTTAGCACTTTTTTTTTATATATATAAATTGTTTGATCTTCCGGATGTGCAGTAACCGTTTGAAGAAATGTTTTAATGGTTAATTCAAAATGTAGAAGTTTGGAAGTGACTCTGAATTTCCCAGAAATTTCCCTGACCGTGAGCTCCAAAAGCAAACTCTTCTAAATTCTAATTTACTCCAGCGGATACCAAACTTACTTTGTGAGATTGAGTCAACTGGAGGTGCCAATTGAATCTAATGCTTTGCCTTATTTTCTCTTTTTGTGCTTTGCTGTTGAGCATGTTTCGCATGGTCTAATCGGAATTCCTTTTTGTTTCAACATGGGACAAGTTGTTCTTTTTCTATTTTGTATTGGCTCTGCACCCAGGGTTCCATAAATAACATTGCATCAGTCATATATTTTTGTGCTCATTGTTAGCCTCCTTATTTTCTCTACTTTTCTTTAATGTTCCGTTTGAGCAGTTCCCAAATGTCATGGCTAACCCACCCCCTGTTCTTCCGCTTAGTTTCCTTACGCCCTGCCCCTGCCGCTGCTCCTGCTCTAGATCCACGCCCTCCTTTAACTCTATTCATATTTAGGACTGCTTCAGCACCACCATCACCTCAGACTCAACCAACTCAACCACCAGCACCTGCGCCAGAACCTACTGCTGCTCCACCATGCCCTGCCCCGACTGTCACAACAGCACAATTTGCTGGTACAGCTGATAAAGCAGATGCTCCTTCTGCTTCATTAACAACTTCTCCGGTCCAAAAAGAAGCAATGACAAACTCCTCTTCAGTTTCATTTTCTCCCTCTCGTAAAGCAGCCCAACCACCACCAAGTACTACTTCCTTCTCAGACAAGACTGCCACCACTGCTTGTGTGGCCAGTCCCAGTCCCACTGAATCTCCAAAAACAATAAAACCAACTGTTCAGAGCCGAATCAGAGAGTTCTAGTAGTGGGGAAAAGGATACAAATAGGAAGGATAAGAATCACCAAGGAAGAACAACATCTTCATCCCCCAATGGTTGCGTACACGAACAACAATGTACAATGTGTCAACAACTCACCCCTGTTCCACACTTCTTGCACCCACCATGATCCAGGAGTATGCCTTGCTCTCTCAAAGAAACCATTTGGTGAAGGCTACCATCTCAAGGAATGTGTTGATGGCCAGCAGCACACTTGATTCAAAGATAGTCTTAGAAGTTTGTTCTCTCATTTCCATATGTTGAGTCAATAAATTGGTTAAATGTGTTTCTAGTCTACCCATTGATGGCTTGCATCTGATATCTATTTGGATGGTATTGAAAAGAGTGAATGACAAATACCCTTCTCAATGTGATGACTCAAAAATTCATGGATGTGGCTTGTTCTGCTTAATGGTTGTCTCTAGCTTGATCCCAGTTTTGTTCTTGCTTTATGCTTGGTTTTATTGAGCTTATCTGAAACAAAAAAATCTACCTCTGCATATTCTTGAATTCTGTTGGGCTTCATGCATTGATAGATACTGTGATTTTGCCAATTATGATTAATTTTCTAGTTATTCATTTGGTATTTGATTGGTGGTGTCCTTGGAATTTGAGACTATGATTTGGTATAGGGACCTTTATATTCTGTTTTGTAATTAAGTTCGTGTCTCAATGAAAATCTTTAGGAAAACAAAACTTTTCTTATTCACATCATTTCATTAATGCTAGTGATAATCTATGATTTGTCTTCATTTTTCAGGCTATTAATGCTAATGATGGAGATGTTGGGTCAAATAGTGCAAGCTCTTAAGCAAATGATGATGAATTTTCACGTTTTTCAGTATCAATTTTTTAAAGCATTTTTTTATACATACTTTGTTTACCATATAGTTTTAACTTGAACATTGAATGAACTATAGTTATGTTTAGTTTTGACTTGAATACTACCTGAATTTAGTTAAATGTAATATTGACTTGGATAATAGATAATTTTACTTTTTCATATTTTATTTTATTTTTTAAAAAAGCGCTTAGCTACATTGACTTGGATAATAGATAATTTTACTTTTTCATATTTTATTTTATTTTTTAAAAAAGCGCTTAGCTACATTTGCAAATGCGGCTAAACAACCATAAAAAACTGTCAGTGAATGTTTCTCATTTGGCGTTTCCCAACACTTTAATTGGCGACACCAGGGGCAACTGTTGGAGAATGATTTACCCACATTCAAAAACTACGATTAATCGCTAATTTTAAATGCGATTAAATGCTTAATTTTTTTTTAGTGTTAATGAGAGAAAACGTTTTCCTCACCTTGGATTATGGACAAAGAACCATTACATCAAAAGCATAAACAGGAAGCATAAGAGAATAGGGGACAAAATTGGTAACTATTCCACCAAAATGGAAAAAATATTGATTGGGGTCATGGTATAAAAGATTCCAACTAATGTTCAGACAAGGTTTCAAATAATATTAACTTTAAAGGAAGATGTATTTTTATTTTTAACTAAAATATCCCTATGCTACATCATCTACTTCTTCTCCACCCTTTGCACCCAGTGTTTTATTCTCTCCACCCTTTGCACCCAACAATGGCAAATTCACAACCTCTAGGACATCAACCTCGTGTTCCAAGTACATGTTCACCTCACGTTCAGGTGATGACAAGGCAGCATTAGCCATGTTTATAGCATGACTATTCTAAGTCATTGATCTCAGCCCTTTTGTTATGCTTTTTTGAGGGAGTAAATACCACATCATCACTTTTTTTTAGTAGCCCATATCTTCAACTAAGCTCAATACCTTAAAAATGACCACTTATCTAAATCTATCCCTAAATGTAGCTACCTCTTCCTTTTCATATGCCATTTCGGGTTCATGGACAAACTTACTCGAGTAATGTACATATACAGTAAAATATTCAATCATGGCTACAAAAAACATACACAACGACAAACACAACTATATTCATATGTGGTACCCCACTATTATGATGAAAGACAACAAATGGTCCCCCACTGTATAAAAACAAAAGACAACAAATGGTCCCCCTCCCCTGTATAAAAACACCCCAAACAGACAATGCGAAAAAGGTGAAGGATTACCTGTACACAAGAGATTCCTTCGTCAAATTGCAATGCAAAATCTCCAGATTTTGGTCCAACAATCTTCAATTTCAATAGGCTGTGGTAGATTATCAACAAACAATGGGTGCAGCTCAATAATCACCAAATGGGACATTTTCTATTATGTAACGCGGGAAACCTTGTTTTGTGCAAGCATCTCCACCTCATTGTCCATCTCACACTGAGCTTGTCCACTGTGGCAAGAAGGGAAGTCACGTCCATGTATGGATGAAAGTGTAACAGAAGGATTGGTTTCAAAAACTTTAGAATTTTTAGGGACTACTTTGAAAATTTTGAAATTATAGGGACTAAAACAAAAAAGATAAATTTTATAGAGACTAAAAACATATTTAAGCCTTTCTTGGAGAATAATTGTTTTTCCTACCATTTGATCTCTTTAAAAAAAATTAAATGGAATTCTCACTTGTTATCCAGTGACAGAGAAAAAGAATATGACAAGTATGTTAGATAAAAGTATAAAAGTATCATCACTCGAATATTTTTTTTCTTAAATTTAATTCAATGTCAATTTAAAAATTTGTATACTATCATTAAGAGAATGTAACATTATTGAAATAATTTAAATTTTCTATGTATAGTTAAATTTTTAATTATTTTAAATAAATCAATAATATATGCTGACAATATAAAACCTTTTATATATACTATAAATACATTAAAATTAGATATGTTTTCTTATGTGAACAATACATATATAGTTAAAGTTGAACCAAAGTTTGAAATATTAATAAAAAATTATGATAATTCATTTCACCTATTCCAGTTTTTCTAAAGGAATATTCCTATCATTTTCTGTGTTTCAAGGAAATTTTCATAATTTCGTTTTAGATATCTAAACATTTAAATAAGCATAAGGTGTGGATTACTCAATTGAAGTGGGTTAACCAATAAATTGAAAAATCGTAATCTAAAACGGAATAGAATATGGAAAGTAAGACTGGGTTGCTATGCTAGCTCTAGTATGATATATCATTGTAGATTTCGGGTGATGTTAATGAGAGAAAACGTTTTTCTCACCATGGATCATGGACAAAGAACCATCACATTAGAAGCATAAACAGGAAACATAAAAGAATAGGGGACAAAATTGGTAACTATTCCACCAAACTGGAAAGAAATTGATTGATGTCGTGGAATAAAAGATTCAAACTAATGTTCAGATGAGGTTTCAAATAATATTAACTTTAAAGGAAGATGCATTTTTAATTTTAACTAAAATATCCAAAATAAAGTTAATTACTTAAACGGATTTATATGTAATGTGCCAATCAAGGTTGATTCAGTTAGTACAGATTAAAGAACTGAGCTTGAAATGTTTAGGTTCACCACTACCAGCGATATCCCGAGGTACGTAGACGATTTGTAGCCCTTTTTATACTTGTGACATGCTTTAATTTTAATATGTGGTAACCTCTTCTCTCCCAAATCTGTATAGCAACTAAGAAAAAAAATGTAAAGTGTCATTGTGCTTTTAGTAATATTAGAGAAGCTAAAGCTCTTGACTGACAAGTTGGAATTTCTTAATCAACTATTTTTTGGTTGCGTTTATTATATTCAATGGATTAAACCGGTTGCAACTTTTAACAATAGCTTCATTTTCTATTTAGATAAGGATTATTCTATGTTATTTGCACTTAGAATTGAGGGTAATCTTACCCGTGATTTTAAGGTAGGTGAAGTTCTAACTATTAACACAACGTTTTTAATTAAACAAAATTTGTGGTCAGAGGATGGTGATTCAGATCAATTACAGGTTCGTTTAGTATTTAATAATTTCACCTACCTAAAATCTCATTTGCAGGTGCCACATTTTTTTATTACTATTATTTCATGTTATGTATGTTAACTTTTTAGATAATTGTTGTTGCAATGAATTACTTTTAAAAAGTAAAATACAAATGACAACCACTCACAAAAAAAAAAGAATAAAAGAAATGAATTCTCACTTATTCATGATTTGTTTTAATTTTTATATCCTTTTATTTTATAAAAATATAAATTGTTAATTTTTTTCATGAACAGTTTTTAATTTTGCATGTTAATCTAAGTAATCTAAACACATAATTGTCTCACACTAGATGTGAACAATATACGGAAAGAAAGAGTATGTGAAGTATGTGAGTAAAAGATATCTATCATTACTCTTAGCTATTTTTCTTATGTGAACACTATTATATACTTGAAGTTCAAAGAAAGTTAGTAATAATTAATATTAATTATGATGATTCGTTTCATGTATTATTTTCTTATTATAAAAGATTCATGTCTCAGTCTTGCATTCTATGTATTTCAAAGAACATAAAGGTTCTAAATTATGGATTCCTCAATAGATCATGTGGGTCGCCATAAATTGTCATAATTTAAAAAATTATAGAATTTAAAAATTGAGATTGGATTGTTATGCCACATGGGCTACTGTCATATATCATTGACTTAAGTTGACTTGTTGTGATGTCATAAATCACAAAATGTTTGTCTAACCAGAAACAATGTATCACGCGTGACGATTAAAAAATTCCAACTAGTGTTCACATTGATTTTGAAAATTTGAAACAGAATGTCAATTTTATAAAAAAAATTTCTGGTTTCTATGAAGGCCAATTCTATAATGGCCACTTCTACAATACACTATGAAATTATAGTGTATGGATACATAATAATATTTTTGCCATTGATTTCTTTAGTGTATATATGGACGGTTGTGATTATATCAATCCAATACAATTAAATGTATTTCGTATTTTCCCTTACTATTTTATTTAACTGCATGTTTTCCTATTATTTTAGCAAAAGAGTGAATTTTGAGTGAAAAAAAACTGCCCAACTGCTATCATCCCATTCCTATCTCCGCCATCGTGCGTGACTGTGTGGAGCCATTATCGATCTTCATTCTTCCATCTCCATTCCTAAAGTGCTAATTGATTGCCAAATAAATATACATAACAGGGAATCAAATTGGGCCTAAATACTTTGCAATCCTATGTCAAATGCTAACTGTAAAGTCAATCTTAATGTTAGAGTTCTGCTTTAACCTGAGTTGCACCACAGTTATAAAACTTATACTTTAAAGATGCAGAAGCAATGACTATAACAACCTATGACCTTTTATAATTACTCCAAAGTTACTGTCTTTCTCCCTAAAAGCAATGAAATATTAGATGCACCATAGTAGCTAGTTATTCGCTGCTTCATGAACGTATAGTAGTATGAGATTTTTTTTAAAGATTTAATCTTTGATTAAAACTTAAAATAATGAACAATTATGTAATTAAATAAAATAATGGGTGCAAAATACTAAATAATTTAATTTTAGTGAATTGAGATAATTACAACCATTCACGTGTACATGAAAAAAATCAACGGCAATGATATTATAGTGTATCTATACACTTAGAACTTTATAGTGTATTGTAAAAATAACCTTCTATAATACATCATAAGATTATAGTATATAGATATACTATTTCATATTTATCATTAATTTCCAGTAAAAATATATTGACGGTTAAGATTATTTTAGTATATTAAATTAAAGTTAATTATGTTATTTTTTTTATTTAATTATATTATATTTCATTATCTAAAATAATAATAAAGTATCTGTTACTAAATAGTAGTAACGATTATCAACGAAAAATTTTCCTTTACGAATACCATGGTTATCTGTGCACTGCAATCAAATCAGCAATCACAACTAACGAAGCAATAAAATGAGAAGCAAAACTTTTCTTTCATTATTGGATTTGTAATGAATTTGATATGTATTCAAAATGAGTTGTTAAGCATTTATTTGTTATTATTTATATTTAATAGACTTTTAAATATTTATTGTGAAACCAACAGTCAATAAATAATTGACAATTCACCCTAAATACCAAACCCATTAGAATATCATAGCAATTCCCTAAAATACATAAAGACAACCAAAATAACTTTGGTTTCAGTGACTCATTCCCGCACGAAACGGTTAGCAATTTGTTCGCAAGCAACGCAAAGCGGCACCACCTGCACAGCATTTGTTCAATGAATTGCTTTCTCCATCATCACTTCCTCTCTTTCTCAAACCCCAACCTACCATCACCGTCCTTGTTCCAAAGCCTGCTTCCATCACTTGGATGGTAATTGAATCAAAATTCAGTATATACATTGAAGATTTTATGCACTGGGTACATTCATTTTGACATGTGATTTTAAACCACCCAATAATTTGTAGATATAGAATCATTGTTTATTGGGTTTCACTTGTCATGGTTTTTGTTTAGCATGAATTCTAATCGCAGCAGATGCAAGCAAAGGAAAACAGAACAATGAGGGAGGGGAAAGTTGCAGTTCAATTTTAATAGATAACCGTTATTTGAGTAATGAGAGGGTTTAATTTTAATTTATTCTTATTTCAGGGACTTAATATAATTTACATAAAAATTAAGGGATAAACATATATCAAAAATAATTTAATATACTTAAATAATCTTAACGGTACCTTGTTTATTTTTAAAATAATGGTAGATATCAAATAGTAGATTCATACACCATATTTCCATAGTGTACTGTAGAATTAGCCTTCTATGCATATTTTCAGGCTTGTTTTTGTATTAATTTATATTAAGTCTTTTCAAACAATTTTAAAGGCCCGTTTAAAAAATTCCAACTAATGTTCACATTGATTTTGAAAGTTGAAATAGAACGTTAATTTTAGAATCTCTTTTTGGTTGGGACCAATGTTATCTAGATCGGTATCGTGAATTGATCTCTTATTCGATTATGATTCAATGTCAAAATTGAATTTATAGTTGGATCATGTTAAATCGGTCAAAATTAAAAAAAATTAAAAAAAATCGGATTGAACCGAGATAAAATCGGGTTGAACCAGCCATCTCTTTTTTTTTTTTTAATTTTTTTTAATTTTTTAATCAATTAACTACTCAATTAAAAGTGATAAGAAATTTAATAATTAAAATTTTAAAATTTTATTATGTATTTTATTATTGATAATATGTGTTATAAATCATGTATATATATATATATTTAATATGTAATTATAACATCATCCAATTTCACTAAACAGTTAAACTGGTTGAATTGGTTAACCCAAACTGAAAACTTTTTTAATTTATTGTTTGATCTAACTTTAACAACATTGTGTGAGTCACCTATAAATTGAAAAATCATAATTTAAAAATTTATAGAATTTAAAAATTGAGACTGAACTGTTATGCCACATGGGCTACTATCATATATCACTGACTTAAGTTGACTTGTTGTGATGTCATAAATCACAAATTTTCTGTCTAACCAGTAACAATGTATCATCACGCGTGACGGTTAAAAAATTCCAGCTAGTGTTCACATTGATTTTGAAAGTTTGAAAATGAATGTCGATTTGATATATATATATATATTTTTGGATTTTTATGGATTAGTTTTATTAGCCGCACGGAGTTTGTTATATTAGATATATATTAATATTTTTAATTATAATATCTTGTTTATTTTTATATTTTTTATAATAATTTTTTAATTTGCTTTATGTAAGAATAATAACTTAATCATTTTCTAATTTAATTATCTCAAAATAAAAATAAAAAATTCATAAAAATTAAATATATCATGAAATTTTTAATATATTTAATGCCTAACAAGATGTAAAAAATAAAAATAAAATAATAACTACAAAATATAAAATTTGAAGTATTTGATTAAGGTTAAAAATATTTTAAATTAAATATTTATTAGAGTATTTATTCAATATAATAGGTAAATAATTATAATTAATACTTGATTAATTTAAAATATATTAATAATTTTAATATGTTATGATATATGGGATTTTTTGCGTTAATATAGTAAAACAAAATTACTAGAATCATGCTGATTTGAAATTAAGTACCAAAATAAGCTATTTTTTTAATAAAACAAACTTCTTAACATATTTAATTTTTTTATTATTATAATTAACTGTAAGAAGTCGGTTTCAATAGGCTATTTTTTCAATGAAACCGACTTTTGAAACTTTAATTTTTTTTAAAATATGATGAGAAGTCTGTTTTAATCATAGCGACTTCTCAATTGTGTTTTTTCATTTTTTTTATGGTTGTTTAGGGTTTTGGAAAGGTGGTTTAATGATATGGTTAAGTGGTTTAGGGTTTTTATTGAGTAGTTTAGGGTTTTTGTTAAGTGGTTTAGGGTTTTAGTTTAGATGAGTAGTTTATGAGTTTGGTTAGGTGGTTTAGGGTTTTTATCGAGTAGATTAAGGTTTATGGTGAATATTAAGTCTTTAGGGTTAATTATTAATAACTTAGGGGTTAGGATTAAGGATTAGTGTTTAGGGTTTTGGATTAATGGATTAGGGGTTTAGGGTTATTTAATGTTTTAGGATTTGAGATTAATTTTTATTTGGGTTTAGGAATATTTATTTGGGGTTAATAATTAGTAAGTAATGGTTTAGGGATTTTAAAGGAGTGTTTTATGATTAATTGGTTAATTAAGGGTTGAGCAAAGATGAAGAAGATTTATCCACTAAGGAAAAAATTAAGGGTTTGGCTCAATATGTCATTGTTTAATATCAAAAACATATTAATTGTATTTAAGATCCATAAAAATAAATATTGACAAATTCTTATATTTAAAATTAAGAGATATTTGATATTTAATAAGATCTAAATAAATATAAGATTTGGGAAAGTAGATTGTAGTAATAATCATTATCTATTATCTACTAAAATTTTAAGAGATAAGAGATAAAATTAAAATTAAGGTAAAAAATTGAAATTTGATAACACGTGGCACAACATAAACCTGCATCAAAGGAGTCAGAGCGATGATTTGTGATCTGTGTGATGGTTTGGCTCTATAATAAATGTTTTAAAATCTATAAAATATAAAATATAACTAATAAATATTTAATAGCTCACTTTAAATATTAACATCCTAAAAAAAATATCAAAATAATGCACGCTAATGTGATGCGATGTCATTAAAATAGGGGTAGGGGAAAATACCAAAGTAAGGCACGCTAATGTCATGTCATGTTATTGAAAATAGATGGGTCAGTTGGTTATTATTCTGGATTTTGAGATAGAGCAAGTAGAATATTTTAGTTCAGATTTTGTATTGTAGAAATAAACTTTAATAGTAACTTTTAAGGTAAATTAAATTAAATTTGAAATAAAAGTTAATAAATTTTTGTTTGGTATTATAGAAGAGAAATAAAAATAATAAATACAATACAAAAGAAAAGAAAAGAAAAGAAAAGAAAAGAATAGAATAATTATTACTCACCTTATTTAATAACATATAATGAAATGATAAAAAAAAAAGAATGTTTTCATTTTCCTCTTCATACGTTGGATAAGGGGAGGATGAAAAAATATGAGGGCCACAAAAAGTCTAACATTCAAAAAAATTTCCTTTTTATCATTAAATTGATATCAAATAAGGAATGAGTCTAATCCTTAAACCTCTTCTTTTTCTTTTTATTCTAAAAATGTATACTAAACAAAGCATAGAAGAAATTCGTACAAAAATCATATTATAAATTTAATTTTAACAAAGTGAGTCTTCTAAATTTTAAACTTATTTTTTCACACTTATATTTTAAAAATAACTATATCTTATAATATTTAAATAAATAAAAATTTAAAAATGAACTCTTTTAACGTTATTTTTTACAATTAAATTTTTTATCCTCAATCATTTTATAATCAATTCTTTACAAAATAAAAAAATCTTTATAACCTAATTTAGAGGGATCATAAACACACATGATAGCATCTCCGCACTTCACTCTAGAGCGTGACCTGACGAGTTTAATGTGGGTTTGCAATAATCTATGCTCAGTTGGTGCATTTGCCTTGACTAATAATAGATCCGCGCGTTGTTATAAAGACTCGCTGTTTATATCGTAAAACTTTATATAGCTTCTATATATTATCTTTTATATATAAAAGAAGAGTAGCTGGTGCATGATGAGAAGTTTTTTGTTTTCCCGCTCATTCTGAGGCTACTATTGACTTTTTATATCTCATTAATGTGTGAATTATTTAATTTCAAATTAAACTAATTTCCTAGCCCTCATTTATTGTATTTTAATGTTATTTATATTTGTTATAACTGACGTGATTCTTTTTAAAGTTAAAGTAATGTTTTAATCTAAGGGCCTATCATGAATACATGGTCAGGATACTCAATGGCAAGGCTAAATGTTATTTATTTTATTCTAAAATTAAGTAATTTCCAGCTGTCCTATTTATTGTATTTTAATGTTTCTTATATTTTCAAAAACTGATTTGTGGTTCTTCTGGTATTGTGTTTCGACAGGCCCATTTATTTTCCATTAGAGTTCCTAATTTTCTTTCTCAGCCGAAGGGTCACCTTGCTCATCGGTGGAGAAGATTTAATGTCGTCGTTTGGTCTTCATTTTTCATCCCTTTCTACAGAGTCTTTGCTACATATATATTATGTTTGTGGGTTCCCCTTTTTAATTTGCAGATTCAAAAGCGATAAAGGTAAGTGATTCTTTTTAAATTTGTTTTCATCATCTATTGCTCTCATTTCTATTTCCATTGCCATAACCGTAGTAGATTGTTTTAATTCTTAATTCTCTTCATCTATTGCTCTTATCTGTTTTGTCATTTGGAAGTTGTTCGATTTTGTGGTTGAAGGAGTGTGTGATAGAGTTCGATTTTTGGTGTTTTCTTTCGTTTCTTAATTGCTAAGCTGACCATGCAAATGCATGATTCATTATCCTACTGATTAGTATTTTGTTGTATCTTCTCTTTTTTGAATTGTTTTATTGTTATCAATCATCCAGTTTGTTTAGAGTTATATTTCATCGGTCCATGTTATGTATACATTATTATATGTTATTTAGTTCCATTTTACAAGCTTTTTTATTCACTAAACGACACCCTTTTGTTATCAGGATGCCGCCTAAGTTAGCATTTGTCCGGGACATTGTACCAGGGAGGATTGATTGGAAGATGAAAGTTCGAGTGATTCGTTTATGGACAGTGCCTGATTTTATGAATCCTGAGCATACAAATAGCATTGAAATGGTTTTAAGTGATGAGATGGTAAACATTTCCTTCATCAATTTAGCAAATATTCTCTTTTTTATTATTGTAGTTCCACATTATTTATTTGTTTATTTCTCCATATAGGGAGGGAGGATTCATGCTACCATAAAGAAAAGTCTGGTGTTGAGGTTTAAGGAGTTATTAAATGAAGGTTTAGCTTATGTTTTGCAAAATTTATTGGTTGCTCAAGCTGATTCAAAATTCATAACCACTAAGCTTATGTATAAACTCAATTTTATGGGAAGTACTACAATTATCGAAACTGCATCGATAAGATACCCATTATTACATTCCAATTTGTTCCTTTTCTTTGATATCATTAATGGGGGAGATGAAAGTTTACTGATAGGTGAGTTTTTTCCCATATTAAATATATGTTTCTGTTGTAGATTAGTAATATTGATTTGAATAATTCTTATGTTTCCTTTTTTTTATTTTTTTACCATACTATAATTATTTCACAGATGTTATTGGTCATGTTGTGGAGAAGGATATGTTGAAGGAGACTGAAAAAAATGGGAAAAAGAGTAGGCTGATTGAGTTTGTGCTTGAAGATTTAGAGTACGTTGTATATCAATATTATACATATATATATTTAAATCTATTTTTAAATTTTATTTTTTAAATATTGAGTTAATTATTTTTAAATTAAAGTTGCTGCTATGTGTTTTTTTTTTTTGGATGTCTTGATTGCAGGAAAAATAAGGTCAATTGTACCTTATGGGGTCAATTTGCTGATGAGATGAGTGAATTCTTGGCAAATGATCAAGATACAGGACCTATTATTGTTATTTTACAGTTTTGCAAGATAAAGCCTTATAATGGTAAAATTATGTTTTATGTATCGTAATTTTATATAGTTTATGTATTGGTTTTAGTTATTTCATTATATGGTATTCTTTATTCTGATTCTATTATCTTTTTAGGAAGAGTTGGCATTTCAAATGCTTATCATGGATCAAAGCTTCTTATTAATCCAAATCTGAAGGAAGATGTTGATTACAAAGAGAAGTTTGTTTTGTATTTATAGTATTTAGTCAAAATATATTCTATAAGGAATATTTTCTAATTTTTTATCTTTTATATTCTCCTTCTTTGATCGATGATAAAGACTGATTAATGGGGAAGAGTCTTACAGTCAAATAATTAGTCAAATGTCTGTACCAGTATCTATGTCCGTTTCTGATGACTTACTTCAAACGGATAGGATGACCATTGCTGATATTATTGAGTCCACAGAGGTCTGTTTACTAATTTATATGTTGCTTTTCTATAGATTAAATGAATTTGCATTCTAATTGAGATAAAAGCATCATTAAATTGTAGGAATGTGTGGGTTCTGTGCTTGCAAAAATACTAGAAATTGAAACTGAAGATAATTGGTGGTATGAGGCATGTAGCAAGTGTCTTAGAAAAGCAGAGCCTGTTGGAAGGAAGTATTATTGTGATAAATGCGAAAAGTTGGTCGTTGCAGTACCTAGGTAAATGTTAAAAATGATTTATTTCTTTTTTCAACTTTTTCATAACATTTAATCAAGAATGCATTAATTGTCAATATAGGTTTAGGATTCAAGTTAAGGTAATTGATCAAACTGGATCAACTTCATTTGTAATGTTTGACCGTGTGGTTTCACAAGTGATAAGCAGGACTGCTGCTGAAATTATTGAAGCATCGACTCAGGTAATACATTAATAGCTATATATATCAAATGTTATTCTATTGCCATACATCAATGTCTATTCTAATTTTTTAGAAACAATATTTATTTATTCTTGCCAAATGACACTATACCTTATTATATTTTATTGAAGGTTATAATTATAAGAATATTGATATAACTCATAATTTTATTCTATTTTATAGGAAAATAATAATAACAACCCTGCTGACTTTGATGCATTTGTTGAGAAAGAATTCTTATTTAAGGTAGAGATTGGTTCACTCAATATAAAAAATAGTTGGCCAGTTTATACAGTTAAAAAGATCACAGCTGATGAGGACATAATTCGGCAATTCAGGTCTCGCTATTCTATTACGGTTAGTATGTATCTAATACAGCTTAAGGTCATTGATAAAGTAAAACTGTATCATAAATAATATTAGGTTGAGTTCATTATTTTTGAACTAAATACCAAAGTTTTTCTATTTAGGGCAATGAGGAGGAAGAGGATATAGATCCTACTGGAAATGCTGGTGTCCAAGTGGCTGATAACTTGAAGGTATTATAAATTTTTAATGCTATTGAAAAATATTTTATATAGGTGATATAATAATAATATTTCTAAATTGGGTAATATTCTGAGGATATTTTGTTTAAATTTTGTAGGATTTTGGTTCCAATGAGCTTGAAATAACTCCATCAAGTAAGATACCTAAAAAAAGAGCTGCTGATGAAGTAGTTGTTTGTTCTCTATCTGATGATGGTGCCTCTCAGTTATCAAGCAACAAAGTGATGAAGAACATTAAACTTGAGTAGGAATGTTGTTAGGGAGGAAGTGTTGGAATATTGGAATTGTTGGAAAAAAAATAAGTTAGGCATTGCAAACAGTTGTTTAGTATGTTGTTTTGTCTTTTGGAATTTAGGTTCTTTTTGAACTATTGTTTGTTTTGTGGTTATGGAAGATTCGGTTATGTACTCATCATTACTATCAGTATGTGGGTTGAATTTTGGTTTCATAATGTCAAACCTTGATAAAGCTTACGTATGGAATGCTATTATTTTTGGACATGTTGGGTTTATATTAACGTCAGATTATAATCTATACATTTGTTGAGGGAAATTCCGATTTCAATATTGTTTTGGATAGTTTGGTTTGAATACAAATATAATAGGTTTGTTATACTATTCATATCACCAGTAGGCGTTTTTGACATTTACATTAATTCTCCTACATTGATGGTGAGTCTTAAAACTTGAAGAATTTGATTTCGATGTTAATTGTAAATTAGAATAAGTAATAAATATTAGTAAATATTTAAAGATACAAGGAGAACAACGTATGGAGCTACTATATATGCAATAGATAACTTTAAAGGTGTCTAACCATGAATTAAAATTAAGAGATTGTTGTAAACTTTGTATTTAATTGATCAAAAAATTTTAAACTAGACTATTATAAAAACTGAATCTCATAATTTTGGCAGCAGTATAGGTCTAACATTGTTAACTTATTATTTTTTTAAAAGAAGGAATATAACAAGCCTATATTGTCTACTTGGTAAGTAAATAGAGCAACATTCGATGCATATAATAGAAACTTTTCCATAATTGGGACAGTTCATAATTATAGCAAAATCAATTTTTTAAACACAGAATATAATTTTTAAAATGTCAATTAATTATGTAAGTGTAAGAATTTATGAATATGTATTAATTACATTAGCACTCATCTTTGAAAATCGTATAGGCACAAGTAACTGTAACTATCATTAAATTTCTTACTACTTAAATTGAGACTCTATAACTTCTATGGCAGCTTAAATTAATTGTTAGTATTATAAGTTATTATAATAATAATAATAATAATAATAATAATAGATAATTGTTATTGCAACTTTTCATATAACCAACTACTGTTTTTCTTTGTTGCTTTATATATTATAATAATAGATAATAGATAATAGATAATTTATAATATTGAATAATTATTATTGCAACTTTTCATATATCCAGCCACTTATTTTACTTTATTGCTTTATCAGTTTTACACTGCTCCATCTCAATAGAAGCTATAGCACGTACTCATCTTCGTGTTCAGCTAAGAAGAATGGAAGAAGAGGTATTCAACATATTTGGAAAGCATTATGGTAAGAATGATTGAGCAACATTCCTGCCTTCATTTATTTTATATAGAACTATAGTTTGAATATTTCTTTTACTTCTTCTTCACGTCCACCAAAACAATATAAGTTATGGCTTTAGTCAATGGTGTTGTATTCTGTTACATCATAAGATTAATTTATGTTTCCTTCAATGATCATGTTTTCACTAAGCCATTATTCTATATGTTTTATTTGTTTACAGTGTAATTTGATTTGATTTCCAAACGACTATCCTTAAAAAGTAGTTAATCAGATGAGTGATCAACATACACCAATAAAAAGAAAACATCCATCAGTAGTTCCAAGTTCAGAGAATTACAGCAATGGCTTAAGAAATTATGTTTCTTCTAACGATGATGTTTTTGGACCAAAGGGTGGAAGGCCACCATTGTATAATGTCACAAATGGTAAGTAGTTTTCATGTTCTAAATTAATGAACTACTTATTATTATCTATAGGTTTTTTTAGTTCTATTTCGTGTTCAAGCTATTCCAGTAGCATTTATATTATTTAATGCATTAATTATTATGTTTCATGCAGTTGAAAACAAGTATGCTAAGAGATCTGGATGTTACAGAAGTTATAATTGGAAGAGTACAACATCATCTAGAAATTCGGTTGTTAATAGTAAAATGTCTCCAATTGGAACTGGGAAATATATCCTAAATGCTGGGAAAGTTATAGCACAACCAATTGTCAAGGAGAAGGAGGATAGTCAAATGGTAGTAGACCTCAAAGAAGATAAGTCTACACCAGCAGGTATAATAGTTTAAGACTTTAGTTAAATATTCACTAATTAATTTCATTTATGTGTATTATGAAGGCATTTAAATTTCTTTTAATTTGTCCACTATTTTTCTATCTAATACAAATGTAGATAATTATATCACTTTTCATAAAAGATGAATCAAGATTTGACAAAGGGAATGATTAGAATTTGGTTCCATTTATTATTTCTGTCTTTTTTAAAAAAAATTGTTAGCTTCTTTACTTCAATTTGACTCTTAATTTGAATTTGCTCTTTATCTTAAGTAGATGCACATATAGATGATATTACTACTTCCACTAAAAAAATTTAAATTGGAGTCATGATAAATGGATAAAATTTGAAGACCAATTATTACTGTTATAGTTATATTATTCTTTATTACACACTTATTTACTATCAAATGGTTCCTTAAAATTAACAACAGAATATGAATCACCAGTTGAATTAAGAATTTCTTTTGAAAAAGAACAAGTTAGTATTAATGCAGATCCTATAATTGTTAGCAAAGGAGGTGTAACTGACAAGGAGGAAAATCATATTGTAGTAGACTTTGAAGAACACACGTCTTCACCTCCAGGTATAGTTTATATGTCTTTACTTAAGTATTCACTATTTAGTTTCATTTATGTGAGTTGTAATAGTATTTGAATTTTTTTAATTTTGTTTTGTTGTTTTCCAATCTGATGCAATTATAGATAATAGTATCACTTTTCAAAAGGATGAATCAAGATGTGAAAACAGAAGTGGTCAAAATTTAGATCCAGGTATTATTTATGTTTTATTTTTAAAATTCTTATCTTCTTTACTTGAATTTTATTGTATATTTCAAATTGCACCTTATCTTTTCAAGTAGATGCATATATAGATAATGTTACTGCTTCAATTAAGAGGCAATAAATTTTAGTTATGCTATGAGGAGAAAATTTCAGGACCAATTATAACTGCTTTAGTTTTAATATTCTTTATTATTTACTTATTTACTAACTAATCTTTTCTTCAAATGAATAGCAGAATATGAATTACAAAATGAATTAAGATATTCTGAAACAAATGAACAAACCAAAGATGATGCAGATCCTATCATTGTCAGCAATGGAGGTGTGAAGTAATTAGTTTATTCTTAACAGGATTTAAATTATTATCATTATCTAAGAATAAATATATGTTTTTGCAATTACTAAATATTTACTTTAAAAAATTGCAGAGTATTGGGACATTAGTGATCCTCATTGGGAGTGTGAGTATTGTGGTGCATTGATGTGGTATTCTGAAAGAGTGCAAAAACGATGGAATCCATTTAATCCTAAATTCTCATTGTGTTGCCTTCAAGGAAAGATTGAGCTTCCAATTCTATCAAATCCTCCTTCAACTCTTAGAGATCTTTTCTTTAATCATGATGCCAAAAGCAGATTCTTTCAGGAGAATGTGCGGTCTTTTAATATGATGTTCTCTTTTACTTCTTTGGGAGGACGAATAGATAGATCTGTAAATGAAGGAAATGGACCTCCAGTTTTTGTCATGTGTGGTGAGAATTATCATAGAATTGGAAGTTTAGTTCCAGCTCCAGGATCAGCACCGAAATTTGCCCAATTGTACATTTTTGATACACATAATGAAGTTTCAAATAGGTTACATGTTGTGAGGTAATGTAGTAACATGTTAAAATTACTTTAATTCTTTTTATTATGACAAACCTATTATTGTATATCGTTTATGTTCTTTACAGGATGGATAAAAAGTCAGCAGCACTAAATGCAGATATTATTACTGATATCAAATCTATGCTTGATGAATACAATCCATATGCCAAATCGTACCGAATGATTAGAGATAGATTTGAAGGAAATAACTTACCTAATGTCAAGTTGCGACTGATAGGCAAAAGAGGTCATGATGGAAGAAAATACAACCTCCCTACTGTTTCTGAAGTTGCTGGACTAATTGTTGGTGATTTTGATTATGCTGGTGCTGAGAGAGACATTATTGTAGAGACACAATCTCGATCATTGCAACGTGTGTCTGTATTAAGTACAGCTTATCTTCCACTTCAATATCCTTTGTTGTTTCCACGTGGAGAAGATGGGTATAGAGATGATGTTTTATTGAATGACGGCAGCAAAGCATTGTCTAAAAAAAGGCAGAAGGTGTCGATGAGAGAATTCTTTGCTTTTAGAATTCAAGAAAGGAAGAATGAACACTCTGCTCTATTGTATTCAAGACGCCTTTTCCAGCAATTTTTAGTGGACGGTTATAGTATGATTGAGTCATCCCGTTTAACATATGTTCGTACTCATCAAAAGGAATTAAGAGCTGAAATGTACAAAGGCCTATCTGAGGCAATTTTGAGAGGAGAAAATGATCCCTCTAGAGCTGGAAAACGAGTTATATTGCCATCATCATTTACAGGAGGTGCACGTTACATGATCCAAAATTATCAAGATGCCATGGCTATATGTAGATGGGCAGGGTATCCTGATCTATTTATCACTTTCACATGTAATCAAAAATGGCCTGAAATATGCAGAATTTTGAATAAGAAGGGGCTGAGATCTGAGGATCGACCAGACTTGGTTTGTCGGGTGTTTAAAATCAAACTAGATATGTTGATAAAAGAGATACGACAAGGAAAGGTTTTTGGAAAGGTCATAGCTGGTAAGATTTCAATATCATTTTAATTTATGTTATTATTATAATATAAATGAATGTAAATAAATAAATATTTCTTACTACCATTCAATTCTAACATTGTTATAGTGTTAATATTGATTTTTTTTTCTATTATTCACAGTTGTGTATACTATTGAATTTCAAAAGCGAGGATTACCACATGCTCATATACTTATATTCATGCATCCTGATCATAAATATCCAAATTCAGAAGATATTGACAAAATCATATCTGCTGAAATTCCTGATAAAGAAGAAGATCCTGATCTTTACACAGCTGTACAAGCTCTTATGATTCATGGTCCATGTGGAGTTTTGAACAGAAAATCTCCATGCATGCAAGAAGGAAAATGTACAAGGTACTTTCCAAAACGATTTCTCGATCGTACAACTCTTGATGAAGATGGGTATCCTCTATATAGGAGGAGAGATAATGGCAGAGTTATCAAAAGGGCTGACATTGTTATTGATAACAGATTTGTGGTCCCTTATAATAGATATTTGCTCATTAAATACAATGCACACATAAATGTTGAGTGGTGCAACCAATCGAGGTCCATAAAGTATCTTTTCAAGTATGTTAATAAAGGTAATGACCGTGTCACTGCAAGTTTTTATCAAAATTCAGGAGATGATAGTCAATCCCAATGTTTAGATGAAGTAAAGATGTATTATGATTGTAGATATTTATCTTCCTGTGAGGCAGTATGGAGGATATTTGCTTTCGACATTCATTTTAGAGATCCTGCTGTTGAACGTTTGTCTTTCCACTTGCCTGATGAGCAACTTGTGATTTTTAGTGAAGATGATCCTATTGATACAATCCTTGATAGGCCGAAGACATATAAATCCAAGTTTTTGGCATGGATGGAAGCAAATAAGAAATATGTTGAAGCAAAGACTTTGACTTATGCACAATTTCCTTCTAAATTTGTTTGGAAACAATCTCTATTTGAGTGGACACCTAGAAAACAAGGCTTTGCTGTTGGCCGAATTCATTTTGTACCTCCTGGAAGTGGCGAGATGTACTATTTGAGGATCTTACTAAATGCTTCAAAGGGTCCTGAATCTTATTCTGATATAAGAACAATTAACGGGGTTATGTATCACACATTCAGAGATGCTTGCTATGCTTTGGGTTTGTTAGATGATGACAAAGAATATATTGATGGAATTTTGGAGGCAAGTTTATGGGGAAGTGCTATATACTTGAGAAGTATGTTTGCTACTTTGTTATTATCTAATCAGCTTTCTAGACCAGAAATTGTATGGAACAGTATTTGGCAATACTTAAGCGATGATATTCAGCATAGGCAAAGAATATTGCTTCGATATGATGGTATTATTTATTTAAATGTAGTAGCATTATTTTATTTCATTAGTATATTAACAAATAACTAATTTAAATATTAATGAACCATATGTCACGGGTTAATTTTTTTCTTCTCAATACTGAAATGCTTCTATCTTATCTATGATGACAGATTTGCAGTTAAGTGAAGATGACTTGAAAAATTATGCTCTTATAGAGATAGAGTTATTGTTGCAGAGTAACAACAAGACTCTAAGAGATTTCCCAACAATGCCTTGCCCAGATATGTCTTTGCTTTCAATTTCGCAGAATAGACTAATTCATGATGAGTTGAATTATGATAGGAATTCACTAGCTGCAGAACATACTCATCTTCTGTCCAATTTGACTGAAGAGCAAAGAAGTATTTATGACAAAATCATGGATAGAGTTGTAAATAATCGAGGTGGATTGTTCTTTGTTTATGGATATGGAGGTACAGGTAAGACTTTTATTTGGAAAACTCTTTCAGCAGCTCTTAGATCCAAAGGTGAAATCGTTATTACTGTTGCATCGAGTGGGATAGCTGCTTTACTGATTCCAGGGGGTAGGACAGCTCATTCTAGATTTGCAATTCCTTTGAATCCTAATGAAGATTCTATTTGCAACATTAAACAAGGAAGCCCTCTAGCTGAGTTGATAATAAGAGCAAAGCTAATCATCTGGGACGAAGCTCCAATGACTCACAAATATTGCTTTGAAGCTGTTGACAGAAGTTTAAGGGATATTCTAAGATTCTCTAATGGAAATAGTCTCAATGAACCATTTGGTGGAAAAATTGTTGTCTTTGGAGGTGATTTTAGACAGATTCTACCAGTAATCTCAAAAGGAACAAGGCAAGATATTGTGTTTGCAACCATTAATTCTTCATATTTATGGAGATTTTGTGACCTTCTAACTTTGACAAGAAATATGAGACTCGAAACAGGGAACTCCACTTCTGATGTAAATGAAATGAAGAAATTTGCAGATTGGGTACTAAGTATTGGGAATGGTACTATTGGTGACCCGAATGATGGGGAAGTCAGCATTGAAGTTCCTAATGATCTCCTAATAGAAGATTATGCTGATCCGCTTGCTTCAATTGTGAACACCACATATCCTGATTTTTTGCATCAGATGAATGATCCCAATTATCTACAACATAGGGCTATCTTGGCTCCTACAAATGAAATTGTTCAAGTTGTAAATGATTACATGTTGTCCTTGGTCCCTGGGGAAGTAAAAACATATTTGAGTTTTGATAGCCCGTGTACAGTGAATGGAAGTATTGATAGACCTGATGATATTCATACACCTGAATTTTTGAACACTATATTTTCTTCAGGTCTTCCAAGTCATGAGTTGAAACTCAAAATTGGTGTTCCTGTCATGCTGTTGAGAAATATAGATCAATCATTAGGATTATGTAATGGTACTCGGCTTATAATTACACAATTAGGTAATCATGTCTTGGAAGCAAAAATTATATCAGGTACGAATATCGGGCATAAAGTTTTTATTCCAAGATTGACTTTAACACCATCTGATAGCAGAATTCCTTTTAAATTTCAACGTAGACAGTTTCCTTTAGGTGTTTCTTTTGCTATGACAATAAATAAAAGTCAAGGCCAATCCCTTCGATATGTGGGCTTATATCTTCCAAAACCAGTTTTTTCTCATGGACAGTTATATGTTGCTATCTCAAGAGTTACTAGCCGTAAGGGGTTAAAGATATTGATTTGTGACAAGGATGGTCAAACCTCAAAGGAAACTATGAATGTAGTTTATAAAGAAGTCTTCCAAAATTTGATCTAAGTAAGTTTTTTACTTTTGTTGAAATTCATATAATATTTTATTCATTCATTACAGATAATGATGACATATTATATATGTGCTTGAGTATTAATCTTTCTTCGTACAACCTGTAAATTTTTAGGAGCATAACTAATTGGTTTCCTTTTATGTTGGTTTGTTTTTGGCAGATGGATACCAATAGAGCTGTTTGTCACTTCGCACAAATTAATATTATATGGGTGTTGGTATTGTTATTTTTATTCTTTTTTAGATTGTGATTATACTGTAAATGATGTCTTTAATATGTTGTTCACTTTCTATTAGTTATGGTGATTTTTTGTTAGATTATGTTGTTCAGTTTTTTTTATTTTGTTAATATATTCAGATTATTGACTGCACAATTTATTATACACTAATATGATTAGAAATTTACAAGTTATACTTACCGTGCATCGCACGGGTACACATCTAGTAATAAATAAATTCACAGTATTTATGCTTTTTATGTTACATCATCTCTTCCATATGCGAGCATAAAATGGAGAAGGCATTATTTTTTGTTCTTTTTTTTACAATTTTTACAATTTAACATTTTTATGAATTTATATTCGCATTCTCACGTACATTACATATTTGTGACCTAAGACAAAATTAGTTACCTACATATATATATATATATATATATATATTGCATTGGGTTGTTTTCTTTTCCTTTACAATTTAATTTAATAATGGAGAAGACATTATTTCTTGTTTTTTCTTTTTTTACCCAGTCATCTACATAACTAGTAAGTTAAAATTATCATGAGAAAAAAAAATCACAAAATATTCTCATGAATAATTAATGAAATTAAATGTTGAAGTAATGTCATCGTCAAAATTAATCGGTCCAACTGCAACGTAACGAAACATATTTTCATGAAGTAAAATAGATTTTTCATGCCACATAAACTTTTTAATTATTTATTATTTTAATTCTTTCAAAGGAATTAATTCAGTTCTTAGAATTCACAGGTGTGGGGAACTACACAATAATACAAAAACCAGTCTCGATGAAAATTTTAAAATAAAATGATGTAAATGAAAAATGATTTGCAAAAGTTATTTACCAAAGTCATGTATGTTAAATTTTTTTATATACAATACTGAAAGCACGCACAAATATTTAAACCTATAACTCTTCCCAAATTATTCAAACTTCTTACCACTATCCAACTTCTAATAATTTCATGTATGTAAATTGTAACTGCCTATCAATCCTTACTGTAAGTGATAGAGATTAATGCGAAAAAACTGATAAGAAAATGCTTTTAGAAGCCCGGATAGGAGCCCGAATGAATGAAAAATGGAATCATGTCACATTTGCATTGGGGCTATAGACTCCAATTCCTTGGTGAGGTTCACAAAATTGGCAAAGCACCATTGTTGCATCAACAAGCCTACATTCACGCCACAAAAATCAATGAGCTCGCGTATCAGGAAAGAGAAGTGATTATGGAGCTCATAACGATGAACTCCAAACAACAGGTGTTAAAGGAGATGAAAATTCAAAGCTCTAATATGTATGATTTGGAATTGAAGTTTGAGGAGAGAAAATATGGTCCTTAGATGTTGAGTTGCAAAAAAAATGACTTAATAGGGCGATGGGAGTGATGGCAAGCAGTTCAGTGCATTAAGGTGTTCGGGTTCCATTCGGGATAATGAGTCCAGACTGCCGAGGATTATTCATGTTTTTAACCCAAAACATGATCTTTAAGGCTCATCAATTATTGAGCGAAATATCTCAATTTTTTTGTTAGGAAATTCCTTTTTCTACGTCTATAAAAGAGACAGGCTGGTAGTGAAGGAGATGTCAAGCTAAAACATCAATTATTGCTTCATCTTGATTACTTGGCTACTCGCGAAGTGCAGTATGGCTACTCTCTCAGAAATCATTCAGTCATTTCTTGCTATTGCTGCCAAGCAATGCAATTGGTATGAGGCGCAATTGCCATTTGTGCAGAAAACTCTCTGTTCTCTCGAGTTTGTTTTCCTGAAGAATGAAACTTCCACTTCCACTTCCACTTCCACCACCACCACCACCACCACCCTGACGAACACCACCAATTCTGGAGCCCTCAATACGGGCCACGTCAATGGCGGCAGCACAATTCGGGCACCTTCAGTTTCGGCGACACCAAATAAATGAAACATTCTGTAGCAGATATTATGGGTCTGCTGGCAAGAGTCTACTGGCAAACATTGTCTACCTGGAAAACAAGCCAGTAGACAGTTGTCATATATCATCTGATAAATTGTGTATATATATATATATATATATATATATACATACATATCTAGTGAAACAAATAATATAGTGTGTTTGTGTGTGTTTATGTTGTAAACTGAGTTTGAACCTCATCTTTATGTACCGGCAAATAAGCATTTTTATTAATATAAAAATATTAAATACTTTCTAATGTCATATTGAAAGTGACTATGGATACATTGATGCAGCTTATGGTTCTGTTATTAATCTTATATCGATCCTGCAGCAACAATGGTTATATCTCTTGATATAATAGTTTCTTATGTCATGTACTAATAGGTAAATGTTCCTTATCTAATTATAAGTTATTTCCTTTAAACTTTACACATCAAGTATTATGTAATTTATATTTTATTACATTATTTCTTGAATAGAGCAAACTGGCTATATGTGAAATAAACTACATATTCAAGTATCATATAAAAATCAAAAAATAATTTTTAAGCAAAATTTGAAACAATTTCGTTCAACGCGTATAATCTATATGTAATTAACGAATAACGACAAACATTTTCGTGGTGAAATGAGACAAACATTTTCTCCCATTATTATAGGTGGCCCACTTGAATTGAATAGTCCATGATCTAGAATGTTTATATATAAAACGACATTTAATAATATAGTTGTACATTATTTAAATGGGTTTTTAATATCAGAATATTTTTTAAAAAAGTTATTTTTTTTAATTATCTGATTTATAATTTATTAAATTTTTCTTAGAAATTATAAAAATAGTTACATTTCCCTTTTACTCTCACGTGATAGGATACAAAGTCTCTCGTCAGAAACTGTTAATTATTTATAAAGAGAATAAGAAAGGAAACTCCTAACTTAATGTTACAACATCTTTCACTAGTGGAAAAATCAATGAGTCTGGCCTCAAAAGTCAATTTTATTCACTGCAAAACCAATCATGAATCACTTTTATAAGAACTAATTCTTACAATAAAAATAAATTAATACAAATATAAATCAAATATTTTTAAAATATTATTACATATTTCAAGAAGTTTTTGCTTTATTCTTACAAGTAAAAATATATGTGTAAATTATGTGATTATGTGGGGTATATGGACTATTTAAAATACTTAGAGTGGGATGATGTTGTTATCTAATGACTTTGGTGAAAGTATATAATGAGACTGTGAGTATGAGTGTAAGTTTATGGCATGCAAGTATTATTATTTTTTAATAATATTTAAATTTTGCATTTACTAACTCAAAAAGTTTGCCTAATAATTAAAGAGATTTACTTAGGCAATAATTAAAGAGATTTACTTCCTATTTTTAATTACTCAAATTTAAATTTTAAAATAATACTTTAATAGAATTAAAAAATGTACCATACTCGTATGAGATGTACCTTTTAAAATTGTTTGAAAAGACTTAATATAAATTAATACAAAATAGGCCCCAAAAAATTCATAGAAACAAAAATAAAAATAAAAAATTGACATTCTGTTTTTAACTTTCAAAATCAATGTGAACACTAGCTAGTTGAAATTTTTTAATCATCACGCTTGACGATACATTGTTACTGGTTAGACAAACATCTTGTGATTTATGACATCACAACAAGTAACTTAAGTCAATGATATATGATAGTAGCCCATGTGGCATAACAATCCAGTCTCAATTTTTAAATTCTATAAATTTTTAAATTATGACAATTTATAGGCGACCCACATGATCAAGTGAGTAATCCATAATTTAGAATCTTTATGTTCTTTGAAATACATAGAATGCAAGACTGAGACATGAATCTTTTATAAATAAAAAAATACATGAAACGAATCATCATAATTAATATTAATTATTACTAACTTTCTTTGAACTTCAAGTATATAATAGTGTTCACATAAGAAAAAATAGTTAAGAGTAATGATATATATATTTAACTCACACACTTCACATACTCTTTCTCTCCGTTTATTGTTCACATCTAGTGTGAGACAATTATGTGTTTAGATTATTTAAAATGGATGGTATATTTTGAAAAATAACATGCAAAATTAACAACTGTTCATGAAAAAAATTAGCAATTTATATTTTTATAAAATAAAAGGATATAAAAATTAAAACAAATCATGAATAAATGAGATTTTATTTTTTTATTCTTTTT
The DNA here is from genome assembly GCA_023212625.1 of Styphnolobium japonicum. Lineage (NCBI taxonomy): Eukaryota > Viridiplantae > Streptophyta > Magnoliopsida > Fabales > Fabaceae > Styphnolobium > Styphnolobium japonicum. The sequence goes on along the minus strand of JALBWW010000007.1, from coordinate 9,431,335 downwards.
TTGCGAGTGGTTATCATTTGTATTTTACTTTTTAAAGGTAATTCATTGCAACAACAATTATCTAAAAAGTTAACATGAAATAATAGTAATAAAAAAAATGCGGCATCTGCAAATAAGATTTTAGCTAGGTGAAATCATTAAATACCAAACGAACCTGTAATAGATCTGAATCACCATCCTCTTACCACAAATTTTGTTTAATTAAAAACGTTGTGTTAATAGTTAGAAATTCACCTACCTTAAAATCCACGGGTAAGATTACCCTCAATTCTAAGTGCAAATAACATAGAATAATCCTTATCTAAATAGAAAATGAAGCTATTGTTAAAAGTTGCAACCAGTTTAATCCATTAAATATAATAAATGTAACCAAAAAATAGTTGATTAAGAAATTTCAACTTGTCAGTCAAGAGCTTTAGCTTCTCTAATATTACTAAAAGCACAATGGCACGTTACATATATTTTTTCTTAATTGATATAAAGATTTGGGAGAGAAGAAATTACCACATATTAAAATTAGAACATGTTACAAGTATAACGAGGACTACAAATCACCTACGTACCTTGAGATATCACTGGTAGCTGTGAACCTAAACATTTCAAGCTCAGTGCTTCAATCCCTACTAACTGAATCAACCTTGATTAGCACATTACATATAAATCCATTTAAGTAATTAACTTTATTTCGGATATTTTAATTAAAAATAAAAATGCATCTTCCTTCAAAGTTAATATTATTTGAAACCTCGTCTGAACACTAGTTGAAATCTTTTATACCACGACATCAATCAATTTGTTTGGTGGAATAGTTACCAATCAATTTCTTTGGTGGAATAGTTACCAATTTTGTCCCCTCTGCTTTAATGCTTCTGATGTAATGGTTCTTTGTACATAATGCATGGTGAGTAAAACGTTTTCTCTCATTAACATCACCCAAAATCTACAATGATATATCATACTAGAGCATAGCAACCTAATCTTACTTTCCATATTCTATTCGGTTTTAGATTACGATTTTTCAATTTATTGGTTAACCCAATCCACACATTATGCTTATTTAAATGTTTAGATATCTAAAATGAAATTTATGAAAATTTCTTTGATATACAAAAAAGACAGGATTATTCCTGTAGAAAAGCTGGAATAGGTTAAATGAATTATCATAATTGTTATTAATATTTCAAACTTTGGTTCAACTTTAACTATATATGTATTGTTAACATAAGAAAACATATCTAATTTTAATTTATTTATAGTATATATAAAAGGTTTTATATTGTCAGTATATATTACTGATTTATTTATAATAACTAAAAATTTAACTGTACATAGAAAATTTAAATTATTTTAATAATGTTACATTCTTTTAATGATAGTATACAAAATTTAAATTGTCATTGAATTAAATTTAAGAAAAAATAATATTCGAGTGATGATACTTTTATACTTTTATCTTACATACTTCTCATATTCTTGTTCTTCGTCACTGGATAACATTTAAATTTTTTTAAAGGGATCAAATGGTAGGAAAAACAATTATTCTCCAAAAAATGCTTAAATATGTTTTTAGTCTGTATAAAATTTACCTTTTTCAGTTTTAGTCCCTATAATTTCAAAATTTTCAAAGTAGTCTTTAAAAATTCTAAAGTTTTTGAAACCAATTCCTCTATTACACTTCCATCCATAGTTAGACGTTATCTTCATACGTGGCTTCCCTTCTTGCCACAGTGAACAATCTCAGTATGAGATGGACAATGAGGTGGAAATGCTTGTACAAAGCAAGGTTTCTCTTATTACATAATAGAAACTATTAGGATTTGTCATTCCCATTTGGTGATTATTGAGTTGTACCCATTGTTTGTTGATAATCTATCACAACCTGTTGAAATTGAAGATTGTTGGACCAAAATCTAGATATTTCGCATTGCAATTTCACGAGGGAAGCTCTTGTGTCCAGGTAATCCTTCACCTTTTTCGCATTGTCTGTTTGGGGTGTTTTTATATATATATGGGGACCATTTGTTGTCTTTTGTGTTTATACAGTTGGGGACCATTTGTTATCATTTTTCATAATAGTGGGGTACCACATCTGAATATAGTTGTGTTTGTGGTTGTGCATGTTTTTTGTAACCATAGATGAATAATTTACTGTAAATGTACATTATTCAAGTAAATTTGTCCATGAACCCGAAATCGAAATGGCATATGAAAAATGAGAGGTAGCTACATTTAGGGATAGATTTAGATAAGTAGTCATTTTTTGAGGTGTTGAGTTTGTTGAAAATATGGGCTACTAAAATAAAGTAAAGATGTGGTATTTATTCTCTAGGAAAAGCATGACAAAAGCGCTAAGATCAAGGACACTTGGGACAGTCATGCTATGGACATGACAAATGATGCCTTGTCATCACCTAAACGTGAGGTGAACATGTACTTGGAACACGAGATTGATGTCCCAGAGGTTGTGAATGTGCCATTATTGGGTGCAAAGGGTAGAGAAGAAGCAGATGGTGCAACAGACAGATATTTTAGTTAAAATTAAAAATGTATCTTCCTTTAAAGTTAATATTATTTGAAACCTCGTCTGAACATTGGTTGGAATCTTTTATACCACAACATCAATCAAAAAATTTCCAGTTTGGTGGAATAGCTACCAATTTTGTCCCCTCTTCTTTTATGTTTCCTGTTTATGCTTCTGATGTAATGGTTCTTTGTCCATATTCCGTGGTGAGAAAAATGTTTTCTCTCATTAACATCACCCGAAATCTATAATGATATATCATACTAAAGCATAGCAACCCAGTCTTACTTTCCATATTCTATTTGGTTTTAGATTACGATTTTTCAATTTATTGGTTAACCCACTTCAATTGAGTAATCCAAACATTATTAATTATTTTGTGAGACACTTGATCATTTAATAAAAATAAATAATTATTTATTATCAATGTAAAAAAATTTATGTGAATCATTGTTGATACATAATTAAAAAGTTTAACCTTTCAAATAGTTATTAGTATATTCAAATTTATTTAATAACATAATAAAACATAATTAAATTTATTATACATATTTCAGTTAAAAATACACCTTCTATTAAAATTTAATAAATTCAAGTATACGTAAATTTGTATAAAAGAAGATTATATAGTGAATGATTAATCATATATATTTTGAATAATTAAGCATAAGTGCCACAAAAAATTACATATTACGATTAATACCCAAACATTGAAATTCAAAATATATTATTACATACTAATTTTTTTTAATTAATATTAATTATTGCATGGTGTATATATTTTTTTAGTCAATCATAATTTAGAAAAAAAACGCAAGAAGACAACACACATGCAACTCACGAGTGCGTGACTATTTCAATCCTCATCTAAACATTAGTTGGATTTTTTGTACACCATCTCACATCAATCTTTTCAATTTACGTGGAACAATAACTAAATTTAGTCTATGATTTTTTATTTTAGTTTGAATGATGATTATCTCGTTTGAGACTAATCTAACTCGAGTTTGAAATCGAAAGTGGGACGGTTATAAACTTTTTAACATTAATGAAATTAAAACTTAAACCTTTAATCTAACATATAAAATTGAAGTAATTTATTACTCCAAATATCTTGTTCTTTCTCCTTAGTTCTATGATATATCATAGTGGAGCATAGCAACCCGGTTTAACTTTCTAAATTCTATGCTGTAGTAAATTACGACACTACAATTTATTGGTTAACCCATCTCAATTGAGGAATCCACATATATATATATATATATATATATATATATATTCTTATTTAAACATTTAGAATAGAATTTTGTTCTCATGGATTCGAATTTATTATGTAGCACAATGTCTAAAGATTAAATTTTATAATATGTATAAATTTATAATTTTTAAGTTATCTAAAATATAAATAAACACATGTTGCTATGTCTTAAGTATACTATGGACATGGACCCGAGTCCACAGAGGCAGAGGGAGGGGACCTCCAGACACCATGATCTCTCCAAAGGGTAGTTGCAAGTGATAATTCTTATATAAGTTTTATCAATAAATTTTAAATTTTAGTTTCTTTTTTATCATTTCATGTTAGACATAATTTGTCTTGGTCCCCCTCAATCTTGGTCCCCCACAATCTTAGTTTCTGGCTCCACCCTTGCGAGTATATAGTATTACGACTCTTCATAAAAAATAAAAATAAAAAGATGCATGAAATACATAAAATGACATGAATCTTTTAGATAAAATGAATGCATGAAATGTCAATAGGTTTGTAACTCAATTGGTACCATCCTAAATTTCTAAAATTATGATATGATGATGTTAGAGGTTCAATGTTGTAATAAATTACTCATCCCTGACTGATCCTATACTTGGTTCTTGCACCTCATATGTAAAAGAAATGAATTCATGAAACAAACTATCATAATTGTTATTTAACATTTCAAATTTAACTATATGTATTGTTATTTAAATATCATAATTGTTAATGTGGGTATGCAATAATCTGTGCTCAGTTGGTGCATTTGGCTTGACCAATAATAGATGAGAAAATGATTCAAAAGGTTAGCTTGGTAGAAAAGTATCATCATTTGGCTTTTAAATAAAATTAACTAAGTATTTAACTAATTTAACTAATAATTTACATACAATTAACTAATAATTTATCTTTATTTTAATACTTGATACATAATTAATTATATGTATATTATTAATCAAATTAATTTAATATTTAATTAATTTTTTTCATGAACCAAATGTGAATATTTTCCTCAAAACTAACCATAAAGGTGATTCTTTTCATAATAGATCCGTGCGTTGTTACCGCGAGATGTTATAAAGACCCGCTGTTAAGATCGTAAAACTTTATATAGCTTCTATATATTATAATAAATAAATTCACAGTATTTATGTTTTTTGTCACATCATCTCTTGCATATGCGAGCATAAAATTGCGCTTGTGCTATTACATTTTTACAATTTAACATTTTTGTGAATTTATATTTGCATTCTCACATACATTACATATTTGTGATCTAATACAAAATTAGTTACCCACCTATATAAATATTGCATTGGGTTGTTTTCTTTTTCTTTACAATTTAATTTAATAGAATATGGAGAAGACATTATTTTTTATTCTTTTTTTTTACCCAGTCATCTACATAACTATTAAGTTAAAATTATCATGAGAGAAAAAAATCACAAAATATTGTCATGAATAATTAATGAAATTAAATGTTGAAGTAATGTCATCTTCAAAATTAATCGATCCAACTGCAACGTAATGACACATATTTCCATGAAGTAAAATGGATTTTTCATGCCCTATAAACTTTCTAATTATTTATTATTTTAATTCTTTCAAAGGAATTAATTCAGTTCTTAGAATTCACAGGTGTGTGGAACTATACAATAATATAAAAACCAGTCTCGATGAAAATTTTAAAATAAAATGATGTAAATGAAAAATGATTTGCAAAAGTTATTTACCAAAGTCATGTATGTTAATTTTTTTATATATACAATATTGAAATCACGCACAAATATTTGAACCTATAACTCTTCCCAAATTATTCAAACTTCTTAACAATATCCAACTTCTAATAATTTCATGTATTTCAATTGCAACTCCCTATCAATCCTTACTTTAAGTGATAGAGATTAATGCAAAAAAACTGATAAGGAAATGTTTTTAACCCGAAACATGATATTTAAGGCTCATCAATTATTGAGCAAAATATCTCATTTCTTTGTTAGGAAATTCCTTTTTCTACGTCTATAAAAGAGATAGGCTGGTAGTGTAGGAGATGTCAAGCTAAAACATTAATTATTGCTTCATCTTGATTACTTGGCTCCTCGCAAAGTGCAGTATGGCTACTCTCCCAGAAAACGTTCAGTCAGCTCTTGCTGCTCTTGCCAAGCGAGACAATTGGTCTGAGGAGCAATTGCAATTTGTGCAGAATGCTCTCTCTTCTCCCGAGTTTGCTTTCCTGATGAATGAAGCTTCCACTTCCACTTCCACGTCCACTTCCACCGTCACCACCACCATGTCGACCACCACCAATAATGGAGTCCTCAATACGGGCCACGTCGAAGGTGGCAGCACAGTTCGACCACCTCCAGTTTCGGAGGCACCAAAGAAATGAAACATTCTGTAGTAGATATTATGGGTCTGCTCGTAAGAGTCTACTGGCAGACATTGTCTACCTAGAAAATAAGCCAGTAGACAGTAGTCATATATCATCTGATAAATATATTATATATATATATATATATATATAGGAGATATCTAGTGAGAGCATTATTTTATTATGAGAGATGAGATGAGCAAATCTTGACCATTAGATCATTCATTTATGGTCAAGATTAGAAGTTACTTAAAAGTCACATGACCACTTAAAAAAGTCACATAACTTTATATTCTAATCTTGATCATATATGAATGATCTAATGGTTAAGATTTACTCTTCTCCCTCTTACAATAAACCACCATTCTCACTAAATATGCCCCAAATATATATAAGGGCATATCTATGGAGAAAACTGGTTTATTGTGAGAGGTGAGAGGAGCCAATGTTAACCATTAAATTTTATATGGATAGTTAAGATTAGAAGTTACTTAAAGGTCACATGACTTTAGATTTTAATCTTGACCATACATGGATGATCAAATGGTTAAGATTTTTTCCTCTCACTCTTACAATAAACCACTTCTCTCACTAGATATGCCATATATATATATATATATATATATATTTATATAGTGTGTGTGTGTATCTGTGTGCTGTTTTGATGTTGTAAACCGAGTTTGAACCTCATCTTTATGCACTGGCAAAGAAGCATTGTCAGGCTTATATGGAGCCACAACTTTCATTTTCTTTTCCCTTGTTTCCTTCAGCTTTTCTATTTCTTTCCATCTTCCTGAAGTGTCAATATTACAAGATTTTTTAAATTAGCTACAGAATTTAGCTAGGGGAAATTTTTCTAGCTAATCTGTAGCTGATCAACTATGGATTAGTAAGGGAAAAATAATTTATAACTAAAATAACAAAATAAGAATAAGAAATATTTTCAAGTAAATAGTGAGAGATTAGCTACAAATGAACTATCAAAATTCCCTAGCTAAATAAATTTCCGTAGCTAAATGAATTAGCTAAGGATATTTCCTAGCTGAAATCTTTTATAGTAAACTTTTATTTAGCTAGGATTGAATTCCCTCGCTAATCCCTAGTTATTTCTTTTAAAGCCTTCAAATTTCATTTATCTATTGTGCCATAAGCCCACCAATCTTTGGCCTTCACTGAATCGCGGTCATACATGACTCAAAAACAAAAATAACTTGCAGTACAAGGCAAAATAACCTTAGTTGTCTCACAAGGATCTTCAATTGTATTAGCTAATTAGGATTGTTAGAAAAATTGGAGGTTTAAATTCAAGGATTAAAAAGAAACAAATTCAAAGGAAATAAATCACATTAAAAAATGAAATCAATCAATTAAAAAGACCAATCCACTGGTTAAATTTTCTAATAGGATCTATCATTGATTTCTAAAGATTTGATTCTGATTCTTGATTTAATTCTTGCTTGATCCCTAATTAACTAATTAAGCATCAATTAATTTTGATGATTTCCTACTGAATTAAGCATTCATAATATAATTGAAGTGGGTGATCAATCAATTTGAGACACTTATGTTAGCTTTGTATTAGGTTTTATTAGATGTTTATTGTGCCTAATATTAGTATTTTAGATGAGTTTAATGTTGTTGGGCTTCATTGGAATTTAATGCAAATTGTGAATAATTTTCGGATTTTGATGCATTTTGACATTTCTTCCTGGTTAGGTCATAACTTGGGACTCGGTGATCTATTTGAGGTGATCTTGGTGTCTTTGGAAAGCTAAGACAAGGATCTACAAGTTTCATGAAGAATCAAAAGCTGAATCGGACTTCTAAGGGTCCAAAATATCCCTACAATGCAGAGTGGGTTTGCTGTCACGGAAATCTGGGCAGTGTGCACATATTGGACTACATAGTGAGCTATAAGTATCCTCTTGGAAGATAAGACCCATATCTCCAACTTCACTGAAGACCATTTAGTCAATAGATGTCGTTTTAGGCATCATTATGAAGCTACAAGTTGGTTTGAATTTGGAAACACGTTCTGCCAACCTAACTTGAGGTAGGTGCAGTGTTTTTGGCATATTTGGAGTTCTAAAAGTCTAAATGACATGATTTCAATTACAAAATTTTAAGGAGACAACTGACTACAACTTTTATGAGACCTCCAAGCCAAAATACACCGTCTAGGTCATGAAAATCAAGCCAGAAGTCAGATAAGAGTTGCTAACTAAAAGCCACTAACCATACATCAACCCACCAACCATGCACCAACCCACCAACCATGCATCAAGCTTTCATATTTGACAATTTTCATGTTTTTACAGCTTGTATTCAGATTATGTACATGTATAAATTGGCTTTTAGGATTAGTATAAATAGAGTCAATCTCTTTGTATTAGAATGATTGAAAATTTTAAGTAAGTTTGAAAAAAGTTTGAATATTTGTGAGAGTTTTCTTTCTCTTCTTCTTCTTTCTCTTTAGAATTTCGTTTTTATTCTTTTATTTCTGAGTTCTTCCTTCCCATCCATGGAAGGCTAGGCTCTCATAATCAATCCAAGGGATTAGCCATCTTGATGTTTAATTTTGAGATCTTATTTCGCTTGTTCATATTACTTAATTGTTATTCAAGTTTCTCTTCTTCCTCTTTTGATTTTTATCTAGATTAAATTGCTTAATTTGATTTAGATGTTAATTTGATAATAACTTTATTATCATGTTTTCAAAGAGGATCACAAAGACTAAACAATATATCAAAACTTTTTTATGGATTGTTTAGCTTGGTTAAATCTCTGATATTAAATTAATCTATGTTTGGATGGTGCTTACTTTATATAACCTTGGTTAATTAAATCCTAGATGCTTATCTAGTAGAGGATTCTTGGATCATGTTGAGGCGTCTTGATGTGATCTAAGGCCAAGAACACGGTTAGCAATTAAGTGAATTCCTTGTGATCAATTATGAATTAAACTCAAGATCGGTAAATTTCCTTGGATTGGTTGCTTCTTTATATTTGTTTACAACTTTAAGTCTTGTACTTTTTTTAATCTTATTAATCAACAACAAAACCCCTTTTTATTATCTTAATTTGATTAAATCTTTGTTCTTTTTGGATCCTTGAGAAACGATTCGGCTCATGCTCTATACTACAAATTAGTTTGTGAACCGGTAATTATTATTTATTTGACGGGTCTCGACAACCTCTTGTCAGTGGGTTAAAAAATTAAGCAATCATCTAAGTCACCAAATCAATCTAAAAGCCGAAATTCAATCAAGCCTATGATTAAGCATCATAGATCCTATTAATCTCGAAATTAAACATGTCAAATTAAGCATCTAACATGTTCATTCCTTCCCAGATTATATTTGCAATGTAAACAGAATGCAAATTCAATTGAATGATTAAGCATCAATCCAAGAAGAATTCACAATAAAAATCCAAGAAAAGAGATTAAAAGAAAAAGAAATAAACCAAAAATTGAAATTCGAAATTAAAACTAAACCACAAGATCCATAAAAGAAATCCTTACACCAGTGAATTGATCAAAAGGGTTTAGCCCTCCATGGAGGCTTCAACCAAAAATCAAAGAAAGAACAGAAAACATAAAGTAAAACTAGCTAAAAACTTAGAATTCAAAATGCATAATCTGTTGTCTCACGTTTTGTTGTCCCCCCTCAATTTGACTCCTCAAACACCTAAATATAATGCCCTCTAGGTTAACTAAAGGCTCTGCCCAAATCACGAGGTCGTTAGATGTTAATTAGCAAGATTATGATTTAATTATACAAAGACAAAGATTAGCTGAGATAAATGGCAGATTCTGTGTGATTTTATTTCTGATTTGTCTGACCCTCCAAGAGACTGAATTGACTTTAGAATCCTTCATAAATGTTGTAGATAATTTCTTCCTTAAAATTTTGCCACTAGTCTCATGTTATTTGAACTTCTACAACTCAAGATATTCCCAAATTACTGCACCTATATCAGGCTGCCTGGATAGAATGCCTTCGCCAACTTCAAGCCTAATTTCATCAATGATCCATACTGAATCGGCCAGGAACTCTTTATGAAAGTTATAGGTATCTGTATAAGCTTTCCACGTACACCAAGATCACCTCAATTAGATCACCGAAACCGAAGTTATGGCTTAATCAATGAGGAAATGTTAGAATGCATTAAAATACGAAAATTAATTAAGATTTACATAAAGGCCCAATGAGGCCCAACAACAAAAAACTCAGATAACAACTAATATTGGGCACAATAAACATCCAATAAAGCCAAGTACAAAGCTATAATAGGTGTCTCAAAATTGATTGATCATTCACCATTGCTCATTCGCGTGAATCATTCTTAACTCAAAATTGATTGATCATTCACCATCGCTCATTCACGTGAATCATTCTCAACTCCCAATTCCATCGTCGCTTATTCCCCAACCATCGTCAGAGGAACTCCCTGCCATCGTCGTCGCCCTCGCCGTCATCGTCTTAGTTTTCATTGTCGTTAACACCAGGTATGGCTAACTCACTCACTGGATTTCATTTGATTTCATTTTGGATTCCTTGCTCACTGGATTCTGTGTTTTGGATTTAGTGTGAATGCGAGGGTTGCTATGAAAGCTTATCGCTTTTGATTTTCATATCAGGTATGCATGATTTGAGCATGAGCATATTCTTTTAGCTTCTTCTTGTATCGTATAAATGTTATATTTTGGGGTCTGTTGTGTTTTAAGGGTTTCTTTGTGATTTCAATGTGGATATTGGGTTTTAGTGTTCCTTATTCTGTTTGATGCTCAAATTTTGGATGCTAATGTGACAATTAATGCTAGATGATTGATTTGGTGGGCTTTGGGATTTTGCTAGTCTCAGCATGTTAGTTTCGAGATACTCTATTAATGGAAGGCATGGAGTTTTGATGATCTAGTAATAATTTATGTTGTGTTATGATGGAGTGAATAGTTCGATAGGGAATAGCTCTTGGAATTATATTTGGTTAACTTGGAATAAATTTTGAGTTTGACCATGGTTGCTTTTTCTAGTTTTATTTATTTTGATAGTAATGGTAGTAATTATGGTCTCGTGCTACTGAAATAGTTGGCGTTAGAACTTGAAAATTTTGAATTAAGACAAGGAACATCATGCAAAAAATCTACCTGAATTGTGTGTGTCTTCCTCTATGCTAAAGTCTTACTCAGTGAAGATTCAGTATAGCTTTGTATTATGCATAATATGAAAATAGGACCACTCATTCTAAATGTCTTAATATGCTTTGGTAAAAAAAATGGTATGTATATTTGGTTCCTATGCTTCCTCCGGGATTGCTTGTTGCGTCTTTGAACCTAATTTCATTTAGATTTGCTTACATTTCTGAGTTATGCCTTGGTGACAGTTCTAAGCGATTATTGTTGCTGAGTTTGTTAAGCAACATTTATGGCCAAAACTTGTGTCTAATATGCAATCTGTTTTCAAATTAGCAATCTTGTTAACAATTCAAATTCTAAATGGAATACAATCAATGCACTTATTTTTCTTCATGATCTTCTTAGACCTTTCTAGGTATTCAAAGTTTGTTGTTGCATGATTTTTTAAATTCATTGCAATTTGTCATTATGTGCTTTTATATGAAATCAATGCTGGTTAGTAACAATTTGCATAAAATCTTGATCTACTCATTAAACTGTATAAAATGAAATTGGTAACAGGGGAGGGGACAAAACTATATAAAATCAATGAATTTCTCTAATTGTTTATTTTCTTTATGTGGTCTTAAATCGTAAATACATTAAGAATCTTTGCCAACTTTGTCCTTTGAAACAACATTTTACTGTCAATATATCTTTCATCATAAAATACAAAGTGTATAGTTGTTCTTTGTAACTTTCGAGCACATAAAGACTTAAATCTTTACCATTGAAACAATTAATTGTCTTATACTGTTTTCTTTTATGTAAACATCTAGGTTTTTGTGATGTGGCTATACTGTATGCGGCAATGTGCCTATGGAATGCATCTTTCTTACATTGTCAGCTTTTTTATAATTGCAAGTTAATTTTAGAAAAGGATTTCAATTAATTGAAGGATAAAAAATGATCACTTTTGGGATCTTAATTTTTAATTTTTGGTAATATTTTTTCTTTAAAAGAAATAGAGGGATGGAGAGATAAGTTGATATTCCAAGTCTTTCAAAATAAATAAATAATTCTAAATCTTAGGTGCTGAACATGATTGCAGTATCTTTTATAAGGTGATATACTTACACTGCTCTTTGAATGAGATGGAAACTTTTGTAGAACTTTTGCAATATTTAGTTTATAATTTTGTGGTTTAGTTATCAATCAAATTTTCCCATGCAACCATAAGTGTATCAAATCTATGGCAATCACCATGAGTGGTTCTTATTTTCGTTGAATTATGCTATTCTTTTGTAGAACTTCAACATTCTTCTTAGTGTCTCTTCTTTTGGGGTTCATGTTGGAAACAATAGTGTTGTGAAGTCACAAAGGTGAGTTTATTAGATAAACAATTATAAGAAATTAGGTCTGAGTTTATAATGAACTCTTGAGCCTTAAAACTAGATAATTGATTGTTGAGTCACAGAAGTCAACTGCATATATACAATTAAGCATGATAAAAAGGTATGAACTCTGTTCTATAATTTGTTCTCTAGTGGAATCTACATGCTTTGCATGATTTTGGGATTTTCTATCTTAAGCAAATCTTATGAGTGCTACTGTTATTTTTTATTTAGAGACCATCTAACTGCTCTTTTGGATTCATCATACAAAATGAGTAGCATGCAATTTCTCCTCATAATGTTGTTGATTTCTAGCTCTTCCTCAATTATTATTCATTAATGATTAAACTTAAGTGTCATGTGTGGTGGCACATTGATGTAAGTTTGACTTTGACTGCTCTTTTGTCCTCCTGGAATTCTTTGTTGTAGATCACATTCTATGTGGTTGTTGGATGGTGCATGGGAAAAGAAATGGACTTGAATTTTCAACCCACACTTTTATCACCGTGCTGGTTGTAGCATTTATGTTACAGGTATGAGATTTCCTGTTTACCCCTATAAATTGTGTTATTGATGGTTGTTAATGTTGCCTAACTTTTAAGCTATTAATTATTGAAAGTTAGTGTTCTCATGAGGTGCTTAGGCAAGCCATAAAGGTCAAAGAACATGGGAATTAAAAAGAGAAAAGTTATTGAAGAGATGAGGGAAGAAAAAAGCATAGGAAGAAAAGAAAACCCAAATGATAGGAGAGAGATACAGGGATATGGGAGATGTTCCTTGGGCTCTATTTTAAGAATTGATTTCTTCGACAGTTTCATAGTTTGTGTAAGATTCCCATACTACTTTTAATATCAAGAAGAAATAGGATTGTGGGTGGTTATTCATTCCTTCAGTTAATTGGAGTGCGAATTTTTAACTCCCATAAATTTATTTTTGAAGATTCCAACATCCACATTGTTATTAGAGGTGTCAATTTGGGCCAAGCTTATTTCGGGCCGGGCCAAGCTGGCCCACAATAGGTGCAAGTTAGCAAATAGCCAGCTCAGCCCAACCCAGCCCATGTGGGTTGCGGGCTGGGCTGAAATTCTTTTTTGTCTTTTTTTACTTTTTTGTATCTATAATAATAAGTTATTGATAAATTAAACTTCTAAATCAATCAAAGCTCACAAAAATATGTACGCAAATTAGATACAAGTATAACTAATTATATTAAGTATCATCAACATAAACAGTCAAGATTTATTACATTGTTTTTGACATAAATGATTTAGGATATACCTATGAAGCATTGCTTGAACCATAAATTAATCAATTCAAGGAACTAGCACAAATTAATAACATATTTCAACTAGAGAAAAAAGAAAGGCTTAGATATATTCACTAAATTTGATTCTTTTTTTTAAAACCCAAATAAAACTAGTCATATGAATAAAAAATAATAAAATTAAATATATAACAAAAAGAATAACATTTCACATAGTCAGGCCAGCGGGCCGATCTACATCTGACAGCCTATTTTCGGGCTGGATCGCCCCATAGTTAGTTCGGGCTGAGATTTTCTCAGTTCAGCCTAAGCTTTTTATCGGGCTATTCGGGTTGGCCCATGGGCTTGGCCCTTTTTGATAGCTCTAATTGTTATCATAAAAATAGGATGGTCATTGGTTCGTATTATGGCCTGTCATAGTATACTATTGCAATTTTTATTTTTCATAGATTTTTAAACTTATTGTTTGGTGCCAAGGAAATAACTCTCGTTGAGTAATTTTAGTTATATTAGGTGTAAGAGATAATAGTGACAAAAAGGAGTTTTCTAATTCGTAATATTCTGAACATATATGTAGGTGAATTACTATTGGTTATAATATTTATTCTAGCTATTGTCCATGGAAGTAAAGTGTTAGCTGTGTGCATGTATATATATATATATTGGATTTGGATACTTATCTTTTGTTATGCTTTCTTTCTTATTTGCTTGTGACTTAGATATAGCTTTGACTAGAATTGTTAAAGTATATGTCAATCAAAGCATACTTTTATGATAATTAATACGCATAGTACTTCTTGATAACAACATTTTTTGTGGAGTTTTGTTCAGATGCTATATGGGGAATATTTTTAGTAATATTTCATTACTAGTGTTATATCATGTAAAACTAAATGTTATAATCTCATGGCATTTTGCAGATAATACCACTTGGTATGGAGTTTCATCATATTGTTCCACAAGATGATGATATAGAAGGTGAACCATAAGGGAATTTGGACCATCCTGCCCCCCAAGATCCAAATATGCTTTATGTATTTTTTTTAATGTAGCATGGATAATTAGCCAGTTTTATGCTTTTGTTTTATAATTTATTAAATGTGACTGTGACTAGCAAGTCTTGTTGAATTCATGTTCGTAATGTATCAGTCATTTTTCATTTTCATGTGAAGTAGCAAAGTTAAAGAATTTTAGTATGTAATAATAAGTTTAAAAGGATGTGTGGCTAATGGGGGTATGTATTAAGGTGTAGTGTATTTTAGAAGTTCACTAAAAGTTGAAATATATTTTAATTTTTCACTCTTCTTTCTCTTGGTTTTAATTTTTTACTTTTTGATTTTTATTACTTTTCTCTCAGAACACTTAACTATTTAGTGTGAATTTAGAGAGAAAAAGAAAAGGATTATACTAGTAAATTAGATTGATTTTTTTAAAAAGATTATGGGAGTGAGTATATATGTTTTAAAAAATTAAATATAAACTATTTGACTTATGAAATATAAAAATTGGAAGAGAGAAATGAAGGGCGTTGGATTGGGATGGCAGTTGCTGGGGATGGTGGATTAGGGAGTTGAGTGAAATTGGCATGTTGATGAGGGGAAGGGTGGTCATTGTGGTAGGAGTGGCTTATTGATCCAACAGTTTCTGATGAACAACTCTGTGCCTCAATGCCTGTCTCATCCAAATCATTCAACATATTATCACATGCCAATGTAATGGTTTCTAAGGGATTTTGGGTGGCCCCCGAGGTAGCATAGCTCCGAATTACATGAACAAAAAAATACTAATTTTTTTTTCCAAGTGGTTGTTAGTGATATGGATTTGGCTAATATAATAATATTGAGTTAAATAATGAAATTATTGTCTTACCACCTTAATATGTACCCTCAAGAGAGATATATTGTCGAGTGCGAGGTAAGTACCACTATTATTTCAAGGGTGGCATAAGGTCTCCAAGTAAACTAGTAAATGCAATCAATTGTTATTTTTAAATTTCAATTAAATATTGTTATGATGTATAGAGCTTAAAAATATAGAAGTAGAATTAACCTGATCTATTTTTTAAGTGTCTAAATATAATCGTATAATGTTGACAACGTGACAAAGAGTGTTGGCAATGCTCTTGCAATGACACCACCTGTTAAATATACATATAAAACCACTTATAACATAATCAAATCTAGAAAGTAGACCGTAAAAGAACTATTTAAATTAAGTTATTGACCTGTGTGTAAGAGAATAATCTGTTCCTTGATGCACCTCACGATTAGATAATGAAGCTATTCGTGGTGCAATGTGAGGCATGTGATCACACGTTCATGCTTGAAGAAGTAACAAGCATCCACCAATGTCAACGACGTCTTTGTTGGTGGCCTGGTGCAACCCTCAGTATAAACAGGCCAAAACAACCTAGCCTTAGCTGTAATATGTTGTTGCGGACAAATCAACTAACAATGGAAGATACATCAGGAGAACTCGAGCACCTGGTGTGTATGGCATTAAAAGACCACCAATGAGTCACAGAATGTGTGTTCTGGCATGTTGCTTAATAACAACATTAGAAAGAAGTGTCATAATTTATAGATTTACACATTTAATTTTGTCTGCATAACATATCGAAGTTGACAAATTAAATCAACTATCAACACTCTAGCACAAACTTTGTCCAACATTGCAATGTCGATATGGACAATTACTTCGATTATATATAGGTTTCATTTCAACAAAGTCCGCATTTTTCGTTTGATTAGTCTCTATGACATCCATCTTATTACAAATATGAGAAGTTCGTGACCGACCAAATTTGTCTCTCTGCATAGATGGATTATGAATTAAATTGGGACTTGAGTAAGAAGACCTTTACTCTTCATTGCCAAGAGGATGGAACTCAAGCTCATACACTTTGAAGATATTTTCCAATCTATATATCGGAGCAATAAACTAATCACAAT
Source organism: Styphnolobium japonicum (assembly GCA_023212625.1). NCBI lineage: Eukaryota > Viridiplantae > Streptophyta > Magnoliopsida > Fabales > Fabaceae > Styphnolobium > Styphnolobium japonicum. The sequence goes on along the minus strand of JALBWW010000007.1, from coordinate 9,414,466 downwards.
CAACTTTAACGTGGGCACATGTTGCAATGAAATGAGAACATGGCAACCTCAACGTTTAAAATTCCCTATAGTCACACCACTAATCCAAAAGTTTAAAATTGTAAATCATAGCACGTCTACCAGCTTAAGGGTTTGCAATCTCTTGGATCTCAAATGTACCCGTCTCCTTTAACAGTTTTACAATTTGTCCAACATGAAAAACAAGTAGAGTAAGCTTCCTACTTATGGATGAAGACATTTGTTAATTAAAATAACAATAATATGGCCATCCTTGGTAAACTTTAAAGAATAATCACTCCTTGTTGATAGAATTCCGATGTTTGTTTTGTGCTCAAGCTGCAAATGCTAATCCCCTCCATTTATGCTCCATCAATTTGATATACATATTTAGTAAATTAAAAACAAACTATGTGGCTAGTAAGAGTGTAAATTTTCATTCTTGATGCTTCCATCATAATTATAAGAATTGCATAGGAAAATTGAAAACCCAGCCACTTGGTTGGAGTGTTTAACAATTTTTCAGTCAAATTTTATCACATTCGGTGACCCAAGTAAAATCAGATAAAGATCAATTTTTGAACAAACATTTAGCCCAATAACCCAATTATCTAATCAGCTCAACCCAATTCGATTCTTACAAGTTACAACTGTGCATTTCATTTTCAGCATTTATCGTGCCCATGATGACGTGAATGAAAAACAATAGATTCTTGCATTGCATTTGCATGTCTTACACTTACTATGTCACACTTGAAGTTGAGGCACCCCCTTTCAGCTTGCTTATCAGCCGCCACCACCACCATCTCTCACCAAATCCTCCAACGTTTTCCTTATTCCAAAACCAGCTTTCCTTCATCCTCTCCCCAACATCCCAAGCACCCACAGCACTTGCTCTCTCTTCTTCTCAAAGACCCATCTCATCGCCAAGCTGCCCAACAAATCCACTCTCACATCATCACCTCTGGGTTGCTTCACTACCCTTTTCACAATACCCCCACTTGTTTACTTCTCTTCAACAACATCATTCGGTGTTACTCCTTTGGCCCCTTCCCACAAGAAGCTCTTCACTTTTGTAGATACACCCAACATTGCCACACTTTTTTGACATACCCTTCCCTTGACACCTTCGCTTTTGCCTTCCTTTGCCATGCCTGTGCCAACTCAAATTGCACCAGCTTTGGAATTCAGCTTCACGCCCTCGTATTCAAAGTGGGTTTTCAGTTTCACGTCTATGTGCAAACTGGTTTGTTGCAAATGTACTCAACGTGGGGTCTCTTAGTTGCAGCCGCACAGGTGTTCTACGAAATGCCAGAGAGAAGTGCAGTCACTTGGAATGTTTTCATTACCGGTTTAGTTAAATGCGGTGAGGTTGAACTTGCTCGTTCTGTGTTTAATCAAATGCCAGCTCGCACTGTAGTCTCGTGGACTGTTGTTATTGATGGATACACTCGCATGAATCAGCCTATTAAGGCGTTAACTTTGTTTAGGAAAATGGTTGAAGTTGATGGTATAGAACCTACTGAAGTAACTCTTCTGACCATTTTCCCGGCCATTGCAAATCTTGGGTATATTAAGATATGTCGGTCAGTACATGGCTATGCAGAGAAAAGAGGGTTCAATGCCTTTGATATACGCATTACAAATGCACTAATGGATTTGTATGCAAAGTGTGGATGCATAGCAAGTGCAAGTAGATTCTTCCAGGAGATACCTGACCAGAGGAAGAACTTGGTGTCATGGACTTCGGCAATCTCGGGTTTTGCAATGAATGGGATGGGGAGGGAAGCTGTAGAGAATTTTGAAAGCATGGAGAAGGCTGGGGTGAGGCCAAATCGTGTGACGTTCTTGAGTGTTTTGAATGCTTGTAGTCATGGAGGATTGGTCGAGGAGGGGCTCAAGTTTTTCAATAAAATGGTAAATGATTGTCAACTTGTGCCAGATATCAAGCACTATGGCTGTCTGATAGATATGCTGGGGAGGGCCGGGAGGTTAGATGAAGCTGAAAAGATTGCTTTACGGGTACCTCTTGAGGTTGCCAATGTTGTGATGTGGAGGACGCTTTTGGGTGCTTGTAGTGTTCATAATAATGTTGAAATTGGTCAGAGGGTGACCAGGAAAATACTGGAGATGGAGAGAGGACACGGTGGGGATTATGTTCTTATGTCCAATATTCTTGCTGGTGTTGGGAGATTTAAGGATGCTGCGAGGTTAAGGGAAATGATAGATAAGAGAATTGCCTTTAAACTTCCTGGCTACAGTTTAGTCTAAATGATATATAGGCGATACATCTGAAACAGATAGATCCTTGCTCAGCTTTTCTTGCTAGGGGGAGGCAAGATTGAACCCGTGAACATGGGAGAAGAATTCTGTCCATAGTCAGGGCCACCACTAGGCCAAAGGTCTATTGGCAGGTCATTGCTCCTGTTTCAGATATTCAGAACTAGCTCTAGTCATTAAATTGCGGTAAACTTGCTGCCAAATTACTTTGTCCTTCACTAAAAAATTTCATGACCAGATACATATGAAAAGCTTGAAAAAATTATTTGAAATGTTTATAGATAAACTTCCAAATATGTTTTGTCTGAAATCTTCAGGTTCAATGCAAGAAAAATCATTGTCAGAATTTTGGAAGTAGAATAACGTTCTATTTTTAAAGTTCCTGTACATCAACCAACTTTCGTCATTGACAGCAATGTTTGACATATTTTTGTAGGTTTTATCTGTCACTGTATCATCTTGTAGTTTTAGTGTGTATTACACTAATTTGTTTTTCTTGTTATTGGTTCTTTCAATTAATTTCCACGTTTCCTAGTTATGCTGGACAGCCTTATATTTTATACTTAATATTACAGTTTGAATTTGTCTAGTGAATAAAAGCATACACAAGTCAAATGCTTCGTCCATACAGATTTTGTATTACGCTAACCACAAATGTTGCATACACATTTACAGATGTAACATAAGCATACAGTCCTTTTTTTCTTCCTATTAGGACTAGGATAACATGCTCCATAAACAAAAAACATTTTATAATGGTGCCCAAATAATTACGATCACCCCACAAACACAAGTAGTAGCACATGTAAGCCTGCCAATAAGTCGAGCCAGCTAGTGAGTCACGGCTCAGTTCTTTAATAACTTAATAAGCTAGACTTATGAGTTAATGAGTTGAACTTGAAATGAACCAAGTTTGAGCTTTTACATATTCGACTCATTAGCTTGTAAGCTAGCTTGATCTATATAATAATGCTATAATTTAATATATATATTTAGATAAATATGTATTTGATTTTAATTTTAGTATATGACTAAACTAGTTTTTTAATTAAATATATAGGAAATAGACTTTATTAGGCCACAAATTTGATCCTAGCTCATTGAGCCTAAAAGATTCAATTAGAACAAAAGTTGAGTTGGGGTCATTAAGCACCTTATCAAGCTCAAGCAACTAGTGAACTTAAAGTGAGTCAAGCTTGAGCCAAGAAAAGAGACTCACTTACTTATCGAGCAGAACTTGAGCTCGTCATACTCTGATTGAGCCGAGCCTCAGCTCAGCTTGGCTACTTTCCACCCTTAGCACATGGCATCTAGCATGAACAAAAGCAACTCATCAGTCAGCACTGAAACATGCCACAGGCAAAGGAATATTAGAATTAAGGTTAAAATTGCTGATGAAATAAGTATTCTTCAACTCATCTAAGTAGATGTTAAATAATTAATGCAAAAGACACAAATGGAGCTCAGTGTCTTCTAAACAGAAACATAACCTCATTAATTGCTGATAAAATACAAGAACAAAACTCACACACTGCCGGAATTTCAAATTTGCTTTAGGCATGCCGGTAATGATGCAACTTGTACCACACACTTTTCCTGCAGCATTTCCCACAGCCATGAAACCAGCACCAGGACTAAAATCAATACAGCGGGGATAGTGCAGGGTCTTATTTGGCGGTGGCCAATTAAAGAATACAGTATATGATGGTATATGTATCAATTTTAAACTTCTCTTCTTGTTTGAAAAGATTGCTAATATTTGAGAATCATGATTAAATCTCATAAAATCCACTTCGGTAGTCAAATTCTCAATGGTCCTGATCGGCTTCCTCTTGCCCCCAAGAAATTCCTCTCTATTGTAAATATTCACAATTCCACTGTCTGAACCAGCTGCAAAATATGCCCCGCCTGTAGATGTACAAAGAGCCCTACCGTTTATGGATCCTTCATCATTACACTAATGACATTACCCTAGTGTATGCAATATCCTTGTTCTCAGATCCCACTATCCCAGGGTTAAACCTGGCCATCCTGTCCATCCTCAGCAAAAGCTCTGGAACGGACTATTCCATTCATCTTTAGAGTACCAACTAATTACTTTGTTTTTTGTTGAAACCAATAAAATATAACCTTCATTACCTACAAAGGCTATCATTTGAGAATCAGGAGACACCTCAAAAACTTCCAAACTCTTCTCCTCCCTACCAACCAAAGGACCTATTTTATCAAACTTAGCCTTAACTAAATCAAAATTATAAAAGAACTTTCTTCTTCTTGATAATATAACCTGAGACCCATCAGGCAAGAAAGATGCTTTTCGAATGGGGCAATCGGCAAGGAAGATGCTCTGAATTTTAGTGTTCCGTTTGCCATCAATTTGGAAAACTCTAAGCCTCCGGTCCAGTCCTGCAGTAAGAAGCAGCTGAGCATTTTTATGGAAGTGAACCGAGTTTATGGGACCATTAGAAGGATCCTGTATATTTGCATCTACAACTCTTGAGTATTCAAGAAGTCCTGGCAAGTGGCAACAATTTTGAGCTGCTCTTCACAACCAGGTTTTTGTTTGTTCTAAGAATATCATCAACAACCTTGTAACCACGGCTCACACACATCTTCATTTTCTTCATCTGTTGACTCATCATCAGAAGATCTATCTATTTTTGACCTCGAATCAAATTGGGCCCAACCAGTTCTGAGGTTGAGCTTTACATGCTGCGCCCTCAATCTTTACACATACTCTAACCAGAGATCAAACTCTAATCCTCTTCCTTCCTCAATTTCTTTAATCAGTTAACTTTGGCTATGTTTACAGTGGTTTCTTCCTCTTCATAATCCACCCACACGGATTTCCTTTGCGAAGCATCCTCATCTTCATCATGACTTTCCTCTGAGAAGTCAGCATCTTCCTTATAAACAGATAGCACACTATCCGCAGAATGGTCAGCGAAGAACGAATCAGAATCATTTGTAATCCCAGCTTTTGACTTCATCATCTCCCTTCCCAAATTCAACAGGGGAATAGACAGACCCAAACAAAAAAGTTGTCCAGCTTTTTCATTTCTCCCACTTGTTCCATTAGCAACCGTTCATCCTTGCTATCTTTCTTCTTCATTTTCAATCCATCAATCTCAGATTCTTTCCCATCTTCAACCTCTTCCAGAAATGAAGGTCCCTTGTTGTCCTCCTCCTCCCTTCTGGTCCTCTTGACCTCATTTTTTGGGCAAACATTTTGAGATATTAAAATCATCTCTCACAACCCAGTCTGCAGAAATAAACAAACTGCAAGTGAATTAATCTGAATTTCAAAATCAAAAAGCTTTTACCATGATTTTTCAGAACAATGAAAATGAATCAAACTTCTAAAACGCACTTCAGTTCAGTTAAATATAGGTAAAAAGTCACAAACTTTTTAACAATTTAGTACCAAATGCAAAAAGCCAAACACAATGAGGAGGACATTCATGCTATGTACGGAAGTTGGAATGAGATGGAATAGAATAAAGTTTTCATACATGTTTAGTGATGGAATCATTGTGTGAAAGTTTTAATGTAATAAAATAGAATTATAAGAATTATAAGAATTATAAATTTGTAATTATTATCTTACTCTTATTTCATACATATTAATCTTAATTATTTATTTTATAAAACTTAATTTTTTAGTAACATTCAATTTTTATATATCTCATTCAATTTTTATATATCCCTCCATAAGCTCTTATCTAAATTTTTTAACCTTGCTTTTGCATTTTTATGACATGAAATGATGCCACATAGGTAACAAGAGTTGCATGAGAGGAGTAATAATTATGATAACTTGATAATTTTAAAATTATTTTATAAATATAAGTTGATTCCATCATATTTTCCCAATTTGAGGGAGAAATTAGAAGATATTGTGATATGAAATGAAATTATAGTGTCTTAAAAACCGGCCCAACTAAATTATTGAACCATGGACAGAACATTTTTTCAGTCTTGGTTCAACCACAAAACCGCTTAAGTGGTTGGACCAATAATATTTCATATGAATCGGTTCAAAACCGGAACCGTCCGATTTTTATTTTATTTTTTATAAACACACTTTAAATTTTTTAATAATATCAAAACGAAAACTTGGTTTCAGTCTTTTCAGTTTCTCACTTTCTTCACCTATCTCCCTTTCTTCACCGATGCGTACAAGGCACACGAACGCAGCAGCTCCACAACGGTACAACCACAACGCGAGCTCGAGGTTGATTGTGGCAACGTGAGCTCTCCTCTACGACACAGCAGTGGCGGCGCAGGTGGGCTCTCCTCCACGACAATGTGCACGTCTCCTCTACGACAGCAGCGACGGCAAGGTTGAAGAACGGCGAGCTCTGCATGTGATTTCCTTGGCCTGTTTTTCTAATTTTGTTGCTTTGCTTCGTTGGGATGGCCTGTTTTCTCATTCTTCCTTCATCATTGCCATTTATGGTACTAACTCAATATTAATAAGATTGAAGGAGAGAGTGTAGTCACTGCCAGGAGAGAGTCGCAGAGAGACTTGGTGTTGATATTTGTTTTTGTGTTTGAGGAGGCGTTGGTGGCGAAAACGAGCCGTGGAACGAGTGGAGGTGGATTTGAGGAGATGGTGGGTACTGTTGAATTGAGTTTGGGAAAGAGAGTGCGTTAGAGGCAATAGAACCACTTATGATGATGATGAATGTGAAATACAGAGTATGAACAAAAGCAACAATAATAGGGGAGAAGCCATTCATGAATATTGAATATAGAATATAGAAGGGGCGAAAACATTCATGAAAATTGAATATAGAAGGGCCGAAAATAGACTAGTACTAACAGGTTAGAACTTAGAAGCTGAGAACGGACAGAAATGATTTTTAAATTTGACTTGTTGATCTTTATTAATGTGTGTGTGTCAATATTTATATATATATATATATATATATATATATATAACGGTATAACTACCTATTTAATCGGTTTAACTAATTGAATTTTAAACTATTCTTTTTTTCAATTTTTTAATTTAATCGACTTTTAAAATATTGGATGGAATCTTATCATTTTATTTCTTTTTATTTTTTTTTATTATTATATTCCTTTCAATTTGGGATACGAGAATTACTTTGATATTTTTTTTTTTTTCATAATACCGATATTATAATGAGTTGTCAAATATTTATTAATTATTATTTATATTTAATAAATTTTTAAATATTTATTGTAAAACTAATTATCAATAAATAATTGACAATTTATTTTAAATACAAAACCTATCAATATACCATAACAACTTACCGGAAATATAAAGCAACTCGCTTTTACCTTCATTTCTCTCTCACCATTCACTTTCGTGCCCCTTCTCCGCCATGGCCATCGGAAAGGAAAAAACTTACATAAAGTTTCACTTCCATTGACGCTTTGGTGGTGTTGTAGTATTTTTTTAACTTTAAATGACTTAATATATATATTATATTTTAATTAAAAAATAATATTACAAATACTTGTAAAATTTTATTTAAAATTTGTCCTCGAGCTGCTATTAGTGCTAGGGCTCTCAATTATGCATTTTCTACTTTTTTTCTTTAAAAATTCGAGAAAAAATATTTTTTTTAAAAATCACACAAGTGAGAAAACTGCAACGAAATGCTAGAAAAAAAAATATCGATTTCCCTTTTCTATTTTATTTCTTAATTTTTTTAAGTAACGTCATGAAACATCTTTTCGAATTTTTAAAAGCTTTAATAAAATAAAAGACAACAAGTTATTTACTATGTAAGTAGACAAAAATTGTTAAATTTTTTTCAACTTTCTTCTCTTTGTTATTGTCTTATTGACGAAAATGAAGAGAATGAGATTTAGTTATTCACCATAATTTTTATATAATATTAATTATTTAATTATTTATATTTTTATCAATTTATGTGATAAATAGAAATATATAGTTTCGAGGCTCTTAAAACAAAATGAAAAATAAAAAGAATTGAAATTATCTAGTAATTATTCTTTCATATATAATAGTAATTTTTTTCCTACTTTTCGAAAAAAAAAATAGTGATTTTTTTTTGTGAATTTTGACTACAAAAAAAAATATAAAAAATTATGTATAGTGAATATTATTTACAGGAGCAAAGGATTGTACATAATTTTCAAGAGTCAATTTGATATCTCTGAAAAAAAAAATAATTTATATAAAAAATATATGAAGAGTCTACTGAATTCTCACCCTCAATTTTAAAGAATACCAATTTAACTATAAAAAGAATGCCTTTCTAATTTCCACTTGTGTTCCCAGAATAAAATCTAGTTATATACTGGTCCTTACACTAAATTTAAAGTGTTCAAACATAAGCTGGAAACATGTTTCTTAAGAGAGAGATATTTTTTTATATTAAAAACTTGCTACTATATATAACTTAAATTTAAGCTAAAGGATGTAAATTTAAACCATAGTAACAAATCCCAAAATACCAAAAAAAAAAAAACAAACCATAAGCAATATCAAAAGCAAATGCCTAGTTTGGGGATCAAAAGCTTCAACAAATTCAGTCATAAATAAATAGGCAAACCAGTTTTCATTACATCCGAATTAGCCTACTCATAATACTGCAGAGTGCAGCTTCTACCTAATCAGCCGACAAATCAGATACTCTACCTGACAAAGAAAGATGTAAAACCTAGCTGCAACTTACAACACTGTGAACTACATCCTATGGTGATAGACATCCGAAAATAGGTTTGAAACAATCTTAGACAATAGAGAACACTCTAAACATTAAATAAACAGCTCAGTCATGAATGTTGTCAGCAAGAGACTTGAGTATACACGATTGATCATCAACTTAACTATCAGGCAAAGATATGTTAATATCAGTAGCTGACTTTCTTGAGTCGGGCATAGAGTGCATGTTAACCCAGTTTTCTCTTCGAAAGCTGGAGGGAGGAGTAAGGCTTGAGTTAAGGGTTCCAGAATTTTGCAGTACATGTCCACCCATGACATCCTCTTTTTCAGCATTAGTTGGGGGTGGTGCAGAAGACACTGCAATGGCAGGGGTAACAGTAGCTGGTGCATAATCAGACTTTGGCTTCTTTGGCTTCTGATCTTGCTGGTTGCTTGGAAGAAAACTTCCCACCACCACCTGATACAAAAAAGAGGACATGCACAAGCCATCTAAATTATCCTTCATTTGAGGAAGAAATGTGCCTAACTTCTCCTTAGTAAATTTGTATCGGAAGCTACTCTAAAGCAATTTTCTTGTGCCCTTGTTAAGGCATGCAAGCTAGCCTCTTTCAATTCCCAATCCTATATTGTTTCAGGTTTTACTCCAGAAAAATTATTTAGTTCATTTTTCAAGCAGATACGTACACATGAACGTATGCATTATAGAGCATATCCTAAATGGGAAGGTGCCTAACTTCTCCTTAGTAAATTTGTATCGGAAGCTACTCTAAAGCAATTTTCTTGTGCCCTTGTTAAGGCATGCAAGCTAGCCTCTTTCAATTCCCAATCCTATATTGTTTCAGGTTTTACTCCAGGAAAATTATTTAGTTCATTTTTCAAGCAGATACGTACACATGAACGTATGCATTATTGAGCATATCCTAAATGGGAAGGTGGGCCAGGGGGGATGTTTACCTGCACAGGACCGGCAGCTACAAGAAGACCAGCAACTCCACCGCCGACAACACGACCATCAGGGCTTGCCAAAGAGACACTCATCCCACCTGACCTGCTTCTTGTTCCTTGGCTCTCAGTAGGCATGAATGATCCAGACAAGGAAAGTATCTCAAAACGGCCCTACACCAAAAAAAAATGATTTAGAAGTATGAAACAGAAGATATTATAGCACCATCATAGCATCATGAACCCATATGAATAATCAAATGAAAAACTACAATTCCCAAGTCATTGGTTAACTTGTACAAAAAACCATCAAGTACCAGCAAAGACAATTGCAAAACCAGATTTTTATGTCAGTCATTTCTAACCAAACCTAACCCTTTTCATTCATTTCTAGTCTCTACACAGTAAAACCTAAATCCTGCAATCTTCTTAAACTAAGCAATATTCCAACTCTTTTCTTTTTGAGACTAAAAAGGGAAACTTTCATTTCGTAAGCCTAACATGCATATCAAGAATAATTTAAACACAAATATATCTAACTTTAACCCCCCCCATCCTCCCCACTCCATCCTCATTTTGAAATCTCAAGCCTCTTATCTGATTATTTTCACAACAATCAAAGGTTTCACCAAAAGCCACTGTTTATCAAGTCTAAATTTAGTATACATTCTGCTAGGCTAACAATCAAGTTTCCCGCATCTCTAGTCAAGCTTTCTAAATTCCTTGCTGGAGCAGCTATTTTTAATATTATATGAGAGGGTAATAAAGAGAGCCTTCAATGGCTTACTTATAGCCTGTTAAAAACCAACAAACATGACTGCTGTTAGCCTTTGATTAAATTTCATGAAATATCTATCTTGGGTTTAGGCCAAAGTGTGACTAAAGTTCCAATTGAAAGGATTCTGTATAGAATATGGACAAGTAATTAATTTTCAACATTACTTCTATAAATAGTAAGAACTAAAAGTTTAATCATAATAAAAGAAATATAATGATCAGCTTGATAATCAATTTCTATAAAGTTCACATGTATGTCTACAACTTTTCATCATGAGCAAAATATACATTAATTGCACTTGCAAAGCTTTTTTGTTTGTTTATTACTACTACCCTAAATCTTTCCCATATGCTTGCATCATCTTGATATCATGCAAATTACAAGAGATAATATTGTCTTGAATTGCTATTGACAACAGATAGCATGATGACTAACAACAATACTGATTTTTAGACTATATATATTAGTAAAACTTTACCATATCATCAAATCCAACTTCCACACCATCATGATTAATTTACTAAACATAAAAGTGTTTACTAAACCTTGCCTATATAAATTCAGGACATCATTACTAATTTCTCAATTTTTCTGTGATTATAAATATTGGCAATACTATAATTATTGCCATCCCCAAAAATTGTATTCATACTTTTAGTTCAAGAAGTCATTAATTTAGAACAATCATCATGGACATTAATAATGCATAAAATAGCAAACATAAGCTCGTCAGCAAGTGTATCAAGGTCAAGGAACCTCAGGTTCAATCTTAAACTACAAAAAAATTTCTGGCCAAAAAGAAAATAAAACAAAATCAAATCAACAATAATGCATCCATCTTGAAAGAGAGATAAAGATCAACATGAAACCAATTAGGGAATAGGCACAAGGAATAGTGGAAGTTTCATTCATATATGCTTAGTTAGCAAAGTTTCTAAGTTTATGACTAGAGCAAAATAAAACTGAACAAAGTGTTGTTTTGTCAGACAGAAGTTTCAAATTAATTTAGGTAGGACAGAAACTTTAAACAAATTGAGGATTATTGCTTGTTTAATTAAAATTGCATTAAAATTTAATTATAAAAAAGGAAAGTTTGGAAAAAGAAATAAAATAAAACATATAATCAATGGCATGATTTACTGCAGCACCTCATAGGTCAAAGTACCCCCAGAAGAATCAGGCTGACGAAGTGTAACATTTGAAATTACACCATTAGCAGATAAGATGCATATAGCTCGGGGTCCTTGTTGAGAAAAAGAAATAACCTTCATAGTAATGTCCTGCAAAAACCAAAGAGTAAAGCAAAATAACATTATTCAACCATCTCTTATTAAGGAAGAATTAGAATCACAAAATATATTCTTAGGGAAGGTCTGAATAAAGGCTTTTCTCCGTCAAATGGATAATAGAGTACAAAAAATTGAGCTTTTTCTCTTTTGTTCAAACTATTTGTTATGAACTACAACTAAGTTCACAGTATACAACTATTGTTTGTTTATCAAACTATATCGCAGATGCAGATCTAGAACCAAGTAATGTATCATTAAACAAGAATAATGGTAACAAATTATACAACAATTGCCAAACTACGCTTTATAAGAATTAAATAATTAGAGGTTAGTCTTGTGTCAATGAGAATATTTGCAAGAAGAAACAAGTCCTAGTTTTTTATACCCATCAGAACAAATACATGAGATGAATCTTATAGCATGTTTGGATTAGCATTTTTTGGCTTCAAAAAAGCTTATAATCAAAATGTCCAAGAGAGATTTTGAAAAAAAAAAAAATCTGTTTTTGAGTGTACACTAATCAAAACCAAACATGCTATTAATAACCATGGGAAAAGAAAAGGGCTAAATCCAGCCCAGGAGGAAACAAACTGCATGCTTAGCCCTTTTGAACTAACCATGAGAATGTTGATACCTTCTAAATCAATGTAACATTTGAAATTGCATCTGTTTACAAGTTTGTTAATCCTATACTGAATCTCTCTCTCACACACACACACACAATTATCAATTATTTCCATATTAGATGACACATCTGCGGGAATGCCAATCCAAAATGACATTAAGTGAATAATGCTAAAAGATACACATCTACGATCATAACCAAAATAGATAGCCAATGAAACTTTTAGGGCCAAACATATCATGGCGGCAGGAGGGGGTGGAGGGGATGGCAATATATCAAGATGCTGATACTGCAAAGAATTTCATAAAGCTTTCCAGCTATTTTCAGAATATTTTGCTAGCTGAACTCCTACTAAATAGGTATTTACTATTTAGACATCTATAACCAGCCAGAAGCAAAAAGAATGTTTATTTCAATATTCTTGGTAGTTTGATGTGGGGACAAAAGGACAAGGGAAAAATGAATATTATGGCAAGCACAATAATTCATCAACAATCTTCAATTTCCATTTCAATTTGCAAATTCCATTAACACAACAACAAAACAGTTGTATATAATTGTCCCAATAACCATACATAGATAAATAAACAATAAACCTACTAAAACAAACCACAATTTTGAATGCTATTTTCATTAGATTTCCAAATTCCAAATAAACAAAGAGATAAAGGAAACAAAACATATTTGATATTTCCTTAACAATGATAGATAGTGCTAGCAATGGTTATTGTCTATTTGCAAAGTTTACCCACAAACAGGCAACTGAGCAACCCTCTACACACGATGGATATTTTTAGACTTAACCAGTAGTACACCAGAAAAGTGAAGTGGCAGATGCCAGAAATTTATAGACATCCATATGTTATGGACCCTCAAGGGTAAGTATAACAAAGAATAATAAATTCAAAGCAATCTCATATGAACCAAATGAAGCTAAAACCCCATTTCCGCCACCCTCCCAGTCAAGCATACCTCGCCAGCATTGACGGTGATGATATGGGGCAAAAAGTTTGTACCATCAGAGCACGCATTAAAGTCACCTACAGAAGTACCAAATATAGATATTAACCCAACTGAGTTGAAACTTATAAAGTACGCAAGTCTATAAAAGCAGTCATATTTTTCCCAGGACACATAAATTATCTTAGCAGTGTTAGTGATTTTGAACAAAAACCAATTAGCATGGTGACATTTTCCTAACCAATTAGCAGAGCGGCAATGCCATGCAGAAATTAAGTGGTGTCAGTTTTACTAGGAGACAACAATCTCCTCAAGTAGACTAGGGATGACCAACCTGAATAGTAATTAGGATAAACTTGCTAATGAGGTTACCGATCAAGAAATACCATGCCATTCATCAGATGCATTCAATCTCAATGACATTATAGATCTTGTCTCCCCCACAAAAAGTAAAGATGTAACAAATGAAAGTCACGAGAAAGAGTCCATTGCTAACACAAATTTCTCCCTTCTATGCATGGAAACAACATAATATCTGCAAATTCCATTGCTAACAGAAATTTCTCTCTTCTATGCATGGAAAGAACATCATATCTGCAAATTAATTCATTGCACCTGGCTTTGCAAAAATCTTCTGTACAAAGGATGACTTCAATAAGGTATTTAAAAAAAATTGCGAGCTTTTTCATGGAGGAAAGTAGTTTAGAAATTTGACAGGAAGCAAACTCAAAGTAGAAAGACAAGTAATTTCAATATCAGAAACTAAAAAAGATACTACAAACTTCACCAAAAAGAAAAGGTTACCAACAAAATGAAAGTCACTTGATAAACCATATTAGTGACATATAATTTTGCTGTGTACTGGCAATGCAACATGAGCATTAAAAGCATCAAAGACCCATTACCTAGATGATCCAACCCAACTTTTTTTGATTGCTTGTATTCCATCCCCCGCGGTTTCCCCCGCTTCCCGGTTGGAAAGTCATTAGAAGGTGGAGCTGAAGATGAGATTGGCAATGGTGACAATGCCATAGTGACAGACCCATCTGGCCCATATTTCCTTGGTCTACCCCGTTTCTTCTTAACTGCTGTTCCATCCAATCCCACACTCACTGGTGACACGCCAACAGCTGCCACTGCTGCTTCAGGGACATGAACTTGGTTTGGAGCTTCACTCCTTGGTGCCACGTGATAAGCTGATGGAGCTTCTGCCCCTATCACTGTAACCCCAGAACTGATACCTTCTCTTGCTTCCATGCATATATTGAATTATCCCACCCGAGTCTATATAATCAAACCAACACCTGCAACCCCAGAAATCAATATAGAACAATCAGAAAGCAAATGGTTTACTAGAGCAAATTTCATTACAAAATTATAGCTTTTAGCAGACCCATCAATGCCTTCAAACCTTCTTGAGCATGCTAGAACGGCAAAGTGAAAACCCATCAAAGGATCTCACAGATGAGAAAGAAAGTTAAGAAAAGACACAAACTTTGAGTTTACATGAAGCTGTTTCGCTATATTAGCAGAAATCCATTTCGAACTTTAGCTATGCATGAAATCGCAAAAATTGCAGCATTCTAGTGTAATCATTGGAAAGAAATGCAGTTCTTTCCGATCAAAGTTAAGGTTTTTTTTTTTCTTTGTTCTCAGTTTTCAAATATTTGAAACCAGAAATTTACCTCATAACAAAGGATGAAAATAAATATTAACCATTAAAAGAACAATAACAAAAATTAGTAAAATATTTTACAATTTTATAGAATTTTAAAAACCCACTTAGCTAAGAAATTTCTGAAAAACAAATTATCTATTTACTTCAAATATTTCTTAGCCTGCAGCTCAAAACAAGGCAGAAGCCACCCAAAAATACCAAAGACTTTTCAAAAACAGAAAAATAAACTACACCCTTTTGCATAAATCAGCTTCATACCCAGCATTTTCTTAAACATAAAAAGACAGAAAGCTGAAACTCAAGGAAAAATCAGTAATAAAAAACCCAAAAAAAAAGGAAATTTCAAAACAAAACTCCTTATATTCTTAAAGCATATCAACATCAAGCTCTGGCTATTCTTCAGAATGCAAAGATCATGACCTGTCACTGTAATTCCACACTTCAGCAAGCTTCTTCTAAAGATAAAATCCTGTATTCAGATTTCTTTTCAGCTCAGCCATAACTTAACTAGCTCACTCAACCCAGAAAGTGAAAACAAAAAATACAAAAAAGAAAAAAAAAATTAGCAGAAAAACTGTTTGCTCCAGAAATTCAAAGCAACTTACAAATTTCAGGAGGTGAAAAAACCCGATGGCTGGTTGTATTTTCCAAAGCTGCTTGAATTCAAAGTTGAAAAAGAGAAAATTGGAAAGCTCAAAATAAATACAGCTACAACATTTTAAAAAAAAATCAGGGAGAAAAAACCAAAGATAAAACAAGTATGATAAAGTATTTAAATATTTATAATTTTATTTGAATAATTTGCTAAACCCGATAAATACAATCTGGTTAAGAACAATTTCACGTCCGTGAGGGGCAACTAAAATTTTTTAAAAAATTTTGGATGGATGGTTAATATGGTAAATTTTTAAAAAAGCAATCTAAAATAGAGGGAAATAAAATAAAGTGGTGCCTTTTTCTTTTTCACAAATTAATTTGTTTTCCCATTTAAAGCTGCAAAGGTAGTGTTGGACGGCCAACCTTTCTGTTTGCCGCTGACCTCCTTTTTGTCTTTTTTCTCCAAATTAAAGATGATATGTTATATTATGCCCTTGCTGACCATGTGAATTACCAAGTAATGCCACTGAAGTGAAATTCTTTCTTTCTTTTTCTTTTGCAATTTTTTTTACTTAAATTCTACTAATAAATTGAATTTGTTATTATTAATTAAGATTTACTAAATTAATAAAATTAAAATGCATCGATACAGAAAAAAATTAATTTGATTTATATTAATGATATTTAATTGATTGATATTCATTAATTACAATATGTTATTTGCTAGTGAATAATATATTTAATTAATGAATTATTACTTTGAAAAATGCTAAATATTTTTTAAAAATTAATTTAATAAAAAATTTAATTACTTAGAAAAATAAAGAAATTACTAGAAATAAAAATCCTGAAACTCACTAAAGTATTGTGTTGATGCTTTTTTAAAAAAAATAAATCATTTTAAAATATTAGTCTAACAATTCTTTTAATTATCTAAGAAAAAGATAAATGATTAAAAATAACTTTAAAATTTTCAAAAATATTAAATGCACATACATTTTTTATTTTTATTTTTTCTTTAAAAAAATAAGAGGATCATTATGCAGATTTCTCTTTAGATATTTAAAAATTATTATGTTAATTTTTTATGAGAATTTTTTATTTTTCTTTTGTTTAACCAAAAAATAATTGAATTTGATGATTATTAAAGATGATAACGTCACCTTGACGTGAGGTTAGATGTTAGTGGTTAAGTGGTTATTTATGATCTAATGTATATATCTACGATCTAATAAAGAAAAAGGAAAGTGAAAAAGATGAGATCTTTATTACTTACTAGAATCTGAATGGGATACATTGGCACGTGACAGTGGGGATTGGACCTTGGAGCAGGTAGCTCCCTTTGTTAGGAAAGACTTTCCTTACCCGTGAATGAAAGAGAAAATAGTAATCATTTAGGGGAAAAAAAAAAGAGCAAGAAAGGAAAAGCTTATCTTGCCACAAAAGTCATGGCTTCCATCAACAGATTTATTAAAGTTACGGTTCATGACATCTAATCTAGTAATAATTATAATTTTTTAAACGTTTCACCTGATTATTTTAAAATTATAACAGAAAGAAAATGTTGTGAAAAATTGACTAATTATATACTCAAGTTCTGTACCAAAAAAGTTGAAAATTTTGGGAGGGATCAAATTTCAAAATATGTGAAATGCTTATTTTTAAAAATTCAACTTACAGTAAAAAAAAAAACAGATTATGTTAAGTTGTTAACTTTACAAAAAATTGGTTGTTTAAAATGTTAAAATTTAAAATTAATTAAATTTTTTTTATATTAGATCATGAGATATCACCACTTGTTAATTTTATTTCAATTACAAAAAATATTTTCAATAAGATTCATTTTTTATCTTCTTAATTAAGTATAACATCTTTGTACTAAAAAAATTAAGTATAACATTTTTATCTAATCTTTTTTTCAAAATAAATTTCAAACACAATCATTAAGGTGAGATTTTCTTAATTAATAAGGGATCCAACCTTTTGTTTTCTTTGAAATCATTATTACGATATCTTGAAATAAATTCATTTTCAAAAGAAGAGACTGTTATCCATAAAAAATGGTTCAAGTTGAATAAAGTATCCTATCTATATTCAAATAGGGTCAAGGACCAAACTCTAATGTACTTGTCTCTTCTCTTCCAACCTTCCACGTGTAGAAAACCCATGGGCCACCTGAGTTTTGGATTCAGCCATAATCCGTTACATTTGTCATATGTTGCTTCAGTTTTGAGACACCACCCCTTAGATTAGGTCTTTTCTTAAATTGAATTTACTTTTTCTTTAAAAACATGACAATGTCAAACATTATATATTCATGTACATGAAAATTTGTAGGGTTTAGTTTTGATTTTTTTAATATAATTATTTAATTATATATTATTAATTTATTAAAAAAATTTGACTATTATAATAATTATCTTAAAAGTTTAATATTTTTAATAATGTGTCAATATATAATTAGATGACAATATAAAAAAAAACTTACACTGATAATAAATTAAAATTAAATCTAAATTTGTATCACATAATAAATTCATGTACATAAAAAAAATGTATATTTTTATCTCACATTATTGTCATGTTTTAAAAAATATAAGATTTTTTACTATACCAAGTACAGCTATCTTTAGGGGCGGTTTAAATGTAAGATTTAATTTTAATTTATTATTAATATAAAAAAATTTATATTATTTTTCAATTATGTATTATCATATTATTAATAGAGTTTGGTTTTTAAAATAATTATTATTGTAATAGTTAAACTCATTTAATATTTTAACAATATATGATTAAATAATCTTATAAAAAAAATTATACTGACAATAAATCAAAATAAAACTCTTAAATATAAGTTAGTGGAAACAAATGCTCACATATCTATCTATACTAATAGCATTTTGTTTATACAAAAATATTTTGTTTAGTTTCTTAAAGAGAGTAATTACGTTCAAAAACTTACTCTTACATATTCTCATTCACCATTTTTTAACTTTTTTAAATGAAAAGATGGAATAAATATTGTTACATGTATGACATGCATTAAACATTTTTTTATTTTGTATATAAAAATTGTCCCACTAAGCAATTTTTCTGAATTTGTCACTGGGTACTTTAATATATTGTTAAATATTTATTGATTATAAATTATATTTGATAAATTCTAAATATTTATTATAATAATTAATGACAAATAAATGTTTATCAATTCACCCCAATTAAAACGCGTTGTGCTTTTTTATATTAATGAAAAAATATGTATAAATTCTGTAACAGCACCATGAAATTAGATTAAGTAATGCTATTAATCTAGATTTTACATTTTTCTTCAAACTCAAATGCAGCTCATTCAAGGTCTCATTTAAATTTTGAGTGCTAATTTTTGTAAATCAATTTTGTATCACTTTACTTTTTTATATAAAAACTCACAAAAATATATACAATTTGCATAAATAACTAATTTATTTAAATTTTAATATAAAAGTGATGTGATTATAAAATAATGTAAAAACTAATTTTCTTAAATTTTTATCTAAATTGTGAAAATATATTTTTTTAAATACAGATTTTTCCTAACTAGAAGTAAAACTATCCAATCCATTGACGGATCTTCTTGGATACAGGCCAATTTTTTTGAAAATTTTATATGAGTATTTAAAAAAATCATATATTATTCTTTTAAATATGATTAAAATATTATATGACTTTTTAAAATTTCAAAAAATTTTATATAAATACTTAAAAAATTATATATTACTTCTCTAAATATAATTAAAATATTATATAACCTCCCAAAATTTTAACTCAAAATCCGTCGTTGATCCAATTTGCAATCTATTGACCACCCTGAAGATGAGAAAAGATTTTCTGAGACAAAAAATCCAACGCTATTGTCATGTCAACAAAGCAGTAAGATTGGGTCGTCTGAGTCACTCACCCAACAATATTAAAACCATTTTGGTATTATTAATATATAAACCATTAGACAAAGTATTACATGAAACAGGGTGGAAAAAGAAAACTGATTATGGAAGTCAAACGCGGTTGGTTTTAGTTTGATAGATGCATTTAATAGAGGACTAAATTCAACTACTACAATATTTCCAAGATCAAACAAAACTGTCCCAATCAAAATGGTTGAAAATTGAAGATAGCTATATAATAAAATTTAAAACAGCCTAATAGTAGAAAGCTCAATTAAGATAGCTATCAGTAAGCTAAACAAATAAAATAAGAACAATCCAATCCAACTATATGGCCCAAGGACAAGAACCTCAGTCACCTGGTATTTTGATCAGATACAAAGTACTAATATGATGTGTCACATCCAATCCCATTATAGCAGTATGCGTTAACGTTGGACAAGTTCCAACCAAAATACACGTGCTAATCAATAAAGCCCCAAACCAGAATTCCTCAAAAACAACATAAACCGACAGTTTTTGTTATTGCAGAGTAGAGAATTTGTCTGCAAACTATCTATCTCGTGTTGACTTAACTTCCTCTCCATAACTGTGAATCAGTGCTCAATAACTGGAACTCCCATATTCTTTGTGGTCATGTTTTGCCAACAGTAATTGGCTTCGAATGAGTTCCTGTTACTGTTAGCATCTTACTGTTTTTCTGTATTCCTTGAGACACCACACTCTGTATTCTTCTACGGTCTTCTTGGAAATTTGAATATTGGCCTTAGAAATTAAGTACTATGGAAGAAACAGGAAGGAGAGAGGGGCTTCCTAGTCATTGGCTAATACTGAATTTCGATTTCCTTTTCTGCAGCTGTACGTAGTTTTCTTCACTTATCCTTTCTTTGGATGGGAGGAAAGAAAATAAGAGAGGAGAGAAAATTTTGAAGATAAAATATGAGAAGAAAAATTTGAACTTTTTATTTCTTGAGTTTTCTTTCTTTTTTATTTTTCTCTTCATCCAAACAGATTTTTTTTTTTAAATTTTCAAAATTTTATTTCCTTCTGATTTTCTATCTCTCCATCCAAACATAGTGTTAATGACCTACAACTTGAGGGATATCCTTTCCTGCATACCTTCTTTAATTTCCAGTTTTAGACGGGCTAGGTTTTGAGACAAGTTGCCCCTGAAGTTTCTTTTGATCCTAAAGCTGATATAGAACTGAAAGAAAAGCAATAGAATTATATAGATCATGAGTTGAAACAAGTAAAATGTCACGAGAAGAAAATTCCATGCCGTATACTACATATTTAATTACAATAATATGCTTCATACCCCCTCTACAAAGCCTTTCATCTCTTTCTCCTGCCTTAGGATATAAGCTGTATTCTTCGAGCATATAACGTAGTCGGCTCTAAACACAGATCCATGAAAGCAAATAATACATGAAAAGACATGAGATTGAGATACATCATGCATCCAGCAAAAAAAATAGAATTTATGTACCAAATTAATGCAGCACACATTGGACATAATTTTCCAAAAGAAGTCTCCTCCAGCAACATTTCATAAAATTTTAGCAGACTAATTCATACAACTTGCATAAATGATGTTGTTAAAAATACTTACATGACCATCTTACAAAAACCCGAGACATCTTTCTTTCTCCCATGCTATAACTTAAAAAATTAATGTGTCTGCCATTCCTGCTTCAATAACATCCAAAGTATAAAAACAAGGGGGGAAATGAGGAAGAAGCCCATACTTCAAGACACTATATAAACTACATTGCCCTTCTTTGCTAAATTACTAAAGCACTAACAGTCTAAGAATAATGGCAGCAACCAAACAACCGCATACAATTAATAAGCTGACTTCATGTCAAGTGTCAACATCTAGTCCAAAACAAGCTTATAGCAAACTAGAACCTAAATACATTGAAGGTTTTGTAAAATGGCAATAACGTATCAATTGAAAAGTCAACTATGATGTGCAGAGGGATACTTGCCAGGAATTTTAAACTCTCTCAAAACTCGTTTTCTCTTAATTTTAACCTCTCAAACTTTGCACTTACGAAGTCAAATTCTTGACTGTATGGTCACTTACATCTTTTGTTACAGTGGAATTTAACCATATTTTGGCAAAT
The DNA here is from genome assembly GCA_023212625.1 of Styphnolobium japonicum. Taxonomy (NCBI): domain Eukaryota; kingdom Viridiplantae; phylum Streptophyta; class Magnoliopsida; order Fabales; family Fabaceae; genus Styphnolobium; species Styphnolobium japonicum. The sequence continues at coordinate 9,392,598 of JALBWW010000007.1, read as the reverse complement.
CTCATAAAATTTGTCTTTAGATCCAAACCAAGGACCGACCATAGTGTATTAAGAGTGTTCGGGTGGTCTGATTCCTGCTTCAGTAATGGTGCACGAAAACAAAAAAGTATCAATCATATATATATGGTCTCAAAATTATTAACAAACACAAACAGAAAGACAATAGTGGATTTCAAAGTCATGCTCCATCTTATTGGCATGAAGAATGACGCGAGGTTTTTGAGAGCAATCTATCTATTATATTTATACAAGTACATAACTAAAAGAATAATTCCCTACATATGGTCCTGAAATTTTTGTTTCTCGTTAAAAGTTACCCCAAAAGTCTTAAAGAATTAGGATACAACATCATTTTCCCGTAAGCGTAGGCACGTGGTGAATTTTTTCCACTTAAAAACTAAATAGTTCTATTGTGTATAGCTAAATTCTTACTTTCCCCTCAATAGTTCTAAAGGGAAGCAATAAGCGAAGCATTATCTTTTATTGATTTGTGCGCATGAACGCTGTGAATTGTGAACTATAAGAGAGATGAGGTCGTACACATCCTAATATATAGTAACCTCCCATAAATCATAGCATCACTTTAAACTAAGTTCAATTTTGGTAAGTATTTAATTAAGTTCAATTTTTGTTTATCTAAAATTATTTATTTAGCATTTTTTCCTTTAACCAATATAAATAAATCATTTTAACGTTAATTTCTTTCTAAATCAAATTGGGTTATTAAAGTGTTGTAGGTGTTAATTTAATATATTAGCTTACTAGTATCTTTTTCGTTCTTATGTTGCTGGATTCTTTCATCCATCTAATCCCTTATTTTCCTAATATTTAATTTTCGGCCATGGTTCGTCTTCTCTGACACTCTCTTCTAATATTTTCGAGGACTAGCTCCCTTCTTTCTTTACTTCTTCATGTTCATGACGTACAAAACCGTAGAAATGAATCGCCTCGCCACCCATTCATCACTTTTTTCGTTTGGGTTAAAGAGTTACTGCTCAGAAATGAAATTTCAAACAAGAAAAAAACAACTGCAATGGAGCTGAATCTTCATACAAAAGGAGAGAGCCTCTATAAGAGGGTCCAAATAAGTTTTGGTGAGTTTGGTTGGTGGAAACGACAAAGAAAGGTTTTTTTTTTTTTTTTTTGACAAAGACAAAGAAAGATTATGGGGCTAACAAACTGAAACACATTAATTGGCCAGCCCAGCTGTCTAAGGTAACTCGACCCTTTTCACAGAGTAGTCCCCTAATACAAACCTTCCTAGGTGTTTTGCTTTATCTTTTTGTGCACACCTTACGTGGCCTTGCTCTTGGTTACTAAAATGATAAAAAAGAGAGAAAGAAAAGTACTGTACTAGCCCAGCAATGGTAGGCAGACTTAAATGAAGGGAAAATAAACAAAAATATGATGTGAATAAAAGGTCATCCCAAACAAAAAATAATACTCGACATTATAGTAGATTAGTAGTATTATAGTAGTATTAGTATATGTAAGAGAAACCCAAAAGTGATTGATAGGAGTGGTAATGAAAGAGGAAATTAAATATTTAAATCTTAAAAAATTTAATTATAAAAAAATTAATAATTATATTATTGAATGACTCAAAAATAATTAATTTTATATTTAAAAAATATAAAAATATTTATATATTTTTTTTAAAAAAGGTATATATAAGAAAAAAAAAGGAAATTAATATTTTTTTAAAATATTAATATTAAAATAAATTATTTAATATTTATTAATTATTATTTATATTTAATAAATTTTTAATATTTATTATAAAATAAATAATTAATAACACACCCAAAATATTAAACTTAACAAAATATTATATTATAAAAAGTACAAAAGCATAATACTTTTTGGAGCTGAGGTTAGATAGAGAGAGAACAAGGGAGAAAGACAAAGACAGAGAAACCCTTGAGGTCGAGGGTTGAGTTTAGAGTCGCTTCCAAAATGTCAGAGAGAAATAGATAGAGTTCACAAACACAACACAACACAAACTCACAAAGCTTAGCGACAACAATACACTGCCGAGAGGACACACCACATAAAGGAACTCACTTTCCATTCCTCCTCCTTCCTTTCTCTCTCTCTCCTTTTCCTCTTCCTCCTCTTCCATTCTTCCATGAATTCCAGCAAAACCGAGGAAGATCTCTTCCTCCACGACCTAGACCCTCCACCACAGATCCTTCCCCACCTTCAATCCTCCATTCCCAACCCATCTTTCTCTCTCCCCGAAATCGTCCTCTTCCCTTCATCTTCCTCCGACTCCCCAACTCACTCCTCCTCCGACTCACCCCCTCACTCACCGACTCGCGCCACCGTGTCCACCTCCACCCCCACCAAAAACCCATCTCAACAACCCCTCTACATCAGCCCAGAACCCCATATCTCCTCCCAATTTTACACCTTTAACCCTGACTCCCACTCCCTCATGATCCGCTGCATCCTCGACCACCGCCTCGCCACCCCGCCGGAGATCCGCTCCGCCACCCCTCGCGCCGTCCTCAAGTCCTGGCGCAACGTCTGGAAGGACCGCAACGAGGAAACCGCGTATTTGACGGCTTGGAAACGCATCCAGGACAAGCTCACTGCCCATGTTGATGAGCACGGTAACGAATTTCTCTGTTTCAAGAACAATTCTCAGCAATTCGTTTCTCATGTGAATCAATGGCAAGACATTGTTATGAGTTATCATGGTGATACTGACTTGAAACACTTAGGGCTTAAGGAAACCATAGAGAGGATTAAGCAGGTTTGGACTGTAGGTGCCAAGTTTTATGGGATTCCTGAAAGTTACATTAGGGTTTGTGTTGCTGCGTGCCCCGTTTGCTCCGCCGCCACGTCTGGATCCGCGGCGAGGAGTAAGCGGCGGAGGTTTGAGTATACTGAGTCTTTTGATGTGCCTGCTAAGGAGGTTCCTAATAAACTTCAACAGTTGGCGGCGAAGCATAAGGTTGTGCTTTGCATTCGGCAGAAGTATATTAGGTATAAGCCTTTTATGGCTGAGGTAAAGGATTATGCTTGTCATCGAGCAGGGGAGCCTGCTGCTAAGAAATCGAAGATTTTGAAGAGGGAACCTTATGCTTCGAAGCGCTGTGGTTGCGGATTTCGTATAAGGGCTATTGTGCCTATTGCGAATTATAATGAGAAGGATAAGAGTTTTGTGTATCAAGAAGAGGGGATGGCGGTATTCAAGTTGTATGCAGTGCATTCAGGGCATGAGCCAGGGCCGTTGGATGGGAATGCCAGGATTATGCATCGGGTTGTTGGGCACAAGGGTAGCTATCTAATGGATCAAGAAACAGTGTATGGGGTGAGTGAGGACATGGAAAATGAAGGTTTTGGGTTGATAGGGAAGGATGAAGGAGATTTGCAGTTTTCAGTTTTGCAACAGGTGCAGGAATTGAGAGCTGAAGTTGGGATGTTGGAAGGGAAAGTTTCAAAAATCCCCCGTGAATTATTGGGTTCAGTTTCTCGGGAATTGTTTGATATTGTGAATAAAATTAGAAATATTGGGGAAGTGAGTATGAAGCCAATTGGCTTGCTTCCTGATAAGTCACATGCAGATGATGTCTTGGTTGGGGATAACGATCTGGCAAATTGGAGTAATCATCACCATGGAAGGATTTATGGGGATGGCAAGGACACAGAGCTGATTGAGGATGATGAAGACAGTTTTGGCCGCACTCTAGGAGAAGTAGTTTCTTGGGACCATATCAGGACAGAGTGTAGAAGTCAGAAAGATCTGATAAGTGAAACTTGTAAGCCTGAAAAGTGGTTGAAATGCAGTGACTTCGATGAGAAAAGCATCCTTGATTGTGAGGATACTAAACTAACCAAGCCCATCAGACATGACGAGGCTATAGTTGCTGATGTAGGTCTTGGCTGTATACAGGTTGAGAGTTTCTACCAAGACAATCCTAAATGGTATGATTCTCCTTGTGGTTTGGATACTGGGGCTGATTGTGGGGATAGTGGATTCCGTCATGGAGAGATTTTATAGTGCCACGAACATCGAAGTTAATCTCTAACTTAGTGATCAAATTCCATCATGCCTATTTACCCCTTCCGACAAATAGAGGTGGGATTGTACATTTATGTATACAGAAGATTGGAGCCGCTCACATGCTTTTTAGGTGTATTTATTGCCTGTGGTTCTGTAAAGTATAACCAATTATGCTTCTTTGCACATAACTTTGTTATGAGTACGACTATATCTGTTAACCTTGTTCTCGGCCTTCAGATTTTTTATTTTGGTCCTTCTTATAATGCACATCAGTGTTTTCAGTAATTAGTTTTGGAACTTAGAGATTTTTGTACGTATTATGAGGAACCATTGGTGATTTATTTCCATATTGCACTGTGGTGTATTTGAACTTATTCTTTATGACATGTATGTGTTTTACTCCTTAGTCCTTAGCTATTTGCTTTACATATTTACTCTTTTTTTTTTTATGTAAAAGAACATTTGGAATTTGGTTCAAATTGAAGATTATCAATTGCTATGTCATATGGGTGAGACAACCCCCTATATCATTTTGTAGATCTCTCCCACTTTTTAATTCATCTTGGCACTTTTGTTGGCAATTGCTTTTATATGACTTGCTCCCCCCCCCCCTCCGGGCGGGGTCTCTTTTTGCTGGGGAGGAGCTGGCAAGTTTTATTCAATCTGAATCAAAAACAGGGAAATGCTTGCTACAGTTAAATAATGTTAACTTCTACAAAAATGCTAAAATATATACTTGATACATGATTGCCTAAGAAATAAAATAATAGTTGAGGCAGGTGTACCATTGAAACTTTAATATCCAAATCTTTACATCGAATACAAGGATAAGATAAAAGATAATTGGCAATTTCATGGTTTCCTTGGGTGGGCATAAGTATTATTGTTCTTTATTTGGGGAAAAGGGGAATACCACACTTGAGATTGAATTTGGCAACAAGTCTGAGTTCATTCCTTTCATAATTTTTATTCAACTGATAATCTTGATGGATCAATTAATGTACTATGAATGTATGATGATGTTTTTAGTACGTATCTCACTGCCTTTTCTGTATCAGGAGGTATTTAAGACATCATCCTTAGATTATGTGTGGGGTTCCAATAGTTGGAGGCAAGAGTCACAGTTTTCCTCCTTCTGCGTGTGAGTGTATATTTAGAAGTAGGGCTACTTGTTGAACAGATATTTCAGAGATTTTGGTTTCCTTATATGTTGCACCATCCCGTCTGAGAAACCTTTTGTAATTCAAATTAAAGATTGTTGATAGTTCAGTGAAGAACACCATAGATGAGTTCAAAATTTGATTGCATTGTTGTATCTTGTCTGTATGAAAATGCCACTGTTGTATTCACAGGGTTTGTTGGAAGGCCAATGGAAGCACAAGTATCTTCGAGTGAAAGGGAAAATGTGGATAATCTCTTTTTCCTCAACTATTTTCATTGTCAAACGATTTCATGTGTGACTGTCTAATATCCTAGGGAACTTGCCCCTGTTCATTACATATTTCTTTGAAGTGGTACCCTTATATAAAATCTTTAAATTGGAGATTTCCTTGTCAGCTTAAAGTGTTACCTTAAACTGCCCATTTTCAGTTTGGGGGAAAACAAAAAGAATGTGAGAATCAGAAAATAAAAAAAGAAAAAAGATTAAGCTCAACTTCAGTCAGGTACTGGACTCTCATTGCGAGCTTGGGTGCAGCAATCTCCTCAAGAACTAGAATGACTGTATTTCAGATTTCTTCTGACTTTGAAGGATTGCTTTTTAATTTGTATCATATTTTAAAGTCCTAGTGGTTTATTCTTTGTGAATTCTGATTCCCCCTCTTTCTTGAATTTCTTTTTCACTCCATAGCAGACAATTTTATGACTCTTTTTTTTCTATATTAAATCTGAGAACATGAAGTTAGGACTTTGATAGGTCCGTCATACATCTTATGGACTAAGGCTATAAATCCTATGCTCACAATTTTATCTTAGATTATTGTTCTGCCTTAGCTGGTCCTTCATGCATTCCAAATTCACCTGTAACTACCAGCTGCTCATTGAGGTTTATAACCTTTAATGCCTTTTGTAACATGCATACAGGTTAAATAAAGATGATGTTTCATTTTTTGTTTTATTGCTACATTTATTAATCACCTTTTTAATGCCTAATTATAATTTTAAATCTGTCATACTTAAGTAAGCTCCCATTGGCTGAAGGCAACTGATCTGGAGAAAGATGCCAGAATCTGCAAGGACCAAGAAGATCATGGTATAGCCTTAAACTAGGTATGCTTTCATATATAGTTAGCATGCTTACTGTTTTAAAACTGAAAGCACGTACCATGTGCACTTTGTTTTTCACTGTTTGTAATTATCACTGTTCTGGACATGCTCCTTTTTAAGTCCTGAATCTCTTTGGTAGTGCATTCTCTTAACATATTTTTAATTGTTATGCAATTTGATCATATTAGTCATTTGTGGCTTTAACTTTCCTTTTGATTCTTCTCAATATTTATAATAGTAATTATGCTCTAAGATTGCATCACTTTGAGTCAATATGCAAAGAATTTTGATTTGTTCTTACACTCAGCCAAGTTGTACTCTGGAATATTCTGCAACTTACTACTGCTAGAACATAACGGTATATATTGTCCAATGTCTAGTAACAGTGGACTTCTTAGCTTTGAGGTGTTATCATAATTCATACATATCTAGTAAACAGGGTTTAGATACGAATCGAAGACTGTACTGTTCTCATCAGAATATTGTAAGATACTGTTTGTGTATCAGTCAACACGTGTACCATCTGATATTTTTGAAATAAGACAAAACATGTAAATGCCATCAATCTTACCTTTTGATGGCTGGGAAGCAAACAGATGCAGCCATGTTTTGATTTGGCAAATAATTATGAGAAAAAATTGAGAAGAGTCGCACCCCTCTTTTCCTTTTTGTTGTCAAGCAACTCTGACACAGACCAATGGCTTTGATTCTTTATCAGCTCTGATAAGAAACATAAGTCCTGAGACCAAAGTTAGTTCTTTTCTCTTTGCTTTGTTTTGTTGTAATTATAATTCTGAGAATAGGGAATTGTTCATCTCTGGTGGCTGTTTTGTTGTTGTGATTTGCCTTAGTCCAGAAATTTTTTCTCTTTTGTTCTCTTCTGTGCATGTTTTTCTATTGAAGACTGTGAAGGCATGAAGACATGGGTCCTAGTTATATGACCAGTGTCTATTTCTTGAGTCTCATGTGCAACCAACCAAATGTGAAATTGGTATTTATTATGCGGAGATTGAAAGTGTTATTTAGTAATATCTTATCCATTGTCATTTTGGATGCATGTGTTATAAACTTATAGTAGTATATATAATTTTGTTTATAGTTTTTATTTGTCAAAAGTATCTTTAGATACAGTATATGATATGATACAATACGTAAAAAATTGAGAAAACAATACACATATGATTGGCAATACTAACAACTACGGTGTCATGCATTGATTTGGAGTCTCCCTAGTCTTTTTTGCGTAATTTCTCTCTTTCTTGGTGATTGCTTATTTGCTACGTCCTGAATATCATTGAATTAGTTGCTAATCAATTATGAAAGATATATTGCTATGTGCCATTCAAATTTGTATTTACAAGGAACTTAGTCTTTAATATTCCCTTAAAGTATTTCTCTGGGCTCAGTGATTAAGGACTGTGCTTTTGTGGATAATTTGTTTTTTGGTTATGTTTGGCATTCCATTTGTGTCACTCTGTTTACAGGTTTTATTGTTTTGATATTATTGGTCTATAGTTGCCTAATAGGTGAGATGGGTAATAAATGAGTGCTTTTTGCAAAAAAAAATAATAATAATACAGCGGTTTAGAAAAAATTGTCGCTAGAGAGATTGCATCGAGCTCAGTTTTTGTACTTGGATGTTGTACTGATTATTTAGAAGTTGGTAATGAGCCAGTGTAGTAACAGCAGACATTATCGGAAAGTTACGTGGAACTTGAGTACTCTTGCTTCAGTATTATTGAGGAAGTCAAATGTATGTTTTATTATCTGGTTGGGAAATATTTCAGGAGCGCTGTGTGGGTGGAGTTATTAACATGCTCTTATCATGTGGATTGTTCAATAAATATTTGATCAATTTATTTGTTTCATTGTTAGGATCAGGATCCTCTCCCTTTAATCACCAACGTGAGAGCATCATGTTAAGAGAGATAAAGATATAAACTGCATTTGTATAAAATTGATCGACCCAAACACAAATCAGTGTTATTCTCTCATTGACCTCATTGTTATTGTCTGGTCTGTGGTTAATGTGTCTGCTTCATGATTAGCAACAATGACTTGGTCATTTATCGAAAGTATGACTACTATCAGTACAAAATTATTGACTATTTGTGATTATATGCTGTTGACTGAAATGGTCTTTTTAACAGTCTGCCCTCCCTCCTAAGAAGCTTCAAATGAACATCAAAGAACTTGATGCCATTGCTTTCAATTGGTGTGGATTGTTGGGAAGTGAGATTTTCTATTCCACTCCATGGCCCGTACTTTCTCCATAGGGCAGCGATATTGTGATCCAAAGATGAAAGTTGCATTTTAAGCCCAGTCAAAACTCACAAGATTGTGCTTGAGCATAACTTAACATGTAAAACTTGCAATCCTTTAAATGCACTCGTTTTCGCTGTAAGGTAAATCATATGGATGACGGATTAGTTCACCTGCAGAAACACAGATGAAATAGATGTTCTTACCTGGGTGTTCTGTGTTGTGCTAATTAGATTTTATAAAAATATTAAAAAAATAGATACAGCAGTAGAAAGTTTTGTTGAGTTTGTAATAATATATCATTCTCATTTAGAACAATTAATGGAAGAAATTTAAACAGAAGGATATTATACATACAACAAAGAAATGTAAGTTGTTGCTTTTGAGAATTGAAAAAATATTATACCTTAAAGAGTGGCTTTAACTAACAGAGGTTTCAACATTACTCGACATCGTATTTTCTGCTATTTTGAGTTTGAAACCTCTTCCCATGTCCTCTACGGGTGCTCCTTTGTGAACAGCATTTGGTGAGGTGTTGGTAGAAGTCAGTGGTGGTGGTGGAATTTTTGTGAAATGGCTTGAGCGCAGGCATCAACTATGAAACAATGATCACTGAAAAGGGTGGGCCAAGCAGTTGGGAATATGGAGGGTATTGATAGAAAGGCTAATGACCTTTGTGCAAAACTAAGTCTATAAGTCTACATGAGGAGAAGGAGCCAAGACAAATATACTGCCCAAACGCATTGGCAAACTCCACCACAGTGCTAACTCAAACTGAATGTTGATGACGTTGTCAATGCTTTCACGTTCTTGTCAGATTTTCTCGGGTTGGCAAAAGCATTGCAGCATCTAATCTCTAGTTGCTTGATATTGAGTCCTGATATTCATGAGTCATCATTGGGCCATTTGGCTCAGTGTTAGAACACCCCAATCTCCTTTTTTTTTTTTCCAGGGAGTAGGGGAGTTAGGACACCCAAGCTTAATGGCATGTGTCCTACCCGTTGGGGCAATTGTCTAATAATTTAAATTATTTATTTCTTAAAATTTTGATAATTTTGATATTGACCTTGGCCCAAACCGCAATACTGACTCTGTCCATTTTGGGCTATTCATAATTGCCAATTCAATATGGACTGAAATTTCAAGCCTGTGCTGTATGAACAAAGGAGGCCCATATTCCAAATCAACCTAAAAGGCCGAATACCCTGGAGGCCAAGAATAAATAAAAGCGCAGTAAATGATCATTAAACATTGACTGCAATATAAAATGTTTGGATGTTGCTAATGTTACGTAGGGTAGGGCTGATTTAGATAAGTTTCTAAAAAAAGAATTTTTTTATAATTCTTTTTTCTGGACATATTTTTTAAAATAAACAAACAAAAAAATATTATTTTACATTTAGAGATAATGTTTCAGAAGTATTTTAAGTGACAAAAGAATTTTAAATTTATTTTGATAAAAAAAGCAGAAAACTTTTCATAGAAAAATTATTAAAAAGGACTTAGATTTAGAGACATGCTATATTCATTAAAGAGTTATAAAATGATCTAATCCCAAAATATTGAGTAATTATAATGTAATAATCATAAATATTTTTAGTGTTGTTTTATGGCTCCACAATTGGGATATGAAGTTTTTTTATGTATAATTTTACAGCTCCACAATTGGAATATCAAACACAAGTCATGGCCATTAAATTAGGAGAAAGAAAAATAGGCTCAATAAAAAGTTACTTGAGATGAATAGGTGCAAACGAAATTCTATACGAAATTAACAAAAGAATTGAACAAAATGAAACAGCAAATGAAATCTTAAGCGAAGAACAAATAACAAACTTATTACTTGACATGAGGTGAAAACAGCCAACAAGGGAAGCGTTTGTGAATTACACAATAAACATTTGTACACTAGAATGCGGAGGGTATTCGTGAATAGAGTTTGTAAGAAAAAAGAGATGACATGAAATGTAATTTTCAATTTTTAATAAAGGTAAAAGATATTTTTATTAAAAAATTATACTAAAAATCATTTATCATTCTCTTTTTTTTTATAAGTTTGAGATTATTAACTTTCAAAAAAATAGTAATTGTGTTTCTTTTCAACTTCTACTTGTTTAAAATCACATCTAAACAGACTTAAAACTTGTAGAAGTATTTTTTTTAAATGTTTTTTTTTAAGTTAATCCAAATACACTATAAGATTCATTTTTAATAATATAGCCTACACAAATGAGACATTCAGCCTACACAAATTTTATGAGTTACTGATTTATCTTTATTTTTTTAATTTAAAATAATTTTTTATTTAATAGTTGAGAATAAATTGCGATCATAAAGAAGTTGTTTATTCATTTTCAATAATATAGCCATGAACGTTTAAAAAATTTGCAAGAGGTAATGAGAATTTACTCAATTAATATGATCTAATTGCATCAATTAAAAGGTTGAAGTCAATTAATGCTAATGATCCTTTATTGATAAGTTTGTTATCACTATAAGTCTTCATTGAGACTTATAGCATGTCTTAACTTTGGAATAAGACATACCCCCCTCCTAAACTTGTTTTCTATCCGAAAAAAAAAAAGATAATTTGCAAGAGAGGTTTTAACTTTTAACTTCAAAACTGTATCCCCTTATATGCCCCCAATAAGGGAAAAATTAATTATTATTCTTACTATTTTATTTAAAGTTTTATATTTACATTTATAATCCTAGATTTTTAATAAATTTTTTATAAGCATCTAAATAAAATAATATTTTAAACTCAATTCACTATGAGTATAAAAATTATATATTATATTATTAAAAAAATTGTGTCATTATGGTAACTAAAGTTTTTAATTTTAGTAGTTTTTTAAAATCAAAATTAAATCAATAATAAAGGACTTTTTATTAAATTTTATCCATCAATTGGACTTTTCTTTCACATAAACTGCAAACTACATTGCTTTGTCGGCATTGATCTATATCACATCTTTAATCAGTTTTATGCTAGCTTGGATGAACTTCCAAAAAATTATCTTATATCTCTTTTAGAAAGATCTTTTATAAAAAGTAAAACATATATTATATTTGGATGTAATATTTGAGAAGATCTTATTTTTTGTTTGAACAAATTTTTATGTTATATAAAAAAAAATTCTTAGAAGCACCAAAATCTAGCTAAGAGCATGTTTAGGAAAGATTAATTCTTTCTCAAAACAGCTTTTTTTCAATAAAAAATTATTTTTTCTAAAATCTATTTTATTTGTTTAAAATGTGTAAAATTAATTATAATTTAAGATTATTTTTCTATAACTAAAAATAATTTTTTTTAAAAAAAAGTTGTTATTTTAAGCTTTTAATTATTTGATTTTAGATTATTTCAAAAATTTTAAGAGAGAAATACCTATTTACTCTTATTCAAATAACTTTTTTAATTATTTTATACATCTTTTGATAATTTAATACATAAAAATAATTTTTTTATATAATCCAAACAAAACTATTTATCATAAAATCGATTATGAATTAACATATCCAAACATAAATTATTTTCCTCATAACCGATTTTAAAAAAAATTGATTATACACATCATCGATTTTTCAAATAATCTTTTTTCACACAATTAATCCAACCATGCACTAAACGTGTTTTTTTTTAGTGATTTAGTTTATTTATAAAAAAAAACTCATCCAAATATACTAAAATACAACAAAAGTATTTTATTTTAAAAAAAAGATCTTTATATATATATATATATATATATATATATATATATATATATATATATGTAAACACGTCCAAACGAACACATCCTTTAAATAATTAGTATGCATAGTGAATATTGTTGCATCGTAAGCATCCTATTGTAGTATATGAAAATTAATTACTTTAACCATAGTCTGTATGTCTAATTACCAAAAGAAAACGAGGTAGAAAATTTTAGTCATAACAGAGGGAGGAGTTACTGGTCTTGTAGATACATAATTCGTCATGTTAAAGAGTACTTCTTAATTATACCACAAAAAAAAAAGAGAGTACTTCTCTCTCCCATTCCAATCAACTAGCTAGCTAGTACAGCTCTAACCAATACGCTCAGCAAATTAAGCAAAGTTATAATTTCATTAGACATGATAACCAAAAGTATTGGCATTGAAATACAAGAAAATGAGGAGATAAAATCTTAGTGAGAATTATATGGCTGGAATCTTACTCCGGGCAAGTACCTAGACACAAATTCTCGAGCCAAAGCTTGGAGTTCCCGATCCTGGAGTTGTTGATCTGATGGATTGAGAAAGCTGCTTAATTCTAATGATGTTGAATGTGGTTGAAGAGGATCAAAGTGCATGGATATGTTTGAGGCACTTTGCAAGTCAACATTTGATGCCAAGTGATCTGAGGAGGAGTGAAGACTTGTTGGTGGAGAGCTTTGATGCTGTGGAAGAGGAGGAGCTACAGGGAGGTGCTGCACTGTGGCAAGACGGGCTTGAACATGGGTTAACTCTGCCTGCAAGTTCACAACCTGCGCCACACAATCTCAGGGCTAACAAATCATTGTGTTTGACTAGATTATGTCACATAACACAGCTTAAGAGCTATTTTGGATTTTGGAGTTTGTCATTTCCCTAGTGTATTTGTGCAATTTACTAGTGTTAGAAAACACTATTGAGTATTGACACTTCAAAGCTAACATCTTTGGATAAGAACTGAAAGTTCTCATCATGATAATATCATATAATATATAATTAATTAAAACAAATATATGTAACCATCAAACTCCAAGTGATTGATAACTAAATGCATCGACACCCAAAACACTGTATCAAACTATACGGATCGATAAATTTTGTTCTAGATTCTGAAAATAGACAGTAGTTCAACAAGTGGCTTGTTTAATTGCTTTTATTTTGATCTTTGCCCATAAATATAACGGTTATACAATTAGTTTGTGATAATCATAGTATACATTTAGCCTTTAGCAATTCTGGTTTTCACTAAGCTTCTTGTTTCTTTCTTTTGTTACTATTATATTATATGCAAGGGCTATGAAATTAATTCTAACCATTCATAATACAGGGAACCAGTATCAGTATCATCCCAATTAAATTATTTATATCTCTTATAGTGACAATTACTATGCAGAGAATAATATCTGATGACTTTAAAATTCAGTAGCCAAATCAATAGAGCAAATTTTCTGAAGAAAGAGAATTAACGGATTAAGAAGAGTTGTACCCGATCATGAAACAGACAAATATAGTAAAGAAATCTGAGAGATGAACATATAGAGATTATGTCCACTTATAAACATCATGTCCGTGGGATTTTAATATATTTTTTCTTAATCCAAATTACCTACTTGCATGTGAAGAATATTCTCATTTTAATTAGTCTTAAGATAATCTTAAAACTTTTTTTTTTTTTTGCTGTTAGATTTACACTGCTTGATTAATTACAGCACACAAGGCATAATTAATCCTATCCAAAACCAAAAGCAACTTTTCCTTTCTCTCTCCCCTTCCTTCTCTCTTATAGTGTAAGAGTATCTAGAAGGGTCTACTCATTTGGTATTTGGTAACCAATCACATAAGACAACGTAATTCTACTTAATTAAAGCTCAGGAATCCATTGGTATCTTATCTGCCCAGTAATGGCCACGAAATGGAAGGGGGGAAAGTATTAGTGTCAGTGTACCGCGTCCAAGTGTTAAATTACTAATTCCTCTAGTTAATCACTGGCAGCATGGATGAACTTGTTGAGAGGCTCTGCCACTCAATTATTGCATCTTAGAATTTAAATTATGATTCATGCATTCTCAAAGCTAAGGACAAGGTTGTTGCTATAGTATCACGCATAAGATTATGCAACTTTATTTTGTAGATCAATCAATAACCTTACTATATAGACCATAGACTTGTCAAAGCAACATTAGGAAATGATAGATTCTTACAAGCTACATCTTAGAATATGCAGTTAAAAATTAAATTTATCCGATAAAGACTAATTAAAAATAAAAATAAATTTTATTTTAACGCATATAATAATGAGCATTTAAAATTACCTTATTTTTTAATATTTTCATTGAGATTCCTTGTGGTTCTTCTCAGATGAGAGACATTTGAAATTAAGTTAATTTATTTATAATAGAGTAGGTATATTGCATATATATATATATATATATATATCACAAGGATTCTAATTGTGAAATATAATATTCTTATAAACGGGTCAAAATTATCAAGTCCGAGAAACCCAAAAACACTCTAATATTCAATATTCATTATATTAAAAAAGGTTATTAATTTCTCCAAATTTCAAGTGTAAATTTAGATATTAATTAAGGTTAAACAATAACCGCAGTTCAGTTGAAATACTCTAAGTGGCTAGCTATTGGAATAATCACGTGAAAGGAACATCCACATTATTTTTAAGTAATTAAATTAATACGTTGTGAATATTGATTGCTAATATACAAATGTGTACCGTAAACTATGTGTGACAAGAGATTGAAAGTCAAAACTACAAATACTTGAATATTTCTCGAGCTGCTAATTGCGTTGCTTGGTGGCTCCGGCAAGCAACAAAAACAGGCCTCCGAAGTCAGCCACACCCAGTTGGCGGCTGCCACCACCATCTTTCTTTCTATTAAAAAATTGGAGGTTAACATGAATTTCACAAAGTTTATTCATTGAGAAACCTAATTTCCACGAGACGTGGATTTCAGGAGCCCAATTTTTTTTGTTAAATCTAATAATCTAGACCTTTGGGTAAGTTTTTGCATACAATAAACATGGTATTAGTCGGTATTTTTGTGGAAAAAATACTTGCACATGATTTTTTTATATATATTTTTATATTTAGTTAATAATAAGTAAATTTTTTATTAATACATTATATCATTTAGCTAATGAGTTTTGATAATTAATTACTTATAAATTTGGTTAATAATAAACAATTTTTTAGTTAATTTAGTATATTATTTAATTAAAAAATTACTAGCTTAAAAATAAGTAATTAATTAATAAAAATTATTAATTAAATAATATAATATGTTAATTAAAATTTCATTTATTATTAGTTAAGTATAAAAATAATATAAAATTTATAATATATGAATATCATTGATGGTTTTTGATTATGCATATATCGGCCTTAGACCTTGAAATCACAAAACCTACCTACACCGATGGGGGGCACCCTAATTAAGTAGTGTATGGCTTCCATAGAAAACGTAACCAGAGCTGACAAATGTGACACAGCAAACAGTACACAATTCATTCTATAATATCCTAAATGTGAAGATCTTGACCTACGAGGGATGCAAAACAGTGATACTTGTCAAGATTCAAGAGACTACACTAGAGAGCACAGGACTTCACACCCCAGGCGCATGTTGGCATGATCACCGTTTTTAACTTGATGCGTTTTTTTGGTAACTAATCCCTATCTTTCTTCTTTCTTGAGTATTATTGGACCAATTTAACTAAAAGAATCTAAACCTAAACGATTGATCTGCTATATATGCAGAGTATATGAACTCAAGATTCAAGAATAAGCAAGTTAGCATGAATATTACGCAAATTCGGTTTGATACCCATCCTAGGTTTAGTTAAACATGACAAATAACAAAATAAATTGAATGACTAATAGAGAGAAAGGGCGATAAAGAGGGTGTAATGAGGTAATATTACTTTGCACATTCTTAAATTTGTGTACGGAAATTCTCTTCACTTTTCCAACATATTATAGTTCTTTTGTTTGTTTATGAATGTTTTAAGTTCTACATAGTTTTCGAAAGTTGTAAAAATGATGTAAAGAGGTAGTGTCTACAAAGAAATGTAACAAAATCCAAATGTCCAAAGCAAGAGAAACAAATTAAACCCTTGTTCGATTTGCTACTATACTTATGTTACCCATTTCAAAATCTCTAGTTACCAATTAATTAACAATAGGCAAACAGAAAGAAGAAGGGAAAGGAGGAAATAAAGACATCACTACAATGAAGAAGGGAAGAAGAAATTGGAGGCAGACCTGCTGTTGAAGAGCAAAGATGTGACTAACACAGCCATAAACGGGGTCTCTAGCCCTAGCAAGAGCCTCATAGCAGAGAGTAACAACAGCATCAAGACGCTTGTGAGCTGGGATGCGCATGAGTAGCTTAGAGGCATTGCTAGCACCAAATACCTTGTGCACCGCAGCAAAATGAGCCGTACCTTGGTCCGAGTCAAAATATGGTGCAAATATGCAACCCTTTACACACTTTCGCCTCAGGAACTTGCAGGCACCACAAGGCCCACCTCTATCACTTCCACCAATCTTACCTCCACAATCCATCTCCTCTTTCTAAATTTCTCTCTCTACAGTCTACACTGATCTGCGGCCAGAGGTAAGCCTAATCTTTTTCTTGTTCAGGGTTCAACCAAATTTTGTGGGTCACAAAGGGAGAGAGAAAATAGAGAATGCGAGAGACAGATGATGAGTTAGTTTGCTGTTAACTTGATTTTGATATAGAAAGAATAAGTGGATGCTTTTGGTGGTGGGTCACTCACTTGAGATGGACTAGTTTAATTTTAATTTTAATTTTAGTTTCAATGCAGATTTTGATTTTCTAAAGTGTTTATTATAGTAAGTTGTGTGTTGTGGGCTTTGTGGGGGAGTGAATTTGGTTCAAAGTTTGAAACTTTAAAGCCACGCAATAAATTGTAAGAAGGGAGAAGGAAAAGGAAAGAAGAGGGCTTGCGTGAAGCAAACACAGGTACAAGCTGGGGTGAGTTAGAGTTAGTAGGTGACAGCATCAGCTTCCAACCGCCGCATTGGAAGCCACGTGCCTGACCAGCTCCATACAGCACGTGAGACAAACATCGTATCCCTTCCATCCATCTAGATTCTACACCTCTAATTCTCAGCTGTCACTTCTCATTTTACTTTCCTATTCCTCAATATGACAGAAAGAGAAGAGTAGAGGTGACAGAAAGAAAACACTGTTGGTGCCCTGTGCTTCTAGTAATAAAGCTATTGTTTCTTTCACCTCGTACAGATATTTACAGGGCCAGCTCCTGGTCATGCACTGATTTTCTGTGTAGTACTAGATTAATTTCGTTGGAACACTACTTGTTTTGTGTGTGTGTGTTTATATCTTTTGGAATGGTTTTAAATATAATTTTTTTTGTTACTTTTTTTTTTCCGAAAGATGTGTAAGATTTAGTATGGAGAGAGAGTAGACTAAATTGCACACAAAAAATGAGATTGGATATTTGAATCAAACGGTCTCTAAAGAGATTTTATGTCACTTCGGCTAGGACCGTTGGACTCAAAATTTAATTTTTCATATGTGCTACATATTAAAATTTTGAAGTATCTGAATATTTAGAAATTTTCTATTTATCATGGCATGTTAGATATTTAATTATGTGTGATGCGTTTGTTTAGTTATAATTACTAGTCTAAGATATTAAAATTTGATTTTTTAGAATATTTTTTAATTAGGTATATATAATTAATAAATTATTATTTATATCACAATTTATTATGCTATGAATTTTATATATTTTAATATAATAATTATTACAATTATTTTATAAAAATAATAAGGTTAAATTAATCTATAAGTTCTTATACTTTTAAAAAAAATTTCAATTTGATCCCTATAAAATTATAAATGAGTCTTTATAGTTTTTCTAAAAATTTAATAGGATCCTGGATCTAATCTACTGTTAGAGTCTTCTAGGAGCCTAATTAAAATATATTTGAAACTATAGGAACTTATTTAGAAATTCTCAAAATGTAGACCTATGATTAATTTAACCAAATAATAACTACAACATTTTCATAATAATAAAAATGTATTAATAACAATTTTTTGGTTATTATATATAATTTTTTTTTGTTAATTTGTAAATAATGAGAGGGTACAATTTGCAATTCATAAAAAAAATGGTCAAGCATCTAAGATTCAATGGGTTTAAAAGGGACATCACTTGCCCACAAGCAAAACGCATATTAACATAATAGAGGGTATCCGAGATATCTATCTTGATCTTATATACATGCGTACTAAACATGAACATTTTGTTCAGAGAAATCAGGACATCTTGGATGCCTGGATCAAAGATGCATGTACATCGACCACCTCTACAGTAATTTAAGCTCTATACACTACTTGGAGAAAGGCTATTGAGAGTTTTAATATATATAATCACTTATGTATATATCTTATGGTAATTGGCAAGAGTACTTCGACTATGGACTAATACATATGATATATCACACATATGCACACACCGCTTTTGTGCATTGGGTTTTGCTTCAGGCCATTTATGTCATTTACTTTTCAACCCAAATTGTGCAAGAGTTTAATTTTGATTCACTGTCAGTGTAAAAAAATTTTATACTATTATTTAATTATGTGTTGCTAAATTATTAAAAGAGTTTAACTATCACAACAAACACCTAAAAAGTATAAATCTTTTAATGATGTATCAACATATAATTAAATAATAGTATAAGTAATAGTAAATTGAAATTAAATTTATTGTACAATTTATTGAAGTTAAATTGTTTTATGCATCGACCTTCTTTCTTGCTGACTGTTTTATTACCATTGGGCCTGATTATTTTTCTAACCATTGGACTTTGGGTAGAGGTAGACCGATACAGCTGTACTAGCACTTGGGCTTTGTTTTCTCCATTAGCTGGTTCATTTCCAAACCCTTTCTTCTTCCCTTATCCTCCTTGTTATCTGTTTTCTTGTTATCTTCCTCCTCTGTTGCCGCCATTAACCTTGCATTTTGGGAGTTGGCACTTGCGAAATTTTCTCTTCATCTAAATACTAAAAAAAAGGGACGAGTCTTGCTATTCTATTAGCTTGGATCAGTGAGTAAATACTTTCTCCAAGCTCACACATCTAATTTTCAAGGGTTGGCCATTGTGAGCACTAGTCTTGCACGAGTGATGCTATGGTTACGAGGAAATTCAACATTTACGAATAGTGCCTAAGGGCCAGTTGTTTTGCCTTTTGACATAAACGCCGATGCATGTTTGCTCAACCACACAATATATTTTCTTTATATGAACGCGTGTTTGTGTTTAGAGAAATGTGAAACAAACAAGTTAAAACACCATCTGCGATAAACTCATTCTTAATCTCTTTATTTTGTTCTTCCCATTATCTGAGTTAGAGTTTGAGTATAAAAAATAAATTAGAGTAACTAGAATATTTGTTTCTACCAAATATTTTCCAACACTACTCACACAAAAAGTTTATAATAAAAGAACACATAAATTATTGCATCACTTGCACAAGTTATTGATATGCTATATTAATGATCTAATAGTGGAAAAACAAAAAAAAAAAAATCTTTGCATATTTTATTATGAGTTTAATTTTGATTCACGGTTAGTGTAAAGTTTTTTTACACTGTCATCAAATCATATGTTGCCAAATCATTAAAAGAGTTTGACTATCACAACAACTACTTAGAAAAGTTAACTCTTTTAATGATGTGTTAACACATGATTGAATGACAGTGTAAAGAAACTTTACACTGATAGTGAATTGAAATTAAATTCTTTTATTATAGATTTTAATTTTGATCTATCATCAATGTAAAAAAATTTTACAATGTCATTTAATTATGTGTTACCAAATCATTAAAAGAGTTTGACTATCATAATAATTACATAAAAAATCTAATTCTTTTAATGATATGTCAATATATGATTAGATAACAGTATAAAAAAACTTTACACTAACAGTGAATTGAAATTAAATTCTTTATTATATAATTATATATACGTAAAATTCGCATGGTTCGAAAAGAATTAACAATATTATTGGTAAAATTTGTCCAAAGTATATAGGAAGTGTATCACTGTAAAAATATTTAAATAATGTACCAAAGAAATATTTAAATAACATTAATGGAAATGAAACAAATGGAGAGGTGAGACTGAGGGGACGTCCAACAGGTGAAGTGAAGCCCATACCGAGGAGTGAGGGAGAGGACTAAATGTGTGCAAGTGAAGTGACTAGGAAGCACAAAAAATCATGCTTGATGTGATTTCAACACATCAAGTCACAACACGAGGCACTCTTTGCAAGGGACCCACCTATGGTGTGAGACGTGAGTGGTGTCATTTTAGAAGGAAGGGAGAGGAATAGGAACGGGAAGGTTATTAATAGGTGAGCATTGCGCATGGAGGTGGGAACATGATGATGTACGTGAGCCTTTGAGAGTGTGGGTTCCTGTGTTGCCTTTTCACTGTCTTTCTAGTCCAATCCATATCCAATAAATGAATTATTAGCTCCCTGTGATGGTTTGGTGTTTTCATTTCGTTACCACTCTCAATGAAATGGGAATATTTGTTTTCTCAGAACAATCTTGAATTTACAAGTCATGCAACAGAAGGTAACTTTGCATTGTTTTTAAGTAGGAGATATTCGTGGGTGGACACGGGACCTGAACCAGAAAAGATTCAGAATGATATATATAAAATTTAGTTGGCATTAAAATGGGAAGTATATTTTAAAAAATAATATATAAAATGAAAGTCATTGATGAAAAAATAAAATTTTTATAAAAATATAAGCACTTATAATAAATCACATGCATATAAGAGAATTCGTTCCTTTAATTTTTTAATTAATAATTATCATTAAATACTTTATTTTCTAAAATACATCTTACACTTTAAAGAATCGAAATCCATGTATCAGGGTTTAGGGCATTTTCAGAAATTAAGAATTCAATCATTCATAAAATATTTCTAACTAAAAACAAATCCAGTCAAACCAAATCTCTCAGAAGTCAAATGTCAAATGTAACCAATCCATTTACCAGGGTTTAGGGCATTTTCAGAAATTAAGAATTCAATCATTCATAAAATATTTCTAACTAAAAACAAAACCAGTCAAACCAAATCTCTCAGAAGTCAAATGTCAAATGTAACCAAGGCAACCTAACAGTTTGATTTGGTGTGATTATTTATTCAGGTTAGTTTTAGTTCAATGAGTATTTCTACTCATCAAACTACATTGGATAGTACACATAACAAAAAATCAAGACCTTACAGCCGCTAAGTTATAAATTATGAATGGCCTTTAAGAAAAAAGTTGAAATTTTTTGATAGGCCAAATATGGATTTTGTTTTTTTTTTTTCAGAAAATATGGATTTTGTTGAAAACAAATCTTAGAAGATAAAAGAAATTTTAAAACTTGAGTTTTGCTCCGGGCTACCGAATAGTGAGGGTGGTTGAAACATAAAGGTGAGTTTCAATTTACATTTAAGTGGGACCCATCCATGGCTAGTGTTTTTCTTAAAAATTTGGAGGGATATGGTCTTGGATAGTCATGGATTAATTGCATGTTTTCTCAAAGGGGCGTTTAGATGCTCAAACGACTTTTGTTATATATGATATTTGTTTGGTTTTATGTTAAAAGCATGATTCAAACTTGATTCTAGCCTAAACTTGATACTTGTTTGGTTTTCTCAAATGGACTTTTAGATGTTCAAATGACTTTTGTCATATATAATACTTGTTTGGTTTTATGTTGAAAGCATGACTCAAACTTGATTTTAGCCTAAACTTGCTTTTGGTCTGAAGCAAGCTAACTTGCTTTTACGTTAAGCTTTGGAAATTCATGATAAGTTCAAGTATTATCTTTCTCACACTACCTTTCTCTATAAGGTAATGCACTCTATCTCCCTCTTCTGTCTTTCTTTACTAATAGGCTTGATATGACATTTTGACCAAAACCCTTAAAACATGAAGTTTATATGTCATTATACTTATATCTTTCTCAGTTAATTATTTCTTTCATTTTTCAAAGTTGAACTTCTTTCACACACACTTAAATTCTTTATATGTATGAGCACAATGCTAGGAAGAACTTTGTAACTAGATCCATTGGTCTGTGGCTTCCCTCAAATCGCTGAGGTTGCTTCCTGACTTCTATATTCCAAGTCTAAAGGCCAAAGGAATTTTCTTTCTGATTTGATAGGAAGCCATTACGTAAAAGTGTATTGGCTTTTTGGTAGAAAGTGAAACTTGAAACTTCATTAAACTAGCGGATAGAAATAAGTTTAGGTGTTGAAACCCTCGTATAGTCTTCCAGCAAAACAAGTTCAGCTCCCCCGGAGGGGAGTTCAGAATACAGAAGTCAGACTTCATGGAAAAAGCTGCATGTGCAGGGAATCAGCTAGCTTGTTTCCTTCACCAATCACCATACACGTTTGTAAACTCCTGGTATCATAGGTTCTGCAGCAAACGCCTGCAATCCATTCTTATAAATTTACACTATTTTTCAGTTTTCTTCCGGTAGCTTAAATTGTTAGAATGAATTATTTCTTGACATAGTATCCCATCCACAGCTAACCATTTAATTTGAGTTATAAATTTCTAAGTAATTAATCCCAAAAATGCATTCAAGATCTTAAGAACCAAACCGCTAATTAAGAAATATCATAGAGCATCCAGAAGTAATGCTAGACGTCTCGGGGAGCATTTGTGTCACAAGGTCTGCAAAAGATCACCAAGGAGATAGATGTATTTAATATGGGGATGGATGTTAGGGATCTACGGTCTGACATATCTCTATATTACTATGATATTATTCACTTTAGGCTTAAACCCTCATGAATTTGCTTTAAAACATCACCCAAAATGCCTTATGCCAATGGAGACATTTTTCATGCTTATAAGCTCATGATCCTTCCCTTGTTTAGGCAATGTGGGACTTGTTTGCACCTCAACAATCCTCCCCTCAAACAAAGGATGATAGTTCAGCCTCCCTTCCAGCGGAAGCCTCTTTCAGTATTCAGACTTATACTTTGTACCGTCGTTTGCTTTCCAACAGAACCCGCTGCCTAACCAATCTGTTAGGAAGACTTTCGACACAAAACCATTTCCATCTTGTACCATTGTACAATAATAGAACACGCCGCCTGATCACGTCAACGTCAATAGGACTTTCGACACAAGTAATCTTCGACTTAGATCCATGAACGGCTGTTTCAATACCCACCCTAGCTGAAACCATCGGCTCTGATACCACTTATTAGGTACCAGAATTACGGAATAATGCCTCACAACTAAAATAAGATATGAGAAAAAAGGAACTAAACACACAAAATTTACGTGGAAAACCCTCAACGAATAAGGGAAAAAACCACGGAGCAAGACTAGAAGAATTTCACTATGGGAGGAAAATTACAACACCTCTATCTAAATACTAGAAGAGAACAACCTCATAAATATAACTCACAAAGAATACAAGAAAATATATAAGAGAGGAAGAAAAGATTTTGGGATGATTATTAAAAGCACCCCTTAGGCTCTTTTATATAGGCTTCAAGGGCAACCCCTTCCTTGCTCCCACCGATGTGGGACTTGGACTTCACAATTCTCCCACTTGAAGATTTGATTGAGTCAATCATATCTTTCCACTACTCTTTCTGTCTTGTCATTCCATTTTGTTTACGTTTATGATAAACCATAGGAGGATCAACATCAAATAAACTTGTCAGCATTGATCGGCTTTGTCATCACATTTGCTAGGTTGTCATTGGTATAAATCTTCTGCATATCCACACTTCCTTCTTCTATTACTTCTCGAACGAAGTGATACTAGATACCTATGTGCTTTGTCCTTGAGTGAAAGGCTGGATTCCTTGCAATGTGCAAGGCACTCCGATTGTCACAATACATAGTAGTTCTCTCCTGCTTGTGCCCGAGTTCATCCATTAACCTTTGTATCCATATAGCTTCCTTGCAAGCTTGGGTAGCTGTCATGTACTCAGCTTCTGTAGTAGATAAAGCTACAATAGTCTGTAACTTAAATAACTAGCTTACCGCGCCTCCTGCAAGTGTGAATACATAACTAGTAGTGGATTTTCTTTTATCAATATCACCTGCAAAATCTAAATCAACATAACCTCTGATAACAAATTCTGATCCTCCAAAACATAATGCAACATTTGATGTTCCTTTAATGTATCTAAGGATCTTCTGAACAGCATTCCAATGCTCTCTACAAAAATCTGCCATAAACCGACTGATCGCTCTCACTACTTGTGCAATGTTTGGTCTAGTATATATCATAGCATACATAAAGCTTCCCATCGCTGATGCATACGGTACTCGAGACATCATAACATACATAAGGCTTCCCACTGCTGATGCATACAATTCTCGAGACATTTCCATCATCTCTGTTTCACTGCTAGGGCTCATAAATGAGGATAATTTAAAGTTGACAGGCAGTGGGGTAGAGATTAGCTTACAATCTTGCATGTTGAAGCACCGCAAGACCTTCTGTAGATAATTCTTTTGAGAAAGTCAAATTTTCTATGCTTATAAACCCATGATCCTCTCATTGTTTAGGTAATGTGGGACTTGTTTGCACCTCAACAATCTTCCCCTGAAACAAATGACCATAGTTCAGCCTCCCCTCTAGCGAAAGCCTCTTCAAGTATTCAGTCTTATATTTTGTACCGTCGTTTGCTCTCTAATAGAACCCGCTGCCTAACCAACCTATTAGGAAGATTTTCGACACAAGACCATTTCCATTTTGCATCACTGTACAGTAACAGAACACATCGCTTGATCACGTCAACGCCAAGAGGACTTTCGACACAAGGAATTTTCAACTCAGATCCATCAACGACTGTTCCAATATCTGTCTTAGCCGAAACCATCGGCTCTGATACCACTTATTAGGAATCTAGGGTTTGACATATCTCTACATTGATATGATATTGTCCACTTTGGGCCTGAACCCTCATGGATTTGCTTTTGAACATCATCCAAAAGCCTCATATCAATGGAGACATTTTCCATGCTGATAAACACATTATCCTCCCCTTATTTAAGCAATGTGAGACTTATTTGTACCTCAACAATGGAGTCACAATGGACTTGGATGTCGAAGGAAACCCAACCCCTATGGAAAGGACATCTTAAGAGGCAACTATGCTACACATGTAAGGAAGTTAAATAAAGATGAGTTACATTTAATATTAAGCTCGATGTAAAATTTTGTTTGTTATTGATAATAGATCAAAACTAAAATCTAAAACTAACTTGCGTTAATTCGAGTAGAAGGGGCTCAATCACCTTAAGCATTTTGTCTCGGGTTCGATCCTTGAGGCGGTGTGTATGGAAAAAATGTAATTAAGAGAGGCCCCTGCTTCACGCACTTGATCGTACTTGTTGGATTAGTTTCTTTCCTTCCTGACAAGGGAATATCATGGTTTATACAAAAAGAAAAACAAAAACAAAAATCTAAATAAAATTGCTCAAATTACAAACTTAAAAGGGATTTAATTTGGTGGTTTTCATAGAAAATGGATCATCTTTTCACAGCTTTAGATTAAAAAAAACTTAAGTTATTAAGAATGGCCTAATAATAAAAAAAATTTATTTAATTTATAAGATATCTTAAATTCAAACGTTCACGCTATTATTGTAAACAAAATGAAAACACAATTTAGCATCTCAATGGCATCTTAAAGAATAGACAGTACATGAAATTACAGTATAAAAGTGTTATGGAGATTACTCTGGTATTTATATTTTTTTTAAGATATCAGTACTTCAAGTGAATTGTCAAACATTCATTAGTTATTATTTATATTTAATATACTTTTAAATATTTATTGTGAAATCAAACTGACAAATCACCTTGAACACCAAACCCATCAAGGTATTATAATAACCCCAAGTATAATATATTCTATTCATATTCCACCATATATATATATATATATATATATATATATATATATATATATAGAGAGAGAGAGAGAGAGAGAGAGAGAGAGAGAAAGAGTTAATCCCAACTAATTGTTTATGAATCCAATTAACGTTTACTAGATTTTTTTTTTTCGATTTTAAGCATAAATTTTACTTTAATTAAGCTTTATCTTAATATTGGCTCACCAACTTTTGTGAACTACATAAACCCTTCAGGATCCAACCTTAGTAATGTTACTCTTGCACACTGACTAGTACTCTTCCCGCAACTTACACATATATAGTAATTTTATGGATTCGGCTCGTCATGAAGTACAATAAATCTTGAATATATATAAATAGAGAATTTATGCTTTAAGCCCAATTGACCCAAAATAATAGAATAGGTCAAATCATCTGCCTAAAGAGTTAACCCAATTCAGTTTGAAGCTCTCATGGACTCCATCCCTGATATCCAAATTCAGCTCAATAGAAGGGAAGCCAACTTTGCAGCAGATCATCTAAGCAAGGCAGCACTTACCAAGGAGGAAACATTTTATCCAATATCCTTAAAAAAAATTAAAATGGGATGCTGATTCAAATGGTTGTGCTAGCTAGAGGGACAGCTCCCCGTTTTGCATGTCTAGTTAACTTTGTTAAGGTTTGTGTAGTATGTACTTATGATCGATGGTTTATGTTTTTAATACTTGCTTATTATATGTAGTCTAATAACTGATCCTTCAATGTGAAATTTGGAGTTTCAAAGAAACAATCAGAGGGCAATGGAGTCTAATTTTATCATGTAGGAAAGAGACTTTCATTTCTCTTTTTCTTCACGAATTTAACATGCAAAACAATAGAAATGTTGAGAATACCTCTAAAGCCGTATACTTCTGTTTACCGTAAGGTAGTTAACAGAGGGGTTTACAAGAAATAGATACTACACATGGATACAAATCGCAAGCCATCGAGTTATATTTTCCTCAATATTAATAAATGACCCTTCAATCAATATTTTTTGTTTCTTTTCTATGGTTATAAGGAGGTCCTAAGAGTTGGTGAGGGATGTGAAAAGATAGGCTAAATATGAGTATTGAGTTGAGATTCATTGAAACCCAGCATCAAATGATTTCTAAGAAAGCTGTGTGTCATATAACTACAAGGTCATTGATAATTAAAAAAAAAATCTGTCTCTCTATAACAAAACAATAAACAAAGTCGTTGTTTATTCTGATAAACTTGAATGGTTCAAGCCTCCTTAAGAAAACATTGTTATTGATCATTATTTGCCATCAAGCAGTAAATCGTTATTTTCCATCAAGCTTTCTTTGTGAAAAGTTCATAACCAATATCGTTAGATGATCTTTCAGCATATTGATTACTTTAGTTAAGCACAAGAAAATCCTGATCTGGACTTAAAAGAAGAGTCAGATTCTTTTCCTGCTTGATAAAGGCTCACTAGCTCATGGCTTGCTTTTGGTCAAATTGGTTTTCCCATTTTTTTAATATCTTTTAAAAGTATCCTTGTTATGAGGAAAGGTGCCATGTCCATAATAGTTTGCTTTCCATATATTTTATGTAAAATAATAAACACACAAACAATATACTGCAGCAAGAAAAAGATATCTCATGAGCGGAAAATGGCTCTTGCATGCAATAGAAGCATAACTACTGGAGATCATTACATATAATAAGAAGCTAGGGCCACTAGATTTCTAGATACTTTGACTAGAATTAATTTAGAAGGGATAAAAGTGATTCTTTGATGTCATGATTGATCTGGTCCAGAACCTTTCTTTGACCCCTTTAATTTCAAGTCTTTTAACATAACCTTCCTTTTCTTTCCCTACATTTTCTTAGCTACATAAATAATTGTTCTTAAGCAGCTAATTTGCCGCATGTTCAGGTGACATCCTGTAGTTCAGAACACAATTATTCAAACTGAAATTCCTGTAAGAAATCAGAATTAAATTCATTATTTTTTAATCAACCCCAGGTGTTGACCGCACGGGTGGGGGGAACTAGTGGGGTCCGTAATTAGAATAGATTATCACCCTATTGATGCAGCATTTTTTGCTGTTAGCAGAAGCTTAGGGAGGCATAATTACAGGACACTAGCGAGACAGGTTTATTGGCAATTCAAATAATTGAATTGTGAATCTTCTATCATGTGCTGCAACGCACAAAAGGTTTTATTATTATTATTATTTTGTCAAATCCTTTTGGAACAATGTTGCTTGAACTACATACATAACAATGACTTGTAGATAATTAATATTGGTTACTTTTAAGAATTGTTATGTTATTTTAATAAGTTTAGTATTTATGATAAATTATTAATTATTTATTGAGTTTAATTTATACAAATAGTCTTGTTGAAGGCTTTTTTACTTCTACTAAAAGTCCTTACTTACCAGACCGGGCTTAGCTCTTTTTAAGTTGCAGAATGTCCTCTCTCGTCGATCCAGGAAGCGTGTACGTTGTCACACTCCTTGCCTTCAAAAGGTACCTAAAGGACGGGCTAGACGCAAGCGATGACCCGGGAGCGGATTCTCCATCGGCGGGGGGACGAGCCGTTTATCATTAACGATAGGTGTTAAGTGGAAGTGCAGTGATGTATGCAACTGAGGCATCTTAACAGATTGAAGTGTAAAAATTTTTTATACTGTTATCTAATTATGTGTTACTAAATTATTAAAAGAGTTTGACTATTACAACAATTACTTAGAAAGTCTAACTTTTTTAATGATGTGTCAGCACATGATTGAATGACAGTGTAAAGAAACTTTACATTAATAATGATTTTAAATTAAATTCTTATTTATTAATTTTTAATTTCATAATAAATATTATAAAATATATTAAATATAAATAATAATTAATAAATACTTAAAAACTTAAAACTAATAAAAAAGAAAAGATGGGTACGTAATTCCCTACTTTTAAGTTTAAATGTTTAAGCTTTACTGACGTTTATAGTTAATTGGGGGCACCTGTACTTTCAAGAATTGATTGTGTCCGGCTGAAGCTAGTACATAATTTCTTAATTACTGGAATGAACAAGAAGAAAGCTTTTTTTAAATTAAAAAAAAGTAAAGGACAAGAAGAAAAAGACACAGAAATAATTGTTGAAATTAATTGAGATTGCCTAGAAACTAAGGAAGTATGCTGTTTTTTTAACTACTCAAGTTTGAATCTTGAGTCAACACGCACTTAAGATAAATAATTATTTTATATACAATAGGCCAAGATAGTGCGTCCTTGAGATTATCATATATTATAAATAATTATAGAGTTTAATTTCTATTCACTGTCAGTGTAAAAAATTTTATATTATCATTTAATCATGTGTTGCCAAATTATTAAAATAATTAGACTTTTTAAGTAGTTATTGTGATAGTCAACTCTTTTACTAATATTAATTTAGTAACATATAATTAAATAATAGTGTAAAAAAATTTTACACTGATAATGAATAGAAATTAAATCCAAAATTATAACTATACTTAAGAATTTTCTGAGTGTTGCATATATATTTTTACATATTTATATTAATTAGAATACAAAAATTGAAGTGATGAATGAGGTGCCAACTAAACGTAGGCTGGTCGTATAATGAATGTTGCTGATGCTATGGCTTTGATGACAATGGAAAGTTCATTTACGAGTGACCAAAAGCAGATCACGGTGGACATGTATAAAAATACTCAATTTTTTCTGATACTTAATGTGTTATTTAAATAATTAATTAAGTATCTGTTTGTATTAATTTTTTTTAATAAAATTATTTTTTAAAAATAATAAAAATATTTTTTTAAAAAATTAAAGAGTTTAAACTTATAAAAAAAATATTTAATATACTTTTTTGTTACACATCAAATAATTTTTTTAAAAGCTTAAACTGTTTAATTTTTTTTAAAAATATTTTTATTACTTCAAAAAAATATTTTTGTTCATAAAAAAAATTAATGCAAACGGGTCCTAAGAAGTTTTCTTATGCTTGTGATATATAATATTTTTTTTTTCATTTTCCTTCATTACTATAATAAACTTGTTGATTGATAATTCCATCGTACTCCAAAATACCAAAATAACCATTTTCAGGAAATTAACGATCGCAACGCAAATTTTGTCAAGTGAAGGCTAATATGAGATAGTTTATGATATATGTGTGCCTATGCCTTATAGGCTTCTTATCATAAAATGAACATAAACTTGTTTTCTTGTAGATCAAGGAAAATTTTCTTTCTTTTTTGGTTATATATATATATATAGCTTGTATTTATAATGCGTGTTGGATTTATATAGTTTAAATTTGTAAGCGCTTATAAAGTTTGCTTTCATATCTAAAATACTTAATTTGTGATTAGGTTCCAATATGGTAATAAACTAGTTATTTTATCCATGTTTTGTACAAGTTATTTTATAGTTTATATTTTATATTTTAAATTTTTATTCAAAATTATATTTTTTATAATTCTTATTTTAAATATGTTTACTTTATAAAGTGTTTTTTATAAAATTTCTTATAAATAGATTAAAAAAGTATTTAAAATTATTTTTTTATGTCAGAAATAATTTTTTTACTTTATTTTACTCATGTTTTGCACATATTAATTTATTTTTTATTTTTTTTCAAAAAAATATTTTTATATATAATTATGATTTCAAAGATGTTAAATTTATAAAGTATTTTTTTTAATAAAAATCATTATTTTTTATGTTAGAAATATTTTTTTAATTTTACTATTTAATTTTTTAAATTTTAATTATATACTTTGACAACACTTTATCCCTTAATATCATTGTCTTTTTAAATTTTATTATTTCATTCTTTTTTTTAATATTATCATGTATTTAATGGTATTATTAATTGTTTTAAAAGAAAATTTTACTTTTATATATATATATATATATATAGATTGGTCTAAAAGACGTTTTAATTTAGTGAAGCCCTTCTCTTCAGTTCTTCGCACTAAGAATAAAAAAGAAAAGCTCCTCTAAGTAAAGAATAAGTAAAGAATATTTAAAAAATATATATGAGAGAAGTGCTCGATTACTCTTAAAAGCAGCTTGTCAAACACTTTATTTAAAAGTACAATTTAAAATATTTCGTGTGATCATAAAATATTAAAAAAAAACTATTAACTATAAAGTTTTTAATCCACAAAATTTGAATAATATTTTTCCTAACACAAGTATAAATGTAATAAATATGTAATTTTGACTCACTTCTTTTCATTACTGTATCTATATATAATTAATTACGCAAAAAGTAATAAAATTTTCTTACCTCTTAAATTATATCTAAATGTTGAAGCCAAATTAATATTTTAAGAAAAACGTTTGTTGAATGGCACTTTCTTTCATATTATTATGGTAAGGAGTTTTTTTTTTATTGTGCCAATAGTGGTTCCTCCTTTCACTTGTTAAGTAAATTTTTATATATTGGGCATTAAAATTTATGATTGTAAACTTTATTATTGCTCGGCAAATTTAAACTCGAAATAATAACATGATAAGCAAACTCTCTTACCATAAGAACATGAATAAATCTAATATTTAAAGGTTGAATGGTAAATTTTTTAAAAATAATTAAATAAAAATTTATATTTCTCTTGTATTGGTTAAGAGTAGGTTTGAATGAATTTTTTTTAAAGAAAAATTGTTTTTTATATGAATTTTTAAAAATATATTTTTTATAAATAATATATGTCATTTTATATTTAAATGTAGTATTCAAAAATATTTTTTCATGTTTCAACAACTTTTTTTTCTCAAAAATATTTTTTTTAGAAGTATTAATTTAACTAAATAAAAATATAATCATAGCCTTTTCAAATACTTTAACTTTTTTTTAAAAAAAAGTTCGTACAAACACGTTAAAATATAAAAAATATTTTAACTAAAGATATTTTAATTAAAAAAATTATTTCTTATGCTCCCTCTCTCAATGATGACATGTCTTGATCACTTCATCGTCATCCTTGCTTTATTGAAATTACATAATCGTTGCTGGCAACCATCAATGACCCATGACCACCAAGAGCTGATCGATTAAAGGCAACCTTCGTCTCATCCAGAAGCACAAAAGTTGAAGACCCAATATAATTTGTATTAACTTGATATAAGATAGTGGGGACTAAATGAGTCGAGGTTTCCTTGATTCACGAGTCACTAAACCAAATATCCAACAGTTCCATCAAGCATAAACCTCCATCAAAAGATTCACCAATTGGCCATGTAAAATTTGCAGACTCTCCCATTGTTTTTGTCAACATGTGGCCATGTGGGGCAAACTCGAGTATGCAGGGCGAAAGTAAAACTCCATTTCCCGAAGCATTTATGTGTACGGTTTAGGAGAATTCTATTGTATGGGAGGGGGCCCCTTGCACCTGTTGGTTTTTATTTTATATATATACTTTTCTAGCTATATCACATTTACTGCATAAGAAATAGTTCATAAACAAGACTCATGTTAATTTGTGGACTCTTGCGTAAGTTTTTATTTTACATATATACTTTTCTAGCTATATCACATTTACTGCATAAGAATTAGTTCATAAACAAGACTCGCGTCAATTTGTTAAGTATGAAATTCGTAAATTTAATTGATAATATTACAATTTTAGTTATCAATTTCATAAGAGAATTTTTTTCAATGAATATTTACTTTTAAGTGATTTAAAATATCGATTCAATCGAAAATAATAAAATAAATATGAAGATGAAGATTAAAAAAAAAATCAAAGATAAAAACAATTAATAAAAACAAGTTGAAAGAAAAAAGAAAGTAAAAGAAATGTGATAAAGAACCTGAATGTAAATTACAAAAAATGAAAGTGGTGTGTAAACTTGAGTAATCCATTTTGTCCTTTGAGCATCACAAAAACTTTAGGATCTGTAAGATGTTTCAAGTCATAGTTATTGTTACATTATTCTAAGTGGTATTTATAGAGAAAACTTCATACATCTAAACTCCTCATAAACCTGGCATTTGTTGGACAAATAGCATACATGTAATTAGTACATGTTTATTCTTTACTAATAACCTAAAATTACTAGAAGTAATTGTCTTTGAATCAGCATCAACAGTTCCTTAATTCAATGATACAACCACTACTTTGAAATTCAAAATGGTAATGACCAACTTGTGAGTAACCACTAATAGTTTTGTTGATGCATTAACTTCATCAATAATTCGTAAGTTCTTTTGTCGATTGAGTGTATACTTGAAACTTTGTCGGTTTTACACATTTGTCGAATGAAACTTGTTTGTTAAACGTCTTTTGTTGACTTGACTTGTCGAATGTAACATTGTCAAATGTCAATTTTCTTTCATCACGACTTCTGCCAACTTAATCTTTAGTAACATTTTATGCCTTAAACAAAGTATAAATTGTCGAATAATAAGTTTACTCTATTTTAGACTTGCATATTTTCAAGTTCAATCTTACAATTTATTAATTATCAATTTAGTAAAAATTATTGAGTGATATAAGTGAATTAAGATTTACATCGACATAAGTTAATCCCTATACACACACACATATATATATATATATATTAAAATTTAGAACCCTTTTTTCTCTTTTAAAGTATATCTCACTCCCAATTTTGTTCAATTATTTATCAAGTAAAATCACATATTTATCTTTTAAAGTATTTAAATACGTAATTCAATTCTTAAATCATTTAAATTTATTTTACGTTAATCATTAAATTAAAATTGATAATAAAAATAATAATATAAAATTATTTAAAATGATTTAATAATTAAATTATAAACTTAAGTTGAATTAAAAACTAAATTGTAAATGAAATATATTTTTAAAAATTAATAAACAAAGGTGGAATCCACAGCTCTCATTTATTTTATTTTTCCTTTCGTACCAAAGGGGTTTTCAAACTTCAAAAAGAGAAAAAAGGGTTCTAATTTTTTTTTCTTTTTCATTTAATTATTACATCAAGCTGAAATAATTTAAAACTAAAATAAGTGAAAAGAAGAAAATTGTTGAAGGGGAGAGTGAAAAGAGATTATTTTAATATTTTTTATTATTAAAATTTATTGTTAAATATTCATTACTTATTGATTATAATTAATGAATTTTTAAATATTTATTATAAAATTAATTATTAACCAATATTTAACAACGTACCTAAGTTACCTATAAAAGTACGATAACCATTCCCGGCGAGAGACGTTACTTTCTTTCTTTTTAAGTGAACGGCGAGTGGGTCCCGCTTCAGAGAAGTGAAGTCATTGCTTTTACCCAGCCGTTACGTTCGCAGTCATTCATCACACGTGGCAACCTTACATTCGAGTGGGTCCTTCACTGCCTTTGAACGCCGAACCCAAGTTTTGACCCTTTTTATTTCGTTTCCTCCCTGCACTCCACTTTCTATATTATATATATTTATTTATAGGAAATTTTTGCCCTATCATTTCTTTTTATGAGGATATTGATGTTTTTTAATAATTATTAATTAGTATTTATTTATATATTTTATTTATTTAAAATATAAATATAATAAATTATATTTATATTTTAATTAAATAAAAAATATAATTAAATAATTAACTACTAACTATTAAAAATACAGATACTCCTATAAAAATAAAAAATATCGAATAAATTTCCACATTATAGTAAATTATTACTACAACTCACTACCATTTACTTTTGAGTATTTTTTATTGTTAATTTTCTCGTCATATTAAGATACATTCTACATGATAGTAAAATATTATAATAAATGGACAATAAAAATGTTGTAATATGTATTTTTGTTAGTGTTTTCAAGAATTATGCTGCATTATTTTCATTGTATAAATTTTTAAATTATAAATCCCATTTTTATACTAATGTATCGTACTGTTATAACCAATGTTGTGAAAGCCGGACCGGACAGTGAGCCGGAAAAACTTCCGGTTCAGGTTTAACCGGTTCAACCGGTTTAACCGTGTGGTCGAACCGGATGATGTCATAATTACATATTAAATAAACAAATAAAAAAATATACATATGCATGACTCATAACACACATTATCAATAATAAAATACATAATAAGGTTTTGGGGTTTTAATTATTAAGCCTTATATCACTCTCAGTTGAGTAGTTAAGTGATTGAGAAATTAAAAAAAATTTAAAAAAATTAAAAAAATTAAAAAAATTAAATAAAAAAATTAAAGAGGATCGGTTCAACCCGGTTTTGTCCGGTTTTGACCGATTTTGCCCGATTTTGACCGGTTCAATCCGGTCCAACCTGGTCCAACCATGAATCCGGTTCTGACATTGAACCAAAACCGGATGAGGACCCGGTTCACGGTCCGACTGGTCCGACCGGCCGGTCCGGTCCGGTCCAAACATCACTGGTTATAACTTATCAAAAGAGATACCGTGCATTCATAATATAATTTGTATGAAAATCTTCGTGATAAATAACATTACTCTACTATTAATAATTAACCGGTGGCTTTAAATTAATAAGTTAATTTTCACATTAATGATTGAGTAATACCTACAAAAATATTAAATTATTATGCGTGATGTAATTATTTAAGAAAAAGTAAATAAAATTTTCATATAAAGAAATATAAGTAGGCCTATAAGAGTTGACTCAACTTACACAAGAGTTTTATAAGGTTTTATATTTTTTAAGTACATTAATTCAAATCCTTTCTTGGTCAGTAATCACACTTGGTGGTTATCCCTCTTTATAGAGATCCTTTGACACATAGGAAGTACAGTTGTGTAACACTTATATGTAAAATTATTTGAATGAGTATCTTAAAAGCAATTTTTCGAGTGAACATTTGTTTGTTTTTCGGTATCTCAAACATGTGTTTGACACCATGACTAACCAATAGTATTGAAACAATTTATTTTTACTATCTTTTATTTGCACAAAAAAAAATATAATTATTGTCATTTTTTATAGAGTTTAATTTCTATCTATCATCAGTGTAAAGTTTCTTTACTTCAGTTATGTGTTTTCAAATCATTAAAATAGTTAGACTTTCTAGGTAGTGGTTATGATAGTCAAACTCTTTTAATGATTTGGCAACACATAATTGGATGACAGTGTAAAGAATTTTACATTAACAGTGAATAAAAATTAAACTCTTATCTTTATTATCATTTTATTGGCACAAAGAAAAACATAATTATTCTCATTTTTTATATTGTCAATCTCAACCATATTTAAAACTAATTGTCTAAAGAGTCACAGTGTAAATAGCATCAAGTCTTTTCAGAGATTGCTTAATTTTGAACTCAAATGCTTCCGTATAATGTTTTGTCTTAATCTAATTATATCCATAAGATGTTTGTCTTCACTTTAATTTTTTTTCATATTAAGTTTTAGAACTCTTATGTAAATAAAATATATATATAATTCCATGTATAATTCTTTAAAATAAAACAAATTTTGGGCGCTGGTATGCAAAAACCTCACATAACTACATCATGGTATCATTGGTATGCAAGCAACTCTATCACTCTTAGTTCAGCAGCCACTATTTTATTACCCACTCCCAATATAGTAAAAACACATATTAATTACCCAATTTAAGAGAACCCGGGGGGATTCACGTCATTTTCTAGCCTATATAAGTGCATACATAACTCATAGGCTAAGCTTTTTGGCATTTTGTAAAGAAAAGGAAGACAAATGGCTGTGTCATTTTCAACCTTGTGTGATTGAAAGAAAGAGAGAAAGGGGAGTTGGCGTCTTTTGCCCTCCACGCAGCTTAAAACACGCAGTGGCAAATATAGACACTCCCGTTGACACGTTTTCATCTCCTCTCTTTCAATCCCCTCACAATTTCTTATTTTATCTTCCTTTTGGGTCTGCAACAAAAACCTCTTTCAAGATTTACATCATCTCTGTTCCAAATTAAAAGCATCCTTCCTTCCCATACATGTCTCTCACACCCACATGAATATACAGCTTACAGCTAGAGAGTGTGTATATTTAGAGAGAGAAAGAGAAAGAGAAAGAGAAAGAGCATGAATTTTGTTGAATAAATTCACGAGAGGAAGCAAGGCAAAAGAGGAAAAGAGAAAGGAAAGACAAGGAGTTGAGGATAATAGTAAGGGGCTTATCGCATGTTTGCTTCACGCAAGCAACTAAATGTGGGGGTTAAGCCTTTGCTCCCTCGCGTGGCTTTAAAGACTTCTTCTATCCTTTTTAAATCCATCATTAAAATACTAACCCCACCAAACCCTAAATTCGTACAAACACCACCATTCTTCTTCTTCTCCTTCTTCTTCTTCTTCCATCTCTTCCTCTCTCCTTCAAAATCTATGAATCCCACAAACCATACTTTTTTAACCTAATCACATGCCTTCCAACATCTTCTCATAAAAATTTATAATCTTATAATCAAAAACAAAAAAGAACAATAACCCATTAAAGATGAGTATAAACTCTAGTGGTAGCGGAAGTGGTGGTGGTGGTGGTGGTGGAAGCAATAGCGGTGGAGGCAGTGGTGGTGGGCCTGGTGGCCCTTGTGGCGCGTGCAAGTTCTTGAGGAGGAAGTGCGTGCCGGGTTGTATCTTTGCACCATACTTCGATTCGGAGCAAGGCGCGACGCACTTCGCGGCAGTGCACAAGGTTTTCGGGGCCAGCAACGTGTCTAAGCTGCTGCTCAACATTCCGGTGCACAAGCGGCTTGATGCGGTGGTCACCATTTGTTATGAAGCGCAGGCCCGGCTGAGAGACCCTGTGTACGGTTGTGTTGCACATATCTTCGCCCTTCAGCAACAGGTGATTGATTAATTAATTATTGTTTGATTAGCAGTTTGAATAGAATACCTTAACCATGTGATTCTAGATAAGGATGAAGATGTTCTTGGCATATTTATTAATTATTTGTTTGCTTCTTTGGCTGTCTTATCAGTATCTTCTCCCTAAGCTTTGCCAGCTATAGTACTAGCTAGGTGTGAATGAATCTTAGAATGCGGTCAGCTATTTAGACTTCTTTTCTTTTTCTGCACTTGACTCAAGAATGAGCACCTTAATATGGAATTCTAGATATTTAGAATTAGAAGGTCATAGATTGTAGGTAGGTGTAGAGGGGATTCTTTGCTATATAATTTATCAAGTTGGCAGAAACTTCAAACGACATATATGATTAATGTAACCCCATATTTTTTTATTTTTTATTTTAGCCAAGTAGTGAAGATGGGATTAATCCCCCTCTTCTGATGATCACATCAAATTTGGATGGTTTTGATGCTCATTTTGAAACGCCACAATTGTACAAAGGGAAGGAAAGGAGAAGATGATGTTGATATTTTCTTTTTGGGGTTTTATTTTGGGTTCTCGAGGATGAAGTTTATTTATAGCTAGAGCCTCTAAAGAACTTATATGATATAGAATCCATTCATTTATAAATAGATTTTTTTTGTTTGTAAAGAGAGGTACTTCCCTCCATTCTTCAACAGACGGCCTTTACATATATGCTAGTAGTGATTTGTGCCCTCTGAAAGTGAAACAAAAGTTGGGTTTGGGGAAAGAGGAAACAAGGGTAGGGCATGCAAAGCCATGGAATTTAGGGGGACAATTTCTATGCTTTTTACTGAAATCCACAACGCTTAATTGATTAACAAATGATGCGGTCGGCAGTTACACAAATGGGTAGAGTCTAATAGTCTATGGCTTGGGCCATTAACGTCTTGGTTTTCGCTGGTTTTAGGGAGATGGTCGGTTAGTTTCTTGGGTTTAGGCAATTTTGATAGGGGCA
This sequence comes from Styphnolobium japonicum, assembly GCA_023212625.1. Classification (NCBI taxonomy): domain Eukaryota; kingdom Viridiplantae; phylum Streptophyta; class Magnoliopsida; order Fabales; family Fabaceae; genus Styphnolobium; species Styphnolobium japonicum. The sequence goes on along the minus strand of JALBWW010000007.1, from coordinate 9,353,593 downwards.
GAGGCAGTGCATATTTCTGTCCCTATATATATATTCTTTTTATAAAAATGACCTTAATAAAATAAAATTCCATAGCAACTCCCCCCATTTTTCTATTTTATTTTGAAAAATGGCGGTGAGGTGTGAGAAAGATAAGACACCATCAAAACCAGCAATCTTCCTTAAATTGTGGACTTTTCTTTTTATTGTTTTGTTATTTTTTTCTTAATTAATTACTTAAGAATTTAGCTTGTATTGCAAATTGCTTATTTACAGAGATAGTGAACTACTAGAAGTAAGAGCAAATGTCTTGACTATGTGCGTGGTTACTTAGCTTTTCCTCATATTTCTACATTCACATACTATTAGTGTGTTGTGTTTTAAAATTTTATCAACTTAAACGCTTTTTTCACAGTTTCTAACGTATTTTTATAAGAAATAATTTTTTCTTCCTTTACCCTAACGTCCGTTTGCATTGGGGAAGAATACAAAACGAACGGGCCTTATATTGTTCAAAATTATGTGAGCAAAAGTTCTAATAAGAACAAAAGTTTAAACAAATAAAGAATTTTAAATTTTTTTATAATATTATGAACAAACATGAATATATAATGGTTCTATTATACTGTCATGTGACTGTTTAACTAATAGTCATCTTCTCATCTTAGGAATTAGTAAAATAATTTATTTAATTATATTATTAACTAATCCCAATGCCCTCATATATAATTGGTCACTGTCAGAAATTCTGATTTACTAAACAAAATTAATCATTTTCAAATCATATAATGAAGGCATTTTCAAACGATCATTTTTTTTCCTTTAAGTCTAATCATATGAATTTGTTTATTTCCCCCAAATGACTTGGTTTCTACAAAACTCTTGTTTTATAACCTCGAGAAGTTTGTTTTAAAGTCACGCTTTCATACTTGTCATACTCATTCTTAAGTTCATTCACTATTCATAAAACTCAACATTTTGTGTTGTTCAAGGTGGAATGTACAGAAGGAATCCCCTTGGCCCTAAGTTTTTATTAATTATATCCACCTTTCACTTTTTTATTAAGGTAAATGTGTCTTTAATTATAATTTTACCAATGACTAAAGTCCCATTATAAATTGACAGAAGCAGGGCATGTGATGAATCTCATCGTAACGAATAGGGACAGAAACATGAAACAAAGGATCAAAGATTCATGAATTTTTATTTTTTAAAAAAATTAAAATTTTATCAAAAGTGCATACTTTTTTCTGTTCATGACCTTTCTGGTTTCTTTGTTCAACAGGTGGTGAGTTTACAAGCAGAACTCTCCTACTTACAAGGTCACCTTGCCACATTAGAGTTACCCCAACCACCACCACCTTCTCTGCCACAAGTAGCAATAGCACCGCCAGGGCTCTCAATCGCCGACCTCCCATCCGCCTCTGCCTCCACCGTGCCAGCCACATATGATTTATCTTCACTTTTTGAGCCCATGGCCCAAACTTCATGGGCCATGCAGCAGCGGGCCATAGACCCACGTCAATATTTGGGGAGTGGCACATCAGCCACTAGCAGTGGTGGTGGTAGTGATCTTCAGGCATTGGCACGAGAGCTTTTGCATAGACATGGATCTGCTCCTGTAGCTCCTGTGGCATGCTCTAATGCCTCCTCATCTCACTCGCTTTCCAAATGATCAATCTTTGACTTAATCAACTAATCTTTGCCTTCAGTTGATGGAAGACTAGGAAGGGATCTTAAATTTTCAATGTTTCATATTGAGCAAGTAATTATAATAATTGTTCTTTATATATATTTATATATATATATATATATATATTTCCCCCTCCTTTCTTTATTCCTTATATTTTAAAGAGTTTAAATTTGTTTAATTGCTAGTATAGAATTTTTTACATTATCATTTAATGATGTGTTAGCATATTATTAAAAGAGTTGAAATTTTTAAGTAGTTGTTATAATAATTAAACTCTTTTTCATGATTTGACAATACATAATTAGAAAATAATGTAAAGAAATTTTATAGCAGTAAATCAAAATTAAATATTATTTTAAATACTAGTGAACTTACAAATATAGACTTGTATTGTTAACTAATATGTGACTCATGAATTCTGAAAAACTAATTAAGGATTGTTTGGATAAGCTTATGAAAAAAATGAATTTTTTATAGATATTTTTTCAATAGCTTTTTTTTATAAAAAAATATATTTTGCATTTGGATACAATGTTTGAAAAATACTTTTAAGTAACATATAGAATTTAAAATTTGCTTGGATAAAAAATAACATAAAGGCTTTTTTATAGTAAAATTACAAAAAAATAACATCTAGAAGCACTATTTAAACTTGAATGATAATAATTAAAAGATTCATCACGTGATCTAAAAGAAGGAAGGAGTATTTTGTGATATGAAAAATGACCTAAATTGAAGAAGATAATATTATTTCTGTAAGGTCCTAAGAACCCTTTAAATGTAGGACAAACAAAATCAAACAGGCAAACAAAATCTCAAACAAAAAAAATAACACAAACTAAAATCTATCATTATTTCTTGAGATGGGATGAAGTTGTGAAATGAGATAAACCAGTCAATGAGGGAGGTGTTCGTGAATCACAAAACACACGTTTGTGAATTAGAATGATCGAGGCTTTTGTGAATAGAAAAAGAGAGCACATGAGATATAAAACCAAAGAATATTTTTGTCAAAAAAATATAATAAAAATCATTTTTCCTTTTTATTTTTTAGAAGTTGTGAATCATTAATTTTCAAAAAAGTGATAGACTTTTGTTTTTAACTTTTACTTTTTTAAAAGTTACATTCAAACACACTTAAAAGCTTATAGAAATTTTATTTTTTATTTTTAAAAAGTGTTTTTTATATAAAAAATTAATCCAAACGCACTTTTATTTTGACTAAGCATAGCGAAATTACAATGAAAAAGTTAATTTATTCTCTGTCAGATATGAGGCGATATTCATCTACATTTCAAATTGTTTCAAATAACAATTTGTGCTGAGTGATCAAAAGGTACATTGGTTGTGCCGAATGTTTGTTCAACTGAATGACTGAAATTAGAAAGAGAAAAAAAGGCATTGACAAATAAATATACAACAAGTTTAGATTGAAAATGAAAAGAGAGAAAAGAAAAACTCTGGTGGTTTCTCGGGTTTTTTCTTCGTCATTGTTTCTCGGGGTTATTGCACTTAACTTTTATATGGTTCTAACAGCGTTGGGCTGGATATATTAATAGCCCATGATTTCTTCCCATAACAGTGGTTCTTCGTATAGTCACGAACATTGGGTTCAAAGGATTCTCGTACAAGGACATGTTCTGCCACCTACAAATGTGTAATAAGCTACAATTTCATTTCAGACTGTAAGGAATAAATGTAAGTTAAATTACTCTGTTGGTTACTATATTTTTTGAAATAATTTAAATAATTTTTTATAATTTATAATTTATAAATATATTTTTATAATTTTTTATAAAAGAAATTAATTGAATCCTTATAATGCTTTAACAGTAAATGAATATAAGGACTTAATTTTAAAAAATAATTAAATTGTAGGAATCTATTTACAAAGTTTAAACTATAAAGATCAACTAAAAAATTTTGAAGTACAGGCACCAACAAAAATTAATTTAACCGTAAGTAAATATATATAAAAGGTTTACTCATATACAACCAAAAGAAGGAAACTTCTTCCAAGAGAAATGAAATTTGCATCGTATGTAAATAATTGCTCCCTTGTTTCAAGCACTCTAATAAAAGCCAAATGTTTCATTATGTTGCCACTTGCCAGTATGTTTAGATTGCAGAGTAATATATCGCATTCCGTTACCCATTGCCAGTCTCATCAGAGCCCTATAATTAATGGAGGACACAAAAATAATTATATCTAAATGCGTATATATTTATTTATTGAGTAAGGTCAATGGTTTGTAATAAATAAATAAACCTCAAACGTGCATCCTACGCTGATGTAGGCAATGCGTTAAAACTACTAGAATAAAATCAATTGCTACAACTGATGGTTCATCAAGATAATAAGCACATTCATGTTTATAGGATAAGACGTAAGTTTAAATTTTAACAAGAGTTATTTTAGTTGAAAGGTAACAAAATTTTTGTGCCTTAAGCTGCCAAGCATAGATTAATTTCATAGAGATCCAAAGGACTTAATCTTTAAGAATATTATAGAACGTCACTCAGTTTAAAAAGTTAATTAAGGTAGTTAACAATTTTTTTTTTTTTGAGGAATGCTTGGTTTATAAAAAAATAAATTTTATAAAATTTGAATTTAATAATTATTAAATTTTATTAGTTAATGGATATATAAGTGCAATAATTATTAAATATTATTTGGGTGTATTTTTTTATTTTTTATATAAAATCTCTTTTTCTCTCTTATAATAAAAACTTAAGCTGAAATGAAAAATTTTGATTTAAAAGGTGTCCGTTATGACTATAATAAAAATAATTTCACATGAGTATGAAATAATAATAGAAAACAACATAGGTCATATTTTAAATAAGATGGGATACTTTTATACAATAACAAATTACTTATAATAATTGAATATAATTATTAAATAATCAAATATTTCACATGGGATAATGCTATTAGTCTTGTAACTGTCTATTCATATTCCTCACAAACTATATATTTTTAATTGTCATTTCTTAAATTATCCTTAATTAAATACAAATAATTAAATAAAAGTATAATTAATTAAGACTTGATGTGAATAAATTTTTTTAATTGATGGTAATTTTGGAAATTAAAATTAAAAGTAATTAGTAAGAGTGCCAATAATCAGCTAGAAGTACCAATAACCCCATTGTTCACTTGTTATATAAAATGAACAAGATCTCAAAATATATATATATATATATATATATATATAAATAATGTAAAGTTTGCAAATTCAACCAAATCGTTACATTAGTATATTTACAATTCAATTTTTTCAATTAAATATTTTATTTATTATGATTAGTTACATATATTTTCTAATCATGAGTATATTAAAATAAAGTCATTTCCTTAATTCACCCATACTAAACAATCATGACTCTAACTATTTTTTTTAAAAAAATTAGTATTTTACATAGTCATTTCCGAATATTGATGCTAAAAGAGTTGGATCGTAAACAATATATTTAAAAAAATTAATTAAAGTATATTCAGCTGCAACTTCAATTAAATTAAAATTTGTGGGCAAATTATTCTGTTAATTTATAGCCTAAATGACTTTAGATTTTAAAATAAAAATTGTGTGCTACTATTATGGTCTTCAAAAGTGAAATAATATGTACAAAAAAAAGGAAATAAAATTTATTAATTATTTATCTTTGATAAATCTTAATAAGCCACACGTTGGATATAGGATCACCTATTAGACATGTGTGTTACAAACCTTTCATATTCTTGGGGTAAAATTTCAATTTAAGATTTATGTTAATTAAGATTAGATGTCAATTAAAAAATACTTTAAATGTTAATGTTCTTTTCATATTCTTTTGGTGTCTCTTTGAAATTAGTATTTTAGTGCTATATTATTATTACTCTTACACTTTCAAAATAAAGATGATTGCATTTTTTTTAAACTTATGTATTAGTTATGAGGTTTAATGCATGTTTGTAATTTCATTTTTTTTCTTTTTTATATTTTTGTTCCTAATAAATTGATTCATTCAATATAGTGAGTTATTATTACCAATTAATAATCTTTTTAATTTATTTATCTCTTTATATTTAAGTGATATTTATCAAGATTTTAAATGAAACACTTATGAGAGTTTGTTTCATATTCTTAGAGCTTATATACATTGGTATATTTGCAATTCAAAATTTTCAATTAAGTATTTTTTTTTTCATTATGATTAGTTACATATATTTTCTAATCATGAGTATTTTAAAATAAAGTCATCATTAATTCATCCATAATAAAAAAGCATGACTCCAACTATTTTTTTAAATAAAAAATTTAGTATTTTACAAGCCATTTATGGATACTCATCCTAAAAGAGTTGGACAGCAAACTAAATATATATTAGATTAGGTACGTATAGATGTTCAATTTATCTAAAATTTAATATGCATGATAGTTAATATAATATCACATGATTTAAAGTTTAGATTGCTTAAATTCATTTTCTATATAAAGTTATTGAGCGGTATAAATATACAAGATTTACTCTTATGTATTATTTAGATGTGAGTAAATAGAGGAAAATAAGAAAAAGGAAAGGAAAAAATAATTTCAAGCATTGTTTGGATGATTTTTAATGAGTGGGAAGGAGGAGGAATGAGGGGGAAGTGTTCCTCTCTCCTTCCCCCTCAAAGTACAAAAATTATTTTTCTTTAAATTGGGGTGTAAGGATGGAAAAATGATCCATTTTTTTTTATTAAGTATGTATTAAATTACATATATACCCTATATTTATCTTATAAGATTAGAAACATAAGGATTATATTAAAAATTTAATTATAAAACTTAACTATTTACTCTATTTTAATTTTAACTTCGAAACAAGAGAAAAGAAGTTTTTCTCTTTTTTTTTTTTACTTAAACATCCAAACAAGTGGAAATGAATCCCCCCACCCCTTGTTAGCCAAAGGTTTCTTGTTAGCACTTATTTTATGAGGATTACAAACATTACTTTATCATTAACAAATATTGCTTATACTTGATCCTAGTTAAAAGACTATTCTGCAGATTTATCAAAGCATTAAAGTTGAAATTCTCAAAGATAAGCAAGCTGATAAGCTGACTCATGAATTGAAGATGAGCTAGCTCACTCCCTGCACACTTGAACTAGCTGCTAGATGGACAGAGAAGAGTGTCACGACCGTGAAAATCGCGACGGGATCGGCGAGAGAAAATTTTAAATGAATAAATGGAGTCGCCACCAATCGTTTATTGGGTAGGAAAAATGACTGACAAAACCCTTTAAAATGGATTTAAAATAAAACAAAAAGAAAAAGGTCTGCAATAACCAGATAGGGTTCGGGAGTCGATTATGCACAGGGAAGGGCAGGAACTTAATCCTACAGCACCCCTGATACATCCGTCTCGACGATTACCTTAAGCTAGTTGTACAAATTTAATAACCCAAATAATATTTGATTTACCCCATAAATAAAATAAAACAAGCCAAATAATTAAATTACGAATATTCACAAATTTAAATAAAAATTAAATTACACAATTTACTAATTTGAAGGAAAATAAAGGCAAAAAGCTAAATTAAATATTTTGTAGGTTTGTTGTCAGAATCAAGAAAAATAATTAAACTACAAATATTCACAAAATTAAATAAAAACTAAACTAAAAAATTTACAAATTTGAAGGAAAAATAAACAAAAAAATAAATTGAATATTTACAGGCTTGGTGGAAAATAAAATAAAAATAACTTAATAAATAAATTAGAATATTTACAGGTATAGGAAGAAAATAAAGATAAAATTAAATTAGACTATTTATATATTTGGCTTGCCGTGAGTGCCTACGTATCTCCCAAGTGCAATGGAGAATTCAAAGCCACGTAGTTCTCTAAAACATGTATAAAAAATAAAAATAAAAATGAAAATAAAATATTATTGTATAATGATTAAAAAAATTGATTTACCTAATTTATTAAAAATAAATTATTAATTTGATTTTATTTGAATAAGGTAAATGAATTTATTAATAGGTCCTAATTGAAATGGAACATGGTACAATGCCCATAGAACCATCTCAAGGAAAATTAACCAGTGGGTACTTGACCCCTCGAGACTGCTAAGCGATGTTTATTTTATTTTATTTTATTTTAAAAGCGAGTCTTAAGTGGGATTGGACATGACAATAATCCACAGAATAACTCCAAAAGTTTAATCAATGGGTACCTGACCCCTCGAGACCACTAAATGATATTTAATTTAATTTATTTTAATTTTTAAGCAATTCTTAAATAAGATATTTTGAATTTAAATTCTAAGTGGAATTGGTCATGACATTTTTATCACAGAACAATATCATAATAGGCTAGTGAGTACATGACTCCTCGAGCCTTCTAAGCATATATTAATAAATTTATTTTTAATTTAAATCATAAACAAGATTAGCTATGACATTAAGCCACAAAACAACCCCAAAATAGGCTAGTGAGTACATGACTCATCGAGCTCTCTAAGTAAATACTAATAAATAATTTTTTTATTTAAATTCTAAACAAGATTGATCATGATATTAGAACACAGAGTAACCTTAAAAGCATAGTCAGTGGGTACTTGACCCCTCGAGACCGCTAACGTGTCAAAACATTAGACCACTACTTTTATTAATTTTATTTAATATTTATATTTATTACCATAGGATTCAATAGAAACAAATTAATAAAATACTCAATCAGAACTATGGCAGACTTTTCAATTGTAAATAAACGTAAAAGGTTATGAAAGAATGCATATATGCACAATCAGGATTCATGACCCGCATTTTTTATTTATTAAGTAAAACTAAAAAAAATCCTATTGCCAACTTCTTTACCTTTTTTCTTAAGAGAAAACACATGCTCACAGGATACAAGTTCAAATTAATGCAACACCCAACGTTATAATTCAACAAATCAGTCCAAACAAACGTTGACTCCCAAACATATCAAAGCACAATAAAATAAATTACAATAATAGAAGTAAAAAGGTTGGGTGCCAACGCAGCACCATTGACGATGCTTTCGTGTAGGAATGAAACAGAGGTTCAGCAATTATATGTTGGGGGTTAGCATTGCAGGTTTGAAATGGTGAAGTTCCAGGACAACCCATGAACAGCTTACATGGGGAACTAGGCGAAAGATAAAACAATATCAAAATGAATAAACTAAGTACCGCAGAAAAACTTACTTGGAGGTATTCAAGACCTCTCCCTTCTCTGAATTCTCCGTCCAATCTCCTCTCACTTCCCTCAATCTCTGCTTTTTATTCATGATCAAGGTATGTGCTCCTTATGGGAGATCCCTCCCCCCCTTTACACCACTAAAGCTTTAAAAGAAATTGTTGATGAGTGTGTGTGCTGGAGTGAATCATGAGGTGTGGGTGTGTGAAGTGTATGTGTGTGCTGTAAATGTTGGGTATGGGTAGAATGTCCTCCTGTGTGTGCTGTAAGTGTTGGAGGAATGGGGTGTGGATGTGTGTGATGATTGTGTATTTTTCATTTTTTAATTTTATTTTCATTTCTTTTTTTAAAATTTTTTTTATTTCTTTGAACTATGGCTAAAAAAAATCCAAACAAAATTAAGTGTTCACAAAGAGCATGCTGATGATCAAGATTAGTTTGCTCAAGGAACAAAATTGAAAAACATGGATGAGCTGTCTCATGAATGCAAGATGAGCTGACTCATACTGGAAACCCAGAAACACTTTGTTGCATTCTGTTTTTGGTTCCAAGCTACAAAATGATTCTAGAAGGATTTCTAAACCTCCAAATCGTTAGAATATCCTCCAAAATGCTGGAATAGTACTAGACAAAAAGGGAATGATAGACACAAAAGAGAAAAAGGACATTAAGCACTCACTGAATGGAATTTGAACATTTGTACTACTGGTACAGTACTATAACGTCTTTTTTTTTTTGCTGCAACGTTCAAATCTGAGGCTGCCTACAAAAGCCATGCATTTAAGAGAATTCCACACACAGAGCAAATCATCTTTAGTGACATCATTCTCTGAAAAATAACCTTCCATTGTATTTGAGCTTATCATTGTATATCCAACTCTTTGTGAGAGAGTTTTTACTCTGTTTCTTGTAAAGCCCATTGAGGGTGTGTTGTCTCATAGCTTGGAAAGGTTAGGGTTGATCAAAACTACTCATTTCTAGCTTGGAGAGGCTAGGGTGGATCAAAACTACTTGTATCTAGCTTGGAGAGGCTATGGTGGATCAAAGAACACTTGGTTGATAGTGAAAAATCTCAGTTTTGCTGAGGACTGGATGTAGGTTCCACATTGGGCTGAACCAGTATAAATTCCGCTGTGCAAGTTCTTTCTTAACCCTATCTTTACTGCATTTGTGTGTGAATGTTTATTTATTGATGTTCAAACTTATATGTGCATGCTCTGTTTAAGTTTTAAATTCTGACTTAGATAAGGTAACTCACTGTTACTGATAAGCCAACTTATCTCTACTGTTTTGAGTTTTTTGTGTATTGCAGAAGATTTCATTTGTAGTAACACTTATTCAACTTCCATTCTCAAGTGATTTATTACTATCACCCCTTCCCTTCCCTTCCGTCCCTTACCTTCCCTTTCCATCCTTTTCCCTCTCCCAAGCCAGGTCCGTGAAATTGATCATTGCATCAAAGTGATCCTCCAAACTGGATCACCTTTTACCATATATATATATCAAGGGAAATGATTCATTTCCCATCCAGACAGCCGAAATTTGAGCAATATTGTATTAAGAATGAAAAACATTCTTGCTAGAAAATGGAAATAATGAACATTGGTCCCATGATGCTCCAAAAGTTTGTCATAAAATGTCAAATATATTTGGCAGACTTTTCTCATGGCAACCATTTTATCTTTACATAATAGTTCTATGATAAAAAAATCTCTGGCACACAAATGGTTTTAAAAGTACAAAAGAATTTTTTGGAATAAAATGTAATTAACCCATTTAATTTGACTTCGATTATTTGGCAATTAACTCCACATCCTTTCAATTTTGAGAACTAATTTGCTTAAACTTATAAAAATTAGCAAACAGCCCACTCCCATTTACTTAAGTGAAACAAAGAAAAATGGGTTAATTGAATTGACAGTTTAGTGCAATTGAATGGAAGGGCGTATTCTAAAATTTGAGAGTCTGAGTAAGTTAATTGTTTGGAAGAATAGCAGTAGGTAACGTTTGAAAACAAAACAATAACCGCATCCGACAATACAAGTAAAATTAGTAAAGTCAAATTGTAACCGTGGATACAATAAAGCCTTCCTTTCCTGTGAGAATTAACCAGGAAAAGTAGATCAAATAATAATAATAATAAATTAAGGTTGTGTTTTAAATTACTTAAAAAATAATATTAAATTTTATGTTTGGAATTCATTATAAAAAATTAAATTGAAATTAATTTAAAAATTAATTTTTATGTTTGTATCTCATTTAAAATTAGATTGGAATTGATTTAAAAATCAATTTTTATGTTTGTAACTTATTCAAAATGAAATTTATTTTATTTTAATTTTTTATCTTTATATTATTTTTAGATTAAAAAAATAATAAAGGTAAAATAATCAATTTAAATAATTAAATTTAAATTTAAATTTAAATTAAATTATAACAAATCACATCATATTTGATAAGATTTGTAAATCTAAACAATTAAAATTTATGAGATTTTGAAATCAAATTATTTCTTATTTTTTCAACATTTCAAACATAAAATTTAATTTACAAATTAAATCAAATCTTATTTTTTTACATTCTAAACACATTTTTAATAAAAATCATAGTCACAAAATATCATATTTACGTGGAAACTCTCCCAACGTGAGAGAGTAAAAATTACAGGACGGTAAAACTTTCCACAATCATCAAATAAAATGTATAAATGAGTTTTCTCTAATTATAAGCACTAAAAGCAAGTATAAACTCATTGATAATATTAAAAGGTCACTCGTACTTTAAAATAAACTCATGAACAAGATGAAGATAACGATAAAGACTTGAAAACATCACAAGCTATTGTTCACGAGTTTTCTAGGCAAGCTATAGAGCTTGAAGTATGATCGTTTCCATTATCTAAGTTGAAGAACTACGAGTGAGGAATTTTTAGTTATAATTTCAGCTCAATCCAAAGGAAATTGCCATCCATTTAGTCAGTCCATCAAGACTGCGTAGATCATAAAATCTTTGTGTTTTGCTCCTTTTGTCATATAGCTTATTCCTTTTCTTTCTTCTCTAAAACTTATGGCTCTCTAAAAATCGTATATATATTTTCCTTTCAAATTTCAATGTTAAAGTTAGGTTATTTACATTTTGACATACTTTTTACCAAAGTTAAATAGTAGGTAAATTATTAAAATGCTTATAATTAAAAAATATTTAAGACTCAGGTTCCAACTTTGAGCTTCTTTTTTTGTATGTTTTTTTGTTATTTGCTTAGATATCTGTACACTTTTTAGATGTGAGATTAATCTTGTATAAGTATTGAGACTACACCTTCTTATAAGTGTTTTTGCGCGAACTCAAACCAATGTCATTGCAGAAGCCTCTCAACAACTAAGTTTTTTTTTGTAAGAACCAAGAGTATTTTCTAGACAGTCAAAGAGTAATTCCTTTTGAGGTGGAGAGATCACCAAAATGGATATAACATCTCTCAACAAAGCATTTTTCATAATAAAACCTCAACCACTAAGTTTAAGATCGCTTAACCATCCCTTGTGGGTACTTTGAGTTAGCACTTAGGACAATTAATTTCTTTAAATTCACCAAATTAATGTAAGGGATGTACTCTTAAAATCACTTGAATAGATACTTAGTTCCTATTAAGGCAAAAGCTGAGCCAAAAATACTTTATCGTTCAACTAAAAAAATATATGAGAACAATGAATAAGCTTATATAACTAACACACAATGCCTATCAGACTTTACATGACACATATGGTAACTGAGACACCATAGTTCTTTCTAATGAATTATGAAAGAAACAACGAATGAGACTGAGAAAATTTGAGAAGTTATAGCCATTTTGTCCATATTCATGTAAAGAAACACATGTACTTCTAAATGGCGACACAATACTTCTAAATTCTGAAAACTAATTTTTAGCTTAAAAAATCATTTTTTTTAATGTTCTGATCCATTCTAGTAGGTTTCTAGTCTTTAGTGTTCTGATCACAAATCGGTGGGTGGAACACCTGTAAAAACATTTTAAAACTTAAGTTAGTCTCTGTAAAAGTTATATCTTATAAAGAGAGTTGAGAACTTACCTTTTTTTTTGTCTGTTCCCCTATATGTCTTATATCTGATTTTCATGTTCACCTCCATTCACTGTGGTTTGATCACTTATTGATGTGTGTCAAACTCTATCATACTGCATTGCAGGTGATTTGACCTTCACAAAGGAGGCGGGTTGCAGGCTGTTTTGGGAAAAAGTTCACTGAGGGGGAAGAGAGAAAAGGAGGGTTGTTTATTAGGCTTGAAAGTCTTGGTTCTTACGGCCCAACATGGTACAACTTCCAAAATAACTTGAATCAAATTTCTTCTAATTAGAATGAATCCTAAGGTTTAAAACCCCTCCCCCCCTCCACAAAAAAAAAGAAAAAAAGAATCCTAAGTCATTTTTTTTGGGTGAATAATCCTAAGGCATTCAAAGCTCAATCAAATAAAGCTTTCTCATTTTAGGAAAGAGCTAGTAAAGTTATTATTAATTTATTTTAAAATTTCAAGATATACAATTTAAAACATTTTTATGCAAGAGATTATGCTTAATATTTTTCCAAGCATACAAAAGAAAATACACAACTAAACTTCTACAAATATCAAATCTTTAAGTAAGATCATTCAAGTCTACTGTGAATTTGTTCTTTACATTTTGAAGAGAATCTATAAAATAATAAACTCAAAATATTGAAATATTAATTATTATCAAAATAACTTTTGTAATAATACCCTGTGGTTAACATGCATCATGGGCTCAGGAAAGATATATTATGTGTTTATTTTGAAATCATAACTTTTTTATTGGTTATTTTTCTTTTTCTAAGTATGTTGCATAAAACCCACAAAAAAAAGTATGTTGCATAAGCAAAAATACTTCCCACATACCATGAGATATTATTGAAACAACCATTGCTTTCCCCTGCTGCCATAATGAAAATAACTAGACCCAATTTCCGTTCCCAGCTAACTGTTTCCACATAAACTATCCACAATTTGAGGCCAATCCAAGCTTGAGTCGGATTAACGTGGGAATCAATTGGGAACCTTCCTCCATTTACCTACCCTCAATTGGAATTGAGGAAGGCAAAACCAGAGATGGGAAAGACATCCCACCCTAGTCCACACCTCGATGACACAAGAAAAAAGTGCCAAGTTGTGACTCTCAAGTTTTATGATAGATATGGCTATCATTACTGTGAACACCGTATTTCGTCCGGGCCACCTAAATTTTATTAGTTAGTTCACATATTAAATACAACATCCGAAAAATACAAAAATACAAAAAAAATACAAAAAAAAGTATAGAAATATAAAAATACAAAAAATATAAAAATTCAAAAAAAAACAAAATAAAAAAAGGAAAGAAAAATATAACAAAATAGAAATAGGTTAATCAGCCAATTAATCCTAAAATAAAAAATAATAATAAAAAAGAAAAGAGTTAGATTAAAGAAATAAAAAAAAAGAAAGAAAATTAGAAAAAACAAACTGAAAAATAAAAGAAATAAAAAATGAGACCCAAACCATTTGCTCTTACCTAGCCCAAACAAAGGATGAACTTCATTAACCCCAGCCCAATCTGCTAACCATTTCCTAAGCCCAAATGGCCAAATCCCTTTCCCTTTAACTCTTCACGGACCAAACTAAAACTCGGCCCAGACCCTTGCTCCAAATCGGACCAAAACCAAAACCCGACTCATACCCAGTATCCATCCGCCCATCAACCCATTCCTTTTATCCAACCCGGTCCACCTTCCTACTGCATTGAACCCTTTCCCATCTCTTTTTCCTTTCTGCGTGGTGAGCAAGAAGCCTGGCGCAGGAAAGGGGAATCCTCTCGCCCAGCCACGCCGCACCAGACCGCTGCACCAGCCGCCCCGCGATTCACGCCGCACCAGACCGCTGCACCAGCCGCCCCGCGATTCCCGCCTGCTGCGCTGCACCCAGCACCCACTGCGCCAAAGCCGTGTCTCACGCTGCTGTTCCCTCCATTTGTTGCTGCTCTTTTTTGGTTAATTTCGTACCACAATGGCAGGTTCGAGGCCCTGCATGTCGCGAAGGAGCAGAAAGTTTTCCTTTTTATTTGTTTTTTTTTTGTTCTTTTATTTTTCTATTTTTGTCTTCTTTGTTTTCAAAATTTGTATAAATAGGGATTTTGGTTTTCTGGGATTAGGGGTCCTCGGGGGTGAATTTTTCTTTTGGTGTTGTTTTTGAGTTCCCACTGTTGGAAGAAGTGAGCAAAGAGGGAAAGAAAGCAAGAAGGTCTGTGAGAGCAGATCAAGACTCAAGTAACAATACGCAACAAGCTCTCTCAGCAAAGGACTTGTGGGTAATCCCTTGAGCTTCAGTTTTCTTGTGGATACTCAGTCTAGAAATTTGTATAAATTATCAATTGGATTTTTAGTTTATACCTGATATCAATTCATGTTGTTTTGATCCAATTCATGCTGTTTTGATTCATACTTTTGCTCTGGATATATGTGCTTACATTTGACAAAGACTTGGCACTGTTCTGTTTCATAACCACACTTGAAATACATGCGTCAATTTATTCCTAGCTAATCTGTATGGTGCAATTCTGTATTCTCTTGTTTGAGTCAGGAAAAATGTGCATACTGCTATCTTGTTACTTAGTTTAGAGACTTATGATATATTGTGGATCCACTCTTCTTGAAGTTTAAGGGTGCCTTGTAGTTTCGTTTAAATAACTATGCCTGCACTTCAATGAATTTTCTTCCTTTTGGTGGCTTGATGATCTGGTTCAGAGGTCTGGGATTTCTGTGTGTTCATGGTGTCTTTTGATTCTGCCTTTGGTTTGGATTGTGAAATGTTTGATATCACTTAGTAAAAGAAAAGAAACCATTTAAGTTCTTCTTACTACTGTTAGTGCCTAAGAAACCATTTAAGAAACTTTGAGCTTGACTTAGTTATGCCTGACTTAGTTATTTTCTTATAATCATTTTATCTTAGATACCCTACTCTGTATTCTTATTCACTGGCTTCATTTCTGTTTATTGGAATGTGGTGAACTAAGGGGATGGTATCCTTTGCTTGGAAAATAAATTGGAATGTTAGGAAATGTGGTGAATCATTTTGGTAATGTAAGAATTTTGGGTTGATGGGAGGGTCTACTAACCATGTCTAGGCTGTCTGTTTGTGACCCTTTGGAAGCTCCCTGGTTTAGGCTTAGACTTGGCATGTGATGAATGGTTGAACATTTAATGTCCCAACAAACAGGGCTTAGGTTGATTTGGTTATTAGTGATAATTAAAAAAAAAAAGGTGGGAAGGAATCAATAAAACTGCACAGATTTGTGTGTTTTAATTGTTCTGAGAAATTGCTTCTGCGAACCTGTGATTTGTTGCTTCTGACTTGGGTTTAAGTTGCACATAATTGGATTGAAAAAATAAGAACTGTTAGCATGAATGAAATTTTCTTATTGCAGAATCTGTAATGCATGACTGATGACCTGACGTATTGTTATTTGGCTGTAATGCTGGGATGTTAGTCAGTTAGGTGAAATTTTTTGTGTTCTGGACATAAAATGGTATCATATTGCTGTTTGAGAGTCATGATGACCTCTATGGGTACTTAACTCGGCCCTGTTATGATTTGTTTGTAGAATTTTGAAACTTTGTTTGTAGTTCTACTCATGGAGGGTTTTAGTTTTACCATGCAGCTGGACTGTATTTTTGTTTCTTCATTTAGTGTTATCACAGAGTTGGGTGTCATTTACTTTGGTTTTACCCTGATTGCATGTATCTGCTTGCTATTTTTATAGTGGCGTCGATATGCTTTCAAAGCGTTATCTTACAATTTTTGAATCCGACTTTTCTCGTTTGATGTGAATTTGCTCAAAGGATGTAGTGGCTGTGTTGGCCTGTTTTATTTTTATTTAACTTGGGTTAATTGGATCAGTTTATTTTATGAACGAAGATCTCATTAGTTGGGCCTACTTATATAGGACAGTGGATGTACCTGTTTCAGTTAGTGGGTGGGGGTTTGATTTTCTTTCTTGTGAATTACTAGACGCCTGGTTTGTTCAGTTTACTCCTTGAATCTGGGACATAGTTTTAATTTTTCTAGTATGTTCATATCAATCTTGATTTGGGCTTGTGTCGTTATTTGAATCTTTTTCATTGGGTCCCAAGAGTTTACGTTGTAGAAGTCACAAAAAGGGATGGCTAAGTGAGCAAGATGGTTAAAAAAAATAATAATAAGAAAATAAAAGAAAAGAAAATAATAATAAAATGGGATACGGGGATTGCCTGGAACATTTGGCCTTTTTATGGTTATCTATCTTTAAAAGTTCTTTTAGTTTAGCGTAAATAAAATAAACCGTGTTTAGTTATGGAATAAGATTCCAATGATAGGATAATTAAAAATATGTTGCTACGGTCACATTTTTAATTTTCTTGAGGTAAATAAATTCTTTATAGTTTTGTCGGGAGCGCTGGCGGGGCTATAAATATCTCGGACAAAAATCTTATTTCATGGTTAATTTTACCATTTTTTATCATCTTACTCATGTCAAAATTAATTTGTGGAATAAGATCTTAATGATAGGATAATTAAAATATATTGCAACGGCAAAATATTTTAATTTTTCTTGAGGTAAAGAAATTCTTTATAGTTTTGCCGGGAGCGCTGGTGAGGTTATAAATAATTTCTCACAAAAATCTTATTTCATGATTAATTTTACCAATTTGCATTTTCATCTGACTCATGCCAAAATTAATTTGTAGAATAAGATTCCAATGATAGGATATTTAAAATTAACTGCGATGGCGGTGACATTTTAATTTCCTTAAGGTGAGGAGAAATTTTATGGTTTTGCCGGGAGCGCTGGCGAGGCTATAAATAACCTCCAATAAAAAATCATATTCCATTATTAATTTTGTTGCATTTTAATTACTATCTAATTCTTGTTTCAATCTAATTTTTCATCTTGGTTGTGTAATTTAAAAATGATACCCAATAAAAATCATATTTCATTTGCTACACAATAATTCATTCGAAACATTAATTCTTCATGCTACAATTAAAATCGGCTAATGACAGAAATTGGGAGAGGATCGGGAGTCTGATCAACTAAACTCTTCCCGATATTCTTGAGGCATTTATATCAGATTTTGCCGGAAGCGCTGGCAGGGTCTGATTCCCAAAATAAATAATAAAAATAAAATATTTTCAAAACAATGAAAATAAAGTATTTTTCCAAAAAATAAATAAAAAATAATTGTGAACAAATTCGCATAGCCCGCACTTGGTGACAATGGTGAACTAAAAATGAATAAAATAATAACTTTTTGCAAAAATCATTAAAAAATGTTTTTTTTTTCATTATGAAATCAAAAGAATTTTTCATTGTGAAATCAAAAATATTTTTCTTTTAAGAAATCTACTTTCAAGAATCTTCCTATTCGAAAACATACATTTTCTCGAAAATAAGCATTTTTAATTCATTATATTCACCCTGGATAAGTTGCAGGCTTACAATTTGTTCCTCAATAATGGCTACCAAGCCACCCATTCTCTGTCTTAGCCATTTATCACCCTTGATAATATGCCTGACAAAATGGGACATAAAAAATAAATAAATAAATAAATAAAATAAAAATAAATAAAATAAAAATATTTTCTTCAAAGAAATGACCAACCCAATTAACTTAAGCAGATAACTTTAGATTAAATAGGTAACCGTTCTCGGAACGGACGGTGTAGGGTGCTAATACCTTCCCTACCCGTAATCAAACCCCCGGACTTAAACTCTGGTACGCAGATTCTATCTGCAGGTGTCCAATCGCACCATTACATTTTTAATGGAAAAATCGATTGGTGGCGACTCCGAAACTCTTTTCATTTTTTTAATTTTTAGTTGTCTTCTCCCTTCGCGGCGCCCTTCGGGACGGTTGCGACAATTACAAATACGAAAATCCAAAACTTAAGCTTTACTCATAAAGTTTAATTTTAATTTACGGTTAGTGTAAAGTTAAATCTTATATTGTTATTTAATTATGTATTGTCAAATTATTAAAAGAGTTTAATTATGACAATAACAACTTAAAAAGTTTAACTCTTTTAATAATGTGTCAGCATATTATTATATGATAGTATAAAAAAACTTTACACTGAGAGTAGATTAAAATTAAATCCTTACTCATAACTCTAACATACATGCTTTCATGAAGAAAACTTATTCTGAAAGTCTTTCTATTATGTAACATGCATATAACCTGAAATACTGAATTTATTTACTTTAACTCATCTATCTATTTATCTATTTTTATATGTAAAATTTTCTTGAGATATATTTAATAACCCCATTAACTATTAATTATATACATATATATATATACATACATATATATATATGTATATCTTTGTTTAAAATTTAAAGAGAAAAGTTATCAAAATATAATCAAGATCTAATTAAAAAACTATAAACTAATAAAATTGTAAAATTTAGAACAAAAAAAAATGTAAAATAGAAGAAGACAGAATAAAATTATACAAGTTTTTAATGTCATAAAAAATCAGTTAACATGTCAAATATTCTTTTTGAAATATTTTAAGAATTTAATTTTTATCCACTGTCAGTGTAAAGTTTTTTTACACTGTCATCCAATCATGTGTTGACACATCATTAAAATAATTAGACTTTCTAGATAGTGATTGTGATAGTCAACACTTTTAATGATTTGGCAACACATGATTAAATGACAGTGTAAAGAAATTTTACGCTGACAATGTATAGAAATTAAACTCATATTTTAATTATGTGTTTTTTAAGTAAAATAAGTTAATAATTCGTAGTGGGTAGGGACATATTAAAGAGTTGTCATGCACTTTTTTTCTTTGTTCTTTTTTTTCTTCTTCTTGTGACCTTTTATATTTAGTGGGTAGGGACGTATTAAAAAAAAATTTGTCATCAGTGTTTTTTTTTTCTTCTAAAAAAGAAAGTGTCTTCTATAAGTTCTTTCTTTGTTTTTCCAAAACTTCAAATAAGTCTCCTTTTGTAACATACCTATAATTTAAAATATTAAATTCATTTAACTATAACTCCTTTCAATGTAAACAGTAACGTAATTTTTATTTGTAGGTATTCAATTGTGCTCTCCTTTATCATCTAAATCAGAATTCCAATGTTTCAACTATTCTTTCTTATTATGAAAATCGAAAGGTATTATCTAAAAGGACATTCTTTAATCTTCAACCCGAAAATAAAAATAAAACTTAATATTTATTTATTAAAGAATTATACAGTATTATTCATTAAAAAAATTACTACAATAAAAATATATTATACAGAGACAAAAAATAGAAGAAAATTAGGACACAAGTTTTCCATTTTTCCGGCGACCCGAGATCTGGATTATCCTCAAAACCCATAACTACCCCTACATTATCCGCTTTATTACATGCAATAACCAGATCCATTCGCAACGAAGCGAAAGGGCTTTTACGTCAATTCAGGTTCAAACTTGGAGCTTTTTCTTGCCGAGCGAAACGAACCCAAACGCAATCTCAAATCCAAATCCTCCCTCTGATCCCTTCCCTTCTCTTCCCTGCGATTCAGATCCTGAACCTCACTCACTCACTCACTCCCTCCCTTCTCTCCCTCTTCCCCTCCCAATTCACCGAGTCAACTCGCCGCCATTGTTGAGCTCCACCAACTCACTCTCTCCGAGCTCATGGCAACAAGGTCCTAGCGGAATCGCTCACATTTTCCCCCTCTTCCGAATCTCAGATTCAACTCGCAGCGTCACTGAGTCACAGCTCGTCCCAACTCGGGAATGGCTTCTCCGGAAGCCGATTCCCGTCTGAGTCAGGTCATCGTCCCCGCCCTCGAGAAGATCATCAAGAACGCTTCATGGCGAAAGCACGCGAAGCTAGCTCACGAATGCAAATCCATCATCGAGAGGCTCGGTTTGTCTCAGAACCAGCAATCACCCGGTTCGCCCTCCGACGCCGAGCCCGAGAACACGGTGCCGGGCCCACTCCACGACGGTGGACCCGTTGAGTACTCGCTCGCTGAGTCCGAATCGATTCTTAGCCCTTTGATCAATGCCGCCAACTCTGGCTTCTTGAAGATCGCTGATCCAGCGGTTGACGCCATCCAGAAATTGATCTCCCACGGCTACCTTCGCGGCGAGGCAGACCCTGGCGGCGCCAGCCCCGAGGCTAAGCTGTTGGCGAATTTGATTGAATCGGTTTGCAAATGCCACGATTTAGGTGACGATGCGATGGAATTGTTGGTCCTGAAGACGCTTTTATCTGCGGTGACTTCGATATCTTTGAGAATTCACGGCGATTGTTTGCTTCTGATTGTGAGGACTTGTTACGATATATATCTGGTAAGTAAAAATGTGGTGAATCAGACGACGGCGAAGGCGTCGTTGATTCAAATGTTGGTGATTGTTTTCAGGAGAATGGAGGCGGATTCTTCCACGGTGCCAATTCAACCGATTGTGGTGGCTGAATTGATGGAACCTGTTGAAAAATCTGATGTAGATAACTCGATGACTCAGTTTGTGCAAGGGTTTATCACGAAAATTATGCAGGATATTGATGGGGTTTTGAACCCTGTGACGCCGAGTAAGGTTTCGTTAGGTGGGCATGATGGTGCATTTGAGACTACCACGGTGGAGACCACGAACCCAACGGATTTGTTGGATTCGACTGACAAAGACATGTTGGATGCCAAGTATTGGGAGATCAGTATGTATAAGACGGCGTTGGAGGGAAGGAAAGGGGAACTGGTGGATGGGGAGATGGAGAGGGATGATGATTTGGAAGTTCAGATTGGAAATAAGTTAAGGAGGGATGCTTTTTTGGTGTTTAGGGCACTTTGTAAATTATCAATGAAGACTCCCCCTAAGGAAGCTTCTGCTGATCCGCAGTTGATGAAAGGGAAGATTGTGGCTTTAGAGTTGTTGAAGATTTTGCTCGAGAACGCTGGAGCTGTCTTCAGGACTAGTGAAAGGTATCTTTACATTTTGTTAATGTGATTTTTTATTTTTTATTTTTATTTTTCATTTTTCTCATTTTACTGGACTTTCTTTTTGGGACTTAGTTTAAACGTTAGCATCTGCATGAAACATAGTAGTAGTGCTGAAGGTGGTAAATATGACTACATTGTCACGTCAGGTGTACATTATGTGGTTAGGATCCGTTGACACTAATGTAAGAATTAGCACACTTACAACATCTAATAACTCCTTGTAGAAAATTATCTTAGCCAATCTGACCGTTGAGAGTTATACCTAGTTTATCCTTTTGATAGTGTGCACAAAATTTCATAAAATATAAACTACAAGTATTTGATCAAGTGGTGGATATTTTCACTTGCTTCAAAATCATATTATACCTTAATATAAGCTGATGGAGTAGAAAACAATGTTGGATTAATGTAAAAAAATTTGAGCATGATATGTGTGAAGTATTCTTTCAATCCAATTGTAGATTTTGTATAATACGATCCTATAAAAAAGATTACTCGATGGTGTAAGAATAAAATGTTACGTTATCTTTTCTGTTTTCTATACACTACTCGACACTATTTTTTTCTTGTATTTTATCATATATCATTCCTGGATGATAAAGAATACTACTAATGGTTGCATTTGATTGCAATGAAGCAGGTTTTTAGGTGCCATCAAGCAGTACTTATGTTTATCATTGTTGAAGAACAGTGCTTCAACTCTTCTTATTGTTTTTCAGCTATCATGCTCCATCTTCATCAGTCTGGTATCAAGATTTAGAGCTGGATTGAAAGCAGAAATTGGAGTTTTTTTCCCTATGATTGTTCTCAGGGTCCTAGAAAATGTTGGTCAACCTAATTTTCAGCAAAAGATGATAGTGCTTCGTTTTCTAGAGAAACTTTGCGTTGATTCACAGATATTGGTGGACATATTTATCAACTATGACTGTGATGTCAATTCATCAAACATATTTGAGAGGTGTGCTAAGTTTTATTTTATTTGATTTACTTTATGAATAGGAAAATACTAGATAGCCAGAATTTTTGGCTGAATGAGTTGGCATTGTTATGGACTTTTGGATGAATAAGCGGCCCCCGCCACTTTGATTTATCCAACAACCACCCTTGAATCTTGAAAAATTCTAGCAAATTTTTCTGGCTGCCTAGCGTTACTCTTATGAATAATATGTGCAATTTCATGTTTAGAATATGGATCTCCAGTTTAGTAGCATTTCATGTCCTTGGATTGTTTTCATACACTATTGATGCTGGTGTGGGTGTGGTTTCTGATTGTCACTTAATATACTCTATACATTTTATACTATGTGTTATGTTCCTCTTAGGATGGTCAATGGACTTCTAAAAACTGCTCAAGGTGTCCCTCCTGGTGTTTCGACCACACTCTTGCCACCTCAAGAGGCAACACTAAAACTTGAAGCCATGAAAAGCTTGGTTGCTGTTTTAAAATCAATGGGAGACTGGATGAACAAACAATTGCGCATTCCAGATCCTCATTCAGCCAAGAAAGTTGAAGCAGCTGATAACAGCCATGAAGCTGGAGGTTTTACCATGTTAAATGGGAATGGAGAAGAGCCAGTTGAAGGATCAGACTCTCATTCTGAAATATCCAATGAGGCATCTGATGTTTCGACTATTGAGCAACGCCGAGCTTATAAACTAGAACTTCAGGTAACAAATGCATAAGGTTTTGAGAAGCAAGTATATCTCTGTCCATGCATTATCTGTTCATCATCTACGAAACTAATGCAAGTTTATGGCAGGAAGGTATATCACTTTTTAATCGGAAGCCTAAGAAAGGAATTGAGTTCCTCATCAATGCCAACAAAGTGGGTAATTCACCAGAGGATATAGCTTCTTTTCTTAAAGATGCATCTGGGTTGAACAAGACTTTGATTGGTGATTATCTGGGAGAAAGGGAGGAATTAACCTTGAAGGTAATGCATGCCTATGTGGATTCCTTTGACTTTCAAGGGATGGAGTTTGATGAGGCAATCAGGGTCTTTCTTCAAGGCTTTAGACTGCCTGGTGAGGCACAGAAAATTGATCGAATCATGGAAAAGTTTGCTGAACGTTATTGCAAATGTAATCCAAAGGTCTTTTCTAGTGCTGACACAGCATATGTCCTTGCTTATTCTGTGATAATGCTCAACACTGATGCTCACAATCCTATGGTGAAGGACAAGGTGTGCTCAGATAATTCTCTAAATTGATGTACAAATGATTATGATAGACATGATGACTTATTTTCTTTTTGGTCGTTGAGTTATGCAGATGTCTGCTGATGATTTCATAAAAAACAATCGTGGCATTGATGATGGAAAAGATGTACCAGAGGAATACTTGAGGTCCTTGTTTGAGAGAATATCTAGAAATGAGATCAAAATGAAAGAAAATGATCTGGCTCCCCAACAAAGACAGGCTGTGAACCCTAACAGACTTTTAGGCTTGGATAGTATATTGAATATTGTGATCCGTAAGCGTGGGGAAGACAGTCATATGGAGACCAGCGATGATCTTATCCGTCATATGCAAGAACAATTCAAAGAAAAAGCTCGCAAAACTGAGTATGTTCACCTGTATTTTCCCATTATCTAAAAGAGATTATTTACTTTCCAAATTCTTTTCTCAGGTCATGCACACCACCTGGTTCTATTTTTGGCATGAAGAATCTTCTGTTGCCACTGTTCATTCATCATTTGAAAAATTGATTTATTCTTTTTTGTTTGTTTCTTTCCTAATTTTAGGAAAAAAAATTAGTTCCTAGATTTTTTTTTTCTTGATATGTATTTGCTTGCTATTTGTAGGTCAGTCTATTATGCAGCAACAGATATTGTAATCCTTAGATTCATGATTGAGGTGTGTTGGGCACCGATGTTAGCCGCCTTCAGTGTTCCTCTTGATCAAAGTGATGATGAAGTTGTAATAGCTCTGTGTCTTGAAGGTTTCCGCTATGCTATTCATGTTACTTCCGTAATGTCCATGAAGACTCATAGAGATGCTTTTGTGACTTCATTAGCAAAGTTTACCTCTCTGCATTCTCCTTCTGATATTAAGCAGAAAAATGTAGATGCAATCAAGGTTGGTAAAATTTAACTTCTTTCTAGCTGGCTTATGAACAATGTAATATGCTGAAGTCATAATCAATTAGCAATTTTCGTTGTGTTATCTTAATTCCTACTCAGTGTTAGTGTCCCCTTCCATAATGCGCAATTGTTTGTGTATTCATTGCATTCCCATGCATCTTTTATGATTTCAAGTCTATGTTTACTCTTGTTCTTAAATGGATGTTTTTATCCTTTTTCATTATTGTCCTTGTTCAAAAGATTATCTTTGGGTGATGACATGATTAAAGTTTGATAATATGTGATTGGATTTTGTGACATTAAAATATAAAAACCTAAGGTTGCCATTTTCTTTGGGATTGGGGAGGGGTATTCCTTAAAATGTTGTGTTTGTGGTGATGCACTACTCCATCTTGTCATAAACTAATCATTATTGCGTTTGATATGAAGTCATATTTCAGTCTGACTTATTTGTGCACTAAGGGCATATTTGAAAACTCAATTCAGGGTTGAAATTGATTTAGTGGTGGTTGTTTTAATACCTACTAAACATGAGTTTAAGTGAAAAGAGGCAAACATTCAGCAAATGGGAGATCAAAGAATGTATTCAGTAGCAACCCTTTGATCATTTAAAATTATCATATGACAATAGCTTGCTTTAAAATAGCCTTATTTATTTTATTAAATGCCCTAATTTTTTTTAATACACTTTCAGCATTTAAAAGTGAAAATATTTTCAAACATTACAATTTCAATGCTTAATTTTTCATCAATTAAAATTCAGTACTGAATTTTCAGTGCTAAATTTTCAGTTCTATCAAACACTCCTTAAAATAATGCCTAAAGACTGAGAGTATCTTTGGTGTCTCCAAGCTGACATGAAAACATTAGCTTGATATATTCAAATTATTATGACTGAGAGATACCATGATGTGTATATACAAAGAGAAAAAAGAGAAAAAAAAAAACTTAATTTTATTGGGGAAGTTGATACATGAAACATGAGGGAAACTTTTCCCCCTTGGAGTGTGGGGGTAATTCAAGTGAAAGGAGGGATAAGTATTTATCATCCTTCTATGTGTCCTATTGGGCATGTAAGGCAGAAAGAGGAGGAAGCCTATGGTGGGCTCAGGCAATATAAATTTATATAAAGGTAAAAATGAATAAAGTATGACTTTTCAACTTCAATGTTATGCCACTACAAATGAGAGGGGTTTGACCCCTTTCCTTCTCTGTACACTGCTATCTGATGGAATAGTTGTCTTTCTTCCCTCAATTTTCCTCTGCAAATTTGAAGAATGTGTATAGTTGGCTTTATGCTTATCTCTTAGAATGAAAAGTGAGTATTTTTTAAAGGTGTTGAGATGGTATGCTATATATGATGCTTGACCCCTGCTTTTTATGTTTGATCTTTTGTTTATTTCACTCTTACAAGGCCAGTCATTTTCATCAATGACTATATTTTTTATTTTTATTTTTTTTATAAAAGAAATTTCATTATAAGCATTGCATTCATGGTTTTACACTTCAACACCAATTTAGGTGTTGTCTTTTCTTTCTGATTGATCTATTAATATTACAAATAAGATGATCCTAGAACATATTAAATTATTTGGCATGTCCAGGGCTGTTCTTGCTGTCTGAGATGTCTATGTGCTAAACTATTTTTTGAGATAGTGAATTTAGTTTATTAGTCTTCTAAGATTGACTAGTAATCACATGGAATTTTGGTTTATAAACAAGAAGGGAGCTAATAAAGGTTTGACAATGATGCCATGAATTGTGCATAATATGAATTATTCATTTACTAGAATGATATTTGGGAATTGATTATATTGATTTAATCTTGGCAAGCATTCTTGTAATCCTTTTTCTTGAATATAGAAAACTCAAAAATTCTAATTGTAAAAAAAGTTGCCTTTAATGTACTCTGTTTAGGACTTGTTGCTGAAGAGGTTTCTTATTTTGATGTTGCTGTACAGTTTGCACAAAGCTAGTGCTTTCAACAGCAAGTTTTTATGAACTGTTTTCACAGTACAACAATAATAAGTAGAACAACTCACCAAAAATACACAATAATAATAATAATAAGTTGTAGTTGCGAAATGGATTCTCTTTGTTGATTCAGTTCTATCTAAAGCTACACTCTCTGCAAGTGCTGCTTTCATCACTACATACGTTCTATTAAGACAACAAAAATAGCTCAGCCTTCCCTTCTGTGGGAGTGAGATTACAAAATGTTTCTACTGCAATTGTGATAATTACAAAATTAATGGAGTGTTTGTGGAATTTTTGCTGCATTTGCTGAAAACCATTCTGGGAACAATATCTGTAGACACATTATCGACGTTATATGTTGGATTTTTAAGTTCATAGTAATGTATTCTTGGTACTTTAACCCAATGTTTAGTTGTTGTGAATGACTTTGGATATGCCATCTATATTGTTGATAGGCAATAGTTACTATTGCTGATGAGGATGGGAATTACTTACAAGAAGCTTGGGAGCATATCTTGACTTGTGTTTCCCGGTTTGAGCATCTACATCTTCTCGGAGAGGGGGCTCCACCAGATGCCACATTCTTTGCCTTTCCTCAGAATGATTCAGAAAAAGCAAAGCAAGCAAAATCAACCATTCTTCCTGTTTTGAAGAAGAAGGGACCTGGGAGGATGCAGTATGCAGCTGCCACAGTGATGCGGGGTTCATACGATAGTACTGGAATTGGCAGTAATGCCTCCGGAGCAGTCACATCAGAGCAGGTGAACAATCTAGTTTCTAATTTGAATATGTTGGAACAAGTTGGAAGCTCGGAAATGAATCGCATATTCACTCGGAGTCAGAAGTTGAACAGTGAGGCCATAATAGATTTTGTTAAGGCTCTATGTAAAGTCTCCATGGAGGAACTGAGATCTCAATCTGATCCGCGGGTCTTCAGCCTTACAAAGATGGTTGAGATTGCGTATGTATTATCCACCTACTACTTAATGCATGCTACCTCCCCCCTGCCCTCTCTCTCTCTCTCCTCTATGAACTTTTTTTATTTTTTCTCGTGGCTCTTGGGGTTTATGTGTTGAGGGGTTATTATAAAAAAACAACAAAGTTCATGGCACTTGGGCACCCTGGTCTTTCAGGGAGTTGCAATATTCTTTGTTGTTTATAAACTGAGAACTGTGCCACCCTGCTTTTCTCTTATTTGGCAGGTTTCCCTTTTAAATTTCCAAATCTTGTGCAAACTCCTTTGTAGTTTGAGCAAATTTGTCAATTGAACTATTTTTCCTGTCCAATTCTTGTAAATTTCATATGGGGTTGCATGTGAAGAGGTCACTTGTTACCTTTAACCCCCAGGTTTGGATGGTAAAACAATTGAGGAAGTGTTAAATTTTATTGATGAGGCAAACATTACAAGTGCCCCCAAATATCAAGGTGGGGGAAGGTGCAATTGATCTGTAAAAACAAAAGTTGGGTAGAGCATTGGGCATATGATTTATGTTTCATGATTGATTGATATTTATACACTGCTTTCTAAATTATATTGTTTGGTATGATTATTGTGTAACAGGCACTATAACATGAACCGCATCAGGCTTGTGTGGTCAAGCATCTGGCATGTTCTCTCTGATTTCTTTGTAACCATTGGCTGTTCTGGAAACCTTTCAATTGCAATTTTTGCAATGGATTCCTTGCGGCAGTTGTCAATGAAATTTCTGGAGCGGGAAGAGTTGGCTAATTATAATTTTCAAAATGAATTTATGAAGCCTTTCGTCATTGTTATGCGAAAGAGTAGTGCTGTTGAGATTAGAGAACTAATTATCAGATGTGTCTCTCAAATGGTTTTATCTCGTGTCAACAATGTCAAATCAGGATGGAAGAGCATGTTCATGGTAGAGCTGATCAATATGTTGTCTATAGAGATTCAATTAACACAAAAAATGTTGTTTTGATTTTATCTGCTGAAGAATATTTCTTTTCACTTACTGCTTGTGGACTTGATATCAGGTATTCACAACAGCAGCTTATGATGACCACAAAAACATTGTACTCTTGGCTTTTGAAATTATTGAGAAGATTATTCGAGAGTACTTTCCATACATCACTGAGACTGAAACCACCACCTTTACAGACTGTGTTAATTGTCTAATTGCATTCACCAATAGTAGATTCAACAAAGAGATTAGCCTAAATGCCATTGCTTTTCTTCGGTTCTGTGCAACAAAACTAGCGGAAGGAGACCTTGGCTCTTCATCAAGGAATAAGGACAAGGAAACTTCTGGAAAGATTTCACCTTCACCACGAACAGGAAAAGAGGGAAAACAAGATAATGGAGAGGTGACTGACAAGGATGATCATCTCTATTTCTGGTTTCCTTTATTGGCTGGTGAGGGCATTGTATTAAGTTTGTCTAGACATGAATTAGGGAAAAAGTAGTTAGCTTATGTTTCTTAACTTGGTCAACTGATTAGTACTTCATGCTACTATCTTGTTTCATGTCCTAAGAATTTTAGCTTGTAACAGATGTACTTATTCATTGTCTATTTTGGGCAGGTTTGTCTGAGCTTAGCTTTGACCCAAGGCCTGAGATAAGGAAGAGTGCCTTGCAAGTCCTGTTTGAAACCTTACGCAACCATGGCCATCTCTTTTCACTACCTTTATGGGAAAGAGTATTTGAGTCGGTCTTATTTCCAATATTTGATTATGTTCGACATGCTATTGATCCTTCAGGGAGTAGCTCACAGGTCAATGAAGTAGACACTGATGGTGAGCTTGATCAAGATGCTTGGCTTTATGAGACATGCACATTGGCCCTTCAATTGGTGGTAGATCTTTTTGTCAACTTTTATAACACTGTCAATCCACTTTTAAGAAAGGTACTGATGCTCCTGGTAAGCTTTATAAAGCGCCCTCATCAAAGCCTTGCTGGCATTGGTATTGCTGCATTTGTTCGTTTGATGAGTAATGCTGGGGAACTATTTTCTGATGAAAAGTGGTTAGAAGTGGTTTTGTCACTAAAAGAAGCAGCAAATGCAACACTCCCTAACTTTTCATTTCTTGAAAGTGGAGTCTTTGTGACTATAAATCATGAACATGCATCAACTGCTGAAGATGACACAGATTTTGCCGAGTCTGGCGCGCCAGATAATTTAGAAAGCCTGAGGATTCGTCATCTTTATGCATATTTATCTGATGCAAAATGCCGAGCTGCTGTTCAGCTTTTATTGATTCAGGTAGATTCTTATTTGTTCCTCCAAACATTGTTAAAATGTCTTACAGAAAGACATAAAGGAGCCCAAGAGTAGTATCTCAAGTGACACCAAGTATCTTTGGGGACTATTTGATCCCAGGGTAGAATACCCCTCAGGCTGCTTTGCCTGCACTTTTGCCTACCTTCCTTTTCCCACACCAGGTCATAGTCCTCCTTTATATAAAAAAAATCAAATAAAGGTAGAAACCATGACATATGTTTTACATAAAGTGATAAAGATTCTTTAGTTGGTATTTCATAAAAATTTTATCTAGATCTTGTATTATTGATGTTACCATTAGAGTCTTGATATTCTAGCGCTAATAAAATTACGTGTAATCTTAGGAATATGCACCAACAGGGAGGAAATGTATGTTTCCCATTCAATACCTCATTTCAATACACATTGATGTGCACAGACAATCAGTTATGCATGCCAGCAAAAATAGATGCACGTGGTTTTTGAAAAATGATATTAACTCCCTCCCTGAATTTGGCAGGCAGTGATGGAGATCTATAACATGTACCGTTCTCACCTTTCGGCAAAAACCATGCTAGTCCTGTTTGATGCTTTGCATGATGTAGCATTACATGCTCACAAGATTAACAGCAATACTATTTTACGTTCAAAGCTACAAGAGTTTGGTTCTATGACCCAAATGCAAGACCCTCCACTGTTACGCCTTGAGAATGAGTCCTACCAAATATGCCTTACATTTTTACAGAACCTTGTTGTGGACAGGCCTCCTAGTTATGAGGAGGCGGAGGTTGAATCTCATCTTGTTCGGCTTTGTCAGGAGGTCTTGGAGTTTTATATTGAAGTTGCAGGTCTTGGACGAATATCTGAATCTTCTCATGGTAGACAGCCACATTGGTTAATTCCTTTAGGCTCTGGGAAGCGGAGAGAATTGGCTGCACGTTCTCCTCTTGTTGTGACTACTCTTCAGGCTATTTGTAGTTTGGGAGATATTTCTTTTGAGAAGAACCTGTCTCATTTTTTTCCTCTTCTCTCAAGCCTGATAAGTTGCGAACATGGGTCAAATGAGGTCCAGGTAGCTCTCAGTGACATGCTTAGTTTATCAGTTGGTCCTGTTTTGCTAAAGTCATGTTGATCACTTGGGTAAGACTAACCCTGCATTTTGAGATGTAGGATAATTTTGTCTAAATCTTTTTTGTTCATATTTTCCTCCGCCCTCCTTTGCCTTGAATTATTTGTCAGTAATATAGTTTGATAGTGTATGAAAAGTTAGTAGTGATTGTGTTAGCTATACCTTTCAAGTTCTGTATTTTAGAAGCCTACCTTTTTCCATTCAGAATTTATCTGTATTACCAGGAGGTTTAATGTAGTATGCTTACACTTTTTTCTCATTTTTGGAAAGAAATAGTTTTTCAGTATTATCTCCTGTAAAAATTAGTTTATCGGGATTTTCTTGTTATATGGTGATAAATTTGCTAGTTGTAATGCAAAACGTGAGTCCTATTGCTAAAGTTTCCCTTTACGAGGATTTGTTTTTAATTCAAAAGAAAAAATTAATTTTACTGAAGATTAGTACGATAAATATTATGATTCATGTGTGTGAAGAGAGATCTGGTTTTTATGATGCAATGCTTTGTGCAATTACGTGGCTTGTTTTAAACTCTAATTAAGTTTCCCCGTGCAAAGATACTTGTTAACTGTACAAAATCTGTTACTATTGATTTTACGGTGTAACCATTATACGTCTAATGATTCAGTAGTGGACAAATGATATGGAATCTTACAAATCTGGGTCCTGTATTTTGGCTTTACTAATTTTAATTATTGTTTGATAGTTTGCTTCATTGTTTGTGGAACTTGCATGATCAGGGTGATTATATTATTGACTGCTTCAGATGGGTGGCTATGAATTGATTATAGAGCGATATAATAATCCATCTAAGAAACGTTTAACTCCCACAATCGGAGACTAATGCAGTTAGATGCATTGTTTAAACATCCATTGGTTATCCATCACTATTATATAATAGGATTTTACACGGATTAATAATGTAACACAAGTTCCCCAGTAAGAAGGCCTTGTCTACTTGTTCACAAAATCCGAATACAGCCACTAACGTATACTGCTTTGTCATTGATCCAGTTGCAGTCCTGCGGAGACCCCAACAAGTAGAATACAAAACAATTGTACGCCTGTGAAAGTGAAATTTGCCGGCACTTTGTGTGATTTTTATGACTCGTCCACCATCTACCCTAGACGACCTAATCAAACTCAAGGAATCAGTCTAAGCCCATCCATTTCTGCTAGTGTATGTGATTTTAGATCTGCTGATTGAAGAGAAAAGGAGAGACTAAAGAATAAGATCCCTGGTTTTGTCTCCAAAAAGGGTTAGCACTTCAGCCTTTTTATAAAGAGTCTCGAAATGTTGTTAAACTGGATTAAATAATGAACTGATAACACTTGCGATTTAATTCTAACAGAGTTTAAACTAGTTGTTGGAATCGAATAATTTTATAAAAATAATTTATATATAATAATATTAAATATAAACAAATATTTATAAAATGTAAAAAAATTCAATCATTTTTAAAAAAAAAAACTTAATAGTCAGTCACTTCAACTAAATTTTAATTAATTTTTACAAATCTAAAATAATTTAATCATAAATTTGATTATAAAATTAAATTAGATGAGTGTTTAGACCGTATGGTACATTCTAATAACATTGGTGTTGGACCTTGAATTATTACAAGGTGACAAAAAAAAAAACGGTTTGTCACTAAAGCTTTACAGCTCATAGCCTCATACAAATATCAGCCCTGTACGAAAATTCAGTGCTCCTATCATTTGAATAGTCAACTTTACCAGCCCAATTCTCAGTCTCCCTCAATTATGTTGCAACCTTCCACGACTTGCTTCCCCTTTCTTCATCGGAAGACCAAATTCCTCCTCAATCAGCCAAGAAGTATGGACATAATGAGTGGCTGCTGCAGGAGAAGACGACCTAGCAACAGATTCTCTTCCAATTCTGACTCGTCAATTTCTTCTTTCGTTGATATGGAGGTGTCTAACCAGTTTCAACAAGTTTTCAAGCTTATTGACACTAATGGGGACGGAAAGATATCTACCACTGAGCTCAGCGAAGTGCTTTCATGCCTGGGATACAAAAAGTGCACAGCTGCTAAAGAAGCTGAAGTCATGGTAAGAGTGTTAGACTTCAATGGAGATGGGTTTGTAGACTTGGATGAATTCATGGTTGTCATGAATGACATAGAAGGCAAGATTGGTAGTGGCAACGAGCAAGATGACTATCTCATGGATGCTTTTCTTGTCTTCGACACTGACAAGAATGGCCTAATCTCAGCTAAGGAACTTCGGAGAGTTCTACTCAATCTAGGATGTGATAATTGTAGTCTCAGAGAGTGCAAGCGTATGATCAAAGGGGTTGATAAGAATGGAGATGGGTTCGTGGATTTTGAAGAATTTCGATCCATGATGAAAACAGGACCTGCCAACTAAAGTTTGATTGGATAATTAACATGGGTTAGTACTGTATTTTCGGTATTATTTTCCTCTTTTATCTGTTCACTCACGTGTTGTCTGTTCATACTCCTCCATTGGAGTCTCAAATTGGATGAGAGAATAAATTAAACAACACAATTTGCTTCTGGTTAGGCTGATTTAATATTTTCGAGGAAGAGAATTATTGTATATTCTGTTTAGGAGACGACTTTCCAGACACACATTTTGTGGTCAGATAGATAACCTTTGGACAAGGAAATGACAAGGGTGACACCCAGTACAGAGGAATCCACAAGGTTCTCTGATTTCTTATCACTGTCTACTCTTTTATTGGGATTCTTTCTGATCAAATGGATGCAATCAAATGATTT
Organism: Styphnolobium japonicum; assembly: GCA_023212625.1. Taxonomy (NCBI): domain Eukaryota; kingdom Viridiplantae; phylum Streptophyta; class Magnoliopsida; order Fabales; family Fabaceae; genus Styphnolobium; species Styphnolobium japonicum. Next base: position 9,319,510 of record JALBWW010000007.1, on the reverse strand, counting down.
TATGTCTCTTACAGTCTTACTGTCTCTCTACTCAAATGATTTGATCTAGCAAAGATTAACATGAACTATGGGCACTGTTATCCTTTTGTCCATTCCTTTATTGTCAATTTGCTAGGTTGTCCTTTTGCCTTTGATTGAGCAAAAGCAAGCGAGTCATATTTGGTACCATTTTTCACGATATACCAAGCCAACATGGGAGTATAGTGGAGTCCTCAATAGCTCCATGACAAAGAAATGAGCACAAGTTTTTATCATGGGCTGTCTTTTCTTCTCTTTTGTGAATGCATTTTTCTATTATTTGTTTAAAATTGTGCATTCCTTGTAACGGCAATTTTTTTTTATCTGCTGTGTCCTCTGGGTCTGATTCAGAGTTAAAATTCAACCTTTCATAATGAAGCCCACCGTCTTCATGCAGATCATTATGTACTGCGAGTCTGCGGCTTAGGCAAGCACGTCATACGAATTATATCTCTATATTATATTCTCTTGTTAGACATTTGGATCAATCACTAAATCACTGTTTTCTAATACGACAAATTAGGGATTTCTATGTTAGCCTAGTTGCTTTTAAGGATATGTTTGGAAATAAGAGTTCGAAAGAAAAGGAAGGAAATTAGTAATTTTTTATTTTAAGTAAATAATATTTTATAATTCTTATAATTTAAAAATAAAAATTTATTATTATTATTTGTTTTTAAACTCTTTTATTCAACTATATTTTTATATTTGGATAAAAGAGTTTGAATTGAAAAAAAAAAAAGAGGAATATATTTTTATTTTAAGTAAAAAAAATTATTTGAGAATTTTTTTAAAAAATTAATAAAATAAAAATTTATCATGATATTTTTTAATTATTTATATATATTTTAAAATTTTCATAATTTAAAAATAAAAATTATCCCTTTTTATCTTTTCCTTTTATTCTCTTACTTCTCTTATAAATTCTTTCATCTAAAACATACTTATTGATATTTAAATGATTTATTAAATATTTATTATTATTATTATTCATAATAAATATTTAAAATTCATAAAATATAAATAATAATTAATAAATATTTAATAATTAATCAGAATAGCGGTATATAAATACCGGAGTAATCTTAACAAATAAGTAAATATTAAATTACTATTGCCAGCATTACAAGCAAATACCGCTGCTGTTTCAGCCAACGGCTATTGGGGATGCAAAGACCAATTCTATCACTTTATCCTTGATTTTGTCCTCGAAACAAATAAAGAATTTGAAGATTGATAAATTCAAACAATGAATAGTATTTTAATATAAATTCAAACAAGGATACGGCCTGCAGATTCAAACAATGATTATTATGCTGATTATAAAGAATATACATGCCAATCCTCTTCTCCGTGGCTGCTTTAAAACTTTTACATTACATGGTCAACAAGTACAAGATTGTTAATTTAGTGTATTTAGTTTAACTTTTAAAATTTTAAAATTAAGATTTGAATAAAAATATTAAAAGAAAATTTGTTGTTCAAATCATAATTTAAGAATTTTTAAAAGTTAAATAAAAAATACCACTTCTTGTTTGAGGAAATATTGAGAACGCTATAGAAAGATTACATGATGTGAAATTTCATATCCTTATGCTCCCGATGAAAATTTACACTATTAATTATCTTCGTATTAAATTACTAAATAATCAACTATTAATATGGCACTTTAACAATGATTACTATTTTAACTATAATTTCTCTCAATGTGAGTGTAAGTTCTATTATATATTATTATTTATTAGGGAATTGCTAGGCGCGCGTATGCAAGAGAATCTGTTTGCACATGTATGCATAGTTAATATTGGTGTAAATTTCAAAAAATAAAATAAAATTGGTGTACTAACGACGTCCATCACCTAACATTTTGCCTCAATAATTAAATTACTTGTTGTAAATAAGATGTCCCTTTAATTTTGAATTTTGAATTTTGAACTTCAAACTTTCGTGTATAATATACATTGCAAGCTTTGTACCTACCGTGAATTGAATAAAATTTCCATCTTTGTAAGATCTTAGCTTGGCATGGCAAGCCTTTTTGGGCCACAAAAGGACAGTGGAATAATCTCCAAGCTGTTTTTAATGTGAAATCTAGAGCAAAATTTAAGAGAAAATGGAGAAAGATTATTTTAAGAATCAACATTTAATGTATTGTCAATATAATATATTGTTCATACTAATTGTTTAAAAAACTATGTTTAAGATTACATCCATGAAATATTAAGTATAGTTATTTTCTTAGTATACTAGTGCGTAATATTCTTTAATTTTGCATCCATGTTCTTTATTCTTAAAATTAATTTCTAAATTTTTTGGTGTAGAGAAAAGTTAAAAGGATATTTTACCTTGTAAATTTTTAAAAGAAATTTAAGTGGCCTAAATTTAGACGGAGAAGATTTAACTCTCTTATACATGAGGAGATTTTAGCAAGATTTATTCTTTGTGGTGTTTGTATATCCAACAAATTTAGAAATGAAAACCCTTAAATTTTAACCCCTATAACATGTCTTCAAATTATTCACTATTATCCAGAAGTCTTAATGATATTTAAGTTCTTTTCGGGACTACTTAACATCAAGAACAAAATATACTGAGTTACTTTGCCTCCATTTCAGCCTATCCTCCCCCTCCCCACTCTAAGTCTTAGACCCTTTTTGTAAAAAAAAATTAAAAAATCCACAAAATTGCGAAACTAAAAGCATTCTACTCACGGACACATATGGACCAACCAGTTTTTTTGATATATTTCCTTTTAGATGAGTTGCTTTCATTGGGCCTACTACTTCCATGCGGCTCATTTCAAACCACAATGGATCATTGATACTGGACCTCGTAGAGTAGAATGGCCATTGGCCCATTCAGAAAAAGGCTTTAATAATTATTAGTAGTGAATTCAAAGTATTTAAAACAGTTTTAACATGAGTAATGCTAGTTACACCTCAATTAAATTTATAATTGGAATTTTATTCTATTTTTCAAATTTTATTTATTTCAATAAATTACACTAATTTTATTAATAATATCCTTTTTTAAAAAAAAAAATGAAATTTTCCTATTTTAAATTTTCGTTTGATATATACAGTACTGTTTTCTAAAAGATTAGATGTATTGGAACCAGTGTTAGAAGATTTTAACAATTGTTGTAAAATGTTTTGCACTGTCTGTACCTGTAAACTGAAGTCGCAACAACCAAACCTTACTTACATCCATAGTATATACTATGTAGTGAGTAATCGATGGGTTCATCAACGCACACAGATACCTCTTTCGAATTCCCTGAACTGGTTAAATTGTTAATTTGAAGATCTAATATCCATCGTGCACAAGAAAAAATCTTTGTATGATTAACTACAGTTGCTTCTATAAATGAAATCCAAAAGGTATAATAGTTACATTCAGATACATCTCAATCCTAACATGGACGTTTCTTCCTACAATATTATTGTGATAATAACAACTATTTAAAAACCCATAATTTACTTATTTAAATTGCTTTGATAGGACAGCGAAGGATAAGGCTATATATAAGGGGACTATATCTTCCTCACAATCTATCATCGTTATTAAAGAATATGTAAACCAATTAAACATACTCTATTAACGATGGTTTTTATATCTCAAGTGGCTTAATCTACATATTTTTTTAAGTAATTACCTAAAGCGGATACGCGATATTGTGACACTTTCACTAGTATCTTAGACATTAATCTATGGATCAGTTGTTCACGTTCTACCAACAATCATTCCTTTCATATAGAAATTTTAAAGTCGAAAACGAATTATTAATTAAATAAAAAGAAAAACACTTTTCATTGATAACTTAATCAAGAATGTACTAAAGAACCCTCACAAGTCATGTTTCTAAGTTATCATTCTTTCAATTAGTGCATTTTCTTTAAAGACAATTCCTTTTCTCATAGATATCAAACACCAATGTGTCATAGCAGTGTTCTTTTATTATAATACTGTTTATCATAAGTTCCCTAAGACCCAGCAAAGTTCAAATTAATTACTAGCAAACTTTTAAAATTTGCCAGAGAAGTTTCTAAACTATAATTGCATGCACTTCCAAATATGTTGGAACTAAATTCTTTAACGCTTGCTATTTCCTTTTTTTTCTCCCTAGGTGTATCCACCTATATTAACTATTGATATATATATATATATATATATATATAATTCTTCATATCTAAATATAAAAATTCATTTCCAAATGAATAATATTTTTATCACCACTCCCTTTTTCTAAACTACGGTACAAGAAACCTAGTACATGAGTTTTTTTTTCTTTATGCTTTCGTCCTATGAATTATGGATTAACACAATAGGATAATATATCTTTCCATTTCATAAATTTCACTCGAACCCGTTATAAGACTTACACCGAGAAGATCCAATTTTCTCCTTTAGTATTATTACTTGAACATATATTTCTATTTGACATATTAATAGCAGGCATGGCACCAGAATTGACCTTAAAATTCTGCAAGATCACTTTGATTTAAAGCTTAAAAAAGGGTGAGGTTTCAATCTGCACTGCTCATTAATAATGTAGACCCAACAATAATAAGCCAGAAGAACTCAATGTATTCAAATTCAAACTACATAATGGGAACAATTTAAGATTGACACTAAGGACCATGCACCAACCAATCAAATTGATGCAAAATCGTTGACATTATGCTACCCAATCGTTTGTAAAGTTTCATTTGAAAAGAGGTCGAACTAGCTAGCAGGTGCATAGATGACAAGAAAGGTTCCAAATCTATCATAATCCATCACATGGAAGCTTCAGTTTGGTCGGCTGTTTAGCCCTTAAAATAATCGGGTGCTCAATGGGATTTGAATTAATTAGCATAAGTTTGAAAGCTTTGGATTGGCTTTCCATGGAGGACAAGAGATGTGTGTGCAACAATCTCAACCCACTTTGAGTGAAAAGCGGCTTGTGATAGAGTGAGAACATGCACCATCGTGCTAGGTTCGATGGAGTAGGTGCCCTTCACATGGAATTGATAGTTAAACAAATTTTCTTTGGAAGTGGTCCATACTCTTTGGATTAACTTTACTACTAATTGTTTAATTAGACTAGATAGTGGGTTCCATTTGTTTAGTTTAGAAGAGCTGATTATTGAGAATTTAAGTGTGAGTGAGATGTGAGTGAAAGAAGTCCCACATGGACAATGAATAGACTAAGTGAAGAACATATAAGTGGAAAGACCCATGAACCTAATACTTTAAGGTTTTTGGTTGAGACCTGGTGTCAAGCCCACTGGTGTGATTCCTTGGTAAATCCATTGAAGAAGGTCTCCCCATCGTAGTGGGCTCCACTTGACCCCTCAACAAGTGGTATAAGAGCTGATAGTTCAAATCATCAAAGATGAAATGAGTGGTAACACGTTGGTTGAGATGTGGCTCCATCAAAGTGATGGGAACCTAATACCTTAAGTGTTTTTGGTTAAGACGTTGGTTAAGATAAGCATCGTATATATTATATTCATGTTGCACTAGTACCACGATCCTGCAACAGGTTTTTTCTATGGACATATTCATTCATTTCTCCTTCTCTCTAAAGGGATGACTATGTCTTTCTCGAGGACTTCATATCATTCACAAAATTCAAAACACCCACACGTACACACACACACACACACAAGGTTTGTCTTTCAGCTAAATCCGTGAACCAAACGTTGTCTGAACTTGGTTTTGTACGTGATAGACTTTGTGAACCCTTGAGTCTTGATATTTCAATCAGCTTTAGCAATTGGGTCAATGAACTCAAGCTAAAAAAGCAACTTTTGTGAAGTACTCAGAAAGAGTTGATGCTTAACCACTAGAAGAAAGATACATGTATAACTGGTTCAGCAATGGAGAATTTCGGAAAGAAAGAAAGTTATTGAGTTCAGTTCAGCTTTATGAATATTTATACTTTATGCCTTATTGATGTCTGCAGATGCAAATGTTGTAATGCAGTTGGAAAATTATTGATCTCTAACTTAAATCTGTTCATTGGTGTAAAAGCCTATGACAAAGCTGGGGATTGCTTCAACAACTAATTATAATGGAACTCTCACTGAACAAGAGAATAAACTTTTGTGAACTAGATGTTATTTATATAATTTATATACTCCTAAACATCAATATTAGAAAAGTAATGAAATGCCTATCACATCCTACCTGTAAATGCAAGATGGTAAGTTCTTTTCCTTTCATTATTATTATATGAACTTAGTGGTCCACACATATCAAAGGTCATCCAGCTCTGCTGAACCAATTAGCATAATTTATGTGTCATCTGTTACAACTTAGAAATATAATAGAGTTATTTTGTAGTCAATTCAAAGCACCAAATATGATAGGTAATTTCATTCTTCAGCCTTTATGCCCTTTACCTAATTATCCCTGTCAATCAAATTCCATAACTGCGTGAATTGGCCAAATCAAGTTCTTTAATTATGTTTTACTAACTAAATTGATCACTGTGCAACTACTCTAAGTGATGCGATAACAAAAACCTAGTGCAGAAAAAGAAAAGAATGGTGCGATTCTATTCTTTGATTAATTTGTCTTTTTGAGGTAAGTGGTGGGTATATGACTGTTAAAATAAGCTGAGGTTTAAGAGGGGATAGGAGTTATATTTAAATTAAAAGGGCCATAATTAACCAATTGATGGGTGGATATGTACGTAGTGAGACATTGGAAGTGTAGGGTTGTATAATGTATATGAATATTGGAGATGAAGAAACTTGGATTTTAGAACCTAGGAAATGAGTTGGTGAGGGAATCGTTGACTGCAAATTTGAAAGCGATGCTTTTTGTTGTGTTATTATTTTAAGCTTGCCATTTAGTTTTATATATTGTTTGTTTGTTTCTTGAGAAAGAGAGGCGATGGTTTGGTGTATTATCACAATATTTTCTAATAGTAAGGTTCTTTTCAACTTGTCTGCTTCTTAGAAGAGAACGATTGATAATGTGATGAGAAGGACGAAAGTAACATGAAGAAGAGAAGAAGACGGACCGGTAGTTCCGGGAATGACCCTTAATAAATTAGATTCTTCATCGACCAATCACCAAACCCTAGTTCTACAAATTGTTTGTTTATTCTTCTTCATCATCTTCTTATCTTTCTCTGTTTAAGGGAGTTGAAATAGCTCTCTAAAATGATAAACTCATCAAGAGAAGGTTAGAATGACATCAAGGGTCATGCATATATGTTTCTTGTCCTTAGAATTTTGAAAGTATTGTATTTCCTTAATCTTTGTATCTTATGTTCACTAGGTTTTATAATAGATTGACAATTAATTCTTCTTGAGATTTAACAGTGAGAATTTTCGTTTTGATTTTAATTGTCAGCAAGTATTACAGGTTACACCTGAAAGTTGGGTATTTTCTTCTTCTCCTAATCATTACCTTTCATTCATGTGAAACAGGGCAGAGCCAGGAATTATGAAAAACTTGATCTATTTGTGTCAATTATCAATTAACCTTTAATTAACTAGTTATATACTATACAAATTTTAATACTATGCTTCTGATTTTTGTTGGTATATTTATAATTATTAAACCTGCTTGTATATGAATAAAACCACAATAATTGCATAACATAATTTTTACGATATATACATTAATTTAAAAATACTTATTAAATTATTATAGCCAACTTGAAATTGGAAGTTATAATCAAATATTTTCTTTTAAATATATTATCTTTCTGAATAAGTTAGTAATTAAAGTTAGAGTAAATATTTATTTTGAACCTCCAAAGATACAAGTGTTATCAGTTTGATCTTCTAATAATTTTTTAAATCAAATTGATCATTTTCGATAACCAATTTGATTAAAAAAATAACATTAAATAATTAGTTTGATGTCAAAAAATAACATTAAATGACTAATTTAATGTAAAAATTAACATTAAATTAATTTTTTTAATATATTTATCATTAAAAAATCTAACTAATAATACTTATATTAAAGAATCAAAATAAATATTTACTCTCAAATTTATTAACCTCCGCCACTTGAGCTTTGGCTAAGTAATAGCGTGTATCGAAAGGTGGGACATATGTTCTTGACTTTTACCACTAGTTAGAAATCAAGACCAAAAGATGTGTAAAAAAAGAAAAGAATAATAAAACACGTATTAGCATAGGAAAATAGATATTCTGTCAAAAAATAAAACACGTATTAGCATAGGAAAATATTTATATTCATGCATAAAACTCGAGAGTTATATGTAATGAATAATTGCTTCGCAATTCAGCAGAATAATGAAACTCTCTTAATTAGTAATTGTGATATACTTTTCAGAAATTCACAACATCTTATCAATTAAGAAACAAATCAATTAGAGAACTGATTGTTTTCAAAAGGCAAGTTGCATCATTAAAATTAAATAGTCGAGGTTTCCGCATACACCAAATCTAGTAGCATAGCAGACATTGATATTAAACATGGATTTGAATTTAATTTTCTGTATTAACCTAGTTTAATATTGTGTATATATTAACCTAGTATTAAACTAGACGTACTATACCCAAAATGGATGTCAAAGCTATAATCATATCTAGCTTTGTACCTTATTTGAACTTCGCCAGATCCCTTCCACATATGCATTACTAATTAAAAGAATACAACTATAAGGATCCATATTTCTTTTGAATCTTAATATTTCCATAATCAAGAGAGAGAGATTTTCATATCTTCTTTATTCAAATTTAATAATAGAAATAATGCTATTTACATAACGGTTAATATGATTGCATTAGATTATCGGTGACAATCTTGTGGATTCTCTTTTTAGATTTAATATGCTATCCCTTTATTTCTTATTTGAAACTACATGAAAACGTTCGGATGTATGGAATTAGTTGTTTTGAGACAAGGTATGTTTAAAAAACAAATATCCCAAAAATTTTAAACGAAAATAGTGAAGATATGGGGTAATTCAATGGAATAAGAACAGAACTGAAAACTTTCCTGGGTACGTAATATAAGTTGCCGCCTCCAATCAAACTTACGTGGCTAACAATAGAATACAATAATAGTCATGAATTTTCTTGTTACTATTTTCATTCAAAAATTCTTATGAGGCTTTTTTATATAAATATACCTAAAAATAAAAATATATACCGTTTTACCACACATGAAAAATTATGTACTAAAATATTCTTTTTTTTTTTTTAAAGTTGGGAAGTCGGTTTTTCTAACTATGTTATATATATATTTTTAAACCCGTTGGGAAGTCGGTTTGGGGGAAACCGACTTCCCAACGGTGGAAACCAAATTTTTTTTATACCCTGTTGAGAAGTCGGTTTCTCCCAAATCGACTTCTCAACAGGTTATATATTTTTTTTTTTGCATTTATAAACTGTTAATGGAGAGTGACATATTGTAAGTCAAGGAGAATGATGTGAATGAAAGAAGGTGGGGGTGGTTTCGTGTTTAATAAACAGGTGGTTTACGGTTTAGAAAAAAAAAATTAACCTATTAAGAAGTCGGTTTGGGGGAAGCCGACTTCTCAACAAGGTATAAAAAAATTTGGTTTTCACCGTTGGGAAGTCGGTTTCTCCCAAACCGACTTCCCAACAGGTTTTTTTAAAAAATATAACATAGTTAGGAAGTCGGTTTGAGAAAAATCGACTTCCTAACTTGAAAAAAAAAGAGTATTTTAGTACATAATTTTTCATGTGTGGTAAAATGATATATATTTTTATTTTTAAGTATATTTATATAAATGGGCCTTCTTACAAAGTAACTTTTATAAAGTTATGGATGGATTTTTATATATAAAAAAAACTATGAAATTTCTTTCTCAATCTCTTTATATAATAATATAAAGTATGTAGAACCAACTTCTTTCAATATTAAAAGAATTATAGATAAATATCAAAATAGATTCTACATGAAAAAAGAATTAAAACTGAACTTATGATTGAATCCCATTTGGGATTTAACATGATTGGGTTGGCTAAACCTCCATCATCGCAAGTAGCTAGGGGTTTGGTGATTTCAATGATTAGTAACGTTGATAGTATAATTTCTGCATTCACATATGACTAACACACAAATACAAGTGACTATATGATATCTGCGTATGAAAGGAGAAGAGAGCTTGATAAATTGACGAGTGATGTGTGGATCCATAATTGTTTGAGTCAAACTTGCGCACATGGTTTAATATCATATTACACTGTAATATCGTGGAAGTTAGTAATAATGATTTTAACTTAATATAAGCCATTGGAATAGGAATAGTGTCCTAAGAGAAAGGGGAACCGTTATTGAATTGAGCAGAGTAGACATGGAGATGACAGAGACACTGACTCAGTCACTCTCCCTCTCTCTGCAGTTTGCAATAAGAAAATGAGAAATGACAAGACAAGAAGCAGTAATGTGGCATATGATTGGGCCCCTAGGCACGGAAAGGCCACTCGTGCTGTTTGATGTTAGTCTCTGTCACCGCAGCGCCACCCACACCCACGCACCCTTCTCTTCTGCCCTCTCTGCTGCTTCTAAACACGCGCCCACACACACAAAAACACAAACTCACTAGCACATTACTTTCATTCACGCCCACACGCCTTGGTTTGCCATTCAACCTACAGCACTGTGGACGATGCACTCAGTCAAAACTCAAAACACAACCCCCATTTATTGTGTACATTTCATACATGCTCCCAATTTTTCACCCCCTAGCTGCCTCTAGCTACTAGGGTCTTAAATCATTCTATAATAAGATGATTGTTTCATTATTCAACCACCCAATAAGCTATCATTTTCCTGTCTAGCTAAGAAATTGCAGAAGGAAGAACACAGAAAAGAAAGTGATCATTTTGAATTCTTGCCGCTTCCATTGGATGGACCGCTACATTTGCCAATTGGGAGCACCAAAAGGCCAAGTTTCTTGCTTCATTGCTAATTGCATGTTGGATAGAGTCATAGAGACAAGCTAGAAATGATATTCTATTAAATGACTTCAACTAGTAACATCCGCCAGCCATATAGAGTATACATAATAAATTAGTCAAATCTTTTGATAAGATCAAACAGCTGGGCATGAAGCATCCCACATCCCAAATATCAATTTGTGAGAAATATTCCATTATGTTTATAGACCCAAATTTCGTGTCTTTTACTACTGCATTATGAAGGGGGGAAAATAGGTGATTAGCTTAGTAATTGATGTGTTTATGCTTGTCATAATTTTTCTGGTGATGTGATAGTAACTCCATTCACCAAAATACCTTTAATATATCTTTGATATACATATAATAATGCCCTTCTAGCTAGATATATGTGTCATCCTAAGGCATATAGTATTCTTTACAGAAACATAATATAGTTATTTTTTTATGTTTGAAGGTTTTTATGATTTTTTAATTCGTAGAATTTCTATTTAATTAAAATTAAAATTATTATTTATTAAATATTTAAGAGAAAATTCTTATATAAACAGTTAGCATAAATTATATAGAATAAAAGAATTAAAGATTTAGATTTCCTATAGGCATTGAACATATGACGTAGAGAAATTAAATTACTTCTTGTTGTGGTGACCGCATGGAAATTAAGCACAAATAAAAAGATTGTCACATATGGTATAATGGTAGACTAAATTAAAACTCGAGAAAAAGAGTAAGTGCATGAGACTATTATACTTAGATACTGATATAGTACGTATGAATCTTAGATCTACTATTCGTAAATAAATATAATTGATTTCAGGTAAGCTTTTTCTATCAAGTATAATGTAGTCTATTTTTAATGTGGTAATTTATGATAAACTAAGTCTCTATAAGATTTTTTTAACTAAAATGAAATTTCACTAATTTGAGGTACTATAAATTACTTCCTAATGTTTTTTTTTTATATAAAAATAAGACAATTGTTTTAAAATGATAAATGATTTTTCATTTTGGTTTGAATTGCAAGAACTAATTAAATGTTTGAATAAGAGAAAAAGAAATAAAGATTTAAATAAAAAATAGTCAATAATGATTAACTTAACTGATAGGATTGAACAATATGTCGATTCATAGATTTTGGGTTCAATTTCTGCTGGTGATATTCATTAATTGGTAAGTTATCTGTATATATTATTATAAGTTTTAGTTGAAATTTGTGGCATATCTTGACTTTAAGATGAGACAATATTCCTTCCTAAATTTTTTAGTACCAAAAAATAAATAATAAAATTGGAATTTTATTTTCACAAAAAGCTTTTACTCAATAGCACATACTTCAGGGGACATCGTGTGCTTTTAGTCAATGTTATTCAATCTTTGTTGTAACTTTTATCCCATAAAGTCAGAACATAAAGGGTCACAAGTACTTGCTATGTTTTGCAATGTAATGTCATACATCCCTTCAATATTGTGCATATTAAGGGTTAATGCTTGGATTAAATATATATATAAAAAAAAGACAAAGAAATAAAGTAGTTCTCCTTGTAGGTGTGGACAATATTTCTGAAATTCATGTCATTAATTATCATATCCCAAAAAAATGCATTAATATATCTAACGAAATCTTGTTCAATTTTGTTTTGAAGAAAAATTCAGTTTTTTGAACATAATGTTTTTGACACGTGATGATACTGTGATTACTTTTTAGTTTTTATTAAAAATAGTTTTTTTGTTCTTCTAAACTTTCAATTCTTATCATTATTTATAATAACAGCATGAACATTAGTGTATTAACATAGTGATTTATAGTTATTTAGTAATTAATAATGACTATATAAAACATAAAAAATATTCTTGACCATATTACTTATTTATTCTAAAATCTAAATTATTCTTACAATTAATTCTCTGTATGAAATCGTGTTATGACGGTGTGCCATAAAAAAAATCGTGCTATAACCGGTTGAGCTTTTGTTCATGGTCCAAAATTCACTTCATGTTTTTCTTTTAACACCAAAAGATAGGATGAGTTTTATTCATCTGACCATAACTAGGAAAATGATGGAGAATGAAAGAATAAATTCCAAGAACACATCTCAATACAAGTGCATTACAATGAAAATAATAAAGATACAAAAATGGAAGACATATATACGAAATTCTGAAAACAACCCAATCGTAAAGTACTAAGAACAATAAAATTTCCTCCAAATTACTAAGATCCCGATATTGAAAGGATCAATCATGAATTTTCAACGATTATGCGTCTTGAAGATCTTGTCGACAATCCACCTTTGCGCTATTTTCCGCACCTTGGATTGTAGGTCAATGATACCATTTTTTTTTAATAATATATCTCCTTAAGGTTCAATGACGACAAAAGAGAAGAGAGAAGAGGGGCGGGGGTGATCTAAAAAAAATCACCAAATTTGATAAAGATAAATCATATTTGTGAACTAAAACTCAAATTTGACAAAAGATAAAAAGAAACCCAAGAAAACAACAAAATTCAAAACCTTACATGACTTGTACCTTTATTTGGAGTTATTCCCCCGCTGGGACCTTACAACCAATTCTGTTTATCATTTCCTAATCCTACAAACCTCTCAGCTGGAATACTAAATTCCAAAAACGCCTTGGAAACACTATTTCCTCCCTATCCCACCATAAGTTAGTATTTCTTTGGAGATTGGTGATAACTAATAACAATTAAACTTGTTGCAAGTAGGCTCCAAAAGCACAATCATACCTTTCCCTCTATGAAATACATATAGGGAGAGTTAAAGATAAGAGATAATGTGTCATTATTGAATCAGTTAATTACTGATAAGCAGATTCTGTTTTTGTATTCGTATTCAAATGTATAACTTAGATTAGCCTGAATTTTAGGATCTAGATATTCTGTTAGTTACACACTTTGTGTATTTAAATACCGTACACTCATTCAGAAAAAAATTATTGAAATATAACAGTTATCTTTTCTTTCTTGGTATCAGAGCTCTTTGCCCTGAAGGCTCACGATCCAAACAAAACCATGGCATCCGCTACTAACTCCAATCAAAGAAATGATCTCCCTTCAACTGTTTCTGTCAAGCTGGACAGAGATAATTATCCTCTGTGGAAATCACTGGTTCTACCATTGATTAGAGGGAGCAGACTCGATGGATATATGTTTGGGACAAAGCCGTGTCCTGAACAATATATCACTGCTGAAACCTCCACCAAGAAAATCAATCCGGAATATGAAGATTGGCAGGCACATGACCAACAACTTCTCGGGTGGCTGATCAATTCTATGACAACTGATATAGCAACTCAGTTGCTTCATTGTGATACCTCCAAAGATCTTTGGGAAGAAGCTCAAAACTTGGCTGGCGCACACACAAAATCTCGGATCACCTATATCAAATCTGAGTTCCACAGCACCCACAAAGGAGAAATGAAGATGGAAGAATATCTAGTCAAAATGAAGAACCTTGCTGACAAACTCAAGCTCGCTGGCAGTCCAATATCCAATTCAGATCTGATAATTCAAACCTTGACAGGTTTGGATGCAGATTACAATCCTATAGTTGTTCAACTTTCTGACAAAATTGCTCTTAGTTGGGTTGATTTGCAGGCACAATTGTTAGCTTTTGAAAGCAGGCTTAAACAATTAAATAATCTCTCCAACCTTACCCTCAATGCATCAGCAAATGTGGCAAATAAAACTGATCATAGAGGCAACTGATTCACTCCTCGTAGGAAATTGGAGAGGTTCAAATTGGAGAGGCTCAAGAGGAGGCAGAGGAAGAGGAAGAATATCCAGACCAACATGTCAGTGCGCATGATTTAGTCTACAATGATCCAATGCTTTTATCGCTTTGACAAGTCCTACACAAGCCAATCTCAAGAGACAGACAAGCAGGATAAACAGCACAGTGCATTCTTAGCTTCACCCAACATGGCTCAAGACTATGATTGGTACTTTGATAGTGGTGCAAGCAATCATGTGACCAACCAAACTGACAAATTCCAAGATCTAGTTGAACACAATGGTAAGACCTCTCTAGTTGTTGGAAATGGTGAAAATTTGAAAATTGTTGCTACTAGTTCATCCAAATTGAAATCATTAAATCTGCATGATGTTTTATATGTGCCTAACATCACCAAAAACCTCTTGAGCATCTCTAAGTTAGCTGCTGATAACAATATCTATGCTGAATTTGATTCAAATTGTTGCTATGTGAAGGACAAGTTGACAGGGAAGGTTCTTCTAAAAGGGAAGCTTAAAGATGGCTTGTATCAACTCCCAGGTGGCTACTCACATTCTGGAAAAGATCCTTGTGCTTATGTGTCTGTCAAGGAAAGCTGGCATAGAAGACTTGGACATCCAAATAATAGAGTCTTAGATGAAGTTTTAAGAAATTGTAATGTGAAGATTTCACCTAGTGATCAATTTAGTTTTTGTGAAGCATGTCAATTTGGTAAAATGCACTTATTGCCTTTTAAGAATTCTTCTTCTCAAGCTCAGGAGTCCCTTGAATGAATCCACACTGATGTATAGGGCCCTGCTCCATTGATGTCTTCCTCTGGTTTTAAATATTATGTCCATTTTATTGATGACTTCAGCAGATTTACATGGATTTTTCCTTTAAAACAGAAGTTAGAACTATTCATGCTTTTGCTCAATTTAAAAACATGGTTGAGAATCAATTTAACAGGAAAATTAAAGTAATTCAGTGTGATGGTGGTGGAGAATACAAAGCTGTTCAGAAATTGTCTCTAGATTCTGGAATTCAATTTAGAATGTCATGTCCCTACACATCTCAGCAGAATGGAAGGGTGAGAGAAAGCATAGGCACGTTGTTGAATTGGGACTAACATTGCTTGCACAAGCCAAAATGCCCTTGTCTTTTACGGTGGGAGGCCTTTTCTACGGCGAGTGTTCTTAATCAATCGATTACCTTCTTTGTCATTCAAAATGAGAGTCCTTACTCATTGATGCTTCAAAAGGCAGGATTACAATGCCCAAGCCTTTTGGGTGTGCTTGTTACCCATGTCTCAAGCCTTATAACAAGCATAAGCTTGATTTCACCTTGCCAAATGTGTATTTCTAGGATCTAATGACTCACATAAGGGTACAAATGCATCAACTCCCACGAGAATATTCATCTCTCAAGACATGTGGTCTTTAATGAAGATCACTTTCCATTCCATGATGGCTTTCTCAACACAAGAAGCCCCTTAAAAACACTAACGAACTGCATTTCTTCCTTTACCTTTTTGTTCTGCGGTACCACAAATAATAGGGAATACGAAAAGTTTGCCAAGCAAACCAACCCAATCCATCCGGTGTGGCCAAGGCATGAGGCGGATCAATTCCTTCAAAACACACTGCAGGCCAACACACACACTCAATTGCGGATCGGCAACAAATTGAAGAAGCAGCAACCAATAATTTCTCCTCAAAACACGAGGCAATGCGATGTCTACGAGAACCGGAGGCAAGGGATAACCAAGAATCGGTGAACTCTCACGAGAATGTGCCACTAGAAAGCAAAGTGGAATCCACACAAACCGAGCAACCATATGTTGGCCTAGCGAGAAAATTATGCGAGAGAAGAAGAACCGAGAATCTGTCAAATAGGCACTTGCAAGACCGAGAATGGAAGGCGGCAATGGACAATGAATTCAAGGCATTAATATCTAATGGAACTTGGAGCTTGGTTCCACATAACAACCAAAGAGAACATCATTGATTCCAAGTGGGTTTTAAAACCAAATTCAAGTAGATGGCTCACTTGAAAGGAGGAAAGCAAGACTAGTTGCTAAGGGTTTTCAACGGGGCAATTTGGCCTAGACTATGAGGAAACCTTGATACTGTGGTGAAAGCAAGCACGGTGAGAATCATTCTCTCCATAAATTTGGCACATCTCAAGCTGAAATCAGGACAATTGGACATAAACAATGCTTTTCTCGATGGACATCTTAAAGCTTGCAGTTTTCATGCATCAACCAAAAGGCTTTATTGATCAAAGAGACCCAATCACATTTGCGGATTATCCAAAGCAATATATGGCACGAAACAAGCACCAAGGGCACTGGTTTGATAGGCTCAAGAATGCTTTCTTTGAGTTGGGGTTTTCAAAACACCAAAAGTGACTCATCTCTATTCATTCTTAGAGTCTTGATCACACAACCTTTCTCTTGATATATGTGGATGATATAATAGTTACTAGCGGCAATGTGAAAATTCCTAGAAGCATTCATCAAGCAACTCAACATGGTCTTCTCCTTGAAAGATCTTGGAGACGACTACACTACTTCCTAGGAATTGAAGTTCACAAGAGACATTAGTGGTATGTACTTAAAGCAATCAAAGTACATTGGAGACATATTGAGAAAATTCAAGATGGAGAGTGCCTCGGCTGCCCAACACCCATGATAACGAAGACAATTTGTCATAGAAGGAGAATCTATGAAAGATCCAACTACTGTTTAGACAAGCCATAGGTGCACTTCAATATTTGACAAATACAAGGCTTGACATTGCCTTTCGATTAATAAACTGGCCAATACATGAGCTCTCAACCTTAGATCATTGGCAAGGCATAAAGAGAATTTTGAGGTATCTTAAAGGTACCATTAATCCTTTGCCTACATATCAAACCCTCAAGCCCAGTCACGGATGTTTCAGGGTTCTCGGATCTTGATTGGGCTACTAGCATTGTTGATAGAAAGTCTATGGCCGGTCATTGTGTATTCCTTGGTGAAACTCTTGTTGCACAGTGGCGACAAGGAAGCAAAAAGTGGTCTCCGAGGTCCGATCTTGAATACGAGTGAGAGCTTTAGCGCTTGCATGTGGTGAAGTAGCTTGGATCAAGTCATTGCTACAAGAATTAAAAATGCCTCTATTAATGAAACCTACACTTTGGTGTGATAATTTAAGTGCGAAAACCAAGCGGCATCTAATCGATGATGCATGCTCTGGTCAAAGCATATTGAGGTTGATATTCATTATATTCGAGATCAAGTTACGCGGAGCGAAATTACAATCTCTTATGTTCCCTCGATTGATCAAATCGCTTTGACAAAGCCACTAACTCACACCAGATTCAATCAACTTAGAGACAAACTTGGGGTGACTATATCACCCATCAGTTTGAAGGAGGGAGTTAAAGATAAGAGATAATGTGTCATTATTGAATCAGTTAATTACTGATAAGCAGATTTTGTTTTTGTATTCGTATTCAAATGTATAACTTAGATTAGCCTGAATTTTAGGATCTAGATATTCTATTAGTTACACACTTTGTGTATTTAAACACTGTACACTCATTCAGAAAAAAATTATTGAAATATACCAGTTATCTTTTCTTTCTGGGAGCACCACGAAACTACAAATCATATTTTTGTTGCCCTGGATTTCTCTCTTGGTGGGATATGATTCAAGTTACTAAATGAGAAGAACAAAAACTAACAGCATATCTCTGAACTCTGGGCTAGCTTTGAGAACTTGTTTAACGATGGTTGTACACTTGGGTATTTCTTACCTCATCAGAAGTAAAGATTCTCAATTTCTCATGTTGTCCATTTCATAGAAAACTAGCAACTTGGGTCGAGCTCTAGATAATACTTAATTAGAGATTGCATCCAGTTGATCCAATAGCTAGATAGAACAAATTCGTATGAGCTTCATCTGGACGGAATCCAATTTTGTAGCAAAGCATCTTATCAATGTTATAGTAAAATCCCAATCCTCCGTTTTGTTTTAACCAAATATTTCAGAAATCGAATCAACCAAATAACCGGGAGCATTAGCGGTTATATGGTTTCATTAATAATTAAACCGAATGGCGTTATAAATATATTTAAAACAAATTAAATATAATAATACATATAGAAATAGAAAAAGAGGTTAGTATAAAAACTTATAACATCTTTTTTTATTTTTACAATCTGCATATAAACTTGAAGTTGCAATATGTTTCTTAACAGGTACAAATCTAGGAATGAGCACGTGGGGGACAAAAATAGGAAAAAAATAATTAAATTGAAAATTTATAATAAAAAATAGTTATCATATGGTTTTCAAAATAAAGTATTGGGAGCTACTACATCATTTTATGTATAGAGCGGAATATGAGGCGCTAGTATGAAATAGTTTCTAATATTAAGACAAATTGAACGCCAAAATATATCTACTTTAAAAATGACGGAATCATACATGTGCTCAATAAAAAAAGATATAAAAGAAAACTACATATAAGGCTAATTTAAGGATACTGTTTAAGAAATATTTAATATTCTTTAATAAATTATCTAAGTTACTTAATAAAGAAAGTATTAAATGTTTTTTGAGTTCTTAAAATATTAAATATTTTAATTTTGTATTTAATATTTAATATTTTTTATTTTAATTCCTTAAATGAGTTGCCAAATGTCATACTTATATCTTCTTAACACATCCTCTTAAACACTTAAAATATTAAATATTAAATGACAAAATATAAACATTTAATATCTTGAGAATAAAAAAAAAATATTTAATATTTTTTTCTTTAAGTAATTAAAAAAATTATTAGGTTGATTAATTAGAAATCATCCCAAAAACTAAAAAAACTATGATCGGGTGGGGACCGTGACAATGTGTGTAAAGTGGTAGCATGATATGGGCAATGGATAAAAAAAAACATCACATTAAAACTTTAGAAGTTATCAAACATGGGACCCGGGCTTGTTAAGCAATTATTGCATTCATAATTATCCATAATTTAGATATAGTTTTATTTAAAATTTAAAAAGTAAATAAATTCATTCAAAGAGAATTATGCATGCTGCTATTGTATATATAATTGTAGCAATAGCAGTAGTTGGTTAATTATAAAGTAATACAGTAAAACACAAATAAGACAAAGGATGCCGGCACCAGTAAGGCACTTGCACTGTAATGTTGAAGGAAGCAAGAAGATAACCAAAAAGAAGAATTCTTTTGAGTCCTAGAATTGAATTCAAAGCAACCAGAGTTAAGCCAAGCCAAGGTGCTGTGAAGTGACAGAAAAGATATGTTGTTCTTCCCTCATTCTTTTCTCACATTCACCACCACCCATGACCCAACGAATATTCCCCGTTAACTTAGGAAAATATTATACATCTATACAGCTTTTTACTCTCTTTTTTTGTTGGTCTTGCACTTATTATAGAGCTTTTACCTCATTCTCAAAGTCTGAGGTCATAGCCCAAGAGAATAAAAGAAAATTAAGGAAAAACCTCAAACTGAGTTTGGTGTATGTGTGTTCAGTGTTGAATGCTAATATGCTATAGGTATGCATAATGCATGCACGTGCGATTAAGTTGGAAGCTTGCGTGAGAACATCATAACGTGGGGACAACATCCAACGGCGCCTGACATCCACGTCTAACATCTGATGGGGTTGATCCTTCGATCCCATCCTGATTTGCTGTGCTATCTAACATGCACCATCATTAATTACTAGAGAATAGCGAGATGGGGTGGAGAGCAATTCGAATAAACTCATGAATTTATATGTTTTTACTCAACTTAATTGATAGTTAATGGGTTGGTTTGGATATGTGGGTTAGGTTGGGTTAAGTTTAAAATAGTCACACCTACAATGTATGAGTCGAGTAGTGGGTTGAGACTCCAAATTCGCAAAACTCAACTTAACTAAAACCACTGAAGCTTTTTATTTTTTTATAATATTTTAAAATGTGTAATCACTTTTTATTTAGACTTTGAGAATCTTATATAAGTTTATAATTTTTTAGATAATTAATTTCTTAAAAAAATTTAAATTTAAATTACACTACATTTAGTATTGAAATGCTCTGTATCATTTTCGTAGTTTGTAATCCACCACAATTGATGCATTGATTTGTACTCATAACTAATTAAGAATTCTTGATAAACACATTAATTTACATGCTCAATAGATGAAATTGAAAAAATTGAAACAGTTAGTGTACTATATAAAATTTGCTTAATTTGTTTAGTCAATTACTAATAATTCAATCATTAATACTTGTTAATACTTCATGATTTCTTTATGTGTTAAATATGTCTGCTGTTAGAAATGAAGTTGAATTATAATAATTGATCTTTTTAGATGTTTTCCATTTAACTGGTTAAGATTCTTGTTCTTTTTAACTTATCATTTCATTGTTGATTTCAATTTTTATTTTATGTTGACAATTGTATTGATTGTGGTTAATGTTATGATGTTATTGACTTGCAGGAAATCAAAGAAGAGATTAAACATTGATTATAGTGTCATTGGTTAATTGTGTTATATGTGTCTTTGTTGTTTGTTTGTGTTGATTATAATTATAATTCTAGAGTTATATGTACTTTGAAATTTATGTTTTATGTTATGTCATTTAAAAACTTATGTTATTTTATTTAGAGCATATTTCTATTTCTATTTTAGCATACTAAATTTATTTAGTAGGTTTAAGTTCAACTCACAGGTTGAACCCCACCTAATCCACACATGAGTGGGTCGGGTTAGTTCAGATCAAAAGAAAAAAAAATTCAAACCCACTATTTCCATGAATGGGTTAGGTCCAAAATTACCTTAAATCTAACTCAACCCAACTCATTTTCACTCCTAATATAAAGGATGCACTACGGTTATGAAGAAATTTATTTTTCACTAAAATAACCTCATTTTCAATTTAATTTTTACAGTCAAAATTTCTTAATCTAATCTTGAAAGAAAAATGCAATTTATATTTGTCCCTCCATGCAGTCTCTTGCATAGGTGGAGGAAGGGATTCAACTATAGATCCTGCTCAAATCCGTGTGCGATTAAATAACCAGCTTGAATTGAATTATTGTTATAAGGATAGCGGCAAGAAGA
Source organism: Styphnolobium japonicum (assembly GCA_023212625.1). Taxonomy (NCBI): domain Eukaryota; kingdom Viridiplantae; phylum Streptophyta; class Magnoliopsida; order Fabales; family Fabaceae; genus Styphnolobium; species Styphnolobium japonicum. The sequence goes on along the minus strand of JALBWW010000007.1, from coordinate 9,297,726 downwards.
ATGCGATGCCTATTACTATGTATATAAGATTTATCTGCAAGTACCAGGCTATGATAGAGTAATTAAGTTACAGATTGACTACAAGTAATTATTTAAAAATTGAAAGATGCATAAGTCGCGATAAGATATTGATAACATAATAGATTCCTCTATTTAATTTTATGTTTTATATTTTAAATTTTAGCTTAATTATCTTGTTATTTATCTTTATTTTAGTTGTTTTCTTTATAACAAACTCTTTCTATTTAATAAATATTTATGACATCTTTTTAATTGAGTAAGATTAACTTTTTACCAAACATTATCATGATATCAATAATGGACTCGAATACTAAAATAATATCTATAACAATAGAGCTTATTAAATAAGTTATATTCTGATAAGTACTTAAATAAGCTACTTATTCAAACAAAATTGTAATGCCACCCATAAATAAATTAAGTAATAGGGTGATTTCGGCAAAAAAAAGAGAGGACTCGAACAAATTAGAACAATTGCTGATGAAATTATACTTGACTTTTGTATAAAAAATTAATTTTGATACGATGTCATCTATTTAAAAAATTGTTATATTTATTACAAATGAACATTAATCTTAGCTACTGCACTGATATTGCAACACAAAAATAATATTATAAGTGTTTGTAACCAGCAAAGGTAACGGTTTCGGGAGACCTTAATGGCTTTGAAGTAGGCTCGAACAAATTAGAACAATTGCTGATAAAATTATATTTGAGTTTTGTATTAAAGAAATTGATAAACTGGCTATGTATAAAGAGTTTTGCACTAGTAGTAAACTATACGGTATCATCTGTTTAATTCTTCTTATAATAAAAATTGAGCTTTAAAAAAATAAATTTAATCTCTTGTGAATATAAAACTTTTTACACAATTAAAAAATCAGAAGATGCTACTTATTATAGTAACAAATTTTTAAAAATTAAACTTCTAATTTGTCAAAAGTTTGAATGGCTTTTGGAGTGTGTGTAGGCGCGTGGGCATTGAGTTTGTTTTCAAGATAAGATAGAGTTGGAGGAGCGGGGAAGAAACACGTAAGGGACTGGACCCTACAGAACTAGAAACGCCGAAACCAGAGAGAGAGAGAGAGAGAATTGCATTGCATTCCTAAAAACAAGGGTGGCCCTTAAGACTTAAGAGTTAAGGACAGTTTTTGACTCCTGACCTTAATTGTTCGGGTGGGTCCCCTCTACAATTTCCCATGACCCCACATGTCACTCTCTCTTTCTATCAATTTTTTCTTTTTCTTGTTATTGTAATTTTCCAGTCATAGAAACGCATTCTTCTTCATCTTTTTTTTTCCTCACACCGCGATTTACGACCACAAACGCTTATCACACGCATTATTGTAACGGATCAGTTCGGTTGCTAATTAATATGGGTGATGCTAATAAGTGGGTTTAAATTTTTTTTAATATTTTTAAATATTTTTTAAAAACATGAAATAATTTTTATGTATGTAAGATATTAAATATTTTATTTTTGTTTTTAATATTTTTTATTTTAATTGTTTAATTAGTGTGCACTTGTTAACAAATGTCAATTAATATAGCAAGCATTTAAACTACATATTGATTAAGCCTCTTAATTAATTTATTTTGCTCTGAAATAGATGAATTTCTTTCAATAATTTTATTTAAGGTATTGCTAACTAATATTTTAAAGATATTATTTAAGAGAAATTATTTTAATACTCGTTTTATTTTAATATTAATATTTAGTGTGAGTTATTAAATATTCATTAATTCTTAATAATTTAATTTAGGTATCATATATATAAAAATATTATAATAACTCCCTTATTTAAGAAGTATTTAATAATTCTTAATAAAATATTGAGTACTCGTTAGTAAAAAAAATATGATTAAAATTCTATTTTAATTCATCTTATTTAATTTAATTATTAATTTTATCTTTGACATAATTTTTTTAATTTAGTCCTTAATATTTATAAATTCACATCAATTTGGTTCCTCTGTTTGTATGTTTGTTATCTAGTGAATGAAAATAATAATATGTTACCCTTACAGGTAATTTAGTATCATTGTTTTGCTAGGACGACACTGAGTTAGTAGCTGACTAAATTATTTTCCCAAAAAATAATGTCATTTTCATCTATAAAAAACTAAATTTCAATTAATAATGTCATTTTTTTGTGAAAGGATCTAATCAACTGCTAACTCAGTATTACACTAATAAAATAAAGATGTCACATTATCCTTAACAGTGACACATCATTATTTTTTATTTGGTGAATAACGAACACAACAAAGAGACTAAATTAAAATAAATTTATAAATGTCAAAAATTAAATTAAAAAAATAAAATATAAAAAATAAAATTGATAATAAAACCAAATAAAAGAGACAGGGTTTTAGTCTTTATTTATTATACTTTTGTCCATTACAGCCATACCTGCAAAGTCCAACCTTCTGGAATGTGCGCGTATTTTCTTTTATACGGAGGCATAATATAATTGATGAATAAATACTAAAACAAATTAACGGAAGTCTTCTTAATTTACAGATTCACTTTTTATGTTCTTTGTTTTTGTGAATAAAGGTTAATTGATAAATGATTGGCTGGCAGTTTTTTTTTTTTGTTGAAAAAAAGACACTTTAGTACATCTTGTAAAAAAATATTTTATTTTAGTTTTTAGATTGAATTAATTAAATATTAAATTATTTTAATAAATAATTTATTTTTTAATACTTAATATATAATTAAAATTAAATTATTAATTAATTTAATTTAATATTTAATTAATTATAATAATTTTTTCTCAAGTCATATTAAAGTCTCTCTCTATTTTTTCCCCTTGTTAAATATGACTGGCTTTTCTGATTGCCGGCTGCTTAGCTAGCTTGGCCTGGCCTTTAATTACATGCTTATAATATATAATAATAGAGTTGTTGAATTGAACAAATTTATTCGATGATTTTTAATCTCAATTTTAAATTTTTTTATGAGAAAAAATAGTAGTAACGATAAGTTTTTCGAATACTACACAGCAATGTTAGTGGCATTAAGATCTCAAAGCACATATAGAGATTCATCTAGATAATTACTTCTAAAGACTTATTTATCTCTAAAAAAATAACAAAAAATTACTCAACTAGTTCGCGGGCGTCAACGTATCTCTTTAAAAAAAATATAACCATCAAACGTTACTACTAGTCAAAGGAAAAATTTGAATTCATACACATAAAAAGTACATAGTCTTAACCAGTGAGCCAACCTGTTTTACCAAATGCCTGAACTTGTTTTACCATATGCCTTCACTTAATTAATTGAATAAACGCTTTTCTTTGACTTCATAGTTTTCAAAACATTACAGTGAGTTAGATGCTATCAAAATGAGAAGTTGAGGTAATCCGTTTTGAAGGTTAGTACGAATATTTTTTCTTAACAGAAGAAATATTAGTGCATATAAGAGATAGAGCTCCAGAAATCATATATATATATATATATATATATATATATATAATCTTTCTGTATATCAGATTGAATATAAATGAATCAATTCAGTATAAGATATTTGGTTACGGTATATATATTTAAAGTAAGAATTCATTTATTTATTTTTTGTTGGTAGAAAAAAGTTAAGAGGGATGAGAGGTTATTACATTTCAAGATTAGAACATGTTTATAGATAACTTATCAATAAAGGTATGGTATATATATTTAAAGTAAGAGTTCATTTATTTATTTATTTTTGTTGGTAGAAAATATATTTAAAGTAAGAATTCATTTATTTATTTTTTTGTTGGTAGAAAAAATTTAAGAAGGATAAGAGGTTATTTCATTTTAAGGTTAGAACATGTTTATAAATAATTTACCAATAAAGAACTACCAACAAGTAGGAATTGAACTCAAAACCTTTTTATTTATAATATTCGATCATGCGAATTGAGTCAATCTTCATTGGCTATTATAATTCATTTTATTTAGGAATTTTTATCATACATTATTTTTGTGTTATTTGTCTAGTTGATAATTTCATTATCAAATAAATCTATTTATAATTTCTTGATTAAAAATACAAAACATTTCACAAAAAGAACACCATCAACAATACATTTCTATATAATAATTATTTGAAACTCCTAGTATGGTTATTTATTTGGGATCAATGATTATAAACTTTTTAATCTCATTATTAGTTTTATAAAAAGACTAAGAAAGAAAATGTGTGCGTATGTATACCAAAAATAAAAAAGACTAGGAGTGTATATTTTTTGGTATAAAATATGTGTTAAACTATCGCAGTTTAGTTGACAAATTTTTTTATAGTAGATTACAAAATTTTTTGTTTCAATTTCATTCTTACTCGGGAATAGAGTTATAGAAAGAAGAAAGAGTTATATAATTAATTATGAAAAAGATTAAATTTTTAATGAGATAAGGTTATATTATTTATAAGTAAGAAGAAAGTTCTGAAGCACGGGATATGGCTGAACTTTGAAGTATACCAATTCTGGGAACTATCAGAGGAAAGCAATAATGAGTTCCAAAGGCAGAGAGAGAGAGAGAGAGAGAGAGATGCCTGAAAGTGAAGGAAAAGAAGATGCAGAGGGAGGTCAGCAAAAGAGCCAAGGATATTAAGGACTATGGAGTGAATAAGGTTTTTGGCCAATAAGTGAAGGACAGAATGTGTTCTTATTTGCAGGCTTTTAGAGGGAGAAGGTTACACAACTAGAGAGAGAGCAAGCATGGTAGTCTTGAATAAATGGGGCCCTCCATCTCCGTGGAAGAAAGAGAGAAGAGTGTGGGGCCCACATCACCGCCCATGCGCACGCTGTCTTACCAATATCAAACCCATCATCGATCTGATTCCTTGGACCTAACCCTAACCCAACAACGCAGTAATAACCCAAAAGGTTAGAAGAGAAAAAAAGAAAAGAAAAAAAATGAAAAACCAAATACCACCACCATCCTCAGTCCCCTTATTAACCCAACACAAAAACCCCCCAACTCGTTTCTCTTCCCCCTTTTCCTTTTTTAGAACTTCCTTATTACCTTATTTCCTCCAAACCCTGAACTACCAGTTCTTACTTCCATCGAGGGTAGCTTCAGATGCCAAGCAATTAACTAATTAACCAAGCCCCTCACGCATGAGAGATCAGCAAATGGTGGTTGATTCAGCTCAAAAAATTTGGTGGGTTTTGTAAAAGGCCTTCCTTTTCTCCTTTTCTGGTGAAGGTAAGTAGTATGCTATTACCAGCTAGCTAGCTTCCCATTCCTCAAAGCACCTCAAAGGAACCAAAGAAACAAAACCCCAAAAGAAAAGCACCACAACCACAACCACCTAGATCATACCTATCTTCCCTTTTCTCTAGCTTCAGCTTTTTCTTTTGTGTGTGTGTGTGTTCAAGGAGACACTCTAGGGTTGTGAGGATATCGATCATCAGAAGCAAATTCATGGATCCAGTAGCCGCACAAGGACGTCCTCTCCCACCTCCTTTTCTCAGTAGAGATCTTCATCTACACCAACACCACCAATTCCAACCCCATCACAACCACCAAAACAGCGAAGATGAGCAGAGCGGTAATGGCAGCTTAAACCGTAGCCAGAAACGAGATCGAGATGAAAACGCCACCCCCACCACTCCCACCAACGCCACAGTGGACGGCAAAGAACTAGGCTCAAGCACGGGTCTAGGAGAGGGTGAGATGTCCAGAAGACCACGAGGTAGACCTGCTGGTTCCAAGAACAAGCCCAAGCCCCCTATCATCATAACCCGAGATAGTGCCAATGCTCTCCGATCTCATGTCATGGAAATTGCCAACGGCTGTGACATCATGGAGAGTGTCTCCACCTTTGCTCGGCGGAGACAGCGCGGAGTCTGCATTCTGAGCGGTAGCGGCACTGTCACCAATGTCACTTTAAGGCAACCAGCTTCGCCTGGTGCAGTTGTGACCTTACATGGAAGATTTGAGATTCTGTCTTTGTCTGGATCATTTCTACCGCCGCCGGCGCCGCCTGCAGCGTCCGGGTTGGCCATATATCTGGCTGGTGGTCAAGGTCAGGTGGTTGGAGGCTGCGTGGTGGGTCCCTTGTTGGCTTCTGGTCCGGTGGTTATCATGGCTGCTTCGTTTGGTAATGCTGCGTATGAGAGGCTGCCGTTGGAGGAGGAGGAAACGCCGGTGCCAGTTCCGGGAACCGGAGAGTTAGGGTCTCCGGGAATTGTAGGACAACAGCAACAGCAACAGCAGCAGCAGCAACAGCTAGTGCCAGATCCTAACACATCTCTATTCCATGGAGTGCCTCAAAATCTTCTCAATTCATGCCAATTACCTGCTGAGGGTTACTGGGGTGGCAGCTCTCGCCCTCCTTTTTAACAAATGTTTTAAGATTTTCGTTATCTCGTTGTTTTTCTTAGTTCTCTTTTCACTTTCTTTCTCTACTTTCTCTTAATCACTGTTCATTCTCCTTCTTCCATAACTTAGTTTATGCTTAATTATAAAGCCTTTGATCGTGGTATTGATCAGTGTTGATTTGAAGGATGTAAAAATTCATGAATTTTTGGTGGGGTTTGATTACACATCTAAATGGTTTTTCTAGTTCAGTTAAAGTGTTCGTAGTTGCTTCAAGATGAAGCCGCAGCAGCTAGCATGTGCTCTCTCTTTCTCATCCTTCCATTCTCTTGCTGCAATTCTAGTAATCTAATGCCTTGTCTGATAATTTATCAGTCATTCTCTGCGGATGGAGGAAAAGAGAAGAGTGCCATCTTTTTTTATTATTTTTTTCAATTTTTTCAATTTTTTTCTTCTTCTGTTGGGGTGGTTTCTAGGACGCCGAACCTAGATTTAGATTCTAATACATTATCTACAAATAACCCCACAAAACACATAATATATGAAATTGTTGTAAATTTTATCTATTTCAAGAAAGGTTTCGGACACAATAATTAGCCTCCTTTGTAGTTTGAACAATATACACTAACTCAGCCATCATTTCCATTCACTCTCACTTTCTCTGCAACTAATACCCATCATTACATCCAAACTCCGACCCTTTTCAGACCCATATTCTTAAAATTAGCACTATCATTAGTATCATGTCATGTTTTCTCTTTTTCTGTCTTACTACAATACTACCCATTTTATTGCTGCAGTTAATTAATGTTTTAGATTCTTTTTAAGTTGATAACTCACAGAAAGTAATGGATGTTGGACAGTAAATTTCATCCATTTCAAGGAATACGGAGAATGGGGGGTTATGGGCTTCTCTCTGTTTGTCTGCTCTCTGTGATTAGGGTTTATTATGGAGGCAGAGATGAGCATTGGGTGTTGGGTCACACGTGCGCTGCTCTGTAAAAAAGCTCCTTTTCGAGGCAACAACCAGAACAAACAGACCTCAAGAGCAAGCGTCAAAGCCTCTCTCTAATTGTCATTGGCACTAGAGAAATAAAGGGCTGGAAGTAAATCAAAGTTGAGGTAAGTTAGTAATATATTAAAGGAGAAGGGGAAAGAGAGATAAATAAACTCAGAGTTTTGTCTTGATTATGGAATAGATGCTCCTTGAAACCCTAGATCTCCTTTTCTTTACACTGTTATTCCACCAATGCCAACATGTACTTTGTTTATTAATATCCATCTTTTCCTTGGATTCTATTCTTAGCTTGTCCAGTTCCTCTAGCTGAGTTTTCTTATAGATCATCAGTTCCCAAAGATCATTCTCAATAATGAACACTGCCTGAAAAGTCTATATATAGCACTACTTGTGTTAAGGTTGCAATTTTGGACACTTCACAGTCACTGTTCTAGTTTCACATGATCTGAACAACATGCAACAATATTGGGCTTCTGAATTATTTCTTCAATATACATACCCTATGACTCATAATAAAACGTATATCTGTGAATTAATTACACTGAATTCCACATCGTTTTTTGTAGCTATATACGGTTCTTACGATAAAGCAAGAAACCGAAGAATCTTGAACTGATCAGCTCTTTAATTAACGTTGTTTAGAGTCCTTTCAGAATGCCCTTACGTCGTTTCACAGAATATATTTCCTTTTGTTTTTGTGGCGAGACCAATTTAATTATCACTTCACTTCTAAGAGCATCGAAACCATAGAATAAATATCAGCACGTAGCTTTAGTTCTTTCACGTCCTTTTTCTTTCTTAATTTGTACTTCATAGCTTTCATACATGTTTTTAGACGTGTAATGTACAAATGGGTGGACCATGACTAGTGTGCTTTAGATGATTATACCTTTCTGCTTCATCATGGTGAGCATCACTTGGAACCTGAAACTACATTATAATAATATACAGCTTATAAGATAATAAGATTCCATTATGATGAATATCTTTCTTCTCCTGCTTATTTACTTGATAATTCATTATCTTGATGACAAGCCCTTGGCCATCGAATAGCTTCCTATTTAATATGTAGATCAAAGCCGGCAATCTCCAACTCCATTAGCATTATCTATCCCAATTTCACGGCGAATTTTATATAGTGTTGCTCTCTCTTTCTCTCTGGATAAAATTTGTGGACGATATATTCCTGTGAAATTGAATGGAGGAGAGCACATCTAGTCACCTAGGTTATGAAAGAAAGAAAAAAAACTTCTCGAATTAGATGATTAGGAAAGAATCTAGAGAACTAGGAAATAGGAAAATTGACTTCATGAAATTGATGTGTTGTTTGTTAATTTTTTTTTTTTTAGTAATATTACCTGCACATTTACATTCACAAACAAATAAATCTGAAGCTACATTTGATTTCAGGTTTAATTGTTTTTTTTTAAAACTCAGATTAAACCATTTATAAAACTTGTGTACTGTTATAAATACAAGTGTTGTACAGATAATATGCTTTGAAATGGTTTTGCATCCCAATCTTTGAACTAACTAAAAATCATACGTTTTCGTTATTTATAATTTCTTTACCCAAGTAACAAGTCACAACTTGATTACACTTTGTTAGAATTTGAAATCTTGAAACAAGAACTTACATTATTTGTATTTTTCTTGAAGAAAATTATATCTATAATTTTCATATGTAATAGGAGTGTGATCTGTTAATCCTAGAAGAATAATGCTATTTACACAATACATATACAACTCTGCACAACTATCATTACAAGAAAACAGGAAGTTAATGGCGGTTGCAAAGGTCATTTGAATCCAGATATATAACCTAGTTCTTTTAAGCTTCATAAATCACCGTTACAGTTGTGAATGCAATAATTGTATTAGTATGAACTTTAGAATTTTGGTATGATAAACACCATTTTATCTACACTATTGTATTAAAGGGAACTTCTAATATTTAGGGCAATTTTTTGGTTTTTCTGATAGTAATATTCAAATCCACTTATCCAGTGTAGGCTCAAAATCCTTCCCGTGGTTGTATTCATTGGGTAGACAAAGCATATGCATATATATACATAGTTGGTTTTGTTTATCTCGCTAATTTTAATCAAAGTTCTTATTCATTTGTATTCAGATATTTATAATAATCACTTTTTTCTTGTTACTAGGAAATAACGGAAAAATAACTTCATTTGAACGATCATGAATATTTAGACATTTTTAACTGCAACATACCTCCTGCAACCTTATCAGATATATTAGCATGCTTCACGCATGGATCCTTGCATAGGATTTTATTTCAAGGTTTTGTTAATTATAAATCCAGTAGGTATTGTCAATTATAAATTCAGAAAAGAAATAAAATAATTAATAGTTTGACATTTTTCATAACAAATTAGTTTATGACATGATAGAGTTGTATATTTGGTAGCGTGGCAATATATCCCGAAACACATCATTCAGTAACATATTTTAAGATTTATTTGGATACAAGTAGTCAACTCTTAAAGAAAAGAATATAACTAATAAGTTTTTGAATTATGCGATATTTTAAAATATATATTTTAAATTTTATTGTGTCACGCCGCATGTGACCTATTATATCGTTTATTTATGTCAGAGTGGCCTATTTTCTAAGCAAGTAAATGTAGATATATTAAAATATATATGTTAAATAATATTTCTTTTTTTAGTTACGAAAAGGAATTCTAAGACATTAGTAAGTGAACAAAAGTAAAGATAAAATGTAACAATCGATTCAATAAATCAAATCTCATATTAGATGATTCTTAAAATAAAAGTAAATGTACTAGTAGACCATAACTAAGCTTATCGATAATATTAATTAAATTTATTAATACAAAACTCATATACGAAAACAAAAAATAAGTTGTTTTTATCTTTTGGAAATAGAAAGAAAATTATTAAAAATAATCAGTGTCTTAAAAATTTAAGGATAGATAGACAGGCAACCTGCCAAGTATGCAACCTAATTTACTAAGGTGATACTAACAAATAATTAATCAAAAAAAAAAAAAAAACGAAAACAAAGTGCAAAGCAAATACGTGCCCAATATCCCAAAGAGCTATCCGGAACCTAGAAAAGGCATAAAGGACAGAACTGCAACTTTGAATTTGTTCATTGTGTTTTCAGAATTTTTCTTTTCAAAATATTTGCTAAAAATAAAAAGCTTTTAGATAAAATGTTTTTTTAATATAAAATAATCTAATCCAAACATATATGAATGTTTGATTACACAAAGCTTTTCATCTAACCTGGCTGTCATGGCTTCTTTTGTATATATATGGGGGACAAAAAAAATTTGGCTTTGAGTTTATCCCTACACCTAGGTCCAAGAAAGGGGTATAGCCACGTGAGAGGGGAAAGGGATGTGGATCTGGTGCTTATCCTTTTCTTTAGTATTCGAGGTTCGTTGTACCACTTCTCGAATTGGAAGAGTATGATAAATATATTAAGTGAAATGGTACAAAAAGATAAGCGAGTCTACTATGATGAGACGAGGAGACAAGGTCAGACAGTGTAGTCTAAATATAGGTAATGGGTAGAAGATTTTGGATGGTAACAATTTAAGGCCATCTATGTTACATGGTCAGTCGGAGAAATAAGAGTCAAAACAAAAGTTGAAGTTTGGTTATATAATAAGCGGAAGAGAATCCAAAACTGGATGGTATTAGTACCATTCTGACATTCTCTGTTGTCCTCTGTAATATTTGGTTAAATTTAAAGCTGAACTTTGATTGTGGCACTAAACACTTGATATAGTGGTTACTTGAATTAGTGATGGGGTTAAGACAAAAGTTGAAGAGGTATAAAGAGAGGTAAGCATGAAGAGTTAAAAATGAGGGAGGAAGTTAGAAGGACAGGAGATACAAAGAAAAACACATGAAACAATGTGGATGAAGGGGAAAAAAATTCAAACGGAGGGAGAATGGATAGTGGACTCTCTCAAGTCTCAACGAATATGAGAATCAATTGCGACTTTGGGAGGGAGTGACTTAATTGGTTGACACTTGACAGTAATGGTTACTGTGAATTGCATAGTCTATCCTTCTACCTGCCACATTCTATCTTGCATGAAGTCTTTGCCTTGCCCAAACTGAGGAATCTATTTCTCACATGTTCAGAGAATCAACAGTAACTTTAATTATCCATTTGGCATCGCTTTAAACTGGTCCTTTCTCACGTATTGTGTTGACTGAGTCAAAGCTTTCCAGCTTAGATGATTTGAAGTTGTCAGTTTCTGTTTATTTTAATTATCTGCATTATTTTATTGTTCTTATTCAGTTACCCACGTTTTAGGATCATGCTGTTAGTACGTGGGATAGTTGGCTATTTTCTAGTAAGTCAGTTGTAGAGCTAAGTCTATAAACTTGGCCATTTTCATTTGTGGGACTATGATGCACTGCATTTTCATTACTTGAATTTGTCTTTGTGAGTTAACATCTGGCATCAGAGCCAGGTTGTTAGCAGTAAAAGGAAGCAGCAGACTTCAATCATAGCTACAACCACAAATACAGATGGCAACTTCGTGCAACCTGCGATTCCAAAACTGAATGAGCACTATGAGCATTGGGCAATGCTCATGGAGAACTTCTTAAGGTCGAAAGAGTATTGGAATCTTATAGATCCAGGGATTCCCAAACATGCTGCTAGGGCCGTATTGATGGAGAATGAGCAGAAAACTTTGGAGGAGCTCAAGTTGAAAGATCTAAAGGTGAAAAATTATCTGTTTCAAGCAATAGATCGAGTTGTGCTTGAAACGATTCTAAAAAAGGGGACGTCAAAGGAGATCTGGGATTCTTTAAAACAGAAATACCAGGGCACAGCTAGAGTGAAGCGAGCACAGCTTCAGGCCCTACGACGTGACTGGGAGATTTTGCAGATGAAGAACGGAGAATCAGTTAACGACTATTTTGCTCGAACTCTCACAATTGAAAATAAGATGAGGATGTATGGTGAACAGGTGTCTGATCTTAGCGTTATCGAAAAGATTCTCCGCTCAATGACCTTCAGGTACGATTATGTGGTGTGTTCTATTGAAGAATCTCATGATTTGGATTCCATGACTATAGATGAGCTCCAAAGTAGCTTATTAGTACACGAGCAGCGGATGAATGGCCACAATTCACATGAAGAGCAAGTGCTGAAGGTTGCACAAGATGAGACAAGTGCTGGCCGTGGCCGCGGAAGAAGTGGTTTTCGAGGTGGAGCTGCACGAGGAAGAGGTAGAGGCAGAGGAGGTAGACAACTAGTAGACAGGGCCACGATAGCGTTATTATCGCACGAGTTTGGACATTTCCAAAATGAATGTCCAAAAAAGCCGCAGGACAACAAAGCAAATTATGTTGAGGCTAGTGAGGAAGCAGTGTTACTCATGGCACAACTTTCATCATATGGAAGATCAAATGCACAGGACATGTGGTTCATTGATTCAGGCTGTAGCAACCACATGACAGGTAGAAAGGATTGGTTCTCTTCTATTGATATTTCCTTTTCTGATGAAGTGAAATTAGGGAATAATTATATACTAAAGGTGACCGGGAAGGGTACAGTTAAACTTCTGATTAATGGAGTTGTGCATTTGGTTAATGATGTATTTTATGTGCCTGAGTTGAAAAATAATTTATTCAGTGTCGGGCAACTTTTGGACAGAGGATTGACTGTTGAAATGAAGCAAAATAAGTGTAAAGTGTTTCAAGAAAATGACCTTATTTTTGAAACCTTTATGACCATTAATCGCATGTTTGCTATCTATGTCAAATCTGGAGTTTCTCAGCCTTGTTTTCAAGTCAGTTTAGTGCCACCAGCTCAAGTTTGGCACTCTCGCTATGGTCACTTGAGCTACAGTGGACTGAAAACTTTGCTGGAACATGATATGGTGAAAGGGCTGCCCTCCTTTAAGCCACCAACTCAACTTTGTGAACATTGTCTCAAAGGGAAGCATCAAAGAGATCCTTTTCCACGTCAAAATAATTTGCGTGCATCTCAGTTGCTGCAGTTAATTCATTCTGACATTTGTGGCCCTATCAATCCTACGTCTAATGGAAATAAAAGGTACATACTCACTTTCATTGATGATTTGAGTAGGAAAGTCTGGGTATATTTCCTTGTTGAGAAAGGTGAAACACTTGGTGTATTTAAGAAGTTTAAGGCATTAGTTGAAAAACAAGCTGGTGTCTCTATTCAAATCTTGCGTACTGATAGAGGGGGAGAGTATATCTCCAAAGAGTTTGTTGAATTTTGTAATGAACAGGGTATTCAAAGACAACTCACTGCTTCATATACGCCACAACAAAACGGTGTAGCTGAGAGGAAAAATCAAACCATTATAAGTATGGTTCGAAGTGTTTTGGCAGAAAGAGGAGTTCTAAGATCATTTTGGCCAGAAGCTGTAAATTGGGTGGTTCATATTTTGAATAGAAGCCCTACTCTTGCAGTCAAAAACATCACACCCGAGGAGGCATGGAGCGGAATCAAGCCATCTGTTTCTTATTTCAGAATCTTTGGCTGCATTGGATATGTTCATGTACCTGACCAGAAAAGGAGCAAACTTGATGACAAAAGTATCAAATGTGTGTTGTTGGGTGTGAGCGAGGAGTCTAAGGCCTACAAACTTTATGATCCTATTAAGAAGAAAATTTTGATTAGCAGAGATGTTAAATTTCAAGAGGATGCTGCCTGGGATTGGGGTGAAGCAAAAACCAGCAGAATACTTGATACAAATGAGTTGAATCCTCTGGAAGAGTCTTGTCAAGCAGCTGAGGAGACAATCCAGAAAAGTTCTAATGATATAGCAGCAACTACTAATGCAGCAGCTCCAAACTCAACTTCTAACATGTCTGACTCTTCTGTTCCAAGAGCTTCAGAAACTCCAGCTGAAGGGAGGGCTAGAAAACCACCATCATGGATGAGATATTATGTCACAAGTGATGATTTAACTGAGGAAGATGCTATGAATTTTGCCTTGTTTGCAGGCGCAGATCCAGTAACATATAAACAAGCATAAAAAAGTCAGCATTGGAGGGATGCAATGGATGCTGAAATTCAAGCTATTCAGAGAAATGATACATGGGAGCTAGTTGATCCACCACCGAATTGCAAAGTTGTAGGTGTCAAGTGGATTTTCAAGACTAAGCTGAAGGAAACAGGGGAGATTGATAAATTCAAGGCTAGACTTGTAGCAAAAGGCTACACTCAAGAGGAAGGCATAGATTATAAAGAGATTTTTGCACCAGTAGCTCGTCTTGAAACCATCAGAACTGTTGTTGCATTGGCAGCCACAAAGAGATGGAGTATTTATCAGCTTGATATTAAATCAGCTTTCTTGCATGGGGCAATCAATGAAGATGTCTACCTAGAGCAGCCACCAGGTTATGTATTTCAGGGACGTGAACATCAAGTATTCAAGCTCAAAAAGGCCTTATATGGCCTTACCAGGCTCCAAGTTGGAGTCTTATCTTGCAGCTAATGATTTTTTGAAATGTCCACATGAACACACTTTATTTATGAAGAAGAAGGGAGGAGAAATTTTAATTGTGTGTGTTTATGTAGATGATCTTATATATACTGGTAATAATGAGTTGATGTTTCAAGAGTTTAAAACTATGATGATGAATGAGTTTGCAATGACTGACTTAGGCAAGATGAGATATTTTTTGGGCATTGAAGTTTTGCAGGGCTGCAATGGCATTTTCATTGGGCAAAAAAAAATATATTAAGGATATGCTGAACAGATTTAATATGTCTGACTGTAATCCAGTGAAGAATCATATTGTTCCAGGTAGTAGGTTGCTGAAAGCAAACAAAGGAGCAGAGGTTGATAGCACTCTATTTAAGCAGCTTGTAGGAAGCCTTATGTATCTTACAGCTACAAGACCAGACATTGCACATTCTGTCAGTTTGATAAGTCGCTTTATGGAGCATCCAAAAGAGAGTCACTTTTTAGCAGCAAAACGGATTTTGAGATACTTACAAGGCACTCAAAATCTGGGAATTTTCTACAATGCTGGAGGAAATGAAGAATTATTTGCTTATACTGATAGTGATTATGCAGGGGATCTTGAAGACAGGAAGAGCACGTCTGGTTATGCTTTCTTGTTGGGAGGTGGTGTGATTTCTTGGGTGTCAAAGAAACAACCCGTGGTTAGCTTATCCACAACTGAAGCAGAGTTTATAGCAGCTGCATTATGTGCGTGTCAATGTGTTTGGCTGAGAAGAATTTTAGAGCATCTAGATCACTGTCAGGAAGGAGCTACTGTGATGTTTTGTGATAATGTTTCTACAATTAAATTATCCAAAAACCCAGTTTTGCATGGAAGAAGTAAACATATAGATGTCAGGTTCCATTTCTTGAGAAATTTATACAATGATGGTGTTATTGAGCTGAATTATTGCAGTACGAGAGATCAGTTAGCAGACATCATGACAAAGCCACTTAAGGTTGAAGATTTCCAGCATCTACGAAGTGCTCTGGGCATGCTCGAGGATTCTGAGATAAACTGCTGCAAAGAGCATGCAGTTTAAGGGAGGGATTGTTGACTGAGTCAAAGCTTTCCAGCTTAGATGATTTGAAGTTGTCAGTTTCTGTTTATTTTAATTATCTGCATTATTTTATTGTTCTTATTCAGTTACCCACGTTTTAGGATCATGCTGTTAGTACGTGGGATAGTTGGCTATTTTCTAGTAAGTCAGTTGTAGAGCTAAGTCTATAAACTTGGCCATTTTCATTTGTGGGACTATGATGCACTGCATTTTCATTACTTGAATTTGTCTTTGTGAGTTAACATATTGGTGGGTATGTGGTGGTTTCCTTGTGGCACTGGTTGTTATTAGGCATCATACATTTGAAAGTGGAGATGGCTACTGTATCTGCAATTCATTTTGTCTAGCTAACATTCTGCTGCTGGAGGAAGTTCAATCAAACTAGATTGACCTACATTTATGGAGAAGCTAATATGGTTGCGGATGATGGCCTTTATAAAATGGCAGCAACAGCTTTAGTTGGATTGATGATTATCACCACCAACTTGCAGTCACCCTGCCTTTACTGTTATCTTATGCTTTCGGCTTATTTCCACCTCGTAAGGTTGGATCTGACATGGGATGAATCAACCCAGTGTTAAAAGTAAGGAGAATATTATATGATACTTCTAATTAGTGATGCCTCTATTTAGTTGGTAGTATTATTGTATTTTCAATAAATAAAAAAGTTATTATATAAACTTAGCTTATAATAAACTGAAATATTTGGTGGACTGAATTTAAACATAAAAAAAGAATATGTGAGACCAATAACATTTATACGCAAATAAAAGACAAAATCCAGATATAATGCATAATTATTTAAATATAATTGGTCCTACTTAAACTGTTTTGTTAACTTTGAATTTAGTTCACCATACATAATAATTTTTAATTGATTTTAGTCCACGGTAGTTATGTTAATTAACATATACAAAAATTCTAATAAATTTTGATAAGAAATTCAGAATTCAATAATGCTTCATATAAAAAGGAGTATCACTAATTATAAAAATCTTTTAAATAAAGTAGTTTTACTTGTACTCTTGAACCTAGATTATTAATCTAATTTCCATTACTACCAACAAAAATTGCCGTGAACTAATTGAATATTTAAAGTTCTTGTTGATTATAATACATCTATATATATAGGAGTTGACTCACTTGAAATTATGATATTACTACCTTTTAATTAGCAGTTTTACTTTTAGTCTTCATTCTAAATCAAGTAATAATATTACATTTATTTTCTTGAGAAGTTGGATAACAGTTTGTAAATGTAAAGCTTGGTTTCAATTTTTACTTTTTACTTTAGTTTAATTTTAGTATTTCTACTTTTAATTACAACAATGTTAACCTCAATTTTAAACCACATCAGTCATAAAAGTGTTATCGTTTCAACAATATAATATCACACTCAACCGTATCTCTCATAATCTTTATCAAAGAGTTGTAATTATGTAGTGTAAGTTAATCTTTCACATTCTCATTTTCTATTCTTAGGATTTCCCTAATATATATAAAGAATATCAAGTTAGATGAGTGATTTATTATGAAAATGAAATAAACTATGTATAGGTAAAATGAACATTAAATCATGCATGTATAGGTAAAATAAAAATATAAAATTATGTAACTTTTTTTTTAATAAAAAAACCATAGAAAAACTTCACAATCCCAAACCGGATAGCGCTTTGAGTACAAATCCTCCCTAATATAGTGACTCCAAAAGGAATTGAACTTAAGGTTTGCCTCTGGAAGTTGCAAGCTGATTTAACCTTTAAGTAACTTCTAATCTTGATTATTCATATAACATCAAATGATTAAAATTAATTCATTTCACCTCTTCCCTAAATGCCTCCTCTCTCTCTCTCTCTCTCCCTATATATATATATATATATATATTACATCAACATCAAACAGACAAAAAGACTTAATTTAATTGGATGAATTTAAAGGTTATAATGATAACATTATAACAACTAAAATAATTAAAAAGATCAAAATGAAAATTTCTAGCTCTTTCGAAAATAATTTTGCCCCGAGATAACCCTTTTCGGCCGTCAAAACTTCCATTCTTTGAAAACTCATGATAATTTTCATTTCATACACCGTCAACATAAAAAAAAATAATGGTTTTCATTACTTACACAAATCAAATAATACAATATTGGGCAGCTCCATCTAATTTCGGGCAGTCAGAGTATGACTAACCCATGTTTAACTGAACATATTCTCACCATCTCTCCCCTACCCAAAAACCTGATTTCTCTTCATCTATTTTCGCTTCTATCAATATACATACATATACGACATTCTAGGGTCAGTGATGGCTAGAAACCACAAAGTACTTGCTAAACCCCTGCTTCTCATACACAAAATAGCAAGGTATACAACAACTCACCAAATGCCATTCAGAAGAATTCTGAAGTATCAGTAGATGAGTCTCACCATCTGTGGAACAAGAATAAATATGAATAGTCCCAGGTAGATCTGCAATCAATAGTCTACACGTAATCGCCGCAATTCAGATTTGAATGGCGGGATAGAACTGAGAGTCCGACGAGCAAGACTCCGTATGTCCTCTCGAGAACAATCCCGTGAAATCCGGACAAGCTCCCAAAGGGCACCTCCACTAATCATGTCTTTTGCATTCACTTCTGCAATATTTATAACCTTAATTGGTTGAATTTTTGCAACAATGTACCTATGAAAAACTCAAAAAAATGACGAGAAGTCCCATTATGTACCATGCTGTGCCAAATGGCAGAGTGCAAGCTCATTGTGTCGCCTGATTGGTGCAGCTTCATTATTAGCATTTTGTACTATCCATGGAAGTGCACCATCTTCTATCAAAAAAGATCTGCCACTTTTTATCCCTGTAAGTGCAAAATATAATTACCAGGCTACAAGCAAAAACCTCTATATCATAAATTTCTTTATGGTGCTAAAAATATGGCGGTGCCAGAAGTGGGATGCAGCGTAGTGAGGGGAATTGATGGCAATGACTTGCTTAGAAACATAAAATTCACCTTAAAGTTAGTCAGTGGGGGACTGATATTTCATTACAGCTGTCAAGTAACAACTATGTCCATTTTTCTATCTAATTTAACATATCTCCACTACCACTTCAACATTTTCTTCACCATTGACAATCAAATACTGACAAGGAAGAAAGCAAACCTTGATTAGAAACTCGAGACTCGCATTTAGCAAAGTTGGCAATTCCTCGTGCAACTTGCGAAAGAACATCAGGATGCCCACATCTTACAATTCCCAGTAAAGCCTTTATACCTCCTTGAGATCTCAGCTTCATCAATATTTTATCTGGATGAAGAACATGAAGACAAAATTGCAAATAGTTGATATCTAGTAATGAAAATATGAAGAATAATCATGATTTTCAATGTAAAATCTACAAATGAAAGCACAATCTTTCAGTACACCTTGTTGAGATAGTATTTATCTATTTATTTGTATTTATGAGTATTTATTATACTTAGTTGTACTCTTGTGCTACAGGCTGTACATAGCCTTATCTCTATTATAAATAACACTAAGACACGTGCATTCACAGAAATAAGGGTTCTCATTCTAAGATCCTTTTCTCTCGCTACACACCACAATGTAACAGAAACACCGGAATGAAGAACAATGACATGAAGCTAGTACCAAGGTTTTAGTAATTCATGATGTGTTCCTAACACGTTTCATAAAGAAAGTAAAAACAATACTCTTGTCATCTCTAAAATAGAAAGTCACAAAACGTTTCAAATTTATTTGATATATTTTGTAACATTATGCATATTCTTCTTCACAAGATGCCTATCAAACTTGAAGGAAAATTTTACCGGGAAGCTAAGAACAGTGATGCTCTATGATAGTGAATGTTGGGCAGTCTAGTGCCAACGAGAGTAAAAAATAAGTTTAGCAGAGATGAGAATGTTAAGGTGGATGAGTGGATTTACAAGAAAAGATGTGAGGAGAAGATCAATAGAGACTCCAGTGAGAAAAGTGAATCAAATGGAAGATAATCCAATCATAAAAGGCAGATGAAGACCAAAGAAAACCTTGGGAGAAACCATTAAAAAAGACCTTGCTCTAAATGAATTTACTGAAAATTTGGTGTTTGATAGAGCCCAATGGCGTTGTTTGATCCATGTAACCAACTCCACCTAATGGGGATAAGGCTTGGTTGTTGTTGTCGTATACTTGTATGCAATTTAAATCTCTCTGGACAAACAGATTACATGATGCAGCATCTACACAAGATCTATTCTGCCATTATCAAATTGAAGTAGAAAAAGTAACGCCAAGGTCACTAAACATTAACACATTATGGAATGTAAATCATTCAGCATTAGTAGCCAATCATGGCATCACAATTGGACTAATTATTAATTCATCACCAACTTGATGTGTATTTTAAGTATTTATTCCACAGTCTTTATTTGGTAGCTAAAATATATATTTTTGGAGTTTTAATAACATGAATGACTAGAAAACAAGTAACATACCATTTCCACATAGGTTAGCAATTGCCCCAGCAACCATTCGAAGAGTTTGTGGATCTTCAGCATCAGATGCAGCCATTGATAACAGAGTAATCCCTCCTTCAGCCATTATAAGTCCTTGATTGGCTTCTGAATTACCATGAAAGAAAGCAAAGCAATATCAAAACCAACAGTAGCTAAATGCACAAAACCACTAATAACTAGTAATATTACCAAACTAGGAAGTACAATCCTGTTATCTCAACCATTTTGAAAAAAACTACTAATTAACAATCACCATTCATGGCGAGATTAGCAATTGCCCCTGCTGCTACTCTGCGAACAGTTTCATCCTCATATCTTCTAAGAAGCATCAACAAGGATGTAAGACCACCGGCTTCGACAATTCTTTTTTGATTTGCCTCTGCATATTACATTGAGACAAATTACAAAACAAAATCCTACACATAATGAAAGACCCAAACGTATATACTACCAAATAGACTATAGTCTGAATTTTTTAGAAGGCTTGACTATGAAAGCAATGAAAATGTGGAAACAATGAGGAAATAGTCTGGTGGACTGGGAAGTATGACTGCATTTCAGCAACAGTCATCCACAAGAGACAGATTGTTTATGGGAAATTAACAAACAGAGAGAAAGAGATAGCAGGTGAAGGGAAAACAAAAACTTTTGTGAAGGGTAAGAGTAAGACCTACCTTCTGCAGAAGATATATGACAATCTCAAGACAGTCTAACATAAAACAGTATAGAAAAGGAACATTTAGCTCAACAAGAAGCAGATCCAAATAAGATTAATATATGACATTCTTATGAATGCCAGATAAGAAACATGTCAAGAACCATTTCATCCTAAAAGATTGATATGTTTGTCGGCCCATGAATGGCTTTGCTTTATATCTCTAACAAAACAGTGTGACAATCCATATACTTAAAATTGCAAAAGCATTACCCAGTATGATGGTAAAGCAAAACCATAGAGCACCACTATCAGGAACTGTAAATTGAGCATCGGAAATTGTGTAGATAGGGACTGGAAAACATGGACAGAACATGGGATAAAAATATCTTAAAGCTCTGATTGTATTGAGCAAAAAAATGTCGCAAAAGGTTGACCATTTTGATTTCTGCACCAATTTCACCCTTTCCCAGAGTTTGTATAATACGGAGCAAAGACAAAATGCAACGAGAACAAGAATTAAAAGATCAGGTAATTACTATCTGGAATCCACCCATTACAAAAATTATTAGTATCACCATCACGAGAGTGCTTCTTTTTGAAGATTTTGCAAGCCAAACATCAAGAAAAAGGTAGTAGAAAGCAGAAGATCAAATAACAGCCTTAAGAAGAGGATAGCAACTACCTTCAGCTGCTAGGTTGGCCACCACTTTCACAGCATGAATTCGTACGTTGGCATCATCTGACTCCAGCAACGACAAAATCTTTTGCAATCCAACTGTTAAAATAATGTGAGTCATATACACATGGATGGTGTAGAGTTTCAATCATAACTCATACAACTTGTACCTTGCTCAAAGAGTGTAGCAACAGATGCCTTCTGACCATTCCCAGTGTCTTTGAGTTGGGAATGCCTAACTTGAGACATGGAAGAATCCGTGGCAGAAAATGCATTCCCAGAGCTTCCACTTTCCAAACACCTTCTCATCTATGGCCATGACATTAAATTATATTCACACACACCAAAAAAAAAGGCTAAATAACATTGCATCAAAGTTATGCTAAAAGAACAAGGTAACTGCAGCTAGAGGCTATGGAGAGACAAGAGAACTTGAAGTCATAACAATTATTACCAGTTTCAATGTGTTAACCAAACTTTTCAACTTGATGGCACTTTTTTTTAAAGAACTTTACAATGTAAATATGTGTCAAGATATCACTAAGAAACTAGCTCCTGGTGCTCTATTTTGTGTCCAAGTAGTTATAAAATACAAATCTTTTAATAACTGATGAACCATCATGCAGTTCACTGGAGTATTTGGTTGGAGAGAATGCTTGTAATTTCAAGGATGTCTCTTTGCCCTTGCTTTTGTTATGGATAGGGTTGTGTTTATGACCTCTATTTGGTGCTATGCTCATGGCTGTTTCAAGGCAGTTTCTACTACTGTTATGCAAAGATATTGGCAAGCTTTGTGCGTTTTTGAGCCATTTTTCATTTTTCTGTGTAGGAGGATTTCTTATCCTCCCCCCGGTTGTACTTTTAATCCTTTCTTTCTAACAACTTTTTCTTGCATAAAAAAATAATCCTGGCTGTTTCAAGGCAGTTTCTACTACTGCAATGCAAAGATATTCGTGAGCTTTGTGCAATTTTGAGCCATTTTTCGTTTTTCTATATAGAAGGATTTCTTATCCTCTCCCCAGTTGTACTTTCAATCCTTTCTTTCTAATAACTTTTTCTTGCATAAAAAATAATCATGTCCTTAAATTAGGTAGGCACTTTGAATTACAATGTCTTCAAATATATGTGGAGTCATAGATTATTAATTTATCAAGCACTAAAAGATTAAACATCAGTGCAAAGTCAATGTACAGACCCCAAGCTAATACTTATTATTCAAGCAAATGCTGCATGCTGAGTCAAAGTAACACAAATACCTGGTCAGCTTCAAAGTTCAATTGCAATAATTGACTTCTTAATATTATTATTTCTTCTTCAAGTTTCTTTTTCTGATTAGCCTCATCCTCCAGGATGCTGTGAAGCTTTATAATCTCCGTATCCCCTCCTGCCTAGTATACAAAAAAGTTCCTAATATATCAAAAATCCATGCTCGGAAAATAAAGAAGCCAGAAGAAAAGTTTTTCATTAAACTTGAATTTACCTCTGCTTGTGTATATTTCTCCAGCCGACTTTTTAGATGTTCTAGCTCTTCTTCAGCTGTCTTTCTCCTATTGCTTTCATATTCAAACAGCCTTTTGACCTCGGCAACTTCATCTGCAGAAGATGGTGCAGGCCCCTGTGCCAACAAAAAACTAAATAAATAAATAAGTTCTTTAAGACAGCCCCCCAGAATAAAATTAAAGAATTTCAAGGAAAAAAAAGTTATATATTGGTATTTCTAAGATTATATAAAATGTTACAGATAGAGTAGAAAGTGTCTTTCTTAAATTGAAATACTCAGACACCCCACTCCAAAAAAAAAAGAGCAATATAGCTGTAATTATAGACAAAAAGTCACAGCTGATATTTTTTTAACTGACAATGAAATGAGTCAGTAAAAATCCAAATCACCAAAAATGAAAATAAAATAAAATAAAAATTAGAAAACAAAATGCTTATACTGATGGTTAGAAAGAACCAAATGCAATGCAAATTAACAACACGAGTAATTACTTTATAAATTCAAAAGCAAAACTTTTCATAAAACCCACGCACACAATCATAAAGAGTTAGGAAAAGACTGATGGATCCTGGGAAACAGTAACACATGTTAATATCTCAATATATCCACCATTAATCAAAAACACGGAAAAAGAATCCACTTCCAAGATTTCCATAATAGTTAATATTGTTTAAGATGGAAAACCTCTCCATGACCATCCACAAAACCATTGCAGTCGTGTCTTTCTTGACTTGACACCAACTTCTGCTCCAGCTGCTTAACTGATTCCATGTACTCCATTTGGCATTTCAATCTCTCTTTCTACAGGGTACAACTCAATATGAGACATTATGTAAAGATGAAAGAGGATGTTAAAAAGAAAAGAAAAAAAATCATAAAGAGTTAGCAGCCTCAGTGAATTAGGTTCTGAAGACAATATGAAGTAAAGGTGTGCACCACGTCTAATCTCTGCTCCATAAGTACAATGTAGTTAGGGGTGTTCATGAACCAAACCAATTAGAGCGAACTAAACTAACTGGGGTGGTTTGGTTTAGAAGGATCATCTGTTTTGTTTGGTCCAGTTTATTAGTTTGTTTTCACAGTTCCAGTTTGAAAAAATTAATCCATTAGTTGAACTGAACTGGACCATTGTTTTTTATTGCATGTTCTAATCTTATGATTCCTCTATTAAGTCACATGAATTAATACTTTTAACACAAATTTGGATGTAAGGCAATTTTTCTTATATTTTTTTCAACCGTAGTTTCCTCTTAACTGTAGTCATAAATCATGTTAAATTTTGTATTCATTCTATATTTTAATCATATTCTGAATTTTATATTTTAATCTTAGAGGTATACCTACATATTATTGCAGAACCCTTCTTACAAACTAATATAAATCACACTATCCATTCTTGAAGAATAATCAACCAATTTCTAAGAATAAAATTAGGGAATATTATTTCAAGATAATATAATATATAACAATTACATCTTTTCTTCACAAACTGTTCTAGTCTATGTCAGTTTAGTTTGGTTTCGTTTCATAGTGTCATTGATTTGGTTCAGTTTGAAGATTCGTAAACCGTAAAAGGTTGGTGTGGTTCATGTTTAGGCTTAAAACTGAACCAAACTGCACTGTACACCATTTCCAATCCATTTCAATCTCTCTTCCGACCCATAAGGCACATGGCCCCCAAAACTCATACATCAGCCATTTGCTCAAGTCTACTCAGTATTGCAGGCATTTTTAATAACAAGAATATATATTACCTATTTATTTAATGTTTTTAATTTTTAAAACAGATTTATAATATTAGATTTATCTAATTTCAAATAAAAAGTGGATTTTTTTTTAATTATGTAATGTATTAACTTTTTCTTTATTGTACAAAATATTACTTTCTTTTGATCAGATAAACAACTTCTATTAGTCTTTTTATTTTTGGTTTGAACCATGAGTATCCTCATAATCTCATTCGGGCTCGAGAGTGTGATGGTTATGAAGTTTTTTTAATTGATTATTCTAGATGAAAAAATAACCATCATTAAGTCATATAATATTCATAATATAAAACGTTGTAAAAAGATTTATGATATAATGTTTTACTTTAAAAATTATGATGACACACTTGTACTGTAAGATTTTTCATAATTTGGCACTTGTTGCAACCACACCTGCATTACAAACTAGTGGCTTAGGGAATGTGACCCATTCTCCAAGGTCTTAATGCCTAAGAACCTTAGCTCTGAAGCGGGAAGCCTAGACCTTCACTCTACCTCCATCTTTCTACTTTAATTTCTTCCAATTAAGTTCCCTATTCAGATATGTTTACTCAGCCAAAACCCTAATCTATCACACAAATTGTTCTAATTTCTATCCAACCTCCGAATTACTGGTCTGTAGGTGCTGTTCACAGCCCTGGAAGGGTAGAAACACCTTAAAAATCAAGTGCTAAAGTATAAAGATCCTGAATCACATACTTCAACAACAATTAAAACCCTCATCTATACAGCATGTTGCATAACTTTATAAAGCATTTCAAACTAGAAGAGTTTATTTATAAAACAAGGTATTGTGGTCAAGATAGTGCTATTTTGGTATAGATAATACAACAAACCTCTAATGCATCTGCAAAGTTCCTCTCAACCTCAGCAATACGACATTGTGCCTCCAAATTTATTCTTTCAACTTCATCCTCAAATGCTTTCTGCTGCCTTTCATTTTCTGCAATAAGCTTATCTAATTGTACCTCAAGCCTCCGAGACAAACTTTTATAATCAAATTCCTCCTTTATTTTCAGCATATTCTCAACTTTCATAGCCTGAGACATAAATACACATCAATTCCTCTTAAATGCACAGCCAACTATATCAATTGTCAACAAAGCTTTGCATTTGAATTAATAATAATAATAAGATGATATATAATAGAGAAAATGATATGTAATAGAGAAAATGTTAGTAATAAGTCAATCAAAAACCATGACGAACTAACCAAGATACATCAAATTGTTAGGGGGAAAATTAACTAGACAGAATATGCAAATTAAGAAACTAGCAAGAGTAGATTAATGCATGGCACAAGGAGGGGTGCAAATCTAAGTCTGTCAAATTAATGCATTTAATGATTTAATAATAACTAGCACACGAGATCTCCAAGAATGGGGTTGGGAAAACTACTTATCAAAATATATTTCCAACATACATCAAAATTACTTTAAACCATGAAAAATATATGATGAAACAGGCATTTAAGGTGTATAAATTTTCATTATGATATTTAGTGCACGTGTCAATGGCCAACTCTCCTAAAAGCTTACGATGTTAGGTAGAGGCCTAGTAATGGTTTTATATCTCTAACACACCCCATGCAAGAAGCCAAGAATCCTTTGGGCTTGAAGTGTGGACAATGCACAGGCCCAATTTACCTTGTTGAGATTTAATTTAACAATGAAGGATGGGGGCAGCAAGGATCAAACTCCTGACCACTTGGTCATATAGGCTCTGATGCCATGTCTGACCAACCGTCCTAAAAGCTTAAGCTATTAGGCCTATAATGGTTTTATATCTTGACGTTTTTTTTGTGTAAGATTTACATCTCTAACATATTGTATGAATAGAAACTA
Source organism: Styphnolobium japonicum (assembly GCA_023212625.1). NCBI lineage: Eukaryota > Viridiplantae > Streptophyta > Magnoliopsida > Fabales > Fabaceae > Styphnolobium > Styphnolobium japonicum. Next base: position 9,270,849 of record JALBWW010000007.1, on the reverse strand, counting down.
TATATTAAAGTATAGACACTCGTAGATAAGAAAACTGACCCTTTGGCCAAACAATATGGTACTAGAAGTCTCTCCTCGATGACGAGGAGATGGGCCAATAGTCACAATCAATGAAGTCCTAGCTGTCCCTGCAAATGATTGGAAAACATAAAGCATGTAATATAGAATATTACAACCAAAACCACTGCAGGTTTCAACAAATAGGAATAATGTCCAAGAACAATGACATGTAATGCAGAGAGACTAAGATAACAATATCGTAAACATGTCAGACAAGGGTGTAGAAACCAGTATCCTAAACCATAAATGACATCTTACTAAAATATTTTATCACATGAAATTGAAAAACAGAAGGCTAATAGCACGATATCTAACAAAACAAATTACTGCATCTTACCTCCGAAGGAATCTCTGAGCAACCTACTAAGCTTTGAATCACGAAATGGAACATGAGCATTGTTCTCTGCTAGAGCATTAATACATTTTCCCAGTGCACTAAGTGAAAGATTGATAGATTTAGCTTCTTCTAGCATGTGCCCTTCACTTCCTGGTGGGAAAAAAGAAAAGAGGCAAAGTTTCAGCACATACCAACTTCGTCACAAGCTACTAAATCATTAAAGTTAAGGCAAGGACCAACACCAGATGAACGTATGAATGTCAAAAGCCACAACAAGGAATGTTGCATTTAGCAGTCTATATCTCCAGAAAATCAAAACAAAAAAAAAACATTAATTCAGGATGTTTATCATCTAACATAGGACATAATTACTACATTCAATCAACCATGCACATTAACAATTCTTCATACAAGAGATAACTAATAGCATTGACAAAAGTGCAAGTAAAAAAATTAGGTTCATACACAGTGATCATAAACGCATGCATTCACCTGCCTAAAAAAGTCAACTCAACTTTCTTAATTCTTTGAATACTAAGAAACTTTAGAACATAAGAAAATAAAAAGATGGCAAGCAGGGTTCTAGTAATATCCCCCTTTTCCTGCATCAGAAGACACCTGTAACGATAAACTTGGGAAACAACTTGCAAATTAATTCGAGTGCAGGCTTATATACAATAATGAGATCGCATGGCAGCCGCTCTATTTATAAGTCAAGCAGAGGCCATTGCAATAAGACTCAAATTTCTAAAGCTGTAATAAAATATCATGACAGCAGTTGAATCCTTTGTTGGATACATCTTGTCGATTATGATCTAAAGGTTAAAGCAAGCAAATACTAAATTTTCAAAGTTGATTCACACAATCTTCTCCATTTAAAAATCACATGGATGATAATAATTGTTTCTTTATAACTACATCTTGAAACTATCTGGAATCACAAAACAAATTATGTGACTTCAGGTTGTTCATAGCTTATGTGTAAGGGTATATGAGTTGGCATGACTCCACAACAGTAAGGAAAGGCTTGTTCAAACATAATCTCAACTCAAGTAAAGCTTCATGTGACAAACAATCTTAAATCAAGATTGGCTCAGATCATATTCAAGTCTAACAAACTTGAATTCAAACCCATTTGAAACTTGAGATGAATCAAGCTATTTGACTATAAAAGATACAAAAGAAAAACAGTATTGACCTTGCCACAAGAAGACATGACAGAGCACCTTCACATTAGGTGATAAGTCTACTAAAGAATGGAAAAGCAGATCATGGATGACACCTACTTGTTCACATAGATACCAGCATACTGCATGCATGCATATGCTACAAAGGCGTCATGGAGAAGCCACTCTCGGAAAAGATTCATGGATTCATAATATGCATGCATATTTGCAAAAACAAACACAAATCTTAAGTTCAGTATACACCTGACTTATGGATACGCTCTGATCCTGCCAAATCTACCACAACCAGCTTGCTCTTCCGAACAAGCGGTTTTGAAGGTTTAGTCAAGTGAGAGGCATCATCATTTTCTGTAGAAACAATATCTTCACTTTCCATGACAGACCTCTTAACATGTACCTGTGTGAGAACAGATAACTTCATCAAGATTGGATATTATTTTTATGAAATGAAAAACTAATTGGATATCTTGATTCATGACATGTAAAAATAATTAAGAAGTAAACAAAACATAGTTCATTATTTCACCGTCAGAATAGCATGACTACGAGAAGATTCAGTATTCAACTTTGTGTTAGCAGCAACTCGATGAGCTTCCCCTACTCTTAGCAACTCCAAAAAATTCTGGTGGTCCCTGATTTCTACAAGAGTTGCCCCAGGCAAAGACACATCACCAGTTCTTGGATCCTCCACAATAGGAATATTATCATTTGCTGGATTAAGCAAGTCCTGGAGAGTCTCCATGTAAAGCTACACGTTTTGGAGAACAGAAAATGATTAAACATTTCAGCAAAAATTAAAAAAGCCTAGAAAAATGATATCAACAAAGAACACTAGCATGATCAAACCAAATAAGGAACTGAAAGCACAACTCAAAAAGAAGAAGTATGAAAACCAATGCACATGATGCAAAATGCGGTGATACACTTAAATGTATACAACCTGCAGATATGAGACAGTGACAGAATCAGTTTCTGGAGATAGGTCAGCTAAAATATCCTCCATGGAACGAACCATGATACCACGATCAGAGGTGTCTTCTTCCCCCAATCGTCCAAGAGTGAAAGTTTTCCCCGTTCCAGTCTGACCATAGGCCATCACAGTCCCATTATAACCATCAAGAACACTCTACAAACCAGATATCAAAAGACATGTTAAGTCATGGAACATTTAAAAACATGACAATCCTTCGATGGAGACAGTCAGACAGTGTATTACCACTAAGAATGATCCTTATCTAATCAAATCATAAACGACACAAATAAAGCAAAAATAGACGGCTATCCACCATTATAACAGACCTCCACAACTGGCTTAGCTACAACTTCATAGACACGCTTCTGTGATGCAAATTCGGTAAGCACTTCATCAAATTCATAAGTGTCTGAATCCCAATTGTTTCTCCGAAGTTTCAGTCTTTTAAGCTGAAAAAGATAAAAAGCACAAAAGGTTAAACCTTAAACAAGACTTACGCATAAAAATATCCAAAAATATATATCTCTTTTTTTTGGTAAACAATAAGTATACTGTATATCTATAATCAAAGTAAAATGCACAATCTATGGACAGTTAATCAAAAGGCACCTCTGGTTGTAATTCGACACAGTCAGCAAAATCAGCATCAGCCATCATTTCTTCAGTATTTCGAGGTCTCAATCTTACTGCCACTCGAACTCTTCCAGGCACTGTACACAAGCATGATAGGAAAACAAGTGTAACAATACCACCATAGCAGAAAACGCAATAGAAAAGAGAAAGAATTGAATAGTCGCATTCTTTTCAAGAATTGACTTTCAAAATAAATATGACATATATAAGGACACCGCAAGGAAATTAAAGCAAGATATCTAGAGTTTCTACACATATTGGCCAATGTTGGCCATCAAATTCCCTTAAACCCTATACCTTCATGCAATGAACTGCTCTATAGCCTTTTCACCATCATCAATACAAAAATCTCCTCTACCCCAATATTCACCTCTCAAATTGCAATAGAAGACAGTGGCACAGGAGCATGAGCCCCTTACAGGTTGGGTGTTAGACACTGAATTCCCATTTAAAGTAGAGGCTCTACACTGAACCCTCTTATTAGCCTGGCTTTTAGAGTGGGCTCTCCTCTACATCAAGGGGTACCAGAGCCTGATTGGTCCATTCCCAGGTGTGGGTGGAATGGACCGCTCCTCTCAACCCAACAGATCAACACTTGAGCTTCAGTCCCATATCGACTGGTCGTGAGACAGGGACCTCCCATTTAAAAAAGAGGCTCTCAACTCTTGTCAACCTGGATTTTTGGAGCGGGTTCTCCTCTACATCAGCTAGTTTCGGCAGAGCCCACATCATTCATTTCCCAGCTATATAAAATAAAAAAAATAAGTGACAGCATGTGCTCCTCTTATCTTAATGGCCAAAACTTCAAATTTTCATAAACACAAGATCAAGATGTAGTAGATATTCGTCTTTGATTACAAAATATGCATTTTGTTTTTGTTATGTGGTAAAGGTATATCCTCGGGCTAGCTTTCGCGTCAACAGAGACTAAGTCCCTCCCCAAGCGATCTTAAGGGCACAGCACCCACATCGACCTAGTGCATTAAGGGAAATTAATAATTTCCCTAAGTGCTGGCCCAAAGTTCGAAGCCTAGGTTCTTTGATTACAAAATATGCATCTAAGATGCTACTCTGAGTCCTACTTTTCATAAAATGAAGATACCACTTATATATTCTGGATCTGGATTTGAATTTGATTACACAATTTGCATCTAAGAGGCTAATCTGAGGCCAACTTTTCTGAACATGAAGATATCACTTATATAATCTGGATCCGGACATAGAGTTCCCACGTCTTGGGAATTTTAATATTGAACCCTCATTTTCCTTCTTTTTAATGTGATTTAAAGTTTGAAGCAACCAACATCTTAAATCACTTCTCATAACAAGAATAAGAAGAAAAAATTACATTACAACAACACATAATCTATCAATAATTATGCTTTATCATAATTTGCATTACTTCAGAGATACCTGCTAACTTGAACAGAAACTGGTAATATACCTTTTTCTCATTTTGAAAAAATAAGAAGCTCCATTAGAAGGAGTATCAGAAATGGGAGCATGAGATAATCTCCTTAGAAGCAACACAAAATAAACAAGGCACACATGTCACCAAGGAAAAAGGGAGAAAGTAGAGAATAAGAACCAGATAAGAAAAGCTTATAAGCAGGAACCAATTACATCAAAAGATGAAGGAAGCACAAGCACCCTAACCAAATGATTCGGTTCACCCGGATCTAAAACATTGTGTGGGGGGTTCAATCAGGTGTAGCAATGCATCTATCTTATTTAAGACACGGTTGGTCCAATATCACATGTTCGCTTTCTAAATTCTAATTCATCATCTACAGTTTAAAATTACCCAAAAAAAAAAACGATAATAAATTTGAATACTATAACAGAAATATGCAATTGTAGCCATACAAGAGCCCTTCTTCGGTAATCAGTGTCACAAGTCAGAACTCTCACAATTAGGTTACTAAGAAGTCTTAATCACAAAAGAGCAAAATCCTCTACATATAGTCCTTCAATTATTGGATCCTATTTCGAGCTACATTCCCCCAAAGGAATAGGATTGTCTAGTGTAGTGTAGTTAGTAGGGCTTGATGAAATTGAAGTGGCAAGTGGAGGCACTAACCTCCGTCACCGTTTCTGGCGCGGCGGAGGGAGGATCCCGATGAGGGAGGAAGGCGAGGCTTGAGCGACGGCGTTCTGAGGTTGGGAGGGGGCGGAACGGGGCGATCGAACTTGGCGCTTCCCCTGTGGGCAACGCCGTTTCTGTGAACGTTCGAAGCCATCGTCGCTAACGCTGAGTGGAAGAAGAAGAAGAAGAAAGAGGAAAGGAAGTGTTATGAAAATTAAAATGGAAGTGTTTGTGTTTGTGGTGCGGAGAGAGGAAGCAAAAATTTCGAAGGCGGAGGAGAGAAGAGAGTGTGAGAGCGACGAGGGGGTGTGGGTCCCAGCGGTGTGGGAGTGGGGCAGGGAGAGAGAAAGTGAGCGAAAGAGACAGAGAGAGAGAGAGAAAGAGATTGGTGGTGGGACCCACTCTGAGAAACCAAGTGAAATGAAATGAAATGAATCTCTCATTTCAAGTGTGTAGTGATGAATGGAGTGATTGTAGTCATAGAGATGGAAAAACTGAAGGAGACCGTGACCGTGTCTGTCGGTCTGTCTGTGTGACTCGGAACGAGACTAGTTTGTAAGAACAGGAGAAGAGAAGAAGTGCCCTGAAACACTAGCATGTCGCAACTCACCACTCAACTGCCCCCATTTGCATTTGGTTGGTGGTGTTGTTGGTGCCTTAATTTTCCGCAAGTAAGGTATATTTGGATGGGGCAATTTGGCCACAGTACAGTAGATTAGGAGACAAATTACCGAAATGCCACTCATTTGAAACATATTACCAGCGTACTGTCATTTTTGCCACGTGTATCACGTCAACACGGGTGGCGTGATACGTCATCACGTCAACACGGTTGACGTGATGGACGTGTATCACGCCACCCGTTGACGTGACGCGATATATCGCCACCGGTGTTGGCGTGATGGCGTGTATCACGCCAACACGGCGGGTGGCGTGATACACAAAATCGAAAAAATAATAGATTAATACAATAAAAACATATAACCAAGTGAAAGCTTTGAAAAGCTAACTTTTGACTCGTTTGTCCGAGGTTTAGACGCATTTTATATCGATTCCATATAACTTTTGAGCCGAGTGCACGCAAGGCGGTTTGGTCCACCTAATTCCAAAAACCCTTTATTTTGTAAGTTATCAAGCTTTTATGAAAATTATATGGGTATTTCATCAAATCAAGGTTAAACTCATTTTTTTCCTTTTCATTTTTATGAACCTTTCCTTCCTTTTTAACCTTGAGTTCATAAAAATGAAAAGGAAAAAAATGAGTTTAACTCGATTTGATGAAATACCCATATAATTTTCATAAAAAGCTTGATAACTTACAAAATAAAGGGTTTTTGGAATTCCAGACTAAAACCGCCGGCGATTGCGTTACACTACCGAAAGCTTATATGAATCGATATAAAATGCGTCTAACCTGACAAACGAGTCAAAAGTTATGGCTTTTCAAAGCTTCACTTTGCTATATAAGTTTTGTTGTATTAATCTATTATTTTTTTCGATTTTGTGTATATCACGCCCGTGTTGGCGTGATACACGCCATCACGCCAACACCGGCGTGACGTGTATCGCGTCACGGGTGGCGTGATACACGCCATCACGCCAACCGTGTTGGCGTGATGGCGTGTATCACGCCACCCGTGTTGACGTGATACACGTGGCAAAAATGACAGTACGCTGGTAATATGTTTCAAATGAGTGGCATTTCGGTAATTTGTCTCCTAATCTACTGTACTGTGGCCAAATTGCCTTTGGATGGAATGAAGGAGTTTGGAGGACATCAGAATAACGGGTAAATTTTTATTTTTAAATTAAAATAATTATAAAAATAAATAAGTGATGGTTAAGATATTATATGTTAATATTTTTATTTTATTTTTAATTTAAAAAGAAATTAAATTAAAAATATTTTATTAAAATAAAAAATTAATTATCTTTTTTATTTCCTTCAAAATTCTTTCATCCAAATATAATATCTTAAACTATTAATAGATTTTTAAGAAAATAATAAAAATTGTTTTCCACCTAAGAGTTTATTGTTGTATTTAAATTTTAAGAAAATTAATTATTATAATTAAAATCAAATCATAATAAAAGTAAAAGTTGAAGAATTATTTGCATCAAGTGACCCATATTTAGTCAAAAGGCTTGCAGAGATTCAAAATCTAATAATTTTGTATGCCTTTGGATTGATTTATTTTAATTTTAAAAAAATTATAATCAAAATACTTAAAAGATAACGCAAGAATTTGGCCTAATGATTAAATAAATGTGTTTCTTACTTTAATTATTTGAATTCAAACCCTAAATCAGCACATAAGAAATTTAATTTTTCTTAATGTATTAGACTGATATGAAAAGTGCATCTTTAAAATCCTCAGAGAAAGAATTTAATCTCAATAAAAACCTTAAAAAGACAGTTAAAAGCTGAAAAATTGTTTGTGTAAAAATTTGACAAAACTAAACATGTAGTCTATTTAAGAATTTATTCTTCATCGTGATATATTGTTGAACATTATTTTTTTTATATTTATTTTTAAAAAGAGACTTATAAATATGTTTACTATGATTAATATAATATAAATACTATATGTAACAAAACAAATTAAAGAATTATTTGAATTTTATGCTTTTATATGCTACAACTACTTATGCATGCACTTAGCATCCCATAAAAATAATGGTATAGCCCCCTACGCAGTGTTTAATAAGTGACCCACACGATCTGAAGTTATAATTTTCAGTTTTCAATAGTTAATATCATGTCGGATGAAGTAGCCAGTCGGAGAGAGTATTAGGCTACAAGCCTACAACAACATGGAATGACTTACATTATAGTCTTTGAACAAAAAGTTAGCATTTTTTATACGATCCTCGACCAACGAAAGCAAACTTTTATTCTTGAGATTAAACGTTGATTGATTTCATAATTAATGACTTGGTGACAAAATGGCAAGTAGTATTATGATCAACCTGGGTTAGCATCCAAAAAAAAATGTTGGCATTCAAATTTAGCTATAATAGTTTTATAATTTTTAATATAAAATAAAATTTCTATGACAAAATAACGTTGATATTTAAGGTATTTGACCATTTCAGTTGAAAACAAAAAAGTTATTAAAGATGTGTAATCTCAAAAAATTAATATAAAAAAGTATTACCGGATTGGAAAGTTAAAAATGAGTGATAATATTGGGGAGGTTTAGCACATGTAAGATACATCCGTGAATCCAATGAGTGAGTTGATTTGTTTGTGCCGTCAAAATCAAACCTCTCCCCATTATTGCTGTAGTAGCTTTTCTTTTGGAAATATAAATATATATATATATATATATATATATATATGATTTAATTTTAATATAGTTTTAGTGTAATTTTTTTTACACTTTCGCTTAATCATATATTATTATATCATTGAAAGAATTTAACTCCAACAATAATTACTCAAGAAGTCAAATCTTTTTAATGATTTGTCAATATATAATTAAATAATAATATAAATATTTTTATACTAATAATATATTAAAATAAAAATATATGTTCACACGTGTAGGTATGTGTGGATGTTTTATTAATATTTATCCTTTCTGTGAGGATATCAATATTATTTAATAATTAATAATTAATATTTATTCATATATCTTATTTACATAAAATATAAATGTAATATTATTTTTTAATTTACATTTTAATTAAATAAAATATATAATTAAATATTAACCATTAATTACTTAAGATATTGCTAGAATTATAAAAACAAAGGATAACTTTAATAAGCAATATGAATATTTGGATGTAATCCATGTTATAAAAATCGGACCGAACCAGCCGGCGGACCGATGAACCGGCCAAGTAACCAGTCCAGGTGACTAGTTGGGTTGGGTATGTCTCAGAATCGGTCTGATCCGGCCAGTTTTAAATGAAAATCGGTGACCCGGTTGGTTGAATCGGAACCGATCGGGTCACTAAATTAAAAAAAAAAATTTAACTTTGAAAAATCATAACTTTTGACTCGTTTGTCCGATTTAGACTAATTATATGTCCATTTCATATAACTTTTCGAGATATACGCCATATTAGTCATATTTTTTTCAAAATAAATATATTTTAGTTATTTATAATGATAAATATCATCATATGTAATGTGTATTTATATATATATATATATATGTATTTAAATATTTATTTAATTTTATGCAATTTGACCAGTGACCCACTGGTTGAACCAGTGACCCAGTACCCTGACCGAGTCAACTAACGGTCCGATTTTTATAACTATGGATGTAATGCCCTTTGAGTTTAGAAGAATCGTGTCTTCCTATAAGCTTTCTCTAGTGCCGAGAGCGAGCTCCATCTAGTGGTGGAAATATGTTAGGTTGTCTACCAGGGGTTTATAGTTTAGTTTATTTTTGGCTTATTTTGACTTAACTTATTTATTAAACAAGTCAGGCTTAGGCTTTATAAAAGCCTATTTAGCTAAATAGGTCTAGGCTTTAAAAAAAGCCTATTAGCCCTAACAGACCAACTTATTTATTTATTATAATAACATATAATTAAAATTTTATAATACGTATATGATTTAATAGTTATATATTAATATAGTTTATTTATTTTATACACAATATAATGATTTTGTTAAATATTAGGTATATTTAAAACCTATAAAATTTAAGCTTGTTGGCTTATTCAGAAATCTTTATGTAATATGGGCCTTTAAATAAGTTTTTAAGTCACGTCAAACTTTTAAGACTAAAAAAAAAATATGATAAATAACAAACTAGACTAAGGCCAATAATTTTTAAAACAGGTCAGACCTATTTAAGGTAAAGCCTAACCTAACCTAACTTATTTCTACTCGTACTAGTGAGTTCTATTATTACTATCAATATTTCTATGTCATGACTGTTTGGAGGTTGACATGTTCAATTCATTTTATTTGAGTTCATTTGGCACTTTTTTCAAGTACAATTAAGAGTGAAAATAAGTTAGGTTAGCAATTAAGAGTAGAAATAGGTTATGTTAAGTTAGACTTTGACATTTGTTTAGCTTATTATTTATCATATGTTTTTTTAAAAAAATTTGACATGACCTTTTTTATGAAAACATAAAATTTTGTTTTGTCTTCAAAGTCTATTTAAATACCTATATTGTATAAAGGTATTTAAATAAATCAACAAGTTTAAACTTTATATATTTGAAATATATTTATCTTTTAATAAAATTATTATATTGTGTATAAAATAAATAAATAATATTAATATAAACTAATAAATCATATAGATAATTAAGTATTATAAATTTTGATTTTATATTATTATAATAATTAAATAAACCAATTTTTAGGCTAATTTTTTTTATAAAAAGCATAGGCCAATTTAACTAAATAATTTTTTTTAAATTTAAACCTAACTTATTTGATAAATATATTAAATTAAAGTATGCGTAGACTTGCCTCACTTATTTTCACCCACAAGAGCAATTTACCAAAATGGATCTATTTAAAAGTTATTCCCTAATCTGGGGCAAAATTTTCCATGTAATATACCTCCTCAAGAAGCTTGTTTATGTGGAAATTTCAAAATTTCAGCCGTTTCTAACCCATTAATGACTGTCAAACAGCCAATTTAGTAGGTAGGGTCGTCTCAGGGTGGCAGCCCAAACTTATGTGTATTTTGCCAGGTTTCTAACTTATGTGTTGCTCCTGCCATGTCACAAGAGCATTGTGAGTTGCTTCTAACATTATTGCATCTTGTATAGAGGGAATAATTAGGGCTAATTTAGGTGGATGCATTGCTGGCACAATTCAAAAAATTAACATATGAATCCACTCTATCATTTCTTTCAAGTAGCACATTAGATGTGTGAGGAGAGATTGATTAATACTAAGTTCTCAGGTTAACTTTTAAGGTATCGTGATTCAACATAATAATTGTGTTGGATTAGTTGAGTTTAGAACATTACTAATTATCTTTCTTGTGCTTTGCACAGGTAATTTTATAATTTATATTTTAATATTTTATTTAAAATTATTTTTTTTATAATTATTATTTTAAATATGTTCAGTATCAAAATTCTTATAAACATATGAAAAAATGTTTAAAATTATTTTTTTGTGTCATATAATTTTTTTATTTTATTTTACTTGTGCTTAGCACATGTTAATTTATATTTATATATTTTTTTCCAAAAAAATATTTTTATATATAATTATGATTTTGGAGATGTTAAATTTTAAAAGTATTTTTTAATAAAAATTCTTAAAAATAAATGAATGAAACATTATAAATTAATTTTTTATGTTGGAGAATTTTTTTTTTTAATTTCACTATTTAATTCTTTAAATTTTAAATATATACTTTGACAATACTTTACCTCTTTAAAATAATTTTCTTTTTTAATTTTATTATTTCATTCTTTTTTTAATATTACTATGCATTTAATAATAGTGTTAATTACTTTAAAAGTAATTTTACTTATATAAATATAGATAGGACGGGTCATTGATTGGGCCTAACAATGAAATTAAGCATTTGGATAGAAAAGATTGCAACGCTTCAAATTCTAAGTCCAACTAGATTAATAAGACAACTAGAAAGTGAAATCACATTAGCAATAATCATCCTAAATTTAAATTTCTCAGGAGAAGTTTTTGAAGTAGTCCAAGTAAGTGCATACCAACCAAGTATTCACTATAGTTTCCTTCAAGGTAGGAGCCCCAAGATCAAAGTGTTCATACGCCTATATCTACACCAAAGAGAGATATCAATTGTATTATTCTCAAAATGAATACAATAAAATAGTGTAATTAGAAAAGGGATTTAGGTTCATACCTCCCACACATAGCTAATGCCGCCAAAGCTAGTGAGTGTGCCTTTTGAAATTAAGATCTCCCACGAAGCCATAAAATATGGCCAAAGCCCCTTCTCCCCAATCATAATACTTGACTGGTCTATTTGCTTCAATGAAGGCAAATAGATGAGATTGAGCATGTCGTTGGTGTTAGCAAAAAATGGTGTGCATAGGCAATAACCTTCTTAGCAACAAATTCGGGATTAATGCTTAGAAGAAGAGGATCAACATCAATTTCGTGGTGAAACTCTATGAGTGTGTTTGGAATATTAAAAAATGAGAATTGATTTGATTTACAAATTAAATTTTGTGTTTGAAATGTTAAAAAATAGGAATTGATTTGATTTTGAAATCCTTTTGATTTAAGTTGTGTGTATTTAGAAATCCAATCAAATTTGATTTGATTTTAAATTTAATTATTTAAATTGACTATTTTACTCTTACTAACTTTTTTATTTTACCTAACTAACTTAACAATATCATTTACAATTATATAAGATTAAAAAAGTAAAATAATCAAATCAATTCTATTTTTAATGAGTTTCAAACATAAGAATTGATTTCTAAATCAATTCAAATCTAATTTTTTATAATGAGTTCTAAACATTAAATTTGATTTTTAAATCAAATCAAATCAAACCAAATCAAATCTATTTTTAATTGATTCCAGACACAACCTCTAAAAATTTAGTAGTTCAACGTCAATGATATCGGCAAGGCAATATAAATTACCAAATCTATGTCAGTATAATTCGGTCTTTCTTAGGAGGTATTACATTAAAATATTTCTTGAAAGGAAGCCATAAACTGCATAGATGGCGAAAAACGTTGTTGATAGAGTAGTTTAGATATGAAGTGAAATATAGAAAGCACCATAGAAACGGGGAGTGCTACATATGGAATTATGGAATAAGTATATGAGAAGGAAACTAATCTAATTTTTAGGTTGTGATTTGAATAGATAAGAGCCGCCAATGATGATATGTTCTACTAGCAATATCAAGGAAGATGGTTTTCATCCAAGACTAGGAATGATTTTCTCAATTCCTTTTGATAGATGAATATATTAAGTTGATATTTTCTATTATTTAATTTGCTCACAAGTCAAAGACTAATCAATTGATTGAGTGAGTTACTTGTTTACATATAACTCTTTTTTTTTTTAACATCATAAAAGTATCGTATGTTAAGTTTTGAGATTAAATTTTTTTTCACATGATTTTCAGGATACACTCTCATATTGACCTAGTGTATTTACTAGTTATCTCACTTGTTTTTATTTTATATTTTAAATTTATAATTTATTAAAAATAATTTTTTATTTTTAATTATTATTTTAAATATGTTAAGTTTATTTTAATAAAGATTAGTAAAATTCTTAAATATTATTAAAATTCTCAAATATTTTAAATTTATTTTATTAAATATTATTTTAATAAAAAATCTCAAATATATAGACAAAGAAAATGTTAAAAATTAATTAAAGTTTTGCTATATGCTATCACTACTACTTGAATCATTTTTTTTACCAACCTTTGTATTTACTGATATCATTAATTTCTTATCAAGATAATTTTACTATATAATAATAATAATAATAATAATAATAATAATAATAATAATAATAATATAAATTTAGATATGTTATTAATATAGCCTATGCATTTAATGATTTTAATAATTACTTAAAAGGTAATTTACTAATTATTATTATTATTATTATTATTATTATTATTATTATTATATAAATATAAATATGTTATTACTATAGCATATGCATTTAATGATATTAATAATTACATTTTTTTAGGGAATTAATAATTACTTATCAAATATAATTTTACTAGAAATTAATTAATTTCCCTTTGTCCCACGTTTATTTATTCATTGGAAGTTGGGCAACCCCTTTATATTATGCTTTTCTTTTATTCCTCTCCATGGGCATGTGCCATACTTGCCTTTTTTTTCCGAATGCAGCATCCAAGCATAGATATAATACATTTGTTTAATTTTATTTGTGTTCGGAAAGCATTTTCTTATTGTATGAAGTTATTGTTTGTAGTTTCTAATTAGAGTTTAATTTTTATTTATTGTTAGTGTAAAAAAAATTTACATTATCATTTAATCATGTATTGCCAAATCATTAAAAGAGTTTGACTATCACAACCACTACCTAGAAAATATAACTATTTAATTATATGTCAACACATAATTGAATGAAAGTGTAAAGAAACTTTACATTGACAGTGAATAGAAATTAAATCCTTCTAATTAATGTGAGAGAGATACATTGTTAGAAACTACATATTTATAGTTAAAGATAAAATTGAGAAAAATGGAAGCCAGATTCTACCCAAACAAGCTTGTGTGATAGTTTTTTTTTTAATTAAAAAATATATTCATTTATTCAAATTGGTAAAATACGTTGAGAGCAACACAAATTTAATAATGCTAAAAACGAAAAAAGAATAAATCTGTGAACAAACTCATAACACCTAAGTTAATAGCATAACATGGCAAAATGTCTACAAATGTGACAAAATCAAAGTAACCTGAAAACCTATGCCTCCGGATCTGACTTAATTGAATCTGTAATTGATCGAAATTGATTTACCAATCTGAACCAAACGACCACCGCAACAAGACGAAAAACTAAATGCCGCCGTGTCAAGATGATGAATAAAACATTGCCGTACTCCGAAGAAAACAAGAAAAAACATGAAAAAAAACTAAATCTATGTGGAAAAACTACTTATTTAGATAAAATGAGAGAAAAAACTATGTAAATGAATAATTCTAAACCAAAAAAAGACTCAAACCACCCCATTCAATGAATAAGAAATAAAAATAAAATGAGTAAATAAAAAATTGAGATAAGGACTAATATTTTTTTTATTAAAAACAAAAACCTGTTAAATAGCTTGTGTGATAGTTGTAACTTCTAACTATCAACATCCCTAATTTTACTTTTTTAAAATTTTGAAGTGCAAATGAATCATTAACAATGCAAGTAGGTCTTTATTTGTTATTTTTTAAAAAAAAAATACTTTATGATTTTAGGGTTCTATACTTCTATTACTTTTTCATTTTTCTCCTTTTCCTATTTTGTTTAAAAATAATTTCAGTTAAACACAAATATAATATATTTCAACTCACGTGGACAAAGAATGCAATAAATTAGTTAGGATTAATAAAATAATTATGAAAGGATATTGTCAGTGTCATACTTTAATGTTTTATTATTTCTTAAAATTATTATAAATATTAAATAAAATATTTATAAAAATAACTATAATTAAAAATATTATTTCATTATAAAATGTAATCATTTTTTAAAAATAAAAAATATAAATAAAATAACTATTTTTATAATAAAATAATTGTTTCTTTATAGTTATCATATTTAGAAAAAAATTAAAAAGTTGACTCATCAAATCACACATTAAAGTAATTTACCAAAACAAAAAAGAGTAGAGATATTGTATTAAAAATTTCCTTAATAGTAATTGTTACTTAATAAAAGAAAATTATAAAAAAGAATAACCAGGTTTGGTGAGGTCAACAACAAGAATTTTCATGGTCTTCAAAAGAAATAAAAAAATTAAATAAATAACCTAAATAGAAACAAAATAAATAAATAAATAAACGCAAACGCCTCCCACCTTCATTATCACTGAACTGGAGTATCATATTCATATCACACCCTGAAAACCCTATTCTCTCTTCCGCTTCCGCACACCTTTGCTTCTGCATAACCCTACGACGTCGTCACCGTCGCCGGAATCTGACGTCATGTTCTGCCGGAGCTCCTTCGCCTCCCACCTCTCTTCCACTGCCCAAATCGACTTCGCCACCATTCTCGCCGCCGCCGCCACCACCATTACCATCAGCATTATCTGAAATCTCTCCCTTATTCCAACGCACTTGAAGTGAAACCATTTCCGGACCTTCAATCGGGTCGGTTTTTGGGTCAAATTGTCGGATTCGGGTTTGATCGGGTGTTGTTCGGAACTGTGTTGAGCGATGGCCATGCTGAAGAGCTATAGTAGTAGTGTGTGCTTGAGAGGATCCGGTTTCCCGGGTTTCCGCTCCAATGCCAGCGATGGCAACAACAAGAGGTTAAAGCTGCTTTTTTATTTTAAAAAAAAATCGCTTTGTTTATTTAATTAGTTATTTATTTAATCAGTTGTTTATTTTATTTGCTGATTTTTTTTATTGCCTTGTGTAACTTGATGTGTTTGTTTCTCATGATTTTTGTTTTTTGTTTTTGTTTTCCCTTGGTTTGGACAATCCATCTCTATTGTAAATTGAAAACCCAAATGCCCATGTGATTGATTGATATATTAAATTCTGAATGATATCCGTGTCACCCATAATGGGTTTCAGATGGCTTATCTTTTTTAACTTTTCTAGTTCTGATTTTTGCTATACATGATCAATAATTTGTAGGTTTTTAATAAAATTAACTGCTTCGTGAAATTGTTCGTTGAACTCCTTCAACCAATTTATTTTAAAATACCATTCTTTAGATACTTGGGTTTTTAACATTTAGCTAATAGTCTAACACCATTATACCATTGTTTTACATTCTAGTCATATGAGAAAATAACTGATCATAAGGAGCCATATGAGTTTAGAAGACTTAAGGTTGCTCCTAAACTGGGAATCTCTTGCCCTCCTCTTCATGTGTGGGTTAAGTTTATTTCAAATCTTTCCCTTTACTATGTGCAAGCATAGTTAAACCTTTTACTTACCTCTTCCCAGTTCTTTGTGGTCAAGAATTTATAATGAAAAGAAGCAAAATGATTTATTAGAATGAAAGAGATAATTTGCATTCATCCGTCTACTTCTATATTCTTGAGTAACTGTTCTATTCTTTTTTATTTTTAATTAAGGCTAACTGGCTAAGGCTTATTCTTGTTAAATGAGGATTCTATTTGCTCTTTTAGTTGCAATATGGCTGTCAGTGTCCTATACTCCTATGTGAAATAATATATATATAAGCAGGGGAGGAACTAGAATAAAAAGATTGGGGTGGCAAAATCAAAATTTTAGGAGGGCTAAACTCATATTTCAAAAAAAATAATAATTGAATTTTAAAAAAATTTGGGGTGCCACTTAACCTGGTTTGGCCCCTGTATGTAGGGTTTCAGAAGTCTAAGACCAGTGACTGGTTCCAATTGCACTGCAGGAAAAATACCAAATCTCTTAGCCATTAATCCAAATTTTGTTTTATTAATAATGTTAAATATTTGTTTGTATGAACCAGGAACTCATACTGGAAGCCTCCACAAGCAGCTGTGATACCCAATTTCCACCTCCCAATGCGTAGCTTCGAGGTGAAAAATAGGTGGGTTTGAATAATGAATGTACTGTTCCAAATTGATTCATTCTCCTGTTAAATTCTATATTTTCCATTTGTTTTCATTTCCTATATGATATTTTGTATTTTATGTGTATTTATGTGTGCATTGTGTAGATTAAATGGGAATGTATGGAACCTCTGCTCTGGGTAGAATTTCTGGAAGAGTCACAGGAAGTGATTTTCTATTCTAACTTGTGACACAAGCATCTGGAGCTTTAAACAATATTCTCTCTCTAATCTTCACTTTGAACTTACTATATATCTGTTTCTCCTTTGTCATTCACTTTGAGATTTAGTTTGGATATACAAAGCTTATATGTCATCTAGATCATCTTTCATCTGTAAAGCAGTTTTATACTGATTTATATAATAAAAAACTGCAACCATGCACGTGTATATTTTAAGGAATGTGGTAAAAAAATGTTGATCTGTATATTTGTTGTTGTTGTTGCTGTATATTTCTGGCTTCATGACTGTTTATTTGTGTGGCTGGTTTTTGTTTACAAATCTGAACTTGTTAACCAAATTTTTACAATTATTGCTCGCAAACATCACAAGAATCTATAAAAACGAAGCTTTATGGAAAACCTGTTCATGGTAATTAAGTTTTATATGTACCGTATTTACAGGACATCGACTGAGGACATAAAGTGTCTGAGATTGATAACTGCCATTAAAACTCCATACCTACCTGATGGTCGATTTGATCTTGAAGCATATGATGACTTGGTGAATATGCAGATTGTAAATGGCGTTGAAGGTATTATTGTTGGTGGCACAACTGGTGAAGGTCAATTAATGAGCTGGGATGAACACATAATGCTTATTGGGCACACAGTCAACTGTTTTGGTGGGAAAATTAAGGTTGTTGGGAACACTGGAAGCAACTCCACCAGGGAAGCAATTCATGCCACTGAGCAGGGTTTTGCTGTTGGAATGCATGCTGCCCTTCATATAAACCCTTACTATGGCAAAACCTCCTTGGATGGTATGGTTTCTCACTTTGATAGTGTGCTTTCTATGGGGCCTACCATCATATATAATGTACCTTCACGGACTGGTCAGGATATTCCTCCACGTGTAATTCAAACCTTGGCTCAAAGTGTTAGCTTGGCTGGTGTCAAGGAGTGTGTGGGAAATGACCGAATCAAACAGTATACAGGTAATGGAATTGTTGTGTGGAGTGGGAACGATGATCAATGCCATGATGCTAGATGGGGTTATGGGGCTACTGGAGTGATATCTGTTGTCAGCAACCTGATTCCTGGTTTAATGCGAGAACTCATGTTTGGGGGCAAGAATCCTACACTGAATTCAAAGCTCATGCCTCTGATTGACTGGCTTTTCCATGAGCCAAACCCCATTGGTTTGAACACGGCTTTTGCTCAACTTGGGGTTGTCAGGCCAGTTTTCAGGCTACCATATGTACCTCTCCCTGTGGAGAAAAGGATAGAATTTGTCAAATTGGTGAAGGAAATTGGTCGAGAGCATTTTGTTGGAGAAAAAGATGTTGAGGTTCTTGATGACGACGACTTTATCTTAGTTGGTCGATATTAATTTAGATTACCTTCTAGACTCATTGTAAGTTACTCTTGCTGTGTGGTTTTGTATCCTTTCTTGGGGTTTGCCGAAGTTCAGAAAACCAGATGATGTACAATAGAGTCAGTTCAATTAAACTCAATAAAAAAGATTTAGTTTCTTTTCATTGACTATTTGTAGTTGGAAACTGGTTCAAATTAATTCCAAATTATAACTGCTTTTGCATATCATATGAACCTTGTTTAAATCTTGCCGAACATTTTTTTTTTTACACAAACACATTGATGTAACCGTAGAAGTCAGAACTCTGCTTGGAAAAATGGGAGTTGGAGATCAAAGTGGTGAAGCATTATGATGAAGAACACATCTTGATTATCTTCCCTCTTATTTTACTCTATTTGACAGATCTGCATATTTTCTCACAAGATTTATACCATAAAACAGACTCACCTGTTGGACGCACACATGGAGATGTGACTGTAGTCTGTAGATGTTTGAGCCCTCCTTAGAATCTCCTTAGAAAGATATAAGGCAGAGAGAAAAGTGGTGATGTATTAAGTGAAAAAAATGTCCTTGCTATCATTCCCCTTGGTTTTCTCACTTTGATGGCGAATCTGTCTTATTATCTCAAAACAGTATTGTGCCTATTGGACGTTTGAGTTCGTATCCCTGTAGTCTGTATCTGTTGGTTTCCGGTGGATAATTAGTGTCTTCTGGCTCGCAGGCATTATCTACGATCACTAGAAAGATAATCGACTGATAAGATTTCTTTTTTTGATAAAAAAAGAATTTCATTGAGACGAAGTAAGAGTTATAAAAGAATTGGAGGATAAGGAATCCTTAATGACAAAAGTGTAAGACACAATACAATAGAAAAAAATGAGAATATCAAAAGAATAAAGCTGCTCAAACCTTAGTCAAATTTGTAAGGGGAAGTCTTTTAAAAAGATCATGTGCTTTACATCCAATAAAGGGCACACGTCAAATCTTATCCCAAATCAGATGTTGTGCCGTAAAAATTTCCTTAAAAATATATAAGTTACGCTCTGACCAAATATATTAAAGTGTAGTGAAAATTGCACATTAATACAAATATTTAGCCTTTTTACTTCTATCAAAACCATAATAGCTAATTATCAAAAAATGGTCCAAGGTCATAGGGTACACCTAATATTCTCCAAAAAGGTTAAACAAAGAATTTTAAAGAGAAACAACAACCGGACAATGTAAAAACAGGTGGGGGACTGATTTTAAACAGACACCACACATGACACGAAAAGCACTTTATGCGGCTTACGAACTTGTAACATGTCATTAGTATTAATTCTCCTGAGCACCACGGTCCAAATAAAAGACTTGACCATTTAGGGAACTTTGCATTTCCAAAATAGTTTATCAAGAGGGAAAGGGACTCTATGCAAATAATGAGTTAGGAAATGGAAAAAAGATTTGCAAGAGAACACTCCTAAGGTCAGGAGACCAAATCCTAGTATTTAGGTTAGGAGACAAATGAACAAAGTTAACGATACCCAAAAGAAACTCTAATTCAAAAAATTCCCTATCATTAACAAAAAAAAGTGAAAATTCCAAAAAAAGATTGAATCTTGAACATTAAAAAAATTGTGGATATGGGAGCTATGTAAGGAGGAAATATGATAAAGATATGGGAAGGCATATCTAAAAGAGAAATCTCTTACCCAACAATCCTCCCAAATGTTAATATGAAAGTCATTACCCACCTTTAGTAAAAGTAAAGACTTAAAGGTAGCATAATCTTCAGCGATAAATTTTCATGGGCTAAAATGAGAAGCTCGCATAGCTGTGTTAGCATCCTACTCATTTTGAACTAAGTCATACTTACTTCAGATAATGTAATGACAAAGGGAATAAGATTTCATAGGAAAGTATCATAGCCATTTACTTGTCAGAGCAATATTCTTAGACACTAAATTACCAAGACCCAAACACCATTCCTTTGTAGGACGGCAACACACTTCCCAACTCACTAGATGATCATGTCTTATATCTTTAACACCCAACCAAAAAAAATCCCTCATAATTAATCTTTTCTAAAGTATTGGACACTACCACAACGACACATAAGAAAGACAAGTAGTATGCAAAGTACAAACAGATGCCATAGGTTATTCAAGATCTTGGGTCTTAAATCTCTTTTTGACTGACCTTATTGTGTATTGCTCTTGAGAATAAACGTATATCTTCATTTGGCATCTGTTGCCATTGTCATTGGCTTGCGTTGCATCTAATCAAATATTTGAAACTTGCGACTTATGATCTGTGCACTGCTCTTGTATAACAATGTTAAGTATGAGTAATCCCTAAGCCATTACTAACCCAGTGGCTTTTTTTTTGTTACTTTACACCTATTTTCCACTTTTGCTGACATATATAGGCTCTTGAACCCGGGAACTGAATACTGAATATGCTCAATGAACTCCGACAGAGTTGAACATGTGAATGCTAGAACTTCTGAAACAGGGACTTCCTCTTTCCCAACTTCATAATAAACATAAAATGTGGACAAACAAAAGAAGAAAAACATGTTTAATTACGAAGAGATGTAAGCTAAACTTTTAAGTGTTATTCTATTTTATAAAATATGTTCATTCACTTGAAAAGGTTATGATTATATTATTATAAGATATATATCATAAACGAATTTTATTAGCTCGCCTCTAATTAAATTTTTCCCTAAAGAGTTAAAAGGAAAAACATGATAAATTATCTAGTCATCTCTAAACGTACACCAGGAAAATAACAGGAATTAACAAATTAATTAAAACTAATCGTAACATTGCACAATACTATATTCCTTGTAAATGGTTTTACAATTAAACTTATTGCAAGAAAATTAATTTAACCTCAAACTAAGAAACAAACAAGAAGGAAAGATGATTTTCAGGGCTCCATATAAAAAAGGATCAATAACAACAGACCCTTTAATTTTCCCTACTCTTGGCTATAATAAATAAACTGTATTAGCCAATAGCTAATGATGACTTGGGTTGGGGATGGAATTTTCCTCACCTAAACTTTTTTCTACCCAAAAAAGCTAATAGCTAGTGATTGGTTTTGTTATTTTGTTCAGAAACCTTCTTTTGGAGCTGAGATAAGAGGGCCTGATTCTCTTTGTGAAGGCGCACAGCTTGCTTCCTCAACTTCTCATTCTCCTCTATGATGCTTTGGTTCTCTATGTACAATTTCAAGTTTTTCATCTCAATCTCTGCTTTGACGGCAACCATCCTTTTCCTATGTCTTGCTTCTTTCAATTGTGCCCTCCTCCTATATCATCAAACAAGTCAATATCACACACAAAAAACAAAACATGCACACAAGCTGGAAGAGCCAGCAAAAAAGATTTTGTTGAAACTATAGAAGTACCTGTTGAGCAGGCCCAACCGAAGGTGCCGGTGGTGTCTCTTGGATGGCCATGGAGGGGGAAGGGAGAAAACAAGAGGACAATATGGGGTTTGTTTTGAAGTGAAGGAGCACATATTGTTTCCCTCTAAAACTGGGGGTCTCTCAGAGAAGTGCTGGAAGCTTGAGAGATAAGGTTCACTTGCAAAAGAGTAGTAAATAGTTGAAGATGGGAAACCAAGTGATG
Source organism: Styphnolobium japonicum (assembly GCA_023212625.1). Taxonomy (NCBI): domain Eukaryota; kingdom Viridiplantae; phylum Streptophyta; class Magnoliopsida; order Fabales; family Fabaceae; genus Styphnolobium; species Styphnolobium japonicum. The sequence continues at coordinate 9,248,198 of JALBWW010000007.1, read as the reverse complement.
AAAGTGAGGCGTAACAATTGGGCTTCAAGGGGTTTATATAGCCATATAGGTGAGAAACTACAGGGGAAAAAGAAAATTGATATAGCTGTGATTTTGTGTTTGTATCTGCACGAGAGAGAGAGAGAGAGAGAGACTTTTCATAGAAATGATGGCACAAGGACTCATGATTACAAAGGGCAGCAATAGATGAGGAAGGCAGAAGAGGATGAAGAAAAATGCCTCTCTTCTTTCTTGGCCTTTTTGATTGCCTTGTTCCAGAGTCTAAAGGGCTCAAATGGGTGGTGGGTAACGTAGAGGTGGGGGAGGGGGGGTGCGGCACAAAGAAAGTACCGTACCCATTCTAGAAGTTGAGTTACACTTTTCGAATTTTAGAACTTTCCCCTTCAGTTTCATGACCGTTTAGGTCCTTCACTATTACCATGGGATCTTTCAAACTTCAATTAGAAATAGTCATGAAGTCACGTGGGGTGTAATCAAATTGTTTTGATAATTATGGTAGAAGACAATTTTGACATAACATAATATTCAAAGTGGCCAACCTGCATTTACTCCGGTTCTTTTAAAATGGGCCAATATATGGTTGCTTCTAGTTTCAATACTTATTGCTGCACCAGTATCTGCCTACTTTCTTCAGGTAGCCCCAAGTAATAGAAATGCCACAGACAGAATTGCTTACAGCTAAGGGCACCTTGATAAAGAAAAGAAAATTTTTTTTCTTGTTTCATATATAGTAAAGATTGAGAGGGAAGAACAGGCTTCATTTTTTCATATGAACCAAAGGGAATACTAATTAACTGAAGTTGAGAGATGGACAAGTGAGTACTGATGAAAATTGTAGAAAATTGCCTCTTTCTTATAAGAGGAAATGAAACAATGTTTTATTGGACAAACTCTTTGTACAGATTAGTAATATCTTCTACAGTCATCTGAAGTGCTTCTGCCACAAGCTTGAATAGAGATGAGCTATTTTTATGGATTTTGAAGTTTATATTTAAGTTACACAACAGGGTTGCATTCCTCTTAGGAACTTCTCTCCTTTTGTTCATAAAAGAGATTTAGATATAAAACCTTTCAGTATCTATTAATTGATTTCCCAATATTCTTGATTCGGTGTGCACGTGTGGCTACTCGATTGTACCCAAACATCTCAAAAATGTAAATTTGTGTATCGTTGTCTTTCTTCTCCATTGTCTTACGTAGATCAATAACAGAGTCAATGGAATCTGTTCACAATAGTGTGAAACTGAGCATCACACCGAAAATGTGCTCTAATTAAGAATTCCATCTTTTGAAATTATCAGGACATAGAGATAGTGTTCAACTATAAATAAAAAAGAACAGTATATGGTCAAAAGTTATTATTTATTTCTTATAATAGTACTTATATAAGCCTGGTCTTTTGTACGTAAGAAAGGTTTTGTTTGAAAAGCAGACACAACATTTCTAATCCTTTTTTTGCTTTCACATTATGGAAATGTCTTTACGTGTTAGGTTTCTCTTAGTTCAAGTAATGAAATTCCAAAACATTGTCATTATGCTTAATCATTTGCTTTATTTGAAAACATAACCCAAAGTATTTTGTTTATTTATGGTCGACCTAGCTGGATTAGCACACATTTTAATTCTTTTTAGTTAGCCTATCAGAGACGTAATCACTATTACTTAAATGTCGGAGAAACAAACTGCAACCAATCAGATACCTTCTTTACAATACATTATATTATATTAACCAAATTTGGTTATGTTACTTTAGAGCCACCATCGAAGTCCAACTTCAAAAGAAGAGTCACATGGAGTTGCACGTGAAAGTCACATGTGGATAAGAATAAGCCAATTGAAAAAGAGTAGAGTATTGGAAGAGAGGGTAGAGGTAATGAGGATGAAGGGGGTAGTAGTCAATGTGGTTAGGTCCCTTCTTTGTCCCTTTTCTTCATGCAATTGAGTACCAAAGCCATGCTCATTTATTTGGAAAATGAACCCCATTTTGGCTTCATCTTCTTCTCTATCATTATGACCACCATGCCCCCTTCACATCCATTCGGTGGTTTTTTGTTTATATCATGATGGTATATAGTGGGAGCTAGTATTTTTGTCCAACTTCGGCTAAGCCACTTCACATGTTCCCTTCAACTTGTTGGCTGCAAAAAATCACCTTTTGGTATATAAGTCACAATAAATTTGGAACCTGAAGGAAAGTATCTGTTTTGTATTTTACATAAGTATTTGCTAACAACCAAGATGGTGAAAATCATGAATTGATTGTGTACATATTTATGTAATACATAAAAGTAATTCAGGCAGTCTCTAGATATTCGCCTCAAGATATAAGATGAAAAGCAAGGATTCAACATATAGCTAATGTGGAGATGCTAGCTAGGAAAGCGAAGTGTCATACTAGGGCAAAGCGTGTGGGGTTAATTTGAGCTTAAAGGGAGTCCTTTTCAGTTAGTATAGAAGCTAGAAAGGAAAAGCAGAGGGAAAGGAGCAAAAGTAATTTACGTATGACTTCATAATCTGATGGTGATATGTATCTTTTTTCATGATAGTGCATATTATGTAAATACGTGTATATATTTGATATGTACAAAAGTATATTCCAAAGATGGGTTCTTGAATCCCTCATCATGCCCTTTTGAAAGAAAGTTGAGCCATTTGATGAGGACAAGGACCACTAGCCTTCACTCATTTCTTGTATTACTACCACCAAAATACTTGCACTACGGGGGATAAAGATGTCGATAGTCAACTATGATATCAAAATCCCTCCCTATTTTCAAGATGATCTTATTGCCTATATTTTTGGTGTATAATTAATAGGAGCACAACTTGAAATTCGTCTATATCTCCTTCCTCTAACTTAAGGGAAGATTCTTTTTGGGGTGGGATGTATGGCATTAAGATAAGTGTGGTCTTTATATAATTAATATATATGGTAGCATCTAAACTGTAAATGAAAACCTTATTTTATATGTTTATTAGAAAGTATAAATTAAAAATGATAAGGTTAGAATCTTAAGCTATCAAGTTTTTACTTTTATCGCCACTTGAGATAGTTCAAGTAAATGAAGTAATTTTTTTAATAATTAAAGATAATAGATTTAAATCTTCGTAAATTAAAAATAAAAAGATATTATACTTTTTCTTAAACAGGTTTTATGTCAGATTATCAATATTTGGCTATGATCTTTGTGGCTAGGCTTCTAAACAAGGAAAAGTTCTTAATAGGGGGAGAAAGATAATTTAGTGTGACTTGTAGAAAAGTATTCCATTTTGTTGTGTAGATTAAATTAACCAAGTATTAAACTAATTTAATCAATAATTTACTTACAGTTAACCACATATGATCAAGTATCAAAATGAAGATAAATTATTAATTAACTGTATGTAAATTATTAGTTAAATTAGTTTAATACTTGATTAATTTAATTCACAAACCAAAATTGAATAATTTTCTCCCAAGCTACACTAAAGTGTACTCTTTCTCCCTTCTTAATATGCATGGATGTAGTAGCTATCACTCAAGCCGCACATAAGATGTACATAGGGAGAATGACAATTTAGTGTGGCTTGTAAAAAAGTTTTCCATTTTAGTTTATGGATTAAATTAATTAAGTATTAAACTAATTTAATTAATAATTTACTTACATTTAATTACATATCAAGTATCAAAATGAAGATAAATTATTAGTTAATTGTATATAAATTATTTATTAAATTAATTTAATACTTAATTAATTTAATAACTGAACCAAAATGAAATACTTTTTACCCAAACTGAATTAATGAGTCATTCTCCCATGTACATATTTGACAAATATATGGCTCAAATCTAAGCTATTGAGTGAATATAAATAGACATTAGGTTTATACAAAAATTTCTTTTAAATAATAGATTTAATTAATCCAACAAAAAAAATATTGTTTATGCCTTTGATAGTAGATATATAATCTCACAAATATATGGATTAATATGGTAACACTCAAAGAAAGCTTTCATAGAGTCCCTACATACCAGTGACCACCACCAAGCATTGTGGCTAAGTGATAAAGGCTTTTGCTTGGGTGCTTCATGGCTTGAGTTTAAATTATTCCTAATGTTAATGGGCTTTTTTTTGGTAAAAAAATTAATAGTGAGGATAATTAGTTACTTTAGTACTATTGTTTAAGGCTTTTGTAATATGTCTAGAATCTCGAAGTGCAAGTAAAAGTCCAGATGATTCTTCCTTCCAGGGTACTAGCTCAGAGGTTGTCAACCCGTGTTGGTAGTCTTAATGGGTTAAATATAAATACCACTTGCACAATTATAAGCATTGTTTTAAAAACCGGTCCAACAGGAGCGGTTCAACCTGTTGGACCGTGGACCGGAAGCTCCACCGGTTCTGGTTCAACCAAAGAACCACCCAAGCGGTTAAACCGTAAAAATCATAAAAGAAACCGGTTGAACCGGTAAAAAACCGGTTGGACCGGTCATCAATTTTTAAATTGAATTTTTATTAAAAAAGAAAGAAGAAAATGGTTCTTTTTTTAAAAAAAACTTAGGATTTAGCTCTTTTAGAAGTTGGGTCGGGGGTTTCCACAATTCTAGTCTTTCTTTTTCACAAAATAGGTGACGACACTACAAAGCGGTTTATGATTTTTGTGATTAGTTATATATATATATAGTATATAGTATACCGGTTCAACCGATCAAACCGATCAAACCTTGAACCGCTCTCCTCTCCGGTTATCCGGTTTTTAAAACATTGATTATAAGAATAGTTATTCTTCTGTTTGATATACTAAACATGCTCCTTTAGTGGATCAACATTAGAGATGAATATAATCCAATTTATTAAAAACGGGACCAATGCTCCTTAACATATCTATAGGTGCTAGCTATCTATTTACACATTTTGCTCACCACAAAATATTCCTCCATACCATTTTCACTAAAAGATTTCATATTTTCACTGAGTGGAACTACATATTTAATAATTCAAACAGAAAAATCAGATTATTTTTTTAAAACATTAATTATATATTATGGCTTGGAAAATTATATTTGTTTTTCCATTATCTTTATAAATGAAACATCAACTAAGATTAAGAAATTGTTGTATACATAGTTAATAGTGTAGGATTTGAACACACGTAAATCAAGTTTAGTTTTTATTTATTTATTTATTTTAATTATACACCAAAATTCACCTTCACCTTCACTTTAGTTTCTCTCATCTTGTGTTGAATTTATGACTTTCAATTTTAATGTTACATCAGTTGGTAGGATCGCAAATGGTTTTTTTTTATGCTGGTTTAGATCCTTCAATTCAATTCAAGTAAATATCAGGAACTCCTTTTTTGTATTTGATCAATGCGTGGTACAATGTATCATAAAATAAGCTAATATAATATACATGGACAGGGATGCATGTCAACAAACTATAACTTGAAGTGAGTTGGAAAGCAGCAGTAGTTTCACATGCACTATTTATGTATTGACTGCTAGCTCATGCACCTCTCACCATCAACCTTGTGGTCCACCTCAACATCACAATTTCCCTTGAAATCAAATTAGAAATCTATGATCTTTCGCTCTGCCACTCAATTATCCAATGCCATTGATTGCCTTCAAAATTGGTACACATCCTCATCATCATCACTTAGCTTTCTTTTTTCTATTAACATCATCATCATGACATTTTGAAACATGTTCGACATCTATATATGAATTTGTACCAGATAGATACAGAGGCCGGAATCTCATGCAGTACAGGGACACAATATCTTCCTTTGGGCGATCATATTACAATATATTATTTTAAATAATGTGAATTTAATTAAAGCCTCCATTGTTACAAGTTTTGGAAGAATTAAAGAAATTAACCGAATGCATGCATATATATAGATAATCTTAACGAACATTATATATGCTTCTCTCAAACATATTGTTAGAACAGAATTTGAATGAGAAATTACTAACCATTCAGTAATAAATTGCTAGAGTTGCTTATCTATCGATTCCTTCTCCTCTTGTAGCATCAGGTTGTCCACCAATTCTTCAATGTGGGAGTGAATTCTAGCTGCACGTCCCTCTATAGAAACCACGAACGTTAACCTTCAATAACGTTAGTTTTTGTTAGGTATCAGGCGTCCTCTAAAATTAACTTGTATAAAATTGAAAAGCTCAGGAGGATCTGCGGAGTATGCTAACTAGCTTTTGGGGGATTTCATTTCTGCCTTTGCAACATAATTGAGTGTTACCTTAATTCAAGAAGTTGGCAAGACAAACAAAGGAAAAAGAAAGAAAATCATGTATACTGAAAATGAGTTACAAATTGTCATTTAATTTCTGCCTTATCAGGAAACAAACTAGGCCTCAGCTGCTGAAACTGCTCGTTGATTACAGCCCTCCACCTGCTTCATGTCATCTTAAACTCTCACTTAAAAACTTAAGCTTTTTAGGTTATAAGCATGTAACAATAATTTCAGTATTTCTTTAATCCAGTAATCTAGAGTTTGATCTCTACTCTCTTTGCGTCCTCATAGATTAATTAAATTTTAGTACGATTTAAGAGAAAACATGCTCTTTATCTATATATACTTCAATTTGAAGACATCAGTTGATGCACCAGATTGCATAGTATAAGAGAATAGGATGAAGTCACATAAGATAAGAAGTCATACCTCCATTTTTTGTGCATAACTATATAAACAATTATAGTATAAATAAATATTTACTTAAATAAAATCATATTTCTTTCTCAATATATTGAAACTAAAGACGGTTGTGGTAGGAATGATTTAGTCGGTGGAGTAATATAGTTATAACAATGAGGTGGCGGTGGTATAATGAGACAATGGTATAGCTGGTAGTGGTAGAATTGGTGGCGATAGAATGATGGAAACAAAGAGAAAATAACATTTAGTTTTGTAATCTTATCTAATAAATTAACTTCATTTAATATATTAGCTTTTAAATTCAATTGTTTTCCAAATAAAAAAGCTTGTTTAAACAAAACAAAAGACAAAAATTATTCAAATGACAATGATTATTTGACTTTTGATATAGAGCCGCGTTTAATCTACTCCTAGGTTCATACTAATTTCCTTAGCAATTCCCACAAACTCACTACTTTTCGACTTTAAGAATTGATCAACACATAGTAAATAGTTTACAACTCACCTTAAATACTAAATTCATCAAGGTACTATAACAACTCTTTTTATTTATTTATTTATTTTTTCATTCGGTCATTTATTTGTTTCGCTTATTCACAACGTGAGCACTTCAAATGGGTCTCGTCTACACTATGTTTGGAATCAGGAAGGCAACTATAGACATCCCTTGCTTATTTGGGTTCATTGACTCTTATGTCTATTAGGATTTGTAAAAGAATAATGATAATTGCTTATACTTATGCCGTGTGACAATGTGTTTACGTATTTATAGGCCAGTTGCATATACATTAAAACTTGCTACACTGTGCAAGTACATATTGTGTTACTTCAAATTATGTGTAACTAGTATATCACCCGTGCGATACAAGGTATAAGAATAAAAAATTTTATGTTAACAACAAAATTAAAATTTAAAGTTTTAGTACATAAATAACTATAAATAAATATAATTTAAACAAATCTAAATCAATAGACGTTTAATATACATAAGTTTGAAAAATAAAGAAATATACATAAGTTTGAAAACTAAAATAACTTATTGTACCAAAAAAATGTACTTGTAACATAATAAGAATGAATACAATAAATGCAATAACGTATCAGACTTTCTTATTCAAATTTGATGAGTAGGGCATAGAATGACCATTTCTTGAAAGAATTCATCAATGTAAGACTACAGTGAAATCAGGGTAGGTTCCAAACTAAAAATAGAGTAGTATACGACATTGTTTTTTCTAAGATTTGATTAAATTACATTTATTTTCCTTATCTTAAAAATTACATTGACCTTCCATGTTTTGAATTATTATAGACAAACATCCCTTGCTCAAATCTTGTCAGTGACATGTACCCCTTTAAAGGTGAGAAATAAAATAGAAGTCAGTTTAATTTCTAAATCAAGAGATATAAGTTAAATTTACACAAAACTTTAATTTTTTTATTGTTTGCTGTCATCCAACTATTTTGTCTTGTTAACTGTATCTTTTATAAGGCGATCATTTCATCCTTTAATTTTTCTATTTAGTTCACTTAAAGATACTTAATTAATGACTATTTAAGCTGTAGCTAGGATGGTTAGCTATTCTCTTACAAGAAAGGACCTTATTATGTAGCACATCCTTAATAAAGTATACTCTCTTAATATGATTTTAAAATAAGTTATATCAATTAAGAAGTCAAAAACATAATTTTCCTTTAAAAGATTAAAGATTGGTTCAGTAATGTTTCTCAAACAATTTAATCAATTAGGTATATATACATATAACCTATAGAATATAACGATTCTTTCATAGACTCATAAAGATAGTTCATTTACATATATAAAATCTAAAAAAAATTATAGGCACATTTTATTTGAAATGGAATGTATAAAAAATCATTTTAAACTTTAATACGCTACTTAAACAGGTATTAAAGAAATATTAAACATTAAAACATATCCATAATCATTACATGAATCATAATATAAACAATAAAATAACGTGAAGGGTATATATAAATGAACATTTAACAATGAATAAAATTATACAGAAAAAAATTCTTCCAAAATTTAATTGTCATATGAACAAAAATAAGTACCTATAATCAAATATTTATAAATATCCCAAAATAGATATTTGAGTTGATAAATATCCCAAAATAGATATTTGAGTCTTATCTCATCATTTATAAATGCAAGAACAATTTACAGTACTTTAATAATAAGCAGGAATATTTTGTACATAATGATTATATATTAAAGAATAATATGATTACCACAAAAAGAATAATATGAAATTTTAAAAATACATACAATATCTTCAATAAGATATTAAAAATATTATATAAGAAATTAAAAAACAAAGGATGCACGATATAATTGTACCGCTAAATATATTTTTATATCTACTATCATAAAATATCCAATAAAATAATAACTTTAAATGAAATTTTATAAAAAAAATACTTTCAATATAGGTGTACGAATTTAAAATAAAATATAATTTAAATAATATTACTAACGTTTGACATAATAAATAAGATTTTAAAAATTTATACTAATTGAAAAAATGTATAACAATTTAAGCAACGAATAACTATATGATAAACAACATTAATATATCAAAAAAAAAAAAGCTAAACACGTTAATAACATAATGTTTTTTTAAGCATTATGAATCTGTCAGAAATAATCCACATATAGCATTGATTGAAGGAGTAATCCAAGATACAATAATATAACATCTGTAATACAATATTTGTGTCCAGAAATAAGAAATACATTATCTAAATAAAAAAAACTTCAATTCATCATGATCAGCAGCTTTCACTCGAATTCAGTTCTTCTCAACCTTGATAATCTTCTTAAGCTTGGATGAGGATTGTTGCCTTGCAAAATTTGGACTAGAATCAATACCTTCATCTGCTAGCAAATGCCTTCCCTGCTAGTTCTCTTGGTAGGTGTAAAATTTTTGTTAAAATTCATAGTAGAAAATGAATCTTGAAAGGGTAAAAACTTGTAAAAAAGTATTGTGTATTGTGTTCCTTCTTTTTACCATTAAAAATAATTCAAACTCACATCAGTCGTCAGTCTTAAATTTACTGTAAGATCGAACAAAAGAAATCCAATCCCTAATATTATAGTAACAACATAATACAATTTACAAACCAAAAAATAACCATTGAAAAAAACTAACCTCAACTCCGAATAGGCGAGATAAAAGGGAAAAAGAGATAGAAACAAACATCTACAGCCAATATCAAAATCAAAGTAAATGGGCATGAAGATTAAAAAAAACGACCATATAACCAGATTATAATATCAAATAAACCAACATTAAAAGGAAAAGATTTGTCAGACAATACATTTATAAACAAAATAATGGTATACAATGAGTAGATATTACCTCTGATTAGGAATAGGGAGATATATAACAAAAAGGTCTCACCTAAATTAGCCGAAAGTTTATAGAGGGGAAGAATAATCACATCATACATTTATACAATCACAAAATTATCAATTAAAAATTAAAATAAAAGTTGCTATGTAAAGATTGCAATTTCAAGATGAAATTTGAACTCTACATGATGAGTTTCTCCTTGGGAAAGAATACATGTAGGTGAAGAAACCAAACTAAATTGACGTATTATGCTATTGGAGGAATTGAAGAGATTGGGTTTTTAATTAAATGAAAAGTAATAATCATTTAATATGTTGAGTATGAAAATAAAAGTAGAGAGAGTAATTGAAGAGGCCATAAACTTGCTCACATGAAAAGAAAACACCAAAAGAAAACGTGACAATGAAATAAATGGAGGTGGGATAATGTACATAAAAAAATGGAGGACACATAAGAAATTAAGTGAGAGGGAATATTAGGCTTAGAGTTATTTTAGAGCACATATTGAACGTTAATCGAGAAAAAGAAAAACATGCACGTAGAACGTTAAATTTTAAGACTGATGTGACCAAACAAATTTACAATTCTAACATATTTTGTTTAAGGGGTATTATTTCGGTACTCATATTTTTTTAGGGTATCGGTATCCAGGGTGAGTTGTCAATAAATAATTAACAACTCACTTTGAGTACCAAACTCATCAGGATACCATAGTCACTCCCTTGTTTGAAATTTGGCGAGAAAAAACATATAAGATAATAAATATAGTATTTGAAATTGTAAATGACTTTAAAAGAAAGAAATTGAAGGTCAGATGAAGGAGAAATTCTTAGACACGCCTAAAATAATACTCTAGGCAAATAAAAGATTGACATGTGAATAAAATAAAATAAACCCCACCACTATTTTATTTTATTTTATCCACATGTCCCTATTTTATTTGCTTAGAGTATGGTGTGTCTAAGAATTTCTCCAGATGAAGAGGTTTAAAGCAGTAAAGCTTAAACACATGTCAAATGAGAATGTCAATTGGCAAAATTTTGTAAGACAAATTTCAAAATAGAATTACAAATATCAAAAAAGAAGTGTCAAATGGCAGAATCTTTTCTATCACATGTCAGTTTTAAATCTGTTAGTTCATTTTATATATAGTATTAGATAGATTATGATTACTCTTTGTAATCATGATAGGAATCATTTTTGCATCCAGTATATCAAATTATCAACCTCCTTCATATGTTTAATAGTTGATTTATTTTTATTATTTTACTGCTCATTATTCGGAATGAAAATAAAAGAAGCAAAGCAGAAGCATTGAAATTGGCAATTTATTAAGATAATTTATAAGGTTTAGAGCATTGTAATTTTTCTTTTTTAATTTAGCAATATTCTTAACTATATTTTAACGAAGCACACGTTTAATATCAGTTAATTAGGAACAAAGTATAAAATGATCTTAATAAGCCTTTTCCAAAACCTTTTCTAACCATGTGCAATCATATTTTCCAAGAATTATCTACATAACATTTTCCTTTTCTTTAAAAATCAGATGTCAAACCTGAAGTCCGCGCTTGTTGGAAGGTTTCCTGCATTTAAGTAGCAACAACAATGCTTGATAGATTAGTCTGCCTAGTAACCTGTAAGGATATGATCATGTGAAACCAAAAAAAGAAAAATTATATGCTTTATATAATGCCAGGCAATATATAGAATTGATTGAAAGAAAAAGGAAAGGTAATATAATTTGTTTGTGAAGAAAATTAAGAGAAATTGAAAACTGATAATAAACATTAATAAACATGCATTAGTATATTAGAATTTTCGTTTCTTCCAATTCCAATTATTTTTCCTCCTCACTTTGTTCCTACACAAACCACAAGTGAAGAAGACGAAGAGAAAAAAACAGTTATGTAACATGATTTTTCAGATGTAAATTGTGAGATGATATGATAATTAATCAAGTAGTGTTATATCCTCTTAACACATCCTCTTAATATCCTCCTAATTACTTAAAACAAAAAATATTAAACAACAAAGTAGAAGCATTTATTAGCTTGAGAAGTCAAAAAATATTTAATATTTACTTCTTTAAGTAATTAGGAAAATTATTAAGCTAATTCATTAGGAGGATATAAAATTATTCTAATTAATCAGTTATGTGGCGTTCCACGCTAGACGCTACATTATTAGAGCATGTTTGGTTTAGCTTAATTATTTAGATAAATAACTTTTTTTTTCATCATAAATGTTGTTTTCACTTTTTAGCAACATGTTTGAGTTGTTAGATTAAAAGTTGTTGATTAATTTTTTATATTAAAAATAGTTTTTTTTCTAAAAGCTAGAATTTGAACAATTTGCTTATAATCTATTGTGATTATTTCACAGCTATGGGAAATAAATATATTTTTTTCTTAACTAAATAACTTTTTCAGTTATTTCATATCTCTTTTAGTAATTTAATACATAAAATCAATTCTTTTTATACAATCTAAACAAAATTCTATCTTAAAATCGATTATGAACTAACATTCTAAACATAAATTCATTTTCTTAAAAATAAATTATACATATAATCAATTTTTAATATAATTTTTTTTCACAATTAATCTAAACACACATTAACTTTACACAAAATATCTTTTATAAGAAAAAAACTGTTATGAAAAAAAATTAATTTTTTCTAAACATACACTTAGTAAAATGACTTTCTACGAATTACTATTTTTCTTTTATTATATATATTATTATTTCCTTTGAGATTGTTATTGTTAGGTGTCAAATAAAGTATTATTTTATATTATCACTTGATTTGACATTTATCTTTTTTCTAAATATTATTTAAATAATTACTATTCTACAATTTATACGACAAAAATAACCATATTATTTTTGTTTATTATGTAAATTGAGATTGGAAAAGTAATTTTAAAAATAAAATGAGATTCAACTTGAACTGAAATACTTTTATTTCATATTTTTTTATTTTATTTCTAAAAAATATATGTTTTTTTATCGGTTAGCCTATTTCTTTCTCTTTTCCTTTGAAACAAAATTGCAGAAAAGATATTACGTCTATCTCATTATCTTCCTTCCTTTCCCTTTCTAACACTTCTTTTCTATTCCCTTCCCCTTCTATATACCAAACAACGCATAAGATTTCCATTCTAACACTTTCTTTATATAGTCTTCATGCAATCCAATTGGACCAGATTGTTTGTTTGACAATGTCGTTAGGCTGAGTGGCAATATTAGCATCGCAGCTGAATATAAGGATGTAGTTTCCTAGATGGAGAACCAAGTTGAGAAAGGCCATGAACTGGGATTTTTTTTGCTGGCTACTCAAGATGTGTATGCCTGTTATTAACCATGTTGGTTTTTTGAACAAAGGATGAGAGAAGAACAGAGAAAATGGAGAACTATATTCTGCATCCAAGGCCTCACTATGCAGAGGCTCTCATCTTACATGTATATTGAACTGATACAAAAAAAAAAAAAAAACATCATTACATATTCCATAATTTCATTAATATTTTTTTCAAAAGTAAACTTAACTTTCTGCCAAGCCACATCAAGTTCACCTAACTATTCATAAGTTTCTCCTTAATTTTAGCTAAGCCCATACTTCTTTACTTACTCATCAAAATATCTAAATAAAATATAACAAATGCGACAGCAGATGTGTCACCCCTTCAACAAATCAGCCATGTTCATACCACATTCACACATCATTTGCATTGAATGAACATTCACCGACAAAATCACGCCAGGAAAATGGCAGGAAAATCCTATGAAGAATAAATTATATACAATAAAACGCCATAAAAATAATTAGATGGGGAGGAAAGGAAGAGATAATGCTTAGTATCTACAACTTAAAGACCCAAATAAAGACCGTACAATCCCCACTATCCAAGAGAATCTTCTTGAGTAGCTTCATCTTCATCCATGGCATCATCCTGCTTCTGATCCTCCTCAACATGGTCACTACCCTCAGTTTCTGCATCAGATATTGATCCACCTTTTGCATTGGCTCTATCATCATAGCCAGTGTCACTGCAACTCCCAGTATCTGAGTCAGATGAACTGTCATGTTTTTCTCTCTCTTGATCACAATTATTTGCAGAACCTCCAAATTGCTCCCTCATATCAGGAGCAACAATGCCAATCATCTCACTTAGTGCTTGTCGTTCATCATTCCGTCTGGTGGCAGCAGCATTGGAAGAAGGAATGCTCTGACTCTCAGCCACCAAACCATTTGAATCCTGCAATGCCCCAGAACCTTCATTGTTGTCTCTGCTTCTTGGAGATTCATTTTCTCCATGCACAGAAGGGGCTGTACTGCAAGCCCAGCTACCAGCAACTTCAGAAGTTACAAAATCTGCCGTTCTGATAGTGCCTCCAGCTTCTGTATCCTCAATGGTCTTTTGAGTGTTTACAGGATTATTTGATTGCAAGTGATGTAAAACTTCGTCACAAGTTGTCTGAGCATGCTCTTCGGTTTCTTGTACACTGACATCATCATCAAACTGCAAAGTGTCCCCATCTATAGCACCACACCTGTTCAAATCAATATTCCGTTCACCATGATTTGCAGGACTTTCAGTTTCGAGAACTCTCTCAGTGCCTATTGCATCTCCCTCCATCACAGGTGCTGTGCCAACACCATCAATATCAGAACCAAAGCCCCCTCTAACACCATGGTCATGATCTGCACTAGTGAATTCCGCCTCTTGTGTGTTTTGGCATTCTTCACTTCTTATATCACAGTCATGCTTCTCAGTGAAACTGGCTTCATTGCTTGACGTTTCAACTTGATCCCTGTTAAGCTTCTGCGCAGAAGTAGTTGATCCTGCCTTTGCAGCATTGTTACCATGGTATCCTGCAACTTCTTTTTCTCTGCCTGAGGTTCCACCTATGACTCCATCCATATCAACAGAAGTATTCTCATAATTCTCTTCATCTTCTAAAGTTCTCTGCATAGCCTTTAATTGTTCCTGTTGCTTACCAAACAGTACTTGTATCTCCTCAGTTGTGGAATAAAATGACCGTAGCTGTGTTTCCCTGCAAGACATAATCATCTTTTTTGTTTGTTTGGTTCTAGGGAAGTCCTATTGGACCTAAGGGGGAATGGGAAATGGGGATGCGGGGGATCGAACCCCCACCACATAACCACAGCTCCCTAGTAAATACCAGGGGAGATACCAATTGAGCTACGCTCCACGGTATAATCATGGTTATTTAATCATTGAACTTCAGCTAAAATCTAGAATTCTACCATCACCATGAAGAATGAGGTTGTACATGTTGCAGCAGAAAGCAAAACTGTCAATCAACATTTCACACACAAACAGTATGAAGCAGCTGTTTACCATGGGAGACTCATAAACAAATATCAAGAATTAAATCAACATGAATGACATACTTTTGTCACCAGGATCCCCAATTTCAATTGAAATAACATATTGTTGACTAGTGCATATTCTAATCAGAAGAATTCAAGTAGTCACAGCCCTAAACACACACACACATATTTGCTATGATCACAGCCCTCAAATTAGTTAGTCATAAACATGCCTGCACAGTACAGACATGCCATATAGAGATAGCTTGGCCTCAATTATTAATAAAGGAGATTGGATGTGAATAGAACATGGGTTTGTAAGTAGCAATTACTCAAAAGATCTCATATCTAAATAATGTTGCCTAACCCACTGGATAATCCTATTTGTTGAACTCATGTTTCTAATCCTTTATATACCATTTTATTTTTAGAGTAGTTCAAAAATAGTTTAAGATCCATGATTGTAATGTTCACAAAACCCTACTCAAGGAAGCACGGATACGACACGGGACACGGATACGACACGACACGGATACGGCGACACGGCACATTTTTAAAAATATAAGACACGACACGGCTACGACACGTTATATAAAAAATAAAAAAATTTATATATTATAATTGTTAAATAACATATCTTGAATAGAAAAATATAAATTTTTAACATGAAGTCATAAATCCATTTTAACATACTATGATTACTTAAAAAACAAAGAGATCATAATTTATTTTATCTGCTTGATCCACTACCACCACTAACAGGAATAGTGTCAATTTCATCTCCTCCACACCCATCATCCGCAAATAATATTGCTTCTAAATCTGGTTCATCTAAAGACAGATTTGCAACTTCAAGAAGACCAGGGCCATTATCACATGCCTCAAATGCATCTCCACTAATGTCCCACATCTTAGTATCTCCAACCTTATATGCTTCACTTCTCCGAGACAACAGTCTAAGGTTAGTATGTACATATACTAAATCTTCCGCTCTTGTTGGATTCATCTTGTTTCTTCTCACAGAGTGAATGAAGGAATATGTACTCCAATTCCTCTCACAACATGATGAGGAGCAAGGTTGCACAAAAAGCTTTAAAGCTAATCTTTGAAGTAAAGGTGCGTAAGCTCCATGGTTCACCCACCAAGATTTTGGATCTAGCTCCCACCTATCTTGGACGAATCAAAACTAGAAAACACATCATTCACTGATGAGAATTTAGAAAATTCAATAGCAAATTTCTTTCTATCTTCACCGTTTGGAAAATATCTCCTAAGACACTTGTTCCTCTCTATAGAAATCTCTTCATCTTGATGAGGAGGAATTCTATTTGAAGCTCCCCCTGGCCAAGGACCACTATAGACTGTAGATAAAGCAAAAGTAAATAATATGCAACATAATTAAATAATGTTATAATTAAAAGTCAATAAAATGTAAACTTACTTAGGATTCAAAGAATGTGCCATGCAATGGAGTGGGGTACTACTCTTGGTCCACCTATCAATGAGTATAGAATAGACTACATCATAGAATGTTGATTGCTCATCTGCTCTCTTTCCTTCATGTGTATAAATTGCTGCTTTCACTTTTTCTATCATTGTATCCCACATATCATATACCAAATGAAGAGTAGGAACATCTTTGTCACAAAATCGAAGCATGTGATAGATTGGATCCGTGAAAACAATTATGTAGTCAATTTTATCCCACCACAAATCATCTAAAATAAAAGTTTTCACTGCTGCAGCCTTCCCCACATCATCCTCTCTATAAGAGTTCCACTCAAGACTAATCACCATTTCTTGTAAAGCATGCTTTATGAGTTTGAATCTTTTTAGCATCACAACAACATATGCAAACCGTGTATCAGCAATTGCAAGTAATTTTAGTGGTACGAACACATTGAAGATAGCCAATCTCATAGAGTGATTCATGATAAAATTTCTAATGAATGAGACATCATCAGCTATTTGAGTGATCCAATTACACTCAAAGATATGCAACCTCATTCTTTTCATTATTTTTAGCAAAGACATATGTTCTTTAGTGCAAGATTCAAAGTATGCACCACACAAGGAGTCCAAAAAATATGAGGAAATGAAGCTTCAATTAACATCCCAGCAGCTTTACAAACAGCAGCATTGTCAGTTATGATCTGCACTACATTTTGAGCCCCTACTTCGTTGATTACATCTTTAATCAAGCCAGCCATATAATGTTTATCTTTATATTCTCTAGAACCATCAATAGCCTTTAGGAAAATAGGACCCCTTCACTTGCGTACCATGAAATTAATCAAAGGTCTTCATAGAATCAGTCCACCCATCAAAGAACAATGCTAACACCTTTGAAGTCCACAAACTTTTAATTGGTTGAAGTAATTTTTCAACATTTGCTTTCTCTTGTTGTAAGAGAGTTGTTCTCAAAGCATTATAACCAGGAGGCAAAAACCGGTATAAAGAATGATCGGCAAAGAAAAGCAAAAGAACTTATATAATAAGGATTTCTTGCAAGATGAAATGGTAAGCCCGTAATAGAACATCCTAGCAATTGCAGCAGTAAGTTGAGCCCTCTCTTCATTGTTAAATGCTGCTTCCAAAGGACTAATTTTTCTTCTTTTCCCTATCAAATCTTTAAGGGTAGAGGACACGTTTTGATTTTCAATAGGTAATGGAACATTAGGTCTTTTTGATGCCTTCTCAAAGATCTTCATCAACTTTTTTAATTCTCGCTAAATAGTCACGCTCACCTTCACACAACCAAGAACCCCATTACCGGGGATTCTAAGCAAATGTGCTTTAACTCTAGAGTATGAACCACGAAAAACTTTAGAACAAAAATTACAAGACCAACTCTTGTTTCCACCACCTGCAATTGAATTGCTATCTATAATCTTAACATATGCCCACAAAGGAGTTTTTGAGTCAATGATTTTAGTAGTTGCAAATTTGCTAATGGTATTAGAATTAGAACTAGAGCTTGCACTTGCAGATGTAGTCATTGTCCTATCAAAATTTAAAGTTATCAACACCAAAAATTAAAATTAAAATTAAAATTATAAACATTTATACAAATCAAAATTAAGTTAACAATTATATATAAAAATAGGACCTAATGCAAAAAGTGAATTCTAAAAGATCTAAGTTCATATATATATATATATATATATATGTTAAAAACAAAATCTATATTTCGTAAGCATTACAATGTATATATATATATATATATATATATTGAAAATATAACATCTATATTTCATAGGCATTAACAGCATCTATATTTCGTTTGCAAACTTTCTTTTTCTTCTTTATTCTTTAATTTATTAATATTATAATACATTATTATTTTAATATTTCAAGTAAACAAGTGAATAGAGCTAATAGGTAACTATAGAAAAAGTCAAAAAGTAAAATTAACTATTCTACCTAATCAAGAAAAAGACAAACAAGCAAGATATCTCTATCAGAAGACTTTCAATAGCTTTTTTAAGTTTCAAAAGTTTCAAAAAGAAAAAGAAAAGTAAACGTAGGAAAAGAAACATGTGATAGAAAGCTACAGAAAGTTTTTAAAGTTTCAAAAAGCAAATAAATATAATGGAAAGAAAACAAATGTTGCTTTTACACTTTTAAAAAACTTACAAGAGGAAGAAGAAATTGTACATATAAGAAGCGGAAGAAGATGCAGGAAGAAAGACTACCGCCGTGAGAGGAAGAAGGATTGCCGTGAGAGGAAAAGAGACTATGCAGAGGAAGAAGGGTTAAAAAGCTGTTAAACTTGGCCTTTTTAAGAAGTGGGCCGTGTCAGTGGGCTGTGTCCAGCCATGTTCAAGCCGTGTCCAAACATCAATAGAGCAAGAAACTTGAGGTATGGAGTCGGACACCTCTGAGATACGTATCCAACTGTGTCTCCGACGACACGGTGTCGGAAACGTGTCCGACACCGGTACGGCCGGCTTCTTGCCGTGTCCGTGCTTCCTTGACCCTACTATACACTTATTTTTAAGATTTTTATTAAGTCTTAGAATTCCTTCTATTACAATCTCCAGAAAAGAATCGATGGTTATGATAAGGAAAAAAAGCAAAGAAATGCAAAACATAAAAGGATAAAGTACCATCCAGGATAAAAAAAATGGACATCAAATTAGCAAAGCCAACTTCCTCCAATAACATTAAACAACTTTCAAGGACATGCCTAAAAGCGTCTTCAGTCATACACCACAATAAGAGAAAATATGCTATCATGTCCCAGAGGCAACACACTGACACTTGGGTGTTCATGAATAAAGTCTCTCAGGCCTTATGATATTTTACCATGGTTTCTGGGCTGTGAAACCCTAGAATTCTCATCAACTTCGTTCCCTCTATATCCACTACTGTTTCCAGCTAACTTTCGGCAAGTCTTACTTTCTGTTAATCACTATTTTGATGCTAAATGCAGGTCTTGCAGCCTTCTTTGTTCATGTATGATTACAAAAAAACTAAACCAAACATTTCTCAACATTAAACCATGACAGATTAAAAAACTTGGGGGGAACAAATGATGGAAATCTAATATACAAGTAGGCATAAGAAGTATGGCAGCTAGAATGCTGCCCTATGTCCTCTGATAATCTATGCTGGCATGTCTGTGCGTTTAGTTTATGTTGGAAATATGATAATCATGTTGATTCATTCTACATACATTTTTCAAACTGCAGACATCCAATGATCATAATTAACAATGATCCAAAATCCTTACCGAAGCATAAGCCTTTCCCTCGCACCTTTTAACCGCCGCCTCTCAAACTCAAGATCTCGCATTGCAGCATTTATCTCAAGCTCAAGAGCAGAAACCTTGGCCCATGCTTCTTCTCGAGCTGCCTGCTAACAACAGAAACAAATAAAGAAATTTCACTGAAAAAACTTTAAAGAAAAAAGAGGATAAGATAGAAAACGAAAAGAAAGAAAACGAATCAAACAGAAAGCTGAAGCAACAGATCAACAATGAGATTCTTCATTCTTCAGACCATGAGCACTAGTCACTTAAAGTCATGGCATTTGTCATATCAATAACTTATGCAGCTGTCTCATGGAAGTGACACCGACATCAGCAAGATAAGTTAAGCACACAGATACAGGCATGACCATTCCCTGTATTCTATGACATGAACTTCTCATCTCTACCTTTTCACTCTCAAGCTTTTTCCTTAACCTTCTTGTCTCCTGTTCAAGTTCTTCTACTTTCTGCTCCATGAATTAGCAGTGAATTAGCATTTACTTGAAGCTAAATATAAACCAAAATACGATAAAGCAACATGATACTCTATAAAATTATCTGATTACCTTTATCCCATTTGCAGAGGCCAACTGCTCTTCAAGTACTTGAGTTTCCAACTGGCGAACTTTATTATCGGAATCAACCAACTTTTGTCTAGTATCCTCCTGCAACAGAGAAGGAATAAAGATACAAATCTATATTTTCAAAAGTACAAAAAATAAAAATTGCCATTGGCTTAGGCTAACAGGATCAAAATTGCAACCATACCAGTTTGGACCTCAAGGTTTCGACCAGCAAAGACCTTTCTCTCTCTGACTCCTACAACAGATAATAAGAAAGACAGCTTGTAAACTCCTTAAAGCATAGAGGAAATTTTTTTACTGCTTTAGCACCAAAACTTTCAAACCTGAAGCTTATTTATTGCTTCTTGTAGCTCTCTTTCTCTTCTTAAGGTAGTATCAGAGAGTCGTTTTAATTCCTCTTGAGCCTCAGACTGGGCTCTATGTACAGCAGCTTTTAGATCAGCTGCAGCCTTTTCTCGCTCTTCTTTTCGCTGAGTTCTCTCTTCATCTAATTGATCCTTGAGTTCAGCTATATTTATCTTTTGACTGCAAGCAAGAGAGAGAGAGGCTATTACCGTACTTTCCAACATAAATATTACTATTTTCAGCCATCAGAAGTAAATTAGGGGAAACCAAGCAACAAAGAGGTCCACTCTCCTACAACAGTCAAAGTACTAAGTAATTCAAAACTAATTTAACAACTTTGACATAAAAAGACAAGTAAACATAAGTGTACACAGAAGGAAAAATAACGTAAATTTTATAAGTAAAATATATTTGTGAAGCCATCTACTACAGCAGATGCAGCCACATTGGCCACCTTTTTTTAATTGTAAAAGAAATTTTATAAGAGGAAAAATGGGAAAGTACAACTAGGAAGAGGATAAAATATCCTCCAAAATAGAAAAGCCAAGAAACAACGAGTAACGTGAAAAAATAAAGAATGCAGCAAACCTGCCCTGTCTCTCTGCATATCAGTAATGACAACTCCCTTGAAACAGCCATGAGCTGAACCCAAAGGGAAGACCCAAACATAATACTATCACATAACAAGTTTAAAGGCAAAGAAACACCCTTAAAGATGCAAGCATGTAACAGAGAAACTGAGAACCACTTCAATGTAGTGTTAAGTAACAGACCACTATGACTGGAATTACTGAAGGAAGCTGTTTCCATATAGTCTAATTCGAGGGCAATTTAAAAATAATCAACCAGGGCGCAGCTGAAACTATATAATATGAAGTACTTACATCCTACAATATTTACATCAATGATCAATCTATTAAAAGAAACTGATACCAAGTACTGAAGTAGTGAAGAATTAAACCACAAGAGTTAAACAAATCATACCTACTTATTATAGCATTTGCTTCAGCACATGACTGCATAGAAGCACTAAGTCTTTCATTAAGGTCTTCCATCGCATGTTTCTGTTCAGCGGATACTCTGTTGATTTCCCCTAGTTCCTTCTGTTTGAGATCCACTATTTGCTGTAATTCTTTTAATCGGTCAAGGTAACATTTTGCTACTGACTCTTTGACTGATTTTAATTCCTATAGAATGGATCATAAATTAGGTAAGTGTAAGACATTGTAGGTTATAAATAATATAAATAAATAAGCTGTAATCAAGATCAAACATTTTCTTCTAGAATCCATACAATGGACAGATAGTTGTTAATTATCACATGTTCTTGTCTTTGTAAGACAAGGAGAAAGAGGTCATAAATCACCAAAAATCACATACACTTTCATGATGCTCAACAGCTGATCGATTTTCACTACGCAAAGTTTCAATTAAAACAACCTGATTCTCCAATTGCTTTCTTAGTTCCTGCCAACAAGAACATTTAATACCATTAAAAATAGAGAAAGGTTTGCACCACTCATTAATATTGCAATCCTTCTAAATTAACACACCGTGTTGGATCTTTGAAGGCTACGGAAATCATCAAGGGATATGGGACCCTCAGGAGCACCAATGCCTAAGCCTTTCAATCTCTTATTTTCAGAAACAAACTCCTCTGCAAATACAAGAAAAGTGAAGGAAAGAAAGAAAGGAAAAATAAACATATGAATATGAAACAAAAACAAATATCAATATCAATATGGTATATATATCTTAATGATCCATATGAAGTAAATTGCAAAAGTCACAGTGAACAGCCATGTCCTATCACTGACAGATAACAAATTATGAATATCATCACATATGTGAAACCTCAAAACCAACATAGAATTAGAAGCGTAAATTCTACTTATGAGCATTGATCAGATAAGAATGCAAGAATGAATAAAAATAGTAAATAAGTGTGCTGCTGATCAGAACACTACCTGCTTTTCGTTTAGCAACTGCATTATCTGGAACGGGGGTGGACACAAGCACCTCTCGATATACAAAAGCAAATGCGAGTTCTGAAAGATAAGGCAGAAATTATAATAATTTGGAAAGAGATCAAACACATACTGCCAAAGCCTTGCAAAATGTTAATATGCGCAGAAGGAAACAAATACTCAAAAGCAGCAGTTCCTCAACTTTTAACAAGCAAACTACACTAGTTGCTCACCTTTGGAAAATAAACAGGACCCAGAAGCAAAAGAAAATACAACAGAAGATGCAATACAATAAAAAAAATTATAAGAAAATCTCATGTATAGGAAAATCATTTTGCTTCTTCTGACAAATAACAATGAAATTATAGAACAGAGAGCATAAAATAAATATACAATATTAAAATTTTCAATGCCAATTGCCAGCAAGAGAGCACCAAAACATTTCATTTCTCAATTCTCGTAATATTTTCTTCATTTTTTGTAATACTTTTCATAGTCCAAGGATAATAAAAGAGCAGATATATGCAATTCGTGAAGGGAACTGAAACATCAACCAATTAAAATAATATTAATAGTAAAAATCTACAACTACGATGAGAAAAGTGGAATTGGAATAAAAGAAAAATGGAAATAAATATTGAGCCATTGGAAGGAATTCATAATTACCATGCTGAGGAGGAGCAGCAAATGATATAATATCTCCATGGCTGACTTTGACAGCAGAACTATTCTTTTTCAACTTCTCCCAGTTAAGATAAGTTCCATTTGTGCTGAACAAGGCTTAACAAAAAATCAGAATATGAGGGGGGCAAAAAAATTATTAAAAAAAAAAAAACTCTTTTTTTCACAACCTTGTATCTTGCAAGAATATTGATGTGGTGTTCTCCATATTTTCATCAGTAACCCTCATCCTGCATATTCTGCAATGAACAGCACTAACAGAATTCGAATCAATCTGGAAACACACATCCTCTACCAATCTCCCAATGCAGTGTTCATCAGCAGTTAACAAAATGTTTATTCCCTGGTTACAATACAATCTTTCAATGTCAAATGAAATTCGAAAGAGTAATAATGAATAAAATTATTTAAAAACGAAAGTAAAAATTGAAGGAACCTGGTTCCTTTTGCGAGCATTGTTGGAGATGGCGGTGAGGACACCCCAGACGCGAGGGTCGGAATTCTGAAGGGACTGGGAAGCAATGTTGGAGGCAACGGAGAGAATGGAAGCTCTGGGGCTGGAACTGGATGGGTGCTGCTTTGGGGAATTGTCGATGTCGTTGGGTTTTGCAATTGGTCTTGAGGTTGTGGCAATGGTTGGGGTTTTGGGTTTCGCCTCCTCTATCGCCATTGCAGAGTTAGCGAGAGAGAGAAAGAATTGGCGGGGATTTTGAAACCCTAGTTACCTGATTTTGGTGCCAAACTGAACAAGTTGGGTTGTGTGATGTGATAGTTTGGATACTTCGAAGCCTTGCAAAACTTGCTTTGTTTTTTGTATTATTAATAAAAATTTAAATATATTTTAATCTTTTTACTATAAAATTACTCAAATTATGTAAAATTTATCCTGTTGTATTTTCAATGCAAACAATCAACCCCCTAAAAGATTATAATATTGTATAAATCAACCCTTACTAAGAAAATAATATTTTACAGACTTTATCTTTACAAATTCATTCTTCACAAACTCTCATCTAAATTATTGGATAATGGTCCAAATAAGTTTACTTAGAATTTGTGAGGATAAAGTCTCTACAAATATCATTATACTAGATAATAATATCATACATATAATGTTTAAAATTAAAAAAAGAAAATTGTAAAAAAATTCTCTTTACCTTTGATTATTATTTTATTTTTCTTACATTTGCTGTCTGTCTCTTACGTGAACCCCCTTCATATTAGCAACTAGGAAGAAAGAGTTTAACAGTAAGTTTTTTTAGAATTTTTTTTAGTTGAAGTCTATTTTAAACATTATTTATATGATACATGAATGATTTTATATTAACTTTTTAAATTGAATAGGAATAATTTACCCAATGTTATAATTTTAGGAGATTAATTGCTTCAATTGCAAGCACAATAAAATAAATTACACATGACCAAAGGAATACTGTATAATTTAATTTTAGCCTAATCTTTTTAATAATAATCCTAATTACACAATTATCTTATTACAAAATCTGCATAATTTTTTATGTTGCTACATTTAATCCAGGGATTTCATCAAACCTTTTTATATCAAACTCAAATGTAACCATATTAATAGTTGCGTCAATGTTTGTGCTGAAATAAATTGTGTAAATAGCATAACTTTTCATGCTAATTTTTTATTTTTATTTTAGGAATCAAAGTTAAAACTTTGATATATTTTTTATATATATTTAAAACAAACTTCACCCAAGCCACTAAAAATGCACTAGTGGTGAAGAACTTAGATAATTTGTAAAATTTCATACGTTCAAACATTCACGACATCATTGTAATAAAGAAAAACATTGTCTTAAAACTTTAACAAGAAGTCTAACTTGTTGTCAATATAAGTAAAAACACTTGTCATTATCAATCTAACATATTGTCAATTTTGTGCTGTTCTCAGCGCACCAATTTGCTTCACCAGACAAACACAATGAGTTCAGAATGCGGGTTGTTGATTAATTCTTTGTAACTTTGCGAATAGCTATTGCATTAGATAAGAATGTTGTTAAATATACCAAATTCTTGCACCCCGTTTACCTATAAAAACAGAGATCATACCATTTTTTTTGGCAGATTCACACTTATTATAATACCCCTGAATAAGCAAAGAAACTAGTGACTCGTTACATCCGCACCTCCATCCCAAGTTTGATTTGGCCTCCTGGATACAGTGGCTTTATTTACATGTGGCATCATGTTATATGTACTTTGCATTTCACAACATACCGTGGCTTGGTCCTCAGGCATATATATATACGGTCGGCCCTAAAATATCACAAAAAATTGGCCACTTGCACTGATCCATAAAAATGCGTTTGTCGGAATCCATGCACATCTCACAAATATGTTAATTTGATGTACATTTTACTACTTTACCAAAATGCTTTCCCTAAATCAGACGTTGGTATGAACAAGTACTCAAATTCAGCATTTGAGAATTCCCTTTGTCCTTCCCTTTTTGTTAGATCATTTTTTGGAAAACAGTCTCTTAAATTTTACATCATATAAGAACTGCTTGAGACAAGTCTAACCAGCAAGTGGGTTAGCATGTATTGTTACACGATTGAGCCTTATCTCTGCAAGTGGTCGGTCCCCTGCCCCTGTCTGAGTCTGCACAACAAAAACATAAGTATATTAATTATTATTTTCTCTTATCATTTTCCTTTTCTTTCTTTTTTTTATTTGCTAGATGAGCCATCTGAGTGTACAAGGGTAAAGACAAAATGAACGAAAAAATATAGTTAGCATATATGACACCAAGAAAAAATTAATGTAGACCTTAGTTGAGTTGCCAAATCAAGCCAAGACCTTAAAAGCTCAAGGCCCACCTTGAACTTCAACCCAAAATAATAATTAAAAAATTCAATTTTAACCTTGGCAGCAGAATAAGATACCTTTTCCATGAGATCAAGAACTTCAAATCCATGAATTACTCTGCCAAACACAGTATAAAGTCCATTCAAATGTGGCTGCTTTGCATAAGATATGAAGAACTGACTTCCATTAGTATTTGGACCACTGTTAGCCATTGACAATATTCCCCTTGCATTGTGCTGAAACATACAAAAAGGGCAACCTATTAACAACAATCATCAGATGAAGAAAAATGTCTATAGTTATTGCTCCATAAAGCACATCTCTATTTGGTACTCAAGAAATGTCCCACTATGCTTATGCCAGGCCCCAGCCCACCACCACCACCATAAACCAAAAAGGTAATTATATTTCAATACACTAAAATTGACTTTCACCGACAAGAAAATTAAATGTTGACCTATCATCATGTATATAAGAATAAAAGAGTTTTTGACATGCTAAGGACAGCCAATTAGGTTTTGATAAAATTGGAACTTCGTCAAATATGATGAAAGTTCTCATAAAATTACACAGTTAAAAGGTGTAAGAAATAAATCTCATTTTAGTTATAGAGATTGCTAGGAGTACTTACAAAAGTCATTTTGCATGCATAGATATTTCTCCGTTGCATCCTCTTGATAACAGTATATCTCAATTGTAATCTTAATTTTATGGCCATGCTAACGAAAGTGGTATTTCTTCTTTGACAGTCAAAACAAAAATGAGGTATTAATCTTAGTTAAGTTAATATGCTTTGTCAAGAACCAACTCTCTGTTAGGTAGCCTAAGATGACTATGGTGTATTTGAGGAAAAGAAAGGGGTGCAGTAGGGGATTAAAGTCCCATGTAGGCTGGGTGGAAAGTGTGACTTCATGTAACAACCTGCTGCATACGTGGCAGCAGGTGTGTGTGGGAAACAATGGGGATTCGGTTGGAAGGAGGGTAATAAGAAAGGGAAAGGAGGAGGGAATGGGGAGGAGAAAGGAAAAAGGACTGAGTTAGGACTGGGAGAAACCAAGGCCTCTCGAAAGCCTTGAGTTATCTTGCATTTTCTCTTTTTCTCATTTCAGTTCATACTTGCTCTGTAATTCTGTTTTACCGATACTAATATCTCATTGATATCAGTAACATGAGTGGGAATATACAATATACATACTGTTTTCTCTGGTGATCTAGTTCAGTTTCTATCACTCTCCTAAGAGCTTAAGCTCATAGGTGGAGGTTCCAAAATGGTATTATATCTCTAACATGCTCCATCAGGCAAGAGCCCTTTGGGCTTGAAGCGTGGACAACGCAAAGACCATTTTTATCTTGTCCTGAAATTCAACTTAATTATGAAGAATGGGAGTGGCAAGGATCGAACTCCTGACCACTTGGTTATAGAGGCTCTTATACCATGCCAAGGATCAACTCTTCTAAAAACTTAAGCTGTTACGTGGAGGTTCAAGAATGGTTTATATCTCTAACAAGCTTGAAACTGTGTGCCATTTCTATACCTAAATTTCATAGTTCCGATATTGGCATTGAGAGTCAAAACAAGTACAACAGACATGTAGCTAAAGGAATACATAACACTAATGACATGGCTTCATAGTAATTAGCATGGTGGATGAACTTACCTTGAGAGATTCTCTTATCTCATCATTAAATTTCTTTCCCCATATACTGGTCCCCCCTTTGCCAGTACCAGTTGGATCTCCACCTTGAATCATAAAACCTTTAATGTTGCGGTGAAATATGGTCCCATCATAATAACCACTTGCACATAGTGCTAAAAAATTCTGGGTTGAAATACATTACAAGAGAATTGTTAGTTACTGTACCCTTCAATAGAACTGATGGAAATCTCAGATACGGACAAGAATGATATGTTTAACTATTAAGGTAATAAAATGTAGAAGTGATGCAATGGTTTCACAATCATCATTTTTCTTTAACCCAAGAACTCCTTACTTCATAAAAGCAACAGAGTAAATACAAATTCAAATTTTGCCAGAAAATTATTAGCAATCAAGGGGCAATGCAGGCATTTTGCATCCCCAAAGCTGAATCTGTCAGCAAATGTTTCAAGACGAATTTCAGACTGATTTCTAGATAATTTATTATGGGATAGTCAACCATTTTTTTATTTTACTTATTTGCTTAATTAGTTTTTGAAGACAGGGTTTCGATTTGTCTGACAACAGAGTTGTGGAGTTCAAAGATTTCATTCACATACTTTACATGATATTTTGGAAGTGTTAGTCAAACTCGAACCATTTAGAATGGACCACTTAGAAAATTTATGGCCTTTAGAAAAAATCATAATTTTTAAGGAGAGGGGGAAGGGGGTACCTAACTTTTTAGTCATTTTAATGGTTCAAATCAGTTCCCAAATGTAGTAAGTTTCAGACATCAGGTAAAACTTAGGTCATTGTCTTTGTTCATTTCCTTATGTAAAAATTTTACAAAACATTAACAATAACACAAAGAAGTATACTTACGCATCAAGTTTTATACAACTGAGAACCAATAGTATGCTCAAGCAGGATAATCATGATGAAGCAACGGATGATACTACAAGGTTTATAACTGATAAAGAAAGTGAAATATAAATGAACTTTATAATCTATACTGATGAGAAAATAAGCTAAAAAGTATGATTAGTAATTAGTATAAATTCCATTCATAAATAGATACACGTTTATTCTAGCATTTTAAATAAGATCACGTTTTGTCTGTTAGCAATCCTCTTTGGATGCAATTTCTGTGAATAAGAATGTAAAAGCCACCCCATAATACTGTAACTGGAAAAGAGGATTAGAATGTGACTAATAACAAGGCATGGTAGATAAAGGCACGATTGAACAGGAATAACTGTCCTCATTCCAATATTTATAAATAATTATAGTACGGCTTGATCTATCCTCACCTCCCTCCAATAAAGTTCGATGATACATAGAATTCACAATAATTAGAGACTAAATAATGTTTTTAATCACTCAAATGACACAAATGCATTTTCCTAATTTATAGTTTTATACCCTCTCATACAACAGATTAAATGCATGTTTGTTTTGGCATTTGGGCTCTCCAAATGCCTGTTTGCGAACTGCTAACACCTTTTGCACAGTAACTATGCATGTTTGGGTACCGGGAAAAAAATAAATTATGCATGCTTTCCAAAGATACAAAATGGTGTTTCGTTGCAGCAGGTTGGACCTAGCTTTTGCCTTTCGCTGTACCCTCATAATTTGGCATTATTGCACTATGCTAAGTTGCTAAACAATCTCTAAACAAGTGAAACCCAATAACTTATAAAAAGTATACTTATAATTATACTTCAAAAGTGATTCTACTTTACAATACCCAAACAAACTCAAAATTTTAAAATCAATTCTTTGTACATAAAATTCTTTTACAATCTAACCCAAATTCAAGACCCAGAGACTCATTGTGATGTAAATGACTCCTCTGAGTAGAGTAGGTTTGAAAACCGCAGAACAAACTAGTTCGCTATTCCAGCAAAATCCCACCCAAACCGAAATTCGAAGGGAAAAAAAATTTGACATCGTTTTCGTTGTTGCGAGAAAACAATGAATTGAAATGAAGAGAAGAAAGAAGGAAGGAAGAAAGAAGAAGTGACCTCGGTGGTCTTGGGGACCTCGTCGCAGAAGATTTCACACTTGATGTCGCCTAGGTTTGTGTGCAGAGTGACCGACTGAAATTCACACCATTCCAAACAAAACCACAGTAAGATTAGATTAGTTGTGTCCAAGAACACACGCAAGGCGTTCGACGAAAATACGAAGAGAGTGATAACTAAAGTTACTAACCATTTGGTTTGATTTGATTGCTGAGAACCCAAAATTCGCTAAGCCAACGAGTTCAGGGAAGCTTTGAATGCGTTATGCGCCACCCTTGCTTGCTGCTAGATTCTTCTGGAAGGGATGGCCAGCACCTATTGTTTGGGCTTGGCCATAATTATTACGTATTCCGTTACTAATTATATTCAACTTTTATTCTAATTTTTTAAAAAAACTTACTTCAAATTATATTTTTATTTAGTTTAGTTTAATTTCAATTTATATTGGATGTTTTAAATTTAAAAATATTAATTTATCGAAATTCATTTGGGCTTCTAAGCCCAAACACCAGGTGTTTGGACTTGTTCCACACTTATCATAGTGAATGTCACCTGGGGGGCACTTG
The DNA here is from genome assembly GCA_023212625.1 of Styphnolobium japonicum. NCBI lineage: Eukaryota > Viridiplantae > Streptophyta > Magnoliopsida > Fabales > Fabaceae > Styphnolobium > Styphnolobium japonicum. The sequence continues at coordinate 9,217,425 of JALBWW010000007.1, read as the reverse complement.
GGCCAAGGTAGGAGAAATTGTAGTTATAGAGAACTTATACCTGACTACTTTTTTCGTGAATGAGAGAAACTTTCTAATTCCCTATAACTTAGTATTTTTGGTTCAAGATTTAAAAAAGTATTTTTAAAAATAGTATGCTCAGGAATGATGATTATTACATTTAGTTAAATAAAAACTTTCTTGGGAATAACTCTAATGGCTGGCAACAATAATCGAAGTTGCATGCAACTGCTAACCTCTGGCAACAACAAAAGTGGCTGGATTCCAGTGACCAGGACGGTGGTTGAAGTCGTCGAATTTTAGAGACCGGTGTGGTGGCTAAAGTTATCAGTCATTGTCAACCGCTGTCGCCATTGACTTGCGGTGGCTAGATTCAGGTGACTAGTGTGGTGGCCGAAGTTACCGGTGGCAGCAGGAGTGGTTGGATTTCGGTGACTGGCGCGGTGGCCGAAGTTACTGGTCACCGTCAACTAGCGGCGGTGATGGGGGTTGCCGGATTCCGATGATTGGCCACCGCAGACGATGGTTGGTGGTGGTTGATGGTGGTCACCGACAATGACATGACAGTTTTTGGTTAATAACATAACGATAGAAGGGTAAATATTTTGGACATTTCACATGACAAAAATATTTCCATGCAATGAGAATGTTACAAACTCACATCCCTCAATGAAAATGAAAGTATGGAAATATTTGTTAAAAATTATTTCCGAGAATCATTTTTAGATGGGAATGTTTTTTCAAAACTTGTACCATACATGAGAATCCAACATTTCCATGTAAAGATTTCCATGAATGAAAAAATAATCCGTGAATCAAACACCCCATTAGAGAAGAGGTTGAGTGTCCTCCGAGACTATTGAAACCTACTAGAGGGCAAAGAGTCATAGGCAAGTATAATGAAGAAGATCAAATTGTTAGCACACCTAGTTCTCTATTCTTAGCCCTCCCCTTTTCTATCTCACCATAGCTCTTTTACTTCATCTTTATCCTCTTCCTACTATTACTTTTGTGCTTTCTCACTTCATCCTCAAGTTTTGTAATTTACATCATATGAAGTAAATAAGCTTCACTCCACAACAAATTGAGTCTTTAAGTATTTACTTAAATTTAATATTATAACAATAATTAATTATTCTTCGAGTTTTGTATGCTTGGACCTATCTCATGGATTCCATGCAACACACACAAATGCAGTTATGATGCTTAATGGTTGTTCAAATGTTTACGTAATAAATTATTTCGACTCAGTTCAAGTGATAAGAGTAGAATGAGGATTTAAACAACTGTGGTATGTTTAATCTCTTGTAAACCAAGAACATTTAAAAAAAAATACTAGGCAAACAATTGGTTATACGTTTACTTGGCTAATAATAACCAGCAACTCTTGAAGTTGGTTATAGTACGTTATAAGTATTTGCTACTTGAGGTTTCAAAGTGTGATTATTTACGAATAGAATTTTACCCTAAAATGTTTTTTGGTTGTGGGAAACGTGGCCTGAATTTCTCTTATGAGAGTATGAATACTTTGTTCTTTTCTGATTGCATATTTTATTTTCTAGCAAAATAAACAGAACAAAATTTTCTACGAGAAAATTTTTTCCCAAGGAAATCAGTTACAGCAAAACAAACAAAGCCTAAGTGAAAGTCCCAAGACATCCCTGTTTTAACATGTAAATTAAACATTATTCAACATATAAATGAAGAAAAAAATAATCAATTTTCTTTTGAATGACCATGTGCAAGGTTAACTATCCATAATCCATCCTGATGGCACCGAAGCTTTCAAATTCCTCATTTATTTTTGGATTTGATACTCCTGATACCACTCACCTTCCCTCTCTCTGCTCTCTTTCGAAAATTTCATTTGCAATCCCAGAAACTCTGCCATCCTACAAATATCCTCAGACTCTGAGTGTGACTTATCCCCAGAGGAGAACCCATGCAAATACAAGGAATCAACATTATCCACATCCACCCAACTAAACCCCACTTCCTTCTTTACTCCCCTCCCTCTCATCCCTTTCCTCACTTCAGCAACTTTCTCCCACTTCCCCTTCTCAGCATATAAGTTTGCCATCAACACGTACGGACCTGAACTTGTTGGCTCCATTTTTATCAAACAATCAGCTACCTTCTCAGCCATCTCCATATTCCCATGTATTCTACAAGACCCAAGCAAGCTTTGCAACACTGACAATCCAGGTCCTCCTGGAATCTGGTGCATCAACTCCTCTGCCTCACCTAGTCGTCCGGCGCGGCCCAGCATGTCCACCATAACAGAATAATGCTCAGGGGTTGGCTCAATCGAATGTTCTTTCACCATAGAGTCAAAGACTCTATGGCCTACATCAACCATGCCCTTTCTACAACAAGCAGCTAAAACAGAAAGGAAAGTGATCGAGTCAGGACAGCTTCCTTCCCTCTCCATTTCCTTAAACAAACTCATCACTGACTCATAGTCTCCATGTCGGGCACAGGCTGATATTATTGCTGTCCAAGCAAACTGGGTTCTTTCAGGTGTCTCGTTGAAAACTCTTTGAGACTCGCTTATGTTCCCACGCTTGCCATACATGTCAAGAAGAGCCCCTGAAACAATTGGGTCAGTGCTTAAACCAAGTTTGAGCAAGTCAGCATGGCACCGTTGCCCATGTTTCAAAGATATATCCTCAGCAGCAGAAATAGCATTTAAGACACTACCAAATGTGTATTGGTTGGGCTTTATCTCCTTTATTGCAGACAGAAATGTAAGGAAAGCTTCTTTGCACAAGCCATTTTGAGCATACCCTGAAATTAATGCATTCCACGATATTGTTTCTCTATAGTTAAGCTCCTCAAAAATCTTCTTTGATTCTTGAATAGACTCAAACTTGGCATACATGGTAATAAGGCTATTGGAGACATTTTGTTCTGAAGAAAAACAGCTTTTTATACATAACCCATGAACCATTTGACCTTCTGTCACCAGATTCCTGATTGTTATAGCATGTATTAATCCTATAAATGTAACATCATTTGGATCCACGTCATCTAATCTCATCTCATTAAAGAGAGACACTGCATCTTCTTCATCAATAGAAATCATTGTCGTCCAAGAGACTACATTTCGATTACTCATGAGCTGAAAAACCACTTTTGCATCTCCAAGGACCTCACACTTCGAATAAGTTGAGATCAAAACATTGCAAACTGAAACATGTGTTCCATATCCCACTTTTAGTGTCAAACCATGAATCTGCCTCCCTAGCTCTAAGTTCTTTATATGACCACAAGCTGAAACTGCACCAGTAAACGAAACATGGTCAAGCAACAAACCTTGTCTTACCATGTTGACGAACATTGAAACTGCTTCCAACCCATAACATTCCCCCTCTTGAGCGTATCCAGAAAGCATAGCATTCCATGAGACCAAATCTCTTGTGGGCATTTCATCAAACACTCTCCTAGCCTGCACTAATCTCCCCCATCTGGAATACATGGTTACTAGTGCATTCCCTATAAAAACTTCACAACCGAATCCAAATTTCAGCACTAGAGAATGCAATTGCCACCCAAAGAAAAACTCATGATCATTCCAACAAAAGGCAAGAACAGTAGTGTATGTTACAGGATCAAACACTACCCCATTCAAATGCATAGAACGAGCAAAACTCAAAGCACCCCCACTCTTGTCAAACCCTGAAAGGACGGTATTCCAAGAAACAATGTCAGGTTGACTCAGATTCTCAAAGATATGCAAAGCCCTTGCAAAATTTCCAGACTTGCAGTACATATTCATCAGTGAATTCGAAACCGTAACATACGAAAGAAACCCACTAGATATGGCGAATCCATGGATTTGGTACCCGAGTTTCAAGTCTCTTTGACATGCCTTGAGAGACAGGGCAACGGTAACCTCGTCCACATTCTCGAGAAAACAAAGCTGGAACTGGCTCTTGAATATGGCAAGAGCTTGAAATGGAAGGTTGCTGTGCAAATAGTTAAGCATGGAACGGTTAACAGAGGCAACGTTTGGGTGAGGAATATGGTCGAGCAGGTGGTGGTGTTCATGTTTGAGTGCGTGGAATAGTTTGGACCCAATTCCAAATAACCGTTGCAACGGTGCTTGATGGAGGGTTTCGGAACCTAATTGGGAGTATACCATGAGATGAGAAACCAAACAACGTTTGTGTTGCCTATAGACCACACCAAGTCATAAGGGAGTACACCAAGAGGTGCACTTTGTTGTCAAGGAATAGGAAATTTTAGAAAAAAAGAAAAACTCAAAAAAGAAATGAAAATGATTATGCTCGTAGTCTTTTTTATTATTATTTATTTATCACTTTTTACATGATTCTGTATTGTAAAGAATTCGTATAAGAAGATATAGGAGATTTTGTAGGTTTTTTTTTTTAGAGTATAAGTATTTTTTTTATAATTGATAATCAATATTTAATTACGTATTTTACTTAATTAAAATATAACTATTTAATTTAATTTTAATATTTATATTTTATCTAAATAAACATATAATTAAATATTAATTACGAAAAATACTAACACTCTTATGGTTCAAAATAAATCTCCGAAGATATAAAATCCGATTCATAAACATAATCTGAGTCTGTCAAAAAGTATATTAGGTGTTAAACCCAAGTTGTTACTATCACTAGAGTGAATCAAGCCCATCCATAGTTGGACAGGGCATTTCAAATGGGCTGTAATTTAAAATGTTAAGAAACTAAACCATAATTAGAGAAATTAATGTAATCACTGCCTCTGGGTGATAGAAGTTGATCTCCTTATTGTCATTCATCTATTGCAGAGGTCCTTTTATCAGGAGAATGTAGATTTGGTGCTTTTTTTTTTTGTGGTATGACAATAAAGATATTTTGAGTCAACCTTTCTGTCAATTGAAAATAAGTTTTTCTCTAACAATATTATAAATACACCCTTACATTAGGCCAACCTTTAGAGTTATTTGGTGTTTGTTTTATAATCTTTTAGATAAGTCGGTCAGCAATTATCATGCTTGGCATAACACATATTTTTCCATAATCCACTGTTCTTTGGGCTACTTTCTTTTCTTATTTATTTCTCATACTGTGATACATCATCCGATTGAAGAGAATAAAAAAAACGTAAACTATAATATATGAATCTCATACTATCCTCATTTCAAATTTCCACTTCAAATTTTTATTAGAGAGTTGGTAGCACTCCCTACCAAATCTACATGCGTGTTTAAATAAAATGACCATTAGAAAAAAAAATGACGATTTTTAATTTTGAGTTTGTGTTTTGAATAACGGGTTTGATAATTTGCAACTTGAGAGTTGATATTTGATACAATGCTAATGTACAAAAGTGTTATCACCATTATTACTTATATACAACTATTTGATAATAATAGTTTGTAACTTATATATGACACACGACATGAGCGTGATAGAGGTTGTCATTCTTTTAATTTCACAAAATAAGTTAATAAATTTTATATAAATTAAAATTTCAACTAATAAAATGCCTTAAATCCATGAATTTTAATACCATAACCTCTTCATTTGATTTTAAAATTTACAATAGTATAAAGTTCACTGATATAAAAAATTTGAAAAAATTATCATTATTGATGTTTCACCGTTTTAGTTTTAAATACAATTTTCATACCACCAATGTAATCATGTTTTATACACATATCAAAATTGAACTCTTGTAAAACCTAATAATTATAGTAGGCAAAACTAGTAAGCTACTCTCTTCATATGATGTCGTTCCCAGGATATTCCACGGACATTGTTTACTTTGACGTTTAGATGCAACTAATTAGCGGAGGTAACACGCCCACTACCAAAGTTAGATTATTCTTTTAGACTTTCAGGACCTTGTGGTCCCGGTCAGTTTCTTCTTATTCTCGCTCTCAAAACAGTGCCATTTATCATATAATACTAGAGAATATAAGGATTACGTTAGTACCGTAAACGAGTCGGGAAGAGCTTAGTCACGTTTGGTTTAGACTCAATTTAATAAGAAATCCAATTTATTTTTTTTAGTTTGAGTTTAGCTCACTTTAATTTCATTAATTATTTAAGTTCAATAAATTAATATTGAGTCTCTTAGGCGCAATAAGTTAGGCTTAAATTTCTAACTCAATAAAGTTTATCATTTTTACATATATTTAGTTAAAAAATAATTTAATCAAATCAAATGTTAATTTATATTAAATTAAAGTATTATTATTATTGGCTGTAAATGAACATATATAAATATTGAGTTAACTCACGAGTTAATGAATCAAACATATAAAATCTCAAACTTAACTCATTTAACAAACTAATCAAAATTTTAGCTTATTAAATTGTTAATGAATCAAACCACGAGCAAATTGGATAAGCATCTCCTAATGTGCCATAATACAGGTTGGGCTGGACCCGTTTTTTACCAAGAACCACACTTTACCACTTGACCTAAGCTTTTTGTACTACTATCGTTTCACCTACTTATCCTAGTTCATTAACACCATCAATTTTGATACCACTTGTTGGAGGGTCAAGAAAAGCTTGTATCGCCAATGAGATCTCTTTAAGAAATATCGTAGGTGTTTGGATTTTTTTTTTCATCAACTTTCCTTTTGAAGTTAATTTGACCCAATGAACAAAAAAAATAATATTATCAACTCAAAGGGTTGGCCTAATACGCATCTCTTTTGTCTCTTTTATATCGTTATGGACTCATGTTTGAATTTAGGGTCAAGAGAATTAATTTTCTTAATTAAATATATTAGACCGATGTGTGGTACGTCCTCAAGATTACAAGGCAATGGACTATAAATTTTAATAATAAAAAATATAATTAAAATGAACTAAAACATTAATTACTGTGAGAAAAATAAAAAATGTTTAGTGCCTTTTATAAATTGTATTATAATTTAGTGGTATATATATGTTTCTTTTTGGACATTTTTCTTTGGATAATCATTTATTACTAAAATATAATCACAACAAAAAATATTCTTCTCTATTCACTTAAAAAAGTAATTATTACAATATGAAGTGTGATTGTTAATTTTCTTTAAGAAATTAGTTATCTTACTCATGCTTTGCACAGGTTATTTTATAGTTTAAATTTTAATTTTTTACTTAAAATTATATTTGTTTATAATTATTATTTTGAATATAATTAGTTTATAAAAAATATTTATAAAAATTCTTATTAATAAATAAAAAAAAGTATTTAAAATTAATTTTTTATGTCAGAGATAATTTTTTTATTTTATTTTACTTATGCTTTGCACATATTAATTTATTTTTTTTCAAAATAATGTTTTTTTATATAATTATGATTCCAGATATGTTAAATTTATAAATAATTTTTTAATAAAAATTCTTAAAATTAAATAGAGAAAACATTATAAATTAATTTTTTATGTTAAAAAGATTGTCTTTTTTTTAATTTCACTATTTAATTCTTTAAATTTTAATTACATACTTTGACACTACTTTACCTTTTAATATAATTGTCTTTTTAAAATTTATTATTTTACTTTTTAAATATTACCATGTATTTAATGATGCTATTAATTACTTGAAAAGGCAATTTTACTTATATATATATATAGATTTGAAGAGCAGAAACATTAATAAAATGGAATCTCTTTAGGTTAACGTTATGCTGTTTGCGAGACTAATTATTCAAAAAAAAAAAAAGATTGCCACAAATTAAAAATTAGTGTTAAATTTGACAGCAAACAATAATTTTTTCAAGCTAATATACTTGGAGCATCACTATGAATTCATCCAAGTAGATATATCTTGAAATTATGAGAACCGTTTCACCAATATCCCAGTATCAACAAACAGCATTAATTGAAACTCCATATGATAACTACGAAAAGAAAAATACCATATGTATGATAAAAGTAAAACCATCACAAGCAGGGTTAATTTAGCTACCCAACTAGCTATATATTACATAAACGCTTGCAGCAATATCTATAACAGCTATAATTGCCATACACTGACATATCTATAAGTATACGTTGGAAGCCCCCTTATGATACACTTTTTTTTGGTTTTGGAAAATATGGAGCTACAGCTAGATAATCCCAATTTAAATACATCAAAAGTAGGGTTTGGTTTAGACAGCAATAACTTGGGCCAAGTTTGAAAGCGGACGTACCGGGGCTGAGATCATGCGCCTTGCTAGCAGGTCAGGATTACCATAAACTTGTGTATCCATATAGGTCTCAGGCAGAAGTGGCTCTTCAGTCAATATGCGCCATGGTCGCTGCCGGTGCAACAATCCCCCAACATACTTATCAAACATTCTTTTGAGAACTTGTTGCAACTCAGCCACCACAAGTAGGATGTAGATAACGTACCTCATAGGCCACCACGATTCGGGAAGAATAAGTGACACCAAAGAGGCCACGGAAACTGAAGCAGTGACATCCATGACAACACCTAGTTGAGAAGCGTAATTGGGAAACCAGTGCCTAGCCCTAGAGGCCAAATAATATAGCACCATGCTAAAAACACAAGTCATGGTGGTCGCTATAGAGTGTGCTTGGAATGGAAAAGGCTTATTCTTCCAATCACATTGGATTTGGACGAAGCCAAGCAGGGTGGGAATTATAATTGTTAGAATGGTATGGCGGCTATGGCCGAGAGTGGATTCTCGTGTAGAATTGCAGAAGATTATCACGGGGACATTTACATGGAAGGGAAGGCGGTTACGACCAAAGAACGATTGGAAGAACTGCAACAGCGCCTCAACTGGTTGAGCCATGTATATATGAATAGATTGGAACATCAACAATTTGGTACGTATGTATGTGAGTATCTGGGGAACAGAAGGGAGACACACTGCTCTCTAAAGTTGAGCTGAGTACTGAGTAGTATATACCAGAACCAGAAGAGAGACACGTAGCTTGTGGGTTAAAAGATTCTTTGGCTTAGGTTGGACACGAGAACTTCCGTATAGAATGGAACACCGCTAAGGCCGGCTATTGAAAGATCACAATTTATAGTCACTTTGAAATTGTTTCCCAGTACCTTCATAGGTATTTTTTCCTCTTGAGGATGCAGAGATAAACCAGATGAGTCAATATATAGAGAAAGAGATCAGAGAAAACTGCGGGAAATAAAGGAAATAAAAAACGGACTAGAGAAGAAAAAATATATATATTACAATAATTCATTTAGTCTAAAAACCGATAAACTCCTTGAACCTTGTTTATATATATATATATATATATATATATATATATATATATATATATATATATATATAGGGGGCATATCAAGTGAGAGGAGTGGTTTATTGTGAGAGTGAGAGGAGTAAATCTTGACCATTAGATCATTCATGTATGGTCAAGATTAAAACATAAAGTCATGTGACTTTTATATATATATATATATATATTGTGAAATTACAAAGATAGTACTTTTTTTTTCTTTCTCTTTTTTAATGTAGCATCAGACACACCAAATATATGTATTCTCTTTTTATAATTGATTTTTTCTATCAATAATTCAACATACATTCTCTTTTTCTTAAAATAACTTACAATTTTTCTATACTATTAGATTATTTTTTAAAATTTAATATTAAAATTTTTTATAAACATATATAATATAAAAAATGTACACACACATATATATATATATAATTTTTTAAAATATTTATATGAATTTCTATCTGTCACGACAGGGAAAAATCGCGACGGAAATTTGCAAGAGAAAAAATAACTAGAAAACAATGGAATCGCCACCAATCATTTATTGGGCAGGAAAAATGACTGATTTAAAAATGAATTTAAAGTAAAAACACAGGTGGTCTGCAAAAACCAAACAAGGTTTGTGAGTCGATTATACACAAGGAAAGACATAAACTTAATTTTACTGCACCCCTGATACATTCATCCTAAGACTGTTACCTTAAGTTAATTGTGCAAATTTTATTACCTAAATGATATCTATTTTACCCTTTTTTAGCAAGTAGAGAAATTGAATAATAACAAACAATTATTCACAGACAAAAAGCAAACTAAATTGTAAAAATTTAAAGTTTGGTTTAACTTGCGCTTCTCTGTATTTTCTATTACAATAGAGAATTTAAAGTTACGTAGTTTTTTTTCTAGAAAATGATTGTATTTAAAAAGATTAAAGAGAAGAGACAATGGACCCTTGCATCCGAAAGAGAAAAGACAATTGGCCCAGAGTCTCAAAAAGTAAATAACAGTGCACCCTGAGTCCCGAAAAGTAAATGACAATAGGCAATGAGTCCCAACAAGGAAATGACAATGGGCCATGAATCTCCAAAAGTAAATGACCCTCTTTATTTTTTAAATTAAATCCCTTTTTGCACGAAGTTTGAGACAACACTAGGCAATACAAAAAAAACCCTCACGAATCCAAATAAAACTGAAGGATGACACAAAGTTGTACAATCAGTGTCATTAGTCACTGCATGGATATATATTAAAATTAGAATTAAACAGTTTTATTATAAAAATAAACACATAACAACACAAAAAGGGGAAAGGACTACTCAGTAGGTCGGTCATCCGAGCACTCTAGGAAGTGATCGACCAACCAGTCAATGATGAAAGTGAGGGGAGCAGACCGACTAGGCAGATCGGTCACAAGAGATCTAAAGATGGGACGATCGGTTGGAGACCATAGAAAAAGTTTGATCGGTCTAATTAAAGTCGATCAGACAAAAGAGATCATGTGAATGAGATCAGATCGATAGGAACATGATCGGTTTGGTTGAGAGAGATCATGGGAAAGGTTATTCGATTGGTAAGGAACCAATCAGTCAATTGATGATCATAAAAAGATGGTGATCAATTTTTTTATATATTTTTCTTTTACTTTTTGTTAAAATCTTTTAACATAATCCGTTCAAAATGGAGTATTCACCCATATATGTTGAGGTCTGTATGATGATTGAGTCGATGACGGTAAATAATTGGGTTTAATTGTCATAATGGTCCACTTATTGCGCATGCCACCAAGAGGTTGTGATTCTTACGTAGTCTTATATATATGTGTAATTTGATGCGAACGCGGTTTCCTCAATTGAGGAGAAGTTTTTTGAACAAGTATTCTAAAGACAATCTTCTGAATGAATTTCTGCTTGTCTTTCATGATCTTAGGCACCTATCCTTACTATCATTTTATCCGCACACAGAAGTGCAATTTATTTTTTGGGATGAGAGATATAATTGAACTCTATTGTTTGGAAAATACTTGCACTGACAGTACTTATAAATATCATAGTATAGTACGATACGGTCTCATGTACGGCTGAAATTTGATTCATAATTTTACGAGTAAACTTAATTAGATAGTTGGTGTATAATTATTTCTAATTAGTAAAAAATATTTTAAAAATATTAATTTTAAAAAAATTTATTTATCAACTGGATAATAATAATTTTTTATTTGGTGCTCAGACATAAGAATAATTTTTATTTTGATAGTATATATTTCAAAATTGCTTTTGGGTATAAATTACACCCGAAATATACTTTGAAAAGAAAATAAATTATCACTTTTTCTATTATAGGTCACTTTATATTTCTGATTGCATTTAACATTTAGATTGTTAAATAATTCAATACAATTTAAGATTACTTTTTTGGCGGAAAATGAAGTTTGATCATCGAAAATACATTTGATATCAAAGTGTGATCCAAACATGCGATTTGAGTTACAATTATAATGCTTGTACTTAACTAAAAACTAACACGCGGTTCGGAGTGGGTTAAAATTAATAAGAATTAATGAAGTATGAGCATATGAAAAGGTATCATTAATAATACATTAAATATAATCAAGTATGATTTATTTAATAAATTGAGTTTTATATGGACAAATTTTATTTAGTTTAAATTTTATTAAAAATACATTGTGCAAAAAAAGATTAATCTCACCTTTAAATAATATAAAGACACCTCGTATTGTTACAATATATATATATATATATATATTAACAATGCGTTAGAATGACTACTTCCAAGTTTCAATAAATTTTTAGATTTCAAGTTTCAATGACTTTCTAGAAAACGAGATAGAAGTAGAAGACAAGTATAACTCTTTAAGAGGTAACAAAAAAGAAAAATTGGAAAAAGAAAAACTGATATGTAGAAAATTAAATGTAATATTTGTACAGTGCACAGCTATTACGTAAAGAATTGTTATTTATTAAATATATCAATGATGCTCTTATATATAAAAAAATGAATATAATGACACAAATTCTAAAAACATAGACCACGAAGTGTAGATCAGTTAATATACTAAGTTTCATGTGAATTAACTTTCCCTTTTCGTTGTCTCAATTTTTTTTTACCGACATAAGGATGGTAAAAATTAGATTTTCATATTTTCTTTTTACACATTTTCTCTCCTTTTTCCAAAAATAAAAAAAGTCTTGGGCTTCTTTGGAAGTTTTTGAAGGCTTGTAATGATTACCATCAATTTTTCTGATTTTGACTTTTATCAAAGTTGCAGAGGAAGCATATTGAGGTATATATATATATATATATATATATATATATATATATATATATATATATATATATATATATATTAAAGAATATTAATAAGAATATAATTAAACAGATGATATTTTTATATATTTTAATAATTTATATTATGTTAATTTTGATGTATAATAAAAAATTATAACATAATTTCGGATTAATGTAAAACTTTATAAGTATAATCTACATAATAGAAACTTTCAATCTAATGGTAAATTTTGTAAAAAAGTTATTCAATAAAAAGTTATTGAATGGTGTAAGAGTGATCAAGTCTTACACCGGTATAAGTTGATCTCTCCCCATATATATATATATATAATTTTTTGTAAAATATGAATTTAATCAATCCAACTGTTGAATTGAAAGTTCTCATAAAATAGATCAACCCCATAAAAATTTTTACAATTAAAAAATTGTTTGATACTTCATAGCATTATTTTATTTTAACGTATAATATAGTTTTAAAATATAAGTAAATTTTCTATTATTAGATTAGATAACTATATATGTCCAATTTATTTAAAATTTGATATGCATGATCATTAAGATAATAACATATGATTTAATGGTTGAATTAGTTAAATTTACATTTTACAAAAAATTATTGAATAGTGTAAGTATGTCAAGACTTACACTTAGTATAAGTGGATCCCCACCCATATATATATATATATATATTAATAGTTGCTATAGGTGAAAGTGAAACATGGGTCGGTTGTTGCAAACTGTTTTACGCTTGCTTGGTAAAATTTAAATAGTCCTTAATTATTTTCATTTTATCATTATTTTCCGTAATTATCAAATAGTAAGAAATAAGAGTCATCACAATTTCTCTTTTTCTCAACCAAGGACAACGTTCAAAGACAAGTGGAAAATACTTAGTATTGAGTTGAAATCCTAAGTTCCACTCATAGCATGATTAGCCAACATGTTGTAGCATAGTTGTTGCCTACTTGGTCTTGACAGTAAATTTTCTTGATTCATTAGGTTCAAGCCGTGTAAAATTAAGTTGACCTTCTGAGGAGGTCTAGCTTCTAGATTTTCAGATGTATTTGAGACCAAACTATTGGAGTCTCACATAGCTTTTACTTTTGACTAACAAGTGAACTTTTCCAAATCGATCATACTTATTATAAGGGATTTGCTATGAAACACTCGAGCACTCGAGGTTTTTAACTGTTCATTTCATTTTGTTTCTTTGATATTTGTGACATGTTATTAAAAATAAAAAAATAAAAATACAACATGCAGCATCTGCCCTCGAGCTTCTAATAACAACACCCTTATTATAAAGGGAGGTGGTTGGAGAAACTAATACCCCAGGCAATTTGTATGCTCTATTTCTCATTCTTTTTTATGGAGGTTTTATTAGACTAAAAAAACTGAAAAATAAGAATGTGAAGAATCAAACTCCCACCACTTATTACAACCGTTGATAATTAAACACAAAGAGAGAGCCCTGCTATCTTTCTTCTATTCTTTAATGTTTTCACACACTGATTTTTGTTACTCATTTTATTTATATAATCTCATTCTTCTTCTTCTCACTCTTTCACTATTTTTTGTTCCGTACTCTCTGCTCATAAATAAATAAAGGATCATAATTACTGCATGAAACCAGAATTGACACTCATTTGAATGTTAATTGTGGCAAGAACTATGGGCGGATACATGGTTTCTTCTCTTTTATGAGAAAATTAATATCTTTATCAGAGTCAAGGTCATCTAGGTAAGATATTAGTAAGATAAAGTACTACATTGGAATCATATCCTATAAATTGGGTATATAAACATTGGTATCAAGAATAATTTATCCTAACTTTTGGAACTTTAAGAGGAAAGACCTGATTTAATAAGTGCTCCTGAGCACTACTCCGGGAAATATTAATATATCATATCTTTTCATTCGTGTACGCTCATTTTCTTCGCCACCCCACCCTTTGGGGGACCGGGAGGACAGGAGGGTCAACTTCAGACAAATAAACAAAAAGGTCATGGCGCAATTCTGAGTGAGGAAGGATATTATAAACTTGATGTTGGCCTTGAAGAAAGTAGTAAAAAGAGTTGTAAGTGGTGAGAATTAAGTCAAGGTTATTTTTTTTAATTAAAAAAAACCAGTGCTGGACTCAGAAATTTTAATCACTAAGATAAGATGTTATTGTTGTGTTGTTGGTTCATATATCATTCAGACCTATACACTTGGTGTTAAAATAACCGCATTTGTATCCAACGGTGTCACTATCTAAAGTTAATTTTCAGTTTGTGCCACTTTTGAAACAAATTCACAGCATAAGTAATTTTTAATTACGTGACTTTTGTTTTAAAATAAAATTGTGAGTTGTCAACCAGTTTGATGACTTATAAAGGACTTAAATTTTTTAATTTTTGATTTTTTAATTAATTTAATATATTTATATTAATTTATTAATTATATTTTCAGAAAACTACTCTTATTTTAAAAATATCACTACTAGAAAATTAGAATTTAGAGACGGATTTCTGAGACGGAATAAATTCCGTCACTACTAGTCACGGATATTGCAACGGAAATATTACTTAAAAACGAACTTTAATTTTTAAAATTTAGAGACGGAATCAGAGACGGATTTTGTCCGTCTCAGATATTTCCATCACAAGTTTCCGTCACTAATTGATTTATGCTTGAGTTATTATAAAAAAATTGAATTTAGATTTTTTTTTAAAAATTGATATTAACTAGCAACGGAAATATTCCGTCGCTAAAAGAAACCTAATATTATAAAGACATAAATGAATTAAAGAAAAATATTAGCAACGGGTGTATTCCATCGCGGATTAGGCGTAAATTTGAATTTCTTTAGAGACGGAATTTTTCCGTCGCTAATTCCGTCGCTGAACTCCGCCATCTGGGTTAAGGCCACGGCCCAAACCCATTCCCCTTCCCCTTCATCTGACCCGAGCCCTCTTAGTTCCCCCTCTCCTTCCCTTTTACCTTTTTCCCTCAACAGATGTACTACCATCGATGTGCTACCACCACCCGGCTCCACCGCGCCATACACCCGCTCCACCATGACTGTACCAATCTTCTTTGCAGACAAAGAAATGGGAGGACCACATTCCCGCAAAGCCCATCCGCTCGACCACCGCACCCTAAATACCTTTGATGCGCCGCAGCCACCACCGCACCCTAAATCCCTTTGCTGCGCCGCAGCCACCAGCACCAGCACCCAGCCTTCGCACCCAGCCTTCACAGCCGTACCTCCTCGCGGCACCACTGTGCCGCACCCCATTTGCTGCACCCAACCTCCAGCACCTTCACTATCCCTAGCCACTCTATAGCCGACAACTAGCTTTCCCATTTGGTTGGATTGTTTTTGGTTTTGGGAGATTAGTCCAGAGATATGTGAAAGTAAACCAAGGTTCAAAGGAAAACATACTCGGTAATCTTTCTACTTATTCTTACTATTTGTATTTAAATTTAATTTCTCAGATTCAATAGATAGCTAATTCTTATGGTTTTCTCTTGTGTTGATTGTACTAAAAATGACTAATTGGTACTGCTGATTCGCTTGTTTATTGATTTATTTTTAATGTTCTTTGTTGATAATATGATTAATTGATATTGTTGTGTTTGCAATTGCTCACGGTTGAATACGTATGAGAAATCATATGATTAATTGATATTGTTGAATACGTATGAGAAATCTGTTGGTCCTATTTTGAATCTCTTAGTGGTTTGCTAATGTTTACCATTGCTTATGCCAAACTAGGAGTCTTGAGGTGAACATAACTCTGTTTGAGGCTTTACAAATGAGTGCATTAATATTAGATGTTTGTCATTGAGGTTACGTGTTGGATAAGTTATGGGTATCATTTAATCAATTGTTGTGGATCTAGAAATTTGCAGTTTGGGTTCAGTTTCTCTAATGTGTGCCTAATTTTGGAAGCTGTGTGTTGAAGGTGTTTTTATTAGCTTGTTTTCTGCCTGGGTTTGTGAATTCTTGGGTTAAGAGATTGATGTTAGCACTTGCCTTGAAAAAAAGAAGAAAAGGAAAAAGAACTATAATTTTCCCTGTTATGTTGATAGGGTTTTAGGACTTGATGCATTTTGTGAGTCCTGTTTGGAGGTTTGAGCTTGAAATAATGCTTTCTTATCTTTGCTTAAGCTTTTAAGTTTTGAGATCTGTTATGCTATAAAGGATCTTAAAAGTTACCTTGTTTGGTTATTATGGGCTGCATTTTCTAGTTTCATTGTACCTTAGCATTTGATGGCGTGATGCTTGTTAGTCCGTTTAGTCATCGAAGGTTATGCTTAGACTTTTTGAATTTAATTGTGCTTATATATGTCATTTGGAGGCTATTGGGATGATGAATTCTTCTTAATCTGTCACCTTGCTGAAAATAAGCTGGTTGAAGTGAATAAACTGTCTTTTGGTGGGTCGTACTGTGTTTTCATGCTGTCATTCTAGATTTCTTTGGAATTTGAATTTGCCATTTGGTGCCTGATTTGCTTAGAGATTTTGGTGTTGCAATTTCACTTCTTTAATGATTGTTTTCCTGTTTTATTAGCTTGGGTTTGCCCTTCATTTGATTTAGCACGCTTGGTGGTTTGTGTGCAAATCAAGATTGCAAAAGTAAACTATTTGTTAATCGGTTTTGTTTACTTTAGAATGCCTACTTTGGTTAAGATAATGGCAAGTATGTGTTGTTGTTTATGAATGGGATTTAGATGCAAGGTTTTTTTAAATGCTGAAATTTTGGTATCCTTTATGGTTGCTTGGCTCATTTCTGTTATGAGTATATGCAAAATTAATTCCTTTAGTTGTCCCTCTGGTGAAATTAATTCCATTCATCATCGTTTTTATGACCATGTTGATGTTATCTTTATGATTTGGTTATTAAACTCGTTGGATTTGATTTACCCTATTGTGTTTACGGTTTAATCACTCATTGGATATCTCATTATGATTGTTGTATTAGACAGCAAATTAATAATTGGATTGTGAGTCTGTCGCCACTACAGATCTTCATACCTATTAATAATTTTTAGTAGTCATTTATTCATCTTCAAACCCTTAGGATTCCTCATCATAAATTGACTCATTTAGAGAAAGGTAAATGAGACAGATCAAAAGAAAAAGGGCATTCATGAGTAATGTATCTATTTTCACTTTAAGGTGCATAAGTAATGAACTCTGTTTAGCCAAATCAAAATTAGAATGATGTGTATTTTTGGGAATGTTGGAATAATAGGGGAGGTTCTGCCAAAATTTTGGCAGACTTGCCTTTAAAAGTAGTATATTTAGGTCATTTATTGATAAATGAATTTTTGGAGCAATAGGTCTATTTGATTTAACATAACCGTACTTGTTTTTAATTAGACAAACATGGAGGTTCCCGAACATCAAGTGGATGGATAAAAGGGTGGGTAATGATAGACATATCACAAATGAATATATAGCGGGCTATTGAGTTCGTTGAATTTGCATGTGCACAAGATCAATATAAGCTTGAAGGAAGGGTGAGGTGTCCATGTAAAAATGCAAATGTAAGAAATACGAAGATGTTGACGACATTAAAGTGCATCTATGTAGTAAAGGGGTTTATGAGCAACTACTACTACTTTGGACCAATCATGGAGAATCTATACCCGCCATTCCTCCAAAGATGGTTATTGATAATTCATACTATGGAGATAATGGGTTTAGGGAAGATTTGAATAGGTATGAGCAAATGGTTATGGATCTTTTGGACCTTCAATTGGTAATTACATCGAGCAAGAAGGATTTCGGGATGAAGAACAAATGAGTGAAGAGCTAAACAACCCGTAGGAAAAATTCTTCAATATGTTGACGGCCATGACAAGCTCCCCTTATGGAATGGTTGTGAAAATTACTCACAATTATCACCGCGTACAAGCTCTAAGTTTGAAGACCGATTTTAACATGTCCGAGACTTGCTTTAATCGATGGATGCAATTTATGAGAGATGCAATGCCAAATGATAATCACATGCCAAAAAACTTTTATCATGCCAAAATCAATTGGCACAACTAGGCACAGGATGTGTAAAGATTGATTGTTGTCCCAATGGTCATGTTGTATAATACTCCCAATGAACATCCAGTTGTCAATTTTGTGGCGAACAACGTTATAAAAGCATCAATAGAAAAGGGAAAGTTAAACACGAGGCCTTTGAAAAAATGTGGTACTTCCCACTTGTCGAGGCTACAAAGACTTTATTCCTCAATGCAAACAAGCTCAAATGAGATGGCATCGTGAGAATCAAAGGGAGCCTGGTTCCTTATCTCATCCATCTGATGGAGAAGCACGGAAGCATTTGATGAACATATCCGGAATATGCACTAGACCCTCGAAATGTGAGATTAGGATTATGTCTTGATGGCTGCTCCATTTGATAAATCACAGGATTTATTCCCCGCTTGGCCGATAGTGGTGACGCCATATAATCTTCCTCCTTGGATGTGCATGAGGCGAGAATTTTTGTTCTTGAGCGCCATAATTCACAGCCCTTCCAATCCTAAAAGTAAAATTGATGTGTACTTGCAACCGCTAATAGAAGAAGTGAATATGTTATGGAATCGGGGTGTTTTGACTTATGATGTATCTTTGAAGCAAAACTTTATAATGAGGGCAGCTTTGATGTGGACAATTAATGACTTTCCTGCATATGGGATCTTTATGCGGTTGGATGACAATGGGAAAACTTAGTTGTCCAATTTGTATGGAGCGTTCAAAAGCATTCACACTTAAACATAGCCACAAGACTTCATTTTTGATTGCCACCACGAGTTCTTGCCACTTGATCATCCCTATAGAAGGAATAAGGCTGCATTTAGGAAGAAACATGTTGAGACATCATTCCTCCGTAAGGTTATCCGGAAGAAGTGTGGGAAAGGGTAAGATATTTACCCGGCATCTCTGAATCCTTAGGAGAACACCCACCGAGGGTATGGGGTTAGTCTGGGTGGACCAAGCGAAGTATTTTTGGGACTTGCCCTATTGGAAAACAAATATTCTCCCACACAACTTGGATGTCATGCACATTGAGAGAAATGTTTTTCTTAATATCCTATATACGATTATGGATACAAAGGGCAAGACAAAAGATACCTTCAATGCTAGGTGGTTGGATTTGGTGAATATTGCGGGCGAAAGGATTTGGAGCCGCAGATTACGGAGGTGGAAAACTCAAAAACCTAAAGCGCAATACACACATTAAATAAGCAACAAAGATTAGCTATTTGCGAATGGGTGAAACAACTTAAGTCGCAGGATGGGTATGCTTCCAATTTGACTAGATCTCGTGGACATGAGGGAAGCGAAGTTGTTTGGTATGAAGAGTCATGATTGCCACGTATTCATCCAGCGTTTGCTCCCAATGGCATTCAAAGCTTTACCAAAGCCCATTTGGAATACACTTGCGAGTTCGATCAATTCTTCGGAATTAACATCCTCACTATTGAGAGAGGATAAACTACGTGCCATAGAGATGAACATTGCAATCATTTTGTGTAAACTAGAACAAATATTTCCTCCGAGCTTCTTTGACTCTATGGAGCATCTTCCGAGTTCATTTACCATATGAAGCAAGAGTTGGTGGGCCCGTTCAATATAGATGGATGTATCCATTTGAAAGGTTGATTCATTTATTGATCTTCCTTCTTTTCAATTCAATTCAATTCTTAATGGGTATGTATCAATTTTGTACTAATAATCTCAATTATTGGTATTAGGTTCATACACGTGCCTTAAAAGACAAGGTCACAAATACGGCTTTCGTGGAAGGATCCATTTGCGAAGCTTATTTAGTAGAAGAGACTTCTACTTTTGCCTCTTACTACTACCCACCTGATGTCCCATCTAGGAGGACAAGAGTGCCACGTAATGATGATGGAGGTGAAGGAAGTGCTTCTAATCCACCATTGTCTATTTTCAATTATACAGGCGCCCTTCGGAAAACGTATCTCAAGTACTTTGGAAGAAAAAGAAATGGAAGTCAACTAAATTATATGTTCTTCTAAATTGTCCGAGAGGTTGAGCCTTTTATGAAGTAAGTTATCGAATATGTGTGTATAATTCGTTAGATGCCAACATTTAATGCCAAAACGTGAATGATTAAACTATGTATTATGTATGCGGCATATATGCAGAAATGTTGCGAGGAATTGGTGCACGACATAAATGACTCGGAAGTTGACAAACAAATTTCTACTTCGTTTCCCACCTGGTTTAAAGAATATGTATGTTAACTTCTAAATATTCTTATTAATTGGAATTATACTTCATAGATGTAATTAACCAATACTCTTCTGATATAGGTGCTCAACCCAACTAACATGATTGAAGATCCTCTTTTAAGGAGTTTGGCATAGGGGGCCACTTAGAAATGTTAATAAATTTTCGACATATTCTTTAAATGGTTATAAATTCAAGACCAAAGATCATAGTCAAGGGATGGGGACGACAAATTTTGGTGTCTCTGTGTTCGTGGTGGTGGGTATGAGACGATGGAAAATGATTATTATGGGGTATTAAGCGACATTGTTGAACTGGAGTATACCTTAGGATGGCCCATAAAGAAGTTGGTTCTATTCAAATGTGACTGGTTTGATCCCACACCGAATCAGGGCACAAAGATCGATAAAAACTATGGAGACGAGTTGAAGTCGAGCATCTAGGAGATATAAAAATTATGATCCTTTCATCTTCGGCACAACAAGCGGAGCAAGTGTGTACTATACACATTATCCTGAAGGACAACAAGGATGGTTGTGTGTAATCAAAACCAAGGCACGTAGCATAATTCAAGCATTGGAAACTAGAAACCGAAACAAATGATCCATACCAAGAAATTTGAAATATCGAAGTTCCTATGATAGTTGCCGATGACGATCTTCAACAAAATCTTGTTGACATTACAGTCCGATGAGGAAGTAGGCCAGGACTCGTCCTTAAATCAACTTGACATGGAAGATGCTTATGAAGAAGTAGAACTTATAAAGAAGAAGAAGAGGAAGAAGAAGAAGAAGAAGAAGAGTACATTGACGAAACTGATTCTAATTAGCTTATGGATTAAGGTAGGCATTACAATTATGTGTATTTTACTTATTAAACTATGTATTATTACAATTATACTATTGGATGTTGCTTGCTTGTCAATTTTCCTAAGTTTTGGTTTATTTGAAGAAACAATTCGGCATATCAATTGTTTAAGTTTTACTTCTATGCTCATGTAAGTTTGACTTTATATAACCAAAACTAATTGATTTATGTTATTACCACGGACATATAGATGGCGGAGACCATGATCTTTGTTGAGGTAGAGGTAGAGGTAGAGGTAGAGGTAGGGGTAGGGGTAGAGGTCGGGTGTACCTCTCGGTCGGATCCACATCCGCACACATCTTCACACCCCACCGAGCCACATCCTCGTGCATCTCGGTCCTCCTACTCCTCCTACGCATCCTCACATATCCCCTTCGCCTACCCCATCTCCATATAACCCTACATCGAGTTCACACGCCCCATCTCCACATCACCGATGTCCGCATCACCCTGCGATTCACCACATCCCCACATGTCGAGGCTCCCTAGTTCCTCTTCGCATCCCCACGCATCGTCTTCTCTTGCACCACAAATTCGTTGGGGGAGCAGAGATGCAGACTACGTATGGATTAGGCCGACATATGGTTTGGCGTAAGTGCTTAAAAGTTGTGCTTTCTTACTTTTGTCATAGTTTTTGTCTTTGGATTTTACAATATATATAATGACTTGGTCTACTTACGAGTTTGACCACTGCGGTTGGACCACCTAGAGCTATCACTAGCATTATAAAGGCCAAGTTTGAAGGAGCACGGAGAAATTTTGGTGAGGTGGACGAAGATGTCAAAAGTTGTGGTTTCTTTGAGTTTGGGGTAATTATATATATTATCTTTTAGTATTAGTTTATGTTTAAATATTTGTAAATGACTAATTCATATGTATGGTTCAATGCAGAAAAAGTTTAAGTGGCTCTCTCGAGGATCGTGGAGAAGATAAAAAAGTGTTTCAACCATAAAGCCTCGACTCACTAAAGAATGCAATGAGCAAGGTTCGAAGTGGGGTAGATAAGGGCAAATGGATTCCTACACATGTCGTGGACCAGTTGGACACTTTATGGCGTGATCCCTGCTGGATGGAGAAGGCCAAGAAGAATACCCAAACAGAAATCGAGGAGGGACTCTCAATACACTCGGTGGATCCATCCCACTCGAGGAGCACAAGAAGAGGCTGGTGAGTAAATTCTATAATTTTTGTTATTCATATTACTTCAAAGGAAACTAATGTTTGCTTTTATTTATTCAGAGAGACCGATTCTGAGAGGCCACCATCGGCGTGGAATATTTTCCACGCTTCACACGCCAAAGGGAAGCCGGTCGGTGGACCTCTTCTAGAAGCAAGAGCAAATTCTTTGTAAGTGTAACTATTTTTTTGATAGCTTTAATAGTTTAATTAATTTACAAGCAACATGTGGTTCATTAACAATTGCATTTTTTAGTATGAGTTCGGGAGACGTGTGAGTGAGAGGACTCACACCGCCCGGGGATGTCGATCTTAGGCTACCGGTCAGATAACTCCATCTACTTGGATGTTGTTGGAGGCGTCACTAAGAAAGGACGCATTTATGGTTTAGGATGCGAAGTCGCTAGTCTAGCTCCATCTACCTCTACTGCCTCCCGAGGGATGTTCACCATCAGAGATGGATTTTATGAGGAGTCTTGTTGCGTATCCGACATCCCGGATACAAAAACAGCGGGTATCATCAACACCGGTGAAAACGAGAATCAACGGTTTTTTATGGAGCGTCTAAACCTGGCTCCTAATGCATCGAGCTGCAGCAGATATCTGGGAGCGAGATGAGCACGTAGGGACTGACGCCTGAGAATATGGATGAGGACTACGATCCTTGTCCTCCGGATGTTTGATTGGCTGATTAAGTTGTTGTAATGAACATTACATTTATCTTTTCTTTAGTTGTTTAGATATATTGTTAAATAATTGTATACTATCAATATTTTACATTTTAATGTTGATTATTCCTTTTAAATTTCATTGCTGGTTGAAATTAGATTGTTTTCTGGATTAGATACAGTTTAAAATCATGTTTTTGAAGTGAAAAAAATTTACATAAATTTAAAAATTATTTGCGACGGATTTATTTCCGTCGCTATATTATATATTTCATACTTAGATACGGATTAAATCCGTCGTAATTTTTAATTTTGATTTGCGACGGATTCATTCCGTCACAGATTATATTAATAAAAATATTGCAGCAAATATTGGACACCAATTCTATAAGAATTCAGCGACGGATTTATTTATATTCAGAGACGAATTGTTCCGTCGCTAATCAGAGACGGAATAACAAATTCCGTTGCTAATCAGTTAGCGACCGGCATTTCAGAGACGGAATTATTTCCATCTCAGGTTCCGTCGCAGAATAAAACTTCGACGGATATTTTTACTTTAGCGACGGAAATTTTCCGTCTCTAAATCGTTATTTTTTAGTAGTGTATTGAGATTAAATTTTAATTTTAAAATTTAAAATATATTAAGATTAAATTCAATATTTAAAATTTTAAAAATATATTAACATTAACTTCAAATTTTAAATTTTTAAAAAATTAAGATTAACTTAAAGTTTTAAATTTAAAAATTATTAACGTGCCTTTTGAAGTCAATCTTAATTTTTTTTAAAATTAAATTTTGATAATATTAATAAATTGAGTTTAATCTTAATATTTTTTTAAATTTAAAATTTAAGTTTAAAACGAAGGCCACGTAATTAAAAATGGTATATGTTGAGAATTTGTTTCAAAGCTGGCACAATATGAAAATTAACTTTAAAAAGTCACACAGTTGTATATAAATGCCTAAAATAACATTTTTCTAAGAACAATGCAATAAACATGTTCTTTAGTTTAACTACATACAATTTGTTGATTTGATGTAGTGCAGAAAGATAATTGTATACATTAAAGGACGCGTATTTTTGTTTCTTTAATAATTGTGAAAAATTAGTAGAGTTATTTTCTCTCTCTTTAACTAACATATCAAATAAGTACATGGGTTACTTATCTAATTTTTAGCCATATAATTTATATATTGACTAATTATTAATGATAATAGAAACAATTCAAAATACAACTTATAATGGAGGCATTTGCCTTCATAATGCATAGGACCACATCGTGAATCTGCTTCTAAGTTTAAAATAATATATAGTGTTTATATTATAAGATAAGTTTGTACTTTTGCATTGGAAAATTTCTTTTAATTTTGTATATGATAATTTAGTTTCACTTCCTCGACGGCAATTTTTTTTTTATGATAAATAATTTGTATAACATAATTCCAATACTTTGAAGAGAAACCTTTAGTAGAAAAGTTCAAATTTGTTGTATGTATGTAATATGTTTATTAGCTTTTGTGTCCATGCATCTACATTTTCCTTATCAAACCTTATTAATTTAAATTTTTAAATTTAATTCAATAAAATAGCTCATTTGTGCCACGTAAGGGAACCAATATTCCGTAGTCATGTATGAATTATGGCAGCAGGCATATTTGAAATAAATATTTCGTTGAATAAAACCTTAATAGATCACTTTTGGTTTAAAGTGTGTGTACTACTACAATTTGTGTATACCTATGTATGAATTATACTAATCTACTTCGCGTAAATGTTGCGTTACGTTGGACTAACATAAATGCTTAGATGGCATACCAAAAAAAAAAAATTAGGGTCACTGCTTTTGTGGCAAAACTAACTTCAAAGTGGAAAATTATTTTAAAACCATATTAACATAGTAAATTGTTTTTCAAAAATTCCATGTGGGTCATTTATGGAATCAAATTTTTTGTTTTATTTTTATATATATTTTTTTCTCTTTCTAATTA
This sequence comes from Styphnolobium japonicum, assembly GCA_023212625.1. Lineage (NCBI taxonomy): Eukaryota > Viridiplantae > Streptophyta > Magnoliopsida > Fabales > Fabaceae > Styphnolobium > Styphnolobium japonicum. The sequence continues at coordinate 9,191,952 of JALBWW010000007.1, read as the reverse complement.
AATACTGACATATCAACAAAAATAACTCGTAATTAAAAGAGAAGTTATTACTAATTAAAAGAAATTAAATTTTTATGTTGAGTTATCAACATGCAATTAGGAAAAAAAAACAAGATTTAAATGTGATCAATTACATGGTTGCTATGCTGTAATGCTTGACTACGTGGTTTAGTGCAAATATGGATGGATTTAACATAAGCTTTAACTCTTTTTTTTTGTTATACATAAGCCTTAGAGTCCGTTTAATTTGTTTTTTATTTTTGCATTTAGTTAAATTTATTTTTATTATAATTATAAAAATGCTACATTATTTTCACTTTATTTCTTACTTTTAAAATTTTATGAAAAAAATTATGAAAACAACTTTTTGTTGTTTACACCATTTCTTTTAAAAAAATTAAAAACAAGAAACATAATAAAAATAATATGACATCTTTATAATTAAAAATAAAAATAAAAAATAAACTAAACGCCCTCTTAACTTTTACTTCTCAAGTATCGTCATAACATTCGAATGGGTTAATTCGATGACAACTAGCTAAACTTCCTTCAGTTTGAGAGGACTAATATGCTGCCAAAAAATTTTTTGATATTGATTATCCGTTTGCGGCGAAACATCTTATTTAGGATGTAAATATCCACTATTTTTTTTTAAATAAAAATAGGCTAGATTAAGTTTTATTTTAAATAGAAAACAACTATTTAGCAAAATTTTAATATTTGTTTAGTCTATTATTTATCATAAACTTTATTTTTTGCATGGCCTAACTTATTTGTAAAAATATAAAATTTTGAGATAACTTGAAAACTTATTTAAATACTTACGTTATATGAAAGTCTTCAAATAAGTTAATTATAAGCTTAGGATTTCTAGGTGTCAAATATATTTAACATTTAATAGAATTATTGTATTATATATAAAATAAATAAATAATATTAATATATAATTAATAAATTATACAAATTTTTTTAATTATATATAATAAATAGGTGTTAGGTGCGCTAAATATGTTTTTTAAAAGGCCTAAACTTAACATTTTTAGTTAAATAAGTTTTTTTTTTAAATCTAAATCTGATTTATTTAATAAAAAAACTAGGTCATAAATCTCTAATAAATCATCTTATGTATTTCCATCCTTAAGTATTGATACACCAGGAAAAAAAATAAGTACTTAAGTAATCCCTATTAATTATACTTAGTGAGATTTAAATATTTATTATAAAAACTAAATATTTTAGTTGGTAGTTATTAGGAGAGAAAAATATTTATAAGTTTAGTAGTTATTAAGATGTTGTTAATTACTAAAAATCTAAAATAGACATTATCAATTAAGTTAATTAGAAAAAGATAAAAATATTTTTTTTTACCACATAAAAATATTTTTTTAAGGAGTGAATTTTAGCATATATATGTGTGTGTGTTACTTACGGTTACGGATCACTTATCAAAAAATTACAAATGGTGATTGGATTGTGTTCGTCTTACCTTTCTGGTGATTATAATCCATATGAAACCCCATTTCGGAACATACGTACAAGCGCATAAGCTGGGAGCCTCCAAACATCTAAGTTGATTATTGTTGTTACTGTTTATTATTATTTTTTAAATTAGTAAGGTGCCTATTTGTACTTTGCATTTACACATTCATTGTTACACTTGCAAATGACAACATACTTATCTATGCTTCCACCTAAACTTAGCTTTAAAAGCGGAAACAAACTCTCCTTTATAAAAATGGACATGAACTATGAGATGTACTGTCTAAAAGCATAGCTCAAATGGCATTAGCTCTTTTTAAGAATCCCTTGATTTTAGGATTGAATCTTTTCATTGGTCAATTTATTTGCATTTTAACCTTACATTTCTCTCCTTATGTTAAGCCTTAAACCTCTTACGTATTTAAAAGGAAAAAAAAAAAAACACTAACGCAGAAAGGAAACCAGCCCTCTCAAATCATAAATTAGCACAAGAAAACTTTCAGGAGAAGCATTGCTGAACAAGGTAACTTTTAGGGTTAGCTGTAAACATATTATTTTCCACTCTATCCAATGAATCCTAGTACTGAAAAACCTAACGGAAGGACATTGTGGTCAGTCTTAAGTGAATGTTTTAACACCCAAAGGCTCTATTAAATGTTTTATGATGAGTAAAATGAAATTGTATATAATAAAATGGAAAGGGATGAAAGTGATTGGATTGGACTGAATGATTTTATGATGAGTAAAATGAAATTGTATATAATAAAATGGAAAGGGATGAAAGTGATTGGATTGGACTGAATGATTTAACTAATTTGATTGTAAATTAGACACTTGAATAATTATAATTTAATTTTATAATTAAATTTATGGTCAGATTATTTTAGAATAATAAAAATTAATAAAGTCCAATACAACTGTCATGTTCATGTGTTGAATTAATTGATTATTAATTTTTTTATTATAAAAAACTCAATATTTTATAAATAATTTTATATTTTTTATATTATTACATGTAAATTATTATTATTACATAATTTAATTTGATTAATTTTTTTTATATATTTTAATAAAATTTTGTTGGCTAAGACTATTCATTTTCTTTTCTCTCCGCCGTATTACATCAAAGGAAAATGCGGCACCAATATAATAAACCAAACCATTAGACTTTTCTGAGTGATCTCCACAGGATGGAATAAACGGAGGTCAGCATGTGTAAGAATATACTTTAATTGTTTGCTCGTGAGTTTGCAAGATTATTAAAGTAAAAAGAATACTAATGATGACAGTTGGAAATTGAAGGCTAAATCTAAATATGTCAAAAAGGGAAATTATGAGTTTTCTATTATGTCAATATACTGGATCATTATTGGCACGACGCGGCATAGCAAAATCAATGAAAGCATCGTACAATTTGGGTTTGACAATGACAAAAATGTCATGATTAAGGTTTTGGTTTGACGAATAAAATACTTTTGACAATACAAAAAAGAGTCAAGTGTCTCCAAGGACATGGAAATTATCAGTTACACTTAGCACTTTATTCATTGATATCTGAGCATCGTGTCATTTAATATAGAAATAACAAATTTTAATAAAACTGTTTTATTGTATATATTTATACATATTTATTATTATAAATTTAATGATAGTACATAAAGTTAAATAAATTGTAAAAAGTATACGAAGAGAAGAAAGTCTGCTAGTACACTATTTGAAAAGGGAAGTTTTGTTTTCATGAGTAAAATTTGGTGCGATGATGCCAAGAGTATTATAATATTTTAATATATATCTTCTTTTGCCCAAGTTCTGTATCAATTTTTATAATTCTATCTTACGTAGAAATAATTTTTTGATAAACATAACTGTAAACACAATTTTCTTCGAAGTTCGAACATAATGCTAGCTAGCTACACACCTGAGCTGGCAAAGCAGAAAGTGAAGCACTGTAATAAGATAGGCTAGATATACTATAATGCTAACTAGATCAATGCTACTTGGAAAAGTATATTTTGTTCCTTCAAACATCAGCTCATGTTATTTTCAACTCTTTCCTCCTCCCCCAGCCCCCTATTTCATTTTCTCCATTTACCAGCCTGGATAACTTTACGACCCAAATATATATATATATATATATATAGTTAAGATCATAAGAAATTTTTTGGCATATGTCACCTTAAAGATCTCAAATTTTGACAAATTTGTTAGTTGAAATCTTGACAAATGTAAAATGAAATGAACCCAAACATAAATGATCATAAATTGATAATAATAAATAATCTATCTTATTATTGACAATAATAAAAGTTAAGACCATAAAATTATTTATTCATTCTTTTTTATTTTTTTTCAATTTTTTCTAACATAAAATATAGATGCTGACATTAACTATATATAAAGAAATAAATATTATCACAATGAATTTGACAAAAAAAAAGGGAATTTACATAATATAGGCGTAATACGTACAAATTAAATTTAAACGGCCAATTGTTGTGTTATCACAATTTATGGTTAATATTTAAATACTTGTCTCACTTAATTAAAATAATTATTTTATTTATATTTTAATTAAATAAAATACGTAATTAATTTACAAATTTGATAAGGTAATATTTATATATATATGTTACTGTAAAAAAAATTACAATTTTTTATATTACGTGTTATCTGTACTAGTTCAGAATATATATAATGGTACATCCGCAGTAATCTTGCACCATAAAACCATTTAAGATAAATATAGAAACACGCACTGTCGCCCATCTTCTACGATCTCCTTGTGTACACGCATACATGATGATTAATGGAATCAAACAGTTTACCTATATTTAACGTATATAAGTGGAAAATCTTGGACAGAACTGTAAGGTAATCCCAGAAAAGTGTAGCCTAATTTTGACACATCATTAAAATTGCAAAAGATATGGCCTCATATATTCTCAACAAGCAACCAGTCAGTATCCAACCTCTTTAGACAATTTCAAGCCGCTGTTTAGGTGAGATTGTCCCTTAATAGAAGGTGGAAAAATCACTTGGTTTTCAACAATATAAAACTGGAAAAATCTGGTTCATAAATATAATTCAAGTCTGTATAAAAGTATATTAGGTGTTAAACCCAAGTTATTACTATCACTCAAGAGAATCAAGCCCATCCATTGTTGGACAGGGCATTTCAAATGGGCTGCAATTTAATATGTTAAGAAACTAAATTATAATTAGAGAAATAAAATTTTGGGAGTAAAGCACAAACGGGGTTTAAAGCATAAGCATCAATTGCCTTACTGGCCTTACCCTTCAGCCGACATTGGTTGTAACTTCATTTCCATAAAATTAAAAAAACCTAATATATGTTTGTAATAAAATTTTATCTTTTTTCTTGTAATGTCTAATGCAGTTAAAATGTAGTAATCCTTCCATATATCCAATGTTTTTTGAAGCAATTTAATTTGGCTATCAAGTAAAGATGCTTGTACACTGAATCCCTAAAAATTGGATTACACGTGATAATTTATAGTTTTTGTTTGGATTAATTTATTTTATATTTTAAAAAAAATTAGTCTAGTCTTTTTTTAACATTTAATTATAGTTTTTTAAAAATAAAATAAAAAGTAAACACATATTTTAGTCATTCAAAGATGTACGTATTATTAGTTTAATCATCCAATAATTTTTTAAATTAATTGGTTTTTTTGGAGGACAAATTTAATGTAAAAAATAACATTGAAGGATTAATTTGATGTCAAAAAATAATATTAAATGATCAATTTAATATCAAAAAATAACATTAAATGACCAATTTGATGTCAAAATTGACATTGAAGGAATATTTTAATGTATTTATCATTAAAGGACCTAACTAATAATATTTGTATTTATGAAAGACAAAAATGAATGTTTACTCTAAAATAAATTAAACTAAACACACAACTTTTTGTGTTTGGTGTTTCCTATTTGTGCTTTTAAAGTTATTTTCATGTTATTTTCTTATTTATTATTGTCCAAAAAAAGGAGAAAAAGGAAAAAGTCCCACAAAGAGAAGTAGTAATGAAATACGCTGTACTGATGCAGCAACTAGAGGCTTATTTTTTGGAGCTATCAAATCTTTAATAAATTGAAATTCCTAGTATACATTGCCCCTAGTTTAAAAACACTAATTATATTGTCAATTCCCATTTCTCAAATAGGCACCGTATTAAACAAGCTAGGTTGTAGTCAACTTAGCCAATAACAGAACATGGTAGCCCACAAATCCTAATCCATCATACTTAGGTTGGGTAACAAACTCACACTGATGGATGCTGTTATTTACCCAGACCCAGAGAGAGAAATTTGAAGTTTTGAACACTAGCAGAGCTCATAGGCCACTCTAAGCCCATGTGATGTGGGCAAACATAAAAGAAGTAATAACTATTTGGGTTGTTCGTGAAGTGAAACCGAGCAAGGAGGCACAAAGCAGTAGCAAACAAAACACATACAGAAAGGGGACACTGTTCGATTCTACCAAAGGCCCAAGTGTGACAAAACATGCAAAAATGGGTCCCACCCAGCAAGATCGTTCATGACTTGAGGGCCCCACACCCCTCTCCTCAACGGAAATCCCTATGATCTGTATGTCATCGCCGTTACAAAAAACGGAGAACACTTGTGAGAAGCGCGTGCACGACACCCCAACCATACTCACTCTTAAACTAATAATGTTAAGATACATGTTTGGAAAAGTATTAAATTATAATAATAATTATTTAAAAAATTATTTTTTTAATAATATATTAATGCATGATAGATAATAATATAAAATAATTTTACATTAATCTTGAATCAAAATTAAACGTATTTCTTTTTATACAATCACACCAAGAAAATTTAAATTTAAATGTATGTATAATGTATAATCTCTCTCCCGTTAACTATTCAAATATGTTATCATTCCATTCTTAATAATTTGACTTTTTGATAAATTATATTAAATTGAAATAGAAAAAAAATTAAAGTAATTTTTGGTGTTAAATTACTAAAATATAAAAATAATTTATTATGATTTTATAAATATATCTTTTAATGAAGGAATTTTCATGAGTTATTCTTAAATATATTTTAATCCAAAATGCATTTTAATTAAAAGTCACACAAGTTACTTTTCCAAAAAAAAAGTTATACAGAAGATTTAAATTTAAGCATATATGTTTATTTTATATAATGCAAAAATAAAATTAATTTTTAACTTTTCAAACGGTTTTTGGCGTTTTGAATACATATTACAAAGTTATAAAAATGGACCAGTGACTAAGGATTTGTATAATTTTCAAGAAATTATAAATTTAAACCTTGTTGATGCTGGCTATCCTTGTGCCAAAATGTATATTAGTTTGGAAATCAAATTTGTCCAATTTTATTGTGTTGGAGCAAAGATTTTTTTAAAAAAATACAGTGTTGACACTGTTGTGCATACGAATGAGTTATAGGTATGTACTTCTGTTATAAGGATGCATTTCTTAACAAGGATGACAATTTAAACTCATTATGTATATATCTAATTCGTCCTAACTTGTATGGAGTAGGTTTAAAATGTGTTACAGAGTTGGGTGGGTTCGAGTTTAAAATTTACTCGCTTGGTCCTTATTCACACCCGTTATTCTTTTACAAATAGTATATTTTATATTTGATGTAATTTAAAAATTTAAATGTAATAAGTAATTTTTTTAAATAATTTATATTATATTATATGTAAAATAATATATGTGAGTATGGTCAAGTTTTATTATTTCTTTATAAATATGGTACAAATTATCTTCTACAAAATTAACAAGATAAATAGAGACGAATTTAAATTAAGCAAAAACCTGCTTCTAACTGACTTATTGCAAAGCCTACTTCTTAGTGCCAAAGCAACCTTTACAAATGAATGAGATTAGTAAATGAAAGATGACACACTTGATCCATTTTTTCGTTGATGATAACTGTACTTGGGTCCAAATCTAAAAACATTTTGTTAATAGGTAATATATAATTTCACTGAATTTTTATTAGAGTAAATCGGTGGTGCCTTAGGAGCGTGATTGTCACGCGGATGATAATGTTGAACAGTGCAGTATAAGCAGCTTCATCATGTTTGTCTGAATGTGCCTGCCTCTTCTGCAAAGCCTTGCTACGTAATAAGGCTGTCTGTCAGAAACGTTCTGACACCGCTTTAGTCTCTTCCCTTCCTCCTTTTTCTCTCTCTCTCTACCCCTTCTTTTTTTTTTTTTCTCTTCTCTTTCCCTCTCTGGCTATATGCGTAATTGGCAAGAGAAGTGAAGTAGATAGAGAAAGAAGCTAGAGAGAAAGAGAAGTGTTTCTGGGTTTTGCTTTTGCCTTTCCAAATCTCCTTTTAACATTGTTTATACTGAAAAAAAAAAAAGCTTTTTTCTTTGTACAGAGAGAGACCCACTAAGAAAAGCTCATGTGACAATGGAAGCTAAGCCACTTCGGATTGTTCCCTCTTCACACAACACCTCCGGTTTCTCTTCCACTCTCTCCTCTTTTACCCACAACATGCTTCTTCATTTCCACCTTTTTACTCTCATGTTTTTTCTTCTTCTGCTTCTTACTTTTTTGTTGTTTGTGACTTTGTGTGTCTTTTTGGAGGGGAAGGAGGTGGACCCCAGAAGAAGAAGATTGACAGGGGACAGACGATGGAGGGTGTTGTTGTTGTTGTTGAAGGGAAGAGGGTTGTTGTTCTGGCCAACGAAGATAACTCCTCGTCTGTTGAACTTGATCTCGGGGTTGCTGCTCACTCTGCAGCAACAGAAGCAGATGCAATAAACCCTGTGAATGTGATCGCAGCACGCCACAAGTGCTGTCTGTTTACAGAGGCTCAGAGGCGTGAGCTTGAGCATCAAGTTTTCATCTTCAAGCACTTTGCCTATAACCTTCCTCTTCCTCACCACCTTGTACTTCCCGCTTTGAACAGTGCTGCTGCTGGCACGCTTCAGTCTGGCTTTGACGGTTTCCATAAGCAATTCCCAAGCTATATGTCAGGTTCGTAAAATCTTCTGATCCACTCCCTTTTCAATGAAATATTTAATTAAAACTGATTTGGGTTTCTGGGTAAGAAATTCAACCCTTCATATATATATATATATATATGGTTAAATGGTTTATGCAAAGCAAAATGATTTTCTTAGTTTACTTTTCCTTAACATGAGTGAGCTCCACTTTTCTTTTTAAGTTGGGTTGTTGTTTATTAGAGGAAGAGTCAGAGTCCTGTTTGCTTCTGTCTGGACTGGAAGTGAATACCTTGTTTCTTTTGGACTTAATTATGGGCTAAATTTTGTTTTTTTCGTTCCAAGAGTTGGGTAAATGCTTGAAGAATTTACTTGTGGATTTAATTAATGTTATGCTCCATTTTGATATGTCAAGGTAGGCCAAATTTCAATGCTTTTGATGCTAAATGTCTGTTTATATAATTAACGTAATGATGGGTTTTCTGTTTTGATGATTTCTTTCAATCACAGAATACATTCGCCAGGGTTTTGATTATGGGAGTATGGTGGATCCTGAACCGCATAGGTGTAGAAGAACTGATGGAAAGAAATGGAGGTGCAGTAAGAACGTAGTACCTGACCAGAAGTACTGTGAACGACACATGCACAGAGGTCGTAATCGTTCAAGAAAGCCTGTGGAAACATCTGAAGTTAACTCTTCTTTGACAACAAAGCCTTATGGCAAGATACATACCAAGCTGGGCTCAAACACAGAATCTGCAGTTTCAAATTCAAACCCTTTGGGCATTCAACTCATTGACACATCTACCTGTACTCCATCCAGGAGCTGTATTGTCAATACCTCGTCTACTAATAGATTCAAAAATATCATCGGTTCTGTTGACTACCAAACCTCCTTTTCTCCTGCCACTGCGGTGTCCCTTGGCTCCACTCTTGCCACTGCAGTTGCCCCTAAGGTGACCACTTTCAGCAGCATGACATCCGCTTCTTCTAATAACAGAAGTAGCCTAAATATATGCAAGAAAGATAACCAGACGAAGAGCTGTATCAGCAACAACATCAATATTGGAAGTGTTGGGAAAGGAAGCATTATCTGTGATAGTAATAGCATCTCTACTGGAATAGGCTTCTCCCCAAAGAGTGTTCTTCAAGGTAATATTGGTGACGTTGCAACAATTTCTGTGTTTTTAATATATTTTACAGGGCTAGAGGATCACAGAAGAACCCTTCTCCTTCCCCCACCCCACCAACACAAGTACACAACAAACAATAACAACAACCAAACCTTATTCCCACTCAGTGGGGTCAGCTATATGGACTCTAGCATGTCATTGTGCTCCATCATGTATCCTATATTCATGAAGCCCCATGTACCTTAAATCCTTCTTAATAGTCTCCCACATTCCCATCCCACCCATCACACTAAAAATGAAAATCAATAGTGAATTGTTTGCTGTCATGTATATTCTGAGGGGCTTAATTCAATCTTCAAATGTGATTGATATGGTCTTTTAGTACATTCTTATATATTTTTGTGTGATTTCTGATCAATTAGTATAGATGGACTTGTCCTCCCAATCCCACTCGCCTGCTGCCCGCACATAGCATATTGCCATAGAAGCTGGTCTCTTTTAAATATTTAAGTGTTCCACAGGCATGCAACCTTCTTTTTATTTTTTATTTTTTATTTTTTATGCCTTGGGCATTTCTGCTATGCAATTTACGAATAGCTGTCTTGATCTCATGTTAAGATTAACTCCAAAGAAGCTGACCCCATTAGTTTGAATAATTTGTTGGGAGAAGATGCAAAAGAAACACTAGTTTTCAAGTAGAGTTATGGAAAAGAAACATTGAGGATTTTGCGAAATTAACATCCCATTTATAAGTCTAATGTTGAGTACTATTTGAACTACATCATCTTCATAATAAGTAGGCACAGTGTGCAAGCAGTGTATGATTGATTTCATTAACTTGTATGAACATTTATGAAAAGGAAACAAAAGACTACTGTTCAGCCCCTACCAAAAATTTGATTGCGATGGAGAAAGCACAATCCTTCCCATCCCTGTCCATGTTAAATTTCAGTACTTCCCTGGACTTCTTGTACTTTCTGTAATTATTTCAGGAATTGTATTTCTCTCGTTTCAGAAAAATTATTAGTTTGTAGATCTCTTCTAGGCACATATTCAGGAACCTTGAGGGTAAGCTTTTTCATCAAAAAGCTAATGGAGCTTTGTTGTTTTTGTGCTGTCATTTCAGTTTCTGGTTGCAATCATTCATACATCAATGACAGAAACAGTACAGAACTTGAACCTGGTAGGTGCCGGAGAACAGATGGTAAGAAGTGGCGCTGCAAGAGCGCGGTTCTTCCTGGTCAAAAGTATTGTGCCACACATATGCACAGAGGTGCTAAAAGGCGTTTTGCAGACCATGAACCAGCTACTACTACTCCTTGTTCTGCTGTTACCATTGCTCGGTTGCCTTACTCTACAGCCACAGCCAACATTCAGAAAGCATATTGTACAATTCCGAATACAAATCTTTCCATGTCAATCCCAACAAGCACACCATTGATACAATGTAATGAGAGAAGTCCTAGCAGCAGTGACACCGACACTACCATCACTGACACCATGAATGAGTATAGCTATGCTTCTTTCTAAGAAGCTGTTTCATTTCTCGAAACCTGTTTAATGTTTACATGAACAAATTAACCTATCAGCATTTTGAGATCAGTTTTGTGGATTGTGTACAATGGTCTCCAAGAAGAAAAGGTTAAAATGTGGCTTAATAGTATTTGTTCCAAACTTTAATGAGGTCTTACTCATATCTTAATTCACAATATCTGATATTTCTCACTGCAACTTATTTTGTTGTGTTCTTACAGTATTATCCTTTGAATTAAGTCAATTAACACTTTCGTGTAGCTAGTACTTGTCTGGGATGATGAAAAATGAAAATTAGGAATTTATGTTTATCTAACTACGTTTGCGGATTTCGCCAAAACCACAATGTTTGCAGACCTATCAATGCCATGCATTAGAAATTATCACCTTCGTGAATTACAACGTGTAATGAGTCCACTTGTGCTGAAGGCCAACTCAGATGGGAATAGCCACCTCAACCAACACCTGGACCAAGAGTTAGTTAGAAGAAAGGGACACGTGCCAAGTGATCCAACAATTCAGGGGCCGCGCAGGAGCTCAAGGAAACGGTTTGGCAATTCTCAGCTGAGGGATTTTGTGTGAGAGAAAAGGAATATAGCTTCCAAGGAGTGATGAGGGAGGGTATGGAATGTGTGAACTTGTATTCGCTCTCCCTGTTTTCTTCTTCTCCTTCTACTGGATTCTTCTTATTCTATTGGTTGTTTCTATTTCCTTCAAGCTGTCTATTTACTAGATAGCATTTCGCAAATTTGTAATAATTCCAGACTGATAGTGATTTCAATACAGAGGAGTATTATTTTCAGAATTATTGTGCGCAGTGTTTACTTGCTCTTGAGTTCCTTACATCTTGGTGCTTTCATTGCCACCATGGCTGAGAATACTAGACTGAAAGAACTGCAAACCGACATGAAACGAATGCTAGAGATGATGGAGAAACGAGATGCAGAGTCGTCGAAGCGCGATGAGGCGTATCGTTTTCGCTTTGAACGCCTCGAATCAGCTCTGGCAGAACTGACCCATACAAAGCCACCAAGTGGATCGAACTCAGGCCCTGAAATGACAATCAACCAGCCATTCCAGGTAAGGAACATCAAGCTTGATTTCCCTCGGTTTGATGGAACCGATGTGTTACACTGGATTTTTAAGGCAGAGCAATTTTTTGATTATTATAAGACCCCGGATGAACATCGGTTGACTATTGCTGCAGTTCATATGGACAAGGATGTTGTTCCTTGGTTTCAAATGATGAACAGAACACAACCATTTCAGTCCTGGCAAGGTTTTATTAGAGCCTTAGAAGTAGAGTTTGGCCCATCCCCTTACGACTGCCCTAGAGCAACCTTATTTAAACTCACTCAAACTGGATCTGTGACTGAATTTTATTTGGAATTCACTGCCCTGGCTAATCGAGTGTATGGCCTTAGTTCAGATGCATTACTTGATTGCTTTCTCAGTGGTTTAAAACCAGAAATTCGACGAGATGTTGTGGCCCAAGGCCCTGTTTCATTATTGAAAGCTGTATCCCTTGCTAAATTGTTTGAGGAAAAGTATTCACCGAGGCCTAAGCAATATTATTCCACCATCCCCACCCGATACCAGAACCATACCACCACGTCCACTACCAGCCAAACCAAAAATAGTAATCTGCCCCCACTTTTACCAACACCTACACAGAGACCCTTTAACCAGCCACTCAACTCTTCCAATATAAAAAGAATGTCACCTGCAGAGATGCAAGTTCGCCGGGAAAAAGGACTTTGCTACACTTGTGATGAGAAATTTACCTTGAACCACAAATGCCCCAACAAACACATGCTCCTTCTACAAACTGAAGAGGAGGAAATCTCAAACACAACGCTGATTTAATTTCTTCTGACATAAAAAGAAGGGGGGGGGGGGTAAGCCACTGGAAAATTCTGTGGGTCAAAAGAATAATCTCACATGTTGGCGTCGCCCGGACTCGAACCGGAGACCTTCAGTGTGTTAGACTAACGTGATAACCAACTACACCACGACACCGTTTGGGATAACGGCTCATATATTTAATTATTACGTTGATATTTAGATAAAAAGGAACAAGAATAGCGGCAAGAACGATAGTAACTATATCCTATTAGTTGAAGTCAATTACATGCCGCTGAATTCAATAGCATTCTCAACAGTTTAAATCTTATTTAAATTTTATTATGTAATATTATGAATTTAATTTAACAATACAAATTCATTCTCTTGTCATGTGTTATAGTTTTAATGAATTGATATACTACTTTTAGGGTACATAAAAATTTCTTTCACGGGCACAAGAAGACATTTTCATGCAAAATTAGTGAAAACTGACAAGCACTCTAATAAGAAGCGTTACCAAAAACCAACATTCAGCACACTTGATGAGGTCAAGTTGGCGGTGCTTCCATTAGGCAACGAGGAAGGTCTCTATTTATAATTACGTCCATGTGTCATTTATTTAGTATTGTTTAAATTAAATCAGATATTGAATTGATGAGTCTTTTTATTTAGGTTTAACTATTAAAATTGACTAGTTGAATCAGATAATGTTATAAAAATAATTTACATATAACAATATAAAATATTTATGAGATGTTGAGTTTTTTAAAAAATAATAATAATTAATGGTTGGTGAGTTTAACTGGATGAATATGACTGTTCAACTAAATTTTTATTGATTTTGTCTAATTTAAAATAATCTAACTGTGAATGTAATTATGATACTAAAATTTAAAATAATCTAACTGTGAATGTAATTATGATACTAAATCATAAATGAACCATAATCATTTATGTATCTGATTCATAATCATACTAATCGAATCGTCAAATCGAGTCTCATTCTAAAAACATTGTTTTTATCATCACAACTCACAAACAAAGACGCTCAAGTCAGGCCATTTGCATGATGGATCGTTGTTTGTTCATTCACGTCATTGTATTTTGCAGAACCCACAAAAAAAGACAAATTAAACTCTGCTGCTTCATGATTATAATTTGAAGCTATGACCTTTATTTATTATTGTTCCATGCACATTATTGGAAATAGTTTAATACTAGGATGGGCTTGTAAAATTTTTTTATTCGACTTGAATGGAATTCACCTTGGTCAAGCTTACAACCTACGAAGTTCACGTGAAAAAGAACTTGAGTACAAATGATATGAACCGCTAACTGAATTTCTATAAATACCGCCCTTATCTATCAAGTCTCAACCTTTTAGAAAAGGAATTTGTATCATGCTACATGGCTATGAAATCAGATACTGAGATGTGTATTGTGTATTATTTTAAGAAGGAATACAGAGAATGCGTCATTCATCAAATTTACTGCATACTCAGTTGCTCGGAATTTATTAGTGATAATAGTATATAATAAATCTCTTGAACTACTGCCGAGCTTGAAGATTTCAGCTAGAAGGGCCAAAAAGAGAAGGGGGGGGGGGAGGAGAAATCACTTTTTTAATGGTCAAATTAAAGAATTTTTATTTTAACAGAACATGTATATGAAAATATTTTTTTTTAAATTTTTTGAGGAGCCATAGCCTCTCTCATGGTACACTACAAGGTGCCACTACCTGCACATGACTGATCTGCACATGACTGATCTTATATATTGTTTGGATATGGGTAAGAAAGAGAAAGGGAGGGAAAAGTAAAAGGAAAATGACCACAACCCTTGTTTAGATAATTTTTAATGAGAGGAAAATAAGAAGAATGAGAGGTAAGTACTCCATCTCCTTCCCTCTCAAAGTCCAAAAATGATTCCCTATCAAATTGGGAGGTAAGAAGGGGTATTAAATTACAATTATATCCTATATTTGTGTTATAAGCATGGTTTTAAAAACCGGACCGGACCGGCCGGTCCGACAGTGACCCGGGTGCCTGGCCAATCCGGTTAGCCCAAAAAACCGTTTTAGCTGTTGAACCGGGAAGAACCGGATTGAACCGGCCAAAACTGGGTTGAACCGGCGACCCGGATGAAACGAACCGAGTTTCTAAAAACCGGCCGATTCTTTTTTTTTTTTTTTGCTTTTTTTGAATTTTATTACTTTTTCATATTTTTAAATTAGTTTTTTAGGGGTTTTTTTCACATTTATATCTCAAAAGTCATAACTTTTTACTTATTCGTCCAATTTGGATGCATTTTATATCAATTTCACATAGCTTTTTAAGATCTATGTGATGAAAAATGAACGAATGAAATTGGATCAACTGATTTTCAATAAAAATAATAATTATTTTCATAGTTATGAGTATTTTTAAAAGAAATAATAATAATAAATTTTTTAAATAAGGATTAAACTCTAATTTTTTTCCTTAAATCTCTGTTACTCTCAAAATAAGGCTATTTTAATTGAATACAATAATAAATATTATCAAATGTAGTTAATTTTTATTATTTATATTATTAGATTTATTTTTATATATATAAATAATTATGCATATAATTATAATTATAATTATTACATCATCCGGTTCAACCACCGATTCGACCGGTTGAACCAATCGAACCATGACCCGGAAGTCTCGCCGATTCGATATCCGGTTTGGTTCTTAAAACATTGGTTATAAGGTTAGCAATATAAGAACTATATTGAAAATTTAACTCTAAAACTTATCCCTTCCCTTTCCTTTCCACAATTTTCCCTCTCCCAAACATAGCATTAGTGATACTAGCAGTCTCCTTTGTTCCAGTTTGGTCACAGCCTTGATAAAAGCCAATATGGCTTTAGTTTCTTGAGGCTTGGGTGGTAACTTA
Source organism: Styphnolobium japonicum (assembly GCA_023212625.1). Classification (NCBI taxonomy): domain Eukaryota; kingdom Viridiplantae; phylum Streptophyta; class Magnoliopsida; order Fabales; family Fabaceae; genus Styphnolobium; species Styphnolobium japonicum. The sequence continues at coordinate 9,176,054 of JALBWW010000007.1, read as the reverse complement.
TAGACTTATAGTTATCTAGTGTGGTTGTGGGGAGCAAGTACACCAAGAAGGCACCAGAAATTGGTGGGAGGATTACTCCAGTACCTTTTTTTTTTTTTGAGTACCGATACCCAAGGTGAGTTGTCAAGCATTCATTAGTTGCTATTTATATTTAATAAACTTTCAATTATTTATTGTGAAATTAACAATTAATAAATGAATAACAACTTATCTTGGGTATCATACCCATCAGGGTACATAGCAACTCCCAATTGGTGGGGTTTAGCATGCTATCCTCAATTTCATCTATAAAGCACAAGAAAATATGCATTTCGCAAACACAGATATCAAATTACAAGCATGTTCCAACTTCAAAATTTCTTATCAGTTATTATGTTTGAAGAGGATTGTGTTGTCCAGCTTGGAAGTTTTTTTCTCTAGAAAAAATTAGATAGATGACCAACACAGACAACGGTAAAGATTAATAAAAACACACCAGCTCAGTGAATATTTGTGAAACAGGCACATTTGCTCACTCCAAATCACCTGTCGTATTATTTTCAACAATGGAAGTGCATAGTTTCATTCCAAAGAACATTTTTTCTCGAATGCTTCCTGCTCTTTGCGACACAAGTCAAATTCATTTGTATGGTAGTACATGCAACCGACATAATCATCCATCTCTTTTGTGCACTTTTGGTGTAGATCCTTGAGACTGCAGAACAAGCATTTAATCAGTATCAGTTAGAAATAAGTCACAAGAAGCTGTGTGTAGCTGCATACATAAGTATTCTTGAGGAGAAAATCCATATTGTACAACAGAGAATACATCAGCCAATGGTAGATAACCATAATTACTTCCTCTAAGGAGTCATCCGACAGAAAATTTTCGGTAAGGTGCATATAATATTTTAAATAAATCATAAAAAAGTTGTGTCTATCTCTGAGAACTAAACATTTAATCTGTTAGAAATGAATCATAAAAATCTGTGCGTATCTTTGTGTACATGAGTACTGTTGAGGAGATATAACATTATCAGTAAGACAGTAACAGATAATGCATCAGGCAGTGAAAGATGACCATAAATGCTTCCTCTCAAAGGCCAAGGAATCATGCAATTGAAAATTTTCAATAAGGTGTTTATGACATTTTAAATAAACAAGGTCCAAAAGAACCAGGAGCTTTGCAACCTCCAATATCTGAAAATACAGAGTAATGCCAACTGCACCCCAGCAGCAGGTGGTAGCCAATAATAAGAGTTTGAAACATATGGTACTTCCAAGTTGAGATATTCTAATTCTAATAACAACCTACCAACAGGCAATAGTTATGAACAAAATTGTAAGATCCATGGATTTGGTAACAAATGGGTAAAATCAGCAATAAACAGAGATGATGAACCCTCATGACTAGTAAATATGCAAACAACCACGAGATTTCCATGTAATAATTAATAAGGCAGTCCAAACTGCCAACACAACTTCTAAGTTCTAATACAGCATCAAGTGATGCAAAGAGAAGGGCATTCCATTTGTTTCTAATATCAACTGAAGTATCCCCACTCTATATATCCATGTATCATGTAGACAAATAGAAGAAAGGTTTAAATAAACTTTTGGTCCCTATAGTTTACACTCATTTTGATTTTAATCCTTATACTTTTTTTTTTTTGTAAATCAGTCCTTATACTTATAATCGTTTGCAAAATGGTCCTTACCGTTAGTTCCGGTTATGATGCCATCAGTTTATGGTCCCTATAGTTTTCTATTTTTTTTTATTTGGTCCCTATAAGTTTTTAATTTGGTCCCTATAGTTTTCTCCTGTTTTTAATTTGGTCCTTATAAACTAACGGCGTCATAACGATTTTAACGGTAGGGACCATTTTGCAAACGATTGTAAGTATGAGAACTAATTTATAAAGAAAAAAAGTATAAGGACTAAAATCAAAATGAGTGTAAACTATAAGGATCGAATGTTTATTTAAACCTAGAAGAAAAAAATAATAAAACAGAAAGGGTATACGACATTTGTTCATCGCCTAAAGGGAAACGATATGATCATATGAATGAATAAAAGATGTCATTCTCCACAGTAATGCACTTTTTAAGTTTTTTGGATAAAACATTAATGCACTTGTTGTTAATCTTCTCATTTCTCAGAAATAAGATGCATAGGAACTGCAGAAAGATGAGAAAAAGGTTGAATCTTCACTCATCCACCCTTTGGTCCCTTAATTTAAAGGAATTTATGAGGTAGACAAAAGACAACTCAAATTTTTTGTTCCTCTGTTTGAAAAACAGTGGAAAGTATTCAGATAATAATAATAATGCAAAACAGATTATTGGACTAAATCACTTTTGGTTCTAGAAATGCAGCACCCTTTGAAGCAGCTCAGTTAGAATTAGAATCCAAACTTCATTAAGAACAGCAAAATCCATATCAGTTGACTTTGACAAAAACTCATTATTGCCAACAGATTGAATCTCAGGCTAAATTTCAAATATCCTAAACTGGCAGTAGTCTGGATCTATATTATAAAACTGTATTATCATGTACAAATTTCTTGAAAAGAAAAATATCACCATCACTCATAAATGAATATTCAAATCATCATCATATGGAACTTACTCATCAGAAAGGAATTACTAAATCTGAACTGTTACATGTATTCAGTACTCTAATAAAATCAGAAGCATGTCAAAATCAATCTGTTTAAGGTAAGTCATTAGTTAGGCCTGGTTTAGTTGGACAAAGAACTAGAACTTTCACCCACCACAACAATTGCAAATAGGCACTTGAGTGCCATAAACAATTATGCCTGTCAGAGAAATTGTTTTTATATACACATAACGAAGATTCAATTTGCCCAATTTCCCTCACCAAGGTCTTAGTAACTCCCTTCAATCCCTTGTATCCAAACAAGAAAAGAATAATATGTTCACTGAATTACAGCAGCAATGCCTTACTCAGTTAAGGTTCTACACACATGGCAATTCCAATAAATAGTCCAATATATAACAGAAGCTCAGCTGTCAAATACAAACAATATGGGTTAATAAAGCCGGTCCATGACTTCTGATCTTCATGTAAGAGTGGTAAAATTTCAAGCCAATAACCAAAAACAAAGGAGTTGAATATAATTTGAATAATGTTACTCGGACACCTAATTTCTTTACAAAAAACACATCTGCCTGCAGGCCCTTGAGCTGATAAACAGTTAACCAATCATCCAATGGCTTGTGGAGGCAATTATGTTGCTTTGTAATTGTAATACACATGGGTGTGTGAGTAGCTTTACCAATATAATTCCATCTTCTCAAATACTACAATATACTTTCTATAACCCAAACTGCAGTTTATTGAAGAGATAACAGAAATAAGGTAATAAACCTTCAAAATTTACTGTATGTTCTCACTCTTATTGTTCTAACTTTGGTTCTCAATATCAGAAATGCTCTCATTGCTACTCTAGCCAACTCTATTTTGTTGAGCCAAAGAAACAGATTGGAAAGAAGGAATCATTCATCATTTGAAAATCATAAAAAAAAAGTCTAATAAATCAACAAATTTTATTTCAGTTTTGTCCCAAGCATTTTTGCATATACCAAACAAAATTCAAGAAAATTCAGAAAAGATAATAATTCATAAAATAAAAAAAAATAAAAACTCACAGGCCAAGGACGCAGCGGGTAACTTGCTGGCCTTTTTCAAGACACTTTTCAGGGTTTTGATCCTTCTTCTTGCATTTCAGGAACTCCACGTTCTCCTCGTGGCACCTCATCCCAATGTGCTTCGACGACGCCATCAACACCGCCGATGATGGGACCGGATTTCCCGCAGCATCCACAGCACTCGCCATATCCAAATTCAATCTTTCACCTCCTCACACTACCCAAATTTAAAAATAAAATAATAATAAAAAAGAACATCCCCTTGATCAGTCACATTCTGTTTGGTTCCCGAGAAACTGAAAGAAAACAACTTGGAAAGGAAGAGAAAAAAAAAATCAAAACTTTACAAACAATGACCCTTGCAAATTGATAATTGAATTGAAAATGGCTAACCCTTTACCTTGAATTCTCCTATTTTCTTGTCGTCCTGGCCAAGAGAGAAGGGAGAAAACAGAAAATGACGATTAGGGCAAAGTGTGAATGAGGGTCAGTTCAGTAGTGGTGGAAATGCTAAAACGCACCGTGGGGTGGACAATACACACAAGGGTATTCTCGTACTTGCAATAAAAATTACATTTTTGGGATCAAATTTTGAACTAGGGTTTTATACTTTATAGTTTATACTTTCCCCAATCAACTCCTAACTGTGGTTTTCTGCAGAACCCAGTTCTCCCTCTCAGGTTGGGCTTTGAGCATTTGGATCTGGGTATGCTCTCCTTCTCAGTTTTCCTTTGATGATTTCTTGATTGGTTTCTTCTATTCTTTAATGTTTTTCCCTCTTTTCTTATTTTTTCTTCTTCTTGATTTCCATCCTGTTTTGTGTTGGGTGTGTACTATTCCGAGTATTGGGAGTTTGGGATTCGTTATATGTGACCTATTCTGTAATGGGTCATCTCCGTTTGGGGTAAATTGTCTTTATTTGAAATAAAAATGTAAACTTTTTGTGCTCGAAGATGGAACCATTACGTTGGTTTGTATACAGTGATATGAGAGTGTTATGCTTGCTTCTTATCAAGTAATTCAGGTAAGAAGTGGAGCATGACTAGGGAGTTGGAATTTCACGTGTCTATGTTTTTATGGTATTTCTTGTTATATCTGTGCTTGGATGGAAAACAGAAACATCGGCAAATTTCATTGATGGGGCTGCGCTCTGCAATCATCGACATTAGTTGTTATAGCCTCCTTCTTTGATTTTTTTTTAAAACTTGAATATCTATCCTAAACGCACTTGGGAGTTGGATTTTGGAAATATTCAAATGAATATATTTTGTAGACATCTTGCTTTTGTTTATTTTTTATCTTTGCTTTTGATATTATGTATCAGATGTTATTTGGAAATTAGAAGTTTACGTACTCTGGAGTTTAACAACCTTTTGAATAATTCTAACAAAGTTGAAAACTTATTTAATTCTGATGGTAATTGAATTCATGATTACCAGACACAACCAATTTGATTTAATATCTTGAGGATCTCAAAACATACCCTGATTTTATCTAAAATCGGGGTGGTATTAAATTTGAAGACACTGTTAGCTAATATGACATGGATGTGCGTGTACATGCTTAATGCTTTCATCTGGATCACCTTTTAGTCTGGATTCTGAAGCAGTTTCGTGGTGTACAATATGGTATTTTCCTTTTCTTTTAACTGCAGTTGGTTTTTGTAATAGTAATTCATTTGCCTTTTGCATAAACTAAGGAATGGGTGACAAGAAGAAGAAGGCTCAAATGTTTGTACGACTAGTCTCTGCTGCTGGGACTGGATTCTTCTATGTCAAGAGAAAACCTCGACAGGTTACAGAGAAGCTTGAGTTTAGAAAATACGATCCTAGAGTTAATCGTCATGTTCTGTTTACTGAGGCCAAAATGAAGTAACAGGGCACCTTTTCTGACTGCGCTTCATTGTGACTGTACACTGCCCTTCTGTTTTTTTTAAGACAATTATCACTTTATGTAAGAGGTAGAATAATGCAAACTTTTCTACTGTATCTGACTCATTTCATTTTAATTCAGATTGAGTTTGAGAGTTTGGTATCTGCTTCTGCTGAGGTTTTGAGTATTTGGTAATTGCCTTTGCTGAGATGTTTCTGCCTTTGGTTGATTAAATTATAGGCAAAAACTATAATTTTTCTCCCTTAATTTAGAATTATTTTTGTCCTATAACTATATTTTAATTCATTTTCGCTTCAAATCTTTTCAAAACTCATCAAATTTGTCTTAACTGCTATCACCGTTAATGGCATTTTCATTCACATTTGCTCACATGGCATCTTATGTAGAATAAAGTATACAGTTGACATTGTTCAACTGTTTTTTTATTTTTAATTAGTGGTTGGAGACGAATTTGATAAGTTTTGAAAAAATGTGGGACGAAAATAAGAACAATATAGTTATGGGATGAATATGAAACTTATAAGGTCAAGAAACGAAAAATAAAATTTTTTCTATAATGAATTTTTATGCATCATTTTCTTTTAAAACTTGTGTATAGTAGAAATTAAATTATTATTTGTGAATTTCAGTTTGGAATTAAATTATATTTTTAGTGATTTTTATATTATTTTACTATATTTTTTTATATTAAATATTTATATATTCATTTAATTTTATAAGTTTCGACTAATAACTCACTAATTGAACTGGTGATAATCAATAACTGGTCCAAGTTTTATAACTATGAATAAGTTAACTTAAATGTTAATATCAAATCAAAATTATTTCTTATAAATTAATAATCTATACATATATATATATATATATATGAAATGTATAATTATTTTAATTAATACATAAATATAGAGGTTAAAAAAAATTATGTATATGACATCTTATAAAGAAAGATTTACCTTTCGTCACTTAATTTTTTAAGTTTAGGGTTTACGGTTTATTTTTTATCTTATAATTATATTGTTTTATTTTTGTTTCAAATTTTTTTAATTTATCAAATTCTTCCTAATATTATTTCAAAATATATATATATATTAGTGAAACAATATCAATTATGTATTTGTACTTACGAATGTCACGTTAGTAAATTTTACTCATTTATAATAGTATTAGTAATTATGGCGAATTTGGTGAATTTTAAAAATATTTGAGATAAAAATAAAATAAAATATAATTGTGAAACAAAAATTAAATTTAGAGTTAATTTAAGAGGTAAAAAAAATAATTATACACATCAATAGAAGCAGGCTATCTACCATTCTTTTCTTTTCTGTTTTTTTACCAATATTTCTTTTAGTACATCAATATTATAACGTCGATGTCAAATTAATGCTAATTACTTGGTTTTTATAAATAACCAAAGAAATACTTGTACAGTTTTTCTTTCTTTTTCTTTTTATACATTGATGGGGCTTAAAAGGAAAATAAAAAGACTATGATGTTGCTTATATTTTTTAAAGATCAAAATTAATATTTACTTTTCATTAAAATATATGAAATCTCGGTTTTCTTAACACAAAAAAAATGAACAAATTATGCAAAGTTAGATTTTATAATTTGGATATCAATAACAATTTTTAAAATTAATGTTTGTTGTAGAATTTATTTACTTATATATAATTTATAATGAGTGTGTTTAGAAATGTAAAATATAAACTAATATATGCTTGTGTTCTCAATTACATATATAATAAAGGTATATATATGTCATTTTATGAAGTTATTTTCTTTACACTTTTTTCTTGTACAATCAAACAAGAAAAAAGATTAATTGTCATTTTCTTTCTCTCATTTTTCTCTTCACCCAAACTTAATTTTCTATCCATTTTCTTTTTCTTTTATTTTTTATTTTTTTATTTTCTTTTATCATCCAAACAAAACATTAGTGTTTTACACAGCTCCTCCAAGCTAATGTTGTTGGGGCCTCTTTGCCTCGCTCAACTCTCTGTGTTTTAGTTCTTTGTTAAGGCTTCGGCCCCGGCTTTGTACAAAAAAAGTATTAAAAAAAAAAGTGTCACAAAAACTGCATACCTTTTTTTTAAACGTTGCATTTTTCACAAAAAAAAAAAAGCATACTTCTTTTGAGGGAGGAAAAATAGAAACTAATAACAGTCCACTAAACTTGCGGTTTGAATATGAAATCTACACTTTTTAGGGTTACTTAATTCAAGCAATTAACTATAAGTCCTAAACTTTAACAAAAACTTCTTGATGATTATTTTCTATTCATGTAGACCAAATACTTGATTTCTAAACATGAATTGTTCTACTAATTAATAACCAATGAATAGGTTCGTGTTTGAGAAATTTACTTGTAAAGGTGTTCGTGTAGATGAATTGACTAATAAAAATGACTAAAAGTGGATATTAAAATTTTTTAAGAGTGCTTATAAATCAAATTAAACTAGTCAAACTCATTAAATCAAATTGGCCGGGTTGATGAACCTTGAAAAGGATTTTTTACCAAGTTTAACAAGGGTTTCAAGTGAATTTAGTTTGATTTTGAGATTAATTCGGATTCAAAACACATAAGGTAATTGAACTTTTGCTGCTATAGATATCTTATTTAGATGGTGTTTTCTACTCGGCATTGAAACCAACAAATATGAGAAAGGAAGAAAAGAAAAGAAAAATAAAAGAATCAGATGTATGCATTCTGAACCCTGTCAGATAGCTATTTATCAAGCAGTTACATCGAACATATTTACCTAACTCTCTCAGCAACCTTACGATCCAATTGTGATATTTTGCAGTGTAAAGAAAGTTTTGAGATCATAATTTCAAAAAGTGAAGTACCACATACCCGTATGGCATGTCAAAGAGTATTACGAATTTGATAACCGTGACATGGCCATCAAGCTTACAACAATTTTGGCTTCTTTCAACCATTTCACCAGAACTTACAGCACCAGCGGGAATGCATCAATTCTCTTTCAAAGCATTTTACGGAGGCAAACCATATTTCATGTACCGGAGTTTCTGTAAGGATTTACCATTTGCAGTCGTTGGAAGATGCTTGTATTCAGTATATGATAGTTGGTATTGGGCTCTGAAATTCCCATTAATAATTTCATGCTATGTATAAGAATGGATTATGGCGTGAAATTTCCACTCTACTTTTATATCACATCCGTTTTGGTCCTATTGGTGATATTAGTACCCATTGGACAGAGTATAATATGACATTATTTTCATCTGGAAGGTAGTTTGTCACTTTCAAAGCATTCCTTAAATAGAGAATAATCTCTCTCAGATAAACATGTACTCTTTTTCATATTTTCTTGTCTCTGTTTTGGTGGCCATTGTATCTCCCTTTGGCTCATCCATCACTTAATCTAGTATTTGATAGGTAGAATTGTCTAACAACATTTTAGAGGAAAAATTCCGATTTGCAATAAGAAAATGCAGAAAGCTTGGTTCTATAAGGAGTATGGTCCTAAGGATGTCCTTAAGCCGGGGAATTTTCCTATTTCTCCTCCTCAGCATAACCAACTACTTATCCAAGTTACTTCGTCAAAAAAAAAAAAAAAACTACTTATCCAAGTTCAAGCTGCTGCTTTGAATCCGATTGATTGCAAGAGGCGTCTATGCTCTTTCCATCTGAGATTCCTGTGAGTATGATACTAGAAATTCATTATAGAAGACAATTTGGTATGTGTCTCAACATCTAGGTAGACTTTTCTTAAGTTACAAATACACTCTCATAAGTTGGTAACATCTTTTCCTGAGGACCAGGGGGCTAGTGCATGATTGGTTACCTTTTACCATCAACCACGTGATGGTTTATGGGTGTAGACTTGACTACCTTTGCTGTTGCCTGTACGAATTATAGAAGATTTCATGGGGATGGATATTTAGAAGTGACAGACTTTATTTGGCCTAGGTATTTATATATAATTTATATATAAAAATATAAAAAGACAGATAAGTCGTATTGGCTTGCCAGTTTGAAGAACAATTTTTGGGAAGAGTTGCAGGAATAGTATGCATAAATTTAACAGATAATGGATTTAAAATGGAAGTGGAGGATTGAATTAAGCCAAAAACCTAGAGTTCATTATTTTTTTACCTAATTCATAAATAATAAAATCTGTTAGCTGCCAGGGAAGTAATAGTTCACATATCTGATTCCTAAGTAATTCAATGACTATTTGTGGGCTGCAAGATAGAGATAGGCATTCTTCATTTCAAGATTCTTAGCAAGTTGTTTGTTGCATAAGTCACCTATTATCAGAAATTGAAGTACCAGGTGCTTGTGTTCCGAGTAACTTCTTTACATGAATGCTTATTTCTAAGAATATTAACTGTTTTCCTTACTTGTTAACAGTATAATGATTAAATCTGGGAGATACTGATATATACCATGATTTATGCAGGTGGTTCCTGGCTGTGGCATGGCTGGTGCTGTGATAGGAAAAGGTGTTGATGTTACAAAATTTGATATAGGTGATGAGGTCTATGCCCTATGGTAACATCCAAGATTTCAATACTGGGGAAAAACTACAGCATCTTGGAACTCTGGCACAATTCATTGTTGTGGAGGATAGCTTGGTTGCAAGAAAACCAAAAAACCTTTCATTTGAGGAGGCTGCCAGCTTGCCTTTAGCAGTCCGGACAGCATTGGAGGGCTTCACGACTGCAGGTTTTATCAATATAGAATGACAGGAAGCTAGGATGATGATACATGAAAAAAACCGTAGTTTTAAAACTCTGATTGGACGCATCTCATTCTATACACAGAATATTGACACCACAATTGTGAACTCTTAAAGCCACTTACAACTCAGCATATGACAGATAGATGTACAATCCTAACCTTCCTAATCCCCACAGCGATGGTAAAGTGTGGTTCAAGTTGACAAAAGACTTGAACTCTGAAAACATTTCAATTTGCTTGCATATAACAACATAAGATGTAGAATTCAACCTTAATACCTCATGGCCATAGTCAAACATGACTGACTAACGTTGATACTACTTACAGATACCCATGGGATTTGCATTCTTGATTATCCAAGGATGCTCCATTATCTTCTGAAGTGAGAGCCTTCGTGAGGAATCTTTCACCAGGAGCTGCACAAATTTACAGATTGCAGTCAGAAAAACAACTAAATCTGCTGACTGAAAGGATTTGCTTTTGCCTGGAAATCAATATGTAGATATGAACATACCCGGCTAATCAGATTTTTGGCATCTGATGAAACGGAAGGGGTAGAAGGGAAGCTTAGGTCAACCTTCATTATCCTGCACAAAGCTAAATACATTACATTCACACTGAAGAGCGACATCTATTTTACTATTCATAACAATGCCCATGCACTTCCGTACCTTTTGAAGGTATCAGCTTGACTCTCAGCCTCAAATGGAGGAACACCGTAGAGGAACTCATAACAAAGGATACCTAGAGTCCAGTTATCAACTGCATAATCATGAGCTTTGTTTTCTACCATTTCGGGTGCTAAATAATCCAATGTTCCACACATGGTATGTCTTTTGCTTCTAGACTGTACAGACCAACCAAAGTCTGCAATTTTAAGACGACCCTGCAATTAAGGCATCATTAGATTAGTTGTACAAGTGCCCCTAGAGGCCAAATATAATTAACTGGCTCCAACAAGTTACCATACAGTTTCTTAATATATCTACAATAAGCAATATTTTCAGTCAAAGGCTGATTTCATTTTTTTATCTTGGTTGGGAAGTGGGGCCATATCTGGTTGTGTTGCAATAAGTTGACACAAGGTGATAAAAATACTCATAGTTAGCAGAAGAAAAACCAAGAAAGGTTTAAAGAGGTAAACGAGGAAAGAAAACCATAATCCATAAGGATATTCTAGCGTACCTCATGATCAAGTAACAAATTTTCAGGCTTGATATCCCTGTGAATAACATGCTTCTCATGACAATATGCCAACGCCTTCGTGAGGCTCAAAATATACTAAACTTTTCAAAATGAACAAAAGTTAGAGTCAACATAATACAAAAAAACATGCTTCGAATAGGAGGAGTATGATGATAAGCATATAATATAAAATAATATAATCTCTGCTTAGAAGATGTTTGCATATTTTTTGTGAGTGTCAAACCCATTTTCAGTTAAGTTATCTATAACTCTATATTTGACAGCAGGGAAGTATAATTAGTGTAATTGCTGCCCGCAATCATCATAAACATATCATAATTTGATATTTACAAATTGTTCAAAGGAGAGTTCTACTTGGTTATCCACACAATCTTTTCAGTTATTTAATCAATTTTCTCAGAAAACAAAATTATGCTTCTTTTTGTTTTAACTCTGTTTTCAACCCAATAATAACCTGGAGAAGTGCCTAGAACCAATGAAAATGTTCATTCTCCAAGTACTAAGACACAGGTAGGCTTCCTCCAGAACAAGGCCAAATCAGAAGAGATAATAATGGAGTTAGTCAGAATGGAAGACACTGTGCAGCAAGGAAAAGGTGACAGGATACACAACCTCCTGACTCCAGTCAAACCCAAGTCAACACACACACTCAAACTAAGAAAGGATTACCGTGGCAGCTTGGTTCTCAGTGAGATGACCTTTTTTCCTTAGCTCCTTGTAAAGCTCACCATTATGAGCATATTCAAGAATCAAAAAAACACGGTCAGCATCATGAAACCAACCATAGAGACGCAGGATGTTTGGGTGGTGAAGACTGGTCTGTATCTCCATCTCTCTCCTCAGTTGATGATGAATTCTGTACTTTTCAATTTGTTCCTTAAAAATAACCTTCAATGCCACAACATATTTACTCTGAAAAGAATAGCATAAATTAAATAATAAATCTGAAAAAAGCCATCCAGTCCCATTGGCAACTTAGAAACCAAAAATCTCAAATAAATCGAGTCCTCTCTCAAAATATAAGACAAAGTATTTTTAAAATGAAAAAAGTTAAGGGTGTAAAATTTTAGTTAGTGAATATTTTGATTTTCCAAGTATTTATGAGATATATTCAAATTGAAATACCCAAACAGAAAAATCTTGAATTTTTCAGAAATTTCACACCTAAACATGTTAAAGGATAGTTCATTTTACAAAATTTTAAAAATCTGAGAAAATGGAGTGTGGACAAGTTCATTTGGGAGGAACCAAAGAGAAAAGAGAAATAAAGTAGGGGACCTTGAGTTCTCTGGCGACGTAGACTCTGCCGAATTTCCCTTTGCCGAGAGGTTTACCGATCTCGAAGTCATTGAGGGACCATTGCCGCTTTGAGCTTTCTTCCTTCGCTGGGTTTTCACTTTCTCTTTCAGAACCCATTTTCGGTTTTGCTTTGAAATGCAAAGGAAAGAGGATTTGAGGTTTCAAATTCTCTAAATTGCTTCAGAATTTGAATTCGTTCCAAAGAAGGCTCAAAGGCAATGGGTTGACGGGGGAGAGATTTTTATCATTATTTGTGTTTAGTACTGACACTTACTACCTGATGTGCACACTCAAATTCAAAAGAAAAGATGATCAAATTATGCTATTAGTTAAGAGATAATGCCAACTAGAATTACTAGTGCTTTTCAGTTAGTTAAGAAAATAAATGCATATGAAAAAAACTATTCAACTTTAGTCACCAAACTTGTAAACAGAGCCGCAAGCCTCATTTTGAGCAATTTCTTACAGTAAAGTTGCAAACGAAACCCAGGGGCCAAAAACCAGGAAATGAAGTTGAAAATCATAGAAAGCTCCATCCTTTCATCAAATAACCACTGTTGGCATCCAATACTTTCATCCAATGAAGTTGAATTTTTTTTTTTAAAAAAAAAAAAAAAAACGCACACACACACCAAAAAATCACAAAGATCAAAACAAACTGAAACCCAAAAATGACAACTTGCGGAGGACAAAAAAACCAAATTTGAAAGTTGTCTTTGGGGGCTTTCCTTTGTTGTTCTTCAGATAAACACAAAAATAAAAAGACAAGTAATGACAGAGAGAGAGGAAGGGAAAAGGCTTACGAAATGTAGATCTAAGGATGAGATGAAGAATGAATAAATTGTGGAGGTTGGAGGACGGCGACTACAGGTGGGCTTCACGGAGGTGGCGGCAACCGACGGGCTTCACGGCAGTGGTGACAAATGATGGCTGTGGGTGGCGGAGAGCAAGAGATTTGAGGGAGATGCAGAGACGCACGGGGTTTCTTGCTCGTGGTTGTGGAGAGGGAAAAAAGTTATTCGAATTCTTGTTCTCTCTTTTCAAATATTTTCAAGAAAACAATGAAAACAAATTTCAGATTTTTTGACCCATTTTAGAAAACATTTTCACATAAAACATTTTCTAAAAAAACTTATTTTCTGTTTTCGCTGAAAATAAAAATAAAATCTCGGTTTTGTTTTGTTTTTGGTAATTCCACAATGCTTGATTTTCTTTTAGTAAGAATTATGTGTATGCGTAATTTTTTTAATTTTTTTTCTAGTTATGGTCATGTGTTAGCATTGATCAATATTCATAAACTAGCTTTGGAAAATTTATTTTTCGCTTCTAGGTTTCTAACATACAAAAAAAAATTGATCAAATTATCCAAAATTAAATTTTATAATTTGGATATTAATAACAATTTTTAAAATTAATGCTTGTTGTAAAATTTATTTATTTATATATAATTTATAAGAAGTGTGTTTGGAAATGTAAAATATAAAATAAAATAATATATTCTTAAACAATGAAGTGTGATTCAATTAGAAAACTGAATTTCATGTTGGTATACTTTACCTATAATGTGAAAGGATTCAAATTCTACTGAATGTATCTTATGATTAGGGTAAAATCGATACTTCGAATATAGATTAATCTCATACTTAAATAGTGTGACGTGGTATTTGCCCAAATGATAATAATAATATATGCTTGTGTTCTCAATTACATATGATAATAAGGGTATATATATCATTTTATAAAAAATTCTACTCATTTTTTCTACAACCAAACAAGAAAAAAAAGATTAATTGTTATTTTCTTTCTCTCATTTTTCTCTTCATCTAAACATATGAAGAGAAAACTTACTTTTTTTTTTATCTATTTTCTTTCTTTCCATTTCCTCTTATCATTCAAATAAAGTATTAGTGTTTTACCTTGCTCCTCCAAGCTCATGTTGTTGGGGCTTCTTTGTCCAGTAAGATTCTCTTAAAGTATGTTTAGATTTGTGGTAAGGAATGAAATATAATAATAAAAAGGAACTACTGTTTAGATATTTAAAAAGAAGATAGAAAAGAATAGAGTAAGGGAAACTCCGTCCACTTTCATATCACTTCATTCCCTCATTTTTCTTGCCTTTCAAATTATGGAGCAAGGAATGAAATGAGATATGAAATTTCTTTTTTGTTATGAATCCTTATATTTTGTATTTGAGATAGAGCTAATATAAAAATAATAAACTTATAATTCTTGTCATTTTATAGACTTTTATAAGAACTTTCAAACAAGGGAATGAAAACTTTTTCTCACTTCACCATTAAATGTCTAAACAAAAGTATGAAAACTTTATTTCATACCATCTCTTTTCATTCAATTTCATTTTGCTATATATCATTCCATTCCACTCATTGTAAAACTTCTAAATATAACCTTAGTGTTTTTATTCTTTGTTTCTAGGGTTTGAGCCATCTCTTTGTAAAATTAAAAAGTGTCACCAAAATTGCATTTTTTTTATATAAAAAATTTGCATACTTCTTTGGATAAAATATAATTTACTCCCTTGTTATTTAACTTAAAATTACTTTGTCTCCCTATAATTTAAAAAGTGACACTTTATCCCATATAATTTATTATGTTATCACATAGCAACCTTTTGGTTTATTTCATCCATTTTTTAATATTAAAACATACATTAAAGTTATGGGGAAAAACTACATAAATGATTTTAAAATTTTTACAAAGAACATGACATATTCAATTACCAAAAAATAGTTAAAAAGAATCAAATCTTATATAAAAAGAGGATAAATAAATTATCAATGATTTCTTCATGTTACAAAATAACAATACTTTACTTTTGTTATAAAACAAATAGGTGATATGTACAATCACACTTTAGATTTTGTTAGTAACACATTTCTAAAATCTAACATGTATTTTTTTTATTAAAAATGAATAAAAAAAATCATAAAATGATTAATTAATAATGAAGCAAACCGCAAAGGGGTAAAGTTTTACTTTCTAAACTATGTGGGAACTAAATAATTTTGAGTCAACCCACTGAAAACTAAACCATAATTTACCAACTTCTTTTGAAGGGGAAAGCATAGAAACCAATAACAGTCCACTGGGGTTTGAAAATGAAATATACACTTTTTAGTTTTTATTTAATTCAAGCAATTAACTAATAAGTCCTAAACTTTAAGAAAAACTTCTTGAAGATTATTTTCTATTCATGTATACCAAATGCTTGATTTCTAAACATGAATTGTTCTACAAATTAATCAATGATTAGGCTAGTGTTTGAGAAATTTAAATGTAAAGGTGTTCGAGAAGATGAATTGACTAATTAAAAATGAATAAAAGTGAATATTAATTTTTTAAGGGTATTCATAAATCAAATTAAACTAGTCAAACCCATTAAATCAAATTGGCCGGGTTGATGAACCTTGGGAAAGGTTTTTGACCAAGTTTAACAAGGGTTTCAAGTGAATTTAGTTTTATTTTGAAATTAACTTGGAATCGAAGCACATAATTTTAATTTCAATTTCAATTTTGAAAGGATTTAAATTGATTCAAAATCTCAAAGATTATGTTTGGTTTGTGCAAAGAATTCTGAAAATGAAATTATAATTCTAATTTCAATGATGCATAGTTTTTTAAAATTATTATTGTAATATTAAAAAAAACATTATTATTATTTTATTTTATTATAAAATATTGTTAATTTATATATATATATAATAAACATATTAAATAAATAAATTACTATTTTAATTAAAAAAATTAAATTTAATAAAATAATAATAATACAATAATAATATAATCTGAAATTTTTTATAGAACAATAAAAAAGTAGGAGGAGAGAGAATTTAATCGTGAACTCTTGAAATTGACCGTTTTTAAGGCCCCCATTAAGAATTGAGAAAGGCTTGGGTTAATTGTTTTTCAATTTGATGAAGTTGGTATGTAAAATTTCAATTCTAACTCCAAAAAGGTAATCCAAACATAAAAAATAGAATTCTGAGATTGAACTATATTTATAAACTCCAATTCCAAGCCCACTTATGGCACCGCACGGTGCATAAATAAACAGGTAAACAAAAGGAATCTCCAATTTACTAAAAGATAAATTGGAATTTTCCTCTTATTAATTTTATTGTTAAATTCATAGAAAGGAAAATGATATTTTCTTCTCTTGTATAATGAAAGATATATAAATTCTAATTTTATTTAAGTTGGATTCATATTCAAACAGCCAAATCTTTGAAACTTTTTCTTTAAAATAATTTATCTTGTTCACTTAGTTTCAATAATTAAAGAGTAAATAAAAGAATGTTCTCCTAAGACATAAAATTTGATAATTTTGTTTCAAAAGTTTCTAGTTGAGTCTCTACCATTACAATACTGTTATAAATTTCTCATGGTAGGCTGGATTAGGGACCTAATTAAAAATTTTAAAAATTAGATCACTCCAAAAAGTTTGTAATTTGCTATTTATATAGTTTTAAAAAAATTAATTGAGTTCTGAAATCTAACATATCGTTAGAGCACTATTACTCAATTAGAATTTTTTTAAAAATTAGGGACTTAATTACACATTTTTAAAATATAATGACCTAATTGAAAATCTCCAAATAATATAGAACCTATATATTAATTTAAATATTTTTAATGTTTGATAACTTATAAAGTTAAGGATTACTATTTTCAAAATAAAATAAAAAATTATGATAAACATATATCACTGGATGCAATTCGAGTATAAAATATGAATGTTATTTCTTTATTTTTTCATTTGGCAATTATTGTGTGAAAATTGTGCTTGTAGGTTAAAATTAGGATAGTCAAAGCGACATGTCAAGATTAACTAATAATGAACAAGTAAAACAATAATTATTGTCCCGGAAGGGACAAATAATTGATACAAAATAAGGGGAACCTACTGTTATGATGTAAGCTCCTAACATTCTAAACTAAGCTAAAATGTTAGTTAGATATCAAATCACTATGACAAGAAGATTTTGTATCATAAACTTGCTGAATTTCTTTAGTAGGGATTGAAAGTTACACAAATCAACACCAGAAAGGCAATGATAATACGCATCCAAAAAGACAGAAGAACCCAGAAAGAGATTGGGTGAAGAAGGCTTAACGGAATTAAATGGGAAAGACAAAAGAAAATGACTATAAAATAGTAATGGCAAAACAAAATGCAAACGCAACATTACAAAATGCTTAAATGCTTGCAAGTATTCCGTAGAGATCTATCTGTATTGCTGTCTCGTCTCTTTATAGAAAATTTGAATATTTGAGTAATTACCTTCTAAGCCACATAGTGGATATTCATTGAATCGTTACCTCAAGCTGGTTATCAGGTCAAAATATACTTTCTATAAGTTATACAAAATGAACACCAAGTCGTTGTAGTATAGTGGTGAGTATTCCCGCCTGTCACGCGGGTGACCCGGGTTCGATCCCCGGCAACGGCGTATTGACTATTTTTTCATCTGCTATTGTGGCTTTTCTCCTCAGTTGGTGTTAAACGAAATGCTTAGCAAGGTTAATGATCACTGGAGAAAGCTTCTAGCTTCGTTATTTTTGGCACGCTCTCTGTAAGTTATCATATACTGCTATACTACCTACTAGGCTTTTGGCTCATTTTGTTACTGTGACTATAGTATTGTCAATTTTCCCACCTGCATTTTAGCATTATAGGCAAACATGAGGCAATTCAGAAACCTACTGGCTTGACATGCCACAGGACTTCTTGTTTCTCTGCATGTCAAAGAGGTGCACAGATTACATAAGCTTCCATTACAATTTATTTAGGGTGCATTGGCTGGTTGTTGGTTATTGTTGATAGTCACGGACTACACCACATCTCTTTCACTCTTTGTCAATTGTCACACCGTTCAGTGTTCATCATTCACAACCTATATACCGCACTTCTCATGCTGCTAATATCCATCTTGAGAATGCTGCTACAGCATATGTACACCAAGCATACTTTAATGAAGAGTCATATCCGGATGCACTTGTGGCCTATATTAGCGGATTTCAATTCAAATCAGTACAGCTTAATCCACAAGAACTCGAACTTATCAACAAGCTATGAGAACCATTCATGTGTTGGTTATCCTCAAGCAAGAGATAATGTATTGCTTCCTGTATCTTTGTTGTCATTGAATCAATTGTGGCTTTGGATTAACTCCTGGTCTGTCTAAGATAATCGTCATGTTTTATATTGTAAGTTTTCTACTTTAACATAAATTTGGTGATAGCATGCAAATGTTATGACAGCACAAAAATGGCAGTAAGGACACCTAGTAAGTTTCAAGTAATTTAGTTTCACCGACGGAATAGATGTTGTAGGCTTATTGCAAGCTCATTTTCACATTCTCAAGCAGAAGGTAATTGAACTTTTGCTGCTATAGATATCTGATTTAGATGGTATTTTCGACTAAGCATTGAGACCAACCATGTATGAGAAAGGAAGAAAAATAAAAGGGTGGCACAGTGCAGGAGGCTTCCGCCCTTCTGGGATATGGTAAGAATCAGATGTATGCATTCTGAACCCTATCAGATATCGGTTGATCAGGCAGTTAAATCGCACATATTTACCTGGTTCTCTCAGCAACCCTGCGAACCAATTTGTGATATTTCACGGTGTAGTGTAACAACGCAGGACAGAACAGGGGAAGGGGTAGAGTAGGGATTAGATTTGATTTTAAGGGCATTTAGTTAATTTTCTATCTAAGTCAAAAGAAGTGGACGGTGGCACGACAGAGTCCTCTGTGTGTGTGCGAGAGCGAGAAAGTGAATGCGAGAGAGATAGAGAGAAACAGCTTTAGATCACCGGACGTGCTTGCATCCATTCGATTTTAGACTTTAATGTAAGTTCTTAATTTTTTAGAGTTTTTTTTTTTTTAATTATGAGAATGGTAAAATATAGTGGGTAACTCTTTTTGTGAAAATAATAATAAAATAAAAATTAAGGATAATTTTTAAAGGGTGGTTAAAGACTTTGAAATTAGATTGGAATAGAAATTTTATGTTTCTTAAAATAACTTAGAAATTTTATATTAGAAAAAATGTTATTTTTATAATGAGTAATGCTATACCGTCTATAGGCTTTGTAGCCCGACTAAGTACGGGAAAGGTAAAAAGAAGAAAGAGTAATTGTTTTCTTTGGTAGGACCCACTCAAATTATAGCTATTAATTTATACATCCAATCTACTATATGATATCATCTATCAGGGCTACATATCATTTCTCTTTTATAATTGTGACTTTGTGTAGGTCTTTGTTGGCTTATTTAGATTTATTAAAATATTTTTATTAATGAGCATATTCATAGGATACTACTTCACTTGCCTCCACAGGAGCTGTTGGAGACAATTAAGAATAGTTTATCATTTCAGTGAGTGAATAATTTACTTAGTGACATCTTAACCATTTTATTTAGGGAGACAAACCTTTCAAAAATATTTAAATGGATTTTTATCATAAAAAGATTAATAAGTTATATTTATTTCTACTTTAGGATTGGAAATATTAAGTATTGTGATGGTTATATTTTAATTATAGCTTTATTGATTTTATGAGATATTTGTGTTGTTATTTATAATTATTAAAGTGAAAGTTTAGTTGGATATTTAGAAATGATTTCAGATTTTATTTTTGAGAATCATTATTTTTATTGGATAATATTTGTATATTATAATTACAATATCCATTATGAGTTACATGTTAGAACACCATTTGCCATTAGCGAAGAAATATAACGACCTATGTGCACATAGTAGATACATAGATATAAATAGATTTGACGAGGCCAGTTGATTCAATTTGACTATTAGGTGAGAGGACCCTTAGCCATTTATGTGGTTATAGGGTGAGTGGACCTTAGCCGCAAGATTTATGCCAGGTGAGACAAGACCCCTGACTTGAGATAAGCATGAGAATTGGTATGTTGGGTTGAGTTAATTTCTCAACTTGTATTATAGTTCTTTTAGTGTTACCCATATGTATTACATTATTGATTATTAGAATTTTTAAAGAAATTTATGTTTATGTATAGTTTGGAGAAAAGAGAATATTTAATATAATAGCTCATTTATAAATTTTATTTTCATAAATTAGTATATTCAGAGATTATTGGAAACCCTAAATATTCCAGCGATTATTGGTTTCCCTTTTAGTTCACTTATTTGATTATTTTCTTATTGAGTATGTGTGACTCATTGCTTTCCATTCATTTTTTTTAATTCAGATTCGCAGACAATTGAGTAGCTGGTTACTGGGATTTGCAGTTCTCCCCAGGCTTATAATCTTTTGTTATACCCCCATCATTGTTGCTGACTAGTATTGTATTTTGACTACAGTATTTTACAGCTATAAGAGATAATATTATAAATTATATTAAGTTGGATATAGTATGGTTATCATGGTTGTGTAACATTCTATAAAGCTGATTTTGATTGTATATACATATATGTATAATTGATGCATGAAAGAGGCTCATGCTTGTTGAAATTTCTGAGATTTGTAATGTTTTTCAAGTTGAATTTAAATTTATTTTATTCACTTTTTAGGGGAGACTCTGTCGAATTTTCGAGAGCCCCTTTTCTAAGTTTTTAAAGTGATTTTTCAGCATTCTTAATTAGGCTTATCAGGCTAGGTAAGTGTTGAGTTGATTTAGCCTGTGCGTTGGTCATGACCTAAGATTAGGTCATGACAAAGTAGTTATCAAAGCTTTGGTTAGTAGGTCCTATTAACTGCAAAATTCGGGTAGTTGTATAATCTTGTTTGTAACTTGTGTACCCGGGCACAACTTAGATGTAAGAAGCTATAATCACCCATTTGTTGAACTAGAGTCACTTGTCAGAGTTGGTATATTTAGTTTTTGCTTTCCTTATTTATTCTTGATATCCTTGTCTTTTGTCTAATCTTTATTCTTGATGTGGTAAATCAGAACACAAGTATACGTTATCGCAAATCAAGTAATATAATAGTAAGAAAGTGTCGAACCCACAGGGATTAATTCTAAATTTAACTATCTATTAAAAGTTTACAAAACTCAATCTTATTTAAACAACTTAATAAGAGGAAGTGTTATGAAAGATTAAAAATTAAAGTATACAAGAAGAAGAATTTAATGATCAAATTAACCAAGCCTAGGATTACAATTATTCCTCACACTTTAATTGATTCTCTTACTTCTATCTAAGATCAATTAATTATCTGAATTGTTAACTAGAAATCCTTAACTTATCTATAAGCCTCTTTTGATGGTCAAATAGAAATATCCTTAATTAATGATAAACTATATGTCTATGTCTATCAAATAATCAAGAATTCATTAAGTTCCGATTTCATTAATGGTTACATATGTCATATAGGTATATGTCTATCCTATATAAACTCAAGGCTTTCGCACAAGGATCATATGTTATCTTACCTAAATCTAAAACCAAAATCCCTTTGTCAAGTTACTTAAGGTTTATCAATTCAATTTAATTAATGGCCAATTAATTAAAAGCATTAAGAACAAATAAGATAAACAATTCAAGATAATCAACCTACTCTTAGATATGATAAACGAATCAAATTACGTGTGAGTTCAAATTGCAATCCTAATATAGAAATTTAGCTACTCATTATATTAAAGGAACCAAAAGAACAAGTGAAAAACATGATAAAAATGAAAGTGGTTGTTGGTATTAACAAGAACACAATAGGCTAGAGTTTCAGGATTTACTTTAAACAAATTGAAAGATCTAACCTTGAAATCAAAGTATAAATCTCACAATTTATGAAAGCTTCACCCCTAACTCTAGGAAGAACCTTAACTAGACATCAAGATGAAGAAACTTGAATAAGATGAAGAATATATTATACAAACTACAAGAGCTTTGGGATTTACTTTAGACAAATTGGAAGAATTAACCTTGAAATCAAAGTATAAATTTCACAATTTATCAAAGTTTCACCCCTAACTCAAACTACAATGAGAGAATTCAGAAAATGGGATGCCCTTAAGTGTGGCAAATGCCTTCCTTTTATAGGCAAATGCTAGAACTATTCAATTATAATTTTGTCAAATCTCTTTGCACATGGGTTGAAATTTTAGATCTGAATATTATCAAATTCGTCATTGCTCCCGTTATAATTTGGAAATCTTCTCTTCATGAAAGTTGTAGCACATGCAGTCGTGAAGAACATGTAAAAAATTCAACCAGATCTAACGGTTGGATCTTGAGCTATGACCATTTTTCTGAAACTACTCAGATTATATCAATAATGACAGCTACCAACTTGTTGCCTAATTTTGACCCACTTCCGGTGCTAATCTGGAAATCTTCATTTCTATGAAAGTCATAGAGAATGATGTCATGAATGACATATAAAAATTTCAGCTACATCCAACGGTTAAATCTTGAGAAATCACTAAATAACCGAGTATAGGTTTGAGCAGGAATTTTCTGATTTGTCCTGAATTTGATGTAACCCAAAATTCACTGAGTTTAGGTCTTCATTTCTCTTTTGTTTGAGCTATACTGATATCAACATTCAAGTTCATGATATTTTGATTCAACAACTGCTTTGAATAGTCCTTCGGGTGTTCTGCTCAATTTGTAACAACATAACCAATATATGAGGAATTATGCAATTTTCACTTCATATATGCAATAATTTTATAAGAATAGACCAATGAGAGGTGCTAAATTATGCATATAAAATATGTTTATCAATTCTTCCCTAGGTGAATATGTCACCCAGGACTAGACCAGCTAGTAGAGCAGTTTCTGATGACGTTTCTACTCGACCTCATGAATCACCTACAAGAGGCTATGGACGTGGTCGCATTTGAGGTAAACGTGCAGGAGCTGGTAGGATGCCTGAGATTAAGATTCCTAAAGCTCGGCGTGGTGGCCCAACATTAGCTCAGTTAGCAGCTGATATGCATAATGTGCAGCAGGTAATAAAACAATTAGTGAACGTTGTTGGTGGACAACAACAAGCACGTGAAAATCATGCTCAGGTGAATCTAGAGCCTCACCAGGAGGCAGGGTAGAGTGAGCAACACCCTCTGCTCCATAGAGTGAGAGAGGTTTCATTGATTTACTTTATGAAGCTTAATCCCACTGTTTTCTGAAGTTCAGACACCTTTGAGGATCCTCAGAGTTTTATTGATGAGGTGTCATGGATATGCAGAGGACTGAGTTATTCTCCAGTCAGGATGATTAAGTTAGAGCATTCCAACTGAGGGATGTAGATAGAGGTTGGTATGAGAGTATGCTTCTTGTGAGGCAAATGGGGTCACTCCCTTTGATTTGGGATGAGTTTGTTTGACTGTTCATGGCTTATTTCTTACCTCAGAGTGTTTGAGATGCTAGGGCACGAGAGTTTGAGACTCTTCTACAGACAGATCAAATGTTTGTGATGGATTACAATATCTAGTTTATGCGGTTGTCTAGATATGCACCACACCTAGTAGCCACAGAGGAGTTACGTGTTTAGAGGTTTGTGGAAGGCTTGAAGAGTTATTTATTTAGGTTGACTACGGGCCATGGTGACATGACATATAATGAGGCCTTAAATAAGACTTTGACGATTGAGCGAGAGAATAGAGAGAGAGGAGGAACTTCTCGTGACTCACATAAGAGGTCATGCTATGAGACATCACGTGGTGGCCATCAGGGCTATGATAGTGGAGGTGCTAGAAATGTTGGTCATGGTCGTCAAGGCCAGCAGGTGAGTGTACTAAGGTAACACTTATGGCAGTTAGATAACTAGCACAACTCAGAGTCGAGGTGATTCTCAGCATCAGAGGCATTCTGATCAAACTCGTACTGTATATATCACTTGTGGGAGAGTACATGATGGACCTTTTAAGCAGGGTTCAACTAGGTGCTATCAGTGTAGTCAGATTGAGCATTTTATGAGAAATTTCCTTATGTTATCTTTTCATCCTTCTTCTAGTAGAACTTCAGCACTAGTAGCTCCAGCGAGACAGTTTGTTGGATTAGGGGGTTGAGGATTAGGTAGTTCTTAGTAAGGTTGTAGAGGATTTGGAGGAAGAGGTCAGGGGCAAGCCGGTAGGGGTCAAGCTCGTGTGTTTGCCTTGACTCATCAGGATGCTCAGGCATCCAATGCTATTGTGACAAGTGTACTCTCAATGTGCTCCTATGATGCATGCATTTTATTTGATCTTAGAGCTACACACTCTTTTATATCTTATTTTTTTGCTACTCGACTTGGGAAATATCCTTCTCCTCAAAAGGAACCTTTGATAGTAGCTACTTCTATAGGTGATTTTTTGTTAGGTAACTCAGTGTATAAATCTTGTGAGATCATAATGGGAGAAAAACTTTTATCATAAGATCTAATAGTGCTTGATATGGAGGATTTTGACGTGATTTTAGGCATGGATTGGTTGGCTTCTTGTCATGCTACCTTAGATTGTCATAGTAAAGTGGTACAGTTTAATATGCTAGAGGAACCAATTTTTATGTTTCAAGGTGATCAGAGTTTGTCACCATGTAATTTGATCTCAGCTGTTGTAGCTTGGAGGTTGTTGAGGAAAAGTTGTTGTGGGTATTTAGCTTTAGTGAGAGACATTCGTATGTCAGAGGGGAGTTTAGAGCAGATTCCAGTGGTGTGTGATTACCCCAATGTGTTTTCGGAGGAGTTACCAGGGTTACCACTTGATAGAGAGATAGAGTTCTGTATATATTTGGTTCCAGGCACTTAACCAATATCTATACTCCCATGCTGGATGGCTCCAGCTAAGCTTAAGGAGTTAAAGGAGCAATTGTAAGGCCTTCTTGATAAGTGTTTCATTCGCCCTAGTTGTTCTCCTTGGGGTGCACCAGTATTGTTTGTAAAGAAGAAAGATGGTTCTTTTCAGTTGTGTACTGATTATAGACAGTTGAACAAGGTGACCATGAAGAATAAATACCATTTACCTTGTATTAATGATCTCTTTGATCAGCTTCAAGAATCTCAATGTTTTTCTAAGATTGATCTGCGATCTGGGTATCATCAGTTAAAGATAAGGAATGAGGACATTCCGAAGACAACTTTTCGTACTTGTTATGGACATTATGTGTTTTTGGTTATGTCCTTTGGTCTTACCAATGCTCCAACAACTTTCATGGACTTGATGAATCGAGTCTTCAACTGTTCTTGGATCACTTTGTGATAGTTTTCATTGATGACATCCTAGTGTATTCCAAAAGTAAAGAGGAGCACAAGCAACATTTGAGGTTGGCTTTGCAAATGCTGAGAGAGCATAAGCTTTAAGCAAAGTTCTCTAAATGTGAGTTTTGATTGGATTGTGTGCTTTCTTGGGGTAAGTGGTGTTTAAAGAAGGAATAAGTGTTGATGTAAAGAAGATAAAAGTAGTCCAGAGTTAGCCTAGACCCACATCAATGATAGAGATTCATAGTTTCCTTGGATTAGTTGGGTATTACCACTGGTTTGTTAAGGATTTCTCCAAACTTGCAGCACATTTGACTAAGTTGACACAAAAACAAGTTAAGTTTCAATGGACAGATGCATGTGAGCAGAGTTTCCAGCAGTTGAAGGATTACTTAACCTCAACTCCAATATTGGCCTTACCTTCAATTGGTGGCGAATATGAAGTTTATTGTGATGCTTCTAGAGTTAGTCTTGGTTGTGTGTTGATGCAGCGTGGGAAGGTGATTGCTTAAGCTTCTAGGCAGCTTAAGAAGCATGAGCAAAACTATTCCACACATGGTTTAGAGATGGCGGTTGTTCCCATATGGATTACATTATTAATGATTAGAATTTTTAAATAAATTTATGTTTATGTATAGTTTAGAGAAAAGATAATATTTGATATAATAGCTCATTTATAAATTTTATTTCCATAAGTTAGTATATTCAAAGATTATTGGAAAGCCTAAATATTTGGACGATTATTGGTTTCCCTTCTAATTCACTTAGTTAATTATTCTCTCACTGAGTATAGGTGGCTCACTCCATTTCATTCATTTTTTTTAATTTAGATTCGTAGAAAGCTGAGTAGCTGGTTCTTGGGATTTGCGGTTCTCCCCAGGCTTATAGTCTTTTGGTATACCCCCATCATTGTTATTGACTAGTGTTGTATTTTAATTCTAGTATTTTGCAGCTATAGGAGATATTGAGTTGGATATAGTATGGTTATCATGATTGTGTAACATTCTATAAAGCTGATTTTGATTGTATATACTTTTATGTATAACTGATGCATGAGAGAGACTCATGCTTGTTAAAATTTCTGAGATTTGTATTGTTTTTTAGGTTGAATTTAAATTTGGTTTATTCACTTTTTAGGAGAGACTCTGTCGAATTTTCGAGTACCCATTTTTAAGTTTTGAAAGTGATTTTTTAACATTATTAGCTAGGCTTGCCAGGATAAGTACGTGTTGAGTTAATTTAGCTTGTGCGCCAGTTATAGCCTAAGAACGGGTCATGACATAAAAAAAGTTTTGAGATCATAATTTTAAGAAGCAAAGTACCACATACCCTTACTGCATGTCAAAGAGTAATGTGAACCTGATAAACATGACATCGCCATCAAGCTTACAACAATTTTGGCTTCTTTCAACCATTTCACCAAAACTTACAGCACCAGCTGGAATGTAGCAATTCTCTCTCAAAACATTTTACGGAGGCAAAACATATTTCACGTATTGGAGTTTCTATAAAGATTTACCATTTGCAGTCTTTGGAAGATGCTTGTATTCAGTATATGATAGTTGGTATTGGGCTCTGAAATTCCCGTTCATTATTTCATGCTATGTATAAGAATGTATTATGGCGTGAAATTTCGACTCTCTACTTTTATGATATGTTTGGTATGTATAAAATGGATGGAAAGGAAAGGAAATGATATATCTTCTTTTGTTTGGGATCAATTTAAGGGTAAAAAGGAAGATATTTTTCTTCATTTTCTTTCTATGAGGCTCACATTATTCTTTCCGTCCCTTTTTGAAGAGATTGGGAGGGAAAGGAAAACAATTTTCAACTTTATCTAATTTACCAATTTTATCCATTTTATTGACGAAGAGTAGTAAAATAATTTGAAATTTATTTATATACATTTCTATTTATTTCCTTGATGAAACTAAACAAAGGAACGGAAAGATCTCTTCTTTTCCATTAAATGATAACAAATAAAGTAAGTGATAATTCTTTTAATTCTCCATTCATTTCTTTATTTTTCTTTTTCTATTGTATTCCCTTCTTTTCTTCTCTATGATATAAACAAAGCCTTATATCACATCCGTTTTGTTCCTATAGGTAAAATTAGTACCCATTGGACAGACCGACAGAGTATAATATGACATTATTTTCATCTGGGAGGTAGTTTGTCACTTTCAAAGCATTCCTTAAATAGAATAATCTCTCTCAGATAAACATGTACTCTTTTTCATATTTCCTTCTGTTTCTGTTTTGGTGGCCATTGTATCTCCCTTTGGCTCATCCATCACTTAATCTAGTATTTGATAGGTAGAATTGTCTAACAACATTTTAGAGGAAAAATTCTGATTTGCAATAAGAAAATGCAGAAAGCTTGGTTCTATAAGGAGTATGGTCCTAAGGAAGTCCTTAAGCTGGGGAATTTTCCTATTCCTACTCCTCAGCATAACCAACTACTTATCCAAGTTCAAGCTGCTGCTTTGAATCCGATTGATTGCAAGAGGCGTCTATGCCCCATCTTTCCTTCTGAGTTTCCTGTGAGTATG
Source organism: Styphnolobium japonicum (assembly GCA_023212625.1). Classification (NCBI taxonomy): domain Eukaryota; kingdom Viridiplantae; phylum Streptophyta; class Magnoliopsida; order Fabales; family Fabaceae; genus Styphnolobium; species Styphnolobium japonicum. The sequence continues at coordinate 9,147,553 of JALBWW010000007.1, read as the reverse complement.
AAACTAGAAATTCATTATAGAAGACAATTTTGTATGTGTCTCAACATCTAGGTAGACTTTTGTTTAGTTACAAATACATGCTCATAAGTTGGTAACATCTTTTCCTGAGGACCAGGGGGCTAGTGCATGATTGGTTACCTTTACCATCAACCACGTGATGGTTTATGGATGTAGACTTGACTACCTTTACTGTTGCCTGTACAAATTAAAGAAGATTTCTTGGGGGTGGATATTTAGAAGTGACAGACTTTATTTGGCCTAGGTATTTATATATAATTTATATATAAAAATATAAAAATACAGATAAGTCGTATGGGCTTGCCAGTTTGAAGAACAGTTTTTGGGAAGAGTTGCAGGAATAGTATGCATAAATTTAACAGATAATGAATTTAAAATGGAAGTGGAGGATTGAACTAAGCCAAAAACCTAGAGTTCATTATTTTTTTACCTAATTCATAAATAATAAAATCTTTTGAGCTGCCAGGGAAGTAATAATTCACATATCTGATTCCTAAGTAATTCAATGACTATTTGTGGGCTGCAAGATAGAGATAGGCATTCTTCATTTCAAGATTCTTAGCAAGTTGTTGCATAAGTCACCTATTTTCAGAAATTGAAGTACTATGTGCTTGTGGTCCGAGTAACTTCTTTAAATGGATGCTTATTTCTAAGAATATTAACTGTTTTCCTTACTTGTTAACAGTATAATGGTTAAATCTGGGAGATACTGATATATACCATGATTTATGCAGGTGGTTCCTGGCTGTGACATGGCTGGTGTTGTGACAGGAAAAGGTGTTGATGTTACAAAGTTTGATATAGGTGATGAGGTCTATGGTAACATCCAAGATTTCAATACTGGGGGAAAACTAAAGCAGCTTGGAACTCTTGCACAATTCATTGTTGTGGAGGAGAGCTCGGTAGCAAGAAAACCAAAAAACCTTTCATTTGAGGAGGCTGCCAGCTTGCCTCTGGCAGTCCAGACAGCATTGGAGGGCTTCACGACTGCAGGTTTTAAGAAGGGGCAGACAATTTTTGTGGTTGGTGGAGCAGGTGGTGTTGGAACTCTGGTTGTTCAGCTGGCCAAACATTTGTATGGAGCTTCTTATGTTGTGGCTACAACTAGCACCCCAAAAGTGGAATTTGTAAAGCAGTTGGGTGCTGATAAAGTGGTGGACTATACAAAGAGTAAATACGAAGACATTGAGGAGAAATTTGATTTTCTTTATGACACAATTGGTAAATTTCTTCATCTGAAACCCAATAACAGTTTCGGTCCGATTGAAGTACTTCATAATTACTCCCTTACAACAATATCTTTACATATGTGATGCATTGAAGTATTTATAATTTTACCATTCTTGTAATAGACAGATTCAGATCCTACACGTGTTAGTAGAAGTCTGGCAATTTTTAATGTCAAAACTTTGTAAGTGCTCTGGTTAATAGTTAAAGGGCGTGCTTGGAGGGGAGACTGCAAGCAGTAAATTAGTAGCTGATAAGCTCCTATTCATTTTGCACTTTTCCCTGTCATACTGAAAATATTTCTCTTCAAAGGAAATGCTGAAATACTTGTTGCTGTCAGTTTTGTTAAGATCAAGAAATGCTTCTTGCCTATGTGGTCTTTATTCAATTTGGTTACTGGCACGGTGCCAACTAGACTGCCTGTCAGGGTTGCTTTTAATCATTTGAGTCTGATGGTTTGCATTACACCATAAGTGTGCTTTCTTTGTATATGCAGTTTAATCCATGCTTTAAAATGTTCAGGTGACTGCAAGAAATCTGTTGTTGTAGCAAAGGATGATGCAGCAATAGCTGATATAACATGGCCTCCATCGCATCCAAGAGCAGTTTATTCAAGCTTGACAGTATCTGGGGAAAGCTTGGAAAAGCTTGGGCCATATTTGGAAAGTGGAGAGCTCAAACCTGTGATTGATCCCACAGGCCCATATCATTTTGACAATGTAATTGACGCTTTTCGATATCTAGAAACTGGAAGAGCTAGGGGAAAAGTTGTTGTCTCTTGCTTCCCTTTGGAGGATCCTCACTCTCCCATTTTATCTGGGGTCGATAAACTCAATACCAATATAGGTGTCAATGGCTTCTCAGAAGATGTTTGTCTGAAGTAGTTCATATAATAGTTATTTACTTATTAATAATTACCCATGGGACAAGGTGATTAGTATGTGAGAAATTCTTAGGTAGGCACATGCCTATATAATCACTTCATTCAATTGTTGACATGTCTAAGTGCACTTTTTAAAAGTAGGTGCATTTATAACATGACTCAAATAACCTTACACATGTCAACTATTAAACAGAGTGCCTATGTAGGCATGTGCCTACCTAAAAATTTTCCTTAGTATTTGATGGTAAGTAGTGAATATACTATTGCACTGGCATGATGCATTATGGATGATATGAAGGAAAATGATTGAAATAAGGCTTGGTCTATATAAATAAGGGTGGCGCTGATGCTGGGTACATTAGTATGTATAAGTGGGAACATTGATGTATTTTATGCTTCTTAATTTGGTCATTTGAAGAATAAAATCGAGATGCATTCAGTCAGAATAGATTTGAACTTGATGTTCTTCTTATGCTTAATGTTCCCAGTCCATGTTGCACAACTTGTCTTGCTTCCAGAACAAAGAAAAATATGACTAAACAAATAACTCATCAGGGTTTTGACATGTTAAATTCCAAGAGGGAGACTTAAAAGGGGATAAATGTGGTATATTACAAATGAGTTCATTATTTGAATGCTTTGATATCTAATAGTTTATAGTTGCATAACCAAAGGAAACGTGAGTTACTAGGAAGAAAAGAATAACGCAAGACTCATTCGGTTGGTTTCATATGTGAACAAGAAGGGAGAACTGTCGTTTGCGATTCTTTTTTTTTTTTCTCCCCACAAAACGTCCTTAGTGATTAAATTGATAGAAACAAGGCAAGTCTTACAGGGAAATGATCGAAGTATAAGTTTTCTGGATAGAAATTGCTAATAAAAGTGTGATAAGGACTTAAAAGAAGAAGCTGAATTGTTTTTTGTTTTTTTACCCTTCATTGGTTTAACATCAGCAACTTGTCATAAATTATTTTTAATTGCTTGCCAAAGAAAATAATCAGATCAATTTTAAAAGGTAGAAAGGATTCAGTTTTGAAGCAGTCATATCATACCTTCCCAACTCTTCAAAGTCCTTAAATGATAAGTTTCAATATTTTGAACATTCAACGTAATGATATTGTTAACTTGGACGGAAATGGTCTCATAATTATCACATGCAATTTTAACACTTCGACTAGTTTGAACATTCAAACTAAACATATCGATTTCTTCGCTCATGAATCAGTTTAGTTCAAATTTTCAAACTTATTTAACAAGTTTAATTCAAATTTTAAAACTTGTCTAAGGTGTTAAAATTGCAAGTGATAATCATGTAACCGTTTCTGTCAAGGTACAATCTTGAACGACTAAAATGATATAAAATAAAGTTAATGACTAAAGTGATACATAGAAACATTAATAGCTACTATCATATTGACAGGTACTTATGTGCCAGTCAATATGTATTTTTTTATTATTGTTCATTTAAAAATAATTTCTGAATATTTGTAATTAATTATAACTGTAGAAATGTATGTGATAACTTCTTTTGGAATGTCTATAATTTGTGTTTAATGAAAAAGATGAAGATAACTCCTCAAATAACTCTCAAGTCTCTCAAGTGTTTGTAACCAACCAGAAAAGTAATATGTATTTATAATTTTATCTCTTTTTTAATTTGAGTTTAATAAATTAAGATGGTTTTTTAGAAATAAAAAAAATTAGAGAGCAAATAGGGGAATCCCCTTTATAGTAGTATTGATAATTTGAGTTTAATAAATTAAGATATTTTTTAGAAATAAAAAAAATTAGAGACCAAAATTTATAGTAGTATAGATTAAGTGTCTTTTGCACAAACCCAAAATTTAAAAATATACTTATCTTCCAGGCTTCATTTTCCTATGACCTCTTAATTAAACTAGGCCAAATTTCTTTCTCGTTCCTTACATCACACCAGCTCCACAACGTAGACGCATTTTGTCTGATTGCCTTTGCTGTGTTTCATGGTTCCCTCCCTCTCTCTCTCTCTCTCTCTCTCTCTCTCTCTCTCTCTCTCTCTCTCTCTCTCTCTCTCTCTCTCTCTCTCTCTCTCTCTCTCTTGCACTTACAAATATGCAAATATCAATATGCTTTCTCTTTCACAACCTCTGATCAACAACACACAGAAAAATGGAAATTTTGTTCACCCTGTTGACTTTCATAGCCTTCTTTTTTCTGTGTCTCTTCCTGGTCTTCTCCTTTATCATGCTAACCATGTTCATGGGAAAATCCATAGGGGACCCAGAATATGCCCCTGTGAAAGGCACAGTGTTTAACCAGATATTCTACTTCAACACACTCCATGACTACCACACTGAAACGGCCAAAACTCATCCAACTTTCAGGCTTCTCGCCCCGGAACAGAGCGAATTGTACACCACCGATACACGAAATATAGAACACATATTGAAAACCCAGTTTGATATGTACTCCAAAGGCAAGTATAACCAGGATATCGTGACTGATCTTTTTGGTGAGGGGATTTTTGCTGTTGATGGCGACAAGTGGAGGCAGCAGAGGAAGCTTGCAAGTTATGAATTCTCCACAAGAGTTCTTAGAGATTTCAGTTGCTCTGTTTTTAGAAGGAATGCTGCTAAGTTGATCAGAGTTATGTCAGAATTTTCCCATGAGGGTCTGGTTTTTGATATGCAAGTAAGTGCTTATATTTTCCTAGAAAGTAGTATATGATTGTGGAAGGATTAGAATTTTTGTTTTGCATGAATTTTTTACAAAATGAGTTGACATGCTTATTGACCCTTAGATGTATGTGTGGTCCCTGTCACTTCATCTTATCTAACAACCACTCTTGAATGTAGCTGAATTCTGTCAAAATTATGGCTAATTTTTTCTAGTTGCATAGCACTACTCTGTTTGTTTAAGTTGAAATTTGAAAATGTTGAGGAGGCTTTAATTAATCTGATTATCTAATAACTTATTCTAGGATTGTTTGAATTATGGTTTTGTATGAATGATTCATTAATTTAAAGCTGGTATTTCACAATTTAGTCTTTGAATAATGAACGTAAGAAAAATAGGACTAGAAAATATAGGGGTTAAAATATGCTTTCTCCAAGTTTTGGAAATGATCAGTTCTTTTTCGCCTGTCTTCTTTTAATTGATGTATTACTTGGTATCTTTGGAGCAAGTTTTAAGTTGGTGTATTTGAAAGATGGCAAGGCAACCATATAATCTCTACGTTGTAGTTGTCTTTAATCAAAGATGTCAATAAAATTCACATATAAGGACAGATAAAGGGCTAAAATTGAACTACAGCACAAAATTGGAGTAATACGTTTTAATAATTTGAAGGGACTCAAATAAAATTAGAGGGATTTAGAAGTAGGAGGAGTTACTATAACAATTTTTCTTTTCAGTTGCTAACATTACGTTATATTATCTTTCAATTCATAGCATGATATAGATACAGTGTTTGTTCTTTTTCTAGGATTTACTAATGAGATGCACTTTGGACTCCATATTCAAAGTTGGGTTTGGAACAGAATTGAATTGCTTAGAGGGATCAAGCAAAGAGGGAAGTGAATTCATGAAAGCCTTCGACGAATCAAATGCTTTGATTTATTGGCGCTATGTTGATCCATTCTGGAGGCTCAAGAGGTTTCTTAACATTGGTTGTGAAGCTACCCTTAAGCAAAATGTGAAATTAATTGATGATTTCGTCCATGGAGTAATTAAGACCAAAAAAGAACAAACGGCAATTCCGCAAGATTCTGTGAGTTGATCAATTAATTCCGTTCCCTCCTCAATAGTGTGTCTGTTTCATTTGAATAAATCATCTACTGCAAGATACAAAAGTGGAAGTAAGAATTGGATGATTTTTTTTTTCATATTAATGATATTTTATCTCGGGTGGAGCCAAATTAAGATGCACTACTATAAATGCAGTATTTATCAATAGCCTTCTGGTGAAACTTTGGATATGGTATATTTGAACCATCTAGTCTTCCTAAAGATGATTTTTTCTAAGTCCTGCTTTCAAATTTTTTACAATTAAGGATGAGATGCTTTGGCTTTCAGAATGTTAAAGAGGACATACTTTCAAGGTTTTTGATGGAGAGCAAGAAAGACCCAACAGCTATGAATGATCAGTATTTGAGGGATATAATTCTGAACTTTATGATAGCTGGCAAAGACACAAGTGCAAATACTCTTTCATGGTTCTTCTACATGCTCTGCAAGAACCCTCTTATACAGGAAAAGATTGCACAAGAAGTGAAAGATATCGCTTGTAGCCAGGAAAGTGAATCCAACATAGATGAGTTTGTGGCCAATTTAACAGACGTCACCCTTGATAAAATGCATTATCTTCATGCAGCATTGACAGAGACCTTGAGACTGTACCCTGCAGTCCCTATGGTACCTTCTATAAATTTGCTCAAAACCATCTTGAAGTATTTATTCTAGACTCCTTTAATCTCTTCCTTGCTCTACAAATTTTTTATATAGGTTATTATCAGTATCTCATGCTACTTTTTTATGTTAGTTGCACCGGCTGATTTGATTAAATCTCCATGTTATAGTTGCACCAACTGATTTGATTCTTGCTGTGGGCGATTGAGCTAACTCAAAATCATCCCCGTTCAGATCACTTGTTGAGATATATCTAAATCTATAATTCTATATATATGTGCATTACCAGTAAGCTTATATGTAAATTTGAGATGGCTTCATATCATTGATATATACCAGTTGATCGTATTCAGCTTATGTTATATATAATCTGGTTTTGGCTCATTTCCTTAAGCTGTAAAGGAAAATGCTTTCCTTGGCTTTCATTTCATGTGACTCTAATCTAACCTGCCATGTTAGGCGGCATAAAACAACGCTGCCTGTTATGTTGATTCTGATCCACTTGTCATTGGTATGATTCAAGGATGGGAGGACAGCAGAGAAACCTGATATTCTTCCTGATGGCTACAAGCTGAAAAAGGGGGATGGAGTATACTACATGTCCTATGCTATGGGTCGGATGTCTTCCATTTGGGGGGAGGATGCTGAGGAGTTTCGTCCTGAAAGATGGCTCAACAATGGAATTTTCCAACCCGAATCTCCATTCAAATTCGTAGCTTTCCACGTTTGTACCATTGTTTTCCTTTTATTTGCTTGCTTGCCAAGAATTTGTTACCACTCAGGTATCTAAGCTTCAATGTGTCATTGCAGGCTGGACCTCGTATCTGCTTAGGGAAGGACTTCGCTTACAGACAGATGAAAATAGTAGCAATGGCTCTTCTTCGATTCTTCCGGTTTAAACTGTCAAATGGAACACAAAATGTAACTTATAGGGTCATGTTCACGCTTCACATGGACAAGGGTCTCCCTCTTTGTGCAGTTCCAAGGTCATGAGAAGTGTAAGAAGTGAAGCAAAGTACTGCACTATGTAGAACATCTATAGTGCTTCACCTTGGTGTTTCTGAAAGAATGTTAAGGCCTTTCATTCTGAAGAAAAGGTGAAATAATATGCTTCTGCCATATGGCTCTGTCATCTTGCTAGGTAAAGTAGAGATTATATTGTATAGTATAAGTAGATTTTCCAATGTGATTTTATGAAACTTCGGGTTTGTTGATTGATAGGATGAACTTAATTATGGTGCTTGACTTGTTGCTTGGGTCTGTAATGAATAATGATACTTCAGAGCTTTTGTCTTTCAAATTCCAATGAGTTTTTATGTTGAGGGAGAGGCATAAAACGAAAGGGAGGATGGTTGACATTTTGTTTATGAAAACACTACTCAATTATATAAGCTCATGACATACCTGAAGTCTGGGTGTCTGGGTTAACACTAACGGCTAGTATATGTGTAATTGGTTACATTTGTCTAAATTATTACACTGATGTTAATTGTTTATGTTATTACAATCAATTAGACTGTAGATTGGTATGCCTAAGTGCAGATTTGAGAAAAGAAATAATTGGTACCTCTTCCAAACTACCAAAACCCTTGACCGCTAACCCACTCATAGTGGCTTAATAAATGAGCTTAATAATTGGTTTTTCTATTATCAACGCGCAGATGTCTAAAGCCCACTCATAGTAAATATTTTTTTGAATTTTGATATTGGTGAGTATTTGTAGATCTGGAATGAAGGTGAGATGATAGATATAAACAATTCTTATTTTTTATTTGTTCTCTTTATATCTTTTTTTCCTCAACCAATATTTGTTTCTCAAAACCAATTGACCTCGACACCCGAGACTATGATATTAAAATTAGTCAACAAAATTTTATTAATGTATATATATATATGTATATCACGTGACAATCCCGGCATCTATGCCGGTTTGTTCTGCATCCCGTGATAATGCACGTAGGATGATGTTACATTGACAAGTGACAACGTTTGATGTGCACTCTCTCTCTCACTCTCAGAATCTGCAAAGATGGACATGTTCTTGGCTCTATTTTCTTTAGTAGCATTTTTGTTTCTGGGTCTCATCCTTCTCTTCTCTTTTCTCACACTCACCATATTCACTGGAAAATCCATAGGGGACCCAACATACCCACCCGTGAAGGGCACAGTCTTCAACCAGCTCTTCCACTTCAGCACACTCTACGATTACCAAACTGGAATCGCCAAAACCCATCCAACTTTCAGGCTTCTTGCTCCGAGAAAAAGCAAGCTTTACACAGCTGATACACGGAATGTGGAGCACATACTCAAAACCCAGTTCGAGAAATACTCCAAAGGTAACCTTAACCATGACATTTTGATGGATCTTTTCGGTCAGGGGATTTTTGCTGTTGATGCTGAGAAATGGAGGCAGCAGAGGAAGCTCGCGAGTTTGGAGTTTTCAACAAGAATTCTTAGAGATTTCAGCTGCTCTGTTTTCAGAAGGAATGCTGCCAAATTGGTTAGACTTATCTCAGGATTTTCCAATCAAGGTCTGGTCTTTGATATGCAAGTAAGTGGTTGAATTTGCCTTAATATAATGAGAAGTACAATTCTGGGTGCACTGATAATTAGCTTCTGAAATTAGTGTTGTAAATGTACAATCAATTTAATACTAGTATTTGACTGGTTAGATTAGAATTTGAATCAAAATGGGTAAATATATATATATATATATATATATATATATATATATGGAAATGTACAAACAATTTAATACTAGTATTTGACTGGTTAGATTAGAATTTGAATCAAAATGGGTAAATATATATATATATATATATGGCAATAGTTGCTTTTATGGTTTCTCTTTCAATTGCCAATGTTATTATGGTAAAATATAGAGCAAGATATGAATACTGGTTTTTTATTCTTTTTCTAGGATGTACTAATGAAATGCACCTTGGACTCCATATTTAAAGTTGGGTTTGGAGTGGAATTGCATTGCTTGGAGGGATCAAGCAAAGAGGCAAATGTTTTCATGAAGGCCTTTGATGATTCAAATGCTTTTGTCTATAGGCGCTATGTGGATCCATTCTGGAAGCTCAAGAGGGTTCTTAACATTGGATCTGAAGCTGCCCTCATGAAGAATGTCAAAATAATTGATGATTTTGTGCATCGTCTAATTAAGGCCAAAAGGGAACTGTTGTCAGTCCAGAAGGATTCCGTGAGTTCAATAAATTTCATCATGTGTCCTCAATCTTGTTTTTAATCCATTTGAGTAACGTTTCATGTCCTAATGATAGTTTTCTTTTCCCAGATTCTGCTATTTGAATTTCTGCATTTATAAATGTATCAAATTTTATGGTGGTTTCCAGAGTGATAAGGAGGACATACTTTCAAGGTTTTTGCTGGAGAGCGAGAAGGACCCAACAAATATGACTGATCAGTATCTGAGGGATATAATTCTGAACTTTATGATTGCTGGCAAAGACTCAAGTGCGAACACTATGTCATGGTTCTTCTACATGCTCTGCAAGAACCCGCTTATCCAGGAGAAGATTGCCCAGGAAGTGAAGGATGTTACTTGTACCCAGGAAAGTCAACCCAATATAGATGAGTTTGTGACCAACATAACAGATGCCACCCTTGAGAGAATGCATTATCTTCATGCAGCATTAACAGAAACATTAAGGCTGTATCCTGCTGTCCCAGTGGTGAGTTCTACAAATTTACTCAAAACAATCATCAATTTTATATTCCAAACGTTTTCAGTCTTTTTTTTAATTTTCTTCAAACAGGTGTTATTATCACATGCTACTTATGGATTTAGAGCTTTTGACTTCTTTTTCTAATAATTATCAATATATAATTATTCAATGAACCCAAATGACCATTCAATGCTTGTTATTGAATTCCCTTCCTTGGCTTTCATATCATTTGACTTTATTCACCTGCCTTGTCATGCTGCATAAAAAACACCACATGTGAAGTGTATCTTAATGAATTTTTCTTTGGTGTTATACAAGAATGGGAGGACAGCAGAAGCATCTGACATCCTTCCTGATGGCTACAGATTGAATAAGGGGGATTCAGTGTACTACTTGACCTATGCTATGGGCAGGATGCCTTACATTTGGGGGGATGATGCTGAGGAATTCCGGCCTGAAAGATGGCTCAATGATGGAATTTTTCAACCTGAATCTTCATTCAAATTCATAACTTTCCATGTCAGTGTTACTATCTTCCCCTTATTCTTGCAGGCTGAGATTCTTACAACTCTCTTAACATTTTAAGCTTTTCCATAATTGCAGGCCGGTCCTCGTATCTGCTTAGGGAAGGACTTTGCTTACAGACAGATGAAAATAGTATCAATGGCTCTTCTTCGCTTCTTCCGGTTTAAGTTGGCAAATGAAACAAATCGTGTGACTTATAGAACTATGTTCACACTTCACATTGACCAGGGCCTCCCTCTCTGTGCAGTTGCTAGGTAGGCTATGAGAAGTGCTGTATCTGAAGCAAACTGATGCATTTGGAAGAGCATCATTAGTGTTTTTAACCTTGGTATTTCTGAAAGTCAGTTTATGTGTTTCATTTCTTATTGAAGATGTAAGTTATAGACTGGAAGCTAATCTTTGCTCAGAAATTGGCTTCAACTGTTGAGCAATGTCTTCTATTTCTGGTACCTTTATTCAGGAACAAAGCTCAGATGCAGCATGGCCTTCCAAACTTTATCTTACTTGGAAAGTAGAGATTTTAAGGTAGATTGCCAATGGGATTTAATGTAACTTCATTGGGATATGATTTATATGAGGAACTTTACAAAGGTGCAAGAGAGTCATCCAGACCTTCCTTTGCCTTTCAAACCCAAAAACGACGAACTTAATTAAACAAACTCATCAGCTTATAAAACAAAAGGCAAAATGTTAATATAATTTTAGACTTTTATTGACTATTTATTATTATTATTATTATTTATTTGTGGGATATACAAAGTCAGTCGCATAGATCTCATATTCAAATTTGAGATATTTAAAAGGTTCAATTACTTATTTAGCCTCTATATTTCACGCTAAATTCATTTAGTCCCTCTTTTATTAGTATTTGCTGGTACAAATAATCTAAAGAAAGAGGTTCACAATACGTTTCCCCATCTCTGTTAATTCATTAATGCTAATCTAAATTATTTGTAAACTGAAAATACTACTAGAAAAGTAATGGTTCTGTGGTTTTGTCTTCATTAGTAATAGAATAACACTTGTGCCATGCACGAGTAATTCCCAGAAAACAATAGATAGCAGAATAATTCCATCAATTCAATTCAACAATTATAATATATTTTTTGGGTAAGAAGAAAAATCTTATTTCATGATTTTGAAAAAATGAAAAACATAATAATGAGCCAAATTTAAAGTGATAATTAATATTAGATATTGTTGGATTTTTACCTTTTAGATTACATAAAGGTTTTGTTTACAAATAATATTTAAGTCAAAATTATTTTAAAAAATAACAGTATGAATCTAATATATTTGATAAAAAGCATATCAACACCTTAGAGTGCCTCGTGTCATCATTTTTCCTTAATGCTAAATTTACCAGAAAGGAAGACATTTAAACAAAGAAGATTATTTTTTATTGTCCAATATAGTAGTGAAAAAAAAAAGTTGTGTAAAAGTTGTGTAGTGGGTACCAAGGGCAGTGCTCCATATAAAAAGAAATTATGTAATAGTATTGATAATAAAAAATGTATTTGGTGTTTTCAAAATATAAAAAACGCAAATGAATTAATTGGGAATTTATCTTTCATCGTTTGATATTAATATATTTTTTTTATGTATAAATATAAATATTTAAAAAAATTATTTTTTATGTTTGTGTATTACTCTTGCTTTTACTATTTAAAATTTTTGTATCCGTAATTGCACATGAGGTGACCAAACCACTAGCCTGGGCTTTCTGTTTGGCGAACAATTTAAAACTAGTTTGCTATATTAACTAGCTAACCCTCCTTAACTTGTTGATTTTCAGAATTTGTGCTAAATTTCGTCAGGTAGAACTAAGTTGTCAATTCTTTTTTCAATAATTCATATTAATTTTATATTATGGGAGTTCTTGTAATACACTTATGAATATGATATTTATTAATTATTAATTTTATTATAAGAAAAATATTAAACAACCTGAATGAATTTATCCCGAACTGGACAAATGTACGGAATGGGATAAGTGCTCTCCAATGTAAATTGAAACTCATATTTCTTTCTAACTATCATTGTTAATTTTATTATAAGAAAAATATTAAATAACCTGAATGAATTTATCCCGAAATGGACGAATGTACGGAATGGGATGAGTGCTCCCCAATGTAAATTGAAACTCATATTTATTCCTAACTATCATGATTATTAGGTCTACTTAGCTTTCGGGCTCTATAGCAAAACTCGTCAAAATAAATATTTAAAAATTTATTAAATATAATCAAAAATAAATAAATACTTAACAATTTATCATGAATAATAATATTAAAAAAAAGATAAATATTAAAATAATATGTCATATTATATATATATATATATGTTCCAAAATTGTTTAGAATTATTTTAAAAAATAATTTAAAAAATAAACTAAAAGAATATGCTCTAAATATATGATGCTCCTTCTCTCTATCTCAAGTTTTCCTAACTTTTATATAACTATAAATTATTTTAAATATATTTAAGATGTCATTAACATTGATTTAATCAATTGAATTATGAACCGTCAATTTCACCGATTTTCAGGTTAAATTAAATTTTAAAAGATTGCTTGATAGTTAAGTGTGGTGAAATTATTGTTTTCAATGGGTTGCCATTTTGACAAAAAAAAAAAATTTACAATTAAGGATACACCGACAAGGGGAGCGTGGGCATGTGCTATTCTATCCTTAGCCTCGCGAGTAGATTTCTCACTTGTACTTGCCGTGGGGAGGGTGGGCATGTGCTCTTCTGCCCTTAGCCTCCCCATCCTCAATTCTAGTGAGGAAGTGGGAATTTACGATTATCCATATGTATCTACTTAATTTAAAAAAGCATTGTAAAAATCTCAAAAAAATATAGACAAATGGAAAAAATAGATCCTAGCATCACAAACCACAAAACTTGACCTTAAACATGAAAATTTTAAATTACACAATTTTGTTCAACAAATGACAACATAAAATTTTAAATTACATAATTTATGTAATTTAACCAAAAAGTTACACCTTTCACCGAGAAAAATTACTATCAAGGATTAGTGAGCGATTTTTTTATTTATTTCTGTTGAAAAAGTGAGTGATTTATTTAGGAAAAAAATATCAACTATTGAAGTGGTTAATAATTATTCCATAAAGAAACCAAGTAACGGAAAAATTCTTAGATAGTATGTAATCTGAAAACAAAACTCTTAATAATTTTTTAATCGTTAAATTTGATTTAAATTTGATTTTATAATATTATAAATTTCATTCAACATCATATATGGTTAGGCAGTCTCATGCGTTATGTTTTCAATATAAGAATTTATCCACATAAAGAAACCGCCCAGTACTTTTCACTAAACCAAAGTCAAATATGGAATAGATTGATAATATAAACAAGAAAACCTGCGTACTCAATCCACCATGCCATCCATGGATCTTCTTTCAAATCCTTATTTCTTTGCAGCTTTGTCTGCTGCGTTAACTCTTTTGTTGGCTCAGATTCTGTTGAGAAAATTGAGCAGAAGCCATAGAAAGAAGTACCATCCTGTTGCTGGTACCATATTTAATCAGCTGCTGAACTTCAACAGGCTGCACCATTATATGACTGATCTTGCAAGGAAGTACAGGACTTACAGGTTGCTCAGCCCCTTCAGAAATGAGATTTACACAGCAGACCCAGTGAATGTTGAGTATATACTCAAAACCCATTTTGAGAATTATGGAAAGGTAGGCACTTTATTAATGGCTGAATTGATTGGTATTTGTTGATATTGACTTTCACTTTTGGGGTGGATGAATAGGTAATTATATATAGATGGGTATTTCTGATTCAACGGATGGAACAATTTTAAGGGTCTGTTTTATTGTTGACAAGTTTATATGAAAGTGGTGAGTTGCCAGCATGGTGGATTGGATTCAAGTATTTAAAAAGCGTTTAGGATTTCCTAAAATTTTCAAATTCATTATGCTGAGGGCTTAGATTTTCTGGATGTCTCTCTCTGACAATTTGAGCAGCCAGATAGAATCACTGATGAAGGATTTCTCTGATTTTCAAAGTGATAGAAATCGGCCTAAAACTGAAAATTTGAAAAATATTTATATGTTTGGCGGGTCAACAATCTGATTTATTTTTGTTGTTCATTTTAGTTGTAATATCTCTTCTGATTTATTTTATGAATGAGTTATCTGAAAAGAAAAAATTGAATTTGCTAGCAGCTTATAATGCACAGAAAATCAAGCAGAGTTTCTGCCTTCTGCCCTGATGGTACAAAGCGCTTATGGATTGTCAAAGTTTCTGAGATATTTTTGGATAGGTTTTGACTTTTGAGTGTTTCTCTCATAAGATGTTTCGAAAAGTAATGCATTTGGACCAATATTAAGATTGTGAACCAATTTGCTATTTTGAGTAAAATCACATGGTGCGAAACACTTCTATACCACACTTCATGCTTCTCCTTGTCTATACTTTTTTTTTCTTCTTGTAATGATCAAAATATTTATATCCAGGCACCGATAGTATTACAGTATATGTAATAGGAGCTAAAATCAAAGTGAGCATTGTCTTCATTTTATGAAACCCTTGGGATTGATGATTTTGAAGGGCACTAAGAGAGAAGGCAGTTCTGAGCTTCCTGCCAGCCTCTTTATGTGTGAGATTACTTAATAATGATGCCTTTCAAATTGAATCGTGCCCCTTCAAAATCTGGGCATTTAATTTGATTTCCCCCTTCCTTTTGAAGGTAGATGATCCATTCCATGCAATGGTTGTCACATTAGGAATATTTTTCATATATTAACATGTGGAGAATACTGAAAAAGAACTTAAACAGAGAATTCTGGAACTCACAATAAGTAATAAAAGCAGGCTGGCAGGGCAAAAAATAACAATGAGTACATAGGTGGTGTTACGTGATGGAACTATTTTGATTAGGTAACATAACATAAAGAGTGAGGTTGATTCTTAAAAAGATGAAGTTTGACTTGATGGCTTCAATTTTACTCCTGGAAATTTTTGCGCAGGGGTCGCACAACTACCACAATTTGAAGGATTTACTAGGTGATGGGATTTTCACTGTTGATGGTGAGAAATGGCGTGAACAAAGGAAGATATCAAGCTACGAATTCTCCACCAAGGTGTTAAGGGACTTCAGCAGTTTAATATTCAGAAAGAATGCAGCAAAACTTGCAAACATAGTGTCTGAAGCTGCAACTTCTAATAAGACGTTGGAAATCCAAGTGGGTAAATATATTTTCTGAAAGATACCATCACATTGCCTTCTTTCATCTCCTTGGTTGGCATGTTAACTTCCCTCGATAATTTATATAGGATCTCTTCATGAAATCAACTCTGGATTCAATATTCCAAGTTGTATTTGGAACTGAACTTGACAGCATGTGTGGATCAAGTGAAGAAGGGAAGAACTTTGTCGATGCTTTTGATACTTCAAGTGCATTAACCCTTTTTCGTTATGTTGATGTCTTCTGGAGGATAAAGAAATTTCTGAATATTGGATCAGAGGCCACACTAAGAGAGAATACTAAAATTTTAAACGAATTTGTCTTTAAGCTAATCAACACTAGAATTCAGCAAATGCAGATTTCAAAGGATGATTCTACTGTAAGTCTACTAGTTACAAGTTGTGTTTCTGATTACAAAGAAATACATATATTATGTACATTTTTCGCTTTTCATGGACTATGCAGAGCAGAAGGGGAGACATTCTCTCAAGGTTTCTGCAAGTGAAGGAACACGATTCAACATATTTAAGAGATATAATTCTGAACTTCGTTATTGCTGGCAAAGACACAACGGCTGCTACACTTGCTTGGTTCATTTACATGCTATGTAAGTATCCTACTGTACAAGAAAAAGCTGCAAAAGAAGTGAAAGAAGCAACAAACACAAAAACAATTAGTAGCTGTACTGAGTTTGTGTCTAGTGTCACGGATGAAGCACTTGGAAAGATGAATTATCTCCATGCAGCAATTACTGAAACTCTCAGACTTTATCCTGCAGTTCCAGTGGTAAGGGCTAATTTTGAAGTTGATCTCATCATGAAAGTTGGAGGAGCAAATCTTGACTCCCGGTCCTCCTTGCATCAATGGTCAGAATTAAAACACCACTAAAGGCGACATATCTAGATGTTTTAATCTTTACCTTTAATGCAAGATCAGGTCAAGATTCGCTCTTTTCACTCTCACAACAAACTAGTGCTCTCACTAGATATGTCCCTTATTTATGCACACACACACACATACACATATTTCTCGTCCCCTGAATTACTTGGCTTGGAGTATTGATGAACTTCTCAGGTTTATAAATTCCCAAGATTGATTTATTAATTATTACCACTGTAATTAAAATCATACTATATGCATGACAAAGGCAAATCCTTAAAAACATTTTAGACGCAACTTACTTTTGAAGCACAAAATCTACCACTGGCTTCCATGTTTCTGTTAATGGCTTTTGAACATTTGACATACTTGTAGATAAAAACATTCTTTCACACAGGATGCAAAGATTTGTTTTTCTGATGACACATTACCAGATGGATATAGTGTAAATAAAGGAGATATGGTATCTTACCAACCTTATGCAATGGGTCGAATGAAATTCATATGGGGTGATGATGCAGAGGAATTTAGACCAGAAAGATGGTTTGATGAGAATGGCATTTTTCAGCCAGAGAGCCCTTTCAAGTTTACAGCTTTCCAGGTTAGTAGAGTTTTGCTTAGGACATTTGACATTTATGTTTATTACTATTCAAACTCAATATGCAAAATTTTATTTTGATGTTGAAAGTCTTCTTTGAGGAAGCGCTCACGTGCTTGTTCAGTAATCTCAAATGAATTTCCGTTGATCTGCAGGCAGGTCCTCGGATTTGTCTAGGAAAGGAGTTTGCTTATAGACAGATGAAGATATTCTCAGCAGTGTTGTTAGGCTGTTTCCTCTTCAAAATGAATGATGAGAAGAAAACTGTCACTTACAAGACTATGATAAATCTTCATATTGATGGAGGTCTTGAAGTCAAAGCCTTCCACAGACATGGGGATTAGCAGATGATTTTATATAATAATCCAAACTCTACAGAGAAGCTCAAAGTAGTTCAATAGAGAGTGAAAATGTATTTCACAGATATGGTGGTTCTTGACAGGTTTTTACTTTCAATCAAGTTAATAAAGGACCTTTTTCCTTTATTTAATAGAAAATTTTAATAGAAGAGAAGAAGTACATCGGAGAAAGAGGATAAGAAAGCGTCCAGTTGGGAAGGCTGTGTATCCTCTATGAGCTACCCTCTAGTTCCTCTCTCTCTCTCTCTCTCTCTCTAATTCGGTAATTCAGTTGTTCCTCATGGTCGTTTGCATCCTCTTTTTATAGTACTAATAGAATTTGAACCCTCAATTAATCCAGAATTTGAATTTGATCTGATGTATCTGATGTTCAATCATTGAGGTGTCCCTTTAAGAGAAAAATTATGCAAGTACTTTAAGTAAACGTGTTCAAGAAATCAAACAAACAAAAAGTTAGAAACCTCATTTGTTTATTTTACTTAAATAATCACTCTTTAAAGTGGAATATATATAAAACAGGAAGTATAATTATTCTGTAATGGAGTGTTTTTATTTCATTGAACAATTCTAAGGTAACAAAAAATTAAAGTAATACAATGATCATATTTTTAGTATGATTATTATATGTGAAGGATACCTTCTTATTTTTGTTACATTAGATATGCATGCACCGAGTAAGAAAGATATATATATATATATATATATATATATATATATATATATATATATATATATCCTAATAGTAGTTAATCAAACTTTTAACATCATGATACTCGAGTATTTACAACTTGGGCCAATGTCGATTTAAAAAAAACTCATTGATATATGTGATAGGAAACTCAATTTTTTTTTTAATAAAAACATATTTATCAAACGAAGATGTAGGACACCAACTAGGGAAATTTTATTGTACCCTAACTTGTAGTGACCCATTTTTAGAAATACTTATATGAAACCTACTTGGAATGCAATTAGCAATAATCTAAATGAATTAATGGTTAATAATATTACTAACTAAAAAGGGTACTATATCAAACAGAGTCATACTCAACTGTTTAATAAATTAGTATTATCAAGAATTTTGAATAAATGAGTTACATAAGTTGTGTCATAATCTTGTAATGAATAATAAATAGTGTCGGAATTGCGTAAATAATACTCCGTCTTCAACATAAATTGCCGCCCCCTGCTTGAAGCACCACTACGACAAAATTCTTAAACAAGGATTTCACAAGAATCCCAAGTTTCATGATGAAAATAAAAATTGTTACAAATTTATTAGGAGGCTATGGGAAGATAACTCACTATAAAAATATGCTTAAACTGATTTAGGGAAAGACCCAAAAAAAAAAGTTTTTTAGCAAAATTGTGATTCATCATGCAAATCGAAGAAATATCCTAATACATGTAGCTTTCTGCAACAATTGCTCAGATTCCATGCTGATTCTTATGTTAGCCTAACCCAAGAAGCGTCTTTAAACGTTGATTAACCGAATTTCTACTAATTAGAAAATAAGAAACAGAAAGCATGAATAACCATTGAAATTTATTTATTATATTAACAAAATATTGAAGACTCATGCCTCAGCCGAAATCTACTCAATCTCAATGTATGAGAAGCAGCAGCATTACAAGAAAGAATAGCTATTATATTTTCATTGGCTATAATTAAAAAATTGGAGGACAAAATTTTAATGGCTAGTATCAATAGGGAGAGCAAAGCGAACCCTGTGCTAAATCTAAGAACCTAACACTGGTGGTAACGGTTGGCTGTTACATATGTTACAAGACATCTCTGGACCATAGGGATGCAACCAAAATGCTTACAAACAGGAGTGCTATAACCCCATCCTAATTTTCCTAATTGTTATTATGTATAAAAGATCTGTAATCCACTTTTGTATTCCCTAAAAGCTATGATTTTATGAGGTGCCTAAGCCCATCACCTTCCCAACCAAGCTTGAGCATTTGATCGACCACTTTCAAGCTTAACTGCAAGCAATAAGTAGAAGAGTTACCAGCCATGGCATAGAGTAGGCATTAACAAAACATATGTTGGATGTATAATTTTTTTTATCATTATTATGGGTGATTGGAGGAATAATATTTTGGATAATGCATTTCATGCATAGCAAAAATTCACAACTCTTTTGGTGCCGTTATCGCCTAAACTTTTAATGTGGTCTGGGCCTGGGATGTGACCTGTTGTTAAGGAATCAAAATCTAATGATTTTAATGTAATTTTAAGAATAATGGAAGTTGCACACCAGTTAAAGCCACACCACTAACGCTAGAGCAATGTAGCAGATTTTGAATTGTGTGTAGTTGGTCCCACAGAGACAAAGAAATATCAAAATCTGCCACACTGCACAGGTATATATTGTGGGACTCCAAATAATGTAAGACCATGATTAATCTTTTAAGAAACTAGATTGCAAGTGAAATATAGGAAGTTTATCCCTTTAGCCAATTTACAAGAATCAGGAAAAAAGCCTTCACTCCAAGGACACCACAAATATTTAAAAACAATAACCCACTCAAAAGCGATGATTGATATTTGACAAGGATCATTATCAAGAATGATTTTAACTTACAGCTGGATCAGTGAAGATTATCAATTTTTTATCCAAAGTTGAAACCAAAAGATTTGTATTATCCTTGTTTAGAGCAAGAGCTGTGATATCCTGTCCTTCTCCCAGCCTCAGTACATGGAATACCTACAGAAAATAGTATGGCAGGGTGGTTAGCATTGAATAACAGTCTGCAGGAGATGCACAATAGGAGGGCAACAGCTACCACAAAATGAATCATGAGCTTTGAGAGAATCACAATGCAGGACACCACCACCAACCCCCCCCCCCCAAAAAAAAAAAAAGAAAGACAAACAGAAAATGCTGGACCATGACAAGGAACATTTACTTCGTTATTAGAAAGTCAGTTATTTCAGTTAAAAATTCAAATCAATGTCTTCTATGATAACTCTCCCAAATCAATAAATGTCTGCTATCCAATATTAGCTCAGTTATATGCAAGGAAGGAGGAAGGAGAGAACAGCAGGAAGCATAATTTGATTGTTGGTTCTTCCTGACAGAATGTTTTCTTATTGTGTGAAATGAGGAATACGCAGAAAATATCTAGAGTAGGCTCTTAGTTAAAAGCAAGCGTGCAGCTAGAGCACATAGTGGAACAGTGTGATGTGAGATAAAAGGCGTGATTTATTTTTGACACCTCAAACTAAGCATCTCAATATTGTACCTCCAGAGTGTGCAAATCCAGGAAGCAAATAGATGGTGATGGAGCATTTATTCTGTTGCTTTCGTGAGTTTCTTCTGATTCTGAATCAAAATCAACAATACCTGACTTATTCGACTGCAAATTCCAACTGTTATTATAGGCTCTACCATTTTCTAGAGAATTAATTCCAATCAAAGCACTCCTCCCATCAGCAGAAATTTCCATGCAACTAATGCTGCTAGAGCAAGACAATTCTGTTTTAGCAATCGGAACACCATTAAGAGTAAAGGTACTGAGAGTATGCTGTGATTCGTTCCAAGTCATAACAACCCCTTGAGAGGAAAGGCAGACAGTATGGGCCTCCACACCATCCAGCCTTCTGATTAAACGTCCCCTTCTTATAGAGTGCAAGAGAACATCTGATGTGTGGGAGCATGAAACAACTATTCCAAGATCTGAGCTGACACAACAACTGAGTATTTCACTGTGGTGCCCCCGAAGTACCTGTATAGGACCCTCAATACGATGTCTCCAATTCTTTTCTATCAACGAGTGTGAAGAAGAACTACTGCTGGTTGAAGGCAGTGCAACTGTCCCAATGGAAGGTTCTGATATGACACCTGAGCGAGACACAAGTGCCCTATGTATTCTCCAGAGTAATACTGTTGTATCTCGGGATCCTGTCACCAGGTAGTTACTATCGGGTGAAAGACCAAGGCAAGTTACAGGAGCACAGTGTGCATAGGCTGTTTCTAAGGTTTTAGCTCCATCTGAGGATATTAGCCTAATACTATTATCAGCATGCCCACCTAATCAGAAGCCAAAATTTCAAATTAGATGTCAAATACCCAGTATGCATAAGCAACTACTACAAATGTAGTGCAAGTTGCTAAAATGCTGTTAAGAGCTGAGATGAAGAATAAAATATAATCCACAAAAGAAATTTTTTTAACTATTTCCTAGTAAAAGGATTTCTCATGCCCCAACTGTCATGCTTTATGGGTTACAGGAAACGGTTTCATCTGTACCTAGAGGTTATAATGATTTTGGGTTTTACAACCATTATGTCTATGACTTTGCCATTGAAGGCAAGTTCCATGTACAAACGATGAATCAGACTTGCCAAAACGCTAGCACAATTGAAGTGTCTATTTAATGATCTGGCTATCATTTTTAAATATATAGATTGCTGCAATGATTGCTCTATTGTTTTTTGCTGCTGCTTAGGTTAGTGGGTAAGTTCCTGATAATACCCTAAGAGGATGGAACTATTTTAATTTAATGTTATATCTGAGTAATTTTATCCTCCTTATTCTTGTACTTAAATATTTTTCTTAACGAGTTTCCTCTTTTATTGAACAAAACGGGTATATGTGCATAACTGCACTGCCACATCCAATTTTCTATCTTTTCTAAGAAATGCTATATCAAACAAAGGAAATAGCAAGTGCTATGTAAGTAAACACTGTAACATCAAGAATACCCTACATGTTCATCCCCTCGAGAAAGATTCCTTAAAATTGATAAACGGTATTATCTAAGTATTCCCTATGTTGCCAGGCATGAATATAAATCCATTCTAATGGTTATAAATTTTATACTAACTACTCATCTGATATAAGAGACAGTTTCACAAAAGAAATACTAGAGGCAGCATATCTGAATAATCTTAGCTCGTCTAGATTTACCAGTAATAATTTCTTTGTCACATGTTATAGAAACGATAGCTTGGCTTCTAATTCCTGAAACAGCAAATGCTACTGCTTGGGGAAATTGCCACTCTTCACCAGTCCCAGCAGGCCCTTTGAACATGCGCATAAGTGTCCCACCAGCAGAGCCTGAAGTAGCTTTTCCATGTTGAAAGAGGAATGGAGTACCCTGGCCATCAGGTGTATTAGGTTGCCATTTGTGTTGTGCAACATGAGCTGCTGGTGCATTCATATCAACAACCACAACCATATCTGAAGATGCATGAATGGCAGCCGCAGGTAGATTGCAGTGTTCAGGGGATGGAACAGCATATGGTTTGACTTCTTTGGGGTTGCGGAATATTGTCTGATATGCAAAGAAACATATGCACTATCATTATAATCACATGCACTCATCATCAATATTTGAGGAAACATCAAGCAATATAAGGGCATTTCAACACTTCATCACAAAGGTTTTGGCACAAATCTTTAAACTTAAAAGTATAGAAACACCATCTTGTATTTACATGAAGTCTACCAATGAGCACTGTAAAACACAAGAACAATAATAGTCACAAATACTCAAAAATTAATGGCAAGTAATCCTAGTTTATATTATGCTTGAAAGTGACATGCATCATTACTATCATATATAAAAAAAAATATATGTAGCTATCAGGTGTCACAATGCCTAGAAAAATTATGTGTTTCCTCAAAGCTATCAGTTTCAGATTCTGAAATCTCGTTAAGTCTTGCACATTGGAAACTTCTTGTGAGTAAACTATGTTACCCAAAACAAGTAGACAAACACCAGTTTTTTTAATGATAAATGGAAAGATATTGATCTCAAGTATTCGACACATGGAGCATTTGGCTAGAGGCAGATATTGGAGCATGTTCATGTGAATAAGTGCATTTATACCCATTTTAAAAATAAGGAGGACTGGATGAGGATACAATATTCTGATACGAACCTTGGGAGAATCACACCACAAAAGCTAGCAATTAAGGTGGGAGAGCCCATGGCCATATAAACCCCACATCTAAATCTCATACTTCCGATGTGGGACTCAAGTCTCATACCTTGCAATGGGGTTCTAACATATTCTTCATAGACAGAACAGGGAGATATCGATCTCAAACATTTGAGTTTTTTTGACATGTGGAGCATTTGGCTGGAGGATATTGGAGCATTTTCACATGTTACTTAGATAAGTGCATTCTTTTTCTTTTCTTTTTCTCGTGTGTGTTGGGGGGGGGGGGTTTACGGGCTAAAAGAACATTATTATTAGAGTGAAAGAAGATATAACAAGAGGAGGAGGAGGATACAATATTCTTCTTAGATAGAAGAGGGAGAAACAAAGCAATGCAGAAGAAACCTAATGAAGAGCTTATAAATCCCGCTGCATGTCTAACAAGAAAACACCATGAAAGAAACCATGTGAGAGCACCAAAGAGGAGCTGTGAAAACAATCTTATGCCAAAGCAGGCCTAAAGGATAAGGACTTTCCCTGAACAATCCAAGCACTTTGCTCCAACCAACGACACCACATAACAGCATATAGAGCACACAGCCATAACACATTCCTCTTCTGACTCCTGCCAACTTTATCAACAAGAATTGCTCCAAGCTAAGTGGGCATGACATGTTTCACCAAATACTAGTTGCCAGGCAACATGGTAATAGATTTGCAGTTGTTTCCAAATTAGTGCAAAACATCAACACACATATCAGAAGGTAAAGCTTACTTAGGTCTATGAAACTGCAACATGTCATTATTATTAATCCTATTAAATACCACTATCTAATGTAAGAATTTCTATCAACTTGGAGAATGGGTAAGATAGAAGTAGGATTTACATGAAATCACAACAGAAGAATCAATAGTCCACACCCTTCTGTCCTTTTGAGAAGATAATGAATAGAATAAAGCAAAAACAAAAGAAATTACAGTTCAGAGGCTTCTCTGTCATTATAGTTTCTGGAAAAATTCAAATTCCAAGAAATATTGGACTCAGTATAGTAGACATTAAGGATAGGGGAATAATGCAATGAGGAAAAGACTATAGTTGAGGAAAAGGCTCTAGAAAAAGAATTTACTTGTAAATAATAGCATCACTAGTATTATTATGATTATCATTACTACTACTATTATTATTTAGGGAACTTAAAGTACAATGTGTTATGGTCCAAGTTGTTGGAATTATCAAATTATCATTTTTTTGCTCCTAATATTAATAACCAAAAGTAAACTAATCAGTCATTTAACATGCATGACTAGTCATGAAATAACAATGCCTGATGATTCGTATTGGGATAACAAACACAAGGATAACAAACGATTTTTTTTTAAGGGGGGGGGAGCATACTCAACCATGCATAGATGCTCATTCAGAAAGATGTAATTGTATCAATAAAGGTGTCAAACCACTAGAATCAATAGTTACCTGCAAATGCAGAACTTCTGCTAATGGCATCTTCTTCAAGTGAGGAACAGTCAGAAGTTGAGACGGTGTTTGTCCAAAATAAGCAATCTGATCTTGTGTGGCACGCTGTTGTACCTTTACTTGTCATGCACAGAAGAAAATCAAAGTTACAGAAACATGAAAACATGATTTTGTTGAGGTCTGATGCAATTAAGGAGGTTTCCTGTAAATGTTTTGCCAAAATGCACTCCACAGACAAATTTATGATGCATAAAGTTTTCCTCTTTTTATAGGCCATAAAATTTTCCTTATTCATTCACTTGATGTCCATAATAGCAAAGAAATTCAATATTAATAAATATTAAATAAACTGAAACAAATATGCCCTATAAAAAAAAAAGCCTGTAGTAGTTATCTATCAGCAATAACAAGTTTTAAACAGATAATCACCTGACCTTTCTCTATTTTGAATGATTAGTCTGCTGAGAGAAAAATGGACAGTTCAATTTTTCTTGCCTTTACTATGAAAAGATAGAAAAATATTAAATTGCTTACTTATGGCCCTTAAGAAAATTGGAACGATGACAGATATTAGAGGTCAATGGACAATTTTAAGCTTGTTTAATCAGAAGAGCATACTTACTAGTTGAAGGGGCAGTATTTGATCAGAAAATGAACATAAAAAATGGAGCATTATTGGTAAAAGTTATGGTCAATGAAGATGAATAGACAAGAGCATGGGATGCTAATAATTAAAGATATGAGATTCAATTTTATCTGAAAATGGTTATCTGAGGACTGAGATAGCTCTGGAATAGTATGGATTCAAGAGTTGAGCCATGAAAGCATATTATTGCAGCAAAGAGTACGGACTTCCGGCTTACACAATAGAGACACAGAGCAAGACAGATATGCACAACTATCACAACCCACAAACACCCTAGAAAAAGCAACCAAAATCTAGCCAGGGGTGATCAAATTTTTTTAAATTTGATGATAAAAGATAAATTTTCAGTAGAAAGAGAGATGGACTGCAGAGAAAAGGAGGATAAGATATGCCCAGACAAGGCAACACAAAATAAGCAAAGCACACGAAGCAAAAGACAGATACAAAGAGAGATTTCCAATCTCTATATCTACCAAGATATCCCTCAAAGAAACCATGTGCTGGACACCAAAAAGAGGCCAAGAAAACAACCCTGTTCGAAAGCAAGTCTACGGACGTGACAGATTTTTCCTTAAAAATATGAAGCATTAATCAAAAGATATTAGATTCTAAATTTAAACCAGATTCCAACTGTCTAGTTTCTCAATTTTGACTCTAGTATAATTTAGTTCTACCAGTTAAACCTAACATTATCAAATAAAATATTATCACATTGCCACAAGAACCGTCATTTCAAAGTGTGGCTGGTTTGTTCATAAATGTGAATTTAATGCCAGGTAAGTGGTATATTAAAGGATTTTTCTTCCATCTTATCTTCTTTTCTTCACCTTTCTCTGCAACTTGAGTTGATGATAACAAGACCAAGTATTCCTTTTTTAATTTTCTTTTCTCCTGGATTGCTTGGGTTGTTGACAAACTCACAGCTGTACTGCTGGTAAAGGATTATCATGTTTATCAAGCTTAAGTCAGTAGTTTGATGTACAATGATAGTAGGCGGCCTATTGTTAGAAAGGTGTATACAAGAAGGAATAAGGGAGATGTGAACACGGGGACAAATTGTAACTAGATAACTGATTGTAACGGTTTTAGTCAGAATGGGTAGAAGTAATAAATAGGGAACAGTTAGAAGGAAAAAGGAAGGACAGAAGTTAGTTAGAACTGGGAGAGTTTCAGGGGACTCTCGAATCATCCCTGATTGTACACATTCCTCTCTAGGTCACCTCGATCTAGGGATATTCTTCAATAAGAAAGTCTATACGAGCTATCGTCTTCATACACAAATTCCCTAAATTTCCCATCCTAATCTTGGAATCGGTTGAATCTAACAACCGGTATCAAAGCCGTCTACGCCCCCATGAGAGAGGACTTCATGGTGCGTGGAAAGATGGACGCAAGAATCGAAAAGTGTTGAAAGGAGCTTGCACGAGATTAATGGCGGTAGCGGCGCAAGACGACGAGTGGCGTAAGGACATGGAGCAGATACGCGAGACATGCTCGATCAACCTCGTAGAGCTTCAAGCATGGAGGGATGGGGTCGCGCAGAGAATCACCTGATAACGGCGACCGTGGGGCAACACGGGTCTCGGAGAAAGAATGGAGAGACGGAGTGGAGGTGGAGGAATCTTTGAACTTCCGATGTTTAACTGATGACGCAGCCAGGTGGATCGAAAAAATCGGTGAGGTACTTTCGATTGAAAGGTGACTAAGAGGAGAAAATAGAAGTCGCACTCGTGGCCTTGAAGGTAAGGCAGCGTGGTTCCATGGTGGGAAGTAGGCGATGGACAAGAATGGTACATGGGTTCAAGAACGCTTTGTCCGGCGTTTTCAACCCAACCTTGCCCGAATCCTTCAAGTGCTTCAAGTTAAAACAGAAGGCACAAAGTGTCTCGAATATCGGGAGAAATTCGAAGGAAACTCGTGGCCTCTCAAGATTGGAGATCCCAAATTACCTAAAGGAATCTTCTTGAATGGGTTAAAAGAGGAGATCAGTGGCTGAATCGAGGTTACACCCACCTAAATCCTTGGAGGAGCTAATGGATCTGCAACTCGTTAGTAGAGTCCTCAAACATAACTCAAGAAGGATGTGGTGGTGGGGCGCACAACTTGAGCAGAGGGGTGGAACGTAAGTATTTTCAGCAGCTAGAAGGAGGAAGGAGGAAAAGGTAGCATAGATAAAGGAGAGGTCAAAACGGGGTTAACAGAGGAATGGAGGAAGGCAAAACTGAACCGAAACAAAATGATCGAGTTTCGAGGATCAAGAGAAAAGGAGGAGAGGTTGTGTTTCGATGCGAGGAGAAGTTTGCACTGGCCACATATGCAAGAATAAACAATTGCGAATTATGTTGTTAGAGGAGGATGCGGGTGATGTAGAGGAGGAAGAAGAAGAGATCCAATGGAAAGGGAAACCGACACAAACCACCTTAGATTTCCAAAGTATGGTGGGAATGACCTCTAAGCACTCATTCAAACTAATGGGAGAGCTAAAAAGGCCAAATTTTAGTATTAATTGATTGTGGAGCTTCACATAGTTTCATTTCTAATCGTGGTTACAAAACTTGAGCTACCAAGTGCGAAACAGGCCAATATTGGGTGAAGGTGGGGATGGACATAGTGTGAAGGCACAAGGGGTTTGTCCCGGTTGCAAGTAACTCCTGCAAGATCTCGCCTCATAATACAAAACTTCTATGCTTGCATTGGATGGGGTAGATGTGGTGTTAGGGATGGAATGGCCAAGGAGTTGGGAGAAATCAAAGCTAACTTTGAGAAGCTCACGATGGAGATCAAATTAGGAGGACAAAAGTATAAGATACAGGAGATCCCACCCCGAGTGTAGAAGTCGCCACTTTGAAAAGCACAATTAAAGCTCACTGGAAGAGGAAGCCTTTGGGTGCAGAGGCAGGCCGCCACCTGGGAGAAGTGGGAGATGGCAGATCGATTCCCGATAGTATTTTACAACTGTTAGTAGAATTTTGGGGAGGTTTTCCAAGAACCACAAGGGC
The DNA here is from genome assembly GCA_023212625.1 of Styphnolobium japonicum. Classification (NCBI taxonomy): domain Eukaryota; kingdom Viridiplantae; phylum Streptophyta; class Magnoliopsida; order Fabales; family Fabaceae; genus Styphnolobium; species Styphnolobium japonicum. Next base: position 9,118,746 of record JALBWW010000007.1, on the reverse strand, counting down.
TCCCACCTTCCGGAATGTGACCATGCAATCCTATTGAAGGAAGGAGCTGAAATTCCAAACCAGCCTTATAGGTATCCTCACTATCAAAAAAATGAAATTGAAAAGTTAGTGAATGATATGTTGAAAACAGGATAATCAGCCTAGTGTGAGTCCGTATGCTAGCCCAATTATCCTAGTAAAAAAAAAAGGACGGTAGTTGGAGATTTTAAGGGACTATAGGGCACTAAACCATTACAAGCACGGATAAATTCCCTATCCCAGCTTATAGATGAGCTTCACGGATGAGTTGTGGCAAGTGGTCTTCTCCAAGTTGATTTAAGATCCCAGGGTATCACCAAATCAGGATGAGAGCGAAGATGTTCAAAACTCGCGTTCGACATACATGAGGGCACTACGAATACTTGGTAATGCCCTTTGGACTCACCAATGCCCCTTCTACGTTTCAAGGCCTAATGAATGAAGTCCTTAGACCATATCTAAGGAAATTTGTATTAGTTTTCTTTGATGACATACTAGTATACAGCAATGACTGGGAGGAACATGAAGACCATTTGAGGAAGGTATTGGTCCTGTTAAGAGCAAATACCTTGTTTGCAAATAGAAAGAAGTGTGAATTTGCTAGATTGGAGATCGAATACCTAGGGCACGTGGTTTCACCAAGGGGTGGTCACAGATCCTAAGAAGATTTCAGCAATAACCAAATCGCCTAACCCGAGAGATATCAAGGCACAGGGTTTCACAATTTGGCTACTTAATATTATAGACGGTTTGTCAAAGGTTATGGAGCTATGGCTAAACCATTGACTGACTTGTTAAAAAAAGAAGCCTTCCAATGGACCAAGGAGACAGAACTAGCATTTGGTGAGCTGAAAAATGCCATGGTAGCACTCCCTACACTGGCGGTACCTGATTTCACCAAGCAATTTGTGGTGGAATCTGATGCCTCTAGCAAAGGACTAGGCGCGGTTTTATTGCAAGATGGCAGACCACTAGCTTTTCATGAGTCAAACATTGTCGAAAGGGCCCAAAGCAAATCAGTCTATGAAAGGGAGTTGATGGCGATAGTGTTAGCAGTACAGAAGTGGAAGCACTACTTGATGGGGAGGCACTTCATTATCAGAACCAATCAAAGAAGTTTAAAGTTCTTGACTGAACAGCGGTTGTTGGGGGAAGAACACCACAAATGGACATCCAAATTGTTGGGGTTTGACTTTGAGATTCATTACAAACCTGGTTATGAGAATAAGGCAGCTGATGGCCTCTCACGCCGATGATGTACGCAGCCCTTCCCCGCGTGCAAGTGCAAGAGTGGCATAAGTGGGAAGAGGAAATAATGCTGACCCCGAGTTACAGATCGATGCAGCAAGTCGGTGACCCCAACAAGACGAAGGTTATCAGTTAGGGAAGGCAAACTATACTTTCAAAACAAACTGGTCCTACCTCGGAATTGGAGAATCCCCGATTCTCCAGAGTTTCATGCCACGGCTATACAGGGGGGACATGCAGGGTGTTCGGGACATTCAAAAGGGTGGCATCGTGTTTTCATCGAAAGGTATGATGAAAGACGTGGAAGAATTTTGTAGCGGAGTGTCATATTTGTCAAACTAATAAGTACTCAAACACTAGCACCGGCTGGATCAAGGTAACCATTACCACCCCAACTCAAATACGGAGTGATATTTCCATGGATTTCATTTCGGGATCGCCAGAGCCCAGGAAGGATACCATCCTCGGTGGTTGTGGACCGCTGACAAAATCTGTTCATTTTTTGGCCCTCTCACACCCTTTTTCTGCTAAAGAGGTTGCCCGACTTTTCATTGGGGAAGTGGTGAGATTACATGGCTTTCCGGAGTCAATTGTCACTGACAGAGATCGGCTATTTTTGAGTCAGTTTTGGGCAGAATTATTCAAACAAGCGGGGACAAGGCTGAAATACAGCTCTGCATATCACCCTCAAACGGATGGGCAGACAGAGGTTGTAAATAGATGCTTGGAGGATTATTTGAGGTGTTTTGTGGGGGACAAACCGAAACAATGGCCACAATGGTTACCATGGGCAGAATTCTGCTTTAACTGTCACTATCAGCAGTCCATTGGTATGACCCCTTTCCGAGCTATGTATGGCAGAGATCCACCACCTATCATCCGCGCCAGCTCTTACCCATCCAATGTTGAGGCTGTCAATGTAATGACAGAAGAACGGGATGGAATTTTGGATGAATTGAGAGCCAATATTTTCAAAGCCCAACACCGCATGAAGCAGCAAGCAGATAAAAAGAGGAGAAATCTGCAATTTCAGGTGGGGGACCAGGTGTATTTGAAGGCTCAACCTTATAGGTTGCGGTCCCTAGCCCTTCGAAGGAATGAAAAACTGGCCCCTCGGTACTATGGCCCTTTAGGATACTCGGCCGTAGTAGGAGAAGTAGCCTACAAACTACAACTCGCCCTGCACTAGCATGATCCACCCTATTTCTCACATCGCCAGTTGAAGCGAGCGGCCCTTCACATTGTCCCCGTGACCACTTCCGTAAGTTTTAGTCAAGCAGATTGGAGTTACAACCCCAACCTGTAGAGGTCAAGGATGTCATATATAACCAAGCAGGCGACATGGAAGCCCTGATCCAATGGCACAACCTTCCGGAATTTGAGAACTTGTGGGAGCTGGTTTCCAAAATGATGGAAACATTTCCTCAATTTCACCTTGAGGACAAGTTGGCTGCTTTGGGGGGGGAGTATTGATAGTAGGCGACCTATTGTTAGAAAGGTGTATACAAGAAGGAATAGGAGAGATATGAACACGGGGACAAATTGTAACTAGATAACTGATTGTAACTGTTTTAGTCAGAATGGGTACAAGTAATAAATAGGGAACAGCTTAGAAGGAAAAAGGAAGGACAGGTTAGTTAGAACTGGGAGAGTTTCAGGGGACTCTCGAATCATCCCTGATTGTACACATTCCTCTCTAGGTCACCTCGATCTAGGGATATTCTTCAATAAGAAAGTCTATACGAGCTATCGTCTTCATACACAAATTCCCTAAATTTCCCATCCTAATCTTGGAATACTGGTTGAATCTAACATACAATTAAAAATTATGGAAGCAGAAACATATATAAATTACAAAATAGTATAATTAACGTACTTTAACCCTTTAGGCGAAGAAGGTAATTGTCATGTCTCAATTAAGAAGGAATTTGTCCGTATTTTGATGAGCCTTTCTGTTTTGTTTTGGAGGCAATGATTGCATTTTACTCAAACAAACAAATGAGTTGAAAATATGGAGAAGCAAAGGAAACATACTGGGTCAGATATTTTATCAATATCCACAGTCCCTTCATAGGTAATATAAAAGAAAACATTATTTGCTGCAACAGCTTCTTTTCCCCGTTGCTTATACCTGCATGGTCCAACTCATTAATGTAACCAGATGTAAATTGTCAAGGAGCTTCAATAAAATGTAAATTTAAAAAGTACTGTTATAGATATCTATATTGACATCACGAACTTATGAAAAATGAAAATCATGAAAAGAAAAGAGGAGCAAAACTGAAAATGGGCAAAAACCTACCCAAATATGAGGTCAATCCACTCATGCAAATGAGCAGATACGTACTCACTCTCCAGAGCCATCCGATGCTTATGCATAAAATCAACTGGATTCTCAGCCCAAGCAGGAAGTCTTACAGTATCTGGTATGGCAGAAGTAAATCACAAACAGAGCTATTAACCATAATATGCATGTGAATATACCACGAAGTCTTAAACAATGTAGAAAATCTCAATGAGTATACCTAGCTTTCCTCCCAATTGTGTTGTGCCAAAATCAATTGAATTTTCATTTGTGAGGACCTCAGGGAGGTAAAATAGCTCAGGAACCTAATAAGTTGAAATAAAAAAACTGCTTAAGATAAAAGTTTCAATAAAACTGTGATAAGCATTTAATATATAAGTAAAAACGTTTAAGTCCATTAAGGACAACCATAACTTATCAAAAAGAGACAAAAGAATCTACTCATAGTACACAAGTATATCAACTAATCATTTTGATGTAGAAGTTAATAAACATATACCAATTCCTTCACATCACTCATGTCCTCAAGAACTCCATTCCAAGTAGAGGAAATATCAGAAAACATCCGATCTGCATGATCAAACTTTCCACCTTGCAGTTTGATTGCGAGGGTAGTGAATGGTTCAACCCTAACAAGATAATACAAAACCTGTAAAAGAAGAAAATAACCATTAATTAATGTGAAAATCAGCAACTAAAATGCAACCATGTTAGATAACAGCATTTACATACTGGGCAATTACTTCTATTGCTGTTCTAGTATGAGAGAATAGTGAAACATCACACATTGTCATAGTGATTTATTTTATGATCTCAGCACAAACAAAATTGAAACTTGAATGCAGAAGGCAAAAAGAAACACTGATGCTGACAGCAAGATATCTAAAAGGCATAAACTTAAAGATGATATTCTTTCATAGCTTGCTCTAGTTTTTATTTTGAGGATGATCATTATATTCCATAGACCTTACTAGATCACAATTGTTTAGGGTTATTAGCTTCAGTGAGTTGTTCACTTTAGTCTCCTTCTGTATAAGGACTTAGTTTATGTTACTTAAATGTTAATCGGTCTTATGTTAATGTCTAAGCATTCCTAATTGGATTAGTATTACTAGGAAGCCAAAAGAAGCCATTTAATTTTATCTGAACATGATTAACAAACTAAAAGGGCCGGATTATAATAATCTATATGGTTTCCCTTCAAAAATCATCTGCATCAAAAGCAATAAATGTATTCTTCTTTTTTTTTTTTTTGTGAAATTTGTGCCTGCTGTATGTTCAGATGATGGCTTGGTGCTTCCAACATACTAACATGATGAAGCCTAAAGTTATTTGCAGTTATGAATTTATTGACTGTAATTTGGGATACGTGGGACTTAGTAGGAGAAGGTATTCAAATAACTGAAAGCATGCAGAAATATTAGCAAATTGGAAGCACATGACATAGAATCAAACTTCACATTAGCTCCAAGTTAACCACTTAAGAAAAGCTCCATATGGATCAAACCATCTGCACAGCATTGATTTGATGAATAAACTCACATAGTAAGGAAATAAAACGAAGAGTCAGCATCAACAGTCTTCATGCAGCACTGACTATACAAAAAAGAGCATATCTGCTAGAATGCTAACAAACTACTAGTATGATCAAGAATGACCCTAGAAATTTATTTTAAAAAATGCAAGAGAAAAAGGGGAAAACCCACTGTTCCTGCACTCGAGTAGTGTGATCCATAATGGAATTTGGGGATGACCGGATCATCAAAGCTAGCGTACCTCTCTTGAAATTTTTTCAAACGATCTGGATTCAGTGCACCAACAGGCTGCATTATATCAAAAACATTAATTATTTTTTAAAAAAAAACTTAAAAATATTTTCCCTTGAACTGATTGAAGCAACATTCAGGATATAACACCTTTGAAAGATCTCGGTAGGAAGAAGGATTAGAAAGATCCAAGCTCTCTGAACTGTAATCAGAAAGAATCCAGGGGAAAACCGGATACTGCCAAAAATAGGTAATAATGATAAATGATTAACAACATAAAGATAGGATAAAGAGTTTAATGATAGAAAGTAATAAATTAAGAAAAAAGATCACCTGGGTTATATCATTATAACTACGCCCAGCCAGTGTATTGAGTTGCATTAGATATTCAAAATTACTGATCTGCACAAGGGCATTATAAAATCCATGTACATAAGTGATGAGTGTGCAAATTATATTAAGAACTAATATTTTTTAATGAGTTAAGGCTCACTTCTTACCTCCCACCTAGCCCAGCGCTCCATAAGCTGAATTCTTTTCAAAAGTTGTTCAGGCCTCTGCAACAAGAAGTTACTTTCTTAGGTTCTTGGACAACACCATATATAAATACAACCCTAAAACTAGAAAAAGAAAAAGAAGACAGGGGTGCGGAAAGAAGAAAGAATCATGCAAATGCATATGTAAAGTTGCAATAAATGTCAAAATAGAAAGTTGTAAACTTTATTCCCAATTATTCTTATCTTAAGACCAGATGCAGAGAAATTTACAAAAATGAATAGTCACAGAAAAGATATTACCTGAGTAGCTAAATATATATTGTTTAAATGAGGAGGTCGTGCTTGAACAATTGCTCGATATGCATTTCTTCGCCCCTCACTACTCTGAAGAGGAAAAATTGGTATGTGCAACATTTAACAATCATCCATAAAATGTTCAGAATTATATCAGCATTGATTACAATTATAAATCAAAGAAGATTTTATTGCTGAAAAATAAAAGGAAACAAAGTGGCATATCTAAAAAGAAATACCCCGAAGTCAAAGAAGAAGGTTGAACGGTCCACCATAAATAGCTCCAGAGCACTTCTTCTAAGGAGATATCTGTAACAGGAACCAATACTTAAAAACAACCAAAAACATATTATTTTTCAAAATGTACACTCCATACGGACAATAACTTTGCACAATAATAAAGAACGATGTTGGTTTGCTTTTTTTTTTTTCCTTTGGAATTTTCTGCCTTTTTAAAAAAATCCAACCCAACCTAATAGCTGTCAGGTTGGGTTGGTCCGAGTCGAGAAATTTTTTTCTCACGACCCAACCTAACCAACCATGATTGGGTTGGTTTCTATAATTCCTAAAACCCAACCCATGAACACCCATACAATTTTGTATTCTAAACAACCTCCTTATGAAATTAGGACAATTATATGATATACTGGTTCAAGCATACTGCCTTATCACTTGATATACAAATGTTAAGAGACCATTTTCAATATCAAGATAAAAAAAAATAACTAATGGACAAGGAAACAAAAGAAAAAAAAAAGGATAAATGGCTTCACAAATAGGGTCTGCAAGCCAAAATGACAAGCAAAAACAAACCAAATGAACTCAGCAATGAGAGTTCCAGTCTCTGATTCTAATACTGACCTCCACTCTATCTCTAGTAGAAAGAAAAATAGGATATCCTCCTTAGCCAAGAAACACAAGAAAAACAATATGTAAACAAACTCATTAATAGAAAAGAGTTTCGCAAGCCGTTTGCATGTACGCCTAGGAGACTCTGTGAAAGAAATCATAAGCTGAGCACCAAACGGATGTCAGAAAGACTATCCAGTCAAATAGCAAGTCTAAGGACTAATATTTGCCCCTAAAAATCATATCTAGCCCAACGAAGTTAAAGGAAAGCAGAGAAGATTCCACAACTTTAATGGTAAAGCTAAAACTAACTAAAAACTATTCACTAATAGACAAGTATCACCTACGTCGATGTACAGTCAACATATACATCATAATCAAAATGACAACACATACATATAATAGAATGAATAGTTATATAATAAACGGACAACAAAATGAATTCACCTCCGGCTATAAATTTGATGAAGAGATGACATTAGCCAGCTGCGATCCTTTTCTTGGTCCCCTGCCTCGGAACTGAAATCCAAACCATTCATTGTGGTGCTGGTCTCGCTGTTATCAACTATAAAATTTATCCTCCTACTGGTTACCTACCATAAGACAATGGCAATTCACACTAGCACAATTATCATACCTAAACCAAGAAAACAATTCAAATTCATCATGCATCTTTCCAACCAAAAAAATATTAGCGCAAATCTTCAACCTCAGGCTTTAAGGACCTCCAGGTTCCAACAAAAAGTTTCCATGTATTTTGATTCTAGGAAGCAAGCAAAAGCTACAGAAACCATCGGGAAAAGAAGATAGAGTAACAAAAACCCAAGTATCATGGGTCTGAGCATTTAGCAAACGAAAATTATAATTGTGCATCGCATTATCCATGACTACATACAGTTTACTAGCACCATTAACTTGATGAAGGTCCAGAAGCCAATATTCAGATATAAAAATTGCCATTAACACCCAGTAACTACCATCAATTGCAAAATATTTACCATAATGAGCACCCTTGAAATTACATCAAAACTACTTTCAAACTACTTTGTAAGTTCTTGATTACTTTTGACATCAATTAAATGGAACTTAATCCAAACTAAGGGTATCCACCATAACCAAAATGTTAACAAATGTCAACAACCATTTTTTTTGAACAAATTATAATTTTCAAAAAATTAGTTATTAAGCTGATAAAACAACTGAACTTTACACCAATATTATTTTTCTCCTCACTTGAGTTTTCTTGAAATTTCTTTTGCTCTTTTTCTCTACCAGCAGCCTTCTTAAAATTCATCCAATGTAATTGACTTCAAAGTGACCACAAAATGCAATAGATACATAAAGACACAAATCTCACAATATATATATTAACATATAAGCAATATCATCAGGATATTGTCACTACCAGCAGAGGCATTCACATGTATAACTAAATACATCATTGTGAAAAATTATAAATCACTTTCAAATGAGGCCCATTAAACTTACTTGGAAGGTTCCCCGTAGGACCCTAAGTGGCTGGACCATTGATGATGGTAGCTCGAGAACAATTCTTTCATCAAGTTCACTTGGAACATACCCAGGTGCAATGGCTGAAGAACTCTGGACAACGCCTTCATCACTTGCAAGTTGAGTAGCACTGGATTCTAAAGATGCCTGTATAGTTTGCTCAGCTGCTTCGGAAAATCTAGGATGATTCTCTACTTTAACTTCAATATTATTGACTCTGGCATCCAAATTCTCAATTTCCACCTGTTCTTCGTCTTCATTTACTGCCTCTATTGAGATTGCTTCCGCTGACAATATTGGAGTGCTCTGATCATTATTCTCCCCCGAATAATCCTCAAAATTGGCTGCAGAACCTAAATGATCAGACCCTCGGTAATCCCTCCTCAAACATCTTCTCATCCGGGAAGAACTTTCCATAAAATCTAGCTTCCAGAAAACCTGGAAATTTATAAGATAATCAGCATAGTGAAATGAACCATATATATATATATATAAAATAAGATTTTAATAGAAGAGAGTATGAGTTGGGAAGATAAGAAATCCTCCAAGAACAGCCTAAAAAAACAAAAACAGAAAAAGCAAAGCATCAGCTCAAAAGAGCATTCCAATTGCTTTGCAAAACCAAAAGCCCCCCATATAAATGCCAGGAACACAAGGACAAAAAGGCTAAACTTGATTTTTAAAATTCTAGGATTTTGTTCCAGGCATAAACAGAAAACAACAGCAACCAATGCACATCTCTCTAGAGTCTCTCCTTATACTCTTTAAAAGAGAATTTTTGGCCAGAAAGAGATGAGAAGCTACAAAGAATGCAAGTTTGGTAACCACAATGTAAAGAGTTATATCACAACATACACGAGGTGGGCTGTATAAATGATTTGCAAAAGGCCCAAAAAGACTTCTCATCTCAATCAACTGGCGAATAAGTTTGCGCCATGCACGAATTCCAGTACTGATTCGATGCCGAGCTATTATATCTACATGAGCACGCCTGTCAATCTGGAAAACAAGAAATATTTAACATACAGTATCTCAATATAATCTGAAATCCTTAGTAACAATTATCAAACAAACCTCGGACCGTTGCATGTTCCTTGCTAGTGCAAAACTGGCAACAAGAACAGCAATAAATTTATATGACAAAGCATTAAAATCTTTCCCATACACCGACTTTGTATCAACTGGCTGCAAACATTCCATCCAGGCAACTCCCATTGCTTCAGTAATATTCCACCTCTTAACCCGCTCCATATCACTAGCATTCCTTCGCTGTGCAGATGTAGCCATTGCAACAGCACTAAGACCTCTTCCAGAACCAATCTTTGAAAATCGTTGAAGATCACGAGCAGCTGCCAAAGCAGCAGCTTTTGCAGCAGCTTTGTCCTTGGGAAGGGGTGGTGTTTTGTTAGGGACTTCCAAAGGTTTTTGAAAGCTTGAAAATGTATGAAGCCTAGCCTGTTTGCGTTCTAGCAATGAGGTATCACGCCTAAGCTGGGCATTTGTTGTGGGAGCATGGCTTTCACCACCTGAAGTACCAGCTGCAATCATAGCCAATGCCATTGCAGCAGGTGGAGATGCAAAAGCAGCAGCCCAGGCTGGAGATATCATAGCAAGAGCAGCCTGAAAGAAATGAAAGATGCATCACTAAATTAATGCAGCAAAATCATATAATTGAATAGAAGATTAGCATTATAAAGAAGCTCATTTTTAGCAGATAACTTGAACTTTCTTGTACATCCATTATTGCAGTGACAAGCAAACAAGCAGACACATATAACTACAATAACAGAAACAAAAGAACATACAAATTCAACGGTGTTCCACTTTTTATCGTTAACAATCAGTTAATAAAAATTCCTTGTTACTCAAAAGTTGGTAGGAGAAAGTTATATAAAAGCATGACAGTGATAATATAGAAAGAAACCCAAACTTCTAGTAGATAAATCCCATCTCATTTTAAAAATGGCAGGAATGAGAACAATACATGGAGATAAGCATGTGTACATGTGTGTTATAGTCCACATATGCAAATGTGTATGTATATGCATGTACATACATCTGTTTCAGTGTGCGTACATATAAACATATGCACATTAAATTACCTCAATTGGCAGGGCATCAGCAGCTAGTGCACGATCATCCACAATAAGAGGATTCAAACCATCAGCAGTTGCAAGTTCGTGAATTCCAGCCAAAAGGGGTCGCCACCTCCTTAAGACAGCAACAAATGGTGGTAAAATAGCCTCAAGGTATTGTTTACGAAGAGGCTTTCGGTCTATGCTAACAGCATGGTATACCTGACCATATGTTGTACTACATTAACTACAATGGTTGTGCACAAAATAAAGACAAATGACACATACTGTGGATAACACAGTAAGCAAGGACGAAAAAATTAGAAGATGAAAGTACAAACCTCGGAATAAAGCACGCAAGATGCTACCAAGACTCTTTGTCTCTTAGAATCAGAAATTGGCATGTTGAGAACAGGTGATAGAACACTGTTCAAATTATAAAAATAAATAAATAAGACAAGATTAACCCATTTATGATACCATCAGTTTGTTTCAAAATTCTAAATTTATAATTTTTTTAAACAATTGTTCAAATAGTGCAAAAGAAAAGAAAAGTGCAAATATAACAATTTTCTATAACCTCATGTCCTAATAGATTTATGTGAGAGACTCGAGGGTAGCAAGTTAAGGAAGTTGATAAGAATAAAGTAGTGGAGATTTAAAATTTTCATAAGATTCTTTTCTGTTATGTGTCCTATGCTTTGGACTAAGCTGTGAGTTATGACATACTTCTATTTTTCTGTTTGAACTAATTGCAGTCAACTCTTTTTCCTTTAGTTTAATGAATTCTGTCTTCTAGGACAAAAAAGAAATATGACAAATTGTGAAATTCAATTTGTAGTACCTATATAAAAAATATAGGATAAAGTTACAAATGGAAGTGAAAAAAAGTACATCTTAAGTACTGGCTGACCATAGAGAGGGAAAATGAGGAAGGAAAATCGAACAAATGTCAATGTAGCACAACCTTGTATGGAACTTTACCAAGTAATGATCAACTTTATTTCAAGGCCCATTTAGCATTCATGGATTAAAAAATGGGCTGGAAGTATGTTAGATTGCAGAGGTTGTTTTACCTCCACAAAAGTGCTGAGCGTGGTTTCCTTCCTTCAGGCATTGCATCCTCAATACTGGCATTCCTCATCAGCATATGTTCTTCCCCATCATCATCTTCCCTCATCGATAGAAGAACCATCCGAAGCATGCACAAGAATGGTTGGTCACTGTCTAATAGCTGGTACAATGCAGCCATTCCTCCCATTCCAGTACCTGACCCTCCACCTATACCAAGACCACCACCAAGCCCAGACTCATCTAGCAATAATGCCTGGAGCATTGCCACAGACTTCTTCACCAAAGGAAGCTCAAGCCAGTTGCCATTGGCATCTTTCTCCAAAGCAGATTTCCAAAAATTCCATCCACTCCCACCACCACCAAATGAAGCTGTATTTGAAGGAAGGCCAACACCGTACCACAAACGGCTCCTATATTTCCAACCATTGGCTAAATCCTTCGCACAGGACCCATATGATACAAAAGCACAAGAAACAGATTCATAAGGCTCAGCTGCTGCTGCTGCAGCAAGCCTTTCCATCACGGAAGTAGAGATCTGACCATTTGCATCAGCCATTGAAGAAAGGACCTAAAAAACCATGACTGCATGAGTCTCCCTAATGTAGAAATAAACATATGCAAGACCAGGAAAAAAAGAGGACAATATTAATTAAATTAAATGTAAATGAAACTAATAGTAGGGGAAAAAGAAAACAAAAATAAAAATAAAAGATCAGGCAATAGATATTTCTTAAATCCATGCCCAAAAATTGGAGACTTAAGGAGAAAACAGAAAAAGCATTGTAAAAAAAGAATCTTAATTTATATAAGAAGCATATTAAATAATTTTGAAAAAAAGGCATAGGATGGTATGCAACCATTGCATGAATTTTGGAGGAATGACATAAACAGTATTGGAGATGCAAAATAATAAAAAGTACACACCCATATCTATTTATGACATGTAGCATGCATGTCTACTTTTAAATTACTGTATGCATACATCTAGAGGGACTCCCCCAGAGTCACTAGATAATGATCTGCGGTCACCCATAACTTCTGTTGATTCTCCAATTGTTGGCAATGAAGTTGAGTGATTATGGATTGGATAAAAGAGAGAAAGGGGAGATGGAGAACCATCTGCAGCACGTAAAGAAGAGGATTGTTTGCTCTGTAACCGTAAATGATCCTCAACAAGCATAAGTATCACAATGGCATTCTCGACTAAAGCCACAGACAGCTGAGCAGCATTCTCTGCCTCTGCCTTAGCATCGTTTGGAGACAAACCCTCAGCTGCAACACCAGCCGCAGCCGCAGCAATAATTTGAGTCTGCAATAATGAAAAGCTGAATGTAGACATTATTGCTGTTTTTCTTCCACTCTTTTCAACAAAAAACGAGAAATATAAATAATTTCAGACATTCTTGTACATACGGATTTTGATTTCTAATTGTGCTTAGGTATAAGTGCAGGGGTTTTATTTTATAGATGAGCGTAGACATTGAGAACCAAAATTGACTGATGGAGAAAAAAGAATATCAGAAAGGACAACAATATCATGCCATGTTATAAATGAAACTCTTTATAAGGAAAATCAATAATAATAGAAAACAATATGTACCTGAACCTGCAATTCTCTAGCAGCAAAGTCCAACAAGCCACCTAAGAGTCTCCTCTTAAATATAGGTAACGATTCTTCACGTCTTCAAGACATTAACCAAACAATAATGATCATATAACTCATGAAGAAAAAAAATTATAATCTGTCACAGGAAACTTTTTATCAAGATAAGGGGAAAATATGGTAGCATAGAAAGAGGTTGTAAAAGTCTTCCCCAAAGTTCTTCATAATCTTTTCTACAAAGCTAGACTAGGATCATGGCAATGTATTCTGAGAGAAAAACAGTTAAGAGAAAGCACAAGAAAATAAAGGAGTAGATTCCAGCTGAATAATAGCGTAGAATAGTGATAGGAACCCAAGTTTGATTACAGAAAATGGGAATAATTCCCCAATTACAATGACAAACTCAACTCTCTCACTCAAAACAGAAATAGAAAAGAAAAGTAGAGACACTGCAAGCACTTTGAGGGGCTTGCTTCCTCCCAGTCCAAAACCACACATAATCCTTACTTGCCTTTCTCTTCTCCCCCCTCCTCTCTTATACTCACAGCCTAACAGAATAGCCTAACAGCATTTCTCTCTTTTTCCCCTTCCACCTGCCACGTGGGCAGGTGGTTACATTCTCAACCCTCTCCCTTATTTTCCTTCTCATCCTTCACATTCCTCACGTGATCCCGTCCAATATAGGGGTGCCTAAAAAATAGCTTTATTCAAAGAACTGCATACCCATTATCATAAACACCACTAAATGTCATTTCTTCGAGCCTGTCACAGACATAATTGTTCCTCTTTGGATTCCCTGTCAATCAATGTGGAACATAGACCCCTACTACTTTTCATATTTCCATATCAAGTGTCTGCAACTTTTATTCAATTTTAGAACTTACCAAACACCTGATTCAAACTTGAGTGGAACTTAAAATTTTCCAAAGGTCCACTCCAGCATATCTTTCCTATAGTTAACCTTGGGACTACCTTCAAAACCCTGGAACATGTGTCACTATGACATGTTTTGTGTACCCAATCCCAAATCATGCCCTTCGGGAAAATATGATTTATGTTGAACTGACAACCATGAAATAGGGTAACATAACATTATAGCTTCAGAAATCATGCTGCTCAAACAAATTTATGGAAATGGAGGTCACTTCCAAAACTTGTGATGATGACACAAGTATGCTTTCATACTAAGAAATAGTATAATGTTTAGTTCAAAAACAATGCCAAACTGCGTAACAAAAGGAACAGAATACCATGATTGTACAGACAAGCAGAACATAATAGTAGAAATGGATAAGGAAAAGTTCAGAGAGCTCATAATGGATGCATAAACTTACCTAATTCGCTGTTCTCCTGTGCTAGATCCACCCACGATAGAAAGCCATTCTGCACAATGAATTGTTGCTTCAATATCCTACACAAAATGAACACTAAGCAGTATGAATGAACCTGATAAAACCAGAAATCATGCAAGCAAACAAATATGAACATCAAATGTAAGGTAAATAATAAAAAGACTAAATTGGCAAGCCAGTAATACAAGTGAAATTCCAGCAGACTGATATTATGTGATGACTAAGATACTCCACAACATTTCCAAATGGAAATTTCAGGTTAAAATTTACTTCCTATAAATGAACACAATTACGTGATATCTAAGACATTACAAAATAATTTAAACTTTGGTATTTCATATATATTTACTCAGCTCAAGGGTTTAGTAAACATTCCAAATATGCTTTCTTAATCACGTGGTTCAAGACAGATCTGTTGCATTTTTCAGCCTCTTCGGCTCCCAATTTTCATTTGATTTCTGTTTAGGAGACTTTATCCCCCCCCCCCAGTAGTATTTCTTTTTTTCTCTATTGAATAAAATGTATTCCTTTATTAAAAATAAAAACAGGGTCTTTCTGTATATCTGCAAGCCTAATAAAACTCAACAACAACAACCAAACCTTATCCCATTAGGTGGGGTTGGCTACATGGATCAAATGACCGCATTGGGCTCTATTAAAAACCCAAATGAAACTCCAGTGAACCAAAAAAATAATTACAATATTCATTTCAAGTTCAAGCCAGGTCTAATATTTGACATTCAACAGTTACAAACTCCAGCCAAAGAAACAAAGAATCAATACATAAAATGACAGGAAACAAACTATTGCATGAGCAGGCTGTCAACAGAAACATCATGAAAGTGCATCATGGGCAAGAATCAGCAGTAACATGAAGTGGGCCCTAAAGAAAGGAAGGTAATAATTCAAATAAATATCAACCTTCCATCCATCCTTTTGGCGCATTGAATGTTCTAGCATGATAATAAGGAAGTTGTGTATAAGGTCCTCTATGTCTCCTAGGCTTGTCGAATCAGACGATTTGCTTGGACCCATCTGTCAAACCAAAGTATGTAAGTAGCATAGTTTAAGAATTTTACACAAATAATTACACCATAAAATAATAAATAACTTTACACAAGAAATTGGCATGTACTCTCTCTCTCTCACACACACACATATATAGAACTAAATTCAAAATTTTATTTCTAGTTCTTTTCTAAGCAGGCCTGGCTTTTCCCATCCCACTGATTTAGAGCCAATGAGTTTTCCCTTTTGCACCCTTGTTCTTGTGGGACAGTAATAGTAATTAGTCTTGATTAAACTTCCCATTCACAAGCCATTAGAGTTGTGAAAAGGTGTATATATATAGGGTGGGGATCCCCTTACAAGAAGAGTTAATCCTAATTGTTTATTTCACTCAGATCCAATGGCTAAGAGTAAGCTGCCACCTATACTCACTAATTGGAGGGAAAAAATGACTTTCTCCTCCTTAATTCCTTTCCCATGAAAACCAGAACATTGTCTCCTGCACTTCCAGTTAACACCAGATAAACTGGATATCATCGCCGCTGCATTGACCCTCACCTCCCACGTGACGCCAGATCAAATCACCTCAATGATGCTGTTTAAAACTCCGTCAGTCTCCATGATCCTCATCTTGTTGCCTCCAGAATCCAGAGGATGAGGATCGCCATGCTGGCATTAACCTAGCGGTTGGGTTTTGAAACCCAACATGAGAGCTCAAGTACCAAACTAGAAGTGAGACAACCCCAACTTCGGCTATGAAAGTTTGTTTTGGCCAAAACACTTGAGCTATGGCTCATAAACGACGGGAGGGCATTTTTGGTTTCCATGGATGGAGAAACAGGATGTTTGAGCTTGTTAACAAGGAACAAAACCATCATTCTGGCAGCTTCCAACATCCACAACCCTGTTGGTTTTAACACTGTTGGCCTTGTGGTTATTGGCAGCGGTGTCAAACAAGATTTTCCCTTCATGGCACCTCATGGCAAAATCAGCCGAGACAACCATTTCAGACAGAAGGCAAGAGGCAGTGCTGTCTGTGGTTATCGTGAGAGAGAAATTAAGTGGGAGAAGGCCGCGAGAAATGAAGGAAAGTTCAAAAAGGGGGAGGATAAGAAGAAATTTGACTTTTATATATTAATACCTCATAGTTTGAGATCAGGACCTCCAGAATCCATTCAGGCCATTCCTCCATGTTTGTCAGACTGCTTCTATTTTCTGGATGACTGCAAGCCAAAAATAGAAGATCCTGAAATCATACACAAACAGGCAGCTCAAAACTGGGTGGTAGGAAATATATACATAACTGGAACTCTTACTTCATCTAACTAAATTCCATAACAAACTTTCTATATGGCCGTGGCATATACATGGACTACATTCCTTAACTCTGACATAACTTGCAATAAACAGAACTGCTCTCATAGGAACAGAAAGAAATGGAGAGACTAAGAATGAAACTCGAGATATAACAACACCATAAGTTAATCTTTTTAGTTCATAAAAGAAGAAAATATATTAGAAAAAGGAAAGGAAGAACAAGATATTCCCCTTCCAGAAAGCTACAAAGTAAAGCATTATATACAGAAAAAGACCTCAAAACAAAAGAGCTCTCCAGCCCCTCTGCATGTCTACCGCATGTGCTGAACACCATAAAGAGGCTATGAAAACAATTCCGTTTCAAAACAAGTCCTTTAAATACAGATTACACAACACCACCATAGGCTAATATAGGAAACAAGAAAAAAAATTTTGCAACTAATCATTCTTTCAAAAAGAGAGAAAAGTGTAGTTGATAAGAAGCTACTCTGATTAGTTTTAAGGTTACCGGCCTCAGCTCAGCCTGCCTGTGGAGGAACTCTACTAGAAATAAGTAAGTGAAGAAATGATCTCTATGTTTCACCATAATCTTTCAGATCTTAAAATAAGGGAAAACTTAAGCCAAAAAAAAGAGAGAATCCATGAAGAAATATGTAACAAGAAATTCAAATGCATAAATTAAGCAAGTACATTCATGAAGAAGTAAATTGTAATTAGAAAATTATATACATATATCAAGCAAATGCAAAAACACAAAACGAAAAAATACAATGTACAAATATTATATGTATATTGTAGAAAATGAGAGCTGTTAAGCTAATACCTGTAGTGCTCTGCTCTGCAGAGGCCTAGGCGCAAATGGAAGGGAATGCAAGAGCACCAATAAAAGTTGTGAATGCTCGAAGCGATGACCAGAATCATAGAAGTTCAGCCCATCCTCTGTTGAAGAGGCATTGATCTGAAATGGAAAGAAAGAAGACCGAAAGAAACATGGAAAAAGAAAATATCAGCTGATGAGGATAGAATTGCCTTTTTAGCAACTTGCACAGCTAATGACAATTTTAAAGGGGTTTCCTCAACAGACATTGAAAGGGGCTTCAAGGCTTTGCTGTATTATTCTGATACGTAGTAGGGGGAATTTTTCTCATTTATATTAGAGCGTTTTATCTATTTTCAATTAATAAGTTTCCTCTTTTCTAAGAAAAAACAAAAAATTTAGTCAGTATGTAATAAAAGTGGTCAAGAAAATTGCATGACTACCATCAGAAAAGGGGCAGATGAATTTTAGAATGCAGAGGTCAACGTGAAAGAACAAGATGATAGCATTTGAATAGAGACATGAATCATTGAAAACATCACCCTGACAGAACAGATTCAAATAACCTGTAAATGAGGTGTTTGGAATGCCAAAATCATGCAAATGTTGGATAGCTGGAGAATTCAAGATCTCCACAATCATGGGTGTTCTAATTATATTTTTAGTTATCTTTTGTTGCCATACCAAACATGGGAATTTTGAGCACCAGGGTATTTGATACCATGGCATTCCACAGAGGAACGTCACATAGCATAGTAAGAACGACAGATCCAAATGCCCCCAGCAAAAATTAAAATGGACCATGAATCATAAGCAATGACAAGGCAAAGGTGCACCATTACACAAATTTCATATCCATGTATAGGTGAGACATAGCCAATATCAATAAATTAAGTTACACAAAACATGGACACACATAACACCAAAAGGACATGGGCCAAGATAAAAAAAAAAGTGAACTTGCCTATTTCATCTTGTAAGTATATATAATTGATAACTGCAGAGTACAAATTACATAAGTAGCACGTAGGTATATCAATATAAATAACAATATTATATAATTCATTCAAAAATAAGGGAAGAAGTATGAGAGGCTATGTTTGGATGTTTTATGGTGGGTGGAATAGAATGGTATATAATGGAATGGAATGTAAAGGGATTGTATGGAATAAAGTTTCCATACCATTGTTTAGATGTTTGATGGTGGAGTGGAAGAAAGTTTTCATTCCCTTGTTTGGAAGTTCTAGGGGAAGTGAATGGAATTGAAAGAATTATAAGTTTATTGTTCCCATATTACCCTTATCTCAAACACAAATAGGGGAATGGAGTGGTATGGAGGGGGATGGAGTCCCCCCAATTCCATTCCTTTCCATCTCCTTTTTAAACATCCAATTTACCATTTCATTCCATTTCCCTCCATTCCATCCCTTACCACCAATCCAAAATACCCTAAGTTTTGCTCATATTTACAAATAAAAACATGTTGATATCATTAAATATCTACACAGATGTGCTGAAACACTAAGAACAACAACCTATAAGCTTAAAATGGCCAAAAAAGAACAAAAAGCATATACCAAATAAAGCATGGCAATGACATTAGCATATAGAACTTATATAAAATATAAAAATTAAAGTCAATTGCCATTTTCACAACGGTGTAGGAATAACTGCCACTAATATTTGTGTTTCCATTGGTATGGAGTAGGGATATGGTGGAGGGAGTTTGTCATACCGAGGCAGCCAATAAAGCTGTGTAAACATTGTTAGTCATTAGCCTGTTGGGTGCTGCTTGGAAAGCCTTCTGTAAGGCATAAAGTAGAAGAGAAACCTTATCATCAAACATGGTACCACCTCCGTCATGCAGTCCAACACCCAATAGGTTGCTTGTTGTGTCAGGACCAGCACAAGAACCAATCCGCAGATGCCCAGAAGCTACTAAAGCACCTAAGAGACCTATGATCCCAACAACAATTCCATCACTTTTATCAACATTGTAAACATTTTTTCTAGCACTGTCAGCACTAATGGATAGACTTATGCCTCCCAAATTCTTGACAGAAGGAATTTCAGAGGTAAATGTCATCCTTCCGATGTTCACATCAGGAGAACTAGGATCAAGGCTACTGCCACTATCAACAGATTGAGAACCTTGGTCGTTGTCTTGTAAGATGGCTTCAGTTTTCTCCTCTGATCCTTCATCATCCTGACATCTTTCTGTTATTTCACTGCTACCATCAGTCTCAGTTTTTTTATGTTCAGGACACTTTGACATTGATTCCAGGACACCACTATCTCCAGCTTTAGCTTCCTTTTGGAGCAGAACAAGAAGAGTTTCTACCCCACCACATGCTAGAAATGCTTCTGCAAATGTGTGAGCTCTAGATGTATTTGGCTGCACAACCAACCTGTAGAAGAGATGCAACACCCTAGCAATCTGGAAAATGAAGTACATAATGAGTACAATTTTATTTAGGTAATTAATAGAGATTTTTAAAAATAAAACCAAAACATTACGAGTTCAAGTTAGATTGTTTAAATTTCAAAATGAACCACTTAACATGAAATTAGTGATAACTGAAAGCAGAAGATGTATTCAATCTAACACAATACACAGCAGAATATAAAATATCAGTAACTCATGGATCAAATGATGCCATTGAGCTCTATCAAAAACCAAATTTTCTATAAATCCATTGATCCACTTTTCTCACTAGAGCCCCTGTTGGTCTTCTCCTCACACAACCAAACCACCTTAGGTGAGTTTTTGTCATCTTGCCCTCAATATGTGCTACTTCAACTTTCTTCCAAATACATTCGTTCCTGATCTTATCTTCTCTTCTATGTCCACTAATCCACAACAACATTCTCATCTCTATGATACACTTATTTTATGCGCTTATTGGCACTTTATTGCCCAACATTCACTACCATAGAGCAACACTAGTCTTAGAGCTGTCTGTTAGAATTTTCCTTTGAGTTTGAGAGGAACCTTGCAATCACAAATTGCATCTGAAGCATTTCTCTGTGTTACATCCCCCTAAATCTCCTTATCACTTTGTAAGATAGATCCAAGTCCCTATCACTTTGTAAGATAGATCCAAGTCCCTATCAATTTGTAAGATAGATCCAAGATACCTAAACCGTGCAACTTGTGGTATGATGTGATCCCCAATTTTCACCTCCAAAACAATGCTAGCTCGCATTTTGTTGAACTTCCATTCCATATACACCGCCTTACTTCTACTTAACATTACCCTTGGTTTCCAAAGTTTTTTTCCACAACTCAAGCTTACAATTTACTCCTTCATCAACTAGGACTATATTATTCATGAAAATCATCTTTATAATAAAATCGCCCCCTGGGGGGGGGGGGGGAGTAGAATATAAGTATAAGCAATCCTCAAAAACAAAAAGAAAACAAAAAATAAAAAAGTACAAAAAAAACCCCATCGAAAACATGAAAGACACTAGCAAAGCCCTAGATAACCTCAAGAGAGAACAAAACCATTTGCTGAACACCAAAGGGAAGCAAGATGTACCTGTCACATAATAAAGAAATACTAGGTTTCTAAATAACAACCCTTAATGTGAGAACTCAATAGATAACATAAAACAACAAGTTATCTTGCAATTGGGGACCACATAAGAACCACAGAAACATAGTACATAGATATTCTACTATAAGAAAAATGCACTTTAGAATGTTGCAGTATCCTTGTGCTTCATGATATCTTGCCAAATAATTTCTTTTTATTATACCACAAAAGAAGAAGAGAATAAAAGCATTCTGTCTCACTATTTTACCTGACTGGGTTGTGGACAGTCAACCATGAACCCAAGTAAACATCGGACATCATCTGAGGCCAATGAAGTAGATGCTGCCACTATTAGAAGTTCAATTACCACTAAGAGTTCGTCAACTAAAGCATTGACTTCACCTGCTGGTCGTGTTGCCCCAGTTAGAGAAAAAGTATTTACTGAATCCTTCTCAGGAACAGTCCAATAGCATCTTCTGCACCCATCAAGAAGCATCTGAATGGCATTGGCATCTCGCATCACTGTCGACTCAGTAAAAACCATGTCAGCAAGCGATGATAGAAGCTTCTTTTGTATTCCATAACTACATAAACTCCAAATTTTTAAATCTAATAGCAGTGTAGTGAAGAGCTGCACTTTAAGTGTATGATTGATCTTCTGAGATTGACAAAGTGAGACAACTGCTGCAACAAGTTCCTCATCTCCTACACCGTCATGCTTTCCAACATCAAGTGAAGATAGGGTTTGGAGAAGGTAATTCAAAATTTTTGAAAGAACCTCAGGCCCTCTGCCACGAGACAACTCCTCATTGTTCCTTGGATGTTGAATAGCCATGGATATAATTCGAAATATTGGACCAGCAAGAGATGTGGTGGCTGAAGACACAGAAAAATTCCCTTGCTGTGGTTCCAGAGTATCCTCATGCACATTGTCTATTGCCAAGGGAAGCAAAGACAATGGACCGCCATAAGCCAATGCCCACAAAGCATCCACAGGTCGCATTCGTGTAGCAACATGGACTTGCCCAAGAACCTCAGCGGGACGTCGAAGCATTCCTGAATCATGATAAAGGAACCATAACAACACTAGACTAGACAATAATGCAGCATATTTTTCATACCTTGATGCATAAAAGAAATTTTATATTGGTGTGACAGTAAATACATGTAATTATCTAATAAACTTAAGGCACTATTTTTTAAATACTGAAATTTTTCTCACGAAAATATTTCCTGAGATTAATGCACTTGTGATCCAACAAATGGTTGGTGGTGTCATAATTAAAAACTGGCAAGAGATTAAGAGAACCAGCATTGATCAAGGGAATAAGTTTAAGCCCTAGTAATATTAAGATTTAAGAAGAAGGAAAGAAGGAAAGAAAGTAGAAAGGAATGCTGCATAAAAACGTACCAGCTTTGCTCAATCTATAGTGTATTTATAATCAGAGTTACCGGATTCGCAATACTCTCTGGTACGTGGTACGGGTACGGGTACGCGGTACGTTACTTCTCGAAATTATGTTCTTAATAATTTCTTTACAAGCGAAGTACCAAGAATTGGTACGTGGGACTTGGTACGCGAGAATTGGTACGCAATTCGCAGGGTTGGAGAGAGAATCCGGTAACTATGTTTATAATACTAAAAGCCAAGAAAGGACCAAAAAACCCTGAATACAATTAAATAATCAAGCACACATGATACGATATCCTCACAAGACAGCTAATCACGCATGGCCAGCTAAGAATAAGTACACCTATTCCTTAAGGAATTCCACACCTTTACTTACTTGTGAATTCAATTAATATTCATTGTAAAACTTTTTGTATTTCCATAGCCATTGTTCTCTACATAGATGAAGTTATATTGTCTTCCAAAAAATTATTTTCTTATAAACTTTAACTTCCCATTTTTTATACTTGAAAGTTGAAACAAAAGAGCAACTTAGTTTCTTTTCTATGCATGGATAACTGAACTTAATGCAAGTTCCTAACTGTTCTAGCCGTGATTCTCAAAATCCAAATAGTTATTGAGTTAGATATTTTAAGAATAAATGAGAAGAAGTTTGCAGTTTATAGAAGAATAACAAAAGAAGATGAAGAATTGCACTGGAAAGCATCCAGTTAATAAACATATAGTTTCCACTAAGTGAGAAAGAACAACCCTTGTGGTACTTACAAAATGCTCCAACCCAAAAAAGTAGTAAAAAATTTCTAGTTCCACCATATAAATCTCCAACCAAAAAAAAAAAAACACCTTCAATAGATTATTTATCTGGCACCAGGACCCTTTCTACATGAAAAATCAATATCCACTTTTGCAATAGCATAAAAATTTATATATTATCATAAAATCAACACACAGAAATTATCTAACCTGTAGCACCAGAAGGTGAAGCATCTGGACAGAAACGCCCATTAAGCAAACTAGGATGATAGAGCAGGTGAATGAAACCTCCAATTTCTGCATCCAAAAGAACACTTTCCTCTGCCTTGCTCTGCACATGAGCATTTGTTGCTAGCCATGGTAGCCCTGCTGCATTACCAAAAGAAGGCACTATATCCCCTCCTCTAGAAGCCAAACGTGCCATCCTTTCTAGGCCAATTGGTTCCTTGAAGATGTAAACGGGGCCCATTTCAGCAAACAAAGGGCATTGACGACGACGGCGTTGCAAACCAGCCATAGTAGGAGGAGGGTTAGTTCCTATGCAGCAAAATGCAAGTGGTTTGGAAATCCTAGGGAACTCAAAAGGACGACTTTCATATAAAGATCCATCTATATATAACCTAACTTCACTTTCTGCTTTCCCAAGAATTCCATGCTTGCCTATATGTTCAAGACCAATGAAGTACCAGCACTGTGGTTTGAATGCATAAGTAAAATGCAAAGCAGATCTCTTTCCCTTTCCACTACCAATTTCAACAACCAAAAATTGAGCGTGAAAATAAGCCTCTATACCCTGATTATCAGCAGATAAAAAACTGAATAGCCGTGGCATGTGTGCTGTACCTTCACCAGCAAGCGCACTAGCTGCAGCAGCAGCTGACATAGCTGATGATTTACCTGACTTAGCCGCTGCAGCTGCAGCAATTGCAGCAGCAACTGTAGCTGTATTTAATGCATCAGCAAATGATTCAATGTAGATCCATGTTGCAAATGCATACCCATTGATAAATGGCCAACGGCTCTCACCTGGACCAAGCAAACCAGAACTTTCACCATCGAACTCAAAGGTGCAAGCTGGTCCCCTTGACTCCTTTTCACTTATTGCTTTCTCCATTGCAAGCATTAAACGTGGAGCCCAAACTGTGGTAAGTGTTCTAGTAATGACTTGAAACCATCTATGAAGATCACTAACACTAAGAGAATGCCCGGCCAAGTATTGTATGCAGTGGCACAAAGGAGTTCCATCCCACCTCATTTGCCCATTTAAGCCAACATCCACTGAAAATATTTTTTCTGCTGTTCTCAACAGTACTCCTAGCAGACCAGCCATTGAGCACATTGCTCTGTTTCTAGTGCAAGCCCGTAATATGGCAAGTAGCCCCCTTACCATTCGTGTTCTAGGTGACATAACAACATCAGTATCACCTATGTAAGGAAGCCAAGGAATAAGTTCACCTGACACAACGGCAGCCCGAGAGTTCAGCATTACACTAGGAGGATTATTATTGTCATCCTCTTCAAAACTTTCAACACCACCCATTGTTGCAAGAAGTGAATCTACTATTAAGAAAGGCACGGTCTCCATTTCTTCAACACTCCCAAAACTTTCTACACCGCTTGCAATGTTCTTCAGCTTCTCCATACCTTCAGGTTTCCCCATAATAGCAGAATCAACTAAATGCAGTAATTCTGGTGACACATTTAGCATAGCATTTTTTTGCCTAGGCTTTTGTGGTGAACTAACAGGAGAATATCCAGTTGAATCAAAACCAATTGATGAGGTAGACTGCCTGGTTGTATGACCAAAATGCCCCTCTGACCCAGGGCTAAACGAAAGATGATCATGTTGCATGTCAGCAACTGGGGAAGAATCATACTCTGCCGAGTACATGCCAGATGAATATTGAAAATCCTCTGCATTTCCACCAAACGGATGTTGTAGATTATCCAAACCTGAAGATCGGTTTGAATCCACATACTCGTTATTCTTCTCTTGATCTTTCAAAGATACTTGCTCAAACTGGTCCTCATCCATAACTGTAGTTGCAGAATCAATTCCATGTCCTTGCAAGTGTACCCCTTCATTTTCATGTTCATCCCCAATGCCACTGCCATCATTTACATTTTCCTTCTGAGGACTCTCAACAAATTGCTTCACACCACTGTCCACTACTTCATGAATATCTAATTCATTACCAGATATGTTTATCTCTTTTGGTTCTTCCTCTTCTTCCATTACACTATTTCTGAATAAGCTAACAAAAATTCATTCAA
The DNA here is from genome assembly GCA_023212625.1 of Styphnolobium japonicum. Taxonomy (NCBI): domain Eukaryota; kingdom Viridiplantae; phylum Streptophyta; class Magnoliopsida; order Fabales; family Fabaceae; genus Styphnolobium; species Styphnolobium japonicum. Next base: position 9,093,037 of record JALBWW010000007.1, on the reverse strand, counting down.
ATTACGAAAGCCCAATCCACCTGCAAGTAATAAAAAATGAATTCTCCAAAAGAAAAAAAGGAAAAACCGAAATCAAGAGACCAGAATATATATATAATTTGAAAATCATTGTAACATGTACAACTAAAGCATCCATGCGCTTTGCTAAGGAATTAACTACATTCACCGCGACAACAACAAATTACAAATAAAAAAAACAGTACTGTAAATCTAGTCAAAGTTTTCAAACAAGAACACCACTTAAAGGAAGAAAGAGTTCGATCAAGGCATTGTGAGAATCGATCGAGGCATCAGATCTTTTCAGCGCATCGCATTCACATTCACACATTCACATCGGAGCTTGGTGAGTCCGAAAAAATGCACAGATCATAACGAAATCGCCATTGCTTAAGGAGACATGAAACGAAGGAAAAAAAAAAAGAATGGTTCGAATCGGTACCTTCCAGAAGAATCCAGCGTCGAGTCACGTTCGGATTGGATCGTGAAGTGCGATAGAGGTTTAGATTGAAGTGCGAATGAAAATGGTGGAGAGAGAAGGAGAAAGAGAAGGCGAATTGGGCGCGAGAGAGAGGGTGGATTTGGCAAAGTAATAGGCTATGGCCACTGCCTCTGTGGTTGCCCAGTCAAATATGAATTTTGATTTTTGAGAAACCAACGTTGGTTTGGTCGTGCTCTTGTCTGCTATTTTGCCCATTTCTCACCATCTTGGTTAATTTTCTAGTGTCTTGGCTTAAAAAGGAAAGGCAGCAACAAAAAGGGCTAAAGAAAAGAAATTTGGGTTTATTATATAAGTAAGTAAATGATGTGCATGATATATATATATATATATATATATATATATATAATTTAATTGTTCACCAAAATAATTTAATTTTGTTGTGTGTAAAAAATTATATGTTAATAAATTATTAAAAAAATTTGACTATGAAAATAACTAATTAGAAATTTTAATTCTTTTAATAATGTAACAACACATTATTAGAACATAGTAGATTATAATTAAACTTATAATATATATATATGTGTGTGTGTAAAAAAATTTCAAAAGAAGATTTTAAAAAATTGAAAGAAAAAAATAACACAGAAGTTTTTGTTTAATATGCATTTAATTTTGATTATTAGTGTAAAACTTTTTAGATTATCATCTAATTATGTAATATTATATAATTAATGAAGTTTGATTATAATAACAACTATTAAAACTTTAAACTCTTTTAATAATATAATAATAAAAAATTTACACTTACATTCGATTAAAATGCACATGAAAATCTTGTTAGAGTGCGTTAGGAGTAGTTGTGAAAAAAAAATTTATGATAAAAATTGATTATGTGTATAATCAATTTTAAAGAAAATTAATAATGAGTAAATTAATTTATGTTTGGTTATGTTAATTCATAATTATTTTTAAAACAAATAATTTTGTTTGGATTGTATAAAAAGAATTGCTTATATGTATTAAATTACCAAAAAATATATGAAATGATTGAAAAAGTTATTTAGTTGAGGACCAAAGGGTATTTATCTACCAAAGCTTTTAAAATAATTTATAATCACATAATCAAAATGTTCAAAATAAAACTTTTCAACAAAGGTGATTTTTAGTGTATAAAAAAATAATCTTTACTTGTAATAAATTTTACACACTTTAATCAAACATGATAAAATTTACACAAAACAACTTTTATAAAAAGAAATTGTTATTTAAAAGAAAAAACATCCCCAAACATGCACTAAATGTCAGTTTTCAAATTTTTTACAACATTGATTATGTAATTAACATTATTTAAATTCATGTCTCTAACTATTAACACTCAAACATTTGTCATTTAACTCAAGGGATTGGCTTAATAGTTAAAAGTGTATGTTTTATACCTTAATTTTTTATATTCAAATCTTGAGTTAACACTAAATAAAATTAATTAATTATTTTAAATACATCAAATCAATACAGGAATGCGCCCTTAAATCATTTTCATACAATTAAAAAAGGGTTTAGTTTCAATCCACTATTAGTGTAAAGTTTTTTTATACTGTCATCTAATTATGTCTTGACATATCAATAAAAAAGTTAAACTTTATAAGTAGTTATTGTAATAGTCAAACTCTTTTAATGATGTATCAGCACATAATTGAATAACAGTAAAAAAACTTTACACTGACGGTGGATCAAAATTAAACTCTAAAAAAAAACTGACATTTGCTCCTCTACAATATAATAAAAAGCAGTATTGAAAAATATATTAAAAGCCAAAATAGGCATTTTCTCTATTACGAAGTAATTTTCGTCTAATATTTAAATTTTCATGGTGTAACACTTATAATATTGTGATATTGCGAAGAGATTAGTGCAAATGAAACAAAGTAATTAGAGACAATTTATCACTCGATGATACCAGAAACAATCCAAGTGCTTAACACGAGATTCTTATCATGATGAATGATTATAACTTGATATATGACCTGTTTGTATTACCTATAGCTTTGAGTAAAGAGACATTTGGGGCCGTTTGTATTAGCTTTTTTAAAAGTAGAAGTACTTTTTTAAAGTAAAAAAAATTTTTAAAAAAAAGTTAAAGAGTTTAAGCTTTAAAAAAAATATATTTCATGTATAACAAAAAAACACTTTTATTACTTCAAAAAAATATTTTTACTCCAAAAAAATTAATACAAACGGACCTTGCTAGATGTAAGATTTCTTTAATTCAAATAAAAGTGTATAAGAAAACGTGTAAATTCACGTTTGCGTTTATAAAAATGTAATACAAATAGACTAATAATATGTTGAGTATTTGGCTTAATTTAACGCCTTTTATTGGATTGATAGATGGTTATATTTTTTATCATAATAAAACAGTTAACTTTGTAAACTGATATTTTGAGAGGATAAGGGATTCATTTGAGAGAAGATGGAATCAAACCAAACCTCCACTGTACATACCACGTGAACAATCCTATTAACTATTAATCACGAGCAAGACACAATTGCATTATGTGGATATTAAAATGATAAAATACATTAAAAAAAAACAATGTGTTTGAAATCAACACTTGAACAATCCTATGTCTTTTCAATTTAAATTTTCCTTTTAACATTATAAGAAAATGGTATTTTTTTCAGGTTATCGATTAATTTTTTTAGAAAATTATAGATCTAGTGATAAACAGGATCTAAAAAAAAATAGTTGCTTCAAATGCCCACTTTGAGTGAAAGTTAGCTAACGTCCCCATATGATTGTCTTTGTAAAACCCTTTTCATATATTTATTTTGCTCCTTTATTGTTGAGTATGTGTTATTGTTCCCTCACTTCTCTCCCTCTTCATTCTCTTACTATTCTTCCTGCCTGAATTGCTTTTTGGTATCCCAACGGCCTTACCAGCTTAATTACCTGTCTTTTAACTAACCAAGGGTCATCTTTTGGTTCTTTTCCGTTGATTGTGAATGCCTCAAAAGGAAGTGGAACATAAAGGAAAAGTTGTTTCCAATGAAAGTTTGAGTTGAGAAAAATATGGACAATAATTTAGAAGAAACTAATATAAATGTCTTGTTTTTCAATTATAATTTATTTACTGATTATATTAATTCATTTTGAAAGTTTTAAAGGAAAATTATTGCCTAATCTTATTTAATATTTTTTAAAAAATAAGTCTTATTGGACATAAGAAAAAGTGAAAGAAAAGAATATAGAGATCCACCATATAACTACAATTTATGATTAAGAAGTTGAGCTACCCTCCATTGATAATGTAATTGATAAATCATATTATATATTTTACATAAAATTTTTCATTACATTAATAAAATAATTTTATAATTTAATATTGTTGTGCAAATATAAATTTCAATGCCTTCAAGATTCACATCTTAATCCAAAGTTGTTAACTATCTTTTAAATAGGTGAGAGGTGAAATATACTTTTTAAGAGCCAATTTCAATATTTTTAAAAAATTGAAAGTAAAACATTTAAGAATGCATTTTTTGTATATAAAAAAAATTTTCTTCCAAATTTTAATGATACTAAGGTCATGTCTAACACACTGCTTAGATAGCGCAGATATCAATTCAAGTAGAGGTGTTAGTCTGTCAAAGTGGACCCAATTTCTTTTTAATTTTAAAAAATATGAATGGACTAGCCGTTAGACATCAAATAATTGTTGGTTACCAAAAAACAAGCCACTAGTCTCATTTGTTTTTATTTTTTATGTATATGAATTCCAATCAAAATCTATATAAATGTGTTCAATCTCAATGTTTTTACTCAATCAACTCTCTTTCAAATTTCTCTCTTTTATTCTCATAGTCTTTCAAATTTTTCTCTTCCTTTTTACTCACACACTCTAAATCTTCAACTTCCTCTTTAATTTGTTTTCACCCAATGGATCCAAACCAATTCAATATCAATTCCTTCTTAAATTTGATACATAATTATCAAGCTCCCACCAATCCAAAATTTCCAAATCCTCCAATTTTACCTAATCCACAAAATATTCCAAATATGGCCAATCAATACCAAGTATCCATGTTTCAATCACTACCATCATTTCTTACACTCCGATTCCCATATCAATATCCCATATTTCAATCACCACCAACTAACCCATCCATGGATGATAGGAATTCAATTGGTACAAATGGTAGGCAATCTTGTGAACAAGAGCAAGAAGCAGCTTTCGAGTTTGCAATAGAATCACAAACTTCATCATTTTTCACACAAATTGGGTTGGATAATTAATAAATAAACTATTAATAAAATGTAAATGTGGGGTTATTTGTGGGACTCGTTTAAGATTTTTTTAGGAGATGCTGGGTTGGAGACGTAGAATGCTTATAAGATGCTTAATTAAAAAAAGGTAAATATAAGTAATGTGGACGACTGAGACCCACTTAACACTCCATATTGGACTCTATCATTGTGGATGTTCTAAGTACTAAATTCATACATCACACTTAATGAGTGTTTGAGAGTTATTAAAAATGATAGAAAGGAGTGGCAATAGAGGGACTCCAAGACACTTCATTGTTATTAAAAACCTCAATTTGTTATCCCTCCAAATTGGGGTGTTTAGGAGGGAGTGACATGATTTTGTAAGAAAAGTATAGGGAGTCTCTTTCATTCATTTATTAAACTACCAAATAATAGAGTGACATCTATCTTTCCATTCAATTCCCTTACTTTATATTCCATTCCATTATGAGCCACCCCCTTCTATCCTCTTTAAAACTCTCAAACATATTCTTAGAGTTGAGTAACAGGCCAACTCAGCCCGCCCTGTTGCGGGCTTCTCTTTATGCTAGTTGGATCAGATTGACCCGTTTTAATAGCGGGTTGGGATATTTCTAACTCGAGCTCGCCAAAGCCCGCTAACCTGCTAACCTTATTAATTTTTTCATTTTTAATAATTTAAATTTAAAAAGTGTGTGTATAAGTATAATATGAGCCATTAGTTGGGTTTTTTTGACTATTTTTTGAAGATTTTTGAAGTTTTTACTTGGGTATAGAGATTAAATAAGTCAAACACTTATGTTGAGCTACTAATTGAGAGTATTTTTGTGAAAAATAATTCTTTTTTTATCAAGAAAAATAAAAATGGGTCATGAGCTAACTCGCAGGTTAGCCCAGTCCAACCCGCAGGTTAAACGGACTAGACCTTACCGATTCGGGATAGTCACGAATTGGGTATTAAGTTGATCATAACCTTTTAAGAAAGCGGGTTAAATGGGTCGCTCGCGGGCCTCATCTCATTTACTGAGCTCTAAATCTCTAATCACATTGTTATCTTATTGAGTAAACACTTATCTTAGTTCTCCAAAAATACAAATGATATCAGTTTAGTCTTCTAATAATTGTGTGACATTAAATTGATCATTTTAGAGGACTATTTTATGTCATTGAAGGACCAATTTGATGTCAAAAAATATATTGAACAACCAATTTGATGTTAAAAATTAACATTGAAATACCAATTTGATGTCACTTGTATCTTTAGGGGATCAAAATAGGTGTTTCCTCTATCTTATTTTTCTTGAATTTTTTCATGCGAGGTTAGCAAGGTTTATAAAATTGGACCAGATCGGCTGGTCCAACCAGTTGGATCATGACCCGCGTACCTGGCTGATCCGGTCAGCTCTCAATACCTGTTTCAGGCTTTCAGCAATGAACCCGCTCAAAAACCGTTTGAACCGGGATGAACGGACCCAGTTTTGAATAACCGGCCGGTTCTTTTTTTCTTTTTTTTTGAAAATTCCTTTTTTTTTTTTGTTTCTTTATCTTTTCTTCTGGCCTGGGTTCTCTGTTCTCAGCCACAAGCAGTCACTCCATTCTTTCTCTCTTGGTTCGCCGTTTGCTTTGGGACCCGGATTGAACGACGGCGTCCACGGCAGCTCAGGATCGCCGTTCGCTGACTTCGCTCGCAGATAGCTCGCTCGGCGTTCATCTTCCTCGCTCGCAGATCGCAGATCGCAGATCGCAGATCGCAGATCGCAGATCGCAGATAGCTTGCCAGATCGCCGTTCATCTTCCGCCATCCACGCTGCGCCAGGGTCGTCCGTGCCGTCGCGCCACCATCCACCTGCGCCAAGGTTGTCAGGGAAGCTCCGTGCCGTCGCGCCACCGTGCTTGTGCTTCATTTTGAGCCAAGGTCAGATATGTGCTTCAGCCTACTTAGTTTCATTTTTGCTTTCTTTCCATGTTTTTTCTGCTGAAGGCTTGATTGCTTGTTCCACCAGTAGAATGAAGGTATCTTGTCCCACCACATAGCCATTTTCAGACTATGATATTGATGTTATAATGAGCGATATATCCAAGGTCAAACGAAGAGCAAGAAATATACGTGGCTGTGACTCTGCTTCAACAAAACAAATAGAAACTCAGGATTTTGTTTTGTTTAGGAACTATATAAGACCCGTGGTTGTGGGTGATAATCCAAATGGCCATATGGTTTGGTGGAATAGTAGGAATTCCCCGCATTGTCATTGTCCCCGGTCCATTCCATCTTTATTGTGTTTGATTATTTATGGTTTCTCGCGCTGTGCAATTGGAACCCGCCACCAACCACCAATTGTTTGTTTGTTTTCATTTTCCTTTCCTTCAAAACCATTACCGTAACTATTGATAAGGGACAACTGTTTGCTTGTCCATTTTGGTTCTATGAATGGATAAACTAATGTGGAGTTACTACATAAATGAATTAATGTTTTAAAGACTTGAATTTGTTCTCTATCTTTATGTGTTTGGCTTGTAAATTATGATATGAATGTGTTATGTTTGGTAATTTAGTTGTTTGAACTTGAAGCTTTGAACTATGATTAATCAATTAAGCGATTTTTTTCTATCTTTATGAAAATGAGTTATATGATGATAGTTATTATTATTTTTAAATTTTTTTATTAGTATCTGGTTCGACCACAGGTAGAACCAATTGAACCATGACCCGGAGGTTTTGCCGGTTCGATATCGGTTCGGTTCTTAAAACATTGGAGGTTAGAGAAGAAAAAGAAAAAGAAAAAGAAAAAGAAAAAGGAAAATACACACTAGTGCAACGATGCGCTTTGGAATTTAGAAGAATAGAAGCCGCATATTGTGTTAGGGTTTTGCAGATTTTCAATTTTCCTTCAATTTCTTGATTGCAAGTGTGAGTTCCTTAGGTAAAAGATCCATGTGCTTCTCGCAATTGCAACACCCTGTTTGCTTCTCGCAATCTCAATTTGTTTTTTAATCTCTCTGAACCAGGTGCTTCTTGCTGTTGCAACATCTTTGTTGCCTTCCCGTGGCATCGCAAATTCTTCACACTTTTTTTCAATTTTTTAGGTTGATTATTTTTCTGCCCGCATTGGCTCACTTTCAAAGCTCTAGAAATACATGGCTCAGGTACTCCATCCATTTTTATTTTATCTAGTGTTTTAAGATTAGATAACGGTGGATGATTAATTTATGTATTTTCAATTTCGATTTCATTTTTTGTTCTGTCCAAAGTTCCCCCCCCCCTGGGCGGGGAATAAAATTGATATCTGTTTTGTTGTGGGAAAACCCATTTGATTTTTTTGTCGAAATGAAGAAACACGAAAGCAGAATCCCAGATTCCAGCAAAACCCAATACGAGGAGGAGAGTGGGACAGTCCTGTCTTCTTCAAGTTCCTCAGAAGATGTGAGTAACTTCAAAATTTATAAAATTATGATTTTTTTTTTGTTCATCAAAACAATGTCCATTTTAAGTGTCAATGGTTTTGGTGATATAGGAGGAGGAGATAGAGCAGGAGTTGGCTGAGGTAACATTTGAGGAGTTGCAGAAAGCACGCTCAAATGGGGCACATGCATTTTTCCAGAAGCCCAGAGAAGAGAAAAAGTTGAGGAGGGCCAACAAGAATAGGTATTGTAATTGAGTTAACAGAGTGGTTTTCATTTGGTTAAGGACACACATGGAAATGATAACTGATTCCTGTGTTTGCCAAGGCCAATGGAGGCTAGTAGCAAGAAGCCAGTTCCTGTTTTTAGAGAGGTCGTCCAAGCTCCTAAGAAGGTGGGTTTACTTATCAATTGTATAGTGTTTAATGTTCTCTACTTCTATTTGTGCTATTACTTTTCATTGACACACTGAATAGTTAAACTTTTAATATCTAATGAGGGCCTTTAGCTCTAAAATTCCTTCTTTTAGCTCTTCTCCTGTGGTTGCAAAGCATTTTAATATTTTAGATCTACCATGCAACAACCATTTGCAGGCTCATGCAGAGGAAGAAGGACAATTGCAGCCTGTTTCTTATATTGTTTGCTTTACACGTGCACATGCATGTTCCCACATGATTAAACCTCTTGGTTCACCATCATATGTGTGAATTTATGTTTTGAGCTGGTCAAAGTGTATTACAGCAATGTCTTTTGCTATGTAAATACTTAGAAGTTTTTAAATTTTAGGGGTTGTGCAATATGATACGGAAATCATGTTGAATATGAATATGATCTTTCCCTTTTATATATCTTGATATTCTTGCTGAATTATGTATACCTTCAATAATGTTCAGGTTGTACGTGATCCACGTTTTGAATCTCTTTGCGGTACACTTGACCCTGAAGGGTACGTGTACCTTTGGACATGTGTTCTCTTGTTTTTCCTTTTTTTTTTGTTGTCTAGTAAATTCATGTTAAGAATGTCATATTTTGAGTTGCAATTATCATGACAAAGTTTAAGCAATTCCACAATAGTATAAAGCTATGTTGATTCTGGTGTTGCCTTTGCCATTTGAGAGTTGTATAGCCAAGTGCCATTCATTTATTATAATAATAATTATTAGATTAAAAAGCTAGTTACCATCATGTGAAGGAGTCAACTTAGTGAAAATAGTGAAAGCAGTGATAGAAGAATGCAAATTTCACATGAAAGTCTTGCTTAATGTGAGGAAATTTTAATCCCCACACGCAAGTTTGAAAATAATCCTTAAAAATGTTCTTATGTCATAGATAATTATTTTTCTATCCAAAAAAGAAAATCCTCAGATCCTGACTCAAATATATTATCTCTCTACTATATATTAGAAGCTGTCAGGTAATGTTGAAGAGATCATTATGCTGATATTTATTTTCAGTGCATGACAAACAATTGCATTTGATTTGAAAGTATATGGGCTGCTCTAGACAATTCTATATTCGATTCAACACCCGTATTTTAGCATGTGTCTTGGAGCATGTTGTAAGATAGGATGTTGGTCTTAGTCTTACTGTAGGGACACTGGAGAAATGGATAGATTTCTGTATTACTTAAGCATGTTTCTTTGGGAGATGGCATTTGGTATCTTCTTTCTGGGTGATGCTATAGCTAGTTCTTGATTCCTGCAATGCCATGTTCTTTAAGTAGGTAGCATTTGCTTGGGATGTATTATTTAATTATATAGTTAATATTCTGGCCTAGGTCATAGCGTTTGCTTTTGAGATTTTATTTAATTATTGCTGGATAATACCTATGAACAATTTAATGCAAATGTTTTTGTTGTTGCTATTTTTTTAAGCAAGTTCTTTTAAACAAATCTTGAAGCTTCTCTTGCTTCCGACAATGGGAACCATGTGGCACTAGTAATATATATTGTTGGACTTGCAGGTTTAGGAAGAGATATAATTTTTTATTTGAAAGTGATCTTCCTGCTGAAAGAGAGGTATTCTTCCTGATTCCAATTGTAGAGTTTTATCTCTAGTTTATTTTATGACTTTGTTAATTCCTCTAATGACATCTTCTGGGCATAACAGGCTCTTAAGAAGGAATTGAAAAGACATAAAGATCCAAAACGCGTCAATGACATAGAAGAACGCATATCATGGATTGTAAGTACTTTTCTTTTGGAAGGAGATTTTATCTATATTTCAGACCATTTGTTCCATTTAAGTTGATCACTATTTTAGAAGTTTTTCTTCTACCTCCAGAAGTGTGAAGCTTATTGATTTACTTGATCACATTTACATGTCTTTTCAGGATAAACAGTTGAAGTCTGATTCAGCAAAGCATATCAATGCAGAGATATTGGCTAAGCACAAGAAGAAAGAGAGAGAAGCAGCCAAGCAGGGCAAACGTCCTTTTTATCTCAAGAATTGTAATGCTTCCTCCTGCCTTCCTTTCCCTCTCCTCTCTCTCTCCAGATGTTGGAAACGCAATTTCTGTTTATGTTAATTTTTGTCTGCTTTGTTATAAGAGAAGTGAAGGTCCCTGCAAAAGCCAAAATTTAGAGTACATGTTAAGTTCGTGGAGCCAATGCTGTTTGATTAGATAGACTCTAATAAGTTATAACCCTTAAATAATTTCGACATTGAGTAATCTGAATTCCCTTTTCACTTCCTGTAGCACACTGGTGGTTGTGCAGCTTGTGCTTACATGTCAATGGCAGCATTTACTGCTTTGGCAGAAATGATTGTGCATTAGCAGATTATTGTTGGTGATTGAAATGCTAATGCTATCAAGTCTATCTGATGTCAAAGTTGGTATTAGTGGTGATATGTTTGATAGTGATGATGCTAGTAATCTGTGATAGTTGTGTAACACTGTAGGATATGAAGCCATATCTATGTAGTATGATTTGAAAGCAATATAGTTAGTATGAGTTGAAAGCAATCTAGTTCTTTGTTGCTTCCCATTAGTTTCATTGGCAATCCTATGTATCTCAATGAGGGTTAAGTGGTGCCAAACAAATAAACTCAAAAGCATATAAAACAAAATAAATAAAGAATAAAATGAAACATTAACTATAGATGCTGACTTTATTTTGTTACTTGCAGCTGAAATCCAGAAGCAAAGGCTTATTGAAAAATATAAGCATCTCAAGGTATGCATCTTAGAACATCTGTGTGTGTGTATGTGTAATGTGCTGCCCCCAATAACCTAGGTAACTTCTCCGTCCCCATTATGTCATTTAATGATTGTCTTTTATTCTAACTCTATATTTACACACCATTTTCAGTCGTCTGGCAAACTTGAAGCATTTGTTGAGAAAAGGAGGAGGAGGAATGCTGCAAAGGATCATAGATACATGCCATATCGTAGATCTGGTGACAATGTTGAATAAGGTTGTTAGCTTTAAGGTTCTTTTGTAGGCTGATTATACTGGTATATGCATTTTGTCTGCCATCTTTTGTTAGTAAAGATGATCCCTTCATGATGACTATCATGATATGTGTTGGGCGAGTGCCTGGTATTGTCTATTCTGCAAGATTCTAAAAACCATTTTTTATGTTATGTCGTGGGAAAGGTCTTTGCCATTATCATTAGGTCCCGTGTTAGTTTCTTAGTCAATGATGATTCTCTGATTGCATAATTTTACTGAATTACTTATTTTTCATCGAAGGAGTATGAATATCAGAACTTTTTAATTTTGAGGATGCCACTGTTGAAACCTATTAACTATTAAGTAGTGAAAAGTTATAGTGTCAAGCAGACACCCCTTCCCTTTGATCCCTGCCCCTCTTTTTGTTCTGGAATTTTAATTCCCAACTGTGAAATTTTCTTTGAAGGAAAGAAAAAGGAAAATACTAGATAGCCGGAATTATTTTGCTAGAATTTTTGCCAGAATGAATTGGCATTATTCATGACTCTTGGATTAATGAGTGGTTCCCACCCTTTTGACTTATCCAACAACCACCCTTAAATCTTAACAAATTCTGGCTGAAATTTTGTCCAAATTTTCTGGTTGTGTAGCATTACTCAAAGAAAAAGACATAAAGATACCTGGTCTTTCTCTTCATCCTCATCTAGCTAACATATTACCTATGCCAAATTGTATGTGGTGTATTAGTGTCTTGACATGTTCTAATGTGTGTTAATCCCTTGTTTTTTACTTTATTATTTTCAGATAATAGAAAAACGTTATGAAAACTCCCTTCCACTTTTTAGGTTTGTTAGACAAATATTCAAATTGAAAGCATAAACTGATTTATAAACAGTGCAAATAAGCTTGTGATTATTGAGATTAAATTAATGACATACACGGACAATCAAGTCGAGATGTGCAAAACTACATTGTTTACCATTTTAGCGATGACTTGTTTTTCAGAACAGCCCAGGTTCGTAGGTAGTTTTCTCCCCTTATCTCGCCTTTCTAGTTCCTACCACATCCCTAATACCCTAATCTCACAATAATTCAATAAAAATAAAAAGTTTATCTTGTTTGGAAAATCCATGTATACATCTACAAATAGAATTTGCCCTATTCAATCATATAGTGAAGTCCATTTTTTCCTTAACTCATACTCTTCAATGGGTCTATATCAGAATTTTTTGGTTGTATGCTATCTAGGCCTTTTGATGCAAGCTTTTGAGCATTAGGCAGGGTTCTTTGTTTCATCGTACATTTTGGTAGCTACTAGTAATTTCTGACTGCCCAATGGATAAAAAATCTCATCTTGATCTGCCAATAATTTCCTCCATTAAACAATTATCGTATTTGATTGTTTAGCTCTTCTACTCCTAATGGCCTACAGAGTCCTATATTTGATCCCAAAACATTCGATTATGTGCAATGGGTGCTTAATGGTTGAATAACTTGGGTTGCTAATGACAAAGACTGAAATGTTTGTATTTTTTTGCTAATGAATTTGAAATTTCTGTCCTTGCGCAAGTGTTAAAGTTGGGTAAAGTAATGTTTAATGGCTGCACAAATAGAGCTGTTAGTCAATGGAGGGGAGTGTCATTTTTCGGTGACAATGTAGTTGACTTTTATTTCAAAATATCTGAAGTTGAGTATAGTTTACCCAAAAATGTTGTCATCCAAACAAGTCGAAAGGAGGATGGAATCAATATATATATGTATAAAGGAGGTTCAAGACTTAATGTGGGGAGGGAATGGTAAATTAAAGTGCAAGCAAAGTGGCTTAACTGTAATTCGATATCGAGATCAAGTAATTTCTTAGAGAGACTTAATACCACTTGAACTATAACTAGCTAGCTGTTGATTACTTCATATTTGGATTCGCACATCGTGCTTCTTTTCTATTCTATTACTTTCGTAAACTCTAGTCACCCAATTAACGAAGGAAAACGCGGTGACTGAGATTTCTAACATGATTATGGCTCTGGGTGTAAAATGCATGGGTTACTGTTTCATTTTTTAAAGGTATAACTGTTAGAAGTTTAAATGTACTACATATAGTATATAATATATAATATATAAAAGGAAAGGTTTGGCAGCCCTTCGTTTGAACCGGATAACTGGAAAGAAGAGTAGTTCAAGGTTTAACCGGTTTGATCGGTTGAATCGGTGGTTGAATTGATATATTATATATATAATAAATTACAAAAATCATAAACTGTTTTGTCGTGTCGCCACCTGTATTGTGAAGAAGAAGGACTAGAACCGTGAAGCATCGTGAAGAAGAGATTCAGTCTCTTCCAACCCAACTCCCACGGAGCTAAATCTTAATGTTTTTTTTTTTAAAAAGAAACTTTTTTCTTCTTTTTTTTTAATAAAAAATTTAAATGAAAAGTTGATGAACAAACCGACTAGTTTTTATTTTCGATTTTCACTGGTTCAACCGGTTTTTTTCTCATTTTTTGTGGTTTAATCGCTCGGGTGGTTCTTTGGTTGAACAAAAACCGGTAAAGCTTCCGGTCCACGGTCCAATCGGTTAGACCGATTTTTAAAACACTGCTTTGTATATCCTACCAAACCAAATCAAACTATTTTGTCTGGTATTATTTAGTTACACACCTTTTTGTTTTGCTTCTCTGGATCAGTGTCTTCTCTCGAGTCTTAATGTTTGTGCGTGAATTGAAGCTGAAAAGTTGTAAGGCTTTAACTATTTGATCAAGGACCATAGCAAAGAAGGCAGGTCTTTATTGGGTTCAAGTGTGAGTAAGAAGTCCCATATTGAAAAGAAATGAACAAAGTGAAGGCTATATTAGTGGAAAAGACCCATGAACCTAATGCCTTAAGGTTTTAGGTCAAGATGTGATGTCAAGCCCACTTATGTAGTTCATTGGTTGCAGATCTCTCTGGTGTTTTGGGCTCTCTCGGTGATAACAAGTGTCTTTCCCTGCCTATTATTTGGCCCATTTCTATGGGCGAGAACCAGATAAATATTGCATTTTTCGGCTTAATATTGAAGGATAACACCAACTAGCCCATAGATACCTGAAATTAGCTAAATACCAACAATTAATCAGAGTTAAAGGTAGATTCTAGAAAATTTTTATCTTATTTTTTTTTAAAGACCTATAATTAAAATACTTAAGAAAGAGTTTTGACCTTAAAAAAATTAGATATGTATAGGTTGTTCGGCGATTATATATTTAGTAAAATTATTTTTGCCTCTTTAAATACGCAGACTAATGTTATATATAAATCTTAAGGCTGGGGAGGATTTCAAGAATCCATGTTTAAAACCTGTAAGTTGCTAATGGTGTGTTATTTTGGATTTATTTTTTGTGATAACTTTTCCCAAAAGGGATATATAAATATTTGAAGTATTGCTATTCAACAGGGATGGCTGAATAGAGTTTTCCAAATATTTGAAGCATTAAATGTGTTGTAAGGAAAATTTTACGTATAGGTTCTAAGTAGGAGTTGTACTAAGGACTTCTTGATACACTGGGAGAAAAAGCTTATGCAAATTTTTACTGCTCTTAACTACTATTATCTCCCCTTATTTATTTATTTATTTATTTTTGTTCACACGCCCCAAATCTTGAACAACACTAGCCACATGTTTCATATCGCTTTGAAGATGCGTTTCCAATAATGAATAGGATAACGCTACTTGTGTCGCAAAACAGTTAAGAAGTCCAATAATTTATATTTGTCTCATTTGGGAGAGTGAGCTTAATTTGGAAGAGAGCAGTACTTCCAGTTTTCCATCTGAGGCAATAATGGACTACGTAACACTTCTGCTACTCGTATCCTTTGTGTGGGCAATCATTTTTTTCTTCATCTCCAGCCATGGAAGCCAAAGCTCTAAACCTTCCAAGCTTCCACCAGGTCCTCGGCCCTATCCTATCATTGGAAACATCTTGGAGCTTGGCAGCAATCCTCTCCAGTCATTCACTCAGCTTTCTAAAATTTATGGACCTATAATGACTCTCAAGTTGGGCAGAATAACCACCATAGTGATTTCTTCTCCAGAAATAGCCAAAGAAGCACTGCATACAAATGACCTAGTCTTTTCTAGCAGGACAATCCCAGATACCATCAGGGCGCTTGATGACCACTATAAACTTTCAATGCTATGGATGCCCACATCAGCTAAGTGGACAACCCTTCGAAGAGCTTGTACTACAAAAATATTCTCCCCTCAACAGTTAGACTCTACACAATTCCTCCGTAAAAGAAAGGTGCAAGACTTATAGACTATGTGCACGAATGCTGCAAGAAAGGTGAAGCAGTGGATTTTGGTGAGGCTGTACTTACAACAGTCCTCAATTCCATATCAAACATTTTTCTCTCTATCGACCTGTCTCATTATTGTGCTTCTGACAAGTCTCGAGTTTAAGGACATGATATCTGCTGTTGTGGAAGAAGCTGGAAGGCCTAATGTTGCAGACTTTTTCCCTTGTTTCCGATTATTTGACCTACAAGGTGCGCGTGCAAGGATGAGAAATCACTATGCAAAGTTGCTTGCATTTTTTGATGGAGTTATGGAGGAAAGAATGCGTTTAAGAGCTTCAAAAATGAGTTCAAAGGAGTGCAACGATGTGTTAGATTCCTTTCTGGATCTTATCAAAGAAGAGAGTTCCCAATTGAGCCGCCATGATGTTTTACATTTATTTATGGTGAGTATTTTATTCAGCTTTCTATATCAGATATTATTCCCAAAATTCTCTAAAAATACTGTGAACTCTGTTGCAGATTTACATTGCATATTTTACTTTGCTATTTTACAGTTTAAGCTTTTGTAAGCTAGCAATCAAGTTCATCACTCCAATGAAGAAAGTTCCCGTTAAATAATATATCTGTTCATTCTTAACTATATCTTTACATGATTGGCTGACTTTATTTTTTTCTCCCCTTCATTAGTTAATTTTGACCACATATTTTTTTTATTTGGTATAATTTGGTCTACACAATAGAGGATTTTCATCCTCCTTAATTATAATTCAACATATATGTTTAGAATGGTATAGATTTGGGTGGAGAATAAAGAAAATTGTAATTATATTTGGACATGATTTGTCTAAATACATACCTAAATCCAATCTATCAGACATAGGTGCTCATCACTGACTAACTCTCGAGCATGACCTCATATTCAATTATGTTTATTTGAAGGTTGTAGTACACTCGATGATCATATACAAGCCTTGGAAGATATAGTATTGAAGTGTCTTCTATCAGAAAACACAAAAGGATTCTTCAATTAACTTCTCAAAGATCTTTAAATAAATTATAAACCCGCATAACGGTTGTAAAATTCTCATCAAACAAAAATATATATATAAGGTTCAGATCAGATCAAATGGTTCTATCTTTAAATGAATTTTTGAATGTTTTCTCTTAAAAAAATTCAAATTCACTTGACAAAATTTCATTCTCACCTAATAATCTTGTACACTTTCATTTTTACTTTATGCTATACCAGGATTTATTTGTAGCTGGAATAGACACAACACAATGGAATGGACAATGGCAGAGTTGCTGCATAACCCAGAAAAATTGGTATAAGTTAGAGAGGAACTGCAAGAAGTGCTTTGCAAACATGGACAACTTGAAGAGTCTCACACCTCAAAGTTCCCTTACCTACGGGCAATGGTGAAAGAAACTTTGCGCCTTCACCCTCCAGCTCCATTTCTAGTACCCCACAAGTCACATCATGATCTAGAGTTATCTGGCATCACAGTGCCCAAAAATGCACAAATCCTAGTAAATGTGTGGTCAATGGGACGAGATTCAAGCATTTGGACTAACCCAAATTTATTTGAACCTGAAAGGTTTTTGGAGAGTGAAATTGATTTTAAAGGGAGGGATTTTGAGCTTATCCCATTTGGTGCTGGCAGAAGAATTTGCCCTGGATTACCTTTGGCTTCTAAGGCCATGCACTTTATGTTGGCCTCCCTCTTGCGTCACTTCAATTGGAAGCTCGCTGATGAGCTAAAACCAGATGATATGGATATCAGTCAGAATTATGGGATTACGTTACATAAGGTCCAACCTCTCCGAGTTGTTCCTATCAGAGTTTAGTTGTTCATATAATGATTCAATTAGTAAACACATCATGCATGTTATGCTATCTTTCAGCCATAGTTGTGCCATTATTGTTACTTCTTATTTTCTTCATCTCATGTAGCAAATGGAGTAGTTTGTTACTTGTTATGTTTTTGTAAGCCTAAATACGCAAGTAACAAAAAGTGTTTAAAAATAAAAATAACTACTTAAATATGCTTTTTAGTTCCTATAAATAATCGTGTTTGTTAGAGAGTAATAGTGTTAGTGTATGCTAACTGTATTGAGTTAAACCTGTACCAGTTGCATTATATTTATCCTTCACCTGATTAATTATATAGTACAAGAATTCACCAGGAAACTAAAATTATGCTAATCGGTTGTGACAATAGGGTCAAAAGTCTGGATAACATACTACATATATTTCAAAACGTTGCTTTCGTCCAAGATATGGATTCTCTGAAAATATAGTTATTGAATTAAAAATAAACATATTATATAATCAAAATTTTACATTTTTCCATTTACATCCTAAAATTATCATTTTGGACAGGAAAATAGAAAGGAAAAAAAGGAATGTATTTAAAAAAAATTAAAAATATGATGATTGTAAGAAGGAAAGTACATACAGGTAAGCCTGAAGTAACTTCAATAATTATCATGTCTTTATTTTCAAAGACATTATTTCAAATCAAAATATAAGTAACTATACTTGTTTTTTCTGAATTTTTTTTACAGCATCATGTTTTGAGCTCTTTTTCTATTCAATTTGAGGAAAACAAAACACTTATTGACTGCAGCATGGAATAGTTTTATTTTCATTTTATTTATCTGCCACGTGTATCTTAAAAGTCTTTGTGAAAAAACCCAAACCAAAAGAAAAAGCATAACTATGCTTCGATGGGAATAGCTTGGAGAGGCTGGGCCTTATGTAAGGTAATCCCATACTTCTCAGACATATCCAGGTCCTCTGCCTTTAGCCCATCTGGGAGCTTCCAATCATAGATACATAGAAGAGAGGCCAACATCATGTGCAGAGTTCTAGAAGCCAATGGCAATCCTGGGCAGATCCTTCTTCCAGCTCCAAAGGGAATGAGCTCAAAATCACGGCCTTTAAAATCAACTTCACTCTCTAAGAATCTTTCTGGCATAAATTGATTTGGGTTTGTCCAAATACTTGAATCTCTCCCCATAGCCCATACATTAACTAGAATCTGTGCATTTTTAGGCACCACGAAGCCGCATAGTTCCACATCGTCTTTTGACTTGTGTGGGAGTAAAAATGGACCAGGTGGGTGCAAGCGGAAAGTTTCCTTCACCACTGCTCGTAGGAAAGGAAGCTTTGAGATATGTGATTCTTCAAGTTGTTCACCTTTGTCAAGGCATTGTTGTTGAAGCTCTTTTCTAACTTTTTCTAATTTTTCTGGGTTACGAAGCAACTCTGCCATTGCCCATTCTACCATGCTTGATGTTGTGTCTATTCCAGCCACAAATAAATCCTGATTGATATGATCAATTAGGAAAAACACATCAGATGACATATCTATAGGATATATACTAGGTGATGTGAGCAATTCCGACCAAATTAGAAAATTTTAGGTGCGGTGTTATGCAATAAAATTTAATAATAGGAGTAGATTTAAATTTTATGAGGTCTTTCTAAAGAAAAAGATATTCCCATGGTTCCTCAAAATTGACTTTTACCTTTTCATGTATAAGCAAGGGTAAATTTAGTGTACGCTTAAAAATATGGGTGAAAGTTGTAAGGATGAGATTTATATGAAAAAGTTTTGAGGATGAGAATGATATGTTCGGATTGCCTTTATGCTTTATATTGGAGAGAAACTTCTACAAAGCATACGGCTAGTGGCTATATGTAAAATTATATATTTCTTTCTCATGATGACATGATGTAAGGGAAGACCTTGAATTTGGTAGCCAAATACTCACCAGAAATAAGTGCAACACATGAGCGCGGCTCACTTGCGAATTGTCATCCAGCATGAGTTCCAGCACAGAATCTAACACATCATTGCACGTCTTGGATCCCATTTCTAAAGCTCTTGAACGCAATCTTTCTTCTATAAGACCATCAAAGAAGGCAATTAACTTTACAAAGTAATTCTTCACTCTTGCACGCGCTCCTTGTGGGTCAAGCTGGCGAAAGATTGGGAACAAGTCCACAACATTAGGCCTTCCAATTTCTTCCATAATACCCCAAATGATGTCCTTAAACTCTTGAGACTTATCGGAAGTATAATGAGCCAAATCCATAGAGACGAAAGTGTTTGATATGGAATTAAGCACGGTTGTAAAGGAAGCCTCACCAATATCCAAAGCTTCACCTTTCTTGCAGCTTTCCTTGACATAATCCAGCAATTCTTGCAACTTTCTTTGACGAAGAATCTGTGTAGAATCAAGCTGTTGGGGAGAGAACACTTTGGTAACACAAGCTCTCCTGAGGTTCCTCCACTGAGCTGATGGAGGCATCCATGCCACAGAAAGTATGTGGTGGTCAAGTGCTCGAACAGTATCTGGGACTGTCCTGTAAGAGAAGATTTGGTCATTTTTATGCAGTACTTCTTTGGCTACTTGTGGAGAGGAAATGACTATGGTGGTTGTGTTGCCAAGCTTAAGACTCATTACAGGTCCATAAGTCTGAGAAAGCTTGGTGAGTGCCTGGTGAGGCTGGTTGCCAAGTTCTAAGATGTTTCCTATGATAGGAAAAGGGCGAGGCCCTGGGGGATGTTTGAGGGATTTGGGGGTTTTGCTGCCTAAGCTGGAGATGAGGACATGAATGCTTGCGCACATGAAGGAAATTAGCAGCAGAAGTGCAAGGTAGTCCATGGTTATTGGCTTCAAATCTTTCCTTCTATAGTTTCTTTTGTATATCGAAATACATAGCTCTAGTCAAAAGGTGACGCGCGCCCTGCAATAACAAGCAGATAATTTTTAATAATTGGACTCTAGAGTTCACCTAACCTACACTCAATATTTATTTTGTGAGCTCAACAGTTAAAAGAACTACTTTATCCAATGAATCCTATATAAAAATCATCAAGTTCCATATTGCACAAATCTTTTGAAAAACTAACTAATTTACCTCTTATCCTGTCTTCCAAATAGCAATGAACGTGTCATTCATGCTTGTCCTTGTTAGAACTTTGAAGTCTTTTTTGGGAAATTACGTGATGCTGTCGCTAGATCACAGGTTTTCTGCTTTGGATCGTAGAAATAACCAAGCGTAAGTCATCTATTCTTGCGTGCTAATTGTCATCACTTTGACAATACAAATGCAACACGAAACGTATAATATTTGGATTTCTCGTTCTCTGAATCCACCAAGTCCCAGTCACTTTTTGGTTTTTGGATTCTTTTTCAATGAGTTAGGGCATGTTTGTATTGAGCGGTGCGTTGGCCAAATGGCCGATGAGAAGAAGGAAGTTTATTTTTTCTTCTCACAGAATTGCCTCGTAATACGTGTAAAGTACAGTTTGTGTTTGAAAAAATTTAAACCAAACAGACTGTTACTGAATTCTGCGTTTGACAATAATTTAGTGCAATGTATGATGCATATAACCAACTAATCAAGAAGGGAGGCATGGTGATTCATTTGTAGTAGGTTGACCACAATGCACTCTGTAGAGGTCAAACAATCCATATATTTTTTTTTTGTATATTTATTCTATGGTGGGGCCTATATGTTCTTACATTTTTCTTACCCTTCTGCTTCTTTTTTTTTTACATAAAAAAAATAAAAATATCTATGTCCTATTCTTTGACTTCAAGATTGATACTATTTCTTGGAACACCGATATTACTGCCTCATGTCGTCGGCAGTGGTGAAAGATACTTTGCGCCTTCACCCTCCTGCTCCATTTCTAGTACTCCACAAGTCAAATGATGATGTAGAGTTATCTGGCTTCCCAGTGCCCAAAAAATGCACAAATCCTTGTAAAAGAGTGGTCAATGGGACGAGATTCAAGCATTAAATTTATTTGAACCTGAAAGGTTTTTGGAGAGTGAAATTGATTTTATAAAGGCAGAGATTTTGAGTTTATCCCATTTGGTGCTGGCAGAAGAATTTGCCTCGGATTACCTTTGGCTTCCAGGGCCATGCACTTTATGTTGGCCTCCCTTTTGAATCACTTCAATTGGAAGCTCGCTGATGAGCTAAAACCAGTACATATGGATATGAGTCAGAATTATGGGATTACGTTACATAGGGTCCAACCTCTCCGAGCTGTTCCTATCAAAGTTTAGTTGTTAATATGAAGATTCAGTTAGCAAATACATTATACTTGTCATGCTATCTTTTCTATATCTTTTGGCCATAGTTGTGGCGTTATTGCTACTTGTTATTTTCTTCATCTCATGTAGCAAATGGAGTAGTTTGTGGTCAACACTAACTGAACTTTCGAGATTTGATTTTTTCTTTCTTTCTTGTGAGCCTAAATATGCAAGAAATTAATAAAAAAAAAGTGTTCAAAAATAAAAATAACTACTTAAATAATAGTGTTTGTTAGAGAATAGTAGTGTTAGTGTATGCTAACTGTATTTAGTTAAACTTAAACCTGTACTAGTTGAATTATATTTATCCTTCACTTGATTTATTAGTATGAGTATTCACACGGAAACTAAGATTATGCTATTGAATTAAAAATAAACATATTATATAATCAAAATTTTACATTTTTCCATTTACATCCTAAAATTATCATTTTGGACAGGAAAATAGAAAGAAAAAAAAAAAGGAATGTATTTTTTTAAAAAAAACTTAAAAATATGATGATTGTAAGAAGGAAAGTACATATAGGTAAACCTGAAGTAACTTCAATAATTATCATGTCATTATTTTCTCAGACATTATTTCAAATCAAAATATAAAAGTAACATATACTTGTTTTTTCTGAATTTTTTTTACAGCATTATGTTTTGAGCTCTTTTTCTCTTCAATTTGAGGAAAACAAAACACTTATTGATTGCCGAATGGAATAGTTTTATTTTCATTTTATTTATCTGCCACGTGTATCTTAAAAGTCTATAAAACATCACAATCTTTTCTCCACTTGTGAAAAAACCAAAACCAAAATAAAAAGCATAACTACGGTTCGATGGGAATAGCTTGGAGAGGCTGGGCCTTATGTAAGGTAAACCCATACTTCTCAGACATATCCATGTTCTCTGCTGTTAGCCCATCTGGGAGCTTCCAATCATAGATACATAGAGAGGCCAACATAATGTGCAGAGCCCTAGAAGCCAATGGCAATCCTGGGCAGATCCTTCTTCCAGCTCCAAAGGGAATGAGCTCAAAATCATGTCCTTTAAAATCAACTTCACTCTCCAAGAATCTTTCAGGCATAAATTGATTTGGGTTGTCCAAATACTTGAATCTCTCCCCATAGCCCATACATTAACTAGAATCTGTGCATTTTTAGGCACCATGAAGCCATATAGTTCCACATCTTCTTTTGACTTGTGTGGCACTATCAATGGGACAAGTGGGTGGAAGCGGAAAGTTTCCTTCACCACTGCTCGGAGGAAAGGAAGCTTTGAGATATGTGATTCTTCAAGTTGTTCACCTTTGTCAAGGCACTGTTGTTGAAGCTCTTTTCTAACTTTTTCTGGGTTACGCAGCAACTCTGCCATTGCCCATTCTACCATGCTTGATGTTGTGTCTATTCCAGCCACAAATAAATCCTGATATGATCAATAAGGAAAAACAATGAAATATCTATTTAATTGAGGGGACATGATTGGAGACAGGAAAAGGGAGTGAAGATTTTATTCCCTTCTGCAATGGTTCCTCAAAATTAAATTTTACCTTTTCATGTAGAAGTTAAGATAAATTTAATGTACTTATTTATATATATATATATATATATTAAATTTAAAGATGAAATTAATATGAAAATTGGTATAAAAAATTCATCTATAGCCTTAATTTTAATGCGATACCAAATGACTCTAACTGGATGCTAAGAGTTAATCATGCACAATTGGGGCACCTTCTTCATGAGTTTGGTAAGCGATGACTTTAATACTTCACAATAATTTTTTTGGTGTAAACTAGGATATTTCTTTACTCGAAAAGTAAGAGATTAATCCTACGAGATACAGTCAGGCGTGTGAAGCGAAAACCCTTCCCAATTGCATTTTTTCCATTTACATCGCCCCAATGATTAAATCGGGACAAGATATTTAAGGTGACTGATGTCCTTCCACGCGAACCAACGTAAGTTGTTAATACTTCACAATAATTGAGGTCTACTATTATATGTCCAGAAGATTGCCTTTATGCTTAGGTATACGGCTAGTGGGTATATGTAAAATTATATATTTCTTTGAAGCCCAGATACTCACCATCACCAGAAATAAATGTAGAACATGAGGGCGGCTCACTTGCGCACTGTCTTCTAGCATGAGTTCCG
Organism: Styphnolobium japonicum; assembly: GCA_023212625.1. Lineage (NCBI taxonomy): Eukaryota > Viridiplantae > Streptophyta > Magnoliopsida > Fabales > Fabaceae > Styphnolobium > Styphnolobium japonicum. The sequence goes on along the minus strand of JALBWW010000007.1, from coordinate 9,068,986 downwards.
GTAATGAATCTAACACATCATTGCACGTCTTGGATCCCATTTCTAAAGCTCTTGAACGCAATCTTTCTTCTATAAGACCATCAAAGAAGGCAATTAACTTTCCAAAATAATTGTTCATTCTTGCACGCGCACCTTGTGGGTCAAGCAAGCGAAAGATTGGGAAAAAGTCCACAACATTAGGCCTTCCAGCTTCTTCCATGATACCCCAAATGATGTCCTTAAACAGACTTATCAGAAGTATAATGAGCCAAATCCACAGAGACGAAAGTGCTTGATATGGAATTAAGCACGGTTGTAAAGGAAGCCTCACCAATATCCAAAGCTTCACCTTTCTTTGCAGCTTTCCTTGACATAATCCAGCAATTCTTGCACCTTTCTTTGACGAAGAATCTGTGTAGAATCAAGCCGTTGGGGAGAGAACACTTTGGTAGCACAAGCTCACCTGAGGGTCCTCCACTGAGCTGATGGAGGCATCCATCCCATGGAAAGTATGTGGTGGTCAAGTGCTCGGACAGTATCTGGGACATTCCTGTAAGAGAAGATATGATCTTTTTTATGCAGTACTTCTTTGGCTACTTGTGGAGAGGAAATGACTATGGTGGTTGTGTTGCCAAGCTTCAGACTCATTACAGGTCCATAAGTTTGAGAAAGCTTAGAAAGTGCCTGGTGAGGCTGGTTGCCAAGTTCCAAGATGTTTCCTATGATAGGAAAAGGGCGAGGCCCTGGGGTCTGTTTGGGAGATTTGGGGGTTTTACTGCCTAAGCTTGAGATGAGGACATGAATGCTTGCCAACACAAAGGAAGTTAGCAGAAGAAGTGCAAGGTAGTCCATGGTTATTGGCTTCAAATCTTTCCTTCATTGGCTAATTTCTTTTGTATATGGAAATGCATAGCTCTAGTCAAAAGGTGACGCGGCCTGCAATAGCAATGAACGTGTCATGCATACTTGTCCTTGTTAGAACTTTGAAGTCTTTTTTGGGAAATGATGTGATGCTGTGGCTAGATCACAGGATTTGCTGCTTATGAATCATAGATATAACCAAGCGTAAGTCATCTATTCTTGCTTGCTAATTGTCGTCACTGGTTAAGAGGACATAATTTTCAATGAAAAATGTTCGACAATACAAATGCAATACGACACGTATAATATTTGGATTTCTCGTTCTCTGAATCCACGAAGTCCCCAATCACTTTTTGGACTTCTTTTTTGAATGACCAAATTCTGCGTTTGACAATAATTAAGTGCAATGTATTATGCATATAACCAACTAAGTTGTGAGCATTTAATTGAGGGGATATGAAGGAGACAAGAAAATGGACAACAAGAAAATGACACAGTAGATTTGATTCCCCAAAAAATGCACAAATCCTAGTAAATGTGCGATCAATGGGACGAGATTCAAGCATTTGGGCTATCCCAAATTTATTTGAACCTGAAAGGTATGTAGAGTGTGAAATTGATTTTAAAGGCAGAGATCTTGAGCTTATCCCATTTGGTGCTGCCAGAAGAATTTTCCCTGCTGGATTACCTTGGGCTTACAGTGCCATGCACTTTATGTTGGCCTCCCTTTTGAATACTTCAATTGGAAGCTCGCCGATGTGCTAAAACCAGAAGATTTGGATATGAGTCAGAATTATGGGATTACGTTACATAGGGTCCAACCTATTTCCGAGTTGTTCCTATCAAAGTTTAGTTGTTAATATAAAGATTCAGTTAGCAAATACATCATACATGTGCTATATATCTTTTGGCCATAGTAGTGGCGTTATTGTAACTTGTTCTTCATCTCACGTAGCAAATGAAGTAGTTTGTGGTCAACAGTAACTGAACTTTTGAGATTTGATTATTATTATTTTTTCCTGGTAAGCCTAAATATGCAACAAAGTAGTAAAAAAGTGTTTAAAACTAAAAATAACTACTTAAATGTGTTTTTTGGTTCCTATTAATCACATAAATAGATTTGGGTTTGTCCAAATACTTGAATATCTCCCCATAGCCCATTCATTAACTAGAATCTGTGCATGTTCAGGCACCATGAAGCCACATAGTTCCACATCATCTTCTGTTTTGTGTGGCACTAACAATGGGATGGGTGGGTGCAAGCGCAAAGTTTCCTTCACCACTGCTCGCAGGAAAGGAAGGTTTTAGATATGTGATTCTTCAAGTTGTTCACCTTTGTCAAGGCACTGTTGTTGAAGCTCTTTTCTAACCTTTTTCTAATTTTTCTGGGTTACACAGCAACTCTGCCATTGCTCATTCTACGGTGCTGGATGTCGTCTTTATTCCAGCCACAAATAAATCCTGATTGATATGATCAATTAGCAAAAACACATCAGATGAAATATCTAACAAATAAGTTATAGAAGTAATCATTAAAAAAAAAAAAAGACAATCATCACATAAGTCATACATATTTTCATTATGTTTAAATGGAAATTCGATTCTATTTGAATCCCAAAGGAATGTCCTTAGTAGCAAGAAATCGCGGCATTCCAAAAGGATATTTGAGGTTCTGTGTCTTGTTGCTTGTTTTGCAAGGATGTCTAATATCAAGCTTGCTTCTCTAAAAATTGCAAAAGGATATTTGATGTTCTATGTCCTGTTGCTTGTTTTGCAAGGATGTCTATCATCAAGCTTGCTCCTCTAAAAATTGCAGAAATTGCAATTGAAATGTCTGCACCCTCCTTGTTATGACCTAGAGTTCTCAAAGTAGTGAGCCAACTTGGCTCACCACGGGATGTGGAAAAAGTGAACTAGATTGGGATAGCTCACTTTTGACATGTGTTGAGAAAATAGCAATTTACATTACTTTTAAGTGAACTGGTACTTTTAACATGTTGACTCACTAAAAATAAAAATAAAAATAGAAAAAAATAGAAAAATAAATACAATATCATAAAACTTTAACTAATGTTCTCTAAAGTTAATTCTCAATCATCATAAACATCATTAAAACATGACTAAGAATCTATAAAAATTAAAAGTTTAACAAACTTAATTCTCAAAGCGAGCTGACCCACTCACAATGGATTGGAAAAAAAGTAGAAAGAATGACTCTTTAGTTCTTTTTGTGAAAGATAATACCAGTTTGGTTCGTTTTGAAAATTAACCAAGTATTCAACTACATTAACTAATAATTTACATACAGTTAACTAATAAATTATCTTCATTTTGATACTTGATATGTGATTAACAATATGTAAATTATTGGTTAATGTAGTTGAATACTAAGTTAATTTTTCAAACCGAACCAAAGAATAATTATCTCTTACAAACTGTACTATTAAGTCATTTTTTCAAAAAAGTAAGCAGACTAAGTTAGCTCACTTTAGATAGTTATAACTTACTTTGATAGCTCTACTAGAACGTGAGATTATCTTAGATATCAAATTCTTCGGTGTTTGTGTTGGTCTGCTAAACCTTCAGAAAAAAGTTATACAATTTTGAAACAAATTTCAACAAGGTTAATTTGGTAATTGCATTCAACTACGATGAACAATCCTTGGAGTAGAACCCGACATTCTGCCATGTGATTTGTTGCATCCCCTATGTGAGAGTTATAGGCTCTCAAACATCGACCTTAAATGATCTCTGAAAATACCTCCAACATGTTGAGTTTAAGTCCTTGTTTAGATGGGAGGCCAGGTTGTCAGAATTTTTGGTTGGAGCATGGCTGTGTTTAGTTGCAGTTGTGTGCCTTATCGAACCAAACAGTAGATGAAGGAGATGTTGAAAATTTCACATACATGCTATTTCTATACTAAAATTTAGAAAACTATGAAATATTTATAGATAATTTAGAGTTGCGTACATTAAAGACATTTTTTCAAGAATTCTTAAATAGTGAACGATATGTACATGTACTCTAAGAATTTTTGAAAAAAAATAAGGATTTAATTTTAATTCACTGTCAATGTAAAGTTTTTTACAGTGTCATCTAATTATGTATTAACATATCATTAAAAGTGTTAGACTTTTGAGGTAGTTGTTATAATAGTCAAACTCTTTAAATGAGTTGGCAATACATGATTGGGTGATAATGTAAAGAAACTTTACACTGACAGTAGATTAAAATTAAACTAAAAAAATAAACCATACACAAATGTTTATTTTAGGTATAAGATCTTCCACTCTTTGCTTCTTCTCTATAACTGTGGGTCTATGTTAGGAATATGTAGTGATGGATTAATGGGGACAATTTTTACACTAATATACAAAATAAAAATGATTAAATGTTTAATATGTCATACATGTAAAATTAACATATAATTATTGAAAGTATAATTATAATTTCTCTTTTATATTTTAAATTTTATTTTATTTTATTTTATAAAAAATGTATCAATCACTAACACATTAAAAATATATATTCATAATTATTTGCTTGATCTAATAAAAAAATTACATATGTCTATTAAAGAGCTTAATATTTAAGTCATACTCATTATCAGTTTATTTTATTATATAATTATATTTTTTCTTGAGTTTTTATTCAAGAAAATTAAGTTGAAGAATGGTAAATGATATTATGTGAGAGTGAGCTTTTAAACTAGTACTATATACTCTCTTTGAAAAAAATATACAACTTATTCTTGCATAAACGAAAATGTATTGTGTAGATAGATATGTGAATTTTTGCATTTATAAAATATTGCATATGTAGCCTTATATGTCTCATTTTATTTACTTGAAAATGATAATTCAAATATTAGTCCCAAAATAACTAGGTAGCAGGGCAATTATTTATTTACTAGTAATAATAAGATATCTATATAATAAAAGTAAAAATCTTGAAATTGAGTGGGGGAATTTGCCCCTACATCCTTGTAAGTGGATCCATTCCTGGAGATATGAGATGGAATCCTGACCTCATTATATATATAACAGTAAACCTAATTTTCATCCATCATGGCTCTAGGTTATTAGGCTTTACGTCATAATTTAACACACTTACCAATTAAGATCAAGCCTAATGAATATACACATGATAATTTTTAAATTCATAATGAATCACTTAATAATAATATGAGCTTTTAAAAAACATTAAATTATCCATTCAACTTATTTTATAAAACAAAAAACCAATCAATAGAAGCTCTCATCCTTAAAATTTCAATTGAAGAAAGCTAGCAATTTCAAAGCCACTTGTTTTGGAATATTTTTTTGGTGTCTGGTTAACCAAATCTGCCAAAGCAGGTAAAGTATTATTTCTTGTACTAGATATGGTTAAGTATGTGTTGATTTTCTTTTCCCACATTTGTAAGGCCTTTTTAAGTAACAATTTTTTTTTTTGTGCTGTTGCATGTAAAGGCAAAGGAACATTGACCTTGTTAGAGGCTGTATCATTCATGTACATGGTAAGGTGTAGGTTGTTCGGCAATTATATATTTAGTAAAATTAGTTTTGCCTCTTTACTCATAAATAAAAATACGTAGACCAAGGTTATATATAAATCTTAAGGCTGGGGAGGATTTCAGGAATCCATGTTTAAAACCTGTAAGTTGCTAATGGTGTTTGTTATTTTGGATTTATTTTGATTTGTGATATCTTTTTCCAAATGGGATACATAAATATTTTAAGTGTCAGCAGGGATGACTGAATAGCGTTTTCCAAACATTTGAAGAGCATTAAATGTGTTGTAAGAAATTTTTTACGTATAGGTTCTAAGTAGGAGTACTTGTACTAAGGACTTCTTGATACGCTGGGAGAAAAAGCTTATGCAAATTTTACTACTCTTAACTACTATTATCCAGCCATGGCAGCCAAAGCTCTAAACCTTCCAAGCTTCCACCAGGTCCTCGGCCCTAGCCTATCATTGGAAACATCTTGGAGCTTGGCAGCAATTCTCTCTTCAATTTGAAGAAAACAAAACATTTATTGATTGCCGAATGGAAAGGTTTTATTTTCATTTTCTTTATCTGCCACGCATATCTTAAAAGTCTATAAAACATTACAATCTTTTTTCACCTTGTGAAGAAACCGAAACCAAAACCAAAACCAAAATAAAAGCATAACTATGCTTCGATGGGAATAGCTTGGAGAGGCTGGGCCTTATGTAAGGTAATCCCAAACTTCTCAGACATATCCAAGTTCTCTGCCTTTAGCCCATCTGGGAGCTTCCAATCATAGCTACATAGAAGAGAGGCCAACATAATGTGCAGAGTTCTAGAAGCCAATGGCAATCCTGGGCAGATCCTTCTTCCAGCTCCAAAGGGAATGAGCTCAAAATCATGGCCTTTAAAATCAACTTCGCTCTCCAAGAATCTTTCAGGCATAAATTGATTTGGGTTTGTCCAAATACTTGAATCTCTCCCCATAGCCCATACATTAACTAGAATCTGTGCATTTTTAGGTACCATGAAGCCACATAGTTCCACATCATCTTCTGACTTGTGTGGGACTAACAATGGGGCGGGTGGGTGCAAACGGAAAGTTTCCTTCACCACTGCTCGCAGGAAAGGAAGCTTTGAGATATGTGATTCTTCAAGTTGTTCACCTTTGTCAAGGCATTGTTGTCGAAGCTCTTTTCTAACTTTTTCTAATTTTTCTGGGTTACGCAGCAACTCTGCCATTGCCCATTCTACCGTGCTTGATGTTGTGTCTATTCCAGCTACAAATAAATCCTGATATCGATCAATTAGGAAAAACCCATCAGGTGACATATCTATAGGATATATACTAGGTGATGTGAGCAACTCTGACCGAATTAGAAAATTTATGTGTGGTTTTATACAGTAAAGTTTTATAATAAGAGTAGATTTAAATTTTATGAGGTCTTTCTAAAGAATTATACATTCCCATAGTTCCTCAAAATTGACTTTGACCTTTTCACGTATAAGCGAGGGTAAATTTAGTGTACTCTTAAAAATATGTGTGAAAGTTGTAAGAATGAGATTTATATGAAAAATTTGTATGAATAACTTATCTCTAAATTTTTATCCTTAATTTTAATGTGATACCAAGCTGACTCGGATGCCAATAGCTAATCATGATCAATTGGGGATATTAGCAATTTAGCATCTTCACGAGTCTGGTGAGTGATGAGTCAACTACTTCCATAATAATTGAGACCTACTGTTATATGTGTGGATTGCCTTTATGCTTTATATTATTGAGAAACTTTTACAAGGCATACGGCTAGTGGCTATATGTAAAATTATATATTTCTTTCTGATGATGTAAGGGAAGACCTTGAATTTGGTATCCAAATTAGGCAAATACTCACCAGAAATAAGTGCAACACATGGGGGCGGCTCACTTGGGAATGGTCGTCCAGCATGAGTTCCAGCACAGAATCTAACACATCATTGCACGTCTTGGATCCCATTTCTAAAGCTCTTGAACGCAATCTTTCTTCTATAAGACCATCAAAGAAGGCAATTAACTTTACAAAGTAATTGTTCATTCTTGCACGCACACCTTGTGGGTCAAGGAAGCGAAAGATTGGGAAAAAGTCCACAACATTAGGCCTTCCAGCTTCTTCCATGATGCCCCAAATGATGCCCTTAAACTCTTGAGACTTCTCAGAAGTATAATGTGCCAAATCCACAGAGAAGAAAGTGTTTGATATGGAATTAAGCACGGTTGTAAAGGAAGCCTCACCAATATCCAAAGCTTCACCTTTCTTGCAACTTTCCTTGACATAATCCAGCAATTCTTGCACCTTTCTTTGACGAAGAATCTGTGTAGAAGCAAGCCGTTGGGGAGAGAACACTTTGGTAGCACAAGCTCTCCTGAGGGTCCTCCACTGAGCTGATGGAGGCATCCATCCCATGGAAAGTATGTGGTGGTCAAGTGCTCGAACAGTATCTGGGACTGTCCTGTAAGAGAAGATTTGGTCATTTTTATGCAGTACTTCTTTGGCTACTTGTGGAGAGGAAATGACTATGGTGGTTGTGTTGCCAAGCTTCAGACTCATTACAGGTCCATAACTTTGAGAAAGCTTAGCGAGTGCCTGGTGAGGCTGGTTGCCAAGTTCCAAGATGTTTCCTATGATAGGAAAAGGGCGAGGCCCTGGGGGATGTTTGAGGGATTTGGGGGTTTTGCTGCCTAAGCTGGAGACGAGGACATGAATGCTTGCGCACACGAAGGAAATTAGCAGCAGAAGTGCAAGGTAGTCCATGGTTACTGGCTTCAAATCTTTCCTTCTCTAGTTTCTTTTGTATATCGAAATACATAGCTCTAGTCAAAAGGTGACGCGCGCCCGGCAATAACAAGCAGATAATTTTGAATAATTGGTCTCTAGAATTCGCTTAACCTATAAATATTTTATTTTGTGAAATGATGTGATGCTGTGGCTATATCACAGGATTGGCTGCTTACGAATCAAAGAAATGACTAAGCATAAGTCATCTATTCTTGCTTGCTAATTGTCTTCACTGGTTAAGAGGACAAACAGTTTTTAATTAGAATAAATATTATTTGCATCCTACAAGTATTATTAGTTTAATTATTTAATAATAAATATATCAAAATAATTTTACAATATTAATTTTTAACATTAATTAAATTTTTACATTAAATAAACTATTTTAATATATTTATTATTAAAATATTAAATTAATAATACTTATATCTTTAAAATACATTGATCGATTAAGAATATTCCTTAATACATAAGCGACACGAAACGTATAGTATTTGGATTTCTCGTTCTCTTGAGTCCCTCAAGTCCCAATCACTTTTTGGACTTTTTTCAATGAGTTACCAAATTCTGCGTTTAACAATAATTAAGTGCACTGTATATGCATATAGAATAAACATTTATTTTAATTTTTTAAAGATATATATAACATAATTTAGTTTTTAAAAAATTTTTTATATCAAATTAATTTTTTTAAAATATTAATTTGATAAAAATTATATTATTAAAAAATTAATTTAATATTAAAAATTAATAAAGAATGATTAATTTAATATAAAAAATTAACATTAAATAATATTTTTAATATATTTATTATTAAAATATTTAACTAACAACAATTGTATATTTAAAAGAATAAAATAAACACTTACTATTGTATATAACCATCTAACCAAGAAGGGAGGCACGTGATTCATTTGTGGTAGGTCGACCATACTCAACACTGTAGAGGTCAAAATATATACAATCCAACTTTATTTTTTTATTATATATTTCTATGGTGGGGTCAACTATTATTATTATTGAAATTTTTATATAATTTTTTACACCTTTTGCATTAACTTTTTTATCAAAATTTAAAATATTTAAAATATTTCTATCTTTTTCTTTACAATATATTATATCATACACCTAATGCAAGCATGATACTATTTATCTTAGGGTATTGACAAGTTTATTTTTGATCTATTTTAACTTAGTCTATGTCTAATAAATCAAGTTTAGTCTTTTAAAAATTTTTATTTAATTAAATAGACCAAGGTTAATATTTTTAAAAAATTTATATTTAATCTAATAGGACAATTTATTTATTTATTATATATGTAATTAAAAATTATAATACTAATATAATTTATAAGTTATATAGAAATATAATTTATTTTATATATATATAATATAATAATTATTTAAAATATTATATATATTTAAAACTTATAAAATTTGAATTTATTGACTTATTTAAAATTATTTTTGCAACAGAAATTTTTAAATAGACTTTTAAATCAAGCTAAACTTTTATATTTTTATAAAAAATTTAAATTAGACTAAAAAAAACTTATAATAAATAATATGATAAGCTTAAGGCTAATATTTTAAAAAAAATCATATCTGTTTAAAATAAAACCTATCCTCACCTAGCCTACCGTAACTTATTTCCCATCTGAATCACCGATGTTGCTGCCTCGCACCAAGAACACTAAATTACGGCACAATAGGAGCAAAACCTATTGGCAGTGAAAGAAACTTTGCACCTTAACCCTCCAGCTCCATCTCTAGTACTCCACAAGTCAAATGATGACGTAGAGTTATCTGGCTTCGCAGTGCCCAAAAAATGCACAAATCCTAGTAAATGTGTAGTCAACGGGACGATATTCAAGCATTTGGACTAACCCAAATTTGTTTGAACCTGAAAGGTTTTTGGAGAGTGAAATTGATTTTAAAGGCAGAGGTTTAAATTTGAGCTTATCACATTTGGTGCTGGCAGAAGAATTTGCCCCGGACTGCCTTTGGCTTCCAGAGCCTTGCACTTTATATTAGGCCCCTTTTGAATCACGTCAATTGGAAGCACGCTGATGAGCTAAAATCAGAAGATATGGATTTGAGTCAGAATTATGGGATTACATTACATAGGGTCCAACCACATCATACATGTTATGCCTGTATTTTCTATATCTTGGCCATAGTTGTGGCGTTATTGTTACTTGTTATTTTCTTCATCTCACGTAGCATATGGAGTAGTTTGTGGTCAACAGTAACGGAACTTTTGAGATTTGATCCCCCCCTTCTTGTAAGCCTAAATATGATGGAAGTAATAGAAGTGTTTAAAAAAAAAAAAAAAACTACTTGTTTGGGGTTGTTTCCCCGAATTTAGGCTGGTTTATGACCAATCCGGTTTACTCCTGAACAACACTAAAGAACAGTACTAAAGAACAGTTTTGAATGTCGGAAGATCAGAGCAGTAACCTCATACTTTTTCTTGATCACGCTAAAGTATGAGACCTATCCCTGAAAATGGTCATGTCAATAGTGCCTTATCTCTTCTCTTTTAATATTCCTATATAAGGAAGAGTCAACTTCACTTGGTAAAAATCTAATCTCTCATTCTTAACAAAAGATAACCAGAGCCTAACTTGAACAGCGGAGTGCTTTTGCAGATACTCATCTACTATAAAGAGTAATTTCAACATTATCGAAGAAGACAACAAACACGTTAGAATTGCAACGTGAACACCACTTAAATATGTCTTTTGGTTCCTATAAATTATAGTGTTTGATAAAGAAAAATAGTGTTAGTGTATGCTAACTCTATTGAGTTAAACCTGTACTATTTGTATTACATTTATCATTCACTTGATTTTTGATTTATACTTTAAGTATAAAATTAATTTATTTGACCCGTTTGAGCCATTACAATTATTAATTTTTCTTACAATAACATCTCCTAAGATATAAACATTTGACCTCGTCCAATCCTACTGTCATATGCCATTTTTTTACTTCTACTTACCACTTGTGGGATAAATCCTTCACTTTTATTAGTATACGTATTCACACGGAAACTAAGATTATGCTACTTGGGTCTGACAATTGGGCCAAAAGTCTAGATAACATATTACATATATTTATTGGGTTGCCCACGTTTGTGAAAGTTGCTTTTGCCCAGGACATGGATCCTCTGAAAATATAGTTATTGGATTAAAAATAAACATATTATATAATCAAAAGTTTACATTTTGTCCATTGACATCCTAAAATTATCATTTTAGACAGGTAAATAGAGGGCGGGGGGTGGAAAAGAATGTATTAAAAAAAAGCTTAAAAATTTGATGATTACATAGTAGGAAGGAAAGTATAGAAGTAAACCTGAAGTAACTTTAATAATTATCATGTAATTATTTTCAAAGAAATTATTTCTAATAAAATTATAAAAGTAACATATACTTGTTTTGTCTGAATATTTTTTACAGCACTATGTTTTCACCTCTTTTTCTCTTCAATTTGAGGAAAACAAAACATTTATCGATTGCCGAATAGAAAAGTTTTATTTATCTGCCACGCATATCTTAAAAGTCTATAAAACACCCCAATCTTTTTTCACTTTGTGAAAAATCCAAAACTAAAATAAAAAGCATAACTATGCTTCGATGGGAATAGCTTGGAGAGGCTGGGCCTTATGTAAGGTAATCCCATACTTCTCAGACATATCCAAGTCCTCTGCCTTTAGCCCATCTGGGAGCTTCCAATCATAGCTACATAGAAGAGAGGCCAACATAATGTGCAGAGTCCTAGAAGCCAATGACAATCCTGGGCAGATCCTTCTTCCAGCTCCAAAGGGAATGAGCTCAAAATCATGGCCTTTAAAATCAACTTCACTCTCCAAGAATCTTTCAGGCATAAATTGATTTGGGTTTGTCCAAATACTTGAATCTCTCCCCATAGCCCATACATTAACTAGAATCTGTGCATTTTTAGGCACCATGAAGCCACATAGCTCCACATCATCTTTTGACTTGTGTGGGACTAACAATGGGATGGGTGGGTGCAAACGGAAAGTTTCCTTCACCACAGCTCGCAGGAAAGGAAGGTTTGTGATATGGGATTCTTCAAGTTGTTCACCTTTGTCTAGGCACTGTTGTTGAAGCTCTTCTCTAACTTTTTCTAATTTTTCTGGGTTACGCAACAACTCTGCCATTGCCCATTCTACCATGCTAGATGTTGTGTCTATTCCAGCCACAAATAAATCCTGATATGATCAATTACGAAAAACACATCAGATGAAATATCTATAGGATATATACTAACAAACTTGAGAAAGAAGTTTAAGTTCCTTTAAGGAAAAGGCTGTGAGTATTTAATTGAGGGGACAAGATTGAAGATAAATTCAGTGTACTCTGGTGAATTTGTTTTAAAATTTAAAGATGAAATTTATATAGTAAATTGGTATAAAAAATTCATCTATACCCTCAATTTTAAAGTGATAGCAGACTAACTCTAACTGGATACTAAGAGTTAATCATGCATCATTGGGGATATTAGCAATTTAGCTCCTACATGAGTCTAGTAAGTGATGACTCTAATACTTCACAATAACAGATATACTGTTATATGCGCGCAAGATTGCCTTTATGCTTTATATTGGAGAGAAACTTTTACAAGGCATACAGCAAGTGGCTATGTGTAAAATTATATATTTCTTTCTCATGATGTAACTGTAAGGGAAGCCATGATACTGACCAGAAATAAATGCAAAACATGAGGGCGGCTCACTTGCGAACTGTCTTCCAGCATGAGTGCCAGCACAGAATCTAACACATCATTGCACGTCTTGGATTCCATTTCTAAAGCTCTTGAAAGCAATCTTTCTTCTATAAGACCATCAAAGAATGCAATTAACTTTCCAAAATAATTGTTCATTCTTGCACGCGCACCTTGTGGGTCAAGGAAGCCTAAGATTGGGAAAAAGTCCACAACATTAGGCCTTCCTGCTTCTTCCATGATGCCCCAAATGATGTCCTTAAACTCTTGAGACTTATCAGAAGTATAATGGGCCAAATCCACAGAGAAGAAAGTGTTTGATATGGAATTAAGCACGGTTGTAAAGGAAGCCTCACCAATATCCAAAGCTTCACCTTTCTTGCAGCTTTCCTTGACATAATCCAGCAATTCTTGCACCTTTCTTTGACGAAGAATCTGTGTAGAATCAAGTTGTTGGGGAGAGAACACTTTGGTAGCACAAGCTCTCCTGAGGGTCCTCCACTGAGCTGATGGAGGCATCCATGCCACAGAAAGTTTGTGGTGGCCAAGTGCTCGGAGAGTATCTGGGACATTCCTGTAAGAGAAGATTTGGTCATTTTTATGCAGTACTTCTTTGGCTACTTGTGGGGAGGAAATGACTATGGTGGTTGTGTTGCCAAGCTTCAGACTCATTACAGGTCCATAAGTTTGAGAAAGCTTAGTAAGTGTCTGGTGTGGCTGGTTGCCAAGTTCCAAGATGTTTCCTATGATAGGAAAAGGGCGAGGCCCTGGGGGCTTTTTGAGAGATGTGGGGCTTTTGCTGCCTAAGCTTGAGATGAGGATATGAATGCTTGCCAAGACAAAGGAAATTAGCAGAAGAAGTGCAAGGTAGTCCATAGTTATTGGCTTCAAATCTTTTCTTTTCTGGCTAGTTTCTTTTGTATATGCCCTGCAACACGAAGAAGATAATTTTGAATAATTGGCCTCTGATCCCAGATAATTGTTTTGTTAAGTTTACGGAATAAAAAACTAATTTACCTCTTATCCTGTCTCGCTAGTAGCAATGAACAATGTCTTACTTGTCCTTATTAGAAGATTTTTATGGAAATGATGCACGTGATGCTCTTGCTAGATTGCAAGATTTGATGCTCATGAATCAAATAATAAGCTATATAATTTAAAAGGTTTAGCTTAATTATTTAAAAGTATAATTTTTTTTTATCATAAACATTGTTTTTTAGCAATATGTTTAAATTGTTAAATTAAAAGTTATTGATTAATTTTTACACTTATATAATTTTTTTTAAAATTTAGAATTTGAGCATTTTGCTCATAATTTATTATGATTATTTTACAGTAATGGAAGATAAATATTATTTTTTCTTTAATTAAATATTTTTTTATTTTATATCTTTTTTAGTAATTTAATACATAAAATATAATTTTTCATACAATTCAAATAATTTTTTTATTTTAAAATTAATTATGAGCTAACATAACTAAATATAAATTAATTTTATCATAATTAAATTTTAATTTTTTTTAAAATTATTTATTTATTTTTTACCGTAATCTTTCTTTTCATAATTAATTGAACCACACGGTTTAAGTCTTATATTTGCTTCCTAATTGCCATTTCGAATCAAGAGGCAAAGAGCAAAGAGGACAAAGAAATTTCAGTAAAAAATGTTCGATAATACAAACGCAACACAAAAACGTATGGGTTTTTTATATTAATATTGCTAAAAGAAAAAAAATTTACTAGAATGTAGCTTATTGAAAATTATGTACAAGAATCTAGCTGAAAATTTGAATATGGGAAGTCGGTTTTGTTGGTAACGAATACCCAATGCAATTTTTTTCAAAAAAAATGATGAAGGGAAGTCGGTTACATTGGAATCGACTTCCCAACTAATTTTATTTTTTTTAAAAAAAATACCTATGAGAAGTCGGTTTCAATGAAACTGACTTCTCACCTATAAATATATATATTTTTAAAAGGTGGTTTAGGGTTTTGGTTAAATGGTTTAGGGTTTTAGTTTGGATGAGTGGTTTAGGGTTTTAGTTTTAGGATTTTGGATAAGTGGTTTAGGGTTTTAGTTTTAGGATTTTGGATAAGTGGTTTAGGGTTTTAGTTTGGATAATTGGTTTAGGGTTTTAGTTTGGATGAGTGGTTTAGGGTTTTATTTTTAGGATTTTGGATGAGTGGTTTAGGATTTTAGTTTTAGGGTTTAGTGGTTTAGGGGTTTTAGGATTTGAGATTAATTTTTAATTTAGTTTAAGAATATTTGTTTAAGGTTAATAATTAGTAATTAATGGTTTAGGATTTGACCTTATTTTTTACTTAGGTTTAGGGGTATGGTTAAGTAGTTTAAGGTATTTGTTGAGTAGTTTAGGAATTTGGTGAAGTGGTTTAGGGTTTTAGTTTGGATGAGTTGTTTAGGAATTTTTATTATGAATACGGCTAGATTTTGGTCGGCCACGAGGAGTTCTTCGCATTTCCAGATCATGGCACAATTCAAGTCCTTCATACTCAGGCCAATATGCTTAGTTTCCCACAACATCAAATTATAGTTAGTAAACCTTAAATATGTTTTCCAACTTGTAGACTTTATCCACATATTGCATGTAATCTAAATGAATTGATGCACATCCGGCAACAGCATGAAAACAAGGAAGTTTTTGTGATTTAAATTTTCCACAATCACACCATAACTCATTTAGATTCACTTTGAAACACCCTGCAGGCCGATGATCTCGTGGGTTAACTAACTCTTCCACCAAAAACTCAAGCCTTTCTCGCCTAAAATCACGAATAACACAGTCGTTTGCTTTCATCCTATTTTCTTCCATGGCCTTTGTGACTATTTCAGAGTATACATGACCAACCACTATACTTGCCAGTTGCTGGTTCCCTTTCTTAACAAACAGGTCAGCCAACCTATAATATGTTGATTACACTAAGGCAGTAATAGGCAGATGATGTGTCCCCTTTAATACTGCATTAATACATTTAGCTAGATTGGTTGTCATATGTCCATATTGCCGACCTTAATCGAAAGCTTGTGTCCACTTCTTTTTAGGGATATTGTTTAGCCAGTTTATGGCTTCTTCGTTTTGTTCACGAAGATTCTGATAGTACCAATTAAACTGGGGTCACGTCAAGGCGTAACCTGAAATAAAAATTTTATTGATGTCAACCAAATCATACAGTAAAAAATGGAAGATAAATTGAACTATACTTACCCATGTTGGTAACTTGTTGACGCATGTCCTTGTTTAACCTCTTCATAAAGTTTGCTGCAATGTGTCGAATACAGTAAATTAAATATGCTTGTGGAGGTTGTCATCCGCTATCACGACATCTGATCGCACTTTTAATGGATTAGTGTCTATCAGAAATCAAGCATATGCCATGTTTTGGTTTGACATGCCTTCGCACAATAGTGAGAAAAAATGACCAAGCCTCTGATGTCTCACCTTCCACAATTGCAAAAGCAATTGGCATTATGTTATTATTTCCATCCTGTGCTATTGCCATCAACAATGTTCCCTTGTATTTTCCATACAAAAACGTTCCATCAATCTGAAGTAGTGGTTTGCAAAATTGGAACCTGTCAATGCACTGTTTAAATGTCCAAAATAACTGATGAAAGATTCTTTTACCATATACCATCCGAGCTCTGTGATATGCAGACTTTGTTTGTAGTTCGACAATTATTTCAGGAACGAAATGCTACAAAGCGCATAACCATTTAGGTAGAGTGTTGAATGATTCCTCCCAACCTCCAAACAATCGAACAATTTCCCTCTGTTTGGCTCTCCATGCTTTCCTATATGAGATTATGTATTTATAACGAGTTCGTATTTCAGCGATCAATACTAAAATGGTTGTCAATGGATCTGCTTGAATCAGGGGAAATATGCAGGAGCATATCATATTTGAATCTAATTTTGAATGATCTTGAGAAATCATTGCTGATGAGCAGGTATGTGGCCCATTTAGTTTTCTAATTTCCCAGATCTGGTTTTTCTTCAGCAATGTAGCCCTTATGCTCCAGTTGCACCCTTCATCGGCCAACTTACACTTGGCTGCAAACTTCTTTGGTTGGGATTCAATAACGTTATAATCTACCGACCTCTGTATGTGGTAGTGTTAGAAATATTCTTTATGCGGAAGCGATAAATCTATAGGAATACATCCTAGAGCGTAATTACCACATAGCCTAGGATCTACATCATGCCAAATTACTAGGATTCAGAAATCTATTTAAATACCTGGATCCATTGTCGGTTCCTGATCTAAGCGTTCTTCAGATGGATCAACTTGATCACCAACTTTCAGGATTATAGACAGCAATCAATCACGAACAAAAGTAACCGGTGGCTTTATGATTCTTCCTCAACTGAATCTCTTGAGTTCCTTGACAGGACCTTAGTTTCTCTTCAGATGGGGAGAAGAGAATGAGTTTTCAGCTATATGGTATATTGGGGACCATAGCCTTCTTATAGTGTGTTAACCTAATAGGGTTCCCATTATCCCCTAATGGGCCAACACTGACATCTGCTCATTTAAGCCCATATCATTTTATTTGGTAGTCTAATGAGCTCTCTTAATTTTATCACATAAAATAAAGCTCCTTAATGATAAATAACTAATATAATTATTTTATAATATTAGCCCACTTTAATTATTGGAATATAAAATTCCAACAATCTCCCACTTGAGCTACATATTATAACAATTATATCACAATTCTTTAGGCGCGCATCCGTATGCTATTTATCTTTAGACTTCCACTTTACAATCTGGTCCATCTTATATATCAACAATGGAATCACCGCAGCTTTCGTCACAACCATAAAACGTGACTAAACCACGACGATCACCACATCAATACACTCAATGACATAGATCGATATGGATGAGTAGCATGGAAATTACATGCAATGTGATCTCAATCATGCCTATTTCCAACTGGTCCAACTTTAGTCTTTAATGAGATCAATCCGAAGTCCTTAAGTGCAAATCAATATTGCACACAATAAGATACAAACAAGTTCAATGATAAACTCATAAAACATAATCTTTATTTCTGCAGAAAATCAAACATAATATAAAGTTTATACCAAAACATAGAACATAAAGAAAGACTCCCACTAAACTAAGGCAACCTCAGTGACAACACCCATATTAGCAACATGCCCATGGAAAACCTTAGGTGTCAAGCCCTTAGTTAGTGGATCAGCTAGCATAGAATCTGTCCCTATATGTTCTATAGAAATCTGTTTTTCCTGAACTCTTTCCTTAACTACCAGGTACTTAATGTCGATGAACTTTGACTTTGTAGAGCTCCTGTTGTTATTGGAGTAGAGGACTGCTGAGTTATTGTCACAATAAATCCTCAGAGGCCTCTCAATGGTGTCAATCACTCGCAGGCCTGTGACAAAGTTCCGCAGCCATAATCCGTGATTTGATGCCTCATAGCAAGCTACAAACTGTGCTGCCATGGTCAAAGAAGCTACAAGAGTCTGCTTTGCAGACTTCCAAGAAATAGCTCCTCCAGCCAACATGTAGATGTAACCTGATGTTGAGCTTCTGCTATCCGGACATCCTGCAAAATCGGAGTCAGAGTACCCGATGATCTCCAAACTATCTGACTTCCGATAGGTAAGCATGTAGTCCCTCGTTCTCTTCAAATAACGCATCACGCGTTTGACCGCTGTCCAGTGCTGCATACCTGGATTGCTCAAATATCTCCTTAAGACTCCCACTATAAATGCTATGTCAGGACGAATGCAAACTTGAGCATACATAAGACTCCCTACAGCTGATGCATAAGGAATCTTTCGCATCTCTTCTTTCTCAAGATCATTAACGGGGCATTGTTTGAGACTTAACTTGTCTCCTTTAGCAACGGGTGTATCCCCTGACTTACTACCTTTCATGCCAAATCTATCCAAAACTGTATCGATATAGCTCCTTTGTGATAACCCAAGAATACCTCGAGATCGATCTCTAAGTATCTTGATACCCAAGACAAAGGAGGCGTCCCCAAGATCTTTCATCTCGAAATTTTTCGTGAGAAATTTCTTGGTTTTGTGCAATAAGCCTATATCGTTGCTAGCTAGCAAGATATCATCGACATATAATACCAGGAAGATAAATTTACTCCCACTGAACTTTTGATACACATAATCATCAACCACGTTAGCCTCAAAACCATAGGAGGTGATAACTTGATGAAATTTGTGATACCATTGACGGGATGCCTGTTTAAGGCCATAGATGGATTTCTTTAGTTTACATACCATGGACTTTGGATTTCCTGAAACAAAGTTTTCTGGTTGCACCATATAAATCGTTTCATCAATGTCGTCATTTAGAAACGCAGTCTTTACATCCATCTGATGTAGCTCTAAATCAAAATGAGCCACTAGTGCCATAATTGTCCTTAGAGAGTCTTTCAAAGAAACCGGAAAGAAAGTCTCTTTATAATCAATGCCTTCCTTTTGAGTGAAGCATTTGGCGACAAGACGAGCCTTATATCTCTCAACATTACCCTTCGAATCCCTCTTGGTTTTAAATATCCATTTAAAGCCAATGGGTTTCGCACCTTCAGGTAATTTGACAAGATCCCAAACGTCATTGTCTGCCATAGACTTTATCTCATCATTCATGGCATCAATCCATTTTTGAGAGTTAGAACTTTTCATAGCTTGACTGAAGTTGATTGGATCATCTTCAGTCAGACCAATATCATCCTCATGTTCTTGGAGAAAGATAATATAATCATTTGAGATTGCACTTCTCCTCTCTCTAGTGGACCTCCTTAATGGCACTTCTTGAGGTTGTTGAGTTTGTCCTAAAATTGGTGCTTGAGGAGGAATACCAATGTTGTCTTGTTCTTGAATGATGTCAGGAATAATAGCCTGATCATCGTTATTTATTGCCAGATCTGTTTCTTGAACAATGACAGGCACAATGACAGGCACAATGACTTGATCATTGTCAGAAACATGTTCTTCTTCAAAGACAACATTCCTTATGTTTCCTTCCCCTCCAAACTCAACTTCCTCAAGGAATCTTGCATTCCCCGTCTCAAAGAATGACCTTGTAGTGAGATTGTAAAACTTATACTCGCGAGAGCGCTCAGCGTAACCAACAAAATAGCAGCTAACCGTTCTTGAGTCCAATTTACCTTTATATGGCCTATAAGGCCTTGCCTCAGCTGGACATCCTCAAATGTGCAAGTGCTTTATGCTAGGCTTTTTGTCAGTCCATAGCTCATAAAGGGTTTTGGTTACTGCTTTACTTGGTACTCTGTTAAGAATATAAACTGCGGTCTTTAACGCCTCTCCCCAAAGTGACTCTGGTAAGGAAGAATGATTAATCATACTTCTCACCATATCCTTAAGAGTCCGGTTTCGTCGTTCTGCAACTCCGTTCATGCTGGGCTTGCCAGGCATAGTGTATTGCGGAACGATCCCACACTCTTCAAGGAAAAGCGCGAAGGGCCCTGGACGTTGTTCACCTGATCCGTCATATCTTCTATAGTATTCACCACCACGATCAGATTTGACAGCCTTGGTTTTCTTTCCAAGTTGAAGTTCAACTTCAGCTTTGAAAGACTTGAAAACGTCTAGAGACTGAGACTTCTCATGAATTAAATATAGGTAGCCATATCTCGAGTAATCTTCTATGAACGTAATAAAGTACCGTTGTCCATTCCAAGAACCCGTAGGGAATGGACCACAGATATCCGTATGTATTAGTTCTAAGACATCTTTAGCTCTTTCGGCACCTAATTTCCTTATGTTTGTTCGTTTACCCTTAATACACTCAACGCAGATTTGAAAATCTAACAAATCTAAGGGTTCAAGAATTTCCTCCGACACAAGCCTCTGAATTCTCTGTTTAGAGATATGGCCTAAACGCGTATGCCATAAAGTGGCGGAATTCTCATTTAATTTACGCTTTGTACCTCGTGAACTTATTTGCAATATTTCGTTATAGGAACGTTCAACATCAAGCATGTAAAGATTATCAATTAAAGAACCAGAACCAACAACATTTGAATCATAAAAGAGACTAACTTTATTATTCCCAAATGAACAAGTGTAACCAAATTTGTCCAAACTAGAAATAGAAATCAAATTCCGTCTAAATGGCGGTGCAATAAAAGTCTCAAGTAAATCCAAATGAAAACCAGTCTTTAAAAGTAATATAAATGTTCTTATAGCTTCAACCGCAACCTTATTGCCATCGCCCACAAAGATGAATCTTTCATCATCACTTGGCGGCCGGCTCCACAGGCAACCCTGCATAGACATACTTATGTGAGTAGTAGCACCAGAATCTACCCATCAAGTATCCTTAGGTACAGAAGCTAAATTAACTTCATAACAAACTAAAGTGAGAAGCTTACCCTTCTTTACACGCCAAGCGGCGTACTTAGGACAATCATTCTTCATGTGTCCTGCCTTCTTGCAAAAATAGCAAGTGAATTCCTCATTTTGCTTTTTCTGCTTCTTCTTCTGTTGAGAAGAACTTTCCGCATTATCCATAGCTCTCTTTTTCTTCTTATTCTGAGAGGTTGAAGCTAAATGAGCACTTTCTGTCTTATCCCTCTGCAGCCTCTCTTCCTCTTGCACACAATGAGATATAAGCTCATTTAAGGACCATTTGTCCTTTTGAGTGTTATAGCTCACTTTGAATTGCCCAAAGTGTACAGGAAGCGAGATCAAAACCAAGTGCACGAGCAAGTCGTCAGACAACTCTAACTTTAGGGACTTGAGTTTTGATATCAGATTAGACATCTCCATGATGTACTCCCTTATGTTCCCTTTGCCTTTATACCTCATTGAGATGAGTTTAGCCAAAAGGCTACTCGCCTCAGTCTTTTCATTCTTAGCATAATATTGCTTTATAGCGTCAAGGAACTTCTTGGCATTCTCGCTCTCAGAAATAGAGCCCTGAAACGCCTCCGGAATGGAGTGCTTAGTGATCATGAGGCACATTCAGTTGGACCGATCCCACTTCTCAATTTTAGCCTCATTGGAGTTATCCGCAGTGGGAGTGGGTCGTTCCGTCCTAAGTGCTAGATCCAGATCTATACAGCCGAGAACAATTTCTACGGCCTCTTTCCAGACTTTAAAATTCGTCCCATTCAGCATAGGGATTCCATTGATTTGAGCAGTAAAATTAGCAGCATTAACAGCAGAAACTGGATAGAGAACAATAAACATGCATTCACATAAGTAAACATGGCATAAAAATTAATGAAAATTAATAAGACACGTCAAGCAATCCATATTGGCAAATTAAAGATCCAAACAAGATACCTAGCACAACATTAATCCCCAATCTTTGGACTTAAAAGATTAATTGTAAGTGGTACTCTCAATGCAATGATCAAACATTGGTGATAAGTTCTGTCAAACAACAGTTATCTTTGGACACTCTGTTATTTACATGAAAAATATATTTATAATCACCACACATTTATCATCGCAGACATGTCATTATTTGGCCAAATTGTGTCTTCCTTTGGGCCGAGCACAATTCACATAAATAAATTCATGCAAACATCTATGTAAATTCAATTAAATTAATTTACACAACAAAGGTTACTTTGGCAACATGTTATTTCAATCAATCTAACCAAACTTACCAGACAAATAATAATAATGGGTGGATCCTGAATTTACCCAATTCACACTTAAACATTGAAATCTAATTATTTAGTGTGAAAAGAATCTCTATTATTTATTTATTTATTTTTTTTATAATCTGTCACGGCGTAACCGTGTTACTCTCTGGATCAAAATCTGCATTTCACTCAATTTTTCATACATCGTCTCATGTGCAGACAATTCAAATCACTATCACTTTATATATTATTATAATTATATATATATAGCCAAGAATTGAATAAGGGAAAATTGATCACGTCGTGACCTTTCCCATATGCATATTGAAAACAATTGATTCTTTGATCCATATCACTAGAGCATTCAACCTTGCAGAATTATAATAAACAAAACGGTGGCCCCTGTTTTCACGTTATCAATTTCAATCCATATATTATAATATATATGTGTTTAAGAATTGAATGAAAGGAAGTTCACGTACAGGAGAATGAAATCTTTTCCATATAAGACAAAAGTCATTCTAAAAGCTAATAAAGGCATATATTCAATTGCATTCGTTCACGTACAGGAGCAAGTCACCAAAATGATTCAACGTTTACATTCTCGGTTGATTTCAAATAGCGCAGAAGCATACATATATATTTATATAATTCTGTGAATAACGAAAAAAAAAAGATCCCAAATTTTACAAATTAGGGTTCATAAAATTGAGGAAAAAATTAACCAAAAGTCCCAAAATTTAAAAATAGGGTTCATAATCTATAAATCCTAATAATCTAACAATGATGACTGCTCTGATACCACTTGTTAGAAATATTCTTTATGTGGAAGCGATAAATCTATAGGCATACATCCTAGAGCGTAATTACCACATAGCCTAGGATCTACATCATGCCAAATTACTAGGATTCAGAAATCTATTTAAATACCTGGATCCATTGTAGGTTCCTGATCTAAGCGTTCTTCAGATAGATCAACTTGATCACCAACTTTCAGGATTATAGACAGCAATCAATCACGAACAAAAGTAACCGGTGGCTTTATGATTCTTCCTCAACCGAATCTCTTGAGTTCCTTGACAGGACCTTAGTTTCTCTTCAGATGGGGAGAAGAGAATGAGCTTTCAACGATACGATATATTGGGGACCATAGCCTTCTTATAATGTGTTAACCTAATAGGGTTCCCATTATCCCCTAATAGGCCAACACTGACATCTGCTCATTTAAGCCCATATCATTTTATTTGGTAGTCTAATGAGCTCTCTTAATTTTATCACATAAAATAAAGCTCCTTAATGATAAATAACTAATATAATTATTTTATAATATTAGCCCACTTTAATTATTGGAATATAAAATTCCAACAGGTAGTGCTTGATTGCTGACAAAACAGCTTCTTTAGTCTGACATTGTAACCCAACAGTCTTCATTAGAAGTGTTAGCATATCCTGAAAATTCATCACCATGCATTGCCTCCAAGTTCAGTGTACGCGTGTGTGGTGGCGGTTGGTACGAAGGAAGGGAGTCGTCACCAACAACATTTGATGATTGGTTGTCGGCAATACCTCCTTTAGAGTCACTACTATCGTCGTACCCCATGTCAGTCGCATCTTCAAGCTTAGTGAAGTCGCTAAGATATTCTCCTTCAAGGCCTATTGGATATACAAAATCAGTCTGTATATGGTAGTGCTTGATTGCTGACAAAACAACTTCTTTAGTCTGAAATCGTAACCCAACAGTCAAATCTCCGTTAGAAGTGTTAGCATATCCTGGAAATTCCTCACCATGCATTGCCTCCAAGTTCAGTGTATGCGTGTATGGTGGCGGTTGGTACGAAGGAAGGGAATCGTCACCAACAACATTCGATGATTGGTTGTCGGCAAGACCTCCTTCAAAGTCACTACTATCGTCGTACCCCATGATAGTCGCATCTTCAGGCTTAGTGAAATTGTTAAGATATTCTCCTTCAAGGCCTATTGGATATACAAAATCAGTCTGTATATGGTAGTGCTTGATTGCTGACAAAACAACTTCTTTAGTCTGAAATCGTAACCCAACAGTCAAATCTCCGTTAGAAGTGTTAGCATATCTTGGAAATTCCTCACCATGCATTGCCTCCAAGTTCAGTGTATGCGTGTATGGTGGCGGTTGGTACGAAGGAAGGGAATCGTCACCAACAACATTCGATGATTGGTTGTCGGCAAGACCTCCTTCAAAGTCACTACTATCGTCGTACCCCATGATAGTCGCATCTTCAGGCTTAGTGAAATTGCTAAGATATTCTCCTTCAAGGCCTATTGGATATACAGAATCAGTATGGTTCGTTGCCAATGTAGTTGTGATAGGTGCACTAACGTTGATTTCAACCTCTCTAATAGGAGATATCAGCATCACAAGTTCCCGCTCTTGGTTTGGTTGATAATGACTTGAATCAAATAACCAAGTCGATTGTGTTGAAACACTACCTGTAACAGCAACGTTCGTAGGCCAACCATCATCACAAACATCCTCTGTCTCAGCATATAACTCAATGACACCAAGATTAGGATATTGATCCAAAATATAAAACATTGATTGGACATCATCGTCATCTTGAAGTGTCGTACTTGTATACCGAATACATCCTGATCCAATACACAAAGGATATCTAAATTTAATATATGATTTTTTTTACTGTTTCCCGCTTTGATCCTTTCGTGTATCTTTGCCCTCAATTCATCCAAGGTGATACCTCCATCAATACGAAATGTCCTTGGATTTTCACAGTCAAATACAACACCTTCTTCTGTTGTCAATATCTGTTCATTATAATATACAAGAACCAGTGCACGTGAGTTGCTCATTCTATGAAAGCACACAACAAAATCAATATTAATATGCAATACAACAACTATTAGGAACTAAAATTAACGGTTCCACTAAGATTATTGCATTTAGAAGCTCACCTTCAAATGGCAACAAATGTGGCATGAACCACTAACTCAACCGTTACACAATTGTCAATTTTCTGAAACAATGAGTTCATTTCAGTTACAAACTCAAGATGCGTACTTAAATTGTCATCTTCAACTTATAGTGTAACTGCAAGCTTGAGTGTAATTTATGCAGAGATTCTTTAGGGGAATCACATCACCATCACCGATTTGCAGAGATTCTCTACCTTCAAATTATTAAATTTTTAAAAATTTCTGTTTTTAGTTTTTCAAAAAAAGAAAGGACGTAAACCAAAAAAAAAAAGGAAATATCCTTTGGGAAGTCAGTTTCAACATTACCAACTTCCCAAGGTAATTTGGCTACATATGAAACAAAAAAAAATTGTTCAGGGCCTTTGCGAAGTCGGTTTGAGCGTTACCGACTTCCCTTGAAGTTAAATATTTTCTACTAAAATAAACCCCTCGTGGAGCTCGTGCATGCATGATACATCACGTCCACCGTTCAGTTATTTAGTCAATGTTGGCTTGTTTGCTATTGTTATACGTGAGATGCAGTGTGAACGTGATCAGCAACTCAGTCAATTTTGGCTTTGTTTGCTAATGTCACACATACTGGACGTGAAACAGCAAATGTATGTGAGATGTAGTGTGATGTTATAGGAAGCTTGGACTTTTCTATTGAACTGGCAATGTTTGAGATGCAAGATGAAGGAACCCCTACTTGGCCACGTGATATGCCATCAGAAATATGCAGAAGGTGTTAGGAAATTAGTTTGTCCTTACTTTGCTTTCGTTTTCAAAGCAATTGGTTTGTCTTACTTTCCTTTCATTTTCAAAGCAATTCACATGCATACTTGCAGTGTGTTGGCATTATCTCACTTATTGGAATAACTTGTATGCTTGCAAATTGTTGGCCTTATCTCATTTATTGGCCTTGGCCTTATCTCACTTATTGAAAACATCTCACTTATTGGCCTTATTTGCCTTATTGGAAATATATCACTTATTTGCCTTATCTCACGTACATGGATCAGAATTATTTTGTATCAGATGTGAAACGTGAGATATCACTTATAACATGTTGTTTGGAAATGTGAGATATCACTTATTGGAAATATCTTTATTATTTACCTTATCTCACGTACACACAGTAAATATTCTTAGCAATATGATTTAATATCATATTTTAATATAATTATAATATTGTAATGTAATTAAATTAATTAACTGTTGATATAATAATTGTTAATTATTCGTAAAACATTAATTAAATACATTAATTAATTTATGTTGACAAGGTGTAATCTTAAAACTCTACTTTAATCTAATTTTATTAAATGTAATAATTTGCTCATAATTTATTTATTTATTTTAAAAATTAAAGCAGTTCTCATCTATTTATTTAGTGAACACATTTATTATATAGCAATACTTACAATTAAATTTTTGACTTATTTATTTAATCGCACAATTATACAACATGTTCACATCCTTCTTCTGTGGCTATGTGTTCCACATGCTGGTGGATGCCTATCGCGTGCTGGTTGTACTTTCCTTGCCACAACACATGTGTCTGGCTCTGACTATTCTTCTTCTTTATTATCTTGTTGGATGTTTTCCATTGTTGGCCGATATGGCTCCAAACTGCTCGAAGGGCCAGCATCTGTCATAGGTGTATGTAGGTATGAAGATGGTGCTCCAATTACTGAATCATCAACAGATGGGGACCCAAATATGTACATGTTTGACATATAAGCACTGGCAAAAGCAGGGGTCCTTAAGTTAGCACTGAATAGGTTCCTGAAGAACTCATCCACAGTGCTTGAAAATGAATGTCGGCCCGGATCACCTTGTTGCTCAGCTTCTTACACGGGACTATAACTATATGACATGTGTGGCGGATCAAGTTGAGTGTTATCCTCCTCAATTTGGGCCATAGGTTGGGAGATCCTTTGACTACCAACACGACCACTTGCTCGACTCCTTCCTCGTCCTCGTCAACGACTCGGCATAGGAAAATCAAATTCTTGTGTCACCAATCCAGGATTAGATGTTTCCAGATATTGTCTACTTCTTGGATCCTCTAAATCAGAAGGTCTTGAGACAAATGGCCGAGAGTTGTTTATGTACCAAGTTAGATATTCTGTACTTGGCAGCAATTGACCCTCAGTAGTGGGTCCTTGTAAGACTAACTGTCGACATTGACTCCAAAATTACAGCCAATTTGCATGATGTTCTGCCTAGTTCATGTAGTGGTTACCACGCATGTCAACATTGTGTAAAGCATCAAGATCAACTGGTGCTTGTGGTTTGCCTTCAAGCAATCCAAATTGACACCTGACCCGGTCTATTTAGTGCCACTCAACAATTGCAAAACATATAAGAGCAGTGCATGCATTCCAAATATTAGCATCTTTGAACGCATCTGCCGACAAACATCCTTGAACATTGGTCGTAGAGTATGGCATCCATACAAACTGCAAACACGAATAACACTTTGTTAAGTGTACGTGTCAAATAAAGTATATACATAAATTAAATACAATGACAATATTTACTTGGTCAAGAGTCATGCGATCGAGACGTTGTCGATATGCTCCAAAGTCATTATATGGGGTGCCAACGTGATTGCATCGCCCGCCTCATCTATTATGATCCAAAAAGTAAAAAGTTCATATTAATAATTATAATAACCAATTATATAAACATTTTTTTCTAAATTTACCTGCTTGCTAGTGGGTATGCTATTGAACGAGTTGATCGTGGTGCGATAAAAGGCAGTCGGTCTCATGCCCAAGATTGAAGAAGCACTAAGCATCCACCAATCGCCTTGCACCTTTTTCAGCCCCCAGACACAGTTCCTTGTACAAGGTTGCCAGACAAGCTGATCCCTAACTATATCGTCTAACACGCTCAAAATCTGCTAACAATGCTAGATACATTAAATGAACACAATTCTCTGATTTATCAGGCATTAATAAACCTCCTATTAAGCATAAAATATATGCTCTACAGAATCGTTGTATATGTACAGGACTAGCATCATTTGGGAGATCGACAAACATTGTTTGTAGCCATTTTATCTTCACTTGCCCACCTTTCCTTTGATTATCCGGAGGAGCCACACCCAATAATGCAGTACAGAGTTCGTCCCAATCATACCAATTACTACCAGTCACAGCTTTGCCATTGACCAGAAGCCCGATAATGAGTGCTACATCTTCCAAAGTGACAGTACATTCACCACTCAGTATATGAAATGTATGTGTCTCCGGTCTCTACCGCTCATTCAAAGCAGTTATTAGTACTGGGTCTAGCACATGATGTCCCAATTGAGTGGCATGGTAAAAACCAGAAACTCGCAACATGTCTACAATTAATGGGTGTGGCTCTTTCACTGTATGTACTCTTGTATGAAATTGATCCTTTTCTGGGTTCTGTTCAAATTTTGATTAATAATCAATAAATGTAGTTAAATAAGATTCAACATAACTAAATAAAATATTACAGAAATATACTTACATCATGGTTTATATATCTAAACCTATGTGATTCTTGTAATCTTAATAATGTCATGCGATTGAGATAGGGAAGGTGAATAATGAGTAAAATATAAAATAACTTAATAAGAAAGAAATAACTTAAATTGAACTAGAGGGATTGTTTGCTGCAGATGAAATGAGAGAGCTGAGACGAAATGAAGTGATGAGAGAAAGTGACTGAGAGTGAGTGAATATTAAGTGAGGAATGAGCGTGAAGTGTGTGAGAAATGCAAGAGTGAGGTTCTTTGAATTTGATATAATATATATATATATATATATATATATGTGTGTGTGAGAAGTCGGTTTCATTATAGGTAATTTAAAAAAAAACACAAACAAAATCAGTTAGGAAGTCGGTTCCAATGTAACTGACTTCCCTTCATCATTTTTTTTTAAAAAAAATTGCATTGGGAAGTCGTTACCAACAAAATTAACTTCCCATCTTCAAATTTCCAGCTACATTCCCATACATAAATTTCAATCAGCTACATTCTGGTAAAAAAGTTTTTAGCAATATTAATATAAAAAACCCCATATAATATTTGGATTTCTTGTTCTCTAAATCTCAAGTCCCAATCATTTTTTTGGATTTCTTTTTTCAATCAATTAGCAAAAGTATAGAGTAAACATTTATTTTAATTTTTTTAAAATATAAGTGACATCAGTTTAGTCCTTTAATAATTTTTTAGATTAAATTAGTCTTCTAAAAAAACTAATTTAATATAAAATATGTCAACAAAGAATTAATTTGATGTCAAAAATTAACATTGAATGATCATTTTGATGTATTTATCATTGGAAGACCTAACTAATGACACTTGTATATTTAAAAGACCAAAACAAATGTTTACTTTTAGGGTTCGTTTGGATGACAGAATTGGAATTATAGTATAAAATTCTAATTTCAATTCCATTTTTGTTAGAATTGGAATTGACAAGAATCTTAATTTTTATTTTTGGGACAATTAATGAATTGAGATTTTGGAATTTAAATTCTAAAGTGAATTGAAATTTTATTATTTGAATAATTTATCAAGAATTTATAAAGATATAATAAATAAATTTAAATTAATAAAATAATAATTTAAAATTATAAAAAAATTCAATAAAGTTTGTGTTGTTAGATTGTAGCAGTCGCAATAGATGTCAAACTAAAGGATGATGACGAAGGTGATTGCAAGACGCTAGCACCAGTGATTAGAGGAAGCGTGGTGATTTAGTCATCGCACGCGTGACGATAATAATGACTAGAGGCTAACACGTCACTGGCGCGGTGGACAACGTGGTCGAAGCACGTTGGCGGCCACGTTGGCGGACTATGTCGGTGTTGCGAGCGACAATAATTGTTAGATAATTTTTAACTTTTCCCTTTTAATATTAAAAAAAATATTTGTGCTTGAAATTAGAATTTTTAATGTGTAAGTTAAGAATTAAGAAGAATATAAATTAGTTATTTTTCAATTTCATAAAATTGGATTCAAAATTATGATTATAATTTTAATATATACACAAAATAAGATAATTAGAATTGAGAATTTCAATTTTAAGACTCAATTTTAAACTCAATTTCGTCAACAAAATTAGGCTTAAACTATCTGTACTACTAGGGCTGTTAAACGGGCCGGCTCAGCCCATTTAGGCCCGCCCGCAACGGGCCGCGGGTTAAACGGGCTAGGCCAAAATTACTCGCGTTTAAATGGGTTGTAAATTAGTCAACCCGACTCGTCTCGCATCAACTCGCGGGCCTAAACGGGCCAACCCGAGAAACTTTTTTTTTTAACTTGTAAACTTTGAAATATATTTAAATTTAATAAAAAAATTTATTTAATAATCTCAAATTAAATATTACATTCCATAGACATAGTATTGAATACTTTAATCTCATTTAAAGGGTTAAGGGATAATTTAAACAAATAAATAATATAAACTTATGGAGTTTGACGAATGTGTTTGTGTATGAGTTGTGTTATTACTAGCATGTATAATACATGCATTTTATATTTTTGTTTGTGAAAAGACCATTTAATTAACTTTTAAATTTTTAAATTGAAATTTTTTCTTTGGATACAAATAAATTGAAATTTTTTAAAAAAAGAAAAAGTTATGCGGGTGACCCGTGGGTTAGCCCGTTTAACTCGCTGGGTTAAACGGGCCAATCTAAAATTATTCACATTTTTACGGGTCACTAATTTTAAAACCTAACTCATATAATTTATGCAGATAAATGGACCGGCCCGACAAATTTAACCCATTTTTACGACGTATGTACTACTAATAAAAGGGATTCCCCTCTTTTGGTATCCATTTTTTAGTTACCCATTTTCCCATTACTCTCTATTTGACCACAATTTAAAAAAGGGGTAAACATTGTGAATTACGCCATATAACAGTTACAACCCCACCGCTACAATTGCTTCTTTTACATCCTCATCCTCAACTCCAGAAATCACAGATCGAAAGGCTCTTTTTGTTTCTCATTGCAAGCAAATTGATTTCTTGCCTTTCACCTGCGATCGCTGTAACCAGGTTTTTCAATTATCTCTCTTTCACCTGCAGGCCCTACCTGCTAATGATTGGCTTGCAATTTGGCATGGCCAACAATTACATCTTCCGAAAGGATATTCTAAACCATAAGATAGGTCGTTTTGTATTCACTGTCTACCGCAATGCCATGGCTGCAATTGCCATTTTTCGAAACTAAAAAATTATTTTGCTTCTAGAAGCGAAAGAAGCAAGAATTTCCCCCTATCCAAACCATCACTTTGTACAAAAAGTATTAACCCCTTTCCCATAGCTGTGGGCTATGCAGATTCTGGTAAAATCGGCGTCACACAGCCCCGGCGAGTTGCTGCAGTATCCGTCACCAGGTAACACAAATTTTTTTTTTATACAATTGAACTCTAATTTGAATAGTTTCTCATGGTGGTGTGGTGCTTTATTTGTTACTCAACTTAAATTCCTTTTGGAGGTTTACGATGACGAGTTAAAAAAGAAACACCCCAAATGCGATTGTCTTTGTCGAACAGTGCCTACACAAACTTGGGGTACAAATTGCTCGTCTCAAATATTCTCGAGTTCTGAATGTGAGGCTATGGTTTTTATTACTAGCGACTCTAACGTTAGTGTCATCTTTTCTCTTCACAAATGAAACCCTTGAATTGAAATTCAAATTTAGTAAGGAGCCAAAGCCCCAAACCAAACGCTAACGCTTTCCACTCGGGGTCTGAATGTAAGGCTATGGTTTTTCTTGCTTTTTGGATAGTTGAATACGAGGATTTTTGTTTAAATTGAAGCGTTAGCCTGCTCTTTTGTGGGCCTCAAACCTAATCACTCGATAATTTGCTTGCATTTTTCTAAGAAAAAAAATGGTCTTTCTGTTAGTTTTGTATTTCATTGAGAAAACCCATTTTTCCTGTTAATGGTTGCAAGTGTGAAAATAAAATGATTATTAAAATTGTGCATTTGTTAAATGGGAACAATCCCCCAAATTCTGCATTAGTTAATAGGAAGCAAGGCACCAAGTTGGTATGACCAATAGGGAACGTGAGGGGTTTGCTAGCGATCAGGGGGTGACAAATATATAAGAGTGGTCAATGGCAGCAACAAGACGATGGCAGATGCCGAGGCCGCGGCATCAAGGTGAACCATAGGTATAAGCAATGATCTCATGAAAAAAGTTTGGTATGATATCTTCTTATATGTAGATCTCTTTACACCCTTAGTTCTCCAAGATATATATGGAATTATTTTTTCTTATATATAGATCTCTTTACACCCTTAGTTCTCCCACAAACACACAGTGACACATGCTCTATGTGAGGGGAGTGTTGTGAGAGGCATAGCAGGAAAAAGAGTTTTTTCTACACCATGTGAGTTAATTCCATTCCATTCTTTTTCTTTTCTTATGTTTAATCTTTTTTTTTTTTTAAATATAGAAAGCACTACACTAATTATTTGAATTGAGTTGGTGGCAGAGAAATGGAGTTTAGGGAGTGATCTTACTTCCTAAACTCTTCAAATTATAGATAGATCTCTTTGCACCCTTAGTCTCTTATCTAAGCTTTACTGTAGAGGTAAAACAGATCCTGTTTCAAAAGAGAAAGAAAAATGGCATGTTTTGAATGATTCCTCCCCCCATTTTATTTACTCTAGACATATTTAATGTGAAGAACACAGAGAGTTCAACACTATCTCTGGACATACTGGTAAGTATGGAGATTTCAAGCTTTGATTTTGATTGCCAATTAGTTTTCGTTTCTGATTGTGTAATGGGCATCTGAAATTTATGGGTTTTTTTTTATAATGAATCGCAAATAAAGGTGTTGTATGGTGTGGGCCATGAAGATTTGGAGAAACTTTAAATGGTAACAACTCCATTGATCAAATGATCAAGAGTGGAGCTATTGGCCAGCCTAAACCACAAACATATATATTTTGTGATAAAAAGAAATCCATGAATAGGTAATAAGAATGAACCTGTTGCCAACAAACAGTACCTATATTACTCATCATCTGAGAGTTCTTAATAAGATCCTGCAACTTATTTCTATTCAGGTAGGCAAGTATGGATTCTTTTTTATCACCTATTGGTTGTTATGTCATATAAGGCACCAAATTGCAATTTACTATTCTTAAGTTGCCGTTATTCTTAATAGCAACAACTTAAAAGAAAGCCTATATTGTTTTCACCAAATATATCATGAAATGCCTCAGTCAATTAAACTTTAGCCATGCGTTAAAATTTAAATAATATTTAACGTGACTAATATTGAGAAAGAAAAAAGCAATACTAAGGCGTTTTATCTGTCTTGGATGTTCAATTAACTTCAGCGTATCGTTATTTATAGACATTTGCATTGTTAATGGTGATGAATTTTCTAAAGGAAAAAATGAAAAATTGTAAAACATTGTGGAAATGTGGTTTCTAACCATTTTGTATTTTATCTCTGGCAGAACTATAACGCCATTGATTATGCAGAGAAATTGATGGATGGATTTTATGGAATCACCTCCTATTTGATTGAACGAGGAAAGATGCCATTGTTGGTGGATCTACAAACTAAACCCATCTCAAAAAATGTTGATTGTGAACTGATTTTAGTTGGTGAACTGCATAGTTGATTTTGAGCTGAAGCAGCTCGCGAAAGAAGCCTGTACTTTATACAGTGAGTGTTGTGTTTCTTAAAAAATGACTACTTTTAAGTGGCTTACTTCAGAAACTTGCTGATATTATTGTCAGTAGAATGGGTGGGCCAGTTGGTAGTGCTGATAAACATAACAAAAACGTGGGCTACGAGGAGTTGAGTTGAGATTCTTTAAGAACCATGGTGCTTGGGTACTTGCTGATAGGATTAATGTTCCCTGCATGCTGGTCAAAGGGAACTATTACACTGGAACTGATGATGGAGCTATGAATTTGATTAAAGCTGATGATGGTAGGTAATTATCTTATGGTGAATGTTAATTCCCTTTTTTTAATATTGCTTTTAAGGGAGTTTTATTCAATGGACACTTTTAATCACCCTTTGATGTAATTGATGTCTATTGGTATGTATTCTATTGAGTTAGAAACATATTATACTTTATATGACAAGCACAGACCACTTAAACCTTAATAAATAAAAAATGGTCAGCCCAGAAAACACAGCAGAGACCATTTAAGCACCTGGCGGCATCATCCACCAAAGCCAAGGTGCTCTCATCCATCTGTCTATCAACCGAGCAATTCAGCTTGAATCACTTTGTTCACTTTGTCCTGAAGTTTGCTGACTTGATAAACCCCAAACTCTCCCACGTATTTGCAGCAGTTGTGCTCTAAAACACACCAATGAGAATGAGAAGCATTATGCAAATGGGTTATTGTTAGTGAGTGGGAAAAATAAAACTTTGAAGCTTCTGTTTGACCTCTTGAAATAAGAGGTCCTAAAATCAAGTTTTCCAACATCATGGGGGAAGGTATTACAGTATTTATAATTCTCATAGCCACAAGACTGCATGTTTTTCACAGCTTAACACATATCAGCTCTATGCATTTCAACCCCTTTTAGCCCAGTAAGTTTAGGAAGTGTAAAAGTGTACTTTCTTGCACTTTCTTAGGAAACAAACAGAAAATAACGTGCACTTTGAATGAGGGGAAAATATACAACAAATGAACAAAAAATAAAATTAAAGAAAAAGGTTTCACCTGAGCGTGGCAATCAATGGCAACAGAATGAAGGAAGGGCCTGAGAAAAGGCAGAAGAAAACATGGTTGGAAATGAAGGGTTTGGAGTTGTACTATGTTGTTGTACAGACATTTGGCTTATTACTCCAAATCCATATTTATAAGGTTTAAAGGAACTGAATTTTATTATACCTAATCACTGAATTTTTATGAAATGAATTATTTAGTATAAAAATTAATACATTTGTTATTGCGATATATATATATATATATATATGATTGGATATAAATTTTAACTCATAATATAAATATATAAAAAGTAAAAATACAGATTGACTTGGTGCGTGTCAATACGCTAATTGTGGGATGGGGATGTTCACGCCTTCTTTGAATGAACATGAGGATAAGAAAAATGTATGATTTATTGAGTATTCTTTGGCACTAAAAACCAAGCCTTTCGTAGACAATAAATTTATTTGGATTGCTTAAAAAAAAATTAAAGGTAGATAAAAGGGAAAGAGGGGGTCACTTATAAACATACAATACATGTCAAATTTCATTGTAGAGTATTGGTAATCAAAAATATTTTGAAGAGAAAGTGCAGTGGTAGAGTGAGGTAACAAAGGCATTAATCCAATCCTATACAGATTTGAGTACCATAAGCTTTAGCATGCTTTATAGAAGCACAATTTCTTTCTCATTAGATCACCCACGTAAGAGCAATCCACAAACATACTGAGGATGTACCTAATCACATCAACATAAATGAGAATTTACTAAGATCTTCGAGTATGTGAGTGCGGTACAATATTTGTTGAACTTGACCAACTAGTTTATAATTAGGACCACTAAATTACATAAATCAGATCTATGATATTTGGGGCCTGTTTGTATTAGTTTTTTTTGGAGTAAAAGTACTTTTTTCAAGTAATAAAAGTGTTTTTTTAAGAACTTAAAGAATTCAAACTTTTAAAAAAAGTACTTCATGTGCTTTTTTGTTACACATAAAGTGTTTTTTAAAAAACTTGAACTTTTTAACTTCTAAAAAAAATACTTTTATTACTTCAAAAAAACACTTTTACTTCTAAAAAAGTTAATACAAACGGGTCCTTGATATTTGTTGTAATTACTTCTCGAAAACTAAATAATTTATTATTGCAGAGACATACAAAAAATTGAGTTTAATTTTTATAAAGTTTAAATTTATTTTATTTTAAACTTTGATTTAATTAATTACACGTATAGTTCCAAAATTTATAAAACAATAATATTGTTTCCAAAAAACAATGCAATAAAATTGTATAATGTATGTGAAAGATAATAGAATTTGATTTTTAAACTAGAATCATGAATCAAGAATAATATATATATTCCTTCAACATTTTTGTTTTTATAAGGGTACTGGTATCTTTAGTAATTAGTGACTAATATTTAGTTACATATTCCACTTGTTAAAATATAAATATTAAAATATAAGTAAAATATTATGTTACAAC
The DNA here is from genome assembly GCA_023212625.1 of Styphnolobium japonicum. NCBI lineage: Eukaryota > Viridiplantae > Streptophyta > Magnoliopsida > Fabales > Fabaceae > Styphnolobium > Styphnolobium japonicum. The sequence continues at coordinate 9,032,321 of JALBWW010000007.1, read as the reverse complement.
TAAGTGAGACATGTAATTAAATATTGACCACTAATTGTGAAAGAGCATTAATACCCTCACAAAAAATAATGCTATCGGAGAAACCTCATATATATATATATAGGAGATTCTTTCGGTACTTCTTATATTTATAAGGGTATTGGTAGTGTTACACTTAGTAATTAGTTGTTAATATTTAACTACATATCTTATTTTATTAAAATATAAATAAAATAATTATCTTTCAACGAAGTGAGACATATAGTCAAATAATGACCACTAATTATGAAAGGATATTGATACACTCACAAAAAAAAGGGTACCCAAAAAAATTCTAATATATTGAGCTTAATGAATTATTAGACTTTACGTTAATGGTAAAACGCTAAGTAAACTTATTTTAATTTTTTTAAAGGAAAGTTATTTTAAGTATATATTACTGTGTAATAAGAGTAATTGGGATGATAAGATAATTAAGACGTTACTAACAGTCATTCTTAACTTGTAATTAATTAAAAATAAAATTAGTAAATATTGTTTACAAGAGTTTAACAATCTTAAGTAAATAGAAATATAAATAAGTACATATATAGAGGACATCGAGCATATTGATGTGGTAAAACTTGATGGAGCACATCCACATGAGGCTTAGCTAGACCCATACCACACCCTCGACTTTGGACTGTACCTCTTATTGGAACCACCTCTAGACAAAGCTCGCGATGAGAGGATGAGGTTATGGGTGCGTCAGGTGACAATGTCTGGATAGCAGAAATGTAAATGCAGACATGTGACGATGAACATGAAACATCAAGTGCATCTGTCAGTGATTGTCTAACACCTTTGGTGGCGGCATATATATATGTGTGTGTGCGCGCGCGAGAGAGAGAGAGAGAGAGAGAGGGAGTGACCATGGAGCATGTGCCAGTCTGTGAGAAATTCTGACGGTTTATCTATGCATCTGGCTCAACATGCAACCTATCAGCTATGGGGATATCCCCAGAATCCTAGCCACTACTGATCATAGTTGTTGCTATATGGTATGTGTTGGCCGTCAATTAAGTAGCCGCTTGCATTTAGCAGTTAGGCCACCATGCGCTAAGTTTGTGTGAATGAGCAATTTCTGTTTGCATGCTTTTCCAGATAGCTAGGATAAGCATGATGCACTTCACAAATTTGGTTTGTTTACATAACTTCAGATTGTAAGCATTCCTGTTCCTGATTCTTGCCGCAAGTACATGAGCAACCTTATGATATGATTGTTATTATGTAATTTGAAACAAGATCAACAAGGTGGCCTCTGCGGCTCTGCACTGGGATGGACACAAGTCAAATCCACTTATCGCAGTGCTGGGTCACTTCTCAAGCAATGAAACTCCTTTCGAAAAATAAAAATAAAAAATACGCATTGTCTAAACAATTCTACATTGCTTTCCAGAGGCTTATTTTATTGGTGGGAAGGGGGAAGAGGGTGTCAAAGGAGAAGAATGAGCCACCCAATTTGAATATAAAATAGTCCCGTAAAAAAATGCATACCCAGCCAAGGCATTTTGTTCTTGCCATCCACGTGGGAATTGATTTTATCAAGCCCCCTACAAAAATTGAGTGGAGACAGTAATGAAATTAGCATTTAGGGAGAGGCAAGTCGATCAATTTAAGACTCGGTCACAAGACTGCAAAAAAATAAAATGGTATTATTTTAGTATTCATTTTTTTTCCGATACTGATAATAGGTGAGTTTGCAATTATTTATTAGTTGTTAATTATATTCAATAAATTTTTAAACATTTATTATAAAACTAATAATCAATAAATGTTTGAAAACTCATCTTAAATAACAAACTCATAAAAATACTATAACAACTCCCAAAATAAATATGTCTTATCTCTAACTTGCTTGTCTATTTTAAACATATTTTGTGTTTTTTTTTTTGCAGATGATTTATTTAATTTTGGTACATCAAAGGGCCAAAGTCCATTTTTCAAAGGATTTATATAGAACATCGTTAAGAAAATAGTAAATGGTTAATCAGTGAGCCATTTATAACATCAATGAAATAAGTTATAAAAGTAACTTAAGCCATTTACTAATTAGTTTCTGTAAAATACTTAAACAAAGAAATTAGTGCAGAGATGAGATAACTCACTAAGTAGCTTATGTAAGTAGAAACTTAATAAAATAATAATTTAAGGACTTGCTCTGTTGCTCAGACAATCAAAACTTAACACATATAACAATTAAATAATATAATGTAAAAGAATAAGGTTAAGAGATATTGCACAAATTGATTTATATTGGTTCAACCCCAATGTGGAACCTACATTCAGTCCTCAGCCAAGCTAAGATTTTCATCAATCAACTGAGTATTCTTTGATCAACCTTAGTCTCTCCAAGCTAAATACAAGTACATAGTACCTCTAAAATGCTTAATAGGTCACTCACAGACCTAACTACTAGCTCACATAGCTTGCTCACATAGCTTAATTTCCTTTTAGTCATGTCGAGATTCACTGAAAAAGGTAATGTATATGATAAACTTACTAAGAGTATATATCTCACAAATTAACTCATAAACAAAGTACAAGAGCATTCATAAAGAATTATAGCATTTTCTCTTGATTTGTGATTGTCTAATGATCTTCAATTCTTTATGCAGCAAAAACTTTATAGCATATGAGGGAGATTTGACTGTTTGAGGTGGTTCAAACACTTATGCAGAAAGTACAGCAGATATAACACATTTTCTAAAAAGTTCATTTTGCTTGTTAGGTGTTAGGTGTTTGTTAGCATACAAGCAGCTCTTTAACTTTAACTTTTAGCTTTACAAATGGATTTCAAACCATTTGTAGTCCTTTGGGATCAAGCAAGATCAATCTTAAAAGTTGTATTGTTCTTGCAACAATTGCAGTTTCCTTCCAATAGCTAGCTCATTTTCATTCATGAGATAGCTGATAAAGAATCCAAAACTTTTGAAATTTGCATTAGTTTAACAAGACTTATCTTTAATCATAGGTATCCTCACATTGTTCTTGCTTATGTTTTATCCAAGACTTCTTCATTTTCACAGAGGTCTTCTAGTTCTCATAGGCAGTACTCAATGTCCAAGTTTTTTATATAAACAATATAAATTTAAGACAACAACTTGAACATTTAATTTTTGAGATTTGTAAGACTTATAATCTTCATTTTCATTTGAGAATTTGTGTATTCTTCGTATAATCCAAGATAACAACTCTTTTTGAATTTTAAACTTTTTGTATTTGAGAATGTTTTTTATTAATGAAAAATTTGCACAACTTTTTTTTATTAAGATCAAGCATTAACAATCTGTGTTATTAAATTAGGCCATTATATTCATTATATTTGTTATTAACACAAAAATAAACTCACTAGGAACCTTATGCTAACAACACATATTTTCATTATGTTTAAAATGGATACCCATACCGAAAGCATCACTTGACAATTTCTTAATACAAATTTCAAAACAAATAAATTGAGTTGACATTAACATGTCAAACATAGCATTATGCACAGTAAATGTTTTCAAAAGAACATCATCTTGATAATGGTTTCAAAGATTATAAAAATGAGTGGTAGTTAAAACAATATTGGGCCCCTTATTTTATTATCACGCAACGCCTATGGAAGAATCTCCACGACACCTTTGTTCACGAATATCATTTAATTTTAATTTGCATATCAATGTTGAGAAAACAGTGAACGCTTCGAATTGATAACTCTGACGATTATTATATTCGAAAAGAGAAATATGAGACACTTTATTAAAATTAATTTTTATCATAAATTCTATATAAATAAATATTAATAGTTATAAAATAAATATCGAAAACGAATTTATACCATTACAAATATATTTATTTAAATCCAAAATTAAAATCAATAAAGAAAAATAAAATATGAATATTCATGATTGAGAAAATTTCCAATGTCTAGTCTTAGTAGGTTAAGACTTATTAAGAATCATTTTATAAGTTAAAAAGTGTACATAATTACAAATTAAATTATATAAAAGCACTATAAAGATCTGTATGTATTATAAAATTTTAATAATTTGATGTTTTAGTGAAAATTCGTTCTTGCACATGCACTTTCTCACTCACTACAAATTAATTTATGATCTAGGTCAAAAAAATTATTTTGGATTGATTATATAGAATTTAATGGTCTTCAGCTCCTTAGATGCTTTTAAGAATGCCTTTCAAATCTGGAAATAATATTGTGAATGAATAAAAAACACTTTTTAAAGACAATATAACAGTTTATAATTTATATTTAACAATTCTATCTTGCATTATTTAAGAGAGTAATACTCCCCCAACTTCTTCTGCCACAGCATGACTCTAAAATGTTGAAATGTCTCATAGAAAAGTGATTCTAGTTTTGAAATATCTTACCCACCACTACTTTCAAAATATCTTTAGATCAGGACAATAAAATAGGAAAAGATAAGCGGTCAATCATTATATTATCATTACACTAGCTATTTTCATAATTGACGTTATATTGTTTGAAGACTGTATAAAAGAATCTTATATAAACAATATCTTAAACAATAAAAAAGTTATATATCTTTCTATACAACTTAATTTACTTCTCAAATTTTATATTAAAAATTTTTTACACAAATTTATATACAAATCAATAACTTTAATTTGCACACTTATTATCATTTTTTAATATCATTTTAAATGTTGCTATATAACAAGTGACATTAAGCAAAGGGAAATTGTAAAAAGCTATTAGCCATGGAATACCCAACACTTCTGCTACTATACTTTCCATCCTATAGTCATGCATTTGTATTTTCATCACTTGTCTAGGCAGCCTAAGCCCTAAATCTGCCAAGCTCCAACCAGGCGTTGCCCGTTTTCTATCGTTGGAAACATCTTGGAGCTTTTGGCAGCAAACCACACTAGCCACTTGGTCACCTCTCTAAAATTTATGGACATATAATGACTCTAAAGTTGGGCACCATAGCCACATAGTCATTTCGTCCTCAGTGGTGGCCCAAGAGGCACTAGTACTTCAAACGAATAATTTAGTGCGTGTTTGAATTAATTTTAAATTCAAAAATATTAATAATCAAAATAATAAAAAGCGTGTTTAAATTAATTTATTTTGAGTTTAGAAAAAATTTATAATGACAATTTATCTTATTAAACTAAACTGTTGCTGCAAATAGATGAATGTTCATTGAATTATTGTGATTGTTTCAATAAGCAGGAGGCTACTTTGGCAATTTCTGTAAAATTGAGCCAATTATAATCCATGTTCAGTGAGAAGAAACTATAAATGCTGTTCCTAGATTACAACATATTTGACTGTAGTTCGAGGGATAAGGATTGCTGGTATGTAGGTTGTATTTGAAAATATAATTTTAAGATAATACTCAAATTGATCCTTTAAAGATATATGAAATATTAGTTTAGTCTTTTAATTATTTTTTATATTAAAATAGTCCTCTAAAGATACATTAAACATTATTTTGATCATCGCATATTATTTTTTGACATTAAATTAATTCTCTAAAGTCATTGTTGACATCAAATTAATCTCTAAAAATTTACTTAAAAAGATCAATTTAATATAAAAAATAATTAAAAAATTAAACTAATGTTTAATATATTTTTAAAAAATTAAATTAAATATTTACCCTATATATATTTTTTTTAAGAAAAAGTTCAAAGGGAGCTTATGAGATTAGGATATCCTTCACCGAGAATTGACGTGACACTTACATATGACCTCTAATGAGAAAATAACCTTGTTGTGTTAGTAGGAGATGGGAAAAATTCTTAACAAATATCACTTTTTGCGTCTTTTTAATTTTATTCAAATAACATTATCTCTTTTGTTTAAGGTTTTAAAAATCAGACTTCGTTGGCCAGTCTAATCAATTGGATTGTGATCTATTTGACTAGCCAATCCAATTAGCCCTAAAAAATCGTTTGGGTTGTTGGACCACCTAAAAATCGTTCGAACCAAGATGAATTGGACTTGATTTTTTAAAATTGACCAGTTCTAATATTCTTTTTTTTATTTAATTTTTTTATTATTTTTTTAGATTTTTAAATTAGTTTTTAGAGACTTTTTTTCACATCTATTTCTAAAAAATCATAACTTTGTATTCGCTCGTTTAATTTAGATATATTTTATATTGATTTTAAGTATTTTTTAAGATCTATGCAATAAAAAATAAACGAAGTTAAACTAACTATTTTTTTTTAAATCATTATTTTTGTAGTTATGAATATTTTTTAAAATAATAATAATTATTATTTTTTAAAATAAAGATTAAATCCTAATTTTTTTCTTAAATTCTTATTATTCTTAAAATAAAACTATTTTAATTAAATACAATAATAAATCTTATTTATCATATATAATTAATTTTTATTATTTATATTATTAAATTTACTTATATATATATAAATAATTATATATATAATTATAATTATAATTATTATATCTTCTAACAAAAATCTCATATCATTCTATATTCTTAAAGCTTAACATTGCTTTTGTTCTCTTCCTTCCACCTACACCACATCACATCACACTCTTCGCACTAATCCCTTTCTTTCTCTTTCTTCTTCCATGTGTACCAGTATAAAAAAAAGAATATCAAAATAATTTCTTAATAAGATTGGTCCAACCTACATACCTACAAATAGGGTTGTCAGTTTTGATTTGACCCTGACAATTCCTTTGGATTTAGCCAAAATTTGAGAAGCCCATTGTTTTGTCAGGCAGCTCCTTGGTCAAGTGAACGAAGCAAGGGGGTTAGGGGTGCCATGGTCCCGAGCTTTGAAAGTTGGAACCCACCCTTTAAAGTCTTGAAATATTTTCTCTTTAATATGAATATAATTTTATACTTGATTCTTAAAGTGAAATAAAAAATTCTTAGTGCGGCAAAATGGATTGCTTGACTCTGCCATTTAAGTTGGACTATCACTCTGCATGGTAAAAGTCTATATGTGTACGTAACGGTCGATGTGCGCTTCTCCATTGTGAGGTAGACATACTTTTAGTTAATTTCCACGCAGTTGTCCAATGCAGAACACGAATAGTTTTTTACTTCCAATCCTAAATTTGGCTGAGAGTGCGCCAAGACTTTGGACTCTCTGTGTACTGTGGCAGCACATAAGCTAGCCACTCGAATAACGCTACAAGAAAATTGTGTTCAAGTAATGCGTGCTTGTTCAGCTTTGACTTCAGTTATTCCCATTATACATTCTGCTTATTAGTGGAACGGTGTAGAAGAGCGCAGTGCTCAAACAAGTCATATAAATCAAGTCAACAAGGTATGGAAGTCTACACAAGGAAAAGTAAAAAAGAAAAGAGTTTGTGAAAGTTTCCAACACCCTAAAATTTACAGGACTTGGGAGTTTTTGAACCAAAGTAATATAAATAACCGAGTGGTTAATAATTTATTTTATTTATGTAAAGGTATTGAGTCATACAAACAATAAAACTCAATTTCAAGTTAGTTGTCTATTAATCAAAATAATTAATTAATGATACGTCACTTATGTATGAGCACAATTGGTAGTACTTCTTATTACTAAAATATAATTTAATTCGCATACTTTTGTCTCCATTTTCTCTTTGCTGTTTTTTTTTATTAATTTAAAATAATATATAGATACTAACAACGCAACTCGTGTTTATAATTGTGGACAATTATATAATTTTAAGAGGGGAATAAATTTAAGTAAAGTCACCTATATATGAGACCTTTTGGATGTGGCTTATTTATGGAAAAGTACTTTTATTTATAGAAAAAGTAATTTTTTAATCCTTAATGATAAAATTAATATATAGATACTAACAACGCAACTCGTGTATTTATAATTGTGGACAATTATATAGTTTTAAGAGGGGAATAAATTTAAGTAACGTCACCTATGTATGAGACCTTTTGGATTTCGCTTCTTTATGGAAAAGTACTTTTATTTATAGAAAAAGCACTTTTTTTAATTCTTAATGATAAAATGTTTTTGATGTATATGTACCTAAAATTAATTATTTTAGATATTTTTTTAGGGTTAATTATATTATATTATATTATATTTAGTAATTTAGGAATTTTATCTTATTTTTAATAAGTTAATTTTTTATTTGATTAATATTTTTACCACTCTTGAGTTATAAATTCCATTTTTGATATCCTATATTATTTCTTTTATATATTGATTAAATAAAGAGATTATTGCGAGTTTTATTTTAATCTTGAGAACTCGACTGTTTTCGATCTTGTTGAGTCATCGTTCTACGTCAATATATGACTACATAGTTGGGCGGGTTTGAATTCTCTATGAAAGACAAAATGGAATTGCAAAAATAAGTTATGATATTTAAAGTAGAATGTATTTGGGCTTTGACTCCCTACAGTGCAGGAAAATTTATGAAGATTAAAGTATAAATGCTAATTATTGATAAATCAAAAAGTTAAAGTGTATATTTTGATAATGTTTGGTAAAGTGTTAATCTTATTGAACTGAAAACAACCTTAAAACATTTATTAAATAGAAAGAATTTGTTATAAAAAGAATAATTAAAATAAAAATAAATAATAAGATATACAACAAATTAAAATTTGAAATATAAAACTTAAGATCAATTAAAAAAATTTATTACGTTATCACTTTCTTTAAATTAGACACGAGGTCACAAAATCCAATGTATTAATGAAGTTATAAATCATAAAATTAATGTATTTATATCAATTATTTATCCATAAATAAATTTATTACTTATATGTGGTATCGGAACATTTGATTTAAGAACTCATGTTTTTTCATTTTAAGATTATTATTGATTATTAATGAATGTCCGCTGCATTGTTTATGATATTATGATTGAAAGTTTAAAGACTTTTTTGTAAAAGAAATTTAAAAGAGAAAGTGTTCTGGATTTCCCACCTTCCCTTGGACCCTCTAAAACACCCATTCTTAATATAATAAAGTAGGCTTCTTTAGGACATGGCTTCCTACATCCTTCGTAAGTGTATGCGTAATGGTAGAATGTTTGTTAATATATGACTGTATACGTAATGAAGTATATATATATATATATATATACTTCATTACTGTATATATATATATATACTTCATTACGTATACAGTCATATATTAACAAACATTCTACCATTACGCATACACTTACGAAGGATGTAGGAAGCCATGTCCTAAAGAAGCCTACTTTATTATATTTATATATATATATATATATATATATATATATATATACTTCATTACGTATACAGTCATATATTAACAAACATTCTACCATTACGCATACACTTATGATATATATATATAGGGATGAATCAATTTATATCGGTCTAAGACTTAATCACTCTTACACTACTTAATAACATTTTATTAAATAACTTTTTTACAAAATTCACCTTTAGATTGAAAGTTTCTATCATGTAGATTATTTGTGTTAAATTTTGAAAAAAATTAAATATCAATAAGAATATAATTAAATAATTCATATTTTCATATATTTTAATAGTTTATATTACATTAATCTATATACTATTATATAAAATAATGTTTCTAAAATTTAGACAAATGACACATGTCACTTATAGAAGTGTTTTTCCCCATCCAAATTCTTACTCATTTGATTCTTGCTCCTTTGATATTCAAATTTTAAATTATTTTTATATTGAAATTTCAAATACATTAAATAATAAATAATTAATTTTATTTTATTTAGATAATAATCTATCTTATCTCTTTGATAAGTAATAAAATTCAATTTTGAATCTTACTTTTTTCTTAGAATTTAAATAATAACTAATTAATATTTATTCTAATTAATCTGATTATGACTCTCCTATTATCCTACTATTTGAATGAGTTTAAATGACATACATCTAAAACAAACAATTTTTTAATTTTTAAATGTATTTCTCTTTTTTTTTAAGTCATTGATTAAGAAACAAAACACAAGTAAGAAGATGATGATAAATTCATAAAATATTATTCACAATTTTTTAATTACAACTCTAAAATGATTTAATTTAAGTTAGATGGGAATAAAATTTAACAAAAATATACATATATTTAAATGTACAATTATAGAGATATTTTTAAGTAGACAATATATATATATAGTGCATTGAATTAAATATACATTTCTAACCCTTCTAAATAAGTTCGTTTAATAATTTATATAAACAAAAATTTAAATTTTAAAAAATAAAAATAATTATCATTTTCTTTTAACATGTACAAAATTAGTCTATCTGAAAACAGTTATATATATGTGGATAATATTTTCAAATATTAGATTTGTTTATATCTTATCAAATATGCTTTTGACTATAAGAATTTGTTAATATTTGATTTGTTCAGATCTTATCAAATATGCTTTTGAATATAAGAATTTGTTAATCTTTAATCTTTTTTAGATTTTAAATATGATAAATATCTTTTTAATCTTACTCATTTGATTCTTGCTCCTTTGATGCTGAAATTTTAAATTGTTTTTATACTGAAATTTTAGTTATATTAAGTAATCAATTTGATTTTGTGTGGGTAATAATTTATCCTATCTATTTGATAAGTAATAAAGTTTAATTTTGAATCTTATTTTTATCTTAAAATTTAAATAATAACTAATCTATATCTATATATCTATATACTACTATATACAACAAGGTTTCTGAAATTTGGACAAATGACACGTGTCACTTATATAAGTGTTTCCCTTCCAAATTCTTTTTTTTTTTTTGACAGAAAAATAAATAAGCTTCCCTTCCAAATTCTTACTCATTTGATTCTTACTCATTTGATATTCAAATTTTAAATTTTTTTTATATTGAAATTTCAAGTATACTAAATAATAAATAATCAATTTGATTTTATTTATATAATAATCTATCTTATCTCTTTGATAAGTAATGAAATTCAATTTTGAATCTTACTTTTTTCTTAAAATTTAAATAATAACTAATTAATCCTTATTCTAATCAATCTGATTATGACTCTCCCATTATCCTACCATTTGAATGAGTTTAAATGACATACATCTAAAGCAAACAAATTTTTTAATTTTTAAATGCATTTCTCTTTATTTTTAAGACATGGATTAAAAAACAAAATACAAGCAAGAAGATTATGATAAATTCATAAAATATTATTCACAATTTTTTAATTACAACTACAAAATGATTTAATTTAAGTTATATGGAAATAAAATTTAACAAAAATATACTTAAACTCACATATATTTAAATGTACAATTATAGAGATATTTTTAAGTAGACAATATATAAATATATATATATATATATTATGTATTGAATTAATTATACATTTTCAACTCTTTTAGATAAGTTCGTTTAATAATCCATATAAATCAAAATTTAAATTTAAAAATATCAAAATAACTATCATTTTCTTTTAACATGCACAAATTAGTCTATCTAAAAATAGTTATATATATATATGTGGATAATATTTTCAAATATTATATTTGTTTAGATTTTATTAAATATGCTTTTGAATATAAGAATTTGTTAATATTTAATCTTTTTTAGATCTTAAATATGATAAATATCTTTTTGATCATACTCATTTGATTCTTACTCCTTTGATATTGATATTTTTAATTATTTTTATATTCAAATTTCATTTATATTAAATAATCAATTTAATTTTGTGTAGGTAATAATTTATCTTATCTATTTGATAAGTAATAAAATTCAATTTTGAATCTTATTTTTATCTTAAAATTTAAATAATAACTAATTTATTTTTAATCTAATATGTCTAATTATGATTCTCCTATTATCCTACTATTTGAGTGGGTCTAAATGATATATATCAAAAGCAAGTAATTATTTAATTTTTAAATGTATTTCTCATTTTTTTAAGCCATAGATTAAAAGACAAAAACAAGCAAGGATATCATGACAAATTCTTAAAATATTATTTATAATTTTTTAATCACAACTACAAAATGATTTAATTTAATTTAGATGGAAATAAATTTTAACTAAAATATACCTAAACTCACATATATTTAAATGTAAAATTATAGACATATCTTTAAGTAGACAATATGTTAAATATACATTTTCAACTATTCTAGATATGTTCGTTTAACAATTTATATAAACCAAAATTTAAATTTAAAAATATCAAAATAACTATCATTTTCTTTTAACATGTAAAAATTAGTCTATCTAAAAACAGTTATATATATGTGGATAATATTTTTAAATATTATATTTATTTAGATCTTATCAAATATGCTTTTAAATATAAAAATTTGTTAATATTTGATCTTTTTTAAATATTAAATATGATAAATATCTTTTTGATTCTACTCATTTGATTATTGCTAATTTGATGCTGATATTTTAAATTATTTTTATATTAAAATTTCAATTATATTAAGTAATCAATTTGATTTTGTGTTGGTATTAATTTATCTTATTTGTTTTATAAGTAATGAAATTTAATTTTGAATATTATTTTTATCTTAAATTTAAATAATAACTAATTTATCTTTAATCTAATATATCTGATTTTGACTGTCATATTATCTTACTATTTGAATGGGTCTAAATGACATGCATTTAAAACAAGTAATTATTTAATTTTTAAATGCATTTCTCCTGTTTTTTTAAGTCATAGATTAAAAGATAAAAATAAGTAAGGAGATCATGATAAATTTATAAAATATTATTCACAATTTTTTTAACCACAATTAAAAAATGATTTAATTTAATTTAGATGGAAATAAAATTTAATAAAAATGTACCTAAATTCACATATATTTAAATGTACAATTATAGAGATATCTTTAAGTAGTGCATTGAATTAAATATACAGTTTCAACTCTTATAGATAAGTTCGTTTAATAATCTATATAAGCCAAAATTTAAATTTAAAAATATCAAAATAACTATCATTTTCTTTTAACATGCACAAATTAGTCTATCTAATTAACTAACAATTTAGATATGTTAGAACTTCTAATTAACTAACAATTTTTTAGTAGTATTTTAAAATAAATACTAATAATTACATATTTTCAATGCTTGAATGAATTTTTAATATAAGAATTTGAATTAAAATGAAATTAAGGTTAATAACTTCAATTATTTAATCCTTTTAAATTTCACTGTTTAAATATGCTAGAACTTCTAATTAAATAATAATTTTTTTTAGAATTACTCCTATAAAAATAAGAGTAATTAATATGTAATTATTATTATTTATTTTATAATTCTAATTTAACTCAAATATCTCTTTTAATCTTACTTTTAGGGTGAAAATTCAATTCAAATTTCTATTATCTTTTTTACAATTCACCCTTAATTAAATGTCTTCATTATTTTTCATTTATATTGTCTCTTAATCTAAATTTTATTTTAATGCAGTCAAACAATAGGATTAAGGAGACATATTCAAATTGGACAAATTATTGAGTTTGTGACACAGAATGGTTCAAAAGTCTTTTCTGATTCCCAAACATATAACGAGAAAAGTTTTTATCAAGTTGCTCCAATATCCAATTCAACTAAAATTTATCATTTAATTGATCATGAAGATACTATGCACATTTTATGCTATTAGCATATAGGATTATTATATATCAATTTTTTAATGAACCTTTTTTTTTATTTTTTTCTTTAATATTTTTTTACTATTTACATGTAATACACTAGATGTATTATTTATTTAATGCTAAGGTTTATTTTTATTAGTTTTATGATTTTCTCATAATATAATTAATTTAGAAAGTGATTGAATAATTTTTTACATATAAATCTTATTAAGAAACTTATATAAAAAGTATTGCAATAAACAACACATTATTATTTAAAAGTCTATACAAACCTAATTTAACAAATTCGTGCATCGCATGAGTAATAAAACTAGTTTTGATGTATATCAATGAGTCACAAAATAATTTCAGATTACTGTAAAATTTTATAAGTATAATTTACATGATAGAAACTTTCAATCTAACGAAAAAATTTGTAAAAAAATTATTTAATAAAAAGTTATTGAGTGGTGTAAGAGTGATAAAGTCTTACACTGATGTAAGTTGATCGCTCCCCTATATATATATATATATATATGTGTTAAATATTTATTACAAATTATTAGAGTTATTACATTTGTAGTAATATTTAATGTTAATTTTGAATTTTATATACACAATTTGAAACTTATATTATGAATGATTTGTTAGTGATCACCATAGTGGCCAAATCTTAAGGATAATAAGTTTCATAATTGTAAAATAATTCCAATTGCCTATAATTTGATGCTATTTAATGACATTATGTTATATGATATTTTATAGATATATTGAAGTTCATTATTATGAGACAATTCCATAATATAATCGCTCTAATGTTGATTATTTATTCTTATAATTAATGAGCATAATTGTTGGTAATTGATATGTTTTATTAATTTTGTTTGCATATCCAAAAATAGCAAATAAATTTAATTAGTGCATCTTAATTACCAAACTAAAGTGTTTATTAGCATCATTATGATTTATGTTTACATATCTTACTATCTTAATTAGTGTATTAATTAATGTTTGCGTATTAATTGTTGGTAAATGATATGTTTTATTAATTTTGTTTGCATATCCAAAGATAACAAATAAATTTAATTAGTGTATCTTAATTACCCGACTAAAGTGTTTATTAGCATCATTATGATTTATGTTTGCATATCTTAGTATCACTCAAAGGAGAGCTTTGATATGTATTTAATGTTTTCCTCCATTATTTGAATAAGATTTATATTTCAAAACATTAAGTTATAAGTATTCTTATTTGCAATGTCAATTCCTTATTCACTTCATTCACTTGCTTCATTGTTCCTTTATTCAATGGAATGAATTACACATATTGGAGTGAACAAATTCAATTTTCGCACAGGTGTTTTGGATCTTGATTTAACACTTCAAAATGAAAACCCCGCGCACCATTACAGATACAAGTAGTAATGGTAAAAAATCATTCCATAAAAAATGAGAAAGATCAAACAGATTAAGCATAATGTTTATGCAAATGACAATTGCAAACAACATTTAGTCTACTCTCTCCAAAACTAAAGTGCTAAGGAATTTATGAAATTTGTGAAATATCATTCTCAAACTACTGATAGGTTACTTGCTGGTACATTAATAAGTAATTTGAACACTATGAAATTTGATGATTTACGTACTATGCATAAGCATATTCTTGATATGACAACCTTGGTGGCAAAATTAAAGGCTTTGGGGATGACTGTGAATGAGTACTTTTTGGTACAATTTATACTGAATTCCTTGCCTCTTGAACAAGGACAAATGGAGTGTTGATGAATTGGCCACTAAGAGAAGAATAAGTAAAAAAAAATGAGAGAAACTCTTTTTTCCTTAATTGAAAGTTAAAATTAAAGTGGTGGAAAATAATAAAATTTTAAAATTAAATTTCTAATACATCACTTGTGGTGCCAATCTTATAACACAAACATTGGTTATATGTGTAATTTAATAAATATTTAATTATAAATAAATTCTTTCCCCCTTCTTAATTATCTCCCAATTTGAGGGAAAATCATTATTGGGTTTTGAAGGAGAAGGAGAGGGAAATGTTCCTCCCATATTATCCTTCATTAAGAATCATCCAAAAAAAGATTGAGTCTTTTTACCTTCCATTTCTTTTTTTATCCTTATCCAAACAATATAATAAGGTGAAATAGAGGCCAATTATTTTGTTTAGTAATAAATTACCTCATTGCCCTTAGATAAAATTACAATCTCCTCTCTTATATCTAATATATACTGCCCTCTATCATAATAGTTTTATTACTCGCGTGATGCATAAGTTTATTATCTTAGATGTGTATAAGTTTTTTGAATTATAATGTGTTGTTCATTTTAATATTTTTATTAGATATTTTTAATTATATTTATGCAAAAAAAATAACTTAATCACTTTCTAATTTAATTATCTTAACAGAAAAATAAATAAAAATCTCATAAAAATTAACTTTATCATGAAGCATTTCATATATCTATAGTTAACAAGATGTAAAAAATAAAATAATAACTATAAAATTATATAACTTAAAATATTTAATTAAGGTAAAAAATGTTTCAAATTAAGCATTTATTAGAATATTAATTTGTTCATTATAATAAGTAAATAAGTATAATTAATATTTATTTAATTTTAAAAATATTAACAATTTGAACATTTTATGATATATTATTTTCATTAATCACACTTATTAATAGATAAATAATTAATTAGTATTTAAATTAATGTAAAATTTAAAAGGTTAGAGTAATTAAATTAATTATTTAAATAAAATAAAATTAAATATAATTAAATTTTGAATTGAATTTGAACTTCTTAAATAAATTTTAAATACACTGAAAATAAAGCTATATTAAAAGAGGGGAAATTTTTTTATGTATGAATGACAAGTGACATTAATTCTACTTACATGAATTATATTTTATATAATAATATATAGATGTGATATATTGTAACAACATTCCTAATCCTCTAATTCAATGGTAAAACTGTCTGGTTCATTTCACTTTTTAGTTAGACTTGTTTTCTTAATAACGTTTAATTTCAAATTCGAAATGATAAATTTGTTTGTATATATATAAAAATAATTTCAAATTTAGCTATTTGCCACGCTGTAGCTTTTACTGGTTATTCAATATTTGTTTTGGAAGGAGATCAAGACTTGACCTGGTTCTACGATGAAATTTCGTGAGTTCCCCGCTTCTTCAGTTCATAATTTGGTCATATAACACAAATTCTTCTGCCTAGTGGACGGAATAAAAGTGTACGGGCGACCCAAGTCAATAGACTATGCATTCTTTTTTAATTTTTCGGTTGAATTGGTCTTCAAAATATTGCGTTATACTGATGTCACGTAATTTGGTAATCATGAAAACCATCTAAGGAATATTCTAAAAAAGTTTTTTATTACATTTTAATGTATTTAAACAATTTTTAAAAAAAAATACTGAAGCATTAAAAAATAATAATATTTTTTTTTAGCTAAATTTTGTTGCTTCTAAAAGAAAGATTATTTTATAACATAAAAATTTATTTAAATATAAAATAAGATTTTTTTAAATATTACATTCAAACATAAAAATTTAATATAATTTTTATAAAAAAAATTAAAAATGATAAAAAAAATATTTTAAAAAAGTTTGATTAAAAAAAAACTTTATTAAAAGCTCATCTAAACCAACCCATTAATACCCTCACAAACTTGATAGGCTGTTTAGATGATACCTTCGGCTAAGTTAATTAGACTCCGACTTACATCAACACTGGTATAAATATTTGACTACCTGAACATATTAAATAAGAATTTAGCATTATAAAAGCACAATCGAGTATTCTAGCTGTAAAAAAAAAAAAAATCAACTTTCACATATTTTATTTTCACAAACTCATTACAGATTTTAAGATCTTATCTAGTTTATTCAAAAAAAAAGTTACACTAATAAGTTATGAGAATCTATAAAAAATTTGTAAAGGATTTATTTGTGTAAATATTATTTTTGTATACAAGGTTAAAATATAAACAACACTTTTTAACTATGAGTCATATTAAAAAAATCTCATATATTTTTAAACTCACCAATACGATTTCTTAAACTAACAAAACAGTATATAATAACCTTTTTGTTAACATTTCATTTAAATCACTAACAAAAAAGCAGTGTTGGTTTTTTCCCCTACTAATCCCACATTAAATCAATAATATTATAGCTTAAATTAATTTTAGGCCTCTTTTTATGAGCGTTCATTAATATCACACCACCACTTCAGCGGTTCCTGAAAATCTCAAACAGTGATGTAGGATTAATGAGTGCTTAAAAAAATAAGCCTAGAGATGATTTAAGAGGTAAATATTAATGATTTAAGGTGAGATTAGTAGAAAAAAAATAACAAATAAGCCTAGAGATGATTTAAGAGGTAAATATTAATGATTTAAGGTGAAATTAGTAGAAAAAAAATAACAGTTGTAGTCACATGACAAATTTTTCGTCAATAATTTAAATAAAATGTTAACATAATTATTATTATACATTATTTTGTTAGTTTAACACAAGGAATTTTTTAAAACTTGACCCATAATAATAAAAAAAAAATCTCTTGTATTTTAGCCTATATACAAATGACCCTCTTAATTTCTCTATTGTTCACAACCGAATTCTTGGTGTGTGAAATTCAATGTGAGCCTTTAAGATCTTAAGCTGTTTTAATTAGTTCTCTCGAGAAGAGGATGAGTACCTACAAGAAACATTCTAACGTTTGAGTTAAAAGAATCACTAGGAATGCTAGTGCTTAAGGTTTCATGGTCAAATTTATGAGATTTATCTCTTATTTATATTCGACGTATTAGAGTCGAAATATTTTACCTTTAGTTGTGCGCTATCTGCTTGAAGGCCTCCACTTAGCTCCTTATCCTTATAATATATCAAAGTAAATCTTCTAGAATTCGGGTAATGACCCTGACCCACGTTATAATAGTACCGAACTCCTATATATAGAGTGACCCTCTTCATTTCCCTATAGAAGCCAGAACAGCCATTAGCCATGGACTACTTGAAATTTTTCCCACTAATTTCCTTTGTATATGCATGCATTCATGTCATGCTCTTTGGCCTTGGCAGCAAAAACGCAAAATTCCCCAAGTTCCCACCAGGGCCTCCCTCCTATCCCTTCATCGGAAACATATTGCAACTTAGCACTACCAAACTACACCAAGCACTTAGTAAGCTCTCCAAAACATATGGACCTATCATGACTGTCAAGATAGGCACTATTACCACTGTGGTAATTTCCTCTCCTAGCTTAGCCAAAGAAGCACTTCATAAAAATGACCAAGCCTTTGCTAGCCGAATAATCCCAGAGGCTGTCCAAGCACTTTCACATCATGAAGCTTCTGTGATATTCTTGCCTGCATCGGCAAAGTGGAGGACTTTGAGAAAAGTTTTTGCTACCAAAATATTATCTCCTTTACTGCTTGATTCTACCCAAGCTCTTCGTCAAAAAAGGCTGCAGGAACTACTTGATTACTTGCAAGGAATTTGCAGAAAGGGTGAAGCTATTGATGTTGGTCAGACTGCCTTTACAACAGTCCTTAACTCAATATCAAACACCCTTTTTTCCATTGACTTGGCTAGCTATAGTTCTGATTCTTCTCAAAAATTCAGGGATATTATTTCGTGTGTGCTGGTAGAGGCTTCAAAGCCTAATGTTGCAGACTATTTTCCTATTTTACGTAGATTTGACCCGCAGGGAGCACAACGAAGGATGAAGAACTATTACCAGCAGTTACTTACAGTTTTTGACCGTATCATTGAAGAAAGAATTCAAAAGGCAGAGTCCATGGAAGGAAGTGATGTGTTAGGCTCATTTCTCAATCTCACCCAAAAGGAAAATTCTGAATTAACACGCCATGATATGTTACATATATTTCTGGTGAG
Source organism: Styphnolobium japonicum (assembly GCA_023212625.1). NCBI lineage: Eukaryota > Viridiplantae > Streptophyta > Magnoliopsida > Fabales > Fabaceae > Styphnolobium > Styphnolobium japonicum. Next base: position 9,012,805 of record JALBWW010000007.1, on the reverse strand, counting down.
TATTAAACTGACCAAATTAATTCTAATTATACTTACCTTCTCATTTGCCTCAATATCATTTTCAAACCTCGAAAAAAATTATATATATTAGTAATAAGATACCTATTTATTACTTTTTCTAGTTTGGACTTCTGTATAATCGCAATACTAAGTTTCAGCAAAATATATCTTACAACTCCAAAGGCAAAGGAAATGAGTACATAATACAATCATAATTTTCTGCACCTGTTACGTCCTCTTGTAAAGGAGGATGTCCCACTAGCAATTGGTGCTATGGGCAAAGAAAAATGATACTTGCACGTATATTTAATTTCACATATTTTTATTTATCTAAGTTTTTTAATATTAAAAAGAGAGAGGCGATGAAAGGGAGAGAAAGGGAATAGAGATAAGTGAGATCAAATATATGTGCAAGTATCAATTCTCATGCACATGCTACTTTCCTTACCAATTTTGATACTTTTATGTGAGACTCTCGCATAACAAGGTTATTTGATTTGACTAGAATGACAGACACTTACACACACACACACACACACAAAAAAACCTGGAATTTTGGGCCTTTGGCATAGGCTCAACAAATCACCATGAAATATGAGAATCAAAATACTTTCCTTACCCAAAAAAGAGAGAGAGAAACTGAAGGTTCTTCTGACTGTCATAAATCGATTTTTCTATGTTGAATACTTTGGAGCTTCACCGTTTTCTTGTTCTTTGGCTTGAAATGATTCTTCCATTAAGCACTAAACTAACGAAAACTGTATTCACCTTGTGCAAATTTTAATTCTCATTTTCACACACTTTGTGGCAGGACTTATTCACCGCTGGGTCCGACACAACATCAAGCACAGTAGAATGGGCAATGGCAGAGTTGCTACACAATCCAGAGAAATTGATAAAAACCAGGAAGGAACTTAAACGAGTCCTCAGCAAAGATGGAGAACCTAAAGATTCAGATATCTCTAAGCTCCCTTACCTTCAGGCTGTTGTAAAAGAAACACTTCGATTGCACCCAGTAGCCCCCATACTAGTCCACAAATCAGAGGCAGAAGTAGATATATGTGGCTTCAGGGTAACCAAAGGTGCACAAGTTCTTGTTAATGTATGGAGCATGGGACGAGACTCGAGCATTTGGACTGACCCGCATTTGTTTCTGCCTGAAAGGTTTTTAGATGGTGAAAAGGATCTTAGAGGAAACGATTTTGGATTCATTCCCTTTGGAGCTGGTAGAAGAATGTGTCCAGGACTTCCACTAGCTCACAGGCTTGTGCATACCATGCTGGCATCTCTTCTATACCATTTTGATTGGAAGCTCGCAGATGGGCAAAAACCAGAACACATGGACATGAATGAGAAATATGGGATTACTTTACGCAAAGTAAAGCCTCTCGAGGCTATTCCCATCAAAGAATAGCAAATATATAATGAGATCTGTGGTTGAAAACTTAGAATTTCTAAGAAATAGAAGCACCAAGAGTATCTTTTATTGTTTATGCTTTTAGTACTAAATATATGTAATAAATAAACCAGAAAGTTATGGAAGCTCAAATTTACTTCAGTCTAGCATATAAGCATTTTCCCATGAAGGTTGTGCATTCTTTCCCCGAGGTACTTGAAAAGAGTCATTCTTAATTCTCTCTACTACGGTAGGTAGTACCAAATATTTTTCATTTGTAAGCTGAATGTTTAGTAGGGTCTCAATATCTCCCTTAATATCTGCAGAACAATTGAGAGTTTAAAGGACAGAGGACTCCTCATTATTATTAATCTTCTAGTCTGAGCATGTTTCATAAAACTGAAAGAGCTGTTAAACGGGTTGACGTTTTAGGCTAATAATTTTTTGGAGCTTATATTTGATTTGAGAAAAATAATTTATTATTAAACGTTTTGAAAAATTAATTAAGTATTTAATTATATTAACTAATAATTTATATATAATTAATTATATATTAAATATTTAAATAAAAATAAATTATTAATTAATTATATGTAAATTATTAATTAATGTAATTAAATATTTAATTATTTTTTTAAAACAAACTAATAAATAATTATTTTTTTCAAATTAAATGTATGGATTATTCTCTCATAATTTTATCAAGCCAGCCCAACCAAAAATAATCTTGTGAAAATTGGCCTTATTTATGTGCTAAAGAGACTGACCCAAAATCATCATTTCTTACAGGCCAACTTGATCCAGCTAAAGATCTTTTCTTGGACCGGCTCAACAAAAACCGAGCAAGTACTCTCAATTATATTGTTTTATCAAATATCCTATATTGTGCACTTATTCTTCTAATCAACTCTGAGAGATTATCTTAAGTATTTTATTTGTGGTTCAATTTTTATGAGGATGTATATGAAAAAAATTTAGTTGGAAGAGGCCATACTTTATACGTTTAACCGTATTCTATTAAGTTAATCTCTTTTCTTGCAAATGAGAAGATATCATGATTTCCAAAAATAAAATCTCTAATTAAGGTAATTTGGATATTTATCTAATTAAGGTAATTTGGATATTTAGCACATGCTCAAATAATCATCAACCCAATTAATAGAAGATATTTGAATTTTAAATAAATAGACATATGTAAATTGACAAATCATCAAATAGCCTGTATTTAAGAAATATAAAACCCACATTCTCAAAGACGATAAATTCAAGATTTCATCATAAAAAATAACAGTCAAGAGAATTTACAAATCTATATATATGAGTAAAATTGCCTTTTGAAGTAATTTAATAGTATCATTAAATATAATTATAACATTAAATACATGATAACATTAAAAAAAAGAATGAAATAATAAAACTAAAATATAAGTAAAATTGCCTTTTGAAGCAATTTAATAGTATCATTAAATATAATTATAACATTAAATACATGATAACATTAAAAAAAATAGAATGAAATAATAAAACTAAAATATAAGTAAAATTTCCTTTTGAAGCAATTTAATAGTATCATTAAATATAATTATAACATTAAATACATGATAACATTAAAAAAAGAATGAAATAATAAAAATAAAAAATACAATTATATTAGGGGGTAAAGTGTTGTCAAAGTATATAATTAAAATTTAAAGAATTAAATAGTAAAATTAAAAAAAGACAATTTTTTCAACATAAAAAATTAATTTATAATGTTTCTTTTATTTATTTTAAAGAATTTTTATTAAAAATACTTTGTAAATTTAACATCTCTGAAATTATAATTATATATATATACATATATATTATATTGAAAAATAAAAAATAAAAAATAATATGTGCAAAGTAAGAGTAGAATAAAATAAAATAAAAATTCTATCTTACATAAAAATTAATTTTAAATATTCTTTTCATCTATTTAGAAGAATTTTTTATAGAAAACACTTTATAAATTAAACATATTCAAAATAATAATTATAAAAAAAAATTTCAAATAAAAGATTAAAATATAAACTATAAAATAACCTGTGAAAAATACAGGTAAGATAATTAGTATTAGGTAAGATAATTAGTATTTTGTAAAATAACATGTAAAGGGTATGTGGAGTATTTACAAATAACTTCACTTTAAATATAAAATAGTTAAAATAAAATACAATTAATTTATGTTTTATCATAGAAATTTTGATTACTAAAATATTTTATTTCCTTTCTTATTTTCTATTTTATAAATTATTATTTTTTACATTTTCAAACAAAGAAATCGTAACACAGTTTAAGTGTGTGTGTTTAGATTAGATTTTGCAAACTCAATTTTAGTTAGAAGAGTGAATTTGACCAAGATGATTTATGTTTAAAAACTTTCATATGAAAGTTGATTTTATTAAAATAAATGTTCATTTGAATAATATTGATAAAAATTATTTTTGAATGTGTAATTACTAATTACGAAAAAAGAGATGAGCTATTTTAAGATAAATTGTTAAAAAAATTGACTATAAATAAATTGATGGCAAAAGAATTTTTTAAAAAAATTAAGTTTGTTTTGAGTATTGTAAAATAAAATTACTTTAAATATAATTATAATAATATTTTAAAAAATATAGGATTATATTTATTTAAATATTATTAAAATAATAATATAATATTAAATTATAAAAATATTTTTGTTAATATTCACAAATAATTTTTTATCATAAAAATAATAAAATATTACATTTATATTTAAAGTATTAAAATTATATTTGTACTTAAATATAATTCTAATTAAAATGTTATCAAATATATTAACACTTCGAGACATATTTTGATTGAGGTGACTTTTGAGTGGGGGACGTAGCAGAGTGGAGGCGTGCAGCTATAGCCACAACGAGGATTGTCATATTATACAAGAGGATTTCGATTTTTATCCTATCTTTTGCTTTTTTAATAAAATATTATTAATTAATTAAAAAATATTATTTACTAAATAAAAAATTATTATCAAATAAGAGAAACTAGACAAAATTTAAGAAAGATGTATAATATTTTATTGAATGACAAAATTAGTGACCGATAAAATACATAAATAAAATTTGAATTACATATAATAAGATGTGTCAATGGCAGTTAATCAATAAGATAGAAATTTGTGAATGTAAAACTTTTGGATTTAACTCCATGATCCTTAATTTCTAGTGACATTAAATACTATCTTAAACTAGTGAGATGTCGTGATCTTGAAATCAAAACCTTCAATCAAAACCTTCCATTAAACTTCCCATAACCATTGAAAGCTTGCATTATACATTCATGTCAATTGTCAAAGTTGTGCCCTCTCGTTGAGAACCACCCTTTCTATGGCCTGTAATGAAATTCCACGTGTGCCTCCATAACCATTACTGTTCCTAACAGTAATTTTATAATAATGATATTTTTTCATTATTTTTTTACATTATTTTTATACTTAATTAATGATAAATAAATTTTTGATTAATATAGTATATTATTTAATTGATGAGTTTTAGTAATCGATTACTCACAAACTTAGTTAACGATGAATAAATTATTAATTAATAAAATATATCATTTAATTAATAAATTATCAACTTGTAAGTGATTATCAAATTATAATTTAGACAAAAGCTTCTTTTTTATTACTTTTGTTAGCTTTTACCTAAATCATAATTTTAAATTTTTAAACTCCAATCCAAATATTTTTATTAACTTTTACCTAAATTATAATTTTAAATTTTTAAACTCCAATCCAAATATGTACTACAAGTCTTAGGTAAATATGGCAAACCTGAAGAATTCAGACATCTCTAAATTTCCTAACCTGCAGGCAATTGTGAAGGAAACCTTCCGGTTGCACTCACCAGTTGCCATTTTGCACCACAAATCAAAGTCCGAGGCAGAAATCTGTGGCTGCAGAGTGCCCAAAGGTGCACAAGTACTAGTTAATCTATGGGCCATTGGACGAAACTCCAGCACTTGGAGTAATCCAAATTCCTTTGTGCCAGAAAGATTTTTAGAGTGCAAAATGGATACTAATTAAAGGCCATGACTTTTAGCTCATTCCCTTTGGAGCTGGAAGAAGGATGTGTCCTGGGCTTCCACTGGCTCAAAGATCAGTGCACTTCATTTTGGCCTCTCTTCTGCACTGCAGAAACCACAAGAGTTGGACATGAGTGAGAAGTATGGGCTTGCTATACGTAGGCATCAACCCCTCCGGGCTATTCCAGTCAAAGCCTACTTATATTATATTGACTATTGAATGTGCAAAATTAAAATTTTCGATATATATGTTCGGTTGCTTCTCATTGTAAATTCTGTTACTGTATCTGTAACTTTATCAAAGTGAAAGTCTTGAAGTTCTCGATGTATCTTAAAAAACTAATTAAGTGTTTGTCTAATTTAATTTTTATACTTTTAGTGTATGATGTAATAATTTAAACTTAATCATACACAATCACACGCTTGCAATGAATGAAATCAATTAATTAAAACAAAGCGAATAAGTAGAATAGTCAAGAAAAATATTTTTAAAAATCTCGAAAGATCTAAAGTGAGAGTTTAGATTTTAGTTCAAAATTATAAGAACATAGATCAATAGAAATCCATTTAATATATCCTTTTTAATATTTTCCTAGTTTTGTCATATAATAATAATAATAATAACAACAACATAGATCAATTAACATCAATGTAAAGTTTAATATATTTATTTAATCTTCTCAATAACTCTATAGAAAATGATTTTAATCAATTCAACTTGTTAAGTTATAGTTAATTATTATGTAAATATAGCAAATCAAATTTAATAAATTGAATAAGATTTTGTATATGATCAAATAAATAGTTTTTATTTTAAAAATATATTATACATTATTTTCAATTTATTTTGATAGTATATAAAATAATTTAGGTTAATTTAAAATTTATAAAATATAATGTCCAGAACACAAATTGTAAATTTTATGAAAAATAATTCATTCTATAAGACATTAACTCTAATAAAATAATAATTATTATTAGTAATTAAAGTAAGAGCCAAGAAGCCCACGGAATTGATTCATTGGATAAAGATATATCAAAATATTTTGCTGTCAAGGTTTATATTTGATTCCTATTGGCAAATTTCAACAATGATCCCTTAGTAGATGATAGAGTACTATTATAAATTATCGCAGGAAGCATGTAACATGCATTGGCTTTTAAAGGGTAACCTCCCTCTACTTAAGTTTATTTAACGAATAAAAGTAAGAGGTAATAGGTACAGCAAACGTGGGTTTATAATTAGGCCATTTCTACAATATATTATCATTATAGTGTAATACACTAAAATTATTACCGTTGATTTTCTCCATATTCATGTGAACGATTGGGATTATCTTTAGCCAAATAAATTTTGAGTTATTTTGTATTTCTTCTCATTTTTTAATTTAATTACACTGTTTCCCATTTTTAACTTAGTATTAAATTGAAAAAATAAGTTGCAAAAAGATTCCATTGTTAAAAAAAGAAAGAGAAATATAGCGCTCCCACAAAAGATCTATCTAATATTTGAGATCTAAATTTTCATTTTTCTTTGTCAGACGTGCATCAAAACTCCTCCCTTCACCCCTTTTTAACAAGTCATCACCAAATTATTACTGTATCATTTTGTTCTCTATTTTTCAGTGCATAAACCAGCAGATCAATACAAGTAATGGAAGCACTAAACTTTATAAAATGGGTGCTTAATGCATGCTACCACTTTCCACTAGAATTGTTGAGTCGGCCCGCATTGAATTAAGCTTATTTTAAGTTAGGTCGGTCTATAATGAGTGCAAGTTAACAAATAGCCATTCCAACTCATCCCATGTGAGTTGCGACTGGCCTGACCTGACCCATAAGCTTAATTTTTTTTTGTCTTTTTTATGTTTTTTCATATATATAATAATAAGTTATTAATAAATTAAACTTTTACATCAATTAAAGCCCATAAAAATCATGTACGTAAATTAGATATAAATATAACATATTATATTAAATGTCATTAGCATAAACAGTGAAGATTTACTATATTGTTTTCAACATAAACAATTTACGATATATTCATAAAGCATCGTTTGAACAATAAATTAATCAATTCAAGGAACTAGTATAAGTTAACATCATATTTTAAGGGGAGAAAAAAGAAAGGTTTAGATATACTCACTAAATTTGAATTTTTAAAAAAATTCAAATAAAGCTAGTCAAATAAAAATATGAATAAAAAATAAAAAAAAATTAAATATATAAGCCTAGCCCAGCCCGTATCGAGCTAGCTTATTTTCAAGATGGGCGGAGCTAACTCATAGTTAGTTCAGACTGAAATTTTTTTAGCCCAGCCCAAACTTTTTGTCAGGCTATTTGGGTCCATTTTAACACCTCTATCCACCACAACAACATTGAGACAGTGTTATTCATAATTTCGTATGTATGTTTAGATTAATGGTAAAAGATAAAATAGAGTGAAATAAAATATAATGGTAATGAGTACAATTATTTAGATATTTAAAAATAAAATAGTAATAAAATTAAGGGGATTCCATATTATTCTATTCTTCTATTGTTCTTCTCTTTCAAATTAGGAAGTAAGAGATGTATTGAGTTATGAAAGTAGATTTTTATCTTTAATTTTTATATGTATTTGACATAAGAGTAATATATAAACAATAAATTTATAATTTTTGTCATTTTATTCACTTTCACTAAAACTTCTACATAATAATTATATGAAAACTTTCTTTTATTCTACTATCTAATATCTAAATAATGATAAACTTTATTTTACACGTTCCATTTCCATTACATTCCAAATTACCATAAAATATCTAAAGATAACCTAAGTGGTTTTGCACTGCTATTTCGGAAACGTCTTTCGTTATGTCTCCACTTCTCAAGAAAGAGGAAAAATGATGGTAAAGGTAAATTCTTCCTCATTTAAACATTTTTTTCCTTTCAGTTTACCGGTGTTAAAGAATGAAAGATGTTATTATAATAATTAAATAAAAAAAAAGAGTAAATATAATAACTTTAACGTTAACAGGTTGAAATAATCGCAATCGTACACTTGTGCATAAGAAAGATCAAGGGTAATAATATTATACTGAGTATAACTACATGGTGAGGTGGTCTCATTCTAGTTGATACTTAATACTGCACTGTGAGAATTATTTGTGGATGTTTGGCTTTTATTTCTCTAATTACAAACGAACAACTTACACGAGCATAACTGGAACCTCCAAGTCACAAGCCGAAACCGATGAACGATGAAGAGTATTGCTGCGTTTCCCACGAGTTCTTTCGAGTAGCATCCGCGAACCCTAACAAAATTGCAGTGATTCATGCTTCCGGCGTGGCCCAGATTTCGAGAGAGCTGCGCGAAAATCGCACCTCACCCAACTTCAATGGGGACATTGCCAAGCTCTTAGACGAGCGCGTGGAATCGGTGTCTCCGCCTATGTACTGCGGGGACCATTGCTTCACTTACTCTCATCTCTTGAATGCCGTTCGTTCCCTCACCTCTCGCCTCCACTCTATCCTGCTTCCTGCGGATGACCCTCACTTGATCACACCCAAACCTCAAGGTTCTTTCTTTCGTTCCTTTCTCTATTTAGTTTTAAACGGCAATTATTATTATTATTATTATTATTTTTGTTTATCTGCCCTTGTATTGGACTCATTTTGTTAATTCACTTGATGATAGAAAGTTCAGTATTTTTTTTTCTCACTCTCTAGAAGTTTTTGCAAATGGGGCACTAGCAATTATTTGATGGCCCATTATCTATTAGTCTTTTATATGGCAGAATGAGGAAAATATTGTGCTTGATGCTGCATTGGCAATTTGGCATCCTATATTCTTCTGCAGGTAACAATGATGTCAACCGTGAAGAGGGATCTGTTCATACATCCAAGTCCTCCGAAACTGTCATACTTAGTGCAGAGCCAATGGCTGACTCAAGTAAAGACTATAGACCCAAGATAGTGGGAATATATATGCCACCTTCTGTAGAATATATTGTTGCTGTTCTTTCTGTATTGAGGTGTGGGCAGGCCTTCTTGCCTCTGAATCCTTTTTGGCCGAACGAAAGGATATTATCGGTTGTTTCTTCTTCAAATGCTGATCTCATTATAGGGTCCCAATCATCCTTTGGTAAAAGTAACTTGGACCAGCTTGATGAATCGCATTGGCTGGTAAAGTCAATTAGTTGTCCTGTTTTAAACTTCTCCATTGAAGAAAACCTTCAAGAGTGTAGCTGTCCAACAGATTTGGCATGGCCTTGTGCCATTGAAAAGCGCAGATCATTCTGTTATCTGATGTATACTTCTGGATCAACTGGAAAGCCTAAAGGAGTGTGTGGCACTGAACAAGGTAAGTTGTTACTGTAGTTTGTTGTGACTGTTGTATGTGAAAGCAAGATTTCCTTACTAAAATGTTACTTGGTTTCTGCAATTGTCAGTTTACTTTTTTCTGTGCTATATTATTTTGCAACTTCTTCTGACTGTATTCCCAATTCTCTTTAATGTTATGGTTTTTGACTCTTAAATGATAGTAGAGATAGTAATGTTAAGGTGGACAAGTGGATATATAAGAAAAGATAAGATTAGGAACAAATGTATCAGGGAGAAAGTTGGAGTAGCACCTGTTAAGGAGAAGATGCAGACACTCACCTATGGTGGTTTGGTCATGTGAGAAGAAGACCAACAAAGGTTCCAACGAGAAAAGTAGATCAAATATAAGATAATTCGATTAAAAGGGTAGAGGAAGATCTAAGAAAACTGTAGGAGAAACCATTAAAAAAGACATTGCTCTGGTGCTTTTATTGAAATTTTGTTTTTGATAGAGCCCAATGGCGTTGGTTGATCCATGTAGCTGATTCCACTCAGTGGGATAAGGCTTGGTTGTTGTTGATGATGTAACTGCTCATTTCTTAATAATTTTTTTTAACAACTTGTCATAAAAAAGGAAGGACCAAAACTAAGAAATTTCTCTATAAATTATCTGCTTTTAAAATAAAAAATTTCTGAACCATAACAATATTTTTTTTATGTCTATATACTATGTTATGTCACAATTTGTTCAACATTCTTGCTAGGTCTTTCAAATCGCTTTCTATGGATGCAACAAATGTATCCTCTGGATGGGCAGGAATTATTGTTGTTTAAGTCATCAATTAGCTTCGTTGACCACCTGCAAGAATTTCTCAGTTCTATTTTGACTGCTTGTGTGTTAGTTGTTCCTCCTTTCAGCGAGCTAAAAGACAATGTGTATTCTATAATAGATTTTCTGCAGGTATGGTGGTTCCTGATTGAGCTTTTGTGTTGTCATTATTGATCTTTCACTTCTGTAATTTGTTGACTTCATGTTTCACATTTGGTAAGAACTGCTGCAGTTTTGTATTCCCTTCTAACTCAATACTTATCATGAGTACTGCCTTTGGGGGTCTAAGTTTGTAGCTATATTGTCAAATAAATTCCCATTATGTTTTTGGTAGGGTTATTAGAAATGCTTTTTTGCAAATGTTGCTATGTGTATAGATATAACTTATACATTGCTCATAAAGACTGTAATTTATATTTTAAATATCATATGTATTTGAGAAGCTTTCTAGACTCTATTTGGCTCTATCAGTTTGTAATAAAATTATACTTCTCTTTTAATTGCTTACCTTCACTAGTAATATTAAATGCTTCTGTAGGCTTATTTTATTAATAGGCTTACAGCTGTTCCATCACTAATGAGGACAATTCTTCCTGGATTGCAAACTCATGCTGACACGTGGGTTCAAAGTTCACTGAAATTGCTTGTGCTAAGTGGTGAAACTTTTCCTTTGACCTTGTGGGAGATGCTTTCTACTATATTACCGAAGACATCAGTCTTGAATTTATACGGCAGTACTGAGGTAAGAGCATAAGACTATCTTTCTAGTCTGAGATTTTGTTAAAAAAAATAAATTGTAATTTGTATTTGCTGTCTGGTTCCTATTCTGACATTCTAGTACAGTCAATTTTGTTATAAAATTGTTTCTTTTCCATGTGTGAGGGTAATTTAAAAAATATTTCCTAGCTGCTGCCTTTTTTTCTGTTCTTGCTTTGTTACTGCAATTCATGTAGTCATGCTTATAAGATATTATGGTAAGAGGCTAAGAGTGAATTAATTATAAGGTAGCTTGGTGCGTTGGTTATCTCTCTTTTTTAGGGAGTTCCTAATTTTGCACTTGCAGAGAGGTTTGACAACTTTGTTGCATTTTTTAGCCTCTTTGGCTCTTTTATCGTTTTTAGTTTCTCTGTTTTGGACGGTATTTTATCCTGTCCCGATGACTTTTTGTCTTGTCTCTCTAATAGAAATTCATCTTTTTATCCAAAAAAAAACTTAGCCACTTTCATATAAATTCATTGAGAGAACCCCTGACATGAATTACCTATTTGGTCTCTTCTTTTTTCTTTTTAAATTAGAATGCATTACAAAAGAGTAGTTCTCACATTAAAATGCTGACATTGACACTGATGTCAGCATTCAGTGAATATTATCATCAAACAGATGATGGAAAGGGTTGTTAACTGTCACATGAAAATAAAAAATATTGGAGGTGAGTTTATTTTAAGAAACTAGACGAGCTGTTTAATGTTTATATAGGTTCCATAACCTCAAGGTCTGTCTGATTTACTCAAAGTTTTATTAGATCAACATGCCAAGGGGAAGAACCATGAAGACTTGGAATTTATAAGGAGCCTACAAAATTGTTGAAATTATAGGGTTTAGGTAGGGAAGGAGTAAAAGAGAGAAGAAATACTATTGAATAATATGAAATTTGATTGATTTGATGTGTTGTAAAATACAAAGCATTAATCCCTATTTATACTAATAATTAGGTCAAGTACTAGTGTAGTACTACTAGTACAAGCTCAAGCCCAAAACAAAGATTGCTTCCTTAATTAGAAGACTAATTGATTCCACAATATATTATAAAGATCTTCTGAAGATATGCTAAGATATTCTAAAGATATGTTAAAATACCCTGAAGATATTCTGAGATATTCTAACACTCTCCCTCAAGCTAAAGCTTACTAAGCTTTAAGCTTGTTACAAGTAACAAACCCATAAACATAAGACAAATAACAAAACCCATTTCAACCAAAAACTTAGGCAACTAATACTCCCCCTGAATCACAAAACCTTGCCAACGTCCTTGGCAGATAGCTCCTAGAAGTCTTTGACCGTTCTCTGGCCCCCTCGACCTTCTTCCAGCTTCTCCTCGGCACACGTCCCAAGCAAACGAGACAGTTTCTGGAGTCTTTAACCTTTCTCCTCAGTGGCCCTCTCGACCTCCAAATTGATCTCCAAACACTGGGTCAGTCTCATACCACCCAGTAACACAAATAAGGCCTCTACTAGTTCCCAAGTCACTTTCCACGAACCATTGACATCAAAACAAATATTACTAAACCAGAACAGCCTTCAGCCCCTGAGCAATTGACTCTATGGATTAACACATAGCACAAACCAGATGAAAAGCAGAAGAATTCACACTAGAACTGCCCACAATCAGATAATCACATCTGAACAATAAACAATTAGCCTTTACTCCCCCTAACCAATAAGCAGAATCTGTATCTCCACCCTGAAACAGGGCTTGCCGGAATCTGCACTCACAGTCACAGAGGTTGCTGGTCCTCCCACTAGCTAACACAGAAAAGCCATCTGTCACTCTACTGATCAACTCCAAAACAGAGACAACTTCAGAAAATAGAGATTAAATAGAAACAAGGATCGCTAGAGCTCCGGTCATTGGCGTTAGAGGGAAGACCGGTCGGACTGGTTTGAAACACACCGTGTCCTCACCTTGGTGGTTGAGGGTCTTGAAACAGAAGTTCTAGCCTGACAGTGGCTAGATGTGAAAACAGGGGAAAGAAAAAAAGGAAAAAGGGGAGGAAACAACTGATGTCAGCATTCTGTGAATGTTATCATCAAACAGATGATGGAAAGGGTTGTTAACTGTCACATGAAAATAAAAAAATATTGGAGGTGAGTTTATTTTAAGAAACTAGCGAGCTGTTTATGTAGGTTCCATAACCTCAAGGTCTGTCTGATTTACTTGAAGTTTTATTAGATCAACATGCCAAGGGGAAGAACCATGAAGACTTGGAATTTATAAGGAGCCTACAAAATAATGAGAACAAATTCAAGCACTAAAGTTTATGAAATTTAGAGAATATAGGGGAGTTTAATTAAGGTATGGTAGGGTAGGTTTGATTTACAAAAAAAATGGTTAGATGCATGCTATCGTCCTTTTGAGTAATGCTTATTGAATTTTGAAGTTCCCTTTTATTTTCGCTTATTTTAATATGTACTAAAATATTACTAATGCAGATTATATAATTTATTTACATTGGTTTTTGTCATGAAGCTCTGCATATTGCACCTTCCTAGTCTTTTATGTCATTATCATTGGTTAATGCATTTCTTTTCTTCTTTTATTACCAATGAACATTATGTAATTTATTTATATTAGTTTTTGTCATGATGCACTTTCCTGGTCTTTTGTGTCATTATCGTTGCTAATGCATTTCTTTTCCTTTTCTTTTTCTTTCTCCTTTTTTTTAACTAAGGTTTCTGGTGATTGTACATATTTTGATTGCAAGAGGATACCATTGATTTTGAAGGAAGAGATGCTAACTAGTGTTCCAATAGGTTTGCCCATTTCTAACTGTGATGTGGTGCTTCTTGGTGAAAATGGAGCATCAAATGAGGGAGAGCTATATGTCGGTGGTTCCTGCATTTCTAGGGGCTACTATACTGAGTCCAATATAATGTCTGAGGACTTTGTAAAATTGCCTCAAAGTTATGGTTGCAGAGATTCCATTAATGCTTGCCAAAGCCAATTGTACTTTAGAACTGGTGATTTAGCCAAACAGTTGCCAAGTGGTGACTTTGTATTTTTGGGAAGAAAAGACCGCATTATAAAAGTCAACGGACAGCGTATTGCTCTGGAAGAAATTGAAGATATGCTAAGGGAACATCCATATATAAATGATGCTGCTGTAATTTGTCGAAATAATCAAGCAGAGCTTGTGCTTCTGGAAGCATTTATAATATTAAAAGAGAAGGAAAGACCAAGTGAATTATTAATACCTTCGATCAGAAGTTGGATGATTAACAAACTTCCATCAGTTGTGCTTCCTAACCGTTTTATCTTTACAGAATCATTTCCTGTGTCTTCTAGTGGTAAAGTTAATTATGAGTTGTTGGTGGGCTCAGCATTATTGACAAAGAATGTCAAGGATAAGATTGGTAACATAGGCTGCAGCAATCTTCTGCAACTCATTAAAAAGGTATGCTTTCATAGTTTTATATGACAATCTACCTTATGTCTATTAGAAATCACAATTTCTCCTTTGGACTTGTTTTATGTATATTGTAAAGCTTGTAGTCATAGTTGGACAATGGCGTGAGGTATCTGATAATAAGTAGCGTGCATGACTGGATATCAGAATCTATTCTTTTTACTGCTCTTTTTTGCAAATCTGTGACTAAGACTGCTTTGGTTTTGTTGTCCTCCTCTTTTTATTCATCTGCAAAATTTCTCACCACTGGCGACAAACACACTACCATGGGGACAGTGGGTTTGTGTTTTTCTTTGCCTCTTAATTTTCATAATAAATTATTCATTTAGTTTATTTCTTAGGAACGAACTGTATAAAGCTTGCAGACCCATGAGAAAAAAAAAGTGAGAATATAAAACTGGCAATTACAAGTTTCCAGTTACTACTTAAAAGAGAGAACAGGCGGCAGTCAGATTAGAGTGAAGGTTGAAGTGGCGGTTGCTAGCAGTTATCCTGTCACAGTAGTTTAAGTTGTTTGGGAATGAGTTGAGTTACGCCATTGTTAGAGATAAAAACCATTTATGGTCCTGCACCTTACAATTTTTACTTTTGGGTTGATTTGGTTTTTGACATGGTATCAAAGGCCTCTATGACTAATGTTGTTAGGTGTTAGATCCTTGCTACCCCCATTATTCTTAATTAATTGAATTTCACAAGGTATGATGGACTTGTGCTTTGTCCAGGCTTAAAGCCTAAAGGGTTTTTGCACGAGGCAACATGTTAGGGATAAAAAAAACCATTCCTAGACATGCATCTAACAGCATAAGCTTTTAGGATAGTTGGTTCTTGACAGATATATTAATCAAAGGCATCCTCCAACATAGAACTTCACAAATCAAACCTTTTTCTGTGTTGTATGAAACCAGTTTCTTTCTTGGCATTATCTCATTTCGGAAGGACAATTTTATAAGTCAGCTTGTGTAGATATTTTCAAGCATGTTTATTTTGTTACTATGACTGCTCATTTTCCTTTGTATATTGACTTTTTTGTTTCGGAGGATTCCTTATTCTCCTCCTAGTTGTACTTCGTCTTCACCTCTTTTTCTCTCTACTAAAATTTTCTTTTATATAAAAATAAATAAATTCTATGACTGCTTTGAATATGTTTTTCCTTTGTGTGATCCATGATGCATGACAAATATGGACTTATAATATAATGAGACATTTATTTCTTCTATATATTCCATTTGTGCAATTATGCAATACTACATGGTGTGACTATGCATATAACTTATTGACTCCTAAACTATTTCTGTAAGAAATCATTTTGTCCGCTGCAGAAATAAAGATTTTTACTTGATAATTTCTTTAACAGGCCTTTCATGATGCTTTAATGGTGGAAAAGGTTTGCAATGATGATGATTTCTTTAGGATGGGTGGTGACTCTCTTTCTGCTGCACATGTTGCTCACAATTTGGGGATTGACATGAGATTTCTTTATTACTATCCAAGTCCTTTTAATCTTTGCATGGCTCTTCTACAGAAAAGAGGATCATGCTCTTTGCACAACAGACTGGATAGTTGTTCAGAATTAAATAGAGACAGACAAAATAACCATTTTTCTTCCAATCTAACTGAAAATTCTAAGCCTCTTCAATCAAAGAGGACTTCCAAAGGTAATGGCGATAATTCTTTTCCTTCTAAACGCTTGAAGAGGGTTTTCACTACAGATATTACGTCATGGGGTAATGAATCTTTCCCGTGGTATTCGTCTTCAATGTTCTTATCATCTTCATTTAGCCGATGCAACAAGGTGTTGTATAAAGGGCAGCCTGGAGTAATTGATACACACCAAACAATTTGGTCTGCAAATGTTCCGAGAGGTAGAAGAGGTCATATGAAAGACTTTTGGAAAGTTTACACGGAATCTTGTGTTGATGCATCACCAATGCTTGTGCTTAAAGGCTCAGATATGTATTTGTTCATTGGATCTCACTCACATAAATTTCTGTGTATAAATGCCAGAAGGTATAGTTTGTGTAAATGGTTTCAATTAATTGCTTACTGTTTTTCCTGTTATTAATCTAAAATTATTCAAAATTCCATGTTCAAATGTATTTTCATTTTATTGTTTAATCTCTAGGTTCTGATGAAATTTTGCAATACCTGCAATAACTCGTCTTCTTAATCTAGTTTTCACCATTAGTGCACATGGGATCATCATAATTTCTTTTATATTTGAAAACCAGTTAGTACAGATTGATTTAATGATGTAAATCACAGATAAATATCTGTATTACCTGGATGACCTAACTTTTGTAAGAAGCATCAAGATGATATAGAATTCTTTTACTCTAAAGAATGAGGAAGCTAAACGGTAATATAGAACAAAGTACTTAATCATATCCTTGTTGTTCTCTTACAAGCTGTTAAAATATCCCAAATAATTGGAAAACTTAACTACTTCTCTCATCTAAATTTAATTTGCACAATCTGGCAGAGTTATGCCTAAATTGGACAAGAATAGACATCTCTGTTCATTTTTCGTATTTCCTATAGCCTGAAACTATATTGGTGCTTGAATTGTACTTACATTTTATATCTTCATGTCCTTCAATTGTTGTAATATTGATCTGCTTTGTAGCTGATAAATAGGAAATTTGTTTTTTGTTTTTTGTTTTTTTTTTTAAAATGGTAGTTGCCAAATCTATCCTATATATGTGAAACCATTCATGAGCCTTAGCTAACAGGTTAAACTTTTAGGAGAGTTGGTCCTTGACATGGTATTAGAGCCTCTATGACCAAGTGGTTAGAAGTTTGATCCTTGCCGCCCCCATTCTTCTAAATAAAGTTGAATTTCAGCACAAGGGAAGATGGACTTGTGCATTGTCTACGCTTGAAGCCCAAAGGGCTCTTGTGTGAGGGGGCATGAAACCATTCATGAGCCTTACCTAACAGCTTAAGCTTTTAGGAGAGTTGGTCTTTAACAATATGTTCAATGGGGTTAACAATGTAAATTCCTTCAATCATAGCAGTGCTCTTCAGTATTGAGCCTAGAACTACTTAGAGAAGTTTTAAAGAATTTGAGTTCTAGCACTAATAAACTACTACTAAATAATTGGTTTAGTGGTTCTGTCCAGTGGGAGGTCAAACTAGAAGGACGCATTGAATGTACAGCTGCAATTGTTTCTGAATTTTCCCAGGTTGGTTTTCATTTGTTTTGTTGTTAACTTATTTAGTTACTCTATTGCAGTAGATTATAAGATTTTATCCATTTGTTCTAACATGTGGTATTTCTCTAGGTGGTTGTTGGATGTTACATGGGGAAAATATATTTTCTTGATTTTTCAAATGGACACATCTGTTGGAGTTTTCAAACGTCTGGCGAGGTATCTGGTTTTAATGCTTCATCAAATTCCTGTTCTTTCTTGTTTGGGGTTTCCTGGTATCTGCTTGAAAGTTTTAGGTTTTCCTTAGTCAAGTTTTTTTATTTACAACACAGACCATGTGAAAGGATGAAGTGAATGCAAAAAGAACTGCAAAAATAAACTTAGCATAGGAGTTCAGCTAAAGCTGAGAAAGGAGCAAAGACAACAAGTCATAGTGATCTCACTTAGAGCCTGGAACAGATAAATATATAGATTTATAGATACATGGGTAAATACAATGAAGGAGATAGATCTATAGAGAAAGAGATTCTGTGATGAGATTGTAAAACCAGCATGCTCTCCTTTCTTGTCTATTTTTTCACTTGATGTTCTTGTAGATGACCTGGTGGGTTCTGTGTATTATTTATCCCAGGCCATGTGCTGTGTTTTTTTTATTTTTTATTCCTGATCAATTTCTTTCTCTTTCTTCCTTTTCTATGTGTGATTTCTGCTTTTTATCATATTTAATGTTTACAGTTGCACATAAATATTCATCAATCTTCAAACTGCCTGATGGAAGTAGTTTTAAATAGGGATAGTGATTTCTACTTACAAGTACTCACAAGATTCACGGTGTGACCAATGGTCATGTAGACATAATTATCCTGTGTGGAAAAGTTAAATAGGATTCAATGAAATTTGATTTTTTACCAGATGTTGATCTATCTCTAGCACCACTGCTTCCACAACCACTTTTACCACTCTACTACCTGTTTACCTACCATGGTTACAATTTCTATAATTTGTTATTTATTGTAGCATTTCAATTTTGATTTGCATACTGAAAGAATTTAACTTTATTCAAGTCTGATTTTTTGTTAATAAATTCAGCATTATATAAAATGTTAAATTTTCAGTCTTCAATGAAAACCTTTCACTTTAATTAAAGAAAGTCTTAGTGAAATAATAAAATAATACTTGATCCTTCAAAATTTTCATACTAGAAATATTTGTGTGAAATGACTATGGTTTTCTGAGTTTCTTCATTTCTTTAAGTAATTTGGTATATTACATTGTTAATGATCATTTTAAGATATTTTGTTCATGGCTTCTCTTGGATGTTTTGTGTTAGTAGTAGACCCCCAATTAGGAAGACTTATGTTAGAAAGAATATTAGGCAGTAGCCCAATGTAACTGAGCCCACATCAGCCAATTAGGAGCTGCGAAGCCCAATTTCATTGTAATAGCTAATAAATAGAGAAGAGGAAGTAGAGGAGGATTCGGTTATTGGTTGGAATTCAGTTGGGAGGGACTGGGCTCTCTAATGCCTAGTAGGATTCTGTTTTTTCTCTTTCTCTGTCTCTGTAACTACCTTCTATTTCTCTGTAACCAGTATTCGTTCTCTTTCTCCTCTGTTGAGAACATTTCTCACAGAGGGTATCAATAATACAAGTGCATTCAGCCATTATTTTGACCAGTTCTATCATTTTGCTCATGGCTCTTTCAAGGGACTTTCTGTTTCTGATATGCAGAAACACAGCAGCCCTGCTGCATTCTTGGTTTTTTCATGTTCCTTGTATTTTGTTTTTTCTATTATGGAAGTTATCTTATCGTCCCTCTAGTTGTATCTTCCCTCTTCTCTCTCTAAGTAAAATATCTATTTCAATATAAAAATGGTCATATTAAAAGAGTCACTTCTCATTTATCTGATTTGATTATACAGGGTTTTTTTTCCTTCCTTTTTTGTGGTCAATTTCTAATTATCTTTTAAACTCATGAAGGTAAAATCACAACCACTTGTTGACACATGCAGACAATTGATCTGGTAATTTTTTTAATGCTTCTCTCTCATCATGGTTGAGTGATCATGTATATGTTTTATACAAAAGTTTTTTATGTCATTATTTTCATGGATGTGTTACTTTATTGTGCTTAGAATTTAACATTCCGTGCTAAAATAATTATAGGTGAAATCAGAAACTTTTCATTATAACAAATAGCACCTAAGATCCCCATTCTACTTAGAACCCTTGTTGGTGAGATGAATGTGCAAGATTGTTCCTTTGGACTGCTAGCTTGTAAAGGTCAACCTTTGAAATAGATATTTTTGGCATTTGGTATAGTTGAGGAGTGGAAGAATAGAAGAGAAGAGAATGCAGGAAGGTTCTAGGTTTACATATTTGTTTTTCTTTGACCTATGCTCAGTTTTATGTTAAATAATAGATAGAAGAGGGCCAGTTGAAGTCCAACTGGTACACTGGAATTTCCAAACTTGTTCCTTCATGACTACCCGCAATGTTTCCAAACCTTTTTTCTCTAATGTCTTTATCTTAGTTGGGACACAAGGCATGCTAATGTGTTGAGATGAATTGGTATTAACATTATAGGGCTGTATTTGGGTGATTTTTACTTTTACCAAGATGCATGTCAAGCTACCAATCAGCATATGATATCTTCCTTTGTCAATTGCCTATCTAATGCCAAGTTTTTTTTTCTTTTAAAATTTTTACAGTCTGTAGCAGATCTGCATTCAAATGTGCCTGGTTTTTTGCAATTAAAATAATAATATACTTTCTTCATAAATTATCTGAGTGAGCAACTTCTATTCCAAGAAAAAAACAGTAGTTTTCTCGCGCTCTTCATTACAAAATGAGTTGTCAAACCTGGAACCATCTAAGGTGGTGGTTAGTACACAGATTTGGAAAGGATTCTCTAGAAACATATCGTGGAAATTAAAGATTTTGATGTTTGGTTTAAGATTTCATATGCGTCGGGAATTGAGTTCCCATGGGACTAAATTTCCTATAGAATGGAAGAAATTAATTCCCATCCATAACTATGGGATTTCTATTTTTCCATCTCATGAAAGTTCTTTTAATCATTTGAAAATTTCAAGTTTGTCACGAGTGCAAATGCCACCTAATTGCTACTATCTTTTGTCTCCTCCATCACCACCACCTGTTATTACTATCATTATCCTTGTTGACACCACCAACACCACCACTGCTGTCATTGCTGCCTCCACCACTTTCACTATTGCCGTTGTTGCTGTCTTCTATGTATATGATAGTTTTTAAAAGAATGAAAAACTTGTATAAACAAAACAGACATGGTAATGCTATTTACCAAGGTATTCAATTCCCAAGTTTAAGGTTTCTAGGAGTTATTTCCAAGAGGGTATCCAAGATTCTGCAAATCAACCATCTCCTGAAGAATCTTTCTATTAATACTAAGCCATCAACATATACAATGGCAGCAATCTTTTCATCATTGCCATTTTTTATAGTGTGTATGATCTGCAATTTAAAACGATCTACAAAGTACAGGCTTAAAACCATCTTCTGTGGAAACTAAACACCACTTTGTACAAAAAATTTAATTATTGAACTTGGGGAAGCAAGGGTGGAACTTTACACTACATGTTCAAAGAGAGTCTAATACTATGTCAAAGATTATATGGTCCAATGTCTTTTATTGTCACAAGTACCTGATATACATTAAAAAGGCCTGTTAAATGTAGCTTGATTGGAAACTATCTAAGTTTTAATCTTGGGTTTAATATTTATGCAGGTGTGGCTCACATGATCATAACTTATATGCTCTTGATTATAAAAATCATTGCTGTGTCTATAAGCTACCATGTGGAGGCAGTATATATGGGTCACCTGCAATTGATGAGGTGAATTTTCTCTTCTAAATGACAGTGACTCAATGCAGTTGTTTGCTGTTTTGCCTTTGGAATTGGTAATGCATGCTTAATTTTTGTGTTAAATATTTTTCAGTTTCCTTAATCAATGGTGGGTATTTTCTAGTTGTCTATATATAGTCTTATAGTATGTCAATGGATCATTGTTGCTATTGGTTGCATCTAATTATAATATTATCTTTCTATAATTATGTTCTTACTGTTAAAATTATAGGGAAAAGATGGAAAAGGAGATAAGAGAGAAATGGGACTCCGAAAAATATTATGAATTTATGATGACGTGTGATAAACACTAACCTAATACACCTATTTATACTAATATTCCAGGAAGTAAAAGTGTAGTACACTGTACAACTAGTATTAGTTCTCCTAACACAATAATAATAATAATCAATATCCTAACACTTGCTATAAAGAATATGTTTCATGGGGCAAAGACTAGTGTGTGAACTCATGGAGGTGTAACAAATTTTTTTTCCTATAACAATAGGTTTGCACCAAGGGTCGACTTTGAGTCCATACTTTTTTACCTTGGTATTAGATATACTTATTGGGAAAATCCAAGAGCTAGTGCCTCAATGCATGCTTTTTGCGGATGATATAATCCTAATTGTTAAGTCAAGAGGAGGAGTAAATTATAAACTTGAGATGTGGAGAAAAGCTTCGGAATCAAAAGGTTTTCACTTTTCATTTAAGTAGGAGTTAGAGGGAGTGTATGGAATTTAAGTTTAGTAAGATGCGAGTTAACAATATTTTGTAGGTGAAAATTGGGATGACATTATACCACTAGATGCACGATTTATGTATCTTGGATCCATCTTACAAAGTGATGGAGAGATTGATGGGGGTTATCACACATAGGATTCAAGCTGAGTATATGAAATGGAGAAATGCTTGAGGCGTAATATGTGATCGCACAACTATAAGACCAACAATGGTCAATGGTGGTGAATGTTGGGCATTGAAGTGCCTACAAGAGCAAAATATAAGTGTGGCAGAGATGAAAATGAGGAGGTGGATGTATGGATATACAAGAAAATATAAGATTAAAAATGAATGTAGCGAGAGAAAGTTAGAGTAGCACCTATTGAGGAAAAGATGATGGAAACTCACCTATGGTGGTCTATTCATGTGAGAAGAAGATCAATAAGGGCTCTGGTAAGAAGAATGGGTTGAATTGAAGATAGTCCAAATAAAAGGGGTAGAGGAAGACCTAAGAAAACATTAGAAGAAACCATTAAAAAAGACCTTGCTCTGAATGGTTTTTACTAAAATTTTGGTTTTGTTAGAGTCCAATGGTGTTGATTGATCCATGTAGTTGACCCCACCTAGTGTGATAATGGGTGCTTGTTTTTGTTGTATAATTATTTTTTCACTATCATGATGTCTGTTGGAAAATATGCATATGTTTTAATATCTATTATAGATGCTTCTTTTGTGTTGTAGTTGTGCATATCATTTTATGTGGCATTTTGTATGGAGTTGGCATCTACAAATGAACACTGGGATGCTTATGCTTCTAAATGGATTAAATTGATTATGAATCAAGTTACTTGCTACCAAATAAGTTTAGGCTGTTGAATAAAAAAGGATCCAGTATTGTTGCGTTTTTGTTTCTGATTTTTCTTAGCATCATAATTCTTTGGTCTTATCTCTGGCTGCTGATTAGTGATTGCTGATGACATTTCAATACATTGATATTGATTAGTGCAAAGTTTACTGAGTTCTTATTTTCTTGTACTAATTTTTCATGTAGGTTCGTGGCTTGCTTTATGTGGCTTCTACTGGTGGCCGTATGACAGCTATATCAATAGTGGTATGATGGATTGAGAAATCTTATAATATGCTTTCAAAAGTGTGGATTTCTTAAGGAGGATGCAATTCTATTCTGATATAAAGTGCCTTGTTTACTGATACCCAAATTTCAGGCTTTGGATTTAGTTTCTTGTGTCTATTAGATATGTCAGCTTCTTCTCCCTAGATTCAAAAGTGTTGATTTCTTGGTAACTCCATTAAGTATGATATTTACTCTTTATCTTGCAAACTGACAATTAAAGACCCATAAAGGAAAGAACAAAAGAAACAAAAGAAGAAGAATAAAACGAAGAGAAGCAATAAGTTTTTCATGACCAGAGTGCTACA
This sequence comes from Styphnolobium japonicum, assembly GCA_023212625.1. Taxonomy (NCBI): domain Eukaryota; kingdom Viridiplantae; phylum Streptophyta; class Magnoliopsida; order Fabales; family Fabaceae; genus Styphnolobium; species Styphnolobium japonicum. Next base: position 8,988,822 of record JALBWW010000007.1, on the reverse strand, counting down.
ATGGGAGAATAGAGGAGTATTTCCAGTACATGTATGGGTTAAAGGAAGTCTACAGAAACCTCTTAGGCAGCCTTTTTACAGGACGGCCATGGAGTTAAACTGTTAAACTAATCATTAACCTTTGGAATGATGTGTATGTAAATGGCTTAATGAATTAGTTAGCAATTCATTGCTGGCCTGGTGTTCACAACTTGAGTTGTTTCATCCACTTCAATTAATAGTAAATCTGGCACAGAATAGGAATGACAAAAAAAGGAAAAAAGAAATGATTGAAGTAGCTTAGCATTGATCCAAGAGACTAATCCTATGATTGAACATTAGAGGTATTAATCTGGCATAAGTGATAGAATAGGAATGGCAAGAAAAAAGAAAAAAAAAGGAAATTATTGAAGTAGCTTAGCATTGATCCAAGAGACTAATCCTTTGATTGAACATTAGAGGTATTAATCTGTTACTATTGCCGTACCTAGAAGTTAGCAACTTGTTCAAGATGATTAGGATCAATAGAATACATGGGCAAGTCAATTGAGCTATTGGTCTAAGTCAGACTGATATATTCTTTTATTAAATCCAGGCTTTTCCATTTAATGTTTTGTGGCTACATGAGTTAGAAGTCCCCGTATTTGGTTCTCTAGCTGTCACTCAAAATGGAACTGGTATGTATTGTTCACTCTGCCTTTTGATATGTTGTCTGTCTAAGTATTATGTTGTGTATAAAATTTTCTCCTCCTTATACCAGTATGCTTTTCTTCCTGTTCGTTGCAGTAATATGTTGCTTGGTAAATGGCCATGTTCTTGCATTGGATCCAAGTGGATCCATAATTTGGAAGGTATGAACCTCATTATGGTTGCAATCCTAAATTATGTTACCAGATGGAAGTAATTTTAACCTGCATGTATTGGTGAAATTTGCTCAGAAAACAGCTGATGGTCCTATATTTGCCGGACCATGCATACCTTCTTCTCTTCCTTATGAGGTACATCATTCTCTTCATAGATTTGACAAAGCTAATTCTCAATTTTTTTTTCTGAAATCAATCCCTTCCCCTCACCTCTTCATGTCCGTTTGTAAAGGTCAATATAATATTTTGTCATTGTGAAAAATGGTGTTGGTTTCTGTTAAGGATATAGTTTATTAATAACTGACAAGTAAAGTGCTTTGGGATTAAGCAAGTAGTTACTTGTAATTGCACCCAAAGTAAAGGGTATTTGTGTCTTTGTGTTGGTATAAATAGAGGTATAGGGTCGGCTTATCTCTTATGTATTAAACCATTCTGAGTCATTCGTGAAATATTTGTGTTCTCTCTCTGTCTCACATCTCTTCTGTTTTCCCTTGCTCTCCCTCCTTAAAACTGTGTGTTTCAAGTTCAACAGTTTCATTATGAAGTTATGACATGAGAGATAGGTATGGTTTTGATCTAAAATAAAGTAATTCTTCCATAGTGGTTCAATTTGTTTTCCGATGTTACTTTTGTGCTACCCCCTTTTGTGCAAGTGTCATACAAAAAGATTATACGAAAATAAGTGATAGATGGAACCATAATAAATTTACAGTATAATAGAAGTATTGAAATAGTAGTAGTTTCATTTGTCTGTATTTATTGGTATTTATTTGCATTCATGTATATTTCTGTACTCTTGTTCTATACAGTTGTACTTCAGGCTATACACAACCTTTCTCCTAAAATAAATAAGACTTAAATGTAAGGTGCTATTCACTTACATCCATTCTCAGAAATAAGGGTTCTCTCTCTAGATCCTCTCTTTTTGCATTGTATCAAAACCTCTTTTACTAAGTGATCAAGAGTTTTATCCTTGTCGTCCTCATTTTTAATAATTAAATTAAATTTTACCGTTCGATATGATTTCTTTTATTCTTTTTTTTTTTATATATAACTTCACTTGAAAGTAGATAAGTTGTCTACTACTTGATCACAAATTTATTTACATTACTAATTGTTTCATTTTTTTATTCCACCTTAGGTTCTTGTATGCTCCAGAAATGGAAGTGTATATTCATTCGATCTGGTGAGAACTAGCAGCAGATAAACTTGTTTCTTTTTTTCTATTTTTTCCCTTTATCATTTATTTGATGGATTTTAATTTTTACTGTATTGGATGATCAATTACTCTTCTCCTTTATAATGGTTATAATTCCCTATCTGAGGTCAAAGTTAATTGCTGGATCTATGTCTCACGCAGTGCAATTGCTGACTAGACAGGGACTTGTGGCATTGCTACTTTATTAGTGCTAAAATGAAGTTTGGTCATTTTGTGGATTAAAATAATCTGTCTTAACTAATTAGTCAAGTTGTTAATTGACATCTATCAGTTCATGTCTCGCCGAAGTAATATCCACTTTGCTTTTCAGTATGTGCCAGTGGTAATATTAAAATGTATTGTCAATTGGTGATCCGTTAAATCAGACTGCATAAAAATGTAATTTTTCAGAGTGAATTTGATAAACATCATATTCTATGCTCCAGCCCTTTAAAAATTCACAAAAATTGGTCTGAGATGTAACTATTTTGAATGATGATTTATTTTTTTAATAATGTTAGGTGAATTTTGTAAAAGTATTCTTGTTTGACTCTCGACATATTTTTCTTTATTAAGTACCAAACTCAGTGAATTCATTGTGAAAGAACAACGATTAATCTCCAAAATTGAAGGGTACTGTCTCTATTGAATCATTGTCCCATGTAAGAATGTGAATTATACAAAATGATTCGTTTGGGTTGATATTTGTTTTGTTCCATATGTTGGATTAACTCCAGGAGAAGGGGGATCTACTATGGGAATACAATGTTGGAGATCCAATTACTTCATCTGCATATGTTGACGAGCACTTGCAGCTAGAGTCTGATGCCTCCCATTCTTCAGACAGGTTAACCTAGTTGTTTTCTTAATTAAAGGGTAATGCATCTTATCAACCATCAATTTCAAACCTTTTTCTTTCTCAGGTTAATTTGCATTTGTTCCAGCTCTGGAGGTATACACCTTCTACGAGTGAACTTGAATTTCTCCGAAGATTCGAATCAACAAGCAACTGATGTGCAGGAATTTGCAAGGCTAAACTTACCGGGCGATATTTTCTCTTCGCCTTTAATGATTGGCGGCCGGATTTTCGTTGGCTGTCGAGACGATTACTTGCACTGTGTTGCCCTTGAAATTCCAAATCCAGATGAAAGTTAAAGCTGATGTATGCAGTTGAAGTTTTGTTGAACTCTATTAGTTGCATTGATTCTGTATTATAGTCTGAAAACTGATATTACAAGGCGTACATAGGTTGTGACTTGTAACTCAAGCTAGATGCGCTCCTACTAACTTCAATAGCTCAGATGAAAAAGAAAAAAGGAATAAGAGGTGGATCATTTAGAGTTTCCTGAACTTTATGTGACGAGATAAAATTATTCACCATCAGATTTGATTGACGAATAAGATTTTACCTCATATTTAAGTGGATAAAATTGTTTCCATTTTTTTAGTAAAAGAATTGTTATTACAATTAAAATAGACATATAATTATGCAAAAAGCATATTTCTTTTAACCTTGAATGTTTTCTTATAATATAACGAGTGGCCATGGTATAAGTTAGATGTGAAAGAATGCTTTCTTTCGTTGTGATTTGCACGAGGAGTACGCACTTCACAATCAAGTCAATAAATTTCGAGATGCATGTTTCTCTTTTTTATAATAAAATCAAGCAAGTTTTAGTTATAATTTAAAGAAAAATTTATCCTTCACCAACTTTTCTGACTTTTAAGTTTTATCCTGGCATAAATATAATAGATACAGTAGGCAGGGACTTTCAATGAGGTTGGTACGTACCACATACTACTTTATAGTTTATATTTATCAAATAAATTATATACATATAAAATAAATAAAATTGTTTAGAGAGATAGATTTTTCTTTTGCATTTTAACAAGCTATATATATATTTAATGAATTTTGAATTGATGATTCCAGTGCTTTGAAGACATAATTCCCAAAAATCTATTGTCTCTTATATTTCTTCAAATTTAAGTTCATAGATCTTTAAAACAATGTTTTTTATTTAAAAATAATAATAAAATTATCCATTATTTAAAAATAAAACTTCTTGTTGCCTGTTTGTCCTTGTGGTGGGCTATATGAGTTAAGGGTGAAACCAAATGGTGGTTGGGTCATGAAGCCCCAACCAACCCAACCCAACCCTGAGCCTGCTCTTGTATTGTTTGTGTTGTCTTCTGTCGCACAATTGACAACAGAACGCATAGAAGAGCTTGTCGTGTCGGTGTCAGGTTGCTGCTGCGTGCTGAGATTGTTTGTTGTGATTTATAGCAAACTCATCATCATCATCATCAGACTGGGAGAGAAGCTCACCAGGTGATGGTAGTTCTGTTCACTTTCACTCTCTCTTTTTGTTTTTTCGTTTTGGGTTTTGGGTCTGTTTGTGATGAATTGTCGTGCTTTTTTGCTCTAAATTAAAAATCGAATCTTTGGTCGGATTTCCAAGTTTTCTGCGAATAGAAATCATGGGTTGTGCTCTTCTTAGGACATGTTTCAGAATATGTTCGTTTAATTTAAGATTCAGTTACAAATTCCTCTCTCTCTCTCTCTTGTTGTTGCTGTCCCGAATGCTCTGCATATGCTTGATAAGGAGAAATGCTGAATCACTAATTCAAGTTAGTCCCTTTCTTTACAATGTTGTTCCGAATCTGCTTCCTCTTGGTGGACTAAACTGTGTTGTTTCTTTTTGCTTCAGTTCTCAACTCCTATTAATTGTTACAAGAAATTCTCTCTCTAGGTGATTTTTTTTTTCCTTTTTTGCTGTGTGTGTGCATGTGCATGTATGAATTTGTGATGGTGGGTTTTCTGATATGTTGCATTGATGTGGTGGATATTGTACGTGGTAATCTATGAACTGGGATATGATTATTTTTAACAAATTTAGGGCATAGGTACACAGATATGGTCATTGGTCTTAAGCTATATATGGCTATGGTTAGACTTATACTTCACACATTAGCTGCATGTATGTTCACAGTTTTATTTCAATAACTAATGAATTTCTCCTTGTGCATTGATATGGTACAAACATTCAGTTAATTATTTACTGTCCTCTAAAGGGGTTTTACCAATTTGAAGGTTTTTAATGAGTAAGCTGAAACTCCTGTTTAAATCATGGATATTTAAGATCATTGTTGAAATCTCTGGGTGATGATGGCCTGCCCAGAACCTGTAAGTGCAGAAGGAGAGACTATGTCAGTGGATGCTGCCCCAAGGAAGCCTCGGATTCTACTTGCTGCTAGTGGTAGTGTTGCTGCTGTAAAATTTGCAAATCTTTGTCATTGTTTCTCTGAATGGGCAGAAGTAAGAGCAGTTTCCACGAGAGCATCTTTGCATTTTATCGACAGAACATCAATTCCCAAGGATGTAATTTTATATACTGATGAGGATGAATGGTCTAGTTGGAAAAAACTAGGTGATAGCGTGCTTCACATTGAACTTCGCAGATGGGCTGATATCATGGTCATTGCTCCATTATCAGCAAACACTCTAGGCAAGGTAATTAAATTGATAAATGTTGTTGGCAGAGTTTATCTCTCTACACAGATACATGATAAAAACACAGCTTATGTTTCACTGCATATTAGCTGGCTTGTCTATGACTTACCTACATATACAGTTCAGGCAAGTTCGCATGATGTTATGTGTGTTCTATGCTTCATATGATGTTCAGTTTTTATTATGTGTAACTCTTATATAGGGTTACATGCATGTTTCTATTAAAGTACTTGGGTAGTTGGCAATTGCCAGTTTCTTCCTTTTCTTATTTTAACTTAAATATATGCTGTTGTAGATTGCTGGAGGGTTGTGTGACAATCTACTAACATGTATTGTACGAGCTTGGGACTACAGTAAGCCACTCTTTGTTGCACCAGCCATGAACACTTTTATGTGGAACAATCCTTTCACGGAACGGCATCTCATCTCCATTGATGAGCTCGGCATTTCTCTCATCCCACCTGTTACAAAGAGATTAGCTTGTGGGGATTATGGCAATGGTGCAATGGCTGAACCTTCTACCATTTACTCTACTGTAAGGCTCTTTTATGAGTCAAAGGCTCAGCATGTTAATGGTGATATTTAGCAATGTTGACAATTGTACAAGTATGGATGGCTTACTAGGACTTATCTTGGTCTGTTGATCTTGTTTTTAGGAATTGTGTTTCTCTCACATCCAGTCTAATCATTGTTGCTGTGTATTACTGTTGGAGGGAATGTAATCGTGCAGTCTCCTTTATGTCTCCTAGAGACTAGAGTGTTGCTTGTATTACTCCTTAGTCACAGTTGTAGTGTGTATGCTCCTGTGCACACTTTGGAACGTGTGTCCATGTAGCATCGTTTCGAATGACATTTTAGCAAACACGAGATTGTTTCCCGGTTTGTAGAATGACGTCAAAATACTTAAGCAATTTTTCAGTATAAATAGAGGTGTTAGGTCAGTGTTTTGTACCACATTTTTTCAGAGTCAGTGAATATATTTTCTTGTGTTTCCTCTCATCTTTTTCCTTTTTCATCAGAAATTACTGGATAGCAGATGGCCAGAGTAAGCCAGTTAAAATATTTTTTAACGCAAGTTTTGTCAATCAAATAAGTAAAATGCTGAATGCAAGCTGGATACTGGATAAACTATCATCTAATATTAAATACTATATATATGTTGAGTCACTGAGCATTAGTAGGCAGTGATCAAATGATGCTGATTATGCCTTGCTCACACATTCATGTTAATTTTCTCTACCTGAAGTGGTAATCTTTTTTAGGCTAAGTTCAGCAATGCACTGGAGCATGATCTCTGCATTTATCATATCCTAATCAATTCTGCCAATTTTAGTTTTCATGATCTAATGGATTAGAGGCATGTTCTTTGATATTCCTCACAAACTAGTTAATTCAGAATGTCCACAATAGCATTGGATGAGACTCTGGTACTCAAGGACTTCTGATCCATCTTGATATTTCTCCTATTTTCTCAAACGGGCATAATCTCGAAGAAACCTTTGCTACAGTTTCCTTCCATATATTCTCAAGAAGGCTTGGTGCTTTTTTTTTTTTTTTTTTCAAGTGTTCTACAAGTTTTGGACATTTTTAAAATCAAGCTTTGCGTTTAGAATATTTACCACCGAGTCACAAAGGGGCCCATAAACAGGTATTGTGATGCTAATTTCTGAAGAGTGAAATAATGACGTCACTTAATGAGAAGGGTGGGATAGAGTATAGTATATATATATATATATTTGGTGGCTTAGATAATTTTCTTGCATGGACTATAAATGGTAGAAAGAGAGTAGCTCCCAAGAAATAAAAAAAGTAGTTTATTTTATGTGCACAACAAGAGATCACTGGCAAGTTTTTTAATTAAGGAAAGGACAGAGCCAGTAATAGAATAAATGGATCCTTTATATCGATGAGATTGCATGTGTAATGTTGGAGTGCAAGATCCGACATCTTATGAAATAGATGATCTAATTTAGGATGCAGAAATAGAAAATATGAAAGAATATGTATAGGCATTGGGAGCAAAAAAGGGAGTAAATTTAGGATATCACTATTATGTGTGATGGAGGCAGTCTACATCCCTCCTTATCAATCATTTGAGAAGAAGGGGCTTAGTCTCAATTGATACAAAAATTAATTTATAAATATTTTTATCATACAACCCAAAAAAAAAGAGTAATCCATTTTTGGATCTATTGTGACGGAAGAATAATTTTTTACAAATCAGTCAATACAATTGATTGTAATAGAAATGCAAAGAAATATGTTATAGAGACTCGATGGGTGCCTGGATGGCCCCACTTAGGGGTGTTCATAACCGAACAAAACCGATCAAAACCGAAAAAACCGAATCGAAAAATTGAAAATCGAACAAAATCGATTAATTTTGGTTTTGTTTGGTTTTGTTTTATGAAAACTGATTGGTTTGGTTCGATTTTCGATTTTCATTTATAAAATCGAACCAAACCAAACCAAATTCATATAATTATCTATATATTTTTTATAATTTACATACTTATAAATGATTATATTTAAATTTTTGGTTGTTTCTATAAATATTTTAGGCCTATTTATTGTTTATAATTATGTAATGATGTTTTTATTAGGATTTTATATCAACTTTTTTTTAATTGGTCCATAACAAGAACAAAATGATGATGTGTATGAATTTTTTTAAGAAATTTTTTTTAGTGAAAAACCGATTGGACCGAACCGAACCAAACCGATTGTAATTGGTTCGGTTCGGTTCGGTTCTCCAATTTTAAAAAAACTGATTGGTTCTTAATATAAAAAAACCGATTGGTTTGGTTCGGATGACTTTTCCCTCCAAAACCGAACCAATCCAAACCGCGAACACCCCTAGCCCCACTCCACCCAAATGCATATTATATTTTTTAAGTGAATGAATGAGATAATTGAAAAGATTGATGAAATTAATGTTGTGCAAATACTCGCACCAAAAAAATTATTGCAAATAATGCCTTTGCATGATATTGAACATCTTGTATTGCTCTTTCTTTTGATATAATATTACACATTTTTTTTTCAAAGTTTGAGAGAGTTAAGAAATTATTCCAAGATGCTAAAAGGTGAACCAATTCCATTCATGATCACTCCAAAATTCTTCACCTGATGCGAAGTCGCTACTAACAATTATAAACACAACTTGCCACCAATTATATTACTTTTTCAAGTCTTCTAGAGCATAAAAATGGACAACAAATAATTTTAGCTTAAGATGGATAGTGAAGGAGTGATGCCAACAAGGATCCATCTGCAAATTGAGTTTATGCAACTAATACAGACGCTGATATTTGGAATAACACAAAAAATTCTTGATGTACAAGCACCTGTTACTAGATGGTAAGGATAGTAGATGGAGAAAAACAAGTTACAATGCAATATGTGTGTATGCATCAATTTGTAAAGCAAGATTAACAATTCAAGAAATACCTCCCAAGTCTAGCAAAAAATATTAGTATCATTGATACCTGATGGCACAAAAAATAATCAGTGATATTCATATGGCAAGTAGCATGTCTTGATTAAAAGCTCAAACATTTATTTATATATCATTCTTTTTCATATAATCACGTGCTATTTTATCGTTCATTGATTTCTATATATGAAAAACATAATACTTTTCATTTTTTTTTTCCATAAGAAACATAATACTTGAATCCTGCATATCACTATTTCAAAAATCATGAATGTTGATAAAATTTTGTAAGGAGCGCTCAAAACTATTTATGCATAAAAGAATTCACATCCCCATTTTATATCGTCAGATTTATTTGAGTTTATATATGATCATATCAATATATATATATATATATATTGTATAAATTTATATACAATCTAATAATTCTCTAGACTATTTTTTTTGTTTATCTAAAAAATATATATCTTAACTTTTTTTCATGTAATATATACTTCTGAATAATATCAAATGATCGATATAATAAATTTCTGTTTTACCTAAAAAGATGGGGTGAATGAGGGGAATCCAAATGTCATTCAAACAAACCATTTGAGTTGGATATAACATTTGATATCATAATCACGATGATAATGTTGTCCCAACACGCCTAAAGTTAGCATGTTTTCATCGTATAGACAAATAAAAATGCTAAGCCTTTGGACTTTCTCTTCCCCTTGTCAAACCAATCAGGTCCTTCTTTGATTTTTCCCATACATTAGGATAAAATATTAAATGGTACATTCCCTTCAAAAAGAACTTTTTGCATTTGTTGCTGCCATTATCACCATCATACTTGTGCTTGGACCACCCAAGAACCCTATAACTACAAGCTTTGCCATGATCATTCCCCAATAAATTTTCTTGCTGGGATCCTTTAAAGCCAATACAGCACCACATGCTTGAACATTACAAAGTCATAGCCTTTGGACGGCTATTTGTCGCAGATAACAATGGCCTCATCGAACTCCATAAAAATGTTTGTTTGTGTTACTCCAGAATGTGACAAAATAAAATTTATAACTTAATTGTTTACTTGTTAATCATTATGAATAGATGACCAAGAGAAGAGCTCAATTCAAAGAGTGACGAGGACAATTAAATAATTTCAAAATCATTCTGTTAATTATAAAAAGGGGATCCCCAATATATATATATATATATATATATATATATGGAGAGGGATCAACTTACACCGGTGTAAGACTTGATCACTCTTACACCACTTAATAACTTTTTATTGAATAATTTTCTTACAAAATTCACCGTTAGATTGAAAGTTTCTATCATATAGATCATTTGTGTCAAATTTTGAAAAAATTGAATATCAATAAGAATATAATCAAATAGTTCATATTTTCATATATTTTAATAGTTTATATTTACGTTAATTTTGATGTATATCAATGAGTCACAAAATAATTTTGGATTAATGTAAAATTTTATAGGTATGATCTACATGATAAAAACTTTCAATCTAACAGTGGATTTTATAAGAAAATTATTCAATAAAAAGTTATTGAGTGGTAAGTCTTATACCGGTGTAAGTTGATCCTTTCCCTATATATATAAATATATATATATATGGAATTATATTCCATGCAAATGGAATAGAATTTAAAATAAAAAATGTCATTCTATATTTATTTTTCAAAAAGAAGCATAATAATCTTTTGATTTCATAATTAAATGTAAAATGACATTCCATTCTTTAGTAATTTTTTTTTACCCTTAAAAAATTTAAAGCACTATTTTTCCATATAGATGCTTCCATTTTTGACATGATAGAGTTTTCCATCTTAAATAGTCAGAAGATTATCTATTTTTCAATTTTCTTCATCGTACCAATAACTTGTATAAACACTATAAAGGCACACAATATACTAAACAAAATAGTTACTATGTCTCCCTCCATTATGTTTCTAACTTTTTACAATATGCACATTCTGCAAAGTGGGACCAAAATTGTTATCAAAAAATAAGATATTCTCATTGTGCTTTCCAATCATTATCCAGCTAATGCTATGCTGGATATTTGTTGACCAAAATTGTGGTCCTAGCCTATCACAATATGTTTTTTCAATGCCTGCCAAAAAAAGAAGAGAGAGAGAGAGAGAGAGAAAGAAAATTACGCCCCCTTTTATGCACTTGTGGATTAAGGAAAACTTCAAAGAAATTATTTAACAATGAAATGTCATTTTATTAAGCTAAAAGAAAAGAAAAACAATTAAAAAAGGCTCACCTTAGCAAGGCAATTGGCCAAATGACATGATATTAAGCTTATCTTAACTTCAGATGGGTTACATGTAAATGACCTTGCTATGGATGATGCCAAGTAAAACATGGTTTGCCCATAAAGATTGTTAGGTTGTGGATAGGACAAAGTAAAAACAGAAAAGAGCCAAAACTTCTTCCACATGGCATTAAGGCAGTGACACAATTTTCATTTTTTTCTTTTGCTCCGATATATCCAAAACCAAACGGCCCAAACGGTCAAGACGTGTAATCTTTTTGAATTAATGAAATGTGCAGAGAAAAAAAATATATACAAAAATGCAAACTTGGAAGAAAATTGAAGGCTGATGTTGAAGGAGTGAGTCCCTAAAGCTACAAGGCTTTAATGCTTTGTTTCCAATCTTGTGGAGGAAGAGAAGAAGAACCCACAAGACTGAAAGTGACGTTATAAACGAGAAAGATCACATTTTTACAGTTTTGAAAACACACATAGTGGGGGAGGGAGTCCCACAGCTCATAAACAAAAATTGAAACTTGGGTTTTCTTTTGGGAGCACCTGTTGATCTCTCTGCAGAATCTCATTCCAATTGGCCTTCATCCTCTCAAGTTAGACCCTTTGTATGATTTCTTTTGTTTTTCTCAAATTTCACAGGAAGTTTCAATTTTGGCATGATTTATATGTTGTTTTCAAAGTTTGTGTCTTGAATTTGTGTTTTTCTCATGTGGGTATTTTTGGATTTGTGTTGAAAGGGAAGGTGGTGTTTGGAATCTCGGAAAATGGGTTTGATTTCTGGGATTTTCATGGGGATGGTATTCGGCATCGGATTGATGGCGGGATGGGAGCGCATGATGAGGTACCGAAGCGCCAAGCGAATTGCGAAGGTATGGTGGTTTGAATCATCTCATTCATGAATCTCAGATATGACTGTGTTGTGCTTTTTATATTGACTTTGGTTTTGCTGATCCAATATTTTAGAGATGGTGTGGATTTCTTTGGATTGGGCAATGTTGGGCAAAAAAGTTAATGAATTGAGATATAATCAGTGGTTGACTTTGTCAATTTTGAAAAGAAAAACTGGGAGATCATTAGGTTCATGGGTCAGCCAATAACCTACTAGAGGATTTTAATAAAGCTTATCATATAGGAGGCGTGTAATCAATGTGAGAAAGAATCATATAGGGCAGCAATACCACTCTTGAGTTTGAATACTATTTGTCACAAAAAATTATACATTGGAACATTATGGCTCAAAAGAAGTTGGTGGGAAAAGAATACAGAGTATGCTTTTGTTAAGCATTTGGTTATGTCAAAAGAGCTTAAGGAGATACTTCATCAATACAGAATTGCTGTCCTCCAATAAAACTTTTAGAAGGCAGAGGCAGACCCTTGTAAGCAATACCTCTCTGACTTAGAAAGTTTTTTGGCAGTAAATACAATCCCTCACTGCCTTCCTTACAGAGAAGGCAACTGTTATAGGAAGTTGAGACCTCAAACCTCTTGGAAAATGATAACCTCTAGCGCACAATTTCTAGTTGTAACTCTTAGAACCTAATTTAAACTACTAAAATACCCTTATGATTAAATTACTAAAATACCCTTTTGACTGAAAATATTACAATTACCCCGATAATAACATTAAACCAAACTAGTGAGATTTGTGTATCTTTAAACTTATGAATTCTAGTTTTTTCTGCCTCCTGCATGAGGTACAGTCGCATCCAATGTACAAGCATTTTTCTGTTCTCTGAATGAAAACCTTGCATGTCAAAGCTGTGATGCTCCTCAATATTTTTCTCCCTCCACATTGCACAAACTCTCATTTTCAAAATGACTTGAGAACAAGTCAAGATGATGTACGACTGACTCAAAAGTCAAAAACCTTACTTTGCCTAATAGCTTAATGCCTACCTTTGCCTAATGTCTCACCCTAGTTGTATTTTTCCTGTATTCTCTTTGAATGATAGAGAAGCTAGTGAATTACAGTCTCTTTTGTTCTTGCTCAATTCAATTCTTTTTTTTGCTTATTCATCAGATACTATAGTTTGGACTTGGGATTGTTTTGGCGAGTTTTCTTGTAAATTCTACTTTCAGTTTCTTAACTCCTGACCTAATAATCAAAATTTCCTTCTTGACAAGCCCATTTGGAAGTCCAAAGCACCCTCTAAGGTTCAGTCTTTTGTTTGGAAAATGGTACTTAACAGGATTAATAATAATGACTTGTTGCATATTCAGAGGCCTCACTAGGCCCTTTCTCCTGATATTTGTGCATGTGCAGAACCAGCTTAGAAACAGTAAACCGTCTTTCCTTGCATTGTAAACCAGCCACTTTCCTTTGGAACAACCTTTTTGGGGTTCTTGATGAGCATGGAGTGTGTCCTTCAACTTTAGAGCACTTTTTGATGGTTCAGCATGAAGGTTTTGGCAAAAACGAGGAGGCTAAATTTTGTGGCAGTCTGCTGTTTATGCAGTCTTTTGGTGCATTTGGTTGGAGTGGATTGCTCGCACTAAACTTGTTATGGGATAGGATTATGTTCATGGCCTCTCTTTGGTGTTCAGGTCATGGTTGTTTCAAGGGGTTGCTCTTATTGACATACATAGAGATTGGGCAGCCTTGCTGCATTATTGAGTCTTTACATGTTGCATCTAGTTTTTTTCTGTTTTGGAGGAGTTATCCTTGCCCTAGTTGTATTTTTCCTCTATACTCTAAAAATTTTAGGTAGAGAAGACAAAAACCAGGGGGGGACTTCAGGAATTTGATTGCTGGAATTTTCTTGGTGAAGACAAATTTATCCACTTTAGGTCGCTTGAAATAGGGTTTTATGGTGAAAAGGGCAATAAACATAGGGTTTCAATAGGTTAAGGGAGTAGTAATGAGGATGCAATAAAGTGCTATAGGAATAATACTATATGGGCCTTGCTGGGTTGTTATGTCACGTGTCAATAGTGATGAGGTGTATAACAACTTTTGGGGATTAGCTATTCTGTTTTGCGTTGTTTTTCCACTTTTAGCATTTTCGGTTTTTGGTATGGAATCTTATGTATAGGGAGAATGTGACAGAGTGATCATTATGCAATGAAATTCAGAATTATCCTCTCTCTATCCTCTACTCACATATGACCTATTTTTAGCTTTTGATCATCGGAGAAGGTTTCTTAATCTTTTTCTCCCTGGTTGACTGCGTGGTGACTCTTGGGTTCTTGGCAATCCCTGAGTATCCATCTAAGTTTCGTTTTCCCTGTACCATAAAGAAGGAAGTTCAGGGGGGATGTGACCTGTAATGCACCCTACGGCTATGTTTGGATGTTTTGTGAGTAATGGAATGGAATAGCAGGAAGAGATGAAATGGAGCAGAAATAATGTTCCCTTGAATATTTAAATGAAATATTTTAAACACATTTTTTTTATTAATTTAGTTTTTAAGGATGAAAATAAAATACCCTTTCCAATTTTTAATGAAAAGGGAAGAGCCATTTATCGCCCGGGGGGATGGGGAAATTATCATTAAGTTCAACTCAAATCTCAATTCTTTATTTGATGAAGTCATCAAGGTAACTCGTGTGTGAAATTGCACTGTGGTCTATTACAAGATATTATAAATGGAGTATGACGGGAACCTTTGAATCAGAAATCGTTGCTTGTTGAATAACATCTAACACTGTTCACTCTGTACAGTGAGTTACAACCTTATCAATTCATTTATCTGTTCGTATCATAAGCCAACCATATAGCTTAATTGCATCCTTTCCCTGTACATGTGGACTTTAGCATGGAGTCTGGATCTTGGATTCTGTACTGACTAACCACAGCATTGGAGAAAGACAAAAAAGAGGGGGAGAAGGAGTCATATTATGATGAATACTACGACACTAACAAGGATATCTTGTTGCATAGTCTTCTGAGCTGGCCATATTTTCTATTTAACAAAAAAAATGTAGTGTTTTAATGATAGGAACCAAGCCTTTGGGGAAACAATAATGCCTAGTCAGCAGCAGGTGAAACCTCCAATTTGGAGGATATATTCTAGGAGAGAGAAAAAGGGGAAAGGAGAGGAATAAGTTATTTAGAAGTGGGTGATGTGGCAGGAGGTGTGGGGAGTGTTGGTTTCTGGTGGTTACAAAATAATGACGTAAAATGGGAGTGGGGAGAGAGGAAAGGTCGTATGTGAGTTTTTCGTTTGGCTATTGCTGTAAAGACAGAGGTATTTCTCCTTTGAGGAGATTAGCTCTGGACAGCGTATAATTCTCAGGATCATCTTGGGGGTTTTCACTGGTATATCTCTATTTTATATACAATTCAGTTGCGGTGTCCTAACATTTAATCTGTGGATATATTTTTTCCTTGTCTTAACATTTATTGTTTATTTTAAATGCAGGCTGCTGACATTAAACTCCTTGGATCCCTTAACAGAGATGATTTGAAGAAAATTTGTGGTGATAATTTTCCTGAATGGATATCTTTTCCTGTATATGAGCAGGTGGGATTTTTTTTTCATTTCTAAATATTACTTAGTGCTCTATTGAAATGGTTTCATACAATGCACCTATTATTCCAGTATGATATTATTGGCAAAGTAAGTTTTCATGTTATGATAAGTTGTTTGTTCTTGTATTAAAGTAGGTTGAGAAATGAAGTATTATCAAACATTTATTGACATTTGCCTGGCCAATGTAGTGCACTGAACATAAAGTTTGTTGTGCTACAACTCACTAACCGGTTATAGCACTTGTAAAATGCAGCTGGAAAGTTAAAATTTATAAACTCTATTTCTTGTGTCCCAACTTGTATATTGGGCTTGTGCTCTCTGTATGACTCTTCATTGCATGGGCTTTTTCAGGTGAAATGGCTAAACAAGCAGCTGACCAAACTTTGGCCATTTGTGGGAGATGTGAGTATGCTTGTGTGCTCGTTATGTATTTGTATAATAATTTACAACAGTTTGAGCAGTGTCATCCATTGATTTATGACAAAATTTGTTTTATAGGTTAGAATTTAATGTTTCCCTCGTATCTGTAGTTAGGCATGTTATTTTACAGAATATATTTTATTCGTAATCAAGATTAGATTGTTTATTTATTATGGTATCAGAGTATATTATGGGTAACCATTTCTTGAATTTTTTTTTCATGTTCATTGTTGTATCTAGAATTTTATTTTCTATATGGTCTTATCCTCCCTTGTGCAAGACCCGGGTTGTGTGGTTCAATGATAACTCTTAGAATTTGGGTTTGGGTCTAACTCAACCTCAAAAGCTAGCTCATGAAGTGAGGGTTGCCCCCCACTTATAACCACTATTCAGGTTATATTACTATCCAATGTGGGACTCTTAACACACACCCCCCATGCCTAGGACTGGACATCTGGAGCTTGAAGTTTGCAGGACTGGACATCTACAGGTTGCCCAACGAATCTTGGATAGGCTATGATACCATCTTAGAATTTGAGTTTAAAATACCTCCTCTGTCTTGGATAATTAAGTCCTTCACTCACTCCTTTTTCTACATCTACCTCTTCATTCCCTTCCGCATCGCGTTTTCAGGTCCACTTGATTTGTCCACAATCTCTCTCCTGGCCTTGACAAACTCTCGGCTAGGTCCCTTAAGTGCGTTTTCCTTGGTTATACTCAGTTCCAAAAAGGTTATTATTGCTTTTCTCCTACTCTCCAACGCTACCTTGTATCAACCAATGTTATCTTTTTTGAGTCTATCCCCTTCTTTGAGTTGACCTTTTTGCCTTTTGAACCTCTCTCTATGATATTACCTATTCCCTCCACTCTTGTCCCTCTTGAGTCTGTCCCACCCGAGACTCCACATGTGGATCCCCTAGTTGCTCGGCCATTCCTGACCTACCACCGACGCCCCCCAATTCCCTTGGTGCTTGTCCCAGATACTACTCCTGTGGCTGAGGTCATGATGGACTCTTCCCCGGAACCACCCCCTTTACCATCTCTGGCACTGCCACCTAAACCCGATCTTCCCATTGCTCTTTGCAAAGGTATACGTTATACTCGTAACCCTTCTCCTCATTATATTGCTTTGAGTTATCATCGTCTTTCTTCTTTACATTATGCTTGTGTTTCTTCTTTGTTGTCTGTCTCTCTTCCTAAGTGTCCAGGTAACGCTTTATCCCACCCTGGGTGGAGGCAAGTAATAATTGATGAAATGTGTGCTCTTCAAAGCAGAGGTACTTAGGAACTGGTCCCTCTACCTCCTGGGAAGTCTCTTGTTGGTTGTAGATGACTTTATATAGTCAAAGTTGGCCCTGATGGTAAAATTGATCGGCTTAAGGCTCGTTTGGTGGCTAAAGGATATACCCAGATATTTGGGCTTGATTATGGTGATCTTGAGGAGGAAGTGTATATGGAGCAACCACCTGGTTTGTTCCTCAGGGGGAGTCCTCTAACCTGGTATGTCGTCTTCATATTTTCCTTGATGGTCTCAAACAATCTACTCAGGCTTGGTTTAGCAGATTTAGCACTGTAGTGCAACAGTTTGGTCTTCATATTTGATTGTTAATGTGGACGACATTTTTATCACTAACAGTGATTATCGTGGCATACTCCAGGTGAATCAACATCTCCCTCATCATTTTCGGACTAAAGACCTTGGAAAACTTCGATATTTCTTGGGTATTGAGATAGCCCAGTCCAAGGATGGTCTAGTGATTTCACAAAGAAAATATATTATGGATATGCTTGAAGAGACAGGCTTATTGAATAGCAAACCTGTTAACAATCCTATGGATCCTAACGTTAAGCTTCTATCAGATCAGGGGGAGCCATTGTCAGATCCAGGGAGATACAGAAGACTGGTTAGGAAATTAAACTACCTTACAGTTACTCGTGCAGACATCTCTTTTGCAGTTAGTGTGGTGAGTCAATTCTTAAATTTTCCATGTCAGGGTCATTGGGTCGGGACGGGGTGATCCGGATCATTAAATACATTAAAAGAGCACCAGGAAAAGGTCTCATTTATGAAGACAAATGACACACTCAGATCATTGGTTACTCAGATGCCGATTATGCACGCTCACATATTGACAGACGATTGACTTCTAGGTATTGTATACTTATTGGGAGAAACCTGATATCCTAGAAAAGCAAGAAACAAAATGTAGTTGCAAGATCTAGTATAGAAGAAGAATACCGAGCTATGACCTTAGCAACTTGTGAACTCATTTAGTTGAAACAGTTATTCAAAGAACTTAGATTTTGGGAGATTATGCAAATGACACTAATATGTTATAATCAAGTTGCATTGT
This sequence comes from Styphnolobium japonicum, assembly GCA_023212625.1. NCBI lineage: Eukaryota > Viridiplantae > Streptophyta > Magnoliopsida > Fabales > Fabaceae > Styphnolobium > Styphnolobium japonicum. Next base: position 8,970,299 of record JALBWW010000007.1, on the reverse strand, counting down.
ATATCACCTCCAATCTAGTTTTCCATGAGAGGACCAAACATATTGAGATAAATTGCCATTTTATTGGGGAAAAATCCTATCAGTAGACATTACCACTAGCTTTGTCAACTCCAATGATCAACTAGCGAATGGATTCACCAAATCCCTGAGAGGTCCTCAAATTAGTTACCTATATAACAAGCTGATAAGACAAAGAATTGTATGTATGATATATTTCCTCTTCTGATATCAGTACCAGGAGAACAGATTTACAGAAAATATGATGAACATGAAACAGAAAGAAATACAAAGATAACCCAGACGTTCGAGAGGTCTGGTTCTCTCCCACCCATTCCTTTACCCACTTAGTAATTTCCCCCATTTTTCATTCTCGCCTCTCCCTTTCTTATACTAATTGACCCCTAGCACTCCGCACGCCACCTACCACGTATGCAGGCTGGTTACAATTCTGATTCCCAAATTGATAGTCATACATATTCCCTTCCTTTCCCACTTGAGACAATAATCCACTATTGCCCTCCCTTTTCTTCCTACCGTACACTGTAATACCAGGGGGTCTAACAATACTCCCCCCCAAAAGATTCACCTTGTCCTCAAGGTGAAAGTTTGGGGACAGATCCTGGACAGCCATAAAACTCCCATCGAGGTCCCACTGCATGAAGCGTGTTGGCCAAGTTATTCTTGACGCATAAGAACTGCCATCTAGGTCCCATTGATCTTCTCCAATTCCCACAAGAAGAAATAGCACGAAGGGCAACCAATTTCTTGTCTTAAGATCATACTCCTCTGAAGTTGGTTGAATACAAACAACACGAAGCTTGTTTGAAAGCAAGGATCTTCCAAGAGTAGCTGCGGACAGATTACTGGATGAAGAATCAATATGAAATAGCACCACAAAATGGTGACATATAATGACAACAAAATTATTTGTGGGATTTGGCTCACCATTGGCAGCAATGACAGACTTTTCAACCATAAGTTGAGTCTTTGTAAGTACACCTAAGTCAGCTTTTACAGATATTGACTCAAACCTACATAATGATTGATCAACTGTAGAAACCAACAATGCAAACAACTGCTGCGATGTACATTCCACATTAGTAACAGTTCTAGGCAAATTGAGCTGAGCTAATTTGAAGACTTCCATATGGGAAGAGCCCCCAAAGGGATGGTTTGAAACTACAGCTCTCACAGCATTATCCAAATTAACAATTTTATCATTCAAACCAGAAAGTGGATTTAAAAAGGCATTGCCAACATCACCAAACCTTTCAAATAAGAATGCAGCTCCATCTATACTTCTATACTGCTGGTATATGTATGAACATTGTTCCCCACGATAGCTATCAAATAATTCCAGAAATTTGAGAATTGAATTACCTTCGTATTGGTATAATAACTTCAGATAAAGGTCAATAAGGGTCTCTATTCTGAAAATATGCCTAGCGTCATTGACAGCCATGGGAAGCACAACGGTGTTCTTGGAAGCCATAGCCACAAGCATTTGCTCCTTCTTCTTGACCGTCTCTGGCACATCATATTTCCACGAGTTCTCCTTCAGTTTCTCTCTCGAGTTCATGTGTGTTTCTCTGTTGAAGAGAATGAAGCCAGCCATGCTGATTTTCTCTACTGAACCACTCCTCCAAGCTTCAACATACCGATTGGGCTGTGGCCCAAGGTCCACAGTAGTGATCCTAATCGGTTGGGTAATTATGGAATTAGGTCCACCTTTGATGCCTAAGCTCATCCCACCTTTTCCCAAGGCCCAGTTCTCCTCTTCAATGAGTTGGGCCTGACCCATCAAAATGGGCCTATATGGACTGGGCCTACTTTGGGTAGATAGGTATTCACCCACCCAGTCCATCAACCAGATTATTCCCTTCACCTTCTGCGTCAATGCCCTCTGCGCTCCCAATTCCTCAGAGTGATTGGATTGCATCTCAGTCTTTCCCAAGTTACTCTGATGAGTCATGATCAGCCATCATTGTACCAGAGACTTCTCCCTCTGCCTTCGCTGCACCTCTGCTATCAAGACTTCTGGTCAAGTCGCCATTGTTTTTGATCACACCCTATTCTCTGACCAGTATTGAATCCCACCAAGAACCCATGGCCACAGAGTAGGTGCTCTGAGTTCAACCCATCCCTATGGTTTCCGGTGCTCCCCCACCACCAACCATCTTGTAATCCCTTGCTTCTTTCTCCCTTATCACAGTAGGCTCAATTCGACCCTCCCCATTTTCCATAGGATCCTATCGAGAGCCATGGGTATCAGGTTGGGGGCGTATGACTTGGGTCAAAATTTTCCCCTGCATAGATTGTGGCCCAACTTGGTTTGGGCCCATCATTCCAGCCATTGTTGTTAGCAGAGCAGGCTCATTTGGGTCGAACCCAATTTGAGTGGGTGGAGACCCAGTAACCTAGCCCAATATCTTCCTTCCCATCTCTTCCGTTCGACAAAGATTCTGTTCCTCCCTTGGCCCTTGCTGATTTCCTTCCTCGACAAAGACCTTCTTGAGCGACTGGTCGTGCTTTCCAGCACCAATTTCATTGAAATAGGTGCCAAAAATGTCACCATCACCATCCATGGTTTAATCAGTCAGTGTTTGGTCATTGGGTTTGTCGTTGTGTTGTGTTTTGTTTCTCCCACAACTTCCTGAGCGACTGGTCGAGCCTCCCTCTTCTGGTTATCCCTCGAAAGCAAACTGGTCGTTTTCATTGTTATTTAGCTCTCATTGGTGTGTTCAACTACTCCTTGCTACTGATTCGGCAATTTCTCATGGTGGTCTTTCGATGCATCTATTTGGAATTCTTGGAGCAAAGCTGTTTGAAAAGTCCTCCATGAAAATTCCTCAATTCTGGCCCCCCATTCATAGATCAATTCCAAGGCTCTTCCTTCCAACCCATAGATTGCAACCGATAGCCTCTCATCATCCGAGATGTTGTTGATGATGCAATACCTCTCCACCTTGTAGATCCAACTATAGGTATATGCTCCAATGAAGCAGGGAATCTTTGTCTCCTCCATTTTGAATATGTACCACAGCTCCCAAGATCAGGAGCTCTGATACCAGTTGATAGGAACTTGGATTAGATCACAAAGAAAGAACTGTATGTATGATATATTTCCTCCTCTGATATCAGTACCAGTAGATCAGATTTACATAAAATATGATGAACAAGGAACAGAAAGAAATACAAAGATAACCCAAACGTCCGAGAGGTCTGTTTCTCTCCCACCCATTCCTTTACCCACTAAGTAATTCCCCCCCCCTTTCTCATTCCTGCCTCTCCTTTTCTTATAGTAATTGACCCCTAGCACTCCCCACGCCACCTGCCACGTATGCAGGTTGGTTACAATTCCAATCCCCAAATTGATAGTCACACATATTCCCTTCCTTTCCCACTTGAGACACTAATCCATTGTTTCCCTCCCTTTTCTTCCTACCGTACACCGTAATACCAAGGGGTCTAACACAAGCTTGGTGCATATGATCTATATGCTCCAGCTTGAGGGGGAGTGTTGACAATATTATATGTGCTTTATTAGTAGTGTAGTTGTCCATTAGTTGTCAATTAGTATCATGTAAATGTAATTATTGTAATTAGGGAAGTTAGGATCCTTGTAATTATTACTTTATGTCTATATATTCAGATGTCTGTGGTGTATTGAGACACAGGGTTTCAGCATTCTCTCTCTCTCTCATTAATAACCATATACTGCGATGTTGTTCACATTACCATAGCATGCTACTGTGGTTGTGCTAAGTACACATATAGTGATGCTAATAGTACCCCAAGATATGTTTATCCTTTGACGTTGTCCTGATTCTCCTGAATCACTCCCTCTAGTTGTATTTCTCCATTTTTCTCTTATTAGAGAATAATTATTAGGTTATTATGTATTATTGGGCTGGGCCTTTCTTCCTTGTACTTTCCTATTTCAGATTTGGTTGATCTACCCTTCCCAAGGGTCATAAATTTTTTTCATGCACTACTGAGGGTGTTTTCATGGGTTTTGAGGTGGTTTGGGCGTGATTCTTCATGCCTGATGTACTTATCTGCGGCTCAGGGTGCCATGGGTGGTGTTTCTGGCGACCGAGGTTGTTCTTCATATATTGAGATATCTTAAAAGGGCTCCAAGTCGTGGTGTCTGGTATAGAGATCATGGACATACTATAGTGGAGGGTTTCTCTGATGTTGACTTGGCTGGATCCCCCTTGTAGATAAAAGATCCAAAACTTCTGGCTATTATGTTCTTGTTGGAGGCAATCTTGTCTCCTGGAGAAGTAAGAAGCATAGTGTTGTTGCTTGGTCTAGTGCCGAATCAGAATATCGTGCTATGGCCAAAGCTACATGTGAATTGGTGTGGATTCATCATCTTCTTGATGAGATCAGACTTAAGAGTGCAATGCCTATGAAATTATGGTGTGACAATCAAGCTGCCATTCATATTGCTTCTAATCCTGTTTTTCATGAAAGAACAAAGCATATAGAGGCTGATTGTCATTTTGTGTGTGAAAAGATTCAACAGGGACATATTGTCACGGACATGTGCGAACTAGAGAAAAACTTGTAGACATCTTCACCAAAGCACTCAATAAGAATAGAATAGATTATATCTATAATAAGTTGAGCATGATTAACATCTATGCTCTAGCTTGAGGGGGAGTGTTAGAGAATAATTATTAGGTTATTATGTGTTATGGGGCTGGGTCTTTCTTCCCTGTATTTATCTTTATTTCTCAATATAAATGAAGTGATAGGGAGACTAAGTTACGTTAGTCATTCCCATTCTTCTCTAACATCTCTCAAAGATTTTTGCTATAAAAAAATTACACGTACCTATGTTCTCTACAACATGCGCCTTACTCTTTCCCCTTGTGCTTATGCTCTAGGAGACCTTTCTACTTTAATTTTCCTTGCAAATCTTCCATTCAGATGTTTGTTCCTGCTTTGCTTAAATAGCTGACTAATCTTAATGGATTTTGTTTACCTTTAGGCAGCAACAATGGTGATCAGAGAATCTGTTGAACCACTACTGGAAGAGTACAGACCTACTGGAATTACTTCATTGAAGTTCAGCAAGCTGTCACTTGGAAATGTTGCTCCAAAAATCGAAGGTATCAACCAACAGTAATTCCTCTCTGCATTCTTTTCCCTGCTTAATTTACTACTGCTCTTAAGGAGTGTATAAATTCTGATAATGAGGTTGCTCTTCAGTCTATTTTGACAACCTTTCTTTAAGACTGTTTCATATGTTACAAATTTGTGAGACTTTTTTGTAGAGGCAGGTTTTCCAAATTCTTGATGTCCATTTTTTGTTTTTTCCCCTCTTCGTGACAAATGGCAAACTAATGTTCTTTATCTTAACTCTTAAGGGGTACCATAAGCTTGCTTATGGTTTTTTTTTTTTTTTTTACAATATTCCTCTTGTATTTCCCAGTAATAACTTTTAAAGGGGCGAATTTAGTATCCAACAATAACATTGTACTGATTTTTATATGTTCAAATCCTTCTTATGCACTTTGCTCTTCATCTCTTCTCCCTTTTGTCTCTTATGTAGCTAATTTGGTTGGAGAGGAATACCTGTATTGTCAAGGGTGTCTCTCTGCCATGTTGTGGGATTGGATTGTGTTCATGGCTTCTCTTTGGTGCTCTTCTCATGTTTGTTTCAAGGGAATTTCTATTGTTGCATGGTGCATTTTTTAGCCACTTTGGCTCATTATTTTCTTCTCTTGCTTTCCTTATTGAGGATTTCTTATTGTCCCCCTGATGTACATTCTTTCTTTTCTTCCTTTTAACATATTCTTTTATCAAATAATAATAATATTGAAGAAGAGAAAAAATTGAGTGTCTTTTAAATTTTTTTTATAGGAATCCATGTAAACATAACTTGCCTTTATACCACACACTAAAACCAATGCACAACTAAAACCAACACTTCCATAAGTTAAAAGAAAAATCCCATCATTAATCGTAGTCCATAATTGGAAGAAACCCCAGTCTTCTCTGAAGAAATGTGTTCTGACGGTCAACTCTTATTTTCCCTCATTTCAAACTTGTTTTCTAGCCTTAGAAAGTGGATGCTAAGCATCAAACCATGCTAGATCAGTGTTGAAGCCATGTTGAAACTTGAATACTTGATTGAGCTGATGAAAATTTTATTAAAAAATATATTATATTGACTTGTGAGTAGTAGTGTTGGTGTGTGACTTGTGCTGGACTTGCCAACACTCCCTTCAGCAGCTGTTTCCATGCTTCATATTGAGGGATTGTTAACATGGAGAGCTTGAGATGATGGAAGCCATTTTCTAATTGAGGGAGGAGGCGAGGATGTATGTTTACTAGTGGCATATTTTATATCTAAGAATGATACAACCCATTCCAATATATCTTTTCAGAATCCGGGAAATAAGCAATTGTTCCATTTCCAGTTGGGTCAATAATTTAAATTGATTACGAAATTCAAGATAATCTGTCTTGAATCAGAGATAACTAGATGAAATGGACAAATAAGCGAAATCTGGAGTTTTATGTCGTTTAAGGATAACTGGAATAAAAAATGTTTTAAGTTTTCTCACTCACAACATAAGCCTCATGACAATAATGTTTATTAAAATATATATAATATATGAAAAACAAGAATTCCGCATTGATAAGAATGTTATTAAACTGTTGACTTAGACACATGGTAACATTCATTTAAACTGATTAAAATGTTATGAAAATGCAATTTTTCATACCACTTGTGTTTTTTTCCTTGTCAATTTTTCTGTTGAATCATTTTGTATGTGAAGAATTAATACATGCATAATTTCTTCATCCATTCAGGTATTCGTGTTCAGAGTCTTAACAAAGGTCAAATCATAATGGACATTGATTTCCGTTGGGGTGGTAATCCCAATATTGTTTTGGCTGTTGAAGCTGCACTTGTTGCATCAATCCCTATTCAGGTTAGACTCTGCAGAGTATTTTTCTGTGTTGAATTTCATGATGTTCCTTTTACAAATTGTCAAAATTTGAGTGTTATTGTTTTTGCTTCAGTTGAAGGATCTCCAGGTTTTCACCATTATCCGTGTTATATTCCAACTTGCTGAAGAGATCCCCTGCATTTCTGCTGTTGTTGTTGCCCTCCTTGCTGAGGTAATGTGGGGGGAAAGAATAAAGGCAGTTTGTATGTGAAGGCTTGAAATTGTGTATGAAATGATATGGGGGTCATCTTGCTGGGGTTTTTCGTTCCTCTTCTTTCTCACTATAATATTTCTTGAGGGTGAAAAGACGATCTACTTGGTTTCTTCAATCTCCCATTTACAGTTTTCTTTGTGCAAACCCTTTTGTGGACTCCTGCAAATCAAGTTTAAAGCATTTGGATGGACCATTTAGTTGAAGTTGCATATGCATGCTGTCACTGCAAGATATGATTGTTGTGTGGCATTAATTACTTTGTTTTTCTATAAGAAGAATTGATGTACTATTAAGTAGACAGTTGATTAAGCAAAAAACCAAAGAGGTAGATAATGGGTCCCTTGACTCCCTTCATATCAAACATGTTAATTTCACTAAATATCAGCTTCAGTCTTCACCAACTTATCATAGTGTGATGATATTAGGGCCATTATTTGGATGATACTTTTCTGGAGTTTGTGAATGAGGGGATATTAGTGTTTATAATTGATCTGTTATATTCTTCTCTTGGCCTAAATCTATATTCTAATTGAATTCTAGAATAACTTTTTTCAGCATTTCCAAGTACATGATAGTAACTAAACTATTATTAATTTTTCAGTCTTGGATTTACTGACTTTTCCATTAACATTTAATCAGCCAAAGCCCAGAATTGATTACACTCTGAAGGCTGTTGGTGGAAGTTTGACGGCACTTCCTGGAATTTCAGATATGATTGATGTGAGTTCTGTCTGTTTTATGTACTTGCCTCTTTCCCCTATTTTGAATTAATACTTATAACTCACTCTATAATGTTTACCCATCATTTCACAGGATACTGTGAAGACAATTGTTACTGATATGCTCCAATGGCCTCATAGGATTGTCGTTCCACTTGGTGGTATGCCTGTTGATACTAGGTAATTATGAGTCTTATAGAAGTTTTGCCTTTGGTAATTGTTTCTCTGAATGCTGATCAAAGCATGATGTTAATGCTCAAATATATTCACACTACTTATGCACCCTTTTTTTTTGCAGTGAACTGGAACTTAAACCCCAGGGAAAGCTTACAGTGACTGTAGTGAAGGCGAATGATTTAAAGAATAAGGAAATGATTGGGAAGTCAGATCCGTATGTAGTTGTATATATTCGACCACTATTTAAGGTTAAAACCAAGGTTGTTGATAACAACTTGAATCCTGTTTGGGATCAGAAATTTGACTTGATTGCAGAAGACAAAGAGACCCAATCACTCATTCTTGAGGTTTTACCCTACTAATACTTTTCCTCCTTTTATGCTGTTCTCTTCTGCCTCTTCTCTTAGGGATATGCTGTGACATTTTGCTTTCACTAGGTTTAGGAAAGTAGAATATATCTTCTTAACTTTTGCTAATTACTTATGGAAGAAATTAAGAAATTTGAAATTTTTTTTTGGATATGTTCAATATATGAAGACAAAAATCTATTGAATTACCTGCTTGCATACTTCTTCCCAAGCATGATTACTTTTGTTTCACAGTCAGGTGTTTTGAACATTCTAATTCTGATCCTAGAACCATTCTTTTTTTAAACTATATTTGCTCGAGTGTTCAAGTAGCCCCTTTTTATGTGGGTTTTTTTTTCTTACTATTTAGTTAAGAATACTTGTTCATGTGAATTATACTTTTGAGTTTTGGCATTCTGTAATAATTTCATTTTATGATAAATCTAATTCATAAAAGAAAAGAGGCTTTCTGAGGCAGGGTGGGAAAAATCCTGAAAAAATTATGTTGGGAAAAAAGAATGAGATGGGTTAAGTAATTTATATATGCCTCTGAAACCTAGCATTTTGTTTGAAGCTGGGTTGTGATTTATTATGTAGAGATCAGAGAAGTGTAAAATTGTTAATTAGGTTTAAGAAATGATGATTCCTTATAGACAGGCAAAGTTAAATATAGTTGAAAACAGAATGCTTGTTCTGAGAGTCTGTTCTTAGTGGCAATGAGGAGTGGATCCACGTTCAATGAAGTGGGAACAAATTTTCCCAAATAGGGCAGAAGATTTTCATGTAATGTGTATAAAATTTAATGTATTGCCCCCGATTAAAGACTTAGAATTTCCCTACTGACCAGCTTTCATATAGCTGATATATCTAATATATATACTCTCCACACGCGTGAGGCAAATACAAAAAACAACGGAAAAATTTACTCTTCTTTTGAAATTTCTTGAAACCCACTCACCACAATCCCACATGCCACATCATCTTGAGTTTAGCTTGCAGATGAGAATAGTTTTCAATGAAATTTTTACTTTTCTTTCTTCATTTTTTCTTGGATTGCTTGTTTGCTTTTAAGCCACCGTCCCTATTTTGTGCTATGTATCAAACAGCATTTTAAGAGTAGGAACATCTCCATTTCTCTACTACCTTGACTAACAATGTACATATTAACTTAAAAATGTGATCAATTCTTTAAAAAAACTTAAAATTACTATCTATTATTATATTTTTGTTATCTACCATTTCATATAAATATATTTGATTAATTTAAATATTATAAATTTGTTTAGAACTTAAATGTTGTAACTTTGATAGTATTAAAAGTGAAAAAAATACACAATACTTTTAAAATATGAAGATACCTAAAATAATTTAAACTTTTTTAATGATTGTAGTGTGTATTAATTTTTTAAAATTTATTTCTAAGTAATTGTTGTTATAGACAGGGATAATCCTATATAAATAACACTTAAAAGAAGAGAAGAGACAATAAATGTGCAAAACCATTGGATTGTGTGTGGATTTGTGCAGAAAAGTTTTGACTTGAAACTGCACAGAGCCAGAGATAAATATAATGGTGAACAAATAGGTGTATGTGTAAATTGTTATTTATATAGCATTTACCCTAAAGATAGTCCCCATTCTTGTGCTTTGATTTGACAAGTTTTCAAAATTACCCTTCAAATGTTATCACATCTTATCTTGTGAGTGGTGGCTATTTTAAACAATTTTTGTTAAAGTCAGAGCTGCCAAAACTTTTTCCCCCTTCAAAACTCCCCTATTATGAATAACCACCAATTATAATAGAATAATCATAATAAAAAGAGTAAAGTTATACAGCTAGAAAAAATTAGCCAGAATTTTGGAAGCATTTAGTTATATTCAAGGGTAGTTGTTGGATAAGATAAAATGGTAGGGAGTAAGGACCACTCATCCATCCAAAAGTCAATAAGTATGTCAACTCATTTTGTCAAAAATTCTGGCCATCTAGCATTTTCCTAATAAATATAGTGGATATCATGTTGTGAAATTTCTTGAAACCCACTCACCACAATCCCACATGCCACATCATCTTGAGTTTAGCTTGCAGATGAGAATAGTTTTCAATGAAATTTTTACTTTTCTTTCTTCATTTTTTCTTGGATTGCTTGTTTGCTTTTCGCTTGCCACCGTCCCTATTTTGTGCTATGTATCAAACAGCATTTTAAGAGTAGGAACATCTCCATTTCTCTACTACCTTGACTAACAATGTACATATTAACTTAAAAATGTGATCAATTCTTTAAAAAAACTTAAAATTACTATCTATTATTATATTTTTGTTATCTACCATTTCATATAAATATATTTGATTAATTTAAATATTATAAATTTGTTTAGAACTTAAATGTTGTAACTTTGATAGTATTAAAAGTGAAAAAAATACACAATACTTTTAAAATATGAAGATACCTAAAATAATTTAAACTTTTTTAATGATTGTAGTGTGTATTAATTTTTTAAAATTTATTTCTAAGTAATTGTTGTTATAGACAGGGATAATCCTATATAAATAACACTTAAAAGAAGAGAAGAGACAATAAATGTGCAAAACCATTGGATTGTGTGTGGATTTGTGCAGAAAAGTTTTGACTTGAAACTGCACAGAGCCAGAGATAAATATAATGGTGAACAAATAGGTGTATGTGTAAATTGTTATTTATATAGCATTTACCCTAAAGATAGTCCCCATTCTTGTGCTTTGATTTGACAAGTTTTCAAAATTACCCTTCAAATGTTATCACATCTTATCTTGTGAGTGGTGGCTATTTTAAACAATTTTTTTGTTAAAGTCAGAGCTGCCAAAACTTTTTCCCCCTTCAAAACTCCCCTATTATGAATAACCACCAATTATAATAGAATAATCATAATAAAAAGAGTAAAGTTATACAGCTAGAAAAAATTAGCCAGAATTTTGGAAGCATTTAGTTATATTCAAGGGTAGTTGTTGGATAAGATAAAATGGTAGGGAGTAAGGACCACTCATCCATCCAAAAGTCAATAAGTATGTCAACTCATTTTGTCAAAAATTCTGGCCATCTAGCATTTTCCTAATAAATATAGTGGATATCATGTTGTGAAATTTCTTGAAACCCACTCACCACAATCCCACATGCCACATCATCTTGAGTTTAGCTTGCAGATGAGAATAGTTTTCAATGAAATTTTTACTTTTCTTTCTTCATTTTTTCTTGGATTGCTTGTTTGCTTTTCGCTTGCCACCGTCCCTATTTTGTGCTATGTATCAAACAGCATTTTAAGAGTAGGAACATCTCCATTTCTCTACTACCTTGACTAACAATGTACATATTAACTTAAAAATGTGATCAATTCTTTAAAAAAACTTAAAATTACTATCTATTATTATATTTTTGTTATCTACCATTTCATATAAATATATTTGATTAATTTAAATATTATAAATTTGTTTAGAACTTAAATGTTGTAACTTTGATAGTATTAAAAGTGAAAAAAATACACAATACTTTTAAAATATGAAGATACCTAAAATAATTTAAACTTTTTTAATGATTGTAGTGTGTATTAATTTTTTAAAATTTATTTCTAAGTAATTGTTGTTATAGACAGGGATAATCCTATATAAATAACACTTAAAAGAAGAGAAGAGACAATAAATGTGCAAAACCATTGGATTGTGTGTGGATTTGTGCAGAAAAGTTTTGACTTGAAACTGCACAGAGCCAGAGATAAATATAATGGTGAACAAATAGGTGTATGTGTAAATTGTTATTTATATAGCATTTACCCTAAAGATAGTCCCCATTCTTGTGCTTTGATTTGACAAGTTTTCAAAATTACCCTTCAAATGTTATCACATCTTATCTTGTGAGTGGTGGCTATTTTAAACAATTTTTTTGTTAAAGTCAGAGCTGCCAAAACTTTTTCCCCCTTCAAAACTCCCCTATTATGAATAACCACCAATTATAATAGAATAATCATAATAAAAAGAGTAAAGTTATACAGCTAGAAAAAATTAGCCAGAATTTTGGAAGCATTTAGTTATATTCAAGGGTAGTTGTTGGATAAGATAAAATGGTAGGGAGTAAGGACCACTCATCCATCCAAAAGTCAATAAGTATGTCAACTCATTTTGTCAAAAATTCTGGCCATCTAGCATTTTCCTAATAAATATAGTGGATATCATGTTGTGAAATTTCTTGAAACCCACTCACCACAATCCCACATGCCACATCATCTTGAGTTTAGCTTGCAGATGAGAATAGTTTTCAATGAAATTTTTACTTTTCTTTCTTCATTTTTTCTTGGATTGCTTGTTTGCTTTTCGCTTGCCACCGTCCCTATTTTGTGCTATGTATCAAACAGCATTTTAAGAGTAGGAACATCTCCATTTCTCTACTACCTTGACTAACAATGTACATATTAACTTAAAAATGTGATCAATTCTTTAAAAACTTAAAATTACTATCTATTATTATATTTTTGTTATCTACCATTTCATATAAATATATTTGATTAATTTAAATATTATAAATTTGTTTAGAACTTAAATGTTGTAACTTTGATAGTATTAAAAGTGAAAAATACACAATACTTTTAAAATATGAAGATACCTAAAATAATTTAAACTTTTTTAATGATTGTAGTGTGTATTAATTTTTTAAAATTTATTTCTAAGTAATTGTTGTTATAGACAGGGATAATCCTATATAAATAACACTTAAAAGAAGAGAAGAGACAATAAATGTGCAAAACCATTGGATTGTGTGTGGATTTGTGCAGAAAAGTTTTGACTTGAAACTGCACAGAGCCAGAGATAAATATAATGGTGAACAAATAGGTGTATGTGTAAATTGTTATTTATATAGCATTTACCCTAAAGATAGTCCCCATTCTTGTGCTTTGATTTGACAAGTTTTCAAAATTACCCTTCAAATGTTATCACATCTTATCTTGTGAGTGGTGGCTATTTTAAACAATTTTTTGTTAAAGTCAGAGCTGCCAAAACTTTTCCCCCTTCAAAACTCCCCTATTATGAATAACCACCAATTATAATAGAATAATCATAATAAAAAGAGTAAAGTTATACAGCTAGAAAAAATTAGCCAGAATTTTGGAAGCATTTAGTTATATTCAAGGGTAGTTGTTGGATAAGATAAAATGGTAGGGAGTAAGGACCACTCATCCATCCAAAAGTCAATAAGTATGTCAACTCATTTTGTCAAAAATTCTGGCCATCTAGCATTTTCCTAATAAATATAGTGGATATCATGTTGTGAAATTTCTTGAAACCCACTCACCACAATCCCACATGCCACATCATCTTGAGTTTAGCTTGCAGATGAGAATAGTTTTCAATGAAATTTTTACTTTTCTTTCTTCATTTTTTCTTGGATTGCTTGTTTGCTTTTCGCTTGCCACCGTCCCTATTTTGTGCTATGTATCAAACAGCATTTTAAGAGTAGGAACATCTCCATTTCTCTACTACCTTGACTAACAATGTACATATTAACTTAAAAATGTGATCAATTCTTTAAAAAAACTTAAAATTACTATCTATTATTATATTTTTGTTATCTACCATTTCATATAAATATATTTGATTAATTTAAATATTATAAATTTGTTTAGAACTTAAATGTTGTAACTTTGATAGTATTAAAAGTGAAAAATACACAATACTTTTAAAATATGAAGATACCTAAAATAATTTAAACTTTTTTAATGATTGTAGTGTGTATTAATTTTTTAAAATTTATTTCTAAGTAATTGTTGTTATAGACAGGGATAATCCTATATAAATAACACTTAAAAGAAGAGAAGAGACAATAAATGTGCAAAACCATTGGATTGTGTGTGGATTTGTGCAGAAAAGTTTTGACTTGAAACTGCACAGAGCCAGAGATAAATATAATGGTGAACAAATAGGTGTATGTGTAAATTGTTATTTATATAGCATTTACCCTAAAGATAGTCCCCATTCTTGTGCTTTGATTTGACAAGTTTTCAAAATTACCCTTCAAATGTTATCACATCTTATCTTGTGAGTGGTGGCTATTTTAAACAATTTTTTTGTTAAAGTCAGAGCTGCCAAAACTTTTTCCCCCTTCAAAACTCCCCTATTATGAATAACCACCAATTATAATAGAATAATCATAATAAAAAGAGTAAAGTTATACAGCTAGAAAAAATTAGCCAGAATTTTGGAAGCATTTAGTTATATTCAAGGGTAGTTGTTGGATAAGATAAAATGGTAGGGAGTAAGGACCACTCATCCATCCAAAAGTCAATAAGTATGTCAACTCATTTTGTCAAAAATTCTGGCCATCTAGCATTTTCCTAATAAATATAGTGGATATCATGTTGTGAAAAGTGATTATTTCACACAAAAAAAGTGAAAAACGCAAAATTTGTATGAAATAATCACTTTCCAAAACATAATAACCATGTAATTTGTTATTCTTATTTTGTTATAATCTACAGATTTTTATATTGGGCGAGATGAACGCAAGCCGGTCCTAACACCACCTTATCGCAATACTAAAAATTTATGCTAGTGTATATCTTGCCGTAACACCAAAATTTCTGGATCCGTCACTGGTGACTGTTCTATATGCGAGTATTATCTAGGAGAATCTCTACTTGCTGAAATGGCAGGTTTCTTATGTGAGTGATTTCTTGGAAAATTTTTATGTCAGGTTCCTTTCTTCAATCTGGACCAGAGTTTGTATTTCTTTTTTTTTCCTGGTTGAAAATAGGGGTTTATTCATGTACACACAGTTATAGCTGTTAATATTTTGGTTTGAAATCCTGTGTTTTTTCTCCCTCTAACTCCACAATTCCTATTAAACTGTTTGTATACCATGATTGATTTAATTCAATTAACATAAATGATGTCCATGGCTCTACAAATAGGTCTTTGATAAAGACATTGGGCAAGATAAGCTATTGGGAATAGTAAAAGTACCCCTTATTGACCTGGAAGCAGAAACTGAAAAGGAGCTCGAATTGAGGCTCCTGTCATCACTTGATACGCTGAAGGTGAAAGATAAGAAGGATCGAGGAACTTTGACAGTAAAGGTATAAATAGATATGTATTGATCTATTTGTATTTGGTGGTGACATTATTATTTTGGGGCTATGCATGGTATATAATATATTGTCAAGTATCAACTCTCCCAAAAGCTTAAGCTGTGAGGTGAAAACTCGTGAATGGTTTTATATTTCTAACATGTCCCTTCACGCAAGAGTCCTTTGGACAAGTGTGGACAATGCACAGGACAACTTTACCTTGTGCTGAAATTTAACTTTTTATTTAGAAGAATGGGGCGATGAGGATCAAACTCCTGACCACTTGGTCTTTAGAGGCTTTGATACCATGTTAAGGACCAAATCTCCCAAAAGCTTAGAGCGCGTTGGGTTTGTTTTTTATTTTTATTTTCAGTTAGATATGTTTTCATTATAATTACAAAAAAATGCTACCTTATTTTAATTTTGTTTCCTATTTTCAAAATTTTGTGAAGGAAATGATAAAAACAACATTTAGTTGTTTTCACCATTTCCTTCCCAAAATTTTAAAAATAGAAATCAGAACGAAAATAATGTGGCATTTTTGTAATTATAATGAAAACATATCTAACTGAAAATGAAAACTAAAAACAAACCAAACACGCTCTTAAGTTGTTAGGTGGAGGCTCATGAATTGTTGTATGTCTTTAACATATATAGATTATAGATGAAAACTGAGAAATGGAATGAAAAGGTTTTTTTTCATTTTTTTTTCCTTCCCTTAGTTTTCTGATCTTACTATCATTGGCATATTTTAAGCCCTTCTTATTTGATGGTGACTTACAAGCCCTCTTAGTAGATTGAAAGTTATAATCAGGTTGAAATTTCAGGTCTTTTATCATCAATTTAACAAGGAAGAGCAGTTGGTTGCACTAGAAGCAGAGAAAAGGATACTAGAAGAAAGGAAGAAACTGAAAGAGGAGGGAGTCATAGGAAGCACAATGGATGCACTAGATGGAGCATCATCAGTAGTTGGGTCTGGTGTTGGACTGGTTGGTACTGGTGTTGTTACCGGTGCTGGGCTTGTGGGAAGTGGCATTGGTGCTGGAGCTGGGCTTGTTGGGAGTGGTCTTGGAGCCTTTGGTAGTGGACTGAGCAAGGCAGGAAAGTTCATGGGCAGGACAATCACAGGGCAAAGTGCCTCCAGAAGGAGTGGTTCATCTACTCCAGTCAATAATGCACAGGAGAATGGTGGTGGTGCAAAGCCTCTCTAATTCCTGCCTGAGTACTGCAAGAGTAATGAATTGACCTTGCGTGTTTAATCTTTGATAATAGATAGATTACCTATGTTGCTTGTTTCTTTTTCATAATGTTTTCTCCAAGGTTGAAAAATGATAGCAGAGATGTCGACTTAGTTTTAGTTGTACCAGCTTTATCTGTAATTATGTTTAACCTGGATGTGTAATAAAACATAAGAAACTGTATAAATTCCTTATTTATTGGAAATCAAAGTGATTCAAAACGAAAAATTTGTTCTACAAATGATTGGAGACTATGTTACTGTTGATGCATAAAAGAAAATAGAAACTCAATATTCTGGGGGGAGAAAAAATAACCAACATTGAGCTTGCATTTCTTCTTACCGTATGATCAATCAAGCTTTTGTCTTGGAACCGATTTTAGTATCTCACAAGACTATATTAGTTGTCTGGTATGGACTTGTTTACTTATGTTTTCTATTGCTGCATAGGCATGGCCTGGGTTTTCACGTGCCTCCATCTTTAAACCTTGTGCATATGCTTTTTCTTTTCTTTTTGTGGGGTCAACAACCTTGTCATCTTGCATGAACAACCTAGATTTTGATGTTCTCCCTGTAACTATAGTATTTCTTCTTCTTTCTTTTTTTTTTTTTTTTTTGGGTGAATAAGGATCGATTGAATTTGTTATGTTGAACAAATGAATCGAACATCTTTTCTTGTAGGGTAGGACAGCCAGAACTTCAAATGACCCTTCTTGATATGCCACCTGTAAACAACTATTGCTGAGCTACCCGATAGATATGGAATCTTAAGTTCTGGGATATCTTAGATACTTTGACTATAATATAGCTAAAGTTTCATTACTTGTCTTTGTTTTTTAAAAGGTATAAACTAAGGTTCTGAAAATTAAATTGGTGATTGAATTGGTCAGGAGACTGATTTAAGATTCAATGGTTTAATTATAATTGAATCGTGGTTAAATCGAAATATAATTAAATAAATTAAATATATTTATATATATATATAAATATATATTATATACTAATTAAACAAATTTAAAATTATAAAAAACAACACAAATGATAAAAAATAGTTTATAGTTTATTTTTTGAGAGTTCAAAGCATTTTGTAATAGTATTATAGCTTATTTTTGCTTAAAAAAATTTCAGTTTCAGTTCAATGAGATATATAATCAATTATATATTCAGTTTCTAAGTTTTTATACAATTTAAGTTTAAGTATTTCATATAAAATTCTTTTTAGATTGACTTATATTTAATTTTTAGATCAAAATGATATTATTTGAATTAGTAAAAAAAAAATTTTAACAAAAAAAAGGACTAATTTGGCTTAATTGGACCAGTCTGGATTAACCGGTTCATCAATTTTTGACCTGACCGATTTTTTAGGGTGAACCGGGCCGGTGAGGTGATCGATTCCTGGTCGAACTAGTCCGACCGACCGGTCCAGTCCAGTTTTCAGACCACTGGTATAAACCTATCTCAAAAGAATATGAAGTTTTGATTAGTAGGCAGTTACCTAAAAAATAAAAAAAAGTAGATTAATATGCACAATAATTACGTGTCAAGATTGGATTCTCATGTTTAAAAAGGCATGGCATGTCCAAATATAAGGTACTCTTGGATTTCTAAACGACCTACATGTATGGACACTAGTGCAAATATCCGAGCATCGCACGGAGTGAGATTAATAAGAAAAACTGAATTGAATTTTTTTAAAAAAAATTCAAAGAAATAATGTTAAAAATAAATAATATTATAACAACAAATCTCTTATTAATACAATAACTAATAAAAAAAACTTGAATTTTATAACAATTATAAACATTAATTAATTTTATTATAAAATAAAATCTAATAGACTTGTAAAATATTATTTCAAGAAGAATTTCCTACCAAACATAATACATAATACCAAACCAAAAAAAGCCTCAAGGTTAAAAAAAATTATAAAAGCAAAAGTAAAGTTTCAGGTAATCTCATTCTTCAAAATAACAATATAACAAAAAGAAATATCAATTCCCAACAATCATGAAATTTAAAATAAAAATCATAATAGACAATCACTCATTAATGCTTCTTAAGCAATTATATGAACAATTTTTTATTTATTTATCTGCTAAAATGAATAAATTTAAATTAATTTAATTATGTTCCAATAAAAAATTCACACCCGTGCAATATCTATATATATATATATATATATATATCTCTCTCTCTCTCTCTATATATATATATATATTCATCTAAAAAATTATAATACAAAATTAAAAATCAACAAAAAAAAATCATATATTACAATATATGTAAATTAAAATTGTGTATAATTCTTAAATGCCTCATAAGCAACTTTGTCATCATAAGAAACTAATTTTAAAAAATATCTCAATATTAACTTATTAAAATAATTCGAGCTAGTTAAGAACAGAAAATTTTCAAGATAGAAGATTCTAAAGTGGAACTGAGATTAGATGGACCGAAACTCGATTCAAATTCAAATGAAAATATTCATAAACCACCATGCACATAATACAAAAAATTTATCTCTCTTTGGGGGACACAATTGAACAATAAATGTAAGAGTTTAATTTCTATCCACTGTTAGTGTAAAGTTTCTTTATATTGTCATTCAATCATGTGTAGCCAAATCATTAAAAGAGTTTGACTATCACAACCACTACCTAAAAAGTCTAACTATTTTAATTATGTGTCAACACATAATTGAATAACAGTGTAAAGAAACTTTACACTGACAGTGGATAGAAATTAAATCCTAAATGAAATGTTTATGTGATTACCCCATGCAACAATAGGCACAAAGAATTTAAACATAATGGGTAGAAGCAAGAAATGGAGGCAAATATTTCACTTTGTGCTCAACTAAATTCAAATCAGACAAAAAAAACACTAATACTAATAATGTAATATTCCTAGAGATTAATCTCAAATTACCATTAAGTGAACCTGAAAAATCAAAAAACAATAATTCTTAAATCCTCCAAACAACATGCCTAAATATTTATAATAGAGACAAATGATCAAGATGAATCCTTTCCTACAATCATAAATATTAAGTAATCTGTGAGCCTGTTTTCATTCCATCCCGTTAAAACTTAACATGTGAAACAAAAAAATTTAAAACATTCAATTCTATGTAGGTATTGAAACCTTATTATATGCTCAACAATAAAAATAGCTCAATATCACAAAAAGACAAAATAAGACTATTTAAAAAAGTAAAACTCAATTTTTCGATCAAAATTTCAAAGCCACTTAAAAGAATTGAATGATATAATGAATTAAGATATTGAAATATAGATAAATGAAAGAGATTTATATCAGGCATATTGAGCAATCTTCTACGTCCATAAAGAGTTTCATCTGACAATATGTTTCAAGTTTTTTCTCAAACAACATCCAAGTTGAAAATGGTGTTAAGTAATATGCTGAAAGATATATCATAGATTCATTCAAAACTAAAATGGAATACAAAAGATAGCATAATAACATTTTTAAAAAATAAAATAAAATGAACTATTGATCATAAAATAGGATAATTAAAAAAAGTAATATACAAAATATTTAATTGAAACTTGGTAATTAATACATCAAAATCAATTTACATCACTTCAGTCTTGTCTCAACAAACAAACCAAAAAAATATGTGAACATCTAAAAAGTAAGCCATCACTTAGGTTCTATAGCAACATTCAAAGAGTGGTCTTCTTACTCATCTAAAGAAAATTTCACACAATCTCCTTTTTTTTAGATTGTTTGTTTGAGAGAAGCTCTTCCAGCCACTATTCAATTGGATCCTATTTTTCCTTATACCACTCCAAAGTAAGTTATATATGTATAAATCCATTCACATTTGGTTTGATTTGATTTGATTTGATTTTAATTTTACTTATTTGAATTGACCATTTTCACTTCTTGCTTTACTAAAGTAAATTTCTTAAAACAAAATGAATTCTATTTATCTTTTAGGCGTTCCAAACATCAAAATTAATTTGCAAACCAACCTAAACAAACCAAGACTAAACCAAACAAAACCAAACCAACTTAACCCAAACCAAACCAACCTAGACCAAAACAACCCATAACCCAACCTAAAGCAGGCCAAACCAAAACAACCCATACCAAACCAATCCAAAACCCAACCCAGATCAGGCCAAATTAAACCAACGTAGACCAAACTAAATCAACCTAACCCAACTTAAACCACACCAAACCAAACCAACTCATATCAAACTAAACCAACCTAACCCAACTCAAACCACATCAAACCAACTAATCCAAAACCAAACCGACCCAACCCAACCTAACATAACATAAACTAAACAAACCCAACCCTGATCAGACTAGACCAAACATAACCAAATCAGATCGAACTAACCTAACCCAACCCAACCCAAACCAAACCATGCCAACCAACCCAGCCCAACCTTGACCTTGAACAGGCCAACCCAACCCAAACTAACCTAACCTAACCCAACCCGAACAAGACTAGACCAAACCAAAGCATATCAAACCAAATCAACCCAAACCAAATCCATATTTTTAATGATTAATTTTGCTTATGGGATAAAAAAAAACTTGGACAATTTGAACCTTGATCCTCCACGATTCTTTCTTAAGATTCATTTTGCTTATGGAATAAAAAAAACATTAGCCATTGTAAAAAGAAAATGAACGATTTAAAAACCAAATATCGAATGTGTAACGAACAATTTATAGAAGAGAAATTTAAGAAGATGAACAAAGCAGAAATTAGGGTTTTGTTAACCTTGAAAAAAATGTAAATATGGCAAATCTTTAAAATATAGTAGAGTTTCTATACATCTAACTCCATAAGTATTAATAAAAAAGGATTAATCGAAGAGTACCAAGATGATTTTGAAATTGAAACAGAGAATATGAACTATCTTGCAAAACATACAAAAAAATAAATACAAAACAAATAAATGAAGCCACGAAGCATTGGCCCGTGCAACCTCCATCTTATTTCAAAATGTAATAATAAATGAAGTTAGTAGAAAAAACAATAAGTCTAAGGTGGGGAGTTAACCGAGGCTTAATAAAATGTACACAATCTTCAATTTTAATTTTTTTAAAAATGAAAATAGATATATAAAAGATTGAAAAAGAAAAAAAAAAGATAAGAGTTTCTAATAAAGGAAAAAAGGAAGATTTATATAGAAGGAAGAAATACTATGTGAAGCTGACACGTGACAAGGATTTTCATTGAAACTACTTCTACTTTGTATATAGTATAGATATAACTACCAAGCATAGGTAACATAAACACCCAAAATTTTCGTATCATCTTAAATATCCTTGTCAAAACGATGCCACCTCCACTTAGTTCCTTCCAAAATTCATCTTTAAAAAGCCTTTGGGCCATTTATAATGCAAGATATATCACAATATAAAATACCAAAACTTTGTTGAACCAAGTATAAATTATGGATATCAATTGGACATGAGTATATATAATTACATCTCTAGATATAAATTAAGCTCGAATGACATAATAAATACTTATATAGACATGTCAAGGAAATGAATTAGCAAAAACAAAAACCAAAAAGAAAGAAAAAAAACTGTCATGGAAATGGGATCTTACCTTCGAGCATTATTAGCAGGAGTTAAATTCTGTGACCTTGTACCAAAAAATAAATAAATTCTGTGACCTTCACGGGATCATTATGATGTAGATGAGTCGTATGCTGAGTTTGTCCACTACTCTTCCATGAGTCATAGTTAACAGCTTCAAGCCAAGGTACCTGTTGGCGCCCATATATATACCATTGTTAATTCCTTTGGTTCTTGTGCACAGAATGGAGGACATGTCACATCCTCCATAGCATTTGAAATTCAATAATGGAGCATTGCTGGTCATTCTCATGGAGATTTTCGGTATATTTGCATTTTGGTATCGGTAAGCAATGAAAGATACTTTTTTCCGAAGCATTAAAGATAAATATTAAGACTACAATTCTACAAATAATGACTGTGTGTCAAAGGCCCAAATTAGCCTTAGCTAAAGAAGGGAAACATAAATGCAGCAAGGATTCAAAGGGGGATACATAGGAAGTGAACTCATGAAGCTGATTTTGAGCTTCTGTGGAACCATTTGAGCAGCAAAGCACCCCGTGTAATTAAAGACCATGATGTTGTAAACGAGCTTGTAATTCAAACGACATCAACTTTAATTTTAAAGATTAAGGTATGATGATAATGTAAGAGATTTGATATTCCATAAAGTTACTTATCATCCATCCCTTACCCAAATATTTGTACTTTTGATGTATTAAAAAAAAGTCTGTCTTTTTCGGAGCATTGGTTTCCAAGAGATTGTCACTATTAGTGAAGGGGCTATTCTTTATATCTATGCAAGATGCTATAATATATATCTTATTCTGATATTGCATGCAATACTCCCTTTAAAATAAGCGTGGGTTTTATAAAAAATAAAATAAAATTCTATGGTCCACTGAAATGAAAAGAATGTCAAAGAATAAAATGATGGAGTTGCGTGGTTAATTTATTTATATGCAGAACATGAACAGGCTATGTGAAAGAAGAGGACGAAAATACAGTGGAGCATACAATAATACGATAATGAACAAATCAGTGATGTTCACACTTCACAAAACCTTAATACGACAACCATCTCATTCTCGTTTGAACGTTAATACAAATACATGTTGAAAATACTAACAGTACTCACTGTCCCAGCAAGATCAAGCTGTTATATGAAGACAAACCTCACTGTCCCTTTCTCTTTCATCAAAATGGCCAAACCATTTATATGGTAGTAGCCTAGTATGGCCAAATTTTTAAAAGGAATATTGAAAAGCTTAAAAGGAAGCTATTCATGAGTCCAAGCAGCACAATATTACATTACCTATTAGGATATATATGAATTTGAAGTCAATTTACATATTTGGATTTCAAAATTTAAATATTTTTAACATCATTTTAAAAAATATATATGTAATAAGTTAAATAAGAACATGGGCTTGCATTTTAAAATTAATTTCTTATAATAATATAAGGATAAAAAAATAGTGCTAAATTTTAATTACATAAAACATTATTATTTTATATCACTAAATTAATCACATCTAAATTTATTAAATAATATTTAAAATTTACATATAATCTAACTATTTTGCAGTTAACTGTGGATACACACTCGTACCAAAAAAAAAACGGTGGGTTTTTTTCTTTGAAATTGTGTATTAAAAACATTATTATTCTCTAAAGAAACGGATAAGAAATTTAGAAGCTTTGACACAGGTGTCATGGATCTACAATGATTCTTAATATTCTATCCATCTCAGGGCACGTGGATCTAAAGCATTTGGTATCACAGGCAATCTTGCAAAGGAATATTTTCACGTTCAAATTCAGTTGCACCTCTAATCTGATTTAATTAAAATAATAGTCTAATGCTTAAATAATATTTGATTTTCTTAATGTGTGCTTTTAGGTACGTATTCAAAAATATTTATTATCTCATTAAATTATCTTAATTACTTGAAAAAATATTGAATATTTTTAAAAATCCTTAAGATATTAAATATTTTTAATTTTTATTTAATAATTTTAATTTTAATTTCTTAGCATGAGTTCTAAATGTACATATTAATAAAATCTTAAATTAAAATTAAACTTTTATTTTTATTTTTATCTTCCTTTCTCTTTTGATTTTTGTTTCCTCTCTTTTGATTATAAAATAAAAAAATAAATAAAGTAAAGTCTTGGACATAATGATCAGTTAGGCCTTGGAAATATCGCTCTCACGGGTCAGCCTCTGCCCCCGACAACAATGGGCTTCCACTTTTTGTAACCAACCAGTGCCTAAGTAGGTGGGACTCACATGATATATTTGGATTTAAAATAAATAAATAATAGTATTATGTTTTTAAAAATTATAAATTACTTTTGTTTAAGATCATGAATCTATGAATAAATAATAATGAGTTTTTCTATAAAAATTTACATTTCTCTCTCTGAAAGTGTTGCAAAATCGTATATTTCAAAAAATCTAATCACTCATTATTACCTTTCCTTTTTCTAAGAGAAAAATATATATCATATACAATTTTGTAGAATAAATAAAATCTCACAAAAGAATCATTAATTGATTTTCGGTTTCTTCTTCCTTCTTTTATGCTTTGGCCTGGAACTTGATATCGTAAGCTGTAAAAAGAATCAGGCTCCTTTTTCTCTCCTTTTTTATTGTATTGGGACACCTTTTAGATTCCTCTTACGAAGTTTATAGGAAGTCAAAGGCTATCTTGTACAACTACCAGAATGCCCTTCTATATTTATGAGATTTGGATTATCTGTTGGTTCCGTTCATCTTATACTTGTCCCAACATTCTTCAAGCTACACCCACAAGGGAATGTTTAAAGGGCAACCAACTTGTGTTGTTTGGGTTACTTTAAGTATAGTATTTTATTTTGGATTTAATTTTTAGAATAGTGTGTATATAAAAAATGTAATTAAAAAAATATCCGTTATACATACTTAATCATATTTTATAAGATTAATCTCTTATATTTTAAGTTAAGAAATATCTTAATTTACACACACACATATTATTTAAAGGCAATTTTGCTATTAGTGAAACATTATTAATACCCACATTAGGAAATGTTTCATCTTTTAAGAATCATAAACCATACAACACATAATATGCACATACACACTATTATTAAACAAAATTTAAAGGGTCTCATTTAAACTTGAAAATATTATATCGTATATAACATAAATGATCTTTTCTAAATGGGAAATATCCTAAGGTGGTTATGATTAATAAACTAGCTTATAGGACAATTAACATTAGATAAAACGATATGTCAATAATTTGAAATTTAAAATTAGTAGGCAACTTTTATTCAGCGTCATGTTAGTTAGATAATATTAGAATATGATCAAAGAGCTATCAATGCTAAATTCTTAATTCTCCTAATTTGAAAAACATTCCAAAAATGAGTTAGTATTTCTAAAATATATTTTATCTCACACTTTCATGCATCAACTAAAGAAACCATGTCCAAACATTTTCCATTTTCAAAAAAACAAACAAACCTCAATCGACTCCCATTATGGAAAAGGAAAAAATGTAATGTAATTATGACAATACCTAAGTAAGACTTGTTTGTTATCATCTTTTCTAAAGTCATCATGCATTTATGTGCTCATAAATAAGAGATTTCACTTATTATCAACATATAGAGTAATAACATAGGTAACTTGAATGAAAAGCATGATTAGATAACTTGCATTGCAAATATGGAACAGCGGGCACAACTTTTATTTAGAAATATAGAATGAACATACTTTTGACTTCAGAATTTTTATTAGGTCAATGCTGACGTAATAATTATAAACTGGGCCATTCTATTTGGGGTGTTACCAGTGAACGTTATGGTCAACACAATTCTTTGTTACTCTACTTTAGTGTAATAATACATAAAAAGATGGTATCTTACACTATTAAATTAAATTCATCTAAAAATTTATGTAGATATTAGCCAACTTAATATTAATCATAAAATTAAAAAAAATTTTTATTTGTGGGATGAGAGAGAGAAAGGAGCCGAAAAAGTTTGGAAAAAGTAGTCGTTGAACAGCATCAGCAAAGTTGGAGGTCAACCCTTTATCTGAGCTGAGACTGCGTCTCTCAGTGTGAGTATGTGACTGAGCCATGGACGTTGCTTTCTGCTTAAGTATTGCATTTGGATTAGATATGGAACGCCACATCAACAAACAACAAATTAACCCAAACCATATGCCTCACTGCCAAACGCAGAGTAGCTATCTATATATTTATTTATGCATAAAACTAAATTTATACAAGATGTATATATTAAATTATTATAAATTAACACATTATTATTTTAACTATAAAATAAATATTGACACAAAAAATAAAATAATTATGTATTAGTATACAATTAGTTTAGGATTAATTTAGATGAGTTTCAAAAAAAATTATATGAATTTTATAAAAATTAAAAACTATTTTATATTTAAATATAATATTTTTTTAAAATTATGCTAAAAAACTTTTTTATGTTATAAAAAAATATACAAACACATAAATCTAACTAAATGTACTTTTTTAATTTTTAATTTTTTTAAAAAATTATCTACACACACTAAAATATCACAAAAAAATTTATAAAAAACCTATTTTTTATAGGAAAAAGTGAAAAACACAGCCACACATATTGTTTCACTTAATAATTTAATATACACTAATTATATAAACTAATTCTACACAATAATTTCTCGTATTTATGACTCGTTGATAAGTTAACAATATCTTCATTGTGGGGCCCACTAGCGTGGCAATGGCAGTGCTGGCTGCAAAGTTGAAATGTTCCAAACCTTGATCCACGTGACACCAGGCAACACTCTCCACGCGCACTTCTATGGCGCGTGTTTTACACTCCCCAACGAAGATTCACATCTAATAGGATTTTCCCGTTGACTTTGCTTTCATCAAACACCAACTGGTACTTGCAATTCAACACTATTTATTTTATATTTTATTTTTACTAGTAACGTAATATTTACATAATTACATCAAATTTTAATTACATTATAATTTCTCATAAATTCACCTATCATACTTCAATTTTTTTTGAAGGGATCATACTTCAAATTTTGATTACTCTATATCTTTTTAAATCTACAAAACTTTGTACTGCGTTTATTTACTTTTGTACCAATAATAACAAGTACTCACAGAAAGAAAATTTGATAAAATAGTATTTTCTGAACGTAAGATCATAAACTCAAGGAAATTACAAATTAGTCTTATACACTATTTAATAGAATATGATAATATTATTCGAAACTAAAAACAGTAACAAAAATTTACAGTTACGACAATATTGATGGAGTGAATGCTAATTATTTTAAACTAGGTAAATTTATTGATAAAATTTAATAATTTTTCTTCAAAAGCACCACTTTAATTATTTTATTTCTTTATTTACTACTCAGTTCGTGCTTCTGCTAACCTCTCACTCACTCTGACACTCTCACTCTACCAACGCACACTCTCTCTCATGAACGGTTAACATTTCCCTCTCAATATTACAACCATGCCATCCCGTCCTCCGCCACCATCGCCTCCGTCCGCGGCGGCGACACACCGCCACCGCCACCACCACCACCAAATAATCCTCGGCGGAGCCATCGGCGTCGCTCTATTGCTTCTAGCCTTCATTATCTTCCTCACAATCTTCCTCTACCGCAAGCTCTCCTACAACCGCACCGCGCCCTTCGACCAACACCACAACCACCACCAAAACCACCGTCGCTTCTCGTACACGCTTCTCCGGCGGGCCACGAACTCGTTCTCCCAATCCACGAAGCTAGGTCATGGCGGGTTCGGGTCGGTCCACAAGGCGACCCTCCCAACGGGCGAATCGGTGGCTCTGAAGCTCATGGACTCACCGGGTTCCCTCCAGGGAGAGCGTGAGTTCCACAACGAGCTCTCGCTCTGCTCCCAGCTCAGCTCGCCCTACATACTCTCCCTTCTGGGGTTCTCCTCCGATCGTCGTGGACGGAAACTGGTGCTGGTGTACGAGCTCATGCCCAATCGTAGCTTGCAGGACGCTTTGCTGGATAGGAAGTGCGAGGAGCTCATGGAATGGAGCAAGAGGTTCGATGTCGCGGTTCGCGTCGCGAAGGGTCTCGAATATCTTCACCACTATTGCAACCCGCCGGTGATTCACGGCGATGTGAAACCCAGTAACGTGTTGATGGACTCTGATTTTTCGGCGAAGATTGGGGATTTTGGACTTGCTAGGTTGAAGACGGAGGATCTGGGAATGGTGGAGGAGAATGGGAATGGAGGAGGAGAAGGGGAGAAGAAGAATGGGGACTTGGGGGATGATCATGGGTCGATTTTGGAGGAGGTGGAGAGCGTGGCTACTACTGGGTTTGAAGAAGGTAGTGCGGTGGTTGATCGGTCGCCGGAGAGTTTTGCGGTGAGGGTTTTGGATTCGGAGGCTTCGCCGGAGATGGGGGTTGATAAAATGAGTGTTTCAGATGGGTGTTTTGATAAGTTCAGCATTGATAGTGGGAAGGATTTGATTGGGAATAATCGGAAGAAGGGTGGTTCTGGGAGGGATTGGTGGTGGAAGCAAGACAATGGTGGAGGTGGGTCTGAATCTGGGAGGGTGAAGGATTATGTGATGGAGTGGATTGGGAGTGAGATTAAGAAGGAGAGACCCAAAAGGGAGTGGGTTGCGTCTCCTGGCTCTGCTGGGACTAGTGGGGTTGGGGTTGCTCCAAAAATGGAGCCTAAGAAGCAGAGGAAGAGGTTGGATTGGTGGGCATCGCTGAATGAGGAGAAAGTTAAGAAGAAGAATAAGGAGAAGAAGACTCGGAAGCCTAGGGAGTGGTGGAAGGAAGAGTTCTGCGAGGAGCTTTCCAAGAAAAAGAAAAAGAGAAGTCTTGATTCGAATTGTGGTGGGGAATCTTGGTGGCAGAAAGATGAGGATTTGGTGGTGCCAGAGAAGAAGAAGAAGAGGAAGAACAAGAGTAGCAGAGGGAGTATTGATTGGTGGTTGGATGGTTTGAGTGGTGAGCTTAGAAATGGAAGAAGAAATAGTCAGGATTGGGTTAGTGGGGATGTTCCCAAGAGTGGTGGAATCAGTAGCACACCCAGTATGAGAGGAACTGTGTGTTACATTGCTCCTGAATATGGTGGTGGTGGGCAGTTATCTGAGAAGTGTGATGTCTACAGTTTTGGTGTTCTACTTTTGGTTTTGATTGCTGGAAGACGACCTCTTCAAGTGACAGCATCACCGATTTCAGAATTTGAAAGGGCTAATCTCATTTCGTGGGCTAGGCAACTTGCTCACAGTGGGAAGCTTTTGGATCTTGTTGATTCTTCCATTCATTCGTTGGACAAGGAGCAGGCATTGCTCTGCATCACAATTGCCTTGTTATGTCTGCAGAGATCGCCAGGGAAACGGCCTACCATGAAAGAAATTGTGGGGATGCTTTCTGGTGAGGCTGAGCCACCCCATTTGCCTTTTGAGTTTTCACCATCACCGCCGTCTAATTTTCTGTTCAAGTCCCGGCAGAAGGCTGGGTGAGTTTTGCTGAGTGGTTATTGTCATTATCATTAACTTCTGAGAGTGTATGGTTGTAGGTCAACTCTAATTTTCACCATTTGTAGAAACTAATGCAGAAAAAAAAAAGAGGAGAAAAATAGTGAGTTACAACTTACAAGTTTTACATAAATCAATTTCTTCCATTTCTGTGTTTTTTCCCTTCATATGACTATTTACTCTGACCTGGTTCTTACTTTTTAATATGAACGAACTTTTTGAAGGCATGATTTCAGCACAAATTACATGTCTTTGCCCCCCACACAAGTTGTTGAATTTCAAGAAATTCCGGGTCTTTTAAAGTTGGGGGAACATTTCTTTTACTTTTGAAGCTATTTGGCTACCTTTAACGAATATATCTGCTTAGTGCATCGTGACTGTAACAGGAAGCATAAGACTTTCATGACCTTAGTGCCTGCAAAGGACCCAGGGAAGATTTATTATTCATCTTTTTGTTGTTGTGACTTTTAAAAGTTATATTCACATTGTGCCATAGTAAGTAGTATCAGTTTCAGTAGAAGGGAACATATCCTGGCCCCTTCCTGTCTTTTACAAGTAATTATGATGTTACTGTGAGCGAAGTGGAGGGTGCACTCTCCCTGGAAATGAGAGAAGTTCAACATCATTTGATCATCAGTGCTCGGACCTATGACAAGCCCTTGGTACATAAGCTTTAACACCTTGGAACAAATAAAGAGAACGGCTTTTTACAGAATGGATGCTGCTAATCATCCATGTAAAATGATAAATTAAAAATAGCTGGCTCTTTATTATAAGCACAAATTGGCCAAGTCCTCTTTTGGTCAGAGCTTAATTTTTATGATGTTAATAAAGCCCATAACATTGTCATCCCCAAAGCCTAAATTAGAGATCGACTCCTTGTCCAAAGTTTTGGGGAGTTTTGCATATGTTAATTATATTCTATTTGTGAACTGGCTGCCTAGTGCCGACTCTCTATCTCTCTCATATCTTGGGTGATTTTGTTTTAAGGTCCCAGATACCTGTAAGGCAGGAGACTTACAATAATTTATTGCTATACTAAATCAGAAATAATTTGAGCACGTAAATTTTCATACAGAGATCAATTTTTTTTGGGTACATAAACAGAGATTAAATTTATTTGTGCATTCTTTATTTAGCTTTATTATTAGCAATTAAATAATTTGTGTCACTTTTTTATTTTGAATTTCTCAGTCTTACTGAAGGATTCTCAAAGTTGTGGAACATAGGAAATTCATATATTCTCTTTGTACAAATGAAAACAAAATGCAGGAATGGTGTCTCTGAATAGTATTGCTTTTTGTTTAATTGTATGAACTCCATACGATGTTATTTTAAAGGTCTGACAACACATGGCTTCACTTCTGAATTGAATGGTGATTATGAGATAATTGTGGCAGAGAATCCCCCCTTTCAATACCATGTCTACAATTTTGTGTGGGCACTCGTGTCTTGAGTCACATCGAATGTAAGATGTATCTTGTTTATGCTTCTATTTGATAGTGTTTGAGACTTGAAATCATTGACCATGTCTATCAATCTGTCTTGAAAAATGACAAATTCTATCCATGCTGCCTTTTTGAATTTCTGACTGATGATGTTCGGTATAGTGAATAGTGATTCATATTGTAACTTGACGATCAATGTGCGTTTTGTTATCACTTATCAGTCTAAGGTTCAATCTTGAGAGTTCCACTTGTTTTAACAAGAGTCACATGGTAAGGTGTTCTAATATTGGCAAGTTACTGGACTACCTTGAGCTGAACTCTACTTTTGTACTTTGCTTTTGACAAAACTATGTTCTATTGTTATCAATGGTGGAGCATCCATTGATATAATACTGGTTGAAATGGTGGGAATAGTGGCAGGTAAAGACATACCAGGTTCTGATTTTTGGCGCATCTTTTGTTACCCGTCTGAGAATATTGCAATGTCGCAAGTACTTACATTTGCCATGTTGGGGAGCCAACAGGAATTTGCTTCCAAGGCGGCCTGAGAGCAGGTAACAGAAGACTTTTAATCATAGTGAGGTAGGTGTAGCAACCATGCTGAGATGAGTAAAACTAGACATGCCTAGTTTTTGAAGAGCTGAGTTCTTTTCACGTTCATGTTATTGTAGTCATCTATCATTGCCATGCTTAGCTTTGTACTACCATGGATGCATATGTTTAAAGTTGAAACATATCTAGAAATTGATAATAGATGAGGTTCAATACTTCATTAACATCGTTTTCTAAGAATAGGATGCAGAGGGCCCTGGCTGGACCAATGCAGGAATTCATACACTGCAATAATGTGTGATGAATTGGTTGTCTTGTTTCTTTTGCGCTAAAACATCTTGGTGGGTGCCTTGGTGGCGTCACGATATGAGACGCTGGTATATATGATGCATTGCTATGAGTAACTTAAATTTGCGATACAATTTGGAGTTGGTTGGTGTGTGAAATTAATAACAACGGAAGTGGTCCATGCCAGTGATGTATTAGTGGTGTGGTTGCACTGTACATTCATAAATGCGCCTAGGATTCGAAATTTGATGAATCGTGTTAAACCATGATGGGTATCAATGAATTTTCAATCGGGCCAGTTTATTACATAGTAGAAATATTTTTGTTTAGAAGTTTTTTTTAAAAAAAAAAGATTCATTATTTACTTGGAATAAATTGGTTAGGCTCATTTGGGCTAACTTTTGTTGGGCCGGGCCAATATAACAAATGAACGAGCATCTAATTTTTGGACCCAACTTAGAAATTATTATTGTTATTAGTGTGTTAAGATTTTTTTTTGTAACATTATGAGCTGTTTTTACACTCATTGTATGGGGCTAATCCTTGTTCCGGCATTAGCACTTAAATTGTATGGGACTAATCCTTGCACCGGCGATAGCTTGAAAATGGCAACAATGTCCTGCCACTGGGTTTCGCAAAGTTTATTCACATAAAATTTAGTTTGTTAACTGAGTTGTGTATGTTAAGATTTACTAATATTATTGTAAGAATTAGTACATTCATACATTTTAATTATATTTTGCATAAAATGATTTTAATCAAATTTGCTTTTGAATATATGTAATTATTAGAGTAAATATTTAAATTGGTTTTTTCAAGATATAAGAGATATCAATTTGGTCTTTTAATCATTTTTTATATTAAAATAATCCTTTAATGTCAATTTTGTTTTACATCAAATTGGCATTTCAGTGTCATTTTTTACATCAAATTGATCTCTCCACATCAAATTGATATCTTCAAAAGGATTAATTTAATGTCAAAAATAATTGAATGATCAAATTGATATCTTATATATCTTTGGAAGACCAAATTGGGTATTTACTTTAATTACGATATTGATCTTACAGGTCAAATTTTATAAAAATTTAAACTGTAAGTATGTGATAGTGAGAAGTATTTTCATGTATTTAAAATGAATATTATAATTATAATATAATTGTTGTACTAAAAATATAAATTTAGATTGATATGAAACTATGTTAGTATAATTCATAGTTTCAATCTAATGGAGGCCCAAACCATACAATTTTATTTTATAAATCAAACCAACCAAATTAATAGTAAAGAAACCAAATAAAATCGCAGTTTTGTTTTACCCAATTTGGTTCAAATTTTTTAAGACACTTATATATGGGTTAGGATTCATTGACACCCTTGTAAATAAAAAGAATAATCCAATCAGCTGTTAGTTTAAAAATATATATTATTATTTAATTATGTGTTATTATATTATTAAAATATTTAACTTCTCGAGTAATTGTAATTATAATTAAATATTTTTTGATAATGTGTTAATAAATATTTTAATGTTGGTGTAAACAAGTTTTCTTTTGATAGTATATCAAAATTAATTTTGAATAAAAAATAATCTTATACCAAATTACTGATGAATGACCTTTTCATAAGATAAATTTTTTACAAAATTCACGTTTGATTTTAAAGAGTTTGTATCATGGACATCATATCCATAAAACTTGACAGTAATTCTGTACTTTATTAAAATGTATTAAAATTAACATGTAGTTTGCTTTTCAAATAATTAAAAATATGTACCATTAGTTATGTCTCGTCGCAGAAGACGCCCTCCCAAAATCCTTATACCTGTTATTGTTTGCTTCGTAATTTTCATCTTCTACTGTTTATCTTCGTAATCCTTTATTTTTCGTACAATGATGGTATAAAAATTTAAATTTTATGAGCTCCTACAAACAACCCAAACCCCTCACTAATAACCCATTCTTAATAGCTTTTCCTAATTCCTTCACTCACATTAATTCAATGGCTTCCTCATGCAGTTCCACTATCTATAAGCTCAATGGCAATTTCTTTATTTATACCTCCAACCTCATGAAAAATCTCCATCTAGAGAATAGGTATATATTGATACTATATCTTCGCTTTTATTTTGGGTTTTTTAATGGATCTTATTTGGTTTGGGTCTGTGGATAATGTGAGGACACGCATTGGAGAATAGAGGGCATGGCTATGGATACAACTATACAAGGATCATGTTATAATCTTGATATGGATGTTCCTTTGTTTGGACAAAGATAATGAACGTTTTGTACTTTTGTGGGGGCCTACTGCTCCATGGAGCTAATGTGCATGTGCTCCACTTAACTCAATTCCCACAATTATACTCCATTCCAGATCAAATCCATTAGTATTTAGGTTGATAGGCTCGATTATTTGTTATGTTTTTTAAATTTCAAATTGAACTATTTTAAAAAATAAAAATAAATTAAACTTTTAATTAGATTTTAAATTGAACAAAATCAAACCAACCTAAAAACTTTTATTGAAAATTTGTAAATGTTATTATATATTTTCATCTATTTTATTTTTATTTTATGTATCTTGTTGAATATGATTTTGTGTTTATTTTAGTACTATAATGATTATTTAATATAATATTTCAGTATCAACTATTGAAAAAAACCTAAAATTTTGATTAAAATTATTAATATGTAGACACTGGACAACGCAGATTAAATGCCTAATTTTAGATAAAACTAGAAACAGTATTATTAGTTTTTTACGCCGACACTGACATTGACACTGTCACTCCCAAGAACAAGTGCTGGTGCCAGTGAACTTCAAGGTGAGATTATTTATTTACTACTTATTAATGTGTTATGTGTATAATCCATTCATTTTATCTTGTGTGATAAAAGTCAGCATACATTGTAAAAATAATGCCATAACAGTCATAGACAAGTAGTTTTCTGAAGGGGTTATTTGTGGCTTACTAGGATATGGATGTTTTATGTTCAAAACCACGAGTTCACTCAAAGCACTGCGTGCATGGACTTCACTTGATAGTGATACATATGATTCGCTTCTGTTTGAGATTTAAGTTTAATGTCTGTGATGCTATTGAAGTTCTCTTGACATGCAGGTGTTAAAGCAGTACTGCACAGTCATGCAGATACAGAAAATTCTGAAACTAGGAAGGGTAGCGGGCTACGTGGAAAATTGAATAAGGTTGTGTTAGCTTAGAGTTACGAAGTTCAAAATACTCTAGACTCTAGTACTTGGTTTGTGCACGTGGTACATTACTTGTTGAAATTATCATCTCAAAACTTTTTTTACACTACAAAGCACCAAGAATTGGCATGCATCGGGAATTGGTACCAAGAATTGGTACGCAGTTTGCAAGATTAATGAGGGAACCTGGCAATTAGATGTTGGTCTTGTTCTTTTTCTATGACTAGAGTTTCATTACAAGTTTGCTATATTTGAATTTTCCTGTCCCTTTTTATATATTGTGAATGACAAATACTCAGGGAGTTAGAGATGAAGTTCAGTTGAATTACTGGTTTCTCTTTAGAAAAACATATATTAATTTGTTAAATAGAATGGGGAAACATAAACCGGAGCCTTTTTGAGATTATATGGATGATCTGGTGAGTTTTGAATAGTTGGAGTTTTGTAGTAAAGCATGAGAGCAAATTTCTAAGAGCATTTGACGGAACAATGGTTTCCTACTTTCTTTTAGGAATATTGGATTTAATGAGGGCTAATGAACAGTACATAACCCTGTCAATTCACCTATTATCATTAATTTTTTCAAAAAATTCATGCCTACTTATTATAAAATAGATATGCTTCCTTGTCCTTATTATTATTGCATTCTTATTATAATCTATTTAATGATTCTGGCCTTGCAGAGAGAGTACTGGTTTGCTTCACTGGTGATGTTGGCCAAGTATGTAATAACTTGTATAATTCACTTTCTGTAAGCAGGTTATTGTTGTGTTATTGGAAAAGGTGCTTGAAGGTTGTAGAATTCTGACTTGGGAATTTGTTATACCCGATTTATTCTTTATATGCCGCATGTTTGGTAACAAATGCTTAACTCCATTGGGTATAAAAGAATTGGAAGGTTTAGAAGAGAAGGCCAAAGCCAGTGGGGCCTCTCAGTTAGTGGTAAAGGACTTGAAGGAGGAATTTGTCAGAGATTATGTATTCCCTTGTCTTCGTGCTATTGCATTTTATGAGAGGAAGTATTTGCTTGGGACCTCAATGGCTCGCCCTGTTATCGCAAAGGTACACTCCTGTTTTTTGTGTCATATATTTTAGTAGTTAAAAATGGTACTTTGCATCCCTTGGAAACGTTTATATGCATTGGCCTGTTTTACAGTTTCGTTGATAAATGTGATATTAGCCCCTGCTTTGGTTCTCTTTCGTTCTTTTCTTTCTTCTCCAATATTTCATCTCTCTTGATAAAGCCATTTCTGTTTGTAGCTCTTAGTGCAGTATTCACTCTTTTGATATAAAAAGAGAATCACAATGACCATGATGGTAAAGTGTATGTTTTTTTTTCCCCTTACATAAACACACATTGATATTTGATACATACCTACATACCTACTGATAGGCACTCGTGGATATTGTTAAGAACCACCTGTTTCAATACCTTAAGCTGATAGGTACAGGCTCGTTTATTTTATGTCTCTAACACCCTCTCATATAAGAGTCCTTTGGGCTTGAAATGTGAATAATGCATAGACTCATTTTACCATATGTTGAAATTCAACTTAATTTATTTAGAAGATCGACAGTAAGGATCGAACTCTTGACCACTTGGTCATGGAGGCTTTGATATCATGTCATGGATTAACTCTCCTAAAAGTTTAAGTTGTTAAGTAGAAACACTTGAATGATTTTATATCTTTAACCGATGTTACCTAAGAAGTTGGAGTTGATGTTGTCTCCCATGGGTGTAGAGGGAAAAGACATAATCAGGCATGTCTTAGAGTATGTTTGATTTAGCTTAATTATTTGAAAAAGTAGCTTTTTTTAATCATAAAAGTTGCTTTAAATTTTTAGCAACATGTTTGAGTTGTTAGATTAAAAGTTGTTGATTAATTTTTTACATTAAAAATAACTTTTTCCTATAAGCTAGAATTTGAGCATTTTGTTTATAATCTATTGTGATTATTTCACAGTTATGGGAGATAAATATTATTTTGCCCTCAACTAAATAATTTTTTCAATTATTCTATATATCTTTTAGTAATTTAATACATAAAAGTGATTCTTTTTATACAATCCAAACAAAAAATTGTCTTAAAATCGATTATGAACTAATATAACCAAATATTAATTAATTTTCTTAAAAATCAATTACACATATAATCAATTTTTAACATAATATTTTTTTCATAACTAATCTAAACACACACTATTAGGCTTAAAACACTATTATATCAAATTATTTTCTTCTGACCCAGTTGTGCTTAATCATTCAGGTTCGGTTTGAGCTCACATTCTTTGCTCTGAATCCCAAGCTAAATGTTGTGGTTCCATGGAGGGAGTGGGATATTACGGGGAGAGAAGATGCTATTGAGTGTGCAAAGAAGCATAATATACCTGTTCCTGTGACAAATAAATCCATATATAGCAGGGACAGGAACCTTTCGGACCTTAGCCATGAGGTACGTTTTGCAGGTTATCTTTATTCTAGCAAATGTAATGAAGAAGTTTGTTATAGGAAATGTAATAAAGAAACAAACAGCTTTTAGATAATGTAAAAGTTGGAGACCAAGTAGGTGAATCCCTTTCCTATGATAGTATAGATGACCTAACATGGCTTACACTTTAATTCAAGGTATTGTAAGTGCTCCTAGAGCATCTTCATTCTAGGATCGAATGTTTCTCCACTATTTATGTATATCTTTTTAGTTTATTCTTTTCTTAACCTGTATGTAGAAAAAATGAAACAGCTTTTTAAATATCAAAGAACCCAATAATTTGGTGACTAATCTAGAGCATGTGAATTATCAAAATTGAATTCACAACCTCATTCGTATGCTGTATTATCCGAAGTTGCAGGAAGTCTAAATCTTTAAAGTTTGATATAGTTTTGTGCTTTATTTACTGTAACTTTAAAATTTATATATTGGAAATGACATCCTGCACTTTCTCTCATATATGCAATCTTTGAAATTGAAAGGTGATGTTACGACTTAAGCTCACGAGGAGAATTTATCTCAAAAGACTAGCTCATTAGGTGTGAGAGTCTCATGGCTGAAATTTCACATTGAGTTGCCTGTTCGCGACGGCTCACTGAAGATGGCTTTTACTCTGACCCTCCTGATACAGGTAGTCATTTCCTAGTCGCTCCTTCTTAGGTCCCTCATTTCTAGGTGGCCTCTTTTACGTTACGACTCAAGCCCATAGGAAGAGTCAATCCTAAAAGACTAGCTTATTTGGTGAGAAAACCTCATAATTTAAGTACCACATTAATTTGTCTTTTCTAAACAATGTGAGACATAAAAGGTGATGTTTTGGAAGACCCAACAATTGAGCCTGAAAAGGATATGTACATGATGTCAGTGGACCCAGAGGATGCTCCAGATGAAGCAAAGTAAATATCATTCCTTCTACTTTTACTTTAGTTATAACCTCCAAGTCTTGTTGAGTCCATGGTCCACAACAGGCTCTGTGGATTTGAAATTGTACAAAAATATGATCATTTGAGAGTGGATAGATATATGATCAATCTGATGCTGCTGGATTTATCAGGCTTGATGTTCTTTCAATGAGGGTTCGGGCAATGCTCGAGCAGGGCATCTAGGTATTGAATTCATCTGTTATCTGATAAGAAAAACTATGTGTAGCACTTAAAACAAATTTTGGCAAACTATCCATGTCATTTGTTTGTTTGAAAAAACACATCACTTAGTTTCCTTGTCTCACCAATTGAAGTATCCGAATCATGTGTAGAAAAAGAGTATTGTAATTGTAGTTAGGGATGCAAACACTGGATAGTGTGCCACTCGAACCTGAACAACAGTCTTCCATTTGTACCCAATCCCTCATCCAAATACTATTCTAACACCCAATAAAAAATATCTGAAAATTATTTTATATGAATAACGAATTATATAATATATAAAAAGAAGACAATAATACTTTTTTTTTATTGTTCTCTTTTACATTATGTGAGTGTTTATACGAACAGGTAGAATGTATGAAGTCTCACATATGAGTATGAGAAGTTAACTGGTTAGATAAGTTTTATGAAGTCCTACATTCGGTTTGTTATATCCTTTTAAAGTTTATTTCATATTCTTAAATAATTAGATTGAATGTAATTTGTCTAATGGTGAATGTTATGTGAGTTCCTTTAGACGCTTAATTATGAATTAAGCAATAAGATAATGATAAAGCAAGACAGATAAGTGTCTTGAGTGTTTCTCGGAGCAAAATAGAAATATGAGATCTAACCCCATGCATTTTTGAAGGAGAAAGTCCAACATTTGACAAAATTCTACGTGACAATAGGCTGAAGGCCTTGCTTATGATTCGCTCTATCCTCTTATGTTTTTGGCTGAAAATTGTCTCTTATTTATTTATTTATTTATTTATTATGCTTTTAACTTTTTGAGACAAAATCCTCTCTTCGTTTGACCAACGTGTTTTGGAATTGGGATCCGTTTGTATTTAATTATCTGCCGCTTAAGGGACGTTGTAGTTAATTAACGGTACTAACAACCAACAAGAAAATTAATGGCTTTCGGATACGTGGCATATTCTCATAGTGCATATCAACCTGTTATTCAACAGATCATTTTTTTTTCTTGTAAAAGATTTTAAAAAAATCTATACTGCATGCATTCTAATAATCTGAATTTATATTCTGTTTTATCTAAATGACTAATTTAAAACACTTTCCTACCAAGTCATATAAGACCATTAAGAAGATATCAAGTTATTATGATACGGCAAGAAATAGGATATCATTAATGAGTTTAATTTTGAACTGATGCAAGTATAACAAAATCTTTAGTTTAGATTTTGAAACTATTCAATTATAATTTAGGCTCAAAAAGGTAAATTTGTCTAAACCTTGAGATTTTTAAAAATTAAATTAAATATGTACTAATTTTTTTTTACTATTACTTAATTATGTGCTAATTTATTATTTAAAATTTTAATTATATGAAATATCAAATTCTATTAATAAAATGTCCATTTAAATTAACTTATTAATTTTAAAAAATAATTAAAATATGAAAGAAAATTTTTAAATTTTAATTTTAATATATTATTAATATAAAAAAATTTATATTATTATTTAATTATATATTAATAAATTATTAAAATAATTTAACTAACTTAATAATTATTTAAAAAATCTAACACAAACTTTTAACTACAATTTTTGTCGAATGTAAAATTATCAAAACTAACAGTTTCTGAAAAGTATGGCTAGAGTGTCACACTCAAATAAATGCAATAATAATAATTAAAAAAAAGTAGGTAATACCAACTAATAATTAAAAGTAATTTAATTAATAAATCACCAAAAAAACCAAATTTATGTGGCCAATAAATGCATGGCGAATTGGGATCATACCATGAAGCTAATCAGCTACATCGTTTATTATATCCCATCCTTTTCATCACTCTCTTTCTCAAACTCTCAACAATGGCGGAACCACCTTCCAAAGAAACCTCCTCCATCGACCCATACGAATTCCTCAACATCAAACTCAACCCAGACGGTTCCCTCACCCGAACCTACAAAGTCCCCACCGTGCCCCCAACCCCCTCCGCCGCCGCCGATCCCAACTCGCCGCCTCAACTCGCCCTCTCCAAGGACCTCCCCCTCAATCCCGCCACCAAAACCTCCCTCCGCCTCTTCCTCCCCCACCCTCCCCCTCCTCCCTCCTCCAAGCTCCCCCTCCTCATCTACTTCCACGGCGGCGGCTTCATCCTCTACCACCCTTCCTCCCTCATCTTCCACCACTCCTGCGCCACACTGGCGGCGCGCCTCCCTGCAATCGTCCTCTCCGTCGACTACCGCCTCTGTCCGGAACACCGTCTCCCGGCGGCCTACGACGACGCCCTCGACGCCATCAATTGGGTCCGAAACCAAGCGCTGGATCCCAACGGATCCGACCCGTGGATGAGGGACCACGCGGATTTCACCAAGTGCTTCTTAATGGGAAGCAGCGCGGGGGGAAATATAGTGTACTTCGCGGGTCTACGTGCGGTCGATCTTGATCTCTCTCCGGTGAAGATCGTAGGGCTGATAATGAACGTTCCCTATTTCGGTGGGACCCAAAGGACGGAATCGGAGCTGAGGCTGGTCAACGATCGTATTCTGCCGTTGCCCGCGAATGATCTGATGTGGGCCCTGTCGTTGCCGGTGGGCGCTGATCGTGATCACGAGTACTGCAATCCGACGGTGGCGGATGGTTCCCACGGCGACAAGATCCGACGGCTCCCGAGGTGTTTCGTCAATGGCTATGGTGGGGACCCTCTGGTGGATAAGCAGAAGGAGTTGGTTAAGATTTTGGAAGCACGTGGGGTGCACGTGGAACCCCATTTCTTTGACGATGGGCATCATGCTGTGGAGATCTTTGACCAAGAAAAGGCCCTGGCTTTGTGTGATAACATCCAGAAATTTATGCTATCGGCTACTGCGAGATCTACTATGTGACTATGTGACTATGTGACTATGTGAAATGTGAGTGAGGCAGTGCGCATTTTTTAAATAAATAAATGAAGAATTTAATTTCAATCAACTGTCAGTGTAGTTATACTATTATTCAATCATGTGCGGACACATCATTAAAAGAATCAGACTTTTTAACTGGTTGTTGTAATAGTCAAATTCTTTTAATGATTTGGCAACACATGATTGGATGAGAGTGTAAAAAAACTTTACATTGACAGTGAATCAAAATTAAACTCATAAATAAAATTTCCAACATTGTATTATTTATTATATATTGCAGAAAACAGAAGGAGAATTCTTCAAGAGTTTTATAACATGTAATTGTTGTTTAATGATTCATGAATGTGTATTTCCCTTTTGGCTGTTGTCATAAGTTGACATTTGAATTTATGAATTGCTATACTCCTGCAGTGACTTTTACAATAATTTGATATTGATGTCAAAAAAAATTATATAACTTGGTATTTGTTATTACTTTCCATTAAATGAATATTATAAAATCCATAATTATTTTTTAGCCCTGAAACAAATATATGCTGACTAAAGTAGTAATTCCAGCTATTAGATTAGTGTTATAAAATTAGAAGAAAAAATTGAACTTATTAACTCATGTTAACTATTCAGATTCCTTATCTGATGCACATTACTAGTAACTTTCTGTGTGCTTGTGTTGGTTGGTCATTTTGTAATATCAATTTTATTGCAAAGAGATCATGATTCAAGAGTTGATTGCTCTAGGTCGCATAAGGCTGCAATAGGACGTCTGTCATTCTTTCACTTTGAAAATTACTACCTTTTCTGTGGCGAAGTGGGTGCAGAAGAAAATTTCTTTGGTAAGTTACTTGATAAGTTTCTTCTTCGTGGTTTGTACATAATTTATACAAGTGACCAGTTTAACTTAATGTTCTATTTTGCTTTCGGCCTTTGGATTTACTTAAAGCCAAAATAATCGAAAATGTTTTTTAATAAGAAAGGAAACTAATTCCCTGCGAAATATCAGTTGATTTTTCGCTTTTACTTTGCATCTCTAAGATCAATTGACCCTTCAAAATTCTAAACGTTCCTGTACTTTTACATGCGGCAGAAAACCAAGTTTGAGCTGCTTATTGCATCATTGTTAGAAATTATTATGTCAAAACAACCTAGATAGTGCAATGTAGTGATCATATTAACCCCATATGTAATAAGTTTTTTACTTTTACAACTTTCTACTCGATTTTTTATTGTGATATCTTGTTTTAGAATGGTTATCCTTTTAAGCTCTGATCATATGATCTGTTGAAATGAATATTTTCAATACCCTCTTCAATAACGATGACGATGGCACATGTTCGAATACTTAAGTATTCAGATTCAGAGCTGGGCAAAACATTTATTAAAAAAAATGACCCAGGTAATAATAGATTGAAACTCAATCTCCATATTCTTTTAATAGTCAAATACATGAACCTGAACCCATTTACACGGTTCCTAAAATTATAAATATTTTTTTAAACATAATTTAGTTTTCTAGATGAAAAAAATAGCTCAAAAGTACATTAGTTAGTTATTGCATTACAATATAAGAAATTAAAAATATGTATAGGTAGAGACTATATATGAACTTGAGACGTTAATTTGTAGAAATGAACATTCCTTAAAATCAACATAAATTTCTCAGTTCAGATACGTGACAATGCCATGCATGAGTGTGGTGCGAAACTCTACCCACGCGTAAGGCTTAACTATAAGAATGAATATAAATAACGAGATGCACACCATAAATGGAAGACAGCTTTATTTTCGAAGAGATAGCAAACCACGAATTCCACAACATTCCACGGACATTGACCACATCCATTGTTATGGACATATCTTTAAACTAGATGGTCTCTAATTACGTATACTGTTGTAAAATTGTGCACTGGGTGTTGAAAAGTCCATTCTAGAGAGCTATTCAAGGGTAACAGAAAGCTTGGCTTTGACAATTATTTCATGGATTGAGGATGCCCTATATGCTGATAACCTGACATAGAACCCATCCATGGCAGTATATATATCCAACAGGAGATTTCCGATGGATGCATGCTTTACCAATGGCAGCAGAGAAGTCCACAAGCTTAGGGCAAGAGATGATAACTTGCATTTTGCGGACTGCAGAAACCATCCCCAATGACTCTCTCAAATTTTAAATTAAAGGAAACATTATAATACATATATAGGAAGTAATTAATGATTTCGATAATTATATTATATACCATCAAATTAAAGAGTACTAAATCTCAATGAATCATATTTGGACTTCGCAGACTACACACTCTGAGTAGCCTGGTTTTGATAACCCTTCCTACTCACCACCA
The DNA here is from genome assembly GCA_023212625.1 of Styphnolobium japonicum. Classification (NCBI taxonomy): domain Eukaryota; kingdom Viridiplantae; phylum Streptophyta; class Magnoliopsida; order Fabales; family Fabaceae; genus Styphnolobium; species Styphnolobium japonicum. Next base: position 8,926,087 of record JALBWW010000007.1, on the reverse strand, counting down.
ATAATACATATTGATAATCAAAATCAAAACACTTAAAAGAGTTAATTCCACTAGAACTCAAAGGATGAACTCCTTGACAATATTTATAACCGCGCTAGCCCGCAAAGGGTCCACCATGTCAATATTGTGGAACCCCACTGGATCAAACCGAGCTTCCACCTGCACCCCACACTTAACCAACATGGTGACAAGCTCTTGCTGCCGATCGATCATGATATCCCCACCATACCCAATAACAAGGCACCTGTTCAACCTTTTGATCATATCCATGTGGGGGCCTTTCTCCATGGGATTACAATATCTATGGTCACGATCTGTCTCTTTGGGCAAAACCAGGTCCCACAACAAGTCCAACACAGGCAACGGCAATATCTGATCTGTGGCAAACCGCAGCTCCGAGCTGGTCCTTTTTTCTCCTCCAAACATGGGTTGGTTCATAATAACCCCATTAATCCTCAAAGGCTCCAATTCTAAGTCAGCAACTTGCATACCTGCAAAGAACACAATGTTTCCACCACAGCCACTGCCATAGAGGTAACACCTTGAAGGGTCACCATAATCTCTCAGCCATTGTTCTCCATTGGCATCACAGGTCTGTTTCTTCACCCACAAGATGGCGTCACGAGCGTCATGGTACTGCTCAGGAAGGCGGCTCTCCGGCGCCAGACGGTAGCTCACGGAGACGACGATGGCGGGGATGTCACTGGCGAGTTGGGAGCAATTTGAATGTACGGTGGAAACCGCCGGGCTCAGGAGGATCCAGCCACCGTGGTGGAAGTAGATTAAGATGGGTAGCCTTGCCACCGTGCTGTCATTGGACGGAAGCTTGGTTGGCCTGAAAATTCGAACCCATGTTTGATTTTCATGGTTGATGGTGATGTCCTTGGAGACGATGGAGTCACCCGGAGAGGGTTCGGGGTTTGCGTCGGTCTTCGGATAGTTGAAGCAGCGGGTGAGGGTTCCGTCGGGGTTGAGAGTGACACTGAGGTGGTTGTATGGATCAAATTTGGACATTTTTTCTTTGCGTGATGATGGAAGAGTAGTGTGTGACAATGGAGAATTCTAGGTTTTGCAGTTGAGGCGGCATGCAGCAGCAGCATGCAGGGATGAGTATACGTATAGATGGATATTGATTGATTTTCTAAAAATGAAAATTTGGTTGTTGAGGAAACTTTCTTGCTTCATATAGAAGGTTACTAGCTAGAGTAGCTCAGCCTCACATGTGTAACATTTTGCACCAAGTAAATTAATGTTTTGGTGCTAGCTATTGCACGAAACAATCTGCATTAGGATGATGTTGAAATATTCTTATAAGATTTCCCTCTTCCGACGCACGAGGTATAGTACTAGGCCACTAAAAAATGGTGTGGTTATGTGCAAAGAACAAAAGGCTTATGATATTATGGATAGAAATGGTCAGGAACTTTAGTAATTAACATTTTAGGTAGAGGTAGTCAATTTAAGAGTTTTGGAGTTATATACAAGAATGAAAGTGAAGTGACACGAGATGAAATGACTCCATAAAAAAATATGGAATGCCACTTTTTAAAAGTACAATGCTTCTTCTTTTAATTATAAGAAAAATGATATGAGCAAGTGTATATGTAACTCTCTTTCTTTTTTGTTAGTTTTTAGATAGGCGAAGATTGATTGTTATAAACTAAAAAGTTTATATACGATAAGGATATAGACTAATTGGATTAATTAATTGGACGGTCGTGATAACTTTATTGAACTAAATACGATCGAGATTTCAATTTTCTTTTGTGGGGGGGCATAATTTCTTTTATGGAAAATGCTTAATAGTATAAAACTTTTTTTGTAAAACAGACGCACGAATGGGATTCATGAATGGTTAGTGTGTCATGTTTTAAGGTTGAAAAATGCTAAATGATACGAAAGCTAAGGTTAGTGTGTTTTTCATTTTTATTTTACTTACTACATTTTAACTGTAAAAAAAAAAAAGAACAGAGTGTAATGAAGGATTAGTAAATATTTAAAATTTTATTTATTATGTGTACATATTATCATTGGAGAAATAATACTTACTCAAACAAAATTCTAACAAAATTTCATGCAAACCATTGGTTCAAGTCCGGATTCTATTATAACTTTTTTTGAATTGTTCAAATGAGTCTAACTTAAATTTTGTGATGACTTTTTTTATGCAAGTATCATTACTCTTATCATTGTCCTGTCTCTCATTATTCAAAATTATTGAGTGGTCACTCTTTATATATAATTTAAATGGGTATTAATAATTTTAAAAGTTTCATATCTGCTTATTAGATGGTATATTTTTCGTTTATAAATTTAAGAATAAGACAAATTTATCTATATACTATTATATAAAACATAATTTATATAATTTAGACAAATGTAATGCGTCACTCATTTATGATTTTAAAATTGAATCTTGAATTTTTATTAGTTTATGTTTTGATTTGTTGAAATTGATAATTTTAAACATTTATCATAATTTTTTCAATATTAAAATAATTTAAATTTAAATTTTAATTATCTATATAAATCTTAATTTTATTTCTTATTTTTTATAATTTCAATAAATAATAAATTATAATTATTACTAATATAATATAATATAAAGTGAAAATAAAATTGTCATGGGTGGGGCCCACTGATCTCTCCGTTCTCTATCTGGTCAATTCCTTGATACATTGTTCGTGACATTTAGCTTTATTCTATAACCTCATCCTATTATATAATATGGGTTGGAATTCCTTAAGTGTAAGTTTTGATATATTCATACTATTTAATATATATTTTTATAAAATATGAATTTAATTAATTTAATTATTGAATCATATGTTATTATCTTAATTATTATACATATAAAATTTTAAATAAATTAAACATATATAGTTATATAATATAATAATAGACAATTTACTTATATTTTAAAATCATATTATATGTTAAAATAAAGTAATTTGATGAAGTATCAAATAATTTTTTAATTATAAGAAATTTTATGAGGTCGATCTATCTTATGAGAACTTTCATTTTAACGGTTGGATTAGTTAAATTCACATTCTACAAAAAAAATATTGAGTGGTGTAAGTGTGTCAAAACTTACACTTGGTATAAGTGGATCCCCACCCATATAATATACAGTTGATATAAGTGTTGTTAATGTCATGTGTCATTTATATTTAAGTTTTTTCTCTAAATTTTTACTTATTTGATATATCTTTATTGTTCATGTATTCATTTTTTTTAAGTTTAAATCCAATTCAAATTTCAATTATATTTGATTTAAGTAATAAAATTAATTAGTCTAATTTTTTAAATTTTATATTAAATTTAAATATCAATTACTTATTTATATATTTATAAGAGTGATTAATAAAGATCATATAGCATAGTATATTTAAATTGTTAATACTTTTTACCTTAATTAAATATTAATTATACTTATTTACTTATTATAATGATTAAATACTCTAATAAACATTTAATTTAATACTGTTATATAAAATATAGTCCATGCAAGTGGAGTTAATGTTATGTATCACTTATATACAAGTTTTTTCCCTCTAAAATTTTACTCATTTAATATGGCTTTATTCTTCATGTATCCAAACTTTATTTTAAAAAATTCAAATCTAATTCAAATTTTAATTATATTGTATTTTATTTTATTTTATTTAAGTGATAAATTTAATTATTTTAACTTTTTAAAATTTATATTAATTTAAATATCAATTAATTTTTTAATTATTAATAAGTGTGATTAATGAATATCATATATAATAGCATATACAAATTGTTAATATTTTTAAAATTAATTAAATACCAATTATACTTCAAAATTTATATTTTTATAGTTTAATTTGAAATATCAATACTTTAATAAATATATAATTTAAAATATTTTTAATCTTAATCAAATACTTCAAGTTTTATATTTTTATAATTTTTTTTACATCTTATTAGACACTATATATATATATTAAATATTTCATGATAACTTTTATTTTTATAAGTTGTTTATTTATAAGTAGTGATTAAGCTATTTTTTTACATAAATTTGATTAGATTTTTTTATAAAAAAAATATTAAAATGATCAATAAGTTATAATTCAAAAAACTTATATACATCTAATATAACAAAGTACATCATGTGAGTAATGAAACTAGTACAATCTTAAAATTGGATAACAAATTAAGAGATTATTTTTATATACTATTTTTCGTATACGTATTATTTTCAATTTTTTACTATAACTTTTAAAGGTACCCTGAACTAACTCTAAAAATCAACGGAAATTAATTAACTTTCAAATTTATATATGTAGATTTATTCCCGATACTAACATTTTTTATGGGATTCCCAAATTTAATAGTCGAATATTTAAATGTCACATTATAAATTATTTTTACTAAATAAAATATAAAATAAATAATTAAGGCCTAAAAGTTAATATATTAGTATATCATTAAAAGAGTTATAACCAATATAATTGACTTATCTAGTTGAACATTCCACTCAATGTTTGAACTGATTGTATAACTTATACAATAGTACTATCTCATCTAACATATGTTGCATAAAGGGGAAGGATAAGTTCAGATAATGCTTTATAACTTTATCTTATCCTATCTTATTCTATACGGCATGCCAAACATGGCTTCATGACATATCAAACATTGTGTAATATAAAATTTTATATGATAAATTATTTATTTTATATTATTCAATAACTTTTATTATATTTTATCTTATACTATGTAATTTATTTTAAAGTAATTATTATGATAATTAAATTTTTTTAATAATTAATAATACATGATTAGATGATAATAACTTTCTTAAATAATAATATAAAAAAATCTTAATCTCCTAATTTGAACAAAATTGAATCCCTATCGTTTTCTTATCCGTTATCACAATTAGAAGATAATACAAATTACAAACACATTTTCATTGTTTTTTTTTTTAATATCAAACTTTAAACTCTTTATTTTGATGAGCATTAAATAGTTAGGTAAAAAAAAAAAAAAAAGAAGACATAACATAAGGATTAGCATCAGAAAAAGAAAAGAAAATAGACATCTGATCCGATCCAAAGTTTCCACAAATCCGATCCAAAGTTTCCACAAATACAATCACATATAAAGGCAACATCCCACACCTCTCTCTCACATACGCTCTCACTTCACTTGTCTTCTCTTCTCTGACTCAAAACTCAGAACTCACTGCCATTACAGACACTTCCGATACCCATCTCCATGAACGGCGGTGGAGGTGACGTGCCACCGCCGCCTCCGCCGGCCAACGGCGGCGAGTACCTTCTCTCTCTTATCCAAAGGCCCCACCATCCCCACCCACCTCCTCAGTTCCAACCAACCGCGCCGCCGCCACAGCAGCAATCTCCAGCCCTTGATCCCGCCGTCGCCGTCATAGGCCCCACGATCCCCATCGCGTCTCCATGGCCAAGCAACGGTCACGATCCCCATCCCCAATATCTTCCTCCTTGGCCCCACACTCTTTCTTCTCCTTACCCTTCAAACTTCTTCGGTTTGCCCCAAAACCCTTTCCCTCCTCCTCGCGTCCCCTCAAACCAGTTCCCCGTGAGTCCAATTTCCGTGGGTAACGTCGCAGCTACCTTCGGCGATGATCTCAGAAGATTAGGGTTTCCGATTGACTCTGGAGGGAACAGGGTCGATGCTTTTGTTCAGCAGCAGAAGCAGCAGGAACTGAAGCTAAAGTTTGGGTCTTTACCGAGCGATGCTTATGCCCCTGAAATTCCTCCCAATGGGGATGCTTTGCACAATTTGAAGTTCAGTGTTGCCAAGGACAGGGAAGGGGGATTCAACAGAAGCGATAATGGTGGGTTTGATAGGAATTTGCATTTGGACCAGAAGGCAAGTTCTAATTCGAATTCAAGTGGGAATGTGGTTCGACGTGGTAGTAGTAATCATGATGTTGTTGACCAAGAGAGAAGAGGGGTTGGCAGGGGAAATAGTTATCATGGTGGGAATTATAGGTCTATGCCATCCCCTGAAACAAGTAGACCTCCACCAGGGTTTTCAAACAAGCCCAGGGGAAGAGGTTATTGGGGCTCTGGCACTAGAAGAAGGGGTTCTGACCTTAATGATGATAGGGAGGTAGTTAATTCTGGTCAATTGAATACAAGGAATGAAAATGTGTCTACTAAGAAGGAAAGTTTGAGAATGTTATCATCAGCTGAAAGAAGTAAAACCCGAGGCAATGTGGCACGTGAAATGGGGCTTCCTGAACAGCTTGATCACCCCGGGCCACCCACTGGGAGTAACCTCCATTCGGTCTCAACTTCTGATATGGAAGAATCTAGATCAAATTTCCAGAGTAGCATTGTTCAAGATTCTGTTGGAGATAAATATAAGGGAGTTAATAGATCAAAGATGGAGAGTATTCCTGACTCCGGCAGAGGTGGTGGTGAAGTTGATGTCCTTGGGGAACAGTTTGGTGATTCCTTGTTGCTTGAAAATGAGTCTGAAGACAAGAATAACTCAAGGCAACGCCGGAGCACTCGGGAGAAGGTTAATACTTACTATTTGTCGATATTGTTGGTAACTATGGATTGTCAATCAATCTCAAGAACTAAATTTTGAATTGGATTTCATCGAAAAACTTTAAATACCCATTATTTGTTGATATTGTCTATACTACAGCGAAGTTTTTTATTTTAAATTTATTTGAAGAACTGTTTGTGGGAAAATCTAGATAGATTATTGAATTTTACAGTTAGCTATCAGTCATCAGAGTATGAGGTTCACATGGGATTTATTAGTCTTTTTAGTGTAAAAGAAATGGATTCTTAAAGTATGAGGGTCACTTACAGCTTTTATTATCAGGATGCCAGATCATCAGATTCGAGAGGACAACAGCTACTAAGCCAGCGGGCGAGAATGTATAAAAGACAGATGATATGTCGAAGGGACATAGATTGTCTTAATGTTCCTTTCCTTGCAATATATCAGTCTCTAATACCTCCTGAAGAAGAAAAGGTGAAGCAAAAGCAATTATTGACATTATTGGAGAAATTAGTTAGCAAGGAGTGGCCAAAAGCTCGGCTTTATCTCTATGGATCATGTGCTAATTCATTTGATGTTTCTAAAAGTGACATTGATGTTTGCCTTGCTCTTGAGGAAGCAGACATGGACAAATCTAAGATTATATTGAAATTGGCAGATATTTTGCAATCAGATAACCTGCAGAATGTGCAGGTAAGAAGATTGCTATGTTCTTTTTATATTGCTATCATATATCTTGGCCGTTTGTATTCATTTACATAGACTAATAAATGTTCAACCACTATTTCATTAGATCAGGAGCTGCATATATAAGCCTGTTAAGAAATTTGCATAAAGGAGATATAAGATAATGACTTCGACTTTTGCATTAGATGAGGAAAAATTAGGAAACTTGATATAGGAGATTGGCTTTGAATTTTGTCTTAGATGATGGAAAACTAGTCTCTATTTGGTAGACATTTATATATATTCCACTGCCTTGTTTGGGTTTATGTTAGTCAATGTTCACTTAATACTTTCCCACTTGATATTTTTGTGGAGGCAATGAGAGCATAGATGTGCATGATAATACTGTATTTGTAATTTATGTTAATTATCTTCTTACTTGTGGACTATAATTTTCCAATTCTACAAGCTGCTTCATTGCTATTCAAAGTAATGAAAGCTTGGCCTCTTTTGGAAAGTTGGAGGTGGTAAGGGAGGGTGGGGGTTGGGGAGGGTTTTTTTTTTTTTTGCATAAAAGATGAAATTTTATTTCTAGAAAATTTTGATATAGAAAAATGGGATTTCAAAGAGTGAGAGAGAGAGACAGTTAAAGAAAGACAATGTAAAAAGGCTGTAGGATGAAGCACTGTGTGAATTGCCCCCACCCTACACCTCAATTTATATAAATGCTGGAGGAATATTACCACTTTACAAGCATTTTCTGTCAATCAATCAGCCCTCAATCAAGCTCCAATCAATTACCTAGAGTCAATATCCAATTAATCGCCCTTGACTTTGGGGTCAACACATCCTTACTTAAATTCATAGGATATTTCTTAATAGTTTTCTATGCTCTTAACATTATTAGAGAAGAGTAGTAAAGCAGAGAATAAGATATCCTCGTAGAAGAAACCAAGAAATACAAAAACCAGGGCAAACAAGAAAAGCCCATCAGGTAAGAATAGCTCGCCAACCTATATATATCCAATAAATAAACCCCCTCTAACTCTAATGTAGTCATTAGACATTAGCTGAGCATTACGAAACCTAAGAAGACCACTTTATTATTTATTTCTCATGAAAGGTAACAGAAAAAACTTATCCTTTAAAATTCTAGCATTCTCTCCAAGTAAAAGAGGTTTTATTGAAGGGAATCTGACAATATTATATTTTTGGCATAAAAGTAGGACATAATATGGTGTTTTGGCAGTCTAATATTTTTTAATTTGTGGATGGCTTATTAAGGGCTTACTCTTGGACTAGCACAGCAGCTGTTGCCCTATTGATTAATACTAGTGTCTAGTTTTCACCATACTCTCTGTTATTCTGTCCCTCCTTTATCTTGAGACTCTTCATTTTTTTCCCTCCCTTTTCTGTTCCTCTGTTTGGTTCTATATTTCTAAGGTTTTTTACCCTTGTAAACTTAAATGGGAAAAAAATGTGCGGAAAGCTAGATGGTGTGTTATCTATTATAGTGGATTTTTATCCTTATAAATGGTTGAAGTGCTTTGTTTTCTAATTTCTTTTTGTCCATTTCTTTCTGGAGGAATGTTTATTGTTTTACTCATTTTAGTCATTGTTATTAAACAAGTGCTTGTCGTCATGCCTGGGAACTAGGTGCACCTGCCTTTCTTGGTCCATGAAGGCACCTTCAACAAGATGTTGCTTGATGTGCCATGTGCCCTTGGTTTTGGCAAGTTGTTGTGTATGCCAGGGTGCCTTGAGGAATAAGAAATAAAAAAGAAGAAAAGGATAAAGATAAGGAGAAAAGGAATTAAAATGAAAGGATGGCCTTCAATCATTTAATTTTTAAATTAAATAGAATTTTTTTATAAGTAAAAGAAAATTGAAGAATTGGATATATACGGAGAGAAATGCAATGATAAAATAAGTTTTATGAAGAGTAAAACACCATGGTCAGTGATTTTGAAACCCCAGAAAAAGATGAAAGTAATAAAGAAAGAAAAGGAAGAGCGTTAATAAATTCGGAATCGGAAACAAAGGATTGGTAACTGACTGGTTCAGTCTTTTTCTTAGAGGAAGCTGTCTGCGTCTGAGTTACTGCTCATGGAAACATTCATGTGAAGTAATTTTAAATTGAAATGAAAATTTCTTTGGAGTCTTTAATTGAATTTTGTTTACAGGCATTGACACGTGCAAGAGTTCCTATAGTAAAGCTCATGGATCCAGTGACAGGAATCTCCTGCGACATATGCATTAACAATCTCCTGGCTGTTGTAAATACAAAGCTTCTTCGGGATTATGCACAGATAGATGCAAGGTTGCGGCAATTGGCTTTTATTATTAAACATTGGGCCAAGTCTAGAGGAGTCAATGAAACTTACCAAGGGACCTTATCTAGCTATGCGTAAGTTAGCTTCTGATGCTAGGCTTGTCAACACAGATTTTGCTTAGCCTTCTTTATCTAATTTAGGTTTAAGCTACTATGTAATATTATAAAGATCAAAATGGTTGATATGATGAAATCATTGAGGCTCTGTTTGGTGTACATGATAGTTTAAAGCCAGATAGTATAAGGTAGTAGGATAAGGTCTGATAGTATAAAAGAGCTTATAAGCTCTTATACTATCAATTGTTAGGTCATTATCGTATAAATAACCTGATAGTATATATAAATATTTAATATGACATAATTGCCCTTTTAGATTTTTTTTTCTTTAAAAAAATCCATATGGACAAACTTTCCATCGCTACCCAATAGCGTTGGCAACACTCTCCCAAACTTTCCATGGCCCCCAAATGTTCCAGCCCCTTCATTTTTTTCTTTCAACTGTTCAAAATTAAACAACCATGAGAATTCAAAGAAATTATGCAAATTGTGTTGAAAGCCTATGCAGTCAGTGCTTCTTGTCTGCAAATTGGGGCACCACCACGTTGGGGGACCTTGAAGTGCTTCTTGGGTATCCTCGGCGAAGTGGGCTCGTCAATGTTGAGATGCAAGATTCCATCTTGGTACTCGAAGATGGTGGAGATCAAGGGGCTGGTTTCAGTTTGATGATCTTCGTTATTGTTTTCATGGGTTTTTGAAATGAGCTTGCCTTCGGCGGCAACAAGACAGCAAGAACGTGGGTTGCAGGCTTGACGTCGTTTGCAAAAATAGAGCTTGTGGGGACTGGCCATAGCGGTTGCCGGACTGGAAGTGGGTTAGGGGAGAGGATGAAGTCTGGGGTAGAGTTGGAATGAATTTGCTATCAAGTCTTATCATGTGGTGGAGGAGAGGATATAATTATCAGGTTGTAATAGGATAAAAAAGTTTGACCTGTTTTGATTATACTATCAGGTAGGTACACCAAACACTTGTTAAGACCTAATAGTATTTACTTATACTATCAGGTCCTCCTTATACGGTGCACCAAACACAGCCTGAAATAATTGAAGTGCAGATAAATGTGGTGACAAGATATTGTGCGCTCAAGATAATAATTGTTCACTAATTTGTGCAATTCTAATTTCAGGTATGTTTTGATGTGCATTCATTTTCTACAACAGCGAAGACCTGCTATCCTTCCATGCTTACAGGTGTGTACTTTTAGTCTCATTCTTCTGTTGCTCCATGCAAGATATATCTGGATGTAGTGTTACTTGAATGGTCGTTATTTGTGCTACTTATGTTTTAGAAGTACCCCTACCTGAAAGTCATTTGATCTGAACACAATGGCCAATGTACTACTTCTTTATAGAAAGTGGGAATTAAATTAACCAGGATTGTATTACTACACGTTATACAATCCATTCCTTTGGGGTTGAATATTCTCTATCAAACATGGACATGTATATATTTAACATGTAAAAGCGCATGACATATGCAGTTTCTGAAGTAAATTTCAGATGTGACATGAAAAATGCATGGGTATCTATGAGACTGAATTATTACGAGATTGATTTTGTGTATTTATCTAGACCTAATGGCAGTATTGCCTGTTGTCTATGATGATTTGTCGAACAACATGCAACCTAGATATTGTCTGTTTATATTACTTGACTATTTGTACTGGCATTTCCAACTGCTGGACTCCACTAATTGAGGGTTAGTTAATACTTAAAACAAATATTTATGCATATATCCAGTATCCAGGTTGAGAGGGAGTGTTAATGAGTATGCAGCCCTTAGGAAATTCTTGAAGAGTTGAGAGAGTGGTTTCTTGTAGTACAACCGAAGTAAAAGGAATATGTCTTGGTGTAGTAACTATAGTTGTAGTATTAGGTATAAAAAATATAGAGGTCAGGGCTCAGCATATGTAGCACACAGCTATTAAGAGGTGCTTTAGTAAATTTCTTTTTTCATTCTCCCTCAATGTTCTCTCAGCCTTTTCCTATCTTCTTCTTTCTATCTTGCTATCATCTTCTTTTCTGCCTGGTGCTTCTGTTTTTTGTCTCTTTAATGTTTGGTTTTGCCAGTCACTTGATTTGTGTTTGTACATCTTAAAGCTATTGTTTGTAATTTAATAAATGTAATTTTTTATTAATACTATTTTCTATATAGGAGATGGAGACAACATACTCTCTGACTGTGGACGATATTGATTGTGCTTTCTTCGATCAAGTTGAAAAACTATGTGATTTTGGACACCATAACAAGGAAACTATTGCTCAACTAGTGTGGGGATTTTTCAATTATTGGGCATATTTTCATGATTATGCAAATGCTGTTATATCTGTACGTTCAGGAAGCATAATCAGGTAAGAGAACTCAGTTTCTGTAAAAAAAATTGTCATACTTCTTGCCTTTTCTTATTGTGGAAATTGGTTGTCGTTTTCTTTTCTGACATGAGGGGTTTATAAGTAATGTACTAAGCCATCAGTAATGCAAAGTACTGAAACTAACATACAACAATAACAACAACAAAAGCCTCTTCCCACTAGGTGGGGAAAGTACTGAAACTAACATATCTAGCATTTTTATGAAGCCAATAGGGTGGGGATGGAATTGCTTTGTAAAATTTTCATGATGCAGGCTATTTCTTTGTTCTCTGCTGAGTTTGCACTCTTGATAGCAATAATGTTGAACCAAAAAAAGAAAAAGAAAAAGAAAAAAAAAAAAGGAAACTTGTTTTTTTGGTCCAGCATTCAATAGATCTGAAGTTTCTTATTGGCCATTGTCTTTCTTTCTCTGTTTCTTCCGCATGTTGTAAGTCCTTGCTTTCGTGTGCTTCCCAGTACCGTTTTGGTATCACTTTGGGGCCATAGGTTTCTCTTGGGCGTGGTCATAGTTATCTGGCTTTTGTTGGGACACAAGCTGTAATGCTTTGTTCATTTAAATCTTTTGTGAGGAGGTTATCATTTTCTGCACAAATATAGGGCTTTGGACAAGACTTTTCATGTAATTAAATATATGATGTTCCTTTTTGGTGTAGTAAGCGAGAGAAGGACTGGACAAGAAGGATTGGTAATGATCGCCATTTGATATGTATAGAGGATCCTTTTGAAATATCTCATGATCTGGGTCGAGTGGTAGATAAACATAGCATCAAAATTCTCAGGGAAGAGTTTGAACGTGCTGCTGATATTATGCAGTTTGATCCAAATCCATGGGTTAAACTTTTTGAGTCCTATGTTCCTAGTTGATTGATTAGTTGTTGAGTATAGATTTATAGGTGAGGTAATGGACGCTCAGCTTGTAAAGCTTCTTTTGCTACATTTCGTATTTAACCTCGTGTCATGTTTATATGTGTATTTATTAGGGTTTTATCTATGTCATCTCAATGTAAAAAAAAACTTTTGGCCTTCTTGATCTTTTATTCAAAAGGCAAGAATTACTGTTATGCAGAACGAGCTTCCAAGATATCAATTGGCTAGTGAACATTTGTTTTAGCTCCTTGTATACTTCACAATTTAATTGTTAGTACTGGTACTGGGTGCTCTTCTGGTCCGGGGTTAATTTGTTTTGCGTGGATTTTGCAATTTTTGAAGACTATTGATGTTTGTAGGCTAACAATAAAAAAATCTTCTTCCTTTCATTTCTTTTTATTTTATTTTCCTTTTTGGTAAATGCATGCCCCCCTCCCCCCCCCGCCCCCCGGGGGGCCCCTCAAAAAAAAAATTGTTGGCTTAATAGCCTCTTGGTGTTTTATAGCATTGATTGATAGCTCTGTCTCTCCCTCGCTCTCATAAATGATGATGCTACATTTCAAAACTCGGAACTCTTGTAAATTATTCGAAGTCTTTAAGACTCTTCACCACTGATTTTATTCCTAGTGAGACATGCCGTAAAATCCTTAATGGCTGGCTAACTTTGATGTTTTATAAACTTCGAGTGGCCGCATATATGGCAGTTGTTTAGCTATATTATTGTGCCATTATAATATAGTTAGTTTAAATATTATTTATTGTCAATAAATAAGTATCCACATCATTATAAAGGTTAATTTTTTTTCACTAGTAATAAAGACTTTTAATAATTTGTCAAACAGGTGGCGCTTAGTTTACTAATAGTGTATAACTTTTTACATTATTATTGAATTAAAATTAAGTCCAAAAGTTTAAAACAAAATTATCATATTTGCACAAGTTACACAAATTGTTTCGGTCATGAGAAATGCTACTCACACAACGCAAAGGCTCAACTATTCTACATAGACGTCTATATCATAGGTTGACAGAAAGAACGTAAAATAAGATTAAACTATCATATTAACATGAGTTAAGTTTCATTTTACTCATCCATATGGCCATTTAGTAGTTGTTTGGTTAAAATTTCCATTTAACAAATGTCTTTGTTTTTCTAACACTAGGGAAAAATAAACAAACATGCATACTGGTGTGCATAAAAAATATTAGAGTAAATAGAAGAAAAATGAGGAAAAAATATTTTTTTTATATTCTGCTAGTTATTTTTAAAACAAACAATAAAATATGAAATAATATATTTTGTATTAAATTTTAAGATTACTTAAAAAATTATAAAATAAAAGGATTAAAAATTAGTTTTACATTTTTTTTTATAACAAATATGAAAATAAAATGTGTATAAAAGTTTTCTTTATTAATGATAGAGATTCGTTTGAATAACTGGCATTGCCACGGCATTAGCTTCAACTTTATACAAAATCGGCCACTAGTTAACCCAAAAAAAAAAGAAAGAATCAACCAATGGTAGTTTCATATGCATACAATTACTCGCCCATCCTCCGGCAGAACATAGCATTAACACACTTTCTCATCTTGTGCGGTGTTTTTTTGTACTTTTGTAGGTACTAATTTCTTAGAGAGGATCAAAATCAATAACTAAAAACGAATGAACAGTGTTTGAGTCTTGATTCATCTCATCACATCACCCACTTCTCCTTCTAGTTCACCACTCCAATTCATTTGTCTCCGTTTCTAAAAAGATATTTAAACAATAATCTTCCAAAACAAGTTGGCCAACAAAGAAAAGAAATACACGTGACCATCAATCACCAACCCATTTTTTCTGAATTTATATTTTGCGATCGAGCTTTGAAATTTGACAATTTGTAGAGACAAATCATTGGTGTTTCAGGTAGGAGGCAAGCTAGTTGGTATCGTTAGATTAGGAAGCATTGGATTGGAAGTTGCAAAAAGGCTTGACATCTTTGGCTGCATCATATCATAACCACTCCAAGAATAAAAAGCCATTTGTTTCATACCCTTTCTATTCCAATATGGTTGAACCAATCTTATTAAAGTCGGACCAGACAATGAGCTGGAAAATTTTTCAGTTCAGGTTCAATCAGTTCAACCGGTTTAACCGTTTGGTCGAACCGGATGATGTCATAATTACATATTAAATAAACAAATAAAAAAATATACATATGCATGACTCATAACACACATTATCAATAATAAAATGCATAATAAGGTTTTGGGGTTTCAATTATTAAGCCTTATATCACTTTTAGTTGAGTAGTTAAGGGATTGAGAAATTAAAAAAAATTTAAAAAAAAAGAGAGGGCAGGTTCAACCTAGTTTTGACTGGTTTTGTCTGGTTTTGACCGGTTCAACCCGGTCCAACTATGAATCCAGTTCTGACATTGAACCAAAACCGGATGAGGACCCGGTTCATGGTCCGACCGACCGATCCGGTCCGGTCCGGACATCACTGGGTTGAATTTGCAGCTCACTGCAATGCACTTGTCGTCTGTTGTGCGCTAAATGAGGAAACACGTCATGTAATTAACAAGGAATCCATGTTGGCACTGGGGAAAAGAAGGAGTTATTGTCGACGTTGGAAAAGGGCTCTGATAGATGGTAACGTCTAATATACACCTAAGAAAAAGAAGAGCATCCATGCATTATTCAATATCAACCATAGATTATCAATAATAAAACTAATAAATTAATCTAACGATGGTTAATTGTTGAGAGAACCAGTTGAGAAGGTTATTGATAATTTGCAAAAAAAACCCTCCAATATTATTTTCATTTTAAGCCTTCTTATTCTTTTTTTCCCCTCTTCATTTTTCTCCTTTTTCCACGGCTCCTTTTTTCATAATAAGAAAAAAAACAAAAACATTCTTGAATGAACAAATAATTGTATTCACAACTTACATAGCAACTATTTAAATTTAGATAAATATTATATTAAAAATATTTAAGTAGATATATTCTACTTTTTTCTATATGATGATAAAATGAACATATGAATTAATGACTTCTTGAAAATTATTTAAATCTTTTATCCTTAGTCTTATTTATAAATTTTTTTTTGCATGACCCTAAAATGATTTTATTAATTGTAATAAAAAAAATCATTTATTTATGCTTAATTCACGAAAATTATTTTTTGTCTTCTTGAAATATTTTTTTTATTTTTTCTACTACCATCATGGAAATTTTTTTATTTTAATTTATTTTTCATGATAATTAAATTAAATTTTGTTTTCTTTATGACTAAAATTGTCATAATATTTTATTTTATGTTTAATGTATTTCATAAAAATAAAATTTAATATATATAGAAATTTTTTTAATTTATATATATTATTTTTCCATCAATTATAAATTTAATATTTTCTAAAAACATTTTTTTAATCTTGTTTTGAAAATGTTTACTTTTAACTTTTTAATGGTTAGTGGGACTATGAGTCCCGCCATGCTATTATTAATTTTTTTTTTAAAGAATGGCATTTTTTTGTTTTAGCTAATTGTTCTTGTTCTTTCTCCTGCCCTAATCCCTATTTAGCTTTAATCAAAAGGTGAATTTTTTATTTTTCATATTTTTTTATGACACATGAAAATTTTATTTTAGTTTTATTTATTTCATGAAAATTAAATTTATTTTGTCTTTATAATTTTTTCTATTTCAACAATTTTTTAAATAAATTCTCATATATATATTTTTTTACATGAAGATTTTTTTTTCCTCACAAAACAACAATGGTGTGCTCCAGATTGTATGCTTTGGTAAATAGGATGGTGGGACTCCCAGTCCCGCAATGAATATTTGATTTTAAAATTATTTTTACATGTTTTAGACTGATAATTATATATATTTTATTTGAAAAATAGGAGTTTCTCCATGCAAAAAAAATTATATAATTTTTTTAATATCAATTGGGTAATTATTTTAATTTAAAAGTAATACTGCCTTATTGAAATTATATATATTTTATACGGGAATAGAATGTAGTCCCGCCATGTAATTAATTTTATTTAAAATTATATGTAATTATTTTTATTATTTTTATTATCAGAATATGATCCCAATTAATAATATTTAAAATTATTGTAATAATATTTACAATAATTTTAGTAATTTTTTAAAATTTTATGAACATTTTATTTAAGAAGCAATTAAAGAATATATATATATATATATATATAATTTAAAACAAATTTATTAATACACAAAAATTTGTTTTAGTTATTTTATGAAAAATTTTAATTTTTTTAAAATTATAGCATGACAATTAGTAATATATTATGTAATTTATTTATTTTTATACCTTTTTTAATATACCATCACAATTGTAATATTTTAATTTAAGATTGTCATTGAATTATTTTTTAAATTATTTTGATATGCTACCATGAAATTTAATATTTTTATTTACTTTTATAGGTTAATTTTATTTTTTAAATTTGGTAATTAAATTTTTTTAATAAAATAAAAATATATTCATAAACTTATTTTTTAATTAGACTTAAGCCATGATGAATTTCATTTTATTTTTACATTTTAATTATTTATTAAATCAAAATAAATTTTATTTTATTAAAAACAAGACTTCTTAATTTGTATGATAAAATTATAATTAATTGAAACTTGAAACTATTTAAATTAACATTTATAAGAGAGGAAATATTTAGCTAGTAGAAGATAAAAAAAATTACATTTCAAAATTTAAGCAAAA
This sequence comes from Styphnolobium japonicum, assembly GCA_023212625.1. Taxonomy (NCBI): domain Eukaryota; kingdom Viridiplantae; phylum Streptophyta; class Magnoliopsida; order Fabales; family Fabaceae; genus Styphnolobium; species Styphnolobium japonicum. The sequence continues at coordinate 8,908,508 of JALBWW010000007.1, read as the reverse complement.
ATAAATAAATAGAACAACAAACCCTCAAACTCATCATCATTTTCATGAAAATTAAATTAAATTTATTACTTCCATTAAAATATTATTTTATTTTCATTTATTTTTTTTGGGTGCATGACTCATTTTTTTAATTTTAATATTTTATTTCTCATCACGTATGAACATTTTTAACTTTTGTTTATTTCTTGAAAAATTAAATTTATTTTTCGTGCTCATAAATTTTTTTTTTAACTAGGGATATTCCTATTGAGATCTCAGAGGGAATCAGGAAATCCATGTGGGAGATCAAACTCACACCCAACATCAGCCCTCTCATTTCAAGAGTTTTTTTATTTTTTGTTTTTTATTTTTTTGTAATAGGAAGTCTAATATTTATCAAGAAGGGGATGAGTTGGATAAATTACAAGTAAAGTGGCTCGTGATATTCGACCTTGAGATGAAGCATCCTTAAAAAGACCTAGCCTTACTTGTGGACTTACGGCTAAATGTTTATAAGAGACAACCCAACCCAACCCAACCCAACCCAACACAAATTCGATTAACTTAATGTATAGTTGATAAGAAAATTTTGAAATTGACACTACTCCCAACAGAATTAACTCTAGGACACGATATGGCTTCGTTTTAAAAGTTTCAATATCTAGTTAAATTAAGTTGAACTAATGACACACAATAGACATAATTTATATAATACACCACTAATATCAAGAGGTACGTGAGTCTGAATTGCCATTCATGCTAGCTATCTGCCTCTACTTTTAAAGCTTTAATGATTTGTACGCATATAGTTGATGTTTCAGCTGGGAGACAAGAAAGTTAGATTTGTTGGTTTGGTAAAGATGGGCTTGGAAGTCGCCCATAGGCTCCAGGCCTTCGGTTGCACTATATTATACCACTCTAGGAACAAAAAGCCACTTGTTTCTCACCCTTTCTATTCCAGTGTTGTTGAGCTTGCAGCTAACAGCAATGTACTTGTTCTCTGTTGTGCTCTAAATGACCAAACGAGGCACATAATCAACAGAGAATTGAAGTCATTTTGGCACTGGGAAAAGGTGGAGCTATTATCAATGTTGGAAGAGGGGCTCTGATTTGGATGTGTTTGAGAATGAGCCTCGTGTTCCTAGAGTTCTTTGCGTTGGACAACGTGGTCCTATCACCTCATGCAGCTGCCGCTACATCAGAGTCTTTCATGGGTATCTGCCAACTTGTGGGACGCAATTTGGAAGCCTTCTTCTCAAATAAGCCTCTCATTACTCGAGTTATAGTTGATAGAGCTGGTTCTTCACATGTTTGTGAAACACCCACTCGTTGAATCCTTCTCCAACAAATCATTCACTTCTTTGGACAATACATGTATAGTCGGTTGTAAAGTTTCTTTTGTCATATATTCTGTCTATCAATAGATCCTGTTTGTACTAGTTATATGCCTGTGAAGATATAAGCTAATTGTTAATTAATATATTGTGCATTTTCAGAATCTAAAACAATATATATATATCCCACAACAAAATTTTTGTACGGAACTATTGACCATCTTGATCTGGAATTCAAAAGGCAACTACTGATACTGTAATCTAGAAACATTAAAGGCTTGTTTATTATATATTAAAAAAATGATTTTAATTTTTAATAATTTAGAGATTATTTTTTAAAATTTTTTTAAGAAAAGTATAAATTATTTTATATTTATTTATAATTATAAAAATTATTTTTTTAAATAAGAGTAGTTTCTTTCTTTTTTATTATAAGATATTTTTTTCAAAAGTTAATGAGAATAATTTTTTATTTTAATCATAAAAATAATTCTTTTAAACAAATAATTTTTTTAATAAGCTTAAATAAATATAATTAACATTATTAAAAAAATGTATTTAAAAAAATAATTTTTTTTATCAAATAATATGTAATAAACGAACTTTAATTAAGCAATATATATATTTCTTTAATTCCACTCCTCGTGTACATTTTAGTAAATATCATTGTGGCGTCGTGATCTTTCGTTATTTTGTTTGTATCTTGGAACTGTTTCTGTGACGCATGTGAAAAGGTCACTTGCGCGAATTATTGGTAAGAAAATTGCACTTTAGCTGGTTTTTGGCTTTTTGCTTTTATCCAATATTATCCGCACCTGTCGATTATAGTTTAATGTAAGAATTAAATTTATGAGTGGATTGAGTTAAATTGGTTAAAATTGAATTGGTTAATTTTGATGTAAAAAGATTATTTTTTTTAATTTTTTAATTACTTAACTACTTAACTAAAAATAATATGATGTTTGATAATTAAAATTTCAAAATTTTATTATATATTTTATTATTAGTAATATGTATTATGAATCATGTATATATATATATATTTAATATATAATTATGACTGATTTTACTAAATAATTATACTTATACTAATTGAACCTAAATTAAAAATTTTTTTAATTCATTATTTAATCCAATTTTATCAACATTACTTTTATCACGAACTATAAATACCTGCTTCTCTTTCACAAATATGTAAATAAATTTTACAATCACATAAAAGTAATTTTTTTCTCCTTTTAGTTAAAAAATAAATAAAATGCACCGTTATGCCTATAAAAGCACTTTAACTTTTGTAAAAGCAAAGTTAAACGGAGTTGCTATGATTATTAAGATTGAAGAGTTGCTATGATTATTAAGATTGATCTATAATATATAGATAGAAAAAAAAACCTACTTTCTTTTCTTCTTTAGTTCTTTTTTCATTTATACTTGTTCTGTTTTCTGTTTCTCCTTCAATATTTTGTATTTTCATTTAAAACGTTTCTTTTCGGTTCATTTACTTTTGTCTTGATTTAGGAACAGTAAAGGATAAAAGAGGGGAGGACACCTGCCTCAAACTCACATCTAATGATATCATAAATTTTATTTATAATATATTATTATTATTTAAATAAAAAACAATTTTATACACATATTATTACATTAATTAATTATTTATTAGCGACACATTAATCTTTTAATAATAGTTAATATTATTTTTTTTAATAATTAAATTTAATATCACTTTAAAAATTAATTTAATTATATAGTGTGATATTAATAATTTAATTTAATTTAATATATTTATAAATAAAAGAATAACTCTAGCGTATGTCAAAGAAGTAAAATAAATATTTACTCATTAAATAGCATCTGATACTTGTCGTGCTCCTATAGGAGGCAACGTATTACGCATCAAGGATCGATATTTGCATCAATAATGCAATGGAGATAAGATGATAATGGAGATAGGTGGACGTACACTTTCCCGTTCGTCCTCATGCTCTCATTCTTCTCCTGTTTCTTTACCCAGTGCTGTTTTTCTTCTTCAAACCAGTACTCTGCTTTCTTCCATACGAGTTGAAGTAGTGATCAAGAAGTAAAGAGACATATGATCGCAACTTACAGTCACCCGATTCGAAGTAAAAAGGTTTCTTCCTTTGTCTCTTCTGTCTAGTTTGGCTCATAGCTTGTTTAAGATTAAGGAATTTAATTTGCTCAAGATAACAATTAAAGACGAGCGTGTTCAGATCTTTCAAATGTGGTTTTATAAAAAGTTACAAAAATATAATTTAACTTAAAGCTAAAACGTGTAACTTTTTACCAAAATTTTGGTAAATATTGTATTCCACCCAAGAATGAATTTTGTAGTGTTCACTTCATGCTTGGCGTTACACAATGCATTCACCAATTCTATGAACACGCACTGTGTTTTCTCACAGTAAAAAATTATGAAGAATTAGAAATGGAGAATCAGAAAACATGTATAGGAATGTATTTTGATCTCAAGAATTGATCTTAGAGGGGAGGAAAATTTGGTTATAATTTCTTAAAATGAATTCTGATGTCTATAATGCATTTTGGGAACAACTTGATACTGTCCAAGTAAATTTAATCTCCTACTTAGTTGATTGGTAGAGAAATACTGTTAAGCATAATGTAATATTTTATGCTTGGAAATATTTGTCTAAAAGTTATCTATCTTAAAAAATTAGTGCATTTATTGAAGACAAATTGGTTAGCCCAAAAGCATTATTATTATTATTATTATTATTGGTTAAAAAACCCAAAATTTCAAAATATAGTTTTCTCACTTCTCATTTTGAAGTTAAAGTGCGTACTCATCCTCCAAATTAGTTAATTCTTGAGAAAGTTGTCAAACATGTCATCCCTTGTTCTCCATCTCCTTTGACGCACTGCATTTTCTTATTCACCCATTTTTCCTTTGGTTCCTTGCTTGAAGTTCCATTCCACATCAACTTTCTCTTTTAGTTCCTTGTTTGATTTTGTGAAAATTACAATTTAGTTCATGTGTTTAGAAAAATATTTTCATTAAGTTCTGTCATTAAATTAATTAAATATTAAATTATTTATTTATAATTAATTAATACTTTATTTTTATTTTAAATATTAATATGTAATTAATTATAAATAAAATATTAATTAAAATAATTTAATACTTAATTAAATCTATAACCAAAATAAATTAAAACACTTTTTTATATGTCAAAAAAATAAATTTTCTTTCAACCTTTGATTTTTCCCATCTGTTCTCCACTAGACCCTAATGCACTTATATCCAAGAGTACTGATATTAAAATTTAGAAAGATCCCCGGTGCCTTCTGCTTCGTATTAGGGGCCAAATTATTGGTAGTTGAGGCCTCGGGGCCCCAAAATTTTTTAATCTTATTTTTGTGGAATATAACTGAAGTCTTCTTAAATTTTAATTTTGGTCCCAATCTACTTATTATTTTAGTTTCGATCCAATCTGAAACAATTAACTCCACTTCAACTTTCTCCTTTAGCTCCTTGTTTGATTTTTCCCATCTGTTATCCACTAGACCATAATGCACATAAATCCAAGAGTACTGATATTAAAATTTAGAAAGACCCCCGGTGCTTTCTGCTTCGTATTAGGGGCCAAATTATTGGTAGTTGAGGCCTCGGGGCCCCCAGTTTTTTTAATTTTATTTTTGTGGAATATAACTGAAGTCTTCTTAAATTTTAATTTTGGTCCCAATCTGCTTATTATTTTAGTTTCGATCCAATCTGAAACAATTAATCTAATATAATTTTTATATATAATTATAATATGTATAATTTACTTTTAATGATAAATATCATATTCAGCCTGCCATTTTCATTTTATATTCTTCACAAGCTGTCCCGTGCGCTCCTCCTTCTCTAACTCTGACCCACTCTTTATTTTCTTATTCACCCATTTCTCCTTGGCTCCTTTGCAAATGTTTCTCTTCAACTTTCTTCGTTTGCATTTGCTCTTTCATGATAGCTTCTGGTCCGTTCTTGCTTTCCAAGTGATGATGAAGTAAATACAAATCACAATTGATCGATCAAATTTGAAAGAAAGGTTCTTTCTTGGTCTCAGTATCGTCATCTATATAACTCGTTGTGCATATATATATATATATATATATATATATATATATATCCTGTTTAATTTTATTTTTCCCTTTTCTCTGTTAGTTTATGGTGAATAAATTTCATGCAGCAACTAAAGAAGAACGGAGTAGTGACATAAACCTGCGCTGAGAAAGGTTTTTGCATTCTATTGACACAAGTTCTGCTGCAGGTAAACACAAGTTTACGCAAGGCTATTGAAAATAAAATTATGACAAAAATATACTTTTTATTTTTTAATTTTGCTTTAAATTTTATTTTTATCTCACGATTATATTTTTGTTTTGTTTTTATCTTAATTTTTTTAAACTCACGAAAATTTGCTATTACCATTAAAAATATTAATAAAATTTACTGACATAATATTTTATATGAACATAAATATATAGTTAACATTATTTAATTAAGATTTTTTTAAAACTAATAGTTAGTTACAAATTTAATGAGTTTTTTAAAATATTGAGAAAAAACGAAACAAAATAATTATAAGATAAAAATAAAATTAAAGGATAAAAAATAAAAATTTTCTTATGATAAAGGATATGCATAACTTTTTATAATACTGTCATCTAAAATAAACCCTTTCAAATTTATTTTAAAATGAAACAAAAAGGTCAACACACCAAAAAAAAAAATCTGTATACCTTTCTCAGACATTATAGTTATACAGCAATCATTATTCATTTTCTTCTTCAACTAATGCTTCTTCTGTGAAATTTAATCATTTAGTTGATACTTTATTCTGAAGAGTTTGTTATTTATTATTAACTATTAATTTCATAATAAATATTTAAAATTTTTATTAAATATAATTAATGATAAATAAATGCTTGAGAAAAAGATGAGTATCTTATCTTTCTCCTTTTTCCCTTACTTGCCTTCGAAAATGGCGCTGAAGCAACGACGAATGACAACTTCAACTATCCTATTTTAAACAGGTATGTTTCTTTGTAAGATGTTGCGTAAGTGCATCAAGTAAACTGGAAATAATTCAGGAAGTAATTAATAGATATATTAGAAAGATATCATTGACGTATATATAATTTTAAATTTTGCATATTTTTTTGCTAATTGTGAAATTATATGTAATTCTTTAACTTAATTTTTTTAATAGTTATGTAGGAATCGAGGCTCAGTTGAAAGCCATAAAGTCCCTAAACACACAGAAAACAACAGCGACACAGGAAATAAACCAAACAATTGATAGGCACAAAAAATTATCAAGTAAGAAACTAAAAGAAAGAGTAGAAAAATCACACACAAGACTTTACGTGGTTTGATCAATGTGATCTACACCCATGGGAGAGAGCAGCTCGTCTTTCACTATGAATTCAATGAGTTCAATCATATAGGTTACAATGAACCCAACTCACTTGAATCTTCTCTCAATTACAATCAAGGTGTTTCTCTCAATCCCTCATCAAGATCGCACATGAAAAACGCTCAAAACCCTTCTTTGATCTCTAATTTCTCAAGTTTGTAACTCTGTGTTCTGTTTTTTTCCACAAACTGAAACTGACATTTAAATCAGATTTCTTTTCTTTTTCGCCTGGCGAAAAAACCAGCTCGCCTGGCAAATTTCATTAGACAGCAAATGAACCAAATTTCTCCCAACAAAGAAACAGCTCGCCTTGCGAATTTCATCGAGCAGCAAAAGACAGATTTTGAGTCATTCATCACAAGTTATGCATGTATAAAATAGAAAATAATTATTGTGCAAACAATTTTTTTAATTATATTATGATAAATGTCATAAAATAAAACATTAATATTAATATATTTCATATTGCTTATCATTAAAAAATTTATTTGAAAAGTTAGAATAACAATCATAGACATAAAAAAAATTACAATTAGTCTCTACACCATAAAACTGCTAAGAATCATATTAACAATATTGAAAATTTTGTGATTATCTTGAGAATAATTTTTTTAGTATGAAAATGCTTAATAAATGAGAAAATATAGTTAAAATATATTGACAATTAAAAACCACATTATATAAAAGTTAAAAAGGAAATTACCAAAAAAAGAAAAAAAGGAAATATGGAGGAGGTGATGAGGAACACATACGTCGTTGTATCCCAGCTCCCTTCCTTTGAGACCATCGTTCCTTACATCAGGCATCAGGGAAGAGTTGTTCGTACCTAAATGGCCAAATCTCATCTGTTACACTTGCAACTCACCCCCTGTAACTGTGACTAGCTATAGGTTATAGTACTAGACTACTAGTAGGTTTTCTTGGTCAGCAAGCTAGGTTTACTCTCTCCTCTATAATGAAAATTCTGTTGTTGCTAATCATGGTTAAAGAGAATATTCTTGGGCATCTATTTGATTGACTATTAGTACGTAGTAACAGTGGCCAACCAGAATGGACTGTAGTTTTTCAGGAAGATTAGAGATGATTGTTATTTCGAGAAATCTCATGTGGGGGTTATAATTTACTCAAAAAGAATGAATAGTAGTGGCATGAAAGTACTGGTGCACAATGATCTTTTTCATTGTAGGTAGGGTGATTTCTATTTGTTTTTTTTTTTTTTAATTTCAGGAAAAAAGGGGAAAAAGTTGGTGCATTATTTCAAACCTTGAAGGCAAATATGACTTTAAATTTCATACTTGATCAATCATGAATTTAAACGGATTTAAACGGTCTGGCCTCATGATCCACAAAACAAATGCTATATCAATTTTTTTTTCTGTTTTCTCTTTTGTTGGCTATACAGGAGCGAAAAAATTATTAATAATCCGGATGAAAACAAAATTGGTTTTCTATTAAAAAAAAGTGAACACTATTGATGATCTTTCTTGTCTACCTAACGACAAAAGTTTTGGCAAAGAAATTTATTCGTTTTAGAAAATTCTTGAAGTCTTCTTCGAAAGAATTTCATGAAAAACCAATCATTTCCTTAATTTGTTCTTTTTTTTTTTCCTGCTACGATCACATTGTTGCTTGCTTTTACATTATATACTTATTCTGATTCTTCATATTAATTGTCAGGTGTTGTTTTAGAGTCTTAAGTGACCCTGGACTTACAAGCTCCTGAATTATTTTCAATCCATTCATATTTGAAGGAGGTAAGGCTCTTTAATATATGTTTTCAGTGTCCTTGTGTTGCTGTCCATATATATTCTTGTTTATCTTAATTCTATGTTTACATTTTCAACCTTAGAAGAAAGATGTAGGACTAACAGAAGAAAATCCAAGAAGAAAGCATGGGGTTTCTATCTGACCTTCCTCAGAAAGCTCTGGCTTTTGTTAAAGATTGGCTAAAAGAGGAACTGCTTTACCTTTGGTTATATGAGGACTATGTTAAGAAGCTAAAGGATGATGTTGAAGATCTCCATGACAAAAGGGAGAGGGTGGAACATGAAGTTGATGATGCAAGACGAAATGGGAGAGAAATTCCTGCCTACGTGGATAAATGGTTGAAAAGGGTGGATGAGATATCTCCTGAATATGACAAGTACCTGGAGCATGAAGACCACGCAACTACAGGGTGTTCCAATGGTGTCTTTCCTAACCCATGGACAAGGCATCATCTTGGCAAAAGAGCAGATGAGATGTCACAGCAAGTGAAAGGACTAGTTAGTAAGTCCAACTTTGATTCTGTTTCTTATCATCTGGCCCCAACATCCATAGATGCTCTTTTGTCTAGCATTGGTTATGAAAACTTTAAATCGAGAAATGAAACCACCGAAGCGATTATGACAGCACTAAAGGATTCTACCGTAAGAATGATTGGGATCTGTGGGCTGGGTGGTGTGGGTAAGACCACTTTAGTCAAGAAAGTTGCAAGGAAAGCCCGGAAAGAGAAGATGTTCAATGTGGTGGTGATGGCAAATGTTACAAGAAATCCGGACCCAAAGAAAATTCAAGGCCAAATTGCTGATATGTTGGGGTTGAGATTGGAAGAGGAAAGTGAAGTCGGAAGAGCAGGTAGATTGAGAGAGAGATTAAAGAAGGAGAAAGAGAACATCCTTGTGATCCTAGATGATCTTTGGGAAGGATTGGACTTGAATAAATTGGGAATTCCATTTGATGATGATAATTTCAGCCAGAGGACTGGCAAAGACGGTGACATGATGAAAAAGGAAAGATCGCGTGGGGATTACAGAATGTGCAAAATTTTGCTGACTTCTAGAAGCAAAGAAGTATTGTCTAATAAAATGAATGTGAAGGAAAACTCAATTTTCTCCGTGGGAGTCATAAAGAAAGAGGAAGCAGAGATAATGTTTAAGAATGTGGCTGGAGTATCTGATAAATATTCTGACTTTGATACATTGGCAGCTAAAATTGCTAACAAGTGCGGAGGCTTACCAATGGCAATTGTTACAGTTGCAAGGGCATTAAGAAATAAGAACTATTCCAATTGGAATGAAGCACTTCGACAACTTGAAAGCCAAGAGTTTACTGGTGTACAGGAACCAATGGAGTTCTCAACAAAGTTGAGTTATGATCATCTAGAAAGCGAGGAGCTCAAGTCTGTATTCTTACTCTGTGCTCGCATGGGTCATCATCCATTAATTATGGAATTGATGAAGTTCTGTATTGGTTTGGGTATATTTCAAGGAGCCCATACCATAAGAGAAGCTCGCAATAGAATAGATATCTTGGTCCAAAAGCTGAAAGACTCAAGTTTGTTGTTAGACAGTGATTCTAAAGATCGTTTTAATATGCATGATACGGTACGTGATGCCGCCCTATCAATAGCATCGAAAGAGCAGCATGCATTTACTATGAGAAATTGCAAAATAGATGAATGGCCTGAGAAAGATGCATTTGAAAGGTACGAAATTATTTCTTTAAACTATTGTGATATCATTGATGGGTTGCCTGATGGCATAATTTGCCCTAGACTCAAACTCTTCCATCTTGAAAGTACCGATCATTCTTTACGAATTCCAGACAATTTTTTTGAAGGAATGAAAACACTTAGAGTGTTGATATTGACTGGTATTGATCTATCACATGGCTTACCTACTTCAATTGAAGGCCTCAAAAACCTCAGAATGCTTTGTTTGGAGGAATGCGTGCTAGGTGACGACTTATTCATCATTGGAGTGCTAAAGAATTTAAGAATTCTCAGCCTCTCTGGATCAAAATTCAAAAAGTTACCAAATGAATTAAGGGAGTTAGGTAAGCTACAATTGCTTGACATCAGTAAATGTTCCAAAGTTATAGTGATTCAGCCTAATGTAATTTCAAGGTTGAATAGATTGGAAGAGTTGTATGTGAGAAATAGCGTAATTCAATATGAGGTCAAAGGGCAGACCAACCATACTGAAAATGATTTTCTTGCTGAGTTGAGGAATCTGCGACATTTGACGACTCTAGACATATACATACCAAATGTTGAAGTTTTTCCTAAGAACTTGTTCTTGGACAAGTTGGATAGCTACAAAATTTTGATTGGAGATTTCAAGTCTCTTCCAGTTGAATATTTCAAGATGCCTGATAAGTATGAAGCTTCAAGAGCTTTGTCATTACTGCTGAAAGAAGGCAATGACATTCATTCTCTAAAGGGGATTAAATTGCTGTTCAAAAAAGTTGAAATTTTGTTGATGGGAGAACTAAATGGTGTGACGAACGTTTTCTATGAGTTGAATCTGGAAGGATTTCGAGATCTAAAGCATTTGTTCATTTTAAATAACTTGGACATTGAGTACATCATCAACTCAATGGAGTTTTCTTATCCTCATGATGCTTTTCCCAGTCTGGAGTCACTGTGTCTCTACAAACTGAAGAGCATAAAACAAATTTGTTGCAGTCATCTTACCGATGCCTCCTTCTGCAAATTAAAAACCATCAAGATCATGGTTTGTGCCCAATTGAAGAATCTCTTCTCCTTTTACATGGCTAGACTGCTTACTAATCTGGAAACAGTTGAAGTTTCTGAATGTGATTCTTTAAATGAGATTGTTGATGGAGAAAGACAAGGGAATACTGACAATGATGTGCAGTTTCGTCGATTACGGTCTTTGGTATTACGATCTTTACCAACATTTACTAGCTTCTATACAAATTATGAGATGCTTTCCCCTCAAGTGTCAAACATGGATGTTGGCGAAATTACTGTGGATGATGAGCATGGTGTCATTCCTTCCGTTTCTCTCTTCTGTAAACAGGTATATATGTTTAATACTTTCACGAATATGTTTATCCTTTTCTTTCATCAGTTACATTTGCATGCCATATTGCTTCAAAGCTTGCGTTCTCTAGCATAAATTACCTTGAGAAAATCATTATTAATTCCTTTGGAGAAAGTAATTGTGTGCATGCCTGCAGGTTATACTTCCCAACTTGGAGAGCTTGGAGTTGTCCTCAATCAAAATTCTCAACATTTGGATTACTGAGCAACCTTTGCCGAGTTCGTACTTTGAAAATTTGATGAACTTGAATGTAAATGATTGTAATAAATTGAAACATTTATTATCATTGTCCATGGCTGCGAGTTTGGTGAATCTCAAGGGCCTTTGTGTAAGTAGATGTGAGATGATGGAAACAATATTCAACCCTGCAGAAATTAGTATGAATGATGGAAAGGTATGTATGGTGCATAAGATTGAATTGCATTGTTTATGTCTCCTCTTAATATAACTGTTCATTACCTAATGGCTTCTTTGCGTTACAGCAGGTTATTACAATCTTTCCTAAGTTGGAGGAGATCCAACTCACCGGCATGGAGATGTTGACGACCATATGGCATGCCCAAGTCAGTCTAGATTCTTTTCGCAAACTGGGTTATGTGGATATCGAAGGGTGTGAAAAACTTGTCACTATTTTTCCTTGTCACATGATGGGAAAATTTCAGAGTCTAGAGAGCGTGAATATTGTTAAATGTAATGCAGTGGAAGAGATATTTGACCTCAAAGATGCTCCAAAAATGGATGGTGGGAGAGAAACAAATTTGCGGTTTGTTTCCGTAGAAGCACTCCCAAATTTGAAGTATGTATGGAATAGAGATCCTGAAGGAATTCTAAACTTCAAAAATCTGCTAAGTATCCAGGTTCATGATTGTCCCGTCTTAAAAAATCTCTTACCAGCTTCTGTAGCCAAAGATCTCTCAAAGCTTGAATACCTCTCGGTTATGAATTGTGGTGAAATGGAAGAAATTGTTATGTTGGAAGAAGGATCGGAAACAAGCAGCATTGCATTCAAGTTTCCTCAAGTTATGCACTTGACATTTATAACACTACCAGAACTCAAGAGTTTCTATCAGGGGAGACATACAATAGAGTGGCCGAAATTGAAGGAGCTGGCAATGGTCAACTGTGACAAGTTGGAAGCATTCACAACGCGAACCACAAACCAAGAAGGACAACCAATGGCAATCTTCTTACCTATGGAGGTACAAAGAACAATTTATTAATAGCTAGTACTCTGCCCATGGTCTCCTCTATCCCTTTTAAGTTTCAACTCCCATTACCCTATTGTTTTATGACTTCTAATTTGCCAAACCCATATTTAACTTCTTTCTGTACACTGTTTTGATGTTTTGAGTTGCTCCCTTGCGATTCTTTCATGTTTAGATTCTGTGTTAATATAGTTGAAAAAAAGAATTAAAAAATTGCTGAATAGCGTCCTTGGAAAATTGTCATTGCCACTCTGACAAAGATAAAAATGAATTTAAAGTCAATTTTTAGTCTTATATTTCTATTATATACCGTTTTATGTGGTTATGATAAATCAATTTTTAATAAGTTTGCCAACATTTTTTTTAATTTAAAAACTAGAAAAAGAAAAACATAAAGACGCAAACGCTTGTCCATGTAAGAAAATAGAAAATATTTTTAAAATAAAAAATGATAGAGAGAAAAAGTTGGAAGCTGGAGTAACAGACGAAATATGAGAAAAGTGGATAAAGAATAATTTTTTTTAAAAAAAATATTTTATGGGTTATTATATTTTTTTAAAAAGAAAACAATAAATGGTGAAATTTTATATTTTTCTTTTTAATTTGAAAACTAATTAAAAGATAAGAACATAAAAAGTAAAGAATTATTATTAAGTCTTGGTACTAAGATATGAATATAAAAAACTTTCTTAAAGTTCTTTTATTAGTAATTGAAATAGATAATTATAAATTTGTGTAGAACTTAGTGATATAATTGTACCTAATTGAAGATTTTAGTCTTTACGAATTAATTTGATCAAATTATATATATTGTTAATAGCTATTGGATTTTTTATTTTTGTTTGACAGAAAATCGAGTAATTGGTTTAAATATTTAGTTTCTTAGCTAAAGAATACATTAATGTTGTATTTTCATTTAATTGTTAAGTAACTAATTATTTTCAATGTATTGGCAATGGATTAGCTAGCTCCTTAAGAGAAACTCAAAATTAGAGCAGTTACTGTAACCCAAAATAAATACGAAAAAAGAGATTTTATTTATTTATTTATACATTAATAGTATTATACGTACTAATCCAGTAAGAATATAACTCAAGAATATAATCATTTACATAACATTTAGACTTTTGAATGTATTACTATCAAAGTACCTAAGTATTTAAAAAAAAATTACACCCATATATATATATATATGTATGCAAGCCCTTGGTTGAACCATTCTGTACATGACATTAGTTTTGACACATTCATGGCCTCATGGGTGGTATGTGTTGTTGTGACAGAAGTGATTACGTGAGTAGCACTTTTTTCCTTCGTATAATCTACTTTTGCTTCTTCATCTGTTTTCAGGTAATCTCCAACTTGGAGTTTATGGGAATAGGCTGGTACGAAACCGAAAGGCTACGGCAGTGCATTGGAAACTACCGAATGCATCGTCTGAAAGAGCTTCGCTTGCTTTCAGTGCAAAGTATTGAGATTCTCTTTTGGTTTCTGCACAGAATTCCTAGCCTGGAGACCCTATCATTGCACGTATGTCGCTTCAAAGAGTTATATCAACATGGTAGCCTGCTTGCTCGAGAAAGGATCGGGACTGTAGTGCAACTGAAGGGTTTGATGTTATGGTCATTTCCTAATCTACATAACATAGGCTTTGAACACGACCCAGTTATTCAAAGGGTGGAGCTCTTATATATATCTAACTGTCCTCGTTTGGTCAATTTAGCACCTTCCTCTGTATCTTTCACTCACTTGACAAATCTAGAAATAGTCGAATGTGATGGACTAATAAAGCTAATGGCGTCCTCAACCGCAAAAAGCTTGGTTCAGCTGACAATGATGAAGGTTAGTCAATGTAAAGTGATGGTGGAAATTGTAGCGGAGGAGAACGTTGAAGGAGAAGAAGAAGATGAGATTGTTCTCAGCAAATTGACAACTTTAGAACTTGTATCTCTTTCAATTCTCACAAGTTTTTGCAGCTCCAAGGTTCTTTCCTTTAAGTTCCCATCATTGGAAAAATTGATGGTGAGAGATTGCCCTATGATGAAAATGTTCTGTGGGGGAGTCACAACCACACCAAATTTGCGACAAGTTCATGCTGTAGAAGGAGAAGAGGAAGGAAAGTGGTTTTGGGAAGGTGATTTGAATGCTACGATACAAAAAATTTCGGCAGAGATGGTATGTATTAATTTATTAATTTAATGTTCACATTCTTCACAAATCTCAACGCTATTTTCATGGAATACTCAAGTGAGAGCTACGAAATATTATGAGAAGTGAGCATATCTTTAACTTCGAATCTTACATGATTACATAAAAAATTCCTATGACTGAAAAAAATTATATGACTTTATGTTATAATTCTAATTGCTTATATAAGATTTAATAGTTAAGATTTATTTCTTTTGGTCTCATAATAGGCCGAACTCATATTACTTATTTTTGCTATTAGATAGCTAGTAAATAATTTTAATTTAAGTTCTGTTTTTACACATGTATTGATAAATTATTAAAATGAATTGCTAGTAAATAGTTTTAAATTAATTTTTTTACATTATCATTAAATCATGTATTGACATATCATTAAAAATTTTAATTTAAGATTTGCTTGTTTCAATCTCACAATAGGGACTCATATATTACTTATTTTTGTTATTAGATAGCTAGTAAATAATTTTAATTTAAGTTTTTTTATACTATCATTCAATCATGTTCATAATCGAATAAAAAAATATAAATTGAAAAAATCAAATCGAACAAAATCGATTAGTGTTGGTTTTGTTTGGTTTTCTTTTTAATATTTTTCATTTATGAAATCAAACAGAATATATTTTTATAATTTACATTTTTGTAGATAATTAGATTTTAACTTATTGTTGTTTTTGAGGGGAAAAAAGGCTAATTTATTGTTTATATTTATTTAATGATGTTTTTATTAGGATTTTTGATCAATTTGTTATTACTTGGTCCATAGAAAGAAAAATGCAAGGTTTGATTTGAATTTTTATTTTAAAAGGTATTTTACAAAAATCGAATAGACCAAACTGAATCAAATCAATTGGTAATGTTTTGCTTCATTTTGATTTTCTAACCAAAATCAAATTGTTCGGTTCCAACATAGATAAAAAAAATTGATTGATTTGACTTAGATGATGTTAATCTCTCTCTACAATCAAACTAATCCAAATTACAAACACTCATTTTTTTTAAGTAATTGTTGTCATAATCAAACTTTTTTAATAATGTATGATTGAGTAATAAAAAAAATTGTCTTATATTGGATAAAAATTAAATCATTTCTTGAATGTATAAATTTCATTTAATGTTAATTTTGTAATTTAGAGTAAGAAAAAGTAGCCTGTGTAAATTCCTGTCTCTAGGAGTTAAAGCAAATTCTTCATCTGAAGGGTAAAAAAGAGTAGCATATAGCATTATTATATTTGAACTCTAACTTACTTTGAAGGGGCTCTCTCTCTCTCTCTCTCTCTCTCTCTCTCTCTCTCTCTCTCTATATATATATATATATATATATATATGTAATTATATGTGTTGCACTGAGCGTTGGCGTAGGTCTCTTTCATGGTGAATATTTTTGTATTCGTAGGTTTCTTGTAATTACTTGGAAACTTTGCAACTTTCCGGCTATCTTGAGCTGCTAGAACAAGTATGGCATGGAGAAGTTTCCCTGCCAGACAACTGCTTTCGTAATTTGAAAACTTTGGAGTTGGACAATTGTGAACATCTATCATATGCAATTCCATCTATTTTACTTGCTTACCTAAAGAATTTGGAAGAATTACAAGTGCGGAGTTGTAGTCTGGTGGAGGCAATATTTGATATAGATGACACCAAGGTGAGAACAACTGAGAGAATAGCCTTCGGTTTGAAAAAATTGACTTTAGATGAGCTGCCGAATTTGAAGCATGTCTGGAACAAGAATCCTCAGGGGATTCTCTGCTTTGAAAATCTTCAAACCTTGACTGTTACTAGCTGTAAAGGTCTACAAACTCTGTTTCCAGTATCTGTGGCAAAAAGTCTTCTGAAACTTGAAACTCTCATGATAGAAAAGTGTGGGAGGTTGATGGAAATAGTTATAAAGGAGGAAGCTGCTGTCGAAGGAGCAACTAACGAGTTTGTGTTCCCTCGTCTAACGTCGTTAACTCTACATCTGCTGTCAGAGCTCAAGTACTTTTACCGTGGAAGCTTCAATCTGGAATGCCCTGTACTGAAAGAATTACGCGTGTATCATTGTGGTAAGTTTAAGATATTCGCATCAGAATCCTCAGGCCACGAAGAAGCACACCTGGAGGATCATGCTGATATTTCAAGTAATGCACAGTATTCTCTCTTCCCGGCTCGAAAGGTACCAATCTTTTTCAATATCTTTATTTACATGAAGAGAAATGTTGAAAGGTTAATGGTAGAATTGATCATTAATTTCTTTACATTAATGATCAATCCGGTTGTTAACCAATTTCATAGATTCTGCTATGAGTGATTGACGTTTGCACATTGTCATTGCATAAATCATGTGAAATTCATCTTAATAGAATAACGGCTAAAATGAATAGCACATCTTAAGTTCGGTCCTCCAATAAATGATTCCTTGTAGTTTAAGTTTAGCAGGGCACCTCCATAAATTTGTGACATTCATTCATTCAAGAACTAATAAGTATGTCAACTCTATAAAAAAAAAAATTTAACAAAATTTGGACTGTCTTTAACATTTTTGCTTAAATAGTCCGCCTCGCTACTCCATCCTATGCTGCAGCGAATTTAGCTCTGCATATAAGGCAGCTCAGTAGATGTTTTGTTTGGGATGCCGTGCAGCATTAGATAATTGAATAAAGTAGATGCTGGCTTTTCGTAGAAGAATAGGTGGCATGACATTGTAATTAATGTGCAGCTTTAGAATATTGGATAAAGTCAGAGAAAGCTGCTATTTCTCTGAAATTCAAAGAAATTGGTAACTTGGTTGATGTATAAGAATTATTTTCATATTTATTTTTTTTAAGATATTATATTTATTTAATATTTATTAATTATTATTTATATTTAATAAATTTTTTAATATTTATTATAAAATTAACAATCAATAAATAATTAATAACTTATTTTAAATAACAAAGTCTCGTTACAATTCTTTTAATCCATTATCAAATTTTACTTTCTAACTGGCTCACCGGATGCATAAATGCTAGCTGGCTTTGCTTTGGCATCGCTTGCGACGTCAAAACTTATTTGGAGAATGAAACTTATTTTTAGATTGAGAGAAATAATTTTTTATTAATTATTTTAAAAATAATTAAATATTTAATTATATTAATTAATAATTTATATATAATTAATTAATAATTTATTTTTATTTTAATATTTAATACGTAATTAATTATATATAAATTATTAGTTAATATAATTAAATATTTAATTAATTTTTTAAAATAAACTAATAAAAAATTATTTTCCTCACACTAAATGTAAAAATTATTTTCCAAGCTTATATATAGGCTTGCTCACGACTTTGTTAAGCCATTTCCTTCTTAGTTCATTTCCAAACCATTTGGTACATCACTTGCCAATTATGAGAAGATTTTTAAAATGGAAGTCCCACATTTTTTAAAGTATATCTTAATTGAGACATAATTTTTTTTAATGAAAGAATATTTTAATTAAAACATGACTTTTTATGAAAATATGTGTTTATAAAAACAATTTTTCATAAAATGATGTCTTAATTAGAACATGACTTTTTATGAAAAGGTATATCTCAATTGAGATATGACCTTTCATGAAAGTGTATGTTTATATAGATATAATTTTTTTATGAAAGTATGTTTTCGTAGACATGACTTTTCATAAAAGTATGTCTTCATAAAGATATAATTTTTTATCAAAACATGTCTTCATAAAGATATAATTTTTTATCAAAATATATCTTAAATAAGACATAAATTTTGATGAAAATATGTATCTTGAATCGTATCTTTTCACAAAGGTTATATCTCTTCACCTTATATCTCTTAAAGTTCTATAAAAGAGATTATTTTTAATATCAAATCAAACTCTAGTTTCTTTTGTACATAAAAAAGAAATTAAAGAATTATTATTTTATAAAATATTATTATTATTATTAGCTTAATTTCGATTGTATAATACGAACTGATGGAAGTAAATTAAACCTTAAAAAAGTGTCAATACACGCCTTAACGTTTATGCGCATTTCTAATTTTATAGTAATTTCTCTAACTTAAAGAACTGTTGGTTCTTATGTAATCTACTCTTAGTATATTTCGCGTGTGCTGAGAGTATACGCCAGTGAAAAAATATTGTGAGATATTTTGAGTGTATTTAGGATTTGAGTTTTGAATAAAATGTGATTACTTTTGTATTCTTCATCATATTTTCTTAGTAAAATATTAATTGTCGTAGTTGCCCATAGATGTAGGCTATAAACCGAACCATTAAATCCTAGTCTCGTTTATTCTTACACTTTCGCATCATTTGTGCCGCGTTATTTGTGCCTTTAGGCCCTTTAGCTACAACATACTGGTATCAGGGCCCTCTTGTAGAGTTATGGATAAATTTGTTCGAAGATGTCCACCAAGAAATTTGATATTTAATAGTCCCATTAACATTGGGATGTGTAAGGTCCATATGATGGCTGTTCTGACACAGCAAGACTTTAGCACTTTTTGGCTAAGAAAGGAAGTAAAGATTATGAGTGGGAAGAAATTGATCAAAAAAGCCTTACCACTATTTAGCTATGCATTACATATGGCGTATTGCAAGAGGTCCTTTCGGGAGAAAAAAATAGCAGCAGAGCTATAGACCAAGTTAGAGTCATTATTTAAGACTTGCGGTAGCATAGTTATTAAATTCGTACTAATAGTCGGATTAGTTAGATTATTAAATTAATAGGTTGTTGGTCAAATTATATATATAATGATATTTATTATTATAAATAGATAAAAGAAATGATAATATTAAGAAAAAAATTTAATTTTTAATTCATAAAAAAACTTTAAAATTTTTATTAACATGTTCATAACTTAAAAAATAATTTTTTTTAAAAAAAATTTAAATTAACATGATATAGATCTTAAAAAGTTATATAAATATATATATATAATTAGTCCAAATCAAATAAATAAGACAAAAATTATGACTTTTCAAACAAGTTTTTTTTTTAATTTCATGACCTGGCTGGTTCATCGGTTTAACTAGCCAAATTATTGATTTTTTGCCAAAATCAGCTGAGTCAAACTAGATCACACTAATTTTAATACATGATTAATTTAAATGATCACTCAAATCGATTTCTTAGTCAGCTCATTGATTCACTGAATAGCCCAGTTTGAGTTTAATAACAATGCTCCATAGCCAACTCTGAGGGAGGTCACGCTTCAAGGTAGAAGAGAAACAAGAGAAAGAGAGTTAATGATACGGTGATGTGTTATTAGCGGGACCGTAGATAAGAATTTAATGAAAATATAATAAGGTCTAGATTTATTGAACAGGACACGCTAATATTACTCCTTAAAAGAAGAGGATCCTGATCCATATATATGTTTTTATTGATATTTGTACTTGTGAAGTTGTCCAAAATTAAAATGCAATAGATTTTATATCACGAGCTTTTCTTAGTCGTGATTTATTTCATAAACTTCGATTGTTCATTTCTCAAATGAAGGTTTCCGGCTTCCTTTCTATCTATGTAGAAGTTATTTGCATTAAATTTTATAAGAGAAATTGATCTTAACTGTTAAAGTTATGTTCTTTTAGAATTTCAGGTTTATGCATGTTGTGCCTGTCTATGATCAGCACAGCAGTATAGTTGAAGGGCCGTGTATTTTGTTTTATTTCCAATTCATAAGAAAAAAAATGAATACTTTACCATTAAAAAGCTGTCTCTTGCAAGTTGCAACACAATTTTATTTTATTTTTGGTTTTAACATTTTATTCAAGAAAAGAGATGCACCTAACTGCCAGCTTTTATTTGTATAAGGTTCTTCCCAACCTGGAGGATCTGACAATCGATGAGAAAGACACGTTAAGGCATGGAGAATTTCAGGACAACCTCAATAAATTAAAATACCTCGAGTTGCAATGCTTTCACATGGCAGATACCTTGCCTTATGGATTCCTTCACAAGGTACCCAATATAGAAACACTTGAGGTGGATTGCAGTGGCTTCAAGGAGATATTCTCCTCTCAAGGATCTGAAGCTGACTATATTGGAATATTTGCACAATTGAAACAACTGATACTCGGTGGTTTATGTAAGCTCAGCTCCATAGGGTTAGAGCACTCTTGGCTGGACCCACTCCGTGGAAATCTTGAAACCTTAATGGTAAGGACGTGTCCTCGTTTGACAAAATTGGTACATTCTGCCGTATCTTTCTCCAATCTGAAGCAGTTGCATGCAACTCAGTGTCATGGACTGGCATATCTATTCACATCCTCTACGGCAAAAAGCTTGGTTCGACTTGAGGAGATGCTCATAATGGAATGTGAATCAATAAAAGAAATAGTAGCCAAAGAGGGAAAGGAATCAATTTTGGATGAGATAACATTTGGGCAGCTCAAAAAGCTATATTTAATTTCTTTGTCAAGCCTGGTAAGCTTTTATAGAGGGAATTCCCCTTTAAGATTCCCATCTCTGGAGCAAGTGATCATAGACCAGTGCCCCAGGATGAAAACTTTCTCCCAAGGGGTCATAAATTCTCCAATGTTGCAATCAGTTCGAGTTTCGGTGGAGACTGAAGATTTCCTTTGGGAGCGTGATCTTAACACCACAATAGAGATACTGTTCAAGGTAAATAAGTCGCTCTTTCTTTCTCTCTGTGTGCTGTTTAGTTATTCTTTTGGCCTATATCTGAAGGTGAATTTATTTTCCTTTGCAGGGTTCTTTTGAATATTCACTGCATTTGAACCTTTCCAAATGTCCCGAGCTAGAACAAATATGGCTCAGTGAAGTTCCCTCCCCAGGGAACTGCTTTTACATTTTGAAAACTTTGGTGGTAGAGAATTCTGAATTCCTATCAAATGTAATTCCATCTAATTTACTTCCTTACTTAAGGAACTTGGAAGAATTGAAAGTAGGGAATTGCACTTCAGTGGAGGCAATAGTTGATATGAATTGCATGAAGATGACAAAAGCTGAGGGAAAAGCCTTCCGATTGAAAAAATTGACTTTAGATCGTCTGCCAAGTTTGAGGCATGTATGGAATAAGAATCCTCACGGAATTCTCAGCTTCGAAAGACTTCAAAAAGTGAAGGTCACTGATTGTGATGGTTTAAAAACTCTGTTTCCTGCGGCATCTGTTGCAAAGCATTTAGTGAAACTTGAAACTCTTGAAATACAAAACTGTGGGGCGCTGGTGGAAATTGTTGGGAAGGATGAGACAGATGTTGAAGGAGAAACGGACAAGTTTGTGCTCTGGCGTTTAAGCTCATTAACTCTAAATCTGCTGCCAGAGTTGAAGTGCTTTTATCCTGGAAAATTCAATCTGGAATGTCCAAAGTTAAGAGTTTTAAATGTGTATCATTGTGGTAAGTTGGAGATACTGACATCAGAGTCCCAAAGCTACCAGGAAGCACTTCCAGAGGATCAAGTTGGTGTTTCCATTGATGCACAACCCCTTTTCTTGGTTCAAAAGGTACCGTTAGTTTCTTTTCTTTTTACAATTTTACTTGAAAATCTGATTATTTAATTTTGTGGAAAAAACGTGCATCTAATTTCCAACCTCTTTTCTTCCTTATTGGTTTTTCTTCCAAGGTTACTCCCAACCTAGAGGAACTATCACTCAGTAAGAAAGAGACAATGATGTTATGGCATGGAGACTATCCAACAAATCTTCTTCACAAATTAAAACTCCTTCAGTTGCACTGCTTTCACGAGGTCACTGAGGATGATGTATTGCCGTTTGGATTTCTTCACAAGGTTCCCAATGTACAAAGTCTTGCAGTGGCTTGTAGTGACTTCAAGGAGATATTCCCCAGTCAAAAACTTGAAGATGAGAACATCAAAATACTAGCACAATTAAGTGGATTGAGATTGGAGGTTTTGTCTAAGCTCAACTCCATTGGGTTAGAGAACTCGTGGCTAGACCCACTCCATGAAAATCTCAAAGTCCTAGAAGTACGTGGATGCCCTTGCTTGACAAAATTAGTAAAATCTCCAGTATCTTTGTCCAATCTGGAAGAATTGCTTATAAATGGATGTCATGGATTGGTACATTTATTCACATCCTCCACCGCCAAAAGTTTGGTGCAACTTAGAAAGATGACCATAGAAAAATGTGAATTAATAGAAGAAATAGTGGCCAAAGAGGGGGATGAGGTACCTCAAGATGATATAACATTTGAGCGGCTCAGAGAGTTATCACTAAATTCTCTATCAAGCCTATTCAGTTTTTATACAGGGAGTTCCGCTTTGAATTTGCCATCTCTGGAAGATGTGTACATAATGCAATGCCCCAAGATGGAAATATTCTCTCAAGGGCCCCTAAATGCGCCCATGTTGCCTAACATTCAAATTTCCCTAGACGAAAATGATCTGTATTGGGAGGGTGATCTTAACACCACAGTACAGAAGCTGTACGAGGAAAAGGTAAAAATTCATTTACCATTTTTATTATCTCTTTGAGATTTGCATGACTTTAATTTCTTCGAATGATGCAATAGGTGAAGGAAGAGGAGAATATGCTGACAGCCACCGTTGATGAGGAACAAAGTTGATCTGTATCACTAGGGAGGGTGTGCTAGCTATCTCTATCTGAAACTGTGTCTATGTGTTGTGGGGAGGGGATGGAATAATAAGTTACAGACTTTATCTACGTAAGTTATGTTGTCTCTTCGTGTAAGAATGACCACTTTGGTGTTTGAACCGATTTCAAAGTGGCATCCGATGGTGTTGTTCTAAGGAACCATTTGGGGGTTTTCCTATCTTGGTCTTTGTTTAGTGCTTGCTTCTTATGTTGAGCTTTTATTGTGTTTGAATATGGTTTTAATTATATTTGAACCTCTGTAGCAATGTACCATAAAGTATTGGAGTACTTCAATAATACTCCACAATGTTTAGACAAATAGATTCAACTTTTTAAATGAAGAGTTTAATTTTAATTTATTGTTATTTAATTAAATATTTATTAAATTTTTTTATTATAATAATAATTATTTCAAAAATTTAACTTTTTTAATAATGTATTGATTAAATGATAATATAAATTTTTTTATATTAATAATAAATTAAAATTAAATCTTTTAACGAGTAACTAAACAAAAACTAAAGTTCATTGCTATGGGCAGCCATATAGATAATTGAAATTAGCACCTCATAAAAATAAAATAAAATAAAAAAAGATAGATGGAATGCGGTAGAGTTTGTTAAACTCTTGCTTAATTTTTGGGTTGGAACACAATTTTGCTATTTGTGATCGCGAATGGGGGAAGAAAGTGTTAAAGGAAGTATATTTTCATATATTTACGAATTATTATGTAATGCTTGTACTTTATTAAATTTTAAATTATTTAATTTTTTATTATTGATTATTAATTTTACACTTTTTTGTTTTAGTTAAGAATAATTTTAGGTTTTATTCTCTAAAATGTACTTATTTATTAACCTGGTAGGATGCTAACCTAGTAAACATATATTTATTGAAAATCATAATAAAAGCTTGAGTAAGTACTTATTTTAATTTTTTAAAGATATAAATATTATTAGTTTAGTCTTTTAATAATTTTTATATCAAATTAATTATTTTAGAAAATTAATTTAATGTAAAAATAATATTAAATAATTAATTTAATATTTAAAAATAATATCAAAAGATTAATTTGATATAAAAAATAATATAAAAAATTATTTTAATGTATTTATTATTAAAAAATTTTAATTAATGATATATGTATTTTAGAGAAGAAAAAAACGTATAATTATTCCAAAAGCTCAGTAAAGAGAAAAACACGGTGAGGCCAAAGCATGCAGACAAAACCTAAGAAAATTTAATAAGTAATTTGAAAGAGTCTTAATAAGGAGGAATTTTTATACATTCATAGAGTAATATTCTTGTTTAATAAATGACATCTAAATTATACATGAGAAAAGCATATGAGATTATGATCAAATAAATGATACATATTATTTATTTATTAAATAAAAGTAATATTTTAAGAATATATAAGAATTTTTCCCAAATAAAAGAGCATGCATATTTCTCATATGCATTAAAAATAAATAAATTATGAATATGCAGCCTCCTCTTTCACTGCCCAATCTCCTTTGTCTCTGCCTCTTAAGAGTTCCAACCCGTCAATGGCAGAAGAACCCCACCATAGCAAACATGCACAAGACCTCCCAAAAGTGCTTGTTCTTGGTTCTCCAACATGCTTCACAACCCTTAAACCCCTCTACTCTCACAAGTTCCATTTCCTCAACACCAAAACCTCAGGACTCTCACTGCACCAATTCATGAATGCCCACCGCCACGAACCTTCATCCGTTCAAGCCATACTCTGCAGCGCCGCCTATTCCATCACCGCCGACGTCCTCCGCCTCCTCCCGTCGCTCGGCCTCGTTGTCACCTCCAGCGCCGGAACTGATCACATAGACCTGAACGAGTGCCGACGCCGGGGAATTCAGGTTGCCGGCGCCGGAGGGTTGTTCTCGGAGGATGTGGCCGATCTGGCGGTGGCTTTGCTGATTGACGTAATGAGGAAAATTTCGCATGCGGATCGATATGTGAGGACAGGGACTGGCCCTGGCCCTTGGGATTTTCCTCTTGGTTCCAAGGTTTACATTTATCTTATCTTATTTTTATAATATTTGTGTTTTTTGTGGATCGTATTATTTTATTTCTATAATATACGTGTCAAATCAACATCATTTTTTGGTAGGGCATATAGCTTATAGGTAGTACAATTCATTATAAATCAAAATTTTTTAAAAAAGAAAAAGAAATGATTTGTGGTAAATCATGGGCAAATTTGAGATTTGATATTCACACAGCTAGGTTGACAGTTTGTGAAACTTTGTATGAAGCTTGTAAAAATTATTGTGTAGGTATTATTACTTGACAAATTTTAATCAAAACATTAATATGACCTTAATACTACCAATTTGAATGTAAATTTCCATGTAACTATGTAAGTGGCAACTGGGCGAGAATATGTATCGATGCTTGTTCTTCTTACTTTAAACCGTGTTTTCTTCTTCTTGTCTTCTTTTCCCCCCTCATAATCAAATGTATGGGTACATTATACTCTAGTATAATGAATTCAACAATTACAATAAATTTCAAACAAGTATGATTTATATATTAGAACTAAATTCTGAATTTTGGTAAAATTAAAAAAATTTCAACTATAGTTATTTATCAGGGAAAAAAGAAATTCAGTTGTACCTGTATTATTTGAAGCTTCATTGATATGTATCGAAAGGATTGATGTTTCAGCTGGCAGGCAAGCGAGTTGGGATTGTTGGATTGGGAAGTATTGGCATGGAAGTTGCCAAGAGGCTCGAGCCTTTTGGTTGCATTATCTTGTACCACTCTAGGCATAAAAAGACAGCTGTTTCATACCCTTTCTATTCCAGTGTTGTGGAGCTTGCAACTACTAGCAATGTACTTGTGGTCTGTTGTGCACTGAATGAGCAAACACGACACATAATTAACAGGGAAGTCATTTTGGCATTAGGAAAAGGAGGATTTATTGTCAATGTTGGAAGAGGGCGTCTTATTGATGAAAAGCAATTGGTAAAGTGTTTGATGGAAGGCGAAATTGGAGGAGCTGGTTTGGATGTGTTTGAGAATGAGCCTCATGTTCCTAAAGAGCTCCTTGCAATGAATAATGTGGTTTTATCTCCACATTCAGCTGCTTTTACTTCAGAATCTATCATGAATTTGTGTGAACTTGTGGGAGGGAATTTAGAAGCCTTCTTCTCAAATAAGCCCCAAATTACTCCAGTGATAGTTGGTTGAAATGATGCTCTTGACAGCTTACTATCATTTGATGCATTTTTATCTTATCCCATTGTAGAAGTCTATTGTTCTATCCCTCTAAACGTTGTTTGGTACTGATGGAAAAATTATATAATGATTATTCAATATGATAAGAAGATTATGTCGACTATCTGCAGCACTCATACAAGAAACGCTAGCTTGCCTAAACAGTTTGTTATGTGGTTGCAGACTTCATCACTACAATGCACAAAGGGAAAAAAGAAAAATTAGTTGTTAGTACTCATTGATAGACTTTATACTTGTCTATTGATCATAGTGACTATAAGGTCGAAGGTTCTTCAGATGCAATTTAGCTGACTCTTCAATGAACAAGAAGCCAACTTCTGGATACTGTGTTTGTTGGTGGTAATCTTGGTCTTCTAACAAAATTAGAAGCAAAGTATTAAAATTAGAAAAATTCTTTGATAGGCATTACCTACCATAAGTACTCCTCTTAAACATATGTAAGGTTATATAAGATTATGTGTGTCATGTTATAAATGTACTCCTCTTAAATATATGTAAGATTATGTAACATTGTATGTGTCATGTTATAAATGTACTTATCTCTAAAAATTACCCGAAATGCTCATGATAAATAATGTCACTTAAGGATTTCTTTTCTAGCTATTGAAGTCAAGTGCAAAATCCTAGCTCTAAATATATAAATTGAAAAAAAAGAATAATGTATATCAGCAAAATAAAACTAAATTTTGTTAATTATAATATGCAAACCATCAATAACAAGCTCACACAGTATACTTAAATCAAAGAAGAAAGAAATATTAACTTAAAAAAAACTGTTATGGGTTGCGGTGGGGGTGGGCGGTGGCGACGAAAGGAAAGGTTGGTTTTGAAAGAAAATTGAAGATTGAGAAGATTAAAAAGAGGCTCAATAATAGAGCAAGGAGAGAGAAAGGCATTTGGTAAATATTTTATTATTTTTAATGGTCTACAACCATCAATAATACAATATTAATTTTTGACAATTAGATGATTAGATCTCATCTATCAAAAAGACAAAAACTTTAATAAAAATAATTTAAAATTTAAATTTGTCATGTATGAATCCGTTAAAAAAAAATAATAGAAAATAAAATCAACAATGAAAAAGAAAATGTTTGATTCCTTTCGATGTCAGTAAAATAAATTTTTTAATAAACTTTTACAACAACAATAAAGTCTTATTTGACGATTATTCTCATATTTTTTTTATACCGACATTAATTATTAATTATACTTAATCAATTTTTAAATTATTTCGGGTTTTTATTTTTATTTTTTATTTTTTAGGTGTCTGTTCCTACTTCCCAGTAGATAGGTAGTAGTGGCGAAATTTCATCAATTGGCAATGGCAGAAGAGCAGTACCATAATGATAATAATAAGGAGAGGGCAGTGCCATCACTCCTTGTGTTTGGTCCTCCATTAATGTTCCCGGTTTTCGAATCACAAAACTCTCACAAATACCGTTTCCTCAAAGCCTTCGCCTCTAAACTCCCTCTGCACCAATTCCTCACCACCCAAAACCTTCAACCTTCGTCCATTCCAGTCATACTCTGCAACCCAAACCAGCCGCTCACCGCCGATCTCCTCCGCCTCCTCTCCTCACTCCGCCTCATTCTCACCACCAGCGTCGGAACCGACCACATAGACTTACCCGAGTGCCGTCGCCGTGGTGTTCGGGTTGTCACTGTCGGAGGCAAGTTTGCCGAGGATGTCGCGGACATGGCCGTCGGATTGTTGATCGACGTTCTCAGGAAAATTTCCGCCGCTGATCGATATGTTAGGAAATGGGTTCCATCTGAACCGTGGAATTTTCCTCTTGGTTCCAAGGTACAAATCGTTCTTGAATATTTGTCTCTGCTTTATCTGCACGTGTTATTTCCATTTTGATGAACATTTTTTCGTCAATGGAGCTGTGTGTGATGTTAATGTAAATATCATAATAGCTTTATACTATATGTTACGGTCTTTTTATATTATGCAAATGTTGCTGATGTTTTGTTTCTATTTTGCTTACCATATAAGATAGTATGTCCTCGTTAGAATTGTCAACTGAAACAGTAAATTTTGAAGCTGGAATGATAACTAGTATTCGGCTTTGTGTTTCAGCTGGGAGGCAAGCGAGTTGGGATTGTTGGATTGGGAAGAATTGGTGGGGAAGTTGTTAAAAGGCTGGAGGCCTTTGATTGCAGAATTATGTACCATTCAAGGAACAAGAAGCCATTTGTCTCGTACCCTTTTTATTCTACTGTTGTTGAGCTTGCTGCTAATACGGATGTACTTGTGATTTGTTGTCCATTGACTGAGCAAACAAGGCACATAATCAACAAGGAAGTGATGTTAGCATTGGGGAAAGAAGGAGTTATTGTCAATGTTGGACGAGGAGCTCTAATTGATGAAAAGGAATTGGTTCGGTGTTTGATGGAAGGGGAGATAGGAGGAGCTGGCTTGGATGTGTTTGAGAATGAGCCTTACGTTCCCAAAGAGCTCTTTCCATTGGATAATGTTGTCCTATCACCACATGCGGCTGCATTGACTGTAGATTGTTTCACTAATATATGTGAAGATGTAGCAGAGATTCTAGAAGCCTTCTTTTCAAGAAAACCACTAACTACTCCAGTCATGGATGACTAAATGCATGTTTATCCAAATTGTTAGTTTCTTCCCCACTTCTTTTGGCAAAAGCACTTTTGCTTAAGCATCCTATATAGTTTATTAGGCTTGCAACAACCATGGACCTATTATATTGTTGTGAATTTAAGTGTGCTCTGGAGTTATGAGTCAGCTTCTTACTGAACAATGAAGACAGTTTTCGGCAAGATGCTCAAAACCAAGATGAAGCCAGGGCCCCTTGCTCTTTTGAAACCTCCACTAAAACAATTGATGCCTTCAACCTAGGCATCTAAAAGAAACACTTTCCTGTTGACCATCGTGCATACATAATTGGGAAAAAAGTAACTTTTGAAGTAGTTCAATTAAAGGCAGAGGTACTTGTAAACTGATAAGCTATAGTTGTGCCTTTTGGTGTTAACGAAACAGTCATGTTTTTTTTCCCAAGGTAATGAATTGCAGGCACTATGCTCATTTGATGGAAGTTGCTAGAAGAATCCAGAAATTTGGCTGGTGTATCTTGTAAAGTTCAGGAAGAGAAACCTTTTGTATTTCACACTATTCAATTCCAATATCGAAGAAGTTGCATACTTGCATCTATTTGTGGATGTGTTCACAATTTTTTGTTTATTGATAATTCCAAGCCCGAAGACAATATATTGGCGGAGAGGGATGGAGTTATTTCATTATTAAGGAGTTGTAGATTTGGTGTGTTTTTTGAAAGGGACGATTGAAATATCTACTCTTTATGTGTTCTGGTGAACGTGTTCAATGTTCATAAGAAGCTCTTCGCTCTTGATTATGCCATGTTTTCATCACATAGAACTGGCATTTAGTTTGGTATGTTTCATGTCATTAATTGAACTTTTATTTTATGGAATATAGGATGAATTCAGTTTCCTTTTTCTGGTTATTCACTGCTTATATATATGAACTTTGACAAGTCCAAAATTGTCTATATATTTATATGCCAATTCATAAGCTGCAACTGGGTATTAATGCTCCTATAGATTGTCTGCCAAGTTTGACCAAACAAAATCAATTTAGATGAAAAGGGGTGAAAAATATTTGTATTATCCCTTTATTGTGTCATTAGTTTGTGTACATATTGCATGACTTGCAAGAGAAGAGTCGAAGACACATAAGGAACTGCTTGCTTGGTGCTGATCAATGGTGAAATCCTATGCCTGGCTTGTAGGATAATCTTATATAGAGATACATGTTTATAATATGTGGCAACATGTAACAATGATGCAACTTATTGCTTACCTTCAACTTGGTCGCAGATTTGTGGGTAAGAGAAGAAATTATCGGCGGGAGAAGGGAAGCATAAGTTGAATTGTAGTAGCAGAGATGTATCCTTGAGCTCAAAATCACTAAAAATATGTTTGGATATTGCTATATAATTTTGAATTTATAAAGCCTTTCCATCTGATGTTATAGAAGTGTTATTGTGCTTTAAGGGTATA
Source organism: Styphnolobium japonicum (assembly GCA_023212625.1). Classification (NCBI taxonomy): domain Eukaryota; kingdom Viridiplantae; phylum Streptophyta; class Magnoliopsida; order Fabales; family Fabaceae; genus Styphnolobium; species Styphnolobium japonicum. Next base: position 8,877,637 of record JALBWW010000007.1, on the reverse strand, counting down.
TTTGGCCTATAGCTGCAGGAATATACATTCCCGGAGCCCCAGAACTGTCATTAAGCAATTAACGTGTTGTTAACAAAAATAAACGCCTTCCTTTTTTTATTCTTTTACTCAAATCAGATGAGAGAATGCCGGGTTAGTTTCCTCGTGTGGGTTAATAGCTCCTCAATGCGTAGAAATTTTTTTTTTCTCTTATGGTGGTAAAGTATATCAATCTTTATAACAGATTTACCACTAGAGAAAAAATTTAGGAATGAAATGATATAAAAGAAAACGACTATATTCTATTTAGGGAATTGCTAAATTGTACGAATGAGTTTCGTGGAATGGAGTACGAAACAGTGTTAAATTCTGATGCTGCGTGTTGAACGTGGGAGTAAGAATAAATATCAACAAACATGTTTATTGAATTGACTGAAAAACAAAGTGACAGCTCATTTTGTAAAATTTCGTTAAAATTGTTTCGTAGCAAATAGCAGCGCTCTTTTATCAGTTGAAATGACGAAAGACACGCTTTTTATTACGAAGAGTTTTCCATACAATTTGGGTGGACTTATGTTCAAACATTGACAAATGGAGAGAAACTTAAATTCAATTTCAAGGTTATTTATTTTCTTTTTGAAACTACCATCCACCTCCCAGCTTGTGCTTACTAGCAGGTCCTGAATTTTTTCTACTGGTCTTTTTCTTTTCCTCCATGTGGTACTATTCCCAATGTTTTCTCTCTTTTTCCATTTTCCCCCTCATTTTCATTTTTGAGCCACTGGTTCTCTCCCTTATATATATATACTAAAGGATAATGATAGTTTCATAAACTTACATTTATACACTTATTATATACTCTCATACAAGTTATTGGGTAACACTTTAATCTCATTATAACTTTTTTTAGTGTTGTTAAAATCAAATCAAACTGAATGTTGATCTTGAACCTGATACTTAGATGATTATGGTTTAGTTTGATAATCGAATTTACAATTAAACTATTTTAGACAAATCAAAATCAATCAAAATTTGATTGAACTATTCAGTTTATTCAATTGAATTGAATTGATTGATTCTTAATTTAAAAAAATTAATATTTTTTACATTTCATAAATATTTTTATATATTTTATATTATTATATGTAAATTATTATTATGAAGACATGTAAACCAATGCCCAATCTGATTTTATCATTACTTTTTTTAAATTATCCAAATTATCTATATACCTCACATAGTCTAAGTATTATTTTTTTTTTCCCCTATACCAAATAGCATATTCCGCGCTATGTAGACCAAAGCCCAATGGCAGACAGTTGCCAATCCAACTTTGGAAACCCGAAGGCTGAAAGACTGCTACCAAGTCCGAAGTCATTTTATAGGGAATTTTTTTAAAAAAGTAAGTGTTATCAGGCTTGGTGGTTCCAATGTGATTCTTGGGTTGGATTATTGTGGACATGTCATAATGGATCCTTCCAATCCGCCCCTGACCCACTTCCCCTGCTGGGGTTTTTGAAGATGTGATTGAAAAATAATTGTTATATGGGTTTATGCAACTCATGGGATAACCTATTAAAAAAATTAAAAATAGAAACAAATTGATCAAATTTAATAAATGTTTTTAAGTAGCTAAGAGTAGGTTAATAATAAGAACTTAAATGTAGACCGGATAGGTTTAAATATTTATATTATCATTATATTAATAAAAAATAGTTTTGTATATTATTCACTAATTTCACTAAAAAAAACTTAATTAACATTAATGAAATTTATAAAATATTTTAAAATTTTACAAAAATATTAATAATTCGATAATAAATAATTTTATGTAAGATTTTTTTGGTCATGTTCAGCTTAATTTTGATTCTATTTCTTATTGTTTCGCTCACTTTACGTTCACAAGGTACTTGAACTTAATAACTTAATATCGGATATTGTATTAATTAATCTTTTTAAATTTAATGATTTAAACTCAAATTTATAATTTAATAAAATTTAATTTTTTTACATATATTTAGTTAAAACATAATTTAATTAGACTAAAAATAAAACTATATATTAATATATATATATAAAATTAAAATATTATCTTTATTATTATTATTGTTATTATTATTATTATTATTATTTAAAAATAATTATATACATAAATAAAGTTAGCACACAAACTAAAAAGCTGAAGATACCAAAGCTCAAATTCGGGTGATGAGCCAAAATTTTCAATCTTGTACGTGGTCACTCAACTCATTTCCTGTGGTAGTTATGAATATATGATTCTGAGGCTAAGAGGCATTCCTGGTCTTATTTCGGTCCCACTCACTCATCGATGGCTATGGCAAAGGAGCAGTACCATAATGATAATAATAAGGAAGGAGATGGCAGTGCCATCACTCCTTGTGTTTGGTTCTCCATTAATGTTCCCAGTTTTCGAATCACAAAACTCTCACAAATACCGTTTCCTCGAAGCTTTCGCCTCTAAACTCCCTCTCCACCAATTCCTCACCACCCAAAACCTTCACCCTTCATCCATTCCAGTCATACTCTGCAACCCACACCAGCCGATCTCCTCCGCCTCCTCTCCTCACTCCGCCTCATTCTCACCACCAGCGTCGGAACCGACCACGTAGACTTACCCGAGTGCCGTCGCCGTGGTGTTCGGGTTGTCACTGTCGGAGCCGAGTTTGCCGAGGATGTCGCCGACATGGCCGTCGGATTGTTGATTGACGTTCTTAGGAAAATTTCCGCCGCTGATTGATATGTTAGGAAATGGGTTCCACCTGAGCCGTGGAATTTTCCTCTTGGTTCAAAGGTTGCTACTCTCTCATTATTTACTCTTAAATATTTGTCTGCTTTATCTGCTTCTTCTTTACGTTTTTTTATCAACATTTTTCTTTTTCGTAAATGGAGCTGCAATATAAATATTATAGTGTTATAATATATATATTACAGAGTGTATATGTATATTATGCAAATAATGTTGCTGATGTTTTGTTTCTATTTTTGAGAAGATTGTTGTCACTAATTTCAACTCAAATCGTGTGTTGTGTTTGTTTGTTTGTTTTTTTCTGTATATTTGCTTACGATACCATATAGGATGGTAGTACTCAATTGAATTGTCAACTGAAACAGTAAATTTTGAAGCTTGAATGACAACTAGTATTCAGCTTTGTGTTTCAGCTAGGAGGCAAGCGAGTTGGGATTGTTGGATTGGGAAGAATTGGTGGGAAGTTGCTAAAAGGCTGGAGGCCTTTGATTGCAGAATTATGTACCATTCAAGGAACAAGAAGCCATTTGTCTCGTACCCTTTTTATTCTACTGTTGTTGAGCTTGCTGCTAATACTGATGTACTTGTGATTTGTTGTCCATTAACTGAGCAAACAAGGCACATAATCAACAAGGAAGTGATGTTGGCATTGGGGAAAGAAGGAGTTATTGTCAATGTTGGACGAGGAGCTCTAATTGATCAAAAGGAATTGGTGCAGTGTCTGAAGGAAGGGGAGATAGGAGGTGCTGGATTGGATGTGTTTGAGAATGAGCCTAACGTTCCCCATGAGCTCTTTCCATTCGATAATGTTGTTCTATCTCCACATGCTGCTGTATTTACAATAGAGTCTTTCAATAATAAATGTGAACTTGTATCAAAGAGTCTAGAAGCCTTCTTTTCAAGTAAACCACCAATTATTCCAGTCACGGATGACTAAATTCATTTTTATCCAAATTTTTAGTTTTCCCACTTCTTTTGGTAAAACCACTTTTGCTTAAGCATCCTATATAGCTTAGTAGGCTTGCAACAACTATGTACCTATTAAATTGTTATGAATTCAACTGTGCTCTGGAGTTATGAGTCAGCTTCTTACCGAAACAGAAGGCAGCTAGCTACCAGCAGGATGCCCTAATCCCAGGTGAAGAAGTCAGGCCCCTATTTCTTTTGAAAACGTCAACTAAAACAATTGATGTCATCAACTTTGGCATTGAGACACACTTTCCTGTTGACCAATCACGCGTACATAATTGGGAAATCAGTAATTTTTGAAGTAGGCTCAATTAAAGGCTGGGGTACATGTAAGCTGATAAGCTATTGTCCTGCTTTTTTGTGTTAATGGAACTGACATGTTTTCCAATATAATGAATTGCAGGCATTATGCTCATCTGATGGAAGATGCTATTAGACTCCAGGACTTTGGCTACTGTGTCTTACAGAGTTCAGGAAGAGAAAGCTTTTGTATTTCCCCCTTTATTCGTTTCCAATATAGAAATAGTTGCATTTATTTGTACATGTTTCACAATTTGTCTTTCATTGATAATACGAAGCCTCAAGACAATATATTGGCAGTGGATAAGGATATGAAATCATTTCACTATTAACTGAGGGGCTATTGTTGATAGGAAATAATTGTTGCAGAGTTGCTGTGTTTTGTGAGAAGGAAGATTGAAATATCTTATCTGGATGTGTTCTGATGAATGTGTTCAATGTTCATAAGAAGCTCTTTCCTCTTGATTATGCCATGTTTTCACCACATAGAACTGGTATTTTAGTTCGGTATGTTTCATGTCATTAATTGAACTTTTTTTTTAATATAATACTAAAAGTTTAAAGTGAGGACAAACCATCAACTTCAATAAAGATTTATGATTTGTTTTTATTTGATGGAATATAGGATTAATTATTCAGTTTCTTTTTTCTTTACTGTATATATGAACTTTGACAAGTCCAAAATTTTCAATATAAATTTATATTCCAATTTATAAGTTGCAACTGGCTAGTGTATTAAGAGCATCTTTAAGAAAGAATAATTTTTCAAAACAGTTTTTTTTCAATTAAAATTTATTTTATTTAAAATTTATCTTGTTTATTTAAAAATTAAAATGTGTAAAATTAATTATAAATTAAGATTATTTTTTCATTAACTAAAAATAATTTTTGTAGAAAAGCTTTGATTATTTGATTTCATATTATTTCAAAAGTTTTGGGAGAGAAATATCTTCAACCAAATAACTTTTTCAATCATTTCATATATATTTTGATAATTTAATACATAAAAATAATTTTTTTATACAATCCAAACAAAAATTTTTATCTTAAAATCGATTTTGAATTAATATATCCAAACATAAATTAATTTTCTTATAATTGGTTTAAATTAATATATTCAAACATAAATTAATTTTCTCATAATTAATTTTCTTAAAAATCAATTATATACGCAATTGATTTTTAACAATTTTTTTCATAGCCAATTCAAATATATATTTTTTTTTTGGAAAACAATTATCTTTATTAAACAAGCACTTTTAAAAGATTTTATAATGTTTGGATTAGCTTTTCAAAAGCCCGGGAAAAACAATTATGTTACATGATCAGAATGGTGTCTTGCTGGGGGTTTCAACTATCAACTTGGGTTATTGTTCCGTTACTCAAGCTTAAATTTCTGCATGGCTTTGGGACTTTGGTTGTAACAGTAAATTTATTCTGGAAAGTGATTCCAAGAGTGCCTTCCTTGCATATCCTTGACCATAGCTGAGGTTTGGCAACTGGTACGATTGTGCTCCACTGCTTAATGACATCCGCGGCCTTCTGAACAGAGATTGGGTTGTTTCTTGGCATCACTTCTTTAGGGAAGGGAATCATTGCACTTACAATCTTGCAAGAACTTGGTTGGTTTCCATCTGATTCGCCATAACTCCGGGTTTTCTCTCATTATTTAGCTTTGTAGCTTTGTTAGCTGATTTTTATTTTAGTAATGTTCAATGGGATTATGTTGTTTGTTTTGGGCTTTTCCCCAAAGAAAAAATCAAACCCAATTTCCGAGCCCAGTTACCAATTGGCTGTGGAAACCCAAAGCCTGAAACACACAAACACTGCTGTTAAGTCATTTTAAAGGGAAAAAGAGAGTTTTGTCTGGCTTGGTGATTCCCCATTAATTAATATAATAGTCCAGTCTTGTATGAGTTAGGGCTACTCTTGGGCCAGTTTACTAAAAAAAAAAGAAAAATCAGAAGTTAAAACAAATTGAACAAATATAAAATATAAAAAAACTCTTAATTTGTTTTGCAATTATTCATTAAATTCATTACAAAAAGTTTGATTAATTAATAATAAAATTTATAAAATATTGAAAAAAATATTCCAAAAATTCTTAAAATAGTTGATTAATTATACAATAAAAATATTAATTAAAATTTTTTTTTGTCTGTCCCATGGACTAACCCAGCTAATATAAAACTAACCCATGTAGGTATTTTATTCAATTGCTAAAATTGTTATTATTCTTTTATAAAATGTGGCAAACGAAACGAAACGAAATATGTTTTTTTCCACCTATCCGAACAAATTAAACTGTCTTTTTCCATTACCAAAACTTGTGCTTTCTCAGCTTCATACGACTTGAAACTGAAGCACATGACATTAGTTATAAATTTGAAATTAATATTTTTTTTGAAACAAACGTGACATATAATTGTCAATCTTAAGTTGTTTCTTCCTTTGGATTATCACTTAAATTATGCTTGTTTGAGTATGTTTAAAATTTAAAATGAAAATCATTTTTCACTTCCTTAATACCTAAATGTAAAGGGTTAAAAATGGAGTGCTACTCATTTACATTAATGTTTTACAGAGTTTTTTTTAATTTTATTTCTTATAGTATAAAAGTAAGTTAAAAGTGATTTTGTATCTTCATCTACTATACAATAATAAGTGAAAATCAAAATATTTTTATTCGATTCTATTTTTACTCCTTTTCTATTTTTTACCTACTTAAATAAGCATAGTCTTTGTGTTTTTTTATACTCTTTTAAGTGCTGATAAAACATATTTGATCAAGAGAAATAAGAAAACGCATAATACGGTGAAAATTCAACCTCTATACGTATTAGCTGCCAAATTTATTGATGTTGATGAAAAATATGGAATTTTCCTACTGTGATGAATTCTTTCTCAGTCCATCTATTATGATCTATCCCACCCCACTGATTGAAGGGAAAAAAGAAATGAAAAAGCTTAGTGTCCTGAGATTTTCAAATTAGATAATTAAGCCTTCTTATGGACATTAGAGTATTTGTTCAATGAAAACTAGCGCTTAATTAGCAGTGGGGGAGCTAGACCTTAAGGAATACCAAATTTCACAAGAAAAAAAAAAAAAAAAGTTTGGCCCCCCTCTCAATACACTGCGGGCCCTGTTAATTAGTATTGTGATTTCTGGGAATGCAGAAGTTCTAACAAAATTTCGCCAGATTTAACCAGTTCTACCATGTCAAGGATGAAACCTTAACCATTTGTTTTAAAAAGAATTTAACATCATACAAGAACTAACCTTTTTTTTATGTTCAAATTGTTAAGATGTAAACCCATAAATGATTTAATTTATATATATCTCTTATAAACCCCAACCTGCATCCTCTTTAGGCATCGTTTGGGTTTGGGCAGGTAGTAGTTAGTTTATGATCACCCCTAGGGGAACAAGGATGCTTAAAATGAATTTGAGCTTATCTTTAACAATTATTCTCCTTTTTTTTTAACCTTCTTTTAGACAGATTGAGGACTTAGGATGGCTTGTCGTTTCTGTTGTGGTTTTTGTTTAAGCCTTGAATTAAACAAACCTTATGCGATTGTAAACTCAAGGATATGATAATAGCCCGTGCAGCGTTAATAAATTAACATGAACTAAAATAATAGAATTAGGCAGTAATCCAATAATTTTTTTCTTGATGTGACAGTAATACAATATAATTAGAATTCCATCAAGTAGAATTATGAATATATCTACGGGGATAAATATAGCTATGTATAATTAAAGATGACAAGATTAATCGTAATTTTTACTAATTATATAAAGGTATTTCCTCCTAAGTTTTAGTATTCAAAATCCAATTAGAGATATGCAGCCAAAAATCCCTTATATCGGAAATACTTTGAACGTTGAATTCCTGTGTATATATATCATTCCCAATTATGGCATATGATTATTCTCTAGATTCATGAACAAGCCAGTCTTGCTAAAGAAAAAAACGCTTGCTAAGATTAAATAACTTATTAGCATGCAGTGTCCAACTCATTGTTACAGTGACATTTTGTCGTGTTGGATAGAAGAGAGACTCGTTGAGTCCAAAGTAGTCCAACCCCAGTCGGTGTTTTTGAAGTTGTGTGCGACGTTTCTAACATAATATATTCATCTTATTCTGTGGTCTCTGTCGGCTAGAAAATAATTCATTCATTAATTACATCCAATCATGTTAGATTGACATGAAATCGCATTCATTTAAATTTGAAAAAGTTTGAACTGAAAGCATAAGGTTATAACAATGAGTTTAATTTTGATGCTTAATGAAAAAAAAAAGTTCACACCACCATTCAATTATATCTTACTAAATTATTAAAAAAATTTAACTTTTGAAATAGTTGTTATTGCAATCAAATTTATTTAATAATATGGTTAGATTAAGTAGATGATAGTGTAACAAAAATTATATTGATAGTAAATCAAAATTAACTCTTATAATAAATAACATTTTCTAAAGGCAAATTATTTAGATATATTGTCCAAAAGCATTTGACACCTAATCTTAATAACTAAAAAATAGTGTAAAAACTAAAATTAAAAATCTGATAACTACTAGTTATTGATTATTTCGTTTGATGTTCATATATATGTTTGATGTTTACAACTCTTAATGCTATTTATTAAATGGGTATCATAATTCATATAATATAATATAAATATTTTATCGATAATGAAAAAGAGAAAGTATTTGACTATTGATGAAATAGTGTTTGGACTAGCTTGGATGTACCCTCTTGTAATAGTAAAGTATTCTCATATTTAATGTGTTATCCTCAATTTGTAAGTAGGAATTTTTTATTACTATTATTATTATTTATGAAGTCATTGATATTTTGCTAACCACAAGTAATTAACTAAAAAACTAACCTATTCTTTTAGGTTTATTTCGAATGAAGACGACATAATTTCATAAGCAGAATACAAAGTGGAATAGAACGCTTGGAACTTGTTCTGTGGATTTAGGGGCGTTGTTTGCTTAGGGTTTGTTTGGTTTAATGGAAAGGATGAGAGGGAAGGGATTTTAATGGAGGGGGGGAGAGGGAGAGGGAGATAAGGGATTTTAATTTTGTGTATGTTTGGTTAGAGGAGGGGAGGGGAGAGATTTTAATGGAGAGAAAGTATAAATTTATTTTTTTTACATAATTATAATATTTAATGTAAAATTTAATTTATGGATATTTTAATCCAATTTTAAACATATATTCTCTCCCATCCAAATCTCCCTACTTTTAGAGGGGAGCTAAAATTGCATAAGGAATGATTTTACTCCCCTCTCTTCCCCTTCAAAAATTGAACCAAATACAAAATTTAAAATAACTTCTCCCCTCCCCTTCATTTCCCTCCAACAAAACATTATGTTAGTGTTTAGTGATACTATATATAGTCTTTTATATAGGCACCCCATTCTCCTTCTTTTAATGAGATTCGGCATCTTATCCAATCTTAGCTAGTAAATAAATTAACTATGAAATTTACACACTATTTTTTTACATCATTTTAATATTTGGTTAACAATAAGTAATTTTTTTGTTAATACAGTATATCATTTGATTAATGAGTTTTGATAATTGATTACTTACGGACTTGGTTAACGATAAACAAATTATTGATTTATGAAGTATATCGTTTAGTTAATAAATTACTAGTTTGTAAGTGATTGATTACCACAACTCATTAATCAAACTATATACTGTATTAACCACAATTGTACTCATTATTAACCAAGTGTAAAACTAGTATAAAAAATGGTGTGTATTTATCTTTTTCCTAAATAAATATATGCAATTAGGGAGTTGTTATGTTATGGTCTCATTATAAATTTGGTATTTTATGGTGAGTAATCAAACATTCATTGATCATTAGTTTTACAATAAATATTTAAAAGTTTATTAAATATAATTAATAACTAATAAATGCTTGACAACTCACCCTGGATACTAATACCCAAGAAAAGAAAAAGATGAATACTAAAATAATCATCATACAATTAAAAGGTAGTCATTAATTGTATGATAACTTAATATAGGTTGTGTCCTACAAAGTGTTTTTTTCTCCTCTGTCAACTTTTACTTTGTTCGTATACAATATATGAACCTAAGTACACAGCCAAATATTTTTAGGAAGATTGAGAATGTCACATAAAAATATTCTATCAACAATTTGAGGTCTTGGTAATTTAAGAGATTGGCCTAGTGATTAAGGAAATGTGTTTCCTGCCTTAACTGTTCATGTTTGAATCTTGAGCCAGTACATGAGAGAATTAATTAATTTCTCTAAATGTATCAAGCTTATGTGAGGAGTGCATTCTTAAAATTGTCAAATGAAAAATTTAGTCTCAATTGACATCAAAATTAGTCCAAAAATACTCTTACGATACGACTAAAAAATATTGAGGCATAAGTGATGGCAGTTATCAACAAAGGTATGTTAGGATAAAAGAAATTAAATTTCATTTCATGGAGTATGAAATCAGCAATCACACCTCCCTAAGAGAGAATGATGATTCTTAGTTATATAGAATGAGACATGAAATAAAATCACAATTTGGTGCTTCTTTTTTTTTTCACTAACAATATGGGAATGCCCATTTCATGAAATAAAGTATGGCATTCCACGTTACCAGATGATCTAACCGGTCTGATTATGAACCAAACATTTAGGCTATTATGATTTAGTCTCATAACTAAATTCTCGATTAAACGACTTTGGACTAGTCAAAATTCTATTGAAAGGATTGACTAGTAATTTTTTTATTTATAAAAAACTCAATATTTCATAAATATTTTTATATATTTCCTATTGTTACATGTGGATTATTTTTATGATGTTGTTCGATTCGACCAGCTAAGGATGACAATTTGAACTCACCTTGCGGGTACCCAATCACCCCAACCCGCATGGGATGGGTTTAAAACCCGCCCCGCAGTAGGGGCGAAGCAAGACAGGTTTAAACTGTGTTGCGGGGCAGGTTCGAGTTCGAGTTTGAGTTTAAGGTCTACTCGCCCCTACCCTACTTGCACCCCCTATTTTTCCACAAAGTGTGTGTTTTATAGTTGCTTGAGATTTTTGATACAATAAGTAATTTTTTTAGTAATTTATATTATATTGCGTATTAGATAATATATACGGGTAGGGTTCGAATTTTATTATTTTTCTTTGCAGGTAAGATGCGGGTTTTCATCTATAAAACTCGCGAGGCGGGTAGGGGCGGGTTGAATGTTCTTTTAAGAAGTGCGGGATGGGTTCAGGATGAGCAAAAACCCGCCTCATTGCCAAGCCTACGACCAACGATTTAAATAATTGAAGTAGTTGAATCTGAATCAAAAATCTCGTTAAATCACTGTCCGATTTGATTTTAACAACCAATTGTTCCCTGATTAAAGGTTCTCTCTTTAGTCATTTTCTGATTTGTTACTAACCTTCTAACTCTCTTGTATATCTCTTCAATTATCTAAAGCCAAAGCTTCTAGTAGAGGTAATTTTTAATCGTATCACCGTTGGCTAGAGAAATCAGTAAAAGAAATAAATTATAAACCCTATGTCTTTTAGCAACTATATAACCGAACAAAAAATAAACAAAATGGAAATCTTGTCACAATCATCTAATGCTAATTATCCATTTGAAAAGACAATTAAGAAATAGTGAGTATCCCCATTACTTTCTGTAAAAAATGAGAATCAGCAGGAAATTGAAAATGAAAAATCGAGGAATATTTATCTCCCATTGTGTTTTAACCCAGTAAGATCACCATTACTTTCTGTAAGTAGTTTGGAGCACAACAAACTTTTTATACTCAAATAAAAAAAAAAATGCAGATGGGCGAAGTCATCTTATCTGAGTGGTCTAGGAACAGTATAATTGCTGACTTCAATTAGTCTTGCGCGCACAAAGAAAATGACATAAATAAATCAACATACAATTAACTTTTCTTCTGCGCTAAAAAGCCATCAACTTACATACGAAAAAAAGTGTATATATGAGTTCAGGTATTAAACTATTTTGACCCATGCGGCACTTGTTTGAAATTATGTAACTAGTGAAACAATCTTTGGAATTGCTCTCTACATACGAAAGTAGACTTGTTTGAGGCTATCAGCATTGTATTTTGGATTAAAATTGCCATAGTTAATCTATGAATATATCAGTTTTATTTTAGTAATTTGTTATCTTATGTTGTTACCGTAGATCAAAATAATAAAATATAAACAATCATAAAATAAGTATGAGTTGAAATAACATTAGAAAAAAAATAATATGAACAAACTATAATATTTAAGTATGGATAATTAATACGTGGAAAAAAAATCTACATGAGTTTGGCAAATTGATCAATTTCATTATGTTGTTGATCAGTATCACTTGGTGCACATGAGAAAGCTCATACACACACACACACATATTAATAACCTCATTGCTATAAGTTTTGCTTAGTTTATTTTATAGAGGTTAAACTATACTTTAGATCCTAGAATACTTTTATTTTTTCTTTCAACTTCTTGAAAACTAAATTGATTAAATTTGGTTTGATTCAAACTAATTAAAACAAAAAGAAGTTGACAGCTATGTCAACAAATGACTGGACATATTGCTTGCATGCCAGCATTGTCCATCAATTGGATGTTCTTTAAAATTTGGACAGAATTGGAAAAATAATCATTTTTTAAAACCTCAATTAAATCAAGGTTAAATTAATTTGCATGTACTTATTCTTTTTGAGAATTTTTAAATAAGTTCTTATAGTTTTTAAACTATAAGGATAAATAAGTCCTTATAGTTTTTTTAAAAAAAACAAAATTAGGTTAAATTAAATATTTAGTCCCTATAGTTTACAGTGATTTGGATTTTAGTTCTTATATTATATATTTTTTGGATATGAATCCTTACAATTTATTTTCGATAGGATTTTGGTCCTTCCCGTCTCCTGAAATTATGACATCGTTTGATTTCATCTTACATGGCTAACGGTTGCTTAGGTAGATGCTTAAGTGGTTGACTTGGTTCCTAAAGTTGTTTATGTGGCTTTCTCATTTGCCATATCACAACCCATGTCACAAATTCCTACAAAAGCCCTAAAATCATCTTCTTCCTCAATCCCTTCTCTCCACCATTATTTCCTCTTGGTCCTGGATATTTTCCTCTACCTTCTTCGACATCTTAGGATCAACTTGATCATCTCGTCATTACCCACGTTACTTCCATTTTTTGTCTATATTTTTAGCTTCACGATAAGTACTCCTTGCTTCACTTCCCCCATTCGCACCATCAATCTCATCTTCCTCATATTCAAAGATTTCCCTGCGATACTATCCCACCAAGAAAAAATAATCCCAAGTCATGCCTTTTGATTCAGGTATCCACAGCATAGCTTATGATCTTATGGCTCCAGCACCCTTTATCAGTGGCGATGGAATCGATTTCAAGGGTAGGCTTTGGGTACTACACAACAGTTGTCGTCATGAAACCAATCGATTAAGTTGACTGCGTATCTTTCAAGGTTACCCCACTGCAAATGAACATTCACTCCAAATGCTGGTTTGTGCAAATTTGAATCTAGTCCTTGGAAGGAATTAACCAGATTTTGGAGAGTAAGGAAATTAAGGATAACCTTGACCTAAGAGAGAATAACATATGGCTAGTGGTGGTGGAGTTTAGGGGAGATAAAAGGGTTGCAGAAGATGATGGTTTTAAGACTTGTTTTTTTTATTTGTGTGTGTGTGTGTGGGGGGGGGGGGGGGGGGTTGTAAGATGTAAAGGAGAAAGTCAAATAAGCAACTTTTAGAAACCAAGTAAGCTACATAACCATCCACATAGGCAATTTTTAGGATGTCACACAAAATCTCATATGTCATAACTTTACGTAATGGACCAAAATCTTAACGGAAACAAATTGTAAGGACTCGGATCCAAAAAAATAAATAATGTAGGGACTAATATTCCAATCATTGTAAACTAAAGGAATCAAATATTTAATTCAACCAAAAATTTAATAGGGTCCTTGATTCAGCTTATTGTTAGAGTGGACCTAATTAAAAATATTTTAAAAATTATAAGGACTTATTTAAAGATTTTAAACAATAGGGACATATATGAAAATTTTTAAAAGTATAAAGACTTACAGATTAATTTAGCCTTAAATAAATTAATTTCTTAAGAATTCATATGAAAAATCTTATATTTCTCGAGACACAAAATGTAACTTAATTTTTTTATATTAAAAATCCTACATACACATGCATAATACATAACAAGAAAGTTCAAGACAACTGATAATGGTTTAGTAGTGACAAGAATAACTTCACTACACAAGCATTAAACTCTTTATTCCCACGAATCGCTTCAATTCTTCCATTTGCATATGTAGGATTCTCCCAACACTAACAATCGAACAGCTAATTACAGAGTAGGCCTCTTTTTTTGGGTGTTTCTGTTATCTTTTTCCTCACAGACCCACCAAAAGCACCCTCTTTTACTTTATATGATGTCATCTTCCTCAGCCTAACGGATAGAAGTTCAAGTTCAGTTTATTTCTTCGTTGTCCATGGCACAGGTGGGGGCACCCCTATTTAGTTGTTTTTCTCTTGTAGCCACCTTGAGAAAGCATCAAGGGTTCTTGTGTCAGCCCTGTAATGCCTCTGTGTAAATTCAAGAAGACTTGGCCATGTGAAGTCTGGATATAATCTTGGATTCTCCCTGTTAACGAGATCTTTTGGAGGAGTGACCACTTTGTCTATTCTTGGACATAGAAAGAAAGCAAGTGATTTCCTCACAATTTTGCTATTTACTACTGCTCTATGCAAGCAACTCTTGTAAAGCCCATTCGATAGAGCCTGAAAGAAAAATCAGAACATGTTATCATTTCAAGTTTATTACATAAGCTTAAGAAGTGGTGCACAATAACAATATAACTAATATGTCAATTCTCATTAATTAGCACACAATGTAATTGACATATGCTTTTCTTTTCTTTCTTTTTTTGGTACAACATATGCTTTTCTTTATACCTAGTGTTCCATGTTATTTCCTTATTTCCAGGACATTATGGACCTAGTGAACATAATATAGTAAACCTTTCAATTATTAATTGTGTGTCAATAATTGTCATCCAATAAGTAAGTTGTCATCCTTCTAATATGATCCATACCATAAATGTGTCACCGATGTTGACAACGAAGGCGTCATCTTTGGGAGTAACGGAGTACCATCTTTCATCCACAAACACCTGTAGACCCCTAACTTGATCTTGGTGAAGAATGGTTAGGGATGTAGGGTCACAATGAGGCCCAGTTCCTAAAGCTAACTCTGGTTTTTGGCATGGCGGGTAGTAATTCAGTCTCATTATCGAGTCATTTCCTTCGTAGAAATCTCTGAAATATTTGCTGCCAACTCCTAGGCTCATTCCCAGAAGCTCCATGATCCCAAGGGAGAGATTGCTCATGGCTTCACAGTAATCTTGGTACACATTCCTAGCAAATGGAAACATAAAGTAAATATTTTGTAATGAATAATTTATAAGCATTTCTTCTAAAAGAAAGAGAAAATGCTTTTTTGAGGTACCGAAAGTTAATCCCTTGAAAACAAACTTTATCATTCTTTTAGAGGTTAGAAACTGAGCAACTGAGTATGAAAGAAAACTCCGTTCTATCTTACCCAAATTGCCTGAAATCTTCCCCCATAACTCTTAAAAAATATTCCTCCACAGTTTTGCTGGACTGATCCGCAGCAGAGTAACGGAAGGAAAGTGTTTCCTTCCAAGGAAGCTTGGAGGAGAACCTTCCTATGAAGCTATTAGCATACCCACAATGTTCTCCAATCTTTCTTTGAGCCCTCTGCTTCTCTAAAAGTTGCAAGGAGAAGAAATCATCCATGAGCTTATGAGCTTGAGCTATGAGCTTAGTATGAACTCCATGGTTAACAACAAGGAAGAAGCCATGTTTCTTGCATGCCTCATTCACTTTTGAACAAGCAGTTGACATAGCTTGTGGATCTCCAGAGAGAAAGCCCTTCAAGTCAATTGGTGGAACTTGGAGTTCTGGTGGCGTTAGGCATGGCTTCTCATGGTCAGGCCATATGAACTGGGAGGGTATGTTAGATTGGTATGGCAGAAAAGATGCATCAAAAATTAATTTTTGATCATCCTTATAATTTTCTATTGGATTTTGAGGTGAAAGAAGCACTGGTGGATATTGAGGCATTGGCATGTTTGAAGTACACAAAACAACTACAATATTTTCTAATATTTTGTGCTGTAACTTATAAGAGTTGCAACTTGGAACTTGGAAGAGTGATCTGGCAGTAGAGCGAGCTATGGAGAGAGAAGAGGTGTTATTGAATGGCAAAGACATGGGAACAAGTTAATAAAGGTGTTGAAATAGAGTCTGGAGAAACGCCAAGACGATTCATTGGGGAAGTCGGGGAACATGTATGAGAATCTTAATAGTTTGTTTTGCTAAGCCAAATTGTTCAATTTCTATCTCTATCAGTCTCCGGGTTTGTAAGGTGTCTGCTATATATAGGGAGATTGTCATGCCACTATATATTCACATCAAAGTGGTGTGAATAATTATCAGTACATTCTCGTAGAAATTAGGATGCATTGAGAATTTATAAGAATAAGAAAGTAGCATGTAGGTGTAGGTAGAATGCAAATAACATCACTACTCCTATAATACATGCAAGGTTTTAAATTACAGCCCACAACCGTAATTACCATCACAATATTACGATTTTCTCACAATTATTTACAATTTTTGTAATTACAACCACAATCACAACTATAATTTAAAACTTTGATAACATGTAATATTCTAGTTGCTGGTATAAGATGCAAAAAGTACTGAGGAAAAAACAAATGATCCAGCAAAAGACACACAAAAACAAAAAACATTGATAAAATATAACCGAAGAAAAATAAAGGCAAGATAATGCAAATTTTAAAATTAATCTTTGGGAGGGAAGCCTCTAGAAAAGGAAGATCTAACCAGGAGTACGTACAAACACCAAACAACTAGATTCATGGTGGGATCCGTTTGTATGTGAAAATATCTATGCATGCTTAGAGTGACAAAGTTAATATAGTAATTGTGAATTCATTGTAGGAGGGATGCATATGATACTCAGAAATAGCTAGCGTATAGTGCTTCTACCTACTCATCTTGGAGTGAATGAAGCCGAATCTCCGAGTCTCATTATATGTCCTTTGGATGTGCCTAAGGAACCTACTTATACTAAGGTTATGTAGGATTTTCTGCTTCTTTATGCCGTTAAGCTGTAGCCTTCGAGATTTACATTAAAGAAACGTTGATGCACAGACATCTTACATGTGCAGGCATTATAAATAGTTGAGTACATGATATTACAGCATGTAAGGTTCTCATATTTGATATGGCATGCCTAGACATGTATGATGTCCTTATTTAGTTGTATTTTAATCTTAAAATTTGAATTTTTTAAAATATTATTTCCTAATTGTGTATATATAAATAATAAATAATTACACATATCAATTTATTATACCATAAAGTTTATGAATTTCTAATAACACAATAACAACAAACATTGTGTGGTTATTTGATAATAAGAATGTATTAATAATTAAAAAATAAATTAGACAACTTTTCTTGCTATTATGTATAAGTTATTTTTAGTAATTTATAAATTAATAAGAGGGTAAAATGATAAGGACAAATGAGTATTTATCAAAAGAAAAGTAAATTAATGAGGGATAATATTCTTAATTCATAAAACATGTTTCAATCTCATGTCTAGATATTTAAGATTTTTATAAATTTAAAAGTGTATCACTACACAACAGACATATAAACATAATAGTGGACATATGAGAAGTTTATAGTTATCTCACAGTACTCATTCATCAAACATGAACATCTTGTTCAAATATAAAAAATGCCTAGACATCTTAAATGCATACTTGGACACCAAACTTCTCCTTTGATATTTTATCAAACACGCGGCATAAACAAGTAGATTACAATAGGGAGAGAACCCAGTAAACCTTCTCCAAAAGAAGAAAAAGATCACACCTCACAGCAAACAAAGAATCAATTAACAAAAAAGATATCCAGTTGTCTTTTATTCTTACTATATCATGGATGAGCAGGGTTTTAAATCAAGAGCGGCATTACGTGATGTGACAATGATATCTCGATTGCGGCGATTGCTGCAACCAAAACATCTTATAATTGTGTTTCACATCAACCGATATTAACCTACATTAATCGCATCGTCCATAACGTGATAGTAACCGTAATCATAATTTAAAACTTTGTTTACGAGTATAATAGTTTTGCATCGCTGTACTTTCACAGTTGTCAAATGTCAAGTAAGAGGAAAGTAAGTAATTAATTTTTCCCTTATATTTACCTTCGTTTTAGATTAATGCAATTGCGGAAATTAACTTTTCTGTTTTACTCTATGTAATAGTGCTCTTCATTTATCTTTCAGTTTTGGCTATATCACTTCTACACTCCAGTTTTTGTATTGACTTTAAACTAATTCTTATATTAAAAACTTACAAATGAGTCTTGCACAAAAATTCATAAGCTGGATTTTTTTTTATGTAAAAAAGTTTCGTAAACCAAAAATCATTTCCTTTTTCCCCTTTGATTCATTCGTCACGTTTTCTGCCTAGCCAACGCCAAGAAACATAATCTGACCATATAGGGTCAAATACATAGAATTATTTCGCTATGTGCCATCCAGCTGAAACTTGTGCTCTAGCCACTGAATTTATGCTTGTTTTGTTAGTGGCAACTGGTACAAGTTTAGATATGAGTTTAGACATGATCCATGACAGGATGATCCAGAGAAAGATTGCAGTTCATGCATTTGCAGCCAAACTTTGCATAAAGAAAACTAATGTGTATTCTTTACGTGGAAAGTGCGAGAGGCAGGATTCAGAACTCAGCCATCGACACAGTTAACTGCGGCCCACAGTTCATGGCTCAAATTGCCATTCTCTCCATTGAAAAAGTTGTCAACATGACAACATGGTTTCAGTTTCAGTAAATAGGAGCTAGTAGCATTATTTAGATCACATAAATAATTTAAATCCTGCATTTTTGTTTTGGTTGGAAATAATTAGTAAAGTATCTTTTTTTTATATATATATATAAAAGATACTATACAAGAAAGTTTGTTATTGTGGTGGCAACAGATATATTTTTTTCCCACTAGCTAATTGCCATAAAGACTAAAACGTAAAAAATAAGCTGATTGACATGGCCTAAAAAGACTCCTAGTTTTCTTAATAGCTAGCTCTTGATGATTCAAGTCAAACATGGCTTGTTTAAAATCCCTTGTTATGTGCAAATCACGTAAGAGAAGCTTTTAAAGAAGGGAGAGAAACCAATTGTGTATCTTCACTAAAAGAATAAAAAGATTATGAGATTGTTTCGTTATACTGTGAAATCAACAAAAGCTGCTCTTTAGTTAAATAAAAAAATAATTATTTAATATGTTTAGCGAGTATAAAAGTACATTAAAGTGATAATAGAAGAAAAAAAACTGATATGTAAGAGAAATTAACAAGAAATTAGTATTTCATTTAAAGAGCAAAAACATAAGTAAAAAAAATATTTTCAGACGTATTTTCTAAAAATTATTTTTAGACGTATATTCTAAAAATTATTTTTATACATAAGCATTATTTCTAATAATGCTTTTTATAGAAGTATTTTCTAAAAAAGCAAAAAAAAATTCACGACTGGACAAAACATGCGATATATATATATTGCCTAATTCTTTACATACTTATGGGACGTGGAGTATCATACACAAGACAATAGTCATTATTATTAGTTTACTTAGAAAAACATATTTAATTGCCATAAATTATTTTAAAAAATGTTGATAAGCTGTCACATAAAAAATTTGATATAATCTTTATATCATTTCAATTCTTGTGTACAAGGACTGATCCATTAGGAGAAACTCACATGTTTGTAGGTCTGAAAGAATAGTAATGCTACACGTTCAGAAAGATTTGATAAAATTTAGTCAAAATTTGTTATGATTTAAAAATAGTTGTTGAATAAATAAAAGTGGTAAAAAATATTCTTTTTATTATGTAAATTAAGATATTCTCTTATTTAAAAGATGAGAAACTAATTATTTAAGAATAAATAACAATGACAATTCATTATGTCAAAAGCTAAAAAAATTCTAGCTATTTAGTATTTTCTTTAAAAAAATTGATGTAACGAATTTTGATGTGAAATAATATTCCTGAACTCTTACAACAGTATCTTTTGCCAATATTTCTGCAAGAATGATTTTAATAGTAACTTTCACAAGTTATGTGACAAAAGTATTGTGTTTCTTGTAGGAAAATACGGCGTGCTAGGTTATAATTTGTCATTCTTTTCCATGACTCTCTTTCACGTATATATGATACAATATAGCATATTGGTCAATTAAATTTGGGGTATACAACGTGCGTGGAAACTATTAAGGAAACTATTTTCCTTATTCTCAACCTTTTAGTGAAATTTAAACTTGAGGCTAATATTTAAATATTAGAGTATCCTTTCATGACGTACATATAACTGATATAAGATACAATATCAGATGGTAGTTTAATTTTTTTGAAGTATATACTGAATGCATACTCTGCAAAGCCAAAATCAAATGTACAAGAAGGGTACGATGAGATTTTAAAATTAACGAAGCTAGAATCTTGAAAAATGAATAGATGGAAAACTTTGTA
The DNA here is from genome assembly GCA_023212625.1 of Styphnolobium japonicum. Classification (NCBI taxonomy): domain Eukaryota; kingdom Viridiplantae; phylum Streptophyta; class Magnoliopsida; order Fabales; family Fabaceae; genus Styphnolobium; species Styphnolobium japonicum. The sequence goes on along the minus strand of JALBWW010000007.1, from coordinate 8,856,870 downwards.
AAAATGGCGAAGTAATTTGAATATTTCTAGACAGCTTGTCAAATAATAAATTGGTTAGGAGAGTAATAATGACATTCTTAACAAAAAAAAAAAACTATTAAGTCAATTGTTTATTTTCATTTATTTTGACCCTTTTATTTCTTCAGACTCACTAAGCCTTTTTTATGGTGGGTTAGGGAGAGGGGAATCAATTTTATGTGGCGTGGCCTATACCATTCCAGACCTCGCCCATCTCATCTCTTCTCAAGGTCGAACCATTTCTCACAAATGAATAAGGATCTAACTTTTGAAAAGCAGAAAAATCTTCATAATATTGAGCATCAATGTATATGAGAGATTAGGTCTCCTAATATCCTTTTAAGAATTTGGAATCTCACTTTCAAAGATATGGGGTATGTTTAAAGGAAAAGGAAGAGGATGTCTCTTCTTGTATAGAGCACAATGCATCTAATAGATAAAAGTATTAAAAAAACAGTGCTTACACAATCTAAAATTTCATTTGAGAAAATGCAATGCACTCCTTTTTAATTATTGAAAATAATTTATAAAGAAAAATATGTAAGATTTTTTCCCTTGTAGGAATCAATTTATAAGGGGGATACATGCAGCTCTACAGCATATACTTATATCACAAAACAGTTCTAAAAAGTTTGCAAAGGTAATTTGGATACATTCCACTATCTATATATAGAAACCCTTTTCCTTTTTTATAGCATATACACAGGAAACTAATAGTATCAGAGGCCTAGTTAGTGACACCAAACCACTCAGGGGTTCCCATTCAATGCATAAGTTAAGAGGAGAATCTATTTCCTTTTCTTTCGGCTAAAGAGGATTTACATCAATCAATGGCGTAGAATGATTCTTCATTAATGGAAAAAGAACAAGAAGCCGCACCAAAAGTCACCGTCTGTGTTTTTACTGTGTGTCTCTATATGATGTCTTAGTTGCGAACATGATTCATGTTTTACTTCATATTTTGCACTTTGATTATCTACACAAACTGTGTAACATTAACATCAAACATTTATATTTAAAATGGAAGGCATGTTATGTTATGGGTGAAATCAATATAAATATGGAATCTCCATGTAAGTTGAACAAGTGCAGTAAATGACAATTATCTTAATTAATCTTTTATCTTCCTTCTCTCTCAACAAATATATATATATATATATATATATAAGTAAAATTAGCGTAAGAAACAATTAATACTATCATTAAATTCAATAACATCATTAAATACATGTTAGTTTTTAAAGAAAAATAATGAAATAATAAAATTTAAAAAGAGAATAAATAATAAAATTAAAAAAGACAACAATATTAGAGAATAAATACTATCATAATTAAATTTTAAAGAATTAAATAATAAAATTAAAAAAAGACAATCTCTCCAACATACAAAATTAATTTACAACATTTTCTTCATTTTTCTAAAAGAATTTTTATTAAAAGAATACTTCATAAATTCAACATCTCTGTATAATAATTATACATAATAATATTATTTTGAATAAAAAATTAATAAATCTATCTATATATATATAAGTAAAATTGTCTTGAGAGGTATAATTAAATACAATAATATAATTAAATACATGTTAATTTTTAAAGAACAAGAATGACATAATGAAATTGAAAAAGACAACAATATTAGAGAATAAGTGTTGTCAAAGCATATAATTAAAATTTACAGAATTAAATAGTGAAATTAAAAAAAGATAATTTGTCTGACATAAGAGATTAATTTACAACATTTCTTTAATTGATATTTTAGAATTTTTATTAAAAAATACTTTGTAATTTAATATCTTTGAAATAATAATTATACATAAAAATATTTTGTTGTATAAAAACAATAAATAATAAATAAAATAATTTGCATGGGTAAAATGAAATGAAAAAGACATTCTCTCACAAAAAAAATATTTTTAAATATTTTTTTGATCTATCATTAAAAAAATTTATAAAAAATTATTTCGTAAATTGAACATGTTTAAAATAATAATTATAAATAAAAAATATTATTTTAAATATAAAATATAAAATAACTCGGTGCAAATGACAAGTAAGATAACTAGTTTTATAATAATAAGATTAACTCTTGAAGTCCCCAATTTCTTGTTATTCATTGGTTTAATATGTATTCTTTGCAAGGCTGTCCACCAGTTGTACTTGTGTGCTTTTGTGATAGTTTAAAGGTTTATTTGATAAATTAAATTCAGTGCTATATAAATTGAAAAGATTTAGAATAAAAAATAAATTAGTAGTGTTTGTTTAATGAAATTAAAAATAAATTTTAGTAAAAAAAATACTGAATACATTTAGAATATGAATAAGTTAATAGTAAAATTAAATTTTTTTCTAAATTCAGTACTTAATTTTTTGTCACTAAAAGTTCAATACTAAATTTTGAGTGCTAAGTATTTCAATTTTATCAACCATGTCCTATGTGTATTATTTCATTTTCACTGTTGTTTTCATGCCAGACATTTGACTTTTAATTTAATAGTTAAGCTCCTGGTCAATTCAATGTAAATATTTTTAAACCAAGTTCATGTTGTTCAATACTTTCCACATTTTAGCCATGTTTTAGGCTTTGTCAAGTTTCTTATCAAGTTTCCCACTAATAATTACCCACTTTTCTGGTTCAATTTGTTTTACATAAGATAGGATTAGTAGATTCGTTGTCTTGCTTGATATCTGATTTTTTAAAATTTTTTATTTATTTAATAAATAAAAATTGAAGCACACAAAATGAGGAAATTTCGTAAAAACTTACTATTCGTTATATCCTCATTTCAAGAATAAATGTGTTTTTAGTCTATCGTCAAATGAATTCTGACACTTGTGTCAATTATATTATATTTATATGTAAGTTTGATTTTGATATAAAATTTCTTTACACTGTTATTCAATCATATATTGTCACTTCACTAAATGAGTTTGATTATTATAACAATTACTTAAGAAGTTTAACTCTTTAATAATGTGCTAAAATATTATTAAATGACAATGTAAAATTTTTTTACACTGGTAACGAATCAAAATTAAATCCTTTATATATTATCATTAATCATTAATATTATTTTCAATATTTTTTATTTTTATAGCAAGAATTTTCTCTTTACACCGTTTATCTTTCTTTTTTAACTTTTTTTGAAACACCGCAACTTGCAGATCTATAACTAATTTATAATGAAATTATTTTTCATTACTTTGCAACAAAATTGAGGCCTTTATTTATTATTAATGCCTGAAACATGCTTTTACTAATAATTTTCAGTTCAAGGAAATTTGCGCTTGAAGAATATTATTATTAGAAAAAATTTACAAAACATTCCCTGAACTTTATTTTATTTTAAAATAGATACTATAAGCTTTTAAATTCATATTAGAGACTCTTAAACTTATCAAAACTTAGAAATAAACTCTTCTATACATAAGTTAAACAAAAATATTCATTACATAACTTATAAGTGTCTATTAGCACATATGATAATTTCTAATTTATTCATTTAATGTTTGAAAAAATTAAAAATATTTTTTTCCTTTTAATTTAATTTCCTTCAAAGTATTCAATATTTTTCTATTTTAGACATAATTTTAAAAAAATGTAGAATTTTTTTAAAAAATAATATGAAAAAATTAAATATTTTTATGTGTATAAATTAATATGTTTGAGTTACTTGATAAATTATTTCAGTTTAACTTATATACAAAAGAATCAATTTATAAGTTTTAAAAAATTTAAAGATCTTTTATCTAAATTTAAAAATTTATGATACTTATTTTAAAATGAGATAAAATTCATGTTTATACATATTTTTTATTTTTATTATTATATTTCTGTGGCGCCACACATTTTGGAATTGATTGAGTAAACCAAATTGTTGACTCTTTGGATAGAATAATTTGTTTTTATTATAAAAATCTCGTAATAAATATGAGAGTTGTGGTCCTCCTAGCTCCCAGCGTTTTTGTCTATGAAATTATTGCAGTGGGTCGTATTGATTGAATATGAACCACGTGCTATCTTTGTCTTTTAATTGTCTGTAACTTTTATTAATCACTTTCACATTTCCATCATCTCTCATGCATGAACCAGGAAGTTCCCTGTTAACTCACGCTTGATAAGTTTTATATGCACGATTGCATGTTATAGATATGATTAGTAGACGACAATAAATATTAATTTAATTTGTCACGATCGAATAGTGATTTTTTTTTGGTGATAGACCCAAAAAAGTAAACACAGAGAGAGTATCATTTAAGGAAAATAACTCTCATATTTAGTTTGTTTAAAAAATTAGATAAATTGATTCATTTTAAAAATTAATTAAATATTTAATTAATTTAATAAATAATTTATATATAATTAATTATATATAAAATATTAAAATAAAAATAAATTATTAATTAATTATATATAAATTATTAATTAAATTAATTCAATATTTAATTAATTTTTAAAACGAATTAATTTATTCAACTTTTCAATAAGTTAAATGTGAAATTTATTTTCCCTATCATTTAACAACTATTACAAGAGGTACCAGTTTTATCATAGAATAAAGGAAGAGAAATGAATGAACCTGGAGGAAAATATGAAGACCTAGGTCAAGAGAATGAGCATGCTTGGCTAGTGTATTTGTAACTGAGTTCCGTTCACGGTAAGTGTGTCTTAGCCTAATCACCAAATCCTGCTGGATCTGCATAGAAACTTCATGAATGATGAGAGCACAGGGATGAGTATCTGCACATTCATTCTGTAGAAATGAATGACAACATAAGAGTCAGCTTCAACAATAACATGAAGAATTTGTAAGGAATAGTGATTTAGTTTGGCATTATGCATTCAGTCAAAAAAGTTTTAAAAGCATATACAAAAACAAGTTCAAAATCTAATAATTGAATTTATGATTTAATTATAATTTTTGTATTATTATTTTAAAAAATGTAAATTAATTAACATGTTTAAAATTGTGATATCAACACTATATATTGATCATAAAAAAATAATAATTTAATTTATCAAACTAAATTTGTATCAGATATACTTAGATTGTTAAGTACAAAAAAAAAATATACTTAGATTGTTGAATTTTTTTTATAAAATATAAATTTTATTAATCTAACTGTTAAATCATATAATATTATAGTATAATTATGCATATTAAATGTTAAACAAATCAAATATTTATAAATCTAAAAGATAATAAGGAAATTTTATTTATTTAAAAAATATATTATCTGTTAAAAATAATAATTCAACGAAGGGTGGCATATTAAACAACGTTTTTCTATTTTACTCTTCTAAAATCTTAATTTGCTAATTACTTGAAAGTCAAAAATTTATTTTTAATTTCTAACACGCTTCTTTACTTAATAACCCTTTGAACTTAATATGTGAATAATGCATAAATTAATTATTACATTGTACTAAAATTTAATTTTATTTAAAAATTAAAAATAACAATAATTAAACTCGTGATTATTTCGTTTCGAATACTCCTATTAAAGGCTAACTCTTTAAAAATTTAAACAGTTAAAAGAAAGTTAAGATTAAATTTTATATCCCTATCATAACTTTTATACTTTTCTATTGCTCCGGTCAATTCTGGGCTACATGTGAGTACTGAAAAGCACTTCTGGCAGAAATACTTTGGTCTCTTCCAAATATAGTCAAACATAAAAATATCTCAACTAGCAAATGTAAGCCCATAGACTAAATTATATAAAGTTCTTGTGCGCTTTTATTTTCTTATTCTCTTTTTAAAAAAATTTACAGTCTTTAGTTATTGTTTTGTGATAATATCAATGATCTAATTACAAATGCAGTTAAAAGTTCACTCAAGTCATGATAATGTTTGATCGATATAAACCGTTTTAAATATTCTGAATTGATGAATAGCTAGTTTTTGTTTTGGTCATATTACTTTTATAGATCAGGAGTTGGACATAAATAAAAAGCATATTTACTTTCATATCATAGAAATAGTCAAATTTTATAAAACACTGTAATTTTAACTCTCAATCATTTGCATGATATTATATTAAAAAATATATAGAATAATTTTTATTTTAGAAAAAATCTCTATTTTCCATCTTTTCAAAGAATCTCCCTTTAAAATGTGGTCTACAGACAAGAAGATTCTAATATCTCGACTTGAAATATGGTATTGCCCCGTTGACGTGTGAGATTAATGGGAGCCAACAAGTGTGAATGATTGATTGATGGTAGTTTGCCATATTTTCTAGGAACTTATAAAAGATATGGATATTTTTTCTATTTGATTCCCCCCTCCCCCTCTTCTTCAGGCTTTAACTAACACAGGTGATTTTTCTGCGGGACAAATCATTAAGATATTTTCCACCAGTTGTCCACTCAAAGCATGCCTGTGCTTTTTTAACTCGTGTCCGTAGTCATTGTACTGGTTTTTTTTCTTCTTAAAATGACATTTGCACATCATTTTACATTACTTTTTAACATTAGATTCATCTATAAATTTTTCTGTTCTGTACCCAAAAAAAAATATTCATATATAAATTACTTCTTGTGTCGTATTCAACTATTCATACGCTTAAATTCTTTTGTTCAAAAAAATGGATCAAGTTTTATGTATAACTCTTCTGCTAGACTAGCGGATAGTAAAGTAGTGTATCGATGATGATGATGATGCTTTTTTAATCGGTACAAGCTCCTAATGTTGGAGTATCATTGTTTTTTAGGGCCTTTATAACATGGTCCTAAAACAATGGTATTTCTTCCCTTAACCCCCAACATAAAATAAGGTAGTTTTCCTCATACAAACTCCTGACCTGGGTCTTGAAACAAGATAGAGAGGGTGAGATGAATTGGTTCATTCAACGTTCAAGTCAGTAAAGTTAGATAATTTGAATAAAATATGTTAAATAGTGTAGGAGTTCAAAAGCCTATCCGAATGGTCCAATCTTATTGACTTAGCGTTAGAGTGTATCAAGATATTCCACGGACCAGTTTAGACGGATTAACTACTGATTGTTTCTTTTAGATTTTAAACTGTAAAGAATCAATTCTAATAATTCAGAATAAATTCTAAGTATGTTTTTGCAAAATCAATTCTTACAAATTTTTAAGTTGTAGAATTGATTTTGAGAGAACTATAATTTTTTATTTTTTATTTTTGTGTTGAATAAAATTAAATTTTAGAGTAGGACTTTTTTTTAATATACTTATAATTATATTTTAAAAGTGATTATATTTTACCATTCAAATAAATTAATTTTTTTAAAAAATACTTTTAAAATATTATTCTCAAATACAAATTAATTCTTTTGACATCAAATTTTTTAAAATTATTATTTTAATATCAATTTTTTTTAAATCAATTTAACTAAAATTTAAACTAAACAAGTCCTCAAAAAACATTATCGATTTACCAATTCATTACCTGTTATTATGTGGCAGAACAAAATATAAATAAATTTAAAATAAAAAAATTGAAGATGTGTTTTCTTTTTTTATTGTCCTTGAGGTATGTGTGAGTGCTCTAGTCCACGAGAAAGTGGGGGGACAGAAACGATCCTTATTTGAGATTGAGTTGGGAAGAAAAAGAAAGAGATAGAAAAGGTTTGTCAATTCACGCAGCTAAATGGGATAAGAAGTGATAGAATCACATCAATCACATCACAAGGAAGGAAATCTCATATCTTAGGGAAATGAATGGTTTGATGTTCCATGTATGTGTGCACGTGTCGTAGATAGCCTCCATCTACTAATCGATTATTTGTAGGCACATCATTTATATTTATGCACACAATCGTTTTGATTTATCTATGTTGTGAAGTTACCATTACATAAATCAAAAGTTGTTAACTTACACATGATTTATTTGACTATGTCTTGGCAAGATTTTAAGAAAAGAAAAAAGGATACAAAGGGAGAGAAAGGAGAGAATTGTACGGGAATTATTCATACATGCGACCCAAACTCTTTATAAAAGACCCAGAACTCGTCACAGCCCAAGTCTTGCATTAAAGACTCAACCAACTATCATTGAAAATAGGGAGTCGGATACAATTAATAAGACAGTTACACAATATAACTATTGACACCGATTACATTGGACTTGTTGCGTAATATTGGTCAGAAGATGTTAGCAGGCTACTCCAGTCTTACTTTGTAATTACAATGTGAAAGTTAGAGAAAAGGATACTGAACTCAGGATATAAAAAGATAATAACAAGAGAAAAGAAAGTAAGTTTTCTTATTTCTCTAAAAATCAAAAAGCAATCTCACAAAGATTAATTTATACATCAAAATATCTTTTACAAGTTCTTAACTCCTTTAATTTTGTTCGTGACAAAAAAGAATTAGCCTCCATTTTTGAATCATAACAAGAATAGAATGGAGAACACTTGCTCCTTGTTTAGCCATTTGAGCATATAGTTGAGCTGGTAGAAATTTTAGTAAAAAGGTCTTGAATTTTTTTTTTTTTTGGGACAGAAGAAGGTCTTGAATTTAAGTTCAGATATGAAAAACTTATGAAGCAAAAAGAAAAGAAAAAATTTAGAAATTTAGAAAGATTATGTGTTCAAAACTTCAATATAACTTTCAAATATCTTACACAAATTATAAGTTTGGGGCAAAAAATTTAATTCAAAATCTTCTCAATAAAAAGAATGGTTTCCCCCTCCCCAATTATCCCATCTCTCACTAAAACTTCCAAAATTCAAGAATTCCCGACCCTTCTATTTTCCTCTCTAGCCTCATCCAGACATGTTAATTAGTGTATAAAAATACCTTCTCTTTAAGCTGTTTGGTAAAGCTTCCGCTGCTTGCACACCAAAAATAAAAGACTCTTGTTTGATACCAGCTTCGGGTATTCTTGGTGGCCATTTTGTGTCCGTATTTGGAAGGCAATTTAACATGCAATCAAATAAATCAAGCACCCTTGTGATAGCATTATGGTTATGTTGCCAAGAACGCTAGTAATTCTTTTTTGTTACCCCTATTTGGTCTGACAAAGTGTACCACCATCTTTGCCCGACTAGCTGGCTGCATAAGTGAATGCAGACCCGTAATTCTCTCAGTTTGTTGCAACATGTTTCTTGCATTTACAGCTTGCATACCCAACTTTCAATATACAGCATCCTCAGATAAAGGAAAAAAGCCACTTCGTAAATACTAAATACAATGGAAGCAAGAAAATTTCCATGAGAGAAGGATGGTAGAGACAAAGGGAGCTTGACTCCAATAATTGCTCCCTTCCCGGTTTTGTACCTTCTTTTTTTTTTTCTTTTCTTTTTTGTCATGCCTGGTTTTGTACCTGGATGGGGCATTAACATATGCTTGCTCACACCAATGGGCAAAATGGCCCTAGTAACAACACAACGATTGAAGCCACATCGATGCTTTAACTCTTCCACTAATCATCGCAAGGCTTACATCATCAACCTAGTTCAATTTCACCATATTTACTACCTCTCTAAAGCAAGTTCCTGCTAAATGATTTTAAGAAGTAACCCATAATGCTGTAGACAAATAAAAGGACTTTCTCCTATTTTATGGACCATAACTCCTTAGGAAAAAGAAAGTTTAACAACTATAGGAAAGGTTATAACCCAGTATTCAGCTTCATCCATCCACGATTATATAAACAGCCTGTTGTAGCATGCCATTGCATATGCCAGTACCTCAATTTCATAGCAAGTTAATGACAAGATATATACAAGACACATAACATAATCCTTTCCTTTATTTCCCAAAACAATATATATATATATGCGCATAATAATTAAATGCACACACACAACAATAACAACAACTTGCAGTATACTAAAAATTACCAACAAAAGAAAAGGTTTAAATAACCCAAGCACTCATGGGCAAGTTTCTCAATTGAGGCAAAAGGGAAAAGAACAGGAAGCAAAGTAATACTAATGAGAAAATAACCAAACAAAACTCATTCATGAAAAGTCCATGATTTGAGAGATAAGACATCAATATATGCAAATATCAAATAAGTTCTCGAAACTGAAGAAGATATTTTTCAAAGAATACAGAAATATGATATTCAATTTCTAGCCGTGTCTTAGAATCAGAGTATTGTACAATGAGGAGTTTTTATATTAAACAAGGTATACTACTTATGTACCTTGTTTCAAATGGGTCAGGGGTGGTGTAAACAAATTAAATGAATTGAAAGCAAAAATCAATGATGTGGGAAAGAGATGATGTTGGGGTAAATACAGAACAAGCGTTGACCCTATCCATTCCAAGACATTTGATCATTCTAGCAAGACACTTAGTTGAAATAGCCAAGCCAGAAAGGAGAGGGAGTGGGGGAGGCTGGAGAAAAAAGAGAATATTTTTCTCTGCACTTACGACCAAGTTATCATGATCATTCATTTAGCTTACAGTTCCGAAGATAGGGATGATTGTACTTGACATATTTGATCCAGTAAGACCGATACTTTGTCATGGCAATCTCTAACCATGGCTTCATATTGCCATTGTAGTGTACAACTGCTGCATTCTCAATATCTGATCGATCTACACTTGGATTATAACCCAAACCAAGTACGTGCCATGATTTATTTAGCGGATGTGTCAGCCCATAGAACGTCATTAGCCCTGGAGGTAATGTCCCAAGCTTCCACAGCACCCTGTCTTCATTCTAGAATCAGACAGAAAAAACAATGGTCAGTGAAAGATATTTTGCACTCATCTATTTGTGTGAGAATAGACACACGGTGTAAACCAATGTTATGTTCAACTGCTCACCAAATTCTGCCACTTGTGATATATGCCAGTGATATCCTTCTTTTTCCACTCCTTCAGATCAAATATGTTCATCCCGTATGCCCAACCACAAGCATTTGGATCAAAATTTCTAGCAATATGCGGATTTGAAAAGTTAAGATACTTGTCAAATCGGTGAAAGCTCTCACCACATGTTTCAACTGCACCATTTACTTTCCCATCAAGATTCACAGCCCATAATCCAGTCAAATCCTTCTGAACAACAATGTCATCATCAAGAAAAAGGATTTTATCCAATTTTGGATAAACTTGTGGAAGATAGAATCTCAGATGATTGAGCATTGAGAGATATTTTGGGTTTCTGTACTTCAGATTAGAAGCACCAGAAGAAAGTGTGGTTGGGTGGCCTGCCTTGAAATAATACTCTTTCATTGTTGCAGATTCAAGTTGCCGCAAGACTGGGCAGTAGGATGAGTTCAACCACTTAAAATCATCAACATTTTCAACATGGATTGTAGCCTTTCCAGGTGGGTTCAACAGAAACCACATGTTCATGGCTCCAAAATTTAATTTATCAGTAACAAGGTGAAAAACATGCTTGGAAGGATCCTGCAATGTCGAAGACAAGGAAGGATGGGTTTAATAATATAATTTATCAAATCATAGATGTACTGCACATGTAAAATACGTGGGCCCTACAGCAAGGCACAAATTAATTTCCATCTATAAAAAATAAAGAATGCACGGGAAGGACACATGCACATAAACATTGGTATGGTAAAAAGACAGTCTGAGTCACCTTTGCATTCATAACAGTTGAGTTGACAACAACAGATGCAGCCAAGACATTGTCTGAAAACAGTGCATAATGATAAAGACTGGGATTCTCCAAATTCTCAATCCTAGGGAACTTTCTCTTTTCAGGAGGAAGGAGGTAGTAATCTATGGTAAGGCGCATGGATAAGCAGTGAATTCCATTTGGTATGGTCTTGGCAGCCAACTGACTGAGGAATGTGCTCTGTTTCTTCAAGCTCCTAACTTGCTCATCAGCTGTTTGTAGCATTGCCCTCAGTTTTCCAGTGACCAACTTGCAGTCATACAATTGCTCTCTTGCTTTTGACAGAACTTGGCCCATAGCCTTTATTTTTTCATGTGCACTAGAGATAATTAGACATTCAATTAGTGAAGTCAGCAAATTCAAACAAAGGCATACAAATGCAGATAAATATACACTTCAGAGAAAATTACACATAGCTTCCTACATGTGATGTAGATCTGCATCAGAAGTTGCATCACCTAAAGCACGTTGACTATCTTTGAGCCGAGATTGCAGTTCTTGGTACAGTTCAAGCTTGTTCTTCATCTTTGCAATACTCAAATATACCCTAGCCATAATGATCTGGTCCCGCATCAACCGAACAGTAGAATCAGCATTTTCATTCTCAATTTCTTTCCTCCAAATGCTGTATTTACCCAGAACTGCTGATTCAACTGATCTTGAGCGTTCAATAGCTGCATTTTCAAGTTTTACAATTACTTCATCATCCTGTTTTACCAACTCAGCAGCACGCTTTTCTCGCCTTTTCTCTATTAGTTGCTGCAGAAAATATTGATAAAGAACATGAAACAAGTTTATTTCCACCTTTTTCTTTTCCAAAATAAAGAATCACTCCAGCTTAAACAACATTTTCAAACAGAACATTATATGCATGTTTGGGTAATTGGTGCAGTTGGATGGATACATTCCATGTTTGGGAACATTCACCACAAGTAATTTACTAAGAATGAGTTTAGTTTGGATATTGTTGGATAAAATTACTCTTGAGTGTCAATTTCCCATAAAGAGAATAAAATTTTTAAAATAATATTTATATTGTAAGCAAGGACAAAATTATAAAATTTCAACATTTGTCATAATGTAATCTGGACAAAATGTTATTTCTAGCTAAACGTATGTTTAAGTCATTCAAGGTGGCAAAATTACTTTTGCCTTTGCATAAAAAGAAGACAATAATGTAGCAGAATGCATACCCACACTGCAAACTTACACTTACGTAAAGTATCCAAACAAGCTATATGTAAGTTAGAACAAGAAAAATATCAAAGAATGATGCTCACCCTTCGGGCTTGCTGTGCTGGACTATCAGTCCACTGAGCATGACCATCTGCTAATAAAAAAAATTGGATTAGAAAGTAAATTAAGCTACAACATAGGCGTATTACATGATATAGAGTATGATACCACCTGAAGATCTGCCTTCCTTCACCCTTGGTTTTTCTTGTCTAACATGTGTTGTTGGTTGGTTTAGCTTTAATAAAAAATAAAACATGGATTAACATTTAGCAGCAACAAAACAGTAAGTCTTTATTTGTTGGAAATACAGCAATTGAAAGTTCCATGCAGAAGCACATCAGTCTTCCTAACCTCATATGTAGCATTTGAAGTCTCTAATCCAACAACTCTCCATGAAGCGGACAAATTATTTTTTCTGAAATTGTCAAGACTCAAAGGCCCCATATCATTTGTGCTGGATACAATAACATCAAGAACCTAAAATATAATATTTATTAAAAAGCCAGGAAGTAAACTCTTACATGAAAAAATGAAATGTGAAATATGGATCAAGAGCAAATCTTTATAAGCATGTGCTTGCCTCTTTCGAAAAAAGTGATTTCAGGTCCTGCAATGCCTTCCATTCTCTCCAGTTGGCAACCTGTAGCAGTCAACAACTTTATTTTAAGGCAAACGAATAAAGACAGCTAGAAGTTGAATCCAGTGTTTAGTTATATAGCCAATAAACCTAATAATGCATAAAACATGCTACCTGTTTACTCGGAACAGCTGAAATATCATCTTGATCTGCACAATGCATTTGAAGTAATTAGACGAACTTAAACTGATAAATATGTGCATAATCAGAACTTTTTTTACTCTTTTTTGTTTATTGAAGTGAATTGGGAAGAGGGAACAAGAAGATAAATGAAGTATACTTCCTGTCAGGGACATTATACCCCCTCACAACTTAACAGTCTAACAACAAAAATGAGGACTGACAGCCTATTAACCATGAGTCCTGTCACTTCGAAGAGGAAAAGACAAAATACTTCAACTCTTATTTCATTATTACACACATTATTTGCCATCACAAATGTCCCAACAGCACAAAGCATCAACAAGTCACAATAAAAATTGCTCTTCTTATCCACAAGCAATTATGTTACACCAATTCAAATACAAGTATAATACTGATCAGTGCAATACAGGGACAACACTAATTTTAAAAAATCTAGGACATGAGTAGGGCAGGGTATTTAAAATAAAATATTACAAAATATTCATGTCCATATATAAATTATGAAATAGTATTAGAACTAATAAAAATGGAGATTCTTTCGGTCCCCTTTGTTTATATGAAGGTACCAGTACCCCTAATAATTAGTGGCTAATATTAAGCCACATATCCCACTTGATTTAAATATAAATATTAAACTATAAATAAAATAATTATGTTTTAACTAAGTACGACACGTGGTACCCTCACAAAAAAGAAGGGTACTAGAGAAACCTCCTATAAAAACTAATATATTTATATGTTCATTCCAATGTTAAAAAATTAAAAATTTCAGTGTTTTAAGGGCTGTTTAGAATATTTTAGCATAAAATTTGATACACTTGAACGCTATAGACTTAAAAATTCCAAAAACAAAATGTAGATATGAGTGTCTGACATGATAACATATCTGACACATATTTGGTACTGGTAGGGGCACCAAATTGCAAGTATACATGCTTCTATTTACAATATAATAAAAAAACCGACAACTTCATCAATCCTTCAATTCCAATCTTACTATTACACACCTTTTGCCATCATAGCCACAGCAGTACAAAACATGCAACAAGTCATGAAAAAAAATGTTCCTTCCTACCCACATATATAAAAATACAAACCAGTGCCTCAGAAATTTTTTGAAGCAATTGTTACAACAGAAAAGAATAGCACAAAATCATTAAGAGAAGTATATTAAATTATTTTATTAAAGATAAAAAGTGAAAAGAACACAAAACGACTATGCCATAGCAAAAACACAATCTATGCTACTATTTAGTGCATTTGGTTGGAGCTTAAAACTTGTATTTTTAGGGAGGTTTCATTGGCTTAGTAGCTGATTGGGATAAGATTAGGTGATTGGCTTCTGTTTGGTATAAGCACATGATCTTTTCAAGGGGGCTTCCCTAACAGATATCCAGAGGGATTCGGGAGCTTTGCTCCATAGATGTTTTCTCTTTTTCTTTGTTTTATTTTTCCTTCTTTTGTTATGGAGGATCCCTTATCCTCCACATTCCTTGTAGTTTTCTTCTCTTCGTCTTAATAAATTTCTTCTTTTGTTATTGAAAAAGAAGAAGAAGAATGCTCAACAATATAAAGTTCCAATAATAACAACCCATAAAATTGTGAAACCAGAGGTCGAAAACCATAGCAGAATTCTTAAAGAAGGAAATAGATTGATACAGCATGACTGATGCAAACAATGTAATCGCAATCAATCATCAGGGGCCGTCAGAAGCACGTGAAAATTTATCGTAGCAATAACCCATATCCAAAGGAGTAGGGGAGTAAATGTGGTCCATAACAATAACCCAGGTGACCTTTCCATTTCACCATAAGCTAATTCTGTAAAGGATGTTGCAACAAAATATTTTAAAGATAAAAAGAGCAAAAAACAACAAGATGATTATGGGTTATCCCTATCTCCATAAAAGAATACCTACTATATTATAGTTGCACAACATTCAAAAGGTTGCAATTCCTAAATTTCAAAAGCTATTTCCAAATATCTTCAAGTCAACACATAGTCACTACTCACGATCTTGAATACATTCATGATAGATTCATCTCACAATCTCCACCAAATTTACTAAAGGATAAGGAAATTCAATGAACTTAACATTTCGTTTCTATAAGTGTGTTTATTAAATTTTACATTTTTCTAACATGGCCACAATGCTTCAGCGTTGCAGCACCATGCCATCCGCTGATCCACCATGAAACTATGGCAGATTTTTGGCTTCCGGCCATTGATGCCATACACCATTGATAACACTGATGGGTGAGCAATCTTCTACTTGAAGTGAACATTTACACAGCAATTATTGTATTTCTTTAACTTCAACATAAGTGCATTACATATCAAAATGTAAAATTTTACTGAACTTAGCATATAAGTCTTTCCATCCCTATAATTCCAAAGTTAGAGAATCACTTTCTATAAAAATACACATGGGGAATCATCAGCAAAGTCTTTTTTCCCTTACATCAGTTTCAGTGTACCATGTCATATGAATTGTAAATCTACTGAGCCTGAGGCATGTTTACTAGTACACCATGAGACTGTATTATCAAAATAGTAAAGAAACAACAAGTTCACTCCACAATAAATTGTTGGGCCACACTTAAACAGGATATATAGCACTGTCAATATTATCTAGAGCATCCATCTAACAGAAGAATCGAAGATTTAAAACAAGATATTGATTGAGCTAAGCATCAATAATTTATGCAACAAGGATTGTAAGCATAAGTGCAAGTTACAAGCAAATGCATAAGCAAAGTGAGGCACATATCTTTGACATAAGGTTATATAATATTTATGAGAAATATTCATAGCATGTAATAAGAGAATAGATCGAAGGTTATGATATTGATTCAAATTGTCATGAGATTTAGGAAGGATGCAATTATCATTTATCAGATATAATATTAGCTTAAATAACAACCATGGATTCCTCATCAGCCACCTCTTCTGTCTTATCCATTGTTACAAAATATTTGTTCACAGGAACCTAAGGCCAATGTCCTCCCTCTTGGGTTGTTCCCTGTTACTCCCATGCTGAATCTCTCTTTTCCAACACTTTAGTCACACTGCACTTCCTCTGTTTGCTAATCTTACAAACCCCTAGGATCTCTAAAGAAAGTGCAAGGAAGAAACATTTACCATAAATTTCTACATTATAATTTTTTCTTGCTGCTTTTTCTTATTCCACAAATGCTGCCAGTTATAAAATCAAATTCAATAAAAGTACCCAGCAGTGCCAGCACTTAAACCAAGCATACACCCCTGACAACTTATGCCTTGCCTCACCCCTCTTTGAGGTGTTCTTGTCTGAGTATCACTGAACCCTGCAATTTTGGTGCTCTTAAGGGTATGTTTGGATGGGAAGGGAGGGAAGGGATAATTTTTCATTTCTAAATTGAGAGAATTATAACATGTTTATAAAAATGAACAAGGGATGATTAAAAGGTTACACAATAATCTCTCATTTTTTTAAAAACTCTCAAACAAGGAGAATGTTTACTTGAAATAAAAAATTACCCATGCCCTCCCTTACCCACCAAACTCCTCCATCCAAACATATCATAAAGTGAACTTCATACTAAATACAACAGAGATTGAAAGTTGAAACATCCTGAGCATCCCAATTCAGGGGGCGGTACACCTATAGTCCCATATTAACAATACACACTATCATCAACTAGCAACTAACAAAATTGCACGGACAGCACATCAACGTTTCCCCATGGTCCGAAATCCCTAATATAAAGATGCCAAATCAACCAAATTCGGAACTAGGCCCTTTCCACTGCCACAGGAAGCAAAGATCTTGCAACCCAACATACCAAAACGAATGACCCATTTCGTTATGGAATTGCCCACAACAGCAATGAACTAAAAACAAGTAATACCAATGACACCTTCAGAAAATCCCTCTCCTTTTGCCATTCTAACCGAGGAGTGTACCCTAGAACTAGACAAACAAAAGAAATGCTAATTCACAAACACTCAACCAACCAAACACTCAATCCCCATTTTCATTCCGAGATCTGCAAAATGCACAATAAAGAAAAACATAGAAACAAACAAATAGAGAGAACTGACCCGCAGTGTAAATCCCCCGGCCGAGGAAGAAGACGGTGGGCGCAAGAACGCAGAGGAGAACGAAACCGAGAACGGGGAAATGGGGTCCCTTGCTTCTGTTCTTGGCGAAGGAAAATCCTCGCTTCGGCGCCATTGCGGATCAGAAGAGAAAACCGAACTTCAAAAAAGAGGGAAATTGGGAGAAACTCAGTAAGAAAGCAACATTTAGAGAGAGAAAGATGTAGAGAGAGAGAGAGAGATACAGGTGAAATTGCAGCGGGATCTGATTCAAGGGTGAGCTTGTGAGGGTTTATGGTGCAATGCTAGTCGAAATCCATCAACAGAGAGAGTGGAGCAAGGACTGTGATTCAAACCCACACAATCACAATTCACAATGTATGAGAGAGAGAGAGAGAGAAAGAGAGAGAGAGCAAATCAATGCGTTAATTCCGTGTGCGATAGCGATGAGGGAAGAAAGCATGAGAGAGAGAGAGAGCAATGGCGAGGGTAACTTTCTTTCTCTCTCTTGTGTTTGGTTTTTCTTTTGTTTTCTTTCACTTTTTCTCGCTCTTTCTATCACTTTCCTTCTTATTTTCTTTGCTATCAACCAAGCGATGCAATTGTTTAAGATAATCTTCCCTGTTAAGTGTTTCTTAATTGATAACGGCGCGGATGGTAGAAACGACGTCGTTGTCGTTGCCTGGTAAAAGAAATTAAGAAAATCAATCACTTCAATTGTTTAATTTTCTTCTTTGGGGTTAGGTTCCATGTTTTAGTAAGCTGAAAGGGTTGCTAGTCGTTTAAAAAAAAAATTTGAAAAGATCAATGGTTGAATAATTTCATCGATCTCATTTTCATGTTTTCAAGAATAAAAAAAGCATAATTGATATGTTCTTACTAGTTAACTTCCTTTTACTAGCTAGCTTCCATCATCATTTCTATAAAATAGGATTCACTAATAATTCACGTGTAGCTCCATTTGTTTCTCAAAAGATTTTATGATTGAAAAATCAAAGATAAAAAATATTTATTTTTTTAAAAAAATTCCAGTGAAAAATATTTTGATTAAAGATGTTTTCTTAAAAACAATAATAATACATCTTACAATGTTTTCAATATTTTATCTTAGTATAAAATTACTTCTCCATCTAAAGTGATAAAACTCACTTTCCTTTCTCGAAGAGTTATTTCTATTGCATATAATCATGTTTTTATTGGTATACAAAACACATAAAATTTTATATATTTTCTCTTCCAATTTTGAAAAAAAAATAATAACATTTTTTAATAATAAATAGTGCAACGTGAATCTAAGATATTTATTCATAGCCAACTACTTAAGACCAACTAACACAATTCAGTGAGTTAGTATCCATAAATCAACCAAACTTAAAAGACTTTTCACTTGGCTTCAACTTTTCAACCACTTAAATTAAACACAAGTGCCTTTCTAAGTTCTTCATGCGATTTTAGATTAACAAAAATCAATATTGCACATCAATTTTCGAGTTTAGATCTCCACATTGCTCGTTGAGATTACTAATTACTATAAAAATTAATTACATGTTTCAAAAAACAATCAAGGAGAAAGCAATAACTATAAAATATTTTTCAATGATCTTTAGTAGAAATCACGCTTCTCGTTATGTAATTCTTAACAACTAATAAATTTATGTTAGTTGATGATCAAAACAAAGACAAGAAAAAAAGAGTTATTTATTTATTTATTTAAGGTGCAAAAACATGTGACTTTAGTCAAACAATTCGAAAAGGCATTTACAATGATTAATGTCTTAATCGGCAAGCACATATCTCACCATTATTATTGTGTCATGGAAAATTATACACTTTATTGTCTACCTTAAGAACCAATAACGTAATGGAGTATCAAAGTGACAAATGTTATGATATTACCTCAAGACACGATATGCTAAGAAACATAACTCCATTCACAAAAGATAGACATATCACCAAAAAGGAAAAAGATCAAGACTTATGATAAGCTATCATGTTAGAAATTTTGTAATATACCATCTAAGTACAACGGCATGGCACGCATAGCATTGAACCATACGATATCACTCAAATTGATGATGACATTATTTAACATATCTTAATTGCTACACTGACATCCACAAGAACATATTTTACCAGTCCATTACGCAATGACTTTGTTTAATAGGATTAGCACTTTGTTCTCTAAAGTCTTTTATATTCTTTAAAACAAGTCATCCATTTTTCTATCCACAAAAGACCCCGTCCTTTTTGTCAATTTATATTTTTATTAATATGTTCCTTTTATTAAGTCATTAATATTATGCTTTGTTTGGTATAAGTTACTGCCTCAATGTTCCCCATTTGCCCTATCTAACCTAATCATGTATTCCTCATGTCTAGTTCTTTTTCCCAGTCATCACAAAAAGAAAGAAAAAAATTGCTCGATAGCAACATATTTATATTAGCCCAATTGTAGCGAAAATGTCCAAACTATATTTTCTGCTGTTTGAATAATGCTGAATGTACACCACTTAAAATATGACATCATTTTCTGCTTCTTAGATTTATTACCACTGAATCATGAAATCCAATGACTGTTGCACATTGATTTTGCTTTTCGTCTATCTAAAAGTTGTCCATTTAACATTAACCTTTGTTTTTATCTTCAGGTGAACAAAATAGAGGAGAGAAACCGTTATAGACTAATAATAGGCATTAGGCAGTAATTCCTTTTCTTCTCCTGCTTTTTTTTTTCCTGCCCCTTTAACTTGTAGTCGCAGAATGGGTCTTTGGCCTGATCAATCTATCATTTTTGCAACCAAACAAACTGGATTTTTTTAGTTCATGTGACATTAACTACTAAACATTCCATAAGTAAAGTCTTTTTAACTCCGAAATAGACCAAGTGTTTCAAGGCATTCACACATAAACAGCCCAAAACATGAAACAAAGCTAGAGATGTCATCCACGGAATGGCCACCTACTGAATAGCCACATCCAAGTAATCACCAATCTGCACATTTACGAACAAAGTCAGCAACATAATTTGTGATATGATCAAGCACAAGTGCCAGAAGAAGAAGAAGAAGAAATTCTTCACCTCAAAACCAAGATCAGCTAAAGCCTTGCCGTCATCTAATCTTCCATTTCCATAAGATAATGTCTTCCCCACCTTCATGAAGCAATCAAGTATGAAATTCAGAATATGAGATTAATTCAACATGAAAGTTGTGACTCATAATCACAAAAAGTTAATTATAAGAGCAACTCTTAGAGGGGAAAACTTGCTGGTCTTGGAGAAAATATGGATGTCTCTTTGCATTTTAGACTTTTAACAGCATTTAGGATTGGGTTCGACATAGTATATATTTCCAAAAACTAACAACGATGAAGTTCACAAACTTTTGCAAAATGGGTAAAAGCCACCTAAAAATGTATTTTTTGGTTTTAAACAACAAAAATAAGAGACAAGTGTTTGTCACAGGTTTCGCATCACCTTCACTTTTAACATGTTTAAACCAGTTCTCAGACAAATCATTCTCCACAGCTATTGCAATTTACTTATGTTTGTGTGATTTTTAAACAGATAAATGAAATTCATGAAATGAAAATAAACAGCCCAATATATATATAAATCTTGAAATGATATATTAAGCATGTGTATATTTACGATACATTTTACCTGTGCTCTCAGTTCCACATGAAGAAGACTAGTAAAGTTTAGAACCCAGGGGTATCATACATGTATGTGATCCGCATAAGAAGGGAACGGTATTATTACAGGACAAGAATTCAAGTTTTACATGTCCACATTAACACTCAGATATGCATGTAGTCACTTTACAGTCAAACCAATTTGATCCATCTACCATATATGCACACATAATCATGATTGTCAAGAACTCACTCATAAAAGTCAAATATATCATGTGAAAAATTATGGGTGAAATCATAGTAGTATATATGCATAAATAAATAAAATAAAATCCATGGCTGTAAAGTTATAGTAATAAACACTCATACAGAGAATATTTACCTCTTGAACTTTGAAACGACCATTTTTATCAGGAAATACAAAAGCAAATGAGAGCTTTGCATTTCTTCTTCTTGCAGCTGGAGCCACTTCTTTGACCTGTACAAGATATACAGTCAACCACAAGCCAAACGTATCAGCAAAAAAGAAAAATTAAAAAAACAGTATCACTTCCTCAAGGAAATTACAGATAACAAGGAATATTATTTTTCAATCAGACAAGAGAGCATTAATATGGACAAATGAATTGGCTTCACCTTATCTGGCCTTTGCAAAAGCATGGCACAGTAAATGCTAAACCAACTAAGTCTAGAATCTTAATGCACAGTAAGCAGCACACCTTCCAATTGAGACCAGCCAAGTGATATCTAGCACTATAACCTAAGGCTTCATTTGGGAATACTGTGGCTTTAGTCACAAATTTGTGTTCGGTAAATACCTTTGTTGGTGCTAGTTTGGTGTTTTTTTAAGAGCCACAGGTGCCTTTTAAGAGCCATGGATGCTTTTGAGAATTACCTTGAGGGATATCTTTCAAAGCTGCCGTGGCTGTCAAAAATATGAAATACATAAAAACCTTTATCTTGAATTCTAACTTTTATGCTTCACTAATTTAAACCCATATATATATATACTAATTTTATCTGGTTTTGCAATTTTAGATTCTTACAGCAAGTTTTCAATATTTTTTTACCAAACATTTTCTTAATTGATGTGCAATTCACAGCAGTTTTTACCACATTTTCACCAAACAATATTTTGAGCGACATTCTGCTTTTTCGCACACACCTACAGCTCACCAGATTTGAAAAGCCACAGAATTCCCAAATGAGGCCTAAATATCATCTGTTGCAACCATGCCTTTTGTATCACCTTGATTCCTCTCAGTTTTATCTCTTTCTTGTATGCTTGTGTGACTTGATTTGTGTTACTCTTTCGCATTCTCTTATAAGAATTAATCTTATTCCACACATAAACTATCTTATGTAACTTCCATCATCATATCCTTGATTGACAATATCCCTAAGTTAAGCAGAACCCTCATGCTGGCCCTCCCCCAACCCCACCCCACCCCACCCACCCCTGCAATATATGATTCCACATTTATTCCATCTCCACTACATAAACAAGCTAAACCCAAAGCCATGCACCACACTGCTGCCCATTAAGAAGCAAAAAAGGACCCAAGAAATTTTGAAAATACAAGAGGCTTCATAATTTAGAGAAAAGGAAAACTGCAATGGTTGTGTGTTACTTGTATGGCAGGCCGACCTTCAAGCTCACTCCAAAAGCACAAAGACCTGTTGGATAGAATTTAATGCACAGAAGAATCCATAGAAATGCCCTAGGGCACACCAAAGAGCATCTTCCACTTAACCTCACACTGAATGTAACATTTAGACAAGACACCTTATGGGGACACCCAACTCAATCTCTTCCTAATTCAATGTAGTTGACATTACCACACTGATATGCCTCCAAACTTTAAAAGAACACTACAAGTAGACCATTTTATCATGAAGTCTTCCACAGTGTTGCCACATAAATAAGCAAATTAACAGTGTGTTCTACAAATAAAATCATGCATAGAAATCTCAACAGTAACTTATGCATGCTTGCTCACAACAAACACATTAAAGCAATGAAGGAAAAAAACATGCAGAGAGTTTGTCCATACAAGATCAGTTAACTCTCTAAGAGTAGCATCCTTCCACGTATAAATTTGAACCTCATCCTTGGGCTCCTTGCCTCTCACTGCAAAGTCTTCCATGGTATGATGACTTCCAATCTGCAGAATATAAGGAGTACAATGCAGCTTAAATTACTAGCTCTAAATATAATCTTCTAAAATGTCTTGCAATGGCTAAATTTTGAAAGAGCAAAACATGTGTGTGCGCGTACATATACATCTATGAACATAGAAAAAAATGAACGAACAAAAAGCAACAAGATATATATGCTTCAGACCTTTCAAATGAATTGAGTTTTTTCAACTGATTAAAACTTATTCTACTCAACAACAATACAGGTACATCTTGCAATGACATATTCATGAGAATAGCAAGAAGAAAACTAGATTCATTAAAATTTCAACAGGAAAACTGGGACATTTATCAATCACGCTTTGCAATTATAATCACTAATAGAATAGGGGAACGACAAAACAATTATCACTACCAAAATAATTAACCCAAAACAAATTTAATAATAATAACAAGAAAAGAGGGAGACTTATACCTTGGTGAAAACTCGCAGTAACAATGGGCATGTCTGCAATCAACGAAATAAATAAATAAATAAATGATTCAAACCATAAAGCAGGAAAAATGCAATTTTTTAAGCAGCATCTAAAGCTCTTGTTGATGGGTCATACCCAATACCATTGGAACCAAAAAAAAACACGGAAACAAGTAATGGGTAGGGCCAATATGAGAAGGAAATTAGGTTTACAAGGGTGGCTGACGAAATTGAAGGAGATTAGAAGGCAAATAGAGATGAATGTTTGTTGAGTGGGAGTGGAATGGGAGGGAAGAGTAGAAAAGGGGGGGGGGAGGGGGAGGAGGAGGGGAAGGTACCTTTTCGCGATCAACGGGCTCTTGGAGGCGAGGGCGTGAAGAAGGAGGAGGAGGACCAGGAGGGCCTCTTGGAGGTGGCGGCAATGGCCTCCCAACTTGTCTTTTCGCTGCTTCTGTCATCTCTGCTTCTGGTAAAGGTTAACACGAGCAGTCTAGGTACTAGAACCTTCTTCTTCTTCTTCCTTGAGCCAAACTAAGCACAGGAGCTGCCAAGAGATGAATGAATAAATGATTCCTCACTTGTTACTCTGTCTTGTGAGTTGTGCTTGTGAATGAATATCTAAAGCAATTTGGGCCTGGGCTGCTATAGTTTCGGGCTAGGAAATAGGAATGTGTGCTCCTTGACCCTTTGGGGTTGTAGGAAACCACTTCCTTCTATTTCATTTTGATAACATCACAAGTGTTTTTATATTTTTTTCAGTGTGCGACTAATTAAATATACGATTAAATATCTGTACTATAAGTAAAGTCTGAAAGTGCGCTAATTTAGAGCTCAATTACCTCATGCTTCACATTCTTCCATTTCTTAGGAGTTATGATCCCATCTTATCAAAAAGGCAATTTAATGGCTAGAGAGCAGAGTCTAGAGAGTACTCCGAAGATAGATGGGTGGAAAAGAATGATAAGCATTTGTATAGCATAAGCAAGTTCTTGGAATCTTTTTTTTTTTTTTTGCTATAACAATTATATTTTGCTTTTATATATGTAAGAATGTTCCCTCTTCATCCATTCACTTATTTTCTCAGGCCATGATCTCTGTTACACAGTTTTCATCACTTCACTCGCTAATATCAGCTATTTACTAGCTGCCATGAACTAACCCCTCATAGTCATCTAGGAGCCCACAAAAACAGACACCTTTGGAAGAGTTTTTCTAGAACCAAATGGTAGATTTTGGTAATTGATATTTATTTTGTTATAGCAAACATATTTCAACTTAAATTTGGAATTTTTACCTTTGAAAATATATATTTTCATTTATTTTAAATAGGTTTTTACTTATCACTCGTGCTGTTCATGCCATGTTAGCAATCATTCGAAGTAGATTTGATATCGCATTAAAATCCTGAGACTTGGAACATGTGGTTTATGGAGTTTAAGACAAGTACAAACTTTATTCTATTTTATATTTGTATAATTAAATTGATATTAAAAATGAACGTTCAATTTAATTGATTAAATATATATGACATGACACTTTATTTTATTTTTTCAAAAGAAATATTGTTGGTTGGATCTATTTGAGGAGCACATGTGGAGGGCATTTAATTCTTGTGGATTCTACTTGTTCTTTAACATGTTCAGGATGGCTAACCTAGAAAGGCTGTGTAGGAAGAGTCAACCAAACAGTTGGCTGATCCAAGGACCAAGGTACAAGAAAAAATGCAATGAGGCAAAGAAGAATTGTGCTTCGGAGACTGATGACTCACTACACACATCCATCTGTAAAATATCTTTCTCTTAAGATATTATTATTTTCGTTTTGATTTGAAGTTAAACATTCCTTATTTGACCATTACTTATATGTGGTTGATTAGTATAAACCCATAGATTGGGTCGCACACCAAATCTTGATAAGCTCTTCCGATGGAATCATCATTATGTAGGCTAATAAAAGTTGAGTGGATGAGAGATCTCAAAGAACCATTGCCAGTGTTGTCTGTATGTAGTTTGTAATTCTCATTCATAAATAATGTCAATGCTTTATTTATTACAAACAGAATACACCCAATGAATTTTACTGCCAAAAACGAGAGCTCCTCTATTAATCAGCCCGTTGATTCCACTGAGCTCTGAATTCAGACAATCACTGAGATCCCAGGTCACTATACTCACAAAGCACTATTTTTCCAGCCAGACTTCTAATCCGTCACCCTTCTAAATGTATCTTCAGCTTGAGGAGGTGAGGACTTAATTCTAAACTTGTATAATTTAGCAGCAGATGACGATGGAACAGGTCTAAAACGAGATTCGACAGCTGCAGAGACCTTAGCGCCATCATTGTCAGTCCCCATTAGATTATGTTCCTATTTAGAATTTGTGTTTACCTAGACCCACTTAATTATATTTTTTTTTAAAAAAATCTGTCTAAACTTTAAACTGTACTATCTAGAATTTCTGCACAACACTGGAGTGCAAAAATAATATATCATCTATGATTTATCTGTTTCGGTATCATATCACTCAAATTCTCCCCTTCGTTTGGATGGAATAAGATGTCAACATGATACGTTACATACGTACAACAAACATACCGTAAATGCAGTGGCTATGGGAGCTGAATCAAATCGGTTAACTACTACTCAAGAATTTAGTGACCAATCGAAATTCTGGTACGAGATATTAACAGCCCCCCCATCACCTAAGAGATGTGTCAAAAGACCTGCTTTATTTGCATCTAAGTAATTAATTATCCACTTTAGTATGTCTTTCTCTTGTCCAAAATCCACATTGAACCTGCCAATAAATATTTTATAAGCAGAGAGCTAGAAATTGAATTCAGTCAAAACCAAGGAGGCTCCAGAAAGGCTCGAATTGCTTACCACTTGAAAATCCGAGTGAGATGAACAGTTCTCTTCTCCAGGTCCACTTCAATTCCATCATTCTCAAAGAACTCTCTTGCAGCACATCTTAATTCATCTACAACTCTGTGGGGTGAAAAGAATCTCACCTTTGGGCTGGACTTTGTGCCATTACAAAGTCCAAAGTGAAATAATGGATTCATTTTGACAAGAGCAATCTGCAGTTTGGCAGGAACAAGTTAATCTTTCTTCATAACCAATCATATCATATAACAACAGGCAGTTATTGCTACCATAGGAGATAGGAATTTACTGTTAGGGAATAAAGAAAAATATAATGAAAAAGGAAAATATAAAAGTACAGGCTGCAATTTAGTCTTTTTTTTTCTTTTTGAAAAATAAAATATATTTAAAATACTTTTTCAATTTTTCCAGGCAAAATATGCCTAAATCTTTCTAACAAAACCAATTCCAGACACTAAAACTCATTTATTTATTTTTAAATACCATGATAAGCATAATGCATAACCCTGTTATACGCCCTCTAAAACCACAGGAATGGTTGAATTTTATCTATGTGCTGACTCCATGTATCTTATATATCTCAAAGTTGAAGATTATGGTCATTAATAGTATATGGCTGTCTATTCAAAACTGAATATTGAAAAAAACTGCTTACCTCTAACCGCCTGTCTCCTGTGCTAAAGGGCTTGACTAAGGAATATGGTGACCTCCGATTGCATCTGAGGATACCATTTTTAATAGTAGTGAGAGAATAAGGATGCCCTCCAACCAAATACTGGAAATCAGTGAAGAAGGATCTCCTATCAATTACACCTTCTGGACACCCTACTCTAATAACAGCATGGATGACCATGGCATTATACAAATTTAAGAAGAAGGCAAGCTTCTCGTT
The DNA here is from genome assembly GCA_023212625.1 of Styphnolobium japonicum. NCBI lineage: Eukaryota > Viridiplantae > Streptophyta > Magnoliopsida > Fabales > Fabaceae > Styphnolobium > Styphnolobium japonicum. The sequence goes on along the minus strand of JALBWW010000007.1, from coordinate 8,829,161 downwards.
TTCTGATAGTTCCACAAGATTCACCCGCTGCAGATCCTGGGTCATATTTACATACCTGCAGTTATAAGTGAAACAGGAAGAAAATAACTTTAGACAATAATCAGATATATAAGGAGAAAACGCTGGCCAAATTAGAGATGGTGGAGACCACAAGGGGCCACCATTTGAACAATAGGTATGCAAACTTCCAAGTCCGCTCAATGACACTAAATGTATAATAGATTAATAAGTGAGCTATGAGCAAGCAAATCCATAGGACGTTTACATTCATATTATGCTCCAAAATAGACAACAAAATATTAGTATATTAAGTATAACCATACCTACGAAATTCTTCGCTTTTGCTAATGGCCCCATAATCAACATGTTGCCTGTCATCAGAAGCGTAAGACTCAAGAATGGCAGACATAATCTTGGTAAGCCTTTCGCAGACTGCAGCTGTAGTCTTTGGTTCACTATCATTTGTGGCAACACGGAAATTAAAGCATGTGGGGATAAACGGTTCATGCTCAAGGAAACGATATAAGTGATTTCCCTCCTCAAAATCATTTTCCCTACAGAACAAAGTTGCCAATGCCAATAAGAAAAATACCAAAAGATTGTGATTCATATTGAAACGCGTCTAGTTTCATTCGGTTCAAAAGCTCTTTTCTTACCCGAAAACATGATGGATGAAGTGCTTCTGGGATAACTGTTTTCCGATCTCAACAGCCTAAACATTTGTTTGGGAATGCAAAACATTTTAGTTTTAGGGGAAACATTACAGTTTCTGAAACAAAAGTTGGGAGCACTGTTTGAAAGTGGGAAATTAAAAACAATTAATTATAATATATTCAGAAACTAGAAATTATATGACTACTGTTGACGTCGTGCCAACCATTAATCACGCAATATTAACAATAGCCATATATTTTTTTCTGGTAATTACAATAGCCATATATTTTATTTGTGATTGAATTGTGCTAAATGTTGCACAGGCCTAAATAATTTGCTTTTCAAACGCTATGGGCTGTTTTGATGAACTTTTAGTCTTACAAGATTTTTTTAAAAATAAAAATCATTTTATGTTTGGAAGTAATTTTTTTATGTTTAAACAACTTTTTCATGTTGTAAAAAATATTTTTTATAAGCACAAAAATGTAACTAAAAAAACATATATTTATGTTTTTTAAATGTTTTTACTTTTTCTTATATATAAAAAACTCATCTAAACATACTAAAATTTAAGAAAAAATACTTTAAAAAAAATTAACAAGAAAAACACATCGAACACTATATCATGTTATGATTGTCTTTTTCTTTCCCCCCTCATGTGTTAAGATTAGTGTAGATGCACTACTCCTAAATGAATTAGAAGATATTGCATTATTATTAATAAAAAAAAGTCCTCTATGAATTTTAGCAACTGACGCAACCCAAAGTAAGTGGCTGACAATCAAGCCGGCAACGAGCAAATAATGACATTATAAGAAAATAATTAATATGTGTTTCATTTCAAACAAAATTAATTATTATTTGGATTTAATTTTAATTTATTGTCAGTGTAAAAAAAATTTACACTGTCATTTAATCATTTATTGTTAAATTATTAAAAGAGTTTGATTATCACAATAACTACTTAAGAGGTCTAACTCATATAATGATGTGTTAGTACATGATTGAATGATAATGTAAAGAAACTTTACACTGACAGTGAATCAAAATTAAACTCTTATTATTTTTAATTTTGATTTATTATCAGTATAAAATTTATTGTCATCTAATAATCTTTTAGTACATTATTAAAGAGTTAGACTTTCAAAATAATTATTATAATAATTAAATTTTTTTAATAATATGACAAAATATAATCAAATAACACATTGACATCAAATTAAAATTAAACTCTTTCAATTTTATGATAAAATATCTCCTAACATATCAAACAGTAACTGAGGAATAAAGAAATTAAAAAGAAAAAGAAATTCAATCAATATGCGAAAATGAAAGTTTGAAATTTGAATTGTTCCACGAGACAGGTGGGTAAGATTAAGATTGAAATTGGAAGCCAACACAATTCTCCCTCTTCTTTATGTCATATGGGTTTGGGCCCCGTGTTGTGTGACTGGGTTGACGTCGTAAATTTCACAGGCTTTTCCCAACTCTACACTCTTGGCCCTTACAAATAAACTAGTGGCCTATCACGGGACCCAGTTACTATAACTATGGATCATATTATACTATCAGATTTTAATATCTTTTCTATTTCACAATTAAATCTTAAATCAAAAATAGTTTAAAAGAGTACCTATCTAGTTGACTAAAAATACTTTTTTTTATCTTAGCTATTTATATAATTTCAAATTGATCAAATAATATTTAAAGTTATGAAACTACCTTTAATTTCTTTTCTTTTAATATGAAGTTTAGCATAATTAGTTCTAAAGTGTCTCATTTTTCCTCAAACCGATAAAAAATACAAAGTTCCCATCATTTTGAAAACCGAATTATAACCTTCCAACACACGTGCTTTGTTATCCCCGCGCAGCCATGATAGTATGATACACTCCCATGTGTTTCATTATTAGAGTTTCTCTTTCTTCGCCGTACTCACATCCAAAAGCTTCTCTTCTCCCTCCCAACAAAACAAAACCTTCATTCGTTTATTTAAAATTAAAGATAAATGGTAGATTGTACCTTTCATATGTGAATTAGACTTTAATGTTTGAAAAGTGTAAAATCTTCTTCTATTAAGTAAAAGTTAAAATGCTCATGAAAATATTAGATAGTCATGCTATTAAAATTTATTTTAATTTTAAATAATATCATATTTAAGTGAAAAATTAATATATTTAAGAGAAAATTTTGATTCAATTTTTTATTTAAATATATATTTTTACTTAATTATAACATAATTAGATATTAAAACATATTTTAATAATATTACATACAAATCACTTAACATTTTCATTAGCTTTTTAATAGTTTAATTGATGAAAAGAGTTTTAAACAAAAAATGTGAAATTTGAAGGGTTATTTGTACATTTAAAATCCTAAAGTTTAATTTACACATAAATTAACGTTAAAGGGTGTAGCTTATAATTTATTTTAAAATTAATAACAATAAAATTTACACATTATAAGTTTTATATTTTATTAATGATGAATAAATTATTAATTAATATAATATATCTTTGAAGAATAAACTATTAATTATTATAATATGTCGTTGATAAATTTAATAATTAATTAGAATTTACACTTCCTTCTCCGCTCATTTTTATTACTTATTACTACTAATTTAATACTAATAAAAAATACCAAAAAAATACGTATGCATACGGTATGCTAAGCGTACCTGGCTACGCGCGCAGCCGAGGTGGTGAATGAGCACCTCGACCAACTCAGTCCCAGCGAAGCAGTTCTTGACGATCTTCATCTTCTTGAAGCGGTCCTGAATGGGCAATCTCTGCCGCAGAACCCTAACGATCCCCACCATCTCGTCCGTCCGATCCTCCTCGAGATAATCACATCCGTACACCGGCGGTGCAGGCGCATCACCGGGGCATTTCTCGCTCACCATCTCCATCACCCTCCCCTCGAACTCCCCGCTGTTCCTCAACGAGTTCAGCGCCACCAATCCCCCCAACAGCTTCTCGTTCAAGAATATCTGCGGCACCGCACTGCTCCCCGTCCTCTCCCTCACCTCCTTCTCCCTCTCGCTGAACACGTCGATGTTGATCTCCACGATCCTCAATCCCTTCTCCCTGAAGAACCTCCTCACCGCCGTGCAGTCCCTGCAATTGGACCTCGAGAAGAAGCTGATTCGCCCCTTGATTGGGTTCTCCTCTCCCGGTTTGACCCTCACCACCACCTTGAGACCGGAGAGGTTGAACTCCGTCACGTTTCGGTTCGAACTCTTGTTCCACGACGAATCGTTGCCGTCGTCCTCCATCGTCTGCCTGAAAGACGAAATCCTCTTCGCAATCGCCGCCGTCAAGTCGTTGCTCCGCTGCCGGATGAAGCTCCCGATGGACGGCATGCCGGAGACGGAGAAGCTCGATTGTACGTCGTCGTTTTTGTTGTCGTTGGCGGTGGTTGACGACGGAGGGTTCGAATTCGAAATCGCTGGAGGCACCGGCATGGGGAGAAGCGAATGAGGCTGAATGAGTCCTACGTGGCAATCATCATCATGAATTTGTTTGTTAGTAACGGCTCCTTTACCGTTGGCGCTATTATCGGGTGAAACAATATCACGATAAAGTTGGTCCGGTTTCTCGGTTGAGGAGGATTCGGTGCTGTCAACGTCATCTCGGATATCGTCGTCATTTAAGGAAAGATGAGAAAGGTGGTTCTTGGCGTTTGAATCGGGAATAACGTTGTGATGAGGTTCAGGTATGTTTCCGTTTATGATGATTTGTGTTGGGTTTTCCATGCTTTCCACTTCGGAACCCATTTTTTGAGGAAGAAGTGGAGAAATGGAAAGCTATGGAAGAGGAGAAAGAACAGAATAACAGAAGAGAAGAGACAAGGGGGAGTTAGGGGAGGGGTACGATGAAATAGGAGGGGTTTTATGGAGGAGTGGAGAATTTAGAAATGATAAATAGATTGAGTCTTGGCCCTATTCAGAATTTTTTAATGGAATATGCGAGGAAAAGGTCAAATAGGGGAACAGACAAACCTGGTCCTTTTTTTCCCCTTCTTCTTTCTCTTTTAAGTTTCCTGTTTTTAGATTTTTTTTAAAATTAATTTAAAGAATAAATTAATTGATTCAATTGTTTATACTATTTCATATATGTAATATAACAATTATTATTATTAAAAATTAATTTTACTTTTTTATTCATTACTGTAAAAAATTACTATTATTCAATCATTAATTGATGTGTTATTAAATAATTTTGATTTCTTAATTAATTATAGTAGTCAAACATTTTTAATTATGAAAATATATATAATTAAATTACTATAAAATATTAAATTGTTGACAAATTGAATAGATTTTAATTATTATTTCAAAATCAATTTGTAAAAAGAGATGTAAAGAGTGTGAGAGTTAAAAATGGAAGAGTATATTATAAGTATTTTCAAACAAAGCGTGTGAAAAAGAAAAAGAAAAAACAAAGCATGTATGTATATTATAATACTCCATTCATTCCAACGCGCAATTAAAATGACATGGAATGTGCAGAGAAAAGTCTCCTTCCGAAGAGAGGGACAGTGCACAACGGAAGCAGCACCTGATGCTGCAGCTGCGACGCCGGCATGTAACGAGAAAATATCATCAGAGGTCCATTGACGAAGATACCCTTTGGATGTGTGAATGGGTAAAATACAGCATGTCTGTCAGAAGGGTATGTTTTGTGATTCTGAGTGATCTAGGGACTGGTTGATTTGATTGGGTTTGTAGTGTTGACAACGTAAAGAGTCAATGGTCTGTCTCTCCAACAACTAGGTTTATGTGGAATTAGGACTGTTTCCATCTTACGCCACAGACACAATCCGAGATCAACTCAAAAAGGTTACGGTTTGGCAATTTTTTTTTGGTACAGTTAAGGTTTGGCAATTGGCACAACCAAACCGTCTCAACACAAACTAAATAATAAGATTGAATAGAAAAATATCAGTCTAACTGGGACTCTAGCTAAACCTCAAGATTCACGACTTTTGGCGTTAGCTTTGCGGCATTTGGCAGATTATCAGGAATTATAGAGGTGAAAGTGACTTTTTTTTTTATAAGGGAAAGTTACTTGATTTGGTTTTACCCCCGTGTTCCAACATCCATCTGATTGAAAAGTGATACAGCAATCAGCCATTTCACCATGCCCATGCTTTCCATAACCAGTAATTATTGCAATCCACATAACCAGATTATTGTTTAGGAGGAGTCATGTTGAAGAAAAAATAAAATAAATAAATTTGTATGTAAATTCGAGTTTCAAAATTTTTAGGAGGCCTTATAGCACAAGACGCGCTGCCCCTGCCTGTCCTCCAGAGGAATTATATTAAAAATCTGCTGAGAATTTCCCAAACTTGGGTGGAGAGTGCCCCGGGTTTTAATTTTGATGTTTCGGGTTCTCTTCTTTTATCATTGGTTTGTTGAAATTTCTATTTCTTATATATATATATATATATATATATATATATATATATATATATAATCTACTTACTTAATGAGTAAGTCTTGTAAATTTACATTATTAAATAATTTTTCATAAAATTTTAATTTTACAAATTTAACTGTTAAATTATGTAATATTATCATGAATATAATGCATACCAAATTTACGATAAATTGGACATTCATATGTATATAATCTTATAATCGATATTTACTTATATTTTGAAAAACATATTATATGTCAAAATAAAGTAGTTAAATGACTTACAATAGGAATAAGTTTTGACATACTTATATCACTTAATAATTTTTTTATACAATTTTAAAACTAATTGATACTTCATTACACTATATTATTTTAATGTATAATATAATTTTAAAATATAAATAAAATATTTACTAATATATTATATACCTATGAATATTTAATTTAGTTAAAATTTGTTATGCATAATCATTAAGACAATATCATATTATTCAACAGTTGAATTAATTAAATTTATATTTTATAAAAAATTATAGTACAATGTAAGTATACAATACCTACATTTAGAGTAAGTAGATTTCTCTCTCTCTATATATATATATATATATATATAATTCAATACCCCTTTGTTGGGAGCTAGAAAGTAGTACTATGCATTGAGTTTGCCTCTACCTCTCTTTTACATAGTTTTGAATGATATTTAACTCATGCAATTATCATAAGTAGAAAGTGGACCAGATAAGCTAACTTTCCTTAATAAATGATATATAATTTCTCTACAAATTTTCGTCAAAATTAATAATTTATGCTAACATTAAAATAGAAAGAAGATCTCGTCTTCTTTGTTAGACTGGCTGCTGCACTCCTTGGGAATTGATATGTGCGCAACTGACATTTTTTTTTTAATATCATTTTAAAGCTTTCTTAGCAATTAGACTACCAACCGCGGCCCAATTCAACGGAAAAGAAATTAATTCACAGCACATACGGCCTAGCAGTTTGCAAGTCTAGACCGCCCGAAAAGGAATAAAGTACCCAGAAACATTAGTACGCTAAATATATATATACTAGTTTGATACCCGTCCTCTGGACGGGACTATATAATTTATTTGAGATTATAATAAAATTTTGTATTATATAAGTTTTGATAATATTAACATTAGAATTATTTGTAAATTTATATAATAAAATAAATTCAAAAAGTTCACGCTCCTTATTATTTAAGAAAAATTAATGAGCCAAAATTAAATTTTATATAGCATATCAAAATAATTTTAAAAATATTTCAATGACAATTTTAAAATAAAATATTCCAAAAAAACGTGGTATAATAAAAAAAAAAGATTACATAACATATTACTAATTCTGTAATATTATAAATTTTTTAATAAAATTTAATTTTTTTCCACCAAATATCTAAAACAAATTTTCTGTATATTAATATATATATATATTTCAGAGGATGGCAGCAGGACTACAATGAAATATTTTTTTCAATGTTTATATATATTATATAAAGGGTTGGCGGGACTAACAGTCCCGCCAATGAATTATGCTTTTATTTTTATTTTTTTCTTAGTAAAAATCTATAATTTATATATATATATATAATTGCTTCCATAAATAAAATATTCATAAAATTAAGAAATAAAGGATTAAATATTTCTATAATAATAAAATTAAAAAAATTCTTAATTTAATTTCATAAAAAATGAAAAATAAAATAAAGTTTCATTTCTAAATCATTATAAACAAAATTTAAAAAAATATATATATATAGAAATTTTTTTTTTTTACAAATCATTAGCCCTACCATGTCAACATATAATTTTTTTTGCCTCTCATTTACAGGAAAATCCTTAAGATGACAAAGATGGGAAATATATATATATATATATATATATATGTGTGTGTGTTTTAATTTATATATATATATATATATATATATATTATATAGGGATTACGGGGTCGTGCCAATGAATTATGTTTTTTATTTATTTATTTTTTAGTAAAAATCTATAATTTATATATACATATATATATAATTGTTTCCATAAATAAAATGTTCATAAAAATAAGAAATAAACTATTGGTGATTAGATTTATATATAAAGGAATCTACAAAGAATAGTGAAAAAACACATATGTGAGCCTTTTACCTGTGAAACCAGTGGAGAAGAAAATTAGGACATGATTGTTGTTTTCTCCAAAAGAAAACTATAAAAGATGAAAAATATTTGATGAGAATCTAATAAACATACAACAGAGATATGAGTCCTAGTGTGGCAAACAAAGATATCAAACTTCAGATGCACAATTCCATGATTCATTACTGTAAGAAACCAAACTTTATTCTTTACTTTTCAATAAGAAATTCATATACAATAATGACATTAATCAATTTTAAATATTTTAGGAAAAATGTATGCATGCCTCTCAATAATTACTATCCATCATACTGGGATATGCACTCAGAACAAACAGAAAATGAAAAATACATATTTCTAAAATACCATTGCTATATGAAATATTTCAATTTACCTCCAAAGTGGGAACATCATGAGAGGTACAAAAATAAGTTTTAATTTTCTGTGATTTGGAGGTCGTTGTTGATGTATGCATAATCATATCAAGCCTTTTTTTCCTACTGCTCCAGAGTCCAAAAATTATTGACATCATTGTCTGTTCACCCAACTGTGTCTGCAGCTCAAATGACCACAAACTGTGAGCTTATTTTGCAGGAAGCAAATACCAAATGTGGGTAGATAGAAAGTCATTTGAGGTTATTTTGAACAAAACCCACAGAAGTACCAATGAAGAAACGAAGGAACGAAATGATGCAAGAGGAAAGAAGGAAGCAACCAAATTCGAAAGAAAAAAATGCCAGCAATTTGAGAAAGAATTACCTTATCTAAAAGAATCACCAATGGTAGCAAAATAAAGAAGGAAAGCAACCAAATTCAAAAGGAAACAGAAAAGGAGTAAAGCAACCATAATTTTTTTTATTCATGCATAACAGCATGCCACTAACACCACATGGTTGATGTTCAATGATCTAAATCCCTAAAGAACCAATATAAATAAATAAACCTAACCCAACTAACCCAACTCAACTTATTCCTTTCAAGTAACACTAACAAAGGTGACATTTCATATATTGGCAAAAAGGAGGCTAACAAAATTAGTTCCATTGGAGATTTATAACAAAAAAATTTGACATAACCACTGTATAGCAACCAAAAGATTGCAAAATTCACAATCAAACCTAAAGTTCAAACATTTCATTCTAATATCGTTGTATGGGTCAATTGGGGTTTATATTCTCCTATTTATGTTCAATAATTCACCACTTCAACAAAAACGAAAAAAAAAAAAACATTCAACAACTTTTTTTATTTTTGCAAAGAAAACGAAAGCTAACCATAAATTGTGGTATCATAAGCCTCACACACGAAGCGTCCATTGGGCAAGAATCATAGATAGTGAGAAAGAAAGTTGAGTAGCATACCTAGAGCTCACTTTGTTGAGGAGTGTTTGGCGACATCGAGAAACATGGAGGGCACGATTGATGATAATGGTTTGATAGAAAATTGCACCTCCCAATGAAAATACCCATAGTTATGGAAATTAAAAATTTGAAAAGAAAAAAAATGAAAGGAGCAAAAAACTCACCCGTGGTTGCAGACGAGAGTTGGAAGGGGATAGTGGTTGTGCCGAAGTTAGAAAAAGGAGAGGAAAAGGTGAAGGAGGAGATGGCGAGTTTGAGGCCTCAGCCATGGGCTTCGAGAATCTCTGTGCATAAGGGAGAGAGATGTGTAAAAACATGAAAATGTAGAGAGGATTTGAATCCAGGTAATGACAGGAAATGAGGAACAAAATATATGCTTTGATTTGAAATTTGAACTATCTCTGGTACGCGTGAAGTGAACAAAGAAAACCCAGCTTCTGTGACAACCGTTGGATGGAAAAGCAATCGAACGGAGTTGAAGAAGCAATAGCATGGGCGGGAATTATGTTGAGCCACAGGTTGACAAGTGTCCGCCCAACTTGTCTGCAGTGGATACAAAAAAAATAAGGCCAGCGCTTTTTAACGAGGATATTTTTTATAAACTTTCACTTGCACATTGTTCACATATTATATATATAATAACTCCGCTTAGCATTTTATTAAGGAGCAGGAAAATAATGACAGGGCCACATCTTCCATAAGTGGTGCTATTTCAGGACAATGGAATAAGGTTTGAAAACTCCATCTACATCAAAGGACGAATAGCTTTTTATGGCGTCCTCTACGAGGTATTTTACCTACAAGGATGGATAGAACCAAGAGGATCAATTAGTTTTATGCATTAATGATAGAATTTTATTAAAATTAAAAACTTAAATGCAATTTAAGAAAAATAATATGAAAAACTTAAAAATAAAGAGATAGGGAGAAAGATGTGCACAAATGATTTATCCTAATTTAGGCACAACATATAACTTGCGTTCATTTCTTAAGCAAGTTTGAAATTTTCTTTAATTTATAGTGTTTTTGCCTATAAGGACTATATACCAACTTACATCTACTTTAACCCAAAGAAAACTATTCAGTGGCTTTGTTTCTTTCAAGAACACTATAAGAAATTTTTCTCTACCTCAACCCGAAATAGAATAACCTAGAACAAAAAAATAAATTTGAATGCTACCCACAATTTCTTTTTTTCCATTAGAACAATAGTCTTTCTCTTTCTTTTGATTGCTCTTATGAATGAGTTATAATGATACTTAAATAACACACTCTCTAGAATATATAAGCAAGTGTAAAACATACAAGAATGGGAAGAACAAAAATTGCAAGGATAACATGATTTTTCTCTTTTTCGTGCAAGATTGATTGATTTGATCATTCAAAGATGTCTCTCTTTTGTAGCCAAGTTATTTTCCTTGACTTTAGCTAGTCGTTAGGGTTACTAGAGTCAAGGGAATATTACTCTTTTAGCTTCACATGCAAACTCACTATTACTTTTTTTGTTCCAGTTGTTGCTCCTTTAGCTTTTGTCGTTGCTCTTTTGTCGAAACATTGCTCCTTTGTTCTGTTTTGCATATATTTAGTTGCTTATTTACTGTCAAATGTTTCTCAAACATGTTGCTCTTTTGTTTTGTTTTTCTTATATGAAAATTGAATTTATTTGCTCTTACAAATTTAAATTTGATTCTATAATTAGTAAGAGCCTAAAATATTAATGTGTTAGAATAATTACCTTAATTAACCAAGTTAATATCTTAATTGAGGTAAACAAATGATTCAGCACATTAATATTGAAATACTTTCCTTAATCACAATCTCATTTCAAATAATTTGCTCCATTATATGATAACGTAATTAATCAAAAAATTCGCACATATCAATCTCATATTAATTAGGGACAGACAACTCATCAATTAACTTAAATCAAATCAATCTCATATGCTCAAAACCTAAAGATTATCAAAACTTAAAACCCAACAAGATGAATTTGGTGAGGATCAGGGGTGTACCTGTGCTCTTGCTGCACATCTTATCAGGAGCCAATAGTACATGCGTACGAGATTGCTCTTGGTTGCAACGGCTGTGGTTCATGTCTCTTCTGGGTATTAATCTGGCTGGAACTCATTCCTTGAATTTGGTCATTGGTTTTTATTTATGCTCAAGTTTGTAAAGTAATGGCAACTATAGCTTGGCCTACTTGAGCTGCAAGGAATACTCTGTTTTGAAGGGAGGGAACTTAGTCATTCAAAAAGGGATTCCAACTGCTTACTCTCACTTAAGGGAATATGGCTTGCCTCAATCCTCCCCAAGTTTATCATGTTTCCCTAAATATCCTGCTAGACTTTTGGCAGCCATCACCTGCAGGTCTATAAGCTGAATATTGCGGCTTGGGAGCAGTAGTTAGAGATGAGGAGGGTAGTATCGTGATGGCAGCAACCGGTCTGTGTGTGGAGCGCCATGAAGTTCACGTTGCTAAGGCCTTAGCTTTCTGCAACAGTCTTCGTATCTCACTTCAATGTGGTTTCTACGACGTTGTTGCCCTTATTTTGGATCCGTCTTTTTTAATTAAAAATGTCCTTTGCAAGAGACAAAGAGTTTAGATCTATCCAAAATTCCAAATACTTCATGTCACTAGCAACGGGAACATGCTTTGGCATCCTTAGCCATGAATTTCGTAGAGGTGGTTTGTTAGAAATTAGAACCTCCCCTACAAAACACGACTTTAGTAACTTACTAATTATTAAAGAGAATTCATAATTTCATATCAATCAAATCAAATTTGACATGATTCATCGGCCCTTTAAAATTACTAATGCATTATCAATGCAGACACAGGTTATTTATCAATAGTAGAAGTGTAGAACAATCTCGCAAGATTTGTTTCGTTGGCTAAACCAATTAGAGCATGTCTGTGATTTAAAAGAAAATGGCATTAAGTCTAGATGATCTCTCACTTTTTCTTGTGAAACAGTAGTCATGGTACAGTGGTACTGAAAGCCAGCATTATCCAAAAGCTAGCTAACTCAAACCACCCACCAAACCATACATTTGTGATACTGATTTACAAAAAATTTCAAACAATACCATGCATAATTTGATCAAGTTACGAAACTAAGTGGACAAAGACACAGGCAGTCAGACAAACACACACACAGTGACACAGAGGTTCATTTGTTTCAACTCTCAACCGAAATTCAAATTGACAAACCATGAAAACATAACTGGGAACAGATTTACAAAGAAATCATCTCTGAAGATTACACCTCCTTTATGCATCTGCTTAATTGCTGGCTTTCTAAATTTATGGTAAACTAAATCGTAATGTGTTAGACTAGAGGGCTCCCATGTAGGACCCGAATGGTTGAGTGAACCTCTTGGGAAGTGGAAGCCATGATGTCCACCCTACCTTCATTTGATTTCCATAGGAGCCAAATCCCACCTGCCATGCCCATTGCATCCTCCTTGAAATGCCCGTCAAAGTCCAAGGATGCACATATCTGCTCAGCTTTTGGTCCACTCACTTTTGTCTCTGTAAGAATTACAATGTTTGGTTTGTAGGTATGCTTGAGGCGAGTAAAGACCTCGTTGAAACTATTACTCGCAGCCCCTCTGACATTCCATGAGAGTAACTTCAGAGAGCTGTGGAACTTGTTCAAAAGAAAGATTCTATAATCTGGGTCCACGAGTTCGTCTTCTTCTGACTCTAACCACAGCGGCATCTGTCTCTGCTCCTCCAGGTGGGATTGGGGTTTGAGTTGGAGCTTGTATTCAAGCACTTCTTCTCCTAGCCTGAGATCAGAAGAGGACTCCAGTAACATCAACCACTTGATCTTCGTGCCATCCTAGAACTAAAACTCCCTTGTTATGGTGCTGCTGGAACACCTCTACAATGGGATCTACACCCAACCATTTGTTGAGCACATTGGGTATGTTGGTGTCACTCATCCTTGTTGAGACCCTGAGGGCTTGTGGGTTTATTATGGGTTGATCAGAATATTATTTGTGTGTAGAATATGGCTCTCAGATAAACCATCCTTGGTTGTTGGCTACTGAGCCCCATTTAAAGTTTCAATTTATTTGGTGAGCCAGATGGTGGTCCCTGCATGCTCTCACTCTCACTACTGCTATTCTCATTTACTTCACAACCAGTCAATATCAAATACTTACCGAGTGATCAATACAACTTTTCAAAGTCCTGGCAAACCACAATGCCAAGAAAAGCTTGTTGGCGTGAGAGCTACAGCACAGTAAATTGAATGCTAACACAGTACAAGTTAAAGCACGCAAGCCATGTTTCAGTTTGCACTTCCAAGGCCCAATTCATTGTGCCCAGTACTGTCCACGTGATGAGTGGCCTAACCTACAGACCTTGGGCTTAAGATCAGGCTAAGCTCAAGAAACTTTCTGTAGGGTGGATAGATTCTAAGAATTTTTCTGTTCTCGTATGTGTATATATATATATATACTGAGTGATGCTTGGTAGTTAGTACACAACACCTAAGGTCATTGCCCGAAACCGACAAGTGTTTGATAATTGAGAAAGGTTGGTTTTGATTAAAAATTCTTTTATTAAAATCAAATAGAGATACCAAAATAGTCATGGCTGATTGTGAATCTGGGTGTAATGTAAGTAAAATTACTTTCTCTCTTAGCCCAAGGGCAGAACCGCGTTAGTTCATGAGGGTAGCCTTCTAAAATTTTAATTATCCCCCAATCTTTCTATTCAGTTCCACTCCTAGTCCCTACCTATCTCCCAATAAATTATAGCATATTTTGTGGAGGTAATGCTTATTTGATGGTCAACTTTAAAGTGATCTTCGTGGAAATGCTTGGAGGCTAGGCGCAGCTATGACATTTTGGTGGATCATTGGGAAAGAGATGTTCATAACAAGCATTATGGTTCGCTTATTATAAGTAAGTAAACTAGTTTTATATATATTCTTTAAATGATCTTTAATCACCGTATTCATAAAATGTTTTTGTTCAATATAATTAATTAAATGATACGTCTTTTTTTCAATCTCACTTTTATTATTTAAGTATACACAATTAAAATATTATCAGTCTGCAAATTTTCAAATGGAATGAGTCATCATTGTTTTACAAGTCAAAACAATTTATGTTTTTATCCATATACTACAGCCTCCATAATCTCTGTTTTTGATAATTTTTTTTTAAAAATATTTATTGAATTATCATCACTAAAACTAACTCCACTCTCTCTCAGCAGTTTTATTTTATTTTTCTCGTTTTTTTAAGGATTTTTTATAAATTAATTTTAAAGTTAGTATTCAGTCAAATTTAAAAAGATATGTATTTGTTAAAATAAAGCTAGTGACACCATAGAGTCATAAAGAAAATGCAAAGTTTTTACTCTAACAAATGTTAACCAAATTCATAAGATAAATATTATAAATGTTAATACAAATATGAGTAGGATAAAATCGAATTATACAAATTCCAAATGCAAAGGGATAAAAAATGAATGGGTAACCCCACGCTGCACATGAGCTGCAGTGCCATGAAAGTGGCCTCTTTTAAAGTTCAACGCTCAATGCTGGCGATAAGGTAGTGGCATGTCTCTCAACTATGCTATTCCCACCTAATTTCCACAACCACTCAGGTTGCAAAGTTAGGGAAAATCAAATGAAATGAATTTAATTTTCAACTAAGAGACAAACTACAATTCCAAGAAACTGCGTACTCTTTGTTCCCTCTTCACTGTAAGGAAACAAAACCAGCATGCTCAGTGAGAGGACTTGAAAGCTCAGCTAGCTAATGGCTACTGTAAGGGGCCACACCCAAAAATGGAAACTGGCATTAATGTGCCTTACACACCCATGAAAGCTTTCTCTAAGTAGTAAGCCCGAACAACCCCACCACTATCGTCTTGCATTAGACCCTAACCCTAAGGATAAGTTATCAGCATTTTAGGCTAGTAAATTGGACCCCACTTTAGAGAAATTATGAGTGACTTTTATGTCATGTGACTTCTCACTTTGTTTACCCCTTTTATCTTTTTCAACTCTTTTCCTCTTCTCACATCCTTTGCGGTAAATCCTTGTTCTTGGGGGTTGTTGGTTTATAGGGTTCTCGTGGATTGTAAAAGGTATTGTTTTTGGTCATGCCAATTTTGCAAGTCACTGCAAATATGTTCAACCATATGTGACACCCCATAAAGAAGTAATGTGCTATGAGTGCTTGCACTAGGAATACGAACCTTGGCAAGGCTACAAGCCCATATTAATTGAAATGTAAAAGAAAGTCCCGAAGAGAAAAAGAGTTTTTCTTCTCATCCAAAGTTCTCTTTTTTTTAGAAGGGGATGTAGTCTATAAGTTTTGCCTTCAGATTCGCATATGTTGGCATAAGGAAAAGGAAAAAGAATATATAAATAAACGTCACGACACTTGAATATAAGTTAAATAAAAAAAAAAGCTTTAATGGACAAAACTAGTTGCATTGGTTTAACAATCAAGTTTTCTGTTTAATATTTGGATTGAATGAGACAAAAAAAATTAGAGTAGTAACAATAATAATTGTATGTACATTTCATTTACATACTCATCATATATTATTTTACATATTATTGGATAACATTCTAAGTCTTCTGTAACTTTTTTTTTTTTAAATGGCTTATGTTTACCAATATCTAACATAGTATATGTATTTTCATTAAACTTATATAGAATTGTATTTTTATATTTCATCACAACTAGCCAAAATTACATGAGTTATTTAGTTATAACTTTTCTCACTTATTTTATGCCAAACCTATTCTATCTAATGGTCATTAAACAACCAATTAAACTGCTATGTTAATTGTTAATTTTAACAAAAAATTAGTTGCAACAGAGACTTTATCTACATATAAATGATCGGTGTAACTCGAATGATTTTTTTTAGTGAAGTTCATTAATTAATATAAGAAATCAAAGAAAGGGACTTCGTTGCCCTCGGTCACATATTGCTAATTATATATATTTACAATATTATATATGACTAAGCAGTAATAGCTTTGGTGTCTAACAGCACTTATTTAATTTTAAGTTTAAAAAATATGAAGAGTTCCAATTAAATTTTGATAATTACTTATCACAATTTATTTCACTTTATTTCTATAAATTTATTGTATTTTATTATAAATTTTCAAAAGACTTATAAATAAATTTAAAATAATTAATATAATTTACATACTACCTCATGATTAAAAAAGAAAAAGAAAACTGAAGTCACCGAGTAACAGTATAATTATACCTCAAATCCAATAATGAAAAATATCCTCATCATGGGTCAAAAGGTTTACTCACATGAACATGAATTGGTTGTCACGAATCTTAAAAAGGCTGCAAGATGGCTACCAAAGGGTGGACAGTACATTGTCATCCAAAGCAAAGCTAAAACTATTGATTCGAAGACTATGATTTGGTTTTAAATGTAGTCCTTTCAAAATTTCCAGAAGTTGTTACGGAATGGGACACTTGTTAATTAAGCACCTAATACAATGTTGAAAATTTGAGGGTCCTTAACCTTTTATGGAAAACTCCAATAGGAAGACAAACTCTAGGGATCCAAAAATTACTGGTCCCCTTTATATGATGAGATTACCTTTTTGTCAATTGTCATGTAACTTTTTAAAGGAAACGGAAGATGCCCCATAAAAACTTATTAACAGGGAGGAAATATTCAATTTCTTTGCTTCTAATTGATTGAAGTTGTATATTATATGCTCGCAAATCAATAATTTTCTTAACTTACTGTTCTCAATTGTTATTTTTTAATTTGAACTAACCCAACCCAACAATATTTAGATTGGTTTGGTCGAATTAATTAAGTTATGTTATTTGCTGCAAAATGTAGAAAAATCAAATATTCTTTTTTTACTGTATGTCAGATAAGTTCAAGTCAGATTAAGTTAAGCTCAAAAAACGTTGTTTATTATTTAAAAAATAATAGAGTTCATTGAATTTGATTTTGGTGGTGTAAAAATTTTAAAATCCACTAATCAACCCAATTAGGTCGAGTTGGGGGATTTTTAGACCCAAACCAATTCGTACATTATAAAAAATGTATAAAATAGGTTTCTTATATATCTTCTTCTACATGCAGGTTCAAAACCGGGTTGTGGCGAATTTTGCCAGCAGAGCCTCTTCCCAATTCTCTATCCCCATCTCCCTTCGAGAGCTGTGTATAAATTGAACCATTTGTGAATTGTTTAGATTCGACTTGTACAAAAACTTATTGGTTCGAATTTTAAAGAAATATTAATTTCACGAAACTTGTTATATATATATATATATATATATATATATAATTTCACAAGTTTTCTTATATTAGTTTAATTTATATATGCATGTACGAGTATACATCATACAAATAATATTATTCATGAAACTTGTTCAATAATTAAGCCGAGATTGAGCACAGCTTTTATTTGATTAAAGTTTGAATTAAGGTTCAATATAATTTAATTGAACATGCTTGGGCATTCTATTATTTGACTTGACTGGACTCGTTTACAATCCTACCGCTCTCAATTTTAATAGTAAAAAAAAATTAAGCAACTACAAATCCAGTTTCAACAAAATCTACTTTATCCCAACCCTCCGTCACTATAAATTACACAGGCAATAAAAATTATTTTAAATATGTGAAATGTAAAAAAGACTTTTATCATGAGTGATTTTGCCTAATTTTTATATAAAAATAAATTTCTCTGGAACATTTTAATAATAACATTTTATGAACACAAAATAAGTTAATCTACACACATTTTATTTATAAAAGCGGGTAATGGGGAAAAGGCGAAAAAATAAGGGAAGAATTGTGAACTATACTTGTTGATGTCAAGTTTTGTCTCTTAAAATTAAATATGAAACTACACGAGATAAAATACAATAGAAATGTGGAAGTTGAAGGGCTCCAAAATGAAGATTGTCAACCTACAAAAGGTTAGAGAACAAGAAGAACAAGATTCCTTTGCATGGCATTAGTCATCTGCGCAATTCAAGCTTGTCTTGTAGGTACTAGAGAGCAAGGTGAGGCAATTCTTGACGAAGGAATTTTAAAAAAATCAACCTCACCTAAGTAGCTGGCTAAGAAGGTTCTAAACAAAGTTTCATTAGTGTGACATAGGCAATGATTGGGCCACGAGGAGGGCACCTGGGTTAGCGTAAAAGACAAGTGAGTAAAAGTCGCATGCCCTTCTTACAGTGGTACTTACAGATTGTTTATCAAAAAATAATTATTTACAAAATGAGTCAAATCTAAGCATTATAAATGAATTCCTTTAATATTTACTTGTTGAGCCAATTACAACATCATTAATTAGAGTATTTTTTTATATGAGTTGCCCAATTTTGAGTAGAAAAAATGCCTATAAACAAACTGCATTATCTTAATAACAAGTTTTTAGGAAATTATACACGCGCTTCCTCTAGTTTCATATATTACACTCATTTAGCGTTCCCATTCATGGGCGGAGGAGGGAGTTGGGGCCAATGGAACCCCTCACCTCTTCCATCTTTCTTTTAACTTTCTCTTCTTCTTTTTATATGCCCCTCTCAAATGTTTTATTCATTTACATTATATTCTCTTTTTCCTTCAATCTATCAATCATTTTCATATTAAAAAAATAATATTAAGATCACAATACATCACAAAAAATCATGACAGACCTTTTAATTATTATGTGGTGTGTATGTAGAGATTAATTATATATTTTTTAAACCTATAATCATTGTCTGGAATTCTGGATAAGACACATATTGTAAATATAAAAGATAATGATACAAAAATTGTAAAAAAAATTAATAATAATATTTTCAATTTTCTGATATTAGTCACTATAATATATTTTTAAAATATTGAGTAGCATATGTTAGAAATTAATTCTATAATTCTTTAAAACAAATTCTAGATGCATACATCTTATAACAAAACATCATAAAGCCTAGGATCTACATCATGCTAGATTATCAAAGATTCTAGGATTTCATAAATACCTAGATCCATGGCTATTGATCACCAACTGTTGCGAAATCTTTGCGGCAATCAATCACAAACAAACGGAGGTGATTTGTGATATTCCTCAACCAAATCACCTTAGTTTCTTAATGAGATTGTTGTCTCTCTTCCAGATGGGGAGAAGAGAAAATGTATTATGATTTGGTATGTTGGGGACCATAACTGTTCTTGATGTGTGAAACCTATTAGTGTTCACATTATCTCCTAATGGGCCAACATTGGCATCTACTCAATATTAGTTTCTTCTGCAGTTTAACGGGCTAACTTAATTAGATCACTAATATTAAGCCCCTTTATGATAAATAACTAATATAATTGTGATTAAATATGAGCCCACATAATTATTAAAAATGTAAACTTCCAACAATCTCCCACTTGGACTACATATCGTTCCTTAAACAATTATATTACAAATTCCTTAGGCGCGCATCCGAATGTTATTAATCTTTAGACTTTCTTTAACAATTCGGTCAATCTCATGTATTAACCATGGAACTATGGCAGCTTTTGTCACAGCCAAAATGTGACTAAACCACAATGATCACCACATTAATACATTCAATGACATAGATCAAATATGGATGAGTAACATGGAAATTAAATGCAATGTGATATCAATCATGCCTATTTCTTACTGGTCCTTCTTTAGTCTTTAGTGAGATCAATCCAAAGTCCTTAAATGCAATATAATTATTGCATATACGAAGCATAAGCAAGTTCAAAATAGAATCATAAACATAAACTATCAACTTTATTATGCATAAAATCAAATAAACAATGTCCAAAGTAAAACATAGAACATAAAAAGACTCCCACTAAACTAAGGTATCCTCATGAATAACACCCATATGAGCAGGATGCTCATGAAAAACCTTAGGTGTCAAATCTTTAGTTAATGGATCAGCTAGCATAGAATTTGTCTCTATATGTTCCATAGAAATCTGTTTATCCTGAACTATTTCCTTAACAACTAGAAACTTGATGTCGATAAACTTCGACTTCGTTGAATTCCTATTATTGTTGGAGTAAAGAAATATCGAGTTATTGTCACAATAAATCCTCAGTGGTCTGTCAATGCCACTGACCACACGCAAACTAGTGGCAAAGTTTCATAGCCATATCTCATGGTTGGATGCCTCATAAGAAGCTATGAACTCCGCTGCAATGGTCGAAGAAGCTATAAGTGTCTGTTTAGCATACTACCATGAGATAGCTTTTCCTACCAACATATTGATGTAGCCTGATGTGGAGCACTTGCTATCTTGGCATCCCGTGAAATTAGAATTAAAGTACCCGATAATCTCCAAACTGTCAGATCTCCGATAAGTGAGCACATAGTCTTTTGTTCTCTTCAAATAAAGCATCACACGTTTGGCCGCTTTCCAATGCTGCATACCAGGATTGCTCAAATATCTGCCCAAAACCCCACTAAAAATGCTATGTCAGGACGAGTACAAACTTGAGCGTACATTAGACTCCCTACCGTTGATCCATAGGAAATCTTATGCATCTCTTTCATTTCAAGATCATTATTGGGGCACTGTTTGAGACTAAACTTGTCTCCTTTAGCAATGGGTGTGTCTCCTCGTTTACTATCTTTCATGCCGAATCTATTTAAGACTTTATCGATATAGCTCTTTTGTGACAACATAAGGATACCTTGAGAGTGATCTCTTAGTATTTGAATACCTAATATAAAATAGGCGTCCCCAAGATCTTTCATCTCTAAATTCTTCACTAGAAATTTCTCGGTTTCGTGCAATAAGCTTAAATCGCTGCTAGCAACCAAAATATCATCGACATATAATACGAGGAAGATGTATTTACTCTCACTGAACTTGTGATATACACAGTCATCAACGACATTTGCCTCAACTACACGAGGTAATTACTTGATGGAACTTGTGATATCATTAACGGGAAGCCTGTTTGAGACCATAGATGAATTTCTTTAGCTTGCATACCATAGACTTTGGGTCACCCGATACAAAGTTTTCTGGTTGTGCCATGTAAATCGTTTCTTCAATGTTTCTATTTAGAAACGCAGTTTTGACATCCATCTGATGTAGCTCCAAATCAAAATGAGCTACCAGTGCCATTATTGTCCTAAAGGAGTCTTTCGAGGATATTGCAGAGAAAGTCTATTTGTATTCAATGCCTTCCTTTTGAGTAAATCCTTTAGCAACAAGACGAGCTTTATATCTCTCGACATTACCATTCGAATCCCTCTTGGTCTTAAATATCCATTTACAATTAATGGGCCTCGCACCTTCAGGCAATTCGACAAGATCTCAAACATCATTGTCCTTCATATACTTCATCTCATCCTTTATGGCCTCAATCCACTTGTGATATTTAGAATTGTGCATAGCTTGACAGAAGTTGATTGGATCATCCTCTGTTAAACCAACGCCATCCTCATGTTCTTGGAGAAAGACGATGTAATTATTTGATATCGCGATTCTCCTCTCTTTAATGGATCTCCTTAATGGCAGTTCTTGAGGTTGTTAAGTTTGTTCTATAGGTGGTATTTGAGGAAGAACCTCATCAATGTTGCCTTGTTCTGAAACAATGTCAGGAATAATAGCCTAAACATTATTGTCTAATGTTTCTTGAACAATGATAGGTACAAGGACTTGATCACTGTCAATAGCAGGTTATCTTCTTCAAAGACAACATTCCTTATGCTTCCTTTCCCTTCAAACTCAACTTCCTCAAGGAATCTCATATTTCTCGTTTCAAAAAAGGATCTTGATGTGAGATTGTAAAACTTATACCCCCGAGAGTATTCAGCATAACCAACGAAATAGAAATTAACCATTCTTGAGTCCAATTTTCTTTCATGCGGCCTATAAGGCCGTGCCTCAGCTAGACAACTGATGAGTCTTATTCAGTACTTATATTTCATATCTTTATCATATGATTTTGTGGGATTTTATCTCCTAATTGATGTTTATTTGTCATTTATTTTAGGAAAGTTGATCTTTGAACAAATATACTGTAATTATGGTAATTTGTGCAAAGAATCTTCAAGGGATATGCTAATCAAGGAGACTCAATCAAAGACTATTCAAGGAAACAAGGAAACTTAATTAAAGGCAAATCAGGGAAACTTTTGCTGTCAAATCTTTTGTAATAATTTGGGCATAACTTTCACTCCAAAAGTTCAAATGACATGATTCCGGTGGATATGGAGAGTTAAGAAAAAGATCTACGAATATTATGTTGACCACTATCACCGATTCGACCAAATTTGATGAGATATGTCCAGCCCAAGTTAACTTCTTTTATGAAGAAAAGTGGCATCAACATTCAATTGCTTTATGATTTCCTAAATCTTATAAAATGACTTATTCTGCCCTAGAAGAGAGAGAGGGGGCTTTGGGGGAGAGGGCTTCCAGCCCTAGGAGAGCTAAGGAGATCATCAAGGAGCAAGGATTTGAGATCTTTATATTCTTGTTGTCTTGGATTCAATGGAGTTTACATTTTCCTATCTTTTGTTTTCTCATTTCTTGATGTTTTTCTAAACTCTTCTTAGTTAGAGTGATGATATAACTTGAATGGATGATTTATTTGGATTTATAATTCTTAATTTAAGTTTTCTTTCATGATTGAGTGTTCATCTCTATTCTTAATACTTTTATGACTTGATCAACCATAAATTGAATTGATGGTCATGCATAGAATTAGGAAATTCATGTGTGATGTTGCTTCTTGAGATAAACACCATGATTAAGCAATAATCTAGGAATAGATATTATTGGTTGTGTGGTATTACTTGGGATTTTGTTCATTCATGCCTTGTTCTATTTGGAATTAGACTAAGGAATTAGTTAATTTTAAATAGTTGAAGAGAATTAATCTACCAAGGAATTGGGTTTTAATTAAATTATATATCCCACCATCAATTCTTGAATTGAAATTTAAATTAAGAAAGAATCCAAATAATCTAAAAATCAAGTGAAATTGGATCTCTAGCATCTCACTCTTTGTTTGCTCAACCCCATTTAACGTAGTTAAAATTTTAGTTTTTTTTTAATTTTCTTCATTAATTTGCATCGTTTAAATAGTATCTAAATTAGTAATTTGGTACTTGACAACACAATTCCCTGTAGAGACGATAATTTACTCATCACTTTATTACTTGTGCGATTTGGTACACTTGCTAAATAGCTATCAACAACCCCAAATATGCAAGTGTCTTATGCTAGGCTTTTTGCCAGTTTATAGCTCATAAGGGGTTTTGGTTACTGCTTTGCTTGGTATCTTATTAAGGATATAAACTGCAGTCTTTAAGGCTTCTCCACAAAGTGACTCTAGCAAAGAAGAATGACTAATCATACTTCTTGTCATATCTTTAAGAGTCTGATTTTATCGCTCTGCAACATAGTTCATGCTAGGTTTGCACGGCATATTGTATTGCGAAACAATTCCACACTCATTGAGGAAAAGTACAAAGGGGCCTGGACGTTGCTCTCCTGATCTGTCATATCTGTCGTAGTATTCACCACCACGATCATATTTGACAGCCTTAATTTTCTTTCCAAGTTGAAGTTCAACTTTACCCTTGAAAGACTTAAAAACTTCTAGGGATTGAGATTTCTCATGTATTAAATATAGGTAACCGTACCTAGAGTAATCGTCTATGAATGTAATAAAATATTGTTGTCCATTCAGAAAGCGTAGGGAAAGGACCACAAATATTCATATGTATTAGTTCTTAGACATCCTTAGCTCTTTTGGCACCTAATTTCCTTATGTTTGTTCGTTTCCCCTTGATACACTCAATACAGACTTGAAAGTATAACAGATCAAAGGGTTCAAGAATTTCATTCGACACAAGCCTCTGAATTCTCTGTTTAGAGATATGGCTCAAACGCTTATGTCATAAAGTGATTGAATTCTCATTTAACTTTCGCTTTGTACCTTTTGAACTTATTTGCAATATTTCATTATAGGAACCAACAATGTCAAGCATATATAAATTATCAATCAAAGAACCAGAACCAACAATACATGAATTTTGAGAGAGACTAACTTTATTATTTCCAAATGAACAAGAAAAACCTGATTTGTCCAAACTAGAAATTGAAATTAAATTCCGTCTAAATGACAGTGCAACAAATGTCTTAAACAAATCCAAATGAAATCTAATTTTTAATTGTAATCTAAAGGTTCCTATAGCTTCTACTGCAACTTTATTGTCATCGCTTACAAAGATGAATCTCTCATCATCATTTGGCGGTCGACTCCACAGACAACCTTGCATAGACATGCTTATGTGAGTAGTAACACCAGAATCTACCCACCAAATATCCTTAGATACAGAAGTTAAATTAACTTTAGAACAAACTAAAATGAGAAACTTACCCTTCTTTATATGTCAGGTGGTGTATTTAGGGCAATCATTCTTCATGTGTCCTGATTTCTTGCAAAAATAGCAAGTAAATTCCTCATCTTGCTTTTTCTACTTCTTCTTCTGTTGATAAGAACCTTTCACATTATCCTTAGCTCTCTTTTTCTTATTATTCTGAAAGGTTGAAGCCAAATGAGCACTTTTTCTCTTATCCCTCTGCAGCCTCTCTTTCTCTTGCACACATTGAGATATAAGCTCATTCAATGTTCCTTTTGAGTGTTATAGCTCACTCTGAATTGCCCAAAGTGTGTAGGAAGAAAGATCAAAACCAAGTGCACGAGCAAGTCGTCAGACAACTCTAATTTTAGTGACTTAAGTTTTGATGCCAGGTTAGACATTTCCATGATGTACTCCCTTATGTTCCTTTTTCTCTTATATTTTATCGACACGAATTTGGCCAAAAGATTACTCGTCTCCGACTTTTCATTCTTGGCAAAATATTACTCAATTTCCTCAAGGAACTTCTTGGCATTCTTGCTCTCAGCAATAGAGCCTCAAAACACTTCCAGAATGGAGCGCTTCATGATCATCAAGCACATTCGGTTAGAGCAATCCCATTTCTCAATTTTAACCCCATCAGGGTTTTTTAGAGTAGGAGTGGGTCCCTCCGTCCTAGGTGCCATATCTAAATCCATACAGTCGAGACTTATCTCCATAACTTCTTTCCAGGCTTTGAAATTCGTCCCATTTAGCATTGGGATGATATTGATTTGAGCAGAAATATTCACAGCACTAGCAACAGAAACTGGATAGAGAACAAAGTAAACAAACATATTCACATAAATAAGCATGTCAATAAAAATATATAAGACATGGACAATTATCCAGAATTGAGAATCCATCACAAGATACCTAGCACAACATTAATTCCTAGTCTTTGAACAGAGAAATTAATTGTAAGTGGTACTCTTAGTGCAATGATCAAATATGGACAATAAGTTTTGTCAAACAACAACATTTCTTTGAACCAACTATTGTTCATATGAAAAATAAAAACTTTATAATCGTCACATATTCACCACTACAGGCATGTCATTATTTGGCCAAAATGTGTATTCCTTTGGGCCAAGCACAGTTCGCATAAATAACTTTATGCAAACATCTATGTAATTTTAATTAAGTTAATTTACACAACATAGGTTACTTTGGCAACATGTTGTTTCAATTAACTCAATTAAAAAAAATACTAGATCAATTAAAAAAAATACTAGAATAAAAAAAATTAATCAGTATATCCCATGCTTGTATTACTCAACACAGCCTAGCTGTGATCTTTTCTAGATCCAAAAGTTTTGCATTCAAAAAAAGGAAATTTGCAAAACACCATGAATAGTCGTCCATGGCTTTTGATTTCAAAGTCAATTATTAAAAGTCATTCTGAAAGCTAATAAAAGCACACAATCAATTTGCATTCTCACACTATTGCTTCATCACATGCCTTTCACACATACATATTGAAAACAATTCATTCTTCGATCAAGAGCATTGAAACTTGCAGAAATTGCATCAAAACTCGCGAAATCAATATGTTACAAATCAGATTCAAGCAATTTTAGACCATGTATCCTTTCATACATAAAACATATATAATAGAGAAAATCAACCAATATTTATGTTTTTTGGTTAATTTCAAATAGCGCACAAATATATATGTATTACAAATCCTGATGATTTCGTATGCAACAAAAAACTTTGGTCCCAAATTTCACAAATTAGGGTTCAAAAAATTTGGGAAAAATAACCATTTAAGGAGGATCACAATTTCTTTAACCATTCAAAAAATCCACAAATCATAATAATCTAACAATGATGACCGCTCGGATACCACTTATTAGAAATTAATTCTTTGATTCTTTAAAACAAATTCTAGATGCATACATCCTAGAACAAAATACCATAATGCTTAGGATCTACATTATGCCAGATTATCAAGGATTTCATAAATACCTTGATCTATAGCTATTGATCACCAACTACTGCAAAATCTTTGCGGCAATCAATCACAAACAAACGGGGGTGGTTTGTGATATTCCTCAACCAAATCGCCTTAATTCTTCAATGGGATCGTTGTTTCTCTTGCAGATGGGGAGAATGGAAACTGTATTATGATTTGGTATGTTGGGGATTGTTCCTGATGTGTTAAACCTATTAGGGTTCCCATTATCTCTTAATGGGCCAACACTGGCATCTACTCATTAAGTCCATATTAGTTTTTTCTATAGTCTAATAGGCTCACTTAATTAGATCACTAATATTAAGCCCCTTTATGATGAATAACTAATATAATTGTTATTAAATATGAGCTCACATAATTATTGAAAATATAAATTTCCAACAGCATAACATTTATTTTCTATTTTATCATTTCTAATTTTTTACACAATTATTAAGAAAAATAAAACAAACTAATCAAATAGAATTTACAATTTAAAAATAATTTTTTAAGTATAATTTAAAAATAATTTTTAAGTATAAATTAAGATTCTAATATAAAAAAGGGTTTACAGATTTTTTAAAATTTTCATTTCTTTAGTAAAAACCGTTTCTTTAGTAGTCATTATGAGAGAGAGAGAGAGAAAGAGTTTAATAAGTTAAATTTATACAAGTTATTCACAAAATGAAGAATATGAGCTTAAAATGGCAAAAGAAGCACTCCTTGCGGTCTTGCTGAGACCATGTTCGTCCCACGAGATTCCATGATTGATCAAATTTGAGTCACAAATAGTACACACGTACGTGAAGCAGTGCCTTATGCACAACATATGAAGAATGACATGAGCCACGAAGCCAACATTTCCATAGCCTCATATTAAATATGAAAACAGTTTACAGCAAGAACTAATTTGCTGATGCATTTTAGATTAAAGAGTAAAAAATGTCAATAATTATTAAAACAAAATATAAAAGCGAATTATCATAAATTTATAGATTGTTATTTATTTACTTGTATTTTTATAAAGTTCAAACCATTTTAATTAACGATTATATTTTACTTTTCAGTTTATTGTTTAAACTACATCACATACATCTGTTTCTAACTTGACCTTGTACTGCTCACTAATTGTTTGTAAATAATGAACACTGATTAATATCCAAAGTGAAAAATGCAAAGTTTGATGACAAGCACAGTAAATTTTAATATTTTAAATCCGTTAGTCATATAAATCAAAAACATTAAATTGATGATTATAATAATTAATTGTTTACATGGTTTTCTGAATTTCATTATTTATTGGCTCTCTTTATATAAAGAATTAAAGTATTCGTATATAAATGACCGTAATAATGTAGGAAAAAAAATAGATAAAAAGAAATACCTTAATCTGTGACTCTTCTCTCTCTTGAAATAACTCTTCTCTCTCTTGAAATACCAAAAAAGATTCTTCCATGAAATAATAGTTCTTAATTGATATACCTAAATCTCACATGATAATGACATAGAACCACTTAAGCCTAATGAAATTCTTCAAAAGGAATTAATATGGTGTGACATAAGTGATAGATATTTGGGCCTCTTAAGAATGTAGTCAGGGATCGATTCTTGACCCATGTGTATGGAAAAAATCTGTTGGAAGAGGTCAACTTTTAAAATGAATTTATGTACTTTGAGAAATTAATTCTGACAGTAACGCGCAGAGATACTCTAAGAAACCAAAAAAATATTCTTCCAAATGAAACCCACAATCTTAGACTCGTATGATAAGCGCGTGACACACGTCTAGTAGCATCATTAGTTCGCCACCTTAGGTGGATTGCTACTAATAGTAATGAAGCAGGTTAATATATAATACAAGTTTTTCAAACGCAGTATTTGCACACCACTTTCTTTACATGGTATTGTATTATTGGTATACCACTAGCAGATCGAGACAATGCACAGTTTTCTGCCTTTATAAATGCTTACTGATTTCTCTAGCAGAATATGTATACCACTTTTCCCAAGCAAAAGATTTTAGTTGAATTCATTTTTAAAAAATTAAATTTTGTGTTTGGAAATAATATTTTAATAGTTAAAAAAACAAATTTTTATTTAGGATGATGTTATTGTAAAATAGAATTACTTTTAAAATATAAATATAAGTATCTTTTTTTAAAAAAATGTAAGTTCTACACTTAAAATTAATTCTGTTCACCACGGAGGTAAGAAAATTTTACTTGTTTCCAAATTAATTCTTCAACCTAAAATTTTGTGAGAATTGATTTTGAAAAACTACGCAAACAAGTTGACTATTGTCAGAATAAATTTTTTATCATGAAGGCAAACGTGATTCTAAAAGCTCCATAATCTAAAGCAAACAATCAGGATGTATACCATCTCTGAGTCTTCACACTCATTTACCATTTTCACACTTATATGCATTCAAAACGAATACCCCCTTCTACCCAAATGTATTTACCTGCCAGTCTTTATATCTGGGGTGAAAGGTAATACCAACACCAACACCACCTATGTACATGAAGATTCGCATTTACCCAAACCATTACTTTTTGAGGTGTGATAATAAGTGTACACATCAAGTGAACCTAAAGAAGTCAGATGTGCACGGAAAGGTGATTCTCAAGATTAGGGGCAAACGGAAGTGGCCTGGGCTAGGATTCATAGCACATGAGATTCATGAGAAGTCACACACACACACACACACACACACACACACACACACACACACACACACACACACACGTACATCACATATATGAATGCAAAGGTATTGTCAATTCGAGGATAGGGCTATATGTGTGTAGCAGTATGGCGTTATGCTTTTGAAGCCAAATGAACATCTTACATTTCTTTCAATGACTAGATATGAGGGTTTGGTGGGGTTGAAGCGATTACCATCAACGAATCCAACAAATTCCCTTGTCTATATCAGAAAGAGACCTAATTGCCACTCGGATAACACGTTTCCTTTGATCTTTGTTAAGTAACATTTTATTTGCAATTTTAGCCAAAATACAAATACTACTTTTGCAAACTGAGTTCCTTTAATTTCCAGGAGGTATTTGTCATATGCTTATCTATAGACACACTTAACCTACCCCCTTTTTATTTTCCTGTTATGTTTGAAACAGTTTCGTTTCTACAGATATCTCTGTGTTCTTCTACTTTTCTTGTTGTCTATTGAAATTTAGGTTATGTTTTAGCTTTCTTATCAGTAATTTTTTTTTCTTTCATCAATATATTGTTAATCATTTTAAATAGTATTCTCATATCTCAAGAAATTTTTATATATTTTAAGTATATTAGTATATTACACTCAACCATGCAGAATGTTACATGTGACATAAAAATTAAATTTGTATTGTTATATAAACTCTAAAATGATTATTACATCTGGAATATACCAAAGAATTTATCTGGTCTAGTCTTCAAATGCTGAAATCTATTGATTCTCTAGTAACCACTATATATTGATCACGAGGGTGTTATATGGATGATGGTCATCTCCATGTATCTTACAGTGGTTATAAGAAAGACTTTTGGTGCAAGAACCTTGTTTCCATTTTAGCTTAATTAATTCATTATGAGGAAATAAAAACTTCTTGGTAGTAGAACTTATATGCTAGCAACATGACATTGATCAATATCAAGCAAAGTTTTGTTTTTCTGAGGGGCTCTTATAATCATAAGGACAAATATAAGTTTTTAAATTTTGGTTTTCAAAACAGTGTTTAGCAGTTTAAATACCAATAATATCAAACTTAAAACAACAGCATTATGAAAAGACAAAAGGTTAATCCAATTTCATCAAGGTTTTAAAAGAGCTACAATGTTGAATTGAAGAACTTGATGGCACAGATTACTTCTCATATTTGAGAGGCTACAGATTAATTATCCCATCAAATATTACTATGAATAAATAATATTATTTTTATGATATAAATTATGCCAATAACTTGTGGCATACATTCAACTTGTGGCAGTACAGTATCATCCTAAGCTAAATAAATTTTAATAATGACAATAACAAGGTTTAAAAGTTGGGCTTAAATTAAACTAATTAATGTAAAAGTAACAAGACATAATAAGCGCTTTCCTGGAAAAGGGGAAGTATTATACAACCTGTGCTCTTTCTCAGTTTTCTCTTCATGGATACAAAACTAATTTACACAATCATGTTTTGGGAGGAATAGACATATATATGTCCTTGCTTCAAATTAATTTGAACCTGAACAAAAACTATGGTGAATTTTATTTCGATATGTATGATTGTCTCAAAACAATGATTATCATATCCCAGTGATTTTTTCTCCAAGTTCTTGGCCAACCAGCTGTAACGCTTAATTTCATCATCCTTATGCTAATCAGTTTTGGGCTAAACTGTCTCAGCAGCCGGTGGTTAGTGTATTGCCACAAATACTGCTATCTATCTGGTGTAGACCCTTCACATGGGAGCTTGCAGGCACTGTGGCGCGTGAATGTGAAACTTCCTTTCCTTACCCTAAATTGCAGCAATTAAAAATATGCAGCAGGAGTAAAAGAGAGGAAGGACCATATTTTACTAAAATTAAATTGGAAAAGAGAATGAGATAAAAATAAGAATAACTGGGGTTTCCATTTTTTTGTAAAAGAAGATCAAGTGTGCCCCTTTCTGTGTTCATTGTCTATTTCTATATAGCACACTAACTTCCACTTCTCTGAAACAAGCCATTATCACAACTACTTTGCATCCTATTTCTCTCTCCCTTTTTCTCTATATGACCCAAAATCCAACTCTCTTCCATCCTAGGGAGAAACTGAAACCAGAGACACAATTTCAAATAAAAATATAAACTTTGAGTTATTGTTTCGAGACACACAGAAAAAGAGAGTAAAGAGAGAGAGAGAGAGAAAATGGGTAGAGGGAGAGTTGAGCTGAAGAGGATAGAGAACAAAATCAACCGCCAGGTTACTTTCTCCAAAAGAAGGAACGGTTTGCTCAAGAAAGCCTTTGAGCTCTCAGTCCTGTGTGATGCTGAGGTTGCCCTTATCATTTTCTCCAGTCGTGGGAAGCTCTTTGAATTTGGAAGCGCTGGGTATCTCACTATCTCTCTCTGATTGACAAAAATCTCACCTTTGCAGTTGTGTTGTTTTCTTTTTTGTCCAAATATTTTTTTATGCACATATTTGTTTATCTCTTTTCTGAAGTTTCATGCTCATTTTTGTTGTTGCAAATCCCAATAGATAGTAAAATCCCTCCTTCCATTAGAATTTGGGTTTTCTGATACATTATACTCTCTTCTCTTCTCTGTGCAATATACTTTCTTCTTTGCATCAGTTTCTTTCACCAAAATGGTCACTGGTTTCTGCTTCTGGCTTTCTTTATTTTGCCATGACTGCATTTGATGTTTTTAAGATTTAACTACACACACCTTTGATAACTTTTTCACCCATTAGTTTTTTTTTTCTTGCGCTTTCTTATCACCATTCATGGTTTCTTTCTCTAACACATGCACCTGACACCCTCCTGGCTTCTTCTCTCTCTTATAGTTGCTCCTTTTCTGGATCTTGTGCCCTCTATGATTTCTTGTGATTTTTTTTTTGTGAGGTTCAATTTATTTTCCAATGGAATAAGTTTCATAGTTTTAGAGAAGATAATATCATAAGTTTCTTCCCAATCACAGATCGACACGTTTCATCGTCCTTCCAATCTATCGTCTCTCTCTACCTCTATTCTGGGATAAAGGTTTCAGCTTTCATACTCAACTGATGGAACAGTACAATCTATTTCTTCTTTCTCACAAGTAAAGAAGAAACAAAAAACAGAAAAGGAAGAAAGCAATCATATGATATGAGTGGACTACCCAGTTGTGTATCAGAGTCTAACTAGTTAAATGGACAAGGTAAGGTAAAGTCCAAGGATGTTCACTCACTCTCTTGTACCGCTGTGCAAGATCTAGGGCTTTCTCAACATATCCCATAAAAAAGCCTTAAACTTTAATACTCTAGAGTGGAGTTCTTGACCTTGTCCATATCCCTTTTAATCTTTTGATCTTTCGGTTCTATCATTGTTTCTTCTCAGAGAGAGTGCTCAGGGGTCACTGGGTGTAGCTAGCTCGGTTTGGACTTTATAATCAGAGATATGCACCTGCTTCTCCTTGTGTTGTCTTTTACTCTTAGGTCTTTTAGATCAATTATGGTTTTCACTTTCTCTCTCTCTCTTCCTGTGTATCTCCTTCCCACGCCCAAAGAACATGTCTCTCTGGAGGAATTAATTATCCAGCACTGTATGCATTTTTTTGTCTATAGAGGAATCAGGAATGACTTATCCAGCACTGCAGTCAGTTTAGGTTTTTTGATTTTTCAATCTTAAACTTTCCTATCTCTCTTCTTTTAATTTGGTTGTATAATTACGTTCATCTGCATGATGGTGACAAGGTTTTTCCAATAATTGGTTAAAAGTAAAAACGTGAAACAGTTACTTTTTTTTTTTTGTTGCTTGCTAGCCCTACTAAGGTGTCTGAGTCCTGGTCAAGGCATGGCTAGTAGAAAATATAAAAAGGGAAAGGATAGTGTTTCACTCTTTTGTTCAGATTAAACCTAACGTTGCAACTTGCAACATATCAGGAGTGCCGAGTGTGGGAATCTGAGGTCTGCAATAGCATAATTTTGTGCAATTGAAATGTTAGTTTATGGTCAAGATTAGGGATTGAGCCACCTTCCATTGCTGCTTTGTTATGGTCAAGAAATGGTGTCTCCGTTCTCATTTATTTTCTGTCAGTCAGCTTTCGTTTTTTTCCCATATTTTTCTTGCTAAGAAAATAACATAATGTTGTTATACGTGTGTGTGTTTGTGCGTGTGCGTGTTTCTTTTTTTTGTTCTTTCAGTTTTTGTTCCCAAAGAGAAACTCCTTTTTAAAATATTATTGTTAAAAAACTGAAGGCAGCAAAGAATAATATATTATGTTTATGACTTTATGCAATTATAAAACTATGTACTCTATATTTTTGCCCAAAATATGTGACACACGTGTCTGTAGACTATGAGCTTATTTGGGTAATTTGTCTAAAATTATTTTTGTCAAATTTATTTTTGAACAATTAATTTTGAAAGAATGAATTTTATGAATGCATGTTCACTTAAAAGTAATTTTGTAATAATTGATTGTTTGGATAATATTAAGTAAAATTATATTTCAATGTGAAATTACCAAAATAAAAAAAAATTGTGTTTTTTTTTTTATAAAAAAAATTGTTGTTGTTGTTATGCCCCTTTATTTAGTGGTCATCAGGTCGCTTAGTCCTTAGCATATATATAGAACTCAAAGTGTCAAAAGCTTAAACACCAACGCTGTATATATAATATGTCAGACTAACAGAGGTTGCTTTGAACTCATACCGATCGTGTTTCCTTTAATTTGCAGCATTTCCAAAACTCTTGAACGATACCAGCGGTCCTCTTTTACTCCTCAAGATGACCATGTTGAATGTGAAACTCAGGTATGTGTTCACCAACTCTTTCTGGCCAAGTTTTTCACCTTAAGGGAACTTACCACTTCTAATGTATATATTCAAATGTAAATGTTAAAAATTTTGTTGTGTCTTCTAACTACAAGACTAACTTCTATAAAAATATTTATCTGCTAGTCATGTCTTCTATTGGGTTTTATTTATATGGTCTCTTAACATTGTTGATGTGAATTTGACAACTGCACTGTTAATTGGTCTCTGGTCCTGTAAATGCAAAATCACACGTGCAACCAAGGACAATATTAATTGGAAAAAGAAAAAGCTTATTTTTGTTTTCTGCATGCATGTGAAATCAAGGACTGCCTTCCATCTTTTAACAATTATTACAATTTTTTCACCTAAAAAATAAAATACATTCCCCCCCTAGAAAGAATACAAAAAGTCTTCAACAATGCAGTATAAACTCTAGGCCATTCTTAATGCTAAGATATATCTCAATATATAACAGCAGATAGTTAGCTCTTATTATTGAATCATTTATAAATTTCTATTTTGGCAATCAGAGCTGGTACCAAGAGGTGTCAAAGCTAAAGGCAAAGTATGACTCCCTTCAAAGGACTCAGAGGTAATAACTTATACCCCTTTTAACTATAGAATTTACTTTCACAAATGATGACTATTAATTATTTACTTGTTTTCAATAGTCGCATGTATATATATGTTAATCACAATCACCACATGTAAAAATTTACTTTCCAATGGAATGCCATTTCAGGCATTTGCTTGGGGAAGATCTTGGACCTTTGAGCATAAAAGAGCTGCAAAATCTCGAGAAGCAGCTTGAGGGAGCTTTAGCACAAGCTAGGCAAAGGAAGGTGTGTACACATCTAGAAGTTCTCAATCTGGCTCTAACTATTTCTGTTTGGTACTTTTCCTTTGGTTGTAAAACATGTCTACAAGATCTAAAAAGAATAGGGTGTATTTGTTAAGGTGGAAATCTAAAGTAACATCATATTCTTCGTAGAATCTTTTAATATATGTAAACAAAGATGAGATAAACTAACCATGTTGTCAAAACATAATGTAAAACTATTTTTTAGTTATTGTCAAAGCACTAATTTGATATCCTATAATATGTCAAAATATTTCAATGGAGAAAAGTAAATTTGTGGAAATACTACAAACTATATATGCTTCAAAGTTTATCCAAGGATTCTTATAGGAGCATTACAATCTGAATTTTCAATCATCTCACTATTTACTAAAATCACAACTTGAAAATAGAGGAATTCTTGAGATTAATGGCTACTGGCTAGCAGTACAGCAAAATATTTTTTTTTATTTATTTGGATGTGCTAATTGGTTGGAGACTTGAGAGGCAATGGCTTTAAATAAATGATAAGCAATCTTCGTAATAACGACATGTTCTAAACAAACTCATTATTGGAAGCTTTAAATGAAATTTTCATAATAAAGGTCCTTGTATTATGTCACAAATAACTGGATTCAGTCTATTTAAGATCACTTAAGTTGTACAGCCAGCTGGTCTTATAAAGAAACATTGATATTGGATGACTATACTTGAAAATTTATTTAATTGCAGACACAAATTATGATTGAACAAATGGAAGAGCTTCGCAGGAAGGTAAGAAACATTACATAATTTTTTGTTCTTATAATTTTATTCTTGTTATCTATATTAAAAATAATTGTTTCAGAGGCCAATTATTGTCTAATTTTCTATTTGTCAACCATTATGAACACTTAAATTTACGTTTTGGATCAGTATTTGTTCTCACTTTAGATGTCTTTTGAACCTCTCAAAGTTTTCTCCATTTTTGTATTTTCATCTTGCAGGAACGCCATCTTGGAGACATGAATAAGCAACTTAGACTCAAGGTTTGGCAACATAGAACCCAACAATTTCAGTATAGGGTGCACAATTCTAGTGCAGGATACATGTCTTGTTATATTTTTTTCAATTAATTAACACATTCTAATTTATTTATTATTATTTTTCTTTAAAACTTCTTTTTCAGCTTGAAGCAGAGGGATTTAATCTTAAAGCTATTGAAAGCTTGTGGAGCTCTACTTCAGCTTCTGGAAACAGCAGCTTTCCCTTTCAGCCTTCTCAAACCAACCCTATGGATTGCCAAGCAGAACCTTTCTTGCAAATAGGGTACATGAAATTTCCTTTTTGCATATGATTACACCTAAAGTTAATTATACGAATATATGGTACTCTTGGGTTCACAGAAATTTCTACCTAAGGTAATTTTAAATAAAGTTAACATTTATAATTCAGTCAAAATTTGAATAAACTCTTAATAAATAACATTAAAAGATCAGAGGTGGTTCTTAGGCTGTGGTAATTTGTCCAACAACTAATTCTCACCCTTTAACCCCAAAACTTGAACAAACTTTTTGCAAAATAGTGATTAGAAATATGAACACGTGTGAATATAAAAAGATGTAGAAGATAAAATAATAATGAGCCCTTCACAAGTTTAAACTTTTGGGTCAAATTTGTGCCATTTCAAGTGTCAAACTGGTG
The DNA here is from genome assembly GCA_023212625.1 of Styphnolobium japonicum. Lineage (NCBI taxonomy): Eukaryota > Viridiplantae > Streptophyta > Magnoliopsida > Fabales > Fabaceae > Styphnolobium > Styphnolobium japonicum. The sequence goes on along the minus strand of JALBWW010000007.1, from coordinate 8,792,182 downwards.
TCAGTAGTTTCCCAAAATAGAAGCAATCTAAATCATAGACTTTAATTTCAATGGTCAGAAATTCTAATTTACCCGCTTCTTTTGAACAGGTACCATCACTATGTTCAAGCTGAGGCATCTAATGTTCCAAGGAGCATGGCTGGTGAGACTAACTTCATGCAGGGATGGTTCTTTGATCACTCTTAATAGAGTATATGATTTAACTTTTTGTCTATATGCATTTTAGATTTGTGTTTTAGCTGTTGTTATCAGCATAAAATGTATCTTTGTGATCAGCGTGGGAAGCTTGCAGACTTCTATAGCGTCGTTTGTAATTGGATATAAGTATAGACAATATGGGTTTTACTATAATTTATAGCAATATTATTGTTTGAACTTTGAAGTTTCAACCTATATACGTATTAATCTGTTTCTCCTACCTCCCAACAAAAATTTAAGGGTATGCTTGGATGTTTGGATAAGGAAAGGGAAGAAATCAAAGAAAACAAAAAAGGAAGAGAAGGGAAGAGAATAAGATGTTCAGTAATGAGTTTCATTCTCAAAAATGAAACTCAAAGAAATTTCGATGTTTAAATCCTCTAAAATTCTCAAAAATTAAAGAAATTTTGAAATATTCATAAAATGAATAAGCAATGGTTTTAGATGATCATGATAATTCATAATTCACCCCCCCCCCTCATTTTATAAAAATCCCAAACAAGAGGAATTAAAACCTTTGATTCCCATATTACCAGGGAAAAAAAAAAAAACTTTCATTCCCATTCATTTTCCTATCTTCTCCTCATCCAAATATTCTCCAACTGCCTAACGAATGTGTGAATGGTGGAATGGATAAAAATGCAAGCAAGGACATGAAGAGGAAATAAATAGGAAAGTAATAACCATTTACCTTCTATCCTAAAATTCTTTTTTCTTTTTAAATATAAATCTGAAATATAGAGAAGAATGAAGTTAATTAAGATTATAGGAAAATTTTTGCCATGAGTTCATAGTTTTTCTTATCTTTTGAATAAAAGTATTATGAAAGATAATAATGTAATTTCTTATTTCTTTCCAACTACTGTATGATTTAAAAAAATGCATTGTTAAATAAATTATCCGCAAAATTATTTGGTAGCGAAGTTTTAGAGAAATAATCTTAGATTGATATGGTATCCTTAGATACTTGTCACATTGGAATGCAAAGCATATTAAAAATCCCTAATATATCAATGGATTTGCGAAGATGGGTTTCCAGTGATACGATCCGATCACTAATAGCTAGTTTCCATATCCTAAGTCAAAGTCTCTGTCTTTTGTGAAAAAATTTCTCCATCTATCTTATATATCTTTACGAGTTTCAGTAATATTATATTAGTTTATTAAAATTAGGTGTAGTTAGGAGAAAGTTATCACTAATATGGTTGGTGGAAGAATTTGATGTTAATTAACAAGGATTTGTAAGTTTCATTTTACAACTAACGTTTCATCTTTCTTTGTGCACATCTTCATTTGGGTGTTCCTCTTCATTCTCCATCTTTCTCATTCTGTTCAGGTGGGTTTCATGATTTATAGTTGCTCGTGTTAGTGCAAATTCAGAGAGGTACATAGGAGGTTCAATTGCCCATTGTAAAAGTACCCAAAAAAAAAAAAGTACAATCAAGAATTGTGGATTTTCACAATCTGCTTAAAAAAAACTCGCAAATTTGTGGAAAACAGAAAACGACAGTACTTCGAAGCACGTGAGGGTGAGAGAGGAAGGGAAAAACTATGTACAGGGTGCTGTAATTTTTAATTTCGGCTACAACCCACATCTTTCGTGATTTGGTGAAGTAATTTATATTGTTTAGATAATATATATAAAAATTATTTTTTAAATGCGTAATTAATTAAAAAAAATGTGTTAGTTTCTGTGTGTTTAATTTAGATTATAAAAAAATTAATAGTTTATGAAAAATAAACACCAAACATCATAATATATAAGAAAATTTACATTTTTTTATCCGACTTCTAGAGTCAAACTACAAGAAGATAACCAAAAGCGAAGAATATAAGGGGGGAAATCACATTTCGTATGGCAAATCCATAGTTTGGGTCGGGTCGGACAAACCCCCAATTAAATATATAAAGTATAAGTTTGTGTTTAGATTAATTGTAAAAAGAAATTTATGTTAAAAATTAATTATGTGTATAATTAATTTTGAAAAAAATTAATTATAAGAAAATTAATTTATGTTTGAATATGTTAATTTATAGTTGATTTTAAAATAAAGAGTTTTGTTTAAATTATATAAAAAATTTTTATGTATTAAATTATTAAAAAATATTTAAAATACTTAAAAAATTATTTAATTAAGGACAAATAAATATTTTTTAAAATTTTTTTTAGATACTTTGAAATTAAATAATTAAAAATTAAAATAATTTTTTTAAAAAATTTATTTTTAATTATGAGAAAATAATTTAAATTTATAATTAATTTTACGCACTTTAAATATATAAAATAAAATTTAAATAAAATAATTTTTAATTAAAAATAATAATTATTCCAAAAATTAAGTAAAACAAATACCCTAATTTTGTCTCTTTTATTTTATTTTATTTTATCAAACTTTGGAAAAAGAAAAAGACTACAAATATCCATGCACTTCTGACACATGAAAGACTTTAACGTACTTGGTTCTCTTCTTTGTTTCTCGACTTCACTGTGAGTCTGTGACAAAGCCGGAATGGTATTCTCTTTTATTAAGTTCAGACATGGTGCTTCATTTAATAGTGAGATTTCTTCAGTATTGGCACTAGTGGATTTGTTGGCCAATATAATGTCTTCTAAGTGAAATTTATAAGAAAGCCACTTAACATATTGAATGTTGAGAAATATGCTGCAGTTTGCATATTCACCATATTTTCCTGCATAAGAGGATGTGGCACATATGGAACATGAAAAGAAAATTGTGTAGCTGGTGCTAGCAATGTGTAGCTCCTAGATTTTGAGCTTCTGCAAAATCCTCATGGTGATAGAACATGATAGGGTGCTGCTTCTTTGTGACCCTCGATCGGTCCCGCAGCCGCAGGGGGAAGCTTCAAGCTTGTTACAAGTTCCTCTTTTGGTATGGCTTCTAGCTTTTTTCTTTGATTTCATTCATGCCCATTTTGGTTCTTTGGCTGATTGATGTGATAATTATGAGTATTTTGAGTTTTGATTGGCTTTTGTCTTTGAAAATTTTTGATTTGTTCTTTTCGTTGCTCTTTAGATACCAATTTTGATTACTAAGCTAAGTTATATGAAACAAATGGGGCTTCAGGGCTTGCTGATTTGAATTCAATAGTTTCTGTTCTCAATTTGGTATAGTTCTTCACTTATTATTAGTTCCCGTGATTTTCTAGAGCCAACAATCTAGGATTGAAGAGGTTTTTCTCCCCTCCAAAATCCCACGTTGTCATTTTTTCTTGAGTTTTATCACAATGTCTATTTTGATTGCCAAAGCTCGTTCTTTCTTTAATTACCTTTTACTTATTATTCTTCCTGGTTTGTGATTCTTGGAAGTTGGAAGGTAGGAGTTAATTAAGATTTCACTGGAAAGAATTATCGAATTTCTTACAGCTTGATTGAAACATGGGTATATGCTGTTAATTCACAATACAATATGATTCTTATTTTTTTTATTTTTATAATTTCATTTTGAGTTTCACTGAAAGCAATTTGAGTCTTCAATTAACAGTAGGAATGACATGAGAAAATTTTTCTTAGAGATTGACAATTAATCCTTTAGATGATATGCTCCATCTGGGCTTCCTTTCCTTTATAACTAGATGCTTTCAGTTCAATCATCAGTGGCTAAATGGGTTTCTCAGGTGCTTTTCTATTTGGCGTGTGAAGCCGCGAACACGTCTATGCCTGCATGTATGCACCTCTTAATATCCATATGTCTTCACCCATCAATCATTTGTGTATGCAATTTTTGAATATAATTTATAGACATACTAATTATTGAACTAAAGAAAATGCCGTCTACCAGTGAGCTTCTTTTGGCCTTTATGAGGGGGTTTCCATCCTTCCATATCACTCCATTTTCCCATTCTCCCAATTAAATCAGAGTAAGGGTCTCCCTAGTTATCAAAAAAAAAGAAAAGAAAATGCTGTCTTTATGAAATTCATTATATATACTAAATTCTTTGAAGTTAAACTACATTATTTGCCAATAATTTCTATGAATCTGTCTAATTTTATATATTTTATTTTATTTTAGTATTGTTTTTCGATAAACTAGTAATGAGTTGTGATTCTTATTTGTAGGTTCATTTAAACGTAGTGTACATGCCAGAAGAGAGAATCGTAAAAGACCTCTGGTTGTTTGCTTTGGAGAGATATTGATTAATTTCGTTCCCACAGCTGCTGGAGTGTCCCTTGCACATGCAGCTGCTTATAAGAAAGCCCCTGCTGGAGCTCCTGCTAATGTTGCTGTTGGGGTATCTGGATTAGGAGGCTCAGCAACTCTTATTGGCAAGGTGAAATTCTCGAGAAATATTAGCCCAGGGTTCCATATGTATTTCAGTAGTTTATTTTTGTTTTTAATGAAATATACACGATTTGCAAGAATTTTCTGCAAAATCCTATTTGTGGTAATTTTGCATCAAATGTCTACATCAGTCTGATAGATCAATACTGTTTGACCATGTCTGTTAAATGGGATATATTTTCATGACAGCTACTCTATCAGAATCTTTTGTTGTTTCATAGCTTCTGATAACCTGAAAATTCAAGGGCAAAGCAATTTGAATTAGATTACGACACACTAGCCTATTTTTATGTGCCATGTGTTTTTCATGTCAATTTGAGGCGCTAATGGTGTATATTTAATAACCTCAGCATAATCTTAAGTGAAGATTATAAAGATTATAAACAGACTTTGTAATCTTATACTTCCTTTGATGATGTAAACTCAGCAATCTATCCTAGGCTTTCCAATGGTATGTTACGCTAATGGTCTGCCTTAGAATCTATATTAGCATGTAAGCATTTGGAATCCTTAGTACCATGTAAGCATTTGGAATCCTTAGTACCCCCAAATCTCCATGTTTTTTTTCCAGCTGTACGCAACATCTTTATACTTGAATGTTCCCTATTTTATCTACCTGAGTCCATCTGTTTGACCACAGTGTCTCTAATATTTGCATTGAAGGTGGGAGAATATGAATTTGGCTATATATGTTAGCTGACATTCTGGAACAAAAATGGTCTTGACAATTCTAGCATGCAGCTTGATGCACATGCAAGGACAGCATTGGCATTTTCTTATCTTAAAACTGATGGGGAGCCTGAATGTTTTCCCGTAACCCAAGTGCTGATATGCTTCTCTGTCCACAAGAAGTTGACGTGAACCTCATAAAGGAGGTAATAGCCATTTGTATAAAAAGTTTGTGAAACCAAGGAAAACCCACAAACCCACCCTGCTGCTCCCCCCCACTTTTTTTTGTGTAACAAAAATTTAGGAGGCGGGGAATCGAAGCCTACCTTTGCATCTCAATCTCCATACTGCCAATTGAGCCAACCCTCATTGGCACCCCTCCCAACACACTGTCTAATATCATTATATTATATATTGACAGTTTAATCTTTCAAACAGTATGGTTTAAATTATATTTCTAAATTTTTAGATAATATTTTGATTTCTGAAGCAAATAATACTTTTCAATCTTATCCTAAAATTCTATGATTTTCTGTTCCACGAATTGCTCCTAAACCAAACCTCTTAAATTGACAGTACTCTAGATCTTATAATCTCTCATTTCTTTGTTTCATTAAGTAGGCATCCTTATGCATGCAGGCTAGCATATTTCATTATGGTTCAGTTAGCTTAATTTAGGAGCCTTGTAGGTCATCTCACCTTGCAGCAATGGATGTTGCAGGTGCATGTTTTGATATATGTATGTGGTCTGTTTTGAAGTATCACGACACTATTTATTGAGTCAGCTGCAGAACACTGTGGGCTAATTTTGGAAAGTACAGGTAAGTGAGGAGGAAATTCAATTCTCGACTGAAGGTGATGATCCTCATGATGACAATGTGATCATGAAGATGCTTTACCCTTCCAATCTCAAGCTTTTGCTGGTCACTGATGAGCAGAGGGCTGTAGATACCACACCAAGGTTTGATCCATAAACAAAAACCTTCATGTTTTCTATTTTCTCTACTAGCATAATATTGTCCTACTAATAAATGTTATTGTGGCTAAATGAATAATGCAGTGTAAACATTTTGTCCTAGATTACATAGAATGGAGGGCTAACTCGTTATTTTCTTTTCCCTCTTTGCATATCCAAAATGGGTTGGTTATGGTTAATCACGTACATGTCCTCATTGTCTCACAGGACTTTAAAGGTAGGGTTTCTGGTTTTGGGCGGAAGCCGTTGATTTAACTGGAGCAGATTATTAGTATTTCATATTTATAAGGTAACACAATTAGTATTTCATATTCAGTTATCTAATAGGGTTGGATACAGGTACTCCCTACATGTGATCAGCTATCAGTCATGACCCTACAATTTTTTGGAGTATTGCATAATTATACGATGAGACAAAACCTACAAATGATTTGTTTTGTCTTCTTCAAGATAGTGAATCATTTTATTTTGATGAGGCTGTGAAAGATAAGAGAGGAAGACAAGTCATGGAAGAAAAGATAAAAGCCATTGAGAAGAACAATAGTTAGGAATTGTTATATCTTCCCAAGAGCTATGAAACTGTTGGAGTCAAAAGGGTTTTTAAGTTGCCCGTATTTTCACAATACCTCCAAATTTGATGATATATTTTCACAATACGTCTCAAATTTGAATATTTTTTAATATTATGATCAAGCTTTGGAGTCAAGAAAAATGAGTCTAAGGAGGTGTTTGGTACGCATAAATGGTGATTCCATTCTATACTCATTTCACGGATGAGATATTCCCATGTTTGTTAGCAAAAGAAAGCATGGAATGATTTTTCTCTTCCATCCCTCATTCCAAAGAATTAGGAATGGAGCATGGAATCTATTCCCTCCTAGAGTAGTGTGATTGTGAGATAACCTCATTAATTTTACAAAATGACAACTATTATTCTTGTTAAATTTAACCCAATTAAATCCCACGAGATAACCTTTCTGTTCATAACAAAGTATGATTCAACAGAGAGGAGGGTGCTATCACTATAATATTTGAAGAAGAGGCAAGATAATTAAAAGTTTAATGCATGTATTGTACCTACTTTTCAAATGACAATGTACATACTTAAATTTGTTTCTCACAAATAAAACATTTGCACTTTTTTCTAGCGACAAAATTTTTTGTTTTCAAATTATATAAAAAAATTGAACTTTAACACTGCTCTGAAGAATAAACATTCATATTACATATATATGATATGTATTAAAAAAAAAAGTTAAATTTTCTTGCTTTTCATATGAGGGACATTTATGCCATTTAGATTAATTTTGATTCCATTCCACATTGATTCTATATACCAAATAATTATGAAATGATTTAGAAAGCCATTCCATTACAAAAGCTACTAGACTGTGAACTAGAAATAGCTATTCCGTGTCATTCCCATTCTATGAAACTACCATTCCGTGTGCCAAATGCAACGTCAGTCTTTTGGATTTTTCTAGATGTGGAAGTTGAATGTGAGTCTATGGTCATTATATTTGATAATTCATATATCTAGTATTTATTAAGGTTCATGTAGCTAGATGTCAAGAGGTCATACCACCCTCTTGTATTTGGAATTTGGAAGATAGGTGAGTGAAATACAAATTTATTCGAAAGTATTCCTCTTCTTCCAACATTTTATGCTTAGTGGCTTTTCTTGAGATCCTTGCATGAAATAAAAAGCCTGTATTAAAAGTTGAGGCATTTTTGAAGGATAGGCTTCCAACCAAGTTAAATCTGGTTAGAAGGAATATTACTTAAGATTCAACTTGTCCTATGTGTAAATTATATGAAGAATCCTCTGTACATTTGTTCTTCAATTGCAAGTTCTCAACCAAGGTATATGGTACAAGGTTTATGAGTGGTTGGGTTTTCAGGTAATTCCTTCAAATAATTGCGTAGATCATTTCCTCCATCCTCCAACATTGCGGGCTTCTCAAAGGGAAGCGGATAAATAAATTGTGGCAGATTCCTTGGCATGCAGCAGTGTGGTCTATATGGTTATATCTAAACAGTAAGGTCTTCAAAAATGATGAGACAGATGTGCAGGGACATGTGGACTTAATCCAAATTAGGTCTTTGTCATGGTTCCGATATAAGGTGAAAGAATGATGCTATGTTTTTTCTAATTGGTACTTTTCTCCTCTACAATCTATTAGGTCATGTTCTTAAACTATATGTTGATTTATGACATTACACTAATGTAACGGGTTGGAGTACCCTTGTACTCGTGTTTAATATATTTTAGCTTATAAAAAAAAAGTTGAGGCATTTTATTTCACAACTGGAATCTTGAATCCATTTACCACGCTTATGGGATGGAGATTTCCTTGGATGTAAACTTAGTATCTAACCTTTCTTATCCCAATTATCATTTGTGATCTATGTATCAACTCTGAGGAAAAGAAGCTATTGGAATTCAGTGTTCCAATCTCTGCTATTTTCAGGATGAAAGAAGGTTGAGTGAGGCTCTTGCTTTTGCATATGCTTGTGGTACTCTCACAGTGACACGGAGGGGCCATACCTTCACTCCCCTCAAAAGATGCCGTCCTCAGAATTCTATTCACATCCTCCAGTTGATGGATGAGTAGGAAAATTTCGTGACACTTCGTAATAATTTGTTTTTACTGGTAATTGTTGAAATCCATCCATAATGCACACTAATCACAATCATCTTGATATGCACTTATGTTTTGCTGATTCATTGATCTACTTTTTTATTTTTAGATTCATAGGGTTTCAACAATCATTTGGATATTGCAGAAATATTAAAATAACTGACTTTGAAGTAGTGGACAAAAAATCTTATGATATATTTTATTACTTTATAATTATATAATAAAATCAACACAATGAGTTGGAATTGCCCTTTTATATAGTAAATATAGATATAATTCCCTCCTCTTCTTCCTTACTCTTACCTGCTTTTTTATTGAATCATGTGGAGAGATTCTTATGTGTTCTTAGAATAAAAAAATTTACTTCAAGGCACTAAGATCAAGATAAACGTGCAAAGATCAAAATAAATAAATCTGATATCATCTGTGCACTTATCTTCAATCAGGTAATTTATAACTTCAGAAACACCTATAAATTTTTAGAATCATGCATTGTGTGTTGTGTTAAAAGGCTGGCACCTGTGATATATTTGGTATTTCTTTCAAATTGCAGAATTTTACTATTAATTCAGTAATTTTCTATTATTATTTGGGATGGGGAAGGTAACTAGTTTTATTTTTTATTTTTTGGGGAGAACGTTTTGCTCCATGAGATATATTTCAATTCCTTCAAAGAGTAAAATGCATTTTATAAACTACAAAGACGTTTTAATGATTAGGAGCTAAGAAATATTTAAAATTTGAATTTTAAGAATCATTAATTTCCTTTTTTCTTTTATATATGTTTGGAGATGCAAGCACTTAATCTCTCACATTATTATCATACTTCAATCTTAAATACTAGAGCCGATACTAATTGCTTTACAAGGTCGTTGCTAACCAATTATTCCTTGATTAAAGACTAATAAGGATCTGAAGAGTAGGGCTATGCAGGTGCTGTTCGTTTCTAAAGTGCACATTCACCTTAAAAAGGGGTTAAACTAGCAGCGGTATTAATCTATAAATCAACTTCTTAATACTCAATTTTCTTTCTCCTAATATAACATCTATATTGTTAATTTCACAAGTCATACCATACCAAAATTTTCTACTAACTATGAACTATAAAGCTCATGAGCCAGTAAAGGCATGCATTTAAAACCCTAAAAGATGGCATTAATCATACAACTGAAGTGAAAGTACTGAGTCCAAAATATAAGTCGCAATACAATGTGTCATTTGCTTAGACCATAAGTTTGAGCATCATTATCAACCATGTCACTCACAATCACCATTATTAATTATTGATCTCTATTATGAGAGCATCAGGAAACATATCTTATATACATTGATATTGATGAGACAGTTGGGCTTACCCTTATTTTATATTTGCGTAGACAGGGATTAAATAATCTTCAACTAGACCAAAGTAGGAGAGATGCGCCTTGTTCTTGATTCTGGAAGTCCAATGAACAATTCAGTCTCCACATCTGAACTTGGGCTACTTTCTGCATAAGGTTGAGGTTGATTTTCTCTTTGATCCTTTGTTGCTGGCTGTGGACGGATTCCATACTGCAGAGGAATTTCAGTTAGTTTAAGTTTTTATTCTAACTGAGATTTCTAGAACAAGTATCCAAAAAAGATCTGCAAACTTAGGGAGCATTTTTTTTAAGTTTGATACCAAAGGTTGAAGATATAGATTTCCACTAGGAATACTAAAATATACTCCAAATGAGATATAGCCTATAGGTCGCAAAATAAATTCCAGATAGCAGTAACTACAGTGTAACCTCACCTTCCCAGAGAGCCTGGAATTTTCAGCAACTAGGGCTTTTTCCTGAATTGTATTAAAAACACATTAGTCAGCATCTCTTTAATGCAATGCTTGCTGGGAATTTTTTCAACGTTCAGAACTCATGGAAAAGGAAAAGAACCTTGAAGCATCTTTTTTCTGGGCATGTATCATGAACTCAGGATATATAGAAGTAACTTGAAGCACAAAATATTGGATAAAGAAGTAATGCTACTTACACAATACTTATGACAATTGGTCACAACTGTATAGGCGTCTGAATTTGACAAAAAATAGTTGAAGTTTAAACCAATATTGATGAAATGCTGACACCCATGCAGTTATAGCCAGTTGGGATTTGACTTAGAGCAAGTGGCATTAATTTGAAAAAGTTTCAAAGTTTTTTTTTTTCTTTTTCAAATTCTTATCACATTTGTAAAATTCAATTTATTGTTTAGTTATTCAAAATCAAATTCAATTTCACATTCATGCAAACACCTTGTCAATTATACAGACAGCTTACCTTTTCTTTTAGTTGCTCAATTTGTTCCTTGAAAACCTGATTCTGAAAAATAGAAAGTTGAGATTCAAATATCTATTAACTTTGAAATTTATAAGTAAAAAATTCTATAGGTTTGTTAATTACGCCAACCTTTCTTGCTCGAATATTGCTTACACTCCTCTCTAACTGTTGTTCTATCTGTTGCAGTTCATCTATGGAGCATGACCCCAAACCTTGTCCCAAGAGTTTCCTGAGGGATGAAAATTACAAATGCAACATATTCTTTCATTGTGAGTGAGTGCAATTATATATTGAATGTAAAACAATTTGTCAAGATGAATAGAAATTCAAGAAGATCTTGAACCGTTTTGAATCTTCAAGAAGGTCAATCTTCTTCATCATGCTTGCTGCTTCTTGCTTCAAATGCTGCCATATATTAAGCAATTTCGTTCAAATTCAGGATTCTAAGTTGAATTGAGTGTCTATGATAAGCAAATACAGTTATACAGTTGCAAATAGAAATTAAAGGAACTCCAATTTACCCATTCCCACTCATATTCACATCTGAAGGTATACATTTATAGAGACAGATGAAGATGATATTGTTAAAAAGTTATTAATATAGAAAATTCTAGATCCACTATGGAGATATTTATGACTACTGGAAGGCATTTAAGGCTCACCTTAAAGTCTGCCACTACATGTAGGAATCTAGGGATACATGAATCTCGACATGCATGAATTTAGGAACTAGAATTTATGTAATTAAATTAAGTCTTGTGAACTTATGATTTCCAATTTCTCTATAAATAGAGGTAGGTGTACGAGGCTTGATATACTAAGAAAGACCACAATATAATCAAATAAAAATTTCTTCAAAATTATCTGGCCACTGTACTTTCCTGATTTAACACTTAAACAGAAATGCTCTTGAAATATTTCAAGCGTGAGAGCAGGGAGTTTCAGTTATTATGAATTTTCAGGATAAATGATCTATGTATAAGTAGTTCTGTAAAAGCCTTTTACCAACTAATGCTAATTAGTTATCATGACACATGCTTTATAGTTACTCTTCACCTGTGCATCTGGCACAAAGTCCACCATTTCGACATCATTAACTTATTAAGTTTGCAAATTTTATATACATATAATATAACCTCAACTTCAATATGCTGAATATCTTTTTTTTTTTTCTGATAACAGAAGAAATTTTATTAGACATAGAAGAGATAAAGTATAACCAAAAGGAGGATAACTGGATAACAAAGATAAGCAGCAAACCTGAAGGGTTCAAACATTCAACTAAACTGACCACAATTTTTTTGCATTTTTATCCTTGCCAAAACATTTGAAGTATATCATGAGAAATTGCTTTAAGGTAAAAGCTTAGCAACTAACCCAAACAAATTATTCCATCAATACAGCAATGAAAAATAATTAGGCAACTGGTTAGAAAATAGATCTGCATATTACATACATAATTTGTTAGAGATATAAAGTCATTCATAAGCCTCCACCTAACAACTTAAACTTTTAAGAGAGTTGGTTCTTGTCATGGTATCAAAGCCTCTATGACCAAGTGGTTAAGAGTTCAATCCTAAGTGCCCCTTATTTTTCAAAATAAAAAGTTGAATTTCGGCATAAGGTAAAATTGGTATGTGCATTGTTTAAGCTTTAGGCCCTTACATGAAGGGAAGTGTAAGAGATATTTTTCACTAATTGGCAAGCTGAATATTATTTGGAAAGCAATGCCGTAGTTAGTTAAATAATCAATCTAGGATAGAACAATTATTTCGTTTGGACTTGAACGGAACACTAAAAGGCTCATGCATTTTTGTCTTCCACAAAAACAAGCAACCAAAAATCCATTATGAGGAAAGGAAAAAGCATATGCATTTTCATCAGCCTGAGTGTAATCATATCACAAAGTATTTAAATACTAGATGATGAATAAGAATGGAAGAAAGAAAGAAAAAAGGAGGTATAACCTGCATATTTTGTTCAACTGATCTGGGTGCTGTTGGAGTATCCCTGGTATGCCTGCGGTATCGTTCAATTGTCTCCTGCATGCTGTATCATTAAAGTCAATATTACTGCAGTCAGGTCAGGTGAAACAAGGTCAAAATAATAAGTAAATAACCGGCACTCGCTTAAAAAATGAGAAAAGAGACACAGACAGGACATGATCAATGTCTTCCAAAGGTTATGTTTGATAACAAACTGAAAATGAAAATGGGAAGGGAAAAATTAATTTGTTTTTTGTTTAGATGTTATATAAATAGGAGAAAATAGAAAAGTCACAAATTCACTCATTTCCTTTCATTGATATAATATTTTTGAGAGTGAGAATTCTGTAATTTAGAAATAATTCAAAGCGCATGTTCTAATTTTTTTTTCCTTCATTTTTGGAGAGATTTATTTTAGTGAGTTCAAACTAAAGCTCTCCTCATTTTCTCTGATTTTCAAACAATTGATGACACATTTTAAAAAAAAAAGACATCCTTTTATCCCTAAATTTCATGTCTCCCACAACAACTTTTTTCGTATAACCCTTACCAGACAAGCACCATGATAATGAGGAAACAATCCCAATTAGCATATAAACTGATTGAATAATTAGCATATAAATTATCTATCTACAATACAGTTACTATTAGCTGTGATGCATAAATACTGTCAATTAGAAGGATCATTTAGAATTTTCTCGAAATCAGTTATCTTTCAAGTATTTTCAAGCATGTCTTCTTTGGCTATGATTCAAAATTCAAAGGCAACAAGTTGAATAACCCAAGCAATGGCAAGTCTTTGGTGAGTCCAAATTTTGAGTTTGATAAAAAAGCAACTTCAAATTAGGAGGCACAAGAAGAAAGAGCTCTTGATTTCTTTTCATATTTTGGAGAAGAGACCTAGAAGCCATGGCACATACTCTTACTCTTACTCCTATACATCTATTTGTGGATAGTCAACCACTAAACTTTGATGAGGGCATGAAAGAGAAAAGTTGGAGACAATGTATAAAGAAGAAATAAAGCTATTGAGAAGAACAACACTTGCAAGTTATATTGGAGTAAAATAAGTGTACAAGAAAAAGAAGAAATAAAGGTGATGTGGAGAGATACAAAACAAGACTGTTGATAACGGCTAAAAACAGCATGGAGTTTATTATGAACAAGTTTTTGCACCTATTGCTTGCATGGAGACAACTCATTTTCTCATGTCTTTGGAAGCTTAGGTAAAGTGGAGGATTTATCTAATTGAGGATAATTTCAAAAAGGGTTTTAAGTTTCAAGATTTTTAAAACTAGCAGCAAGTCTTAGAATAAAAGAAGAAAAATTCAAATTAGGAGAGTGTTGAAGTTAATAATTTGAAATTATCTGAGTTTATGTGTGTTTAGGGTTTTAAAGAATGTAAGTTATATGCTTTGCATGCATAGTTTATATTTCTAAAATTTATTGTAATTGATGTATGTAATATTAAACCAGGTCCATGTCACTGTTGTCAAGGGACTATTATATTTATAAGAGTAAATACTCAAATTGATCCTCCAAAGATATACGGAACATCAATTTGGTTCTCCAATCATTTTTTATATTAAAATAGTCCTCCAACAAATTGGTCCTCCAAAGATACACAAGACATCAATTTGGTCCTCCAATCATTTTTTACATTAAAATAGTCCTCAAATGTCATTTTCTTTTAGGTTAAAATAAACTTGTAATCCCTCCAGTTTACACTCATTTTTAATTTAGTCCTTATACTTTTTTCCTTTATAAATCAATCTTTGTACTTACAATCGTTTGCAAAATGGTCTCAACCGCTATACTCGGCTATGACGCCGTTAGTTTATAGGGATCAACAGGAGAAAATTATAGGGACCAAATTAAAAACCTATAGGGATCAAATTAAAAATTAGAGAAAACTATAAGAACCATAAACTGACGGCATCATAATTGGAACTAATGATAGGGTCTATTTTGTTAACGATTGTAAGTACAAGGATTGATTTACAAAGAAAAAAAATAAGGACTAAATTAAAAATGAGTCTAAGCTATAGGAACCAAAAGTTTATTTTAACCTTTTTTTTATATCAAATTGGTCATCCAATGTCATTTTTTACATTAAATCGATCTCTCTAAAAGGACCAATTTGATGTCAAAAATGATTAGAGGATCAAACTAATGTCTCTTGTATCTTTGGAGGACCAAATTGGGTATTTACTCTATTTATAAAACACTCTTGTACTTGAGATTGAAATGAAGTAATCAAAAAATTGTGCTAGACTCCTAAAAAAACTCCTTTCTTTAACAAAATTCAAGTCTGACTTCAAGATTTACCAAAAGAAAAATAGAATTGAAATTGGGTTTGGTTTAGGAGATTCCAACCCTTGATTTTTGGCCAACTTACCAAATAGAGGCTTTAGTTTTTCCCATCATTCCACTTGCAATATAAAGAATTTTGTAGTTTTTGCTAAAATTGAGCTTTATTCACAAAGACTCATAACATAATTGTTAAGAATAATTCTATATCTTACTAATGAATCAGTCTAATAATCCTCATTATTACTTAAAAAGAAAATATTAAATGTTTTTTTATTCCCAAGATATTAAATGATCCTGTTTTTTCATTTAATACTTTCTATTTCAAGTAATTAAGCTTGGTCAAAGCATTAAGTTCCTCATCATTCATATAAACATTCCTCTTAGTGGAAATTTTTTAACATGTAATGAATAAAATGAGATATTATCATGTAACTTTCCAATCGTTCATTGTTCATTTTTATAAACATTGTATGATTCTTTGTATTTAAAATTAAAATTTACCCCTCTCCTCCCACTACCAAAAAAACGTTAATCTGCGACAGTTTTGTCTAACCGCAATTAAATTACTTTCAGTTGTGATGTCGGCAACAGTTAAGGAAGCCGCCGCACAATGAAAAAATATCACGGTGGTTTGGTGGCAGTTGATTGAAGAAATATAGCAGCGCTATCAATAGTATAATGTGTTTCATTGTGCGACGGTTTCCTTAACGGCTACCAACATCACAATTGAAAGTAACGCAGATTACCCTTTTTTGGTAGTGTTATATGCGTTGGGCATGAATTGCTTGAACTCAGCTGCTAACTAAGCGGATCCTAATAGTACATAAACCAACATATTTCTTAAATTTAGATGAGAAATTCAAAAGTTAATTTCTCGACTTTGTTATGATAAATTTATCTTTAACTTGATTAGTTTAAACATCTCAAATAAAAACAAGAATTAGTTTAATGATATATTAATAGGTTGAATCTGTTTAGTTCTTCTCCCTTCCTTGGTTCAACTAACTATTTCCAAATCTCCTTCTTCGTACAAGTAGTTTATATATATATTTGTAAGCTGAAATATTTAACAATCTATTATAAATTTAGTTTTTTCTTTATTTTTTTATCACTGTTTGTAAGCCAAACTTCTTTGAATAATCACTTACATATATTGGACGTTTTCTATGAATAACTATTGTGAAGTGCTTCGCACTTTTCTCCCTAGTAGCATGGAAATTATGTAATCTCTCCCATTCTACTTCACAATTCAATGTATTCATGGTTTCAACAAGTAAGCCATGGTTTCAACAAGTCATCGTGATCTAAAGGCATTTTCCACTCTTTTTTTTTCATCTCACCTAACTTTTTGGTGATTTTCTTAATTAATTTCTTCTTATTTCATTTTAATCCTTATCAATATTTATAAATCCATAGTATTCTTCAAATGTTTCATTTTGGCCCCCATACATCAAACATAATAATGATACTGTTAGAGATATAAAACCATTCATGTGCCTTCACCTAACAACTTAAGCTTTTAGGAGAGTTGGTCCTTGACATGGTATCAGAGCCTCTATGATCAAATGGTCAGAAATTTGATCCTTGCCGTCCCCCATTCTTCTAAATAAAGTTGAATTTCAGCACAAGGTTAAGTGGACATGTGCATTCCACACTTCGAGCCCAAAAGCTCTTTAAGTGGGCCTGTGCATTCCACACTTCAAGCCCAAAGAGCTCTTGCATGAGGAGGTATGTTAGAGATATAAAATCATTCATGTGCCTTCACCTAACAGCTTAAGCTTTTAGGATAGTTAGTCTTTGACAAATACAATAATCCACTATTTCTTTATTTTGTTGTTTTGATTTTTTACTTTTTTGAATATGTGTTTGTGTGTAAGAGGGTAAAAGAGCTGAGCTCTTCATAAGCTACTTGGATTTCACCTTGTTTAAAGCTCATTCATAATAAATCAAGCTTAATCCTAGACCTAGAACTATTATTTAAATTAGCCAAGCCAAAGCTTGATATACTTGGTCATTTAACAAACCTAACATGCATATATACATGTGTTTACTAATAATTATGTCATTTCTTGGTATATGACAAAACTGATTATAGAGGGACCCAACGAAGATCACCTTGCTTCCAAGTGAGTTGGATTACATTCAAACTTTAAACTTTTGGGATTTTTCTAACTCTTGAATTCATGATAACAGGCCAAAAAATTGAATTATGATAACTTTAGTTTGAATATCCTATACTTTTAATGTCAGATTTTGTGAAAATCCTCTGGCATGAACTTTGAACTTAATGTAATTTGGTTGTTGTAGGTTCTACTGTCTGATAACAAGACTAGGGCAGATGCCACTATAGGTAGAAGTGGGGTGTCATTGAAATCAAGCTATCTTCCAAGGTCGATAGTCTTGATTCCAAGGTACTCAAAATCGCATGCCAACTCGTAGAATCGCTGCGCGTGAAGAAGGCATGTGCGATCCCGATTCTAGCTCAGAACTCGTTTTGCTGGGATCGTTGTAGGATCACATGCTAGATTGTGGAATCGCTGGAATCGTGCATTTTTGGCATTCCTACCAGAAAACGAAATTGATGGTGGTGCGTGTCACTCGCAGAAAAAACCCAAGCCCAAAGATGTTTTGCCCCACCGACAATTAAACCCACCTTCGACACATTCCTCAACCCTTTTCTTGAGTACGAGAGTGAGTGAATCTTCGAACACTTGCTGACTACGCCATGACGATTGTGATGTTGCTGCAAGGGTGTGCAATAGGAGCTCAAGCCTGTGCGACCCTGTGCAAGTGGAGCTGCTGAAGGTTGTGCGATCTTATGCCGTTGTGCAAGTGAAGCTGCTGTTGTGCGACCCTGCGTGAGTATATGTGTGCTGGCTTTATGTGCGAGTGGAACTGCTGAAGGTTGTGCAACCATGTGCCAGTGTGTGTGTGTGCTATAGCGAGTGGAGCTGAAGGCTTCTGTAAGTGTTGCTGCAACTTTAGGTTCTAGGTTTTTCCCCTATTTTGAGGGGTGCTTTTTAGTTCTTGCATTTGCCCATTTTCTGGTCTGTATAATGGCCTCTGGTGCTGCTGGTGCTGGTGCTGGGAATGGGAATGTGAGTGGAAAAGTGATAAGGAACAATGCTCTTGGAAATAGAAGTGATCTAGGGTGGGCACATGGTTATCCTGTTGAGGGAGATGCAAGGAAAATAAAATTAAATATTGTGAGGAGGTAATAATTGGAGGGGTTTATCGATTGAAACACCATCTAGCTAGTACATAGAAAGATGTTGGAAGTTGTATTGCTGTTAGTGATCAGGTGAAGAAGAAAATGTTTGAAATTGTAGCAGGTTTGTAACAAAAATTAAACAAGAAGTCACAAGAGTTTGAGGAAGGAGAAAGCAACAATGATGCTGTAAAATTTGGTGAAAAAAGAAAGGGGAAGGAAGAGGAGAGCAATGTAAATATTTTCAAAAGAAAAGGGGGCACTCAATCCACCATCAATCAAATGTTCAAGAAGAATTTGAGGGAGGAAGCATGTCAACAAATTAGTAGATTTTTCTACAACAATGCCATTGCCTTCAATGTTGCAAGGAGTGAAGATTTTCATAAAATGTGTTAATTGATTGCACAACATGGCATGGGATTCAAGACTTCATCCTATCATGAAATTAGAGTGAAGTATTTGAAGCAAGAAGTGGCTTTGACCAAGGAATCAATAGAGGAGCACAAAGCTGAATGGAGGAAAATTGGGTGCATCATCATGACTGATGGCTGGACCGATAAAAGAAGAAGCACTATATGCAACTTTTTAGCAAATAGCCCAAAGGGAACGGTGTTTCTAAAGTCTATTGATGCATCTAATATCTGCAAAACAGCAGATAAAATTTTTAAGATGATGGATGACATTGTAGAGGAAGTTGGTGAAGAGAATGCGATGCAAGTTGTTACGGATAATACAGCAAACTGTAAAGCTGCTGGAGAAATGTTGATGCAAAAAGGGAAGAAGCTATATTGGACGCCATGTGCTGCTCATTGCATTGATTTGATGTTGGAGGATTTTGAGAAAAAGCTAAATGTCCATAAAGAGACAATTCCAAAAGGAAGAAGAATTACAACTTATATCTATTCAAGGACAACTCTCATTTGTTTATTGCATCACTTCACCAAAGGAAAATACTTAATTAGACCAGCCATGACTCGATTTGCACCTCTTATCTAACTTTAGGTTGCCTTAATGACAACAAGGGAGCATTGATGAGAATGTTCATATCCAATGAATGGAAATCCAGCTGGTTTTTAAAGACAAAAGATGGGAAACATGTTGAAAATATGGTTATGGATAGTAGGTTTTGGAAAAATATTGTGGTTTGCTTGAAGGGCACTTGTCCTCTAATCAAAGTGCTTCGTTTGGTGGATTTGTTAGAAGGCTTGTATCTACTTAGTTCTTACAAACTAATGTTTTGAGTTGTAACTTTAGCTTGTGGCCTTTGTTTCGTTAGAAGGCTTGTATCTACTTAGTTCTTACAAACTAATGTTGTGAGTTGTAAGTTTAGCTTGTGGCCTTTGTTTTGTTAGAAGGCTTGTAAGTTGTAACTACATAGTCCTTACAAATCATATCTATTATACATTTTGAAATAGATGAAATTTAAATATTAGTTGTGATTTAATGTTATTATGCTTATTTCCTTATTTTTGTTATTTTATACGTATATATATTATTCTTCAATATAATTTTAAATTATATGTAAGATCTTACGTTACGTGTTACGAACTCATGTTTTACATATCTACCTCCCCTATCCAATCTTAGGTAGGACCTATGATTTGACTACCTTGCTTGATTCAATAAAAGATGGATTCAGCTAAATTTGAAACACAGTTATCTCATTAAGACTCAATTAGTATTAGAACCAAAAATAAATACATTGATTCATATACTTGCTTATATATATATATATAATATTTTCAAACTAATATTTATTATTTATTTACACTTATTCGTGTAATTGTGTCATAATTCAAGTTTATATTGAATCTCTAAATGACTTTGAGTTGAATCCAATTTCAAGCTTGAACGTTGATTAAGAAGTTCGGCTAATATGTTGATTGTGTTCTACTTGAGTTGAATTCAACTTTGAACTTGAATATTTCTAAAAATCACATGGATTAATCCTAAGTGGAAATTAATAGAAAAGAAAGAAAAAGCAAGAGTGGTAAGACCACTAACATGAGTAACAACACAAATAATGACACCTTGGATTCTGTTTCTTTTGCTGTGTGATTCTTCTTATTGTTTAACTTTTTTCTTTCTAATAAAAATGCCTGAGGACATTCCTGCCTCTCAGACTTGTCCATTTTGAAGCTGCTAAGCAAGTTCTCTACAAGTGAATCAGTGACAATGTACACCAGAGTATGGGGATCACATCTCATCTCTCTATAACCCCAGAATGTGACATTTAATGGAAGGGGATCCATAGTGGGGCTTAAGATTAAGCACCTAACAGTTTAGAACGAGGGTTTCCACTCAAATCAACTTTTTGAACAAGCTTGATAGGCTCACACAATAAAAAGCTCACTTGCCTCAAACTTGAAACTTGATTATACTGAATTCAAATATGTATGTCATGCTTGATTATTAGTTGAATTGATTACTTTATAAATTTTTAATTGATTTGAGCACTAGTTTGAGTTTAAATTTAAATAAGATTCAACTCGAATTTAAAACTAATAATCTAATGTTGTAGTCAAACTCGAATACTTTAGTATTCAGCTCAACTTTGCACGATTTTATCCCCAAGTGGCACTGCATACTAGCACAAAAGGATATACAAGATGCATGAAAACACAAACTCTACAGTCTACACATTCGAACAAATGGATTCTTTCTCGAGTGTCTTTGGCAGTTTCACCTCTATGTTATTCAACTTCTTCACAGCCAAAACCCTACCCCATCATCAAAGATGGTTGAAGTACTTCTTAGAAGTTATTCTAGCGTCATATCATAAGCCAAAATGTGTCACAAACTCGGATCAATTCAATCCAACTCTACTCCTATTTTCAAGTTAGTATTTAAGGTTTTATTGTTTGACTGCTGTAGGTTTCTTGTCTAATGCTGCTCCATACGGGCACAAGGCAATCGTTGCAAGCAGCCAAGCAATATGCATTTTTTAGTATTAGAATTCAACCGAGTTCTTTCCTGGTACTTCCAATATAATTCAACATTAGCATATAGTCGTATGATGATGAAGTATTGATTAATCAGGCTAGCTTTTTAGTCTTAAAATCACTCATTTAGACTTAAATGAACTAAATCAAGCCAGGTCTGAGCTTCTATGTTAGCATTTTTTTAAGAATAATTTCAGTCCAAACTTTATACTGTCCAAATATAATACAAGTCAAACTAGAGCAATCTCGTGCTTAAATAAGTCAAGCCCAAACACCAAGTGCTTGGCTTAAGTAAGCTTACCTACTAGTGTGAGTGGCAATGTAGGATTTGTGACTAACAATATGTCAAGATGGGAATCACTTATAGTTGTAAATAGCTCTTTTTTCGTCCGTGTCTTTTGTATTTTCTTTTTTTCTATTGCCTCTGTCAAGTGAGTGTGAAAGTATTATTAATTCCCTCCTACATATTTATGTACTATGTACTCAATCAAAAATCCTCTCTCTTCTGGCTAAGCAAGGGAGATTCGTTTGTCATATGAAACCTCATAATAGGCTAACCCACACTTCTAAACAACCATTTCACTGCCATGCAAAACATACAATTAGTATGAATAATCATCTATACACCATATGACAACAACAACGATCTATATATATGGATACTCAGATATATGGTAATCCAAGAATAAAAATTCAACATCTTACCCCCCCCCCCGCCTCTCTCTCCCCTTCTACTTGTATACCTCATTTAGGTTAAAGTTGTGGGCCTTCCTCTGAGTGACTACTATGTTTGCTGTAATGAGCAAGAGAGCCAAAGGTGGAAATTTTAGGAGTAGTGCAGCTGAAGGACAGGGCGGGAACGATAAGATGCTAAAGCTGAATTCTTACATTTAAACACTTGGGATC
The DNA here is from genome assembly GCA_023212625.1 of Styphnolobium japonicum. NCBI lineage: Eukaryota > Viridiplantae > Streptophyta > Magnoliopsida > Fabales > Fabaceae > Styphnolobium > Styphnolobium japonicum. The sequence goes on along the minus strand of JALBWW010000007.1, from coordinate 8,769,748 downwards.
ACAGGAGATGCCATGAGAAGGAAAGCTAATAATTACTCTATGAGATATAGTCTTAGTACAATGAACACCCATTTTATCTTTTTCTTTGAAGAAAAAGATTGTTATCTTTATGGTCAAATATCTATTAAGCCCCCTATTGGCTTATATAGTTGTATATAAGTTAAAAGAAACCCTAGTCTTCATTTAATATTAGGGAGAAAACCTTATATTTTGGTTCATTTTATTTATATGAATTATTATTCTTATTTCAACTTGTGGAGGACCAAAAGGAAGTTGATTTACCAGTACTATGAATCAACAAGAGAACTGCAGAAGAAAAAACAACATATACCAAGATATATTGCCACATTTTAGTTCCTAAATTTTAATTTGTTTTATTTTGTTGTGTAAATGAAGCAAAAAGAAGACGGAAGTAGATAATAAAATTCAAAATATTAACATTTTAAGCCAAAAAGCCATAGCCTCTTAGAAGTCGTAACAGTAATGTAAACAATTTTTTTCTTCAAAACTTTTAGGGAATGTGGAAAGCTTTAAGTAATGCAGATGGTTCACTGAAAACATTGCAACTTAAAACAAAATAACATCATGCGTCCAATCATATGGCTGAGGTAACCCTACAAAGACAATTCATGACTGTCTATTTGATCAGCTCATCTCCAAAATCATTTTATGATATTAATTCATCCTAATAAATTATCCTTTATTACACAAATGAATCTGGTAAAGAAATTTTCCTTTTGGGCCTTATGATGAAGAAGAGTATATTAATTAAATACCACCAACTGGAACAAAAAGCTTAGTAGACCAGAAAAACATGTCACCTAAAGAGTTTAGGTTATGCTCACTTTTGGTGTAGAAAAGTTTAGGTGAGGGGAAGGTCCATCCCCAGTTCAAGGCCATGTCAAACCACCAACCTCAGTGAGGATTTATGATGTGATTACAGATGTTTTACCAACGAATGTACCTTGAATTCGAACTCAAGTCATGACTAGTATAAGCGGTCCGACCAGATGAACCAACACCCGTTAATATCACGTCAAAAAAAGAGTGATAATTGTAAATGTAATAAGGTTACGATTTAAGAATATGAAAGAGAAAAAATACAGAAAATTAACAAATTTGGAACAAAAACTAAAATTCTCCAAATTTGTAGTGATAAAAACTTCATCAAGCTGTTATTGTATGATCATGAAATTCACAATATAATTTCTTAGCTTTAATTTGCATAAGGAACTAAGGATACATACTAGCTATGACCATGATAATTTAAGAGTTCATGACTGATGACTTGCAATTACAAGAAAAAAATGATCAAATTAATAACATCATAAAAGATATACATATGTCCCTTTTTTCGTGGTGCTTAAAGATGTTTTCATTTCTAATACAAAAGAATTGTGATTTTCTAATGAGATTTTTCATTCCTGTAAACAAGAACAGAAGAAATTGATAAATCCACCTCAACATATGCTTGTCTTGTCCTATCATTTTGTACTTTAATCCCTTTGTTTTTTCTATTTTTAAATTTTTTAGAGTTTGAAAACAGGTTACGTGAGGCCAAAAAAGACATATATAATAGGAGATTATTGAAAGAAGATTTAAATTAAATTACATAAGACTCCATGAGTATTAATAAGCATATGGCTTCGGTATTTTATATTTAATTTCTTTCCTTGGTTTGTTGACTCTTTCTCGAAAGTCAGTTTTCTGAACAAACCAACTATTTTATGCAAAATGTCATTAAGCCTTTTTTAATCATACTCACTTTTACCAAGGTGTATTAAGAAACCTTTGAAGTATACAGGAAACTGTATCACCATAAAAAGTTATTATATGCTCAAAAGACAGTCATTTAATCGTACTTTATATGCAACCCAACAAGGAGAGGATGGAAAAGAAAAGGTTTCAATAGATAGATATGGTTTTCAAATTTTATGAATGTAATGAAAGCTATACCACTCTCACATCTCACTCTTAGTTACAATTGACCAGAATTGATTACTAAAATAGTTTAACCGTAAGTTGACAAGAAGAGTTTGCAGTTTCAACTATGATGTATTATAATAATAATGAAAATACAAATAGCCTTGGAATGAGGTTAGTGTGTGACCTCTTGTTATAGTAAAAACTGTGGTGATCACACCGAACATTATTTCATGGAACATCAAAAGCTCCTCTCACATAGATTTTTATATTTGAGTTTAAATTTGATCCACTATTAGTGTAAAGTTTTTTACACTATTATCAATGAGGTGTTGACACATCATTAAAAGAATTTGACTTCCTAAGCAATTGTTATAATAGTCAAACTCTTACAATAATTTAACTAAACTTAATTGGATGACTGCAAATCAAAATTAAATATTTTATATTTTTCTTATTCTTTTGGCACACATATTATTAGTTGGACAAAGTTTACTCACTTTGTTGGGTGATAACAGAAGTCTGAGTCCTGACCCTAAAATAATAATTTATTGATCAGAAGATAAATTACAGGAGACACTAATCATCGTTATGTGATGCAGGTCATTATATAAGAATTCTCGCTCTCTTTGTCTCTCTCCATCTCATGAACACATTGTATGTCCGTGTTTAGTACATATGATAAAGCACTATAACCTACATGTACAAGTGCTCGCTCTTTATTCATTCTTGGGGAAACCAAGTACAGTTCCTTTCATCATTTTCACCCTTCTGTAATGTTTCGTTGGGGAGGTCGGGTACTGGTTAATTAGGCTAAAAGCTATTCACTAAGATAATCTCATCTTTGATTCAATTCTAACATAGAAAAACCCCGCCTACTAGAAGAAAGCCAGAAAAAATTACAAGCGCTTAACCCACCCCTAAATGTAAGAATTGTTGAAGTTTTAAACAATGATGGGATTAGGTTCTCTGCAGATGTAATCAGTTTCGATTTTCCATTTTTTGTTTTGCAGAGTGATGGGTTTAGGTTCACTGCAGATGTAAAACACTGTTAACTATAATCATGTATGCCATATAATGTCATGAAGTACTCAAGGCTTCCCTAAATCGCTTGTACCGAAAGAAAAGAATCAATGTAAAATAACTCATTTGTGCACTAAAATGCTTAGCTACTCGTGCCCCCTCCCACCCCAAAAAATAAAATAAAATAAAATAATAGAGAACAAATAAATCTGGCTCCTATCCACCACCGTACTTCGGTAGTTATGAAGAAAATCTTGACTACTTGACTCTATATGGTGTAAAAGCACATATATATATATATAAGTCTGCATGAAATTTACTAGCCAACAAATTAAAGGAACCCTTGTATGAAGAGGAATGCTAAAATTAGCAGACGCAGATGCAACCACACAATTTGTGAACAAGAAAACCTGAAAAAAGAAAATGGTGAAGTAGGATCCACACCTGGAGCTTGCAAATTCATAAAGCTTCCCTCTTGGAGAGAAGATGATTAGAGCTACCTCAGCATCACAAAGAACAGATAGCTCAAAGGCCTTCTTCAACAGCCCATTACGCCGCTTTGAGAAGGTGACCTGCCGGCTTGTAGCGTTCTCTATACGCTTCATTTGAGTCTTTCCTCTCACCATCTCTTCTTCTCTGTGGCGAATTAGTACCCAGAAAGGCTATGAAATTAGAAAATGCTTATATACATAGGAAATTGAAACAAGTTCAATACATGGTCAGAAGGGAGTCCTCACCAATTAGGATGAACCCAGAAATCAAGCCTTCTGGTGATTGGGGAGATGGAGAGGAATAGTATGAGATTTGCAGGAAATCCGAGCCTTCCAAGCAAAACTGGAAGACCCAGAAAGCTATAGCAGATAGAAAAATGCAACAGATTAGAATCACTTATCAAAGGATAACCACTGAATCCCAAAAATGTTGTGTGACATGGAGGATGAAGGTTACATAGAAAAGGAAGTCTAAGAAAAAGCAGAAGAAAAAACCCAGAGTCCAAATATACAGATTTCAATGGAAAGAGACCTAATTGTCAAAGTAGCAGTAAATCCAAGGTCCTTCCCAGCAAAGGATCTAAACACCCAGCAAGATATATACCAGAGATGGTTTTTTTTTTTTTTCTGATTGATAGATACTTACCAGCTAGAAAGCAATTTCAAATTCAACTAGTTCTCAGTAAGCCAAGAAAAGGGTTTGCCAAAAGGAAGCAGATTTGCACCAAATTGGCAAAATCACAGAAATCTTAAGACCAAGGAAGAGAGAATAAAGGCTTGTGCATAGAAAAGGAAAAGAAGGGAAGGGAGAAAATGAGAGTTGAGAATCGAAAGAAAGGAAGCACCCAAAAGAGAGCAGACTGCAGAGAGACTCAAAAAAGGAATGCTACATAATAATAGAGGTAAGTGAAGCAAGTGCTGGAATTGACCTATCTTTAGCTAAGAGGGAAAGCATAGACACAGACCCACCTTTCCTTATTCATCCACCTGATCCCCCTTTGTTCCCCAAGCCCCACCATATTAAGAAACAAAAGATTTACGGTAATAGAAAATTGAAACCCCATCCTTTGCTTGTTTGGCCCAAAGAAGACAGTTTTAGATTGAAGGAGGTAATGGAAATATGAAAATGATACTGCATATTTTCTTTGAAAAGACTGAAATATATATATATAAGGACTATAGGAAAATGTACATGGAACTTTAATAAAATATATTATCTTTGCCAACTCAGTTGGCAGTTAGCTCAATTGTTTAAAGGAACTTAATTTTATAACTTTATCTTTTGATAATTAGGAATTACTTGAGTTACTTCATTTTAGAAAGTAACATTTTAAAATTTATCCTTTATATTAAATAAAAAATAACTTCTTTTGGCGTTGTTTAAGAAAGAGAGTGAGGGTGCAGGAACTGTGGGGGGCGCACAGCAGCAGTTAAAAAAGAAGAAACAGTACAATGTTAAAAATACGTCAACTTCATCCGTACAACAACGTACGACTCGCCAATAAGGAGTCGAAAACACTGCTACTTGTCATCATAACCATTATGTCCTCCTATGAAAGGAGCTTTTTTGTTTTTTCTCTTTAGATTTATTTTCCTGTATATCTTTATAAATTTAAAGTGTACTTAATTCTTAAAATATAAAAAATTATAAAAATTGAAAAAAAAAATCATTTTAATACTTTGTGAATGTTTGAATTATCTTATGTAATTTTAAAATATATATAGAAATATTTAAAAGACAACTTCAATTAAAAAAAATTCATACATAATAAGTTAATCCATACATACACGAATAAATATGATATTTAGTTTGTGTATTCGATCAATAAAAATAGTGTCAATTTCAGATGTTTAATACCAAAAAGATTAATAAGAATATTGTGTTAATTCTCCTTTCCATGTACTCGATAACTAATAAATTATAGAGAATTATGTCTAAGATTCCAGTCCATTTAATTTTAGGAAGAGAATTGATAGTAAAGAATTTTAGTAATAGGAAATATTAAAAAAAATTCAGGTAAATATGTTTTCATAAAATTTAAAAAAAAATTTATATGGAAAATGAGATATTTAAAAAAAAATATTGTTTAATTCGTTGAAGGAAATTCCTTCTTTTATAATGAGACAAATTTTAACCAAAGTTTTTTACTGTTATAACAAACATAAAAAAAAAAAAATTCTGTAAATAATCACATTTGAGGCCAAAATTTGACCTAGAATGTACAATGACATACCAAGTTATGGTGTGTTTGTTTTATAGTTTGTGTTAAAAGTATGTTTGCTAGACATCGTTTCCATAAACGTTAACAAAAAAAACCTATAAACTTCAATTACCCAAAAAAAAAAAAAAAAAACCTATAAACTTCCTTCTCCCTAACGTCAATGATGTAATACAAACGGACCATAATGTTTTCATAAAATTCAAAAAAAAATTTGTTATATGGAAAATGAGATATTTAAAAAAAAATATTGTTTAATTTGTTGAAGGAAATTCCTCCTTTTATAATGAGACAAATTTTAACCAAAGTTTTTTTACTGTTATAACAAACATAAAAAAATAATTCTGTAAATAATCACATTTGAGGCCAAAATTTGACCTAGAATGTACAATGACATATCTTGTGGCCTGTTTGTTTTATAGTTTGTGTTAAAAGTCAGTTTGCTAGGCATCGTTTCCATCAACGTTCACTAAAAAAAGCTATAAACTTCCTTCTCCCTAACGTCAATGATGTAATACAAACGGATCATAATACATTTTTTGTTGCCCCACTTTGTAATACAAATGGGTCATAATATCAATGTTTTGAAAATCGAAACGGTCAGGCCAGAAACCAGATGAGTTTATGGTTGAGTTTCACCTAAAGAATCGGTCATGATGTTAAATCGCAATTGAACTGCTAAAATCGGTTAAAATTGGATTGAACCGATGACCCAGATGAACCGGACCTGATTTTTGAAAATTGGTCGGTTCTCCAATTTTATTTTATTTATTTATTTTTTGAATTTTTATTACTTTTTCGAATTTTTTAATTAGTTTTTAAGATTTTAAATTAGTTTTTTAGGCTTTTTTTCACATCTATTTCTCAAAAGTCATTACTTTTTACTCGTTCGTTCAATTTGAATGCATTTTATATCGATTTCACGTAAATTTTTAAGATCTATGCAATAAAAAAATGAACAAATGAAGTTGTACCAACTAATTTAAAAAAAAATCATTTATTTCATAGTTATGAGTATTTTTAAAAGAAATAATAATAGTTATTTTTTAAATAAGGATTAAACCCTAATTTTTTTTAAATCTCTATTATTCTCAAATTAAGGCTATTTTAATTGAATATGTATATAAATAATTATGTATATAATTATAATTATAATTATTACATCATCCGGTTTGACCAATTAAATCATAACCCAAAAGTCTAGCCGGTTCAATTTCCGGTCCGATTATTAAAACATTGCATAATACAATCAGTGAATTCTTTTTTTTAAAAAAAATAATAAGCAAGAATCAATATTTTTAAAAAATATATATTAATTATAATTACACATTAAAAGTAATTACGTGTCCAAAATAATTCTAGTTTGTACCCAAAAGATCTTCTTTATAAACTTAGCAATGAACCACACGATTAATATGTCATTTTATAGACCTAGAGAAAAAGCATATTTATGAAGTTAATATCATATATTGACCTAAAATTTAGGCATTTGGTCTATAAGTTTTTCACTTTATATGATGTGTTAATTTGTTGCTCTATTAGGAAATGTACCAAATCGTAAAAAGTAAGTGATGAGTGAATATTGTTTCTTTAGAGATTATGTTATCAAACATCAATTCACTAATATAAATTTTATTAGAATGATCAATTTGGATTGAAGAGATTTCTTTAGAATGAAACTTAAAAGAAACTAACATTTTGTAATTAACAATTAATAAATTCAAGAGTAAAAGGCAAAAAAAATATAGGTGTAAAAGCAATGATTGAAATGTTAGGGATCCGATTTTACTTGAATTTTCCAACTAGTATTTGAATTCTAACTTAACTACATTCAATTCATGGATTGATGTAGAAATCATATTATTAATTAATACTTAATTCCTTAATTTACCAATTCTCTTCAACTATTTAAAAATTAGTTAATTCCTTAACTTGACCCTAAATTAATGAAGGCATGAAAGAATAGTTGATTCCCAAATAAAACCACATAACCAACATCCTCTATTCATAGACTTTGTCAATTAAGGAGTTTATCACAAGAAGCATAATCATACATGAATTTTTCAATCCTATGCATGAACATCTATTCAATTTATGAGTGACTAATTCATAAAAACATTAAGTATAGTGATAAACATTCCAAATCCATGAAAAGAAACTTGGAGTAAGCATAAAAGAATCCAAACAAATCTTTAATTTAAGATACATCTTTACCCTAACTAGAAAGAGTTTAAAACTCATGGAAAAAGGGAAAACAAAAATAGAGATAAGAGCAAACTCCATCAAAGAATTAATTAGGAATGGAAAACTCCTTAATCCATTTTGCTTCTTTCCGGTTCTCCCTTGTTTTTTGCTTCTAATCTTCTCTAAAGCCTCTTATCTAGCCCAAAAGTCCCATAAAAATCATAACCTTTTTTATTTAGTGTCCAAACAGAGTTAGACTACGACGCGAGCGCTTAAGCATTGATATTGGGTGCCTAGGCGGGTGAAAAGTGCTGATTGGGGCGCCTGGACGCTGAGGTGACATTCTAAATGCCTAGACGCTGGGATGGTAGTGAAAACTACCAAATTCAGCTAATATGAGTACCTAGACATTGAGTTGAGCGCCTAGGCGCTAGAACTCCATAATTTGGCCAATCTTCTTCAGTCTCACAATGATGTTTGTCCTTCTAAAGTTCTTGAACTTAACCTAGGTTTAAAATAATAAAAAGAGCAACTAAAATCACCAGTAATAAGATTAACCCAAGTACTAAGAAAGCATGATGGAAAACAATTAAAATGTGAGGAAAACACTATTTAAAGTTAAGGGGAAGTTTTCTTCTAAGAAATTATTCAAGAAAACAAAATATTTAACACAAATATCACAATTCCTTTTCAACATGAAACTTAACCACTCATACTTGAATTCTTTAAAAAAGATTTAAACTTCCATAATATAAGAAATTAATTATAAAAGGTTAAAGGTGAATTTTTATTTTTATTTTACATAAGTTAAAAGTGGTTATTTACAGAATCTAAAATAAGCAAGCTTTAAACGAACAAATTCAAACAGTATTATTAATGTTTTATTTGGTTTTAAATTCAATAAATACTCAAACTCAATTTAAATTAAACAAATTAATTATAAATGGTTAATTTATATATATTAGTAAAATTGATTTAATAAGTAATTTATGATAATATTAACTATCAAATGTAATATTAACTTGAAAAGCAAATAATTATACTATTAAGTATCAATTTTATAGATAAATAACATTTTATAATAATCCAAATTCATTATTAATAAAACTATAAAATTCTTAAAAAAAGAGTCAAAATTATATAGATTTTTTATGTAATAAAAAAGTCACTTAATATGTCAATATAAATTAAAATTATTTTTCTTTATTTACCATATTTACACAACTTACATGTAAATATTAAATTATATATATAAACTTAAATTAGAAGTGCAATAAAATATTGTTACAAACAAAATAAAATAAAATCGAGTCATATAATTATGAAATTTTAAATAAGAGTCTTTGAATTACACTTTATAATTAAGAAATATGATTGAACTAATTTGTTTTACACTTAAAAAAAAAATTCAGATATAAGATCTCTTTAAAAAAATTTGATTATAAGCTTTTTTTCAAAAAGAACAATTGAATTCATAATTATAAATATAAAATTTAAAAGAACATATGCCTTCCACATGTAAAATAACTATCACTTATGGAGTGGATTACATTACATCCGACAAAATACAAAAACATGATATGTTTACAAATAAAGGACGGACCCAAATGCTTTCAAGCTATCAGTATGAACCTTCTGTTATTTCAACTATGAAAGCACAATAGAATTTTTGTCTAACTTCTATTAAGTGATAATAGTTTTTTAAACACATCAAAATTAAAAATATATTTATATACATTCCACATTATTTAATGCTTACAATTTGTAACACAAAAATATAATGCCTAAATTTTCACTCTTACCAAACAATTACAGTTATATCTTGTTTGGGTAGGAGAGAAAAGATAGAAAAAAAATCAAAATTTAAAGGCAAAAAAATATAATAACACCCACTCTTTCTCGTTCCTCTCTAATTTGGAGAGGAAAATGAAAAATGGATGAGTAAAAAGTCTGAATCACTTCTTTGACCCCTATACTAAGATTCAATTCGGAAGAAAAAAAAGTGAATATAGTAGTAATTTTACAATGTCAACTTTTGTTTTGTTCTTTATTAATTAATTAATTAATTAAATAGGAGAGTAGGTATTCATCTGCACATATTTTTTCAGAAGTTTCTAAATAATCTTTATCTGTTCATATAATTAAAAATAAAGTTATAAATGTGAATATAATATTAAAATTAAATTTTTTGGATAACTATATGGATTAATATTTGATATACTGACAGTACTGTAAAAAATGTTTACACTTGGTTTCAAAACTATAATTAAAAATAAAGTAAAGAAACATTAAGTATAGAATTTAAAAAAAAAATCATATCATCCAATTTTATGTTCAAGTCTTAAAATTAATTGCTATATATAGTAGTAAAATCTTAAATTCAATGCATCTTATTGGCTGAAATTCTAATTTATAAAAATTAGGCTTCAATAATAAGTTTTTAAAGTTAGAGTTAGAGTATAATTTAGTTTAACATACTCATATGTAATGCACGGGAGTTGCAAATTTTTTGTTATTCACAGGAGAGGAACTAATTTGTGAGTATACGGTGCATCCGGTCTCGAATTCTGTAGCAATTTTGTTATTTAATTTGAAACTGAACTAAATTAAAATTAGAGATTTGATTCGGCTGATTCCATGAGGTTTTATGTTTCAATTTGATTTCTAAAATTTGAGAACCGATGAAAGCTAGTTTAGTTCTGATCAAATCATCAAAGTGCCAAACTAGGCCATGAGTATCCTTAATATAATATATTTGAGATGGGCTAAATTTTGGTTAAGCATTTTAATTAAGCAAGTTTAAATATCACGCCACAATTTTTCAGCCTTTGTCTAGGGGTCACACCAGACGCAAACTCAAGGAGGGCAGGGTATGCTGCCTATGATTTGGTTCATGTTTGTCACTCTAACGTTAATGGAAAAGTTATTATGACATCTTATCTGGTATAAAAGTCACACTTAGATTTAGTTCGAATGATTAGAATGAGTAGGCATTGAGTAAAAGTCATAAATAATAATTGTGTTAACAATTTTTTAATATACTCACAAAATTATAATATGGACACAGGGAAAAAAATAACTTACTTGAATTTAAAATTTGATTTTTTTTTTGTAATATTGTATAATGAAGAGTCAAGGAATTGGGTTTCAAATTTTGGCTTATAGTTTAGATTTCACTTTATATCTCATAAATCATGATCTTGCTACTTTGGCTTATATTTTGATTTATAGTGATCTTGAGATTCGATTTATTTTGGCCAATATTGCTTTTGGTTGATTTTGATTGGCTTATATTTTGAAAAGCCTATATGCCTTATACCAAGGATGAGGTACTCATTCTGGCTATCAAAGCCCATACGCTAGGGTGTGGCATCTTTAGAAAAAGTATTCTTTTTTAATTATTAAGGTTTTAACTTAATTGTATAGTGAAAAAAAAAACAATCTAAATGATGTATCGAAGTAGATGTTAGGGGTAAAAATAGGTCAGACGACCTAACAAAGACTTATGACCTAGCTTATTTTTAGCCTATTTAAGCATAGCTTATTTATCAAACAAGTTAGACTTATGCTTTTCAAAAAGCCTATTTAGTTAAATAAGTCCAGGCTTAGACTTTTAAAAAATCTTATTTGGTTTAACAAATTAACCTATTTATTTCTTATAATAATATATAATTAAAAATTTATAATACTTATATGATTTATTAGTTATATATTAATATAATTTATTTATTTTATACATAATATAATAAATTTTTTAAATATTAAGTATATTTAAAACCTATAAAGTTTGAGTATGTTAACTTATTAGAAGGTAAATATTGTAGGCTTTTAAATAGATTTTGAGATCATGTTAGGTTTTTATGTTTTTAGAAAAAAAACTAGGTCAGGTTCAAAAGAAAACCTATGATAAATAATAAATCAAGTTAAAATTAAAGTTAAAATTTTTTAAAACAAGCAAAGACTATTTAAAATAAAGTCTAACCTAATCAAACTTAATTTTATTGCAACTAGTTGTATATTACATTGGGTGACGTAACTAGGATAAAAAGCTTTTCACCTTCTCTTTCTATTGCAGATGAGGATGTGAAAATGAAAATGTATTTAAATATAATAAAGCTAGATGAAAGATGCCTTCATCTTTCTTTTTGCTAGTAGGCAGTATTTATCTCACAATTTGAAGTATGCCAAATTATTTACAAGTTCCACATCATGGGAAATGGTAACACACAACAGATGTATAGAATAAATCTATAAATAATAAACTACAAATTCAGTTGACCAACTTTGCATCTAGGTTCTGCATACCAAGCCTGGAAGATTATATACACGTCGTTATACTCTATATTAAGACCATTGACCAAAACCACATGCATTTTTCATCTAAATTTATTATATTTTTAATAAAAACTTACATAATTAATGTGATATCAATAATACAGTATAAAAAAATTACATCCGATATACCTAATAAATTTTCATTGCTTAAGAACAACAAAGGCATTTTATTGGAGGGTCAAAGATATTTATTTAATTAGTTTATTTATTAAATTAAAATATTTAATCAGAGTAGTTGTGGCCTCGTGGGTATTGCAGAGGTAGTCACATGTCAGGGAAGTCTAAATATGACATTCATTTCAAACCAAACGTATTGGGTTCATATTACCAGAAACAAAACAAAAAAAACGTGTTGGGTTCAGAGTTCAGGGACAGATATACATGTGTGTGTGTGAGTGTGTGAGTTCGGTGCGGGGGGGACCACTAGGCGTGCAGTGCTCCTTCGATGCATTTATTCAGATCCAACGGTCACAAACTAAGACTTGGGAACCGTGAGATCAGATTAGCGCAATGTACGTAGAGTGGTAGACGTCATTCCCCAGAAACTTGCTGTGGTCACCTTTCTCAGATATTTTTGCTTTTAGTTTATGTTTGGTACGAGAGAAATGGAAAAGAAAAAATTAAAGAAAAGAAAAATAAAAGAGAAATAAAAAAATTCTCTTGTTTGGTTAGAAAAGAAATAAAGAAGAAAGAAAAAAAAAGTGGTGAGTCCCATATCTTTTTCATTTCTCTCCTAAAATAAAAAGAAATAGAAAAAAAATGAATAGAGATAAAAATTTGACTAATATACCATTCTTTTGTTATTTTATAAATAAATAAATAGAGGCAAATATGTATTTACAATAAAATTTAATTTTTTTTCTTTCCTAATTCTCTTAATCTAAACAACTTAAAAATTTATTCATTTTCTAATATATTTCTCTTCTCTTTATTTCTTTCTACTCTATTTTTTTCCACTTTATTTCTCTCATAATCTAAACAAAACCTTAATTTCATGAACATGCTTTTTCACTTATATAATAATAGGCTCGATTGTAGACAATAATAATAATAATAATAATAATAATAATAATAATAATAATAATAATAATAGTAGGCTCGACAACAATTTTTGTATTTTTAATTTATTATAATTTATAATATATAAAAATTAAAACATACAATTTCACGATACCTTGTTTTTTCTATCCTGACCACTTCATAAATAAATATCTTTTCGAGTTTATAATTAAACTAATTTCAATACTTGTACTAATTATATTTAACATGAATATTATTTTTTATGATTTTTATAATAAAAAATTTCATGTATCTTTTATTTTTTATTTATAAATTATAAATAATTGATGTTATTCACATCTCTCACCAGCTTGAGATATTTATTATGCAATAACTATAAATAATCTGAAACTGTTCTCCCTTTACAAATTTTTTCTTTCTTTTACACACAAAATTAAAGTCGATATCCATTCTTAATTATATCGGTTGCAAGAAATGCTATAGTAGTTGAATCATGTCAATACCTTAGGGTATATTTAGATTAAAGAAGTAGGAGAAGTGAGAGAAGGAGTAATCTTTTATTTCTAAATTTAAATAATTATAAAATTTTTATAAAAATAAAAAAGATATAATTAAAATGTTATATGATAAGATTTTATTTTATTTTTTTCATTTTAAAAAATTATAAAATAAAAAAAATATAAACTTAAAATAAAAAATTACTCTTTTTCTTTTTTTTCCTTTTAAATTCTTTCATCCATACAATACGTATAATAGTGACGTTCTTCTATATTAATGACATTATTTCAAAGCAACATACCCATTGTTAAAATAATATTTATATAATTTACTCTAAAAGTATATGACTTCGCAAAAGATACAATTTTTATTAATAAACAATTAAAATACAAGAAAGGATAAGACATAATCCAACATGCACTCATTTACATTGTTGATAGCAATGAATTAAACTACAAAGACACTAATATCAAAACCCAACAAATAAAAAAGATAGACATATTATTAGAGATTTAATATCCTTGCACAAAATTGAGTTTTTATAATAAAATAGTATATAAATAATATTACTTTAAAATTATATAGATAGCATTTTACCAAAAACAAAAATAACGTAGATAGCATTAGTGTTGAGAAGTAACTTCTACACCTAAAATTAACCTTAATTTGTTCCTTAGTAAAGGTGCATGATACATATCAGGTCCTACAATCAGGTTCAGATCTAGAAATAAACTTCAGTAGGAGCCACAAAGAATAATTTTTATATAAAAAATAACCTAATAAAATTTTACAATTTAAATATTGAATACAAACACATTTATCAAAAATGAATATAACATATTTTATTTCATAAAATATTTTAAGAATATAATCTCTATATCAACATTTTCAGCCTCCATACTTTCAACATTAGAAGAGGGCACCTACAATGTGAGTGTAAATAAAATTAATTTCATCTAATTATATTATAGTATTATACTTTCTTCTCCTTTCGAATATAACAACTGAATGAGAATTGATTTTAACATTCCACTATGTTTATATATATATATATCCTTAAGATTAAAGACAGGGTAAGAGCTAGACTTTGGTGATTAATTTGAATTTTTTTTCCAACACTAAAATTAAAAACTGAGATTTTAGAAAAAAAAAATATGTATACCAATTGTGCTGTACGGACCTTCTAGACCTAGAGATGGTCAAGCATGACACAAGCCCACCACTGAAGAAATAACCATGACCTCGCTCACGTCTCAACAACTACATAACAAACTGAATCACCTCAAATGTGAGGTCGTGGGGCTCCCCTTCTTGTAACTAACTACCTCTCCGACGCCTAAATCTCTCAGGAGCTGGGGTAACAGTCAAGGTATATGAGGAAGGGAGTTCATTTACCAAAGTGTGATCATTTTAGCCTAAATACTTTTTACCCATTCATCCAAATTTTAAATTGAGCATCAGAGTATCCTTGCAGATATCACTCTCTATTCTTAGATGTGGAAGCCTTCGATAGGATTGTCAAAATGAGACAAATTTGTCGAGTCAACTCATTTACCCACATAAATTACGCAAGTCAGACTTCAAAATTAATAATTCATAAAAACGTGAAATTTTTTGGATCTACTCATTTAACCCGCCGAGCCACCAGTATAATTTATTTTTTTAAGTTTTAATTTGTTTGTAAAAAAAAAAATCAATTTAAAAATTTAAAAGTTAATTAAGCACTCTTTTTTCAAGTAAAAGTACAAAATGCACGTACTGTACAGGTTAGCAGTGTTACAACTCACACACAAACACATTCGTCAAACTCTATAAATTCATGTTATTTATTTGTTTGAATTCTCTCTTAACCTTTTAGATGAGATTAAAGTGTTCAATATTATGTCTATGTAATGTAATATTTGATTTGAGATTATTAAATTTAAATTTATTTCAAAATTTACAAGTAAAAAAAAAGTTTCCTAATCGATCTATTTAGGCCTGCAAGTTGATGCGAAGCGAGTCGGACTAACTGATTTGTAACTCGTTTAAACGCGGGCAATTTTGGCCCGTCCTACTTAACTCATGGTCTGCCACAAACATACCTAAACAAGTCTAACCCGTTTAACAGCCTTAACATTTAACTCACTCAAGTTCTGTTCACCAAGCAGCCCATAACAGCCAACATGAACACCAATATAATTCTCTAATATAGGTGATATTTGCATATATTTTATGTTTATCTGGTTTGATCTCTCTCAATTAACTAGGATTATGCTTCCTTTTAGTAATTCTGCTTAGGATTTTTGATGTGGTAAATCAGAACGCAAGTATACGTTATCGCAAATCAAGTAATATAATAGTAAGAAAGTGTCGAACCCACAGGGATTAATTCTAAATTTAACTATCTATTAAAAGTTTACAAAACTCAATCTTATTTAAACAACTTAATAAGAGGAAGTGTTATGAAAGATTAAAAATTAAAGTATACAAGAAGAAGAATTTAATGATCAAATTAACCAAGCCTAGGATTGCAATTATTCCTCACACTTTACTTGATTCTCTTACTTCTATCTAAGATCAATTAATTATCTGAATTGTTAACTAAAAATCCTTAACATATCTATATGACTCTTTCGATGGTCAAATAGAAATATCCTTAATTAATGATAAACTATATGTCTATGTCTATCAAATAATCAAGAATTCATTAAGTTCCGATTTCATTAATGGTTACATAATATAGGTATATGTCTATCCTATATGAACTCAAGGCTTTCGCACAAAGATCATATGTTATCTTACTTAGATCTAAAACCAAAATCCCTTTGTCAAGTTGCTTAAGGTTTATCAATTCAATTTAATTAATGGCCAATTAATTAAAAGCATTAAGAACAAGTAAGATAAACAATTCAAGATAATCGACCTACTATTGGATATGATAAACGAATCAAATTACGTGTGAGTTCAAATTACAATCATAGTATAGAAATTTTAGCTACTCATTATATTAAAGGAAACAAAAGAATAAGTGAAAAGCATGATAGAAATGAAAGTGGTTGTTTGGTATTGACAAGAACACAATGGGCTAGAATTTCGGGATTTACTTTAAACAAATTGGAAGATCTAACCTTGAAATCAAAGTATAAATCTCACAATTTATGAAAGCTTCACCCCTAACTCTAGGAAGAACCTTAACTAGATATCAAGATGAAGAAACTTGAATAAGATGAAGATTATATTATACAAACTATAAGAGCTTTGGGATTTACTTTAAACAAATTGGAAGATCTAACCTTGAAATCAAAGTATAAATCTCACAATTTATCAAAGTTTCACCCCTAACTCAAACTACAATGAGAGAATTCAAAAATGGGATGCCCTTAAGTGTGGCAAATGCCTTCCTTTTATAGGCAAAGGATAGAACTATTCAATTACAATTTTGTCAAATCTCTTTGCACATGGGTTGAAATTTCAGCTCCGAAGATTACCAATTTCGTCATTGCTCCTGTCATAATTTGGAAATCTTCTCTCATGAAAGTTGTAGCACATGCAGTCATGAAGAACATGTCAAAAATTCAGCCAGATCTAACGGTTGGATCTTGAGCTCTGACCATTTTGCCGAAACTACTCAGATTATATCAATAATGACAGCCACCAACTTGTTGCTTAATTTTGACCCACTTCAGGTGCTAATATGGAAATCTTCATTTCTATGAAAGTCATAGAGAATTATGTCATGCATGACATATCAAAATTTCAGCTACATCCAACGGTTAGATCTTGAGAAATCACCAAATAACCGAGTATAGGTTTGAGCAGGAATTTTCTGATTTGTCACGAATTTGATGTAACCCAAAATTCGAGTTTAGGTCTTCATTTCTCTTACGTTTGAGCTATACTGATATCAACATCCAAGTTCATGATATTTTGGTTCAACAAGCTGCTTTGAATAGTCCTTGGGTGTTACGCTTAATTTGTAACAACATAACCAATATATGAGGAATTATGCACGATTTTCACTTCATATATGCAATAATTTCATAAGAATAGACCAATGAGAGGTGCTAAATTATGCATATAAAATATGTTTATCAAATCCCCCCACACTTGACTTGTTGTTTGTCCTCAAACAAGAAACAACCTAATATTAAACTAAAAGAATAAAAACTGATTATACCTAATCTAATTCACTTTCATAGGAAAACACGATGGCACTTAGCATGTCTGGCAAGCCTTTAAACCCCTAGGTGTCCTAGTGGGAATGAGTTATAGTCTCGTGAGAGTTTACCAGGATGATACCCACAAACATGTAATACTTCATTTAATCAATTCAATTAATTTTTAAATACAAGCATTGTATCAGATTTAAATATGCTTAACAAAGTATAGTTGAATCAAAGCAATTAGGAGTAAAATATACATAGCATAATCATGCTTTAATCAGAAATAGGCATATTCAAATTGAGTTAAATTCCTCACAAGTGACACTCAAATCACACAAAGTGTTTATGTTAACTGTTTGCGCTCAACTCAGTCAAATTATGAAAGTATTTTACCATATGCTTGCACATACATCAATTCTCCACTACTTAGATCACATAAATTTCACAAATCAAGAGGTCTTTCAAAAAGGTTGTAACGAGATTATAAGGTGAAGGAAGGAAACAATATGGATAATAACAAGTTAAAAACCAAAGAGAATAAAAAGCATTGCGGAGTAACTCAAGTAGGAATCATAAACTTTTACCAAAAACTCTAAAATGCACATTCTCTTCACACATTCCTTCCTTTTTTTTTTTAATTTAGCTTTTTTTTTTCTTTTTTTTCTTTTTGTTCTCCTTTTTTTTTACCAAACATTTCACTTCAACATACCAATTCCCCTACACTTAAATCATTGCAACCAAAAGAACTCCTCCAATTAGGAAAATCAATGCTCTCTTATTCCCTAAGGTGAAGTAAAACATGGTTTTTCACCGAAGGCTTGTAAAAGCTATGAACAACAAAAAGGGCAAGTAGGCTCAAAGGGGGTTAACAATGGGATAAATGTAAGGTAGGCTTATTTGGCCAAAGTAGCTAAGTCAAGAAAATTGCCTCTATCATTTTTATGTAACATACAGACCAATGTAATCTCAAATTGATTCAGTGCAAGTTCTAGAAAATACATCCATAATTGACATCACTCATGAAAGAAAATAAACCAAGCATAAGTATCAAACTTGGACAAGCCAAAAACTCACAAAGGTATGAAACATTTACTCAATTCAAACATGCCTTCTTCCTAATATCCACAGTCATATATACATGTATATCACGAATTTTGAAAAATAATTCAACTATAAATTGTTTTGCATACTTTTATCATCAACTAAGCTACAATTCAGCACATGCTTGCATCAAAATTAATCGAAAAGATCAAAATGAATCTTTTTTTGTTTTTTTGTTTTTTTTTGTTTTTTGTTTTTTTTATATATATCTATATACAAGAACAAACTATTTTTAGACCTACTATGAAATGCAAATTAAGATGCGTCTCAAGAGCAAAATTACTCCTTACTCTGCCATCATACATCTAATAAGTTAGTATCGATAAAAATTAGCTTGTTAGTTAGTTTTTTTTTTTTTAACAAACTATGTACATGGCATGACAATGTTAACTATCCTCCCCCCAACTAATTTAAGACATTGTCCCCAATGTCAAATCAAGTTGTGGGACAAATTCGTGTAGTTGATCGAGCAATTGCTCAGGGGTCACAGCAGTTACAAGAATTTGACGTGTCGCTTGTGAGATGAACTTTTGTTCCATGGCATGATCAAGAAAACAAAACAAACTGTCATAAAAACCATTAACATTTAATATACCAATGGGTTTTTGGTGAAAGTTCAGCTGTAACCAGGATACAATTTGAAAGATCTCTTCCAAAGTTCCAAAACCACCAGGTAGAGCAATAAAGGCATCAGCATTTGCTATTATAATGTTCATGCGTTGGTGCATGCATGATACCATTACTTCATCCCCTACGGTTTTCAGTAGGATTGCCTATGGCTAAAGGGTGGAAATGACACCAAGGACTTTGCCACCTCCTAAATGTGCGGCTGATTGCTACCTGACCCATTAACCCAAGACTACCTCCTCAGTAAACTAAATGGATTTCTCTCTCATTGCTTTCGACCAATATGGTTTGCCATATTTACAAAATCTTTATCCTTTCCAGGATTAGATCCACAAAAGACACAAACACTTTTGATTCGACGAACTGAAGTTACTTCCATCTCTCTCTTCTTCTTCTTTTTTTTTATTTTTTTTGTACTCTCACCTTATCAATGATCTGAAGAGAGCAAAGTGCAATATTTAAAGGAATCAAAACTCAGATCTAATAATTACACCTATAAAGGAGGGGTAGATTTACATGTCAGGAAAGTTTGAAAATAAACACAGAAATGATAATAGTTATACAATTAGTATAAAAGGCTAATCTATATGTGTCAGGAGAAGTTTGAAAATATACAAAACATTTTTCAAAAAAATACGGCTATCTTTTTTTTTTTCCTTTTTTTTTTAATTTTTAATTTTTAATTTTTAATTTTTTTTAAACAAAAAAAAAATAAGGGAAGAAACAAAATAGCAATACTTACAGTTGGTGTGATTGTGGCTCAGACATTCCTCTGGTTTTACGTCCAGTAACGACTTCAATGCTCTTTATGGGCCGATGGTCGGCTCTGCTTCTAATTTTTTAAAAATTGGCAAAGCAGGGGTCTTTTTGAGTCGATTCCCAAGACTATAACGCTCATGTTCAGCTTGGAATATTGGCCATAAATCAAGAAGTACTCCTTGCACATCTCCACTAGGATGCGTCTCAAGAGTCAATAGAATGTTATCTAAAGACTCCTTACTCATGCCATCCTTGATGAAGTTAATTTTGTCATCTCGATTTATAGACACCATTCCAAGTGATCTGCATTTTGTGTTACAGGTCCATCTTGCATATTTATATGGACAGTAACCTTTTTGTTCTTCTTTTCTTTGCATATAGACTTTTACCTAGACCTGGCATATATGAAATAAGAGCGTCAGAAAATTCACCTGTTAATCGGACATTTGCTTCAATTAACCAGCGTATATCAGCAGGGATGCCTTTGTGCATAAGCATCCTTAATCTTTCAAACCTGGCAGAATAAATGTTAGTTAAATCATTTTTGAGGAAGAGAGAATTGCTTGCGTAAGTTAACAAGCCTATTATCCATTTGGGAAGAAAGAAGGAAAAGAGAAATGAGTAAAATTATATAAAGATTTCAGTGTTGTGGTAGCTTGAAGGGGCCAGAACAAAATTCACGAATACCGTTATCCTCCATTTCTTAGGTGAAGTAATGTCTGTCAAAGATCATTCATTGTCGGCCAGCGTGATTGAAGATTTTCACGATCGATGGGTCCTCCCAATAATGCTTCAATCTTTGACCATTGACCTTAAACGTGGCTTGAGTTTTCTCATCTTTGATTTCAATTGCTCCAAATGGGGACACCTTGACTATCACGAATGGTCGACCATCTTGATCTAAGTTTTCCAGGGAAATAATTTCAACCTCGAGTTGAAAAGTAAGACTTTGCCTGCACCGGAATTCTCTCTTGACAATCTTCTTATCATGCCACCTTTTTGTTTGCTCCTTGTACAATTTGGCATTTTCATATGATTGAAGACGGAACTCATCCATCTCATTGAGTTGGAGGAAACGTTTCTCACCAGCTTGCTTCATATCAAAATTGAGCTTTTGATAGCCCAATATGCATTATGTTCAGCTCGCTGGAAGGTGACATGTTTTGCCCAAACGCAGGTCGATATGGTGACATTCGATCGGAGTTTTGTATCTTTGTTCGGTAAGCCCATAATGCATCATCCAATCTCTTGAACCAATCCTTTCTTGTGGGATTCACGAGTTTTCTCTAAGATCCTCTTGATTTCTCTTAGAAACCTCAACTTGGCCACTAGTCACGAGGATGGTATGCGATTGCCACCCTATGAGTCACTCCATTATTTAGCAAAGAAGGGCTCCAAAGTATTTTGTTGCAAAAATGACTCCTTCATCACTTATTATTGCTCTTGGAGTTCCAAACCTAGTGAATATGTTTCTCTTCAAAAATTCAACACCACTTTAGAATCATTAGTGGGTAAAGCGATTGCTTCAACCCGTTTAGAAACATAATCAAGCGGCACAAGAATATAGAGGTTATTAAAAGATGAGATGAAAGGACCCGTGAAATCAATACCCATACGTCAAAGATCTCCACTTCTAAGATGTTATTGAGGGCATCTCATGTCTTCTAGAGATATTTCGGTCAGATTGGCTTTTGTCACATTTTACAACAAAGGAGTAAAAGCATCCTTAAATAATGATGACCAATAAAAACTTGATGTAACACCTTAGCGAATTTATCTTTTCTCCTCCAAAGTGTCCTCCATGTCGGATGAATGACATTGATGCAAGATGTTATCAACTTCTTCACTGGGGATACACCTTCTTAAAATTCGATCTGCACATTGCTTAAACAAGAAAGGTTCATCCCAAACATAAGATTTTACATCATGCAAAAATTTCTTTCTTTGTTGCCAGTTAAGCTCAAGAGGTAAAATACCACTTACAAGATAATTAACAAAATCAGCATACCATGGTATATTACCTTGAAGGGTAAAGAGTTGTTCATCAGGAAAACATTCATTAATTTGCACTTTACCTCCTTCATTATTGTCACATTCCAATCTAGATAAGTGGTCGGCCACTTGATTTTATTCCTTTTACCATCACGAATCTCAAGATCAAATTCTTGTAACAAGAGTATCCATCTGATCAACCTCGGCTTAGCATCTTTCTTGGAAATTAAATACTTGATTGCTGAATGATCTGTATAGACAATTACTCTTGTTCCAATTAAATAAGATCAAAATTTATCAAAAGCAAATACCACAGTAAGAAGTTCTTTTTCTGTGGTAGTATAATTAAGTTGAGCATCATTCAAGGTTTTGCTCGCATAGTAAATAGCATGCATCTTTTTGTTCTTCCTTTGATCAAGAACTGCCCCCACTGCAAAATCACTAGCATCACACATGAGTTCAAATGGGATATTCCAATCTGGTGCTACAATGATTGGTGCTGTAATCAACTTTTCTTTCAAAATCCTATAAGCTTCAAGGCAAGATTCATCAAATTCAAAAGGAATATCTTTCTCAAGTAAATTACACAAAGGTTTAGAGATCTTAGAAAAATCCTTAATGAATCGTCTGTAGAAGCCCGCATGCCCTAAGAAACTGCGAATGCCCTTCACTGAAGTAGGTGGAGGTAATTTTTCAATTGTCTCAATCTTTGCTTTGTCCACTTCAATTCCTTTAGCAGAAACTTTTTGGCCAAGGACTATTCCTTCTTGAACCATAAAATGGCATTTCTCCCAATTTAGTACCAGATTAGTCTCTACATATCTTTTTAGCACTAAAGCAAGATTATTAAGGCAAAGGTCAAAAGAATCACCAAATATAGAGAAGTCATCCATAAATACCTCGATTATTGCTCCACCATATCCGAGAAAGATTGACATCATGCATCGTTGAAAAGTTGCGGGTGCATTGCACAATCAAATGGCATCCTTGAAAAGCAAATGTCCCATAAGGACATGTGAAAGTTGTCTTTTCTTGATCTTTAGGAGTTATGGCAATTTGGTTGTACCAGAATATCCATCCAGAAGCGATGTAAGTTCGACCAGCCAGTCTGTCTAACATTTGATCAATGAAAGGGAGAGGAAAATGGTCTTCCGTGTTGCTTTGTTCAACTTTACGTAGTCCATACGAGACTTCGCCAACCTATAATGATTCAGGTGGGGATTAGTTCATTGTTATCATTGGTAATTCACGGTACCTCCTTTTAGGTACACATTGTCTTGGTGACCTGACTATCGAGGAGATGGGGTAAATGATTCCGACATCCAACCATTTAATAATCTCCTTCTTGACTACTTCCTTCATTATCGGATTCAACCTCCTTTGATGTTCAATGGTGGGCTTGATCCTTCCTCTAGGAGAATCTTATGCATGCGGATAGATGGGCTTATTCCTTTGATATCTGCTATGGTTCATCCCAAAGGCTTTCTTATATTCTCGTAACAATCTTAGCAATTTCTCTTCACGCATACTATTAAGAGAAGATGAGATAATAACTGGTAAGGTAGAAGATTCTCCTAAAAACACATACCTCAAATGATCAGGAAGTTGCTTTAGCTCCAACTCTGGTGGTTCTTCAACTGAGGATTTCATTGTAGTCCCATCTTTCATGGACAACTCCAAATTCTCAAATTGTTTTCCGACATGATTGTAAGATGGTGATGCATTAAGCCATTGCACAAATTCAAAGGATTCACCTTTTTATCCTCCACAAGGTAGATTAATAATAGCATCTTTTAAAGGATCAGTACTAAAACCATTAGTATTTGATTCGAATTTGCTATCATCAATAACATTAATCATGAAGCATTCATCAGATTCTTGAGGATATTTCATAGCTTTAAAGACATTGAATGTTACCTCTTGATCTTATACCCTCATAATTAGCTCACCTTTTTGTACATCTATGAGAGTTCTACTAGTAGCTAGGAAAGGTCTCCCAAGAATGATTGGAACCTCTCGATCCTCCTCCATGTCTGGATACTACAAAATCGTAGGAAATATGAATTTGTCAACTTTTACTAAAACGTCTTCCACCACTCCTTTTGGGTAGGTGAGAGATCTGTCTGCTAATTGTAGAGTTAGATTGGTTTGTTTCACCTCTATTAATCCAAGTTGTCTGTAAACAGAAAGAGGCATCAAATTTATACTAGCTCCTAAATCACATAAAGTTTTACCAAAAAATTTGTTTCCAATGGTACAAGGAATAGTAAAACTCACTGGATCTTTTAGCTTTGGCGGAAGCTTTTACGTAATATGTGCTGCACTCTTGATAAGTGCAACGGTTTCAAAATCTCCAAGTCTTCTCTTTTTGGACAAGATTTCCTTCATAAACTTGACATAGCTCGGCATCTTGTTCCAAAGCTTGGCCGAAAGGAATATTGATATGAAGTTTCTTGAATACCTCTAGAAACTTGTTGAATTGCTTGTCCATCTTTTGCTTTTGAAGTCGTTGTGGGAATGGAGGTGGAGGGGGTTCATTCTTCTCAGATTTCTTCAATAGAAAAGGCTCTTGGAAATTGCTCTTTGATGGTTCATGAATCTTCATCTTTATTTTCTTGGAAGGTTTTGAATGGGCTCATCCAGTTCTTTGCCACTCTGAGAAGGTAACCTTACATTGTTTATTATTACCTCCCTTAGGATTGGTCTCAGTGTTGCTTGGCAAACTACCTTGAGGCGATTATTCATAAAACGAGATAATTGCCCTATTTGAACCTCAGATTAGGATAGAAGCTCCTTGACTTTGAAGTTGATTCATACATTGTTGAGTACTCTTAGTCAATTGTAAGATGAAAGCTTCTTCCATTACAGTTTCTTCTCTTGTTGTGGAGCTTGTTGTTGGGAACCAGGTGGTCCACGTCGGTCAGGCGATGATGAAGGCTTCTTGGTTATTTCTCAAGATAAATTTGGGTGATTCCTCCGGCCGGATTGTAGAAATTTGAATTTGAGTTGTGTTGTTGCCGATTGAAGTTACCCACATAATTAGCGGTTTGAAATTAAAGAGCATTGATCATGCAGAATGGGGTCCAGAGCAATACTCACAGATCATGAAAGGGTTCTGAATAGCATGTATTGACTGTTGATTGGATTGACTCCCAATTGAGTCTAGCTTCTTGGTCAGTGCAGCTACTTGTGCAGATATAGCAGATAAAGTATCTACTTCATAAATTCCAGTCACTTTCCTTTGTGATGCTCTTTCAGTAGGCCATTCATAGTTGTTGGAAGCCATCTCTTCTAATAAATCATAACCTTCATCAACAGTTTTGTTCATCAATGCACCACTGATCAATCAATTTGAAACCATATGTTAGCTTTGTATTAGGCATTATTAGATGTTTATTGTGCCTAATATTAGTGTTTTAGATGAGTTTAATGTTGTTGGGCTTCATTGGGTTTTAATGTAAATATTGGATAATTTTCGGATTTTGATACATTTTGACCTTTCTTCCTTAGTTAGGCCATAACTTGGGACTCGGTGATCCAATTGAGGTGATCTTGGTGTCTTTGCAAAGCTAAGACAATCCTCTACAAGTTTCATGAAGAACTCAAGAGCTGGATCGGAATTCTAAGGGTCCAAAACATCCCTGCAATGCAGAGTGGGTTTGCTGTTAGGAAAATCTGGGCAGTGTGCACATATTGGACTACATAGTGAGTTATAGGGCTCCTCTTGGGCTGAAATTTGGTCATTTGAAAGATAAGACCCATATCTCCAACTTCACTGAAGACCATTTTGTCAATAGATGTCGTTTTAGGCATGATTCTAAAGCTACAAGTTGGTCTGAATTTGGAAACACGTTCTTCCTAACTTGAGGTAGGTGCAGTGTTTTTGGAATTTATGGAGTTCTAAAAGTCCAAATGACATGATTCAAATTGGAGATTTTCAAGGAGACAACTGGCTACAACTTTCATGAAGACATCCAAGCCAAAATGCACAGTCTAGGTGATGAATTTGAAGCCAGAAGTTGGATAAGAGTTGTTGACTAAAACCTACCAACCATACACCAACCCACCTACCATGCACCAACCCACCAACTATGCATCAAGCTTCCATTTTTGACAATTTTCACATTTTTATAGGTTGTATTCAGATTATTTATATGTACAAATTGGCTTTTAGGATTAGTATAAATAGAGCCAATCTCTTTGTATTAATGAATTCAATTTTGTAGTAAGTTTGAGTATTTGTTAGTTTTCTTTCTCTTCTTCTCCCTTCTCTTTAGAATTTCATTTTTGTTCTTTATTTTCTGAGTTCTTCCTTCCCATCCATGGAAAACTCTTATAATCAATCCAAGGGATTAACCGTCTTGATGTTTAATTTGGAGATCTTGTTTTGCTTATTCATATTGCTTAATTGTTATTCAAGTTTCTCTTCTTCCTCTTTTGATTTCTATCTAGATTGAATTGCTTAATTTGATTTAGATGTTAATGTGATAATAGCTTTATTGTCATGTATTCAAAGAGGATCACAAAGAATAAACAATTTATTAAAGCTTTTTGATGGATTGTTTAGCTTGGTTAAATTCTGGATCTTAAATTAATCTATGTATGGATGGTGCTTACTTTATCTAACCTTGGTTAATTAAATTCTATATGCTTATCTAGTAGAGGATTCTTAGATTATGTTGAGGCTTCTTGATGTGATCTAAGGCCAAGAACATGGTTAGCGATTAAGTGAATTCCTTGTGATCAATGATGGATTAAACTCAAGATCGGTAAATTTCCTTGGATTGGTTGTTTCTTTATATTTGTTTTCAACTTTAAGTCTTATACTTTTATCAATATTGTTAATCAATAACAAAACCCCTCATTTTAATTATCCTGATTTGATTAAATCTTTGTTCTTTTTGGATCCTTGAGAGACGATTCGGTTCATGCTCTATACTACAAATTAGTTTGCGAACTGGTAAATTTTATTTGACGGGTCTCGACAACCTCTTGTCAAATTTGGCGCCGTTGCCGGGGATCCAAAGGCATCTGTTTGATCATTTCATCTAACTCTAACAATTGTGTTTGTTTTGTTTTTGAAGCATTTTCAAGTGGAATTCGGCTGAAATTGGATAAAGGGCATCCTGTCAAGATTTTGGTTCGGTAACATATTTCTGATTGATCTGAATTTAGGTAGACTAATGGAAAACGTTATTTTGAGAAAGACTCACTATTTATAGTGAGGTCACCCTTATTTTAGCCAAATTCCATCGTTTAGACCACTTTTTTAATTTTTTTAGATTTTTTATTATTCTGTTAGATAGAATTTTTGTGTAGATTTCACTCTGTAGTAGTCCCATAATTTTTAAAAATCTGTAGATATGTTTTATGTAATTATTTTGTGTGTATATTTAGACTTGTTTTTGTGATTTTGTGTTTGATCACTAATCTGATGGAGCATAAACTTGATGAGTTGGCTTATCTGGTGAGGCAAGCGTGATGAACAACATCGAGTTACACATTGCAGAACTGCAAGATTTTGTAGTATATGTTGTAGTTCTTATCATCCCACATATGTATGCACCACATTACAAGATGATGGTTCTGTATTTCATGACCATTCTGTTGATGCAACATGTGTATTTCTTGGTGAACCACAATACCAACAGCTTGGATATGATCCTTATTCTACCACATATAACCATCATTGGGGAGATCATCCTTGGTTCGAACCTTATGTTGAACCAATCGATCTATGCAATGACCTATCTTATCTTGTGACAAGCCCGATAAGCATGGAATGCGAGGCCTACACTAGAGGATTTGGTGAAACAATTTGCTCGAACAACATCCAATTCAATGAGCGAAACGAAGCTATAGTACAAAACGTGAAGACCCAAGTTGGTCAACTTACATCTTCGTTGAGTCGAGTTGAGCAAAGCAACGATGCGTAACGGATTACACCAAAACAAGATCATTGATGAAAAAACCAATTGATGATTTGTGTGATGAATTTGCTAGTTTTTCAGTTTTGATGATTCTGTTTGTTGTGATGATGATATGTTGTGTAATGCATGTCTTTGAGATTGCTTCCTTTTTGAGACATGATGAATCTTTTTTGATTATGCGAATTCAATATACAAAGTAGTGCGACCACCAAAATTGGAGTTCATTGTGGCTAAAAACTTCCTTCTGATGAGGAGGAGAGGTTGCTGCAGATTTTTAAGGAGAATCGAAAGAGCCATCATACTTCTTGAGACATTCCTAGCGTTAGCCCTTCCATATGCATGCGTAGGATTTTACTTGAAGATGGAGTTAAGCCAATAAAGCACACAGGAGGCCCGAACCCTTTGATTCTGGATGTGGTGATCCATTACACTGGCTATGGTGTGGCCGCTGGAATTTTTTTGCTTCTTCTAACCATAGGGAGTTTTCTTTCCACACATTTATTTCATTTTTCTAGTTGTTTTCTTTTTCTTTTTACTGTTTTGCTACTGTTTTCAATCCTATTTCTGTTTTTATTTTACTGTTACTGTTTACTCTTTTCTGTTGCTGTCATTTTTTCTGTTTGTTGTGTCTGTTTTGATTCTATTTGCTGTATTTCATTTCTATTTTCTGTTTTATTTGTTGTTTCTATTTTCTATTTAAATTTTTGTTTTGAAAAAAAAAAAAGAGGTGTGATTTTCGTGTGTTTAGTCCATTCCAATCGTGTTTTAAGAATTATGAAAGTCATGAGTTTGCATTAATTGAAGTTCAAGTTTCTTAACATAAATGAATGAATTATCTTTCCCCTTGAATTTCACATGCTTGGTGTTGGATTTTGGATTAGTGGATTAAGTTTGGTAGATGCATCCATACCTTGTGAGATTTTGAGCCTATTGAATTATGGATGATGCATTTATATCATTTTCTTCCTTTCTTGTGTGAGTTTCACTCATGGATTTTGTCACACTAGAACTTGCTTTGATTCTTTTTGAGGCTACATTTTCATATGCATGCATGAACTTGATTGAGGCATTTTTCTTGAATTAGCTACTTTAGCCAAATAGCCTACCTTGCATTTATCCCATTGTTAACCCCCTTTGAGCCTAATTGCCCATTCTTTGTTCTTAGTTCATTACAAACCTTGAGTAAAAAAAAAAATCAATGTTTTACCATCCCTTAGTGAATAGGAGAGCAATGGTTTTCTTATTGGAGGAACTCTTTTTGCTTGAGGACAAGCCATGGTTTAAGTGTATGGGGTGCTTATGCAAAATGTTTGGTGCAAAAGAAAGAAAAAGAAAAAAATGGCTAATTTTGATTAAAAAAAACCAAAAAAAAAGAAAGTGGAAAAAGAAAAGAAAAGAATAAAGCCAAGAGGTTGTACAAGAAAATAATAGAAAAAGGAAGGAATGTGTTAAGAGAATGTGCATTTTATGGTTTGGGGTAAACTTCTATGCTCGATACTTGAGTTCCTCCCCCATGCTCTTTTATTTTCTTTGGTTTTAACTTGTTATATCCATATTGTTCCCTTCCCTTACCTTGGCCCCATTACAACCTTGAATAAAGTCCTCTTGATTTGTGTGTACATGCGTTTTGAGTAGTAGAGAAGTAGAAGATAAGCAAGCTTATGGTAGTGCAATTTTTCATGAGTTGATTTGAGTGTAAACACAAACCTAAACACTTGAGAGATTGAGAGTGTATCTTGTGAGATTCTATCATGCTTGATCCATGATTCGATTTGAATTCACCTTGCTTGTTAATTTGGGATGTAAAGGCATATCACTTCATGAATGTTTGGAATCCTTGAAATTGTGGTTACTCATAATCCTCTTGTATTTAAAAATTAGTTGAATTGATTAAATAAAATATTACATGTTTGTGGGTATCATTCTGGTAAACCCTCACGAGACTATAACTCGTCCACTAGGGACACCTAGGGGTTTAAAGGCTTGTGGCACATGCTAAGTGCCATCGTGTTTTCCTACGAAAGTGGATTAAATTAGGTATAATCAGTTTTTATGTTTTTAGTTTAATAATATGATGTTTCTTGTTTTTCTTTAGTTTTGTTTTTATGTGTTTTGCCCGGGAGTGCAAAAGCTTAAGTGTGGGGGAATTTGATCAATCAATTTGAAACACTTATGTTAGCTTTGTATTAGGCATTATTAGATGTTTATTGTGCCCAATATTAGTGTTTTAGATGAGTTTAATGTTGTTGGGCTTCATTGGGTTTTAATGTAAATATTGGATAATTTTCAGATTTTGATGCATTTTGACATTTCTTCCTTAGTTAGGCCATAACTTGGGACTCGGTGATCCAATTGAGGTGATCTTGGTGTCTTTGGAAATTTAAGACAATCCTCTACAAGTTTCATGAAGAACTCAAGAGCTGGATCGGATTTCTAAGGGTCCAAAACATCCCTGCAATGCAGAGTGGGTTTGCTGTCAGGAAAATCTGGGCAGTGTGCACATATTGGACTACATAGTGAGTTATAGGGCTCCTCTTGGGCTGAAACTTGGTCATTTGAAAGATAAGACCCATATCTCCAACTTCACTGAAGACCATTTTGTCAATAGATGTCGTTTTAGGCATGATTCTAAAGCTACAAGTTGGTCTGAATTTGGAAACACGTTCTTCCAACCTAACTTGAGGTAGGTGCAGTGTTTTTGGAATTTATGGAGTTCTAAAAGTCCAAATGACATGATTCAAATTGGAGATTTTCAAGGAGACAACTGGCTACAACTTTCATGAAGACATCCAAGCCAAAATGCACAGTCTAGGTGATGAATTTGAAGCCAGAAGTTGGATAAGAGTTGTTGACTAAAACCTACCAACCATACACCAACCCACCTACCATGCACCAACCCACCAACCATGCATCAAGCTTCCATTTTTGACAATTTTCATATTTTTATAGGTTGTATTCAGATTATTTATATGTACAAATTGGCTTTTAGGATTAGTATAAATAGAGTCAATCTCTTTGTATTAATGAATTCAATTTTGTAGTAAGTTTGAGTATTTGTTAGTTTTCTTTCTCTTCTTCTTCCTTCTCTTTAGAATTTCATTTTTGTTCTTTATTTTCTGAGTTCTTCCTTCCCATCCAGGGAAGGCTAGGCTCTTATAATCAATCCAAGGGATTAACCGTCTTGATGTTTAATTTGGAGATCTTGTTTTGCTTATTCATATTGCTTAATTGTTATTCAAGTTTCTCTTCTTTCTCTTTTGATTTCTATCTAGATTGAATTGCTTAATTTGATTTAGATGTTAATGTGATAATAGCTTTATTGTCATGTATTCAAAGAGGATCACAAAGAATAAACAATTTATTAAAGCTTTTTGATGGATTGTTTAGCTTGGTTAAATTCTGGATCTTAAATTAATCTATGTATGGATGGTGCTTACTTTATCTAACATTGGTTAATTAAATTCTAGATGCTTATCTAGTAGAGGATTCTTGGATTATGTTGAGGCTTCTTGATGTGATCTAAGGCCAAGAACATGGTTAGCGATTAAGTGAATTCCTTGTGATCAATGATGGATTAAACTCAAGATCGGTAAATTTCCTTGGATTGGTTGTTTTTTTATATTTGTTTTCAAATTTAAGTCTTATACTTTTATCAATATTGTTAATCAACAACAAAACCCCTCATTTTAATTATCTTGATTTGATTAAATCTTTGTTCTTTTTGGATCCTTGAGAGACGATTCGGTTCATGCTCTATACTACAAATTAGTTTGCGAACCGGTAAATTTTATTTGACGGGTCTCGACAACCTCTTGTCAACCACCAGCAGCAGCATCAATGGTTGACCTCAGAGAGTTAGTCAAGCCATTATAGAAAGTCTGAACTTGAAGCCACTTTTGTACCCCATGATGAGGGCATCTTCTAAGTAGATCCTTGAATCTCTCAGTACCTCATACTGATGATTAAGATCATATTCTTTGAAAAGAGGTAATTTCATTCCTCAACTTGGCACTCTTTGCAGGAGGGAAATACTTAGCTAAGAATTTTTGTGCCAACATATCCTAAGTAGTGATAGAGTTATCGGGTAGAGAATTCAACCAACTTTTAGCCTTGTCTCTTAGTGAAAATGGAAAAATTCTTAACCGAATAGCATCTGCAGAACATCCATTGTGCTTGAAAGTGTCACAAATCTCCAGAAAATTTGCTATATGAGCATTTGGGTCTTCATGAGGCAAACCCCCAAATTGATTATTTTGCAGCATCTGGATCACTCCTAGCTTAATCTCAAAGTTGTTAGCTTGTATTGGAGGTCTGACAATACTTGAATGAACTCCATCAGCAGTAGGAATTATATAATCCTTAAGAGTTCTGGGTTGTTGATTAGCTAGCCCAAGTTCTTGATTTCTGTTATCGTCAGTCATTCTTCTTTGTTGCAATAACTCTTGACGACATTCTTTTCTGTTTATGCGGCAAGTTCGCTCAATCTCAAGATTAAGAGGAATTAACTCCTTGTCTCGAAACGCTGCGCATAAAGCTTGATTCGAAAAATTAAAAAGAAATAAAGAACAAGTTTAAATTAAGACCAAGTATGCTAATATTAATAGTAGTAAAATAAAGAATTAATCCATGGCAGTAAAAACTTGATGTGGTAAATCAAAACGCAAGTATACGTTATCGCAAATCAAGTAATATAATAGTAAGAAAATGTCAAACCCACAGGGATTAATTCTAAATTTAACTATCTATTAAAAGTTTACAAAACTCAATCTTATTTAAACAACTTAATAAAAGGAAGTGTTATGAAAGATTAAAAATTAAAGTATACAAGAAGAAGAATTTAATGATCAAATTAACCAAGCCTAGGATTGCAATTATTCCTCACACTTTACTTGATTCTCTTACTTCTATCTAAGATCAATTAATTATCTGAATTGTTAACTAGAAATCCTTAACTTATCTATATGCCTCTTTCGATGGTCAAATAGAAATATCCTTAATTAATGATAAACTATATGTCTATGTCTATCAAATAATCAAGAATTCATTAAGTTCCGATTTCATTAATGGTTACATATGTCATATAGGTATATGTCTATCCTATATGAACTCAAGGCTTTCGCACAAAGATCATATGTTATCTTACTTAGATCTAAAACCAAAATCCCTTTGTCAAGTTGCTTAAGGTTTATTAATTCAATTTAATTAATGGCCAATTAATTAAAAGCATTAAGAACAAGTAAGATAAACAATTCAAGATAATCGACCTACTCTTGGATATGATAAACGAATCAAATTACGTGTGAGTTCAAATTGCAATCCTAATATAGAAATTTTAGCTACTCATTATATTAAAGGAAACAAAAGAATAAGTGAAAAGCATGATAGAAATGAAAGTGGTTGTTTGGTATTGACAAGAACACAATGGGCTAGAGTTTCGGGATTTACTTTAAACAAATTGGAAGATCTAACCTTGAAATCAAAGTATAAATCTCACAATTTATGAAAGCTTCACCCCTAACTCTAGGAAGAACCTTAACTAGATATCAAGATGAAGAAACTTGAATAAGATGAAGATTATATTATACAAACTATAAGAGCTTTGGGATTTACTTTAAACAAATTGGAAGATCTAACCTAGAAATCAAAGTATAAATCTCACAATTTATCAAAGTTTCACCCCTAACTCAAACTACAATGAGAGAATTCAGAAATGGGATGCCCTTAAGTGTGGCAAATGCCTTCCTTTTATAGGCAAAGGCTAGAACTATTCAATTACAATTTTGTCAAATCTCTTTGCACATGGGTTGAAATTTCAGCTCCTAAGATTACCAATTTCGTCATTGCTCCTGTCATAATTTGGAAATCTTCTCTCATGAAAGTTGTAGCACATACAGTCATGAAGAACATGTCAAAAATTCAGCCAGATCTAACGGTTGGATCTTGAGCTCTAACCATTTTGCCGAAACTACTCAGATTATATCAATAATGACAGCCACCAACTTGTTGCCTAATTTTGACCCACTTCAGGTGCTAATATGGAAATCTTCATTTCTATGAAAGTCATAGAGAATTATGTCATGCATGACATATCAAAATTTCAGCTACATCCACCGGTTAGATCTTGAGAAATCACTAAATAACCGAGTATAGGTTTGAGCAGGAATTTTCTGATTTGTCCCGAATTTGATGTAACCCAAAATTCATGAGTTTAGGTCTTCGTTTCTCTTCTGTTTGAGCTATCTTGATATCAACATCCAAGTTCATGATATTTTGGTTCAACAAGCTGCTTTGAATAGTCCTTCGGGTGTTCTGCTTAATTTGTAACAACATAACCAATATATGAGGAATTATGCAATTTTCACTTCATATATGCAATAATTTCATAAGAATAGACCAATGAGAGGTGCTAAATTATGCATATAAAATATGTTTATCAATTTTCATCTAATTTAGTTGACATGTTTTTTAGTTAAGTTTAGCATTTACCTCACTTTTAAGTTCAGTTTTCCTCATTAAATTTGTTTTTATTGGTTTTAGGTGAAATTCAAGTTATAGTTACCTGCATTTGGAGAAGGAAACAGAGGTGAAAAGCATACTTTTGCTGGAAGCTCAGCTCTTAAGCGCCTATACCAGCGCTTGAGCACTCAAAAGGCAGGAACATAACTAAATCTCTGGACATTGGACGCCTGAGCTCCCATTTGAGCGCTTGAGCACGCATAACAAGAACTTTTTTTTCCTGCCATCTAGGCACTCAAGCGCCCAGCCAGCACCTAGGCGCTAGGGTAAAATTTTGAAATTTGTCATGAGCTTTAAATAGAAATGAAAGAGAAAAGAAAAGGGGACGACTAATCTAGGGGAAGAGAAAACAATAAGGTTTCAAGGGCTTAAGGATTCTCATCCAACTCCAAGGCTTGCTAATGGGGATCTATTCTCTCTTTTCATCTTTATTGTTTTCTTCCTCTATGAGTAGCTAAACCCCTTTAGTTAGGGGGAAGATGTAGTTTGTCTTAAACCATGTAGTTGGATATCTTTTATTAATGTAAGTTTCTTTTCATTGAATTGAGTATTTATCGTTGTTTTTAATGCTTTTGTGAATTGGCTACTCATGAATTGATTGAGCATCCATGAATTATGTTGGAAAACTAATGTATGGTTGAGCTATATGATAGATACCATGAACTGATTGAGTCTAGGAATAGAACTATCAATTTGTGTGGTGTTTAAGGGAACCCGTGTCTTTTAATGCCTTAAATGTTTGATGTTTGATTAAGGAATTAATTTTATCTTAGGCATTTAAGGGAATTGGTGCACCAAGGGATTCGACACCGATTAGTATAGTAGTTCTCACCATCAATTCAAAAAAGGAAATTGGATTAATTTAAGGATTTTCAATTGCATATGAAGAGATAAACGAAATCAGATCTTTAACTCATCTCATATTGATTCTCTTTCAACTTATTTTATTAGTGTTTTGTTTTACTTATTACTTTATGTTGATTAATTGATTAGCCTTATTGGCAGTTCATTTGAGAACTCCTTTCGATCCAAAATATTCAATATCTTAGATAGTATTGAGAAAGTGAATTAGTAATTGACAAACACAATCTTTGTGAGACGATAACTTTTTCATCACTTTATTACTTACACGACTTGGTACACTTACCAATAATCCAACAATAGATATGTATTATTATAAACTCTAAAGTTTGTTCTTGCATAGTATACGTATTATTATAAAACATAAAAATTAAGAAAATTTTCATATAAAAAAGAAGTTAAGAAAAAATAATAAACAATGTAACAGAAAAATTAAAATATAGATAATTACTTGAAAGAAATAAACGAAATTAAAATAATTATTCCCAGTTTTCAATGGCGAACCCAACAAGGGTTGCCAACATCAATAAACAAAGCCAACAAAATGTAACATCAGAGTATTTTCACGGTTCCACATATTGGAGATAAGATATGGTCGAATAAAAATATATTAAAGAAAAGTCCAAGTACCTTATGGTGGCCTATTAGCACATAGGCACAAGGATCTTTATCCTTGGAATGGGACAGACAGTCGAGCCAAATTATGGGAGGACAGAATCAAAGAAGTGAATCCAGATAGGCTTATTCGCTGCTGGCCACATATGCATACATTTCTAGTGTCAACTGCAATGGATTTCATTAGTTAAGTGAATGGACATGCAATTCATATTATTTAAGTGTATTAATTTTGCAAATCTTCATATTCGTACATCACCTTTCTTAATGTCAGTTTTATATTATTTTAGTTCTTGAAGAAAAATTATCTAATTTGGTTTTACAAAAGATATAAATACGAGGATGTATACAGAAATTAATTTTTACACAAAGTATTAGTATAAAAATATATAATTTGGAAATATAATTTCACTAAGTTTACTATTGTCTATTTATACTGCATGTTTGGAAAAAGACGCATGCTCAATGTACAAAATGTTGCATCATTGTCTGTTTAAAGGTTTGTGACGTTTGTCTGGTGGGTTTTTGGTCTTTTGACTTCAGTTTTTAACTTCACAAATTAAAGCTGTGGTCCTTCGTCTTTCTACTTTTCATGCTTTTCTAATAGTAATCTTTTTTTTCCTCGAGATTTTCTTCTTTCTGTCTTTTTCTTTTACATATATATATATATATAACAAAATAAAATATATATATATATATTCAGTAAATTTTATTTTTATTTTCTTTCAAAAACAAATCCTCGGTCGTGTTAAAAACATGATATCAAAGCTTCTATAATACTTACATGAAGAAATTTTCTCTATTCCGCTACTCATGGAACTTTTCATCCTTTTCTCTCTGTCTCTTCTCTCCGCCATTTTTAGTCTTTGGTTTCTCTGTTTAAGAATTTTACAGTTCTCATGTTTGTCTATGAAACTTTCTTTCATTTTAGCGATTTTGTGATTCGCGTTCCCTTTCACACTAAGATTGGTTCTTCTGTCAAAGTCTCTTAGCCTCATATGCATGCTTTGGGTCCTTTTTGTTGGTTGGTTTGGGTCCCTTTTGTTGGTTGGTTGTTGCTGACTTTATACTTCAGTTGCATCATAAGTTTCTGCGGGTTTTCTTACCTCCTTCGTCATGGATTTGGCTGCAACTTTTAGTTTTATTTACAATAGTGTGGTTTATAAGACTTTAAAAGTGTAACTATAATTATATAATTAATTACACTCAACTAACTAATTATTAACCAATTAATCATGTATGATAATATAATCTCTATATTATAATTTACATGAATTAATTTTTCACATATGCTTCATAACTTTTTGTATGTCCCTGAAAAAAAAAAACTTTTTGTATGGCCAATGTTGTGCAATTGAGGGAGCAATAGAGGACTATGAAATTGAATAGGTGAGCTTAACTAACTCACAGCAAGACTCACATCAATAATGCTGCCTAAGAGCACCAGAATGACATTTATGTTGGGGATAGAGGAGTCTGGAAGAGAATAGAGAGAATGTGTAATTTTTTATTTTTAAATTAAGAAAATTATAAAATATTTATAAAAATGAATAAGAGATTATTAAAATGTTATATGATAATCTTACCTTTTTTTTCCCTCTCAAATTTTTTCACATATAAAGAATGTTTACTTAAAATGAAAATTATTTCTCTTTTCCTTTTTCCATTAAACCTCTCAATCCAAATATACCCTAAGAGATGATGGGTAGCTAACGGGGGTATAGATGAAGTTGGGTATTTCTCTTTCTCCCTCTCTAGTGTTAAATTTTTCTTATTAGGATCTCCTCTTATTTCGTTGTTCACCTTAGCTTAAGATGTTGGTTATTTCATTTGTAATTGTGAATTTCTGTACTGCCTATCTCGTTACTTTGATATCAGCCAATTGGTTAATTTCTGGTTTATGTGGTGATTGATCCGTTACACACAGCTAATTAATAATCATATTTCATTTAATTGTGCAATAATCAATGTCTTCTTTATTTTTTTTCTTAACAAAAGAGGATTACAATTTTTTAGCCAAATTATAATTCCCATACACTCAATTATTATTTTGAATAATGATTATTTTACACACCGTGTAAGAAATTTTAATAATTCGAGACATTCAAAAAATGTAAATGAAGTCTAATTATTATTTTATGATTTATAAGAAAAAAGTGTGTTAATTCATGTTGAGCTCTGATCACATGTAGGGTTATTAAACGAGTTGGGTTGACTCGTGACAAGTTGTGCATTAAATGAATCAGATTAAAATTATTCGTATTTAAATGAGTTACAAAATAACTAATTTGATTCATTTTATGTTAACTTATGAACTTAAACAAGTTGACCCATTAAATAAATTAAAAAATAAAACTAAAATTGAACTATCAAAATTCATTAGCCAATCTATAAAATCTTAAATTTTAATATACAAGTCACGAATCAATAATGAAACAAATTACAAAACAAGTCTTAGAGTTCAGTAAACAGTCACTAAATCTCATCAAGTTACAAATTAATAATAAAATAATAATTAAATATATATATATATATATATAATAAGCTAATGACATGTGGATTAAATGAGGGCGGACAAAAAATGCTTACACATATGTGAATCACTAAAATAGGAAATTAACTTGTATAATTTATACTATTAAACAGATTGATATGGCAAATTTGACCGTTTTGATATTCCTAATCACAGTGGCTATTACGTTTGTATCATGTATTCATCATATCCATCATTTTATGTATAAATGATACTACTTGTAAAATTATTAGACTCACAATTAATGACAACATATGGTTGCACCTAAATTTTGCAAGAAGAATTTAATTAGGACTATTTAAATTTATATATGTACAGTTATATATTGTTACTTTACATTCTGTATATAGCAATACTGCTTAGCCATTAGTTTGTCACTTGATTTGGAAGGGTGAAAAGAAAAGGCAATTCTACTTTCACAATTACATTAAACATTTAAATATTTTTCTACATATCATTAAATTTATATATGGATTTGTATAGCATCATACTAATAATATTGTGATTTTAACTCTTGTTCTATTTTTTTTTAAAATTTGTGAGTGATTAAAGTTATCATGACCATAGAGAACAAAAAACGTTTGATTATTTTTTACGTGAACAAAAGCAATTGATTTCAAGTTGGACGTATTTCGTAGTCCGTACTATGAAAAACATTTTTAAAAAAAAGTTACTTTTTTTCCTAGTTTAAAGTAGTATTATACAATATTGCAATTATTATTATTTATTTAAAGTAGTACTATACAATATTGCAATTTTTATTATTTACATGAATAAATACTTATTTTGATTATGTGAAAATATAAGTATTATTAATTTAGTTTTATAACAATTTTTTACATTAAATTTATTTTTTTAGAGGACTAATTTTGATATAAAAAATAAAATTATTAGAAGACTAATTTGATGTCAAAAAATAACATTAAATAATTTGATGTCAAAATTGACATTGTAGAGTCATTTTAATGCATTTATTATCAAAAAATTTAACTGATAACACTCGTATATTTAAATGACCAAAATAAATATTTACTCTTATATAATTCTAACCTGTTTTCTTATATGGTCTAGGAGATTGAAATATTCAGAAAGTGCTTATATTAACCATGATGGCAAGATCTAGTAAAAACATTTTTCATTCGACCTTGGTGCTTAATTATCTGACTAAAAGCATACGTACCAGCAACCTTAAAAAGCAGACTTGGAAGGAAAAGAATCACAAACCCATGTGGATTACCGCCTGGATATACATAGATTTTATGTATCTCTAGATAATTTGTAGACAATTTTTTTATTTATTTTATAATTTTATATTAAAATTTCAAGAAATATATGTTATTTCATTATTTATTGCCCTTTAAAGAAACAAAGAACTCATAAATAATAAAACATGATATTGCCTATAAAGATTGGCTCAACTGGTAAGATTAAACTAAAATTAAAGGTTTAGTTAGGGTTTGAATCTTGCTGGTGATCATTTATTAGTAAGTTATTTATAAATATCACTGTAAGCCTTAACTGAAACTTGTGATATGTCATAACCTTAGAATAAAATAACTTTTTCTCTTCTAAACTTTCTTCTACCAAAAATAAAACATGATATATTTTTTTATCAAGTTTCTTTATATTTCTCTATTTAACACATTCTCTCTTCGCTTTTTTCCCCCATCATACTCCTATTTATTTTAAAATAAATGCTCTCTCCATTTATTTTTAATTCAAATTTAAAATTTTCTCAATTCTCCTTATGTTAGAAAGACAAACACACAAAGGGAGAATAATAGTGTGGAGTAGGGGTGGACAACGGGTTAGGTGGACCCATGAACTCACACATTTTTATCCAACTCAACCCATAATTGACGAGTTTGTTTGATTCTATGAGTTGAG
Source organism: Styphnolobium japonicum (assembly GCA_023212625.1). Taxonomy (NCBI): domain Eukaryota; kingdom Viridiplantae; phylum Streptophyta; class Magnoliopsida; order Fabales; family Fabaceae; genus Styphnolobium; species Styphnolobium japonicum. Next base: position 8,729,089 of record JALBWW010000007.1, on the reverse strand, counting down.
CTGGGTTTAAAACAGTCAAACACACGAAGTATGAGTTGGGTAGCGAGTTGAGACTTTCTCAACCCGCACAAACTTAATCCAACCCACTCAAGGCTTTTTTTTTTTAAAAAAAAGGGATGTATTATCAATTTTTTATTGGGGCTTCCAAAATCTTATATAAATTTATAATTTTTTTAGATAAATAATTTCTTGAGAATTTTAAATTAAAATTACACTACATTTAGTATTGGAAGACGAGTTTTTGACCATTTTCATAATTATTTGCAAATCACCATTCTTGAGACATTGATTTGTACTCAGAATTTATTAAGAACTCCTAATAAACACATTGATTTACATGCTCAAAGGGATGAAGTTGAAAATATTGAAGGAGATAGTATACTATATAAAATTTGCTTAATTTGTTTAGTTAATTATTGATAGTTTAATTATTAATATTTGCTAATGCTTCATGATTCCTTTATGTGTTAGATATATCTACTGCTGGAGATGAAGTTGTGGATCATAATAATTGATCATTTTAGATATTTTTTATTTAACTGGTTAGGATTATAGTTCTTTTTAACTTATTATTTTATTGTTGGTTTCAACTTATCTTTATTTTGACAATTGTGTTGATTGTGATTAATGTTATGATGTTATTGACTTACCGAAAATCAAAGATGAAAGGAGTTATTGGTTATAGTGTCATTGGTTAATTATGTTACATGTGTCTTTGTTGTTTGTTAGTGTCGATCGTAATTGTAATCCTAAAATTATATGTATTTTGAAACTTATATTTTATGTTATGTCATTTGAAAACTTATGTTATGTTATTTAGAATAGATTTCGATTTCTAACATGTTAATTTTTTTTAGGTTCAAGTTTAACCTACGAGTTGAACTTAACCCAACCCACATATGAGCGGGTCAGGTTAGTTCGGATTGGAAGAAAAAAAAATCTTTAAACCTAACCTAACCCAATTCACTATTGCCATAAGTAAATTAAGTCCAAAATTACCCTAAACCTAACCAAATCTAACCTAACCTATGTTCAACCCGACTGACATCAACAATATGCTTATACAGTACTATTTCCCGGTACGGTGTTAAGATTGAGGTGCTAATTGTCAACCAGTTTCATCATCTATTTCACTCTTTTCATAATGTGAAGAATTAAAGTGCCCTGAGCAAGATCTTTCACAATTTGTTACATTCTAATTTTTATGATCTAGTTTTTATGATATTGAAGACGAGGAAGGTAAGCAGAAGTTGAAAAGGTTGCATTACAACAATAATTAACCAATGTACCAAAGCAGAAACATAATAATTAACAACGTTAATTTAGGTGGATTATATTTATAAATGGAAACCCTTGTTATGTTTGACAACTTGCCACTAATAGCATTACAGTGCGGCACTTGATGCCTTTGGTGATGATTACAACATGCGAGAAAAAAGTAAAAATTAAAACAGAAAAAAGATATCTCATTTTTTTATATTTATATTCTTCTTTTGGGAATCAAATCTTTTGTTCTCTTTTGTTTTCTTATTTTTTGTCCTCCTAATTAATTAAGAGAAAAGTTATTTTTAATTAAGAAAGAAAGAAATTTCACCAAATAAAAAGAAGCAATTTTTTATGTTTAATTATCAACATTTAATTGGGAGGATAAAAAATAAAATTAAAAAAAAAGACGTAAGATTTAAATTCCTTTCATAGATATGTAAGATCATATATGTAACAAAAGTTTAAAAAAATAATATTAGTGACACATAATCTTTATTTTTTCTTACATCTTTCCCATAAACATCATCAAAATCTTCCACCATATAGTGTAAATATTGTGGCTGAAAATAATGTATAATTTTTACTAAAAAATGTATAACTATTATATATTATAGATTATATTAAGAAATTATTGGCAAATGTTTCCCTATGCTATTATCTATCATTTATCCTAGATTCAATTTGTTGTCAAGTAAAGGATTGATTCACACCAATCCATGCCTAGGAGTAGAGAGGAGAAGGAGCAAGGGCAATGATTTAGATTAATTAATTATTTTATAAATGTGTTAGTGATAATAAAATTATTTTTGAGCCTCTATCTAACTGCTTAAGTTTTTAAGAGAATTGATTTTTGGCATGATTCAAGATTTTTATGATTTTTTTATTTGAGATTTTTATGATGTGATTTAATTAGCTATTAGGATGTGATTCTCTCAATTAAGATTCATATTAATTGGCATCAGAACATTGTGATGATACCATGTTTTTATTCTCTTTTTAATTTTTCTTTCTACATTTTACTCTCGGCAACACATACCTAAATGAGCAAAATGGTGCTGTATCCCGCTGCGTAAGCATAAGAAAAAAGCCCCACCATGTCATAGAGAAATGATTGTGTGTATGAACAACCAGATAGAGTAATGTTATTCATATATATATATATATATATATATTCTTATAACTCTCTAAAAATAATAAATTTTATATAATATTTTAACTAAACATACAATTTAATCCATAAATTATACATGTTAAATAAATTTAATCTCCAAATATGTATGAATAATTATTTAGTCCTTTAAAAATTTAAAGCCCAACTTAATATTCTTCCTCCACATATAAAATTTGATTCTCACATTATACGTACTAAGAATTAGTAAGTTAGAGTTAGACATTGAAATTAATGGAAAAGGAAATTAATCATCCACATACGTTCACAATGATTATTAGGCTAATGTTTGCTAGTCTATTTAACTTATTTATTCTCTTTATATTATGTGTACAATGATGATTATATTATTTTTACTAAAAATGAAGTTTAAGATTTGATGTGAAGAGAAAAAAAAAAGTTAGTAGGATCCGATTCGATTTTGAGATCAAGCAATTTTCAAAATATGTGAACTTTTTACTTTTATTAGAATGATTATTTATTTATGTATTTTTGAGTGAACGAAAGAGGTGGTTATGTTATGAATGTGTATAATATAGGCCAATAAATCTGCTTAGGGGACCACAACCATTAGCACTAGAGTTGTGCGGCTATTGGTGGGCAGAAGCATTAACGGCAAATAGGCAGCCAAGAACCAAGATTCAATCAAAGCGTGAATCGCGTCCAAAGTTTTGTTTTTAATGTTTCTGGATTCATTTAATGTGTAATGAATTATTTGGAGAAGAAAGATTGATGATTGGAACTTGTCAATGAATCCCTGGCCATGTTGCAGTAACTAGCATTATATTTTGGAAGAAAAAGAAGAGACACAAAAAGCCAAGACTATAATATTCATTATTCAGTCAATTAGTAGTCATGAACTTGATAGCCTCGGTCTCGAGAAAAAACAAAAAAAGAACTTGGTAGCCACATTTTCTTCGCTTTCCCCGAAACCTCAAGTGTATTTGTTATAAAAAGAAATAGATGCTTGTTCAATTATTCGTTTGAATATTGAGTAATTTTATATTTTTCAATTATAATGGAATCAATTTTAGATGCTTCGAGAATTGTGAGAATCAATTCTCAATTTTGCCGAACATCATGAAATAATGTTAGAATTGATTCTAAGTTGGTAAACGTGATTCTAGTGACTTTGAAATCTAAAACAAGGGAATGGTACCCTTATGCCAAACTTGTTAAATTATGTGGTTTTAGTACACGTTGATAGCTAATTAGCATATTTGGAACATAAAAAGGGGAAAAAAAATGGAATCAGGCCGCAATCATTTAGGAAAAACAGATCAAGTAATTTTTTTTAAAACAATTTTTAAAAAAATTAATAATTTTAACTAGGAAATAAAAGTAGGTCATCATTCTCATAAAGTTCACCCATTTAGTTTTAATAAATTTAAACCTAATATGCTATTGTATTCTAATGAGATTGTGGAAATCCCGGCAATTCCCTAAGACCTCTCTTTCTTGTTTATTTTCGTCATGCCTTGAGACCACCTTCACTCGAGCTTTTTTGTTTTATTGGCCCAAGGCTTTGTTTTTCATCTTGGCCCAAGGCTTAGTCACCCTATCTCACTAAACGATTAAATGCTTTAGTAGTATCCAAAAACTATTGAAAGGCTGAAGCCACTGGGCAGACAATGATATCGTTTTAATTTACTTCAATTCGGTTACTTTATATAGGCTAGATGCTTTAAATCCAATGTTGTGAAAGCATACGAATGGTTGACCAAAAAAGGATCAATTGATCAAAATAGAAGGGGGCAAAGTGAAGAATCATACATCTTTTGAGGAAAAAAAATGAACGTTCGCTTTTAACGATTGTCATCTTTATGACTCCCTATGTGCAGGCAGAGCAATTTAAAAAAAAAAAACTAGTTCCTAAACGCCAAGTTACAAAACATGCTATTGGTTTAGTAGCATGAAATCGCATTTACAAGAAATTTCATGAAAGCATAATCTGGGACTTCTAAGAACTCCAAGAAAAGTACAAGATATATGAAATCATGATGCTTTCTAAAACTGCAAATCATTCCTTCAATGAGATTCCATCTTCTCAAAATCTAGGATAAATTACATTACTTTCATCATGTTCACAACTTTGAAAATACACTCAAATCATAATGTTTGTTACAAACGAAGGAATCACACATCAGTTCAAACCTTACATGAACCACATTGATCCTAAATGCCAATATGGTCCCTGAACCAAAACTCGATGCTGGATCAGTTTGATCACAACACTCAGACTAACTAAAATCTAGCTGTGTAAAACTGACCTTGTAAAAAAAGGCAAGAAAACACAGATGTTGACCAAATAATTACGCTTTATGAGCAATTTATCAGGGCAAGGCAAAAAAAGAAAAGAAAAAGAAAAAATGAGACCCCTGGATGCTATACTTTTGGTAATCCCCAGGAACTCCCTACCCCTTTCTTTTTTGTGTACTCCCTAAAAGAACACCACCCTAAAAAGCCAGAGTATATAAGCACATGTAGCCTGGCAAATACATGAAAATCCACCGATCACACTATCTCTAGCACTCCACTACCACCCAACTCCTCGTGCTGCAGGTGAGGTGTAAAAAATGCAATGAGAAGAGGATTTCTTCTAAGGCATGAAAGAAAATCATCCTTGCCAATTCTTCCGTCATTATCATTATCAAATAACACAAACAGCTCATGGACCTAAAAGTAACCAGTTAACATCAGTCAAACTACAATAAGAGCTACAAGAATGTTGGTGACAGAAAAAATGAAGAGAGAAGAAACGTGTTTTACTAAATCAATGTGAGTTACCTCATCCTCCTTCCAGCTGGGGATAGCAGGTTGGATGAAATCTCGTAACTGATTTTAAAAGGAATTGCAAAGAAGTACAAGTTAGAGTTAGTCCAACATATAAGTAAAGGTAAATAGGAGTATGAAAGAGCATAATACTTCTTGTTCTGCAATGTAGTCCTTTACTGCTCCTCCACACTCGGCAAAGGCTACTTCACAGGCTTGATGGAACATTGGCTGCTTCATGACATGTGCGGATCCATACAAGAACTGTAAGCAACATACAAGAATGTGGATAAGATGTGAGTGTCATAATCAACTAGGACATTTAGAACCCAAAGTTGCAGTTAGTAGCTTTTGCCCAAAAACCAGTGCAGATGTCATGCGTAGGAACTCTACTTCTATTCTTCTATATAGCACAGAAACAGGGTAGATTGCAAATTGTCACCTGTCTGAATGTAATTGTGCCACTCTTCTCCACATCAATGAATGCAAATATCTGTAATCAAATATAATCAGCATGACAATCAAAAGGCAAAAAAGGCAGTAAAAGAATGTAAATCACATGGGAGTTCAGGCTTTGGCAACAGAGAGAAGACAGAGGTGGGAAAAGGAAGTTATGATGAATCTTACCAAGCTAAAAGAATGGAGCAGAAAAGGAAGGGAAGAAAAAAATTGATTACAGAACTTTATTTCAAAATTACAAGCTTATAAATAATTTTGCAGCATTCTGATGCTCATTTTATCATAAACTGTGTCATGCACATGGTATTAAAGAATTTAACACAAAATATAAGGGTCAGAACATCAAATCTAGAGAGATTTTTACCCCACAATATTAAAGAGCCTTGAGCTATTTGGTAACAAACCTTTTCGGATAGAGGGCAAGCCTTAAGTCTTAAAACCCTCAAGAAGTCATGATATTGAACACGACCACTGCAAGCAGGATATGGACTATCATTAATTCCCACAAGATATTATTGAAGTATTACCACAAATTGCAGCAGTCGTCAGTGGAAATAACAAGTAAATTTTCATATACATGGTAAAGTTCACTAATAGGTCACAGATGAGAACATAAATAAACAAACACATCATAAGGAAATACCATACACGGAGGCAATGGTTACTAGTGAAAAAAAATAATAAGAAAAAGGGATAACTTGCACAAAAGCATGGGTTCAAAAACCATTATCACACTCCAATGTCTTGGTCTACCAATATGTATGAATGCAATGAAGTATAGTTTTTTCGCTGTGTGTAATAGAATCACTAGTGTTGGTCTTATGAGAGGTCAACGATCACCCTATGAACTCGTTGCGCGTATGGGCGCTCATTGGTGCTTGACAGTCCATCCCGCCGTGTGCCACATGTGCACTGCGAAGCCCCTCAAGCCCACCCACAGCAAGTATAGACATGGGGCTATGTATTGCCATAATAAGGAAATAAAGTTGCGCTTTGACTAACAACTATAGCTTTTTGGCCTAATGATAAGCGTTTGGTCCAACGAGTGGTATTAGAGCAAGATTGCAGGTTTGAGTCCCCCGGGTGTCGTCAGGGGGCAGAGATTGTTGGTCTTTTGGGAGGTCAACGATCATCTTATGGACTCGCTGCACGTATGAGTGCGTCAATGCTTGACAGCTCATCCTGCTGGTGTACCACATGCACATTAGGAAGCCCTTTAGGCCTACTCATAGCACGTACATGTATAGACGCAGGGTTATGCGCTGCCACAATAAAGAAATAAAGTTGAGCCCTGACTAACAGCTATAACTTTTGGCCTAGTGGTAAGTGCTTGATCCAACAACTAGCAACCCTCATGAATGAAAAATACTTAAATACTATGAGAGTAATACTCTCAACAGTTTATCAACATTCAGATCTGATCTAAATTTTTTATAATAATATTTTAAATTTAATCCAATGGCATGTATTGTTATGCTGTGTTATGTGTAATGTTTTTAGTGGAATGATGTAATACTCTTAGGGTACATAAGAATTTCTCCTCAGGATTTTGGAGGGGGGGGGGGGAATAATTAACTCCAATATGTTGTTTCTAAAACACTTTGAGGAGGCATTTGGCACACATGTATCTTAGATTATGGTTATTTAGGATTCCCATGGTTTGTATGACAATTGTTAATCACCTTACACATTCCTAGGCATGTGATGTTCTTGTTTGGTTGCAATTAGCAATCTTAAGTATCCAACTGACAGGGTATTACATGTACGAACATCCAAGATTTCCATATGTTTGAAAAAGCATTACATGCCCACACACATTGGGCATCTAAGATAAATAGAGGGAATTTGAGATGCATGTGGTAATCTCATGCCCATATACCAAACATAGACAACTTGCTTAGGCACCCAAGATGCTTGAGTGAAGATGTCTCTGCACCAAACCCCTCCTAAATGCCCAATCATAGAAACAATTTTATGTCACTTTAGGAATTTCAATATGCGGTAGCTTCAAAGCCGATATCCTCATTCACGGTGCCCTTGTCCCAGAGAGAAAAGAGAATATCTTCTATAGTAAATAAATAAATGCAAGAAACTAGGGCAGCTGCAAAACTTTGTCAAGCAATTGGGTGAATAGTTAATTCACTTAAAAGTCAATTGCTTACCACCAAATACAAATATCAATTAACTTATAATTTTGTTTTCCCTTGTACCTGAGCAAGAAAGGTTTTCCTAATTAGTTACAAGAATGTGGTAATAGTACCTGGGATCAGGATTCATAGACAAGAATTTATCCAGAAAGTCCACAGCTTCCAAGCTGCTGATATGAAATAACTGAAAAGAAACACAAAATCTCTTTTATCCTTCCTTCATATTGCTAATAGTATAATGTAATTAAAAGAAAACAGATTAGATCTAATTGGAATAAAGGAAAAGATCCAAATCTAGCAACTCGGCACTACCGTATAGGCAGAGTCGCAGACCAATCAGAAAGACAGGATGTGTCATACAATAACTTATCAATATCATTAAGATACCATTGTACAAAATATTTTCTCCCTTTCACTATAAATTCCTTGAAGGAAAAAGTTGATAAGTACATGAACTGTTGGCTATATTTCAGGACCATGTATTACAAGAGAAAACATACTTGGAAAGTCCCTTTACTTCTACTATTAAAGGACTTAAAAAAAGCAATAATAGTATACCAGATCAGTTCATAGACCAGAAACAAAAGAAATAAAAACAGAAAGAAACTCATAGGGAAAGCAGTGCTACTTGCAAATTCATTGAGCAACCCCAAACGCTTGCTTTGGCAAACAATCAAGGTGAAGGTGCCCTTCAATTTGTAGGCTCAAACATCATGCAGCCACTCTATGGGCCAATTGTCTCTAGTATCCATTAGCATAAACAAAGGGATACTGCGACATTTGCATAAACTAAAGGAGAAACAGGATGAAAGGTTTAACCTCAAAAACCTACTTAAACAAGCTAAAGAAAAAATAATTTACCAGGGACTTGACAATGGCAATAAAAAAGAAAGTTATTGATATATTTTAAAAATTGCAACATATAATTCAAACCCATTTGTTTGTAAGTACTCACTGATTCCACCCTTGCCATTTCAACCATATAACTTGAGGGCTTCTCCTGCAAAAGTCAATAAGCTGAAATGTCAGTGATAGCAAAACTGGATTACTAAGTTGCACTAGTAACAGGTGAAGCATAACACTCACATAATCTATGAGAAAATATATGTTAAAATGCACTAAGGATGACTTAAAATTTTCAGTGGAGTGACATAACAGATGAAGAAATATTTAATAAAATCCTGGTATCTAAGATGACCATAGTTTGCATTAATAGTTGGCAACTACAACCCTCATTCCTTAAGGATGTTACAAAAACCAATATATCCACTATCGATTTAATCCAAACTAGACTCAAAGCAAGCGACTATACATGTGCAAGAGTGTCTGAAGAGTGGTTGGATGCATGGAAACTGTAAAAGAGTAGTTGTGGAACTGAGCAGTTGAAAGGGAGAGAAGTTGACCTGTGAAAATTTTGACATTATTTAGATCTCACTTTAATAATTAGTTTAAAAAATAAGTGAGAAAAAAAGGACTTTTATGGAAGAATGTGGACAAATATGCAGGTTGAAAACTACCGGGTTTTAGAGTAGTAACAACGAATATGACAGGAAAGTAGGATATGATATGGATAGTTGGAGCAGATAATAACTTAACAAAGTTTGCCTATGACATGGATATGAGCTATGAGAAGTTGAGAACTAATATTTGTTCTTTCAGTTTTTCTTTTTAACTGATCACAAGATATAAGAACCGAATGGAAGAGAATAATATAATCAGCCGACCCCAAGCAGTAGCTTTGAGGATTTCCTGGGTCAATTCTGCATTTAAATTTTATAATGGATTCAGAAATGAATGTTAGAAGTTCAAATTGTTTGCGTTCAAATGCCACAGTGAGTTTCCCCATAGTCACGCATGATTTCCTCAGAAGTTTCAAACAAAAAAATATTTTTGGTCCATAACACGAGATCTTCACTTTAACCCCAGATTGTCATTTCAACAGCAAGAAAGCCAGTGCTTCACACGTATCACAGCAGATTGAAATTATCAAACTCCAAGGAGAATAAAGCAGGAAGTAAAAGAAACACAACTCTAAATTTGTTTACTTGGCTTCATTAATCTTCTGAAGTTTTGTATTTATATTGTGATTAATATGTTGTTCAATATCCCTCTTGCGGCTTAGTTCTCTTGCAGCTTAGTTCTTGGCCTTTTTTCCTTTTTTGGTTGGTTTTTAATAGAGGCAGACACATATATAGAGGGTGACTGGCAGCTTCCTTCTTTGGATTGATAAAAGGGGTAAAGGCCAAAAAAGTGATTTTTGTTATGATGTCTAGTACCCTACAACATAAGGGATTTTCACATGATAGCATTACTTCTTATATATCATACTTTTCACTTTGTAGAGATGGCATACAATAGTCACTGTAACTGATATCTCAAAATTAATGTGTTTGAATATGAGGAACTCTGTCGACATCATGGGTAATGAATTGGAAAATAATAAGCTATCTTAAACTACAATTAATGTTATTTCTGAGTGAAGATAATCTATAAATGCAGACCAATCTGATACTTGATTTCCAAGTTTGAATTTGATCATTTTGTACAATTTAAAAGCAAACAAATTTCAAAATCCAAAAAGCAAGTACGCAACTAGGATGAAGATATGATTGTAACCAATAATAAAAAAAATGCACACCTGTTTTGCTTCTTGTGCTTTCATATAAAGCATTATATCTCCATAAGAATGTCCTGTTTGGACAGCATTCAATGCAGTTGCAATAGCATGGGCAGTCTGCATTTATCCACATGTTAATTGTTAAATTGTTACAAACTACCCACACAAGGAAGGATTATGGAGGAACACAAATTCAACAAATCATCCAGTGTATTTATTCATAACCAAAGACAAATTGATAAAAGCGATAAAAGGTAGGGTAAATAGCATGCAATGTATACATAATTATATATTCATACTTTTCTGTACAATTTGAAACCCTACTTTCTCATACTTAAAGACATTATTGTCAAAATATTCTAAACAACAAATTTTTGTTTCTTCTCTTAGACAATCCGAGTGATCCACTATATTTACTAGGAAAAGAAACAAAAACTGGGGGGAAATAATGAGGGCAGAGACAACATTTGTCATTGTCTCTGCACATATTAGATAGAGAATGTAAAAAAGGTGGATCTGAAACAAGGCTGGGGAGAAAGGTAGAGGGATTTGGATCCTCTAAAGCGCAGGGCGTACTTTATCCAGAGTAAAGTGTGCAGTGGTAACCACTAATGAGAAAATCATTGAAGTTAATTCTCACATATCCATGATTTGTTATCCAAGTGCTAGTATTTTATACAATATAAATTGTTAATTTTTCCATCAATGGTTATCAATACAACACTTTACTCTCTAAAGGGCATTGTGCACTTCAAAGGATCCAGATCTAGAGTGGTGGCACATTCCCCCCCCCCCCCCCCAAAAAAAAAAAAATTGAAATTCAATTAAAGTCAGTTCAAAAAGATTATGGCCCCCAAATTAAATTTCTTATTGTATAATTTTATAAGAATTATGGCACCCTAAATGTTAAATAAGTAAATAACCTCTCAAAATCTTTTTAAGTCTAATAATATGTAGTTAAAAAATAAATAAAATAAATGGCTATTAAAGTAGATTTAACAAGTGCATGAGTTCAAACAATGTTTTAAAATCTTCATTCCATAATAATTAAACTTACACTCATTCAATCTACAACAATAACAACTAAGCCTTATCTTCTAAGGTGGGGTCAGCTACATGGATCATTTGGCACCATCGGGCTTTATCAGAAACCAAAATTTCAGAAAAAACCATTTATTGCAAGGTCACTGGAGCCACTCTTTTTCCTAATGTTTTTGTAGGTCTTTCTCTACCCCTTTTTGATTCGGCTATCTTTCATTTGATCAATTTTTCTCATTGGAGCATCTATAAGTCTTCTTCTCACATGATCAAACAATCTTAGGTTAGTTTTGGTCATCTTCCCTTCAGTAGGTACTACTCCAACTTTCTCATGAATACATTCGTTCCTAAACTTATATTTTCTTGTATGTCCACTCATCCACCTTAGCATTATCATCTCCGGTAATATTAGTTCTTTCTGTTGTCGACACTTCATTACCCAACATTCACTACCTTGAGAGAATCGTTAGTCTTATAGTTGTCTAATAGAATTTTTCTCTGAGTTTGATAAGGCACTTTACAATCACAACTTACGCCTAAAGCATTTCTCCATTTCATCCACCTAGCCTAAATCCTATGTATGATGTCAATCTCCCCATCACTTTGTAAGATGGATCCTAGATACCTAGATTTGCAACTTGTGGTATGATGTGATTCCTAATTTCACCTCCAAAATATTGGTAACTGGCATCTTACTGAACTTGCATTTTATATACTCCGCTGTGTCTCTCAAATCCATTCTAATAGATTTCTCCTAAAAACCAATTGTTCTCCCTTCTTTAACTACCATAGGACTTATAGCTTGTTGGTTTCTACTTTTCCTACTCTTAGCATGGACATCAAGAACTAAAACCATATGTTGGGTGGTCAAGCTCTCTCTTGGTTGGAATGAATTTGTAATCCCTGCAAATCTTTTTGTTTTCCTTACTAAGAAGAAATCTATTTGTGAGCTTGAAACTCCATTTTTTTAAGTGATAAGATGCTCCCGCTTCTTAAAGCAAGCTTTAGCTACCATGAAATCATATACCATCATGTAGTCAAGGTCAAATTTTCCCTCATCATTTGACTCCCTAAGGAGTGTTTGGTTTGAAGAATATTTTTTCATTCCTAGGAATCCTTACATGGCAATTTCAGATTCTCATGTTTGGTACAAGATTTAAAAATCAGGTTTGGTGGGAATCCTACATTCCCACATAATGAGAATATTTTGCTAGGTAAAATGTCCAAAATGCTTACCCTTGCATCAGCATGTCATCACCAACCACTGTTATTTTTTGTGTTCACATGTATATTATCATTATTTTTTGTAATGAAAACACTTTTTTTCTAAAGTTTGTATGTATTATACTACTTTGAACTAAAATATGTTAAAAAATTGATCTTTTGGGTCCATTAGAGCAATAATTGAAGGTCATCCCCACTTTTAAATATCATCTCATCTTGTCTTAATTGGCCTCCCAAATATTTTTCTACATATCTGGCTCCAGGTATATGCATTTAAAATGAAAAGAGTGGCACACTGAGCAAAAGGAGGACATCTACAAAATGTCAAAAACATATCATGCTTTAAACTTTTATTAATTCTTCCAGTCATTATCTTTTATCAATGAAAAGCAGAATTAACCTTCCCCTCCCCCTTGGTTCTTCTATTTGTTTTCCTATTCACAGGGTCCACTCTCAAACAAGAATTAATGGCTTTGCCAACTCAAAGAAGGCAGACACTAAGCTTTTTCTGGTATCTTCATCAGATGGAGAAGGTCATATGACAGTAGCTACTTATATGATATAGTACCATAACAGGCATGGCATCCAATAGATGAAGCACAATTGACAATTTTCATTCTCACATAAGTAAAAGATTAGACTTATAATCAGTTTGCTATCTCCTTAAAATTGGGGGTGAAAAAATTAGGGATGAATTTTTCAAACAATTTTTTATATAAAGTTCATCCCTGAATTTTTCACCCCTTTTAAAGGGGACACCAAACTAACCCTTAAGGTAAAAAAGATTCTCATTCGCCCAAAGAGGAATCTTCCTCAATTCAATTCAAAATTAATATATATATATATAGGGGCATATCTAGTGAGAGGAGTGGTTTATTGTGAGAGTGAAATGAGTAATTCTGGACCATTGGATCATGCATGTATGGTCAAGATTAGAACATAAAGTCATGTGACTTTTTTAAGTGGTCATGTGACCTTTAAGGGACTTCTAATCTTGATCATCCATATAAGATTCAATGGTCAAGATTGACTCCTCTCACCTCTCATAATAAGAAAGTGCCTCTCACTTGATATGGCCCATATATATATATGTAGAGGTTTCAAGGATCAAATTCTTGACAATTGTTTTTCTGCATTTAAAAAGTTATGAACTTGTGCAGTCCAAAGTTAAAAGCTTCAAATCAAACAGAAGGATAAATATGAAAATCCTCTGACTATGAAAGCTACAAAAAAAAATTAGAAGACTCACCCTCTCACGAAAATGTACAGCAGTTTCCTTTTTATCATCCAGGGGTGAAATGACAGGAAGATATTCTACCTGTTCAGTTCCAAATGAAAGCTCTAAATTACTTCAAGAATAATAAGTTTCCATACAACAGAGTGCATTAACCACTGTAAAGAAAAACCCAATCCATAGGAGAGTATACCTCAAAGAAGTTGTGGAACTGAGTGAACATCCTGAACATAAGCTTTCCCAAAGAAACATCACCCCTAAACAAATTTGCATGTGACACAAAATGAGAGTGATAAGATAGCCCTACAAACAACTTAAATGAAATGCTAGGATCTTCATAAACAAATTGCCTACCAAGATTGATCAAAGTGCACATGAGGATAGCGAACAATTACAGGCTGGATTGGGTACCCAGGGATAAATGCACCAAGTTGGAAGGAAATAAGGTTCCTTCCATTAGTCGTGGTTCCCTCGGGAAATAATAGTACTCGAGGAAATCTATTGCAAGAAGCCCTTCTCTGTTATTCAGATCCTTGAAAGTAGATTTCTGTATCAAATAGCTTATAAATTGATAACATGATAAATTATATGAAGCAAACTCATGCCCAACACATCTATTGTTCAGTCTTGTTAGTTCGAATAACTCTTTCATCTTGCTATTAAGTTCCAAAATCTGAAGCTTATGTAATTTTACAACACGTTAAATTCTCACTCAACTCTGAGGCACCCTTCCAGTTTATGGCCAACTAGACGTTTCATAACTTCTATACAATCTCAAGCATTTATGTTGCACACTGCAGCCTAAAACATATTGATCGTATAACTCCTACTTGAGGCCAATAAAAAACCAAAAAAAAGAAAGGTATCACTTTCCTGCATATAAAAAGCAAACTTCTATTAGTAAGTCTTATCACTACTCTCACTAAATCATTCTCTTCCTAAATTTTAACCAAATATTTTTTAAGAAACTTTGCAGAGGTTTGGTGCAAAAATAGGGGCATTAGAGACACATATTGATATGACAAATGAAGTTGTGAAAATCCTGAACACAGATAATATCCAAAAGATAGTGGTGTCAAAAACATAACGGAGAATAGAAAAGAAGGTAATTTAAGCATCCTTTGACAACCATATCAACAATCAAAGAACAAAGACAATTTTTAATATACAGATCAAACAACAATAAGCAAACTAAGGGAGTGTTTGGTTTGTTTTCTGTTTTCATTTTCAGTTGATATGTTTTTATTATAATTTTGATAACAGAACACAGAATGAAAACAATGTGGCATTTTTGTGATTATAATGAAAACTATCAATTGAAAATGAAAACAGAAAACAAATCAAACAGCCCCTAACAGAAATGTTTTACCTTTATTTCCCTGACAGCCTGCTTCCTTGATGATGGTAAGAACCTGTTGACATATATGACCTGAAAACATAAAAGAAAGAGTGAAAAAAAGAACATGGACAATGGCATGTATTCTTCTATTTTTAACTGAGCATACAAAATGTAACCATGAAATGAAATTACCTGCATTGCTCTAATAATGGTGCCAACAAAAGGTATGGAGTCATGAGACTCAGATGCCACAATGGTGGGAAATAATTCATAGAAATAGAAGATAGGCTCAATATAAGATACATGATTCGATACAATTATTGGAGCAATTTCCCTTGGTGCAGGTCTTCCCCTCCGTTTTATCCACTGATAGCTGCAATTAACAGAAGGAGACAACAATTAATACAGGGAAATTCATGGCTCAGAACCAACCAAATTAAGCTAAGGGCGTGTGTATGTGTGTATATATATAAAATAAAACTGAAATCGACTTTATGGAAGTACAAATCACATAAAATATAAAGAGAGAAACTTTATTAACTTAGTAAATCACGTAAATCGGTTATCCATGGAATAATGAGAAAATTCCATGCCTCATTAGTCATTAGTCATTTCCACGAATAACAAAATCACTTCCTTAGCGTTTTTCTTTTTCCTCACTAAACAACCACAGTTTTGATCTCTACGCCGTTCAGTCTTTATTAAGAGATTCACCACAGAGCATTGATTGCACTTTCTCTGATGTGACATCATCGTACTCAATCAGAAATAACAGTGATCACACATGTACTATCTATCACCTAACCTAAGCCCAAAGGAATCTACTCAATTATTGTCCCAACCAGAAAAAAAAAAAAAGAAAAAAACAGAAAACACACACACAAACTGAACCAAGATCTAGAATCAGAAAACCAAAACCAAAACCTTTTATGTTGCAAGCTAAATCATATCCGAAATGGAACGTACCCAAAAGAGAAGAGAATGCAACGGGCGCACATTCTGGTGACCCACATAACCCTGCATCTCCACCTCGGCATGGGGTTCTCCTTATTCTTCCATCCTTGAAGAGCCAATTTCGTGGCGATGAACCCAACCAGCAAGCACAGTCCAAAGAGGACGAGCCTGAGCAGCGCAAGGGGCAAACAAACCACTGTTTTCACCCACTCGTAGACCCCATCCACGAACGGCGTTTCATTGCGGAACGGGTCCACCGTGATCGGCGGCTCCACCCTCAACTCCTCCTCGAACCCGAGGAACCGGAACGGGTCCGAGACGGCGCCGGGATTGGCGGCGGAATAAGCGGATTCATCGCCGCCGCCGTTCACGGTGAGGATGAGATGGTCGGAGGGGAGGAGCGGGGAGGTGATGTCGCGGTCCGCCATTGATGGAAGGGGCTGAGATTCAGAGGTGCAGAAGAAGAAGATGAAGATACACAACACTACACAATACAATATAATACAATGCCAGGGAAGAAAGAAGAACACGACACGAAACAAAAAACAAAACAAAAAAGTGAGGGAACAGTGTTGTGCGAGGACTGTGGAGCATCTTTTATTAGATTCATTTTGTGCTTTATAGGAACAAAAAATAGTGTGATGATGTTACCACGTGTCTCGCGATGGTGTTAATTGTTATTGTAAGAAAACTTTTTAATTTTTTGAGGAGAAATATGATCTAGCCATGTGCTTTCTGATCTATGCCATGGATGTGGACTTTGACCTCGATTAAAAAATACAAATAATTAAAAGTGTAGTTTATGAATTTGAATAAGAAAAATGATCATTTCTACACTATGAAGGTATATTGTATTAATACAATATAATATTATTACCATTAATTTTCTCCATTTAGATGTGAATTTGTTGGGATTATTTTTTTCCTCTTATTTTTATTTAATTACATGGTTTCTTATTTTAAATTCAGTACTAAATTAAAAAAAAAAAAAAGCCCCAAAGATTTCATTTAAAAAAGAAAAAGAAAAACAGAGCACACCCACAAAAAATATCTCTTCTAATCTTTGGAATCTGAATCTCTATTCTTCTTTATCAGACTGGCATTAAAACTTCTCCCCTTAGACCATTATGTTTATCGCGAACATTCTCATAAATAACATGATTTATACTATAGTTTTATGATTTGCTTGGGTGCCTCCGCCGCTCATGTCGCGTTGGATAACTGAGAGGCAAGTTTGGCGATTCATGAACTTCATACTTTGTTGTTCTCGAAACATGTGAGATAGAACAACTTCTAAACTGCTCTATTAGTTGCTGACAGTGTACTTAAGTTTTAATGAAGATGTGAAGTTTATCATAGGAAGGAAACAGTTAAAGTGATAATCAAAATTTATTGGTATGCTCATTACACTTATTTTACAGTGCAAGAAAAAGAGTTTTAATAGGATGTCACTTTTTAACAATGAATTTCGATGTTTCAGGTATTTTTATTGTGAAAAAGGGAAATTTGTAAATTACAGAATGAATCAAGGATAAATTAGGTAAAAAATGAAAAGAAAAAATTAAGTACCTATTTGGGCTAGATTGTAAAAGTGTGTTAAAAGAATTGATCATAAAAAAAAGTTCATTGGAAAATTTTGAGTTTATTTGAGTTAAATGGGTTCTAATTAGTATGTGATTCTTTTCCTACAAAATGTTAAAACAAATCGGCACTGACTAGTTGTGATTTTCACCCTACAAAACGCTAAAACAAACATTCTCTGACTAACGTGTGATTCTCGTTTTAAAGCTTACATCGTACTTTGAAATTTATGGAATCAAATATATTGTTTCATTTTTTGTCTCTTTAATTAAATATTAATAATTAATAAAAAAAACTAACAATCAAAAGAGAAGTTATTATTAATGAAGAGAAATTTTTTTTTGCTAAATTTTTATTATTTAATTGGAAAATAAAAAGAGAGACAAGAAAAGGGAACAAGAAATTTAAATCCAAATCTGCACCATTATGTTTGGCAAACATTTTTGTAAACATTTTTGTAAATATCGTGATTTATTCATGTTAAGGAGAAGTAAACTAGAGGTTACTTTTGTCGTGAGAGTTGCATTTATATTTTTATATAAATATTCTCATGATTCAATATAATATTTTTTTTTGGTTTTCTAATGTATCTCCTGCGTGTGACTAGGATCACATGCTTAATAGCCCTAAGTATCTACCACTTGTGTTATACCATGTCGGTGATTCAATATAATATTTTATTATAATAATATATAAACAAGTTAATTTTAATAAATATTTAATATATTATAATTACAGTTAAAAAACAATTATAGTTTTCAATACTGAAATACAAATTAAATTTTGAATTATTTTTTATCTCCGATTTCTATAATTAATTTTCTAACAATTTTTTTAAAAAATATAAACCAAACATACACTTATTCTATGCGGTATCACTTCTCAAACAACAAAAATGATTGAAACTTAGCAGGTTATATAACAATCTTATTAGGAGTACACCAAATATTGAAGATAAAATCGATTCACATACAATTAAAATTTTAAAATGGCAATTTGAAATAGATTTTAAATTTTATTATTATTATTGTAAAAAAATTTATACTGTCATTTAATGATGTACTGACACATCATTAAAAAAATTAGATTTCTTAGATAATTATTGTGATAATCAAACGTGTTTAATGATTTGTCAATACATAATTAAATGATAATAACAAATTTCTTTACACTGATAGTAATCAAAATTAAATCCTTCAAATTATGTGAAAGTACTTCAAACCTTGGTGGATAGGCTGCACAATCAACTCCACAGCCTAATGAGGCAAGTTACCCCTGCAGCTTCCTCTCTCCCCCTCCGGAACTATACCAAGTTTAAAAACAGAAAAAAGAAAAGAAAACTTCATACTTCATAAACAAGAGCGAGACAGGATAAAAAGAATAGTAAAATTATTGGGGGGAAATTATATACTAAAGAGATAAACTCGAATACATGATTTTGGAAAACAATATTATTTTTTAAATTAAAAAAATCAATATGTTTATTTTAAGAAAATTGAATTTTTGCTGGTTCAGGACCTTAAAACTGTGATGTCCTTTGCTCTTGTTATTCCTTATATGGTTGAAAAATAGTTTAATTTGAAGGTGGTAAAATATTCTTAGTGAAAAATGGTTAAGGTTTCTAAAGAAGAGATGAAAAGGTAGAAAATGATTAAGAATTTATAAAATTTAAATCAAGAATTATAGGGTAAATTCTATAATCTTATTTTAGAAATCACCTTGTTGCAATAGTATTAATAAAAATGACAACAATACTAAGTTACCAAAATTCAATATTTAGAGGATGAGAGAGCTTGAAGCCCGTAATTCTACTTTGGATGGCTAGCTTAATGCACTGTGCAACTGCAAAGACAACACATTCATCGGGGATTGAGGTCAAAATATGTCAAGTGCTTTGTAGCACAAGTGTCTTGGTCACAGTCTTCTATCACAAGCCAGAAATTTGCAGATTGTTTTGGAGCTTTCTATTCTCAATGATTAAGGGAAGATGGCTTTGGCTTTATTCAACAAGGACAAAAGTCCTAAGAGAGTATTGTCCACTTGAGAAATTTAAACATTTTGCCTGTAAGACAACAACATGAGATTTCAAATAAGAGTAATGATATGTGCATATCATTTTTTTTACACAATTTTTACACTTGGTTAACAATGAGTAAATGTTTGGTTAATACATTATATCATTTGGTTAATGAGTTTTAGTAGCTTGTAAGTGATTGGTTACCAAAACTCATTAACCAAATAATATACTGTATTAATAAAAAATTTACTTATCATTAACTAAATATAAAAATGATGTAAAAAAAATGATGTGCAAGAATCATTATTATTCAAATAAAGATAGAAAGGTGTCCACTCTATTTTCACGACAATCCTCGTCATCGTGCAAGAAAGCAAGACAATATATTTGATAGGAATCAAGTAAAGATCTCTTCCTCTATAACTTCATAATAGCGAATTCAATGGTTTTCCCCACTAACCTCCCCATAAAATACTTTCAAAATTAATTGAGGATAAATTAGAGAAAAAATTGAAAAGCAAAATAATTAAGTGCCTATTTGAGTTAGATTGTAAAAGATTTGTGTTAAAAGAATTAATTATAAAAGATTTGATTGTAATATTTATTTTGTGCACGGAACATCTGAGATAAAACAACTTCTAAACTGCTGCATTAGTTGCTGACAACCCACTTGAGTTCTAATAAAGATGCGGAGTTCATTTTAGGAAGGGAACAATTGTAGCAATAATCCAAGTCCATTGGTATGCTCTGTACACTTGATTTTACTTTACAAGAAGAAGAGTTTTAAAAGGATCTCACTTTTTTAACAATGAATCTCGCTGTTTTAGGTATTTTGTTGATGAAAGGGTAGTTTATAGATTACAAAATTAATAAGGATAAATTATGTCAAAAAATGAAAAGCAAAGTAATAAGTGCTTATTTAGGTTAGATTGTAAAAGAATTAATTATAAAAGAATTGATTGCAAAATTAGTTTTGAGTTTGTTTGGTATTGTTAAGCAGAATCACTTTTGAAATAATTGTAGAGATATTTTTAAAAAATTATCAAGTCACATCAATTAAAATTAATTTTGTAACATTACTAGCTTGTAGGGATTTTTTTTTTGAAAACCTCTGACCCACCTCTTAAAATTGATTTTCAAATGAATTACCAAGGCCACTTCTCAACATCATTTTTCATGTTGGGTGGTCAGGTAAAAGACAACGGTAATTCTAGCTATTAGGAGCCAAACAAGTTGGCATAAACATCAATTCATGTTTAATCATTTATATGTGAGTCTTCTCTTACAAAATATTAAAACAAACAGCTCTAACTCAAGCGTAGTTCTTTTTTCTACAAAACGTTAAAATAAACATACTCTAATTAGTGCGTGATTCTCGTGCTTTTAAATTTTCACCATTATATTTGGCCAACATTTTTGTAAATAATGTGATTTATTCACGATGAGAAAAAGTGGTCTAGGTGTTAATTTTGCCGTCAGAATTGCATTTATATATGCTTTTCATTTTATAGAAATACTTTTATGATTTGATATAATACACTATAAAATACTAAAGAAAAATGCTGCAACTAGTGGTTGATTCTCGTTTATGCAAGAATAATTTTATACCCTCATAAAGAATTAACTTAATAATTTTCTTAATTACTCAAAAAAGAAAGAATGTAAAATGTGTTTGGATTGACTTTTCTTTTTAAAAAAGCACTTGTTTTTTTTAAAATATATTTCTACAAGTTTTTAAGTGTGTTTGAATGTAATTTAAAAAAAGTAGAAATTAAAAACAAACTGAATAGGCTAGTTTGAAAAAAATTCTAAAAAATATTTTTTTGTCATCTTTTATAAAAAGTTAAATCTATTTGATATAAGATGCAATATTTAAGAAAATGTTCTTTTATATTTGATCAATTTTTTTATGTTTTTTAAAAAATTCTTTTTAGATGCATCAAAGTCTAGCTAAAAAAAGGCACAAAATATGCTATTTTTAGTGTTTCAACTTTTTTTTAAAAAACATTTATCCAAACACAATAAAATATAATGAAAGTATTTTTTAAAAAACAATTATAAAAAACACATCCAAATGAGCGTTTAGTATGAAATTTTGAGTTTGTTTGAGTATTGTAGAATCACTTTTAAAATATAATTTTAGAGATATTTTTCAAAAAAAAATTATTGAGTCACTTGCTAAAATTATTTTTGTAGCATTAATTATAGAGATCTTTTTTGAAAAAACACTAGTCCCACATCTTAGAATTGATTTTCGAACGGATAAGTGCCCTTCGGGCAGCTTCTCAACATCATTTTTCACATTGGGTGGTTAGGAGCAAAAAATTACACAATGATCTTAACTATTAAGAGTTAAACAAGTTGGCATAAGGGTTCGTTTGTTATAAATTATTTAATGAAAAAATTACTTTTTTTAAGTAAAAGTTATTTTTAATAATGTTGATTGTGTTTGTTTAAGCTTATTAAAAAAATTATTTTTATGGTTAAAATGAAAAGTTATTTTCATTAGCTTTTAAAAATAATCTCTTACAATAAAATAGAGAGAAGCTACTCTCATTTAAAAAAATAATTTTTATAATTGTAAACAAACATAAAATAACTTATGTTTTTTTTAAAATTTTATAAAAAATAATTTTTAAATTATTAAAAGTTAAAATCAATTTTTTTAATTTATAACAAACGGGCCTAAATCTCAATTCAAGATTAACCACTTTTAACGGAGGTAGGGGGTTGGCAATGCCCATGGCCCCAAAACCTCAAAAAAATTGACTATTTTAATCTTCTTAATTTTTTTTTATTTTTAAAATCATGCAACTTAATGTTTGGCCCTTAAAAAAATGCAAAATTAATCTTAAGCACCCCAACTTAGATTTTCTAGCTTTTTCCCTGGTTTTCTCTTACGAAATGCCAAAACAAACAGGCTCTAACTAGTGTGTGATTATTTTCTTACAAAATGCTAAAATAATCAGACGCTGATTAATGCGTGATTCTTTTTGTACAAAACATTTAACAAACAAGTTGTGACTAACGTGCGATTCTTCTCCTATAAAATGCTAAAATGAATAGCCTCTGGCTAGTATGTAATTCTCTTTCTACAAAATGCTAAAACAAACAAGCTCTGATTAATATGTGATTCTCCTCTTATAAAATGCTAAAACAAATAGGTGCTGACTAGTGCTTGATTCTCACCCTATAAAGTGCTAAAACAAAGAGACTCTGACTAACGTGAGGTTTTTGTTTTAAAACCTACATCGTGATTTGTACGTGGTAAGGAGAAGTAGCCTGGGTGTTACTTCTGTTGTGACTTGTGAGAGTTGCATTTATATAAGAATCGTGATTTAATATAATATTTTATTATAATAAATTATATTATAATAAACACACTGGCTCCATCACCACATAGCCGTCAGCGCCTTCACGGTTGTTGTGTGTTCCAAATTTTAACCGACGATGATGACATGGAAATTGTCAAAATGAAAATTTCTTATATACTAATGATGAGTCTTAGTCAGTACTTATATTTCCTATCTTTATCATATGATTTTGTGGGATTTTATCTCCTAATTGATGTTTATTTGCTATTTATTTTAGGAAAGTTGATCTTAGAACAAATCTACTGCAATTATGGTAATTTATGCAAAGAATCATTAAGGGATGCTAATCAAGGAGACTCAATCAAAGGCTATTCAAAGAAACAAAGAAACTTAAGTAAAGGCAAATCAAGGAAACTTTTGCTGTCAAATCTTTTGTAATAATTTGGGCATAACTTTCACTCCAGAAGTTCAAATGACATGATCTCGGTGGATATGGAGAGTTAAGAAAAAGATCTACGAATATTATGTTGACCACTATCACTGATTCGATCAGATTTGATGAGATATGTCCAGCCCAAGTTAATGCCTTTTATGAAGAAAAGTGGCAGCAACATTCAATTGTTTTAGGATTTCCTAAATCTTATAAAAGGACTTATTCTGCCCTAGGGGCTTAGGGGCCGGAAGAGGCTTTGGGGGAGAGGGCTTCCAGCCCTAGGAGAGCCAAGGAGATCATCAAGGAGCAATGATTCAAGATCTTCATATTCTTGTTGTCTTGGATTCAATGGAGTTTACAATTTCCTATCTTTTGTTTTCCTATTTCTTGATGTTTTTCTAAACTCTTCCTAGCTAGAGTGATGATGTAACTTGAATGGATGATTTATTTGGATTGATAATTCTTAATTTAAGTTTTCTTTCATGATTGAGTGTTCATCTCTATTCTTAATGCTTTTATGACTTGATCAACCATAAATTGAACTGATGGTCATGCATAGAATTGGGAAATTCATGTGTGATGTTGCTTCTTGAGATAAACACAATTATTAAGCAATAATCTAGGAATAGATATTGTTGATTGTGTGGTATTACTTGAGATTTTGTTCATTTATGCCTTGTTCTATTTGGAATTAGACTAAGGAATTAGTTAATTCTAGATAGTTGAAGAGAATTAATCAACAAAGGAATTGGATTTTAATTAAATTAGATATCCCACCATCAATTCCTGAATTTGAATTTAAATTAAGAAAGAATCCAAATAATCGAAAAATCAAGTGAAATCAGATCTCTAGCATCTCACTCTTTGTTTGCTCAACCCCATTTAACATAGTTAAAATTTTAGTTTTTTTTATTTTCTTCATTAATTTGCATCGTTTAAATAGTATCTAAATTAGTAATATGGTACTTGACAACACAATTCCCTGTGGAGACGATAATTTACTCATCACTTTATTACTTACGCGATTTGGTATACTTGCCAAATAGCTATCAACTAATAGTCTCATTCATTTTTTTAATCGTCAATTTCAATTTAAATTTTATTATATAATATTTTAAATTTAATCTAACAATATGTATAATTATGTCTACAAGTATTATATTTTTAATGAAATAATATAATATTTCTAATGTACTATTATGTCTGTACGTAGATGTAATATTTCTAGTGTACATAAAAATTCAGTGGTCGAATCCGTGTATATATATATATATATATATATATATGTATATATACATATACATATGTAAATATATATATACATATGTATATGTATATAATGTATGTATAATTAATTAATCAGTCAAATTTTAAAATTCAAGTTCAAACTTCCAATGTTTAAGTTTCAACTTTTCATATCAAATTTAAATTGTTCAATGATAAGGAAACAAACACACAACAACAAATCTAAATTATAAAGTTAAACTTTAAAATAAAGAAAAAGTTTGTTCAGCAATATTATAAATAAAAGAAATCAGAACATCAACAATGAAGTGATTTCTTAAATTTCATAAAGATACATCTGTAAACCACAAAAAAGCAATGGAACAACTCAGTGATCCCCCCGCTTATGGAGTCAAACCTTTCATAAGAATTAAGAAATATAGCATCATTCTAAAAATTAAATAAATATCAATTACACTGTTACAGGCAATAGCACGTCAGAGGAGCTTCGTGCAGCATCTTGACAGAGGGTTGAAGGGAAGCAGCTTCGTGGAGGTGCAGAGGGTGAACGTCCGCAGCTGGAGCCTGGAGTCGTGCCACCATTGCTGATCTCGAAGGGGCACTGTAGAGGTTGAAGGGACGTCGCCGCTGTGGTGACTGTTGAGGCCTGAGGGTGAGGGTCGAATCCCACCAAATCAATTATAAAAATATTTTATTCACGGACTCGACAGTTTTGGTTGGCCAATTTAACTGGTTTTTATTTATTTTTACTTGTTTAACCGCTTCAATAATTTTTTAGTTTAACCAGGTCAAATAAAAAGTTCAGTTTAAGATTTAATCGATTTTTAAAACATTAATTTCACTTGAAAAGCTAAGCTTGGCAATTTATATCCGATCCGCGGGTATCCGATCCTACCCGCCCTTCTTGGGGCGGGTTTTTAACTTGACCCGCAATGGGGCGGGTATGGGCGGGCTCAACAGTATTTGCGGGGTGGGGTGAGTTCGGGTTAGGGGTAAATCCGCCCCGCTCCGACTTGCACCCCACATATACCTTAAATGTTTTATTTTACTTTGATACTTTTTATCTTTCACTCAAGTGCCGCTAGGTTCTTTCAGGTTGCCAAAGTAAGGTTCTCTTGGTCCTTAGCTTGCAACGCTCAAGTAAGTAACAAAATCTATAGATTTAGTTCCCTTCCTTCTCCATCTTAGCGCTCAACTCTGTTTTGGTCATCATTTTGATTGTGTCGTATTCTCTCGACTCTGTTTTGGTCATCATTTTGGTTGTGCTTTGTTTTGATTGTGTCGGCGTCGCGTTCCACTTTTGGTAGTAGTTGGTGGTGAGTTTGCACTGTATCAATGGTAGGAAGCCTAGGCAGAGAAGGAGCAACAAGAGTGAATGAAAATTCATGGTTCCAAGTCAAACAGAGATGGCTAGTATCTTTGAAGTTGAAGAGGACAATGAAGATGAGAAGGTGGTCAAATTTGGGCTAAAAAATGGAAACCCGATGGTTAAATATGTGAAAAAGTTTTTTTTTTTCTTTTTCTTTGCATAGGCAGGTTATTGTTTAATTATGATGAGAATGGATGGTGGAGTTGTGGTGAGACTACTTCCTGCACAGATTGATGAAATATGGGAGATTTGGTGGTCTGTGAAGGAATGAAGGGTGAAGGAAAGTATTGGGGTAAATGGTGGTGCGTTATTGTGGAAGAGAGAATTCACAGGGAGGTGATGATTATTTTTAGAGAGTTGCATGATTCTGCTTTTTTCTACCTTCGGTTGCAGATAAGTTAGTAAAATTTTGAGGTGCAAATTGAATTGCTAATAGACCCTTCATTAATTATTTGTCACTGCAATATATGATGCTTAAGCATATGCGTAAGTGAATCAGTGATTATAAATTCAATGTTTTACTACTATCAACACTAGCTTTATTTCATGTCTTACTTTATTATGCGTAAGCACATGCGTAAGTAACTATAAGTCTATAATGGATACTTCAGAATGTACACAAAAGTCTTACTTTATTATGGATGATGTTTTGTCTTTATTGTTATTTGTTTTTATTTCATGTCTTATATATATACGTAAGAATCCATTCTTTCCACCAAAGAATCCATTCTAATTTACTATTTTGTTATTTCTTTAATTAATATGAAACTTACAAATGTTGAATTAGTTTACTAGTTTTTTTAGCTTCAGTTCATGTTTCATTTTTATGACTTAGTTTTTATTATATAGGTGCTATAAATTATTCTTTTAATGGAAGAAAATACCATTATGTCATCTCCTAATGTTGGCACTATGTCACCTCTTGAGGCAACTTCAAATAATCCTAGTCCTAGTGTAGAAAACTCTAACCCAATTCAAGAGCATCCAGAAGCAGCATATTCTACAGCACCATTAAATGGAGTAGAAGCACTTGAAGAAGAAGATGAAAACAAAGCAAGTGTTAAAAGTGATTGTTGGAATCATTTTCAAAGATTTAAAGTAGATGGTGAATGGAAGACCAAATGTAACTATTGTGGCAAATTATTAGGAGCAAACCCAAGAAATAGGACTAAAACATTGAAGAATCATGTGCAATACTATTGTAAGAGAGTGAAGCAAATTAACTCAAAGCAATCAACTCTTGCCGAGTGCTTTATGAAACAAGGAAAATGTGGAGATTCAGGTTCTTTTGATCAAGACATTTCAAGAAATTGTCTTGCGAAGATGATTATTATGCATGAGTATCCACTGAATATAGTCGATCACATTGGAATGAGGAGGTTTATCTCTAGCTTGCAACCTTTGTTTCAGTGCCCCACTCGCAATACAATAAAGAAAGACATCATGCAAATATATGCAGAAGAAAAACTCAAATTAATGAAGGCATTGGACAAAAATGGAAGTAGAGTGGCAATTACTACTGACATGTGGACTTCCAATCAGAGGAAAGGATACATGGTTGTCACAGCACATTACATTGATAGCTTATGGAAATTGCAAAGCTACATTTTGAGGTATTTTTCATAACATTTCCCTTATAAAGCTTTGGTTTTTATCATTCCCTAATTTACATATTCCTTTAATTTTCAGCTTTTCTTATGTTCCCACTCCTCACACAAGTGAAGTTCTCACTGAAACACTAATGAAGATTTTGTTGGAATGGAATCTAGATAAAAAATTATCAACTATTACATTGAATAATTGTTCTACTAATGATGCTATGATGGATGATTTATTGGGACGTTTGGATAGTGGATATTTGTTATTAGTGGGTAAATTGTTACATATGCGTTGTTGTGCTCAGATTCTAAATTTGATTGTAAAAGATGGTTTAGACATAGTTAAGGATGGTATTGAGAAGATTTGCAATAGTGTGCTATATTGGAATGCAACACCTAAAATGCATGAAACATTTGTGAGTTGGTGCAGCAAATCTGGAGTTCTATTTACCAAAAAATTAGTGCTTGATTGCCCGACTAGGTGGAACTCAACTTATGTTATGTTGGAAACTGCTTGGTTGTATAAAGATGTTTTTACTCGTTTAAGACAGAAGGAACCACAATATAAAAGTGTGCCAAGTATTGCAGAGTGGGAACTTGCTAAAGAGATTTGTGGCAAATTAAAAATGTTTTATGATGTGACTCAATTGTTTTCTGGGACACAATACGCAACTGCAAATCTGTATTTTCCACAAATTTGTAAAATTAAGTTGGCATTGAATGAGTGGCTTGATTCTCATATTCAGTTGATTAAAGATATGACATTTAATATGATGATGAAGTTCCAAAAATATTGGGATGATATTCATGGTATTATGGGTGTTGTTGCTGTCTTAGATCCTAGGTATAAGATGACTTTACTTGAGTATTACTTTCCAAATTTATATCCCTTTGACTACTCAAAGCAAATTGAAAGGATTCAACAAATTCGTTATGACTTAATCAATGAGTACCAACAAAGGAAAATTTCTGTAAGTTTAAGTATCTATGAGTCTACTACCCAAGAACTCATTAATTCGGGAGATAAAATGAGTGCTTATGATTTGTTTGTGAGGAATAAAAAGCGGGCAAATGGTTCATTTATCATGACAGAATTTGATCATTATTTGGAAGAAGATGTTATACCACGAACTCATGACTTTGATATTTTAGTTTGGTGGAAGGTAAATGGGGTTAAGTATCCAACTCTTCAACAAATTGCTAGAGATTTATTTACTATTCTGGTGTCTACCGTTGCTTCTGAATCTGCTTTTAGTGCAAGTGGACGCTTTATTAGTCATCACCGTAGTAAATTGAAAGAAGACACCATAGAAGCTTTGATGTGTACTCAAAATTGGTTGTGGGGTTTAGACAAAAAAGGTAATTTTCTATGTTCCATTCAATTTTTTATATGTTTATATATGATTTTGTAATAAAATTAATTGGTTTGTGTTCTTTAATTTCTAGATAAAAACCTCTCACTTTGGATGATTATTCTACAATTACTGATGATGAGGAGGAATATGGTGATGAGTTGATTGCATGATGGAGAGCTATGCAAAAGCTTCAAGTGTTAGAGTTTGGTTTTTCATTGCTTACTTGTTTTAATTTGTATGACTTTGATATATTTAGAGATTACCATGTTGATTTGGCAATTTAAATTATGGACAGAGATCCTTTCATATCAAATGATGATTTATTTGTAAAATTGTAAGTAATTTATGGACATAGTGCGGGTAGGGTTGGGTAGGGTGCGGGTTCTAATTTTTTCACGCGAGTAGGGTACTGGTTTTTGTTTATAAAACCCGCGGGTTGGGTAGGGGCGGGTTGAAATTGATTTTAAGGTTTGCAGGGCGGGGTTGGATTAGGGAAAAACCCGCCCCTACCCGCCCCATTGCCAAGCCTATGAAAAGCTGCACACTTTCCCTCTCTGCGCTTGTGAGCTTTAAGGAGTGTATGTTTTTCTTTTAGTTAATATATTTTTACTATAATTACAAAAAGTATGACATTGTTTTCATTTTACCTTCAGTTTTTAAATTTTTAAGGAGAAAATGGTAAAAATAATATTTTAAATTATTATTATTATTATTTTCAAAATTTTAAAAATAAAAAACATAATAAAAATAATATAATATTTTTATAATTATAATAAAAATATATCAACTAAAAATAATATTAAAAAAAATACTAAAAACCAAACAAATCAAACACTCATTTAGAATGTGTTTGGTAGTATATAATTAATGAAATTTTTATATACATTTAATATTTTTTTTACTTTTTTTGTTATTACTTTAAAAAAATGTTTGTGTTAAAATTAAGTTTTTTAATTACATAAAATATCAACTTAAAATTATATTTTTGTAAAAAAAACAGAAAAAAACATGTAATAAAAAATATATCAAATATGAAAAACAAAAAAAATAAAAAAACAGCAGTAAAATTCACATGAACATATACTAGCAATATCTAAACAAGTTAAATTTCATAATTTTTTAATATTATTATAATTACGCTTAAAAAATAATTATACTCTCCAATACTTAAAATAAATTTAATTTTAAAATTAATTTTTTTATCTTTGATTTTTGTGACAAATTCTTTTAAAACCTAAATTAAACAAACAATTATTTACGCACTGTCGCCTTTTCAATCAAGAGAAATGATTCAAACTTAGCATGGTATGGAACAATCGTATTATAAGGAAACCAAATATCAGCTAAAATTGTAAACTGGAAATTCAACTTAATTGAAATTAGGTCAAAATATATATTTCACACTTCGGTGGATAGGTTGCACAATCAATTATATGTTGTTTTGGATTTTTCCCAAACACAAACTGGCATTAGGGAAAAGAGAAGAAAGCTTTACTTCCTACAAAAGTGTTTTGAAAATTATGCATTGGAAACAGGCTACAACTCCACAGCCTAGATTCCAACCCAAACTTCATACTTCAAAGACAGCATTATAAAGGAAATACGAATACCACAGGATAAAAACAATAGTAAAATCATTGGGTAAAAAAAGATATACTGAAGAGGTGAACTCGAATATGTTATTGGAAACAAGATTAGTTTAATTTGAAATTTAAAATATTTGAATGTGCTTGTTTTGAGAAACTTGAATTTCTGCTGGTTCAGAACCTTAAAACTGATGTCCTTTGCTATTGTTATTCCTTATATGGTTGGAAAATAGTTTAATTTGAAGGTGGTAAAATATTCTTAATTAGTGGAAAATGATTAAGGTTTCTAAACAAGAGATTAAAATATTAAAAAAGGATTAAGAATTTAGAAAATTTAAATCGAGTTACCCGTTAAAATCTATATAATCTTCTGTTAGAAAGACTTTATAAAAACAAGAAAAGGAACAAGCTACTCAAATTCAATATTTAGGATAAACAGTGAGATTGAAGCCTGTAATTCTACTTGAGATAGAAGACTAGCTTAATGCACCGTGCGAAGACAACAAAATCGTCGGGGTTGAGGTCATAAAAGGTTTAAGTGTTTTGTAGCACAAGTCTCTTGGCCATAGTCACAAGCTAGCAATTGCATGCAGAGTATTTTCGAGCTTTTATTCTCAATGAGAAAGGGGAAGATAGCTTGCTTCATTCAACAAGGGCAAAAGTCCTTAGAATGTATATTGTCTATGCGAAAAATTTAGACATTTTGCCTCTAAGAAAACAACATGAATTTTTAAATAAAGAAAGAAAGGTGTCCACTCTATTTTCAGGATAATCCTCGTCATCGTGCAAGAAAGCAAGACAATATATTTGATAGGAATCAAGTAAATATCTCTTCCTCTATAACTTCTCTCCTGGAGATAATTGTAAATTCCACTAATTAAGTGCATATTTGGGTTGTATTAAGATTTGTGTTAAAAGCATTAATTATTAAATTAAACCTGTCAAAAATAAGTTTGTAGCATTAAATATAGGAATTTTTTGAAAATCCACTGGCCCCACATCTTAAAATTGATTTTCAAATGAAATAAGTTGGGTGGTAACTGGTAAGGGAAAATGCAACCATGATTCCATTTATTGGGATCTAAACAAGTTGGCATAAATCCCAATCCACGTTTAATCACTTATACGTGAGTCTCTTCAAGGGACAGACGTGGGAGCTGGCAAAGACAATGGCTCCCAACCAAGCCTCAAAATATCCTTAAAGATTTTTTAAATCTTCTTATTTATTTTTTTAAAATTTTCATGTAAATTGATGTTTTTCCCTTCAAAAAATATAGCATTAATATTTGGTACCCCAATTTAGATTTTCTGGCTTCGCCCTTGGTTTCTTCCTACAAAATGCTAAAACAAATGGGCTTTAACTATTGTGTGATTCTATTCTCATAAAATGCTAAAATAAATAGATTTTAACTAGTGCGTGATTCTCTTCCTACAAAATGCTAAAATAAGCAGACTAGTGCTGATTCTTCTCTTGCAAAGCGCTAAAACAAATGGACTCTGACTAGTGTGTGATTCTCTTCTTAGAAAACGCTAAAACAAACAGGCACCGACTAGTGCTGATTCATTTCCTACAAAATGTTTAAACAAATAGGTGCGTATCAGTGTGTGATCCTTTTTCTACAAAACATTAAAACAAAAGGATTCTGATTAGTGTGTGATTCTTGTTTGAAGCCTTCATTGGAGAGAGGATAGTATTAGTATAAACTTAATTAATAACAAATTGAGATAGGAAAGTAGTATCAATACATGACCTAATTAACAACAAATTATTAGAGAGAGAGAGAGGGAGAGAGGCTGTGTAAGTGTAACGAAGTTGGGTTTGTTTTCTTTGGTACAAGAAATTGGAGTGTTAAATTTTTCTTAAGATTGGGCATAATATGAACCTGGGCTGGTTTTACAATCAAAAGAACGAACTTAATGAAGTCCGGCCCAAAAAGAAATCAAAATTAATGATTTTTCTTGTGAAAGTTTGGTAGAAAAGATTTCATTCCTTATTTTTTATCAGTTTTTTTTTTTCATTTTAAGAATTGCACCTCAGTGTTTCATAGTAAAAAAATTGAATTAGATACTAATTATTTTTTAAGTAAACATTCATTTTAGTTTTTTAAAGATACAAGTATCATCAGTTTGACTCTCTAATAATTTTTAATATTAAATTTGTTTTTCTAAAAGATTAATTAGATGTAAAAAATGATATTGAATGATCAATTTAATGTAAAAAAACAACATTAAAGAATCAATTTAATGTATTTATTATTAAAAGACTTAACTGACATGTATATTTTTGAAGGATTGAAATGAAAATTTATACTTATTGTTTTAATAAAAATTTGATGTGATTTTGGCTGGCGGCAAGAGTTCAAGGCTTAAATAAATAAGGATTTGTTTCACATAAAAAAGTAAGGGTATTCGTTTAGACGAGATTTAAGGGCATGTAGGTTGGTGCAGGAGTAACAGAACACCTGGGTTCTTTTTCCCCTTGTATCTTCTCTTTCTTCCCTCACTTTAATAAATCAATCTCAGCTTCTTAACCATTGTTGTTTTATATGATCAGAAGAAAATGTAAAAGGGGCAATATCATATTTTAATCTCAACTTGTGTCTCATTTGGGTTAAACTTCAAGCTAAGCCCTGATGAACTAAATGGTTAACTCGCTTGCATTGGAATTCAAGGAATAGGGGAGTTCTTAATGTCAAGGGCTCTTGGTTTTTAAGCAACATCTCTACTGCACTTGACAGTGATATGTGTTTTGGATCTTCTAAAATTAAACTTCTCAAACTCTTCTGCTTCTCATGATTTCTTGCCGAGAAATTGTATATAGAAAATTGGGCAGCTGGTTAAGCACTATTCCGGGCATGAAATCGCAATCCAATGGAGAGAATATTGCCTAGGCACACATGTTAGCATGTGTCTATGCAAAAAAGTTTGAACCCCTATGACGCAAAACTAGGAGATTTCTACATGAACCCCCTGCTGATCAGTTTATAGGCTCAATTTGTGACCTTCCTTGTGTTTCAGCTAATAAAATTAACCAAGTTACAGAAAAAAAGAGGTCATAGATAACATGATAAGAAATTAATCTTCATTGACATTGACTAACTTCTAGTGGCAAAAGCTAACAACAAACATAAAGAAAATGAGAATGTTAATAAAGTTTCTCCTGAAGAAGCAATCCTAGGCTCTATATGTGACATTGACTGTAGCCAAAGATGGAATCAGAAATTCTGTAATCTGTCTTTCAAGTTTCCCCTACCAAAACCTTAATTAATTAATTGTATGGAAGAAGTAAACTAGTTGAAGCTTGCTTTCTTATCTTTTCTTTTGCTAGATTTCTGATGGTATATAAACTTCTTCTTGGAGACCATCTATAGGCTATTTTTCCATGTTTTTGTCTTATAAGCCTAGCATGTCATCACTAAATATGTTTTTACAGAAACTTAGAAACTCCTTTTCTCTTCTTTGGCTTCAATTGCTGCTGATCCTGCTGAGCAGTGCTTCAGTTAATGGTGTTGAGAAAAAGGCAATCGATTTCTTCTTCTTCTTTTCCATTCCTTATTAGCTAGATCAAATTGAGCTAGAGGCTAACATGTCATAACATATATATACACACACACACACACACACAGATATTCCTGTATGAGATTGAATATGAGCTTGAATACCATTTGACTTGTCCGCAGAACTTCTACATTGTTTTCTTGGGAGCTCATCCTGTGAGCAGAGACATTGCACTTGAGACCCATTTAAATGTTCTATCAGCTGTGAAAGGAAGGTAGCTTGACCAACTTTCGAACACTTCCTTATCCTTCTCTTTTCAAGCAAAAAATCACATAAAAATGAACCATGTAGCTCTTGTTCAATCAAATACTCCCTCTTCTTAAAATTGAAGGCATCCTTTCAAAGCCATGTGATAGAAATTTATTTCTTTTATTTTGTTTCTGGTTCAGTCATTTTTGGGTTTTAATTTGTGTTTACTTAGCAGCCACATGGAAGCCAAGGAATCCATGGTACATAGCTACACAAAGAGCTTTAATGCATTTGCTGCAAAACTGTCTGAGGATGAAGCCAAGAAGTTATCTGGTATTTGATCATTTTTCTCTAGTTCCTTCATATTTATTTAAATAGTATATATTTATATTGTTATTTTTACCCTTTTTTTGCATGTGTAGCCATGGATGAAGTGCTTTCGGTATTTCCAAATCAGTACCGCAAGCTACACACAACAAGATCATGGGACTTCATTGGGTTACCTCTGACTGCTAAGAGAAGATTGAAATCAGAGAGTGACATAATTGTGGCTCTTTTGGATACAGGTTCATCTTAGCTTTCTTCCCATTTTCATTTTCTTCTTAGTATTTCCTTGTTCTTGAAGTTAGATATTATATGAATGGCACTTCATAATTTAACTGCAAAACACTGTCTCCATATTGGTGAGGTAGGGATCACTCCTGAGTTTCAAAGCTTCAAGGACGATGGGTTTGGTCCTCCACCCGCAAGATGGAAAGGAACTTGCGGCCAATTTGCTAATTTCTCAGGCTGCAACAAGTAACATCCCTTTCCTTGGGTATATTGTGTCACTATATTTTCAATATATGGAGTTAACATATAATTAATAGTACCAATATCATTAGAAAAGGTGTTAACATATATTGTCAATACAAATGTGTTGCTCGCTTTCCACATTTAGAAAAGGCACTATTTATTTATGTGTAATGATTGACATGAAAAAGAAGGTTTTCCACGAAATGAAATAAAGGAAAACACTTCTAAATCCTCATTTATGTTAGTTCTTACGTACAATCTACGTATAAATTTGTCAGATAGACTTGTAGTACCAAAAATATGGGAATTGCTATGGTACCTTTATGGGTATGGTGAGTTGTTAAGCATTTATTGACGGTTAGTTTTACAATAAATGTTTAAAATTCTAATCAACAACTAATGAATGGACAACTTACCTTGAGTATCGGTATCCAAAAAAAAAGATGGGTATGAAAGTAATCCCCAAAAAATATATAGCTCCTAGATGATATTCTTGAAATTAAGTATTTGAAAATTCAATAAGGAGGTACTATTTGTGGTTTATGGAGGAGGTTCTAAATTAGATCCTATTGATCAGCATCTTCTAAAGTAAACTTCACAAATTTTAGTATGTCTTAAGCTAACTTTATGTATTCCTTCTGCTTGGCAACTCTCTATGGCAAACTTGAAGCAAGATCATAGGAGCCAAATACTTCAAGATTGATGGAAGCCCTGGTCCATCTGACATATTATCTCCCATAGATGTGGATGGCCATGGAACTCATACTGCATCAACAGCAGCAGGCAATCTGGTCCCAAATGCAAGTCTCTTTGGGTTGGCCAAAGGGACTGCTCGAGGCTCAGTGCCATCAGCTAGGTTGGCAATTTACAAAGTCTGCTGGACAACCAATGGATGTGCAGACATGGACATACTTGCTGCATTTGAAGCTGCTATACATGATGGCGTGGATGTCATATCCATTTCCATAGGAGGAGGGAATCCTAATTATGTGCAGGACTCTATATCAATTGGTGCATTTCTTGCCATGAGGAAAGGCATAATCACTGTGGCTTCAGCCGGAAACGATGGTCCGAATATGGCAACTGTCACAAATAATGCACCATGGATTGTAACAGTAGCAGCTAGTGGCATTGATAGGGATTTCAGGAGCACTTTAGAGTTGGGGAGTGGAAAGAATGTTTCTGTAAGTGTCATTCTTTTGGCATTCACATATTCTGCATTACTAGGGTAATTTTACCATAAATAAAAGGAAATAATAGTATTTACCGTTAATCAATTTTTAATTTCACAAACAAGGTTTCCATATACAACTATAATTAATTTAAATAAAACGGAGAGTAAATATTGTTATTGAAAACAATTCTATAAATGTACAACGAACTTTTCAGATTATTGTTTCATGAGAAGGTTCTGTAATACTGATAGAGTTCAAGGATATCTAGCTCAATATGTAAGTAAGATGAGTCTACATTGTCATAAGTTGCACGCGTGTACAAATTGTTGGCACAATCTACATCATTGAAATAATAATTATTTATTTAATAGTTATCCAGAATGGTTATTTCAATAATGCAGCCTATGTCAATAACTTGTGACATGCATGCTACTGGTGACATTATATCCAAGACCAAATATGCTTTTATTAATAATCAATCTGACATTCTGTGGCTTGTTTAGAAATTTTCCTGATGAATATATCATGTGTACATCCAACTATGGGCGTTATGCAGGGGGTAGGAGTGAGCACTTTCAATCCAAAACAAAAACAGTACCCCCTTGTTAATGGGATTGATGCAGCCCGAAACTCTGCAAGCAAGGAAAATGCTAGGTAATTTTCTTTTTGTTTGTCGATAACACATGGTTAATTGTTCAACAATAACAAAGAACATTTTAATGCATTGACAGATTATGCTTTGAAGATTCTTTAGATCCAAATAAGGTGAAAGGAAAGCTTGTTTACTGTAGATTTGGAACATGGGGCACTGACGCTGTTGTTAAAGCAATTGGAGGCATTGGTACTATAGTTGAAAGTGAGCAATATCTTGATGTTGCCCCAATTTTCATGGCTCCTGCTACCATCGTGAATAATAGCATAGGCGACATTATTACCAATTATATACCATCCACAAGGTAAAAGATGCTTCTGTTTGTTCTCTGAATGGCCTCTGAGGTCGATATTTTGCTACTTACTAATTTTTCTTTAACAAGCTCATGAATCTTTGCTACAATAAACAAAACTTTTCTACCGGATTATCTCATAACATCAATTTTACATGAATTTCTTGTTCAACTAAGATCACCATCAGCAGTGATACATAAGAGCCATGAAGTAAAAAGGCCAGCTCCATTTGCTGCTTCGTTTTCATCTAGGGGTCCAAATCCAGGATCCCAGCATGTTCTCAAGGTACCAAACAGTTGCAACTTTTCATCCATTATATATTTAGTGATATTTTTTTTATTCTGCTTGTATTTTAACCATAAAGCTGGTATTTAATGAACTGTGTGTGTGTTTACAATTTATTTGATGCAGCCTGATGTTGCAGCTCCTGGCATTAACATCTTGGCATCTTATACACTCAGGAAGTCACTCACTGGTTTGGAAGGGGATACCCAATTTTCAGAATTTACGCTAATGTCTGGGACTTCCATGTCATGCCCTCATGTTGCTGGAGTTGCAGCATATGTGAAGTCATTTCACCCAGATTGGACTCCTGCTGCAATCAGATCTGCCATTATTACCACAGGTGAACTTAAAGCTTATTTCCACTTTTGTTAGTTGATTTGTTTCATCATATGCAAAATCTGAAACCTTTATGCCTCAAGTCATAACTTCATATCTTTTGAGATGGCTGACTTGTCTATAATATTTGTCAAGCTAAACCTATGAGCCAGAGAGTTAACAATGAAGCAGAATTTGCCTATGGTGCCGGTCAAGTGAACCCAACAAAAGCTGTGAGCCCTGGTTTAGTCTATGACATGGATGACTTCGCTTATATCCAGTTCTTATGCCATGAGGGCTATAATGGTTCCAGTTTATCAGCATTAGTTGGTTCTCCTGTAAATTGTTCCTCTTTGCTTCCTGCGTTTGGCGATGATGCTATCAACTATCCCAGCATGCAACTTAGCGTGAAAAGCAACAAAGACACAACAGTAGGAGTTTTCCATAGAAGAGTGACCAATGTAGGTCCTGCTCCAACCGTCTACAATGCCACCATCAAATCTCCCAAAGGAGTGGAAATCACTGTAAAGCCTACTAGCCTCATTTTCTCTCATACCCTGCAGAAGCGGAGTTTCAAGGTAGTGGTGAAAGCAAAATCTATGGCAAGTATGCAAATTGTATCAGGTTCCCTTGTTTGGAGAAGCCCCCGTTACATTGTTAGGAGCCCTATTGTTATCTACAGTCCATAAGGCTACGGACTACAGTGAGCAATAACCAAAATCATGCTTGTAAAATTGCCTGCATGCTAACAATAACATATATAGCAGTTTTTCTGCATAATGTTGACATTTTGTTCATCATATGATATCAGATAATTCCTTAACTCCCATAATGTTCATATCTAATCCAAGCATCAAATAAGAAGTCTTAGTTATAATTTTACAGAGGCTTCAATCTAGGTGCTATATTTATGATAAATCGAAATATATGTATTTTTTTAAAAATGCAAGGAAGCTAAGAAAGCTTGCACCACAGTGTAAATCTGAACAGAACCAGCAATGTATCTCTTAAGCTTCCTTTCAGCATTGGTTTTTGAATATCTTCCATCGTGTTAGATTGCTAATCAGCTAATCTTAATATATTAATAAAGCCTTTCCTTCAGCCTGAGCCTAACCATTTCTTTTTTATGATAATATCAATACGAATTATCCAGTGAGCTAAATATTCTCCTTAATTCAAATATACTTTGATTTATTTTCTAACTAAACTTTTTAGGACATTTTCTTCATAAGATCCAAAACTCAATGTTTAACAGATAATAACTCCATTCCCACTCCTTGGTTGCCTTGCTCTGATCAGGCGAATCCTATTTGAGCCCATTTGATGGATCAGGGCAGATACCACCATTGCAGGATAAAAGGTCCTTGAAAGGTTTGTTCTTACATGAAAATTTAGACATGTGGGTTTATGGAGAGGACATTCCAAAATAAAGACATGATCTGCTCCACAGAACATTGGGTGATTGTTGGTAATGAAAAAACATATTTCGAGAACTTATACGGGAATACATTATGACAATGTACAAGGATTGTAAATGGCTTTTGGCATAGTTGAAATTGAAAATATTCTAAGGGTAATGTAATTTTGACAGCCATGATAAAGGGAAATGTCAAAACCAAGTGGATAGTTGTGAGTTCGACAATTGAAGATTTGAAGTTAAAAGAAATTATCAAGAGTAGTTGTCAACGGTCACTAATAGTTTAGTTTTTCTTTTCTTAAATAAAATGTACTAATTTGCATGGTTGACACATGTTTATTAGGTGTCAGAAACTAGCAGTTAGGATCCTTACCTATCTATTTATTTATTTATAATATATAAATTCTGACTTACGAGCTATTACGGTGCCATGTCAGTTAGTTGGGCTCTCGTATGATGTCACCTCAGCTTGTCTTAAGCTTTTTTCTTAAGCCACATCATCATAGGCCTTAATATCTGCTTCAACTCCTTCACTTCAAAACGGTCACGCCATCAACTTCACTTTCTCTTTTCTCCACAGTTGAGAATCTCGCGCTCCTTAATAACTCAATTGAATGAATTCTAACCCCTTGAATCCTCTGTCTCCTTAATTACTCAAATGAATGACTTCTAACTCTTTGAATCCAAAACATGGAGACACTTGCAGGCTACCAAACCCATCATGGTTTTCAATTTTCAATCACCATGACTTCGACCCACAAGTACATGGTCTTACATTAAATAGCATGCGAAGAGAGTTCCTTTTGGCTAGGATATCAGGGAAGAAAGAGTTGTTCATGGACTACGTGGAGAGCTCTTTGAAGCGTTTCTTCCATCAGCAACAGCAGCATTCCTTACGATTAGGAAAGTTAGATTTAAAAATATGCACCTATGATCCTGATCCTGAACGAGACTTTGGTAGCATAGACCTGTGGTTACGAGATGTGATTCATTATGGAATTGATACTGTCTCTTCACATGATATCATATCATGATCCTTACCCTTTGCCTCAATATGTTCTTGCTTCTCAGACGCTTCATGAACTGTGTTTGTCCGTGTCCCTTTTGCTTGATGCTTGCAGAGATATCAGTCTTCCTACTCTACGAGTATTGTCCCTTTGTAATATTCATAATGTCAATGACGATTTAGTCAAGCATTTATTCTCCTGGTGTCCTTTTGTAGAGGTTTTGAGTATCAAAGACTGCACACACTTATTTGATCTTCAAGTTTCAAGTCTTACTAGGCTTGTAGTGTTTTCCTTAGACCCATGCAGCTTAGTTAGAATGGTTGAAGTTGGGTCACCGAATTTTCAATCTTTCTCTTATTCTCGTGGTAGCAAATTCTTACCTAACATTACATTGCTGGGAGCTTCCAAAACTTTAAGAAAGTTGAAGCTGGACATCTGCAGAATTGGAACCCAGAGTCCATTTCATCAGCTGTCCACATTCATACAGCTTGAGGAATTGGTTGTTGAATATGTTGAAGATTGTGGGAAATTCATTAAGATGAAGATTTCAAGCCAAAGTTTCGAAGAGATTGGTCATCAGAAGCATGCTTAACATGACAGAAGTGGTTGAGATTGAATGTACAAATCTGCATGCAATGGAATATACATCCAATGTTTTGCCATTCCATTCTCTGAGCCCTTTAAACCCAAAGCATTTTAGACTTGAATTCCACCTTCTATCATTCCAGCATGTTATTTGGTTGGATGCACTGAAGAGATTATTTGAGAATGGTTTTATTACTACCAACTATCTGAAGGTCTTTATTGTTTTGAAAGACCATAAGGTAAACAATATATATTTTCTTTGAAATCTTCAAGTATAATGGCTTTCACCAGTGCATGCAAATTTAATAGTCTCCCATCAAACTTATTAATGCTTATGCAGGAATTGGTAATTCTGGATCTGGATGCTGGGTTGATTGAAGTAATGCTCTCTTTTCTCTGTCGAGTTGAGGATTTGGAGTCTACAGCAAAAATAATTATAGCATCAAATTTTGTTAATTTGAAGAATGAAATTTTGACTCCAATGCCTCCCCATATGGCTTTCAATATGGTATCTTCTTGTACCAGCAACTTCACGCAGGCATATAAAATCTTAGTATGATTATGTTAACACTTGCCTGTAGTTATTGCATTGTGCATATCATATTATTACGACGATCTACATATAGATTTGATAATATTAATGTATTTATCGATATCTCTCTCATTTTGTTCTATTTTCTTGTTTATTGACAGATCATCTTGGAGAAATTATCAAAAATTATAGTCTTGTGGCTGCATTGTTGAGACGGACACTACCACTGTAAATATTCCCGTTGTATTGAGGCAATATCTATCTTCATCATGTCAAATAACTAGAATTGTTTCAAAATGGGACTGAACAATTTGCTTGCTGCTATTTGTTGGATAGTCCAATCCTTTTTTTTTTCTTGATTGAATCTAGAAATTACTTCTATTCCACGGCTTTATGCGGTTTGTTAATTTTCTAATTTTTCTTTTCAACTTGTTTACTTATCTAATATATAGATGAATGAGAATCCCTGTGACTTCTACATTTTCCTCTAGAGGTGCTGCTTCATATGTATTTTGGAAGGGTAGGGATCCACTTACACCAAGTGTAAATCTTGACACACTTACACCACTCAATAATTTTTTTGTATAATGTGAACTTAACCAATCCAACCGTTGAATCATGTGCTATTATTTTAATGATCATGTATACCAAATTTTAAATAAATCAGACATATATAATTATCTAATTTAAGAGTAGACAATTTGCTTACATTTTAAAACCATATTATACATTAAAATAAAGTAATGCGATGAAGTATCAAATAATAAAGATGAATTTTCCTAATTGAATTCATATCCCTACTCATTTTGATTTATATATGGAATAGTTCTAAACTCCGGTAGCGCGCAGACTAAACTTGAAGTTCCAAATAAATAATAGATGCTATAAGAGTGCAATTCTTGACTACTGAATATTCTCTCAAATATTTTGTGAGCAAAAGTTGATGTGTGAGGAGAGGATTTTCCAATTATTACTCCTTGCCCCATATTATAGTTTTTTATGGTACAAGAGGCTATATCTTAGGTGCACTTTCTAGCTGTAGATGAAGAAATCAAAAGTAAGATTTTCAAAATAGAGTTGAATAGGAAGATAATTAGCTGATTGATCTTCAAAGGGGCTTTGCCCAGATGGCATTGATAGCAGGATTAATGAAAATGATGACACTCATGCCTGACAGTTTAAATAGAAGTGATCCAAACTTTGTCTTAGTCCTAAACCAACTTCTATCTGATGCATAACAATTTAGCCAGGAGTTATAAAGTCTCAGAAGTTGTTCAACTGAAACTAGAGAAGGATGACAGAATTGGATGAGACCTTTTAAATGTGCTTTCAATGGGGTTTGTATCCAGTCATTTCTCATTACCTCATGACTCCACTAACTTTGACGAAATGGGCAAGGCCATCATATCAATTATCAAGCCCCTTCTTTTATCTTCCAACACTGAATGATAGATCAGTTTTCATTAATTGATATGTGGAAAACGTACCCATGAATGTTCATGAACAGTCAGTCCCTGCTTATGCATACTAATCTATGCCTTTGGGTATATATGTATGAGGATGACATGTAGGATTAAACAGTAGATAATTAATGAGGGGATGATTCATTAAACAGCAAACATTAAGAATCACAGATTTTTAATCACAAGGTAAATCTATTTCTGTAGTGGCAGGAACCAATTTAACGATCACAAATGCTATGATCTGGGAAGAATTGACTGATCCATAACCCATAGCAAAGGTGGAGATGAAAATTTATATGAATCTCCTACAGTAATGTAATCTAGGGTGTATCTGGTTAGGCTACTTGATGTAGAATAATAGAAGTGATCCAAACTTTGTCTTAGTCCTAAACCAACTTCCATCTGATGCATAACAATTTAGACAACAATTTAGACAGGAGTTATAAAGTCTCATATGTTGGTCAACTGAAACTAGAGAAGGATGACAGAATTGGCTGAGACCTTTTAAATGTGATTTCAATGGGGTTTGTATCCAGTCATTTCTCATTCTACTCTCTGTATATGTTTGCTACTTAAATGGTCTTTTAATTGTATATACATCTTGTCATCTTGAATGCGTATGTAACACCTGCACCTTCTGTAGAGTTGATTAGTTTTAGCATATTCCAAGGTATGGATTATATATCTATAAAAAGAAATCAGGCCAGATATTTCTTCTTTCATTTACTTCCTTATTTCCAGCCACTGTATATGGAGTAAAGAGTGAGGGATACCCTGGTATGCAGCTTGATGTCCCCTGATAAGAAGTCTTTTGCCTGTTATGCACCACAAGCAATTCTAGTCAGCGC
The DNA here is from genome assembly GCA_023212625.1 of Styphnolobium japonicum. Taxonomy (NCBI): domain Eukaryota; kingdom Viridiplantae; phylum Streptophyta; class Magnoliopsida; order Fabales; family Fabaceae; genus Styphnolobium; species Styphnolobium japonicum. The sequence continues at coordinate 8,685,259 of JALBWW010000007.1, read as the reverse complement.
AGACCAGAAGTTGATGGTGAAGATTACGTGTTTTGATTTGTGAAAATGAAGTCAATCTTCATATCTCTTGGTCTTTGGGATGTAGTTTAAAATGGGGATAGAGAGCCTGATGGAGCAGCCAACATGATAGATAATCAAAGGAAGATATTGGAAGAGCAAAGGCAGAAGGATGCTAATGTCTGTCCATCATTTAAAATTTCAAAGGGGAGTTAACAAGCCAATCTTTTTCTAGAATCATGAGTACAAATGAAGCAAAAGAAGCTTGGGATATTCTCAGTGATAGGTTCCAAAGAGATGCTAAGGTAAGGGTTATGAAACTTGAAGCACTTCAAAGGAATTAGACAACATAAAAATGAAGAGTGAAGCTGGACTGAATTTTTTAATAAGAAATTGTAGTACAACAATCATTAATTTTACAATTAGCTTATATTTCAAAAATAAGAAAATTAAAGTATTTTTTTACAATATATGTAGTTACGATTTTGTCACTTCATGTGACTATTTGTCACTTCATGTGACTATGCAGTGTTTTTCACATCGGAGCCCAAGGTTTAAATTTGAATTGTCAAGACAGGAAGCACACTTTCTTAACTACTAGGTCAATCCCTTGAGTTATATATCACTCTATTTGAATTCAATTAATTGTTGAATGCATTTTTTTATTAAATTTAGATAAAATCACATATAAAATATTACAATTGTGTCTACTTATAAATTTAAAATTTACACAGTAAATTTTTAAAATTTAAAATTTATTTACACAGTAAAATTCAAATAGAGAAAGCAGAGAGAGGAGTTTTAATGTTTTTTACGTGCATGTGCGCCTCCTACTTCCACTTCACGGTACTAGTAGCTTCTTTGCAGCACATGAATGACGAATGCTTTAAATTGGACTCAAAGGAATGGTTGAGATCTACAAGATCACCATGTAATGATCGCTGACAGTAAGCGCATAACAATTGGCCTTAAAATCTCAATGAGTGCAGAATATTCCATAGCCTTAAACAATGGCTTCGGTTCTTTCATAGCTGACACGTACTAATTCCCTTAATTAGAATGCTAGAACATTGGCAACAATAATAAACACCAGCCATGACAGAAATGCGAACATGCTGATGAGAAGTCATGACTCCTAAGAGCTGGAAAACAAAACATTTATTATCTATCTACCCACTTAGAATTCTGCTAAAAAGTCTTCAGCCCCACAACCCTTCTGGGTCTGAAACAGATTCCCTCATGACTCCACTAACTTTGACTAAATGGGCAAGCCCATCATATCAATTATCAAGCCCCTTCTTTTATCTTCCAACACTGAATGATAGACCAGTTTTCATTAATTGATATGTGGAAAACGTATCAATGAATGTTCATGAACAGTCAGTCCTTGCTTATGCATACTAATCTATGCCTTTGGGTATATATGTATGAGGATGACATGTAGGATTAAACAGCAGATAATTAATGACGGGATGATTCATTAAACAGCAAACATTAAGAATCAAAGATTTTTAATCACAAACTAAATATATTTCTGTAGTGGCAGGAACTAACGATCATAAATGCTATGATCTTGGAAGAATTGACTGATCCATAAGCCATAGCAAAGGTGGAGATGAAAATTTATATGAATCTCCCACAGTAATGTAATCTAGGGGGTATCTGGTTAGGCCACATGATGTAGAATAATAGTTAAAACTAAAAAATGCCCATGAATTTTCACTTAATTAGCCACACAAAAATTGTCATAACACTGTCTCAAAGGATACTTCAATACTCTAATTAATCTTATAGGTGTTATTTAGTCTAAATAATCTTATGATTATAATTGTCAAGAAAAAAAATTAGAAAGGTTTCTCAAAAGAGGGAAAAAGAATGCCAAAAGTAAAATTGGAAACATGTTCCGTGGTCAGTGATATAATTTGGTACAGAATGGAGAAAGATATTTGCACCATTTAATAGACAATGACACATGATTAAACCCGTTGCCCCATCATGTCTGTGAATTATCATGATCCAAAGGTAGACTCGTTATTGAATTGCAATGAATATTTAGAGAAATTTGAAGCTTTCAACTTTTTCAGGCCTAGCTTCTTCATGTGCTTATTTAAGATTTAAGGTCAGGAGTTTAACATCCTTCATCCCAAAAATATTTTTCTCATGTTCTTGTGCTAAGCCCAGAATAGAGGTTACCTCCTTTCTTTATCGCACTGCATTATTCATAGCCACTAGTCTTGGAGTAAACATTGATTTGCCATATACCATTTACATGTTTGCATAGTTTGTATAGTGATATTTACACAAACACAGGAAAAACTTCCTTTTAAGTTATCAATGTTCCTAAAGTACATAATATGTTACATAAAGAAGGATTAGAGATATGAGTCCTTGCCAAGAATCACATCTCTGTAAAAACAAAAGAAAACAAAATCCGATAAAGAAAAAAGTATCTGTAGAAGTTTGGATATGCTGTACTATTTTTTACTTCCTATTTTCTTTTTCTGTTAAACCAAAGATTCTTATGCATATAGTTTAGGACCTTAACAGCCATAAAGTGTTTGATTTTTTTTCTTTGTCCTTGTTTTTTGCAGGCATAATGATCTTTAGGACACTCCTACTATTCCTGGCCTTTATGGTGACAAATTCAATTGCTCTCATGGACAAACAGACATACATAATACACATGGACAAGACCAAGATCAGAGCCTCAATTCATTCCCAAGACAGGACAAAACCATGGTTTAAATCGGTCCTTGATTTCATCTCTGAAGTTTCATTGGAAGAAGAAGAAGAAGAGATTGTAGCCCCTCAGCTTCTTTATGTTTACGAAACCAGCATGTTTGGTTTTGCTGCCCAGCTTTCAAATAAACAACTTGAATACTTGAACCAAGTGGATGGTTTCCTTTCAGCCTTACCTGATGAATTATTAACCCTCCACACAACATACACCCCACATTTTCTTGGCCTACAGAATGGCAGAGGACTTTGGAGTGCTCCTAACTTGGCCTCAGATGTGATCATAGGGGTCCTCGATTCAGGGATATGGCCCGAACATATCAGTTTCCAAGACTCAGGTGTGCCCACAGTACCCTCTCGTTGGAAAGGTGCTTGTGAAGAAGGCGCCAAGTTCTCTGCCTCAAATTGTAACAAGAAGCTTATTGGTGCAAGAGCCTATTTCAAAGGATATGAAAAAGTTGCTGGAAGAATCAACGAAACAGTGGATTATCATTCTGCTAGAGATTCCCAGGGGCATGGGACACACACTTCCTCAACTGCAGCTGGTAATATGGTGGATAATGCCAGCTTTTTTGGCATGGCTAGAGGTTCATCCAGTGGAATGAGGTATACCTCAAGAATTGCAGCTTATAAAGTATGCTGGCCCTTTGGCTGTGCTAACTCTGATATATTGGCAGCTATAGATCAAGCTGTTGCTGATGGGGTTGACGTATTGTCACTCTCTTTAGGTGGTATAGCCAAACCTTATTATAATGATAGTATTGCCGTAGCCTCATTTGGGGCAACCCAAAATGGGGTTTTTGTATCTTGCTCTGCAGGCAATTCAGGCCCCTCTAAATCAACTGTTGGAAATGTTGCCCCATGGATCATGACTGTTGCTGCTAGCTACACTGACCGAAGCTTTCCAACAAAAGTGAAGCTTGGGAATGGACAGATTTTTAAAGGCTCATCTTTATATCAAGGCAAGCGTACAAACCAATTGCCCCTTGTCTATGGCAAATCTGCAGGAACACAAAGGACAGCGCAGTATTGCACCAGAGGTTCACTTGATCCAAAGCTTGTACATGGAAAAATAGTTGCTTGTGAACGTGGAATAAATAGTCGAACTGAAAAGGGAGAGGAAGTAAAAATGGCAGGTGGGGCAGGAATGATACTACTTAACTCTGAAAATCAAGGAGAAGAGCTTTTTGCTGACTCTCACATTTTGCCAGCCACTTCGTTAGGGGCCTCAGCAGGTAAAATTATTAGAAGCTATATTCGTTCTGCAAAAGCACCAACAGCTTCAATTTCCTTTATAGGGACAATGTATGGCGACCCTGCACCAGTAATGGCAGCATTTTCTTCTAGAGGACCAAGTGCAGTGGGACCAGATGTGATTAAGCCAGATGTAACTGCACCTGGTGTGAACATCTTGGCTGCTTGGCCACCCACAACTAGCCCAAGCTTGCTCAAGAGTGACCAAAGAAGTGTACTATTTAACATAGTCTCAGGTACCTCAATGTCTTGCCCTCATGTTAGTGGCATAGCAGCACTGATTAAATCTGTGCATAAAGATTGGTCAGCTGCAGCTATCAAATCTGCTCTGATGACTACAGCTTACACATTAAATAATAAAGGAGCTCCAATTGCAGACATTGGCTCAAATAATTCAGCATTGGCTAACCCTTTTGCATTTGGTTCAGGCCATGTTAACCCAGAGTGTGCTTCTGATCCAGGGTTAGTCTATGATATCACCACCAAAGACTATTTAAATTACTTGTGCAGCCTGAACTATACCTCTTCCCAGATTGCTTTATTGTCAAAAGGTAATTTTACTTGTTCCAAAAATTCAGTTCTTCAAGCTGGTAACTTGAACTACCCTTCGTTTGCTGTCCTATTTGGCAGAAGTGCCCTTAATGCTAGTGTGACATACAAGAGAGTAGTCACAAATGTAGGAAATCCCAGAAGTGTTTATGCAGTGAAAGTGGAAGAACCAAATGGAGTATCAGTTACTGTTGAACCAAGGAATTTGAATTTTGGAAAACTGGGTGAGAAATTGAGCTACAATGTGACTTTTGTTGCATATGGAAGAACAACAGTTGCTGGTAGTTCATCATTTGGGTCCCTGATTTGGGTATCAGGGAAATATATCGTAAGAAGTCCTATAGCAGTAACCTGGCAATAGCGAAGGTCTTTCTAAAGGGTAGTATTGAGAGAAGCAGAGAACTTTATTAGATGACCCATCACATATATATATAATATTTTTTGGTGTCAGATGAACCATTACATTATTGTTGAAAGGGAAATGCTTTAAAATTATAAAAGCAGAATTATTTCTTTTCCAACGAGTTGCCAAACAACCATTTATAGTTTCAAAACGAATTCTAAGCGCTAGAATTAATTCTCCAAATGCATGAGTACTTTTAAAAGGCCTATCTAAACATGCACCCTACAAATATTGCCATAGTCAAACAAGATCATATATAATTTTGTTTATTTTATTAACAAGTTGTTCCTTCAATTTAGATTTAAGACCTCTGTCTCATTCTCCACCTACTCTACCTATTTGGTTTACATAAAAACTTAAAATTGTGTTTAATGCAGATAAAACACTCTTGGTTCTAACTTCAAAATCACTCTTTCATTAGGTTTTTCTTTTTTGTCCAAGTTAACAAAAGTGAGATAATTAGTAAAAATATACACACACATGATGACAGCAAACAACTCCTCACATCTAGCATTTCAAACAACTATTTCATTAAAATAAATTATAACATGCCAAAATTTTCCTTTAGGTCTATAATATATAACATCAACTTTGAATGGCCTCACAATTATAAAATGAGATGGTCATACACCCAAAAGTCATTAGGTAACCAAGAAATATAATTAGAATCATTCTAATCACATAGTTATTTGATTTTTGTTTTTTATAAAAAAAAGAACCAAACACTTAAGTCCTAAACTTAGAATCAACGTGTATTGGAAGAATCCAATTGAATTGCTTGCTTTTGTTATGTGTTGTGTTTACTGTTTACCACTGTTGATTACCAAGGGCACAAGTAAATTATTAATTGGATGCTAAGGTCAACCAATTTACCAGATTCTCCCAAAATTTTCATTGTTAAGACTTCTTAGAAGCTTTGAAAAATGTTTTGACTTATGCCCCCACCAATTAAACGAATACAGAGAATCAAAGATTTTGAAGTTTGAACTTTCCCCGTTTCCATTTCAAAACAACTCTGTCATAATCATTTGTTTTTCTTTCGTTTTCTGCCAACAATGTGGTGTGAGAAATCTGTCATGGGCAACCTGCTGCATCGGTAACATCTTAAGACTGAGAAAGGAAGGCATTCAGAACCTGACAACAATGCCGGTATTCCGCGTGGGCTTTGTACACGTCGTCAGTGGGACCAAGCTGACCTGGTCCGTGTTAGGAGAGAGAGAGAGAGAGAGAGAGAGTTCCATCTTCTTCTTCCCCTTCTCATAAAGCTTCAAAATCATAAAGCTTCAATCAAAAAGGTAAACTTTCCCACTTTCTGATCATTAAAATCTTCCTTTTGAGCTAACTTTCTTCATTTTATTGTACACCCACCATTGTTTTTTCTTTTTTATCAATTGAAGGGCTGCAATTCACTTCCTCTTGTTTTTCTCTGTTTTATCCTGTGTACAATTCTTTTGTATCAATTCAAATCCAGTTGACATATTGTACTTAGAATAATTCCATTTCGGTATCTCCTATGACCCTATTGTATTAAAAATCAAATCTTGTGTAGTTTTGCATCATAAAGGCGAGAATTCTGTGTTCTATTTAATGGACAATTATGGGTCTTCACCACCATACCGGTATCCAAACCCATATTTGGACCCTCAGAACCCTCCTCCTCCGTACCCACCTCCAGCTTCAGGTCCTGATCCATATGCACCTCCTCCTTACCCATATTCATTCAATCCTTCACATTCCTTCAACTATTCCTACCCCCCACCTCCTAGATCAGCCTCCCAGTCTGGCCCCTTACACTATTCCTATCCCCCACCTCCTCTATCACCCTCCTCAGCCCCCCATTCTGGCCCCATAGACTATTCCTATTCTGGCCACTTAGACTTTAACCAACCTCCTCCACCATTAGACTTTCCCCGGCCTCAGCCATCTTATGCTCCTCCCCTTCCTTATCCTTACCCCTACCAAGTTCCTCCAGAGAGTCATAGTCCTCCTCAGCCTGCTCTTTCACAGCATACCAGTTTTCAATATGGATCATCTCATTACAGTAACTACCAACAAAATGAGGCCTATTCATCTCCTGTAGTCCCCTCGCATGCCAATAGCTTCTCTGGTCCCTACCAGCAGGAGAGCATGACCTCCACAGGAGGTGGAGTAACACAAACTAGTGATAATTTCAATCCTTCTCGGAGTTCTGCTTACCCACCTTTGGATGATCTTATGAGCAATGTTCGCCTGTCTGATACCCAGCCAACTGCTCCTGCATCACCCCCTGCACCTGCTGTGCAACCATTGACACATTCCATTTCAGTTCCAAAGCAAGAGAAGAAAGAGGAGTTTTATGGTTATTCTAATAACTCCTTCTCAGGTTGGGGATCCTCCTACTCTGATCAGGTGGATTCATCTAAACTTTCAGCTTATTCTGGCTCATTTAATGACTCAGTGCATAGTCAGAGTTTGCAGATTATTCCATTGCAGAATAAAGGGTCCTTGAAAGTTTTGCTCCTACATGGAAATTTAGATATATGGGTTCATGGAGCCAAAAATCTTCCAAATATGGACATGTTCCACAAAACTTTGGGGGATATGTTTGCTAGATTGCCTGGTAATGTGAGCAACAAAATTGAAGGAACTATGAGTGGGAAGATTACCAGTGATCCTTATGTATCAATTTCTGTATCAAATGCTGTAGTTGGGAGGACTTTTGTGATTAGCAACAGTGAAAATCCTGCTTGGGTGCAACATTTTTATGTTCCTGTTGCACATTATGCTGCTGAAGTGCACTTTGTTGTTAAAGACAGTGATGTCGTGGGTTCACAGCTCATTGGCGTTGTGGCAATTCCGGTGGAACAAATATACTCAGGGGAAAAAGTAGAAGGGACCTACCCTATCCTGAATAATAACGGGAAGCCTTGTAAGCAAGGTGCTGTCTTGAGCCTATCCATTCAGTACATCCCAATGGAGAAACTGAGCATTTATCATCAAGGAGTCGGAGCAGGGCCTGACTATATTGGGGTTCCTGGCACATATTTTCCTTTGAGGAAAGGTGGAACTGTTACTCTATATCAAGATGCCCATGTTCCGGATGGCTGCCTCCCTAACGTGATGCTTGACCATGGGATGTATTATGTTCATGGAAAGTGTTGGCTTGACATCTTTGATGCCATACGTCAAGCTCAGCGTTTGATCTATATTACTGGGTGGTCAGTGTGGCACAAAGTTAGGTTGGTAAGGGATGCTGGTTATGCATCAGATAGCACCCTGGGTGATCTTTTGAGGTCTAAGTCACAGGAAGGAGTAAGAGTGCTTCTCCTTATTTGGGATGACCCTACGTCAAGGAACATTTTGGGTTACAAAACAGTAAGTAATGCAATTTTTTATGTTACATATAATTGCATTTTCATGTTTGGGATGGCTGATAGGATTTGGTCTGCAATTTTCTGCATGTGAACATCTTGCTGCATGTTGTTATCATAAATACATCACTCTATATCTTTTCTAACTTCGTTGATTGTGACTTTTGAACTGTGATAATGAAAAAAAAAAAAAAAAGATATTGGCTTTGTAACCAGAAACTTAAGATGGGAAAAGTTGTTCAGGAGTCGATGATATATTTAGATTGATTCTCTAACACATTTTTCCTGGTTACTAGTACAATCCCTCCTAATTAAAATTTGTTTATGTCCTTGCCTTGGTTGATGGTGGCCCTAAATAAATCAGAAGCTATCTTCACAACTTGTTTACATTTGGATTTGGGACATTTTATTTCTTGGCTTGTGATATTCTTAAACTAGGTTCCTCTGCTTATAATCTATCATGAGATTATAACAAGAAGAAAGTTAAGTTGTTATTTCCCTTGTCTAACTGGTTATATAAATAATGTATGAGACCTAGCAAAGCCATTCTTTTGTCCTGTGTTAACACTTTTTATGCATGATCTCTGAAGTTTACTTTAATTCAAGTAAGATTAAGATTCTAGAACGAGTCTTTTGGGTTTTTTCTTATTATTATGAATATGATTAGATCTTTTAGTTTTAATTATCAAAACTCTTCTGCTTTACATTCAGGATGGTGTCATGGCAACTCATGATGAGGAAACTCGACGATTTTTCAAGCACTCTTCAGTGCAAGTGCTGCTTTGTCCTCGCATTGCTGGAAAACGACATAGCTGGATGAAGCAAAGGGTTAGGTTTTCAACTGTTTGTATTTTGTATTTCGTATATTTGTAGAATATCTCCTGAAGTTCCTTGCATAAAGGAAAGTGAAACTTCAATTTCATGTATGTCAGAATTTAAAAGTTTCAGTTTTGCTAGCTCTTATTTTTACTTATTTACATTGGACCTCTAGATATGTTTTCATATGCTTCTACAATTTTGGTTTCAGACTTCCACAGTGAATTTCATCTTCTGATTTTCAGGAAGTTGGTACAATATATACACATCATCAGAAAACTGTAATTGTGGATGCTGATGCTGGAAATAAAAAAAGAAAACTTGTAGCATTTGTTGGTGGACTTGATTTGTGTGACGGGAGATATGATACTCCTCACCATCCTCTCTTTAGGACACTGCAGACACTGCACAAGGATGACTATCACAACCCTACTTTTACGGTAATCTTATTTTCAGACTCCATTTGGTTGCATGATCATGACTAACTAGATTTTTCCGTCAATCATTTGATAAAGCAACGGATGAATGGCGGCGTTGGCAGAAAAAAAGCTACAAAAGTATAAATCCAAGTTTTAGTAGTTCTAGAAGAAGTCAAAGCATAATCAAGAAATATTTTTGTATTCTTGTATAGGGAAGGTCAAAGGGATTGTTTCCATCAGTACATGTTGTGTGGGTCTTCAATGCAGCATGCTTTTAACTGCAAAATTAGCACTGCCAGTGATATGTAAAACCTACTATATAAGGTGTTATTGCTATCTAGCTGGCCTTTGAATGTGTGAAATTAATCATTTCTTGCACGTCTAAAATTTTCCTGCAAAAACCATGATTCATGAACGAGATGTTCTCCTATTTAAGCTGTAGAAGTCAAGCAATTTAAATCATGGTGGAATCCTGTAGCTAGGAATCAATAGAATATAGTGTTTGAAACAAGAATACCAATTTATTCCTATGATATGGGTTATTTAATGACAGGGTAATATTGGTGGTTGTCCACGGGAGCCATGGCATGACTTGCATTCTAAAATTGATGGTCCAGCAGCTTATGATGTCTTGACCAACTTTGAGGAGCGCTGGTTAAAAGCTGCAAAACCTCAAGGAATAAAAAAGTTGAAAATTCCATATGATGATGCATTGCTTAGGCTAGAAAGAATTCCAGATATTATCAAGGTGTCTGATGCTCCTAGTGTTGGTGATAATAATCCTGAATCTTGGCATGTTCAGGTAATTAGTCAATTAATACTGAAGCAATTTTTTCTCATTTACACAACTTAAAGGAAACTATTGATTACATTTGCTTTGGAATGCAGATATTTCGTTCAATTGATTCAAATTCTGTTAAGAGATTTCCAAAGGATCCAAAAGATGCAACGTCGAAGGTGAACTGAAGATTTTAGTGTTTCGATTTTTCTTTTTCATGCTTGATTTTAATTCATCAGACTTGAGCCACCTTGTGTGTGACTATGAGAAGGTTAAACATTACTTTGCTTTTACAGAACCTAGTATGTGGGAAGAACGTGCTTATTGACATGAGCATACAAACAGCATATGTGAAGGCCATTCGTGCTGCACAGCATTACATTTATATAGAGAATCAATATTTCATTGGGTCTTCATACAATTGGATTCAACATAAAGACGTTGGTATGGCACTCCTCTTTCTGCATAAGTGTTGCTTGTTGCTTGTTGCTTGTTGCTTCAAGAATTCCATCTGTTACTATGCTGAAGATTTTGGAGAACATAAATTAACATGGTATATCAGCTTTTGTAAGGATAAATCATCCAAAGCCATAATTCATTATGGAGAATTAATCTTTTACTAATTAAATTGAGTAGCCTGCAAATTTTATGAAGAAAAAAGATCTTCCCTTTCAAATGTGTGTTATGCCATATTGATGCATTATATTTATCAAAGGCTCCGGAAGTTACATATACAGCAAATTGTTTTACTATTTGAAGAATGTTAAAATTATAGGGTTTAGGTAGAGAAGGAGTAAAAGAGAGAAGGAATACTAATGAATAATATGAAATTTGATTGATTTGATGTGTTTTAAAATACAAAGCGCTAACCCCTATTTATACTAATAATTGGGTCAAGTACTAGTGTAGTACCACTAGTACAAGCCCAAGCCCACTAAGACAATAACACTCATAACCCTAATTAAAAAAGGAAACAAATCAGGAAACATAATGAAATTAGGAAACAACTCCTAAGATTGCTTATTCAATTAGATGACTAATTGATTCCACAATATATTTTAAAGATCTTCTGAAGATATGTTAAGATATTCTAAAGATACCCTAAAATACCCTGAAAATATTATGAGATATTCTAACACTCCCCCTCAAGCTAAAGCTTACTAAGCTTTAAGCTTGTTACAAATAACAAACCTAGCCAAGAACACAGCAACTCATACAAGAAATTAGACAAAATAGACCCAAGCCAAACAACAGCAAAGCATCAAACAGGATGAGTCGTGGGATGCATAGTCAAACAACCTCTTGGAGAGGTGAAATCAAGGCATAAGGGGTGAATTAGATAGGAGAAAGGCCACGACCGTCTCTGTTGAAGTCTTTGTCATGAAAGGTGGCACAAGGAATAAGAACACCATTGGAATGTGAGCATCACTGGTTACTGCAATGCGTGAAAATGGAGGCGGTAGCAAGAACTCGCCAGAACTGAGGCACGGCGGAGGAAAAGACTGCAGGCATTGGGTCACAGTAAAGACAGACACCATTGAGCAACGGGCAACAAGTGTTGAAAGAGTGCACACACATAAGATGCTAGATCTGGATGAACAGGGGCTGGATGGCTGGAGAGAGATCACCAATGCACGAAACAGCTCTGAAGAGTGGAAGAAGCATCATCGCAAGAAGCTTGTTACAAATAAACACACTAAAAGAAACTAATCATAAAAATAATGTGGGCTCCATAAATAATAGCTCAAAAGACAACTCAAGGATGCTGGAAACGCTGGAAAGACAATATATGAGATGAGCGCTATTAGAAAGATAACTAAACAAGACGGCTGGAGTGACACACAGCCAGAAGAGTTTGTTAGAAAATTGCATGGCCAAGAAGGAAGAGACATTGTTGGAAAGACGCACAGCAAAAATTTCCTGGCAAGCAATCATGATGTATAGCAACGCCAAAACTTCTCCAAGTTCAACAAAAACAGCATTTGGAAGCTTCAAATAGTAGGAAAATTTAGGAGGAAATTGAAAATAAGGCTGGTGTGAATCGCAGCCAATAGAGAATTTATCACCGATATGACTCATCGGTGAGATAGGAGAAATTACCACAGATAAAATCGTTGGTGAGAAGAAAAGTCACCACTAGAATGATCGTTAGTGGGTAGAAAAGTCACCGCCGATATGATTCTTCGATGGGAAGTAAAGCCGAAATTGATGCATAGTCAATGAGAATTAAGAGAGATACAAGACAGAGACATAGTCAGAAAGGAGTTCCAGATTTTAGGGAACTCGGCAGCGGAATAATGATGGAACTAGGTCACAAAGGATGGTACCGCTTTGATACCATGTTGTGTTAGAGATATGATTAATCTGTTAGTTTGTTTGTTTACTGAGTCAGCAGAGTTAGTTTGTTATTAGTCAGTTAGTTTGATTTTGAAAGATGTTGTTAAATGTTTAGTTTCTTATATCACAAGCCTCTGTCAACTGTGTCTTTTTTTATGCTTTCTATCACTTACTGGATGAAAATGCAGTATTAATAAGGTCAATGACGCGCCACATAGATTTATTTTGAAGATCTCTTTTAGTCTTTTTCATGTTAAATTTTCATGATTTTGCAGGTGCTAATAATTTAATTCCAATGGAAATTGCGCTAAAGATTGCTGAAAAGATAAGGGCAAATGAGAGATTCGCAGTGTATATTGTTATTCCAATGTGGCCAGAGGGTGTTCCAACAGGAGCTGCCACACAAAGGATTCTATTTTGGCAGGTATGCTTCAATTCACTGCACTTCCAAAGAATTGATTTGTTGTAGAAATATGATAAACCAATATGTAATTTTGATGTCAGAAATATCATTGTGATCGTAATAATTTTGAAGATCTAGGAAAAAAAAGAAACTTCCTTTTCTTTTATTATTATTTCGTTATTCCAAACCAATGTGAGCTATGGTGAAAAAAGAAAGTGGACTCAAATTATAATCAGAGATATCAATGGCCTGTCAAATAAGTGGTAGGGCTCAATTGTTCAGAACTCTTGGCTGCCTGATGTCAAAGAAAAAAGTTATAGCACATGTCAGTACTTGTTTATTACATTTCTTAATCTGGAATTATTTTTTAATTTTTGCAGCATAAAACAATGCAAATGATGTACGAGACAATTTACAAGTCTTTGGTTGAGGCTGGGCTTGAAGCAGCATTCTCTCCACAAGACTATTTGAACTTTTTCTGTCTTGGCAATCGGGAGGCCATAGATATGCATGATAATATTGCTGTGTCCGGAACTCCTCCCCCAGCAAATAGTCCACAAGTATGAATACCATGCTCCCCCCTTCCTGGTTCTGATCTTCCCATTTACATTTTTCTGCTGCCATTTTAGTACCACATTTTTATTATGAACCTCCTAGTGTGAAACAAGGAGTTCATATAAAATTCTAGACATCTAGTACCTATGGTAGAAAAAAATTTGCTTCCAGATAGCTGTTTATTTTGTTGGCATGTAAACTGCTCCCTGCCACTCTAAAGGTGAAAAGCTGTTACAGATTAGTTAGTTCTCTATTCAAGTGTCTTTATTTTTTTTAATTTAATTTCCTGAAATGAATGGCTTATGAGTAGGACCAACGTTCTGACAGTCTTTATAAGCATCTTGATGATGTGTTTCATGGCTTGCAATTTCTATTTAGTGAATGCAATTGTAAATTTTTTGTACGTTGGTGTTCTATTTCCAGGCAGCTAGTCGAAATAGCCGACGTTTCATGATTTATGTTCATTCAAAAGGCATGATAGTTGATGATGAATATGTGATATTGGGGTCTGCAAACATCAACCAGCGCTCTATGGAAGGAACAAGGGACACTGAGATTGCAATGGGAGCCTACCAACCTCATCATACCTGGGCAAGAAAACAGTCTTATCCACATGGACAGGTAAGCTTTTTTAAGTTATTGGCTACTCATATTTGCTTAAGAAGCCATTGTTCATATAACCAATTTCACGTTTCACTCGTGGCATTCAAGCTTTTTTTTTTTTGTCTTTCTTTTTCCTCAATTGTTTTAGACAACATTCTCCAAACATTGTGGAAGTCTCTGTTAAAAAACAATGAAAATTGAAATGCTTCAGTTGCCAAAACTAAATTATTTCCTTTACTCTCCTTTCTTCCGTTTGGGGTTGGAACCCACATTATGGGGGCTACCAGGTCTTTATGACCATCAGGCCACAAAACCAATGTCTTTGGGTTTTATTTTGGTTTCTCTAATTCCCTGGAATACAAATATGCTAAACGTTCTAAATTTAGCTTCTGGTGTCAGTGAAAAGTACTAATATATTCTTTTTGTTCTGAATGAAGCAAAAAGAATATAGGTTGTGCAACAGCTACAATACAAGTGTTTTCACATTGTTATTTCTGCATTTTTTTAATCCCTTAACATGTATCCTAACCTGACTGCAATTCTTTGTAAAACTACACTATGTAGATCCATGGATATAGGATGTCACTTTGGGCAGAACATACGGGTACAATTGAAGACTGCTTCTTGCAACCAGAGAGCCTGGAATGTGTAAGAAGGGTTAGAACAATGGGTGAACTGAACTGGAAACAATTTGCAGCAAATGACATAACAGAGATGAGAGGGCATCTACTCAAATACCCAGTAGAAGTTGATCGAAACGGTAAGGTTAGATCCCTTCCCGGCCAAGAAGAGTTCCCTGATGTGGGAGGAAGAATAGTGGGATCATTTATTGCCATTCAGGAGAATCTAACCATTTGATGAGTTGATTACATTCACATTGCTGGCCATTAGGATAAGATGAATGTAAATTACAAAATAGAAATCAAACAATTTTGAAATGCATTATAGTTCAAGAAACACATCCTTTGTATGGTAATAAACTCTTTATAGGCTCTTTTTTTTCCCTTACTTGGAGGATTAACATACAAACCCGCTTACCACATTCCAGATTATCACTCCCTCCTTGTCTATCAGGCCAGCATACTTAACCCAGAAAAAACTTGTCAAAACTCTTGTTACCATATATATTACACTACCGGGAACACTGTTTTGTAATTTAGAGTGCTACTGAGTTTGCTATGACATTACTGCCTGCTTAAAATCATGATCTGAGTTTTGTTCTGTTATTTGATTTTAGTAATTATATATGTATCTTTTATTCTCTTTATCTTTTAACTATTTTTCCTCCCTCACTTGAGGCTGTTACGAGTTTCATTTTTTATTTTCTTGATGAATTGTCATGAGTATTCACAGGGTAATTTCGCAAAACTATATGCCAAATACGGATTTTACTCCGAGCATCCATTAACTACAGAAACTGCCACGTTCAATCTGAAAGGAAAAAAAGAAAAAGGACTAGACAAATACTCCCTATCAAGAATCACAACCTAGCATCATTTTGGAGGAAGCAAAATTAGACTCTCAATGACACTAGTAAATTTTCCACCTAAATTTCTATTAATCACTTGATCTTCCATCCTTTATAACCAGTCAAGGCTTTAACCTGTATGTCCAAAGCACCGGAACCATACAAGGAAGAGTAATAGTACGTACACTTCTTTGCAAGCCATAAATAACAATCTCAGCCCCACTGCAACTTTTTTTGAAATGTTTAGATCGTGCGCATGTACCTCACATGATATGTGAGACAACCGTATATGAAACTATCATTATCTTACAAGGAGCATTACCTTCACTGTTCATCTTTGGAGAAATTTTCCACGCATTTTCTTGAGAAGACACCATTCTGGCTGGTAAAGATCCAATGAAGATGTAGGTGTACAGCCAAGTTATAGGAATTTTTTTCATGCGACGTTTACAAGCTTTGCACGCCCAGTTCTCTGATCAACTTCCACTCGAAGACCAAGTGCAGCAATTTCAGGCACATCAACAGATCCCTGAAGCTCCAATTCAGCAACTACCCTTTGGTTCTCCTCATTCCCCTCCAACATATTCCTCACAGACCATATGCCCCACTCTCTCAGGAAAGGGTTATCTTCATCAGTAACACACTGCTGCAATAGCAGTAGAATTCCATTCCTCTGCCTAATTTCATCTTGTGCATGCTTCCGTCTATATAAACAATTGCCAATAAGAGCAACAATGTCTCGCCTAAATCCCTTGTAAGGACATGGTTTTGACGAACAACTAGCTCCATCTTGATTCTCAGATTGTTTGATTGATTTCCTGATTATTGCTGAAGGCTCAAGGTCCCTAAGCAAAGACAAAAGCAACTCTATGAGGCCATGTGACAATAGCACATCAACAACATCCTCTGCATCCTCCCTATTACCTCTCACACTATCTTGGGCACACATATCCCTCAATATAGTAAGAGAGTACCCAAGAACATCAACTGCAGCAAAGCCAGTAGGAATACCAGACTTGCCTCTTCTCAACGCATGTTCGAGAACCCCAATAGATTTCTTGAATATTTCAAAAACAAACAATGCAACCTCATCCGTAACAGTAATATCTCTGATCCGCTCATTCAAGATTTCTGATACAGTCCGCAGAAGAAATGCTTGTTCAGATGAAAACTGATAATCTCTTAACTCAGTACCTTCACCCTCAGGAAGGTCAACAAACCGTAACTCAGAAAACAACAGAGACAATTGAGATTCTTCTAGGCAGATTCTTGAAAGGAGCAACTTTAACCATTCCTCTCCAAAGCCAGCTGGTTCAACAGAAACCAATGAATAAGGAAAACAAAAAAAAGAATCAAATCAAGCTTACAACTTTCAAGACCCCAGATTACAGCAGAGCAAAAACATCAAATTATACAAACAAATACATCTAACTACTTACCAGAAGAAGCAGTCCGCAAAATTTCTGCCACTATAGGCCACCCACTATCAGTGGACAGCTTTCTAAACAATTCAGGGTTCCCATCACAACATGTATAAATTATCATACACAATGGGTCACAAGTCCCCTTACTGCATAGTCTTGCAAGAGATACAAACCCAATTGGATAGAGTTCTTCCCAAATAGAATGCTGATGCTCTTTCCCAGCCCAAGAAACATTTGCCAAAACCTGCAGACCCAGACGAACCAATCCATGATCTGGGTCTGAAGAACCCACAACTGACCTCAAAATATTCGAAACAATACCAACTCCATTAAGCTCAACAAATGAGTTTTGATTTTCAATTTCTCCAGCACACAAATTTCTGAGGAGCTTCAAAGACAATGAGAGAAGATGATGATGTGAAGTACCATTCACCCTCTGAATTATCTCTAACACTGCTGGGAGAACCCTTTTAGAAGCAAGGTCTGAACGCCCAAAAGCAGATTTGGAATTCTCAATGAGAACCTCTAAGGATTCTTCCAAGTTAGACGATTTTGAAGCCCCAAACAATAACTGAAGGGTATCTTCTGATATGGGGTACTCCAACAATGAAGGATCAGTATCACCCATTGCTTGATTTGATGACAAATGCAAAATTCAAAATAAAAATTGAATTTTGACAGATAAATTGAAAACCCCACAATCTAATTGGTTGTAATTGTATCCCTAACCTATAAAAATTGAACGAAAAATGAAAAATCAATAAGCCTTCTTCCTTCTACCTCACCAAAAAACAATGTCTATTAAGTATTAACAGAACCGGATTTCCGACGAAAATGGCGGTCAGCGACGGCGGCGAATCCCTGATTGGGTGAAGGGAAAGCTGAATACTCGGTGGTCACTGTCACTCTTTCTCCCGTCGAAGTTCGGCGAGGCAAGGTGGCGCTAAACGGCACCTCAACTTGCCTTTGATGCTTTTATGTAAAAGTTTATTTACACCATTAATTATATATATATATATATATATAGAAAGTATCAACTTACACCGGTGTAAGACTTAATCACTCTTACACCACTCAATAACTTTTTATTGAATAATTTTCTTACAAAATCTACCGCACCGGTGTAAAACTTGATCACTCTTACACCACTCAATAACTTTTTATTGAATAATTTTCTTACAAAATCCACCGTTAGATTGAAAGTTTCTATCATATAGATCATTTGTGTCAAATTTTGAAAAAATTGAATATCAATAAGAATATAATCAAATAGTTCATATTTTCATATATTTCAATAGTTTATATTTACGTTAATTTTGATGTATATTAATGAGTCACAAAACAATTTCGGATTAATGTAAAATTTTATAAGTATGATCTACATGATAAAAAATTTCAATCTAACGGTAGATTTTATAAGAAAGTTATTCAATAAAAAATTATTGAGTGGTGTAAGAGTGATCAAGTCTTCTACCGGTGTAAGTTGATCCCTCCCCATATATATATATATATATATATATATATATATATATAAGTAAATCCTTTAAAAAATTAAGTCTCATCAATTAGTTTTTTTTTAATGGATAGGTATATTAAAATAGTTCTTAAATATTAATTTTTTATATTAAATTAATTTTTAATAAAAAAAATTTGATATTGAATTTATCTTTAAATATTAATTTTTGCATTAAATTTACCTTTTAAAAAGACTAATTTAATATTAAAAATATGATCAAAACAATGATAATTATATATTTAGAGTATTAAAATAAGTGTTTATTTTTTTTAATTGTCTAATATCTTTGTGTGTAAAATTAATCTTTTTTGGAGTATTGAGATTATCTCTCTTCACAAGTATTTTTTAACAAGTTTAAACTCCTGACATTGCAGTCAACCTTACTTACCACTTGAGTCATTTCTTATAAATATTTACATTATTTTTTTAATAGTGTATCATACTTGATTTAGAACTACCAATTGTACATAGATGTGTGTAAAAAAAATTAAGTAAACATCAGTTTTATTTTTAACTTTTCAAAGATTGATTATTTTTTACATCAAATTAGTCATTTTAAAAGACTAATTTTATGTAAAAAAATAACATTAAAAGATCAATTTAATGTCAAAAAATAATATTAAATAACCTATTTGACATTAAAAGACTATTTTAATATATTTATTATTAAAAGATCTAACTAATATTACATATATCTTTAAAAAATTAAAATAAATATTTATTCAAAAATTTGATGTGACTATATATATTTTAAATCGTATAAATAAATTTATAAAAATAAATAAATACATACGCTACATATGAAAAATGCTTTCTCTGCTGCCTACATATTTTTCACTTCATAGAGAAAATGCAATTTATTGGATTCCATTTTGTTTTTTCAGGTTGTAGAATTTCTGAATTTGAGGTATTGGATGGTTATAAATTAGCACTGCTAGCATGTGGAGCTCTACCGTGGGTCCAAGCCTATTCAGAGCTAAAAAAGACTTAGAAGTTAAAACCCATTGTGCATCCCCCAAGTTGGGCCACGCCTCATGCCTGAGATATTTCGGCAGTACAACGAGTTACGACTTACGAGAGGGGCACAAGGGCCAGAAAACCAAAGCTGGGCAAAGAGAAAAGGAGCCTAAACAAAAACAAAACAAAACAAAACAAGCTCCAACCCAAAAAAAAAAATTGACGTACATCATGAGGTGTCTGATACCAAGATTTCCTTGATATTCCTACGGAGATAACTTGACAATTCAGTGGCAGCGAATTTTCCAGCATATTCTCTGCCACCACATGGGCTAATCTGTTACAGTTTTGTTAAACCCAATTGTAACAGTAATCTTCAAAGTCAAGATTTCTCATTTGCAGATATTGAACAATTGCCTCTACGTTCATGAAGGATTTGTAACCCTTTAGCATATTGCAGACGTTTTCATAATCTGTTTCAAAAATAACTTTGGAGAGTTGCAAGGACTGTGCTGACTGAGCATCCTCTCTCCAAAATTTAATTAGCTAAGGTTTCCCTGCATGTTCCAGTAACAAAAGACCCTTCTTCATGGTCTCTTATCACCGCCGCTATTGCACCCCCCCCCCCACTGTTTGCTATGAAGAAGGCATCATCACAGTTGAGCTTATAGGCAAATTGTGTAAGTGAAGACCATCTTTCGGGTGTGACCGTAGTTCTCTGAGTGAAAGGAGAATATGGTGTCTACCTTGCTAAAACGAAATTCAACATATAACAAATTATATTAATTATAGAATACCAAATTGAAGACTGACTTGTTTAATGGTAGAAGAAATTGATCCTGAAGTTTTTTTCTTTTTTTGCTTCCTGGCTTCGTTGCTGCAGTAGAGGTCTTACTACTGGGGTGGGACTTGGGGATAACTTTTGATGGGAGTCCCAAAAAAGAAAAAAAAAAGAATGGGTATGCACTTGTTAAAAATCAAACTTCACATCTGACATTAACATTAAATGTGTTTTATCAAGTGAGTTAAGTTCATAAAACTTGGAAGTTTTTGAAACTTTAGAAAGAGTTCTCCTCTCATTCCTCATATAAGAAGCTTATGGTTTTATAAGAAGCTTATGGTTTTAATAGAATTATTATAATATATATAAGATGAGAGTAATGTTCTCTCTTATATATTATAATATGGGTTAACCTGCTTATTATGAAAAAAGTAAATATAAAGTCATATCACTATAATTCATAATAAGTTTAAGTATTTATATAAGTCTTAATAACAATAATAATCACAATGGGCTAAATTAATAAATGCTTCACAGTATTTGACATTTAATTAATTCAAGTTTTAGTAAATACTAATTCACATGAAATTAAATAATTGAACATGCCTTTCACGTATATATATTCCTGAAGTCCTGGTTCATACTTCAGGCTCGCTCAAGAATGAACATTGGTTTTAATGGCTGTTGCTCATACACTGCCTTGTTCCTCCCTTTTCAAATTGACCAACATGTGATATGTTAATGTTAGCCATTAGCCCCACGGCCCCCACCAAACGTTTTTATAATCTGTAGTAGTCTTTGTTTTCAGCTCTTCTAGCCGATCACACACCCAGCCAGGCATCAAATCTATTTGGGTTCGGACCCTTTGGGAGCCACTGCAGATCAGATGTTGGATTATTTTTATTTTAATTTGGACTTGCATAAATTAGTATTATTTTATTAAAACTCAAATTAATTAGATGTTAAAAATATTAGAGCATATTGTTGTTATTGTTGTTAGTCCAATCATGTGATCACTAATGGTTGTTGGGCTTATTATTATTGAGCATTTTACGTTATGTGTATTAATGTGGTAGGCTGTGTATTAGGCTTACTATGATGGGCAAGTAGGCTCATATTTCAGTGCACAATGAGAAGTCTCTATTCTTTTCTAAGATTGTAGTGTAGTTGCCTTATTGAGACTACACACAAAAATTCAATACCTTATAATAGGAGTAATTTCTCTCCTCACACACACCCCAAAAATTGACGAATAAGGATTAATGCGTTTCTCTTTGATTTGTTTACAGGAAGGCTATGAATTGTTCATCATCATTCTATCCATATAATCTTTAAAACTAAACTAACTGGATAATTATTATCCGTGTATACTATAGCTTTAAAGTTAAATAATATTATATTATTTTAATTATATTTATTTAAATCTTCTAATTTGTGAATAATAATTTTCATGATAGGGATACCAAATTGGTTCTGTCCATTAACATTTAAGAGTAAGTTCCGCTGTTTCTAGTTCTTGTGGTATAATGGGCGAGTAGGAGTAGGACCTCCGACTAACTCCCCTTGTAAAAAAATTCTCTTTCCTAGGCACTGCATTATGACAAACCTTCCAAATGAACAATTTAATTAATCTTTAGTACAGTTTCCGCACTCCTAATTTCTGTCCAAAAGAACCTGGAGAAGAATAAGAGGTTCCATTTGGCCTTGCTCTTCTGCAACTACTGCATGATGTCTCTTGGCCAGAATAGATTCCTATCTACTCATAAGGTGGCCTCAATAAAATGTCAATAATTTCAGTCTTTAAAGATGATCTAGTCCGTTCATTATCTGGGCCTACCTTTTGTAACGGGGGCTCAGTGGTCCACCAATGTGTTTGGCCAATAGGCCCCACTAGCAGATCACTGTTGTGAAGGCGAGAAGCTTTTGAGTTTGGGTCCCGCCAGCATTTGTTTTCTTATATAATGTATTTTCAACTTTTCAATAAAATAAAATATATAAGAACTTACCTTTAAAAAAAGAAATGAAGTCAAAACGTGACAAAACTAATCAAACTCAAAATTTAAATTCATTAAAATATTTGAATAAAATAAATCTTGGTAACATTTGACTAGATCTTATATTATGTAAGATTATATTTTTTTATAATTAATTATATAATATATTTTTAATATTTTATTTAACAAATTCTATCATATTTGTAATCTAAAATTGTTTTAAAAATATCCTATATTTCTAATATATCATGTCAGATACAATACTTGTACTTATATTTATGCAATATATGTCATAAGTATTTTAAGTAATAAGAGTGAGCAGAATTAAAGTAAATGTCTTAAGTATAATTTTTATGTAAATTAAAAAAAATATGTTCTTTAAACTTTAAGATGATAAATGCTATAAGTTAATAATTGATAATTATTTTTGCATTTTAATTTTTTTTTCCTTTGCGAAAACACTATTCATTGGCGCGTGTTCAAGACTCGACTTTTACTATTTCCTGAGTTTGAAGAAGTAAAAAAACAAACAAAACAAAAATAAAAACTATGTTGAAATGTTAAATGCAAGAAAAATGTTCTTTCTTTCTACGACCAAAACCAAGCCAAATCTGTTTTACACAGTCAAGATGTTTTTAAGAAGAAAAAAAAGACTTCAAACCAAACTTTGTATATACTAGCTTTTAGGTTCGTTTCTCCACCTCGGTGGAATAGCAGATTTCTAGATGAAAACTAATAAGAGAGAGGTAGGTGTGAAGATTTTATTTACTGCATCAAAATCCACAGGAGTGGTACTTATTCTTGCTTATCATTACTTGATTATGCCATTCCCTGTCACTATTAATGATTTTTAAATAAAACAAAAAAAGTTGTTGATAGAAATGAAATCTGCTTTTTGAGTATATTTTTAAAAGCATTGTGAACGCCATCCCTTTCTGTGGGTCTTTCAAAAAGGTTAATAGATAACTGAGTGTTGGATGTATAACTCCTTATATAGAAATTATTTCTTTTTTGGGGCAAAAATGGATCAGAGATATGATATCAAACAAGAATGTTAAGGTATCTACAGAAGAGTGAAAATGTTGTAACTGAAGAATCAGGGGGCGCAAATCCTGGCTTCTTCTCTAATTGCGCTTTTGTTCTTAAGCCTGTTTCTTAGTGCACAAACCATCTTCCCCACTCAAAAATTGATTAAATAAACAAATAAACAAAATGCCACCAAAATAGAACTGGAACAATGATTCTTGTACCTCTTGATCTATTTAGGCCCAAGTCCGTCCAATCCTCAAGAGACATAAGAAGATTTCATCAAGGTAACAAGATCATGTAACCGCCTCACCGTTATGACTGAAACGTTCGCCTTGGGCATCAGCTTCAACATACAAATAGGGAGCTTAGCTGTCCAAGTATAATCATTTCTTCTCATCTTGATACTTTGAGTATAATCTTCTTATTCCACTTACTTAAACGTTAAAGTGTAAATACTCATGCAACGTTCAGATGATTCATCCAACCGTTGGTGGAAAACTGCTCAGAGAATCTTTCACGGAACGATTTTCCAATAACAAACATATTCTAAATTTCTGATACTCATAAGGGGTGAGGCTATTGACACTCCTATTTACCTATCTATACTTCTCATTAACAACTTCTAATTATAATTTCCTAAATTACTCTTACTTAACTAACTTCTTATTTAAATTAATTCTTAATTAATTATGCTATTATTTATCTATACACATTCGTGTTAATCTAAATTACTTCTACCTTTTTTTACGTGCTCAAATTCTTCATGATTTCTTCTATTCTTTCCCTAAGTTTGAATCTTTTTTATATCATTTCTTCTATAGAAGTAGCACTTTTTTCCTTCTACATCATTTTATTTCTTCTACATAAATTTGTTAATCTTATAGAATTTAACAATCCAGCAACAACAAACTGATGATAAAAACATGAATTTTAATGAAATCTCTTGCCCCAATGGTGAATATAGCTTGGAATTGGAGTTGAATTCTTATCTTGATATGCTTTCGTTTAGTATGTTCCTCTTTTTTTGTATAAACAAATTTTAATTTTTTATTTCAAAATTATTTTCAAAATTTATATGTGTAGATAGTTATTTCATATATTTTTTTCTTCAGTTGGGTGGTACCAATTCATATCCCAACCATAAAATGAAAAGGTTCAAATAGCATCCAAACAAATAAATAAGAGGATATATGAATTATTTTTTCTTTCAAAACTTGTATGGAGGTTAACTCGAAACATGATATAAATATTAAAAATTCGTTGTAGATGTTGACTTTGTATTTAGATATTATTTGAGGGTTTTAGACAATAGCATTAATTTGAAATAATATATATATATATATATATATATATATGTTGAGCTACTAAATAATAATGACAAAAAATATTGTCTGATTCTGGAATAATTTTATGTTTACATTATAGATAATAATTTTTAAATAACATTATTTGGTAGAAAAAGACATGCCACTTTATGACTTGTCCTTTTAAAAGGGGATTCAAATGTATGATATTAGTCAAAAGAGAAACTTAAAAGCAAATATAAATATATTTGTAGCCTAAGCAATTGAATTATGTATAGTTATGGGTAATAGAAATTGTTTCAAATATGCAAAACAAGGCTAAAGCATAATTGAGTCCGCATGCATTGAAAGAAAAAAAACAAGTGTAATATAAGAATAATATAAATAATAATAAAATGTGTGAGTGTGATCAGTGTGAATAGATAAGTAAATTTATAAATAATTAATATTATAGAGTGTGAAGAGACAAATATTAATGTATTTAATTACGATTGACTTTAATAAAAAAATTAGTTAAGAGAGGGTGATTTAAAAAATTATAATTATAAATTATTAGTGGAGAGTGTGAATAGACAAGTGGGAGTGTTAATAGTCCCACTCACTCATAGGGCATTTCCAAATAAATTAAAAACCAAGAATATATATATATATATATATATACTTTTGCTATATTATTACTTATCCTAAACTAGACACATCAAAACTTTGAACTTATATAGAAATTATTTCTTGTTGATGCAACTAGTTTGCTAGTGATTCATTCATATCGGAGAAGGTAAAGCGATAAAATTTGTACAGAAAAAGTCACCGCGAGTATTCTAAAAGTTGAGAATTATAGTTAATTAAATTATAGTAGTTAGTTATTAGAAATATTAAAACTTTACTTTTCTTGGCTCTTTAGAATAAAGAAAAATAAAAAGTACTATTTCATGGCAATTATTAAAAATTCTAAGTTATTTTTCTCTGTTGTTAAAATAAATAAATAAATTAACACGTATATTACATAATATGTCAAAAAAAATTATTGGCAATGTCTTTATATATGTCGCTAAATACCTCAAATTAGCGAAACAATTAAGATAAAGTTATTCTTGTGTCTCTGTCTCTACTTACAAGTGATTGGAGTTGGACTTATCTGCTACTATAGAGACAAAGACAACAATCTGTGTTTTCTCTCGACCGCAAGGGATCCTAATCCCAAATTAACATCCTTTTTATTTAGCAGATATACGCAAGTTTCATTTTCAAGGAAAAGAAAAGTGTCATTTTAAAGGGAATATTTCAATGATTGAGCACACTGATATTTGAACCTAAAGGTTTTAAATATAAGTAGTAACATCTATGAAACAAGTATAAAGACCCATATTTAAAAATGGGTCTCATAATTCAATTATAGAAACGCCAAATGAAGTTGAATTCTTTCACTATATATCATTGTCAAATGAAATATATTTAAAAATGAAATGAAACAAAAGACATAAAACGTGTTCATTTATTGTGAAATGGTGTAAAATCACACTCAAAGCCTCCAAGGGCAATACATAACAGGATCCAACAATGCCGATATGCTCGCCTCACACACTAACTATCACTAATAACCTTCACTACACTGCATGGTTCATTTTCTTTGTGACCGAAAAGCTCTTAAAAAGGCAAAAATAAAGATTTCGCGCATCTAATACCATCCTCTCTCTCTCTCACGTTTTCTTCGGCCAAGCAAACCAAACCAATGAAAGGTCCAGCTACCTGGCCCCTCCACAAAACCCCCACGTGTCGAAGTGAAAAGTGGTGCCCACCTGTCAACGATCCATTACTCGACACGTGTCCCATGGACTCACTCAGCCTGGGACCACCATGGAAAGGCCGGCTCGAGAACGGTCCCGTGGGTCCAGCCATTCCGTCCTTGGGGCCCTCACCCACATCACATGATCACCATGTGATGATGTGGACCCACCCTCAGTCCCCAAGAAAATAAAAAAAGAAGCAACACATACTCAGAGATGAAGAAGCGTAGTGGTAGTATTAGTACCCCTTGCACGGTCCACGGAGCACCACCACCACTGGGTCCCCACCTTCTCCTCCACTTTTGGTGTTGACCCACCAAGCAAGTGGTCCCCACCATTTTAATCCCACCTCACGTGCGCACGTGCTTTCCCCCCTAATTCCACTTTCTTTCTCTGTCTCTCCGGCAACACCACCTCATGCTCCGACCACGTCGTCAATGGCGGAAACCACAACAATCAACATTCTTCTTGTTTTCCACACGTTTTCGATGTTCCCTTAATGCTTTGAAGATCGAGACATGAACTGAAGCTCTCGCCTGTCGTGAATCTCCAATGAGAAATCTGTCAGCATCTGGGTCGTGCTCGTGGTGGCACCCGAGCTCGAGCTCGAGCTCGGCGCCATAACCGTCGCCCTCGTTGGCGATTTCGAAGATGGAGCAGTGGAACACGGGTTTGTAGCAGCGGAAACGGAGCTTGCTTGGAGTTGAACCGGTGCGACGATGTTGGCAGCCATGGAAGAGACGAAAGCGGATATGGGTCTGGCGGAGATGTTGATCAGAGGCGTAGCATTGGCGGCGATGGTGAAGAACTGTGGCTGGTTGGAAGGTCCGGGTATGGAGGCCATGGGAGGGACCACGAAGAAAGCTCCTGCTGCTGGAACGACGGCGTTTGAGGGTATCGCCCACATGGGGACCACTCCTTGTGGCAACGAAATTGCGGTTTGTTGAGGAATCGTCGTTGTTATCGGGGCCAGGCCGGCGGAGACCGAAACGACGCCGCCGTCGTTTGCGTCCACGTACGCGCTGTTCGCCGGTCGTTTTCGTTTCTTCTTCCCGGGCGGGTCGCCGGGTTCCGGGTCGTCAGTTTTTGCCGTGGAAGGGGTGGTGGTTGGGATTTTGAGTGTCCCGTTCACCGACATGGCGATGGCGGGGACGGTGCCGGTTCCCGTGGCGGCGATGATGGCCGGCTCCGCTTGTTCGAGGAGCCACCGGATTGTTTCGCCATCGGATTTGTGCCCGAGTTCCCGGGTCAACTGGAAGATCCGGGCCGCGCAGGTTGCGGGCATTCGGATCCTCCGACCACGCCCCTCCACCTTGGTGTGGCGGTCCTTGGTGGAAGCCCTCTTCTGCGGTTGGCCCATGGGCTTGTTCATGGACATGGACATCCCCGCCGGCACGTGCACCGCCACCGGCATGACCCGTATCGCCGCCGGTGACCCCTCCTCCGTCTCCGGCGGCTCCTCTTTGGGTCCCTTGGGTGGTTCCCCTCCAACGCCGCTGTGGAGTCTAAGATCGACGTCGTTTTGAGAGGCTTGGGGTTCTTGGAGTTGGCGTTTCTGATGAGCAGCCATGAATGGTGAACGAGAAGGTGAAAACAACGTAGGAGGAAATTTTAAGGTTAATTTGATGGAATGGAAGATGTTGTTGTATTGTGTTATAGCTTAGAATATGAGAGTGCAAGTGTGCATATATAGCGACGATGTTGTGAAGGGGGTTCTAATAGAAGATGGGGCCCTTGTTACCGTCCATGATTTTACATGGAAAGAAATTTACGGCGATCGTTGTTGGACCCCATGAGAGTAAGACTATTGCACGTGATGGGTCCCATCTTAAGGATTGTGTTATCAGTGTTTGGGTCAAAGTTAACCACTTATTAGTTATTTAGCAACTACAAAAATTGTAAAAAATATATGAGAGAGAGTAGAAAGAATGGAAGATGAATAAGAAAAAGTAGGGAAAGAAAAGAAAGAGGGTGGAAGTAAACTTGATAAGATTAAGGGTGCGTTTATTATAAATTAAAAAAATTAATTTTAATTTTTAATAATTTAGAGATTATATTTTAAAATTTTTTAAGAAAAATAAAAATTATTTTATGTTTATTTATAATCACAAAAATTATTTTTAAATGAGAGTAATTTATCTTTCTTTTATCACAAGAAATTTTTTTAAAAGTTAATAAAAGTAATTTTTTATTTTAATCATAAAAATAATTTTTTTAAACAAATAATTTTTTAATAAGCTTAAACAAATATAATCAAAATTATTAAAAAAAAATTTTACTTTAAAAAATTAAGTTTTTCATCAAATAATCTATAACAAACAGACTTTAATTCTTGCATGAAGATGAATTTGAGGGTTAAGGAAAATGATTCTTTTATATTATTTTTACATTATTTTTTATACATTTTATATTTGGATTAAGTTTTATTTTATAAGACCTCATATATGGATCTTATGTGTTAAAATTAAGATGGTATAGTTTTTATTATACTACAAAAATGGAGTGAAAATCATAATACATAAGAGATTTCTCATATATATCCCCACAACTTGGAATTGTTTTGAATAAATAATATTTGCATGCAAACGATAATTTTGTTTGAGTATGACTATAAAATTTATTTTGAATGGACATGCATCCAAGTTTTTAAAAAGAAAGCATTGTCCATACCCACTAGTTTAAAGGCGTGAATGCATTTAATTATTCATATATAAAATGGGCAACAACACAAGAGATTGATGTTAAAATATGAAAAATCATACCTAGCTAGCCCAAAACATGGATGGAATGAAATATGAATGAAATTGAAAATCTTCATGAAAGAAGAAAAAATAAAAATGAAAGAATGAAGGAGACGGGACAAAGGATGCCTCAAACTCAAAGGCAAGGAATTCCCTTTGCCGTAGGAGATTAAGATGAACAAGAAAGAAGAAATGAAATCGTGGAACAATGAGAAAATCGTTCGGCTTTTAGACTGAAAATTCATGTCAAACAACGTATTCAATGAAAGGAGAAAAGAAAAAGAAAAAAAGAACGAAAACAAAAGCGAAAAACGAAGAAAGACAGCTATGACGAAGACTTGAAATCGAAAGTCAATACTACTTACGAAAAAGCAAACGTGTGCTGCGTGCATGTGTATTTTAGTAGGAGAACACATCATATATATTGCTCACCCTTCATAATTTATTCTTTCACTGTTATTATCATCACTATATTTTTTTTTAACGAAAAACAAAAGAATACACTATTTTTATCGAATTTTTATATTTATATAATTTTGACATGCATGATTATTTTGATGATCATGAAAAAAATAAGAGTTTAATTGTAATTCAATAATGAAAAACTTTTTATATTATTATCAAATTATATACTGACATAACATTAAAACAATTAATTTTTAAGTAATTATTATTATAGTTGAACTCATTTAATGATATGATAACATTATTAATAATAGTGTATGCATCAAAATTAAATTTAAATAATTAATAATGACAATATAATTACAAAATGTAGTGGGTCCATAAGATAGTTATATTTAAAATAAAAATAAAAAAATAGTGGGGTTGGAGCTAAAGTCCCAAACGAATATGCTGCATTTACACAATAATGTTGATTAAAATAAGTGTTATATATGATATTTACTATTTAGACAACAGAAGAAAGCGAATTTTATGTGTTTGAAATTAAATTAAAACTTCGATGGCGCAAAAAAATATATTAACACTTCGCAAAACTGATTCTAGGTCAAGTCTTTGAATGAATTTCAAATAATAAAAAAATCAACACATATAACGTCATATATTTTATATATTTTTTACAGAAATATAATATTTGAAATTTTAATAAATTATTTCATTATATGTTTGTTTTTATGAAAGTACTTAACTAATTTTTTTTTCTAATTTAGAATAATCAAAGACGTAGTTTATATTGTGAAGTATTACGTAATGAAAATTTATAGTTGCACATGTATGTGAGTATTTGTGTAGAATCTGAACCATTTAAAAAAATTGTTTTAAAGTTCAAAATATTATTCAATACCTTTTACAACTATTATTACTTTTACATAATTTTTGGTTGGCCATTAAAATCTCAATGGGTTTATGTGATAACTAGGCATGGACCACAGCCGAAGCACTTTCGATGGATTGTGCACTGTCTATATTAAGAGCTAAGCTTATGGCATTGAATTATTCAAAGTGGATCTCATCTTAAAATTGAAGTCCTAAAAGTTAATAATTGGGGAAAAAATCAAGAAATATCCGAGAACTTAGTTTACATTCTGTCTCTCTCGTTTTAATATATAGAATTAGAAGTGGGCATATTATGCATGTGTGCACAGATCATATATCGATGACTGCGACTGTCAAACTTTTTGGTTCAATGTTAAACAGCTGATTCCTAAAGGATTTGGTAATTAGGAGATCCCGTGTTCTGAGGAAAATTTACAATCAATCAAGGGTTGAACTATATGTGAGAGATAAAAATTATTTTGAACATTTATCTTTTTTTTTATCAATTATTTAAATTAGTCTTTTGGATCGAGTGACGTCCTGTGATATCCTTACATGTTAGGCTTTTTAAATTCCCTATAAAACTAATCTACAGTTGATAACTTAAAGTACAAAAATCTCCTACTAAAATTTGAACTTGAATCTTGAAAGCGAATCAGCTTACTACCTTAATCAACCATTATTTGTTACTTTCAGCATTTATTTTAACGTAGAGGTGAATAGCCCATTCTTAGGATTTGGCAATAAGGAGCTAATGCATTTTATGCTCTGCCAGAAGAAAATACATATTTCAAGGCTCATTCTCTATGTGTTACAGGTAAAAGTTTTTTTTTTTTTCTTTCTAGCTTCACCTAAAAGGCTATCTTATTCTAAAGTCTTTTGCACCTTTTTCCTACAATTAAGAGAGAGGAATTTTATTGAGAAAAGTATCTAACATGTAAAAGTATAATTTTTAATTTTTGAAGGAGGTCATGACCCCCTTCACCGTACACTACACTACCAGCTGTTCCTGCTATCGATAAATTTCCTAAACGTCAACGGGCATTTAAAGGGAAGAAAAAAAAAATCTTCTTCGTGGGTTAGAAAGTGTGGATGCATTGGAAAGTGTTTAATAAGTGGGTTTGCGTTTAAAAAAATCCAAACCAAACAGGCTAAAAATTATACAAAGTATGTTATGTTTATTGTGGCATGCAGTGTAACAATATCTTATACATGCATATATATTTGGTCCCCTTACTCATTGTTGGGGGATTTATAGGTTTCAACAACCTTGAATGTCAATCAAGCTCTCCCATGAGTTTCAGGGAAGTGTGAGGTTACTCCCAACATGAAAGTAATAATATTATCGAATGATAAAGAGTTTATAGGCGAGTTATTTGAATTTAACCACTAATGACTGATTTATTTTAGGTTTTAAACAAGCGCCTGCCCTCATTAACAAATAATTACCTGTGGCTAAATGCGTGTTTGTGTTTGTCTATTTTTTTTTAGACGATTGCTAATGAGAAAATTTCTCAAAAAAATCAGTTGAAAAAGAAAAAGGTCGTAATGGCTGCTGGCACATTCTCCTCCCTCGATTCTCAAAAGTCAAAACAGCAGCTCCAATTCTTTTTATTAAAAAAGAAGCAATTCATTTTATCTCAGAAAATAACATTGTCTATACAACTCCATCACTTAATCCAATATATACTTAATTGTTTTCTAATTCAACATATCTCTCAATAGATACTACTATAAGAATTTTTCTACATATATCCTTAATACCAATATAACTAAAATTAGTATTCCTCAATTATTTTTTTGTTATATTTAACTTAAAATTAATTTATTAAAAGATATTACATATTGATAATTTTATCTTATTTCTGTGCGTTGCATTGCATGAATCACACACTAGCAAATAATTGTAAATAGTGATTCAATTGAAGTAAAATTGCATAAACTCTTAATAGATCAATTTATATAATTACGAAACAAATAAATTTGAATTTATTATGCATAAGTATAATTAATAATTAATTACTCATCGTTTGTCTCATTCTATGTCTATCCATGATGCAGAAAGTGATGGGTGGTTCCGCTTTTTTTCATGCTCCCGTTGGTAGAGAGACCCTACGGGTACGGGGCCAAGCCAGGGTTGAAGAGCGTTGGGGCCCCCCTCTCTCTGTGTGGTGGCGCCACAGGCACCGGTGCGCACGGTGAGATGCTAACTATGCGCTCATGGGCCACACACTCACACCCACACTCACATAGGTACGAGAGGCCCCACTTTATCTTCAATCACTCCGCCGTATGGCTGGCTGCGCACAACAACTTGCTGCACCGTACGGCCACCCCAGGTCGGTTCCACCATTCCCCTATGTGGGCCCCAACCCAACAGGGCCATGCTGGTTGCCTTGCCTTGAAAGTGGACCACAAACCAATAGTGGTGGCCCCTTGGCGGATGGATGTGGGACCCACCATTATCACATACTCACTTATTTATTGGTTTTGGGTTGGGACCCCACCAATGGGTATGACCGAGACCCATTTTCTCAATTGGTCCCTACTTTCTTCTCTGCTAGCTTCTGGATGGGGGACCTTTGCCTGTGGGTCCCTATTTCCTGCACCTTATGGAGTAGGGTACACCCTCTCCCTCTCTCACGAAGTGTTTAATTGTTTTTTTCAAAGGATTTGTTTATTATTTATTATCCTACCAACTTTTGCCTACTGCCTAATGACGTAATTGTTTCATTTTAATTTTTTTTCTTCTTTTGGGTTGAATATAAATGGTATTTATTTATGAATGGTGGGAAGAACTATTCCATTGGATCAGAATGGGGTTGTTGATTTCTTTGAGGGAGGGCCCCCTCCTAAGCTTGATTCACGATGCTTGTTCGTGAATGGTGAGAGATGAATGGGGCATAAGAAAGCTTCATTCTTTTTCCCCATTCCTTTGCCTAGTTGAATTCTGTTTTGTCTTTTTTTGGTTTCTATTTCTTAAATACGTTGTTTTGTTTTCAAATCAAGAGCATGATTGGTAAATTTTTATCAAAGGCAAAATTTCTTTCTTTTGTTGAATTGACGTTTGCCCGACGCTACATCTAAAACAAACATAGCATTAGGCATTTAGCTTGATGGTCGCACTGTGCGTGTGCAGTGCTCCCTCCTCCCCATGTTACGCGTTCGACCCGTCCCTATAAACCAAAATGAATGATCAAGGTTCTCATATTAAGACTTTTAACAAATGTGCTGATTAGGTTCTAACATGGATCTTCTTTCTTCAAGGGCTGACTAATTTATTAGTACTGTGGCAATCAAATCCAGTTATTTGACAAGTTTTGTTGATTCTACTCATTTGAAGTCTGATTATATCAATCTCAACTTAATATGAGACTCGATTATATAATTAAGTTTAGTTCAAAAACTTTAGTATTAATTTTTTTATAAAATTATAATTAATTTAATATTATTAAAATAATATTCAAATCAATTAAGCTAAGTCTCTGATTTAAAAATCTAAATCAAATTCAAACTCAAGCATAAATTTTAATGTGAGATTTTCTTTTTTGAACTAAGCTTAAGAGTAATACTATGCAGTAAAAAAATTGGCAAAATTTAGTCTAAATTTTGTTAAAATTTAAAAGTGATTGTTGAATAAATTAAAATAATAGAGAATATTTATTTATCTAAGTATTAATAACAATACTAACTCATTCTATTAAAAATTATCACTAAAAAATTCTAACTACCTAATATTTAAGCTTCGGGCCTGGCTTAATTAGATTCCGCCCAAAATAAGACTGCTATAAGAAGTTGAATTATTTATAGAGGGAAGTCAAAGGAAAGATATACGACGAACGGACCAAGGAAACTAATTTGTGCCTGTTGTTCAGTGCAAATCAAGTTTCAATCCTTTTTGAATTAATTTATTGAGGTGCTACTTGGCACTCTTATCAAGCTTCATATATGTTATTATATTTTTTTTGTTATTTTTAGAAGTTAATATTTGAGACAGTTAGTATTTATTCTAAAACACTCAAAAATCAAAATACTAAAATTATTTTTTTGAAGACAATAATTCGAAAAAAATTATCAAATGCTGAACTTAATATATATACTTGTATATGTCAATCTCAACAAAAACATTGTAATCATTGGTTGTCTTATTCAGTTATTTGGTTGGAAAATGATAGTTACTAGTTGCACATATTGAAATTTTAAGCTGATTAATTGTCAAAACTGAAATCACAGGAGGCTATTCGTCGAAGGAACAAATTTGAAGCTATTTGTCAAAGGGACGAGTAATTTGCAATTTGATCTAGAATTTTATACATAATTTTTGCAGCAGCACTTGAATATCAAGACAACTATTTTGGGGTAAAAGCATGATCCACACACAAGAATGCTGATGGAAGATAAGCTTAATGCTTAACAAGATTGAAAATAATACACTTTTCAGAGCTCAAGAATCAGAGAGTAACTTGCCAATTGATACTCAGAGCCACAAGTGTAATCCCACCCACCCCCATTGTGTAGGAGTAGAACAAAAGCTCTCAAAGAAATATCACAATTTATTCTCAGTTGTTGATAGTGGAGCCATGCTTGCATACAATTTGTCTCGCACCTGGCTTACAGCCTTGCGCCTTCCATATGTTAAGCCTTACACCTTCCATATCTGGGATTCTTGTGCAAAAGAAATGTTCAAGCTTTCCTGGTTTCTTAGTTGCCAATCAAAATAGAAGCAGATTTGCTATCTCTTCGTCTTCTAAAAATTCTGCAACAAGAGATGGTGTGAAAGCACAGGAAGAATATCTTCCCACAATCTGGGAGGGCAGTGAAGCGATTTTTCTGGATTTTATATCATGATCCTGACATGTAAGTGTATCGTGTTTGAGCTCCAATCGTCAGTTCAACAATTTTTGCTGCAACATATATTTGAAAAACAGATCAGATGCTCAAAGTAGTCTACCAAGCTGGAATGATGACAAGAAACTAAGGCAGATATACGGAAAAAAAGGAAATAAAGAAGTATGAAGCACACCTGCTAGAAATCCTATGATAGGTACAGGTTCCAAAACTTTCTCAGTGCTTTCAAGTCTTCGCCTAAAAGATTAGAGAGAGAATTTTTACTATCATTTTTTCTCCTACTTACAAGAACATTGCAAAATTGTAAAAAAGTGAAAGAAAGAAGAAAATGGAGATAATAAAATGTAAAATCATTGCTACCTAGTATACTTGCTGAAGACTGGATCTCTCATTAGGTAAAGTACAAATAACAACTTCCGTCGTTTAACCTGAAGCAAAAATATATCAGTTGCAAGTCTTTAAGGGGAGCATTACTGGCAAATAAGTCAGTTCTAAATGCAGTTTTAATGGCCAAGATTTCAATGCAGAAGATCATTAAGCTCAGTGCATCTTATATGTTTATATAGTATAGCTCTAAAGAAAATCCAACCTCATCCTTTTCAGGGGCAGAAAGATGAAACATTTGCTCCTTCCCACCAGCGACTGATGTTGTAACTAATGAAAGAATACTGTTCCCTATGCAGTCAATAGCCAGTGAAAGGAACCAAGGGGTCCATGACCGAATACCATACTTTCGAATAAATAAAACATAAATAAGTGGTCTACTAATAAACAGAACTTCTCCAATCAAAAACAGAGCCCCATGAAGACCCTTTTTGGACAATATGGTGAAAAGTGTTGGCCTCTCTACCCCTGAAACTGTAAGAATGCAATTAGTTGAACTTCACATGCACTATAATAAATTACACTACTGCTAAAAATATCTTTAAAAAATATTACCGGGAGGCCCCATAATTGCTTGATGGTGTTGAGCCCTACGCAACCACACTGGATCTGACACCATCCTGGCTTTTTCTCCGAATCTACTTAAAGCAGAGAGTGCTCTTCCTTCTAGATTCCATGTGTTTGGACCAAGATTGTTTTTCATATAACCAGACCCATGATGCCCATCAGGCTTTAAGCCTATTTGATGTTGTGAAGTAAGACTATCTGAATGTGTCTCATCATTAGAAGTCTCCCCTCCATATAGCAGCATCTTATATCCCCTCTTCCGAAACAAAGATAAGCGAACCAGTACCCTAGTTAGAGTGACTCAAGATAATGAGAAAAATGGATCAATGACAATAGAGATAATGACAGACTGAGAATAATAGGAAGTGATATATGCTAAATTACATTATGGTGCTTACTTGGTTGCTTCAGTAATAGCAAGGAAATTCCATTTCTTATGATCGCCATAGTAATGTTGTGCCACAACTTCAACTAATGTTTCCAAATCCTTTAATGCAGATAAGCATAATGAATAAGGAAACGAATAAGGCTCAAGAGAGCCTGTAATATTTTGGGTAGGAGCTGTATCAATTATATGTTCATTGATAGCTGTGATAATTCCCAGAATGGTTGTTACTGCATAAAAAAGGTAGATATTTTCAGTAAGTTAACTTTCTACATTTGCAGCTAAATATAATAGGAGAAAAAAATAATAAAAAGAGAGAAGACTGTTAGAAATTATAAATTGTTCAATTTTACAGAAAATGTAGGTAACTAAAAGATTTATGTAATGTGACTGGAAATTTGCAACACTTGGAATCTAGGAAGGCACAAGGCTCTGCCAAGTAAACTTATTTCTAGTTAGCATTTTCAAGATCAACATAAACATATGATTGGAGATAGAAGCTTCTACTTTGTGCCAGCACTGTCAAAAAGTTTTCTTCCCATTTTGTCACCCACAGAATATATAACTGCTTGATGTGAGATAAAGTCTTATATAACTTTGAAACTCAAAAGAAGTAGCCAAAAGTTACCAAAATTTCACAAAACCTGCTTCTGGTCCAATCTCTGAGTCAGAGAACCGTTCAGGAAGAAGCCACGTCAGCCCCTGTGCACATTGTCAATCCCCCAATAAGATAACAATAAATGTACAAAAGCTCAATTAATAACAAATTATGTTTCAACACAATGTCCTCCATAGACTCGTACAAACAGAGAATAACACGATAACAGCAAAAACATATTTACAAAGTGAAATGATTTCAGATGAACCAGAAATGGCTCAAACCGGGAGAGCATCACAAGATAGCACTTAATGCAACAACAGCCAAACTAAAAACAACAAAACTCATAAAAAAATCACACTTTCCCCAAGATTTTTTTTTTGTTCCTTCTGCACTGTAATGGATAATTGCAACTAGGAACAACACAAAAACCTACCCAATTTAACATATGAAACAACAAAATCATTACTTTACTCACAAATTTACGTTGGCTGATAAATAAATTTGTAACAACAGGATGATTAAATTGAACAAAAAAATAAGCTTACATTGGCCAAAGACTCCAAGGAGTGCACACAGTCTTTGTTCTGCCTGACCCATCTCTTGTAAGCCTCCATAGCTTCAATTAGTCTACAAATTATAGAAAGATAACAATAGACTGCACCTGCTTGAAGCACCAGATTCAACCACGGACCCTACCTCGCTGAGTTATACAATATTTGAAGGTATTGGAGCCAACCCAGATGGTCAAGACGCAAACTTTCTTCAAATTTTGCGTAAATTCACGATGGGTTTCGATCCTTACGGTGAATAGGATACGACACAACACAAACCGCTTGCAAAAGAATACAGGGAACCCAAAGAGGGGAGAGAGAGAGGGAGATATGATGAGGTGTCGCTTTTGTCTTTTGATGAATGAAGGATCTGATTTTAACCGTTGATTAGACGAGACCTAGTCTTCTGGGCCCACATAAGTAATCTCGTTCTTCACTGTATCAGAGAGTGTGTTTACACACGTCAAGAATGGACGGTTAAGATTTGGAGTTGTCTTTTGATCATGCGGTTAGGAGGAGTTTGCGGTATATGCTGATGTTGTGTTGCGTAGGAATAAAAATTGTCTTTGAACAGCTTGTGATGTTCTCTTCTCTCTCTTTCGCTTGTTTCTCTCTCTAGGGTTTTGGGGGTTTCTGAGAAAACATTAAATATGCAGCTGACACTTGAGTTCGGGTAAGTTTATACTCATCAAAATTCACTGCTTGTGTCTTGGCTTCTTAAACTTTACCTGGTAAAGGTTTTGTTTTGTTTTTTTTTTTGTTTTTGTTTTTGTTTTTGTTTTTTTCACTTGTTGTATTGGCTGTTTGGTCCTTGGGGAAAAAACTGATGAAAGAACAACTAAGTCCTTGAAATCTTCTTCATATAAAGTTGAGGATTCCTATATTGACCTAATTTTTCTGTTGGGGTTTGCTCAAATGTCTGGATTCATCTTTTAGAATCTGAAGCCCGTATGGACCAAGGTTTTTGGTTTTGTTTGTATCATTATGGTTCTTTTTCTGTTCATCTTGTGTTGGTTGCAATTGCACGGACTTGCAGAGGCAATTGTGGTAATTATGAGTTGTTAATGGAGTTACAATTATATTGCTGTTGATTTAATTAGATACATGTTCCAGACATGTGTTACAATGCTTGATGTAAGGTTGTTTGGTGCTTTCTCTTCTTGTGGATCATAACAATGGGACATACTCTGGTGTGGTGTTGAGTATCACATGCTTTTACTTTTGCTTTTGCTCATACCTTTCAGCTGTTTGGTTTCCTTTGAGATTGTAAATGGAGAAAGTGATATTTCTTGCTGGGTTGGTGTTTGCTATTTCAGGTCTGGCTTTGGGGGTAATGCTTTTAACAGTTTAACTTTGTCTTTCTCTGGGTTTTTTTATTTGAACCGAGGCTTAGGTTTAACATGGTGCGAACAATGTTGTAGGAAGAATTTTTTTTTCCCCAAAAAATGTCTATTTTGCGGTTAAACAATGGGAGTCTAATAGAAGAAGAAATAATTCAATGTCTGTTTTGGAAACAGCTATTGTTCCCAAACATAATATGGAAAGCAAGTTTGTATCTCCCTCTTTTTATTGAGTAGTATACGTTATGCATCTTCTTTGTATCATCTTCTTATTTTGTATTTGATGCAAATACCATGTTGAAGAGCCTTGGCAGATTAAGCCTTGATTTTTTGTTGTTCATGTATATTTAGAAGCCTATATAACTACAAGGCGTTGTCTTTAGGCCTAAGATTTTTTCACTGTGTACTGTCTTTTTGGGTGTGGTAGATTGGAAAGAGTAAGTCAGAACCTGAATTGAGTTATATAGGCGTACTAGTTTTTTTATCTAATATTGTTGGCTACATTGTGCACAATTTAAACAGGATATTGAAGGGCATTTTGGAAATAGGCTTTAAATGTCATTCTCTCTATTTTGTCTGATATCTATTAGAAACACTCAACTGAGGTTCTATACTTCGATTTAGAGTCTTTGTATGGCCCTACTTAATGTTCAAAATATTTGTTGTTGCTTTCATTTCTTACATCTGTGGTTAGAACCTTCAATGTTTGTTTGCTTTGTTAAAATGGTTGAAATGTTCACGCTTCTACACAGAGGGGGATTGGAGCTTCTTTGTGACTCTAAGAAGATTCATAACGTCAATGTCGAACAAGAAGATGGAGCAGACAAGGTAGCGTATGACATGAAAAATGATTGAACTATG
This sequence comes from Styphnolobium japonicum, assembly GCA_023212625.1. Lineage (NCBI taxonomy): Eukaryota > Viridiplantae > Streptophyta > Magnoliopsida > Fabales > Fabaceae > Styphnolobium > Styphnolobium japonicum. Next base: position 8,645,246 of record JALBWW010000007.1, on the reverse strand, counting down.
ATATATGGAACATTTTTTATGCTTGACATGCTTATAAAGTTCTCTTCATACTTCTCAGTTATCCATGAAAGATTTGCTTTCTTGGGTGCGGACCAACTTGATTAAGGAAAGGCCTGAAATGTTCATGAAAGGGGATACTGTGTAAGTTTGATAATATAAATTCGTCTGAATTATGCATTGACAATAATTAGTCACGTTCGTCAGTAATGCCAAGAAAATTTTGTCAGTGGAGAAAAGGAGAAATTGAGGAGAAAGGAGTTTATGCTTAAGCTGATTTTAGAGTACCTAAAGTGCTATTTGCTGATAATGTGAAGTATCATCGTTTCATTTGTGCTGAACTATGTTAATATTTTTGTTTCGTGTGGTTTGTCTTGCAGGAGACCTGGAGTTCTTGTCCTTGTGAATGATTGTGATTGGGAGCTAAGTGGCCAGCTGAGTACATCATTGGAAGAGAAAGATGTGGTGGTTTTTATTTCAACCTTGCATGGTGGGTAGTATGTAGGTGGTCATTATACTTGATAAAGTAATTATTATGGCTTGATAAACACAGTTGTTGAAGTCATTAGTGAACCATGATAAGTAAAATTTGGCAATCAAATGGGAGAATCAACTTACAGAGCCTAGTATGCCATATGCATTGGACAGTTCCACTGAAATTAAATTTCCATATTACTTTACGGTTTTTGGCAAGGATGTGAAACTTGTCATTAACAAGTAAAATTTGCCTTTTTATTCCAAGAGAACCAGGATGATGGATCTCTAGTTTTGTCCTATACTACTCGAGTTCTGACCAACCTGTTCCTGATTTGATAGATTTTTAATACATGGCAAAGTTGTTAGGAATATTGGCCTTTTACTCAAATTTTCAGTCACTCGACGTACTCAACAAGTTTAGAGTTAATTTCAATTTTGAATGGGTGGGTCCGTTAAGTGCGTTTAAATTAGGTTTTGTAAACTTTATTTTAAATGAATTTGAATTTGTAAATTTGATTTTAGTTAGAATGAAGTAATTTATGTTTAGAAAATTTTACTTGAAAATTGATTTTGTTAAAATGAAAGTTGTTTTCATGATTATAAAAATTATTTTTGGATGTGTAATTACTAAAAATAGTATTAGTTATTTTAAGTTAAATTGTTAATGAATTAAAGTTTAAAAGATTGATTATAAATAAATTTATAGTAAAATATATTTTTAATAAGAGTTTAGTTTGTAATAGTATTGTAAAATAAAATCACGAATATAATTATAATAATGTTAGTTATATTTATTTAAATATTATTAAAATAGTGATATAATATTAAATAATAAAAATATTTTTGTTAATATATACAAATGAATTTTATTTTATCATAAAAGTAATTTTGTTATTTTTACCTTTGAGGTATTAAGATTATATTTGCAGTTTCCAAAAGTGATTTTGGGCACCCTAACTAGTATGAACCCCTTCCAGCAGGTATGTGTGTGTGTGTGTGTGTATATGATAAGTATACGCGAGTTTGATACATACTCCATCTTTTCCAAAAACTTACATAAACATCTAGATGAAACTCATAATCCACCAAGCTTAAGAACTAGCCTTTGTTTCGTTTTGGGTTAGTGGTTTAACGTGATTATGCAAAATCAGGTAAAAACAGAAGTTACTGTAAAATCCATTTGGAGTTTTGTCACCGCTAAACTAAACAAGCTGTTGACATTTCCAAACACATGGTGAAGTAATTATCTATCCTTCATTATTTAGCTATTTCTTATATTTTTCTCTTGGATGAGTAAACCTTTTTTTTTCTGCAATTATACGATATTTTTTACCAATCGGAATGTTTGAAACTTTTTTTTTATAAAAAAAAAGTGTAATGATAGAGCACCGATAGCATTTTTTATTTTATTTTTTTGCAATAAATGTAACTTCATCTTTTGTTTGCAATTAAAGAAATTGCAACTTTTATATGAAGGCAATAACTTCACTTTATTTTTTTAAAAAAATAAAGGTACGTAGTTTTTATAAAAAAATTATAAAAGTAATAACTTTCTTATAGAAAATTATAAAAGTAATTAATATCATAAAAGTAATAACTTTCTCATAGAATGTTGTAAGTATTGTACATCAGTTTAAATGAAAGCCCAATACATTTATGCAATGCATATAAAAAAATTCAGTACATAATGTTGAGAGTGGGATTTGAACCCACGCCCTTTCGGACCAGAACCTTAATCTGGCGCCTTAGACCAACTCGGCCATCTCAACATCAGTGATGTGTGATTATGGATTTTATATATTTATTCCATCTACATAGTAAACAATAACGTTTTAGTTCTTAAATTAAATCCTTCAAGAAAACTGTTTGTAGTCACATTTTAATAGGCAGTCATCACTGCTGCACGTTCTTGCACCAGCAAAATATAGAAGCTGATGATGGCTCAGCGAATAGTGGCTTTTGGTTTGGTTGGAAATGTTTAAGACCTCTGCTTTAAATTCTAATATACTATTTTCTAACTAAGAGTGAATTATTTGCAACTGTATTAATAGGTGACTTTTTAATTTTGATTCAGTATTAAAAACAATCGTAGACACTATCAATTTTTAATTTTGATTGAAGCAATTCATATAGAAATGGTTCTCTGAATAGTATACTCACTCGCAAGTCTTAAGTGCATGTATTATTTCACATAAAAAATAAATTGTAATGTAATTTTATACTATCAATGAATCACATTATGAACTTATTCACAAAAATTAGTAAAAACATTATAACATTATAACATTTTTATTATATATTTTTTTTTACACGTACACAGTTACACCTAATTAAAAGTTGTTTGGCACATTAAAAGGTTCCACTTTGTCCACTAGTGATTTCTTCGTTACAAAGCACAATTCTAATTGCCTAGAGTTCCGTCACCTATCTTGTCACCCGTCTTTTACTTGTATTATTTGTGTGCGCCAAGATTATAAAGCGGCTCCATCTTGTGGAAAGAATGCAACTCCGAATCCATTTTCTAGAAACTATCTGTTCTTAACGCAAGTTGTTGTTGACTATATTGTGAATTTCAATATTTATAGGCACACATTATTTTGAAGTCCATTCACACAGCCAAGTGTGGCAGATTAATTTCTGTGCAAAATAATGAACTACCATTAAAAGTTTAAGCATGTGCAAGACCAAACCTCTTGCATCATTGTGTTAGGCTTTTAAAATGCCTCACTTGGTTCTGGAATCAAGACATTGGCAAGAAATTTTGCGTACCAAACTCAGCTGCACTAATAACAACTATAGTTTTTTCAGGATGAACATTTGACAAGTTACGGTGCTTTCTACTACCTTTACTTGGAAAGTTGAAAAGAAAACAAGGAAAGAATATTGATAAGAAATTATCCGACTCACAATATGAAAGATACAAGGAAAGAATATTCATGAAAGAAATTAGACTAATCTCAACATTTTTTTTTTGTTTACATGAGAAAGCTCACTGTAACATTAAATAGAAGTAAAATAGAGAATTGGCTTATCTTGGCAGCCCAATACAGAAGAGGATGCTTTATCTGATTGTAAACTTGAAAAGAATGTGAACCAAAAAGGCCTACAATGGCATTATTCATGAAAGGAAGTCATCAAGCCCTCTGTTTCCCCCTTTTGAGTCTCTCCAATTCTTCTTCAGCCTCTTTTAACTGGTTCTTTAGTGCTGATACTCTACGCTCTGACCGTCCTACTTGGTCTCTACTAGATAAGGGTTGATATGGTGACGAAAAATGTCTTGAAAATGCTTTCAGAGCTTCAACCCCAGTAACCTATCAATTTGCACTGGCTAATCAAAGATTGCTACAAACGAGCAGGGAATAATAACTGATAAAAGAAAAGCAACTAATCACAAGGTTTCAATGGTTTTCACAAATAATCACAAGGCTTTTTACATGACCACAAACATGAAAATTTGTAATTATATATGTACATATGTATGGATTTGCTCCCTATATTAAGAATACAACAACTTACCTCTTCTGGGAGCAATGGCAGCTTGGTAATGTGAAAGTCATCATACAACATGTAAAATTGGTCCAGATACTTCTGTTGCATTTTCATTCTAGCTTTAAGTAACTTGGATTCAACATCTACAAGGATAAACAGATTAGCAGACAATATTTATAAGATGAGGCAAAGGAAAACAAAAAATACAAGATATCAAGGACATGGCAAGCACACTACCTTCATCGTCAAAGATTACTTGATTAATGATGATATTGTGTGTGTCAATCTCAAACTTCGTAAGTTCCTGAACCAATCTCTCTGTTTCATATAGTGAGAGGAATTCCGGAATGCAAACACAAACAAAGGTTGTCATGTCCTGTGAATTAAGAAAATACAACAATTTAGTTATTGGAAGGATATTGGTACCTGGGCTTCAGCTAAGGTCAAGAGTGGGGATTGAGGCACATTTTTCAAGCCCATGGTAACCACAAGTGTAATTTATAGTGATTGCAAGGGACAATGGGATTATTATTGCCAAGGACCAACTCACTCAAAAGCTTACATTGTTAGGTGAAAGCCCAAGATTGGTTTTATGTCTCTAACCCCCACCCCGACCCCCCCCCCCAAAAAAATAAAAACAAAAATGCAAGTCATTTGAACTCGAACAATGGACAATGCACAAACTCAACTTTATTTAGAAGAATGGGGATGGCAAGGATCGAACTCCTGACTACTTAGTTATAGTGGCTCTAACACCATGTCAAAGACCAACTATATCAGTAAATATTCATTACAGATATTCTATTAAGATTTTCCACTTCAGGCAAACAACCAAAGATTAGGCTAATAAAAATCATTTTAACTTATATAAACATTTTAAAACTTTGGCTACAACCAATTGACATCAGACTAACAACCTTGACATTATTTCTAGTTTGAAAGGCACAATAGAAATTATTAGAATAGTAGACTAGGTTCATTAGCACATGTTAGAATGTTATTCAACTATAGTTATGACCATATTTAATAGTTATTAATTAGCTTTATAATTAGTCCTTGATTAGCTCATGTACTTAATGCATTCATAGTATTAATAAGATAGACTTGTGTGTAAGCCACACATAATTTCTCCCTAATATTTTCTGTTTCAACAGAAATATAAAACTAAGCACATAAATAAACAGGCATAATTCAAAGACGGTAACTAATACATCTCCAATGCTCCATTGATCACACTAAACTATCAAATGTAGGGAACTAAAAAAAAAAAGAATAGGATCCATCTAATCATCACATACATTATATTAAGATCCAATACTTCGAGGTAAAAAAACTAATACCCTCCCTCTTAAGCATAAATATGGAAATTTGAAACAAAGCTAAGGTGTGTACATGAAGATAAAAACAATTTGCAGGACATGACAGACTGCAAACATGGGTACATATAAGAATACCTGAAGGAAAGTCAGTCCATTCCTTCTTATCAAAATTATAGGGAGATATCCCTTTTATGCAGTGAAGGGAACTCACTATCTTAGCCATTGATCAAGTAAAAAGAAAATAACATTTGATTTGTTTGTACTAAAATGATTGCAAGAATATAAGCCATGATTTAGTGAAGAATAAACAAAAAATTATCATTTTCAAAACAAAATGAAATAGAAATTAAATGGAATTCTTACTGGATCTTTGAATTGCTTATTAACTTGTTCAATTACATCCTTCATGCCTTCAAGCCTCCCAAGAATTGCATCATCACCAAAATCATCACCCATGCCAAACATGCGAGTCATCTGTGATAAAAGTTCAAAAAAGTTTCCAATTACACCATGGATGATAAAGCAAACACATACCATCTCATGACTCATCAAAGAAGTTTTCCCCAAGTTAGGTAATAGAATAGTTAAATCGGTAAGAATAATGCATATATAAAGGTATATATCCAGAGGGACAAAAACTATTGATTTTTCACACAGAAAGTGTTTGCAGTATTAAATGCAGACAGCGGTAATGACAACTAACAAGAGGAAGATAGTCTATTTCCATTTTCCAAAAGTGCATTCCGTGAGATGAGAGATGAGATGACAGTAATACAGAAAGAAATTCAGAATGCATCAAAGGATGCTCATTTAATTGAATATGGAGAATGCAACTAGGATACAGAGACTGATTAGTAGTTTCTCACAACACCAAAAAGGTCTTCTGTGATTCAATTCTAAAATGATGGGCATCAGACATGCATGCATTCCATCTTGGAAAGCAGTGCACAGAAAGATAATATAGTTAGTTAGAGTGGGATCACCACAATTAAGGGACCAAAATACATCCTTTTTGTATGGAATGAAACATACAAGAGCAAAAGAATTACATCAGGGAAGGGAAAGCTAAGAAGGGAAGTTAAAACTGAAACAGTAAGATCTCCAAATGAAATAAGGATCTGTTTTTATACTTGGATCTACTGGCCAGAAAACCTTCACCTATTTAAAAGAGAGAGAAATCTGATGGAAGATCAAGATCTTGGTATTAAATAAGTCTTTACTATTATAATAAAAGATGCTCTGTTGAATTGATCCCAAATTCTCTATTAGGGAAGATAACCAGTTAAAATTAAAAAATAAAATTTGAACATTACAGTCTAAATACTGAAACTGAACCTAGCCAACTTCAAACTAGTAAAGAAAATATCATGTGATGCAAGAAAGGTGTCTGTAAATCCTAAGTTCATACCTGATTAAACAAACCACCAAATTTACTTTTCAAAGACATCAGTTTTGCAAGACCCTTTTCTAGAACTGATGGGAATTGCAATAGTCTGAGTGTATGGCCAGTGGGAGCAGTATCAAATACTATAACAGAATAATCCATTGTCTGCACCAATCTGCAGAAATTATTATAGATCAAAACACAATGAAGAATAAAAGAAACGATTGAGTTGAAAAGTGACATTTCTATCAAAATTCAGAAATGGGAGCACCACAGACTTGAATACTTGAATGCACCCAAGAGTTCTGCAAATTTCTTTCATCAAATACTTGAATGAAAAAAAAATACACATAGCTCGGTGTCAATACAAATAATGTGTCCAACTTTAGATTCATATAACCTTTATTTAGATGTAATATAGGCCGTTTGAATAGAAATAACATTCAACTGTGATCTTTTTCTTTTTATAGAATCAATAGTGACCCTTTGAAGTTACACGTTTGCATTGAACCCTGTTAGACCCATCATCAATTATGAAGGTATCTTTCTGATAGGGACTGAAATAATAAGATGTTTTATTGAATATAACACTCAAACAGAGAGGAAACTCCCTCCCCAAAAGCTAGCTATTAAGGTGAGAGAACCCAAGGACTTAAATTCCACTCCACATATTGGTATTTAGCCAATGTGGGACTGTATCAGAGCATGGCCAGAGAAGAGCCGACGTCCTACTTTGCCAGGCGGACCCTCTCCTCAGCTCCGGACAGGTAACCCTTTCTGCGGAGGTCAGTAGACTGCTCTAATACCAATGATAGGATACTTAAGCCCAAGGGAGAACCACACCCCAAAAGGTAGCTATTAAGGTGGGAGAGCCTAAGGACTTAAATACCACTCCACACAATGGTATTTAGCCAATGTAGGACTCACATACACATGCTGAAAACAGCACCCTCTCATGAACCATATGCCTACAGAATACTCTTGTTTTAGTTCTTGCTAATGCAATTGTGAGAACTCAGCATTAATACTGAAAGGGGGAGGAGGGGTTGTTCGCTACACAGGATTTTAGAAGGATTTCTCATAAACCTATGATAGGAATTTTTTTATTACCCTATTTGGAATGAGACTTAAATTAGGATTCCCAGGATTCTAATTTCCCATAGAAATCAATTTTTTATGACATGTGAGAACTGTTTGCCATCCCACAACCACCAACCAACATTGCCACCACCGCCATCACCCCAGTCACTGCAATGACTTGGGTGTAGAAATATGAAATTAACACTCATCAAAGGTTATGAATTTGGCTTATAAAATCCCGAGCAAAACCTTAAGATTGGTCTAAAGGCTCCAGACAATAGGCTATAACAACTAACAAGATCTTTCTCTGCTCTTTGAAAACTTGTCTTCACAAATTTACAAAAATGAAAAAATTGAAATTCATAACATGTTAAGATATTTCCTTTTGCTTGGGTAATATAAGGATCCAGAAGAATCAGCAAAACAACTACAACTTCAATCAGGATATTTACTAGATCACTGGCAGAGGTGGCGACCAAAGAGGCCAAGAGAGCAGGTATCATAAGCACAATGGGATTCTTCCAAGAAATAAACACAGGAATTATGTAGTTTACACGAAAATAGACAAACCAAATACGATAATCTTTTTTACACGACTATCTATTTTCAGGATTTAAATTTCCTTAAAAACTGTTTCCACAAGGATTTTTCAAAATTCCCATACCAAGCACGTCCTTAATGATTACATATAATCATCATCCAACATCTTTTACTTAAATCACTGAAAGGTCCTAAAAATTTAATTCTCTAGAATTCTCTTGTTTGTCTTGGGATTTGAAGGACTCTTCTATCCTCATATACCTCAAAACTAGTTAAGTCTATACCACCATAAACATTCCATGCCTCAATCTACTTTAAAAATTAGAAGAAAGACATTCAATAAGATTTCAAGTCACAGTTGAATCACAAAGAAAACATATTATTCTTACTTCAGCATCTCAGCAAAGCTCATGGCCTCATCAATTCCAGGAATTGCACCAGCTAGCTCAGAGAACAAACTATCCATCCCCTCAGAACCACCCACGTCCTCATGTTCAACGGTAGGATCCACCTCCTATAAAGAAAGGATCATTATATAGAATGAGACAAGATACTCTGAAAAAGGTAAACCTTAACATACTGGGGTTCACATATTCTTCATAGAGCATCAAATTATTTCGTTTAGGACCATAGAGCGTGATAATTGACAACAACCATGGGCATGCTCAGATTCATCAGAAAGGCATGATTAAGAATAAAAAATAAAATAAAGCGAAGAATTGAAATTGTACCATGGCATAGAGATTGGTGAAACCATTGACCAAAGTGGGTGTCTTGGTGAAGCGTTGGTGAAAAGCATCACTGAGATTGTGAGCAGGGTCGGTGGAAATGATGAGAACAGAGTTGCGGACACTGGCAAGAAGGATCGAGAGAATGGAGCTGCATGTGGTCTTGCCAACGCCACCTTTGCCTCCAACGAACACCCACTTCAGGTTCTCTTGTTCCACTATGTTCTGCACCGTTCCCTCAGCCAACTCCTGTTGATCTCCCATGTCCACAACCTTCTATCTCCTCTCACGTTAATCGAATGAATGCTTGACGGAGAAGATTAAGAACACCGTTTTGTTTTTGTCTTTGGATTCCAATACAACAAAACAAACCTACGAATTCTTTTCTCAGATTAGAGTACAAATCGAAATCGAAATCGAGATGTCATGGAATGTAAGACTCAAATATTGTTTTTTTTAGTTTTTATTTATTTTCAAATCAGTTATAAATAATAGTAAGCCCTAAACATTCATTTTCTTCCTCCGACCAATACAAAATATCATTAAATTATTTTTTAAAAAATAAAAGTAATTCATTATTTTTAATGGACCAATTCAATGTTGCAAGATAATAGAGGACTAATGTAATCTTACAAATATTTTTAGAACCAAATTGAGTATAATAAAAATTATTTGTCGTGTTTGTTTGAGTGAGAATGTGACATGTTGTTTGAGAAAAAAAAATTGTTTTTGTTTTGACAAATATTTCTTAATTTTTTATGTTCAAAACCTCACTCACGTTCTAATTTATTTATTTATTTATCAAAAATTGAATAACAGAAATGTTATAATTTGTAGACTTAAAAAATAAAAATAAAAAGAGAGAGGATGAAAGAATGTAAATGGGCTGGAAGTTCTTGCTTCAAGTTAATTGTGGTCATAACTAGCTTTTGGGTCTATTTGGGCCTTAAGTCTTGTTTGCTCGGCTTCAAATCTACATTGATTATATTGGTTTTACAATGCCCAAAGAAAGAAGATTGATTGGATTGGGCTCAGCGTAAGCATTTTTTGGGCAGTGGTATAAATACATGGATGAATGTCAAAAAGTTTTTGCATTTGACTTTAATAAAAAATAAGATTAAGTAACATTAACTATACTTAGCTAATATCTCTATTTTGAAATTTGAAGAAGAAGGGAGGGGAGGAGTAATTTTTTATTTTAAATTAAAAAAATTATAAAATATTTATAAAAATGAATAAAAAATGATTGAAATGTTATATGATAATCTCTTAATTTTTTTCCTCTCATTTTAAAAATTTCTCAAATATAGAGAATGCTTGCTTAAAATAAAAAATTACCCATTTCCTCTCTTTTCCAGAAACCCCTCAATTCAAACCTACACTAAGTATATTGCTTACGGTACTTACATTAATAATTGGCAGTTTTTACCAGGATGATTATATTTAAAAGATTTTGTCAAAACCCTCTCTTATTTATTTTGTTTCTCTATAATTTGGAACTTTTAAAACAATCAAACAAAGAGAATGAAACTTATTATTTAACCTCACGTTCCCATCCTTTCCCCTTTTTTTCATTTTCTCTTTGATTCCTTTTTCAATCTTTCCCTTTCAACTCCTAAACATACCTCAAATTACTTATCTTGCTTAAGCGTTTGCACCTGGATTTCTTATAAAAATAAATAAATAAAACTCTTCCTCTCATTCTTGTTTCCTTGTTATATCAAGAGATTCTTAAGTAGGTAAGTCTATTTATCAGGATAGACTCAACTGCCAAGATTTACCTTTACTAGTTTCTAACAGTTCCACCCTTCAGCCATATAACAAATAACCTTTATTGAATACAAAACAAAATCAAGATATCCTAGCTAAGAGAAAAATCTTCTTCCATGGCCATAGCTATGAGAATCGCTCCTTAATATGAAAGCTTTGTAAGCTTCTTCTTCACTGTTTGCATCAACCGCATGTGCTATTTACTAATGCAACATTAGGCCATCATTTATAAGTGTGATTCACAGGTTATAGTGCTTCCAACCGGTAGTGACACAATTCTATAACATCTAGCTACTCCAACCGACAAGTTCCACAAACGAACTCTAAACATTAATTAATGAAACTACTAAAAGATTTATAATGTTATTATAGGATCATTAGCATGAAAAAAAGAAAAGAAAAGAAAAAATTTCATTTACTAAAAATATCTAATTAACGCAAGCATTCTTGTGTTAAATCGCCTTCTTCATTCTTATTCCACTAGAAATAATCTAACTCCTGGGCCAAGAATTGAGAAAAAAACAAAAACAAACCAACTTTGCTACTATATTTATCCAAGACAAAAAATAAATCTTTTGCTGATATAGAACAAGGTTCCAATGTTCCTATATTTCCATGAGTATTTAAAACTATAATTTCACATTGATTGAGAATATATATACCAAAGTCCAGAAAGTAAAAGGTTGATGACAAGCTAGGAAGGTTTTTCCTGTTCTAGCAAAGAAGATGCATGTATGGTATAACAAGCAAACCCTGAACTGTATACCTTCTTCCAATATAACTTTCTAGCTATATATGCTGTGAAGGTGTAATCATGATAACGAGGCCAGGGAAGACATCGTCAGGGTCATTGATATGAGGGTTATTCTCAACTATAAAGGGGTCGCCACACTTGTCGCTGATTGTGTGAAGTGTCTCGCCTTCTCCGACCACATAGATTTCGTCGCATGGCCGGGACAAGAGTTGGCTGCCTCTGAAGCTCACATGATTTGGAAGCAGAGAGCTGTCCCTGAATATGCTTAGCAGTACGAGGGCCACAAGAACAACAGCACAGTACCACGAAGCTGCATTAGCTATGGCTTTTGAACTCAAGATCGGTCCCTTTCTATGGTAGAAAGCCATAACTTACACACACACACACACACACACAGAGAGAGAGAGATGGATATGGGAGAGAGGAGGTTGGAGATTATAAGGTGGAAAGATGGGGCATGATGGGTGTGAGGGTCAGTTTTGGCGGTTTTTTAGAATAGGGGTTGAGGCAGAAGAAATGGGGCAAAGATGGTGTTACGTGTATCTAATTATCTATCATCTTTTTTAGGCCAAACTACCCTTCTTTGTCCTTTTTGTTTTCAGAATTTTCTTTTTTGTCTTTTTTCTCTCGTGTTTTTGCTTTTTTGAGTCATGCGGTTTTCGACCCTGGGGTTTTGAAAGCCACCGGAGAACTTACTAACGGGGCATCTAGAAATGGGTCGCCACACTTGTCATACAATTATGTGATACCAAATACGCTTCTATTCATATATAGGTTATAAAAATTTACTTTTGAGGATATATTTGGTTACTTTAGTTTAAGCCAAAAAGTCGCTATTATAATTGAATGATTGAACATTAGATATTAGATACTGTATAAATTTGGTCTAGTTTTGGAAAAGAGAGATAAACGAAGTTGTTGACCGTTTATACTGCTGAGGCTGCTCAGCTATAAACTTTCCTACAGTCTTTATTTATCAGATTTGCCAAGCTTATTTTGGCAGGTGAAGTGAGTAGTTGGGTGGACCCACAAGTTTCCACTGACTGAGGAATTACATGTGTAGGTAAAGAAAAAAAGAATTGCAGTGATTCTTATATTGAAATTTCAATCGAGGCAGGCTTTGGATTGGTTGTATGTTGGTTCAGGGCTTAATGATTACTCAAACCACAGTCATTCATGCTTAATGAAAGATATTAAGACTTGAGTTGTAAATGGTGGGCTGTTGACTTACATATGTGGTCCTAATTTGAGTGCTTAATATATGACTCAGCCTGTCAGCCACCGAAAGAAAAAACATGGAAATTTTGGTGAGAAATTTGAGTTGCACACATCATTAGTCACAATTACAGTTTAAAGTTAATATGACATAATGTGATATATAATTAACATTTAGGCGAAACTTAAATAAAGTAGACAGAAACTAACAGAAATAGATCAGAAAAGGTGATTTCATTAATTAAAAATTCACTGGCCAAAAAGCCCAAGGTTTGCCAATTTCCACATCTAGAGATAAATCTTGTCCTATAGTGCATCTGCGTGTGAACGAATCCAAATATAAGTTTGCAATATATTATATCTCTCGTTTTTATAGTTGGCAATGGCCAAAAAGAATTTATATGGTTAACGAAACTGTAGCGTCTAATTAGAACAAATAAACTTTGAATCAGTTAAAAATGAGATTTTTAAAAAGAAATCCGCAATAATAATACATTAAGTAATTAAATTATTTGGAGAAGAATTGCGTAATTTCACATAATTCACTGGCTCTGTGCGATGATCGTCAATCGAAAAAAAAATCCCAACTGTTATTTTCTACAATTTTTTTAAGGATAGTAATTGGGAATTTAAAAGCCATACAAATTCTTTTTACTGTATTTATCTGCATCTCCAGGAGACAATTACAGCTGCTAATAAGAATAAACCAACAGCAGAAGAAAGGGAAAATGGAATTGGAATTTTACAATCAATATTGCTCAAGGAAAAATAATGGGACATGGGATAATTACAGATGCATAATATCACACATCAACCGGGCAGTTGGTGGAGATATGGGATATTTTCTCATGAGGATGTCACCTTGGGCTCTTCCGACCATTTCCACACCATCAGCAAACCAGTCCCGTCCCCAGTGAAGAAGAGCCCACCAGGACCTATCTCAATTGATCGAACTTCTTGTTTTGCAAATAATCGACCCCTCTCAGAAAATCTGTAAAAAATACATACAGTCAGGGGCGGCAACAGCAGGGAAAAACATGACCTACACAGAAATATTACAACAAAAGTTACAAAACAACATGGATGCAAGTTTAAGTTTACTCACGATGGCAATTCATACAGGCGAACTGAATTGTCTCTGGGCGAGCAAAACAGGATTGGCTTGGCTTCTGCGTCAGTCATCCCACAAAGTGCAAGAACAGCCTATAATAAGTAAAATATCAATTGGGTGAATCAACTTACCCTTTTTATGAACATAATAAGAATATCAGCTTGATTTCTACAAATGAAAACACAAGTACATAAATTTCAATCACTTCTAGGGTGCTGAAAATCAGAAATGACATTGCATCACTTTTTAATTTTATTGGTAAATCTCACACACAAACACCAATCAGATAGATTTTAAATTGTTTAATCTCCAGCTCTCAATACCATGTTCACAAGGGAATTAAGCTTTTTTCTACACAGTAACACCGCCACTAATAGTGTTCAGGTTCTACGTTTAAACTAACAGTAAGCAACATCTCCATGCAAAGCAATATATACAGCAAGTCAGCAACACATCAGTAGACCACCGGAATGCAAGTCGGCCCCAAAGGAGCAACCATGTACTTCAGTAGCAAATGATATTTGACATAAATAAAACCAAATACGTACATATGCACAAAGGATATAGTGGTTAAGTAACTTACATTTTCCTCAGTGTGTGTATATGTCACTTTCAAAGTTCCCTCTTCAGTGGCAACCCAAACCTTAATTGTGCAGTCAGATGAACTTGATAACAAATAATAGTCCCAACAAATAAGGGATGTGACTACATCAGTATGCCTGTTGAGTGTCATTTTACAATGTAATGTATCAAGGTCCCAAACCTGAAGAAAACAAGATAACAAATAATTCTTTCAGACAAGTTAGAGTGTAGAAAGAAGCAACAATCAATTGTGTAGCTAACATACGAAGACTGTAAACCACCCAAGATTCATCATGACAATACATATATATAAAACAATTTACCAAAAAACACATAATTGTGTCAGTTTATGTTCATATATCAATTCACACACTGCATCACTCAATGCAGAATGAAAATTTCTGGGCAGATAGTACACACATGAAAAAGACCAAGACTTTAGCCATGTGCTACATCTGTATGAAGAACTGATCATCAGACAATTTAAAATTTGTCCAATCTGTAGTCCAGTGAGATCACATGTGTTTTGAAAAGCTCTACCTGGAGCAATACATATATTAGGAACAAAACCCCGAAACTTCTCATTGACAGACATACCTTTATGCTATGGTCCATGGACCCTGAGTACAGCATCTTGCCTCCAACAGCTAGACAAACCACAGCTTTAGTGTGGCCACTTAGTGATGCCACCAGTTGAAAAGGGGACTTAGTTTCAGAACTGCCTCTCCATGCAGAAATAACACCATCCTGCAATTTAAATCATCAGATGAAACATAAATCGAGAGATCATAGAGAAGAACTGTTTAAAAAGTGAGAGAGAAATCTAATCAAAGAACAAAACTATCCAGTTACTACCTACGAAAAAACATAAGTCTGGTTACAGAACTTAACAACTGTAAACCAGTACAAGTAGTTACCTCTGCTGCAGCAAAAAGTGTGTCATTGCCAACAACCATGGCAAGGACTCGCCCCTTAGGTCCATCAAGAGTAAACTCTGAAGCAGTCTGAATATTCCAAGCCTTCACAACAATCACAACTACATAATCAGCATACACGTAATGCCCCTAGATATTAGACATGACTGTGACAATGAAACAAAATAAAAACTGGTGTAAGAGCTTACCTTGACAGCATTCCGCACACCAACAAAAATCCATGGGCCCTCACTGATCAAAGAGTTAACTTCGGTGCCAAGATTTATCACATTAGCACATCGACCAGTATTGCAGTCCCATGTTCGAACTGTCCCATCCGTGCTGCCAGAATAAAGTTTGTCTGATCCAACTGGAAGTGCAATCCCAGTGACAACCTATTGTCAAAAGTTTTAACTTAACTACTCCAAAAATATTAACATAAAAGGCAGCCACACAATTTATAGCAATTCCTAGGAAATTTAAAAACACCCTGCCTTAGGTTCACAATGATGCCGTTTGAAGTTCCCAAATTCAACAGCATATCATTACATTATAACACTACAACTCTAATCAGTAAAAAAAATTGGCATATAAAAGTTTAGTAATTATTAAAAAAAATCAGTCGAAAATAAATTCATCCACAAATCAAATTATACTACTCAGATACTTATGCAAATAAATAAACTAAGGCAATTAAAGAAGAATTTATAACACAACATTGGATATATGTGCACATGTTTGTATTGAATACTCAAAACGTGTTTGACCCAAGTACCTTCTTGTGTTCTTGAAGCTTTGCTAATGTTGAAAACCCATCACCATAAAACCATGAATGCAAATTCCAGCACTGGTCACCACGTACACAATTGCCATTCACCCAGTATCTACAGACACTTCGTGATGGCTCCTCAGAAGCCTTTGCAACGCTTGTCCCATCTCCTCCACTCTTTCTAATCAATACTGTCTTTGAGTTATACTTAGGGGTCTTCTCAGCAGAAGAATGGGACTTCCTTGCATTACGATAAGCAGTATTGGCATTATAATAAGCAGTAGATGGTGATGGTGTTTCTCTGTGCAAAAACCTGCAAGGATTCCTGTTGCACCTCCCAGCTAGCCAATACGAACAGATTGTCCCACTGAAACGTTCAGTTCTTCTCGCTGCCTTTATATCCATAATACTCTAAAAAACCACATTCCAATAACAACCCAAATCAGGCACTGCATTCTATCAATAAAATCCCCCATTGCTCATGCTTTCTTCCATTAACTCCAACCAAAGTGGGTAACGCAGATCGCACGAGTAACAACAATAATCACAAGCTGCAGAATCAGTTCCCCCATCAAAACCCAGAATCTCTTGCTCCCCAAAATTTCCATTACCAAACTTCAAAAAAAATAAATGCGTAATTGCAAGGCAAAGAGTGAACACGAAAACAAAAACTACGGCAGAAGGACCGGATCGCGGAACTTCCAGTCCATTAAGGCTGAAACCCATAACGGAATCGGAAGAAAGCCCAATAATTTACACTTGTTCAGGTACCTTAATCACGATTACCCAAAAACCCCCAATTAACGTATCGCAGATCCATCGGAAAACCCAACGTAAATAAAAAGGAACCCTAAAATAGAAACCCTAAAATTCCTCCAGGGAAGCGCGTAAAACTTCACCGTGATCAATGTATTTATCGGAGTGAACATAGATTCTGGGAGATGAGCCATGAGTGGCAGATACCAAATAAAAGAGAGATTCTTAGATTTTCGCGTGCGAAGGAGAAGCAAACCTGAGAGAGAAAACGCAGCGAAAACCTTGGGATTTCAAACTCGTGTCGTATGTTGTTATCGGAACGAAAGAAGAGAAAATAGGAAAGAAGAGAGAGAGAGAATTGCAAGTGATATGATCTGATGGGGGTAGAGAATTTGTATTTATAAATTGCTTGTTCGCTCGTCTTGGGCCTCTTGGCGGTTTCAAAGGCTTTTTTTTTTTATTCACTCAATTCTAATAAAAAAATATTTAAAAATAACTTGAGAAAAATAAGGAGATACTCAATTATTATTATTTTAAAAAAGTTTGTAAACTTAAAATTGTACCCAAGTTGACAGCTATACTTGAATTGTACCAAATCTCATCAAATATTACTTTTTCATAGAGTTGCTTTTTTCTCAAGCCATCAGGCCGCTTTACTTCAATTTTAGTTTTTCCTCATCTGCTGACTACTGGTCTTACATTCCCTTTTTAATTAAAGAATCAAATTAAAAAATTTATATGAAAAAAATACTTTAAATTTTTCAAAAATGAATAAGATCTATATAAAATTATAAAAGATAATGTATTCAAATTCCACTATTATGTGTTACTTATAAAAAAACGTTTTTGATCAAACATTGAGTCTTTTTTTTATATATTTAATTTCTTTTTGAAATATGCATTTCAGCTTTTTCTTAATAGCTCTTAAAATTATTATTAAAATTTTAATTTCATAATTTTTTAATTAAAATTATAAATATTAATTTTGAAAAATAAAGTTAGCATCTAATTCAAATTTCAATTTATAGTTGATTTGATTTCATTAATTTTTGAAAATCAAAATTATTAATGATGAAATATTCACTCAACTATAAAAAAACAAATAAAGATTAAGCTAATGTATTACTTTGAAAATTGAAATTCATATCATCTCACTTTTTATTTAATTTTTTTAACATGTTTTTTTATGAATAATTTATTAATATACTTTTTTTTCAATTTAAAATATAAAATTCATATCATCACCTATAATTACGTTATTAGTATACTATGTTTTTATTACAATAAATTTCATATTGAAATATAACCTTTGTGATTTTGGACTAGCTTATTATTATTTTTAGTTTTTATTTGTAACTTATTTTGTTTTTAATTACTTAGACTTTAGAGTTATTTAAAATATTATTATATAATTTAGAAAATATAATTATCCTAATTAACCTAAATATTTAATTTTGATAATATTTTTTTGGTAACTTAGGGTATCCCCCGCGTACGACTGCGGAGACTAATCACTTCGAGGTACTGAGATCCATTTAAGGGGCTGACCTCTCCCAACAGATGTTTTTCCATACACATGAGTCTGGAATCAAATCCCTGACCACATGCTTAAGGGGCTCAAGTATCTACCACTTATGCCACACCATGTTAGTATTTAATTTTGATAATATGATACATCCCATATTTTAAAAATACAAAGCCAAGTATTTATCAATAAATTCTTATACTATTTACAATTGAACAACTACATGAGATACACAAGATTTCAAAATTTTGTATTAATTGTTTCCTTTTATGATAATTTTATTTTTTAAAAATTATATCTCTGATATTATTGTCTTTCTTAAATAAAATGACATAATTATAAATCAATCAATCAATATCAATTTCATGAATCACTCAAATTTATTAAGAATATCAATCAATTAATCATGAAAGATTAAATTTTTATATTCTTAAAATTTTCAACACAATTTAATTAATAAAATTCAAATAAATAACTATTTATGAGAAAATAGTAATTATTTAAAACACACTTTCTTACTTTTGTTTTACTATTTTTCTTTTATCTTTGCTAGATTTAATTAATTTGTCAAATTTTATGAATCAATTGTGGATCTTATGACGACTTTTATTATTAGTGGAAAAGGAATTTCTTATTATTATAATATTTTTATTTTTAATGTTTTCTTTCCCAAGTCATTTACAAACTCTTCCAATTCTTTTACCATTTCACGTTCATCATTTCACAAGTTTCTTCATTTACTCAATTTTTACTATTTCTTCTTTCACTTTTATTAACAGTAACCTTTGGATTGGTTGACACATTTTTTTTTTAATTGTGATAAGTTTTGAAGCTTCAAAATAAAGAAAATAATTATAGTTTAGAGATGAGTTATGTAACCAGTTGTTAAAATGTCTTGCATAACGTGCGGTTCTATAACTATATAACTAAACTTTTTTAATGATGTAGATACACATAATTAAATGATATTAATAAAAAAATTATAATCACATTCAATCAATTTATACTTAGTTCTATAAGTGTTCAAAGAAAATGAATTTAATGTAAGCTGTTCAATTAAATAAATATATAAAAATGCTAATTCGACATCATATTATTTTATTTTTCCTATATAGCATGAGATGAAACTGACCAATAGACCATAATCATAATTTTTTTATTTTTAAAAGAGAAAAAAGACTTGGGAATAAAACTGTAGTTAGAACATTTCAGCTAGACCAATGATCTCTTTTCTTCATCTTCTCCTACATAGTCTGGCTGTGCCCTCAATTCTTCGACACTAGAAGGTTTTGGAATATTGGCACTGGGAGAAGAGGTTAAGGCCCTCTTGGTGGATTTGTTATCAGGCAACATCTTCATTGTGATCCCCATAGCTATGAGTAGAAGTCCAGTCCCATGCTGTTCTGTCAATGGTTTTGTAAATATCAAGTATGATAGTAGCAATGTCACCGCCTTTCTCGCCGTTGTTATCTGTGATAAAATTCAATGAAGGAAGAAAGTGAGTTAGGACCACAGAATGGGATTAATATTGAAATATCTTCCAGTATGCAGGTGATCCTTATATTCATGTCACAAATGCTTAGCTTTGATAATAAGGTGCGCGAAAATTGGGATACAAGTTTGAAGTTTGGATCATCCCATTGTGCCAAATCAACTGTCAATTCAAATTCAAACTTTTAGTTACAAAAGTTTAAATATTGATCATTTGATAACATTTAAGACCTCATGTTGCGTGTTTTTTACCATGCCAACTGCTAGAGGAAGTTAAAGCCACATACTTTGACTTATTAATGTTAGGAGCTATATAATGGTCCAAACGGACATAATGGAGGCAGGAAGAAGCTTGTGAGGGCAATTTACCATGGCTGTAGTGGCAGCACCAAAAATGGCAATGAGGGAGAGGACAGAGACTTGGCCAATAAATGTGGCCATTGCTTCGAACACTAGTACACCATACACATAGGGATGCTGCAAGAACAAGAAAAGGTGATTCTATTAAGAAAGCAAAGTGAAGTGTGGAAAAGGAGCTATTTATTCCAATTTCCAAATTTACCTGTGAACATGAAGTCCATGCTTTGAATAACTCTCCTGTAAAAAGCATGGGTGGGATTAAGAAAGGCATACCCACTACAGTAGAGCAGAAAAGCATCTCCATCTGTGTGTTAACAATGAACAAGAAAATAACTTAATATGTTACTACTATATAACAATTTAAGTCACAATATTGACAGAAATGCATTCTCTTCACATGAAAAAGCACATGGAAATCACCTGTGTGGTCTGAGGGTTCATAGTAAAGATTGCTTCTTGCAGATTTCCCAGAAAGGAATCCATGACCAAAGCCCCAGATATCATAAGAACACCAATGACACTGAAATTGGGTGATGTCTGTGCATCTGCTAGTGTGAATAGGATCAAGCCAACTACCAGAAATATTGCAGATACATATTCATGAAATGGATATTTCCTTCTCAGACCTGGTATGAAGGCCCCCATAATCATCACTGGAAGAACCTAATGTACCAAAATAGGATCTCATTACATTTTAATATTCTGAAGGTTCAATGACGTAAAACATGGTGACGTAGTTTGAAGGGGGAAAAAAACTCAGGTTAGAATCTCTGGAACAAGTTAGCTAATTTGGAGGGACTGAGCCATAGGTGTGATAAATTCAATTATGAAGATAGATAATTAAATGGGACAATCAGATTTCCAGTAAGGCAGTAACTAACTACGGAAAAATAAGACACTCAAGTTTCTTCTGAATTGGGTAAAGTTAAAATGGTTTCCTTCGCATGTGCTTTTGTCACTTACCTTTGTAGATTTGAACATGAGCTGTGCAGGGTAGTTAAGAAAAGCCAAAGATCCCTTTGTTAGGCCATGGGAACCCATAAGTACAGCAGAAAGCTTCACATAAGTTTTCCATGGGTTCACCATTTGCTTGCTTGTGAAGCCTTGGAGATAAATCAGAAACAGGTAAACAAATCCTTGAACAAATGTGAAGTACCAACCATAGCTGAAAAAAGAAACCAAATCCCCCATTTCATTTTAGAAGGGAAAAAAAAGGTCCCCAATCGAAGCTCAAATCCATAACAAATGAAACAGTACCAAGGTGATGAAATTTACCTAAAATGGAGCCTGTTATACACATATTCCTGAAAACCAGGCAAATGAAATTTTTTTAATAGCAAATACTTTGATTTGCAGGATAACTTCACATACCAAACATTGCAATTATTCAGATGCAGAAAACGGGAAAGAAAAAACAAAAAATGTAAAACTGAAGCCCAAGTCTCCAACGAGATATCCAGAAACAATAACAAAAGGCAGAAAAATCTTGGAGCAAAAACATGGGCTTATGAGGAAATGTTTCCAGTATAATTAATCTTTGGGCCTCGCCACTGATTATGAAAAACAAAAACAGAGGAAAGAAATGTCGAAGAAACTTACCATATTAAGCAAAACAAAACCCAATTTAACTGTTTCTACACACAGAAAGAAACAATAAACTCAGTTACTCATATTTTATTTTCTTTCTCCTCGTTTGCAGAAAGTGTAAACCACAAAGGTTTATCGTGGTTTTACAATACCAAACCAAAAAAATTCAAGAAAACCAATAGAAGACAGAGCATACATACATACATACATACATACATATATAATCTACCTCGCAGATGCCATTAACGAGATATCCAAAGAAGAACCCAGAAGAGCAAATAAGGAATTGTTGCCATCTGGGTCTGTCTGAGAGCGAAATTCCAAACAAAGTACGAGCCTGCTCTTTGTTTGTCATTGTGTTTGCAATGCTCAAGTGCTCACTCTCCCAACTGGGTGTTGAGTGATAACCCAAAATCCAATTCAACAAAAGAAAATCTTTTGAAGTTGCAATCTGCTCAAACCGTGAGAAGAATAGTAGTCTGGCAGATTTGCATGTTGACTTTGCCAACCGCAGAGAAAGAGATTAATTGCAGTAAATGGAAAATGCATGAGTGTGTGGTTATTCTAACCACGTATGGAGCATAGCTTTATGCAAGGAAAGTTTCAGAGAGAGAGAGTTTTGACAATCTCAGCTCTTTCTTCTCTTCTGTGATGTTGTTATACAAAAATTATGCAGACCTTTAGATTACTGTTATGTAACAATTGTGCAAATTTTGCATTAAAATAATTCAATGAATGATGAATCCATTGAACATATTTTGAAATGAATTTATACTGTCCGTTCAAATATTGAAAAAAAAATGTAGTATGAGTAATAGATTTTACCAAAATAAATTTGTTTATCTGTATGAAAAACTTTATTTAAATCTAATTTTTAATTTATTTTCTATTTATTTTAATCAGAGAATCTTCCACTTGCCTTACGCGAATGGGATTCTTATATATTTGGTAAACATCGTAATCACGTTATTAAAGAAATAACATACTGTTTTTAGAGGGTAAGGAATCTCTCAACAAAAGCATATTAAATTAAATAAATTATTTTTGTTAGTATTGGCTAGAGGAAGTCAATAAAAAAATTAGAGTATAAGCTACAAGTGCTCGTTTGGATTTTTTATATATATAATTTTTTTTAGAAGTCAATAAAAAGTTAGAGTATAAGCTATAAGTGCGTATTTGGATGTGTATTTTTATTTTATTTTTTTAAAAAAATGTACTTTAGTTATATTCTAGTGTGTTTGAATGAGCTTTTTTAAAAAAAAGGCTCAAGCACTAAAAAAGACATTTTTTATAATATGTTATAAAAAGACATTCCAAAAAAAGACAATTTTTATAATATGTTGTAAAAAAAAATGTTCAAACATAAAAGAATATCTTTTCAAATATTTCATTCAATCATAAAATAAGTTTTACTTTATATAAACAATCTTTTAAAAAAGATGATTTAATATATATATATATATATATATATATATATATATATATTAAAAGCTCATTCAAACCAACTCAAAAAAACAAATTTTTGGCAACCTTATAAATTAATATCAATTGAACTTATTCTTCCATATAAAGAATTCAAAACATGGCTTATAATTTTCATACTTCCTTTTTTTTTTTTTGGGTAGGCAATTTTCATACTTCTTTATTCTTCATTGAAAGGTCATTTTGTTTGCTAATCAAATCACAACTAAACATTTCATCTATGCCAACAGATGGATTCAACCTAGTAAATTCTTTCTGAAGCTTATACCATGTTCTAGTCTTAAAATGAAGTAGCCTTCTTGTTCAAAACTTTCTTTATATATATATATATATATATATATATATATATATATATATATATATATATATATATATATATATATATATATATATATATATACACACACGTGACGACAGTATCTGGATTGTCCGAACCACTGTATTTTCATCTTTACTTTTTCTTTATTCTATTTTATTTTTGAATGAAATAATATATTAAAACACCATTAAACGGTTGGTTGAAGAGATAAGTAATTCCAATTCAAGGTGTTGGGTCAAATGTTCAATTCTTAGACTCATTATTGTTGAAGGGCTTATAACCATCGCACTCCCGAACCCGAATGAAATTAATTTATGAAAATACTTGTGGTACAAACCAAAAATAATAATAATAACATAATAAAACCTCATTTGAAATCACCACTTACCATTTGTAATAATGGTACTTATATAATGTTAATAAGTTATGCAGTATGGATAGCCTCAGCTCATTTAAGTTCATCTAAGTCGGGCCACATTTTAAATAGGTGGGACTAAAATGACTTGCATTTAAACAATTTGAGCAATTGTGGATGAAACTAAGTGTGTAATCCATGAGAGGACCATCATATTGCAACGCTCTCATGCATGATGCAATGGATCCTTGGCTTTAGGCATGATATCGATCCATCTATGAATTTGACTTTGTTCTTTGATAAAAGAGCCATCTTCATGGTCCTAGATCATGAATGGTAATTAGGACCTATGAGTTCAGGAGAAACCAACACTAATGTCGGGTTTTCATTGGGGTGTAGGAAATATGGGTTAGAAGGATTCTGCAAATGCTCAGTTGATGCATTTGCAGTTGAATTGGCATTGGTTGCCATGAAAACACATAGTGAAAGCTTCAATTGAGGAGGAAGCTTCAATGAAAAGGGGAATTATGAGTAGCGAAAGCATATTTCTATATTAGAACTCTGATATCATATTAGATTTTGAGAGAATGAAAACTTTTTATACAGAAAACTAAGAATTGAAGTTTGCGTATCATAGCAGCTATACAAACTAAGCTTGCTAGCTAAGCCAATGAAAAAAATTGAAAAACAACTTTAACATAATGCTAACTAACAACAATTATAGTTAAATTAGGCAGCAAAGTATGAACGGTTACTGAGTTGTCATGAGCTTAACAAATACATTATAGTAAAAATGGAGTCCTTGTTAACTTTTTTCTTTTTTATACCAGGAGAGGATATTACAATGAAAGGATGAAACCTGAAATGAGAAATCCAAATTAAACTAAAACAAACCTGCCCAAACAAGCATTTCACAGATAAAACCTATTCCAAAAAAATAAACACACACATCATGCCAGATAAACGAAAGGTCAAGACCCAAACATACATTTTTGCATAAAGGCTTTTTGCTAGGCCCAAGAGACCCAATATTTAGTCCATCGATGTAATGCCGGCCCAAAGTGAGTATTATTTATTAGAAAGTTATACTACATAATTTTTTTGTACAAATAATTTATAATGTTAGGTAAAGCAAGGACGATTTTTAAGATTTTTTCAAGGATCTAATTTTTATGTAAAAAGTTCCTATATTATTATTCTGGGTGCAGTTAATCAAGACATTGTTTAAGAAGTATTTTCTGTGCAGTTAATCAAGATATTGTTTAAAAAGTATTTAATACTCCTTATTAAATTCTGTTAACTACTTAATAAATAAATTATTAAATGTCTTTTGGCTTCTCAAATATATTAAACGTTCTAATTTTGCATATAATATTTTGAGTTCATTTGAATCAACTTAAAAAAAATTATTATATTTTTTAAAAAGATATTTTGTAAAATTAAATATTACTTTATATTTGAATGAAATACCCAAAAAGTACTATTTTAGTTTTATTATTGTTTGAGTGAAAATATGAAAATATTCTTTTAATGGTAAAATTACTTTAAAATGCATGTATAAGTAATTTTGGAGTTTTTCCATTTTACTTTCTCCGTCTCACACTCATCGTCATCTATTATATTATTATTCTCAATATTTCTTTAATTAGGATTTTTTCTAGGAAGTAAATTTAGAGTCTTGCTATAATTTTAAAAAATCATATCAAATTGGAGGGATGAGAGATAAAAATATATTAAAACATGGTAATATTTTTCAAATGTTGGTCACGTAAGCAAAAAATAATAAAGGTCGTCATATAAAAAAAACAAATTGAAGGGATATGCTTTATATAAAAGAACATATTAATGGTTATGATATATATATATATATATATATATATATATTTATATATCAAAGCAATAATTGAAGGGACGTGCTTTTCGTTAAAATTTTTTAAAGGTATTGGACATGCTTGACGAAAGAAAAGGGATAAAATGATAATGCGAGGAGTACAGTGTTACAACATCAAAAAAAAAAATAAGCATGTAAAAAAATATGGTATTAGTGAAATTTAAAAATATGAAAGATAAAAAATATTATTTTAAAAATTAGTCAAAGATATTTTTGTTTAAAAAATATCTCTAAACAACTTTTCCATATTTTGAAAAAGATTAATTTTTAGAAGCTAACAAATCTAGCTAAAAAATGACCTATTTGAGTTTTTTTTTTATAGTGTTTTTTCATATATTTTTTTAAAAAATCCAAACATACTAAAAGTTATATAAATTATTTAAGAAAAATATATTTTTTCTAATTAAAAAAGCTCATATAAACGAACACTTTTTTTTTATTCCTTAATTAGTATATTGAAGATACTTGTTAACAATTGCATATTTATATATTATATATTAAAGTTAGCTTCTATAACAAATGTCCTTTAAGTAATTTCACAAATAAAAAAGTTCCTTTAAGTAGTCTATAGTAGTGGTGTTCGGACTACCTGATCTGACTGGTTGAACTGTAAATTGATCTCTCATTAACTGATCTCTCATTTAGTTATAGTTTAATGCCATAACTGAATTTATGATTGGACTGGGTTGAACCGATCAAAACCGATAAATCAGTCATCTTTTTTTTAAAAAAAAAATTAAAAGTTTTCAATTACTTGACTACTCAATTGAGAGTGATATGAGACTTGAGAATTGAGACCTTAAAACCTTATTATGCATTTTATTATTGATAATGTGTTTTATGAGTCAAGTATATATATAAAATATGTAATTATGACATTATTTGGTTCGACAAAACAGTTGAACTGGTTAAACATGAACTTGAAACTTTTTCAATTCATTTTTCGGTATAACTTTAACAATATTTGCGTTTCAAGGAATTTGCTAAACTCATGCTGATGGACTAACACCTTTGTTCCTTTTTATTTGTAGTTTAAGGTAATTGCAAAATGATTAAAGAAGTTATTAAATAGCTTCGATTACAAGGAAATATAATTATATTTGACTAAATTATCCTTTATTAAAATATTTAAAATATTATCATTTCATTAATGCTGTCTTTCATTCTATTTAGTGGAGATACCGAATGACAAGGACAAAGTTGAAAAAAATAATTAATATCTCATAGATTTTCTAAAATGATATATAAATTGAAACATTTTTTTTACAAAGTGACAAATAAAAAAATGGAGGGAGTACATAAATTTACACAAATTTTTGTACATGAATTTAGACATAATTAACTAATTATTGAGTTTTTACTTATTAATAAATACATGTATTTACTCAAATTCAGGTGTATGAACTTATACAAGGTAAATTAACCATTTGATCAATCAATAGATTCATGCATTACACAATTTTCCATGCATAAATTTCTACTTCCAATTTAAGCTACACAATCATAATAAAAAATTATTTTATCCAAAATTGTCATTACTTCTAAAATTTTGTAAATTTACTTTATAAAATATATACTAATTAAAAGCATAAAAATATGCGTAGACTAAATTAAAAACTAGTTTTAATAATGTGTAATGCATGATTGAATAAGTGTGTAAAATTTTTAGATAGATCAAAATTAAAGTTTTGTTTTTGTTTTTGTTTTTGTATATTCTCATATTTTGCACTAGCAGTAGAAAGGTATTACATTTGAACTCGTAAACTTTCAACATTAGCCGAAAAAGAGATGTGCAAAATGCTGATTTATTAATTTCTCTACAGATATGTGGAACAAAAAGACTTACCAAGTACCTGTACCTTAACAAAAATAGGCATGAGTTATGCCTGAGATCCATCACCCAGATTGCTACACCCTAAATTATAAATCATTAACTAAATTTAGGTACCTATTACAAGTTTACAGCCCCCATGCTACTCATGTCCAATTGTATCCAAAAGTCACCAAACTGTGGCTTTTGTTCCTCATCACCACAAAAGGAAGCATCCCTGTGCACTTGGTAAGAAGGTATCAACGTTTTTTTGGTCTGATAATAAGTAGGTCAGTGGGTGCTAGCTGATGAAATTTCACCACTTTTCTGATTTGGGCTTCGAATGCTACAATGCAAGCAGGTCATAGCATTTCTGTTTGAAATAGAGGCTAAAGGCCCAGATTTCTTCAAGAACTTTGTCTGAAGAGAAACCATTAACCATCCAGGTCCAGAAGATCAGCAACCAAACTATGCAGTAGAGCTGTCTCAATCTCCAAAACCAATTCTTCTTGCTCCTCCTCAAACCAGCTCCATCTCCCTCTCCTATCCATGTCCTTGATACAAGCATCCTTATTATCATGCTCTGTCTCATTAGCAAATGACCCATCTATCCAATCCTCTGCTATTCTCAATATCTCCCTCTCAAACTCGTCATCTTTCTTAGTTTGGTTTCTCCTTCCACTTAGTTTTTCCCTGAAAAAATCCAACAGAAGTTTGTTCAAATAGGCTTCACAGCTCTGCACTGAACCGGTTGCTTTAATACAATGTAGCAGCTGCCTTGCCCTTTTCTTAACCCAATCACGTTCTTCAACTTCCTTGTCATCATCATCATCATATTCTTCTTCAGAGCCAGAGTTCTCATCCAGTGACAGACATTGGCCTAAGTTTGCAAGGTCAAATTTTGCAAGGCTCTCAAATCTCTGAACGGTTTGCATGAACTTTTGCTTTCTCCCTGTTCAAGTCAAAGATTGTTGGCATCATTCTCATATAAAACTACAATTAACCTTTGTTTCAATAGAAACAATAAAAATGTCAATATTTGTTTAGCAAATTATATAGTGTGACTCTCGTAGAAATATAAATTAAATCGATTGGTCTATAGATTGGGTTAGGTTATGAATAGGAGATAATTGAAGGGGAAAGAAGGAACTTACTTTCAATATGGGCAAGGCTTTGATCAAAGGGTGAGACTTCATCTTCACCAACCTGAAGCACTGAAACTGGACTCTGCTGTTCTTCTTCTTGGCAAGTTAAAACTTCCTGTTAAGGTTACATATCTTTATCAGTAAAACAATAGCCCTAATGTATCAAAAAAAAAAACACAAACAAACAATAGCCCTAATAAACAGTTTGTATGAAAATTAGCATTGAAGTAAATTAGTTGCGATCTGCAAACTACCCCCCAGTGAACGTGTATAACTTGCATTTAAAAAAAATGACAATGTAGGTCAATTAAAATCTTATAATAATTAGTAAGACAAATTTACAAAAGTTTTGAAGAATTTTATAACAATTAGTAACACATATTCATTAAAAAAAACAATATGCTAATGTTAGATTAATTAAGCATGTCAACAGCAAGATCATGATTAAAATATAAGAATGAAATAAACAAAACTGGAAAATGTTTTCTCAAAGATAAATTATAAGAACCCGAATCAAACAGTCTTGCAACTGTCCCCACCCTCCTAAAAAAATAAATAGTTTACAAACATTATTCTTCAAGTTTATTTCCCGGTAAACTTGTCTTTTGTCTTTATATGATAATTTGTAAGAAATGAAAGAAAAAGAAAGAAAACTTAACAAGAAAGAAACATATGACAAAAACAAAGGACAAACTAGCTAACAGTAACGCCACTATACGTTAACAAACAAATCATAGGACCCTCAACTACAGACACACAATATTTTTGGAAGATGCGACACACTAAATAATTGCTCACCTTGGTCCCCGCCACCGTGTACCCCGCCGCCCCTGTCGTCGGCTCCACCGAATCCTTGCTGACAACAAGGGGTGAAATTTTTTTACCCACTCCGACGTTGTTTTGTGCGTCCCACGAAGACAAATACCCTGAGGCTGAGGCAAAATCACTGTCACTCCAGCTAGAGCTACTGCTACTGCTACTGCAAGTGGTGGTGGTGGTGGACCCCGTCGTGGTGGTGAGCGCCGTGCAACGATGAAAATCCAACGGTGGTGGTGGTTGGCGCTGCTCCTCCACCAGGTCCCGGAACGATTTCCACCGCATGATGTCTTTGATCTTCACCGTGATTTTGATTTCACCTCCTTTGGTTTCGTAATTTCTCCTTGACCTTGATGATAGCTTACGTGAGAGGCTCCGCGGTAAAAGTATGGAGGGAGATTTTCTTACCGCGGTGAAGAAAGAAAGGCTCCTCACGGCGTTTATGAGTGTTTGAAAGGCTGATGAGTTTGAATTCCTGGACTTGAGGTCCATTTCTACGAGGCTGCTGCGCATGCTGGTAGTAGTAGTAGCAGTAGCGGTACTAGTTGAGTCATTTGGTTTCCTTGGAAATGATTTGAACCCACTAGAGGAACAAGAATTTGAATCCTCACTCAGGAAGTCCTTAAGCATTCGAGGCCTGCGCTCCATTGAGTTAAACCTTCTTTGCTGCTGCACATTCATTTTGTAAAGGAAATACTATAACAACAGAGAGAAACTGATATGAATGGAAGGAATGGGGTTGATGAAGAGTGTGAGAGTGAGGGGATGGAGAGAGTGGAATATAAAGGGTTGGAGAAGGATAAGAAGGAGGGAGGTAGCTTCTAGGTGGAGATCTCCATAATCCATCCAGGTAATAATATAGAAGGTGTTCATCATGCAGGTGAATACTGAAATTGGCTCTGAAGTACGGAGGGGGACTAACTGGTGGTTTTTGTGCAATATTAGAACTTGAATAATGGGGTATGAAGGGGAAAGAGACAAAAAGTGTAGAATCGTGGATGGTTCTGTGAGTAATTTGTGGGCTATATTTATTTTATATGAGGAGTGACATAGTGACAGTGAGGATCTGGTTGGGGGTATTTACACTTGGAAGCATGTCGTTTAGTAGACCAACTGAGTTGACTAAAATCAACGTGCAGGCCTGGGATTGTCTGATATATAATATAATGGTACCTCTTCGTCACATGCAGCAATTGGGACGTACAAGCTGATCACTAGCACTGGTACAGTGGTACTGAGTCTACTGACTGCTATGCCCTTGTCTTGCCGATACTATAATGGGACACTGATATTTTTATACTTTCTATTTATACATCATTTCTTTATGCTATTTTTTCTCGTTCAGGAACATCTTACATAAAATAAAATATAAAGGTACCATTTTTCATATCATAGTAACAATAATATACAATAAACAAAATGATCATGAATATTTGATTAGAGTGATGATATTAGAACTATACACAAATGTGAGTTCTTAAAATGAAATATATATATTTTTGTTCCAAAAAAAAAAGAGAGGAAAGACAATTGTACATAAGTGTTATATGAATACGAAGCCTGATTATGGGTCGGTAGTTCGCCTAGCCTAAATAAGGCTAGCTAATTAAATTTAAACTTAAAATTAAGGATTTAATTTTAATTCTCTCTTAGTGTAAATTTTTTTTTTACATTATCACTAAATCATACATTTTAACATCATTAAAAAAGTTTGACTCTAACAACTACTCTAAAAGTCACATTTTTTCCAGTGATGTGATAATGCATTATTAAATAATAATATAAAAAAATTTACACTAAAAATAAATCAAAATTAAACTCTTAAATCAAAAGCTCAAATATAATTTTTTTAAACCTTATTTGGTCTAATCTTGTCCAAATAAAATAAATTTATATACTAGTACTTCTAATATTATACAATCATTAATTTATAAAAAAAAATTATGGAAAAATATCATATTGTCACATGTTTAAATATCATATTGTTTTTCAAAAATACATTTTGTGTCAAGAGACTCAAGACTTTTGTTATTTGTTTTTATAAATTTCATATTTGATCACAAAAACAATAGGTACTTAAACTTGGGCTTTGGCCTTTGGGACAGGCTGATGCTTTATAACATAACTAAAATCGGGTTAGGTCTTACGTGCTTGGGCTTAACTTTGGGCTCCAACATAAAATGCTTATTTTTTATAAGAAAAGCTTGAACCTGAAAAAGTCCACCCATGAATCATGATTAGGACTGAGGCAAATGTTTTAGGTTTTAGGTTTGATTCCAGATAGATACAATGAAAAATGTTACTACGTGGCTAGGTTTACAATTGTCAATTTATTTTTTTTTGTACAAAATAAGAAAAATTTGTGTTACAATTAGTACTGGTTAAGGTTGTTATGTCATGGGTTTTTGAAAAATTGTTAAAGAAATGCAAAAGTGTTATTGGAAATTGGAATCCCTAGTTCCCCCAAATTAACCAAATGTTATGGGGTGGGGTGGTAATTTCTGGGACTGGGACTTGCTCAATCTCAAGCCCTGTGCCCGGAACAAAGGTTTTGATTTCTTGAGGAACAAGCGAGTTGCTGTGGACTTGTCTCTCTTTCATTCTGTGGAGTGTTCAGCAATCAGTTCAGCACCAGAATGCCATCAACACTCATGCCCCGTACGAAACCCCACCTGTTGCTTACCTCAAAGTTCGTTTTTTGGGCGATAATATATGACTTTGATTACTTTAAACTTGTGAAGATGATGAGATATGGATATCAATTTTGTGCGGTCAAGTGGAATTTCCACGTGCAGCGGGCAACATTACCCTTTAGAAATTTTCCATCTAATGAATGTTACTGGATGGCTGTGTTGTTCCTGAGATTCATGTGGATGATGGGTGTAGCTTTCTGTTGACAGATGAAAATAAGTTGAAAAAGTCTCTGTCTTTGGCAGGAACAGGTGTTTATAGTCTTTACCATTTAGCCTTCGGTTTATGATTATCTTTTTTGTGTCGTTTTATTATTATTGGATCTACTTGTTTAATAGTAAGAATTGAAAATTGAGTCTTAGAATTATAAATTTCGGAGGTCAACCTAATAAAATCAAGTTAATTATTGAGTATTTCTTGTTTAATCTGTAAGTTATTAGTTTAATAAACTTAGCAGTTGATACAAGGGATTCAAATATGATGGGTGGGAAAGGGAAAATTACAAAAAAGGAATTCTTGGTAAAAGTATTTCTAGTTTAGGTACAATTAACCATTTAACTGGTCTTCGATGTTCAGAGAGTGATTAATGATTAACCACTTAATCATTTGAGTGGTTAATTGTTCTAAATTGCAAATATTTTTACCAAGAATTCCTTTCTTTTTTAGTTTTCCCTTAACTATATTTAGAGAATTGATAATCAAATATTAGAGAGGTTGAGTGCAGGGGGATGGGGGATGCATTATGGATTAGGAGGAAAAGTGAGCAACATAGTTTATGAAGGGCATTACATGCTTTATGCATCTCTGTTGGACTGAGATCTAAATCTGGTTTACTCTGATAGCCATGTCTTTCTAGAGAAGTAGTTAGTGAAATGATGTTGAGGGGAAAATAACTGAGGGAAGAAAAAAGGAAAGTTGACTATGCATACATGTCACAGATGATGGTCAAGATTTTTTCTTCTTCTGAGAGGAAGAATTTTTGTCTATGGGTTTACTTTTGGTTGCAACAAATAAGAGGAGATCAAGTTACTTCCACTATCCTGCTTTATGTCATACTTTGTGTTGTTGCAAGTTTGAGTCTAAGAGTACACCTTCGTGCTTGAAATTTGCAGGAACTGAAGGATTTGAAAAGAAAAAAGAATTCAACATCACGATCTCAAGAAAAGGAAAACCAGCATTGCCAAACTCAAGAAGTATCCAGATAAACATTACAGAGTTCTGCCTGTCAACCAAGGTTAAAAATCAGTCAAAACAAGGAGAAGAATTATCCAAGAATTTCGACAGCAAATGCAGTGGGGCCTCAAAAACGAAAAGGAAAGTCTCAAGCTCTAATATTTCAAAATCTGTGAGGTGTTGCCTTTTATTTAACTAGCATATGTTGAGCTTTGGATCTCCTGGCACCATTAGGAATTTAGGAGAATGTTGAAGCAGTGGCGGTAAAGTTGTATTGACCTGAGGACCTTATAATTTTGTTACAGTTGAGCATAGGCTAGTGAGTACATGTGTAATCAAATATTAGGTTTCATCTGGCATGCTCTAGGATGAGTTTCAGAGGCAAGATCCCATTATGTTATCAGTTTCTTTATTTTTTAACCATGTTTAATCTATTTTTTCTATTTTGAAGTTGCAGTTATTTTTGGTCCTTGAGTTCTTTGTGTTGTCCAACTAAAACTGCTATCAAGGTTATGCTGTCTTATAGCCTGAACTAGGGGATTGAGTTAGATGCATCCGAGGAAACAGGGATTAATGTAAACAACAGCAAGCAGTAACGACAAAATTCCGTAATTATACAATTTCTAGCTTTTGATGTTAGTTCTACATACAGCTTGTATAAAAAAAATGTTGTTTTGGCGCTGCAAGGTTGATTTGTTAGTTCCCCTACCAATCGTGACTGGTCAACTAACATTTGCAAAATAGTAGATTTTAGTGTTTGTACAAGTAATGATGGCCCTATAATCCCCTATAACCTCAAAAAGCTTGAGCTTTACTTTTCATGTTGTTCCTGGCAACTCTCCCAAAAGCTTAAGTTGTTAGGTGAAGGCTCATGAATGACTTTATCTCTAACACGCCCCCTCACATAAGCGCCCTTTGGGACAAGCCCACCCTTGTGCTTGAAATTGAACTTAATTATGAAGAATGGGGGCTACAAGGATTGAACTTCTGACCACTTGGTCATAGAGGCTCTGATACTATGTCAAAGGCCAACTTTCCTAAAAGCTTAAGCTGTTAGGTAGAGGGGCTTAAGATTTTATTTTATTTTTTAATATTTCTAACAGAATCTGAAGCACTCATATTAAGTTTGAGATATTTTAAAGCCATATTTCGATCCTCACCAAATAGCTAATGATTTGTTGACATGATGCCAAATTCTCTTTGACCTAGTGGTTCGGAGTATGATCCTAAATGTTTAACTGAAAATTATTTTTATAGTTAGATACCAGTACAAGTTAACTGTGAACTTATACTTTGTCCACACTTCAACCTAACTATTTAGCCCTTACCCAATATTATAGCTTAAGCTTTTCAATGGATAATCCCTTGGTAATCTAAAAGTGTTAGAGATAATGCCATTCATGAGCCTCACCTAACAACTTCAGCTTTTGGGAGAGTTGGTCATTGACATGGTATCCGAGCTTCTATGACCAAGCGGTCATGAGTTTGATCCTTGCCGCCTCCATTCTTCATCATTAAGTTGAATTTCAACACAAGGTAGAGTGAGCCTATGTATGTCCATGCTTCAAGCCCAAAGAGCCTCTTGATTGAGGGGGCGTATTAGAGATATAAAAAACGAATCTTGAGCCCCTCCACCTAATAGCTTAAGCTTTTAGAAGAACTGGTCTTAGCACACTGGATTGTGAATTTTCATTTGAAGAGGTTGGATTCAACTTCAGCATGGCATATTTCTTAGTCAGCATCCTGCCTATATATGAAGTGATAAGAGTTTTGGGTTCACCTATGATGAGATCTCTGTCAACAATTTGGGTGGAGATTTGAAGTGGTGAATCCATATATAGATGGGTGATACCAGAATCACGAGGTGCGGCTCAGTTAGCAAACTGAGCTCCATGTGGGCGGACTTTACCTGCAATGCAGGGGTTCGAATCTCACTGAAAGCACCTTGTGGCCAGGGTAAAGCTGACGCTCAAGCGGGGATTAGTCTCACACCCAAAAGATGTAGGGACACCTCGTGATCTTACCAAAATAAAAAAAAAAAGATGGGTGATATTGGGCTTCTCATTTGGGCAATCCTATTAAATTCTAATGCTACACCATGTATAGGAA
Source organism: Styphnolobium japonicum (assembly GCA_023212625.1). Taxonomy (NCBI): domain Eukaryota; kingdom Viridiplantae; phylum Streptophyta; class Magnoliopsida; order Fabales; family Fabaceae; genus Styphnolobium; species Styphnolobium japonicum. Next base: position 8,609,607 of record JALBWW010000007.1, on the reverse strand, counting down.
TCATGATTTGACACTTGAAAGATGAAGGAGGCATACACTACAAAGTGATCTCAATCAATTTTAACCATATGCTGCAAGGTGTTGGATAACCCAATGGTTGATCATTGGGTGCGTTTAATGATCTCTGGTTAAAATCCAATAGGAATGGGATGGGACTTTATTGGAAGTGGGTACCCCATCGTTGTGTAGCCCAAGTTCTTAGACACTGAAATATGGGTGTTGGCTAGTGGCATTCTTGCTTTTTGTTATGTATTTAAGGATGTACCCGATTTATTATATTCATTGCATTTATTGCATTGCCATCAAAATCTATATGCATTTATTAATATCTATTCTTGGCAAATTATGAAATTTGAAGTTTTAAATCGAAACACAAACCCTAGACCTTCATTGGATCTGTCTCTTCTCTTTTTCCTGGGTGAGGGAATTGATTGCCATAAAAGAATCATCTAGTTTAGTGGATTTTATTTTGTTGCTGGTAAGTTCTCCAGTTTCTGCTGTTTTTAAATATCAATGTTTAAACAGTTTGCTAGATCATATAATTAATCTGAGTTGATTTAGCCAGAATGAAATATGAGTGAAATGAATGTGCCAGATTCTTTGGGTGTTCCCTTTGGTGATAACTACTACTGCTCAATCTGCTTCTTTTTGTGACCTATAGTTTAGAAGATTTCAGGTGTCTAGACAATTCGAAAGGTAATAATACAGTACGAGGGGATAAGATTTGTAATTATTATATTAGTTTATGATGTAATTGTAAATTGGGGAATAGGGTTTGTAATTAGGGATTTCAGCCTTCTTATTGAATTGATTATCAAAGAATTTGCGCATTTATGGATATTTTCAGCCCCATTCCCGTTCTACATCAGTTGGCTTCTTTTCTCTTGGAGGTTGGATCACTTCTATGGAGGCTTGTGTGTCTAGTATCCCTCTTTTATTTATCTATTTTCTGTATCCCTGTTGGAGTTGCTTAGAGGATTGAGAAGACTATGAGGGATTTTTTGTGGTCAAGAGGAGGAGAAAACAGGAGAGCATTTGGTTAGTTCAGAGGTTTGCTGCAGACCTAAATAGGAGGGGGGTTTGGGTCTTGGCAATTTGGTGTCCAAAAAAATGCTTTAGCTGGTAAGTTGTTATAGCATTTTACTACTTCTCCTTGGCACCAGGTTAAACAGAGTAAGTATGGTTTACACCAGAATACATGGAATGCCACCCTCGCAATAATTGCTATGCAGTCCTGCCCTTGAAAATTTATTTCTCAGGGATATAATAACTTATGGCCACTGTTTTCATTAAAGGTTGGTAATGGCTCTTGTATCTGATTTCGGGAAGATCTTTGGTTGGGGATTTTTCCTTCAAAGAGGCTTTGCGCTGTCTTTATTGACTTTCTTCTTTGCATAGCTCTCCCATCCAAATCTTCTATAGTTTTCAGGCCTCTTCTATCAGATGGAACTTTCGTTTTTTAAGGAATCCAAATGATAGAGAAACTCGTGAACTGCAGTTCCTTTTGGTTTTGCTTTACTATTATTATTTGTGTTCAATTTAAAAAAAGGGCTTGGACTCTCGATTCTTCTAGTGTATTCGTGTAAGTCTATTTTCCAGTTTCTTTTCCAATCCTTCAATAAAGTGAATTTTCTCCTTGATAAACCCCTTTGGAAATATAAGGCTCTTTCTAAGGTCAAGTTATTTATTTGGAAATTGGTTTTTGTCATTGGACCAATACTATTGATATCTTGCAGACTTACAGAGTGCATAAAGTTGTTTCTATTAATGTGTGTTATGCATGAGTCTAGCTGAGAAGCATCGGCACATTTAGTTTTACATTGTCTAGCATCCACCTCTATCTGAAATAACTTGTTTTGAAATTTTGGTGAGTGTTGGGTGTGTCCTTTGAATTTGGAGCTGTTCTTACTAATGACCTTCTGAGGCTTGGCACATGTTGGCTAAATATTGTGGCAGTGTGCAGGTTCAGGATTCTTCTGTCTTTAGACTTGTTATGGGAAAGGGTTGTTTTGATGACCTCTCTTTGGTGCTTCCCATGGCTTATTTAAGGGAGTCTCTCTTGTCAGATATGCAGTGGGATTATAGAGGTCTTTTGCGTTAATGAGGCTTTTTTTGTTAGTTTTCTTTCTTATTTTTGTTCTCTAGGAGGATATCTTATCATCCTTTTAATTGTACTCTCTCTTTCCTTTTTCTAATTTTTTTTCTTTGTTTTAAAAAATGTGTGAAAATTGACTAAGCAAGTTTAAGAGAAATTTTGATCAATTTATTTTTTATTTTTTATTTTTTATAAATAAAAGGGTAACAAATTTTCTGTTACTGACCTTGTAGCCTAATGGAATCAGCATTTTTAAGTGTAACGAGGAGTTTTAGGTCCTATGTTAGGATAGAGTGGTTAACAAAGGTCAATGCCTGCACTGAGTACTTGATTGTTTATCATTTACCCAAGATTTTTGCTACTTTGTCAGAGCAATCAATGTCAGAATTTGGAATGTAATTTGATATGTATGACCTATAGGGTTTATTCTCTATGACCTATAGGAGTTTTAGGTCCTATGTTATGATAGGGAGTGATTAACAAAGGTCAATATACCTGCACCTGTACCTGACTGTTTATCATTTACCCAAGACTTTTACTACTTTGTCAGATCAATCAATGTCAGAACTTAGAATGTAATTTTATTTGTGTTAGAGATATAAAGCCATTCATGAGCCTCCACCTAACAACTTAAGCTTTTGGGAGAGTTGGTTCCTAACATGGTATCAGAGCCTCCATGACCAAGTGGTTAGGAGTTCGATCCTTGCCGCCCCCATACTTCTAAATAAAGTTGAATTTCAGCACAAAATAGAGTGGGCCTGTGCCTTATCCACGCTTCGAGCCCAAAAGACTCTTGTGAGAGGGGGCGTGTGAAAGATATAAAGCCATTCATAAGCCTCCACCTAATAGCTTAAGCTTTTGGGAGAGTTAGTTCCTATATGACTGATGATTGATTCTCTATGGAATGCTGGTTGGGATAATGTTTTTCATCATGTTACTGGATTTTGATGTTTCAACTCGACTGTAGATTTTATACCAACTTTTTATCTTTTGGCATCTTCAAGTTTAATATTTCTTTTCATATCTACACTTCAAGACTTAATGTGTCTATGCTGAACCACACATGCACATGTTGGCACATTTGTCCTGTCACAGTTTGATATGTGCTGATTGAAAATAAAGTAATGCTCTTATGTAATTGGGATCTTAGTATTTACTAAAACAGGAGCACATTGTTACTCTAAATTTCCCTTTAAGGTAGCTTTGTAGGTGGTGGAATGATTTTTTTTATGTGATACATCTACCCTGTGTGTTATATGGGCATCTTGTCTGGTTTAGGCAATTTATGAAATTCCTATTTTTTCAAGTAATTTATTTTGTTTATTACAAAAATGAGATATGATAAGGTCGCCAGGGAAATAAATCAAAATTAAACTGTCAAAGGCACATCTTGGTAATAACTTCTATCGCTTATTTCAATGACTGTGAAGATAATTCAGAAATTAGTCTGCTAGCATGTGGATAGGGAATTTAGAGCCCAATTAGTAAACCTAAGAGTAGATAGAGTAGTATTTGGACTGTCATTACGAGGACCCGTGATTGAATGGTATTAGTATTGAGGTTCTTCTATGTCAACCTGAACTTGTACAGATATTCAGTTTACTTGTGTCATTAAAAAGATGTAAAAATTGATGATGGGTTGTTGGCATGTTACTTTTAGTACCATATGTTTTAGATCAATAGGAATGTTCTTAAGGAGGCTGACGCCTCAAGGTAGTGTATGGACTATAGATAGTTAGCTTCTTCAATTGCCCTGGAGTGGTACTAGACATTTGAGCAATTGTTATGCTTTATTGCAATATTAAAATTAACATTTCCTTCTAAGACATGCATGAGAAATTTATTGACGAGGCAGGACTATGTTAGTTCTTAAGGAAGCTGATGCCTCAAGGTAGTGTGTGGACTATGGAAAGTTTAGCTTCTTCAATAGTTATGAGTGATACTAGACATATTTTCTTTTGAGCAATCATTATGCTTTGCTGCACTATTAGAATTTACATTCTCTTGTACGACATGTATGAGAAATTTTAGTAAATTAATCGGTGAGGCATGACAAATTGTGTGATTGTACCGGATAAGTTTAAGCATGACATATTGTTAGTAAAGAGAAGAAATTGCTTCGTGTTCTTTTCCACCAATGTTGCCAGCATTGTAACATATAAACTGGAACTATTTTCCACCTGTTGTAACCAAAATCTGCGAAGTGTTGCAGTTTACAGATATGCCATCTTGTCTAAAGACCATTTTTATCTCAAACTCTTAAAGAGTTTTCACATTTTAACATGCTAGCTTTAGAAATGAAATTATGAGATAAAATTTGTTGTTTCTCAAATTTCTCTTCAACAACCAGGAGCAACATTTTGGTTAGTAGTAGGTGGAGCAAATCATGGAAATATTGTTAAAAAAGTAAATAAATTATTGAAAGGAAGGTAAGCTATGAAGGATATCAAATTATGTAAGATATTAGGATTATTAGTGACCTGGACAAATATATATATATATGGCAGTCTCTATTGAGATAAATAACATATTTAATGTGTTGTTGACTTACATTGCATGATTGCTGTAACTCTGACTCTCTTTTGTAGGGTATATATAGAAGTCTTCATTGGGATAAATCACATACTTAATATGCTGTTGACTTTCATGTAGTAAACAAAGCATCGTTACTGGCTGGTTTTTAATTCAAAAATATTTTAATCTTACAGCCAGTGATTCTGGTAATGTAATATTAGTGACCAAATGTAAGTCTTTTTCTATTTCATTGATAAATTTTCCGTGCAGGAAAGAAAAGGCAAAAGTTTTAGTCATTGGTAATGAGCAAATGCTTTGGAGTTACATTTCTAACTTTACCAACAAAGTTAATAGTAATTTGATACTTCTTTTCTGTCATTATTTACTGAACTGTAAAGTCAAACAAATGCAAGTGAGTATCTTGTTATTACCTTAAACATTTTTTTTTTTGTGGAATTGGGTTTAGTTGATTAATGTTATATAGTTGAGAGTTATTGCTAAAAGCATTTTGCAAATGACAATATATAGTGGAACTTGACATTTTTAAATGTAAAACTTTTCTTCTCTCACTCTGCTCAACAATTTTTGCACCCAGATCTACTTCTGTATTATACTATCTCTAACATGGGGTGTAACAAGTTCCATTCAGTCGAAATGAGGAAGTACATTAGTCCAGTACCTGGTATCAAAGTTTTGGTTGTGGATGGTGATTTGGCATGCCTAGCAATTGTATCGAAAATGCTTCGTACCCTTGGATATGAAGGTAATTTGGCAGTGGACATGTATTCTGGAAGCTAAAAGTTAATTTTCTTTTATATATTTGTGGCTAATATGCTGCTCAACTGCATTCAGATATTCGTTGCAACCTGAAAATTTCAGATGTTCCATGGTGATATCTGTCATATGATCATATCTATTAACCTTAAAAGTCAATATGATTTGTAACTGTGGATTAGTTAATTAGTGAAAGTGAACAATAATTGAGGATAAATTGATCATATTCATTGCTTCTTTTCTGTCAGCCAACAATGTTTCTTGTTTATTGTACATATAAGTTGTGTGTGTGTGCGCTTCTCTCTCTCTCTCTCTCTCTCTCTCTCTTCTGAGATTATCCTATAATTTGGTAACATAATTTTAATGTAGTCATTGAAATTGTTTTTGTTTCTTGAGGTTAAACTATTTCACTGCAAATTTATGTTGGGATATTATTTCCTTTTTTGTCTACTTGGTAATGGACTTTATGACAAACACAATATATGATGTAAATCATTTTGGATTGATTTATTTCAAAAACTTTCCTTACTTTCTTTTACTACCAGTTGTGACTGCTACACTAGCCTCCGATGCATTATCCATTATTGAGGAGAAGAAGAATGAGCTTCACCTTGTGCTCATGGAGGTTCACTTGCCTGACATGAAAATATATGAGTTAATTGAGAAAATAAGAGACTCTGACCTGCCATTTTTCAGTAAGTTCTCAGATTAGCTTTGGCTTCTGTTTACTTGAAGCCTCAGATGCCTGTCATGAGGTCAATCATTAACTAACAGTATCTGTTCATTGCATCTGTAGTTATGACTGCTGATGATAATCAGTTTTCCATATCGGGAGCATTATGTGAAGGGGCTAAACTTTATTTTATGAAGCCAGTTACGACTGCTGATCTACGGGGCCTGTGGCAATTTGCAATGTGGAAGATACAATATAGAACAACAGCCAGTGAAGATGTACGAAGCTTTGTGCGGGATCAGTCAGAGGGGATTTTAGTAAACAACGGTCTAGAATGCCAACCATTCATTAATACAGGAAAACAGAGTCTCCAAAGTGCAAAAAGGAAAGTGCAAGAACATATTGATAAAGATAAAGGGGGAGAAAAAATTGAATCATTAGTCCTAAAAAAGAAAAGGCTTACCTGGACTGATGATTTACATAAGAGGTTCTTGGAAGCTGTTAAAGTAGCAGGAATTGATGGTAAGTTTGAACTTAAGTTTATTGTTTATTTATTTCTGCCATTGCTACTTACTATGCAGTAATAATAATGGTTGTTGTCTTTCTTAAGCTCCTCCAAGGAAAATACACCAGCTTATGAATGTGCCAGGGCTTACAAAAGAGAATGTTTCTAGCTATTTACAGGTTTGTTCTTGTTAATGGTGCATATGTGTTATCATGTGCAACTCTCTTTTTAGAATTTGTTCCTTTTTGAGTAACTGGCATCTGTGGAAAATGAACAAGCAATGTTTGATGTAAAACCTGAAACTTAAAATAGGCAGAATAGGGGTGGCCCAGTGCACGAGGCTCCTACCATTGTGGGGTTTGGAGAAGGTTAGATGTACACAGCCTTACCTCATGAGCAAAGAGGTTGTTTCCGCGAACCCGTGACCACCAAGTCACAAGGCAGCAACCTTAGCATTGAGCCAAGGCTTACCCTCTCAAAATAGGCAGAATATACTTGAAAAATGATTATGCCTAATGGAAAGTCTACTTGCAGTTTCAGTTTTATTGTGCATTAAATTACCAAGTTTTATGATGCTGCAAAACACTAAATGGTTTGGATTTTTGTTTCAAAATTGTTAAATTCATTTCTGTTTTGGCTGGCAGCTGCCCTAGCATTTGTTACAACATACTAGTAGTTAGTCTTCCACTATTGATATTAGTTTCTGCATTCTCATCTTAGTATATAGAAGAGGTATGTGAATCATGACCTATTTGTATATTTACCAATTTCAGAAATATCGTCAATCTTTGAAACGAGAAGCTAATGCAATTCTACAGCACGTGAATAGACATTCATCTGATTTAAATTTGGGATCACACCATCTGTCTCAGACTGACAACGCTCAAGTAAAACACTTTCCATTCTTAGAGCAGCAAGGTGTGACCTATAAACCAACCTTCTGCAGCAACTATCAGAAAGATCTCAGTAGTTGCATGTCTGTGCAATTTCTTGGTACTCCTGCACATTTTCCTTCCCTGGAAATTTCAAGTGGTCAGGAGTCAACTTTCAGGCAAAACGAATTGTGTCTGCCATACAAACTGCAAGGTGTTGCATACACCACATGTGGCCTTGGTGAATTTAAGATCAATGGTAATAGGGAGGCATCTGCAGACTTCAGCCAGGTTGAAAATGCTACTGATGGAAAAAATTTCAATGGGGACACATTTCTCTCCTATGTGGATTATACTACTGGCAAAAATGAAATGCACTGTCCAACACTGTTAGCCAATGACATGCACCCACAATTTCCTGTTCCTCCACTACCATCAGATGAAAAAGAACATGACATTTTTGGGGCTGAATTAGAAAAGATTGATGAAATTTTCTATATTTCAAAAGGAACTCAACAGTTCAATGATGAGGATTTAAATATGTGGATATCAAGTTTTGAATCCAGGTATAAATATGCTAGTTTATTCATGTGTTTTTGGGATTTGCTCTTGCGTTTAGTTTTTTTCCCCCCTATTCTTACTTAAGGCCATTCTCCTTTACTATATATTTTTTTCCGTGACTTTTGTAGTTAAAAGGAAAGAAGAGGCTCTGATGTTGGCAGAATTACTCTGAATGATGCTGTTGCTTGAAGCTGTAGAAGGCTGGCAAGAGTATAAGAAGTGAACCAGTATCTTATGAGTTGTCGTTTTTTTTTTTTTTTTTTGGTACTTTTGCGTGGACAAATTTGTGTTATAAGAAGTGATTTGTTGCATATAATGGAACATGAGACAATAATGTCTCTATGTTTGACCATTATATATCATGATTCATGAACATTTATTCCTAAATGGATAGATAAAAGTTCTATCTTAACATTTTCATTCTACACCTTGTGGGTTAGTGGACTTCAACTATGGCTGCTGGGATCAAATGTATGATGGTTTCCAGTTTTTTTTTTTTTTATAAAAAAAATGATAATTTGTTACATAATTTGAACCATAAATAAAAATAATGACTGCAGCTGAACATATCAAGGGCAGATAATCCTGTATTAATCTAATAACAATTAACAACCTTGTTTGGTTGATCTTTCTTTATCTTCATGAAATAAAACCTGTAGATAGAGCCCAATCTCATTTGCATTGACAAATGAAGAGCGTCTGAGATTGTGAATTGGATGCAGAGGCTTCTATTTCTCTCAGTTTTCAAATTAAGGAACAATTATTAGACGCCGAGGTTAAAAATATGTGAGTGGCATTACGGAATCCGAACGTCTCTGTAACTCAAACTGTCCGACAATGCATAGCAATGGTATCCATCTAATAGTTAATAAACATGCCAACTCATTCTGTCATAAATTCTATATATAAAATTTTGAATCTCTAGTATTTTCCTTTTTAAAATATATATTGGAATCTTATTTGTAGTGAACTGTCAACATCGAAAAAGTTTATATTTACTCTTTTATTTTCTTAGAGATAATATTTAGTATTCACATCATATAGTTAATTTAAATATTTACAAGTCTCACTTGCAGAGCATCATAGTATAGCACAAGCACAATAAATCTAAAATACCACACTACAAAACGGAATAATTCTGAATTAAACAGTTATGTTTTTTTTCTCTGGTTGACCATCGAGGCAAAAAGCCCAGTTATGTTTTTAACTAATGATCTCAAGTGCATGACATAGAAAGAAGACATTAGACTATAAATAAATGGAGTTTTATACTTTATATGGTACCTTTAACGAAAGATTTTTAGTATGACATAGAATAAAACTCGTGTAAGCTAAACCAATAAAAAAACTATCATGTCAAGTAAACTAAATTTGAAGTTGACAAGTAAAAGGAATACGTGAGGTTAATTATATTTTGATACTTATATCTAAATCTTGGGTCTCGTGTTTTATCTAAATATAATCGAACTCATATTTTTCTATCAAACTTAAATTTAATTCTCCTGATGTGTTAACTTTGTTGAAATTTTTTTATTCAATACACAATAATATTAGTAACTAAATAGGATACCAAGTAGTGGAGGCACCTTAGAATTCTCCTAAATGAATTAATACCATCATTTCAGTTTTTTCAAGTCTATCTCTTTGTTTGCTATAAAAAGTTACATGTTTGATTCTCTTGGCAAGGAATTGGTCGAGCTGCTGCTTGACAAGAGAAGAAATGCTAACATGGTTCATCATTTGAAAATGTTGCAGAGCGGCAGGATATCTGGTCATCCCTATTAACATTGCTTAATAAAAAATTGTGGGTTGAACCAGAAGTCAATCTGATTCGTTTTCATATTTGTGAAGGTTGATGCAGCCGTTGTATGTACTGATATGTACCATGGTGCATTAGCTAATGAAGATTTTAATCTGCTAGTGCTTTCTTTCTTGCTGCCATGATAATCTTATGTACTTTCATCATTTCAATAATATTTAGTTTTATGTGTTGTGCTATAACCACTTAGTAAACCCCAAACAATCACAACAATCACACAAATATAAAAATAGGGAGGTTGTATAAAAACCAATCCCAAGAATACAAAATAACAAGGTAAAGAAGAGTAAAGAGAAACAACACACAAGATTTACCTTGGTTCAGCCAATATAGCCTACATCCAGCATTAGAGATCATCCACTAAGATTAGAACAAAATTACAAGTGTTGTTGGAAACAAGCTCTCCCTAGGAACACCCTCCGACCAAGCTTTTCTCTCCCTTACTCTCTTGAACTCTTAAGTCTTAACCTCTTAGTAATCTCACTCCTCTTCAAGTTTTCCCTCTCAAGTTAACTCTCTATGTGCCTCCTCTATCTGCTCTCTCTCGGTTCCCTCTTCCTTGTTTGTGTAAAGCTCAACTGTTTTATTAGAAAGAAAACAGAAATATAACAGCAGAACATTGCGCCGCGGCATGGGCTTCTTGGCGCCCAACTTTCGGGACCCTGTGAGCAATCTTTGTCGAAGCTTCCGCGCCGCGGAGTGGACTATTCTACATCGGGGCGTGGCTCCATGCCGCGGCGTGCTCCTGCTGACACTTCCAAAATGGTGTCCAAGACTTGTCTAACATCTCAAAGTAACTATGAGACATCCTCACAATATGCTTAGATTTGATATATCCCAAGTCACTTCATCATATATATGCACATCCCTTGAGATCGAAGAAGCTTTACGAAGCATAGATCTTCCAGCTCCCGCAAGTGATCAGCGTGTGCTACTATTTTCTTATTTTTGTGCTTTCACTATAGCTCATCCGTTCTTCTGATATTGTCTTTCTCAATGATTCTGCTGATCTTGTCTTGTATTGTTTACTGTCAAGACCTGAAGAATTAACATTGAACGGCTTTGTGAAGTTGCATAACTTGATTGTGAAAGAGTAGCAATCAAAATTAGTACTGGAATTTTTAAGAGCAAGCTCTTGCAAAAGGCCCTAGAGATTCACATATAATACAGCATCTTTGTTGCTGCAGATTGAGCCAAACAGAGAGCCAAAATATGAAAGAGAGATGTGACATCTCCAGGTCGGTGATGAATTAGATACCCAGCAGTTTCCTTTTACTGATGTTTCATGGATAATAGGGGCACTGCTCATAAATAGATGCAAAATTCCAGTTCCAAGCAGTGAATATGGTTAGAGCGAACTCCTTTGTGCAATGTATAAACTCGTAAATTTTACTATGTTAAACAGAGGCAGTGTAGCTAGAGTGCTAGACTAAATCAGACACCAAAATGTAAATGATGAGCAATCTGTTCATCCTGAAGCTTAAACAAGTGCTTTCCATATCATAAAAGTATGCAAATGGTGGATACCTACATGATGTTCCTGAAGAACCACTCATGACATAGATAATTCTTTTGATTTTTTGTCTCCTATATATTTTGCCATGCCATTAAGATAAATGTACATACGTCCATAAGAATAATAAGACATTCAACGTTATTTTTTCCCAACTCGCACAATCGCATAGTTAATTTATGCAGCCTGAGTTCACTCTAAAAAATTTCTATATTTTCTTTAAGCAAGGAAGAACCTTCATCAATTTGCCCGAATCATTTCTACTACAAGATGAAAAATTGAAACTCGAACCCCCCCAAAAAAAAATTGAGCAAATTAACACATTGTTCAAAAAAGTTGAACTTCTGTGCCATGTGACACTACACCAATGTGAATAACTAGCTATGCTGCTTTCTGATGAATAGGTTGTGTTTCTTCAAATCCCATGTGCTCTTCACCCATGAAACTGGTACACAAGGTCCAAAGCCCTTAACCTCATGGCATGTGGATCATAATCCTTCACTCTCCCAACAAACCCATCATCACACAACCGCCTCTCCTCCACCACAGCCGCCGCCATGGACGGCGACAACGGCCGTTTCGGCCGCTTGTTCTTTATGAAACAATTTCTCATTTTCTCCTCAACCTTCTCAATGGTTCCCTTGAAATTTTCTTCTGCCCCAACCTCGTCATCTTCCCCAACCTGCATCGGTTCGCTTCCATTGTCATCTGCGGCGGCGCCCGTGGCGGAGGAGAACGAGTTCTCCGCCGCCGGTCGGGAGGGAAATTCGACTCTGGAAAGGACATTGGAGAGGTGGTGATGGGCATGGTGCAGGGAAGTGTAGATTTGTAGAATATGGGTGGAGTCGGTGGTGGATGGTAGTTGTTTTGCCATGAAGGTGGCTTGTTCTAGAGAGAAAATGAGGTCTGGTAGCGGCGGCGGTGGCGGCTCCGTCCTTGAATCCATAAGAAAAGCTTCAGAATTTGCAAAAGTGTGTTTGTGATGTGTCAGGGTGTCTTTGATGAGAGAGGAGAATCTGGGCGGCAAGATGGGGATGTTTGTGATGGAACTGAAATACTAGGTAGCAAGCACTAGAGTAAACTTGTTTGCAGAAGTTGATGATGTTTGAGCTTTACTCATATTCCTGTGCAGAGACATGAGTTATCGATTCTGTTTAGTTGTAAAATCATGCAATTAAAATAATTTATCTTATTTATTTTTTTAGTATTACAACAGTTTTAAATTTTTTATTAATTATCTTACTCGTGCCTAACACGGTTGTTTTAAATTTCATATATATAAATATGAATTAACTTGTTTTGTTTTAAGAAATAATTATAATCAAAATATTTTAAAAAGTACTTTTTATTGAAATTTTTCAATTACAAAATAAATTAATTTAAACATACTTTATAACTTATAAAGTATAATAAGAGACTTATATTTAAAATTTAATAATTATATGATGCAATTTTATTTTTGTTTTGTTTGGTTTGTGTCAATATTTGAGTGTACTTTTAATTTAAGTTTATACATACAATTTAATACTTTATAAATAGAGTAAAAATATAAAAAAATCATTTGAACCTTTAACTATATTATTTTTATTTTTTATTTATAATAATATTATTAATAATTCCGATATTATTAACAAAAATGTTATTTATCCATAAAATTAATAGTTAAATTAATTGTTTCTTAAGATAATATTATATTTGATGGTTAATACTATTATTATTCATAATAAAAAAGTTATAGATATTAGTAATGGCTTCTTAAGGCAATTTTACTTATATATATATATTCTCAAATTTTAGAATTATACCCTCTAATTTTTTTAATATTTTAAAAAATAGCATGTAATCATTTTTATCAATATACATTGAAATTTGTTTTCTAAACAGATAAAACATATTACTGAATGAGATTATATAATTAATGGATAAAGTGGGGGGGGGGGGAATAGCACTGTGTATTTTATTGATGATTTTTTATGAAAAAATCATTAGTTTAGCATATGATCCAGTCATCAATTTTAATGAACTATTAAATTACACTATTTTTTAATGTTCAAGTTTAAGACATTAAAAAAATTAAATTGTATATTTTTAAAACATAAACGGCGTAAAGTGTAAAGTTTTAAAATTAGCGTATTAAAAAAAATTAGACAAAATTTTAGAAAATATAATATAATTTATCCCACAAAAAGACATTTTTTGGGAGCAAAAAGCGAAATTTGATAGATTTTGTATATGAAATTGACCACAATAGCCAAATAACATCTAATCATTCTTCTTTTTCTATTTGACCGTTTCTCTCTTTCCTTTTAGGGGTATCTAAATGTGGAAAGTCCTAGATTGTTTCTCACCAAAAGAGTCTAGAACGTTCCAACTTTTCTTGCAACCATAAATAACTTTTATAATAAGTCAATCTTGCTACAAATTTTTATTTTCGTTACGACAAAATCAAATTTATTTTTTAACAGATTCATTCTTTTGCACAGCTCCCAAAATAATTCACTTTTTGAAGTATCTAGTGAGCCTTTTAATTCTGTTTTTCTTTTCGGTCGAGTTAGAACTTAGAAGAACTAATAAAATGTTTATTTGGAGCAGTTGACTTCAATTGACAAAACTCTGCATGCATGGATTATGCTACTTTATCTCGTCTCAACAATGCCAACATTCACCACCTCACAAATTAACTCTTGTGAGAACTGTATGTGTCATGATAGAACATACCATGTTACCATTAATCCAAATGGTCAAAAAGAAAATGAAAAGAGGGGCAAAACCAAGAGCGAAAATGCAATAAAAGACAAGTTACTTCCCACTATTAAATGAGCACACAAACAAGAGCAACTTCTTCCCACTAAGAAATCAATAAATCATCTGTTCCTCTCTCTCTACCCTTTTTCTTTTCCAATAAGTAAATTGCTTCATGACAGTGTGCCACAAAACTGGAGACTATAGCTAAATGAATGTAAGGGAAATTAAATGAAGCAACAAGGTAAACCTACTCTCGCTTGAGGTAACAAAAATATTGACTTTGTATTGGTATAAATCACATCACGTCTTTATTTCATCGAGTGAGCTGAGCAGGGAAATGTAAGTAGTGAAATGTACAGGAAAAGACCTCATTCAGATCTTCTTGCCGATTATGCACGCAATCTTAAGCTTTTAAAAATGCCAGATAATCATCAATTATAGACATTGCAGAAGATCGGTAGCCAGAACCAAAGAGATTATAATGATTTAAATAGTGATACAGCATATAAAGGTCTCTCCTCTCCTCAAAGCCTGGCTGTTTAGGCATCACCTGGAGAAAAACATGAATTATCAGCATAAGAAAATTACTATATGAAACTGATATTTCACATGCCAACCCAGTAAGTATTTTCAGCAGGCAATTAAAAATTTGAGCCATGTTTAAGATATCATAGCAGAATAACAAAAGTTGGTACCAATTTGTTCACAACTCAGTTTAATGCCAACCTATTATTGTCTCTAATCCACTTTACTTTAACATCATTACCTCTCTTTTTCACTCTCGTCAAAACAACTTCCTGATTAAAAGGCCATTAATATATAGTCTGCAGTGTCACAAATCTGAGGACTGTTTGTGGAGTTAATCTTGGAAGTTCTACTTCTTTCACATTTACGTGTTAATAATGAAGAAGGTGGACCACCATTTAACTTCGTATGATATGCTACAGAGCATTGTTTTTGTCAACAACATGCAACTACCTGACCAAGAAAAAGCCAAGAGGAGACCACAAATATGAAACCATATATTATGGGAGTATGTACATGGATTGCTTAGCAGTGTTTGAGGGAAGTTTAGAAATTAATGAGAAAATTATTTGGTTTCAGTTTTCTTAGGAAAAAAGAACTCTCAAACAGTAATAAGATGGGTGTCTTTGAAACATGGCAAGTATATCCAGCTGTAAACTATTTTAACAAGGATAGAAGCCAAACAAATTGTCGCATTGTTGATGTAGAGTGTTTTCCAAAATGCTCATGAAACCTTGTTTCCATTTTGATAGATCTTAATTGACACAATGCAAATTGGTTGGACCCCAGAAGATTGTCGGAACTTGGAAGCATTATTTATTTTGTTTCATCTAATTCAATCTTACACAAACAAATAAAAAAAAATCAAATATTGTGGTCAATTTATTAAGTTTTCAACAGGATCAGATTTCGAGTTGAACTCACTGATGCCATACCCAACATAGATTCTAAGAGTAAAGGGGAATGAAACAGATTATATTAGTCAACTGTCAGACCAATTTATCCTTCAAAAACTGTTTACTATATAATACTTTAACTTGAAAAAAAACAGAAAAAAGAGAAAAAATTCAGGATGGGAGAAAACGTGGTGTAAGATAATTATGAATCCTTTGTACCACATGTCAGCTAACAATATTACCTCAAAATAAGAAGTATAGAATGATCCTCCAAAGCCAGCACACCAAGACATTCCAAATTCTGCCTCACAGTGTCCATCTATAAAATAAGACAACAACAGACATCACAAATGTCAGACCAATTTATCCTTCTAAAACTGTATGAATATTGCAGTCTCACATATTTGGATCACCCCCATTTCAATTGAAGTTAGAGGACCTAGCTTGCACATAATACTTCTGGGGATGCAACCACAACTCAATTGAGCTGCGCTTCCCACTTCCCATTCTCAGCTCAATAGTGGTCTTTACAAATGCGTTTGATAATGTCTTTTTCATTTTGAGCCATAGGCACAGTGGAAAAGTAGCTAAGAAAGCTCGAAAGAGACTTTACAACTCATTTTTTGAAGTCTACCCTTCAAGTTTCAGCATTTTCAAGTAGCTATTTTGGCAGGCAATTAAATAATGGGCCCATATTAATCAATAGTTACTACTATCAGAAAACTTTCAATCAAAAACTTCCTTGTTCTTTTTGTTTGTATTTTTGTGTGTTAAGTCGAGGTATCCTGTGACTCAAATTTCAACTGTTAACCTAGTTCCAAACTTTAGTTACCATACAACGCCTTTTACTAATGCTGACTTACAATAACATGCTGGGTCCAATATGACAGGTTCTCCATTTTTGTCGGAGCTTATGTTTCCACTCCAGAGGTCTCCATGTAGTAAGCATGGTTCTATCACCACATTGTCAAACAGGGGTCCCATGCTTTTCACCAGTCTCAGTCCTGTTGACCAAGTCAATCAGATATAAATAGCACAGTCATTTCGCGAATTCAGAACATTATTAAACTAAGAGTTCTACAATAAAGATGTCAATACTCATAAAGAATCCAAATTGTAATGAGCAAAAATCTTGAACCAATGATAAGGTTGATTGACAAAGCTAATAGTACTTTGTTGAACTTAGTTTCGAGTTTCGTATGTAATATTTCTGTGACACATACTTGAGATTTAGATTCTAAATTAAATGAAATATTTAAAGTTTCACAGAAATTTATTTTGTAAAGGTACTACATTCTGACTTCCTGTCAGAGTCTCAAAGACACCTGTGCTTGGGTTACTCCACCAAGAAGAATGGCGAAAACAGGGAAATGTCAAAATAGATAGGACTATCCTTAAGAAAAGAATAGCCTCATATTACCCCTACGTCAATGAACTTAGAGAAATGTGTTCTTTCATGTATCCAAGCTGTCCGTGTGTTCAAGTTCAATTGACCTGCTCATTTTATTCAATCTAAATATGCCATACACCAAAATACGATGTATGGATAAAATTAATCGATGGGAAGTACAGTAGTACAAGATCAAAATTACCTTTTTCATAAATGGTTCTGTCACCATACTGGTCTAATGCCAACTTCAACTGGTAACCCAATCTGCGCTCTCCATAAAATTGAACCCAATCTGATGACCAATTGTTTATTTGTGGGGTGCTACGGCATAATATACATAATCTTATTAGAAATCAATTCGTACAAAGCACCTCCTTTTTAAATGTCTATAAATACTGACATGTGCTGTTCTATCAATATATCCTAACATGCTACAACATGTCTAGGTAAAATGGAAAGAGACATGATAAATGATAACAATAACGATTGCAACAACAATGATAACGTTCATGATGAAGACGTATTATACCTGCCAATGGTGTTATCAACATTGAAACCATAGCCTTTACTAGATTTTCCAGCTTTATGCATTTCAGCAAGCTTCCTCCCTAGAACAGACTGGGAAGCAACGAATTACAATTAAGGTGCACAAGTTTTCCTAATTAGGAGTAATTTCTAGGTAGCTCACCTGATTGCCTCTAGATGCACCAAATTCTATGAATTCCATAATGATGAAAGAACCACCAGTAGGTAGCGGTCCAACCTACAATTTGTAGCAACAAGTTACCTCAAGTTCCCTCCAGCATGACATGGCTAGAAAATAGTATCTGTCACGACCCTAATGTTAAATCTTCCCACCTTATATGGCTTAGGCACACGGATGGTCCCAGTTTCATACATAGCTCCCAAACCAAGAGCCTCTGCTTCAAACATTGATGGTCCAATACTCCTGATATAGAGTTTCAACTTTCAAGTTTCAACAGCATAAAACTTGTCATATACAAGAAGCAAAGGGAATGAAGCAAAATTAAAAAATGATTGAAAGTTGAAACAATGCGACACATTCAAAATGAAATTTTCAACCCCAAAGGAAAGCTCAATCATCAAACCAAAAATAGAAGTTTGCATGTGTTATACCTGTTTGTTTTAACAAAGAAAGAACCAGCATCAGTGTCATAGCGACTAGCAAGATTGATACAACCGCCACCAACAGGACTAATTTTGGTTATCTTCGTAGCTTTCCCTTCAGAAAGAACCCACTCACGAACTGGATCCTCATTCATGCTCATGCTGGATACTATCAAAGAAATATAAGCTCACAAAACTTTTTCATCTTTCAGCAAGATATAACTCAATGACCTTAGATAACTCAAACAGGACACAAATTTTGCACAAAGTCATACCACAAGACTGCTACATAGTCGATTGTAATTCGTTAAACTAAAATTTCATCAGTCTCCATACATTTTTTTCACAAGAACCATTACACTTAGAACTAAAAACAGCCAGATAACATGGGTGAGTTACTGCAACTCAATGAATTTTCTCCGTTAAATCTTCAATTAGCCATAGACTGTCAAAAACTCACAAACGTAGACTGTAGAGAAATGAAAAGCACGAAATTGCATGCAACAGCACAAATTAAACCAGTAAACAATTTTTTTTAAGGAACAACAAAAAATCATATGGCACTTCAATCATTGATGGGAAACACCTCAAATCCAAGAAAACACTTGAATTTACCCCAAAGAAGCAATTTCATTGCAATTGACAAATAACAAAAAATAAATAAGACATTACTTAAATATTAAATAATGCTTTTCAGACAAAATTAAAATAAAAAAATAAAAAATTATGGGTAATGTTTCAAAAACCTCGTACTGATCCCATGACCGCATGAAACTAGAATGAATTGAAATAACAATATACAAAGTCATGGAAATGATGATTTTTTTTTTTTTTTTGTTTACTTACTTGGTAACGGTCTGGTTTTGGTTTTGGTGAAAGAACGTGGAGGAAGTCGAGGAAGTGAAAGTGAAGGGAAGTAGGTAGAAGAAGAGGATATGACTCCCACGTGTGCACCCATTATCATTTATCCAGAAGCCCCTACCCCTTCCTAGTTCCTACCTTGTTCAGTTGTACTTGTTCACTTTACCTTCACCACCCCAACCAACCACTCGCTCCGTAGCTTGCTTCTGCTCTGCTATTTTATTATCATTAAAGTAACTCCAGACTTGTCCATTGGAGAACATCTCAAAACGATGTCGTTCCATTTATACGTAACCAAAATATATACATCACCAAGAACAAGAAAGGACATCCTCTTCTCTAATATATCAATCCAATTAAGTATAACATATGACATAAAAATTAAATATATACTGTCAAATTAATTTTATGATATTTTATAATAAAATCTAAACCGGTGAATATATTACTAGTGCATACTAATTTTATAAATTCTCGAGTTTTCAAAATTTATATTAATAATCGTTAATGAAAAACTAGTAAATAATAAAGCAGTTTATTTAAAAGGCTTTAGTCCTGCCTTAGAATTGAGTAGTCTTTCCTGTCCTAAATTTTTCTACACAAAATATATATTCGTCGTTCGATGATACCAAATCATGTAAGCCATTTTGAGATGGATTCTGGAGGGTATTGCTAAGTGTATTAAGGAAGTCAAATCTAGGCTATCTTCTTTTGTGTAGTTAGAACTTGTTTTGTAGTTGAGCTTAATGTATAAGGATATTATTTTTGTATTTGTAATTTGTAATGACCTACAATGAATATAGCTTAGGCCTGCATATGTTACAAAAGGAGACATATTATGTACAGGGAAGCTGCAGAAATCACTGTAGGCATGCCTTGTTTTACACCACAAAGTGAATATGAAGGCCATATAACACACAGAATTTGAATCCAATCTAATTAGAAGCATTCCTTTACAGAAACAGAAGGTATACACTATTCTCTTTTGATCAGAATAACCCCTTTAGCTCTGTTATATCATTGCCTTGCTTCTGGTTCTCTGGAAGTCAGTTGTAAGGAGTTAGTAGCATTAGGTTCAACATGCCTCTCATTATCCGTGTTCCTTTCTGAAGTATTAGACTCATCAAGAGATTGGTCAATGGCAAAAGTTACAGGTCTCAAATGTTTTGTTTCAGAAGAATTTTGCAGTGGCAAACGGCATACCGGACAGGTAGATTGTTTTCTCAGCCACATATCAATGCAAGAAAGATGAAAACTGTGGCCACATTTGGGTATGATGCGCAATAATTCTCTTTCTTTGTACTCTGCCAAACATATCACACACCTGTAAAAGCAAACTGAAGTATTTATCAATTTATTGCCTCCAACTTGCATGAGCTTATTTTCAATTTATAAAGTGCTTGTTTTACATTATAAGTTAAATAAAAAAAAAATTAGAGAACAATGTTGATAGTAAGAAAATTACTATATTAGTTAACAGCAAAAAGTTAACATTTGCTCTCAAGGAAAATGTGAGGAACTTGTTCTCTAGGACGTACAAATTATAGACAACTTAACTGTGTATGTTCAATGGAGCTGAAGGTCTCTTGGTTGAACTTCAAAGTGGGGATTGCAGCAACAAAAGCAGGTTCAGGGTCATTAACATGATGTTCTGGCTATCAGTAAACAATGAAAAATTAAAATACAAAGCACCCAACCTGAACAGATACACAATGACATAAACTAAATTGCTAATTAGACAAAGTATATTCACTTGTGGTCACCCATTTTTTGAATGGTCAGGAAACACAAATTCTCCAACTTGAAAGTATATATTGATTATGAACAAGTCTCCACTAGAAGAAGGATTAGAACATATTAATTCATCTTGGCAAGAAAAATTAAATTAAGGGGGAGTATACATATTAATTAATACAAAGGACCCATTTCTACATTTGATTGAAATTTACAGCAGGTTTTTGAAAAAATTTCATCACGTATTTCTTCTTCAAAAAAGAATGCAGCAATAATTTGAATCAGAGTCAGAAGTTAAAGAACAACAGAAGCTGCAGCTACCCTCATTTCTCATATACTCAAGTATGAGATCAGAACAATAGTCTAGAATCATAAGTTCATAACCAAATAAAAGTAGAGTTTAATTTTGGTTCATCGTAAATCCAATCATGTTAACTGGCAAAGACAACACATAGGAAGAGGGGGAAGGGGAAGGCACAGCTGAAATTACCTGTTCAATATCTGTTCTTGATTCAATCTCATATATCGTCCGTGATTCCACACGCCCTCGTAGTCTTCCACAAATTATTCTTGTGCAGACAAATACAATGAAAGTTGCACTCATGCCAAACCCAATGACCGTGGTCACCAAATTGGTACCTGAACCCATCATCTCCAACCTCCCACTTCACAACCAATCTCCAAGACCCAAGACAGAACCACAAACCCCAGAAGCTAAAACAAAGAAGACAAGAAGCACCAGGACATAACACCCACTTCACAGATAGAAGTTAGAACATGAAAGCAAAGTGTAACCAGGTATCAGATAACCCACAAGGCCACAAGTTCCAAGAGATAAAGAAGATGATAAATAAGGAAAACAAAGAAAATAACAGGGACCCAAATCACAACTCTTGAAGAAATGGCAATTTATTTTTGTATTTTTTTTATGGAATAAAACTATGCACTGATGGAATCCAAGTGGCTTTGGTCTGACTCCAAGTGAAGATGGATGGTGGGGAAGTGAGAAGAGAGTTGTGGAACAAGGACGTTCACTCTCTTGCTCCTTGGAATCGTATTCTTGGGGTCCATTTCATGAGTTGTCCCACTGATAATGAGGCCTTCCAAAATCAGATGGCTGAGGGTGGCTGTCATTTTTCTTTTGGCGGCAAAAGATCTTAACGGTTAAAAAAGTGGATCAGAACTCAGGAGAGATTCCCTGTGGATTTTAAGATTGAGAATCTCACAACTCTCAAACTGATTTGCTCTGCTAGTTTCCCTCTCCCTGGCCACTTTTGGACAAGTACAAGAATTGAGGTTTTGCCTGTTTTCTTATATTTTTCTCATCCTTAGGTGCAGATGATAATAAATAATGTTAAAATTTTCAAGTCAATTCTTACCTTCTTAGGGAAATGTTATTTCAGATAATTTCTTTTCTTATGCAAATTTTACATATTTTCTCTGCAAGTTGTAAGATTTTTGCAGCCACTGCAAAAATTAAATTATCTATATGAAGGATGTATACTAACTAAATATAATGACTTGCATAAATTTTTTTTTAACATTATTAGGTGTCTTACTAACTATCATTACTTTGAAGGGGAAAAAATATTATTATTAGCAAGAAACTACTACTATTATTCCTTTTTCATTCATTCCAAGTTCTTTTTATAAATACTATTAATTTATTTGTTATTAAGAATAAACATAGCTAAAACATTATTTATCTGTAAGTTTAAATCTTTCTCATTTCTTTGTATTATTACTATCATTATTTATTATTTTACTGTTTAGGATTCCCCATTAGAATATTAAGCTGAGCAGCTGGCAAGAGGAATACGTGGAGCTCTGACAAGGTACTTATTCTGTTACAAAGAATCCAATCTCAGATTTAACCCCCTTTTTGTTCTAGATCTCTTTAACACAAATTATGTGTTGTCTTTACTGCAAAATTATTCTAGTGACTAGTTGCAACAAAGACCTGGTGCTATCTTGTAAGCAAGTCAATGAATAGAATAACTTAGAAGTGAAGTTGATTGAGGAACGCAGCAAGTTATTACTTTGTCTCATTAAATTTTTCCATTGTCAAATTACAAGCAGTTCCTTCATTCCTGGTCAGCTTTTTACAAGGGCGGGTTAATTAACTAGTATTTCACATTCGCTTATAACTGTACACTAACAATTAATGTTTAGTATATACACCAATAATATCATGAAATTTAGATTTGATAGTAAAAACGAGCTTATAACTTAATTAAAAGCGGGTATATATGATATTAATGTCAAAGCTTCGATCCTCTACTATGTCACATTTTCTCTTTCCTTACTCACTTTTTTTTTACCTAACGTGCTAATTCATATGTGGAGAAAAGGGGTGACATTTCAAATATTAACTACTTACAATGAATATGTTTCTTACAATTCAGTGATAATGTTTACGAACAGTTTTATTAAGAAGCTAATGAAATGTAAGTGACATAATTAAATTCAAGTAGTATTTCACTATTTTCATTCCATCAACCCTCCTGTTGACCAAATAAAAGTCTCCTTTGTGCTTTCAATATGATACAAATGCTCTCATGAGTCACTTGACAGCGACAAGAAAACAATATGTATGAGAAATAACAAACAGAAGCACTTTGCTCAACAAAAGAAAGGTGGGAGGAAAGCAAGAAAAAGACACCAGCAAATCAGCCATTAAGGGAAGGGAATAGAAAAGAGACTCTTTATATGCTATTTAACAAAAATGGCAATACTCAACTATATATGTAAGTGGAAGATGCTCACTAACACTAAAGCCAGGATTAATTTTAGGCAAGTGGAAGATGATTCAATTGATAACTAGTAACCACTTTTCCTTTTTACTGAATTGATCATTCATATGATAATCGCCAAGTCGAAATCTTCAAGATTCCTGTTCAGTTCAAAGCAAAATTTTAAGCTAAATTAGTACAGGTTTTTATTCAAATTCATGAAAATTAATTGAAGAAATTGGCTTTCTAAAACTTTAATACTTTAATTGGATCTAAAATCACACAGAATCGATAAGTTATTGACAAAGGTTGATTATCACATTCGCAAAAATGTCTTCCACATCAGTACATTATTTAGCCACATCGACAAATAATTGCCATATCATATTTTTTATATTTAAGACTTGACTACAAAAAATCTAATTTAAACAATTAATTTTTCCAAGAATAGTTTAAAAAATTGTATATTTTTCAAGTATCTAAGGGGTGATTTAGCCCAAAGTTTAACATTCCATGCAAATGACCAGCTAAGTTCATTGTACACGCCCTGCAATTTTTACATCTAAAGCAGTTAGCAACATGGCACACATCACCAAAATCACCAGCACGTGAGAAAATATTTTTGTTTGAATTGCGTAGAGTTGTCATTGTTAACAAGTTGGACCTAACAGCTTGACTTATTGGCTGTGAACCAAGGGATTCTATTTAGCTTTATCCAATGCAAGCACTATGAACAGTTGTTGTCCATTTCATAAAACGAGTATCTGAATTTTGAAAGTAACATGCCCATTAAGATAAAGTAATGTATTTCACGCATAAAAAGATGACAGCCAGGACCACAAGAAGGCAAAAGATAGCAGAGTTATTTTTGCCCTTGAGAAGAACTCCAGAGTTTGGGATTAATTTTTGTGGATAGTTTGCTCTGGTCATAAGCACAAGTATTAAATATAGTAGTTTTACAAAAAAAAAAAGAGAATACCGTTCAATATGAAGGTCATATTTTTAAGTGTTAAATTAGTGCACCATACAAAATTCATGTTTCTTTTGGTAATTGGAAAAAAAAATGTGTATATTGTATTACTCTTAAAAAATTTAACCTGAATTTTCAGAAAAAATAAGTCTTAGTCTTGTTCATTAACAATCATAGTTCCACAAGTGTTATAGCCTAATAGGTATTCCCATATTGACAATCCGGTAAAGCCTGTGAACACAATTAGAACTGCAATAATCCAAAATTAGATCCATTCTCATGTCAAGATATTAGGTTTGCAGGGGAGATTATTCACAAAAGTCATGTCTGGAAAACATCAGAAATCTTCTGCAAATAATCAAAAAGCATCATCGTCAGCTTTTCCAAAATTGGTATAAAAGTTAGTCTCCTATCAAGAGCATAGGTAGCGATTCAACACAACCTTGCCCTTTAGAGGTATTTTACTTGTAGACACAGCAAAGGCTTAGCTCAATAATTCAATGCTAAATTGGTTCAAACTTCAATGGATCCATTATGATGATGTAAATGAGTAGCCACTAATTTGTCCATACGCTGGGGAGGGAAAAAGCTAACCCACTTCGCTAAGTATGGTCCAATTTTAGTAACTAATTGAGCTCCAAATATATCCTTTCATACTATTTTCTATTATTTAGGCTTGTTCACATGAAAGAGCAAGCAGTTGAACAACAGTTAGCGCCTCATGGCATCAAAAACTTCTAGGGCTTCAATGAGTTGAAGAGGAAGGCTATCAGCACCAAAGGAACCTGTAAATGTTCCAAAGCATGAGCTGATTCATAAACTCCTGCAACTACCAAACTGCAGATGCAATGAGGATATAGTTTCATCAGACTTATACAGCCTGTCCCATGTCTGCTTCATTTTTTTCTTGTTTTCAGTTCTTTTTACTGGTATTTTCAATGTAGTTTCTTTGGATATATAATGAATTCATTGTCGTCAAAAAATAAGAACACCAAAAAGGAAATTTTTGTTGTAAAATCGCCTATAAGAAGAGAGATCCTAATCCATTGAAAATTAGCTTAATGGATAACATCAATGACAATCTCGGCATCTCCTCTTAGCATGATATTAATTTCAAATCCTAGTACAGCTTCAACAACTAATTAAGCTGCATAGCTTCAGCTTTATCCACAATCAGGTTTGCAGCTAATAACTTCCTGACAGAACACCTTAGGCTTGTGAAATATGATTAAATGCAGCATCAAAGTTAAATCTTCGTCCATCTAGTGAAGTATATACTAATAGCATAAGGCTTAAGCAGTTGCAATTGTGAAGGTAAAGGTGAGATGAGATCTTATATATGATTTCACAATGAACACTCCCAGCAAGATCTCAATATCAGATAACTATTTGGACGAGCCTCCATATAAATTTGAGAACCCGAGCACATCAGGGTAAAAGGAACTAGAAATAAAAATGTAGACATTACCAAAAAAACTAGTGGATCCTCAACCTATAGTAAAGCATTAAAAGTCAATACTTTATAAGTATGACATAAGATACTTCAAATTGTCCTATTCAGATTTCCATTTGGAAAGTGGCATTCTTATAATAATATAGGTTTGCTAGTTTCCATCCTATCAATGTGCGACAGTGCGAGAAGATTCATGTTAACCTTTTACTCTTGCAAGCAATAAAATCAGCCTTTTACCCTGCTGAAATTTGAGTAGAACAGACTACTACTTCCAGCTCAGACAGAGAAGCAGATCAATTCCCCTTTCCAAATCTGTAAGAATAAGAAATCCCAAAAAAGAAAAGAAATCAACCAAATTTCAAAATAGTTTCAGAAAGTCACCAAACTAGATAACTAACATCCTGTGGAGAGCCTCTCTTTTCACAACCCTAAAGAGCACTCATTCCTGGGATCCTCAATTTTCCTCTATAGAGGAAGATGAGGTCCATATAGCAACATATATAACGCCAACTGAATCAATTTCTTCTGAAGTAAATCAGACTCAATTAGGAGTACATATTCATGCCAAAACAATACAGTCAGAAACTGTTTTGCATGTTGCAGGTTGGCTTGACTTAATAGAATAAAGGATCAACTGAATACCAAACTTCTCATTACCCGAAGAAAATTAGCAAAAACACATTCAATCATGGATTTGTCACTTGGAATTGTTTGATTGCCTTAACCTTGAGTTTACATTTTTCTTTATACTCTGTTTCTCGCCTTACAAGATTCATATTGCAGTAAAACAAATAAATAAACAGAAACAGGTCCACCTTTACATTTCAGGATAAACTTGAAAAATTAAAATTCAAGATTGCCATTATATATGTATATATTTTTTCCTTTTGGACATAGGGATCCAGAAATTGCTAGGTGGGGGAAGAGGAGTCCAACCTGTGTCGCTCACCTTTGGTGGGGACTCAGGCTACCATTAAGCCAAAGCTCAAGTGGCAGATTACTATAATATCAACCTTTATCAATATATATTTCATGCATGGAAGCAACAGCTAGCATTTTAATCCATTTGAAGTAATGAACAAGCATCACATCTGGGTAAAAGAGAACATGTACCAGGTAAACAAGCAGAAGTTTGGAAAATTAATAGAAGTTTCACTTTTGATTACTGTTTCATCGCAATTAATTTTTCAACTATTTAGCTTTTTCTGATGTAATGCAATCAATTTATTCACATATTTAAAAGTAAAAAAAAAAAAAAAGAAGAACAACACAACCAGGTTGCCATTACACATCATAATATCCTTGGTCTTGGACCTTGGTATAGCACAAGCAAGAAAAACAAAGAAACAAACAAACAAACTTTCATTGGCAAATCAGAACAGAGAAAGCCAATTCTGAAACAACACGTACAACAAGAAGAATACTTTACCCGACCAAATGAAAACAATAACACAAAGCCTTATGATTCAGAGATGTCACTGGATGAGGACCCCAGATCAGGAATATATCACAAGAACACATCACTCCACTGCAGTACCAGCAGGGACAAGAATGTCCTTATAGAGACAAACATAAGGGGCATCACTGCCATCGTATTTCCCAGTCCACCTTCCCTCATCAATGTAGCTGGCATCCCAAACAGAAGCATACAAAAACATGGGCTTCTGGGGGAACCCTTCATCTTCCTTCCTCTGCTCACTCCTCACCACCTTCCCATCAATCAGCCACTCGATCAAATCAGGACTCCATTTGATCACATACTCGTGAAACCCATCAGAGCAATCGAAACCCAGATGGTGAATATGCTCTCTGTTCCCAGTGCCAGCGGTGTAGTAGTTGGTCTGCACAATGGTCCTGTCCTTGCCCAAGAACTCAAAGTCAATCTCGTCCTGGGACTTGTCACCTTCGAGGGAGGAAAGGTAGATGTTGAAGTTGAGACCGCTGGTGTTGCCTTTTGGGCACTGAATGAGGCTGCTGAAGGTGCCGTAGAGGAAGCGGGTGGTGGTGCGCCACCGTGCGCCGCCACGGTGGTCGTAGGTGAGGGCAATGGAGTTGGACTTTGGGCAATGAGAACATGCTTGTGGGGTGTAGTCAATGGCGATCTCTTTGAGGGGTTGGGTTTGGTGATGGTGATGGCTGGTCTCTGGGTGAAGCGCTGGATCAGCCATTGCAGTCAGCAATGAAAAGTTGAAGAGTGCAGAGGCAAACACAGGAGAACAGAATGAAAGTGTTGGAAGATGGAGAGAGACGGTGATCAAAGGTCACGTGGGCATCTGTTGATGTTGAACACTTTTCTGATCATGGTCCCAAGATAATCAGAGAGTGGATCTTGCACTGTGCTGCAGTTGGTGAACTGAAACTATGTCTATTACTGCAGATGGACCCTAGCGCAAATCATGTCATGTCTTACTAGAATATTTTAGAGAATATGCCATCTTTTATTGGTCTTTGAAGCTTTCGGCAATAGAGCAGCATAGGACTAATGGGATAAGTGTACGTTTGGTTTACTATTTTAATAATGAATTTTGTACATCGCTTTTACATTGATTATTGATGAATAAATTTTTAATTAATATAATATATTATTTAATTAATAAATTTTAATAATTAATTATTTATAAATTAATAAAATTTATTAATCAAATAATATGTTATATTAATTAAATATTTATTTATCGTTAATTAAATATAAAAATAATATAAAAAATAATATATACATATTATTATTTTTAATTTTTAGAATTTTAAAATTATAATTTGAATAAAAAATATCAAAAAATAAATTTTTATTTAAATTATAATTTAATTTTTTAAAAAAATTAAACTAAACATGCCATAAAACTGAATCAAAACTGAACCAACCAATGGTTCGTGAACTTGGTAAACATGCTCCTTCTGAATAGGAGCTAAATTTTGACGGGAGTGGTTTTTGTTGAGTAAAAAAATTTGTCCTCTAATATGATGTCAAAAGAGAGGTCAAAAGACTTAATTTACGTAGATAGAGATAGACAAGACATCACTTAACTTAAACGATTAATTAAGGTAATTTACAATTAAAAAAAAAGGTCTAAATCTGAAACTCTGACCTTGCATAACTATCAGTAAAAAAAAATTAAATTATAGTCTGAATACATATTGATACATTATTTAATAAATTTTGACATTTGTTATTATTTTGTGTGTGATAGAATAGAGGTATTTCTATATTTTTTTAATGTGAGATTAAATCTATTCAATTAAAAAGTTTTATGATAGAATTTTCTCAATAATGATAATTCACAAAATTTTAATATTTAGTCTCTTCTTAAAAGTTGATATCGCTTATCACTTATTATGATTAAATTCATTAAATAATTTTTTAACACATAATTAAGTAAAAATATTATACATCAAGATGGTAGTTTACAGGTAAGCATATATTATTACTATGTTAGACAAAGCATGTGTATGCAGAAACGCTGTTTCCCCATGAGTTTCGCCAACTGGCATCTGAAAACCCATGACTGTGAGTAAGTAGAATAGTGAATCGTGAATATAATAAGAAAAACAGAAATTGATTCTTATAATTGCATTCATCAAGTTGCAGATCTAACATTAGATAACCCATATTTCATAGTTGTATTGCTAGATGGTAGTTACTCGACTTTCTTATTTTATTAATTATTTAATAAAACGCTTTGAGACTTTAGAATTCAAGCCCTTAGTAAAAAAGTTTTCCTTTCAGGGACAGGGATTGTAACAAGTCTATTGGGTTCTTAAAGTGAAGTTATTTGACTAGTCCACTTTCATTTAAGTTCACATATGATTGTTTACGGGTTAAATAAGATGGGTTAAAACAACTTGCATTAAAATGTGTTGTAAAAATATTAACTGCTCACATAAATTCACAGGCTAAAGAAGTTAAACAGGTTGATATACATAATGTGATATATATATATATATATATATATTCTAAATTTTTTACTTGAAAATTTTTAAAATGTAAAAATCAAAACAAGTTCCTAACATTTTGAAAAAATATACTCTCATGTATTATAACTAATAAGAAAAAAAAATAGAAAATTCAAATCAATAAATAAATTCAATTAAAATCATAAATAAATGATTAATAGACTGACAAGTCAGCTTACAAATTAACACGCTGACTCATTTAAATTATAAGTTAAACGAGCTAAATAAAAAATGTTTACATTTAAATAAATAATTAAAATAAAAATTTAATTCATATAATTTATACATTTAAATAGGTTTACCAACAAGCTCGATTTGTTTTGAAAGTTCTAGTCATTTCATACAGAAATTAGCAGCCTAATCAATGAGAAGCATAGCATACAATTTTCACTCAGAAATCAATAATTAAGATGAGTCATCTTTATCACCTACTTTTCTATCAAAATGATGAGCAAACACATTTGTCGATATCATCGACTAAAAAGAACATTAGTGTTGCTACCTTACATTGAAAAGTGGACAAGAATTTGGAATTTTTGAATGAGTCCACCTTTTTGGGAACATGTTGCACTACCCAGAAATAATGAGCTCCACACAAACCCCTTTTCGAACTCATAGGATTCCCTCCATAAAGGCCCTATATTAATCAATCAATCTGATAATTAGATATTTAGATGCATAATTATTGATATCTATTACTCCCTCCATGTGAAAACTTTGGTGGTTTTAGTATTTAATTTTTGTTCTAAAACTTTAGTTATTTTATAAATTCAATGAATAATTAAGTATTTTTCCTTACTATAGCCATAGATTAATTAAAAACATACATTAATTATATTTTATGTTTATTAGATAACTATAATAGAATTTGTATTGAAAAGTAATACTTTCATTTAAAGTGACACCGACCATCAAAGAAACACTAATGGATGTGCTAGGATATGTTAAATCAACATTCAAGTCTATTTCAACTAAAAGCATACGATCATCTTTCTTTGTAGTCATCTTGATATATAATTAGGATGAAACTCATCTTTTATAAGCAAATTTGGAGAGAATTTAAAATATTTAAAATTTTAAATTGAGTGGGAAATTTTAATTTAATGTTTAAGGAACTCAATTGTGTAACCTAAAAAAAAATTGGTGGGAAAGATTTTTGGTGGTAAACACAGATGTATAGTCAGGGATTTTTTTTAAGATCTTAGAAAGGCTCTAAAGTTGGTTAGGGTATTAATACTCCAAATTTAAGAATATGAAGAAAAAAAAATTTAATGTAACATGGAAAAGCTCTAGGAACATGGAAATGTTTGGATGTGCTATTTTGAAATAGTTGAGATTAATAAATATTATGGGAATTTAAAAAATAATTAGTGACAAAAAAAGTAATAATTAAAAGTATTTTAGTCTAATTTTATCTCAATTAATTATTTCTTAACTTATGTACCAAAACCTTAAATAACCAAAGTTATGGGCAGATAGAGTAAGAAACTCTCATGCTCTTAATTATCATTAGTTAGTGGCAACATTACACAACCTCGCACGTGCCACATATCATTCTATATATGTCATTATGGCATAATCCACCATATTAGAGGACAAATCTCTCTCGCACAAGTTGACAAGAATGAAATTGGGGCATCTTAAGGCCGCATTTAAGTGATTAGCCCTAATTCAAATGGACCACGTCTTCAATATCAGGACAAAATAGACATCTTAATTTTACCCACTAAACTCAAATTGAAACAAATTAATATTCCCTAATTATATCATATAAGATATGATGAAGCATGAAGGGTAAATGGAAACAGCAGAAAGGACAGGGTATGAAAAAGTGGAGCCCATAAATCATTCTATCAACAACTACTAAATTCCAACACGTCAATAGAAGCTATAAACATACTTTTTTCCTTAATGGAATTTTAAAATTTTGAGTTTTGTTTTGATTTAACGTTGGGAGCCCGTTCCTGATTTGTAAGCCGACAAACTTTGACCGCCCTTCTTCTGTCCGCTTCTCTCTGTATTGTTTACTTGTTAAACTGCATTGGCTCGGCTATAGCCTAGCCGCTGCTCCCAAGCTAGCTGCCCTTACCTTCCAACTTTGTTTGAACTTTTGAAGGCATCTAATTTCCAAGATTATAGGTCCGTTTGGGTGGAAATATGTTAGCACACGATTTGTTCTGCTTTGTAAAATTTTGATTTTAACCTATATATTATCTATCATATAGTTTTTATTATGTTTGATTTAATTTTTTTATGAAAATATAAAAATTCTAACATAACTTGAAAACATATTTAAATGTCTTCATTTCATGAAGGCCTTCAAATAATAAGTCAATAGGGTAAAAATTTTATAAGTTTTAAATATATTTAATCTTTAGTAAAATTATTGTATTGTATATAAAATAAATAGATTATATTAAATATTATAAAATTTTAATTATATGTTATTATAATAAATAAATATGTCAGTCTGTTAGATTAAATAGATTTTTTTAAAACCTTAAGTCTTGACCTATTTAATTAAATAGACATTTTAAAAAGCATAAATTTGACTTATTTGATAAATAGGCTAAATAAAAATATACTAAAAGTAAAATAGGTTATAAGTCCTTATTAAGCCACATAACTTATTTCCACCCCTAGTAAAAGTTACAAAAGTAAATTTTTAATTATCCTGTATCTAGAGAAACTTTTTGTGTACATAGCGAATAAAATTGAAATATTAGAATACCAACAAATTTTTTCACTTACATGAAGGAATATTTGGAAGGAATTGAATTTACTTCAAATTAAAATAATTTAATTTTATCAGTTGAGCCAATCTTTATTAACAAATTATTGTTCATTTGAATATATTTAATATGATAGTGAATCAAATAATTATTCCATTCTATTCCAAAGTTAGAATGGTAGGAGGGAAAAAGAAAAACAACTTAATTACAATATAATAATAAGAATGGAAAGGTGGTGAAGGAGACGATGGTGGCAGTTGCGACAGCATAAAATTGCACCGTGCAACACCAAAGAAACATTTACCTTTCATTTCCATTTTCTTTCCTTCCACCCCATTCCAATTAACCAGAAGTCACCTTTTAGTGATGATTTGCCTTGTATAAGGGTAGCAACATCACAACATAGACGAAAAACAAAATATTTAAGATTTTTACTTATTCTGTCATGACCTTGATGCCTAGTAACTCACGTAGCTAACAGCCTCAGGAAATTCCTAGTGACGGGTTTGATTTCTTGTGAACTCACATTCCTCCATACTTTCATCGATCGGCTCTAAAGAGCTTCATTGCAACAATAAAAAAAAAGGCACATTTCGAATACAATCTATAAAGGAGTATAACCTCTTCTCTAAACTTTACCTACCTCAACCACCTCAGCTAGGCTAATTAAGTTGACCCAAAAAATATTTATGCATATTCTTAAATGGATTTAACCTTTTTTTTTCCGTTGATGGTGTCAATAATTTTACAATATTAGAATGTGATGCCACATTTTCAAAAAATTATTATTATTAATTATTTGTAACTGAAAAATATGAACTACTACAATGATATATATGACACCTTTTTTTGTTTATAAAAAGAATTACATTAACGATTTATTAAATTTAAACTTATTCTTAAATATGGCAATTCTCAAGTAGACTAAATAATGTTATTTACATATATGTATAATTTAGCATGAGTTGGGTTAATTGGTTCAAGATTTATAAATAAAGTTTTGCCTTCTTTAAGTGCACGAGGGTATCTTACATAGCACTAGAGCTGGGTAACGGGCCAACTCGGCCTGACCCGTCACGAGTTTCCCTTTATGTGGGCCGGACCGGGTTGGCCCGTTTTAATGATGGGTTGAAATTTTTTCAACCCGGGCCCAACCCGTCAAAGCCCGCAGGTTAGCGGGCCAACCAGCTAACCCGCAAACCTTATTTTTTTTTTAATTTTTAATAATTTAAATTTGAAAAAGTGTGTATATAAGTATAATATGAGGTTATTAGTTGAGTTTTTTGAACTATTTTTTGAAGATTTTTTATGTTTTTACTTAGGCATAAATATTAGATAAGTTAAACACTTATGTTGAGCTACTAATTGAGAGTATTTTTGTGAAATAGTGTTATTTTTTTTTGTTGAAAAAAATAGAAAAGGGTCGCGGGCCAACCCGGTCCAACCCGCTTAACTCGCGGGTTAAACGGACCGGACCTTACCGATCCAAGATATTCGCGGGTTGGATATTAGACTGGTCCTAACCCTTTAAGAAAGCGGGTTAAACGGGCCGGCCCGCGAGCCTCAACCCGTTTACCCAGCTCTACGTAGCACTCCCGCTTTAATGGTCATTCCTCCCATAGAGATCCCTGGTGCTTAAGGACTACAAATGAGTAATTCCCATGTGGGCAAAGCCTCCTAGTGAGTTTTGTTTGCCTCCCAGTGAATAGTTTCCATCTAGGTGAGTCTCTATATATCTGCTTTTCGTGATCCTAAGCATGTCAGCAGCACCTTGATAACGGTAGTATCTAACCAATTCTTACTACCATTTTGTTCAACAAATAAAAAAAGAAAAAGCTTTATCTAGGCTAAAGAGAATAAAACTGTTAAAGTACGCATGGTCAAATAAATTCAAATGGAGCTAATTATATAGTTATGCAAAATTACAAATACAAAAATTACAAAGGCAGCATTACTCGAAGTTGGCCGATATATCTGTTTTTGCGCGCAGATTGCAGGCATGCATTAATGTAAATAATTTTCAGTTTTGGATGATTTTGTGGCAAGTTGTGATTAACTTGGTTCAATTTGGATTTTAGCAAATATTGACCACGTTATCCTACCAATCCCAAAGAGAAAATGTTGACTCGGTTCTACTTAAGCTTTAGAATCATCAACAAGCCATAACAGATTGTTTACGAAATCTCTTCATGGGGTGATATTTTGTACAGTACTACGACTGTTGAGTTTTCACAAGCCAAAACCCATCTAAGCTGCAGGGAGAGCAACTTGCAAGTACATCACGCACACGTACAATAGAAGTATTAAAAATTAGAAGCTTGAAGAAGCGTACAAACTAATAATTAATGGAGATGGGTATATGCTTACATTCACCCACTCACTTCCAAAACCTAGCACATATATATATTGCAAGATCAGTATCATTTACACACCAATCTGTTTTCTCTATCCAATCATAAAGACAATTCTTCTCCACTAGATAAACACTACTGAAACCCAAAACAAAAGCTTAGCTAATCAAAGCTAACTCTCATTCTCTTCTCTGAGTTTTTTTTATTCTAGCCAGTTATGGCAGCAGCTGAAGCTACGAAATATGCTTCTGCGAACAATATGGCCAAATCGAACAAGCCCACCATCAGAAGGTTCATTGGAGTCAGGCAAAGGCCTTCAGGAAGGTGGGTGGCCGAGATCAAAGACTCCTCTCAGCATATAAGGTTGTGGCTTGGAACCTATGACACACCAGAAGAGGCAGCTAGGGCTTATGATGAAGCAGCTCGAGCTCTGCGTGGTGAAAATGCCCGAACCAACTTTGCATCTGTGAACCAAACCACAGACCAATCAGGCTCTCCCCCTTCTAGTGAAGGGTTATCTGGGTCTGATGGGAGGCATGGGCTAAGCTTTGCTTCCTTGAAATCCAAGTTGAGCAAGAATCTCCAGAGTATTATGGCCAGGGCAAGTGATAACAAGTCCTCAAAGAGTAGGGTGAGTGACCACTTTGCCTTTGCTAGCATATTCCACCGTAGGAGTTACCAGTACCAAATCCCTGCAGTGGATATGAAAAACATTGAGAAAGTGGTGCAACCTAGCATTATTGTGCCCCCTGTAGAAAGTGATCTTCCTGCTTCCTGGGAAACCTCTAGTGTTTCTGATTGCAGCTCTGAGTGGGTCGGGTTCCGGCAACCCGGGCTGGACTCCGATGGGTCGGATATAGGGGAGGTTAGTGTTGGAGATCAAGGAGTTTTGGACCAACTGATGGGGTGGGTGGATAGCCCAGATGTTAGTGCTAGTGGAAGTGAGGGTTCAAGGAGTAAGAGGTTCAAGGTCTCTTCTTCTGTGCTTGTGCCCCCAACTTTCACTGGGTCTCCATATGATTGTGGTTCTCCATATTATGGTTGTGGCTCCCCATATAGTGGTTATGCCTCTCCATATAACGGAGGGAAGTAAAATTGAAAGCATATATGGTGACAATCATGGAGGTGCTTCGCATATTTTGATCTATTTGATGTCCAAAACTAGTTAAGAGCATCTTTACAAACGTGGGAAGCTTAAGCTTAAGAGCATAACTCCAGGTTGTGGTGAAGGTGAAGTTTCCACAGCATGATACATACAGAAGAGAACTTGGTTCTGGGGAAAAAGTGTTTGATTTATGTCAAAAGATTTGTACTAGGACATGAAATTAATGGCCAAGTTTGGCTGCAAATGAACTCTCTTTCAAGTTGATTTTATGTACTGTTTGGGATGTAACATTTATATATATGAACATCAGCCTAAGTTAATTAAGTTGAAAAGCACACAGGATAGCATGGTGACATGGGGGGATATGTGCCAATATATATATATATATATATAAACATCCCTAAAATGAATTAAGATTGACAATTACTCAAAAGAACCACATGCATTCTTTTTGGCAACTACTATATTTTCCTTTTCATTTTAAGCTCTCTAGTCTGTACACGTGAGGGTAAATTTGGACCTATTAATAGTTTGAGGGAATAATATGCCTGTTTAAGAAGCTCCAATGTGGAGACTCGAGGCCAATCCCTCAAGTTAATTAATTTTAGGTAGGTAAAATTAAAGTACAATATCTTATAGCTAGACAGCTAGATATGGATGGGCACAATGTCTTAAGGTTCGTGGTATTACATCAGTGGCTCCTTTGTGGGCAAGGATGGCAAGCATATCGAATGTAATCATCATATTTTATTAAGATTTGAGATGGGATTAAAAACTTTATGAAATCTATAGTTTTAATATTGTCTTAACTAGAAAGTTTCTAGTTCCTAGAATACAAGTGATGATATAACGTGATAAATATAATTATATTTTTTAGTGATGAATATAATTGTATTTTTTAATGATAAATATAATATATAATTTTTTAACGACACAATGAAAAAATTCGTCTCGCGCGCGCACACACATGTGTATATATATATATATATATATATAAAAGTTCAGATCAAGAAACAAAATCTTAACATGTGTCATCTTTAAAAATTTTAATATGAGACAAATGTATTATTTAAAATCTTAACGCGTGCCACTTTACAAGTGCCAATATGAACAGACTATTAATGAATAATTAATGTCCAAAGAAGTTATGGCTAAAAGAGCAACATTTGGTAGGAGCAATTTTGATACCGGTATAAATAAAACTATTAATTCTCATTCAAAAAGTTCATAATCTTGAGGAAATTATATCTCCACTTCAAGTTAATTAGCCTCAGCAACTTCCTCCATAAAATTATATCCAAAGTATATGTAAATAAACTCAAGCATTTTATAACATTTTATTTCCTACAATCAAAAGTAAAAAGTAGTCACTTGGGCTTAGTATAAGAAATTAGGACAAGTGACTAACATAGTAGAAATTATATGTTCAAGTCAAATAACAACTTTTTAATGTAAAAAAATAAATATTAGGCTAAACAAAATTAACAAATGTCACGTAAAAAGAAACGAAATCTTGACAAGTGTCACTTAAAGTGATAATTAAAGAACAATTAATGAAAATTTAATAAGAAAGTGTAAAGAACTTTAGAAGAGAGCAAATATTGGCAAGTGTCACTTAGATATGTTTATGCATTCAATATGATTAATAAATTTTTTATGTTAAACCTTAATTTATGCATGCATATTAAATATTAATTTATGATTATATGAATTCATGTTAACCATTAATTTTTTGATTAATTTGTGATTATATACATGCATATTAAATATTATTTTGTGATGAAAATTAAGACCATTAAGACAAGCTTTTGACATGTATCACTTATAAAGAGAAAAAATGTTAACGAATGTCACTTAAAATTTTTGACAATGATCACTTAGATATGATTATACATTTAATTAAAATACACATCAAAGTGTAATTTTTGCATATGTTAAACATAGGTAAAATTTTAATTGTCAAGCATTCTTATGTGAGTAATTAAAAGAACTCTTAATATCTAATGGACATCATACTTTGGTATTGTAAATATATGCCAGAATATGTTCTAAAATGACAAATATATGTCACATTGTGTGAATGTTTTATCTTTGGTAAAAATAAAAATAAAATTATCTTTATGAATTTTAGATTACTCAACATTCAAAACAATTGTAAATGACAAGATGAAAAGAAGTGAAATTGGATTGCAATGAAATGCATACAAAAGTATATTTAATTTCTTTGTTCTTAAATGTGTCATTCCTTATAATTGCAAATTTGTGTATGAATTTGTCATCTTGGTGATCTTTTCGTAGTTCAAATGAGTAACTATTTAAAATTTTAAACTATCATAATATATCTGTAATTTTTATTTAGGATTGTAGGACATAAAGTTATGTATTATTATGTTCTTATATTATTATTTTTCGATTTGAATATGATTTACCTTAATATTAACTGATTTGGTTTAATTCAAATAATATGTTTTAAAAATCGTACAATCATGTTAAGTTACATTTGTTTTTGCATAATCACATCCAGTTACTTAACGCAATTATGTATTCTAATTGAAAAAGTATTGCTTCTTATATACAAAATAAAAATTGGATGTACACTATAAATAAAAATATTTTTAGTTAATTTATATAATAATATTATTTTATTAATATTTAAATAAATGAAATTTATTAACTTTTTGAAATATTTTTATAATTATCATAAAAATAATTAAGTTAAATAATATTAAAATAAATTCAATTTTAAAAAATTGTCATTAGTTCTTTTAAATTCATTTATTTTACTATTAATCATTCTATAATTTAGCAAAAGAAAATGTATCATTAAACTTATTTTGGTGTATTTTGGGGTTCAAGTCATTTTATGTATCATACAAAATATTTAATTATTTACTAATTATATTTTTTTGTTATGTATCAAAGTACACATCAATATTTTATCATAGTCAAAATATTAAATATTTGTAGTTATGTTTATGTAAAAAAAAAAATTCTTTTAATCATAGCATGTACTTTTTAAATTGAGATTTTTCATCTAAACTTAACCCTTCATTATAAAATAATCTCTTATATTTTATATAAAAAAGGTAAATAAATAATATTTAATAATCATAATATTTATATATACATAATTAATAATGTTTAATAATTATTGAATTATAACTTTATAATGTTTTACTTTTTATACTCCGAACGCTCGGTTCTATACTAGTATTACTTTATATGAAGTGCATGTGATCGTCAATGGGAGAATTCTGTTTTTTTAGTCTATGCCCGTGTAGACACGTGGCATTTTTTTTCGTTTGTCACCAAGCCATTAAAAAAGATTTTATATTTATAATGTTGTATCACTGTTTATCAATTAATTATTTTGAGATTACACATCAACTCTATTATCACACGGCTATAACAGTAAAGATCTTGAAAATTATAAAGACTTATTTAATTAATTTTAAATTGTAAGAATAAATTATAAAGTGCCTATTTTAATTCTAAAGGAAAAATTTATGATATTTTGATTAATCTTAGACAGTTTTGCAAAATGTTCTATTAAGGATAATTTTGTAATTATAGTTTCATCTTATTCTCACATGGTAAAAATCCTTAAATATAAAAAATTATATGACTTTTATAATTATGTAATTAATAGTAAATTAAAATTAAATTATAAGGTTAATGACTTATTATTGGAGGTTTATCTGATATTCTTATTTTTTGTGAGGGTTCCAGGATCTTTTAACGATTAATAGTTAATATTTGTCTATATATCATACTTAGTTAAAATATAAATATAAAAAATTATTTTTTTATATTTATACTTCAATTAAATGAAATACATAACTAAATGTTAAAAAATATCTCTTATTGTTAAGACTAAAACTCTATTTTGGTCTCTGATATTTGATTTTATTATTAATCTTGTCTTTGACATTTTAATTTTTTTCAAATTAGTCTCTTACATTTATAAACTCACTTCAATTTAGTCTTTCCGTCTGTGTGTCTATTATTCATTAAACGAAAATGACAATGTGTTATTGTTAAGGATAAAGTGACACTATTATTTTGTCAGTCAATGACTGAATTCTTTTATCCAACGATATTGTTAGTTGGCATTTGACTCTCCATGAATAAAAATGACATCATTTTTACGTTATTTTTTGATAAAAAAATTCAATCAGCTACTAATATAGTGTCACACTAGTAAAATAACAGTGTCACGTCACATTTAACAATGACACATTATCATTTTCGTTTAATGAATAATGGAAACATTGGCAAAATGATTAAATTAAAATGAGTTTATGAATGCCAGAATTAAATTAAAAAAATTAAAATATAAAGGAAAAAGTTAAAAACAAAATCAATTGTGAAGAACAAAATAGAGTTTTAATTTATTATTAATTAATTGTTGATATGTGGGATAATAGTATAACTCTATACCCAAACACATCCAAGGGCAACTGGGTACATTAACAGATATTTGCCCAAACAGTCCTACGACGTTTTGGTTCGTACTTTGTCGAAGCCACATGCCGAAGTGATTACATCATTACACTCTGTGCTCTCTCTTTTTCTCGCGTTTTGCAATTTGCCCCAATTGCGCCTAGGGTTTCAATCGCAAGCCCTCCAACAAGGTACCGATCCCTGATCTCTCTTTGTGGAGCATCAGATCTGCCTCGGTTCCTTCTTCCCGCATCAACGATCCATCGAATTTCATCTGGGTTTTTTGTTTAATTTCAGAGTTATTGAATTGTGAGGATCAATCTTGCATTGCAGGTTGTGCAAAGGGTTCTCTGGGTTCAGCTCTGCAAAAATGAAGCCCATCTTTTGTGGAAACCTGGATTTTGACGCTCGCCAGTCTGATGTTGAGAGGCTGTTCAGAAGATATGGGAAGGTTGATAGAGTGGACATCAAGTCTGGTATGTCATTCTTGAAGCTTGGATTTTCTGTTTTTCCTTGAAATTTTGAAGTTTCTTTTTTGTTTCTTGAGGTTCAGTTTTGGGCTTAAAGTGCTGCCTTTGTAGCTACTGGGTATCATTCACTATGGCTTCTGCTTTTCAATTACAAGTTTTGTATTGGGTGGCCAAGCAGTTTTGGGAATGAGCTTTTTTTTAAGTTTTATTTAGGAAGCTTAGGTAGATATTTTGGGATAATTGTAAACTTGCTTTGTTGTACTGAATTTACTGGGTGTTCTTTGTTTAACATGTTCCGTGGTAGTTGGATAGATTATGCCCAGATTGGGTATTTCAGAGATAAGTCCTATTGCAAGAAAGCAGGTTAACAGATTGGTGAATGGCATTACATGAACATGAATGGCGGTGTTCTGTGGCGATATTTGAGGATATGGAACTCACGATGAAAGTGTCCTCTTATGTACCGTCACAGTGGGGTTTTAATACTGTTTAAGAAAGGAAAATGATATGTACAAACCATTGAAAGCAATCATCTTTCAAAGAACTCATTGACCCTTTTCTGATATCAGTTTGGACACAGACAAAAGGAAAAAAAAAAAAAGAACGACAAAATCCTACATGATTATGAAACTGTTAAATATTTCAAATTAGTCACTTCTAGGATTTTCACATTTTGCAAAAGGGAGTGCAAATAATAAAATCCTCTTATTTCTGTTTGCCCAACATTTTACATTAATGCACGAGATGCAAAGTACATGGGCTGAGAATTTATTATGCCTTTAGCCTTTTAAACTTGGTGTTTTCATCTTGAATGTGAATTGGAGCATGCTTAACAGCCTGGAATTCACCATTTCTTCTTCCAGAATTTACCATCCAAGAACTGTCAACTATGATTTCAATCCTCAGATGATTCTTAAAAGGGTCAAGATGATGTTCTTTGACTAATTACTTTTGAAGGGATGTACATTTTATTTTCCTTCCAAAAGAAGAAAACTGTCATTAAGATATGAAAACCCTACTCAATAATTTCTTTGTGGCAGGATTACTTGGAAAGTTGGAATGTCCATGCTCTTCTTGGATGGATGTGCTTCTCTGCATTTCTTTTCTAGCATGTGCCCAAGCTTCTCCTTCTTGTATTTTTCCAGAAGAAATAATCTGATCCGCCCTAGCCCTGCCATTCTGCATTCCCTGAGCATTCATTGCTTTTTCATTCCTCATGACTTTTGCTCAGTGTTCAATTTCCGACATGTTTCAACATAGAAATCATGATGATTTCGCAACAGTGGCAGGTGTTGTGGTACTTCTTGCCAGTTTTACTTTTTTTTTTTTATGTTGAATTTTTCTCTCAAATTTGGAAAGTCGATATGGCCTGCCTCTCTAAATCATCTTCATGAAAAGGAGTCTTCAAATGTTTAACTGAAATCGTTTCTGTGCTGTTTTATGTTTAACATTTTCGTTTCATAGGGTTTGCTTTTGTCTACATGGAAGACGAACGTGATGCTGAGTATGCAATCAGAAGACTTGATAGAACAGAATTTGGTAGAAAGGGGCGCCGGATACGTGTTGAGTGGACTAAGGTACATTGTGATAGCAAATCTCATTAGTGGTTGCTAAATAGTGGTATGATTAATACGCTACATCATGTACTTATTTTAAAGCTGACACTTGGGGATCAAAGTCTGGCATGTGACATTCTTGTTATAAATCATTTTGGGAAACTTTTACTTCATTATGTTTGATTTTGATGATAGTGTGTGATTTCCCATGAGAATAGCCATGCTTTCAGTGCATGTTTTCATTTTTTTGTTGTTGATAAAATAAGAAATTCATTAAGATGAAGAGAAGAAATTACAAAGAGTTTGGAGGATAAGGAATATGCCTTAACATAATAGGAAAACACAATAACAAAAAAAGATGAAAAAATCAATGTAGTAAAGCTGCCCAATCCCTCAACGTATCTGTTAGGGAAATCCCCTTAAAAAGATTATGTGATTTACACCATATAGAAGCCAAACGCCTAATCTTATCCCAAATCAGCTGATGTGCCACAGAAACCTCCTTGAAGATACGAGAATTACGTTCCAACCAAATACACCATAGTGTAGCAAGGATTGCACATTGCCACAAAAATTTAGCCTTTTTCCTCCTACCAAAATCATGATAGTTAATCATAAAAAATTGGTCCAAGGACCTAGGACACACCCAACATTCACCAAAAAGGCCAAACAGATAATTCCAAAGAGAAACTGCAGCAGAACAGTGTAAGAACAGATGATGAATGGATTCTGAGCTGGCACCACACATAACACA
The DNA here is from genome assembly GCA_023212625.1 of Styphnolobium japonicum. Classification (NCBI taxonomy): domain Eukaryota; kingdom Viridiplantae; phylum Streptophyta; class Magnoliopsida; order Fabales; family Fabaceae; genus Styphnolobium; species Styphnolobium japonicum. Next base: position 8,566,485 of record JALBWW010000007.1, on the reverse strand, counting down.
CATATCAGGAACCTTCAACATGTCATTAGTATTAATTTTATTAAGCACCGCAGTCCAAATAAAAGACTTGACCTTAGAGGGAGCTTTGGACTTCCAAAGGGGTTTATCAAGATAAAAGAGAGCTTTATTCTCGTTTGTTGATGCTTGCATGTGTATACAAATGAACTTGTGCTTGTAGCTGCTGCTTATTTTCATCACTTTTATGGTAGGTAGTTTTCAATATTCAGGAAATTCTGGGTAATTTGTTCAGATTTTAACATTCACATTGTGTAAATATATTATGATTTGTAGCAAGAACGTGACAGTAGAAAGCCAGGTGATTCAAGAAAATCTTCAACTAATACGAGACCATCCAAGACTTTGTTTGTCATAAATTTTGATCCAGTTCACACCAGGACTAGGGATCTGGAGAGACACTTTGATTCCTATGGGAAAATATTGAATATAAGGATCAGAAGGAATTTTGCTTTTATTCAGTATGAATCCCAGGAGGATGCTACTAGAGCTTTGGATGCAACTAACCTGAGGTTGTAATTACCTTCTCAATTGTTCACTAGTTATTCTCTCCTCCTCCCCCCCCCCCCCCGCGCCCGGGGCACGAAGTTTTATGTCTTAGAAATACCCTACATTCCTGTGCCTTCAATAAAGAAGGTGGAGGGGTGAGGGCAAGGGGATAAATATGGTAATGGCTCCTAATTATTTTTAACCTTTTTGATTTTGTATTCATATTTGATATGCAGCAAGTTTATGGATCGTGTTATCACAGTGGAGTATGCTATAAGAGATGATGATGACAAAAGGAATGGATACAGTCCTGATAGAAGAGGCCATGACATCTCCCCTGATGGGAGATATGGTCGTGGGAGATCCCCGAGTCCATATCGTAGAGGTAGGGGTAGCCCAGATTATGGTCATGGATCAAATCCAACTTCCAGGCCAGAACCAAGAGGAAGCCCCAAGTATGAACGAGCTGAAAGCCCAATAAATGGGAGATATGACAGGTTTGATCTAATTAAGCTACTGCTTTGATTTTATTGGTGGTGTTATATTTCATACATCTCATTTTTATTTTGACTGTTACTGTTCATGCAGCCGGTCTCCCCCACCCCGAGATAGGTCACGATCCTGAGGAGAAGCTGAATAGAGCTGTCTGTGAAATTGTTGTTAGACCATTTTCATTTCGTTCCAGCTTATTTTTAGTCCATACTTTGGCAGCAGAAAACTCAAAGCTTGTTTGTATCTACTATTATGTCTGTTTAGAACCTTAATGCGCAATGTGCAAAGACATTGTATTAGATGTTATGTTGCTCATCAAGTTTTATGTTTTTTTCTTAATAATTGATTTATTTAACCTTACTTTAAACCAAGGGTAAGCCTGATTCTTGTCGCATCTGGTTCATTATGTGGATTAAAGCTGTGAGCCTTGTTTAGTGACTTTCACAGGTTTCATCCTGTAGAGTTTTGAGCTTGCATCCTTGCTTATTCTGATTCTACTTTCTATATAGTTTTTAGCTCATCACTCTGAATCTTTGGTTTTGTTCAATAGTGTAATTATTTATGGTTTGATTTGCTGTTGAGGTGGGCATTTGGCTCCTGACATTTGTTCCATGTTCGATTAGATGCAACTGAGTCATGTGCATCGGGTGCAACGTTTGGAACATTGAGGTGGATCAACAAGTTGTCTTGTTTGTGTTTTGGGGGCTCTACTTCGTATATACGGCTGTTCTTATTGGATGATTTAGGTTATTCAGTTCAAATTCTGTGGGCAGGTTTTGGCCCCAGATTTTAAAGTTCTTATATATTTTTAAAATATTTGGTTATTCAATCATCAGCAGTGGACTCAATTGTAAAGAAGACTGTAATAGCATTTACGTCTGGTTGACTGATTGATTTTTTATTCTTGAGAATTTTTACAACGAAATGTTTAATTCTGATGTTTAATACCAGATTTTTAAAAAAAAATCCAAAAAGAACTTTTGGGAATGATTTTTGTCCAACCTATGCATTCATTTTCATAGGAAGGGATGGGTTTTTTAGTTGATATATATTTATGGTATGAGAATATTTTTGTTATGTAAAATGTTGAAAATATTTATCTTTTTATTGTCATATTATCAACTAATTATCGTTATGTTATTGTTGGCGATCGTCATTAACTATCATCATCTGTTGTAACAAATTACCATAATTGAGCCATTCTTGCCACTGGCAATGGTGGTTGACAACTTTGGTCACAAGTTATCGGAATCCAATAACCTTTTATTGTTGGCGGTTGATGATGGTTAACAACTTCAACTATTGCACCAATCATTAGAATCTTGTCAATCTTGTAGTGTAGATCACTAAAATTTGGCAACTCTGTTGTGTCAGTTGTCCTAATTTGGAAACCTCTGCTGTCATTGTCAAGACGGTGGCTAGGGATTGGAATCTATCCACTCTCATCACTGTTGACGTTTGACAGTAGATAATAATTTTAACCACTCAGTTAGTCATCCCTCAATGTGGTCAAAGGGTTGATAGTAGCTACTGACTTCTGTCGCTGTCGTTGGTCATTGGAATTTGACTACTCATTATTATAGTTAATTGATAGGAACTAACGACTTAAATCACCACAATCTGCTTGTGGCTAGAGTCATTTTTAAGAATAATTTTGATTAATTAAACATAGTAATCATTATTTTCAATAATATCCTTTTTTAGAATATTATTCTTGAGCATCTTATTTTTAATATTTTTCTAAAACTTGAACTAAATATGTCATTAGAGTTAATTTGAATGAGAGGTAAATAAGGAGGTGGAAAAGGAAACAATTTTCCATAATTGGTAGTTTAAAAGTTATGAAGGGTAAAGCAATGAAAGGGAACTACTCCCTATCAAATTCTTACTTTATTCTCTCCTAAATGGAGAGGGGGGAACAAGGGGAAATTGGTTTAATTTTATTTTAAAAACTTGTCATTTACAGTTTTATTCCATAAATTTAGTTAAATAATTAATAAGGGTTATATTGAAATTGTTTGTTTATACTTAAAAGTGTAATAGGAGACTTGTGTAGAGAGATATAGCACTTTTTGTTTAATCATTTCCCCTTGTTACATGAGGTGATAGCAAAAGGTAGTTGTGGTCCTTGTAGATTTGGGGCGTACTTGAAAGCCATGGGTAAAAGCCCAGACCCACTTTCGAGTTTGGAATAGCATAGTTGGAAAAGTAGCGCAACCGACGAACAAGCCTCACGCCTCTTTGTCTTTCTTTGAGTTGGCGTACTCAAAAAAAGCTTCCTTTTTGCGCTTTTGCCTTCCAATATATTGATTACTCTATTCAATATAATAATTATTTAATTATTCTATTTTGTTTTGACATACTTTGAAAAGACTGACTTTAATCATGATTAATGTGTTTTGATATTATTAAAGAATTTAATTAAATCTAAATAAAATTTAAGATTACAATATGAACATAATATATAATTATTAAACTTGGACACTAGAGTTCAATCCTGTCAAGAATAATATATTTAATTAAAAAATATTTAAATGAGATTATTTAAATTTAAATAAATTAGATGAATAATTGTAATTTTATTTTTCAAACATAAAATTAAAATTTCCACACTCAGTTCTTGCAAAATCTTACTAAGTATATATGCTCACAACAACACAACTATTCAAAATATCTAATTATGTTTTTCTAATTCTAGTTAAAGAAACGTGTATAAATGACTTTAGTAAGCATTTGTTATTTCTCCGCTAATCACGATATGTGCAATTAAGAGCCACATGATGTTCATTCATTCTTCAAATTTTGAAAACCAACGTCTTTTTTCATGGCTAGTAAACTTCATCGTCCAAAAATTTATTGGATATTATTACCACTTGTTGACACTCCTACATCAAGCCAAGTTTTCATACTCGTTGAATTCAAATCTATACAATGTTTTCAATTTTCTAATAAAAACCTGTTTGCAATTTCTTTTCCATCATCCTTCAAAAGTTGTTTTAGTTCACCAATACTTTAATAAGCTTATGAGTATTTCCTTTATATTTTCTTTTTATTGTGGTAAGGATTTCTAACTAAGTATTATGCCCTAATAATTCCCAATTCAGCTAATTTAAACAATTTAAAATTTAATATGCTAAAAATTCTTCAAAATATTAAATCAAAACAATTAGCAGATACTGAGTATTTTATGCTTGAAATTACGCCAACTTTTCTATCAAGTTCAAATATTGAATATCTTGTATCAAGTAACATCCACATGGAATAATATAATAAGCTCATGTGATAGTAATATTTTTTTAAAAGAAATTTTGTCATATTCATTAAATCACTTTTTACTATTCTTAAAGAAGGCAGCTGTTAATTACCAAAAAAATAAATAAATTAGCAGTGGTTGGCAGATTTGAGATCAAATCTGAGCCTTTATATAACCTGCACTAGATCTAATACAAAAGAGGTTATATGTATCTTTTTGATCGGTTAATAAACTTGAGTTGATTCTGTAATTAACAGTGATTCTTATTGCTTTTACATTTGATTCTGCAATTAAACAATAATAATCCAATTACCAGAAAAAACCCATTATACTCACCACCACATGCTATGCTATGCTTCACCAAATATCAGTGGCATCTTGGAAATTTTGCCACCAGAACGATGTTAAATATGTAAATTCAAAACCCATAACACAGTTCTTCATATAATGTGTCTACATCACACGTGAGATTTTAGCTACTTCGAAAAGTAGGAGTGTCCCCACATTACACGTGGCAATTTCATCCACGTCATCACCTTGGTAACGTAAAAAAATCCTTAGCATTTTCAAATTTTAACCAATCCCAACGAAGGTTGTCTGTCCTAACCACAATCTTAACCGTCCGATCATCGAACCTGTTAGACCTTTAAGCTTTGTCATAAGAGACATAAGCTCTGCTTCCCCCTCAACAGAGAGAGTATCTTGAGACAGCAAGACTGACATTTTGCTTCCATTTTAGAGAGAGAGATAGAGAGAGGAGAGAGAGAGTGGTGAAGTTTGATTTTTGAATTGTGGGTGTGAATGTTGTTTGTATTGTATTGCTTGTGTCGTCTTGTAGTAAAGCTTTAATACTTTATAGCTGGGTTTTTTTTTTCAAACTTGATCACCACCTTGGCCAAGGTGGAAGATTCTTCTGATTTCTTTCAGTGTTTCTTTGTTTAAGTAGACTTGGAGCGTTTCGTGTCTGTTTCTCAATTATGAAACAGAAGCCGTTTCTGGATCTTTGTTGTCTTTTGAACATGAGGGACACGGTTTTGATGAAAACCCAGCTCTGTCTTGATTGCTGATTTTAGAAGCATTGCAGGACTGAATGTTATGCAGAGTTTTCAAAGCGAAGTCTTGGATGGTTGGTGCTCCTTAGAGGCATTTCTGGATTACATTAATGTGTGTGTGTGTGTGTGTGACAGAGAGAGTGTGAAGTTTGAAGATTAAGCTACAGATGCTTGCTTTCTTAGTTACTGATTCTTAAAGGTTGCTCCTTCAATTTGTGTGTGTTTCTGTGTGTGTGTGTGTGTTTTTTTTTTTTGTGATCTCCTACTTCAGGAAAGAAAAGTTCTGTTCTTTTCCTTCCTTTTCCTTTTTTATTTTTGTGAACTTAAAGATTTTCTTTTTCGTGTAACTACATGTTATGGAGTCTCTAATTTCTTTTTGTCTTTTTGGCTTAAAGAAACAGTGGAGAACAAGAGTGTGGCATCATGATCTGATAGCTCTCTACAGGATAAAATTATTTGAATATTGAGCAAGTCAAGTTGATTTGAGGTATATATTATTCAAATTTATTATTTTGATTTCACTTCTATGTTTTTTTTTTTCCTTCTGGTTATTAATAATAATCAGTGATTATTCATTGGATATACTTGTGTTTGTGTATACAACTTGTAGATAGGGACTTGTGTGTCTTCCCTTCAAAGCAAAGCCTCCTGCTTTCTCACACCGGTAGCTCTTTATGAGGAGAAAAATGGAAAATATAGCTAAGAATTCTACTTTCCGCAGCCTCTCTTAGAAATTAGAATCCTTGATTGTTGATATGGGTCGGAATCATGCTGACAAAACTCTCTAGATTTAACTTTGATGCTCTCTCTACCAACCCTCATGGTCATGGTTGAAAAGTAAAGTTGGAGATTTGTTTCCTACTGTACTGACCAATATACCCCAGGAGAGGATACCTTGTTACATTTGTACTAGGTGCCAGTGGCAGTTTGGTCTTTTAGGCCTAATGCGTTAGATTTTTTATAATAATATCTGCCGACGGCTTCTTGGTTGGATTGCATTGTTAGCCGTTGAAAGCCAATTCCACCATTTTCATCCACAACCATTTTCATGAACCATTATTATTTCTTATTTATATCGAATTTAATTTATGATTAAAATTCTCAAAGGGCATTAAATGATCACTTGCTAAAGTAAGAGAAAAGACTTGGGGGGGCATCTTTAGGTACTTCAGTTTTGATGGTCGAGTCATGCTTTCAGTAAACAAGCTTTGTGTGATCATAAGATTCTCGAAGTTATTGATGTTGGCCTAGTTTTATTTTATTTTATTTTATTTTGTGTCTGAGAATTTTCTATTGGAGTCTTAATTTATAATTTACGGATTTTATGATTGCAACGGCTCCACCTGCCTTTTAATTTTCTATGCTAATATCATTGCCTTTCTACAAATTGGCATCTTGGTCATTTCTTTGAGCTTGGTTTTCTTCCATTCGACAGCTCTGGTGATCATCAATTCTATTGGAAATCATGGTGGAAGATGGGGGAGATGCGATTGCAGTTGATGCCCGTTCCACAGAAGACTGGTTGTTGCACGCACAGGAACTTGTTCCTGTTGTTCTTGCTAAGGCAAGAGAGGTTAAGGGGTTCCCTGGTAGGTGGAAGATGATCATTTCGAAATTGGAACAGATCCCATCACGTTTATCAGACTTGTCTAGCCACCCTTGCTTCTCCAAGAATGCTCTTTGCAAGGAGCAATTGCAGGCTGTGATAAAGACACTCAAAGAAGCCATTGATTTGGCTGAGTTGTGTGTGAAGGAGAAATATGAGGGTAAGCTTCGGATGCAGAGTGATCTTGATGCATTAACTGGGAAACTGGATTTGAATTTGAGAGATTGTGGCCTATTGATCAAGACGGGTGTGCTTGGTGAGGCTACTTTGCCATTGACGCCTGTGTCTGGTCCTGTGGCAGAATCAGATATTGCAACACACAGCAATATAAGGGAATTACTTGCACGCCTTCAGATCGGGCACTTGGAAGCAAAGCATAGAGCTTTAGACAGGCTCTATGATGTTATGAAAGAAGATGAGAAGAATGTTTTAGCTGTTCTGAGTCGGAGCAATATTGCTGCTTTAGTTCAATTGCTTACAGCAACATCTCCACGAATACGGGAGAAGACAGTTACTGTTATATGCTCGCTTGCAGAATCTGGGAACTGCGAAAACTGGCTAGTTTCTGAAGGAGTTCTGCCACCTCTTATTAGACTTGTTGAATCTGGTAGCGCTGTGGGTAAAGAGAAGGCTACAATATCTCTTCAGAGGTTGTCAATGTCAGCAGAAACAACCCGTGCAATTGTTGGACATGGTGGGGTTCGTCCATTGCTTGAGCTTTGTCAAACTGGTGATTCTGTGTCACAGGCTGCTGCTGCTTGTACTTTGAAGAATATATCAGCTGTCCCTGAGGTGAGACATACTCTGGCTGAAGAAGGCATTGTGAGGGTTATGATCAATCTCCTTAACTGTGGAATTTTATTGGGTTCCAAAGAGTATGCAGCTGAGTGCTTGCAGAATCTCACTGCCAGCAATGAGAATCTAAGAAGGTCTGTTATATCAGAAGGTGGTGTGAGAAGTCTTCTGGCTTATCTTGATGGTCCACTTCCTCAAGAATCTGCAGTCGGAGCATTGAGGAATTTGGTTGGATCAGTTTCTGAGGAAATTTTGGTTTCTCTGGGTTTGCTTCCCCGTTTGGTTAACGTGCTAAAGTCTGGATCCTTGTGTGCTCAGCAAGCTTCCGCCTCTGTAATCTGCCGGGTTTGCAGCTCAACAGAGATGAAGAAAATGGTTGGTGAAGCTGGGTGCATCCCTCTTCTTGTCAAGATGCTCGAGGCTAAATCAAACAGTGCCAGAGAGATTGCTGCACAAGCAATTGCAAGCTTGATGATTCTGTCCCAGAATTGCAGAGAAGTTAAGAAGGATGATAAAAGTGTGCCAAATCTGGTCCAGTTGCTTGATCCAAGTCCACAGAACACTGCAAAAAAATATGCAGTTTCCTGCCTTGGATCACTTTCTTCAAGTAAGAAATGTAAGAAGCTGATGATTTCATATGGAGCAATTGGGTATCTGAAGAAGCTTACAGAGATGGACATTCCAGGAGCTAAAAAGCTACTTGAGCGATTGGAAAGAGGGAAATTGAGAAGCTTATTTAGCAGAAAATAGAGGAAACACCGCAACTTCCTTTTTGTATCATGAAGCTCTTTCTTTGTTCTTCCGTTCTTATCGATGTTGTTTCATTGTCTATATGAAACAAGTCGCTTAGACTGCAAAATGTGGAACGCGAAAGCTTAATCTGTGTAATCAATGTTTAGATTAGATTATATTATAAATATTTAATCTTTCTGTATCCTCTTTCTTATCTGTTTTCTTTTTAAAGTTTGGCTCTTGATCGTCTGATATGATTATCAGTAAAATCTACTTTTTTTACTATTATTTGAACTATGGTCAACATATGAAAAATTTCCAACTTGAGATGATTTCCCTTACGTCACTCTGCAGTGGTTTTTTTTAATTCATTGCCAACTTTTTGAGTACACTCTAGCTGGTACATTGCCATGCTAAACTTTTGTTTCATGCTTGGATCCCAAATGCTATGTTAGTTGAATCAGAATAAGCTATTGCAGAAGTCATCAGTTCACCAAATAACTCGGGGACTTTTTTTTTGGGTGAATACAGCTTACGGACTTTTACCTTCCAGCACCTGGGTGTTTTATAATTATGTTCTGTTGTTCAGTTCAGATTCCTTTACATCAAAGAAATACCTAACTGCAAATTTTTCTGAAAGGTTATTATTTCTTCTTGAATATTTCTGAGCATGGTGAACGCTAGTCTCTCTATCCTTTTTTTTTTATCTGTATATCAGCTAAGCATATTTTTACTACAAACTTCAGCAAATGCTGTGTTTATGTAAATTATGCTTTAAAGTTTAAAGTGAGATTGAAAATTTTCGTAGACATTGAATGTTAAATTGCCTTCAGTGCTCCTTGTTTCTTTAATAGCATTACATGTTTAATAAACAAATAATATTCATTTTCTTGGGAGTTTTGACTTTTGAACAATACCTTCTACATTCTTAAATCAATTTAATGGGCTATTTTGCTACTGTAGTTAAATCTTTCGTGTTATGTTGATGCCCCGAACCAGCTTTTGGATTGAATAATGCTATTGAGATCACTGCTTATGTTCACTTTAGACTAAAGAATGAAGCACTTTATTCGAGTTTATTGTGGTGATACCATACAGATTAATGAACAGTTAATAATTTTTTTAATCTTCATTATCTCGTATTTTCCAGGAAAGAGCAAACAGATCAGAAGTCTTAACTTTTAACATAACAATTGATTTGAAACTGCTATTCAAACTTTGTCCCTTTGCGAGTTACCTTTATGACTTGGTCATTTTAATTTTATTTTGTGGTGCTTGCAGCACCAGGATATTAGTGAAACAAACAGAACGCTATGTGAGATGTTTTATTAATTAATGCATTCAGTGGCCAACCCCACGGATGACTTCACTTTGGGTCCGGGAACTTGTATGCCCTGTAGCCATTTGCACCACGCCCATCACAATGCGAACAAAATTCTAGCATTATGGGTAATTGGTATATCTTTTTATTGAACGTTTTAAAAATTATACCTGAGTTAAAAATAAAAACTGAAATCATGATTTTACATATCAAAACATATTAGTACAATTTAATTTAATAATGTAAATTATACTAATAACTTGTAGAATATAAAAAATGTTATTTGGATAAAGACATTAAAAAATGTTTAAAAATGTTTCTAAGACATTCAATAGAAAGAAAAAGAAAAATACAATATACTTAGTAGGTAATTATTACCGTTATTTGAATTTTAAAAAAAGTTAAGTAAATTATAGTTTATATCTTTAGTTATTTACACTTACGAAAAATGCTACACTGACCGAGATATTTATTTCAGGAATTGTCCAGATAATAAATAAGTGTGGGGTTGCTTGTGTAAATCCCACCGATAAAGCTTTATATTTTTATTTTTCGGGCTACATTTGAGCTATGGAAGTCGGGCTATGTAGCAAGGTTCTTAACCTATATGTGAATTAGTGTTTGAAAATATGTAAATAATTCTTTAAACTTATATTTTGTTTGAAAAAAAATCATCTGTTAAACAAATCGTTAAATATCTAATAAAATTGTCACGTGACTTATACACAACCTTAAACAAATTAATAAAAAATTACAAATAAAATCTAAATCTAAAATACAGTGTCATTTTGATTTTTAAACATCTAATAATACCTAATTAACGAACTTCTAGTTTCAGCAAACTCAAAATGTATATCAATTTACTTACTTGCTGAATTAGTTGGCCTAGAAGCTTATCTCTTTTTTAGTCCGAAATTTCTCCAGAATTTGATTTTGACACTTAGGATAAGTTTTTACAGCACAATTTTGAACATGCTAAGTATGTATCATAATGCAAATGTACTTAGAGTAATTAAAAAAAAAATTAAAGGTGAATGAAAAGAATTAGGCCCTTAAGTCATCTTACTTTTTTTAATGGTGTTTATTATCATCAAAATGAATAAATATGACTACTTTAAAACCTTCGAGCTAACCGTTGCTATTGTTTTGAAGCATGGTTAATATAAAGAAGGTTTGGAATATGCTCCATTCTATTAATGAGAGGAGAAGGACCATCCGAAATTTTACTTTACTTCAATCACCATTCACCATTCACCAATCTGGAAAGAAAAAAAAAATGCCATCTTTGATAGCCTACAGGCCTTTCGTAATACTCCCTCTGTTTTTTATTTGTCATTTAGAGTAAACGTATAAATTAAGAAAACTATTAAATAGCCTCAATTATTAAAAAGTATAATTAATTATATTTAATTAAATTATTTTATTATTATACTTAGAATATTATTACTTCATCAATGTTCACTTTTATTCTATGTAGTGGAGATATAAAAAAAATAAAGATAAAATAATTTTTTAAATATTTCCTTTATTTTTTAAAAGGACAAATAAATTGAGCAACATCTGAAAAGAAATGAAAGGAGAATATTTCCAAGAGGTAGAAGCTAAAGAATAGCATTCAACATTAAGGATAGACAATTCTTAAGATACTTATTAGTGACGATAGTGGTCCATAAATCCTGATTCCCGAGAGCCAAACATTAGCTTTCCAATGAGTTTTGACATGAAAGCTTGATTAACAAGGGAACCATAGTTCATAGTTGACATAGTACAAGAGTGGATACGAAAAAAAATTGATTAACACATTCCTACTGTTTCCCTTCCCAAGATTAATCTTGTCATTTATTTTGTTGTTGAATATATCTAAAGTCAGATTTAACATCTTTTTTTATTGTAAGAGGTTTAGGACTTGTAAAAGAAAATGATGGGCTAGAATTTAACTGAGATTTAATCTCAAAAACAAATAAATTTTGAAAAGACCCGGTACCGCATAATTTATGACTTTTAGGCCAATTCTTCTTATCTTAACTGCGATGTCTACTATTGTAGTGAAAATAGTTATCATAAAAAGGTAATTCTAGTCGTTGTGTCAACATTTTTTTTTATTATTTTTTCTCATTTATTAAAAGAGATGATTTGAGTTATTTTTTTGGCTTGGAATCATTCCCTTTATATCGTTTTTTTTACGTAAATTTGATTTTTCTTTTGTGTTTTCATTGTTTGAGTATGGTGGTATTTTATTCGTCGTTTGATATGACGTCATTTAGTTTTTTATCTTGTTATGGTAGTTTTTCGTCTTGTTACGGTATTCGTTTGGTTCAAATTAATAGATCAATTTCGATCCATTACAGATTTAATCAAGACTTGAGTATCAATGTTATAAATTCAAATGTATGAGTATTTCAATCACTCTAATTTTATTATATTTATAGGTATTTTATTGTGTTATGTTATTAAACTTAATATTATGAGTTTGTTCACAGATTTATTTTTTTTTATTTTTAATAATATTAAATTTATATTATTCTCAATATATTTTATCAATTTAAATAAATAAATATTTTTTTAATCAAAATTGAGACGTCTAAGTATTTGCAAAAGGAACATTTAAAATACGGTAGTTGACTCTTGGAAATAAGTGTTGGGTGAGAAATACAACTTTATAGGTTGATACAATTAATCATTCACTAACCTAAAGATAGGAAGTGCCAATTTGTTTTTGGATAAGGCTGTGTGAGTCAAATAGGTGATATGGCCAAGAAATTGGATCCCTTTTGCGTGCAAACTTGTAATGCTCTGTATGGGCAAACTTGTGCTGACGTTGGAGCTCTATCTACTAACACTTTTTTGCTATTCGTAAAATAAAAATGGTTGCTTTCGTTACTATCTTAATTTTTAAAGTATTATTTAAGAAGTATTTAATATTTTTAATTATTTAATAAAAAATTAATTTTTTTAATTTTTTAAAGATGTTAAATATTTTATTTTTATATTTAATTATTTTTATTTAAATTCATTAACTTACTCGTTAATAAACATTATATAAAAAAACCAAATAAGATAAAGCCAAACTTAATTAAAATAAGGAATTATTTTTGAGGAGACACAGTTTATTATAAATATTTTATTTAACAATAAATATATGTAATTTTATTCTTTAAAGATAATTATATTTATAATATAATTTATAAAATTTTACACACATTTAATATTAAATAAATTATTTATGATAAATCATGTCAACTTAAATTTTTTTCTTGAAATAAGATAAGAATTTAATTTTAATTTATTATTAGTATAAAAAAATTATATTATTATCTAATCACATGTTAATAAATTATTAGAGTTTGATTATTATAATAATTATTTAAAATTTTAACTCTTTAAAAAAATATAATAACACTCTAACATTATAAAATATAAGTAAAGTTTCTTTACGTTTATATTGGATGAAAATTAAACTTATGAGATAAATACAACAATGGACCTTTCTTTAACTGCGTGTAAACCAAACGACGCCGTTCAGTCGCTCCATTTCAAACAAGGCTGATCCATCCAATCGAACGAACCAGATTTAGGGTTCATACGTGGGACCCACCGACATGGGAATCGCCGAACGGTGGAAGATTCTCCAAGACCTGGGGGATCCTAAAAGCCTTCTCACACATGAACAATAATCGATTTTGTTTGTTTGTTTGTTGAGAAAAGAGAAGACCGAACAAGCCCTTATCAAGCATCTATCTACCGCACAGAGATAGTGCTACAATACAATACATTACATTACGGGCACTTCCTTCGTTACCCTCTATTGATCCTTTGGGTTTGCAGCTTGAGGTACAAAAAGTTCAATATTTGATGGTAGGATATGCAGTTTTTTATTTTGGGTCTGCTTCGGGTGACTGACTCTGAATTGATGGTGGGGAAGTGGGTCGTTTTAATTTTATGGTTTGGTTTGATTGGTTGTTGTTTTTTTTTTTTTAATAAAAAAAAATGTTCTTTTGTTTATATCTCGTTTGTAGTTTGCTTGGTTGTTGGGAAATTGATAGAAAGGACGTGGGAAATGGAAGATTTTTGAGGTTGTGATTCATGTGATGTGGTTGTTGTATCATAGGAATCCGCTATTTCAGTTATTGTTTTTTGTTGGGAAGGATTTGAATAGAAGGGAATGGAAGGAGATTGATGTAACTGGACTAGGAGGCAGTCCACATACATCGCTGCTCTTCCTTTTCTTTTCTCTTTCGAATACTTTGTGCATGATTGAATAAAGCTTATTCTTTTGACAATATCAAATTTAATCCTGATTGATCAATTCAATGTTCTTATGCTGCCTGCCTCATTCGTAGTATTCCACGGTGGGCTAGATTGGTTGAAAGCTGTTGTTAGAAAAGGTGAATAGAGCTAGCCTGTTTTTGTTATTAGACAAACTTGGATGCTGATGCCCTTTGGTGGTTGCTCTTTTGGGTAAATTCTAACTATCCCCTTCAACTTTAGTTAATGTGCAGATATCCTCCTCCTTTTTTCTATTCTAATCATGTAACCTCTGTCGTTTCTTTAATCTTTGCAAAATTAAACCTTCTGTTTAGATTGCCTTTAAATTAATAACAGTAAGAGTGAGTGTCAGAGTCAGGTTATCCTACATGAGAGGGGTTATTTACACTTTGACTGACCATAGTTGGAGATTGGAGAGGTTGATATCCGAGAATTAAAATCTATCCTGATTTTTCCTCCATTTCCTACCCTCCAAAGCATGTATTCCCCCCACATCCGTTGTGTGTGAGTGGGTGGGGGAAGGTTGTTAATTACAACAATTGGAAGTTTACAGGTTATCTGCGCATTGATTAAAATTCAATAGGTCTAAAAGGTAAAAATGGAAGAACTACGATTAAAAGGGGGCTAAAGGGCACAGAACTTTGCCTAAGGTGGTTTGGTCATGTTAGAAGAAGATCATTAGACGCCCCAGTGAATGAGAAAACTGATCAAATGGTAGATAGTCTGACTAAAAGGGGTAGAGGAAGAATGAAGAAAACTTTTAAGAGAAACCATTAAAAAAGACCTTACTCTAATTGGTTTTATTGAAATTTTGGTTTTTGATAGAGCTCAATGATGTCAATTGATCCATGTAGTCAACCCCTCTTAATGGGATCATGCTTGGTTGTTGTTGTATTTAGAATTTACAATTCTTTTCTTTTTCACTATGTTAGGTTGTTTGAATGAAGGTTGAGAATATAAATAAAAATGAAAAGGAAAAAATCATTTGCTAGTAAATTGAATTCTCAAGCAATTCATTGTGTTTCTCTGGATTTATGGTTTTGAGAGGGATGAGTTGTCAAACACAATTATACATTGTACATACAGAAAAGAGAATGACAAATGATGCCATTTGGAAAGGTGGAAGATCTACTGGATACCTGTCAATGCCATATTTATCACATGTGCTTGATCTTGGTGAAGGTTTTATGGAGGTGCTAAGTTGTCATTCCTAGAAAGTTTCTAAGCACATGGAATTTGCATAATTTGAGAATATCTTTGTGCTTATTCTTTTTAATGTGTGTTAAATTACATACCTGTATAGTTGTTGAGTCTAACAACTTACTATATGGCACCTAAAGAGTCTTTTAACACATTTCCAGAGAAAGTAAGATTTCATAGATATAAAATCTATGCCATCTTCAATCCCTATTAATTGCAAGAATATCACCTTTTGCTTTCCCTCACCCTTACTCTCCTAATTTAATTGAAATGAATTGTGCTGTGATTTTGTTATACAGCCGTGATTAGCATAGAAAATGAGTACATTGGATGCAACTAGGGCAGAACTGGCTCTTCTAGTTTTATATTTGAACAAGGCTGAAACAAGGGACAAGATATGCAGGGCTATACAATATGGTTCCAAATTTTTGAGTAATGGGCAACCTGGTACTGCCCAGAATGTAGACAAATCAACCAGCTTGGCACGGAAAGTTTTCCGTCTATTCAAGGTTAGGCTATTTTTATGTTTAATTTCTGAAACAATTGCTAGTTCATCCATTCAGTTATTTCTTTTATCCAATTTGGGTAATTTCCTGCTTGCTATTTATAATGGATTTTCTTTCTTTATATCATTTTCATTGTGTGTCCCCCCTTTGATTAATTTGTTTGAAGAAGGAATCTGTAGTATGCTTATTTTTATTTGGTTTGTTGAGGAAAAAATAGGAAAAGGATAAATGAAAGAAAATCTCAAAACCTTTTTCTGTTTAGTATTATCCCCTTGCAACATTTCAAAGAGAAATTCCGGCATAGAAAAGATGTTGCAAACTAATTAATTCATGCATGTTCCTAATAGGCATCACCTCTTATGCTTTACACCCTGTAATATGCAGTTTGTCAATGACCTGCACGCCCTGATAAGTCCGACCCCACAGGGTACTCCGCTCCCCTTAATTCTGTTGGGAAAGGTATGAGTTTTCTAAGTCATTCCACCTTTTTTTTCTTCTTTCTTTTATCCGTTCTTTTTAATATATTGTTTAATGCTTTTTTCAGTCCAAGAATGCATTACTGTCAACATTCTTGTTTCTCGATCAATTTGTGTGGCTTGGTAGAACAGGCATCTATGAGGTAGGAAGTGCATCTTTTCTTAAGCATCTAGTTGTTGGTTCACTGTATTATCATATGAGAATGCCTTCCAGCAGTATATAAGAATTTTGTTGTCCAACTACAGAATAAAGAACGTACTGAACTAATTGGCCGGATATCACTTTTCTGTTGGCTTGGTTCCTCAGTGTGTAACACCTTGGTTGAGGTTTGTGGCTTACCTTTCTTCAATGCTGCTCACACGTATGCATTAATAATTCTCTCTTAGTACTTCACTTTAAACCTTTGTATGACATGTTTTACTTATTTTATCAGCTTGGGGAGCTTGGAAGACTTTCCGCATCAATGAAGAAGTTAGAGAAAGAACTCAAGAACAGTAATAAATATGAAGTATGTTGTCCAGGCTTGCGTATAAGTTCTTCCAAGGTTTCCATTATTTTGGTTTACACTATTAGGGACCGCGACTGCTGTTCCTTATTTGTTTATATATTTTTAATATATATTTATGTAAAGTCATTTCTATGGCTGCAGAATGACCAATACCGCTCTAAACTAAAAAAGTCGAATGAGAGGACTGTAGCACTTGTCAAATCAGGCTTGGATTTAGTGGTAGCAGTTGGACTGCTTCAATTGGCACCCAAGAAAGTCACTCCCCGAGTTACTGGAGCATTTGGATTTGTTTCATCTCTAATATCATGCTATCAGGTGCCTGCTAGTATCATTATAGTTTACTTCCCCTGTTCTTCTTGGGTATCCTGAAGTCCCTGAAAATTTTATGTGTCCCATCTGCACATGCACATGCACAACTAACGAATAAGGGAAACAAAATTAGAGACAAAACTAGCTCCTGACAATTTTTCTCAAGAGGTGCAAGGAACTGTATTAACAATGTTTAGGAAATTAATTGAGTTCATTTGAAACTTCGGTAGAATTAGTTATGTCTTTCTGGACCTTTGGAGGGACTATTTAGGTATTTTTCTGAGCAAACTTGCAATTATGCTTGGGAGTATCAGTTTTCACTGACGAGGATCTCTTGTTTGTGCAATGCAGTTGCTTCCTGCCCCAGCCAAGTCCAAAACATCGTGAAGATGGAAGAACAATTTGCCAACCACTTAGGTGTTAAATAATTATATGAATTCATTGTTGTTAAATAATTATATGAGTTTGTCTGGAAATGTTGGTGTGAGCATTGAGCAATTTGCCGACCACTAAGGTGTCTTTGAAATATCATCATAATTAGTGCCAATATTGTCACATTTATACTTTTTTAATAGTAGGAAACAATTTGTTGCCTCATATTATCCGCCAATTGTTTGGTAGTAGCTGAGCATTTTCGATATGGATGCAAAAAAACTTCAAAACAAGAAATCCGTATGTTAATATCACAAATATGGTATGTGCTAGAGTAGCTAATGGAATTATGTGATGAAATTGATTCGTTGTGACATGGGAGCAGGCTATGAATCTATGATGTTGATCTATTGAGCCACCTTTCTTTTACCTTATTAGGCTCGAGTCTTACTAACCAGAGAAAGCATGGTCTAAACAAGGGGGTCGAGTTATTTAGACAAGGCACAAGATGGTGGGATGCGATTGACATTCGCTCTCTTCAACTAGTTTCAGTAGCCAAGTATATGTTTCTGAAGGTGAGTATCATCATTAGCAGTTTAGCCATTTAGCACACGGTTTTAGCTTGATGGATTTTGTATTTGAAAGTAAAAAAATATCAGGTATGTATGGGTGATCTACTTCACATTTTGTCTTTGATTACTTTATTACTTCTCTCACAGTCGCAGTACAGGACAAGCCACCTTACCCAGGATACACTATAAATACCCCTTCTGCATTTCGTTGAGACGATAACCAATTATTTATCTCACTATCACCAACTTCGTTCTGCCATTACTTCATTATGATTTCATAATTATTGTTCACCTTCCTTTCCTTTTTCTCTTTTGCTAAGGATCAAGCTTGTAAGTTTAGGTAACAAAGAAAATTTCATCTATGAGCTTCTTAGATATATGTTGAGTACTCTTCTCATTATCTTTTAGTGCATCGCCTTTCGTCAACTTCATCTTCTTCCTCATCACATCATCTTCCACAACTCCTACTACATCTTCTATAATAAAGTCACATTCTCTGGTAAATCTCTCTCTCGCCTCTGCACATAATCAGCTTCAGGGGTCAGTTGGGTTTGACACGTGGCCAGCTGGTCACTCTTCATCATAAGCATTCCAGAGGGATCACAAATTTCAACACTAATGCAGGTGACAATGAGCAGCCCACAACTTGAATATGAGAAACACTGTAATCACAATTTTCTTCAAATTAGGAACTTCATGCAACCATCTGCAAAATGATCTTGATGCAATATTGAGGGATAATTCTACAAAAGAAACGCAAGTGCAACAACCATAACAGAAGTATGCATTATCCAGTAGGATCTTTTGGTGAAATCTAGGTGAATAGAACAACCAAGGACTCCTATTAGAGAGGACACATAAGGATGTAGGAACACTACAGCAAGGCTAAAGCATAATTCACTCCACGTGCATTAAAAAAGACAAGCATAATGTAACAAAAGTTATATAATCCTATGATATGAACAACTGAATCTTAGTTAGAAATAACTAGAAAACATCTAGATAGCAGCTCGGAAAACTCATTACCAACTTATATCAAATGTATCTGCAAGAAGAGGGGCGACTAACAACCTGAATGCATAGTGGATAATACGCCGGAATTCTCTCATAAATAGGGATGTGAAAGGATCCCAGTTGGATGTGCAACTGATCTGTTAAATTGGTTGAGGTCCTCTAACCTGGGTGACAAGTTGGGTTTGGGATTTTATTCTAGCAGGTCCAGGTTTGTGATATTCTATCCATATACGCGAATACCAGTAGTGTTAAAAAAGAGAAAAGAGTATGTTCTTTTTTCTTTGATACAAAGAGTATGTTCTTTTTATTATATAAAAATTTCTGTTATTTGAAATTCAGATCTGATACAGATACTTGAAGGTTACTTGAGTCCAAGTTTGGGTGAGGAAAAAGATCAGCTTACGCAAGTGTGGGTCCATATGAGGCAGTCCCTGCCCCAAACCCAACTCGATTACATACCTAAAACTGATGGTTATAAAAATCCAAAGGGATTTACAAGGCAACAAAGAGGCAAAGGGCAAATAAGCATGAATTCATCCAAACAGCACAATTGCAAAAAAATTTGGCCAATACTCGAGACTTCATGATGTGTCACATTATTTGTGCATACCAAAGATAATAATAAAATTAAAATCTAGCACTGCAAAAGCCTTACTAGGAATTTAGGATACTAAGGCCACTCTGCCACTCCGTTTAATAAAAACCTCAACAAGGCATCAGATTATCAATGAAAAACCAATCAAGGGATAAACGAACAGAGAGAAGGAATGCACCAAATGTAGAATAAACCATCAATTTCTTGTATCTGAACCCTTCCAAGCAGCTCAACCTGCAAGGTACCACCAATACAAAGCACAGGTTCTGGAAGCTTGACCTTCTGTAACTGGTTTTCCTGTTCATGTGGAATTGTTCTCTGAAATGAATCATGTAAAGTAGCTCTCAGTGTGAAAAAAGATGGTGCAGAGAGATACTCAAGCTAAATTATTTTTAAAAAATTGAAGATAACTATTCTGTCATGCAGCATTTTTTTTTCCTCAGCAACATCAAGCTAGATAATTTTATTCAGGGGGAAAGTATGAGTTTTCAGCGTCCAACACAATCTTTATTTTTCATTTTCTTACTATACTGAATTATTAATAAACTCATAATTATTTGATAGATGTGCCAAAGGATCCAACAAATAAATCAAGCTCAAATCAACAACTTCCCTCTCCCTCATGCACTGGCATGTGGACCACAAAACTAGTTAACTAAAAAGTCCACAAAAAATATATTGAATGAAACATTACTACAAAAGGGAATTATCAAGACTTGAACCAGTAAGCAGATCAGCCTTGCTCTGATACTACGTTGATTGCCAACTATTCTGAAAAACCTAAAATCATGGGAATAAGACCATACGTCTGTGAATGTGTGTTTGTGAACTTATTTATTTCAGTTTTGTTTACACTTGCCCACTTAAAAATAAGTATAGCAAGTAGATAAAGATATAATAAGTGAAGTTGCATACCTGAGCCATTGGAAACTCTGGTAAATTGTTGACAAACTTTCCATTTTAAACCGAACAGATTTTGCTTAATATATAGGTGACCCCAACTGAAAGAAAGCTGGACCAGGAAACAAATAATATTGTTAATTGAAAAAAAAACTTACAGAAGAAAAATAAATGGGCAAAGCACATAGCTTGAGAAGATTTCCAAGAGCACCTTGGAAAGGATGGATGTTGATTTCTGTAATAACACAAATTTGAGAGACCAACTCATATGTCAGTGTCTCGGGCACACTAGGATTACTTTGTCCTTTACTGGACCAGTTGGAAGCTCTCTCAGCAATGATATCTCTTGGATCTAGAGTATTATGAATGCTTTCCTCTGGAAAATTATCAGTGCTAGAAGCACCAATTTTCTGCAATGCAATCCACGGTAACAGATTGCATGGAAGCTCTACCTAAATCAGCATAGACTATATGATCTCTCTGTACAGCTAGCCATTCCATAGAATAGCAAGATCCAAATTCTTTGGGTTCGTTTGCTCCATCATGATTCAGTTAAACAACACAAGCAACTCAAGATAATTGAGGAAACATTCTCAAGCACAGCTGCTTACAAAGACTATTCAAAATCACTGCAATTCATAATACTAGTTAATCATTGCAATTAATATTGAATTTTGTCTCCATAGAGAATGAGCACTGCGGTGTCAGTGGCATCTCCCACCAGTGACCAAATTCAATGAAATAACTGTGTTTTTATAAAAGAAGAAATTTTATTAAAAGGAGAAAAAGGAGTAGTAGAAGAAAGGAGGATAAGACATCCTCCTAAACAAACTTAACACAATTCAGAAAGTACAAGAAAATAACATCAATATAATAAAGCCCTCCAATCCCAATGCATATCTGACAAGGAACACCATGCAAACTACGCCAAAAAGGAGTCATGAAGCCATCCCATCCCATACGAAGGCTAGAGACAGAGATTTTTCCGCAAAGATTCTATCATTGTGTTCCAACCAAAGATACAACATGACATGAGATTAAAATGACATAAGAATACTTATTGAAGTCATGAAAACATACAACTTGCTCGTTGAATACATTAATTATACATACAGTTTATCCTAATAGTTGTATATCTTCAATTGAGCTCCAAAATTTGATGTTTGATCCCTCAATTTGGTGGACTCCCTCTTTACTACATCTAATTAGCACAGATTATTTTTTGAATTAGCCATAATAGATCACCAAGATATATATTTACTCTTGTCATAACTATTGCTTTATGCCTGAAGTTATCGTCTACAATTGGCCTCCAAAATGTAATGTTTGATTGTTCAATTTGGCAGAGTCCCTCTTTAATACATCCAATTCACACAAATTCTCCTTTGTATTTGGTGTACGTACACATAACTCTCATTGATTTTGTCCATTTCATAATAGATTCTAATATAGTTTAGCATAGAGATTAGATTCTAATAAGCAATCATTGTCGTACCTCACTAAGATATGTACTTATTCTTGTCATGACTAATGCTTAATGCCTCAAGTTAGCATCTTTTTCAAATTAAAAATCAACCATGTTGAGGCAAAATTTCTATTTTTGCCATGTAAGCACTACTTTTAACAAAGACAAGAGTATGCTTGACCTCTCTTAAGAATTTCTATTATTATCTTATTATTACACATGGAGTAAAGGAGTTAGTTGCAATTTTATATAAACCTTAGGAAATATTCATGTAATTTTGACAATAAAGGGGAAATCCATGTATTTCCAACTAATCTTCAGGGCCATTGGAGTTATATATATATATATATTCCTAAGACCAAGGTTGGCTGACGCAGTAGGAGAGTAGCATCTACTCATCTCTAAGATTGGCACAGCACTCCGATAAATGCCTTAAAGAATGTGAAAACAAATTTAGAGTGAAAAAGGAAAAGAAACAATTTTAAATTATATAATTCTATCAGAATGTAATCTAAAAATTGTAAAGGTATGATTATGTATGGGTAAACTACAGGTGGACACGTGCATCTGGCAGTATACTATGAGGTTGGACATTTCTAAAACTAATAAAACGAAGCAGAGATCATAATTCTAAATGGATCAACAGATCAGATGCGAAATGTAATGTGAAATGTCTACCACTAACATTGGACTTGTCATGAAATTGAGGCATTAGTTGAAAAATAAATGTATCATCCAGACACATAAGAATCTTAAGCGACGTGTATGAATCAAGCAAATTGAGTGTACATGTCAAATAGGCCTAGGTTCAAACTCCTGCTGAGACCTCCTAACAAAGAGCTTTTGCTGCTTTCATTCAAATTGCCAGGTAACCAACCTACATGATATAATAATATTTTCTTATACTATATACATATGATATGATATATATATATGTGTGTGTGCGTGCGTGTGTGTGTGCATATAAGAGGTTCAAGACTTAATATGGAAAAAGGAGATAATATTAAGTGTAAGCAAAACGGTTTGAGTAGGATTTGACACTAAGATCAAGCAGTTCTGAACAATTCTTAGGCTCTGAAAATCTCTTATAAAAGAACTTAACGAAGCCAAGCTTATTTGATAATCACAGACTATTAAAATAAAAATCTCTTAAATTCTTTTCATTTTTTTTTTCTTTTGAGACTTTTAATTCACCAATTATTTGTCAACAAAAGTATATTTCATTTTTTTATTTTTATGTAATATAATATTGAAACTGTTTTATACAAATTTATTTATTTATTGTCATAACAAATTTAAAACAAAAGAAATGAATGAGACTGCGGAGATGAAAGAAAAACACTAAAAAAGCAGGGACATGGCACCAATGTCTCTTGGGGATTACTTGATTCCAAGATTCGGGCGAAGCAAAAAAAAAGTTATGTGCGGTATATATAATTCTTTAAATAGGCACTCCCGCGAAGATAAAATCTGTCTTCTCTTTTAAAATTCTATATTGCACCATCACTTAAAAGTTTTTACTAACGGCCCTGTCACGGTCTAATGTCAAACAGACCGGGCCGCTTGCATGCATTTTACCATTCCCTTCTTCTTACCATATCTTCATACCTCTTTTGTAAGAAGAAAAAGAAAAAGAGGCATGGACACGCTCCAAGACAAAACAAACCATAACAACGAACGAGAGTCCATCTGTGGACAAAAGGATGCGAGGTTTCAAGGTTGTTGCTGAACAGCTTATGAGGCATTGCATTTGACATCGACTAAAAATTTTGGTTGGAAAAATGATGAGATTAAAATAAGTAAATGAAAATTAAAAAATGAATATTTGAAAGTGAAGTCAAATTCAATTTAACACATTTAACAATGTTTAGTTATAAAAGCCCTCAGAGCATATCTTTTAATTTTTATTTTGATAACTTTTCAAAGTTTAGTATATACCTAGACACAAGTTTTAGAGATGAAAAAAATTCTTCATTTTTTGATAACAACAAACAAGTTGTTAATTTAGTATTAGTTATAGTCACCATAAATAAACTATTAGTATTAAAGTACATAAGAGATCATTTCTTAAGGTTTTATTTAGTTTTAACTTCAAGCTAATTTGAGTTTTAAGTATATGAAATAAGCATAAGATTAGACAAAAAATTATGATAATACAACTACTTTAAAGAAAAAGCAACATTGTGAACATCGAAACAAAAATGCAACATAAATCTGGAGCACTGATGATATAATTCAGTAAGTTCTCCATTAACATATCCACTCATCCAAATAACATCTTGAATTGTGTCATTAAGACTAAAATCCTATTTTGGTCCCTAATATTTGATTCAATTATCAATTTTATCCCTGACATTTTAATTTTTTCAATTTAGTCCCTGACAATTATAAACTCACTTCAATTTGGTCCTTCTGTCTGTGTGTTTGTTATTCAGTAAATGAAAATAATGGTATGTCACCGTTAAATGTAATGTGACATCCTTATTTTGCCAGCATGACACTGAGTTAGTAGCTGATTGAATTCTTTCACAAAAAAATTGACTTTATTAATTGGCATTTAACTCTTTATAAATAAAAATGCCGCCGTTTTTTTGGTGAAATAATCCAGTTAGTTATTAACTCAATGTCACGCTAGCAAAATAAGGATGCCACATACTTTTAATGGTGACACATCATCATTTTCATTCAGTAAATAACAGATACAGATGAAGGGACTAAATTAAAGTGAGTTTATATTTGTTAGGGATTAAATTGAAAAAATTAAAATATTAAAAATGAAATTGATCATTAAATCACATGTTAGTGACCAAAATAGGGTTTTAGTCATGTCATTAATCTTTCAGTTGGCAGAACTACCGTTACATGCCTGTGCCACTTCTTGGTTGTCATAGGAAAAGGGTAATGAAAGTGAAAATTCTCCGTTATTTGGAATGCCAACTTGACCTATCGTTGTGCTTCTTAGTGACTTTGAATTTCTGTTGTGAATATCTCTAACTTTCCACAAAAACTCACCATTGAACTATTTAACTTGGGGTATGCCAGACTGTGTCTCCTTGGTAAAAAGCAACTGAGCTTTGGCAAGATATGAAGAAGCAATGAGGTGCTACTAAACACAAACTCGGGATCTGTTGCTCCATTTGTACGTAATTCTTTTCCAACTATTTCTACCAGTTCTTCACAAGAAAGTATATATTAGTATAAAACTTATGTTGGCTGACATGTTAAGAGAATATATTTATTGTCTCGATTATGGAGGGTTTGGGAATTAAATTACAATTAATTCGTTAGACCCAACATAGAAAAGCTTTCATCAATTGTACAATAATTTTGATTAACCCAACTATTGAAATATTATTAAACATCATTATCATAAAATTTCACTTTAACTCAAAATTATTTTCTACTTCATTATCTTATATTAAAATTAATGTACAGTATGCTTTTTAAGCAAGTAAAAATATATATCATTTGATTGCATATATTTGCTTAAATTTTATGAAATTTTGTGTGCAATACGTACCGAAATAATAACTAGATATGTATTTCGCTATGTTTTATACAATTATTAAGAACTGAAGAAGAAAATATTAAATTCGCCCTTTTCTTTTTGTTTTTATCTTTTTGTATTTGACTATGTTTTTAAGCAATTACGAACTGAAGAAAGGCAATGGAAAGTAAATCAAGAAATAGAGCAAAGCAAAGTCACACACAGAATAGGCTGGACGGCCAACTAAAAAAGTTCCATCATAAATATAACAGTTACAATCTCAAGAGGGACAACATTTCATTGGAATAAAGGATGGTATTTGAGTGTACCCGAAAAAAAGGATGGTATTTGAAGCCCGAGCACCACTAACAAGCTAGAGATAGGTTATTTTTTAAAATACAACTTACTAGATAGTTAGAATTGTAACTTAAAAACCATATATACACATCTCTTATTGCAATGCATGCTGTCAACTTTATTCATGAACACCACTTCAATAACTTTAAACCATACACACTTACTGTATAAATATAGGACAACTTTATTCATTAAACACACCCTTTTGTGTAGCTTAAAAACCAAACATACCTCCTGTAGACATACAGGTAAACCTTATTCACAAAACATCCCTTCCGTAACTTAAAAACCATACACACCTCCTGTAGACATACAGGTAATCTTTATTCATAAAACACCCTAAAACTTAAAAACTGTGCACACCACCAGTAGAAATACAGCTATATACATGTCAGCTTTATTTATGAAACACCCTTTCTGTAACTTAAAAACCATACATGCTTGTACAAATACAGGTAAACTTCATTCAAAAAACACCTTTATGTAACTTAAAAACCATACCCATCTCCTGTAGAAATACAGGTCAACTTTATTCATGAACATCACAAACGGTAAACAAAAACCCTCTATTTTTCAGTAGTTGTTGCCATGATGTTGTCCACTTATCCTCTTATTGCATTCTTCGAGTCCCACAGATCCTTAAAAAGAAATTTAAAGGAACAATTATGTTACAGTTGCTGAAAGTTAAAACAGTTTCAAGCTTGAAAAAGGGAAATATACCGAATCTATTCGTGAGTGGGGCAACTCCTAAACTTCGATATGTCAAAAATTCAGAATGTTTACATCATATTTTATAAAGCAAGAGAAAATGCAACTTTATCAAATTTTGGTGTTTTTAATAATTTCTTAGCTGGCCTAATTTTATTATTATAGTTCTGACAATTATGAATTTCTGTCCATGCTAAATCAATTGAGACCATTATCATACTTCTTTTTATTTCTCAAAATTAACGTCTCATGTTATCTTTTACTCTGTTAAGATCCCTGACACTTCAGATTTGGAGAACTTTATCATAAAATGGAAAAAATAAATGCAGGAATAATTACAAACTCACTAGCATGCCATGCTTTCTGCTCTGTTGCTGCTTGAATATAGACAATTAGTTTTCTAGGCTAGCATGAGTGAACGCAACGACAATAAGCTTCTCTCTCCAGACAACAATTTCCTGGAACAAATTATTAACAAAAGTGAGGTGATCAGAAAAGACCATAATAATTCATGTAGAATATATATATTGATTCAACGTTGCCAATTTTTCGCGAGGACAGAAACAAAGGAACATTATTAGATGATGAAATGAGCCTAGAATGATCAATTTACACTAACGTAAATAAAAATTATTTTTACATCATTCAATAACTTTTTATTGAATAATTTTATCATAAAATAGACCACTGAATTGAAAGTTCTTGTCATATAGATCATACATATAAAATTTCACATTAATATGAAATTGTTTAGTACTTCATTAATATAAATCAAAATTAACATAGTATATACTTTTGAAATATATGAGAATATGAACTATTGGATTACAATGTTCAATTTTTTCAAAATGACATAAAATATCAACATGATAAATAATTATAATTCAACGGTTAGATCAATAAAAATTACATTTTATAAAAAGTTATCGAATAATGTATATGTGTCAAGTCTTACACCAGTGTATCTCTCTTATATATATAAAAATTACATTTTATAAAAAGTTACCGGATAGTGTATGTGTGTCTAGTCTTATACCGCTGTATCTCTCCTATATACACACACATATATAACAATAATATTCACACACTATAAATTTTACATTATTTTTACACTTGATTAATGATGAAATTTTTTTTAATTAATATAGTATACTATTTGATTAATCAATTATCAAACTCATTAACTAAATGATATACTATATTAACTAGTAATTTGTTCATAATCAACTAAGTGTAAAGATAGTATAAAAATTTGATGTGATATATTTTCTGATATATATAGTATGTGTGTTAAGTATATACTTACATAAAAGTCATGGGAATGTGTCATTATTATACTAACTCAGGCTGCTTCCTTCCTCAGCCGGTCGCTTACCAGACGAACGGCCTCCATCTATTTGCCCCTGCAATTTCTTGGGCACTACATCAGTTTTCATGCTGGGAATAAAGAGGTAAAATTATACTTGTATATTGACAGTTAAAACTTTGAGAGAAAATATTTAGAAAATGCATAAATCTAATCCCATAAGCTATACATTTCTTTTTTAAAATCATTTGAAATAAAAATCTTATCTACGATAATTATTTTAACCGTCTACCAAATCAAAATAAAATTAGTCTAACTTAGTAGAACCAAAAAATTCAGAACCTATATAGATTATCAGAATTTTTATACACTTCACTTCAATAGATTGCTTTCGAATCATACATGACGTTATAAATGTTCTAATAAGAATAAGAAAAGATAAAGAAAGGATTTAAAAACAGTAATATTCTTTTTTAGTATTGAAAACTAAGTATTTTTTTTTTTGTAAATAACATTTGTTTTCAGCGGAATTTTGCAATAAAAATTAACTATTTGTTAAGGTAACTAATAAAAATGTTATTATGGGTTTATTCAAGTGGTTAGGTAGTTAGCGATTTGAGTAACAATCATATATTTTAAATTGTAAAAATGCAACAATTTTATTATATATAGTTAAATTTGAGTAACATATACATCCTATGTACTAAATAAAAATTGAAAATTAGAAAGTAGAAACTTTTTATAGAGGAGAAAAGGAGCTATGCAGTGAGTTCGCCCCAAGTTAGTGCCGAAAGCAATCGACTTGGGTGTAAAATGTATACTGCCTCTTAATCATAGTTGTAGAAGTATAATGTAAATGGCACTATGGCCCAATTTTTTATTTAAAGAAAACAACGTAAATGGCTCTTGATTAGGATGTCCAACATTTCTTTCAATATAACTTTTAAAATGTTTTAATAACAATAATGACAGAAAAATTATTATAACTCAATAACAAGTTACCAACAAATTATCAAAATATTAGAATCATAAAAGTGTAATGAAAAGTAGTGTAAAAATATGCGATAATCCATCATTATAGAGATGTTTGGATAAGGCTCGTTTGAAGACATTAAATTCACGCAAAAATTGAAGTCATAATATTCGGATGAAAGTCCTTACCCGTTGTTCGAACATCCATTTTACTGTGGCGTTAAGATCTTGGTGGAAGACCAAATCATCATTTGAGTCCGACGAAACTTGAATTCCTCTAAAGGATTCCGCATGTATCGATCCCTGAGAGAAAATTTTCATGTTGGGGCATTGGCATATGACCACTTGTATCAGAGACGGTAACTGCAGAGTGTCATTGCCTAAATAAAAACATTCCAGGCTTGATAAAGAGTCTAGAACGATCTTCTCTAGCCGCTCAAACTTTATCTCTTGTGTTTCAGCTTCTTCTTTTGCCACTATTTCTTCCTTTGATTCACACTCCTTTATGTTCATCTCCTCAAGGTGCATTAACTTTTTTGCTGTTGAGGATGTGAATAAATAATTCAATCCACGACAATCTGCTATATGCAATTCTTTTAGATTGGAGAAAGATACTGCAGAACGTACTAATGTTGTCAAACGAGGACATGAGGAAACCATTAATTTGTGGAGCTTTTCACAGATTCCGTTTAGCCATGCGTTCTCTAGACCGATGTACATGAGCTCATGTAGTTTTAGCAGGGACAAAATTCTCAGGCCTTCAAGCATTTTGTTTTCATCAATTTTGGGATTTTGAGAGGGGAATATCTCCTTGAGGCAACTGGAATTGCTTACTGCAATGAATTGTAAATTGGGTGCCTTCTCAAGGATTTCAAAGGGTAAAGTAGTTTTCTCATTGATATCGTCATCAAAGCACAGGCTAAGTTGATTAAATTGGAGGTCTTCCGTAAATTGTCCAAACCTTAACACCGAAGTCTGTTTCCAATCGAGCGTCAATTCCTCCAGGTTGGAAATAGCCTAGTATAGGCAAAACAAATAGGAAAGAAAGGGGTGGCAATTAGAAGATATTTTTTTTTAAAAAAAAAGTTAGAGTGCAGATTCTAATTATGTTACGTACCTTTTGATCCGAGAAAAGGGGTTGTCTGTTAATTGAAGTACCACCTTGACTCTCGGGAAAGGGATGTGCTTCTTGCTGACTTTGAATTAGCTCCAACTTATCACAATGGAACACAGTTAAACGATTTAACTCGGGGCATTCCAGATTGAACCTTTCAGGGTAAAAGTAAGTGAGCTTTGGCAACTCTAAAAGATCCAGCGAGGTTAAACGAGGGAACAAAAACTTCTCTGTTGCTTCTGCTGCTGCTGCTGCTTCTTCCTTTCCAACAATTTCTAGCAAATCTGCACAATTTCTTATATAAAGTTTCTCAAGCCTCTTCAGATTTCTTGCCAGGGCTGCAGGAAACAGAGTTTTCAGATTTTTACAACCAGTTACGAGGACTTGTTGCAGATTTTGAAAGCTGAGAATTCCTTGACGATTGTTATCCCATACGTGCGTCAGGTTCCGCAGTGCTTCTAAACTCAATTTCTTCAACAGGAATGTTGTTCCCTTAATCTCAGTTTCATTTATATCAAATATTACCTTTACTTTGCTGCAATTCCGTACTTCCAATTCTTTCAATCTCTTTAAATAAGGAAGAACATTAGATGGAATTGCATATGATTGACAATTACAGTTGTCCAGCTTCAAAGTTTCCAAACAGTAAAAGTAATTGTCTTGCAGACCGACTTCACTATGCCAGACTTCTCGTAGCTCGAGAATATTTTCAACTGTCAACTTCTCCACGCCTTCATAAAAAATCTGTAAATATTGCAAATCAATTCATCAACAGATATATCCCAAATGCCTGCCTATATACACCATTAAAATACTTTCTCTATTAGCATCTTCAAATTGAAAAGAAAACTATAGAGATGAGTACAACCCTAAAACTAGAGCAAGTAATAAAATGGATTAAAGTTGAATCTAAGTTGCAAATCATAATTGTCATTCATTTTTCTGTGTTTCATAAAAACCGGGGTCTATTACACGGGTATGACAGAAATTTCATATCTTTTAAAATTCCGTAGCCTATTTTCAACCAAAGTTGTCCATACGTTATGATATAGATATAACTTCTTCCTTTTTTGAAGCTTTTAAGTGACATATACTATCTGATTATTATAGGTAAGAGAAGTTAGCCTTTGACCATTGATTTCTTCATTTTGGACCTGTAAATACAACTAATTAAGTTCTCCTCTTTCTATCTTTTTTCGGTAGGAAAGTTATCCTCTTTTGATTAGAATTAAGTATCGTACAAAATTCAAGCTATGGCCTATTGATCTCTTTTAAAATTAAAGGTAAAAATATATTTTTCGTCTCTTAACTTTATTTTAAGTTTTATTTTTGTCTTATAATTATATTTTGTTTTATTTTTGTTTCAAATCTTGTCAAATTTGTCATAATTGCTAATACAATTAGAAATGTTAACAAAATTTACTAACATGACATCCTATGTGGACGTAAGTGCACAGTTGACATTGTCTAGTAGGGATTTTTTTTTGAATTAGTCGTTGGGGACGAATTTTATGAGTTTTTAAAAGATTTGAGACAAAAATGAAACAATATAGTTGTAGAAAGAAGATGAAACTTATAATAAAATTAAGGGACAAAAAATGAATTTTTTCTTATAATGAATTTTTATGTATCATTTTCTTTTAAAACTTCATTAGTTTGGAATTAAATTATATATTTAGTAATTTTTATATTATTTTAATGTATATTTTTTATTAAATATTTATATATTCATTTAATTTTATACGGTTCGATTAATGATTTACTAGTTAAACTAGTAATACACTGCCCCAGTACTTATCTCAAGTCAATAACCAATCCAAATTTTATAACTATCAATGCAAAAGTAAACTCA
This sequence comes from Styphnolobium japonicum, assembly GCA_023212625.1. NCBI lineage: Eukaryota > Viridiplantae > Streptophyta > Magnoliopsida > Fabales > Fabaceae > Styphnolobium > Styphnolobium japonicum. The sequence continues at coordinate 8,534,750 of JALBWW010000007.1, read as the reverse complement.
AATAGCAATATAAAATCTAAATTGTTTGTTATAGATTAATTTAATGTAATTTTTAATAATCAATATATATGAAAAGAATAATGACTTCAATTAATGCACAAGTATTTAAGTTTAACAAAATTGTGCATAATATTTATTATAGAAAATGTTTCATTTTTCTTCATTTAATTTTACTTTAAGTTTTATTTTTGTTTCACAATTATATTATTTCATTTTCATCCAAAATCTTTTCAAAAAGTCATCAAATTCATCTTAAACCATTATTTAGAAAAGAAAACCGTATTTAGACAATGCCAACTGTATATTTATTCTCACATAAAATGTCATGTTAGCAAATTTTATTAACATTTGTAATGGTGTTAATTAGGACAAATTTAGTAGATTTTGAAAATATTTGAGGTGAATGAAACAAAATATTTGTTGAACAAAAATAAAATCTAAAACAAAGTTAAGGGATAAAAGGTATATTTTTACCAAAATTTAATTGTTTTTTTTTATTATAATGATGAAGGTAGGTCTAAGACCTAGTTTAAGGAAGAAGAAAATAAGTTAAAGTGATGGCAAAACAGCTTCAGCTTCAATGAAATTTGATATAGTCCTCTAAGAAATAGTGTCATTTAAACTAAGACTTTTGGCAAGTTCTTCATTTTTAATTATAACTCTAATATTAAAGTGAAACAGATTTATCAACATATGAATCAAAATCTAAATCATACAAATTTCAAATATATTTTCTAATTATTGGCATAAGTATCCAGTGTGGGATATGATTTTGACTAGGTTCAATTTACTTTTGGTGTTTGGAGCCCTCTGCAAATAGGAATGGCGGGGATTAACTTAGATGTTAATTGAATAAAAGAGACAAAAAAAAATTGAATCTAGAAGTAGATAAACATGGTGGTGGTGTTCGGGGCGGTGGTAAAGTATACCATGGTGCATTTTTGTGACAACGGGGTTTGTCCGTTTATTCAGCCACTCTGACTGACGCTAAGGCAACGGTGCATTTTTGTGACAATGATTTTAGTAATTCTATCTGTTCGTTTTGACACATAAATAGTTCCACCAAAGTATTATTCAAGGGAAAATAATTTATTCGGAAAGAAAAAGAAAACAACTAAAAGGAAAGTGAAAATTCATACGTACCTTATTATTGAACATTTTTTGTATGGTGGCATTTAAATCACCTTCCCAGTACCATCTCTGGTGCTCTTTTCCATGTACAGCATATATTTTTCGTAAAATTGGCGTGCACTCGACTACTTCAGAGAATTTTTGCATACTGGGGCATGCACTCACTACTAATTTCTCCAATGACAGGAACTCGAAGGCATAACTCATGGAGCTGCAGAAACTTGTGAGGTTCTTCAGATTCACCAGTTCTAGAGCTTTCAGTTGTCTGAAAACAATTTTGACTGCATTTTGTTCTTCGTTTCCCTGCCCTGATACAATTTCCTTCAGAGATTCACATTTGATTACCTTCATGGTGGTGAGTTGAACCAAGCTTTTCGCAGTTGATGGTTCCACTAAATTTATTAATCGATTACAACCAACCACTTCCAGATTTGTCAAGTGTGTGAAAGATACCGAGGAAGGCACTACAGTGACCAAACTGGGACAATTCTTTAAAATCAAGCACTCTATCCTTTGAAGGACAATGTCTCGTTCAAAGCCTATTTTCTCAAGAAAAGGGAAGTTTATTAACTTCAAGCTTTTAAGATTTGGAACAACCCCCGACTTTTCAAATTCAGGAACAAGAGGCACTAACTCTTTAAAGGGACAATCATTCAGGCAAAGGCTTTTCAGATTAAGATTGCCGTGAAGGAAAGAATATAGAATCTCAGTATTCAATACTCCATATAAGTGAAGCTCTTCTAAGTAGTCCATTCGATACTTCCCGATGTAGCTTGGCGACTTTGCATCCCACGGCTGTGTTTGTATGGACTTCAACTTGTACATTACCTAAGAAATAAAGGATGGAAAAAAAAGTAAATTTACACGAAAGAATATATATGAAAATGTATCTTCCATGTCATTGAGAAATTTGTTTTTGTTTTTCTTCCGTTATAAATTTCACTCCCTTTTCTATGAATTAGAAAGAATTCATAAGAGTTGAAAGGCTTACTATACCTCTTCAGAAAAGAGGACTTGCTTACTCTGTGCACCTGTGGTATCTTTTCTGAATGGCTCCAGGTTGTCACAATATTCCACAGACAAGTCGGTCAATACTGGGCAACTTAATTTACATGCTCCCCGATAGAAACCCTTAAGTTTTGGAAGTTTCGAAAATCTGATGGTATTTAGTTTAGGAAACATAAACGGAATAGTACGGCTCGTGTTGGAGTTGGTACCTTCCCCCCGGGCAACAATCTCCTTCAAACTACTGCAATACCATACCACAAAGTATTCAAGATTTTCAAGACTCTCGGCTACAGAAACTGGAAATATGTTTTCTAAGCTGTGACATTCCTGAACCCATATCTTCTGCAGATTTTTCAACTCAAGAGTCCCTTCCAGGTCTTTGTTCCATTTCCATACATGCTCCAATTTTGGGAGTGCTTCTAAGTGAACATTTTGAAGGTTGGTTACATCCCCAGCATCTCGTTTTCGATCTAGGTCAAATATCTCTTTCATTGACACGCAATTAGTAACCCTCAAGTTGCATAGACTCTGAAATATTCCCACCATGTAACAAGAAAAAACATTGACAAATTTATCACACTTATCAATTATCAGAGTATCCAGTTTGCCAAAGGAATCTAAACGGACTTTGGAATTCCATATCTCCTTCAAACTCTTCATGCTGCTCAGTTTGATATTCTTCAACATTGGAAAGATGCTATCCTGCTTTAGTTCACAAAAGAGCATAAAATAACTTGATTATAAAAGTTTTAAATTGTGGTTTAGGTTATGTAATGGTTGTATTGCTATTATTGCAATTGCGAAAAAATGTGGACAAATACGACCTTTATGAATTACAACTTTAAAACATAAACAAAATCAGTCACAATAATTCTCAAAATCACAATTTTTCGGCCGCAGACTGCAATTTGAAATCTTAATTATGGGAGAGATTGGAGATACATATGGGTGTTCATGCACTAAGTTGAACTTGAACCTAGTCCTGCACCAAATTTTTGATCAGGTCAATTTTCATGGCTTGGGAGGCGTCATATTAGGATCCGGACCAGCCAACTTGATTTAGATACACAAAATATTTTCTTATGTGATTTTTTATTATTTTTCCTCTATTTTTATAAATTTGCTTATACCTATTACTTTTTACTCATAACATGATCTAATTTAATTGATAATTATATAATAAGTGAAGAATATAATAGTTAAAATTATCGAGAGTCACAATACTTAATTAAAGTCTAATATTTTAAAAAAATATCACAACAATATATAAAAAAATATTAAAAAAATTTAATTTACTCAATACTAGGCCGAGTTGGAGCAGCTTGAAAGGTGATCCTGTCTTTAAGCTGACTCTGTTATGAACATCCTAGATACATTATGTTATGGGGATTTTGGTATACTAGTAGTGTTTTGACCCTTATATATGACCTTGGTATCTAGATGTCCACATTTAGTATGTTGATATAGTATTTGAACATTGAAATGCAGGGTGTTTCATATTTTTTGCGTATCCCATGTATGTTTCCGAATAAGTTTTCATTGTCATAAGACTCAACAAACATAGAGATTTTAAATTCTCTAACATCCAAGATAATGGGGGTATTATTTCCATATTAAGATGAAGGCATACTAAAAGATCTAAAAATCCAATCTAATCCCACGCCCACCCACCTACGTACCTTACTAACTTCCTCTGGGTTAAAGATGTTCTCCATCATCTGACATTCGCTTACGAAAAGGCTTTGAAGATTCACCAGACTATTGGCCATTGAAAATGACAACAAAGATTTTAAATTCCAACAATCATTCACATCCAAGTGTATCAAATTTCGAAAGTAGGAACTTGGCAAAGGTTGGTCAGTACTCCATATGTTCTGGATTTTGATCGAGGACAACTCCATTCTCAGTAATTTGGGAACTTCAACCTGCAGCGACACACACAATTAGTGTCCAAAAATTAAACATTTGATTTTGATTTTCTCTGGATAATTTAGGCTAGAGAAAAGAAAAGCAAGGGCAAGGTTTAGAGCAATATCACAGGCAAAATCATTTTTAAGTTACTTACCATCTCTTCCTTCTTAGTTTTAACAGATATACTATGAAATATAAGAGTTTAAAACGTAAAAGGAAAACAAATCTATAGGACAGTTTTGAACACACCTTTTCGTCGAAGAGTGCTTTGGCCTCCCTATTATTTGGCACTTGCTCTTCTGTTGATGGACGAATGGTATAGAATCCAATAAATTCAGACAAAGATTGTAGCGTCAAAGAGCGTAATTTAGGAAACTCAATTTTATTAGGAATGCTTTCCACAGCGACAATCTCCTTCAAAGATTCACATTCAGAAACTTCAATTGTTTCAAGCGCAGTAAGAAATTCAACCATAGAAAAGAGGAAGACATTCTTCAATTGATCACAGAGCTTGATCTTGATAATTTTCAATTTGCTGAAGGAGTCAAGCTTACGTTGATCCCGACTTTGGATTCGATGCATGTTGGCTTCGCATAATTGCTCCATTTTATTGAGTTTGTAGAGACACATTGACTCCAATTTGGAAAAAGCCTTGTGCGGAAGCTGCCAGTCCGTTGAGTTGATGATGTATTTAATGTCAGAGTTACTTACAATGGACAAATGTTTCAGATATGGATATCCTTTCAGATTCAATTCATAGAAAATATCTTGGACACCATTTAGTTCTCCCAACCACAAATTTTCAACTCTTTCGAACAGCATTTTGATCCCCTTTTGAGAATGTATGTCAAAGCCCTGTATTGCCAAAAATCTCGGTGCCTCGTACTTCTCCGGCATCTTGAAATCCCACTCTAAATGTGTTTTCATATCTCCAATGATAATCTTGTAACTATATAGCTTGTCAAAGAACAAGTTCTTCGGCAAGTGGGCAACATTTGGGATTTTTATGTCTAGATTTGTCAATTGATTCAGATGCCTCAACTCGGAAAGACTAGCATTTTCACTTTGGTTTCCTTGTCCTTCAACCTTCCATTGAATCAAGTTGTTTCTCATATACAATTCTTCCAAACTAGTCAAACTGGATATTACATTGGCTGGAATTGCTCCAAGTTTGGAGCAATTACTTATGTCAAAAATTTGTAGCTTAGTTAACTGCTTTAATTCAACAGGCAATTTTTCAAAATCAGATCCTGAAAGACTAAGAATTCTTAAATTCTTCAGCTCTCCTATGATGGATAATTCCTCATAATTACCTATTATGCATCGCTCCAAACAAAGCATTCTCAGTTTTTTTAGGCATCCAATAGAAGGAAAGGGTGATAGATGAATGCCAATCAATATCAATACTCGGAGTTCTTTCATTCCTTCATAAAATTTGGCTGGTATTTTCAAATGTGGATCTTTACTGTCAACATAAAAGACTCTGAGCCTAGAAAAGTTTATACTTTCAGGAAACTCCCCAATGATATCACAATGCTGTAAGGAAATAGCAGTGTACCTTTGAAGTTCATCCTCATCAGGCCATTCATCTAGTTTTCCCTTTGTCATTATAAATGCATGCTTCTCCTTGGATCCTATTGACAAAGCTGCATCGCGAACAATATCTTGCATGGTGAAACGATCACTTGAATAACTGTCAGACAACAAACTTGACTCTTTTAGCTTCAAAATTATCGCCTGTACTCTATCTCTAGCTTCCCTTACTGTGTCGATTCCTTGAAGAAAACCCAAACCAATGCAGTATTTCACAAAGTCCATAATTAATATGTCTTGACCCATACGAGCACAGAGTAAGAAAGTATACTTGAGTTCCTCATTTTCTAGAAGTTCATAACTCAACTTTATACAAGACTCAGGCGCTCCTGTTAACTTTTGCCTTTCAAGCTTTCGATGGACATCCTCCCAAACCGAGCGGCTCTGATTTTTTAGTGCCTTTGCAGTTGTAACTATTGACATGGGCAACCCTTCACACTTATCAGCAATTTGAGCTGCTAATTCTTCAAATTCAGAATCTTTATCACCTATTCCAGCCATTTTCTTGAATAAGGTCTCTGCTTCCTTATCCTTTAAGACTTCCACGGAAAACATTGAGTTTCCCTTCCCATCCATTTGACTTGACAATACTTGTCTGGTCTCAGAAATCAGCAAAATTTTGCACCCTTCGAAACCACTAAGGGGTTCTTCTGTTTTAATCATATTGGATGCACCGTAGAGTTCTTCTGTTTTCTTCATATTGTCAGCCCCAGGGGATTTTCCTTCTTCGAGATTATTCTGGCTACCATCATCATTCTCAGATGGAATCCCCAACATATTGAAGTCCAATTTTGCACAGAGATCATCTAGGATAATAAGGGTGTTCCTCCCCTTCTTTAGTAGTCGCTCTCGTATGCGAGCTGCTCTTCCAATCTCACTTTCCTCTTCCAACTTCATCCCCAACATGTCTGCAATTTGTCCTTGAATGTTTCTTACGTCGGGATTTCTTGTTACATTTGCCATAATCATCGCATTGAAAAACTTGGCTTCCCGAGCTTCCTTGGCAACTTGTTTGACTAAAGTGGTCTTGCCCACACCATTCAACCCATGAACTCCGATCATTCTAACACTCGAGTTTTCCAATGCTGTCCTAATCTTCTTCTTAGTTTCATCTCTCGATGCAAAGCTTTCATAATCAACGTTAGAAAAAGCAAAACCCATTGAAGGTGGGCCAATCCAATGAGAAATATTTTCATACTTTGCCGTTTGCAGTAGTCCATTAACCTTCCCTGTAATATCATGTGCTCTTTTGCTTAGAAGATACCTTGTCCACGGATTAGGAAGAAAGCCATTGGAACACCCAGCATTTCCACGGGTTTCATCTTTTTTGAAATTATCGTATTCAGAAATTATCTTACCTACCCCTTCTAACCATTCTATAACATCAACGTCAATTTCTCTCCCAAGTCGGATGTCTTCCTCGTCAACTTTTTGTTGCACCCTCTCTCTATCGTTCTTGAGCTCGTCAACAACTTCGTCTAGTTTATCAACTCTGCTCTCGTAAGACACAAGGTCCGTTAGCCACTCCTTTACCAATTTTGACAATAAAGGTTGAAAAGGCACAAGCAGAAAAGCCATACTTCATTCTTGATTATCCTCCGCTATATCAGCTACATCTTCTGTACGTGAAGAACAAGATAACTATAATAAATAAGAAAATAAAAGTGAATGAATTGAAATTAACAGATGAGATGAGCATGTCAGTCAAGGTTCTCTTACCAAGGATATGTAAAGCAGTAGCAGACAATTAATACGGAAAATATATACGTATTGTGAAAGCAAGATACACAAAACCTAAGGGATTAACCTAGTGAATAAAGAGATAGGTTCCTTCGCATTCCAATTTAAGTTAACACTTAATTCTTGTAAATGCACAGCAAAATACGAGGGGTGCACCTTTAAAATTATCTTAAGGTCAACTTAATCACAATTATCGCAAAAGTTACCTAATCATACTTAATTTAAAAAAATAGGAGAATGACAATATAGTGTGACTTCTAAAATAAATTTTGTTTTCTTATGTAGATTAAATTAATTTAACTAATAATTTATTTACAGTTAATCACATATCAAATATCAAAGTAAAGATAAATTATTAATTAATTGTATGTAAATTATTAATTAAATTAATTTAATAATAATTAATTTAATGACCGAACCAAAATGAAACATCATTTACCCAAACTTAACTAATGAATCATTCTCTTAGAAAAAAATATTCTTACCAAAGCTTCTAAAAGTGAGCTGATGGAAAAATATTTGAATAATTTACAAAAATTAGTAATGTTTAAACCTCAAAACATGCAGCAACGTCTTTTCGTTGATAATTAGGTTACGTAGACTTGAAACATCATCCTTAGAATACTCCCCCCCCCCCCTCCTCTTTATCTAGGTTAGTAATAATTTTTCATCCTTATTATTTTATTTTATTTAAGATAATATAACGTTTCCACCCTTAGATATAACGTTCTTATTATAAAATACACATGTTTTTTAAGTACATAAAATACATAATAGTACAATAATTATAATTTGATTATTTGAAATTTTATTCTCATTTTTGCTCCTTTTTCACCATAATGTGAGAACCAAACTTGGAAAATAGTGACCCAATCAGTCTGATTAAAACGCCTAACCATTTTTCTGTCAAATCTAATCAAATATTGTCAAAACTCTATCAACCAAATAAAAACTGGGAAGACTAACTATTATTACCAAAATTATAGTTTTCCATGAAATTGGTAATTGAAAAATTAGAAGACTTTACAAAGTTGAAATTGGAAATGTGCAAGTTTAAAATGGAGTAAACATGTTATTCGACAATTTACACTTTGTTGAAGTCATAAAATATTATTGAAAATTAAGTCAACAAAAGTCGTGATAAATGATAAAATTGACATTTGGCAATGTTGCATTCAACAAATCAAGGTCAAGAAAGACGTTCGACAAACAAGTTTCATTCGATAAATGTGTAACGTCGACAACAGTGTTGCATTTGATAAATCAAGGCCCATAAAGATGTTCGACAAACAAGTTTCATTCAACAAATGTGTGAAGTCGACAAAGTTCTAAGTATACACTCAACTAATAAAAGGATTTGCTAATTATTGACAAAATTGATACGTTGACAAAACTATTGGTGGTTACCCAAAAGTTAGTGGCTACCATTTTGAATTTTAAAGTAGCGGTTGCATTCATGAATCAAGAAACTGATGATGCTGATTCAAAGCTAGTTACTTCTTGTAGTTTTAGGCTATTAGTAAAAAATAAACATGTACTTACGGCATAAATGACACCTGTCTAACAAATGGTAGGTTCATAGGGAGTTAGACATAGGAAATTTCTCTATAAATATCACTTAGAACAATGAAAAAAAGACTGCGACTTGAAACATCCTATAACTCCTAAAGTCCATGTGATGCTCAAAGGACAAAACGGATCAATCAAGTTTACACATCACTTTCATTTTCTGCAATTTACATTCAGGTTTTTTATTGCATTTCTTTTCCTTTGATTTGCTTTACTTGCTTTTTTCTAACGTGCTTTCTTTAATTGCTTTTCTTTATTAGCTTTCATCTTTGATTTTCTTTCATCTTCATCTTCTTTTTACTTTTTCAATCTAATCAATACTTTAAATCACTTGAAAGTAAGAATCCAGTAAAGGAGGTTCCTTTCTAAGATTGATAGCTGGAACTGCAATATTGTCAATTAAGGCATTGCCGATTTCATGTTTGACAAATTGGCACATTGAAGTCAAGTTTTCATTGATATATTGTTTGACAATTTTTCACCTTAAACACTAACCTAATTGAATTGAGAAAAAATCGAAAAACTTAATTTTTTTATCAAATTAAAAAAGTTAGTTAAGTTTGTATCTTTGTTTTTGTGGCTGATTTTTTCAACCAAACCAGTGATAGATTTAGAGTAAATATTTATTTTAGTCTTCCAAAGATACAAGTAACATCATTTTGGTCTTATAATAATTTTTTATATCAAATTGATATTTTTAAATATCTATTTTGATGTAAAGAATGACATTATTTGATGTCAAAAAATGACATTAAAAGAACAATTTGATGTCAAAAATTAAATTTTGAGACCATTTTGATGTATTTATCATTAAAAGATCTAACTAACGACACTTGTATATTTGGAGGATCAAAATAAATATTTACTCATAAATTTAATAATCTGGTGACCATTAACTAATCAAATTGACTATCAATTCAATTCTTACAATTATGTTTCTTCCTCAAATATGGGGATAAAATTTATGTTTCTTTTTCAAATGCTATAAATATAATTATTTATGAATTTTTATTTCTCTCAGTTAAAACAATGAATATAATATGGTCACTATCTTCATTCCAGAAGAATATTTTGCATAATAAAATGATGTTACATAGTCATTCAAAACATTATTTAAAACAAATGTGATAATAACAATTGTGAATTGCATATCTCAAGTAAAAATGTTTGCTAAAGATTATTATAAAAAACTTGTAGATATCAAAACATATAAAATCAAATATTATAAATAATAATAATAATAGGTTTTAAGGGAATGTAAAGATTTATATATATATATATATATATAGATATTATATACTTTTTATGATCACGTCAACCTTAAAAATTACCCATAAGGTTCTCACAAGCATAAGAAAATTTTAGAAATCACAGGAAAAATTACCACTGAAAAAGTTAAGTAAATCACAATCAATCTATCATGGTTTGACTTGATTTCACTGTGTTATCATTAGGCTTAAAAGGTGACATTTTGTCCTTGATTTTTGTTCATTAGTATATTAACCTTCCTTGTAATTTTTTTGTCCATATTATAAGGAATCAAATATGTTATCTTTTTCTTTCTTCTATCTTTCTAATTAAATGTTGACAATTCAGCAAAAAAATTGCGCTCTCTCTTAATTGACAATAATTTCTTTCTTAGTTGTCAATTTTTTTTAGCTAAGTTATCAACATTTAATTAAGAAACAGGGAAGGAGATAGAAAAAAGAGGACAACAGATTTGATTTTATATTGTTGCAACCAATGTTTTAAAAATCGGTTGAACCGGATAACCGGAGAGGAAAGTGGTTCAAGGTTTGATCGGTAACCAGTGGTTGAACCGGTATACTATATATATATATATATATATATATATATATAACTGATCATAAAAATCATAAACCGCTTTGTAGTGTCGCCACCTATTTTGTGGAAAAGAAGGACTAGAATTGTGGAAACCCCTAACCCAACTCCTAAAATAGCTAAATTCTAAGTTTATTTTTAAAAAAAAAGGAACAATTTTCTTCTTTTTTTTTAAAAATAAAAATTCAAGTTAAAAGTTGATAAACAATCCAACCAGTTTTTTATTTCCGATTTTTACTGGTTCAACCGGGTTTATTTTATGATTTTTGTGGTTTAACCGCTCAAGCAGTTCTTTAGTTGAACCAGAACCGGTGGAGCTTCCGGTCCACGATTCAATCGGTTGAACCGATCCAGTTGGACCGGTTTTTAAAACACTGGTTGCAACCATCTTGGAAAGGTACACGATGAGAGAATACAACTAAATTTTATGAAAAAGGGTTTGGGAGTCGCCACCAATCAAGTCTTCCATTAAAATGGAAAGGTGCGATCGGACACCTAAAAAAGAAATGATCTGCATTTTTTTGTTTAGATTTAGGGGTTAATTACGAGTACGAAATGTGTTAGTACCTGTTTAAGGTAAAAAATTGTCAAGCAATATATCAATGAAAACTTGGCTTTAGCATGCCAAATTGTTGAACGTAAAATTCGTCAATGCCTTAATCGACAATATGTCAGTTCCAGTTATCAATCTTGAAAGGGAACGCACTGGATTCTTACTTTCAAATGATTTGAAATGTCGATTAGATTGAAAAGGTAAAAAAGGATGAAGATGAAGATGAAGATGAAATAAAATCAAGGATGAAAGTTGATGAATGAAAGCAATTAAAGAAACAGGTTAAAAGAAAGCAAGTAAAGCAAAAGAAAAGAAATGTAATAAAGAACCTAATTGTAAATTGCTGAAATGAAAGTGGGGTGTTGATCAATCAATTTGAGACACTTATGTTAGCTTTGTATTAGGCTTTATTAGATGTTTATTGTGCATAATATTAGTATTTTAGATGACTTTAATGTTGTTGGGCTTCATTGGGCTTTAATGCAAATTGTTAATAATTATTGAATTTTGATGCATTTTGACTTTTCCTTCTTGGTTAGGCCATAACTTGGGACTCGGTGATCCATTTGAGGTGATCTTGGCGTCTTTAGAAAGTTAAGACAATGCTTTACAAGTTACATGATAACTCAAGAGCTGGATCAGACTTCTAAGGGTCCAAAATAGCCTTGCAATGCAGAGTGAGTTTGCTGTCACTGGAATATAGGCAGTATGCATATATTGGACTATATAATGGGCTATAGGCCTCCTTTTGAGCTGAAACTTAGCCATTGGAAAGATAAGACCCATATCTCCAACTTTATTGAAGACCATTTAGTCAATAGATGTCGTTTTAGGCATGATTATGAAGCTACAAGTTGGTTTGAATTTGGAAGCACGTTCTACCAACCTAACTTGAGGTAGGTGCAGTGTTTTTAGCATATCTGGAGTTGTAAAAGTCCAAATGGCATGATTCTAACGCCAAAATTTCAAGGAGACAATGATCTACAACTGTCATGAAGACCTCCAAGCCAAAATACATCGTTTAGGGCATAAAAAGCAGGCCGGAATTCAAAGTTGAGTTACTGACTTGAAGCCACCAACCATACACCAATCCACTTATCATGCACCAAACCATCAACCATGCATCAAGCTTCCATATTTGATAATTTCCATGTTTTTACAGCTTGTATTCATATTATTTTCAATTATAAATTGGCTTCTAGAATTAGTATAAATAGAGTCAATCTCTTTGTATTAGAAATCATTCAATTTGAAGTAAGTTTGAAGAAAGTTTAAGTATTTGTGAGTGTTTTCTTTCTCTTCTTCTCCATTCTCTTTAGAATTTCATTTTTATTCTTTATTTTATGATTCTTCCTTCCCATTCATGGAAGGCTAAGCTTTTATAATCAATCCAAGGGATTAACCATCTTGATGTTTAATTTGGAGATCTTGTTTCGCTTGTTCATATTGCTTAATTGTTATTCAATTTTCTCTTCTTCGTCTTTTGATTTTTATCTAGATTAAATTGCTTAATTTGATTTAGATATTGATGTGATAATAGCTTTATTATCATGTATTCAAAGAGGATCACAAAGACTAAACACTATATTAAAGCTTTTTGATGGATTGTTTAGCTTGGTTGAATTCTGGATCTTAAGTTAACCTATGTTGGATGGTGCTTACTTTATCTAACCTTGGTTAATCAAATCCTATATGCCTATCTAGTAGAGGATTCTTGGATCATGTTAAGGCTTCTTGATGTGATCTAAAGCTAAGAACATGGTTAGCAATTAAGTGGATTCCTTGTGATCAATGATGGATTAAACTCAAGATCGGTAAATTTCTTTGGATTGGTTGCTTCTTTAGATTTATTTACAACTTTAAGTCTTGTACTTTTGTCAATCTTATTAATCAACAACAAAACCCCCCTTTTTTAATCATCTTGATCTAATTGAATCTTTGTTTTTTTTGAATCCTTGAGAGACGATTCGGTTCATTCTCCATATTAAAAATTACTTTGTGAACTAGTAATTTTTATTATTTGACAAGTCTTGACAACCTCTTGTTAGGTGTTTAAACTTGATTAATTCATTTATCCTTTGAGCGTTGTAGAGACTTTAGGATTTGTAGGATGTTTCAAATTGCAGCCCTTGTTACAATGTTAAAACTAGTATTTATAACGAAACTCCCTACTTCTAAATCCCTAAAATCCTGCCATTTGTGGGAGAAGTGGCATGCATGCAACTAGCACATGGCTATTCAAACTAATAGCCTAAGACTACCAGTAGTAATTGCTTATGAGTTAGCATTAGCAGTTCCTTGATTCATGGAACCGCTATTTTGAAATTCAAAATGGTAACCACTAGCTTCTGGGTAACCCCCAATGGTTTTTTCAGCGCATCAACTTCGTCAATAATTCTCAAGTCCTTTTGCTGATTGAGTGTACGATTGGAAGTTTGTTGGCTTCATATATTTGTCGAATGAAACCTGTTTGTCGAACGTTCTTCTGGGCTCTGATTTGTCAAATGCAACATTGTTGTTAGCTTCGCACATTTATTAAATAAAACTTATTTGTCAAATAACCTTCTTAGCCTTGATTTATTGAATGCAACACTAACAAATGTTAGTTATATCCTTCTTCACAACTTTTGTCAGCTCAATTTTCAGTAATATATCATGACTTCAACAAACTGTAAATTGTTGAATAACTTAATTTTTTTAACTTGGTCGAATAACATGTTTGCTTCATTCTAGATTTGCACATTTCTAACTTCAACCTTGTAAAGGTTCACAATTTGTCGATTACCAATTTTGTGAGAAATTGGAATTTTTAGTAATAACAACTTACATCGCCCATTGTAAAAATGGTTACCTGTTTAATCATATGTTACCTACTCAATTAATGCAATTTGTCTTATATTATTTATTTACAAAAAAAAATTGTTATTATTTTTATTTTGACATATCTCATGTTTAGACATATTATCAAAAATGATAAATGACTAAAACAAGAAATGGGCAACTAAATAGCCATTATTGTGGAACAAATTGTAAACTCATAACATGTTGCATGACAATGGTGAGTCTAAAATATAATTTTTCAAGTAAATATTTTTTAGAAAATATGAATTGAATTTCAAAAATGATTTCATAAGACATTTTTTTAAAAGATAATAATCAAATAAAATGTAAATTCCAGGAGTGGAACCTCCGAGGTATAAGGCAAGGTTAGTTGCCAAGGGATTTACACAGAAAGAGGGGGCTGATTATAATGAAATCTTCTCACCGGTGGTTAAACATTCATCTATTCGTATAATTCTATCCATGGTGGCCCATTTTGACATGGAACTTGAACAAATGGATGTCAAAACAGCCTTCCTACGCAAAGAGCTGGATGAATTGATCTTGATGCAACAACCAAGTGGTTTTGAAGCTCAATGCAAAGAGGATTGGGTCTGTCATTTGAAGAAATCTCTCTATGGGTTCAAACAGTCACCTAGACAGTGGTATTTGAGGGTTGATTCCTTTATGTTGAAACACAGCTATGTTTGAAGCAACTTTAATAGTTGTGTTTATTTCAAATTACTGCCTAACAACACATACATATATCTACTGTTATATGTTGATGACATGTTGTTGGCTTGCAAGGACATGTCACAAATTGGCTTGCTTAAGGGACAACTGCAGGAGGAATCTGAAATGAAAGACTTTTGGGTTGCTAAGAAAATTATGGGGATAGAAATCACTAGGGATAGGAGCTTGGGAAAGCTAATCATTTCCCAAAAGGATTACTTAACGTGGCAAGTTAAGTTCTCCTGTGGCACATTTTCTCCACGCTGGCACGTTAAAGCCTGACCCAATGACTATGCACCAAATTATCTCTCTCTCTTTCTTTCTTCCTTTCTCTCTCTACGGCGTGTGTGCATCTGTGCATTTACTCACTTTACCAACAAAACAATTTACTTTACCAACACAGGGGGAAGGGGAGTAGCGATGCAAAGGGGAGGTTTAGGGAGTGGGGTTGAGGGGCAAGGTGAGTAGCAATGGGAATGTGGGGTTTCAAGGGGTGGGGTGGGTGAGGTATGGTGACTAGCGATGGGAATGAGGTGATGTGGTTTTCTGAACAATAGCAATGGTTTTTATAAGGAATAAAGATTTTGATGAAGAAGATGAGTGAAGTGTGGCCAAGGAGAGGGATTCTTCTCCCAGCATGGAGAGAACATGATTACTTAGTCCTTGGTGTCATCCAGCATGAAGAAAACGTGACATAAGAGCACTTAACGTGCTATGTTGACACCCAATGGATGGAATCCACACATAAGATGACAGAAAAAGTAACATTATGGTACTTATTATCTTTTAAGGACTAAAATGATGTCAACTATCTTTTGAGGACCAAATTGATGTCACTCATATTTTTCAGGGACCAAAATAGTAGTTTACAAATATAAATATATTGGAAGAAAAATGTATTGGTTCTATGTAGTAAAGGCCCAAAGTCCTAAGTTCAATCTGTTTAGGCCAAATCATTCACCAATTATAACAAGTTATCATAATAGACGACTAGTTCTAACTCATCTAGGTCGATAAATAAGAATATTTCTCATCATGAATGGTTTTATAGAACTCCATTTATCAATTATTTGAGTTATCGGTTTCACTTAAGCGTATAAGTAGACTAGGTTCTCTAACTCGTCATCCTTCTCATTTCAGGACTTGATCCGAGAGCTAGGATATCGAATGAGGGACCTCATCTATAACTACATTACATGCGACCTCAGTATAGAACATTGACATCGTCTATGAAAATCTATCAGAATTTGCACATGTTCTCCTCGCGATCAAGCATGACGTCAGAGAAGAAGCAAACCCGAAAATGAAATTATAACACAAACCCATCCCTTAAGTGGATGAGGCATCGCAAAACTCAAACGAGCCAACTGCACCACTTGTGATTGTAAACCACCACATGACAAATGAGATTTCCATGTAAACCAAATCTAGGAACTTAAGCAAAATGTAGAAGAGCTCCGATGAGAATAAGCTCGACCTTCACTCGAGGGGGTGGTTGAAAACCTAGGAAACATATGTAAACCAAAACAAGAACCTTCCTCTCACTATCGTAAATCCATATCATATGTGGTTTGGGCCCCGCCTTACTAGACATTAGCATTTATAATCCACATCCTTGTGCAACCATTTCAACCAATGTTTTAAAAACAGGACCGGACTGGTTCAACCGATTGGACTGTGAACTGGCTATGTCTCCAGTTTGGTTACCCCTTAAAAACCATTTTCAGCATTGAATTGGAGTTGAATCATTCGAACCGCCCAAAACCGAATTAAAGTGATGGACCGTTCGAACTGGAATCGATTTTCAATAACCAGTTGGTTTGAACTTAATGCTTTTCATTTTTCAGTTTCAACCCATATTTCCTCTTTGTTTTAGGGATTTAATTTGTTCTGTTTTTTCTCCATGCAGCTTTCACGCAATCGCAGCCTTGATTGGTCTAATCTAGTCGTCCAACTCGCTGTCGTCTTGCTCGTCATTATCCAGCTTGCCGCCTCTATCTTGCTCGCCATTGTCCAACTCTTCTAAGTTATCGCTTGTTAAGTTGGGAGGATAGTGATTCTTTGTTGTCTTTTTATTCCACAGTAGTTGTTGTTATTTTTTTAAAAATATATTTGGCTCACTGGAAATATCTTTGATTTGGATGGTTTCAGTTATGGGGCTTGAAATGGTCAGAGAAAATAAAATGTTGGGACTAAGATTGATTCCAATGCACAAGCATTCAAATAGGTGTCCCTTTATTCCTTATGGTTAGCTTCTCCTCTTTCTTAAATTGGGTTCCTTTCATTTATTTATACCCATTTACGTCTATAGACTCCATACTCTCTTAATTTTGAAATTCATACAAGAGGGGTTGCATGCTTTTGAAAAATGGAAATAAAGCTTTTACATTTATATTTGTGTCTTGCAGTTATCATTTTTTTAAATTTTTCAAAAGTTCTTGGTTGAAATTGAACTTGAAGGTCTTTTGTAATAGATATCCACTTCATTATTATGCTTTCATATCAATTATTAGGTGATTTTATTTTTATGGATTTGGGTTACATGACTTCTTTTATAATTTATATTATTAGGTTTACTCTTATATATAAATATATATTTATAATTATTACGTTATCCAGTTTGAACACCAGTTCAACAGGTTAAACCAATCGAATCATGACCCAAAAGTCTCGCTGGTTCGATCTCCGATTCGGTTATTAAAACATTGATTTCAACCTTAAGCATTAGTTCCCTTACCCTAAACTCGTGTTGTGTATGTAGGCTACGCTTATCACATAGCAAACTCAACCATCCCCTAGGCCCACTTCCCTCTACTATGCTCTTGGCCCACCGTATCCAAAATCTTTATACACCCTAATACCACAGCACACGTCTAACAATCCTTTCTCCAATATAACAATGTGCATACCTATACCTTAAAACTCTCGATTTCTTTATAATCAAAATCCCTATGATGGATCTCAAATCCATAGGAACACATCAAACGTTTTAAATCCACAAAGTTGTTATCTGAGGTCCCAACACTATTATATGCAGAGCTTTTACACCACGAACAATGCAACACTACAATTGTTCACCTCACTTGAACCAAGGTCAATATTCGACTTTGCCAATTTGGTGCGAAGATTTTAATCTCATTTCTCCACTAATCGAACACACCAGAACACCTTTGTAAGCTTAATTAACTTATGAAAAAATGAATGAGTCATTAAAATAATTCATTGGGAGGTTGAATAGGGAAGCCCTGGAAACATGAAAACTTAGTAAAAAAAGTAGCAATGTATGCCATCATAATATCCTTTCAATCTACACCATCCGTTAACTCATTAGCGAAGGATCCACCTGTCAACTTGGATGAGCTAATGGAAAGTACACCAAATACATCAATGTGGAAGAGATTTCCCAAGCTAAGAAATTAGTAGAATGACCTCGCGAGGATGACAATGGATGGTGCAAAAAACATTGCAAATAAGCCAAGCAGAAAAGTTCACCCCATAGAAAATTCATAAGTCACACCCCCTCAACTACTCTTGAAGTAAAATCCTATAAGAAACCAACAATTATGACCTCATTAGGTTTACAAAGAAGAGGAAGAGCAAGAAGTGAATTTTAAAAAAGTCACGACATTGTGACTTCCAAAGAGATTATGGACATGCCACAAAATAGTATGTCGATCTAAAAGATAAGATTAAGAACATTTTCCATCGTCGGAGCTACATCAATACGTTAGTTATCCGAGGAAAGATACGATGATCCTTAGATCTGAGGTTAAATGACTGATTACTAACACAAAAGAAGTCATTTCTCAAAGAAATACTCTAATATTAGACAACAAAGTATGAGCACTAAAAGAGACAAATACAATATCAAAAGGGTAATTAATACCAACACAATAGGCTTTGCAGGAGTTCGACAATTGAAGTCATCACAAAAATATTAATGGACCAAGGAAGCATAATGTTTAAGATATAAAAACATTCATGAGCTTCCACCTAATAGTTTAAGGGTTTTGGATAGGTAGTCATTAATATGATATTAAAGCCTCAATGATTGAGTGGTCAGGTATTCGATTCTTATTGCCCTCATTCTTCACATGATAGAGTGAGCATGTACATTGTCTACACTTTAATCCCAAAGGGTTATTGCGTGAAGATGCATGTTAGAGAGATAAAAATCAATCTTGAGACTTCACCTAACATCTTAAGCTTTTAGGAGAATTAGTTTTTGACATGATATTATAGCCTCTATGACCAAGTGGTCAGGAGTTCAATCATTGCCTCCCTCGTTCTTATAAATAAAGTTGAATTTTAGCATTAGGAAAAAAAATGAGAATGTCCATTGTTCATGCTTCAAGCTTAAAGAACTTTTGTATAAGGAGACGTGTTAGAGATATAAAATCATTTATGAACCTCCACCTAATAACTTAAGCTTCTGGATTGGTTGGTCATTGACATGGCATCAGAGGCTCTATGACCAAGTGGTCATTATTTCAATCCTTACTGCCCTCATTCTTTAAATAAAAAGTTGAATTTTATCACAAGGTAGAGTGGACCTATGCATTGACCACGGATCAAACCCAAAAGGATTTTAAATGAAGGTGTGCTAAAAATATAAAGTCATCCATGAATCTTCACTTAACAGTTTAAGACTATGTTTTGATAGATGAAGTTAAGTGGTTAGTAACGAAATTGGGTGGTAAAAGGAACTTAACACATTGTTTGAAAGTTTTTTTAAGTAATGAAGTAGAATGGTTAAGAAGAGAAACTCATACCACTACTTACCACTCCAACTGTTAAATTTTCATACCTTTTAATTTAGGGGATTTGGAATTGGATACTTCTTTCCCTTCTTTATTTAGATGATCATTTATAATTATAACCCTTTACACTCTAAACAATTGAGTGGGCAAGAAATTAAAAGGATAAGATTGAAAGTCAAATTTATAATTTATTACACTCCATTAATTACAATTGTGACTTTTAAACAACGGAGAGAGTCTCCCTTCCATTCATTTATTAAAATTTTCAAACAATAAAGTGATATTTTTTACTTTTTCACTCCATCTCATTCCAAATTACTCTAATATGAACCATTCTTCTTAATTCCTTTTAAAACTCCCAAACATACTCTAAACTTTTGAGAGAATTGATTCTTAACACATAGCAAACCATAATGATTGGATACAACACAACAAGCATATATAGAACCCATTGACAATCAAATTCTTGGATGAGGTTTATCAGGTCATTGAGAAAGGGCGCAATGATCCCACGGTTATCACCATGGTCATCACAAACGTCATGGTGATGAAAATATTAATGGATTAAGGAAGCATAGCAGACATTTTACGCTACTTTTTAGTAGCTACTGTTGTCGCGCTGCATCCTCCATTCTTTTGATGGCTCTCTTGTCGTTTTTTTCAAGAAAAGTAGATAACATAACATGCTACATCGAGTTATGTATAAGGGTGAGAAGAAACCCAAAATGTCAGGGAGATATGTTCAATGGATTTACTAAAGAACTATATTAGTGGGTTTGACATCACATCTTAACTAAAAACCTTAAAGTATTAGGTTTATGGATTCTTTCACTATATGTTCCATACTTTGTTTGTTCCTTTTCAATGTGAGACTTTTCACCCACATCCCACTCATATTTGAATTTCCAACAATTTTACCCTTAAGTATGAGTCCTTAAGTCCTTACACGGGTTCACTACCCTAAAGTGGAAGCCTTTTCCTAGTAGTTCACGTGTTACCACTCGTTGTAAGCTCCAAAGTCCTAAAACATTGTATTTTAATGATTAACAAACCATACGATTTGTTTGTTACTAATCAAGTTCAATTCCATGCTTTCAGAAATCCTACTTATGCCTTGAAATGATAAGAAAGGTATGGATGATCAACGTAGATAAGAAGCTTAATCTAGATATCAAGAATGTTGATAAGAATGATCAATCTCAGAATCTTAGCTCAAGTCAAGATTTGGATTTCAATTTGAAGACAACATTAGAAGTCTGAAAGAGCTTAGAGTGATCACTTTACTGAAATGTTAGAAGACTCTCTTCTAAAGATTCAAAGAAAAACTCTCAAGAAGAAGTGAAGTTGGAAAAGCAAGATGAGAAGATTCGAGTGTAACTGCATCGAGTTAAGAAGGTTCACTTTCAACCAACCTTCTCATCAACGTTGAAAGTCAAGCATTAAAGCACGCTGACACACCAGAAAAAGTACTCCACCAAAGGATATTCAGAATTATTTTCAGAGTGTCAATGGTTAATTTCAAAGCCTATAAAAGGATATCAACTTCAAAAGAAGAGAGAGCAACACTACATTAACTATTTGATCAATACAACAATGTTATGAACCTTCTCATCTATTACTCTTTGTGTATTTGCTAACCTTAATCTTAGAATCTTTTCAGTGAGAGTTGTTTGCTTGTACTTAAGTTTATTATCCACTCTTAAGTGTTTTTGAAAGCTACCCAAACACAAACAACCTTGTTTATCTGTATTTGATCGTGTGAAGATCGTTTGTAAGTAATGTAAGTAGCTGAAGGTTGTTGTTACTGATGTCTTGACCTGAAGAGGCAAGTGTGAATCAAAGAATACTTGTAATATAGCTTGGAGAGGCTAATGTGAAAGAAAGAATACTCTATTGCTATAAAAATCCTAATTTTAGCTGGGGACCGGGCATATGCACATGGTTTAGTCAAATCAGTATAAATATTGTGAGTTGAGCTTTTCTTCTCTAAGCCTTCTTTACTTAAGTTTCATACATGTTGTTTTCTAAGTTGACTTTCTTAAAGAATTTCTTGAACTCAACTTTACTTTAAGCAACCTACTTATCAATTGCCCTTAAGTTTTCAAACTTAAGATTTTACTCGAGTTGCTTTTTGTTGAACTTACTTTTGAAAATACTTCACATATGACAAACCTTTTTTTCATAACCTTTTAAATAATTTTTCAAACTTGCTTAAGTGAAGTAACCTACTTTTGGACCTACTATGTTATTGTTCCTGTTCTTTATATCCAACCCTTATTTTCTCAAAGTCTAAACAACTTGAGAATGTTTAATACTTTGCACAAGTTTTCAAAAGTTAATTAACATGATTCAACCTCCTTTTCATGTTTATTTTGCTACTTTCACTTGGTTGTCACCTAATCAGGTCACGTTTGTGTCTTTATTGTTTCTCTAATGCTCGTCTTAATTGATTCGAATTATCGAATATGATATCACTTGTTGGGATGGTAAGAAATATCAAAGAATTATATCAGTGGGCTTGACATCATATCTTAATCTAAAACTTTAAGACATTCATAATTCTTTCCTCTTATATTTTGTTCATTTTGTTCATTATTTACTAATGTATGATTTTTCACCTATATCTCACTCATACTTTTATTTTTAACAACTACATGTTAGAGTTGTCAAGAGAGAAGGAGCCTACAACACCATCTAGGTTGGCCTAGATAAACAATATCAAATTAGTCCCCAAAATCTTTTTGTAATTTTTTATACATATGTAATAATTAAAAGCTTCACTTCTAAATTAATAATTAATTATTTCAAATTTTTTTTAAAATAAAGAATGACACTTAAAAAAGGTATTTATAATCATTTTATTTAGTTTTTATTTTCAGTTAGTTTTATTTAATAACTTATTTAAAACTTTAAATATATAATACATTTTTAAATATAAATACATTAAAATTATATTAAAAACTATCTTTTAAGTATATATAATGTAACAAATTAATTATATATTTTTTATCCTTCAAAATTTTAGTTCAAAATCATGCGTAGTTTGACACGCCTTTGGCTACCCAGTGCAAAGATCCCTAAAGGAGCTTGTGACCCCTGGGGACGTTTTCCATCCACCACCAAAAAGATGGTGGATCCATCCACCACCTTATATACACCATTGATTTTGTTTAAAAGTTAATTTATGGCTAAGTTTTTTTCAATGATACTTATATTATTAGTTAACATAACAAATGGATAAGTTTTTTTTTTCAATGATACTTATATTATTGGTTAACATAACAAAAGTTTGACTTCGTAAAAATATTGTGAATTTATTTGAAAATAATGTGTAATTTTTACTAAATAGCTCATGATATAATGGATTATTTAAAAGTTGCTCAAAAAATATAAAAAAAAATATTTAAGAATTATAAAATGAAAAAGTTGTTATGATTTTTAAATTAGACCAAGTATTAAAAATTTTGATTTTTTTTATTTATTAAATCCATTATTTTTATTTATTATTTTAAAATTTTAATTTTTACTAAAATCATTTTATTTTCAGATTTTATATTTAATTATATATTTTAAGTTTTTATGTTCACTTTTTTATTCTTCTATTTTGGTTGTTTTTGTATTTTCTTTTGCTCAAATTTTTCAAATTATTATTTTTATATAAAACTTGTTGGTTTATTATAATATTATTTTTTATTATTTTGACCAAGTTACTATTTCACATTTTGTATTTGTATTTTTTGTATTTATTATTTTTAATAATTTCTTAAGTCTTTTTTAATATATTTTTATTTTAATTTTTTGAATATGAAAATTGGAGTAATTTTATAAATAAATATTTATTAAAATTAAATATAATTTTAGTGACTTATGATAGCGAGTTACAGTGTTGGTGAATGAATACACCAACATCGTATTGGAGGAGAATGTTAAAAGCCTCCTACAACTCAGAAACTTTTACTATGCACTTATATGTGAAAGGAGTGTTGATGTTCTATAAAAATTACCTAAGATAATTGGTTATTGTCATTTTATGTTTAGGGACTTAAGTTTTAAATTTTATACTTTAGTCCATGATTGTTAAATTGTTATTTTTGGCAAATAATGGTTTAATTAATTGTAATAAAAATAAAATAAACATTAAATCTTGATTAGATTTAAACTATATGAAAGAAAATTAAAATTTTTTAAATTGAATTTGGATTTACCATATTAATAAAATTTATAAATAAATAAATATTATTAATAAATATTTATTTTTCATGAATTAAAAATTAAATATTTGTTGAAAATGTATATAATTATTAAAAAATTATAAGATAACTGAATTAGTAATATGTTATGTAATTTTTTTAAAGTTTTTTTGTAATATTTTATTTTAAGATTAAATTATTTTTATATGCTAGCATGAAATTTTATTTTGGCCCATTAGTTTTTCTTACGATGGCGAATACCCGTTAGGAAATTTTAGTTTCATTATGGTAACTACTTGAATTTATTTTACATAGTTCTAATATTAATATTATCAAAACTAGCAAATAGATTATATGTTAGTTACAAATTCAAGACTGTGCAGTGTAGGTAGTGTTATTCAATAAACATATGTATTTTCAATTTTTTCATGAAATTAAGAATATTTATTTTCCCTAAAGAATCTAAAAAGAATTTCATAAAAAATTATAACTTTTTATTATTCTTCTCCCAAGATTATGAACAATTAAGAGTCTTCTTTTTACAAAGAATCTATATATATAAGTAAAATTACTTTTGAAACAATTAATAGTATCATTAAATATAATTATATCATTAAATACATAGTATCATTAAAATTTAAAAAGATAATTATATTAGGAAGTAAAATGTTATCAAAGTATATAATTAAAATTTAAAAAATTAAATAGTGAAATAAAAAAATAGACAACTTTTCTAATATAAAAAAATAATTTATAATATTTCCTGTATTTATTTTTAAGAATTTTTATTAAAAAATACTTTGTAAATTTAACATATATGAAATTATAATTATATATAAAAACATTATTTTTTAAAAAATAAAAATAGCACAGATAAAATAAAATAAAATAAATTATTTCAGCCATAAAAAATTAATTTATAATATTTTCTGTATTTACTTTTAAGAATTTTTATTAAAAAATACTTTGTAAATTTAACATATATGAAATCATAATTATATATAAAAACATTATTTTTTAAAAAATAAAAATAGCACGGATAAAATAAAATGAAATAAATTATTTCAACCATAAAAAATTAATTTTAAAATTTTTTTCATCTATTTTTAAGAATTTTTATAAAAATTATTTTATAAAAATGAACATATTCAAAATAATAATTATAAAATATATAATTATAAATAAAAAATTAAAATATAAACTATAAAATAACCCGTGCAAAGTACGGGTAAGATAACTAATTTTAGTGTAATTTCTTATTTATGAAATGTCACAATGAAAATAATAATTAACTTATTAAATCAATTTTAAATTTGATTATTAACCATTAAATGAATTCATTAGATATATTATTAATAATTAATACCTCATATTCAACGATGTATGTAAACATGTTTTTATTTATTATAAAACATGTTAGAGGTCAGCTGACCCTACACTTAAACTGTTATACGGCCTTAAATTATTCAGTAGAAAGATGTGACAAGGAACTTCGCATAGATCAGTACGCCCTCTGGTATTGAGTACAAAGATGGATGGAGGAATTTGATGTCCTTGCATGCAGATTAGACTTGAGACGAGCTTAACATCATAATTCCCAAGAGTAAAGGAAAGGCAAACCGATTTACAAAGAAAAAGAAAAAGAAAAGAAAAGAAATGACAAACCGGATATAAGACAAGCTACTCACAAGCTCATTAATTTAAAATCATTAATAACAATACTATATTCTAAAAAATTAATTATAAATATACTAGCATATACTTAGGCAGTGAATTTGGTGTATGAAAATACATCTCTAAAAGTCATCAAATATGTTTGCTTGTTAGTATTGTAAACTTCATTCCTTTGCTAAAATACAAAAATGGGATTTAAACTTAATCTTCTCTACAATAACGATCAATATGTCAAATTTTGTTACATTTGTTGACTGTTTTGGCATAGTTCCGGAAGACGATATATATTGATTATTTAAAGTGAATCAGACATAACGACTTCTGTTTAAAAAAAATTTAAATAATATTTTTCTTCTTATTTTTTAGTTTTATGATAAGAATATTTTTAAACACTTTTTACGTGAAAATTAAGTTCCTTCTAAAATAATTTTAAAAGACTCATCCTTATATCAACTTAGTGCCAAAACTCAATTCAGATAACACATATCTTTATGAACAACTCTTGGGTTAAATAATTTTTTTCAAGCAAGAAAAAATAACTGGAAAACGCTAGAAGCAAGTAAAAGAATTACTCTGAAATTACTGTTTTCGGTTAATAATTATCTTCTTCGTGGAGAGTAAACTTTTATATATTGCTAAACAACACAAGAGTCAATGAACAAGATAGATTAACAACAGCCTGAGACAAAGGAACAAACCTGCACCACAAAAAGGATGGATCAAGTTGTGATTTGTCCTTGCTTCACCACTATATATAAAGGCAACAAACGACCAGAAGTTTTGATAAATAAGAACAAATGCAGAAGAAGAATGCTTCAAGAGACAATGGTAAAGCAAAACGCTACAGGATCCTTCCTAGCATCACCTCACAGCTTTGATCGCTTTGAAAATGAAGTTGCAGAAATGAAGATTGGCACATTGAGATTTGTAGCAAAAATCCAGAGACTGGGGAATCGGTCTTTAATTAGAATTTGCTTCCAACTTTATGAAAAGAGTAATGATATATTTTTTTAACACTTTTTTTTAATATCTTTTTAATTATTTAAAATAAAAAATATTAAAAAATTAATAAAAACATTCGATATCTTAAAACCTCAAAAATTATTTAATATTTATTTCTTAAAATAATTATATGATTTAGTGTGTGTTTGAATTAGTTGTGAAAAAAAAATTATGTGAAAAATCGATTATGTGTACAATCGATTTTCAATAAAATCGATTATAAGAAAAATAATTTATGTTTACATCTGTTAATTCATAATCGATTTTATGATAAGGAGTTTTGTTTAGATTGTATAAAAAAATTACTTTTATGTATTAAATTATCAAAAAAATATATGAAATGATTAAAAAAAATTATTTTAATTAAAAGTAAATAGGTATTTATCACTTAAAATTTTTAAAATAATATGAAATCAGATAATTAAAAGCTTAAAATAACATCTTTTTAAAAAAAATTATTTTTAGTTATAAAAAAATAATCTTAACTTATAATCAAGTTTATACACTTTAAATAAATAAAATAAATTTTTATTAAAAAAATATGTTTAAGAAAGAATTAATTTTTTTTAAATATTTTTTGTAAAATTAATTTATTAAAAAAATAAAATTATTTTTAATACAAAGAGTGTGGGCCATTTATTTATTCCAATAATTACTTTTCCGATCCCAATTACCTGCTACGTTCAGCCTACGACTAGGCACCAGCGGCCAAAACCTATGAATTCTACTTTTATTATTTGAGTGAGGGAATTGGTATCTATGAGTTTGTTATTTTAAGATAAATTATTAATTATTTATTAATTATTAATTTTATAATAAATATTTTAAAATTTATTATTTATTTTTTTAATTATGAATATTTAAGGTAATATATTAAGTATTTATTAGTTATTATTTATATTTAATAAAATTTTAAATATTTATTATAAAATTATTTATTAATAAATAAATAATTAATAATTCACTTTAAATATCATAATAATTTTTGTTTATTAAATATAAATAAAAATTAATAAATATTTAACCGTTTATTAAAAATATTAATACTTAAAAAAAATATGAATATATGAATACTCACCACTGAGTATAGATATATCTTCTTAACTTTAACTTTTGTCATTAATTTTATAAAAAAATGTGGTATTCGCTAACAAATTTTTCTAATAAGTAAGAAGAACATTTGTCACATTTTAAATTTCAAAAAATATTAAGTGTTATTGATTTTTTCTTTTTTCAAATTTGTTAATAATTAACCAATTATTTTACCTGTGCATTGCACAAGTAATTTTATAGTTTATATTTTAAAAAATTTATTCAAAATGATGCTTTTACTTATAATTATTATTTTAAATAGGTTTAGTTTATGAAGTATTTTTTAATAAAAAATGTTGTAAATAGATGAAGGAAATATATAAAATTAATTTTTTATGTTAGAGAAACCATATTTTTATTTTATTTTACCTATGTTTGCACATATTATTTTATATTTTTTATTCTAAATAATGTTTTTATGTATAATTATTATTTCATACATGTTAAATTTGTGAAGTAATTTTTTAATAATTTTTAAAAAAAATAAATGAAATGTTATAAATAAATTTTTATGTTGGATAGATTATTTTTTTTAATTTTATTATTTATTTATTTAAATTTTAATTATGCTTTGACAACACTTACTCTCTAATATTGTTGTTTTTTTATTTCATTATTTAATTCTTTTTTAAAAAATTAACATGTATTTAATAATGTTATTTTATTTAATGATACAATTAATTATTTCTCGAAGTAATTTTACTTATATATATATAGTGTTTCTCTTTTCTCTTGATAAAAAAAAACTCTGTAACATTAATTATACAAGAAATTAAGTGGGTCTCGTAAGAGTGTTTAATAATACACACACATATATATACATTACCAAAAGATCAAATCGCATTCAGGCATTCAGCAGTAACATTGCTATACTCTTTGACCATCTCAGGATATTTTAGTTGATTGAGGTGTTTTATCTTATTTGATCCAGTTTAAAATAGATATATAAAATTATTTTGAATATGAGAAAGTTATTAAAACACATTTTAATATTCATTTGAATTTTTTTTGGTAAAATAATTTGACTTTTTTTATTTTGTTAAAATAAATTTACTTTTACGTAAAATAAGAAATGTATTAGTTAAATGAGTTTTATGTACTCTATAAACGTTACTTAATAATTTATTGACTCATAAATAAATTTATAGTTCTATTTCTATAGATTAATTACAATTTTACTTTTTCATTAATTTTTCATTATAATCTTCTTCGTATGAGTTTCCCTTCGTTCATCCTTTTTTAAACCTTTTATTGAAGAAGACTAGCTCAAACGACTTTTGAAGTCTTCTAAGAAAAATAATAGCTGAACTTACATAACTTTGGATAAGTTGAAGACTTGAGGATAACGCAGTAACCCTTTGTTTCTTTACAGAGACATAAATAAGAGAGAGTTAAAAAAGAAAAAAAAAATGAGAAATGATTGTTTGATTAGAAAAAAAAATAAAAGAAAAAAAATTAATGTATCTCATAACTTTTTTATTTTTTCTTTAAAGTAGGAAGAAAATAAGGAGAAATACTCTTTATTTTTATACTTTCTATTATATTTTTTTTCTCTTTTATAAATAAATAAATAAGAATAAATATATATTTATAACAAAATTTACAATTTTTTTTATTTCTCTCTTAATTTTCTCAATTTAAATAATTTAAAAATTTATTTATTTTTTATTCTATTTCTCTTCTTTTTTACTTTTTTTCACTTTATTTATCTCTTTCTTATTTATTTCTTAATTCAAACAAAGCATAAGTGTAGTACTATTATCGAGTTTCAATAACATTATGTTAAGAATATGAACTTGTTTTTCTTAAAATTTAATTTAT
This sequence comes from Styphnolobium japonicum, assembly GCA_023212625.1. Taxonomy (NCBI): domain Eukaryota; kingdom Viridiplantae; phylum Streptophyta; class Magnoliopsida; order Fabales; family Fabaceae; genus Styphnolobium; species Styphnolobium japonicum. Next base: position 8,505,312 of record JALBWW010000007.1, on the reverse strand, counting down.
ATATGCGAAGCTGGAAAAATTTAAACTCATCCAATGAATATCAAACTCGAGCGCAGAAGCCATCGAATGTTTCGTATCACTGCAAATTATAAACCCTCAATGATGAATAGAGGTGTCATTCCGACTTTGACGATTCAGCATTAAGGTAGGTGACTAGGGTCAAAATCCACAAACTAGTCCAACTTGGCGACGAAAAGATTGGATTACGTAGGTGTAACTAGGGGGACCCTTTTTCTAAATAATTAATGTATTGGTTTAATAATTTTTTAACAGAAATGCTTGGGAGCCGGAAAAGTAACACCCAAAATTGACCGGATATGTAATGATAAATATACTTTAGTGGGTCTCACGCAAAAAAAAATAACTGTTCATTTTTGTTTTCAATTCCTCCATGCTGAGTTGGGTTATAGAGCATCTCGGTTACGTAGTAGCACTCTTTTTTTAATTTATATCTATATATTATTATATAAAAATAATTTATAAAATTTAGATAAGTGTTACATATTTTTCATATATGTGTTTTTTCTTTTAAATCCCTACTTATTTAATTCGGCTCTTTTGATACTAAAATTTTAAATTATTTTGATTTTAATTTTTTAATTATACTAACTAATTAATTTAATTTTATTTAAGTAATAATTTATTTTATTTTTTTATAACTAATTAAATACAATTTTGAATCTTATTTTTATCTTAAAATTTTAATAATAACTAATTGATTTTTAATATAGCTCACTCATTATCTTATCATTTGAAAAATTATTTTTTTGATGTAGAATTTTTAGGTAATTTTAGTATTCATCTCAATATAAGAATGACCATAAATCATAATTACATAATTTTCTAAAAAAACAAAATTAATGGGTTTAAATGATATGTAACTAAAGTAGGTAATTTCTTAATTTTTAAATAAATTATTCATAGATTTTTTTAAAACATAATATGAATAATACCTCCAAATCTTAGATTTATTTAGATCTTATTAGATATGTTTTTAAATATAAGAATTTGTTCATATTTATTTTTTTAGATGTTAACTATGATAAATAATTTTTTGTTAAGTCATATCACGCCTCTTATCTCTTTGAGTATGTGAAATCAAATTTAATTTTTTTTATCAGATAACTAGATTGAGTAATTATATTTCATATCTTTAAAATTTTAAAAATTAATAACAGTTAAAAGTAGTGTAAATAAGTTATGCAAAGATACAAAGCCTATTCAAATTTCATTGAACTTGCTTTGATCTCTTACATTTTGATAGTGGTTCCAAATGTATTTTTCTCCCATCTTTCTTTGTTGTTCTTTACATTCTTAGTTTTAGATTATTATTATGGCAATGCTTTATGCAGTGGAATTTTGGGTTCTATACAATGTTTTAGGTTCTTTACTTTTTTTTTATTTGGTGTGAATGACTGAATTTGATTTTTTGTTCATTTCAATTATACAATGACTGCCTATTATGATTTTGTTAATGAGGTCAATGCTAATAATGATAAAAAAAAATATGAAAGTATAAAGTAAGAGTTTTATGGTTCTATAGTGAATTTTAAAAGTTAGATATATTTCCTTTGTACAATTATACCATTTACATTTTTTATTTAATTAACATGTTGATCAAAAAGTTGAAAATGTATTTAGTTACAAACTAAATGATTTTGTTTGGTTCTCTTGTATTAAAATATTGTAAAATCATTGTGCATAGACCAATATTATAAAGTTGTTTAACATTGTTAGAAACTAACAATCAAATATCACAAGTGAAGAATATTTTTATAATTATTACTTTATTTAAAAAAAACTTGAGAGACAATAGATATATTAATTATTTTATGCTAAAGTTAATTGTTATGAGTTTGATAATTTTCTTATGATATAATTAATTTAAGAACTTATGTAAAAAGTATTATAATAAATAACACATTATTATTTAAAAGTCTATACAAGTTTAATTTAACAAACTCGTGCATCGCATGGGATAATAAAACTAGTTATTTAAAAAAGTAAGTATTAAATAATTTTTGAATTTTTAAGATACTAATGTTTTTACTTTTTTATTTAATATTTTCTGGTTTAAATAATTAGAAAATGTTAAGAGGATATTATATATATTTTTGAATAAATTTTTAAGTTTTCATTAGTAATTAATTATATTTAATAAATTTTTAAATATTTATTTTAAAACTAAGAGTTAAAAAATGTTTAAGAACTCATCTTAAATATTATACCTATAAAGTATCATAACAACTCTGTAACCAAGATTTGAAATTATTACACGACCAAAATGCATATTATTTTATGGTCTGATTATACATGCATATGATTTAATGATTTATTAATTACATTTAATATATTTTTAAATATTTATTTTAAAATTAACAATAAATAAATATTTAAAAATTTACCGTACCTACCATATCAACTCTGTAACCAACATTTGAAATTATCACATGACCAAAATACACATTATTATTGTTATACATACATGATTTAATGATTAAAATTTATTTATTTTTACAATAAATCACTTTTTCCAATATATATATATATATGATTCAAATGATACAGGTGTAATTTATCGGACCATTCAATAATTTTTATAAAATGTAGTTTTTATTAATTCAAATATTAAATTATAACTATTTATCATCTTGATCAATTGTCTTAAATTTTACAAAGAATTAAATATTAATAAAATTTTAATCAAATACTTCATATCTTTATACCTTTTAAAATAATTAATCTTAATATATATTAATGAAATATAAATCATTTTTAATTAATTTAAAATTTTATAAATTTATATGTGATAGAAATTTTTAATCTCGTAATAAATATTTTGAAAATTTTATTTATACTCAGAATGTTTTTCGGCTGTTATTGAAGAAAAAAAACTTTTTTTGTCATAAAAAACTAAAGAAGATCAAGCAAATAGACAATTTTTGCAAGATCAGGTTAAAGGAAATACTTTCTTTTGCCAATTCTTTTAAGTCAGTACTACTAGAGTCACACTTGTATTTTCACAAAAATTCAAGACCATTTAAGGGCGTCAAATAAGTTTAAAAAGAAACTATGGGTGGCCATCGTGCTCATATGTTTGGCAGCTTTCATATTAGAATCATGTTTTCAGTATAAATGTAATTTTAATACTCTAAACTTAAAAGTGAAAGAAATGTTTTTTTTTATGTGTATTGAAAAAAATATTTTTTTATAATTGATATTATATCATTATTTTAACATTATTTAAATAAATATAAATTAATAGTTAAATATTATTATAATTATACTCAAAATAATCTTATTTTACAATATTCAAAACAAACATAACTTTAGAAAAAATTATTTTCCACTAATTTATTTATAATTAATATATTTAAAATTAATTTATTAACAGTCTAATTTAAAATAATTCATATCCTTTTTTATAATTACACATTCAAAAGTTATTTTTATCAACATTATCTAAATATTTATTTTAACAAAATTAATTTTCAGATAAAGAATTCAAAACATAAATCACTTCACTCAAACTCACTTATAATTAAAATTAAGATTGCAAAATTAAATTTATCAAAAATAAGTTCATAAAAAGTTAAATTTACAAAATTTAATTCAAATACACACTATAAGAAGTAAGTTATAGTGCGTTTGGATATGATACTTTTTTCAAGAAGCACTTTTTTTATAAAAAAAAATACTTATACAAATTTGTTTTGATGCAACTTTGCAAAAATGTAAAAGTTAAAAAAAAGTATATTTACCACTTTTTTAAAAATTAATGATTCTCAGTTTCTTAAAAAAAAAAAAAAAGTAGAAGTGGGTTTTAATATAATTTTTTAACAAAATTATCTTTTTCTTTTATTAAAAATTACATACCATATCTTTTCTTTTTTTCTCCTTGCAAACTCTACATTTCAGTAATTGCATTACAAAAAAAATCTGTTCTTTTTTATTCAAAGAAAGTTAAAAGTCATTCTATTATTTAAAAGTACTTTTTACGAACATTACATCTAAATACAAAATAATTTTTTTTAAGAAAGCTCTATTAAAAAAGTTTATAAAAATATTGTTTTAAAATTTATCCAAGCAACTCTCTTACAAAATTATTTTTTAAACATTACATTTAAATACAAAATATATTTTTTAAAAAAAAGTTACTAATAAAAACTATAAAATAAATATTGTTTTTAAATCTTATCCAAGACAAGTCGTTAATTCACTCTCATTTAGTTACAGTTAACACTGAGTAGCATGAGCAAACACGTACCCTGGAAAATGATTTTTTTTTTTTTGATAAATGTTGTATATTAATATTGTTAAAATCGGATTGAATAATAAATTAAAAAAATGTCACTTCAAGCTCAACTACTTAGTTGAATTAATTGATATCATAATTATGTATTATATATATATATATATATAACTCAAAATATACATTATTAATAATAAAAATAATAAAATTTTAAAAACTTAATTTTTAAGCCTTATAATTAAGTAATTAAAAAATTAAAAATAATTTTAAAAAATAAAAAAATAATCAGTACATATCAATCAAATCAATTTATGAACTTTGACTAGTTCAACTCAATTTAATTATAAATTATAAAATTAAATAAAAGACTAATTCACAGACCGTGATCCGGTCCAGATAATTCTTTTTATTTTTTTTTGGTAAAAATGACCTGATAGTCTGACTCACAAATAAAACTAACTAATCTGATTCGAGCAGGACAAGAAACACAAAAGGCGATAAAGCTCTCCTAGTCGAACGCAACTTCATACCTAAAGGCTCGAACTTCTAGAACAGCTCCCCACCAACTCATCTACGCGTTCGTTGGTGGTCCGGATAAGACCGATGTGTACAGCTAGCAAGAAAAGACAAAAGAGATTACAAATGAGAAATTTGTTCTAAAGTGCCTACTAGTCTAAATACCTTATCCCCATCATAGTGGAACGCATTCATGATTGAAAAAAGACGTCTCACCTACTCCGTTGCTTTGTCAAAAGGCAATCCACTACATTATTTGTTTTTTATACATCGTAATGAGTGATAATACTTATACAAAAGAATTATCACAAAATATTTACAAAAATTTATGTAAAATATTAGATGAAGTTTAAATTTTACTATAATTTTTTTTTAATTTGATTCAATAATTTATATGAATTTTTATAAAAATTTTATATGAATTTTTTTTATATAATTTTTTTAAAAAGAGCTCTACTTAAAAAAGTTTATAATTATTTTTTAAAATTTATCCAAATGACTCTCCTATAAAAGTATTTTTTAAATATAACATTTAAATACAAAATAATTTTTTAAAAAATCTTACTAAAAAGACTATAAAATTAATTTTGTTTTAAATGGTTTAGGTATCTTGGATCTATTATACAAAATGACAGAGAGATTACATGAGATGTAACTCATAGGATTCAAGCTGAGTGAACAAAATAGAAAAATGCTTCGGGTGTTATTTGTAACCGCAAGATACCTCTCAAGCTAAAGGAAAAATTTTATAAAACAGCTATAAGACCGGCAATGCTTTATGGTATTGAATATTGGCCAGTAAAATGTCAACATGAGCATAAATTAAGGGTTGCAGAGATGAGAATGTTGCGCTGGATGAGTGGACATACAAGAAGAGATAGAATTAGGAATGAGTGCATTCGAAAGAAAGTTGGAGTAGCACCCATTGATGAAAAGATAACAGAGTCTCGCCTAAGATAGTTTGGTCAAGTGAGGAGAAGACCAATAGAAGCCCTGGTGAGAAGAATTGATAAGTTGGAGCATAGTCCCTTAGAGAGAGGTAGAGGTAGACCACTGACAACACTAAAGGATATCATTAAAAAAGATCTTGAAATAAATGGTCTGTCTGAAAGTATAGTTTATGACAGAGCACAATGACGTCATTTGATCCATGTAGCTGACCTCACCTAGTGAGAAAAAACTTTTGTTATTGTTGTTGTAAAATCTTATCCGAACGAATTGTTATTTCACTCTCATTTATAGTAACAGTTAACAATGACTAACAAGAACAAACATGCATAGGGAAAATGATTTTTTTTATTTGGGTAAATGTTGTGTGTACTAATATTCTTAAATCGGATCAGTAAATTAGAAATTTTTTTAATTCAAGTCCAATCGTTTGGTCGAATCCAATGATATCATAATTATATATTATATATATATATATAACTCATAACATATATTATCAATAATAAAATGAATAATAAAGTTTTAATGTCTCAATTCTTAAATTTTATATCACTCTTAGTTGAGTAATTAATTGATTGAAAAATAAAAAAAAATTTAAAAAAAAAAAATAACCAATTCAGATAAGCTCGACCGATTTATCAATTTAATCTAATTTTAACCAACTCAACTTAGTCTAATCATAAATTCAATTATAACAATAAATCATAATCAGATGAGAGATAAACATACATTCTAACTAGCCAATTTAGTCCGAATAACACTGATATGTACAGCTAGCAAGAAAACACATAAGAGATTACATAAAGAAGGGAGAAATTTGTTCTAATGTGCCTACTAGTCTAATACCAAATCCCCATCCTAGTGGAATGCATTTATGATTGAAAAAAGACATCTCACCTATTCCGTTGCTTCATTCTCGAAAGGCAATCCGCTACATTATTTGTTTTCTATACGTCGTAATCGTTTTTTTTTTTTTTCTCACTTTCACTAACATTTTATTAAATAAAAAAGCTTATACTTACAAAAGTAAACAAAATAAAGACGTAATTAATGTATAAAGATATTAGATTATACGATATTATGTATATATAATAATAATTATTATTATTAATGTTAACATATATTAAAACAAATAATGCTACATAAATTTTTTTCCTGTACTTGTTGATGCAGCATTACTCTTTTATAATATATCCTTAACTCTCTTTAGAATACGAAAGTGAAAATGTAGAGCTTGCTAGTCAATTGTTCGCTCAAGTCTGGGTGCCAATAGGAGAGACACAATGTTCAAACAAAAAATAGGATGAATACCTTAGAAAACGGACCAATTTTTAAAAAATCATAATTTCTTTCATAAAAAATAAAGATTTAATTTTGATTTATAATCATTGTAAAGTTTCTTATTATGTAATTATGTATTGTTAAATCATTAAAAGAATTTGATTATTATAATAACTATTTATAAAATTTAATTCTTTTAATAATATGTTAATATATAATAAATGATAGTATAAAAAATATTTATATTGTCAATAAATTAAATTTAAATTCAAAAAATAAATACTAATAATATATCCTGATAATAAATATTTTTAATTATTTAAAATATTAAATATTAAATAAAAAATAAAAACATTTAATACCTTAAAAACTTAAAAGATATTTAATACTTTATTCTCTAATTAATTGAAGAATTATTAGAAGATTCGTTAGGAGGATAAACAAACCACTTCAAGCAGTATTTCCAAATTCCAACAGAGTCTTGCGGCTCTTGCCAGGATCTTGGTTGTGTAAACGCAAAGATTGGGATTGGAACCGATGGTTTACGGAGGTTGATATAGTATTTTGATAAATTTAATATTTAAAATGAATTGTTAATTATTTATTAACTATTAGTTTTATAATAAATATTAAAAAATTTATTAAATATAAATAGTAACTAATAAATAATAAATAACTTACTTTAAATATTAATATTTAAAAAAAATATAAGTATCAAAATAATTCCAAAATTTATGCAGCCGGCAGAAGTGAGATTGAGATTTGCCCCAAGTTCACGTCACGTGCCTCGTGGTGTTTTCCACTAGATTCCCATCTGTCAAAATTGAAAATTTTATGAAAAATTTATTTGTGTAAATATTATTTTTCTTTTCCGATACTTTTAACATTAAAGAGACATAATTCATTTTTATTAAATAATAATACCTCTTCATATGATTTTTCCTTTGATTCACCCATTTCTTTTTTTTTTTCTCTTATCTAAGAAGACTAGCTGAAACGACTTCTGAAAGTCTTAGAAAAATTAAAATCCTCATTGATGAAGAGACGCACCATAGCGCGATTCACGGATCAGAACTAGGACAGGGACATGAGTCCAAATCCACAAACTAGTCAAACTTGCCCACATAAACGGCAACGACTCTAGCAAACAAATGATTTAGATATCGATGATGAATATAATTTAAAAAGTTAAATATAAAATGATAATTATTAATTAAAAAATAAAAAAAAATTGAATTCTTATATATACATAATTTATTATATAAATGTTTGTATTTTATAAGTCTCTTAACCGTTATTTTTTTTATAATAATTAAAATTTCCCACCATTTTTTAAAGTATAATCTTCACTTAAAGGATTCAAATGCGAGAAGATTGAATCATGTACTCTACAGCATTGATTAAAAATCACTTAAAAGTTATATAATTATTTAAAAAAAATTATATAATTATATGATTATATGATTTTATTCTTAATCACAAATACAAAATTTAATGAGTTCTAAGGGATACGACTTCTAAGAAATATCTCATAGCATGTTGTTATGTTTCGATTGCGGATGTTGGATTCTTTCTTTTTGAGTCTGAATTGGAACATGAATGATACTTATAAAAAGTACTTTGATACTTTTGTTACTCTTAATATCTTTTTCTCCTCAGTGGGTAAAATTTAATGTTTTTTGGGCAGAACATATCTTAGTCTTTGTTAACTGTTACCTTTTATATTATTAGTCTGACAAATCCTCTTATGGCTCTCAAATTATAGTTGTGAAACAAAGCTAAGGCAGCCGAAGCTCTAATCAAGACAACGTTACAGGCCTAAAGTGGTCGATGTCAACAATTACATGATGTAATTGTTACTTCTTGAGACTTTAGGAAGATTTGGGCTCAAGTGGTGTTATGAGCCTTATTTCACAAAGCAAGTTATGTTCGCCGAGGTGTTAAAAAGGGTTTAGTTCATAGTTTAATAATTTGGTTGTGTACTTTTATATATTTGATATTAAAAATTATTATGTTTTACTTTATCTCAGTATCATTAATTTTTATGAACATAAAAATTAATGATAATGTAATATTTTAAGTTATTTTTATATTTAAAATTAAAATATTTTATTAATATGAAGTATAAAAAAATTTCTAAAAAAATTCGACAAAATATCATTGACAAAATTATTTTGGCACTGATTAAAATATCAATATTAGAGATAATATAGGTTTTTAAAAATTATGTAAGTATATTTAAATAGATGACGTTGTATAGTATTTATCACTTCTTAGTCACTTGTTAAGTGTCTCTTATTAAAGCTTGATATGGACATATGGTGTAATACTATTGAATAGAAATCAACAACGACCTAGAGGTTGAAGGCTCCCTTCCCACCCTATAGGATCTCTGTTCAGTTTTCACTTCTCACATTTGGTGCATTTTATGGTAAGACTGGTTTACACGGTTCGTGACCGTTTTAACGGTTTTGAGATTGGTTTAGTTATCTGATTCTAGAAGCATGATCGGACCAACCTGTAAACCAGTTTGACTGATCGATTCAATTTGATTTTTTTAACAATAGTTAAAGGGAGCTTATTTATTTCTCATTGTATTGTCTCGAGTAGGGAAGTTGTATAATTAATTATCACGATCATGAAATTTTACTTTAACTCCAAATTATTTTCTACTTCAATATCTAATATTAAAATTAACGTATAATATGCTTTTTAAGCGAGTAAAAAATATCAATAATTTGATTACATGATTGTTTAAATTTTATAAAATTTGTTTGCAATACCAGAATAATAATAACTAGATATGTGTTTCACTATGTTTTATGAAATTACGAATTGCAGAAGAAAATATTAAATTCACCCTTTCCTTTTTTCTTTTCTTTTGTATTTGACTCTGTTTTTATGCAATTACGAAATGAAGAAGAAGGAAATGAAAAATAAATCAAGAAATGAAGCAAAACAAAGTCATACATAAGATACGCGGGGCGGCCAACTGAAGAACAACAACAAATTAATTAAACTCCAAAGTGCAAGTTATTATTATTAAGTTTAATCACAAATGTAACAGTTACAATCTCAATCGGGATACACAGCTCATTGGAATAAAGGATGATATTTGAAGCCAAAGCACCATTAATAAGCTAGAGATAGGGTATTATTTTTGAAAAATACAACTTACAGATAGTTACAATAAGTAACTTAGAAACCATACACAGCTCCTATAAAAATACATGTCAACTTTATCCTTCTATTTTTCTATTACCTTTTCTTTTGAGAAAAGTAAAGGAAATATTATAATTAGGTGTGAAATCAATCACTTTATATTAGTTTTGATTTTGATGAGTTGTTTTTACTTTTTAAAATTATTTTTGAGCAATCATTCATCTTAATATGAAAATTACAAAAAATAAAGAATATAATTGCTTTCATTATGAAAAGCTATTATGTTGATGTTTTATTTATTCTAAATTTTTATAATAAAATAACCATTTTTTTATAGTTGGGTAGCTAGGCGGAAAGGCAATTATAGGTAGGGACGGCGCTAAAAAATTTAGATGGGGTGCAATTAAATACAAATTTACATGATGGGACATATTACTTAAAAAATTATGTGCTGTCTTGAATTAGATTATTTTGTATTTAGGAAAGAGCTTTTAGATGAAAAGTTAATTTTGTGTAAAAATTAAACAAAATAAAACATGCATTATGCATAATATACATTTTTTTTTTTTTGAGAATGCCACGCCCTTTGCTCACTCCTAATTCGGCCTTTTGATTATAACATCTCTCGAGATGGACATCCTCGGCTATTCTTATGGCTTTTAGTCTTTGTTTGGTATGAGAGAAATGGAGAAGAGAGAATTAAAAAAGAGAGGAATAGAAGAGAAATGGAAAAATTCTCTTGTTTAGTTAGAGGAGAAATAGAGAAGAAAGAAAAAAAGTGGTGGGTCCCACACCTTTTTTATTTCTCTCCTAAAGTGAGAAGAAATAGAGAAAAAATGAGTAGAGATGAAAATTTGACTAATATACCATTCTTTTGTTATTTTATAAATAAATAAATAGGGGTAAATATGTATTTACAACAAAATTTAATTTTCTTTCTTTCCTATTTGTCTCCTAATTCTCTTAATCCAAACAACTTAAAAATTTACTCATTTTCTACTCTATTTCTTTTCTCCCTATTTCTTTCTACTTTATTTCTTTCTACTTTATTTCTTTCTACTCTATTTCTCTCATAATCCAACCAAAGCCTTAGAGTTGTGAATTCGGTTGGCCTGAATTCAAGTAAAAGTGTCAATTTGGGTGAGTTCATATTAGGGATAAGCTTATTTTGAGTCGGGTTAGATGGGTTCACAATGTATGCAGGCTAACAAATAGCCAGCTTAACCTGGCTCATGCGGGTTACGAGTTAGGGTGGTCTAGTCCATAGGTTCAAGTTTTTTTTTTGTCTTTATTCATTTTTTTTTGTATTTATAATAATAAGTTATTGATAAATTAAATTTCGACATCAATCAAAGTCCACAAAAATCATGTATGCAAATTAGATACAAGTTTAACATATTATATTAAGTGCATCAACATAAATAGTGAAAATTTATTACATTATTTTCGACATAAACGATTTAGGATATATCCATGAAGCATCTCTTAAATCATAAATTAATCAATTCAAGGAACTAGCACAAGTTAACATCATATTTTAAGTAGAGAAAAAAAGACTTACATGTACTCACTAAATTTGATTTATTTTTAAAAAAATCAAAATAAAGCTAGTCAAGTAAAGATATGAATAAATAATAGTAAAATTAAATATATAACAAAATAAGAAAATTTCACATAGTCGAATTAGCAGGCTGGCCCGCATCGGGCCAGCCTATTTTTAGGCTGGGCTGGGCTAGGTCGGCCCATAATTGGTTCGGACTGAGATTTTCTCAACCTAACCCACGATTTCTGTCAGGTTATTTGAGTCGACCTCTGGCTTGACCTATTTTGACACCTTTACTCCCAAGTCCCAATTCTTGAACAAACTTGGACAAGCTGAAGTAGGGGTGTTCGCAAATTGGTTTAGATCAGTTTTGAGGGGTAAACTTATCTGAACCAAACCAATCGATTTTCTCATATATAGAACCAATCGGTTTGGTTTAGATTTAGAAACCGAACCAAACCGAACCGATATTAATCGGTTTGGTTTAGATCGATTTTTCAGTTTTTGATCATTTAAAAAAAAATCTTATTCCTTTGCTTTTTTATGGCCCAAAAGATAATTCAACCTAATTATACAATAAATAACATACTTACCCATTTAAAACAAACAACAACAACCCATTTAAACAAAAATTAATAATCTTCTAGTGTAATGATCAAATATAATCATGATCAAACTTCTTGTGTAATAGTCAAGTACAATCATACAATAAAAATCTAAAATTTCAAACTAATTTTCAAATATATGAACCAGAACTTCCAGTCATAATTACCAAAGAAAGCAAGTGATAATCTACCAATTATCTAGTTATTATGTGCTTAATTTGGGTGGTTTTGTCTCTTTTGTAAAAAAAAATTTAGTTGTTTTGTCCTTAGTTCTTGGTTATTTTCATTAGTTGTCTTGTTAGTTATTTCTTGTTAATTTAGTTGCTTTTAATGTTAATAATTTTCTTTTTATTCTTACATGAGGTTGCATAGTAGAAAGATTATAATTCAAGAGCAATTCAAGTTATCTTTGCATGTTGGAAGAACTTGGCTTGGCTCAACGCAGGAGGAATTTCTATTATGGACAAGCTGTGCTGAGTGCAACAAAACCCTCGCTGAGCTCAATGGGCACAAATGAAATTTTTATTCTGGACAAGCTGCACTGAGCGCATCAAAAGATGTGCTGAGCACAAAACCACCCGAGAAGTGAAGCAAAAGCTTGGTTGAGCCAAGCTTCCAATTTTTACCTAGACGTATAAAATCACTTTTAAGGCAAACTTTCAAGGCAGTAGTAGCTAGGCATGAAATTTCCAATCCTAAAAGAAGAAAGAAGACTCTTGATCATCTTTAGGAGAAGATCTTTATGGAGTTTGAATTGTTCTTCATTTTATTTTCATTTTCCCTTGTTCTTTCTTTGACTATGTCTAGCTACATTCCCCTTGGTTGGGATTGAGTGGATTTTGATGAATCTTGTTTGTATTTGAATTGGGGATTTGATTAATATGATTAGTCTATTCTATTTTGTGTTCATGTTCATAACCTCTGTTATTAATGCTTTCTAGGGCTTGATTATCCTTGGAGTGATATTAAGATTTATACATTGAATAGAAATTGAATGTATGAATTGTGCTATGAGATTATAAACCTTGCTTATCTTTAGGCTAGTCGTTACAACATTGAATTCTAAATCCTAATGCTTATTACCTTCTCGAATTACCTAAGGAATTAGTGATTTTATTTGGGAATAAAGGATCAATTGCTTAAGGAATTAGGACTTGATTAATTTAGAGAATTTGGTAACAAAATAAGAATAATAGCTTGTGTTAATCCCAATTGATATGCAGCAAGTGAAATCAAATAAAGTTTAATCTCAACACTCTCATTAATTGAATTTCAGTCATCTTGCATATTAAGTGTTTGTTGCATTGCTAAACATAAAAAACACAAATATTATCACTGCTTTTGTTCATTTGTTGTCATGTTAGTTTTATTAGAGTTATCTTTAATCCAAACTGAGCATATACCTTAAATGATAAATGACATTTTGAAACCATTAATATGAATAGTTTTAACAAGAAATAAGAAAGTAAATCTTTCAAGTTATTCAACAATACATATCAAGTTATTTAAAATATGTATATATATGATATATGATATTCTAACCGGTTTGGCTTGGATCAATTTGGTTTTGAAAATTGAAATCAAAAACCGATCCAAACCGATTGGTTTTTAAAAAAAAGAATTAAACTAAACAAAAAAAGTTTAGTTTTAATCAGTTTTCAATTTTTTCGATTCGATTTTTCGATTTTGTTTGAATTTAAACACTCTAAGCTGAAGTACTCAAATAGAATTATGGGTCAATTTTGAAACAAATGTCACTAGGAAGTCAAACTTCTTTGCCGGAGAATGGGGTAAAATTTGAATATCATGGAGTTGCGTTTAGAATCAATTAAAAGTAAAATTGATTTAAATTGAATTAGTTTGATTTAAAAATCAAATTCTATGTTTAAAACTCATTATAAAAAATTATATTTTAGTTGATATAGAAATCAATTTTTATATTTGGAGCTTATCAAAAGGAGGAATTGATTTCATTTCATTTTATTATTTTACTTTTTTACCATTATATCATGTAAAATGAAAAGGGTAATAAGGATAAAATAATTAATTTAAATAATTAAGTTTAAAATCAAATCAAATCCTAACAAATTTCACCATATTTAATAAGATTTGTAAATCTAAACAATTAAAATTCATAAGATTTTAAAATCAAATCATTTATTATTTTTTAACATTTCAAACACAAAGATTTGATTTACAAATTAAATCAAATCTTATTTTTTTATATTTCAAACACACTCAAAGAAAAATTCTCTAGAGGAGGGGGATCGAGTTCAAGGGAAAGAAGAAGAAATAAAATTAATAGGTTACACAATTTAAAATTAGTGATTGACTTTTTTGTTTTTTGTTTTTTTCTTCTTTATGAACTGATTGCAAGCTATTCAAATCTGTTCTTACATATTCTAAATATGTGCAGGGTGCATAGATTGGAGAATGAAAAATGAGTTTTCTAGTTGTAAGAATCGGACTAGGAGTCGACCCCGTCAAATAACCATGTCACCAGTTTGATCGTCGGTTCCACCAAAAAATTAATCAAATAGTTTTTTTAACAAAAATCACAAAAAATAAATTTAACCTGAGTCATCGAGTTTTTACTCTGATTCAAACCAACGGGTTAGACTGGGTTTTAGTTTTATTCAGGTCACTAGGTTTAATTAAAAAACAGTCAAACCCTTTAATAATACTGGCTAAATAAAAAATTGAAATAGAAAAGCAAAATAAAGAATAGAAAATGAAAAATGGACAGTGGTTTTATTTCGAAGTTCAATGGGATGAGTCGTGCTGCCGGTAGAGCTTGTTTAATTTCCTCTCTCCAAGGGACAAGTAACTCTTTTCTCCTTATAGCTACGGGTCAATCATCATCTATTAATTATAGGGAGAGAGTCGACGTGAGGAAAAAGTATTTTATTTTGATTTGTAAATTATATTAATTAAATATTAAATTAAATTAATTAATAATTTATTTTAATTTTAATATTTAATATGTGATTAATTATAAATAAATTAATTTAATATTTAATTAATTTAATTTACAAACTAAAATAAAATATATTTTTTTCCGAACCGAATTAAAGTGTCTTTTTCCCTTAATTATATTGTGATTTGTGAAGTCTATCTTTATAGTTTATATAATGAACACTTTCACATGTGATGAGGATGATTTAAAAGGGGTTTGTGAACTACTCCTTTACGTTGTGAGTTAGGCGTGTTCATTTGTGATGCCTTTTTCTGTCTTCTACCAATTTAATCACTTTGCATGTGATCACTTTTGTAAGAATATGGACGAAGTAAAACGATTTTTTTTTTTGTTGAGGAAAGGACACCTTCATTTGAGCTTTGCTCGACGGCTAGCGTTGACACCTCTTACCTGAAGTCGTTGGGATAAACCAACAAAAACTACTAAAAGCGTGCTATGGAACTTCTTCGTTGTTATCTTATCTGCGGCCCTATGTTCTCTCGGTTAATTAGTTTATGTTGACCAAGGATGATAACATGGATTCACTTATATATATGAGAGGATATATTATCCAAATTATCGTCTAATTATATTACAAGGCTCTTTCATGAAGTGGGCTGCTATTGATTTACTGAATATTTAATTGTGATAAATGGTTTTATTAATATAGTCTAATTACTAATTAGATTGTGACTAGCTAATTTGAGCCTTAAGTCTATCTGAGATAAGGTTAATTTCATCTTCTTTGTTATTCTTTTTCCAACCGCTATAAAAATTTATTGACCATGTCCACATGACTTAATATCAGTTCTTTGTTAACAGTAAAATGAGATCATTTATATTTGAGAAAGCAAATTATTTTTAACTTTAATATCAATTTTTTGTTGAGAGTAAAATGAGACCATTTATATATATATATATTAGAGAATGCACAGTATTTTCATTTATATTATTTTTTATATTATAGTTTTACATATAACGTGGCTCTTCCATGAAAATGACGTAGAAAAATAGGACCAAGATCTTTTATGCTTGAAGGTTGTGACTTGTACGCGATGGAACAAAAAGTTCATGACTAACGATTTATAAATTAAATAGAGGTGATTAACATTAAAAATATTAAATTTTATAGTTAAAGTGGAAGACAATTCATGATGATTCACATATTTGAAGTGCCACAAATTCAATAGTATAGTGTAAGAGGAATGTCTTAAAACCTAGTGTAACGAAGAATTTCTCCCACATTACGTACCATCTATCAATTGAGCAAGTTTTGCCGCCACTGCCGTATGCACGCAAACAAATTTAGATTGTCTCGAAGTTGGAAGATTAAGGTCACTAGAGTCCCTAAAGCCTTTGACATTGGAGTTTTGAGCAAGTGACAGGCCAGCATTACTGGTATATATACCTCAAATCCCAATGATACAAAGAAACCAAACGAGCAGGCGTGGCAGGAAGATGGACAGTAGAGAGGCCGAAGAAAGTGATCCTCAGACCAGAAGAACATGGTTGAGAATAAAAGCGAATTGACCACTGCGAGCCTGTATATGGATCTTAAAACCAAGAGCCACGCTGTAGAAGCACATGGCAGTTAAGAAAGTCCACATGTGAACTGCGTGTCTCCAATGGCGATGTTCTCTTGTTTTGATACTCAACTTGCAGGACTCCAAGGAGTTGTGGATTCAGAGATAGGAAGACCACATGGCATGGGATTGCAGAGGTAATCTGCTGACCCCTTTTGGTAGTTGATGATGTGCTACAAAAAAGTAAAAAAGGAAGATATAATGATGTCAGTCTGAATTTGTTTTAAACAAGAGATATCTGCAGCTTGTACTAAGACCAAAAACAAATAGAAAATGCTGAAGACATTAGGGAGGTTATGTTGCATTTTTAATATATTCTGAACTGTTCTAAACCTAAATTTGTTTATTGAGCATCCCTTACAATGCTTTTATTTATTGAAAGAAAATTCTTTTTCTCACGAATGGATTCATAAAAGAAACTTTCACTTAGTCGATGAAAAATATAGGGTAAATCAAAAGATATATAGACCACAAAGGTCATATTTATCTTCAGTAAAATGGCTTAGTTTTTTTTCCTATGAATCTCAAAAAGGGAATAAAAGAAAAATGGTTGAGATGACACATAAGAGGCAGTGTGTCATGAGTCTACTCTAACCTTGAGGTTTTCTGCGGCTTAACCCTTGGTGCAAGTTTAAGTCGCTGGGCTCTTTATCTGTGGATTGGAAGACTAACATTCTTATCAATATCTCCCACTCTCACCTCGATCTCTAACTTGGACCCTTCCATAGTTATACACTTGCACTGAAATAAACGTTTTTCCCAAGAGACCATATATATAAATAGTCCATGCTTGTGCTTTTCACCAAGATAATGACGTACTCTTTAGTTGTAGTCAGCAATGTCCATACATGACTCAGCGGCAGACGTGGCTGGGAAGTGCCCATTGTGCATACAGTTCGCGAGAAGTGCCCGATGTGCTAATTGCAGTTATCACATGGGGTTGTAGAGTGTGTGCGTGTGTATATATATATATATATATATATATATATAATAGATCTAGTTTATTGAGTCCACTTATTTAATTAAATCCGATCTTCTTAAAAATGTGTCGAGTTGACGGTGCAACATAAACTAATATGCAAGAGAAGTGTAGACTTCATCAAATATCAATCCAAAATCCCACAATGAATAATCTTCCCAAGAAGAGGATGGCTGGTGAGATATGTCAACATCTTTTACCTTTCTATGATCTGTGAAAGGTAAAATACCTTTTAAACGAGCAAATATTTGACAACAAAAAAAAGATTGAATGGAGGACTTGGTGAAGTAACTGAAAGTTAAACCTGTCAAATTCAAAATCAATTAAAAAAAATTAATCCATGTCATAAAATATATAAAAAAAATTAGAGGTTTTTTTTATCTTCATATAGTATTATTTTTTCTTATTCTAAGATTTGATCATTGTGTTAAAAGAGAAAAATACAACCAACATGGTGTAGCATAAGTGGTAGATACTCGGACCCCTTAAGTATATGGTCAGTGGTTTGATTCTTGACCCATGTGTATGGAAAAACATTTGTTAGGAGAGGTCAACCCCTTAAATGGATCTCAGTACTTCGAGATATTAGTCTCTGCAGTCGCACAAGGAGATACCCTGGGAAACCATAAAAAAAAAGAGAAAAATACACAAATTAATAAGATAAAATTTAATTTAAAAACACAAAAACAAAGTCTTTAACAATGTTTTAAAAAAAACATTTTCCTTTCTTTCTCGTAGATTTACATGTGTATTGAGAGAATCTAAATCATGATATCAAGTGGTTTACAATACTAAATTACTTCCCAGGTTCAAATAGTATTATTTTAATTAATACTTTTTTTAATAAAGGGAGGGAAGATGTTGGGTATCTTCGGATAGAGTAAATGTCAAAAAAAAAAAAAAGGATCAATTATTCGTCCCTTTATACCTTAAATAAAGGAAAAACAACTATACTTTTTGTGCCAATTACACCTAACGGTCCTAACCTTTAAGATAGTCTAAATGAAAAATGCTAAAGCATAGTTTCAGGGATACTAAAGAAACATTAACACGCGTACGGTTGCTCACTATAAGTCATTTTTATGGTATATTTGCTCATTTAGCCACTATATACTTGGGTTTTTTTTTTAAATTTTTGTGTGACCTTTTGATCATGAAAATAGCATTACTCAATTATAAACCGATTGGATATAATAAGTTCAACGGGCAATTTGATTATATATCTAAGTTATATAGCCCTTGAAGTTATATGTGCTTTAATTTTGGGTGTAAAAAGCAGTTAATTAAGTCAAAGATTGCATATTAAGAACATGTTTGGTTTTTGATTATTTTTTTGGAATATTCGTTTTTTTTAATTAAAAGTTATTTTATCTAAAATTTATCTTATTTGTTTAAAGTGTGTAAAGTTGATTATAAGTTAAGATTATTTTTTTATTAACTAAAAACACTTATTTTAGAAAAAAATTTATTTTATATTTTTAATTATTTGATTTCACATTATTTCAAAAGTTATGTGAGAGAAATTCCTATTTACCCTCAACAAATAATATTTTCAATTATTTTATATATCTTTTAGTAATTTAATACATAAAAGAGATTTTTTTATACAATCCAAACAAAACCTTTTATCTTAAAATTAATTATAAATTAACATATCTAAATATAAATTAATTTTTTTATAATTAATTTTTTTTAAATTGATTATACATATAATTTTTTTTCACAACTAAACTAAACACACACTAAGTAAGGACGTGCTACAAAACGCTCTCCGTGTATAAATATTCGAGTTCACATTGACCATTGTTAATAAAATAATATAAATTTAGGTTTCCAAAACATGTAGAATCCACTTTAAAGTTAAATAATAACTTCGAAATGCTCAAGTGCTTGTAATAAGCTCGAGCTTACTCCAGCTAAATTCTATTAGGTAGTTTTGTTTTAATGAAATCTACTGCTCAGCTTATTATCTTGAGTTTGAATCTATTTGAGCTGACCAAAAGAGGAGATTATTGACACTCTTTACTATAATAAAAAAGTTGCATATTTGAATTTCTTTTAACTTGTAAAATGGAAAAAGGTTTGAGTACATTTTGCAAAGCTAATATTTCTAATTCCTCCTAATATATAGGTGCAGAAACTCCTTGCGATTTATCCAAGCTAAAAGCAACATAGGTTTTTCCCCCTCTCCATGAATACCTTCTCTTGAGAGTGAAATCCCCTCTCTTGTCATTGAGAAATGAAATTTTGACAACAACATAATAATATAGGACATTGAAATGGTTTTATTAAAAACATAGGAAAAAAAGGCATTTGACCACCTCTCTATCTCTCTGGTCTTATTTTGTTTTCCCCTGTACACACACCAACGCCAAATTACCAACAGTATTACTTCTTTATCACTCTCGCTTGTTCTCTGTACTTCAATAGCGTCACTGAAATGGTTGTTTCCTTGAGACTTGAGAGAGGGAAAAAAGAAAAAAAGGTAACAAGTGGTTGTTTCCTTTGTGTTTCCAGAAGGACGCCAACGAGTTCTTTTTCATAAGGAATGTTTTGTTCTTTTAAATTCTTTTCCTTTGTGTCAATACTTTGACGCTTTTTAAAATTCTGTTCCTTTGTGTCAATAACTTTTGAGTTTTTTTTTTTTATCAAAAAAATTTGTTCTTTGTGTCAATACCTTTTGACGCTTATTAAAATTTTGTTCCTTTTTGTCAATAACTCTTTAAGCTTTGTCAGTAAGTCATATAACTTTGTCACAAATGCAATGAGATCTTTTGCTCCTAGCTGATTATTATCACCATTTACTTTTATAAGATATCGATAAAATAAAGTAAGCCAAATAAAACCTACAGACTGCATGTTGCGTGGAATTTATTGGTTTATTTATAGTCTAGTAAAATGAGATGACATTTTACATTGATATATTTAATTAAACTATCTTATCAGGAGTACAAGTAGAATATGCCACACTTGAAGACTAAAAATATCTTTGTATATTATGATAAAGGATTCTATTGTGTACAAGGTCAAATTAATTTGATAATAAATGATATATCAATATTATTGTTATTGACATTATTTAACAAATGAATAAAATATTTAAGAACTTTATCGTTTACAACAAGAATTTCGTGAATTCTATAACTAATTCCTAATTAATCTATAGTTAAAAGTTTTAGTTACGGATTAGCTAAAGATTAGTTACAAAATTTTCCATAACATAATTTAGGTAGTTAATTTGTTACAAAAAATTTTGATAGCTAATCTATAATTATTTTATTTTAGTTATGAAATTTCCATTATAAATTCCTAACTAATCTGTGACTAACTTTCTTTAAAAAAATATATTTTCAATTCCCTCACTTTAGTTTGAAAAAATCCATAACTAATTTAAACTTAATTTTTCAATTCCTTAATTAATCACTGGCTAATTCATAACTATATTTTAATTGAATCCTACCAATCCTTAGTTAATTTGCATCTTATTTCGTAGCTAATTCAGTGTGAATTCGCAACTAATTCTAACATAATAAGAAAAAGTTAATTTTATTTATTATCATTTGTCAAATAAACTTGTATAAAATCGCATTCAATACATACAAATTCAACCAAAACATCATGCAAAACAATGAAATGTCATAATTGTATAATGAACTTCAAAAGTTATACAATAAGATCAAACAAGTTCTACAAAGAAAAAGGAAAGTTATACAACAAAATAAGTTCAAACAAGTTCTATAAATGAAAAGTAAAAGACTCGGCCTTGGCGGCCTTCTTTCCCATCACAACTAACAGAGAGCTTGGTTGGAAGAAGCAAACGCTTTACTATTGCAGGATCACCAAGATAAACTCGAAGTTCAGTAAGATTCTACCTAGCAATTGCACCAACATCCATCAAAAGTTTTTCTCCTAAAGTAACTTATGGCTACGAAGGATTGTCTCCATATGTTAGATGAAATCCATCTCTCGAAAGAAGATTTCTGAAAATATCTTCTTCATCTCCACTTATCCCTTTACTATCTTCAGTGTCAACGAGTTCATCAGGATTAGTTGTCAATGCATCATCTGAAGCAAAAACCTGATATATTAAAGACCACATTAAAAGAGGCAAATGCAACCTTGCAATTAGAGTATAAATAACAATAGTTAGAATAAAATTCATATCAAAGACCTCTGACTTCAGAAGAAGCTAAGAGGTAAAACCATATAATCATAACAATGACTTACATATTTATATCATATGGTTCAGGTATGAGATTGAAATATGTTTACAAATTTTATTGTATGTTAATAAGTCAAACGGATGAAAGATTATAAACAGAAGTATTACTCAACTTTCAATCGTAGCCTGTGAGCAAATAAAAGTATACACATTTTAAAATGAAAAAATGAAAAGCTACTTCAAGGTATCATTACATGCCTTTCAACTCTTTCAGCACCAATGACTATGACAATTAGCCCTGCTCCAACACAAAACCACTAGCCTACATGATGGAGTATGGCATAGGAATAAAAATAGGCTAAGGATTAAGAATACTGGGATATATTTGTATTAATTGGGATTTTATTTTTTATCAAAAAAATTAATTGGGATTTTATTATAATTAGGTAATACTTAGTAATTTGGAGTTATTTAGGTGTTTTCAATTGATTTTTTTTTTTTAGTAATCTAGGATTACTTAGTTGTCAAGCTGGGTTTGCCTATTTAATTTAATAAGGATTGCTTGGTTGTCAAGCTGGGCTTGCCTATTTAATTTAATTAGGATTATTTTCTTGGTTTTTAGAATTTTTATGTTGAGTTCGGTAGGTGTCATATGTCATTATGTGGTATGATCACTACTTGTGGGCAGTTCTTTTTCGCTAATTTTTACTAACAGGGATTCTGTTTTTATGTACTGGTATAGTGGCTTTGTGGACATATGAGGAGAGATCAAGACATTTTTACTGATGGCATCAAAACCATATTTTTAGATAATGAATATCTGTGCATATATAAATGATAAAATTGATACACCCGATAATTCATGGACATAAAAAGCCAAGGTATGTTGATCAAGTCAAAGTCGAACCCAATATACTATATGCAATGCATTATCACTTTCAACACTTTCACCAAAACAAACAGATTCAATATATTCTACTTTTATGTACCGCATAAAGTTAACAAAAATTTAATGTTAGCTCTTTATGTTAAAGGCACCAACACGTGCAATTCTCATAAAAATATCTCCAATATTGGAAAAAAAGAAAGGCGAAAAAAGTACGTACAAAGAGATAATTAGAAAGGCTGGTTACCAATACCATATTTACTTAGTGCCGACAATTAATTTCTCATTTTTATAAACATTATAAATTATCCTAGTCTATAGGCAAAAAAGTAGACACCTTATATAACAGTGACAAGCGTGTATTTCTCTATCATATTAATAATTACAGTTTCAATATATATAAAAATAAAAAGTAATATATGTGGCTGTTTTTCTATCATATACATAAAATATTGGTCAATATATTGTATTACTAATTTTTATTTATTATCCATGCTTATATATAATATGTGGTTGTTTATATACGGACCAAATGTATATACAAATAATTAATTGGAGACACCATTAACATGTCCAAACAAACAAGTTACTATTAGAAGAATGGCAAGAAAGTAGATGAAAGCACTTCTGGGTTCTGTCTGCTTTCATGGTTAAAGAACTATATTCATTAAAACAATAAACCAAAGGAGTAAAAATTAAGGCACTAAAAAAAATATTCAATGGACCATACCTTAAATGCTTCCTTCAAAGCCATATCCATTAACTCCTCCTCTGTAAATGCTTTAAGCTCATCAACCCTGCAAAGGCATCAATTAGTGATTCTAGAAAGGAAAAATTATATGAAGCTATCAACAAATGAGTAGTAGTCCAGAGGAAAAAGCATAAGAAGGAAGAATGCATAAGAGATATCATCATCACATAGTTTAGAAGTATCTTTTCCATTTTTGATAAAAAGATCTCTCCTCTCATTGACAGCAAAGAATCTAAGCTAGGAACCTGCACTTGGAGTCTATTCATCATACCTATAGCCCCCAGTTGGAATTTTTGCAGCACCTCACTTGGTTCATCAACAATTAATGGCTTTTCTTCAACTGATTCTGAAACAGCAGCTGATGAACAATAGAGAAACAAACATCAGATCACTAAAGTGCTTAAGAGCAATGAATTATTATATAAAAACTAGTTGCCAAAAAGCCAAAAGTTTTGCTCAAACTTAGACATTGTTGATTGCACAAGTTTGACAATAAAATGCAGTGTGCTTCCATCCAAGAAGGGGGTAAAGTAGAGGTTCAATTCATACTTCATACTACAAATATAGTTGGAGCTCACTGTAGCAGAGGCATTAAAGCTAGACCAGCAGTTACAACTATCTGCACAAAATGCATAGCAATTCAGAAGCCTAGCAAGCAAAACCCACCTAATGAAAGTCCCAACAGAAGTGGACACCCAATGAAACACAATTTTGGATGCTATGATATTTAGTGGTGGAATCAAATATAATATACTTAATTATAGAAAGTTCACTAATAAAAATGTAGTAAATTAATGGAGAAAGAGTTGGTCTCAGAGCCTCTAATTACTGCAAAGAACGTGGCCATTCTCATCAAAGTGGGATGTTATGCAACTGTTGACTATGAATAGGAAAATAGTTTAAAATTTGAAATCCTACAGCTTTGGATGCTGCTACAGATTGGGGTAAGAGTGCGTAACTTGGAGGAATGGTGGTTTTAGGAATTAAAACTTTTCAAATAGTAAAAATGGACAAACCAAAACTAACTAGGAATTTAAAAAATCTGGTGCAGTTTCTTTGAGCCATTTTTGGGAGCTGTGTAGAGGAATTAAAAGGCTTAAAGCTGAATTCTTAAGGGCTTAAGAAACCTTTCTTTAAGGACCAAACCATGGTTCCATCTTCTTAATTGGTGAGTTTCTTATTTATCTTCTATGGCTATAGACTAAATTATAGATGTGATAGTTACAAGTACTTTTTCCCATGACTATTCATCTTTTTCTTTTTTATGATCTCTTCCCATTAAAAAGCTCGTCCTATACACTTGGTTATGTGGTTAAGTGATTGGCTCTAGGCTTTTTAAGTTTGTTGTGATGACAGTGGGCAGATTAAGATTCCGTGCTCTCACCCAAAGGTTTTCTTTCCAGCTTCTCCCCTCTTCCCCTCCACTAAGGGTTTGTTATCCACCTCAGCTTTTATTTTAATGTTTATTTAAGAATAAATTAAGATTAATTTATTAATATTTTTAGTTATTTCACTGCCTTGTGAGAATGACCCAAGCACCTCCCTTCCTAATATCTCTCTCTCTCTTGCACTAAACCATCCAATTCCAATATCATCGTGGTATAAAAACAGATACTTGATACAAGCATACTTAATTTAGTCTTTTAACTTATTCTTTTATTTAACAGGTAGTAGACATGTCATGTGTTTAGTCTGACCATATATGTATATTAAAACTTGATTGGCAAGTAAGAAGTTTTCTAGTACTTTCTTAATCCATCTAGTGTCCTAATAGGGCTCTAGTTCTTCAATAGTTACCTTAAAACTACCTAAATTAACGAAATAAAATCCCAAAAATTATTCCGATGAAAATTACAAATCATCAGAAATCAAGGGAGTCTACCATTATTATTGACCTCCTTTTGTCCACATTATTTCTGAACGATTATGAGATCTGATGAGATCCTTAGTGCCTATCATTATTGCCCTTCTCCTGCTAAAGCGTGCAGTATGGTCTACCACCATTACACAAACACAAGGAAGTTGGAAAGTTAAGGTTTGGAATTCTCCACCTTACGAAATTCCCTTGCCCATCAACCATCCTTATTCCTTCACGTGTCCCTCAAAACTACACAAAGAATCCCAGCAACATCCAACCTACATAATCCAGAACTAACAAAATGTTCTTCTAATCCTAAATTGGTTTTCAACTAGCAAGTACCAACCCAACTGTCCTAACAACCTTTTTCCTTTCCATTTGGAATGGAGTCTGTTGCCTCTAATTCTTCCCCACCAAACCACCACCACCACGTTTATGAAACCCCAAAATAATAATTGGCAAAACAGAGGCCAAAACTATGAAAGCTTTTCTCCAATCTATATCCAGGCCTTTTCCCAAAACAATTCTTTCAGCTAATCACTACTCAATTTATGGACAAATGTTTCCTGTCATCACATGAGATGGACCTTAGTCTTGTCAATATCTCAACTAATGGCAACCTTAGCATCTAGGCGAAGTTCAAACACATTCTTTCCACACTGTCTGAATCACCAGTCAGAGCATATATTGCATATCCAATTCATCAAGGATTCAATGTGAACTCAAACCTAAATCCATAGTCACGTAATCAATCACCAAATATAAAGACTGAGCCTGCTGTGACTATCGAATACCACAAATCATTCCTGATACACAAAGAACGCAAACAAAGGCAAAAAAATTGTGATACCAAGAAATCATAGATGGACTCAACAGAAAGTAGGAAATAAGA
The DNA here is from genome assembly GCA_023212625.1 of Styphnolobium japonicum. Taxonomy (NCBI): domain Eukaryota; kingdom Viridiplantae; phylum Streptophyta; class Magnoliopsida; order Fabales; family Fabaceae; genus Styphnolobium; species Styphnolobium japonicum. The sequence goes on along the minus strand of JALBWW010000007.1, from coordinate 8,478,938 downwards.
AAAGAAATTGGGAAAAATACCTAGATGCTCAACAGAAAATACACACTATTGTGGTTTGAATCCTCAAATCCTCTGCCTTGCAGATCAGTAAATCAACAAAATACATTGTGGTTTGAATAGGCAATTGTCAATGGCTACATCTATTATTCAAATCAAAATCAAACAAAGATTAGCCACAGAAAATTAAACACAGATTGCAAAGATTAACCACAAAAATTCAAACAAAGATTTCAAAGAAAATTGAAAAGTGTTTCCTAAGAACGTGGCACGATTAAGAGTGGGAGATTTCAAACAAACCATAAATTCAACCACAGAATGCGATGAATCACCTGAGAGTGCGAGAAATAACCTGAGAAGTTAGAGTGCGAGAATCTCCCCTCCAATCACTCTCTGAAGAAAAAAAGGCAGAAAACCTTCAATCACTTCACAGGATTAGCGCTTATCGGTCACTCTGTCGGCGACAGCACTGCGGGTGAACACTGCAGGGTGCTTAGGGCGTTGAAAGGAGGGAGGGATTTCCCTAGCTACCAAAATAGGTTAGGGCACCAATGAGCGCTGAGGTTTAAAAAAATATTTTAAAAAAATAAAATAAAATAAAACTAGGGAGTAAGGAGGGATTTCCCTAGCTAAAAAAATAGTTCGATGCATGGGGATTGTGGCCTAGCAGAGAGCGGCACCAAACGATCTAATAATGAAGAGGATAAAATGAAATGGTACTATTCCAACTCTGCACATAGGATCCAGTGAGGAAGAAGAGTTCAATGTTGGGAAAAAGAAGATGCATGTAAGTATGCATCTTCGTCCAGGGGATTATTCAACATAATTGAAATAGGCAGTTATGCGTAGTGCGAACATTTGAGTCACAACGACAATGTAAAGAGATTTGGTGATCGATCACTTAAATATATACTTTTTTTTTCTCGTGTACGATCTCATTAAACAACTTTTTATACATAACAAAATATAATTTTAATCAGATATTCATAAGCAATAAACGACAAAAAATGATATTTAAGCATTAATATGTCAAATATATTTTAAAAAATGCTTCTTCATTCGGCACTTGCTTAAATCCAGAGAGTCTATTCTCTACATTTGACAATAAATAAACATTAATTTAGTTTTCTACGTTTTACTTATATAATTTTTCTCTCATTAAACTATAATATTTATTTGACAATCAATGATAAACTTTTAATATGAATTGGGGTATTCTTGCAGAAAAACTAATTGAAATGAGTTTTACTTATTCATTATTTTATTTACTTCTCAAGTTAAAACTCATCTCACCAATTGTGGAAAGAGCATTCCTTGTAATAAAGATTGCAAAAAATTAATTTCATAATAAATAGGAGATAATTAAATGAATATAGTAATTTTTTTATCCGGTGAGGAGTGAGACAAGTGAAAATGGTTCTGTTTTTTTTTTTTTTTAAATATGATCCCATGTGAAAAATATGCATGTAGACCAAAGTCTTAACGTGACCTGAGCGATGAAGTCTTAAGGAGATTCGGCCCTTTGATCAAGTTTAACGTGACTTGAGTTATAATTGAAAGTGAAGGTAGCAATTTGGAGCATTTGGTCCAAGTTTTTTAAAAATATATTTTTAAGTATAGCATGTTCAAAAATAATATTTTTAAGTATAGCATGTTCAAAAATAATATTTTTAGAAATAATATTATCAATAATAATGATTACTATATTTAATTGACTAAAAACATTTTTCGAAATGACTCTAACCATCAGTGGGCCAATGGTAGCTCAAATTAGTGACTCTCAATTGCTATCAGCAGTGGGTGGATAGATTTTTGTGACTAGCAATAGTGGTCGAAGTCTCCAACCATCATTAACCGTTGGTGATAGGATGGCCAAATTGCAATAAATAGCTGTCAATTGACGGCGATGACATGTGTGGTCAACTTTTAGTTACTAACGCGATGGTCGAGGTCATCATTAACCACCAGCAACAATAAGGGTGGCTAGAAAACAGTGTAAGTGATGACTGGGGTGGTTGAATTTTGGTGATTGGCTACTGCGAACGGTGGTCAATGGTGGTCGATGGTGGTCGCTGACAATGACGTGACTATGATTAATTGATGGCATGACAATTGAAGGGTAGTTATTTTGAACATTTCACATGGCAAAAATATTCTCATGTCATCACAATGTTGCAAACTCACCTCTCTCATGAGAATGAAAGTGTGAAAATGTTTGACAAAAATTATTTCGGAGAATTATTTTTGGATAGGAATATTTTTTTTAAAACTTGTACTAAATATGAATATTCAACATTCCTATATAAAAATTCTTAGGAATGAAAAAATAGTCCACAATCCAAACGTCTGTTTAAGTTAAAATGATTGAAGTTAATTAATGTAAAAGTTAATTTTTTTATTTAAAAAAAAGGGAAATTGACTTCTATCAATATAAGTTGTAAGCAGATTAGAGAAGTATGCATTTATGGTTTATTAAAAAGCTATCGTTAAGTATGGATAGCAAAAACTATATGATGAGTTTGTGAATGTAAAATTTTACAAATATCATTACTCTTACAAATATATTCCTCCAGAGATAATTTCTTTTTATAATTTTCTATTCAAGAATCACCCCCATCTCAAATCTAAAGTATGGCTTCAGAATGTTCCATTTGAATATAATATAATACGAAGAATCATCAGTCAAAAATATATACCAGTAAAAGTTTTTAGTATTTAGAAATTCAGTATGGCACCCAACAGTTGTCGTGGATCCTAACATCCCTACTCCATTAACGGAGTTGTATCATCTTTTTTTCTAGTTCTAGGTCTACTAGTACACGTAGATCGTGTTCTCTCTTTCTCTGTCTCCACCTCTGGCCTCCCTCTCCTTGTGTGTACATTATTATTGTTTGTGTAAAAATGAACTATTTCAGTTATCCATAGATAAATTTAGGGAAGTTTTGTTAAGTTTCGGACTCAAGTTTATAATGAAGCCTATACGTGATAATATATTTATATATTGAATTCTAGGTCAATGTGAATTCAAGTGATGAAGGTTAAGGAAATGAATGTCATTGTTAATAAACGGCCAATAGCCCATTGGAATTGCATGAGAACTGTCGGATTGGCCCAACCCGATTTTGGGTTGGGTCGGGACTCATGATTAAATTAATATTGTGTTAATAAAATATTTACTCAACTCACATTTTTATAGGGTTATTTGGTTAGCTTAACAAATTCGACCTATTTTGATAGTTTTAACTATGTTTATAAAATTTTATATTAATTCAAAATTACATACTCCAATAATATATATTAAGATTAATTTAATATATACATTTTAAATATATAAAAATATGAATTATTTAATTACATTTTTATGAATGTTAATTTTTTAAAAAGATTGACATAAAATACCAACACAATGAGTAGTTATAATTCAATTGGTAATTTTTTTTATAAAATGTTATAGAGTAGTGTAAGCATGTGAAGTTTTATCTTCCATTAGTGTTAATTCATCATCCTCTATATGAGTATTAAAGATAATTCGGTACCCACCCATGGGCCACAAACTTGCCTATACACTCATAGAAATTGAGTATTATACTTTTGAGTAATCTACATTTTTTTGGGTAGAAAAATGGTAGTAAGAATGCGTCACTTTAAAATTATAGATTAAGGCATCAATGACATGTTTGGGTCCTAAAGGACAAATAGAGATTCCTCAAGAGTTTACTTTCATGACTTTTCTCTTGAAAAGAGACTATTCAACTAGTTCATAAGCGTCAAGGAATTTCCTTGAAGATGGATGACCACCTAACAAGACTACCCATGAAAAAAAGAACTCAAACCCATACACATGAGTCCATGACTAAAGCTTAGTCTTTCACTCAATAATCTACATTTTACCAATATTCATAGCTAAAGCTTGTTTCACTTCACTCGGACCAATTACAAAGCAAGAGACTGAACTTCGAAAAAAGTTTTCTTTTAACGGAGCCCCGAATTGATGCAAGCGGATCCCGGAGTTGCTGAATCATTGTGTGGAAAGGGAAAGAGAGTTTGCACTGTGGCCTGTGGGTGTCTCTACTCTCTAGAAGAAGATGAAAGCCCCTTTTCTTTTTGTAATGCTTTGTTTACAATTCTTATTCTATAAAGATTTGGGTAAATAAAATGCATAAAACTCTTTTTAAAACCAGAGTTTTGTGAACAGTACTGGGTTATAAGACTTTGTGAACCATATTCTGCTATTTGTTTAAAGTTCATTTTTGGTTGGATGGAATGAGAATGTTATGTTCATTTTTTTAAGGGTACAAAAGTGACACGTGCACCTAGCAAGTATTTATTTCCATTGAAGTATCTGATCTATTTTTGCAGTTAATTCAAAACAATTGTAAAAACTATATTATCACTTTGTATGCATGGATAAGTTGTTGAGATGTTTTAATCTAAACAGATCTGATTCTAACAGTATGAGTCGAGATAGCGGTAGTTAAGAGACAACTAGTATTCGGATTTCACCTGCAGGAGAAGAACATTCTATACAATGTAAAATGTGTTCTATATATAACATTCTATATATATATATATATATATATATATATATAGTCATACCCAAAGTGTTTTTCAATAACTTAGTGAAACATATAAGAGGAATATGTTAGTGCAAGTCTAAGTATGCGTAGATATTAATACAATGCATGTGAGAATGAAATTGCCAAAGATGATAGGGTGAGATGAGAGGCACCATTAACCACATCGTCGACCTAGGAAGCCTACATCTATCTCCCAGAAGCAAAGGAACTTCAACGATATCGCATTTCAAAGGCATGTTCAAGCCTCTCGAAAATACCTCTTCACCAGATCCAACAAGCAAAGGAGAAATTCTTAGGTGGTAGGAAGAGATTTCTCTTCCTCTGTATCATTAAATGTGTACCACCTCAGCTGTGGGTCGTTATTGTCTCCCACTTTAACTACTTTTTTAATGATATAGCTGAGGTGGTGCACATTCAATGGTACAGAGGAAGAAAATTTTCTTTCTCCCAGAGCAAGCAAAGTCTTTGTATCATGTACAAAAAGCCTGCAAAAATGAAAGGTAAACTACCCAGGAATATCATCAGCGGAAATTATAACACATGAACCTCTTTATTCTTTGAGAAAACACGGCAATCAATCCCCAGTATCAACAAAAGAGGAAATATACAATAGTCACACAGATTCTGGCCAAAAAAATATATACGTGCAACCTATTGAAACATTGTCCTATCAGAGGAACAAAACATCTAAAGGGAAGCTCATCTTTTGGGCACATTTGGAAGTATTGCCTCAACTTCCCTACAACCCAAATCACAAGAGTTAACTCAGGTGCCTCAGCTCATTTCTACACTTCTACAGCTTTCCTACCTACAAAAACAATCTACACTTCTTTCCTATATCACTATTGCATATAAATACAGAGTCTACACACAAACCTCCTTTGGTATGCGTGCAGTCAATTTGGGTCAATGAAAATTTGATCTTCATCAAATCATTAGGGTTCTTAGAAACAAAGTTTCCTGCATGGTAGAGGACCCAGTTCCCTGGATTATCCAAATGACTCAGGGATACAGCATGTTGACCATCAGAAGTTGTTAGCTGAAATTTTACAGGTTTTATATCCCAGCCATGGATGTGCTCAGTGTTACAAACTCGACGACCAAGCCTCTTGAATGACCTGCCAAGCTGGAGTCTGAAGAACACACTGTATGTCCCAGGTGGAAATTGGAAATCAATATCACCTTCCACTTCAAGCCACCAAATTTGTTGAAGATATGCAACTGTATGGAATCTATTCACCAAAAAAGAAAAGAATAATATATCAGTTTCCACAATATTCTTGTACTCTCTAACACATGGAAAATAGACTGTAAGAGAAAGAAGAAAAGGGGCATGCAATTTTGAAGTCCTTATAGGACATAGTATGGTGTCACCAACAGGGTACCAAAATCAACACAAGCAGCCTATCATGATTGTTGAGTCCCTAATTTCAGATGTGTCCTAGCAGAAGCCAGAAGGTGGCCAAAGCCTAAAACAGGACTGAGCCTTTCGGAGAACTGGAGAGGGAATATCCATGAGACAATGACTAAAGAAATCAAGATTTTGATGCAAATGAGTATTACAAGCAAAGATGCATCTGGGGGTTCAAATAGTTCACTAACTGAGCCAAGTATACCCCAAGTTAGGTTGAAGTTGAACAATCTTCCAACTTCAGACATGTACTATGAATAATTCAATCTTCCAACTTCAGAAAAGTATTAGCTAACTTAAGTAAAAAGGAGTTGGATAAGTATGAAAAATTCAATCTTCAACTTTATAAATATCAAAGCCAGAAAGTGTTCCCAATAAAATGTGTGTAAGATATCTAGAAAAGGACATAAAAATTGAAGTTGAGTCACAAATATTTGTACTTCGACGCACAAAGATGAAAACTCCCTAGAATAAACACAAGATACGAGTAACATAGTTTGACTTACAATAATCTCACCTTGACTCTTGGGTGGAAATGTGATTCCAATATCTCCGATCATCTATTCCTGTAATCCTTAACGCTTTGGAAGAAACCGCTAAGCAAACCCCACCCGTCCTCTTCTCTAGCCAAATTTCCTTCACCAAAGTAACATTTTGACAAATAAATATCAAGCACTTGAAAAGATCAATGAAGGAAGTGGGTGGGTAGATGGGGCTAAGAGAGCTAACCTTTGTTCCATTGTCAAACAAATTAGGCCTGCAGAGTCTTGCATAAACATCCCTCTTCCCCAAATCTGCCACACAAGTATCCTCCTCCAACGCTTTCTCCATGATGAACTTATAATTCAAAGGCAATTTAGATTCCCAGATGAAATCTGCTAATGAAGCACCACGAAATGCCCTGTTCAATCGAGCAAGCTTGCAAATGTCAGGTGGGTCCAAGTACATTAACACCAATGCCACACAGCTCTCAGGTATATCCCCAAGCCTTGGCCTCAAAGGAGCAGCATCCCCATCGCCAACACACCCAGACAAATTGGCACCCATATTCAACACCCCAAACCACTTTACCTTCCAAATTTAAATGCAAAACTCTTAGATTTCACACAAGCAGAGCAGAACCCAGAATCAGAAATCGCCTCAAAACTTGAGCTTGAACCTGAATTTGTCAATTTTCTGAGAGAGAGCTAGAGAGAGAAAAGTGAAGAGAACAACTTCATGCCCACAATTTAGAGTCAAATACATGGGCTTTTCAAGAAACCCAGAAGCCAAAACAAGATCTTAAAGGAAGTTTCTTTCACAAGAGTCAGAATTTTCACAGCTTGGGTTTCACATATTAAACCCGGGAATTGATGCAAAAAGGGATAGACAAATAAAAAGAAAAATGAAACCTTTGCTGTGCTTTTCAATGGGAGGAAACTCCCAAGTCCTAGTTGTCGTGAATGGGATTGGAGAGAGAGAGAAACAGAGATTAGGTGTATAAACGACACGTACAGACCAGACATGCATGTCTCCGCCGTTTTCCACACGGACAGGTTCCTTCCCTCCCTGAACTCCGCTCCTAGATTTTTGAAGTTCAGAATACGGGGTTCTTATCCGCTACAACCATTGATTCGCGACGGTTACGTTGTTGTCGGCTGAGCACTCGTTGTCTCTCTCACGCGCTTACTTTCAGCGCGTGAGGTACTTTATATATATTTTTGACGATTTTTGCAAGGCAGAAATTTATTTATTTTTTCCCAACAAACTTCTAATATATTATATATGTGTTTTTTCAGTATAATTATATGAAAAAAAATCCCATCATGACATCATGAATAAGTAGGAAAAAATAGCGAATTGAGTTTTGACCAAAATTCAGCATTTTAACTGGATTGTTTAATTAGTAATATTGTTTGGTGATAGTTTTTTAGCACTTTTCAAATATGAATTATAGTTTTGTTTAAAAGATGTAATGTCTAGTTTGACTTGTGAAAGTGTTACTAATCTTGGAAGTTGGATACAATTGGATAAGAAAGGAGATTAGTTAATGATTGGAATAAGCCACCGCATATATATTTTGGCATATAGGAGGTTTCTATAGTTTATCCTATATTCATAAAAAAAAAAAATATATATATATATATATATAAGTGATGTGATTATTTTACCAAAAAAAAGTCACTTATTCTATAAGCTTGTGGATTAAACTATCTTCATTTTAATTTGCTCCCTGCAGTGGGAGACCTTTCAAAGACTAGATAGCATTAACCACTTCATGTATGTTGACGGTGTAACAGACAATTTCATGCTGTTATTTAGGAGTTCCTACAGAAAAATTGAAGGCATTAAATGTTACAAAATTTATGGCGTTTAACTTTTCTTCAATATGTGGAAGACGGAGTACAGCTTCCTTATTTGGAAATATCGTTGGTTGATCCCCGTGCAGGTCATAATGACAAAAAAATAAGCAGACAAGCTGGAATGAATGCTTTTGATATAATCAAATTCCATAATGTTATTGTCAAAGCATAATGACAAAAAAAAAGCGTTGGAATGAATACTTTTGATAGAATCAAATTCCATGATGTTATTGTCAAAGACTCATTCAAACGTAATTCATACTTTGTCTTATGAAGGCTAATTTCATTCTTATCCATTGGATTAAATAAATCTAGTACTTATCCAAATTCTAGGTTTTGTTGACCTTTTCTAGATTTCCTATAGGCATCAATCATAGAACCAACACTCTTCTGCAACTTTAACAATCATTTATTATATTCTAAAAAAACAAAATTCACTTATTATAATTTTAAATTGGGCTCTCTCTTTGTTCCCCTTGCTAACCAACACGTATCATTCTTGAAATAATTTAAGTGTCGACACCAACCCAAAGATTAAACAATGAGCAAAAAGCAACAAATCAGGGTTTCTTTTGGTTTAAATATAGAAAAAAAATTAAAAATTCTTTAGGTATTTAGGATACTGTTCTTCATTTGATGTGATATTAAAATTAAAAATAATATACATATTATATTTAAATAACCACAAACAATTAAGAAATTTTATTTAAGTTTTTTCCTTAAATATATGGGACTGAAGCTGCTAGATTAGTATCTTAATATATTAAGTCTTAATCATTCTCCACTTGATTACGTAACCTGCTGAGGTGTCACAATGACCCTCCTAATCATAAAATTGAGCATGATTGATCATTGTTTTATGCGTAGCTGAGTCAGATACACCTATTGATCAAGGCAAGTTGGCAACTTAATTTTTGTGATTCTAACACTTATACAAGGAACACATATATAAGATTCTTGTAAAATAAAAAAAAATAAAAACTTAAGTAAACTATATTAACACCTTCGAAGGCTTACAAAATGACACTATTTTAATTTATAACTAAAATTAGGCTCTGCGTTCAATGACCTATTTTGACTAAAAAATATATGTTAAAATGAGACAAAATATTCTACTTAACCCCCAACAACTATCCAAATTTTCTTTTCCTGTCACCTAATATAAAAAATAACAAACAGAACATTTAAATCCTACCTAAGTTTATCACCAATTGTAGCCTATCACTTGTGGCAACCCAATTTTCCGTCTAAGCATCATGTTCGTCCTTTTACGGAGTAATCATAATATGAAGCGATGATCACTATTTGTTTAAAAAAATAAATTTATAGATTGATAAACTGATAGATAAGAGTTTGAGCTAGTGTGCCTTAACACATGCATGGATGTTTTTTTTAAGCATAATAGCCAACGTTGTTTACTTGTTTAACTCAGGAATTCATTTATTTGCGGGGTGTGGCTGCTGCTCTTGATTTATTAGGATAACAAGCCAAAAAAAAAAAAAACTATTAAGATAGGTTTTTAAAGCATGTGTTAGAGAAGGGAAGGAATGGGGAGTTAAATCCCACTCCTGTCCTTTCTTAACGACCTTTTCACAATTCTCCCCTATTACGTATCAATGGAGTAATCATAGCACGAAGGTGACTACTAGTAACTATTGATAATTTGATAGACAATAGTTTTTTAGTTACAGATCCTAATGAGTGATGGCACATCCAAATAGGAAGCAAACATTATAGATTAAAAAAAATTTATCAATTTCTTATCTGACAAGTAAGGCTGTTAAAGGTATCAACCCGTCCATTTAAATTCAGTTCATGACAGGTTGAACTTAAAAGAGTTGGGTCAAAAATGATTTAAGAATGATGAGTTGACAAAAAGTCAATCCGATATGTTTAAGGTCAACTTACAGGCTTAAATGGACTGTCCATTTAATCTTTTTTTTTAACTTCAAATATGTAATATAACATATGAATCAAATTTATAAATTACTTAAAGATAAAGTCAATCATCATCCAAAACAAACTCAATTAGACATTAATATATCAGGCATTAATACTAATCCAAATGATCAAATTGAAACAAACATCAACCAATAACTACAAGCATCAAAATTTACGGAAAATAAAGATTAGATAAATAAAAAAACAAGCATTTAATCCAACTTTCAAAATCCAAATGTGTTCACTCCAAAACATGTTCCTTTAGCAAATTTGTAAGCTTTTTTCAGAATGACAACATCCATTATCCATGTTATTTACCTGTTGTATGTAAAAATTAAGAATCATCCAATATATATGTATCAATAACTAAATAATATGTCAAAAATTAAAGTCTCATGTTAAAATATGTAATACTACAATCATATAATGTTTGAATCCTAGGTTAGATGAGTTAAGGCCATCCATGTAGACGCTGATTTTAAAATAAAAATAAAAATACACGAGTCAACGAGCTTGGGGGCGAATAAAGGGGTTTAGCCCATTTAACTCGTGGGCTAAAAGGGTCAGGCCAAAAATGAATTGATTTAAACAGATTAATAATTTTGAAACTTAGCCCGTATAATTTTAACGAGTAAACGAACTAACTCGACTAATTTAACTCATTTTGATGGCACAACTCCCAGCTACTAAGGTATTGGGATCAACCGAAAAGGTTATTATATGAATACAACGACAGAGGATTATTTGTTGTTTGTCTCGGTTTCTCAATAGATTTTCTTTTGATTATCTTCCTCAGTTCCTCTTACCTGAACTTAGTAAGGGTCTATCATATCAGAAACACGCCAATCTTTGTACCTGCAAAAAATTTATACTATTCATTGGGAAAAACCCACTAGAGATCTCATAAGAAAAACACCATCTAGTCATTGAACTTACAAAATCCATCAGGAAAGTGCCGACGGATGGAGAAGGGTATCTTCCCCTGCTGAAGCTCTCCTTCAATGCAATCTTCGGTAGTTCATGGTCAATAAGTGAAGCATATGGAAAGGAGGGGGTAGTAGAGTACATTAGCATCTCTCTACATGTGAGGAAGAGCAGAGAAAAGGCCAAGTTATAAAAGGGTTTGAAGGAATGTTACCTCAAGTGGATCCGTTTCACCATTCAAAAGTGCCATTACAGGTGCATTCATGCTGGAAAACCATGTGGGAATATGATAGTTCAGCATACCCATCAAGCTTTAAAATGCGATGATTAAAAGCTAGAAACTGCAGAATGGGCAGAAATATATGAGACCTGATCTGAAGTGCTCGTGTTCCCAAAATTCTTGCCCTCATACTTTGTCATGAATGTTTTCTTCATTTTCTCCTCTGATCGTTCACTCTCTTGCTCTCCTCCTTTGGCTTCAGGTGAAAGTTGGACAGAGGTTAAATCATGGTTATTGCTACCCTCTTCTTCTTCCTCCTGCAAGTAGACACGATAACTACCTATCATATTGATCAGGCATAACATAATGTGCCTATAAGCACATAACACAACACAAATAGCTTGAATCCTTTACCTCTGCATTTGTAGTCAAAACGTTATCAGTAAACCTGCAATTACGTAATGTTTAGATGATGCCATGCCACAAACTAACAATTCAAAGTTCACAAAGAAAAATTCAAGAGCGGGTGTTAAATGTTTCCATGCAATATTAAGGATATGTTTGGATGGATGGAGTGAAATGATTAGTAATGAGGTGAAATGTTAAAAAGACATTAAATAATTTTAGATAGTAATTTTCAATTTTAACTCTCTTTTTATTATTAAATAATATTGTGAGCAACAAAAATTAAAATGATAGTATTAGAAGTAAAATTTGTAATTCACTCCAATTCATTAATGACCATTATGATTTCCAAACAATAGATTGAGATTTCTCTCCATTTCTTCACTAAGACTTCCAAACAATAGTGATATACTTTTACATTTTCACCTTATTCCATTCCAAATCGTTACATTATAAATCACTCCATTTTATTCTCTTCAAAACTCTCAAACATAACCGGGAGAGAATAAGTAAGAATGGAAAAGAGGAGGGAAAGAAAGACGATAAGATGAAAATTTAGCTCAAATTATTATGTTTTCCTTCACTATGTATTCAGTCATTACTCGTGGAGGGTAAATGCATTTTCCATTGAGGGTATGTTTGGATGAAGAGATTTAAAGAGAAATGGAGAAGAAGAGTAATTCTTTTTTTAAATAAACACTACCTTTATTTGAAATTTTTTAAAAATGAGAGGTTATCATGTAACTTTTCAATCATTTCCTATTCATTTTTATAATTATCATAATTTAAAAATAAAAAATTACTCTTTTTATTTCTTCTTCTTCAAACTCCTTCATCCGAAACATACAACTAGAAAACACTTAAATGTATTTTGCCAAGTGTTGTGGAAGACAATTCCTAAGCTACACATAAAATTGATTTCACACTTAAGAGGTATATATACATGCAGGAAATTAAAAAAATGGTGCAATGCCAAAAGTGGTTAGTCTCAAATTCTAGTGTTACCCACCTCATGAATTTTTATTTTTTATTTTAATAAGACTTCAATTAAAGTACATCTGGTCAATTTATATTGAATCAATTACATCAGTAGCTCATGTTATGTTGGTTATGAGAAGAAACATGCCGCGAAGCTCTTGAAGAAAAAAATTAGGTTCAAATATATTTTTGTTCCTTATAATTTATATTAATTTTTAATTTAGTTGTTATATATTTTTTTTGTAAATCATTCTTCGTATTTATTATCATTAGCAAAATGGCCTCTGTCGTTAAACCCAGTTATGATGTCGTCAGTTTATGGTTTGGCGTGAAAAATGGATGCTGAGGTGGTATCGTCCCTGACATTAGTATAGGAACCAAATTAAAAAAAAATTAATAATATAAGAATCAAATTAAAAACAAGATAAAACTATAAGGACCAAATATATAGTATGTGTTTACAGTCTATATATACCATAAAAGAAGTTTAACTTTAAGTATGATAAGAGTTATTATATACTCTTAAAAAATATAAAATAGATAGTGACAAGAAGAAAAACTCAGAACTTGCTATTTTTTTCGCATTTTTATCTTTTTATTCAGTGTTCTTATGTTCCTATTGCTTAATTTAATTTTTAATATACTTTCAATTTTTTTATATTTATGTAATTACTACTAGTTTTAACCCAATATAGTTAACCTAATGATTAAGGTATAACAAAGTATGCTTCTTACCTTAACTACTCGAATTTGAACATTGGACCAATTAATTCTCTTAAATACACCATTCTAATGTGGGGGATGTACCCTTATAATTGTCCAGGAAGGGACTAAGTCACAGTTGGTGCGAAAGTCGACTCGATGATACGTATAACAAAAAAAAAATACTACTAATTTTTAAGCATAGATATTTGTTTGTTAGTAGGAAGATCATGTTTCTCTCTTTAAAAGCTTGTATGTCAACATGAAAAATTATAATGGTAGGATTGTGCTTAGGGACATAATACTTGCTAAATATAAGGTTATCCATTATGCAGAATGGGAAAGAAAAATGGCTAAGCTAAAATGTTCTTAAAGTATATTATATATTTGGTCCTTATAATTTTATCTTATTTTTAATGTATTTCCTATATTTTTATCTTACATTTAATTTAATCATTATAGTTTTACCTTATTTTTAATTTGGTCTTTATACTAATGTCAAGGACGATGACGTAAACAAAAATGGTATCACCTCATTATCTGTTTTTCACGTCAGATTATAAATTGGCGACGTCATAGCTAAAACTAGCGGCAGGGACCATTTTGCTACAATGATTGATTGATAAAGAAAAAATATATAAAAACTAAATTAAAAATAATCGAGTGTAAACTATAAGGACCAAAAATATATTTTAACCAAAAATTTAGTTCACAAAGACCCTAATTCAGTTCGTTGGTGAGAATTTATGCGAAAATACAGATGTATAATTCTTTGTTGGTCAAACGCAATCAATTCAACACGCATCATATATGATAACCTCTCATTTCGATTTCGATTATAGATTAAAGTAACTAAGTAGAACATAGTTTAGCAGAATGCAGTTAAAAAATGAAAGCATGTGAAAAGAAAAGAAGCAAGGAAAGAAACTAAACCCCATGTCAATATCATTATGGTCATCCTCTGTCATCGTTTGCTAAGTGAAGTTCTCCCGCTTTTTAACGCTTCCACAGCAGAATCACGTTCAATGTTATGCACTAATCTATGTAGAAACAAATCCACTTCATTATAAGGTTAAGAAAATTGTAGGGATAAACATAAGTTAGTGATATTTTCTCGGAAGTTTTGTTGACTGATATTTTGCGGAATTGTGGCCACACTTCTGGTTTAATAAACGACATCGTTGTAGAAGAAATTCTTTAAATTTTTGTTTCATTTGCACAACGGAAAATTCAAACATTTTTTACATGAAGTTCAAGTGGCTAAGACTGTTGTAGCCTAAAAGGCAAAATTGATTAAGCTTGTCTGAAAGTGTCAGGAGGTAGTAATTTTCCATCTTGTTAACTCCTTTTCCAAATAATCAATTAACGAGCCTCTGGTAGGATTTAATAGATTAATGAAAACCTTTAATCAATTAAATCAACTTGATAATGATCTTCAATTAAGATTGTGTTTGGAATCAATTAAAAATAAAATTGATTTAATTTGATTTGATTTGATTTAAAAATCAAATTTTATGTTTGGAACTCATTATAAAAAATTAGATTTGAATTGATTTGGAAATCAATTCTTATATTTGGAACTCATTAAAAAATGAGTTGATTTGATTTTATTATTTTACATTTTTAACCTTATATTGTGAATGATATTATTAAACTAATAAAATAAAATCAAAAAGTTAATAAAGGTAAAATACTCAATATAAATTTAATAATTAAAACTTGAATCTAACCAATTAGTGTAGCTTTTAAGAAGTGTAATCAATCGAGCTGGGTGGAATTGCTTAGATGGTTTGATCAATTTAGTTTTCTATAAATGGGTATTAGCAAATAGTTGTTATTCTGATCACTTGAATCCAAGGTAATGGGGACTCTCCAGTGTGGAATATTAGTTTTTAGTCTTACCTCAGCATCTTCCCATTTAGTATTGAGAACTCTCTTTCTTTCCCACAAACAAAAATACAATCAATTTCTCACAAAGATTTCTGACAAAGGATCTTACTTACAAGAACGTGATTTCTTTGTCATTAGCTATCCCTGATATTTCACTCCAGATTCAAAGTATTTACTGGTTCTATTCTTGCATTAGTTTCTGCGCTTTCTAGTATAGAGTTGTCATCGTCTACCAAAAGAAAAACGAGTTATCATGTCATCTAATCCCTCCATTGTTGCTAGAAATTAAGAGAAGAAAATTAATCAGGAAAAAAAAAAAGCCAAGTGAGATAGTATGAGAATGTAGGACGGCTAGGTGACACGATGCTGAAAAGGCACTTTCACTTGGGAGGCAAGGCTATAGATTAATGAAGGTTGATAAAAACAGAAGCAGAATTGACAATGGATGCAACGTTTCTAATTTTAGAGAATTCTTGCACACACTTGCAACATACATATATGGCACGGTTGTGATTGCAACCTAATTAGTAATAAAATATTGTGGATTTCAGTGCGGTGCAAGCATTCAAATGTATAAATTTTGTAACATTCATTGCAACGGTACCCATGATATTGACCTATGGGCCCAAATGCTGGAGTTGTTGGCATCTAGCATACACTTTATTCAGTGTCTATGGGTTAGGCCTGCCATGTGTCTAGCTAGAAAAAATGGTTCGGTAACCAAAGATGAAAGATCCTGGAGATTGACCCTTTAAAGTTTAAACCATAAATAACTAGTTTGAGAAAGCTTTTGCGGGGGAAAGTGAACCAAAAACAAAAGAAAATAAGTGTCATCTATAACATTATGATCTAGCCTTGAGCCAGAAACAAAGGTATCCATCCCTCTCTGTATGCAATCCCTATTCCTCCTGCTATATATAGATTCACTATTCTCTTAATTACCTTCCCCAAAAGCTGTGACCTCCTAACTTATGAAATACTGACGGGAAGTTCTATGCATATGTACATGAAATAGCATGGGATTCGAGGCATAAAGTGAATATAAGACCAGTGATCAAGCACATGCAGCTTCTATTCTTGAGAATTGAGATATCAGCGTGAAGTTCAAATCAAACCCTTTTCGCAAGGGAAAATTTTATACCCACTGCCTAAGCTAGGAGCTTGTGTTTGATTGATCCTGTGACTCTGATTTAATCATCTCTGTATGGAATCCACGAGTCCCGTTTGCACTTATGGGATTCGTTGACCCGGTCCATCCTATTGTCATCCTAGCTTAGACACCATCTAACCAAGAATATTTCCTTGGCAAATTAAGACGCAGAGAAAAAGTCCATGGTCCAGCCCCTCTAGCTAGAACCAGTTCCATATCTTGTTGGCTATTGTCCACTTTCACCTCGCTCATATACTTATATTCCTAGTCTGTCTAAAACCGGAAGTATCGATTTGGAAGCATAATTTAACATTGCTCTGAAGAAGGGTTTTCCTTATCGATGATTAATTAGATTTATCTGTTTTACTGTCTTTGTTTCTGATTCATGACATGATTAGAATCACTTCTCAGTATATATTATATAGTATAGTATATAATCACTTATCAGTTAATCTATGGTAGTATATGATTCAGTATGTATGTTTTTCTAGTCAAAGAAGTATTTTGAAAATATAGCAGCTATTACTCTTTTTTTAATGTGCAAAGTGCAAACAATGGGTGAATAGATGTGGCACATTATAGATCCATCATGCTTTATATAGTGGGTCTACCCAAGAAGGCAAGCACACGACCAAAGAGAAAAGATAAAGGAAAGAAAAAGAAGGACATGATGACACTTCAGGAGGAGACAAAACCGTGAGATTGCATGTAGTGAAATCAGATGCTAATTGGGACGCCTCGCCATTGCAGCAATATCTCAGTAACCGTAGCATTTCTTTCCTTCCATGCACAATTGTTAGTGTGTAAACATCAACATATCAAGCCAATATCGGCTTTTGTTTTCTACTTTAATAAATCTAGAATGGCCTTCCACCACACCCAGAAGTCTTCAATTCATCATGAAATTAAAGGATCTCGTGTCTAGAGCAAGTTGAGACTCGAGAAGCTAACCATACTTGTGTAGCTTCTGGCACAGCGAAAACGTGTCTTCATTCTCTAAAAGTGACAGAAGACTATATATGTAAGCATCTAAAAATGTGAATTTTATTTTTTACAACAATGATAATCTTATAAATTTTTTTGTTCATGCACAAAAAAAAAAATTACAACACCCCAATCAAATAATAAATTTTGGGGTTGATAGCTGCATGCTTTTGAACTGGAACTCGATCACAACACTATTCTTAGCATAAGACATTACAAATGCCGAGTAATGTCCTTCTGGCTCTCACGCGGTTTTATTAAATAATAATCAGGCGTTAATGAAATCTGCTTAAACTTGTATGCATTAAATGATATTAATTTTCAGTTGACACCACCGTTCTTGGATGCCAAACCACAGAAAGAAAATTGCAGCTGCTTTACACTTTCAGTATAAATGACTTGACCAAGAAAACGTTCTTCTTTTGCCTTTTCCTTTTCTAAGCTTCCCTTCGTTTTGTCAATAAATCCAATTAAAAAGTAACCCGTTTGTCGATGACAAGAAAAATCAATGCTGTTATGACAGTTGAATTTTTTATTTTATTATAAAAGAAGCCAAAAACAAAAACAGCCCCTAAAATCCAAATTGATTTTATATGATAATTTTTTAAAAAAAATTATATTTAGATGTAATATATTTTTTTTATGTTATTAAAAAAATTTAAAAGTACAAAAGTTAAATTAAAAAATACATTTAATATTTTTTTAATGCTCAAAACATATTAAAATATAATAAAAATATTTTTTTAATAAATAAAGCACCTTGAGAAGAGCGCTTAATTAATCCTAAAGCATTTATAAACTGTCAGAAAATCATAGCCACACATATTATGGGATTTTTTATTTTTTATTTTTTGATGACACATATTATGGGAGTTATCATGTTGAAGTTGCGGTACAACCTAAGTTATTATTTAACCTTATAAAAAATAATCAGGAAAGTGTATATGCAATTACTATTATTTTAAATTGTCATATTTGGCTCTATGATTCACAAAATATTATGCACAAAAATATTTTTAAATAGACATAGTGTTACTATATTTTAATTTGTGTATTGGACCAATATATAAGAGCACTGAGTTAGTTTAACAAAAATTTATATGGTAGGATATAAAATCAAAAATATCAATCAATTGTCACTTTTTATTAGTTAACTGCAAAAACTATTTGATGCATCATGTCTATTGAAGAAAAATTCACCTCATGAAATTAAATTTATTTTAATATTGTGTTTAGGTAGTGTTTGGATTTAGTTGCGTGTACCTCAAGTAATCTAAATCCTTGTTCCCGGCAAAGGCAAATCATCCACATTGGGACTAGAAATTCATAAAGAAATTATTTATCACGGCAACCCAAGAAAATAATAAAATTATAATTTAAACTTGTAACAATATGTCTAGTTATGCATTTTATATTCTGTTTCGTATGATAGAAAATAGAAAGAAAGAAAATGGGATGGAGAGAAAAATGAGTAAATTTTGAAACTTTCTCCTGTTTGGATGCAAAGAGAAAAGAGGGAAAGGAAAAAATGCACTAAGACCCACAAGAAAGGTTTTTCTCGTAGAAGTGTGAAGAAAATAGGGAAAAGGGAGCTCTTCATATAAAATTACAACTCTATCATTCTTCTCCAACAAAATCACTTCTCTCCCTCTCCAAATAGGGCACCATTAGCAGCACCATGAAATCAGCGCCAACACGGTAATTTGATTGGGAAGGAGACGGCCATTGGGGAGGGGATTGGTCAAGCGGGGTGGGGAGGGGGATGGGGAAAGGGTGGGGGGATATGTGATCAGGAAAATTGGGAGGAGGGGTGTCGGTGGAAGAGATGAGTAATATCTTTAGATTAGTGGTAAGGAATGGATTGAAGCCGAATGGTATGGTAGAGAATATTATTGTTTGGATGTTTAAAAAAGAGATAGAAGGAAATAAAATAAAATTTGAGGGATTCCATCCCACTTCATACTATTTTATTCCTTAATTTTTATTTTCCTTCAAATTGAAGGGTAAAAGATAAAATAAGTTATAAAATTATATTTTTATTTTTAATCTTTATATTTTTATGTTTGAGAAAAAGATAATATAGGAATAATAAATTTAAAATTCTTTCTATTCTATTCACTTCTACTAAAACTTAATAAGTAAAGGAATGGAAATTTTCTTCTGTTCTACCATTAAACATCTAAACAATGGTATGATAACTTTATTTCATACTATTCCTTTCTACTTCATTTCACTCTATTATATAACATTCTATTTTACTCATTCTAAAACTTTCAAACATAATCCTAAAATGAAGGTAATCAGCAATGGGGTGGGGTTGGTTTCTAAGAAATTTTTATTGAAATTTATATATTTAAAATATTATCAAACTATAAATAATTAATCCCATATTATTTTTAATTAAACAATTTAAAATCTAATTTTATAATTAAAATATAATTAAATTATTTATTGCTAAGTTTAGTGTTTAGAGATATATAAAAAGGAAAATAAGATATATTTATATTTTATTATATATATGATATGGATATATATGTCATTTTATAAGATTATATATTGTTTTTATTCTTTTCATTTTCTCCTTGTCTAAACATATATAATTAAAAAAGAATTTTATCATTTTCTCTTCTCTCATTTTCTTTCTTTTCATTTTCTTTTGTACAAATCCAAGACTAGCTAATACTAGAAAAAAAAATTGATCCATATTTAGTGTAAATTTTTTTACACTATCATATAATTATGTGTTAACAAATTAATTATTAAAAGAGTTTGACTATCACAACAACTACTTAAGAAGTGTTACTCTTTTAATGATGTGCAAACACATAATTGAATGACAGTGTAAAGTTTCTTTATGCTAACAGTGGATCAAAATTAAACTTAAAAAAATCCAAGAGTAGCCGAAATAGTCAATGTTAGCTAATTAAGTGTGTGTTTAGATTAGATTTTGCAAACTTAATTTTGAATGAACTTGATTTTGCAAACTTCATTTTAATTAGAAGTGAGTTTGTGTGAAGTGATTTATGTTTAGAAATATTTATCTGAAAATTAATTTTGTTAAATGAATGTTGTTTCAATAATATTGATATAAATTACTTTTGAATTTGTAATTACCAAAAAGGATATTATTTATTTTGAGTTTTGATTGTTAATAAATTGATGTTAAAAAGATTGATTATAAATAAATTGATATACAAAATAAATTTGTTAAAAAGTTATGTTTATTTGAGGTATTGTAAAATAAATTTACTTTGAGTATAGTTATAATAATATTTTTTTAAACTACTAGGTTATATTTATTTAAATACTATTAAAATAGTGATATAATATCAAATTACAATGGTATTTTTGTCAATACACACACAAATGGGTTTTATTTCACCACAAAAATAACAAAATGTTACTTCTGCCCAAATGTGGCTTGGGATGAAAATCTCGTATGAACTCACTATGCTTAAAGGATTTTGATGATAACAAGAAGTGACTCGCAACGAAGAACAAGTCCAAGCTTTATTGAAAATTTTCTTTTGACTTTGATTCTTTGTAAATGGTAAAAAAGTTATTTGTTGCTTAAAGCTCTTGAACCTTTCAAATATCCCATAGCAAAAAGAAAACTTTTTTGAAAACCTAAGTGTTAGTTGAAAGTTATTTGAAAAACTCCTTTTAACCTTTTCAATTTGTTTGAAAAATGTTTTGGCTTTAATCTTATTTGTTTGTAAAGCCAAGATTAAGATTTTGGGGTCTTGTATCCGGATACAAGTCTTTATATCTGAATATCAATTCTTAGAAATTTAAATTTTAGCTCCTGAAAGCCAAATATCAGGATACAAACCTTTCGAATCCGGATATTTGTCTCCAGAGGCAAATCAACTCTAAAATATCCGGATACAACATTATGATATCTGGATATCACGTTCCAGTAGCTAAAACTCATTTATGATATCAAGATACAGCTTCCAAATATCAGGATACGAGCTTGGATATCAGGATATCTCAATTAGATATCAGAATATCTCAATCAGATATCAGGATATTCTGTTCTTGGCTAAACCTAGAAATTATAATATCTTGATACAAGGTTCAAATATCCAGATATATCTTGTGTGAAACTCATTTATAACGACTATTTTTGTATTTAATGGATTTCCACCACCACTAACGACTCTAATATGTTATGGGGTGTTTATCCTAACACTTAGGGAGTTAATGAATACAACAACCACTCTGAAATCAATTATTGAGAGCATTTAACTCCCTGCATTCTTGTAATACTCTGTTATTGAGCTTTAAGTGATATTATCTCTTTACCCATCATTCTTTAAGTTGTATATCTGCTCTTTTGAAAGTATCAAACACTTCAAACACTTATTTTTCGTGTAAGAATCCAAGAGTAGGTGTCCTTTGTTGTAATTGAATGAGACTCTTGCACAAAGACGGTGGAAGATCCCAAACTAATGAAGAGTGCTTTGTTTTTGTAAGGGTTTCTCAAGCACCCAAGTTAGAAGCTTGAAATATAGTAAAAACCTCGAGTGGATGATCTCAATGACTGGACTTAGATCACAATGAGTGATTGAACCAATATAAATCTTGTTTGCACTCTTTCTTCCCTACACTCTTTATTTATTCAAGATTTACTTTTATATCTTATTACTTGGTGCTTTCAATCTTGATAAGTTGTTCTCTAGATTGCTTGTGTGGTGTTGTTATTTACATTAGTTCATACCTCTCTTGAGACTATTGATTTAATAAAATTAGTACCATTGAAACATTTGTGAAAATTTTTGTGAAAATTTTTAGAACTCAATTCAGCCTCTCTTGAGTTATTGAAGCCACTTGGTAACATCTTGTTCACTTTCTTCTATTGAGATTTCACCCAAACATGATAAAATGTCTTAAAAATCAATTTATATACTGTGCAAACTGAGGTTTTCCCACCCAAACACACCATAAATATTGATATTAAAGGTACATGTTAGAACTCACAAACGGGATGGTCCACCTCATTTAAATTTGATCATGATAGGTTATGAATTAAATAAGTTAGGCTTAAATTACATGCATATAAACAGATTGTAAAATAATCAATTTGACTTATCTCATATTAACTTGCGGGCCTAAAACGGATTATCTTGTTTAATAATTTTAAAAAACAAAACAAAAAAACAATTAAGCAATCAAAATGTATAAACCAATGTATAATTCTTAAAGTTTAGGAAGCAAATCTTAAAGTTCAGTAACTATTAAACCACATCATAATTACAAATTTAAAATAAAATAAAATAAATAATAAATATTATGCAAGTCACTAAAATATAAGCCTAAGTCGCCTAATTTATTTAGTTAAGTGAATTGAACCCATATTCGACCCATAGTTATACGGCCCTGCTCCCTGTCAATAATCATGTAATATAACCTCTCATGCATGGTGTACAAAGAAATTGAATAATGTTACGGCCAGAAAGACGTGGTTTTTATGTTTATACCTACAGGCTGACAGTTTTGTATCTTAATAGCTAGGTATTCAGCTTTCGTGATTGAATTACAGTTTTAATACATGATTGAATGGTTGCATTTTAATATTTATTTATGTTATGCCATTGACAATCATTACTTCAAGTTATTTCTTTTTTAATTATATAGATTCAAGATTTATGTGTTTGTATAAGAATTTATTTTAATTTGTGGTTAGTTTAAAGTCAGTGGAATATATATATATATATATATATATATATATATAATTCATTTAAAAGATTGTCAAAACTTTTTACATATATAAATAATGAATTAGAATTTAAAATTGTAGGCAAATTTGTGTTGGTTCATACCAACATTTTAAACATTTTGTTATGAGTTTAATTTTTAAAATAATATATATAAAAAAATATAACTAAATAGAATTTTCGTTTCACAAACATAACCTTGTCATGTTAAATTAATTTCTTACCTTCTAAATACAATGATACCCTAATTTACATTCAAAGAATTTAAAATTGTATATTTAGGTAAGAATTATTTATCAATGTTTTAAAAGCTGTCTCTTCGTGTACTTTTGTCCCATTTTTTAGTGAAGTTTGTCTCAGTAAAAGTAATTTAAAAATTAGAACTTTGTCTTCTTAATTAAATATCGAAGTTTATACACTTTAATGCAGTTTGAACTGTTGACCTATTATACCACGAAATAGCAGTGACTGAGAAAGTAGCCATTCAGAGCCTCCAAATTGTTACCTACCATGAGAAGTAACCCCATCTAACGTGATTATGTGATGCTTTCTGATGCGTCATCTGAAACTGATATTGAACCAACAAGTTACTCCTCTTACGATGTTCTGACTTTCTAATTCACTCAAGTGACATTGTAAACCAAAGTGCACAGGAGTGGACAAAACCTACTTAGAAGTTTAATAACAATTTGTTTACAGAAACTTGAAGGATTAGTAGCATGCAACTTGATGTATTCCTCATTCCTGGAACCATTGGAGCTTGCCTATGTTGTACGGATACGGGGTACGAATATCCGATACGATACGTAAATATGGCAGTTTTAAAAAAAATCAAAATACGGGTACGACAATGCATATTGAATAAAATAAGTTTATATTTATATACGTAAAAAAATAAACTTTAAATTTGGTGAAATTCCTCACCAATTTACTTTGATTTTAAGGAGGGTAAGATTGCAAGAGTAATAATATGTTTTAAGGAAGGTAATTGATGAGAATGAGGCTTGAATCTATAGCTAAGATTTTTCGAGTAATAATATCTTTAGGGCGGTAGGTATTTAAGAAACAAAAAACACAAAGATACAATAAAAATATGAATACAGGAGTATAATACACGTATCAATATCGGATACGATACAATATGGATACGTAATCAATTTTGAAGTATCTATGTATCATAGGAGCTTGCCTTACAGAAAATTATTTAAAATTTGGCCATTTATGCACAACTACTTTGGCCAACATCATTAATATGGATTATGCTATAACTTTATATATCGACGGTTAGGTTACTCAACATCCATTGAAAATGGATAAGAAATCAAGCTGAATGAGATGAACTAGTCACGTTGCCAGCTTGTTTATAAACTATATATGAGCACATGAAACTTGGAAATTTCGTTTTGAGAAACATTGCAGGTAGGTTTTATCACAAACAGCATCAGATGGGTAAAAGTGAGGAGATGGGCATGGCACATGAGATACAATTGTATATATAGAAGTTCAAGTAGTAGCCCCCTAAGAGTTAATGAATATCTATTTCCCAAGTTGTTAGGAGTGAATTATGAGTAGACTTTGAATAAGTTGTAGGTATTAGATTTCCCAAGTTTTTGTCACTTCAATTTTTGGGTCTAATTGCAATTTTTTATTGATATTTACCAAAATTATTGTTTAATGCATTGTTGTCTGGACCAGACCGGACCGGTCGATTCGACCATAAATTGTTCTCTCATCCAGTTATGGTTTACTACCATAATCAAATTCATGGTTAGACTGAGTTAAGCCGGTGAAAACATGTTAGTTTGTTTTATGTGAATCAATCAATCTTTTTTTTTTCTATATTTTTATTCTCCCAATCACTTGACTACTCAATTGAGAGTTATATGAGGCTTGAAAGTTAAGATCTCAAAACCTTATTATACATTTTATTATTGGTAATGTGTGTTATGAGGGTTTTTTTTTTGTAAACCAAGATATCTCCTCACCTGGAAGGTAAGAAACTAATCTCACGGGGTATGATTAGGCGTGTGAAGCATGGACCCCTCCCAAGTGAGTTTTTTTCATACATACCTCCCCAAAGATCGAACTCGGGACAAGATTCTTAAGGTGTTATATATATATATATATATATATATATATATATATATATATATATTCTGGTTCGACCGGACGATAAAACTAATTGAATCGGTTGATCCTGAATCAAAATTTTTTTTAATTTACTGTTCAGTCCAATTTTAATAACTTTCGTTAAATGAACATATCACATTTTAATAACTTCCGTTTAATGAATATTGTGATATTTTACACACAAAAGTCAGTGAAAGGATGCATTCACTGCTAAAAAAAAATTATAATAGTCTAGTTTAAGGTCCACGTTCATTCACTTGGATGCCCTATATATTATCACTTAAAAAATATATAAATATCATTTTCAATCAATAAAAATTAATTTTAATAGCTAATTATTAAGTTAAAAAATACTATAATGCTGATATATCAGATAATAATGGGTGCTATATTTGTAAAGATGAATGAAAAACTTTAATTAAGCTCAAAAGATGAGAATAATAAAGTGTAATATCCCTTTTAGTGTATAGTCAGGTGTATTCGGGGCAATTATAAAGTAAGAATTTTGTTAGATTAGTGCAGAAAAAAGTCTCGAGTTTATGTATGGTTAAAGACAAATAGAGCTTAATTAAAGACTATTTTAGGCACCAGAAAGTTACTAGACAAGAAAATGACTAACTTTAGATATCATGAGATCATGAACACTACATCAATTCAATAACGACATATTCAAATTCATTTTACAATATTTTTCTATTAAAAATTAATTTTAATTTTAATTTATTGTGAGTGTAAAAAAAATTTATACTGTCATCTAATTATGTGCTGACACATCATTAAAAGAGTTAAACTTCAAGGTATTGTGATAGTCAAACTCTTTTAATGATTTAAGAACAAATGATTGAATAACAATATAAAAAAATTTTACGCTGAAAATAAATCAAAATCAAACTCTTAAAAAAATATCTCACATATGATAGTGAGCTAGTGTCCTCTTTATAAGCCTTAAAATACATTGTTGTTTCTTTTTTTTTCCTTTACATTCCTCATATTTTTACATAAAAATCTATACATTCTTTCTTTTTACTACTTGTCTGTATCTAGGTGCTTGTTTTTGCATATACACA
Organism: Styphnolobium japonicum; assembly: GCA_023212625.1. NCBI lineage: Eukaryota > Viridiplantae > Streptophyta > Magnoliopsida > Fabales > Fabaceae > Styphnolobium > Styphnolobium japonicum. The sequence continues at coordinate 8,452,500 of JALBWW010000007.1, read as the reverse complement.
GACAGATGGCAATATTGATTTCTTTATATTAAGTAAAAAGAAGTGAAGATAAAAAAAAGACAAGGGTGAAAGGATAGGAGAGAGGGAGTGGACGTGAAGACATACGCTTTGGCTTTGCCATTACCATACAACACAAGGCAGTCTATTCATTCAAAGTTCAAAACCACACAGTCACACACACACTGTGTTAGCAATAAACAAGAACCAGAAGACTCCCTCACCAATTCTTCTTCCTCACTTCAACTTCAACACCACCCTCTCTCTCTCTCTCTCTCTTCACATGAAGTGAAGAAAGAATGGCTAGTTGGACAATTCTAGTTCAGAATTGTACATCGAAGAAACCCAACAGATTGTTCACCAGTCTCTTCTGCGTCACCTTCGCCACCTTCCTCTGCACCATCTTCTACCTCGTCGGCATCTGGCAGCACTCCCTCGGCGCCGCCACCATCGCCGGCGCCGGCTCCATATGCGCACAGCTCAACCCCACCGCGACCCCATTGACCCCATCGTCCAACCTCAAGTTCGCGGCCCACCACTACATCCCTGACCAGCCTCAAGCGGCGGCGCGTGGGCCCCACCTCCCTCCCTGCGACCCCACCCTCTACGAGTACACCCCCTGCGAGGACGTGAAGAGGTCGCTGAGGTTCTCCAGGGACAGGCTCATCTACCGGGAGAGGCATTGCCCGGCGCCGGAGGAGGTGCTCCGGTGCCGGATTCCTGCGCCTCACGGGTACCGGGCGCCGCTGCGGTGGCCGGCGAGTCGTGACTCGGCTTGGTACGCGAACGTGCCCCACAGGGAGTTGACTGTGGAGAAGAAAAACCAGAACTGGGTCCGGTTCGATGGGGACCGGTTCAGGTTCCCAGGTGGTGGGACCATGTTTCCACATGGCGCCAGCGCGTACATCGATGACATCGGAAAGCTGATCAACCTTAGAGATGGGTCTATCAGAACCGCCATTGACACCGGTTGTGGGGTATGTTAATTCTTGACCGCTCTCCCGGTTCGTTTGTTGTTGAACCGGTTCCATGCCATGCCCATGCAATATGCATTTCTTTTTCTTTTTTAGTTTTGGCTTTACCCATGCAATTTTGTGACTAAACTTTTCCTTTTGGGTTTGTTTTGATGGTTGAACCTCCCGGTTTATTTTTTGAACCGGGTGGTTCACCTTCCTTAACGGGTAGTTTAACAACTTCATAGAACATTGAACCCCTGAGCAGGAATGGGTTGGGGCCACCTTCAAGTTCAAGGTTGGACCTGATCAACTGAGAAATTTCCTTCTTTTTTTGTTTTGTTTTGTTTCTCTTTTGAAGGTAATTTTGGCAATAATTTGAGTTTTTTGTAATTCAAATGAAAATGTGGGTTCGATGAGATTTTAAATCGTATTTGTTTCCTTCTATGCTTTGAGATAATGGGTATTTATGGGAACACGTGATATTATTGTGCTTGAGTTGGCTGTCTTATCCTAGAAGTGTGACGAAATTTCCTATGGTGTTATTATATGATCTCAAAGGAACTAATATTTTTTTCGTACAGATTTTTCTCAAAGGAACTAACATGATTAGATGAATATGGGTGTTTTAAAATGTAGTTGTAGATGAGGTCATATTGTTGATCCCAAAGCGGTGAAAGGAATTAAGGAATATTGGTAAAAACAAAATAATCTAAATGGGCACTTTTGCTACCATAGTAATAATTTTGAGAAAATTGGTTTTCAAGTAAATGGAGAGGGCGGGATGGTTGTCATAAATAATGTCAGTCTGGTATATGCAGGTCAGTGATGCTCCTTGTATTAAATTTAGGTTTGGCCTAATGGTTTTACACCGAACACTCTTTTATTGACTGAACCAAATCCATGTGAGTGGGACTTGGGCAAAATTTACCCAATGTATTAAATATCATGAAAATCTGAACTTTATTTTTTTTCCTTTTGTGGAGAGAGAAAAAGAGGGGGGGGGGGGGAAGAATCATCTAGAACTGATTTGCAAAACAATCTTCTTAAATTCTTCAAATTGAAGTAAAGAATAATTATTGAATATAAAATTTTGCTCTCGTCTTATTCATTTGAAAGCATGAAGATTTTCTGCTCAATGATTTGATTAGACTTTGCATTATTAAACAAGCAAACTTATCTTTAATTCACTTTGTCGTAATGATAATCTACTATTTTTGTTTATGTTGTCTGTTGAAGAATTGGTGAAAAGCATAATAAGAATACATAGACATAGAGGTTGATTACTACCTAACCGTCTCAACCGTGTCTCCCACTCCTGATTTATAAGTTACTTCATCAAGGCTTCACTCCCCTCTCCCCACCTCCCTGGAAATAATAATAATGAGGTAAACATACATTAGAAGGCATTTGAAATTGGACCCTTTCTTTTGCCTATTTCCTTTAAGGATGTCAAACATGTTCGTGCTTTGTGTTGTGGCTATATCTTCAGTAACATCTATTAACATCACAGGAACTCCACCAGGCACGAGTTTTAGTAACATGGCATGTGTGAATCTACTGAAAGATACTAAAATCCAACCACAATAGACGTTTCCAATCAGCAGAAGTCCATTCTTTTTTATGACAAATTCTTTACTTGGCCTCTGACAAGTTGCAATGTACAATTCAGGTTGCAAGTTGGGGAGCTTATCTTCTATCCCGTAACATTTTAACAGTGTCATTTGCACCAAGAGATACCCATGAAGCCCAGGTTCAATTTGCTCTTGAACGAGGAGTTCCTGCATTGATTGGAGTTCTTGCCTCAGTCAGGCTTCCATACCCTTCAAGAGCCTTCGACATGGCTCACTGCTCACGTTGCCTCATTCCCTGGGGCCAGTATGGTACATCCATATTCCATTCTTCTGTAACAGTAAATCATATTCACATTTTTAGGGAGCCAGTGTGTATGAATGTAAGACTAAATTGTTTCTGGTTTTGCAATGCTGATTGGCAGGTGGAATTTACTTGACTGAAGTTGATCGAGTACTACGTCCTGGTGGGTATTGGATTCTATCAGGGCCACCAATAAACTGGGAGAAACACTGGAAAGGCTGGGAGAGGACTCGTGAGAGTCTCAAAGATGAACAGGATACAATTGAGAAAGTGGCAAAAAGTCTATGCTGGAAAAAATTGGTACAAAAGAATGACCTTGCAATATGGCAGAAGCATACCAATCATATACATTGCAAAATCACTCGAAAGGTCTTCAAGAATAGACCCTTCTGTGAGGCACAGGATCCAGACACAGCATGGTAATACGATACTTTCTAGTTTTACTATTAATGTCATAAATTCATTGGCAGGAGCAGTAGGATGGACTAGATTAACATTTTGGGCAGATAATTTTCAGATAATGTAACTTCATGTTGGAGATTTTGAGGAAAGATTGACTTGCAATCACTCTTTACTGTTAGTTCCTTTTGCTATTGATTTTGCTTTTGGACCTAACTTTTGAAGTGTCTCTTCTCAAAGGAAAAGAAAATTATTCTTGCTGCCTAAGATAGTCTAGCAGTGATACCAAAACCAGTTGGATGATAAAGAGACTAGTCAGTATAATCTGTTCTGTCAGATTGCAGCTTTAGTCAGTTAACATATCTTAATACCTAGCCAGTAGCCACCTAAGCTTGTGCTGCTTATTCTGCCTTGTTTCTTACTCCATTCTTGTAGGTTGCTGCATCTTGCTGATCAGTTCAGAAGATAATATTCTTTCTGGGCCCCTCCAATGAATATTTTGTTTTTTTCGTGTACTTTTTCCCTTTGTTTGCTTCCTCCAACCAGCTTTTCATTGCAGGTACACTAAACTGGATACCTGCTTGACCCCACTGCCTGAGGTAAATGAAATCAGAGAAGTTGGTGGTGGGGAATTATCTAATTGGCCTAAGAGGCTAACTTCAATTCCCCCAAGGATTAGTAGCGGAAGTTTGAAAGGAATTACGGCTGAGATGTTCAAAGAAAATACCCAGTTATGGAAAAAGAGAGTGGCATACTACAAGACCCTGGACCACCAGCTAGCAGAGCGTGGGAGGTATCGAAATTTGCTTGATATGAATTCTTACTTGGGAGGCTTTGCAGCTGCACTAGTTGATGATCCAGTGTGGGTCATGAACATTGTCCCTGTTGAGGCTGAAATCAACACCCTTGGTGTCATATATGAACGTGGATTGATTGGAACCTATCAGAACTGGTATGCTTTTCTTCCATTTGCTTAATGGATAATTTCAAGGTGTGAGATCCATGCTAGGGAAGAGCTGAATGATTTATTAAAGACAAGCAATATAGGTAGATAAGTAAAACAATTTAATTTTAATTTATTATGTAAAAAAAAACTTTATATTGTCAGCTAAATATGTGTTGACACATTATTAAAGGAGTTTGATTATCATAACTACTACTTAGGAATTTTAACTCTTTTAATGATGTGCCAACACATGATTTAATGACATTGTAAAATTTCTTTATACTAACAGTGAATCAAAATTAAACTCTAAATAAAAATAAACTTTTTTGTATTATTAGCAGCATGTCCCTAGCTGATAATTTAAAACGTTTGATATAGTCGAGAACTTCCCACTAATAGCAGCTTTATGAAAAAAGGAGTTCAAATTAGCTGGCTTAATTGAAGATTATGTCAGCTTTTCTTCAAGTTCCATCAAATTTTGTCCTTTACTATAGACAGAAAACTGTTTCACAGAAACACTCGTTTCCAATCTAGTATTATCAAAGTAAAATTTAAACCAAACATTTATCGCCATACCCGTTTGAGCACATGGTATTTAAAATTCATTACTTACTACCTTTGTCTTCTCTCAGGTGTGAAGCCATGTCCACTTACCCACGAACTTATGACTTCATACATGGTGATTCAGTTTTTAGCCTTTACCACAGCAGGTAATGTCAATTTGGCTAGCCCAAAAAGTTACAGTGACAGCATCTCCTGTTTTTATAGTCAACTTTGAAAATTGACTAACACCTATTTCAATAGTGACTATATACATCAAGATTGCGAAGCCTTCTAAGTTATCAAATTAATGTGTCACAGATGTAATATGGAGGACATTCTTCTAGAGATGGATCGGATTTTACGGCCACAAGGTAGTGTCATTTTGCGTGATGATGTGGATGTGTTGTTGAAGGTGAAGAGCATTGCAGATGCAATGCAGTGGGATACCATAATTGCAGACCATGAAAAGGGACCTTACCAGATAGAAAAGATACTAGTAGCAGTCAAGCAGTACTGGACAATCCCACCATCAGACCAAAACCAACACAGCAAGCACTAGTTTGGTCTGCTCTCTGGACTCAAGATTTGTCTATTTTTCTCTTTCTGTCAAAATTTTCAGAAATTTGAGTTTTTTTTTCAGACTTTTTTTTTTTAAAGAAATTTTAACGTGGTCTAAGAGTATTACACAGTCTACTAAAAGCGTAACACATAACACAGCATAATACATGTCATTAGATTAAATTTAAAATATTATATAATAAAATTTAAATTAAATCTAATGGTAAAAAAACTAATACATGTCATTGTATTTAATTTAAGATATTATATAATAAAATTTAATCAAATCTAAAAGTTAAAAAAATATTAAAAATATTACTCTTAGCGTACATAATATTTTTCTAATTTTTGTGAGTAGTGTAAAAGTGAAATTTTCTTTATAACAATTATGGCCCCTTAAAAATATGAGGCATATCGGTCTTTCATCAAATTTCAATATAAGGGAAGGCTTGTAAATCGATAGAACACGAACTGGTAATTGGTAAATACAGGTTCTCCAAGTCGTCTCCTGTATATATAAGTTCGTTCAAAGGAATTATGGGCCATATTGCCATACATAAGTCTATCTCCTTCAATATAATGGACATAGACGTTGGTCACTTATTACCACTTATAAGGGATGGATAATTTTTTAAAAAAAATTAATAGAATTATAAAATTATTATAAAAATAAATAAGATAATTAAAATATTATACAATAATTTCTTATTAAAATGTTACATGATAATCCTTTATTTATTTTTTTTTTTAATAATCTCTTATTTTATTCCCCTCATTTTTAAAAGATTTCAAATAAGGGATGTTTACTTAAATTAAAAAATTTCTCCTAATAATCATGGTAAGATTCACTAAAATAAACTACAATATAACTTGAGCCATTCACTAATGTTATTTTCAAGTGGTTGCGTTACTTCTCTACCAAGTCTTCAGCTAAATAAATTTAAGAATTAAAAAGAACAGAAAACATTCACCTCGCTTATTCCACCAATTTGGAACAAATATCTCAAAAAGAAACTTCGTCGTCAACTAATCACTCTGAATTTGGAATGAATGATGCACGCGGAAATTAGAAAACAACCTCGATCACATTATCAAGCATGTTTGGCCACGAGTCATTTCTTTCAGACTTACCAATTACCACTCCAAATACTTGACAATTAATAAGGAGATCTGTATAGACAAAAAAAAAAGATCGCCCCTCCCTCCTGTTCAATTAATGTCATCTGTCTCACAAAAATATTTTTTTCCTCTCTACAAATCCAAGTAAGCACCCTATTTTTTGTCCTAAATTCCTAATCTATATATACAGACCAGGATACTTACAGGAAAATAGGTGAACACTAAATCAACTCCAGAAACAAAGCTTCATTCTTGCTGCTAAGGCCTACTTCATTCAAGGTTAATGAGCCATCATTAATACTGTAAGCACGTCGCGGGTATGACTTTACCTGTTCAAATATCCGAGCAATGATAGTTGATCATTTATGCATCTCAGTCACAGGAATCATATGCTGGCTAAATATAATAAATAAAAGGGCAACTTGGTGCTATAAAGCTCCCGCTATGCGCGGGCTAAATATAATAAATTATCATGATAATTGACCCCATAAAAATAAAAAATGAAAACTCATTTTATCTAATACAAATTTATTACATACTCAAATCTAAGAAAATAAGATTTCCGAGTGCCAATAATGCCATCATCTACACCTTTGTCAACTTTCTTAAAAAATATGACAATGGGGGCCAAAATTAATTTTATGATATGTTTATCAGAAAGTATATATAATTACGGTATCTAATGGATCACGTAAAAAGATATGAGTAAGAAAATCAATATATTCTGATATGATCACATCACATTAACACATTTTAAAGATTATCAACCAATCTAAATAAATGCATTCCTTAGTATTAATTTGACATAAACTTGGAACAACCATAAACTCATGACATGTGCCAAAAAACAACAGCCACTGAGATTCATCTCAAGCTATTTAGATCATATCCTATCAAGTATGAAGTTGGACAACCTTAACAAAAAAAAAATCATGGTAATAAATATAAGCAACTATACAATAAAAAAAAATTGGGTTTCAAAAGCACAACATTATCAGTTCTCTATAAAATATCACTGCTTGACAACAGAATATGCCAAAACTAAACAACACTTTTAGTTACACAGTTGTGGGAGACCATGCCATAGTAAAACATACATGAAGGTTCAATCCAGAAATCAAGTCAAGTGGATAAGAAACGAAACACTCACAACTCTATAGGTGCCAGGTTTCGATGCTCCACAAATGTCTATGAAATCAAAAAGAAGCTACAAGGTGGAAAAATGACATTTAGTTAGCCAAAAGACAAGCATACCAAGTTCCACAATAATGTAACATAGGTGTATTACTCTCCAAAATACTTATCTCACGTGCTCTGCACACCCCACTTCATATGTATGCTATCATAAACTCAACAAGGGGAGGAGAGAGAAGACATGTTTGAATTTTATTTTTTTCAAAGGATGTAACTTCTAAATTGAAATGAGAGATTATTTTTATCCAGCTTCTCAGGAGAGAACATGGGCAATCTTTAATAAACTTTGACTAAGTATGTAGGTTAATTTAAATGGGGAATGCCGGAATGCTATCAGCAGGAGCTTGAAACTTAATTCACAAACTTATTTCAATATTTGATCCCATCAAGTATTAAAAAAGAATTTGATTGTAAGGAACAACCTCACAACTCTACAGCTTCAAATTCTAATGCTAATTTTACCTGAAGCTTGTCAGTTTTGAGAAAGCGACGTCCACGGCGACTACCATCCGGCATTCGAACAACAATAGTAATTGCATTTCCATCATCTAATGGTGGTTCCATGGAAAGCATAACTTCTTTCTTATCAAGCATGTTCTCCAATTCCTGAAACCACGTGGCACACACATAAACCAAGGTCTGACTAAACAATTCAATAGAGTTTTAACAGCAAAGGACAAGAAATCCTCCAACCAAAGCAATAATAAAAAACCATAAGAATCATGTATACTCGCACATGGGACACAAGAAGGAGATGAACAGTCATACAGCAAAATTTAAAAATGTCCCATTAGAATTTGAATTGTCACATCCTCTTTAACACAAGTGTCAGATACATGTCTAACAAGTGTGAAGTGTCCAATGTGTCTGACAGAGACAGCTCCTTTTTTGAAGTGTCCATGCTTCATAGCAAAAACCACAAAAGCAAAAGACAAATGAAATCCACAATCAATATAATAATGCTCTCAAATCCCTCTGAACTGATGTCAAGGAACTCCACCCCTTTAATATGACCATTTGCTAAGCTCCACAAAGAATTCAAACATGTAGGTCCTATCCCAAAAGAGCTGCATAGTAAGAATGGTTTTGCATAATTCTGTTCAATCAAAATTCCATTTAAACTTAGCTATAGCTTGAACCACATATTCATTGCAAAAATCAAATTGATGTCTCGAAAGAATTTTAGTTGTTCAAAATGAAAGTAGGCAATCACCAGCGTCAACTTAATCCTCTCAATTTAAGAGAAAGCAGAATATTTATCTTAAATTACAAGTAGAATTTTCTTTTAGTACATTGGATACCATACCCAATACCTCTACCCATACCCCTACCCACCCAACCACCTTAGCAAGGCCTGAGTGGCTATTAATAGTATGATTCAATATCTGTAAAAAGACTTTGATCTTGGGTGATCGAATGCATGAACAGTTGTACAGAAGTAAGCCACAAGAACTATGGTTAATTGAGTCACTTCAACATGTTTCAAACAAACAATGAACATAAACCTCAATTATATGTTAGCTTGAAACATTAAACATCAGAAAACAGTGCTTGCCTCTAGTTACACTTCTAATATTGGATTTGTATTTATATAGCTCCTAACAATCATTTCTTCTAGGAATAAGCACCATTTATGAACACAGGAAAACCAAGCTACTTAGAATAACTCTTAACATTAACCTACATTATTTATATGAAAGAACACTAACGTCCAGGAGTGATTTAGCAAAAAGGACAGAAAATGCTTTATAGCTCAGCTAACATCAAGAAACAAAGTCAACAATTCACAAACTAAGCAAATGTATTACCTTTCTTTCAAGCATCTTCTTGCATGACTCTTCTTCCCTCAAGCAACAGGTTTCAGCTTCCTTGAGAGCATTCAATTCCTTTTGTTTATCAGCTCGTAGTGATGCTAGATAATCAGTATCCTGCATAAAAATTTCAGCACATTATGCTATCCAGTCAGGAACATTGATCACACAGTCATTGTAGGCAAGAATCTAAAACCTGTTGTTCTCTCAGCAACCGAGTGTCCTTTAATGATTGTGATGTTGGATTGGACATACTCTGCATCTTGGGATCCACATTTTTTTCTGGATGATGTTGCAGATCAGGCAAAGATGAATTGTGTGAACTGTGATTGGGAATTTCACCAAAAAGTGCAGTCTCAAGCATCACTGCCTCATTAAGCTCATCAGAAGAAATACCACCCCACTACATTGTGAAATGAGGCAATATTAGCATAACAATCATCAGTTATAGACATGAAGTTTCACAAGTGCATCATATATTCTTGGGTCTCCAATGGTACCTCTTCGGAAATAAACACATCTTCATTGCCTTGAAGATGACCACCAGCACTGCGGTTCAATGGATGTCCTATGACTGGTTGTGCAACATTTTGAGCTACATTTCGATTAGATGGTGTTCCTAACTTTACTTGGAAAAAATCTATTTGTCAGAAGAAAGAAACACATCTTGCCTTTCCAAGTGAGAATTGATAATCTAATTGCACAGACTACCTTCTAAAGTGCTTAGATTCAACTGCATGATAAGCAGAAAACACATGCCAACTCAAATTAATACATTTCAAATTTAATTAATATATCAAAAAAATCCCATCTGACTATGACAGATCCATAACCTGAAATGGTTTCAGCAGAATTTGCTATGCATTTTAATCAACGCTGGCTAGGTATGGACTTGGGCGAAACTAGGAACAGAATCTTGGAGGAGCCAGAATATATAAACTTGAGGCCTTTTAAGTAAAACAAAAATTTGAGGGGACCAAAAAACATATTTACCAAAAAAAAAGTAAGATGTAGGTCCACCCAATGCATGCAAATGCTTCTGCTTTAACACCCATGTGTCTTGTGTGTGTATGCGAATATTATCAGGATTAAAAAATATGCACCTCCAATCTGCTTCTGCTATTGTTGGTTTTCTCTCCCTTGGCTAATAAATCATGTACTCCAAGTCTTTCCTTTTTCTCTTTTACTAGATGCTCATGTGTTGCTTTATCTTGCTCTGCCATCTAAATTCAATGCAATTGGAACTAAGAACCAGAAAGATAGGGAAAGTACAAACTGAATGGTACGAATAACAAGAAGATTTCAAAACCTTTAAGGACAACGAAATTGCATGAGCTAAATCATCATCTTCTTGTTGAAAATTACTTTGTGGAAGGCCACCATCAAATGAACCCTGAAATAAATTTTTATTGGGGGAGGGGGGAACTTTAAAAAGCATAAAGAAATATAAGTAAAAACAATAAACTAAGCTTTAGGCTATGGGTATACATTAAGAGCACCAAATTCCTTCCATGAAGAACTTTCTCTGCTCTCCTGCTTTGAAGCCTCTATTGCAGCTTGAATCATTTCTTCCTCTATACCATTAGCAGGAGCATGTGAGGTGTTTGACTGAGCTAAACTGTAGTCGTTCTGATAATCATCTGTCCCATAAATTCCTCGACCACGAGATGATAAATTTCCAGTCATATCTGCACTTGTAGAGCTCAATCCTGATTGATGAGGCTGCTCAAACGCACTATTGATCCCCGCAGGAACTTGCCTCACCTCTCCTGGATGGGAAGTATATGGTGCATGATTGTTAAATGCAGCAGCACCAATCCCGTTATATAGATCTCTGAGTTCTCTCCTATAATTTGGGTCAAGTAGTAGTGAAGGTCTAAATCTTCTAGCAGCAGAGAGAAATGGAAAAATTCCATGTGATCGAACACGGTTTTGATTATTCACATCAGCGTAATTATATTGTGGGGCAGCAGCAAAATTTTGCCTCTGACTAGAAAATATAGTCACAAGAAATAAATGAATAAGTAAAATAAAAGGAAAGTAGAAAAAAGTTAAGAAAACTCAGCTTCTTACAGCATATGAAGAAATACATTAAGAAATATTGAGAAGATATGAAAGAAAATAAAAGAAATTCTATGAACCATATCGCCATACATGTTCCTATCCCCTTCAATAAAATGTGCATTAACAGCTTCATTTAGATTGCCTCCAAATTCCTGCTGACCAATTAAAACGTGTCAGAAAATATAAGGGTTTGCTATTATATTAAAAACTGCAAGGAATTTAACAAAGCCAAAGATGTGTTGGACCATGAAATTAATTATGAATAACTAATCCCACCTGCGATGGACGATGCATAAAAAAGACTAGCAAATGTCATGGAAAAAGGATTCACAGATATAAAGGAATAGGTATAACCGTGTAAGAGATACAAATAAGTTGCAAGACTTGACTTTAATAACAATTAACAAACCCCGATCATATAAATCCCCAAATGACACCCCTTATCCTGTCATATGCGGACCTTTCCTAACATCATGTTTGGTACCCGGAATGGTAATTCCATTCCATGCTCTGTTCCAAAGAATGGGGAATCCTGTGTTTATTACATTCCATGTGAGGATATATCACCAAGTACCAACCATCGGAATAAATAAATTACACACCATAATTACAAACAAACTCATGTTCTAGCTAACAACAGAAACAATGCAGATCCATTCATCCTGAATCATATACATTCCTATAAAAACAATTCATAGTTCCTGTTATTTCCTATTGTCCTTGGCCCTCACCCCTAATTCTTCAAAGTCATTGGTCATTATACAACAACCCCCGCCTGTACCCCACAATGTGATAGTGTTGTGCACTGGGAAACCCTTTTTCTTTCATTTCAAAACAACCTCACCCCTATTCCCTAACTTCTCAGAAGGAACAGTTTTTAAAAAGGAACTAAAAGTCTATAGTACAAGAAAAAACAAAGGGAACTGTGAACTGAAGGGAACCTTTTTCTTTCTTTCTTTCTTTCTTTCTTTCTTTCTTTTTAGGATCAAATCGAGAAAAAAAGAATGAAGAAAACCATGTAATCTAACTAAGAAACAGCGTTAGATGCCACATGTGAGAGATCACATAAAGAAAAGGCGAATGTGATTTAGCAGATCAGATCAGAAAGGCCACCTACCTCTAATTTTTGGACGGCGACGAACTCGGATGCTCCGGTGATTCTCATGAACATTGCGACGGCTTCCGGTGTGGGCGTCGGCGTGGCCATTGAAGCAAGGAGGAAGTGAGAAGAGTTAGGATAGGGGAGTAGTGCGTATTGCAGTGCGTATTACTATTATTATTATTATTACTATATTAACCTTTTATTGAGGTGGGAGATATTCTTACGTACACACGCTATATAAGTATTTTATTTAATATTAAATATGTGGAAGATTTTATAAATTATGTTATAAATATATTTATTTTTTAAAAAATAATTTTACATATATTAAATGTTAAATAAAATACTTATAATAAATTATATTTATTTAAAAATTACTCTCGGCGTGGTCATCCTTGTGTCGGTCGTGTGGTAACTGACTGGATTAGATTGTGTTTACAATGTGCTAAGTGTTACTAATTATTAATAGCTTATTTGATTTGACAGTGAGAGATGTCCAAATTAGTAGTATCAAAACGGATTTAACCTAATAAGTTAGTATATCTGTACCCTCCTATATTTTTATGGTTCAACTCTATGATATTTTTTTAATTTTATTGTGCTTTGAATATTGTATCAACAAGTTTGACATTATAAAAATAAAATTATGTTTAGAGTCAAACGTAATTTTAAGTACCTTAATCAAATAAGCAACATTTTAATACTTTTATAATGAGAAAAATATGTTTCTATGCAAATACTATTATAATTTAATATTATATTATTATTTTTTATAAAATTTAAATAAATAAAATCTATAATATCTAAACAAACTTATGTAAATTTTAAAAGAACTTTTTAATTTTTAATTTATTTATAATCAATTTTTTAACATTAATTTATTTTCAATCTAACTCAATAGACAACACATACTCTTTTTGGTAATTATACATCTAAAGTAATTTTTAACAACATTACTTTTTAGATAAAAGTTTCCAAACATAAATTACTTCACTCAAACTTACTTTTGACTAGAATCAAGTTTGTAAAATTAAGTTCATCCAAAATTAGATTTAAAAAATTTAATCCAAACACATACTAAGTGCATGTTTAACCTTTTTTAAAACACAAGCAAATTTATAGGAAGTGAAAATTTCTTAGTTCTCCCTTACGCGCATTTACATCTTTCAATAATCTAAAACAAACCAATTGTAAGTGTTTATTTAGATAAATTTTTAGATAGGTACTTTCTATATAAATACTTTATTCAATAGTTGACATATATAAGAGCACTCTTTAAAAATAAGTATATTTATAATGTGGTCTACATAACTTTACACATATTTAATATTAAATAGAATACCTACCTAAAAATTTCTCATTGATTCAATGTAAAAGAATTAGATTGTCTTACATGGAGGATTGAGTTGGGTTGATGTAAGAATTTGATTATGTGTTTATATTTAAATAAAAGAATTTGATTATGAATAATTTTTTAGATACATTAAAAGTAAGACATTTCTCTTACATTGTATTATTAAACTTGTGACATGTCAGCCATGTAAGTCACTATTGTTTCACATTATCTCTATACTAACGATGATTAACTTTAAATATATTAAAATTTATAGTTAAAGTGAAAGACAATTGTAACTCACATAATTAACATAGCACAAACTCAATGGTACCATATAAGAGAATGTCTTACACCAAGAGTACCTTATAATATCTATTGATGATGATAACATCTACTTAAGAGATCAAACTATTTTAATGATATGATAATACATTAATAGACCCACATAATTGACATAAAGCAAGCTCAATGGTACCATGTATGAGAATGCCTTACACAAATAGTACCTTAGAATCTCTATTGATGGTGATAACATATATTTAAAAGGTCAAACTATTTTTGTGATATGACATATATGAATAAATGATAGTGTAAGAAAAAATTAAACTAATACTACATCAAAATTAAATTCAACTTCAAAGTTCAAACCCTACAATCTCACCCTAATTGTATAGCAACCAAAATGGGCTAAAGCTCATTGCAGCCCGTTAAAAGCGTGGGCTTTTTTGTCCTACCCCATCATCCCATGGGCTAAATTGGGTTAGGGTCGGGCCAACCTACATTTATTGAGCATAACATCGCACGAAACAGTACGATCAATAGTAATAACTTGATTAAAAGACAATAGTTACTTTCAAGTAGGTGTGGGTTCTATTTTAATTTTATTGTATGGAAGCAAAAAAATTAATAATTATTCTCACTTTAAGTGATAAAATAAAAGATGTCGATACTCCAGACAGGAATTAGTTTCACATTGAAATAGTGTGAGGACATCTCATAATTTAGAAAAAAAGAAAAAAAAGATGGTAGGCAACACACACACAAAAAGTTTAGAAATAAAGAAACAAAAAATGGCAAGTAACTAATACACACACACATATATATATATAAGGTGTTGGTGTAAACTGAATTATACTGGGAAGAAATATTTATATACATATAATGTAAGACAATATTCTTATATCACATAATTTAGTATGACATATCTTGTTCAAGTTATTATTGTTTTTAAATTTAATTAATATATTTATTTTTTAGTGATAATCATAATTAATGTATGGTTAAGATAATGGTTAGTGTCTTGAAGATTTCAAAAAATAAAATGTGGTGATTAAAGTCAAAGATAATAGTAATTCACATAAGTAATATAATAAGTTATGTATATCGTCAAATATCTCTAAGTTAGTGTTGTAAGAAATAAATATTACCAAAAAATGAATATTCATAATATAAATCTTGCTTAAGCTTTTTAGTTTTTACTAACTTAGTACACTTTTTTATTATGTATTATTTATCAAAATTAAAATCTTAAAACCCATTTAAAATCCTGTTTGTTTTAAATTTCCTCAGTATGAGCTTTTATTTTTTTTAGAAGCGTTATGGAAAGTGTGCAAATTCACATTCATGGTGGGTGATAGGCTGTTTGGGAATCATTTTAGATTGAATTTGAGGGATAAAGTTATCTGAATCAAACTAATTAGTTCTCTTATATATACAACCGATTGATTTGGTTCAAAATTGAGAACCAAACCGATATTAGTTTGGATTAATTTTTTTATTTTTAACCATTTAAAAAAAAACCAAAATTAGCACACAAATAATCACATTAACCAAATTCCAACAATTCTTATTTATATAATTAACAATCAACACATTGCATCAGGATATAAATTAGACTTACATCTACACCACTTTAATGCATTACACTCACTGCAACCAATCGTTTGCTAAACATGTTGCAGTATAATTCTCTTTATTAATCATCAAGTTAACTTAATAATGTAGATTTATAAAAGTAAAATCATGCGTTGATGATCAAGATGAAAAACAATTTTTTTTGTATGTATAGATCAAGAGCAATTCCTAATTTTCTACCAAATTTCACAACTTTTAGTTTCTAATTCATAGATAAGGCTATGATAGCAATCTCATTTATAAATGTAAGTTTATAAGTAAATTATTTAAAAATATGTATATATATATATAATATTTTAATCGGTTTAATTTAAAAAAATAAAAAATAAAAAATCTTTGTTAATTTTAATCAATCTTCAATTTTTTCAGTTTCGTTTTTTAGTTTTGTTATATTTTAAACATCTCTAGTGGATGAAATTTAAAACAAACATAACATAAATGTACTAAAATAACTTTTTTTTTATTTTTTACATACTGGCCACTACAAGTTCTTTAACGTGCTTTTGGATTTTCATAAATTTGAGAATTATTTTGGTACTAATTTTTTTTTCTAAGTACAAGTATCCAGGATGAGTTGTCAAACATTCATTAATTGTTATTTATATTTAATAAATTTTTAAATATTTATTGTGAAACTAACAATCAATAAATAATTAACAACTCACATTAGATAACAAATCCATCATAGTACCATAGCAACTCTCCATAAACTTTTCAAAAACTTGTGTAACAATTCTTTCTTACTACAAAAATACAAATAGAACGTGGTTTGAAAACAAGGAGAAAAGAAAAAAAGGAAAAAAGATAAAGGTTGCCTATTATTTTAAAAAGATTTATCTAATTGGAAATAATAATAAATAAAAAAAACTCGAAAATGTACAGCACATGAAACGACCACGTTTAATTATCTTGGCAGTGGAAGTAGAACTATAATAACAGAGAAGGATTTGCGATTTGGTATGTGGAAGAAGAGAAAGGAATAGCACTGTATCACCACACACAGTAACAGTGAGCCACACCGCACTGAAACAAAGCTCTCCCACAGAAACCCTAACCCTAATCCCAATTCCTCGTGGCTATGGAAGGTGACGACGAGACGTCGGGTCCGATGATCGACGAAATCTACGCCAACGGCGGCGATGAGGAGGAGAAGCGCAGCCGGCGGCCGATTATCAGCGGCGACCAGCTGGACATCGAAGCGTGTGGGAACCTCTACTCGGGTCGCACGAAGATTATGCGACTCCTCTTCATCGCCGACCACTGCGACAAGAACTCGACGATGCAGCTGGAGGCGCTTCGCATGGCCTACGAGGAGATTAAGAAGGGAGAGAACACCCAGTTGTTCAGAGAAGTCGTGCAGAAGATTGATGGGCGGTTGGGGCCCAATTACGGCATGGATGTGGCTTGGTCTGAGTCGGTGGATCGAAGGGCTGAGCAGAGGAAGGAGAAGCTCGAGAATGAGCTCAATGCCTATAGGGTATTCTTTTTATAACGCTTTTATTTTATGGGTTTATTTATTTATTTTTTTGTGCTTCTGATTTGGTGGGTTCCATTGATAATTGGTACTGTTTGTAAAGAATCCTTTTTTTGTTTTTGTTTTTTTGGTTGTGATGGGTTGAACCTGTTTTTTGTTTTACACAAACTCTTTTTGAGTTCGAAGCTTTCAGTTTCATGTTTATATCGCTAGGATGTAGGATATGTTGAATCCATTGTTTAACTATATATACATGTGCTTCTGTTGTTCTTGCATTTGTCACACAATGCATGGATGTTCAGGAATTTCTAGTTGTTGCTTTTGCTTTCAATTTCAAATATGGCATCCATTGAACAACCGTGTGGGACTGTAGCTTGCATCATATTCGCATTTCTTATCAATAGCGTAGTAATATATGGGTCAGTCACACACACACACACACACACACACATATATATACCTTGAGAGATAAAGTGTTGATGTTGTTGTTTTGATGCAAAGAGTTCTGCAGATAGTTATGTTAGTCTAACACAATAGATATACCATGTTCTGCGAACTTCTGAGGATAGATGGTTGTTGTTTGCTGTTGTCTGCTATCAGACTAGAACTTATGCATCATCTTGTATTCAGTGGTTGTGTTAATGTTCGGATGAAATCTATCAAACATGCTAGATTGAATGTCATTTCCATTTGATATGGTTGCAAATTATGACAGTAGTGCCCCAGTGGAGCTTTACCTTATTCAATTAAAGGTGTTTGTCACTCAAAGGTGCCTCGTACTATAATTAGCATCCTAAAGAAGCTAGATGGATTCCACCAAACAAAAGACAACAAAAAAGCTAGAGGGATATGTGTTGTGATTTATTTCTGTTTAATGGGTTAGATACATTGTATATGATATGTTAATTTGACCTGTTAATTTGCTGCTTTTCCCTATCTATTCCTTCAACTTTCCTTTCTTTTTTGCAGACGAACTTGATTAAAGAAAGCATAAGAATGGGATACAATGATTTTGGAGACTTTTACTATGCTCATGGTCAATTGGGGGATGCTTTTAAAAGTTATGTCCGTACCCGGGATTATTGCACTACATCAAAGCACATTATTCATATGTATATGAGTGCGATTCTGGTCAGCATTGAGATGGGTCAATTTCCTCATGTTACAAGCTATGTTAGCAAGGCAGAACAAACAC
This sequence comes from Styphnolobium japonicum, assembly GCA_023212625.1. Taxonomy (NCBI): domain Eukaryota; kingdom Viridiplantae; phylum Streptophyta; class Magnoliopsida; order Fabales; family Fabaceae; genus Styphnolobium; species Styphnolobium japonicum. The sequence continues at coordinate 8,434,020 of JALBWW010000007.1, read as the reverse complement.
CAGAGGCCCTTGACCAGATAACAGTTGCAAAGCTACGTTGTGCTGCAGGATTGGCAAATCTAGAGGCCAAAAAGTACAAGCTTGCTGCCAGAAAGGTTTGTTCCTTGTCTCTCTTTTTCACTTTACTTCTGCTCAAAGTCAGCCTAGAGCATTCTAGAATTATTGCCTGAGCTATGAAATCCCTGAGTAGGAGTTTGAGGATTCAGTATTCATTTATCATTTTTTGATGAATGATAACCTATTAACCTTATTGTTTATAACTTTGCCAACCTCATCTTCACTATTTAATGCAGTTTCTAGAAACAGGCCCAGAACTGGGAAGTCACTATAATGAAGTCATTGCACCTCAAGATGTTGCAACATATGGAGGACTTTGTGCACTTGCAACATTTGATCGGACAGAGTTAAAGGCATGTACTCCATTATATTCTTATGATAATTCGGCTTCTAAATGACCATTGTGAGACATTGATGACATTGTCTTTGTGATTTTATTTTTATATTTGGCAGAACAAAGTTATAGACAATCTCAACTTCCGGAATTTCTTAGAGTTAGTACCTGAAGTAAGGGAATTGATAAATGATTTTTACTCAAGGTAAGTTGGTGCTCTTTTTGTTTTCGTTGTTGTTCACTTATAACATATGAGAGTGTTCACTACTCATCATTTTTTTTCATGCCTAATTGAATTGAAAATAGATTTATGAAGAGTCTCAATTTGGTGGAATTTCACTGCATAAGTTACCTACATGAAGTTCTTCATGACTTCATATATGGTGCTAAGCTGCATGTCTGAAAAAATGACCAAAGTTCAAAAGAATTGGATTGGAATGTATGCATGGAGAATAGGGACATGAATTCATTAGACTGAATTGTTTATTCTGGGGTTGACTATTTATTATCATTGAGCATGTTTGGGAAAGATTATTTCTTTCCCAAAACAACTTTTTATTGAAAAAAAGCTGTTTTATTTAAAATCTATCTTGTTTGTTTAAAGTGTGTAAAATTGATTATAAGTTAAGATTATTTTTCTATAACTACAAACAACTTTTTTAAAAAAAGCTTGTATTTGGAGCTTTTAATTATGTGATTATAGATTATTTCAAAAGCTTTGATAGATAAATACTCTTTTGCCCTCAACTAAATAAAATTTTCAATAATTTCATATCTCTTTTAGTAATTTAGTACGTAAAAACGATTCTTTTTATACAATCCAAATAAAATTCTTTATCTTAAAATCGATTATGAACTAACACATCCAAACATAAATTAATTTTCTCATAATCGATTTTTTTTTAAAATTGATTATACATATAATCGATTTTTAGTATAATCTTTTTTTCACAGCTAATCAAAACACACACTGAATATTTGATGCAATTAATTGATGAATATTGTATGTATGTCATTGGAATCTTTTAATTTTTTGTTGTTAATAAGGGGGAGGGTTGGAGTTAACTGACAATTCTGATTGTCTTCCTTTTGATTTGTGTTCTGCAAATTAGAAGATGTCAAAACAGTATGTTCAATGGTGTCGTACTGGTGAAAAGGGGCCTGTTGGCATCTTTTAATATTTATCTTATTTGACTACTATAGTGGTATTGTTACTCAAATTGTTTCTATTCAGTGTTTTACTTTCCTTCCTTTTCATATCTCTCTCTGTAAATGTTGATCTCTTTGTCCTTTTTGCAGCCACTATGCATCGTGTCTGGAATACCTTGGGAACCTCAAAGCAAACCTACTGCTTGACATACATTTGCATGACCATATTGAGACACTTTATGATCAAATTCGTCACAAAGCCCTTATCCAGTATACACACCCATTTGTGTCTGTTGATTTGCATATGATGGCTAATGCATTCAAGACAACTGTTGCTGGACTTGAGAAAGAACTTGAAGCTTTGATTACTGATAATCAGATACAGGTCTGTTTTGAGTTACTATGTGTTGTTTTCCTTAATTGTCTGTAGCTCAACCGGGTTCTATTTATAATGGCAAAAATCTACAAATCTCAGTATTACATGCTTCTCATTTTTTAATTTGCCGGTGGCCAAATAACTTCTGAAGATGATTTTAAAGTTGTTAATGCTTCTTTACAAGAAATCAGTCTGTCTGGGGTTTACACAGCTTATCATTTATGGAACCTATTGCTCCCTTGCAGGCTCGAATTGATTCACACAACAAAATTTTGTATGCGCGGCATGCGGATCAAAGGAATGCCACCTTTCAAAGGGTTCTAGAAACTGGAAGGGAATTTGATCGGGATGTTAGTTCCATGTTGCTGAGATCAAATCTTATCAAGCATGAATACAATCTTAGGGGATTAATAAGGAAACTTTGATTATGGATTGATGAGACCAAGGTTGCTGTTTTATATATTCACAGGGCAGTGGTCAACGACAAATGGAGCAAGGTTCTACACTGAAGTTAAAGAAGATTGCCTTACCTTATGGTGGGTTGAATCAACGTTGCAAACATACATTTGTGCAACATTTAACAGCATATTATGGTTGCTTTTGTATATACTCTTGCGTGGTTTCAATTAATTCGTTAAAAGATCTCCATTTCCTGTTATTTTAATTATTTACTGCTCTGCTATTAGATAGAACAACTTTTGTTTTTTAAACTCCATTGTGTAAAATAACCTGAGTCTTTGATGGATCAAAATCATTCTCGCGATTTCTCTTAACAATTCTTTGTGCTGTCTATTTATCCTACGATCATTTTAAGGAATAAACTACTTGAAACTGTGGAGGTAAATATAATCTCTAAGATCCTGGTTGACAGTCTTGCTCATTTTTTGCTCTAAAATGACATTGAATTTGTGCATGTTGTGCTACAGAGAAATATTATTTACACAAATTCTCTATTCACTATCTATGCAAAAATAAACTGATTGTTGTATTTGAGCACTGTGCACAAATTATTAAAATGACTGTATTAAAGTATTGCTAAACTCTAAATTTAATGCTATAAAGTAATGTAATTTACACAATCTATGTTCACTATGCAAAAATGAACTGAGATGGTTGTAAACCTGTATCTGAGTACTGCACAAAGGTGAAGAAATGTTGTGTAAGTAGCATCACAATGTGCTATAAGGCCTGGCTTGTTGAGGTATCATCCCTATCCTCAGGTCAAAGACGTGAAGAAATGCTGCGTAAGTAGCATCACAGTATGCTATAAGGTTTGTTGAGGTGTCACCCTCTCCCCTCAAAGGTCAGAGGTGTGATAGTGATATTATTCACACTTTTTTTTTTTACAAATTGGGCACAAACAATTGATGTGTCTACAACGTTTCAAGTAGCGTCATTTAACTTTAAACTGTCAAAGGGGATTATAGAGAACTTGATTGCTTGTGCAGCGAAGACTTGAGACTCTCCACCCTTGCATTTGTGATCTAAATAAAACAAAATAGTTTCTTGTTTATGATGTTGGTCCATAAACTTAATCTGTCTTTATAACTTTTTATGTTCATTGGACTTACCTCGCTTTTGGATCATAGATAGTTATATCTACTTTATGGTGTTTTAGGCTTTGAGAAGATGCTGCAATCTCAGCATGTTGGTGCGACGACAGAGATGATTATAAACGATAACCTCTAAAGCGGAGGAGAATAATAAATAATTCAATTGTCAAAGTCAAACAGCAATTTTATTGTGGAAAGAAAGGATAATTGATAGCACAAGTTCATATCATGCGAAAAATCTTATGTGAATTTCTATTCAAGTTCATATAAGTGTTGGTAGTATATATATATATATATAGGGAACATATCAAGTGAGAGGAGTAGTTTATTATGAGAGTAAGAGGAGCAAATCTTGATCATTGGATCATCTATGTATGGTCAAGATTAGATGTTACTTAAAGGTCACATGATCACTTAAAAAAGTCACATGACTTTATATTTTAATCTTGACCATACATGAATGATCCAATGATCAAGATTTGCTCCTTTCACTCTCACAATAAACCACTCCTCTCACTAGATATGCCATATATATATATATATATATATATATATATATATATATGTAGCAAACATCTTATATGAATTTTTATTCAAAATTCTATATAAAAAAGAAAGCAAATCAAGTTGTTTTTACCAAAAAAAAATCTAAAAGAAAATAAAGGATGGGAAGCTGCATGTTTAGATTTTCTCATATATATACACATCTAAAGAGCTGCATGTTTTCTTTCAGCTGAAATTCATATTTAGATTTAAATGCTTTCAAACGATATACTCTGATTATCATTGAAGTTTTTCTAGGAAAAGATAAAATTATTTTTTTCTCTAACTAGAAGAGTGAAGGACTTCGGTGAAGGTTAACATAGATTACCTTTGTGGGAGACCCTTGGATTAAGTGCTTAGTGTGTACAAGTGTCTATTAAATAAACGACGTTGCTTTTACTATGTCATTAAACAAGAATTATTGTCATAAATCATAATTAAAAAAGGATTTAATTTTAATTTACTGTCAATGTAAAATTTTTTTACATTATCATCTAATCATATACTAACACATCATTAAAAATGTTAGACTTTTGAGGTAGTTGTTATAATAATCAAACTCTTTTAATAAATTGGTAATATATAATTAAATATCAATGTAAAAAAATTTTACATTAACAGTAAATCAAAATTAAACTCATTAAGAAATTCCTTCTTTTCTTCTAATAATATATTGCTTTTAATTATCATGCTTAGGGCAGGCCCAAAGGTAAGGCTACTAAAGCCTTTGCATTAGGCCCACATTAATGTATAGGCCTCACAATATTGTAATAATATATTAATTATATTTTATATTAAAAATAAACATGATAAGATAATTAATAAAATATTTACATATTCTCTTCTTTCCTTAATTACATGCCTCGTAAGTTATTTTTCTCACTTCTCACAACCATATTAGTTCTCAACATTTTATTTCATTTTCAAAATTTATATTCAAAATATGCAAAAATTAAGATAATTAATAAAATATTCATATTTTCTCTCGCTTTCTTAATTTAGTGTCTCACTTCCTACAAATGCAATCCCTATTAATTCTATTTAGAAATAAAAAGTTGGCGTCGCTACTCACTAGAAAATAATAATTTGATAGAATAATGTCTTAATCATTTTAATATTCATTAAAATTTAATAAATAATAATGGTTTAGATATATTTTCATAGCTACTTTTTTTTTTATATACAAGTGTAACAGTCCAATCCAAATACTTATCATATAAGACGACTTGATTCTTTTCTAAATGCATATTTTGTGTTTAGAATAATGTTACCAATTATTGTAAGTGTTGCTAGAGTAGAAAGAAGTTTTTCAAAATTAAAATTAGTAAAACCTTATTTAAGATCAACAATATTTTAAGAAAAATTAAAGGATTGACCATATCTATTTATAGGGTGGGGTTATTGACACTCCTATTTTTTTTTATCAACACTTCCTCATAACTACTTTGAATTTTTAATTTCTCAATCATCCTATAAATTCTTTCCTTTTAAGAAATTAAACTAATATTTATTCAAACTTTCTATATCATTATCTATCTATACTTATTAGTTCTAACTTATTTTCTAATAGAATTCCCCCCTCCCAATATGCGATGATAATATTTATTTAAATATTGCTTATATAATAATATCATTCTTCATAAAATCACAAATAAATTTGATTCATAAATTATTTTTTTAATAACTAATATTTATCAGTACAATAATATTTTATTTAATAAGTGAATAAATATTATTTAAATGGTAACTAAAAAATCACATATTTATAAAAGATACTTATTTTTAATTTAAATTTTTTTTTAAAAAAAATTCACACATCAAGGACTTTTTCAATATTACAAATAAAATATAATTTAAAACACTTTTACACCATGAGATCAAAAGTCCTCTTCAAGCATTTTAAGATCTAAAGATATGTTTAAATTATCAACATTTAGAATTTCAACATATAACTTGATTTAATTTCATAAATTTTTATATAAATTTTTTGGTAAAAAAAAATTAACAAAATTGTACGTAATTAGATTATCCTAAGCACTGGAATTACAACACTAACGTCACAATTTCCCAAACCATAGGTGATAATCACAAAAATCCTTTCACTTTCATTGTATTAGTTGACATTTTCAGCTGAATTCTACCTATAATAGGGATATATTTTTCATTGGATGTGTTAATTGGTTTCCTATTTTTATTGTTTCAGGTTTGACCATTTTGTTGATCTTTATGCTTGAAATATATTTCTTAATTGTATTAATATAAAGCTTATATGATGCATATATGTTTATATGACAATTACTCTCTCAACAAATTATATAAAAAAAATTGTTCAATCTACATATATAGGTGTCAATTCTAGCTTAATTTCGAACTTAGTTAAGCTAAGACAAAATTGGCTCGGGCCAACTATTTGATGATCCGACCCAGCCTCATGCGGGCTACAGCTTAATCGTGCCAACCCACTGGCTCGTCACCCTTTTTTTTTTTTTTTTATATGTTGCTTAACGTTAAACGTGTTAGATATATCATTTGAGAAGGAATGAGTTTTGCTTGGGAGCAGGCGTTAGCGATTCGGATAACTATTAGTTGATGCCGATTTCTTTTTTTCATTTATCCCACCAATATCAGCAGTACCCAACCGAATCCAACGTTCTATCCATGATTCCAATCTATCATCCTGTATTGATACATAGGCTTGCAAATACCACCCAATTATTCAGCAGAGACAAGTTTCTCCTTTTTGGTAACAAATTTCACAATACAATTTCTACAATATGTTGCATGCATATTTACGTAGAGATTTCAAAACTAACACGGAATCTTGACAAACTTAATTAGAATTCATGGCTCACCCATTCTGATCTGGCCTGTTGATTAACCATAACAGTGTTAGATATATCTTTTGAGAATTAACAAAAAAAAAAAAGACTACTATCCTTCTGGCTGACAAGTTAGCCCAGTCCGTTGAGTGCTAGCCTATGTTTAGGCCGGGCTGGCTATACAAGCATTCAAGCTTAAATTTTCTAGCTCATCCCGTACCTTTTATCGGATTACTGACACTCATATTTACATCTAGTTATCAATTAAAACATAAACGCGGGAAGAACTTGATTATGAAAGATTAATTAAGAATTTTGCATATATAAAAATAAAGAATACAATTTTAATTTTAAAAAATCTTAGTAAATTTCAATTTTTTAAAAAAAGAAACTCATTTTAATATTTTTGTTTAGGCTTCCATACCTATTGAGCCGGCACGCTTATGAAGTTATGCCTAGCTCTTCCTCATTACCATTTACCACCATTCTCACAAAATGCAAGACTAATAATATATTGACATTTACCATGTTTCCTTATGGAGTTAGCCAGGACCCTTTAAAGGACAAAACTGAACATGAGTCATGACCCCTTGTTTGGAAAGCTACCACCGTGACTAGGGCTCCTTGAAGGCAGACCAATATGAGTGGGCTGCAGATGAGTTCACTTCACAAAAATCACGATCAAACCTGCCATGCAAAACTGGATCCTTTCAGGCTATAAAAACCATGGAACCATTATATACACTAGCCCAGCACTTATTTAGGTCAAATGATGTGTTAACATACTATAAAACCAATCCAGATAGATGGGAAGCCGATAGGCTTTGGCAACCAACCTGACCTTTGAGGATTTACTGTCACTTTTTATTTAACTTATGAGTCTTTTATATGAGTAACAAAGATCAAGCCAATCAAAAAGTTCTCTCTAATTTTGATTTGATTATAAGTTTTTTCTAACGCAAAATATACTAATTTAAACACGTACACATAAACACTCTAAAATCTTCATAATCTTATAAAAATGAGAAATAGTTTAATTGTTATATTTACGTTAAAGTACAATTATATAATTTTGATAAGAACTGGAAATTTAGAGATTTTTGCTTAATGCATGAATTCAAAAAAAAAAAATCTAAATTGTAATTATATAGGTATTAAATTAAAGACAATAGGACAATAGGATAAAAAGAAAAAAAAAACCTTTACAAAATAAGCATAAAATTTGACAAAAGAAAATAATGAAACTGTTTTCTTTTCGTTTATTGTAACAATGGTATTAAATCTTTAAGGTGCTATTTTTTTTTTTTGAGTTTAATTTCTATCCATTTTCAGTGTAAAGTTTTTTTATACTGTCATCTAATTTAAAAGTGTTGGCTATCACAATTACTACCTAGAAAGTCTAACTATTTTAATAATTTAGTAACACATGATTGAATGACAGTGTAAAGAAACTTTACACACTAATAGTGGATAGAAATTAAATTATTTTTTTAATTTACTTTTATCTATATTTAATCATTTCTAAAATGAGAGGTGAATTTAACTTTTATTCACTATTAATGTAAAATTTCTTCCCAACACTGTATCCAATCATGAATTGTAATCATTAAAATAGTAGATAACTTAAATCACATGCTGTTACAGTTTTCGAAGCCTCTACCTTAGAACTGAAGGATCCTCACATTCGGCATTCCCCTGCTTCCATCTCTACCTCTTCAAATCAGATTATTCCTTTCTACACATTTGTTATCCTCTTTAATATCTTATAGTATTTGTGTATTAATATTAATTTATTATTATTTTGATTGCAATAGGATCTATCTATCTTGGTTCCAAAATAGAATAATTCCAATCAGTTCTCTGAAGAAAAGTGTGACTTCTCACTGAGTGTACATAATGCATACAAAAAACCAGAGTCACTGAGAATCTCAGATCCCTCATCTTCCAATAAATCCACATCTCACTCTCAAAAGTTCCCTCGTTCTTACACCAAAAGCACCCCAACACAACACTTCTCAAAACCAACCTAATACCAATACCAGACACTTATCTGAGTCCATTTTCGATTGCAGAAAGAAAAAGACCCACCAAACACTCCCTTTTGATTTCTGCAAAAAGCATCGATTTTTAATCTAAAACTGCAGTGAGAACCAAAACCCAGATGCTCATTTGATCAGATCCAACTTGGTTCCAAATGGGTCACGTGAATTTGCCAACTTCAAAGCGTAACCCACGTCAATGGAGGTTCTTGGACCTTGTCTCTGCAGCATTCTTCGGGTTCGTGTTCCTTTTCTTCCTCATGGTCTTCACGCCCCTGGGTGATTCGCTTGCAGCTTCTGGCCGCCAGACACTTCTTCTGTCCACCTCCGATCCACGGCGGCGCCACCGGCTGGTTGCGGTGATCGAGGGCGGGAAGCAGCAGCAGAGCATGGAGGCGTGCCACGTGGACGCCGTGGACCACATGCCATGCGAGGATCCGAGGTTGAACAGCCAGCTCAGTAGAGAGATGAATTACTACAGAGAGAGGCATTGCCCGCTGCCAGAGGAAACACCGCTTTGCCTGATTCCCCCGCCTAGTGGCTACAAGATCTCAGTGCAGTGGCCGGAGAGCTTGTACAAGGTATGGATTTTTGGATGCTGAGAAAATGCTGCAATGTTGGTAAATATATTTGTTTGTTTTTATGTAATTTTTATGGTGCCCTTGTGCTGGTTTTACAAGTGTGTGATAGAAGCCAAAGGTTTTAAATTGCGGTCGCGGTTTTAAATTGTCAGTTATGGTCCTGTGATCTTGCATGTGGCCCGCAATTGCAGAGTGTTAGTGTTTGTCAACTCAATATCAAAGGAGTCTTATTCATTTATTTATTTTTGTGTGTGTGTGGGTTTTTAGTTTAGAATGGGACTATCTGTTTGAGGGTTTGATTAATTCAGGTTTAACTTGTTAGTGTCTAGTTTTTTGTAGGATTTTGGAGTTTGAGCCTTTAAAAATAAAGCACTGAATTTTAAGCTGCTTCTGGATCCAGCCCCTGTTGCCAATATGATGCTTAAATTGATGTGTCTTGGTTATTAAAATAAGAAAGTAATTATGCTATTGGGTTGTGACAGTTCATATGTTCCACATCAGGATCACTTCTCTAATGCAATGTCGTTTTAGAAGTAATAAGTCTTGATGCCTCTAACTTAGAATTCTTATTGATCTAATAGAATGCTTTGTTCAAATTTTCTGGCGGCCAAGTTTTGGAGCAACTTAGGCCACATTGCTGGTTGTTATGTCTTAATTAATCATCAGTAGAGCAGCCAAAATTAGAATTTAGTATGAAGTGAGAAGAAAGTGAGAAAAAAGGTGATAGAAAGATGGAATAATAAGAAAAAGGAGGAGAGAAAAGAGGAGGGGGGAGGAAAGTAAATTACTTAATTCGTATTGAATGGTGCAACCCCACCTAGTGGGAAAAGGCTTCTGTTGTTGTTGTTGTTGAATGCTGCTATCACTTCTGTCAAGCAACTGTATTAAATTATAAGATAAAAAAATCTTTGTGCTTGAGTAAATTCCTTATGAGCTCTGGGAAAAAGATGTTTAACTAGTAGCTTATATGGAGCCCTGATTAATTGAGGTTCCCCTGTTTGCTTTCTGTAATAGTAGCTTTCCATTATATTAGCTCTCTGTATCGTTAACTTTTTTTTGAGAGGATGGAAATACATAGCATTGTTTTCTTTGTTTATTTTCCTCACCTTCTTTTTCTCTTTTACATTTGATGAGGTACTTCAACATTATTATATCGTACTATATTTTAGAATGTTGTTTATGTTTGTCGCTTATTGATCTATCTATCTAAAAGCACTAATATATACTCTGTAGATATGGCACAGCAACATGCCACACAACAAGATTGCTGACAGGAAAGGTCACCAGGGATGGATGAAACTTGAAGGCCCACACTTTATATTTCCTGGAGGTGGCACAATGTTTCCAGATGGTGCAGTGCAGTATATTGAAAAACTTGGTCAATACATTCCAATAAATGGTGGTGTTCTGAGGACTGCTCTTGATATGGGGTGTGGGGTAGGAGATATTTTCCTGTTTCCCTCTGAGCCTTAGTAGAATTTATTACTGGTTAATGTGCAAATATATCTCTTGTTTTACAGGTTGCCAGTTTTGGAGGATATTTACTAACTCAAAACATTTTAACCATGTCTTTTGCTCCAAGAGATTCACACAAATCACAGATACAATTTGCTCTAGAAAGAGGAATACCAGCTTTTGTTGCCATGCTTGGCACTCGCAAACTCCCATTTCCTGCATTTGGGTTTGACTTAGTTCATTGTTCTCGATGTTTGATCCCTTTTACAGCATACAGTAAGTTCTACATTGCAGCTCACCTTTGCATATCTTGCAATATTCTTAACACTTATCACTGCCCTAATGCAGAAAATATGCCTTGCAGATGCTACTTATTTCATCGAAGTGGATAGATTACTTCGCCCTGGTGGTTATTTAGTCATCTCTGGTCCCCCTGTTCAGTGGCCTAAACAAGATAAAGAATGGTCCGATCTCCAGGCTGTGGCAAGAGCTTTGTGTTATGAACTGATTGCTGTAGAAGGTAACACTGTGATCTGGAAAAAGCCAGCAGGAGATATGTGTCTCCCCAACCAAAATGAATTTGGTCTCGAGTTATGTGATGATTCAGATAACCCAAGTTATGCTTGGTAATTTCCAGTAGACTGTTGCTAGTTTGAGTTATTTCCTCGTACTATCTTTGTTTCTATTTTTGTCATGTCCAACATTGATAGTGTATAAACTGTCTTTCCTTTATGCTTGCTAGACATTTCTGTATCATATGGACCCGATAAGAATAGCACTTGGGTGAACTCTATTGTTGTTATTTATTAACAGATCTCTCATAGTGGTTACTTGGGACTGCAAAATTAAGATGATTTATTTTGAAGGTACTTCAAATTGAAGACATGTGTCAGTAGGACATCTTCTGTCAAAGGAGAATATGCTATTGGGATGATTCCCAAGTGGCCAGAGAGGCTAACTGCTCCACCTCCTAGGTCCACACTCCTGAAAAATGGTGCTGATGTGTATGAGGCTGATACTAGGCGGTGGGTAAGGAGGGTTGCACACTATAAGAATTCTCTGAAAACAAAGTTGGGGACTCCAGCTGTACGCAATGTCATGGACATGAATGCATTCTTTGGGGGTTTTGCAGCAGCGCTAAAATCTGATCCTGTGTGGGTAATGAATGTAGTTCCAGCTCACAAGCCATCCACTCTTGATGCGATCTTTGACAGAGGCCTTATTGGAGTCTATCATGATTGGTGAGTTTTTGCTGAAATTTTCAAGCATATTCTCTTAAAGGGATTTGTTTGTACAGAACCTTTAGAGTTTTGATCTTTTGGCATGTTTATTAACCAATGGTAAAGACACTTCCTTTTTTACATTGTTGAGTGTTGACATGATCTGAAAATCAGATATAATGTGGGAAAATTTTGTGTATTTAATGATAAATATTTTTCAGACCTTAACACCGAAGTCAGCTAGTAGTTCACAGAAATCATGTTGCTTACAAGTTGCTTCCTGGACTCCAATTTTGACTTGTTAGCCATGTTTGTGGCTTTGCTTTTCTGGGTGGTTACTACTCTCCACTGTATCTTTCCTAGTATTTTGCTAATTACATCTGCTTGTATCAGAATTTCTCAATCTGATCTACTCTTCATTTCAGCTTTAGTTTCTTGGATCTAAGTTGCTGTTAAAATCTGCTCAATTAAGTTATAATAAATGGCTCTGGACAGTAAATATTTTTAATATAATTTATAGTTGTAAGTTTCTGTGATTTTAGGGAGTCCTCTATGAAAAAGGAGTCAGAATCTTCTAGGTATCTTTATAAAATGAAAACTAATGTACTACACCCCTCTAACTTGTTTTAAACCTTTAGTTAGGATCCTGCTTTTAAGCAAAACTTTTTATTCAGTGCATTTGAACATGTATTACAATTTGTAATGAATAATTTTCTTGGATCTAACTTGTATGGTTACCGTACCCAGGTGTGAACCTTTCTCAACATATCCCCGTACTTATGATCTGATCCATGTGGCCAGCATTGAATCACTTATAAAAGATCCAGCTTCTAGCAAAAGCAGGTATTTTCATGCAAAAATGCCAATTTCATGCTACAGCTTCTGGCTTCGTCAGCTGCTTCCCTATTGGTTTGGGACTTGATTGACTAATTTGAAAATTCAGTCATTGCTTACAGATATTTGTTAACAAGAACAAGTGGAGAAAGAGTGAGAGAAAAACATGCCTACTTGAACTAACTTGCGGCTATTAACTACATGTGTTTGATTTGTATTGAAGCCTACTATGCCTTTGCTGCTTGATATGTTTTGAAGCTTACTATGCCTTTGCTGCTTGATATGTTTTAGAACTAATAGTGCTACTATTCTCTGTTGGTTATGCTGAAGCCTTGTATGCCTTCGCTCCTTTTGTGACATTATTTTAATATGCTTACTTTTGTTTCCTTCTAATATGAATGTTTTATATCCTTAAGTTGAATGCATTTAAATGTTTAAAATTTCAAAACTAAAAACTGATTGTCTTTGTTCACAACAAAAAATTAAAAACGATGGTCTACTTCTGCAACTTTGTTACATTATTTTGAATAGTTTGCATTTGTAGGGTTGCATCACTATAGGATGTTCATTGGTCTGCTCTGGAATGATTCTTACAAAACACAGTATGGATCAAGGCGTGTTTAACAGTTACTCAAGTGTTAGTTCTATAAGTTGCCTAGATTCCAAGTTTCCATCTATTAAACTGATGTCAGATCTCAACTTACAACATCTGTCTGTATGCAAGTGCAAAATGATTATCTCTCTATCATAATTTGTATCATTACAGACATAGAGAATTGTTTCACATAAATAACGAGCTCACCCTGATTAATTCATGACTTCATTGCAGATGTAACCTTGTTGATTTGATGGTGGAAATAGATCGAATGTTGCGCCCAGAAGGAACCATTGTGGTGAGGGATACCCCTGAAGTAATTGACAAAGTAGCTCGTGTTGCTCGTGCTGTGAGGTGGAGGTCTACCATATATGATAAAGAACCTGAATCACATGGCAGAGAGAAAATCCTAGTTGCAACCAAGACCTTCTGGAAGCTCTAATTCTCATCCCACTAACAGCTGTGTAATTTAGGTATAATTTCCTTCTCTCTGTTTTGAGTTGAGGGTGGGGGTTTCAAAGCTATCTTCTCTATGCATCAAAAGGATGCTGTTTTCTTTCTTGTTCAATGTTTATATAAGGAGATAGTAAGGTTAGGATCTGAGAAAACGAACAAATGGGAAGACTTTGTGCAGTTTTATATGGAAGGCACAAACTAGTGTTAATTATATTTTCTCTTAGCTTTAAGGATCACTTGTAATTCTATGCTTTTATTTATCATTATTTATTTTAAAACAATCACCACTCTAATTTGACTAAATTTTAACTTTTGTTTTCCTAATTTGTACTAAGTAATTTAGTTTTGTATTTATTTATTTTCATTACCACGACTTGAATCTGAAGACTTGTCCTCAAATTTTCACTCACTCCAATTACTAGAGCTAAACACAAGTGGCTTAGTTTCTTTTATTTCGATTGAAGCCATTTTGTCATTTATAAATTTTAACCGATTCGATTATGACTATATTCAAGGACAGGATTTTTTTGACATGACTAATGATCTTACTTAGTTCCTTCCTTAATTGTGGGTTCATCTCAATAGACTCATTACCTGTGTGACGTGACACGGGTACTAACATAAGAATAAGCTTGGCATGTATAACACGGAGCGGGAGTTAGGAAAACAACATTAAATGGTGAACGAAGAATTGACGAAATTTAAAGTAAATGTTAAGAAAGTGCTGATTTCTGGGATTACTACTGAAGTCTGAAACAAGTTCTTTACTATTTGTTACATTAAGATGCAATTCCTCATCACAGAAAGCGGATCATAGTAACACAACGGTTTAGGATCTTGGTGCCAGACTATTGCCATGGTGAAGGATACATACACCTTGAAGCTTCTGAAAAGTCAAAACAGCAAAAAAGCCACAAGATATCTTCGATGTTCAAAGTCTTACCATCATAAATTACGGAGAAATTTGCATTATGATAGTTCAACTTGTAGCTCTGATGCCAAGCACCAATTCAGATTCATATTTGGTACCAATTTCTCATGAAATGTGTATTAACAACAAAATGTAACCACAAAGACAAGAAAGTGTAAAGCAAATTAAAATTATACATGGTTTGATTATTAGCAACAGCAAGTGAAAGAAAGAAAAAATTAATAACATAGAAAGATCACTCTTTCAACAGCCAAGGTACTAGTCTACTGGTTTTAATTTACTTTCGAACGCCTACCGAAATCATGATTTGGTACTGCTGCAACTGTACGAGTCAGAACACATCAAACAAGGGCCCTTAAAAGTGAAGGTTGGCATCATGGCATGAGCTGAGGTTGTTGTAGCGACGATCATATATGAAAAATTGTTGTGATATTTTTTTTATTAATATTTAAGGTGAATTATTAAATATTTATTAATTATTATTGATATTTAATTAATTTTTAAATATTTATTATAAAATTAATAATTAATAATATTAATTTACGTTGTGCAACTATCATTACTCATATAATTATGTTTTAGTGCTTATGCTAATATGAGTAATAATAATTGCACAAACTTATATTCATATACTCGTCATATATTTTTATGTCAGCCATTAAATAATACATTGGTTTCAGTGTAATTAAATTTAATTGAATTATTTAAATTGTAAACATACTTCACATAATTTGGAGAATTATATTTTCCTTGTTCAGAATTAATTCTGCATGGTGGAATCCATTCTCAATTCGCTTCTCCAATTACGTCGATTGTGTGACTTGGGTCTAGTACTTTTAAAAAAAATTAATTAATATTATAAAAACAATTCTAACAAGCGAGGTTAAATACTTTTAAATAGATATGTACACAATTCTTTTCAAATATATATATATATATATACACACAATTAATTAATTAAACATAACTTTATCTTATGTTGGACCTGGCTAATTGGCACCCGCAATACCTCGTTACAGCAACCTACATATCTGGTAAACCAGAAAAATGCCAATAAATGCCAATCTCTCCCCATTCTCAAAGATAATCAATTCTAATTCTCTACTTTTTTGAATACTTCACCTTAAGCACTATATTAACTTAAGCATCCGAGTAGGCCCAGGGAGCCCCTTTTCTCTTGAAGAGTTTGGAGCTCGGAGGATTGAAGTAGAAGGACACCTCTGTGGGAGAACATCTTACAATATCTAAATAAATTTATTGTAAATTAATTCTCTTCAAAATCAAATGGGCACTAATTATCTTTTAAGATGTAACTTGACAGGATCTTTCATTTCATGTAATAAGTTATTCAATCATGTATCAATTTATTTATAATTAACTTCACATAATACCATCATATATTCTTGTGAAGTGTTTCAATTCAACTTTCATGAGAGGGCCAATTGGGGAAAGGTTGGGGCACAAATTTGTGTCATCATATTGATTCATAAGTGCACGTCAAGTATATCTTGGAAACATGGTCCTAAAACTTAGTTTGCTACTTGAAAGCTACATATAAATTAGTGCAGGAGCAGGTTACAGTTGCCTCAGAATTAGTGAATACAGGGCCACCAGAGAGAACTCGTTAGCAATTAGTAGTTAATACAGAATTGGTATATGTAGCTTCTTATGGCCGGTTGTGGTAAATACAGTTTTTAACTTCTTTATCCACATTAGTAGTTAATACTACAGACAAGTGCAGATTCAAGTGGTTTGTGTTGCAGAAATGAAAGTGTAATGTAGTTGAGAATTGAGAGGTCTGCAAAATTGCAGAGGATGTGTCCTGGCAGGCAGAGCCCGTGTTGGGAGCGTGTAAGCCTCTCTTCTTTTACTATCTGAATGAATGAATGAGTTCTGGCTTAGCTCAGCTGGTACATATATTAATGGAAAAATGACCCTTTAGGTCAGCTTGACAAACATAATTTTTATTTAGTTTATTTTAAAAATTAATTAAGTATTTAATTATATTTATTAATAATTTATATACAGTTAATTAATATTTTATTTTATTTTAATACTTAATACATAATTAATTATATATATTATTAATTAATATAATTAAATATTTAATTAACTTTCAAAACAAATTAAATAAAAATTATATTTGCTAAATTTCTTGGATCATTTCCGCTATATTAATTACATTGAAGAGGGTAGTGGGGTCTTTGACGTACCAGAGCTGATCAGGTGGAGCCTTCACTCTTTTCAGTTAGATACTTAAAGAATGACTAATGAGGCATTCAGTGTGACTAGTGACTACCTCACACTAAATGCACTCACATTTGATTTAACATTTTATGCATGCACATTACAAGAAACGAAGCACCTCGTGAAGAAAGAAGAAAGACTTATGTTGTCTATATCCTTGTTGTAAAACTCAAACTTGTGTGGATCACATTTTGGTCAAAATTAGGTAAATTATACAAAAATCAGAAAAATGAATCAGTTTGAATCGGTAAAACTTTGAAAACTTGATGGTTTTGTGAAATTTTTTTATTTAGCTGAATTTTCTTTGCCAAACCGACAGTTGAATCAGTCTGAATTTTATAATTATGGTCTGTCGAACTTTTGACTACCTAAAATTTTCCTTATATTTACAAATCTGCATTTGAGTTTATTTGTCTCTACTTAAATTTTTTCTCATTAACTCGAATAAAATTATGTAATTGTTAACGAGTGCTTTTGGTATTTTAAATAAAAATTATTATATAAAAATATTTAATATTTAATATTTTAAAAATTTTAATAATTTTTTTATTAAATTATAAAAGAATATTAAATATTTCTTAAATAATATCTTTTAATATATTGATAAACAAGACCCAATTACTTATACCGAGAAATAATTACACCTATGATAACTGTGTACAAGTAAAATTATTGCATGAGAAAACAAAAGAAAGGAAAAGGAAATAAGAAAAAGAGGCACACCTAAAAGCCCTAATTAGTCAAGGCAGTAGGAGTAGCATGTGCTTTGACTTCAATGAATTTTTTTCAAACGGGATTTAAATTCTTTTCAACTTGGGCCATTGCCATTGAATGTACATTACGGAACATTTGACTTCTTAAAACCTAGATCATCGGTCCAGCAGTCTTGGAGTGCTTTCATTGAAATCGTGATTATGGGCATCTGAATTTGAGTGCCTATATTCACATATAGTTATGAATATGAATAACTACCAATTGTAAAAATTTAGTTTGAGCTGTCAAATGAAATTATTTATATGCTGAATGTGTGTTGAAATTAATTTTTGATTAAAAGAGTAGGGTGAACATTCTTTTTTTTTTTATCAGAATAAGGGTGACAAGATATCATGCTCACAACCATTTGGTCGTAAATTTGCATTCTAAGGTTAAGCTATTGGGTAAAGCTTTAAGAAGTGACTTTATTTATATCTTTTATAATATATAATTACACATCTTAAACATTTTTTTATGTGAAATGTTTTTTTGGTACAATGGTGGCATGGATATTTGAGCCTATCATCTCCTGCAAATTACCCAAATTCCACACCACTAGCCCATTCTTAATGACTTTTTTTTTTATGTAAAATGTTTAATAATATTTTATTCTTTTATTTTATATGATATGAGAGCAACTCAATTGCAAATTAGTCAAGAAAGTAGGAGTCTAAGGGATGCCTAAAGAAACATATATATGATACCCATAAAAAGCATTTCGTGTTTGCGTGTGGAATTACGTTTTTCAATCTACCAGAATATAAAAGATTTCCTGACATGAGAATTTTCAAAGATCAATTAGGAAATCTTTACTTTGTCCTGAAGACATAAGAAAGGAATTTCATTGACTGGTGCTACGAACAGATTTTGTTAGATTTACATATATTATTATAGAAAAGGAATTTTTCAATTTTCAATTATTTTTTTGTAAAAGTTTGAGTGTTTTGTTTGTATTATAATTTAAAAAGAAAAAAGAAATATATTAATTTTTAAATTAATGCATAATTTCACTTTTTACACACACTTCATGAACTTTTAAATCAGTTTTTTTTTTTTTAACCATAGGTAAAGAGCAGCTAGAATTCTAGCTGAAATATCGGGGGATTGGGGGTTTGAACATGGATCTTCTACCTTTGTGGGAGACCCTTGGACCAAGTGTGTTGTGTGTGCAAGTGTAACTTTTAAATCGGTTTCCAATTTCATTTACTTTAGAATTTGATGCTGCTTTTGATATGGATGGGGAACTGTAAGGTATGCCAAAGGTTCATTTATGGCTGGTGCTGCAATCCCTAGTGTGCCCCTTTACTAATCATCCACTTAGATGGAAGCTAGACAATGGTGAAGGTTCTTAAATTAGCCTTAGACCTTGGTTATTATGATTGATGAAAGCTAGCACAATAGAGACCCCCGGGGGGGGGGGGGGGGCGGCTTTAAATTAGCCTTAGAGCTTGGTTTTCATAATGTCATAATGGAAGAGGATTATAAGGGGGCGCTAGATATTATCATGGAAAACCATGATCACAAATCGGAGCTGGGTACTTTGTTAGATGATGCTCGTGATCTTGCTCTACAGTTTCATCGCATCGAATACTCTTATTAAAATGAATGTTACGATGTCCATAGGCTTGCAAAATGGCAATCGATTTTTGTGAGAAGTTGGTTTGAAAAACTCGATCTCCTGCTTATTTTGTTAGTTATTCTTAATAAAAATTTCTATTTTGTCTCAGAAATATATTATAAAAATATAATAAATTGTTATACCATCTTGTGTTCGATTAAAAATTTATATTTTCTCTTCATGCACATATTATAGCTTCCAATACTAGTTTATTAAAAAAATCATATCACAATTTAAATCTTCCCCAACCACGTTTTTGTGTCTTTCCACTACCAAACAAGAAAAAACAACACAAAGTAGCACTCACGAGTGGCTTTCCCATCCTGCAGCTATACACACATTTCAATTGATACTATGACCATTATGTTTTCACATGATGCAGTGTACGTGTAAATGATCAAATCACCAAGTATATTACTATATATGAAAATACCAAAAATACTGTAGGCATCCTAAGAATATAATGATGTCACCAAGTGAGGCAAAGAAACCTCGATGTGAAGTTTGAGCCACTCTTTGTTGTTTCAAATATGATGAAGCAAAAGTAAATTAACACAAGGAACTTATCAGGGCTATCCTATCTGTTCATTAAAAGCCTTTTTCACGTAGAAACAGGCAGAGAGAATTGGCTCTATATAAGGGGAGAAGGTGAAAAACATTATGAGTGATGAGAGTAGGGTACTTAAGAGTGGTGAATTAAACACACAGAGACATACCAGAATAGGTGTGGATGTGCTGGAACACGGCATTGCCATACATAAATGCAAACACACAGAAACAACTAACCAAAGCTTAGTGGTCCTTCTTCTATACTATTAGACCTACCATTGTGCTGAACATAGCCATAGCTCTCTCTCTCTCACACACACACTCACAATAGTCAAGTCTAAGATAGATAAGGCATTGCATGAAAGGATCAACAAGCTGTCTATTTCCTTTACATTCAACTTTTGGTTAAGTTGAGTGTGAAAGGTCATGTGGGATTGCGGGTCTTCCAATGGTAAACTCGACCCCCCTACCCACCTCCCTTTGTAACTATTATAAGCTCCTATTTCTGTGCCACCATGACTAAGACCCTTTTTTGGGTTTGAATTTTCCAGCGGAACAGGTTGTAAGCACATTCCATCTTCCTCAGCAGTTCAACTTGTTCATATTTCATGCCAGTTTTGAAGTTATACGATGTGAAATCTAGCTCCTTAGTTATAATTATGTGTTGTGTAATATCTTCTATCTTTTGCAGCTTTCTTTTTTCTGGTGATCAACTACCGTAAGACATGAATTTGCTAGGAGGTGAACAGTGACAAGGCATTGGATTGTTTTAGGAAATTGTGTTGCTATATAAATATACTTAGTTGTATACCACGGGAAAAATGTGTTATTTCTGATTTTTCATATTTCAGAAAAATTGTTTGGATCTTATAAAATAATCCGTATAAAAAGAACAATGAAAACTCACTATAGAAAGATTGCTTTAATGCACGTTTGTAATTATTTTTGGTACATTTCGAGATTCAAACACTGGGTCGAAATTGATGAATGAGACCCAATTGATGTGTCTGGCCTTTTAAGGCAAACTTGCATAAGCTCAATTGGTATTTAAAAAAAGAAAAAAGAAAATAATGCTTATAAAAGGTCAATGCGAAGTATTAAATCGATGCATTATTAAATAAAGTAATGCTACATGAGCAATCCTTTTTTTGGTGAATAATATATCCTTAAATTTTTGTTTGAAACGGGGCAAGACCCAAAAACTACACTAGTAACACCACTGCCCAAGAACAACAACATTATTATCTTTCAAACCCTACACTATATTGCTTATGCATAGCCAGATCTTTCTACTACTGCCAGCACGAGAAGTACCAACAAAATCACCAATGTTTTAAGGCTATAGGGAATGCTTGCCGCACCTGGACCGCTGTGGGCCAAGAGATAAATAGATGCAGTACTATTGATTCAGCTGTTTGGAAGCAAAGAGGACAAAAATAAACAACATGAGGAAGATAAATTTAAATTTCAGTATATATCATAGTTAAATAATGTTTGATAGTTAGATACTTAAGATGATTGAGATTTTAAGACGTTACACATACCAAATAAGTCTATAAAATCCTTTGATTATGATCGATAAGACTGTTACTTTCTTCTTCTTCTTTTTGGTGAGTAAGACTGTTGCTTTCTTTGTTTTCTTAGTGTTTATATCACATTAACTACTTTAAACTTATTGATAAGTCCCGAAAAAAAAAAAAACTGACACAAAATGATATACGTTTATAAAAATACACTAAAAAGATGTCCTAATAAGTTCACAATTATATATATAGAGAGAGACACACTTATTCCAAAAGTAAATTTTGGCATACTTACACTATTAAATAACTTTTTATAAACGTTAAATTTCATCAATCTAATCGTTGAATTAAAAGATTTTATGACATAGATCAAGTTCACAAAATTTTATAGAATTTTAAAATTAATTAATTCTTTATCTAATTACTTTATTTTAACGTATAATATACTTTTTAAAATATAAGTAAATGTCACCTATTAGATTAAATATTTATGAATATCAGATTTATCTTAAATTTGATATGCATGGTCATCATGATAATATCACATGATTTAACAGTTAGATTAGTTAAATTTGCATTATATAACAAGTTATTCAATAGTGTAATTATCCAAGACTTACTCCTTAAATAATTGGATATTCAATATATGTGTGTGTTTGGATTAGCTGTGAAAAAAAATTATGTTAAAAATTGATTATGTGTAATCGATTATGATAAAATTAATTTATGTTTGGATATGTTAATTCATAATCGATGTTATGATAAAGAGTTTTGTTTTGATTGTATAAAAAAATCATTTTTATGTATTAAATTTCCAAAAGATATATGAAATGATTAAAAAAGTTATTTGATTGAGTGTAAATAGGTATTTCTCTCTTAAAGCTTTTGAAATAATTTAAAATCAAATAATTAAAAACTTAAAATAAAAGTTTTTTTAAGTTGTTTTTAGTTATAAAAAAAATCTTAACTTATAATAATTTTACACATTTTAAACAAACAAGATAAATTTTAAATAAAATAACTTTTAATTGAAAAAAAAATAATTATTCTCAAAATAAAAGCAAAACTAAACATGCTATATAAATATATAAATTCTAGGTTAGGTTAAGAGGCAAACGTTGAATTTTTTTTATATTTTATTTTTCGTATAGTGGAGCATAGTTGTAACTGTTATTGCGCAAGCAGCGTTACTCCAATGAAAAATACTAAATAGTACTCAAGGACAAGGGAGAATATAAAAAGAGAAAAAGGAAGCAGAATTTCAAGGGATTATTTGTCAGCGGTGATTTCGATCGAAGACTGCATAGTCTTAAATTACAAAGTTTTTCACTGATATATATCCAAATCCTATATATTTTAGTCCTTGCATGACTAGAAATTCTATTTTGGAATGCTAGTTCTTGAAGACGGCTAGTAAATGCTGTGAAAGTTATAGCATAAATTAACCTGCTGCTTGACATATTAATAACCATTGAACCATATATCCACCAAAGAATTATATAAGCTCAATTAAGTTAGCTAGCTATAATCCACCAAAAAAAAATTGTTAGCCAGCTAGCTAGCTATAACATTTGTTCATTTGCAAGTCACCAAACATAGCATGTGAAATTTTCAATGCAAGTAGCTAGTCCATACCACAACAGGCAGAACAACTAAATGGGCGCTGTGGCTCTGAGCAAATAGATGATTTGTTGAGCCATCGCTCTCTGTCTCAATTGGTCGTCATCGTCCATTTCTCTATTCTGGCCATTCCAATTATGGCTTGTTTTCCTCCTTTCACACTGCTTTTTTGGGTCAAACTCAGACTCACATGTACAAATAACACGTGCCATTTATATAAAAAAAATTCTACTTACGGATACTACATTCGCAACTTTCACACACATTTAAGTAATCTTAGTTGGTTTTTTATGATTAAACCCGGATGAAAATGTATATTAATTAATGTATATAATTTTAACTGCTGTATTGAATAAAATACATTATTTAGTATTATTTGTACACAATTTCTATTACATTAATTATTTGTTTATATTAAAATTGATAGTAAATTTAGCAAAAATGAAAGAAATAATGTGTGTCATGGTGTGAGTATTATTTCTCCATAAAAAATGAGAAGGTTTAACTATCAAATCAAGAAACCATTACCCTTGGATTTTCTTTCTTTGCCACACTTAATTTGTTCCAGACGTCTAAAACTTCTTCATTATCTGAAAGGTTTATTCATAAATATCTAAAGCTGTTCCTTAGGAAAGTCTTGTCCATATATAATATGAATGAAGACGCCGTTGATGCATCAATAGTTGAAAAATCTTCAGCAAAAGTTTCCTAGATTTCCACTCCGTTGTAATTCACTGGCTCTTCTCTGGAATCTCTGCCGAGGTCAACCTCATCAACATGTGCTGCTGGTGTTTTTTTTTTCCTTTGACCTATGATGCCCTATCACCGTTTATCAATATGTTTGGGATAAAAGAACATTGAGAAATTATGCACTCATCTGATATGATAATTTGATAGGTAGATGAGTTATTAATTATTTATTAATTGTTAATTTTATAATAAATATTTAAAAATTTATTAATATAAATAAAAATTAATAAATATTTGATAACTTATCTTAAGTATTAATATTTAGAAGAAAAAAAATGAATATTAAAATAATTTCATATAATTCCACTTTAATGTATAATTCAAATTAAATCAACATCTCAATTCCCAAATAAAGTATTTAAACTGGCAACCGTTAAAGAGGTGTAGAGCGTACCAGATATATACTTGCATAAACGTAGGGACAAAGCATTGAGTATATTGCAAGCAATTAAAATTCTTTTCTTCATCATGTTCTGCATGTGTGTAAAAAATATAATGTTCGGTACCTTGAATTAAGCAATCATGCATTCCTAAGATGATCAATGATTTTACAAAGCTATACATACATTCACACTATAAGACAAGCTTGTCATTAAATGATACAAATAATATAGCATACGTCCAAGAATGTTAGGAAGGGGGAAAATGCCTTATTTTCACTGT
The DNA here is from genome assembly GCA_023212625.1 of Styphnolobium japonicum. Lineage (NCBI taxonomy): Eukaryota > Viridiplantae > Streptophyta > Magnoliopsida > Fabales > Fabaceae > Styphnolobium > Styphnolobium japonicum. Next base: position 8,409,355 of record JALBWW010000007.1, on the reverse strand, counting down.
ACTCATTGTAGTAATGCATTGAAGAAGAGGATTAAAAAAAACAAAAAAGCGAGTCTCACAATTTAAAAATAGTGTGATTTTTTCAAATTTTATTCTCTTCTATATATTATATCCATACAATGACAATTAATAAAGAAAAAAAACATGTATTAATTTAAATTTGACGCTGATTTTGATGAATGTATTTTCAACCTATAAATAATATTTTATGTCAGAATCGTTTAACTGTTTTTATTTTTTATATGTTTATGAATAAAAACTTAACTCATTAGATATAATTTATTTTTATCTTATGTGAATAATTTCAATTTTAAAACACATCCTTAATAGTTACCAAAAAATTAGAGTAAATTATTGGCTCAACATAAAAATATCCCAAAAAAAAAAAAGGAAGTATGGATGGATGGTGGTACTGCACTTAAAAGAAAAATATCAAAGAGTTTTTAAGACTTAAAATTATATAATTTTACATTAATATATTTTGGCCAACAACATTAATTTTTTATTTTAAAATATATGTAACTACTTGTTTTAGGATTTAACGTTTACCATTTGATTTTGATACACCAAAAGAAGAAAAAGGGAAATTTACATTGAGAAAAAGAGGATGAGGGAGACACTCACCAGATTCTTCAAATTTTCACCCCCTGCGCGTAGCAAGGCCCCAATGGGCTGTATAATGGTGATCCCTGCCCCGTACGTTGCGGGGATTTTGTCACCTTCATCCATCCCATCCCCCAGCTGACATTGTTTTTATGATGTACTATTATTAATTATTATTAAAAAGGTAAACTATATATATTATAGTTTACATTCTATAACTTTATCTTATCACATATTATTACTAACTCATTATTTAATAATAAATTAACTTTAGTATATATAGTTTATGAACAATTACTTTAATTTAAGAAAGACTTTTTCATATTTAAATTTGAATCTGCATCAGTTTTTGTGTAGTATAATACAAAAAAAAATCTATTAAGTAAAGTTAAAAGAGATATATAAGTTATTCATTAAAACTTACAATGTAATATATATATATATATATATATTAAGCATTTAATTTTCACTCACTATTAATATAAAATTATATTATTATTTAATCATATATTATCATATCATTAAAAAAATTTAAAAATCATAATAATTATTTAAAAAACATAAATATTTAATAATATATTAAAATATTATTAAATAATAATATTAAAAAAACTTTATAATAACAATAATTAAAAATTAAATTCATATCCTAATCATATTTATAGCCAAAAAGAGAAAAAAATTCAATGCCATCTCCAATCTATTCTTGTCCTCTTTTTTGGGGCCAGGTAAAATGTCGGAACATGAAAGAGCAATCAAAATTCAAAATGTTTGATGGAATCACATGCATACATTTTCATTACATGCATGATTGTGATATTAATATTTTTTTATTTAATGGGTGGAAAAGAGCTGTATAATGTGGTGGGGTAGATTTCATTGTGATGATGATGCATTCAAAGTGTTGATTCAATTCCATTCAATTTACTATTTCTTGTCAACAGTTATGTAGCAATTAAGTTTTCCCTACTCCAGCCTTACAAATAATAAATTCAAAATATCAATCATCAATTTACATTTTGTTTTCCTTTGAGATCGTTTTTTATGTACATCATGGGTATCCACATTTTTTGCTTGTGAGGCTACTCTCAGTTGATCAGTGATTATGATTATTCTTTTTATAATAAGATTTTTTAAGATTCAAATATCTAACATTCTCTTAAAGTTGTAAATCACTTATCACTCACACCAACTCATTTTTTTTAGATACGTAATTCGATTTTTCTTTTAATGCATATATGCTTATCACCAATTTATTGGGAACCTGTATTAATATAATGCTTCAGACGCAAGGCTAATATAATTCTCAATGCATGGTGCAAACTTAATCAAATTATGCCATATGCTAGAATACTTATGAAACTTAATTAATTTGATAATTAAGTGCAGCCTATTTCTTTTGGGGTGTAAAAGTGCCATTTTGTTATTTAATTAATATGTATCATTCTTGTTTCTAAACAAATTACCACCACTGCCTAACTGCCTACATTTCTAAACAGAATCATAATGAGTATAATTAATTATAGTCGTAAACAACTCTAGCAAATTTATGCAAATTTTGATCAGGTTGAATCCCACGATCTTTTGATTCTCTACTGCGAAAGTAATAAAGAGTTGGAATGAGAACAACGAAACAATATGATATAACTATGGGACTTTATAAACTGTAATTCATCAATAATGCAAGTGAATTACTCAGCTGAATATTATTGGATAACTAATAAATATAATTTATGTCATTTGTATTATATATGGATACTAATATACCTAGATTTTGTATCAACAAACAGTTGATTTAAGTGGTAAGTGATTTCAATTTCAGATGACAACTAAAATATTTGATTCTTAGAATCGTCATTATTAAAAGAGCTTATAACTATTATATTCTTAAATTTGAATAAAATTAGTCTTGTATTAAAAAAATATAAATATACTTATGGTTCAAACAAAAAGATATATACCTAGATTTTAAAAGTGACATAAAGACAACCGTTTATTTAGTCTTATTAATTAAATTATGAACTTAATAGAGAATATTTCCTCTTCATCAATTAGATTCAAATTTTTTTAAAAAAAGTACTCATGGTAACTTATGTTTGGTGATCACTTATAATTAAATGGATCTAATCTCCACTACATATATTTTTAAAAAATCTCTACTGTATATTAAGAGAATACATGATAGCTTTCGTTGTCATTTTTTTTTAGAAGTTTTATTTATTTATAGATATTTATCTATTACTCGAGTTAAGAAGATATATATAATCAAATAATTAAAATTAAATAAAAAACCCCTTTCGTACACAAATTCATCATTTAGAAGAAAAAAATATTCGCAATTTTGTCAATACTAATTGGAATAAAGGAGAAAAAAATGCAATTTCAATAAAATTGATACTTATCAATACAATTTGCTATACATTTAATTTGTTAGAATCTACTTTTAGAAAATGCAATTATATATATAGGCAAAAAAAAAGTAAAAAAATAAAAATAAGTTATTCATACACCAAGTTCATCGTAGGGAGAAAATATAAAGATTCTACAAAAGGATAAGTAGTACTTTCATATAGTAATTTCTATGTTAATTTATAACAATCATTTAAACTTTTGGCTTCTGACTGTCAAATACTTCAAATTTTGCCATGCTTTTGCAGTGCATGGACACATAAAAAAAAAGTAAAATATTATATTGTTTTAAGATTTAAGTGAATAATTAACCACTTAGATAATTTATTCTGATAAAAAAATATTTTAATGAAGCTAAATTTCTCAATGTTCAAATTGAAACGAAAAGGATTTACAACTATAAAAGAAAATTTTATTTGCTCTTAATTATAGTTTAATTTATTATAATTTGTTTTTTTTTCAGTCTTAGTGATAATTTTTTTATTCGACAATAACTAATGACATGGCAATGTCAACTTTTGAAAAAAAATGTAAAAAATTTCAAATAATTTGCAAAAAAAATGTTAAACATCAAAACTTTTCCCGAAAGTGTATCTCAAATGGTGTCACAAGTCATCAATCAAGTTTAATAAATTAAAGTTGTTATTAGAAAAGAAAACAATTTATAATCGAAGATGGCTTAGTGTATTATAAATGGATTTTTCATTTAAAAAAAAAAGTACGATATCATTATGTTACGAGAAAAATAGTGAACTCAAAATGGTGGTTCTTAGACCTTAGTACATAAAATTTGTTTCTTTGTTATGAACATGACCCTGTCATATTCTGATCTGATGTTGGAATGAATTTTCATGAAATAAGAATATGAATTACTAAATTAATCATATTTCAATTCCAAATTTTAATATGATTAAAAATAAAATGGCTTGAAAAGTTATTCTGTTGTTTGATGCATGTGATACAATATGAAATAAAATACAAATTGATGTAAATGAGATAAATACTTTTAGGATTTAATTTTAATTTACTGTCAATGTAAAGTTTTTTTTTACACTGTCATCCAATCATGTACTGATACATCATTAAGAGTGTTATACTTTTGTGATAGTTGTTATAATAGTCAAACTCTTTTAATGAGTTGACAATACATGATTGGGTGACAGTGTAAAGAAACTTTATACTGACAATGGATAAAAATTAAACTCATACTTTTATCCTTTGTATAGATGAGGAAAGAAACTGAGAAAAAAGAAAATAGAGAGAAGAGAAAAAAGAAAAAAACGAAGAGTTTTTCTCTCTCTTATTTGATTGTATAAAATAGTACGAGGAAAGAAAATGTAATTGTAAAATAACTCATATACCCTTAATATATTGTAATAAAATGTAATTATTTATTTTCTCCTATTTTACATCTCTAATATACATTTTTTATAAATTATATAAAATAAATAAATTTAAAAAAATATATTAATATGAATAAATAATTTGCAGTAGTGAAAAGCAAAAAAAAAAATTGAGGTAAAAGAAAGCAAAATATTATTACTGGGTCAAAACCATTCAAGAAGTATCATTATGGGTAGATTTGTAATTTTAATTGGTTGCTCTCATTCTCTCCAATTTTCTTCGCAAAGGTAGGGAGAAAATGTTTTACGTGAGTCTCACGTCTTTTTTTTCTTTCCCGTTCTATTTTTTTTTATATCCAAAGAAAACTTCATTTTTTTCTCTTTTTTTTTCTCTAATTTTCTATTGAACCAAATAATGCGTTAGTGAGAAGAATGAAAAAGTTTAACTTTTTCTTTCCATATCTTGTCTATATAAGATGAATCTGAATTTTTTAAAATATATTCAAAAATAATATTTTAACAATTTAATAACAGAAATTTTGATAATTCTTTTTTTTTCTTTCACAATTCTTTCTTTCCTTATAATTAATAAATTATAATTATGGCTCTATGCCTTATGACGTTGGTTCAATATTAGTTATAGTATTGTATAAGACTTCAAAATTTAAAGCAAGAATTAATTTAAATTAAAATTGAAAAATCCAAAATATTATAGAAAAATCAACGGTTATATGATAACCTAATATGAAAATTACACCATAAAAAGAAAGCTTCAAGTTTAAGTATACATAATACTAAAAAATACACCGACAAAAGCTGACAATCTCAGCTTGTATCAATGGATACTTGGAGAAACGAGAACACGAAGTCGAGAATGATAATATTTGATAAAATATAGATATTAAATAAGGATATATTAAAATATATATATATATATATATATATATATGAATTCTTATTCCATTTAATTTCACCTTTTTTTTCTCGAACAATGAGATTCTATAAATTTATGAAATATAATTCAAAATAAGGATGCCATTTCATTTTTTTTCACAAATAAACATAAGAGTACTCTAATTTCAATATTAAATGTGGAATGACATTTAATTCCTTCACACCAAACATAACATTAAAGAAAATGAAATAATTTGAGAATATGTTTGATTTAACTTAATTATTTAAAAAAATAGCCTTTTATCATAAAAGTTATTTTCACTTTTTACCAACATATTTGGGTTATTAGATTAAAAAATGTTAATTAAATTTTTTACACTAAAAATAGCTTTTTTCTTAAAGTTAGAATTTGAACATTTTGTTTATAATTTATTGTAATTATTTCATATCCTCATATCATTTTTTCCTTAATTAAATAATTTTTTAAATTATTTTATATATATATTAATAATTTAATACATAAGAACGATTCTTTTTATATAATTCAAATAAATTTTTTTATCTTAAAATTGATATGAACTAACATATTTAAATATAAATAAATTTTTTTATAATTAATTTTTTTAAAAATTAATTAGATATATAATTAATTTTTAACCTAATCTTTTTTTTTTATAGTTAATTCAAACGCACATTAAAACTATTATAAATAGACTTTTTTTCCTTTTCAACTTAGCTTTAATCCTTTTAATTTCATTAATCACGTGGCATTATTAGTTTGGATTGTTATATTATATGGAATACATTTTTAAATGTGTTAGTAGACTCAATTAATAAAGTTGTTTTAGTAAACGCAAATTTATGGACTAGAAGTAGAAGAAATTACGACCCATGCTGTAGCCCCATGAATAATAATACTTTGTTATATAAAAGTTTAGAGTGAAGGGGACTCTCCAATCTTCTCAAAGTTAGAATAAACAATTAACCTTAATATTGATTTACAATAAAATTACATAATAATCATATAATAATAATAATAAAGTTCCGAAATGACCAAATCTTAAGCATACTTTTCATATATTAGATAATGTACTTATTTTTGTGTGCAATATATAAGATAATGTAAAATCATAACAAAATCAAACAGTGAAAGATGTAAAAATAAACTGTGAGAAATATATACATATAGGTCAGTGTGATTTATTTTTATTCTAAAAGACGAATCTTTTTTTTTTTTTTTATATCATAGTATCTTCATATTCTGAAGCATATTAAAAAAACCTGGTAATTTTAATGAAAATGACATAATAGTAGTTTAAATCGAGATAACATACATATATCGGACTTTAAAAAATCACTAGAAAAGAGCATACTAGTTTTTTTTTTTGTTTAAAAAAATTCTTCATACAAAATTTTATCATATGGTTGAAGTCATATTTATTTTTTAATTACAAATAATTGAACATATGATTTTTTATTTATAGATAATTGAATTTATAACTTTTACCCAAATACCATCCACCTTTATTACTTGCAAATAATTCAAGTAGCTAAACTGATGTGAAATATTGTATGTGACCTCAAAATTCTAAAGAAAAAATAAAAATAAAAATTACTATTATAAAAGAACTCTAACTAAAATTTAGTTACTCTAAATATATTATTCTGTTCTTCTTTTCTTATCACATAATATAAAAAAAAATATGATCTTGATCCACTTTTAATGTAAATTTTTTTAACATTATCATTTAATTATGTGTTGTTACATTATTAAATTTTTTAAATTTCTTAAATAATTATTATCATAATTAATTTATTTTAATAATGTTAGTACATAATTATGTAGTAATGTAAATCCAAAAAACTAATGTTGTATGTTACATAATATGATGATTACCTATTTTAAAATTTATAGAAATGTTACATTAGTTTTTTTTCATAAAAAATTATGCAAGACACTTTCACTTTCTTACTTTAGCCTACCATCTTTCTCTTTACACGAGGTCTTAAATTTCCTGCATGACACACACACACATATATGTTATTTTAGATGTTTATACCTCAATGATTAAGATAAGAAGTATATTTTGTAATCATTAAGCCAAATGCAGCACTTTAAACACTTGGCAAGATAAATTTTTTAAGTGATTTATTTTAAGTGTGAATAATATTTTATAAAAATTAAAATGTGTAATTTTTCATTTTATTTAAAAAAAATCTAGATTAATTTTTACGTTAATTTTTCCTCTCAAGAGATTTTATGGGAACATCTCTAATATTATCTTGATACATTTAAGAAAATTAATTAGATATTGTTCAAATGTTTGAAATGGGTACGTTACAATTAAGTACATATATTTGCACAAATAATATGACATATACCTAATATTAGGGGTATTTAAATCTAAACCAAATTAAACAAAATAAAAAAATTAAATTGAAAAAATCAAAAATTTATTAAAATTTATTTATTATTATTATTTTTAGAAGTCGATTGGTTTGGATCATAATTATAAAAATCGGACCAGTAGTCGACTCGATCAGGGTATTGGGTTAATGAGTCACTGATCGAACCGTATAAAATTAAATAAATATTTAAATACATATATATATAAATACACACTACAGATGATGATATTTATCATTATAAATAACTAAAATTTATTTATTTTGAGAAAAAATATGACCTATAAGAAAAAAAAAGAGTTTAACCCTTAATTCATAAAAAAAACTAAATTTTTTTAAATTAAAATGCTCATAATTTATAAAATAAGTATATTTTTTTCAAAAAATTAGGACTACCATGACGTAGATCTCGAAAAGTTATAAGAAATGGACATATAATTAATCTAAATCAGACAAACGAGTCAAAAGTTATGATTTTTCAAAGTTTAATTTTTTTTTTAATTTAGTGACCTGGCTGGTTCCGGTTCAACTAACCGGGTCACTGATTTTCATCCAAAATCGGGCGGGTCAGACCGGTTCAGACCGATTTTGGAGCTTAACCAATCCGATTAAGTACCTGGACTGGGTACTTGACCCGTTCGCCGGTCCGATCCGGGTTTTATAACACTAGTTTTGATATATTTTTAGTTTTAATTTTCAAAACCGAACTAATCCAAATTGAATCGATTATAATATCATATATATGCATATTTAAAATAACTTGTTTGTGTGTTAAATAACTTGAAAGTTTTATTTTCTTATTTATTGTTAAAATTATTCATATTAATAATATCAAAATTACATTTATCATTTAAGATATATGCCTATGATTGTTGTTTTTTGTAATTATGGATGGAAATTTTAGTTTATGTAGCTAAAAATTAGTTTGAATTTTTGTATTTTTATTGTAAGATTGTACTTAACTATTACACTAGAAGTTTGATTATGATTATATTTGATCATTACATTAGAAGATTGTTAGTTTTTGTTTAAATGAGTTGCTATTATTTGTTTTAAATGAATAAATATGTTATTTATTGTATAAATGAGTTGAATTATCTATTGAGCCATAAAAAGGAAAAGGAATATAATTTGTTTTGTTTTTTAAAATGGAAAAAAATAAAAAATTGATCCAAACCCAACCGATTGATATCGATTTGGTTTGGTTCGGTTTCCAATCTGAACCAAACCGATCAGTTATATAAATGAGAAAATCAATTAGTTTGATTTAGAGAGTTTTACCTCTCAAAATTGATCCAAACCAATTTTACGAATATCCCTACCTAACATCGTCTTGATACATTTAAAAAAATTAATTAGATGTTTTTCAAATGTTCAAACTTAGTACATTACAATTAAGTATAAGGGATTACTCTAATGCTCATTTTTTTTTTTTTTTGAATACCAAAACTCAGAATGAGTTATTAAATATTTATTAGTTGTTGAATGTATTATAAAATTAACAATTAATAAATATTTGACAACTCATTCTAAATATCATACCTATAAAGTTATCATAACAATTGCCTTAATTACATATAAAGAAATATTAGTTACACATATTATTTATATATATATATATATATATAATAGTAAAAATTCATACCAGAATATTTTTATTATAAATAAATAAAAACCCAAATTTCGTTATATATATAAAATGAGAGCCTAGAGTGCCGTGATGATTTGTTGCCATAGGAGTAAGTTAAGCAAGTTTAGTCCAAATATTAAGAATCCCAATGACTGTTCCGGAAGAAGGATTGTGGGAAAAAGGACCATGCCATGGATCTGAAGCTGAAGCACTCCATCATTGCTACTTCGTTTTCTTTCATCTCCCACAAAAAGTTATCAAAAAGGCACATTGCAATTTTCACAGTCATTCAGAGGCTTTATAGGAGGAACACACAGAAAAAAGAGAGAGAGAAAGAGAGTACTCACAGTGTGAAGAGTCAACCGGCCCTTTTTGGCTGTATCTATTTGTAAGGCTTCCAAGAGTCCACATGTTGTGTTTTATCTTCACCTTTTTTCTCCACTCTCTCTCTCTCCCCGTTTCTTTCCCTCTCTTCTGCGTGCAAAAATCTATAAGCAGTTCATTTTTCTAACCCTTTTTCTCTTTAATATATTGTTTTTTTTTCCCCTTCGAAGCTTTACAATAGTCAAGCATGCAGAGAACGAGATAACACACACTGAAGGCTACTAGGGTTACCCTGAACTTGTTTTGGGTGCCAGAAAGTGCTACTCTCATAGGGTCAGGGAGAGAGTGAGAGAGGGATAGAGAACGAAGAGCTAAGCAGTAAAATAAACGGTTTTTGCTTGCCTTCTTTCTCTTTCTTTCTCTCCAAATAATAGAAGGAAAAAAAAAAAAAGACAGCAATCTTTTTTTTAGCTACAGAGAGAGAGGTGAGACATTGGGCTTTATCCTTTTGTCTCCTCTATCTCTCTGTCTCTATTTTTTTTCCTCTCTTAGATTAAAAGATTGGTTTTTTATTGCTCTCTCAAGTATATAAGGTTGTTTCTGAGAGACCCAGTTCATCTTTTGAGGTGTTCTTTGGTTTGAAAATTCTGGGTTGGTGAATTGGCAGCCCAATTTTTATGTCTGAAGCAAATCGGTGAATAAGGTAGCAGTCACAGCTCAGTTTCAGAATCTGTTTGTACATTTGTGAAGAAGAAGAAGGAGGAAGAACAAGTTTACGGGGTTTGAGGAGAAGTTTTGGGTGCTTTATTTTCAAGAGAAAAGTGGTTTCTTTGATGAGTTTTGGGGGTTTTCTAAACAACTCGGGTGGTGGCGGTTCTAGAAACGGAGCCAATATTCCTTATAGCAACGGTACCAACCACAGTAGCAGCAACAACAGCAGCAGCAACGATAGAATGCCCTCTGGTGCAATCTCACAGCCTCGGCTCGTGACTCCCACTTTGGCCAAATCGATGTTCAACTCTCCTGGGCTGTCTCTGGCACTTGTGAGAGATCTTGTTGCTTTTGGCTGAAAATTTTGGGTACTTTGTTGTACTATTTGCTTACTTGTTTACCTTTTGTTCTGTTTGGAATAAAGCAGCAAACCAATATAGATGGACAAGGGGACGTGAATAGAATGCCTGAAAATTTTGAACCAAATGGTTTGAGAAGGAGCAGGGAAGAAGAGCACGAAAGCAGATCTGGCAGTGATAACATGGATGGTGCTTCTGGTGATGAACAAGATGCTGCCGACAAGCCACCGAGAAAAAAGCGCTATCACCGACACACGCCCCAGCAAATACAAGAACTTGAATCGTATAATTTTTCTACCATTCCTTCACTCTTTTTTTTTTTTTCCATTCTTTCCTTCTACACTAGTTTATTGCATAAATTTGTGTGGATTTTTATGTTTTGAGAATTCTAACTGATGATGTTTTTTTTTTTATTATTATTATTATATTTTCATTTTTTGGGTCTCTGGGTTTAGTCTGTTCAAGGAGTGTCCTCACCCTGATGAGAAGCAAAGACTGGAACTTAGCAAAAGGCTTTGCTTGGAAACGAGGCAGGTGAAATTTTGGTTCCAAAATCGGAGGACCCAAATGAAGGTAACAAACACACTGCCCAACTCTTTTCAAGTCACTTTCACATGTTTTGAGGTCTGTAACTCAGGGACCACGAAACTTTTTTGCTGTTGTTTGTGCCAGACCCAGTTGGAACGCCATGAGAATACGCTGCTTAGGCAAGAGAACGATAAGCTCAGATCAGAGAACATGTCTATTAGGGATGCTATGAGGAATCCCATGTGTTCAAATTGCGGGGGTCCAGCTATTCTTGGTGAGATTTCACTGGAGGAACAGCATCTTCGGATTGAGAATGCCAGATTGAAGGATGAGCTAGACCGAGTTTGTGCACTTGCGGGCAAGTTTTTGGGCCGACCCATTTCTTCATTGACAAACTCAATTCCTCCTCCATTGCCAAACTCAAGTTTGGAGCTAGGAGTTGGGAGCAATGGTTTTGGTGGTATGAGCACTGTGCCTGCAACATTGCCTTTGGGACCTGATTTTGGGGTGGGAATATCTAGCCCTTTAGCCATGGTGTCTCCTCCAACTAGACCATCGGCTGTGGTGACTGGCTATGATAGATCAATAGAGAGGTCTATGTTTCTAGAGCTTGCTTTGGCTGCCATGGACGAGTTGGTAAAGATGGCACAAACTGGTGAGCCTCTTTGGATCAGGAGTTTAGAAGGGGGAAGGGAAATTATGAACCATGAGGAATACACGAGGACATTCACTCCTTGCATTGGCTTGAGACCCAATGGTTTTGTCTTCGAGGCCTCTAGAGAGACTGGGATGGTCATCATAAACAGCTTGGCCCTTGTTGAGACTCTAATGGACGCTGTAAGCTTTTCAATTACCAATTCACTTTTCTTCGAGTTTATTTCTTTTATGGAATGCCTTCCCTTATTCTTGGCTGCTTATGAAAAGTCTTCGTTTAGTATGTGGATGATTTTACATTTCGGTATCTTTTGGGTCTAATTCATTTTTCATTCTTTTCCCACAGAATCGATGGGCAGAGATGTTTCCTTGTATGATTGCCAGAACCTCCACCACTGAAGTGGTATCTAGTGGAATAAATGGAACCAGAAATGGTGCACTTCAACTAGTAAGTTTAAATTGTTGTCTTCCACTACATATATTAGTTCTAGCTAGCCTTTTTCATTTTTTTATAAGGGAAAAATGGTGGATTAATTTTTTTGACCCCATCAAATTGGTTCCTAGATGCACGCTGAACTTCAAGTTCTTTCGCCTTTGGTTCCGGTTCGTGAGGTCAATTTCCTCCGCTTTTGCAAGCAGCACGCAGAGGGGGTATGGGCTGTGGTAGATGTGTCCATAGATACCATCCGAGAAACTTCTGGGGCACCGAATTTTGTGAACTGCAGGAGGCTTCCTTCTGGTTGTGTGGTGCAAGATATGCCTAATGGTTACTCCAAGGTAAATTGCCAATGCTCTTTCTGGTTATTAGTGTGGGGGTGTTTTTATGTTCTTAAAAGGATTTTTTGTTTCCCAATCTTTTTGAGGACAGTAAAAATGATTTACATTCCTCCATGCGTTGTGTTCTGAACAGTGTTCTAATATATATAGGTGTACTATGCACCATGCAGTCACTGAACTTACCAAATCGTACTATCTCACTTGTTTTCATGCTTTCCTTAAATTTATATTTGTTTTCCCAAGTGGGTGTCTTTCCCTGTGATTTTTTATGACCTTTGTTCAAGTAACTGGATCATGGGAGCTGCGTTGAGCATATTCGAGTGAGGCAAAACACTAGGCCAAGGAATCACGGGGTATTTGCTTTTCCAAGCTATTTAAAGAGCTCCTGGTTCGAAGTAACTTAGCTTGTCTAGTGACTACTCACTATATAACTACTCAGTCTAGTGACTACTCACTATATAACTACTCTGTCAGTGATAATTCCCATATAAACATTTTCAGTTTCTCAAAGAATTTGCACCTGAGTAGGATGCTTCTACTTGTCTCAATTATATTCCAAACTGAAGTTTTCAACAATTGATTTTTTTATCCCATAAACTATTTGAATAATACCCCCATGTGGCATAAAATCTAGGTTAATCCATTACTTTATTCATAGAAGCCTCTATCACTTAAATTTCTGTACCTTGAACACGTTAATTAGATATCCCTTTGTAAGCAATTTGCTATGTAATCTTCTACGTAGTTTTTGATTCTATAAACAATACATATGATGTTTCTATTCCGATCTTTTATGCTATATTGGTAGTTCCCCCCAACCATTATTTAATTCATGAGAGACTGAATGTGACCTGGTTCCAGCCCTATCATCCATAGGTCTGTTATATATAAAATATTCAATGCAGACCCTTGGAGTCAAAATCAAAGACTGGCTATTTTGTCCGTTTCTCTGAGTATTTTGTTTGGGGCGAGTTACATCACACTGCTATAGCAAATCTCGATGTTCCCCCTTTACAGTGCCCGTTGCTCCTCTAAATCCTGCTTGACTTCATCTAGTTCCAATATTTTATGTACTTGCTCGAGGTCCATGAGATACCTTTGTCTTTCATTGAGCCCAATCTTCAGGCTTTTCCTAGCTTTGCTTTTCCTATTTTTCTATGATCATCTTCATACCTAACCTAATGAAGGCTTAAACAAATAGTTTGAGATAAATAATAAATTCTCTTTTTTGCTGAAATAGACTTTAACAATTCCCAATCCTTCAATAATTAGACACTTCAGTCAACTTTGGTGCACTTGATCATGAGTACACTTTAATGTACTTAGTAAACTTGGTCTAGCACATAATACAAAAGCAATAATACTTCAAAAATGTTTTGTGACATGATAAATTGATAATGGGAGACTCGGGCTGCATAAATACAAAAGCAATAATAATATGGCATGACATGACATGACATGGTTTGCATTAATTCGCAGGTGACGTGGGTGGAACACGCAGAATACGAGGAAAGCCAAGTCCACCAAGTCTACAGACCCTTGTTGAGCTCAGGCATGGGCTTCGGTGCTCAGCGTTGGGTCGCCACCCTACAACGCCAATCCGAGTGCCTCGCCATCCTAATGTCCTCCGCAGCTCCCTCTCGAGACCACAACGGTACTCATCCAACCCTAAACTTCACATTCATGCATCCCATTCATTTGCACTAAAAGAAACTAATTAAACCATTGGGTGTTGGTGCTGGTGCAGCAATAACCGCAGGTGGGAGGCGCAGCATGCTGAAGCTGGCACAGCGCATGACAAACAACTTCTGCGCTGGGGTTTGTGCTTCAACGGTGCACAACTGGAACAAGCTGAACGCGGGGAACGTGGACGAAGACGTGAGAGTGATGACCCGAAAGAGCGTGGACGATCCTGGGGAGCCACCAGGGATTGTGCTGAGCGCAGCCACCTCGGTGTGGCTCCCGGTTTCACCCACGAGACTGTTCGATTTCCTACGTGACGAGAGGCTGCGAAGCGAGTGGGACATACTCTCCAACGGTGGACCCATGCAGGAGATGGCCCACATCGCTAAGGGCCAAGACCACGGCAACTGCGTCTCCCTCCTACGGGCCAGTGTATGATCATTCTTCTTCTCTCTCCATCTCTCTAGAAAAAATAAATAATATCCTTTTTTTTTTTTTTGTGACCTCGAGTGGAAGAAAGGTCAATGTGGCTTTGTTTGTCGTGTAGTATTTGGATGAGGAAGGCATAGAAAGTTGAAATTGAGAAGGACAAGTTTGGAAATTTTGGAAGTATCAATGTGGGCAATTTTTTTAGTTGCAGGGATTGATTCAGTAAATAAGCTTTTATAAGAAAAGTCAAAATATAGGACGGTTGTGACCTTTATGGGTTTCTGACCTCATTGTTTTGTTAAATCCCTTTTTTATTTTTGAAATGAAAAATATAGAAAAAAAGTGTTACACTCACGCCAGGGTCCAGGGTTTGACTATCTTAGCTCAGACCGTGAACTTCACGAAAATGACAACACGTTATTATTTATAATATTTAATATATATTTATTAATTTGTGTTTCTTTTTTTTTTATTTTTTTTATTTTGCAGGCGATGAATTCAAACCAGAGTAGCATGTTGATACTTCAGGAAACATGCATAGACGCGGCGGGGTCGCTTGTGGTATACGCGCCGGTGGATATCCCCGCCATGCACGTGGTTATGAACGGTGGTGATTCGGCTTACGTGGCGTTGCTGCCGTCGGGTTTTGCCATTGTCCCCGACGGGCCCGGGTCGCGTGGCCCGCAGAATGGAGCCACCACCAATGGCAGCGGTGGCGGTGGGGCTCGTGTAAGTGGGTCCCTTCTAACGGTGGCGTTTCAGATCCTTGTGAATAGCCTCCCTACGGCTAAGCTCACGGTGGAGTCGGTGGAGACGGTGAACAACCTCATCTCGTGCACGGTTCAGAAGATAAAAGCCGCGCTTCAGTGCGAAAGCTGACTGTCACGTGATCACCTTCATATCACGTGACCTTTTTTTTTTGGGAGGTTTATTTGAATATATATTGTTTTTTAAGTTAACGAACGTTGTACTGAATGAAACAGCATGTAATGTAAAAGGTGGCGCGTGTGAAAGACGCGAGGAGTGGGTTTTGATGAAGGGGGTGGGGGTGTTGAGTCAAGAACGAACCGCGCGGGGAAGAAACTAACTCCTTGCATGGTGGTAAGGATCCCAAACTTGAGTTGGGTGAAGATCCTTAACACAAGGCAAGGGTGGTGGTTCGGGTATTGACTCGGGTCGACCTCATGTTTGCTCCACCAGCTGAAAAGCAAAAAGGGGATGAAAAATATATATAGAAAGAGGTTTTTGTTAGTATTTATTAAAATATTATTCTAATTTTGTTGTAACGATTATGCAATGAAAGAGTTTCGTTTTTTTAACTCCATGCATATGTGCATGTTTTGCTTTGGGGTTGGGGGGTGGGGATGCATGGTTGTTATTCCACGCGCGGCTTGGTGGGAGTGGGGTGGTGGAAGTTGGATGATTATGGTTGCCATGGACCATGGTGGTGGTGTCTCTGCCATGCATTAAATGAGGGAGCGGAAGCTGTTGGGAGGAGCGTTGCCATCATTTAATGCCAAGAGTTTGGCATTGTCTACCTTTGCGTGAGCCAACCAATAAGTTTCTGACACGAGCTGGCTGGCTAGAGCATTATCTGTAAGGAGAGTGACCATATGATTGCCATGTTAAAAAGGATTTTTATTTGAATCGTAAAAAAATTTAACTAAGTATTAAATTAATATAATTAATAATTTATATTTAATTAATTACATATTAAATATTAAAATAAAAACAAATTATTATTTAATTACATATGAATTATTAATTAAATTAATTAAATATTTAATTAATTTTTTTCACGATTTGAATAGGAATACTTTTTAACTTAATTTTTTTGGATAATCTTTTGTCAGAAAGGTAAACGCTGTTTTTGCAACGAGGAAGGCTGGATTTTCTGTTCATCTGTTAGTTGTATATGATAGGATATCAGTTAGTGATTTCTGCCCTATCGTCTGAATCATAGAACGGGGGTTTTGGATTGGAGCCTTTGGAGGGTAGAACTTTTCTCTTGTTTTAAAGTGATTCTCTATGTTCATCTTGTTTATCCGGGGGATTATTTTGATATTATTATTTTTAGAATATCAATATTTAAGTAAATATTTATTAGTTATTAATTATATTTAAGAAAATTTTAAATATTAATTAAAAATTAAAATTTTATTTTGGATATTATCTTTATCAAGTACCATAACTCTTTTTATAAAAAAAAAAGGTTAGTTCGTCTCTTTGGTTGCCTGTGAAATATTCCGTTGTCTATTGACTGTTGTGTGATTTGGTTTTGACCTAGTGATGTACATGTTAGAACTTGAATTTGTTCTCGACAACAAGCAAAGTCCGTTCTGTGAAAAGTAAATGAAAAGCCAATAAATGCTCAAAGTAAAGCAAGCATTGATAAAAAGTTAGGAGCTGAGAAGCCAATAAATAATTTCATGTTTGGCATGGATGAAAAAAGTGCATCCTTGTGAATTTCCCAGTGCTGCGGCATGATGAAGGTCTCATAAATTCAAACTAATGAAAAGCAAAGTTTTTCTTTTATTTTATGAAATAATGAAAAGCAAAGCTTATAACGATGGGAGCCATGTACAATGTCGCCTAACTATCGTTCACCAGAAACTTTGACTAGTGGTTCGACAAAGACACAAGGCTAAAATCCTGAAAGTAACAACGCAGGGAAAGCTTACGTGGAAAGCTATTTTTCATTGCGGATTCATGCACATCAGCACCACCAAGTCAACGTCTTTGGATTCAAAAATTAAAAAGGAAAAGTTTGGTAGAGAAATTAGCGAATTGGAATGGTAATAATTGAGGAGTTATTAAATATTTATTGATTATTAATTTTATAATAAATATTAATTATAATAAATATTTAAAAATTTATATAATATAATTAATAATTAATAAATCTCTTACAATTTAACTTAAATATTCGTATTAAAAAAAATTAAGTATAGAGCAATCCCAAAAATTGATGTAAATGCAATGATTAGCTTGATCAATGTGAAAATTTTCAAGGGACTCTGATTATGAAATTTATTGGAAATCAAAATTCAAATGACTAAAAATAACTAGTTTAATTAACATGGTGTGACATAAATAATAAATACTTAGGCTTCTTAATTAAGCATGTGGTTAGGAGATTGACCCATATGTATGAAAAAATATTTGTTGAGAGAGGTCAACTCCTTAAATAGATCTCAGTAACTCAAAGAGTAGTCCCTGCAGTCGCACCTGAGGAATATCTAAGAAACCAAAAAAATAATATAAAATAACTAGTTTATACTTGTATCAATTCTTAATTTAGATCCTAATAGTTATAATTTCAAGCACTAATTTTTGTTTTAGAATATCTAAAGAAAAAAGTAAAAATAATGTTTAACCATTGACACATCCATCAGCGTACTCTAGCCACCATCTTCATGCAACGGCATCTTTCGGCCACCATCACTAGTGTCATGCTCTAGTCAGCTGATGGCATCCTCCACCCATCTTTGTCAACAACGTCCCCTATTAACCCTTGCCAGTGGCATCTTCTAGCCACCATCTTTGGCTACTCTCATTAGCGGAGTCATTTGGTAACCATAAAATTTAGTTTAGAATTACAATTTACATATCAATTTTTTAGTTGGACTAAACATAAAATTTAAGATTTTTAGTTAATTTCAATTATGACAGAATTAGAATTTAAATTAGAATTTCAAGATTGTAATTTCAATTCTGTTATCTAAACGAACTTTGATAAATTTGGATTAAATTTGGAAAGCTTATGGTCTAAGTGAGTGAATAGGTACATTTGAATTCAAGTTGTTGACATAATGGTTAAAGATTAAAAGAAGTGTATTACAGTCATATTTTAATTATTCAATTTTGAATTTTGGACCAACACTTAAAAAAAGCAATTAATGCATCTAAATGTACCAAGTCAATATAAAGATGTCCTTAACATCGTTTGAGAGAGATTTAGTTTTAGTTGAAGTAAAAATGAGTATGAAAATCCTTACAGTAAAAAGAAAAGAGACAGAATATTCTAATTTTGTTAACTTGACATTTATTTTACCCCTATAGATTTGTTTGTTCCCTGGTGTGTGCTTGAAGTGGTGGAAAAATTCATTCATGTCTAAAAATGTCGGAAATACAATTTCAATTTACGTTTGTCAAAGTTTATTGCAAAATATAGCCGGGCAAATTGAGTTGCTAGTAACAGTTATGCCCCTTGGCTGTACAAATACTCCTATGACTGTCTAAGTTGGAAAAATGTTGCTTCAGAGATAATAAATTAATTCCAATAGCATAGTCAATAAAATTATACAAATTATCACTGATGAAATATACATGAAGTTGATCTTCCTCTACTAGTTTAACCCATTCATCAATATTGAAGTTATATTGAGTGTCATTTTCTTCTCAAAGATGTAAGAATTTTTCAGAAATTTAAAACAAAGCCTCCAATTATCAATGTTGTAAAAAGTCTTAATGATGAGCTAGCTATATCTGGATAAGTTCAGAGGATATTTCCCAACTAGTTCCCAGTTTATGAAATTGTTACTGGTGGCAACAGTATCAACTTTGGAATATTATAGTGATTTTCCAACTCCGAAAGTGACTCTTGCTTCAAGAAACAGATGTCCCATCTCAGCTGATTTACACTTCACATTTCCCAATAATGTCAATAATAGATATGAGGATCTTAACAGTCACCTTGAATGTGTGGGTAAAAAGCTCTTCTGGCCACTTCAGTGTGCCTACTCATACAATTTTATCGTTCAATCGATTGTTTTCAATTGACAACTATGCATGTTTCCACTTAGAGTTGTTATATTACATGATATTTTTTATATTTAGAGTAAATTGTTAATCGTCTACAACTCACTCATAACTCACTCTTAATACTGATACTTTAAAAAAAATTAAGTATTAGAGTAATCCTCCTCATTGAATGGCTTTCATTTCACCTCATGCACCTTGCTAATATCATTGTAGACAGTTCACCTTGCTAATATTATTGTAGACAGTTCACCAAAATCCCAGAGCTCCCAGAGTCGCAGTTATGCATGTTTGGGCCCTCTCATGTGGAGCCCCTTCCAACAAAACTCTATAGATATGCTTTTTGGACTTAAAACCCATCTGATTTTATTCCTTACGCCTTGTGAATCAAAGATGCGAGAAGGTTGGGAGGAATATATGAGTAAGTAATATGCTGAATTCCAAATGAGTTATGTTAGAGATATAAACTATTTATAAAACTCTTTTTAATGGCTTAAATTATTAAGAAAGTTGGTTATTGACATGATATTAAAGTCTATAGTGAATTTATGCATTGTTTACGCTTTAATTTCCAAAAAATCTTGCATGTAGAGACATGTTAGATATATAAACTATTCATAAGTCTTCTTCTAATAGCTTAACACTATGTTTGGTATCTATAAAATGAGTGAAAAGGAAAAGAAAGAATACTTCTTCTCTTGTTTGATATCAACTTAAGGATGAAAAGAAAGAGACTTATTTTCTTTTTTTTTTCTTTCTATGAGTTTCACATTATTCTTTCTTTTCCCTTTTGGAGAGATTTAGAAGAAAAGGAAACCAAATTCTTACTTTATTCATTTTACCCACTTTATTAGATGAAGAGTAATAAAGTAATTTGATATTTTTTTTACATACATTTCTATTGTTTTCCTTATGAACCCAAACAAAGGAAGGGAAACAAGGTGAGTAATAACTCTTCCACCTCTCCATTCCTTTTTTTTCTCTTTTTCTATTGTATTGTATTCTTTTTTTCTTCTTTTATAATATCAAACAAAGCCTAAACTTTTAAGAGAGGTAGTTCTTGAAAAATGATAAACCTTTTTTTCTCATTTATTGGGAGTGAAGGACCCACTTTTGAATTTATAACACAAACCAACCATTGAACTCAGGCCCCGTGTATAATCTTCATCTTTCACGTAGTAATTCTGCTATGAATCACATACTTTCTCTCAGTAAGTTTCATGCATGCACATACATACACAGATACACGTGAGAATCACAGGCAGCGATCAATCAAATCCCAATACTTGTAGGTGCGGACGAAGGAAATAAAGTCAAGAAAATGAAAGGCTATCCGAAAGAGGGAATGGCAGTTGGCCTTTTTAGTTTTGCTAGCTTTAGGACATCATCTTATGGGCCTGTTTCTTACTACATAGTATCAGCTACCTCCCCACCCTTTCCTTGTCATCCTTGTGTAATCCCAAAGTCATCTTCTCCTTTCGTTGTGGTACCTTCGCAGCCACCTTCCTTCAAACACATGGTGGTGGGTTCCACGATTCCCCACATCCTCGAAACATTATATTAAGACAATGATGGCAACATTTGGAGGTATTAGATGGGATTAGAAAACTACATCTGAGAAATTATTAGAACCCCCTATCTTCAAATCCCTTTGAGAAAATGTCAAAGTGAGGCATGAGGTGACTTTGATGGGATTGTCCTAAAACTACAACTTGAAAGCTTTACCCATTAATTATGATGCCCTTTTAGGTGGCCCATTGATTATTCCAAGTAATCCAAACAGAAAACAGTTTTGCTCAACGCTTTACCAACAATGGCCTAGATTGATCTTTAAGAACCTGGCTATGTTTATGTGCATCAAGGAATCCAAGAGGACTACACTACGTAATCACGTGGCTTAGCTATTATATATAATATTAGTTGTTTGCTTACGTACTTTATCAGCCATCTTTTTTATCCATAATTTGAATAAACAATAAAGCAAACAAAAAAATTGCAACCAAAATTCTAATTAAGAGTGGAACTCAATAGAGAAAGAATTATCCAAAACAATTAAGGTGACGAGATATTAGTAATTATCTTAAAGAACTTATGTATCTTGAAAAAAACTACGATATTAATTTTTATATACAAGGCATCTGGAGTTTTCCGGATTCAAATAAAAATAAAAGTGTTAACTAGAAACAACATTTTAGAAGTGTTCCTATGTACAAATGAAAATCATGAAGTGGCTAAAGGATATAAATTGAATTGAGAGTTTATTATTAGGCTAAAAGTTATAGTTGTTAATTAGGGTACAATTTTTTATTATTTAAGTGCATCAACCCAAGGCCATCAAACTTATGACCTCAATTCAGGTATCATTTATTAGATTAAACGATTATTGTTAAATTAAAAATTATAATTATTAGTGAGGATACAATTTATTGTACTTAAGTGCACTAATTTAAGGACTACATTTTATTATAACTCCGACTTACCTAAACCTTATCAGGACAAGATAATATCCCACAACAAACACTGAATGAAGTAATTATAACAAAATGCATGCTATGGAAATTAAAAAAGAAAAAGGGAAACAAAATGTTGCTTACATTCATAATAGCAAATTACACTAATTTCTCTTGAGATTTGTCTCTAAATTATATTTGGCTTCCCTTTTTGGTTTTTGAAATTACATTAAGGTTTTCTATTTAAAATTGTCATCGCAACTTCCGTTGTCTAGATTACCCCAACATATATATCCTCTTTGCGTATTTTTTTGACCAATTGAAAATTTAGATAAAAAAAATCTAAATGCCATGGTGTGAAGAGACAGATGATTTGGTCAAGTTGACAAGAGACATATATGAAGCGTGTAAAAGTGAAGAGTTTCATATCCCATGGTGTTTTTTTAAATGTTGAATGACAAACAAAAATTAAGCAGATAATTCTTTCGGTCTTTTCTCTTTTATTCAGGAGAAAAACTTCTCTTTTTCTCAGCTAATTAATGCACCACCCGTTTGAACTAGCTTAGAAAACTTCTATATAATTGAAACTATCAGTGTTACTTTTGTTTATATTATTTTTCAGAGATTATGGGAAAATATTAAAGATCTCAACTATCAAGATTCGAAATCGATACAATAATTCCATGTGGAATGATTCCACAACATAATAACTGCTTTAAGTACATTTGTTTGGAGCTCCGCTTTGGTCACTGGATTTTCCACCAATCAAACTCAGGTCACTGAAACCAAAGTACTTCAAAGGGCAAGCAGCTAACTCTAGGAATCTGATTACAACTACGAATTGTTAAGAACTTGCTCGCGTGCATATACAATGATGCATTATAAGAGAATATTAAATTATTAAAATCAGTGCTTAAAATTGTTTCAATAATTCTTCAGGAAATTTTATTTTTTCCCCTTAGTTGTATATGTAAGTGTTTGATTCATGTGTTTGTAGTGGAGATAGTTGCGGAGGTTTTAAAGGCCAATAATTTTGTTGGTGAGGTGCAGGGTTCATGTACTGATGATGGACCATGATCATGAAGGGTACTGGTTGAGAGTCTTCAAGCTTGGAATTTGTGCAATGTTATGCCTAGTGTGTTACAGATGGGGATGGCCATAAAAAGAAGTACTACTGATGGGCTCCATTCAGTAATATTGCACTCCGAATTTTGGCCCAATTAATTCCATTTTGTGCGCTACAATGAAATTGTCTTTGCCAGGCCCATTTTGTTGGTAAGGTCCAGAGTTCATGGACTCATGGACTATATAACCCACATTCAGATTTGAAAGAAGGAAGCCTTTCACCATTCCACAAAATATTTGAAGGATATGCCTAAATCACAATTAAAAATAAGATTAAAGTCTGTCAAGTAAACCAAACGAATAGATGGGTAATTTTGGTATTAGATTCAAACATAGATTCAAATTATTATTATTATTACTATTACTATTATTATTATTATTATTTTTTGATAAAAATTCAAACAAATTATTTTAATGAGGTTGTTTTTGTTAACTAGCAGCAGCATCTTATTTATCTTTTCTTTTAAAAGTTCATATAGATGCGTGAATTCAAATAATTAGTGCAGATTAAATATGAAAAAAAATTATATTAAAAATTGATTATGTGTATAATTAATTTTTAAGAAAATTAATTATAAAAAAATTAATTTATGTTTGGATATATTAATTCTTAATTAATTTTATAATAAAGAATTTTGTTTAGATTGTATAAAAAAATCATTTTTATATATTAAATTATTAAAAAAATATATGAAATGATTAAAAAAATTATTTAATTAAGAGCAAATAAGTATGTTTTTCTCAAAGTTTTTGAAATAATATGAAATCAAATAATTAAAAACTTAAAATAACAGCTTTTTTAAAAAAGTTGTTTTTAGTTATGAAAAAATAATCTTAACTTATAAATAATTTTATATACTTTAAACAAACAAAATAAATTTTAAATAAAATAACTTTTAATTAAAAAAAGTGATTATTCTAAAAATTTAAGCAAATCCAAACATACTCTAATAATAAGAATACACCATATGTGAATCATACAAGAATAACACACTTTAAATGTATATATTCGTTCTTAGTTAAAAAAAATGTATATATTCTTTTGAATATATATTTGAATATATTTCTATGAAACCATGTTTGGCATAGAGGTTGCTTATGCTTGTCATCTTGCACGTGTTGGGTTTGATTCCTATGGAAGAGTTTCTTCTTTCTTATTCCAATTCAAGTGGCTCACCTTGTTTTGTTAAAAATGACACAATGCTTCTCTAGAATTCAAACTCAACTCCTTAACAATAAATATCAATCACTGGAATATTGGACCACACAATCCAATTAAATTTTATTTGAGAAAATAATTATTTAAATGATTTAAACTGCTTTGAAAAACCAATTAGACTTGCAAAAGTTATGCGACTGATGTGAGAACCACAATACTCACAGCTAATTTATATATATAATTTTTTGCATTTTCTTGAAGTTGTTAACTTTTCATCTGCGACAACTTAAATTAAGATAATAAATTTTAAATTACTAGTTTTAAATGAAAGTGTACTTGCTCTGTTGATGCTTCACATGTTGAGTTTTAAAACATGTTGTGATGGAAATACCAAAAAAAAAAAGTGTTGTGATGGGTAAAGTGTAGTTGCTTTTGGTAGTTAGATTATTTTGAAAAAAAAAAATTGACAGCAATTTACGGAAAATGTAAAAAAAAAAAAGGCATTCAACAACGGTCAGTTGAAAGGCGTTTACCTATGTGTGTCAAGAAAAAAAATGTGTAGTCAATATTTCTACATGATTCACATATGACGCGCTTTTAAAAATTGCGCTAGTCTATAGCATAAATGTCTACAAGAAAAAAAAATGTGTAGTCAATATTTCTACATGATTGACATATGACGCGCTTTTATAAATTGCCCTAGTCTATAGCATAAATGTCCACATGAATTAAAAGAAAAAAGAAAAATGGAGCGTGGCCTCTTAACATGACAAAAACAACTCTCTCTGGGTAATATTTTTAAAACACACAAAATAGTTTCCTAATTCAAGCCTCATGGGTCATTTATCCATGAACAAATTAAAGAGCCCACTTTTTATTTTGGTAAATAAGAGCCCACTTTTTTTACTTAAAAAATGTTTTTGCATATCTAATTTTTGAAACTAAAACATTGCTTTGCCGTCCACTTCTATTAGGAAAAAAAGATTCTTTGGCATATCTACTTTTTGAGACTAAAACATTACTTTGTCCTTTGTTGAAAAATTGTAAAAAACAGAGCATTGCCTGCAAAGACAAAAAGGGTTCAAGCGATTCTTTTAGCAACTAGTAATCACCGGCTGGTAACTGCTTCTTTTATTCTATATATATCGATTCCTTAGATTCATATTATATCTATACAAGATTCACCAACAGCAAGTCTTAAAAGATACAGCTTTGCTGGCCTAGGGAAAACATAATCATTTTCTAATGGTTGCTTTCCTTCTTTTTTTTTCTTGGATTTTACACAATTGCTTGGAAGTTTTCCTTTTTCTAATTTTCTTTTAGGAGGAATGGTAGTAATTTGACTTTATACTCATGGTTGGACGCGCAGTAATGCTCCCCATCCCAGAAGATGGGTAAATGAGCAAAGGTTAATTGGCCTTAAAATCATATTTTTAGGATGTCTTTGACTAATGTTTTATGCAATTTCTTAGATCACATGTGATCGTTTCTGTCATGGGTTGATTTTTTTAAAAACTTAAATTGTTAAGTAAAAAATTATAAATAATTTTATATTTTTAATATGACTCCTATATAAAAATCATTTAAATTTGAAGTGTGGATAATATATAACTCATTTTGTTTTGTACTAAAAATCAATTTTATTTAGAAGAATGAAGTAGTCAAGAATCGTATTCCTGACTACTTAATTATAAAAGTTTTGATATCATTTCATAAATTAATTCTTCAAAAAGTTTAAGTTGTTAAATGAAGGAGAGTTGATAACTTTATATTTCTAACGGAATCTAAATGTTAATTGTATCAAAATGAGGATGAGATTTTGGATTACCTCTCTTCGTGGTATGTTCGTTTACAAGAGCTCTTAGGTTCGCTAGTGACCATTGCATTAGAACATAATATATCAGTCCATTATCTATGAGATATTGGTAAATTTTTTAGCAAAATCGCTATACATATTGCACAAGAACTCCACGAATTTACGGTACAAATTGCAATTATTCTGGATATTATGTGGTTCTATTGAAGTAAAGTAAAGTTTGAAGGTATTGTCCCAAATACAGAATAGGCAGTTTCTGAAGTGAGAAAACAGACGTGTTTGATTCAATATTAGTAGTTGGATGGGCTCAGTGTATCAAATTGTGGACTGCATCATTTGATATGGCCGCAATATTGTAGTTGCGATAGTGTCTGCAATTGCATTAAGGGTGATTTTCATTTACAAAAATTTCTACAACGAAATCGTAATGCAACTGCAACAGAGTCACAACCGCAACCGCAATGGTTGCATTACAATCACAACGTTGTAACTTTTATTTAAAATAAAAATTTTATAATTGCAAGTTTGAAAAGATTTAACGACTGCATCAATTGAAACTCGCATTGCAATAGCTGTAATGGCCGTAATCGCAATAACCATAATGTAACCATAATTATAATTTAGAACACTGGATAGGCTGTAAGTCTTATTTAGAGGAAAGGGCCACGACAAGCATCTAGGTCAGCTATTTGCTATACTGAATTTATTTGAAATAATGCTATGAGGTTCCATGCCTTCCCGGGCAACATGTGCATTGGGAAGAAGTTGCACGAACTAAGTGGATTTTAGTGAGTGTGCTCAGAAAGAAATTGGAGTTGCTTGTATACAATTGTGGTTTTGGATCTGCTTGTAACATGGGTGACATGCTGGGTTTCGGCTATAAAGATGTGGGGATTGCTAGCCAGTCCAGTGTAACGTTCATGGATGATGGGAAATACCTTCAAGGAGATGAACTTGCTCCTCAATCCAGCTTTAAGTTTTTCCCTCAGTTATCTTATCTGGGTGTGCGTGATCGTCTTAATTATTTGTAGAGGATTATTTGAATATAGTTGTAGGAAAATGCTTAATTTTTGTCCTTAATATACAATTAGACAGCATATCCTTGATTGCAACTGTATATTAATTTGCATCAAGCTGATTTCCTATATACCAGCTGATGCTACAGCCTTCTCACCAACCAAACATGTGTTACTGTGTTCTTACATCACCATTTTTTCATTTTTTTAAAGTCTAATAAAACCTCCATAAAAAAACATAGATAAAAAAAAGCCGCAAGTCTAGACTCACACGAAGAAGAAATAATAAATTTAAACCTTATTCAAAATTTTGCCTAATACCGAAATACTAAACCAAACCTACTTATCTATTTACATGAAATTATAAATGTAAACAATTTAGCCAATTTTGTAGATTTAGGCAATGAAAATTTCTGGGTTTTTAATTTCCTTACTTACGTGGTTTTTTTTCCTTTCTGGATATTGATAAAAAGCTTGTTTCCATTTTTATATTATTATCATAATAAAATATAGTTATCTATATTATTTAACTTTTACTTGGTTAGACTTGGAAAAGTTAAAACACACAGTCTAACCGCCGTGGGATATTCCGTTAAGTTCGCATCTCTGTCTGAAAATCCCTTTTCGGTAAATATACAACAAACCGGAGGGCATTTTCATAACTACAACCCACCAAACCCAAACTTCACTTTACCTCGAAACCAGAAGATCTGGACCGTCAAGTACTTATCAATGACCAATGAACGGTCAAGATCCTACGTTTGACTGAGGTACAAAATTTGAAGCTGGAATGATTGGATTTGATCGAGGTTTGACCGTAGAAAATTCAGAATTTTCGTTAACAAAAACAAAAGCCCACCTGGGAAGCTCTGTCTCTGAGGAAGAGAGAGAGAGAGAGAGAAAGAGGTTCATAAGATTGTGTCTGGTTCCATTTTTTTTGTTTCATTTTCTATTCCTTTTTCGTTGCTGGGAACTGGCCAACTGGGGTAGGGGAGAGAAAGTTGGGTTTCTCTCTCTTCTATCTGTTTGTTTTGAAAAAAGTTTTCATTTTTTTGGGTGGGGTTTGAGGGATTTAGGGTTTGGATTGGGTTGTGGGTGGAATCAACAACCATGAATATGATGCGACGGCTGAAGAGCATTGCTTCTGGGCGGACTTCAATTTCGTCAGATCCTGTGAGATATAAGTTTTTCTGCTCAAAAAGTTTTTTTTTAATCATTTTGGAAGGGGCACCTTGAATGTTTGGATGCTGGGGTAATGGAAGAAACTAGATGATTCATGGGAAATATTGCATGTTATGCTTGAGGTTTATGGGATTTGTCTGAAAGTCTTGTCTAGAGGAAGCTTGTTGCATCAGGCATAGCAAAAGTTTTTTTTTGTCTTATTTTTTTATAATCTTTTTCTGGGATTTCAACTTGGATCTTGTGTTATTCCTTTTAGCTCCCAATTGCTGATGTTGGTGGTTGTGAATTGTGATCGCTAAGTTTTTTTTTATTTTATATTATGAGACTTAGATGATTTATTTAAAGCGTTTTGTGATCTGACTATCTGTGGTGTGCGTCTGATATACTCTCATTTGCCGTTGTTCTATTTAAAACACTTGTGGATTGAAGTCCACTGATTTTCTGACCTGATGAGAGCATAAGCTGTGTGTATGGTTAGCATAATTATGCTGATGAAAGTGCAGTATTGCCAAATTCTTAAGATGACGAGGTTCTAGGCACAGATCAGTTGTGCCTGTTAAGGCACTAGATGGTAGCTTTGCTTACATTACAAAAAGCCGTACCTGGATTTAGTAAAAGTTAGGTTACATTGCTTGCTGGTGTTTACCCTGTGAATTGGGCAATTTAGGAGTTGTTTGTTTGCTTATAAATTATTGTCATTGTACTCTTAATTTAATTACGGTGAGAACTAAATATGATAAACTTAATGAAGTGGTCAGGTTATTAAAATTTATTACCTGGTGTGGACTGTGGAGTTTGATTTTTTCCCCCATTTGACATGCCGGGATAAAGCACATGTCTTGAATGTTTTTAGTGAAGTTCAAACTGTTTCTTTTCAGGGAGGGGATTCTAACACAAAAAGAGCCAAGTTTAATCAAGAAACTGATGGGAAGGTCAATCAGGAAACAAATACTTTTGAGGGAGGCAGCAAAGATCAGGAGCAGCATGTAGATGCATCAAAAGAAACTACTGTTGGCACGTCCAATGTATCTACAGTAGCTAGAACTGAGAAGTCAGGTTATGATCAGCTTCCAAAGGAATTACATGAAATGAAAATTAGAGAGGAGAAAGGCAAAAACAACAATGAAAAGGTATTTATTGATATTAATTTGTCCTTACTTTCCTAATTGATGTCTATGTGTAGTCATTACTCTGTTACTTTATAAATGTAAAATCATTTCTAGATATTCCATATTCATTGCAAAGTAAGCACATATGCCCCTTTCTGTCTCCACGAAGATGTCCTAAACCAAGTTACTTTTATATTTTAGTTTCATGAACATGAAAAATCTTCAAATGCCATCATTTATTGATTTTGGTAATAAATTTGCTCAATGCAGGATATAGAAGCAAGTATAGTGAATGGTCATGGAACAGAAACAGGTCAAATAATTACAACTGCTATTGGTGGTCGAGATGGTCAACCGAAGCAGGTGGTTTCTTTGTTATTGTTGCATCTCCATGAGTTCCTTAATTGATATTCTGTTTCACCGACTCCTAAGTTTTATTTCAAGGCATTACATTCTGTGCATCTATTTTCTTATATTCATGATTGATGAGGACTGCTTGGCATGTATGTTATTATTGGGGTATATGGTGAGGGGAAGATCACTTCTGATTTGTTTTGATTTTTTTTTTGTTAGTTTGAACTTTGAAGTTTGAACACTGGAGTGTCTGTTGTAAAGTTGCACTAGTTGGTATTATGGACCAATACGTACACAATGATAATCAAATAATTCTATTTTTCTTCTATGTTGACTTTATTATATTTGTTTCCATAGCTTTATGCTTAGTGTTTGGCTTAAGGTAGTAATTATGACATTTACTTAGAACATTTTGCATATTTTGTTAGCACAGGTACTTAATAAATCATATTAATGGCTTGTTACAAGATATAGAGCTTTAAATAACTTAAATTTTGTCTGGCACAGACAATCTCGTACATGGCGGAACGTGTGGTTGGTACTGGTTCTTTCGGTGTTGTTTTTCAGGTATTTATATTCTTTTTGGAGTATTTCTGTAAATGTAGATATCCTTTGCTTTACTGTTCTACAGACTTATCAAGTTACTTGTTTGCTTAACTACAATACTTTTTATATGCTGCAGGCTAAGTGCATTGAAACTGGTGAAGCAGTTGCCATAAAGAAAGTGTTGCAAGACAAGAGATATAAGAATAGGGAACTCCAGGTTATGCGCATGCTTGACCATCCTAATGTTGTTCGACTAAAGCACTGTTTCTTTTCAACTACCGATAAAGATGAGTTGTACCTTAACTTAGTTTTGGAGTATGTACCTGAAACTGTCTACAGAGTTTCAAAGAACTATATTAGGATGCACCAACATATGCCTATCATTTATGTGCAACTGTATACATACCAGGTAAGTCTAGAAATTTTGAGTTGATTAGCATTTTATTTTGGTTTCAAGTTTCCCTTATTATGCTTTTAGAATTCTCATTAATTGCTTTGAGCTGTTGCTTTTTGTGCTTATATTGATTGTTCATAGCATGCCTCTCTTGTAGATATGCCGTGCATTAAATTATTTACATCAAGTGATCGGCGTCTGTCATCGTGACATCAAACCCCAGAATCTATTGGTAAGATTTGTGTGCGTTAGTTTCAAAAGTTCAGCCTGAGTCATGGTTTTTGTTTTGCTGTTTATTTGTTTTTTTTCCCTGTTAAGTTTCCTTGTATTTGTACCATAATTTTTGTTTCATGCAAGCCCTTGAAATGAATATTCCACGTTTGGTACTCAATACTTTTCCTTCGGATGCGCCAATTGATCAACTGTATTAAAATCTTGTTTTGGGGGGAAACATTTGTAAGTTGTAGATGATCTTCAATGTATTTCTCAGAAGGAAAGCAAGAGACAATAAACAGTGCTGCATATCTCATTTAATTTGTTATTCATACCATGTGGAAAGATTTTAGCTGATCTTTCTCTTCATCTATAGAAAAATGAATGGACTATGAGTAACTTTTTTGCTCATTGTAGATTTTAATTATGATTTCCTGATAAGGATTATTTAATTTTTTTAACACTTTAATCTGCTTGGAAGTCATCTCTATAATATCAAAGTGTATTAAACTGACATGTGATGCTTATAATAGGTTAATCCCCAGACTCATCAGTTAAAGATATGTGATTTTGGGAGTGCAAAGATGTTGGTATGTTCCTTTTCTTTCTGAATTTGAAGATCTTATGATAGTATGAACCTGATCTTATGATATTATTGCACTTTAGGTGCCTGGTGAGCCCAACATATCATACATATGTTCACGGTATTATAGAGCTCCAGAACTTATATTTGGGGCAACTGAATACACAACTGCTATTGATATGTGGTCTGTTGGTTGTGTTTTGGCTGAGCTCCTTCTAGGACAGGTGAGCATATGCAAGATTTTATAATAATTCCTTTCCTTCTCTCGCTGTGACTTGCTGTTAGTTGTTGAAGATATCTACCTTAAAGCATTGGACTTGCAATGAGATGATTCCTTTTCTGGTGGCCACTAACTAGGTCTTAAGAATAAAAGACTTTTTATATTGATGCTTATTTTTGTTGTATTATTTGCAGCCATTGTTTCCTGGAGAGAGTGGGGTTGATCAGCTGGTGGAGATCATTAAGGTATAGTTTCTTCTGTTCTTTGATTTTGTTCCCCCTCCTTTTTGTTTTATAAGCTTTTTCTTCTTCAAAGATGCATTCTGTCGACTTTTTTCTTCAATCTGAGCTTTATTATGTACTATAGATCTTGGGAACACCAACCAGAGAAGAAATAAAGTGCATGAATCCAAATTACAATGAATTCAAGTTTCCTCAGATCAAAGCACACCCATGGCACAAGGTTAGCAGTTCTTTTCTCTGCCACTGCCCCCTAAAGTATGTGTATGTAATTCATAATTGATAAATACTTCCAGTCAGAGATCTTACTGAATTAGTAACTTCCAGGTTTTTCACAAGAGGATGCCTCCTGAAGCAGTGGATCTTGTGTCAAGGCTGCTTCAGTATTCACCAAATCTACGTTGCACCGCTGTAAGAAAGTTAATGTGCTTTTGTAAATGTTGCCTTTTATATCTAGATTATATATTTAGTCACTCTCCAGTTGTATTTGTACGAGCACAGTTGCATGCACACACTCACCAAAGAAGGAAGATGGACCATTCGTACATTTGATAGTTATTTATGTTTAAAATTACTACCTAATTTCAGCAAAGGTACACAGTTTGAGGTTATAGAAGTTAGGAAAATATTCAGCACTGTTAGTATGGTGTCCTAATTATTTCTTATTTATAGTTGTCTGCATGTGCACACCCCTTCTTTGATGATCTACGAGCCCCAAATGCAAGCTTGCCAAATGGGCGAACACTTCCTCCTTTGTTCAATTTCACAGATCAAGGTAAGTTGGTGGTGAACTTACCATTATTGGTCAAATTATACATCTGTTTCTGTTACTTATATAAAAAGCAATGCAGAACTGGCAAATGCACCTGATGAGTTGCGTCAACGTCTCATTCCTGAGCATGCAAGGAATTGAATTGATTATCGGGCATTGTAAATGGGTTTTTGGATGAATAGATACCCTCACCAGCATTGCTACCTGCCCGTCCAGGTCTCTGTCGTGCAGCCTGCACAATCATGACTATACAACTTATGGAAACCTTAACACCTTGCAACCTCTATCAAGGACCGTGTAAAGACCTCCAGGTGACTATTAGATGGATGAAGTGTGACTGCCTGGTGATAGGGTTGCAACCCTTTGTAGTAGTTTATGATTGATGTATGGCTCAATTGTGAAAGATAATGAGTTCTTACAATCCTGTAATCATGTTTCTATATGGTTCAAGCTCGTTTATTCCTTAAAGTGGACTAAGTGGGATCCTCAGATGAGTAGGCATCTCTTTTCTCCCTCTCTTTATTCTGTCTTTTTTTTTTTTTTTTTTGAGAAAAAAAATCTCCATTCTTTATATGGCATTTAATGTTTGCTTCTGCAAGTTTTGTTAAATAAATTTACGAGGTGTAAGCATTCCTTCTATGCGTTGCACGGACAACTTTTGTAGTGGACATGATTTACGTCTAGCAAATGAAGCACTTGTTTTCATGCAACTTTATATCGAAGTGATGCGTGTACGAGTTTTCATGTGCAGCTATAATTATCCTTTGCCTTTTATATCAAAAAGTTAAAGGTTACCGAATGAGTGAATGACCATGGAAAGCGGCGCTTTTGAAGGCCATCTTGTCGAAAAACATTCTACCACGTATTTCCTAGGCTAAACGCATTGTCATTTCATTTCTACTTCTATTTGGTAGAAGTGAGGATTATCTTAATTTGATAAAAGAAGATGCAGTCTCGATTGATATCTTATTTTCTTATTCATCTTCAACTAGTTATACTGTAATCACAACTAGTTACACACTCTTTCAATTGCTAAATTCACAGTTCTGACGTAATGCACAGTAACTAAAATTACCGGTACAAAATAATATGGAACTATCTGACAAATTGAAAACAAAACTTCCCTAACGGACAAAATAAATGATGCTGTTATTTAAGGCTCACAAGTTGCACCAGCCCATCACTCGGCCATGCCAACCTCTAAGTACTCTTATTGATTAATGAATGAGTAATATTGTAATAATACATGTACAAATTTATAATAATATGCTTTTATATATATATTTTTATGTAAATTATCATAAAATACTTTAATCTTATTATACTTTTTTTATGAATAATTCAAATTATACACATAGTTTATGTAAATATCTTTTTCCCGATAGTAAACATAAGTTGAATTGTCCCCATCTACACTGTTTAGCTGTGCTTCTAATCCTCATCTGACACTATACCCTTCTCTCTCATTAGTGTATAGGATCCATAACTTTTTAAGGTGAAACAGTACCAAACCATAATAATTTTTTCTTAATAAAAAAACCATAATAATTTTAATGCTTAAGGAATACTGAAAAGGAAGGGTTTAAAAAGAAAAAAGGAACTCGGATGCACTAATTTCATCAACTGTATGAGCTGAACGTGATAGGATCCATAACTTTTTAAGGTGAAACAGTACCAAACCATACTAATTCTTTTTGGGGTACAACTAAACCATAATAATTTTTTCTTAATAAAAAAACCATAATAATTTTAATGCTTAAGGAATACTGAAAAGGAAGGGTTTAAAAAGAAAAAAGGAACTCAGATGCACTAATTTCATCAACTGTATGAGCTGAACGTGATGGACCCACCATCACAGTAGTGCAGTTGCTCTCATCACAGTTCCCCCCACAAATGCACCAGCCGCGAATCGAACCCGGGTCTGTACCGTGGCAGGGTACTATTCTACCACTAGACCACTGGTGCCTGATATTGTGAGTCGCCTAACTTATACTTTATTATCTTGTTGGTTTTGTTTCTAATTCTCATGTTGTTTTTATTTTTTGTTTTTAACGCTGTGATTTCGCTTATTGATATCTACAAGGATTTGCATAGAACTATGAAAAAGTTTAAAAATAGTCATATATTTAATATAAATGATATAATTCTTCATTTTTAACAAATATTTTAAAATTTTATATTACAATGTGCATATGTGTATTTTTTGTGTTTGTATGCATCCTTCCTAGGTTAAAAAAATAAAAAGAATCTGGAAGAGTAGCATATATTCTTAATAAGTTTTTTACAACTTGGATGCGTAGGGTTCCAACCAAAAAGATCATGTGCAGGAAACGCACATGGACCCAAACCAAGTCTCTACATAAGCTAATTAAGTAGATCAAACCATTAAATAACTATTATGCCAAATAATCATTTTATTTAAATTAATCAAGGTAGTTCAACTTTTCTGTCACCCATAAAGTATGCCTATTATTATTATTATTATTAGAGGAAATATTTAAATAGGTCTTTTAAGATATAAAGGCATTTGTTTAGTTTTCTAATTATTTTTGACATTAAAATAATTTTTTAATATCATTTTTTGATATTAAATTAATTTTATAAAGTCATTTTTAATATCAAATTAGTTATTTAAAAAAATAATTTAATATAAAAAATAATCAAAAAATTAAATTAATGTCTCATATATTTTTAAAAGACTAAATTAAATATTTACTCTTATTATTATTATTATTATTATTATTATTATTATTATTATTATATCTGACAAGAAGCACGCCGCAGCCCCATATGAAATTTTAAATGCACAAGAAATTTTTAAAAATGCTCTTCACTTGATTAAAAATGATTATGCTTTATTTTATTTTGCAAAACAAATCATATTGGCAGGAAACTTGAACCAAAATATATTGATAGGAAACTACAATATGTTTTGAAATATTATTCTTTTATTTTTAGTATCCGAAATTTCAAAAACTTGATTTTTTTAAGAAGTTGCTTAAAATTAATTTAAAGATGTAATTTGTTCGGTAATAGAAAATATGCAAATTCCTAAGAGTTTAATTTTGATCTATTGTCAGTTTTACAGTGTCACTCAATTATATATTACCAAAGTTTAATTATTATAATAAACTTTACATTAAAATTAAAATTAAAATTAAAACCAATTCCTAAAAGCTAAAAAGCTGAATAGTTCAGGAATCTTCATCCGAGAGTTTGCTTTATACGAATAAGAGATGAGTCTCACTGCGGCCGTAGGTCCCACACTACGGTGGATCCCACTCATTAGAGCGTTTAGTTTGTAAATTATTTCTCCATTTATAAGAATGTTAGATTTTTATATTTGGGATAAGATTTTGTAAAAATTTTATTTAAAATTATTTTTAGGAATAATTTTTGCCTATCTTCACTTACTTTTATTTTTATGATATGAGCATATTTTTATTATATAAAATATAAAATACATATATTTTTATTGTCATGTTGTCAGCTAACTATTATTATGTCATTGTTGATGATAGTCACTAACTACAAATGGCCCCCATCCGAGAAAGGTCAATTATCAAAATTTGACCGCTACTGTAGTCATTAGCGGTTAACAATGATTAACGACTTCAACTATTATATCAATCACAAAGTTTATGTTTGAGAGAATGACATGTAAAAGAATAGAATTGAATAAGATAGTAAATTTTACAAAATAAGTATTTGAGAGTTATTAAAGAGGATGAAAGAGAGTGACAACAGAGAGACCCCAATATAGGGTTTGCCATTAAAACTTTAATTTTGTTGTCTCTCCAAATTATGGTATTTAGGAAATAGTGACATGATTTGGTAGAAAAATTAGAAAGTAAAATATATAAGTTTTTTCATTCCACCCACTTAAATTATAACTTCCAAACAAGAATGTAGAAAGTTCCTTATATTTCTTTATTAAACTACCAAACAATAAAATAACATCTATCTTTTCATTTTATTCATTTTTTTTTCATTTTTTTTTCCTTCTTTTCTATTCTATTATAACTGACCCCTTCTATTCTTTTTAACCCACACATACCTTAAATACATAATTTTTTATCTAATATTTATTATTATATACTTTATTCTTTAAAGTGATTGAAATTCAAATTTAAAGAATTTTCTAACAACAAAAAGTAGAAATAGAAGTATGTGAACATGGGCTTTTACACAATGATATGTACGTGTTACAATGTCGGCATTTTAAGAAGATAGTGAGAGGGGAGAGAAAAAAAAAACTTTATTACATAAGAATTCTATATTAATATTTTATTTTAAGACGGTAAGGAGAATGGGATGGAAGATTCTCGGGTACCTCTTGTCAATACTAACAATTAAAATAACAAACTAAATAACAGAATGCCAATCAGACGAGAATTCTGGATAAGGCTCTATCCTTTTTAAGTGCACGAGCTTAAATTTTTCTCTACCAGTAATTTTGCTTAGTAGTTAACCTTCCTCTCTTGTCAATTTCACCCTAACTTATAGCAACCTATCTTTACTAACATCTTTAGAACCAACTACTTTGAACAAAAAAAAGAAAGAAAGAAAAATGGTTTGGCAATTTGCCTATGTGAGCCTAAACAAATCTTTCACTGATCAAAACAAAAATTACAATCAATTTAAAAACATTGCTCTCAGAGGCCCAAATCACAATTATACCCAATTCTCACTCACAAATAATTCTTTTACCCACACGGCACTCTCCCTTTTAAAAACAAAAAAATGAGCCCACAGCCCACATATCTTGTTTGCTGT
Organism: Styphnolobium japonicum; assembly: GCA_023212625.1. NCBI lineage: Eukaryota > Viridiplantae > Streptophyta > Magnoliopsida > Fabales > Fabaceae > Styphnolobium > Styphnolobium japonicum. The sequence goes on along the minus strand of JALBWW010000007.1, from coordinate 8,371,890 downwards.
TTTTCACCGCCTTAAGTTTCTTATTTTTAATTTATATTTCTTCTTTCCTTCTTTATTTTTAAAATTTAAGTCAATGATCCCAACAAAGATTTTTAGCAAATTGTATGAACGGTATGAACCTTCATCAAAAGAAGTTTGAATCAATTAAACCTTACTTTCTACGCTATTTGACCAATAAAAAAATATATATTTTTCTTTTCTTCTCATTTGATGTACAAAGACAGCTTATCTATACCAACAAATCAAATAATTAATAAAAAAAACAATACATCTTCAAATAATGTTGGAGTAGTTCCACCACATTGGAACACCAGCAAGGACTCCGCTTGAGTTCTTGTCACCGACATGGTTTCCCATGAACTCACCCGAATCCTTCACACTCGCCACCGTTCCCTTCGCCGGTTCCGGTGTCACCACCCTCACCGCGAAATGAATAGCCCCGTTTCGCCGTCCTTCCCAATCCCTCAACCTGTAACTCAACACCTGCAAGCAATTCTCAGGCGCAGACCCACTCTCACCCAGAAAATCAGAAGCCCCTATTCTCGCCACCCCAACAGGTCGATCACCCTTGTTCTTCTTGCATTGCACCTCGAACGTGATGGACCTCGCATGCACGGGCATGTCCAGCAACAACTTCTCGTTCCATGAAAGCAAATTCGAACTACCACCTTCCTTAGCCATCTTCGTGGTGCAGCAGCTGATGGACTCAGCTCGAACGACAACGTACGCGTCCTCTGTCACCGGGTTGCGATCCACTTGAAGGTTTTCGCCAGATATAATGGTGATCTCTAGCGTTCGTGAGCTTGCACCCATTGCCAAATTAAAAGTTTGCAAAGATATGTGTACGTAATATTAATGTGTGTCTAAGTATGGAAGTCTTTGTTTGGTTTTGGGTTTGTGAAATGTGAAGGGAGAAAGGGGATAAGGGTGAGTTTAAATACTAATGGGTTTGGAAGGAAAAGCGAAAGAAAGGAAGGGAGAAATGCATGAGGCGTTTCTTGTGGGTGCAAAGTGTGTGGACTTCTGACTTTGACTTTGAACTTTACACCTCCGCGGAAAATTTGGGGTGAGATCCATCGTATACGCTGTTTGGTTGATTACTTTAGGAAATTGTATAGAAACACCGACTAATTATTAGATGAAGTTTTGCGTGGGATACGTGTGGTTTGGGTACAAGTTTCCCAGGCCACGTTTGAGATTCTTATTTACTCTACGAGTAATTTGGTAAATACGGTTTATTATAAATATTCTATCCAATAATTGATATATGTAAAATTAATTTTTAAAAATAAATATATTTATAACATAACTCATAAAATTTTATATATATTTAATATTAAATAAAGTATTTATAATAGAATGTACTTATTTAAGAATTTTTTCTTACTCTAAATTAGTTCACTAAAAACGTGATACATAATATAGTATAACAATACATGTTATTACATTAAATATAAATTTTTATATAATAAAATTTTAGAAAAATTTGAACTCGTTATTGCTATTAGAATATTAAAAAATTTCTACTTTGCTGACAAAATTATAGAGATAAGTATAATTTTTTATTATATGAATCGTAGAAAACAAAATAGAATTACTAATTTTTTTTTTCAATTTTATCATTTTAATATAGGATTTTTTTTCATTTTGCTTTTCGTCATAATATTTGAATTCATTCCTTACAGAGCCCAAATATTGCAGAAAGTATACTTCGTAAGACCTCTCTCAAACAGCTTATACTTATTTATAGTAATAAAAGTTTGAGTTTAATTTTTATTCACTGTTAGTATAAATTTTTTTTACATTATCATTTAATCATGTATTGTTAAATTATTAAAAGAGTTTGATTATCACAATTACTACCTAAAAAGTCTAACTATTTTAATGATGTGTCAACACATGATTAAATGATAGTATAAAAAAAATTTATACTACAGTAAATAGAAATTAAATCCTAAAAGTTTTAACCAGCCTCTGATCACACTATTCTCAATTCCTTTCCTCCAGTTAGAAAACAATAACAACGAACATTGGGTAATTATTTGATAACAAAAATCTATTAAAATTTTTATTTTATTAATAAATAAAATTTTCATGTTATTATAATAAAATTTATTTTTAATAGTTTATAAATTAGTGAGAGGGTAATATGTATTTCTAAAACGGAAAGAATATTAATAAGGGGTAAAATTGATAATTCATAACACATAATCAAGCCTCGTGGCTAGGGTGGATCTACATTAGTAGTCGGGCTATCCGCCCCTACTAAACTTTCTATTGCCTCCGTGGTAAATGTACAATTGTCTTCACTAACTAAGCTATTTTGTTTCTAATATTTAAATTATCACTTTCAAGCAAATAGAATTAAAGGAATAAGAATACATATTAGCCCTTTGGATACACAAAAGATTTTATATATACATACAAAATTTATATCTATATGTACCGTTAGATTCAGTCCTGCTAGATCAATCTATACATAGCCACATGATCTTTTTGTTGCACAAATTCACATGTAATGCAATGGTTCTAGTTGTCTCTTTTATTTTCTCCAAGAATAGTTTGCATAACTTTTTTTAAAGAGAGTTATCCAAGAATAGTTTGCATAACTTTTTTTAAAGAGAGTTATGTTAAGGGCAAATCCACATTGTGGACTGTGGGGGACAAAAGTCCCAACTAAGTTTAGGAATTTTGTATTATAAATGTAATAGTTTGTGCTGTTGAACTTATTGCATATTCTGAATTGCCTCCATTATCACTTATTAGTTAGCAAATTAATTGTATGGCTAAAAATTAGAAAGTAACCCATGAACTTCTCTAATAGATTAATATGCTACCTAATGACAGAGTAAGTAAATTCTACTCATTTTTCCACAACTATAAAGAAAACAAAATTGTCAATACTAACAATTAAAATAACAAACTAAACAACAGAATGTCAATCAGCTAGTTAGTGAATTCTAAATAACACTTTACGCTTTTCAAGTGCAAGAGATCCAATTTTCCTCTACCAATAATTCTATTAATTAGTAGTTAACCCTCTCCTCTTGTGAGGATTCCCTTGGATCCTCTAAGTAAACCTTTACTTGCATGTCAATTTCACTCTAACCAATGGTATTATAGCAACCTATCTTTACTACCATCTTTAGAACTAACTACCTCTTTTGAACAAAAAAAAAGAGAAAGAAAAAAGGACTATTGTGGCTTAGCAATTTGCCAATGTGAACCTCAACAAATCTTACACTAATAAAAAAAAATTATAATCAATTTAAACTAAGGATGTCAATTTGTACTTATGTATGGGGACCCTCGCGGGGACTGTCTCATTCGGGGTTCTGCGAGCGAGGAATTTTTTACCGTGGGGACGAGAGACAAAATCTCTCCGTAAGTGATTTGGGGACGGGGATGGTGATCATACCCTCAACCCCGTGGGATCCCCGCCCCGAGTAGATTACATATATATATATATATCCCTTATTATGTGTATTATATATCAGAAATACTAATAACATTTTGGTCTTTTCATATTTTTTATTAAATTTGAATATTATAATTGTACTATTTAAATTTAAATTTATTATGATTTAACTTTAAATTTAATAATTTAATTTTATATAATTTTTTTAAATTTTATTGGATTTATTTTATAATTTTATAAGTTTTTATAATTTTTCAAAGTCTCTATAGAGATCTGTGTGAACAGAGACGAGGGAGAAAAACTCCCACGATAGAGATCGAAAACGGGGATGGGATAAATATGGGGGGCTCTCCGCCCTCGCCCTGCCACGATGACATCCCTAATTTAAACATTACTCTCATGCCCAAATCACAATTATACCCAATTCTCACTCCCAAATAATTTTGTTTTCCACACGGCACTCTCCCTTTTAAAAAACAATATAAAAATGAAGGCACAGGCTGCACAGCCCACATTTCTTGTCTGCTGTTTTTCACCGCCTCAAGCTTTTTTTTTTATTATAAAAGATATTCATTTATTCAAATTGGTAAAATATATTAAGAATAACACAAATTCAATATCACTAAAAACAAAAAAAGATAAATTTGTGAATAAACTCATAGTACACAGGTTAATAGCATAACACGGTAAAATGCCTACAAATGTGACGAAATCAAAGTGACTAGAATACCTATACCTCCAGATTTGTAACGTTGACGCACAATTCTTGATTGAATCTGTAATAGATCGAAACTAATCTACCAATCCGAGTCAAACAAACACCGCAATAAAATGAGAAATTAATGCAACAAGACGGAAAGCCTGATAGAAGCTTTTTATTTTTAATTTATATTTCCTCTTTCCTTTATTTTTAAAATTTAAGTCAATGATCCCAACAAAGATTTTTAGCAAATTGTATGAACGGTATGAACCCTTATCAAAGGAAGTTTGAATCAATTAAACTTTACTTTCTACGCTCTTTGACCAATTAAAAATATATATTTTTTCCTTTTCTTCTCATTTGATGTACAAAGACAGCTTATCTATCTTAACAAATCAAATAATTAATAAAAAAACAATATATATTCAAATAATGTTGGAGTAGTTCCACCACATTGGAACACCAGCAACGACTCCACTTGAGTTCTTGTCACCGACATGGATTCCCATGAACTCACCAGAATCCTTCACACTTGCCACCGTTCCCTTCTCCGGTTCCGGTGTCACCGCCCTCACCGCGAAATGAATAACCCCGTTTCGCCGTCCTTCCCAATCCCTCAACCTGTAACTCAACACCTGCAAGCAATTCTCAGGCGCAGACCCACTCTCACCCAGAAAATCAGAAGCCCCTATTCTCGCCACCCCAACAGGACGATCACCCTTGTTCTTCTTGCATTGCACCTCGAACGTGATGGACCTCGCATGCACGGGCATGTCCAGCAACAACTTCTCGTTCCATGAAAGCAAACTCGCACTACCACCTTCCTTGGCCATCTTCGTGGTGCAGCAGCTGATGGACTCAGCTCGAACGACAACGTACGCGTCCTCTGTCACCGGGTTGCGATCCACTTGAAGGTTTTCGCCAGATATAATGGTGATCTCTAGCGTTCGTGAGCTTGCACCCATTGCCAAATTAAAAGTTTGCAAAGATATGTGTACGTAATATTAATGTGTGTCTAAGTATGGAAGTCTTTGTTTGGTTTTGGGTTTGGGAAATGTGAAGGGAGAAAGGGGATAAGGGTGCGTTTAAATACTAATGGGTTTGGAAGGAAAAGCGAAAGAACGGAAGGGAGAAATGCATGAGGTGTTTCTTGTGGGTGCAAAGTGTGTGGACTTCTGACTTTGACTTTGGACTTTACACCTCCGCGGAAAATTTGGGGTGAGATCCATCGTATACGCTGTTTGGTTGATTACTTTAGGAAATTGTATAGAAACACCGACTAATTATTAGATGAAGTTTTGCTTGGGATACGTGTGGTTTGGGGACAAGTTTCCCAGGCCAAGTTTGAGATTCTTACTTACTCTACGAATAATTCTTAGATAAATATAGTTTAATATAGATACTCTATTCAGCAATTGAAATATATAAAGTCATATTTTAGAGTTATATATATTTAATATTAAATAAAGTATTTATAGTAATTCGTACCTACTTAAGAATTTTTTTTTATTCTAGATTAGTTCACTAAAAACGTGATACATAATATAGTATAACAATACATGTTATTACATTAAATATAAATTTTTATATAATAAATTTTTAGAAAAATTTGAACTCGTTAAGAGTATTGCTATTAGAATATTAAAAAATTTCTACAATGCTGACAAAATTGTGGAGATAAGTATAATTTTTTATTATAAGAATCGTAGAAAACAAAATGGAATTACCATTTTTTTTTCAATTTTATCATTCATTGACATTTGTTAATAATTTATAAAACAATAATTATAGAAATTTAATATAGGAGTTTTTTTTTTTTCATTTTGCTTATCGTCATAATATTTGAATTCATTCCTTACAGACCCCAAATATTGCAGAAAGTATACTTCGTAAGACCTCTCTCAAATTGTAACAGCTTATACTTATTTATAGTAATAAAAGTTTTAACACTATTCTCAATTCCTTTCCTCCTGCTAGAAAACAATAACAACGAACATTGGGTAATTATTTGATAACAAAAATATACTAAATATTTTATTTTATTAATAAATAAAATTTTCATGTTATTATAATAAAATTTATTTTTATTAGTTTATAAATTAGTGAGAGGGTAATAGGTATTTCTAAAAGCGATAAGTGGTAAAATTGATAATTCATAACACATAATCAAGCCTCGTATCTAGTGTGGATCCACATTAGGAGTCAGGCTATCCGCCCCTACTAAACTTTCTGTTGCCTCCGTGGTAAATGTACAATTGTCCTCACTAACTAAGCTATTTTGTTTCTTATATTTAAATTACCACTTTCAAGCAAATAAAATTAAAGGAATAAGAATACATATTAGCCCTTTGGATACACAAAAGATTTTATACATACAAAATTTATATATCTATATGTACCGTTAGATTCAGTCCTGCTAGATCAATCTATACACAGCCACATGATCTTTTTGTTGCACAAATTCACATGTAATGCAATGATTCTAGTTGTCTCTTTTATTTTCTCCAAGAATAGTTTGCATATTTTTTTTTTTAAGAGAGCAAATCCACATTGTGGACTGTGGGGTCCCTACTAAGTTTAGGAATTTTGTATTATAAATGTAATTGTTTGTGCTGTTGAACTTACTGCATATTCTGAATTGCCTCCATTATCACTTATTAGTTAGCAAATTGTATGGCTAAAAATTAGAAAGTAACCCATAAACTTCTCTAATAGACTAATATGCTATCTAATGAGATAATAAGTAAATTCTACTCATTTTTCCACAACTATTAAGAAAACAAAACATGAAAAAACTTCCATTAATCTAAATCATTAGTTTTATCTTTTGTGCACAATGTCAAATATTTCAACAAATTGGGAAGATTTCAAATAAAGAGTTTTTTTTTCTAGCATTGCTTTTTGGAAAATGTTATTTTTACACTAATGGTCACTTTGGTGTCTCTTAAAAATGAAAGTGAAAAATTTAAGGATAAGTTTTATATGAAAAATCAATCATTAAAATTTTCACTCCCAATTTTAAGGGATAATAAACTGACTCTAAGTGTATAGATTTGAATAAAATCAACGACACATACAAATTTAAAGTGAATGCCGGGTAGGTTCTATTAAAAAATAATAAATCTAATAGAATTTATATATTGAGATGTAAACACTACCGAGCGCGTATATAAGTTGGCACAAGGATGTTCTAGCTTAATTAAGGTCTCAATTTCAAACTTTGGGTATGCAGATGTGTTAATATGTTGAAATCAAAGACATATTTTACTATCTTGATAGAACCAAAACTTGTTCAATAAAATTGAACCCCTCAAAATTTTGAAGATAACAATAGTATTAAATTAAAGAGAACAAATAAGCTTTCAAATAACTTGTAATTTTACGAAGTCGTATTCGTTTTGGACGAAGGAATAAACTATGTTTTAGTTCTTCTTTAAACCATGTGTCCAATACCTTTTAATATATTTTATTATATTATATTGGATCGTCTATTGTTTGTTGTTTGTCTCTGTTGTTTCTCTCTCAAAGCATCCGTCCAAAGATATTCAAAGACAAGCAAAACAAAGTGCATTAACTACTGATGAAATCTCTGACAAAAGTGGCTTTCGAGAAATAAACTATGTACGCTGGAGCTAACACTCCTAACAACTTCAAAGTTTAGCAAATGAGGAACTTTTTGTGTATTCAGAAAAATCAGAACTATGATATCTTATTCCTCGCAATTATTAATAGCCAAAGCCACTTTTCAGAAGAAGTTCAGCACGTTATCAGCTCAACACATTTAATGCTATTCAGAACGGTAATAAATATTTTCGTTTGAGGAAGAAGCTTAAGAAGACCATTTTAAGTGCTCACTACCTATAAATACAAGTGTCTTCAAAGAAGAAAGCAGAGATCAAGAAATCAAGAATATCAACAAAACAAGAGAAAATTTTCAAAGCTTCCCTAAGTTTTAATATCTTTCTATTCTACTCTTGTAACAGAGTTCTACTTGAGCACATTCTTTTTATCCTTACTTGTTGTGAGTTAAACTCAAGTGTTTTTCAAACACACTTTATTCACTTATGTTGTTTGAGCCTGAAGAGGCTGTGTATAAAAGACTACTTGTTCGTTAAAACCTGAAGATATTTGAGAATACTTGTTGTAGCCTGAAGAGGTGATTAGAAGAATACTTGTAAACCATGAAAGTTTAATGGAAAAATCTTTCAGGTTGAAGGGGCTAGACGTACGTAGCTCTCGGGTTGTAAGAGTGAACCAGTATAAGTCTCTAGTTTAAGCTTTTCTTATTTCTTTGTGTTATATCTTTTATTTACTAACATTTAGGGATTAATATTGTCTTTTGTAATGAAACTTTTCTAAAAGGATAAGATTTTCAACTTACGTCCAATTATTTTAGAAAAACTCTCTTTGCGTCCATCAGACAGTAAATAGTTTTAGTTTCGTCCATTCTCATTTACTTTACAATGAAGTTATCCTTCGAAATATTGATTTAGCAAAAAAAAATTTAAAAGGTTAAGAAATACAATTCAACTCCCTTTTTATGTTTTAACTAGTTATTTTAGTTAAAACTCGGTTAGGAAAGCTTTGCCGCCCTTGTAATCTTACCTGACTCGAATCTGGATTAGTTGGGCACAGCCTACCTACCAAATGGTTCAAACCAAAAAAATATATTGAGATGTAAATGGTGATGTATATTTATTAGTGGGAAAATAACACGTTTTTTTCTTTCTTAAAAATTAACCACTTCTTACTCTCCTCAATCTTACATACAATATCATTATTTTTAGAGATTTGTTGAATTTTAATGAAAAATAATATAAATTTTGCCTTTTTGTTTTGAAAAAGTGAAAATTATTTTAAAATTATAATTTACTATATCAAATTTTCTTGTTTTTTTATTTACTTGTACAAATAATATATATTAATTTTAATAAAAATTTAAATATTTATTTTTTTATGTAAGTATAGTCATACTGACTAAATTTTTTAGTTCAGTCACTGCTCATGTCCGGGCATGTGAGGTTCTTATAAATTTGAAAGTGGATCACATGTAGTAGACATCTTGATTGAATTGAGAGCATCTAAAATATGTATAATTATTTTATATTCATGTAAAAAATATGGACATTTTGCCCAAATATCTAAGATACCCAAACATGTTGGCGAACACGTACAATGAGTTCATATGCTTCTCCACCAACCGACTTTTTTTTTTTTTTTTGCCATTTCTACCAACGGACTTCCAACACGTCAAGTTTTATGGATCAATTAATATTATGAACTTGACCATTGACCAACTTGGCAAACACGTATACTATTAACACGAATACTATTGGTAAAAGTTTAAGAGAACAAAGGACGAATTAAAGGGCAAACAAGTTAAAAGTACTGCGTACTCATCGTATTCAATTGGGACCAGTTTACTGAAAGACAAACACGTATACTATTAGTAAAATTTTAAGAGAATAAAGGGCGAATTAGAGGGCAAACAAGTTAAAAGTACTGCGTACTCATCGTATTCAATTGGGACCAGTTTACGGAAAGACAAAAAAAAAGGAAGGAAAAATGCTGGATGTAGGCTTAGATCAGGTTGTTTACTTGTTTATAACCTGCTAAGGAATTTGTGGTTCACTTGCACACAATGAAAATAATAAAGGCACACAAACTTGGAAGTAAAATATGGGTCAACCAAACGATGTGCTTCCGCAGGAAGCTGCAGACCATGTATAAAGTGGCCAGTCAGTCAGCTCATTGCCCTCACGTTACGTGTTAGAAAGCTTCACTGATCAGTCATGTCTCCCCTACTCAACACAGATTGAATGTTGTGTGAATGAGGGAAGAATGAGCATAATGCACGTCACCACAGCCACTAGCTACAAATTAATGAGCTGAAGAACTACCTAAGAATTCAGTTGCAAGATCATATAAACTTTTTTAATAGACCCAGTCCACGGTAATAAAATTTAAAAAATTATACCCTTAAAATCATGAACTTTTGCCGAAGGTAACGAAGTTTATATTTTGATACAGTGTGCGTGACTTTTTTGTTTAAGTTAGGAGTCAACAATTTTTTTTCCCGACTTGTCAATTTCTCATTTGTCAACCTAAACTGAAAGGTATTAGTGAAATTAAATTACTCATAACTTGTAGAGAAACTTTTAGGTGGAAATCAACGACTAACATGGCATTAAAAAAATACAATTTAAGTTGAGTATTTACAACTACCACGTTGCCACGATCCCCAGCAGAGTCATTAACTACACGTCAATTGTAGAACTACACGTCAATTGTAGAATTGGTTGTAGACTAAAACCTTATTTTTCTGAGGTTGGTGAATTATCATGACTTTGAACTTAGGGCAAGTCTTTTCTTCACCTAAATTTTTTTGTACAAAAAAAAAACCTTGTTTTCGTCCATGATATTTGATTTTATTCTCAATCTCGTCTCAGACATTTTAATTTTTTAATTTTAGTCCATGACATTCTTAAACTTGCTTCAATTTGATCCATCTATTAGTGTTTTTGTTAATTATCCACTAAATGAAAATGATGATGTGTCATCATTAAAGGTGACATGACACATTATTTTGTCTGTGTGATATAAAGTTAGCAACTGACTGGACTCTTTCACCCAAAATCAACGTCATTTTCATCTATAGAAAGCCAAATACAAACTAACGAAGTTGTTTTCAAGTGAAAGAATCCAGCTAACCACCGACTTAATGCCACACTAGCAAAATTATAATGTCATGTTACTCTTAACGGCCATTTTCTTTTAGTGGATAAGAGACATACAAATAGAGGGACCAAATTGAAACGAGTTAATAAATATTAGGGACTAAATTAAAAAAATTAAAATGCCAAGGACAAAATTAATAATAAAATCAAAGGGACCAAAATAGAGTTTTAGTATTTGTTGTAACTAATAAAGTTTAACTTACTTGACACTTCGATTAGCATTATGTAGTCCCTTTATTGAACTCACTCTTAGAAAGACTTAGAACTCTACCAAAATAAAAACCTAGAACTCAAAATAGAAAAATTTGAGGATAGATATATCAATCTTGTATATGATGAGAAAACACCTAAATATCAAAAGAAGATTTTATAATTTATAAGTTAGAAGGGGCTATGTAGTTTATTCCTACTTGTTATTGATGTTGGAGGGGCTATATAATTTAATTTTCCCTTGGGAATAAACAGTAAATTTTAAAATAAAAATGCCCGAAAACTCACGCATTAAAAGTAAACTATTCAAATTTTCTCATTCCTAACTTTGTTACAACAACTAAGATCCTTCAAGAGTTCAAATTCATTTTACTTTCAAGTTAGGATTCAAGTATTCAAGAGTAGTTACTTTAATCGTCATTTCATTGCCTTTGATAAACAAGTTATTAACAATTTACCGTTTGCAAACTAAAGTTTTTTATATTAATATTTAACAATATTGTACACAATATAAACCTATTTAAAGACGAATAATCATCACTGAACAAGGCATCTATGCTGTCTGTCCATCATACATGTAATAACAACAAAAGATACTTAATCTTAAAAGCCATCAATAAATTAAGTTCCCATCTTTTTACTGCTGTATCAAGCAAACACTCATCTTTTGTGTACCTCTTTCAGAAATAAAAAAGTATCTTCAACTATTGTTAGGGTAACTCCACCAAACTGGAATGCCAATGACAACATTATTTGAATTCTTCTGGTCCACCTGAAACCCCATAACCTCACGTTCAAACCCACTAGAACTCACCGTCGACGTTATTCCCTTCGCCGGTTTCTTTTCGAAACATGAACGATCCTCCGGCGTCGCCACCCTCACCGAGAAATGAATAACTCCGTTTCGCCTGCCATCCCAATCCCTCAACCCGTAACTCAACACCTGAAGGCAACTTTCAGGTACACTCCCACCCAGAAAATCCGAAATCGCTATCCTTGCCACCCCAACAGGTCGAGCTCCCTTGAACTTCTTGCATTGCACCTCAAACGTGATGGATCTTGCATGCATGGGCATGTTCAACAAGAACTTCTCGTTCCATGAAAGGAAACCCCCATCTTCTTTTGCCATTCTCGTAGTGCAGCAGTTGATAGACTCACCTCGAACAACAACGTACACGTTCTCCATCACCGGACTTTGATCTACACATATGTTTTCGCCAGATATTACTGTGATCTCTAGGGTGCGTGGTTTTGCCTCCATATCTATGAGAAAAAATTTATGCGTAAATGTGCACAACTATGTATGTGTATTATATATATGAAATCTAATTAAATGTGAAAGTGTGTTGATGAGTGTGTATTTTTTGTGGTTGTGAGGGAAAGATTGTTTGAGATGAAAGGGTAGGAAGAGGGTGGGGGGTTTTAAGTAATGGGATAGGATCAATAGGAAGAAAAGGCGAGAGAAGAAATGAAGAAACAAATACGTTGTTTCTTAGAATAAATAAATAAAAAAAGAAAAGAAGAGGAAAACGCTGTTTGTTGTGGTGATGATGCATATACGCTGTTTGGACTTAGTAAATTTGCCAAGGATTAGTGAGAGAGGTGGGTTGACCGTGATTTTCATAAAGTCTCTTGGAAATTCAATCGCGTGGGGCAAGTTATTAGATAATATCGTGTCCTCATCGTAACATTTTCCGAATAGTCAAGTCAAGGAAGAGATTTGGCCTCCGAAGTGGACTCATTCAACTGGCTATACAGAGGGTACGTAATTATGTTTGCTCCAAATTAATGAGGAAATTTAAAATAATGATACTTACACAAACTTACACTTACACACTTATTATATATTCTCATACAAATCATTAAATAACATCATGAACTCACTGTAACATTTTTAAATAGTTCAAATTGTACATATATCTTACAAAAGTTTTTGCAAGTATTTTTTTCCCCATCCCTTTCTATTTCACGTCTATTGGATGCATGCACGTGAAATTTCCATATTCTGTTGATTCCTTGTTGTGCACTCTACGTTCCAAGTTTTCTCAGATTTAAATTTGTATAGGAAGCCCTTATAAGCAATTACTTTCCTATATATCTCAATATATATATATATATATATATATATATATATATATATTCTAGAAACCATCAATAAATTATAAGTTACTTAATTAGTGATATATTTTAACTCAATTTTTAATCATTTTCATCTTTGATATTGATTTTTAGGCTTCAACTTTTATTCATAGATTTTACAAATTGGACCAATAGACACTTTTAGATATATTACATATGCATACTCAATTCGAACAATAATTTTTTGTTTTTGTTTTTTCTTCTAATTAGATAAGGATTGTCATTCTCATATATTGGGATAATACTTATATATTTCGAGAGTAATAATCTTAACAATTTTTAAAATTTTCAAACCTGATTTAAATTTAATTAAATGACATATAATACTCTCAAAATAATAAAAATATCTTCATACATTGGCATCCTCTTGGGATAGATAATTTTGTTAATTTCAATTAATTAACAGTATTGGTTTTAGATTATCAATGAATCGTATATTGTCACTTGTTTAAAATTGTTAAATTCTTTTACATTTTCAGACTTACTGATAATGCAAAAAAATTTACATAGACAATATATCAAATATAAACTCTTTCTTTTAGATATGTATTGCTATTATTGGCTCGTTAATGTACACATCTCTACTAGTCCATGTTCCATATCAAAGACACGTTTCTAACTAGGAGATTCCAGGGGAAATTTCACGTTGCTTGTCCTCGCAAGAAATTCACCTCAATGATAATAATATAAACTCTTTCTTTTAGATATGTATTGCTATTATTGGCTCGTTAATGTACACATCTCTACTAGTCCATGTTCCATATCAAAGACACGTTTCTAACTAGGAGATTCCAGGGGAAATTTCACGTTGCTTGTCCTCGCAAGAAATTCACCTCAATGATAATAGAATTTTAAATTTTTAATCTAATTACAATGGACCACCCAACTTTACTCAATTGAGATTGAGTGCAAATGGTACTTACACGCTGTTACAGTTACAATTGTAAACAAGTGACACACTTTGATGGTTATTTTTTAAAAATTAATATCGACTAACATAAAATAACGCTTTTAACTTGAAACTGGATTAATGGAATGCCAAACATTGTGAGTATTTTGTTATGCCTAGCTAATAAATTAAAGTTGTGATCACTTTTGTGTTATTGAGGTATCGGGTTATTATAATGCACTTAGATCACTGGCAATGAATTTTTGTTATATATGAGCCTTGTGAGTATGCTTTTCATGATGAGTTCCTACACACGATCTGAACATACGAGGAGCAAGGTCCATTCTCCCATTTTAAATGTGTTATGATTTGACTATTGAGATTAAACTAAAGTTAGCAATTTATATGATTGCCTCTATTTTTTTTTACATGATTTGAATAGTAACTAAAAACTTTGATGTATTGTATTTTGGAATAATTCTCCTCGAAATAGTGTGTTCGTTTCATACTAGCTAGGTGATATGCAAAGGGTTAAGCTTACCCAGCTCTATTCCCTTCTGGTATCTGCTTGTGCTTCTGCACTTCCATTTACCAAGTTAATTTTTTTAAAAAACAATTGATATTTGTGTTAAATACCTTATTTTCTTGAAAGAAAACTTTACATTCCTCAACCTTAGATGGTGTTTTTTTTCACTTTTTAATTGATTTTCATCTTGCCTTCTTAGCACCTGGGTTTATTTTATTATTGATGATTTTTGTTGCTTTCTTATGTTAAACCTAGGTTAAGTTCAAAAACTTTGGAGAGACAAACACCATTTTGGGACTGAAGTAAAGTGGCTCAATTCTGGAGTTCTAGCGCCTAGGCGCCCAAACCAACGCCTAGGCGCCCAAGTGAGCTGAATTTGGTGGTTTATTTGCTGACTCCAGCGCCTAGGCGCCAGGATACAATGCCTAGGCGCTCAAAAGGTTGCTCTCTGCCATACCAGCGCCTAGGCGCCCAACGCTAGTGCCTAGGTGCCCCAGAAGTCAAATTTCGAAGTGTTTTTCTGTCATACCAGCGCCTAGGCGCCCATGTGCAATGCCTAGGCGCCAGAGTCGCAGCCCAACTCTGTTTTGACACTTTAAATAGAAAAAGTTAGGTTTTTTTTTAAAAAACTTTTAGCTGGAGAAGAGGCTGAGGAGAAGTTTTGAAGCAAAGAACAAGGGAGAACCGGAAGGAAGCAATAGGGATTGAAGATTTCTCCATTCCCAATTGATTTATCCATGGAGTTTGCTCTTTCCTCTGTTTTAGTTTTCTTTTTCTCTATGAGTTTCTAAACTCTTTCTAGTTAGGGTGAAGATGTAGCTTGAATTAAAGACTTGTTTGGATTCTTTTAAGCTTAATCTAAGTTTCTTTTCATGGATTTGAAGTGTTTATCACTATGCTTAATGCTTTTATGGATTGGCTACTCATAAATTGAATAGTTGTTCATACATAGGATTGGGAAATTCATGTATGATTTTGCTTCTTGTGGTAAACTCCTTAATTAATAAAATCTAGGAATAGAGAATGTTAATTATGTGGTTTTATTTGGGAATCAATTTTTCTTTCATGCCTTCTTCAACTTAGGGCCAAGTTAAGGAATTAATTGGTTTTATTTTGTTGAAGTGAATTGGTAAACAAAGGAATTGGGTATTGATTAATTATAGGATTCCTACCATCAATCCGTGAATTGGGCTTAGTTAAGTTAGAATCCAAACACTAGTTAGAAAATTCAAGTGAAATCGGAACCCTAACATTTCAATCATTGATCTTACTTCCTTATTTCTTTTGCTTTTGAATTTCTTAATTGTTAATTGTAAAGTGTTAGTTTCTTTAGGGTTTCTTTCTAAAGAACTCTCTTCAATCCAAACCGATCGTTCTAATAGTGTCTAAGTTAGTGAATTGGTGTTTGATAGCACAATCTCTGAGGGAACGATACTCACTTATCACTTTATTACTTTTTGCGATTTGGTACACTTGCCAATAGAGCAACAAGTTTTTGCACGATTCCCTTCTGGTATCTGCTTGTGCTTCTGCACTTCCATTTACCAAGTTAATTTTTTAAAAAAACAATCCTCCAGTTTAAGCTTACCCAGCTAGGTGATATGCAAAGGGTTAAGCTTACCCAGCTCTATTCCCTTCTGGTATCTGCTTGTGCTTCTGCACTTCCATTTACCAAGTTAATTTTTTTAAAAAACAATCCTCCAGTTTATGTAAAGAGGAGGGTTACGTTGAATTAAATGAAAATTAAATAAATGGAAATTTCCATTTTTTTTAATATTACCAAGTACTTGTTAATTTCTTCTAAATGAATTGAGCCAAGGTTAGACTGTTTGAAACTCGAAATTAGTTTAGGGAAATTATAGTTCATATATAATGGTCAAAGCATGAAAGAGTTGAGATGAAAGGAGGCAATCTATTGTATTCATATATCTGAAATTTTCATCGAAGTAAGGGCAAACCAGGTCTTGACCCGTTTAACAGAAATTGGGTGAGGATTGAGGAACAATCTGGAAATTGGAATACTTCTTCTTGGCAATTCCCACGCTCATTGGATGTGTGTAGGCGCGTGTGCCGAACTACTAGTTTTCATTTTTCTTCTTGTGCATTTATCTTTAACTCTTATGTGAATTTATTTACAAGTTCTCAAATTTAAAATGCTAAAGGGCAATTACTTTCTATGGAGGTGTGGAAAAGGTAGTATAAGCAAGTGACAAAGGGAATTCTTTTTCGAAGTTTCCTACGACAGACCACAAGTTGCCATATAACCAATAGAAAGAAAATCGCGCACAATTGGTTAGCTTATTAGTAATTAACAAGAAGAACTCGGATAGCCCATTACCCATGCAATTGAAATTGAAATGGAGACAATGACCGCGTGAATGGTACTGCAATTGATTAATTAATAACTGATCATATTAACTTACCTTAAACTTTAACTATAGAATTGCGATTTGATAATCATAAGATGTGATTCAGTTAGTAAATTAAATTTTATGTTAACGAACTTTGCTTGTAATATAAAAATTTGAATCCCTTGAAAATATTTTGTAATTAGAATCTAGCTAATGCTTAATCGGAAACCCAATGCCCAATTGAAAATTAATACCACACTCAAAAAGTGAGACACTTTGTATTTTTACCCCAAAGAAATTTACCATGAGCTCTGCATTAAAATGTTTTGGATTGAGAAATTCAAGATGTCCCATTTTACATTTTTTGTTGTCTTCGTTTTTTGTTCCTTTTTCTTTAGGACTTTCTTTGTTTATTTGAAGGGAGACCTTAAGTTTTATAGCGGAGGGAAAATAAAATTTGCACTCATGATCACTGCTTATTTATGTTTAAGAGTTATTATTGTTGTATTGACATATTAATCACCACTTTCTTTTTATTATTGTCAACTTTCCTCATTCACAATGGTAAAAAATATATATATTAATATATAAAAGGAAGAAATAAAATAAAAAATTGTTTGCTCAGAAAAATGCAACAAAAACAAAATGTCATGAAATTCTTTTTGATATTATGGAAAATTTTCTTTGGATTCCGGCCTATGAGGATTGGTAGATAGCACTTACCCAGCAGCTTTCTTAGAGCTCAGCACCTCAGGGTTGCAGACGTGAGGCACTCGAAATGCAGTGTAATTTACATCAATTTAGTATTTTAACAATACTGTTTTATATCAATTGAGATTTTCAATTATTAATTTTGAGTCTCTCATATCTTTTCGTTATTTCTTAAGTTAATTCATTAATTTTTGATAGATTTGTAACTACTTTTTGAAATTTAAGATCCTATTCATTTGTATTAAAAATAAATTAGATGTTATATAAATAACAGTAGTAATGTATTCACCTTTTTAATATTAAAATATATTGAACATAATCCAATCCAACCTATCTAATTCCAAACCACATCCTCCAAATCAAAATTTGTTCTTTGAGATCAACGCAATGTCCCTTAATCATGATCTTAATTATCTGCTTATCTCTACATATTTTCGCATGCCTTTTGGAGCATAAATAAACTTTATTAGTTGGCCTTACCCAAAGTTTAATGTACACAACAAATTATATAATTTTTGTTTAAATAGTTTTTATAAGTTCTCTTCAGATAACATTATCCGATTTGCACGAGGGGTGAGATAAGTTTAGATAAAATTAATATAATATTATATATATAATATTATTCTTAACTAACTTGAATTGGTATAAATGGAAGAGATGCAATTATTTTAAACATTTTGTCCTGAATTTAATTTTTGAAATTACGAAAAATTCTTGTTTTACACTTAGCCTTTGGACAAGGTGAGATACCATAGTTTACATAAAAAAATATATAATATTATTCCCATCCTACTACTGCATTGCCAGTTTGCCACCTACTACACCAACCACCATATCCTCATCACAATTCCACTCCAAAAAGAACTTTTCATATTTTCAAGACGAAAATGAAAGAATTTTAAATTTATTCACGAGTAAATATTTTGTTTTCAGCTACTAATGCTAGCTACATGCATGAAATAATAACTAGCATTCAAATTAGTATAAAAAGAAATCAATCAATGTAAAAAGATTTAGTTAAACGTGTAGAATATGTCTGTGAACATCACTTAATAAAAGATAAACAATTTCCTTCGTGACTCTAATCATGTTCTCTCTGTCGCAAAACCAATTGTTAAATGGCAAAAAAAGAAAAAAGAAGACCAATTGTTATATATTATATATACATCAAATTCTTTGGCACCAAATTGTAAAAAGAAAAAAAAAATACTTCTAAACATCTTCATTCAAACTTCAAACATTGCTGCTGTAGTTGTTCCACCAAACAGGAATGCCAGTAACAACTCCATTGGAAGAATTCCTGGCAGCAGTGGCAGTGGCACCCATCTGCAACCCACGAGAACTGATCTTCTCGGTGGCTTCCGCCGCCGTTCTCTTCGGCGGCGCATACTCCGGCGTCATCATTCTGACGGAGAAATTGATAATCCCATTGCGCATGCCTTCCCAGTCCCTCAACCTATAACTCAAGAACTGCAAGCAATGATCAGGCACCACCCCTCCTAGAAAATCCGAAACTGCTATTCTCGCCACCCCAACGTCTTTAACTCCCTTTTCCGTCTTGCACTTCACCTCGAACGTAATGGACCTTGCATGCATGGCCATGTCCACTAAGAACTTCTCGTTCCACGAAGGGAAGCTCCCTCCTCCACCCTCCCCCTTCATCGTCGTGGTGTAGCTGGTCATGGACTCTGCACGAACCACGACGTACACGTTCTTCGTCGCCGGCTTTCCGTTAACACGGAGGTCCTCCGCTGATAAAACCGTGACCTCTAGAGTTCTTGATTTGGTTGCCTCCATGTCAAAACGCATAAACAAATATTCAAATTTGTAAGGTTGAGAAGGATGAGATTCTGGGAGTAAAAGGTGGGTGGGTTTATATATAAATATAATATAATGGTTCGAAATTTTGTGTGTGTTATGTACTTATATTCAAGTATAATAAAAAATAGTATCGAGAGCCCGTGGTTGTGGACTGTTCGGCAACCTGAAAACAAAAGTAAGAGACTACGACAATCAATTAAGTGATTGGAGAAAAAAAATTCTGACTAAATGCAGAGTAGATTAGTTATAGATTAGAGACTAGGCCTATATTTAAAGATAAGGAAGAGATATTCCAATTGTATTTGATTATCTCCTCTTATAAAGAAGTTATCTTTTAATAGAATTAAGATTATATCGTAATAAAGATTATTATTATCCTCTAATAATTATGATTATATAAGAACTTAGCTTTCATATGCATTATCTGTTGGCCTGTGGCGGATCTTGAACAAAATCTTTGAGCTAGCCATATAATATTTTAATAATATTTAATGGAAAATATGTGTAATTTTTTAAAATACTTTTATGATTAAATTAGAATTAGAATTTAAAATTTTAATTTTAATTCTATTTCTGATAGAATTTGAATTGACAAAAATTTTATTTTATTTTTGTTTACACAATTAAAAAATTGAGATTTAAGAATTTTAATTCTAAATTGAAATGAAATTTTATTATTTGAATAATTTATCAATAATTTAAAAAGATATAATAAATAAATTTAAATTAATAACTAATAATTTAAAAATATATAATAAAAAAATTCGATAGAGCTTGTGTTAATAGATTATAATTGTCACAATAGATGCCAAACTAAAGGATGTCATTAACGATGGTGAAGATGATTAAAGACGCCGGCGCAAGTAATCAGCGCAATGATTTGACTATTGCACACGTGATGACGACAGTGGATGATGACTAGCATGTCAGATGTATGATGGATAACATGGCTGGAGCATGCTAGTGGCGACATTGTCAGAGCACGCCGGCGACATTATCAGACTATGTCAGTGTTTTAAATGATAATGGAATTATAATTTTTAAAATTTAAACTAAAATTTAAGAGTAATATAAACTAATTATTTTTTAATTTCATGAAATTAGATTTAAAATTAAAATTAAAATTTTAATAGATACACTAAATAAAATAATTAAAATTAGGAAGCCTAATTTTAATTTTAAAGCTCAGTTTGAAGTTCAATTATACCCGCCTAACCAACCTTATGAAATTTTCAGATTGTTATGGATCGTCCCAGTCTTATGAAGATCTGCCACTGCGTTGGCCGTTATTAACTTGATATTCATATAATGCATATTTTATTAATTCTTTTTGGTATATATTTTTATTTTGAATAAAAAATCATTTTTTTTGCGTGGAACACGAGACATACGTTGACGGTGAGTTTTATTTGAGCATCACGTTTCAATTCTGGCGTGTAGTGCGCTTGGTAAGAGAATTTTTCCAAGACACGGCACCGGCATTCAAAGGGGTGCCAAAAGTAATTTCTTTTATTGTTTTAAAAAAAAGCATATAATTTTATTATTGATTTACACCTTTATTTGTACAACCTACAAAAAAAATATATCAATCAATATTAATTTTTTTTTGTTAAAAGTATATGTATTGACTCTTGTAACAAATACATCATTATATATCTTTTAATGTCAATTAAATATATTAAATTAAAAAATAAAAATAATTTATTTTAATAATATAAAATAATTAATTTAAAATAATTTATAAAAAATAATCAATATAAATAAAAAAAAATTAAACACGTATTTTAAACATATACGTGCTCACGTAACGCGGGCAATAGTTAAACAACTAGTATATATGAAACTGACCTTTTCCCACAGCTAATGTGAAGATTCAGCGAATTTTAAGTTTTTGTTCGTAAAACGGAATCTTAGTTTTTTTTTGGGGTACAAAAATGGGATCTTAAGTTCTTTAAGTTGTATTGTAACTGTGTTGGAAGTTTGGAACATTCGATTAAATGTGTTGTTGATTCTTCATTGAAGAATACAAGTTTAAGATTCATCAAAAAAAAAAAAAAAGAATACAAGTTTTAGAATGACTTTTTTTGACCCACACGCTGACACGTTACAAACATGATTTCTATGGACGGATCCACGTGTATGACTATGAAAATTCTTATAGAAACAATAGATTTCTATTTATTTATTTTCATCATTATTGTCATTGTAGCTTCGTTAATCTGGGTCAGCTTTGAACAAACTGAGATTCGTGGGGTCACCTTCATCCAATACAAAAACATTAATAACCTCTTTTATCGGTATTACTCTTTTAAAATGGTATATAGCAACAAGGCTTTGGATAAGTTTGACCCTGTTTGTGACTTTCCAAGTATTACTCGTTTATCCAAGTATTATTCGTTTGGAGTGGTTGTAATTTTTATTTTATTTTAAAAGTTAAATTTGACAGTAATATGTATTTGGATAAAATAGAGTTTAAATTAATGTTTTACTTAATTTTAAAATAATTTTCTTTTAAGGTACAAAATTATAAAAATAAGTTTTGTGATTTTTGTTTCATTTTTCATCTTAAAACTACGTTCTCTTTCATTTCTCTTCACGTTTCTTTCTCGTGCCTTTTACTATCGCTCTCTACTCCTTCACCATTCCTCTCCTGTTAGTGGCTATTTTGTTTTTGACTCTCTTCCTTTTATGAAGATATTTTATCTCCTTCTTCTCTTTCTTTTCTTTTTTTCTCTGGCTATTTTTTTTTTGTCTTTGTTGTATTTTTTTCTCACTTTTTCATTTTCTTTACAGACCATTCTCCTCATTTCTCTCTTCCCTTCTTAACAAGGTTGATGTTGTTACAGTTATGATTTTGATTTTGTTGGTTTCTAATGATGTTAATGACTCACGATATAGTTAAAGTTAAGTTCCATTCACCAATAAGTTTTGGTTTCTAATTCTATTGATGTAAAATGACTCACAAGATAATAATATCAGTTTTGATAATTGTGATTTCATTCACCTCTCTTATATTTTCCAGCAAATTGTGAAATTGCTTATCTTGCAATAGTTAGGAATATTATTGGTTTGTTTAACGTTTTTGATTCATAATTATTGGTTGGTTTATGATGTTTGTGCTACAACTTTCATTCCATGAAATACTTTTCATGTCAATTAGTTGGTTAGATAAAAAAATAGCTTGCATTTTTAAGACAACTTTATTATGTGGCAAATGAGAATGAAACAATTGGAGATAACGTAGTTGATATTAAAATAACTAAAAAAGATATATGGTCACAAAATGTTGAATCTCTTGTCATAGCTTTATTGGAGGAAAAAGTTAAGAAGAGTAATAGAACAACTACTCTTACAAATGCGGCATAGAAACATATCAAGGAAGAACTAAAAACAAAATTTGACAAGGAATACACAATTGAGTAATTCAAGAACAAATACAATCAATTAAGAGGAAGATGGAAAGATTTTACTAGTTTAATGAAAATAGAAACTGGATTAGGATACAATTCAACCACAAGACAAATTATTTTCTCAAATAATAAATGGAAGAAGCTATGTGAGGTGTGTTATAATTTGATATTTACATATATTGTGGTATGTTATGATTTTACAAAATACAAATAATTCAAATATGATCTTGCAGAAGTATAAGTCAGCA
Organism: Styphnolobium japonicum; assembly: GCA_023212625.1. Taxonomy (NCBI): domain Eukaryota; kingdom Viridiplantae; phylum Streptophyta; class Magnoliopsida; order Fabales; family Fabaceae; genus Styphnolobium; species Styphnolobium japonicum. The sequence continues at coordinate 8,348,730 of JALBWW010000007.1, read as the reverse complement.
AAACAATTTAAGAAGAAATGATGCTTTCATTATGATAAACGTTGCATCATTTTTGGGGACACAACTGCCTCTGGTGCAAATCAGCACCTTTCTACTAAAAGTCTTTTAATAAGTAATGATGATAGTGAAGGAGAAAATAATTTTGATAAGGAGGAACATAATTATCAAATGAAAAAGAAAGCAAGCATTGGTTATTACTCTAAAAAAAGGAAAACAAGAGAGAACATTCAAATAACATTTGCTAATGCTTTTGATGGTACCCAAATTTCAACATGCATTTCAAAAGATTAACAAATTCCATACCGTGGAAGAAAACTATAACCAACCATCAATGTGATGTGTTGTTGCTCTTTCGATATGAAGTTTACATTTGTGATGGTTGGTTGGGAGGCTATAGTAAATGACTCAAGAATATTTTTAAAAACTATTCAGAATCTAGATAATCATTTTCTTATTCTCCCTGAAGGTAAATATTTTCTGGTGGACTCTGGATGCATCAATATGTTTGGCTTTCTTTCACCATATCGTGAAGAGCGATAACACTTACGTGATTATAGAGGCCAACGAGCATCACAAGGTCCAAAAGAGTTATTCAATCACATACATTCTTCGTTATGTAATGTGATTGAAAGGTGTTTTGGGGTCTTAAAAGTAGGTTTTCATCTTCTCAAAGAAATGTTGCCATATGCCTTGAAAAGGCAAAAATATATACCACTTGTATGTTGTGTTATTTATAATTTTATTAAAATGGAGATGCAAAATGATCATCTATTTAGACAATATGCTGAAAAAATGTTGAATTAGAAGTAGAAGATTTGGATAGGAACAATATGACAGACGTGCTACTACTAGTGACTACAACAAATACTCGTTGAATGACAATTTTTCGAGATCGATTGACTCAATGATTATGGAATGTAATGAATTTAACATCTTAATTATTATAGTAAACTCTAACTATTATGATATTTTGGAATGTTTAAAACCTATGCACTTTTCTCATTTTTGTGGTTAATGGAATCATAGGATATTTTTAATGTTTTTACTATTTATTCATGTGTAATTTTTACTCAATAGGAACTGAATACAAATTATATAAACATTATAATTATTTATAATATTATTATTGTTATCGTGATTGATCTTACTACTTATGATTACCATTTTTATTATTTTTATAATTTTATAATATTTCTTTTTGTTGTCAAAATTTAAATTTAAATTTAAATTTTTTTAAGTATTTTTTCCCAGGATTAATTATTTTATTGTCATTTTAATTATTTTTATGTGTCAATGTTTTTTTATATTGGATGAATTTATGACTTGACTAAAAAAAAAAAAAACTGAAGCTCAAAACTCATAATTAAAATTAAATTTAAATTTTAAAAATTTCAAAACATAAAATCAAAAAACACCCGAATACCTACCTTTTGAGTTGGAGATGACTCACCTCAGCTTACCAATGAATCAGAATTAAAATGTGCTAATTGCGTCTTCCGTGTGAATCGCTAAACATGTTGGCCACTTGAATTGTGAAACATGCGAACAATTTTGCTCTTTTCCTACTTTCCGCAACTCTGTATTTATCTTTTGGACCAAAGTTTTTCACCTTAATATACATTTTTTTAGAAATAGTTTAGGAAAAGGGGATACCTATTTCTGATATGCATCTTAATAACCTCAATTAGCGACTAAGCAATTTTAACCCTTTTTGCTAGTTAAAATTAATATTCAACAAAACTTTTACAAGACAAAGAGAAAGAGATCTTCTGTCTCTTTTTTGCTCTGCCAATCCAGAAGTAAAGATCTTATAATAAACATTTTGCACTTGGAGTTGGAAGAGGCACACTTACATTAATCACATAAGTTAATAAGAGATAAAAAAAACTCATTCAATCCCATTATACCAAATTCATCTATTTTTAAATGAGCTTGTAAATAAGTTTAAAATAATTAATGTAATGTAAATTTTTTTTTGTGATAACTTTTTTTAAATATAATTAAAGATGTTGAAGCAAACAAACTTGTAATTTAATTGACATTGACTTAACTTGGGCGCAAATCACTTTTTCCCTTCCCATTGTTCACTAACTTTTAATTTGTTTCCTCTCTCTTTTGCTTTTTCTTCTCATTTCATGGCCATATCTAGTTAAAATAGTTGTTTATTGTGAGAGTGAAAAAAACATATTTTGATCATTGGATCATCTAAGTATGGTCAAATATTAAAATATAAAGTCATATAATTTTTTTAAGCGATCATATGACTTTTAAGTAACTTCTAATCTTGATCATTTAATCTTACATAAATGATCAATATTAACTTCTCTCACCTTTATAACACTTTCATTTAATATGTCCTATATATATAAATTCAAAATAATGTCTTTATGTACAATTATTATTTCAGAGGTATTAAATTTAAGAAATATTTTTCAATAAAATTCTTAAAAATAAACAAAGAAACGTTAATTAATTTTATGTTAAAGAGATTTTTTTTTAATTTTATTATTTAATTCTTTTAATTTTATTTATATGCTTTGATAACACTTACATCTTACTGTTGGTGTCATTCTTAATTTCATTATTTTATTATTATTTTTAAGTTAATATATATTTAATGATATTATTATATTTAATGATACTATTAATTGTTGCAATCTTACTTATATATATATATATATAGATTGGCTCCTTTAGGGATAAATAAGTTACGAAAATTTGATGATATATAGGAGCTTGGAATTTGGCATTCAAATTAAAAGGAACTTCCCCATTGACTGCTCCGGAAGTCTCGGAGGAAAATTAAACCATGCAACATGGGTTTCTTCCTTCTTTGTTTTTTGTTTTTTATTTTGTTTTGTTTGAAAACAACATGGGTTTCTTTAATTGTACGAAGTTGACCATACAAATTGACTAAGGCATTGATCATGTCAACGATGGAACTTGTCTTGCAGTATATCTACGGCAGCATTGTGCCATCATGATTCATGGCAATTACCACAGCTGCTTGCGATTGAAGAACCCATTGGCCTACTAACAATATAAGCGTCTTCTTGGAAAAATCTCAAGCAATAACTAAACAACCTAAGGTGAATGACCCAACATTTGGTACAATGGAAGATATAGTAATATATTGCTTTCAAAGGCATTGTGAAACATGTTTGATTTAGTATCCAAATTCAAAGTATGTATGGAATTGTTAAAGGACAAAAAGGTTAGTTAATTCATGATTCATGGAGTCACCCACAACGAGGATTTGATACTTGGGTTGAACGCAAAGGTTTTTTTTTTGGTTTCAAAGGGGCTACATGTCGTGGAGATAGTAATAATACAAATGAAATTCAAGTTGGAACAGTCGTAAGCCAAAGTATTCCGAGTAAACTTTTTGTGTTGTGTCTTGGAGAACGTGTTTTCTGTACATGGTGCGGCCTATACGGTATTTTCCAAGAAATGCATGTAATATTATTACTAATAAATAGAAGATTCAACAAATTTTTCTTTTTTATATTTTCAAAAAAAATAAAATAACTATTTACTTAATCAAATTATTATTTTATAATTAATATTGAAATAAAACACAAATTTTTTATTTCACCATTTATTATTTAAAGAAAAACATAAATAAAATGGCTAAAAGCCTAAAACACATAACATTAAAGAAAACGAACAAAATGGAAAAAGAAAGAGCTCAGATACACATATTCTCATCTATTTGTGTTAGATGATAGTGATTGACCCATCAATCACAGAAGTGTAGGAGATCCTCACAGCTCCCCCACATCTGCACCAGCCGGGAATCGAACCCGGGTCTGTACCGTGGCAGGGTACTATTCTACCACTAGACCACTGGTGCTCCTTGTTCTAAGTGTGTTGTACTTTTTAAAATAATCCATATGCTTTTGAAGTCTCTCCTGATGCCCTGTTGGCTGTTGCTTCAACATCTTTTGCTTGCCAGTTGCCAAAAGGCCCACAACTCACAAGCCGAGTTAACTCGGTCTGAATTCAATTTACATCATGCTTCCTCCATCCTACAGATATCTGCATGAATTTGGTCTTTGTCCTCACACTCACAGGTTTTGTGTGTGAGACTAATTTCACTTGTAAGCTTATTTTTCTTTATAAGTAATTTTTTGCGAATTCAAATTCCAAATATTAGAAAAGCATGAATTTTGATATTTTGATTATTGCACAAGATAAACAAATAAATTATATATAATAGTAAACCTAAGTTAGACTTTTTTTTTTAAAAAAAGGTTAAAATGTAAGAAACCCTCTTCAATTATGGGTCAAGTTTAAAAAAAATTTATGTGCTTTCAAACTCACTAACATGACTCCCTAAACTAATAAAACAATGTGTAATAATTATTCTATTAATCTTCTATTTAAATCATTGACGAAAAAGTAGTCACGTGACTACACATGTTGATTTTTTTACTAATCTCACCTTAAATAATTAATATTTATCTTTGAAATAATCTCTAGATTTTTTTCTTAGGCACTCATTAACCCCACACCACCGTTTGAGATTTTCACGAACAACTCAAATGGTAGTGTGTGGTTAATGAGTATTAAAAAAAAAAGGCATAAAGATAATTTGAGGAATAAATATTAATGATTTAAAGAAATGTTAGTAAAAAAATTAACATGTGACTACTTTTTCATCAGTGATTTAAATGATAGATTAATATAAGGGTTATTATACACTATTTTGTTAGTTTAAGGAGTCAAATTGGTGAGTGTGAACGCACATATGAGGTTTTCTAAACTTAACCAATAGTTGAATAAGGTTCTTTGCATTTTAACAAAAAAAAAATGTTTTTATTTTTGATATATTATTATATGAAAAAGGACCAAGTTCTCACCAAAATATTTATAATTAATGACTTGGACCCTTACATGGTATGTAAATTAGTTCTGAAATTGAATCTTTCTTTCTTCAATCATCAATTTATCAAAAAAGTTCAGTAGAGGCAAAGTCTAAAGCGGGGTTGAACTTGCAGGATGTGTTTTTCATTCTCATGTTGAATAAGAAATTAATATTAAGACATTGATTCAATATGTGCCACTCATCTATAAAGATAAAAAAGAAGATTTGTACTCTTATTCAAAAGGAAAGGAGTTCATATTTGGTCATCTCGATAAACAATCAAATTCAGTGACGGATCTATGTATATGAGAGTGGGGGCAACTTTCAAGAATTTATAGTACTAATACATATAATTTCTATTATTATCCCATTAATTTTATTGATTTTCCCCCAATGACCTTGAGTTACTAAAATAATTATAATTTGTGTATATATTTTCAATAATAGTATATTATATAAATACTTATCAATTTAAATTTTTTAATAAATAAAATTTCCCCCCATAGACTAAAACTTATGGATCCGTCACTGCAACCAGTGGCTTGATATCAAATTTTCTCAATCCTAGCTCCATTTATAAATGCTCTATTTGCATAAGTTTCAACCATTATCAATCAAGAATTATTTTTTTCTTGATGAAACCATGAAAGTATTGACATAATTCACATAATAAATTGATGTAAACTCATAAACTGTGCTGCAACTTGTTCCTAGACAAATTATATTGACAAATTCATAACCAATATGGCCAAAAGCTATATATGCGCTTGCTCAAGGAATAATAAACTTACTAATGATTTTATGGGAAATATGTATTCTTTTCAATTCTTTCATCAACCAGCAAGATCCCTTTAAAATCAATTGGATTGAGAACCACAGATATCACACCATGTCCCTGCACCATTTTTATCACTCCAATTTTGTCCAATGCCTATAACCCTTGTGGCTTTCTTTGACCATATTTTCTCTTACGCTCCAGTGTATAAAGAAGCGAATTATAGACTACACTATTAGTATATAGTTCAGCAGCAATATTAGGAAAAAAAGAGAAAGACTGAAGACTAAGCTATGTCAAAAGAGAGATACTGGGATAGCATGATATAACAAAACCGGCCACCAGTTTGTGTCAAAACGTTTTAGGTATAACCTGATTACCTGGAAAGGAGATGGGAAAAAACAATGATGTACATGTTTAACACTTGGAATCGTGATGAGCTGAACCCAACAAAAAATAACTTGAATCAAATGAACTAGATGAACCTTAAGTCAAAATAAGCCAAATCTAACTCCTCAGTTGTCTCGGTTTAATAACATGGATGGCTTACTTCGTTCATTGACATATGCATTCAAAGTTTTAAATTAAGGCCCACATAACCTATGCGGTCACAACATATCCATAATAACACTTTGTAATTACAAATCTCATCGGCTTACATTAGCCTATATCAAGCGCAACGCGATCGCAATCTAAATCGCAACTGTAATTTAAAACCTTGTATGTTATATAAGCTCATGTAGTAATGGACTACTTATACACTATGGAGATTGTAATTTTTTTTTACAGAATATAGGCCCTCTAATATTCATCTTCGTGTATTAATTGCAGCACATAAATTTCAACTCACGCATATATGCAGCTTTCCTTCTTAAATAATATTTGTGATGGATACTGAAGTCTTTATATTTTTATGAAGTCCTGAAATTTGAATGGTTGAAAATAAAACAAGATGAAAAATATGCATACGATCTACTTGAAGAATGGGAAAAAATGAGTGAATATTAAAAACAATTAGTTGTGGAGACTAAGGCAAAAAAATAAAACTGTGAAAATGAACCATTTATGTTTTGAAGTAAAAAGAGGTTCAGATTATTTTTTTTAAAAAAAAATAGACAGGAAGAAAAATCGAATGGCATAACTTATCTCATTTACATAGCACTATATAATTTATTAAAATGTAAAATATTTTGTATTATTAGTAGATCAAAGTGCTTCTTTATGCCTTTTTTATTTTGTAATTTTGCAAAAAAGAAAGCACTTTTTTTTTCTTTCATCCAAACAACTTGAAAGCACTTTTAAACTAAAAAGTACTTCTCAATCACTGTATCCCAATATAAAAATAACTTCTATTTTTAATAAAAGCTATATTGAAAAAAGCCATATAAAAAAATACTTTTTAAAAAAGCTTATTGAAATGAACCCATAATGTATTATTTTAAATTTTATATTATCTAATATAATTTATTGCTTAATTATATGTTTGTGTCTGGCACTATATATTATTTTAAATTTTAATTTTATATGCAATATAATTTATTGCCTTTTAAGTTTTATCCAGAACTAAGAGTTATGTATCATTTCAAACAGAGCTTATACTTATACAATTATAGTTAGTTTAGATTCTCTTTTGGGTTGTGCTAATTAAAGTCAGACAATGAAAACAGAAGTCTTTATCTCAAAAAATCTATGCATCATGACGGCTGAAATCTAAAATGTTAATTAGCACAACCCTTGTAGCTTAAGTATATTTCATACCTTAATTATTTGGATTCAAATTTTGAATTAACGCTTTTGAGAATTAATTATTTTTTAAAAAAATACATTAAAATAATATGAGAGTGTACCTTTAAGATTGTCCAAAATGAGAGTTAGTCTTGATTGATACAAAAACAGATCCGAATAAATCCTTATCATAAAAAATATCGTTTACTTTTTTTGTTCGATCAAAATTGCTTCGACTTTACTGTGTTATTATTAGTTTTATAATCCAAAGACTTTCGTTTCTTATAATAATAAATATCTATAATATATATAGTTAACGAGTATGTAGTGTCAATTAGAAGAAAACAAACACTAGGCAATATTTTTTCTTATCTTTCTCAGTGTAGATGATATACCTTTATATCAGAAAAGAAAGGATTATACTAGAAACATTATAATTGTACTAATAAATTAATAATGTTGTTGAAATAATTGCTTCGTTTTTTCATTTTCCGTTTTGGTGATCGAATCCTTCTTTTTGCTCTTTATTATTATAATTTTTATAACAGAGTGAGAAGGAAAATTAAATGTATGTTTTCTTTTTTCGCTCCCTTTTTTGGGTACATAACATTCCCTTCAAAGATTTCCTTGGTATTTTAACCAAACTGGAATCCCAGTTACAACCCCAGTGGAACCATTGCTGGCGACCGGTACTCCCTTCACCGGCAACGACGTCGAACAAGAATGTTCCGGCACTTTTACCCTCACTGAAATATTAATAACCCCATTTCTCCTAACTTTACTATCCCATAACCTATAGCTTAAAAAATGCAGTTGATTTTCTGGTACATACCCTCCTATAAAATCCGAAACTGGTATTCTAGCCATTCCAACATCCTTAATCCCGGTTGATGTTTTGCATTTCACCTCAGCTGTTAAAAACCTTGCATGCAATGGCACGTCCATCACAAGCTTCTCATTCCATGAAGGATAACTCCCACCTTCTGTGTCCACTTTCGTGGTACACGTATCATTGCTTGCATCGGATTGAACTGACACAAATGCATTCTTTTTTATGGATTTTTTATTTACTCGGAGGTTTTCTGCTGACAAAATGGTGATCTCTAGAGTGCGGGACATGGGTTAATTCCTTCCAAAACGTGGAAAACAATTATTCCAATGTATGTGGAGCGTAGAACTTTAGAAAAGAATATAGATATAGATATGTGTATAGGATACGTGAGGGGTGTAGGAATATTGGAAACTTAAAGGGCCTGAGAGGAAAAGGAGAAGGGGAAGAAAGAGTTATATATGGAGAGTTTTGGGAAACATGAGAGAAGCAAGAGAGAAAGGGAGAGGAAGCAGAGAGCCGTTAGAATCTGGCGCGTGGTGAGAAGTCATACGGACCAAGGAAAGTGTTTGACGTTTCAAAGTGGGGGCAGGAGTTAAAAAAAGGCTATGGCGGTTCAGTAAGACTTGACGGCGGAAGCTACGAGGAAATTTCGATCCTATTGGGTGGAATTTTCAATAGATACAGGAATATCTAATATATATTATAATGTAATCTACGAAAGTTGAAGCGTATAATATAATGAATAAACTCCACGACAATCACGAAGAAGCTCAACAATAGTTTATTTTTCATATTTTTAGTTTATGAATGAATATTTTTTCGACTCTACAGTTAATTAAACAAATTTCGACACATGTAATAATTATATTTAATTATAACAATTTTTTTTTTCATTTTGCATGATTTTGTAATAAAAATCTCCATGCACCCTTTATTTATCCTTTAAGAGGTAATTGTTCTTTGAGAGGTTTGATGCGTTCATGCAGGTTTATAATTGGTTTTTGCTTGTTCTGCTCCAAAATCCCAACGCTAAGTAAATTCCAAGGGCGAAAACTTCAGACCTTTGTATTTATTATTATTATTATTTTGTGTATAAGAATTATAGTTTCTACTGGGTTGGGTGTTCCAAACCAAGTCAGCTACCCTTGTTAGCAAATATAGAGGTTTGACTGCTTCTTGTGAACTTGCAGAGATAGGTAGAGAGAGAAATACTCGGAAGCTTACTAATTTGAAGTCGAGTAGCAGATTCTAAGATTGAGAATTTGGGAGTTACGCTAGACAGAGCTTGGAAATGAGTTTGGAGAATTTAGAAAAATGCTGGAATGGAAAAACAAACGATATTTCAACGCGGTTTCCCTTTGGTCTGGATTTTGACATAATGGATTGAATTTTTATTATAATAAATAAATTGCCAAGTAGGGAGGAGGGATATAGTTTAGAAGACCATAGAAATTAAGTTAAAGGAGATGTAGCATTAGATGGGTACCCGAGACTCTATTTTCTATATAATTTTTGGAGTAAACACACATTTGGTCATCTAAAGATACACAATACCTTCCATTGATTTTTCGTTTATCGGTGATATCAAATTTGTCCTTTAATAATAATTAATGTCATTGATTTTGTTTTTCAAAAACCAATTTGATGTCATTCTAAGAATCAATTTGAAGACAAAAATGTGACATTTAAAAACTAATTTGATATTACATATATATTTGAAAGACTAATTTAATGTATTTATAAATAAAAAACTAATATGATGTAACTTATATTTTTAGAAGACCAAAATAAGTGTTTACTTTAATTTTATAAAAATCATTGTTAGTTTCTTATATTGTAATGGCATTGCTAACAATTGAACTTAAATTTTCATTTTAAACCGCAAAATTATATTTAAAGATTTAAATTTTTGATTTCATATGAATAGAAACTTCGTGTCCAAGCCAAGGTACATTGAGCAGGTACATTTAAATTTTCTATTCCTAATTAAATATGAACAATTCAACAAAAAAATTTCTTTTTATCTTAATTGACAATAAATTCTTTCTTAGTTATTAGTCTTTTCTTGCAGAGTTCTTAACATTTAATTACAGGAATGTGCCTCCCGCCCCATGCTTATCTCATGGACAAAAGAAAAGTATAGTCAAAATAAGGAACAACACTCATAGTTATTCCAAAAAAAAGGAGTAATAATAATAGAAATTCTGGAGAGAAAAAGCTGATAAGTCTCATTCATAATATTTATTTTAATTTTTGAATTATTATAGTACTTACAACTTTTAAGTTTTTTCTTTTATAAGACCACGAGGTTTTTCCATACTTTTTGAGTATTGGACTAATCCCCACTTAGGTGTCAGCTTATCCCTAACCACAAAGTACTTCTAGAGATTCAAACTTTTGCATTGCAAGTAAAGTCTACTCACATGGAGCACCTCGTGGTTACTTACAAGTTACAACCCTAACTAATTCAACACCACCACCACCCAAACCTTATTCTCACCAAGTCAGTTACATATATTCTAGCGTGTCATTGTATTTGATCATTTATCATGTATTCATGGAATTCCATGTAACTTAAATCCATCATAGTTTCCAACCATGTCATTTTTTATTTCCCTCTACCTCTTTAAAGAGAATTTCACGTCTTTAGCCAATTCATTTAACAAAAACAAAAATACAGAAAAAGGAAGTATATAGAATAATTGATTGCAGAAAGCGATATTGATAATTATCTCCATCATCTTTTCACACATTCATTGTCAAGATAAATTAGTTAAACTCATGGTTGCCAAAATCCGCTACATGTAAATTAACAAAAAAGGGGGGAAAACTGTGGCATTTATATGCTTTTGAGATTTAATATTTGGGTATCCTATTACAAGGACACTTCTAACAAATATACATCCCATTTACTAAAATTTCTCAAGGGAGCATAATAACTAACTCAAACATACATATCTGCCTATGCTTCACAAACAGCATTAGATGACCACTTTACCTCAGTCAATGTAGTGTTGGCATATCCTTTGTCTAAATGATTTTTGAGAATTTCTCTAAGGTACTCCGTTTGTTCGAATTCTCCTTGAAGTTCCTCCCACTACAAGAAAAAGAGCACAAATGTTACCAAATTCTTCCCATACAAATCATGATTCCTATTAGTTAGAAAGTCCTTAAATTGTCTGGTTGAGGAACAAGTACAACTCTTGTATCGTCTACTTTTGAAATGAGGATTCTTGAATCCCATCAGGTGATGGCATTGACTGGGTCTTCCTTAACAAAAGTTGGACAGATGACTGGTGCAAATTGGTTATGATAAAATGTTTCTGCCAAGTGTAATTTGAAAGACACGCACTATCCAACCATATGCCAAAAGGCACATATAAACTACCAAGAATATAAATCTACATAGACAATACTTTTGTCACTGGATTCTGTATGTTGTATGTGTTAACAATATACCATCTAATCAAGATTGTACGGTAACAGGCAGCTATGTAAAGGAAATATATTTTGTTTACGAATTCAGAAGAATAGCACCAATAAGGGTTCTAACTTCTAAGTTCTACCCAATAAAAAAGGGGGGGGGGGGGGAGGGGAAAGAAAGGTATTATACATTCAACTTGCACTCCATTTCTGTTTTCTAGATGATTAGGTACTGTTCTGTGTTCTGAAACACAGGATCAACTTCTTGGTTTTTTAATTTCGTATAAAAAAATATATTAGGGGATGAAAAGTGGATAAGCAATAACTCTGAAAAATGATATACTCATATAAGAGAGCTCACCTCCTGATAGGATAATGATACGACATTCCAACCAGCAGCAGTAATGTATCGGCGTTTTAGCATGGTATGTCCTAAAGGAACACCTATAACAAGCAAAGAGAATAAAATAAAATAGACTGGGAGAGCGAGGGTGGTTATGATTCAATTAGATACAAGAGAACAGAAGGTTGTACAAATTTAAGTTATGTAAACAAAAGATACCCACCAGTATTTCTTGAGAAATGAGTTGGGCCATCAATCTCCAGAGCAAGCTTCTTATCAACTAGCACAGCATCCAAAGTGTACCCATCCACAACATATTCTTTGACCCATTCAAGACCTGTGCTAACAAGAAGACGTCCAACCTCTTTCTGAAATGATGAAGTTATTTTCTGATTAAACCTTTTAGTTTTCCCAGCTCGAGCAACTTTATCCTCAAGCTCACCACATAGAGATAACTGAAGATGAGCGAATTCAAGCTTCAAGCACTGGTTTACAAGATGAACCTGAGAAGCAAACATGATATCCTCCCTGTACAGCTCTGAAATCCTTTGCTCCTCATAATGGCTCAGAGTTTTCCAGACATAAGAGAAGAAACTCCTACCCATTTGTCCAAAGACAGCATAGGACCAAGCTATAGTCCCAAGCTGATCCCTACTTAAAGTGAGTACAGGAGAGCCAATAGATCCATTTGAGGCATCACTTCTATCAACACTGATTTGTTCATAATTATTTGATGTTTTGTCACCTATGAAACATCTCAATTGGTATTGATCTTTGAAGACTCTGTCTAAAGAATCAAACACAGGGTCAGCAGGCTCATATAAAGATGCAAAAGCCCACAAAAGCTGTGCAAGTTCTTGTTCTTGGAACGTATGAATTATGTCTGAAGCCCTTTTTGACAATTCTGAGAAAAGATCAGGAGCAGAGTGCTGCATTGAAGCAAAAGCACCTGCAATATTAGCAACATTTTGAGAGTTGAATTCCCCAACCTTGGCCAGTGCAACCTCTTCAATTCTATCCATTTCTGAAAAATAAAGCAGTTCGCCTCCAATTTTGGACAATGCCCAAGATATGTTAGAGATTCCTTGAGCAGAGCATTCTGGTAAGGCTGTCATTGCAATGCCCACAAGCATAGACATCTCTCTTTGTCGAGCAAAAGCCAATCTTCGAGTTTTCATCATAGAAACTTTCTCCATATTCTTAGCAATACGGTGAAGAGCAGTAGCAATGTTGAAAGGGGAGAGAGGCGAGGGGCTTAGACCTTTTGCAACTGCAATGATTGTTTCAGAAGTAACCTCCAACACATCCTCTGCAGTCTGTGCTTCTATAATTTCTTTGTTCAAGTTGATTTCTTTTCTCCGGTCAGATGGGCCAGAGAATTGGGACAGCCTATGGACAAATTCTTCCATTGTTTTCTCCTTCTTTTCTACAAAAATTCCATCAGCCATCAAACTCACCTTCCTTTTCAAATCGCCAACATCATTCAGAGGTTCCGTAGTCTGTGGCAGCACCAAGTCTTCCTCTGAACTATAATCAAGATCATCTTCTATTTCCTCAGCTTTCTTAACAATTTTCTTCTTGTTTTCCAACTTCTTCTTAGTCTTCTTCTTCTTTTTCTTCTTAACAGTGACCAAATCTTCCATTGTACGACTCATGCCCCTCAATTCAATTGATTTAAGTGCCATTTTTCTTGCCCTCATACACCAATCCATTCCATCAGTGTCTTCAAGCAACTTTGACTTCTGTTCTTTTGTCCTCTTCTTGGGAGCTCTGTAACCAAATGGATCAAGTTCCCCAACGAACTCCAATTCCCAGTCCATATTACTTTCCTCCCCCTTATCATCACTATCGAGTGCAGCTATACTAGCTCCTCTGGAGCCAGTGGCAGTGTCTCTACCCAAATGTGTGCAATTACTTCTAAGGATGCAGGGCTCAAGTTTACGACTTAAATGCCCAGTTCTTGTGATCACTGGGAAAGTATAACTGATTCTAGGAGTGAAACCAAAGGGGTTTAAACAACTTTGGTTAAGCAAAGAATTCAATAACCCTTCCATACTGTTTCCTTATCCCCAAAGAAAACAAATTAATCAAACAGGTTTGACCATGCAACTCAATCGAAATTTTTGGTCTTCCCCAGTTCAAGCAATCAATAACTCACAAGAAGGGGGTTCCTGCAGGAGCTGCAAACACGAAATGGCTAACCTTTCAAATGTAATTAATATGTAATATCAAATAAACAGTACAAAAATCTAACTTGTATACAACATATTCGAAATTAGACGTACATATAAAATATGAACTCAATACCATTGTTTCAAAACTCTTTCACAGTTCCAGAAAATATCAAGGGGTGGCCAAAAAATCAACTGGGTTTCAGACAAACTTGCTAAAAATCCTGAATATAGGTCCAAAACACTTGATAGTAATTTTCCTAAAATTGATGAACAGAAAGAACCCATTTTGCGGATAAAGATGATATGAAAGAAAAAACCCAAAAATTGGAGATTTAGAAAACTCACCTAAGAAGCAGAGAAGCCACCTTATCTTGAGTGAGCACTCACTCCCACCCGGTTTTGTGAGCAAAACAGAGAGCAGAACAAGGCAGAGTGTGTGTTTGAAAAGAACGAAGTTACAAAACGACGCCGTTTCATGTCCCCGCTATTTAAAACCCAAAACGGCGTCATTTTTGCTCACTTTATCTTCTTCTTTCTTCTTCTGTTAACTGAGCACTGAGCTTTGGACCCAAGAAGCAGAAATGGCTGCTGCTGCTGCTGTTTCATTCTCAGTTATCTCAAGTCCTTCCCAATCGCAATTTGTCCTCTTCAACTTCCCTCCTCGAACCGGAACCCACAATTCTCGAACCGGCGCGGCCCGGTTCAAGTGCTCGGCCGGGCAGACCGGGTTCTTCACGCGACTGGGCCGGTTATTAAAGGAGAAGGCGAAGAGTGATGTGGAGAAGATCTTCTCGGGTTTCTCCAAGACCCGCAACAACCTCGCTGTCATCGACGAGCTCCTCCTCTACTGGAATCTCTCCGACACCGACCGAGTCCTCGACGAACTCGAAGAGGTTCCTGTTGTTTTTGTTTTAAACTGATTTTCTCTGTGAATTTGTTTTATGAAGTTCAAATTTTTAACTTTTGTGTTTCGTTTTAGAGAATGTGTGTTGTATTTAAAGGAAACGTAATGAGATTTACTTTCATGAGCTTAATGCTTCCTTTTTATCAACCTTCAATAAAAAAAATTGTATTTTTGGTTGAAACTGATGAAGAATGAATTTTTTTTTTCTTTTCTTTTCTTTTACTATTCGAACTAATAGGCTAAGAAATTGTTTGATACTTAAGGGTTTGTTTTGTTTTTTCTTTTGGGTTTCTGATTTAATATCTTTTTTTATTTTCAGGCTCTTTTATTGTCTGATTTTGGCCCAAAAATCACTATTAAGATAGTGGAGAACTTGCGCGAGGATATATTGTCAGGGAAGCTTAAATCAGGGAATGAGATAAAGGTAATATGTACAAAGAGAAGATAGAAGAAAATCTTTGAACTTTATTTATGGGTAACTCATCTATGTACTTCAAATGGCTTTAAGACTCATGCTGAGGTTGTTAATATTGTAGTTTAACATGTGTATAGGATTTAATTCAAATAAAAATAAATTTTTTGATTTGTTGCTGTTTTGGAGTTTAGAAATTTTTTATAAACTAATTTATGGGTTATGGTTTCATGTTAGAATAAGGAACTAATTACTAAAAAAATTCCTTCCCTTGCTTTATTATGTTACTTGATATACCAGCCAATTTCAAATTTTATGGTATGGAATGTGTTATGCATCGATTTGAATGGCTTTAGGAAGCACTGAAGAGGAACGTTTTGGAATTGATAACTACGAAGGGGAGTAAAACTGAACTTCAACTTGGATTCAGGTGTGAGTATTTTTTACCTATTGGTTTTTGACATTGTTACGAGTCACTAGATTTTATTGGGCTCCAATTTTGTGCTTGATTTTGGATTAAATTTTGTTGTCATCAGGAAGCCAGCAGTAATAATCATAGTTGGTGTTAATGGTGGTGGGAAGACAACATCTCTGGGTAAGAAAAAGACTTAAGGTGTTAATTCCATTATTGGCCATACAATGACATATTAAATTGAGACAGAATGCAGCTTCTTTGTTTTTTTTTTTCTGTCCCAGGAGAGATTTATTTTCTTTAGAGTTAATGAACAAACATAAAATGTTATATAGGTTTCACTGTCGGGTGAGGATGGAAAATTATATAAATTTTATAGCTCAGGGTAACTATTACACATACATTATAAATTCTTAAAGAGATAAATAGATAATCTTTAAATGAAGCCCCTCTTCCCTCCTCGGCTCCTCCAATAAGGAATGAAAAAAACTTCTTTTAACAGTTTAGAAATCCAAAACTATGCCAACTTGATCAGCTTTTACTTGCAGGAAAGCTGGCCTATAGATTGAAGAATGAAGGAGCTAAGGTTAGATTATACTATCTTAGTTTTGCTTTGGTTTATGATTTTGATATCTGACTGAAAGTTTGTTGGTCAACACGCCGTGCCATTTAACTGAAGCTTCAATTCTTCTCTGAATTTTAAGGGCTTGTATAACAGTGCCATTGGGGGACCAATGAGCACATTTTGGGTGTCAAGTTAAATATCAGGAAGAACAACGTCCATAGTTCCATTTGATCAAGCACCTTTTGTTTCCAAACTTTCCATCCCTAACTTGCAGAGAGATTGGCCAGCCCTGCTTCATTATTAGTTTTCTCTTTCCTTCGGTCTTCCCCCTTTATGTTTTGTTTGCTTGTAGAGGATACCTTATCCTCACCCTCACCCTCACCCTCACCCTCACCCTGTTGTAAATCCTTTCTTTCTCTTCTCTCTAATAAAATTTATTATTATCAAAAAAGAAAAAAAGAAAAGTGAAACTTTAGAAATAGGTATTTCTTTTATAAATTCAGGAGTAAAACTATTCTTTTGATCATTGAAAGATACAGTGTTACTCAAATGAGAAAAGTGGATAAGATGGAATATAGTCTTATTGAAAGGGGAAGAGGAAGACCTAAGAAAACACAAGGAGAAACCACTAAAAAAGACATTAATCTGAATGGTTTTACTGAAATTTGGTTTTCTAAATTTCTCAGTTGAATCCTTGAATGATTTAGTTTGCTTATATTTAGTCCAGTCCTTCCACACAGCTCAATTTTTTCAAATATGTAAAATTGGCCCTAAGTTTGGAGCATGCGTTATACTGTATGAACCTTGTGGAGCTTCATTCCTCAAGATTCTATCTCATCTTGAATTCAGGTGTGGATAACTTCATGTCAGTATAGCATTTTTATTCGCAGGAGAGAATACATTGAAATTACTCTCTATACATTTTACGTTTTTTAAAATTAGATTAAGACCAGTTAGAGATGTTGTTTCTGTATTAGGTGTCATTCGTATGTCCCTCTTAAAAGAAAACTTCAGTACGCCCCCTTTTTCTTTTACTAAATTGATTAGACATAGCTGGCTTCTTTTCATTTATTTTCGATTTTCAGAAACCATGACAGGTTTAAAGTAAAAGGAGTAGAAGGATTTTGTTGTTATTGTGTTTGAGGTTTAATGTCTATGGTCATATTACCTCCTGTCAGCTCTTTACACTTCACATTTTGGGATATTATATTTTGTGCTGGTTTTCTGTTCTCATTTTTAAAAATCTACCAGATATTGATGGCAGCTGGTGATACATTTAGAGCAGCTGCTAGTGATCAGCTGGAAATATGGGCTGAAAGGACTGGGTGTGAGATTATTGTGGCTGAATCAGAGAAAGCCAAAGCATCTTCAGGTACAAATGGAATTAGATTTTACTCCTGGATCTATCCCTCGAGTTTTATAGTATAGCATCTTTAAATGGATAATTTTTCTTTTCTTTTCTTTATTATTATTATATAGGTTGTGGATACTAACTTTTGCTCTATTACTTGCAGTGCTTTCACAGGCTGTTAAAAAGGGAAAAGAGCTAGGTTTTGATGTTGTTTTATGTGATACATCTGGACGTAAGTACAGAGGTTTTACAGCTAGCTGTTTTGTATTTTAATGAACTACATGACTGGTTGTATATTAGCATTGCGGTTCATTTTATGTTCTCAGGTTTACACACTAATTACAGCCTAATGGAAGAGTTGATTTCTTGTAAAAAGGCTGTTGGTAAAGTAGTTCCTGGTGCACCTAATGTAAGCCCAAGTTTTTAACACTTATTTTTTCCTCCTTACTCAATCATCTTGCTGCTGGTAAAGTTTTGGGCATTGCTGAGCTAATTAGATCATACCTTGCTTGTTTTTTGTATCCACTGCCAGTTTAAAGGCTTATTTGTTTTTTTAAAGTTATTTTCTAAGTTTTATTGTGCTTATCTTCCGTTTTGGTTTTTGGACAATTTTCTGAGCAGTAAGCTTTTAGACTTCAAGGCGGAATTTGATGATCCATTATAAATTTATAACGTGGATGGTATTTATCATCTTTGTTTGTAAACTCCTTACATTTTTATTTTGCTTTTGTCTGTTTTTGTCTAGATGGCTTCACTTGATTTATCTTATAAAACTAGATTGTGCTCTCTTAACACTTTTTATTCATCAAATGAAGTGGGAAAAAATGTGATCAAACACGACATAGGCTAACACTTCTGTAATTGGGAATTTTTTCTTACCTGCTTGTAGGTTTTCGTGTCTCATATGAATTTTTCACTGATGGCTTTTATGGTCATAGGAAGGAGAAAATCGTCTTGCCGACAACCTTTGTTAGTGAAAGACTAGAACAAGCAGTGTACAGTTATAAGAGATGTTTTAAAAAATGAAAGGGATGGGGTTGGGTATTCTTGTTGCTGATAATGTCTTTTGATGATATAAGCATACTTTTGTAATCCACGTGTGCAGAAGGGACAGCAATTTTTTATTTCTATTTATCTATTGTTCAAGGCTTTTCCTATTCCTAATGTCTTTTTGTATTTTTTCGTAGCAATCTATGAGCTAATGCATTCTTTAGTAACATGACAGGAATTTATTGAGTTTCCATTTAGTGAACTACATCCATGTTATTTGTTTCCTTCACCTTAGACATCATGAAAGGATTCAAGCTATAGCAGCAATTTTTAGTACATTAAATTTGACTATCTTCCATATATGAATTATTGTTATTATTTTTTGCATCTTGCCATAGTATCCTTTTTGTATCTTTAGTGTTAACAACTTCGTATGTATAGGAAGTAGTAATTAGTTATTTGTCCTTGGGTCTCTTTGTAATTTAATAAAGCTTGTTGATATATGTATGTGTGGAGTGTCTAGAGAAAAATATCCTTCTCACAACACCTTTTCTATTTCTCTCCACACATCTAAAATAGTTCATTTGAGAGTGTTGACAATGCTTGCAGGAGATCCTACTGGTTCTGGATGGGACTACTGGTTTGAATATGTTGCCTCAAGCAAGAGAGTTCAACGAAGTAAATTCTAGTTCTGCTTTTTAAATTGGATATTTGTCTATTGTGTTCAGAAAAATAGTTATTTTACATATTTGAAAACCTGCTATCACTATATGAGAATACCATTAGGCATGTGGATCGCTTCTTTGGGATGGGTATAGGATCTTTGTAGCTAAAGATCTGCATCTCAATATTATAGTTGAGACAGAAAATGTGAAGAGAATCGGAGATGGTAAAACAATTCTACATTGAACCTTGCAAGACTGGTAGCAGTAGAGGGCTTATGATTTCATTGAACTGAGTAAGGAATATTGAAGTTCATTCTGGCCCTTCCTGTGACGTGTGTAATGTTTAGTGTGAAATGCTGATGTTCAAGAGTCGAGACGTAGTAAACAGTTCAATCTGGAAAGAAAAGGATGTAGAAAACAGGCCCTGAAATGGAGTGTTAGAATATCTAGGAATATCTTCAGAGTATTTTAGCGTATCTTTAAAATATCTTAGCATATCTTTAGAAGATCTTTATAATATATTGTGGAATCAATTAGTCCTCTAATTGAGGAAGCAATCTTAGGAATTGTTTCCTAATTTCATTATATTTCCTGATTTGTTTTCTTATTTAATTAGGGTTATGCGTCTCATTGTCTTAGTGGACTTGGACTTGTACTAGTGAACAGTAGTACTACACTAGTACTTGACCTAATTATTAGTATAAATAGGGGTTAGTGCTTTATATTTTACAACACATTAAAATCAGTTTAATCACATATTATTCATTAGTATTTCTTCTCTTTTCTATTCATTCCTTATCTAAACCCTATAATTTCAACATGGGGATAGGGGAAGGAATAGATTAGAAAAATAAGCATCATACATATGTTGAAAAAATATCAAAAGGGAACTCATGAAGGCTTAGAGGTTTATTGTGTTAGTATGTATACATCAAACCTGCAGCCGAGTGAATGGTCAGTCACAAATATGATTTAGTTTTAGGGTATGGTGGTGCAGTGAGTTCCTAACTGTTGTTTTCCATCACCTTGGTTATTTTAGCTATTCCTGCCCTCAATATTTCAAAATCTGGTATTATGGTTGCCTCATAATTTCATATTAATTCACTGTTAGCTTTTATTGAAATTGTTTTGATTCTGAAGCCTCTGAACTTGAGACAGGTTGTGGGTGTTACTGGTTTAATTTTGACCAAACTGGATGGTTCTGCTAGAGGTGGCTGTGTGGTATTCTCTTCATTTTAACTTAATTTATATTTTTTTGGGCTCAATAAATTTTCATTATTGGTATTATTTCTTGTTGCTGGAGTGATCTTGGTAAGGAACAACTGAATAAGATAGTAATTTCTGTTGGCAGGTCAGTGTGGTTGATGAGCTTGGAATCCCTGTAAAATTTGTGGGTGTTGGTGAAGGTGTTGAAGACCTTCAACCCTTTGATGCAGAGGCCTTTGTCAATGCCATTTTTATGTAAACCAATATTAGGTTTTGGTATGTACATCATGACTTGTCCTTTCCATTCCTTTCAAAATTGAGTTTTTTGATTTGACCAGGGTATCTCCCCACCCTTAGGGTGAAGAACTAATCCCTCGAGAATAGTGGGAGGGGGTTCTCTCCAGGGCTCTTCAAACCTGTCACACTATCGAAATACTTCGCTTAAAAGGCTTAGGTTCAATTCTCGGCCAGCAATCCCCTTGTTAGGTGATCTATAAGTACTACTATAAGTCCTCACCAAAGTAGCCTCCTCTCCTCTTAAACTTTACTCAACAAAAAAAAAAAAAAATCTTCTCCATTGGCCCTCCCCAATTTTTTTTTAAATTAGAATTAGAAAGATATCACCCAACCCTGTTCGAATTTACATCCCAGACATCGGAATTTTGTAATTTGACAACTCATCTGAGCATATCATTTCTTGTTTTGTATCTTAGTCATGGCTGTTAGGTTTTATGCACAATGTCAAAATTAAATTAAGAATATTACCACTTGGGCTGTAAAGATGGGGTAAGCTTGGAGTGAGGGTTAGAGTAAAGGTCTTAGGTTCAATTTCTATATAAACAAAACCAAAACCAAAAAAAGGATTGTTACTTTTTTGGGTAACTAGAATTACTTTAGCCTTGGAGTTCTTTCTTGCATATTGGCTGTTTCAATCTACTGTTTTTTGACAGGGTTGTATATGTTACGGTTCAGAATCATTTATTGGCAGAACAGCTTGACATGAATATGCAAAGCAACACCAGGTCACAGGAAAGATGGCATTTTAATATCGAAGCCATTCTTCAGAGAGGCCAAGCAATGCAAAAGCCTGTAAATGATTTTGTGGTGCAGGATGTTGTTGCTTTTGACGCTGAGTGTATATAATCCTTTTGCATGCTATGTGGCTGGCACTTTCAGACAAAGCAAATGAGAGATGGGTTTTATATTCACTCCTGTTTATAAATTGAAAGGATTTTATTGTGGTATGGATGTAAATGATGCTACGGAAAATGTAAACAGTAAACACATGCTCCATTTTATGTCAATATCTGATGATATTTTCCCTCCTTCGACTTCTCAATCAAGTTTCGTATTTTATAGTTTTTTGTCTTGTCTGTACCTACATAGGGACAACTTTCAAACAAGACATGTTACTCAACCTTTCCACCTCAGCTGAGTAATCTTTGGATTGTACTTAACCTTTGCCCTTTACTGTAAATCAACATCTATGCAGAGAAGATCTTTGGTTTTAAGTGGTTTTGTTTTTGGTTAGACACTTGTTTAGGGGCTTTAGCCTATGGAGATTCCTTTTAATGTAATTTTCTTTATATATTGTACGTTTATTATAATAATAATCTTCCTTAACTTTTGCATCGAGATGGTATGGACGGCTGTTTCACCATGATAAAAAAAGTGGAACAAGGAATCTGCACAATTGTGAATGCAGATATTGTTCAAATGGTAATATTTTTAGGTTTATCTTTATGTATTTGCGAGATACCCTAAATCCTAGACTCGAACACATCAATCCTCATTCCTAATAATTTAAATTGAGATTCTATTTATTCAATTTTCCCTAATATCTCATATATCGTAAAATAACAATAATTAATAATAAACACTGGATTCAGCTTAAAAATAATAGAATAAGAATGCTGTATATAAAGTAACATCATGCAAATATTGTTAGGAAATATGTGAACATGCAACTTCACGTAAAAGAAAAAAAGAAGTTATCATCATTAAGATGTAATTTTTTACTTAATTGTTAATTTTTAATTGAGAGAACGGAAACAGAAGATTTCAATCTGTGAGATTGTGTCCAAAAAGGGTAATGGGTTATGAGCACTTGCCTGTACATGCTAAACTATCAGACAGAAATATTATGTAATGGTATTCTATTATTTTTTAGGGTATTCCATGTGAGGAGAAGACCAATAGAAGCTCCGGTGAGAAGAATTGATAAGTTGGAGGATAGTCCCTTAAAGAGAGGTAGAGGTAGACCACTGACAACACTAAAAGATATCATTAAAAAAGATCTTGAAATCAATGGTTTATCTGAAAGTATGGTCTATGACATAGCACAATGGCGTCGTTTGATCCATGTAGCCGACCCCACCTAGTGGGAAAAGGCTTTTGTTGTTGTTGTTGTTGTTGTATTCCATAGTTTATTAGCACTGTCAAATTAATGATATTCTATTATAATAATGAGAGTCTTAGCTTTTTGAGATTAAAAATAAAACATAAATACTAAAATTAATTATTTATAAGTTATAACATGGATAACATTTTTGAATGATCTTCTATAGTCTGATATTTTGATATGAACCACAAAAATATAGAAAGCATAGGAAGAGTATATTAATTACAATTTGTACTGCACCCGATCAAAAGGGTTAGATCAGCTTGTGAATATTTTTCAAAGGCAAATTTAACCCAACTATATAAACCACAATTAGTAACATCAATTCAAATTGTTAGTCCCTCCACCTTTAGAAAATGAAGTTAATTTAACACTTTATTTGCCGAAATTGCAAATCTTTGATGAATCGTTTTCTTTCTCAAAGGAATTTAGTTTCTCCCAGCTTCATATCTATGCAAATCCATATCAATCTTGTCTAAGTCCGTTCGAGATAAAAATGTCTATAGATATCTCCATCTATTTGAGAGGATGTTAGTCCTTGCAGGTTCAAAGATTAACAAGTAAAACATAATATAAAATCACACAACGAGTTTTGATTAGAAGTTTAGCATGTCCACGATTGAAATTGTTAAACTAATTTTGATTATAATTGAAATAATAGGCTCTATCAACACAACTATGTATAAAAAAAACATTGATCGATCATTGTATTGAGAGTCACAATATGCAGTGCAATAATTTGTTCTTTCCCGCCTGTTCTTTTAAGTGAATGGGTTGCAGTATTTAAACCATCATGTTTAAATCAAATTTAACTTGATGCTTCACGCTGAATAAGTTGATAGGGGTGGCCGAGATAGAATATAAATGACAAAAATCTTATACTTAGCACTTTTTAGTCTTCTATTGGAAGTTGGATGACATGCTGATCAAAAATCATTTTCATCTTATTCAAATACTGAATAGCAGAATATCCATCTTTGTTTGCAATTTTGATGTTCAGCTTAATAAGTTTAACTTTAGTTACTTGGGCAAATGGTTCATGAAGTGCTAACCACAATGCATTAACGGGCGAAACATTGATTACGCAAAAAAAATTCATGTGATAAGACAAAATTAATCCAAGCTATTATTTATTGATTCCAAGTATTCCAAAACTCATAATCTGGATTTCGCTACTCCTTAATTAATACTACCATATGCATCAATTTCTAAATTAAATTTTGATGGTTCTTTGCTTGTTTACTGCCATCAACGTCAAGACAGTCTATTCCATACCCTTTGCAATGGGAATAAACTTGCGCTTTCCGTAGCAGAAAATTTTCTTCCATTAGATTAAAGGCTAGAAGATTAGAAAAATGGGTTAAGGCAAGAATGATTGTAAAATTACTAAAAAAAAAAAAGAAATAGAACCAAGAGACTTACAGTATTTTTTTCTGTTGAGTAATAATAATTCGAGTAAGTTTGAACGAGTGTCATGAAAGTTTTTAATTCTTTTAATATTGAATTTAAAATTTAAGGACCATTTTTCTTAAATTGTTATTGTGTTTTTTTTTTACCCATTAATGTAAAACCATATCGTTACTCACTTACCCCATTTTTAAAAATTAAAAATTCACAAACTAGTACAAAAACAATTAGGGACAACATCCCTTTTCTTCACGTGTTCTCTCAGTTAAAAAAAGAAAAAATAGTTCTTGGAGGTTTTGTATGGATAATAGAGCTCTAAATTCAATTCCTACTATTCGTGAATTGTTGACTGAATCACATTCCCAAAATCACATTTTACACGTATCAAGCCCAGCCTGAATTTAAATTCAGATTCTAAGCATTTAATTGTCTTCAATATCCCATGCATTGTAAAAATAAATAAATAATAAGAAATTCTTTCAGTTTAAAAATAACAAAGGGAAATATGCATGAGAATTCTATATATATAATAGATGGATAGACAAAAACAAAATTGAAATTTAGTCTTCAAGTAACGATGAATCATTTTTTTTAGAGTTATTTATCCTCATATGAAGTTTGCTAATGGGTTTAGGCAAAAACACTCTCAGATGCAATGAAGTCTTATGTATTTTGTAATTAGCAATATTGAAAAACTCTCTAACTTCTTATTCTTGTGATTTTCAAATTGGTTATTTTTTACAATAGGGTATGCTATTAGGCTATTACGTATCATCAAACAGAAATGTCTCAATTAATAAATACATTTTCATGAGAAGTCATGTTCTTACAAAAGGTAGTTATCACCATCAAAGAGATGTGTAAATAGATATTACCATTAAAGAGATATGTTTCACCAAAAGATACATTTTTACCAAAAAGTATGTCTTGTTTGAGATACACTTTATGAAAATTCATGTCTCTATTAAGACACACTTTTATAAAAAAGTAATGTCTCAATTGAGACACACTTTCCCGAAGAGATGTATCTCAATTAATACACACTTTCATAAAAAGTTATGTCTCTATTGACATACTTTCATGAAAAATTGTGTCTCAATTAAGACACACTTTTCATAAAAAGTTATGTCTCTATTAACACACTTTTCATGAAAAATCATGTCTTAATAAAACATATTTTCATGAAAAATTATATTCTTAAATTCACTAAAAGATGTTAAAAAATTTACAAGCTAACTTTTGTAACAGATAAATTATTGAGTGTAATGATAGTCGAGTTTTCCAAATTATATTTAAGAGCTGCTTACCACCAAATTAGAATAGAAGAATCAACTATTTCCAAAACTACATTTTAATTTAGATTCTAAGTGTTTAATTGTCTTCAATATCTCATGCACCATAATAATAATAATCTATCTATATATATATATATATAAGTAAAATTGCCTTTTGAAGCAATTAATAATATCATTAAATATAATTATATCATTAAATACATAGTAACATTAACATAAATGAAATTATAAAATTTAAAAAGAAAATTCTTTTAGGAAGTAAAATGTTATCAAAGTATATAATTAAAACTTAAAGAATTAAATAGTGAAATAAAAAAATAAACAACCCTTCCAATATAAAAATTTAATTTATAATATTTACTATATTTACTTTTAAGAATTTTTATTAAAAATTACTTTATAAATTTAACATTTATGAAATCATAATTATATATAAAAAATTATTTTTAAAAAAATAAAATTAAAATTAAAATGTGCAAAGCACAAATAAAATAAAATATTTCAAACATAAAAAATTAATTTTAAATATTTTTTCATTTATTTATAGAAATTTTTATAAAAATTATTTTATAAATTGAACATATTTAAAATAATAATTATAAAAAATATAATTATAAATAAAAAATTAAAATATAAACTATAAAATAACCCGTGTAAAGCACGGGTAAGATAACTAGTAATAATAATAATAAGAACTTCTTTCAATTTAACAATAACAAAGGGAGATATCCATGAGAATGCTATATATATAATAACATCATGCGAATATTGTTAGTAAATATAATCATGCAACTTTTGAAAAAAGTTTTTAATTCTATGCTACATGCAAATCTACAAAGACCACAAAAAATACATTTCAATTACACAGCCAACCTGTCCATAGTTAAATCCAATATAATTTGGCTTAATGGGTTGATAGGGTCTGTTGGATCAGACTTTTTTTAATGGACCTAAAAGTGGTTAGTGGGATGCTTACTATCCACGAGCGTCTAATGGATAACGGATTAGCCCCATTCTATTCCAATATATACATGGTTACTACATACTATGTCCCTCATGATAGGTAAGTTTTGAATATCAACGGCATTAAGCCTCTTGCTTTTTATTTTTTTGGTAGAATTAAGCCACCTACTTCACTAAACAATAAAAATAGTTACATGAGCCGTAAACTTTGATAAGACAGATATTGAAGGTTATGACATTTTATTTTTGACGATATCATGTTTGTTGTACAAAAAAATTATCAACATAAAGGCTATAGCAAATTGGCAATGGGCATAATTAACACACGAGAGTACAGCACTATATATCTATTATAGATATGAATCGGCCTAATTAATTTGAAATTTTTTGTTTTGACAATCATTAAATAGAACTGCAGAACGACGTTCACCAGAAAGCTAAATGTTCATAACTTGGCAACTGGCATGTTATAGAAGGTAGCATGAGTAATATAAAGCAAATTCCCAGTTTTCTTCAGTTTAAACTCAAGTGCAACTACAGTCAAATTTCTTCCACTCTTCACCACGGAGGCATTAGCTAGCACTTCTTCCTGCGCAAACATATCGTGCAAAATCCATTTATTGAGGGATTTAAGCATGAAACGGGGCAAATGAACATCAAAATGGTATATTAGACTGCCCAGTTTTGGCAACAGTGTCACCATTTAACATTTCTTTCTAGAGGTTTTAATTTACGGATTTGGATCCTCTAAAGGGCACACTTTGGAGTAAAGTGCAAGTGGTAACCCCTCATGAGAAAATAAAAGGATTAAGCTCTAACGAATTCATAGTTTGTAATCTATGTGCTTGCATTATATCAAAATCTAAACCGTTGATTTTTTAATCAATGGTTATCAACACTTTCCTTTCCTTTCTAAAGTGCACCAAAAATTATATCTCAAACTCGGATGCAATCCTGGAAAGCCTCAATGTGAGATGTAAGAGTCATCTGGCAAATGTCAATGCAACTCACCAACGTTACATATTGAGTGAGTATGAAACTATACCCTTTAATTATGTGCTAGGAATTTCCCTCTAGTAATGGGAAGCGGGCTAGTCTACAAAATGCCTGTTCGCTTCTTGTTGGGGATCATAATCTTTCTTGCAGAAACTGTACTTGTAGGATTGATTTTTCAAGACCTTTAGAGAAAGAGAAGAACCAGAAATTATAGATTTTCCAATCACAACCCTTGATCCTATTAAAAGACTGGAGCCCTTTAGTAGGCATATTCATCTTTGCAGCATAATCAATAAGGTCTTAATCACACTGATCCAAAGCAGCTCTGAGGAAATGCTAAGAAACTGTGCAACTGCAGTTGAATGATGCTAAGCAACACTACTATAATGCTAAGAATCCCAGCATCTCATAGCTTAAGGTTGAAGTGACTTGCTTTTTGAAGTCCTCAGCTTTGCTCTGATGTTTCAAATGCAATTTAGGATATAAGTATTACATTTCCTCAGGCATCATAATGAACCATTCTAAAGGGTTGGACTCCATATTATTGATCTACCATCTACTGATTTGCAGATAAAGCAAAGTAGTATTGCAATAGACACAATGGAAAGAATCTAAGTTTAATACACAGAACTCACATTTTTTGGAGCGCCAGAGAGGAAAGACATGCTAATTTCCCCAAGAAAAAGTTCCTTGTCGTCAGCAACAACAGTTCTAGCACAAGCAGTAGACAGAACCTCAACCAAGGATCCAACAGCCCCTCCATGCAGCGTTTCATAGCCATTCTGCACTTCCAATAAAGAAAATGAAAAAGGTCCACAAACAATCACCTAACATTTTTGTTTATTTCCCTTCCATTTTTCAGATAAATTTTTAACTTTGAACCCAAAAAATAAGTTTGGTTTCTATGGTAAAAAATTTAATAATGAAATCAAAATTGCAGCCTTTCAATTGACTGTATAAGCCTCAATCAACCAAAAACTTTCATAATCACCAAATTGTACTTACCCAATATAACTAACCGCGAAGATTCCTAACAATTATCTAGGAATTCATCAGTAATTTCGATTGACCAATCCACAAACATTTCAAAGCATAGAATGATCTTCTTTCCAATTTCCTCAGGTACCAAACAGAACAAACAGAGCAACATAATAGAAAAACAAGAAAGAATCAATTAACAGTGTCGATTTCTAATAATGATCTTGCAAATTATCAGAAATTTCGATGGATCCATCAATTTTCTCAGCTGCCAAACAGAACATCAAGAGTAGTAGTAGTAGTAATAATAATAATAATAATAAAAGAAAAAATAATCAATAGTGAGGATTTCTAATAATTATCTAGCAATTTATGATAATTTATATAGGCCCATTTAACAAAACATGTTAAAACATACGTATGAGTATGACCTCTCTTCCCAATATTCTGAGCTACCAAACATAGGATCAGGAGTAATAACATAAACAAAACAAGGAAGAGAATAAAAGGGGTTACACAGATAGGGGGTTTGGCGACAACAGTGCAAGAGATACGTCCCCGTTGGACTTGATCGACCTTGATGAAACTCCGAAGGAAATGGGAGTAGAAGCCATTGGTTTCCGTGTCACCACCAATGTCAGCCCCCCTGAGAAATAATAAGGTCTCAGAAGCATATTGAGGGTCCATTTCCTTGGAGATCTTTAGTGTTGGAGAGGAAGAGAGAGTTTCAGCAGCAGAGGAAGGTTTCGCCGCCATTGGTGACTTGTTGGTTAGCGCCTTACTCTGTTTCGCAGTGTTCAACAACCAAAGTACCAAACCAAACAATTATTCTATTTTTCTATTATTATCAGTTATCATCGTCACATTAAACTTTCTACTTTTGTCACTGTCCAACAGTACCTAACTCCGTGTGCACAGGACAATGTTCAATATTATTTTTTTTACATTACTTTTAAATGATGATTAAATTATTAATTAACGAAATATATCATTTAATTAATAAGTTTAATATTATTTATAAATTAATAATTTATTAATTAAATAATATATTTTATTAATTAATAATTTATTTATCATTAATTAAATTTATAAATAATAAATTATTAAAATTTATTAATTAAATAATATATTATATTAATTAAAAATTTATTTATTATTAATTAAATATAAAAATAATGTAAAAAAATAATATGAATATATGCAACATAAGTGTCGGGGTTTTAGACCCACTTAAAGTTACTTTGAAATCAAATCAATACTTTGGTTTCAGTATATATTTAATACTAAACTCCCGTGTGCATTTGCAACACGTGTCGCGTTTTAGACTTACTTAAGAGTATTTGATTCAAAATTCGAAAAAATATTTTTAGAAATAATATACACAAAAATAATATTTTTAGGAATGATATTTCTAATAATGATGATTATTATATTTGGTTAACTAAAAAAATTTTTGGGAATGACTCCAACAGCCGGCGACAATAGCCGAAGTCACATGCAACCGTTAATCTTTAGTCGCGACAGGGGTAGCTAGATTCCTGTGACCAAGGCGATGGCTGAAGTCATCAAATTCTGATGATTGGTATGGTGGCTAAAGTCATTGGTAATTGTCAGTCACAGTCGCTGACTTGCGGTGACTAGATTCCAGTGACTAGTGCGATAGTTGAATTCGCCAGTGGCGACAGAGGTGGTCGGATTTCGATGAGTGGTGCGATAACCGAAGTTGTCGATCATCGTCAACTGGCGACGATGATCGGTGGTGGTTGATGGCGGTCACCGACAATGACGTGATAGTTTTTGGTTAATAACGTGATGATAAAAGAGTATATATTTTGGACATTTCGCTTGGTAAAAATATTCCTATGTCATGAGAATGTTACAAACTCACCTCTCCCCATGGGTATGAAAGTGTGAGAATGTTGGTTAAAAATCATTCTCTGGAATTATTTTTGGACAGGAATGTTTTTTCAAAACCTGTACCAAACATGAGAATCTAACATTCCCATGTAAAGATTCCCAAGAATGAAAAAATAATCTGTGAACCAAAAGTCTCGTTAAGATTACTTTGAAATCAAATCAATACTTTGGTTTTTGTATGGATTTAATTTTAATTCACCGTCAGTGCAAAAAAAATTTACATTATCATCCAATCATGTACTAACACATAATTAAAAGTGCTAAATTTTGAGGTAGTTGTGATAGTTAAACTCTTTTAATGATTTGTCAATATATGATTAGATGACAGTGTAAATTAAGCTCTTTTATTTTTTTTTCTTTTTCTTTTTTTCCAAACTATTTACAATCTAGGATTGTAAGAATCTTTTGCAAACATGGTTAGTTCGCGAAGAACTACAACCGGTTGGACAAAACTTTTTCTTACACTATGCAGCCAACACATGCCCTAGGAGAGGAATGGTTCCTACTATAGGTAAATATGAGAAGACTAAGAATGCAATGTATGTCTCCTCTAATCTTTTCTTTTTCTCTTCTTTCGCCAAAGGAATTTAAAAAATTTAAAATTTAAAATAATAACTAATTTTTATATAAAGACTAAATAATTATTAAATTAGAATAAATAATCGCATTAAATGATTATTTATTCTTTATATCTAAATATCTTGATCGGTTAATTAATTTGTATCCCTACTTTGGTGTAGGAGGTTGGCAATTAATTACCCGCCTTTCATAGCAATAAGATTAAAAGATTGCGTTTATTTTGATAAAATTATAATGCATATAATTAATATTTCACTTTTTATGTTACATTTCGTGTTATGTGTAGATAACAGGATAAAATAATACTTAGATAAATTGTATCGAAATAAATTTTTACAAAAACTAAAATAAATCATATTTAAGCATGGATAATATAAATAAAGATTTTCATTAATAGTCTAACAGCTGTAAGCGACATTAAATAAGCCAAGTTTGTTTTATAAAACTTTGACCTTAATTTGATTTATTACTTATTATAGACTTTTTTTTGGGCTTGACTTAGCACTTTTGTAAAAATATAAGCCTAGCATGACTTGAAAGTTTATTTAAAAGTCTACATTACATAAAGACTTTCAAATAGGTTCAAACTTTATAAGTTTTAAATACTTAACAATATTATTGCATTGTGTATAAAATAAATAAATTATATAAGCATTATAAATTTTTAATTATATGTAATATATATGCAATAAATAAATATGTAGTATGTTAGGCCAAATTAATAGGCTTTTATAAAGACCTAAGTCTTGGTATAGTTAACTAAATAGACATTTTTTAAATTTTAAGTCTAACTCGTTTGATAAATAAGTTTGACAAAAAATAAGCTAAGTCGTAAGTTCTTATTAAACTTGTGTGACCTATTTTCACCCGGTAATATGCATGATACATGGATACCTATATTAATTTTGTTAAAATATGGGGCTAATGGAGGATTAAAAATGTGGATATTGGGAAAACGGTCAATGTTGAGTTCATTTTATTCCAATCAATAGTTGGTAAAATCTAAAAGTGTCTTCTGCATGTTGAAAAAAGTTTATTTAACCCACAGATGGATGGGAGAAGGAAGCCGGAAGAGGGCGGGGAAGCCTGAGCATGGAATGCCAAAAACGTGCGAAACTCAAGGCTAATTCAGAAATAAATTATACACAGACATAAACTCATGTCATTTGAAAGATCAAACACGAATGACATGTTACATATAAAAAACCCATATCTTAGAAAGAACTTACCAAGAACATGGTTATTCCAAAACCATTGATAAACAATATTATATGAAAAATAAATTAGGTGAACTTAGTACAGATGGTTGGGTGGGTGGGGTTTAGATACTAGGCTTTAATTGAGTTGGATTTTTGCAAGTATAAGCCTCTTATGGCAACAAGATGATTTATGGAAGGTTATCTTAAAGAATGAAAGGAGAGCAGGTAGCCTTATATGATAGATCAAGAAAGGAAAAAATCCTTGAGTCCAGACAAAATCCAAATGAAATCACAGTAAGGGGACTTTTATATAGAGAGCAGCTTCAAGCAAACTATAACAGAGCTTGGGAGTAGAGAAAGAGTCAGATTGTAAGAATCTTCCTGTGATTTTTTAAATCTCTTTTCAAAGCCAAAGATGCCTCGTGGGACGCTTGAGGTTATTTTGATCAGCGCCAAAGGCCTTGACAGAAATGATTTTCTCAGTAAGTAATATATATACATTTTTTTTATAGCTATATCTCCCTGTTGTATATTGCTGGTGGCAACATCAGATATGGTGTATGGAATTGATTCACTCAATTTCTGCATAAAAATTTGGTTAAATTTTTTTGCTTTGCATATCTCAATTTTTTATTAGACTAGAATTTTCATCTGATGATTGTTGCATCTAGAGACCTTTGTTGTTGGATCTCTAAAATATGTCTTAAATGCAAATTAAACTTGACAATCAACTAAGACCTTTTTTTTTTTAACTTCAAAGGCATTGTAATTGGCTAGTTTTAATCAGCATATGTTGACTCAACAATTTAATAACTCAAATTAGTGAGGATTATTCTCTAATGGGTTGATTCTCAATGAGCAGCTAACATAGATCCTTATGTGATTCTAACATATCGGTCGCAGGAGCACAGAAGCACTGTGGTCAAAGGTGCGTTTTGTGCCCAACTTCACCTTGTATTTGCTTCTTTACCATCTTCTCTCTGGTGCCTTAATGACTGTATTAATTGTCTATAGCAGGTGCAGGATCTAACACACAGTGGAATGAGAGCTTTCTCTTCACAATTTCTGACAATGTTTCTGAACTTAATCTGAAAATAATGGATAAAGATACTTTTACTAAGGATGATTTTCTTGGCGAGGCGAAGTGAGTTTAATTCTCCTCTAATTTGGACACTTTAGTTGGTTACCTTGCATAAAATTTTCACTGGAATCCAATAGGATAGAGTTGACGAGAAGGGGGATGACCTTACAACTATTTTCAGTTGTACAATGTGACTTCAAGTTTCATTTAGACCTTTTTCTCTATTCCATTGATTTGTAATTTGCAATTTCATATCATATCGTTAGCGGAATTAGACAATTTTAGGTAGAGATACTATATAGTAGAATTTTAGAAGAGGATCAGATTTAATTTTTATGTGAGATCTACCTAAAGAATAATGTATATTACACGTAGAACATTTTTTGGCTTTGGGGCTACCCCACCTTTACACCTAGGTTCGACCCTTAGACCCTTTTAGTATTTGTTGTTGACACGTAGTATACAGTGTTGAGCTATTGAGCGTTAATATGCATTTCTCATATGCAGAATTCCTTTAGATCCAGTGTTTTATGAGGGTAGCCTTCCTGAAACTGTTTACAATGTGGTGAAGGAGCAGGAATATTGCGGGGAGATTAAGGTGGCTCTCACTTTCACTCCCGAGGTAAATTCATTAAGTTCATATAATCATATCTTGTATTTGTATCATGAAGTCATCTGTTCACATCATGGGTATATATTAAAAGTCCTTCTTAAACCTTCATGTATTAAACTTTTAGAATGATTCTATTCATAATATACTGTCAAAGTCTCTTTAATTAGGTGGTTAAGAATTCGATTATTATCTCTTCCATTCATATAATCAAAGGTGTTAAATATTGTCCAATTTACCATTAACTTCTGGTTGCAGAGAGGCAGTGACCAAGACTACGGTGAAGAGTAGAGTTATGGTGGATGGAATGAATCAGTTAGAGATTACTGGGGGATCTTAGTGGGTGGAATGAAGGAGGCAATCATTGACACCTTGAACTTCTTGGGGTCACTGAGTTATCTTTTCATAGAATAATAGTTATAATAATTTACAATGAACACTCTGTTAGAGTGCTTTCTGGTGTGTTGATCATATGTGTGCGGGAAGAATTTGAGATTGTCTTACCTTCAGATTCTGTTTTCTTCTTTTCAAATGCTATTTTTTGTCCTTTTAATTTTCTCCAGAGGCATAAACATGAAATTTATTACTTTATTTTTTTATACGAGAATTCAAAAATAAAAACATATCAAAACGTACAAAAGAATGTAGGAGACAAAATAAAATAGAAGGAATATAAGAGAATTAAACTAAAACTGTCTGCTACGGATGATAGCTGGACGAGATGATCCGAGTTCCATGCTTAAGTGAATAAGGATTGAAGAGAGTAAGGAACCATTTTGAGTATTTTCTTTAATTATTAAATCAATTATATTAATTAAATCCTTATTTTTTTCCGTTCTGAATTTTGTACCTTCTGGTTAATACGGAAATCAGATACTAGGAGTTAAGGACTTCATCGTGTCTGGAATGTGACAAAGCTGAGACAACACACCTTCCAGTGGATAAATGTAATAAAATCTTAGGAAAATGACAATTTGGTTCTACTCACTAATGAGGCAAGGTAAGCCGGTCACATTTCTCAATGAGATGAGACCGATATGCTGATGAAGATTCTGAGACGTACCAAGGAGTGTCATCTGGCTTTTGCAATGGATGAGGCTCTGGCGTAGAAGTTGGGGAGAGCTCATGTGACATAACTCAGTTGTTGAGACAGTTTGCCAGAGTTAAATGGTAGCATGCCTATGGTGAAGTTAGTGCATGTGCAGATACTTTAGCTAAACACGGTCACTCTCTAGATCTGGGGCAGGCTCCAAACTCTTAAGCAGGTGCCCACGTTTCTTGTCTTCCTTTTTCTAATGATCCTTCTGGTACCCTGTTTGAAAAGGGTGGTTAGTTGCTAGTTTTTCTTCATTCACCCACCTCAAAAAAAGAAAAAGAAAAAAGAATCCTCTCTGAAGTTAGAAGTTAAGTCATCATCACTCTAATTATATCAAATTGAATGGCATTGTCGCATTGAACATGTATAGAAGAACACGTTTTTGTATACATTAAAATAATCTTTCTTGAACATTAACTCATCTACCAATAAATAAGAAATAATCTACCAATGATAATCTTATAGTGACGTATATGTTTTTATACGTTTGAAGAATTCTAACTGAATTTGTATAGTATCAACAACTCTTTGTTTTAAAAAAGAGTTTTGTAAAAGGACTAAAACAATTAAAAAGAGAAAGTTGGATCTAGGCATAATTCAGCTGACACTGTACTGGTTTAGGCATTTTCTGGTACAGTGATTTCTACTTTTGCTTCAACTTTAAGTCAGCAAAGAATATCAGAGAGAGAAGGATTCTGAGTCAAATGTTCTTGTCCCTATAGAATTTGAAAAGTATCTGTCCAAAGTCCGATTCCAAAGGCAAAGATGCCTCGTGGGACTCTTGAAGTTGTTTTGATCAGCGCCAAAGGCCTCGACGACAATGATTTTCTCTGTAAGTACTATGTACTAGATACAATATAAATAGCTGATGGGAAAAACAGAAATTGTATATATGTAAATGATTTCCTCTTTTTCATGGAAATTTCTGCATGAAACTGAGGATAAAAAAAGTTCGATTTTCAATTTTTAGATACATAAAAATTCTCTCACATTAAGATGGTTGGATCTAGATATTTGTTGTTAAACCTCTCTGTTAATTAAGTCTTTCCTAGTTGTAGATTGAGCTTGATCACGAATTCAATTGAAGACTGGTTTTTACCAGCATATGTTACTCATCAATTTAACAAAAAAAAATTTCAAGATCTTTCTCTCTACATCTCATATCTTTGATCTTTAACATCAGAATTTTAATTTATAGTTTACTTTTTGTGGGAGTAGGGGTTGACTGAGAATGAGAGTGCTACTATTGTTTGCTATCAATAAATTGATATCAATTGTAATGCTCAAATCTACAAATTACAAGAGTATGAAATAAATTTTAATGGGATAGAAGCTCGTAAAGAAGTTATCTACAGGAAGGAAAGTTCATCTTGAGATATTGGATCTAGATATTTGTTGTTAGAAAACTTTGTTAATTGAGTCTATCTTATTTGCAAATTGAACTTGATAATCAATTTAATTTACCTTTTCTTTAATCTGATTAATGCGTACTTTCCCAAAGGCATTGCAATTAACTGGTTTTAATCAGAAAATGTTGACTCATCAATTTAACTATTCAAATTGGTCAAGATCATCCTCTAAAAGTCTGATTTTATTCTCAATGAGCAGCCAGCATAGATCCTTATGTGATTCTCACTTATCGGACACAGGAGCACAAAAGCACTGTGGTAGAAGGTGCATTTCTGGCCAACTTCACTATATGTTTGCTTCTTTACCATTTTCTCTCTGGTGGCTTGATTATTGTATTATGAATTGCAGGTGCTGGATCTATCCCACAATGGAATGAGAGCTTTCTTTTCACTGTTTCTGACAATGTTTCTGAACTTAATCTAAAGATAATGGATAAAGACAATTTTAGTAACGATGATTTTCTTGGAGAGGCAACGTGAGTAAAGTTCTTCTTTAACTTGTACATTTTGCGGACAGGTTTTGCTTTTCCATTCAAATTTCATTGGAAGATGACATGATGGGATTCATGAGAGGAGAATAGTAGTCTAAATTCTGATGGACATTCCTATGAAGCTTTTTTTTTCCAATTTGAATTTTCATTTTCATTCGCATCATCTCACGTGTCATTAGTACTTGTTGCTGTGAAAAGAAAAAACGTTGTCAGTATGGGGCACTTCCACTTTCGACATACTAAATATGCATTCATTTCTCATCTGCAGAATTCCTTTAGATGCAGTGCTTGTAGAGGGTAGCCTTCCAGAGACTGCTTACAATGTTGTGAAGGACCAAGAATATTGTGGAGAGATTAAGGTAGCTCTCACTTTCACTGCTGAGGTAATGCTTGAATCTATCTTTCTATTATTTTTCTTCATGCTTTGGTGCCTAGCTCTATTCAAATATTAGCCATTAACTTCTGGGTGCAGAGAGGTAGTGACCAGGGCTACAATGCAGAGGAGAGTTATGGTGGATGGAAAGAATCGTCTCCTGAGTAGGGGCCTAAAGTAAAGGAAGGATTTACATATTTCCTAGACCCAGAAGTACTTTTAGAAAGAAAAATAAGCAGTTTTGGGTCACTTTGGGACATTCTATTACTGTGTTTTATGGTGTGATGATCTGATAGTAATGTGCTGTTTGGATGCTTTTCCTCCCTTTTCATGTAAACTTTATTGTGCTTAACATTTTATTTAAGAGCAGTGTTATTTTAATTTGTAACCATACTCTCACAATTATTTAGATTATAGGAAAACAATTTATTTTTGCAGGCGGTTGATATCACAAATAGTCAGCATCGAGCAGTTTGCAAATGTAGTTGTGATTGTTTTGTCCTTTCTCGAATTAAAAACCAACAAATTATCAAGAAAAGAATGCCAAATTTTCTGGTCCTTTAAATTATTTAAAGTATTAGAAGTATGAATGAACAGAGGTAACCATGAAAGGAGTAATAAATTGAATTAAATCCAAGAACGTTGCTGTGAAACTTCAAAAAAGATGCAGAGTATTCGAAACAATGCTCATGTAAGAGGTAACTAAGAAACATTATTATAAAGTAACATCTATTATAGAGAAGACGAGAAAAACTCTCATGAAGTGGTTTGATCATTAGAAAAAGGACAATAAAGACTCGTGTGAACAAGTGATCAAACGAAAGATAATTCCATTAAAAGAATAGAGAAAGATGTAAAAAAATATTAAGAAAAACTTATTGTAAATGATTTTACTAGAAAATTACCATTTTCACTTTGTCACCCCAACCCTGAGGTTTGAATTTTCAATCTGAGATTTGTTTCATCAATACGAAAGCCCTCATTGTTATCTTCGGTCCATTTTCTTTTGTACAACATGAATGCACGTGAGCACTTGAACCTTCCCATGTCATCCAAAATTCCCCATTTTCACCCCAAAACCCGAAGTCACTCGAAAATCTTCCCAAATCCATATGACATTTCCTAATTCACCCAAAGTCAAAGTTACAAAAGGATGGTTAAAGATATTTTTGCATGGTGAAAAAGTCTCATCTTGGCAAAATCTAGAAGATCATTTAGATTAACTTCTGCCAAAGTTGCAACCCAACCATGATAATTATTAAGTTCGATTTCATTCTTTCTTTTAACTCTCTTACGAGATAGGGAGGGGGAGGTGAGCCTGAGAAGAAATTTGCCAAAAGTAGGACAAACTCTTGGCTAATTTCATTGAGCATAGTGATAGAAGGTCACATGTCAATAACAAACAAACATGACATGTTGCATATAAAAATCCATCTCAGAAAAGTGCCAACAAAATGGTTCTGAAGGTATAGATAAGCATTGTTAAGTTTATTTTTATTTTTTCGAAAAACAGAAACTAAGGGAAAATAAGAGTATATGAAATTAAGCCCCTGGGGGCAACAGGATGGTTTATTATGAGTAAACAGATATTACTATGAGCACTTAATCGCTGGCTGAATCATCATCATATTCTAGGTCATCCCATTCTGAATTTGGGACCTGATTCACTTCAAACTCAGCATCACTATATTGTGAATCATCCATGACACTACTCTCTGACTCAGGCACGTAATCATGATCTTTCTCCCTGTCAGTGCTTTCACTTATGGTGGATGATTCAGAATCCATACCTGAAAGATACATATATTGAATCATTCATCCAGTTGACTACAATGAAGCGATGAAATGATAGAAGCATGCCATTATGCAGCTTCAAAGGTTTCAGTTGACTACAAATTAATTAACCAATGTACAATCCTGTGATTTCCCCTCCTATTCTTTACCAGAAGTATTTTTAAAAATGAAAAATGAAAAAACTGATATGGACAAAGTTGTGTGTGGCAATGCCCATGGTAACAGACAGACACAAATTTTAGAAGTTTTGTTCAGAAATTTACTCTGGTCAAGAGTTGATGAATTTGAGTCTGATGGTTTCCTCCGAATTGACAAGACAGATGTCTTCCTGGATTCGGTGGCAATGCTATCTTTCCCCTCATTCTTTGTCCTTTTACGTGATTTACAATTCTGCAAAGAGAAAGAAACATAAGATGGAAGTGGGGGGTTGTGGTTGATAGCTTAGCTCAAAACCAAATATAAATGGTAGAAGAAATTATATTTATCTAATGTAGCTTGCTATGGACATGACAGAGATGGAAAAATTGATAGCAGCAAATACAGGAAAGATGTTCAATGCATATATTATGAACAAGACAGACAAACTGTCAAACGACTATCTCCGTAAATGGGGCAAAGATTAAATCCAAATACAGCTATTAAAGGTTTCTCTGTAAAAAAGAGACTGGAAGGTCAATCCTCAAAATTTCTTCCTACAAGTAGAAACAAATATTATATCAAACTTACAAGTTGAAAAACAATAAATTAGCATCCAATGTAAAGTAAGGTAATTGCAGGGTCCAACTGAGAAAGAGAAAATGGAAGTAGAAAATGCAGTTGTAATCATATGCATTAAAGGTTCCAAATCTTCAATGTCTAGAATTCATTAACAGAAACATAGTGGAGCTGTTTTCTAAGGTAAGGTGAAAGCAATTGAAATGATCAAATCATTTACCCAAACAACATTAACAAAGAATATAATTTTTAAGTTTATGAAACCTATGTCTTGGCCATCTCATAGCCATATAAAGTAACAAGTAACAGCAATGCCACCTTCAAGGGTACTTCTTGAAACACATAATGCAGATATCTGGCCCAAGTTTCGCCAAGGATACCCACTGGAGCAAGAGATCCATAGTATTGGGAAGGAGCAAGATTGTATATTAACAGATTACGCAAGAAATATTTTCACTTCACGCTTCAGAGTATTCACATGTCAAAGTAATTATATAGGAAAAAAATAAGTAGGGATAATAAAATCTTCCAGTTTGAATCATGTCATAGATAGCATAATCTTTTAATGAATGCAGACCCTTTCAGCCTGCAAAAATTATATTTACAGACAGCCAATGCCATCCAAATCAAAAGGAAATCAGTGGTATAAGATGGGTGAAACCAGAAGGAAACTTTCTTATACAACAAAATCAAGGACTCAAAACAATAAAGTTGCCTATATAAATGACTTCATTATCCAGATTTCAGAAAAATAACAGCTGCAGAGATCCTTTCGAAGTAACACATACTACAATATTTAATTCTATCAACCAAACAGTAACAATTTTACAGGTGAATTAGATATCAAAATTAACTTAGTACGGCATCCATGAGATAGGGTAAAACCGTAAAAGTAAAAATGAGAAACCTAACCGTAAGGATGATAAACATACTTGAAAGATAGGAGAATGAAAAGTAAAATTTCTTAAGGTTATAAAATTATTTGAAGACTTAATAATTGTTTCAGAAGAAAACTTAGACAAATAGGAACTCTTGTTTTGATATAATAACTTTTCTTTAAGAAAACATAGAATTCATTAAGGATTGATGTAACAAATTATTTTTTGTACTAACTGTTTGAGTTTTTAATCAGAAGTCAGAAAAATTAATTATGAAGCAATTGAACAAAGCCAGAATATATTTTCTGATATCCAACCAAGAATTGGGCTCAATTGTGCTGCAGTCACTGCACTAATACAGTGGGAGAGAGAAAGAAATAAAACAAATGAGTAACATAATTTAAAATTAGTAGGATCAGCTTTTTTTGTTTCTCTCTTTCACCCACAGCGCCTATGCAGTGACTGCAGGAAATCCAAATCCCCAAGAATTAATCTCTGTCTGACTCGACCAGAAAGAGTCTAAAGACAGCACATTGAAACTTTAAAAATATTCAACAAAATCATTTGACACTTCCTTAAAGCACCCTTAAAAGATTACATGTGCAAGAAACATTCACAAAATGGATGGGAAATCCCTGGCCTGATAAGAACAATATATACTGTGGATGATTCAGGAAGAATGAAGTTCACATAATTAAAGATATCATATCTTTTATACAAACTATCCATATTCAATTTGTAAAGTATGACCTTATGTGTTACTAATTGAGACTTTGTCAATCACAAAGATCAAACTCACCGGTGAGTAGATGCCAAGCTTCGCTCTCTTAGCATACTCCACATAGCGCATGAGTTCAAAATAGGTATAAAACTGCTGCCCAGTACCTGGACAGTAATAGAACTACAACCAAAAAAATTCAAAACAGTCACTGAATGTAGACATTAATAGAGGATTACATTACATTTGTTTAGAATATTCAGAAACTCATTTCCTTTATTTCTACCTGGATTACTAATATTAATATGCTTTCTATGTCAGAGATATAAGCAGAACTGCTTCTGCAATTTTTTCCACTTTGATAACATTTTTGGGATAAAAAAAAGAATATTACTAGAAATAAAGGAGAGAGGGAGAGTACATCTGAGCAGAGGATTAGAAATCCTCCAAAAAGAAAACAGCGAGCCAAAGTGACTCAAAAATGCAACAAAGCTGTCCAGTTTCTTTGCATATCAATAATAGAAATGCCCAACCAAAGAGTAGAACACCAAAGAGAAGCCATAAACACAATCCTATGCCATTTTCAATGCAAGGGCAAAGAGTCACCCTTTGAAAAAGTGGTTTCCATTCAACCAAATACACCAGAGAATTGCAAACACTGCACACAGCCATAAAATCTTAGCCTCCATATTTCTGCCAAAACCTTTAAAACTTATAATGAGAAACTACTCCAAAGTGAAAGGACACATCCAGTGTTAGACAAGAACCCCAAACAGGTTATTCCATAAAAAAAATAGTTGCTTCACAATGCAAAAATAAGGGGGCTACTATTTCTGAACTAGACCTGCACATAACACACATATCAAGAGAAAAAGCCATCGTCTATGAATCTGCAACATGTCATTTGTCTTAATCCTTTTAAGTACTGCAGTGCAGTCCAAAAGGAAACTTGACCTTAGAGGAAGTTTTGGAAGTCCAAATGGGTTTCAACCTTGATAATTAAGAAAGCTAATTAGTCTTAACAAAAGAATTATAAGATCGATACAGTTTTTCCCCCCTCATCAACCACCA
Source organism: Styphnolobium japonicum (assembly GCA_023212625.1). Taxonomy (NCBI): domain Eukaryota; kingdom Viridiplantae; phylum Streptophyta; class Magnoliopsida; order Fabales; family Fabaceae; genus Styphnolobium; species Styphnolobium japonicum. The sequence continues at coordinate 8,306,116 of JALBWW010000007.1, read as the reverse complement.
ACTTTTCAATAACAAAACAGCAACTACTATGTACTGTAGGATGAAGCCCAGAAAGACTCTTGAGAGACTTTCTGGAACATTTTGAAATACCCAAAGAGCTTGACTATATAAATACTCAGTAAGGTTTAAGAAAATGTACGTGCATGTAGAAAATTTTTTTTAGACCATGGAGAAAGGCCCCCAAATTGATAAATAATATGCATGAAGAAATTATATACCAAAAAACAGACTTAGGTATTTTCTAGTTCTGATTCTCATTCCCCTAATTTATTATATGTCCTTCTAATTACTCGTATTACTTGTGTCTCCATATCAAATGCTGATATTCTTATTTTGCAAACCACATTTTTTTTAATACCAAGCAGTTTATATTATGACATTTCTTTTGTTGAGACAGATTTTAATGTCATCATTTGCCAAATTGCCAGGAGTCTAATTCTCTATGTCCAATTATAGTAGTATGTGGTCAATTTGCATTACCTCAAGCTCTTATTTGTTTTGAACGGAAAACCCAAATAAATTGATGTGATCATGTAAGAAATTAATGCATGATGAATGCATCTTCCAACTCCTCAGTCATGCCAAAACACACACTACCTTCGTACTAATCTATTTGCATGATAGTGATGTTATTTTGTAAACCAGAGTTAAGGTTATTCTTTCACTATGGCCTTATGAAATATTTTAGGAAATCTACATGACAACATGGCAGGTAATTCAGCCTTCTTCAGTTCTCCACAAGCTTCAGTAACCTTAGTTTCCATCATCCCTAGGAAGTTTTCCTAACAAGAACCCAATGGATCCCACTAAAAATGCAACATAGTTAAATATCACTGTAGAGTTATTTCCCTCCCTGATATGAAGACACCAACAAAGCCCTCAATGAGATTTTAAGGTCTGCCACTTTCTGCCTAGTTTCTTCAACTGTCTTTTAAATATATATTCTTTAAAAAAAATCATTTTAACTTGACTTTTCAAGACCCAAGCCCCATCAATGATGGTAAACCATAGATTCATTAAGAAATCTATCATCAATTTGGCCTCCAATTCCACAAAGATTCGCATAATTTCTTGTGGATGTCAGTCCATTTCCCTGAGATGAAAATTCTTTCCTAATCTTATAGGTGCTTTATATTTTTAAAAATCAACCACTTCATCCCATAAAAGAGGCAATAGCAAAAAATCATCTGAAAAGTCCAGCATTCCTCTCCAATCATATGCACCAAATAACTGCATATATTGAACACCATCAAAGAGCCCTATTCTCTTTACTACTCCCAAAACTTTTGAAATGGCATAGGAGAAAGTGCTAGAACCTCATTGGAGATATCCAACATTCACCACCAAAACCAAAGAAACCACACTACAAATATCTAGCTTCCAGATCCTTCACTTGTAAATATTTTTTTCCATTTCTTATTCTAGATCCTTCCATTAACAACTTAGCCTTTTCTACTTCCTCCCTGAAGGTTAATAATTTTGTTTGGACATAAAATCTTAATAGGATTACTATTAATGATCTGTTCGAGGTGCAACTGGTGCGTAGGCCTCCTAAGGCTTTATCCCCCAGATGCTTGCGTTATGTGTTATAGGAATTCAAAATCTGCCAATCATATTTTATCTAATTGTGATGTTGCTAGGTAGGTGTGGGAAATTTTTCTTGGTTTGAGCATTAGATTTGTCCTGTCTTATGAGAATTTTAGAAAGGAGGGCAAGGTGTTGTGGTGTTTGCTTTTTTTGCAAGCATGTAGTGTCTATGGTTAGGGGGGAAAATGTTAGAATTTTCATTCAGCAGTTCTTTTTTAATCGCTGGGTTTTTGCTTATGGTTTCTTTAAGGAGGGTTCTTTATCAGATACAAGGGATTGGAGAGCTATTTTAAGCTAATGTTTATTTCTCTTTTCTTTGAGTTCCTTTGTTTTTCGGAGGATTGCTGATCCTCCTGTCTTACAATTTTCTTCTCTCTTAGGAAATTCTTATTTTATCAACAAAAAAAAAGGTTACTAGTCTTAGAATCAGAGAAACAGATAACATAATCACTAGGAGAAAGAGCACTTTGTGGTCAGAAAACCTGCAACAAATCATTTGCATTAATCCTATTCAGAACTGCAGTCTAAATGAAAGATTTCACCTTAGAGGGGGATTAGCAAGAAGAAAGTTGTCCCTGTTTTGAGAATGAGTAAGGAACTAGAAATAATTCAACAGGAAAACACCCCAAAGGAGTCTAAGGTCCAAATCCTGCTATTCACCAAAGGGGTGAACAGAGTCAAGCAAAGAGATGCCATTAAGGCTTTGAAAGAAGAAAAATTGAAATTCCTATAGATGGTAGAATTCAGAAAAAATAATGCCAACTACATTTTATTGCCATATAGATCCTTCACTTATTTAAGGTAACTAAAGCACTGATCAATGAAGGCTTGAAAAGGGCAGAAGAGTTCCCACGTCTTTCACTTCACTAAGGCAGTATGACAGCTACATTTCAGGCTCCTACCATGCTTGGGAGACTTTGATTTATAGAAAGCAAGGACCTTCAGCAGATAACAAGGGCCTAGACAGAAGAAGAAAAGAATGTTTCTAATAATCTGTTTGTTCAAGTCTCCATTCTTGACTTTCATCTGTGCTGTTGTTGTTTCTTCTAAATTTATGTTTACAATCACAGTGACAAATCAAACATGACAGAAAGAAAGAAGCACAATTGTAAATGATAAAGATAACATAGGGAGGTTGGAACCTGTAATTTAAAAGCCTTCCTAATCTGCACAATATCCTAGTTATGCTCCACTGAGAAATAAATACCATGCTAATTTTCCATTCCCCCCCCCCCTCCCCCCAAAAAAATCAAACAGGCTACACCACTACAGTCTGCAATATACTTCCAATTTTAGCTAGCATGTATGGTCCTGTCAGTAAACACCTGTGCAAGTACAATGACATGCACATGTGTGGAAATATAATAGGCAAACATGCACTTCGTCTATATTGAGGATTCTTATATTAAGTGGTCCACATATTTTTTGAATTACAAACAAAGCTCAATGATTTCAAAATATTCAACTTTATCCCAGTTGTATCTTACCTACATGCAGCAAGCTCACATTAATTATTGAGTGTAGTATAAAAAAAAGCCATTACTCATCTGGGCCTGCATTTGTGACTAAAGGCAGACACAAGTGGAGACATTCACCACAAGATACAGGTCAAGCTAGATGAGAATGTAATATGAGATCAGGAAGTTAAACTATCTAATATCATGGATTTCAGGAATGTTGGCTACTATTTAGTTACAAGCACAGAGAAATGAGAAGTTATTCCATTTCCATGATGGGACTAATAATTTTAAATTATATCTTCATGTCTGTTACCGTGTATAATTTCAACCATCATCTCAAATACGGTGATTTTTCATACACTAGATTTTTTGCTTGAGTAACTCTTCATCTTTTATTTGTACTAGGTAAAGCCAATATGCTGCTCAATAGAAGGAAGACGGGGGTGCTTGAGACAGGAAAAATTGGAAAACAAAGAAAGATCCTCTAAACCAACAAGTATATATAACACGCAAAGCATATAATTATCTGCATAAGAAAACCATCCAGGAACCATTAGGGGCTCATCCTGTCAGGGATACAGCTGTTATAGAGACAGAGTGACAGACTACATCTCAGGGGGTATAGGGGCAGCCTAGGACAGTTTAGTTAGTATCAAACTGCAAGTTATTGCTCAGAGTATTTTCATTCCCTGCCTCTAATCAACCAGCCACAAAACACCAGAGTTCAAAGACTTGGGTAGTGAAACCATTTTGAACTTTGTTATTGAAAAAAGGAGACATACAAACAGGTGGCAGTCACCTAGCTTCACTCTAGCATCTATGATGAGATTTACAAGACAATACCAACAGGGGTAATATGTGAGAAGGAATCTAGTATGTTTTTCGCTTTGTTTCATAGATTTTAAAAAATTTCAAAATGGAAAACAAATTCCTCTCCTCCTACATTAATCCCAATGCATTAGGTATTTTCAATTGAAAGAAGAGAGAATCAGAATTTTTAACAATTAATTAGTAGATACGATATTTACAAGGCAATTCAAAAAACATAACAAAATCGGCAACACAATCTGCATTTACAAAATGAAATCAATTGAATCAATCACCCTTCAAAAGATAACTCCCCGCATGATCAACATTAATGAAAGTTAAAATCTTGATTGCCCTTACTAGAATTCAATAACTTCATTAAAAAAAATCAGAGAATATAAAGGATATTTCTTCAGTACCGATATTTTCGAACCATCCTTTTGCACTTCAGTTTCTAAAGTCCATCCGGTAGGAATCGGGCATGCTGAATTCTTAGGTGCCATATAAGCAACAGACTTTCTCCCTGAAATAAACTGCGAAAGGTCTCTTCCTCCTTCCACTTTGCTTGAGAAGCTTTTTCAATCTGGGTTTGTGATAAGGACATGACAGTAAAAGGGTAAATATTGCAACAACAAAAATGCTTCCAAAACCACGTGTTCCCATTCTCTCCACGTGTAGTCGTTGATAATCAATTCATGCCTGAACGTTATATTTTCCTTGCCATTTCTGTGGCCCACAGATGAGATGCAGTGAACTAAACCAACTATACTTAGCTAGAAGGTTTTATGCGTGAACTGATGTCAATTCAGGGGAAAACATTACCAAAATAATTCAATTACCATTTCTGTGAACAACTCACTTGTAGTCCCACCAAGCACAAGGGAGGCACAGATTCTCTTGAAATCACTGATACAAATGGAAACACCTTGTAGTAATGGCAGACAAATCAGAGGGCGGGAAAAGATCTTAAATAGCATGCACAGAAAAATGAACCAACGTCATTATGATGTCACCTAAGGTCCTTATTGATTGATTAAAAGGAACAGGTTAGAATGATGAAGTAGCAAATTGTCAAGGAAATCAAATGCCTTGATCAAGCATATACCTATAACAGAAGTCGTTTTGCTCTGCACCAAGTAGCCATCAAATGCTGAAAAGCAATTTTAATAAAATCTGAAGTCATTTATCTTTAAGGACCATAACACAACTAAGCAATCAAAAAGGCTACCTTTAGAGAGAGAGGGACAATGCTGACGATGATTGTCGTCTCTCTTCTAGTGTGACCATAATCTAGATGTTGTAGTCCAGAACTCTTTGAACAGTATTCTAGTAAACTTCTCTTATGATGCTACATGTAACAAAGGCAGATCAAATAAATTCAAATAAGACCTCCAAGGCAATAAAAGAAAACATTTCATTTTAATCTAGGACCTCATTAAGAATCCAGTTTCTGCTCCATACATTTAGTGCAACCAAACAACAGCATTGGTTAGTGTTTTAAAAATTGTGGCAAAATACTAAAAGAAGAAAGAAAAAAAGATAAAAAGTGTAAACCCGTTTTACTTTTTTAATATATAGAGCAAAGTGAGTCCTGATTTATTTTTGGAATAGGCAGAGCATAGCAATTTATTGTTATTTGGAGAGAGTATAGAACACTCGAGTTTACGAACAGGCCAGTTAACAAATATTGATATTCTCACTTGATGATAATTACCCACTTCTGAAAAACAGATTTACCCTCAATATACACCTGGTGATAAGTAGTTGAAAGGACAGAAATTAATAATGAAAAGGTTAACTACAGTAGAGGATTTACCCCTCCTTTTGCTCATTATTATCCAAACTCAAACATAGCCAACACAGAAATCCATACTCACCCACTCAACCACAAACATCTATCTATATTAGGATTCAGAGGCAAGCCATATTTTTTGCACTGTTCTTCTTTGTAAATGTGAACAAACCAACACACATAATGCCAAGCCCCTGCTCTATGGTATCCTAATGAATACAAGCACACATGAATAGCATGGTGTGAGGTCTCCAAATATACTATCCTAGCTAGTATAAAGACCAAGAAGTTTAATGAATATGAATAATTGTTAAAATAGAAATGCTAAGAAGGAAAAGACAAGTACCAGTGGCAACATCTTCAACCCTTGTCTTTTCCAGTTCTCAACATCTATAGATCGTTGTGATCATCATCATATACCATCCACAATATATGCATTTTACACTAGCCCCATATTTCATTTTTATGTCATTGCTAAAAAGTTGCTGCCTTTTTCATACATTGTAGTAGTGCACTCACCAGTAGAATTGTGAAGGAATGGCTACTGCCACTATTGCCTTTAGAAGCAGCATCTACATTGAACCCATATTTGGAAAAGAGGAACCCATCATATGTTGCTGCCAAGCAATAGAAGAAAACCCTGGAATTCAGGAAGAAAGATTCAAGTGTGCCCATTAAGCAAGACCTCATCGAAAAGAAAGCATCCCTCCCTCCCAGTGGTTTGGGTGAATTTGGGGCATCCAAATGTGAGCACTGAGCACTTGCATACATCACAATCACGAACAGCAAGGGCAGACATCATTATCAGTTACCACTTTCCTCTGACCAAACAACCCATAACAAATTAAATACTAATAATAGGAGCCCAATTCTGATTCACTACTTCTTTTGCAAAATTATTATCACACAAAATTAGAGAGTAAATTGAAGAGTTTGATTTGATCATCAATAATTAATACATTAAACGTTAATTTGACATCATTCAAAACGTTTGATTGTTAATTTTTAACATCAAAACGTTTAATTTTTAACATCACATTAATCTTTACTATTAATTTTTAACATAAAAAAATAATATTTAAAAATTTATTTTAATAGATTAATTATTAAAAAAACTAAATTAATAATATGTATTTACTCTAAATAAAAAGTTGTAATCACTCGTATAAAAAAAATATAAATATAAATAACCCGTTTAATTAGTAAATAATCATTGAATTGGAACAGCTTTTCATAAAATCTTTGTTGGGCTGGCCAATAATTTTTTTGCAGAGAGCCCGTTTGACAACTCAAGTTTATTAGATTACGAAATTTCTTAGAAATTTTTAGAAATAATCACTTATAAGTTATAACACTACTTATATTAAATATTTGGTTTCTAAGAGTATAAGGCTCCGTTTGATACGCTTATGCGTAATTTATTTAAGTTTATTTATTAAAATAAGTGTTTATTAAGTATTTTTATTTTATTTAAAATAATTAATGAAATTTTTGAGTTTATTTTTATAAGAAAAAATTTAAGCTTATGAAAATAAGTCTTTGCAAAAGTTAAAAATAACTTATGTGTTAACTGTTTTTATAATAATTTTTTCTAAAATTAAGCTTAAGAAATTAACACAATTCATAACTTATTTCTCAAATACTCGATAATTCAAAGGGTTTATAAAAAATGTATCTCAAAATATTTATTTAAACGTTATTTAACTTATTTTAAACTGCGCTTATGATATTATAACTTATTAAATAAATTTCACTCGAATAAATACTTATATAAGTTATTTATCTAAATAGAACTTAAGTCTAATTTTTTTTCTTTTTTATATTAACTATTTATAATAAAAAATTAAAAGACTTTATCTTATTATTTTCTATGTCTAAAAGCTAAAAAAATAATAAATTCATATATTTGAATTAGAATGCAAACTATATTTCTTTTTATCCTTTGGAATTTTAATTTTTTTGTCATCTTTTCAAAATTCAAATAGAAGATATTCATTCATGTTTGTCTTAGGCTAGTGCAGCCTAACTGCAAGGACTTGAATAATACATGATTTTGGGTTATACAATTTAAAATTATCTAAAATTATATTTAAAAATTAAAGAAATTGAAAAATAAAAAAGTTCCAAATTATTTAATATTCATTATAGTAATAATATACATATAGATTATTATGTATAATTATTATTTATATAATTTTTTAAATATATTATAATTAAATCAGTTTGTAAAAATTTATTTTAAGCTTCAAATACATTTGGATTCCACCAAAGTGATCCTTGGGAACTTGTTGAGTTGATTAGGCATGAAATTAGTAATTGAATTTGAATAACAATGAGGAGAAAAAAGACAGACCTTACTGAAACAAAGAAGGTATGTTAATAGATGCAGAATTTGCATTATTTAAACCATTTGAGAATTGATTTTATTTATAATTTTTTTTATTTAGAAAGTTATAAAATATAAATTAATTTAATTTTTTTTCTAATTTTAGTTATATACATGTAAAAATTCATACAAATTTAGTTGATTTTGATTTAATTTCATTTTATTTTTAATTATTTGAATTAATGATTTTCTCCTTACTTGTTCAGCCATTATATTTATTCTAAGTAAGGATAATGAAACAAAATTATTAAAATAAAAAAGAATTCAATTAATCTTTAAAATATTCAGAACATAAAAACTTATTTGCAAATCAATTTAAACTATATATTTTTTATATAGAGATCCAAAAATATTTTTTTTTCTATATTAAATTAAATTATTTCTATGTTATAATAATTCTAAATATTGTCTAAGTGCATTTAACTATTTTACTTTGAAGAAATGCGGCAGCATTTCTATCAGATGAAATGAAAAATCCAGCTACATATCATATTGGATTCTCAAAATTTTGTGCTTACATTAATCTCTCTACGTTTTATGGAAATGACAAAAGAGGTTTTACACGTGTGCACACAGCACCAAGGGTATCTCACAAAGGTAGAAGTCCGATTAAATCTCTAATCCCTCAATATTTCAACTAAAAATGTAGCTGCTATTTACATATTTGGCAGGCATTTGAAAAGAACTTCAATTTTTTTTAAAAAAATTACACTTTAATTTTGTTGTGTTGATTACACTTGTTTTCATTTATGCATGTTAATAAAATAAATTATCATTTCTAATTAATCTAGGTGATAACTGACAATAGAGACAACATTTCTTCCTCGGCCATCTAGTATATAAAGTCAGAATTTTCATGTTCAGAGGCTAAATATTAATTATTATTTTTTTGAGGGAGTCAAATATCAAATTATATAGAGTTCTAAAAAAAATTAAGAAAATTTTAAAAACTTTAAGGAATGTTGAAGGGATATTTTGAGCCTTTGGGGTTATGCCCTTGCCAGCCCTCGGGTCCGCCTTTGTCGGCCCCTATCATGAGAATACAAAAGGGGGATGTCGTATATAGTTGGTTTGAAAAAATGTATTCATATTTAGTTCTTGAAAAAAATTAATTAAGTATTAAATTAATTTATATACAGTTAATAATATTATTAAATATTAAAATAAAAATATATTATTAGTTAATTATATATAAATTATTAATTAAATTAATTAAATATTTAATTAATTTTTTTCACGAATTAAATGAAAATATTTTTCTATCAAGTTAACCTTTTAGATCATTTTCCTAATACAAAATACAAAGGGCATGTGTCCATTTAAAATTGTAACCACACACAATGTATTGATTATTTGAGTTTAAATTTTAAGTTAACGCTTAAAAATTTAATTAATTATTTTAAATGCACTTATTTTTAAAATTGCTCAAAAAATATTTTAATCTTAATTGACATAAAAATTCACCAAAAATATTCTTACAATAAAAATGAAAAAGCATTCATCACCTTACCTAATGATATATATATATAGCTGTCTCGTGCTTACTGAGTCACTGTCCGTCTGTCCCACAACATCTCAAATCCTATCTCTCCTAGCTACCTGGTTAAGTTTCCAGAACTATGATTTTAACTAACCTCAAATTTTATGATACCTAGATTAATCAAGTCACTAGCTATAGTTATATCTTGTTGCTTGAATTATTGAACGGTCAAATCCTAATGCTAAATGCTTCGTGAAGCAAACCCACATACTGTTCCACACAAAAACTAGTAGAGTATGCCTAAGTTGGATGCAGAAATTCAAGAGATAGTTACATGTCAAAATGAATGGCTGTAGTAAATAGGACCAAAAAATTTGGGTTAGAGATCCACCTCAAAGAGGTAGATAGCCTTAACTGGATGTGTAGTTAACAGGAAAGCCTTTCGGCTGTTCCCGTCCTTGTCAGGGGAGATGCCAACCATCTCTCCTTTCATCGAACACATTCTTATTGCATTAAGTTGTATTTATAAAGGTAAAACAATTGATATTGCTAAACGAGGTGGAACTAAGAATGGGAGAGGGAAAAGTTTTTAGAATATGCTCTAATTCAGATGGGACATGACAAAGGTCCAGTATTTTAAGTTGATTTCTTGAAATGCCCACAGTATTTTTAAGGAAATGACAGATGTCATTCAAATTGTGCTAGGGGAAGGGGAATTATGCTTGCTTGATGCAAGCCAATTTGGATAGCCTTACTACCTCGGAGGGCCCGAAGACATATCGCATTACAAAATCAGCTACATATATAACTGTCTCTCAACATTTCTTTTTAGCAATATAGATATAATGTTACTATTCAAGTTCATGAGAAGAGTTTAACTCAAAAGATTAACTTATTAAGTAGAAAGATCTCGTAACTTAAGTATCCTGTTAAATTGTTTTTTTTAAATAATGTGAGATATAACATTATATATTCCTTCAAAAGTTGACGTTGACAACGGTCCACTTTGATTGTCCATTTAAGGTGGCTTTCACTTTGACCATTCTGGTACAAGTAGCTTTTTTTCTGGCCACTCCCTTCTTAGGTCGTTCCTTTTCAAGTTGCCTCTTTCGTGTCTGTCGACTCTCAATAAAAACACTAATTGTTACGACTCAAGCCTATGAGAAGAGCTCAACCCAAAATACTAATCTATTATGTGAAAGAGTTTCATGACTTAAGTACCTCACTAAATTATATTTTTTAAACAATGTGAAACATTACATATAGTGACATTATTACACTTAACAACAAAAGAGGGAAGAGCACACAGAAGACAAGCTTTTTAAATAAGAAAAGGGAGAAAGCTTAAAATACCCTTCTCCCTTTGGATGCTTAATTAAGCATTGGTTTCAAGAAACGGGTAGTCAGTATAACCAACAACTGGATCAGGGGTGTAGAATGTCTCACGGTTGTACTTGGGTGCACCAGGCTCATACCTCATAGCTTTTTCATTGGCTCAAGACTGTGAGGAGGGCATTCAATTTTTTCTCCAATAGTCTTCATTGTTGGCTCCACCATGTGGCAGTACAGAATACCATATTTGTTGAGGGGCATTAGCCATGAAAAGGCCTAATGCTATGGGATTGGAGTCCCCACATTCTACATTATCTTCAAAAGGTGATAATTTAATTCGCAAGTCTTTCTGCCCCCATCTCATTGGCAATAGCTTCAACAGCTTCCAAAGCAAATCGACAACGGTTCTCTAATTGATCCACGATATTCATCTGTTTCATTCACTTGATCTTTCATAAATGAGTCAACTAATATTAGTTGTACTAAATTTGGCCGAAATTATTTTTTATTGGGCCTACTCAATACCAACAAAAGGGCCCTGACAACTCTAATTTTATTGGGTCATTTTCATTAGTTTACCAAATGAGTTGCGGAAAACACTGCTAGTGATTGCAAGCGACAGACAAAATAGAAACAAAACAAAACAGAAAATGTTCACCGTTAATCAGATATTATAATTTGAGGTTTAACCGTTTAAATTAACTTATTAAATTAAATAATGTTATAAAAATACTTTTTAAAATATTATTTTTTATAAAAAATAATGATTGAACGGTGTAATTGGCTAAGCCGTTTTATTCAATTTTAATTGATTTTAACTAATATAAGATTATCTAACTATGAATTTGATTAAATATAATCGTATCCGGACCGGTTGGACCGTCGGTCCTTTCCGTTCTAGCAAGACTATGTAACAACAAACAATCATGGAATCTTTGTTTTTCGTTGGAGCTGCACCTGCAAGGAAAGACCCCAAAGAGAGAGAGAGAGAGATGAGTGAGAAGAAGGTTCTGGTCGTGGGAGGCACAGGGTACTTGGGTCAGCATCTATTACAAGCCTATGCTGAAACCAATGGAAGTCCTTACGATCTTGCATTCACCCACCACTCCTCTCCTCCTCCCCAGCCTTTGTTGGATGCCTTTCCTGGTTCCCTTGCTTTCCAAGTTGATTTGAAATCTGGCAATGGATTTGATGCCGTTTCTGACGCATTTGGTCAGGTTTTGTTATCACTGCTCCACCAATGCTGAATTTGGTTCTGTTGATGTCTTCAATTCAAATTGAGGGAAAGAAAGAAAAAAAACATGATTTTGATTAATGGGTCGTTTTGTGAATTTATTTTTGGGTTTAAAGTTTGGGCCTTTTTTTTATATTGCTAGTTAATTTGGAATCAAGAGTCATGGTTCTTTACTTGAAATGCTTCAATAGGCTTGAATGCATGACCAACAGTTGAAGCATAATGCCAAACTCTGTGACATGCTTTTGTGGGTTTTATTGGTAGACTTTATAGTGTCTCAACTCAAATAAGCAAATGTTTGAGTTTAGTTTGCTGGAATTGGAATTTCATTGATTGTTTAATATGAAATACCCATCTCTTTCTCTATTGACTGAATTACTTGTTTATAGCTTATTCACAGCAATGATTTAAATGTATGTTGCTCAGATTCCATGCAAAATTCAAAATTGAATATTCATAAGCTCAATAGAATAGACATCAATGTCTTACAAGATTAAATATATCTTGGGGGTATTGCTGTCCCCAAATAGAAAATCATCAAAAGAGAACATAAGGATAAAGGATCGTGTGTTACCATTTCAAAGCGTATAAAGCAGTATTGTTACTTGTCTCATTATTGGACTGACAATTCTGTTGTTTTTCTAATGGCAGCCTGACGTGGTTGTCAATTGTGCTGCCATCTCAGTGCCTCGTGCTTGTGAAATCGATCCTGCTGCTGCACTTGCTATTAACGTGCCATCATCTATTGTAAAATGGTTGCAAAGCTTTAAAGAGAGCAGTACTCTTCTTATTCATCTCTCCACGGATCAAGGTAAGCCAACCTTATCATGACAGATGAAGGTGTGAAGGAGATCAGGTATAGAACATTGTTATGAAGGTTGAAAAAGTTATGGCTACTATTCTGTATTTAAAGTCCAATAATATACATAAGTTAAACTCCTATTTTAGTGAAGTTTTAGCAAAAATGTACGTTCCTAACTTTTTTAGTATCATGTTCCTTCTATCATTTATTTTAGTTTCAATATAATTGGAACAAATCTTGATCTAACACAGTGAATCCCGTATATATTTGTTGGGTTGCCTGCAAAAGTTTTCACTCCGTTGAACCCTTCTACTGTACTGGGCTGAACCTCCATACCATTTGGCTTACTTTGTATCATTTTCCCCATCTTTTGAGCATTTGATTGCTTGAAGCTGCTGAGAAACCATTTTTGTTTGCTCAGCTAACCACAATTTGTAGAACCCGGCAGGATGTCTACCACCGGTGTTGGGAATCCCCCTTGTCCTCATGGGCCCCACCAAAATGAATTATGAAAAGTGGAATTGCATTTTTGCAAATTGCTTATTCTTCATTTTCATAACTGCTTATGCTAAGAATTGGAATAAAAAGAACTGATTTTTTTAGAACTGTTTTGAGCCTCTGCTCGCTTCTCCCTCCCTCTCTTTGTTTCTCTCTTTCTAAGGTTTGTCATTCTCAAATCTTAACTATTATCATCATTGCTAATTGTCCAAAATTGACCATGAATGCATGCCTGTGCATAATTTGCTTTCTTTTATCTTTTTTCCGTAATATGAAGAGAATGGATCATGTTTGGTGTTGAATTTTCTTCCTTGATTAATATATTGTTTTTGTAATCCATTTAAACATTGATTTTTGGCAAGATTGTAATTTATGTTTCTTCTCACCAGTTTATGAAGGGGAGAAGTCCTTTTACAAGGAAGAAGACATTGCTGTACCAGTAAATGTTTATGGAAAAACTAAAGTGGCAGCAGAGCAATTCATTTCAGAAAATTGCTCGAACTTTGCAATTTTGAGAAGCAGTATCATCTATGGGCCACAGACAATCTCACCTGTTCCAAAATCTCTTCCTATTCAGGTGCATGCGCAGTATGTGGAGTTTGTATTGTATACTTACTGGCAAATTAATGCTTCCAGCATTTTGAATGATGAAAACTAAAGATAATCTGATGCTTTTAAATTTTGCTACTCCTTGCATGATTTAATAAGATGTTTCTTTCTTAAAACATGGTGGTAGTGCCTTTGCTCACCATTTTTCACTCTGCAATATTAAAAAATAACTTTCATGGTTTCTTGTGTATTGTCCCCCCAATGGCTTTTTTTCCTCTATGAAAGAGAGATACAGTGCTTATGATTTTTCAGTTTTAGCTTCATCCTAGTTACAAAGATTATAATTTTCCATTATTAGCTACATTTAATTCTTCTGGGTACTTGAAAAATCAAGAGATATGGGGGCATGTTCTTGGGAAAGACACCTCTATGGGGGAATTTATGATTACTTAATGTGTTATTTATTCATACTATCTAACTGGTGCAGTGGATTGATGGTGCCCTTGCGAAAGGAGAAAAATTGGAGTTTTTTCATGATGAGTTTCGTTGTCCAATTTATGTTAAGGATCTCGTAACTATCATACTTGCTTTAACAAGCCAATGGATATCAGGTATAGGACTTTTAGTACCTAAGCTTATATATTGGTTAGACATATGGTATTCTGCAAAATAAGAAGTTCTCAGTTTTGTCTCTCATTAGTCATTTGGAATATGAGACTGGTTTTCAATGAGACCTTATTTGAGGTTGCAAAATACAATTAAGAATGCTATTCTGAATATTTTATTGGAGAATGTTACTCCTCATCTATGAAAATTGTTTATATTTAAAGCATTTCCTAACAATTGTTCCCTTTTGTTCTTGAAATTATGATTTCCTTTGGCACTTTCAGATTTTGTCTGCTTTCTTTTTTCTTGCTCATCTTCTACTTTCTTGTATTGTTTAAACTACTTTATGAAGCTGAGGCATCTCAAATTTGCATCATGAATTCTGCTTTTCTGATTCTTGTCACAGAGGGTAAGCAAATGCAATTGTTACTTAATGTTGGTGGACCTGATAGGGTATCACGTGTTCAAATGGCTGAGGCTGTTGCACAGTTTAGAGGGTATGACACCTCATTAATCAAATCAGTGTCTGCATCATCGGTACGTATTGTGCTTCATTTTATAAAAAAAAATATGATGCCTGTGATGCAGAATCAGTAACATGCTTTCTTTGTTTATCTTTATTATCTCTGCCTATTTACGAAATTATTAACCTCTTTCCTTAATCAAAGGTTCAAGACCCTTTGTGTCCTCATTCCATGTCTTGGTCATCAAAGTTTCTCCTTGATCTTTTGATGGGCATTTGAGCACTTTTTAGCCTGTTATGATTTATCTTCTTTCTCTCTCCCTCTCTTTGAGTGAGCTTTCTTGAGATTTATTTAATTTTTTCTGATTTTTCAGGTTGACCGAGGTGTTAAGTCCCCAGCTGACATATCCATGGATATCACTAGATTGGTTGAAACCCTAAAAATTTATCCCGTTTCTTTTAAAAATGGCGTCAGATTAACGCTTACAGCTGAAGCTAAACCTTGAGGACAACAAAGATGTCAAATATAGCTTCCTTGTTAGCATTTGAGTTTTGTTGCCCATCCGTATAAGTAAAACTATGCTCTCAATAGCTCTTGCTACATTTAGATTGTTGTAAAATAAATTTAGGTAAATTCTTGAAAAATCGAGCCAAGCCAATTTGTTGGGGGAATCGGTAAATGACAAGTAGTTAAGTCACAAAACCAGTCACCACTTGTCATTCATCATTTTCCTCCAAGTACAAGAAGTTGGTTTGGCTTTCCGTATCCGTCATTCTCCCAATCATTTTTGAGATATACATTTTTGAGAATAAACTAAAGGTCAGTGTATTTCATGTATTTTTGGATGTACTGGAATTAAGCAGCTAAATATATGTTCAGTGACAGCAAAATACTTGTGTTATTATTATAGGAATTGCCTCTCAATTGGTAAAGGAAAATAATATTTGCACAATCAAATTTCTCACAAAACTCTTTAAAATTTCATGCAAGTTATTGGATAAAACTTAAGTCCCACTATAATTTTTTATAATTGATTTATATGAGTTCATCTTAGAGTCGGCAAAGAGTACGTGAGAATAAAATCTTAGCAAGTATTGCAAGTATTATTGAAGCATTAGAATTTACAACAATAGAATAGCCAATATTAAAGAGGCCAATGAATGGAACTTTGTGGTCAGGATTAAACGAGAGGAAGCTTTTCAGATAGTTCTCTTTATAAAAATAAGATAGGGCTATCCAAGAATAACCTTTGTGGTCAGGATTAGACTAGGAATCTTTTCTTTTCAGACTACACACTCCCTCCTCGCACGTCGCACCAATGCTTTCTGTCGCCTGTTACTAAACAGTTAAGAATGGCTTCTTTTGTTACTCTTCATAGCCTCCATGGCTCTCTTCTTCGATCCCAGTTCCTAGGCCAAGATCACCTCACTCATCTCTACCCTCGCAATAAGCCTTCCACCATTCACAGGAAACCAACCTACAACGTAGTACAACCATGTGCCAAATTCGACCTGCTGCAAATCATGGGAGGCAGAGGACTCTGCAACGGAGAACAAGGTCTTCAACAAGAGCTGAAAAGGCAAGTTGGTGATGATGACAAGCCATCACCAGCAGCAAGTGACAAAGAGCAAGAAAACTCAGGTGGCTCAACACAGTCCACTGCAAGTGTTGCAGAAGATGGTTTTGAGAAAGAAATGATGGGGTTAACTGGGGGGTTTCCAGGGGGTGAGAAGGGGTTGAACAAATTCATTGAGGAAAACCCACCTCCCAAACCAGGTGCAGGAAACAAAAGCTTGACCCTTTCACTTTCAAAGAAGCCAAAAGCACCAGAACTCCCTCTGTTACTGCCAGGAATGATTGCCATTGTGAAGAACCCAAATAACCCATATTACATGTACTGTGGTATTGTCCAAAGAATCACAGATGGAAAGGCAGGGGTTCTGTTTGAAGGAGGGAATTGGGACAGGTTGATCACGTTCCGGCTGGAAGAACTTGAGCGCAGAGAAAAAGGCCCTCCCATGAAGAACCCCAAGTCTGCTGTGCTTGAACCATTTCTTGAAAAGAAATCATAGTTCAGCTCTCTGATGCAAATCATGTTCACTTGTGTCTCATATAGATGAGCCTTCTCACAATTGAAGCTTAGATTGAGGATTGCTATGGCAGCTTTAATGTTCTTTTTTGGCTGAGAGTGATGTTAGAAGGGGAAACCAGAAGTGAACTATGGTTGAATAGGTAAAACAAAAATACTTCTTTGTGCTGAGCCTGTAAATTAAATTTTATGTAAAGTTATGTAAAAGTAAATAAATAAACAAACTGGATGGTGTATAATTTAGTGTGATTCTTTGTGTGTTATCTCTATAGAGCTGTTCGTGGGCATTGTACTTTTCCTGAATCAATTTTAGAATTGCTATAATTGGAACAAGATTAATCATGGTTTTCGATTTCAATCCTGTGCTTATGCAATTATTGACAATTAGAATTAGTATATTTTTCTTACATAAAACTTAGAAGCAAATAGAACGGAAACCAGCAACGGTGGATTTTGATGAATCAGAGTCACAGAAAAGAGTCTGCCCTTTTCAGAACACTCTTGATTAGAAGCAGCCACCCAACAAAAATTGCCTCAATCTCCTTATTGCATCCTGGAGTTCATTTAAGCTGAAGAGGGCCCTTCACTACAGCTGTTGAAGCTTTTGAGCTTCAAAAGAATGGTAGATTAGCAAAAATGTTGGGCCTCCTCTTGCATTTTGTTTTAAATAAGAATAAATTAATATCATTATTATTATTGTTGTGCGTTCTATAATAATTTTATTATTTAGCAGGGGTTGGCAATGCACAATTCTGATGACTCAAGTGCTATTCAAAAACTGGAACTTACCAAAGTTTGATGGAAGTGGACCAAAATAGGACCATGCATGGAAGTCCAGCAAGTAAGAAGAATATCTTGATTCTAAAACTTGCAAAAGCCATATGAAAAAAAAGCCAATCTTCAAAGTTCAAACCATCACAATTGGCTTGGTCTTTTGATCAATCATTCTTGATTTCTCCTCATCAGCAAAATGGTTATGATAAAATTAAGACTGAGTTTTAGAAGCGCAAATCAAGTACGTTATCAACTGCAAATTGTATTAAGAAAAATAAAGTCACCTACTTAAACAATGGTCAGCCACCCGAAGACATAGGACACCTTTGATTGAGTTCCAAAAGTCAGAGGAGCTTCATAATGTACTTCTGTCAATACAGTAATAATGCTTGTATTAGATCTCTAGTTAATAGTTGCAATGTTTGGGTATTTGTTAAACTTTCTCCTTCTTCTTTTCGATCAGATTAGTATTACAGGTTTTTATCCCCTCCCTTATATAACTGTATATACCGTTGACACCAAAAAAACTATATATCGTTTATACTGAAAAAAAATTGTTCAAATACACTGCTAATAAAATTCAAAAAAGAAAATTATTCTTAGATACTAATTGTTGTACCATATTTCTCTTTGGTGCCTTTTAACAATTGTTAATTTGTTACACTTGAAGAGGTCCTGCCACTCACGGCTGGTAAGAATACCAACCGTTCATTCCAGCTGCAAAGTTAGCAATGACAGCATGTTAGGCAGGAGCTCAAAGTCAACAAAAATAGGCAACCACCAAAGTTTAGTTGCCAAACTTTGTTTATTTGCAGCAGCCTCTATCTTATAAATGGACATCCCTCCTCTCTTGTAAAAAAATCTTAGTAGAGGTGTGGGTATCCAGAGTGAATGAGAAAAGCTAAAGAACTTGAGAGAATTTTGAGAGTTTTTGTATAGAAAGTAATTCTCTTGTAAATTCTATTCAAAGAAATAAAGTGAGTTATTCTCTCAATTCTTATTCATTTTCGTGTTTAAATGAGTTTTGGATACCCCAACAAGTGGTATCAAAGCTTGAGTTAAGTGTTGTGAGGGTTTCTTGAAAGAACAAAGCCTCTGCTCTTCAAAATCGAATTTTTTAAAACACCTCCATTTGGTGTTTTGACCACTCCAACAGATTTTTGGTGTCAAGGCGAATACAACAGAATTTTCAACAAGCCAAACGGACGCCAGACAAAACCGCACTCTCCATACTCTCCGAGAACTTCGTCTAAGAATGAGCGTCACTCTCCTCGCTCTCTCCACTTGCCAAACCAAGGTTGAAGACGACCCAGTCAGCGCCATGCAGCACCTAGTAAGTGTCACGTCATCAGCCATGTCATCATCTAGCCAAACTTTTAAAAATTACAGGTTGACCCCTAAATTTTCTAAAATTATACTTTAGCCCCTGATCTTTTAGAAATTATAATTTGACCCAAGAGAGTCAAATTTTCAATTTTCAACCATTTCAGACGCAACGGTGCTCTTCTTTTGAAGGAATTCAACTTTGTTTTTTTAACAAGTTAGTGTAAATGGAGAAATCTATATCATCAAGAGCAATGTTAAAGCTCACTTCTACCAATTACACACTATGGAAACCTCGGATAGAAGATCTCCTTAGTTGTAAAGATTTGTACGATCTGTTGGAATTAAAGGGTGTAAATCTTGATCCTACAAAGGAAGCAGAGTGGAAGAAATCAAATAGAAAAACTATCGGTCAGATCCGATAATGGATTGATCATAGTGTCTTCCACCATATTGCAAAAGAGACAGATGCATATACCCTCTGGACAAAGTTGGAAGGCATGTACCAGGCCAAGACCGCTTTGAATAAAACCTTGATAATGAGGCGATTGGTTAATCTGAAGCTGAGTAGTGAAACTTTAGTTGCTGAGCACACAAATGAATTCTAAAACTTGATAAACCAATTATCGTCTATAGAAATGGAGGTTGGGGATGAAACACAAGCACTCTTACTGAAAATTCCGTTGTGTTCGTCTTGATACCAGGAATATGTTGGAGCGGTCAAAACACCAAATGGAGGTGTTTTAAAAAATTCGATTTTGGAGAGCAGAGGCTTTGTTCTTTCAAGAAACCCTCTTAGCACTTAATTCAAGCTCTGATACCACTTGTTGGGAATCAAGGATCTAACATATCTCTACATTAGTATGATATTATCCACTTTGAAATTAAACCCTTATAGATTTACTTTTGAATATCACCCAAAATGCCTTATATCAATGGAGAAATTTTTCATGCTTTTAAACTCATGATCCTCTCATTGTTTAGATAATGTGAGACTATGTTTACACCTCAACAACACTTTAAATTGCTTTTTAGATAATCACATCTAAAATTAATTGTTATAATTTTTCACTCATTGTTGAGTGGGTGCGCGTTTAACCAAAACTTTGTTGTTGATATTATTTATTTTATCTAATAAATGCCACTTATCTTTTGCTGAAAAAACAATTTTCACCCTTTTAAGATTGGATATGATTATTAAAATTCTTCGGTTTGGGCTTTTTTCTATTGTCCATAGACTATAGAGAGCTGATAATAGTTGGTAAAAAAAAATCAATTATTTATATTTTTATTAAATACAAATACTTAGATGATAAATTATGTGTGGAAATTCTCTCCCTCTTATCATTTGCACATTACTTTTTAAAATAGATTCTTTGATTTAGACGATCTAAATCCACACACAATTAACTAATTCAAAGTTATGACAAAACCAGCCTCAAAAGTCAAAAGTTATATTTGGAAGTAAATCTCGCTCTTCTTTTTTTCTATCCTGATTCAACCTCTCTAATATGACTTACATATAATATTCAAGATTTATTTTATTTGAAATTTAAATAACTAGAATTATAAATAATTAAATAACAATGTGCAGAATAAAGAGTTCGAATAACGTGACGATCTCATGTACCAAAATAAAAATAAAAATAAGAGAGCTGTCAAATCAAATTGGACCGGGCTCATTTACGGCCCGGACCCAATTAAATGAAAAGGCACAAATTTGGACCGGGCCGGTCTGCTTGTATTTTTCCATCCTATAATCGGACCGACTCATTTTGACACGTGTCGATCCACAGAATTAATTTTAAAAATGAAATAATAATAATAATATAAGAACCAATAAAAGCTCTTCAAAAATAAAAAAAATAAAAAAGAACCAATAAAAGTTGAAAGTCCGTCGCTGTGGAACCAAACCCTTATCAGTCCTCGGTGATGAGTGTGAATTCAGCTGATTTAGGGTTTCAATTGTGACATTTTTTCTTGATCCATTCATTCAAGGAAGAAAGTGATTTCGATAATCGGAAACAATGGGGGGTGGAGCTGATCACGGAGAACATGGCAATGTTGATTTTAGGAGCAAGGTTTGGAGTATGACCGGTGGCCCTAACTGCCGCCCCAAGCACTGGAGGCGTAACACCGCCATTGCAATGTTCGGCGTATTCCTCATTTGCGTCCCCATTGCCATCAAATCCGCCGAACTCGAGGTCTGTTCACTTCCTAAGAATCTCAATTTTTTGTTTTTGAAGTCTGGTTGATTGTTTGACAGTCTGGTTCCTTCATGGGAAATGTGGGACATGCTAATTCTTTTGCTTTCTCCTAATTTTTTAATGGTATGGTGACAACGCTCACCTCAACCATGCATCCTTTCTGCTCCACTACTTGGTGCTCTTTTGGTATAGGTATTTGAAATGTGCTTTTGCATTTTTGAAATTAAGACCATGTGCTGAGCAGGGATTGTGTGTATCGGTGTTGTGCTGTAATCATTGCACTCTGCCGAAAGAGTTCCCTGCAACATAGATTTGGGAAGATGGGCAGTTGTGTTTCATCTTTGCTGTTGAAAATAACAACAATCATCTCCCTTACATTCCTTTTTTTTCCTTGATTAATTTTTCAAAATAAAAGGAGGAAATTATCCAGTAATTTTTTTTTTCTATTGGTGCTTCTACTGTTATCTTTCAAAATCTGTGTGTTTTCAAGAAATACCATGGGACGTTCTTATTGTAAAGGCTTCCATGGTTGTGCATAGTCCCTGAGAGTGATAATAATGCTACTTAAAAAAATAATTTTAAACATATAAGCAATAACTATTTATATTTGTTAATAAACTAATTACTGATTATGTAATAAGGAATATTTTAATTGCAATAATCACTTTCGTCATATAAATGTTTCATTTTCTACATATATTAATGAGGAAAGAAATGTGACAGAGGATTGCATTGACTGCCTTTTCATTATAAATCCTACTGACTCATTTTTGGTTTTTGCCATGTTTCAATTTTACTTTTAAATGTGGTAAATTTACTGGCTGAAATCTGAACCTTTGGGTTGAATAAAGTTATATTTACGTTAGCATATATATGAGTTGCAAGTGGCGATGGTAAAGTTTATATTTAATTGGCAGTTGACTGTATGTATATTCTCTTCTTTATGTCTGTACTCTTTATCTTTGATGCCTCTTGGACATCCGATACTTCCTTATTTTCCACAGTAGAAAGCATTAGCCTTGTATACGTAATCTTTAACTTTCTTAAAGTTACTGGGGATTTAAATAATGCTTAATAGCAGCTTAGCATGGTGCATATTCCTTTTTCAGTCATTCAGATTTTATTCTCTCCGCATTTTAGAATTCTGTGCATATAAAATAGAATATTGGTTTACTTTTGCGGCAAACCTGAATAAATTTCCCCTTGGTTTACTTTGAAATGCCTGAATAGATGGGTGGGTTGAATTTGTTTGAAAGTGGTGGAAGAAGCTGGTTCAACTCTTTCAAGTTGCCATTATTCTTTTGTTATGCCAGAATGCTTATGATGCTAAGAATAATTGCCATGTAAAACTTTAGGTTACAGTATTATGTTTACTAATAGTATTGTTTACCTTGACTTGGATGTATTGGCTAAGAAGATTTTTTTTATCTTTCAGCAACGACCGCATCACCCTGTTCGCCCAATTCCTTCCCAGCTCTGGTGCAAGAATTTTGGAACTAAAGACTATTAAATAATCCAGGATCATCAATTGCATCACTGGGGCGGGTTTTTACAACTTGGCAAACAAAATTTCTCTGTTAATTGCAGAGAATAACAGCTTTAAAGAGTTGCTGCTGTCAATGTTATGTAAGACTTGGATCTAGGATCATGTAATGGACATCCATTTTATTAAACTGATGAAACTACAATAAGTTGATCATGTCTCTTTACTTTACTTGAGAGCACGTTCAAACTGGTATTACTAGTAATGGTAATTGATGCTGTTATCATTTTTGTCTATACCTTTTGTATTTTGGCCCACCATTTTTTGTCTATACTTTGCGCTTGAGTTTTTTGCCATTATTATAGCATATGATTTCCCCATTTAAATGGTGGAAAGAAAAATTAGTTTTATGTTTAGATGAATGATATAATTTAAAATATTTCAACCAAGCACAGTTGAAAATTTAAAGCATATGATTCATTTAAACTATAAAATTTTATAGTCTGAAGGCATGCAGGTTGTATGGTTACAAGGGAAAGAAATAGCTTTTGAAGTATAAACTGCTGGTGATATCAGAATGAAATGAATCATATTCTTTAATGAAATGTGAAGATTGCATTCTAAATTGTAGATGGATTGAAGCATCTCCCCCCATTGCATTCATGGTATCAAATTCTTTAATTTCGTAAACCTACTTCTCCCTCTAGTTTCAAAGACTTGCCTTGGTAGCGTAATTTATTCAACCAGGCTGTGGATATAAGTTCCACAAATCTCAAAAGAAGTCTTTTTGTACTTTGAAACTATAAGTGATCAAAATATAGACTACGATAAACCTGAGGTTGATCTAATTTTTCTAAACATAATTTAAAATTGTTAGCACTGTTCATAAGGCATGCAGGTTGTATGATGCTATGAGGAATAGAAATAGTATGCAATGTATAAACTGGCGGTGATGCCGTGATGCCCACAGATTGAATGAGCTGAAAGTTCTGAAAGAATGAAACTAGCAGAATTTGGTTCCAAATTTAGAAAGATCAAATGAGATCCATCCCTTGCACTGATGGAATCAAATCTTTTATTTCAGCCGAAACGTCCTGTTCTATGTCTTGTAATTCTCTTAATTATGAGAAGAATAAAAGGGGTTTTATTATGTGAGCGAATTTTGACTGGGACTTAAAATTGGTTATGTCGAATGTATTCCAATAACAATTATTGGTATTGTTAAATGTTTTATCCGAAACCAGTTTGTGTGTTTTTTAGGTGACAAGTTCGAGAAAAAGGTTGGTTTGTGGACCATCAAATGTGGATAGGGCATATTCTTTACTTCATCGCTTCAAAATTAAACAATGCATAGTCTGTACAAAGTTAACAAAAAGGAAAGATATCAAGATGAAAAGTGGATCACAACTTTGTTTTTGGCCACAAGACATGAGAAAGATTATCAAGAAGGAACCCGAAGTCGCAGTAAGATTAGTGTAAGATCCAATCACGATCATCAAAGTATGTGAAGATTTTGTGTACAAGTTTTTATTCTATTTTTCTCTCTGATTTTCTCCTCAATCATTGCTTCAATCCCAGTGAAGTAATCCTAAAATTATATACAAATATACCCTTTTTTTTCTCTGTTCTTTTCCTCTTCAATTACTATGCTAAGTCTAATGAAATGAGTAACTTTATATCTTTTTAACAAATCATTTTAACAATTTTTTAATTATTTAAAATAAAAAATAAATAAAAATATTAATATTAATATCTTAAAATTTTAAAAATTATTTAATTATTTTTTTAAAAAAATATTAAACTGATCTATTAAAAAAATATAAAATTATTCATCCTAAAATAATATTAAGCTGCAATTAATAATTACTAATTACTGACCTTTATATTTGAGGATGGTGGTAGTAGGAGCATCAAGTGTGCCCCACCCCATACATGGTGACCATTTCATTCCAATATTGATATTGACTGATTGACTCCCTAAAAAGTAAAAACACCCTATATCTTGGCAATTACAATTTACTCCATCTCTGCCCGTTTCTCTTCGGGCAGCTTCTCCTTCACCCAAATATCTCTCGGGCAGCTTCAATCCACCACTCTCTCTCTCACTCATCCACTTCAACTGTTTCACCTCTCTCTCTTTTTTCAGAGAGAGAAAAGTCACAACATTCTGACACTATAAATGCTTGACGTCCCCACTTGAACAAATTACCGGTTTCAAAAATAAATTTAATTTTCTCGGGAAAATGTGGTTCCAAGGACAAACTCACAAAGAAAACGACATGAGCAATTTAGCATAGCAGGGTGAGATCAAAGTCATCAAACCTATTAGCTTAGCTTAGTAGTAGGTGCAGTTGAATTTTCTTTCTGGCCCAAAGAATGTGGAACCTTGCACGGTTCGCCGCCTCCAATCTCGCCCGATCGCGGCGGTTCTCGACGGCGATTCCCGGTCCTTGCATTGTTCATAAGCGCGGCGCTGACATCCTCCACGACCCCTGGTTCAACAAGGTTCACTTGCTGTTTCTAGTACTTTCCGAATTTTGAATTGAGGTTGCAATTGCTTTTAATTTAACAGAATAAAAAAAAGGAACTAACTTTGCCTCTGTAGCGGTGAATTAAATGGATTTTTTCTAGTAGAGAGTTCGTTCGGTTTCGGTAATTGAATTTTCTATTTTTTCCCCCTTTTTGAGTGTTGGGTTGCTGGTCGCTTGAAAGTCAAAATTTTGATGACTTTTTGATTTGGTTTAGTTGTTTTCACGAGAACATATGTTACTTGCAAACATGTAATTGCTATGAAACTATTTTATTCATGTGCATATAATTATGTGAATGTAGAAGCTATTTCTCTTTTTTTTTAATCCAATAAATAAAAGGAAGAAAAAAAAAAGCGATTTCTTTAATGTCATTTACTCATTGGATAAATGCTGAATTTGGATTCATAACAAAATGCTGCTTAATGATATAAGTATTTTCCCCATCTGACATAAAAAATCTAAGCTTCCGTTGGCTTTGTGTTTTACATAATCTTGGGATGATGTCAAATTGGACATGAAAACTTTTCTCCATGGTCTTTGTTCTGGATCCTAAAACTCAATTTTGTTTTTTTTCTATATTCTTGGAATGCAGGATACTGGGTTTCCTTTGACTGAAAGGGATAGATTGGGGCTTCGGGGCCTCCTTCCTCCTCGTGTCATATCATTTGAGCAGCAATATGATCGCTTTAGTAAGTTTGAGGCCTTCTCTTCTGATATTATATGTATCTGGGTACTTCAGTCTCTGTAATTTTTGCCCATCTTCTGAAAACTATATTATGTACTGTGCTAGTGTGTTTGGGTTCATGCTTGTTACCCATTTGTAATTTTCTTCTTCAGTAATATTTGATTGCCATGTATTGTTTTTCTTTTTCAGTGAATTCATACCGATCCTTGGAAAAGAATACTCAGGGCCAATCAGATAAAGTTGTTTCCCTAGCCAAATGGAGAATCTTAAATAGACTGCATGACAGGAATGAAACTTTGTACTACAGAGTGAGTTTGAGGATGAAGTTGGCTTGTTGATGAGAGTATAATAAAATTTATACTATCTGATTCTTATTTTATTATCTTTCATTTATCTTCAGGCTCTTATTGATAATATTAAAGAGTTTGCTCCAATAATATATACTCCAACAGTTGGATTAGTGTGTCAAAATTATTCAGGGTTATTTAGACGCCCGCGTGGAATGTATTTTAGTGCCAAAGATAAAGGAGAGATGATGTCAATGATCTATAACTGGCCAGCTCATCAGGTATTGCAGTAGTCTTGGTAAATGCTGCATCCCATTTCTTTTCGCCCATTATTGAAAATGGATATGACTTTTTTCCTTTCATTCTTCCCTTCAAATAGCTACACAGTATTGTTCAAGATTGTGAGTATTAGAACTATTGAAACTTAACGAATTTTCTACTTACTTGAATTCTCTAATTCTGATCCTGAATTTAGTACTCCTTGAGGGATAAACAGGAATTCAGTTGGCTTGGATTTGTAATATTCTCATATTAAGTAGTTTATATAAAAAAAATCTCTCACTAAGTAATATGTCAAAATTTGTAATCATTTTAATGGAACCAATTTAGTATATAGATTGCAATATGGTTTTCTTCGTTACAGTTTGTATGGATCCAGATTAATTTATCCAAAAATCTTTTGTTTAATTTGTGTCATTAAGGACTTTGATTTGTCTTTCTACAACATGAATGTTCATACAGTTTCTTTTGAATTTTTCTGAATTTTCACAAACATGCCCTCTTAAAGGGTGGTTTGTGTAGGTTTGTAAAATAGAGGGGAGGTTTGTGAAAAATCAGGAAAACCCAGGGAAGTTGGAGTATTTTACTCTTATTTCTTTATGAAAGGGAGATTCTTTTGTACTGTCAAAATATTTACCATGCATAAAATTGATACCAATTTTGAAGTTCGTATAGAATCCCCCCCCTATTACTTAGGTCTCTTATCTCTGATTGTAGTTATTTTATTTACACTTTTTTTTTAAATTACTAACACTGGATACCTAACCACAATTACAAATGTACTGGTAATTGGGTGAAGTTCAATTATTATTTGACTGTATACCTTGCCATGACTTGGGTGCTTTAAGGTTCATTAAGTATCAAAATTGGCTTGCCTTTATTTATTTATTACTTTTGGTTTTCATCATCTTATCTCTCTGTTACAGGTAGACATGATTGTCTTGACAGATGGTAGTCGTATTCTTGGCTTAGGTGACCTTGGAGTTCAGGGCATTGGAATACCAGTAGGAAAACTTGATATGTATGTTGCTGCTGCTGGCATCAACCCACAAAGAGTATGCTTCTTTTTTCTCTCTGTCTATCTATTTTCCTCTCAATCTCTGTCTATTTATGTCTATGTGTTTGCAGGCATACATTAGATGGTGGGAGTTAACTTTAGGATCTTTCCCTGGTGGCCTAGGCTTGGGATAGAAGCATTCTTAACATTTACTTGATGGATGGGATTGTTACCTATGCTAGAAATAGTGGGCATATCTAACTTCATTAATGCTTGTAATTTTATCATGTGCATTTACACGTGTCTAATATAGATGAGTCGATGACGTGTTCGTGACGTTTTGACTTCATTAAGATCATTGGTTTGGAATAATATGTCAATTAGGTTTCTTTTGTTTAACTACTTTTAAAGCCAGTAACTCTTGCTAACTTACCATATGTTGTTTTTCCAACTGTGGCAGATACTTCCAGTCATGTTAGATGTTGGCACCAACAATCAAAAGCTACTTGAAGATCGCCTTTGTGAGTAAAACTCTGTTCTTTTACATCTTTTGTTTGCTTATTTTACAGCTGTCATTTGTCTCATTTTTTCATTTACTGGGGACTTACGTTTTATTTGTAAACTAAGGAAGATGTCATGCTTGTCAGCAACCTAGATTTTTGTGGTTGCATTTGAATAACACAACACTGTTGATAATGGCTCTTGTGGGTTGAGTATACCTGAATAACTTACGCACCCATATTTTTGAAGTTTTGGAGTGTGATTCTTCAATTGCTTTGACATTCTTGATCTTTTGAGAAACTGATCCTAATCCATTTATAATGAGATTTTGTATGTACTTTTTTGCGTGCAAATAAAAATGAACCTATTGGCAAAAATAAAATAAAATAAAATAACAATAATAAAGTAAAATAAAATATTCTCCATATTTAAAATCCTGACTTGATACCTTAGATTTGAATTACTGCAGGATATTATATCTTTTTGATTGATTTCTTGACATGTTCTTGATTTGTAATTGTATTCTCAAAATGCGAAGAGTTGAAGACCATAAAGAAAGCTAGCATGATAATTCATCTTAAGTGATATCATGAAAGGTAATGGCTTTCCTGACATGGTTTTCACGTGACAGACTTAGGACTTCGACAACCAAGGTTGGAAGGTGAAGAGTATCTATCGATTGTGGATGAATTCATGGAAGCTGTTTACGCTCGATGGCCTAAGGCTATTGTGCAGGTTTGTATTTATTCTACCACATATTACTCTTAATGTTCACTTTAGATTTTATCAATTTTGTAACTAGATGGTTGGGCTAATTTTATCAGTTTGAGGATTTCCAAATGAAGTGGGCTTTTGAAACCCTGGAACGATATCATAAAAGGTTTTGCATGTTTAATGATGATATACAGGTGAGAAAGTGATATTAATTTTGTTAATTTAGAAAATCTTCATGGTGTTATGTAATGAACTGTGTTATTGTAGACATAGCTACTGAAATTTCAACTTTCCTTCATGTCCTATAGGGCACTGCTGGAGTTGCACTTGCCGGATTGTTGGGAACTGTAAGAGCCCAAGGTCAACCATTGTCCGATTTTGTGAACCAAAAGATAGTTGTGGTTGGAGCTGGCAGGTACTTGCAAAATTGATTATGATGGACACAATATTGGGTGTCCTGTTCGTTTTGTTGTTCTATCACACTCCTCATTATAGCTACTTTCTTCCTCAAAAACTTTTCTTTTGGCTTGCAGTGCAGGGCTTGGCGTTCTAAAAATGGCTGTCCAGGCAGTTTCAAAGATGCCAGGGTGCAGTGAATCATCTGCCAAAAGTCAATTCTTTTTAATTGATAAAAATGTATGCTTCCACTGTCTTTACTTTCATTGTCAGTCCTTTAATTTGCAATGCTTGAAAGCCATAATTGTGTTGACTATCATAATCATAAACTATCCAGTTCAATCGTGATTTTGACTGAACTTCACGCAATCCAAACATTATTTTTAATTTTTACTTTGTTCATAATATTCTTTGTCTTGATTTGTCTTCATTTCTAATGTTGATGGCATGAGAAAAGAAATAAATAATTGTGTACAATCAATTTTTGGATGCTGCTATTTCATCTTTGTATGTTGTCTGATTAAGTCTGATAATAATACCATGTCTGTATGCAGGGTCTTGTCACGACAGAAAGGAGCAATCTAGATCCAGCTGCAGCCCCATTTGCTAAAAATCCAAGAGACATAGAGGGGCTTACCGAGGGTGCTAGTATAATTGAAGTGGTAAATGTTACTGGATTCATTGAGGAAAACTCTGTTGGCTCAAGGCTGCTCTTATGATATTGAAAAGAATTATTTTGATACAAGAGGACTAAGCCACTTTCATTTAGTGATGCTAATTTTCAAGATTATGCATACTTGCTCATGTCCATCCTTTAATTGTTGAACCTATTGATCTTTAGGTTAAGAAGGTTAAGCCACACGTGCTTCTTGGATTGTCTGGGGTTGGTGGTATTTTCAATGATGAGGTAATTACCTTCTAGAATTGCACTTCTGTCATGTCCTATCCCTCAGTGAAGTATATTAAATAAATAAATGTAATAGACATGTTTAAAATGTGTCTTGTTTTGACAGCTTTGGGTTCTGTATCATGCACTTTACTGTAATTGAATTTCTTAATTTTAATGATTGAGATTCAACTCAGGTGCTTAAGGCAATGAGAGAATCTGTTTCAACAAAACCTGCTATCTTTGCAATGTCTAATCCCACCATGAATGGTTTGTTTGTACAAGGCTCATTAAGCACTCACAATTCCTTAATAATGTCTATGTTTTTCATTTTGACATTTTCTTTTGTGTTATTGTTGGGACAGCTGAGTGCACTGCCATTGATGCTTTTAATCATGCTGGAGAAAATATAGTGTTTGCAAGTGGAAGCCCTTTTGAAAATGTAGATCTTGGTAATTCCTCTTAATATGATTCATTGGTTTTGAAGTATCTTGTCTAGTTCAGATTTTTCTCAGCTGTTGAATCTCCAATTAAAATTTTGTGCAGGTAATGGAAAAGTGGGCCATGTAAATCAAGCAAACAACATGTATCTGTTCCCAGGGTAGGGACGTGTGTCTTCATGGCTTAATATATTTTCATGAATCATACCTATCAGTGGAAATATTGGTGTAATTTCTATTTTAACCTTTTCATTTCAGAATTGGTTTGGGAACTCTTTTGTCAGGTGCTCATCTTATAACAGATCAAATGTTGCAGGCAGCTGCTGAATGGTATGCACATGTTAATTTGGACAATTGTTTCTTTTTATCTACTAAAAGCTATTAGAACTAGCATTCATGGAACTTTGGCAAAATCTTCTTTGATATTTGTGGAGTCCTAGCATAATAGAATTCAATGGGCTGTTATAACAATTGAGCAGTTTGTTCTTGTTTTACGTGTTGTCTAACATTTTACCTGTTCTCTATATTTCTTTTCTTTGCAATCTGTTCTATTTCTATATAGCTGTGTTTGGAAGACCTGATAAGAGTAACATGATAGTATAAGAAAATACTATTAGCTCTTAAAAGGTTTTTGGTGTGAAGACATGATGGTATAATTAAATCAGGTCATACTTTTTTATCATGTCATAGTAGGATATGGCTATCCTCTCCCCAACCACATGATATGACCTGATAACATTTTTATTCCAACTCTACCCACATCTCCCATCTCATTCACTGTGAAGCTTCCCGACTACCATGGCCATTGCTTTCAACCCTCTCCTCCTCCTCTCTCACTTTTTGCAAGAAGAAACTCTCCAAAATGATCACCATGGCGACATCGATGGCAACGGCAACAGTGACGGAGACTCGAGATACTTAACACTCGAAGGACTGCCCAGGCTCAAACAATTGTGCAGGTTTTCAGTCTCAATTTTGGTTCCAGACTTTGACGATTTGCGAAGTGAAGGATTGGACAGAATTTCTCCTCAACCACGATAGCTGCACTACATAACTTTCTGCAAGCTCATAAGCCATGAAACCAAGTTAATTGGTGACGTGTCTTTACTAGATTTGATGAATTTTTGAATTTTTATTTTTTAAAAAAATATTCAAGGGCTGGTGCCCTTCTTCCATGGAAGGAGCGGAGGATGTGAGGGTGAGGGTGAGCTGAAGATTATTTTAAATTTTTTTATGTAAATGGGTAATTTTGTCATGACAAATAATTATTTATACAATCAGTTTATTTATACATTAACCACCAAATACTTGATAATATAAGAGCTTATCAATTCATACTATCTGGTCTTATCTTATTACTTTATACTATCAGGCCTTATCTTATTACTTTATACTATCAGGCTTTATCCTATCAGGTACACCAAACAGGGCCTATAGGTCTTAATGTTTGGGTAGTTATTTTCTAGCCCAGTAATGCATGTAAACTATGGGGAGATATTTTTTACTGTTTAAGTTGTAAATAACAAGATAACTCTATACATGGTAGTCCCATGCACTTACCATAAGTTCTACAATACTTTTTACCTTTTGCGCATTTCTTCTGCAAGTTATATGGTGAAAAGTTTATTATTAATTTCGTTGGATTACATGGATTACATTGCATTTGCATCTTCCCTTTTAATTTTCCCAGTCCCAATTAGATGTCACTTGATGCTTCTTTTCAAATAAATTACTAACATACTGTCATCTTCACAGCCTTGCTTCATACATGATAGACGAAGATATCCTAAAAGGAATCTTGTATCCATCCATTAATAGGTAATATTCCTTTTATGCGTTGATATCATTTGATTTTCATTTTCTCTTGGCTCTGCTTTTCCTGTCTCCTTTTTGAATGATCAGGAGACATGAAGTTCAGATTTTTAAAACAAACTTGAACTGTGATTCTGTGAATGTTATTATCTAAGATTTGGGTGCCGAGTTTGGCACCAAATATCTAACAATATAGGTGTTGATGATCCACTCGCCTCTTATCAAAGATGTTCAGCCATTTTCTAAATATAATAGTTTATAATATGGTTAAAAAATTTTAAAAGAAAAAATGGTGTTGGTGATTTGGTTGTTTGTTGGGAAGCTAAATAGTTCTCAATAGTTGATATTATGGCCTTCTCTGATTAACGCTACTTTGTATGCTGCAGCATACGAAATGTTACAGCAGAGGTTGGGGCTGCTGTGCTTCAAGCAGCAGTTGCAGAAGGGCTGGCAGAAGGACATGGTGATGTAGGGCCCAAAGAACTTGCACACATGTCAAAAGTATGGGAAATTTTCAGATTGCACGCTTATGATATATTACAAATTCTGGTTGAATGAGCCGCTATAGTTTTGCATGCTATCAGGGTAGAATGAGCTGTCCAAGATTAAAAAAGGAGAACAGTTCCAGTTGACATCTGGACATTGCAAAATGAACGAGAACCCTTATTTTCTGTTTTTTGTTTTCGCTTTAGGGTTTAACATGATAATACCATCTTGGTTTTACGTATATTTTGCCACTGCTAACTCGTGCTTATTGCAATGGTTGCAGGGGGAGACTGTGGAGTACGTCCGAAGCAATATGTGGTATCCTGTGTATTCCCCCCTTGTTCATGAAAAATAAACTTCCTGTCTTCATTTACAATTGTTTTGAAGGCCTTGCGCAATTCACATCTAAAGGTGCTGCAGCCAAGCTTTATCTATTTTTGGTTTCTAATATTCTCAATTCGTAACTAACAAAGTTGAGTATTGATGGGAAAATAGCGAAAAGGGGAAACAGACATCTCCATTTGTATCAGCTGTGAATTTTCGGTGTATTAGCATTGAAATTTGACATTTCTTGGTTCAATCTTTATGAAGTTCCATGTATATTATAGTGTATATGTTGGAGACAGTTGTTAATAGTTCTCTCTAACGTTGATGAGCACTAGTGCGGATAGCTTCCTTGTTAACACTATTTATATGCACGTTATTGGCATTTGATAAGCTCTTCTAAAATGTAGGGAGTATTTTAGAGTCAAGGGTAAGTGGCAGTCACGTATAAAAGAAAATGAAGGAAATGAATTCTCACATATTAAAATTATTATTTAAATGTTTGTATTTTATAAAAATTTCTGTTGATTTTTTTATTAACCACCTTCTCACGATAATTTTTAAAATGAACTTTGTTTTTTTTTTCTTTAACTATCCCATTTCTTTTATTTCAGATTTAGGGATCCTAAGCTTATACTAACGAAAAAGAAAAAAATCATATGAAAATGGTAAATACAAAACCTTGACTTCTGACTAAAACAGCCTCTGTATTTATTATTATTATTATTATTATTATTATTATTATTTTGTGATAGAAAGTTTTGGGAGGAGGGAAGGTTGTCTTACTTTATATGTCATAAGTGGGTTGATAGTGGTCCTTACATATGATTTATTAATAAATGATCATCGACAGTGGTTGAACTCAAGATTTTTGGGCGATGCAATGTAATTATACCAGTTGAGCTAACTTTCAATGTGTCTTCTGTAATGTTGCTCATATGTGGCTTGTTCAAATAACTATTGAAAATAGTTGAAAGAAATGTATGCTCAAGATAAATTATAAAGAATGTGAATTTGGAGAAACAGAATAAAATTGCACACAATTAATCAGGATTCACAGAATGAAGTACAATCGACCTTGGAGTTGATTCCTGGTATTCTGTTCTTGCAATAACCTAGTTGTGGTCAACGCTCCCATCTCCCACTCAACAAATTAAGAAAATGAGAATTTGCAGTATTTTTTTTCCCTGATGGAAAGATTCACGTTGAATGCATAATGAACTATTTACAATCTAAAGTCGGGTTTCCGTTAGTTTAGTGAGGTGTTTATGTTGTTAGTGAATCTTGTGCAGTTAAGAAAATATCATTTTAACATACTATCACAAAAATAGGAGAAAAAATTATAACAAATGCAAGTGGTTATGTGAGATTATTATTGCATAACTGATGAAACAACAAAACAAAAGCCAGGTTCCCTTGTTTTTTTGTCCGTATATGTTGAACTTGGTTTCATAATTACAAGACTGACTCGATAGTTTGCAACTTCAAGAAACCATACGTTTAACGTCAGTTATATTGTTGAAAATTTGTTTAAAATATTAAGCACAAAGAGAATATTAGTGTTCCTGTTAAGCTATTTTGTGATTAGTTCAAATTGTTTCTACTTTGTTGTGTAGCTTTGTTTTCTTTTTTTTTTGGCTAAGAAATTCTAGTTTGTATTTGACTTTAGGTTATTATATTCTTTTCTCAGACAAGAGGAATCAGGATTTATTTTTAACTAATTTAATCCAGATTATAAAATTGTCATTTGTCGAAGTGTGTTTGCTGAGGCCATGATTAGATACAATAAAATGGACAGCAACAAGAAGGTTGGCGTTGCCCTTAAAGAGAAGCTCCAAACTGACCTTACAGGCATAGCACAGTGCTGAAGCCTTGGTCTCACTGTTGACTTCTAATTGAAGATAGCAGAAGCTACAGAAAGGTAGCACACTGGCACTTATCCTTGCTGTTTGATTCCAACTTCCAACCACGTTGTTAAATCTTATAATTTCCTAATCCCTTTTCCTTTTTCTCTCTTTTTTTTCTTCTTTGGATTGGGGTTGGGGGGTTGAATTGTCAGTTATGCAGTTGTGACTGTGGCAAATAAAGGAATTGGATTAGAGATAGTTGGGCAGTTGGCTTCAGCTGGGGTCAAGGTGCTAGGTGCTGCTTACTGCAAGAGATGAGAAGAGGGGTCTTGAATCTTTGGAAACATTCAAAGGCTCAGGTCTATCTGACCTTGTAATTTTTCATCAGCTGATGCTGCAAGTGTAACTTCTCTGGCAGATTTTGTCAAATCCAAATTTGGGAAACTTGATATTCTGGTAACCTGGAAATTTGATACTCCATTGTTGTTTCAAGTGAAAAATTGACTCATCCTGAAAATTTGATACTCCGTGAGTTAATACTCCAATGGATTTGAATATTAGGCTCTTATTAGGACAAGGGGAGCCTTAAGCAGATATTGGCAAATATCAATGGCTTGTTTGGAATCTAAACAATCTCACAATAACTTAGTTATACATTTAGCAAGATTGGTGTATATAATATGTATGCTCCAGCTTGAGAGGAATGTTGAAGTAGTGTGAATACTACTTAGTTATACCATTATTTTTACTACTTAGTTGTAAATAGTTGTAAAACTCAGTATAGACACTGTAGACTAAGTTAGCATAATATTAGGCATAATCTTAGATGTCACAATAATTTTATTTTAATGATTGTACATAATTGTACTTTATTGTCAGATCGTATGTAGTTTATTATCTCAGTATAAATATACATACTACGTAAAGACACGTGCTTACGTATTCACTAAAAGGTTTCTCTCTTGATCCTAGTGTTCTACAGATATTATTGACGGTGTACGCTCAACATAGTTACGTATTCCAATACTAAGGGTTTTCTCTCTTTCTCTCTCTGATTTTACAAGGGTAAATTGCCTTTTAAAATTATTACGTATCAGGTCATGCTCTCTGTGTATTCTGTTATTATTTAGTGGTTATCAGCACCATTAAATAGACTAAAATAGAGTTCATTGATGTTTTTGTTATGATAAAATTAAATACTGTTAATAGCTTTGAGGGGTTTCAAAACTTCTCATTTTGACGTTAGTTTCATTAAGAAATTTTGGTTGTATAATGCGGGTGAACAATGCAGGAGTTGGTGTCCCTGAAAAAAAAAGAAAAAAATGCAGGAGTTGGTGGAGTCATAGTTGGTGACTATGCTTTAGCACTTTTGGTAATCAATAATCCTGAGGTAAGTAACAAGGCATGATCTGGCATTTAGTCAATATCTGAGGCAAGTTTGAAACTCGATGCACCCTGTAGAAAGAGGAACTTCTAATTGCTAATCTTCTTGAACACCAACTAATGTTTAGCTCTACAATGATAGAACAAACTTAGAAGTTAGAACAGCAGGATGGATATTTTCCTCAATTAGTAATTGGAGGTCTCCACCCTTCGTTCTGGCTTTTAAATGCCTATTCTTTTGGGTTGTGTGGTGAGGAACAGTAGAGGTTCCAAACAAGTGGCCTCTTTGAGTTTTTTTTTCATGTTTTTTTCTTTGTACATCAGAGGGCCAAAGGCCCAAAACAAAAGAAAACTAAACTGATAAGAATAAACTTCGGGGCATAGAAGCACCCGTTACATTATCATAGAGCAAGGAGGACAATTCTCTCTCAGGTTGGTTCAGAATCACAAGATTGAAGTGCTGGAATGTTAGGCTCTTGTTAGCTAACCAATCAGCACAGCGATTTTCCTCACAAAGTGTATGGATGAATTGGATAGACGAGTCTCTTTGCCGAATTCTAATAATACGTTTTAGTAAAGTGCAAGTTCCATAGGAATTTATATTCTGATTATTGGTCAGAGAGATGAGCCTTTGACAATCACTCTCAACAACTAACAATTGTATTTCCTCTTGCCAAGCCAAAAGCAAACCTGGTGTTTTGCATCGAGTCTGCTCTTACGTTCTTAGTTCTTACTACTGAGTTCCTATGAGAACATGCAATTTTATGTTAACTAAGAACGAAAGGGCGAGCAGTATTAGGTGTCAATTAATTCCACTTAGGTTTGACATAGCACATTCTATTAAAACTGCATTTCAATTCACTTTTCACAATGTAAATTATGTAATATAGATAACGATTATTCTCTCATAAAGAATAGTTTGTTTATGTTTTTTGTTACCAAATGTTCTAACAAAATAATTACATTTTATAATAGAATAATCTCTCTCTCTCTATTTTTTTTTTGTTATGATTATTCATTTATTCTGTTATCAAGAACCAAAATCAACTTAAAATCTAAAATTGTAGGGCAGAGTAACTATAACATGTCCCTTCACGGACTTAGTGTGAATAAAACGAAAGTCCACTAAAGTCTTTTGGTGCAATTTATAATTTAATCTCTAATATCAATAGAAGCTTTAGTTGGTAAGGAGAGGCAGGAGGCTTAAGGATAATTTTTAATTAAAATTTATTTATTTGTGTACTCATTTAATTATTTCAACAATAACTAACTTTATATTGAACCAATTTAATTTTTAATTGTGTGAGTTAATTTAGATAATTGATTAAATATGAAAAAAAAAATGTATACGCACCCTTTAAACTTTGAGACAACTGCAAATAGTTGTGATAGACTTTGACTTATTAAGTCCTTAAACTTTATTAATTCATGTAATACGTCTTTCTATCCATCTGTTGTTAAATTACAAACAATTATCATTGTTCATGTGATTAACACAAGATCACTTACATACATGTCAAACTCATAGCCATTAAATTTAAATTTATTTATTTTAATTTAAAATGAATTAAATAATATAGAATAAAAACGAACAAGTGATAAATTTATTTATTTTTAATTTAGAATGAATTAAATAATATAGAATAAAAACGAACAAGTGATTTAAATAAGTAATCTTGAGTGTGTTTGGATAGATTTTAAAAAAAATCACTTTTTTCATATAAAAAATGAACTTT
This sequence comes from Styphnolobium japonicum, assembly GCA_023212625.1. NCBI lineage: Eukaryota > Viridiplantae > Streptophyta > Magnoliopsida > Fabales > Fabaceae > Styphnolobium > Styphnolobium japonicum. The sequence goes on along the minus strand of JALBWW010000007.1, from coordinate 8,267,939 downwards.
TACAAGTTTTTAATTATATTTATATATAACTTTTAAAAAAAAGTAAAAAAAAGATCAATTAAAAAAACTCTATTCAAAAGAAATTACTTTGATACTCATATTTTTTTCTTAGATACTAGTATTCATGATGAATTATTAAGTATTCATTAGTTATTATTTATACTTAAGAGACTTTCAAACATTTATAGTGAAACCAACAATCAATAAATAATTGATAACTCAGCATGAATATCAAATTTATTAAAGTACCATAATAATTGTCTTACTCAAAAGTCTCACACTCTTTCAATTACAAAGAAGCAAAATATTACTCTGAATTGTTTCTCTTCTACAAAAAAAATATCTCACACTACCTCACTCCTTACATCTTTTACAATATTTTAAAAATTGATTGGACTAAAAAATAAAAAAAATAAAATGATTCAAGATCTAACCTGTTCAATAGAGTCGAACTGGTAACATTGGCTCAAATGTTTAATGGTTTGTTTGGTTCAAAGGAAGGGAGGGGAGGGGAGGGGAGGGATTTTAATGAAGGGGAGGGGAAGGGAAGGATTTTAATGGAGGGAAAGTATAAATTTACCTTTTTACACAATTATAACATTTAATGTAGCATTTAATTTAGGGATATTTTAGTTCATTTTTTAACATATATTCTCTCCCCTCCAAATCCCCCACTTTTGGAAGGGAGCTAAAATTGGTTTATGAGGGATTTTGCTCCCCTCCCCTTCACTTCCCTCCAAAAAATTAAACTAAACACATAAAATTTAAAATAATTCCTCTCTCCCCTTCGTTTCCGCCAACCAATACTATGTAAATCTCGGCATGTTTTAGTCAACAAGTCAACAACGACAACATCAAATCCTTTATTTCTCCACTCTCCCAGTTTTTTTCCTTCCACCGACTGCTAGTTTTCGCTAACACCACCAGCTTCAATCTCATTGCTGAATCTTCAAACAAGATTGTAGCTTTAGCTTCCCCTCTCCTTATACTGATCTTACTTCCCTGGATTTTCCTTTCCTTGTGATTCTTCATTTTTTTCCCCATTGCACTTCATCATAAAGATGAGAATTTTGGGCATGTCAAGGTTCTTACTTCTCTCCCGAGTTTCCTCCCATTCAAGGGAAGCACCATTTGAGATATCCATTTTGCTCTGAAACTACACAGGACAGCACAATCCTCCATTATCCACAAGCCTTGGAAATTGGAATGCAATCAAAGAGGACATGCATAGAGACAACAATGAAGTCAAGGATCCACCGGGCAAAAGGAATAACACCAGGAGGTCATGGCAGCCCGAATGTAGCGGACTGGGCATTAAGGCCAGGAGGAATGTTGGTGCAAAAGCGTAATCCAGATGTGAATGAATAAAAAATCAATTAAAATGTGGCAATGAACTGGACAATTTTCAGTTTTCGATTTTTAACTGGTTTTTAACAGTTTTGTATGATCAAATTGCTATATAATGATTCTATGGTTAGACGACTTCCGATCCACGGTCTAATCAGACCGATTTTTAAAACACTCATCTTGCCACCCGTCACTCTCAATGAACTTAACTTGCCTCTTTTCATAGAGATGCTACAAGTGTGAATGCAATAAAAGGATTGCTGCTACTGACATGCCTAATGCTAATTTTCTCTGCAGCTGCTTTTCATTATTCTGTTTTTAGCAGCTACAAAATTTTAATTTAAAATTGAGAATTATTATAATACCTTGTTAAATTTTATATTTAGAGTGAATTATTAATAATTAATAAATATTTAATAACTTTATTTAACTATTGATATTTTTAAAAATATATTAAAATAATTTCCTTTAAACTTATGTGTGGGTCCTACCATACCCACAAATTATGGCTCGAAAACACCCGCCCCCAATAGGTATTGGAAACCAGAAAGGAGAAGATTAGTGGAGTGATAGATTGTCGAAAATTTGAAGCAAGTGGGCGCGATGGTAGTAGCACGTGGTGGGTGGCGGCGAGGAGAATCAGCTGCAACGCTTGGACATGGATAACACAAAGTTGGGATGGGGACATGGGATTCCATCAGAACATTTTTTTTCCCTTACTTTTCTGTCTTATTTTTATTATTTAATTCACTTTACATTAAAAAATTAAATTTAAATTCAATGATCACGACTTTGAAGACATGGTTGATTTAGATGTTGATAAGTACAGTGATCACGTGCTAATCACATTGAATGGAATGACAACCATTAGTTATTTAAAGAGATTGATGGAAGAGTTTATTGAATAAATTCATAAAATTTAAGGAATTTTTTATTATGTAAACAAAATTTAAGGACTTAATCATTAGAAATAAAAATTTACGATGATTATTTATAAATGTTTTAAAATTTAGATATATGTATTCCTCTTTTCTATTAAATATAATATAAAATAATGATATTGACATATTTTTTTACATAATTTTTAAACATTTTATATAATTAAAATAAATTATGTAAATTATATCAAAACTAATGCTCGTAAATAAATATATTTATAACATAACTCAGTGTATACATTTAATATTGAATGGATGGATTATTATGATAATAATTTTCTATGTAAGAATATTTCATGAATGACAAACATTAATGGGTATACATTTAATATTGAATTATTATGATAATAATTTTCTATTTAAGAATATATTTAATGAATGACAAACATCAACGAGCTAGCTGGCAAGCACTAAAGGCAATAACATAACAATAGAAGTGTCAAAATGGGCCGAGCTCATTGGCCGGCCTGAATAACCCAACAAATAGCGTGGGCTGGGGAGAAAATTTAAGCCCAAACTAATTATGGGCCGGCCCAACTCAACTCGAAAATAGGCTGACCCGACTATGTGAAATGCCATTTTTTTGTTATATATTTAATTTTATTATTTTTTATCTATTTTTTTATTGACTAGCTTTATTTGGATTTTAAAAAAAGAATCAAATTTTGTTAGTACATCTAAGTTTTTTTTTTTATACTTGAAATATGATGTTAGCTTGTGTTAGTTCCTTAAATTGATTAATTTATGGTTCAAGCAATGCTTCATGAAAATATCGTAAATCGTTTATGTTGAAAACAATAAAGTAAATATTCACTATTTATGTTAATGACACTTAATATAATCTTTTATATTTATATCTAATTTACGTGCATGATTTTTGTAAGCTTTGATTGATGTAAAAGTTTAATTTATTAATAGCTTATTATTATAGATATGAAAAAAAGTAAAGAAAGACTAAAAAAAGAAAAAAAAAATTAAGCCCATGGGCCGACCCAACCTAGGCAGCAATCTGCATGGGCTAGGCTAGGCTGGCTATTTGTTGGCCCCCACTCATTGTGGCCCGGCCCGAAATAAGCTTAGCCTCGGCCCAAATTGACACTTCTACATAACAATATAGTCCTTACACATAAGAAATATGAATAAAATATAATTATTTGAAAGAATTTTTTAAAAACGTTTCTTGAAATATTTATTTAAATATTATATAATTTATTTTATATCGTATTTATGATAGTAAAACTTATTAAATAAGTTATACTCAAGTAAGCATTAATATAAATTATTTATCTAAATTAGGCCTTAGTCTTAAAAGAATATTAAATCATTCTATTAAAAATTATGATCATACATGTTGTTCGATTATCAAAAAATATTTAATCAAATAACATGTATCGTCATAATTTTTAATTGAATGATGGAATACTCTTTTAAGACTAATGCATAATTTAAATAAATAATTTATATAAGCACTTATTTGAGTAAAGTTTATTTAATATGTTATACAGTCATAAATGTGGTTTAAAATAAGTTAAATAACATTTGGATAAACATTTTGAAAAATATTTTTCATAAATCATTTGAAATAAATATCGTATATTCGAGAGATATGTTATGAATTATGTTAATTCCTTAATGCTAATTTTATAAAAAATTATTATAAAAATAACTAGCACCGATGTTATTTTTAAATTTTTACAAAAGTTTGTTTTCATTAAGCTCAAATTTTTGACTAAAACAACTTATAAAAATTCATAAACTATTTTAATAAAATAATTAATAAAAATATTTTATAAACAATTATTATAATATATAAGCCTAAAGTATACATAAACTTACCAAAAAAGGATAAGCCTATCCAAGGTGGCGTAACGTAAGTAACAATCTCTCCATAGAGAGAAGGTCCAAACTGACGTTACATACATTGCACAGCGCTGAACCCTCGTTCTCACCTTTGAGTGTTAACTTCTATCTGAAGATGGCAGAAGCTCCAGAAAGGTAGCACACAAGCACTTATCCTTGCTCTTTGATTTATTTGTTCCAACATCCAACCACAGCGTTAAATCTTATATTTTCCTAATACCTTTTCCTTTCTCTCTCTCTTTTTTTTTCTTTGGAATGGGGTGGGTGGTTGACTACTCGACTTTGTGCAGGTATGCAGTTGTGACTGGGGCAAATAAAGGAATTGGATTAGAGATAGTTAGGCAGTTGGCTTCAGCTGGGGTCAAGGTGGTGCTTACAGCAAGAGATGAGAAGAGGGGTCTTGAAGCATTGGAAACACTCAAAGCCTCAGGTCTATCTGACCTTGTAGTTTTTCATCGGCTAGATGTGGCTGATGCTGCAAGTGTAGCTTCTCTGGCATATTTTGTCAAATCCAAATTTGGGAAACTTGATATTCTGGTAACATGGAAATTTGATACTCCTCTGTTGTTGTAACTGAATAAAAATGGCACATCCTATAAGTATGCATATTTGGGCTGGTTCACCTTATAAATGACACACTCCTTAACTTGATGAGCTGCAGAAATACATACAATTAATTTTCCATTTGTATCATTAGGAATATTCTCTTTTAATTCCTTGTTTTAGTTTTCATTGCATGTCAGGGGGCTCATCTTGCAATTCCAGTTGTTCATTGTTTGTTTTGTTGTGTGGTTCTACATGCAGACTTCTCTTTGGTTAGCCTTTATTTGATTAGAATACATCTTCGAGTTATCATAGTTGTTTCTCTTACCTATTGTTTACAACGGTCTCATCTCCACACCATATTCTTCTGTGTATGTTCAAAAAATATTCCATGTTCAGGAAAACGGGGAGTTTATGTTTGCTTAGTATTTAATGTGCATAAGGGATGGTGAGTTCCCATGTTCTATTGCTTGGGAGGTTACGTTAGGCGTTGTGTTCTAGTTACTCCTTGAGGGGGATGGTAATGTTATTTCATTGAATAGAAATTATTTATAGTGCTGTTAGAGGTTGAAGTAACATTGCTTTTGCCGATATTTTTCAAGAGATGAACCATCACTGGGGAGCTCAAACCTGGCTCAGAAATTTATTTGCCTGAAATGCAATCCTGCATGTTAAGAATGTTTTAGATCTTTTGCATTTTACATTTTCTTTAATTGGTGTAAATTGTCTTTATTATGTATCAAGTCATGCTTCCCTTTGTAATCTGTTACATTTTAGTGCTAAGCTGGCTTCAGTCTCCATTTAATCAACTTGATAGATTGTATTGATATCTAGTTATTGATATCTCATGACTTCTCATCTTTTATGTTTGCACATTTCATTAAGAAAAGTTGTATAATGCAGGTTAACAATGCAGGGATTAATGGAGTTGTAATTAAAGACAATGATTTATTCACTTTAGCAATCATTAATCGCCGGGTAAGTATCTAGGCATGTTCCTTGCATCTAGTCGATAGATGATGGAAGTTTGAAACTTGATGCACCCTGTACGTACTCTGTTAGCTAATTTTCTTGACCATCTTATCTTAAATTCTCATAGTGTATCCTCTTCTCTTTCCCTTTCTAGTCCCTTTTCTTTTGGGTTGCGGGGGTGGAGAGCCTGGTGTGAACTCTCATAAATCATAATGAGTATGTGCCTGTATAATGCACTAAAATTGGATTATAAAAACTTTATACACAATCATACCCTCCAAATTCCAATATTTCCCCATTAAACAGTATATCCTTAACTTGATAACAAAATGAAGATGTTTAATTCTGATTGGAGCTTTGAGTAGTTATTACGGCAGTCCGACAATGTTCTATACATCAACCTAAACTTAACTATCAGGTGCTTTTCTTATAACTCTTTAGAATTATGGAATGTGTTCTTTCTTTTGCATTGCTAATGACACAGTATATGTGAAGTCTGGAAGATGCCGTATTAAATTAGATACTGTCCTGGAAACTTCTTTGTTAAAAGGTTGTAATTGTTTTGTTTTTTGCTTCTGGGCAGGAGATATCGTTGTGGGTTTGAAAAACTTCAATAATGGTTGTTTGAGTATTGAGTTGTTCTTACATTGCAGGCATTATCAGAAGATGACGGGAGAAAGGCAATGACTCAAACATATGAGTTAGCTGAAGAATGCTTGCGAATAAATTATTATGGTGCTAAAAGCGCAGCCCAATCCCTTCTGCCCCTCCTCCAGTTATCTGATTCACCAAGAATTGTGAATGTATCATCCTCTATGGGGAAGTTAGATGTAGGCTATTACTTCTTACGTCAATAAATTCTTAGGGTCTGGGCCTAAAATCTAATTGAAGATAGTAAATGATAATTAAGCTTGAAACTATATTGTTGAGGTTGATGACTGGATTGAAATCTTGCTCAGAATGACTTAAATACTGACAAAACCTTCATTCATCTGATCTGAATAATTGATAAATAGAGTCATGCCATCCATATTTTGGGTAACCTTGGGTTTAAACGTTAAACAGAATTAGTGACATCTTTCATCATCTCTCTTTGAGGATCTTATACTTTATAATATATATAGATATATTTTTTTGAAAATAGACAAAATATTATGCAGAAATTTGAAAATAAAATGCTATTTATAGTAGTAGGAAATAATTAAGCCTGGTAATATATGAAATTGATCTTCTTCACTAATCCAAATCCCAAATGATTATTACGAACAGTTCTAATTGGCCTTCTGTATGATATTGGAGCAATATTTCAATTTCTTTCCCCTCCCCTTCTCCAAGATTTTCAGAGATTTCTTCTTAGTTTATGATTGTCTTCTGTCTCCTACTCTCCTTTATTTTGCATGAGCTCTTATTGCTTATTCATGTCAAAATCAGTTAGTATCAAATGAATGGGCTAAAGGAGTCTTGAGTGATGCTGATAACCTTACAGAAGAGATAGTGGATGAAGTGTTGAGGGAGTTTCTCAAAGATTTCAAAGAAGGTTCATTAGAAAGCAAAGGCTGGCCTAAGACACTGGGTGCCTATATTGTCTCTAAAGCTGCTATGAATGCCTATACCAGAATTCTTGCTAAAAAGTACCCTACTGTCTGCATCAATGGTGTTTGTCCTGGTTATGTCAAGACAGATATAACCGGCAGTACTGGTTTCTTAACAGTTGAAGAAGGTGCTGCTAGTCCTGTGAGGTTAGCACTGCTTTCCAATGGTAGTCCATCTGGCCTCTTCTATTTCCGGGGTGAAGTATGCTCCTTTTGATTGATAATTGATAATAAAATTTTATGGATTGAGGACAAACTGCATTGCGTGTCAATTATGACTCTACTTTGGCTTATGATTGATTTTTATGTAACAATACTATTCTCCATAAAATAACAAGACTACTTAAGAATAACATGTTATACCTTACACGCTAATTCCGTTTATTAAGCCTGCACGTTATATCATTTTGTATGTTGTTTTAGTGAAACTTTGTGTACGTATTTAAAACCTCTCAACTATTAAGATTACTGCAAGAGCTAATCTGCCAAAGCTTAATAATTTTCTTGTAGAATGTAATTTCAAGATTACAGTACGTATAAACTAATAAATATGCGGGTTTCACTATCCTTGAACGCATCAAAAAGATGTAAGCTGTCCATTCCAGAAGAAACATTCAGAAAACCAAATTTTTGTGCCATCTGCATCTCCAACCGTCTTGCGAACCACAAGACCAAAAACCAATAGCAGAATCCGAGAAAAATACATCATCCACATAAAACTTATATAATGGAAGCTCTGGTGGTTTGCATCGAGTCTGCTCTTACGTGCTTAGTTCTTACTGCTGAGTTCCTTTGAGAACATGCAATTTTATGTTAACTAGGAACGAAAGGGTGAATAGTATTAGGTGTCAATTAATTCCACTTAGGTGTGACATAGCACATTCTATTTAAATGCATTTCAAATCACTTTTCACAATATAATGTAGATAACGATTATTCTCTCAAAGAATAGCTTGTTTATGTTTTTTGTTACCAAATTTTCTAACAAAATAATTACATTTTATAATAGAATAATCTCTCTCTTTTTTTTTTGTTATGATTATTCATTTATTCTGTTATCAAGAACCAGAATCAACTTAAAATCTAAAATTGTAGGGCAGAGTATCTATAACATGTCCCTTCACGGACTTGAAATGTGAATAAAACGAAAGTCCACTAAAGTCTTTTGGTGCAATTTATAATTTAATCTCTAATATCAATAGAAGCTTTAGTTGGTAAGGAGAGGCAGGAGGCTTAAGGATACTTCTTAATTAAAATTTATTTATTTGTGTACTCATTTAATTATTTCAACAGTAACTAACTTTATATTGGACCAATTTAATTTTTGATTGTGTGGGTTAATTTAGATAATTGATTCAATATGAAAAATATATATATATACACACCCTTTAAATTTTGAGACAATTGCAAATACTTGTCATAAACTTTCACTGATTAAGTCCTTAAACTTTATTAATTCATGTAATAGGTCTTTTCATTTATATGTTGTTAAATTACAAACAATTATCATTGCTCATTTGATTAACACATGATCACTTACATACATGTCAACATGTGTTAAACTCAGTCATTAAATTTAAATTTATTTATTTTTAATTTATAATGAATTAAATAATATAGAATAAAAACGAACAAGTGATTTAAATAAGTAATCTTGAGTGTGTTTGGATAGATTTTTAAAAAAATCACTTTTTTCATATAAAAAATGTGCTTTTTCAAGCTTTTAAATATATTTATATTCAACTTTTAAAAAACAAAAATTTGAAAAAAAAATATGAATTAAAAAAATCTATTTAAAACGGATTACTTCAATATTCATCTTTTTTTTAAATATTAGTACTTATGGTAGTTATTAAGTATTTATTAGTTATTATTTATATTTAATAAATTTTTAAATATTTATTGTAAAATAAATAATTAATAACTCACCATGAATATCAAACTTATTAGAATGCCATAATAATTGTCTTACTTAAAACTTTCATACACTCTCAATTACAAAAAAACAAAATATTACTCTTGAATTTTTTCTCTTCTACAAAAATATCTCACACCACTTCACTTCTTACCACTGTTATAATATTTTTAAAATTAGTTGAATTAGAGAATAAAAAATTAACCGGTTTAAGTGATTTAAGATTTAACCGATTTAAGTGATATTCGAACAACGACAACATCAAATCCTTTATTTCTCCACTCTCTGTTTTTTCCTTCCACCGACTGCTAATTTTCGCTAACACCACCAACTTCAATCTCAGTGCTGAATCTTCAAAACAAGATTGTAGCTTTAGCTTCCTCTCTCCTTATACTAATCTTACTTCCCTGGATTTTCCTTTCCTTATGATTCTTCATTTTTTTTTCTATTGCATTTCATCATGAAGATGAGACTTTTGGGCATGTCAAGGTTCTTTCTTCTCTCCCGCGTTTCCTCCCATTCAAGGGAAGCACCCTTTGAGATATCCATTTTGCTCTGAAACTACACAGGACAACACAATCCTCCATTGTCCACAAGCCTTGGAAATTGGAATGCAATCAAAGAGGACACGCACAGAGACAACAATGAAGTCAAGGATCTACAACATGTTTTTGCGGGGCAAAATGAATAACATCAGTGGTCATGGCAGCCCAAATGTAGCGGACTGGGAATTAAGGCAAGGAGGAATGTTGGTGCAAAAGCGTAATTCAGATGTGAATGAATAAAAAATCAATTAAAATGTGGCAATGAATCAGGCGGTTTCCGATTTTCGATTTTTAATCGACTTTTGACAATTTTGTGTGATGAGACCACTACAAAGATTTTATGGTTGGACTAGGACTGATAAGATCATCGATTCATGGTTCAGTCTGATTGAATCCTAATGTGCATGCTACACCGAAAGCCTACCAAATTTCCTCTGCAGTTGCTTTTCTTGACTTTGTTTTCAGCAACTAAAAATTTCTAATTTTAATTTAGTTATTATAATACATTGATAAATTTAATTTTTAGAGTGAATTATTAATTATTTATTAGTTATTATATAAAAAATATTTAATATTTTATTAAATATAAATAATAATTAATAAATATTTAATCACTTAAAATATTGATATTTTTTTTAAAAAAAATTTAAGTAATCTCTTTTAAACTTATATATGAGACCTACCATATCCATAAATTATGGCTGAAAAATAAGTATTGAAAACAAGAAAGGAGAAGATTTTTTTTTAAAATCAAAGTATCTTTTTATTCAATAAGTAAGAGATCATAGAATATGGTGAGGTACTTGAAGTAGTAAATTTTTTTTAACTGTACATTTTTTATATACATTATTTTAAAAATTAAATTTATAATAAAATATTTAAAGTGATCAAATTTCATCTATTTAAATTAAAATAATTCTTAATAAGCGTAATCTAATACAATTATTTTATTTAATAATTAATATATATAACATTATTTTTTAAAAAATAATTATATTCATAATATAATTTATAAAACCTTACATATATTTAATATTAAATAAGATACCTCTAATAAACCGTACTTACGAAAAAGATTTTCCTCCAACAAGTCGGTAAAAACGAGAAGATTTGTGAAGTGATAGATTGTCAAAAGATTGAAGCAAGTGGGTGCGATTAGTAGCACGTGGTGGGTGGCGGTGAGGTGAATCAGCTGCAACGCCTGGACATGGATAGCACAAAGATGGGATGGGGACATGGGGTTCCATCAGAACATTTTTTTTCTTTACTTTTCTGTCTTATTTTTTATTATTTAACTTATTTTACATTAACAAATTAAATTTAAATTCAATGATCACGATTTGAAGACATGGTTGATTTAGATGTTGATACGTACAGTGATCACGTACTAATCGCACTACCATTAGTTATTTAAAGAGATTTATGGAAGAGTTTATTGAATAAATTCATAAAATTTAAGGAATTTTTTTATGTAAATAAAATTTAAGGACTTAATCATTAGAAATAAAAGTTTACGACGATTATATATAAATCTTTCAAATTTTAGATATATGTATTCCTTTTATCTATTAAATATAATATAAAATAATGATATTGACATATTTTTTTACATAGTTTTTTAATCATTTTATATAATTAAAATAAATTATGTGAATTATATCAAAACTAATGCTCGTGAATAAATATATTTATAACATAAATCAGTGTACACATTTAATATTGAATGGATGGATTATTTGATAATAATTTTCTATCTAAGAATATTTCATGAATGGCAAACATCAATCGGCTAGCTGAGAAGCAGTCAGCGCAATGACATAATAACGTAGTCCATAATACATAAGAAATATGAATAAAAGATATTTATTTGAAAGGATTTATGAAAAAAATTTCTTGAATTGTTTATTTAAATATTATATAATTTATTTTAAATCATATTTATGATAATAAAATTTACTAAATAAGTTATTTCAAATTAGATTTTATCTAAATTAAGCCTTAGTCTTAAAAAAATATTATATCATTTTATTAAAAGTTATGATCATACATATTGTTTGATTATCAAAAAATATTTAGTCGAACATGTATGGTCATAATTTTTAATAGAATGATGTACTAATCTTTTAAGATTAAGGTCTAATTTAGATAAATAATTTATATAAGTACTTATTTGAATAAAATTTATTTAATAAATTATACTTTTATAAATGTAGTATAAAATAAGCTAAATAATATTTAAATAAATACTACAACAAGAATGTTTTATAAATCATTTGAAATAAATATTGTGTATTTGAGAAATATGTTTGAATTATGTCAATTTTTTAAGGTTAATTTTAACAAAAATTATTATAAAAATAACTAGTATTTAAATTATTTTTAAACTTTAACAAAAAATTTATTTTTATAAACTTAAATTTATAAAAATAAATCTAAAAAATTTTATAAAAATTCATAAATTATTTTAATAAATTTATTAATAAAAATTGTTTATAAACGTTATGTGAAATAAAGTATACATAAACCTACCAAAAAAGGATAAGCCTATGCCTATCCAAAGTGGCGTGAGTACGAATCTCTCCTTAGAGAGAAGGTCCAAACTGACGTTACATGCGTTGCACAGCGTTGAAGCCTTGTTCTCACCGTTGAGTGTAACTTCTATCTGAAGATGGCAGAAGCTCCCGAAAGGTAGCACACAAGCACTTATCCTTGCTCTTTGATTTATTTGTTCCAACATCCAACCACAGCGTTAAATCTTATATTTTCCTAATACCTTTTCCTTTCTCTCTCTCTTTTTTTTTTCTTTGGAATGGGGTGGGTGGTTGACTACTTGACTTTGTGCAGGTATGCAGTTGTGACTGGGGCAAATAAAGGAATTGGATTAGAGATAGTTAGGCAGTTGGCTTCAGCTGGGGTCAAGGTGGTGCTTACAGCAAGAGATGAGAAGAGGGGTCTTGAAGCATTGGAAACACTCAAAGCCTCAGGTCTATCTGACCTTGTAGTTTTTCATCAGCTAGATGTGGCTGATGCTGCAAGTGTAGCTTCTCTGGCAGATTTTGTCAAATCCAAATTTGGGAAACTTGATATTCTGGTAACATGGAAATTTGATACTCCTCTGTTGTTGTAACTGAAAAAAAATGGCACATCCTATAAGTCTGCATATTTGGGCTGGTTCACCTTATAAATGACACACTCCTTAACTTGATGAGCTGCAGAAATACATACAATTAATTTTCCATTTGTATCATTAGGAATATTCTCTTTTAATTCCTTGTTTTAGTTTTCATTGCATGTCAGGGTGCTTATCTTGCAATTCCAGTTGTTCATTGTTTGTTTTGTTGGGTTCTTCTACATGCAGACTTCTCTTTGGTTAGCCTTTATTTGATTAGAATACATCTTCGAGTTATCATAGTTGTTTCTCTTACCTATTGTTTACAACGGTCTCATCTCCACACCATATTCTTCTGTGTGTATGTCCAATAAATATTCCATTTTCAAGAAAACGGGAAGTTTATGTTTCCTGAGTATTTAATGTGCATAACGGATGGTGAGTCCCCATGTTCTATTGCTTGGGAGGTTAGGCGTTCTGTGTTCTAGACATATAGTTACTCCTTCTTTTGTGTGTGTGTGGTTGGGAGGGGGGGGGGGGGTCGGTGCTCAAACCAGGCTCAGAAATTTATTTGCGTGAAATGCAATTCTTCATGTTAAGAATGTTTTACATCTTTTGCATTTTACTTTTTCTTTATGTATCAGGTCGTGCTTCCCTTTGTATTCGGTTACATTTTAGTACTAAGCTGGCTTCAGTCTCCATTTAATCAACTTGATAGATTTTATTGATATCTAGTTATGATAAATCCTCTCCATAGCTTTGAAGGGAATCTCATGACTTCTCATCTTGATCTTTGCATATTTCATTAAGAAAAGTTGTATAATGCAGGTTAACAATGCAGGGATTGGTGGAGTTGTAATTAAAGACAACGATTTGCTCAGTTTAGCAATCATTAATGGCGGGGTAAGTATCTAGGAATGTTCTGGCATCTAGTCAATAGATGGGGAAAGTTTGAAACTTGATGCACCCTGTACGAACTCTCTCTGCTACTTTTCTTGACCATCTTATCTTAAATTCTCATAGTGTATCCTCTTCTCTTTCCCTTTCTAGGCCCTTTTCTTTTGGGTTGTGGGGGTGGAGAGCGTGGTGTGAACTCTCATAAATCATAATGAGTATGTGCCTGTATAATGCACTGAAATTGGATTATAAAAACTTTATGCACAATCATACCCTCCAAATTCCAATATTTTCCCATTAAACAGTATATCCTTAACTTGATAACAAAATGAAATTGTTTATTAATTCTGATTGGAGCAGCCCGACAATGTTCTATACAATAGCCTAAACTTAACTATCAGGCGCTTATCTTATAACTCTTGAGAATTGTGGAATTTGTTCTTTCTTTTGCATTGCTAATGGCACAGTATATGTGAAGTCTGGAAGATGCTGTATTAAATTTGAAACTCTCCTGGAAACTTCTTTGTTAAAAGGTTGTAATTGTTTTGCTTTTGCTTCTGGGCAGGGGATATCGTTGTGGGTTTGAAAAACTTCTATAATGGTTGTTTGAGTATTGAGTTTTTCTTACATTGCAGGCATTATCAGAAGATGACGGGAGAAAGGCAATGACTCAAACATATGAGTTAGCTGAAGAATGCTTGCAAATAAATTATTATGGTGCTAAAAGAGCAGCCCAATCCCTTCTGCCCCTCCTCCAGTTATCTGATTCACCAAGAATTGTGAATGTATCGTCCACACTGGGGAAGTTAGAGGTAAGCTATTACTTCTTACGTCAATAAATTCTTAGGGTCAGTGCCTAAAATCTGATTGAAGATAGTAAATGATAATTAAGCTTGAAACTATATTGTTGAGGTTGATAACTGGAGTGAAATCTTGCTCAGAATGACTTAAATACTGACAAAACCTTCATTCATCTGATCTGAATAATTGATAAATAGAGTCATGCCATCTATATTTTGGGTAACCTTGGGTTTAAATTTAAACAGAATTAGTGACATCTTTCATCATCTCTCTTTGAGGGTCTTCTACTTTATAATATATATAGATATATATTTTTGGCATTGTCTTTTCCAATAAGCTGAAAATAGACAAAATATTATGCAGAAATTTGAAAATAAAATGCTATTTATAGTAGTAGGAATAAGCCTGGTAAATTGGTAATATAAGAAATTGATCTCCTTCACTAATCCAAACCCCTAATGATTATTACGAACAGTTCTAATTGGCATTCTGTATGGTATTGGTGCAATATTTCAATTTCTTTCCCCTCCCCTTCTCCAAGATTTTCAGAGATATCTTCTTAGTTTAGGATTGTCTTCTGTCTCCTTTATTTTAAATGAGCTCTTATTGCTTATTCATGTCAAAATCAGTGTGTATCAAATGAATGGGCTAAAGGAGTCTTGAGTGATGCTGATAACCTTACAGAAGAGAGAGTAGATGAAGTATTGAGGGAGTTTCTCAAAGATTTCAAAGATGGGTCATTAGAAAGCAAAGGCTGGCCTAAGACGCTGGGTGCCTATATTGTCTCTAAAGCTGCTATGAATGCCTATACCAGAATTCTTGCTAAGAAGTACCCTACTGTCTGCATCAATGGTGTTTGCCCTGGTTATGTCAAGACAGATATAACCCGCAATACTGGCTTCTTAACAGTTGAAGAAGGCGCTGCTAGTCCTGTGAGGCTAGCTCTGCTTTCCAATGGTAGTCCATCTGGCCTCTTCTATATCCGGGGTGAAGTCTGCTCCTTTTGATTGATAATACAATTTTATGGATTGAGGACAAACTGCATTGCGTGTCAATTATGACTCTACTTTGGCTTATGATTGATTTTTATGGAACAATACTATTCTCGATAAAATAACAAGACTACTTAAGAATAACATGTTATACCTTACACGCTAATTCTGTTTATTAAGCCTGCACGTTATATTATTTTGTATGTTGTTTTAGTGAAACTTTGTGTACGTATTTAATACCTCTCAACTATTAAGATTACTGCAAGAGCTAATCTGCCAAAGCTTAATCATTTTCTTGTAGAATGTAATTTCAAGATTACAGTACGTATAAACTAATAAATATGCGGGTTTCACTATCCTTGAACGCATCAAAAAGATGTAAGCTGTCCATTCCAGAAGAAACATTCAGAAAACCAAATTTTTGTGCCATCTGCATCTCCAACCGTCTCGCGAACCACAAGACCAAAAGCCAATAGCAGAATCCGAGAAAAATACATCATCCACATAAAACTTATATAATGGAAGCTCTGGTGGTTTGCATCGAGTCTGCTCTTACGTTCTTAGTTCTTACTGCTGACTTCCTTTGAGAACATGCAATTTTATGTTAACTAAGAACGAAAGGGTGAGCAGTATTAGGTGTCAATTAATTCCACTTAGGTGTGACATTGCACATTCTATTTAAATGCATTTCAAATCACTTTTCACAATATAATGTAGATAACGATTATTCTCTCATAAAGAATAGCTTGTTTATGTTTTTTGTTACCTAATTTTCTAACAAAATAATTACATTTTATAATAGAATAATCTCTCTCTTTTTTTTTTGTTATGATTATTCATTTATTCTGTTATCAAGAACCAGAATCAACTTAAAATCTAAAATTGTAGGGCAGAGTATCTATAACATGTCCCTTCACGGACTTGAAATGTGAATAAAACGAAAGTCCACTAAAGTCTTTTGGTGCAATTTATAACTTAATCTCTAATATCAATAGAAGCTTTAGTTGGTAAGGAGAGGCAGGAGGCTTAAGGATAATTTTTAATTAAAATTTATTTATTTGTATACTCATTTAATTATTTCAACAATAACTAACTTTATATTGGACCCATTTAATTTTTAATTGTGTGGGTTAATTTAGATAATTGATTAAAAATGGAAAAAAAAATGTATACACACCCTTTAAACTTTGAGACAATTGCAAATAGTTGTCATAAACTTTCACTGATTAAGTCCTTAAACTTTATTAATTCATGTAATAGGTCCTTCCATCTATCTCTTGTTAAATTACAAACAATTATCATTGCTCATGTGATTAACACATGATCACTTACATACATGTCAACATGTGTTCAACTCATAGTCATTAAATTTAAATTTACTTATTTTAATTTAGAATGAATTAAATAATATAAAATAAAAACAAACAAGTTATTTAAATAAGTGATCTTGAGTGTGTTTGGATAGATTTTAAAAAAAAGATCACTTTTTTCATATAAAAATGTACTTTTACAAGTTTTTAAATATATTTATATACAATTTTCTTTTTTAAAAAAAGATCAATTAAAAAAAATCTATTTAAAGGAGATTACTTCGATATCCATCTTTTTTTTTTCTTGGTATTAGTACTTAGAATAAGTTGTTAAGTATTTATTAGTTGTTATTTATATTTAATACACTTTTAAACATCTATTGTAAAACTAATAATTAATAAATAATTGATAATTCATTCTGAATATCAAACCTATTAGAGTGCTATAATAACTGTCCTACTCAAAAGTCTCACACACTCTCAATTACAAAAAAACAGTATATTACTTTGAATTTTTTCTCTTCTACAAAAGTATCTCACCACCTCACTCCTTACCTCTCTTACAATGTTTTAAAAATTAGTTGAATCGGAAAAAAAAAATAGTTCTAAGATTTAACCGATTTAAGTGATAGTACAACCGGTAACATTGGCTCTAATGTTTAAATCTTCGCATGTTTTAGTCAACAAGCCAACAACGACAACATCAAATGATCAAATCCTTTATTTCTCCACTCTCTCTGCTTTTTCCTTCCACCGTTAGTTTTTGCTAACACCACCAGCTTCAATCTTAGTGCTGAATCTTCAAAACTGTTAGCTCAAAGTTTCTTGTTAACACTTATTTTATGATGATTACAAACATTACTTTATCATTACCAAAGATTGCTTACACTTGATCCTATTTAAATGACTATTATGCAGATTTATCAAAGCATTAAAGCTGAAATTCTCAAAGGTAAGCAAGCAGATGAGCTGACTCATGAATTGAAGATGAGCTAGCTCACTCCCTACATACTTGAACTAGCTCACTCCCTGCAGACTTGAACTAGCTGTTGGATAGACAGAGAAGAGCATGCTAATGATCAAGATTAGTTTGCTCAAGGAACAAAGCTGGAAAACATGGATGAGCTGACTCATGAATGCAAGATGAGCTAACTCATACTGAAAACTCAGAAATACTCTGTTCAACTCTGTTTTTGTTCTCTAGCTGCAAGATGATTCTAAAAGGTTTCCCAAGCTGCCAAATTGTTAGAATATTCTTTGGAAGGGCTGGAATGATACCAAACAAAAAGGAATGGCAGATACAAAGGAGAAAAAGGACACCATGCACCCACTAGCTGCCAAAAGAGGTTATGGACAGCTGGTACAGTACAAAAACTGCAACGTCCTTGTGCTGCAACGTTAAAATTCTCTTGCTTACAAATACCCATAATTTTCCAGAGACAACAAGAAGAGGAGAAGGGAAAAAGAGAAGAAAAATAGAATTAGTTGTGCTTTACTCTGAGAATCATTTGTAAATATGTGTGGAGCTTATCATTGTATATCCAACTCTTTGTGAGAGAGTTTTTACTCTGTTTCTTGTAAAGCCTATTGAGGGTGTGTTGTTTCATAGCTTGGAGAGGCTAGGGTTGATCAAAACTACTCATTTCTAGCTTGGAGAGGCTAGGGTGGATCAAAACTACTTTTATCTAGCTTGAAGAGGCTATGGTAGATCAAAGAACACTTGGTTGATAGTGAAAAATCTCAGTTTTGCTGGGGACTGGATGTAGGTTCCACATTGGGCCGAACCAGTATAAATTCCGTTGTGCAAGCTCTTTCTTAACCCTTCCTTTTACTGCATTCGTGTGTGTGAATGTTTATTTATTGATATTCAAATTTGTATGCACATGCTTGCTTCAGTTTCAAATTCTGACTTAGATGAAATTTATTCATTTATTCTTGATAAGCCAGCTTATCTCTACTGTGTTGAGTTTTTTGTGTGTTACAGAAAATTTTATTTTTGGTATCACTTGATTCAACCCCCCTTCTCAAGTAATTTCTTACTATCAAAAACAAGATTGTAGCTTTAGCTTCCCCTCTCCTTATACTAATCTTACTTCCCTTGATTTTCCTTTCCTTGTGATTCTTGATTTTTTTTTTCCCATTACACCTCATCATGAAGATAAGACTTTTGGGCATGTCAAGGTTCTTTCTTCTCTCTCGGGTTTCCTCACATTCAAGGGAAGCACCCTTTGCGATATCCATTTTGCTCTAAAACTACATAGGACAACACAATCCTCCATTGACCACAAGCCTTGGAAATTGGAAAGCAATCAAAGAGGACACACACAAAGACAACAATGAAGCCAAGGATCCACAACATGCTTTCGCGGGGCAAAAGGAATAACATAAGTGGTCATGACAGCCCAAATGTAGCGGACTGGGAATTAAGGCAAGGAGGAATGTTGGTGTAAAAGCATAATTCAAATGTGAATGAATAAAAAATCAATTAAAATGTGGCCATGGACCGAACAATTTTCGGTTTTCGATTTTTAACCGGTTTTTAACAGTTTTGTGTGATCAAACTGCTATAATGATTCTATGGTTGGACGACTTCCGGTCCAAAGTCCAATCAAGCCAATTAGATCCATTTTTAAGAACACTCATCTTGCCACCCGTTACACCCAATGAACTTAACTTGCCTGATGCTACAAGTGTGAATGCAATAAAAGAATTGCTGCTACTCACATGCCTAATGCGCATGCTACACGGAAAGCCTACCAAAATTTCTCAGTAGCTGCTTTTCTTTATTCTGTTTTCAGAAGCTACAAAATTCTAATTTTAAAATTGAGAGTTATTATAACACTTTATAAATTGTGTATTTAGATTGAGTTATTAATTATTTATTAATTATTAAATTTATAATAAAAATTTAAAAATTTATTAAATATAAATAATAATTAATAAATATTTAACCCATAAACTATGGCTGGAAAACACACCCCCGCAATAGGTATTGGAAACCAGAAAGGAGAAGATTTGTGAAGATCAAGATTGTCAAAAAATTGAAGCAAGTGGGCGCGATGGTAGCACGTGGTGGGTGGCAGCGAGGAGAATCAGCTGCAACGCTTGGACATGGATAGCACAAAGATGGGATGGGGACATTGGGTTCCACCAGAACATTTTTTTTTCTTTACTTTTCTGTCTTATTTTTTATTATTTAATTCATTTTACATTAAAAAATTAAATTTAAATTCAATGATCACGACTTGAAGACATGGTTCATTTAGATGTTGATACGTACAGTGATCACGTGCTAATCACATTGAATGGAATGACAACCATTAGTTATTTAAAGAGATTGATGGAAGAGTTTATTGAATAAATTCATAAAATTTAAGGAATTTTTTTATGTAAACAAAATTTAAGGACTTAATCATTAGAAATAAAATTTTACGATGATTATTTATAAATGTTTTAAAATTTAGATATATGTTTTCCTCTTTTCTATTAAATATAATATAAAATAATGATATTGACATATTTTTTACATAGTTTTTTAAGCATTTTATATAATTAAAATAAATTATGTATACTATATCAAAACTAATGCTCGTGAATAAATATATTTATATCATAACTCAGTGTACACATTTAATATTGAATGGATGGATTATTATGATAATAATTTTCTATCTAAGAATATTTTATGAATCACAAACATCAATGGGTACACATTTAATATTGAATTATTATGATAATAGTTTTCTATCTAAGAATATGAGCTTGTTTGATACATATTATTTGATAAAAAAATAATGTTTTTAAGTAAAAAATTATTTTTAATAATTTTGATTGTGTTTGTTTAAGCTTATTAAAAAAATTATTTGTTTAAAAAAATTATTTTTATGGTTAAATTGAAAAGCTAATCTCATTAGCTTTTTTTAAAAAATCTCTTTTGATAGAAGATAAAAAGCTATTCTCATTTAAAAAATGATTTTTATGATTGTAAATAAATATAAAATAGCTTCTACTTTTCTTAAAAATCTCTAAAAAATAATCTCTAAATTATTAAAGGTTAAAATCAATTTTTTTAATCTGTATCAAACAAGCCTTATTTCATAAATGTCAAATATCAATGGGCTAGCTGGCAAGCACTCAGGGCAATAACATAACAATAGAGGTGTTAAAATAAGCTGAACTCATTGGCCGACCCGAATAACCTAATAAAAAGTGTGAGTTGGGCTGTGTTGAAAAAATTTCAACCCGAACCAACCCAGCTCAAAAATAGGCTGGCCAGACTATGTGAAATGTTATTTTTTTATGATATATTTAATTTTATTATTTTTTATCCATATCTTTACTTGACTAGCTTTATTTGGATTTAAAAAAAATAATCAAATTTTATTAATACATCTAAGCCTTTCTTTTTTCTCCACTTGAAATATAATGTTAGTTTGTGCTAGTTCATTGAATTAATTAATTTATGGTTCAAGCGATGCTTCATGAATATATCGTAAATCGTTTATGTCAAAAATAATATAGTAAATCTTCACTATTTATGTTAATAACACTTAACATAATCTGTTATATTTATGTCTAATTTACATACATGATTTTTGTTAGTTTTTATTGATGTAGAAGTTTAATTTATTAATAAATTATTATTATAGATATAAAAAAAATAAAGAAAGACTAAAAAAAAGACAAAAAAATTGAGCCCATGGACCAGCTCAGCCCAGCCCACAACCTGCATGAGTTAGGCTAGCTATTTGTTGGCCAGCCCGACCCGACTCAAAATAAGTTTGACATTAGCCCAAATTAACACCTCTACATAACAACGTAGTCCTTACACATAAGAAATATGAATAAAACATATTTATTTAAAAAGATTTATGAAAAACATTTCTTAAAATGTTTATTTAAATATTATATAATTTATTTTAGATCATATTTATGATAACAGAACTTATTAAATAAGTTATACTTAAATAAGCATTTATATAAATTATTTATCTAAATTAGGCCTTAGTCTTAAAAGAATATTACATCATTCTATTAAAAATTATGATCTTTCATGTTGTTCGATTATCAAAAAATATTTAATTGAACAACATGTACAATCATAATGTTTAATTGAATGATGTAATACTCTTTTAAGACTAATACATAATTTGGATAAATAATTTATATAAGTACTTATTTAAATAAAATTTATTTAATAAGTTATATTGTCATAAGTGTAGTATAAAATAAACTAAATAACATTTAGATAAACACTTTGAGAAGCGTTTTTTGTAAATCTTTTGAAATAAATATCGTATATTTAAAAAATATGTTATGAATTATATCAATTTCTTAATGCTAATTTTGTAAAGAAATATTATAAAAATAGCTAATACCTAAGTTATTTTTAAGCTTTTACAAAAATTTATTTTCATAAACTTAAATTTTTGAATTATAAAAATAAATCTAAAACCACTTATAAAAATTTATAAACTATTTTAATAAACTCATTAATAAAAATATCTTATCAACAATTATTATAATATATAAGCCTAAATAAAATATACATAATCCTATAGCCTATCGCGTAACGTAAGTAACAATCTCTCCTTAGAGAGAAGGTCCAAACTGACGTTACATGCATTGCACAGTGCTGAAGCCTTGTTCTCACCGTTGAGTGTTAACTTCTATATGAAGATGGCAGAAGCTCCAGAAAGGTAGCACACAAGCACTTATCCTTGCTCTTTGATTTATTTGTTCCAACATCCAACCACAGCGTTAAATTTTATATATTCCTAATACCTTTTCCTTTTTCTCTCTCTTTTCTTTTTCTTTGGAATTTTTGGGGGGGGGGGGGGGGTGGTTGACTACTTGACTTTGTGCAGGTATGCAGTTGTGACTGGGGCAAATAAAGGAATTGGATTAGAGATAGCTAGGCAGTTGGCTTCAGCTGGGGTCAAGGTGGTGCTTACAGCAAGAGATGAGAAGAGGGGTCTTGAAGCATTGGAAACACTCAAAGCCTCAGGTCTATCTGACCTTGTAGTTTGTCATCGGTTAGATGTGGCTGATGCTGCAAGTGTAGCTTCTCTGGCATATTTTGTCAAATCCAAATTTGGGAAACTTGATATTCTGGTAACATGGAAATTTGATACTCCTCTGTTGTTGTAACTGAAAAAAAATGGCACATCCTATAAGTATGCATATTTGGGCTGGTTCACCTTATAAATGACACACTCCTTAACTTGATGAGCTGCAGAAATACATACAATTAATTTTCCATTTGTATCATTAGGAATATTCTCTTTTAATTCCTTGTTTTAGTTTTCATTGCATGTCAGGGTGCTTATCTTGCAATTCCAGTTGTTCATTGTTTGTTTTGTTGGGTTCTTCTACATGCAGACTTCTCTTTGGTTAGCCTTTATTTGATTAGAATACATCTTTGAGTTATCATAGTTGTTTCTCTTACCTATTGTTTACAACGGTCTCATCTCCACACCATATTCTTCTGTGTGTATGTCCAATAAATATTCCATTTTCAGGAAAACGGGAAGTTTATGTTTGCTGAGTATTTAATGTGCATAAGGGATGGTGAGTCCCCGTGTCCTATTGCTTGGGAGGTTAGGCGTTCTGTGTTCTAGACTTATAGTTACTCCTTTTGTGTGTGTGTGTGGGGAAAAGGGGGGGCGGGGGGCCGGGGCGGGGTGGTGCTCAAACCTGGCTCAGAAATTTATTTGCGTGAAATGCAATTCTTCATGTTAATTAAGAATGTTTTACGTCTTTTGCATTTTACTTTTTCTTATGTATTTGTATTCGGTTACATTTTAGTACTAAGCTGGCTTCAGTCTCCATTTAATCAACTTGATAGATTTTATTGATATATAGTTATGATAAATCCTCTCCATAGCTTTGAAGGGAATCTCATGACTTCTCATCTTGATCTTTGCATATTTCATTAAGAAAAGTTGTATAATGCAGGTTAACAATGCACGGATTGGTGGAGTTGTAATTAAAGACAACGATTTACTCAGTTTAGCAATCATTAATGGCGGGGTAAGTATCTAGGAATGTTCTGGCATATAGTCAGTAGATGGGGAAAGTTTGAAACTTGATGCACCCTGTACGAACTCTCTCTGCTACTTTTCTTGACCATCTTATCTTAAATTCTCATAGGGTATCCTCTTTTCTTTCCCTTTCTAGTTCCTTTTCTTTTGGGTTGTTGGGGTCGAGAGTAGGGGTAGAAATGAATCAGGTTCCCTAATAAAGGTTTATGGTCTATCTTACTTTCGGCTTATTTTAGCTTAGCCTATTTATCAAATAAGTCAGGCTTAGGTTTTTTTAAAAGTCTATTTAACTAAATAGGCCTAGGCCTTAAAAAAGTCTATTAGGCCTAACAGGCTGACCTATTTATTTATTATAATAACATATCATTAAAATTTTATAATATTTATATGATTTAATAGTTATGTATTAATATAGTTTATTTATTTTATACACAACATAATAATTTTGTTAAAGGTTATGTATATTTGAAACTTATAAATTTGAGCATGTTGGCTTATTTAAAAGCCTTTATGCAATATAGGCCTTTAAATATGCTTTCAGGCCAGGGCAGATTTTTAAGTTTTCATAAAAAAATCAAGTCAGGTTAAAAAAAAAGCCTATGATAGGTAACAGGCTAAGTTAAAGCCAATATTTTTTAAAACAGGTCAGGCTTATTTAAGATAAAGTCTAACCTATTTTCACCCCTAGTGGAGAGTGTGGTGTGAACTCTCATAAATCATAATGAGTATGTGCCTGTATAATGCACTCAAATTGGATTATAAAAACTTTATGCACAATCATACCCTCCAAATTCCAATATTTTCCCATTAAACAGTATATCCTTAACTTGATAACAAAATGAAATTGTTTATTAATTCTGATTGGAGGAGCCCGACAATGTTCTATACAATAGCCTAAACTTAACTATCAGGCGCTTATCTTATAACTCTTGAGAATTGTGGAATTTGTTCTTTCTTTTGCATTGCTAATGGCACAGTATATGTGAAGTCTGGAAGATGCTGTATTAAATTTGAAACTCTCCTGGAAACTTCTTTGTTAAAAGGTTGTAATTGTTTTGTTTTTGCTTCTGGGCAGGGGATATCGTTGTGGGTTTGAAAAACTTCTATAATGGTTGTTTGAGTATTGAGTTGTTCTTACATTGCAGGCATTATCAGAAGATGACGGGAGAAAGGCAATGACTCAAACATATGAGTTAGCTGAAGAATGCTTGCAAATAAATTATTATGGTGCTAAAAGAGCAGCCCAATCCCTTCTGCCCCTCCTCCAGTTATCTGATTCACCAAGAATTGTGAATGTATCGTCCACATTGGGGAAGTTAGAGGTAGGCTATTACTTCTTACGTCAATAAATTCTTAGGGTCAGTGCCTAAAATCTGATTGAAGATAGTAAATGATAATTAAGCTTGAAACTATATTGTTGAGGTTGATGACTGGAGTGAAATCTTGCTCAGAATGACTTAAATACTGACAAAACCTTCATTCATCTGATCTGAATAATTGATAAATAGAGTCATGCCATCTATATTTTGGGTAACCTTGGGTTTAAATTTAAACAGAATTAGTGACATCTTTCATCATCTCCCTTTGAGGGTCTTCTACTTTATAATATATATAGATATATATTTTTGGCATTGTCTTTTCCAATAAGCTGAAAATAGACAAAATATTATGCAGAAATTTGAAAATAAAATGCTATTTATAGTAGTAGGAATAAGCCTGGTAAATTGGTAATATAAGAAATTGATCTCCTTCTCTAATCCAAACCCCTAATGATTATTACGAACAGTTCTAATTGGCCTTCTGTATGGTATTGGTGCAATATTTCAATTTCTTTTCCCTCCCCTTCTCCAAAATTTTCAGAGATATCTTCTTAGTTTAGGATTGTCTTCTGTCTCCTTTATTTTAAATGAGCTCTTATTGCTTAATCATGTCAAAATCAGTGTGTATCAAATGAATGGGCTAAAGGAGTCTTGAGTGATGCTAATAACCTTTCAGAAGAGAGAGTAGATGCAGTATTGAGGGAGTTTCTCAAAGATTTCAAAGAAGGGTCATTAGAAAGCAAAGGCTGGCCTAAGACGCTGGGTGCCTATATTGTCTCTAAAGCTGCTATGAATGCCTATACCAGAATTCTTGCTAAGAAGTACCCTACTGTCTGCATCATTGGTGTTTGTCCTGGTTATGTCAAGACAGATATAACTGGCAATACTGGCTTCTTAACAGTTGAAGAAGGTGCTGCTAGTCCTGTGAGGTTAGCTCTGTTTTCCAATGGTAGTCCATCTGGCCTCTTCTATTTCCGGAGTGAAGTCTCTTCCTTTTGATTGATAACACAATTTTATGAATTGAGGACAAACTGCATTGCGTGTCAATTATGACTCTACTTTGGCTTATGATTGATTTTTATGGAACAATACTATTCTCGATAAAATAACAAGACTACTTAAGAATAACACGTTATACCTTACACGCTAATTCTGTATTGAGCCTATTTTAAGCACGTTATATCATTTTGTATGTCAGTGACACTCTTTGTACATATTAAGCAGACTCAACTATTAAGACTCTAGAGCAAGAGCTAATCTGTGGAAGCATCATCATTTTCTTGTAGAATGGAATTTCAAGATTACAGCAAGTATAAAACTTATAAATATGCAGGTATATTTTAGTATCAGTGGCTCTCATGCACACTTGCGCAAATGGTAACAAGTATATACATTTACAAAAAGGATGATTAGTTAGCACATTGTTTTGTCCAAGTAAATATAAACAATCAAATTAGTGAATTATTATATTTTAAATCTTTTATTAAGTTTTAAGATTTATGCCACTGGTTAGTGGATATAAAGAAAGGCCTAATTGCTTCACTATAAATGGGTTAAGCATATATTAATTAATATTAGATCTTTGCTTTTCTGAGATGAAAATCAGTTTTCTTTGAAACTGAAGCAGCGTTAGGTACATCACCAGCAACAAGTGACAAAATTTTAGGAGGTGCTTTTTCTAACCAGATACAAAGTTGATGCTCTCTAGCTAATGGAGCTAATT
Source organism: Styphnolobium japonicum (assembly GCA_023212625.1). Taxonomy (NCBI): domain Eukaryota; kingdom Viridiplantae; phylum Streptophyta; class Magnoliopsida; order Fabales; family Fabaceae; genus Styphnolobium; species Styphnolobium japonicum. Next base: position 8,241,033 of record JALBWW010000007.1, on the reverse strand, counting down.
AACTTATGTGCAATCAAATTTCCTTATCTTTTTGTGTACGTGAAAGATAAGAAACCAAAGGTAGAAGCCAAAAGTTTGCAACTCTTCAATTTGTACAAAGCAGATATAGTGTTCAATATCCTTGAATGCTTGAGAAAGATTAAGTTATCCATTCCAGCAACAACATTCAGAAAATCAAATTGCTGTGCTATTGCGTTTCCAACCTAGTCACGAACCACAAGGCCAAAAAGGTAAAAACGAATAGCAGAACCCGAGAAAAATACATCATCCACATCAAACTTATATGATGTGAGCTCTGGTGGTTTTCCATTGAGTCTGCTCGTGCGTTTTTATTTTCTTTGCCATCACTTGAATAAGCTGAAGTAGTTTAGTCGCTTTGATTTACATAATAATATATCGACACTTTGAACAAATTTATAAATAGTAGGAAAAATTATACCTGTCTTTCTTGTCATTTATTAAACTATGTTGCATTTCTCTCTACTTTTAAAAAATACAATATATTCTTTTATTTTGATTTTTATTAAATAAATACTGTTTAGTTTATGAAAATAATGTAAAATCAGACTTCAAGGAAGAATAATGCCGTTGGCACTCCCAATTGTTTATTCATGTTCTCAATTATTACTTTTAATTTAATTTTTAAATTTTCCTCAATAAATAATTTTTATTTAAGTTAAATCTTAATTAATTATATTATATGTTTATTTGTCTATTCACATGTTTATATAAGACATTGTAATTAAAAGTAGTTATTAAAGAGTATCAATAGACAAGTAAGAGAAAGGTTTCAAAATTATATAATTCATATTTTATATCTTTTCGAATAAAAGATTTCATTTCAAGATGAAATTAAAAAGAATCAATTTTCAAAATTTGTAATTCTAGACATACGAGTAATGAAAGGTAAATATAACTTATAATAAACTTATAACTTAATTGGTACCGATCAAAGTTTAAAAATTTTAGTATAAAGATGATGACATAATTTTTTTTATTTTTATTTTGTGTTTTCAAGGGCAGGTTCAAACCTGCGCTTCCTTACAAGTTATAACCATGACGTAGGAGGTTTCATCCCCCCTGAGACACCTATTCCCTCCCTATACTAAGAGAAATATTACTCATAAATAAATAACTATTCACTTAAAAGATAATTTGAGAGGAGAAAAATGGTTTACGGAATTACGGACGGTAGAGGTAAAATTGGAAATCTCAATATGTGCTTCTGTGGTTTGGTTAGGTTCGGTGAATCTCGAACGTTGTTTTGGATTTTTGTCTCGTCTCTATCTTTACCTTTTATATGGCTAGTTATCTAGAAGGGTGGAAATTACCAAAAAAACATCTAGAAGGGTGGATTTGTCACAGGGACAACATCACTAGTAAAAGGTCAAAGTAAAACGCACATACTCGAAGGCGTTGTCCTTACTCCTAACTCCTAACCCATTTTGATTTGGCACCATTTTTTTAAACACTTGTACTATTTTATAGCCGTCAACCAATCCCAATAATATCCTTCTCCCTTGTGCACACATCCAGTTTCAGCATCTATGGCAGATGCAATACAAAGGTACTGCTACACCTTTTTAGACTATGCTTTTATTTATTTTCTGGTGCCACGCTTTCCTACTCATCCCATTCCCACATGTAAAGATCCCTTTCCTTTCCAGTGTATGTGTATCTGGTAGCATTTGCTGGATTTATTTGTGCTTTCAGGTATGCTGTTGTTACAGGTGCAAACAAAGGGATAGGATTGGAGACTGTCAAAGGGTTGGCCTCAAATGGAGTCAAGGTGGTGCTCACAGCCAGAGATGAGAAGAGGGGCCATGCAGCCGTTGAGAAATTGAAAAAGTGTGGTTTCTCTAACCTTGTGGTTTTTCACCAGCTTGATGTGACTGATCCAGCTAGTATTGCATCCTTAGTAGAGTTTGTTAAGACCCAGTTTGGGAGACTTGATATCTTGGTAAGAAGACTTGCTGATAATACTGAATATTCTGAACTCTTTGATTCATTTTTTATTTTCTACTTGTTCTTTTCTCAGTGCAAAGGCAGTTTGATGAATTATAATTTGACAATGCGTGGGAATCTTGTATATACATTGTGCGCCACTTAGTTTGTGTACTCGAATAATAGGACGAGGCAGTTACTTTGACATATAATGTATGATTCTCAATTACCATTTGTCTGGTGCACAACCTAGTGTAAACTGTGTGTATCCAAGAATTTTCCTGTATCTGTACTTAAGTATCTTCTAAAGCGCCCAATTCTCTATCTATCCCTAATGAGATCAACATTTATAGTTACTTATGGCTCTTTACAGAAAAAGGAGTGCTTGGAATGATTTTCTTAATTCTACATGCTTATAGTACTCTGGTAGGCGCATTTATTGAGAATCACAACAACTGAGTAGCATCTGCAATGTTGCTTTATGTTTTGGTGTGTCATTTAAGAATGCCTGGCTCACTGTGACCGTGCCCTTAAGTTGTTTCTCTATGTACCATAAACCCAGTAAGCTTGGAAACCCCCAAAACGACTTGTGGACTGGAGTTCTCAGTTCCAGCATTGTGCCCTGCTTTTCCTGAAATTAAATTACATTGAGATTGCTGTCCAGTCTATTTAAACATTTCTATACATTTCTATACTAGGATCAAGTAAGTTGCTTTGCTTCAACATTGGGTTGGACCAATTCAAACTGAAACACTGGTTTCTATTTTATTGATCTGCAAAATCAATGAGCTCAGCCTGATTTTGCTGACACCAACCTGATTTAGATAAACCAATGGGTTTAATATGATAAATTTTCCATGACTTATATTGGTGGTATTGAAGAAATCTCAATGAGTTCACCATAACAATAACCTGGTTTTTCTGTTTTCCCTTTTCTTTACATGAATGAATCATTTTATGAATTCCAAATTCTTGTGCAGGTGAACAATGCAGGAATCAGCGGGTTCAAGACAGATGACATGGTCAGTGTGCATGTTTTCTCTACTCTGTGTGTGGGTATTGGTCTATATAAAGCCTAAAAAAGATTTGGGTTTCTTATACATGAATGTAGGTGGAATCAACAATTAACTGGAAGGAACTGACTCAAACTTATGAGATGGCTGAAAAATGCCTAACAACAAACTACTATGGTGCTAAGGAAACGGCTGAGGCATTTCTTCCCCTTCTTCAGTTATCCAATTCACCTGTGATTGTTAACGTTTCCTCCCAAGCAGGGCTGTTAAAGGTACAAGAATGACAAAAAGTTTTCTTTGAATTCTTTTGAAATATGATTTTACATTACCTCAACAACATTGACAAAATTGTGTTATGGTGGTGTTTCAGAACATATCAAACGAATGGGCTAAGGGGGTATTTGATGATACTGAAAATCTTACTGAAGAGAGAATAGACAAGGTATTGAAGGAGTTTATCAAAGACTTCAAAGATGGTTCACTAAAAAACAAAGGCTGGCCAACCTACCTGTCTGCCTATATGGTCTCAAAAGTAGCCATGAATTCTTACACAAGGCTTCTGGCCAAGAAGCACCCAAACTTCTGCATTAATTGTGTCTGCCCTGGTTTTGTCAAAACAGACATTAACCGAAACACAGGCATCTTATCTGTTGAAAATGGTGCTGCTAGTGTTGTGAGATTAGCACTGCTGCCGTATGGTTCCCCTTCTGGCCACTTCTTTGCTCGGCAAGAAGTGTCAAGTTTTGAATGATTTTAAATGTATTACAAGCTTGCAGATCACAAGAAAGAAAACATGACAGAAAGTGCGTCTTTGATGAAATTTTTAACCCATCTGTTCTTTTGTGTCATAATGAAATGTGGGGAATACTTGTAAGTTGGCTCTTTTATCTTCTCACATTGTTATTAGTTCTTTTGTGTCATAATGAAATATGGGGAAATACTTGTAAGTTGGCTCTTTTCTCTTCTCACGTTGTTGATGCTTCAAATTGTCAATTCCAATTAGCCATGCTTTTTTGGACTTTCATGTTCTAGGACATGAACCATTCCATAGTTAAGATATTTTCAACACCAAATCCAATACATTGTAAGGCCTTCTCATTTTAGTCGGGATCAGTGTGCTTTTTGCCTACAAAATTTGATTACATGAGTTACCAATTATTACCAGCACATACAAACACAACTAAATCATGGAATGGTAAATCACTGCTGATGCTAAAGCAGCAATTATGGACCGAATATTGACGTTTTCACATCATAACTGCATGGCACAAACTTAATACTACCTCAATTGCAAGCTTCATTATTGAGTGATTTTTTTTTCTTTTTTGGTTCATGAGAGGTCCCACTACTGGAGTGAGGCCTAGGGAACCCGGATAAGGGATCCACGGAAAAGGAAAAGGAGAGGGAGTGCAATGGGATGATCGAACCCTACGGCTCTCCATATCCAGATGCCCATACCTCAATTGCAAGCTTCATTATTGACTGAATTTTATTCACATTGAAAATGCACAACTAACTGCCTTACTTGTCTGATTTTTTTTACGGATTATTTTTTTTCAACACACAAGCACCACATTAACCTGGAGGACAAAGCCCAATTGAAAACTCACGTGTAACCATATGTATTGGTAGGCGTCCATTGTCTTAGAAAGATCTACCATCTATTCTTGACAACGTAGGCATGCTGTTGAACCCAAAGTTTCATTTGATGTATTTTATGACAACAAAACATTTTACTCACATGTTACTTATTTGAATGTCAATGTTTGGTTTTATGATGGTGACAGGGTTTACAAATCTTTATGTCCTAAATTTGAATATTTTATATATTCTTCAATTCACGTGTTATATTTTAATAAAAGAATAATACTATAAATACTTAAAAAATAATAAATTCTTAGGTAAACATAACTTATTATAAGCATTATATTTGACATTATAAATGTGTAAAGATATTCTTTATACATAAGTATATTTATAACATAACTTTTACAACCTTATACACATTTAATATTAAATAAAATATCTATAGTAAATGATAATGTCTACCAAAGTATTTTTTTCGAAAAAAAACTTTACTTAACGTTTTGTTCATAATTATAAAATTGAAGTGAGAAAAAATTGAAGTGGGTCCTTTCATGTGTGGATCCCACCTACCCCACTTTTTTCTCACCTCCATATTCATCCGATATTAGGGAGTTGAGCTCCCTAGCAGATCTCAAAATAAAATTCAAAATCTTACCAATAAAATAAAATAAAAAATGGAAGGAAAGATATAAATTTTGTAGAACTTAATGTATATAAGTTATTAATCTAAAAGTCCAAGCGGCTCGTGTTCAATTCAAATCATTCAAAATTTCTTATTAACAGAGAAAGAAATAGAGAAATTTAATTGAAAAGATATGCAAATAATTTGTGTACAATAAGCTTTGACGTAGCTGCAGCTTCTAGCTATTATGAATGTATTAAGAGCATCTTTGGATTTGTTTAAATTTTTAAAATAATTAATTTTTTTCAATTAAAATTTTTTTATTTAAAATCTATTTTGTTTGTTTAAAGTGTATAAAATTAATTATAAGTTAAGATTATATTTTCATAACTAAAAATAAATTTTAAATTTTTTTTATATTTTAAGCTTTTAATTATTTGATTTCAGATTATTTCAAAAGTTTTGAGAGAGAAATACATATTTGCCCTTAATCAAATAACTTTTTCAATTATTTCATATATCTTTTGGTAATTTAATACATAAAAGTAAGTTTTTTATACAATCCAAACAAAACTCTTTATCATAAAATCAACTATGAATTAATATATCCAAATATAAATTAATTTTTTCATAATCGAATTTTTTGACATAATCGATTTTTAATATAATCTTTTTTTCACAGCTAATCCAAATACGCATTAAGTATGGATACAGTGCCGGAAACATATAGACTGATTTTATATTGGTCTTTCAATTTGAATTAGCAAAAGCATTATCTCCTATAGCATAATATGGATTCCAAACATTCATGATAGGATAACTAAAAAATAAACAAATAAGATCAATTTCCAAAATCTTTCTTTGATTTGAACTAATCAAGTTCAAGATTTTCATTTTGAAATAAAAAAACAAAAGAAATAATATTTTCATACAATATATCTTAATTAATTGAATTATACCTAATAATCATTCAGTTTAATTCTATATCTACATACACACATATCAAAATCTTCTCATTTCTGTTATTCAAAATATACTATAGGATAATGAATTACAATCTGTTCGTTGAATTAGTTTTACCTAATATTCAAGATCTTTTCATTTTGAAATAAAAAATAAAAGAAATAATATTTTCATACAATATATCTTAATTAATTGAATTATACCTAATAATCATCCCGTTTAATTCTATATCTACACACATCAAAATCTTCTCATTTCTGTTATTCAAAATATAATATAGGATAATGAATTACAATCTGTTCGTTGAATCAGTTTTACCTAATATTCAAGATCTTTTCATTTTGAAATTAAAAATAAAAGAAATAATATTTTCATACAATATATCTTAATGAATTGAATTATACCTAATAATCATTCCGTTTAATTCTATATCTACACACATCAAAATCTTCTCATTTCTGTTATTCAAAATATATACTATAGGATAACGAATTACAATCTGTTCGTTGAATCAGTTTTACACACAAAAAAAAGAAAGATAAAGAGATAAGATAAGGATTAAGGAATTACAATCTGTTACTCATTTTCTAAAGGAAGAAGTAGATTAGGATAGAGATTGTGGCATAACAGAAGATATACTTATGGGTTGAGATTTTCTATATAAACACTCTTCTGCATGCTTAGTCTTCAACGTGATCCTTCTCTTCCACTCAAGTCAAAATGTTGAGAGCAACTTCACAATCCGTTCTTCTTTTCCTTGTTTCAATATCTGCTCTTTTTGCATCTTATTCCAATGCTTATCCTCTCTCAACCCAGAATAGGTGGATTATAGATGATTCCACAGGCCAACGTGCCAAACTGGTCTGTGGCAACTGGGCAGGTCACCTTAAACCAATGCTTCCTGAGGGTCTTGACAGGCAGCCCTTGATGGACCTTGTTGCAAAGGTAGTTAAACACAAGTTCAACTGCGTGCGTCTCACATATGCAATTTACATGTGGACACGCCATGGCCATCACATTGTTAATGATACCATAGGTACTTTGGATGCCCCAGAGGTGGTGGATGGGATAGCCAAGAACAACCCTTCTGTGTTGAAGATGACTCATATTCAAGCTTTTGAAGCAGTGATTAATGAACTTGGGGCTCAAAACGTGAAGGTGTTGCTCGATAACCATGTCAGTGAGCCAAAATGGTGCTGTAATGATGACGATGAGAATGGATTCTTTCATGACAGACACTTTGATCCTCAGGAATGGGTGCATGGCCTTAGTTTGGCAGCCAAACACTTTGCTGGAAATTCTGCTGTACTGTATTATTATATTGCTAACTACTAACAGCTCATTTTTTTCTTTTCAATGCTAAATTGTATATAATATAAACAGTGTGATTGATTTTTATTTACAATAGGTGGTGGCAATGAGTTTGAGGAATGAATTACATGGTCCACGCCAAAATGAGGCTGATTGGTACCATTTCATGAGCCAAGGAGCAAAAGCCATTCACAAGGCAAATCCGAAGGTGCTAGTGGTTATCTCAGGTTTGAATTATGACACTGAGTTTCAGTTTTTAAGGAGGAAACCGTTGAAGATAGACTTGGGTAAAAAAATGGTCTTTGAGACACATTTGTACTCATGGTCTGGAATTGGGACACTCAAATTGAAAGAGATCTGGACTAAGCAACCATTGAACAGGATATGCGCCAATAGCATTAAAGGGATAGACTACCGAGCTGGGTTCCTTACCACTGGTAAGGATGCAGCTCCTTTAATCTTTACCGAGTTTGGGATTGACCAGACAGGTTCTTCAGAGGAAGACAACAGGTTCTTGACATGCCTTCAAACCTATCTTGTTGGGAGAGACTTGGATTGGGGCTTGTGGGCATTTCAAGGTGGCTATTACGTAAGAGAAGACAAAGTTCAACTTGATGAGTCATTTGGTGTAATGGATGCCACTTGGAAACATTTGAGATACCCAAACTTCACTGACAAGTTTCAACTTTTGCAAAGGAAGAATCAAGGTAAGCGTTTTGAGTTACTAAATCAATTGAGGATATTGCAGGCATGTGTAGAAAAGCTAATATCCATTTGCATTTAACTGTGCATGTGTTCTTGATGCAGATCCTACTTCCCAAGTCCCCAATGCATATATCTTGTACCACCCACTAACCGGTCAATGTGCCCATGTGAATAACAATAATGAACTTGAAGTGGGTAGCTGTGAGAACCAAAACAGATGGATGCATGCTGGAGATGGGTCTCAAATCCTTTTGGATGGCACTAAGAAGTGCTTAACTGCCGCTGGTGAAGGGCTTCCAGCAGCTGTTTCTGATGATTGCCAAAGCAAGAAAAGTTCTTGGAAATCTGTATCACTTTCTAAACTTCATTTGGCTACCATGGATCAAAATGGCAAACCCCTGTGCTTGCAAAAGGATTCCAACTCATCCAGTATTGTGACTTCAAAATGTATCTGCGTAAAAGATGATTCTCTATGTCTGGATGATCCCCAAAGCCAGTGGTTCCAGCTTGTTGCCAACAATGTGTAGTTTGGGTTGACTGTTTTTATTATGCTTTTGGTGTTTAGGGCTACTGTTTTTATGATCTGAACCTTTTTTTTATTTCACCTAAATTGATTTCTCCAATGTCAATTGTCACTTCATATTATTGCACCAATTTATCTTTTAATTGTGTCGTATGCAATTGCTCTATCACTGGTATGTTTGATAAAATAAATCATTGAGGAAAAACTTCCGTTTGTCCCATTGGAGAATTTATTTGTAGAACTAGTTTGTGTCATGTAAATATAATGACCAGCCAATAGATTGATGGTTTTAGAATGTGTTAACTAGTCATTCATTCAATTATGTGCCCAAAGCCCCCCCACCTAAACCATTACAGCTAGTTTTTGGAATTCTTATACTTGATGAAGAATTAAATCATAAGTAAATCTAGTCATGATTGCATAAATAAATTGAAGAGGGCTCTCTTTTCTGAACAGAATCTAAATAAAAGCTGAGGGAAAAAAGTGGGGAAAATGTGAAACTAGTAGCAAAACAACTACATTCTAAAAGAAATCATGCCGTTCTTGAATGGAATTCAATATTGATGACTACACACAAATCCCCAGCTCTGTGAGGTTGAAATAGTTTTTGTCATGTGGTTTAATATGTTATCAAATTATGTCCAAGCAGGCTACATAATTTGATTAGAAAGAGAATATTCCATTTCCTTGATTAATTGTCAACTATTTCTTCATCCTCTGCAATTTGATTAGTTCTTTTTAACATAATCCATAAGCTACAGGCCTTGATCCAAATTACATTGCTTCAGTATGGTATGAAGCACTTGCCCCATTTGCAATGGTTGTGTCTCTGTGCTGTCACGCTCACTTTTCTCTATGCTTGTATATTCTCCTAGCTCACTTTTCTCTGTGCTTGTATAGTTTTATGGTCTCCAAGAAGCCACGTTGTGAGCACCAAAACTAAAGCATAATTACAATTCCCTTGTTTTGTAAAGGCAGAGGACTGTGAAACGGTGGCAATGGAATTGCATCTTATCTGTTTGATGGTGTTTTACTTTAGAGCTGCAGCCTGATGGTGCACCTTCAAGTAGCCTATCCTTCATTCCTTTGTTTGACAATAAGTGTCAAGCTATTGGGAATAATTTGGTATTCCCAATTACACAATCTTTTAGAAATTTATAGAGAACATAGGTTATCCAAGTCTTTGATGCATTGCTGGGTCTGCAATGTTTTTTTTTTTTTTATAATATTAAGGGTGTAGTAAAATCCACCTCCTCTGCCAATGTCTAGAACCACCAGAATTTTTAAATTTTTCTATGGTGTTTTTCAATGAAAATTTATCAATAACATATTTGAGTGTGTGAAAATTGGCACGGACAACTTCTTAGAATGCTGCTGATGGATCAGTGTAGTTTTATGCACAAAGTGGTGACTTAAACGAATGGCTCTCAGGAACTAATTCTGATTTTTTTCTAATTCCTCTTGCTTTGTCCCTCTGGCTGCGAGGAAAAAAAAACAGTAAAAAAGTATCTGGAATAACGAAGAAACCAATGCAGTCTTTGTATCTCTTGTATTAGTGATGCATCAAGAAGACACATGATATCTTGATCCATGGTACATTCTAAGCTATCTCATTTCGTTCCAACGATTTTTATATTTTTTGATTAAAATTCTTCAAATTTTAATGATGCCAAACGAGAAACAAATTAACTGGCCTCGAGATGATTAACCAGAGCTACCTAGAATTGATGGAAATGAGACTTTATCTTATGTTAGTTGGGTTACTATTCTTAGAATCATGCCTGCCGTTTAATATGTATGTTTAATATCAAATGGAAAAGTTTCATATTTTTTGTCATCCAGTGATAATATAAAATGCTTAATTATTTTATCAATCATGTTTACCTTAGTAAATTGATGCAACCTGCAATCTGGCAGGGGTCACTTGGACATAAAAGATACTACTATTGCAGTCTTCTGATAAATGATCTTGCCACGTAGAGCCAGCACAATGTTGTCCCACATGCGATAATATCTTTTCCAAGATTTTAGCTGTTATCCCATGTGGGGTTGAATCAAAGCAAATAACTAATCAATAATCTTAAAGTATCCTTCGCACTGCTGCTGCTTTTCTGTAGTAATGTTTACTTTGTCTTCACTGACTTGTGTGTGCTCTTAACTACAAGAGAAACCCCATGTTAGTTTAGTAAGTACAATATGCACTGTTAGCATAAGGTGGTGGTATCATTATTAGTTTTAGGTTTTGGTATTATCTCGATGATTGTAATATAGTGTTTCGCTGTTTTGGTAGTATATTGTCAGGGTGTAATTGGAGAGATAAAAAATGAGACGGGGATATTATCAAAAAAAAAAAAAAATGAGACGGGGACGAAAGATTTTATTCCCTTTATTGTGGCACGTTGATATCATGGATTGGATCACTGTCCCGTTCCCTTTTCTTTCTCTATTCCCCAGATTTGCAAGACTTCTCATATAATCCAAAAGAAAAATCTCTCTTTTAAAATAAATGAACTCTAAATAAATGATTCCGTTAAGTACAATTCGTTAAAGTCAAATGATTTTCCTTGAAATGGATTATAACTGAATATCATATAAACTGTTATAGTTTCTGCACAACTTGGACTTATCTACACAATGAAACTGGCTAAGACGTACCTTCATTTCCACATAAGCTCAAATTAATATTAGTAATTAGCTCGCGTAGTTTAACCCACACCTTGTCTTGTCGCGTGGGGACACCTGACCGGCTGATCCGAGAATCCCGGTGGTCCTTCTTCTAGCCTCTTCTTTGATCATGATGAAGTGACACGTAAATACCTATTTTTCTAGAAAATATTGATTGTAGGTAGCCTTCAAAATTTTATGAGCTTATGTCTTAGTCTCTTAGATAAGGCTATTTTTTTTGTTTTTTGTTTTGGTAATTAGATAAGGCTATTTTAACCATATTGTATGTTCTTCTTGTACTATCATAAGATTTTGCAAACCTCGAAATGTTTGGCTTCCGTTAGATACATGTACTCAGAGATAGTTGGCTCCACTAAGATGAACTTAAAAAAAATATTGGTCATTATATATTTTATTATCTTATTTTGTTAATATGTATAATTTTGCTACAATTTTTGTTGTTCGGATTGAAATTTTAAAAAAAAAATCCCTCTTAACTTTTTATTTCAAATACATTTATATAGCACAAGGAGAGAGCAATTACTAATATGAACTGTGAGTACCCATGAAAGTTCCAACATAGCAGATTATATCCACAGTAATCCTGCACTAATTAGTCTGTGAAGACTAATCTCCTCCCAACCGGTAGACTGATAAATTCATACCATACATACATAAAGATAGCTTTCTCCTCAGTGGAAAGAACACAAACATGAATTTGTGTGACTTCCATAACAAGCTCACAAAAAATTCTAGCATTCATATGGCCACATGCCACATTCTATACTTCTATTTATATGTGAACATTGTAATAGTATGTACTTTAACCCAAAAAATTTAGAGTTTAATAATTTTGATTCATTATGTAAAATTTCTTTACACTGTCATTTAATTGTGTATTGACTCATTATTAAAAAAGGGATTTGATTTTAATTCACTATTAGTGTAAAGTATTTTCACACTGTCATCTAATCATGTACTGACATATATTAAAAAAGTTAGACTTTCTAGATAATTGTTGTGATAGTCAAACTTTTTAATGATTTGGCAATACATAATTGAATGACAGTGTAAAAACTTTATACTGACAGTAGATCAAAATTAAACTCTTAAAAAAGTTAAAAATTTTAATTGTTATGATAGTCAAACTCTTTCAATGATTTGGTAATACATAATTAAATGACAGTATACGTAAGGAAATTTTACACTAACAATGAATTAAAATTAAATCTAATTTTTTACTGAAAACTTACACTAGCCCTTATGTTTATATTGATGAGGTGCATGCCTTGCAGATCCTTATGGTATAAACAACTCTTGCTCATTGTTATTGTGTGGCAGTGTGCTAATTATTAATTAACCTGCAAGTTCAAGGATACGACAGCATAAACAAGGGAATTAAAAAAAAGATGGTAATTAAATTGCAGGGTTTACTCAATAATTTCGACACCACAAAAAATATATTTGAACAAAATAATCATGGCTTCCATCATGTAAACAAGGGAAAGAGAAAGGAAACTATTGTAATTTTACTGAAAACGACTTCAGGATGAAGTTGTTTGCAATTGTCGGCTATGTATATATTTATTTATTTCCGAGTCCATTTATGTCCCTGTAATAACTTGCTTAAATAGTGATATAATGATAGTTCTTTAACATTCATTACCTAATTTCCAAGAAGTATTGACTTTTGGATATCACTTTTTTTTTTTGTATTTATATTTATATAACTTCAATTTGTATATGAGGATTGTCATAATCGCTAAATTATAATGTGCAAAGTGATATCAAATGAAAATAATGACAAACAATATATTTCATTCCTATAAACAATTCTCAAATTTCATTTTCCTAATAGCCATTCAATCTTTCCTTGATTAAGATTGACGAAGACAAGAAGTGACTCCCATTATCGAAAATCATAATATATAACTCCTATTATACATACTTTAGGTAAGTTATACGCAACCGTATAGCTGTATATATCTTTATATTTTGAAAAGCTCCTAAAATTCCCAGCATCATTATATCATCAACGGGAGAAGAAGGAAAAAGGTATATTTACTGCTTAACTAATGGTTCTCCTAACAATTGAATATATAAGACCTTATAATCACATAAGCTCTTTCTGAACTGTCTTATTACCGTTACAATTGAGGAGAGGGGTTAGTAAGCTGTTGAAATATGTTGGAAAATGCATCAATCATACAACCATCTAAAGGGATGTGGCAAATGTCTCCAAACGTTCACAATTTTTAACAAAATAGTTCACTATCAAGATCTGTAAATTACATTCAATCAAACTATCCGAAGAAGAACCACAATAATAAAAGCATTCATAAAACTCTATTTTTTTGGTAAACTCAATTATACTCACAAATAAATTTCTCTACGTAATGCATCTCCTCTATCGATCTCTTTTTTTATATTATTAATTCTAAAAGCTATTTGCCAGCTGACGCCACCCATTTTGTAATATTTTCCGCTTATCATTTCACTTTCTGTAACACTATTTGGTCAAATCATAAATATTTTTATATCTATATTATTCAATTTTTTTTTACAGATAATACTAATTTTATATATATGTATGTATATATGTCCCTGTAATGACGTGTAAAAACAGTGATATAGTCACAGCTAATTAATTTTAATTCGCGACTCCCAAAAACAATTATCAGTTTTCATTTTCATTTTATCATTATTCGCTACTCCTAATATGTAACCTTCTAACGATCCAATTATTGTGTACGGGATATATATTTTATATATTATGTTACCCAAATTTTCTATGTATATGTATCTTTATAATCTTAAGAAACAAGATCGACAATTGGAGCAACTTCACTATAAAAGGATTGAGAAGCTAATAGTTTGCTGATAATTAAACAAACCAAAACCATCTCATGCATAGAGTGCTTTAACTACAATCGAAAAAAGAAGAAGCTTAATGCATGGTATCATCACCAATGGGAGGAGAAGCAAAAAGGTATAGAGAAATGATAATCTCATAAAAATGTTGTGTTTTTGTATGTTTTTGAAGTCATTAGATCATGTATAAATTTTTTTTAAAAAAAAACACTTTAATATGATCGTGCATAAACTTAAAAATAAATTTAATGGTAAATAAATCGAAGATGTGTGAATTTTTTATAAGAAAATAGGGGTGTTTGCATAGACAGGCTCAAAGGTATACTTGCTGCGTAATTAATGGTGTGCTCACTTGAATGGATCATCAAACCTCATAAACTCTTCCTGAACTATCTTAGGTATGCGGTAGTGACAGGAGCTAATAAGGGGATTGGCTATGGGATATGTAAGAAGTTGGCATCAACTGGTATCGTGGTGGTGCTTACAGCTAGAAATGAGAAAAGGGGTTTGGAAGCGACCGAAACACTGAAAGAGTTTGGCCTCTCTGACTTTCTGGTTTTTCATCAGCTTGATGTGACTGACCCTGCCAGCGTTGCTTCTTTAGCAGATTTCATCAAAACCAGATTTGGAAAACTTGATATCTTGGTATGTATTGTGATTTCATACCCTCCTTTTCAACTTGCTATAGAGAGTTTGCGTATTTGGAACCATTGGGTTTCAAATTGTTAAAAAGGACAAAGAACCAGAAAATTTTCTTGATTTCATCGATATTTGCAGAAGGTACGTTTAACATATACTGGTGCAGGTGAACAATGCAGGTATTGCCGGAGGAATAGTAGATGGAGAAAACGTTCTTAGAAGGGTAAGGTTCCTTCTATCATAATAGAAAGCACTGTGATCGAATAGCAAATAAGCCTAGAATCTATACTATGAAAGTTCACATAATAATAATTTGCTTGATATATATGATGGTCATCTCTAGACTTTTTATATATTCTTTCTTTTGGATGATGATTTTAGTTTTGGTTATATATACTCAATGCTATCTTTAAAAAAATTCCCATTCCTTGAGAAAGGTTGCTATATATATATATATATATATATATATATATATATATATATATATATAGCAACCTTTATATATAAAGGTGGTCCATATATAGAAAGGCAGAGGAAAATTATAGAAAGATGAACTCCTATATATCTTTTTTCTTTCAAAATGGAAAACATATTCGTTAGGAATAAGGTTAAGGTTGTGGATATATATATATATATTAAAATTAAAGGACTACTAGAGTACGTAAATTTGTGAAGCTCATGTATGTCAGTTGTTACCAATGTTGATAAAATAAGGTTGGTTTAAATTGTAAGCAACAATTTGTGATGTATAACTAGAGATGTTATGGTTCAAAACTTCAAATTATACTTTAGGGCTATATATTTTACAAACTAAACCAATTTGTGACCAAATCAAATTAAATCACAATTCACGGTTTGGTTTGATTTCAAACGAGGGTTCTTTGATGTTTTAAGTTAAGCTAGTAGTTAATAAATGTTTAACTTAATTAGTGCATCCAAAATGTGTTATTCGGTAGTAACAATAACGTTGAATAATAGCAATTGTAGTAACCATATGTAGTACATAATTTAGCCTCAAATACTTACATTATATGATAGAAATAATAAAAATAAAATAAGTGTAATATTTTAGCCCTAAAAAAATAAATAATAAGTAAACAACACCAGTATTATATTATATGTGAAATATACATAATATTATATGTGTATATATAGACAGTTTAAACCTTCTTCAATTTGCTTTACCAAGAAAAGACAGTTTTGCTCGGTTCATATATATGATGAGTTTAATGATTTAATCTCTTAAATCATGGATCGAATTATATAATTCTTTTGTAAGCCAAAATAAATCAAACTACAAGATAAAGAAACAAAACTAAACTGTAGTTTAGTTCTATTTAGCCGGTTTATGCAGTTCTATAACCTACCAAAAAAAAAAAATTTAATCCAGCAGTAAATTTATTCCCACACTCATCCAATTGTCTACCTTGTATTTAACTCACTTTCAAAAAAAAAAAAAGTTACACTTCATAAATTATTTTTTATTGAAAAAAGTATATTAAGACCTTTTGAACTTTAACTCATTTACAAACAATTATATTAAACTATAAAATATTTTAATTTAGTCTCTAAACTTAACCAATTGTTACAATAGATTATTTTATCCATCTTCTATTAACTATCTAATGGAATAATGATATA
The DNA here is from genome assembly GCA_023212625.1 of Styphnolobium japonicum. Lineage (NCBI taxonomy): Eukaryota > Viridiplantae > Streptophyta > Magnoliopsida > Fabales > Fabaceae > Styphnolobium > Styphnolobium japonicum. The sequence goes on along the minus strand of JALBWW010000007.1, from coordinate 8,224,550 downwards.
ACATCCTATCCCTCCATGTGTCTACAATCTTAATCATTAACCTTATTTTCTTAATCTTTTTTCCTTATTTAATAATTTCAAAACATAATCTTCTCTTTCCCTGTCCCCTCATTTCTCTGCTGCATAAATGGATTTCAATTCAGCCTCCTAAATCTTTGATCCCAAATCGGGAAATCTAATTTTACTGTTAAGTTCCTACAATCTAAACTGAACCATTTGCTTTCACCTGAACTAAAGAAATTTCTCCAAATACATGAAATTGGTATAGCATATACAATTATACATGGGCGAACAACTAAATCCTTCTCCCTATAAAGAAAGGATTTTTTCCATTAAGATATTCAGTTAATGGTATCCACATAAAAGAAAGACACAATTACACATCCTAACGATCTTGCTACCAGAAATCCAAATCCAAATTACATTCAACCAAATCTAATAGTTAAATAAGGCAATTCAAGACTCTTTCTTCAAGAGCCTCTAATTACCTGGCAAGTTAGTAATTAGTAATTAATTGTGCTCAAGACCCAGGCCATGCTTGCCAGTTGTCACGGACACACCTAGGCAATGGGAAAGGTACATGATATCGATGGTTGGGCACACTTACTGGCTGTAACGGAGACTGTTGTCGCTGCCCAGAAAGTGATTCAGCTCCCAATGGAGGGGCAACGATGTTATGGAAATAAGGGGTCTGTTAAGAGGTTCATTACTTTGAATTCTTTTATTATTTTTTGAGAATTATTAAAGAGTTTAATTTTTATCTACTGTCAGTGTAAATTTTTTTTACACTATCATTCAATTATGTGTTGCCAAATCAATAAAAGAGTTGACTATCACAACAACTACTTAGAAAGTCTAACTATTTTAATTATTTAACAACACATGATTGGATGACAGTGTAAAGAAACTTTACACTGACAGTGGATAGAAATTAAATCCATTATTAAATAGGAAAAAAGTTATACAAAAAATAAGATTAAAAATTAAGATTACATACACGTGGAGGGGTAGGATCACGTCATGTCATTGCACCATTAAGTAATTAACAAAATATGAATAAAAGGATATATTGTAATAATTAATTAAGTTTAAGGACTAAATTAATTTTTTTTATAATTTAAGGACTGTTTATAAATAAGTCAAAGTTCAAGAAATCTGAATGTATTTTTTCTTTTTTTATTCAAAACATAATGTATTAAATTAAATATTTTTATTATTTTATGCTCTCTATTTACACCCGCATTTTAGGAGTATTACCATTTGGCCCCGTGTACATGACACAGAAAAAATTAAACATTTGCATCCATTCTTGCATAAAATTGTGGCACTCCCTTTTCTTTTTTCCCCAATTTGAGTAGCTACTAGTTTTGAAGTATTATTAGTTCTGTTAAGTAAATATATTGCCTGGAGCAATAAATAGTCTGACTTTAATTTGTTCTTGTAGAAAAGGGGTGAAATAACGGATTGGAATGTAATAGTGCGTCAGAGTTATGAGTTAGCCGAAGAAAGTGTTGAAACCAACTTTTTTGGTGCTGAAAGAGTAACTGAAGCTCTTCTTCCCCTGCTTCAACTATCAACTTCACCCAAGATTGTCAATGTTTCCTCTAAAATAGGACTATTGAAGGTAAAAAAATTTTCATAATAAAAAAGAGGATGCATTTTCAATTTTTCCTGTTTTATTTTCTTTGGAAAATATTGTCTCTTCAAAACTATTTTTGGATGCATATTTTGTCAAAAAAAAATTTATGTATTCTAGAATATCTTTTGTCTTTTTTTCTAGTTCTCAACACTGGATAGTACACACCAAAAAAAGGTAATCCATTTGTTTTGGCAACAAATACTAGAAAAAAGAAGAAAACTATTTTAGAAGTAATGCATGTAATGAAAATTAAATTATTTTTCTTGAAATAGGAGTTATAACTGATTTCATATATTCTCCAATAATGTATGCACAACTTGGCAATGAGCATGAACATGACACAAAGTTGCATTAGCAGCCAGCTTCCAACCCGAGATAAAGATAATTAGATTTTATTATTTTTCTTCTTTAATTTATCGTTTCAGAATATACCAAATGAATGGGCAAGAGAAGTGTTTGGTGACATTGAAAACCTTACAAACGAAAGACTTGGTGAGGTGCTTAGAGAGTTTCTGAAAGATTACAAAGAAGGATCATTGGAAACCAAAAACTGGCCAGTTGTTGTTTCTGGTTATACCATGTCAAAAACAGCACTAAATGCCTACACAAGGATGCTGGCTGAGAAGTTCCCTCATTTTCACGTAAATTGTATATGCCCTGACTTCGTCAAGACTGATATGAACCAGAATACAGGTTATTTAAGCGTTGATGAAGGTGCTGAAAGTCCTGTTAGGCTAGCATTGTTGCCGGATAATGGTCCTTCTGGCCTCTTTTTTTCAAGGGATGAAGTGATTTCCTTTTGATCTATGGCTACTTTTGGCCTTATATATTACTTGTGTTTCTCGTACTAGCAAGTTTGTGACTGTGATTGTCTGAGACATATTATTTTGAAAATCTGAAACAGTTTGGTTCCATTACAAGTGCTGAGAAATAATATTTGCCTATAGTGCTTTTAAATAATAGTCGCGCTTTACATATTGTATTATCTTATATTATTTAAAAGAAATGCTTTCCTCTAACTTAATTTGTTTCATCAAAAAATAAGGATGGAAAATAAACTATTCAAATATTCCATACCTAGTCATTTTAATTAATCCATTCAATGATTCAGGAACAAAATTATGCAAATTAAAAAGTCAAAATGGGCTCAAAATGATTGAGTGTTTTAATTTTGATAAACAATAATTTGTTTTGCATTATTACAAATTAAAATGCATTCAAAGTTCAAACCTAGACGAACCACTAAGATACTCAAGCATGTAGCGGTGACTCAACCTCAACAATATTTGCATTTTGAAATTAGAATCTTGATAAGCTCCCTAACCTTAATACTAGCCACGGACCCTTAATGCAAGTATGTACAGTTCGAATTCACCTCTATTGAAATAGTACTTTTACACTTGTAAAGGTTAAGTACTTCTCTTTAGTTGATAGTATTATTGGCCTTTTTGAATGAATTTAAATGCAAAATTCAATGAGAAAAAGTTATAAGAGTACCGAAAACTTTTGGCGTACGTAATTAAAAAATCTCTTTCTTTACACATGGTTATTTAATTTTGTAGGTGACAAAAACATTGGCTTTATGGTTCTATAATATTCGATCATTTTTTTTTGTCTATCAGAACGTACGATTCATCTTCTTCAGACTTTGTTCTTCTTATAATAGGAGTAGAATAAGTACATTTAAGTCTTCTTAACATTTTGTACAGAGAATAAGAATACCTGAAAAGTTGATTGGAGTTAAATAAATTGTTCAAACGTATGAAACTGCAGAATAAGGTCTTAAGACAAACTAGTGGTGCCAAAGAGCTACCCGGAGCACTTCATCCCCATCTCCATTCTCCAGTTATCAGAATCACCAAGGAATGAGGCTCACACCATTTCCTTAAACCAATCTCTCTTCATTAAAGTTAATGTAATCAGTTTTAAAAATATGAGAGGGAGCCGCCCTAATATAAAGTCTGTTTCCTGATTGATGTATTAGATCATTTATGGATAATTAATTAGCTTGTGACCCACTGCCAACAGCGATTTGGACAACGTATCCTATTGTGCAAGTGATGTTGAAACCCTTAGAGAAATAAAAAAAAAAATTTGGATGAGATCTTGAACCAGATTTTAAAAGATTTCAGAGAGATGTCACTAGAAAGCAAAGGCTGGCCTTCTGATGTTTGCATACAGTCTCAAAAGGTGCTTTGAATGCCAACTCAAGGATTTTTGCCAAGTTCCCATCTTTCTGCATCAATTGCGTGCGTCTCTCTTGACTTTCTGAAGACATTAATGCCAATTAAATGTTGAAGGAATTAAAAGGATTATTTCGGTATCTATTTTTTTTATGGTCAAATTATTATTATTAATTAATAGGATATTAATTCTTTAATAATATTATTATATTATTATTTCTTAATTAGATTATATTTTTTCTAGAACCTCCTTCGGACATGTGGCAATGGATCATTAATGCAGGTTTTTTACTATTGTCAAATTATCACTATTAATTTTCTCAAATTATCATCAATTATGAGTATTAATTCCTTGATTTTATTAGAGATTTTCTTGATTAATCTTATCTCAAATTAAATATTTTCAAATTATCATCATTAATAGAGCATTAATTCTGTAATTTTATTAGGTTATATATATATATATATATATATATGGGGAGGGATCAACTTACACCGGTGTAAGACTTGATCACTCTTACACCACTCAATAACTTTTTATTGAATAACTTTCTTACAAAATCCACCGTTAGATTGAAAGTTTCTATCATGTAGATCATACCTACAAAATTTTACATTAATCCGAAATTGTTTTGTGACTCATTGATATACATCAAAATTAACGTAAATATAAACTATTGAAATATATAAAAATATGAACTATTGATTATATTCTTATTGATATTCAATTTTTTCAAAATTTGACACAAATGATCTATATGATAGAAACTTTCAATCTAACGGTGGATTTTGTAAGAAAGTTATTCAATAAAAAGTTATTGAGTGATGTAAGAGTGATCAAGTCTTACACCGGTGTAAGTTGATCCCTCCCCTATATATATTATTTCTTGCTTAGTTAGATTACATTTTTCTAGAACTATCTTATTAGATTATATTATTTCTTAATTAGATTATATTTTCTAGAACCTCCTTATGTGTTCTGACACTTGACATTGATTCATTAATGCGAAATTATTTCTTATTGTCAAATTATCACTATTAATCATAACTTTATTTATATATTAATTTGTTCTTTTAACTATTATGATTGCATTTATATTTTAAAATTAAAATTTAATTATAATTAATTATCAATATAAAATATTTGTATAATATTACTTAATAATATGTTATCATATTATTAAAGGTGTTTCACTTCTTAAGTAATTATTTTCACAATCAAATACTTTTAATTAATGATTAATGATAAGACATCATATATTTAAAATATAATAATTTTTTATACCAACAAATAAATCAAAATTAAATATAAAATTACAAAAAAAAAATACATATATAATTTTAAAAATACACAAAAAAATCCATGAAATCCATAGAGGCATAGACTAGTAGGGTATTAATTCCTTGATTTTATTAGATTCTCTCGATTAATTTTATCTCAAAATAAATATTTCCAAATTATCATAATTGATTTGGCATTAATTCCTTGATTTTATTATATTATATTATTTCTTGCTTAATTAGATTGTATTTTTCCTATAATCTCCTTCTGACACGTGACAATGGTTCACTAATGTGGGTTTATTTCTTATTGTCAAATTACCACTATTAATTGACGAGGCATTAATTCCTTGGTTTTGTTAGATTGTTATATTTTTTTTTATTTCTTCTTTCTCTTGTTTTTTTTCTTGCTTAATTCATCCTTCTGACATATAACACTTTCTTCATTTAGATGATCCCTCTTTATATATAGACAATTCGTTATATAATAATAATAATATGTTGTTATTTAAGTCTCGCAAGGAGAAATTATATATTAATTTTAAGTTTCACATCAGAAAAATAGTAATATTTTCTCACCTAAGATTGGTTTATATATAATCATGTGGAGAAGTGGGTAACATAAAGAGTAAGCATTGTTTATTCCCCCTAGGCTCCTTATAAAAAAAGGTTATAGTAATTGTCTTTGGTAGCAGCGTCTGCACAGTTCAACGATTCAGGTTATCTTGGTTAAGCTCCTAATCTGTGAGTGGATATCATATGAATATTTGAAACTTGATGATTATTGAATTATAAAATTTGTTCTTCCAATTTTGAAATATTTTTATGAGATTTAAAAAAATATATTGATAGTTTTGATTTTTGTGAACTTGTAGAAATATTTTGATATTTATGAGAAATTTGAGATTTATAATTTAAATTAAATGTAATTTTTAGCTTTGGATTCAATAGTGATTTTTTTAAAAAATTGTCCATCATTTGTTTCCTATATTGAACACCGTTACCGTTAACATAAATACTGTGATTGATGTTGGTATGGTGTGGCCCTTGGCTTGTGTGATATGTGCTATGTGAAGCCGTGAGGAGGTGAGGCCCCCAATACTTTTTTTGTTAGGACCCAGGAAGCTGTGAGGCCAAGAATCTTCAGCTGATGGACAATTTTTTTAATGATATATTTTCTTATAAATCTATTTATGAGTTACATTATTCTCTTCTACATGTAAATTTTGAAAAAGAAATATTCATGTGTATTTTTCATTTTTTTGCTTTCCTTGTTATTCATAATTTTTTGGTACCTGGCTCTGCTGGAGTCAGTGGAGGCTCCATCACTAACATAGTATTTGGTTGGAGGAAAATGGAAAGGAGGAGAGCAATTATTTTAAATTTTATGTGTTTTGTTCAATTTTTTAAAGAAGAGTGGAGGGGAGGGGAGGGGAGCAAAATCTCTCCTAAATCAATTTTAGCTCCCCTCCAAAAGTGGGGGGATTTGGAGATGAGAGAATATATGTTAAAAAATAAACTAAAATATCCTTAAATTAAATGCTACATTAAATGTTATAATTGTGTAAAAAGGTAAATTTATACTTATCTTCCATTAAAATTTCTCTCATCCCCTCCTCTAATCAAACATACACAAAATTAAACTACATTCCCTCCTTTCCACTCCCCTTCATTAAAATTCTTTCTCTCATCTTTCTTCCTTTGAACCAAATAGACCATAAAGTAAGACATAAAGGTAATTTTTGAAGAGAGTCCCAAAAAAAAGAGGAAGAGATAGGAAAAAGAAGTGTACACTCACTAAAAATTGAACTCCACAATTGAGACTAACGTCAAATATCCATTCCTATTCATTATATATTATATGTCTTCATTGAATATGAGTCTTTGTGTAGTTGTTGAATTGTTATTTAAACAACTTAAAATTTTGGTAGAAATTTAGTTTTATATATATATATATATATATATATATATATATATTGGAAAAATGTTAGATTTTCAGAGAAAACTGCAGAATTATTTTGAATTTTGAATTTATATATTTAATCTTACAATATGTTTTATAAATATTATGGTATTGTGAGATTTTCTTTATGTTAAACTTGCCAAGCTAATAAGATAATTGGAAATTTTGTCTTTACATTGGTCACGATGTTTGGAGCGAGTCGTGACAAGTTTGATGGAATAAAAAATTTAGGAATAAATTTTTCATAAATTATTTTATTTAAAGCTCATCTCTAAAATTTTTACTCCAATTTTAAGAGACATCAAACTAACTTTCTTTGTCCATTGAGAGATTCAAACCGCACTTTATTAAGGAACTAACGAGGGGGAGTCTTACTTCATCAATGTTCATATGAGCACATGTTCATATGAGCACCTTCTGTATTAAAGAACATTTTCTTCTAATAAGGCACTTTTATATCTGGTGCTCACATGGTAATTTCTAGAGCAAATGTGCTTACATCATTACCATTGAGTTTGGCTGTGTTTGGAAGTGGGTATCATAAGCTAAATCCGAAAAGCTTAATGGTGCATAATCCATTGAAAAAGAGTAGGTTCGCAAGCAGGCAGTCTGTAAGAGACAGCAAAACAAGCATGAGATTACAGCACGGGAGATTAAGTCTGCAGCACGTCAAGTTCCTGCACCATATCCAATACTTGATATTACAGCTAGCTAGGGGTAGAACAGAGTGACTCATTACACTAAACTATAATTCTTCCTATACTTTTTATGTCTTGGTAGCAATTTCATGGCTATAATATCTACGGACGGCTGTCATGATGAAGTACACACTTGTAAAGATGCCATACCACCTCTTTCCGTTTTAACCAAAGAAAAATGTGGGTCAATAGCACTAGCTCTCCTTGATGATATCGTTAAAATTCCCATAAAAGACAAACTTACAAAAAAAAAAAAACCCAAATTATTTGCTTGATCGGTAATAATGTTGTCTGAACATCAAATAGAACTTGAACTCTTGTATAACGACTAGTCATAAAGACATAAACAAACCCATATTATATCAGCTTGTTTTATTTTCCAGGCACTTCCCTCTTTCACGAGCAATGGCAGAAGCAACAAAAAGGCACCATTTTCCTTGGCTTCCTTCTTCTAGCTTACCCTGCAATTAACCACATGCTTCATATTAACATAACTAGTAGTGAGTCATATTACCTTAACTTGTTCAACTGGCTTCTAGGTATGCTGTTGTCACAGGAGCAAATAAGGGAATAGGATTTGGCATATGCAAGCAATTGGCTTCTCATGGGATCAATGTGGTGCTGACAGCCAGAGATGAGAAGAGGGGTCTTGAAGCTGTTGAGAAACTGAAACAGCTTGGTCTGCCTGGCCATGTGGTCTTTCATCAACTTGATGTGACAGACCCTGCAAGTATAGGATCCCTTGCAGATTTCATCAGGACCCAATTTGGAAAACTTGATATCTTGGTATGAAAATTGTCAAGGCTTTTGCTGTTTTATGTCTACTCTTCTCATCAACCTTTCTTAAGAGTGGATAGACCGATAGAGTGACATAAATAATACCAATTTTATTAAAACATTTTTTTGTTTTAAATATTTATATTATTATAGAAATTCAAATTTTCTAAAAAAAAGTTCAGATTTTAATTTTTAATTAATTGAAAATGAAGGATACATAATTACATTGTCATGTAATTACAAAACTCACTTCTTACTTTTTAAAAATAATTACTTTTTTTAAATTAAATTTTATAACTTTTATTTAAAATAAAAACTATATACCGTGTCATTATATAATTAAACAAAATAATTTCGTTTTTCTCTTTACTCCCTATACTTGATAAAACAATGACTTTTCTGTTTTTTCTCATTACCCGGGTGTTATGGAGATGGAGGGAGAATTCATTGTCTTTTGTATGTCACAATATCCATATCTCCTCCCACTATCCTCGGTTTTTTTATAAGTAAATGGTGATTATTGATACCGTGTCATTATGATTCTGAATTGTTAATTATTTATTAATTATTAGTTTTATGATAAATATTTAAAAAATTTATTAAATATAATTAACAATTAATAAATAATTTTCAACTCATATAGTATCGGTGTCCAAAAAAAAATCTAGGAGAGTAATCCCATAAATGGTACCAACAATGTTGCTACTATGGTGATCTCGGCAATTTCCGAGGTTACATAAACTTCTCAGTTGCCCTGTAGGCCTATATAGTACATAGTTCTGGCTACTGCAAAATCATGTTCTTTCTCAAGGACACAAACTGCAGAATTTGGTTATGTTCCTCATATTCAATTCATTTAAAAGTTATAAACTCTTACCTTTATCATTTTCTCCAATCAACATAAACAAGTTCTTTTTTTTTTGTTTGTTTCCCATGTTATTTCCCGCGTGCGACGGTAGGGATTAATCCCTCGAGGTACTGAAATTTATTTAAGGCGTTGACCTCTCCCAATAGATGTTTCCCATACACATGGGACAGGAATCGAACCTCTAACCACATGCTTAAGGGGCCCAAGTATCTACCACTTGTGTCACACCATGTTGGTATCATAAACAAGTTCTAATTAGGGTAAAATACACATTACCGCCTTGTAGTATAGGTCTTTCTCAATTTACTCTCTTAAATTATTATTTTTCATCACAAAACTCTCATATAATATAGTTCACATTAAAAATGTTACTTTAAGAGTTAAATCAAATAGAAGCTAAAGTCTGTTTGAGGATAATTACTTAAGAACTCTGTTTACTAATGAAAAACAGGAGGTATTGGTAGTCAGGTTGCACTATTGACTGAGTGAGTGAGTATGTCAAGACTATCGGTAGTGATTGTGTTCAAATTTCTTAAAAACAAGGATCAACTTTTGAGATGTGAGAATTGATGTTTGGTGCATGGTGGAGATTACATAGATGATTAAGGTGTATGCACAAGTAATGCTCTACTTTTGGGATAAAAAAATAGGGATTAAACACAAATGATACTAAAAAAAGTAACTTTTTTAACCTGAACCAAACTAAAGGGAGATTTAGTGACAAAAAAAATTACTTTAAGGAAGTAAGTTGAAAAAGGCTTATACTACAACGAGGTAATGTGTATTTTACCCTTCTAATTATGATGCATACCTGATTCTGCACGTAGCCGGCATTTTTCATGTTTCCTGCTTTTATTTATGATGCATATCTGACTTTCATTTGTACCTCTTCACTTTCAAGTAAGAAAATATAGGCTATTTTCTGCTTCTTTCTGAAACTTGAAACTTTGTCTAGGTAAACAATGCAGGGATTCAGGGAGCAGATCTAGACGGCGAGGCTTTGGCTGCTTCAGGTATTAAGGTATGAATTCCTATTGCCTTTTATTTCTTTACCCCCAAAGCAAAGGCAGTTTCACTTTATGAATAGTTTGAGAATAATTTCTGGTATTGGAAATGAAATTTTTAGTACAATTGACAGTGTATTTTGGGTTAGCTTAACATCATGTATTAGTGTGGAATATTGTTAATCAATGCCAAACAAGTAATTGAACCGTAACACTAGGACATGGCCATGGGGAAAGAAAACCAGAATTACATTTCCAGTGAAATGTGGAGATTGAATGCATTTGAATATATTGATGAGAATTTCACCTCTAGTGTTTTTCCTTTCTTAGTATTTAGTACTAACAGAATTTGTGACTGATTTCCTAATGCTGTGTGTACCAAGCGCAAACCAGTAGTTTTGGTGAATTATATTCTCCCATCTATAAAGAAAGAGATAGACAGATAGTGCATAACTTCAATCAACAATTAACAATTTCCCTTCATGCCTTGCACATGTTTTTTCCCTAATCATTCATCAACACATTAAAAAGAAATCAATTTTCTTGTTATTGGTTGCAGGAAAAAGGTACCAGTGTTGATTGGAGTAAAATAGTAACTGAAAACTATGAATCAACTGAAGCAGGTCTTAAAACAAACTACTATGGAGCCAAGGAATCGACCAAAGCGCTTATTCCCCTTCTCCAGTTATCAGATTCACCAAAAATTGTCAATGTTTCCTCCTCCATTGGAGGGCTGGAGGTATGTGATACTAATAACTTTTGTTACCCTCTTTGGTATACTAACAGTTAAAATTTTTACAGCAATTGTTTACATTGTGAAATAGTTTGAAGAAATCATTCTTTGTAACTGGATCTAATGTCTAATTGGTTCTGTAATTGATTTAATGTATATGTTATTTCACCTTGATCTATTAGTGCAATTGAAGATGATGTTTTCATGTAATTTTGCAGAATATACCAAATGGATGGCCTAAAGAAGTACTAAGTGATATTCAAAGCCTTACAGAAGAAAAGATTGATGACCTTTTGAATCAATATCTAAAGGATTTTAAAGAGGGTTCACCAGAAACCAAAGGCTGGCCTGCTTCTATGTCTGCATATATTGTTTCAAAAGCTGCTCTGAATGCCTATACAAGGATTCTGGCCAAGAAGTTCCCATCATTCAGCATCAATGCTGTTTGCCCTGGCTATGTGAAAACGGATATAAACCTCAATACTGGCTATCTAACACCTGATGAAGGCGCTGAAAGTGCTGTGAGATTGGCTCTGCTACCAAATGGTAGTCCTTCTGGCCTCTTTTTCTATAGAAGTGAAGAGAGATCATTTTGATCAAGGATTATTATTAGAAAAAAAAAAAAGAACTCAGTAAATCGGAATAATATATGAAGCGTAGTTATATACAAACTTACGCTCACTTTTGATTGTCATATTTAAACTAGTTTGTCATTTAATAATGTAATATGTCCAAGTAATAATGTTGTTTATCATATTTAAACTAGTTTTACATTATGCTAAATAAATGAGTTCTGTTGGAGTTATAATGTGTTAATTGTGTGTGTATATGATTTATTTTGGCAGCATAAAAGGATACATAAAGGAAAATATGGGCCAAAAACACTCAATTATTTTGTAATGAATTTCTCCTTGTTTGTATTATTACACTTCAGACCCATGTATATCACTGTGTTACACTCACGCCATTGAACAATGTTGAAGCAGTCAAGCCTATCTATACATCAAGTCGGTTTACAATGGCCCTTGCCAACATTATTCTAACACAATAAAATGTCCTATCATCCATATATTGCGTCCTAAAAATACCTGTAGACATACTAACCATAGTTATCTGGAATGCGAGACGTTTAGGTACTCCATATGGGAACAAAAATGCGGTACATTACTTAAAAAAATAAGATACGTTAAAAATGTATATTTCTTTTTAAAAAACTTAACATTTTATAAATGTTTTTTTATATTTTATATTATTACATATGAATTATTTTAATAATAAAATTCCGTTCCACAGTCATTTTAAACTATTAAACTGATTAAATCTAAACTAAAAATCTTACCAGTTGACTATTACTTCTACCACTAGTGCTAAGCCTTGAGATATAGAATGATAATGGGAAAGTGCGTTATTTTGCTGCTGCATACTATTAAATGTCCATGTGTAGCAATTTGTAGTTATTTTCCCCATTGACCTTCATTACTTCAATCACGCAAGATGACAATGTTAAGATCAGATGATTAAAGACTTTTCTTTTCTAGTACGTATGATCAAGACTTCTGGATCCTGCAATGTAATTACTCTAAAAAAAAGTCCAAGGTTAAGAAGAAAATAATAAAAGAGAATGATAATTTAGGGTTGCTTTGTAAAAAAGTTTTTTATTTTGATTCATAGATTAAATTAATCAAGTATTACATTAATTTAATTAAAAATTTATTTACAATTAATTACATATTAAATATCAAAATAAAAATAAATTATTAATTAATTACACATTTTACCTAAAATGAATTAATGCGTCATACTCTCAAATAACAACTGTGCACTCAATATCTAGACGTATAATCATATAGCTGGAACTAATTATTGCCATGTGGATTAATTGTAGCCATTGTATATGAAACTCTACTTGGTTGCTTGAATGCACTCTCTCTTTCCAGCATTATTAATTGCTACATGCCTACATGAATGATGTTTTGGGAGGGTTGGCCTAACATATACCTATAAATACTATAAATAATCGATACATTGATGTACTATTTAATATAAGTTATTGATTAATAATAATAATACTAATAATAAAATAATGATAATAATTTAAAGATTGAAATTTAATAAGTATACTGATTTATGAAGTTAAATTTATTTTGTAAAAAAGTCTTCAAACTTTATTATTATTATTTTATATATTGTAGAACTTTTTTCTAGTCCCTTTTGAGATATATTTCTTTTATTTTACACTCTACTAACTTTTTATGTGATGTTTGTTGGATTTGTATATTTTAATGTAAGTTTTTCATATAAGCATCTTATAAGAAAAGAGTTTGAGTTTCATAAATTTTATTCTATTTAAAGTATTTGTGTTTATTTTTCTTCTCATAATATTGCAATATAAAATACTCACATGAGAATATCTAAATTCAATGTTTATTAGTATTTTTTTAGCATACAATAATGCTCCTCATACACACACATGTAACCTTATCATTCACATGGTCTTTAGCATGTCATTGGATAAAATAATAAAATTAAAAGCTATGCAATGGAAGCTCTAGTTTTCTCATCTTTGGTAAATTGAGAACCCAACTTTATACCTTTAAGGCAATAATTTTATTTTTCAAATTTATTCATCCAAGTTCATTTCTTTTTAGCTAGGTAAATAAAATTTGTTAAAAGTGTCTAAAATAATTTTAAAACACTTTGCGGGATTTCTAATCCCACACAACATACAATATAAAATTTGTTAAAAAACCCCTTACAAGATTCATAGTCTTAAAGGGGTAAAATAAAAATAAGTAAAAAATTTAAAAATTTTAAACTAACTCTTAAAAATTAAAAATTATTAAAAAAAACCCGTAATACAAGATTTATAGTCTCAAAAGAGACAAAATAAAAATAAGTAAAAAAGTTGAAATTAAAATTCAAAATTTATAAATTATCTCTTAAAATTTAAAAATTACCGAAAAAACCCTTACAGGATTTATAGTCCCAGAAAGGGTAAAATAAAAATAATTAAAAAAATTAAAATTTGTAAATTATCTCTTACATGACTGATAGTCTTAAGAATGACTAAATGTAAAATTTAAAAAATATTTAAAATTTTGTAAAAGACCTTAATGCAAATGTGATTAGTAGTTGCCATAAGGTTTTGAAGCTAAAATTAAAAATTATGTGAAAGACTCATAAAATTTAAAATTTGATCAATAAAGTTATGAAAGTATTATAAATTTGCAAGACTGTAATATTTTAATTTTAATTTTGTTAATATAGTAGGAATTTGTCAAAAAATATCCAAAATTTTTTAGAAAAATAAATGACCCAGAAAATAAATATATAAAAAGAAATTAAAATTTATGATTGGTATTCCAAATTAATAATATTTGAAAAAAATAAAATATGAATAAATAATTTTATGAAAAAAATATTAAAGATAGATGACAAAAATAAATTAAAATTATGAGGCAATCTTGACAAAGTCCGAACAAATTGAATAAAATTATATATAAAATATAAAAAATCATACATATAAAAAATTTAATATAAAAACTAAATATAAAATTACATATAAAAACTAAAACTAAAACTACGAAAACGATTAAAACTAAAATGCATGTTTTTGAATTTGTAAAACTAAAACTAAAACTTGTGTTTTTGATTTGGCCTTTACGAACCTAACAATGATTAAAATGTAAAAAAATTAATAAATAAGGCTTTAAATATAATTAAGTTAAAATCATACTTTTAACTTGATGTGATTAGTTATAATAGATAAATTTTAAAAAAATTCGATGAAAAATTCTTTTCAAGTGTTATTTAGAATGCTCCGTTTATTTGACCTCAATTTTTTTTAATTTATGCATTGATCCAAATAAATAGTTTTTGGTAAAATATAATTGAATTAAAACCTATTTGAAAGTAATCAGAATTTAGATAGTTTCATTAAACAATTATTATAACAAAAAAGATATGTATACACACTAAAGACAAATACAGGCGTGTTATGCACGGCATCCAACTAGTAATATAATCTGAATATCCTTTTTCTTAGATTTTCGCGGAAATTATTATATATTATTATATTATATATCAATGTTTTAACTTTTTATCATTGGATCTTGCATCATAAATGTGGTCATTCATGATGTTTCATTGTCTCTATCATTTATGCTCTTTATCCTTTAACTGAACAATAATTAATAAGGTAATTAATATTAAAATTTTACAAACTTATCTACGTATTAAAAATTAAACTTATTAAAAAATTTTAATTTTTATCTATTATCATTGTAAAATTTTTTTACATTATCATTTAATTATGTATTGACATATCATTAAAAGAGTTAGACTTTCTAAATAATTATTGTGATAGTCAAACTTTTTCAATGATTTGATAACACATGATTAAATGATAGTGTAAATTTTTTTTTATTCAATAAATAAAAATTAATTTTTTTAAAAAACAAAAATTAATATTTTAAAAATATTAATATCGCACGGCAAATTAATATTTTAAAAATTAGACCGAACCAACTTCTGATTCGATTATGCTCCAAAAATCGTCTTACGAGACTAATTGGTTTGCGCTTTGCAGCAAATTTGATTACGGTAATCTTCACCACTTTTACAGTATTTTACTAATTTAGAAAATGAATACATGATTGTAAAATTTTAAAAATGAGCTATTGAGATACGGACCAAAAACTATAATGGAAAGCTACCATTTTTGGGATATCCCAATACGTGGTCCATTGGCTTTTGTGTGAAGAATTCCAACTCAGGAAACCAAATGGGTTGCTGTTTGAGTAGTAAGAGTAGTAACAGAGCTTCATATTTCATTTTTGTTTGTTTATTGGAAACCAAATTGTTTATAGAAATGAGTTATATTATTATTATTATTAACCAAATTGTTTATAGAAATGAGTTATATTATTATTGTTATTATTATTATTATTATTATTATTAACCAAATTATTTATAGAAATGAGTTATATTATTATTATTATCATTATTATCCGATTAAACCACCGGATGACTGGTTGAACTACTTGATATAATGATATCCATTTCATTTCCTACTCATAGTGTCCTGACTTTTCAAGAGTGGACCTTCTGTAATAAACAATGGCCGAGGCAACAAAAAGGTTCTGCTTTCTTCAACTTTTATCATCCATGTCCTTCTCTTTCCATCATAACTTTTAATCAATTACAAAATCTACAATTTTAAACCCACAAGATTTGTAGGTATGCGGTCGTCACAGGAGCAAACAAGGGGATAGGATTTGAGATATGTAAGCAATTGGCGTCTAATGGAATCACAGTGATGTTAACCGCAAGAGATGATAAAAGGGGTCTTGAAGCTGTTGAAAAGCTGAAAGAGTTTGGTCTGTCTGACCAGGTGGTTTTTCATCAGCTTGATGTGACTGACCCTAATAGCATTGCATCCCTTGCAAGTTTCATCAAAACCCAGTTTGGAAAACTTGATATCTTGGTATGATTAAGCTTCAGCTTCTTATTATGTTCTTGTTGATTCCACCATACCACACAAATCCCACATCTTGTCCTAGTAATCAGAAGGCTTTAGAAGGGGGAGACCCAATCATGAGTCCTAAACTCATAAGCCTACACAAAACAAGAATCACATGCACTAAGTAGGTTTTGTGAAGGAGAAAATAGGTTATGCTCCAAAAGCTAGTAGTTTTTATGGAGTAAAACCCATATTCCAGTCGTTTGTTTTGATTATCTGACTGTTAATCAGGGACTTGCTGAAAAATTAAACTTTATGTTCTCTATTAAGGCTTTTTGACCGTACTACAGTTGTTCCTGAAAGTTATTACTAAAATTCTGTTATTCTGAAACTTATTCCCAATATATTGCTATTTTTGCCACATAGGAATTTTTTTTTTACGTGTCACATAGGATACACCAAGCGCATTAACACATCCATGTAGGATACGGTAAGCGCGTTGGCACATTCCATGTAGGATACGTCAAACGCATTGGCACATTCCATGTAAGATATGTCAAAGTGTGTTGACACCTCCTACTAGAATGTGCCAACATGCTTGGCGTATCCTACATAGATGCGTCAACGCGTTTGGAGCATCCACGAGAAAAAAAATATTTTCTTACATGGCAAAAATAACAGTATATTAGGAATAAGTTTCAAAATGACAGTATTTCGGTAATAATTTTTGGGAACAACTGTAGTACAGTCACGAAGATTCTTTATGCTTTGTTTCTTCAATTTCTCGGCCTTCTCCATTATTAGTTAGTAACTTTTCCATTTAGAATATGGTAGTTGGGAACTTCATTAATGAAACTCTGATAATGCTAGCCATGTTTTTGTTGACATCTATCCTTCAATTGCCTCATTTTTTTCTTGTTCTTGATTGCTTAAATCATATTCATTTTCAAGCAACCAAACAATTGAACTGGCCACATTTCTGGTACCCAGTACAAGTAAATCATTTTTGGCAATTAGTGTCACGTGTCTTTCATCCAATTTCACGTCTATACTGTCAATTAGCTTGCATTTTTCATTTATCCAACTTCTCATATCAATTCACATTTAATTTTCCCTAATACATTCACAAAGGAAAAAACAACCCTTGGATTTTACTTTTCTTCTTTCTGCTGTGTGTTCTCTTTGATAATTCATTATTCTTAGCCTTCCCAAACATATCTATTTGGAATGAATGGAGAGAAATGTTTGAATTTTGTGTAGGTGAATAATGCAGGAATTATTGGAGCAAATGTTGACCTTGATGCTTTGGCAGCTTCAGTTACTGCTGGGGTATGTTTTCTAAACCATATAGATTTATTTTCTTCATCTTCCTACCTCCAAAGTAAAGGCAGTTTGCACTTTATGAGCATTGATTTCAGTTAATTTTAATTGAAGGGCCAAGAACACACCCGATCTAGTTTGGGAACAATTTTTTGTATTGTGCTGTCTGCAGCTTCCTAGTTTCAGTAGGCCTTAACCCCATATCTTACTTCGTTAAAAAAGGAGAAAAATTTCAGCACATGGGCGAAAGAATGAAACCTAATTTGGTCCTTCAAAAGTCAAGTTTAAGAAATTATGAGTTTAAATCCTAGATCTTTACCTTTCTTACAATATGTAGAATCTGAGATTAGTTTCCTATCTACATCATAGACCCAGTTCTGTTTCTTCGGTCAATGATCTTCTCTCATTCATTATATGAAAACAAAGAGGGCGGTGTATACAGAGTCAATTAAGCATTGTCCATTTTTTTTACGTGAAGCCTTAAAAGGGCAGCCTAGTGCACGTGGCCCTTATCGTTCTGGGGTCTGGGGAGGGGTCAGATGGACGCAACCTTACCCGAGAGTCTGTTTCCGCTATTAGAACAAATCAAGACCAATTTTTTTTTAATCCACGTTAATCTCATAGAATTATTGGAGTAATTATCCTTGTAACCACTCAAGTAATATTGGATAAACATTTGACTATATCAGATTTTCTTGCTTTGTTTAGGATTTAATCTTTGGTATTGTGAAGGACATATTATTTGTAAAGAGCATCGGTTTTGGTTGTGTTGGGAACATATTTGAACACTTTTATAGTAAGTAAACAGAGGATTAAGTTTCTTCTCATTGACTGCAGGAAAAAGGAGATAATTTTGATTGGACTAAATTCATAACTCCAAATTGTGAATCTGTAGAAGCAGGCATTAGAGCAAACTACTATGGTGCCAAAGGCATGTGTGAAGCACTTATTCCCCTTCTAGAATTGTCAGACTCACCAAGGATTGTTAATGTTTCTTCCACCAAGGGGAACTTGGAGGTATGTGATACTAACTATATACTTCTGTTACTCTGTCTAGAATCACAAAAGCCAGCTTTTGTTACATTTAGACCAATGTGTTTGATACTATATAAAACAATTTATAGAAAAATAATCATTTTTTCTTTGGCATTGGTCAGGTGGTGAAGAAAGCCATCATTTTTGTATTGTTTCTTCAATCATTGTAGTATTATTTGTTATTAATACATTGGGCATAACGTTCGCTGCTCATGCTGAAGCAGTATATACCAAATGGATGGGCTAAAGGAGTCCTCAGTGATGTTGAAAGCCTAACAGAAGAAAAACTGGATGCGTTTCTGAATCAGTTTCTAGAAGATTTTAAAGAGAGTTTATTAGAAACCAAAGGCTGGCCTACTGTTTCACCTGCATATAGAGTCTCAAAAGCTGCTTTGAATGCCTACACAAGGATTCTTGCCAAGAAGTACCCATCTTTCTGCATCAATGCTGTTTGCCCTGGTTATGTGAAAACAGATATAAACTACAATACTGGCCATTTGACTGTCGATGAAGGTGCTGAAAGTGCTGTAAGGTTGGCTTTGCTTCCTAATGGCGGTCCTTCTGGCCTCTTTTTCAATCGAAGTGAAGTGGCGCCATTTTGATCAAAAGTCATTAGTTATGAGCAAACTTAGAAAAGAACTATATAACATTCCCACTGCTTAACAAACTTAAAGTGTGTTTGTATTAGATTTTGTAAACTAGTGATTTATGTTTGAGATTTTTTTTATCTGAATTGTTTAAATAGTGTTAATAAAAATTATTTTTGGGTATGTAATTACTAAAAATGACATGAGTTATTTCTTGCATTAGATTGTAAATAAATTAATGTTAAAATAATTGATTGTAAATAAATTTATGGTAAAATAATATTAAAATTGTTTACCCAATTTTTGTTAAAGTTTATTTAGGTATTATAAAATAAAATCACTAATGGAATATTTTTAAAATAATATTTTTAAAAATTATCAGATTTCACTTATTTAAGTATTATTAAAATAATAATATAATATCGAATTATGAAGATATTTTTGTTAATTTACATAAATGTGTTTTGTTCACTGCAATTTGCAGCAACAAAAGTTGCTTGTGAGGTTGGTGTGTTAGAATCTTGTAGACGCCGTATTCGAGATAGGTTATTCTGTGCTCTCTTACTGCCAAAACAAACACACTCTAACTCACATTGGTAGGACATAATGCAAATAGTAGACATTATAAAACGTTCAATCTGTTTCTAATAGTGGTGAACCACACAGATACTGGTTGATGTCGTTAATAATTTGAGAAATCAATTTTCTTGAGCATGTAACTGATACCAGCCCACTTTTTCTTATGTATGATTGTTAATAATTTGTAAACATTAGAGAATTAATTGGGATGAAGGGGTGCGAAGCAAAATGAGAATGTTATATAGGAAAAAGTGGAGGAGTTGCTGAATGAATTTATGAAAGACTTCAGTGAGAGTTTAGAAGCAATAGCTGACTTGCCTATTTGTATGCTTATCTTTAAAGCTGCATTGGATGCTTACAGAAGGGTTATTGCCGAGAGGTATTCCTTTCTTTGCCAAATTACTATACCCTGGCAATATGAAGACAGATACGACTTAATAAAACTGGCCTCTTACCATTAATGAAGGAACTGCAAGTCCTGTAATGCTAGCTAGCACTTATGCCAAACTGTGGCCCTTCTGGCCTTTTCTTTAGTAGAAATCAAGTGCCACCATTTCAGTTCAAAATTATGAGCTGAGTTTTTGTTTTTATCAAGGGTGGCTGAATCCCCATTACTGCAATGGAAATGGCCTAAAAAAACGTTTAGCGTGAATCAAGACAATAAAGTGAGGTTGCTAGCCTAAGAAGTTGCCTTTCAACTTAAAAAGCCAAAATTGCTTGTGAAAGCGGAACTACTCATTGCTCTGCTAATTCTTTCAAATTACTCCAGCGGTGGCCTTTGGCCTAATGCACGTTACATTTGACTTATGAAATCCATCCAAATGGTTACAACAACTTTTCATCCCATAGTAATTATTTTGAAAAAAAAAAAATTACATAGTTGGTTTCTTAAAATGTTTTAAAAATTAAATGAAATGGTTAAAGTTTGAAATATTAAAGACCCGCATATCAAATATGGAAGGCTGAGTAGCATAATGTAAGAAAACTTACACAACATCATGATTGATATGCAAAATGGTAATTTCATTTTATGAAACGATGGTTTTCCAAATTTGTTAAAATATAAAATTATTTTATTTTAATAGCTGATTTGGATGAAATTCTAAAAAAAAAAATGGAGAATGCCAATAGAACGAGATTTAATTTTTCTTTTGATAGCTTACCGTCATTAAGTATCTAAACATGTGTGGTGTCACCAATCCATAGTATGGGTAAGGCTGTAATTCACAGCAGCCTCATAGGATACGAGGCACATGTTGTGTTGTTAGTTAAGCTGATTTCTTTGGTTTCTACACTCAAAAGGCTCATCAGTCCATTTCCTTCACAGATCTGAACCAATCTATATAATCCCCAGGAACTCCTTCACTCTCGCCACCCAAGATCTGTCTCAAATACTGTGTCCAAGTTCCCACTTCTACTGCATCCTCCCTCTCATTCTGCACTGAACTACCAAGGCAAGTTTTTGTGCCTTTCAATTCTACTTCTGTGTATTTGGCACCTATGAATGATTCTTCAAATGTTAAAGGATTCCCACAAAGTGATTGGTTTCTGGATTTGGGTTTTCTTTATTATTCAACTTTCACTTGGTATTTGTTTGTGATTGGGTATTTGAGTTCTAACTACATGCTGCTAAAACCAGCTTCCCAATTCTTAGTGCAGTTGGTATCAGCTTGAATTGGAGAGGTTTCACATTTTTTTATACTGCCCAGAAAGTTGAAATCTTTATAGAGGTTTATCTTGTGTGCAATTCACGGTCCTGTCTGAGGTTCCCCTTTATTTGTTTTCTTAGCTTTCTTCCTTCTTCTTTTTTTCTGATCTTTTTGATGAAGCATTGAAAACAAATAGCTTACTTGCAAGCTGGATGATACATTTGCTGCAAGTGTGAGGAAACTTTGTATAATGTTGGTTATTAATTGATAGAGAAGTTCCACATTTTTTTTACTCCCAAGAAATTTAAATTCTTTGTAGATTCCATCTCTTGCATGCTTCACAGGATTTTTATAGGTTTAATTTCCATTTATTTTTTCTTTCCATTTTTCTTCTTAATTTTTTCTTCATTGTTTGATGAAGCAAAAGCACCTGTGGGAATATTTATCATTGAAAAAAAGCAGGAAATCTAATTAATTTTTTTAAAAAAATTAATTTCCCATTGATAATCTCTCTTTTACCAAAACTACCCAACTCACCTTCAAGTTTCATCCCATCGTGGCTCTGCATTATCTCTGTTTGTGACCTCTGTCTTCACTCTCCATCTACATATGGTCTCTTATCACTGCTGACCGGTTGTAAGTAAATTTTCTATTCAAAAGTTTCTGTCTCTGGCTTCTCATTAACCTTACTTCCTAGTTTCAACTGGGAAGCCAGATGGAATCATACCTTGATGAACTAGGTGGCAGGAAACATTGATCTAGCAGAAGATAAAATCAGAGATGCACATAAAAAATGTTTCAGGTATTATAGATCCACTTGTGAAGGGAAAATCAGGGAGCAACTTGGTTTGTTTTTAGGTGGCTATGCATTGGGATTTGGCATATTCTTCGTTGTTTCTTCTCAGAAAAAGAACTTCATCCACTGTATGTGTCATCAACAACCCTTCCTAATTGGCATCTTTGGACTCTCAATAATGCTCTTTGTATCATAAATACTCAGATCTAAAGTAGTTATTGTGCCCCTGCCCTTCAATCTTATTGATGCAATATCATTAGCTCTGGCTGCCGCCTTCTCAGTATCTGATTGTTTTTCCTGAACTTTTAGATGAAGCATTTCAAAAAGTAGCTTGTTTGCAAGGTGAATGATATATTTGCTGAAAAGTTTGATGAAATGTTGTATAACGTTCATTATTACTAGATAGGGACGTTCCACATTTGTTTTTATACTGCTAAACTTGATTCTTTAAACACTTTATCTCTTGCGCAATTCATGGAATTTTAATAGATTTAATTTGCGTTTCCCTTTTCTATCCTTTTTTTTTGGTAATTTTTCCTTAATTGTTTGATGAAGCAAAAGCACTTTCCAGGAATATTTATCATTGAAAAAATCAGCTTACTTGCAAGTTTGAAGATAGATTTGCTTAAACCTTGATAAAAATCTGTTTATTGTTATTCATCATTACTTGATGAAAAGGTTGAAGGTTTTGCAGGCTAGGGTGCAGAACAATAAGCTATAATGGCTCCTATGAAACCTGGTTTAATTGCCTTATTTGATGTTGACGGAACTCTTACAGCTCCAAGGAAGGTATCTATTTCTCCTGGAGCTAAAGACATTCCATGTGTATAGTTATTCTGTTATGATTATAATTACAAGATATATCAATGCAGCAATTTGATATGGTTCTAAGGCAAATCTATTCTCTAAATCATCTGAGGTTACTCATCATAAAATGCAATAATGCCCTCTTGCTGAACAAAACTACAAATCTGGATTTATTCTCTTATTCTTTTGGATTGTTTAGTCTTGCATTACCTCTATTTAATGTTTCCTACTCAAATGCAAGGTGGCTACTCCAGAGATGTTAGAGTTCATGCAAGAACTACAGAAGGTATGTAATTTATAAATTCTTTTACTTTACACGCATCACTTTTTCTTGGTGTCTGTTTGTCCATCTACCCCACTAAGTATAGTACATTTTGTAACACTCCTTTTTTTTTTTTTTTTCGGTATCTTGTAATGTCTGAGTACAGGTTGTAACAGTTGGAGTTGTCGGTGGATCTGACCTTATAAAGATATCTGAGCAACTTGGGAAGTCAGGTTAGCTATAAGTAGTTCTTCGGTTTCTGACACTATAATGTTAAACATGTGGGAAGCCACTTTAAGAAAATTGATTTCAGTGTTTCTTGCCATTACTTTATTTCATAAAATATTTTATTTTCTTGTTCTCGTGTGTTGTATTCTAGCCTCTAAAATTGGTTGAAGTCCAAAATTATGTTTGATTATAAGCTAATAATCATTGCTACGCAGAATTCCTTTCCATTATCTCCTTTCTCCTATTCTTGAAAATCCATATACCTTTTATAAGCTATTAACATAAAAGAAGGAAACGAAGAAATAAATAGAATGATATATTTTTTGAACGCCCGTATTTGTGTATGCAGTTATCAATGACTATGATTATGTATTTTCTGAGAATGGTCTTGTGGCTCATAAGGAGGGAAAGCTCCTTGGAACCCAGGTACACCAAATAAGCCTTAATCCATGATAGAAGCAAATTGCCATGATCAGGGATGATGTTTTAATTTTAACTTAACACTTTTGTAGCATGAACTAAGATGTATCTTAATAAAGTTGTGCTGATCCTCTGAGTAACTGAAAAGAACACATACAACTAAAGTATTTTTAACAAGTGGTAGTACTATGTTGTGACTTGTAAGCAAAGTCGGAATTGTAAAAAGAATATTATTATGAAAAGCCTTTTTTTCCTTAAAGTATATAAATGAAATTATAGCCATTTACACCCATAGAAAGTTGAGCTGGTCACCCATGCCTGAATTAACAGATAACAATAACCCAAAATCGGAGAGCTTTGATTGAAGAAGGAAAAATGATTTATAGATTAAGCCATTTATGCTTCTGAATTTAGCTTTGTCCCCCCCCCCCCCTCCCTCCCTTTACCCACTTGTTTATTAATGTAATTTTTTTCTCTAATACCTCATGATGAGTTGTGTATTTCCTCTTTCCAGAGCTTGAAGTCATTCCTTGGGGAAGAAAATCTCAAGGTAAGGCCTATGTTTCCATTCCTATTCAAGGCATCTTACTCATGGGAGACTGAAGTTGGCATTCTGACTACATCCTAAAAAATGTTTTGGGTTGTTAAACTTATTTCCGTATGAGATTCTAAGCATACCATATAACCTAAAAATAGAAAAAAAAATCAAGTTGATCTATGAATTGTGTATTGTGGCTAAGCTTAAAAAACAAGTGAATGAATGAGATTTTACCTTTATATATTAATTGTTTGAATTCAATAAACTTGCAAGCTATATGTAAAGAAGAGGTTTTTTTTTTTTTATATTAATTAGCTGCTTGTTATAATGATAGAATGAGGGACTATTTTGCAGGAATTTATCAATTTCACACTTCATTACATTGCTGATTTGGATATCCCAATCAAGAGGTTAGTGGGATCTAGAGGCTAATCATTTATTTTTAATGTTTGTTATACTTATAGATAGGAAACTGTTGAATCCTATTTGACATAATAATATTGTTAGGGGAACGTTTATAGAGCTCCGTAGCGGGATGCTAAATGTGTCACCAATTGGGCGAAACTGTAGCCAAGAAGAAAGAGATGAATTTGAGGAGTATGACAAGGTAACGTGTTTTGGTTCTTAGCATATTCACTAGAATTTTCAGTTTCTATAATTTGATTTTGTGCTAGAGGTATATTTTATCCTGAAAATTTGCAATTTAAGTTCTCAGGTTCAGAACATACGCCCAAAAATGATTTCTGTACTTCGTGAGAAGTTTGCTCATCTTAACTTAACATTTTCCATTGGAGGACAGATAAGCTTTGATGTAAGTGGTGATCTTCATATTGTGATGACTTTTTATTGGTCAAATGATAGGCCAACAGGTTTTAATTTGAATCTACTCCACAGGTTTGCCCTCAAGGTTGGGATAAAACATACTGCCTGAGATACCTAGATGATTTCAGTGAAATACACTTCTTTGGTGACAAAACTTACAAGGTCAGTCCATTGAGTTATTATGCAAGCTTAAATTGTTTAGAGTGTCAAACACACTATGTGCGTCATTCATTTTCTGCATACATATGCTAGCTCATTTTGTTTTCTATTTAAGCTGCATTTGTTAGCAACTCTTTTTGTCTTTCATCCACCAATGTGAAAATTATCGTGGTTAGCAGGAGTTCTTTTTTATCTGCATGCTTCAAGTGCTTTGTTGCAAAAATTGTTGTAATAAGCAGTAAGTTAGTAATTGATTCAGTTCTAGACACTGACATGAATCCTTTTTCTCCCTTTTGAAACTTCATTTGTTAGCAACTCTTTTTGTCTTTCATCCACCAATGTGAAAGTTATCGTGGTTAGCAGGAGTTCTTTTATATCAACATGCTTCAAGTGCTTTGTTGCAAAAATTGTTGTAACAAGCAATAAGTTAGCAATTGATTCAGTTCTAGACACTGACATGAATTTTTTTTCTCTCTTTTGAAACTTCATTTAAATTATACACCAAAACGAAAATGCTTTTATATTTTATATGTTTATTGAAGGACATCTCTAATTATTGTAAACAACTGGTGCGATGATCTAATTCATCCTCAAAACCAAAGTTGTCTTCCCATTGTTTAGGATGGTCCTTCACTTTGCATGACTTGTTTCATGTGTTTGACTTTATAGCTTTCACTTGTCTGCTAGATTCCTAGCTTCCATAGGTATGGTATAGGGCTATAGGCCAAAGATTTAATTCATTTCCTAAACTTTTTTTATTTTTTCTTTGTTTGAGTAGGGTGGAAATGACCATGAAATTTATGAATCAGAACGGACTGTTGGGCACACAGGTTAGTTGTTTTCTTAACTTAAATCGTTCTGTGTGGAAATCACTGATGTTTGGTTTCGATAGCATGGAAAAACAATCCCATCTTTTTAATAAATTAGATTGAAAACTAAGTAATTGCGAGGAAAAAAACTATCTTGTGATCCTAACAACTTGTACAATTGTTTTTCAGTTACAAGCCCTGAAGATACTATGAAGCAGTGTAAAGCTCTCTTCCTGGGAAATTAAGATTATTGCAACAATATGTCATTGACATGACTGACAACAAATACCGAGGAGGTCTCTTCAAATACATCGTTCTATTGTACAATGACAGAGGATCAGAGAGGCTGCAAATGTAATTCCTATTTGTACTTTTATTAGCACTTTATATTTGGGATTTAATAATAAGTTTATCATTCAGTTAAATTTGATCTCATATCATTAATTTTTTATACTGTTGCTAGTGGTTTAATGTGCAAAGTAACAACTCATAAGGCAATGATCCTGCCACTAACAAGCATTCTCAGGGAAGGTAAGGGAGACAAAGGGTTACTAATCAGCCACGTTGATGTTCTAGTAATGAGAGGTTTAAATTTCTAGTCAACCGATGACAAGAAGTTTCATTAGCATGCCCTCTAAATCAAGGATTAGATTCTGAGATCTCGTATACGTCTGGTTCTCTACACTAGTCCTAGTATGCAATTAAATTGGAAAAGACTTTAATTTTGATCTACGGTGCATTTTTGTGCATTTTTTCTAATAATAATAATGAGAGGACAAAAGTTTAGTGTTACGGTGTAAGAGAAATGTGTTAAATAAACCAAGTGGAGTTAAAAAAAAAAAAAAATAAACACTTAATTTAGTTTTTTTTTTAAAATATGTGACATTATATTAGTATTTCATATATTAATAACATCAAATTGATTTTTTAGTGATAATTAATGTTATTAATTTTATCTTTTTAAGATTAATTAGGTATTATTTTAAAGATTAATTAAATGACAAAAAGTACATTAAAGAACAAATTTAATGTCACATATATTTTTTAAAATTAATTTATTACATTTATAAATACAAGACTAATTTGCTATTATATATATATTTGAACGTAAACATTTATCCACAATATATATATATATATATATTGTGGATAAATTAATTTATAGTAGTGTAAGACTTGATTATTATTATATTATTTAATAATTTTTATCATGTAAATCATACTTATAAAATTTAACATTAATATGAAATTATTTTATAACTAATTAATATAAATAAAAATTAACTTAATATAAATTATTAAAATATATAAAAATATAAACTATTCATCCATATATATATAATCACGTTAGGCCACCGGGGAAGTGGAAGTGGCAAAGTAGGGGTGAGGAGAGGAGCAAGTGAGCGAGCAGTCCACTGACTCGCGTAGTGATGGCTGGTGAGGAGGGAAAGAGGTTCTTCGTGGCGGTTCACGTAGGCGCCGGTTACCACTCCCCTTCCAACGAAAAAGCCCTGAGGTCTGCCATGAACCGCGCTTGCCTCGCCGCCGCTTCTCTTCTCACCCAGGTTTTCTTCACTCTTCCTTTCCTTTCCTTTCCTTTCCTTTCCTTTCCTTTCCTTCCCAACCGCCGCAGAAACACCAAAACATACATATTTATTTACCTCTGTCTTATTGCTTAAGGAAACCAAACCATAATGCGCTTATGAAATTGTTGATTCGCTTCGCGTGAAAGCAAAATTTTCTGTTTTCAGCACCTATTTGTCAGAAAGAGCTGCATTAATCTGAGCGAATATGTTGTAGTGGGATGTGTCTGCGTGTGAATGAGTAACTTTATGGTAATTTATTTATTGGCAAGGATGATGACTACTGTCTTGAGTAGCGTCAATAATTGGGGGTTATTTATAAATTATAATGGGAGTTCATGTCGCTAGAGTGATCCATTTTTAACGGTTTTAAGATGAAGCTATATCTATGTAGATTATGAAATTGCAAAATCCTTAATGGCTGGCTGTATTCTTTTTATTTTGATTTAGGGGTCTGGGCGATGTATAGATGCTGTTGCAGCAGCCATTCAAGTGTTAGAGGTACTTTATCTGCTTCTCCATGTTTATTTCTAACTCTCGTATTATCTTTACCATCCATCAAGTTCATCATTATTTTTATTCTAATTTTGTTTTAATTCTTTTACCCAGACCGGATGCATTTATGTTTATATGTCTGATACTGTCTTTAGGGTCGTGAAATGTTCTTTCTTATTCTCTAGAATTCTACCAAACAGCAATAAGACCATTGATGTTTAATGGTATTGAATGTTGGGAGGTAAAATGCCAACAAGAGCAACCATGAGGTGTGGCTTGGTTGGCAAATTAAGCTCCGTGTAAGCAGACTTTACTTGCAATACAGGGGTTTGAATCTCATTAAAAGTACTTTGTGGCCAAGGTCAAGCTAACGCTTGAGCGGTGATTAGTCCTACACCCAAAAGGTGTAGGAACACCTTGTGGTCTTAAAAAAGTGCCAACAAGAGCATAAGTTAAGGCTTGTGGAGATGAGAATGTTGCAGTATAAGAAAAGATAAGATCAAGAATGAATGTATTCGTGAGAAAGTTGGAGTAGCACTTATTGATGAAAAGATGATATAATGTCGCCTAAGATGGTTTGATCATGTGAGGAGAAGATCAATAGAAGTCCTAGTAAGAAGAGTTGATCATATGAAGTATAGCCCGATAAATAGAGGTAGAAGAAGACCAAGGAAAACTTTAAGCGAAACTATTCAAAAAGACCTTGACCTAAATGATATTTAAAAAAATATGGTTTTTGACATAGTATAATGGCGTCATTTGATCCATGTAGCCAACCTCACCTAGTGGGAAACGCTTTTGTTGTTGTTGTATTCTCTATAATTCTGATTTATTAAGAAAATATAAGGGCGTGTTCATGTATCCTTTTATGGATAATTGACAAGTGTGTGGTATGCTTTCCTATTTTATCAATTATGCGCTAAGATTATTCTTTGAGCTGGGCATATATTCATGTTAATGTTATAACAATTGAAATGGAATATTGAAGGAAATTATGATGCTTTGACAAACAGCGATTACCCTGTATTGATTTAATATAAACTCTTTTGTTGAAGGATGATCCAAGCACAAATGCAGGCCGAGGCTCGAATTTGACAGAAGATGGTAGTGTAGAATGTGATGCCAGTATAATGGATGGAAAATCTGGAGCTTTTGGGGCAGTTGGAGCAGTGCCAGGTACTTACATGATAGACCAATTGAGATCAACCTCTATTCTGGAAAATCATAAACTGATGGAAAATGGCCCCAATTATATCTTAAGCTTAATAGTTACCACACTAACTTGGTTGAGTAGGTGGAAAGTGAAAATGTATTTGGACACAATAAACTCTAGAGACATTGTCACTTTTTACATTCTCATTTTTCATCTAGACTTTATTGTGTCCAAATACATTCTCACTTTCCACCTACTCAACCAAGCAGACCCTAAATGTTTACTTAGCAGGGAAATCTAATCTCTAGCGGGCTATTGTTTTACTTTACTTTTTGCTTGCTGAAGACTTTGGAATTTATTATTATGTGTCAAACTTCCTATCAAGTTTCTAAGTATTTCTTCCATTAACTATAGACCAGGTGTCCGAAATGCTATACAAATTGCTGCTTTATTGGCCAAAGAGCAAATGATGGGATCTCCATTGTTGGGTCGAATTCCTCCAATGTAATGACTACTCAACCTCCGCATTTGTGAGAAAAACATTTCTACAGCCATGTCCCTGAATGGAATTTGTATGGTTTAACTAAAAACAATCTGCTTAAAAGATTATTAATTTATTACTTAATATTTCACTTTCATTTTCACCACCATAATTAATATTTGAGAAAGCCTTTTCTTTTTACCTCATATGAACAAATCCACATGAAATTTTCAGACTTGCAGAAATTTTCATATCTATTGTCTAACTTACAGAAATTTTCATATCTGCAGCTTCTTGGTAGGTGAAGGGGCTCGTGTATGGGCTAAGTCTAAGGGCATTGCTTTGCCACCGAGTATAACAGAGGCCAATGAGGTCATATTTTCAATTATGATTTAAATTCTGCACTGGAACTTATCATTAAGTCATAACACTTTAATATTAAAACTTCATGTATATATCAAAACAGTGGCTGGTCACAGAAAAGGCAAAAGCACAATGGACAAAATACAAATCCATGGTTGAAGCTGCCAGATCTAAGACAGAGAACTCTTCCGAGGGGCATTCTTCTGTCTGTCAAAGTACTGCAATGCCAGGTATTTAATTTTCTTATCCTGCTTCAGTATGAATTGGACACTGAAAAATCAAATTACTTGTGAAGGGAAAAAATAATTTGCACTTATTTTTTAAACAAAATAAGATTTTATTTGATGGAAGAAGACAAATACATAGGGCAAGGAAAACTAACCAAAAATAATTTAAAAGGGATCTCAAATCCCTTTGCAAATTCAAAAACAGGCCCTGAACAATGAGCCAACAAAAATACCAAAAGCCTAAAAGGCTATAACTATAAGCAATCTTACTGTGAAAAAATATGGCTGCTAGTCTTCATACTCTGAAATTTCATGACATTATTTTAGGATATAAAGCCTTTGCACCTAACATAGATTCTTTTTTTGAAACCCAAACAAAAGCCTTTGTCTAAGAGGGAGTCTTAACCTTGCAAAATGAATTTATGAGAGAAAGGTTTTGACTGGTTGGGTTCCAAATCAAGTATTGGAAAATAAAATTGGCAAGTAAAGGAGCTATAAAAGAATCCACGGACCAAATCTTTATGTCAAACAAACTAAAACAAAAGAATCAAAGCAGTTAAGTAACAAAGCCAAATCTGAGGCCTGTCTATCATAAAGGTTTTGAAAGAAATGAAGGCTCCATGAAAGATAATAACTTTGAAGAAAATTTTAAAATAGAAAGTTATTTACACGTTTAACTTCCTCAAGTTGTAAAACTGACCTCTGTCAACCTTTGCTTGTGGCATAAATGCATTTGGCAGTATATTATTATTTTCATGCTCAAGTGCTTGCGCTTATATGAACAAAGCTAATTGCTAACAAAACCTATCATTGTGATTTATCAAAAGAAAGAATTTTTTTTTATCATTGTGAGCATCTTTTTCCAAGCATTCAACTATTTCTTAAGTATGATACTCCATATGAGATTTTTCATGCCAAAGCGATGCCCTTTTATGCATTTACATATGCAGATTATGCTTTGGAAGATCGATTAATGGACACGGTTGGGGTTGTTTGTGTAGACACTGAGGGGCATGTAGCATCTGGGGCCTCCAGTGGTGGTATTGCTCTGAAGGTGAAGGATGGTTTTCTTGGTTTGCTTTTCCTCTAGTGCTCCATACTTCCATATTAGAGTAGTAAGTGATTACTCATAATTATATATGCAAAATATCCAACAGGTTAGTGGACGAGTTGGGTTAGCAGCAATGTATGGTTCAGGTTGTTGGGCGTCATCAAAAGGTCCCTTTGGGGCTCCATTTATGGTTGGCTGTTGTGTCTCGGGTGCAGGAGAGCACCTAATGAAAGGATTTGCGGCTAGGGAGTGCTGTGTTTCATTGTCACTGTACGATTGGCTCTCAGATAACTGTTTGTATTTTTATGAGAAATAGGCAGAGAATCTTTATATTTTGCCAATTTATATAGGGCTTGTCTGTGCTTAAATTGTACTGTCTTTTTGGTGATATAGTTTATATTTGAAGGGAAAAAAGTATGGTTCTTCATTGATATGATGGAAATATACCACACTTGGGACCTTTTCGTTTAGGTTAAGAAATAAGGGTGGGTATTGAAAATCTATAATTTACCTGTGATATCTTTTTTTATGTTAGGTTGAGAACATGAGATAAAAGGATGCTTTTCATTGAAATTTACATAGCTACGGTTTTGGTGACTGAATACTCTATTGGACATGTTATTGATTATATCGTTGAAACATCTCTTTGCAGAATATTTTAATTATTAACTCGAGAAATTTAATGAAAGAAAAAGGAATTCTTTGCAGATTATTTACTCTATTGGCAAGGCACAGCTGCCCCTTTTTTTCTTCTTAGGTTAATGTTGAAATTAAGATCACTTAAACATCTTGCAGAATTTCTGTTATTGGCTTCAGAAATTTAAAATTTTGATTGTTAAGCATTTTTGCAGAATTGCATTAAGTATTCACTTGATTTTTTTATTTTATTTTTTTCCTAATTAGCTTTGTGTGCTATAGCAACACTCCATTCAGTGGATCTTTCTGATGTTGACTTTCCTTCAGCTCACAGTCTGGTGCTGCCTCTGCTTGCACAAAAATCGTACGCTCCGTTGCTGAGGATAGCAGTCGATGTGGTACTGACAGCAGTGCAGGGATCTTGGTTGTGCAGTCAGATGCATCTATAGGAGTGAGTCCCTTCAGCCTTCCCAGTTAATAGTTTTGTGAAGATTATTTAATCTGCCATTTTCTCTAGGATCAAGGAAAATCATCAAGGCTGAAAGCTGTAGAGATTGCAGCTGCTTACACTTCCCTGTCTTTTGGCGTAGGATATTTTGGAAGCTCTATGGAACGTCCCAAGGTAGCATAGTTAGATGACTTTGTGATTTTCCGCAATATGAAGATTTGATATTATATTAAGTTTTTGTTTGAATTTTAACTTAAAGATATTAAAAAAGGATGCTAATTAGGAAATCACAACATGATGATCCAAATAGCTTAGAAAATCTTGCCTATAGAATGTTTTAGGTATGATAAGATATGTTCAATTTCGCATGTTAAATAGGCTCTTCTGCATCTAGTTTACCTTCTCCCTTATAGATGATCTCCTCAACTAACCTTTTGGAAAGGAATGCTTTTACATTGTGATATCTTCCAGGTTTCAATTCTTAGGAGTGCAAAACAACAAAGCAGGACTGCGATAGATCAGTTTGGAGCACGAATAGATCTTTCAAATGGATAATTGTTGAGACCACTGAACAAATTTCATCAGTGCTGTGAACAGTTAGAATTCATGATACCTGCAGCTAAATTACATGATTAAGATTATGCTTGTTTTTCCATTGAATTTTTATTCCTCTTTAATGCGCCGTGTATTGGTGAAGAGTGAAGACTGAAAAATATATAATTACACCGGTGCAAAGCAAGTCTTTGTCCAATGAACAGTCGACATATCTTAGTCTGCAAATTTTAGGTAAGTTGAGACATTTTGGTTGAAATAGATGTAAGATCCACTGTGGATTGACGGCAAATGCTCTTTGGTTCTGTGGATTTTGACTCATACTGACTTTATTTTGTGTCCAGTAATTAGTTACTATAGTTGTCTCCACTAATTACAAGAGGTTACCAGGATTATAATTCTGTGACATCTAATTACTATGGTATGTGATGGGTTTGGTATCGTGTTATCAATTATATTAATTTTATAATAAATGTTAAAAAGTCTGTTAGATATAAATAAAAATTAATAAATATTAGATAACTTATATTGAGTACTGATGCCCTGAAAATAAAGATGGATATCGGAATAATTTTTAACAAAATATCAAAAATAGTTTTTAATAAATACTTGATGGATAATCAGTACTTTAGAAGATATGGTATCCTAATTTTTTTAGAATTATTAACTAAGATGAATTGTTAAATATTTATTAATTATGAATTATATAATAAATATTTAAAAATTTGTTAAATTTAATTAACATTCAATACTAGTACTCATGAAAAAAAATATGAATAACGAATAATGCCTTATGAATGCAGAATGCATGCCTTTTAATTTTTAAACATCTTTTGAATATTAATTTTCTAACTTTTTAAATTGCTGTACTTAAATTACTTATTTTTAATACAAAAAAAAAAATTAATACTAGTCTCATCCTATCAATTTAGCATTTTTGCCCCCTCATTTTGCATTTAGATGTCAACATAGAGTATGTAGGTTTCTCAACTTCTCTATTACTACTTGCAGGAGCTAGCTCAATCTTGATCGGCATAATCTCCATCATGATGATATAGAATTGGGTCATTATCATAATGGTGTTGACAACTGCTCTATACCGAGTTCTGTATTGTACATTCTGCTGTGTTAAGATGACAGCTAGGGTTGTCTGCATCTAGTTGACGAACAATAGAGCAATCATTAGCCTAGTTTACGAAGCCAATGCTGCCCTGCCTGCTTACTCAGAACCATTGCTACATGGCCTTGTTTCATCAGCAATGCTTCTGACTGAGCCCACTTCTGTGTGTTTCCAAAACCTCCAAAATAGCCACCAGGTTGTCTTTGTCACACTGTTTAACAAGTTGCAAAAGATTTCAAGCAAATAACTCGATTGGTTGAGCACATAACCCAAATTACAGTAGACCAAGGGACCAAAAAAAAAGAAGAAAGATTAATGTCTACACTTGGGCATATGAAAGCATATTTAGAAAAACATTAACAACCAGGCCAAACCAATAAACTAGATCAATTATTGTCATTTGATTTTTATTTTTTTGTTTATTAAATTAAATTAAACTTTATACTAAACTCCCACAAGCTTCGCTTGCATCTGACTTTAGTTTACACTATTGCCTTTAGCAACCATTTTCAATGCAGTACCCTTAAGTATGCCTAAAGATTAATGAATTGATTACCGTATGATCTCCCGCAGTTTCTCATTTTGAAATCAATCTCCTAGACAATTTGCGCATCACATGATGCAACTTCAGGGAGGGGGGATGTTTAATGCTCTCTCTTTGTTGCTGACAAACTAACCGAGGGAAAGGGAAGGGGGGGGGGGGGGGAAGAAACTTCCCCTTTTTTCCCCATGTCGAATAGACCCAAAACAAAAATAGATTGCCCAAAATGATATACGTGCTTTCACTAGGTTGCAGTTGACTATATAAGTTATTCGAAATTGTGCATCCTCTTTGCAGATATAAGTGTATTTTGAAGAAGCATTGCTATGGTCATTGGACCAACTCCTCCTGGAACTGGTGTAACAGCCGAGGCAACTTTGCTGGCTTCTTCATAACAAACATCTCCAACCAATCTATAACCTCGAGGGCTATTTGGATCCTGTCACAAAATCCAAACATGCATAGGTTAAATAACCTTGATATTAAAGATTAAGCATTAAATATGTTCTTCATTCCTCAAAACCAGTACCAACCAAGATAGGTGCCCGGTAGTGTACTATTAGCAAGACCTTAAAATAAGTATACTCACCTCCACTGGGTTGATTCCAACATCGATAATGACTGCACCAGGTTTTATCCAGCTTCCCCTAACCATATTTGGTTGCCCAACAGCAGAGATTATGATATCTGCTTGTCTTGTGACCTCCTCAGGGTTATTGGTTCTGGAATGGACAATACTGACAGTAGCATCTTCCCTCTAGTGGCATAAGAGATATATAAAGATGCGGAAACATATATGTTTGAACTTTGAAGCAAAAAGAAAGGAGCAAACAGTTACGCTTAAAACTGGTTTTGAACTGTAACTAAAATTTAAGTTTGGTCCAATGGGCTATTACTTGTAGCAAGAGAGCAGCTGGCATTCCTACAATATTGCTCCGACCAATCACAACAGCCCTCTTTCCTTTGATAGAAACACCATATCTGTGCAGTAGCTCTATGCATCCCGTTGGTGTACAAGGAACAAACAGGGGTTCTCTACCACGCATGGCAAGGCGACCGATATTTAATGGGTGAAAACCATCTACATCCTTCTCAATTCTAACAGCATTCAAGACGTTTTGCTCATTCATGTTCTGTCACGTGACCCAGGAACATAAATAAAACTTCTGTACAAAATTGAGAGATAAAACTTGAAAACAAATCAATGATAAAACCTTGGTGCTACATTTCAGCTTTTTAGTATATGTTAAACTGAGAGTGATACTAGAAAAGTTATGTGTTTAAATACAGCTCTATGGCATCATACAATTTAGATATGAAGTAGTTGGCAGTCCCATGAAATTCCCTTTGCTCCATAAAGTGCTCTGAATCATTATTTGATTAAGAGCATCCAAATGAACGGGATATGTTATAATGGACATTTATATTATATCAGACACTTCAGTCAGCAAAATATAGTGAGGTGCTCAAGGATCATAAGTATATCTATGGAAAAACTGACATTTATATCTGAACGACTGAACTATAAATTGTATAGAAGCTGATGTAATATCTAATAACTGTAAATAAAAGTAGAATGCAAGACAACTTTAGATTGCATAAACTAAAATCATTAAATCAGATGGAAACATATGATGAGATGTGCAATACCGTAGTTTCTCTAACTAACATAATTAAAATTCACCACTAAAAAGATCAAATTTTGAATATAGAAAAAATTCACTTAAGCCAATTAAGATTAAATTAAAAATTAACGAAAATATCAATCATATGCAGCATTCTTCAAGTTCACAGATGAGAAACTAAATTAAAATTCCTTCCAAATTATCATTGACTGCAGCACACCACCAACAATATTCAATGCCAAAATGACTAGTAATTTTAGTTGTAGTTTAGCCAACAGCAAACTCAGCCATAAGAGAACTCAGATATTAATGCTATGTCTAAAAAACTTAATGGAGTTCCCTAAGCACTTAGGAATAATTCATACTAAAGTATAAAAACAGGCTACTTGCATAATTCTATCATAGCATACTTTGCCCAAAAAAGGAAATCAAGTTAGAGATTTAGAAGCATACAGAAGGTAAAGGTAACTGAACAAGAATGCCATGAACTGAAGGATCATCATTGTAGTCTGCAATATATTTCAGCACTTCTTGTTCTGTGGAATCCTCAGGCAAATGTACTTCCAAAGAATTGATTCCCACAGATTCACAAGCCTTCTTCTTGTTACGCACATAAGTTGCAGAGTCCTTCCTATCTCCAACAAGGATTACAGCCAACCCAGGAGTCACACCAATGGCTTCTTTCATCCTAGAGACTTCAGCTGTTATCTCATCTCTGATTTGCTTTGCCACTGATTTTCCATCAATCACCTTAGCAGAAGTCTCAGTAGTCATGGAAGCTGCCCATAAAGTCATATGGAAACAAATGAACAGAGGTTGGCAAAACATTATTCAGTCAATAGCAAGCAGAGGAAAGACACATTGGCATGGGCATGCATGTGAATACGCATACATATAGGCTCTGAAACAAAAGTATATAAGGTAACTCAAGAAGTTACGATGTTCTACTTACAAGTAATGTCAACAACAGAATGCAACATGCAAGAAAAACACATTATTACCCGGGTTAATGATTGAAAAACAAATGAATCTCTCAAAAATCAAATCTCTTCCACAACTTAAGTCTAATATCTGGAACCAACCTACTTAAAAGGCCTCAAATTCTTCACTGGACAAATCACTATATTACTAATTCTGATGAGCAGGCAACTTAGGAAAAAGACATCTTAAATCAACACCAACCTCAGCCAAACTCACACGAATACAGTATTCCAAAGAAATTCTAGAACTACATAATTTATGCATCTACAATCCATATAATATTAGTAACTAGCAGCAGTTAGTCTTCCAAACTAAAGTGCTCCCTTGCTGATTTAAATTGGAGCCAGAGAGATCAAGTCAAGGTCTTTCTCTTCTTTAACCATACACTTCCAACATAACTTGCATCACAACCATACCAACAACGAAAATAAATAAAGCAACACCAACATGCACAGCTAAAAAATTTATTAATGAAATTAGATGAGAGCAGATATAGTAGACGACTAGAATCCATGCATGTTCTAACTAATCGTAAAGCAATTTAGCTACAGAGCTGACGGGTTTTGTAGTTGATGGTAAAATTGTAAAAGAAAACACCAACCTCAACCAAACGCAAATTGAAGTTTATGCTTTTCATAAGACCCAAAAAAGAAAAAAGGAAAAAGACACTTTTTTGCATGCACAATTACACTTGCAAGCAAGAAAGAAAAGCACCCAGATAAACCACAAGACAAGGGGAGAGCTATTCATACAGGGTGGGACAAGAGGGGACGGTGAAGGAGCTGAAGAGGAGTGAACGGCGAAGCAGCGGAGAGTGGGAGAGTAGGTGGGACCCATACGGAGGGGACCCGCGAAGCGGTGGAGAGGAACGAATCCGTGGCGGAGAGGGAGGAGGCGAGCGGTGGTGGAAGGAGAAGAACAGTCGGTGAAGAGCATAGAAGCCATTGAGTGATTCCTCAAACTCAAACACTGCTTCAGCAACCTATGCGTTGTGCTTTGTTGTGCAATGTTGTCCGATGATGTTGTTGTGCAATGTTGTCTGGTGTTGTGCTTTTGTTGTGCAATGTTGTGTTGTGTCTCTGTGGTGCGCGGAATCAGTGAAGAAGGTGGTGTTATGATTTGGTGGAGTGACGGCGTGAGGGCGGGGGCGGAAGTGTCGCTACTTTTGGTAACAAAAAAAAAAAAATATATATATATATATATATAATACTTGCATATACATTTTATTTCTCAAATTTCATTTTATTTAAGTTTTCTAATATTAAAAAAGAAGAAAATAGGAGAGAAAAGAAAAAAGAAGAAAAAAATAAAAATAAACTAAAATATGTGATTAAGATTATGTGTAAGTATTATATATATATATATATATATATATGTTATATTCATCATTTTTTATTTCATAATAATAGCAAAAGAAAAATTATGATGCCTATCAAACTCACCATAAGAATTATGAAGATAACACTGTAACAATTGAAACGAGAAGGACCATAATTGAACTTTAATAAAACTTGGAATACAAAAAGTTTAATTAAGCCTTATACCTAAAATAATAATAATAATAATAATAAGACTCGTATTTGAATATATGTGAATGAATTTCAAAATGTGTATATTTTTTTTTATAAATTACATTGAATTTTTCTATTAAAAGCGTACCAACTTAAATGTATTTAGCAATAATTATATATGTATCATTTATTAATGTATTTTAATTTGGTGTTGTATTTATTTATTTTAAATTATCTTTCGAGAAAATAATTACATGAATAACTATAACAAAAGATGTAATTATTATGTCTTGAAGTGTAGTTATTTCATTAAAAAAAAATATGTAATAGAAATCATTGCAGAATTACTTCACCAAGACCATATATTCACCATAAAACTCCGCGTACTCTCTTGTGACTTTTCTAACATGGCCATTCATAAAATCTTTTCTTCCTGACGAGATTTCTTGAACTGGTCCTTTCAAATCTTCCCAAAATTTTACTGTTTATTATTCCTCTAGCCCTGCTAAGATTTTAAGGTTTTTTTTCCTTGTTGTAAAAGTGGACCAAAATAGTCCTTTAACTGTAAGGTTCCCAAAAGAATACAAGCATGGAGGATAACAGAGTACATCATTATGTTAGAGCCCTCGAACCTTAAAAATCCAGATCAGCAAGACACCCAAAACAATTTTTTTTTATGGAATCCATATTCTTAAGAAAGCAAATGCGGTGGTCACAGCAACCTTTTGCCCTAAGTTTTTTTTAAAAAAATTATTATTATTGTTTCTAACTGCTATGGACACTTCTGATCTTTATTTAACAATGCTTGGTAAAGTAAAAGCATGTCCTGCATAAGATATCATTCAGAAAAGCATACACACACAAGCAATGTATCTAAACTAAATCTAAAAAGAGCCCAACAATTTATGCTTGATAACTACGATTTTAGGATGCAGTCTTAAATAGGAACAACTCCAGCATCTGAAGTCCTTGTATAGTTCCCTGTCATCATCTCTTGGAATCTGAAGTATGTAGTAATAAGAGAGGTAGATCATCAGACTAGCAAGAGTATAGATGTTCTACTTCTACATCGAAGACGTAATCATAAATAATTATCACAGGTATGGTTTTCTTTCTCGCCATCAACTACCTAAAGCGTGGGGATTAGGAAGTGTTCAGTGTTTGAAAGCTAAATATCATATAAACAAGAGTAAACTCCGAACAAATATGTTCGACAAGCATCATTCAGGAACAAAAACTACCCTGTACATATAACTACTTAACTGAACTGCATTGAACATCAAATCATACTGTTAGTTGTATCTAGTAATGACAATTTCTATCCAGAAATTTTATCCACTGGATCAGCTAAAAGAGCAATAATTCCACATGCAGCAAGTGTACACACAAGTAGTTGTACACTAGGGATAGGGGTAAAACATTCAAGTATTGATGCTTGTACTGTTTTGTTTGATGGCAGCTTGAATCAGAGGAACAAAGTACACAAAAAGAGATGGGGGGAACAACCACGAACATTTTCGGGGCTAAACATATAATATCAAGACAATCCTTGTTTCCCCCATAAGAAAGAGCAGAGATAATTAAAAGCAAGATTAAAATTGAAGGTTGAACACTTAGCACCAATGACATAAACTCTGCTAATTAAAAAAATGCATGATTGATAAGCTCCGCTGTTGAATCTTTTCATCTTTCCCAGCAATACTAACACTCCAAAAACAGGTTCCTTGCCACATGCATGCGGCAAAATGATGATGACACACCTGTGGCAGGACATTCAGCATGAGAGCAGATAAGACAACCATTAATTCAGGCACTCATAAGTATAAATTGATCATGCAGTGATCCATGAGTTAAATGATAACAGGAAACAAAAGTTCAAATAATAGCAAGAACAGGAAGGCCAGCTATCGTTGTCAATTGTCAAATTTCATGAAATCCTTGCCAATACTGAAGTTAAAATAGAAGCCATACTCATTACTGAAAAAACTGTTAGGTTTTCCACAGCAATATAGAGAGCCTAAGAAACAACCAAGTTGACGTAAAATAAATGCAGAAATAAAATATATCCATAAAAAAAGCATGCCTACAATACATCTCCCATTCGCGATCAAATGAACTTAAAATTCACTTCTTTTTCTTGGGTTTAACATTTTTAGCATTGGATTTGTTCTCGAGTTATGCGTTTCCTTGTGAGAGCAAAGTCTCCAAATTTATGACCAACTTTTGCTTCAGTGATCTTACAACGAACAGTGGTTTTTCCATTGTAAATTTTGACAGAGGAGTCAACGAATTCCGGCAAAATAGTAGATCTCCGCGACCAAAATGGTCCTGTTCATGAGAACATCTCTGTTCTTCTTCATTCTGTACAGAAATGCATCAACGAAAGCGGGTTTGCGTGACACCGGAGGAGGCTTCTTAACAACAACGTTTGTTACGAGCCATAAAAAAAAATTGCTAGAATTTTGACATAATTAAGCTAGATTCAAGCGTGGTTGTTAAATAAGATAAAGTAGTAAAGACCACTCATCCATCTAAGAGTCAATAAGCATGTCATCTTATTCTGTCAAAAGTTCTGACTATCTAGCATTTTTCTTGTTACCTTGGTAATGGTGGAGGTGGTCTTGTCCCCAATCATTCCAATTATTAAGAACCCTAAGCATCATCGTATTGGTAGGCCTCATTCCTAGTCAAACACGAAATCGAATCGAAACCATGCACTAAGTAAGAAATTTGTTTAAAATAATTGTTATGGAAAAAACATGATCAAGCAGCATTGTTAAGTACTCAAGTTATATTATTAACCTTCTTTTTTCATTAGTTTAGGTAACCATGTAATTGTGCCTTTTAAGCATCCATATTCCATAAAATAAAAGATGTTCCCAGCAGTGCTGACGGGTTTAGATAATTTATAAGAAATCATAAATTTAAACATTTGTGATTAACGGATCCACATCTAACTCTATTTTTTTGGGAGATGGATGGATAATACGTGGAAGATGTTAATGTTACCAAATTT
Organism: Styphnolobium japonicum; assembly: GCA_023212625.1. Taxonomy (NCBI): domain Eukaryota; kingdom Viridiplantae; phylum Streptophyta; class Magnoliopsida; order Fabales; family Fabaceae; genus Styphnolobium; species Styphnolobium japonicum. The sequence goes on along the minus strand of JALBWW010000007.1, from coordinate 8,182,149 downwards.
GAAGAAGATAGATATTATGAGAAGTTCTTTGCACTCTGGGTATTCTCTTTACCAAATTCTACCAAATCACAATTTCTAACTTTGTTTCCAATGCTAGCGCCATCAACTCTATCTCAGTGTATCTCACTTTTTCATGGTTAAATGTTGAAAGGAGGAGTACTTTTCTACTAAAACCCACTTTTAGTTAAGGTGCACAAAGGGAAGGAGAGAAATCGGTTCATCAAGTCTCCCATAGATTTTCAAAGATGAAGAATTAAATAAGATCAATTTTAAAAACCAATAGTGAGTCTAGTCTTCATCTAAGGAAAATAGAACTTCAGTTTCAGAAAAATCCTGTCACTCATTAGTTTAATAGAATATTCATGAATCGAAAATTTCTGCTTCTCCAGCATTTGCTACCTGCTTTTGGCCAAAATGAAAAAGCTAAATTTGGGGTTGGTCGAAATTTGAGTAGATATACCAAGTTAAAATAACAACTTCCCAATACCAACAGAAAAAAAATATTCCCCAGTATTCTGCCAGAGAGCAACATCCAACAACTAGAACCAAATGTATAGGGTGAGTTTGGCTAGTGTAACCTACCCACGTTCGTGGATCAATTAATCGGAAATCCGACGCCATCTTATACATGTTTTTTGAAAGCCGAGGAAAATGAAACAATATCAATGGCACATACAACAGGGATATCATCCTTAACAGAAATTTGAGAAAGGTTAATGAACCAAAATTTCTGAAAAAGAGAAAGGAAATAACAATGAAGATATTCCATCTTCGATCCAGATATATTTCTGTACATAATGATGGAACATCTAATCTGCTATACTATTTTTCACAATTATTCTTTTTCCTAACTCCTCAGTGTTCTTTTGTCATCTACTTTGTATATATGGGATAATCTTCATATGGCCAATGTCCCTCCAGAGACTTGGGTCTCGTCTAATGAATCTGGGGATTGAGATTTGGGTTTGCTCATAATTCTATTATATCCATAACCAAGAGAACTTCCACTTGCTTCACACAGCTGCATAAATAGACCAAAAATAACATGCATCCATTCAGACATCAACTATATAAGAGTGAACAAGTAGTACCTGATTTGGAAATTTCTAACGATTGACCAACAGGGTTGATAATGACCCACTGTGCATGTATGTGCGCATGTCTTTAAAAGGAATACGTACCTCTGTGAGCTCAGCCAGATGGCGGGATCTGAATTCATTAATAGTTGCTGCAATCTCTGATGTGGGAAGTTTAGCCTGAAGAGAGAAATGCTTAGAAAACTACAGATCATCCATCTCCATGCTATAGCATTTTGTCATGATGTCATTAAATAGCAAAATCATATGACGAGAACCCTTTCTTTGAATTTTTTATTCTAAGAAAGCCTAAATTAAACATGACCATTTTCTTTTCATTTTTTTCCCTCTTTTTGATTTTAAGAACACTAGTGACTTCAATGAGATGTGCAGCCAATCTTACTATGCAGTAAAGAACAAAAATATGCTCATACCATTCCTAAGAAAATTTGACCAGAAACTCAAGTAAAATATTTATATGAAGAGAAAATAAACAACAGTTCAGCTAATGGGACACAGATTCAATCTCAACAAGAAACGAACAGATATTTATCTCAATTAACTGTGTCTGTCATCATCAGATAAGAGTATTAACAAAACACTAAGACAAAAAATTTATCCATTAGGTCAATATATCTGCTCCAATAACAATATGATAATCTATGAAAATTGATTTACTTGGGCAAGCACAGCAGCTGCTAGTTGAAGACTTGGTTCCAAGGTCTCTGGGACAACCTGCAAATGCAAGTGACAAAGATCAGATAAACAAGATCTACAGTAAGTATTCCACAATAATAGCAAACTATGATTCATATTTTGCTAAAAATATGCAACAATTAAGAAAAAGACTATTTTTCCCACTGTTTCAGAATTATACCATAAAGCAATCATAACGGAAATACTAGAAGAGGTATCAGAATATTACAGCAGTAGCTCCAGCCTTTTCTAAATTCAATCCATGAACAACATCATGAGCACGAACAAAAGTCTTCACATTTGGGAAGTGCTTGCTCAGAGCCCAAACTGTTCTATAATTTGCACCAGGGGAATCTAGAGTTATTGCTGCAGAACTTGCCCTTTCAGCCCCAACCTTATGTAGGACCTAGTCATGCAGTACAAAGCATGTCAGGTAGTGAACATGTATGTGAGCTCAAGTACTGAAGTCATATGCACTACCTCTCGACTACCAGCATCTCCAAAGTACACAGGGAGACCCAGGGAACGCCCAACTGCCACTCTATCACTGAAGACATTAGCAAATATGAAGACAGGTTAGTTCATCATCAGTGACGTAGAAGTTTTAGTCTATGGGGGAAAAATTTATACACCAAAAAAATTTTAATTTATAAATATTTATATAATATACTACTATTGAAAATGAACACACAAATTATAATTGTTTTAGTAACTCAAGGACATTGGGGGCAGATCAACAGGGATAATAATACAAACTATATATGTATTATTACTATAAATTCTTGAAAGCTTGAGGGGGCAGCTGCCTCCACTCTCATATACATAGATCCTTCACTGTTCATCATCTACTGTTTCCCATCCAAAATCCCACACATAATATATGATAGTTCTCACATATCTTTGGAGATAACTATAGTAAAGAATCTTGATAAACATCCAAATATTGTCCCATCCTGGTCACTAAATACCAGCATTACTTAACAAGAAACCAACTAATGTGGTGCTCTATCTCTATTTAAGTATAGAGAAATACACAAATAATCCAACTATTTGGAAAGAAAGCAAAATTAAATTATTTTTGAGTAAAGCCTTTAATGCCTCAAAGAAATTCAGCAACTGACGCACAATCACAACACCACATTTAGGCTCATCTAGATGACTCACACATAAAGAAAGAGACGGTATCATAATTTTTGTCTTTCCTTTTTCCCTTGGGAGGTAGAGTTCAGGATAACATTCAACAATTCTATGCATGTAATTTTGTTTTCTTTTTCAATAGCAATAACATCCATTAATCTTAAAAACCCCTTAATATATAAAAATCATTCATCCAAAAGAAGCATTTACAAGAAAAGCATAATAGTTTCAGTTAGCATTGAGTTACCTTCTCACGTCTAGTGCAACAAAAGGAATAAGTCGCTCAGAAAGAAGTTGTGCAATGATCTGGAAATAACAAAAAGGTAAACTGTTACGCCTAAATCTATTATTAAAACTAATTAATTAAACCAAAAAAGAAAGAATTCACCTGGCCAACTCGTCCAAATCCACAAATAATGATATGATCTTGCAGATCATCTGTCTGTAAAAGATGTCCTCCAAAAAGAAGTCAATTACTAATTTTTCATGTCAACTCTAAATTAAAAAATAACAAATGGTAAACAAATATGGTCTAATTGCAACCATTGTCTACAACCACGTGTAGGAAGCGTTCCTGTAGAATCCTAAACTAAACTATATACAAGATATTAAGTGCAGTTAACTGATCAGAAAAAGCAAGTTAACCATGTGATTAAAAGAGTATAGAGCAAAAATGATTTCAAATGCAAGAAATAAATGTTCCTGCTATCAAAAAGGCATGAAGGGTATAAATTGTAAGATTTTCAAGCTGTCCTACATAATAAACATATTTATTGTTCCTCTGACTAAGAAATTCTGTCCCAAAACATTATCATTTATCAGTATTTTTTAATCATGTGATAAAAAGAGCATAGAACAGTAGAACACACAAGATTTCAATGCAAAAAATAAACATTCTTGACATCAAAATTTCATGAAGGAAATAAATTGTACGATTCAAGTTTCCCTCCTACATAATAAACATATTTATTGTTTCACTGACTAAGATATTCTGTCCCAAAACACTCAGTACCATTACAAAGACAAAAACAAGGCAGTGAGTACGTATGTGACTGCAGTTAATTGACTTCATGCCAAAGTTTACCACCTTAGTTAGCTTTACAATTATTCACTTATATTACCTCCACCTTTTCTAATAAGAAATGTCAAACATTTGAAAATGAATGGCCTAATCATATTTTAGCACCTCATTACTAATTTTATTTTATTTTTGATAAAAAAAGAATTTCATTGAGACGAAGAGGAGTTACAAAAGGATTGGAGGATAAGGAATCCTCAATGACACAAGACAACAGAGAAAAAGGAAAACATCAAAAGAGCAAAGCTGCCCAATCCTTGGTCAAATTTGTAAGGGAAAGCCCCTTAAAAAGACCATGTTCTTTACATCAAATAGAGGCCAAAATCTTATCCCAAATCAGATGTTGTGCCGTAAAAACCTCCTTAAAAATACGTGAGTTATGCTCCAACCAAATACACCAAAGTGTAGCGAAGATTGCACATTTTTATACAATAAAATTACTCACATGGACAGTAAGTATTGGAAATCTGCTTTTTTTAATCACAAAACAAGATGAAATATTAGCAAAATGAGCAACAGAATTCTAGCCACAAAAAATGGAGATATTGAATCAATCTCACAAATTTCAAAATTAAAAGGTTCAGGGACTTTATTAATCTGACCTATATTTTCTGGGAAATAATTATGCCAATACGAAACTAATTTTATGTACAATTAATGATTAGTAGATGTCTCAACTTATTAATGATTTTCTATTGGGATCTATGGATAAAGTTTCTGGAATTTGAACTTAGGGAATTTCACTAGAAAACAAGGGTTAAGATAATTTAACTATACTATTTTTAAAAGATCAAGTGAATAACCCTCTGAACCCTAGAGATAACAAGGAATGTCAGTATGAAGGACAACTCTATTATTTTCTAGAAAATTCGAGTTGGTTCTTTTTCTTATTGCCACCGTTTGATTGTCAATGGGACCCACACAGTCAGTGATACCCCCATAAATTTTATGGTGATTTGAATGGAGGAAGAAAAAGCTTACACTGGGTGTAAGCAAGAATGTCTCTATTTTTCTGTACTGTCTAAATACAACAGACCTGCATTGTATCCGCATGGCAAGACATATTATCCCTATGCAAAACAACACACAATCTATTGAGTTGTAAGATAAGAAAGGTGGTATTCAGTCCACCAGCAAGAGAGCCCAACCATGGATACTGCCAAAGCTAAAAATTTCACAACCATTTGCAATTAAAAAAAGTCCCTGTCAGCCACTCATGTAAGCGATCTTACCTCACTTTCTACAGGTAATAAACTTCGAACATCATGCTGCTCAAAACGGGAAGCAATCAGCTGGCCTCCTGCAGCTAGATATGGTGTGAGGGCCATTGAAATTCCCACAACAAGAAACAGCAAAGAGGACAACTGGGAAGACATTATGCCCTGCAGAAGTGTCGATTAGCAAAATAGTAGTTTTTATAGCAGATTAAATTTTTAAGAGAAAAAAAAAGGTTTTAGTAGCTATCAATAAACTGGTCTATGTTTTTGTATTTTTTTAACTTCCCATTTTTTTGGGATTAAAAAAGAATTCATTAAGAGAAAGGAGAAGATACAGAATATGAGGATGGAGCAATCATCAAAAACTATAAGGTAACAGTAACACAATTTAAAAAAAAAAATACAAGAGAATTTCATTAGTAAAGCCTCACAATCTCTCTGAATATCCACTTGTGGAATTCACATAAATATCCTATGAGCTGAACACCAAAGAAAATCAAGATGTATGATTCTGCCCAATGCCCAATAATAAGGATATAATGGTTCTTTGATTTCAGAAAATCCTAGAGTTCCACTCCATCCAAATACTCCATGTAGTAGAAATATGGGACACCTCCATAGAATCCTATACTCCTTCCAAGAACACTTCCAAGCAATATGAGGAAATCATTCAAGTGTGAAGTATGACTCAAGCTTCCCTCTTTAAACATAGAACCTAATCCATAAACTCCAAGTCACTGGGCAATGCAAGAACAGATGGCAATGCGTCCCAAAACTCTTATAACACATCACACAAACAGCCAGAGACAACCTTATTTTATGAACACTTGTCTGGCGAGAAGAGAACATACTATTCATCCACTTAAAAGTTGATTTAGGAACAAAGATGACCAGGATCACAAACTACCAAAACAATTCTAAATTAGAAACATCAAGAAGCATATTGTTAAAAACTAACACAAGCAAAATGACTTATTTTAAATGAATATAAAGATGTAGAGTACATAATTATTTATAAACCAGAGAACTCTTTGGTTAGGCAAAACAGTTTTCAAGGAAAAAACCTGATTAACAGCTTCGCCAAAAGCCACAAATGCAAATTCTCCCCCAGGAGCAAGAAGAAGACCAACTCTTACAGCAGAAATGAGTGAAATACCAAAGATTCTACCAATCAAAGAAACCAATAGAGTCTTGCCACATATTAAGAGTACCAGTGTCCCTGTAATGACTGGGAAGTTGGAAACAAGAAGTTTTGGATCAATTGACATTCCAACCTGAAAAGTCACAAAAACTAAATTCCATTAATTACACAGATTGAAGCTGGCTTGCTCATTAAAATTGCATCTCAAGGCAGCCGTTCCTTGCTTTTGAAGATTCAGATAATAATTATTCCCATATAAGTAAGTAAATGACCACCAGATTAAAAAACTATAAAATAGATATTTGTTGCATGAATAAATAAAACAATACACTTAATAAACATGTGAATTCCAACATTAAGCACCCACCGTCATAAAGAACAGACCCAATAGAAGACCACGATATGGAGCAATATCAGATTCGACCTGTAAGGAAAATTCAGTTTCTGCCAGTAGTAAACCAGCCAAAAATGCTCCCAGTGCCATGGAAAGTCCTGCCTGATTAAAAGAAGTAAAATGTCACGTTAACACAACACAGACAGAAAAATTATCACTTCAATAGACACAAGAATAATGAACTTAAAGCAAACTGCCAAACCTTGGCTGGCTGGCTTTTTCGTTTTCCATAATATTCTAATTAAGACAATCTTATTAAAAACGTGAAAATTTACTGCTACAATAAAAATAAAAAATAAAAACACCAGAAGAAACTAAATTCTCAAATTTCAACATGTCAAAAACCCAAAGAAAGGATAAAAGGAAAAGCAGTGGCACAACACCTACCCTTGCTGTGAGAAGACTAGTCCCAAGAATGACAAAGAGTGTATTGGCAGAAAATATTTCTGCATTTTGATTTTCTGCAATCTGCTTATATATTGGTCGAAGGAGCTGTACAAACAAGAGCGGGAAAAATCAGTATAAACCAAAAGTTATATGTGTATTTGAAGTAACAGCATAAGATGCCTTCCTAATGAACCCCAAAAGTATAGAACCTATCTTTGAAAAAATGGCTTCTTATGATATATGTTTCAGCATCAGGATCTTGATACACTTAATATCAAATATCCTAAATTCCTGTTCCATTTAATCCCAGTAGGCCCAGAAACTTCCACGAAAACCTCATATGTTCAACCATTACAACACAAAACTCATCTCAACCAACATAAGCAACTGAGTTATGCATTTCATAGATGATAAGTAGTTGATAACTTCCATCTACCATGATAATTAGAATATCTGAATGTCCACAACACCATATCACAGATCATTGTAAACCATACAAAGCAATCTACGGCACCTGGTCACACTACCACATAACAACCTTTAGATGTCAACATATCAACTGTTTCAAAGGATCATATATATCATGTAAAACCATAGAATTGATGGCTTAGTGTTATGCTCCATGTAAACTTATATGATGATTGAAATGTATTCAAATACTCTTATTAAGATTATTAAAACAAAACAAAATAGATATACTGACAAGAAAATGTAAATATTTCCTTCAAGCAGAAAAAATTAAGCATTGACTATCCAGATTCGGACTATATTTTAATAATTAGAAATCATGCTGATCAGAAATTCCACACCTCAGTTCTGAATATCACTTACCAATCGTCCACCTGCAATTATGGCAGTGATGGCAACTGCTGCCTTAACAGCAGCAAGACCAAGAGCTTCAGCAATGGCTTGAAAACCAACCTGAAAACAGAGATTGGTATTTCACATGACAATATAGGAGGCAACAGCAGTATACATGTGGCAATAATAATGATGACAATGACAGAAGTAAGCTCAATCAAGCATTTAACATGAGCCAAATTTAATTAGAAAGAGAGAACTGTGTCTTGACCCTTTTAATGCATATATCATAAAAAAAATAAAACTAAATTATCCAATCAAATGCAAGTCCTCTAACAATAAAGAACTCCCACATTGGGGGACGGGGAGGAAATGATTCACACAGAACCCTTGTCATTATGCAATGTGGTTATACTAACTATGTAATGTTGAAATTTTTAACTTGGACTTTCATATTCTCATGTTACTTTCTGCATGTTAAACTAAATCTTTAATTGTTTCGTGTCATAAACTGTCTCATGCTACACAGGAGTTCATACAACTTTAAAAATGTTCTAAACCTCATGACCACAATACTGTATACCTATCTGAAATACATATTTTAAGACAAGGAGTGCTAAAAAATGTTACCCCTCCTTTGGAAGAATTAGGAGATATAAGAGGTATGAGTATTAGCAAGACCACAACAGCCAAATCCTGAATAGAAACAAAGAAGAGAAATGGTCAATTTGGGTCAAAATATTGCAATACCAATTTTTACCCAAAAAAAAGAAAATGAAAGGATGTTAAAAGTTAATAATAAACAATCAATCAAATCAACATACAATTGACCAGATAGAGCAAAGACAAAGAAGAGAACGCTAGTTGAGGATCTATACAGAATAACATACTAAATAAGGTGCTTGAGTGGCAAATTTATTGATATGCACAGCACAGCCAACTAACCCAACATGCAACTGCAGATTTTAGTTTCACAGTTTCATCTTTGCTCACTAGGACATTGCTTGTTTAGTATCCATGTAAAATACTAGATTGTACAAGGTGCAAACATATTTATATGCTCACACAATAACATATTTTGCCACTATAGGACATGGTGTTTAGGTTATCAAGGTACAGACAATAGTATGGAATATTGAAGCAAGATGCCTCACATAAGAAAAAGTTCAGCCAACTATATATCACAAGTCTTATATTCTCTAGTAATTCATTTCACAAGAAAAATCCTTCAGTTTCTAGATAGATGGATAAGGTACAAAGTAACCTGAAAAAGTAAAACAGAAAATGTAGCCCGTCCATGCCGTGACGTGCTCTCACCTCTCTCCTGTAACACCTGCAAAACAAGTTCACTGAAATTATTGCAGCATGACAGACTCAGCAGACATAAAAATAGAAGTATAAAATAGAGGGAACACATCACATCCTTGACTGCTATGCTAAATATTAATACTTAAACAGAAATCAGATGAGAACCTTTCAACAAGAAGCATCTGTGACAGCTACAGGTGTCAAGCTTTAGTAAATAATGTTAACCATTTTTCATTTATTGACATATGCAGGCTACAACAAAAACTTTTTACAATTAATGCTTTCAGAAAAGCTGGGATATCACTTTATCAGAATGTAAAATAAATAGAAGCAGAAAGCTGGAGTAGTTAAACTGACTAGAGTGCGAACTTATACCACAAAGTAAAAAATTAAATGCAAACAGTGCTCAGGTTATTTACCTGCAGAACAACAGCAGTTGATGATAACGCCAGGCCATTCCCAATGACAATAGCGGCAGGGCCAGCTTGGCCACAAATGTAATGAGCCAACAAGCCAACAACTACAGCAGTCACCAAAACCTGCATTTATTCATACATGCTAACAATTGTTGGCTCATGCATTTCTAGCATATAAATAGGATAGCTTGAGATGAACAATAATAACAAGGATGGAAGGTGGAGTTTCCCAATCACCTGAGCAGAGCCTAATCCAAAGACGTACTTCTTCATTGAACTAAGCCTTTCAACAGAGAGCTAAAAAAAAGGTTCAGAGCTTCAGTTTAACTCTTTTGATTATGGCAATAATCAAAGTTAAGGTAGAACAAGATCTTATAGGAAACTCCACCTCCAGACCAATATTGAATAACAGGAAAACAACTCCAAATTCAGCTATTGCTTTTGTCCCATGAACGTGACGAATGATGGAGAGACCATAAGGCCCAATCAAGATACCAGCAGCCAAGTAACCAAGAACGGGACTGCCTAAACATTGTTGCAGATAGAGAGGGCACAGCATCAGCAGAACAATATATGAATGTCAGACAACCAATTTCATGAAGTATGACTTTTATAAAAAAAAATTATGTATCCCAAAGCATAATTCAGATAATGGTTAGATACTTCTGATGAAAGTAATACTTTTCTATTCAAATGACAAAATTTGCTTTAAACATTACAACTTCATTTATTATCATAAGCAAACTAACAAATGGCGACCAAGGAAAAGAAACATGAGCTAAAAAAGAAGAGCGAAGATAATCTATGTGTCAAGGACCAACTCTCTAAAAGCTTAAGCTGTTAGGTGGAGGCTCATGAATGGCTTTATATCTCTCTAACACGCCCCCTTACACAAGAGCCCTTTGGGCTTGAAGCGTGGAATGCACATGCTCATTTAACCTAGTGCTGAAATTCAACTTTATTTAGAAGAATGGCGGCAAGGATCAAACTCCTAACCATTTGGTCATAGAGACTCTGATACTATGTCAAATACCAACTATTCCAAAAGCTTAAGCTAATAGGTGGAAGCCCATAAATGGCTTTTATATCTCTCTAACAAGCCCTTTGAGCTTGAGGCATGGACAATGCATAGGCTCACTCTACCTTGTACTGAAACTCAACTTAATTATGAAGGATGGGGGCGGCAAGAATCGAACTCCTGGCCACTTGGTCATAGAGGCTCTAATACCATTTCAAGGACCAACTCTCTCAAAAGCTTAAGATGTTAGGTGGAGGCTCATGAATGGCTTTATATCTCTCTAAAACTATGCATCAAAGTTTCATTTAAGCAATATATAGAGTTTGGTTCCTAATCACATTCAAACTAAAAGTGAAACATCTAGGAAAACAACTTTGTTATACTTTGACAGACTATTCAATTCAAAACTAAGAAAGAAAACATGGCAACTGAGTTACCTCCAGGGATTTTTTGAAATATCGGCACAAATATAACACTTGCAAGTAATAACCAGAGCATGTCAAAGAGGGAGGCTTCCTCCTCATTCACCTGGGATAAATACCATGCACAGAAAGCACAGTCAGATAAAACTTAGCAAATTGAGCATAAGACTAAAGGGAAAAAATGAAGAAAAACAAACCTCTTGATCAGGTAATGATGCAATAATTTTCTTAATTCTCATGGGGAGTTTCTGAAGTTGTCTAACCAGAGGCTTTGCACTTGAGGAAACTTCTTCAACATTGGTTTCAATGACTTCTGGCAGCTGAAGCAGCTGAGCACTCCTCTCTGCTCTATTGGCATAGAAGGAAACCCTGCAATAAAATTCCACCACTTCTTGAATACAGAGTAAAATCTTCATATTGAATCTTTCCATCTAAATGAACATAATGAGAAGTCACAATACAGTCTTCCTAAAAATGGACAGTACAACTTAAATGAAGGTAACACATAGCAAGGCATAAATCCCTTCACCATGATAGGAAATTAATTTCACATTCAGTTTTTAAACAAGCCAGTGAATATTGAGCTTTGATATTCTCTATCATGTTGCACAAAATGGTAAAAAAATGTCATCCTAATATTTCATATGTATTACTCCTATGCCATACATATTATATGCCAACCATATGATTTATATATTCTTCCAGGTAAATTGCTTCTACAAGGATTGGAAAAAAAGACAACAGCAACAAAAGGAACAAGATGTAGAAAGATCATACACACCCTGCTCCAATTAGCAATAACCCAACAACCAGCTTGGGCAACTGCTTCTGTGCAAACTCCACGAGACCCTGGAAAACTGACACTGGTGTGAAATCAGTCCCATCTACAGTAAAAGAGAAGAATGATGCAGGAAAGAATCGGGAAGACTTGTTCAATAATGCTTTGGGAGCAAAGGGTGAACTATCTCTAGTCAAATCTTTCTGTGTATCCTGCTTTTTTGTTTGAACTGCATTCTTTGACTTCTCTACTTCCACTTCGGCTTCTTTAGAGAAGTCTAAGCTTAACTGTCCATTCTCATGATCACTTAGATAATCAGACTGCGTTATGTCTTCCAAAATTTGGCTGGCTTTATCAGATAGTGTCTCTGTTGATCGTTTGGCAAGCAAAGATTCACCATCAATTGGGAAATCTTTGTCTTTTTCGACAGTTTCATCACCAGAAAAATGTTGAACCACTTTCTCCTCCTCAGGAACAGCCACTAGATCTTGTACTTGTAGACTATCTATGGTACCAGCATTAAAACTAGAGACAGACTTCTCTGCTCTCTGTAAGGCAATCTCTGCATCATTTACATGTTGTGCAGCCTCAAGTTCAAAGGCAACTGCTTGCTCCGCTAAAAGCATTATGTTTGTGACATCCTCCTCTGCTTTCACTGCATTCAGCTGTGCCTTTTCTGCAATTTCATGCAACTTGTTCACTTCCTTCTGCAACTCCTCCTTTCTATTTTGCAAGTGCCTCAGCTCTGCCTCACAATTTGCTAAATTTGTCTGACACTCCTTGATATCTTCCTGAGCAACCAAAAGTGCTTTCTCCTCTTCCGTTATATTGCTATCACCATTGCTCTCATTAGAACCTTGTGTGGAATTGTTGACTTCTTTTGCAACCTCCAGAGATTCTACAGCTACTTGAAGCCTTGCCTCAGCTAAAGAAAGAACCATTGTTGCATTTTGAACAGCTTCTTTGGCAACAAATTCTTCACTCACAATTCCTTGGATGGTATCGAGGGTAGAATTAATATCGTTCCAAGTACTTGCTGCTTCATCCTGCAAAAAAATTGCAGTCTCTGATATTTTTTTAACTTTCTCCTCAAACACGGTACTATTTACTCGAGCAACTTCTAGTTCTTTCAAGGCCTTTTGCAATAGTTCCTTCAGTTCATCCACACTTTGTACCTCTACTTCTACTTCACCCCCAACTTCTTTCCTCCCTCCTTGCCCTTCTTCTTCTACCAAAGGTTCATTCAGTTCAGCACTGGAAATGGACCTCAAATCAGAGTCCTCATATGGACCTTCCACATTATCAACATTCCGGCCATTGCCATTAACATATGCTAAAGAATCATTACCCTGGCACTTTGACCAAATTGCCCTATTTCCAATAAAAAGATTATTATTATTATTCTTACAAGAAAAACTTCTCTTCATATTTGAAACTTTGAACTCTCCTACAGAAACCACTCTTGAATTACTCCTGCAAGCAGTAATACCAATCTTGTTCATCCCACTAAAATGCGCTTTCAGAATAGTTCTCGAGTTACCCAGAAAAGCACAACCAAAACCTCTCCCTCTAAACACAATGCAAGAATCAGAACGATCCAATAGCATTTTTGACTGCGGTAAGCTACAAGCTATATCCATGTTCATATATATCTTAATCTTCCAAACCTCAATACTCACAGACAACCACTCTTCAATACATTTTACATGCACTAATTGGCTATTCCTCAAAAAAATAAAAAAATAAAAACCTGAAAAAAAAAGTCAAAAAGAGAATCAGAAATAAAGAATTTGACATTCATTAAAAAAAAAAAAAAAACAAAGAACTCGAATGCAACTTTGAAGTGAAAGTGCATACAAACAAGCATAATACCAACCTATGTATGTAAATTTTCCACAACCATGGTGAATCACTTGGGAACTGAAGCTGCAAAACCAATGGCGGAAAATGACTCAACTGATGAACAATTTTTTTGGTTTTTTTTTATCTATTGACTCTGACCCGTACTTTCTATTTGTGTGTTTGGAAAGAGGGAAAATGTAAACTACTACTCAGGTGACGTGAGAAAATGTGCTACAGTTGAATGAATCCTTGGCAAAAGATAGATATATACGAGAGGATATTCTTGACAAGCTTTGTCTTCACTCGCAATTTCAGCGCGTGGTTCTCACTCACTCCCCCTGAAACCGAAGAAGAATGCAAGAACCAGGGCAGCGCGTGAAGATGCGTTGAAGTTGTTGAACTTTTCAAAATTTATAACACCGATGATTCGATGAAAGGACATCCAAACTGCGAACAAAATATCCCAACCCAAATTTTGTCTTAATAAGAGTTCCTCGCGTATATTCGCATTTTTTTTATTATTTCGTTTCATAAATTCTATTATGAATTGATATCTATTTGACTATTTCTAATCATATATCACGACGATAAATTTATTAATGTATACCAATATTTATTACAAATAGTATACTAATATAAAATGGAATATACATATGCAGTATATTTTTATTAAAAAATAAAACAAAAGCTACGGTTGTGGTCCTTGTGGGATATGGACTTGAATTTCTCATTGGAGTTTTATAGTGTTCATGCAAGTCAAGAACCAACTATTTGTAGTGAGCCATTGAAGCAAATGCATGGCTTCTTGAATTTGGCCATCAGTTATGTTGGGTGGTGATTTCAATGAAATGCTACATCCCTATAAGAAATTGAGAAGACGTGACGGGGGTAGTTCTTCAGCCTGTTTCTTACCGGAATTGGTTATGCATTGATGGAGTTTGATTTCTTAGGCCATAGCTTCACATGGAATAATAACTGAGACAGTGATGGCAATATTCAGGAAAGGCTAGGATTTTTGCTTTGGGTAATGCTACAGAAAGCTCTATTAGCTGTTCGTTTGTTTGTTGCTTTTGAATTCTTGTGCTTTTAAGTTCAATGTATTGTAATCGCATGTTATCTTTTCACACTTTTACTGTCATGCTCATCCATTCATTCTTAAGGGGAAAAAAAAGAGTAACAATAATAATAACAATAATATAAATGATAAATTATTTGATTAGATGAAATAATCAGTTTTAAAAAATTAATTGTTAAATAAATCATGAAACTTAAAAGAATTTTAGAATTTTGGTTAGTTATATTTTCAATTCAAATATACATTTTAAAAATTTATATTAATATTACAATAATATTTTAAATAATTAGTGATAAATTTTATACTTACAGTGCATTAAAAATGAATTCAAGTTAAAATAATAATTTTATAATATCACAAATTGTATTTATTTTTGTTGTATTTACCCGAGTATCCCTCCATTCTGAGTGTGAGATTAATCTCCCCATAAGTGCTTTTCCGTAGGTTCAAATTACTAAACTCAAGTTTGCTTACCACTTAAAGTCACCCCTTGTAGGTAATACTTATGTATGCTATAAATTGTTATCATAATTTATATTATTAAAATAATAAATTTTTATTATTTAGATTGTACTAAAGAATATTTTTTTTAATAAAGTTCTATATGAAACTTTTTTAGAGTTTTTCTTGTTCCCGAGTCCTTGCAAGTTGCAACCATATATCCTGGCTACCATCCCCATAAATGTATTTTCCTAACATTGTGTCATTCCCTATTGTCCTTGTATTTTCTTTGTTGCTCACTAATAACGTATTTAAGTGCAAATAGGTAGAGAAATTTGCAGACCTTGTTAATTTTAAGCCTTCCTATCAAATTATTAGCATAGGAATGATATGATTGCAGGGTATAAGAATAAAAATTCCAACAAAAAGAATAAAAGAATATATTGTATTGCTCAATTCTTTTTTGTTTGAATACATAAACAAACCTCTCAAATTAGCTTACAATTAAACTCAAAAAATAATTTGTGATCAAATGTTAGACAGTGAAATTCAACCAGATAAGAGAGTTGGCCAACACTCAACAGTCAACAAAAGACCTTGCTCTGAAAGAAAGGGAGGAAGCAATTCATGTTTCTCGTTTCATTCAAGAGTTGTCTCTGTCTGGTCTTCAGATTCTGGCTGTGAATCCTGTGATGGCTCATCAGCTGGTTCAGAAGGTGGAGAACCACTCTTCTTGTGTGCAGCCTGGAGTACATGGTGGTAGTTCCCTTTCTCCATGAAAAGTTGGGCAAAATGGTGCCTGCAGTAGAGGACACCATCAAGAGCAGCATAGGAGGAATGAGTGAGAGGGCACCCTGCATGAGCACACCTAAAGCAAGTCTTGTGGTAGCATTCCCCTTCCAGTGTCATCTATTTAATAAAACCAAATTTGTAAGATTAGTTAAATCAAATTCCTAATCCAGGCGATATGAAATCAATTTACAATCAAATTGTGAAAAGTATTTAATACAGTAATGATAAATTAAATCTTATTATCCCTGTGTGTGCAATTTTTAATGGTTAATTGAGGTGTTCTTCTGCTGATAGAAGTTCACTTTCTGGTTTATATATATTTGTATATGATCAATCTATGAGATCACAAACCTTTTCCAGTGGATAGACTGTTTTTGAGCAAACCGAGCATTTGTCTTGGGTTCCACTGAACATGGAAGAGAGTCTACTCGGGGTCCTGTTCTGTAAATGTCATTATAACCAGCATATTAGAAAGAGTAAACAAGAATAATTAAAAAAATACAATATATTGCTCCATGAGACCATAAGCATATTACAAGTTAACAGGTAATAAAAGTACACAGAATGAAGGTGGATGTGCCCAGCACAATGCCCCTCAATTGTGAAGGACACTCAAATTGGTAAAAGATATGCAAAGGTAGGATAGTGAACATACCAGCTCGTTTTGTCTCTCAGAAGACTTTGCTGCCACATTTACAACATAGCTCATTAGCCAAATTAACAGAAAGTGACAGGTGCATATCGATTTGTACTTTGTGAGATTGTGATTGAACGAAACCAAAACAAAGAGATTGGACAGAAGATGGACTACATCTTACCTGTTTGAAAGTTCTTACTGAAATTGCCAGATTCCTTAAAAAGCTGTTCAAAATGTGGCTTGCAATAGAGGACTCCATCCATTGAGGAGTATGTACTCATCTGACCGACACAAAATTGCATCATTGGCATCCCATTTAGGCACAAGTTTAAACTACATAATTTTATTTTGTTTTGATGAATCAAATCATATCTAACTACTAACTTGGCCGAATAACTTCATTACAAATTTTAAATTCTGGTATTAGGAATATAAGATGCTTCAAAACTAGTTATGTTTTCATTCAATAAGTATTAGAGCCTAGAAGCCTATGTACATTGCAAATACATTGAATCTGATTGATATTCCCTGTTTTGCTTCATTTCAGGTTGAGTTGTACATGTAATTAACTAAACAATTGAATATGATTCTGCCATCACATATGAGATATTAGGGGGGGTGAGAGAGAGAGATCCCACAGGGGCACATTAGGCTAGAAAAACCAAAATGTTGAATGTCAAATAAAACCATGATAGTTCTACGAATGAGACAAAATAATTGAAATGAGCATATGAAGGGAACAAATTTAAGGACCAGATGAAGAGGAAAATAAAATAAAATCAAAGGTATTGGAGAACCATACCGTAAGAAATCCCTTGCAGTGACTGCATTTGAAGCAGGATTTATGGTAAGGTATACCTTCAAGAGTTAACAAGTCAACCACATAAACAGTCTTATCACAAGCCTTGCATTTATCCAGAGTTCCTGTGAATGACATTTTTTTCCTTCCTCAAGAAAGATTCAAAACAAGGTTCAGGAACTGTCTTGCTTGTCTTTATGTTTTTCCTCTAATCCAGCAGGATGTCTGAGGATCAAAGAGAAGTTCAACGAGAGGGAACCACACTCATTACCCTGCACCTCAGACAAATGAGGATTGAACAAAGTCTTGGATATGTCTAAGCAAAAGTAATTTATATCAGATTATAGCGGATTAGATCCCGCTGGTAAATGGTTGAAAGGTGATTGGAGACCTAAAATATTGAGGCAAAGAAGGAAAATTTATGCTGTAATTTGTGGATACAATACAATCTAATTGTTTGGAGTGAAAACAGGTTGGTACTTTGACCATTTCATGAGTGGAAATTATGGGATGCAACAAAAATAACTAATTTCAACTTCTTTTTTTTCATTTGCTATTCTGGCAGCGTTAGTTCAGGATTTCATAATTAAGATGTTAATAGAGTTAAATCCAGACTTCTTAGATGTTAGACTTGTGAGCGTGTCATAGTCCAAATTAATCAAAAAAAAATTATCAAAAAAAGGAATCCTATTTTTTAGAATTTGATAAATTAAGAGGACTTCGCATTTCATATTATGTTTTGGTTTGGATAATTCTATAAAGAGGTAAACCTCTCAAAAGGTTGAATAACCAAATTAAGTACACTTTGCATTCATAAAGTTAAGCTGATAATTCAGCTTGTTCCTAACTTCCAATCTTGAAACAAAAAAATAGTTCCTCCTCCCTCACAAGGGGATTGTATCCCATATTTAAAATGAATACTTACAAACAAACAGTTAATTGGAATGATAGGTGACTTCAATCTTAAATGTCAAACTAAAGGTTCAATTTCTAGAGTCGTTATTGTTAAAAAAACTCATAACCATAACGCTCCTAAACTCGATCGGAATTAGTCTCGTAACAAAAAGGTAAGGTATACTCATGGTTTTAAAAAAAATGAAAACTTTTTTTTTAAGCATGAAATAGTTCTAGGATCTGTAAGTTGAATGGGCAAACTTTAGTCCAGCTAAAAGATTCGTATAATGAACTTGCTTAGTTACTCTGTAAACAAAAATGCTAAAAAAGGACAAATGAGAGAACAAAGTTAAAAAATAAAATAAAAGGGAAGCCAGTAATGTCGTATGTAACACAGAAAAACAACCATCGATCTAATGTAATATGCAAAACGCTTGCCAGCATGCTCAATATATTTATGCTCGACGTCTCTTCTAATTTTCAATAACAAACGGTTGCTGCCTGTGGCTACAGCCTACGTATTTTAATTACACACAATGGGCTCTTTCCCGTCTCAACTGCAATATGAAAAATTATATGAGTCTTGCTTCAAATAAAGCAATTCAAAGCTTCAACATATTATTTCATGACAAAGTTTAGCATTGAATAGTTCATTTCCATAATCACCATCGCACAAGGTGAAACTCATGAGAATATTGCCATATTAGTAGCAAATAAGATAATCATGGAGGCAACACAACTTGTTGGCACAGTATGAGATCTGAAATGGTCTTTCCATGCCGATCCACTCTCCTAGAACAGTTGACACCACCATCTAGGATGTTCCTGACAACAACATTCAATGACTGGATTCCCTTAACTTCATATATCTCCACTTTAACATTTTCGTTGACCCATTTATCTCTTTTGTTTTTTGCATCTAGATCAGGAGGAGACAAATCCAGAAGAGGTGAGACCACTGATTTTACCCATTGAGATGTAATAATTAGCTTCAACCTCTCAATATCAGGAGGGAAATGTGGGATGAGGGAAAAATTTATGTCATTTCCTTTATCTCCAGCTCTGCTGTGTGCTACATTGTAAAGTGGAATCTTCTGACCAGATGGAGCAGGTGAGCAACTCCTACCAGGGAAAACAAATTCTGAGGAAGATTTGTCAGTTTCAGCTTGTAACTTTGGTGGCAATGTCAATATATGACTCAGATTGCATTCAGGATCAACTACTGTATTTGACTTGCTTCTTGTGTTCCACTTCATCCCAGTTCGCCAGAAAACATCTTCACGCCTAACCTGAAGAAAAACCTAACTGTGATGAATAGTCCTAGCAGCATGGTAATGAAACTTGCAATTAGACCACTAGCACTAAAACCAAAACAAACTTTCTTTGTCTAGAAATCACAACATTCATTGAGTGCTTTAAGTTCATTGTCTGATTGCAGCAGTTCAGAAAGATCATTTCACTATATTCAAACACTCACATGTCTCAGATTGAGAAATCAGTTTGACCAATAATTTCCATGTTGTCATTCTGAGGCAAAATGTTGATAAAAAAGCCACAAAAGAAAAAACATTTTTCTAGGGTGTATGCAAGTGTGGTCCTATGCATGCGTATGCACAAGTGTGAGAAAGGCCAAGAGAGAGGAATGGGAAGAAGAGAGTACCAACTGTTTTTCTAGAAGATTCTCTTTCTTATATCCAGTACTGCATTCAAACAAAAAGATATATCACTAGCAGTCTACAGAAAGGATATTGGGCCTCAAATATCACAATATGCACAACAGCAAGGACGAAATAATTGAAGTTTCCCAAATAATTATTATCAAGTTATTTGATAACATATGAAATGAAACCTTCAAGAATATTGCAATTCAAATACCCACTGAAATAAGGGCTACAGAATCTGATAATCCAAAGCAATGTGGAGATCTACCAGCAAGTTCAGAGAAACTTCAGGTAATAAAAGTTAAAGTTTCAGCCAATTTTCTCTGTGAATTCAGCAATCATCAAACTACAAGAATATTGATTGCCAATTTAACACAGATTAAGAATTCTCAGCTATAAAAACTGGCCATGCAGAATTTTAATCAAACACATGCAGTGTATCAAAAAATTACATGGATGCCAAATTTAAAGGAACATTGATGATTGACCTGATACCACCACCACCGGCTGGTCCATTTGTATACAATGCTGTAAATTCTCTAGCAAATTGGGCAGCATGTTCCTTTTGCTCAAAAAGTCCATCCATGCGTAACCTAATATCTTCACTAGTCCTCTGTGATGAAGCATTTCCATTGTTGCTGGCAGCCTTGAGGCTATCAAACCCAATTATATAAGAAAGTATATGGTGATTAAGACCAGGAAATATTTCTTCCATCCATAATCTAACCTAATTAAGCATATGAACAATATATTAGTTGATAGTCAGCTGGATGTAGCAAGTAGTCTCATTAAGCAGCAGTAGGATCAACATAAAAAAAAAAAAAAAAAAACATGAAGCAGGATCACAGATCTAAATAGTGAATAAAAAGCTGTAAAGATTACCAGATATTCAGCAGCTTTAGCACGTTTAACACATTCATAACCTCCATAAGATATCTCTCCCCATCCTTTCCATCCACAATCCTGTAAGAAGTATTTAGAGCATCAGAGAAAAGGGATCTAGCAAAAAGAAAGGGAATGCCTTGTGGGCAACAGCTTTAGAAAACAATTTGTAAATTAAAAAATAAAAAAGCAGACAAAAGATAAGGATAAAGGAAACATAGTGAGAAAGACAGACAAATAAGCCACAAACAAGCTCCAATTGCCAAATGCATGAGACTACATAAAGACAAAGCTGCCTATATGATATTCAGGAAAGAAAAGCATCATTAGTTCATGACAGAGTACCTCTGACCTTAAACATTAAATTTACAATTTGAGAGGTAGCCATGAACAGAAGTTTCCAATACAAAAAATTCAATTAAGAAGGAGACAAACAAAGCCCAAAATTGAAATCTAATATAAAATTCAGGAGAGCTAAGTCCTGAAAGTTAAAAAACTATCATAAGAAACAAAGTTGCAAATGCAGGAATGGATATAAATGGGAACAAGGAATAATAATAATAATAAGTCAACTTTTTGATGTGATCTCCTTGTTCCCATTTATATCCATTACTGCATTAGCAATTTTGTTTCTTATGATAGTTCTTTCACTGTTAGGACTTGGAACTCTCCTGAATTTTATATTAGATTTCAACTTTGGGGAGTAGCCATTATCTCAAATTGAGGAGTAGCCTTCAGTATTTCACACACATAAACAGCTGGCCGCTGAATCTCACAAAAATGACATACCATTATCTCAAATTCTCAATAACCAGACTATACACTTGGAACAACTTTCATAATATGAAAAAGAAAAGAAAAAAACATCATGGAAACTGATATTAACGTTTTTCAGTTTTGATTGGCTTTCTACTTTCTGAAGAGAAAGATTTAGAAATGTACCTTTGGAACCAACTGCAAAAGTTTATCAGGAACTGATTTAGTGGATGGTTTTGCCCCCAGACACAGAACTCTACAGCTTGATAATGGAAGGAATGAAACATCCTGAAAATCAATGACCTGTTAAAGAACAAGATATGAGTTCTTTTTTGTATATTGCACCCTCTAATCATAAATCCTTGATGTCCAGTGCCTCATAACAAACATCTAACTTACTACATCAGGGGTCACATAAGCACCAGGGTCTCCAACCTCATAGAGTAATTGTTCAGCACATGTATTGAAATTTAAAACTCCACCACTACCTTCAGCTTTTGCTACACACACTTGTCCATCAAAACAGATTTCAGCATAAGGAAGTGATAAATCCAGCAGCTGCGGGAAGGACATATCTCGGTACTTGTCTCCTAAAACAAACAAGATAGAGCTTAAAGAGTATTGTATCATTCACACAACCCATGACAGTTATATCTCATACCATATGCAAGGTAGAGTTAAGCTATATTAGCAGACCTGGATGCATGAAATAACCCCCTGTGAGTTGACAACCGCACTCTAGAAGATGGCCAGCTAGAGATCCTTGTGCTAGATGCTCTAATTCATCCCAGTTCCAACCTAGTTCATAAACCTACCCATGTACCGGCTTGATCATACAGAACATTGTCCAACAGATAACTATGATGGAAAGAACTAAACAACACAGCTCCTATCTTTTGCTTAATAGTATTATACAATCTAAGATATTTATTTGGTACATAATAAAAAAAATTGAAATATGCTCCATGGAAAATGCCTAAATTTTTTTCTGAAAGAAAATCTCAATTAAATTGATAACTTCCAGTACAGGAAAAAAAATACAATTATTGCTCTCTCACCCCATCACTTTGTTATGTGTGTCTTCAGCTACTTCCACAAATTTCACCAATGGATAAAAAGTTCTTATCATGTAAATGTCCGTAAAATTTAAAATATTTAGTAATCAATTTGTACTCCATAAGTTTCTCTTATATTAACAAGCATATGCTTTTGAAAATATAAGCAATTATCAATTATTTAATTATGTATGAAAGTCCAATTTCTCTTAAAATTTAATATGTAAGATCTGCAAAGTAATCACTCATGTAATCACTCATGATTCAATGACTGGATTGATAAAAATCCCATTCTATGAGAAATTACTCAATGGTTTAAATGTAATCCAAATAATGAATCAAAACATGGAACCCTCTCCTTATCCTTCAAGAAAAAGATGGTAGACTAATATATCTATATCATTCAGTCTGCCATCTTTTTTATTGAAAGAAAGATAAGGAGATGCTTCCATGTGCTGTGGTTCATTATTTGGATCCCACTCTAAGAGCACAACCAAAGTGTTTCTGTCAGAGATAATTGTATATAGGGTAATCTTATTATTTAGGGACTGGATTGGATACTTCTGTATATATGGTAATCCTATTAGTTAGGGATTGGATTGGATATTGATGTATATTACTGTAAATAGTTGGTATTCCTATTAGTTATGGATTGGATATTATTAAGCTATTGGTTAGGGATTTGATAAGGATTTGATTCCTATAATGAAGGACGTAATTATACTTTTTCTGCATATAAATATACAGCTGAGGGGATTTCTCTCTCAAGCAATTCATAAATCACTCCAGTCTATTTTCATGTGTTTCCAAGAAGGGTTATCCTAAGTAGGCCTAAGGTAATGGAGTCTCCATTGACCTGCTTAAAATGAAGAATCAAGCATCAAATGAAACTTCGTAAAATTGCATATACCATGTAAAAAGCAATATTGTCCATATGAAAACTCAATTCAGTTACTAAAACTGCAGGCATTGATGGAGCAAGGGAGCAAAGATGGGAAATATGAAGGAAAGAAAAGATCAGATTTCATACCATAGGTGCTAAAAATAAAGCAGCATCTGCAATTCTTGAAGTGATTATTACATTTGGTTGGTACTTTTCGAGACAGTGAACAATAGGAGCAGCTCCCAAGTAGGTGCTGATACCCTTCACATATTACAGCCAAATTTGATATCCAACTTTACAGAAGTCAAGTGAAGTGAAGAAAGCATGCATGGATAACTAATTCTGATCAGATTATTCATATGACAATATTATTGACAGATAAACAAAGCGGGAATAGATTAATCCCTTCACTTAGTTCAATAAGTAAATTAGACATCCAGCCTGATTACAGTAGCAATTATTGACAAGAATCTTCATATGACAATCAACAAATAGATAACCAAAAGGGAAAAAGCTAAACTTGTCATATGATATAATGATATCACTTAATAAACAAGTATGAAGGAAAATAGATCTGTCACTTTGTGCAGGCCAGTGAATGGCTGCCCACGAATTGGTTGGTTATACACCACAAACATGAAACGAAAAGGAAAGAATTGATAGTGAAAGACTTAATATATGAATACGAAAACAGGAACAAGAGAACAGATTCTTACACCCTCCATGATATATGATTTTGCAGGTGAAAATCCTGAACCTGAAAAATATTGTAAGTATGAACAGTGAATAATAAGAAAATCGGACAATTTATTTTCTTTCCCTGATAAATAAAATATAATAAAAGGTGGCAGGATAATAAAACCAGATGCATCAACAATTTCAGAAAGGCACCTTGCAAGGAGCTAAAGACAAATAAAACAAATAAAACAGAGGTCTTTATAAGGTTAAGGAAATAAATAAAATTATAGAACTCACAATAACTATCACTTCTTTTTAACCAGAAAAACCTCCTTACTAGGAGACTCCTATTGTTTCTATATTAGAGACGAAGGAACACTCTTCATTCCATCCGATTCATTACAGCAAATCCATCTTTCTACTCCAACAAGTGATAAGGACCTTTACCAAAGGAGGGATCACCCAACATACATCAAATAAAATGAAAACTAGAAGTTGTAATATTAGGAGGAAACAAATTCCAGAGACAAGTAAACAGAATTGGAAATTAGTTGGTACTTAAAAAACCCCTTCACAATTAAAAAATTCATTTAAAATTTGACAATGGCATAGGTCAAAGGAAAGTTTACAGGGAAATTTAAATACCTAAATTTGTGACAGACACCTCATGAGCAATAGCAACAGAAACATTAAGCCCCAGACTGCTAGCTATTTCTAACACCTTCTGTTGAGCGCCCATTGGATCCACTTTTAGAAAAAAAGAGAGAATGAAGTTAGACAAACAAAAGTGTCAAACCATATAATCTATTAATTCAAACCAAATGCATTACACAAAATTTTGTTGAACATATAATTTCTTTTGATAATCAACAATTATTATGTGAGTGATCCACTAAATAGAGTATTAAAATTTCTTACTTGCACCCATATTGGTAATTATGCAAGTTCCTCTCTCTAAAGCCAGAGGCAGCAGCATATGCATCCAGTTAGAAACTGCAAATAAAATTTTACAATTACCAGCTACTTAAGATTGGAAAAAGGCAAGAGCAGGAAATACACCAGCACCAATGGCTATTATGGCTTCAATATCAAATGCCTTCAAATAATAGAAAGAAAAAAAAATACAGTGATGCACTCTAAGGAACATAGCAAACTGAAATTTTAATTGATATATGTTAGAGATATAAACCATTTATAAGCCTACACCTAACAGCTTAAGCTTTTGGGATAGTCCTTGACGTGTTATTAGAGCCATAGAAGAGGAAGGACCCATGAACCTAATGCCTTAAGGTTTTGGGTCAAGATGTGGTGTCAAGCCTACTAGTGTGGTTCCTCAGTAAATCCATTGAAGAGATCTCCCCTATGTTTCGGGCTCCCCTTACCCTTAACAAGTGGTAGCAGAGGCTAATGGTTCGGCTAGGACGAGTATTGGCGACAACAATGGTTGTGCTATTATGGTTGTTGCCCTCATTGAGAAAGAAGAGTTATGAACCACCAAAGCCCAGGTGGAGTAATAAGGCGTGGCTCCAGTGGAAACGGGTCCGACTTAGCCAGTATTGTGGAGCATTGGCGGTGAAGAGCAGTGGGTCTTGGAAAGCGCGTTAGGTGGTATAAAGAGATGCGGCTCTTGGAAATCAGGCTAGGTGAAAAATTCCCGATAAGGAGTATACCTCATGTAGGGGACTCACACTTGAGGAAGGAGATTGTTAGGAATTCAAGTATGAGTGAAAGAAGTCTCACATCGAGAAGGAATGGAATAAGTAAGGACTATAGAAGTGAAAGGACTAATGAACCTAATGCCTTAAGGTTTTGAGTCAAGATGTGGTGTCAAACCCACTAATGTGGTTCCTTGCTAAGCCCATGGAAGAATAGCTAAGCCCATGGATGAAGATCTCCCCAACATTTGGGCTCCTCCTGACCCAATACATGGTATCAGAGCCTCTATGATTAAGTGGTCAAGAATTTGAACCTTGCCGCCCCTATTCTTCTAAATAAAGGTGAATTTAGCACAAGGTAGAGTGGGCCTGTACATTGTCCACGCTTCGAACCCAAAGAGCTCTTGCGTGAGGAGGCATGTTAGAAATAAAAATTATTCATGAGCCTACACCTAACAGCTTAAGCTTTTGCGATAGTTGGTCATTGATAATACACACACACACACATGATAAGCTCTTAAAATATTAAAAAAAAATTGAATATATGATTTACCATAATTAACCTTTGAACTTACATGATAATTCACTGATACACACAGAAAACTACTCTTTCAGACCAGAAGATAAAGAGACGAGAAATTTTACTCAATAAGCTTCAATAAACCAGCTTATGTATATCACCGACTCCAAAACCAAATCACACTAAGACACAAAGCAACTAAGTCAGAGAATGTTACAGCAACCAGGAAATAAGGAAATCCAAAGTTACCCACGATTCTGTTAGAATAATTTGACATAAACAAGGGATTTTAAGGAAACTAATCCGGACTAGGAAACTAAATAATCTGCATTACTCAGATGGCCATAAAAATGTGGTCTTTGACCACCAAAAACTAGATTGAAGAACTTGAGTATGTAAACATCTAAGTATTAATAACACAGCTTTCTGTTAACAGATTCCTGCCCATTACTTCTCTCTGACTAAAATTTGTCACTGTTCTAAGTTCAAAACTATTATAGGTTCTGTGAATTGATGCAACTTCCAAGTGCGTAAATATTCAAGCGGTTTCCAGCTACTTGTTTTCCATTATATATAGATTTAAGTTGTCTATCTAAAAAAGAACAAGAGAAATTAGACCTACAGGTGAATTTACATATCTTCAAAAAACTTCAGAGTCTGATTGTAACACCCAAAAGGTGCAGTTGAGGCTTAGGTAGCAGATATAGGCAAAAGCAGAGTAATTATTCATAAGCAGCTGACATCAAGCATATCCTGACAACAAACTAAAATTCATTGAGAATTTTTGTTGTGCTTAAGCAAATGGAAGGAATGAATATTGCACCGATGTATCAAAAACATATTTAAATTAAACGGTCAAAATTAACCTTATAATTTATTTGAAAAGGAAACACCTACTGTGAGAATCATAACCATCACCACCAGACACCATGATTTGATAGCGCTCAGCAAGAGTACGCTCTGCCAGGCATTCAAGTACCAGATAATTTAGTTCTTTGACTCTTTGAAGCAACTTAAGAGAAGCCAAAGGCCTGTCACCACCAAACCCTGCTCCACAGCCAATGTAAACCTTATCCCTTCGCCTTTCAGGACTACTTCTCTGTAATATAGTATCAACATGGTTAATTCCTCCACTGGCTTTGATGCTGCATTAAAGACAACAACTAGAAAGAAAACTAAAGGTAAG
The DNA here is from genome assembly GCA_023212625.1 of Styphnolobium japonicum. Taxonomy (NCBI): domain Eukaryota; kingdom Viridiplantae; phylum Streptophyta; class Magnoliopsida; order Fabales; family Fabaceae; genus Styphnolobium; species Styphnolobium japonicum. The sequence continues at coordinate 8,154,524 of JALBWW010000007.1, read as the reverse complement.
GAACAATAAGTTAACCAGCTTGATCAAACAATTATGGATCTCATCTCTGTCTTGGGGTTCCATCACTTCAACTTCCATCCCAAGGTTATCCTGCTAGCCAAAGAATGAGCAGATGAAAAAAATAAATCCAAGAGCCTCTCAATGTCTCTAGAAAGAAACTGAATTTATGCAAAAACAAAGGAACAAGTTATTCATCAAAGGGATTAGGTCTCTAAAACATCATGAAAGGAACATTTTCATGCTTAACAGTGGAGACCTATAGAACATTTCATGAATGTATTTTATACAAACTTCACAGTGAAAATTTGGCACAGGTGAACAATAAGGATGTGCTATTATCCAACACTTACATGTGCGTCAAGGATTGTCATGACTCGCCCTGACGTCGAGCACAAGGTAACTCTCTAAAACCCCATTAGCCTGGCAAGCCTAATATAAAGAAAATCCCACAATGCCGTATTTTCATAAAAATATTATTAATATAAATATATAGGTTCAAAATAATTCTTCCAAAAATCCGACAAAGTTTCCCAAAAATACAACTATGGTAAAAAAATTCAAAATATAACCAAATTCTCATAACAAGTCCACATAATTAAGAGATTCTATGACACATAGATTTATCTTCTACACCATTAAATCTTTCCAAAATATCACCATTGATGGGGCATTAATACCTTGGTTTTATTATATTGTCTTGATTAATTTTATCCCAAATTAAATCTTCCCAAATCATTACCATTAACGGGCCTCAATTCATATAAAGAGCCTAGAGGGAATAAGCAATGCCTACCCTTTATGCTTTACACTTGTCTACATGAGAATATATATAACCAATGGGAATTTTACTATTTTTCCGATGCGCAGACTTAAATAACAACCTATTATTATTATTATTATAAAGAATGATAGTTTGAATGAAGAAAGTGTCAAGGAAGAAAAAATATAAAAAAAATATATAATATAATAAATTCAAGGAATTAATCAGAAAGAGAAAATAAAAAAGAAAAAATATATATAATCTATTAATATCAAGGAATTAATGCCACATTAATTAATAGTGAATCAGTGATAATTTGACAAAAGGAAATAAACCCGCATTAATGAGACATTGCCACGTGTTAGAAGGAGGTTCTAGAAAAGAAAAAAACTCATTAAGCAAGAAATAATATAATATAATAAAATCAAGGAATTATTACCTCTTTAATTGTGATAATTTGGTATAAAATTAAATCAAGAGAATACAATAAAGTGTAGAATGGATAATCGTTGATGAAAAAGAATATAGAAAAATTAATGGTTTAAAATTTTATAAAATACAAGCACTTGAGAATCATTACTTTCTAAAGTGCACTTGGATCCAAATCCCTTTTCCAAATCAAAATTTAAAATTTAATAATTCATTAATCAAGTTGCTATCTTCTCACAGAGAAGCTTAGCCAAGATAACCTGAATCGATTTTGACAATTGTGCAAACACCAATGCCAATTTTATAAAGAGCCTAAAGGGAATACACGATGCTTACCCTTGATGCTTTACACTTGTCTACTTGAGAGTATATATATAACTAATCCTAGGGAAATAATTTTCCTTACTTTCGATGTGGGACCTAAAATAAAACAATATAAAATTTCTCCTATATGGGACTTCAATAATGATGGAAATAGTTGTCTAGGTTTAGTGTATGTACAATAGTCAAATATGAAATTACTGGGTAATTAGGATCCTTGATTTTAGCTTGTAATTATTACTTAGTGATTATATATTCAGCCCACTATGTGTAATTAAAAAAACACGATTCAGCATATTCCTTACTTTTTCTCTCATTCTCAACATGGTATTAGAGCCCAAAAGAAAGGAAACCTAAAACCGTGCACACCTAGTGGACCCACTGTCCTCCGGAGAGAAACTTCCCTTCTGGCCCACTGTCACTTATTTTTTGGCAAGCCCATTCTCCGGCCATCTTCTTCGACCAAACCTGACCATTTTTTTCAGCCGTGTCATCATTCTGGCCAGCTTGCACCATCGCCCACCCTGTTTGCGGCACTATTCACGCACTATTCAAAACCTGCCCAGACGCACCCAGGCCCTACAAACTCAGCCTTACAGCACCTGCCCAGCCACTACAAGCCCCTGCGCACCCCTACCTTGACATACAGAAAAAGCCTCGTCCTTTCCCATGGCCGAATCTTCCACCTCCAAGGCTGATACCCCTGTTTTCAGCAACTATGTTGCTACCTTTCTCTCCACCAACAAGTTGGACGGCAATAACTACAACACTTGGGCTTTAGATATCAAGTTATGGCTTACTGTCCAAGGCTACAAGGACCACCTTACCACAAAAGTTGAATCTTTGTCTGCTGCTGACCATGCCAAATGAGAGAAAATTGATGCTCAGTTGTGCAGTGTTATAAAAGCCACGATTCATTCATCACTAAAGCAAATCTTCTGCCCTCGCCTCACGTGTGAGTCTATTTAGGAGCAGGCCAAGGTTCTCTACACTAATGATACCCAACACCTCTATGGTCTGTCATGATCTTATGAGTGTGATTGCTCCGAGGAAGTTTAATAGCCCCATGTCTGCTTAGTTCATGCCGCCCTCCATGACTTTAATGAGTTATTACCTCCAGGATGGATTTTAAATTGCGGCCGCAATGTTGCGATTTTGGAGGTCTTCGCAACCGTAACGCAGCCACATCAGCTGCATTTTCCCGCAATTTATACAATCGCAACGTAACCACAACCGTAATTTAAAACACTACCTCCAGTAGATACACCGACCAAGTCCGGTGCACATATTGTCCCGACTCTTTCCATGGCATAGTCCACCTTGCTCCGGGTTCCTTCTAAGCAAACTTCTGAAATCATTGCTGCAATGACTACTGGTGATACATTTGCTCTTGTCTCTCATAATAGCAATCGTGGCCGATTCCATGGAGGACACTTTGGTTCCAAACCTTGCCCTAAATGTGATCAACGTCACCGCCTAGGGCATACCATTGATAAGTGTTGGGCGTTACATGATCATCCTCCCCGCCCTGTCAATGCAGCTCAAACTGCTCGACCAGGCACACCTGAGCCATCAGAACCACCTAAGCCATCTCTAGTGGACTATGCAAATTTTCTAAAATAGTTTGAGCAACGTCAGTCCTCAGGTTACACTGCCTCTGTTGCGTACACTGGTAATTCATTTGCTTGTATCTCTCAGTCACCATCCCTTGGTCCTTGGGTACTTGATTCTTGTGCATCTGACCATATATCTGGTAATAAGGCTATTTTCTCCAAACTCTCATCTTCTAGTTATTTGCCAATTGTTACCTTAGCTAATGGTTCCCAAACCAAATCTCAAGGGATTGGCATAGCCCATCCTCTCCATTCCTTGTCTGTTGATTTTGTTCTTTACGTCCTTGATTGTCCCGTTAACTTGCTTTTCATTAGTCGCTTAACTCATTCTCTTGATTGTATTATTACCTTCACTAAAGATTTTGTTCTTCTATAGGACCAGAGTTCGGAACAGATGATTGGCGCTGGATGTGAGTCTCATGGCCTTTACCAGCTCTCCAACCCTTCTCTTGTTTGGTCATCCACGTACTCCCCTCTCACTATCCATGCTCAATTAGGACATCTTAGTCTTACCAAACTTCAGAGAATGGTGCCAAGCCTATCTAAGTTGTCCAATCTTCCTTGTGAATCGTGTCAACTTGGAAAACATACACGTAGCCAGTTTCGTAATCGAGTCTGTTAAAGAGTTGCATCTCCTTTTGCTTTAGTTCATTTTGATGTATGGGGTCCTTGTCATATTGTTTCCACTTTTGGATCAAAATATTTTGTTACTTTCATTGATGATTACTTTCGTTGCACTTAGTTGTTTTTAATGGAAAACAGGTCTAAGTTGTTTTCGATTTTCCAGAAATTCTATCTTGAAATTAAAACTCAATTTGGTGTCCTTATTCGCACATTACAAAGTGATAATGCCCATGAATATTTATCCCATCAATTTCAATCAATTTGGATATTCAGATGGAGATTGGGCAGGCTCTCCTATTGACAAACGTTCCACTTCTGGTTATTGTGTTTTCATTAGGGGCAATCTCATATCTTGGAAGAATAAGAAACAAAATGTGGTTGCAAGATCTAGTGCGGAATCCAAATATTGGGCCATGGCCTCAGCTATATATAAACTCATCAGGTTGAAACAACTACCCAAGGTGCTTCAATTTGGGGAGACTAAGCAAATGACACATATATGATAATCAAGCAGCTTTACACATCACCTCTACTCTAGTGTTCCATGAAAGAACCAAACACAATGAGGTAGATTCATATTTTATTTGAGAAAAAATCCTATCAGGGGACATCACTACTAGTTTTGTCAACTCAAGTGATTGGAAATAGTTGTCTAGGTTCAGTGTATGTACAATAGTCAAATATGTAATTAGGGTAATTATCTGAATTTCATACTTCCGATGTGGGACTCAAGTCCTATACCTTGCAATTGGATCCACGCTAGGCTTTTTACCTCAGCGTCTGCCCTCATTGCCCTTGCCTTTCCTTGGGTCTCTCCTAGAAGCCTGTCAACAACTGATCAACCTGCCACGTAGGCAATGTCCACGTGGGCCCAAGATCATGCTTTGATACCAATTGATACAAACCTTAGGAGAATCACACCCCAAAAGCTAGTTATTAAGGTCGGAGAGCCCAAAGCCATATAAACTCCACATCTAAATCTCATACTTCCGATGTGGGTCTCAAATCTCATACCTTACAATTAGATCCTAACAGTATTACAAGGATGTCCTCCTTCCAACAGTTTCATGATCCTCTTTTTTCCCCCAAAATGATTGAACTATAATATCAATGCAAATCTTTAATGAATAGAATGCAATCATTAGGCTAGAAGACCATTGGTACACCATCCATCAAATTGAAATTTCCTTTCATCCTTCACAAGAATAATGCACTCATATTCTACAACAAAAGATAACATGAAGAACCAGAAAAGAAGAGCCATTGATAAAAATGAAAACTTCTATTAACCATATCAGAATACCAACACTGATATGGCTTCCTTTCTTTCTTTCAGTATTTTTTTTTCCTATTGGAGAGGGTTGCTATAGTAATAGAGGCCCTATGACAAGTGCTTAAACATTTGCATAAACAGAACAGAAGCTACAACATTCCTGTCAGACAGTCAGAGTAGAGGATTCAGCCATTTTTCCAGTTTCCATCACTATCCATCCTAGAGTTTGTTTCAGTATTAACAAAACAACATATGAGTAAAAATTGCTACATAATTGTGTTCCATAGAAACCCCATCAATTCTTTTTCGAGTACTAATTACGAGTTATGAAACTAAGATGACATTGAGTTATTAGCAACTTAGGATACCCAAATCGAAGAGATAAATTCTGGGTTGATTATCACAACATGCAGAGACATTGGTCCATGTAGAGGATAGCTCAAATAACATCAGCCACAAGTTCACATGCCCAGTTACAAGAATGATAGTGGGAGTCAAGAGTGCATATATTTAAGCAATTTCCACACAAAAGGAATATAGAAATACTGACTGAGAATGAAAATATTCAGAAGATAATCATTCATGTGTATGTGATGCGAAAGAAATGAAGCAAGCACAGCCCAAAAAAAAAAAAAAATTCTTTCTCACCTGCAAAGCCTTGCAATCAGTGATGGAACTCTGCAAGACTGCAACTATAGTCGCCAGCCAAGAAGGCGAGACACTGAGACTGAAACATACGAGTGATGACGAGAATGAGATAACCTTCCTTACCAGTCAAAGTGTCTATTTGTCTCTGATACTCTGTATGTTATTACTTCTTCAATCAACAAATAAATAATAGCTAACGAATAAATTGAATTTTTATATTTTCAATATTATTATTTTGATAAGATAACTACATCTTTTAATATAGTTTTTGAGAACATCAATTTTCACGATGTGTCTATATTTTATAGAAACATATATGACTGAAGTAGAAGTTTTTTGCCACGTTGTTTTCAATATATCAATCAATCAATCAAATATATATATATATATATATATATATAATTTTTAATAAAAGTGTAGAAAAATGTTGAGTAAAAGAGTATTTTTTATTCTTAGAAATCTCACAATTTAATCTTTAATTTAAACTATATATACAATTAAATTATTAAATTTCTCAAACTTGTTTTATGTCCCAACGAGAGATAATAAGTAATGCAAAATCAGTTTAGATAATTTAAAAATTAAATCATAATATAATAGATCAATGACTAAATTACGAGTAAAATATATTTTTAAAAACCAAAATGTCAATTTACTTAAAAATTATTATTATTATTAGTGAATAGTTACTTAAAGTTATAAAATTCTTTAATTAGTCATTTATATATTGCTTATGTGGTTGACATTCGTGGAGATATAAATAAAGGTCATAAACTATAATATGTAACAAGAAAAATAAAATAAAATAAGGGATTGACCTAGTAGCTAAATAGACATGTCATCTATCTTAATTACTTGATTTCTATTTATTTTTTTCGTTCAGCATATAAAGAAATTAATTTTCTATGTGCATTAGGCTATTGTGGGAGTGTGCCATTATCCAAAAAAGAAACTTAGTCTTGAAAAGCAAAAAATAAAAAAAAAATGTTAGATCTATAATTTTTACAATATAAAAAAAAATTAACCCAAAAGTTAAAAAAAAAAAAGTTTAATTTTGATTCACTGTCAGTATAAAATTTCTTTACACTGTCACTCAATCATGTATTGCCAACTCATTAAAAAATTTTGACTATTATAACAACTATCTCAAAAGTCTAACACTTTGAATGATGTGTCAGTACATGATTAGATGACAGTGTAAAGAAACTTTACACTGACAATAGATTAAAATTAAATCCAAAAAAAAAATTGTCTTTTTAATTACATAAAATGTTTTATAAGTATTACATAAGGAAAAGGATAGAGGAGATAGGACAATAGGAGCTTTCTATTTAATCCACATCTCTATTTTTTATTTTTCCTTAATTAGATATAATAGGACCATATTTGGCCATATTATTTTTATTGGTAAACTTACAAAGTATACTCACCTTCTTTTGGTGTAAAACTAATCCCACTCATGCCTTAGTTTGACTCTTGCCACAAAATGATCCTAAAAAAGAATAAAGTGCATATTTTAAAGATCCAAATCCCATAGAACTGCTTAAATCTCCTTTTATTCTTAGCCAACAAGGTTGGCTGGCTAGCTGCATGAAAGATATGTACGCATAATATGGTATGTTCTTTCCCTGAAATGACTATGTTCCTCTTATTTGGTTGCTTAGAGAAAATGTGGTAAAATTGGAAAGAAAAAAAAAGTTCTTTTCCGTTTTGGGTTTTTCAAGAACTGCTTAAATCTCCTTCTGTTCTCAGCCAACAAGGTTAGCTGCATTCTGAATCCATGATGACCAAGCCACTAGTTTCTATGCTGTTGTTGGGATTTGGGTTTTATTTTTTGGGGCTAAAGTAATTTGTATCAGTTGCCAGACATAGAAATTTTTGTGTTTGCATTGATGTCTTAGCGACCAAGTCAAATGGGTATGCATTAAGGTAAATTTGTGGTAGAATGTGGGCTTCTTTTATGTAGTTAAAGATTGTTCTTTTTTGACACTCGTTAACATGAAAAGAAAGGGGCATTTTATTGTTAGGATGTTAAGTATTCACAGGTAATGAATTTTGGACTCAGTAGAAGTTGAAAATCAATGTTTTCAAATTCATGACTGCTGACATATTTCTGTCCCATCTTTCACAGTTTATGGATGATGGTGAGGAATAAAGAGGATTGGAAGTTAGTTGTAGAGACATTTGAGCAGTTATATGCAATGACCAACTTGATTTCCTTTCCTTGTCATCTTGCAATACCCTTACCAACTTGGTTTCTCTGTTTTAATATTACAGATACATGCAAAAGGGCATGAGGACTAGGGTTGAAGGAGTATTACTGGTCAGTATTCATACTGCACCAAATACACTAGGTGCTTTCCATGTTTATTGGATGAATGAATCTCTTTTGCATTAGGTTTATTTCCTTTGGGTTTGTTTACGTGTAGTTAGGAGTTTTTGAACAGTTAGAAGCAAGTTGGCTCTGTTTTTATTGTAACAAGTAAATTCAGGTTGTGTCCAACAAAAGGGAAGATCATTAACAATCCCAGTTTCAACTTAAAAAAAGATTTTTAATAAAAATGACAAACTTTATTTGGCCTTACACCATTCACTGGATAATATACTTTTGCAGTTTTCTGCTTTGAGCTATATATGCACATTCATTCCTATTGTATTCCATTGCCCTGTTTCCAATTGTAACTGAGTTTTCTAAAAACTAATATATTTATCCAGTCTTTGTTGTCTAATTTAAGAGGTGACTATTCCCAATTTTGGCTGAAAAATATCATCTGATTGTCATATGAATGAAGGCATGTTTTCCATGTTACAGATAGGGTTTCTTTATGTGGCTATAATAAACTTGTCATTCTGAATTTTGTTGCAATGGGTTGCCAACATTTTATTAATGTTACTAATTCATTTTCACATATAGTACTCGTAATTCATCTTTATTTGCTTAATTCAACCAATAATACATTAGAATTAGATTGTAATTCAACCCACAAGAGTCACATCTCAAGAACCCAACCTAGGTGATATAATACTTTTTTCTTTTCTTGATTATTTGGCTTCAAAATCCAGGTGCATGAACATAGACATCCCCACCTTATTCTTATGCAAATGCGAAACAACTTTCACATACTGCCAAGGGGTGCCTAAACCCCGGAGCAAACGATATAATTTGTATCCAGATCCTATGACTCTCTCTCTCTCTCATGCAAAGATGTCTTAGATATAAAATCAGCCTCCACCTAAAGGCTTAAGCTGTTGGGAGAGGTGGTAATTGACATGGAGAGAATTCATGTTTTTCTGGTTTTCTCAGAGAAATGGAGCATTAATATCAGCAATCCCAAAGCAGCTGTCCAGATTTGAGTTCATGTTCATCCCATGAAAGACATATCAGAACAAAGGCTACTTGTAGTTATTAAGGTTAGGGTTTCAAATCAGTCATGTGATTTGGGAGCAATTACAGTTGCATTAATCAGGCTTTAGGATCAGGAGGGATTCAGAAGAAAAAGAATGTGAATTGCTGGTAAATATGAAGCCATTTTGTCACAGCAACATAATTATATGAGTTCAATAAGAAAGGAAAGAAAACAAAAATACATGAAAGCATGATCTTCGTCTGCACAATATCAAACATGTCAGCTATGCCAATACTATTGTCCCATATTTTTATTCTTCCAGTATTCATTTTCCCAAATTTCTACCTGTCTTGTTGAATTAGCTTTTCTCTCTAGAAAGGCTTGTAGGGTTAAAGGATCATATGGAGGAGGAATAGTGCATGGATTTGTATCACTGGGAAACTTCACCATTGACTCCTCCATGAACCTCCTCCATGTACCATTTACAGCACATGCCATTGTTTCGGGACAAAACTCCACAGCTCCTGGTGGTATAGTTGGTTTGAACCTTAAGAGCTTTGCATATTCATTCAGTAGATGAAACATGTAATCGTATACATAGTCCATGTCTAAGTCCCCTTGTATGAATTTGCTAGCAGCCTCCCCTATTCTTTGTGCCTGGTAATTAAGGGAAAAGTAAGACATAATTTTTAATGGCACTAATTATGATATCAAGCAAGTCCACAATAAACTTTAGTCACAAGTTCCAGCAAGCTCATACCAATGTGAAGGGAAAAAAATGTGAAGCCTTTGTGACAAAAAACAAACATAAATTAAATATTAAAGAAAAAAAAAAGGTATAGCCTATAATGATCTATTTCAGTAGTTATTCAGAGTTTAAATGGTAAGAAAAAGATAGATTGACCTTATCAGTGTGGTTGTTGCCCCATTCCACAGCAAACTTAAGAGACGTGCATTTGCTATTGTCTCTAATCGGCCAATAGTGCTGTAATGGCACCATGCCTCTGATGAAAAAATCATAGAACTGAGGCCTAATATATAAAGTCAGAGAATCGCATGCCAAAATGTATTTCTCACTTACAGACCAAGCCCATCCTTCTATGTATATCTTATACCTGTGCCAAGCCAAAGATACATATCATTGTGTCTCACCAAGAAAGAAAGAAAAAAAAATATATGTAGACTAGGAACCAGAGCTTCCAATATGGCTAAAGAGGTCTTTACTTTACCTACCTATGCGTGCATTGGTCCTCTAAGTTGGATTTCTTGTACCCTTGTTTGGATTCTTGTATCCAGTCCTGTGATCCAAATATATATAATATATAAATCTGCCTATTGGTGTGAATTACAGGGCTTTTTTTCTTCTAGCATTTTCACAACAAATTCGTGCAGAATTGATAAAATACCTGTACATATAAGCGAGTGTTCCAGTCATTTTCTGCTGAAACGTTGCATTTCATAAAGTCTCCCCGATTTGGAGCCACATAAGGGTTCCCCTTCCAATAGGCATATGGTACTCGGTCTTTCCACTTGGTCCTTTTGTTCCCTTCTTTGACATCCTTCAGGACATCTCTCCATGGCTTTATATTTATCTCAGCCCTATCAAAAGTAGGAGAATATCCAGACTACAAGTGTTGTATAATTTGATACATCAAAGCACTTTTTTAAATTATTAAAATATTTCTTTCACCTTTTTCCTCTCTTTACTCTTAACACAGGTTAGTATGCATGCAAGAAAAGTAAAGAAGAAAGCTTATAAAAGTAGTTTTTTATAAATAAAAAAATGACTTTTTTCATTTAAAAAAAGAAGAAGAAAAGAAAGTCAATCCAAATGAAGTGTTATTTTTTACTTACCATCCCCAAAAGGACCAATCAGGAAACACAATGTCTAAGCTCCACTGATCTGAGCAATATCGAAACAAAGGTGGTGGGCCAGAATTTGGGCCTCGAAACTTGTCCAATGGAATGACGGGCCTGTCATCACAATCAAACATGAGCTCCAAATCAGGCAACCTGCCAGGGTACCATCTCAGAAGCTGCAAGATGCCCCACAAGGTAAACATATCTCTGGTCTGTATTGACTGCCTATACTTCTCCACATACACCTTCCCCTCCAGGATCACAAGCTTGAAGTGTGCTGTTCTTTTTGCCCCCTCCACCATATCCCTTGTGATCCCTGTCTCTCTCCATGGCCGTAGATCTTCATGGATCCATCTGAAGTATGAGGGACACGTAAGTTTCAGTGGACGGCTATGATTAGTGGGGTTATGTGAGGTGGGGTAGTCTCTTGGGCAAGTTTGTTTCTTGTTCTTCCCTTTGGTGCATCTAAGCCGAAATTCTTGTGATTGGGGTGTTTGGTTGGCTGAAAGCTTCTGTTTTGGGATGGAAATACCTGTAAATGTGGACTTTGAAAATAAAACAATTGCAATATCAGACTCCTTTCAAAATTATTAGGTCAAACAATACTATATAGGAATGCTAATAATACCAACTTTGTATCAAGAACCCTTGATGCATGACCAAGGGCTCTCCGTGCATTTTGGTTTAATTGCTAGATTAACACTAAATAAAAATTTCTTAGATTATGCGACACCATTCAATAAAATGAAAAGGGTAGTTTCTGGTTTTGAGCTCCCTCAATCAAGTTCTCTACATTTTGTTACGTCACAAAATGATATTGCCACCAAAAAACAAAAAACCTGAAGAAAGGTCATGCATAATCACCAAAAATAAAAGATCATGCACATACACATGCAAAAAATGTAATCTCATCTTGAGTATTTTTTTTAATCAAAAAAAGATGCTCCACTTCACCCAATAATTATGAATTTATGAACTTACTAAGATATATATGAAACAAGTATGAGAGTTAGTTTTCCAAAATTGCGTGCTACCATATGTAAATTGACATTAATATATATGTATATATATATATATATATATAAGCTACGTATTTCGCATAACTCACCGCATTCCAGCTTGCAAAAGCACAGAAGGTGGCTACGAAGCACAACAACACAATCACTGTGGTGGTAACTGCTGTAGCTTTCGCCTTCTTTGACAACAAACATCGCTTCTGAACCTCAGAACCACCCCAGAAGAGTTTCAGATATTTCTCATTGTCCCTCTTCATGCTTGAGTTGCATGAATTGGGTTTCTCCAACTCCTTTGTGACGCTGTTATGAGGACTTCTGCAGAATAAGTCTCCGTAGGTTTTGGAGTTTTCTGCTCAGTATGTTTCTCCACCACATATGGATTCTCAGATGGTGTTGGGGACCGTAGTTATGCGTGAGAGAGAAGGTGCAAAGGGAGAGAGGAGCTATGATGGATATTGGACATGGTCCCCTCAAATTCTTCCGAGTCTTAAAATTCAACCCAGTGGTACAGTCCTCTACAAATCACAATACTGATCATAGGACTGCTAGTACATGTCAAATCAAATTAGGATGCTATCCTGTTTTAAGTTGTAAATTTTTTAGAAAATTATGATAAAGGAATTTCTGATACAAACAAATTAATCATGAAGTGATAAAAAGTCATGATTTGTGTAAATAAAAGTGACGATTTTATGCAAAAGTGTGACTATTTTTTCTTTTTAAGATAAATATTGTTTCAAATTTTAAAAAAAAATAAGATTTATAAATGTTTAGATGGAGGAGTTTAGAAGATAAAGGAGATGAGGGATAAACTTTCATTTCTAAATTGAGATAATTAAAAAATATTTATAAAAATAAATAAAAAATAATTAAAAATATTACATGATAATCTTTGATTTATTTTTTTTTGTGCAACGCGATAATCTTTGATTTTATTTCTCTCATTTTAAAATAAATATGTTTACTTAAAAAAAAAAATTACTTCTCACTTTTCTCTCTCTCAACTCTTTCATCGAAAGATACCTTAATTCTTTTACCTTTTATTTTACCCAAACCTTCTATAATGCCGTGGGAAGAGATAAGGGAGAGTGTTAAAAATAATTCTACTCTTTTCTTCCTGTTATACCGTAAGGGAGAGTAAACAGGATAGGTAAACAGGGGCCTACTAGTGGAGTGTATAATGTTTTGGATTCTATCGTTCTATTCTAACCAAGACTTCTTATCTGGTTGAAACCCCACCTAAGAGACCTCTTACCCCTTGTTTTTGTCTTAGAGATGACCTTACAGGATGGCAAAATCTATTGGAGCTTATGTGTTTGTTTTATTTGTAATTTTTGTTTAAAGATAGATTTTTTCCTTTTCTTTTTTTTAATTGGTCAATTTCCGTTGGAATTTTAATCTAACAGGGTTTGCATATGATGAAATTTTTATCATGATTGGGAATAATATCAATTAAAACTCAAGAACGTCCATTAAATTGGTCCAAGAATCAGACTGTGATGCTCCTCTGTAACTCTGTTCCGGGGAATTGTATTGTGACTTGTCTATACCTTACAGTTGCGGTTGCGCCAAAACCTTAAAAGTCAAATGACCTTTTATGGTCACGAATTGGTGGGCAAGTAGACTATTAGGCTCAAAAGCATTCTATTATTAACGTGCACCAGATGATCATCTTATGGACCAAACTATTAAGAATTATACAAACTACAATTTGACTTTCATTTTTTATATCAATACTATAGCCAGTACATAATATCCATGTGCCCGTTGGATGTCAATATGTTATATAGATGAACAGCTTGCTTCAATCTCAACATATTTATTTATTTTAAGATTTCAGTGAAACAAATTGGACCTTTAGATTTGTAATCTTCAAGCCAATTTAACAAATTGAAGGTCAGTTTTTCATTGAAATGAGAGCCGCTAACTGCAATATTTTCTAATCTAATCATAGCTAGCAGTGTGACTGTGAGCAAGACATAGGCTTTTAATATGGCTATTTTAGGATGTGTTAATACAGAGGCCATTTTTCACGGGAACGTAATTATATGAGTTCAATAAGAAATAAAAGAAAAACAAATACATGAAAGCATGATCTTCAGCTGCACAATATCAAACATGTCAGCTATGCCAATATTATTGTCCCTTATTTTTATTCTGCCAGTATTCATTTTCCCAAATTTCTACCTGTCTTGTTGAATTAGCTTTTCTCTCTAGAAAGGCTTGTAGGGTTAAAGGATCATATGGAGGAGGAATAGTGCATGGATTTGAATCACTAGGAAACTTCACCATTGACTCCTCCATGAACCTCCTCCATGTACCATCTACAGCACACGCCATTGTTTCGGGACAAAACTCCACAGCTCTTGGTGGTATAGTTGGTTTGAACCTTAAGAGCTTTGCATATTCATTCAGTAGATGAAACATGTAATCGTATACATAGTCCATGTCTAAGTCCTCTTGTACGAATTTGCTAGCAGCCTCCCCTATTCTTTGTGCCTGGTAATTTGAGGGAAAAGTAAGACAAATAATTTTCATGCCACTTATTTTGATATCAAGCAAGTCAAGAATAAAATTTAGTAACTAGTTCCAGCAAGCTCCAAATGTGGAAAAAAGAAAGGGAAAAAAACAATGGTAAGCACTTGTGACAAAAAAACAACATAAATAATATATATATATAAGCTATAATGATCTATTTCAGTAGTTATTCAGAAGCATAAATGGTGAGAGAGAGAGAGAGATTGACCTCATCAGTGTGGTTGTTGCCCCATTCCACCGCAAACTTAAGAGACGTGCATTTGCTATTGTCTCTAATGGGCCAATAGTGCTGTAACGGCGCCATGCCTCTGACGAAAAAATCATAGAACTTAGGCCTAACATATAAATTCATAGAATCGCATGCCAAAATGTATTTCTCACTTACGGACCAAGCCCATCCTTCTACGTATATCTTGTACCTGTGCCAAGGCAAAGATACATATCATTGTGTCTACCAAGAATGGAAATAACGAATTTAAATTTGGTGGGTTTATTGCCATTCCTATTTAGTCTATTGTCACTTATCTTTAACTAACTTTTATTTTATTCTTTTAACATACTCTTAATTAAATAGTAGTTACTTTTTTCTATTCAAATTACTTTTATATTTATCCAAACTCATCATTATTAATTATACAGATTAATTAATTTTAAAAAAATATTTTTAAAATTTTTCTAACCTCTGACTTACCACAATTACTCACACCTTTGGAATATTTCTTTTTTTTTATCCTTTGATTTTTATATTTAATTTTTATCTATTGTAAAATTTCTTTACACTATTTTTTATTTATATATTGTCAAATTATTAAAAAAAATTAATTATTATTATAAAAATTACTTAAAAAGTCAAATTCTTTTAATGTTGTGCACATACTATTAGAAGATAGTGTAAAAAATTTTACATATAGATTATATCAAATTTAAACTCTCTTTTTTTCCTTATAAAAGCACAACAAAGCTCGGGTTCTCAATAACAAAATAATATTATATATATGAAAATTAAAAGTATGGAGGAAAGTAAACTATAAATGAATTTTTAATTTATTAATTCTTATTAAATTGATCTTTGTTATAAACAATGACTCTAATAAGATTAATTGATAAAAGGAAAAAAAAACAAGGAAGAAATATCAAAATAGTTAAGTAATTAAATTTTGGTACTTTAGATAAGTAAAATATTAATAACACACATTAAAAGATATTTTTTGAAAAAAAATAACTAATCATTATCTATACTATTATTTTTCTCAAAATAATTATTATTTATTTAACACAAATATAAAAAGAGATTAAATTATAAATATCCATACTTAGCAATTATAACTGCTTACAAACCATCTTCAACTTTTCACCCTAATAAAACTCTCCAACTTCTCATCCTATAATTTTAATTTATTTCAAACACTCTTTATTTATTATTTTTTGTCTTAATGAAAAAAAATAAAAAAATGTGAATCCGTCAACACTCTAGTAATTAATAATTATAATTTTAAATATAAATATAGGAGTGGAAATAAACAACTAATTTAATTAGAAATAAAGAAAATTATTTAAGGAAGGTTATTTTAGAAAAATAAAATAAAAGTTAGTTAAAAAAAAATGGGAGTGGCAATAGACTCACCACTCACCGTGTAAACTGATATATAGACTAGGAATCAGAGCTTCCAATACCTACCTATGGGTGCATTGGTCCTCTAAGTTGGATTTCTTGTACCCTTGTTTGGTTTCTTGCATCCAGTCCTGTGATCCAAATATATATACTATATATAAATCTGCAAATTGATGTGAATTACAGGGCTTTTTTCTTCTACTATTTTCTGAACAAATTCGTGCAGAATTGATAAAAATACCTGTACGTATATGTGAGTGTTCCAGTCATTTTCTGCTGAAACATTACATTTCAAAAGGTCTTTACGAGTTGGAGCCACATAAGGGTTCCCCCTCCAATAGGCATATGGTACTCTGTCCTTCCACTTGGTCCTCTTGTTCCCTTCTTTGATACCTTTCAGGACATCTCTCCATGGCTTTATATTTGTCTCAGCCCTATCAAAAGTAAATATCCAGGAATGAATAAAAAAAAAAAGTAAACATTCAGATTACAAGTGTTGTATAACTAGATAGATCAAAGCACTTCCGTAAATCATTAAAACTTTTCTTTCACCTTTTCCCTCTCCATTCTTACAATCTAAAATGGGTACCAAAGACAATTTCCGTGAAGACCCTTTAAGATGGGTGGGAGTATCCTCAATAAGGGTGTTCGCGGTTTGGATTAGTTTGGTTTTGGGGAAAAAAGTCATCCGAATCAAACTAATTAATTTTTCTATAGTAAGAACCAATCGGTTTTTTTAAAATTAGAGAATCGAACCGAACCGAACCAATTAAAATCGGTTTGGTTCGGTTCGGTCCAATCGGTTTTTCACTAAATATTTTTTTCTTAAAAAAATTCATACACGTCATCATTTTATTCTTTTTATGGACCAATTAAAAAAAAGTTGGTATAAAATCATAATAAAAACATCATTACATAATTATAAACAATAAATAGGCCTAAAATATTTATAGAAACTAGGGGTGTTCGCGGTTTGGATTGGTTCGATTTTGGGGAGAAAAGTCATCCGAACCAAACCAATTGGTTTTTCTATATTAAGAACTAATCGGTTTTTTTAAAATTGGAGAACCGAACCGAACCGAATCAATTAAAATCGGTTTGGTTCGGTTCGATTCAATCGGTTTTTCACTAAACAATTTTTTCTTAAAAAAATTCATACACATCATCACTTTGTTCTTTTTATGGACCAATTAAAAAAAGTTGGTATAAAATCATAATAAATACATCATTACATAATTATAAAGCAATAAATAGGCCTAAAATATTTATAGAAACAACCAAAATTTTAAATATAATCATTTATAAGTATGTAAATTATAAAAAATATATAGATAATTATATGAATTCGGTTTGGTTTGGTTTGGTTTGGTTTCATAAATGAAAACCGAAAACCAAACCAAACCAATCGATTTTCATAAAACAAAACCAAAATTAATCGGTTTTGTTCGATTATGAACACCCCTAATAGAAAGAACCAAAATTTTAAATATAATCATTTATAAGTATGTAAATTATAAAAAATATATAAATAATTATATGAATTCGGTTTGGTTTGGTTTGGTTTGGTTCGGTTCGGTTTCATAAATGAAAATCGAAAACCGAACCAAACCAATCAATTTTCATAAAACAAAACCAAACAAAATCAAAATTAATCGATTTTGTTCGGTTTTCGATTTTTCAGTTTGATTTTTTCGATTTTGTTCAGTTATGAACACCCATACTCAATAGGAGAGATCAGACAAACAAAGGTGAAAAGTTGAAATGAGAGTAAAAATGATGTAAAATGAAAATATCTTAAAATTGAAAAATGAAATGATAAAAGTTAAGTTCATTGATCTTATGTGGAAAAAATAAAAGAAAAACAAGAAAAAATATATTGTACCTGTAATCGTTATCCTTATTCACAAAATTTTAAAATTAAAATATAAAAGTAAACTCATAAAACTATTTTGTTTGCACTATTTTAATAATACAATTTCTTTATTCTCCTTTCTCCATTTAATTTTGTTTTACCAAGCAAATCTTTCATTTTTGTTTTGTATCAGATAAATTAGTGACGCGAAACTTGTGTCAATAATACTCTTAATAGTAAAATAAAATAAAATAAAATGTAACGTGTCAGCGTTGCATAGTAGCACCATATCTATGCAAGAAGGTAAGGAGGAAGAGAAGTATTTTTTGCACTTACCATCCCCAAAAGGACCAATCAGGGAACACAATGTCTAAGCTCCACTGATCCGAACAATATCCAAACAAAGGTGGTGGGCCAGAATTTGGGCCTTGAAACTTGCCCGATGGAATGACGGGCCTATCATTACAATCAAACATGAGTTCCAAATCAGGCAACCTGCCAGGATACCATCTCAGAAGCTGCAAGATGCCCCACAAGGTAAACATATCTCTGGTCTGTATTGACTTCCTATACTTTTCCACATATACCTTCCCCTCCAGGATCACAAGCCTGAAGTGTGCTGTTCTTCTTGCCCCCTCCACCATGTCCCTTGTGATCCCTGTCTCTCTCCATGGCCGTAGATCTTCATGGATCCATCTGAAGTATGAGGGACACGTAAGGTTCAGTGGACGGCTATGATTAGTGGGGTTATGCGAGGTGGGGTAGTCTCTTGGGCAAGTTTGTGTCTCGTTCTCCCCTTTGGTGCATCTAAGAGGAAATTCTTGTGCTTGGGGTTGGGGTTGGGGTTTTTGGATGGCTGAAAGGTTCTGGTTTGGATTTGGAATGAAAACACCTGCTAATGTAGACTTAAAAAAAAAAACAATTCAAAATCAGGCTTATGAAAATCATTAGGTCATGTGGTGCCGGATCAATAATACCAACTTTGTATCAAAGAACTAGGAATGCTAATAGTCCCCCACTTTGTATCAAAGAACGCTTCATACGTGATCAAGGGCTCTCCGTGCATTTCGGTTTTAATAAAATTCTTAGATTATGTTATACCATTCAATAAAATAAAAAGCGTAGTGTCTAGATCTGAGCTTCCTCAATAAGTTTTCTACATTTTGTTACATATAATTTGATATTGCCACAAAAGGAAAAAAAATTGGAATTGAAATTTTCTTCTCCTTGCCACTTTTCTTTTTCTTTTACCTTAATAATGGTCATGCATATATATACGTGCAATAAATGCAATATCCTTTTTTGTATGTTATTTTTTTCAAAAATAGAAACAAGAATGAGATTAGTTTTTAAAAGGGCTGTGATATGAAGGAGCTCGACCGCTTGTGCGGTGAGCCTCTGCTGCTAATCAATAACATGTTAGATTTTGTTTTATTTGTTGAATGAAAATAAACACACATCTCAAAAAAAAAATTGTTCATCTAAAGAACAAAAGGCTCGAGCGTTTAGCATCATTGCTCTTTCCAAAATTGCATGCTACCATATGTAGATTGACACTAATTTTTTTATATACTTTTCGGTGTTTTGACTCATTAATGCTACAACAAAAGAAACAATATTGTATCAACCCAAGAACTGAAGAATGCAACAAATAGAGTCTCTTCCTATGTCTGACTGTCTCCCACTTTATTTTTCTACCATGGTGACGGATCAATATGATTAACGAGAAGAAACAGAAATATATTTGCATGGTGCTTGAAATATAAAGCTATGTGCCTAATGTGTTTTGCATAACTCACCGCATTCCAGCCTGCAAAAGCAGAGAAAGTGGCTACGAAGCAAAACAACACAATCACTGTGGTGGAAGCTACTGTAGCTTTCGCCTTCTTGGACCACAAGCACGGCCTCTGATGCTTAGAACCACCCCAGAAGAGATTCAGATATATCTCGTTGTCCCTCTTCATGCTTGAGTTGAATTGAGTTTCTCCAACTCCTTTGTGCTGATGTCTATGACTATGAGGAATTCTGTAGAAGAAGTCTCTGCTCAGTTTGTTTCTTCACCACATGGAGTGTCAAAACTTGTTGGGATCTGCAGTTTTGCGTGAGAGAGACGGTACTGCAGAGGGAGAGAGGGGCTTTGACATTGGAAAGGTCCCCTCAAATTCTTCCTATTCGTAAAACTCAATCCTCAGTTTAAAGGCCACATTTTTTATACTGAAGATGAAAAATTTGTAAATTTTTCCATTTTATGAAATAGAATTTATACAACCCAGTGGTACAGTCCTGCACAAATCACAATAGGACGACTAGTTCATGTCAAATTAGAATGCTATCCCGTATAAAAAAGTAACTTTTTGATAAAATTATGAAAAAGGAATTTCTGATTAAAAACAAATTGACCATGAAGAAATAAAAAGTCATGCATTATATATGTAAATAAAAGTGACGATTCTATGTAAATTAAAGTGTGGCTATTTTTTTCTTTTATGATAAATTATTTTTTGGACTCCTAATTCTTTTGGGATAAAACATTTCGTTTGACCCAACCCTTTAATTAAAAACTTTATATTGCCCTCGGAAGAGATAAGGAAGAGTGTTAAAAATAATTCTACTTTAAACCATTTTGTTAAAATCCGAAAATAAAATTAACACTTACTTAAAGAAAATGAAAATGAATTTTTCCCTCTTTAATAAGTGATGGGGTACTACACACACATATATATTATCTTTAGTAGAGTGCACACTATTCATGTAATTCATTGGTTTACAGAAAAAAAAAAATTGCGGAAACTTATAATAGTGTTCTCTTGTTTCTAAAGGTTATTCATGTTTTAAGCCCGTAACTTGCTCCGTAATCCGATGCTGGTCCTCAAAACAATACAAACGAGCATAGAAGACTCTTCAAGAGTCTTTAACTTGAGAGCTCAAATTGTGTTTATTTGGAACTTTCCAATCTCATTATTCACTTGTATTCTCTCGAAATTTAATCTAGCTGACCAAATAAAATCTATATAATAAAAAAGAATAAACATTTATTTTAATCTTTTAAAGAAATAAATGTTATCAGTTTAGTTATCTAATAATAAATATATCAAAATAATTTTTCAATGTTAATTTTTGACATCAAATTGATCATTTTAAAAGACTTGAATGTCAAAAAATAATATTAGAAAATCAATTTAATATCAAAAATTGACATAAAATGACCATTTTAATATATTTATTATTGAAAAACTCAACTAATAATACTTATATTTGAAATATCAAAATAAATATAAATATTTACTCAAAAAAAAAAAAGTTCAATGACGTGGACATTGTTTTCATTTCATTCTCAATAACAGCCACAGTTGCAGGGTGAAGTGGGTACCAAGAAAGTGAGACAAAACAATCGGGTGAAAAGTAAGCAATGGCTGCTAATTGCGTCTCTATCATGTTGCATGAACCTCCCTAGACGGCAATTTCTTGTAGTTGCTGCTAACTAGTCAATTACTTAAAATATGGACTAAAATTATTAGGCAAACAAGTATAATTATATCATTATTAGGTTAACTTCCACCAATTCTGCCTAGCTCGTCCATTAGTTAGCATCCCATGTGCTTATTTCTTTTTTAGCTTTTCACTACATAAATATTTTAGTGTCAATGTCATCTTTTAGCAATAAAGGATCTTCAAAATGAAATAGATAGAAATAAACTAAAAGAAGTAAACAGGATAAGTAGTTGTACCAAAAAAAACGGGGTAAGTAGTCTAATAGTGAAGTGTATTTTGGGTTCTCTCGTTCTATTCCAATCAATACTTCTTATCTCGCTGAAGCCTATCCCAATAGACCTCTTACTCTTACACCTGATTCCATTTTCCTTGCCCCTTGTTTTAGTCCTAAATTACCTTGTTTTAGTCCTAAATTACCTTGTTTTAGTTCTATTGGAGCTTTATGCGTTTGTTAAATTTTGTAATTTTTTTTCAAAGAATGCATCTATGAACTTTAGGATAGGTTTCTTTTCTTTTCTTTTTAATTGGTCAATTTCCGATGGAATTTTAATCAAACAGGGTTTGCATGTGATCAAATTTTTACCATTATAATGGAAAATAATATCAATTAAGACTCAAGCAAGGCCTTTAAATTGATCCAAGAATCAGCCCACATGATGCCCCCTCTGTTCCGGGGTCTTGCGGCTTGTCTGTTCCTTGCAGTTGCACCAACCCCTAATCTTTTATGGTCAAGCAATGGTGGGCAAGAAGACTATTAGGCTGAAAAGCATTAACATGCACCAGAGGTCTAGATGGTTATCTTAAGGACCAAACTACTAAAAATCATATTATATAAATACAATTTGACTTTCATTTTTTAGTATATCAATACTATAACCAATATATAGAGTGTGTTTGGATGCAACTTCTAAAGAAATTAAAATTAAAAAAAAAAACTCATATATCACTTTCTTAAAATCTAATAATCTTCAGCTTTAAAAAAAAAAAAAGAGAAATGATTTTTAATATACCTTTCTATAAAAAATCATCTTTTATTTTTTACTAAAACTTACATCTCATATGTTCTCTTTTTGCTCTTGCATATGCTATTCACGAAAGTCTCCCTCATCTCTTCTCATAGTTACATCTCATCTCAAGTAATAATAGTAAATTCTCATTTGTGTTGTTTGTTCTTTGTTTAAAATTTTGTTTTCCTGTTTGATTTCGTTTAATTTTTTGTTGATTTTATTTGGAATTTTGTTTGCCCTACATTTAAAGGGTTCCTAGACCTTACAAAAATACAAAAGACCACCTTCCTTAGTTTATGTCATCTTCATATCACATAATACTTCTTTTAAATCACATGATAAAACTTCTAATTATTACCATTCAAGTTTTAAGAGTGCTTCTGAATGTCCTTTCCAATAATTTGGCTATAAAAAAGCAAAATGTGGGTCGGGGAACAGTTGCAACAAATAGAGAAAATAGCTTATGGCAGTCTTACCATCAAGCGCATCTCAAGTTTCAGGCTTAGTATTAGCATGAAAAGCCCCAATGATGTTCATTTCACCAACGGCAAATTCTAGCCTGAGGCATTTAAAAAAGTTAAGAGCACTTGCAAAAATTGTCGAAGTTGATTTCACAGTGCCTGATAAAATGGCAATGCTATAATATGTAAAAACGGAAATTGGAACTTAAGTAAGCAATAGCATCTCAAATTACAAAAAGCTGGATTCTTGCGACCAACTCAATTGGCATAACACTCTTTAATTACTCAAAAAATGAACCCAAAGATAGGCTTTAGACAGATAATTAACTGTACTATTTTGGAATGGAGAATGCCTCACAGTCCAAGGGTTTCAAGAACCAGTTGCTAAAAGGTGGTCTGCCTTTAAAAATTTTGGAAGCTAAATGATATTCTTCAGCCCCGTCCTGCACAGTATTAATCATGTAAATCAAGTTAGAAGATGAAAGATCATAAACATTCTTCCACACTATTGCAGAGGCACCATAAATTAGACCATCACAAAGATAGAATGTGCAGAACATTAAAAATACCTTAAGTTCTCGATAAGTAATCCCATTGGCCAGAGAACTGGTCAAGCACTCCTGCCTCAATGACAAGAAAACCTCTAACAGCCTCTTTCTAACATAAAATATAATTATAATTAGTGCTTGACAGGTAAAATTTCTGCAATAGTACTAGTTAGCTTACTTGCATAAAGATGACTCTGTTGATGGGTAGAGTGCTCCTTTTGCAGAGGTGCCTTGCTTTCTTCCAGTAGTTCCAAGGATGACTTCATGCAAGCCACATTTATTCCAACATATAGAATATCTGCAAATTTAAGCATTCAGCTAAATGCAACATTAAACCATAAAATTCACGAGCTTTAGAATATTTGCCAACATTTGGTGCAAGTACCCGCATGTTAAAGTGTCAGCAGCACTCTCAGATTGCTGAAAGTCTTTTGGTGGTACTGGGGAAGCCTGAAATTCTGGCTATGAAATAAATCAATATATATATATATAAGTCAGGATCCTACAACTCACTTTTATTTTTCACTAAGATACTGAATATTATTCCACAGACCTGGTTCACCAGAAATGGACTTGTTAGCTCATTTGACAAAGGTAGGATACGATCATACAAAGCTCTTTTAAATTTATCCTCAAAATGAAAATTCTCAGGACTGTTAAGGGGCCCACCAACAGTAATTGAAGAAAGATATACAGGTTGAAGAAAGTAGGAAAGCAAAGCTCCTGGAATAAGAGAAACAATGTCACTCCACTTGACTTATGCAATGAAAAAAGGTAACTAACCACAATATTCTAATTCATGTTCATCAAAACATCCACATATATAACATTATCATACTAATACCACACTCCACACATCTGAATCTTATACTTCAGATGTGGGACTCAAGTCTCATACCTTGCAATTGGATCCTAACATTCCACCATGCTTCCATAGCCAACATCCACGTCGGCCTCTTTATCCCTTCGGCCTCTTTACCCCAACGCCCGCTGGTCAGCCTGCCACGTAGGTGACGTCCACATGGGGGGAGGAGCATGCTCTGATACCAATTGATACAACCTTGGGAGAACCACGTCCCAAAAGCTAGCTATTAAGGTAACTAACCACAATATTCTAATTCATGTTCATCAAAACATCCACATATATAACATTATCAGACTAATACAACCTTGGGAGAACCACACTCTACACATCTGAATCTCATACTTCCGATGTGGGACTACCTTGCAATTGGATCCTAACATTCCACCATGCTTCCATAGCCAACATCCACGTCGGCCTCTTTACCCCAACGCCCGCTGGTTTGCCTGCTACGTAGGTGACGTCCTCGTGGGGGGAGGAGCATGCTCTGATACCAATTGATACAACCTTGGGAGAACCACACCCCAAAAGCTAGCTATTAAGGTGGGAGAGCCCAAGGCTATATAAACCCCACATCTAAATCTCATACTTCCGATGTGGGACTCAAGTCCCATGCCTTGCAATTGGAGCCTAACACAGACAAGCACAAAGCTCTAATTCATGTTTGTCATATGTGACTGTTTGTCTTGTATTAGCCACTGATATACCTCAATCCTCACATTTGTGTTGACAATCAAATTATAAACATTTAGGCACTACTCTAACAAAAATGTATAATCTTTGAGAATAAAAATAGAATCAGCAAGTGCCAAAATCATATAACCAAAAACAATTGATGCAAAAGAGACACATGCATACAAACATCATTATGAACCTCAGTGTCCATGATGTTTCACAAGGTGTATTAGAATTTGTAAATCTCACATCACAACTGATTTCCAAGCAAGAAGTTCAAACGGCCCCAGTTTAAGAACACCTAACCTTGAACACCAACAACATTCCAACGAGCTATCTTGTCAGAGCAACTAACTGACAGGGTGGTATCACCGCGACCTGGCTTCCTCTGGACCATCCCCTTTTGTTTTGAATCATTATCTGGAATTGAAGGCAAAAGTATTTCTCCTTAGTCTAGAAAAAAGATAGCCAATCTTATAATTAAAAATATCCATCAAATAAATATTCGAAAAAATCACTATAGGCGAGAACAATGACCATCAAATTTGATAAGAAATATAATCAAAGAGCGGTCATTGAAGATTACAAGGAAAGAGAATTCAGCAAAAGTATTTGCTATTAAAAAAGTTCTTAGGTATGTAGCCAAAAAAACAAAAAAATAGTTCTTAGCTATTTGAATGTTTTCTCATCTGTCTAAGGTTCCTCTTGGCCTTAGCCATTTTATATATAAAATGTTAAATGTTGCAAGAGTTTACCCATGGAATTATTTAGCTTACCCAGAGGTGATGGTGAATCACTTTCTCCTAAAGGCACAGTTTCCAAAGGAGAGAACAGCGAACATAGTGAAGCATCTCCACCTACAAAATGCAACACAAAAGGCATTTACCCTTGAACTTAACCTACATAGTAACAAATAAAGGAAGGACTTTGATTATTAGAGAGATAAAAGGGGAGAAAATGATAACTTTGATTACATGGCAGTTGTGATATGTACATATGTAATTTCCAACCCCTTTTCATGGCATATTTTCCTTTACTAAGACACCCTGGGTCCACCTCGAACGGTAAGTTGACATCATCAACTTTGAACCTTTTGCTTCCATCGTTAGGTATATGCTTATTACAAGTTTCAGTAAGATGTTGAATCTGTGTATAGAAGAACCTGGTGTGAATAGAAACGAATGAAATAATCTCTCTTCAAATAGCAATACACTATATGAGAACAAAGAGTACTTCTCTACATTATATTTTAGAAATCCTTGAAATATTTCAACCTGTAACACGTAAAACTTTTGACAATGCACAGTAAAAGCATAGATAAGGGGGAAAAAACACATGGGCAAGTCTACAATATCAATATTCAAATTGATTGATTTATTTTATGGGCACAAACTGTTCAAACTAAATAGAGTGCCACACTGTTTATATAAATTTTTGCATAGTAATGATACAAAATGCAAAACTTCACATCTTTACAAGTACACGAAATGAACAGAGCATGGGAATCAAAGAAAGGAAACCTTATCAAAGCTCTTCGAGCTATAATTTCAGCATGGGAATCATGGACAACATCACCAAAAGGACGCAAGAGCGAGCGTCCAATACACTTTGTTCCCGTTCCCATTGCAACAACCTCCAAACCTGAAACCCAAAAAAAAAATATATATCATTTTCTTTCTATTTTCATTATAAAAAAAAAACTGAAATTTGGTTTCTGGGTATTGAATTTCCAAAGAGAAGGAATAATGAGAGAAAAGGAAAGAGAAAGAGAAAGAGGAGAACCATTGGAAGGAGAAGAGAGAAGGAAAGCAGCCAAAACGGTGACTTCACGGCCCTGAGGTTTGCCTTTCTTTGGGAGAGAGGAGTACAAAGCAATAACCTTTTGGGATACCCTTTGGCCCCAACTCGCTTCCTCTGAAGATGAAACCCAAGACGACATGGTTATGGTTCAGCAAGGAGTAGGCACTAGGCAGTGACCCTCTCTTGTCTATTCTACGGAGTGAGAGATGATCCACCAACCGGCTTAAAAAAATCATTATTTGATGTTATTAAAAAATCAAATTTCAATCCACTGTTATTATTGATATATTACATTTTTACATTCACAATGAAGTAAATTAAATTTATTTTTATTTTAAAAAAACTTCATTATTTGATAGTCACATCCTTAGATATATTTTTTGAGTTATTTACACTGTCATTTAATCATGTGTTGCTAAATTATCAAAAGATTTTATCTATCACAATCACTACTTAAAAAGTCTAACTATTTTAATGATGTGTCAATACATAATTAAATAATAATATAAATTTTTTTTACCCTAACAATAAATAAAAATTAAAACCATATTTTTTCTTTGGGAGGAGGCGTGGGTGGAATACATTTTTTAAAGGATTAAAAAAAAATTAACTTCCACCGCTCAAATTCTTAAAAGCTTTGTAGCTATGAAATAGTTTCCCCTTAAAAGAATGGGCCAAAACACTTCGTAATTAAACGATTTGTAAATCGGTTAAATTGATTTTTTTTTTACATTAATTCACAAGCTTAAACGGATAAAATGTGAATTTATTTTTCACTTGTGTTCATCCAAAAGGAGAAATGGAGAATCCAAATGAATAACTAAGATCTATATACTAGATTTCAAAATTTAGCCAAAAAAGAAAGGTTAACAAACATATACATAATTAGGGATGTTTACGAATTAATTTGGATAAGTTTTAAAGGGAAAAGTCATCCGAACTAAATCAATTGATTTTCTCATATAGACAACTAATTAGTTTAGTTCAGATTTAGAAATCGAACCAAACAAAACTGATATTAATTGATTTGGTTTTGATTTGTTTTTCGGTTTTTGACCATTTAAAAAAAATTATTCATTTATTTTTTATGTCCCAAAAGATAATTTAGCCTATTTATACAATAAGTAACATATTTACCCATTTAAAACAAATAACAACAACTTATTTAAATAAAAATTAACAATCTTATAGTGTAATGATCAAATACAATTATAATCAAACTTCTAGTGTAATAGTCAAGTACAATCATACAATAAAAATTTAAAATTTCAAACTACTTTTCAACTATATAAACTAAAACTTTTAGTCATAATTACCAAAGAAAGCAACCATCAAATGAGCATATACCTTAAATGATAAATGTCATTTTGAAATCATTAATATGAATAATTTTAACAAGAAATAAGAAAGTAGAACTTTCAAGTTATTTAACACCACATATCAAGTTATTTAAAATATGTATATACATGATATTTTAATTGATTTGGTTTGTATCGATTTAGTTTTGAAAATTGGAACTGAAAATTGATCAAAACCAATCGGTTTCTTAAAAAAAGAATCAAACTAAACAAAAAAAGTTTGATTTTAATCGATTCTTGATTTTTTTTGTTCTTTTTTTTAGTTTGGTTTAGATTTGAACACCCTTAAGTATAATAGATCAAATATTTGTAAAACACATAACTATGAGCCAATCAAACACAGACACAATAGTTATTTGTGACCTATCCAAGATCCAACTCAAAATAAAAATATCAAGGGAAAATAACCTTAAGAGTCAGCTTAGTGAATAATAATTTCTAATTGGTTAGTTTTGAAAATTAATTAATTATTTAATTAATTTAACTAATAATTTACATATAATTAAAAAAAATTATTTTTATTTTAATACTAAATATATGATTAATTATATATAAATTATTAATTAAATAATTAAATAATTCTTAAAATGAACTAATTAAAAATCACTTTTAACCAAACTAATCTTATGAGCCGTTTTTCCAAATATCAAACTAAAAAGTAGAGAACTAAAGAACTGACCTCAAAGGCAAAGTGGATACTTGGACCTGCTGCTGGTTCGCGTAGACTTGAAGAGCATCTGTTGGTTTGAATAGTTGTTGAACTCGTTGCTAGTTTGCGTGGACGTCTCGCTGGTGGGGTTGGTTCGTGACACGTCTGGTTCGCATGGTGGACGTCTCGCGTGGTTCACCTGCTGGCTGTTGTTGGTTCGTGTCGCGTCTAGGATCACTACTGTGTTATCCACACAGCTTCTAGTGCTGTTGTGTCACCCGATGTCTTATGGCAAGTGAAATGAAATAATATATTATAAAATGAAAAGAAATAGAGGGAAATTTTTTTTTATTCTCTTATTTAAAAGTTTAAGTAGAAGTTAATGAGTTGACAAGAATTATAATGTTATTATTTTCATATTACTTTTATTTTAAACATAAAAATATATGAATTAAAGATAAAAATATAATTTCATAACTCATTTCATCTTTTATCTCTTAATTTTGAAGGGAAGAAAAATGAGATAATATAGTAATATAGAGTCCCTCAATTCCATTCTTCTTCATCATCTTCTTAAACATCTAAATAATGATATCTTCATTCCTTTCCAATTCAAACATATAAGGTTTAGAGTTAATGAGTGTTTCAATGTTACTCTAAGAGAGAGTCTTAGCACATTTATACCATTCAATAACTTTTTATAAATATTAAATTTCAGCAATCTAACCGTTGAATTGAAAATTCTCATGAGATAGATCAATGTTATAAATTTTCATAAAATTTAAAAACTAATTGGCACATCATTTAGTTACTTTATTTTAACATATAATATATTTTTTAAAATATAAGTAAATAACAATTATTAGATTAGATACCTATTATTGTCTGATTAATCTAAAATTTAGTATGCGTGATCGTGATAATATCACATGATTCAATGATTGAATTGTTAAAATTTATATTTTATAAAAAGCTATTAAACGATATAAGTATATAAGACTTACTTTAGAATAAGTAAATGTTCATCATATATATAACAAGACAATTCAAAAGTATTTACATTTATACGGTCAATAATTTTAAAATTCAATTCGCATGATTGAACAAGTTAACCATACAAGTCCGATCCGTTTTGACGGCTCTATTTGTGAGTAGTTTTTCTCCTAGCTCTATTGCTTATTTTTATTTTATTTGGAAAAAACAAAGAAATAATTAAATTAGTTAGATATATCCCTTGCTTATATAATTATAAATTTGAATTTAATTTTAATTCACTATAAATGTAAAAAAATTTATATTGTCATCTAATTATGTACTAATATATCATTAAAAGTGTTAGACTTTTGAGGTAATTATTATAATAATCAAACTCTTTTAATGAGTTAGTAATACATGATTGAGCGACAGTGTAAAAATTTTTTATAATAAAAGTGAATCAAAATTAAACTCTATAAATTTTACTTTCTACAATGAATACTTGAGTTTAAATTAGATGTATCCTTAAAATTGCTCAAACAAAAACTTAAACTCTGCTAATGCATCGAAGAATGGCTTGTCATTAGAGGCGCAGAATAAATAAATAATAAAAAAGGTTAGACATTATAAGTAGGAAAAAGGGAGCTAAAAAATAAAAACAAAGACCTGTCATGTAGGGAAGGAGACCCTGTTTACAGACGCGAACAATACACGGCGTGACGAGGGGGAAAGTGCTAGAAAACACACCTTCGCGTCTCATAATTAGACCATTCCAACGTATTTTTCCTGTCCCCCAACCCCACACTTGAAGGTTTAAATCAATTACTAATAACCATTACTTATAAGAAAGGGAGCAACTGGTAGGGGAATAATGCCAGAAATGCCCAAAAAAAGAAAAGAGAAACATTAAGATAGTTTGGCTATCTTGACGAATATAGTTGCCAATACCTTTTCTTACCATTCGCGTTAAATCAATTAGAATATTAGATATAGTTGGCACTTGACAACGCGAAAATTTTGTAATAAAAGTGACGTGCATCATATATATTCTCAAGTGCCAATAATCGTAATAAAAAAATATATATCAAGAATCACCCTCCTTTAGCATGGATAAAGCAATTGACCAATTTGCTCCTTGTGCATGTATACCAAGTAAAAATATGCATTATTTATTTATAATATATGCTTTTCATATTTTATTAATGAGGGAAATTCAATAAATTAATTTGTCATGAGTATAATACTGACCATAATCTTGATGGTGATATACTTGATATTTTTAGTTCGATTCGTATCTTATTCTCTTTCTGTTTTTCTAAGTCAAGACTTGTTATATAAAAAATAATTAATTATCATAACATAAATTATTACATTTTTATAAGAGTTCGATTCACACCTTATTCACTTATATATATATATATATATATATATATATATATATATATATATATATATATATATAGACGTACACACATCAACTTTTTTTTATGAGCATAGTTTTGAATTACACACATCAACTTTTTTTTATGAGCATAGTTTTGAATTAGCGAAGGTACTCATCAAAGATACAAAGTCAAGGAAAATTAAATTAGCTAAAGTGACATCTTTTTTTTAAATGAGTAGATGGCTCATGATTTTGTTGTCATTTGAACTGCAAACAACACCTATTGAACCGAAGCTCATAGGGAGAATGGAGAATGACTATTTAATTTTTTTTATAAAAAATAATATCAGTTTAGTTCGTTTTGAAAATTAATTAAATATTTAATTATATTAATTAATAATTTATATATTAATCAATAAATTATTTTTATTTTAATATTTGATACGTGATTAATAGTATATAAATTATTAATTAATGTAATTAAATGTTTAATTAATTTTTTAAATCAAATCAAAAAATAATTATCTCTTACTAACTGCACTATTAATTCATTTTCCAAGCTATATGCAAAGAGATGCGAGCCAAAACAACAGCTATTGAGAAGAAAGAGCAGAGAAAATTAAGTCACCAAACACAACACAGGATCAAGAGCAGACTCTACTTACCGACACGAACAATACTACAACACACGGCGGAATAAGTGGAAAGTGCATACGCTGGAGGTACGCAAACCCACCGTCCTATAATTACACCTTTTTCCAGTTCTACACACTTTGTTTTCGTACCTTTTTTTAAACCCCAGGTCCTACACACTTCCTTCTCTCTCTTAACGTTTAAATAAATTATTAATAATTAATAGCTATGAGAAAGGAAAAATTGGTAGGGAAAGGATACCATTAATTCCAAAGAGAAAAGAAAATGATACGAGCACAAAGTTTATATTTATAATACTATGGTTTCTCCAAAGCCAAAAATTAAGATACAGGCACAAAATAGTTGGCTATGATCAAGAACATAGTTGGCAATAACTTTTCTTACCTTATGATTTAAAACTTTAAATGTAGTTGGCAACGTTAAAATTTTGTGATAAAGTGAGATGAGTCATAATTCTCAAGTGCTAATAATCATTAATAATAATAATAATAATAATAATAATAATAATAATAATAATAATAAAGAGATGTCAAGAATCATCCACTTTACCTTTAGGATGGATAAAGGCTCATAAAGCAATTGACTAATTTGCTCCGTGTGTATACCAAGTGAAAGATGCGTACCTGCTTTATAATTTATATTTTTGCATATTTTATTAATGAGAATTATCCATGAAATTAGCTAAGTTAATTAACTACCTAAGGGTAAAATAAAGATAAATTGTATCATGCCATATGTTATTACAAATTTAGAAGAAAGTGATAAAATAATTCTCCAAAAAATAACATTAAAGAAAATCGGCCAAGCTTTTTGGTTTTCGCTTATATATCTACATCAATTTTAGTTTTTTTTAATAATAAATCGCAAAAATTAGTATTACACGCATTGGGGATGAGCATGATTTTGAATTACAAAAGGTATATAATACACTAGAGCAAATCTAAGTAGCCTATCAAGGATGCAAATTCAAAGCAAATGACCAAAATTATTCAATTCAAGGCACAGTACGTGAATGTCGTTCATGTATGCATGTCTGTGTAAGGATCGATCCAGAATGCTAGAAACCCAAAATTCCCTTTCAGTTTGAAAACAACGTATTCAATATATGTGAAATCCTTTTTAAGTTTTAACTAATATACCTCTCTCTCTCTCTCAATGCCTTATTGTTTTATAGTTTATATTTATAGTTATATCTCTAAAATTTGGACCTTTGTTTATCAAACCTCAAGATTTTCACCAGATGACGAAGTTTTCGCAACAATAAAATAAGTATTATGCTTTAAGTACAATTGTAATTTTACGCTTTTTTTCTATATGTGTACATTGTAATATTTGAATTTAATTATATATACATTATTGAATCACTTAACTTATTGAACTCATTTTATTTTATTTTATTTTGTAGAACGTAATTCCATTTGAATCTTACACTAGAAAAGTGTTTGGTACACAAAAATCTTAAATTCTTTTAGTAAAAGAGAAACAGTGTTATATGGAGTTGAATAAATACAAACAAGCTATTAGAAATGAGTTAGTAGTTTAGTAATGAAACAACATGGGGCAATAACATGTGGAAACTCAATGCTGACAAGTAACAAGATTGGTTGATTAGATCCATTCTCATATTCTCTACACACTTGTGAAAGGCCTGATGATTAAGCACTTGGAGTGTAGTTAAACTAACTCCACATAACTTAATTGGGCTACTTTCTTTCTTTCTCCTCCAAATCTCTCACTCCTCCAGGTAACCATCCCTTGTAAGTTGTAAGTTTGTAAGCGACATTCTACTTGGATATTGAGAGAGAGAGGATGAGATTTGCTCAAAAGAATCAGAGATCACTAGACAGTAGTCATTTCATTTACGTTTGTTGCTACTAAAATAATCTTTCTCATGCGTGGTCCCACGTCAATGCAAATCTTAGAGGGACCCACCTACAATTATCAGCTGGCTCAGCTGGACCCAACGTGAAGCGCCGTCAACATTCGTTGTCATCTTCGTTCAATTTAATTCAATTCAATTCAATAATACAATACGCATTGCTGGCAATACTCCATTCACTTTCATTCACGTACACGTGGCACCCTGGCGCTACCATTACCTGTAATACCTGTGACCTGTCGGCATACACCACCATTTTTTCTTTCACAATACCGCATCTTCTCTCACTACACCCCACTTCACATCCACCCTCCGATCAACAGAAACCAAAATAAACGGTCACAAACCTCCCATGCCCCACAACATTGTGCTCACACGGATTCCACGGTACGAGTGCATGCTCCACACTTTAAATTTAAAGCCACACTCGGTGTGTAAGAGGCACAGCTTGTTCAGTTCAGCGGATGAACGTTGCTACATTTTTTTTGAGATAATTAATAAACACAAACTAACGTTGTCTTGTCTCTCTCTCTGAATTCAACCGAACCAAAACGATGGCGGAGCTCCAAACCAAGGCAGAAACCGGGTCAGCTCCGGCTCCGGATCCGCCTCTGGCTGAGGCGCCACCACTCGACGCCGTTGATAAGAAAGCGGTGGTTCCACCTGCACTGCCACCTCAACCGACAGCAGCTGATGAATCCAAGGCTCTTGCTGTAGTTGAGAGTGAGTTGTGTTCGTTTTCATATTCAAAATTTCAAATTTAATGTTTTTTATTTTTATTTTCCTTTTTTGTTTTAGATTCTATAGTCCTGTCCTTCTCTTGCACCGAAGATTTATGGAGCTTGATTTGTAATTTGTGTTGTTGGCTCAGTTTACTAGTCATTCATATTCATATTCAAGTTTTCACACTTTCTTCGCTCTAGTGCTTTATGCTTCGGGTGCTTATTGTTTTCCAAGGAAAACAATTATGGGTTTTCATCAAAATCCAGATTTACATACATGATAGTTTTGTTTGATTTTGGTTAATACTGTAGAGTGAGTTGTTGTGACTGTTATTAATTTCTTTCTGTTTGGTCGCTGAGAAAGCGTTGGAAAATGAAAGGAGAGCAAATTATGACTCTTGGTTTTTAATTTTATTAATGATCTTACAAGGCCTACTGCCTAGTTGAATTAGTATTGTTGCATGAGTGAAGTTTATTTATTTATTTTATTTTCCTTTTCTGTTTTTGATTCTTTTATCCTGTCCTCTCATTTATCAATTTTTTTTTATTGGATTCTTATTATTTTCCATCTTCATTGTTCCTTTGGGAGCGTTGAAGGACATGGATCGGAATGAAAAGTTGTCATTTTTGAGCTTCTTCCAATAATTCATTTTCCCTCTTGGCTGACTTATCTGAGGGCTATGTTCATAGTTCTGATCAGTGATCTTGTAGACATGTCTTTCAATTAATAGATTAGTATGCTTTCTTTCTATGATGTCTTCTTAATGGGGTAACCATTCAGTTACTGTCATGGCTTCATATATATGATCTGTATTCTTTGGCTTGCAAAAGTTGGTTTGCCTCTTTATTTAATGCTTATTATGGCAGTATAAATGTTTATCTAGCTAGCTAACTGTAGTCTTTTGGGCCTCAAATTAACTGTATTCATACTCCTTTTTTGTAATAAATTTATTTATTTTATATAGATATAATTAAGCTTATACTCTAGAATTTTCTCTCAACAAGGCATATTACATCATTCATTGTTCTATACATCAATAAAAGGTTTCTCCCCTGTCCCAATAAAGTGATTTTCCATTAGGCCCTCGAAGTGATCATAAATTATAATTTTGTCCCCCATGTTGTGAGGAAAGGTGTTTGTCCACTCTGGCAAATGATGGTTTGATTTATAGGAAAAGTTATTCTAAACATTTTTCAGGGCCAAGTGGCTGTGTCTTTAATTTATTGCATATAATAACACAGTGCGGATCCTAATTAGAATCCAATAATGAAAGAAAGCCTGCATTCTTTTTATATTTACACTTTTTAAATATTATTTTCTTTTTAAGTGGATTCTTATTTCCCCGGATATTGGCAACAAGATCACTTATATCTGTATCTATTTTTTCATTTTCGTTTCCCTTTTTGCTGATTTATCTTTATAATAGGGAAACATTGATGATTTATCTTTATAATAGGGAAACAATGATGATTTGGCCAATTGATTTTTGTGGTAAACGTTGCTGATTTAAGATTTTCTGTCTGTTTCTCCTAGTTTTTATATGGTATCTTTTGAGCTTAATATATATATTGTTGGCTCAGTTTACTGTTGGCTAAATTTTGTTTGACAATCAATAAACTTACATGAGTCAAACTTGAATTACACTTTCAACAAACACTTCTTAAGTTCTAGGTGCTGCTCTAGTTACTTATTTGGATGGAGATAATCTATTTGAATGGCATTAATGCTGCCCCTTGCCCTCCACTCATTAGCCTTCTCTAAATTCTTTGTGATGTATAAACTAGCTTGATTGGGAATTGGGACAATTCATTCTATAATCTAATACCAGATTCTTGTACGTACATTTGATAATTTTTCTCAATCATGGATATAATAACTACATATGGTGTTTACAACATATCCTTATATTATATCCCTTAAATATATGATGTCTATTTTCTGTCTTTGCTGAATTGCAACACCTCTGTTGATCAAGTTTGTGAAGAAAGGTGATAATTTTAACATTTAAAGAGATCTTATTTGATATTTAGATATGAAGGTCCAGTAATTAAACAAGTGCATAAACTCTCCTACTACGGTTGTTCTAATATGATATACAAACTTCTCCATTTAATGTAATTACCTTTCATATCACTTCTTTTCTTTACCTTTTTTCTTTTGGTCTACAGAGACACCAGATCCTGTAAAACAGAAAACCTCAGGAGGATCCCTTGATAGAGGTTAGTTTGACTTTTCTCATATTTCATTTTACATTGTCTTTAACTCATTTATTTTTTATATTGTTCATATAGTATTTGCAGTTAATATTTGGAGCTACTTGTTTCATAACCACTTGAATTAGTCAATTCGAGAACTATCCTGTCTGGTTTCTGCACCATCTAGTTTCTAGACGCATTGCAAATATATGCATGGATTTCTAGCTGAATATATGGAAACCTCTTTTCAAATATCCTTTCTAGAGATGCTGATTCACCATTCAATTTTTCTGGATACATATATTTCCTAAGCCAGTGATTTATGTACTTCTATGGTCTACAGATATTGCTCTTGCAGACTTAGAGAAAGATAAAAGGTTGTCTTATGTGAAGGCATGGGAAGAAAGTGAAAAATCCAAAGCAGAGAATAAGTAAGACTTTATTTTAATGTCTTTTTGTAGTTTTCCATTCTAGGCATAAAACCAAGCTACATTCCAAAAAGAACCCTCACTAGAAAATAGACAATGTATCAGATAAGGACTATGTTGATACAGTTGCATGACACAATAATCCTACCAACCCTCCATTGGTTCATATGCTTCAAGTTTAGATGAGGCCTCTATTAAAGATATTGTGATTTTGTGATCTTTAGGCCAATACGATATGGGAGGAATGTTTCTTACAAATTTTGACTGTCATTTAAAATATTATGTTTTTTTGTCCGTGTCTTTATGTTCAATGTTCTTAACTTCAGAAATTATTGTGATCTGTTAACAGAGCCCAAAAGCAGCTCTCTGCTGTTGCTGCTTGGGAAAACAGCAAGAAAGCAGCCCTTGAAGCTAAGCTGAGAAAAATTGAGGTAATACTTAACCTGTTGTTCAGTTATTTGTTGACATGATGACATTGCTTTTCTATTATACATGATATCATGATGCATGTCGGCACATCACACAAAGAAGCACATCCTTGTTAAAGGTCAAACAATATAATAAAGATTTGAAACTTAGGAAAAGGCAAGGTTTTATGTTGTCCTGCAGTACACAGAATTAAGATACATGATAATATGCTTCTCTTGACACCCAAAAATGTAGATAGCTGAGCCATCAACTTCTCTTTTCTTCACTCTTGTCACATTCTTACTGGACATTTGGAACTTTCAACCCAATTATTCTTTTACTTTTGTCAATTGGTTTCAAATACCGATGGCATCTCTAAATTGAATCCTTCCTTCACAAAGAATGATGCTTTTATTAATGAAATAAGCAACTTCAGACAGGAAGGAACCAAAGGTAATTCTTTTATAGACAAATTTTGGCCATATCCATGTAAGAGGTGATCTATCTCTTTCTATTACGATACCACAAAATGGTGACTCAAAATTTAATAGCTATTGATGACTTCTCTGAGGATCCTTTTTTTCGTTCTTTCCATTCAAAGGATAACTTTAAGGCATTTAAAGCATGTGCCGTGAAGAAGTTTATGAACAGGCTTTAGTTTCACTTGTAAATTGAATGAAGTAGGTCTACACAAACATACAAGTACTTTTAGTACTACATTCAACTTGTAACACCCTTGAGTCTGATGAGCAGGAACAACTGGAGAAAAAGAAAGCAGAATATGGTGAAAGAATGAAAAACAAGATCGCCTTGGTTCACAAGGAAGCAGAGGAGAAGAGGGCAATTGTTGAAGCCAAGCGTGGTGAAGAATTTCTCAATGCAGAGGAAACGGCTGCAAAACACCGTGCAACTGGATCCACTCCAAAGAAGCACTTTGGATGCTTTTAATTTTTTGCATTTGGGTCTGATGTCATAGCAATAATCAAATTTTGTCTATATTTCTTTTCTTGTTTGTTCTTAATGTTGTTTATGTGTGTAAGAAGCAATTGAAAGAAAAAACATATGAAGTTTATGACATAACTCTTGTAGATCTTTCGCTTAGACGAAGTGTTCTATGTCGGTTTTGAACCTGTTTGTTTATGATTATTCTCAACGTCACTCGGCCTAAGAGAAAATAAATACATATTGAAATTTTGCAAAGGTGTCTTGGCGTTTGTGCCTAAAAGCAAAACAAACAAGCTGTTAACTATCAAGTAATTGAGTTTTTCTCTCTTTATTATTGGGTGTCTTCGGGTCATTTTTGCGTTTACATCACAAGTTATTATTAAGAAAAAGATTGTGTTCTTTTTCTCTTTTTGGAAGATGATGTTTTAAATTGTTTAAATTTTAATTATAAAGTAATGAGACTAACAGGCAATTAGGAAAATAAGTAGTTGTAGTGAAAATAATAATTGCTAGAGTAGTTTGCAAGACGAAGATAATTTATATTCATAGATATTTGTTTTTATGTTGATAAAAATGAGTTACAAAATTTATTTTTGATTAGATAAAATAATGACGCAAAATTTTATTTATGTATAGAGAAATAGACAAAAAGCTTTCATTTTGCGTAGATAGAGAAATTTATTTCTTTTTATTTTTAATGCTAACTATATAACTAAGCTATGCTTTAATTTGATGCTAGCTAATTGCTATGCAGATAAGTTACAAGCATTTCTCTTTCTGAAACTAGAATGAATATGATAATAAGCTGTAGAAACATGTTACTATCAAAATAGGTAAAGATAAAAAGCTTTATCTATTTATGTCGTTAGACTTTATCCATTATTTATTTATTTGAGTTATTTAAGTAATTGATGTACCCTACCACGTAGTAGTGGTGTAGTAGAATTGTTATATGGCGCTAAACCAGAGGAGTTAGAATAGAAAGAGATTTTCTCAACTCT
Organism: Styphnolobium japonicum; assembly: GCA_023212625.1. Taxonomy (NCBI): domain Eukaryota; kingdom Viridiplantae; phylum Streptophyta; class Magnoliopsida; order Fabales; family Fabaceae; genus Styphnolobium; species Styphnolobium japonicum. The sequence continues at coordinate 8,115,187 of JALBWW010000007.1, read as the reverse complement.
CAAGATAAAAGCTCTTATATTTGAGTTGCAATAAAGGTAGAGATTGTGCTAGTATTTAATTTATAATCAGTGTCATTATATTAAGATAGTAGCTACTCATATTTGAATTTTACATAAAATTGCTAAAAGTTAAAGCTTTTCAAGAGGCTTATAAATTTTCACATCATGGTATGATAAAAGTATTAAACAAAAAAGTACTTTCCCCACCTCGAAGAAAGACAGCTAATAAGATGTCTTTTATCAATGTTCAAAGTGTTTTTTGCTTTACCTTATTTTGTAAGAAAACATAATGAACACATTATCAAAAGGGTATGGAGAAATATTTCAACAAGACAGGATCAGAAGGTAAATACTTAGATCCTTAAAAGAACTTTTATGCCAATTTATGTTGATTAGATGATGTTTTGTATGTTAACCCAAAATAGTGTAGTTTACAAATTAAATGGTACTGTAAAATAGTAGATTCACAAACAATTAACACTTCTGAGAAACTAAATCTGACGAACATATCCAGAACATAGTTTTAGTCAATACCTGTAATTCACATTTACTGATCCTAATAAGCCTAACAATCAAAATTCCGTAATGTCACTAATGCTGAATAACCATTATATTCAGCCAATTACCAGGTCACCTGCTTCTCATACTTCTTCAATGGCTTACATAGAAACACTACAAGTCTACAAAATACCCAACCAAAAACTAGATAACACAATATCATACATGCTAGCATGCACTAAAGGGGGCAAATAAAAGCATTACATTCTAAGAAGCTCATGTCATTGTTTATAGGAAAATCTAACAAGAGCTGTAATGCAGTGTCAGATGAGTCTTCTAAGTCATCGGAGCTTGATGAATCAGACCCGGGAATTACACCTTCAGCATATGACATGGAGTTTCTCCACTCCAAATCTTCTTTCAAATTGCTTGCTGGGGTTGAGGATCCAACTGGGTAGGAGGCCAACTCGGCTGTAATGGCTGAGACTGACCCACATTTGTTGGAAGAAGATCCTGGAGAAATGGGACTCTGGCAGCTAGTTTTGTCATCTGATTTGTGAACATTACGAAAAGCCTCTCCAACTTCAGAGTTCCACATGCGGAGGAAGTAGTCAGAATCAGTTTTGCCAGAGGAAGGATTGTTGAACAGAGATGACTCCCTTGAGAGCCTGGCCTCTGCTTCAAGTCTAGCACTCTCCCACTGAGCCATGTGGCGGGTGGAAACAGATGCCTGTGCCTTGGCAATTGGGTAGCGTGAAGAGGCCACTGGCTCGTGGGTTTGTGGGTCAAGTCCCATGCCTATGAGACGCTTCTTCAAGTGGGTATTCCATAAATTCTTGATCTCATTGTCTGTTCTTCCTGGTAGCTGAGAGGCAATAGCAGCCCACCTGAGAATAGTTAATTTGTTGAACACTGTTAAAATTGCCTTGGAGAAGAGGACATGTAGTTATTAATGGATATAAATGCACTGAAAATAATAATTGGAGCTACATTGAATGGTTCATTTGCAGAGGGTCTAAAAGGTCTTTTCACGTCAAGAAACAAGTGGTCCTGAAAGCATAAAGGTAAAAAAAAAATTGTTCCAAAGGAGCTTAATAATCACACATAAGTATTTACCATTTGCTTGCATCTTTTTTCTATGCATCTATAGGACAGTCTAAACACCAAAGATCAAGACTTTCAATTCCCAAAGATCTGCCATAAATTGAGTTCTGGGACTACATTTTCACAAATAATAAGTCTAAAATGGGCTTGAGAGGCATAACACAAAGGAACTAGACCACTCTAAAGTGGACTCTTGCTAGTACTTTTCTACTAAATCCGAAGGAAAGTGTAAGTTGAAATCAAGCTCAATTAAGTACCTATTTCCAAGGATGCCATGAAGCTGTATGACTAGTTTTTCTTCCTCAAGGGTAAAGGGGCCACGTTTAATGTCAGGTCTGAGATAGTTCGTCCACCTAAGCCGGCAACTCTTACCGCAACGAAGAAGACCTGAAAGGAAATAGAGGAGCTTCAACAAAAAGTTAATAAATACAACTTATCCTGATAATATGATAATATTTCTACGAGAGTACCATATCAACTTAAGAAAGAAAATCTTATAATCTTTGGAAACAAGAAGGTGATGTGTATCAAGTTGAAAAGCAAGATAAATGACCAATTAATCTTTTGTTGTTTGACATCAATTAGAAGAAATTTTTTTTTTTTGGGGGGGGGGGAACCTTGATGTGAAGAAAAATCTCCAAAATGGAGGAGTCATGAAAATGAAGATAGTGTTTTGGTTTAGGATATAATAGCCTAACATTAAAAAAAATGATGGTTATGTAAACATAATATAATGCTCCATGTACGGCACTAAAACTAACTTTCCTCTGGTTCAAATTACTTTCCTTTTCGTATTCCTGCCTTTTAACTTTGTACTTGAAAAAGAAGAGTGGGAGAAAAAGAGTTAAAAGTTCTTGACAGTTTCAATTAACTTGATCAAGAGTTGTTAAATTGGTATGAGTTACAAAGGCAGTAAAGTACCATGAACGTAAACGTAGTCAAAAATAGGAACTTTCTCTTGCCCTTCAACCCAATATTGTTTTAATAACACAGTGGGTAAAAATACAACCATTAAAGGGACACAAAAATCATCCAAGACATTTGTAAACAAGCATTACAGCCGATTTCAAAGAAAAGCTACAGAGTGCTCTACGTAAAACTGCAAATTTACTCCCTAATTAAAAAAGACTATTTAATAAGTATGCTTCAAATCATTGAAAAGGGAGCTTCAAAAGCAACATTTTTTATTGCTTACTTGGTGAAACAAAATCAGGGAAAGTTTTGTTTTTAAGAGAAATAAGTGATTGTTGAAGACAATTACTAAACCAAGGACCACCAAAAGAGAAGGACAAAGGATTAAAACCTGCCAACTTGGGGAGAGAACGCCAGCTTCCATGACCACCATTTTTCTTAATATAATTAACAAGAACCTCGTCCTCTTCAGCTGTCCACGGTCCTTTCTTCAAGCCCATCTTGTCACAACAGGGTGTCCTTCCCATTCTTTCTCCAATTCTCAACAACACCCACCACAGGACATTAACAAAGTAAAGATCATAAAACAAATGCAGAACAACCTTTGAAGTTCACACCTTTAGACAGTTAACCTGTAGATTTCTAACGCTAAAAAGACCCAAGAAGACACTTGGAGCCTCAAAGTGAGTTTGGCATAAATAGGGAAGGATTTAAATGTTAAAGTGCGTATGATCTTTATCTGAGGTGATTCGAGGAGACATTATTATTGATGTGGGCTTGCAAGGACGATAAGCGAGTTTCAAGCTGGCTTTATGCAATAAATGCGTGTGCAGTAGCATTGAGAAGTTGAATCATCATTGAGAGAAAAACTTGCACAAACAATGAAAGAGAGTTAATGGGTGTGCGAGAGTTATTTTAAGTTTTCATTTTGCACAGAACTGGAAAGAGAGAGAAAAGCAGATGCAGTGAAGATGATAGTGACAGCATTAATGGCAGAGTCAAGAGAAAGAAAAAAAAATAAAAGAAAAAAGAATGCTTTAATGGCGGATTCTATCCCAGAAAAGTCAGTGTAGAATTGAACATCAACATACACAGTGACACGCTGAGAGATAGGGAATGACTGAGAAGAAAATAAGCATTAATGGAGGGTGCAATGCATTTAATGGCATGCAGTGTACGGACACACCATGAAGTGACCACTTATTTTTGCTAAAAGAAATTAATAAGAAATCTCTTTCTTCGTTTTGTTACATGTGGCAAATAAGAAGAACAAAAAATAACTTTCATTAGTTAGAAATAACTTAGTGGTTTTTTAAAGGAAGCATCTCAAAATTTAGAAAACAAAAGAGAATTACATTAAAATGACATGCAAATATTTATTATTTAAAAAATTACTGTAATTTCTTGTGATAGGAAAAATTACAGTAATTATTTAGTTTAAAAGTTTAACTATTAGAAACATTGTTTAATCTGAAAGATGTATTGAATAAAGACATAATAATTAGAAACATTGTTTAATCTGAAAGATGTATTGAATAAAGACATAATAGTTAGTATGTGATTTAGATTAAATTTTATAAATTTAACTTTGCATAAATTTAAATTTATAAACTTTATTTTTGTTTAGAAGTAAATTTATAATAAAATAATTGTGTTGTTTAAATAGTGTTAATAAAAATTATTTTTAAATTTATAATTCCTCAAAAAATACATTTTGATGTGTGTATTTGATTTAAATTGTAAAAAAAATTAAGGATACTTTTGTAAAATACACACTCAATTATGATTTTTCACTAAATAAACAAGAAAATGTTGGTTCTCAATTTTGAACCCAAAATCATGTTTACATGACCTATCGTAATTTTGCATCATAAATGTCAAATATCTAGGCACAATTTTTAATGCTTCAAACTAGCTTTTAAACTCTTTAAATGTCAAAACAAACATATCCTTAAACTAATAAATACGATAATGTGTTTTAAAATAATCTAGTATAATCTTGAGATAACTTTTAAGAATGATGCTGTTTACGGACAATAATTTTTATATACCTCACATATTCATATTTATCTAGATTTTTTAATATTGAAAAGAAAGAGAAATAAAATAAGAGAAGAAAAAGAGAAAGGAAAAAAGATAACGTAAAAATATGTAAAATTTATTTATACGTAAAAGTATCATTTTTTAAAATATTAAATAGCATTATTCTAGTGCAGCTACAGCAGTACTTGTGTTCAGTTTAAACTGAGATAATTATGTACGTAAACATTATTCTTTCAAAAAATTAGTAATTTTCACAAAAATATTTATTAGAAGCATATTTATTAATAAACATTATTTGTAATTTTATTCTAAATAAATTTCATAAATAAATTTGTTTACAATAAATTTAAAAAATATTTATCCACTAGTTAAATTTGTGTGAAAATTTATCAAAATATTAGTTAACTAAGTTATTATTTGATACACATGCCGAAAATTTATTTATGACATTTGTTAATATATACTTTTAATATATTGATTAAATAATTAAAATTAAAAATATTAAAATTAAAAATAAAATATTTAAAATTTTAAAATTTTAAAATTTAATTAAATATATTTTATTAAAAAAATATTAAATACTTTTTAAAAGACTGAGAATACGTATATTTGATTTAACTTTTATAATCTTAAAATTATAATTTAAACAAATATGTCAAAAAATAAATTTTTTACCAAAACCACGATTTAAGAATTTTGAAAAACTAATTCAAATATGTTAGACCTTTATTTATTGGTGAAAAGAAGGCCAGACCTGCTGGAAGCACAGAAAATTCAACGAATGGTCAGGTAAAACGACTCACAGGTAATAGTGCAATGCACATCTTCGGGGTAATAAATGCAAGCAACTGATGAATTTTGAACCAACTGAAAAGTTATAAATTGATGGAGTCCAACATTTTACCCAAGCTGCTTCAGGATTATCAAAATACATTCATGAACATCAAAAGATACCAAGCATATACCACCTCAGCAACAAGTGTCTGCATATCCTCGTGCAATCAACAATTGAAGTGGACTCCAAAGAGACCATGCTAAAAACAAAATAACTTACCAGCCCTTCAACTGGCAATGGTCATATCAAATACCTTGCCAAAAGAAATTGTGGATAAACCAGGATCACCATGAACCATGTAACATAATATGAGCAGAAGATGTTGCGATAATTGTTAGGAATCGGGGATCTAAGATATCTCCACATTAGTATGATATTGTTCACTTTGGGCCTAAACCCTCGTGGATTTGTTTTTGGACATCACCCAAAAGGTCTCATACTAATGGAGACATTTTCTATATTTATAAACCCATGATCCTCCCATTGTTTAGGCAATGTGGGACTTGTTTGCACCTCAACAATCATCCCCTCAAACAACGGACCATGGTTCAGCCTCCCCTCCAGCGGAAGCCTCTTCGAGTATTCAGCCTTATACTTGTACCGCCATTTGCTCTCCAACAGAACCCGCTGCATAACCAACCTGTTAGGAAGACTTTCAACACAAGATCATTTCCATCTTGCACCGCTGTACAGCAACAGGACACGCCGCCTGATTACCTTAACGCCAGAATCTTCGACTCAGATCCATCAACGGCTGTTCCAATACCCGCCCTAGCCGACACCATCGGCTGTGATACCACTTGTTAGGAATTAGGGATCTAACATATCTTCACATTAGTATGATATTGTCCACTTTGGGCTTAAACTCTCATGGATTTACTTTTGGACATTACCCAAAAGGCCTCATACTAATGGAGACATTTTCTATGCTTATAAACCCATAATCCTCCCCTTATTTAGGCAATGTGGAACTTGTTTGCACCTCAACAATAATAACATAATAGCATTGGAAGTGACAGGTTCATAATAAGGTACATGCCTAAACAGTTCAACGATTTAAGAAAAAGGAAAAAAAGAAAGAGAAAAACTACAGTAAAAAGTAACAACAATTAGTAGCACATCTGCAAATGTAATCAACAGAAACCAAAACTAGACCCAGCAACTATCTGGCGGTTAAAAGCCAATATTAAACTTTCTGAAGGTCCTAATACTGTTTCGGGGATCTCAAAACCAGAAATTAATGAAAAATTGAAAAGCATTCAACAAAGGCTCCAACATTACCCAATTTTCACAGTGCATCTATTTCATTTTGGCTGGTTACTAGGCATTTATTCTTTCCTTAACTAGAAATTAATTATGACACCAAATTCCTTTCATGAGAAAGATCACTTTGTTTCCAATGAAACCAATTTGCTCGGGTTCGTTAGCAAATACCATAATTTAATTTATAACCAGCAAAGACGTCCCTTCATATTTTCACCAGGAAATTCTGTCCCTTCATATTTTCAAGTCTAAAGACGTCCCATCGGTGACTTTGACTTTACAAACATTGTTGGTGATATTGGACGTTATTTGTTTCTTAAATGTTCAAACTTTTCATAAAGGAAGTTCAGATTGAAATATCAGAAACTACCACAAACAAATTTTGACACCAAGTACCTGATTAAAGCATATGAAATAAATAAAAAAATAAAAAGCATATGAAATAAAACTTCCCAAGGTTACACAGAAGCTGACGTGCATTATGACTATGAGCAAGAGTTTGCTCCGGTCTCTGCTCTCTGCTCTCTACTATCTTTCCAGCCAAAAGTCATTGAGTATATATGGAGATCCTCGATTTCAAGAGCTTGGAGGGGCTGGTTACTTATGTAAAGTTTGAATTTTTTTAAGTCAGTAAACGGTTATGGATTTGGATTTTTCCTTTTTCCTTAATAACATGAGACTGTCCTGCTTCTGTGTAAAACTGGTGCGCCACTGCACAAGTAATGGTAAGTTTTTATATTTTCTGTCAATATATAACACTCTCTTGTTCTTAAAAAAAAAAGATGATGTAAATCCCACTGAAATAACGGGGATATGCGGGTCAACCAACATCTTTCTCCAAACCATTTGATGCCAGTAGCTACTTTTTTTCTTCAATTTTTTTTTTATTTCTTCTTAAATAATAATAATAATAATAAAATGATGTACATCATTGCAATTAGTATGGTAGTATTTTCTTGATGTTATTCTGATTTTTTCAGTGAACTCTTGCAAGGAGTGCAGGTATACCCGAATGTATTGTTTAGTATAGTGTGTGTTTTCCCCCCTATTAATTGAAGCTTTTGAGCATTTTCCAATGTGATTCCTTTCCTTTAATTGTTATATGATTTTGTGAATTTAAAAGAAATTGACTATAGAAGATCCAAACAGTTGATGGAGCTCCTACATTTGTCTAAGGCCTCAAATCTTGAATGTGTAAATCTCAGTACCTGTGACAGTTTACACAATCATGTGAACTTAAAAGAGAATTAACCTTTGTAGATCTAAACATTTGATAGAGCTCCCGGATTTATCAGGCATTCAATCTTGAAAGGCTATATCTCATGGAATGTGAAAGTTTGTGTGATGTTGGTCCATCTATTTTATCTCTGCAAACACAAGTTACTTCGATTCTATCAGGGTGAAAAGAACACATGAACCTTGGAAGCTAGATTCACATAAAATCTATTGACTACCTTCTCATCGATGGCTGCTCAAGTCCTAAGGAATTTTCAGTGTCATCAAAGGAAATAAAGCAGCTAAATTCAACAGATACTGGATGCAAATATTGCACTGGTCCATTGGGTGCATCAGCAATCTTCCAAACGAGTTATTTTGCCTGAGATCTATATATTATCTTCGGCTCTTCTAACTGGGGAGGAGGACAAGTCACTGGTGAACCGAAGCTACATATCTTATTTGATGGCTTAAAAGTCTTGTCGAAGAATATCTTTGAGCGACTTGTATAACCTACTTGAACTAGCAGTGCCTCACAATATGAGTGTTTTTTCATGGTTTTGTGAACTGAGACTAGATGGAAGTAACATGGAGAGCTTGCCTGCAAGCATCAAGCATCTTCCAGGGCTGCAGGAGGCTTCGGTCTCTGCCAGAATTTCCACCATCCATTGTATATCTAGATAGATGCCACCAACTGTACTTCAGTGGAGACGGTAGTGGGACACATTCCATTTTATGTATTAATACTTGGGAATCTTCCAGTTCCAGACTCGAGGAGCTTTACATTTCTGATTGTGGACTAGTGATTCAAGAACGGAAGCTACATATCATACTTGATGGCTTACGTTCTTTAAGAAAACTATGTTGGAGGATTGTTGTAACGTGTCTGAACTCCCCGAATTAGTACTAAATGGAAGCAGTGTGCAGGAGGCTTCAATCTCTACCAGAGAAAGAAACTGAAGGAATTGGTTTCATCGGTTTATCTTTCTTGCAATCTTTGAATTTTTACTCCTTTACTAAGCTTTTTTTTCCTGCATTTCCTTCACAAATTAATATAGACAAACATATGAAGTGAAAAAAAGGATGGATGTAGACAATCATATTAGTTTCCATTATGCTACTCAACTAAACTCCCCAATGTAATTTAATTTCTTCAATCAACCATAGCGGTTCAGATATATGTATTCAGACAGCAGAAGCTTCCATAACAATTGAACTGGCTCCAGCTTCCCACTTTCTGGGTTTTGTTCTCTGATTTGTTTTCCCTCCCTCCAATATCCTAAAAGCATATAGGAGGAAATTATAGAAAGCAGAGGAAATGGTGGGTTCAACACTACATAACCCAAGGCTTCTATTTGAGCTGGAGTTGGCTACTATAACCAAGAGATTTCAATTGGATTTGCAGTTGGAAGCTGATGGAGACAAGGAAGATGGGCTACAACCACAACATCATAGATATTGAGATTTCTACGCAGAAACAAAGGACTAATGGTCAAATAAAACGACGAACACGTGACTGTGCAATGCTCATCCTCCGGTAATAAATGCGGTAAAACACTCCAATCCGAGTTCATCAATGTCATCATTCACAGTTGATGTATGTATTCAGAAAAATACGTCTGAAAAATCAGTGGTACGTGCTTCATTGTTTCCCATTTAAAAATTAACAAGAATATGAACATATTCAAAACGAATGACAATAAATATTAATGTCAAGTGGATAGTGTAAAACTATGCATATCAAACAAGATCACAGCATGGATATAGGAAAATAAGAATCAGGGAATCAACCTTGCTCTATAGCCACAATTTTAATATCGAAAGCTTGGTCAAGTTCTTCGGAATATCTTTTAAAATCAGGTCCAATACTAAGTGATGGTTACAGTTCTAAATTCCGTATACTCTGCCTAAAGTATAAATGTACCTTCCTAGTATCAAAGAAGACATTGGCTAGTAATAACCGAGTCTAATCCCACAACGCTGATGAGTACTGTTAACAATTACCCTGTTTAAGGAGAACATTTAAAACCGGTAAATAAATTCTTCAAATTTTTAAGTAAAGATAAAATTAAATGCTTTTTAAATTTCAAAAATATTACATACTCTCCTTTTACATTTAATACCTCCCATTTTAATTTCTTAACCAATACCATTAATGCCTAAAAAGTAATGAGATAATGCAAGATGACCAAATATTTTAATTTTAAAATTTGAAAATAAATCCAACATTCTTCCACCGCAACGCTACTGATGAATTGTTAACCAACCGAAAGGTGTTTCCTTTTTATAAAATGAATCAACTGAAGAGTAATAAATTGACGCATGAAAATGTCCTGCAATGGCCCAAAGCTGCTTCACAAGTATCAAAATACATCCATGAACATCAGAAGCTGCCAAGCATATACCATTTCAGCAACAAATGTCTGCATATCCTCGTGAAATCAACAATTGGAATGGATATCAAAGAGTCCATGCCCAAAAAAAACACTTAGCAAGACCTTCAACCGGCAATGGTCATATAAAAAACCTGGCGAAAAGAGATTGTGGATAATCCACCATCTCCATGAACCATGTAATATAATAAGTGCAGCAGATGTTGAAATTTCTACAACTAAAAGTCCACAATCGATAAGGGAACCCGAAATGGCAGTCCAAATAGCATAATAGCATAGGAAGGGACATATTTCATAATATGGTACATCCCTAGACCGTTCAAAAAAAAAAAGAGTTAGTAACAAACACATCTGCAAATGTAATCAACGGAAACCCAAACTGGACCCAGCAACTATCTGGCAGTTAATAGCCAATATTAAACTTTCTGAAGGTCCTAATAACGTCTCAGGGCTCTCAAAACCAGAGATTAATGAAAAAGCATTCATCAAAGGGTCCAACAATACCCCAATTTTCATAGTCTATCCACTCATGCAGAGTATATGCACCCGCTTGAATGACAGTCACATCAACCTGTAAAAGGCAATGCACACACATCAGCAACAGCAACTACACAACTGAATCATAGTAGACAAACCAGTAACTAAAATAATTGAGCATAAACCACTGCACAGAAATAGTCTCCGAATTTGTAGTACATAATCCTTAACATATGGCCAACTTTTCTTAAATGGAATCATTAATAAACATCGGGTGTGCAAGTAAAAAGCTTAGTTAAAAAAAATTAAAAAAATTTCAATAGAAACCATAAATACTAAAATTGAAGTCCCAAAAAGAGACAACAAATAAAACTATATCTTTTTGGCTGGTTACTATGCATTTATTTATTTTCTAACTTCAAATTAATTACGATACCAAAGTCTTTTCATGAGAAAGATCAATATGTTTCCAATGAAACCCAACTTGCAGACTTTTACACTTAAAAATATACATATAATCTACCAATGCCCATCATAAATATGAAAGGAAAAATTTTCCTATCACTCACCATTGCTATTCACCACAGTTTTAAACACAACCCTGGTATTTACCACCAGTCACCGGCAATAAATTGCCTGATCGATGTGTGGCGGAATTTGCTTTATTTCAGTGCCAAGTTCTTGTTCAATCCTATATCTGAACAAAAGATGGAACACATCAGAAACCTCAGCCAGTATCTTTTAAATTCATTGTCTGTAAATTACGTACAAATTAAAGCGATCCTCATAAGTGATCAAGTTCACTGCTAAACCAAGGTGCCCAAACCTCCCTGAACGACCAACCTGCATATCGGCAGAACATCCATTAGAACACATGTACACATAATCAGTATCAAGGCAAACAAATTAGGTAAAGAGTGAGCAGAAATCAAGCATACCCTGTGCAGATAAGTTTCTGAGTTCTTCGGAAAATCAAAATTAATAACAACATTGACTGCTTGGATGTCTATTCCCCTAGTAAAAAGATCTGTAAATGTTTCACAGCAAAGAAGAAAAATGAAAATTTTAAATTATTCGGACAATATATAAAAAAATCAAACCACAAGTTCAATTAAGCAGATATATTAAACTAAAGATTCCTAACATACATTACCACTTAATATATCATCAGTACATCAATAAACTACACTAAACAAATATGGATTATACAATTATTGATTACAAAACTGATTTTTAAAATAAAATGAAGATAATATAAGAAAATAAAGGAAACAGGGACAAAAAACCAATAACATATTTAAAACAGTCATATCTAGTAGGATAGGCATCATTCACAATTATGCTCATTTGTAGGAGGATACTAAAGTGTCAGCAACATACCAGTACAAACAAGATTTCTGCATGCACCATTACGGAAGTCATGAAATACTCTATTACGATGGTCTTGCAACATCTTTGCATGGATATAGAAACACGAATACCCAAGTTCTGTGATTTTCTTGGCAAGGAGTTCAACCCGATTCACTGAATTGCAGAAGATGATCGACTGGTTTATTTGCAGCTGGAATAGAAGCCATTATTATTATTATTACCATCATATTCACAGCTGGCAACAGTGTTATCAATGGTGTATGGCGGCAAGCCAAAAATCCGCCATGGAATTATGGCGGATGGTGTTGTGGCAAATGGTGGAAGCATGGCGGTCATGCTTAAAACTACAAAATATACTACAAGACCTCCATAATATAAATAATAAAAATCTAGCAACTTATATGAAGACTAATAAACATAATTAAAACATTTTCAAGCATATCAAACTTCAAAATCATGTAAAGCAAGCAGAACAAATTAAAAACCTGGGCAGTACATGTTACAGAGGCTGGACACGCTGGGTGACTGGGTGTTACTGTCAAGGACTTGAGGCTTGGGTGGGTTACAGGGTTAAGGCTGGGTCAGTGGGTTAATGGGTTAAGGCTGGGTGGGTAACGCATACAAAATCAAAGCACAAAAACTCCTTGCCTCCTTGCACAGATGTGAAAACAGAGAGAAGGAGACAGGCTGATACCTGAGAGGCTGAGACACAGACGCTGAGAAGACAGAGAGAAGCTGAGGCCAAGACAGTCGCCAGAGACAGAGAGGAGGGGAGGGAAGGGAGGTGAGTTTACTCTCACAGTCGCACAACAGATCGAAGGAATTAGGGCTTCCTTCAGTTTTTTCAAAACATAAATGAGACAAACTCCAAAATACCCTAAAAAGAGGGGTACCCATCCGCCATTTCAAGCGTGGTGCCGCCATGAGCAACACGCCATGGTGAGGCCAAGACAGTCGCCAGAGACAGAGGAGGGGAGGGAGGGAAGGTGAGTTTACTCTCACAGTCGCACAACAGATCGAAGGAATTAGGGCTTCCCCCAGTTTTTTCAAACATAAATGAGACAAAAACTCCAAAATACCCTAAAAAGAGGGGTACCCATCCGCCGTTTCAAGCGTGGTGCCGCCATGTGCAACCCCCACGCCATGGTGAGGCCAAGACAGTCGCCAGAGACAGAGGAGGGGAGGAAGGGAAGGTGAGTTTACTCTCACAGTCGCACAACAGATCGAAGGAATTAGGGCTTCCTCCAGCTTTTTCAAACATAAATGAGACAAAAACTCCAAAATACCCTAAAAAGAGGGGTACCCATCCGCCATTTCAAGCGTGGTGCCGCCATGAGCAACCCCCACGCCATGGTCTTCTCATGGCGTTTTGGTTGAAATCCGCCACCCCATACCGCCATGGCGCCACCATGGCCGCTATTTGATAACACTGGCTGGCAAATAAGAAAATCCAGAGTATCTTGACAAATAAAAATCAAACCTTAGAGAATAGAGTATTCAAGCAGTGGACTTTCTGTCTCTCTTCCACGAATGCATAAAATTGTGTAATACCCTTCAGAGTTAGCTCATCCATAAGGTTAATGACATATGGTTTTCGAAGATACCTATCTTTGAAGTCCTTTACAGTAACAGGAAATGTCGCTGAAAACATCAGGATTTGACGATTTGTAGGAAGAAAATGAATCAGCTGCTGTATTGAAGGTTGGAACTCCGGGGACAGAAGCTTATCAGCCTGAGAGACACAGAAAGCTATGTAAAGCCTCAGATTGACAAGTCCCTGTTGTGCTCAATATTTTCAACATAAATCAGAGATACAATAAACAGAGGCATTTACTTCTGCTACCAACTTGACAACATTTAGGATACATATTCCTAATCCAAGCAAATCAGACAAAAACCAAAGAAACATAGCTGCACATCAGATCATACTTGTCTAATAATATCCAATCATGTGTTCTAACCCTCATCTTCCTAAACCTCTTTAAGTATGCAACATTTTCAAACGGTTCGTGAATCTCAGCCAGATTCTACAAATAAGTGAATTTCTGGTGAAATCAATTTACCTCATCCATAACAAGCATAGAGCAATCTTTCAGAATACAAACACCCTTCTTAGCAAGATCTAATATTCTTCCTGGAGTTCCAACTAGTAAATGAACAGGTTGATATAAGCGCATAATATCATCTTTCAGGCTGGTACCACCTGTTGTAACCATAACTTGAATGTTCAAATGCTTTCCCAGCTCTTTACACACTTGAGATGTTTGCAAAGCCAATTCTCGTGTTGGGACCAGTATAATAACTGCATTATAGAACAAATACAAAGAGAATAGTCAAAACATGAGTAGTCCTATCATCAATGCTCATTCAAAAACACACTGGCCATGAAATGACTATAAATATTGCAGAATTGAATCATGCATCAACAATGCCACCAAACATATATCATTACTATTTTTAATTAGCTTTCACACCAAAATTTATCTGTGCATTCATCTCCCAAGTCTAAAATTACTTTTCAAGAGAAATAGCAACTTATCAACTAGATTTTTGTTTACTTAAAAGGAATTTCTAAAATTTGTAGTTAAAATAAAGAGATTTTTTAGGAACAAATTGTTCTCAATGCTTTTGTTATAACCAGAAGCGTAGCGTAGAATAAGGAAAAAGAAATAGATACAGAATTTAATGTGGTTCAGCCTACAACAAATTGTATGCCTACATCCAACAGCAAAACAGAGAAAAATCACTATCATCAATTAAGATTACATGGGGTAGCTGCACAACACTGAAACCTTAATCCCAATACACACCACTCACTGTGAAAGATATTATGTATTGACCTAACTATTCAATTTGCAATATATATATATATATATATATATAGAGAGAGAGAGAGAGAGAGCATATCAAGTGAGAGGAATGGCTTATTTGTGAGAGTGAGAAGAACAAATATTGACCATTACCTCATGCATGTATGGTCAAGATTAGAACATAAAGTCATGTGACTTTATAACAGCTTTAGTATCTTTCTGGACAAAAAAACTGAAAACAGATACGGTAACCAATTTGATGCCCTTTGAAGCCCGCTTGTTCTGTGAGAATTATTCAGAAAATTATATTGCTAAACTTGCTGAACCTTACAGATTACAAATTCCATTTTCGTATTTTTAGTTTTTAATAGCATGACATTGCTCAGAATCAATAGCAGGCTACCAGAAAGGCTTATGGAACAGAGACATTGTTATATACAGTCCTATCAGGTAGACTTCTGAGAATCTTGTAAAAAGCTGAAGGTAAGTGGAGGAAGTCAAACCTTGAATAACATTAGTATCCTGATCAATTTTTTCCAATGCAGGAATGCAAAATGCAGCTGTCTTGCCAGTTCCATTTTTAGCCCTAGCAAGAATGTCACTGCCAGTAAGAGCAATTGGAATGCTTTCTTCTTGGATAGGAGAAGGCCTTTCAAAACCCTTCTCATATATTCCCATGAGCAGCTCACGCTTCAAAAAGTAATCCTCAAATTCATTTCCTTTAGTTGCTGTCACATCCTGGGAACAAAATGAAGGCAGATCAAGATCAACATAAAATGTTATAATACAATAGTTAATAACTCCAAGCCTCACAATGAAAGAAGTTTAAATGACTAACCCATACACGGTATTATTTATTAGGCATTTCAAGTGGGTATTAAAAATATCATGTAAATATGCAGAAACATAACCACACCACACTTGGAAATCTAGCACTTAATTTTGGGTAAATGCCACTGCACTGGTTACAAGGAGTACATATCAATACATTTCCTAAATCTCTAGACAAAGTATAAATAGTTGAAACAGTTTGTCAGTTTAACAAGTATGATTGTACTCTAAATAATTGACAGACAGCAATCTCAAATGCCTAATAGTTCATAGGGCACCAAAAATGACTTGAATCAACAGAATTCCAGTTAAGTTTTATGTACAGAAAGAACTTCAACAAATGCTTCTAATGATAGGCCTCCAATTAAGCAGATTTATGTTAAAAAGGGGAAGCCCAGTCTGCAGGTATACAAAAGACAAAATAGAAGGGACAACAAGAGAATTTCGCCAAAGGTATATGACATGCCAAAAGAGTGGGCAGTTAGTAAGGAGGATGGTCTGCATAACAAACTGGACAGCTGGAAGTTCAGGAGGGGGAAGATTCTGGACACCTGGAAGGGAAAAAAGGGTGCGTGAGGTTATAGAGGATGGGAGAGAAGAGAAAGGGAGAGAGTGGTCTCTGGGCTCAAGAATTTCCAGAGAAGGCACCTCGCTGTGCGTCATTTCCTAAGAATTTTGCCAAAGGTATATGACATGCCAAAAGAGTGGGCAGTTAGTAAGGAGGATGGTCTGCATAACAAACTGGACAGCTGGCAGTTCAGGAGGGGGGAAGATTCTAGACACCTGGAAGGGAAAAAAAGGGGTGCGTGAGGTTATAGAGGAGGGGAAAGAAGAGTGGTCTCTGGGCTCAGGAATTTCCAGAGAAGGCACCTTGCTGTACGTTATTTTCTAAGTTCTGTTTTGTTTCCTATTGTAAGGAGGTCTACCTCCATAGTCATCTTTTTTCAGAGTTCTATCGTCACTCTGTAAGGAGGTTTTTCCTCCATTTTCATCTATAAAAATCCAGTTATCTATCATATAATATATTCAGGTATGAAATAACAACTCCATATTAGTAAAGACAAACCAAAATAAAAAGTAAGGAATTAGAAACATCACAAATAAGGTGTACTGCCCCAAGGATCTCAAACAAAATATATGACTGAAATAAAATCAAATATCCAATCACTTGAAGCATAAGATAACAGTATTCATAGCCATACCTCTGTCCTATAGCGTGTGTCAGGTGCTGGAATCTTTAATCTTGCCTTCCAATCTTGTGAACTAATAAAGGAAAATAAAAAACGATTGAGGATAATATAATTTAGAACACATTCTTTCCTTTGGCCAGAACCACTAAAAATCTAAAATAGCTTTATCAAGCTGTTAAAGAATTGAATCTTACATGGTGACAATATCCAAACCTATCACAAACTCATAATTTCACAAGCATCACTCCATACAATAAAACATTTGCAACAAGGAGGCATTAAGCCTTGAATGTGAAAAATATCAACTTTGCATTCGAGCATAAACACAACAGATTGCAAGGGTAGAAGAGGTTCAGCAAACAATGTGATTTATAAATCAAAGCATCAGAACGTGTTGATGAGAAAAGAAGGAAACAACCAGTGTTTTTAAAACCGGTCCAACCATTATTAGATGATTCTTTGGTCTCTCCCCTCCTAGAAAAAAAATTGACGAGTTTCTGGTCTGATTTGATTGCTTGCTGGATGATTTTGTGAAGTCATGTGTGGGTTTTCAGTGTTCGGGGTGGTTTAGCTTAAGCACTATACTGCGATTTCGTTCCAAATTCACAGTCTAAATTGCATGCATCGATATGTTTCTATTATTATCTTTTATCTTGCGTGTGCATAAAGGGTGAGTGTGTTCTGGACTGGATTAGTGGGGAAGTGTTCACTCAATTTGGAATTTAAATTTGACTGAAGTTTGTCTACTGCTTTCCATGTCCTTGATGAATCTATATATGGGAGTGAATAAATTGCGTTCCCAGGAATTACTATAACTCACTTGTATGTCCTGCGAGCTTCAGAATTTGCATTATATATGGAAAGTTGGAACCTAGATTGAAATTTGATATTAGAGGTTTGAACTTAATCTTGAAATTTGACTTGTTGGTTGATCTCTTTATTAATTTCTATATATATATATATATATACCAGTTCAACCTTGACCCACTCTTCTCTCCGGTTCAACCGGTTTTTAAAACATTGGGAACACCATAGAGATAGATAATCTAGAACCTTCACAAAACAGCAACGAAGCATGTTGGTTTACTGCTCAAATTGGCGCTTCTATGCTCATTTAAGAACCCGACTACAAGAAGGTAGAAACATATTCCAATCACTTAATAAAAATAACATGAAGTCCAGTCTTCACCAAATAGAAAAGAACAGAAAACCCTAGAGACGCTACACTTTAGAACAAAGTAGTTAATGGCGGAATGCGGCCACTCCCAAAAAGTAACATGCGGCATAGCGGATCACGAAGCTGCCACAATGAAAAAACTTTAAAAATTTGTAAAACATACATTATTAATAACCCTAATAGTTTTAAAATTTTATACAATAAACAATAAACAAAGTTTAATACTCAAAATTTAAGACGCATTTATCAATAATCTTAGTGAAAGGGTTATTACTTATAATAAAACTTAAATACCAATAACAAAAGTCTAACAAGCATAACTAGATAAAAAGAAAGATACTTATTACCCAAAATAAAAGGACAGCGGTGTCAATTATGAATTACCAAAAACAAAAAGACAGTGATGTAAATTACCAAAAAAAAGGACAGTGGTATATTTTCCTTTTTGGATGAGTCATCTACTTGGAAGATAGAATGAAAAAAAAAGTTCAGAAGGCTGTGGCGACCAGACGAAGAGTCGTGGGAATAGATGGGAAAAGAGCAAGAAGTGCCATTTCAATTCTGAACACGCACGGCAGAGCGTGAAGTGAAGGCCCGCAACGGGATTTTGGGATCTGGCCGGATGGACAACCACTATTCAAGCCGCGACCGGGTGCTATTGCGGCATTCCACACCGCAATAGTGAAACACTGCACCAGGAGCATTTGGGAGCAAAGAGGCTCTGCTCGGCTCCGCAGCAGCGCAATTGCCGCCACTCCGGTCGCTATTAACTACTCTGCTTTAGTAAGACTAACACACAAAGTAAAAAACATTGCAGTTGGACAGATTGTTTTTGCCATTAAAATAAAGGAAACTTGACCTAAATATATGGACATTACAGAGATACCACCACAATCAACAAGCATTTAACTAAACATCTCCCTATACAAAGCTCTTGTTCTGTCCTTATCCTCTGATACTTTTAGGCAGTCAACCACACACACACACACATCTAACTACAAACATTGAAAAATGTCTCAACCCAACAGCACATCCCGAACCCTGAACCAACACCATAAACCCACACACACAGTACACTATTAAGCCCATAACAATGCATATGTCGAAAAGAAAGTAATATCAAGAAACGCACCTTGGGTCAACGGCTTCAGACTGAACAGTCTTCTCGACCTCGTCAACCACGTTGGAGTCAGTACCAGCACCCAACTGCGTCCTTCTCAGCCACTGTTGCTGTTGCTGTTGTTGCTGCTGGTACAGCTGCTGCTGCTGCTGTTGTTGATGCTGCTGGTACTGCTGCTGCGCGAAATGCCTCTGAACGTACTGTTGGTGGTGAGGGGGCCTCGGCTGAAACGGAGGGTTCGCGTTCAAACCTCCACCTCCTCGTCCAAGGCCAATCCCAGGTGGGTATCTTGCTCTATTGTTATTGTTATTGTTATTCATAGCACCGATTCAAAAGCCACAAAAGCTTTTCTACCTAAAGAATGTACAAAACCGCTAAGAAATGCTACCCGAGTACGAAGCTAGGGTTTCAGGGTTCGTAAACCCGCGAATGCTTCTTTTTTTTTCCTGGAAATGGCTAGCAATTGACCCTAAACCTACCAAAATCTGAGAAGAAAAATCAAGAAAGTTTCAGGGGTATCATACAGAGAGCTACGGGGGACCCAAAAATGGCTAGGGTTTTCTTCTAGGAGGCAAAGATTGGGAGGGGATTTGTACAGATCTAGAGCAGAGAGAGTGCGAGGGAAGAGAGCATTGGGGATGGGATTTGGTTCAAGGGAGAGAGGATTTTTGTTTTTGAAACGAAGAAATCGAAGAGAGAAAAAGTGATTTGATTTTGATCTTCGTTGTTGGTGTTTGGATGAAAAGAGAAGTTGAAGTAGTAAGAAACAGAAAGAATGGCGAAACCTCTACTTGCTTCCTTTACCTCTAGGGCGTCCAAACCATTTTTCTCATTATTGCTTAATGGCCCCACTTCTTCCTTGTATATTTGTAAAGCTGCCCACTTTTCTTTTGTCTTGTCTCGTTTCTGTTCACTTCCCTCCATCTTGTAGCAAAATAAAACTATTTGTAATTAATCATGTTAATATTAGGTTAGATAGTGAACGGAAACACTTTTGATTTAGGTTTAATTATTTAAATTAATTAGTTGAATCAAACATGATATAATAATAATTTATATATAATAATATAAATATATGAAAATATTTATAAAAAATATAAATTTTTTTTAAAATTAATTAATTAATAGTCGATTGATTTAATTAAATTTTAATTAATTTTGATCGATTTAAAATATTTTGACTTTAAATTAAGTTATAGGATTGAAATATAATAGTTTATTTATTTAGTTCATTGTTAGACGAATGAAGTCTGATCCAATTTTAATAATACTGTTATCTATCCTTTTTTATTTTGTTATCTCATTCTTATAGTTTATTTATTATTTGGCCTATAAAATTATGCTACAATTAATTTAAATAAATTTATATAGTAAAATTAATTCAATTTTAATTAATGATTAAATTAACGAGTTCAACTAACTTATTTTTAGAATGGGTGCTGTCAAGTAACTTGAGAGTAACACTGGATACAAACATGAGGTGTGGTGGACGCACCCCACACCATCAGTATATATATGCCACCCAAAAGCACTTCTATTTAAGAAATTCAATTGAATTCAATTTTAAGAAAGTCTTTTATTTGAATATTATTATAGCAAACCTGCGGGTACCCAATCAGCTTAACTTACATGGGGCAGGTTTTAACCTCATCTTGCTGTGAGATGAAGCAAGATGAGTTTAAACAGTGTTGTAGGGCGAGATGAGTTCAAGTTTAAAAGAGTGTGCTTCATATTTGATGCACTTGAAATTTCTAATGCAATAGGTACTTCTTTTTTAATAATTTATATTATATTGTGTATTAGGTAGTATATGCGCGTAGGGTGCATGTTCCGTTTTTGTAGGTAGAGTGTGGATTTCATCTACAAAACCCGCATGATGTATAAGGACAAGTTGAATGTTCTTTTAAGGGATGTGGGGTAGGTTTAAGGTGAACAAAAATGTATCCCTACCTGTCCCATTATCAAGCTTTATTTGATTAAAATTTCATTAATTTGGTTTAAAAATCAAATATTTTAAAATCAAATTAATTCTTATTTTATAACTATTCAAACAAAAGATTTCATTTCAAAATTAGATCAATTTTTACCTTATAGCTTTTCAAACAAAATATTTTATTTATAAATTAAATCAATTCTAAAAATGTTATAATTTCACATAGTGGATGGGGATATCATCCAAAAATATATATTGTTAAGAAAGTTACTAGAAAGTTTCCACAAAAGCTATACACTATATAAGATATGATTTTATAATTTGTCTAGAAGTTCTATATAAGATGTAGGTGTACGGGTCTATTGTAAGATTCAAAACCCAAGATAGAATTATCCATTTATTTCGAAGGATGAGGTAACACTAATTTTTTCCAACACTTGAAAGTCATTCATTTCAAGAAACCCACTAAGGCAAATAAGAGTCGAGAAGGTAAATGAGCAAAACCTCACTTACAGAACTATTCTGCATAATGCATGATGGACTTCTCAAAATATGAGTAGTCTCTCTGGCTCTCACTCTGCTAAACCTTCATCTCTCTACTTTACTAAAAATCCTTAATTCAATCTTTGGTCTCTTCACCACATAAGATGCTAATAGCATTCCTATCTCTATAGCCTATGGAAAACGAGTAACAAGTTATAATTAGAGGCATATCTTTTGCAAGTGGCAACAACTCACCTTATTTTAAATTAATATATATTCTCTATAACATGGCATACAACGAAAAGGTGATTAATAGTGAGATTGGTGCTGGCCTATTATGGTAGCAATTTTTTACTTATTATTATAGCTCGCTACAAGTTCTCCCGACAGTCATTGCTTCTTTGTCCTAGTTTTCTTTTTTTGTTGTAAAGCAGGATATCTTTTTGTTGAAAAAATAATAGATTAATCCCATGAGATATGATTATACACGTGAAGTAAATACCCTTCCCAACTGTATTTTCTCTATACACCTCCCTTAAGTTTGCACATTTGTGGAGCATGTAGGTCACAGTGGAAACGGAAACTCACTGACAAATCAGTATTCCTACAGGAATAACATCATGAGCAACCCTGAGTCTCTGATGTTCTTGGGCTGTTGTTCTTAGCTTTTCAGCTGCCTATACAAGTTCCAACATAAACTCCAATTAATGAAAAAATAGTTGAGATATTCCAGATAACCAAAAAAATTAATGGGTGTATGACCTTAGGAGCCACTTGAGAAGATTTCCACAATATTGCAACACAAGCTTCTGGACTGATTAGAAAATCACAACCCCAAGAAATATACTTCATATATTTGGAAACGATAACCCACCACAAGAAAAAGTTCATAACCTTGTGATTGCATTCCAAGGTAGACTGAATCAATTTCTCGAAAGTTAATTCGTACAAAAAGGACAAAGACCTCCTAATGCCACCAACCAAATTAGGCTAATGGTTTCAAGTGTACTAAATTTACTTTCAGGAAAGAGGCAAGATGGATTCTAATAGCATACATCAAATTCAAAATGTCCTTACAGAAACAACTACTTGTCTTCAACTAAAAACAGCAAAAACAGTACCCACAATGTGATTCCAGCCACACGTTAAAGCATAATTTATTTGTTGCGTTTGGCAGCACGCCTTCCTTGGCCTTTCTTGGGTGGTCCTTTTCCCCGCCGCTTCAACATTTCAAGCTTCGATAAGCGTCTAAACAGAACAAGATAATAAATGCATCAGAAGTCTTGAATGAGTGGAAATCAATGTAAGATAACCAGTAAAAGCTACCAAAGATTCTAATTGTAACATAAAGGACATCCTTCACAAAATTTTGGCCGTTTCAATTCTACATTAACATAAATTAGTATTACTAGGATAAAATGCACTTGGTGCAGGACAACAGAGCCAAATTCACAGGGGAAACCAGAAACAAACTTCATCTGATTTATATATTGAAGAAGCTTTCATATTGAGAAAGAATAATGCACTTATAACTAACAGTTAACAGAAATACTCACCATCTTTGATAGAAGATTATTTCTAATTTATAAAGGAAGCTTAAGTCGAATATAATTTGCATTGATCCTTTTGTTTCTCCTTCTTATTTTGAAAACGCTAAACTAAAACTCCAAGGCATAGAAATGAGACAAGAATTCAGAAGATAACATTTTATCCTCCGATTAAAATAATCCCATCAAGACAATAATAGACTAATATCCATATATAAATATATTCACAGTATTAGTATGCAAATGTCATTATATTGAGGAGTTTATTTTTACATTGAGCAGTTCAAGTACTGTCAAAGGTTACATATATATCGCAGAAAAGAATAACCAATATTGTTGTCTAAATCACTGCAGTCAACTTACAAATTGATGGAGCTCATTTACCAGGACTAAATTGTGCAATGGTGCAGAGTACACAGGTTTTCTTGATTCAATGAAACACTCAATTATGAAACCCCATCCCAGAAGAAAAAAAAGGGACTTTATGGTACCATTCAATTCATTCATTAAAATAAGGAAATCCCACAAACTTGCACGCACTGACAATCACAGGAAACTCCAAAAAAAAATAATTGAATACTGTCACAGAGACATAAGCGCAAACACGTAGTGGGCATTGCTCTGTGAGCGTGTGATAATGGGTAGAAGGGAGGAGGCGGGGGGGAGAAGGAGAAGGAGAAGGAGAGTGAGAGAGAGTACTCTTGTTCTTGACGGGCCATGACAAGAGGGTCATCTTTGTTGATGTCATATGGGTACCATTGCGCGACTTTCTCACCGAAGAGCTTCTTACGGAGAAGCTTGTGGGCAGATCTCTGGCCGGTGGGGTTCAATTGATGGCCGAATATCCTGGCTCGTGCCTCGGCCACTCCCTGAGTCACTGCTGCGCCCAACATGCTCTTCAAACCACCGCTAGCCATCTCTGCTTTCACCGCTGCACTTCCGACTCCACGGGGTGCAAATAAGGGACTGTCTGGTATTTTATTGGGTATTTTCAGAACCAGATTAGATCAAATAGTGACTCATCAACAATTATAATTAAATTTACAGTTAAATTATTTTAAATTTGTCAAAATTAACAAATTTAATTAAATCATCTGATCTATTTTTTTTTAACTGATGGACCATTAATTTTTTTAAAAAACACATAATATTTTTCATGTTTGATAAATAATTTTATATATTTTATATTATTACATGTAAGATATATTTTAAATTTTATTGGATGGAGTGAAGTGGTTAGTAATAAAGTGGAGTGGTAAAAAGACCTCAACTTATTATTTGAGAGTTTTTTAAGTAATGGAGTGGAGTCGTTAAAGAGGGGAACCCAAACCACTCCATACCACCCAAATCCTCAATTTCTCATACCCTCCAATTTGAGAGGTTTGGAACAAAATAAAATATTTCTCTCTTTTTTATTTTTACTTAGTCATTTATAATTTTAACCCTCTTTTATTTTTAAATAATGTTGTTGGTAACAAAAATTAAAAGGATAATATTATAAGTAAAATGTATAATCCACTCCACTCCATTAATGATCATTATGACTTCTAACAATGAGGTTTTCCTCCATTCCCTTATTAAAACTTTCAAACAATAGAGTAGTGTACTTTTACTCTTTCACTCCATTTTATTCCAAATCACTCAATTATAAACTACTTTACTCCATTTCTTTCAAAATTCTCAAACATAGGCATAAATTAGTTTAATAACATCATTAAGTACAACCAACTAATTTTAATGATTAAATCTAAATTAAAAATCTCATCAATTTATTGTTCAATTTAGTTTTAACAATATTAATTTAAAATATCATATCACCTTTCTAAAAGAACTATTTTTTAGATAATTAAAATTTATAATAAAATAATTACAATAAATAGTAATCAATTTATTATAAAAAATAATTATTTCGTGAAAATTGTTATTATTTAATTTTTTTTAATAAATATGATACCGAGTTAAAATATAACGTATATATTACCAATTAACCATAGCTCACATGACACTCAACCCAGTCCTTGAACTAGCCATAGTATCTGTAACATATTTTTTTGTTACAAATCTTAACACTAGTTTGAACTAGATGGAAAAAAACTCTCAGTTGTATTACCCTCGGACACACAACCCACACTCTTCTTAGGAGGCTTATTTTTTTCTAATTAGTAGATGGCAGAAAAAGCAGTGTGTAGCAAAGGCTTTTAACTTTCTTTTAGTTTCCTGGTCAACGTACAACAGGCTTGAACTTGATAGCCACAAAAACAAAGAAATTCAGAAAGTGTTGGCCAATACTGAAACAACCTCTCAATGAAGCAAAATCCACGGACAGCCGAATAGCCCAACCTGTAATTGCTAGCTTGAACAACCATTTTGTTACAATAGATAAATGATTGTCTCACTATATGGAGAACCATCCTATGACATAAAAAAGGGTACATAGATACCTCACACAAGACAATCTCTTATCAATTCCACAACCGCTACAACCTCATCCTGCATCACCGACTTACACACCAATCAGCCCGTATTGCAGTAAAACCAGAAGGAGGAGAACCAACAAAAGAGATAGGCACTGGGAAGTAGTAGAGAGAGCCGAAGCTACAGCACTTGATTAGGGGCTTGCTGGTCTTGAGATCCTTGACAATAAAAACAACAGAGAAAAACTCATTGCTACAATTTCTATTTGCGGTGAACTGTCTAGGATATGCTACAATTTCCTTTTCCTTATAACGTAACATGTAGTAGGCCTTTGCTTTTATCCACATATATATAGCTCAAAGCATGGATTTCATAGAGATGATGGCGCACACCCTATGCATCATCTTCTCTAGCAGTATAACATAATTCAAGCAATCAATCACATTCTCTAGTGTTTTTATTAACTTCAGGCAAACAAAGATTACAGGTAGCCCTTTTCTTTGCAGCATTGAATTGCGTCCTCAACCATTTCCTCGAGTCCGTACTTGAACACAAATCCAGCATCTATGAGCTTCTTTGACGATAAATCTGGAAGCTTGAGACCTTCAATTTTTTTTAACGAGCTACAAGAAGAAAGAATCAAATATTTGTTGCAATGAGATCAAAGAGAAATCATTTACTTAAATCAAGATTGTCAAGTCTGAGACGGACAATAGAACTTACTCTATTGTTGGCAGTTTAAATTCTGGGTATTTGGCAGAGAAAAGTTGAGATATGCTTTCGACAG
The DNA here is from genome assembly GCA_023212625.1 of Styphnolobium japonicum. Classification (NCBI taxonomy): domain Eukaryota; kingdom Viridiplantae; phylum Streptophyta; class Magnoliopsida; order Fabales; family Fabaceae; genus Styphnolobium; species Styphnolobium japonicum. Next base: position 8,088,783 of record JALBWW010000007.1, on the reverse strand, counting down.
TTACCAAACATGATGAACAATTATACCTCCCTTTGGGATTAGGATGTTCAAGCAGAAATATATGCGCTCTAGCCACGTCATCCACATGCACCATAGGTGTCTGAAGGGCGTAACCAAATGGACCTTTGTCACCTGCATAAATTTCCTTTTATTAAGAATCTTAATCACTATGTACTCGGACTAACAGAAAAAAATCAGCACTACTATCTAAACTGATTCAACTGAAGTACACGAAACAGAGTTACAATATATGATTTGGCTTTTTCTGGAAGATTTATGATTGTTTAAACATTCTGTCAAAGTGACAGGACCTTCAAACTCATTGTCAACTATTAAATGGTAGAAAACAGGAGAAGCATATTGCGTCACATACCAAATGCCAAAAACAATGAAGCACGGACTGAGCCAGGAAGCTTAGGACAAATGAAGGGCCCATGAACAAAAGTTGGAACTACAGTCACAACCTCGAATCCATTCTGTTCTCCAAATTCAAGCACTGCCTTTTCTGTCAGTGTCTTAGAAATCGCGTACGACCACCCAAATATCTTTGAAGCTTTAAGATAATCTACATCGCTCCACAAGCTCTCATCCATCACTTCATCATCTTTGCCATTGAAAGTAACAGCAGAGGCACTAGAAGTGTAAACAACTCGCTTCACACTCTTCGAATTGTGGCAGGCCTTCAAAATGCCTAGTGCACCATCAATGGATCTTTTGGTCACTACTTCCTCGGGTTCTCTTACTTCAAAGTCAACTGGGGTAGCAACGTGGAAAACTCCAATGCACCCTTCAATGGCTGCACTGAAACTTTCTGGGATGCTGAGATCTGCACTGAGAATTTGTAGCCTTTGGGATGCCCCAGGTAAGTTTGTGAGAAAGCTAACATCTTTCTTGTGTTCTGCTTTATTTTAAAAATAAACAAAATTTGTAATTTTGTTTAGTGAATCAAGTTGCAAACATAAGTCCCGCTACCTCTTATCAGAATTTTTTGTCAAAAAAAAAACAAAAAACAAAACATTTTATAAACTTGTAACAATTTAATAATGGACAAGTCTTGCATGGTTCCCTTAAACCAGGGAAACAATAACATAGTTAAAAATATGTACTGGATGGGTTGCTTCTTTCTACCTGGGTCGGATCTCACAGTGGTATTAACCGAGTAACCATCTTCAAGGAGTCTCTTGATGATCCATGAACCAATAAAACCAGTACCTCCTGTAACACACACTCTTCCTTTGCTTTCTTCCATTTTCACACACCTTCTCACTTGCTCTGGAAACTGGTATGCACTATTTACTCGATGGATTGGAAAGGAAAAGGTAGGAAAGTGGAAAGTACGGACTACATCCTCTGCGGGGCACATGTTCCTTTATAATTGGAAGTTGGAACTAAGCCAACATTGTATCAGAGAAATTCCAAATTTGACCCTTTTCTTTCTTCCTTTTTTTTGCCCACACTTTTGCACCGCCGAGCCGCACACTTCTTGCTGACCGTGGGTTAAATGCTTGAGAAAATGATACCAAAGGTTAGTTTGGTAAAAACATATTTTTATTTAATTTTTAGATAAAATTAATTAAACATTTAATTAATTTAATTAATAATTTAAATATAATTAATCAATAATTTATTTTATTTTAATATATATAAGTTATTGATTAAATTAATTTAATAATTTAATAATTTCTTTTAAAAATCAAATAAAAATACTATTTCCCAAACGAGTTATTCTCCTTAAATGCTTCCAATTACACATTGCAGCTCATGTGCACCAGCCATTCTCTTTCACTTCTGACCGTGGCCCACTTCTGACCCATTTGGACCACATCTCATAATCACCAAGACAAATTTGCCTCCCTTTCTTTTTCTATCTTGATCGTGGGTCCATTGGGCTCTTCGTTCATCATGGTCCAGAGGAGGAACAACACTACAGGATTAAAATTTAGAGCTCATTTGTTACGGATTAAAAATTAATTAATTTTAATTTTTAATAATTTAAAAATAAAATTTTAATTTCTTTTAAAAGATAAAAATTATTTTATATTTTTTTATAATTATAAAAATTATTTTTTTAAATAAAAGTAACTTTTCTCTTTTTTATCGCGAGATATTTTTTTTAAAAGTTAATGAGAATAACTTTTCATTTTAACCATTAAAAATAATTTTTTTAAATAAATAATTTGTTTAATAAGCTTAAATATACATAATTAACATCATTCAAAATAATTTTTTATTTTAAAAAAGTAATTTTTTCATCAAATAAGAAAGACTCTTATTTAAAGGTTAATCTTACTTTAATCTACAGTCACCATATCGTTGTCCAGACAAAGAATCTCCCTTTATCCAATTTACTTTCAAGATTACCGAATTGTTTGCACCTTTTGATGACTTGAAGCTTCAAAAATATTTTGCAGATTGGTATGCACAAAGCAGCGTGAAGTTTCCGTGGTTCCACTGAAGACAGTATGGGAACAATTAAAGTTTTTACGTGTTGCCACATGAATTTTCCCTTCTATGGGAAAACTTGTGTGGCCAAATTTCAGCAGAAGTAGAAGAATGTTTACCACTAGTTTCAGCATCAGTCACTAAAGCTTTGCAGAAACAAACCACTAATAATTTACACCGTATTATGTGCTCCCCACCTTATGAGTGAATTTGATTCGCTGCCTTGATCTTCCAATATTGCCCTGGTCCTCATATAGACTCAAATGAAGCATGTGGACTTAAGTTGGTATCACCTCCTATAGGTTTTATGGAACCTGACCCATGACCCGATCCATTTGGATCATGATTTATTTATTAAATGAGTAAAATAAATGAGGGGAATGGGAGTTACTCAGTTATAACTTATAACTCTTGGTGAGTTGTAAGTACAAATATGCATACAAGAAAAAGAGAGTATGTCTATGACATATGAGATGAGACACATAGTGAGACACTGAGCACTGAGAATTATATTTTCTATTCATAGAGAATTAAAAAGGTTCTTCATAAAGGTTCAGAGTGATTTGTATGTGCAATACTGTTTTGGATTCCCGTAATGGAGTAATCCACTTCTAAACCGTTGGATGTAGATTGATTAGTGACTACAAAAGATCAAGGAGGGACAACCAACAGGTATATGGATACATATGTTGTTTTAATGCTTCAACTTCCAACAGCTCCAAATTAAAACAGCATGCTAGCATGTACAAACATGGAGCCTTCTATATTACACCTAAATGATATTGGTGTATCCATACTCCATCTAATTTACCTATTATAACAGGTTTGAACATATTTAAAAATCAACCTCTCTTATTCTCTTATTTGCATTTTAGTCTTTTTTCATATTTTTTTTCTAGTCATGAAATTTAATTTATTTTTTTTAATGAAAAATAATACTTTTTATTAAATAATTTTTTTAATTTTCATTTTTTTTTTCTCATTCATGAAATCTTATTTTATTTTCTTTTGTTATGAAAAATAATTATAGTCAACAATTTTTTTTTTCATGGAAGCAAACGTCATGGAATTTTTTTTATCTTGTGCTACCTGGCTCCACTAAGCTCTTTCATCGGTCTCCCCATCTCACTCTTGAAGAAGTAATAAAATGTTCTTCATGAGCTTAACTCGTAGTGTTACTAACTGAGGACATTTGATCACCATATTAGCCACATCATGCAACAATATTGCCCTTCAAAGGAGGAACTCGACTGGTTTCATAATCACATGTTGGTGAAGGCTAACCACATGTGGCATCTTCTCTACCACTCCTGCAAACCCTTCAGGATCAATCTTAAGTTTCAAACTAAATAAGTACTGCTGCGAAGACAAATACCCAGTTGCTAACTTCTTCAAGTTGTCATCGTCACAATGAAAATATTGTTGCATTGCAGCCATTACAGTGGGCACTCACATTCCATTCCTTTGTTTCAAACTCATAGTAATAGAGTCATCATCCGTTGAGGATGCAAGGCCTTCTACAGATTTCTTCTTAGAAGCCTTAGTTTACCACAAGGCATGCAAGCGGTCGAAGAAGACTAGCCTATGTGGAATCAAGCTACAGACACTCGACAACAAGAAGCAAGGAAAGGCTAGTCAAAATAACAAAATTGTTATTTTATACATGGCGATTTTAACAATCCCGAAATGAAATAATTTTTTTTTCATTTTTTTCTTGACAAGTGGCCTAAAGCAATTTGAAAAAAAAAAAAGTAATTCTTCTAACCTTGAAGAATGCTAAAGCACAAGCTGCTAGAAAATGTTTTTTTATTTATTTTTTAATTTTTTCCATGTATATTTTATTTTATTTTACGTTGGTTGTCACAGTAGAAAATGTTGTGTTCCCAAAATAAGCATGAGGGACAGATGGGCTCAATCGGTTTCTGCAATTGACCAAGGTGGTTAATATCATTGGTTTCTCGCACACCGAACCTTGCAAACGCACCTCCACAATTGCCCACCTATTACCTCAAAACTAGTATAAGGTCGTTGTGGAGCAAATGCTGTGTTTGATCTGTTGCTAAATTAAATCACAGGCTTTCTTGTTTAGTTTCTCAACTTCACCTTTGTTGAGTTTTCAAGATGGAAGTGGTAGTCTCATCCTTGGCATCTACCAAACTATTTGCCCAAAGGGGTGGTGGGAAAATTTTTTTCCTAACAATCTCATCCTTGGTGTCTAACAAGAGGTTGTCGAGACCTCGTCAAATAATAAAAATTTACCGGTTCGCAAACTAATTTGTAGTATAGAGCATGAACCGAATCGTCTCTCAAGGATCCAAAAAGAACAAAGATTTAATCAGATCAAGATAAATAAAAAGGGGGTTTTGTTGTTGATTAACAAGATTAATATAAGTAGGAGATTCAAAGTTGTAAACAAATCTAAAGAAACAACCAATCCAAGGAAATTTACCGATCTTGAGTTTAACTCATCATTGATCACAAGGAATTCATTTAATCGCTAACCATGTTCTTGGCCTTAGATCACATCAAGACGCCTCAACATGATCCAAGAATCCTCTACTAGATAAGCATCTAGGATTTAATTAACCAAGGTTAGATAAAGTAAGCATCATCCAAACATAGATTAACTTAAGATCAAGAATTTAACCAAGCTAAACAATCCATCAAAAAGCTTTAATAAATTGTTTATTCTTTGTGATCCTCTTTGAACACATGATAATAAAGCTATTATCACATAAACATCCAAATCAAATTAAGCAATTCAATCTAGATCAAAATTAAAAGAGGAAGAAGAGAAACTTGAATAACAATTAAGCAATATGAACAAGTAAAACAAGATCTCCAAATTAAACATCAAGATGGCTAATCCCTTGGATTGATTATGAGAGCCTAGCCTTCCATGGATGGGAAGGAAGAACTCAGAAAATAAAGAACAAAAAATGAAATTCTAAAGAGAAGGGAGAAGAAGAGAAAGAAAACTAACAAATACTCAAACTTACTACAAAATTGAATTCTAACTTACTTCAAATTGAATGCATCTAATACAAAGAGGTTGGGTCTATTTATACTAATCCTAGAAGCCAATTTGTACATGTACATAATCTGAATACAAGCTATAAGAATATGAAAATTGTCAAAAATGGAAGCTTGATGCATGGTTGGTGGGTTGGTGCATGGTAGGTGGGTTGGTGTATGGTTGGTGGCTTTTAGTCAACAACTCTTATCCGACTTCTGGCTTCATTTTCATCACCTAGACGGTGCATTTTGGCTTGGATGTCTTCATCAAAGTTGTAGCCAGTTGTCTCCTTGAAAATCTCCAATTTGAATCATGTCATTTGGACTTTTAGAACTCCAGAAATGCCAAAAACACTGCACCTACCTCAAGTTAGGTTGGAAGAACGTGTTTCCAAATTCAGACCAACTTGTAGCTTGAGAAGCATGCCTAAAACGACATTTATTGACAAAATGGTCTTCAGTGAAGTTGGAGATATAGGTCTTATCTTTCAAATGACCAAGTTTCAGCCCAAGAGGAGGCCTATAACTCACTATGTAGTCCAATATGTGCACACTACCCAGATTTTCCTGACAGCAAACCTACTCTGTATTGCAGGGATGTTTTGGACCCTTAAAAGTCTGATCCAGCTCTTGAGTTCTTCATGAAACTTGTAGAGCATTGTCTTAGCTTTCCAAATACACCAAGATCACCTCAATTGGATCACCGAGTCCCAAGTTATGGTCTGACCAAGGAAGAAAGGTCAAAATGCATCAAAATCCGAAAATTATCCAATATTTACATTAAAACCCAATGAAGCCCAACAACATTCAACTCATCTAAAATACTGATATTGGGCACAATAAACATCTAATGAAGCCTAATACAAAGCTAACATAAGTGTCTCAAATTAATTGATCAGTGTCCTTCACTGTAAATGAATCGGGGAGGGTTAAAGGAATGGGGATAGCTTTTTTGCAAAGGCCTTCTAGCCAAGGTCTCAGATCAAATAAAGTATTAACTTGCTCAACAGGTTATACTTATAATTATCAACCGTTGGATAGATTGATGAGTCTCATTATTCTTAATCAATGACTCATATTAAATGGTGCATGGATGCATTCATTTTTTTTAGGAGCATGTTAGACGTTCCCATACAAACATAATTTTTTTTGTGTTAAATTAGATTCTAAAGCTTGACACAATCTTAGAGATGGTATTACATTTCTTTTTCATCTCTCCTTTTTTTTATATATTAAGAGCCCATTTGTTACAAATTAAAAAAAAATTAATTTTAACTTTTAATAATTTAGAAATTATATTTTAGAGATTTTGAAGAAAAGCACAAACTATTTTGTGTTTGTTTACAATCATAAAAATTATTTTTTAAATGAGAGTAGCTTCTCTCTCTTTTATTACAAGAGATTTTTTAAAAAAATTAATGAGAATAGCTTTTCATTTTAACCATAAAAATAATTTTTTAAAACAAATAATTTTTTAAATAAACTTAAACAAACACAATCAAAATCATTAAAAATAATTTTTTATTTAAAAATAATAATTTTTTCATTAAATAATTTGTAAAAAACGGTTTCTAAATTTCTATTAGTGATTGCCTTGTAAATAAGTGTATTTCTTCACCTCCTCACAATTCTAGAACATTAAAAGGAAATAGAAGCATATGTTATTCAAGCCTGCTGATAGAACCTGACAATCAAGCCCATAAGCTCAAGCATTTCTCTAAATATATTCTTATTTGGATAAATTTTTAAAAAGATAAAAGAAAATTATAATTTTTTTGTAGAGTTTTTTTTAAAAGAAAAAATTATTTTGTATTTTGATGCAATGTTTGTGAAGTACTTTTAAGTAATAGAATGACTTGCAAGTTTTTTTTAATAAAAAATAACAAAAGAGTTTTTCTATAACAAAATTACTAAAAATGTAGGGTATTCAAAATAAATGAGGTAGGGTTTGCAAAGAAAAAAAGGGAGAACATGAGATATAATTTTTAATAAATACAAAGGATATTTTTGTCAATAAATTAAATTAAAAATCATTTATCATTCTTTAATTTTTAGAAGTTAGAGATTACTAACTTATAAAAAAAAGTAATAATTGAGCTTTTCTTTAACTTTTATTTTTTAAAAATTTTCATCTAAATATGCTTAAAAACTTATAAAAATATTTTTTTAATAAAACATACTTTATTTAAATTTTTAAAAAAACATATCCAAATGCGCTCCCTGTTTTGTTAGATCTAAAGTGCTTCAATAGCTTGTATCTTAAAAAAAAAAAAGTTACTATTTCATTGAAAAATTCTTAAGTATGTAGACACTTTATTAAATAATTAATATGTGTAAGTACACTATTTACAAATAAATATAACATAACTCATATAATTTTATACATATCAACTATTAAATAAAATCCGATATGTATGAATGTCCCTGCCTAATTTTTTTTCCTATTGCATGTCTGCAAACGAAAACTGACTCGTCAACTCCAAATTCACATCAATTCTAAACTACAACTAGAACAATTAGTTAAGGCTCTTACTCCTTTACCAAGAAAATAAATTAATTCAAAGTCTTAAAATATACATATATATATATATATATATATATATATTACTCCTTTACCAAGAAAATAAATTAATTCAAAGTCTTAAAATATATATATATATATATATATATATATATTACTCCTTTACCAAGAAAATAAATTAATTCAAAGTCTTAAAATATACATATATAAGTTAAATTTTGTCCACTATTCGTAGAAAATATTTTATATTATTATTAATGGTATGTATTTAATTTTTTAAGTAATTGTTGTACTAGTTAAATTATTTATAATTTGATAATATGTAATTAAATAATAATGAAAGAAATTTGAGTTTAATTTTAATTTATTATTAGTGTAAAAAAAATTTATATTTTCATATCTAATCGTGTGTTAACAAATTATTCAAGAGATTTAACTATCACAATAATTATTTAAAATTTTTAATTCTTTTAATAATTAAATAATGATATAAATTTTTTTATATTCATAATAGATCTATATTAAATCTAACAAGTTCTATACCAAATTAAATCGTATATATAGTATTCCATTCCCACGTGTTTCCTTTGTGCATTTTTTTTTGGCTCAGCTTTCTCAGCAACCCACAACAAAAACGGTGTTCTGTCTGTGGAGCGTGGAGTGTGGAGTGTGGAGTGTGGATTTGGATACTGTTGCTTTGCGTTGAGACTTGGGAAGAGCTTGTAAAGGTCGAGTGCGAATGACAAAGCTAACTTTCGATTTTCAAGGATGGACACGTTCCCACAAATGCAGATAACTGAAAACGGCCGCAACGAATATGGGTCCCACTATAGTCTTATCGTGCATGGGCTTGCTTAGTCAACGTTTTTTTTTACCAAATAAATAAATAGAAATTCTTAGATAAATTGATTGAATAAATATATTTATAATATGACTTATACAATTTTTTTTATATATTTAATATTAAATTAAAATACCAACCTATTTTTTTTTATAAAGAAGAAGTTATGACTACTCAAGACTAATCTCGATTATTAGGATTTTGTTTTTATTTGGGTTGGCCAAATACCAATGTTTTAAAAATTGGTCTAACTGGATCGATTCAATTAGTTGGACCGTAAATCAGAAGTTTTATCAGTTCTGATTTAACCAAAGAATCACCCAAGCGGTTAAATTACAAAAAAATCATAAAAAAATTGATTGAACAGTAAAAATTTAAAAAAAATCGGTCGGTTCATTCATTAACTTTTAAATTAAATTTTTATTAAAAAAAAGAAAAATAGTTCTTTTTTTAAAAAAAAAACTCAAGATTTAACTCTTTTGAGAGTTGGGTTAGGGATTTTCACAATTCTAATTCTTCTTTTTTACAAAATAGGTGGTAAAACAATAAAGCGGTTTATGATTTTTATGATAAGTTATATATATATATATATATATATATATATAGTATACAGTATACCGATTTAACCGATCAAATTTTGAACTACTTTCCTCTCTGGTTATCCGATTTAATCAATTTTTAAAACATTGCCCAATACAATAAAATATTAATAAAGAAAAAAAGAGAAAAGAAAATGAGTTTACGGTAAGGATCCCTTGTTTCATTGCACTAAGACGGATCTGTCATGTTACATGGTGGATATAATTCCTCTAGCTACTCGGGGGAATTCTTGGTCTTAGTCCTTCGGCTTGGTCAGAGTTTTTTTTTGTGGTTTTGGGGGGGGGGGGGGTTCCTATTTATAACATTACGGACCGAGTACCAAGCATCACAAACTTTTCATACAAACAACTCATGCCTCTTGTTTCGTTACATTGTTAGATTTAGATTAATTTTTTTATGAATAGTTCTATATATTAAGAATTTTCTCAATAATTTTTCTAATTATTCAAAGAAAAAAAATACGAAATGTTTTTTAATTAATTAAGAAGATGTTACTTTTTTACATATAAATTTGCGTGCGAATAGAATTTTTTTTATTTTTTTAAAAAAGTGTAAGATCACGCTTTTACAACACTATCATCTTTCAATAAAAAAATATTGTGCACGTAAATCTTTTGACAATCATATATCTTACATGATTATATTGGACTTCCTCTCAAAAAGCTTGTGTATCCCAACAAATGATGTTAGATACGTTTTCATCACCGGTATTTACTTTGATGCAGCAGGAACTCTTGAATATTGATGCAACGTGAAGAGTAAAGATTGTCCCATATTATTTTGAATTATGTCAACCTTAAATATGTTTTTATTATTATTTTGGTACAGAGCTTAAATCTCTTTTTTTTTTTTTTAAAGATTAAGAGGTGTTTTTACCCTCTTTGGGTATACACTTAATATCTATTTCAAGGTCGATTTAGTCCTGGTGAGCTTAAATATGTTTTTAATTATTCTTTATAAATTGAGCAGTTTTTTTAGTTTTAGCCTCCATATATTCAAAATGCCACGTTCGTCCACTTTCTTTAAAAGGAGACGTTAAGTCACAACTTCGCCATTCTCACTTAATACAAACCAAAATAAGAGGTTGTACAAAAAAAAAAAAAAAAAAAGAAAAAAATGACGGCAAACTATAATTCAAAATGACTTTTACTCCATAAAAATCATAGCCATAGCCCCAACAATCAAGTTAAGGAAAATTTTCATCGTGATGGTTACAAAATGAAGTTTCTGTTCCATTTTTTTGTTCCACTTCCCTCAATCATAGCTTGATTCGCTTGAACATTTGCACCCTCAGGCTTTACCTCAGCTTCCACCCCATATTGACCGTGGAATTGGTTTTCAAATATTAATTGTTTTACTTAAGGGGAATTTTACGAACGATATTCATAAAGTATTGATACTTCTGTCATTAGTTATTGGTTATTGAATAATTGTTGAATGAATTTAAACACAAAATTAAACAATTAAAATAAAGGATACCAAAAAATTGAGAGGACTCAAAAAATTATTGTAAAGTGATCAGTCCATAAGTTTGTAATAATAACTTCAAACTATCCAAAATCTCTGTTAATTATAATTAAAATATCACATGGCCTCAAATTAACATTTATGCTAGAAAATATGCTTAAATTATTAATTGGTCCCTTATTTTTTTAGAGTTGCAAACAAAGAAATAATTTAAGATGTCATTTCAATATCAAAATGATTAGAGGCAATTAATTAATTCAAGTGGGATCAAAATGTTTTAATATATAAGACTTTATAGAGTATAGTGTAAGGTTGACAAGTATTGATTAAAAAATTAATAGTTTAGATTTTAATAAAACACAATCACATGAATAATAAATTATGAATTTGTTAGAACTTACTCTTTTAATTTTTTTTTCATGAGCATAATCAATGACATTTTACTCTCTAAAATATACATTTTAAAAAAATATGAATCCAACCAAGAACATGTTTTCCCATCCAAAATGTCAAACGACAGATTGCTTACAAGTTACAGTAGATTAAAATAGGGTGAAATCTGTTAAAATCTTATAATTAAGAGAAAAAAAAATTAATTGGAGTGATAGATAAGTACATAAAAATTGTCCTTTCTGCTTAGTGATTATAATATAAAAAATTCTTCCAACAAAAAAATACATTTTTTTCCGGTCCGGTAACAAAAATAATACGAGTCTACTTTCAGCTGGGCCAAGCAACCATTGATGATTTTTATTTTTTTAAGCCCCAGAGAAAAACAACCATTGATGATTTAATTGCAGCTATTACAATTCATTACCCATGCTTATATCATACACTCCGTTGGTCAGCAAGCTTTGAACCTTGAGTAAAAAAATTATTGATCAAGATCCTAATTTCGTGGTAGTTAGAACATATATATATGATATATAGTCCTTACCAATAGTCAACAGACTCAACACAAGCCGGGGGTGGAACTCCATTCATGGCCAACAATCAACTTTATCAATCATTTAGCAAAGCGAAAAGATGGATTTCAACCTCAGGTTTATTCTCCCTCGTCTTCCTACTTATGTTTGCTGCAAACACTTTCATCGTCGACTGGGTTGACCTCGTAAGTCATCTCTCTTACTCTCTTAACCATCCTCTTTCATTGTGTATATCAGTGTGTGTTCAAGTTATCCCTTGTTTTAGCTTTTGATGCTTTGCTTTCTTGTTTTCTCAGCAGTAGTGATGCAAATTTTGTTCATCTCTTTCTTAATTTTTTTTCTCTCTTACAGTTGTTTGAATCCTTTCACCTGAAGGGCTAAGATCGTTTTGTGCTGCTCGTAATTACTCCTTTTTTGTTGGGGATTATCGAATTGAAGATATATATAAACTGAACTCGATTTCCATTAGTATTAAGATTATAAGAACAAAAGTAGTAATTTTAATTTATTCTGAAATTCTGTTTTCAGTCCTTACGGGATAAACTATCAAGACTGCTGTGAGTTAAGTACGGAAAGAAAATATGGAGCTCAATTTTTATTAATTTTTTTGATAGTAGGCATAAGGAAACCAGGGGGGAAAAAGAGAGAAAATAAAAGAAACGGATTACATAGAATGGTAACTTAATGCTATTTTTTTAATATCATAAAAACCTGAAAATATTTAATTTGATTTTTAGTGTGTTGAATAAAATTTAAAAATTATAAAACTAAGCCAAGGATCTTCTAGTTCAATAATTCAATTATCACCGGCCTCAATCCTAGGATTATACCTTCTAATATATATATATATATATATATATATATATATATATATATGTCGGTCTCTCTTCTATCTTTCTTTTCTAAATTATAAATTGACAAAACATGCTTAAACCGGCTAGAAAGAAGACAATTTGCATATTTCACTTAATTTTATAATCCTTCACTGCAATATTAAAAGGAAAAAAAAGTATAAACTTTCAGAGACATAAGCTTTAAGTTTAAATCAGTAGAAGATCTAAACTAAAAGAATTAACCTTTCAGAAGATATAAAACCAACCAAAGATGTGAGATTAAAGTCAGAACACGCAATTGCTTTTGGATTAAAAAAAAGTAGGTCCCTTTCATTGGTGTGTAGACTGTAAAATATGATTCCATGTGTAAATGCTTATCTAAACTTAAGGGGGGAAAAAAAGGATAGTGCTAACTAGTGCCTTAGCGATATTATTTAAGAAATATTTAATATTTTTTCATAATTTTTTTAATTATTTAATAAAAAATTTTAAAAATTTAAAAATTTAAATTTTTTTTATTTTTACCTTTAATAACCAATACCATTGTCAGCAAATATAACAAAAAAAAAATCATGAAATAGTTAATGGTTATTGCTGGGAAGCATATCTAGTGAGAGTACTATTTTATTATGAGATAAGAAGAGCAAATCTTAATCATTGGATCACTCATGTATAGTCAAGATTAGAAGTTACTTAAAGGTTACATGACCACTTAAAAAAGTCACATAACTTTATGTTCTGATCTTGACCATACATAGGTGATTCAATGATCAAGATTTACTTCTCTCATACTTACAATAAATCACTCCTCTCACTAGATATGCCCTCATAAACTTAATGATGGGAGGTCCAAACTTAAATGTACCAATTATTGTCAATTTGATGTTTTTCAAAGTTGATGTACTCACTTATGAAAAAAAAAGTTGATGTACTCAATTAGTTTAGAAGATTTACTCATTTAGTTTTGAATTCAAAATTGAGATCTCTAGTCATTATTTTTCTCATTATATATTACGACTAGATTATTGATAAATTATTATATTTGTTTATCAAACACTAAAACTTCTTATGACATGTAATCTATGGTGATAATTATTAACATATTATTTTGGTTCTCCAATATCAATTGAATACCCAATAAAAAATTTCTATCAATTTATGACATATATGAAAGGTTATATTTCTCATAATTTTGAAAATAATTGTATTCATATTTTGTTTCCTTTTCTTTTTCATTATATTCATATAGTAATTGGTAGAGATCCAATTCCTCAAATATGCAGATCCATGGATGACTAACAGTTTATCAAAATTAATGTGTTGCATAGATAATTGTGTGTTTTTTTTATGAAGATTTTTTTTATTCATTTTATGAAGACTCTTATGTGTGAATTATCAGCACCCAAAGATTTATTATACAAAAAGAAAATGATAGTTTATGTGAGGTATGCCGTTGAATTTAAATCGTTTAAAAGAAGTTATAGACTTATAGTATATAGTATTATTTAATAACTTCTATAGGAGTTTGTGAGCCAAGTGTATATAGTGAGTCCACTGAGAAACTTTGGATAGTAGCTAGCCTTTTCTGTTTAGGCCCAAAAACTAGAGTTTATGTTTCACCGCAGAGAGGCTTACTTAGTTTGCCTGGGCTCGGGAAATTGCAGGCCATCAGGCCATTAACTTTGGGCTGACAAAACAAAAAAAAGAAAAAAAAACTTGGGGATATGGGATATTAGTTGTCATATTTTGAAAAAAAATAATTAGGTGCACAAACAAGTCTTAATTAAGCAAAGTAAATCATAGTTGTATAACTTGAACCAGGTCAAACTGTTTGGAGAGACTGGTTCATCAGTTCAACTGTCAGTTTGTTAGTGAAACGAAAATAAACAGGTCATACAAGAAAAATATATTAAAATGAAAAAACATGTTATGCCGCACAAAAAATTACTTCATAATTTTAATAGATTACAACTCAATACAAATATTTAAAGAGTACTATAGTACAACCCAATGGAAATCTTAAATCTTACATTTTGTCAACGCTTTATTCTTTTTTTCTTCAACCTATGTTGTTTTCAGTGAACCAGCCAATTTTTACTCAGTTTACTAGCTTTAAAAAAAAGGGTCAAGAGCGTTAGTTGGACTGGTGAGAGGGCCAGGTCACTAGTTCCATCCTAGCAAATAAAATATTGTGCATAATTTATTGCTACCCAGGAGGTGAGTTGTGTTAGAATGAGCATTCTCCAAAACATAACTCTCCATAATATAACTCATCCTCATGGATATCACCATAATTAATGCATCACAATTCTCAGAATAATAATACTATTTTCAGCCTTTGGGTTAAGAAAAAGAGATAACGTAGATTCTATATTTAGTCCCACTTAAAATTTAGTTTTCAATCCAACAGTCAATATACAATTCCAACAGAACAGTTGCGTCATGCAATTGGTACACCATCGACTCAGCCAATATATACATATATATACACGTGCAGTTATTAATAGTCAACAACAGCTTGTAGAATTCTAAGGCTAACCTCTCGCATTTGATTCATGGTGGCTATGAATCGTTTAGCATAATGAAGAGATGGGTTTTCTTCTTCATTGTCATCTTTGTTGCAAGCACTTTCATCGTGGAAATTGACCTTGTAAGTCTCTGATCCTAGGCATACTCTGTCTGTGTCTGAGTGTGTATTTGTTCAACATATTGCATGTTTTAACTTTTAATGCTTTTGTATCTCCGTCGTTTCATATCTTGTTCATCTATTTGTTTGGTTTGTCCCCTTCCAAAGGGTTGAGACAGTTTTCTACTTGTAGTATCATAGTTGCCCCTCTTTGTTTGTGATTGATAATGTTGATAACCTAATTGAAGGTAAGTTCAAATTATTATTAGTAGTTGTATTACTTATATTATATATAAGAACTCACCATAAGAGTAAATTTCATTCCACTTGCATTTACGTTTTATTTTTCAAAGGTCAATTATCAATTCCACATTAGACTTTGTTAGAATATCCCTGGAAATTATCAATTCCACATTATCACCTTTATTATGGTTGTTGTTCCCGGTTAGAATATCCTTGAATATCTTCAGGGATATTCTAATAGACTTTTCTAAGTTAAATTATAAAGAAAAAAAATGAAAGAGAAAGCATGAGATAGATATATCCAATACGACATAAATATGATACTAATGGGAGACTTAATTAATATACAACAATGTTGGTGCTTTACAAAGAAAAACTCAGGGATTCCAATTGCCAAGGAATTGTATGATAAAACAACAGTGTGAGATTAGTATAACGGTAATATATGTTTCTTATGATAAAGAAATTGTGTGGTAAAATAACAATATCATTATCTTTTCATCATTGTAATCTTTTACTTATACCATATCATTTCTTTTGAAGTTTTCTTTTCCTTTTTTTTAATCAAATTCAAAAATTATATACGTGGTCTCATTGACACATTCCATTTCTTTTTATCCCAACTCACTTTAATTGTGTTAGATTATACTAACATAATTCATTGCCCCACATCACTCACACATGTCATTCTTGTATGGTATAGCAGTGATATGTATCACACCGCACTTTTTATTTGTTGATGTTTTATATGTGGGATCATTATGAGCAGGTGAGTGTATATAATGATTATTGTGGCAACAAAACAATACATCTCCACATTCAATTTATTGATATTTGGGCTAACGTGTTCGTGCAATTGATGTGACCCAATCAACCAAATCAGTATAAGACAAGTTAAGACACGTGTTTTTTTGTGGCCATATAGTTGTGTCACTATAATTATTAAAAGTTTATACCACCATATATATGCAGGTGTGCAATGTTTACGCTCTAACTGTTTTACTTATTGCCTTTCAGTCCAAAATAACAAGCACTTCTCTTCTCAAAACAATTATAATCTTCAATAAGCAACAAGCCCAATCCCCACTGAACTGCATCAATGGAAGCAGGACAGCAACCTGCCCAATATATTACCCAGCAAAATTTGAGCTCGAGGATTCATCAACCACATCATGTCCAGATTACTTTAGATGGATCCATGAAGATCTAAAACCATGGGAGAGTACAGGAATCACAAGGGACATGGTGGAAAGAGGCAAAAATATTTCACATTTTAGGCTTGTGATTGTAAATGGAAAAGCTTATGTAGAAAAGCATGCGAAATCTTTTCAGACAAGAGATGTGTTCACAATATGGGGAATTTTACAACTTCTAAGGTTATACCCAGGGAAGATACCAGATTTGGAGCTAATGTTTCAGTGTGGGGATAAGACTGTGGTGGATAAAAGAAGTTTCCAAGGACCACAAGCCATGTCACCACCACCTGTGTTCCATTACTGTGGGGAGGAAAAATCATTTGACATTGTCTTCCCTGACTGGACCTTCTGGGGTTGGTAAAGCTTCTATTCACCTTGGAAAGACACAATTAATAAGGACTCTAAATGGCTTTTGTCTCGTGTGGCACACTAAAACATTTTTAGCCTATGGCAATAACTTATTCCCCTTGCAGGTTATGGATGTGCATGGTAGAAGCAATGATAGGAGGAACAGAAGAGGGAAGTGAAAATCGACAATGCATTCATACTTTGGTGCATCATCGACTTTCACCAATCCCTTTCATTCCTCTGGTACATATTTCTTCTACTAAGCATACCTGCTTAAAGGGTGGTAACCTTTTTTTTATCTTCTTATAAGTTTCATTTCACTAATTTTGGTGAGATTCTTACCTCGAATCTCCTAGTTTGAATACACAATCTTATTTATTTATTTTCCTTTTAAAATGAATCAAAAGGAAAACAAAACTTATACTTTTCTTTCTCTTACTAGGGCTGAGCTCAACATAAGACCATGGGAAACAACATTACAGAATATACAAGAAGGCAACAAGATGGTCAAATGGAAGGATAGGGAACCCTATGCTTTTTGGAAGGGAAACCCAACAGTGTCTATTATTAGGAAAGAACTCAGCAAGTGCAACGCCTCAGACCAACATGATTGGAATGCCCGCATATATAGCCTAGTAAGTATATAATTTTAAGCCTAGCTATAATTAGTTCAAGTAATTGCATTGTTCTAAGATATATAAAAAAGATTCATTTCTTTTCAGCAATGGCAGGATGAGATTGCACAAAAGTTCAAGAACACAAAACTAGAAGATCAATGTACCCACAGGTATTAAACGTTTTTAAGCACTTCGTGTGTTTTGAATTTTATTTTATTGTGGCAGGGCTTTGCTTTTTGATATGATCTTTGAGATTTTACTCACTAAATTATTAAATTTGTTTGTCTTATGTTTCATATAAGGTACAAGATTTATGCGGAAGGGGCCACATGGTCTGTGAGTGAAAAGTATATAATAGCATGCGACTCCATGACCATGTTCATAGAGCCTAGGTATTATGATTTCTTTACAAGAAACATGGTACCTTTGCAACACTACTGGCCTATCAGTGTCAAAAATATGTGTGAAGAGATTAAGTTTGCAGTGGACTGGGGCAATACTCATCTTCAAAATGTAAATCTTCTTCTTCCATCAGCCTCCAAAGATATGTATACTTAAAAAAAAAAACGTATATTGAGCTAAGAGTATGCTGGTTACACAATTAATTATGCACATCATTTCTACACCAACAAACATGGCATCTGAGTTTATCCCTAAAACAAAAATGGCATCTGAGTTTAATTGCACTTTTATTGGATCCACCTAAATTTTAACATAACCAACTTAAATTTTTTTTTGTATGGCTTACATTTAAGCACGAAAGTGTTCAGAAAATTTTTCGTGAGCTAATGAGTCCTACACCATCCTTTTAGTTTGGTTTAGCCAACAAAAAATTTAACACAATGAGCTCTTTACAACCATTCATTACCAATCTCATGGCTTCTATTGCTTCAACAGAAAGATTGTTGCTAATTTATTTCATAAAAATTCTTAATTTTAATTGCAGGCAGAGGCGATTGGCAAAGGAGGAACTAACTACATCCTAGAGAATTTAAAGATGAAGGTTGTGTATGATTATATGTTTCATCTATTAAATGGGTATGCAAGGCTTATGAAATTCAAACCAACCTTACCGGCAGGAGCTGTTGAGATTTGTTCTGAAACTATGGCCTGTCCCTTGCGTGGTGTAAGGAAGCATTTTATGGTTGAGTCCATGGTCAAGTCACCAAGTGATACACCTCCATGTACAATGCCTCCTCCTTATAAACCTGAAGCTCTCCAAGAGTTTCTACACACAAAGGAGAATTTAATCGAGCAAGTCAAGACAAGTGCGATGAATAATAAGCAGTAAAGGCATGCATTGTAGTTTATAACTTTTTATATATAGTTTATTCTCACTCTCTCAAGCAAAAATGGGTGCAAACTTCACCCATGTCATAGTCAGTGTAACAAATTAAGCATATCAAAATGTAATTGAAATTTTTTGGTTGGAAGAGCATTTTTTGTTTTAGTCAAAATAAAAATATAGCAATCGTAACTTTGGCGAAGACCAAAAATTCAATATAGCTGAAAAACGTAACATACTGATTATAATATGTCAAATTATATGAATAGAAAACAATATTTGTACAAATTTATTAATTATTAAATGTATATATATACATAGAAAATAATATTTATACAAATTATTAGGATTTTATATTTCGGGTGTTTATAAAATATTAATAGGATCCCGTGCATATCCAATGTCTGATCTCTCTCACTCTCTATCTATCTATATATATAGACACACAGAAGTATCAAAATTGAGGTGCAACATCTTCTTTTGCTTTTGCAGGTTGTTTTGCAGTTTTTTATTTATTTTTTTGGCATTTGCTTTTGGGTTATCTTGAATGAACTCTGCTATTTTTATTTTTATTTTTGACAAAGAACTCTGCTATTTGAATATGTAGAAATTTGACGGTAGCAGGCAATGTTGGTCCTGGGTTTCCAGCAATATGAAGACATTTTTGACAAATGGGTAGAAAGTTGTGTTTTTCAATACGAAAATTTTATGACATTAGCCAGAGAACTGACTACTCCCTGGTTCAAGAATTTGAGGATTTGTTTTTCAAAATATGGTGGTAATTTGTTCCTGCTAAGTCTTGTTGTTTTAGCAACAAAGCATTAAGAAAAATATTATTAATTTTCTTTTATTTTTGGATGCTCCTAAGATAAAGTGCTTGGACTTAGAGGAACATAGATGAAGTAAAAGTGTCATCCCAATAAGAAAACCATATGAAACATGAAATTGAGTGAAGAAAAGACCAAGATGCTAAGACTATAATATAGAAAATGACTTGTTACAAATTTCATAATATTTTCTAACCAATGCAAGATTTGTGCTATATATGACATGAGTTAATTAAAAGGCTTGGACAAGAAAAGGAGAACATTGACTTTCCAAGTCGTCTTGACTAAAAAAATGTTACCTAACTTTATTGAATTTTCTATTTGGAAAGAAAATTATTCTATTGACTAAAAACACTTCTAATATTTGTAAAGTCATGCATTTATCCACTCAAGGATGTATATCAATATGCTATGTTTCTTTTTATCTTTAATTAGTAAAAAAATAAAAATAAAAATAAGGGCAGGGGTATTATAATTTTAAATTTCTAATTTAAGTAGTTTAAATGGAGGAATAGCAAAAGAAGATAAACGTGCTACCCTCATTCTGCAACCTTAACAGCAAAAATGGTTCTCTTGTCAATGAAATAAAGAAATATCGGACTGAAATATGTTTCTTAATTGAAAGAAAATTGTAAGCAAGATGGTTTTTTTTTAATAAAAAAATAGAGACAAATAAGGAAAAATAGAGCGTTGCTTAATACCCCGATATGCTGTATTGCCAATGCACTGAAATTTGATGTGATCAATATCAAGGTGGACAACCACAGAATAAAATACAGTAATTTGTGTAAAATAAATGCGATAATTGTGTGAAGGAGTGTAATTAATTTAATCATAATAAATATTTTAGGAGGAATTTTTTAAAATAATTTTTCCAAAAAAATCCATATAAAAAAGAGAATATATTTATATAAAAAATAAATAACTTATATAGTTTTTTTTTAAAGATATTTGATAATATTTTGTCACGCAACAAGTGATATACAATCAGAATAAAAATGTAAATGAGACACAGTTTAAATAAATAAATAAAGCCAATTTATACAACTTCAAATTATTCATGCTTACATTTTTTTTTTTTGTTACTAAAGAGAGGATTGCTAGCAACCAAAATTGAATGTAAGCCTTATAAACAAATTGTTATCATCCTTCGTAACTCAATCAATTTGCATTGGCATACATATACTATGATTTAAGTTATTCTTTTTTGAAACATTTACGAGCGTGATAAATTCTCACAACTTGAAACTTAAAATATCCAACCTCACTTTTTTTTGGGTACTAATATCCAACCTCACTTTAGTTGATAGTAAATTAGCTTGCTTAAATAAAAAGGAATCTGCTTTTTACTTTCCCCTCGTATCATAATGTGACTAATGTAGTTGTTTTTCAATTAGGCGATAATTATTATGACCATGATGTATACATTATGGCTTTAGTTGTTTTCCGCTTTTGCCATCACATGTAAAACATAATTCAAGTGACCACTTCGATATCTACTTTTAAAACTAGCTATCGTGGATTAGGGGAACCTTCTAAAACAAGAAGATAAATTCAATTATGAAATATTTAAATGAGTTCTATCTCACTTAGCTAAAAAATATTAAATTTACTTCCGATATTTTTTTAATATTTTTTTATCAATAAATATATGAAATAAATTTTTTTAATGAGTATCATTAATGGATTAATTAAAAAATTAAAATAATAAGTATTACATACAAAAGTAAAACATTTAAAATTTTATTAAATAATTTTAAAAAATTATAAATAATTCTTAAATAATATTTTTAAAATATTGATTAATAGCACTCTAGATCAATTATTATTCAAACAAACATATTTGCAAAAGAAGATTTACATCATCAATTTGGTTGTATATCTATTGGATTAAAAATTTCCCGGAACAGAAGGTGTCAAGGAAATAACTCCACATTTAAGAAATAATTAATCAGGTAATTAGTTTTTATTTATTTATTGTGACTCGGTGCATTTATTATTGTATGTTCCTAAGTTCTAACACTGAGGTTGTCCTTTAATAAGTGACGGTAATTTTTCTTAAGCTTTAAGATTCCAAAACAAGATAATAAAGTCAATAAATGATTTAGTAAATCTGAAAAATGATATATTTTCAGCAAAAGGATGTTAAAAGGAGATAAATCGTAGTTCTAAATTTGAGTCAGATTCAAACTTGGACTCCTCATTGGTAAACTTTAACTTGATGAATTAAGAAAAAACAGACAGGTTTTCTATCAAACCGAAAAATTCGGCCCATGTTATGATTTTTTCTTTTATTTTTTTTTTGTGGCAGATTTTTTTTTATTAGATCAATTCAAATGCTAAATAAATATAATATTTAAAGTGAGTTGTAAACCTAAGTAACTTTTGCAGCATTACTGTCTGAAGTGGAAGATGTAAAGTGGAATCTACGTTAGAAGTTAAAACACGGAACAGTTAAAAAATTGGACAAATAAAAGTGCGTAGAAAACTAGAAATAGAGCGAGTTTGTCCGGAGTCGATAGTGGGGCCAAACCCATCCAATACCAAGCGTTCTCTTCACATATGTTGGCGCATGACAGAACAGTGCTACAAGTACTGATCAAACCGAAACGGACATTTCTCAGTCTACCTCTCTCTCTCTACATATTTTCTATTGGCATGTCAATTTTTACCACTTGCAATTGACTCGCTTCCGACTCCTTTCTCTCTGTACTTGCGAACCATCCCAGAAGCTATTCCTGGGTCCTGCTCCTTTTCCTTTTTCTTGTTTTATAACTCTCTGTTACTCACCTCAACCTCTGAAGGCAAAAGCTTTGTTTTTGTTGTTGTTGTTTCTTTTCTCTTTTTGTTCTTCTTCAGCTCTTGAACTGAACGTCTCAAAGCTCAAAATCTCAGGTGCGTTTCATGCTCTTCTTCTTCTTCCTTTTAGGTTTATTTTGCAGCCTTTGTATGTGTGTAGTATTTTGCTAATTGGATTTTGTAAAGGGGAATTTTTTTGGGATTTTTTTTTTGGCGTTTGATAACTCATATTTTAAAAGCTTAAACTTTTGATTGAAATCTGCTATTGGGACTGGAAATTTGGCCATGGAGAGACTAGTTGCTTCTGGGTTCTCAGAAACGAGCAGAAAATTGGTCACTTTTTTTTTTTTAGCAGAAAATTTGGGCGAGGTTCTTCAGAGAATCAGCTTCTCTGCGTCAAAAGTTTGAGTTTCTTTTTTCTTCTTCTTAAATTGTGAAAATATTGGATAGTTAATTAGCTCATATATCTGTTTGTTTCCGCTGAAAATATTGAGTAATAAGAGGGACTTGTTCAAATCGTATGCTAGAAAAATAAATTAGAATACATAATCACTCGGGGGTTCATGAATCCTTGATTTTTCTTTTCTTCAGAGTATCTGAAGATTCTTGTCACGATCCCCTGTACTGAGGTTAAAGGAGCCCATGCCTTTCATCCCCGTTCCAAAATTCTATATTCTTTTGTAAATCTTGGAAATACTTGTATTTTCTGTTTTTGTAGAAAGTATAAAAGGTTCCTTTTGATTCTTGTCTTGCTTTTTGATTACGTAGAAGACAGTTGTGGGGTTGGTTGGTTGATACTTATGGAATCTTTCTCTTTCTTGCTTGAGCTTTAAGTATTACTTGCTTTCTATGATAATATCCCTCTCCTCTTTTTTTTCTTTCTTTTCAATTTTGCTGGGTAAATCTTGCCATCCCTGATCTTATCTATTATAGGAACCGACTGACTAATAATTTATTACAATTGTTGCTCATTAATTTGAACATTTCATGCATTTCTTTAATAGATCAAACAATGAGAATATCTTTACTTAAGTAAATAGCATCTTTATTTGCTGGGGAACTTCCAATTATTCACATCGATATTATGATAAGGAACTCAAACATTTTGAAGAGAACATGTGCTTGGTGAATGTTAATTGTTAAAGTAAGCTACATCTCCGTCTGGCGTGTTGCCTTTTTTGTCTGCCAACAGAATTATATTTTGAAGCTTAGAGGTTTCACAAAGTTGCTATACTTCTGCAATTCTGCTAGAATGCCTCTTTGACTATATTAATGAAAAACAAACAAATTGCCTGATTTAGGATATGTTACTGTTATTTACAGATTTTCTTTCGAGATAAAGCAAAAATTTTATTATTTAAGGACTTAATTTTCATCCATTGACCGTGAAAAAAGTTTTACACCATGAGTGAGCCATATATTTTTAAAAGGAAAATACTAGATAGCTAGAATTTTTTATAGAATGAGTTGGCATTGTTATTAACCCTTGGATGAATGAGTGGTTTCCACTACTTTGACTTATCCAAAAACCACCCTTGAATCTTGACAAAATTCTGGAAATTTTTTCTGTATGTGTAGCATTACTCTTTTAATAACTTTTTAAAATTGTAAGTGAAAAACTTTACTTACTCCAATGATGCTGCTTTTTTTTTTTTTGTTTATTGATAATAATAATAATAATATAAAAAGTTTCATAAGTGGATCAAATTGAAACTTACCATTTAATAGAGGACATGGCCAGGAAGATCAAGATGGCAGATAAGATGAATGTTTAGCTTTCAGCAGACATGCATTCTTGTACTCATTTAATTGGCCATTAATATAGAAGTAACCGATTCCACTGTCTTTGGGACACATAATCTGTCTCTTTAAACCAATCAGAAGGATCAAAATCTTTCCATTGCAATGAGCTTGAAACTGATACCTGTTTGCCTATTTTGATAAGCAAATATCACGAGTTCATTACATAGAATTAAGCACTCTGCTAGTGACACAAATTGGAACGCACATCCAGATACATATATTATAACTGAGCCTGTTCATTTGTACATCTAACATTTATTATGCTATTGAAATTTATACCTATTCTATATTAACTCCAACCCTCCAACCCTATCTATTCTTTCCTTTTCAGGTATAATTCTCTCTATCTAAATTTTCCTGGAAGCTACTTATTGGCAATGAACAATCAGAAGCTAGGTGTGGAAGTTGTGCGTGCTCATGACCTTATGCCCAAAGATGGGCAAGGCTCATCTAGTGCTTTTCTGGAACTGAACTTTGATGGTCAGAAATTTCCGGCAACCACTAAAGATAAGGATCTGAATCCTGTTTGGAATGAGAGATTTTACTTCAACATTACTGATCCAAGCAAATTGCCAAACCTCATTCTTGATGCCTGTATCTACCACTATAACAAAAGCAATAGTTCCAAAGTCTTCCTTGGCAAGGTCCAACTTACTGGACCCTCATTTGTCCCATATTCTGATGCTGTTGTTTTGCACTATCCTCTGGAAAAGAGATTCGTTTTTTCCTGCATAAAAGGAGAGCTTGGTTTGAAGGTATTTGTTACAGATGACCCTTCTATAAGATCGTCAAACCCTCTTCCCGCTAAGTTCAAGGGTAAATGCCTTTTGTGTTGCATTTTGTAGGTGGAGATGCTTCACTATGTTCGCTGTTCTCTCCTTTGGTAACTGTGCCTTTAGGAGAAAGTGATTCACCATCACCTCTGGGTAAGCTAAATAATTCCATGGGTAAACTCTTGCAACATTTAACATTTTATATATAAAATGGCTAAGGCCAAGAGGAACCTTGGACAGATGAGAAAACATTCAAATGGCTAAGAACTATTTTTTTTTTGGCTACATAACTAAGAACTTTTTTAATAGCAAATACTTTTGCTGAATTCTCTTTCCTTGTAATCTTCAATGACCGCTCTTTGATTATATTTCTTATCAAATTTGATGGTCATTGTGCTCGCCTATAGTAATATTTTCGAAAATTTATTTGATGGATATTTTTAATTATAAGATTGGCTGTCTTTTTTCTAGTCTGAGGAGAAATACTTTTGCCTTCATTTCCAGATAATGATTCAAAACAAAAGGGGATGGTCCAGAGGAAGCCTAGTCGCGGTGATACCACCGTGTCAGTTAGTTGCTCTAACAAGATAGCTCGTTGGAATGTTGTTGGCGTTCAAGGTTAGGTGTTCTTAAACTGGGGCCGTTTGAACTTCTTGCTTGGAAATCAGTTGTGATGTGAGATTTACAAATTCTAATACACCATGTGAAACATCATGGACACTGAGGTTCATAATGGTGTTTGTATGCATGTGTCTCTTTTGCATCAATTGTTTTTGGTTATATGATTTTGACACTTGCTGGTTCTATTTTTATTCTCAAAGATTATACATTTTTGTTAGAGTAGTGCCTAAATGTTTATAATTTGATTGTCAACACAAATGTGAGGATTGAGGTATATCAGTGGCTAATACAAAACAAACAGTCACATGACAAACATGAATTAGAGTTTTGTGCTTGTCTGTGTTAGGATCTAATTGCAAGGTATGGGACTTGAGTCCCACATTGGAATTATGAGATTTAGATGTGGGGTTTATATAGCCTTGGGCTCTCCCACCTTAATAGCTAGCTTTTGGGGTGTAGTTCTCCCAAAGTTGTATTAATTGGTATCAGAGCATGATCCTCCCCCCACGTGAACGTCACCTACGTGGCAGGCTGACCAGTGGGCGCTAGGGTAAAAAGGCCAACTTGGACGTTGGCTATGGAAGCGTGGTGGAATGTTAGGATCCAATTGCAAGGTATGAGACTTGAGTCCCACATTAGAAGTATGAGATTCATATGTGGGGTTTATATAGCCTTGGGCTCTCCCACCTTAATAGCTAGCTTTTGGGGTGTGGTTCTCCCAAAGTTGTATCGGTCTGATAATGTTATATATGTGGATGTTTTGATGAACATGAATTAGAATATTGTGGTTAGTTACCTTTTCTCATTGCATAAGTCAAGTGGAGTGACATTGTTTCTCTTATTCCAGGAGCTTTGCTTTCCTACTTTCTTCAACCTGTATATCTTTCTTCAATTACTGTTGGTGGGCCCCTTGACAGTCCTGAGAATTTTCATTTTGAGGATAACTTGAAAAGAGCTTTGTATGATCGTATCCTACCTTTGTCAAATGAGCTAACAAGTCCATTTCTAGTGAACCAGGTCTGTGGAATAATATTCAGTATCTTAGTGAAAATAAAAGTGAGTTGTAGGATCCTGACCTAAATATATATATATATATATATATATATATCATAGCCAGAATTTCAGGCTTCCCCAGTACCACCAAAAGACTTTCAGCAATCTGAGAGTGCTGCTGACACTTTAACATGCGGGTACTTGCACCAAATGTTGGCAAATATTCTAAAGCTGGTGAATTTTATGGTTTGATGTTGCATTTAGCTGAATGCTTAAATTTGCAGATATTCTATATGTTGGAATAAATGTGGCTTGCATGAAGTCATCCTTGGAACTACTGGAAGAAAGCAAGGCACCTCTGCAAAAGGAGCACTCTACCCATCAACAGAGTCATCTTTATGCAAGTAAGCTAACTAGTACTATTGCAGAAAGTTTACCTGTCAAGCACTAATTATAATTATATTTTATGTCAGAAAGAGGCTGTTAGAGGTTTTCTTGTCATTGAGGCAGGAGTGCTTGACCAGTTCTCTGGCCAATGGGATTACTTATCGAGAACTTAAGGTATTTTTAATGTTCTGCACATTCTATCTTTGTGATGGTCTAATTTATGGTGCCTCTGAAACACTGTGGAAGAATGTTTATGATCTTTCATCTTCTAACTCGATTTACATGATTAATACTGTGCAGGACGGGGCTGAAGAATATCATTTAGCTTCCAAATTTTTTAAAGGCAAACCACCTTTTAGCAACTGGTTCTTGAAACCCTTGGACTGTGAGGCATTCTCCATTCCAAAATAGTAGAGTTAATTATCTGTCTAAAGCCTATCTTTGGTTTCATTTTTTGAGTAATTAAAGAGTGTTATGCCAATTGAGTTGGCCGCAAGAATCCAGTGTAATTTGAGATTGCTATTGCTTAAGTTCCAATTTCCGTTCTTACATATTATAGCATTGCCATTTTATCAGGCACTGTGAAATCAACTTCGACAATTTTTGCAAGTGCTCTTAACATTTTAAAACGCCTCAGGCTAGAATTTGCCGTTGGTGAAATGAACATCATTGGGGCTTTTCATGCTAATACTAAGCCTGAAACTTGAGATGCGCTTGATGGTAAGACTGCCATAAGCTATTTTCTCTATTTGTTGCAACTGTTCCCCGACCCCCATTTTGCTTTTTTATAGCAAAATTATTGGAAAGGACATTCAGAAGCACTCTTAAAACTTGAATGGTAATAATTAAAAGTTTTATCTGTTAGATGAACTTGAAATTGTTGGTGATGTTGTGGAAGATGTTGCAGCACTTGAAAGATGAATAAGATGACAACTGGTTGCACAAATGATCCAAAGGGTGTGTATTACACTAAGCTTTAGGTTCGATTCGCCCCCACCAATCTTGATATATTGGATGCAATAGGGTTCTTGGCGAATCCCCTTCAGGATACTTTGGATTCCTTAAAGTGGTTTGCACACACACTCCAAGCGTATCAATCAATGGTATTTTACAAAATAAAGTTCTCTCACTCACTCTTGTGCACTAGAGAAGAAAGGAAATAATTTAGATAAATTGAGAAGAAATTTAGTAATGCATAGGCATTTCAATTTTCGGTGTTTTTTCTGCATGAAGAGTGCTTCTATTTATAGAGCAACTCACACCACTTGGTGAAGGGAAACAACTTTTCAAAAAATTTAACAATGACTAAACTGAAGCATTTAAGTAATAGTCACGTTCATATTATGACAGCCTGATGGTAAAGAGACACACTTTGTCACCACAAGGTACCACACTTTGTCATTCTGTGATATATTTCTGTTTTTTAATAAAACGGTCATAAAACACCAAAAGTTGCAACGTTTGGATTCCAACCGTGTACTAAGTGGTACACCATATCAACGTCCAACCACTGAACCAAGGCAATGGTTGATGAATATTGTTAACTGTCAAATATATATATCATACAACGTATTATCCAACTTGTATTTTGAAAATCTCTCACATTATCATGTGATTTAAAATAAGTATTATGTGATATGAAGATGACATAAACTAAGGAAGGTGGTATTTTGTATTTTTGTAAGGTCTAGGAATCCTTTAAATGCAGGGCAAACAAAATCCCAAATAAAATGAACAAAAAATTAAACGAAATCAAATAGGAAAACAAAATTTTAAACAAAGAACAAACAACACGAATGAGAATTTACTATTATTACTTGAGATGAGATGAAATTATAAGAAGAGATGAGGGAGACTTTCATGAATAGGATTTGTAAGAGAAAAAAGAAAACATAGGAAATGTAATTTTTAGTAAAAAATAAAGGATGGTTTTTGATAAAAAAGGTATACTAAAAATCACTTTTCTTTTTTCTTTTTTAAAAGTTGAAGATTATTAGTTTCTTAAAAAGTGATATATGAGTTTTTTTTTTTTTAATTTCTTTAAAAGTTGCATCCAAACACACTCTATATATTGGTTATAGTATTGATATACTAAAAAATGAAAGTCAAATTGTATTTATATAATATGGTTTTTAGTAGTTTGGTCCTTAAGATAACCATCTGGTGCATGTTAATGCTTTTCAGCCTAATAGTCTTCTTGCCCACCATTGCTTGACCATAAAAGATTAGGTATTGGTGCAACTGCAAGGAACAGACAAGCCACAAGACCCCGGAACAGAGGGGGCATCATGTGGGCTGATTATTGGATCAATTTAAAGGCCTTGCTTGAGTCTTAATTGATATTATTTTCCATTATAATGGTAAAAATTTAATCACATGCAAACCCTGTTTGATTAAAATTCCATAGGAAATTGACCAATTAAAAAGAAAAGAAAAGAAACCTATCCTAAAGTTCATAGATGCTTTCTTTGAAAAAAAATTACAAATTTAACAAACGCATAAAGCTCCAATAGAACTAAAACAAGGTAATTTAGGACTAAAACAAGGAGCAAGGAAAATGGAATCAGGTGTAAGAGTAAGAGGTCTATTGGGATAGGTTTCAACAAGATAAGAAGTATTGATTGGAATAGAACGAGAGAACCCAAAATACACTTCACTATTAGACTACTTACCCTGTTTTTTTTTGGGACAACTACTTATCCTGTTTACTTCTTTTAGTTTATTTCTATCTATTTCATTTTGAAGATCCTTTCTTGCTAAAAGTTGACATTGACACTAAAATATTTATGTAGTGAAAAGCTAAAAAAGAAATAAGCACACGGGATGCTAACTAATGAATGAGCTAGGTAGAATTGGTGGAAGTTAACCTAATAATGATATAATTATACTTGTTTGCCTAATAAATTTGGTCCATATTTTAAGTAATTGACTAGTTAGCGGCAACTACAAGAAATTGCTATCTTGGGAGGTTCATGCAACATGATAGAGACGCAATTAACAGCCATTGCTTACTTTTCACCCGATTGTTTTGTCTCACTTTCTTGGCACCCACTTCACCCAGCAACTGTGGCTTATTATTGAGAATGAAATGAAAGCAATGTCCACGTCATTGAACTCTTTAGACTAAACACTCATTTTAGTATTTTAAATATAAAAGTATTATTAGTTTAATTCTCCAATAATAGATATATTAAAATGGTTATTTTATATTAATTTTTGACATCAAATTAATTTTTTAATATTATTTTTTAACGTTCAATTGATCTTTCAAAATGATTAATTTGATGTAAAAAATTAACATTGAAAAATTATTTTAATATATTTATTATTAGAGGATTAAACTGATATCATTTGTTTTTTTTAAAGACTAAAATAAATGTTTATCCTTTTTTTTAAATAGATTTTATTTCATCAGCTAGATTAAATTTTGAGAGAATACAAGAGTATGCGGGTAATGATATTGGAGAGTTCCAAATAAACACATTTTGAGCTCTCAAGTTAGAGACTCTTGGAGAGTCTTCTATGCTTGTTTGTAATGTTTTGAAAACCAGCATCCGATTACGGAGCAAGTTACGGGCATAAAACATGGAATAACCTTTAGAAACAAGAGAACATTATTATACGTTTCCGCAAGTTTTTTTTTTAGTAAAACAATGAATTGCATGAATAGTGTGGACTCTGCTAGAGATAATATATATGTGTGTAGTAACCCATCACTTATTAAAGAGGGAAATTTTCATTTTCAATATTTTTAAATAAGTGTTAATCTTTTTTTTTTGGGTACTTGACCCTACTTGGACCAGTGGAGGATGGGATCTAGGGGTAACTCCTTAAGGGGGTCCTAAGAGAGGGGGAGAGGAGAAAGGAAGGGAATATGAGTATGCCTTCGCTAGAAATTAAATTCTATACCTGACACTAACATCAAATATCCCTTACCAAGTGAGATCACAGGCCAGTAAGTGTTAATTTTATTTTCGGTTTTTAACATAATGGTTTAAAGTAGAATTATTTTTAACACTCTTCCTTATCTCTTCCTGGGGCAATATAAATTTT
Organism: Styphnolobium japonicum; assembly: GCA_023212625.1. NCBI lineage: Eukaryota > Viridiplantae > Streptophyta > Magnoliopsida > Fabales > Fabaceae > Styphnolobium > Styphnolobium japonicum. The sequence goes on along the minus strand of JALBWW010000007.1, from coordinate 8,057,567 downwards.
TAAATTAAATGGTTGGGTAAAATGAAATGTTTTATACCAAAAGAATTAGGAGTCCAAAAAATAATTTATCATAAAAGAAAAAAAATAGCCACACTTTAATTTACATAGAATCGTCAATTTTATTTACATAATGCATGACTTTCTATTTCTTCATGTTTAATTTTTTTTTTATCAGAAATTCCTTTTTCATAATTTTCTCAAAAAATTACTTCTTCATACGGGATAGCATTCTAATTTGATATGAACTAGTAGTCCTATTGTGATTTGTGCAGGACTGTACCACTGAGTTGTTTGTCTTGGAATAAATTCTATTTCATAAAATGGAAAAATTTACAAAATTTTCATCTTCAGTATAAAAAATGTGGCCTTTAAACTGAGGATTGAGTTTTACGAATAGGAAGAATTTGAGGGCACCTTTCCAATGTCAAAGCCCCTCTCTCCCTCTGCAGTACCGTCTCTCTCACGCAAAACTGCAGACCCCAACAAGTTTTGGCACTCCATGTGGTGAAGAAACAAACTGAGCAGAGACTTCTTCTACAGAATTCCTCATAGTCATAGACATCAGCACAAAGGAGTTGGAGAAACTCAATTCAACTCAAGCATGAAGAGGGACAACGAGATATATCTGAATCTCTTCTGGGGTGATTCTAAGCATCAGAGGCCGTGCTTGTGGTCCAAGAAGGCGAAAGCTACAGTAGCTTCCACCACAGTGATTGTGTTGTTTTGCTTCGTAGCCACTTTCTCTGCTTTTGCAGGCTGGAATGCGGTTAGTTATGCAAAACACATTAGGCACATAGCTTATATATTTCAAGCACCATGCAAATATGTTTCTGTTTCTTCTCATTAATCATATTGATCCGTCACCATGGTAGAAAAATAAAGTGGGAGACAGTCAGACATAGGAAGAGACTCTATTTGTTGCATTCTTCGGCTCTTGGGTTGATACAATATTGTTTCTTTTGTTGTAGCATTAATGAGTCAAAACACCGAAAAGTATATAAAAAAAATTAGTGTCAATCTACATATGGTAGCATGCAATTTTGGAAAGAGCAATGATGCTAGACGCTCGAGCCTTTTGTTCTTTAGATGAACGATTTTTTTTTAGATGTGTGCTTATTTGGTATTTTTATATAAATATACTTAAAAAAATGTATTTATTATTTTATCATACTTCACAAATTATGTACTAAAATATTTTTTTTATGTTAAGAAATCGATTTGACTCACACCTATTTCCCAACATAAAAACAAAAAAATATTTTAATACATAAATTTTGAAATATGATAAAATGGTATATAATTTTTTTTAAATATATTTATATAAAAAAAAGCCGCATAAGGAAACTGCAAGAAAATAAGGAGGAAAAAAGATAAAATATAAGAAACGGATTACATAGAATAGTAACTTAATACTATTTTTTTAATATCATAAAAGCCTGAAAATATTTAATTTGATTTTTAGTGTGTTGAATATAATTAAAAAACTATAAAACTAAGCCAAGGATCTTCTAGTTCAATAATTCAATTAGCACCGGCCTCAATCCTAGGATCATACCTTCTATAATATATATATATATATATATATATTGCATATTTCACTTAATTTTATAATCCTTCACTGCAATATTAAAAGAAAAAAAGTATAAACTTTCAGAGACATTAAGTTTAAATCAGTAGAAGATCTAAACTAAAAGAATTAACCTTTCAGAAGATATAAAACCAACCAAAGATGTGAGATTAAATTCAAAACACGCAATTGCTTTTGGATTAAAAAAAAATTAGGTCCCTTTCATTGGTGTGTGGACTGTAAAATATGATTCCATGTGTAAATCCTTATCTAAATTTAAAGGGAAAAAAAAAGATAGTGCTAACTAGTGCCTTAGTGAAATTATTTAAGAAGCATTTAATACTTCTCAATAATTTTTTTTAATTATTTAATAAAATAAAAAATATTTTAAAAAATTTTAAAATATTAAATATTTTTACTTTTACCTTTAATAACCAATACCATCGTCAGCAAATATAACAAAATTTTTTTAAAAAAATCATGAAATAGTTAATGGTTATTGTTGGGGGAGCATATCTAGTAAAAATACTATTTTATTATAAGAGATTAGATGAGCAAATCTTGATTATTGGATCATCCATGTATGACCTTTAAGTAACTTCTAATTTTGACCATACATGGATGATCCAATAATCAAGATTTGCTCATCTCACTTTCACAATAAACCACCCCTCTCATTAAATATGCCCTCATTGCTGGGCAGCCTAAACTTTTTAATGATGGGAGGCCCAAACTTAAATGCACCAATTATTGTCAATTTGATGTTTTTCAAAGTTAATGTACTCAATTAGTTTAGAAGATTTACTCATTTAGTTTTGAATTCAAAATTGAGATCTCTAGTCATTATTTTTCTCATTATATATTACGACTAGATTATTGATAAATTATTATATTTGTTTATCAAACACTAAAATTTCTTATGACATGTAATCTATGGTGATAATTATTAAAATATTATTTTGGTTCTTCAGTATCAATTGAATCTCCAATAAAAAATTGCTATCAATTTATGACATATATGAAAGGTTATATTTCTCATAATTTTGAAAATAATGGTATTCATATTTTGCTTCCTTTTCTTTTTCATTATATTCATATACTAATTGGTAGAGATCCATATTTCTCATAGTTTTGAAAATAATGGTATTCATATTTTGCTTCCTTTTCTTTTTCATTATATTCATATACTAATTGGTAGAGATCTAAATCCTTAAATATGCAGATCCATGGATGACTAACAGTTTATCAAAATTAATGTGTTGCATAGATAGTTGTTTTTTTAATTTTTTTATGAAGATTTCTTTTTTATTCATTTTATGAAGACTCTGATATGTGAATACCAGCACCCAAAGATTTATTATACAAAAAGAAAATGATAGTTTATGTGAGGTATGCCGTTGAATTTGAATCATTTAAAAGAAGTTATAGACTTATAGTAGATAGTATTATTTAATAACTTCTATAGGAGTTTGTGAGCCAAGTGTATATAGTGAGTCCATTGAGAATCTTCGCTCAGTAGCTAGCCTTTTCTGTTTAGGCCCCAAAACTGGAGTTTATGTTTCACCGCAGAGAGGCTTACTTAGTTTTCCTGTGCTCGAGAAATGGCAGGTCATCAAGCCATTAACTTTGGGCTGGCAAAACAAAAAAAGAAAAAAAAACTTTGGGATATTAGTTGTGTCATATTTTGAAAAAAATAATTAGGTGCACAAACAAGTCTTAATTAAGCAAAGTAAATCATAATTGTATAACTTGAACCAGGTCAAACTATTCAAGGGGACTGGTTCATCGGTTCAACTATCAGTTTGTTAGTGAAAACGAAAATAAACAGGTCATACAAAAAATATATTTAAAAACGAAAAACATGTTATGCCGCACAAAAAATTACTTAATAATTTTAATAGATTACAACTCAATACAAATATTTAAAGAGTACTATTGTACAACCCAATGGAAATCTCAAATCTTACATTTTGCCAAAACTTTGTTCTTTTTTTCTTCAACCTATGTTGTTTTCAGTGAACCAACCAATTTTTACTCGGTTTACTAGCTTTAAAAAAAGGGTCAAGAGCTTTAGTTGGACCGATGAGAGTGTTAGGTCACTAGTTCCATCCTAGCAAATAAAATATTATGCATAATTTATTGCTATTCAGGAGGTGGGTTGTGTTAGAATGAGCATTCTCCAAAACATAACTCTCCATAATATAGCTCATCCTCACGGATATCACCATAAATAATGCATCACAATTCTTAGAATAATAATACTATATATTTTCAGCCTTTGGGTTAGGAAAAAGAGATAACATAGATTCTATATTTAGTCCCACTTAAAATTTAGTTTTCAATCCAACAGTCAATAAACAATTCCAACAGAACAGTTGCGTCAAGCAATTGGTACAACATTGACTCAGCCAATATATATATATACACGTCCAGTTATTAATAGTCAACAACAACTTGTAGAATTCTAAGGCTAACCTCTCGCATTTGATTCATGGTGGCTATGAATCATTTAGCATAATGAAGAGATGGGTTTTCTTCTTCATCGTCATCTTTGTTGCAAGCACTTTCATTGTGGAAACTGTCCTTGTAAGTCTCTGATCTTAGGCATACTCTGTCTGTGTCTGAGTGTGTATTTGTTCAACATATTGTATGTTTTAACTTTTGATGCTTTTGTATCTCCGTCGTTTCTTATCTTGTTCATCTCTCTCTCTTGGTTGGTTTGTCCTCTTCCAAAAGGTCGAGACAGTTTTCTACTCGTAGTGTCGTAGTTGCCTCTCTTTGTTTGTGATTGATAATGTTGATAACCTAACTAAAGGTAAGTTCAAATTATTATTATTAGCTGTATTACTTATATTATATATAAGAACTCACCATAAGAGTAAATTTCATTCCACTTGCATTTACGTTCTATTCTTCAAAGGTCAATGAGAGTTGTTATGGTATCCTGATGGGTTTAGTACCCGGGGTGAGTTGTCAATTATCTATTGATTATTGGTTTCATAATAAATATTTCGAAGTCTATTAAATATAAATAACAACTAATGAATGCTTGACAACTCACCCTAGGTATCGGTATCCTGAAAAGAAAAAAAAATATGGGTACCAAAGTAATTCTCAAGGTCAATTATCAATTCCACATTAGACTTTGTTAGAATATCCCTGAAGATTATCAATTCCACATTATCACCTTTATTATGGTTGTCATTCCCTGTTAAAATATCCCTGGATATCTTCAGGAATATTCTAACAAACTTTTCTAAGTTAAATTATAAGGAAAAAAGTGAAAGAGAAATCATGAGATAGATATATCCAATACGACATAAATATGATACTAATGGGAGACTTAATTAATATACAACAATGTTGGTGCTTTACAAAGAAAAACTCAGGGATTCCAATTGCCAAGAAATTGTATGGTAAAATAACAGTGTGTGATTAGTATAACGGTAATATATGTTTCTGATGGTAAAGAAATTGTGTGGTAAAATAACAATATCATTATCTTTTCATCATTGTAATCTTTTACTTATACCATATCATTTCTTTTTAAGTTTTCTTTTCCTTTTTTTTAATCAAATTAAAAAATTATATACGTGGTCTCATTGACACGTTCCATTTCTTTTTATCCCAACTCACTTTAATTGTGTTAGATTATAATAACATTGCATTGCCCCACATCCCTCACACCTGTCATTATTGTATTGTATAGTAGTGATATGTATCACACCGCACTTTTTATTTGTTGATGTTTTATATGTGGGATCATTATGAGCATGTGAGTGTATATAATGATTATTGTGGCATCAAAACAATACATCTCCACGTTCGATTTATGGATATTTGGGCTAACTTGTTCGTGCAATTGATGTGACCCAATCAACCAAATCAATATAAAACAAGTTAAGATGCGTGTTTTTTTGTGGCCATATAGTTGTGTCACTATAATTATTAAAAGTTTATACCACCATATATATGTAGGTGTGCAATGTTTACGCTCTAACTGTTTTACTTATTGCCTTTCAGTCCAAAATAACAAGCATTTCTCTTCTCAAAACAATTATAATCTTCAATAAGCAACAAGCTCAATCCCCATTGAACTGCATCAATGGAAGCAAGACAACAACTTGCCCAATATACTACCCAGCAAAATTTGAGCCCGAGGATTCATTAGCCATATCATGTCCAGAGTACTTCAGATGGATCCATGAAGATCTAAAACCATGGGAGAGTACAGGAATCACAAGGGACATGGTGGAAAGAGGAAAAAATATTTCACATTTTAGGCTTGTGATTGTAAATGGAAAAGCTTATGTAGAAAAGCATGCGAAATCTTTTCAGACAAGAGATGTGTTCACAATATGGGGAATTTTACAGCTTCTAAGGTTATACCCAGGGAAGATACCAGATTTGGAGCTAATGTTTCAGTGTGGGGATAAGACTGTGGTGGGTAAAAGAAGTTTCCAAGGACCACAAGCCCTGTCACCACCACCTGTGTTCCATTACTGTGGGGAGGAAAAATCATTTGACATTGTCTTTCCTGACTGGTCCTTCTGGGGTTGGTAAAGCTTCTATTCACCTTCGAAAGGCACAATTAATAAGGACTCTAAATGGCTTTTGTCCCGTGTGGCACATTAAAACATTTTTAGCCTATGGCAATAATTTTTTCCCCTTTCAGGTTATGGATGTGTATGGTAGAAGCAATGATAGGAGGAACAGAAGAGGAAAGTGAAAATCGACAATGTATTCATACTTTGGTACATCATCAATTTTCACCAATCCCTTTCATTCCTCTGGTACATATTTCTTCTACTAAGCATACCTGTTTAAGGGGTGGTAACCTTCTTTTATCTTCTTATAAGTTTCATTTCACTAATTTTGGTGAGATTCTTACCTCGAATCTCCTAGTTTGAATACACAATCTTATTTATTTATTTTCCTTTTAAAATGAATCAAAAGGAAAACAAAACTTATACTTTTCTTTCTCTTACTAGGGCTGAGCTCAACATAAGACCATGGGAAACAACATTACAGAATATACAAGAAGGCAACAAGATGGTCAAATGGAAGGATAGAGAACCCTATGCTTTTTGGAAGGGAAACCCAACAGTGTCTATTATTAGGAAAGAACTCAGCAAGTGCAACGCCTCAGACCAACATGATTGGAATGCCCGCATATATAGCCTAGTAAGTATATAATTTTAAGCCTAGCTATAATTAGTTCAAGTAATTGCATTGTTCTAAGATATATAAAAGAGATTCTTTTCTTTTTAGCAATGGCGGGATGAGATTGCACAAAAGTTCAAGAACACAAAACTAGAAGATCAATGTACCCACAGGTATGTAAATGTTTTAAGCACTTCGTGTGTTTTAAATTTTATTTTATTGTGGTAGGGCTTTGCTTTTCGATATGATCTTTGAAATTTTACTCACTAAATTATGAAATTTGTTTGTCTTATGTTTCATACAAGGTACAAGATTTATGCGGAAGGGGCCACATGGTCTGTGAGTGAAAAGTATATAATAGCATGTGACTCCATGACCATGTTCATAGAGCCTAGGTATTATGATTTCTTTACAAGAAACATGGTACCTTTGCAGCACTACTGGCCTATTAGTGTAAAACATATGTGCGAAGAGATTAAGTTTGCAGTGGACTGGGGCAATACTCACCTTCACAATGTAAATCTTCTTCTTTCTCCATCAGCCTCCAAAGATATGTATACTTTAAAAAAAAACGTATATTGAGCTAAGAGTATGCTGGTTACACAATTAATTATGCACATTGTTTCTACACCTACGAACATGGCATCTGGGTTTAATTTCACTTTTATTGGATCCACCTAAATTTTAACATAACCAACTTAAAACTTTTTTTTGTATGGCTTAGATTTATGCACGAAAGTGTTTAGAAAACTTTTCGTAAGCTAATGAGTCCTACACCATCCTTTTAGTTTGGTTTAGCCAACAGAAAATTAACACAATGAGCTCTTCATGACCATTTATTACCAATCTCATGGGTTCTATTGCTTCATGAGCTCTTCAATAGAAAGACTGTTGCTAATTTATTTCATAAAAATTCTTAATTTTAATTGCAGGCAGAGGCGATTGGCAAAGGAGGAACTAAATACATCCTAGAGAATTTAAAGATGAAGTTTGTGTATGATTATATGTTTCATCTATTAAATGGGTATGCAAGGCTTATGAAATTCAAACCAACCATACCGGCAGGAGCAATTGAGATTTGTTCTGAAACTATGGCCTGTCCCTTGCGTGGTGTAAGGAAGCATTTTATGGTTGAGTCCATGGTTAAGTCACCAAGTGACACACCTCCATGTACAATGCCTCCTCCTTATAAACCTGAAGCTCTCCAAGAGTTTCTACACACAAGGGAGAATTTAATCGAGCAAGTCAAGACAAGAGCAATGAATAATAAGCAGTAAAGGCATGCATTGTAGTTTATAACTTTTTATATATAGTTCATTCTCACTCTCTCAAGCAAAAAAAGGTCTTATTAAAGATATAAACAATTAGTTACAAATTGGTCATTAGTTAAGAAATTAGTTACTTTCATTGACTATATAAGTCTCATTATACTTCTTGTAATTTATATTTTTTTTATTACATAAATACAATTTCTATTTTTAGTTTCTATATTTCTTTCTTTAATGGGCTCTGTCATGTTTCCTAACAGGTTTGCAATACTCTTCACCTATGTCATAACCAATGTAACAAGTTAAGCATATCAAAATGTAATTGAAATTTTTTGGTTGGAAGAACATTTTTTGTTTTAGTCAAAATAAAAATACAGAAATCATAACTTCGGCGTAGACGAAAAATTCAATATAGCTGAAAAACATAACATTTATTAATAATATGAATTTATTAATTATTAAATGTATATATATAGAAAATAATATTTATACAAATTATTAGGATTTTATATTTCAGGTGTTTATAAAATATTAATAGGATCCTGGTCATATCCAATGTCTGATATCTCTACCTCTCTATCTATCTATATATATAGACAGACAGAAGTATCAAGATTTAGGTACAATATCTTCTTTTGCTTTAGCAAGTTGTTTTGCAGTTTTTTTTTTTTTTTTGGCATTTGCTTTTGGTGTCTGTGGAATATTTTGCTCATTTTCGTTTAGATATTGTGTCTTGTAAGAGATTAACATTTTTCAACTGATGTACATTGGGGTCTGATAACTGTGATAAAGTTTAATGGTTTTTTTTAAATGGGTTATCTTGAATGAACTCTGCTATTTTTATTTTAGACAAAGAACTCTGCTATTTGAATATGTAGAGATTTGACGGTAGAGGGTAATGTTGGTCCTGGGTTTCCAGCAATATGAAGACATTTTTGACAAATGGGTAGAAAGTTATGTTTTTTAATACTAAAATTTTATGACATTAGGCAAAGAACTAGCTACTTTCTGGATCAAGAATTTGAGGATTTGTTTCTCAAATATGGTGGCAATTTGTTCATGCTAAGTCTTGTTGTTTCAGCAACAAAGCATTAAGAAAAATATTATTAATTTTCTTTTATTTTTGGATGCTCCTAAGATAAAGTGCTTGGACTTGGAGGAACATAGATGAAGTAAAAGTGTCATCCCAATAAGAAAACCATATCAAACATGAAATTGAGTGAAGAAAAGACCATGATGCTAAGACTATAATATAGAAAATGACTTGTTACAAATTTTATAATATTTTATAACCAATGCAAAATTTGTGCTATATATGACATGAGTTAATTAAAAGGCTTGGACAAGAAAAGGAGAACATTGACTTTCCAAGTCGTCTTGACTAAAAAAATGTTACCTAACTTTATTGAATTTTCTATTTGGAAAGAAAATTATTCTATTGACTAAAAACACTTCTACTATTTGTAAAGTCATGCATTTATCCACTCAAGGATGTATATCAATATGCTATGTTTCTTTTTATTTTTAATTAGTAAAAAAATAAAAATAAAAATAAGGGCAGGGGTATTATAATTTTAAATTTCTAATTTAAGTAGTTTAAATGGAGGAATAGCAAAAGAAGATAAACGTGCTACCCTCATTCTGCAACCTTAACAGCAAAAATGGTTCTCTTGTCAATGAAATAAAGAAATATCGGACTGAAATATGTTTCTTAATTGAAAGAAAATTGTAAGCAAGATGGTTTTTTTTTAATAAAAAAATAGAGACAAATAAGGAAAAATAGAGCGTTGCTTAATACCCCGATATGCTGTATTGCCAATGCACTGAAATTTGATGTGATCAATATCAAGGTGGACAACCACAGAATAAAACACAGTAATTTGTGTAAAATAAATGCGATAATTGTGTGAAAGAGTGTAATTAATTTAATCATAATAAATATTTTAGGAGGAATTTTTTAAAATAATTTTTCCAAAAAAGTCCATATAAAAAAGAGAATATATTTATATAAAAAATAAATAACTTATATAGTTTTTTTTAAAAAATATTTGATAATATTTTGTCACGCAACAAGTGATATACAATCAGAATAAAAATGTAAATGAGACACAGTTTAAATAAATAAATAAATAAATAAAGCCAATTTAAACAACTTCAAATTATTCATGCTTACTTTTTTTTTTTTTTTTGTTACTAAAGAGAGGATTGCTAGGAACCAAAATTGAATGTAAGCCTTATAAACAAAGTGTTCTCATCCTTCCTAACTCAAACAATTTGCATTGGCATACATCTACTATGATTTAAGTTATTCTTTTTTGAAACATTTACGAGCGTGATAAATTATCACAACTTAAAACTTAAAATATCCAACCTCACTTTAGCTGATAGTAAATTAGCTTGCTTAAATAAAAAGGAATCTGCTTTTTACTTTCCCTCGTATCATAATGTGACTAATGCGGTTGTTTTTCAATTAGGCGATAATTATTATGACCATGATGTATACATTATGGCTTTAGTCCTTTTCCGCTTTTGCCATCACATGTAAAACATAATTCAAGCGACCACTTCTATATCCACTTTTAAAACTAGCCATCGTGGATTAGGGGAACCTTGTAAAACAAGAAGATAAATTCAATTATGCAATATTTAAATGAGTTCTATCTCACTTAGCTAAAAAATATTAAATTACTTCCGATATTTTTCTAATATTTTTTACCAATAAATATATTAAACGAATTTTTTTAACGAATATCATTAATGTATTAATTAAAAAATTAAAATAATAAGTATTACATACAAAAGTAAAACATTTAAAATTTTATTAAATAATTTTAAAAAATTAATAAAAAAATATTAAATACTTCTTAAATAATATTTTAAAATTATTGATTAACAGCACTCTAGTTCAATTATTATTCAAACAAATGTATTTGCAAAATAAGATCTACATCATCAATTTGGTTGTATATCTATTGGATTAAAAATTTCCCGGAACAGAAGGTGTCAAGGAAATAACTCCACATTTAAGAAATAATTAATCAGGTAATTAGTTTTTTTATTTATTGTGACTCGATGCATTTATTATTGTATGTTCCTAAGTTCTAACGCTGAGTTTGTCCTTTAATAAGTGACGATAATTTTTCTTAAGCTTTAAGATTCCAAACAAGATAATCATGTCAATAAATGATTTAGTAAATCTGAAAAATGATAAATTTTCAGCAAAAGGATGTATAAAGGAGATAAATCATAGTTCTAAATTTGAGTCAGATTCAAACTTGGTTGGTCAACTTTAACTTGATGAATTAAGTAAAAACAGACAGGTTTTCTATCAAACCGAAAATTTTGGCCGATGTTATAATTTTTTCTTTTCTTTTCTTTTTTTGTGGCAGATTTTTTTTATTAGATCAATTCAATTACTGAATAAGTATAATATTTAAACTGAACCTCAGTAACTTTTGCAGCATTACTGTCTGAGGTGGAAGATGGAAAGTGGAATCTACGTTAGAAGTTAAAACACGGAACAGTACTGGACAAATAAAAGTGCGTAGAAATAGAGCGAGTTTGTACGGAGTCGATAGTGGGGCCAAACCCATCCAATACCAAGTGTTCTCTTCACATATGTTGGCGCATGACAGAACAGTGCTACAAGTACTGATCAAACCGAAACGGACATTTCTCAGACTATCTCTCTCTCTCAACATATTTTCTGTTGGCATGTCAATTTTTACCACTTGCAATTGACTCGCTTCCGACTCCTTTCTCCCTATACCTGCGAACCATCCCAGAAGCTATTCCTGGGTCCTGCTCCTTTTCCTTTTTCTTGTTTTATAACTCTCTGTTACTCACCTCAACCTCTGAAGGCAAAAGCGTTCTTTTCTCTTTACTCATCTCAGGTGCGTTTCATGCTCTTCTTCTTCTTCTTCTTCTTCCTTTTGGGTTTATTTTGCAGCCTTTGTATGTGTGTAGTATTTTGCTAATTGGATTTTGTAAAGGGGATTTTTTTTTGGCGTTTGATAACTTTCATAGACTCATATTTTAAAAGCTCAAACTTTTGATTGAAATCTGCTATTGGGACTGGAATTTTGGCCATAGAGAGACTAGTTGCTTCTGGGTTCTCAGAAACCAGCAGAAAATTGGTCACTGTTTTTTTTTTTTTAATAGAAAATTTGGGCGAGGTTCTTCAGAGAATTAGCTTCTCTGCGTCATAAGTTTGAGTTTTTTATTTCTTCTTCTTAAATTGTGAAAATATTGGATAGTTAATTAGCTCATATATCTGTTTGTTTCCGCTGAAAATATTGAGTAATAAGAGGGACTTGTTCAAATCCTATGCTAGAAAAATAAATTAGAATACATAATCACTCGGGGCTCGTGAATCCTTGATTTTTCTTTTCTTCGAAGTATCTGAAGATTCTTGTCACGATCCCCTGTACTGAGGTTAAAGGAGCCCATGCCTTTCATCCCCGTTCTAAAATTCTATATTCTTTTGTAAATCTTGGAAATACTTGTCTTTTCTGTTTTTGAAGGAAGTATAAAAGGTTCCTTTTGATTCTTGTCTTGCTTTTTGATTACGTAGAAGACAGTTGTGGGATTGGGTGGTTGATACTTATGGAATCTTTCTCTTTCTTGCTTGAGCTTTAAGTATTACTTGCTTTCTATGATAATATCCCTCTCCTCTTTCTTTTCTTTCTTTTCAATTTTGCTGGGTAAATCTTGCCATCCATGATCTTATCTATTATAGGAACCGACTGACTAATAATTTATTACAATTGTTGCTCATTAATTTGAACATTTCATGCATTTCTTTAATAGATCAAACAATGAGAATATCTTTACTTAAGTAAATAGCATCTTTATTTGCTGGGGAACTTCCAATTATTCACATCGATATTATGATAAGGAACTCAAACATTTTGAAGAGAACATGTGCTTGGTGAATGTTAATTGTTAAAGTAAGCTACATCACCATCTGGCATGTTGCCTTTTTGGTCTGCCAACAGAATTATATTTTGAAGCTTAGAGGTTTCACAAAATTGCTATACTTCTGCTAGAATGCCTCTTTGACTATATTAATGAAAAACAAACAAATTGCCTGATTTAGGATATGTTACTTTTATTTACAGATTTTCTTTCGAAATAAAGCAAATTTTTTATTATTTAAGGATTTAATTTTCATCCATTGACCGTGCAAAAAGTTTTACACCATGAGTGAGCCATATATTTTAAAAAGGAAAGTACTAGATAGCTAGAATTTTTTACATAATGATTTGGCATTGTTATTAACTCTTGGATGAATGAGTGGTTTCCACCACTTTAACTTATCCAAAAACCACCCTTGATTCTTGACAAAATTCTGGAAAATTTTTCTGTATGTGTAGCATTACTCTTCTAAAAACTATTTAAAATTGCAAGCGAAAAACTTTACTTACTACAATGATGCTGCTTTTTTTTTTTGGTTTATTGATAATAATAATAATAATATAAAAAGTTTCATAAGTGGATCAAATTTAAATTTACCATTTAATAGAGGACGTGGCCAGGAAGATCAAGATGGCAGATAAGATGAATGTTTAGCTTTCAGCAGACATGCATTCTTGTACTCATTTAATTGGCCGTTAATATAGAAGTATCCGATTCCACTGTCTTTGGGACACATAATCTGTCTCTTTAAACCAATCAGAAGGATCAAAATCTTTCCATTGCAATGAGCATGAAACTGATAACTGGTTGCCTATTTTGATAAGCAAATATCACGAGTTCATTACACAGAATTAAGCACACTGCTAGTGACACAAATTGGAATGCACATCCAGATACATATATTATAACTGAGCCTGTTCATTTGTCCATCTAACATATATTATGCTGTTGAAATTTATACCTATTCTATATTAACTCCAACCCTATCTATTCTTTCCTTTTCAGGTATAATTCTCCCTATCTAAATTTTCCTGGAAGCTACTTATTGGCAATGAACAATCAGAAGCTAGGTGTGGAAGTTGTGGGTGCTCATGACCTTATGCCCAAAGATGGGCAAGGCTCATCTAGTGCTTTTGTGGAACTGAACTTTGATGGTCAGAAATTTCGGACAACCACTAAAGATAATGATCTGAATCCTGTTTGGAATGAGAGATTTTACTTCAGCATTACTGATCCAAGCAAATTGCCAAACCTCACTCTTGATGCCTGTATCTACCACTATAACAAAAGCAATAGTTCCAAAGTCTTCCTTGGCAAGGTTCAACTTACTGGACCCTCATTTGTCCCATATTCTGATGCTGTTGTTTTGCACTATCCTCTGGAAAAGAGATTCGTTTTTTCCCGCATAAAAGGAGAGCTTGGTTTGAAGGTATTTGTTACAGATGACCCTTCTATAAGATCGTCAAACCCTCTTCCTGCTATGGAACCCTCTATCAATACAGATCAACACCCAACCCAAGATCAAACACTGGTATCATTTACAAATTCAATCCTGAATGTCTTTTCTCGTAAGAAAACTGAGTCAAGGCATACATTTCATAACCTTCCTAATTCAAATCAAGGACAAAAACAGCAATCTTCTCCTCCAGCAGCTGCAAAGCCAACTGTAGACTATGGGATGCATGAGATGAAATCTGGACTGCCTCCTTCAAAAGTTGTACATGCATATGCAGGTTCATCGTCTCCAATTGATTATGCACTCAAAGAGACAAGCCCTTTTCTTGGAGGGGGACAAGTTGTTGGTGGGCGGGTTATGCGTGGGAACAGGCCAAACAGCACCTATGACCTTGTTGAACCAATGCGTTACCTTTTTGTACGAGTTGTAAAAGCTCATGACCTTCCATCAAAGGATGTGACTGGGAGTCTTGACCCATATGTGGAGGTAAAGGTTGGAAACTTCAAAGGAACTACCAAGCACTACGAGAAAAATCAAGACCCTGAATGGAATCAGGTGTTTGCCTTTGCAAGGGACAATCTGCAGTCAACTGTTCTTGAAGTTGTGGTCAAAGACAAGAATGTGGTGCTAGATGAAGTTGTTGGAACTGTGCGGGTTGATCTCCATGAAGTCCCTACACGGGTTCCACCTGATAGTCCATTGGCTCCTGAATGGTATCGGATTGACAAGAGTGGGCACAACAAAAAAGGGGAGTTGATGCTTGCTGTCTGGTTTGGCACACAAGCTGATGAGGCTTTTCCTGATGCTTGGCATTCTGATGCGCTCTCTCCCAGTGGAAGCTCTGCATCTTCCTATGCACAGATTCGATCAAAAGTTTACCATTCGCCAAGATTATGGTATGTACGGGTTAAAGTGATTGAGGCACAGGACTTACTTGTGTCAGAGAAGCCTCGAATTCCAGATGCCTATGTTAAGGTACAGATAGGTAACCAGATTTTGAAGACAAAACCAGTTCAATCAAGGACCATGAACCCGCGTTGGGATCAGGAGCTGATGTTTGTTGCTGCTGAACCCTTTGAAGAACCACTGATCCTTTCAGTTGAAGATCGTGTTGGTCCCAACAAGGATGAGACTATTGGGAATGTTGTTATTCCTTTGACCAAAGTTGACAAGCGTGCTGATGATCGAGTTATCCGTACTATGTGGTATAACCTTGAAAAATCCATGTCATCTGCCATGGATGAGGAACACGGGAAAAAGAAAGAGAAAGATAAGTTTTTTAGTAGACTCCACCTCAGTATCTGTCTTGACGGTGGGTACCATGTTTTTGATGAGTCAACTTATTATAGTAGTGATCTACGACCCACATCAAAGCAGCTCTGGAAGAAGTCAATTGGCATCTTAGAACTTGGCATTCTAAATGTTGATGGACTTCAACCAATGAAAACCAGGGAGGGGAGAGGGACATCAGATACATACTGTGTGGCAAAGTATGGGCAAAAATGGGTGCGCACTCGAACCATTAGTGACAATCTAAGCCCAAAATACCATGAGCAATACACTTGGGAAGTTTTTGATCCAGCTACAGTTCTCACCGTGGGGGTATTTGATAATGGTCAGCTTAATAGTTCAGATGGTAATAAAGATTCAAAATTTGGTAAAGTTAGGATCCGGATCTCAACCTTGGAAACTGGCCGTGTTTACACACACTCTTACCCGTTACTAATGCTGCACCCTTCTGGCATCAAGAAGACGGGTGAACTGCACTTGGCAATACGATTTTCGTGTTCCTCAATGGTTAACATGATGCAATTGTATTTTAACCCTCATTTGCCAAAAATGCACTATAAAAAGCCACTTAACATAGTGGAACAGGAAAAGCTGCGACACCATGCTGTCAACATTGTTGCT
Organism: Styphnolobium japonicum; assembly: GCA_023212625.1. Taxonomy (NCBI): domain Eukaryota; kingdom Viridiplantae; phylum Streptophyta; class Magnoliopsida; order Fabales; family Fabaceae; genus Styphnolobium; species Styphnolobium japonicum. Next base: position 8,041,285 of record JALBWW010000007.1, on the reverse strand, counting down.
GCTCGTCTTAGTCGGGCAGAACCCCCACTTAGAAAGGAGATAGTTGAGTACATGTCAGATACAGAATCTCATCTCTGGAGCATGAGACGTAGCAAGGCAAACTTCTATCGTCTGATGACAGTTTTTTCAGGATTTCTTTCAGTAGGAAGATGGTTGGGGGAAGTTTCCAAATGGAAGAATCCTGTTACAACAGTGCTGGTGCACATTCTTTTCCTGATGCTTGTGTGTTTCCCAAAACTTATTCTGCCAACCATCTTTCTATACATGTTTGTAATCGGGATGTGGAATTGGAGGTTCCGCCCAAGATACCCTCCTCATATGAACACTAGACTCTCTTATGCAGATGGAGTGACCCCAGATGAGCTTGATGAGGAATTTGACACATTTCCTACCACAAAGAGCCCAGATGTACTACGTTGGAGGTATGATCGATTAAGAAGTGTGGCCGGTAGGATTCAGAGTGTTGTTGGAGATATAGCTACTCAAGGAGAGAGGATCCAGGGACTTCTAAGCTGGCGTGATCCTCGTGCCACCACCATATTCATGGCATTCTGCTTTGTGGCTGCCATTGTGTTGTATGTGACACCTTTCCAGATGTTGTTTCTTCTACCTGGATTTTACTTAATGAGGCACCCAAAGCTTAGGAATAAGAAACCCTCTCCACCGGTTAATTTCTTCCGCAGGTTGCCTGCTCTCACAGATAGCATGCTGTGAATGGACTCTTTGAGAAAACTTTTCTGCTGCCTGTGTTTGAATCTGGCTTTAATAAACTGTAATATAGTTTCTTTTTGTTTACTAGCTAGCCTTTCTTATAGTAAGATTTTATCAAATGCCTGTACTGGAACTACGTGAGCAGTGGAAAACTAGTTTCATGGGGTTGGATGAAGGTTGGAATATTTTCTTTTTTTGGGTAGATTTTAACTTCTTATCTGCTAAGTTTCTTTTTCCTTTTAGAAAAACAACTTATTTTCAGGAGCATCAGCTGATTCAACCCAGACCAACTTTTCATCAAGAGATTACCTACTTGGCAGGCCTGTAATATGACCAACTTTTCAAATTTTCCTTTTTTGACAATATTTAACTGAGCACATTACTTTCCATGTCTTCATGTTGAGGTGGTCTGCACAGAAAATTAATTAATAATTAGAGACATTTGCATTAAAATTTTCTTATATATATAATTGATACAGTTTCCTACAGCCAATGAATTTTTCTAATCATTGGACGTGATTATCAGAAGCTGATTTCTGGCAAGAATTTTGGTGTCGTGGACTTATCTGCGGTGGTGGGAAGCCGATTGTGGGATGATGGTTCTTCGATATTATTTACTTCTCGGTTTTTAAGTAGGAACGGTGATGGTAGGTTGTCATATAGGGTTAGGTTAGCATTTGTTTAAAAATTGGGGTGAATTTTTCACATTAAAGTTAAAACTCATCCATGAGTTTTTTTATTTTCGTTTTTAAGGAGATATCAAATTGACCCTAAAGTTAATTTGGCGTTTCCCTAAAAATAATGGTAAAAAATTTAGATATGATTTTATATCAAAAGAATTTTCTAAATTTTATACCTTCAATTTTAAGAAAATGCCTAACTAACTCTAAATGTTTGCTAATTAACACGAGGGCACAAATAATAGAATCACATTACAATAAAAATGGGAGCGGATATTGTCATTCTTATTAGTCTGGTGTCACTTGTCACCAATTAACTTATATTTTATTTTCTCAAAATACCCTTAAATAAATTGTAATTGTTTATTTTTATTCAAACTAATTATCTATTGCCACTCTTATATTTATCTAAACTCATCATTATTAATTATAAAAATCAGTACAAAATATTTAATGGTTCTCCTATACTTTCATGTTTTAGTAATTGGTTCATTAATTGATAGGAAAATTAAAATTACAAAATTTTAACACCGTTGCATATAACATTTTTGACTCGTGAAAATGTGATTATGTGATAGTTGATGTGAGAGAAAAATTCTTTAATTTACTAATTCTAATTACCTTGAGCTTTGTTATAAATATTGACTCTAGTAAGATGAACTCAAAATTAGTGTACTGATAAAATAAAAAAAAATGAAAAAAAAATCTCACTAGTTAAGTAATTAAAAGGATAGTTATTATTGAAGGGTGTTTAAGGAAAATTAAATAAAAATTAGGTGGAGAGGAGTGACAATAGATAAATAAGAATGAAAATATACCCATCCAATAAATTTACCAATTTACATATTTGCCACATTGCAATTTTTTGTTAACAAAGGTAAAAAAAAAACTACTAGTAGGTGCGTAAACTTTAAAATGGGCTCAATCCGAATATTACCAGGACCAGCAATCTGTTAATGCAGTGATGGAGATGGATACGCCCAATGGCCGTTCACCCAATCAACTGAGGCCCCTCGCTTGCTCTATGACCATCCTAAATCGCCCATGGCTCTGCTACCTGGACTCAGCCTTATTCGTCTACTCCCTTATTATTCTATGCAAAATCAACAGTTAAAATATGTCATCTATGCATTTTTTTTTATAGTGTGCTGATTGCATGAACAATAATTTATGTGTTATAATGGACATCAATTTTGAATGATTAAGTAATTTAAAACTTAGTACCATTCTAATATAGTTATGGTTAAAACATGTCATCTATGCATTTTTTTTTTATAGTGTGCTGATTGCATGAACAACAATTATTGTATGTTATATTGGACATCAATTTTGTATGATTAAGTAATTTAAAACTTTGTATCATTCTAATATAGTTATTATGGTTTACTTGACAAATTATATACTATTTTATTAATTTAATTTGAGATATTGGAGAAAACTTAAAACAATATATTCTTTTTGATGATTTTAGTATTTCTAAATAAGAGAAAGTGAATAAAGTTTGAAAGAATTGAAAGGCATAAATTTAGTGCTAGTTTTGACAATCGATGATGAAATTAATAAAACAATTCTCATTTTGTGAGGCAAGTCTTGACTTATGAACGTTTTAGTTTTGAATGAGGAAAGAGTGTCGCAGAGTTATTTGTAGATACCCTCTTAAATGAAGATGAATCAATAAATATTATCAAATTTTAACAAAAGTTTTTAAAAAAAGAAAGATAAGATGAAGTTATATATATATATAATCATGAATATCTTTAAACCTTTTTTTGGATATGACACTAATCACGTTCGTATTAACGGAGTGTGATGATTATGAGTCATCTTAATAATGATGACTCCAAAAATTGAACCTTAATTTGACCCAACACTTAAGATTGTATTTACTTATCACTCTAATCAACAACTTATTGGTAAATATAAGATATATATATATATATATATATATAATTGCTTTTTTTTCATCTTATTAGCATCCAATTTTGATCGGGTTAACAAAATAAAAGTGAAATTTTTTAAAAGAATACATATATTTCTATTCTCATTTTAAAAAGAAAATTTGAAAAATAAAATCTTTAAAAAAATAATGAGTTACCTCACTTATACTATTATTTTTAGGCTCAATATTGATATAACTTATTAGTCCAAATAAAATAAAAAAAGCAATAGTAATAAAAGGCTTAAGTTGGAGAAAAACTCACATTCTTATTCCAAAAAACCTAATTGACTATTATAAATACCTAAGTAAAAATGAGACAAGAGGAAAAGAGACAAATCTAAAAAGGAGAATAGACAAAAGAAGAGACTAGACAGAATGCAAGATGAGAGATGCTGGTCTATACAAGAAAAGGGATGGTAAAAAAAGGAGGAGGCGGCAAAAGAGAAAATTCATTGGAAACTCATAAGCTTACTCATCTTATTTTTACAATTGCTGGTTGAGAAAAATGTAGTCTTTCAATTTCGTTTGTTTGATTTTGGATATCATTTGTTGTTTATTCTTCTATTTAACCCCTCTTCGTGATAATAGAAAATTCATTTCTTTATTTCGTTTTATTGTTTCCATTTGAATTGCTTGAAGGACGACTATTTGTCTCCCTTGTGTTTGATATATATAGTGCCTGGACTATCAGTTTATTCACAAGCGTGGTGTAAAAGATTAATTATCAAATCATTGTTGATTTATAAATTAGTTTCTGGATCGGTTCTTCTGGTAGTCAATGGCTGTAACAATCATTTACTTTTGATGAAGTTTTGCCTATTTTATTATGGTGGTCTTGGTGTATTACTGTTAAGGTTGGAATCATTTTTTTAAAAAAAATATAATAAACAATAATGCTTCGATCACAGCAGCTATATATAGATATACACAGCTCGAAAGACATAATGCTTCGATCACATAAGACATATTTTGATTCTTTGTTTATGTAAGTTTATTTTTCTCATATGAAACAGTAATTTGGTAGTTCATTGTGGTATGGATGAAAGGAACTGAAAACGAAATAAAATATCGCCAACCATGCAATAGGAATTGATTATATCACCAAATACGTAACACGTTGAAAAAGCCTAGGAATGGTTTTGATTAATATCTACATGTTGGCAAAACAAAAACAAAAAAAAAACTAGAATCTATCAATTTGATAACTTATGCTTGAAAAATCTTAGGCAGCGAATGAGATTCCAAAGTTGATGATACTTTAGGCAGAATTTGTCTATAAGAGAATCTTACATATATGCAGATCAATGGTTCTTTTTCCTCCTCTCACCCCTATTATAATATTATCTTTGGCAGTAAATGAGATTCCAAAGCTGCTGATACTGGCAGAATTATATTTGTCTAGAAGATAATCTTATATATGCAGGGCAATGATTCTTTTATTTCACAAGTATCCAATCAGAAATTCCAAACACGTAGTTGAGAGGTCATCCTTGAAAGCAAGAAATTGAATTTATTATTATTTTTCTAATGGAAACAAATCAAGCAACACAAGTATGCTTTCGAATTGTCTATGCTCATTGTTTTTCTTAGATTTTTTTTAATGGGTTGGAAATCATGAAGATAAATGGCACTCATAGATCACCATGACCATGGGCACAATACAAGGCAAAGCCGCATGGTCATCATTGCATAGTCATCACTGGTGTACATACCTTAGCAAATTAAAATTATAACCTTTCATAATTAGCAAGCAAAAGTTTGTTTTCAAACTAAAGTTTGCATTGAAATCGGAATTTCAATTTTTAACATTAGATGATATTTTCATTGAGTTGATACCAGACACTTACCTAGTGAAACAAATAACAATTGATAAAAGATGAAGAGCTGAGTTTTGGACTGGTTTCATTTTCAAGTCAAACCTCCCAGCTTGAAATTCATCAATTTTTATTGGTTTTATAGCCACAAAAAGATATATCATGGCCAAAAAAGAACAAGGCTTAATTAGATGTATTTATATCATTTTTGCAAAACAGGAGTGGAATAGAACTCGTATGTTCGCAAACATAGCTAATAAACCCTGCAACCTGACCTGGGAAACGGTAGGCTCAGGAGGAGAGTATTCGTAAAACTGGTAATGCTTGGTAGCCCTCAGAGCTCAGATACTCATAAATACTAGATGGCTAGTCTAGTCTCATAATGCTCTTCCTAAGGTTCAAACATTTTAGGTAGGAAAATGCATGTTTCATTCACTAAATGGAATTGTTGAGGGCATTTAAAAGTGACGTGTGTTGAGATGGTACAAGAGAATTAGGAGGAGAGACAAGATAGTTCATCGGTAAGTAAGAGAACGGAAATTGCCCTAAACTTAACACCACCGTGTGGTAAAAATTTAAAATAAATATAAGACACTAAATTAAAACAAACCACGACAATAAATAAATAAAGTTTTCATTCTGGCATGTTTTGTGAGAACAGTCATAACATCACTATGATTCACGTACTAAAAAAACACAATCATACCCTTAATGCTTGCAAAGACAAATAAGTTATTTTTTTTATTTCTTTTTCTTATTTTAAATTTTAGAGGAAAAAAATGTTGAGATATTGGAGATTGAGATATTGGAGGATACTTAAATATGTAAATGCATTTAAAAAATTATAGATAAACTATATTATTTATTTAAATTTTATAATAAGTACGTAATACTTTTTTATACAATTTTATTGATGTTTTACAGGTTGTTTCTCAATTTCGTTAATTACAAAAAGATATTTTGTCACTTCCTATCTTTTATCTTTATATTTTATTGTAATAATTATAATTTTTTTTAATTGGGGCTCAAAATTATATCAAATTTATAATCAAGTTATAGCTATTAAAAGTAGTTACCAACATAGTGTGGTATAAGTGGTAGATACTTGGGCTTATTAAGCATGTGGTGAATGTTTGATTCTTGACCCATGTGTATGAAAAAATATTTGTTAGGAAATGTCAACTCTTTAAATGAATCTTGAAGGATTAGTCCCCGGTCGCGTACGGGGGATACCATAAGAATCCAAAAAAAAAGTAGTTTTATTCTTTTATTCATGTATTTTTTTTATTAGTATTAGATATCTCACAGAACATATATCTACATGTGTTTTAGTTGTTTCCTCAACCAAATTGAATACAGAAGAAGGTTCTGACTTTGGAATGCTGTAATTGGCATTTTGTAATGAAAGACGGCAACATAAAATTCACCATTTTTTTATTGGTTGGAAAGACCAAAAGGTGTGTTGTTTGGTTAAACATGGCGGTGCAGAACTAACAGCTTGACCAAAAGACAGACATGTAGTGCAGTGGTACTTGTAAAGCAGGAACCAAACAATTTACTTGACCAGTATCCTGTATATATACCGATTAAAATCTCCATTTTTGCATCAACCACTTGGAAGAACAACACAGAGGAATAAAAGAGGTACATTGAGAATGAAGAGCTTATGCTCGAAGGCATTATTCTTCTATTGGTTTTTCTCCTCCTAGCAAATTGTTTGCATATTGAAGCTCAAAAATGTCGTCCAAGTGGAGGAAAAAAAGCCCCTGCAACAAAGAGAATGATTCTGACTGCTGCATGGAAAAGGTAAAATGTACACAACATACAAATGTTCATCACCCGTGTCTAGCCACACCAAGGCATATTCGAAAAAGGTAGAGGTGGCGGTGACTCTTCAGAGTGTGACAACCAATATCATTCTGATGACACACCAGTAGTGGCACTTTCCACTGGATGGTTCAACCATAATAGCCGGTGCCACAACAACATCACCATAAGTGTCAATGGCAGGAGCGTTGTTGCCATGGAGGTTGATGAGTGTGATTCAACCAAGGGATGTGATGCAGACCACGATTATCAACATCCATGTCCCAACAACATTGTTGATGCCTCAGGCGTGCCCCGGAATGAATGGGGTGGATTGGACATTACTTTGTCCGATGCTTAATACTGTAGAAGTGAAAACATGCCATTTCTATTTCCATTCCATGTGTTGAGTGAGCTTCTAGTCTGTAATTTTTTCTACTATATTTCATATTTTACCTTTAAATCATCCTATGTGTATCTTTGTAAATCTACTGTAAAATGTGAACTTTTTCATCACATTTTCATATACCGTTTTAGCTAGTTTTAGTATTTATTTATATTGATTTACGTTTCAACTTTTCTTTTCTTTTCTTTTCTTTTTCCTCTTTGGCGTCAATGAATAATGGCTTATGAATTTTAGATGGAATGAACTTATTGGAATGTTCATAGTGTAAAATGAACCTTAAGCTTTGGAAGTGCATTTTGAAGATGCAATACTTACTTGCCAACTTGCAGACAAAATACTGGTCAAATTGAAGTGTCCTTTTTTCCTTTTGTTTGTTTGTTTTTTTGGTTATTCCTTTTGTTTGGTTTTTCTCAATTACAGATAATGACAAACTTTAATCCCTCACTGAAATGGCAGCAAAGTCATCATCTTTTTTTAGGCCCAATTCTTTCTTGGCAAAAAAATTAGTGGTCCACCTATAATCTTGCAATCAAGCAAGGGACAGCCAAGTTCGGGACTAGTTTTTCAGTTTTGTCTAAATTGAACAGATAAACAGAGATATCATTATATCATAGCATAAAAGGATTTGAAGAGAATTATCAAGCTCTAGGAAGAAAAAAAAGCAAAAAGACAAAAAAACAAAAATGCTATGCCCCATGTAACGGTGCCTCTTTATTACGGTTTGTTTAGTTGAATAAGTGGAAAATGAGAAGTCAGATTAAAAATGATTTTCAACTATCAGTGAAAAAATAAGATATTTTTTTCACCTTCTCATATTTTGCCATACCAAACAACTACAAAATGATTTTTATGCCAAGTTTTTAAACTTTTCAGTTTCTACCTACTTAACCAAACATACCTTTAGAAATTTGTACAAGTAAAAGTCCTTATAACTAGAGTCTAGTAGTTAGCATTAGTTTTAACAAAACTATAAGATTCATGATTTTTTTAAAAGAAAAAAGTCTCATTTTTCTAGAAGCTAATGATAAAACGACACTAATATTTTAACTGAAAATTATACCAGAGTTTTTTACTATAAGAGATTGAATATTTAGTTTATGTCATCAATTCTTCCATCTTTGAGATTTTAGTCTCATAGTGGGCCATTTCCCTTATACAGCCGAAATTATTTGTAAAAGGAGGAGAAGGAACTGGAATAACTACCATGCAAATCTGTATTTAGGGTCAGCACAACAATGTATAAAAGAAAAAGAGTAAGACAGGATTTTGGCCAGCTATGTTAGGACGCTGACAATTGAAGGGTGGTAAAGCATTTTATAAGTTAAAATGTCACAAAGCTAACCACGAGATGCGATTCAGTTGACAAATTAACTTTATGTGGGCGAATTTTACCTGCGTTGGGCAAACTTTACTTACAGCGCAGAAGTTTGAATCCTTCTGGATGCCTCATGATTTTACCAAAAAATTGTCACAAAGCATTTAAATGCAGGGGTATTCATTTATAATACAATGTCTATTATATCATTTAACTACATACTTATTATTGGCATACTCCTTAATAACCATAATTATTTAAGATCTATACCTGTTAATATATAATTATAACCAGTACTAGTTTGTGTTCAAAATCCAACATAAACTTTTTATGATTGGAATTGGAATTTCAGTTGCCAACGTTGATGTTGATAGTTCATATCATTTTAGTCCCCTGAACCTATTGAATGAAGAAGAAATTGTTTGATGTAGTTGTCAATTTCTACTGAAACCACGCAGCATGAAGCCAATAAATCATCCACTTTCCTCAACAATTTAAAAGCCTTAAAAAAACCAACTACTCAATGCTGTAGTTGTCATTTTAACTTAACACGGTGGTGTAGAACTTGTTCTTTGACCAAAAAACAATCCTGTAGTACTGTGGCGGATATGCTTTTATTTCATAGCCAAATGATTTACTTGATCAGGAAATTTCTATATATACCCACTAAAATCCCCATCCATGCATCAAGCACTCAGAACAACAACAAAAAGCAGAAACAGAAAGGTGCATAGACAGAATGAAGGGTTTTTGCTCAAAGGCATCCTTTTTTGTACTGGCTTTTCTCCTTATAACAAATTGCCTGTATTCTGAAGCACAACAGTGTCGCCCAAGTGGCAGAATCAAAGGAAAGAAGGCCCCTCCCGGACAATGCAACAAAGAGAATGATTCTGACTGCTGTGAACAAGGAAAGATGTACAAAAGGTATGAATGTTCCCCACCTGTTTCCAGCCATACTAAGGCCTATCTCACTCTCAATAGTTTTGAGAAGGGGGGAGATGGCGGTGGCCCTTCAGAATGTGACAACCAGTACCATTCTGATGACACACCAGTAGTTGCACTTTCCACTGGATGGTTCAACAACAAGAGCAGGTGCCACAAGAAGATCACCATAAGCTCCAATGGCCGGAGCGTGGAGGCCATGGTGGTTGATGAGTGTGATTCAACCATGGGTTGTGATGCAGACCATGATTATCAACCTCCTTGTGCTAACAACATTGTTGATGCGTCAAAGGCTGTGTGGGAAGCCTTGGGAGTGCCCCAAAATGAGTGGGGTGGATTAGATATTACATGGTCAGAAGCTTGATATTGTAGTAGTGCATGCTTGTGTTTCTTCTTGTGAGTGATCTGGTGAACTTTTATCATTTAATTTTACTTTTAGTTTTGCATGGATTATCTAGAAATCATCTTCTGTGTATCATATATATGTAGACATGTAGTCAATCTATTGTAAAATATGAACTTTCATGTACTAATGCTTTTATTCATAGAGCTTAATCCTAGTTTAAATATTTACCTTTACTTCAACATTCCAAATTTCCCGTTATAATTGATCATGTGTAAGAGACGAGTGTCAAAATTCTGAACAAGGTAACGAGCGCAGCATAAGATATTAACCACAAGGAGTAGGTGTATATTATGACTCTTGGATTGTTAACAGCAACTTGCAGACAAAATTGAATTGTTACTTGAAAAGTCTTTTAACACTAGGCAATAGATAGGAAAAACATCTTTTTGCCCAATCCTTACCAGAAAAATTAGAGGCACGAGCAATAACATTGAAAATATGTAAGGCAGAAAGAAGCTGAATTTTGGACTATTGTTTTATCTGTACCTTAGCAATTTTTTGTGTGAAATGTTTATAACTTGCCGATGGGCTAGACCTTGCATATTTAACCAAAATCAAAGCTGTCCTTTTGACTTCTGCCAAAGTTACCATGTTAACCCTTTTATATGCTGCATCCTGCAAAGCAAAAAGAACTTATACAGGGTATTGTTTTGCACAGAAAAAAGAAAATAACTTAAAATAAAAATTAAATTGAAGCAGCCATTTCTAACTGAATTCCCTATAAAACCAAGATTATCAGAGAAACTTAATTTTGGGGTCTTGCTATCTCTCTCTTTTCTTATGTACACCCTTAAATTAATTGAGGGTATATACGGGGAATGTGGATGGAAATAGGAGATCTGAGCAGAATCAATGGAAAAATAAGGTGAAATTTTCATCTGTAACTTTTCTTAAAAGATAAAATAGACTGACACCAGATTTTTGTATTTGAAGAAAAGACAGAATCAGCTGCCATCTCTTGCTACTAAAGTGTATTAATTAGATCGCTTGACTGTGAGTAATTTTTATTTATAAAGGAGGTCTATGACATGATGTGGGGAGGGCGATAATGGCTAAAGTGCAGGCAAAGCGGCCTGATTGATATTGATCTTGGGATCAAACAATCATAAAGAGGCTTGATGTCAGTTGAGTTAAAGCTCTTGAACAAATCTTACTCATTTTTTTCTTGTTTGTGAGTCTGTAAATTTTCATATCAAATAAGACGTATATTTCATAAGCATTGTGGTATTTGGTTTTCTAATTCATCGTTTTGTGTGGGATTCAACCTAGTAATCAAGCAATTTCGAAAGGAATTTGGTGTCACTTGAGCTAAGGCTCATGAACAATTTTTTTAAAAAAAAATTTAATTGCACTTTCATCTATATTTTGTTAGTTAATTCATATTTAAACTAATCTTAACTAGAGAATTTTCAACTCCAAATTCACTCATTGATTCCTTTTCTAGAAAGACCTAATATACATTTTCCCTCGTGATGTAAATACATAGCATCCAGAACCACCTCTATGCCTCTTTTCTGAAGCTGGTTTTTGATAAGGATATTTAAAAACTAGTGGAGTAAAAATTGAAAATTGCCCCCTAATCTCTTTATTAATTATATAGATTAATAGAAGAAAATGGCATGGTAAAAATTACAATCCATTTAAAAGTTAAATGAACAAGTATACAAATAATAGAGAAAAACATCTCTTCTTTTGATTTCATTGATACAGAAAGACTTGATTAACAAATAACAATTTAGTAGTCGTTTATGGACTTAGAAAATTAAAGAAAATCATAATCCAATACATACAATATTAAAATATATAGCAGATTTCACAACCATCCAATTCGAATGTAAGGTTCAGTAGCACTGTAGCACACTAAACAACTTTAAATATGAAAAATTCTGAACTAAGAAAATAGACCAGATATCATCGATGCCATGTCATATGGCTCAATGACCATGAAAAAGCCACAAGACAAAATAGAGGCCTTCAGCTTCATCGGTTAGAACTTCCTATTCCTTTGTAAGGACAAGGGATATTTCATGTCATAGCTATAGAACTTGATAAGTACGAGTTTGATGTCAAACTTCAACCAAACTGTTACAGGAAAGCAAGGAATTTTATTTTTAACGGCACGTACAGGATTGTCATTTGTGCTCATACTCCATACTTCTTAATTATTTTCTGAACACAATTCAACTAGTATTGAACCATGAAAGTTTGAATTGGATGCTACGGTAGTGGTCATTTTCTAGCAGAATCCAGCAGCAATAAAACTCTATTTTAAAATGAATATAGAGCAACTAAATTTGTCTCTGTAGTTGTCATTCTCTGGCACAATGACACCATGGTATCCATTTTATAATTATAGGATCCAACTCATGGTGGTTTCACTCTATTTACACCCTCTACAAATTCCCATTTAAATGCCACGATTTCACCAAGCACCCAGCAGAACAACACAGAGAAAAGAGAGAGGAGGATACAAAAAATGAAGGCTTGTAGCTCAAAAGCATCCTTTCTTCTATTGGTCATTCTCAATTTAACATTTAACAAGTTGTTTGTATTCTGAAGCACAACAGTGTCGCCCAAGTGGCAGAATCAAAGGAAAGAAGGCCCCTCCAGGACAATGCAACAAAGAGAATGATTCTGACTGCTGTATACAAGGCATAATGTACAAAACATACGAATGCTCCCCACCAGTGTCAAGCCACACCAAGGCCTACCTTGTTAGAAATTAATTCTTTGATTCTTTAAAATAAATTCTAGATGCATACATCTTAGAACAAAACACCATAAAGCCCCTGTCTACATCATGCCAGATTATCAAGATTCAGGAGTTTGTGAATATAGAATAAATACCTGGATCCATAGTAATTGATCCTCGTCTTTTGCAGAATCACTTCGACAATCAAACTCAAACGGGTGTGGTTTGTGATCTTCCTCAACCAAATCGTCTTAATTCCTCAATAGGACTTTCGTCTCTCTTCCAAATAGGGAGAAGAGAAACTGTTTTCTGATTTAGTATATTAAGAACCATAATCGTTCCTGATGTGTTAAACCTATTAGAGTTCCCATTATATCTTAATGGGTCAACATTGTCATTTACTCATTAAGCCCATATTAATTTCTTCTGTAGTCTAATGGGCTTACTTAATTAGATCACTAATATTAAACCTAACTAATATAATTGTTATTAAATATGAGTTCCCATAATTATTGGAAAGATAAATTTCCAAAATACCTCACTCAATAGTTTCGAGAAGGGTGGAGATGGTGGTGGCCCTTAGAATGTGACAACCAGTACCATTCTGATGACACACCCGTTGTGGCACTATCCACCGGATGGTTCAACAACAAGAGCAGGTGCCACAACAACATCACCATCAGCGCCAATGGCAGAAGCGTGGTGGCCATGGTGGTTGATGAGTGTGACTCGACCATGGGATGTGATGAAGATCATGATTACCAACCTCCCTGTTCCAACAACATTGTTGATGCCTCCAACGCTGTGTGGAAAGCCTTGGGTGTGCCTGGGCATCAGTGGGGTGGAATACTAGTGCATGCATGTCTTGTACCTGTTTTATGTGTTCTTCTTGTATGTCATGGAAAAGTAGTTATGTCCATGTACTTACTATTGTTGTTATACATTTCACATGTACTTACATTTTAGATATCAAGTTGTGGAAGTGTTGGGTTGCCAATTAATTGAAAGGAAACGGGGAAAATCGTTAAAAAGAAAGAGGGAAAAATACAATTAGCGGCAGAAGTTAGAAGAAACTTGAAACAGTGTGAAGTACACAGAGCAAGAGATAAGATTTTAGGTTTCAAAATTGAAGGGTATATACTTAACAAGCATGTGTTGACTCAAACCTTTTCCACTAAGTCAAAAATTATAACTATTAGTCAAGGCGCAATTTTATTTTTCTATTGTGGCGGAGCATAGCCCTATATCTATACATGGTGTGCGTGGGCTTGAGAGATTTCGCAGTGCATATGTGGCGCACAAGCATGCTGGACTGTCAAGTACTTTTGATGAGCGCCTATACGCATAGTGAGTCCTTAAAGATGATCGCTAGCCTCCCATAAGACCAACAATATGTATAATAAATTATGAGTTTGTGAGAACTCATTAGCTGGTAAAGTCATGTATTGGTAAGAGCAGGCACCCACTGAATTTTTATTTTCAATGAAATATGGTGACATAAAGTTCAAATGCTCGCATTCCTTATTTGAATTTGAATCAGTTACCATTTCGCTCTTTTTCTAAAGTGCACCCTACATAGTACATAGCATATGTGAAACAAAGGATCTAGTTGAAAAGTAGCGCCTGTTTCCAACAGAGGATAATGCAAGTTTTGCAAAATCAGAATGAAAATTTAAATTGTAACACCACTTGTGACCGCCAGTGAATAGTGATGTTGATGGTTTGATACTAGATACTTTTTTACATATTTTCCTTGAACTACTCTCAAGTATTGAACCGTGAAAGTGCTGGATGCTGCAATGGTCATTTTCTAGGATAAGAAACATACTTCCAGGAAAGCAACTGAACTGCAGCTGTCACGTGTAATTTCAGAGTTCAGACAAACACCACGCCACTAGAAACCAAAACATCATAACAATGTATGCTGTGAATAAATGGCAACAACAATTGTATTATGGCAACCAGTAAACAACAAAGCCATGGGAGAAGTTAGGTAGACAGAAAGAACGAGGTCTTCTTGATCAAAGCCCTTCTTCCTTCTACTGGTTATTGTCGTTTGTCACAAAAAAAAATTGTATCATAGACTCGGGTCCATGATGTAATATATACTTGGCAACATGTCTATTTACTTTATATAATTCAAAATTATAAGTCTCTACATATTATAAAAATTTAGTCTATAGATACGTTGTCATATATATTTAAATTCTGAAGTGTCTTCCAGCGGTGGTTTTAGAGGAAAGAAAATTTAATAAAAAAAAGAAGTAAATTCAACCATTTAATAAACGACACGCAACAAATAAGAGTGTAAAATACATCCCAAGAAGTAAGAAGTGTAACTAAACAGCCACCTATCATTTATCAACCTCCATGCCATAGTGATAATTGCTTGCTGCCTTAGGCAGAGGCTGTGTGGAAAAAAGGGCATGATTATCAACGTGGGAAAAAAGAAAAGCAAATGTGGCCGTGATTACTGAAGCTTCAACCCATTTCCTTTTACCCTTTGATTTGCACCCTTTTAATTGTTGGTTGGGGAAAGGGCGTGGGGCATGAAGAGAGAACGGACATTGAAAATGATAATCAGCGGCCAAACCATACCGCTCACAACTTTCAGATACACAACACTTCACATAATGCATTCTCAGCGAGAAATCCTCATGTTCCCCTTGTCAATTGTCATTGCCTTCCAGGAGACAGTTCAATGACAAAAATCACCTGAGATTACATGACATAATCGATGCTCCTAAACCACAAAACATCTAGCCCAATGTCAATTTTTTCAAGGATATAAACAGTATTCAATCAGGAACACAAAAACTTCAAATTAAAATCCCTCAAAGCTACAAAAGTATGAGTACAACCCAAAGCCAATCATGGGTGGATAAGTGACATTTATCAATTCCAAAAGTCAGCTGGCTTCTACTCTCCTGTTGGTACTTCCCATTCTGTCATTACTACTACAAGAAAATTAGATGAGCGACCATGAATCTGAAATATATACCCAGTACTAGAGTATACTAAATAAATTGTCACCCACGCATTAAATCAATGTCAATATGGGAATTACGCATATCCAACGGACGCGATGGAGGCCATGGACTTAAAGATGAGGTTGGAGTAAGATTTTGATTTGGGGAAATGCTATTCAGTGCAACTGGATTATGAACTGCCTGATGATCTAACTCCATAGCAACTTCTGCACCTTCTGAACCTTCCTTTCTCTTGTTCTTTGTCTTTGATCCACCCCATACAAAGCTCCCAACTATCACCTGTAGTCATTCATAACTGATCAAATCTAGCCATCCAAAAGAAAACTAGGTGGATGCATAACAATATAACTTTCAAATTTGATAAGTTGCTGATTTTTGTGTGAGAAAGAGAAACATGATTTTCAAGATATAATATCCTGGCAGCAGTAAAAATGCTGTTACCTGAACCAGACTTGCTGCAATAAGCACTCCACCAACTCCACCACCAATGACACGACCATCAGGACTAGCAAGGGAAACACTTAGTCCACCAGTTCGATTGCGGGAGCCACCACTATCAGTAAGCAAGTAAGAGCCTGACAGGCACAATATCTCAAAACGCCCCTATTGATGCCAAAAGTCCACCGATAATTATACATAATTATATATAAATAACCTTGCCATGATAAAGAGAGTTACGAAGGAAAGCAATTAGAAAAAAAAAAAAAAAACTGATTCCGAACTACTTACTTAGGATGGTACTCAATATTAAAAAGGCTGAGTTAAAAAACATAACTTCAAGAAAGTGCAAATCTATCACTGTGACTAGGAAGGCTAGCAATTATAGATATTTCTTATTCAAAATCTAAGGCCAGGATAGCCAAAAACTTGCAGTCAGCATCATCTTTTGAATTCAGTAACCACCAACCAAAAAGGCATGGTCTGACTCAAGAAGTCAAAATGGTGTGGCAAAGTTTTATTTTTTTCTCTCTTAAATACATTTGTGCAACATAGCCATATGTAATCGTACATTTATGTCGATACATTCATAGGAATGTATTTATGTATTAATAATATTTGTCCAATAAACTTAGGTTGTGTTTGAAATCAATTAAAAATGAAATTGAATTGATTTGAATTAAAAATCAAATTCTATGTTTGGAATTCATTATAAAAAATTGGATTTGAATTAATTTAGAAATCAATTCTTCTTTATGTTTGGAACTCATTAAAAAAGGAACTGATTTCATGTCATTTTATTATTTTACTTTTTTACACTTACATCATTGTAAAAACAAAAAGTTAGTAAGGGTAAAATAACTAATCTAAATAATTAAATTGAAAATCAAATCAAATCCTAACAAATCTCACCATATTTGATAGGATTTATAAATCTAAACAAGTAAAATTCATGGGATTTTGAAATCAAATCATTTCTTATTTTTTAACATTCCAAACACAAGATTTAATTTACAAATCAAATCAAATCCCATTTTTTTATATTTCAAACACATTTTTAGGTTGTGTTTGGAATCAATTAAAAATGAAATTGATTTGAATTGAATTGATGTGATTTAAAAATCAAATTTTATGTTTGGAACTCATTATAAAAAATTGGATTTGAATTGATTTAGAAATCAATTCTTATGTTTGGAACTCATTAAAAAAGGAATTTAGTTTATTTTATTTTATTTTATTATTTTACTTTTTTAACCTTATATCATTGTGAATGATATTATTAGGTTAGTGAGGTAAAATTAAAAAGTTAGTAAATCTAAATAATTAAATTTAAAATAAATCAAATTCACTCAAATCCAACCAAATTTGAGTAGATTTCTAAATACACACAACTTACACAACTTAAATCAAAAGGATTTCAAAATCAAATCAATTCCTATTTTTTAACATTCCAAATACAAAATTTGATTTGCAAATCAAATCAAACCCCATTTTTTAACATTCCAAACACATTGTTAAGGTTTTTCAACTCTTAAACTCAATTTCAGGTAGTCTAGCATTGTGAAAGAGCTACGACACATGCCCTAGAGGCCCAAAGTCCAAGACATAAAACAAGTTTAAAGTAACCACAAAACAGTTTTAATTTCCAGTAATAATTTTAATTTGAACTTCCATGCAACGATAGAATTCTTAAGTTAAAGCATTCTCCCTACATAACAAAAGCATCTCCGCAATCAATCAATCATGGTATCTCTATGAAGGATTTCCACTTGATTATGCGCATGGGTTATGCTTGAAAAAATGTGGGTATATGCATTAAAGTAATTGTAATTATATATGAACCTGTAAGTGTATCCAAATGTACATGTACATAACACTAAGAAAGTGCCAAACCTCATATGTGACAGTGCCGCCTGAAGTTGAAGGCTGACGAAGTGTCACAGTAGAGACAGCACCATTGGCTGACAGAATGCATACAGCTCTAGGCCCCTGCTGAGAAAATGCCATAATTTTTGTTGCAATGTCCTACAGAGAAGAAAAAATACAATTTTCAAAAGAGTAATTCTTAAATATTTATGCTAATACAGAACTTATGGCACAAACTTAAAAGGATCATCACTTAAAATCATTAAAAGAAACATCAAAGAGTTGATAGAGCACAGTTATATGTATCGAACAAAATCACTTTTAGAGAAAGTATCATATGCTTTGATGGTTCCATGAAAAATAATCAATTTTACATTGACAAGGCAGCACTTCAAGAAACAATAAATGACGGACAAAAGATGAGGCTGACACTTTTTATTTTATGCCTTCCCGCATTATTATCTTCTTTACTATTATAAACATCAATATCGTCATAATACTTGGTTTTGGCTTTACTAAGTCAAATTTTCCTTTTAATAAGAAATTAGTACATATGAACATCTGTTTAGAATTTAATAATATTAGTTTTATCATTATGTCAAGAGACCAATTCAGCAAAGTCCCTTCTTTCTCAGCCCAAAGATGCCCCACTTTCATCTACATAAAGAGAACAGAAATACTGATTACATATTCCTCAGTTAACTTTTGCAACATATCCTAAGAAAACAGAAAAATCAATACAAATTCCTAAAAATCTGCAACATACTTCTCCAACTGCAATGGTGATGATATGAGGAGTGAAACCCATCCCAGCCGAACCAGACATCAATTCACCTGGCAATAACCACTCAAAGCATCAAACACAAAAATATATATTTAAACCAAATTTAACATAAATTAATCCTCTATGGTGAATCAGCCTTTACAGAAAAAACCATGATGTTCTTATTGTAGACATTTGACTTGTTTAGAGAGGGCAGATATATAGAGAACTTTGCAAACTTCGGCATCCTGTACAGTGATGGAACCAGAAATTTTGAATAGTGGAGGCAAAGATTAATTCATAAACTTTTCAAAAGACACACTCAGATTATCAAATACAATAGGAGTTTCCTAAGCAAGTGCTCTTATTACGTTATAGGTAAAAGTTGACATAAACTAGAAACTTATGGCACACTACGATTTCATGCTCATACCAAAATGAATAATCACAAAAGAATTAAACCAACACTTGAGATGATTTCAGCTAAGAAGAGAGAAGAATTGTGATTTGTTAAAGGTTGGAATTTACCCTATAAACCCTAGTGGGGGAAAAGCTTTTAGAATTATGGGGATAAAAATGGTAAATTACATATGTAGTATTAGAATTTTCTTTTCTAGTGAGTGGGGGCATGTTCCCCCACACCCACTAAGGTGGATCCGTCCCTGGTCCTGTAAATTGGCTAGATATAAATGTCAACAAAAATAAAAGAGTGGAATTCTAACTCACTTCAGATTAGATAAGTTATAATCTTCATAAAAAATAGTATGGTTTAAATAAGGAATATGAAACATAGGCACTTGTAGAATAACGCCAATATGTTAAAGCAGTTTAGACAATGAAATAATATCTGACCAATGACAAATAAAGGCCACATTGATACAACTTCATACCACAACTGTACAAGAGGTTTATCCATCCTGATGTCCAACAAAAATTTACTACTGCATTTGAGGTCGCCAAATTGGTTTTCTTTAGTTTCTTTAACATCAAATTTCAGTCATCCTTGCTACTTGCTGCATAGGTCAACCTAAGAGTAATTTATCCCAATATCCACATGCATTTGCAACTCAAATAAGTCAGTCCAGTTTCTCAGGTGCTTAGAGCTGAGTCTTTAACATTACAGTTACCCATACTTGCTCATGCACATGGTAGGAACAAAAACAAATCTAAAGATCTCGTTACTCATGCCAAGAGTTTCATTACTTCACAAATGTTATCTTGCTGAAATTCCTGTGAAACTGTTACCTAACATGCATATTTGCACCCTCTCAATCTTTACCAATTACAAATCTACAACTTAATCTTCTATCAGTATTGTCTCCCATGTTCAACTTAATACAATACACAATTCAATATTGGTGGCAAAATAATATCATAATACACAACTTGATATTTTATCTACTGCACTCATCACATATACATACTTGGTTAGAAACTGATAATAATCAATATTGGAAAATGTCTTTTTCCAAATATATTTTCCCGTTACTATTATCAGGTGCAGTAATTAATGAATTAGGTAATGGTTGATTCCTGTTCACCCATAAAGTTTATAATTCTACATCAATTGTAGAAAGGTATAAAGCTATACTGATGTATTTAAATCATAGCAGTCCAATTAATTCAAAGCAGATTTTCTTTAATACCCCTTTATAAATTATCCGAGTTACTTAATATTTAATAAAGAAAGTATTAAATGCTTTTTGGATTCCCAAAAATATTAAATGCTCTACTTTTGCATTTAATATTTGCT
Organism: Styphnolobium japonicum; assembly: GCA_023212625.1. Taxonomy (NCBI): domain Eukaryota; kingdom Viridiplantae; phylum Streptophyta; class Magnoliopsida; order Fabales; family Fabaceae; genus Styphnolobium; species Styphnolobium japonicum. Next base: position 8,020,764 of record JALBWW010000007.1, on the reverse strand, counting down.
ATTTTCATTCCTTCACCATTGCAACAAGGACACTCGTTAATAAATGCCGTTAATAATTGAATAATTATATATCCTACTAATCAATCAACCTAATAATCCTCCTAATTACTTAAAGAAGAAAGAATTAAATGGCTCTTGAGTTCTCACGATATTAAATGATTCTACTTTTTCATTTAATACTTTCTATTTTAAGTAATTAGGAGGATGTTTGGAGATATAGCAATACTCTTAATAATTTATAATTTATAGCAAATTACGTTGGAATGTAAAAGACATTGTCCATTCAGTTCATTTTGATATTACCATGCCAACATGAAAAAATAAATAAACAAACCTTAACTCAAAAAACAGAAAATATACAACCAAATAACAATTGGATAAGGATTTACGAAACCAGCAATATTTCAAATCCAAATTATAATTACTTTTCACACAAAACAAAATAAAAGTTGCAATAGAGATTTACCAAGAGAAGCCAACTGCTGTTTCTTCCCAGACCCAGGTGGGCGCCCTCTACCCCGTTTCTGGCTAGGTGTCAAGGTTCCAGGATAACTAGCCGATGTTGGAGTCAATGCCAATGACACAGTTCCATCAGGCCCATATTTCCTAGGCCTTCCTCTCTTTCTTTTGACAGGTTCCCCAGGTGGTGCCCCAGAAGGAGCACCCACATTGACACATTGAGATGAAATTGCTGAAGATTCTAATGGTAATGTGGATCCAATGGTACCACCCCCAATGCTTGATTGAAATGGTAGATTGGGATTAGACAATGGACGAATACTAGGTGAATTATGTAATTCAGGTTGTGCTCCAGAACCAGGTATTCCTCTATTCATATAGTAAGATGCAGACCCAGATAACGCCATTTGGTCACCTCGATCCATGCATTTACTTCAATTTCTTTTAGAATCTTTCACAAGAAACTTTGACCCCCAATATTCAATATGCCAAAATTTACCACCTAGCTCTGTTCTCAAATACAGTCAAGGGCAAATTTTGGAGAAAAAATGGACAAATCAGAATACCATAAAACCAATGAAATCCAATGTGCAATGACCAACAAAAGTGTCAATAAGCGCTTATATTATATAAGCAGTTACTGTAGTTTGAGAAGAACAACTACAAGTACTTCAAATCATAAAAAGGGAAGCTCCCAACAGATAAAGTTCCTCAACAATGGCACCTTATTGAAATACATACGAAGGTCTGATATCTATATGTGCGCAATAAAAGGAAAAGAAAATGACCCAAAAAACTCAAAAGGCACCCACGCATGCAGAAGACAACCATAAAGTAGAAGATAGATCAACGAAAAGCCTAGCTAGAAGACAACCACACAACCAAGGGAACCAGTCTCTAATACCAATTAGAGACAAGACAAAAAGAGAAGCTAGTTTACAGCTTACCAAAGTACCAAACTATATAGAAACAACAAAAAGGCTTCACATTGAAGATAAAGACCAGATGAACTGTAAAAGGTCCACTCTCACCAACCCATTATAAAACCTTAAACACCAAGCAATTTCCATGGCAACCCCATACCCACAGAAATAAAGCTCACCCTTTGATGCCAACACCCAGAAAATAAAAAACCCAAAAAAATAAAAATAAAAAAACCAATTACTTCAAGTCAATGTCATAAAAGATTTCAAACCCAGTTTCACAATATGCAATAGCACTACAAAACAACTCAAAACCACACAGAAGGGATGCAGCTGACAAAGAAAGTTACAACCTTGGTGAATTGGGTAGAGACTAGAACAGATTTCATTTCACACCCCAAATACAAGTAAGAGATAATGCTATGTATGCTATCAATGCATCGTGAATTTCAAAGTGTGAAACAGGAAAAGGAATCATTACTGACATTGATGGAGAGAGGATCAGAAGGTTGTGGTTGAGGTGGTACTGCACATCCAAAGTCCCCACTCTATGGAGAACAGGAAGGTAGTGAGAGTTAGAGAGAGGAACCCAAAGAAAGTTGTTGAAAAACGTTCAACGGGTTTCGTGGGGAATTAAAGAGAGAGCAGTGTGTGAGTCAGTGAGTGCAAAGACAGAAGAAGAAGCGAAGCAGTAACATTAACTATAGAATGGAAAAAAAAAAAAAATAAAAATATGAATATTGAATAACAGTGCTTGTTGTTTCTCTCTCTCTCGGACTTGGTGTGTCATGTGTGTCAACTGCACAAGTCCTTATCGGATTGCATATATTTTCTAGGGCTGAGCTTTCTCTCTCTTGTTTCTCTCTCACATCTATTTGGGTGATGGATGATGATGATGACGACGATGATGCTCTGTGCTCTAACTCACTGGGATTTCAGAAAGAAACAAACTTGAACAGAAAAGCGCTTCTTCTTTTTCGGATAATACTGAATTTTTTTATTTTTTTAATAAATATATAATGATAATAATCAATGAATAAATTTGAGTTAAATAAGGACCACGGAGATTGTCAGGCGAGTCTCTCCACGCGCGCGGTTTAACGGATATTCAAATAGAAAATTCGGTCTACTCCACGTTAAAAAAAAAAAAGCTTTAAAGTACATACGATAACGAGAGTAATACTTCAAAATCAGTTTAGATTTAATTTAAATTTAAAAAAATATTTAAATATTTTGAAAGTAATATGTTTATTTAACCCAAGGTAATTGGACTAAGTATTAACGGCTTGTAATTTCAAAGGCTTTTCTCTAGGTTCGAATTTTATTTGAGTCATCACACAAAAAAGACTTATGCCTAATAAGTTCTTTGATCGAAAACTGTTAAAAAAATTTCTTCACAATTTTTGTACCAAAAAAGTAATATGTTTATTCATTGAAATTTAATTTTAATTTTTATTATATAATTTTTTTAATTTAATTTGGCATGTATTTATGTTTGGTGTGTTCCTTGTGTTATATGTATTATGCTTTTAATAGATTGGTATTCTTTGTGTTATATGTATTTTTTAATAGATTGGTATCAGAGTACATACTTCCTACTCCTCTAGTAATTATTAAATATTGATTTCAATAATAATAAATTTAATAGTTTTGATTGATTTTTTTCTTTATAAATAGTTTTATCAAATTACTTGTTAATTGTAAGCCTCCCAATTATTTAATCTCATAAAATTTTATATAGTAAAATCTTGACTTATATTTAGACAACGAACAAGTCAGCATTCATTTTTTTTAATATCGAAATTTTAAATGAGTTGTGAAATATATTTTATTTTTAAATTTTATAATAAGTATTTAAAATCAACTAAGTGTAATCACTTGATTAATAAATATTTCTCAATTAGTCTAAATATTAATAATAAAAAATGAGTAACGCTCTACTTAAGTTGTTTTAGCTTTGCAAAGTAAGCGTAAGTTTGGATAAGTTTTTTAAAATAATTACTTTTATGATAGATGATTTTTTGGTAGAACTTTTATGAAAAAAAAAAATATTTTATGTTTGAATATTATCAAAAAGCTTTTTTTAACAATAGAAGAGCTTTTTTCTTCTTCTCTCTCATCTATTGGTAGGATTTTTTTTAAGAAGCTAAAATTGTGAGTTGTGAAAAAAGTCCAAAATATGTGTTTTCTTCTAAGTTATTAATATCGGATTGGACGAGTCAATTCAATCAGTGGACTCGTGAATCAGCAAAGTAACCAATCCAAATAATCATTTAGATTGCATATGCATCAAATTTGATATGATCCAATTCGACTTGGTCGGTTTTGATATAAAACTAGCGACCCGGTCCGGTCATGAAATTTAAAAAAAAATCTTAAATTTTGAAAAGTCATAACTTTTGACTCGTTTATCCAATTTGAATTAATTATATGTTTATTTCATATAACTTTTTGAAATCTACACCATGTTGATCTAATTTTTCAAAAAGAAAACTTATTTTTTGAGTTATGAGAATTTTAATGAAAATATTAGAGTTTTTTTTTTATAAATTAAGAGTTAAACTCTTTTTTCCCTTAAAGTCATCATTTCTCTCAACATAAAGATACTTTAGTTATTTATAATAATAAATATCATCATATGTAGTGTATATTTATATATATATATATGTATTTAAATATTTATTTAATTTTATACGATTTGACCAGTGATCCACTAATTAAACTAGTGACATATTGACTCAATATCTTAATCGACTACCAATCCGAATTTAATAACTATAATTTTTGTACTTTTACTTTTTTGAAAAAGCTTAATCAAACAGTCAAAAAATTTATAAAAATACTCTTCTAATAATAAAAAAAACACTTTTTTTTCAAAAGAAAAACTTAAACAAACAGATTCCAAATGTATTTGTTTAGCATGTCGCGGAATTAATTTTGTACAATTTTCAATGTCATATAATCATTTTTACTTGTAATGAGTTGGGGTTAGCTTTTTTTATAGGAAAAGAAACAAATCTTTTTTTTTTTTTGAGTTTATGACCAGGTTATTTTTTCATTCGAAAGATAAAAGACAATTTTATGAGGAATTGTCAAGTGCTAGAAGTAAATATTTTTTTAATTATATTTTTTCTATACATGTTTCTTTAAAGATTAAACTTAAAACAAAATATTTAAATTAAATAAACATTTTCTACTCGTACTAATATAAGTTGATAAAAAAAACAATTCTTCTCACACTCATTATGAATTTATCATATTATCCTTAACGCACAACACAAGGATAGTTTTTATAATACACAACCAAACTTAATTTTATATTATTTTTGGTAATTTAATATTTACATTCTAAAAGTAATTTTATTCTGTTTTATGGAAACAAAATTAATTCTTTTCATCTAATTCTTAATTTTTTTTTAAAATCAATTAATTTAAATTTGAATAGATTATGGATGGAATGCAGCAGCAGCTGGACCAAGGGATTGCTGTAGACAGACTCCGCAGACACAGAGGGAGCATTGCAAAGTAATGTCACGCGCCACCGGAAGCGCGTGTGAAAGAGAGGACAAAGATGTGGCAGAGGTGTGAGCTGACTGAAAACGGGTTTGGCCCTCTCACGCTCACCGAGTCAGTCTCTGACTTTGTTTGCATGTGACTTTATCTCTGCAATCACTGCTCCAATGGCCCATCCAACAAAATATCTATCTAAAGTTAGGATAGCTTCCTTCACTCACTTCTCTCTCTCTCTCCCAAACTCACCACTTAACCTCCATCACACAACCTTTCAACCAAGAATCTCCTCTGTATTCAGATTCCCATGACAAAAGAAGATATCATCAGCCAATTGTCTCACAATCATTATGAGTGTAAGCAACTTGCATAAAATAAAATTTTAAGTAAATAAGTGCACACATCACTTGATAGAATTTTAAAGTATTTTATTAAAATTAAAGTAAACTGAACATGCTATCAAAATGGTAATCCCTTTTTTTAGGGTTATCTTTGTTCAAAAGTAATTTTGGGGAGTGGTAGGTATATTTGACCCCACCAAATAGTGATATATAACAAACTATAATTATTCTTAGATGTCTAGTGTTTTCCTTAATCCAATTAAAATAAATAACGGGGAGCTGCACCATCTACTCCAGGGTCTAAACTCTAAAGTGAAGACATAATTAAAAATAAAATTCTTGATTTGATCCACATGGGATCATAGATTAGATTCCTCTCTTCCAAATATGGAAGTACTTGAATTCTGAGTTTAAAGTATAATATCCTAATCTTGGAAGACAACTTTAATGTTTTTATATTGCTGACGGCTTGATCCGTCCACAAGCAAATCTAATGTTGTCCTTAGTACTACGGATTTTTGACAAATTATAATTGCAAATATAAAGTCATTGTCCATATTTATGGTTGTTCCTCAATACTCACATATAATATAGGGTTTTTGGGCATGGTTCAGATTCTGATTTGCACATGGACAATGACAAGGTTTTATAATTCCAATTTTCTTGGATGTCTCGATGCCAGTTTTCTCCATTTTGTTTATTTGAAATTATTTAATATGGCAATTCGAACTTTAACCGATGACACAATCTCTTTTTTCTAAAGTATTTTGCAAAGTGCAAATTATAACTTAAAAATATAAAATATAAATAAGTTCCCACCCATTATATATATTACTCGCATTAAGTTTGGGTGTCTTTATAAAATTTCTTAAACCTACAAAAACAAAAACAAAAAACTATTTTTCTAAAAGAAATGTAAGATTTCATATACCTAGCAGCATTACACCGTTCTTTTTGCATTTTCAAACAGTGACATCTCACGTGTCATATTCATGAGATATCGTAGGTAAAGTCTCCGCAAATGACAGTGCACAATTCTCTATCTTCTATATTATGAGTACATTTCTGGGATATTATACGATAAATCTTGATATTAATTTAAATTGTGATATAACTCACTCATTGATAAAAATCACAATGATCGTGGAAGGGGCTTGCATTGGAGCAACATCAGATTTTGACTGCATTTTGGCAAGGATGGGACTTCACATGACAAATATTACATCAATATCAAAACATGAAAACTAGAGACCAAGGATTTTGGATGAGAAAGTAATGGAACCTTGACCAAATATATCAATTCAATCATCCAACTTGTTTATTTTTAGGAATAATTTTATTTGCACAATAAGATTTTAGTGTAACATTTATATTATTCTATTTTTTGTGTAAAGATGTATGTTTTTCTGAACATGCCAAGGACCTATATATCCTTATAGAGGAAACTAATATCTAAAAATAATAATAGTAAATTATATAACAAATTTTAGTATAGAATAATATTATTTTTTAATACAATAAAAAATTTGGTAAATACAATAAAAATAATTTTTACATTAATGGAGACTAATTTTTTAGTAATAAAACATTGATGTTGAGGTATAATGAAAGTTTTATTTAGTGAGTTGTCAAAATAAGCAATGCATTTATTATTGTGTAGGAACATATTCACATTGGTTTTGAACCAAAACGATTTTATCAGCAAGCAAAACATAAATAATTTGGTGATTGATTGTATATTCTTTTTTCTACTTATTCTTGTAAACTAAAATTTTAACGCGTAAAACTAAGAAAATATAATTTAGCTTGGTTCAATAGACTACTTTTAGAAGGTCACATAAATAAACAACCATTTTATGAATCCTTATATCCAGTTATGCAATTGAATAATCATTTCCTTTATTATTATTCTTAGTTATATTAGAGGTTCAAATATCTAGGTAAAGGAGGGAAAAGGTAGCCTAGTGGCTCACCTCCAACATGAATATCACATAAATTCTTAAAGATTTGTATCAATACCAATTGAACTACAAGCTTATTGACAAATACTCATTTCTATTTATTTTTTACAAAGAAATGAAAAATGTTAAATATCAAGAAGAGTTTTATGCGAAATTTGTTACGAATGACATAGAGTTATTTTATCTCTTTGAATATAAAAGTTCATTTTTGTGAGACTTATGAGAAAGGTTGAGGTTGATTGCTATGGGTCTTATAGAAAAAGTCGAGGCTAAAAAACATTGTCATATCATTTGTAACCTTTCACGAAAATAGTTTTCTTGTGAAATCAATGATTAAAAATCAGACCAGATCAGATTGGACCGTGAATTGGCTATGTCACTGGTTCGGTTACCCCTTGAAACTCGATCTCAACATTGAATTGCTCAAGAACCTTTTAAACCAGCCAAAACCGAATTGAATTAGTAAATCATTTAAACTAGTTTTGATTTTTAATAACTGACCAATTTTATCTCAAGGCTTTTTCCTCATTCCCTGTTTATTACCTAATTCGGAGATTCCCTCCTCCCTCTTTTGCTCTATCTACAGTTGCGCCTAGGGATATCGAAGAAATGAGTGAAGGACTCACTCCACTTTGCGCACTGTGGTCCCCTAGTCGTGAAGCAAAGAGGCCATCGTTGTCGTCTCGCCGCCGATCAGTGGATTTTTTGATTTTGTAGTTCACTTTACATTACAATTTCATTTTTGAAACCGCTTTTGGGTTTCATATCTCATTTTGGATCTCATTTCACAACTTCAAGCTTGTCTGGGTTCTTTGTCTGTTTGGATTTCTATCTCAAAGATCTCAAGGCTCATTTTTTATTTTGCAGTTCATTTCATAGTCTCTAAGCTTGTTTCTTATGATGCTACTGCTAGGCATGAGTTGATTTTGTTTTCAAGTTTGTTTTCAATTTCATCATTTGATTTTTGATTTCTCAATTCATTTTTTCATCTAATTGGTGTTTGAGTTCTTTCGTTTGGGATTTTTTTATTACTTTCTTTTAGGCTATGTTTGGGAGTTTTCATGGAGATGGAGTGAAGTGGTTAGTAATAGAGTGGTTTGAGATGGAATAGAGTGAAAAGGTAAAATAATATCACTCTATTATTTAAAAGTTTGAATAAAGAATGAAAGGAAATTTTATTCCATGTTTGGAAGTCATAATGATAATTAATGGAATAGAGCAAATTACAAATTTTACTTCCAATATTACTTTTTAAAATTTTACTTCTAATTGCAAGTTATTGGCTAAAGAATTTTCTCTTTTTTCACTTTTCATATTAGTTACACCCTACGTTTGACCCATTGAATGTTAGAATCAGCATAACTGTTCCTCTTCCAACATGGCATTCTTAAGGAAATAGAAGAATTAAGTGTAATGAGTCTCATCAATAGCAATTTGAGAAATCAAATGACTACAACAGATGGATGCAGTGTACGCATTTCTCAAACCACAAAATTATGACTCAAGAGGAAAGAAATAATTACCTGGTTGCAGCAAATTTTGTTAACCAATGGTGAGTTACTTGTGACTTCTCAATGAGAAGAGATAGGGTTCACAATTTTACCAAAAAAAGAAAATAATAGTATAAAGGGTTTTGGAGTGAAAGGGGTTAAAATTGTAAAAATTATCTAAAACAAAGAGGAGGGAAATGGTCTATCCCAAACCCCTCAAATTAGAGGATATGAAAAATTAAGGGTTTGAGCGGTATTGGTTTGGGTTCCCCTCCTTAATCATTCCACTTAATTGCTTAAAAAACTCTTAAACAATGGGTTTATATTTTTTTTACCATTCCACTCCATTACTAATCACTCCACTCCATCCATTCAAACATATCCTTAGGTATTTCTCTCTTTTTTGGTGGGATAGTTGTTTTTTCTTTTACCAATAAGATCTTTGCTATATAGTTGAAGAATTTAGCTCTTATTGCCATCTTGCTGAACATATTATTCTTTTTTTTTTCCTTTGTGCAATGAAATGCAAAAAATTAAAATGCTACTGTTGCCTTTTTATTTATTAGTATAGTGTGATTTTTATATTATTATTGTTCTTCCTTTAATGAGTAATTGTTGTTTATAAGTTTCAACTAATTTTTAATAATTTTACTTATATATATAAATACAAATAATTATAATTATTTAAGTAATTCAATTTGATTGCTGATTCAACTGATTAAACCAATTGAACTATGACCCAAAAGCCTCACCAATTCAATCTCCGATTTGATTTTTAAAACATTGTGTAAAATATTATTACTTAAAAGAAATAAACAACAATTTTTTTAAAGAAAACAAAAAATAAAAATTTGATTTAGCTGCTATAAATTTAACTTGTTCTAAATTTCTGTAGTATGGTAATGACTGCACTTATTACTCTAATATGAAATAAATGCTTTGATTTGCTAATTAAATCTACCCGAAGTTCTAACATGAAATTCATAATATGGGTCAAGTTAATAAGTGCTCTATGGGCATGGTTTAATTTACATTTAATATTTTTTATTTTAATTTATTAACTAATGCTTTAAGAACACTCGATAGCAAATGTCTCATAATATAAAAACATTGATCTTATAACGCCAATTATACAATTATAGCCCTATAATATGATTTTCTCTTATATATCTTTTTTTTTCTTCCATTTTGAATAGTGAGAATGTAGAGAGAAAAAAATGAGGTAGGAGTTGAAAGAGGAAAGATTATGTCGGCTGATGAAGCAACCCGCACCTTCTATCAGTTGAGAGGAATAAGTGGTGTCTTTCGGTATAGAAAAAGTTCTCTCTAGAAATATGAGTATTTCTTTGACTAAGAAATCCTACTTGTTATTTGTTAGGAATTCCATCCACATCGTTTTTGCTAAGAATAACAAAACAATTAACAGTTGCAAGTAAATTAAACAATCACCCAATCTTTAAAAGGACGAGCTACCACTTCATTTATGACAATACAACTATAATTCTAGCTACCTTTATTATAAGCTATCATTACACTAATAATTAGAATAAAGTTATCGAGCAACTAAATTAAGAAACTTATTCGTTTTTTTTAAATGGTGATTTGTTTATTCAATTCACCTATATATTGACATACATGGTGATGATGATTGATATAATTATAACTGCACTTTACATAATTAAAGCATAAAAAGAGAAAAGATACCTAGGCTGAAAACATTTCCTAACAGTTGAATTGGGTTTGGACCCAAAACAAAAAAAAAACTAGGAAAAAAACATGTTTTTAGAGCGTGTTTGATTTATTTTTTATTTTAATTATAAATAAATATATTTTTATTATAATTATAAAAATATTATTTTATATTTATTTAGTTTCTTTTTTAAAAAAAATTATTTAAAAATAATCATTTTTATTACATTGTTCATAAAAAAAATAAAAAATATAATTATAATAAGACAATATTTTTATAATTTTTATTAAAATATATCTCACTGAAAGTAAAAATAAAAAACAAATCATCTTACTTTTTTGTTTAGTCAACAGAAGTAACCTCTTTCATAGTCAACCCTCGTGTTTTGGTCAAATTTTATAGTCAATAAAAAAAACTGATTTTTTAGTTAATTGAAATGAAAGTTCGGCCCAACACAGTCCAAGGTCACTTCACGCAAAGATTATCCGAGTGATTAAATAAATAAATTCATCTCTAAAGCTCGACAGAGATAAAAGGGTAACGTTTTCATATTAAAAAAAAAAATAACTTCTCAAGTAATTTTTACGCTATGCGAAAACATTACCCTTTTATTTAAGGCATTTGTTAATCGAGTACGGATATTAATTAAATAATTAAAATAAAAAGTATTAAATAAAAAAATTAAAAATTAAAAAAAATTAATGCTTTTTATTTAAAGAAAATAATTAAAAAATAATAAATATTTCTTAAATAGTATGCTTAGACCTTAGATAGGAAGACCTTTTATTTATTTGGAGCTGTAAACTAATACAATCAAAGATAAATTTATTTAGTATACCAAAAGAATAAACTTATTTCTTTATTTTGTTCAACAAAATTTAATGGGTATCTATAAATTTCATTCAAAAAATAAATCGTAAATAATAATAATAATGTGTGTTTAATTTAACTTTTAAAATCTTAAAATCATGATTTGATTCATTTGAATATAAACATCAAAAAAATAAATTTTTACTTCAATTATGATTTAAAAACTAAATCAAACATGCTAAATGTGAATTAAAAAACTCCATCTTCCAAATCTCAACGTATTTCCATTTCTTGTAGTATTTTGATTGGAGATGGCGAGAGAAGTTGTGTAACTAACTACAAGTGAGGCTAGACACAGTTTGTACTTGATTGTCGTATTTAATATGTGAGCAGCGCGTGTAATTGACGTAGGAGGTTGTCATGATATGTGTGGTCAGCATCTCTTTAAGGAGAAACTAGTTTTATTACTCCCGCTTCAAACAAAGTTAATCTGAAAATTTCAAACGAAGTTTTATTATCCGCCGAGGAGTATACGCGGGCTGGGGTGATTCCGAGTACAGAGAAAAAAATGTATAGAATAATTTTGATTGGGTTAATTTAGTTCCATTTAAATATATATATATATATATATATTAAAATTAAATCAACTCAATTAAAGTTGTGTTAATTTAGTCCGGGTGATTAGATTATAGATAAATTTTCTTTTCTTTTGACAACAAAACATCAATTCTGATAAAAGATCTCAAACACAATTAGAAGCATTAGTAGAAGTACATAAATCACAATACTTAAAATTTAAGTAATGGAGTAAAGAGATGATACAATGCAAGTTATTTTGTTATGCATAATACATTTTGGAGTAAATGAAACGTAATTAGCATCCACAATCACAGTGATTGCTCCACTCCATTCATTCATTCAAGGATAAAGGTCATGGCAGAGACCAGCTTTTTTCTCAAAGGTGACTTTAGAAACATTGTGATTTATCTCAAGAGCAATGAGACTATCCAGTAGCAGTTAAAAGATTCACAGGTTCAAGCTCCTAAGGCAACAGTAGCTACAAATGATAAATTGCTCTACTCCACTGCCTATGTAAATGAAGCCAATTAAATTCCTCATACTACAAAACCTTCTTCCCTGTCACAGACTCACAGGCCATACACCACATCCCAGTTCTACCCAATCACCAAAACACAGAAATGAACAGAGTCACAGAGTAGTGATAGCACAGAGGATCTCACCTAAAAATAGAGCACAGGCACAGCGGGTTGACATCGGTGGCCACTGACGTCACGACAGGTTGGCGTCGACGGCCACTGCAGAGGGAGGCTATGTTTGATTTGTGAGGAGGGAGGACACAGGCTTTGTTTGTGTGAGAGAGAGAACAGAGGGTGAGTGAGGCGCTTCGTGTTGAAATTTTTTTTTAAAATGGGTCCACAGATATTATGTTTATGTTTTAATAAATAAATTGACGATGGATTAAACAGTATGACGCTTTAAGTTAATAATTAATTGTCTTGAACCTTCTCTATTTTATTGGACTAATATGGCAAGTGAGTGTAAGCTTAATTTTGAAGGCCTGTGTGACTGTTAGTGTAAGCTTAATTTTGAAGGCCTGTGATAGAAGGATTTGGATAAGGTTAGATCTACACTAACAGTTGATAGCACATATTGGCCTTATGAGGTAAAAAATACCAAAGACAATTGATCATTAACATAAAGTTTTATATTATCTCTCATATAAATCAACCATCAATTTGTTTTATTAAAATATAAAATAATATCTGACAGTCACAAAAGAAAATATCCCAACACTAAACTCTTTCTAAGTCTTCTATTTGTGTGAACACACATTTATGTTTGGGTTGTTTTTCTGGATAGTCGGTTCATCAGGTTTTATAATGTAAGAGTCATTAACTAAATCAATCTTGATTAATTTTAATTAAATTATAACTAATGACCCAACTCAAACTAATTTTTTAATTAGTTTGAGTTGAGTTGATCGAGCCATCATGAACTAATGAATACCTTTATCTCACCCAATGCATAAATTTATTATATTAGATGTATACAATTTTTTTTAATTATAATGTGTTGTTTATTTTGATATTTTTAATTAGAATTTTTTAATCAAATTTATTTAAGAATAATAGCTTAAACACTTTCTAATTTAATTATTTCAAAAGAAAAATAAAAACTAAAGATAATTTTATCATGAATCATTTAATATATTTAGTGTCACCGAGATGTTAAAAAATAATAACTAAAAATATATAAAAATTGAAGTATTTAGTTAAAGTTAAAAATATTTCAAATTAAATATTTATTAGAGTATTTATTTATTATAATAGATAAATAAATATAATTAATATTTAATTAATTTAAAAAATATTAACAATTTGAATATGCTATAATATATGATTTTTATTGACTACACTTTTTAATAGGTAAATAAATAATTAATATTTAGATTAATATAAAATTTAAAAAGTTCGAATAATTAAATTTATCACTTAAATAAAATATAATATAATATAATTAAAAATTAAATAGGATTTAATTTTTTTTAAATAAATCATTAGTACATAAAAAAATAAGACTATATTGTAAAAATTTAGAAGAAAGAAAATTTATTTATGAATGACACTTGTCATTAACCCTACTTGCATAAGTTGCATGGACTATATTTTATATAATATAGTATTATGTATAGAGTTATATACATTAAAGCAATAAATAAGAATAATTTGATATTTTTTTAATGAATTAGTCTAATATTTATTTAAAGAAGTAAGTATTAATTTTTGAAAATATATTATATATTTAATTTAATAATTTTTATTTTAAATAATTAATCAGATATTAATTTCTTTAAAAAAAGGATATATCATTACTCAATAAGTAATTAACGAGTTATTATTTTAAATATAATATAACATAAAAGTTCATGTAATGTTTAATATAAAATACTGATATGTGAACTAATTATTAACTTAGTTTGCACTAACCGTACACAAGAATCTCTCCTCTTTAATGCAAGTTAACCTCTTGGGATTTAAATTTTGAAACATTATAATAGGAATGAGATGAAACTCAACCTACAAGTCTACAGTTACAAGATTTAACTTATTGAGATTTTAACAACCAGATGGAAAAAAGAAAAAACCTTATTGGGTTGGGGAGTATTTTATTCTTAAATATTTATTGACTATTAATTTTTATAATGAATATTTAAAACATGTAAAAACATGTTTTGCAAGTAGAGTTGTTAATTTGTGTCAAGCTTGCTCAAACAAGCTAATTTTGAGTTGGGCTGGGCTGAACTGACAAATAATGTGTGTGGATTAGTAAATAGTCAGCCCAACCTAATCCTATGGGCTAGGCTGGTATATGGATTAGGTCCTTAACTTTCTTTTAACATTCTTCACTTTTTTTATATTTATAATAATAAGTTATTGATAAATAAAATTGTTACATCAATTCAAGTCCATAAAAATTATGTATGCAAATTAGATATATGTATAACAGATTATATTAAGTGTCATTAACATAAACAATAAATATTTATTACATTACTGTAAATATAAATAATTTATGATATATCTATGAAATATCTTTTAAACCATAAATTAACTAATTTAAAAAATTAAAATTGGTGAATATCATATATAAATAAAAAGGGAAAAAACTGAGATCAACTTATTTAATTTGATTTATTTTAATCTAAAGGATCATCAAACAAAAATATAAATAAATAATAAAAAAGTTAAATACATAACACAATTTTTTTTTACATTATTAGACTAACGTACCTGTTTATATAAAGCCAATTTATTTTCGAGTTAAGCTCGATGGACTCATAATTAATTTAAACTGATATTTTTTATTAAGATTTAATTTTTATCTACTATCAGTATAATGTTTTTTTACACTGTTATCCAATCATGTGTTGTCAAATCATTAAAATAGTTAGACTTTTTAGGTAGTTGTTGTGATAGTCAACTCTTTTACTGATTTGGCAATACATGATTGAATGACAGTGTAAAAAAATTTTACACTGACAGTGAATAAAAATTAAACTCTTTTTATTAAGCGCAGCTCACAGCTTTCGTCATGCCCACGTATTTTAATACCTCTATTCCCTCATGTCACAACAATTAACAGTTTCAAACTAACCCATCCGCACCACTCTCTCTCCCACTGTCACTTCACGTCTTCACCCATGCTTCTTCTTTAACTCCGAAAAGAAGCGCTTCTTTCCAACCAGAAATTCTTAGTATTAATATTTTAGGGGCAATTAAAAATTAACACATAAATTAAAAAAAGTTGAAGTCCATTTGAAGTTTAGTTATAATTGTAATGAGATTTATTTTTCTTAATCCACGTGTTATTTTTTTATTAACCGAGAGTATTACTCTTTCTAAGAATTTCTCCTTTCCAACGGAAGATTGTGTTTGTGTTGTGCGTTCGTTCACCTACTTTTGATAATGAAATATTTTCTTTTTCTCTTAAAAATAGGACCACGTTTTTTTCCCAAAAATATATTAAAAAAAAAAATCATGCAAGTTTTGCAAAATCAGAATAATTTTTTTAATTGCAACACCACTTGTGATCGCCAGTGAATAGTGATGCTGATGGTTGATACTAGATACTTTGTTACATATTTTCCTTGAACTACTCTCAACTCAAGTATTGAACCGTGAAAGTGTTGGATGCTGCAATGGTCATTTTCTAGGAGAAGAAACATACTTCCAGGAAAGCAACTGAACTGCAGCTGTCACGTGTATTTACAGAGTTCAGACAAACACCACGCCACTAGAAACCAAAATATCATAACAATGTATGCTCTGAATAAATGACAACAACAATTGTATTATGGCAACCAGTAAACAACAAAGCCATGGGAGATGTTAGGTAGACAGAAAGAACAAGGTTTTCTTGATCAAAGCCCTTCTTCCTTCTACTGGTGATTGTCGTTCAAAAAAATAAAAATAAAAGTCATGTTATTATAGACTCGAGTCCATGATGCACTGTATGTTAGAAATATTCTTTATGCAGAAGTGATAAATCTATAGGCATACATTCTAGAGCGTAATTACCACATAGCCTAGGATCTACATCATGTCAAATTACTAGGATTTAGAAATCTATTTAAATACCTGGATCCATTGTAGGTTCCCTCGATGCAGCGTTCGGATGGATCGACTTGATCACCAACTTTCGTGATTAGAGACAAAGAATCAATCACGAACAAAAGTAATCCTAGGTGGCTTTATGATTCTTCCTCAATCAATCTCGAGCCTTGACAGACCTTAGTCTCTTCAGATGGGAGAAGAGAATGAGTTTTCAGCTGACTATATTGGGGACCATAGCCTTCTTATAGTGTGTTAACCTAATAGGGTTCTCATTATCCTCTAATGGGCCAATACTGACATCTGCTCATTTAAGCTCATATCATTTTATTTGGTAGTCTAATGAGCTTTCTTAATTTTATCACATAAAATAAAGCTTCTTAATGATAAATAACTAATATAATTATTTTATAATATTAGTCCACTTTAATTATTGGAATATAAAATTCCAACAATCTCCCACTTGAGCTACATATTATAACAATTATATCACAATTCTTTAAGCGCGCATCCGTATGCTATTTATCTTTAGACTTCTACTTTACAATCTGGTCCATCTTATATATCAACAATGGAATCACCGCAGCTTTCGTCACAACCATAAAACGTGACTAAACCACTTACTTATCACCACATCAATACACTCAATGACATAGATCGATATGGATGAGTAGCATGGAAATTACATGCAATGTGATCTCAATCATGTCTATTTCCAACTGGTCCAACTTTAGTCTTTAATGAGATCAATTCGAAGTCCTTAAGTGCAAATCAATATTGCACACAATAAGATACAAACAAGTTCAATGATAAACTCATAAAACATAATCTTTATTTATGCAGAAAATCAAACATAATATAAAGTTTATACCAAAACATAGAACATAAAGAAAGACTCCCACTAAACTAAGGCAACCTCAGTGACAACACCCATATTAGCAACATGCCAATGGAAAACCTTAGGTGTCAAGCCTTTAGTTAGTGGATCAGCTAGCATAGAATCTGTCCCTATATGTTCTATAGAAATCTGTTTTTCCTGAACTCTTTCCTTAACTACTAGGTACTTAATGTCAATGAACTTTGACTTTGTAGAGCTCCTGTTGTTATTGGAGTAGAGGATCGGGCCGAAGTTATTGTCACAATAAATCCTCGAGAGGCCTCTTAATGGTGTCAATCACCGCAGCCTGTGACAAAGTTCAGCCCATAATCCGTGATTTGATGCCTCATAGCAAGCTACAAACTTCTGCGCCATGGTCGAAGAAGTTACAAGAGTACGCTGGCAGACTTCCAAGAAATAGCTCCTCCAGCCAACATGTAGATGTAACTTGATGTTGAGCGTCTACTATCCGGACATCCTGCAAAATCGGAGTCAGAGTACCCGATGATCTCCGAACTATCTGACTTCCGATAGGTAAGCATGTAGTCCCTCGTTCTCTTCAAATAACGCATCACGCGTTTGACCATTGTCAAAGGTCGCATACCCTGGGATTGCTCAAATATCTCCCTAAGACTCCCACTATAAATGCTATGTCAGGACGAGTGCAAACTTGAGCATACATAAGACTCCCTACAGCTGATGCATAAGGAATCTTTTGCATCTCTTCTTTCTCAAGATCATTAACGGGGCATTATTTGAGACTTAACTTGTCTCCTTTAGCAACGGGTGTATCCCCTGGCTTACTACCTTTCATGCCAAATCTATCCAAAACTGTATCGATATAGCTCATTTGTGATAACCCAAGAATACCTCGAGATCGATCTCTAAGTATCTTGATACCCAAGACAAAGGAGGCGTCCCCAAGATCTTTCATCTCGAAATTTTTCGTGAGAAATTTCTTAGTTTCGTGCAATAAGCCTATATCGTTGGCTAGCAAGATATCATCGACATATAATACCAGGAAGATAAATTTACTCCCACTGAACTTTTGATACACACAATCATCAACCACGTTAGCCTCAAAACCATAGGAGGTGATAACTTGATGAAATTTGTGATACCATTGACGGGATGCCTGTTTAAGGCCATAGATGGATTTCTTTAGTTTACATACCATGGACTTTGGATCTCCTGAAACAAAGTTTTCTGGTTGCACCATATAAATCGTTTAATCAATGTCGCCATTTAGAAACGCAGTCTTTACATCTATCTGATGTAGCTCTAAATCAAAATGAGTCACTAGTGCCATAATTGTCCTTAGAGAGTCTTTCGAAGAAACCGGAGAGAAAGTCTCTTTATAATCAATGCCTTCCTTTTGAGTGAAGCCTTTGGCGACAAGACGAGCCTTATATCTCTCAACATTACCCTTCGAATCCCTCTTGGTTTTAAATATCCATTTAGAGCCAATGGGTTTCGCACCTTCAGGTAATTTGACGAGATCCCAAATGTCATTGTCTGCCATAGACTTTATCTCATCATTCATGGCATCAATCCACTTTTTGAGAGTTAGAACTTTTCATAGCTTGGTAAGTTGATTGGATCATCTTGATCGAGACCAATACTATCCTCATGTTTTTGGAGACAGATAATATAATCATTTGAGATTGCACTTCTCCTCTCTCTAGTGGACCTCCTTAATGGCACTTCTTGAGGTTGTTGAGTTTGTCCTAAAATTGGTGCTTGAGGAGGAATACCAATGTTGTCTTGTTCTTGAATGATGTCAGAATAATAGCACGATCATCGTTATTTATTGCCGGATCTGTTTCTTGAACAATGACAGGCACAATGACTTGATCATTGTTAGAAACATGTTCTTCTTCAAAGACAACATTCCTTATGTTTCCTTCTCCTCCAAACTCAACTTCCTCAAGGAATCTTGCATTCCCCGTCTCAAAGAATGACCTTGTAGTGGGATTGTAAAACTTATACCCGCGAGCGCTCAGCGTAACCAACAAAATAGCAAGCTTAACCGTCTTGAGTCCAATTTACCTTCATATGGCCTATAAGGCCTTGCCTCACCGACATCCCCAAATGTGCAAGTGCTTTATGCTAGGCTTTTGTCAGTCCATAGCTCATAATGGTTTTGGTTCTTGCTTACTTGGTACTGCTAAGGATATAAACTGCGGTCTTTAACGCCTCTCCCCAAAGTGACTCGCAAGGAAGAATGATTAATCATACTTCTCACCATATCCTTAAGAATCGGTTTGGGCTGCTCGCAACTCCATTCATCTTGGGCTTGCCAGTGCATAGTGTATTGCGTAATCCATCTCACACTCTTTCAAGGAAAAAGCGAAGGGCCCTAGACGTTGTTCACCTGACCTGTCATATCTTTCATAGTATTCACCACCACGATCGGTTGGCATGCCTTGATTTTCTTTCCAAGTTGAAGTTCAACTTCGACACTTAAAGACTTGAAAACGTCTAGGATCGAGACTTCTCATGAATTAAATATAGGTAACCATATCTCGAGTAATCGTCTATGCGAACGTAATAAAGCACCGCTTGTCCATTCCAAGAACTCCGTAGGGAATGGACCACGTATATCCGTATGTATTAGTTCTAAGACATCTTTAGCTCTTCGGCACCTAATTTCCTTATGTTTGTTTGTTTACCCTTAATACACTCAACGCAGATTTGAAAATCGACAAATCTAAGGGTTCAAGAATTTCCTCCGACACAAGCTCTCAATTCTCTCGTTTAGAGATATGGCCTAAACGCTTATGCCATAAAGTGGCGTAATTCTCATTTAATTTACGCTTTGTACCTCGTGAACTTATTTGCAATATTTCGTTATAGGAACGTTCAACATCAAGCATGTAAAGATTATCAATTAAAGAACTGGTGAACCAACAACATTTGAATCATAAAAGAGACTAACTTTATTATTCCCAAATGAACAAGTGTAACCAAATTTGTCCAAACTAGAAATAGAAATCAAATTCCGTCTAAATGACGGTGCAATAAAAGTCTCAAGTAAATCCAAATGAAAACCAAATAAAAGTAATCTAAATGTTCTTATAGCTTCAACCGCAACCTTATTGTCATCGCCCACAAAGATGAATCTTTCATCATCACTTGGCGGTCGGCTCCACAGGCAACCCTGCATAGACATACTTATGTGGGTAGTAGCACCAGAATCTACCCACCAAGTATCCTTAGGTACATAAGCTAAATTAACTTCAGAACAAACTAAAGTGAGAAGCTTACCCTTCTTTACACACCAAGCGGCGTACTTAGGACAATCCTTCTTCATGTGTCCTGCCTTCTTGCAAAAATAGCAAGTGAATTCCTCATTTTGCTTTTTCTGCTTCTTCTTCTATTGAGAAGAACTTTCCGCATTATCCATAGCTCTCTTTTTCTTCTTATTCTGAGAGGTTGAAGCCAAATGAGCACTTTCTGTCTTATCCCTCTGCAGCCTCTCTTCCTCTTGCACACAATGAGATATAAGCTCATTTAATGACCATTTGTCTTTTTGAGTGTTATAGCTCACTTTGAATTGCCCAAAGTGTACAGGAAGCGAGATCAAAACCAAGTGCACGAGCAAGTCGTCAGACAACTCTAACTTTAGGGACTTGAGTTTTGATGCCAGATTAGACATCTCCTTAATGTACTCCCTTATGTTCCCTTTGCCTTTATACCTCATTGAAATGAGTTTAGCCAAAAGGCTACTCGCCTCAGCCTTTTCATTCTTAGCATAATATTGCTTTATGGCGTCAAGGAACTTCTTGGCATTCTCGCTCTCAGAAATAGAGCCCTGAAACGCCTCCGGAATGGAGCGCTTAGTGATCATGAGGCACATTCGGTTGGACCGATCCCACTTCTCAATTTTAGCCTCATTGGAGTTATCCGCAGTGGGAGTGGGTCGTTCCATCCTAAGTGCTAGATCCAGATCCAGATCCATACAGCCGAGAACAATTTCTACGGCCTCTTTCCAGACTTTAAAATTCGTCCCATTCAGCATAGGGATTCCATTGATTTGAAAGAAATTAGCAGCATTAACATCAGAAACTGGATAGAGAACAATAAACATGCATTCACATAAGTAAACATGTCATAAAAATTAATGAAAATTAATAAGACATGTCAAGCAATCCATATTGGCAAATTAAAGATCCAAACAAGATACCTAGCACAACATTAATCCCCAATCTTTGGACTGAAAAGATTAATTGTAAGTGGTACTCTCAATGCAATGATCAAACATTGGTGATAAGTTCTGTCAAACAACAGTTATCTTTGGACACTCTGTTTATTTACATGAAAAATATCTTTATAATCACCACACATTTATCATCGCAGACATGTCATTATTTGGCCAAATTGTGTCTTCCTTTGGGCCAAGCACAATTCGCATAAATAAATTCATGCAAACATCTATGTAAATTCAATTAAATTAATTTACACAACAGATGTTACTTTGGCAACATGTTATTTCAATCAATCTAACCAAAATTATCAGACAAATAATAATAATGGGTGGATCCTGAATTTACCCAATTCACACTTAAACATTGAAATTCTAATTATTTAGTGTGAAAAGAATCTCTATTATTTATTTATTTTAATTTTTTTTTATAATCTGTCACGGCGTAACCGTGTTACTCTCTGGATCAAAATCTGTATTTCACTCAATTTTTCATACATCGTCTCATGTGCAGACAATTCAAATCACTATCACTTTATATATTATTATTATTATTATTATTATATATATATATAGCCAAGAATTGAATAAAGGAGAATTGATCACGTCATGACCTTTCCCATATGCATATTGAAAATAACTGATTCTTTGATCCATATCACTAGAGCATTCAACCTTGCAGAATTATAATAAACAAAACGGTGGCCCCTGTTTTCACGTTATCAATTTCAGTCCATATATTATAATATATATGTGTTTAAGAATTGAATGAAAGGAAGTTCACGTACAGGAGAATGAAATCCTTTCCATATAAAACAAAAGTCATTCTAAAAGCTAATAAAGGCATATATTCAATTGCATTCTTTCACGTACAGGAGCAAGTCACCAAAATGATTCAACGTTTACATTCTCGGTTGATTTCAAATGGCGCAGAAGCATACATATATATTTATATAATTCTGTGAATAACAAAAAAAAAGATCCCAAATTTTACAAATTAGGGTTCATAAAATTGGGGAAAAAATTAACCAAAAGTCCCAAAATTTAAAAATAGGGTTCATAATCTATAAATCCTAATAATCTAACAATGATGACTGCTCTGATACCACTTATTAGAAATATTCTTATGCGGAAGCGATAAATCTATAGGCATACATCCTAGAGCGTAATTACCACATAGCCTAGGATCTACATCATGTCAAATTACTAGGATTCAGAAATCTATTTAAATACCTGGATCCATTGTAGGTTCCTGATCTAAGCATTCTTCAGATGGATCAACTTGATCACCAACTTTCAGGATTAAAGACAGCAATCCATCGCGAACAAAAGTAACCGGTGGCTTTATGATTCTTCCTCAACCGAATCTCTTGAGTTCCTTGACAGGACCTTAGTCTCTCTTCAGATGGGGAGAAGAGAATGAGTTTTCAGCGATACGATATATTAGGGACCATAGCCTTCTTATAGTGTGTTAACCTAATAGGGTTCCCATTATCCTCTAATGGGCCAATACTGACATCTGCTCATTTAAGCCCATATCATTTTATTTGGTAGTCTAATGAGCTCTCTTAATTTTATCACATAAAATAAAGCTCCTTAATGATAAATAACTAATATAATTATTTTATAATATTAGTCCACTTTAATTATTGGAATATAAAATTCCAACACTGTATACGTGACAACATGTTTATTTACTCTATATTATTCAAAATTATAAATCTGTACATATTATAGAAGTACAAGGTAGATGTTATGCTGTAATGCTACTGCTATTTTAATATTCATCCTTTATAACACGTTTAATATACTGCGAATTTCGGTATATTGAGGATAGGAAATTCACATGCTATTGCTTCCAATGGAATCAAATCACTGCACCCAAATCCGGGGTAACAGGTTCCATGCTATTTCAAGTTATTCTATTCTATTGATTATTTAGCCATTGCCACTTACATAATCACCGATTGTGTGCGCAGCAAACCAAAACATGAAAGCTGTTGACTGTCTGTTGCATGGGATGAGCAACCAAAGGTTATGTTTTCCACAAATCAGAATTGGAGGCTTAACCAACTACAACCAAGTCATATCCCACTAAGGGAGATTGGCTATACATGGATCAAATGACATCATTTAGCTCCATAAAAACCAAAATTTCAACAGGACGTGGGGGCCTGAAATGTAATAAGCCGTTCAAATAACCATTCAAAAGGGGCATGATTATCAACGTGGGGGAATAGAAAAGCAAAAGTTGCCTTGATTACTAAAGCTTCAACCCATTTCCTTTTACCCTTGGATTTGCACTCTTTTTTATTTGTTGGTTGGGGAAAGGGTGTGGGGCATGAAGAGAGAACGTACATAGGAAAAGTGCAGAGTAGGACTCACTATTGAGCACCAACGAGCAGCTGCAATAGAATTGGCAAAAAGATAATCAGCTGCCAAACCATATCGCTCACAACTTTCAGATATACAACACTTCACATAATGTATTCTCAGCAAGAAATCCTCATTTTCCCCTTGTCAATTGTCATTGCCTTCCAGCAGACAGTTCAATAACAAAAATCACCTGAGATTATATGACATAATCGATGCTCCTAAACCACAAAATATCTAGCCTCAATTTTTTCAAGGATATAAACAGTATTCAATCAGGAAAACAAACTTAAAATTAAAATTCCTCAAAGCTACAAAAGTATGAGTACAACCCCAAAGTCAATCATGGGTGGATAAGTGACATTTATCAATTCCAAAAGTCAGCTGGCTTCTACTCTGCTGTTGGTACTTCCCATTCTGTCATTACTACTACAAGAAAATTAGATGAGTGACCATGAATCTGAAATATATTCCCAGTACTAGAGTATACTAAATAAATTGTCACCCACGCATTAAATCAATGTCAATATGGGAATTACGCATATCCAACGGACGCGATGCTGGCCATGGACTTAAAGATGAGGTTGGAGTAAGATTTTGATTTGGGGAAATGCTATTCAGTGCAACTGGATTATGAACTGCCTGATGATCTGACTCCATAGCAACTTCTGCACCTTCTGAACCTTCCTTTCTCTTGTTCTTTGTCTTTGATCCACCCCATACAAAGCTCCCAACTATCACCTGTAGTCATTCATAACTGATCAAATCTAGCCATCCAAAAGAAAACTAGGTGGATGCATAACAATATAACTTTCAAATTTAATAAGTTGCTGATTTTTATGTGAGAATGAGAAACATGATTTTCAAGATATAATACCCTGGCAGCAGTAAAAATGCTGTTACCTGAACCAGACTTGCTGCAATAAGCACTCCACCAACTCCTCCACCAATGACACGACCATCAGGACTAGCAAGGGATACACTTAGTCCACCAGTTCGATTGCGGGAGCCACCACTATCAGTAAGCAAGTAAGAGCCTGACAGGCACAATATCTCAAAACGCCCCTATTGAAGCCAAAAGTCCACCAATATACATAACTATATATAAATAACCTTACCATGATAAAGAGAGTTATGAAGGAAAGGAACTAGAAGCAAAACAAAACAAATTGATTCTGAACTACTTACTTAGGATGATACTTAATATTACAAAAGCTGAGTAAAAGGGAAAAAAATAACTTCAAGAAAGTGCAAATCTATGACTGTGACTAGGAAGGCTAGCAATTATAGATATTTCTCATTCAAAATCTAAGGCTAAGGCTAGGATAGCCAAGCACTTGCAGTCAGCATCATCTTTTGAATTCAGTAACCACCAACCAAAAGGGAATGGTCTGACTCAAGAAGTTAAAATGGGGTGGCAAAGTTTTTTTTTTCAGTAGAATACTATATTAAATACATTTGTGCAACATGGCCATAGGTAGTCGTATGTGTATGTAGATACATTCATATGAATGTATTTATGAATTATAATATTTGTCCAATAAACTTAAGGTTTCAACTTTTAAACTCAATTTCAGATAGTCTGGCAATGTGAAAGTGCTACGCACATGCCCCTGAGGCCCAGGGTTCCAGACATAAAACAAGTTCAAAGTAACCACAAAACAGTCTTAATTTCCAGTAATAATGTTAATTTTAACTTCCATGCATGAATAGAATTCTTAATTTAAGGCATTCACCCAACACAACAAAAGCATCTCCAAAATCAATCAATCAATCATGGTATCTCCATGAAGGATTGCCATTTGATTATGTGCATGTGTTATGCATGAATAAATATCGGTATATGTATTTAAGTAATCGTAATTATATATGAACCTGTAAGTGTATCCAAATGTACATGTACATAACGCTAAGAAAGTGCCAAACCTCATACGTGACAGTGCCACCTGAAGTTGAAGGCTGACGAAGTGTCACAGTAGAGACAGCACCATTGGCTGACAGAATGCATACAGCTCTAGGACCCTGCTGAGAAAATGCCATAATTTTTGTTGCAATGTCCTACAGAGAAGAAAAAATACAATTTTCAAAAGAATAATTCTTAAATATTAAGCAAATACTGGAACTTATGGCATAAACTTAAAAGGATCATCACTTAAAAATCATTAAAAGAAACATCAAAGAGTTGATAGAGCACAATTATATGTATCGAATGAAATCATTTTCAGGGCAAGTATCATATGCTTTGATGGTTCCGTGAAAAATAATCAAGCTTACATGACAAAGCAGCACTTCAAGAAACAATAAATGACGGACGAAAGATGAGGCTGACACTATTTATTTTATGCCTTCCCGCATTATTATCTTCTTTACTATTATAGACATCAATATCGGCATAATACTTGGTTTTGACTTTACCAAGTCAAATTTTCCTTTTAATGAAAAAATAGTACTTATGAACATCTGTTTAGAATTTAATAATATTTGTTTTATCATTATGTCAAGAGACCAATTCAACATATTGCCTTCTCTCTCAGCCCGAAGATGCCACACTTTGGCTGCCAGAACAAATCAACTGATGTTTTACTTAGACCTTCATCTAAATAAGAGAACAGAAATACTGATACATATTCCTCAACAAACTTTTTCAGCATATACTAAGAAAACAGAAAGATCGATACAAATTCCTAAAAATCTGTGACATACTTCTCCAACTGCAATGGTGATGATATGAGGAGTGAAACCCATCCCAGCCGAACCAGACATAAATTCACCTGGCAATAACCACTCAAAACATCAAACACAAAATTATTTAAGTAAACCAAATTTAACATAAATTAATCCTCTATGGTGAATCAGCCTTTACGGACAGAACCAAGTTGTCCTTATTGTAGACATTTGACTAGTTTAGAGAGTGCAGATATATAGAGAACTTTGCAAACTTCTGCAGTATATTAGCTAGATATAAATGTCAACAAAAATAAAAGAGTGGAATTCTAACTCACTTCAGATTAGATAAGTTGTAATCTATATAAAAAATAATAGTTTAAATAAGGAATATGAAACATAGGCACTTGTAGAAGAATGTCAATATGTTGGAGCAGTTTAGACAATGAAGTAATTTCTGACCAATGATAAATAAAGGCCACACTGATACAGATACTCCTTCATACCACAAGTTTACAAGACATTTATCCATCCAGTTGTCCAACAAAAATTTACTACTGCATTTGAGGTCGCCAAATTGGTTTTCTTTAGTTTCTTTAACATCAAATTTCAGTCATCCTTCCTACTTGCTGCATAGATCAACCTAAGTAATTTATCCCACATTCCATTTGCATTTGCAACTCAAATAAGTCAGTCCAGTTTCTCGGGGGCTTAGAGCTGAGTCTATAAGATTACAGTTGCCCATACTTCCACGCAAATGATAGGAACAAAAACAAATCTAAAGATCTCCTTATTCATGCTAAGAGTTTCATTACTTCACAAATGTTATCTTGCTGAAATTCCTGTGAAACTGTTACCCAACATGCATATTTTCACCCTGGCAACTTTTACCAATTACAAGTCTACAACTTTATTTTCTATCAGTACTGTCTCCCATGTTCAACTTAATACATATTGTAGTGCACAATTCAATATTGGTGGCAAAATAAATTCATATTACACAACTTAATATTTTATCTACTGCACTCATCACATTTACATACTTGGTTAGAAACTGATAATTAGTCAATATTGGAAAATGTCTTTTTCCAAATATATTTTCCCGATACCATTATTAGGCGCAGTAATTAATGAATTAGGAAATGGTTGATTCCTGTTTCCCCATAAAGTTAATAATTCTAAATCAATCGTGGAAAGGCATAAAGCTATACTGAAGTATTTAAATCATAGCAGTCAAATTAAATCGAAGTAGATTTTCTTCAATACCCCTTTACAAATTCTCCAAATGCCAACGAGTGTTGGCTCACCTGGTCGGACCTTCCGCTCATGCGAGCCATGACTTGGATTCGAATCTAGGATATGCCCATTGGTAGGCAATCTTTAATCCCACAATAAATCCTCACTAAAGTTTATGGTTTGCCCTGACCTTGAACTAGAGATGACCCTTCCCTCACCTAAACTTTCTTTTACCAAAAAAAAAACACAAAAAAATTCTCCAAATTACTAAATAATGACAGTATTAAATGCTTTTTGAATTCCCAAGATATTAAATGCTCTACTTTTGCATTTAATACAATTTATTTTAATTCCTTAACCATTGCACTGAGAGCACTCGTTAGCAAATTCCATTAATAAATGAATAATTCCATATCCTACTAATCAATCAGCCCAATAATGAAAAAAAAATGTTTTTTGAGATCCCACGCTGTTAAATGATTATACTTTTCATTTAATACTTTGTTTTAAGTAATTAGGAGGATATAGCATTACTCTTAATAATTTATAGCATATTTGGACCAAAATAATAATAATTTATAGCAAATTACGTTGGAATGTAAAAGACATTGTTCATTCAGTTCATTTTGATATTACCAAGCCAACATGAAAAAAATAAATAAACAAACCTTAACTCAAAAAACAGAAAATATACAACCAAATAACAATTGGATAAGGATTTACAAAACCAGCAATATTTCAACTTCAAATTATAAATACTTTTTAACACAAAAGAAAATAAAAGTTGCAATAGAGATTTACCAAGAGAAGCCAACTGCTGTTTCTTCCCAGACCCAGGTGGGCGCCCTCTACCGCGTTTCTGGCTTGGTGTCAAGGTTCCAGGATAACTAGCCGATGTTGGAGTCAATGCCAATGACACAGTTCCATCATGCCCATATTTCCTAGGCCTTCCTCTCTTTCTTTTGACAGGTTCCCCAGGTGGAGCCCCAGAAGGAGCACCCACATTGACACATTGAGATGAAATTGCTGAAGATTCTAATGGTAATGTGGATCCAATGGTACCACCCCCAATGCTTGATTGAAATGGTAGATTGGGATTAGACAATGGACGAATACTAGGTGAATTATGTAATTCAGGTTGTGCTCCAGAACCAGGTATTCCTCTTTGCATATAGTAAGATGCAGACCCAGATAACGCCATTTGATCACCTCGATCCATGCATTTACTTCAATTTCTTTTAGAATCTTTCACAAGAAACTTTGACCCCCAATATTCAATATGCCAAAATTTACCACCTAGCTCTGTTCTCAAATACAGTCAAGGACAATTTTTGGGGGAAAAATGGACAAATCAGAATACCATAAAATCAATGAAATCCAATGTGCAATGACCAACAAGAGTGTCAATAAGCGCTTATACTATATCAGCAGTTACTGTAGTTTGAGAAGAACAACTACACGTACTTCAAATCAAGAAAAGGGAAGCTTCCAACAGATACAGTTCCTCAACAATGGCTCCTTATTGAAACAAATATGAAGGTCTGATATCTATATGTGCACAATAAAAGGAAAAGAAAATGACCCAAAAAACTCAAAGGCACCCACGCATGCAGAAGACAACCATAAAGTAGAAGATAGATCAATGAAAAGCCTAGCTAGAAGACAACCACACAACCAAGGGAACCAGTCTCTAATACCAATTAGAGACAAGACAAAAAGAGAAGCTAGTTTACAGCTTACCAAACTACATAGAAACAACAAAAAGGCTTCACATTGAAGATAAAGACCAGATGAACTGTAAAAGGTCCACTCTCACCAACCCATTATAAAACCTTAAACACCAAGCAATTTCCATGGCAACCCCATACCCACAGAAATAAAGCTCACCCTTTGATGCCAACACCCAGAAAATCAAAAACCCAAAAAAATAAAAATAAAAAAACCAATTACTTCAAGTCAATGTCATAAAAGATTTCAAACCCAGTTTCACAATATGCAATAGCACTACAAAACAACTCAAAACCACACAGAAGGGATGCAGCTGACAAAGAAAGTTACAACCTTGGTGAATTGGGTAGAGACTAGAACAGATTTCATTTCACACCCCAAATACAAGGAAGAGATAATGCTATGTATGCTATCAATGCATCATGAATTTCAAAGTGTGAAACAGGAAAAGGAATCATTACTGACATTGATGGACAGAGGATCAGAAGGTTGTGGTTGAGGTGGTACTGCACATCCAAAGTCCCCACTCTATGGAGAACAGGAAGGTAGTGAGAGTGAGAGAGAGAGAGAGAGAGAGAGAGAGAGAGAGAGAGAGAGGAACCCAAAGAGAGTTGTTGAAAACCGTTCAACGGGTTTCGTGGGGAATTAAAGAGAGAGCAGTGTGTGAGTCAGTGAGTGCAAAGACAGAACAGAAGAAGCAAAGCAATAACATTAACTATAAAATGGAAAAAAATAAAATAAAATGGAAAAAACAAAACATGAAATTGAACAACAGTGCGTGGTGTGTGTCAGCTTCACTAGTGCTTATCGGATTGCAGATTTTTTCTTGGGCTGAGCTTTCTTTCTCTTGTTTCTCTCTCACCAATTTGGGCGATGAGTGATGATGAATCAGATATATGCTCTCTACTCACTGAGATTTCAGAAAGCAACAAACTTGAACAGAAAAGCGCTTCTTCTTTCTTTGGATAATACTGAATTTTTTATTTTATTTTTAATAAAAAATATATAATAATAATAATAATCAATGAATGAATAAATTTGAGTTAAATAAGGACCACGGAGATTGTCAAGCGAGTCTAACCACGCGCGCGGTTTAACGAATATTAATTAATAAATAAAAAATGAGTAACGCTCTACTTAGAGGTGTGAAATGCCAGGTTGATTTTTTCACCTCATTTTGCACATGTATACTTGTTTGGCTTGCCACATAATTAAATTTGCACAATTTTCAATGTCATAAAATCATTTTTATTTTAAGCGAGTTGGGGTTAGCTTTTTTGATAGATAAAAAATAATTCTACTCACACTCATTTTTTAATAGACAACTAAACTTACTTTTATGTTATTTTCGACAATTTAACATCTAAATTTTAAAAGTAATTTTACTTTACTTTATCTATTATCTATACAAAATCAACACTTTTTAATTGATTTTTAAAATATCATTCTTGAACATATTTTTTTTTTTTTTTAAATAAATTCAACTTAAAAATTTAAAGCAAAAAAAAAACTATATTTTAAAATTTAAAATTTGAATAGGTTAGCTATGAATGGAATGCATTAGTATTGTCAAAATTACATTAGATTGGACAATTCAATTAATTTGATTATAAATTAAATATTTAAATAATTATGATTCAATCTTAAAAATAATTGTGATAAAATTATTTTAAATTAGTTAAAACTAATTTGAAATTGATTCAATTATTTAATTTATTTGGTTGAATTGATTATCTATTAATTTTTATTTTAAAAATTTTAATTGTACCATAATTTTCCATTTCGGCCCAAATCCTTTATAAGGCTTAAAGCTTCACTAAGCTCAAACTCTTTAAAGTATCCAATCACTTAGCAAGTGACAAAATCGGGTCCAATCAACATAGACAGCTGAGTAACATGACCTTTGACATTAACTGTCTCAGGCCTGCAACGTCGTTCCACTCACAGCAATTAGGCAACTATGGCAACCTACTTCACAATTATGATTCGAGAGCAAGAGGGAATTAACCAAAGAATTGATATAAAAGATGACAAAAAATAGGCTTGGTAATATGGCAGGAAGGGGCAGTTTTTTACTCAACTCTAACATGCCCCGGACCTTTTAAAGAAATCTTTAATTCGTCCTTACTCGTCCTGTGAGTTTTGTAAATAAAAAATTACACTCTACTTGCAAAAAAATAATAGAACTCGAATCCTACCCACATATACTATATAATACACAATTTAATATAAATTATTTAAAAAAATTACTCATTATATAAAAAATATTAAATTACATCAAGTATAAAACATACTCGTTGTGAAATAATTAGGATACGGGCAGGGTATAGACGGGTAGACCTTAAATTAAACCTGAATCTGCCCCGCCTCACAGCACAATTTAAACCCACCCTGCTCTACCCCTACTACGAGACATGTTTTAAATCTGCCCCATGCAAATTGAGACGAATTGAGTACTCGCGATGTGGATTAAAATTACCATCTTTAACAGAAAATAAAACCAAGAAATGATTTACCTAAACATTGGATTTTACCTACTAATAATAAAAAAAGAAATTGACAAAAGTATTAAAATACTTTTTGCAGGTACTATTCCAACTCCAATCTACTCCGATCTACGTTTAAAGAGGAAGAATCTAATTTTTGTCTCCGGACCATAATATTAATATTTTATAAATATTTTTATATATTTTATATTATTATTTATTTATTGTTTGATAAATATAATTTTTTTAAAAAAAATACACTCCGATCTAATTTTAATAATATTGAATGCAGCAACTGAGCCACGGGATTGCTGTATCTGCAGACAGAGGGAGCATTGTAAACTAATTGTCACGCGACACATGATGCGCGTGTGTAAGAGAGGAAGCTCGTGACAAAGATGTGGCAGAGGTGTGAGCTGACTGAAAACGGGTTTGGCCCTCTCACACTGGCTGAGTCAGTCTCAGAAAGATGGCTGACTTTGTTTCCATGTGACTTTATCTCTGCATTCACTGCTCTTTTCATATTATGCCAATGCCAATGGCCCATCCACCACCCAACAAAATATCTATCTAAAGTTAGGATAGCTTCCTTCATCCACCTCTCTCTCTCTCTCTCTCTCTCTCTCTCTCTCTCTCTCTCTCTCTCTCTCAAACCCGCCACTTAACCTCCTTCACACAACCTTTCAACCAAGAATCTCTTCTGTATTCATATCCCCATATGACATTTTTTGAGAAGAAAAGGAATTAACGTATTTTGACCCCACTAAACATGCTATCGAAATGGTAATCCCCCTTTTTTTTAATGTTATATTTGTTCAAAATTAATTTTGGGGAGTGGTAGGTATTTTTTACCCCACTAAAGTGTAATATATAACAAATTATAATTATTCTTAGCATGCCTAGCGTTTTCCTTAATCGAATTAAAATAAATAATGGGGAGTTGCACCATCTATTCTCCGGGGTATAAAGTGAATACATAATTAAAAATAAAATTCCTGATTTGGCCCACGTGGGATCATAGATTATATTCCTCTCTTCCAAATATGGAAGTCCTTGGATTCTGAGTTTAAAGTATAATATCCTAGCCTTGGAAGACAACTTGATTTCTGAGTTTTTATATTACATTTGACGACTTGATCTGTCTTCAAGTAAATCCAATGTTGTCCTTAGTACTAAGGATCTTTGACAAATTATAATGGCAAATATAAATAAAGTCACTCTCCATATTTATGGTTGTTCTCAATCTTGTAAGAATAATGGGAGGTTTCACGTTTAAATTAGATATTTAGAAGGTTATAATTAAATTTTATAAATAAATTTAATATTATATTATTTTAAATTAATTAAAATTTAGTTGAATTATTTGATTTATTTAGTTAAATTAATTGACTATTAAATTTTTTTAATATTTTTTACATTTCATAAATAATTTTAAAGTAAACATTTACTTTAGTCTTCTAAATATACAAGTGACATTATTTAATCCTTTAAAATTTGTTGATATCAAATTGGTCTTTTTAGATGACCAATTTATGTTATTGAAAGTCCAATTTGATATATGTCATTAAAAGATTAATTTGATATCACTAATTTTTAGAGAACTAAATTAATGTTATGTATATTTTTAGAGGATCAAAATAAATATTTACTCCTATTTTTATATATTTTATATTATTATATATGGATTATTTTTATGATATTATCCCGTTCGACCAACCAATTTAAACGAAACCAAAAATCTTATCAATTTACTGTCTAATTCGATTTTAACAACATTAGTTATTATCCAATACTAACATATATAATATTGGATTTTGGGGTATGGATGTCTCTATCCCAGTTTTTCTCCATTTTGTTTATTTGAAATTATTTAATATGGCAATTCGAACTTTAACCCATGACACAGTCTTTTTTTTTTGTCTAAAGTATTTTGCAAAGTGCAAATTACAACTTGAAAATATAAATATAAATAATAAGTTCCCACCCACTATATTACTTGCATTAAGTTTGGGTGTCTTTCTAAAATTTCTTAAACATACATAAAAACACTTTTTTCCAAAAGAAATGTAAGATTCCAAGTAGCAGCATCACACAACTTTTTGGTTTTCCAAACACTGACATAGGTAAAGAAGTCTCAGCAAATAACTCTGTAGAATCTTATATCTTCTCTATAAGGTAAACATTCATTTTGTTTCCTAAAAAATATATGTGAAATCACAATAATTTTTTAATAATATATGTAACATTAAATTAGTCATTTAATGTCATATTTTTATTATTAAATTAATCTTTAAAATAATATTAAATTAGTCTTTAAATGACTAAATTAATAATATTAATTATTATCAAACAACTAATTTAATATCACTAATAAATAAAAGACAAATGTGATATTGTATATATATGTGTGTGTGTCAACCATCTTAATTAGTATTTTGGGTCGAGAGTGACGTCATGCAACTATAGGACTAATTTTCAGTCAATAGCGTAGAATATAAGGATTTTTGTTGCCTCTCAACTATAGCAATTCCCACTAAAATTTGAACTTGTATCTTATCCCATAAAACAAAATGAGTCAGCTTACCAACTTGACCAACCATAAATTAGTGATATTGCATATATTTTTTAAAGTATCAAATTATGTGTTTACTTCAATGCAGGAGTACCTTTCTAGGATATTATACAATAAATCTTGATATTAATTTTGGTTTTGATTAATTATTTGGAATAATTATTTTTTTAATTAAAATTTATTTTATCTAAAATTTATTTTGTTTGTTTAAAGTGTGTAAACTTAATTATAAGTTAAGATTATTTTTTCATTAACTAAAAATACTTTTTTTAGAAAAGCTTTTATTTTAAGTTTTTAATTATTTGATTTCAGATTATTTCAAAAACTTTAGAAAAAAAATACTTATTTACTCTCAACCAAATAATTTTTTCAATTATTCCATATATCGTTTGGTACCTTAATACACAAAAATAATTTTTTTATATAATCTAAACAAAATTCTTTATCTTAAAATCAATTATAAATTAAATATTCAAACATAAATTAATTTTCTTATAATTAATTTTCTTAAAAATTAATTATATATATAATTAATTTTTAATATAATATTTTTTTCACAACTAATCCAATCACAAAATAACTCACTCCTGCATCAAAATCACAGTGATCGTGGAAGAGGCCTGCGCAAAACATCAGATTCCAACTTCAGTTTGGCAAAGATGATTAGCAAGGATGGGACTGCACATGACAAATATTACATGAATCTCAAAACATGAAAACTAAGAGACCAAGGGCTTAGGATGAGAAAATGATGGAACCTCAACAAAAAATATATCAATTATGGCCACACACAAAAATAAAATAAAATTAGGAATAATATTATTCATACAATAAAGTTTTAGTATAACATTTATAGTAGGAGGGCTTCAACGCTTTTCGATTCAAAGGAGATTAGTCTCTCATCTAAAAAGTATAAAAATATATATATATATATATATATATAAATTATATACGAACATTTATATTCACATTAGTTTTGAGCCAAAGCGATCTTATCAGCATCCAAAACATAAATAATTTGCTGGTTGATTGTATATCTTTTCACTTATTTTTGTAAATTAATATTTTAACACGTAAAAATAAAAATATAATTTATCTAGGTTAAATAGACTACTTTTAGAAGATCAATTAAATAAGCAATGTTTTTATGAATGCTTATATCCAGTTAGAGGACAATTAAATAATCATTTTGTTCTTTACATTAGAGGACAAACATTTAGGTAGGGGAAAATGTAGCTTGACGAAAAAATTTAAATTCTAACATTAACATTACATCCAAATCTTGAAGATTTGAGTCAGGAGTCAATTGAATTATAAGTTCATTGGCGAATAATCATTTTTATTTATTTTTACAAAAAAGTGAACACATTTAAAAAAAATTGATTTAGCTGCTATAAATGTAATTTGTTCTAATTTTCTAATTAGTATGGTAATGATTACACTTATTACTCTAATATGAAATAATGCTTTGATTAGCTAACTAAATCTGTACACAGTCCAAACATGGAATTCATAATATAAACAAAAGCACTGATCTAATAACTTCAATTATACAATTATAGCCCTATAATAATTTTCTCTTATATATCCTTTTTTTTCTTCCATTTTGAATAGTGGGAAAGATTGTCGGGAGAAAAAAGAAAAGAAGATGAGATATTTAAAGAACAAAGATTATTTTGGCTGATGAAGCAACCCTCACCTTCTATCAGTTGAGAGCAATAAGTGGTGTCTTCGGTATAGAAAAAGTTTTCTCTAGAAATATGAGTATTTCTTTGACTAAGAAATCCTACTTGTTATTTGTTAGGAACTCCATCCACATCTTTCTTTTGCTAAGAATAACAAAACAATTACCTGTTGCAAGTAAATTAAACAATCAACCAATCTTTAAAAGGACGAGCTACCACTCCATTTATGACAATACAACTATAATTCTAGCTACCTTTATTATAAGCTATCATTACACTAATAATTGGAATAAAGTTATGGATAAACTAAATGAAGAAACTTATTTGTTTTTTTTAAATGGTTATTTGTTTATTCAATTCACCTATATATAGACATATATGATGATGATTGATATAATTATAACTGCACTTTAAAGCATGAAAAGATAAAAGATACGTAGGCTGAAAACATTTCCTAACAATTGATTTGGGTTTGGAGAGGGAAAAAACCAAGAAAAGAGCAGGTTCCTTCCTTTTTCGTTTGGTCGACAAAAGGAACCTATTTCATAGTCAATCCTTGTGTTTTGGTCAAATTTCATGGTGAATAATAAATAAATAAATAAAAACTTATTTTTGGGTGAATTGAAATGGAAGTTCGGTCCAATTCAGTCCAAGGTCACTTCACGCAAAGGTTTTTCAGGTGATTAATCCATATTTGTTGAATAAAATAAATAAATAAACTAACGTTTTCGTATAAAAAATATTTCTCAAGTAATTCTTACATTTATTTAGTATACCAAAAGAAGAAATTTATTTATTTAGTTCAACAAAATTTAAAGGGTATCTATAATTTTTTTTCAAAATTTAATATTGTCAATTAAAAAACTCCATCTTCCAAATTCTCAACGTATTTCCATTTCTTGTTGTACTTTGATTGGAGAAGGAGGGAGAAGTTGTGTAACTCGTGTACAGCTACAAGTTTATAAGTGAGGCCTGACACAGTTTGTACTTGATTGACGTATTTATTATGTGAGCAGCGCGTGTAATTTGACGTAGGAGGTTGTCAGGATACGTGTGGTCAGCATCTCTTTATTACTTTGATGATAAATTATTAGGAAGTCATATGCCCACAGTCAACATTTGTTAATAAATTTACTTTCGGTATTGATTAAATAATTAAAAATAAAAAATATTAAAGTGTTTAATATCTTAAAATTTTAATTTTTTTAAATGAGTTGTTAAGTATTTATTAATTGTCTGTTATATTTAATCGAGAAATTACTTTATACCTATCTTTGTTTTGATACAGGTACTCAAACTAAGTTGTCAAACATTCATTAGTTGTTATTTATAATTAATAGAATTTTAAACATTTATTGTGAAATTAACAATCAATAAATGATTGACAACTCACCCTAGATAGTGTATCATAGTAACTCCCATTTAATTGACTTCTAAATATTTATTGTGAAATTAATAAATATTTAACAACTCACATTAAATATTATACTCATAAATGTACCATAACACTCTCGCGAATTGATTGTTGACTTAGTTTACACTAATTAGGGGTGCTCGTAGGTCGGATCAGGTTAAGTATGGCTCCAGTCTGCCCTGAAGTTTTAATCGGACAAATTTTCATGACCCGGACTTGATTATATTGGGTTATGGGTTTGGTATGGCTGGGAGCCGGTCAACCATATTAAGATACACAAAATACTTTTTATATAATGTTTTGATTATTTTCTCTCTATTTGTATAAAATTACTTATGTTTACTATTTTTTGCTCATGTTAAAATCTAATCTAATTGATAATTACATAATAATTGAAAGATAAAATAATTAAAATTATGGAAAGTCACAATACTTGATTAAAGTCTAACATTTTAAAAAATAGCACAATAATATATAAGAAAAAAATATTACAAATAATAATTTATTCAATATTGGACGTGTTGAGTTGACTCGAATAATGACCCAAACTTAGCCCAAAAAATATAATAGGTTTAAAAGAAAGAATCGAACTCAACCTAAACCTTTCACAACAAAGCCAAAATTTC
This sequence comes from Styphnolobium japonicum, assembly GCA_023212625.1. Taxonomy (NCBI): domain Eukaryota; kingdom Viridiplantae; phylum Streptophyta; class Magnoliopsida; order Fabales; family Fabaceae; genus Styphnolobium; species Styphnolobium japonicum. The sequence continues at coordinate 7,982,583 of JALBWW010000007.1, read as the reverse complement.
AAGCCTAAATGGGTCACGAGCACCCGTAACACTAAGGCTCTATTTGGTAAAAAGTATTAAATAGTGGATAAGCTAGTTGATAGTAAGTGAGCTTATAGTGGATAAATTAGTAAATTAAATTTGAAGTGTTTGGTAAAATTAGCGATTGAACTAACTAATAAATGTAAAATGACATAAAAGAACTTTTTAAAATGAGTTGTAGAACGTTTCAACAAAAAAAAAATGAGTTGTAGAAATACAAGTTACATGGGTATACGACAAAAAATCAAAAGGCATAATGAGAACTTGACTTTTGAGAGAAAGATTGCATTAATGTTTTGCCATTTTTATCTGCATAATTTGTCCTATTCCTATCAATATATTACCAAAGTTGCAATTTTTATATATTTTAAAGGTTATGTGGCATTTGAAGAAGAAGTGATAAAAGACTAAATCGGTGATTCCACATATCTCTTTCGCATTTAGGTTCTTTGCATTAAAATCCTATATAAATTAATTAGGAAGAAGAAAGCATAACAATCACATACCCAAAACAAGAATTGATAGATGAGAAAGAAAGAAACTTGTGAAAGAAAAAAATTGAGAGGTTTGTGAAAACAATGATAGCGGTTGACGAATAGCGGAGGAACAAGAAGTGAGAGTGTATTGATTAATATTTTTTATTTTATTTAATAGAGGATAGGTGAGGAATTTAATTAAAATAATGAGGATAAAAATAAGAAAAAAATAATATGCTATAAGTTATAAACTCAAACGCTACTTCAAGTAGGGTATGGAAAAACGCTATAAGTTACTGATTACCAAATAATTCTATTGTTTTAAATTTGTTATCTGCTAGTCAAATTCCCTATAAGCTAACAGATTGGACTTACCAAACAAATTTTAAATAACTACGAATATCTTCTTTAATGCAAGTTGTTACTCTTGGGATTTGATCCTTGAAGAGATAAACTCAATAGTACTAGGCAACCTAGAAGTCTTAAACTACAAATATTTAGTGTGGGTTTGAATTACATTTTACAAATTTAATTTTGGAGGAATTTCATTTTACAGACTTGATTTTAGTCATAAGTGATCATAAGTGAGTTTAAGTGAAGTAATTTATGTTTAAAACTTTTATCTAAAAATTAATTTTGTTAAAATAAATGGAGTTGATAAAAATTACTTTTAAATGTATCATTACTAAAAATATATGTTATTTTAAAATATATTATTAATAAATTAATGTTAAAAAATTGATTATAAATAAATTGATGGCCAAAAAAATTATTATAAAAGTAATTTTTTTTTGAGATATTATAAAATAAAATTACTTTGAATATAACTATAATAATATTTCAAAAAACTATTAGGTTATATTTATTTAAATATTATTAACATAATAATGTAATATCAATTTATAAGAATATTTTTATTAATACACATAAACAGGTTTTTTTCAATATAAAAGTAATAAAATATTATTTTCACTTTTGAGGTATTAAAATCAAATGTGATTTTTGTCTATAAGTTACCGGACATGTTGGCGCAACATTTAAGATAAATTTTGTTTTTAAAGGTTATTTTAAGAGGGAAAAACCTTATTGGGTTGAGAGTTTTTTATTCTTAATGATTTATTATTTTTTATAATAAATACTTAAAATTTATTAAATATAATTGATAAATAATAAATAAGTAATAATTAATAAGAATATGAATAAAAAAACTTGAAATGTACATAAGAAATTATAAAAAAATTATTATTATTTATTTAGTATAGTAAAAGAGTGAAAAAGTTAAAAGTATAATGTAATTAAACTAATTAAATATACTTATTTCATAAAAATTTTATCATTTTTTAAATATATAAATGAAAAAATGATTTTCTATTTTTATTTAATAATGTTGACTGAAAATTGTTATTATTTTTAATCTTATTTTATTCTCACTATTTTTTACTTTTCATTTTTTTATTATCATTTATTTGAATAAGTAAAATATGAATATGCAAAATTAAAAGTATATTTAGATTGATAGTATAAGAGGATAGACTGGAATCTAATGATGTGCCATTTGAAAGTGAAATTAGGAAAGGAAGTGGAGAGGATACTTTTCGACCTACGTACACTGCAGGAGGCATCTTTTTGAGTTTATTTCTTTATTAATATATCTCTAGATTTAGACTTTGTTTAGATTAAGAAAGAAGTAAGAAGGAGAAAAATAGACCGAAAAGAAGTGGAAAAATAAAAGTAGAGTAAAAAATAAGTAAAATTTTAAGTTGTTTGAATTAAGAGAATTAAAAGAAAAGTAAGAAAAAAAAATTAAATTTTGTTGTAAATACATATTTATTTTTATTTATTTATTTATAAAATAATAAAAAGAGTGATATAATAGGAAATTTTTTTACCTTTACGTAATTTTTCTTCTCATTTCTTCTCACTTTAAAGAAGAAATAAAAAAATTATGAAACTAATCAATTTTTTTTCTTTATTTTTTCTCTAACCAAATAAGAAAAATATATCATTTTTCTTCTCTTTCTCTCTTATCTAATTCTCTTTTACTTATTTATTTCAAAACAGACATAAGCTTAAAAGAGAGAAACTGGTGGAACTCCACTAATTTCGTTGGTTGTTTATGCTTTCTTTGGATGGTGAGAAAATAGAAGGGAGGAAAAAGAAATGAGAAAAAAAGAAAATAAAAATATATTTTCATATATTTAAATGAAAAAAATAGAAAAATTAAGAGTTGTATAAAAAATTAAAAGAAAAAATATATAATTATATAAAATGATGTGTAATGAGATATTGATGTTATTTTTTATTTTACTTTTAAATATAATTTTTATAAATTACATAAATAAATATATTTTATAATAAATAATAAATTAAAAAATAAGTTACTAATATTTAAATTATAAAATTTAATTTAAAATTATTTGTTTAATAAAAAGAATATGTTTTATAATATTATAAGTATATAAAAATATATTTCCCGTCTTCTTCTCCACCCTCGTCCCTACAGTCCCCCCCCACACACACATCTTTTTCTCCACCCCAACCCCACGGGGCCAAGCTCCCCTTCCCCACCTCCACCTTCTCCACCCCATCCCTCACTCTTTCTCTCTCCCACCCCCACCAAACCCTTTTTTGACCTTTCCCATCCACATGCCTCCCTCCCCAACCCCTTCGTCCCCCTCCCCACCCTTCATCTCTTCCCCTGACCATCCGACGGTGACACCGGTTGATAGCAGAGAATGTAGAGTGACCATAGATTGTCGATCTTGGTGGAGGAAAAACAATGAGCAGAGTTGTAAGTTTACAACGTCAGCTCCATTTTCTTCACATCTCTGCGAATAAAACTTTCACGTGGGTTCTACTGAAATTTTTGTCTTTCTTTTCCCTTTTCTCTTGGTATTCAAACAAGAGAAAATGTGAAAAATCTACTCTTTTTTCTCTCTTTTTTTTGTCCTCTCCATTTTCTCTTGAATCAAACATAGTGTCAATGCTTTATTTTATTTTACATATTTTGTCCTTTTTGGTACATTGGATAAAAAACAAAAAGGCGGAAAGAAAAAACTAGAAACGAAGAAAAGCCACCCCAATAGCATCTGCAGACAGCAAGGGGCCTAAACTAGTTGGAGGAGTTGTCCACACAGCGAGTGCGTCCTCGCCTTGAGCTCCAAACTTGGCCATGTAGTCAGCACATGCATTCCCTTCACGTAAAGTGTGCATGATCTGGACTTCCCAATCTAAAGACAGCAACCTCTTGATATCCAGAACAAAACAAGCATAAAGATGGAAATTAAGAACCTCCTTTTGCACCAAACCAATAGCATCCATGGAGTCCGACTCGCAAATAACTCTTCTAAAACCTGCATCCCAGAGAAGAATGAGGCCTTCCTGAATAGCTCTCAATTCAGCTAAGAGATTGGTTCCATTGGTCATGGAACCTGAAAAACCCATCACCCACGAACCATTATCAGTACGGACCACACCGCCAATGCCAGCCCTTCCTGGATTCCCTTGTGAGCTGCCATCAACATTCAACTTTACAAAATCTGGTGGAGGGGTGCGCCAACTAACTGAACGAGGGGGTTGAACGTTGGAACTGGTGGGGCTCAAGAGATTGCGGTTCAAAGCTGCTTGCACTTGAATATTTCGGATAACAGAGGCATCATCCAAAACACTATGTTCCAAGACTTCTAGATTACGTGCCCTCCAAACCCACCAGAGACCTGCTAGGAAGAGGCAGCTCTTAAAACCTGTGGAAAAGGAACAGATCCAGGACTTGATGTCCAAGTTGAAAAATTGGTGGTCCTCATGAAAACCCAAAGCTAACCAAATTCGCCTAGGTTGGCAGCAATCACGTAGGTAGTGTAAGATTGATTCCTCAGAATCCACACCCCTCATGCACATATAATCCGTAGTTAAATGACGTTGAAACCGCATGAGGTTGGTGGGCAAAGCTCCATGACAAATTAACCAAACCAAAAACCTTATCTTTTCTGGGGAAGCAAGTTTCCAAATCCATGTCCACGAAGAATGTGGCGTGTTTGCCTAGTTGTACTTGAGTAAGTAAAAAACAAGGAGATTAGAGTAAAAAATAACTTTACACTTGTTTGGTACAATAAAAATGTAAAATGATTAACAATAAATTACAACTCAATTTTTTTTGTTTGTTTGTTAGGGTATCTCTACGTGCGACTGTGGAGACTAATCCCTTGATTTATTGAGATCCATTTAAGGAGTTGACATTTTCCAACAAATATTTTTTTATATACATGAGTCAAGAATCGAACCCCTAACCATATATTTAAGTTATTTTTTACAACTCATTTACATGAATTTAAACCTCTCCTTACACAAAAGTAAGTTAAAAATAATTTTTTACCATTTATGGGAGACCTACAATGCCTGGTATCCCTACAATTTTAACTATTGGATTCTACATTAAAATTCGTTCAATAGTGAAGGTACCACAATAAGGAAATACCATAACTCTCCAAAAAGTTTTTGGGTCAGAAATAATTGATAAGGAAAGAATTCTTACTGCAGTATATAATTATTGATTTTACTTTATAAAAGTATCGAATTTAATAATAAAAAAATAACATATGCTTTTAGTAAAACATATATTTAATGAAGAAAAATAATTTGACTCTTCTATTCTCCTTAATCATTAAATGACAAAATAAAAAAGATAAAAATTAAAAATTTAACTATTATAAAACTAAAATTATGTATTTTTAAAACTTCATAAAATATTTTCATAAGCTATAAACAATTAATAATTAAATTAAATAATATATTGATATATTGAAAATCACCACTTATATTTTTTGATGATTCTATTGAATATCAAAATTTATAAACTCACTGTTAATGTTTTATTATATTATTAAATTATTTAAACAAAATATAAATTATTAATATTTTATAAAAAAGATTATAATTTTTTTCAATGTAATTTTATTTTTTTATTAAATAATTAAATTAATTTTCTATCTAATAATTAGTGTCAAATTCCCCATCTATGATAAATTTCAAGTTTTATTATTCTCTCTTCATCAAAAACATGTTATTACTATCTTCTTTCATTAAACCCAATAATTTTAAACTATTAGATTAAAATGCAATTAATGGTTAAAAATTAGTATAAGAATTCTTTTTTTACACCAGTATCAGTTGATCATTATCCAAAGATTTTTAGGCTTCTACTTTTTTAGTTGTGCATTCTACAGCTTCATTAAGTAATTCCCAAGGCAGAAAGGAATATTATGCAAATTGCAGTTCATTAACCAGGCAGAAACATTAATTTTTCTTGGGGTTAATAAGACCAATGGGTAAAGAAGGATAGCAGTACCTCCAACACTCCGCCGCCCTCTCACAAAAGAAAAAGGAACTTCGAATGTAAATCATAATGTCACAAATCCTTCATATGAATATGGTATCCTACAATATGTCATCAGACACATTCCTTTGTCTACTCTTCATAACGCTTAATTACTCATTCAGCCAGCCACAAAAAAAAAAAGAGCATATTTTAGACAGCCTATAAGAAGAATGGCATAAAAAAGGAAAAATATATAACGTGGGAGGCGAGCCAGATCGTCACGAAAAAAATGTGTGAAAGTACTGATTTGTATATGAATATTTTTTCTCCTAGTATCTGCTTCCACATGAAGTACAACTTTACAGGTAACTAAGCAGATATGAAATCCTCCGGGAACATTAACACCCAAGTTCTTTCTTATAATACAAAAATCTGTGTGGAGTCACATTAAATTTACAGGGATTATCCGGTACCTATATTTTTTTTTTTCAAAGTATCGATAGTCAGGGTGAGTTGTCAAGCATTCATTAATTATTATTTATATTTAATATACTTTCAAACATTTATATGAAACCAACAATCAATCAATATTGACAACTTACTATAGATACCAAACCTATCAAGATACCATAGCAACTCCCTAAGTTTACCCACCCAGACCAGTTTACTTATGTGTGAAAACCCCATAAGTTCAAATTTGTAGATATGAATTCATTTTGCTTCCCAAAAAACAAAAAAAGAATTGCTCAACCAAGGAGACCTGCATATATGAATGTTTTTCCGATGATATCTACATCCATAACATTAAAGTACCTAAGCAAAAATGAAATAATCTAACTATCTAAGAACATCCACATCATAGTTGTTCTTTACCCACACCTATTCTACCAAGCATTAATGTCTAAACTGATTACTTTGGTGCACATAGAATACATTACCAAATCAGACATGCCAAAATTGACTCATTGTCCTCAAAAAGTTCTCTTCCAGTAAATTGAACACGTGTGGAGAACTCTGTCTTCCAGTCATACGGATTATACTCCCACCCGAATGCAGAACAGAAAATTTAAGCAGTTTTATGTTGACACCGAAACAAACATTTTACCATTCTTAAATCTTAAGGATTTGAAATATTAAGACAGAAAAGCAACCAATGTTGGGCTCACAATGTCAGATTCTGAATTACATAACAGTAACCTAAAAAATGGGCCTCAGTTACACCTTACTAGCAAATAATTAAGCAGTTTTGTGTTGACACTACTCACTAGAACAAACACATTACCATTCTTCAGGATTTGAAATCAAGGCAAATAAACAAAAATTCCTGGGCTCATGATGCTCAGATTCGGACTTGCGTAACAATAACCTAAAAAATGGACCTCAATTACTCGTTACTATTTCCTCTAACAATAGAACACATCCAGTGCTCACAGAAAGTATGTAGTATGTACCTGATTATGATAACAAAATGCCAAACTGTCTTCACACTCACAACTTATTCACGGCACAGTACATGATAACATAGGAGCCGGCACCACAAAACGAAGACATGGTGTAAAAATTTTCAATTACAAGATGTAAAAGTTCACAGTTGATTAGAGACAAAATTGTAAAAGAGAGAGAAAACAACCACAATAAAACTAATCACCTAATATAAAGCTCACAGCCTTAGACAGCTGAACAGATAAAGGATATCCAACCTCAAAACAACTGTGTCATCCATTAATTTCTACGCATCACCTAATATTACTCAAGCCAAACCTCATTTGTCAAGCTCCATTGCTTGGGCAGCTTTAGCTTTAGCCACAGCTGTCAACTTGGTCTTCAATTTTCTCTTCCCCACCTGAAATCCACTTCCACCCTTCTTTTTCTTGTCACTACCATCAACCTAAATAGGTTTGCCCAACCAAAACAAAACCATACAAAAAAACAATTAAATTCTTGAAAAAAAAAGAAGAAAAACACAATTCCAACCGGATCAGGATCCTCTAGAGTTCAACAGCAGGTGCACTTAGAGTGATATAAACTATAAAGAGTGGGTCCCACATTTTCAAAAATTATAAGACTCACCTCTTGTGTCTATCTCTCTAACCGGACATGCAGTTCAAGTGATTCAAATCCCAATTCAACCTCTCTACTTTTGGTTTTCCCTCAAAAAGTTTGAATCTTATACATTCAGATTAAATTGCATTCAGCCAACAGGGTTACTCTTCACTTAACAACATCTGTTTCACTTACTTCAGCTTTCAACGAATTATAAAGAATAACAAATAGAGTTTAAATTTGACCGACCCACAAAAAATTGCCACTAAAGTTAAGAACTTTTTACACTGCTGATAAACATATGAAACTCAAAATCATATATTGCCATATTTAAATAATTAAAAAAGATTTCTCAGCAGACAAACAGGATGCAAATATCCATTGAAGCATAAAATTACCAAAAAGGAAGTGCAAGTGCAAAGAGGGAGACTTACTTTCATCTTGTTTTTCTTTGAGTGCAGCTTCTTTTCTTTCTTTACCTTATCTTGCTTCTCTCCTAAAATTTACCACAAAATCAGAACACAAATCATGAGTATCAATACAGCGAAACGAAGGGGAAAAAAAAACGATGTGGGATTTGCAGAAGGTGAGCGTACTTCGGAGATCGAATTCGTGCTGCTTCTTTCTCTTCGAAAGGTTGTTCTTCTTCGACATTTCCGACACAGATCCTGCGCTTGGTTAAGACTCTCAACTTTCAACCTTCGATCCTTTCTGTCCACTTCCTTAAACCCTAATTTCTTAATGGTACCTACTGCAAATACTAAGCTCTTTTTTTATTTTATTTATTTATAAGTTTAATTTTATATTTGAGTTTATTAGTTTTATAATATCGCGGCTATGTTGTAATCACTTTTATTTTATTTTTTTACTTTGGGCTTATGCGACTGCTGTTGTTTTTCTCTTGTTTTATGGGCCTTGGGCCATACTTACACGTAGGAGAAGGAGAAAAGTAGCACCGCGGAGAATCAAATGTGTCACATTAACATCATACTTAATGTCAATTAAGTTATAAGTTTGTCGGTTAAAAAGCCTATTATTAAACTTTTTACTGAGTAATAGGTAAATAAATAAATAGTATTTTTTTTTTTGTTGAATGAAGGGAACTTTAATATAATTCCATTAAGTAATCATGTACGTTGAATAAATTTGTACCAAAATAAGAGTTGATTATTGGCTGCACCCGCAAGATTGGAAGCTTGCCTAAAAAAAATTATCAGAATGATAGTAAGAATTTTATTAAACAGAGCAAAAGCATAAAGAAGACTTTCAATACCGATAAAACTGCATTTGTGGAAACCAAATAAACACACAAACTAGAAACAAGAGAAAAGCTATATCTCCATCGAGCTAAGCACATCAGAACATCAAATTAGCAAAACCAAAAATCGAATGCACTTCTTATCAGGGCTTGAGAGTATGTCATCCTTGTTCATACGCCTCCTGAGAGAACCTTCTTCACCTGATGTTTTCTTGTTTGATGTTTTGGTTTTGACTGTTAGCTTGAGCTGTGTTGGTACTATTTTCTACTTAAGTATTGTTTAGATTCAAGAGTTTCAAGTGGAACGGAAGTAAGGAATAATTTTTTATTTTAAATTTATATTTTTTTTATTTGATAAATTTTTAAAATAAAAAAAATTAAATAAAAAATTATTATATAATCTTCTAATTATGTCTTTTTTATTTTTATAAATATTCTATAATTTTCTCAATTTAAAAATAAAACATTACCTTTCTTCTTCTTTCTCCACTAAACCTTTCCAATTCAAATATAATCTTAAGATTGGCCTGTGGACAAAGCCAAAAATCACGTACTAGGTACTCAAACAAGCCCAACAAGGTATCATCGCCAAAAAGAGGATTTTACTCCAGAAGGCGTAATCTTTTCTCTTTGCTCTTGCCAGGGGTTGGGCCTCTGTTTCTTTAGAGTATGTTTGGATGTTACGATAGAAAAAGAATAATAATAATTAAACAAAAAATGAAGATAAGGGAAGGGAAGAGGTTCATCTTTTGGTGTCTGGTGTCTTAGTAGTAGTTTTGGGCTTATTGCCATTTTCGGATGTATGACCAAAAAAAGAAGAAAACACCATAGTCGGAACATGACCAAAAGCAAGAGGCTAGTGTTCTACACCTTCTGCTCAAAAAATTATGGAGGTTTATATGAGACCTATGCTTTGTTATCCCTATATTTTTGACTCACTATAGTGTGAGCTGAAGCACAAACTTGTTTTAGAAAAAAAAAAAAACAACGTTATTGACACATTTATTAGATAAAACAAAAACCATCGACAATAGGTCTATTAGATCTATGTAACTTGACATCTACATCTCGTACGATGTGAGTAAAGAGGTGTATTCCCCCCCCCCCCCTTTTCTCTTTTACTTATGAACGTGGATTACTCTTTCAAAAATAGTGTTTACTTCCATATAAAAAAAGGAAAGAAACTCAGCATCCCTGTATATAAAAGCAAGACAGCTATCATAGCACAGTTGGAATTGTTAAGAACCCAATCAGCAGCTCTCCAAGGGAATGTGTCCAGTTATTGCTGGATGATATGCAAATAGAGCTGCCCCCCGGTTTATTCCCATATAGGTCTGTCCTTGTTTTGTTTCCCTTTATTTATTTATTTTTTAAAAAGCAGCCCATCACCATCAATTTAGAAACAGAAATTCAGCAATAGAAACCCTGCTGGAATTGTTAAATGCATAATCATTTTGTGTTTTCCCCTAAAGCAAGACAGCAACAAGCAAAATTTATGCACGAAAAAAACATCATTATGTGCAAAGGATACCTTTAAATACTGAGATATTCACAAATCTCAAACTCAAAAAGTTTACTCAGTTAACTCAAAAAAGGGAAATGGAAAGAAGGAAGAAAAAGCATTTATTCTTTCTGCTAAAGTTTAAGCATTGACACATGACAGAATGAAGAGTTTAGTAAAAAAGTAACACTATATACTTATAATAAATTCTCTTAATATATTCTTAATTATTTAAAATAAAAATATTAAATAAAAAAATCTAAATAGGAGAATTATTCTTAGTACAATTCTTGTGTTTTCCTTGCACTTTTCCTTTCTTATGTATGCTTTTTTATTGGTTAATGTCGCATGGACACAATTGATTGGTTGGTGTGATAAGCCACACTCAATAACTTCTCTTTAAACCCTCCAAAATAATTGGCGGTGGAATTAAAAAAAGGAAAAAGAAAAAGAAAGGAAGTTTTTGCAATTAAAAAAATGAAACTGAATATTGAAAATGAAAATAAATAAATTACACAAGCAATTGTGCCAACAAATTATTAATAAAAAATTGTTTAAATAACATGCAGATTCCAGATCTTTGAATATGTACTCATGACATGTCGGTAATAATTGATTTATTTATATTTATTTACTCAAAATGAAAAGGGCAAAAAAAATAATGTAGAAAAAAATCAAAAGCTTAGCTTCATCATTACCATCTTCTTATTCTTCTGCTTCTCACACAGATCTTCAGTTCTGCTTTGAGTTTCTCAACCAAAACTTTTTTCTTTCCTTCTTAATTGATTTTATTCATAAAAATATAATTTTTTAATTTTGGGTTGGGTGAGAGGGGTGAAGAACTGTTGGGTTTTGGAAAATCTTGATTTTCTGAGGAGAAAAGATAAAGTGGGGTTTGATTGGATCGAGGAAAAGACTCGAACTTGCAGTCTGCAGATTGCAAACGAGGTTCTGGGTGCGAAAATGTGGATCTTGTAAAGCTGTTGATTTGATCGAGAAAGAAAAGAAAAAGAAAAAGAAAAAAAGAAGAGACACATTTTTTCAGCTCCTAGTGATTCAACTTTTTCCTCTGCCATTGGAGAAGAAGAAGTTTAAAGGTGAAGTAGCTTTTTGAGTAGGTTGGAAAAGTGATGCTTTACTCAGTATTTAGTTTTGAAGTCACTGAGTTGACTCTGAAAACAGAGAGATACTAAGATACTAGTAGGTGGAAGGCTATCATATGAAGTTAAATCTTCAGCATCTGTGTGTTTGTGTTTGACCCATTTGGGTGAAATGCAGTTACATCTTCATATCTGATGTTCTTTAGCTTTAAATGCTATGATACTAGTAGTTAGGTTGTCATATTTAAGAGCATCTGGATTGGGGTTATTGCTGTCATTAATTGTGGTTGTAAGAATATGAGATCACCAACCCAAAAAAGTTCTCATTTTTCCCCTCCTTAAATGAAGTAGTTTTTCATTCTTTGATTTTTTTGTTGATTGTTGATCCTTGTCTGCTTCTTAATGCAGACAAAAGGTTCATGATGCTAGTGCCACCTGAAAATTAAGTGCTGAATCTAAAGATGATTTTATTCTAATTGCTTGGGGTGTGATCAAAGACCATGTTCTTACACCCACAATTTGTATTAATATAAAAAATTTTGTTGTTGGTTTACCCTTATACCTTCACTTAAACAGATTTTTTAAAGTGATTCGCAGGCATTTCTGGCTCCAACATATTGTTGTTACATGAGCTTTGGTAACCAGTCATTAAATCCCAACATAGAGGTATCTTGTGGCAGTGCATAAGGTTGATATAGTCCAGGTGGAGCTGAGTGGACTGGTTGCCATTTTTGGATATATTCAGAAAGGCACATTGTTGAAAGTGGAAGAGGTTTTCATTACTTCAAATTTGATTTAAGCGTATCAAAATGGGGATTCATTGCTCCAGACTCATGCCATGTTGTGTGAATTCACAAGTTAAGGCATCTGTTCTTGAAGTTCCTGATGCTGGTGGGTAAAATTGATACTGTAGTGCCTTATGTTGGTCTGGGTAGTGATAAGAAACTATTGTTGATAGATGTTTATTTTAATGTTTATTCCAGAAAAGGAGGATAGAAGTGAGGCCAGTAACTGGCCTACATTCCGTGAATTTACATTGGAGCAACTTAAGAATGCAACATCTGGTTTTGCTGTTGAGAATATTGTATCTGAACATGGAGAGAAGGCTCCAAATGTTGTTTATAAAGGGAAGCTGGAGAATCAAATGAGGATTGCTGTTAAGCGGTTTAATAGAAATGCTTGGCCTGATTCTCGGCAATTTTTGGTAAATTCTCTTTTTTTTTCCTTTTTCTTAATGGCTTCTTCTACCACACTCCTAACTTTCAATTCTCCTGTTCATGACCTTGCACTGCACGAACACATGATATTGATCTAGACTAGTTCCAGTCGACCATCATTTATGAATAAATCATAATAAGTTTCTCTGAGTCATTTTCATGCCCCCCCTTCTCTATATATATATGTGTGTGTGTGTGTGTCACAGACTCGCAAACAAGGTTTTAAATCACGGTTGCGGTCGCGTTGCGGCTGATGCGACCGGTGCGGGCTAATATCGGCCGATGCGGACCGTAATTGCGGGCTGTCGCGGTTGCGGCGGCCACCGCAACCGAGATGTCGCGGCCGCATCAGGTGATGCGGTCCGAGATTTAAAACCCTGCTCGCAAACAAAGGCATATGGTGTTGAAGGTTTGGAAGAATTTCCCTGAGGGTTGTCAGCGCTTGCTTTCTTGCTGTAATCAATTTCTTAAGTGGCAATTGGGTAGTCTCCTGTATTCTTCCCTGTGTTGTCCGGTCAATTTGCATAGATGGGAACGTGAAACTGTGTCTAGTGCTTAACATTGGATCTAAATATGTTTTCTTTCAATGGGTTGATAATAGTCAATAAAATGTTTAGGTTTGATTGTTTTTGTGAAGCTAATGGTGCATCCAGTTGTGCTGGTATATTTTCCTTTTCTCTTTCTTTTCACTTTCAATTAGTCAGAACAATTTTCTTTGATAACTGTAGGAGGAAGCTAGATCAGTTGGTCAGCTTCGTAACCAAAGATTGGCAAATTTGCTTGGTTGTTGTTGTGAAGGCGATGAAAGGTTGCTTGTGGCAGAATATATGCCCAATGAAACACTTGCAAAACACCTTTTCCATTGTAAGACCTCCTTTCATGCATATGTTTTATCCTTTTATTATTGGACATCTAATAAGTGTGTCTTGAATTTATGGTTTATGGTTTGGTTGTTATCTGCTTTGCTATGTGTCAATGCTATGTGTCAATAATGGGGCTTTGTTTCTAAGTTTTTCCTTTTGGCAGTTTTATAACATTGCCAACTTTTTTGTAATTGTTTGTCAGTTATTATCTGGACTTCTTAGACAATCTCAAATGACTTTAGAAAGGGTGCTAATACAGAATATTACGATTATAATAACACAACTAACTTTTTTGTTATAATTCCAATTTGTCCTTTTTATTTGTAAAAATTACTTTTAATAGATCAATTATATTTTAATTAGTGGGCAAGTATTATTTTCTCTCTAGTAGAAGGAATAAACACATTAAAAGATATCAGATTTTAGCCTTAGTGTGTATTTGGTTTAGATTTTGGAAGACTTGATTTTGTAAGAATTGGTTGTAAAAAATTTATTTCAAAGAGTAAAACTTGTTTGATTATTGTTAAGAAAAATAATTTTTCAAGTGTCAAATTACCAAGAAGCATGTACGTAAAATAAATAGCAATTCACTGGAAGGACTTTTATGTAAATGTGCAGTATCGTGAAGTGTTAAAATTAACTTTGGAAGGGAGAAGCAACATTTTTTCACTTCTGATTTTGGACCTCAGAATCAATCCTCCCATTTTTACCCAAACACAGATTCTGGTTCCTTCTAAATCTGAACAAAACATTATGAGATAAATCTTTTGGAAAGTTTATGTAGATAGATTTTACATTCACTATGTTTGTAGCCTGTCTTTCAAAATTTTCTCTTTGCTTTGCTATATTGTCATGATTGTGTGGTTAAAGGGATGCTTTACATGCTGTGTGTGGTGTGAAATAATATAGTCATGTGTCTAAATCAGGGGACACACAACCAATGAAATGGGCAATGCGACTAAGAGTTGTTCTACATCTTGCACAAGCTCTAGAGTACTGCACAAGCAAAGGGCGTACCCTCTATCATGACCTTAATGCATATAGAGTTCTATTTGATGAGGTAAGTTTTTATGTCTCCCCTTTTTATACACATATAAAATAATTAGATTAATTAATATAAAATCTGTTAGAATTTTGCAGGATGGTAATCCTAGGCTTTCAAGTTTTGGCCTTATGAAGAATAGTAGGGATGGGAAAAGTTATAGCACAAATTTGGCATTTACCCCTCCGGAGTATCTCAGAACTGGTGTGCAATATTTCTTTGCACTTAAGGCTTTATTTAAATTGGTACCAAAAAATTATGATTCACTTGGAATGTCAAAAGTGTTATATATACTCAATACTTTAGCATCTTTTCCATGTGCCGAATATTGATTCTGAACTGGTTATTGTAGCTTGATGGTGCTTTCTCTTCCATAATTTATTTGCCCCTTCTTTTGAGCAGGGGAAAAAGTAGCAGAATGGTGTGTAAGTTGGCTTAAATGGTGACACAGATTCTCTATATGTCTAATGTACTCTAGGTGCTTGGCTTATTATCATAATTGAAAATCAATTTATGATATTCCTCTATAAGAAGTCATATAATGGCTATCGGTGTTAGTTTTGTCCATCTTGCATATATTTTGCACTGTGTAATATTCAATAGAAAATCTGTTTTGCATTTTAAAATTTACAATCATTAATATTTTTTAAGAGTTGGGTGATCCAAGATTTCTTATAGCTTTTCTTTGTTCTGTAGGGAGAGTAACACCAGAAAGTGTAATATATAGCTTTGGCACTCTTTTGCTTGACCTTCTCAGTGGGAAGCATATCCCCCCAAGTCATGTAAGTCATTCTTATTGGAGGGAAAAGAATAGGGGTGTAAGTTAGGTGGGTCAACCTGACCAACTCGCCCAGTTTGGGTTCTAAAACCCCCAAACCGATCTACTTGGTTTAGTTGGAAGGTTCCAATTTTTCAACCTGCACAGACCGTCCTTTTTTCTTCTTCTTTCTTTTGAAACAAATGTGTCTAACTAACCCAAAAGTTTAAGCTCTTAGGTGGAGGACTAATGGCCTTTTGTGGGTTCAAACCCAACACTTGCTGGTGGTACACTAGAGAATGTTGACCACTTGGCCAACATGCTTTCAGTGATAATCTTGCTAATATTTATCATAGAATACATATTATTATTTATATGCATATTTAAAAATTAATATTGTGTATCTTTTCAGTTATTTATTTGATTAAAAAGGATCTAAATGTCAAAATATATTGAAAAATAAATGTTTTGAAAAATATGTACTAGTAATATTTTAAATGTATATATTTGTACAATATTATTGAATTTAAAGTTATATGTGATTTTTATACACATTATATAACCACTTGATATTGTTTAAGAAATTTAAATTATCTATTTGTTAAAAAAAAAAAAGAGGGTTAACCTGCCCAACCCAAACTGCCTAAGGCTGGTTGGTTTGGGCCATAAAATTCAACTCAACTCACCCAACTTACTCCTCTTGAAAAGAACCTTCCACCTACCCCCCCTAAAAGAAAGAGAAAAGCAAAAACCAAAAGAAAGGAGGGAAAGGAGAAAGAAGATGAAGATTGTAAAACTTTATCAAAGATTAGTTAACTGTTCATTTCAGAAATATGTACTTTCAATGTTTCATTGCAAAGTTGAAGATTGCAAAATTTTCTCCAATATATTTCCGTTAGTGGCTAACTGGCTATATTTGTATATTATATGTAAACTTTTTCATCTAATCATTAGAAAATTTGGAGCAGGCCCTTGACTTGATTCGGGACAGAAATCTTCAGATGCTGACTGATTCTTGTTTGGAAGGACAATTTTCTGATGATGATGGAACTGAGTTAGTACGCTTGGCATCTCGATGTTTACAGTATGAACCTAGAGAACGGCCTAATCCAAAGTCATTGGTGGCTGCTTTGACTCCACTACAGAAGGAAACAGAGGTTGGTCTACTATTATTATTATGTAATAGTAAAACATCACTTCCTATTAGTAGTAAACTTGGAAAATACCGTTTGACATCTTGACTGCTTAGGCTCTCTTTTAGAGTTAAGGCAAAGACAAAAAAAGTGATTGATGACTTCTCCTATTAGGTATATTTTCTTTATCATAACAAGATACTCTTGTGCATCTTTTGCCTGGTCCTTTAGTGGTTTCTTTCAGCTAGTTGGATTTTTTCTTAAAAAGAAGGGGACAGGGGACTCTTGTTCTGATATCATGATGCCAAACAAATTCGTTAGGAATTTTCCTGAGACATACCCCTGAAGTTGCAGATGAGAATAGATTATTAGATGTATTATGGGGGTCTCAAAATTACACTCTTCATACTGAAAATGTTGCATATTTCCTATATTCATGCTTGCATATCTTCACACACATGCATGACATACATGACATCAGAGCGTGGCTAATCAATTTTGGAGGTTCAACTCCTCTTTATTTAGTCTTACCAAAATTTATTTCTTCTCATTTCTCTCTAGGTTCCTTCACACGTCTTGATGGGTATCCCACATAGTGCTACTTTTGCTTCACTGTCGCCACTCGGTGAAGCATGCTCTAGAAGGGACTTGACTGCCATACATGAAGTTCTGGAAAATACTGGCTACAAAGATGATGAAGGAGTGGCAAATGAGGTTCTCTATCTAAATTATATTTTAATGAATTGCTAAATACCTTTTAATTTCCCCCCAAAAATTTTAGATAATTTATTTATTTTTTTATATATCTTTTGGTTATTAATTTGTGTGTAATATATACACTCAAAAACTATGAAACGACCATATCATTTTTTTTTTTTGAGATGCTAACTTGCTTTCTGATACTGCAGTTATCATTCCAGATGTGGACTGATCAAATGCAGGAGACACTAAATTGCAAGAAAAAGGGGGATGTTGCTTTCCGGCAGAAAGATTTTAGACTAGCAATTGAGTGCTACACACAGGTAGATTTCTTACGGTGATAATGAGTTATCTACAATTGCTTGCTACAAAATAGATCTCTTGTCAATATTTTTTTATATATTGAAATTGCTAGTTACTAGATCCTACAGTCCTAGTTGACGTGAGGTTTTCATAATTGTGAATAATGCTTTTGATTTCTAACTAGAGTTACAACTTACACATCAATATTTTGTGGTGTTAATAGAATAATAGTCAAGAATATAAGTATTTTATACTTTGATTTCAAGTCCACGAAGGAATCATTTTGGTAGCTCTTCTGGCTCCATTCTATTTAGATGTTCTATCTGACATTTGATTTGGTTTTATAATGTTAGTTTATTTGATGAGAGAGTTCATTGATGTATATGCAGTTCATTGATGCTGGAACAATGGTTTCTCCAACAGTCTATGCACGGCGCAGTTTGTGTTATCTCATTAGTGACATGCCTCAAGAAGCACTGAACGATGCAATGCAAGCACAAGTCATTTCCCCCGTATGGCACATTGCATCTTATCTTCAATCTGTTGCCCTCGCTGGACCTGAACTTGGGATGGAGAATGAAGCTCAAGCTGCACTTAAAGAGGGCACAACATTGGAAGCCAAGCGGAATACAACTGCCAAACAAAAGTGAAGACTTTGTACAGAGACTATTTCTTGCTGATTGTGCTCTGCATGTTGACCACCCACAGCATTGATTACAAATTTCATTTTGGATACACAATAGATCCACCCCCACTAAAAAGTTGTTTGTGTTTGAAGAATTCTTCAAGAAACAATGATTGGATGAGTGTTGGTAACACCCCCTCCCCTTTTTTATTGGGTCGGCTAGGATGTTCTTTTAGTTCTATGATTTGATTGATTGAGCATGAATCCAAACTTTGCAATCTTTTTTTTTTTTTTTCCATTTATAAAAGGAAAAATATGTGAAGTGAAAAGCTCTGTTGTTCACAGCCGTGTATTGTGTGTTGGAATGGCAAGCAAGATTTGCTTTTCGCTAGTGCAAATCATTGGGTTGAGGGCATCAGACTGTTCATTTTCTACTGCCATGCATCTTGTGACACTATAAATGCAGTGAATTATGAAAGATGTTTATGGTACTCATGTCTTTTTGTAGAGTAACGTCGTATTATGTTAACAATTTTTTTATACTTAAAAATAGAAAGTATTAAATAGAAAAATTAAAGTACTTAATATATTGGAAATACAAAAAATATTTAATTCTTTTTTTGAAAATAATTAAGTGTATTATCAAACTCATTAATTAAGAAGATATAAAATTATTTTTTGTTTGAAGTAATTAAGAGAATGTAAGGATATTACATTGTTTTATTCTTTTTTTGTATGGATAAGTTGACGAGTTCTTGAAACATATATTAGTTCTTATTTTTGTAATAAATATTTGAAAAAAAGTTTAGTTAAACAGTGTCACAAGGACATTGCTTAAGAATTACTTTATTCAGTGTATTTTAAGTGTCATTTTGGAGAAAAAATATTAGTCCATTATAAATGATGTTTTTACATATTAATAAAACATTGATTGTTATTTTTTCAGCTGTCCTTATAAATTAATAGAGTACTAAGTGAAGTGTGACATTGTAAAATGAAATAATTATTACTGAAAATTGAATAAGAGTAATTTAGTAAAAAAAATCTCATAAATAAAGCTTGGTTGTGTTTTTTTTTTTTAATTTTGGTTGTGTTTTTTAATTCTTGTGCCTTGTATCAAAACGATACTTAAAATGGACCAGATGAAGTATTTAATATTCTTCAATAAATACTTTTAATTACTAAATAAATAAAATATTGAATGCTTTTAAATTTTTAAGATATTATATGTTATATTTTTGCATTTAATACTTTTTATTTTTGATTTTTTAAGTAAATGCTCTGCAATTGTTAGAAAATGCCTAATAGAATCAGTAACTAATAAATGCATGATAATTAATCTAAGATATCTGTACTTTGAGGCAATAACTCTTAGGATTAGGATTTGAGTTTAATTTTGATTTACCGTCAATGTAAAGTTTCTTTATATTATTATCTAATTTTGTATTGTCAAATTATTAAAAGAGTTTGGCTATCACAACAATTACCTCGAAAGTTTAACTCTTTTAATAATGTGTCAGTACATGATTGGATGACAGTGTAAAGAAACTTCACACTGACAGTGGATTAAAATTAAACCCTTAGGATTTACCCACTAACATGAGATTATCATATTATGAGAGAGATAAAAATAAAATTAATGAACTCTATTCAAGTATTGGTGAGGCTTAATATAATAAAATTTATGTTTTTTTTTCTCGACATTCTTATATTATTGAGTAACATGAAAACATTTTAATTCATTTTTTTTTGTCAACTGCCTTAATTAGTCCTTTGGACTGAGCAGTGTCTGCAGTATCCTTATGTCTTATAAGACTAATTCATGATCAAAAGTTTAGAGCACATGAATTTTTGTTACCTCAATCAAAACAGCTCTCACTAAAATTTAAACTTATGTCTTATCATATGAGGACGAGTTCTTTACCAATGAGACTAATCATTCGTTAGTGCATCTAAATTCATTTAAACTACTATGATTATTGATACATCTTCACTTCATTTAATAAGCGTAGAGCCATCTGGCATAAATTGCCAAATCAATTTTCAACATTTTAACCGCATGAAATAACAGAGGCCGTCTTAAAGATTAGAATTCACCCAAGAATGAGAAAAGTTATTTACACTAATAAGAAGTGTTCCACATTTGTACTTAAAGTAGACCTATGCACGTACCCAAAAAGAAAAAAGAAAACTTGTACACACACTTTATCATCTCTATTTATTAAAGTTTTTAAAGTTGAAAAGGGAGAGGAGGGGAGAGGGAGAGGGAGAGGGAGAGAATGTGAGATATGTAAAATAAAATGCATATGAAAGTATCATTTTTTTTATGTAAAAAAAGTAAACCTATGCAACACTCATTGAACTTATTTAAACTTTTGAGTAAATTATGCCTTACTATTTTGAGGTTTGTAAAATTAATAATAGATTCTAAATTTAATCATAAATTATATTTTATTTTTAACTAATGTTTGACTTAACAACATTAAATATTTTATAAAAAAACATTATAATTATAATATTATAATTTCTTCTTTATAAAACTATGTTGGCTATTATATAAAAATAAAAGGGATAACAAATGCTAGATGTTATGAAATGGGGTGAACAGGGGATAAATGGGTATAAGCACCTTAGTAAGGCTGGGAGATAAATGCTTTACCATTATCACGCATTAATCTTAAATATTAAAACTAGTACCAATTGAGTTACAAGTTCATTGAAATTATATATTTATTTAGTAAATAGGTAACTTAGTTCTTGAAAATATTTCACTATCACAATTTAATTCCTAAATTACTTTTGTGTACAAATTGATCATTAAATTTATAAAATCTATATAAATCTAGTCATTTTGTTATATTTGATTGACCAAAAGTTAAATTATAAAATATATTGTTCTCATAACATTTGTCAAATTATATCTCTTTCACTATTTTTCATTTAAATGTCAACTTGGTTTTAAATAGAAGTCATTAAATTAAGCTTACAAGCTTTTGTTGTAATATATAATTTATTAATATTTTTTTGTTAAAAAAGCTCAATAATAATTAATAATAAGCTAATTTATTTGTTTTCTTTTTAAAATACTTAACTCTGTTAAGTCAACATTAATTGAAGACAAAAAAAAAAGAGTATAATGTAATTTATAACCAAATTTGACATTTGTCAAACCTCAAGCTAGTAGAATGCAATTTATTCTAAACTTTTTTTCTATACTGCTCAAATTCTGCATAGCAGTTGCACGCACAGCCGGTGAATCATCCATTAGACAAAAGCCAAGAAATATTAACAGCTTTTATTTGAGTGATGCAGTTGAGTATTCTAATGTTCAAGATACCCTTCTCAGTTGCAACTTGCAATTTTATAACATAACATCCAGATAAAAGAAAAACAAAAAGGAAAGAGAAACAACACACATGCAAATACATGAAGAGAGAAAAAGGGAGATGGGGAAAAGGGAAGCAGCCGAAAACATTATTTATGATGTTATTGTGTGATTGATGGCATTGGCACTGCTGTAAAGTCAATCACGATAGCTGGTACCGTTTATACAATGACAGCCTCTGGTCATTGAACCCCTCCATTAGATTTAAGACATTCACAAGTTCAAACGGCTAAAGAAAACATTGACTCAGCATGATGTTCAAATACAAGACGACCATAAATTTATGGATGCTCCTTGTTGCTGTCCGATTTCCCTATGTGATTTTCTTGAGATTCTTTCTTTGATCCAAAAATATAGTCTTTCACAGTACTCTCTGCTGAAAGTATTCGCTTCTTAATCTGCCAGTAAGAAAGTGTACAATCAGAAACAAGAAAAAATAATTCCCATAGCATTCAATTAAATCATCTTCCACTTTAAAAAATTAAATAAAATCATCTGAACCAAAAATGTCAAAGGAAAATAAGAAACTAATGTCAACCCTGACTATATTAACGAATTTTCTAAAGGTTAAATAACAGCAAGAAAATAGCAGAAGGCCACTCATTTACACTAGTTATAATATAATTCCAGGTTTTGCATTCTTCTTGTCGTGGTCAGATCCCTCCCCACCCCGGGTCCTCCCCCTAATCCTTACCTTATAACAATTTTGAAAGTGGCAATCAGAATGTTTATGTAGCAACCAGAAAAGTTGTGACAGCTTTCAAGAGGTCGATGTCCCGATAGTCCATGCAACATTATCCCTTTGCATTTAGAGTAAAGCTTGCAGTGCAGGGTTGGTTGAAATTAAGTTTGAGTAGAAGCCTCAACAAAAGGACTGCTACAAAATTGATTGTAGCAGAGTTGCTAGAAACAAAGCTAAACTGGTCTTTGCTTGGATTCATTACGACAACCATTCAGACACTCTTGCTAGTGAAGCACTTGCTGCAAAATTCGCAGCCCACTCAGCTGTCCAATAAGGTTTACTGAATGTTACTTCAGAAGGTTACTACTTGTCTGAGGAAATTAACAGTCTGAATACTACCAGCAAAGAGGTTCTATTTAGAACCTTTTTAATTGTAAAGGGCACAGATTTGTCTTCATGGCCACGGGTACTAATCCACTAAGGTATTGTTTGGATGGAGGAGTTTGGGGAAGGGTAATTTTTTATTTTAAATTTACATTCTCTTTATTTGGTAATTTTTTGAAATGAGAGGAATAAAATGAGAGATTATCATACAGCCTTCTAATCATGCCTTTTTCATTTTTATAAACATTTTATAATTCTCTCAATTTAAAAATAAAAGATTACCCCTTCCCTCCCTTCCCCTCCAAACTCCTCCAAACTCTTCCAATCCAAACATACCCTAAGGAAGCTCCTATTCTGGCAATATTTTACAGCTCACAAGTTTGCCAGATAGAAATGCAAGTTCAGGCAGCCAGCTCTGGTCCATTTCTCTAGATTTAATTTGCAAATTTACAAGAGACAAACTAATGTAAAATGCATTCATATCACAATTGAGAAAAACCTTGTAAAACTTTTGGCCCATCAACATTTTGAATGAAAAACTAGTGTCAAACCCACATGAAACAAAGGAAAATAAACAAAAAATACAACTAACTCTAGAGACATGGACATCATTAAAGAGATTGTTCTCTGACCTTTGTCATCTATTTACCTATAACCTATCTACTTGCGCTTAGACAGATGGCATGAATATTTCAATTAATACCTTTAGCTGCTATCCATCAAGCAAACAAAATTTCCATACTTCAGATAGCATCCTATCAGGTCCTGAAGTCAGTGTTTTTCTAAAAGATCTTTAGCTTTTCTAAAGCATTCAATTTTATCTTTAGGTGTTACAGTAAAGCTAATGTGCTTGTGGATCAAGTGAAGTCCTTTGCAATATTCTTATTGCATACCTGATAAGTGATAACGATTCCTTTTCTATAACATCACGGATCAAGTGTACCCCAAGTGACCTCTTACTAAAAGTATATAATTTTAAAGGTGAAATTATTAATCATTGGAATAGTTTTGAGGGGGGAACCATACACAGCCAAATGCATAAATATATCTGAGTCAGTAAGGCCAGTAACCAAGATGGTACCTTTTATTATGTTACCTCCTACTCCTACACCATTCACCATTAGACTCTGAATTGACTTTCATTTAACAATCATCCAACATGTATTAATACCTCAGAAGTTTCCCTTAATCAATTGGCCAATAGAATGAAAACCAATAGCACATTGGATGAGTTAACTTAACCCGAATTTCAAACTAATATTCTCGAAGGACGATAATTCTAAATTGCATCCATATATTTTGCAACTAATAACCAAAAAAATATAAATGAAAAAAAAAAAACAAATTGAGAATACAAACGTGAAGTGATATAACCAGAAACAGAAGACCCGTTTCGGAAAATTGAAAATCAGAGCACCCACAACCTTAACCTTTGTTGGGTCGCCAAGAAATCATTAAAAAAAAAAAGAGTAAAACAAAAACCCAAATCTGAAAAAGGTTAAAAATAGTGAATAATAGGATGAATGAACAGAGAAGGGAGAAAGAAGAGAAGACATACAGGGTCGAGAACATTGGGTTGAGGGCCATAGTCAGCGGTTAAGAGAAAATAGGAAGCAGTAACAGTTGCCACTATGGTTATCCTTCTCACCAGCTTCTCCGTTTTTGGATTCATTAAACTCATCCCAACACAACACAACACAACACTATTATCAGTATTATCTTCACTTCAACCTCTGCTTCTGATTTGTGCCTATGATGTCAGGGACGGGGGCTACGCAGGTTTTGGTTTGGGAAGCAGTCTTTTTCACTTTCTCGCCTTCTTAATGTTACTTTTTTTTTTTTTTGGTTATTAAAAACAGGGTTAAAACATATTTTTAGTTTGTAACTATTTTCGATTTGGTCGTTATACTTCTTTTTCCTTTCAAACAAGTTCCATATTTACAAACAATTTCAAAATGTTCCCTCTATATTATTCCCGTCAGGATTTGATTTTAAGGGTAATGTACACTTTGATCCTTTAAAAACCTATTAATATACACTTTAGTTCCTGAGTTCTTTTCGTTACACGTTAATTTCTGTAAATTAAATCATCCATATAAGTTAATTTTTTTATTAAGTTCTCATGTTAATATCTAATTGAATCAATTTGGATGGCAACTATCATTAGTTTTAACTTCTTGCTTCCTTCCTTGCTCACTTTGGCTTCTAGTTTGTGTTTGAGATAATAAATAAATGTTGAGGTGACACTAGTTTTGGCAATGTTATTAATATTAATATAAGGATTAAATTAAAATTAAAAAAATTACATGAATCAAATACATAATATGCTTTAAAAATATTTTAGTTTAGTCATTTTGTAAGATATATTTATTGGTGTAAAAATAAAAACAAACTAGTTGACATGACCAACTTCTGCACTCACCGTGTTGTTTTTTCAGTTAAGTTTCACATGAAAGTTTTTAATGAGAGAAAACTTACTCTTTAATGTGAGCTTATATAATATTTGCAACAAACAAATCTCTTTGCATAAACACTTGTAATAATTATAGAAATATTAAAATTGAAAATATATTAAAAATTGAATCAAGCAATGAAAAATACAAGAACAAATAAAACACTAAAAATCTGCAAAAAAAAAAAAAAAGAATAACAAGTTTTGAGTTTTTCTCTTCCACATTTTGTTTTTGAATTTTTCTTGCTTATAGTGACAAATTCCTAGCATTGTTACTACCTCAGTGATCTTTTGCCCCATCATGCTCCCTTTTGGCCATTTTTTCATTTTTACCATTATTCAATTGTTTTAATATTACATTCTTGATTTCCCTTAACAATAATTTGAACAAGTTAGGAAAAGTATTATAGCCTTGATATTATTGACGTTGCATTCCTTATTATTATACCTTTTAAATTGACCACTTATTCATTTTATAGTCTTTATGAGCATACAATAAACCTTATCATATGTAGAAGGTAAACACATATTATAAATTTGTTTTAATAATTTGTTCTTATTTTTAATTTAATCTTTATATATATATATTTAATTTGGTTTATATATTAATGTTATGGACAAAAATAATGTCTCTTTAATATTTGTTTGTCACATTAAACACAAATTGACGATGTCATAATGGAAATTATGAAAAAGGACCATTTTAAAAATATTTATAAATATGATGACTCATTTAAAAACAATAGAAAGTATAAGAACAAAATTAAAAATAAGTATAAATTATAAATATAAAAAAATATTTCAACCTTTAAAATTTATTACTTTTTATTTTTCAAACTAGTAATATTTTTAAATTATTTACCAAAAAATACTAACTTTTAAAAAAAATTCCAAAAATAATTATTTGGACATCCTATAAATATTTTTAATAAAATTTTTGACTCATTAATTAAAATTTTTATTCAATTTTTTTTTATAAATACGTTCAAAAGTCACCATTAAAAAAGATTTTATTTTGATATATTATTAATGTTAAGTTTTTTCACATTGTCATTTTATTATATATTCAGTAGATGAGTTTAATTTTTACAACAACTACTTAATAAATATAATTTTTTTATGATGTGCCAATACATATTTAAATAATAGTATAAAAAAAGTACACTAACAATGAATTAAATTCTAACTCGTAAAACAATTAGACATGAGTTAAATCCGTCGGATCAGTCCGTTTACCCGTCAAAATTATGTATACTGGACTTCAAAATTATTGACTCGTTTAAATCAATTTATTTTTTGCCCAGTCCGTTTAGCCCGTAGGTTAAACGGGCTAAACCTATTTATTTTCGGGCTAGCTCGTTGGCTCATATATATATATTTTCTTTTTATAAATCTTTTTTTTTCAAATCAGCATCTACATGATGCTCACAGCCCAAGCTCAGTAGCAAGTGACCCAAGACACCTAGCATCTAGCTCCAGCCTAAAGTTTCTGCCTTTAATTTCTTTTATTATAAAAATCTAAATAATATCTGCTAAGATTTTGTTTTGCTTTTTTTTTAGTTTCGTGTTATCAATTTGTTATATTTTAATATAACTTCCTATCATTACTTTTATTGTAACATGCCAAATTAAATCTAGTAAGCTTGTTGAAAAGTAAAAAATAAAAGAAAAGAAGTAGAAGAATCGTTCTGTAATATAAATTATAAAGTTTTGGATGATGATTGACTTTATTTTTAAGTAATTTATGAATTTGATGTTACATTACAAAATTGAAATTAAATGATTTAAATAAATTAAATAAATGAGTAACCCTTTTAGACTCGTAAATTGACTTTAAACGGGTTAAGTGATTTTTTATTAATATATTATTTTTGACTTATTTTTAATCTAACTTATTTAAGTTTAACCCATCACAAGCTATGCTTAAATGGGTTGAAATGATCCGTGTAAGAGCCTTACATATGACAGATTATTGCAATACACAGGCCATATTAAGTTTAAATTTTAAATTAAATAGCCATATTATATTTATATGGTTATTTAGTCATAAATATTATTGTAATGTCATTATTTATTATAGGAAAAGAAGTACAAACTACATAAATTCCATACAGAAACAATTCAACATTGTCATTATTAATTTTTTAAAAATGAAAAATTCATTATTATTTATTTTTTCATTTTCGGATCCATATCTGAAACGTGTAAAAACATGCTTCACAACAATTAACAGTTTCAAACTAACCCACCTACCACCTGCACCACTCTCTTCCACAAACGTTTCACTCATGCTTCTTCTTCTTCTTCTTCCTTTCAACCCAAACATTGCTTTGCTCCTAAATAATCAATGTACCAACCCAGAAACCAAATCAAACCCACAATCACCTTCTCTTCCAAACTCACCCCAAAACCAAAATGCCTCTTCAAACTACACCCTCTTCCCCTTCATCTTCATCTTCGCCTTCATCTTCATCTCACCAAACCCAAACCCAAAACCCTCTCTTTCAAACCCTCTTCCTCTCACTCCCCAAATTCACCACCCTCCCCAACCCCAACCCAAACCCTAATCTCAATCCTCCGCACCATTCCCGATTGGGCTGACACCATCAAGGAGCGGGGCATGCACAAGAACCGAACCCTCTACACCCACCACCAATGGGTTCGCCACCGAAGCTCTCTCCGCCACGTCCGCCACTTCCTCTCAAGCCTCTCCTCTCGGGTCATCTTGTCCCTCATTCCCCCCGTCATTGCCTTCACTCTCTTTGCTGCTGCCATCGCCACCTACAATTCCCTCGTTTTGATGGATTTCTTCCCCCAATTTTTCCCCCTTCTCAGGGCCTCCTCCTTGCCCTACCAGCTCACGGCGCCTGCTTTGGCGCTTTTGCTCGTTTTCAGAACGGAGGCGTCATATGCGAGGTTCGTGGAGGGGAAGAAGGCCTGGTCCATGGTCGTTTCTGGGGCACACGATTTTGCAAGGCTTGTCATGGCTGGGGTTGAGAACCCTGCTGATATCCCTATCAAGAATGCTCTTTTGCAGTATATTATGGCATTTCCTTTTGTGCTTAAGGTCAGAAATCATAATAGTTCTATCTTCTATGTTGATGATGGGTCTGACTCTGAATTGAATCTTCAATGATAATTTCAAGGGTGGGTCTTTTTGTGGGTTTTCTTCTTCAATTTGTCTAGTGCAACTCACCGTTTGAACAATTTGAATGCAGTGTCATGTTTTGGATGGGTCGGATGTTAGGAGAGACCTCCAGCATATGCTACAAGTAGATGATCTAGCTCTAGTGATTAGTTCGAAACATCGACCTCGCTGCGTTATTGAGTTTATATCGCAAAGCATCCGGCTGCTGGAGTTGGAGGATTCGAGAAGAAATGTTTTGGTAAGCACACTTCTTGGAATTGTTAGCATTTTAGTAAATTTATTGCATGTAGGTTGTAGTTACCAGGTTCTCTCACCAACCCTGTGAATTGACGCGTACCAATTTGCAGTGTAAAGAAATTCTTGAGATCATAATTTCAAGAAGTAACATATTGCGTACATGAACCCGTACAATGTACCAAAGAGTATTGTGAACTTGGTAACTCTGATGTAGGCAACATTGTTTTAGAAAATGATCTATGAGAGTATCTTATCCTGTTCTGTTTTCTCTTTTGTTCTACTTCAATTGTCAAAATACTAATTTATATGACCCCTTGGTAATTAGGTGGCAAAGTTGTATTTATGGATCTGTTACCTTTCTCACTGTCAGAGAAGTAAATTCATAATATAAGCATTAACAAGAATAGAAAGTTTTTTAAGGGTTATGCCACTCTGAACTTTGGCTTAACATTTGTGCACTCTATTGTAACTCCTTGTTTGTGTAACACTTCTTTCATTGTGGTGCAGGAATCAAAGATCTCTTGTTTCCATGAAGGAATTGGCATTTGTGAACAACTTATGGGTATTCCTATTCCACTATCATATACTCGCTTGACCTCGAGGTTTCTTGTCCTCTGGCATCTCACACTCCCTATCATACTTTGGGATGATTGTCATTGGATTGTGGTTCCTGCTACCTTTGTTAGTGCTGCCTCGTTGTTCTGCATTGAAGAAGTATGTCCCTCTCCTTACCTTTGCTATTTAACATATCAAATTATGTTTTATTGTAATTTGTTGTACCTATGATTAAGAGAAATGAGACCTTTAGGCTATTCCACATTTACCAGTTCTTCCTTTCTTCTGTGTAATCCTTTAGGTAAACAAATTTCTTTTGACAGACTAGAAGATAGATGAGAATAATTGTGAGTCTGTGACAATGATTTTCATTCCAGCAGTTGTATGCTCTTACTAGAAGAAATTAAGGGTGCATTATGAAGTAATAGTTGCAAAGAACTGATGTCATAGTGGATACTCACAGAAGACTTGGAAGTTTGTAGGACAAAGATGATCTTTAAGCCTGCATGTCTGACTGCTGTCTCTTTTCCTATACTGACTCGTTATCTTATTACTTCTTGATTATTGCAATGATTTTGGATAAGTAGTTAAAACTAATTCTGTTGAGTATGTAAAATGGCAATATGACATTATTTATTCCAAAATCCAAATTAACTCCGATGGATTTTTATTTTATTTTATATATAAGACAAAGTATTGTCACCCCTTAGGTCCGCTCCTCTCTTTGGTTTAGATTTTGGAGAATTGATTTTGAAAAAGTTGTGGAAGAAATGATGTGCGTCTGTTTGTGTATATAAAATATTGGGTATACTTTTGGAAAACCACTGGGCTGCACCTTGGTATAATTGATTTTGGGCCCAAAAGCTAGAAAACTAGCTTTTAATTTTGCACTGCTAGAATTTCTACAGCTCATAATTGAATTTGCAGAGAGTTGCCAAACAACACACTACCGAATCAATTCTGCACTGTTAGAATTGATTTGGGACTGCCCAAAATTTAAACTGAACACACACAAATGATTGATGGATGGATCTTGAAATGTTCCTCCAGATTTTCGGGTTAGAAATAGAAAGCTAATCCAAACATGTGAAAAACGATTACTGTAGGTTGGAGTTCTTATAGAGGAGCCATTTCCAATGCTTGCACTTGATGATCTCTGCAAAAAGGCCCACAAAGACATCGAAGAAGCAATTTCAACCGGAAATTTAATTCAAGCGCAACTTGTTGCAAAGCAAAACAGCCACTCTAAGGAACCTTCACCAAATGGCCGGCCTACCTCCTAGATGAAAGGGAAACTTTACTATGAATGTCTTCTCCAACTTCTGCTTGAGGTGGCTCTGTATGTACTTAGGATTAGGAAGGCATTATGTTATGTAATCACTCGTCATAGTTGTGCTATACTTGCACACGAGTTTTACAATTTCTTTATGAGATTGTCACAAATTCGCCAAAATTGTGCTTTAGGAATATATTCTGTTTATGAAGTGGGTCTGTATATATCATAAATCATAATCATGTAAATATAAAGTCATCAATTCAGGCCTTTTGCATTTTTATTGATTATTGATATTGGTATTGATGTTGATATTGATTTGACTTTAAGTAAGAACCAAAGGTTATAATTCTTTCTGTACGGAAGTACAAAACAAATTGATGAATCGCGATTAACTTTTTATACAAAAGGATCGTTTCTCCCAAGGTTGAATTCTATTTGATTTTTAACTTTAAAGTGCTGTCTTTATTCATGCCTTTCTCTTTCTTCATAGAAGTGTTTGTTAAAGCAGCTTTGCAATACATGTGTTAAGGAAATACAATTTCAGCTGGGCTACATGTCATTAATTAAATGAAAGATTTGGATTTATTTGTGGGAGCCATTACAGGAAAATGTTTGAAGTTCGCCTATTGGTAAGTTCTTATCCTTTGAAAATTTTCTAGATGCAAACAAATAGAAATAGTAAAGATCATGTATATGTTCTCAATGGCCTCGTGATCTCGTGACTCAGAAGCACCAGATGTGCAATCAACTGAAAAAAAAAAAAAACGTCTGTGTTTACATATCAATGCAGGGGAAGCCAATTATGTGCATCAGGTTTGACGTAGGGCTCACACCTAAATAGGTAGAAGAAAGATATTTCATTCAACTTTCAAATGAGCTATAGCATTGTTCTGAAATGCCACAGCCACCTTTCTTAACGCACATATTGAGTACGATGATTAAGAAAAACGATTAAAAAAGATAAGAGCATACTCCTTTAAGGTGCTCAACCTGCCTTCCCTTATTTGTATTGGCCTTTCTAACAGAGCTCGGTTCCTCAAGCAAACAAGCACTTAAAAGACAGTTAAGAAGCCCTTGCAGCCTACACTGACAATGACCATCCCAAAACATTTAGCCATTTACTCATCAAAGAATCACATACTTATTGGATACTGGTGCTTGGAAAGAAGCATTACAACCTTCATTAAAAGAGAGCATAAACTTAAAACCGCTGTGGAAGAGTCTACTACCCTAATTTACCTTTGTCCAACCATTTAACAGTACAAACAACTCAATTATACTGGAACAATATAATCAATATTTGAATTGAGACCCTCAAATATAGGGGAAAATAATCCTTGCAGAAATTATCAGTGCTACAACATAATTTAAATATTACTCCAGAAGACTAATGAACTATCCCTGTACCTCCACTATTACTATCTATTAAAATTTATTTCATTACATAATGAGCTGTCTTACACTCTACTGAGAAACAATGCAAAAGGAAGCTCAAATCAAGCACTCAAATTTCCCAATTATTTGTGAATCTGTCACATGAGCCATCCACATCAAATCACACTGCTACCATCCACAAGTACATTCCACATGAAACATGTAGCCCAATTTCAAGGTATCATCAGCCTGGGACAATCTCTTTTGCATACAAGCAAAAATTTACAGATGAGATAAACGTGAGAGAAAAATAAAATGAAAATGAAGATTATCGCTGATACTCTTCTTTTGTGTTTCCACCCAGCAAAATACAAGAGGCATAAAACTGCATTTTAGTTTTAGCTAATACCAAGGCAAAAAACTTGGCACAGAATGAATGATAGATTGGAGTTCATGGGTGCCCATGAATCCAATTACTTAATCTTTAAAATATCCCTCAATTACAACACTTTTATCTGAGGCCTTAGACTGTAAATTTACCACTTTTACTCCTTGCTCTAAGCTCTTTAATGGAATTAGAGGATCCGTCTGACCACATCCATTCCAAACTGGCAAAATTTCTGTCACAAATTTATTAATATATTTCTTCTTAATACCCTCCTTCACAAGCTCTTCAAACTCACTGAAATTCCCCCTCATATCTAACAGAACACTGCACAAACCTTGACTATTACAATAATCCAAGATCACATCCAGATTTACCTGATCCAAAGTGACAGTTTCAATTCCTTGTTGAGCCATTTCTGGAGCTGTTGCTATCCTATTATCTGTAAAAATTAACGCTTTACCAGTAAATTCATTGATGAATAGTGGAATTTGATTTGAAGAACTAGGATCTTTTTGTATTATAATCCGAAATGGTTGATTGGCTCCAGGTTCTTGTGATGCAGGTATTGAGAAATTTTCACTGAATAATGAAGAGGAGAGTACTACTGCATCATATTCTTGTAATAACCGTGAATAGTATCCACCACAGTCTGTAACTCTGTCCCCAAGTAAGTCCAAAAAGCTCCCATTGACAGAAAGAGAATATCTGTGATGCAGGAACAGGCAATGCTATGAAATGTATGTCTATATAAGAATTAAAAATGCAGGCTGATCAATAAATTTAAAACCAAACTCCAATATGCACACAAAGAACAGTCATACATGAATCCTCAATGAAAAGCAAGTGGAAGTACCAACGGATAGAGGTGGAATTAAATTACCTCAAAGTAAGGAAAGGCTTTCTAGTCAACACACGATGAATATATGCCTCATTGAGGCTCTTGCATAATTCTTCCTCTACACCCACAAGAACTTCAATTCCTGCATCTCTCAATCTATCCACCCCTTTGGAGGCCACAATAGGGTTTGGATCCACCATCCCAACCACAACTTTTTTCACTTTGGCTTTAACTAGAGCTTCAGTACAAGGTGGAGTCCTCCCAAAATGGTTACAAGGTTCCAAGCTCACATATGCTGTAGCATTCTCCGCCAAATCACCCGCATCTCTCAGAGCAAAGACCTGAAAATCTCATCTCCTGACTCAACATATTCAGCAACAAATGCAGATTCTCTATCTAAATTCTAGGAAAGAGTTACAACTTACAATCAAAACATGTTCTCCAGAATATCAACTAGTTTCTTCAATTTCTCACAAATCCATCATTTGAATTCAAATTAGGCTTATCATACCAGTTTGAAATACTAAAACAATGCAATGAAATCCACAGGGAAGAAACAAAAGAACACAGTATATAAAGATGCAGACAAATTTCAGATTTTTACATAATAATAGAAGAAATAATTCAGAGAAATAAGACGAAAAAAAAAGTAGGTAGGTACTTCAGCATGAGGTTGCCCTGCTTTAGGGTGGAAACCTTCACCAACAACTTTCCCATCCTTTACAATAACACAACCCACCATTGGATTGGGGCTGGTAAACCCAGTGGCCTTCCTTGCAAGGTCTACACATCTTCTGATGTAAAACCCATCATCATTTTGTCCATCAGAGCCACACTGGATCCCCAATGAACCACGACAGCTACTCATCCAGCCAGGTGCTCTATGCACCCAAATAAGTGGATTGTAAAACCCACAAGTCAAATTCAGTTTGAAGCCAAGCTTGGAGGAGGGGTTCTGGGTTGACAGAAAAGATGCAAACTTTTGAGGAGTGGCATTGGTTGAGAATCTGGGTGGGAGTGAAAAGCCTAGTGCTTGCATATTGTTGTGAGGAGAAGGGAATAGAAAAATGTAGGATTGAAGAAAAGACAGCGCGTTGGGCAAAGAAGGAAGTGGCACGACACAACAGAGTAGTTTAGTTCCCAAAAATATTTAAAAATAACAAAATGTATAGGTATGTCTGAGCCCGGGTTCGAACCGGGGACCTCTAGTGTGTGAGACTAGCGTGATAACCAACTACACCACCCAGACGATTATTGAACATTAGTTAACAGAAATACGTAGTTATAGTATTGTATAATAAAGAGTCGAATGGGCCAAATTACAATTGAGGAGCCGGTTTAAACGACCAAATTTGAAGTGAAAGACAAGAAAGTATTAGCATAAAGTGCAGCTTACACTTTAAAAAAAAAAAAATTGTTTCTCAAGTGTGCATTGGATATTAAAGTTTAAAAGATATATAAGTGATTCATGAACTTACACAAGCACAACAGATTCGAGAGTTTCTCTCTTTAGATTGATGGCCTTAGTTTAATTCCCCATTCTTCCAATATTTCATCACAAATAAGTGGTAAAAAAAATAAAAATAGAGTAAATACTTAATTCTTTAAACATATACGCAAAATTAAATTAATTTTTTATTTATAAATATATTAAATTAGTTATTTAAAATTTTTTATTTATAAATATATTAAATTAGTTATTTAAAATATATGTAACATAAAAGTGATCTATCAATATCATATTTTTATATTAAATTAATCTTTAAAATTACAGTAAATTAGTTATTGAACGATGAATTTTTATTAATTTTTATTGAACGATGGTGGTGGTCTCAATGAATGTTGTATGATACCTTGTAGTTGTTTAGTCTCATACGGTGGATCAATAATTTCTTTCAATTTGAGCCTTAAAATTTAAAATATTCCTTTTTTTTTTTGGTACATTAAAATATTCCTTTTTATCATTGAAAATTCAGTTTCATATTATTATTATTTTTGCATTTGAAAAACTCACAATATCTGAAAAAAAAAAATTTAGATGTGGGGAAGAAACTATAAATGCCTCTGCTAATCATCAGGTTTGGGTAAATCTCTTGGACTCTCATTGGCACTTCCTTCTCTTGTTCTGCACTTCTCAGACCAATTACAGGTGAGTTTCTTCTCATCCCTCCCACGTCCAGAAAAAAAAATGTTCTTTTGCCTTTTCCTGCTCACTCATTTGTTCTTCGATTCGGATCTCCCAGATTGTTCTGCATTTGCTTCCAAGTTAGAAACTTTTGCAATCATCAAGAAAATTTTTGATACCCCTTTTGTTTTTGGATCTAGAATTGCAATGCACAAGCTACGGTGTTTGGTCGATTGTTTTCAATTACGTTGTATTTGATTTATGGGAAATTGCGGGAAGGTATATGGAAAGTCTTGATTTTTATCTGTTCTGCTGGAATGGGTTGCTTCTCGTTTTGTATTTGGTTTTGCTCCTTTTGATCCTTGCCCTTGTTTTGCTATGTTTGTCTAGTTTTTTTTTTTATTATTATTATTATCTTGGGTGTGGGGTGGGGGGGTGGTTAAAGGCTAGGTCTTGATAGTTTCCATCAAAGCTGGTTTTGGGACAATGCTTTATGCTTTGAGAAAGTGAAATGTACTGGTGCTTTTGTGTAAATTTGATTCTTTTTATATGAGAGGTGTACTGAGAATGATTAAGAATGTGATTGTACTTTGATGGTTTATCTTATCCTTTTCCTGGTTGATTTATGGGAAGTTGGGAACCTTGCTTATGTTTTGTGCATGGGATTAAAATGTAACCACGGTATTGTTTGTTCCTCCTCCCCCTTAAATAGGATGAAAATATTTTGCTTGAAGTTAAAGAGTATCGCGTTTGATATAACTTGATAATAGAAGTTTGTTTCTCCAGTTTGGCCTGTCTGCTTGTGAGTTTTAAATTCTGATGCTTGTAAAATGGAATGTGCATATTCTTTTTAATTGTGATGTGTAAACTGTATAGAAAATGATCAGCTTTCACATCATGCTTAAGCCCCACATGAGACATTCTGTATGGGATAATGAATAAATCGTGGGTATTTATAGGTCCGTCGAGTACAGTATGCATTTATTTTTACTAGAAACTATAAATATTTGGAGGATGATATTTTGTTATTCAATATGTTGTCTAAGTAAACTCTGGTCAGCTCCCACGTGATTTCAGCCTGCAGTCTGTTTATTGAGACTTGTATTGAGCTGATTGATGTGAACATGTGAGGTCAAAGGCCAAATATCATATGATTTTTCACTGTCTTAATGTGAATGTCAAGCCTTAAACATGTCTGGGGATTCACCCTTTGAGGGTTGGGTTTGTCCTGACTTAAGTTTCAGTTTGGGATCATAATGGCTACATGTTTGTTGTACAATGTACACACAAATAAGTTGAAAGAGCAAGTAAACGTATGATTTGATAAGGGCTTTACTGTCATTTTTCCTTTCTTTTCAGGTCCTCTTCCCTAATTGCAATGGAGCATGTGGATGATGGAAAAGAATCATCAAATAATGGCAATGAAGTAGAAGTCACTAACTCTCCACTCATTTGTGGCCTTCCAGATGATATTTCTCTTTTCTGCCTGGCAAGAGTTCCTAGAAAATATCATTCAGTCTTGAAGTGTGTCTCAAAGAGATGGAGGGACTTAGTTTGCAGTGAAGAGTGGCATCGTTATCGCCGAAAGCATAAACTTGATGAGACATGGATCTATGCTTTGTGCAGGGACAAATTAGATCATATTTGCTGTTATGTTTTGGATCCAACCTCATCAAGAAGATGTTGGAAGCTCATTCAAGGGCTTCCACCTCGCATCTTGAAAAGAAAAGGCATGGGTTTTGAAGTTTTGGGAAATAAGCTATTCTTGTTGGGTGGCTGTGGCTGGTCTGAAGATGCTACTGATGAGGTCTATTCTTATGATGCTTCCATGAACACTTGGGTTGAAGCTGCTTCCTTGTCAACTGCTAGGTAAAATTCCTCAGGTCTATCCTTCTGGAAAGCTAAGGAAGTCAGTATTGTAGGAGATAAGAGAAATAGAACTGGTAATCTCATTCTGTTAGGATATTTGGAATATATTTTAGGTAGAGTTCTTACAGTTACTTGAATTTTTGAGGATTCTCAATACCAGCAAACCAGAAACAAAGCCACAAACTTGGCATTATACTTGGAATTGAAGAATTTTATATGTATATAGCTATCCAACTAATTCCTTGTCCTGACTTCTATCAGTCTTGGGGTGTGTTTAGAGGGAATGAAAATTGGGAAGCGGGAATATGGAGGAAGGAAAAATGATGGATGTATGTACTATCTAGACTTATATTTTGTCCAAGTAACTCGTCAACTTTCACTGCTCCATTTGTCACTTTCCTGTTTATATTTCTACCGAGCACAACCTTGGAGATTGTAAATTAAGGTTTCTGATAGTGATAACATCTCCCACAGTTGCGTGAGAAGTAGGTGGCATTGTATATAATATAGTATTTTGTTCCTGATCTTTCACATACTGGTGTATTTGACTTTGCCAAATAACCTTAAGGAAGAACTGTTACTTCATAAACACTTTAGTGATTTATGCCTAACTTGTTTCACATTGTTAAGTTAAGAAATATGCTTTTCCCTTCATTCCTAAAGCACAACTATCTTCATGTTTTTTTTTCCTTGTTTCTCTTTTTTTCTCCCACTTTCTACATGACCTTCTGTCAGGCCTGAGAGGACAGTGGAAGTTTTGTTATTTGTGTTTATTTAGTTAATCAAGGAGTACTTTTGGCACCTTGCTCTCATAAATTTATGGTCAAAGAATGATCTACTATATATTGCATTTGTCAATTTTCACTGTTTATCTGCACCTGCAAGCATTTTTGCTATTAAAAATTGAAATTGCATGATTTCTTCATCTACCTTACTTTTAGCCCCTACTGCAATGTAGAAATTAGTATTTTCTTTTACAAAAAACTTTCAGGTGCTACTTTGCTTGTGAAGTTTTGGATGAGAAACTATATGCTATTGGTGGAATATGTTCAAATTCTAGTGATCCTCATTCTTGGGATACTTTTGACCCTCGGACAAATGGTTGGACATCTCATAGAGACCCTAATATTGTTCCTGAAATTGAAGATTCAGTAGTTATGGATGGGAAGATATACATCCGATGTGGCAAATCTCCTGTAACTCCCCATGTGTATGCTGTTGTATATGAACCATCAAGTGGCACATGGCAGCATGCAGATGCTGACATGGTTTCAGGATGGCGAGGTCCTGCAGTTGTTGTTGATGGGATCCTTTATGTTTTGGATCAGAGTTCGGGAACTAGGCTAATGATGTGGCATAAGGAGACACGTGAGTGGATGCCTGTTGGAAAGTTGTCACCATTGCTTACAAGACCACCCTGCCAGCTTGTTGCAATTGGTAAAAGCATTTTTGTTATTGGCAAAGGGCTTAGCACTGTGGTTGTTGATGTTGGTGATTTGGGGAATGTGGGAGGGGTGATGATGGGTTCTTCTATACCCAAATTGATTTCTGATTACAATGTAATTAGCTGTAGATGCTTGGCAATGTGAAGAATAAATTCTTTTTAATGTGTATTATTATTGTGTTAAGATACATGTATTAATGTTGCATAATTCTGAATTTATGTATTTGTATTTAAATGTTTGGACTGCTCGGTTGGACTCCTTTGTATATCCTATTACATTGAAACCCAAAATATAAATCTGCAGAGCATTTTCTTATTTGCACTGCCCTAGTCATTAAGAATGGGTATAATGTACTGCAGAAGTTTTTTTTGTGCTATCATCCTTTTCTCCTATCCTGTACATGCTCCTATATTGTGCCGAAAATTTATGTTCTTCAAGATCACGTGATATGTCCTATTCTACATAATCACTCATTTGGCTTTGCAGTCTTGAACATTGTGTTTCGAATCATTCAACTATGAGATTGATTTCATGTGATTTAGAAATTAATTTTCATGTTTAATATTCATTATAAAATATAGAATTTGAATTGATTTTTAAATCAATTTTTATGTTTGGCAAAATCGTCAGTTTAAATAATTAATACTAAAATAAAATTCAATCATATTTGAATAGATCTCTGCATGCATACAACACAAAATTTGAACAAAAACTTAAAATTAAATCAATTCCTATGTTATAAATTTTCAAACAAAAAAACCTTATTTATAAATCAAATTAATTATCAAAATATGTGATTCTAAACATATTTTAGGCTTCTTTTGTGGGAGGAGAGCTTTTAACCCATGATACGCTCTAATAAAACCAGTACACGATGATGCCCTTTCAAATTTCCAAAATGGGCATTTGATAATGCCAACTTGATTAGTCAGTCAAGTTTGATTGACACGTGTATCTGCCAATATAAATACAAATGAAACCTAGCGATGATGTCTCATGCAAATTTGTTACCTTCTAGAGTAACAATGATGGAGCAATTGATTGATTCATGAAGTTATATCGAGGATTCGAGGCTAAACCTCTTTCTCTTTCTCTCTCGCACGAACGAACCAAAAGTGCAAGTATCGGTTTCCATTACAACCAGTATTTGGGTATTTCTGCTTGAGCCGTACCATGTACACCTTGTAGCCATCCAAGTCCAATGCAATCCTATGGGCCCACAAATCAGCTCCTTAGAAAATGATGTTGTAGACTAGAGACTCATTTTTTAACCTTATAAACGAAAAAAGCAAAGAAAAAAAGACTTAAAAGTACTAATCCAACATCAAAGTATAAAATTTTGTGTTAAGTATTAGTAAACAATGTGTCGTTAAAATAATAAAAGTTTCATACATACATACATACATATATATATATATATATATATATTGCTTTATATTATGATTATTATGGGTTATAAGTATAACCTCCGTAAGAAATTATATGATAATAAAAAGAAAAAGACTACTGATACTCAACTGATTATTAGGTACATATTATTTTATTAAAAGAGTAATGTTATATAAATAACATTTTATGCATAAAATATATACATATTTTGGTATTAGTAGATTTATTCTTGAATTTATTGTATAATATCATATCAAAACTTTCTGCCCAAATGCATTTACAACCTAATAACTCTGCATATTTTTTTTTATCTCTTTAATCTTTTTCAAATGTTATTCATATAGCATTATCCTTATTTAGAAGTACACCGACACAATCTGCACACAAGAGTCTTGATTTTCCCGTCCAAAATCAACAGCAACAGAAAAACAAAGTAAATATAAAATAAAAACAGGTGGGGATGGCGAAAATACAGTGATAACGAGCAGAAAACAAAGCGTGGATATGCAGGAAGGAGGATGCAATTGTTGTTAACTCTTAAGATGAAAGCGCAGCATTATATGCAGGATGGAGGATTCTGTTTGCCATGAGAAGCACCATTGACATGGGAACAAAAAGTGCTCAGTTTTCCTTTGGCTCCTTGACGCCACAGATCAATGTCCTCCACAGTTATATTTTGGCATGGCTTATCTTTACTGCACTCAAAGCTGACTGCAACATCAGTATTGCAACTTCCTCGAATATTTTTGTACCTCACATTACTGATTTGCACTTTTGAAGCCACCTACAACAAAAAAACATAGGTTGACTTTCGCAAAAATATGACAATTATGGGTATCAGATCAGTTTCCAAAGCACTTTCTATTTTTAAACTTGAACTATATAGGTTCAGCTTGTGCTGTTAGGGTGTTGCAGAAATAATGCAAAATCCAAAAAGGGTGTTGTGCTGATTATAAACCTACATCAATGATCAATATGTAGTCTGCTATTTTAATACGTAAAATCTCTTTCACTTAATGCAAGACCATGAACCTAAAATCAAATTCTACCATCAAGAAAGATCAGAGAGATGTTTACCTTTTAATTTGCAACCAATAAATCAGGGGAAAAAAAGAGTGAGTAGGGTCAGTAGTATATTTAAATGTGAATTAGAAGTACAAACCTTTGTGTTGCAAGGAGGATATGGACAATATTCTTGATCAATGACGATGGGACGGTCCACATTATTCATGACAATGTCTTCATAGACAAAATTACAAGCCTTTAAAGTTTTGCTCAAAGGAGAAGCCCATGTTTTAATTCTAGCACCAGAACTGGTACCGTTAAATGTGCAATTCTTCACAACTATGTCATCTACATCTTCTTCCCCATCAACCTTACCAAGGCTTCCCACACTAATTCCATGACCAGGACCACAAACCACATCTAAAACTCGGACCTTCCTGGCGCCAGAAATCATAGCAATACAGTCATCGCCAGTGCCAATATTCACACTCGTGATATTTATCCCATATGACCTCCCAATTTTGATACCATCTGTGTTAGGGCTGTCCCCAGGGGATGATATTCTTAGTTTTGTGATGTTCATGTTCTCACACCCAAATATCACGAAGTGACTGTTTTTGCTATTAATGGATTGTAAGTGATGGACATGACCGTTGGTGATGAAGTCAAATCTCATAGTCTGATCAAATGTATTCACAAAACAAGATGTTATAATTATAACATGTGAAGCTAAGAATCTTAAAAAATACTCTACAACCATACTATATATATATATATATATATATCTAAATATATATATCTATATATATATATTGGTAAGACAGAGTGAGAACTAAGCCAGATATTACTGAAACAAACTAGGTGAAATCCATTGAAAGAGACAAACCTGATTTATGAAAAACAAAGAACTTACCGTAGGAAGAGGGTGACAATTTGGATTCTTTTGGCACTCATTGCGTGGCCAAGCGGCAGCTCCTTGACCATCCAATTTGCCACCTCCACACACGGTCAGTTGGTTGACATATCTGAAATTTATCCACTTATCAGTGAAGAGCAAAGATGGATCAGTTGAAGCCTTCAAAACCCCTTTTATTACAAAGGTTGTCCAACCCTTGCATGGACCATCAAATATGACTGGGTTGAGCATGTAGGTTCCTTCTGGGATCCAAACCTTGGCCTTTCCATCCCATTTGCATGCCTCACTCCA
Organism: Styphnolobium japonicum; assembly: GCA_023212625.1. Taxonomy (NCBI): domain Eukaryota; kingdom Viridiplantae; phylum Streptophyta; class Magnoliopsida; order Fabales; family Fabaceae; genus Styphnolobium; species Styphnolobium japonicum. Next base: position 7,940,472 of record JALBWW010000007.1, on the reverse strand, counting down.
TGCTTTCAAAAATGCCTTTAAAAAAAAGTGTAATAAATCAATTAGCTCATTAAAATTAAAATTATAAGAAAAAGAGAGGGAGGGAGGGAGGGAGGGAGGGAGGGAGGTGTGGGTGGAGGAAATGATCATGGGTTACCACACTGTTATCCGTCTTGCCATCTGCAATTGCACCATAGTCTTTCACATTGAAAAACTTGATTTTAAGTTCTGCTTCTGCAATCCAAACTAGTAAGCACATCACAAACACATATTTTGCATCCATTTTTATCTTCTTCTATGTTAGTCTTCTCGTTCCTTTTCTTTTGAGAATAGTACAGAGTTTCTTTGTTTATATATACTGCATAGGAGTTGAATATGTATATCTAAAATGGAAGTTAATTTGAGAATGTGCTGAAATGTTTCGTTTCTTTATTTCTGTCCTAATGTTTTGCACTCAGGTTTGTGTATATGGATTTTTATTTACTTACCTTATTGAGTATAAGTGAATGATTCTTTTCGTTTCCTTCTTTTGACAAGATTGGATTTACTGGATTCTCAGAGAGACTATTTAATGGTTGACTGAATCTTGCATTTTAATTTATAGTTTGAATCAACTAAATTTTAAAATTGGGAAAAATAATTTAATATTCCTATCATAATTTCCAGAATAAATGCTTAATTACTAAAAACAGTAGTGCCACAAATACCATTATTTTTTTCGGCCATTATAAAATACTACATATGACTCATTCAAAATTTTAGTAAACCCTTATCATGGTTACGAGAGATTTGTTGTAGTAGAGAGAACTTTGCACGATTTTGAATTTGTAATAATGGCTAGATGGAAGGGAAGGGTTGGAGGAACTACAAACTGATGACCATGAATCCGTTTCTGCAATTAAATTAGGGGGGAAAGGCATATTTGTTGGGATGTATTAAGTGGGGGCACGTGGAAATAGCCTGATGGTAAATACTCAAAACTCCATGATTCATAATACTGGAAATGAGAATGACCCCGGCTGTTGGTATCCACTTTTTTTATTTAAAAAATAAGAATTTTTATTAGCAGAGATAGTATTTTCATATCATTATATTATTTAATTGAAAGTCCCGTTTGGAGAGTTTCGTGTCATATATAGCCACAAACATCACGCTATCAAGTTTTGAATTTGAATCACTAAAATACTAAGTACATAACTTGTCGAATTATTGCTCGGTCTTTTTCTAAAAAATATAAATTGTTTTTTGGTGATAAAAAAAATATTAGTACTTTATCTATCAACCAAAATTATGTAAGTCCATTTACTAGCAAAGAAAACTCACCTTATACAAGTATTTAATTAAAAGGGCGAAAATGTGACAAACTAGATACATGATCAATTTTCAATCAATTACCCTCCATCATTCCATTCCTTTTATTTTCACTTCTATCATCATATATAAAGGGTGGGAGGGAGAATTCGATCTGGCGACATGGGGGAAGGGGAACACCCAAGCAAGGTTGCTGGGGTAACTAAAAATTCCTAGGTAACATTGCTTATAATATATTTGTTTAGACATCTTATTCCCTAGTTAATATGTATAAAAATGACACGTAAAAAAGTGACGATACACATTTTTAAGCACACATTTTTTAATTTTCATTAAAGTCACACAGTTTAAAAATGTGAACCATAACTTTTCACATGTCACTTTTATACATGACAACGGGTGAAAAAATTTCTTAAATGATGACATTATAGGCAATGCCTACCTGAATTTTTCGTACACTCATTGAGTAACACTTGGAATGGGCGTTAGTAGTGCGGCCTTGATCCTGACATGGTCCTTCCATTTAATTTCTGCATTTTCCCTCCATTTATAAAGATTTTTTGTGAACTCAAATACGCCAAAAGAGGAATAACAAAGCATTAGAATGGTCAGATTAATACAATCATTCTAAGAACATCATCTTAGGTCAATTTGTAACATTATGTCCTCTAATGTGGACCGAGGAGTTTGGAAGAAAAAAATATGATGAGTAATTTTTTATTTTAAATTTATATTCTCTTTATTTGATAATTTTTTAAAATGAAAAGAATAAAATGAAAAATTATTATATAACCTTTTAATAATGCTTTTTTTATTCTTATAAACATTTTATAATTCTCTAAATGAAAGATTACCACTCCCCTTCTTTTCCCTCTAAACTCCTCCAATCCAAACATATCCCAATCACGATACCTTTTGAGGTAAATAAAACCATTTTAGGTTTAAATAATAATTGCATCTCTAGTCAAACTCTTTAAGTGTTCTGCATAACACAGCAAAATCTTTAAACCAACCAGCCCCCGACAAAAATAGAAGAGAACGGAAAAGAAAACCACAGGCCACAGGTCCTGTGCGTTTTCAGCTGTTCACAACTTAGATCTGATGGCTGAATTTTCGGAATTAACCTTCCTTATTAGACCTTCTTGAACCAATGATACAAGAAGCTGCAAGTTAACAAATGGGCACACTGTAAGACAAAGTTAAACCCGGGAAGGAGTGAGGATGAAGAGATATGATTTAGTAATGCTTTACCTCTCCCTTCTGATTGAACATTTGGCCTGTGACAGAGCCACGTGCATTATACGCACTAGGACTAAAGATCTGTAGAATAAATTGGATGTATAAACAACATAACAAAAGAATTAAAGGAACTTTTTTTTTAAAAAAAAAAGTTCTTGGTAAAAATTATTTCTAATTTAAGAACACTTAACTATTCAACTGGTTAATGAGTAACAATTATTGATTTAATTGGTTAATTGTTCCTAAACTTGAAATATTTTAGTAAAAATTCCTTTGATGTAATTTCCCCAAAATTAAACATGAGAAACAAGACTGAAACATTATGAAACTCACTACAAATAGCACCCAGTCATCAGCTCTTACAGGTCGGTGAAACCACATCCTGAAATGAAAATTCAAAAAGCATTTAACAAAAAGCAAGAAAGCAAAGTCATACCTTGAAAACTTGTTAGGTATGCCTCACATGTGATAATGTTAATATATAAATTACTTATCATGTGTAAAATATGGAGAGTAAAAATGAATTGTATATCTTCTCTCTTTAATATTACAAGGGTATATGTATATATACAAGAATTAAGAACTAATGGGCCTTAATGCTAATTGGGCCTAGTATTCTAACACTCCCCCTCAAGCTGGAGCATATAAATTATATGCACCAAGCTTGTTACAAATAAACTCAATTCGAGGCCCTCTAGGGGACTTAGTGAGAATATCAGCTAATTGATCATTAGAACGAACATAATCAGTGGCAATACAACCAGACAGAACTTTTTCTCCAATGAAATGACAATCCACTTCAATATGTTTAGTCCTCTCATGAAAAACCGGGTTGGAAGCAATATGAAGAGCAGCTTGATTATCACAAAACAACTTCATCTGAGAGACTTCTGCAAATTTCAACTCATGAATTAGTTGTTGGATCCAGATAAGCTCACATGTAACCAAGGCCATGGCACGATACTCAGCCTCAGCACTAGATCTTGCTACAACATCTTGCTTCTTACTTTTCCAGGAGACAAGGTTACCTCCCACAAGAACACAATATCCTGAGGTAGAACGTCTATCAACAGGAGATCCAGCCCAATCAGCATCTGAGTAACCAATCACCTGGGAATGACCTTTATTTTCATATAATAGACCTTGACCAGGAGTTCTTTTTACATATCTCAAAATACGGATAGCTGCATCCCAATGACTATCACAAGGAGACTGAAGAAATTGGCTTACCATCGAAATGAAGAAATGAAATATCCGGACGAGTGATAGTGAGATAATTCGCCTTACCAACTAGTCTTCGATATCTACCTGGATCAGTCAATGGCTCTCCCTGACCAGGAAGAAGTTTAACATTAGGATCCATAGGAGAGTCAACAGGTTTGCAGTCTGACATACCAGTCTCCTCAAGAATATCCAATATATACTTCCTTTGAGAAGCAACCACACCACAATTAGATTGGGCCACTTCAATACCAAGAAAATATTTAAGTAAGCCCAAGTCTTTGGTCTGAAAGTGATGAAATAAGTGTTTCTTCAGCTTTTCAATGCCATTCTGATCATCTCCTGTTATGACAATATCATCAACATAAACTACCAAATAGATGCACTTTCCCTGTGAATTATGCCTATAAAAGACTGTATGATCAGAATCACAACGAAACATTCCAAATTCCAAAATAACAGTGCTAAACTTTCCAAACCAAGCACGAGGGGATTGCTTCAAACCATAAAGAGAACGGTGAAGTTTACAAACCAAATTACACTCCCCCTGAGCAACAAAACCAGGTGGTTACTCCATATAAATCTCCTCATCAAGCTCACCATGAAGAAAGGCATTTTTAATATCAAGCTGAAATAAGGGCCATGAACGGATGGCAGCCATAGCAAAAAATAAACGAACAGAGGACATCTTGGCAACAGGAGAGAATGTATCTGTATAATCTTGGCCATAAACTTGAGTGTACCCTTTAGCAACAAGGCGGACCTTAAGGCGATCAACTTGACCATCAGGGCCAACTTTAACAGTGTAAATCCAACGACACGCTACAGGCTAAAGCAAAAGGAGACGCAACCCGATTATTGACACGCTTAGGAAAAGACACTCTAGAGTGTTTACCTAGCTGACACGACTCACAATTAAGACTCGATAAAGAGGAAAGACTAAGAACCATTTTCTGAAGTTTAGAAAGACTTGGATGTCCCAAACGATTGTGGAGAAGCTCTGGAGATGAAGTAACAGTGCATGCAACTGATGGTGATGAAAGATAGTACAGACCCTGTGACTCATGTCCTGTGCCAATCACCTGTCCCGTACTGCGATCCTGAATAGAAACAGAATTATGAGAAAATGTGATTGTGTAATTTAAGGTACGGGTCAAACGACTAATAGAAACAAGATTAAATGGACATTTAGGAGCATATAGAATAGAGTTTAAAGGAACAAGAGGTAAGGGTTGTGCACTACCTATTGCAGTAGCAATCTGTTTAGAGCCATTAGCTAAGGTAATAGAAGGTAAAGAGTTGGAATAAGTAATATGAGAAAGCAAGAGAGAATTACCACAGATGTGATCAAAGGCACCAGAGTCAAGAACCCATGGTTCCATAGAAGAATGGGACACACAGGCAAAGGAATTACCAGGATGAGCAACAAATGATGATGAAGATGATTGCTGTGATACTCGATACCTCAAATAATCATCATAATCAGTCCCAGTAAGGATGATAGACTACTGCACTAGATGGTCTCATGGTTGTTCAGGCGGGTGGTCTCATTGTAGGCAAAGTTAGCCCGAGGAGGACGACCGTGCAACTTGAAGCATCTCTCCTTAGTATGCCCCCATCTATGACAATGAGTACATCTAGGACGAGATGCCCTATTACCTCCTCGATGATCACTACCTTGTTCCTCATTTGGACTACGTTGGGCATTGGCCGAAACCAAGGCTGAGCTGTCTGGAGTAACAGGACCAGCAGATAGAGAGGTAACACGAAGAAGTCGAGAGAAAACCTCATCCAAAGTAGGGACATTCGGACTGGCAAGGATTTGGTCTTTCACAGATGCAAGATCGGAACTCAGTGCAGCCAAGGTACACACCATAAAGAACTTATCTCTTTGAGCAAGATCTTCAGCAACCGTTTTTCCAACGGGTAGAAGAGTATTGAACTCAGCCTTGATGGAAGACATCTGCCCAACAAATTCGTTAATAGTAGTACCCTGTTGACGAAGGTTGATCAATCTATCAACAACAGAATACAAACGCTGAATGTCGTTGGTATACAGAGATTTGGCTTGAGTCCACAACTCATAACAAGTGTCAAAGTTGGTGTAGATGCTGTGAAGAGATGAGTCAATAGATTGCCATAACAAGGTACACAGCAAAGCATCGATTTGCTCCCATTTTTCCTTCTCTTCCACCTTAACATCTTCAATCTTAGTAGTGAGGTGATTCTTTACCCCCTGTCCAATACACCATTTCTCAACAGCCTTGGACCATGAGATATAGTTAGAGGAACCCAGTAACTTTTCTGTTGCAATGGCTGGAGTGGATGTGAAGGTAGAGGAGCCACCCAAACTAGAAGAAAATGAATTAGACATGTTTGAATATCCAAATAGGTGATTTCCAAGCTGGAATTAGAAGAAAATAATAGCTGAAATGAAGTCCTCGCAATAAAATAAGTCAGAACAGGTAACGTGAAATTTCTGGCAGCGGCGGTTACTATTCCGGCGGCGGCGGCAGCGGCGGTGACAGACTAGATGGTTAGACTCGCGTTGATGAGAGGAGTCCAACGGTGGTGGAGTTGGCGACAGATGATCACTATAGCGGCGTAGATCTACAAAAAATCGAAAAACGGTGGTGGAGGTTAGACGGCAAGTGGCGGACCGTCGGGGCTCCGATGGAGGTGCGGTTTGGACGGTCAGACTCGCCTTGGCGCGGCAAACACGGTGGTGCCGGAGGTGAGATGAGACGCACGTCGGAGAAGGACCACCGGAGATGTCGCCGGAAAGAGAGAGTGAGGTTCGCCGGAAAAAGAAAGTCGCCGGAAAATGAACGTTGTCAGGAACCTGAGGCTTATGATACCATGTAAAATATGGAGAGTAAAAATGAATTGTATATCTTCTCTCTTTAATATTACAAGGGTATATGTATATATACAAGAATTAAGAACTAATGGGCCTTAATGCTAATTGGGCCTAGTATTCTAACATCATGCAACCAATAGGACTCAGATACTCACGAGTGGTCCAGACTAACAGAACGTGTCTTCAAACCCTTCCCACGGTGGGGATTCAAACTTACTTGAAGAAATACTAGGTCTGAAGCATATGCCACCACACACCTGCAATACAAACATACGGAAAACTAATGAAAGGCAAGAAATCAGATGCCTTTTCTTGAATCTTTAGAAAAGTTTATTTACACATTGTTTAAGTATATCAAAGTGACTATCACATTGCTATTCAAAGACCATCTATACATTATCTAGATATACAGGTTCAAAATAGATGCATTGGTACTACCAGATGAAATTTTCAGCAATCTCCATTTCTGCAAACTCTCAACTAGTCCTTTCTCAGGAGAAATGTTTTGCAGAGACAAGACACAGGATTTTAACATAATTGAAAACTGTTTAAGTATCTCCAGAATTACAATGACATTCAGGCACAGGGCTCCAAGGGGTGCTAGCATTGGCACATCAGTAGAAGTTCTCCTAGTTCATGTATTATTAAGGGTATGTTTCGAGGTGAAGGGAGAGGAGAGGTAATTTGTCAAGTAAACATTCCCTTTATTTGAGAATTTTTTAAAATGAGAGGAATAAAATGAGAGATTATCATGTAACATTTCAATCATCCCTTATTCATTTTTATAAACATTTTATAATTCTGTCAGTTTAAAAATGAAAAATTACCCCTCCCCTCCCTTCCCCTCAAAACTGTTCCATCCCAAACAAACCCTAAATTACCAATTCTGCAAAAATAATCAGAGAAACAGACATATCTAACAGTAAATAGAAGAGATGTACCTATGCAAGGCCTGGTCATCTGAAAGTTTTCCTTTTGCTCTAAACCAGTATCTCAAACTGCATACAAAATTTAAACAAGTTCAAATAATATCCCGCAATAAAAGCAGCAGACATTAAGGCTATGTTTGGTAAAATATTTGGAGAAAAAGTAAGGCAAAGACTTGATGTACCCTTCCTTTCCTTTGCAAAAAATTCTCACCAAAATTGCATAAAAGACCATTATAAACGTAAGGAGTAAGCAAAAAATCACACAGAGAGCACCAGGCTAACCTGGGAGGGGATTTTGTCTGATTTGTTGAAATTTTAGGTTCACAGAACCTTATCTCTATGGGCCAGGGGATGAATTCAGTTGTAGCCACCTTGTTCCGGTAAGTTCTGAAGCAACAAATTTTGTCATTATAGTACAGAAAATCATCATACAGACTTATCAAATAAGTTCATGTGTCCTTAGACAAAAAGATAAGTCCTTACTTTCTACTTTAATGGAAACGTGAAAGAGCCCCAAATAAAATCACTGTAAAAAACTGTTCGGTCCTGATACCGCACAAGTGTTCAAGGGCTTCACATAATATCCTGTGAGTATTCTTACATGATTACATCTAAGACAGTATCCTCAGAGCATCCTGTGGACTACTATGTAACAGTGGGTCACTCAAGAGTTGGGACTCTTTGATTTTTATACACTGATACAGAACCCTAAAAATCCTATGCCAGTTTTCTTGTTCTTTACAACCAAATAGTTCAAAATCAAATTTCACGGGAAAATGTTTGTTGAAGTTTTCAGCAGTTTCATTTTTATAATATGAAAAATCATACAGAAATGTCATTTTGATATTCTCTTTATCGAGTTTATTTTCCCATAATATCAAAGCCAGTTTTGTTTTTCATACTAAAAAAGAAACAATTTCCAGAGATAATATCTGGAAAGATGTTTTCTACGGTTCTATTAACTGAGAATTGAAACAGAAAACATTATTTTTGTAGTGAGTCTCTACACTGTTATTAAGAATAGAAAATTCTTTTCAAAATGTGAGGAAATCTAATCTTCAAAAGTGTGCAGTTCTTACTCACATTGATGCAATTGGAATGAATATATACACCAATCCAATTATTACCACTTGGCATTTCAATTAACATTAAGAAAATGTCAGACTTCCAACACCAAAAGCCAGATTCTCTATTCTTGAAACATTTTTCCATAACCCAATAATGTTCTTACAGATTTGTTTTCATTATCCTCAAAAGCAACTCCTTGCCTATAGAATTGTTTACAAGACTAAAAAGCAGGAGAACAAAAATGCCTAAGCTTATGGCCAAAAGGGAAAAGGCCTAAGCTTATCAGATGGCAGTTCATGAGACTCAACCAACAAAAACTCTTCACAATATCTCAGATTTGAACATATCTCACTTTGGATATTATACCAGGATGATTAGGCATACATTGAAACAAAAGAATGGGAATTGCAAATCCTTCAGCTATACTCTGGAACACATAAAGTTGGCAGTCATGACAATTGAAAAAGTAAAAAGGTGGTAAAAAGAAGAACTTCTAAGTGAATTACAAAACAGCAATAAAAACTGAAGCAGCCCAACAACTATAGCTCAAGCAATTAGAATATTAACCTATTCAATCTGAATGGTATAAGTGCCATAGAAATCCAGTGATATTATTTAACAAGAGACAAATACACCAAGTGCTATATATACTTCTTATGATTCAATCAGCAAGTGCAAAGGGGGGTGTCCTTGCGTTCTATTATCATGTATTGCTTATTGAGTCATCATATGTTGAAACTTCAGTATAATACTCGGATGGTTCTTTGTATACAAATAAGAGTGCTAGCGAAATACCTAGACAAGTAATACTTAGAATTAACTTTCCATAGGTCAAAAGTTCTGTTGGTTTTGTCCCTTAGGGGACACCGCAATGATTAAGCACCATGCACTCCAACTTGGAGGTCTCAGGTTCAAATCTGATTGGAACAAACAAGGTGGGATTAATGGAAAGCATATGGGTTTCCAATCCTAATAGACAAAAAAACACACACACACACACACACAATTTACTTTCATGTGAAGCCTTTGTATTGTTCAGACAGTTACATAATGATATAAAAGGAGATCCCATGACTGTTTCATAATAAACAAACACAGCTACATACAAACAGATAAATGAAAACAAATAAATATAGTCATATATAGAACTATTTGCATCAAACAAAATATTCGTGACAATAAATCTTACATTGGAAAACGAGGGTCAGTAAGACGTCTCTCCCGTAGCTCTTCCATTGACAGAAGCTATAACAGATTTTAAAAAAATTAAAAATATTAGTCTGATATCCACAGCAGCAATTTGAAAATTCTTAAAGAATATAAGCTTGTTACTTGCCGTATCTGGAGCAGGGACAGCTGGCATAGCTACTTCCTGGTGGTCAAACCCTGATTCTTCTTTCTGTAGATTAAGGAAGTAACAATGTTAAATGTGCTCTGGAAGTTAGAGCAAAATTCCTTGACTAGAGCAAGAGCATATATGTTAAAAGAACATGTATCAGTCACAGTGACAACAGCCTAAACACAAAGTTGCATCAACCATATTGTGTTTCGCAGTCATGTAAAAACTAATGATAGATAAAGGTAGATAAAGGGAAACTCATCATGAAAGAATACAAATCTACAAAGTTTAATGCACTTGAACTGATATATCCCCCCCCCCCTATTTTGACCTAAAAACACCCCTTCTTTTTTATCCAAACAATCTTGAATCCTTGCTTAAGTTCTTAATTAGCACTCAGAACAGTCCTGAGTGTTATAGCTACCTCCAGCCATTCTTTCATCATAAGAATTTAACTTTCTAGTCATAATTATCTCCAGAAACCATAAATCCTCACTTTAAAAACATAAAGTCACTTGTGCAGCTGTTATATACAGTTTTTCTAAATATATAGTTAAATAGTCGATCAAGTTAAATATCCTTAATCTTTATTTTATTCCATTCCTTTCTTCACTTTCTTGTTTTAGGCCAGATGATCTTGTTCAATACCAGCCAACCATAAATGACCAAGAATCAGATGTTTTATATTTTGGCTAGATCTAAAACAATCAGAGAGGCATGTAACATATCAATCTGTTAATAATTGCCTGAGTAGGCCATAATCCAAGGGGTATGTCTATAAAGTCCCATCCATTCAACCTTGTCTCTGAGGTCATCAGATGCCCAAAATTCATTTTTATTTAGTATCTAGTGAAATAATTCAGAAATAGATACCAAACAGGTAAACACCACCAGACAGGTAAGTGAGAAAGTGGTGTTAATACAGATAATACTAATGCATCACCAAAATATTTATCACCTTTAATATCCTTTTCACCATGCTAAATAAACTAAAAACCTATCATGCCATAATCCAAGTAAATATAAATGCCTTTCATGCCAAAATTCTAGAAGGGAGGCCTCTTTCGCTGCCCTGGGTTTTATCATCAAATTAGAGATTAGCCTTACGGTAATTAATGATAGGAATGTTATATAGCTGCACTATCTTGGATGTTCTTCCAAATGGTCTTTACATCTTTTAATTCCTAGTGGTACAAGTCTGAAATGTTAAGACAGAAGATTACTGTTTAGTCCTAAAATTTGGAGTTACAGACTATATTCCATTAAAAAGGATAAGCAAATGTACATCTAAAAGAGAGAGAGCACAAAATAAAATATGGCCAGATTCACAACTAAATAAACTAAAAAATGACTGAAAAGTTAGCTTATTCCAAGTCAAGAAGAATATGGATTACTTGAAACGAAGCCAGCAAAGTGAATATAACATTTCCCTTTTGAATTGCATCCACTCTCCGTGTAGCAAAGCTCTTTCCATCACGGAGACGGTGAACTTGATATATAATTGGCACTGGAAAAGGAATGTTTATACTAAGTATAATTTGTTTACTATTATCAGCTAAAGCAAACAAACAAATTTGCAGTACACATAACACAGTATATGTATGACGATAATTGTAACGGAAGAAAACAGGGGCAGGGTATAAAAGGGATTAAATTTGTTTTTAAGGGTAATTTGGTAATTTTACCCTTTAAGTTAAAAAAAAAAAAAAGCATAAGTGTCGGTGGCACAACAGAGGAGAAATTTCTCCTCTGTTTGTGCGAGTGAGAAGCGAGAGAGAGAAAGAGAAAGAGAAAGAAAGAGAGAGAGAGAGAGAGGGAGAACGGCAGAGAGACAAAGAAAGAGAAAGAGAGTTAGCGAGAGAGAGAGACCGAGAGAGAGAAAGAGGAAGAGAAAGATAGATAAAGAGAGCTCTAGATCATTAAATCTGCTAGTACCCACTTGGTTTTAGAGCACGAGGTGAGTTATTAATCTTTGAGTTTTTGCTATTTTTGGTATCTTTGAGTCATGAGAACTCTAAAATTTAGTGGGTAGCTCTTTTTTGTGGAAATGATAATTTCTAAGGGGTGGTTGGAAAATTTGGAGTTAGATTGGAATAGAAATTTTATACTTTTTGAAAGAATTTAGAAATCTTAGAACCTCTGCTTAAGTTATATTAGGAAAAAGGTTAATTAGATTTATTAAAGTATTTTTATTTGTGAGCAGATTCACAGGATACTACTCCACTTGCCTCCACAAGAGCTGTTGGAGATAGTTGAGACTAGTTCTTCATTTCTGTGAGTGGATAATTTATTTAGTGGCAGTTTTATAATTTTATTTGGAGAAACAAACCTTTTAGAAATATTTAAATTTTATTCAAATGAAGTTTTATTTTAAGGGATGATTAAATTATATTTATTTCCACATTGTGTTTGGAAATATTAAATGTTATGGAAGTTATATTTGAGCCATAGTTTTATTGATTTTATGAGCTATTTGAGCTGTGATTCATAATTATTAAAGTGAAAGTTTAGCTGGATATTTAGAAATGATTTTAGAATTTGTATTTTTTTTATATTTTCAATATCCATTATGGGTTACGTGTTAGAACACCGTTTGCCGTTAGCGAAGAGATATAACGGCCTATGTGCACATAGTATATACAGAGATTGTTTCAGTTTGGCTATTGGGTGAGAGAACCCTTAGCCCTTTTCGTGGTTGTAGGGTAAGCGGACCTTAGCCACAAGATTTGTGCCGGGTGAGGCATGACCCCTGGCTTAAGATGAGCATAAGAATTGGTATGTTGGGTAGAGTTAACTCCCCATTATAGTTCTTTCAGTGGTACCCATGTGGATGGCGTTATTGATGATTAGAATTTTAAAGAAAAAGAAATTTATGTTTATGCATAGTTTTGAGAAAAGAGAGTATTTGACATAATAACTTTGTTTATAAATTTTATTTTTATCAGTTAGTTTGTTCAGAGATTGTTAGAAAGTTTAAATACTCGTTCTATTAGTTGTTTCCCTTCCAGTTCACTTAGTTTATTATTCCCTCACTGAGTCTGTGTGACTCACTCCATTTCATTCTTTTCTAATTCAGATTCGCAGACAGCTGAGTAGCTGGTTCCTGGGATTTGCTGTTCCCCAGGCTTATAGTATTTTGGTATATCTCTATTATTGTGGTGATCAGTGTTGTATTTTGACTCCAGTATTTTGCAGCTATAGGGAATAGTATTGTAAATGCTTTTGAGTTGTATATATGTATATGTATAGATGGTGCATGAGAAAGAATCATGCTTGTTGAAATTCTGAGAGTTTGCTGTTTTTCAGATTGAGTTTAAAATTTTTGGTTAGTTCAGTTTTTAGGGGAAACTCTGCCGAATTTTCGGTAGCCTTTTTCTAAGTTTTAAAGCAGTTTTCAGCATTCTTAGTTAGGCTTGCCAGGTTAGGCAAATGTTGAGTTGACTTAACCTGTGCGCCGGTCATGGTCTAAGATCGGGTCATGACAATAATGGAATGCACATATGAGATTTTATAGATCATAAAGAATATATTACATGATTTACTCAATAGTTAATTGTTATCTTAAAAGACAGAAACTTTAGGATCTAATTCTCTAGAAGAAACTATAGAAAGTCAACATGAAACCTAACTTAAAATGGTTCTTCAAGAGAACCCTATGTTGTATAATTGTTGATAATAAGATATATAATTTACAAGAAATAAACGAGTTTAGCTAACGACCCATAAAGAGCTTCAAAATACATATTGCTATTTAAGATGGTTAGATTGATTATGCTCTATGAATCAATTACCTATTTACCTTTTTTATTCACAACTTTACTCAAAATTTGAATCTTTTGGATTATCTAATCTACGGATTTGTCTTGTCTCACAGTGCAAAACATTTAAGCAAAAGATAAACAGTTGAGGATATCGTACCAAAATGAATATGCACACTAGTACAGAGAAGCTGGTCTCATGATGAGGAACCAGGTGTAGGATTTATCAAGTAGAGGATAATTAAAAACTACCAACTAAAAAAATAAGGGTTGGGACCATTTGCAACTGCAAATCATACATAAAAAAAGGAGAAAATTTGCTTATACAAAACAATTTAATGAGTGGACGAAAAAAAGAAAATGAATCTTTCAAGTTTCCTTGTTTATACAGGTATAATAGGATACACATCTCATCTTAGGAAAAGGAGTTAAAAGAAACATGAAGGGGAGTTGCATCCAGAGCATTGTCAACAAAGTCAAGTGACTAAGCATGCTTACTGTTTAAATCCCCCACAAGAAGAAAATAGGCATGCAAACTATGAACAACCTTAAGACAATCAACAGATTTTGATGCTGCAGCCAACGCCTGCATGTTACATATTATCTTGTAAGTAGTTCATCTCTAGAAGCTGCTGCTACTGACATGAGTAGCATGCTTTAAAAATGAAGAAGATAAAGCAGTTTTATCATACCTGTCCAACTATCTGTCCCCCAAACACCTTCCCAAAATTTGGAGCATCTGGAGGGGTAATTCCTTGGAAGATATCTACCTTCCAAAGAGAAAGAACAAAAAGCTATAAGGCTGAATTCCAGGGTATGGAGCATGTTCCTACTTACTATCAAAGATACACCACTATGTATCGATACACCAGGATACTACTTACTATCAAAGATAAACCAGGACAACCACATCTGACTAGTTTTTTACCCTTCTGTAGTAGCATATATCTATCCATATTCTATAATATCAGATATATTTAAAGCACTGTATCATATTTCCTTTTTTCCCTTCCTTCTTAATTTCCTAGTTTTCATCATATGCATGTCTTTTCTGAGAGTCATTTGCGCAAGTTGTGGAAAGATCTAAGAAGGTAAAAAGGAGTATAATGATGTAAGTGGGCACAGTTTTTCATATAGAAACGTACAATGTTATTTTTCTTGCACAAATAATCAGTCCATAAAAGCTTTATTATGTAAACATTTCAACAAGAAGAAACCAATGATTCAAAATTAATGACAGATACTAAGAGCACCTCTATGGGTTCCAAATGCAATATATTCTCCACAGGTGAGCATGTCTCAAGAGATTTTTCTGCACTCCAGATAGACTTTGGCTGCAGCAAAGCCAAGCGCTCATGGGGCAGCAATAAGCATGTCAGCTGTCACATCAAACAACAAAAGTCACTGCAGGAGTGAATAATCCATTTCATTTGAAAATGCATCTCAGGTGATTGTACACTCAACCTGAGGTTTTGAAATTGGAAAGCAGTAGGACAGGAAACTAAAAGGGCACCTTAGACAAAGCAACAACATCTGCCTGGTGAACTGCATTTGATAAACCTGAAGTTGCGAGTTCACATTATTCTTGTGTGATTATAGTTTATGAAGCAATTTAAGGTAATATCTCCCATGTCTTCAATGACAGAACAAAACTCAAGACAAAAACAAAGGCTTATGCACAAGAATTTTGATCAAGACCATAGGTGTAATTGGCGATTGAATATCCAATTTAGCCAAGAAAAAGTAAAAAGAGAAAAAGATAGTAACTGGGGGGCAAAATCCTACTTATTTGTGGTAGAAAGAAATAGTAGTGCAGAATATATGAAGCATTAGAAAAATTACAGTGACCAGAAACTTCTCAATCCTTTTTCGGATAACTTTAAGCAACCATATCCCGGAAAGACCTATGCTTTCTAGAGCAGTAAAACCTCATACGTGTAGTTAGAAAATTTTGAACTAATTGACATATTTCCAGTGCAGCAGAAGAATAATTAAGAATAAACAAATCATGATGACACAAACTACCTGAGAAACCTATAGCTTATGGAATGAAAGGAAAATACTTAATCTTAAACAATAAAATGCAGTTTGAAGCATAAGAATGAAGTTTACTACCATAACCAAAGTAGTCATATCTTTTCAATTGAAACTCTGGACGATTTTCATCATTGGCACTAACAGATCCAACAACCTCAGCCTGCAAGCAAGGAAACTGTCAAATTTTAAAGAGTAATGCTTACATAAACAAATCTTTACAAATATAAAAACCCACCCCCAATTCTACACAAATCCACAAGCAATCCAATAACCGTGGCTTTCTGTTTCTGTTTATCTAAGGTCCACGACATGAAAAATAAGCATACCTCTCCTTCCCATATGAAGTAAACGCCATCCCCAGGTTCACCTTCACGAACAACATACTCTCCTGGCTCTATACAACAACCCATCAATCCAGAATTCAAAACATGAATGCATGCATTAGTTTATTACTCATATTTTGTCTAAAATGAAATTTATTGCTGCAATTCTGAATACTATAATTTTTTTCAAAAAAATATATATGTATATTCCATTAACTAGCACAGGATGATAGGAATAAAATGTACACACAAAAAAATTTTAAAAAAAGTTAAGAACAATTCTCCGAACATAATTTCAGATAGTTCATTGCATGAATTCAAAACCGAAAAGAATTTGAAATTAAAATATTACCGTAGTGTTTGAAAACCACAACTTGAGAAATGTTCCTCACAGACGAGCTAGGAAGCCTCTGTAGAAGAGGAACGCGTCCGAGAAACTCAAACACTGCAACATCAAATCCTAACAGAAATTCAAACACAGCAAACTATATAAATGAACAAAAAGAAGAAAAAATCTTAGCTCCTCATCCTCCTGTTTGGTTGCTGAAACGAAATGAGAAAACAAACACGCAGAGAGCATTTCGAATTCGAAGTCACTCTACTGTGTTCGTTATCCAAACAAAGGCATTTTTCTCGCTGAAACTCACCTTCTCTCTTGTCCATTACACACAGCGAATTCAGTTTCTTGGTTTTGTCGCACTCGCACGCTCAACATGAAAGAACATATATACTGTGGAGACCGGGTGAGATCCAGTGTGCAGCGGTGTAGAGTTAAAGCATGGACCCGTAGAGGTTCGACCAATAGCAATGATATAAGGGTACACTGCGAAAAGAAGAATTTAGAAGCTTCGGCGTCCACGTGAATAACGGTGGTCGGCGGTTGCAAAACTTTATGCCGTGGTGGTCCACACCTGATACCTCCTCATTCCTCAACCAGGTATGTTAGTAAAATCGTGTTCTCCTTTTTGGATTTTTCTGTTCAAATCTAATCCTTTTGAGATGAGATGGTGGCAATTCATCAATAATTGTTTTTCGTTTTGGCACGTGTTCCTTTCTCCCACAAAACTTTTTTTTTTTAAGTTTTGTTTTGAAGTCACTAATTTTTTTTTAATTTAATATTAATATTTTAGTTTTGAATTTTGACCATGAAATCATGATCATGAAGTCATTAAGAAATGGACAAATAGAAGAGAACGAATAGGAAATACAGAGAATCAGAGAATCCTTGTAATCTATCAAATGTCTTGTTTTTTTGGAACACATAAGAAGAGATTTTGTTGTATAGAATTTAGATTAGATTAATGATACTCGTAAAAATTTATATTTAGAGGTGTTAAAATAGATCGAATAACACGATACAAAATGTTGGGTTATAAAAATGCAAGCCCAAACCCTTTCTAGTCCAAGCTAAAAATAAGTTAATTTAATGTTGGCTGAAAAAATATTTAATTTTTTTATTTCATATCAAAACTCTAATTTTTGGAGCAATAAAAGAAGACTCAAAACATGACTTACTAATTTATTTGGGCCCAAAATATGACTTTTTGGACTTTTTAATAATTTAAATTAAAAAGTGTGTGTATAAGTGTAATATAATGTTATTAGTTGAGCTTTTTAGACTACTTTTTGAAGATTTTTGTTGGGCGTAGGAATTAAATAAGTTAAACACTTGTGTTAGGCTACTAATTGAAAGTATTTTAATGAACAAGAGCTATTTTTTTGAAAAAAAAATATTGGATTACGGGCCAATTTGTGGGCTAGCTCGACCCAATTTGCTTAACCCATAGGTTAAACGGATTGGTCCTAACCAATCTAAGGTAGTTGCAAGTTAAGTATTAGACTGGTCTTAACCCATTAAGAAAGCAGGTTAAACGAGCCGGGTTACGGACCTTGACCCCTTTACCTAGCTCTAATTGTGCCAGCTATAAAAAAATTTTGTCATTTTAAGTGATTTAAAAACTATTGCCATTGTCATGAAATAGGAAAAAGGTTCATGCAGTTGATGGTATTCATTTATAAAATCACTTCTTACAGTCTTGTACATTTAAGGAATTTCATTTAGTGGACGACATTTATCTTTTCCAGCAAGATTAGATATCTTCATTTATGTTGAAAATTTAAGTGTGAATTGATGTAAGTAATGATCCCACATTGATAAGAAATAAACAAAGTGAGAAACATATAAATGGAATGACTAATGAACTTAAAACGTTAAGATTTTTGTTGAGACGTGATGTCAAACTTATTAACATAACTCATTAATAAATGTATTAAAGAGATTTTCCCAGCATTTATGGGCTCTCCCTAACCCTCAACAATCTCCTCGTAGCGACAAATTGATCCAGCACCATCTATAAATAAATGTTGAAGCCCCATTATTTTGAATTTAGTTAACATTGTGTTAATAAAAACTTTAAATCGAATTGAAGCAATCCAAAGAAATCTAATTATTTTTATTATTTACTAAATGTACATAAATATTGGTTATAGTTATAAATATATGAATACATATTTAAAATGTGTTAAAAGTAGTTGAAATATGCAATTTGTTATTACTTATCAATTTATAGAAGTTGAGAATTTTTTTTGTGAATAAAGAAGTAGTAAGAAGAGGTTCTCCCAATACTATCAGGCAGGGTGCTAATGGTATACTTGAGGATTTGAAGAGTAGGCGGAGCGGAGGTCCAAAACCAAAAATTACTTCGAGGGGGTTCCCACAAAGGGATCTGTCAATGAAAATTATTCATACATAACCTCTATGTGTTAAGAGATTTTCTTGAAGAAGGTTGTCCATCAAGCAGGGCAACTAACCACCAAGCATATGTTTGTTTTGAGAGAAATAGGTAAAAGAGAGTTAGAGAAGAGAAAAATATAAGAAAAATGATACATCTCTCTTGTTTGGTTATAGGAAAAATAGAGAAGAAAAATAAATTGGTAGGCCCCATAACTTTTTCATTTCTTTCCTAAAGTAAAAAGAAATAGGTAAATGTGAAATACTTGCCTATTATATCCTTCTTTTTGTTGTTTTATAAATAAATAAATAAGAGTAAATATATATTTATAATAAAATTTAATTTTCTTTCTTATTTCTCTTTTAATTCTTTCAATCAAAACAACTTAACAATTTATTCATTTTTTACTATACTTCTATTGTCCTTACTTCTTTCTACTCTACTTCTCTCTTGCTTACTTCTTTCCTAATCTAAACAAAACTTAAAAAATTCAAACTTTTACACATAAAAAAATGCGAAGTTCTTATCCAACACCCGTTGAGCAGTCGAGGCAACTGATATTGGCAGAAGTTGAGACATTAAGTGCTCTTTCTCTTATTAATCTAACTCATCTGATTTACGATTTGTAACCTTCCTTTGTCATAATCTTTACTACTTGATGTTTTACAAAAGAGCTTTGTTACATAGATAAAAAATCTTAGGCCCGGATTCAATTTGGAGAAAACAAATAAAAGGACATGTTTTACTTTTAAGAGGGGAGTCCACCATATTGAGATCCTTTTTTTCATTTCTATCCGGTCAAATTTCTGATTTACACTGTTCTTTAGTTTTTTCTTTACAAAATAAACATGATAGTACTTTTCTTTTTATATGCATTGATTTTGTAGTAGTACACCATACACATCTTGACTAATATATTATATATAATAATTAAAAATGACTCACAAAAAGGCCTAACTTGATAAATCAACGCAATCCAATCCTATATTTTAATGGTTTGGGGTTGATCAATTTGTGAGGATTTTGGTTTGAGTTAGAGAATTTAAAATAAGTTGTTGGGTTTGGTTTATTTTTTCTTTTCTATTGTCATTAATAAAATGAGTTTAAATTTAATATATTATGAGTGTAAATTTTTATATACTATTTATTTAGTTATGTGACGTTTTAAAAGAGTTTGACTTTTTTGAGAGTTATTATAGAATCTTGATGTGTTTAGTATTTAATATGAGTTTTTAATTATTTATTGAGTATTAGTTTCACAATAAATATTTAAAAATTTATTAAATATAAATAATAACTAATGAATATTTGATAACTCACCTTACATACTGGTATCCCAAAAAGAAAAGGTACCAGAATAATCCCTGACTTTTCTAAATAATTATCGTAATAGTTAAACTCTTTTAATAATTTAATAATACATAATTATATAATAGTGGAAAGAAATTATTTAATTAAAATTAAATTCTAATAAAATCTAGTGTCACATTTGTGTATAATCTTTTGAAGAAAATTAATATTTAGTGCCATTTCAAAGATGGTGTTTTACTTCGGTGTAGAATTTATTTATTTTAAAATTAACTTTTAAATAACTACTATTCACAATAGAATGATGACCAATAAAAATGTTATTAATCTATTACAAAGTATAATTATTTTATTAAAAACTTAACTAACAAATATATCAGCAAAGTAATTTTTTAATGAATAATCTCCAAAATCAAGTACCAAACTGAATAGTGTGATTTGGCATAAGCAGCACTATTGGTGTCTAATAAATGCCATACCAAAACATTATTTGGTGTCTGTCTAATGCATATAATGAATGGACGGAATCAAATGATTCCAGTGAGTAGATTCTCGAAGCTCACCACTGAAGAATGGGTTTGACTGGCAGGTATGTTTGTCTCACTCTCACCTCAATTTTCTTTCCTTCTCTTTCACTTTTTGTTTTCTCTTTTCTTCTTTTTCTTCTACCAAAAACCCAGAACCCAAATCCACCAAATTCTCTCTTTTTGTTTTGGAAACTTCATTTTTCTTATTCAATAAGTGTGGCTCTAGTAATTATGATTTTTACTTGAGTGAAATCATTCTTTGCTCCAAAAAAAGAGTGAAATCATTCACCTGCTCTTAATATGCTTGTGACATTTTTGCAGAACATTTGGGGTTCTGTCTGTCCTCTCGATTGTAACTCTAGCTTGTAGCTTTGGCTAAACTAAGTTCGTTGGATTTTCCAAACCCCCACAAACTGGGCATCTTTGCAAATGTTTTAGGTGCTTTACTTCAACTCAAAGCTTGCATTTTTAGTTTGTATATCTGGGTATTCAACCCCTGAGCTTTTGTATATCAGTACCCTTTTTGTTCATGTATGGAGCTATGATAGTTTTCTTATATCTTTTATTCAGTAGCTGTCCTGTTAAGGTGATTATTGGTCCTGATAATGGCACTTTAAGCAAAGCAATGAACCCTTGAACTGCCAGTTTCCATTTAATTTTCTTTGATATTTTCATTCATATGATACACAGAGTTGTTGTTGACTTTCTCTGCTCTAATTCTTTTATATTCTGAATCCTTCTACTTTCATTACAATATATAAATACTGTAGGGTTTCTATTGATTACTACCTGATTCATCCCTATTGGTATAGAGTCTATAGACTAAATCAGAAACATGTTAGTTTTTACTGTTGTTTGCGTGAACTATTATTTTGGGTGATTATTTCTAACATTTCTCAACATGCTTGAATCATAGGCATTGATGTCATCTATCTGTGGGCTTCCTATACTTGAGTGTGTTTATTGTCTGGCCTGTGCTCGTTGGGTTTGGAAAAAATGTCTGTACACCGCAGGCTATGAGAGTGAAAACTGGGGCCTGGCTACTGCAGAAGAATTTGAGCCAGTACCTCGATTCTGTCGTCTAATCTTAGCCGTCTATGAAGAAGATATTCATAACCCCCAATGGGCTCCCCCAGGAGGTTATGGCATTAATCCTGACTGGGTTATCTTACGTAAGGACTATGGGGATAACCAAGGTCTTGTTACTCCATACATGCTATACCTTGATCATGATCATGCCGAAATTATCCTGGCTGTTAGGGGACTCAATTTAGCAAAGGAAAGTGATTATGCAGTTTTACTTGATAACAAACTGGGACAGGCAGAATTTCATGGTGGTTATGTTCATAATGGGTTATTGAAGGCAGCAGGCTGGGTTTTTGATGCAGAGTATGAGGTTCTCAGGGTGCTGGTAGCAGAAAATCCAACTTATATGCTGACACTTACAGGGCATTCCCTAGGGGCTGGGGTGGTGGCGTTGTTGACAATGCTAGCACTTCATAATCGAGACAAATTGGGGATACAGAGAAACAAGATAAGATGCTTTGCGGTAGCACCTGCTCGGTGCATGTCTCTCAATCTGGCTGTAAGATATGCAGATGTTATCAATTCTGTCGTACTCCAGGTTGGATAGTCTCCTTACGTTATGAACTTAGTGCTCTACCTTAACTATTGACTGATTTACTAAACATAGTCATGTTTTAAATGGACAAGATTGTCTGTCAAAGTTTATCAAGATATGCACTAAATTAGCAGTGGCTCTACCCCTTCATTCAGGTTCTGAAACCTTTGAATTTTTATTTGTACATAATTTAAAAGGGAGAATCCTCTAGAAAAACAAAAGGTGATTTGGCAACACTAGTGGTAGCTGAAGTGAAAATGCTTCTCTCTGTGATGTATGAACATGAAGGTCTACTTGAATTGCTGTTGTTAACTGTTAAGTGGTTATGGATTTTATATCACATCTATGTTTGCATGTCCAACAAAATAACAAATGTCTTGTCCTCTGTTAGTGTTGAGTGTTCATTTTATATTAATTTAGAAGATGTATTAATATAACTTGATCCTGAATAATTGATGAATTTGTATTAATTATTTGGATGAATATACTCTGTCAATGTGATATGCTGATTCTATATGACCAAAGCATTAGTAACTTCCACTATTGAAAGGTTAGAGAATGAAAACTGATACAATGTGATATGCAGAATTTTTTTGAAAAAAAGAAAATGACATGCCTCCCGAAAAATACCATAATGTGATGAATAGTTGACTGTCACTCATGACTCATGAGTGCTTTGAGAGATTTCAAATAATAAGACGAATGTGTGCATCTGGCAATAAATATCGCAATTATTCTTGCAACTGGGATATTTATTCTATATTAATTTTTAATTTTTATAGAAGAAATCATATCTAGCACCTATCCAAAAGAGAAGGATCATTCCTAATTTCTTATCTATCAATTTATCAGTTTTGTGCACTAATATTCTATAATGGTTTACTCTGACAAACTAGGATGATTTTTTACCTCGGACAACCACTGCTCTTGAAGATGTCTTCAAGTCACTTTTATGGTAAACAAATTAGTATTTCTTCTTTACCTTTTACCCCCCTGTATTTAAATTGTTCCAATGTTTAAGATATCAAAGACAAATTTTACTAAGCCAGTGGAGAGCTGACGGTTTGAAGAGATTCAAGAGTGCATGCATTATCATGGAATAATTAAAAGTTAAAACTATTCATCCAAATCAAAGAATTGAACACCTGATCTCTCGTACACTTTTGGGTTCCCATTAGTTGGAAGTTTGATAATGGAAGAATCTTTCCATGGGATAAGTTAGAGCAATACCTGTTTGTTTAGAGACATAAAAACCATTCCTAGGCTTACATAGTTACACCTAACAACTTAAGCTCTTGGGAAAGTTGGTCTTTGACACAATATCAAAGCCTCTTTGACCAAATGGTTAGGACTTAGGAGTTCGATCCTTGCTGCCCCATTATTAATGGTTAAACTAAAGTTCAGCAGAAGGTATGATAGGCCTATGCTTTGTCCGTGCTTCAAGCCCAAAGGGCTTATGCGTGAGGGTGTGTTAGAGATAAAATTCATCCTTGGGCATAAGTCTAACAGCTCTTTTTGGAAGTTGGTCCTTGACACCTCTCAACCTCTATTGTAATTACCTGCATTTTCAACTCTTTTACTTATTAAATGTTTTTAATTACCTATTTATCATCAGCTGAACACTTCTCCTGCTGAAAATTCACAGTTTTTTGTCCTCGTATTTGTGTCTGATTCCAACCATTCATAGTATTTATTTTTTCGGTAAATTCCCAAGCTCTGTATTTATTCAGGGATTTTGGGACTTGTTGGGTGAAGTGTGATATAATAATACTAACCACAGGAAATAAGTTTTTCAATTTTTCATGCAAGAGGAGCTAAAAAGGTTGTTATCCTTTCTTGGCAGTTTGCCCTGTTTATTGTGTCTAACGTGCTTAAAGGATACTTGCACACTGGAGGAGAAGATGCTTAGAGATCCAAGGCGCCTATACGCACCTGGTCGTCTCTATCACATTGTTGAGCGAAAGCCCTTCAGGTACAGTATGATGTTCTCTCAATACAATTTCACTGAACATTTATTTATCTCGTATGACATCTTATTGAACTTCCTCTAAGTAAAAGTAGACCCTTCTCATAGTCCTGAGATTGTCGCCATGTAAGGAAAAATTATAAATTTAATGAAAAGAGGTTATTAGATATTCTTCAACTTCTAAATGTAGTGAAACTTAAGAGAGAGTGAGCTAATTGTGGAGGACAATGCCGAGTGTGATCAAAGGGAGTTGATTCTATCCCTGAAATTCTGCTGAGGAGGCATTCAGTACACAGAGGTTTGCCCTGGAAGATTTATACAGCTGCAGGCAAATTAATGTTATTTTATTTTGGTCATATATAAAGCCTGTGATTTTTGGGCAAGTTTTTATTAAAATTATTATGATTTCAACACGATGCCAGCTCATATGTGAAGAAGCCAGTACATTGGTGATAGGAGACCGTTAATAAAGAAAGCCTATGTTAGGAGATCATAACTAACTTTAGTTAATGAGATCGGTATAAATAGAAAGGGAAGAGAATATGAGGGGAGGATTAGAGAAATTAAAGTGAGTTGGTTTTGGGAGAGGGGAGCCTCTCGAAGTGCTCCATTGTACTCATTACTGTATAGTGTATTCCTGGATCAGGTATTCCATTGATATCTGACCCACACCATCAAATAAAGAAGTCTTTTCTCTCTCTCTCTCTTTCTTTCTATCTCTGTTGGGCCAGTTCTATTACTGGTATCAGAGCTCCCGCATCCAGGGGAGCGTTTCATGGTACGAACAAGAATGGAGAATCGACTTGAATCTTTAGAAAAGAAAATTGAGGTTCTGATCCAGAGCCTTCAAGAGACCCAAGAACTTCAAGAAGCCAGAAGGGAATTGCAAGAGGCTCGAATGAAAAGAACAGAGGAGGCGTTGGAGGATATTAGGAAAAGGATGGGGTTGAAGCACCGAGCAACAACCCAGAACCCACCGGAGGAAGAAGACAACGGGGAAGGGTCGGTAGAAGGATCAAGAACCCAGAATATGGAGGATCGGTGGCGTAAACTCAAGATCCCTGTTTTTTCAGGGGACGATGCCTACGGCTGGGTGAACAGGGTGGAGCGCTACTTCCAAATCAAAGGGGTATCGGAGGCAGAGAGGTTGGAAGCGGTAATGGTTGCCATGGAAGACCGAGCCTTGAGCTGGTACCAATGGTGGGAGATGTGCACACCAAATGCGACGTGGAAATCATTTCGCACAGCGGTGATCAGGAGGTTCCAACCCGCCATGATTCAGAACCCCTATGAGGTCCTTTTGGGGCTGAAACAAACAGGGTCTGTTGAGGAGTATCGTGAAGGGTTTGAGCTATATGCTGGGCCCCTAAGAAATACAGACCAAGATTACTTACGCGGGATCTTCTTGAATGGGTTAAGGGAAGAGGTGAGGGCTGAGTTGAAATTGCACCCAACAGAATCTCTGTCCGAACTGATGGACCTGGCGCAGTTGATAGATGTGAGGAATGGAGTTTGGAGCCGAAATCAAATGGGAGGAGGCTCAAGAAGCAATAGTGGATATTCCAAAGGGGCCCAACCCACAAGATCGGCAACAGTGGAGTTTGAAACCAAACCCAATGGAGTAAGAGGGCAGCAGAGAATGATTTCAGGATATGGGTCGTCACCAATTGGGCCCAATGACATGGCCAGAAATACAGTTGAAAACAGAAGCTCAGAGGGGAGTAGCAACCACAGGAAAAGATGGGGTTTCAAAAGATTATCTGAGGAGGAATTACAGGAGAAGGTAAGGAAGGGGTTATGCTTTCGCTGTAATGAAAAATACAGCCCAGAGCATGTGTGCCCACAAAAGCAGTATAAGGTGATGTTGGTGGAAGAGGGGGAAGATGAGGCAGAGGATGCAGAGGCTAAGCTACAAGAAGGGCTAGAAATTGAAGCTAAGGCCCTTCAACTATCAATTCACAGCATAATGGGTCTGACTTCCAAAAGGTCATTGAAGCTGTGGGGAAATATCTACGGCAGAAAAGTGGTAGTGTTGGTGGATTGTGGAGCATCCCACAATTTTATATCATCAGCATTAGTGGAGGAATTGAATATACCTATAGTAGCAACCCCCACTTATTTCGTAGAAGTGGGAGATGGCCACAGAATAAGGTGTAGTGGAGCATGTCAGAGAGTGGTGCTGCAATTACAAGAACTGGAAGTACAACAAAATTTCTTCCTTTTCAATTTAGGAGGAGCAGAGGTGGTGTTGGGAATAGATTGGCTGGAAGGACTGGGGGAAATAAGGGCCAACTTCAAAGACCTCACATTGAAGGTGAAAAAGGGGGAGAAAATGATAACTATTAGAGGGGAACCTACCTTATCCAAATCAGCTTCATCTCTAAAATCCATGATGAAGGCGTTGAAGGACGAGGGTCAAGGTTTCTATATCGAGTATAAGAGCATGGTTAGCTGTCCAACAGAAGAGGTGGTCATTCCTGCAGACTTAGAATCAGTTTTGCAGGATTTTGAAGATTTATTCAAGGATCCACAAGGGCTGCCAACATCCAGACGTCAAGATCATAGAATCACACTGAAGGAGGGAGCTGCCATCCCGAATTTGCGACCATACAGGTATCCTCATGCTCAGAAAACAGAGATAGAAAAGTTAGTGGATGAGATGTTAGTTGCTGGCATCATACGTCCAAGTATCAGCCCATATGCAAGCCCCATCATACTAGTGAAGAAGAAGGATGGAGGGTGGCGTTTTTGCGTGGACTATAGAGCCCTTAATAAGGTAACGATCCCGGATAAATTCCCCATACCTGTAATTGATGAGTTATTGGATGAACTTGGGGGGGCAACCATCTTTTCAAAACTGGACCTCAAATCAGGGTACCACCAAATACGCATGAGGGAAGAGGATATCCCAAAAACTGCATTTCGCACCCACGAAGGTCATTACGAATTCCTAGTAATGCCATTTGGATTGACTAATGCACCCTCTACGTTTCAGTCACTAATGAATGACATGCTGCGCCCGTTTTTGAGGCAATTTGTTTTAGTATTTTTTGATGACATTCTGGTATACAGCAGCAGTAAGGAAGCTCATTTGGGCCATCTGAGGGTGGTGTTGCAATTGCTAAGGGAGAATAAGCTGTTTGTCAATAGAAAAAAATGCAGCTTTGGGCAAATGCAAATAGAGTATTTGGGACATGTAATTTCAGCAAAAGGGGTATCTGCAGACCCTAAGAAGGTGGAAGCAATGTTACAGTGGCCAGTTCCAAAAGATATTAAGGGACTACGGGGATTCTTAGGCATCACAGGCTATTATCGGAGATTTGTCCAAGGATATGGCAGAATTGCGAAGCCACTTACTGAATTATTAAAGAAAGATAACTTTCAATGGGGACAAGCACCTCAGGAAGCCTTTGATATTCTCAGACAGGCCATGACTCAATTACCGGTCTTAGCAGTCCCGGATTTTTCCAAGACTTTTGTGGTGGAGACAGATGCATCAAATAAAGGTTTAGGGGCTGTACTGCTGCAAGAAGGTAAACCCCTTGCTTATATTAGTCAAGGACTATCTGAAAAAGCCCAACTGAAATCAGTGTATGAACGAGAATTGATGGCCATAGTCTTGGCTGTCCAAAAATGGAGACACTATCTGCTAGGGAGGCACTTCATCATTAACACGGATCAAAGGAGCCTGAAATTTTTGTGTGAACAGCGATTAATGAGTGAGGAGCAGTATAAGTGGTCTTCAAAACTGATGGGTTTTGATTTTGAGATCCGTTATAAACCGGGAAGGGAGAATAAGGCTGCAGATGCATTATCCAGAAAAATGACTTATGCCGCAATCTCCACAATTCATGCTGCTGACTTGGAATCAGTGAACACAGAGGTACAAGCAGATGCCAAGTTGAAAGGAATTATGCAAGATCTGATTGAAGATGAAAATTCACATCCGGGTTATCACTTACAAGGAGGCAAACTGTTCTATAAGGGCAGGTTAGTCATCTCAAAAAACTCTGCACACATTCCTCTCCTGTTAGCAGAATTTCATAATTCGCCTATGGGAGGGCACTCCGGGTTTTTCCGCACATATAAGAGGGTGGCAGGGTTGGTATATTGGGAAGGAATGAAAAAAGAGATTCATCAATATGTTGCAGCTTGTGATGTTTGCCAACGGAACAAGTATCAAACTCTTGCACCAGCTGGCCTCCTACACCCATTGCCTATTCCCACACAAACGTGGCAGGATATTTCAATGGATTTCATTGAAGGACTACCTAAATCCCACAATAAGGACACAATAATGGTGACAGTGGATAGACTTAGCAAATATGCTCATTTTTTCGCATTAGCCCACCCATTCACAGCAAAGGATGTGGCAGAAATATTTGTCAGCGGGGTGGTAAAACTACATGGATTTCCAGCATCTATTGTTTCAGACCGAGACAAGATTTTCCTTAGTCGTTTTTGGACAGAATTGTTCAAACAAGCAGGGACACAACTAAAGTTCAGTTCAGCCTACCACCCACAAACAGATGGCCAGACTGAAGTGACAAATCGATGCTTGGAATCCTACTTAAGGTGCATGTCAGGCGCTAGACCGAAGCAATGGGCGAAATGGCTAGGGTGGGCAGAATTCTGGTTTAACACGAATTACAATAGTTCAACACAGCTCACGCCTTTCAAAGCCTTATATGGCCATGATCCTCCACTTCTATTCAAGGGAAATACTTTTCCTTCCAAAATAGAGGAGGTCAACAGATTGACAGCTGAACGGGATCAAATACTACAAGAGTTGAAGGAAAACCTAGCTAAAGCCCAGAATAGAATGAGGGTGCAAGCAGATAAACACAGAAGAGAAGTCAATTTTCAGGTAGGGGATTGGGTTTACTTAAAGCTACAACCCTATCGTCAGAAATCCTTGGCTAAGAAGATCAACCAAAAACTGAGCCCCCGGTTTTATGGACCTTATCAGATCATTCAGAAGGTAGGTGCAGTAGCATATAAACTGCAATTACCAGAAACCAGCAGAATACACCCAACCTTTCATGTTTCTCTGCTAAAGAAGGCTGTCTCTCACAACAACCAGCCTCAACCACTACCGCCTATGCTATCCGATGATCTAGAGTTACAAGTGACACCAGAGCAGATTGTAGCCATCCGCCCTAACTCAGAAGGAGATATAGAAGGCCTCATCAAATGGACAGATCTACCAGAATGTGAGAATTCCTGGGAACCTCTAGCGTCCATTCAGCAGGCTTTTCCAACTTTCCACCTTGAGGACAAGGTGAAAGCTTTGGGGGGGAGTATTGATAGGAGACCGTTAATAAAGAAAGCCTATGTTAGGAGATCATAACTAACTTTAGTTAATGAGATCGGTATAAATAGAAAGGGAAGAGAATATGAGGGGAGGATTAGAGAAATTAAAGTGAGTTGGTTTTGGGAGAGGGGAGCCTCTCGAAGTGCTCCATTGTACTCATTACTGTATAGTGTATTCCTGGATCAGGTATTCCATTGATATCTGACCCACACCATCAAATAAAGAAGTCTTTTCTCTCTCTCTCTCTTTCTTTCTATCTCTGTTGGGCCAGTTCTATTAATTGGATGGATTGTATCGCATGTGATGCCTCAATCTTTTTGCTTTGATTGGGAGCAGGCCATTATGGATTAAACCCAGCTTTGACCATATTTTCCCAGGGATTTTTGGCTCATTCCTTGGAAGTTGGACACAATATAAATGTGTATTGATAAGGTAGGTATTTACAACATTCTACAAAATAGTTACAATTTTTTGTTGTTTTGCGATGAATGCTTGTAACTTTTTCTGCTACTTGCAATTACAAAAACTTGCAAGTTCTGTGCATAAAGGTTGTAACTTACTTTTTTTTATTTTTATTGAGAAGACAAAAGTTACGATGTTTTTGTAGAAAAGTTACAAAAAAATAATACCTACTGCATTAATACGTAACTTTTCGGTAGAATGTTGTAAATGCCTTATCGATACCCCTTTTGTGTGTAAATGTGTACCCATGGCACCTACAATATCATTTATGAAACACATTTCTAGAATATGAATTATTGAGAATTACATTGAAGTCTGCCTAACTATGTAATTTATGGTTTGATGCATGTATTTATGTTGAATATATATATATATATATATATTTATATATATATATATATAAATATATATTTATATATATATTTCCTCTGATGGCATCTATGCCTAAACCTACCAAGTTATTAAATTTGATGAGTGGAATACTATTTGAGCTGTATGGAGTAATAATTTGGAGTTTAGCCTCTTCTGGTTGCAGGATGGGAAGATTTCCACCTGTTGTTAGGACAGCAGTACCTGTTGATGGGAGGTTTGATCATATAGTTCTTTCTTGCAATGCAACTTCCGACCATGCCATCATTTGGATAGAGAGAGAATCCCAAAGGGCTCTTGATGTAAGCTATTAGCTTTTTTCAGTATTAGCAGAGCAGTCTACCAAAGCAGTGTATATAAACTGTATATAAACTATACAGTTCTCAGCCACTTGTGCTTTAATGCTTTTTGATCCTTGGCTTGTATTCAGTGAGTTCATCATAGCTGTGGATTACTCTAAGTGAAGCAAATATTTGTTGAAAAATAAGGAAGAATATTACTTAGACTAATTTCTAGAGATTGCATTAATATGAGCGGTATCAGAATATGCATACGAAGCTTTAAGTTTTGTAAATATATGCCAGTTTCTCATTGTATTTGTAATTTCTTACATGCACCTCATTTAATTTATAGTGCTATTTTGATGCTACTTAGGACTTGGTCCCGATACTTAGTTTTTTATGATGCCATATGCATTCTAGTCCTGTGACACATAGCCATTGGTTAAGAAATTTTTGAAAACCATATTTAAATATTTTAATGAAGTTATTCTTGAAATATATCAATGTATCTTGGTCTTTCCCCCGACCTTTAGGAAGCCTTGGCCCTTTTCATTAGTGTAGGAAATGTGTTTCTACAGATACTGATGACTGTCTTCTATAATTGTTTAAATTATTTTTACAAGTTGAATTCTTTCTACAAAGATTTTTGTTATTATTATAAATTGATAGGTGGTATTTTCTATATATGCCTGTGCATACTCATATATCTATACTGACATGGTAATGTCTATGTCCGTTTAAACCATTATATTTCTTGCATCAGTTAATGCTAGAGAAAGATCAGCATATGGAGATCCCAGCAGAGCAGAGGATGGAGCGGAATGAATCTCTAGCTCGAGAACACAGCGAGGAGTACCGGGCAGCCCTTCAGAGGGCAGTTGCTTTGGATATTCCTCAAGCATATGCACCTTCCTCATATGGAACATTTCATGAAATGGATGTTGGGGAGGATTCTGGAAGATCAAGTGGCAAAGGCTCCTCCTTGTCTGATAAGAAACGAACAGAGAGTTGGAATGAATTTGTTGAGCGCCTGTTTGATGTGGATGACTCAGGTCATATGGTGTTCAAGAAGACACATCCTTAAAAAATTTCACTTTCTATATGCTTAATAGAAAGCATTATTTGGTTCTTTCTTACTCTTCTTTTTATTATTCTTTTTTTTTTGGGCCAAAAGAAAGAATTCTTTGATTTATATAAGCACCCGTTTTAGTTTAGCATGATGTTCTGCTGTGATACAAACTTACATGTAGGTTGAGCTTGGTCACCATGTGAAGGATTTTCTTAGTATTTTTATTTGTAAATTTTTTTTCTAATTTAATGGTCTTGGTAGTGAGAGGGTGAGCATTGGTACAACAGTAAAGTTGCTACCTTGTGACCTGAAGGTTACCAATTCTTGTCATAGAAACAGTCTTTCCGTTTACGGAGGAAAGATTGTGTACATTTGACCCTTCCAAGACCTCACAATGGTAGGGGCCTCATGCACTGGACCACCCTTTTATGGTCTTGGTAGTGCTTGTATAACCTTCAGTAGAAACTTGTCTTCTCTCATATCTTTGTAGTTTCAGGTCATAAATGCACACGAAAGAGAAATAAATATCCTTATGTCTTAAATTAGTGTTGGTGATGGAAAATGTGACCCCTAGATCAGAATATGCTTTTGCATATGTAGCAAGAAATAGCTGGCTCCAGGCATCATGTTTTGCATATTTCCTTCAAAGGAGCGCTAAAAACCCCAACCTGATATTGATTCTGCTGCAGCTCTATTATTATGCAGTTATTTAAAATTGAAGTGATTTGGAATAGGAGATTAGAGGAAGGATCCTACAACTCCCCTGCCAAGTGATGCTCAAATGAGTGGATATGCCTTAGCCTCTAACAGAAGCAGGTTGGCTTCATCTGAACAAATTCCCTTGCTTTGTGAACAACAGGCGTTTACAGGAGTTTCTATGTCACAAGGAAGAGTTCAATATGTTTTCCATTAGACGAATACGAGCTGAATGCAAGTGAACAAACTATGTGTATATTAAGTCCAGCATTACTTAAGATTGGTTTCAAGTGGTGGTCAATGCGAAGTTGTAGTGCCATCTGCTCTATCCAATTCCAATTGAACATCCATAACAGTGGCAACCTAGCATATTTACGTCTTTTTTACTAATGTATGGTGGCATATACTAAAAAGGTGCAGATCACTGAGTAGTGGCTAATTCATATGCCAAATGAACTTATTCAATAATATTTTAACATGATGTATGGACAAATTTTACATCCAGGTTCCACTGTGAGTTGTTTGATGAAAAAAAATAGCTTATCCTAATCATATACTTAACTACCAACTAGTGAATGTTACAGTAAATGAAAATCCTATTATCCTAATCTGTAACAGGATACCCCAACCATTTCGTAGGGTGAGTTATAAATAATACAAATTCTACCAGATACTCTTTCGTGCCTGCTATACCTGAAGATCAAGAACAGCTTCCCCTGCAGTGAGAAAAGACAGTCATCAAACCCAAACGCATTGCCATATTCAAAGTGCCATAAGGGAGTAAAAAGCAACAACTTACAGATCAATTTTAACAAACCCCCACCCCCACTCCCCAAAAACAGAAAAGGAGAATGTCAGCCAGAGATGTATACCTCTGTTAACTGATATTAAAACTCATTTCATACAAAATGATTCCAATCAGAGGAAGGTTCATGCTATGGCTAACTCTAAAAAATTGGATGTTGTATGAGCAATGCACGTGGACTAAAGCAAATTATCAGTGGAGCCAGTAAATAAAATCCAGAGTTCAATATAAAAGTAGTAAAGTTATTGAACTATGCTTCTTAAAGAAATTTGCTTCTTGAGGATTTTGCTGATTGGACTATGGAGTGTGGAAAGGTAAAAAGTTTGAAATGACATACACAAGCATTCATACAATCAAAAGCCAGAAAAGGTATTATTTTATTTCCTTCGTAGATATTTCCACAAATCAACAGGAGGATAAACATACGTCTAAAATTATCTTCAGTGCCTTACCGTGCATTCTCTTGACAAATCGTTCAAACTCTATGAAGTAGCGTTGTTCCATAAGAAGTGGACTAAGCCTCAGGTAAGTAAAGGATGAAAAATGCCTTCCATCTGGATCATTCATGGGTTTGGCATTATCCAAAATCTTGTTATAGCTAATTTTGTTTAGGCAAGGAAGTGCATTCTCACTGGAAACTGGTAGGCAAACATCCCATGCAGCATTCAACACCTACAATTAGGATGTACACTTTAGAGTATACAGCTTTAATTCTAAACAGTATTTTGCATACTTCAAATTTGTCTATATTAGACAAGGATCAATTATTCTTACAATTCTTCCCAATGAAATTGCTTATATAGGAAAACAACCAGATATTAAAGCTCCGGCAAGGATTAGATACTTACTTGCCAGGCTAATCCTTCAGGATCTGCAAATGTATCTGGAAAGTCATCATGCTGGTTTAACGTGTGCAAGTCAGCACAAGCAAAGTTTAAGCTAGCTCCATTCTTCTTTAACATTGCCATAATTGCAGCATAGCCATCACGATTGCATGGGTTATAATACCCAGCAGTTAATTCAGCAGCATGACTGGCTGTCTTGTACCACCAGTAAATACCTGATAGCTGTTCAGAAATTAAAATATAGCAAACAGACTGTATCAAACCACAACAAATAAAATACCTTTCATGGTTCTTATAACCAGAATTGTTAAACAAAGGAATAGGAACGGCCCTCCCCACCTTTCATATACACAGAACACACACCCACAAACACAAAATGATACACCTACAAACAGATAACTCTGGCCAGATAGGACATGCATTGATGTCGTAAAATCACTAGGATTTTTTCTTATCATTTTTTGGTGCTTGCTACAGAAAATGCATTATATTGTGAGGTTGTTGATGAAAATGTATTATTTAGGAATAGCAGACTAGTAAATAATTTTTTGGTCAGTGGTAATTGGTAAACAACCCTTCAAAAACAAATCATTTTGAAGAACTCCAGACGGATCTTTGTATTAAGGGAAAGTAATTTTCAAGAACAAACCACACTTCAGAATAGTTTAGGAGAGTATTTTTTTTAGATGAGTTTTTTGGGGAAAAATATATATTTTCCAAGTAAATATTTTGAACTGAAAATGTTTTATTAGAAATTATTTTTTAAACTCAAGCTATTTTCTGTGAAACAAATGAAGCTTAAAGCAATAAAAATGTAATAATTAGATTCTTTATTAGGAGGACATGGCTCGTATCACACATATAAGAAGATGACTGCAATAATTATGCAATTCCCAAAGTAGTAGGACAAAATCATTAAGGTTCTAATGCATAAAAGACTGACAGAAGCTTTACTTGAAATATAGATTACAATTATTATTTAAATTGCGATTTTCTTTTTCTTTAACTTACCTTTGCAGCAACGCAGGTTCCCTCAAAAGCTAATTTTGCCAGAGAAAGTACACGATTTCCATGATCAACTAAAACCTGTGAGTACCAGCTAAGGAAAAACCTGCCATAGTAGCTGTCATAATCACCCCCGTCACAAAAGAAACCAGTTTCGTGTGGCTGAGAATTATAGGTACTGGCATTATCTGGTCCTCTAGCCCAAATAGAGTGCCCCCTTTCTTCTGCTGCCTTCCTAAGACTTTTCAACAAATACTGATCATAGCACTGCACACAAAGAGATAAACGGCAATGAGCAAAGTGAAGAAAAAGATATCCAAGGCATATGCATGGGCAAAAGCCAAAAGGATATCAGCAACATTAAGTGGAGAAGACAAGAAGGCCAAAATGATCCACAGGCTGTGAACAATGATCCATATGGCAGCAAACATTTAGCATTAATCTTCTCTCAGTTTATCTTTTTGGTATAATTCAATGTCTAGTACCAGCAAAGTAAAAGTTGTCCCTATATATCAATAGAGATTGAATGAAGACCCCAGTCCTTAGGAAAAAAATATGTCAAAGAAAGCATGTGAAAAAAAAAAGAATAAATAGATGACATGGCAAAATCGACAATATATTGGTAATATGTTTAAAAATGAGTGTATTCTGGTATCTTATTTGGAAAATAACATTATTGAGATCAGAAAGCCCAAGACCACTCCTATAACCTTGAGTTTTAGTGATTGTTTTCTCACACACTGATGGGGCATAAAACTTTTTCTCCCCAGTCAATAGAAGAGAAAATAGGGGCAAGCAGGTTATTTCCACTTCATTGTTTCTTTTTCATTTTATCAAATTTGTTTCTTTTTTATAAAATCCTTAAAAAATCAATGTGACACAAATATGATAAAATTCACATTCATGCTCCATAGGATATAATAGACTTAGCATTACCAAATTAGATTTGTTGTCAGGGTATCTTTTGATATAACGTGCATGAATTGGAAGAGAAAAGAAAGCATTTGTGATGATGAACAAAGGAATCTGAAAATTGGCAGACTTAGATAACTAAAACTATGATACTCTTTAAGCAAAAAATTACCTGGAATTCACCAATACCAGGATATCTCCAACCATGCTTTACAGGACAAGATGGGTATCTTAGCTCCCCACATGGACCCAGCCCAACTTCAATCATGGAGATGATGCCATCCTCAAAACATTCATCAAACTCTACCCGGAAACTCCTCATGAAATCAAAATAAACCTACAACAATGTGCAACATGCAAAATTACATACCTTAATTTTTATCAGCATAACATAAAATGGAAACTCTGCCTCCCACCCCCTTCCCAAAAAAAAAAAACATCTGATAGTGATATATAATTCAAAAGGATTTCTTTGAGACTAACATCATAATCTGTACATATGATGTATTAAAACTCTGACATAGTTTAATAATTTTTATTGGCATAGCATAAAATGGAAAGTCTGCCCCCCCACAACCCCCCCTAAATATATATATATATATATATATATATCTGATATATTATTCAAAAGGATTTGTTTGAAAGAAAGGAGATTTAAGACTGATGGGAACTTGGATTGCTTTAGGAAAATATGGAGATTGGAGACTAGCTCCTTAAAAGCAGAGGTCGCCCTCTGTAATTCCTCAACGAAACAGAAAAACAAAGAAAAGAAGAAGATCAGAGACCACTAAGAACTGCAGCCAATTTGAGGAAGCCACCCTCCCCGTCCCACACCTTTCCCTCAATTCTCTTCTTACCTCTAAATTCCTTCCTCTCCCCCTTTTATTCGGTTTCCCATGCATTCTGGTGTGATTCCAGAATCTTCTCCACCACTGACAGGTTGCCAACTGTCAAGTTGGTTACTCTCAATCATCTCTCTTCTAGTCAGCCCTTCACACCCCTCATCCCTTTTAACTCTTCTAGCAATAAACCCCTACTTTCTCCCCTATTTTTCTTGTCATACATTACTGAAGGTCTAACAAAGACTAACATCATAATCTGTACATACAATGTATTAAAACTCTCTATGACATGGTTTAATAATTACTTCAAGCTAGGTTGAAGCCTGTTTACATAGATATGGCTTTGCAATGAAGCATATATCAAAAGCCATTTCTTACTAGTTTTATCCAAGAATAATAATAATAATAATAATAATTATTATTATTATTATTATCATGTCATTATTACCTCCACTGCAGTCCGACCTCTTAAAACCCGTTCCTTATCTATTCCCCAAGAAAGACATTCAGGGTTGTGTCTTCCCTCTCTATCGGTGAAAAAAATGTCAGGATTGCTCCTACCAATTTCAGCAACCCAGTGGGGTAGTGGAATACAAACATCATCACCAAAATTGCCTCCACATTCATGAAAAGACATCACAACCTGGTCAAGTATCAGCAGGACAAGTCACTACCAAAACCGGATGATTGGATGAATTAGCAAGAGAACTAACAAGCAGTGATTAAAGTAGCTTGTAAAACTCACCTGCAGCTTAAGCTTAAGCTCACGCACCATTTGAAAGAGTCTCTTGTAACCATTCCAATTGTACTCTTGTGGAGCATGTGCCTCCACTATTCCCCACCAACAGTCTACCATAACACCATCAACATTTACTGATTTCAACACCCTCAGCTGCTTTAGTAGACCATCCGGATCAACAAGCTCACACTTCATATTGACGACCCCCAACTGCAACCAATAGAGAGAGAATATGACAATGGAATGATAAATCAACCTTTACAACTAGATTAGCTAAAAAGAAGATACAAATTTATCAAATTTCCTCTTTCTTTTTATAGGTATATATTAATTAAGATTTCCAAAACACTATACTTAGATACCAATATATTAAGTAGAACCACTCGCTAAAAAGCATATTTAGATAGAGAGATGTCAGTTTTAGTAAACCAAGAAACAGAACTTCAATAAAACAATAAAAAGCAGTGTAAAATAATAGCTCACCGGTAACATAACGTGAACTGGAACATACGGGGTACCGGCCAAATCACGCTCTGGTAGTCTGTGGGGCATGTCAACAATCTGCAAAGGAGAAGAAGGTTAAAAAAATGTCAACAGACTTACTTGCTTAAGGCACCATATTGGAATTATATACAAAATAAAAAAGGATGAATATGCCCTTCAAGATAATTGTACAGCTCAGGGTATCGTTTCAAGCATTCATAACTGACAGAACAAGTCACAGAAATTACAAAAGACAGTCATAATGAAGGCACCAATAAATATTCACAAGCAAGTACAATATTCGGCTTTCAATATGTACTCATTAAAGCGCACTAATATTTAACATGCTCCACTTCTAAATGTGCAAAGGTGACAAATTACTGAAATTAGACACTAATATAACTGACTAATCATGTAACCACTAGTTCATGCTACCATGGCAACTGGAAGAAACTTACTTCTAAAAAGAAATCAATATATTGGCAACATAATTACCAAATGGCTTCATCATTATACCTGCTTCTCATCAACACTATCGATTGAACCGCCAATCAGAGGATGATTGTCTCGTTGTTCTTCTCCATCCCCTATCATGGATGAAGTTTGAGACCGGGAACTTGAAGATAGATCATAAGGAGATGGAGCTGGCAAAAAAACACCTTTCATTCGACATGCATTGTACTCTAATGAGTTCCTATAGCCAGAATTGACTCCCCTGAGGGAAGCAGGTGGAGTCTGTTGCGAAGCCACAAGGGAAGATGATGAAGTGACCACCGGAGAATTACCACCAGCTGGCCTCTGACCCTGTAAGGTTGAGAAGAAAATATCTTAAATACAAAAATTTTTAATTTGACTATGCCAAGTACTACCATGCATAAATAATCTAAGATCAATCAGAATGAGAGCCATGTTTCAAACCATTTTTTTTATCAAACATCTGGAACATGAAACTGAGAGCATATTGGAAAAAACTAAAGCACTTCTTATTCACTAATCAATATATAACAAGTAACAAGGGTTAATGATCTAGAGCTAAATTAAATCTACTTTCTCAACAATTGACCCCTCCAAAAGAAATGGGCATAAGGTCATAACTTTTGAAGTAAAAACAGGAAAAACAAAAACAAAATGATCAGTCCATAGTCAGCTGACGTGGAAGCCCCACACAACTATAGATGCCTGCATATGTAAACCAAAAGAACACCAAAATCCAAATCCAACTCAAGGTTATCTTCAGAATCAGAAAAACATAGCTTCAGTCTTGAGAGATAAGTACCTGAGACCTTGAAGGAAAAGTAGTGCCATCTGGAAGAACCACCCATCCAGCTTCCCTTGCTAAAGCACCAATGACATCATTTATGTCTGCTCTAACTCTAAGGTTGTAGTTGCCATGCCTGCGAAGTCCTGCCAAGATCTTTGCAGTGATGGCCCTTCGATGCCTCTCTCTAAGCTTCGTTCTCTCTTTCTCTTCCAGCGGTCTACATCTTCGTGATCCTCCACCAGGGGTGCCTACTTGCTCTTGACATTCCTGGTGCTGTTGAAACCTATTGTTACCACTAGCAGTTGCCATCCCACCATCAATCTCTACCATCACCGGAGCAGCGTCATGCTTACCTCTATGTTCTTCATCGTCGTCGTCGTCATCCTCTTCTTTCACATCCATTTCCATTTCTTCTTCATCATCCTCACTTGTTCCAATAAGCTTCTGCATATCAGTTGCCATAATCCCTTGTCCGAACCTCCAATTCAATATAAAAAAACCCTACCCTGTTGATTTGTTGACTGCCAAGGCCATCAAAGTTTATGAATGGCCTTCATTTCAAACCAGAAAAGCCAACTGATTAGGTATTTCATAGGCTGTGCCAAACCAAAAACAACAGTTTTCAGGTCACAACTTCTTTTCCTCTGCATGATGTTTGGATTAGCTTATTTTGCACTCAAAAAACTGCTTTTCAGCTAAAAATTCTCTCTCGAACATTTTAATTATAAGCTTTTCTGAAAACAAAATAAGCTATTCCAAGTCTTCATAGCAATGATTAAAAAAGCTACACTCAATTAACTATATTTCGTTGCTCAATAAGCTTAATTTCGTTCCCTCTCCAGAAATTTGACTTAAAAATCCTCTATAGCACATAATTCTCATGTCAAACTACAGAAAATCTGAAGAAGAAAAAAAGTGTTAATTCATTATTTTCAGCACGAACTTACCTTCCTGCTTGAAATCATAGTTCGCTCAACAAAACCTCCTGCAGATCCGTATTCCCCTTTCCAAACTCTTCAGAATTCCGTCGGCGTTCAAGATGCGAGGTTATCAACAATCCCGGCGGCCGGCGCGGTGGCCCGGGGTCGATTCACGGCGGAGGGACGGAATCCGGGAGGATCGAATCGGAAGAGGAGACGGCGGCGGCGGCGAGTCTCCGGCGGCGGTAACAGGTGAGGTCCGGCCGGCGAGGGATAAGCGTGCGAGTGGGAGTGAAGCATGCGAGGTGGCCGTCTCTAGGGTTCTCGCTCGTGTGTGCGGAGACGAGCGTGTTTGGGACTTTGACACGAACGAGGCGTGCGTGTGTGCCTTAAGTGTGAGTGAGAATGAAAAAGGAAGCGTGCGGGTAACACGTGCGACGCGTGTGAAGAGTGTTGCTACAGTTTCGGAGTTGGGACACGGGATGTGTGTGTTGCGAACTTGCGAGGGCAAAATCACGTGACTTCTAGATTCGCGGGAAACAGTTACGAGTCGTTGTGCTTGCGTTTTCACAAGGCATAACATATTTATTTATTTATTTTGGTTATTTTCGCCATGACGTAGTAGAATAATTTTTTGGATTTTGATATTTTAAAGTGAAGAGTATACAATATATAATTGCAAAACTGCTCATAAAAAAATTAAATGTTTAGAATTTTATAAAATATAAATACTTAATGAAAAATTATGAATATGTAATAATTCACTTCATTAATTTGTTACAATTTTATACTTTATTATTTAAAATGTATCCCTTACTTTAAAGGATATAAATATAATTTTCTTATGAGATAAAACATATTTTTTTATACATACAGTTTTAAATTTTGTTTGTAGCTTTAGCATATGAAAGTAAATGCTTTAATCGTAAAAATAATTTTTTTATGATATCTTTAATTAGTGATACTTTTTGTTATGATAGTATTGAATTTTAAATTTTTATCTTAATTTAAGAAATGTTATTGGCACTATTAACTCTTTGTTCAAAATTTTCATTAATTATTTTTAATAAAATTTTAAATTATCTTCAATTCAGTGAAAATAAACAAATAAAAATATAATTAATTAAAATTTGACTTGAATAAATAAATGATTTAATTTATGACAATTATAAAAAAGAGAAAATGCTAATACACCTCTCTATCTTTTGTTCAAATACACTTACACCCCTCAACCATCAAAAGTAGCAATTGAGTACCTAAACTTTTTAATCTATAGCAATTTAACTGTCATCTATGATGTTAAACTTTAATATATTACAGTTATCAAAAATTTTTTAATATAAAACAGAACAAGCTTATGGATTTTATTTATTTATTTTTAGGAAAATGATATTAACTTAGCAAAAAATATTCCTATTTTATTATTAAATAAAATTAAATAATTATTTAATTAATTTAACTAATAATTTATATACAATTAATCATGTATTAAATATTAAAATAAAAATAAATTATTAATTAATTATATATAAATTATTAATTATATTAATTAAATATTTAATTAATTTTATCTAAACATCAAATAAAGATACTCTCCTATCAAACTAACCTAAAAATTCATTTTCTCTTTATTTTTTTGTGTGGCTTTCAGTTTGCGGATTTTGTTCCTTTCTTCCTCTTCTCATCAAACCGCTCCCCTCTCACGACCTTTGCTACTATCGTGTCTCGCTGTCATTCTAGCAAGCCCATCACATCATACTTGCATGCTTATTTAGGAGCAGTTACCCAGACTTTTGTATCTTCTACAAATATTAACAATGCAAATCTGAAGACCCAGTTTTGAATTCTCCTAGGTATGATATTTAAGATAAATTATTAAATATTTATTAAATATTAATTTTATAATAAAAATTTAAAAATGTATTAAAAATAAATAATAAATAATAAATTATTTTAAATATTAATATTTAAAAATATATATAAATACCATAATAATTCGCGTATAATAAGAAAATTACAAGCATACACGAGCAACGAACGAGATTGAATTGCCTGCAGCTCATTGATTGCGGGCCCACCATAGAATCCACCTCTTTTGTCATTTTTGAAGAAAGATGGAGCTAGTGATGGGGTTTGTTTTTGAACCCGTTCTCGTTGTAGTTGAAGCTGAATCACTCTCGACTTGATAGGCTTACCAGTGGTGGGGAAACGCAAAACGGTGTGAAAGGACCTGCTTCATCGAGCAAGAGGAAGTGAGAAACGAATTCCCTAAGTCTGAAAGCAAAAAAATATTAAAAAAAATTAAAATTCCCTAAGCTTGTTCTCTTTTTTCTTTTTTTAATTTGATAACAGTGTCTATTAAATTTAACAGAATAGATGATGGAAGAGTGAATTGCTATAGATTAAGAAGTTTGGGTACTTAATTGCTACTTTCGATAGTTGAGGGGGTGTAAATGCACTTGAATGAAAGAGAAGGTGTATTAGCATTTTTCTCTTTAAAAAAATTATAATTAAAAATAGTTAATGACAATTAAGAACAAACATTTAGGAGTACCAATAGCTTCATCATTTAATTTAATATAGATTTTCCATAGACCGTTTGGCACAGCTTATATAATCAATTGAAAATCAATACGTTAGTCAACATGGATTGTCATAATTGATTGAAGGAAACTAGTTA
The DNA here is from genome assembly GCA_023212625.1 of Styphnolobium japonicum. Classification (NCBI taxonomy): domain Eukaryota; kingdom Viridiplantae; phylum Streptophyta; class Magnoliopsida; order Fabales; family Fabaceae; genus Styphnolobium; species Styphnolobium japonicum. Next base: position 7,897,571 of record JALBWW010000007.1, on the reverse strand, counting down.
GGATTATGCCTTTTTTATGTGCTCGGTTCAAATCCTCCATTCAAGCGGTAGTCCTATGGAAGAATAATTAACACCCATGTAAGAATAAAAATTTTATATTTATTTCATTTTTTTAATAATAAACAAGAACATTTATTTCATTTTAATTTAATAATTTAAAATCATTCAACTTAATGAAAAAAATATAGTAAAAATTGAAATTAATAAAAAGAGAGAATAATGATTTGACTTTAATGAAGAGAGATAATTTTACTCTTATCTATATTCATCACATTATAATATTTATTAAATATTCAAAAAAATTAATATCTTAATATTCTTATATTTATAATTTAAAAAAATCATATAACGTTAATTATTAATTACCAATAAAAGAAATTGTTACTTTCTATATTAAAATTGGTTTGTTGTGGTAGCATAAGTTATACTATTTCAATATGTAAGTTTTTACTTTTGACTATAATGAGTTCGTACATATAAGAACTATAATGAATTAGAAAGTTTCTTTACCTTGTATATTACACTAGCTAATTCTGTGTATATAAATAGAGTTTAATTTTCATTCATCGTCAACGTAAAAAAATTTTACATTGTCATTTAATCATGTGTTGTTAAATTATTAAAAGAGTTTGACTATTATAACAATCACCTAGAAAGTCTAACTCTTTTAATGATGTGTCAACATATAATTGAATGACAATATAAAATTTTTTTAATTAAAATTAAATTCATATAAATATGTAACTATTTCAATATGTAAGTTTTTTTTTTCTTTTTCTTTTTTTCAGGTGGAAACAATATTTAAGTTGTCCTCTTTCACCAATTGTTAGAGATTTTCAAGATAATTACTCTGTTATATTTTTTTTTCTTTTTGGGTATTCGGTATCTAAGGTAGGGCTCCATTTGATACATCTGATAATATAAGGTTACAGTATAAGACTTCATAGTATAAAGGAATTGATAAATTCTTATGCTATTAGGCAATGTTGTTAAAGCCGGACTGGATAGTGAACCGGAAAAGTTTCCGGTTCAGGTTCAACCGGTTCAACCGGTTTAACCGTTTGGTCGAACCGGATGATGTCATAATTACATATTAAATAAACAAATATATATATATATATATATATGACTCATAATACACATTACCAATAATAAAATGCATAATAAGGCTTTGGAGTTTTAATTATCAAGTCTCATATCACTCTCAGTTGAATAATTAAATGATTAAGAAATTAAAAAAAATTTAAAACATTAAAAAAGTTTAAAAATTAAAAAAAAAAAAAAAAGATGACCGGTTCAACCCAGTTTTACCCCGGTTTAACCTGGTTCAACCCGATTTTGACCGATTTTACCCGATTTTGACCAATTTTAACCGGTTCAACCCAGTCCAACCATGAATCCGGTTTTGGCATTGAACCATAACCGGATAAGGGACCGGTTCACGGTCCGACCGGCCGGTCCGGACAACATTGCTATTAGGTGCTTGTTAATTACTGCATAAATAAACTAATTATATAAATAAATATTTAACATCACGAAATTGTCCCTTTGCCAAAAAAAAAAAAACCTGGCTATTCTTCTTCTGGAAGAGGCCGAAACCTTCCAGCTCCTTCAATGGAAGAACCAGCAACCTTCATCCATGGAAGCAAATCCCAATAGGAGATACTTTTCTTTTTGCCCCTGGAAGACGCAGCCTTAAGTTCAGCAAATTTTCTCTACAATTTGGTTGGCATGTTTTGGGTTGCAGATAATGACGATGGCCTCTGTTGCAAGAAGACCATCCATTCTTCAAGATCATTTTCAATGGCATAGCCACATATTCTTACGATGACAAATTCTTCAAGATCTTTCTTGCTCTCGAATGAAAGGACCATCAGTTCATGATGCATAAGAAGATTTTTGGAGCAATTAAATTTTTGGAGCGATTATGGAGAAATAGGACACCGCACTTTGGTTATGCCTCCACTGATGACATTGTTCTTGACTATTCCGGCAGACCCCACCACGGTGGTGATGGACGGAAAGTGGTACCCATGGTAATGGGGATTATGCAGAGTGAGGGATGAGAGTTTGAGGGAGATGGAAGTAAATGGTAGTCTTGGAATTGATATCTTATCAGGTTATATTAAATGGTGTGGGTAAGGATAATGTTATATAATTATAGTGGATAAACATTTTTGATTGTATTTGGCTATATTATCAAATTGATTTACTAAACATCTTATTAAAGCAAAGCCTGATAGTATTTATTTATATTATTAGGTTCTCTTATACAATGTATTAAACGTAATCTATATATATATGACTATTTCAATATGTAAATTTCTTTTTTATGTTTTTTTGGGGGAAGGGTTTGAAACAATATTTAAATTGTACTCTTTCACTAATTATTAGAGATTTTTAAGAAAATTACTTTGTAACATATCCTTTTTTTTATATTCAATATTTAAAGTAAATTATTAATTATTTATCAATTTTTGATTATATTTAATAATTTTTTAAATATTTATTATAAAATTAACAACCAATAAATATTTAAGAATTTATCTTATATATTGTTTTCATAAAAATATCATAATAACTCCTATTAAATTATAAAGAGAGAACAATTCATTCACAAAGAGAGCAAGCATGAGGACGCTGACCATGATGAAAGTTTTAGCCTCATGTTATCCTGATATGCGGTGCAGCAACAACAACTCTAATTTGAGATTTGTTTCCTGGCGCAATGATCATGTAGATGGAGTGGTCTTAAATGCTGATGGAAGTTACAACAATAATAGAGCTGGGTTTGGAGGCATTATCAGAAACTGTGATGGAAGCTGGGTTGCTGGTTTTTTAGGCTTTATTGGTCCAACAAATCACACCTATGCTGAACTTCAAGGCTTATACCACGATTTGAAACTCTCATGGGAAATGGGATTTCGCAAGGTCTATTGCTATACTGATTCTTTGCATGTCATTCATCTTATTGGTCATGTTCAAAGTGCTTCTCACATGTATGCGGGTTTAATTCTCACCATTCGGGATCTCATCAACAAGAACTGGGAAATTACTCTGTGTCACACCCTTCGTGAGGGAAACTCCTGTGCAGATTTTTTTGCCAAGATGGGAGCGCACAATGACCACAGCTTGCTTCTGCATGTCAATCCTCCAGCTGAATTAGTTTTGGCTCTTTATGCTAATGCGTTGGGCACTTTTTTCCCCAGATTGTAGTTTCCGCTGTTTTCCTTTCTTTTTTCTTTGCTGTTTCTTTTCCTTACCCTACCAAAAAAAAAAAGAGAGCAAGCATGAACTCAACTTCAAAGGCATGAAAAATACTGATCAAGATTTTCATCACTCTCCATCAAGTAGAATTAAAATCGGAAAAATGTAAGGACAAAATTATTGAGCTATCGAACATCGACAATAAATTAGCATCAAACCCATACTGTATCTTATTATTTATTCCATGGATAACAAGTGTCACACACTGCATAGTTTCAAATTAAAACGGGAAAAATGCAAGGACAGCAATATTGGGCTATCGATCATGGACAATGGACAATAAATCAGGATCAAGCCCATACTGTGCCTTATTAATTATTCCATGGATAGCAAATGTCGAACTGTTTAGTATCTACGTTAAACATGCATGGTTGGTTTTGCTTTATGCTCCAACAGCAATTCTCGCATCTGAGGACGTCCCTTTCAGCTATGTATATATCAAACCAATGAAAGCCACCTTGCCATTGAAAGGAACAATAGAATTGTGTTGTTTCAAAAAAGTTAACTCTGAAATGCCATTCAAAGGACGCACCAGGATGGAGAAGTTGCACTCCAAGATCATCGTCTCCAGATTTGCAGTGAAGGGTCAGGTCCAGATTCCCATCCAAGAAATTGGTGACTCTTACATATGTTTTGCTTCCAAAAGCATTGGAACCTGATGGCAACAAAAGCAGACATAGTTGGAGAACAATCTTGGCAAACAGAGACATTGTGATGATATTTTTTTAGTCTGTTTGAAACTAACTGAGGATTTATTGACTTTATTTATAGATAAAAAAATTGTTTAGAAAATTATATAATAGGAATGGATTTAATTTAAAAATTAATATTTTATTTGAAAATTGATAAAATAATAATTTATTTAATTTTTAAATCCTTTTGATTTTAATTAGTTATACACATTAAATCAATTTCATTTTTAATACTATATCTGGAATCATTAAAAAAATTGATTTAATTTAGAAATAAATTCCTATGTTTGTAAGTCATTATAACAAGAGTTTAAATTTGATCTGTTAGTTATATTATCATTCAATAATGTGTTGACACATCATTAAAAAGAGTTTGACTTTCAAAGTATATGTTTTGATAATTAATATTTTTTAATAATTTAACAATATATAATTGAATGATAGTATTAAAAAGTTTTATACTGACAATGAATCAAAATTAAATTCATGAATTCATTTGCAAATCAATTCTTATGTTTTGAACACATTAAATATGAATTGAATTGATTTTATTTTTTATTTTAATTGATCATTCTTATTTAAAATATATAAAATGGCTAAAATAAGAAGGAAAAATTGTTAATTTAAATAATTAAAACTTAAACAAAACAAAAACCAATTATATTTGAGTGGATTTCTACATATACACAATAAAAATCATAAGGATTTTACAATCAATTCAAATTCTATTTTATAACTTTTCAAATAAATAATTTCATTTAAAAATCAAATCAATTTTCAAATTTTGTCTTTCCAAATATACTCTTATACTGTGTTTGAAATTATTTAAAAATTAATTTTCATGTTTAGAAATTATTATAAAAAATATGATTTGTATTGATTTACAAATCAATTTTCATATTTTGAATACATTAAAGATGAATTAAATTCATTTTATTTTAATCATTTTAGAATTTATTTTCTTTATTTGGAATAGGTAAAATAGCTAAATTAATGAGGACAAAAAATCAATTCAAATAATTAAAACTAAAATAAAATCTAATACACTTAAATCCAATCATATTTGAGTGCATGCACATAACTAAAATAATAAAGATTTTAAAATCAATTCAATTTTATTTTATAACTTTTAAAACAAAATATTTCATTTACAAATAAAATTACTTTATAAGTTTTGTGATTCCAAACTGTCAATTGGTGGTGAATCTCAGTTATAGGCTGAAAGAGAAACAAATGCAATGGAGGAGTGACATATATGTGTGAGAGATTTTGGATAGACATAATCTATAAATATATTGAACCAATTAAAAAATGTAATTAGTTTGACTAACATTTCGTGGATCTACTAAATATCTACCTATCAACTATCAAATCACTTCGTTCCAACCACAATAGTTACGTTTTACGAATGTGTGGACAGTTTGTAAACAAAAGTAAAATGGATATATATTCATTAGTTATAATTTTCTAAATTTATCTTCAATTAAATAATTTTTTTAATTCAAATTAAATCTAAATTAATTATATTCTTATTTAGATATTTACATTGAGTAATTTATGAAATTATAATTAAAAGTAATTAATATAGAACATGAATAAATAATTGTAAGTGTCAATTATTATTGTGCACATGTAAGTTTGTTGCACCGCAATTACAAAGGCTGGAGGACAGCCCAGTCACAAGTTTTTGTCAAGTGGGAAATGAACCAGAAAGATGCTAGCAACCCCTTTACACTCCAAAGCCAATTTTGTGTGCGCAAACGCACTACTTTGAAAACCCATTAATCCACTATGGATATACATAATATAATAAGAGAAGAGACCATCAAACCCAAAACCTCATCTTGGGCTCCACGACCAGATCAATATGGAGCTGACAGCGATTAAGTTACTGCCTCATATAGCCAGTCTCGTTTGGTAAGATCAGAAAAAAACTAGCTAGGCAATAGTTGTTGCGGAAATAGAAAGAAGTGCATGCAATGCAATGCCAATAAGTGATAAAAAGAACTCCTAGAATATAAGCGAAGTGTGGCAAGGAAAATCGTGGGTTAACTGGGAACATTGTTAAGTATTGACCAAGAAAGTATAAGATTCTAATTTTCAAATTTTATGAGACTTTAATTATTGACCAAGAAAATTGTGTTTACTATTCTTTTTTATTTAACACTTTGACGTGAATTTGAATTTACTTGTGTGATTAAGAACATTGAAATCAATAGAAAAGTTTGCAGATAATTAAAAGAGTTTAAGTTTAATTTATTGTCAACTTAAAATTTTTGCATTATCATTAAACAAGAAAGTATTATATCATATAATAATTAAAAAATTTCAATTACAATAAAATATTTTAATAATTTTTTAAAATAAATAACATCATTTAATTTATTAATAGTGTAAATTTCTCTCAACAAATTAAAATTAAATATTCATTAAAATTTTCTTTTGCCCATCTTTTAGTTCAATTTTTTTCTTTTCTTTAAAGTTTGGTGTACTTTATTCCACCGCAAAGATTTACCACTTTGCCCTAATAATTGAGACAATCCTAAATGGGTTTGCTCAATGGATTTGATTGGAGCCAAAAGTGACTAATCAAAACGAAACGCGTCAATGGTAAAAGCAAATTTGTAAGCACCTTTTTGGATATAAATGATGCAATGCAATCATAATATATTCCACTGCAATCTAGTGCCCAGATTTTGTCTTTCCTTGTTTGAATACCATAATGATTCAACAGCAAATCTTTCTTCCTTATGTCAATCCTATCATGTCCTAGACATCATTTTGTCTCACACGTGGTTTTCCGGTTTTAGCAGCCACAGAATGTTTTTGTGAATGACACTGTGGAGCTCAAGCCTAAGTGCCTAAGTCCTTAGGCACTGACCAAGCTGTATTCAAAAGCATGGTTGGGAAATGGGATCATCTACTAGTTTGGATTCAATGTATTTAACCGCATGCATGGCCATTTTGATAGATTCCCTGTGCACTTTGCACAAACGTTATGGGACTAATATTTTCATTTTGAAAGACAATACCCAAATTACAAGTAATTGTCTCTTAGGCCATGACTCGTGCTTGCTGTTTTGTGTGAACACACTATATGTCGTATCTGAATTTGACAAATGGAGAGCTGATAAAAGTGTCTATATGGTTTGTACTTTGTCAACTTAATGATGCTTTTTTTTATACTTAAACCTAGTTTCAAGCATCTAGATGCTTATTGACCAAGTATTTAGTCAAAACTATTCACAGAAGAATGTGAGTTCCCTGCATAACGGAATATACAAATTCATCATGGTTGGGATGCTTGCTTACCAGCCTGTCTTGCCGAGTGTGAATGCATATTAAAATCAGGCAGCAGGAAAAAGAAAATGAAACTATCTACAACATCTTTATCTTGCATTGGTCTCTGCTAACCAATTCTTCTTTTCTCTTCATCACTTTCTCCCTCTCATTTATATCAGAAGACTTGGTATTTGTGTTAACTATGAAATATATAACTCTTTCAGCAAACAGGAGAGGGTGAGACAAAGTGTATGCACTTTTAGCGACAGAAGTTGTATCTTTATTCAACCCTTGTTGATGGCCTTTTATCCATAGCCTTTTCAATTAGTCATGGTCATAGACTCATGATAGCCCACAATCATTCAGTTGAGGCCAACCATTAATTTCCCACAATCATTCGGTTATATCCTAATGACTCTACGCAAAGGCACTAACAAGTTAGTTTTGCTTTAGCTTTATGCTATATATCTTTGTTGGCACTTCTCCCACTTGTTTGACACAAATAATATACTTGTCTTCTCTATACTCTGTCTTATATCTGTCTGTCTGTGTTACCCTTCTTCAGCTCTAAGCTTCTGACCGAACTTCTATATACTATATATCTTCTGACCGAACTTCAGCTCTAACCCAAAACTTAGGTGGCAATATACCATATCTCTTCTTCACGTCTTAGACATGATGTCTAAGTCCAAACCTTATGCTGAGCTTCCCATTTTAGACATTTCTCAGCCATTACAGCCATCTTCTCTATCCTCTCTTTCAGAAGGCTGCAAAGATTGGGGATTTTTTCACATAATCAACCATGGAATCTCCAAAGATCTTTGCAGCCAGCTCCATTCACTATCCGAATACCTATTCAGCCTCCCCTCTGATACTAAACTTAAACTTGGTCCTTTCTCCTCTATAAAATCTTACACCCCTCATTTCATTGCTTCTCCATTCTTTGAGAGCCTCCGAGTTAATGGACCCAACTTCTATGTTTCTGCTAAGAGTTCTGAAGATATCCTCTTTGACAAACAGAATTCTAAATTCAGGTAATGTATAAGCACGTTGTTATCACATTAAGCTTTCAGTACTGTTTTGCCATTCTAAGCCTAATTTCTCTTTCTGCTTTTATTTAATCAAGCATAAGTTTATTTCTCTTCTCATGTTTTGATCAATAGTGAGACCCTGCAAGAATATTGTAATAAGATGGCAGATTTGTCGGAAAAAATTCTGAAGCTTGTGTTGATGAGCTTAGGGGATGGCTTCGAGAAGTTGTTTTATGATTCTGAATTCAAGAAGTGCCATGGTTACTTGAGGATAAACAACTACTCTGCTCCAGAAAGTTTGGAAGATCAAGTTGAGGGGCTTGGTATGCATACCGATATGAGCTGTGTTACTATCTTATATCAAGATGAAATAGGAGGGCTTCAGGTGAGATCACATGAGGGCAAGTGGATAGACATAAGCCCATCTGAGGGGACCCTAGTGGTGAACATAGGGGATATGCTGCAAGCTTGGAGCAATGATAAATTAAGGTCCTCAGAACATAGAGTTGTTTTGAAGCAGCCTATGAACCGATTTTCCTTGGCTTTTTTTTGGTGCTTTGAGGATGAGAAGGTGATCTTGGCACCAGGTAAAGTGGTTGGAGAAGGAAACAAGAGGATGTACGACCCATTTGTGTGCTTGGACTATTTGAAATTCAGAGAGAACAATCAAAGTGGAAGATTTGAAAAGGTGGGTTTCACAGTCAGAGATTTTGCTGGGATCAAGTCTCAACTGTAAAGTGAAAATCAATTCATTCATCGTCCCTGTGGATCACACACAGATAATAGTTTATGCTTGCTATGACTTGCATTTATGGTGCGCTAAGTTGTGAAATTGGTATATAAAATAAATAGGCAAAAAGACTTTGCTGGTCTTAAAATGTGTATATTTAGTTGCATAGTTTGTATTTTCTACTGTTTTATCGTGAAAGAGAACAAAACAGTGTAAAGTTTAGATGAGTTAGAAAACTTGATCAGGGGATGGTTGCATGATGATCTATAGTTGGAGTTTCCAACGGCAAATGGAGAATCATGTGTTCTTTGGTTTGATGTAAATATCATTTATTCAGCAGACAATAATACTAATTTTAAAAGCATACATACACTTAGATAGGGCTAAAACAGTTTTATATGGTCGGTAAGATAATAAAACCGCCTCCATTTTGTAGAAAACTGCTATTGAATAGCAATAACGAACTCTATTTACTGCACATATTTTTCTACATTAGTTTCCACCAGCAAATCTATTTGCTCTTGTTAGTTTTTAGATGTATCAAATAAAGAAGAAAACTTTCCTTTGCAAATATACATAGATTTTCTTGGGTTTTGCCAATGTCCAAATGTTTTCAACAATGTTCCGAGTTACCTTTGGAAAAAAATAAATAGATAAACTGAAAGGCCAAAATGGAACTATGCGACTTCTAGTGTAGGAGCTTGTGCCATCCGAGCTGTATGCTTTTGACAAAATTTATGTAAAGCATCTGATCCCAAGGCAGAAATACAGGGAATAATATTATATGAAAAATATATATGAAGATAAAAAGAGAGAATAAAAGTGTGAAATCATGAATTGTATCTGTGTGAAAAGTTTTAATATAACAATTTTAAAATAAATCTAATGATGCAAGTGTGGATTTTTATATATTAAAATACTATTTATATAACATTACTCATACAGCTAATCGAATGTCTTTTTTATTACAAAATTAAAAGTCATACTTAGAAACAGTTAGACTAGGAGAAATAAAATATCCAGAAATATAAGCATTATTTCTCAGTTCCTCAACAAAAATTAAATTCATCTCACCTTCATTAATATCCAAAACTCTATGGGCATCACTCCTTTTTTACAAGAATGGAATGAAAACACAAGAAGAAAAAAGGATTAATTACCCTATTTTTTATTTGAAATTTTATAATAAAAAATTAGGAAGTGGAGAGATTTTTTTCCCTCACTTCAAAATATATGTTAACTTTTGGAAAGGAAAGAAAAGTATGGCTTCCCTTATCCTCTCCTCTCTCCCAACTTTTTAAAAATAAAAAATTTTAAAAAAATGAAAGGAATTTTCAGTATCTCTCTCTCATTTCTCATCGTTCTCCTCTTCTGAAAAATATGAAAAACACTAAACTACTAAACTATAAATGATGTAATGTAATGGACATTCTTAAATCACTTTCCCTTTTACTTTTAAATTTTCCTCCAAATTTGACAAGGTTATAAACAGAGAGGGCTTTGGACACTGCATCTATCTCTCGATGGGATGCTTTATAAGAACAGGTTTGCATTTTGATTTGTATGGTCACTGCTAGTTAGTCATATCACATGCTTCAACTCATTTATTAACAAAATATTGCTAATTATTATCTTATTCACTTCCGTGAGTATCACCATATACTCATGAATCATGTGTTGGAGCTTACGTACTTTATTTGCTTTAGCATTTATGTCGAAAAATTTTTCTTCTTATTTTCTCTATTATGGGAAGTATAATCACAATGATAAATTCAATATTTTGGCTGTTGGCCATTTTCCATTATTCTAAATAAATGTTTTCATTTTTTTTATGAAAAAAAATACTTTTTTATTATCTCATTGATTAATAAAAACAGTTAATTATTATCTCATTCTCAATTCCTTGAGCATCACCGTAATACACATGAATGATATGTGGGGTCTTGGCGCTGGAGCTTAATGTATTTTATTTGCCTTTTGTCAACAATTCTCTTTTCTTATTTTCTCTATCAGTTTTGTTTATGGGAAGTATAATCACAATGATGAATTCATTATTTTGGCATTTGGCCAAATTGCCACTATTGTAAATAAGTTTTCAATTTTTTTATGAGAAATTTTTTTTTTATTCACCCCATAGTCAACTGTGCAAATAAAATATAAACAATTTTATATCATTTTAATGAATTTTTTTAATAATTCTCATAATTAATTTTTAAAAAATATTAAATATTTTTTAGATTCTTAAAATTTAAATTTTTTTTATTTAATACTTTCTTATTTAGTAATTAAGAAGATGTTAAAGAGAATATAATATTACTAATAAAATATATTTAATAATCAATTTATTTGGTCAATATACAACAGTGGAGAGAGAGAGAGAGAGAGAGAGAGAGAGAGAGAGATTATAGTTGTGATTAATAGGCCAACAGCCCAAAAGGTTCATAACAAGGAACTAAAACAAACAACGAGTTGCCACTCGTTGAGATATGCCGCCGTTTCCTAGATTTTTTGTAGTTGAGAAAATAGAAGATCATAGCTATAGCGAAAGGATTTAGAGTGTATCATGAGGATGAGACTAAAGACGAAATAAAAGTTGACTGCCAAAGATGATACTCAATCTCATAATTAGATATCCTAAAAACTAGGTGAAATGACGAAAAAAAAATCATAGTATAGTTTGAAGCTACCTCTAGCCTGTAATTATAAGAGATGTTGAGTTTTAAACTCGTAATAAATTCTGTGCTTGTGGAGTGTCATCAAACACAGGAGCAGGGCCCTCATGTGAGAATTTGGAGTGAGGGTCTCTCTCCTATGAGAACCAAGACTACGCAAAAGTGTGAGTTCGAGAGTTCAAAATTTTGCTTTTAGATTATCATGTACATGGTATACTTTTTAAAAATTATATAAACAATTATGTTCAAGACAAAAGCTATCATTGATTCAGGATCAAATTTATACTATTGATAAGTAAAAGTTTGAAGTAATGACCTAAAAGTCTATAGAAGTATATGTATTATATGTATTTTTAATTGTCAAAAAGTTTGTAGTTTAATTATTCCTGTCCTTAATCTTTAATATTAGAGTGTGATGATGATATTAACATAGTGAGATACAAGTGGTAGATACTTGGACCCTTTAAGCATGTGATAAGGGGTTCAATTCTTGACTCATGTGTACGAAAAATCATCTATTGAAATATGTTAATTTCTTAAATAAATCTCAATACTTTTAGGGATTAGTCTCCGCAGTTGCACGGCGGGGATATCTTGGGAAACAAAAAAAAGTGTGATGATGATGTCAAAAGTTTAATCTTCTATTAGGTTTTTTTACCCAAAATGCTTATTCTAATGTAATAATAAAAAAACCCAATAATAAAGAAATTTAATAGCTACCTATCATCGTAGTTAAAGCCATAATATGACCAACGGTCAATGATGTTTAATGAGCAAACGGCTAGTAAGAATGTAGCATGTAAACAAGCTCTTTCTTTTTTTAAAGACATAGATATGTTATATATTATGTGTAGTATACCTGGTTAAAGAAAGGTGAAAGAGAGTTGTGAATTGTCCAATGAAATAATAAAAAATAACATAATATATATGTAAATGTAAGCATTTATAAGTAGCATTACTGGTGACATTGTATAAGTCATTTAGTTGTCGTCATTCATGAGTCATGAAAGGGTAAGAAAAAGGTAGATATATCACTTGTGAAACACAAAAGTACCACACACACACACACACACATATATGGCTTTTGGAGTTACGCAAATGGATCAATTAGAAAATTAGAACGTTGTTCCGCTTTATTTGAAAATCTCAGAAGGTTGTTGCAGACATGGTCAAGAAAGGTGCTTCAGATTCATATATATTTTTAAAAATAAAATATGGGACTCAAAGTAGAGATTGCACGCAAATTAGTTGAGTAAGGTTTCTATCTTCGAAGAATTATGTAATCCTAATTTACACATTAACTAATATTATAGATAGCAATCTCAGAATGTATCGTAGCAATAAAAAATATCTGATTTAATTACTTAATAGAAGGTGCTAGAATTTCGATCCAAAAATAAAGAAAGGTATTAGAAGAAAACTAATTGATGCAAAGCATTACCAAGTAATAATTCACAATAAGAGAGCAAATCCACACAAAATGGATCTAATAAAAGATAATTTTGTTATCTTCTTCATACATGCATCTCTGCAAAAAAAAAAAAAAAATTGTTTATCTGGTCTTAATTTAGTTTTTTTTTTCCTTCTAAAAAAACAGATGTTTATCTGGTAGATATTTTCCACAGGAACACCAGGATCAATCTGGAAATCTAAACTTCATTTTTGCTCCTTGAAACATCACAGCGATGTATTTAAAATCTATAGAGAGAAGATTTTCAAGCACCATCTTGATAACCTCGGAACCATACATTCAAAATTCACATTTTTTTTTTGGTAAGACGAAGTGTGCCTAGTAGGACTAATCGTTGCTCAGAGATTGGCTTCCCCTGACTAGAACGTACTTTTAATGAGATTTGAATCCTCATAGCTGCAGGTAAAGTCTTCACACATGAAACTCAGTTTGTTAACTAAGCCACATCTCATGATTACATTCAAAATTCACTTTTTAAATACAGGGAAACAGCTCTATACTGCTGGCAGCAAACAAAAATCATCCAGATGCATGCAACAGATTGAAGTGAGTTAAAAATGATAGGACCTAAATTAAATTGCAGAATTGAGCTTTTATAACTCTTCACAACTCAACAAAAGTACAATAGCCAAAATTAAGGTTCATATAATAAGATATACTTGTTAGGAAGTAAAATCACTGTTCTGGAGTTACGAAGTTTTGAAGTAACCTAATCAGAAGTATTTACTACTGCCAGGAGAAATCCAAATAGACAAGTCAAATATTTCCAGACACTTTCCAGAATGCTTCTTTGATAATCCCCAGCGGTGCATTTGCTGCTCCTCGAAACTGAAATAAAGTTCTAAAAGAGTTCAAACTTCACTACAATGATTAAAGGGAGTGGATCAGTATGAAAGAAAACTGACTTCCAAATAAGACTTTCTCCAGTTACTCATAAAATAAATCACAGCCATAGGCTAGAATATTTTGATACTGTCCTAACCCAGAATTAACATACTCTTCTCCTCCCTTCATGCTAGGCCTAAGTAACCAATGGTCACAATGCCCCCTATCAGAATAGGCTGTCTAAGATAATTTGGCAGCAGGTCATAGTCATGCTACTTTGCGAAAGAAACAACCATTTAGAAGCAGTTAGAGGAATGCAGTTTATACTAGTAAAAATTAGAAGGACAAACCTTAGATTTAAGTGTCAATATGAGAACACCATCAACTGTTGATGATTCAACAGTGTGGGCATCTAAATGCAGATTGTTTACGGCATCCATGATATCATGCAATATGTATTCCCTATAAGGACATTCCATCTCAATCAGAACCTCCTGCCCCTTCATGTTGACTTTCACATCCATTGGCTTAGCTTCTTCAGAAACAATTCTATCTAGCTCTGTGTCTGTCTCATTGATATCACAAGCCTTCCTCTTGTTTATCCTAAGTTTCATTCCCTTGTAAATCTTTCTGGTGCCATAGTTATCTGATATCTGCTCTAGCTCATCTGGGCATTTTCTTCTGGTTCTTGCTTCAGAATCTGCAATGTCGGTGTAAGATTCTAGTTCTTCCACTCTAGCCTCAAGCTCTTTCAAGTATTTAATTGTGTCCCCAATGATTGAAATCTTCTCCACCTGCATATGATTAGCAAGTCATGGTACAAGAAGATATTCCAATATTTACAAAGTGACCTCATGAAATACTATAAAAGGTTTTGCAAACCTAATTCCTGACTAAATATAGCAAAAACAGATTTAACAAACTGCTTAGATGGGTTTCAGCGCTCTCTCTACAAACTTCCATATCCTTAAGGACTTCCTAAAACTCAAAGGAAAGAAAGAAAGAAAAAAAGCCTATAGCTGTCAAACATAAAAACCATTTAGGGGCCTGCACATAACAATTTAAGGCTTTAGATGAACTGATTCCTTAACATGTTATCAGAGCCTTTTGGAACAAATGGTTAAGAGTTTAAACTTTGTCATTCCCATTCCATTAATAAATCAAATTTCAGAACAGGGTATTGGTGCACCTGTGATTTATCCATGCTCAAATCTAAAGGGTCTTCACGTGAGGGTTGCAATAAACAGAAATCATACTTGGGCCTACACTTACTAGCTAAGCTTTTAGATGAAGTGGTCCCTCGACAATAGCATTGTAACATGAAGTTTCCAGCTACATGACTCACATCCAATGGTAACATGAATTTTAGCAGATGACAAGTAAATACCTCACTTATAGAAGGAACCACGGACTTGAGAACCTGAAAGTTTTCAGTTTCTTTTTTTTTATCAGACAAGGCATTTCCCATGAAATTATCAGCATTTTCCAATTTAATAGTCCATTCTATTTTGTCATTTTCTTTTTGTGATTTGAGAGAGGAGCAACTGCTATGCATCAAAGGGATAGTAAACAAAATCTTCTTTAACATGCTTTGGTCAATCCATGGCCTTGTCCTCTCAGAAATTCCTTCTTTCTTCCATTTAACAAAACTTGATTTGCAATTTGATTTACTAGCATATGGATTTTCTTTAAATGTTGATGAATTTCCCAAAAGAGCACAAAGAGTTCTTGAGTAGTTCAACAAGTCTTCGTCAGCTCCAATATCCAAGGAGCTTCGTTTTGAGTGATTGCAGTCTTGAAGTTCCCTTAATTGAATTTGGCTTACGTTTTCAAAAGTTTGGCCTTGGTTCTCAGAAGATTCAGATATACAATCGCAAGAACTCGTGGAATCTGGGGCACCATTGCTTAGGGAATCATCCATAAAATGCCAGCAGTGAACTTGAGAAGGCCCATCATTGATGCCCTCAGTCATGCACTCTTCCACCCGGCAATGGTGCTTACAACCATTAGAACATCCATCAGGAGAATCCATGTTAGAATCTTCATTGTTATCTTGTAATTCCTTGACAGGATCTTGATCAAATTTGATTTCTTCTGCAGGGGAACATGAATTCTCAAAAGCGACCGTATCTAATATCCCATGGTCACCATTGGTGCATGTTGGATATTTATCATCACATGGTTTATTAAGGGCAATGGAAGATTTATCAGAGCAGATAGGCTTTGAGAATTCTAAGAAGCAAGCCTTGACATGTTGAATGAGAGTAGGGTCTTCTGAGACCTATAAATAACAAATAAAAGAGCAGAAGTGTTTAATATTATCACAAGTTATCGGCTGCATATCTTCATATAAATTTAACATTGAAAAGATAAAGAAACTAGCTTGTGGAAGAACACAACGGAAAACAGAAAAGTTACCAGTTCAGTTGTGCCCATCTCAATAACGCCTCCCAGATAGGGAAAACACACCACAGTCTGGAAAACAGGTTTAACAGACAATATGAACATTAATTTCTACATTTCTGTCATAGGTAAAACTCAGAATATGGGATTCTATCGTAGTAACATTTGAAGGTGCCAGTAAAGTAGTCTCAAATTCCTAAAAGCTGCAGATAGTTTAGTCTGGTTGGAAATTTCTCAATCCTTGTGTTAAAGAGAACCTTTTGATGCTACCTTTTTGGTTGAGAAGACAGAAAGGACTTTTACTGTCATAAATTGCAATTTTGTTTTCTGCTTTTGTTCCCATATTATATCTAGGGAAGGAAGTATAACCTTTAAATAGAAAAGGTTCTACAACCTTAGTTTTTTTAATTCTTATTAATTATGCAGGAACTAGTAACTTTTTTGCTGCATCACTGATGTAAAAGAAGCTTGAGTATGCACTAGTTTTACCTGAATTGACGCACTCTACGCACAGCAATTGAGGCCCATTTTCAGATGAAAAAGTTGTCAAAGATGAAGAAAGTCAGTTTTCTCTAGCTCTTAACAAAATCATCTAGCTATATCCTACAGTCATATGTTATACCAATTAAAAAACCAAATTTATGGGTAAAATCCAACCTTTGCTAGCAAATAACGAGAGAAAACTTTACTATCTGCATCTTGAGCATTGCATAACCAGATTGTTTCACCAATTTCTAGTGCTCTTCCAGGCAAACTGGGTCACAAGGAGAGAAGAATCTACCATAGTGAAACATTAAAAAATATAGACTACAAGAACGAAAGCTGAAAGGAATTAACCAAAAAATGTTATTACTCCCATAGATGAATTTAATGAGATGAGAACATGGTACCTTTGGCTGGGATGGAACACAAAGGACATGCAAACCAAGTAATACCACTCTGAGTCTGTGAGGTCCTCTGGAGATAATGCAGCAGAAGGCCTTTTAGCTTGTGGGTCAGCTTCACCTACAAGAAACTTGTATAGTTCTTTCAGTTGCTCACTCCTCTGCAGGCCTATTTTATCAGCCTTAATTTCCATGGTTTGGACTGTCTTCATTGTCTTCGTGTCTCCATTATAGTAGCCATCCCTCCATTCCAGTGCTCTGTTGATCACATGATTCACATTACATAGGGTAAGCAGCAAGGTGGCCTATTTCTTCTTTACATAATTACATCAAGCCTATTTCTCATTTATATCTTGCTCTTTTTCTTTTTCTTATTCTTTTTTTTTCCTTTTGGTTTTTCCTCTTATCCGTTTCTGTAATAGAAATGCAACAAGTTTCCAATTTACATATCTTTAGCTCCATTTTAATTTTCACTCTCCTGTCTAAAATGGGAGAACTAATTTGCAATAAATTACAATCTTTCCTTCAATAACCCAAAATCAATTGTATTTTTCCTCAAATCTACAATCCTCTCAGAGACTGAGTTCTCACTGTGTATTTATGTGAGAAGGGGGGGGGGGGGAAATACATCTGATATGATAATTGATTCTGCAGATCACTTCATTTTATTTTTGTTGCATAAAAGCAGTAACTCTCAGAAGTTCTCACACAACACCTCTTCATGGAACTAAAGACAAATGATGTTCATTTACACGAGGTTCAGAACATCCAAATTACCAAATTTCTGATTTAAGAGCAACCTGAACCAAGAACAGAACTGAAGCTGAGAAAAAAGAAGAAATATTAGTGAAGCAAACAAAACTCTAAGATGGGTGTTTTCTACCCTTTTTGGCTGGTTGAAGATGACCAGAAAATCCCATAGCTCCACTGAATACTTTTTACTGCAACAGCTAGCTGTGTTCTTAGGTTCTTCGACATCCTCACATGCTTTGGGCTCCCAGAGGCCATCCCTGCTAGCTCGGAGTTGATCCTTAAGAAACTAAAATGTCATCAAACCTGCAGCATAGTCACTTTCATATCATGTTTTTCGGACATAAAGATTAAAAAAAAAAAAAAGATTACTTTCATTTGGTCATAAAATAAGAAGAAACCTTTTGTTGTTTAATCTCAACACTTCATCAGACTAAATGGCTCTACAACATAGATCAAAACAACTTTGGTTAGTTTCAGTACCAAAATGGATTTATGCTGAAACTAGGGAATGAAGGAAGGTAGACTTCACATTTTCCGTTTTTATTTTCTTCTATTTTTCCTTATATGGTTATTATAACTGAAGAATCAAGAGTGTACGATTTCTAAGTCCAAGTTTACAGTGCAATATCAATGTGCCATTTTTTTTATCATTAGATTGAATTTGCATTTAATAAAAAAAATTGTACCGAATTTATTTTTTTATTTTTTTGTGAAAATTTTGACAGTACAAAAAATATCACCTAGTAGTTGCATTAGTGCAATAGTAATATCATAGAATTTTCCTTTTCTAAAAATAGAAGAATATAAAATTAGTATGGCTTTGGATATTTTAAGATGTGAAATTATTTAGAAATATTTTTAATCCAGAAAATTTGTAGATACAAATTTATTGTAATTTTTATTTCTTTAAGAATTTTATATTTAACATTTTTCTTCTGAAAATTATTTTATATATATATATATATATATATATATATATATATATATATATATACATATATTGGACTATAAGTCGTTGTCTCTTTCCTTTCTTTAAGAATTGTACATTTAGCATTTTTCTTCCAAAACGATTATGTGATTTTCAAAAGATTAGACACACATACTAAAATTAAGAATACAGATATCCGTACATTCTTTCTACATCAATAAATTTGTTTTTATGTTAGATTATATCAAAATTTTCCTATACAAATTCATATATAATCTAGAGTAAATTACAATTACCCTTCTTGAGATATACTAAAATAACACCCAATATCTTTCTCATGCAAGAATGACACTCTATTCATCTCATTGAATTCCTCTACCAAACAAAAACTTGTAAAATGCTAACGGAATTTTTTTGTTAACTTGATATTTAATCATGGTTACATTATTTCAAAAAATTTAAACTAATAAAGAATTAACAAAGCTGGATAGAATGATCACACGATATTGATCAATATAAATTAATATTGATAATTGTCTTCATTTTTGAAATTTTTGAATAATTAATTGTTTTGAATAAAGATTCTAAAAGGAATTTTCATATGATTGACATGTAACTGTTTCAATAGATGTGAGAGATCAAATAGTGGTTGAGCTCGACAAATAACCAAAAACACCAATAAAGAATGAAAACAGTTATCAATACTAATTTATATGGATCAACACTGTGTGATCGTTGTCTAGCTTTAATTAATTCTTCAACAATTAAAAATAAATAAATAATAAAATAAATAATTAAAATTAAGACACATAAGTTAATCATGGTTAAATATCAAGTTTAAAAAAATATTTTGTTAGCATCTTACAAGATTTTGTTGGGTAAAAGAGTCTAATGGAGGTAGAGTGTCATCTTGTATGAGAATGAGGCTAGTATTATTTTAGTATACCTCAAGAAATGTAAGTTTAATTTACTCTGTAATAATAGTAATAACATATTTTTTCCATTTTGATTTTAAAATCACTGACTAGTTCAAGTTTTAATACCTTCGTTCATCACTTTCATGTGGTCCCTTTTCTTACACACAACATTGGTTTGAGTTAATAATAATAATAATAATAATAATAATAATAAATATTTTACAGGATTTAATAAAACATGATTAGATGACACTCACAATAAATTAAAATGATATATATGCATGAACAAACTCCGTACAAAATTTTCACAAAGTTTTATCTAAGTTATTGGATAAAGTTTGAATTTTATTTTAACTTTTTTTTTAAATAGTTATATGAGTTTACCTTAAAGTCTTTAAAGAATTTGTAAAAAAAAATTTATATGAGTATCATTACTCATTACTTAATTAGTTAACTGGAAGTTTACTTTTCAATCAAATTAAATATATAAATTCCCATACAATCACACAAAATAAATAACTGTTTTTCACCGGTAAAAAGGCTACCTAACCGTAAATGATCCTCTTGAAAATTTGTTTTCCACGAAGAGACACAAAGGTTTCAATTTCAAACTTTTTATTTAGGAATTAGAAGAGATTGCAGATAACACACGTCACGATCACAATCAACAATTGGAAAGAAGATGAGGTCTGGGATAATAACTTGAACGAAGTTCCATGGCAAATATTAGAGCAAGCACAATATGCTGAAATTTATTATACGCATGCATATGTATGAGCTGACAATCAGAAAGAAAATAGTCACAAATCACTATCGCAAGAACTCACTTCTTGTTTTGGGAATTATTAATGACTTTCGGAAGTCCATGATCACCAAAATGGCAATGCCAAGAAAACAAAGAAAGAAAAATTTACTGCAAAAGTGTGGGATTTTACGCGCGAGCCGGACAATTAAATTATACATAAATTTATATAAAACAAATTATTTGACTATACACAAATTAAAAAAATTAATTATATACTAAAAGTAGTAAAATTTGATCTCTTATGTAATTGTTAATATAATTATTTTTTTAGTGATTCATATATACATAATTGAATGATGATATAAAAAAATGTTACATTGAGAATGAATTAAAATTAAACTAATAAATAAATGAGATAAAATGAAAACAATCCCAAATTAGTAATTTTCAAATGAGTAATTGTACGAGCATATATTTTATCTTCATAAATTTTCTCACATATTTAGAGGTGGACTTTGGACAATTTTAAAAAGTTATAAGACTAATGTGTTATTCAATTACTTACATGAGAGCCATGAAAAATTTATAAGAATAAAGTCTGTATAATTGTCATAAGATTTAATTTTAATTCATTATTAATGTAAAAAAAATTACATTATCATCTAATCATATGCTGGCACATCATTAAAAGAGTTAAACTTTTTAAATAATTATTATGATAGTCAAATTCTTTTAATGATTTGGCAATACATGATTAGATAATTGTATAAATAAACTTTACATTGTTAGTGAATAAAAATTAAACTCATTATCATCAATGTTTTCAAATCTCCTTATCATGGGTCACCTCTTTGATTTGAGAAGCAAAGGAAATGAAACCTAGGCATGTTTGGATAGAGAGAATTAAAAAAAAAAAGAAAATTGGGAAAGAGAAAGTGAAAAGAGAAATCATTTTCCCAATTTACCCATTTGAGGGAAAAGGGCCTGTTAATTAAACAATCCCTTCTATTACCAATTAGCATGAATAAGAGTGAAAAAGGCTTCGGTTCTTAAACATTTTGTCTTAAATTTGATATTTAAAGCGGTGTGTCTAGAAAAAATATTATTAGGAGGGATTTTCACTTCTGGTGTTTGATAGTACCTCAAATGATTAGCCTCTCACGTTATGAACAACAAGGAGACACCCTAGGAGACAAAAAAAAAAAAAACACTCCCTTCTGTTGTACATAGTTATTATTCTGTATGCATGGGCATGGCCGAAGAGTAGCCCTAAACTAACTTCTTGGGTTAGATGAAGACGACCTAGTTTTTTCCCTCAGCTGCGGCATGTGGCTGTCGGGACTGGGCATGCAATGATATCTATGGCCCTCTTCATTAACAGCTTTTGTCGTTTTGCTTGCTACTACCTACTGGTTGGTACCCACGTGCACCACACCAAACTCTTTCTTATGATCTGTTATTAGAAGTGTTAGTGGCATTCAAAGCTCATTCAGAAATCTATTCTTAGTACTTCTAAGACACAGAAAGTAGAAATGATTAATAACTAATAAGTAATTTGTAGTTTGACTGTCCCAACTAATCATAGTATATGAAACTGAGTAATGAGACTGATCCAATTCAATATTGTAGTAGAGTGTTGATTCCACTATCTGGATGTAGCTTTTGAACTTAAACAATGCTGCAACAAATTTCTGTGAAATCTGGGTAGGGATTATTGTGGATAAGACATTCTATTAGAGGATTGATTCAACCATGAAGATGTAGCTTTTGAACATAACCAGTAATGCTACAACATTTTTCTGTGAAATCTGAGTGGGGAATATTGTCGATAAAACGTTATATTAGAAGAGGTTGATTCAACTATCAAGATGTAGCTTCCAAAGATTTGCAAAATTAATTTATATGAAATTTGAGTCCGGAATAATGTGGAAAGGAAAGGAAAGGAATATAAGAGCTACATGGCACATTTTGAATTATACTAAGATGAATTTATGGCATAAAAAAGCAAGGCACATTGCATGCATTCATAATGCATGCAAGGCTTGAGATTAAATATATCAAGATATTGCCCTGGGTGCGATGAATCCTGCAACATACATTATGATGAATGCTGGGGTAAATACACAGAATGAGGACAAAATGCTAATAGGCCAGCTGGAAGAGATGGTTACCGTGACCGTGGTAAATGGCATGCTATATATATGAGAGGAAGAGTTTCATTTTTAGTTGAGTCTATCTTGGGCCATGCTGAAGCTGAGGCTTTTTAGAACGTGGCTATAGGTACGATTCCTTATGTTTGTGAGAAGATCCGTTCTGCACACAACCTGAGTTACAATTAATTTTAAGTTAATAGTAATCACCTTATTCAATAATAATAATAATAAAAGTAAAAAAAAAAAATGTAACTTACTAATGACTCCGGCTTTGAATTATTAAATTGGGTCTAGAGACAAAGTTATTTACGAACGTGCGTTAGACATTTAGCACATCCAATTTAATGTTGGTATTTACTTGATGAACTTTGAATAACATGACTTTCATACTTAAAAGTAAAAAACAAATAACTAGGGATTATTCCAGTACGTACCCATCTTTTTTGTAGGGTGTCAGTATTAATATTAAGAGTGAATTATCAAATATTCATTAATTATTATTTATATTTAATAGATTTTGAAACATTTATTATAAAACCAACAGTTAATAAATAATTGACAACTCATCATGGGTACCAAACTCATTAGGGTACCATATCAATTTCCTAAATAACTAATGCTATGTTTGGGAGTATTAATAGAAATGGAGTGGAGTGGTTAGTAATGGAGTTATTTGAGATAGAATAGAGTGAAAAAGTAAAAATATATTACTTTATTGTTTAGAAGTTTAAAGAATGAATGAAGAGAAATTTCACTCCATTGTTTGGAAGTGGCAATGGTAATTAATGGAGTGGAATGAAAATTATCTAAAAATAAAAAGGAGAGAAGTGTTCTATCCCAAACTCCTCAAATTTGAGGGTATGAAAATTTGAGGGTTTGAGTAGTATAGAGTAGTTTAGGTTCCTCTCCTTAACCATTCCACTCCATTACTCTAAAAATTCCCAAACAATAAATTGTAATCTTTTTACCACTCCACTCTATTACTAACCACTTCGTTCCATCTATCCAAACATACCCTAAGAATGCTACATTTCACCTTGAATAATAAAAGAGTTGTTATGGTACCCTAATGAATTTGTCACCCAATATGAGTTATCAATCATTTATTAACTGTTAGTTTTATAATAAATGTTAGATAGAGCAATAAAGCATTCATTTTTCTTTTGGAAAAAGTTGTGTTTTCAGGCTAAGTTTAAAAATGGTTTAAAATAATGGTCACTTAGTTCTATAAGATTAGAAGTAAAAATACACTAAATGTATGTTTAATTTTTTTAAAAAAATAGTGATAAGACTTGGATTTAGTTAGTTGCTTTGATTCTCTAGCGAATTCGGAAGAATTGAAATTAAATGAGCAAGTTTTACATAATAAAATTTGGCCTGTACACATATTACTGTCTCAAAATTGGAAGTTTATGTGTAATGACTAATGAAATGAAATAATGGTTCTCTTGGTTTGGTTTTGTCTTTCTTTCCTCGTAATGGTGCACCGCACTGGGGTCATCCTCTTTTTTATTGTTCCCTACCTTATGCCGTGTGATTACTTCTTTTGTTTTTGTTTTCATCTTTGTTTTGTTGGGGGGGGGGGGGATCTTTAAACTCATTTTTTTATTAAGTGTCATATCATATTTACACATTAATGTACATTTTAACGGTTTTCTACTTAATTAGTTAAAAAAAATTGTTTTTCAAATTCTTGTAAAAGGAGCATTTTCCTATATTTATAAAAAAAAGAAAAAGAAGTAATGTTACATAAACAGCTCTTTTTTTTAACGTGCAAAAATTTACTCGTCTTTCTATATTATTAGATTTTCTTTTGTATCTATGTAGACTTATAAAATTGCATCAAATTCTTTTGGGCATAAACGTAAATAAAATCCAAATTTTCTATACATCATTTATATTCTTAGAGTTATATATCTAACTTCTAATACATGGGCTGGCGTGGGTAATTGCAACATCTTAAAGCCTACTTCGATCGGAATTATGAACAAACGGGATCTTCATGAAAGCACAAGTACTCGGCGCAACATATAACATTTACTATTGGACTACATTAGGCCCATTTTCATTTTCAAGATCTATTGAAGCACAATTTGATAAAGAAATCCACTTTGCTTCGGAAACCATGCGAGTCAAAACCATACTTGGGGCCTTTGTTATTACTAGTTGGTTTTCAAATCAATAAATTAAGATGGGCTTCAATACTTATCCATGTACGTGTAACCCCGTCTATGTACATATGCGTACTAGATATGCATAATTACACATATGGTACTATTAGGTTGATTATTTTTTAGAGTTTAATTTTGATTGATTGATTGTTAAAGTATAGTTGTATGGATTGGACTGACTCCGTCAATTGGATAAAAAAATTGATGGTCGACTTTAATCAGTCTAATTTAAGTTTTTTATAAATTTTTTAATTGACTCTGTCAAACCCGACTTCATAAACTGGGTCAATTTTTTTTTGTGAGATAAAAAATTAAATGAAGTATTGTCGTCTCTTTTTTTATAGTTTACAATTGCCTTACAACTTGCTAAGAGTTTTTTGTTTGATATGTAACTTTAACATATTAAATTTATACTAACTCTTAAATAATCTATCATTTATATTAATTTAATTATATATTATTAGATAACTTAATAATATAAAAATTTATATTTATATTAAATTATAAAATGTTAAATTTGTACTTTAAATAACATTTTTTTTATAATCAAAATTTTCAATTTGACTATTAAACTGTGAGTTGAATTGTTTACCCAACGATTCTACTTTGAGACCGAGTCAACTATGGTGAAATTGTCAAAGTAAATCTAATCATCTCTTCTCCTTACAGGTTTTTTTTTTTTTTTATAAATTTACTACATGGTGAGGAGAAACTTTGCATGAAAATAATTTCCAAGTACGTTTAATGTTCTATCCCAAAGTACCTTTCTCCTCGAGCAGGTCATCATCTGCAAGAGTCTGACGACTGTAAAAGGCACTCCGAGATTCACATCCCAGAGATCTTTGAAGCTGATCCAATCAATCTAGGCGGTGGACTATAGTTACATCACGACCCAACGGCTATTGTCCTATGAGAACAGTTCAGTGGTGCACTTGGAGGAATGGAGATCAGACCAAATGTCCCTTGTTTCTTACTGCCAAAAACCAGGGTTAAAAGAAAAAGGTCAAGAGACGATTCCCTTGGGACTTGAGATGGAATAGGAATGGCAAGGTAAAGCACATGGTGCAGAATACGTGGCAACTATTGTCCACAGGTTCTCTGCAGATTTAGGTGGCTCATAAGTTATGAGTCATAACTCAGGCAGCATAGACATGCCTTAGTTCAATGGACAAAGGCAAATTCACAGGACGCTAAGCAACATATAAATGTACTACAAGCAAACCTGTCTGAAAGGCCTTAATCAACAATTCACCAATTATAATAGAGAAAGTTGTTAGAGAAGTGGAGAATTAATAAGCTTCAGCAAGCATGGAATGAGAATAAACTAATAAAGGGCTTAAGGAAGGGGACCGTAACACAACATTCTTCCACGCCCAAGTTAATCAATAATCACAGAAGAAGTTTTAACAGCTTAATAGGAGTTCATGTGACGAACTGATTAAGGTTGAAGGAAGGAAAACAAAACATTGCGGACACAACAATTAACTACTTTCAAAAGTTATTCCTGACAATAAACCCTTCCCATAGAAATGGTTTTGGAGGGCTTAACACCAAAAGTCGCTGAATATATGGATAGAGATATTTGCAAAAGATTATCCAAAGAAGAGGTCCGAAAAGTTTCCTTTTCCTATTGCACGGATTCTGCACCATGTGAAGAGGGGTTCACGTCTTCTTTCTTTCAGATTTACTCGGATTGCATAGGTAATGATATCTTTCGTGTTGTGAATGCTTTCTTTGAGAGTGGTTTTCTTTTCACTGACGTTAATCATTGTGATCTCTTTGATTCCTTAAGTTTGCACTAGATACTATGTCTTGAGTTAGACCAATAAGCAGGTGTAGTGTACAATACAGTATAAAATTATCTTTGAATTAATGCTTGGTACATAGAATGCAACACATAATGAATAAAATATTTTTATATTTTCATTTAATAATGTATTAATAATTATTAAATAAGTTATACTTTTTAAATAATTTTTATAATATTTAATTTTTTTAATATTTTGATAATATATAAAAAAATAACAATGTAAAATAATTTTATACTGATAATAATTTAAAATTAAATTCTAAAATTATTTGCCCATATCAAAGTGATTTAAGGCACAATGAGAACTGGTGACCCATGAGCTGACACATCCTTTTGTTTATAAAAAATGAAAGTCCAGGAAAATTTTATGACATAATAAAATTGGATATATGAGTAAAACTTATGACAGAGTAGAATGGTCATTTTTAATAATTATGCTCTGTAAATTGGGATTTTGTGATCAGTGGGTGAATCTGCTACACCAGTGTTCTATAGTATTATATACTCAATATGCATTGAACTTCTAAGAGGAACACTTGGTTTTTCTTATAGCATGTTTAGGTTGAAGTTTAAAATATCTTAAATTATAATTTAAATAAAAATTTATCTTTTATTATTTTTGTCTAACTTATAATTTTAAAATTCTAAAATTTAATCTAAATATGCACTTACCCAAGTGAGTCCTAAGTCATGGTAGTTCTTTCTAGGGGTGTTCATAATCGAACCAAACCGATCAAAATCAAAAAAATCGAACCGAACAAAACTGATTAATTTTAGTTTTGTTTTATGAAAACTGATTAGTTTGGTTCGATTTTCGGTTTTTATTTATGAAACCGAACCAAACCAAAACAAACCGAATTCATATAATTATCTATATATTTTTTTATAATTTACATACCTATAAATGATTATATTTAAATTTTTGGTTGTTTCTATAAATATTTTAGGCATATTTATTATTTATAATTATGTAATGATGTTTTTATTAGGATTTTATATTAACTTTTTTTTAATTGGTCCATAACAAGAATAAAATGATGATGTGTATGAATTTTTTTAAAAAAAAAATGTTTAGTGAAAAATTAATTGGACTGAACCGAATCAAACCGATTGTAATTGGTTCGGTTTAGTTTAGTTCTCTAATTTTAAAAAAATCGATTAATTCTTAATATAAAATAATTGATTAATTTGGTTCAAATAATTTTTTTTTTTAAAATTGAACCAATCTAAACGGTGAATACCCTCCCTTCCTCCGTCCTTTTCTTTATCTGTGCAGAAGGTGTCTAACTGGTTTTTTACAGAACTTTGGAAAGGGGGAGAAAAAAGGTTCAAGGTCTAAAAATCAGGCCAAGAACCCTACAATCTCACAGGGGACAGCTAATCAATCTAGATAAATATGCAGATTTCTTTAGCAAGAACGTACCTCCTCCTATGAAATAGGCCTTGGCATTGAGACTTAACATCAGACACATAGGTGTTCAAGACTAGTGAAAAGCATATGTTGATGGTGTCTTTTTATAGATGGGACTCTGAAATATTTTAAATCATTTAGCCTAATTATAAGAGAAATAGAAAAGAAAAAAATAAAAAAAAGAGAAATAAAATAAAAAATAAGTAAATTTTTAAGTTATTTAAATTAATAGAATTTGAAAAGAAATAAAAGAAAATTAAATTTTATTGTAAATATATATTTATTTCTATTTATTTATTTATAAAACAACAAAAAGAAGAATATATTAGTCAAATTTTCATTTCTACTTATTTCTTCTCACCTTAAAAGAGAAGTAAAAAAATTATAAAACCCATCACTTTTTTTTTCTTTCTTATTTTTCTTCTAACTAAAAAGAAAAACTTTCTCATTTCTCTTTTATTTCTCTCTTCTTTAATTTTCTCTTTTCCATTTCTTTCAAAACAAACAAACCATTAATGCATTATGAACCAAAAGAAAAAGCATGCCATTAGGTTGTAGGTTTTATATGTTGATATAGACATAGACAAAGATTAAAAAAAATGTATAGTAGGTTTTTTCCCCCTTGATATGTTCCTTTGGAATATGTTTCTTTTAGGTCATATTTCTCTGGCCTCAGATGATATAAAAAATAAATAAATAATAAAAGGTAATGCCAAAAGCAAAAAATGTAAAAAGAAAACAGTTTGTTTGGTGAAGTACTTCTTATGCAAATGAATAATCTCACACGAAGTACAACTCTTATTTAATGAATGATCAGTCACCGAAACTGAAACGATTAATTTAACATTAATAACGTACTTCTTGTATAAACTGATCGAAAAATTAAGGAAAAATTACCGGTTTGGTTGATATGAGAAAAATAATTTTTTATAGATTTATTTTAAAAATTAATTATATTAATTAATAATTTATATATAATTAATTATGTATTAAATATTAAAATAAAAATAAATTATTAATTAATTATATATAAATTATTAATTAATGTAATTAAAATACTTAATCAATTTTAAAAATAAACCTTTACAAAATTATTTTCTCTAAACTAACCAAACCCGTCATTCCCAAAGATTAATAACTAAGCCGAAGCTGCCATATATACCAACTTCATCGTAACGCCATCTGACACGTTAAATGAACCAATGAAACTGCCACCTTCAGTTCCTCTTACCCAGTATATTATCTGAAAACCTTTCCATGAAATTTCATTCTTTAAGACCCATAATCAAGCACATAGATATAACACATGATTATGAAGGCAGGAATTCTTGAAGTACTTCTTGTTAATGCTGAAGGCATTACACACACAAACCTTGTTGGTATCCTTCCTTTCTTTTCACTCCATATCTTTAGCATGCCAGTTTCAATGGATTTTCTTTTAATCCATTTTTTTTTATAATTTCTCAGAAAAATATTTCTTCGTCATTAATTTCTTTGAACTAACCGTAGCTTATAATTAATGAAAACTACGTATATGTACTTACCATTATATATATAGGAACACCTTCCTACTTTGTGGTTATTGAGTGCGGGACTCAATCTCAAAGAAGCAAAATTTCATCAGGTTAAATAAAAGTACCTGCTCCCTTTTCTTTCCTCGAATGAGGCTTGAGGTCACAAATTCTCTTTTTTCCCCATTGATTCTAAATAGTAACTGAGTTCATATATGTGATGCAGGAAAACATGAGAAACCTTGGTGGAATGAGAAATTCATATTTGATTTTTCATCATTTGATTGCAAGAACTTAACCCATCTTAAGTGTAGAATCATGAACACAGAACTCTTCACAAATGGTGGATTTGTGGGTGAATCCATGTAAATTCCTTTCTTCTGTAGTCTTTTTAAGTTTTTCTTACTCAATTTGATGTCTACAAATAAGGCTAGAAAGAGATCTTAAGAAATGCGACAGTACTTAAGAGAAAATATTAATAATTAAATTTTTTATTAATATATTATTCAATAAAAAACTACTTTTATAAAAATTAAACTGCTAAATCTTTCTACAAATATCATTTACACACACTTTATTCTCAGTTTTATATATATATATATATATATATATATATATATATATATAAACTTTAGAGAAGCTATATCGAGCAAGAGGCCCAGTGTAAATTAGTTGAGCAGTAGAACTTCTATCAATAAATTCTCTCCTATGAAGATACGATTTTTATTCAAAAGGATTAACTTATATATTTTGATTCGTTTTTTGTCCCAACAAAGCAGGGTATACATAGGGGGAATAATCACTGAAGGAATTGACCAGGGATATATAGAAATAAAACCAGCTCCATATAATGTGGTCCTTGAAGATGACACCTACAAAGGGCAGATAAAGATTGGATTTAAATTCCTTGCAAATGTAAGCATGGACGTCTTTATTCTGCGGTAATTAAAATTGTGCATCGAAATTAATTATCAGAATGCTAATCAACAATGAGTATTTGTTGCAGAAAGAAAAGCATGTGATTGGGAAACGAGAATTCATTGCTGAGGAGAAAGAACCAAGCCATTCAAGTTGTGGATCCATTATGAATCTGTGGAGAATATCATGGTGGAAAATCTTGTTTTTCTATAATAAAAAGAGTTCCAGAGACAAACAAAAGAGGAATTAGGATTATCATTTTGATGGATAATTAATTTATTAGGATTATCAACAATGAGTATTTGTTGCAGAAAGAAAAGCATGTGATTGGGAAACGAGAATTCATTGCTGAGGAGAAAGAACCAAGCCATTCAAGTTGTGGATCCATTATGAATCTGTGGAGAATATCATGGTGGAAAATCTTGTTTTTCTATAATAAAAAGAGTTCCAGAGACAAACAAAAGAGGAATTAGGATTATCATTTTGATGGATAATTAATTTAAAAGGACAATCAAAACTACGAGTACTGTTATTTTAGCATGATTTTTTTTTTCTAAATCAAGAGTGGAAGACATGCTTCTAGACTCCTGTAACAAGAGCTTAACATATTTTATGATTTTGTTATAATTACGACTCGGAGACTTCAACTTAATTAAAACCTTTATAGATTACTATAACATTTCTAGTGATTTTACTTTTATATATATATATATATATATATATGCTGATATTTTAAAATAATAATAAATTACGCTCAAGTGCATATTATTTTAAATTATTTTGATTTCTAATCTTCAGCAAGGCTACAGCAACCATATATTCTTAGTGATCTTCATCAAGCAGCAATGAGCCTTCAGCATGACAGACTATACTGTGAGAAATGGCGTGCACGTCTTTCAGCATCTTCCATAGAATTTTTCATTTTCCGTATAAATAATAGTATATGATAAACTCCATCGATACCAAATAATTAATCACAACCCCCACTAACAAAGATGAATTATCTACAAAATTTAATTTTTTCCATCAATTTTAATATTGTTCACAAGTATGCCTTTCTAACAAACCTGATCCAACCAGGCTAGCTACTCAATTGTATTAAATTCCCACCAACAAAAGAAAAATGGCAATTGGGATCCTATTTCTACATCTTCGTTTTAAGCTTGAATAGGTTTAGTTTTTCTTAAATATAAGAATTTAGATATAGACAGCTAAAATGGGTTTTATTTCTTAAAGTATATAATACTTTATATTTTAGGGAAGTAGTAGAATATGATGAAGGTGTTGTCTTCATCTCCTTAAAAGTTAAGCCCATTATTTCTAACTACTAGGGAAAATAAATAAATATTAAAATTATTAAAATATAAGAGAATCAGTGTAAATTCAGCATCTTATATCTGGTTCATATGGTTCACACGCAGCCATATCAATCTTGACCATAAATGGTCAAACTATTTTGTGAACCATAGCTTTTTGTCCGGACATCATTTTATAATTCATATGAAAAAAGCAGCATATATACACTAATACACATTATTTTACACTTAACATTTGTATAAGAATCATAAATAGAAATGAATAACCGCAAGACTGAAGACTGCATCTTAACTCCATTTTCTACTAGGATGGTGCATGCACTGATATTTTAAAATGATTGTTTATTCAGTTTTGCTCTGTCAGGATCGAATACTTTTCAAACACTTTTAAATATTTTTAGTTTATATTTTTTAATTGTTTACTTTTTTTTAAAATTTTTATACTAATACAAATAAAATATTATAATAATTAAATAAATAATAATATTTTATTATATTTATAATCATTAATATTAACTTTTAAAATATCGATATTTTTATTTATATTTAAAATTTATACTTTTATATAACTTTTATATTTTTAAAATATTATATATTACATGTCATGTCTTATAACTTTTAAAATTTATCATGTGTCGGTATCGTGTCTCCTTTCGTATCCGTCCCTTCCTAGCTTGCATGTCTTATTATGCTCTTTTCTAAGCCTCTTCTCCCATTCTCTCTCTCAGTCAAGACAAAAATTTGGCCATTTCTGCAACTGGGTCTTCCTTCTTTTATCGCATTATTAGTTTATTACAGTAGCAGCAGTTTCACAAGGACAATAATTTTCTTCAAAAGCTTTCTTTTTTGGGCATGGAAAGTCTTCAGGGAAGAAGATAAAGGCACAAACGCTTAGGAGGGAACTGTTTCAAATGGTTTGTAGCTAGCTACAGTTCAAATTCAAACCCTGGCAAATAAAAAGTTAACATAATAAAAAAGGAGAATGCTGGGGACCGTTGCTTTTTTTTTTTTTTTTCCAACCGTTTGTCTTTGAAGTTTTAAATTTCAGTTTGTTCACCCTTAGAAAGTTCTCAAAGAATGCTTTATTCACAACCCTTTGCTGCGTTTTTCAGTGAATTATTTTGGGTCTCAATAGCAGGAACATTCTTTGGGAGCTTTTGCTTTTTTGTTTCGAGAAGACAAGAACATTCAAGTTTGCAGCTTTTTCTTTTGATCTATCTTTCTTTTCTTTTCTATTTTTGCAGTTTAATTTCACTGTAAATTGTGTATTTTATGCTGGGTCCTGGATCCTGCTTTTGTATCATAGTTTGTCTCGTGGTGATCATGGAGTACTGACATTTAGAACCAACATACATACCCAATTTGTGACTCAACTTCCATGATTATATGCAGGTGTTGAGGAAATTGGCCATAGTTTCTTGAGCTAAGATGGACAATTCATCCAACTTTGATGAAAATTCTGATGTGGGTTATCAGCCTTCACCTTCTTCTGTGGATCAAAATGATCATTCAATTACTGAAACTGCTGGGTACTCCCCATTGAGTGGTGATTCCTTTGCATATTGCCGGACTAACTCAGAGGTCTCAAACTTCTCAGAGCCTATATATGACAATAGCTATGTTAGTGAACCTTCACCTTCTCCGTGGAAGGCTGCAAAACCCGGAGCTAGTCAAGCTGGTCTTTCCAGGCTAGGAATGAAGCAGCACAGGCATTCATTGGATGATAAACCTGATGGCCATGATCTCTTGGATTCAGGTTGGTTTGCACAATGGTTTGCAGAGATTGTATAGTTGTTTGTGATTTTTTCCTGTGAATAAGTACAATTCTATAGTAATTGACTCAACTTTGTGGACATTTGCAGAGCTTGAAATGATGAAGGAAAGATTTGCAAAGCTTCTACTTGGGGAAGACATGTCTGGTGGTGGGAAAGGTGTCTGCACTGCAGTTACAATCTCAAATTCCATTACGAATCTCTATGGTAATTCTTTAATAGTACCAATAGCTTAGTCTGGTAAAATGGTTGTTGTTTGTGTTTTTAAATTTATTGTCATTAAACATATTTGGATTGGGAATTCTGCAGCAACTGTATTTGGACAAAATTTAAAGTTGGAGCCTCTGAAGCCTGAGAAGAAGGCTATGTGGAGAAGAGAAATGAATTGTCTTCTATCATTGTGTGATTACATAGTAGAATTCGCCCCAACTGCCCAATATTTAGAAGATGGCACAATTGTGGAGGTGAACTGTTGCTATACCTTAACTATAACTTTAGTGGAGCTTGTTTGGCATCTCTAAATGTGTCTAATATATGATCTGGTGATGTCTCTCAGATGATGACAAGCAGAGCGAGATCGGATATTTATATCAACCTCCCAGCTCTGCAGAAGCTTGACACAATGCTCATAGTAAGACAAACTTCAATTGCTTCTTGTATGTAACGACTCTGTTTTCATCCTGAGGCCTTCTGCCTTATAAACATGAATGTTTTTTACAGGAAATATTCGATAGTTTCCAGGATACTGAATTTTGGTATGCGGAGCAAGGGAGCATATCAGGGAATTCAGCTCGTTCACGTGCAGGCTCATTTCGAAGGATTGTTCAGAGGAAAGATGAGAAATGGTGGTTGCCAGTTCCTTGTGTTCACCCTGGTGGCCTCTCTGATAAGTCAAGGAAACACTTGATCGAGAAACGGGACTGTGCTAATCAAATTCATAAAGCAGCCATGGCAATAAATAGCAGTGTTCTCGCAGAGATAGATATTCCAGAAACATATATGGAAAATCTTCCCAAGGTTAGTCCTCATTGGTGATCCAATTGTTAAAGACTATGGTTGTTTCTCAAAGTCTCAGTCTAAAATCCAAGCAATGAGTCTGCACAGCTGTAATATTTTTGGGATGTGACTCAGGATTCCACTAAATTCGATCCCATAAAGCAAGTGGCTTGGGCTTTGACAATTAAATTTCATAAGCTTTTTATGGAAGCCAATAAAAACAGAACAGGATGGTATAATTTCATACAAGGTACTAGTAACATGTATATCCAATGAGATCTTTTTTAATCTTATGCTTATCCCCTTGAAATTAATTACAAAAATTTAAGACTGATAAATTTAGTGCACGAGAATATTTGTTTTCCATGCTAGTGAATACACTAGAGGTCATCACCGCAGTTCAGTTTCATAGAATGCATTCAGTAGTATTCACATATTTTTTGTCAAAATGACAAAAAAATTATCTGACTTCTTTTTCTCTTTTCAAACATTGATTTCTTCAGAGTGGAAGAGCAAGTCTGGGGGACACAATTTACCGCTATATGAATACTGCAGACAAGTTCTCACCTGACTACCTTCTTGACTGTCTCAAAATAAGTTCTGAACATGAAGCACTTGAGCTGGCAGACAGGGTCGAATCTTCAATGTACACATGGAGACGTAAAGCTTGTCTGAGCCATTCAAAATCATCATGGAACAAAGTAAAGGATCTCATGGCTGACATTGACCGGAGTGACAAAAATTACGTCTTAGCTGAGAGAGCTGAGACTTTATTGTTTTGCTTGAAGCAAAGATATCCTGAACTTTCACAGACTTCCTTGGACACATGCAAGATTCAATACAATCAGGTAAGTTTAACGATGTTTAAATTCATATCATACGCAGCATTGAAAAATAGCATAAAATCATGACATGGCCAATTTCCTAAACAAACTACGAACATGTTAGGACACCATGATAACGATATCTATTGTAAAAAGTGAACAAGATAGAAGTGAACTAACAGAAATCTAGATTGTGAGCTTATGGACTAAAAATGAAAATTATCTTCTGCAGGATGTAGGGAAAGCAATACTAGAGAGCTACTCTAGAGTATTAGAAGGCCTAGCATTCAACATTGTTGCTTGGATAGAAGATGTTCTTTATGCAGATAAATCAATGAGAAATCAAGATGAATAGAAACCACAACTGGGTTTTACACCAGCATCCTAACACTGGCGCTCTTCCATCCAGTACTTTTTTTCAGATGATTGTATGGAAAGCTATTCACTTGCATCTGTATGTAAATTAGTTGTTAGCTGTACTAGAGAAGAAAGTTTTCACATTCAGTTGAAGGGTTAAGCATAATTTATATAATCTTCTGTGCCAAAAAATAAATAAAAAATAAAAACTATTTCTTAAAAGTCTAATCAGTATAATTGTCTGATTTTGAATATACCTCTTTCTCTATCAGACCAGAAGTGGGGGGATTTAAAGCTATGTTATACACGATATTGTGTTAAAAGGAGTCTAGATCATTTTCAAGGTTCACAGATGTTATCTCCATCGCAAAAATACGCAGCTCAGAAGGACAATAGCAAAGAATGACGAAATGAAACCAAGGAGTTCTTTGTTTTCTGAGCCATTCATACAAAGAAACTAAGACAGCCAAATGACAATCCGCGTCAGGACATGAGTAGCAATGTCAATGTCAATTTTGGGCCAAAAATGCACAAAGCTCTGTGTTAATTGCCCTAATAAACAAGTTGAACTATGACAATGAAAGTGAACTTTCACAATTATGTCATACTAGAACATTAGAATATGGCCTAATATCACTTAACCACTTCATGACTTGGGAGGCTCAATGTGGTTTCCACGAGTCCATGAACCTAACTTGAGGATAAAAGGTGCATTTGCTTTTTGGGACAAGTCACGAGAAGTTAGTAGTAGCACTCCTCAACCATTGACCTGAGGTTAGTAGTAGTGTGGCAACCTGTTCCTCAGACACTCAAGGACATTCTCGTTTTGGGTGTGTTTCAGAATATTCACTTGGGACGGCAACGAAAATGAAACTAAAAGCAAAAACCTTGACCAGCGGAAAATGAAAAGTAAAACATCATTAAAATACATGACATGACAATAAAAAATCAAACAACAACATATTACCATTTTTCTATGTTAATCCTGATATGAACTCAAGCATGGATGACTTGTTGTCTGCTGACTTTGTATCCCATTAGCAAAAACATAAAAGAAAAACTTTTGTACCCCACTGTTCTTTAGAAATCAATACTTGTTAAAAAAAATTGTCGTTAGGTAACAAACTAACATGCTCATTCCAGTTTAGTTAAAAGAAAATAATATATTACGTTGTACCCAAAATTAAAAAGGAGAAAAAAAAGAATATATTTCTAAATAGGAATACAATCAAAATCAAAATAGTTATTTTGAACTGAAATGAGCATTTTAATTTTGACTCTCTTATTATGGAGATTTTCTGCTGTCTAATAGCTAGTTAAATAGCCTTCTTTATGAAAAAAAAAAAATCAAAGTCGGTTTGATAAGCCTTAAAAATGAGGTGAAAAATTAAGGAATGAAAAAAAATATTCATGAATAAAACTTAAATATAAAATTACATTGGACACTTGTACTATGATAAATTTGGTATTTAAGATAAATTGTAAATTATTAATTAATTATTATTTTATAATAATTGTTTAAAAATTTATTAAATTTAAATAATAACTAATAAATATTTAAAAACTCAACCTAAAAATTGTTTCAGATAACAAAACAAAAAGTACTAGGGTAATCTTCTGGTAATTAACATATCTGAATCATTAACATAAATCATTAGGAGAGAAAGAAAAAAAGAAAAGAAAAGAAAAAGTTGCATTAGTAAAATAAACGGTGTGTTGTGGGAGGGTTTTTGTTTTTGCTGTGTGTTGGCATTTACTCGGCGGCGTCTCTCCTGTTCGGGGAATAACCCATCAGTGATCGGTAATCGGCGGAGATTGGCGGAGCCGGCTAGCCACTGAGTTAAGCATCGCGGGTATGATCTCCGTTTCTCTCTTCATCTTCCTTTTTTTCATCGATATTTCGACATTTTTTTCATACTCGTTTGAGTCAAATCACGAACTTTACAACTATTTCTATTTGAAAAATTCTTCCTTTTAGTGGAATTGATGATTGAATTGTCAAATTTTATGGTGACAGAGAACTCCTCTCAAGATTTTAATTGCGTTGAACTTGTGTGTAACTAAGATGGCAATAATGGGTTTCTCGATCTTCAGATTTTTAGTGTCATGGGTTGCCTTCTCTTTTTCATTTTGGTTTCTTCAGATTGGTTGATGGTTAAATCGATAATAATCTGCTTAATAGAGATGCTTTTTTTATCAGTTTGGATTATGTTAATGTTTTATGGGTTTGCTTTTTAATACTCGTTTGTTGAATGATCGGTTTTGCCCTTTGATATTGAAGTGTTTCCAAGATGGTCTTACGTGATTACACCTATGTGAGCATGATATAGTGGTTTATGCTATTTTATTTATGGAAGAATTTTGGTTTGGTATACTTGGAATTAGATACGCTCCTTTAATTGGTTTCCAGTGTCATTGGTGGTTTTTCTCCTTGTTTGTTAGTCATCTTTCATGAATATATTGCAGGTATTGTCTTTAAAGAGATAATATCATTTCATCACCAGGTTGTGTAATACTCAATTTTTCGAGATGGCATTGGTTGTAATCTCTGGGCAGCCATGCAGTGGGAAGTCCAAAGCTGCACTCTGTCTGGCTGAAGCTCTCAAAGAATCAGAATCAAAACAACAAATGAGGATCATAGAAGAAGCTTGTTTTCATCTTGATCGTAATCAGAGTTATGCTAATATGCCTTCAGAGAAGAATTTAAGAGGGGTGCTTCGGTCGGAAGTAGATAGGTCACTGTCAAAAGATAGCATCATTATAGTTGATTCTTTGAATAACATCAAGGGTTACCGATATGAGTTATGGTGTTTGGCTCGCGCAGCAGGGATTAGATACTGTGTAGTTTACTGTGATGTTGAAGAAACTCATTGTAGAAAATGGAATGAAGAACGCAGGGAGAATGGAGAAGCTAATTATGATGATTCAATATTTGAAGATTTGGTAAGAAGGTTTGAGAAACCAGATAGAAGAAACCGATGGGATTCTCCTTTGTTTGAGTTATGGCCACACAGAGATGGAACAGAGAAATCTTCTGCTGCCATTTTAGATGCTGTCTCCTACTTAACAAAAAAGGTGGACACCAAAACCCGGGATGTTAAGATATTACAACCAACTATTGCAACTCAAACTACACGTTTTTCTGATGCAAATTCTCTCTTCGAGTTGGACAAAGCAACACAGGAGGTCACGAATGCTATAGTAGAAGCACAATCTCATGCTCTTGGTGGGCCTCTTAATGGCATTTCTGTTGGGAAAGACTTGCCTACAATCAATATTTCTAGATCAGTTGGGCTGCCAGAGCTTCGTAGGATGCGACGAACTTTTATAAAATTGACAGGGCAAACAAGTTTAAGTGGACCACCGCCTCCTTCTGACGCAGACAGTGCAAAGAGAATGTTTATTGACTACTTGAACAGGGAACTAGGAACTTCTTGAAGAACAATATATGATAGTCTTGCAAGTCAGGCTATATGTGTGCTAAAAGCTGCCATATTTTTGTACTATTAGATACTGAGCTGTTTTATATTTACTTAGCATGGTTATTGAATAAACTGCCTTTTTTAAAATTAAAAAAAAAAATTCTAACTTCATTGTACTATCAAACAATTTTCTTTCTCCAACCCAAGTTAGTGCATGAATTGTGTAGTAAAAATGATAATCCTTAGTTCCTCACTCACCAGGACATGTCCTTTATGATGTCACTTCATAACATCTTGTCGTTTGTCCTTGATAATAAGATGAGTTGAATTGCAGTGTACTATGCAGTATGCATGTATTTGTATGGTTGTAGCAGAGTATATCTCCACATTGTAAATGTGTTCCTCTCCCTCGTTAACAAGAGGGGCATTCTGCGCAAGGATTTGCTAAGAAATCTTTTGAATTCAACTCATTCCAAGGAGAAAGAATTTCAAGGAGGGGATATCTAGCCTTGAACAGGTTAGCAAAAGGAAGAGGTGAAGAGAATCTAGAACACAGCTTCATTCGTTTCTTTTTATGGTCATACTCATGTCATACAATTCGGTTTAAAACCCAAACTGAATCACTGATTCAAATCCGGCTTACTGTTCTGGTACCACCCTATATCAAGAAGGATCTGAATGAAGGTTTTGTTGGTAATACCAAGGAACTCCAAATATTTCCGACATCACGCCCAACACTTAATCTTTGCGGAAAATTATAATATACTTGTGGTGTATTAAACCAGACCAATCAGACTATAAGATGTGATACCGCAGTTAAAAATAACAATATTTGTATATTAGATTTTTACACTTAGTAAATGATAAACAAATTCTTAGTTAATACAATATATTATTTAATTAATAAATTTTAATAGCCAACCACTTATTAGCTGATAATCTCTTAACCAAACGGTATATTGAATTAATAAAAAATTTGTTCATCGTTGACCAAATTTGTAAGTAATCGATTACCAAAACTCATTTATTAAATAATATACTGTATTAATCAAATATTTACTTATTGTTAACCATGCTGTGCAAAAATCATTATCCCAAATATAAATAATTTGAATACCTTTATAGTAAAATCTAAAGTCTAAACTGTTATGTCTAATACACTGGACGTACACAATCTTGCACCAAATCGAATCACTTTTTGTCCTGCCAACAAACTATACCACGCACACGAAGGGTTATGAGTGACCTGGGCATCAAATCAAGAGAGGGATTGTAAGAAAATTATCAGAATTTAAAGATTCTTTTAGGAGTGAACTAAAGTAACCCCAATAGCTGTGTTTAGCCATTTTGGCCACTCTGCTTGGCATTTCATGAAAAGACAACCACAGATTTTTCTAAATCCCCCCCCCCCCCAACATAAGTTTCCAGTACTATATTTAACACATCTGACATCACATTGATACTTCATCTTTTTCCATCTAAAGTATGTACCCCTTAAAAAAGCATTTCCTATAACAAGGTTCATAGTACCAAGATTGCAGTCTTTTCTCACCCAAAAAAACAGAACAAACAAAACAAACTTAAAGACACGACTCAACACACTTTAACAGGCATAGCTATACAATACAATAATAGGACATTTGGTTTTGCTCAAATAACATTTAATTACGCCTTGCTTATTCATAAAATAACGATAAAGATATGCTTATTCATTACGGAATACTAAAACAAATGTGGATTTATCAAAGCTAATATGATTCTCTTCCTTGCTACTCGTGCATATATAAGTTTTTTTCCTGATAAAATTCAGGCAGAAATAAATTATCTCTGGACTTGCCAATAATTGAATGCTGCAGTTCATGCTGATGCTCGAGCACGTATTTTGATAATCTGAATATATAGAAAGAAACAATGGTTGCGTGCCCTTGTGAGTGATTGTGCCCCCATGAATATGCATGAAACAGCTACAGATCACTTGAGATATATTACTCAGATCAATTGGTAAAGTGAAACAATCATCCCTATATATACAACAAACCTCTGAACTGTGCCGGGAAGTGCACAGTCTAGATGGGGGTGATCAACAGGTTAGTAGTCAAACAGGCCAGAACCGTGGGATGGGCAGTGAGGAGATCACCTTCTCTTCTCTTTTCTCTTCAACAAAGAACCCATCCCTTCACCAGTTTTTCAAAATAATGCCCCCTCAGCTTCCCGTCAGCACAAGAAGGGCAAGCACAAAACAGCATATCTTCATGCAATTCATGTATCAATCATAGAAAATGAAACCGCAAACCCATGCTGAGGGGTTTGCATACTCCAAACCAATAAAAAATCTTGTTAATCAACTATCGTCATCCACAGCACCAACATATGTAAGGTCTGTCCGTCTCACCCTTATAGACCCTTTAAGCCAGCTGGCAGCTCGAATATTAACATGGTCACCACTTCCTATGATAGCAGTATTACTCGCAGAAGGGCAAGATCCAGCGCCATCTTCTAAAAGTGTCCAAGGGTCAACTTCCAAATCGTTGTCTTGTTTTGACTTCCCTGATGCATTAGCTGCGGTCCTTGATAATGGAACCAGGTTCCTCTGATGGGCAGTTGAACTACTGGAGTTAAACCCAGGATTTGTAATGCTGGGTTGAAGACAAACAAGAGCAGAAATTGGAACAGGAGGTGGCTGACAGGAGAAAGAGCACTGCATAGAGGGAAGGAGTACAGGCATTGCAGCTTGGATATGCCACCGGATAGTGTCTGGCAGTTGCATACGATCCAAGTCATTCTGCATCAGACAATAGACCATTAGACAAGCAAGAAGATTACATGCTGTCATCTAATCAACATCATCCTTAATATATGATATCAAAAATAAGATTTCCTTATAGCATCTATAAATCTGTAAAAACAGAAAGTTTTAATTGAATTAAGACTCCAATTAGCTATATAGAACATTTAAGCACTGAAAGAATACCCCCCTCAAAAAAATTATTGGAACTTTGTATTTGAATTGAAGCCTAAGAACTTTCCCAACACTAAAACATTTTGTTGGATCTTTCGTCTGCTCCAACCAGTTTCTTAAGGTAACTTACATTAGTGTTAAATTAAACGTCAAATTAGGCTAAAATGCCTTCCTATAACACAAGGGCCCAGGCACTGAAACCAAAAGTTGTACATTCATAGGCTGAAAGATCAAACCTGCAAAGTCTCCAATAACTCTCGGTCAAATCCAGAAAACTCCCGTGTAGGTTCACTGATCATCTTTGAAACAGGTTTCAACCTAAGCCAACTTGGAGGAGAACTACTCAACAGTCCATGCAAAACCAACAACAAACGATCAAACAGACCCTCAGCAGAAGAATCTACAAATGCGGCAGAAGCAGCTTCAGAAGATGACTCCACCTCCCTCCTCAACAGAGAACAATGCATGGCATTCATGGAAATGTCTGCATCCTCATGCCCAACCCGGCTACCAAGGAGACGAAGAATTACAAAGGCAAGTGCATGTCGCATGTTCCGCACAGATGGATCCCTGAAAATTGAACATATGGAACTCAGATAAACTGCCTCTACCATTCTAAAATGTAATAGTTCTACCACATATACATACATAAAAACAAAGTAAATGGCTTCATAGCAAAAATATCCATAGTTTTACTTCTAAAAAGGCCAGAAGTTAACTGATTTAATTGATTTCCAACACCCAAAATTTAATGCTCAAATCCAATTTTGATACAAGAAACAACCTATCATCATCAGTGACAGCAGCTGGGACCCATGATAATACATCACATAATAGAGAACCGTATTTGTTGAAAATGTGAAAATAATCATATTGCAATTAGCTCCATTTTTTTCTCCATTTAAAAAAAAAAAAACTGAAAAGGGCCATAGACTTTTTTCCCCTGATAGGTAACTACTAACTAGGTAAACAAGACAATCTCATTATTCATCCAGTCAGGAAAAAGATAACTCTAGTGCAGCAACAATCCTGGAATGAGAAAGCTATTAAAACACAGCCTGGCAAAAACACATAAACATTAAAAATCTAGTCTTAATTACCTGTCTGTGCAAAGAATAGGAAGAAATCTCAAGAGTAACTGCAAACGCAATGACATAGAAGCTCGTAGGGCTGCAGGAGAAGGTGGAGAGGCATCTGCTGCAACTGTTGGTCGTCTAGCTAATCCAGGGCTGCCACCTCTTATAGTTTTGCGGTTATTTACTTTATTTGTCTGACCTTCAATTCCAGGAGTACTTCCCACTGGCTTACTTGCCCCACGAGTAACAGCAGTTATTTGTTGCTCAATATTATTTAACTGTTTGATCAAATCGTTTGCAAAGGAATTGCGGGATTCATCAGAGCTTTGATCTATGCAAGGAAGAATTAATTCAATAAGAGCCCTCTCAGTCACATGCTGCTGGTTACTGCTTGAGCTTTCAGAGTCAAACAGTTGAGAGAACCCTTTTAGGCACCTTTTCATATCCATTCCCTCCTCAACAACTTCTCCTTCTTCAAGAGAAGTGGTGTCAAACTTCCTTTTATCCCCCTTGATAGTCACTGGATCAGTACACGGACTACACCAACCCCAGGGCTCCCAAAACTGGGTCTTAACAGAAAGTCCTTTACTCTCAGCAATGTTATGTAGCCTTTGTCTAATGGTCTTCCGACCAAAGAGGACATCCTGTCCTGCAAGGAACCATTTAGCCTGCAACAACATTGAATCCTCTAGTGACCTCCCAAAAAGATGAACCAACTCCGAAAAAAGGGGTGCAGCATCAGGTCTAACCAGTAACCTTGTGAGAAGTATTTCAATAAAATTGTTTTCATTCTCAGAAGCAGCAGCAGTCTTCTCTGGACTAGGTGAGGACAATTGTATAGCATCAGCTAAGGACATGTCATGTGGCTCTAGTTTTTCAATGAGGGCTTGTTCATTTAAAAGCAACCTGAGTTCAACCCACTGCCAATGAAATTTGGCAGGTTGCAAGGTATCTAAAACATGTACAAGCTTATCCTGAAGCTTAGATTTACTATCTGCAAACTGAATTTTGGATTCACCATAAATCCGGCTTCCATCATCCTTTGTACAATTAGAATGTGGCATCTTACAATCAATCACAGCATTCAGAAAAAGCCGAGCACGGAGAGGAACAAATGCCATGGATTTTAAATGCATATCTGAGCCATTCAACTCTAGCAAGGCTGCAAATTCAGCATCACTCGCATCTGCAGCCATAAGATCATAAAGACCCTGACAGTCTCTCAAACATACATCTCGAAAAGGCAAATGTTTTATTGCATCATTTGTGGCTGTTGTTAGAGACTGATAAAGTTGATTCATGTCTTCACGAACTGCAACATTAGCATTAAAAATAAAGGGCCGCCACTT
Source organism: Styphnolobium japonicum (assembly GCA_023212625.1). NCBI lineage: Eukaryota > Viridiplantae > Streptophyta > Magnoliopsida > Fabales > Fabaceae > Styphnolobium > Styphnolobium japonicum. The sequence goes on along the minus strand of JALBWW010000007.1, from coordinate 7,852,926 downwards.
AACAAAGGCAAATATTGAATAGGCAGGTGGAAAGACCAAACTTAGAGGAAGCATACGCTGTATCCTTGAAAGAGCTAAAATAGATGGTTCACCCAAGAGTTCCACCACTAATCCTTCACACATGGTTCTGCAGTTTCCAACAAGCAATCTAAACCAATGGACATGAACTTCAATTGAACTATCCACCTTAAAAGCCCCAACTGATCGTGCATTTCCATTGGAATTGGATCTTGTGCTTCTTACAAACTGTACTACATCCAGCCCCTCCTTTAATCTGAGAATGGTTACCATTCTTTCCAGGCTGGTAACACCATGTATAACTGCACCAACAATAAGTGCAGAAACAGCAGCAGCAATTTTTGTTGTTCTTGCAACCACAACTTTACTAGAGTTGTTTCCCACATCATTTGAAATAGTGGTACTGGTATCATGGGTTTCAGGAGACATTTGAAACTGAGCTCGAGATGCTTTACTAGGAGCAAAAACGCCAGCAAGAGCAGTAGAAGCTTCTGTTGCAAGAGCAATCTCAAATACACGGTTTTGGCGTTCTCCCAGAGCTTCCTTAAGCAGGCACAGACAAGTTATATGCATTCGCAAAATGCATCTGGCATAGTTCAATGAACTTGTTGCCAATGTTATATTTGAATGATTATTGCCAGCTGAAAAATCAGGCATTTTTGCTAAAGTTGGACCAACACTGCCAACAATGGCAGAAACAGCAGAAGAGACCAAAGAGGGATCCCCTTCTTGAGCAGCACCACCAGTCTGCCTTATACAGTCAATCAGACCCATAACTATTTGTTGAGCAATTTGATATCCATTATCCCATTTTTCTAAAGCAGGACCTTTTGGCGTACCAGCAGCAAAGAGCTTTCTATCTTTTCCAAAAAGATAGTGAAACGCATCTTCAACATTACGTTGCACTATGTCTCTCATGCTTGAACCTACTCTGGATGGTAACCGGCCACCACTTATCTTTTGACGGAAAAAATCATCAAGGTCCTCAACTCCTGCAGGAACTCCAAGGGGAAACCCTAACTCTCCATCCACTGACCGTCCAGACTCAAGTTCAGAAGAAAGTCTCGCATCACATGTAGTCTTAAAAGTTTTCTCCCACTCAATGACACTAGCCACATCATTATATTTTTTCAATAAATAACGAGCAAAAGCTAGGGCTCCTGAACCCGAAACCCTTCCATTAGATGCTATAATAGCTGCAGCACGATGCATTGCAGATGACAGAGCTTCAGGAATAAGGTCTGCTGCAGCAAGAATGTTTTCATACCTGCACCAAATGCAATATGGAAGACAGGCTTTAACAAAATCTCTCTCATATCCCAAAAAGCAAAGACTACTCATAAAGCACTGGTTCAGTGATAAAAGATGAGAAGAATAAAAGGAGAGGGGGGGGGGATAGCTAGATAGCCCAAACAAAATCATAGGAACCTCACTGAAGGTTCAGCAAACTTGCACTAACCTTTTTTTGAAATTTGCAACTGGCCCCTTATTCAACAATGATTTGTGCTGTTAACTTGAAGATATAGGATTTTATTTAGGCAACTAAGAGTATATGAGGGCAATGCAGATTTAATTGATACTGGCCTGATTTATTTAAGATGACAAAAAGGAGCATAAGAAGCACTAGGATGCAACAGCTTACAAGGTACTTTGTAAAACATTGCATATCACATATTTAAAAGCCCTCAAGTTATTAAAAAAACAGCAAACACCATAAGAAGTAGAAGGGAAAGTAGGATGGGGGAAGAGAAAATAAACAGATAAACGGAACAAAATAAAGATATTTAGGCAGAGACAACAAACAAAAACTATATAAACAAAATTGAGCGCAAACCTTCTCAGTGACGATAGCAGAAAAGCCTCTCCCACATCACAAACTTGGTTTTCCACATTCCTTGGCTGCATCAGAACATTCCTTCCACTATGAATTGTAGAATTGGGGCTATTGAGAACCTTCGGCAGCAACCAGAGGAGGAACTTGACAGCTGATACTAAATCGTCAGACATATCCATCAAATAAAGTAAAGCAGAAAGTTCATCCTCACCAAGTTTCCACCGTATTGAGCTTCTATCATCCACTATAGAAAAAGGCCTTCCAAACTGACCAACTTTACCAACATTTTTTTCAGTCTCTTCAACCAGCTGCTTAACAACAGTCGTCAACCAAACTGTTATAGCCCTTTTCTCAACAAAGCGAAGCCGTTTTAGTGCTTTTCCAATGGAAACAATATCCCCACAATGACTTGTTCGGATGCCATCCACAGACCTCAGCACATCTCCATCCATAGCAGTTCTATGGTGAGGGCAGCTTACCTTTTTATCACACACATGACTAGTTGATGCTCCCTGGCTACCCTCAATTCTAGCAGCTTGCAGTTGAGCAAGACTATGGGTTTTACGCACATTCTTCTGCCTACTCTTAGTAACCTGCTTGGTTGACTTTATTGGTTGATCAACTTTGAGAGGCTGTGAGGACTTCAGCCCCTTCTTCACCCACCATGTATCTTCATCATCAGATAGAACTGGAAAATGACCTTGAACAAATGAGCTTCTTTCCTCACTTAATTTTTGTCTCTTTGCTCTTCTACATTCTTCACACCCAGGTGCACCCTCCACTGGATCAATCTTGCCGTAATGAGACCAGATCGGTTTCCTAACACTGCCTCGAGAATCATCACATCCTGTAGTGCTCAAATTAGACAAACTATTAGGTAGCTGTAACAGTACTGAGATGGCTGCCTTCAGTTCTTCAATGCTAGTGTCATCCTTTGCATTTTTAGAAGATATTGTGTTAGAAAGAACAGTTTTCCACTGATCATTTGACACTGTAGAAGCTGGATAATGTTTTTGCTTCACAGCAGATGTATTGGCACTACTAGCATCATCACGGTGGTCACTTAGAGGACCACGAAGTATGAGGCGGCGTTCATTCAAGTAAGTTTGCAAGGCTTCAACGAGCTGCGGCCCTTCAACAATCCCTGATTCTTCCAAAGCATCATGCATAAAGTGCCCAGGAAGCTGCTTCAAGATTCGATAGTGTCTCTTCCTTCGCTCCAGGTCAACCACATTTACATTCATATCCATGACCCCACTCACTATCAGCTGGCGAACATATGCTAAGGGGTAAAAGATGCCAGCGCATATGAGTTCCAACATAAATAGATGTAGGCGTTTGAGACCTTCCCCTTTATGCACCACATGCTGATCAATCCAACAAACTATAATATCATGTAGAGGACCTGGGCTTTCAAATATAACTGAAGAACCGGTCCTCCGGTCCACACATTTTGAACTAGATTTTACTTTGGATACATTACCCACAAAATTCCGATTATGCCACTGACTTGAACATTTTGCTAAATCACTGACTCTGTGAATGCTTCCATTCTTTTGTCTTGGTGAAATCTTCATATCCCTCATCTTCATCTTCAAAAGTCTAACTGCTATATGCACTTGGGAAATATCTTTCCTACCTGTGAACTTTATGTCACAAGGAGGAGTAGTACGAAAATCCCTGAAATCACATGTTGCCCACTCACAAAGGAAAAACACTGAATATATAAGTGATGTATTTACAGTCCCAAACCACTTCAATGATAACCTTAAGCAAGGGCTGACTTTTGCAACCCAACTTTCGGATACAGTTCCATCACAAAGATCTTCAAAAAGAAACTTATATGTTCCACGTATATCACCCAGCACAAGAGATTTATCCAGGGCTTTTGCAACTTTAGCCAAACAGTGACCTGGATAGCCAGGGCTTGCAGCCTTTGCAAGATCTTCTGCACGTTTCTGAATGCATGAAATAACATGACCAAATGCCAATGATTGATATTGCGCGTCAAATCCTTTACTTTTAAATATACACACAACATCTTCTGAACTACTTTTTATCTTCCCTGCAGCTTCAGTTGCTTTTAGTACAAAATTCCCATCATTTATTGTATGTGAAACTACAGAGGATGGTAAAGGAAAGCAATCCAAAGGAACAAAAGTATCTGGCACCGCAAGTATTAAATACCGGAGCATCTCAATCAAAGCATAAGTTGTATACGCCCTCCGGGAGTTATCTACTAGATCTGATCCACCTGGCGCAGGATCACGAATGACACGAAGAGCTATTCCAGCAAGAGTGCGTACATATGTTTGAGAAAGAACAACAGTTTCTAAAAAACCATATATAATAGGCAAAAGCAGCTGCCAAATCTCAAGCGATTCTTTTTCCTGAAAGGAGAAGAAATGTGGAAAATTAAAACCTGAAAGGTTGAAATCAACAAAAGATATAAAATGCACACTTCTATTTTCATGAGCACATAAAACATGTAAAATGCAAATGATGGAAAAAGTAAATACCTGTAGTTGATTTAAAACCCAATCAATGACAAGAGAAGGAAGAAGCAGCCCTTCAGCATGATGCCATTGCAGAAGCCGAACAATATACCACCATCTAAAATGTAAGGATGGCTCTTCACCATCAGAAACAGATAATAATGGGTCACTTCTGTGCTGCAGTGATCCAGCATAAGGCATTTGTGGTGATCGATCTCGACTATGAGGAGTAGAATGAGAAGTATTTTTTGAGAGAAATTCATCCAGAAGTGTTTGCAAGTAATTGATAACATCTTTGGTCCAAGCCTCAGAACGGGACAGCTGAATTTTGTCAGCAGTCCCAGAAGAAATACCAGCAGAACCAGGTCGAACCTGCAAAATTCAACAATAATCTACCTTCAAATATTAAACAATACGAAGTAACTCCGCAAAATAGGTAAACATACCAACAAGCATCCCTACCTGATTGAGGTAAGTAACCTTTATAAACCAGGTGGCCCTCAGCAATGGAACATTATTCCTGATAAGAACCTCTAAAAGTGATGCCCTTTTATAACCATGAGGAACATGATCAGCCAAAGAGCGTAATCGCTTGTGCTGTTGAGATAAGCCCTATAACAAACTTTTAATGAGTTTCTGAAATACTAGCATCAGCAATACCCCAAGACAATAAGAACAACCAAGTAACATTGAAAAAAATATTCAAGGATTTAACAGGCATATCAACCTATCAGCCTTCACAACAAAAAGCCTAAGCAATTGGTTATAGGAAATTATATAACAAAAGTTCACCTAAATTCATGAAAAGCTATAGCCTGTACTGGACTATTCAGCATATAAACATATTCCAGATCCATCCATATTCGCACCCTGCCTCCAGTCAGATAAGACTACAACCATCCACCCAGAAATACAAACAATTCAAGACCTTGCGCCTTCTTTATATAAATTTAGCAATAACTTATTCGAAACAAATAAGAAAGAGGGGCCATAGTTGTTATACAGGAAAGCTGCACAAAGAAGAAAACAGTAGGAGCAAGATTTTCACTAAGTATACCTCAATCCATTTCTTCCGGAAGTCTTCACCACATGGCCTTAGTTCAGGGAAAACACCAGGCTTAGCAAGTTGTGATCCTGAAAGAGCCACACCATAGACTTGACCAGCCTGTCAAAGTAAGCACTATCATGTAAGATCAAATACTTTCATAACAAACTGGGATAGGTAGATCACACTAAATCCAAAATACGCGAGAAGAAAACACACAAATATGGAAATATCATAGAGGCATAATGTTCAGCATGAATAAAAAAAATAACAAGAGGGATAAAAGATCATCACCTTCCTCTTCTGAACACGAGATTCATTGATGGCCCTTAGACGTTTTCTAATGGCCTGGAAAGAAGAGGAAAGACTAAAGAGTTAACCTATATCCACATAGGCTTCCAATGAATGCAAAATAAAAATGGAGAATATGCACTAAATTCAGAGCATAGTCATAGAAACAAAAATAAATAAAATGGGCATAAATATCTCATAAAGACAAGGGAGTCACCTCTTTGCAATTAAGAACAACTGTCTTGTTAAAATTTGGAACCTGGGTTAGTGAAATTTCTCTAGCCTCCTGACAGACATAGAAAGCAAGGCAATGTTAGAAAATAGCAGCCACCAGACAAAAGGGAAGGTTTGAACAGTTGCAAATAATCTGTTCTTAAGAAAGCGCAAGTTGATTTTCAATGACTCATCAAGAAGAGCTAAACCTCAAGAATGTGCACATGCCTAGATTACAATTTCAGTTACCTTGAACAGCAGGAGATCCAGATAAGAAATTTCAAAGAAAAATCTGTACTTAATATCAATTTCACTGACACTAGCACAGATACAAACAGATACAACCGAAATGCAATCCAAATATAATAGGATCATCATTCCAACATAAGAATTATTAAAAGCTCCTCCCACAACATTTGCAATTATAACACCAGACTGCTTTTATATAAGCAGTTATGTAGCTAGTCCCTATAGCTGGGATTAAGGTGAGAATGCAAAAATAAGTAACAGAAATTGGAGGAAGAAAAGTTGAAATGAAAAAGACAGCATCAGAACTTGAATATATTGAGGTTGCTGCAGCATTATGAAAGAAATGCAAAGATGTAAAAGAGAAAGGAGAAGAAGAAAAGTGTTAGGCGTGTACCTATCTATATCCTTTTGGGATGAATGAAGAAGTTCATTAAAAGAAAAAGCAAGAAGATACCAAAAAAAAAAGGCAGGTTATGATTTCAATTATCCTGAACATATTCAACAAACAAATAGTTACAACAAATGGAGGGCTCAACATAAAAACTTCAAACCTTGATGACAAAATCAATAAATGGATAACTGGATAAGTATAACCTAATCACTCATCAATTAAATTGCCACTTTAAATTATCTCATTTGGTAAAAAAACAAAAGTAAAATTTAATGATGTACCTCGAGCCCCTCAACTGTATCCCTATATCCAAATTGCAAATATTCTCTGGTCAGAGTCTCCTCAGGGCAATTTGGTGTTTGGGGTTGAAAGTCTGGCGCCCCAAGCCTGAGATTAAGATAGTGGCATTTAACATTTAAATATACAAGATAATAACACCTTTTAGCTTAATGCTTTAGAGTAACAACAAACAAAAGCAAAAGCTGATAAACAAGGGGGAGAGGGGGAAGACATCGTATATGCAAATTTCTTGAATATCACCCCAAAAAATCTAACTATGACTGTTATTTATGAACTAAATGTAAGCAATAATTCAAAAAAAGGTGCTAATATGAGCAGGAACTACCTAGAGTTCAGAGGTTCTTTATCACACTTTAACTTGTATGGGGATAACTGTGGTTGTCGCCTGCAAACACAACCATTGTGTTGAAAGTGATTAACAGCATCAGATTTTTTTATTTAGCATAACCAGAAAAAATATATACCATTTTATTACTGAATAAAAAACAAAATAAACTCTATAAAATTGAAAACTTTAGCAATATTAGGTCAAACAAATATCAGCAATGTTTCAAAAGCAAAGTAGATATAAATTTAGAATGCCATTCTTATTAACCAAATGGTTAAGTGTGTGTTTGGATTAGCTGTGAAAAAAAGATTATGTTAAAAATCAATATATATATATAATTGATTTTTTTTAAATCGATTATGAGAAAATTAATTTATGTTTGGATGTGTTAGTTTATAATCGATTTTAAGCTAAAAAATTTTGTTTGGATTGTATAAAAAGAATCGCTTTCATGTATTAAATTACTAAAAGAGATATGGAATGATTGAAAATTTTATTTAGTTGAGGGCAAAAGAGTATTTATCTATCAAAGCTTTTGAAATAATCTATAATCACATAATTAAAAGCTCCAAATAGAAGTGTGCTTGGATTAGTTGTGAAAAAAAGATTATGTTAAAAATCAATTATGAGAAAATTAATTTATGTTTGGATGTGTTAGTTCATAATCGATTTTAAGCTAAAAAAATTTGTTTGGATTGTATAAAAAGAATCGCTTTTATGTATTAAATTACTAAAAGAGATATGGAATGATTGAAAATTTTATTTAGTTGAAGACAAAAGAGTATTTATCTATCAAAGCTTTCGAAATAATCTATAATCACATAATTAAAAGCTCCAAATACAAGCTTTTTTAAAAAAAGCTGTTTTTAGTTATAGAAAAATAATCTTAACTTATAATCAATTTTACACACTTTAAACAAACAAGATAGATTTTAGATAAAACAGATTTTTATTGAAAAAAAGCTGTTTTGGGGAAGAAATCATCTTTCCCAAACATGCTCTAGATCAAAATACAAACTCCCAATCTGTGTTCTCCAATTTAGTCCTTTACATAAAAACTTTATGAACCCCTGTTACAGTAGCTGGATTTAAGACATATCCAGTGCACCATCCCTCTAAAAAAAATAGCTACACCAACATAACAGGCTTCATCTTCAAATGGTTAACATTATTCTGAAACTATGATGCTATGGTATAGTCCCATCAATTCCAAAAAACAATAAAATATTATATTATTATTTAAATGATAAGAAACATAGAAATCTTAACACAATAGAAAAGGGGAGCAGAGAAAGAATATACCAATTTCTGCAGAACTACTGCTACTGTTCTCTAATTTTATATGAAAACTATGCAATTACTCCTAATGTGGAAGTTCAAACACTACTTTATGTAGTTTCAATCTCAAAATGGACCCAAGAATGGTTTTCTATCTCTAGCAAAATATAAGATAACCAATTCAACAATAAATACTAGCAAAGTTTGCAGAATAAAAAGAGAATTTAAATCTAAAAAAAAAAAAAACCTTCGTAAATACTTCCAACATTTTCTTCACTTATTAAGTCAACACGTACAGGCAGATAAATATTTAAAGTGTTCCTACAAATTTCAATATAACAATCTCTCATAAAAAAAAGGAGTAGATATTGTTAGAGGAATACAAGATCAAAATAGGATGCAAACTTAACCATTATACAAAACAAACATAACCAAAGAAGTACAAACTTTTCAACCTCGTATTTACCAATTTTCTTACAACTAATTCTATCAGTCTTTGCTAGTTGAGAACATGGATATGAAACCTAATATTGCTTGCCCATCTGACCATCCAAGCTGAGCATCAAAAGTAGATAGATTCATAGAAAACTAAAATAAAATAAAAGGAAAAAAATGTTTGGTTGATTGTAACTTGTAAGCAGAGGAAACTCTTGAATTTCCCAAGCAATTAAATGCATAAGAACTGAAAATCAAGCTAAAATCAATACTTAGAATATTCTTATTACTCAATAAATAAATGAACCACCTGTGAAGTAGTTTTGCAAGTTTCAAAATGATGTTGATTAAATTAAAAAAAATCATTATTGCAAACTACTTGCTGACAGAAAAAATTAGAATTATTGCAAACCATTGCGTATCACAACCACAATTATTTGGAATTTGTAGTACCTTTGTCACATATGCTATAGTCACAATCATTGAGAAGAAAAAATTGGTAATAAGATTTTAAGGGGACAGTGTCAGGACAAAGTTCTCTTACCTTGAACTTACAGGGAAGTTAGCTGGCAAAGAAGATGAATCAGATCTTCCAGTGTCCCTAGCAGATGGCCCACCTATTGCACTGTTATTTACTGCACTAGTGCAGCTGCCAGCATGATACCTTTGCATTTCCCCCAACTATAACCGGCATACTGCCTTCAGCATCATAACACTACAAGTAGCTGTGATAGCTAAACTGCATCATCAATAATGTCATCCAAGTCATTTCCAACCAAAGCCCATTAAGCAAGCTAAAAGGCAAACCATAAAAAAAAAAAAAAAAAAAACAGCAGCGTAGGAAACAGGATGCATAATTGAAATAAGGATTAGCGCGTTATTGGACTTCCTTGAGTTCCTTCAACTGCTAAAGGATATGCACTGAAATCCTAATGCACCAAAAACTATATGCCAAATTTGGATCCAATTGGCGGACCCCAAACAGGAAGGCAGAGTTTCACTATTCTGACAAGTAAGCACAACCGGATAACGATAACAAATAAGAGAAAAAAGTTATCCATAATATTTTCCTTAAGAAGGACCATTAACAAACAGAGGGGGAAAAAGAGCACGCATCTGAACTATTAAGAGTGCAACTCCAAAGGCACTATTGTGCTCCAAAACAAATCAAAATATTCCAGTCTGCAGGTTGCATTTAAAATGCTAGACATAAAACGTATTCAGGAAATTAAAAGGAAAGGAAATTCTAAACTCTAGTCCACACAGAGTCCAGTTTTCACAAAATAAAACCCAGCCTGGATGCTGGAAGAAAGAAAATTTGAAGAACTTGACATTTATATTCTGAAATTGAAGTTGACGTTCATACCTCCATGTAAAACCATATAAGTTCCTTTTAAAGAAAATGTAACTATACCGAGCAGCTAGAAATTTTTAAATATACCCTCAAAAAGCATCTTCTCTGCCATACTAATGATAACATGACAACACCAATGCTATAAATAAGTGAATAAAATTTTAGATGTTGAGATAGAGTGTAACTCTTTAAATTGGAAACTTTCCATTAAAAGTTTTCTACAGATGAATTCCAATGAAAATAAAAATGGATATTGTGCTTATATGAAGTGCTAAAACTTCAAACTAGAATATAAACTTGTCGCCAATCATTTTGGAGTTGCCAGAATTATAACACCAACCCATATCTGAAGTAATAAATTATAAGAGACAACAGAAAGTTGCACAATTTAATCAAATCACTCCCGATCCATAAGTATACGTCCAAAACCGATAAAAAAAAAAATACCCTCTTTTTCTGCAACTGTTTCCCTCCCAACTCAAAAGTCAAAATACCTAGTAGCTCATATCACGCTTTAACTAACTAAGGCACCAAAATTGAACCTTCCCCAGATGCAAGGGGACGAATTGAAGACAACCCACCAGCTCAATCGTCTAAATATCCCAGTTTAGTATCAAATTCAAGCTATATTCCACATGAAGTTGAACGTGTAATTGCAAAAACCTAAAAATCAAATCTAATGCGAGAAAAAGCACCGAAATTTGAACTCCGAAGCAAGATCCAAAACTAGGGTTTTGGGCGGGGCGAAATTCTGATTCTTTTTTTATTATTATTACTCCCCAACTTCAGAAGCATAATTGCGGAGCTGAAAACTGGGTCTTCGGAGCTAGGGTTTGCGATTGGCAATTCCGAAAACGGACAAAGGGCTTTTGGGAATAATGGGAAACAAAGATTGAAGATTATTAAAATTGGGGGCATACCTGGCAAAAAAAAATATTGGGAACTCTTGTGGTGAAGAGAGAGAAAGTAGGAGAGAGAAAGAGAAATGCGAAGAAGAAGAGGAAGAAGGGTCTGGGGCTAAGAGGGGTTTGACTGTTTGAGCTTTTGCTGATGATGGCGACGACGATTCCTCTGTTCTGTTGCTTCCTCTGATAGGAATATGGGGTGAAGGGGGAAAGGGATCTCGTAATTATTTTATTATATTCCTTTTATGACCTCCTGATTTGGTGTTATTTACCCGGCTGCTTTAGTTGTGGAGCGCAGTTAATCGGGGGCAAAATGGTCAAACGAGTTGTCAATGCAATTTATTAAGGAGCCAATAATCTAGAAATGTGGGTTCTTTTAGAAAGATTATTTGATTTGAAGAAGAATTGTAGAGAGAGGAAAAATAGTGCTGCTTGAAAGAGGAAGAGAAAGAGAAAGAGAAGAGAATGTTTTGGGCTAATTTAGATCATACTTATTAAAATGAGGAAAGGATCTGCAGGTTTGGCTTAGTCATAAGGTAAGATAATTTGGTTTTTTTAAAAAAATTTATTAAGTATTTAATTAATTTAATTAATAATTTACATACAATTAATTACATATTAAGTATAAAAAATGAAGATAATTAACTGTATATAAATTATTGGTTAAATTAATTAAATATTTAGTTAATTTTTAAAAGAAACCAAATTATATATCTTTGTAACTAAATTGAACCTGCGAGTCATTTCCCTATAATAAATCAGCTGGGCTCGATTCAGACCGATAAATCAATTATTTAGTTGATTTAATTTAGATATTACATTGATTATATATATATATCAATAAATTTTGATTAACTTGATTGTGACTCAATTTATTCAGCGAGTTTTTATTAAATTGGCAAGGTCATATAATTAAAAAAAATTAAAAATGATGAAATATATTATTTTATGATAATTTTTTAAAAGAAAATTGCAAAATTTTTTAGAAGTCATAAATTTTTATTTGTTTATTTGATTTAGACGCATTATATATTAATTTTACATAATTTTTCAATATTTATGCTAGTAGTAGGTGATTTGGCCCAACTAATTTTTCAAAACCCTCTTATTTTGTGAGTTATGAGAAATTTTATGAAAAAAAGATAGTTTTTTTTTTTATGAAATGAGGGTTTAACTCTTACTTTGATCTTAAGGTATCTATTTATTTCAAAATAAAGTTACTTTAATTATTTACAATAATAAATATCATTATATGTAGTATGTATTTTTATGTATATTTATGTATTTTTTATTATATATTATATATTTATTTAATTTTATGTAATTTGACTAGCAACTTATCAATTAAAGACTCATTTATCTTTTGTTCTAACCGAGTTGACCACCAATTCAAATTTAATAATTATGGTTTAGATGATGAGAGAAACCTTTTATGTGAACAAAAAATAAAATAGATGATGAGAGAAACCTTTTATGTGAACAAAAAATAAAATATAAAGCCTTATAATACGAAAAATAAAATGAGTTTAATTTTAATTTATTGTGTAAATTGTTTACTATTATTAAATTATTCGTGAACAAATCATTTGAAAATTTTAAATTTTTAAGTAATTATTATTATAGTTAAAAAATTTTAATCATATGTCAACTAATCATCATTAAGTAAATCAAAATTAAATTCAAATAAAAATACAAGTAGAAAAATTCATTTATTATTCATAAAAGTTAAACTTTAGACGGTGGCTTCAAAGATTTGTTGAGAAAACTGTTCTACAATAACTGCAATTCAATGTAAAGCAATTAACAATCTCAACTTTAAAATTTATTATTTAATGAATTAGATCAGGAGTAAATTAGCAATTTTATCTTCGAAAAGTTCAGATGTCATCAGTTTAGTCCTAAAATAATTTTTGACGTTAAAATAGTTCTCGAATATTTCCCAAAACACTTTTAGATGACTAATTTGATGACAAAAATTAACATTTGAGAATTATTTTGATATCAAAAATGACATTCGAAGATTACTTTGATGTCAAAAATGACATTTGATAATTATTTTGATGTTAAAAATTATTAAAAGACTAAATTGATGACACTTAAATCTTTTGAGGATTACTTTTAAATCTAATAAGAGAATATTTCAGCAAAAAAAATATATATATATATATATATATATAACATGACCATTTTTTTATGAATTTTAACATGGCGATTTATTTAATAAAAAATATTTTTCGGTAAGATTGTGTCTATAATTGGTATGAATGAATGTGCAATTTGGTTTATCATGAAAACATTAAAAAGTTTTATATTCTCAAATGATTGGGTTTAGCTCACAAATATTGTTTGTAATTTTTTTATCAATGCTATATACAATAATCTTATAGCTTTGAAAAAAAATACATAAAATAATAATCTAACCAATCGTATACTTGCAAGATGAAAATATTTTTTAATTGTTTAGACTTGGAACCTGTCATATATCAGCTGTGAAATTTTCTTTATATCAGTGTTGTATTATAATTTTTTTACTATAATAATAAAAATAACCTTAAGGTTATGTTTGAAATTAGTTAAAAATAATATATAATTGATATAATTTAAATTAAATTAGATTAAATTAAATTAAAAATCAAAATTTATGTTTAAAACTTGTTATAAAAATTTGAATTTAAATTAATTTAAAAATTAATTCTTATGTTTAAAACTTAATAAAAATGGAATTGATTTTATTTTTTTATTTTTTTACCTTTATATCATTATAAATGATATTATAACAAATCAAAAAATTAGTAAGATCAAAATAATCAATCTAAACAATTGAGTTTAAAATCAAATCAAATCATAATAATATATTAACATATTTGACAGGATTTTTAAATCTGAACCATTAAAATTCATAAGATTTTAAAAATTAAATCATTTTCTATTTTTTAACATTACAAACACAAAATTTAATTTACCTATCAAATCTTATTTTTGTACATTCCAAACATACTTCAAATAAAATTGTTGAAATTCGATAATAATTGTCTATGTAGTACTGATGTACACGTAAGAGAGATTTGTTGCTTCAGTTCAGCCTCTTAACTGGGGAGATTCAGGTGGCAGCAAGGTGAAACTGTTGTCGTGGGGTCTGGCTGGAGGTCCAAACTGCTTCATATGGTATCCAAAGCCACTGGTTAGTTGTCTTCCATGCAAGCTGTTCTTCACTACTCAGATTTTGATCATGTCCTTGTTCTGTTTTGGTGTAATACCATTTTTTTTGGAACATAAATTCGAGATTTTTATTGTTGCTTCTATGCCGTTTTCATGTTTTGCACACCCCATTTGCTAATTAAGCGTTGTAATCACATAATGAAATTGTTTCCTTTAAAAGGGTGCTTTCAAATGTTAGAAGCACTTCATATCGTATTACTAAATTTCATGTTTTTGTTGTTATTACTATGCTGTTGCCAACTTTGCAAGTCTTTAACACACCCCTTAGCTAATTAAGCTCCACAGTCACTTTAATGCTTCTCTTGTCGATGTTGATGCATATTGTAGAAGTGCTTGATAACTCTCTTCAAATTTTCAGCTCTGGGAGTTTATAATTTTTGTTTTGTTTTACTTTCTAGGTTCAATTTTGATCTGGGCACAAAGAGCTTGAAATGAGTGTTACAGAAACATCGAAGAAATTTGGCACTCCCCAAATTGTTAAGTTGGACAAGGAATTGAAATTGGTAAACACCTTTTTTGCCCGTCTTGCTGTGAATGGAGAATTGAGTTTATGTATTGTGTGCTTGTCAAGTGTCTTGTTTCCCATTCTTATGGTGAACTCTTTAATGTGGGATTCATATGCATTCATACAGAATACTAGATTATAGTAACGAATGTTTTCCTTAATGTGTTTGATAAGTATTAGTGAGTATTGAGTAATAATGTAATTTGTTTATGTGGATATGTGCAGTTGTGCACAATAACAACAAATTTGTATGAAGACTAGAGCTCATCCTAGAAAATGACTTCCATCTTCTCAATGTCCTTCAGCATATGGTGTTCCATTATTACTTGACTACAATGTCATAAGAATTATTTTCTTTTGCATATACTCTATCCTTTATTACCAAATGCAATATATTATTATCAGATATTCAGGTTATTAACAATTAGTTTTATATCTTTAGTATTTTGTTATTCAAATTGGCAACCATTGTCCAACTTATGAAGATAGAAAAATTCATTTATATGTTATTTTGGTCAACACGGCGCTTAAACAGAAATTGTGATAACTAATAGGGACCTTCATTTACGAACCGCTTCTTAGCGAGATTCTCTTCTACCTACATCTGTTTTGTTCGATTCACCATTCGTCAATAAATTGGGAATAGAAAATGATTACGCGAAGAGTAGATTTTTACAGTATCATGTTATTATGTGTGATTTTATGTAAGTCAGACACAACAAGTAATAAATGAGTTTAAGTGGACTTATTAACTATATATAGAGTTTAAAAGTATTATCATTGCTGTCATTGTTATGGAGCAATTTGTAATTTAAAAGAGGAAAATCTGAAGAGGATGGAGTATTCAGTATTGTGTAAAAAATTTCTACCTTGCGTTTTGCATTCTTTGCTAGGTTTGAGCTATAATATTTTAGTCACAGCCAGCATCACACCCATTTATGATTTGCAATATCATCAAACTTGACTCATTCTCCGACCAGAACTTGCACCTAAAATTGTGGATGCAGTCGAAAAAACTAATTACGAGACTAGGGACACGGGAACTAGGAGGATGCTAGGGTAGTTGGAAGTCTATAAGAGGGAATTTTGTAATATATGCATAATGAAATTCAATATCTTGGATTACCGGGGTGAGTATAATTCTTCATGCAAATAATGAGCCAGGAATGATATACTTAGATTGGATGGTTATCCAGAATATAAGGAGCTTTGGAGGAATGGACCTTACCAACTCAAACCCTTATAATTGCCACTCAGCCTTACAGTTCATTCCATTTAGATATGCAACACCAAAACTGTCAGATATTGGCTCTGAATATGAAGTCATATTGCTACTTTTCTGGAATATACTGCATTGGTTGTTGATGCAAAAGCCATAGAAAGCTGCTGCAAGAAAAATGTGGAATTTTTATTGATTCTGTTGGATGATTAGATCTCAGTATGAACCAATCTATGGTCTATTTGAATCTGTATCTATCTTTCTTCCCACCCCCGGCTCCCAAACAAAAAGGAAACGAAACAGAACAGAAATATTTTCACCCCCATATCCTGTCAGAAACTTAGGGGTGAGTCAACACTATTTTTTCTTACATGCATTTTTGCTCAGGGTTTTTTTTTTTTGGTTGGGGGGCGGGGTATTAGCAAGGGGACAATGACGGCTTTTATGAAATATTGTGAATTCTTTGTGTTAGTCAAATAAAGGATGCCAACAACCAAATGAAGAATTCAAAGGTGATGGCTAGCCAACAACCATGGAGAAAAAAAATGTGTGTTCACATTACCTAGCATTTCCTATAAATAGAGAGCTTCACAAGTTCATTTATTCATTCCAACATTTAGAGAGATTCCAAGAGAGAAGTTCTAAGCATAGAGAGAGAAAGCTTAGTGAGAAAAATTTTCTCTGGGTGTAATTGGGTTGTGGGTTGTGAGAGGTTGTGAGTGTTTTGTAAGCACTTTGTGTATTTCCTTTTTTCAGTAAAAGATCTGCAGCTCAGAGACGTAGGCATAATTGGCCGAACTCCGTTATCAATCGTGTGTGCAAGAATTATTCCGCATTTATTTCGCTTCTTCCACAAATTCGATGATAAGGAAATTTTGCGTAATTTCCCAACAATTGGTATCGAGCTCTTGGTGATCGTGACAATTTTCTCTTGATAAATCTTATTATGCTCTGATTGTAGTATCGATCTTCCACATCGAGAAAAGATTTGTCCTTGAGTTATTGGTCGCAAGGTGCTTCTGGGCTCGAAAGAAGTGTAGGTAGTGTGAAAGTGCATGTCTAGGAAAGGTTACTGGCTTCAGGAAAGATTTAGTCTTAAGCGTGTCGCTCATGACTCCACCTCTTTCACCTGGGAACTTTCCTGGTGTACTGTTTATAACTACAAATACTATTCCGGTACATTGAGGTACTATTCATGTGAATAGTGAAATTCGTGAATAGTAAAAATTGGTCAGCGTTACTAATTTGTCCACAGCAGTGTTCTAAAGCACGGTGGTTATCAGAAATTGTCAGAAACGATCCAGAGGAAATCAGATTCGAGTGGGAACGATGGCCACAGATGAAGGAAAGGTGAAAATTGAAAAGTTCGATGGTGCGGACTTTGGCTTTTGGAAGATGCAGATCGAAGATTATCTGTATCAGAAAAATCTATATCAACCTCTCAAAAATAAGAAACCTGAGGGCATGAAGGATGATGATTGGACCCTTCTTGACAGACAAGCCCTGAGTTATCCGATCGACGTTATCCCGTAATGTTGCGTTCAACATTGCAAAAGAAAAGACCACAACAGTCTTATGGCGCTTCTTTCCGGATGTATGAAAAGCCGTCGGCTCAAACAAAGTTCACTTGATGAGACGATTGTTTAACTCCCGATGACGGAAAGGCGCATCAACAAATAAGAACATCTTAATGAACTCAATACAGTCCATGACAGTTGAGTTGAGCTTGGAATCGAATTTGATGATGAGGTACGAAAGCATTGATACTTTTGTCTTCCCTACCGAGAAAGTTGGAATGCTCGTCACGGATGTGAGTAGCTCATCTGAAGCAACAAGTTGAAATTTGATGATGTTCGTGATCCGGTTCTCTGAGGAGATCCGACGGAGAGTCCGGTGAATGTTCAACCTCTTCAAGATGTGCATACGAGTCAAGAGGGAGAAATTCAACCGCAGAGAAAATAGGCGTGGTAAATCAAAGGGCCAGGAGGTCCAAATCCGAGAAATCATCAAGGTTCCCACAACTCGAAGATTATCGAGTGTTGGAATCATGTAGGAAGACAGGGCACTACAAAAACCAAAGGCAAGAGTGCACCAAAGAAGCATGAGGCAAAGGAGGAAGCAAATGTTGCTTCCACCTCAAGAAAAGATGATGCATTGATATGCTCTTTGAGAGCAAGGAAGAGTCTTGGGTGTTAGACTGAGCATCTTTCCATGCTACTGCGCAAAAGAATTCTTCGAGAAGTATGTCCCTGGAAAATTTGGAAAGGTATATCTTGGTAATGATCAACCTTGTGATATCATTGGTAAAGGTGTAGTAAAGATTAAGTTGAGCGGTTACGCTTGGGAATTGAAGAATGTCGAGACATATTCCCGACTCGACGAAGAACTTAATCTCGGTAGAGGCCGATTGGCCGATGGATCGCCATACACAACGATCTTCCGCGGCGATAATTGGAAGATTTCAAAGGGTGCAATGACGATTGCTTTCGCGGTAAAAAGAGTGGTACTCTTTTTACAAGGCAGTAGGGCATGTCATTTGATTGCGATTAAAGAAATGAAAATCCCAATCTATGGCACCAAAGACTTGGCCATATGAGTGAAAAAGGGATGAAGATCATGCACTCGGCGGCGATTACCGTGTCTTCACGGTGAAAATTGACATGTGTGAAGATGCGCATACTTGGAAAGCGAAAAGAGTCGCCTTTCGTGACAAGTGGAAGAACCCCAAAGAAAGACTCGAGCTTGTTCACTCGATGTTTGGGGTCCAACTACCATCTCATCCATTGGTGGGAAACACTACTTCGTGACTTTTATCGATGATCACTCTAGGAAGGTATGGGTATACTTTCTAAAACATAAGTCTCGAAGTATTTGAGGCTTTCAAAATATGGAAAGCCATGGTAGAAAAATGAGACGAGGATTGAAGGTCAAAAAGCTCGAGCATAGACAATGGTGGTGAATATGAAGACACCGGATTCAAGAAGTTCTACTATGAGCACGGGATCGAATGGAAAGAACCGTGCAGTGCGCCTCGACACAATGGTGTAGGCGAGCGTATGAAGCGACGTTGATCAAAGAGCCGCAGCTTACGTGTGCGGTCGAGGCCCTGCAAAGCGAGTTACGGGCGGCGGCCAACACGGCTTGTGAACTACTTGATTAACCGAGGTCCATCGGTACCACCACCGAGCATAGAATACCGTAGAGAAGAGGTATGGAGCGGAAAAAGAGGCAAAACTCTCACATCTTAGAGTTTTTACTGTAGCATATGTGCACATGGTGATCAAGGCGGGGAATAAGCTTGATCCCAAATCAAAGAAGTGTACTTTCATCGGTTATGGTGAGGATGAGTTTGGCTACCGTGATTTGGGATGATGAAAACAAAAAGATGATCCGCAAAGTAGAGATGTGATCTTCAATGAAAGAGTGATGTACAGGACGACATAGCACGCGCCGGAATCGGTAACAGCAGTGGGCCGTATGCAGAGGTGGGACGATGTCCCGTAAAGTCCTATAGTTGAGAATCCTCGATCGGAGGAATCAACCGAACATAACTTGGTGAGCAACGATCGACACACCGTAGCCTCCTACTCCACTCTGTGAGAAGGTCTTCTCGGCCTCGTACTAACAGAGATACATGGACTACATGTTGTTGGTGATGGAGGAGCCCTCAGATGCTATGATGAAGCATGTCATACCACGAGATGCCAAGTGGGAGCTTACATGAAGAGACGAGATGAAGTCTTTGATCTCCAATCGTATACATGGGAACTAGTTGAGTTACCTGATGGGAAAGAAGGCACTTCACAACAAGCAGTGGGTGTATCGAGTGAAGGAGGAGCATAATGGCCTCAAGAGATACAAAGCTCGACTAGTCGTCAAAGGATTCCAGCAAAAGGAAGGAGTCGACTACACCGAGATTTTTGCTCCAGTTGTGAAGCTTAATACTATCAGGTTAGTGTTAAGTATTGTTGCCAGTGAAAGAGCTCTACCTTGAGCTTAGGACGTGAAGATCGCATTTCTTCACGGAGACTTAGACGAGATATACATGCACCAGCCAGAAGGTTTCTCAGAAGAAGGGAAAAAGAATATGGTATGCAGATTAAAGAAGAGCTTGTATGGCCTAAAACAAGCTCCAAGACAGTGGTACAAGAAGTTTGAAGGCTTCATGCATAAGGAAGGTTTCCAGTAATGCAATTTGCAGGCCATTGTTGCTTCTTCAAGAGATATAAATCCAGCTTATATCGTTACGCTACTTTATGTCGATGATATGTTAGTAGCGGTTCGAGATATGGACGAGATCGAGAAACTTGAAGATACAAATTGTCAAAGGAATTTGACATGAAGGACTTAGGTCCAAAGAAGATTCTTGGAATGCAAATCACGAGAGATAAGCAAAGAGGATTTTGCAAGCTTATCTCAGCGAGTACATCAACCGTGTTTTGCAAAGATTCAACATGGACAACGCCAAACCACAAGACACCTTTGGCTAGTCATTTGCATGTCAAGGATCAATCCCCTCAAACAGAGGAAGAAAGAGAATTCATGGCTAAAGTTCCATATGCTTCACCATTGGAAGTTTGATGTATGCAATGGTGCCATGAGGCCGGACATTGGCCATGCAGGGGAGTTGTAAATAGGTTTATGTCAAATCCGGGGAAAAGCTCAATTAGGAGCTAAGTGGATTTTTGAGATATCTACGAGGCACTACGAGAAAAGTGTCTCGTGCTTTGGTAAAAGGAGAATTACAAGTACAAGGGTTCGTAGATGCGATTTTGGAGGTGGTCGATCACCTAAGAAGTACCACCGGGTTACATATTCATCGTTGGAACAACATTGCTAGTGGATGATGTCACATACAAAAGATTGTTGCTTTATCCACTACGAGTGAGTATGTAACGATGGCTGCGAAGAATTGATATGGCTTCAAGGATTGTTGACAGTCGATTTATCCTGGAGAAGAGTGTTTTGCATGTGATAGTCGAGTGCGATACATCCGCAAAGAATTCATTTCATTCTAGAACAAAGCACGTTGATCTTCGTTATCACTTCATCGGTCTACTGAAGATGAGATGCTAACACTTTGAGAAGATTCAGGAAGTAAGAATCCAAGCAGACATGTTAACAAAAAGTGGTAACTATTGACAAACCGAAGTTGTGCTCAACTTGGGCTTGCTTGATTAACACTGCAGGAAGATCGGCCGCATTGATTGAGGTGTGAAGATAGACTGAAATCAATCTTCAAGTGGGAGATTGTTAGTCAAATAAAGGATGCCAACAACCAAATGAAGAATTCAAAGGTGATGGCTAGCCAACAACCATGGAGAAAAAAAAATGTGTGTTCACATTACCTAGCATTTCCTATAAATAGAGAGCTTCACAAGTTCATTTATTCATTCCAACATTTAGAGAGATTCCAAGAGAGAAGTTCTAAGCATAGAGAGAGAAAGCTTAGTGAGAAAAATTTTCTCTGGGTGTAATTGGGTTGTGGGTTGTGAGAGGTTGTGAGTGTTTTGTAAGCACTTTGTGTATTTCCTTTTTCAGTAAAAGATCTGCAGCAGCTCGGAGACGTAGGCATAATTGGCCGAACTCCGTTATCAATTGTGTGTGTGCAATTATTTCGCATTTATTTCGCTCTTCCACAAATCTGATGATAAGGAAATTTTGCGTAATTTCCCAACAATTTGGTGCTGCTGGTAGTTACTTGTCAATCATCTTCATTGGCAGGCTGAGTTATGGGTAAATAATATGAGCAAAGCTACAGATGATGAAAAAACACAAACTGATAGAGGGTCAACCTTCTAGGTCAGCGTAACTGTCCCCATTAAATTGTTGATAATGATGATTTTCTGCTAATTTTATACTTAAATGTCTACCATGATACTATTAATAATATGCTATCATAGCACACATCTTTGTAGGCTTGGGCTAGGTGCAAAAGTTTCACGACAATCCCAAGTTAGGCCTTCAAATGACCCTGTTGAACAGAAATTATATGCCAAGTTGGATGCTGAAAAAAGAAAAACAGTCAAAATTACTGATGAGTCTAGTACATTTGCAAGAGATGTTTTAGACGATGAAGACAATGAAGACGTAGGTAGCAGACCTAGTGCGTTTGCCAAGAGGAAGGGAGCATTTCCTTTGAGCTCATCTATACTGGTAAATAAGAAGCCGAAGTAACATTTACCAATTTGAGTTTTTACTGACTCAAAGCCTATAACCCATCATACATCTGGCATTTGACTAATTGGCTTTGATGGCTTCAACCAAATGTAATGTAATACTTTTTTTATTTTTGAAAAAGTCATCAGGCATTTCATGCAATGTAGTTATGTACTCAAGGACAATGGGTAAAAGTAACCTAATGGCTTTATAGCCTAGTGGCAACTAGCTTTCTTTGGAAAGTAAATAATGCTGGTTGAATCTCAGTCTCAATGCCCACATTTGGATTACCTTTCCCCCCTTCCCTTTGTAGGTCCTTAGGACCTGTATTGTAACAAGGGGGGGAAAAGTAACAGGTCTAGATGGAAATCGTATGCAATTTGGTATATATTTATTTTTTTGCATACCATTTGTGCATATATTCTCTTACGTAATTGAAATACTAATTTACGTAATTCAAATCAAAAGTAAGAACAATTGTTCAAATGTTCCTTATAGACAGCTTCAAAGCAGTTTTCAGTTTCCTAATTGCACAAATGTCCAGCTTTCATATCGCTTCTTTCTTCTTCCCTTCAAAACTACAACAAGCTGAGCTCACACCTCATTATTTCCAAACTTGTAAATACAATAGGTTAACCGAAAAACAAATATACAAAGAAGTAAGAATGATATCAACCAAAATTATAACATACCAGCTAATATGATCAGCAAATCAAACTCTACAAAATCTACAATTAAGCACCTTTGGCCCTGACTGGGTGAAGTGAAGCGCACACTGAATAAGATTGTTACTTTGTCATTGTCAACAAGACAAACATCGTTTGTACTTTTGCAAGAAGCAATTGCGATTGGCTTCCTATTTAATTCTTGTGACTTGAGGTCCCTTATTTGAGTATCCTTGTTTACATTAAACTGTCCAATATCAGAGAAGTCAGGTATGGCCAAAAGGAATGCTAACAAGGATGCTTTAAAGAAGTCTATGAGTCCCCAGTATTCTTACTTATCAATTTCATTCCCCTTATGCATGATATATAACTTCTTTACTTCTCTTCCACCTCATACATATGAATTTAACAGGTGGTATAACAAAAAGTAGTCAGTTGTCTTTTACACATTGGCGCTGCTCTTGTTGTCCTTCAATTCAAATTGAAGCTGAGAACATTTACTTTCTGGACTTTCACTTACACAGCTCAATATTGTATCGTCCATCATTTCTGCAAGAATGGCTTCGCCCATTTCAAAGCCAACTGTTTCAGCATCAAATTGAAGGTCCAACCATGCTCCATTTTTCTCCATGTCTTTCCTAACAATTTGGTCCAAAGTACGTGGCGGGGGCAAGGGAAGGAAATGCCAGCATACTCCTTCCCAGACCTTGAGAATAACATTTTTCATATTTGGAGTTGGCCTGATGCTAGGATTTACCCAAGGTGAGACCCCAAAGTAATGCCAACAAACCTCCATGAGAACTTCGTTGATACAGTCATATAGGAGCTTCTGATCATGGCAAAGCTGGTTTGATAAGAACTCTACCTGATCAAACAAGGAAGGATCTAGTATCTTGTCTGAGGAAAGACATTTCATCAACAATTGATCCCTAGTCAAGCCAGAGGCTTCCAGGACGGATTTAATGTAGTCATATATCAATTTATTTTCTTCAAGACAATATTTTCCTCTGTTGATTTGATTCACAGGTGAAGAATCTTGTTCTTCAAATTGAATTTGTAGTGGTCGTACTGGTACTTTAACTGAAAATCATGAATGAATGTGATGCCATATTAAAATTAATATGATAAACAAAACGATGTGCTACCAAATATTATAGGCTGATTGGTCCCTTAAAAACAGTTCCAACTTTTGTTTGTCTGCAGGGAAAAAAAAGGGACAAGAACATGCAACCAAACAAATATCTGAAAACAATTTCTAGAGCAATTTCAGGAAAAGTATGATTTAGAGAACCCCAGCAACCAGCACGCTGTTTTCTATTTCTGCATTCAGTTTACAGTGTGGAGGCAGTAAAACTATTGGAAATTAGAAGTTTCCAAAGATCTAGTATTTGAAAAGACAGTTTAAAAACATTGCCAGATAGGCCCCTCATGGCTCTAGTGCAGGAATGCTTACTAGGTTGAAATCTGGACTGCCCAGGGCTGACGTCATCCTCTAAGAATGGCATATCAAGAACAGACACAGGACTTGGTCTCCCAGATACATCTGTTCCATTTTCTAGCTCTTCAACTTTCTTAGTGATGGAAGAGTGAGAAGGGGATGACAGTTGGTTCTCTTCTGTTACATCCTGTAAAAGAACGAAATGATAGTTCAGATAAAATCTTACAGATATAAGGGGTCACTCCACCAAGGAAAAAGCCATAAAACTACAGCATCAAAGAAATCTTAACGAGGGGAGTTGCTTTGATACCCTTATGGGTTTGGTAACCAAGGTGAGTTGTCAATTATTTATTGACTGTTAGTTTCACAATAAATGTTTAAAAATATATTAAATATAATCAACAACTAATGAATGCTTGACAACTCACCCTGGGTACCGGTACCCGGGAAAAAAAGAACGAGTCCTTATTTTGACTACACTTCTGGCATAATAATCAATTTATCCCTAAATCATTTATTTATATAAAAATATAATGCAGTAAGAGACATTACCTGCTTCAAACATTGAGAACATCTAGCACTATCAGGAATTTCTGAGATATCATAGTTTTGGTCCTTTCCTGCAATGAGGCCAACAGGTTCCGAGGAAGATTCCAAAACATTTATCTCTTTTGCAGATTCTACATTACCTGCACACAAATTAAGAAGGATAAATAACAGAATATATAAAAATCACACACCAAAGTTTACCATAGCATCTATCAGTTAAATCATATATTTCAAACATGATACCTTCAGTAACTATCTCATCTCTAACAAGATAACAGTTTTCTGCTTTATCAACATGACTAAGGTCATCTGAGAAATTTGACTCTGACTTAATTTCTTGTACTTTATTAGAGCTTTCATCACAAATGCTTGACTGCTTCTCTGGATTGTCTGTTTCCTGATCCAAATGACCGGTAAATGTTTCTTGCTTGGGAGACAAATTGTCCTCATTAGCTTCACAAATTTTATCCGAAACAGAAAATCTGGTCTGTGCAGTCACAAAATGGTGCTCCCAATCCCTTCCGGGACTGCCAAGGGGAGAAAAGTTGTACTCAGGAAGAGATAGTATTCTCCCAAGGGTTTTGGGAATCTGCCTACTTGAAAAGTCCATGTCCTCATCTCCATTACCTAGCATATCACACAGATGTTTCTTAGCCTCAATATATATGTTAGAAGCCCTTTGTTTGGGATAACTACCATTTTCATGTTCCACAATCAATTCAGAGTCTTTCAATGTACCAGTCTTGTCTCCTTTCATAACACCAAACGAAGGTCTTGCAATTTTTTCCATGAAGAAATGGTCTTTATTAGGAGATTTCATTCCAACATTGTCTTTAGCAATGGCTTTGCCACTTGGCCCCTTATTTTGACATACAGCAGGATATTTTTTTGAGATCCCTTCAGGGTTTCCATGTCTCTCCTTTCCCATAGCATGCTTTAATTTCTTTTTTATCTCTGTAAGAGAAAAATGTGAACTAACTCTTACAGAAGGACCTTTGTGGCGGACAATATCATGAGAATCTTCGGATGAGGCAAGGTTGTTTTCGGTTTCAGAATTTCGCAAGCCCATTTGCCCAGGCTTCAGAATAACAATTCTGTTTGAAAAGTCAGTATTCCCATTTTCATTTGTTGGACTTTCTGATTGAGACTTCACCTTTTTCTTGAAAAAGTTAAGCTGCTTGTGGTTGACAATCTCCCTAGTTTGTTCCAGTTTGCCAAGGTACTGTTCAGAGAAGTTGGAACCAGTAACTGACCTGTATTCTTTGTCATTTGTCCCCTGAGAATTCCCAAACTCTTGAACACATTTCAATAAAAGTGAATTTGGACTTTGTAGAAGTGTAAGAAACAATTCCTTATCTGAACTTGTAAGTTGAAGTGCTTCCATAAGTTCATGGGAGCAAAGGAATTTTCTAGCTTCTGCCAGATCTTTCCCGTTCAAGACCATCTGATTCACAAATTCACGAATTGCATCTCTTCCAATGCTTTCTGAAATAACATGCTTCTGGTTTGATTGTGCATGAACTTCACCATTGTTGTCATGCATCATGGAACAAGCACCTTTTAGATGACAAAACTCTTCAATTATCTTGTCCAGATCAAGATTATCTTTAGATTGTTGCCTTGAATTCTGATTATGTGAGAATTCGGGTTTCAAGGTTGCATCCAAATTTAAATCATGGGTGTCCGTATCACGGTTTTTCTTGCAAGATTTCTTTTTTCTTTTAGAATCTATCTTCAAGGGGGCTTCATGCCCTAATCTGGATTCCTTTGATTCTACTTCAGCATTACCTATGTCCTTCATTGCATTTTGGTCAACGAACATCTCTTCTTCTATGAGTTTCTTCACACTAGGCTTATTAGCATCAATTATCACTGTTGGTCTCTTACTCTCTCCACTGTCCTGAAACATTCATGATATAGTAATATCAATAAATGCACAGACATCCTGTTAGCAGATAACGTAATTTAACTAATATCCTAGAATTTTGTCAACTTTCACTTGTAAGTTTCAAACTTCAAGATTTGCATAAGCATATGGATGGACAGACTTACAAAATTGCCTTGACAATCTTCGTTCAAATTGCTCAACATCTCAAATTTGTTCTTGGAATGTACAACACCTGTATAAAAAAATGTGAAATTCAATAATTATTTTGATTCTTTTTTATGAATTCAGCACAGCTGCACCACAAATTATTCCACAATCATTATTATACACAGGGAAAGCGTATTTTGATGAAAGATTTCAACTTAAAACATTCTAGAAAATTGCTTGACATGCAGACATCAGTCACTGCACAATTGCTGAGTATATACACATTTTGTTATGTATTTAGCATATAAACAGTCTTGGTGGATATATATATCTACGCAAATGAGCATAGTTGTCAATTTTGTAAAAATCTAGATGTTAAACACAGTTCTTACCAACAGCATGCTTGCTGCTGCGCCTCTTATCTGCAATCAACTTCCGAGTAGAGCGACCATGACGAAAATCAAATATACTAATAAAACCCCACATACATCCTGACTTATCTTTCTCGTACCGCACAGGGCGTCTTTGAGACCGCTTTGCCATAATGATTGGGCACAATTGACTTCCTTCTTTCCTCTTTTCCCTTCCCTAAGGGTGCTAACGTAGTCTTAGCCTTATTTTGCCTATCTTCATCCAAAACACCTCTAAGGTATGATCTTGCACAACCTGATTGATGAACAAAAAACACAAAGTAAATACATGTAGTTAAAAGTCATCAAAACACTTGTCATCACTCCCTCTAATGCCCCCAAAACCTTAGTTCAAGCATAACACCCTTGCAACGGGGCAAATGATGCAGTAAATATATGCAGACCAAAATAATCCCTTTATACTAACACGTTTGTTAAATCAACTCATGCAGAGAACCTAGTAACATGCTGAGAGGATTTAAACTTAGTCACACAGTGATCATCTAAATCATCAACTCCTTGGGGCACAAAACTGAACAACCATAGAAAAATGAGATTTAGTGGTTACCAATTTAAGAAATGTAACGAGAACTGAACAATTTGGTAGAAGATGCAACTAAATTAAGTGATTACCAATTTTAGGCATGTAGAGAACTAAAAAATCATAGGAAATGAGATTGCTTGAACTCAGTACCTTCCTATTCTGGACCTTTTTGACTCAACATGGTGAAGGAATTAAAGGCAAAGATGCAGCCTGATGAGTCCACATACGAAGCATCTAGGAATTCCAATTTCAGTTACCCAAGTTTCCCAACTGAGTGAAGCTCACGGCGCTATAGCTTTCTTTGGAGGGGAAGGTATCGATGCATTCTTTCTACAGGCCTTAACTATCTGAAGTTCCACAGAGAAAGCTGAAAATCCCAGTTATCTGCTCCTCCCTTCAAAGAAAAGGCCAATTGAGATAACTATAAGGCTTCAGCTTTTATGATAGACAACGAGTCACAGACTCACAGCTCAGTGATTCGCCTCTTTCTTCCAATAAAAATATAGTCAATGATAAAACGTGATGAAAAAGTTTGATAACCACATCAAGAACTTCAGACACACAAAAGCTTGGCCTCAACACTGTCAAATCAAAATTTCATGATCACCAAGTCAAGCAGAATTCCATTACTTCTGCTGTTCTGCACAAGCACAACTGAATCCATGAGTGCAATAAAAGGCGCATTTATCTTCTTCAACCACTGAAACAACAGAGCATGGAGCATCCAAATTCCAGTTAGCACCCATATGTGATGGAAGAGTCCCCAAGAAATCCTTACCCACCTGTAATTTTCAGCTCTTATACGCCATTCTCTCTGAAATTCCACCAAAAAAACCAAAATGTATCATGAAACTCTCTCAATCTCAACTACCCCAAGATTGCCCTTAATTATCTTCACTTTGGCAATTAAAAGAGCCAGATGGAAAATTCCTCGTGAACCAGACCACTATATTCTTTCAGGAGAATGTTGGCATCAAATTTTACCAGATAATAGAGCAAAAAAATCAAGACTTTTGCAACTGGGTATCTTTTTGACAGCAAAAAAGAGAAGAAAATGCTTATCTAGCACCGACCCACGATTTCTTAAGGCATAATTCAGATACGGGCAGCCATTAAAGACTGAGAAAAAGTGGAAGAAAGAAGGAGAGAGAAGGGATTGTGGGAAAGTGAAAGGGGAGAGCTTTACATTACAATGTTGTTGGGTGACAGAAGAAGAATAGAATAGTATACATGACAGTTGGGGTAGGATAGCTAGATGGGCCCATACAACAGAGCTTTCTATGGAAGAAGAGTTTGGGGTGTCTCCATTTTCTCTGCAGTTTTCATGTTTCAACCATCATCGAAGTCACCACCACAATCACAATGCAATGTGAGAGAAAGAGAGAGAGAGTGACGTTTACGCTACTTTTGAAGAGAAACCGTGAGCTTTTCAGGCGTTACGAATGGGATTATAGATAATCATAAACGGTCGCATGTAATCATATCATATCCACAGTAAACGTAAGTTGTATAAATTAAGTTATGATAAACCAAACATCTTTCTAATTACTTATTAAATAAAAAAAATTAATATTTTAGGAATTAAAAAATTAATTTTTTAAGTAATTAAAAAAATTATTAAATTGATTAGTTATGAGAATATAAAATTACTCATTTAAACAACATTATATAAAGTAATAAGCATTAGGTATAATAATAAGAAAGACATAAGTTTAATTCTTGAGCAGACACTTATTAAGAGGTCTCTTAATTCTAACTGTGTCTGAAGAGAATTAATCTCACAATGCCAATAACAAGAAAAGATACTTTAAAAAACTAAAAAAATAACATCACATGAAATCATGATAGGTGGTTTAAATAATAAGTAAACTTAAACATAGCGGTTGAGAGAACAAAAAAATAACATTACATGATATTAAAAAATTATTTTAGAAGCACAATTTTTTTTTAACGTGACTTAAATAATTTGAGGTGAAATAAAAATTTCATTGCAAATAATGAATTCAAATTGTGATGACATTTTTTTTAAGAAAATTAAACAATATTAAAACAGCGAGTAAAATTGATTGAAAATAAATAATAAATAATTGTATTTTTTATTTTTATAAAAGAGTGCCTGCAATTATATTTTTATTTTCAAACAGAATCCTAATAATTAATTTGTTATGAAAACTAATCTACAAAATTGAATTTTTTTATTTGTAAGAAAATAAAAATTTGATTTTTTTATTAATAGATTATACAAAAAAGAAATTAAATTAATTTACTTGCTTCATAATATATATTCCAATAATAACATGCAGGGGTTACCTAAATTATCCTAGAGTGCGTGTGTGCGGTTTTTTGGGGGTTACAAAATTATACTATAGCGTATAGTGGTGCACTATTTTGCTTTTTGGGGTCTGAATTGTCGTCCACTCCTTACACTATGATTAATTCACCCTTTCGGGGAGACACAATGTAATTTAAGTAATTTATTTTCAGAATTTTTTTTAAAAAATATTGAATTGAGTTATGTGCCATTTTTATTTTGTCCCCCTAAATTTCTTTTAGATAATCTGAATTAGATGTTACTAGTACTAGTATAACAAACAAAGCAATGCTAGTCATATCTTCTTTTTTTTTCCTTACATTTTATCGTGCACGCCTTTTTATGCACATTTTTTTACACACATTTTCATATAATTTAACGATTTTAATGTATGACTATACTTTGTCTAACAGATATACGATACATAAAACATTTTTGTGGACTTGTTCCTAAAGTAACAATAATTAAGTACATGAGATCTACCTATCTTTTTTTAAGAAATATTTTTTTGGCCAAAAGAAATCTACTTCTATCTCTCAAAGGAAGAGATGTTCTAATTAATTTATTAATTTAAAATAAAAATAAAAAAAGAAAGGAAGGCGTAAATGAGGTTTAATTGATCAAGCCACTTTGCCAAAACATTTTTGACCCAACAAGAGCATTCTTCTTCACTATTATTATGATGATCATGATGATGGGTTTTGAATTTTGAATTTTGCATATCATAATGGGAAAGCCTTAAAAGCAAACCTTAATAATAAGGTTACTTTGTTTATTGGTTTTGAATTTTCATTGCCGCGTTCATAATATTGAACCATCCTCATATACATAATTTAAGAAGAAAAAAAAGTGGAAAAAAAAAAAAGAATATGAATACGATGGTTAAAGGGGACATCTCACTTTACCAATGTATAGCCCATGTTCATATCGTACTCGTCTCTGGTCATATACTTTAGAAGCAAGAACAGAGACTTTTCCAGCAGAAAAGAGGAAAAAAAAAAAAATCCAAGGAAGACCTTGCCTTCTCCCCAGGTCCTGCATACAACAATTATTGAATTAACCTAAGTTTGACTCATGCTTAAATTAATATATTCATCATCGCTTCAAACTATGAAGAATTCAACTTGTCAATATAGATATATACAATATTTATAACAAGAACATCTCTCTCTATCTATCTATCTATATATATAACAATATTGATAAATCTTGAATAAATCACAGCCTTAATGATGTGAGTAAGTAGGGGGAATTGTCTATTATCCCTGTATATAATATATATATGTGTAACTGAAAAAAAACTTAAGGTTGAAATGACTATTGTAAAGAAGTTTTACTCTAGAGGAATGAGAAAGTTATTTATATATAAGAGCGACTTATATAGTACTAGAAATATAATTAATTATGTAATTAATCATATTTAATTAATTACTCATACTTAATTAGTTACTCATTAATTAATTACTAATTACTTAACAAATGTGGTAATAACTATGTATTTCTTAGGATTATGCTTATAATCATCATATTGCATAAGGACATGAGGACTTAAGCCCATAAGTCTTTTAATTTGGTATCAGTTAAACTCTCGTTAAACCAAGGAAAACATGATTAAAACACCTTGAGCTCAAACAATTATACCTTAAACGCGACTAACGATTTATACTTGTTTAAGTTTGAATTTTCAAATAAAACAAAATATATGATATAAAACGAGCTTAATAATTCAGAGCTTGAATAGTCTCTTTATTAATTGAATTAAGTTTGAGTATGGTTTAAAACGTTTCTATTAAACTAGTTGCACTACCAATGGGGAGAGCTTCCTTAGCCTTAAAATGGGAGAGCTTCTTCTCACTTTAAACTTTTCGATATAATAAAAAAAACCTAGTCGCACTTGAAAAAATCCTTTACAATAAGCATTTAGTTCAACTTGTCAAATATATATTTCATTTTGGTTTGGTAGGCGCCTATGTTTTACTAAATATAGTAACGAATTAAAATACAACATGTATGGTTCAAATCAAACCAAGCCAAATTATTCTTATCTCATTTTTTTAAATGAATCACGTCCAAATCAACTAAAGTTTGGTTCAATCTATAATGAAATATGTTTGGTTCAAGCAAAACCCAAATATTATTATGTCAACTCATTTTTAAAAATGAACCATGTCCAAACCAACAACTGTTGGGATCGACAACAAACCTATCTAATCCCATTCATGTAGAGGTTCCTCAGTTACTATGAGCTTCCGTGATAAAGTGACTAATTGTGTTTGGGAGTTTCTCATATGTAATTCTGTGATTGAGAGTGAACCTATTTAATTGTACTCTGCAACTAATTAGGATAGAGAGGAGGCAAAATTAAAATAGTTTCCTATACTCTATACCAATTTAAAAATAGATATGAGATTTGTCACAAATTTCTTATCGGCATCTCACACTGCTCCTTGCATGCGTTGCACCTAATATCTTTAATTGGTTTGGAAAGGAATTTATTAAAGCTAGCTATCCTTAGTTGTTGTTAAGTTCTGTCAAACCATATTATCTAACTTGCACCAATAAAAAAAGAATAAAGTTGCACCATAAAACCATATTATTATCTAACAAAGGAAAGATTGTACGCAGTTACGTGATAGGTTATAATAGTATATTAATTACAAGTAGACTGCAAATAGAAACCAAAGCAATTTATAGGTAGAGTGAAATTCTCGAATACACTGTCAAATAAAATCTTAGCATTTATTTCATTCTGGTATATGCTGCATAATGAACCGTCTATATCTGCATTTTTACTTTCTTCCATTGACAATAACTCCTATCTAATTGGAAAAAATGGGGAATTTAGTAAACCTAACCACTACAACAGTAATTTGTTTATTACAGTATTATGATCATATAACGAATAACATTTTCCAATTTTTTTCTTTCACTTTCTTTTATTTATTTTTTACTTGGAGTAAAGTACTGCTTCTGTTGCAGAAGCATCTATTGATACAAAGTAGGACACAGATTTTTATAGATGCCTATAAGGCATACAAATATAAGTTAATTTTGGGATACCAATGCTTTGTCAAAGAAGCATGTGACGAGCAGTTGGGCCTAACAATAGTTGAGTTGGGCCCCCACTATGTGAAAGCAGTTGGGCCCACCTCTTTTTTCCTCCCTCCCCCCAACTCTGATGGTGATTTATTGTCCACTCCATTGACATTGCCCGTATGCCGTATGAGACAAAAGGGGTGCCCCCTTCACTTCACCATGTCACACAGGCAGTGGCAGTGTGGCACTTCAATTAATAAACTATTTAGCCAAGAGCCATGGTTTTCATAATAACAATGACAATACAATTAAATAAAAAGGGGGCAATTTTTGTTCCTTTGTAATCGCACTTTATGTGATACATACATTCATGGTCGTTAGCAATAAATAATAAGGGGTGGAATAATTAGAATACCAAGAAGCAATCAATTCTGTGTCATACATATTTTGTTTCCACTGTAGCACTCGTATCAAAGTTCTGGAATCTATTGGAGCCATCAATACTGTTTTTTGTTTTGAGAGAACAAAAGGTCTCAGTTTTGGGACCACAGATATGGAATCTAATTCTGAATTAATTATATATATTGGGTGCAACTTATATATTAGAAAACAATGAGAGAGAGGGAGATGGGATACCATCTTCCTCCTTGTCTCCTATTACTCTTTTACTTAACAGTTGCACATAGTGTAAAGAGTTATATAAGGTAAACAAAGTGAGTATTTCAAAAAGAAAAAAATTAATTATTATTCAATAATTTATAAAGAAATATACCAAAAAATTATATCCATAAATAATATCACTTTCAATTAAAATAAGGCCTTTCTCTCTCCCTCACACACAATCACTGTGTGAGAGGGCTTTGAGCATGGCAGCATTGAGAAACAGTCTTTTTACTTTGCCTTGCCTTCAAGCCATTCAATATAATATAATTAAAGGTAAGTGGGGTGGTGGGGTGGATGCATGACATATTGAGGACCACCCAAAAACTGAGCATGCACTCACTCCTAATTTAATCATTCATACCAACTTTCCTATCTTACATGCAAATCGCATGGAGCCATTTTACCTTTCAATCTTTCACCTCACTGTTGAATAAGAAGCAAGAATTCTGGTAAACAAGTTTTAACTGCTTCAGAAAATGACCATGGTTGTTCATGGGGTTAGGGATATCAAGAATCATTAAGTATTTGTATGTTTCTGGCGCCACTTAAATCTCTAGTTTTTTCTTCCTCTTTACTTTATAGCTTGGTGGGTGAGGGTGCAGGGGCAGGGGCAGGGCCGGGGAGGGTTGATTCAGTCATATTGAAGTTATGTTTATATGAAAAAGGTCATAACTTGCACAATTGTTAATCTGTCTATGTACTTTGGTTCTTGTTGTGTCAGTCCAAAGGATATTAAGCTGGTAGTTAAACTGTTATGTGATTTCTTGTCACTGGTGGTCCATAATTGTACTTCTTTTCTTAATTTTTCATATCCATATTTGTTCTATTAATCGAAGTTAAAGGTTAATCCTGCCTATAATTTTTTGGGTTCAGAACTTCAGATATCATAGTTTGAAGTTAGGCCATGGATAAGTTGCTAGATTTCTTTGTTAATAGAACATAAAATCTTCTATTATGTGAAACTTGTGATGGAGTTAACTTCATATCTACTCCTTGTCCAAACTCTGCTGCTCTACTTTTTTCGACTGATAATAGTGGGTAGGCTAACTCCAACTACTGGCCTTTAAGCATTGGATGCCCCCTTTTTTGTACCCTCTGTGTCTTAAAAAATGCTCTCAATCCATATGCTATCTAGAAAAATAAAGCAAAAGCAAAGTTGCACTGCACTGTGGGGAAAGATGAATCTATTGCATTTTGCATAGAATAATATTGGTCAGATAGCCAACTTAGGAAGTAGTGAAATCATCTTTGTAAAAGGGGAAAAATGGAGCGGATCACCTTAATAATCCTTCAATAATATGCTTTCTCACCCGATTCTTGAAAAAAAATGTACATATCGTTATATCGCAAGTCAGAAAACAAAATTTAAGTGAATTGACAAATTCAAATGGAGTTAATGACTTTTACAATTATGTATTATTATAGCTATAAGTACTGTGTAAAAAATATTTACACAAGTACTATCTATATGTGAAATTGTAAAAAAAATTATAATTTTTAATAAAAATAA
Source organism: Styphnolobium japonicum (assembly GCA_023212625.1). Classification (NCBI taxonomy): domain Eukaryota; kingdom Viridiplantae; phylum Streptophyta; class Magnoliopsida; order Fabales; family Fabaceae; genus Styphnolobium; species Styphnolobium japonicum. The sequence goes on along the minus strand of JALBWW010000007.1, from coordinate 7,817,527 downwards.
TATAATAGTTAAATAAGAAAATCAATACCGTTTGATAAAAAAAAATCTATAATATAATAATAAATAAGAAGAGAGTCCATTGAAATATTTAAAATTAACAAAGAGAATTAAAAAAAATTATTAAAATTTTCTATTATGAAAACTATTGCGAAACAGTTGGCTTCTTATGATTGGCTATAGATTGGTTATAAACCACCTGCGATTGGTTATAAATCAACTATTTCATAAGTTGAGGTGAGAAAACTCCTTTTGTTTCATTTTATTCCTTCATAGTAGTTTTCGTAATCCATTTCGTAAAAATGGATTCGTGTTATATAGCAACTCCCTTAAAACTAAGATCAATTGTTAGATGCCTCATATATTATCGTTTGACAAATTAAAAGTACACAATATCATCGACACTACAATTCCACAATAAGGCTTCACCGAAAAGAAAAAAAAATCCACAATAAGACAAAATAGCCGTCATCAGATGGGGATAAACAAAGGCATTGTGCACTAAACAGCATTCTAGCAACTAATCATTCGTTAGTTTAGAAGAATAGAAAATGTGGACAATTTTTATTACTTTTTCCAATTGGAGTTGGCCTTCCAGGCGACCTTTGAAAACTCTTTTCTTTTTTTTTTGGTACAACTCTGATAAAAACTTTAGGGTATTACCTTGAAGCAATTTAAAAAAGAGATTAGAATTTTCTTTACGGCACCTAGTGCAGATAAACTTAACTTCTTTATAACGATTGATTACTTTTTCTCGCATTTAAAATTATTATTTAGAGTTTCTAAGATAACAATGATTAACTCAATAGGAAAAGAAGATAATGCTTTAGGTGGCATATGCTGATTTTACACTTCAACGCCGACACCTCATATCTTGTCTTCATTGTATCTTAATTACTTTATTTTTTTAAGTTTACAAGGAGTTTCCCTAGTGGAACCTATCTAAGGGGAATGGGGAGTGGGGAACCGCCGTATCGAACCCGCCTCATATATCAGGGAAGCGGGAACACTTGATACAAACCAAGTGACCACTAGGCCAACGGCCTAATGGCTACTTTATGTAATGCTGGGAACCCTTGGCGTATGCACCTAGCTTTTTATTCCCTCTGTTTTTCTATGTCTTAGTTTCCTGTGTTTTGATATGAGCTTGAAGCAATTTTTTATAAGATTGGCAAATGGTGATTTTCACATATGAAAGAGTAATATTGCAGATTTTTTACACGTTAGTTTATAAGCCACTAAAAAATAATATGTTTAAAGTACGAACATACCGTGGGGTGCTGCAGTTACTTGCATTCAGTTTTCACCATTGTTGTATTGAGTGGCGTTCTAATGGTCCCTCTCTAGTCTCTAGTGGAGGAACCCACCTCTAGAGTCCACTCACCTAGAGGTTGTCTCTCCGGAAGTAGCCGGTGCCCTACTTGAATAAGAGCGTTCAACCAACAACAAATTTACGATTATTCAGCAAGTGAAAAACTACCACGCCATTATAAAGAGCAGGCTTAAGTGAAGCTCATCTACCTCATGTTTCACATGTCAAAACCAAAGCTAAATTTTTCCAGGAAAAAGAAAAAACAAAGCATTAAGGAGATCTAATCGACGTACTATCTGCTAGGTTGTGAGTGGGCATTATTAACATTTCTCTCTTTTGCTAAAATCGCGGACTTTTAACATACATGACATTAGCATGTATAATGGGCTTAAATAGCGCACCTGGCAAAGAAAATACTTGGATGGGCTTGAACTAAGTTTTGTAAATATAAAAGAAACCAGTGTCGTTGTTCATAAGGCCCTGCCCCTATGTCACTTCGAAACTTTAACCAACAGGGGGCCCAATGCGGTAGCCTCATGTAATGGCCCTCATCTAAAGCAGGCCTAACAAATTAGGATGTGACGCAATTTTACAAGGGGGAATACGCCCGCCGTTAATAATAATACGTATGTGTCAGCCAAGTGCACTGGATGAAGAAGAAAAATGGCCAAGTAGTACACTGAATATATTTTTTGGCCTGCTTGAAACTACGTGATAAAATTACAAAGAACAAGCCGAAGAGCTTATAGGTTAATTGACACGTCCTCAATCTTTAACCTTATATTTGGATGAGAGGTAGGCAAGGGGAAGGGAGGAAAAAAAGAGTGACTGATATCTTTATTTGACTGATATCTTACCTTTCTTATCAAAGTTTTAAAATTTTTCTCCTTCAAATTGAGGATAAAAAAGAAAAAATAGTTTATTTTAAATTAAATAAGTAATATTGAGAGTTAATTTTCCTTCCCTTAAAACATTCAAACATAACACCAGTGTTAAGTTTTAATAGATCTAGCCCTCTTAAGAGAAGTGCAGCCTCTGAAATCGGTGTTAAGTTTTAACAGATCTAGTATAAATGAAGTGTCAATTTTTGTCGGGAAAGTTTAATTGAAGGGACAGGAAAGGGTCATGGAGAAGGGACAGAAGATTTCAGTCCCTAGGTGCAGCAGGTGCACCTCCAAATATAACCCAAAAACTACAAAACATTCGCATTCAGTGCCCTACAAAGAAATTGACAGAATAAGCCATGGTAAACATTCAGTAAATTAGAATATCTTGTGTCGTGATCTAAATAGAAAGAACAAACATCTTTCTGATGTTTCAGCAGGAAATGCAATAAACTAAACAAAATTGATACGAGTGAACAAACTGAATAAAGAAACTTCAGACACATTTTTTGGCCCCCCCCCCCCCCCCGCGGCCTCCTTCATCTGAAAATATCAAATTGTTCCTGCACAACTAAGAAAGTGGCATTAAAATGACATCGGAGTTTGCTCATTAACCGTTACTGTTATTGAATTGAAAGCATAGCCTGTTACCCAAGAGTCAGACGTGTTGCCTGGGGGCCCTCCTCCTTCATCTGAAAATATCAAATTGTTCCTGCACAGCTAAGAAAGTGGCATTAAAATGACATCGGAGTTTGCTCATTAACCGTTACTGTTATTGAATTGAAAGCATAGCCTGTTACCCAAGAGTCAGACGTGTCACAATATTGCATAAATAGTACAGTAGGCTGTAGGTGCTTCTTTCGTACAAAATAAATAATTGGAAGTTTGAAACCATTCAATCTTAAGCAGCACTTAGTAGAATGAACTTGCATACCATAAATCATTGATATTTACACCTTAGCATACGGTGTTGTATGATACATGGAAATCAGATTTGGGAAAGGTACCTTCAATAGATAGTTATAGCATTACAATACTTTCTCTTGCGCCTCCTTGCTTTCCGCAAAATCCGCTCGGTTGCTTCCTCTTCTTCCTTAGTCAAATTTCCGAATAGGTCTTCCACATGGAAACACATATTTAGAGCAGTTATTTCTATTCAAATAATGATTACTTATTTATAATGACATCTCGATATACATTATTTCGGTACTTATATTTTTTTTTTCAAAATATCGGTACTCAAGGTGAATTGTCTAACATTCATTAGTTGTTATTTATATTTAATAGACTTTCTAACATTTATTGTGAAATTAACAAGCAATAAATAATTGACAACTCATCTTGGGTACCAAACTCATTAGGGTATCATAGCCATCAGGGTACTATAGCAACTCCTAATAATTAAGCTTTATAATTGAGTTATATATTTACCGGTAATAATTTAAGGCAGAGCAATAAATATATATCGTGCTTTGATAAATCATTACCATAAAATATAAAGCCAACAAAAGTAAGATTAACAAGAGTGATAACTCTATATAGGATATACACATTTCCATTTTTTTGGGTAAGATTACAAGGTGTTTCTACACTCAAACTAATTCCTCTCAGACATCGGCTTGACATTGTTTGCAAAATGCTTCTAGCGATATTCAAACTCATGTAAAATCTGCTTACATGAAACTCAGTTTACCAACTTAGTCACGAGCATATTTATTTGGAACTGAATTGTTACCACCACCTCTATTAAGCAGCAGAAAATGTTAAGTAATGTTTTTCATAACCAAAACTGAATCTAGAACTTAAATTCATCCCTTGTACCGGAATTGCTAACTACTATGAGAATCCAAGTTCAAACTAATTTGGAACTAGAAGCAAATAAAAGATGACAACGCCGAAGACAATGTGATGTTTACTTCTGTAAAATGAGCTAAGGAGACAATATAAGCAATAATAGAGACCAACAGGAGGTTCTATTCTAGTTTTGCCAACTACCTGCGTTTTCTTCAACCAAGCAGGAAAAACCTCCATCATTCTCCTCATCAGATTCAATGACAATTGTACAGTCTCTTCCTCCCCTTACGTACTGCCATTCAAACAGTACTTGAAAATTGATAAATCATATATAAGATTTGTCAAATTAATAAGCAGAAATCTTATTCAAGAAAATTAAGTGACAAATGTCACTGTCAAGTGCATCTTATAAAACTATCTTCATATCATATTGATCATTTATAAGAAGTCAAACCACAATAATTAATTTCAGTTAGAAAGCAAGCAACTTTCTCTGATCATGAAGGGTGCGCAAGAGACATAAAATTTGAAAATACCCTTTCAGTGTATGGCTCTTTTTGCTTGTACACCTTCTCAGATAATCTATCTGAAAAAGTCATTCTCTCTCTTTTTACCGGCTTCCAGCCTCCCATTTCTACCTTTGGAGCTACAGTAGCTTGTACACTAATCTTCGCTTCACTGAAGTTAAGAAAAATACATGTGACCTTGGTAATAACAAGTGCTTTTGAAAGCGCCAAAATAATCGTAAATAAAAACATTAATACATTGAGGAAGATCGAACGAAAATGATATAGAATAAATCATTACACTTCAATAGACATTGATATTTATCAGCCAATGTGTAAAAGTAGATAAATATAAATAAATCTCATGATTCAGACTGTAGAAGTCAAATAATTATTTTCACGCGTTTGTCGTGAAAGAATAGGAGAAAGCAGCATTCTCCAAAACAACAGGGTGAATAACTCCAAAAGAAGTGACTTCACCTCTTTAGTAGATGAAACTTTGGAAATACATCCATTACCGACAAATGAGCCACAACTTATGAAGGTTTTTGTTGTTTATTTCTTTAACTAATATATTTAATACCTTTTAGGGGAAGGGTGGGATGATGGAAGAGTTTCCTCCTTGAGGGGAACACTTACTGTAGAGTGTAGAGTCATGATAGCAAACAACATCTGGAAATTTCAAACCTTCATCGTTACCATTTTATACATACATACATACATACATACATGCTCTCTCTCTTCCCCCCCCCCCCCCCACTCCCTCTCTTTCATTGCGATCATGTTATTTTTAAATCTCATTCATTCAGCCATAATGCAAGGCAGCAGTTTAACCCTGCAAATAAAGTGCTACTCATCAAATAGGCTTTTGCATGCATCTGAAAGTTATGAAAGGAAATTAATAATTGCCACTGATCTATGTCTTTCAGATCAAATATATGCCACATAAAATTAAAATCAACCCACAGTATATTTATCCTCACATTTGGGAGTGAAAAGTATATGATATATTCCTGTACCAAAGCTTCAAAATGTTTTCATGAATGCAACTTGGTAAAGTTGACAAACTAATAATGTCGAGTAATGGATGTAATTTTCCTAACTGAGAAGAAACACTATCAGTATTAGTTAAAGTTACGAGGTACACATACCTAGCAGGAGGCTGAGGCTTTTTCGATGTGGTAACCTGATTGCTAATGCCCTGCAAACTATCATTGTATCAGGTTTTTTCTAAAACTATGCTTTTCGCCATAGAAAAAAATCAGGAACAAGGTAGTCTTTTCACCAAAGAAAAAAATATTGGAACAAGGTAATCTTTTCACCATAGAAAAAATCAGGAACAAGGTAATCTGTCAATGGTTCATTATGTCATAGAGATAAAGCACCTTTGAAGATAGAATAGACTGTGCCAGATCCTTTTGATTGAGGCTTTTTAAACTGAAAGAGATTTCCTGCAAGTACTCATTGGTAAAGCATCAGTTGGTTGACAGCCATCAAGGAGACTGTGTCCCATAAGCTATATATGAGAAAGAAGAGAGAGAAAGCTGAGAGAGAAAGCTGATGGAAAAAAGGCATTGTAGTATAAAAATGTGAAGAGGGGTTTTGAGCAATCTTTACATTGTATAAAGATCTGTAACTAACATTAACAAGAATTTTTAAGTATTATAGCGTTCATGTTTTAATCATTATTCATTGCATATCTTACATGCCTGCATTTCCTTGGTGGTGTTATGGAGATCATTTTGTAGACTTTGCAGCGAGGCTTCAATTAGCTGAGGCAAGGTTGAAACCACCAAATATACTTCCTGTAAATTCTCTTGGTTTGTAACCTTGCTCATTTGTTCAGATAAAGATTTCAAGCTCCCATCAATGCTTGCTTTAATTTCTTCTTGTACTTTGGTCTGATTTAAAACCACTGTCTCTCAGTTTACTGAACTTTGATATCCATTGATGCTTAAATAAATCATGCAACTCAAGATAGAAATTAGGCTATTACCATTAACTGAAGTGAGTTATCCTGAGCAATCAACTTCTGCCTTATGCATTCCACTGAATTGAAAGTGAGGAATTAAAATGTTATACTAGGTTATAAAACTCATTCATGCAACAGACCAATAAGGCCACAAAATATGCTCAGATTATGAGAAATTTGAAAATGGATGCAACACGCCCAACCAAACAAGGTCCAGATTGAGCAAACTGACATTGAATATTTAATGAACGGCAAATCAAGCTAGATATCAGAGGTCTAAGTTCAAAAAATAAGCCAACCTTCAGTTGAACTATGTTTTAAAGAATAAACACTGCTCAGAAAATGCTACATAAGTAGAGAATCAAAAGAGATGATAGCCATACAAAATTTTAGCAGAATGTTTTGAAAAAAGTGACTACACAAATTCAAATTTAAAGTCAATAAAGGATTAATGCAAGAACTAGATTTTATTTTTCCAAAGATTCACTGTCTTCCACATATAAGTACTTACGTTTGATCAGTAGAATACAACTTCCATAGATCTTTTTCAGAATATTGTCAATACATTAGAAGATGAGTCACTTACTCTCTAAATTAACCTCCTTTGTTCCTTTGTTTACTTGCATTACATCACTTTGAACAGAATCCAAGATCATTGCAAACCTGCTCAATGAAGTTTCCATTATGCCAATTCGGTGTTCAAGTCCTTCACTTAACTGACCTGCTATAGAAAATAATAGATTTAGTATCTTTTGTGAAGTCACATGCGCATGTAAAAGGACACTAACTTAATTGGCTTCCTACTTTTGCATAGATTCAAGAAAGCCATATCACTCTCAGATACGTTTAATGTGAATGCTAAAGATATAAGCTATAGAAACAAAACTCATACTTTCATGGAGAACCCTTACTTTTATGATCTGCAGAATTCCATTTGAGCATGAGATTGGATGAAGATCTCGAGTTAGGAGGTTGACTCTCTTCCCGTGAATATGTAAGTTGGGGCAAGCAAGAAACCTTCCTCAAAGAGTTCTCATGTTCTTGAGAACCAGCTCTCTAGAAGGATTAAAAGAACACAATCAACATAGGATCAGAATAATGGATTGCATGTATTTATGTTTATATTACTAATGGCAAGGGAATAAATAACTCAAAACAAAATAATGTTTTACATAAAACATTTTATAATTGAATGAAGGATCTTAGAAGAGATTCTCTATTCACTAGGAAAACTTAGCAGGTAATAACCTATAATGCATTTCAAAAAGCTAGAGAACAAAAGCAAGGTAGAGGAAATTTCACTCCCTCAAATTTGTAGGTTCAAGTCCCACACAAGGTAGTGCGCTATGGATTTCTTACCCATTTGTAATAGAGGATTACAAGTAAATAGGTTAGATGTTTCACACACATGGTTCAAGGACAATAGGTGAACACTAAATAATTGTGTAGGAGGTGAGCATTTATAGCGAAATGTTTAGCAAATTTGTAAATCAGCAACCATGGCTTGAAAAGAGAAATAAGTGAGAGTCTTCAGTATCCTGACCCGAGAATTACAAAAAAGCTTAACCATAAAATATATTCACTCTCAAGTTGTTGAGAGTCCTACATTGGATAGTGATATGGCCTGAATAATGGTTATAAGTGGAGGGCAACCCTCACTCCATTAGCTAGTTTTTAGGGTTGAGTTAGGCCCAAACTCAAATTTTAAGATGGTATCAGAGCTTATCCGAGATTCGTTGGGCCACCCGTAGATGTCCAGTCCTGCAAACTTCACACTCCAGATATCCAGTCCTGGGCATGAGGGGGGTGTTGAGAGTCCCACATTGGATAGTGATATGGCCTGAATAATGGTTATAAGTGGGGGGCAACCCTCACTCCACTAGCTAATTTTTGGGGTTGAATTAGGCCCAAACTCAAATTTTAAGATGGTATCAGAACTTATCCGAGATTCGTTGAGCCACCCGCAGATGTCCAGTCCTGCAAATTTCATGCTCCAGATGTCAAGTCCTGGGCATGAGGGGGGTGTTGAGAGTCCCACATTGGATAATGATATGGCTTGAATAGTGGTTATAAGTGGGGGGCAACCCTCACTCCATGAGCTAGTTTTTGGAGTTGAGTTAGACCCAAACCCAAATTTTAAGATGGTATCAAAGCTTATTCGAGATTCGTTGGGCCACCCACAGATGTCCAATCCTGAAAACTTCACGCTCCAAATGTCTAATCCTGGGCATGAGGGGGGTGTTGAGAGTCTCACATTAGATAGTGATATAGCCTGAATAGTGGTTATAAGTGGGGGGCAACCCTCACTCCATGAACTAGCTTTTGCAGTTAAGTTAGACCCAAATGCCAAACCCAAATTCTAAGATGGTATCAGAGCTTATCCGAGATTCGTTGGGCCACCCGCAGATATCCAGTCCTACAAACTGCACGCTCTAGATGTCCAATCCTGGGCATGAGGGGAGTGTTGAGAGTTCCACATTGAATAGTGATATGGCCTGAATAGTGGTTATACGTGGGGAGCAACCCTCACTCCATGAACTAGCTTTTGCGGTTAAGTTAGGCTCAAACCCAAATTCTAAGACAAGTATAGCTTAAGCAATACAGAGAATGACAGCAACATTATTAATTTCTCTTGGAATTCATGCTCATTTCTTCTTGTTTGACAGTAGGTTCTTCCGAAGTCACAAATGATTCATAAAGTACGATCAAGTTTATGCAAAAGTCAAGCTTATTAAAAGATTTTCAATTGCCGTAAACTAGCGTAATTGGAAATAAGTTAACATTCTATATGAAAAACCGGAAATTCCTGCATTATTTAGGAAACAAGATTTAACCTGATCGTTTGTCACAGCCTCATCAAGAGAGTTTTGAGAGAAATGAGACAACATTCCGTGCTGAGATGAAAGTCCCTGAGAAAGCGATTGCTGAGATGGTTGTGAGCGATGCTGTGATGCTTGAAATCCACTCGGTACAGTGTTTGGTCTCCTTTAGATTTTATTCCACAACAAACAGCAAAAGTGTCAACAATTATCAGCACCACTTTTTTTATAACGGAACCTTGTTACAGGTTATTAATGTTCATTTCATTCAGACACAAAAAAAAAACTGAAATTTGACCCAAAAAGAGCATGAATTTTTGTTTCCTTTCGGTGCTGACAAACAACATTGAGGCAAAGCATGGAATTCAAAAACTAATATTGAAACGAGGCATAATCTACCTGAAATACAGTTCATCAGAGTTCGTGTTATAAGTCATCTTAACTTTTTCTAGATCCTATGATTTCACAGGACCCAAACAAAACGTTCTGCAGAATTCATGATATTCGAAATACACAAATTTCATAAATCTGAATAAACTTTAAATCGAAAATTTCTTCTCCAATTTTCTCAGAAACAAAATAAATAAATAAATAAATGAACTAAACTTAGGCTAAGTAGTTAAATTCTAAATACAAATTTTCATATATCTATATTCCCGATTTCTTAGCCTATCGAAAACATTCTCTCTAATGATTCCAAAAAGCACTTGATCTGCTCCAAACCAAACAATAAAAGTAAATCACAATTCAAAAAGCGTGAAAATATGAGAAACATACGAGAATATAGCAAGAATATTGAATAAGGAACTTAAAAACCTTTTCCTGATTCTTAGCTCATCTACACTTCGAGGAATCTGATAGTTTTCCTTTGTATTTAGATTTCTTATTAATTTTCCTGCGTTTTCTCGGGATATTTACAGAAACATGATGAGAAGGTGGAAAAGAAAGAATTGGAACCTGGCGTGAGGAGGAAGGACGGAGATGGAGCTGAGATCGCAGGCCTTGTTGATCTTCATTTTCATTCGGATACAATGATTTTTCCAATTCGGAGATGAGACTCTAGGTCATCGTCGAGAAAATCGGAGCAATGGAACAGAAAATTGGAATTCTTAAGAAGCGTAAGCGTGTGCGAATGCGAGAGAGGAATAGCTCTCTGGGAAGATGAGTTGCTAACTGCGAAGAAAGGCGGGAATGGGAATTTATAATGAGACGTTGGGGGTTAATGGGTTTAAAGATAACGGGCCCGATTACGGGTCAAATAGTTAGTTTATTAGGAGTTTTTTTTGCTGTGAAAGTTCGTTTATTAGGAGCCCGGACCACGGGGGTGATTCACTTTTCATTGCCTATCCTCTCCTTTCTTTTTTTCTTTCTTTTTTATAAATAAAAGTTTAAGAAAATGAGAAATTATCTTATTTCAAAATTAAAATATAGTATAAATTTTAATAAATACTTATAGTGATAGTTACAAGTCACTTATTAATAAAGATTGTTAGCAACAATAATCAAACTTAAAATTTTTAAGATTCAAACAAAGTTATTTAATTCTTATTAATTTAATCAATCCCGTTAGTCCCTTTTAATTTTCGTTTTCTCCAATTTCTTTTTCTCCCTTCAATGAGAGGTAAGGTAAGGTGATATTTTCTATTTAAATTTGACAAAATTTGGGTATTCGGTCCTGATTAGGAATTAGGATTACACTACTTTTAGAATACAAAATGTCAAAATCTGACTGAGTAGTGGGCTAGTAAAGTGAAAGTATAATAATTTTTTTTGTGAAATAATTAATAAAAGAAAGAAATGAGACTATGAGAGGCAAACACCTAGCCCATTGCGATGAGATATGTTAAAAAAATTCAATTAGAGAGAAATATACATTTGTCATATCAAAATTTTTGGAGGCTCACATTTTTTGTGATTTTTTTAAACAATAATATAACATCAAATCAAAGGACAAAGAAAAATAAAATTGAAATGTCTCAATTATGGTAAAATTGGTACCTTGCAATTTTCATTTCCTTTATTTATGCAACATCGTTTACATTTCAAACGTTGTTTATGCCAATTTTCTCATTTTCTCTTCGATCACATGCTCAAAACTCTTTCTTTTATTGACTTTATCAGTTTATCCTTTAAGAATATTCATGATTTTGAAAAGGAATTGCAACCACATTCATTATAAGCCCATGCGATGAGGAATATTTCCTCCTAGCTTTCGAAGAAAAACCCATTGGCAACTTGCAGAATTATTGTGTAGTTGTAATTGTGATATGATATCCAAAGGTGGAAAATTCTGATCTCAGAAATATGGTATTTAAGATCTAACAGTAAATATCCTAATTCATGCCATCAGAACTTTGGCCTGTTAATTATTCATTTGATAATAATAAGTAGGTGTTTCCTTTTCCCTAATTTGAATTTGAACCTTAAATAGTATATATATATACTAATTTACATCAATTGATGGTGCATCTCAATTAATATCATAATTTATATTTTAATTCTTTTTGTTCCACCACCTTAAATAGTTAAGTTACTCCCAAATAACTACTTAGCTGAGCACCTGAAAACTTATTTATTTTTCACTATTGAAAAGCGCCATTTTAAAAAAAAATCCATATCACTATTTTTTTTTTCACTTTCATCATCCTCATTATTCATATTGTCATTTGTAAAATTTCAATATTCTACAGCTATCAATCTCAATTTTATTATTATTATTTTTTTTTTGTAAAAAAGAAATACTACTTCTAACTAAACTAAGCTAGTGTCGTTTTCTTTCCTCCCAAATTACATCAGTTAGCTCCACGCTGACTCAGGAAATGCTGTTGTGGTCTTGTTCATAATCATATTCTTTGGCATATTCTTCTGCTGATGTTTTCCTGCAATTTCCATGCATACTTTTTTGTTTGACTAATCAAAATTAATAAATGCATATAGAATTAAATTATGAATGTAAACAAACCTAGATTTTTATTCTGTCTTCATTGTTGATGACACATATTACGTACCCCATATAGTTTATCTGCTTAATAAGTAAACAAAGTTCATTAAATACAAATTGTCTTACCGTTGAGAATCATGGAGTCAATGTGACGCCAAGCTACAGCCGCTAGTATGCTATCACCGCAGTTGTTAATGCCGACCTTAGACCAAAGAGGAGAAAGAACTATACATTAAATAACAGTATAACACCTCATGTAAATAAATAAACAGAATATAGCAACGTACATAGTAATAATCTTGATTCACCATCGAGTTTGAGGGAGGGAGACTGTGGAAAGCTATTGACAAATGTAATAGTAAAATTTCTATATTGTCACATTCAATTTCAAAAAAAAAATTCTATATGGAATATTAAATTTCGTCTCTCCTTAATTAATAGCATTATTTGCTCAACAAATCATTCATAAAATCACATATTTCTTTTCGCTCTCTCTATTTATCATTTGGATTAATAAAATTATATATATATATGTGTGTGTGTGTCTCTCTGACATGAAAGGAATACAGTAATAATCTCAATCCGTTGCTACATATATTTACTAAAATTTCTTTTTAAAAAAGTAAAATTAAACAAATAATCATTTAAAAAAAGAAAGAGACATAACTGAATTTCAATTTTTATCATATAATTTCGTAAGTAAGTATTTTTTGGTGTTTGGGACAAAATGAAAATTATCGCAAAGAAAAAGCTACGTTTTTAATAATAACTTGTGATAATTTTACCAAATACTTGATGTTTAATTTATACAAAACACTTATATTTAGTACTTTTAATAATAAGCAAACATTATTTCGAAACCTATTCATGGGTTCTACTCACGAATACTTATAAATTATTTATATAAATTAAAATTTAAAATCAATTTACATCTAAAACTTTAAATTTAAATAAAGAAATATAACTATCATATCATAAATAAAATGAAAAATTCCCTTTATACTCACATTGTAATACCTCTTCTCCAACAAAACAATATAAGAAGTCCTCTCTAATTCTTATATCACCAACTTAAATTCTAATATCTGAATCAATTTTAGTTTTATAAAACTCCATTAAAAAAAATGGATACTTAAATTAATTCCAACTATAAAATGTACGACATTTAACTTCTTTTTTTTTTTTTTTTACACATGAAACCCTACGCGTAGGGTCATCTTTGTTCTTTTGCCTTTGTAAGGTTCGACTAGTTTTCAAATTTTAGCTCTTAATCTTATCTTAGTCTAATTTATCCCAAAATGTTATTGCAATCTATAGACACTCTTAACTCCAATTTAACTATATATTAAGCCTTTAATTCTATAAGGCAATTATGTAGGATTTCATATTTAACACATTTTATGTATTGTATGAGAGCTATGTGTAACCTCCAACCACTAGTCTAGCACTGAGCACGTTAATTGGCAATAAATATTTCTTGTTGCTAATTAATTAGTCTGCGAGTGAATTTTTCTACATGCAAGCTCAGGTGAACTGTGGCCTACATGCAAGTAAGAGGCTGTCTCTTCCAACCTTTCCTAATTATTTCTGTCATTCCGTGTATTAATCATTAAGACTTCATCATCACTGGAGGTCAATCAAGCCATCACACATAAAATTAATTAAAGTGGGCCAACTAATTTATTGGGGAAACAAATTCAAGTATCTAAGTTGCATCATATACAAATGGAGAGACTTCCAATCCAATTTGATATGTCGAGCGACATAGACGTTTCTTGTTAAAAAAGCTATGATTGTTTCGTTAATTAATTTTGCTAGAGAAAAATGTATTTCAGGATCCACTAGGGACATTTTCTGCTAAAAGACTTTCAATCCATTTATTTGAATTTCCTCGAGCTCCTAGCTTAGCCAAGCGATCAGCGTAATGGTTACCCTCATGAAGAGTATGGATAAGGTTGACTTGCCAACTTCTGCTAAGAAGAGACTGAACATCAGCAATGAGAGTCCGGTATCCTAGTTCTTATATATGTAATAAGTATACTTAATCTTAAGGATTGGTATAGTCCTGTGTTTACAACCTGCTAACAATAACTATTCCATTTCATTCCAAACTTTGACAGTAGAGTCAAGGTAGGAAGTAAAAGGAAAATTAACTTAATGATAATAATACATTTATATTTTGAGGGAAAAACATTCCTTAGGAAATTATCGATTCATTTTCATAATTGTTACCAAACTTGTATTATTTTATTCTTATTAATATTGTTACATACTTAACATTTTTGTACATAGATCATAAATTTTTCACTTCTCATTTTTAAATGGACACTAAATTAACCTTAATGTATTGTTTGAATGTGGGTAATGAGAGGGGAGGGAGGGAAATGGAAGAGAAAAATGACCCCAACCATTATTTGAATGATTTTTAAAATTAGGGGAAATGAGGGCAAGTGCTTCCCCTCAAAGCCTAAAAAATTTTCCCCCTCAAATTGGGGAGTAAGGAGGGGGAAATGATCTATTTTAAACATTTATATCTTATATTTGTATTATAAGATTAACAACATAAGTAAAAATTTAATTCTAAAACGTATCTCTTCTCTTACTTTTATTTTAAATACCAAACAAGGAGAAGATGTTTCCTTTCATTTTTTTTTTACTTAAACGTACAAACAAGAGGAAGGGAATCCTCCTCCATCCCTTCCTTTTCCTTACCTTCCCTTCCCTTTCCATCATTTTCCCTCTCCCAAACATAGTTTAAGTTTGATATCCTCTTAAAAATGAAGATGACAAATTTAAGAATAAATATGTTTTATATGAATAATTATATGAAAAACTCATTCTTAAATTTTTTATTTTATTTTTTATCAACCACCTCAATTAATCTTTTGGGTTGAGTGGCACCTCATAGAATCCATATGAATTAAGTCTTTTGGGTCTTTATGAGATTAATTAACAGTCGGCAACTTATAGCATAAGAATTTTTGTTATTTCTCAACCAGAATAACTCTTACTAAAATTTAAACTTATGTCTCATCTTGTGTGATCAATCCTGCTTATCAACTCGACGTACCTCAGTTGCTTTCATTTTTAAAAAAATACCAAACTGACACTTAAGTAAAAAAAAAATAAAAATGGTGAAAGCATATGTGAATTGAAGTTTACTTGCAATACGGGAAAAAACGTGTACTAGACGCAAATGAAGTTATATAGTCTTCCAATTCTTCTTTGTCTTTTATCTTACTTAATTTGACTATTATTTTTTTCCTTTCTTGGTTTTACCCTAAACGATTGATGTAATGGCCCATTAATCACGGCATAATTTCTCACTAATAAGTGGGAATTTCGTTATTGCTTACAATGTTGCTATGAGAAGTTTTCTTTTTCCAAATGTATAGATGATGTGAAAAATTTCTTAAACTGAGTTTTAATTTTCATAGGGATTATAATTCATATAAAATTTAAATAAAGTTTTATAAATGCTTGTAATATTATTTTTTATTAAAATATAATATATATATATTATTTTTTATATTTTAATATCACATTATTTTCTTTTTTAATATTAATATATATAATAAATAAATAAATAATACCACAAATACTTATAAAACCTTATCCAAATTTTATTGCAGGATTTATTCTACCTGAAATGTCTCTGCATCTGGGAACTTCCAGTGGGCATCATTAATTATGCAGTAATAATAAGACAAAATTTCTATCTTTGTTTTTTAATTTATTTTGTTCGAGCATTTTGAGTTTGAGTCTATTTCCACGTTGCAGTTTTGACAGACACTTTTGAAGGTGGGGTTTGATTTCTATATCAATCTGTAGGGTATATGACAAAATAAATAGGTTATTTTTGTACTTATTTTTTAAAATTATTAATAATTAAATTAAATTGTGTAATTATTTATTATTTATTATTTTTATTTAATAAAATTTTAAATATTTATTATAAAATTAATAATTAATAAATAATTGACAACTTATCTTAAATATTATATCTATCTATTAATATACAAATCAGAACGAGGGACAACTTAAGAATTTTAATGTATTTAGTAAAAACAACGGAAAGTTGTAACTTTAAATTAAAAAAAAAAGTCTTGCGAGTTATGGGTGACCATAAATAATAGAAATCGCGTCTCGAGATTTTAAGGCATTGTTTGAGGTGGTTATAAATTTTTTATTTTAAAAGTTAAATTTGACAACGAAACGTATTCAAGTAAGGTGGGACTCAAATTGAATTTTTCTTTAATTTTAAAATAGTTTTCTTCTAAGACATACAACCATAAAAATAAGTTTTGTGATTTTTGTTTCAGTTTTCATTTTAAAATTACATTCTCGCTTTCGTGTCCCTTCACGTCTCTCTGTCGTACCCTTCACTATTCCTTTCACTAGACGTATCAATTTGGGCCGGGTCAGCCCGCGTCGGGCGAAACTATTTCGAGTCAGGCCGGCCCATAATAAGTGCAGACTAGCAAATAGTCAGCTCAACCCAACCCATGCAGGTTGCAACTTGGACTAACTCGGCCCATGGGTTGAAAGTTTTTTTTATCTTTCTTTACTTTTTTCGTATATATAATAATAAGTTATTGATAAATTAAACTTCTACATCAATTAAAGCCTACAAAATTCATGTACACAAATTAGATACAAGTATAATAGATTATATTAAATGTCATCAACATAAACAATAAATATTTATTATATTGTTTTCGACATAAATGATTTAGTATATATCTATGAAGCATTGCTTGAATCAAAAATTAATTAATTCAAGGAACTAGTACAAATTAACATTATATTTCAAGTGGAGAAAAAAGAAAGACTTAGATGTACTCATTAAATATTATTCTTTTTTTTAAATCCAAATAAAGCTAGTCAAGTAAATATATGAATAAAAAATAACAAAATTAAATATATAATAATAAAAAAAATTCACATAGCAGGTCGGCCAGCATCGGGCAACCTATTTTTGGGCTGGACCAGCTCATAATTAGTTCGGGTTGAGAAAAGCTGATATTTTGGAGAAGATGAGCATCGGTCAAATTGTAGGGTCTTCTTCTAATGCTATGAGGGAAGTAGATGGATAAGATAATGAAGGAAATAAGAAATTGATGACTTGCTTGAGTATTATTGACAAACTTGAAGGCATTAGTGTTGCTTCTTTTACAAAGGCAGTAAAAATGTTGAAAGAATATCTTCTATGGAGGGACGTGTACGTTTTTGGTATTATTAGATGATCAGAAGAAAAATATTCTCCTCAATCTCTGAAAATTTATATTTATATTTATATTTAGATTAAGACATATGTATAATGGATATTTATATAAACATTATAATTATTTTTATTATTATGTTTATGTTTGAATTAAGACATGTGTATGATAGATATTTATATAAGCATTATAATTATTTTATTATTATTGTTATTTTTGTGGTTGATCATACTAGTTATGATTATCAATTTTATTATTTTTATAGTTTTATAGTATTTATTTTTGTTATCAGAATTTATATATATATATATATTTTTTAATTTTTTAAGTATTTTAATTTTTTTCCAGACTTAATTGTTTATTGTCATTTTTAATTATTTTTATGTGTCAATATTTTTTTTATATTAGGTAAATTCAAAGTGAGACGATGTAAAGAGAATGACTTAACTAAAAAAACTCAAAACTCAAATTAGATTTAAATTTTAAAAATTTCAAAATATAAAACTAAAAACCACTTTGAACGGAGCCTAAGTTTGTAAGGTATTGGCTCATTCATGTTGGTACTTCACTTAGCACAAAATGAGTAATCATATTTGATTACTTGTGCATATATATATATATATATATATATATATATATATTAGGTTTATGTTAATTTTAATATTTATATATGGCTAGTAATGAAATGAGGTGTATGAATAAATAGTTCTATATAAGAATCAATTTTTATAGAAAAAAACTTATATAACAAAAACTCCAACGTGCTAATCACGTTTTTTTGGTTCATGAATTGAGTTCCCTGCTTCTATGTACGACAAGTATGCTTGTAGTCCAAGTATTTGACCACTGCAATGAGATTGTAAAACATAACATTCATCTATCATTCTATTCTATATCAATTAATAGCAGAGTATTTCGATATCGATGTTGACAAAAGGAGAAGCAGTTGCATTATCAAACTGCAAAATACATATTACACATCTAAAGTTTGGTCCATTTTATGTTTAGTGTATAAAGTTTGTTTTTTTAACATATAACCTCCTTAAGTTTTAGTAAATTATAAAACTGTCCTTTATAAAATTGTCAAATGAGTTGTTAAATTTAACTAAAAAGCCCTAAAGCCTTATAAATAACCCCCTTAAATTTAGCCATTTTTTACATTTAGTATATAAAATTTATTTTTTGAAACATATTACCCACTTCATGTGACATGCACACAAGTAGCTTTCCATTAAATCTAACATCCTTTTTTATAGTTTTCTCAGTTTACCAATTTAAGGTGGTTATATGTTACAAAAACAAACCTTGTACACTATATATTTTTAAGTCAAACTTTAATCTGTATTTTATCCAACTATTAACTATCATAATCATTGGGTTTATGAACTAATGGATTTACTATCTAAAATCCATCACAACTTTGACTTTGATAGTTGTTACCACGTTAATCAATTAAGAGCCTCACGTAAATTAACTTACATATCTATATCAATGAGGTTTTTCTGGTTTTTTTTATTTTTTGTATGAGGGTACCGATATCTTTTCATAATTAATAGTTAATATTTGGCTGCGTGTTCTACTTAATTGACATATAATTATTTTATTTATATTACAATCAAGTAGTATACATGACTAAATATTAACTATTAATTATTAAGAGTACCAGTGTGCTTATAAAAATATAGGGTACCAAAAAATCTTCCAATATCAACAGAGAAATAGGATTTCAATTTTTGGTGTCATTTTTTTATTTGAATTTAATTTTGATCTATTGTTATTGTAGAAATTTTATATATTATCATTTAATTATGTGTTTGTGCTTACATCATTAAAAGATTTTAATTATAATACTAATTATTTTAAAAGTCAAACTCTTTTAACAATATAATAAAACATAATTAAATATTACTGTAAATTTTTTTACACTAATAGTAAATAAAAATTAAACCATTTCTATTTTCCTATAAAATTAAATGTTTTGTTTAACTATAACCGAAAACTGTCATTTGAAGTCAATCATAAAGACTTGCTACTTATAAAACAAAAATATTTTAAAGAAATTTTTAAAAATACTTCGATAAAATATAAAATATAGGATAGTGTTTAGTCAATTTTTAATCATTTTTTAAATTTAAAAACATAAAGAATGTTAAATTACACTAAATGTGTGTTTGAATTATATTTTACAAATTTTCTTTTATTAAATGAATTTTCAAGTAATTTATATTTGAAATATTTCTCTAAAAAGTAATTTTGAAATAATTAATATTTATTTAAATAAATTTAATAAAAAATAACTTTTAAATATGTAATTATCAATTAATAATCCCTAAATGCCAACATATCAGAAAAACTCGCCGACACATCACTCTTGTTAAACAAGCACTAAGAAAAGAGGACACAATACAAAGAAGAGAGATACATACATATTTCATATTTTTAATGTAATAATAGTATTAAAAATTTAAAAAATGTTGTAATAAAATTATGTTATTTATGAAAGTAACTAGAAAATAATGAAATAAATCATAATGCCCTTTTAATTTTTGTTGGCGTTAAGGGGTTAGTGCATTTCTCTCTACAGTATTATTTGTGATTTTTTTTATTTTAAATATATATAGGAGAGAGATCAACTTATATCAGCGTAAAACTTGATCACTCTTACATTACATAATAACTTTTTATTGTATAACTTTCTTATAAAATTCACCATTAGATTGAAAGTTGATATCATTTATATCATACTTATAAAATTTCATATCAATGCAAAATTATTTTGTGACTCATTGATATACATCAAAATTAAAATAATATAAACTAATGAAATATATGAAAATATGAGTTATTTGATTATATTCTTATTGATATTTAATTTTTTCAAAATTTGACATAAATAATCAGCATGATGGATAATTATAATTTAACGGTTATATCAATAAAAAGCATACTCAATAAAAAGTTATTAAATGGTGTAAGCGAATCAAATCTTACACCGATATAAATTAATCATTTCTCATATATATATATATATATATATATATATATAGTGAGAGGAGTGATTTATTGTGAGAGTGAGAGAAAGAAATATTGACCATTAAATCATCCATGTATGTCAAGATTAGATGTTACTTAAAAGTCACATGACCACTTAAAAAAGTCATATGATTTTATGTTTTAATCTCGACCATATATAAATGATCTAATGATTAAGATTTGCTCATTTCACTGTTACAATAAACAATTTATCTCACTAAATATGTTTCTTTTATATATATATATATATATATATATATATAGTTGATCCCTCTGCATCCCTCCCCCATATTGATAAGATACATTGATTCCCGATTTTTCTGTAACAAAGTATAGTGCAGATTGCTGAGTTGCGTGGATAACAATAATTCTTTTTTGGACTAAAAAAAGATATTTATTAATTCAAATTGGTAAAATACATCAAGAACAACACAAATTTAATATCATTAAAAATGAAAAAGGATAAATTTGCGAACAAACTCACAGCATCCAAGTTAATAGCATAATACGGTAAAATGCCTTCAAATATGACAAAATCAAAGTGACCGGAATGCCCATGCCTTTGGATCTGTAATGTTGACGCCCAAGTCTTGATTGAATCTGTAATGAATCGAAGTTGATCTACCAATCTGAACTAAACGAACACCGCAACAAGACTGGAAATCACCGCAATAAGACGAGAAACTAAACGATGCCGCATCAAGATGACGAACAAAACACCGCCGCACTCAGATGAAAAAAACACAAAAAAAACACAAAAGAAAACCCAGATCTATATGGAAAAACCACTTATTTAAATAAAAAGATAAAAAAATGATGTATAAGAGTGATTTTAAGCCCAAAAATGGTCCAAATCACCCCCCTCCGATAAATGAGAAAAAAAGAAAAGATGAGTAGGTGGATAACAGCAACTAATAGCATTAGAAATATGTTTACATTAATCATGATAAAAATTATATTAAAAATTAATTATGTGTATAATTATTTTTTTAAAAAATTAAATATAAAAAGTTAAGTTATATTTAGTTATATTAACTCATAATTAATTTTAAAATAATTTTTTTATTTATATTATATAAAAACAATTTTTTATATGTATTTAATTATAAAAAATTAATTTATCTTTGATTATGTTAATTTATAATTAATTTTAAACTAAATTGTTTTGTTTATATTGTGTAAAAAAACTACTTATATGTATTAAATTATAAAAAATATATAAAAATTATTTATTTAAATTTATTTATCAAAGCTTTAATATTTATTGAACAAAGTTTTTAAAAATATAAGTATTATTAATTTAATTTTTTAATAATAAATATATTAAATTAATTATTCAATATAAAATTTTAATTAAGACTAAACTGATGATATTTATAATTTTTAAAAACTAATAAATACCTCAAAATAAATTTTCAATGTCAATTTTTTTAAAAATGACATAAAAAATAATTTAATATATTTATTATTCAACTATGACACTTATATTTTTTTAAGACATGTTTACTCGTATTGTATGTTTTACACTGCAGTGAATTCGATGTCACGTTGATTTCGCACTGTTTGGACATTGTTGTGATTTTTAAAAAAATATTAGAGGTGAAATCGGGTTTTTTTTTAAAATGAATATGATTTTTATTTATTTATTAAATTACAGTTATTTTATATTTATGTCTTAAAATGCCCCGATATTTTGCTTATTGAGAAATTGTCTTGTGTCAGACCAAATTTTCTTCAAATATATATATATATATATATATATTTCATTTGACAATTCAGAAATTACTCCCACCTAGGCAGTTTTCATAAAAAAAATTTGAAAAATTTGAAAAATAACAAGCTAAAAGTCGCCTCTCTTCATGTGACATTTTACATTCATTTTTTTATAAAAAAAAAAAACCATCTTAGCTTACGGCGGTTT
Source organism: Styphnolobium japonicum (assembly GCA_023212625.1). NCBI lineage: Eukaryota > Viridiplantae > Streptophyta > Magnoliopsida > Fabales > Fabaceae > Styphnolobium > Styphnolobium japonicum. The sequence goes on along the minus strand of JALBWW010000007.1, from coordinate 7,795,126 downwards.
GTAACAACAGCAATGCTTTTTTTTCCCCTTTCCTTTAAAAATTTATCTCAACTCACTGTGATTTTTAAGAGAAAAATATTTTTATTTTTTCATTTCTTAAAAGAAAATCAGCTTAATTTAAGGCAGTTTCTCAGTAAATAAAAAATCAATATAAAGCAGTTGTAAAGTAAATAAATAAATAAATAAAAAAAAAGACTATCTTCATATAAAAAAAACTCAGGTACATTACATCTGCTTATTAAGCAGTGGGGCCCACTCTCTTTCTCCGAATCTTCGCGTGAAGTTGGCACAAGGGGCAGAGGAAGAAGAAGAAGAAAAAGAAGAAGAGTGAGAACCAAAACTGGTCCAATCCAAGGTTTGAGATGGAGCCCACCATGGAGTTGTTTATGTAATTTCATAGGTTGGCGTGTGTTCTTTTGGCAACTTATTTATTAATAGCTTGGAGTCTCTTGTTTTTGTACTCAACAATGATTTGAGCTCAAGACAAGGATACTCTTTTCATTTGAGTCATTCCTGTAGCCTGTTGGAGAGACCCTTACATAAACTTCCTGTCTCCTTTTTACCACTTTCATGGGTTTCCATCATCTTGTGAAGATTTTGATGAAAATGGAGATGTATACTTATTTGTGTGGTGTGAGTTAGAGAGAGACAGTGGGTTAAGTTTATTTTTTGCTATTAGGGGAAAGTTTTTTGAGGGTTTATTCGGCTTGTGAAAATTTTAGATTGAGAAAGCTGGATCTTTTGTTGTTTGATTGTTTTTTTGGGGCTGAGTGGATTTTGGTTATCAATTCTCTTAATTGAAACGGGGGGCAAAAGTTTTGGAGAGAAGAAGGTAAATTGGATTTTCTGAGTTCCAGAGAAAGAATTTTTAATGGGTTTGAGAGATTTTGATGATTTAGTTTCTGGGTTGATAGAGATGGGGTTTGTAATAGAGAGAGAATTACCAATAGTTGAGAGAGAAAGTTGAATTGGGTAATGGATAGTGTGAGTTTCGGATTAATGTTATTCTTTATAGAAGGGAACACTGCTTTAGAAGGGGAAGTGCGTCTAAGTGGAAGAAAAAGTCTTTAAGAGAGGCTATAAGGTTTTTAATGAATCAATCATCCTGCATCTCTTAGCATGGCTGTGGTGAGTCCTGTGCCTGCAACTCCTCAACGGGTCAGTTCTGTGAGGTCGCTCGGTGATATTGGGGTTCCTGGAATCATGACCAGTAGGAGAGAAATTGTAGAGGAGCCTAATCCAGGTGTGGTTGATGACACAATCTATGTTGCTGTGGCAAAAGATTTGAAAGATAGCAAATTAAATCTGATATGGGCAATACAAAACTCTGGAGGAAAGAGGATTTGCATCCTTCACGTTCATGTGCCTGCAACAACGATCCCCTTGAGTAAGTTTGTTTGCAACATATGTCCGTATATACTTCTGTATATGGATTTGTTGTTTGATAATTGATTGATTCTTTTGTTTGAAATTTTACACCGGCTAAACCTACCCAAACTGAAGTCAGTGTTTGGTATATATTGCCTAGATGACCACTGTTTTAGAAATAACCAGGTGATTTGAATTAGAACCAAAAAGGACCATAAGATAATCAAGCTTATTTTAGAAAACCTAGTTATAAGTTTCATATGTTGGGTTTCATTTCAGTGTAAATTATTTTACATTATCTCTCAATTTGCCACATCATTAAAAAAGTATGACTTTTGAGGTAGTTGTTGTCTCAAGCTTTTTTACTGATGTGACAATATGTGATTGAATGATAGTGTAATCAAAATTAAATCATTTGAAGATTTACTCGACTACGTTATGATGTTTGTTTGGCTGTTTAAATTGGACATTTGATGTCTGGTCTATCATTAGAGCAATTAATTTCAAGTGCCAAATTTGGCTGTAATATATAATAACTATTGAACATGCTTACTCTGCTGTGCTGTATTTCTCATTCTTACAGTTTTCATTTTCTGATATTGGTCTCTAATTCATTAATTTTGTTGTTTATAGTGGGTGCTAAATTTCCATCAAGTTCACTGAAAGAGCAGGAAGTTCTAGCATTCCGGGAAATTGAAAGGCAAAACATGCATAAGACTCTGGATTACTATCTTCTTATCTGTCAACGGATGGGGGTATTTGTTCTCGTAACTCTGTCAGTGTACATGCAATATTAATTTCAAAACTTATCTAATTTTCCACTAATAACTTTCTCATACAGGTACGGGCAGAGAAACTGCATATTGAAATGGATTGCATTGAAAAAGGAATTGTAGAACTCATCTCCCAGTATAGCATCCGGAAGCTTGTTATGGGAGCAGCGTCTGATAAGTACTATTCTAGGTAAGAAGCCAGCTAAAATCCCCCAGAAGGCCAGAACACATTATTATTTTGTTAATTTTTCACGGAAATCCAATGATGATATTGTAAAAGTATTGAAGACAGTATATTAGTATTTCTAAAGGAGTAAGAGAAATAAATTACTAGATCTGTGGACACTAATTGTACTTGTTTGGGGCTTGGAATTTTTCAGTAAAGCATCATATAGTTTCACTGTTTTCGGTTACTATTTCACCGACTTTCTTAGCTATGGTGCTTAAGTTCGATGTCTTCCTTTTTGATTTTATTCCCCACTAGGGATTTTTGGCTGCATGGAGCAATCATATCCCTTTCCAAATCCATATCCACTTGTAACTTTGCAGAAACTATGCTTTATTTCATAATTTCTGATGATAAACTATTTATAGCTTGAATATTTTCCAATCTCTATATCAGTTTAGGTGAAGTCAATATAATGTTTTCAATGAGCTCTACTTGCATGACATTGCAGGAGAATGACGGACCTCAGGTCTAGGAAAGCCATCTATGTATGTGAACAAGCTCCAGCTTCTTGTCATATACAGTTTATCTGCAAAGGGTACCTTATACACACACGGTACGCTGCATTATAAATACTGATGTCTTCTGATGTACAAGGGATATACCAATATAGTGTCACATGAGTATAAATGTAATTATGAAGGAAAATTTGTAGTTGCCTAGGAATACTAAGCTCAATATTTAATAATTTCAGAAAGCTTGTTTCTTGATTTATCTGCTAACTTGAATGATTTTCTGCGGCAGAAAATTTCTCTGCCAATAGTTTTGTCATTGCATTTGGTTTTTATTATCTTGGGTACTGATGTAAGTACCATATCAACACAGGGATCGCAGTTTGGATGCAGGTAATGTAGAGGTCAGATCTCCTTTGGTGCAACAAATGCCAAACTCTGAAGCTGGCCTGTCACCTCACTTGAGATCTCAATCTATTGTGCTGGGGCAAAATCATTGGGTAAAACCAACTAATCCAGTGCAAGGGTTATTTCGCAGAGTAAGGTCTGCCAATGATAGACATGGAGGGAGCGTTGCTTCTCCAGAAGGGTTTTCAACTCCACAGAACAGGTTGGGTAGGGAAGTAAGTTCTAATGAGTCAGATGGGCTGTCAAGATGGAGTCCTTCAGTTTTCTCAACATGCTCTGACAGTGGTTCAGTTGAACCAGTATTGACCCCTAATTTGATTAGTGAGGGCACTGAGAATGTATTAGACTTGAGTGGCCTTTCTCTGATTAAAGCGGATCTCCATCATTCATCACCTCCAAGTGTACTGGTACACATTAATACTTTTTTCTCTTTCAGTAATGTTTATGTCTGCTATGGAGCGTGTGCATATTTTTGTTTGTTGACTTTTTGCAATTGATGAAGACACAATTTTAGTTTCTAATTTTGCATTGATGAATATAGTCTGTCAAGGACCAACTCTCCTAAAAGCTTAAGCTATTAGGTGGGGGCCCATGAATGACTTATATCTCTAACACGCCCCTTCATGCAAGAGCCTTTTGGGCTTGAAGCGTGGGCCATGCACATGTCCACTCTACCTTGTGTTGAAATTCAAGTTAATTATGAAGAATGGGGGCAATAAGGATCGAACTCCTAACCACTTGGTCATTGAGGCTTTGATACCATGTCAAAAGCCAACTCTCCTAAAAGCTTAAGCTATTAGGTGGAGGCTCATGAATAGCTTATATCTCTAACAGAGTTTGAATACCTGAGCTTTATGCTAATGTTTTGAATACAATGATTGAACACTAGCAGGATGGAGGAATGGATGATACTCTCTATGATCAACTTGAACAGGCTATGGCTGAGGCTGAGAATGCTAGGCGGGATGCATATAAAGAAACTGTTAGGCGTGGGAAAGCTCAAAAAGATGCCATTGATGCTCTATGCAGGGTAACTGTTCTTTTGTTAAGTGCTTCTTATTACTTCTGCAATGTGTAGATGATCATGTTTATGATGTGAATAGTTAATTTTTCATTGTCTGTGGATAGTTTTCTAGTTTTTAAAATCTTCTAAGTGGTAAAGTATTTATCAGATCCAATGTGTAAAATAAGAAAGTGGAGGATGCATGAGCCAACCTTAACCAATGTTAAGATTGTTTGAATGGATAGGCATCATTTTAGGTTGTTTTATCATGTGTCGAAATTGCAACTTGATACACCCTCTAATCATATTCGGTGTTTGAACCACCCAATTGACAGACTAAAGCCTCTGAAATCTTGTATAAAGAGGAGTTGAAACTGAGGAAAGAGGTAGAGGAAGCACTAGAAAAAGAAAAAGAAGAACTTGATAATGTGATGAGCCAAAGAGACAAAGTTAAGGAAGAACTCCGGCTTGCCCTAGACCAGAAGTCATCACTAGAGAGTCAAATTGCATCAACTGAATTTATGATAAAGGAGTTGGAGCAGAAGATTATATCTTCCGTGGATCTGTTATACAACTTCAAGAATGAGCAAGATGATTTGAAGATGCAGCGTGATAGTGCTTTGAGAGAGGCTGAGGAGTTGAGGAAAAAACAAGGAGAGGCTTCAAGCATACATGTGCCTCAATTCTTCTCAGAATTCTCTTTTCCAGAGATTGAAGAAGCAACAAGTAACTTCAATTCATCTCAAAAGATTGGAGAAGGTGGATATGGAAGTATATTTAAAGGTATCCTGCGTCACACTGAGGTGGCTATAAAAGTGTTGCACTCCAACAGCAAGCAAGGACCCTCAGAGTTTCAACAGGAGGTAGGATGGTTTGATTTTTGTGTGATAGTTTCAAAATCATCCTATTTTGATCAGCAACAAGCTTTATGGCATGTTGCATTTATAATCTGAAATATCTTAAGTTGGTTGAAATGGCAAGCTGCTATATGTGCTGCAATGAAATGAATTTGGCCTTTAACTAATCCAGATTTGTAGTGAAAGAAGGATTTGTTTTGACCCCTTTATTGGTTTTGTATCAGGTTGATGTATTGAGCAAGTTAAGGCATCCCAATCTTATCACACTTATAGGAGCCTGCCCAGAATCATGTACTCTTGTCTATGAGTATTTACCCAATGGAAGCCTTGAAGATCGTCTCAGCTGCAAGGATAATACTCCTCCATTATCATGGCAAACTCGAATACGCATTGCTGCAGAACTATGCTCTGCTCTCATCTTTCTCCATTCCAGTAAACCTCACAGCATAGTGCATGGTGACTTAAAACCTTCCAACATTCTCCTTGATGCAAACCTTGTTAGCAAGCTTAGTGACTTTGGAATCTGTCGTATATTATCTTGTCACGAGAGCTCTAGTAATAATACTACACAGTTTTGGAGTACTGATCCAAAGGGAACTTTTGTCTACATGGATCCTGAATTCCTTACTTCAGGGGAACTTACTCCAAAGTCAGATGTTTATTCATTTGGAATCATATTATTAACATTGTTGACTGGGAAACCAGCCTTGGGAATAACAAAGGAAGTGCAATATGCATTAGATGCTGGAAAGTTGAAATCCCACTTGGATCCTGTGGCTGGAGACTGGCCATTTGTGCAGGCTGAACAGTTGGCTCGCTTGGCTTTGAGGTGTAGTGAGTTGAATAGAAAGAGCCGGCCAGACCTTTGTTCAGATGTCTGGAGGATACTGGAGCCGATGAGGGCTTCTTCTGGAGGCACAAACTCCTTTGGACTAGGTTCTGAAGGTCTTTACCAACCTCCTTCATATTTTATTTGTCCTATCTTCCAGGTAACTTGCCCTGTCCATCTTCATTTTTCAGTTTCTGCTCATTCAAAATGGTATGTCATCATGATCTTTTAGGATCTCTTAGAATAATGAACACTGATTTAAGCAAATGATATGAATCCCAATGCTCATTTTTTATTGAAAATTTAGTCAAAGTTTCGTTTCGTAGTATTTGCTATTTGTTATGTAATGTTTACCCTACATTAGTTGATACCCTTTCTGCATTTGTTCATACTCGCCTAATCCTATTGTGATTTTTTTATTTTATTTTATATCTTTATTATCTCCCCTTGCTCAAAGATTTTCCAAATCCCATTTATCTGTGAATGATAGAGCTTTGAATAAAAAACTGTTATCTAAGAAAACTTTCCCTCATTATGTTCCTACTTTGCAGGAAGTCATGCAAGATCCACATGTGGCTGCAGATGGTTTTACTTATGAAGCTGAGGCTATACGAGGATGGCTGGACAGTGGTCATGACACTTCACCAATGACAAATTCTAAGCTTGCACATCACAATCTTGTTCCCAACCGTGCTCTTCGCTCTGCAATCCAGGACTGGCTTCAAAGCCACTGATCAGGCTCATTATTTTTTTCTCTGCCCATTTTCATTAAGAGAAATGCCCTTCAGCCAGAACTAAGTGCCCGAGTCTTTACGCCCGGGCCACGTGGCAGCTTAATTGTAATTTACACGTCAACACAAATTTCCACCTAACCAAAAGTCTTTTACTAAACCTCAATCCCTTTCCCTGCGACCATCTGTGTCTAGAAGCAGAGCCCACTGGCCGTGCCAATTTGGCAGGAAATCTCTCTCTCGATCTCCTCTATGTATCTGTGAGCGAGAATGGAAGGCAGCGAGAGCAAGGCGATATTCGATTCGCTTAATCTGAATCCGCAACTCTTTATCAACGAAGTTCTCAACGCTGTTGACGATGTGGTCGATGATGTCTTTGTTTTCTTCTACTAGTAATCATCGACGATGTGGTCGATGATATCTCTCTCACCTGATCGGGATTTGTTTTTTGTGAAATCAGATCAAAAAGCTTCCTCTGTTGCTGTTGTACCTCATCTTTGCTGTCCAGGCTCATAGTTCATAGTTCAGCATATTGTAACCTATTTTAAGCCTTTTTAATTTATTTAAAAAAAATATTAATATTAATTATTAAGATAATGATATATAACTAAATTAAATATATTGACACCTCATTAAGCCACCTCACTCTGTCAAAGCCATTCGGGTAAATTTCTTTGGCTAAATAGCATGACTCTTTGATTAAACTGTAGGTATACCTGTTTATGCCAAGTTTCTAGGAGAGAAGTTGTCATTACATTTTTTTTTCTTCTCTCAGTTTTGTTTCTTTTACAGATCTTTAAACTATGGAACCGCATTCTATAGCCGCCCTGTTGTATAGGTTAGATACCCACGTGTGTTTATGTATCTTCAGTCATTGTAAAAAAATAACATGTTACAACATATATGTAAGCAGTCAGAACAGTATTTTGTGTAGTTATCTTTTACAGTGAGCAATGTTATTCCCGAATGAGCAATAATACATAACATAAATGAGAATCTAAAAAAATGCAGTAATGTGGTTCTCCTTTACTGATGTGTTGCTACAGTTGGATGATACGGGAAGAACGAATTATTAGAAGTAGAAAATATATTAGGAATTGGAAAAAAGAAAATGAGAAATGACCTAAATGGTCAGATTGATGAAAGTAATAATCATTTTGTTTGTTTTAAAAATTAATCAAGTTTTTTATTATATTAATTAATAATTTATATACAATTAATTATATATCAAATATTAAAATAAAATAAATTATTAATTAATATAATTAAATATTTAATTAATTCTCAAAACAAATTAAATTAATTATGTATCAAGTATCAAAATAAAATAAATTATTAATTAATTATATATAAATTATTAGTTAATATAATTAAATACTTAATTAATTCTTAAAACAAATTAAATGATTATTATTTTTCATCAAGTTAAACATTTGAGTTATTTTTTTAAAAAAAATTTCAATTTAATCCTTTCATTTTTACCTCTAGTGATATACTTGCTTCTAGACTGTATGGATAGATCCAATATATTTTGATTGACTTAATTATATGAAGCTAGTAGCAACGATATAAGTTATAGAGTATGTTAAATCCATAAGAATATCAACAGGTGTCAGCAAAAAGATATAAATGAAACGGATGGCAGATTCTATCGTGTAACTGCATTATTTTGTTGCACCAATTTCAAGTACCAACACAAAAAATTCTTTACACTCATGTTTTAACAATTTAGAAACTGCATTCAAGTATACTTACTTGGTTGTCTTAAAATTATACTGTCAAATTGCATTTAAAACTTGAGGTAGAGATTAAAGAATGTGCCATCTAGTAAAGGAAGAAACACTAATCTCACAAAAATGTAAAGGACTAAGATGGCAATTTTTATCATTAAAAAAATGAAAATTTCTTCTCACTCCCCAAAATAGAAAATGTAAGTTGTAACTAACATCCCTCGTCTCTTCACCGTTAGTGCATCGTATTTCAATTTTTTAGCAGAAATAATATACAATTAAATAAACTTTTTTAATCTTTGATCTGTATAGCGTGGTTTAGAGATAATGGTAATTTTTTAAAAAGAAAATCTCTTCTACGAAATTATAGTGGTGCTTAAAATTGTGGCTATACATATTTTTTTTTAAAAAATTCCAAATAATAGCTGTGTTATAACTGCCACAATAAAATTTTTAATTGCCACAATAAAATTTTTGAAATTCATTATTAATTTCTGAAAGTTACAAAATTACCACAAAATATTTTTTAAAACTAAATTACATTATAATTATGGTAATTAAATCGTCACAATATTCATTGCAAATAATGGTAATTGTAACAACGGTCACTCTAAAATGGCTATTGTATTTTACCCAATGACACACAATCATATAGGCTTTAGAAATCATTACTTTTTTTTAGTAGAAATTTATAAAAAAAACTTGTTTAAAATTTTAGTCACTTAAAAAATTAAACAAGATTAATTCTTATTTAATAATTCAGGAAATATTGTAAGTGAGACATTATTCTTCGTTTTCTTTACTTATCTATTATTTTCAAGATCTGGACGTGAAAAAGGAAAACTACTATCGCCAAATTCTACCTCGTTAGGATCAAAGTGAACAGGATAACATAGTTGTTAACTACCATAATTTTAAATAGAATATTGTTGATTGGTAGATTAAACAATTAGATTGTCTTAATCTTCTTTTTCAAAAATAAAAAATATTATAAAGAGGCAATCAATTAGATACCCTTCAACCAGGACATTTTTTTGGTAGATTCTAAACATTCTATACACTCTAACATGAAGAATCAAATACAGAATATCCCTAAAAGTTTCACATTTAACATATTAAAAAAAAAGATTTAGTTGTAAGTAGAAAAGTACACACTCAATTATTCTAAATCACTTGGCTATAAATATAAATGAAAATATAAAAGTTCCACTTGATTAAAACCTTTTATTAAAGAATAAAAAAAATGTTTCAGTAATGTCACTTAACTTTTTGTAACTTTTATGTAGGGATACTGATGGGTAATGCTTGAATGTTTGAATAAAATAAAAAATGGAAGAAACCAAAGTGAGAAAAAAAAAATTAGGGAATGAAACAAAATGTGAGGTAAGTAGTACTTTTCTTTTATTCAAATGTTTAAAATGAATTTTGAATTTTTCATAAAAAAAATAAGCTGAGTATTTACTTAAAATCTTCATTTTATAAATTTTTTTAAATAAGCAAAAGATTGGACTAATTATTAATATACAAACTCGTTAAATCACGAAATTATGATTTATTTATTTATTTATTTATTTAAAATGTATACTTGTTAATTGAATTTATGGTTAAGATATATATACTTGATTCTTTAAAATACAAAATGCAATTTAGACTATGAAAATCTATATTTTGCAAAAAAAAATTGTTTTGTTTTTCTTGATGGATCCTCTCCGCATATATAGATTGGTATTCTACATCACTAATAATTAGTTGAAAAGGAAAAATAATGATGGGCAGATCTGATCTAGCACTGGTGGAGGAAAAGCAGAAACTTTTTCTTTTGGGGGCCAAAAACGAAAGGCAGAAACAAAGAACTGTTCTTTTGCTGAAGCTCAAGCCTTAATGGGCTGAGGTATATCTCATAAGCAATTGGGCAAAATTTCAATTGGGTGACACACAAGTGCACATCTCTGCACATGCGATTCCATAATCGACCGTGGTGCACGTGTCATTGATGGGATATGGGTCATATAAAAGAGTGGAAATGGGCCAGGCGTAAGAGAGTTTACAGTGTAACTTACTTTTGATATACTTTAATTTAATTTATTTATTAAATAGTGAAGTTTATATTTTAATATATATATATTTAATTTAATATACATATAATTAAAAATTTATAATAATTATATAATTTATTTATTAGATATTAATATAATATTTATTTTATACATAATATAATTAAATATTAAATATATTTAAAATTTATAAAATATTAAATATAGTTAAATTTTATAAAATTTAAACTTATTCATCTATTTAATTTTTTTATACAATATAAATTTTTAAATAAACTTTGAAACCATAACATATTTAATATCTTCATAAATAGATCTGATTAAGTCCAAAATTTTACAAAACAAAGACATATATATTTAAGGTAAAGGTAGCCTAATTCCGCCCCAAATCGTATATATATTGCGTACGGACACAGCAGCTGGCAGGGTTAGGGAAACCTAAAATTTCAGTATACGGTCACGTCCATTAGATTACTGCCACGTGTCGGTATAATGATTAACCGTAATGCACTGATTAAAGTAAGTAATAAGTAAGAAATCTAAGAACTCATTTGTACCGCCCTTTATCTGTACGGAGCATACGGAACTCACGACTTGTTTAGCCAGTAGCCGGTGACCTCTGTAGTAAGAAAAAATCTTGCACCACGCGCTCCTTTAACGCAAGTGGGTGGGCCACCGTACGAGAACATGTTCTTTTTAGTTACTCACGCCACGTGTTCTTTCTTTGATAAGATCTGATTCTGCTTAATGAATGATGTATAAAAATAATAATAGTATTTATTTATATGTATTAAAATTTTAATTTTTTATAATTAATTTTTAAAAAATATTTTATATAAATTTTAAATATTAATTTAATTTATTGTGAATATAAATTATTTTATAATTTTATTTAGTAATATGTTAACATATTACTAAAAAAATTATATTTTATAAATAATTATTATGATAATTAAATTATTTTAATAATTTATTAATACATAATTAAATTATATATAATTTAAATAATAAATTAAAATTAAATTCTTAAAATACTACACTTTATGCTGTTGATAAAAAAAGTAAAATAATTAACTTAAATTTAGTTGAGTTAATAAGTACACTTACTTTTATGCAATAAGATGAAAGTTTAAATTTTAATAAAAGTTATTTTAATTGAAAAATAATAAATAAATTTGTGTTTCAAATTAACGATTATGAATTAGTTATATAAAAGACCTAAAAATTGAAAATAACATTCTCAGTCTAAAAAATATATGATGAAAAAAAAATTAATTAAGTGTTTACATAACTTTAGTCATCCGTCAATGCATAGTGGGAATCACGTAGAGAAAGGGCACGTGGCCATCCCCACACAAGCATCAACATAAAGCAGCGCAAATTCTAGTTCAACTGTCACCACGCGCTCTTTTCCTCACTACTCATGCGATGTCCCATCCTACTACAAACGACAAACACAGCACAAAAATAAAACAAATCAGAAAGAAAGAAAAAATAAAAATAAAAAAACCTCTGCGACCCTTTCTCTCTCTCTTCCCACCGCCATCACCACCTCCTCAATTCCTCTTCTTCCTCTTTTTCTCTGCAAACAAAACCACCCCCCCCCTCTTTTTTGTCCTCAATTTTTCCATCAAGAATCTCACTTCTGAGCATCAGCATGGTTTCAGTTGCAGCTATATATACTGTGGCCTGTGTGTTCCTGCTTGCTGTCACTTTGGGTTTGGCTGGGGATATAGTCCACCATGACAATACTGCTCCCACGAGGCCTGGTTGTGAGAACAACTTTGTTCTGGTATACCAAACTTTGATTCTTACTATGAATTGCAAAGCTAGTTTTGAAATGTAAATTCTTACTGCTTTTGATCTTGGGCTTTCTGGGAAGTTGGTGGAACAAGAGAGGATTTGGAAAAGAAAGGAAAAATACATTTTTTTTTCCATTTTTAAGGAAAGGAGAATTGGAGAGTTGGGTAAGATTAAATTTTTTTTAAAAAAATATATCTTTTTGTGTTTGATTTTAGCTTTGTTTGGAAAGATGAACTATTTTTTGCCTCCCCTCCAATGATGCTGTGGTGCATGCTCAATTAAAATTCTCTTTTTTCTGTTTTTGGACATAAAATGCTCAATTAAGTTTTAGATTGTTTGTGGAATCCGATTCTGTTCTCTATGTATTTATTTCTAGCAGAACTTTTCATTTTTATAAGAAAATAGAGAATAAAAGGACAGCAAACAGTAATACTGGAGTGATTCTATTAAGGTTGCTTGTTAATTGAATATATTTTTTCAGATAGTGTCGTGAGGTACCGTACTACCATGTTTAATTGTGCCCATACATAGGTGGTGTTTTTCTGGGTTTTACAATAGGGAGATCTACGTTATGTGGTTCAAGGATGCTAACTTTAGAAAATATCTTTTGTATGATATCTTTGATTTCATCATATTTTTTTTTTCCTTCTGCCTATCCAAACAATCATGCAAACTTGCATCTCTGGCACTTGAGGTCGAATCAGTTGGACTTGTTTTCTGGATACTACTCAAAGACTTGAATTTGTTTATATTCTTCTCCCAAAAAAATTTAGCCTTTATCTGTCCCTGTAAAATTTCTATAGTTTTTGTGCCTCTTTCTTGTTTATTGACCTTCCTTAATGGTCTATTTAGTTGTGAAAAGAGGGAAATGGTTTTTTGAATATGTCCAAAATTTGACTGAGAACAAGGTGATGGAAGCCAGATGAGTGGGAAAAACTTATTTTATGAACTCTGAAAAATGAAACCTGCAAACCTTTTAGCTTATGTCTTCCAGGCTTCCAGCAAACTGCCATGTAGGATGTAGCCTATTACTATTTTCTTATATTGAGTATTGCTAGATATAAGTATGTATGGGTTTTCTCATTAATAGCTTTGTACAATTTATCTTTTGTTAGGTCAAAGTCCCTACTTGGATTGATGGTGTGGAAAACAGTGAGTATGTTGGTGTTGGTGCAAGATTTGGCCCTACATTGGAATCGAAAGAAAAACGTGCCAACCAAACTAGAGTTGTCATGGTTGACCCTCCTGATTGTTGTAGCAAGCCTAGGAATAAGGTATTATAATTTTAAGCTATAGAACTTACCAAGTGCAACTTCACCTGCATGTGAAGCATAAATGTCCAGATTGAAAGCTTTAATTTTTTTTGTGATATTTATTTATTTGTAATTTGGATTGCCTTGCACTATTGTTAGCTCACCAGCGAGATTATTTTGGTGCACCGAGGAAAATGTAGTTTCACAACCAAGGCAAATATAGCTGAAGAAGCTGGCGCTTCGGCCATCCTCATTATAAACTATCGTACAGGTGTTTGCATGTATTTTTTTTTAATGCTTTTTGCAGCGAATGCTAAATATTTTTTTCATTATTTGTTATTATAGTAAACAAAAAAGAAATTTTGCAATAAGTGGTTGCAGTAAATAATTCTTTTATATAAAGAAACTTTATTATATTGTGTTTGTTTTAAGCAGCTATTTTATGTCCTTACTGTGCAGAACTTTTCAAGATGGTTTGTGAAGAGAATGAAACTGATGTTGATATTGGAATACCTGCTGTCATGCTTCCACAGAATGCTGGTGTTAACTTAGAAAAGCATATAAAAAACAACTCCATAGGTATGTTTGACTTTCTCTGTGCACAAGTCTCTTATTTTGGGTTAGTTATGGCTTTCCTTTGGCACAGGACAATTTGATTTTGATATAACTACTTTATTTTTTGATACCTGATCTGGTTTGTGCATGTCCGGTTCCCGCTCTTAAGTTTCTATGCAGTTATACTCTCCACTGCGTCCGTTGGTTGATGTTGCAGAAGTGTTTTTATGGCTTATGGCTGTTGGTACCATTTTATGTGCTTCTTATTGGTCTGCCTGGACTGCCAGAGAAGCAGCCATTGAGCAGGAGAAGCTTTTAAAGGTTACTTAGTTACTTTTGGTGCCAATTGTATTCCTCTTTATTTTTTTTTTGTGATGAAAGAATAAACATTATTAGAGTAAAGAAAGAAAGAATACAAAAATGAGGAGGATAAGATATCCTCCTTAGCAAAAAGGCACAGAAAAAAACACTGAAAAGGCAGACTCATTAAAACAATAAGGCTTTTGTGTCATTTGCTACCTGTCACGGAGGCTCCCTAAACCAGAAGTTTATTCTCTTTTCATGTCAGCTAATTTTGTTCTTTATAAAGGAATATTTCCTCTCGTATTTACAAACTCATTAATCCAGTTACTAATTTGTGGATAACATTTACACTTGCAGGATGCTTCAGATGAATATGTAAATACAGAGAATGTTGGTTCCAGTGGTTATGTGGAAATCAGTACTGCAGCAGCAATTTTATTTGTTGTGATTGCTTCTTGTTTCTTGGTTATGCTGTACAAATTAATGTCATTCTGGTTTGTTGAAGTTCTGGTGGTTCTATTTTGCATTGGCGGGGTAGAGGTGAGTTATTCTTTTTCCAGGCTTGGTTCTTGTTGATTAGAATTTAACCCTTCCTCTAATTTAGATTATAATCAATTTACTATTCAACCAGATTACCATACTTTACTCATCATCATTTTGCATCTTCTTTAAGACACCTGCAAGATCTTAGGTTGTCCTCCTTAGAGTTTCAGTTCTGTATCCTTAACAACATTTTGCTTCCTTTGCATCTACCACCATTACCAATACAGACTTCAATAACAATGGTTTTCCTTTTAAGTTGTCACTAGGCCTTGGTTTGGTTTTGGAGTAAATAGAAAACCAAGGTAAATGAAAAACAAATACTATTCAAATAGTCTAGTTTTCAATCATTTGTATCTTTCTTTAACTTACATCTAACTTGCTGGTGCATCCAAAATCCCTTTATATCTTCCAGACTCCAGAGTTGTTGGGGTTAAGGCACAGTAAGTGATTAATTATGAAATACCACATTTAGAACTTTGCTATTTTCACATATATGTGGTAATATCTTTAGCCTCAACATAAGTGCTTCTGGAGGTTATGATATGGGAGTTCAGTCTTCATGTATATATAGCGGCATGCTAATACTTAATATTTAAGGTGATAACTTCTTGCTAACTGTCCAAGTCTCCACAAATGCTATGCATGAGTTTGATAATTCTGTTGTGCTCTTATTGAATGAGGAAATGGATTGAAATAACCAAACTGCTGAAAAAGACTTGCTAACTGTCCAAGTCTCCACATGCAACAGTCATCATGGACATTTTCTATACTTCACACATTGAAATAACACTTGCTAGTTACTACATTAAAAATAGGCCAGTGTCTTGTGGTGAACGAACTCCTGAATTACTTTTTTTGAATACTTTGAGCAAAACCGTCACTTCTGGTTTCTGTATGATGTGAATGCTGGAGAATTAAGGTGAAATTTGTCCGTTACTATTATCTTATTAAAAGCCTCCTTGGCCCAAGGTATAGCAGCTAAATTTTTATATTCTTCATGTGCTTTCAGGGACTGCAAACTTGTTTGGTGGCTCTGTTATCATGGTAAGTCTTTTATCCTTGTTTCCTATGTAATTTTGTTTGTAAACTTCTGCCATCAGAGGCAAACCATCTATGAAGGAAGGTGGTAGGGTGAGAGGAAGAGTTGATAACTAATATGTCGACTGTTCTTTTGTTATGAATATCTTGTGCTTTTAATTATTAACATTTTCAACATAACTGAAAGAAGAAGGGTAACTACATTTGTTATGGCCCAAAGATCGTGTTCATGGTGTATAATTTATATATGTTCTTAAATTGTGATTAACTAATTTGATTTTTATGGGTATAAACGGTGGCAAATTAGGGGGGAGAATAAATTGACTTAGTTGTCATTTCTTTTCCATATCCTGAAAAATATAGCATTGAAGAGGTAATGAAGTAATGAACTTACAATTCTATAGACGAGATTTAGCAAGACACACGTATAGCTCCTGGCAAGCATTGCTCAAACATGAATTTTACTTAATTTTTGCATAAGCAAGAGAGTTTTCTCCTCCTTTCCTTTAATGTCAACATTACAATAAGTCAATATTCTTCGAAAAAGAAATGACTTAAGCTTGAAGTTTGTGGCTGTGGAGTAGATGATTTATTTTGTAGGATTCCTTTGTAATGATATGGAATTGACAGCAAAATGTTTATAGTTTCAGATGGTTTCAACATGCTGCACAAACATTTGTAAAAATACCCTTCTTTGGAGCTGTCTCATATCTGACACTCGCTGTTACTCCCTTCTGCATAGTGTTTGCCGTGGTTTGGGCAGTTAATCGCCGTGTATCGTTTGCTTGGATTGGTCAGGATATTCTTGTAAGAATAGTTTTGTTACTTTCACTTTATATTTTTGGTCAAATTTTTTCCATACATACTTCTACTGTTCTTTTTTTTTCTTTGGCCTGGCATTTCTGATTAAAATATAGAAAATTGTGATACAAATCATACAATCACGAGAAATCCCCTTGCTGCATATCACATATTTTGCTTTCCGATCATTGGAACGTCACTGGTATATAAAACTAAAAATGTTCTTAAACGTGCATGGAATCTGATATCCTTCATCTGACTGTTATTAAAACAAAGACAAGTATACTACCTTCCGATATCCATTAAGTAATTTCTTATTGCATTATTATTATTTGCTAGATGTGGAGTCATGAACTAAGAGAATTGAGGAGAGCATTTTTTTTGCTATTGGTCAAATGGAAAACTGTTGAGAACAAGATCAAATTCCTAATCTCTGCTTTGTATATAAGAAACTAGGCTGTTACCAAAGACCAAGCTGTTCCATTTCTCATGAATTGTTAGTGCAACATGGTTGGAGATTCAAGATTGTTCTTATCCCATTAATATAGCCACTATTGGTTTTCATTTCCATGTTTCTTATTATTGTTTTTTTTTTCATGTCCATATATTTTTTTTAAAAATTTAATTTTCATGATAATACTTGTCCCCTTTTGATGTAGGCTTGAATAGAAATTGAAGTTCTGCCATTATAGGATTTCTTATTACTGACATCCCTATTTAGCCTGAAGTTTTTATAGTATAAAATTTGATTTGCTGAGTGGCAACCTTGTAAACTTCCAAGAAATTAAGAGACGAATTAATAACATATTTACTTTTTTATCTGCCTCTTGTCATTCAGGGTATCACATTGATAATTACAGTTCTTCAGATTGTCCGCATACCAAATCTCAAGGTAATGATTCACACTTATTCCCCCCCCCCCCAACTATTTCTGGTTTTTTAGGTTTTTAAAGAGCTTGTCTATGGCACAATCTCCTAATTTAGGTTGTTTGTGATACTCTTGAATTTAACAATAGGAGGCATAAATGGGGCATTTATATATCAATGAAACTGTAGGAGATGGCTTTGCTTGATACTACTGATCTTTTATTCTGAACAGACACTAACGTATACTTTTTCCCCCTATATCAGGTTGGTACTGTTCTTCTTAGTTGCGCCTTCCTATATGACATCTTCTGGGTGTTTGTCTCAAAATGGTGGTTCCATGAGAGTGTGATGATAGTGGTGAGTGTTTTAAAGAAAGCTCCCATCTCTACCATTCTTTACAAAGCTTATTTTGGCTTCATAAACATGATGGTTTTCCCCCTTAAATTAATGTAACATTTTCACTTCTGTACAGGTAGCTCGAGGTGATAAGAGTGGAGAAGATGGTATCCCCATGCTACTCAAGATACCGCGTTTGTTTGATCCTTGGGGTGGTTACAGCATCATCGGTTTTGGGGACATAATCTTACCAGGGCTTCTAGTAGCATTTTCGCTAAGGTTTACTTGGAAGTCATATATAGATAATACAATATATCCCTCTCCTATCCATCTTCCTTGGTCTACTAATGTTCAATTTACTTATAAAATACAAGTCCAAATTATCTCCTTTTAAAAATGTTTTAGGCAGATGGAGAGAATGGTTTGTATCATGTTAACGGTTCATGAACTTAAATATTTTATTGATAACTTTTCAGGTACGATTGGTTGGCAAAGAAGAACCTTCGGGCTGGATACTTCTTGTGGGCAATGACTGCTTATGGTTTAGGTATGATATGTTTGATCTGGGGATAGTTTTCATTGATAAAATGTGTCAGCAGAGAGCAATTTTCCTTGAAAATCTTTGGACCTGTTAACAGTTATACGAGATTCCTCAAATATTATATACAAGGCTACTCAGTAATAATTTACTAGTAATTTAACTATGGAATATTCTAGGCAACTGCCTCACAATTTTCTGGACATCTTAGTGCATCAACTTAACAAAATAACAAGTTCATAGAAAATTTAATGGTGACACTTTAAAGGCTGTGATTATATCTCTGATGAAGAAGAAACAACATGACATTGCAAACTTGTCAAGTTGGTGGTCTTTGGATTGTACCAGAATGGGGAAGGGGTTTAAAGTAGAGGTTTATATCTGTCAAAGACCAATTCTCCCAATAGCTTAAGCTGTTAGGTGAAGGCCTAAGATTGGTTTTATATCTTTAACACGCCTCCTCACGCAAGAACTCTTTAGGCTCGAAGCGTGGACAATGCACAGGCTCACCTTACCTTGAGCTGAAATTCAAACTTATTTAGAAGAATGGGGGCGGCAAAGATCGAACTCCTAACTGCTTGGTCATAGAGCTTTGATACCGTATCAAAGACCAATTCTCCCAATAGCTTAAGCTGTTAGGTGAACGCCCAAGATTGGTTTTATATCTCTAACAATATCTATTGTAATTATAATACATTGGCCTATGCCTGCAGTAATGCAATCTAATATGTATACAATTTAGCATGAATAGAGATGCAATTGCACGACACTTCGATTTTACAAGATTAAGAAATATACTACAAATCTGTTGCTTCTTCCTTATATTCCTATCTTCACATGCGGAGGTGACAGGTGACTATTTGCTTGCTATTTTATATCATTCCTTAAATTTTGATATGCAGGTCTCCTCATCACATACATGGCTTTGAACTTGATGGATGGGCATGGCCAACCAGCTTTGCTTTATATAGTCCCATTTACACTTGGTAAGTAAAATTATCAGACCCAATTAAAGCACAAACGAATATGATGGCAAGCTGGCATGTAATTTATACATTATATCCCCCCCCCCCTCTCTTCTCTCTCTTTTCCTCCGTGAAAAAACCCTGGCTTTATATTTGAGCCTGCTCTAGTGGCTGTTGAAGGTTTTGGTCCCAAGCCCAATAAAAGAGGAGGGTTGTGTTAGATTGTCTGTTGAGAGAGAGAGGATCATAGGGAAATCCTAAGTTGGTTGAATGAGTCAGTGATTATCACTGTCCTTTGGTATCTTTATAATACTGGTAGTCCAAGGAGTAGTATAAAAGTGCTGTAATATATACAAATAGGGAACTAATAAAATAAGGAAACTATTTCTACACTGTCAATAGCCACCAACGTAAAATTATATTGAATCTTTTATGACATGGATCAATGTTACAATTGTGTTGATGCTTGGTCATTACTTGTAAGTAATGCGCTGTATGGCACAAGTAGTGTGTTAAATGAACTAGAGCCACTATATCGGCACTTGGGGCAAGGCTTCTCACATTTTCCTGGATGGATATGGGTAAAGAAGTAAAATTATAATTTGTTTTTTAAAAATTTGATTTTTGATAGATTACAATAGCGTTAATTGATCCACTGACTTCATCTAATTGTCGTTGGGTTACCAGCCCAATTGACGAATCAGTCATATTTTGTTATAGCATGACTTGTGAAATCTGGGTAGTTTCTGAAACCTTATTCTGTAATCATGAATGCAGGCACCTTTTTGTCATTGGGAAAGAAGAGAGGCGAGCTCAAGATTTTATGGACAAGAGGGCAACCAGAAAGGCCTTGCCCGCATATCAAAGAGGATCATCAATCAATGACCCATTAATCCCCAGCAAACTTGTATCTTAGGTATTAGTTTACAGGAGACTGTTAGCAACTCTTAGGAGATTATGTAATATTTGTAACGTTGTTGTAACAAAATTTCAGCCAAATGATATGATAGCATGGACTTAGATCAGCAGCTGAGACTCGAGTGATATACCACCCCACTGTTTTTATATTAGAGGACCCATGGAACTGAGTGCTGTAAGTTTTTTTTTTTTGTTTTGTCTGAGATATCGTTTGGTCGTCGGAGGTCAGTATAGTATTAAGAGATTCCATATCCTGGTTGATGGCGCTGCCAGAGGAACACGATATTTTGTGTTTGATTATCTCTTGAAGCTTGCTTCCATGAGTGTCTGCCCAAAACCATGTCTTTGCCAAGTAAATGTCAAGAGGCAAAGAAGTGACATGCACGGATAACTTCAATCCAACAGCAGGGAAAGTGGGAAAAGGCTGCTAACACTCGAGGTGCTGCTGTTTACCATGCTATAGCCAATAACTTGTGTTTTATTATTATTATTATTATTATTATTATTATTTGCGTATAAATATGAATTTGAAATTGGTAAAAAATAAATGAAATTCTGGAAGATTGTTCGTGTTATGAATTCTTGATTTTTTCTTGAATTATGTGAACAAGGAACTCCGTTTTTTAAATTTAAGAGAAAACAAAGGATATGTCAATTTGCCACGTTATAGACGCTTGCAGTTCCTGCATATTAATCATTCAATCGTAGAACATAGTATCTCCAAATGTCAGGATTTTCCATAACTAGTTTTTTCACCAGCAACTTGAACTAGTTCCAAGTGACAGCGACATAGAAAAGCACCTTCAAAATGATCCGTATTGTGATAGTAAATCCCGAAGAACTTATCTAAGGCTTTGTTTGGCCAAAGGGAATTACTGGGAATAGAAACTAAATGGTATACATGAATATTCTCTTTCTATTCTCTCCAATTTCCTCTTACTAAATACTGCATAATTCAAAGAGTACAATGAGCTTTTAAATCAAAACTCAGGCACAACTCAAATGCAAATGCACAAAATAAATGTATTCCATACAAGCTTGGAGAATACTTTATTTCTTACCTAAAAGTACGAGAGACAGCCCCCAGAATCATATTGCGCCTGGGCCAAGCACCGAAAATGAGCTGTAAAGAATATAATAAAACAAAATAAATGGGAAAAAGAAAAAACAACTGACATGCAACACTTTTCTAGCGCTTGTCAGCATCTCTCAAAATTGTTCAAGCCTTTGACCATCTGGGTCGTCTTGTAGGGATTCATTTCCATTCTGAGTCCAGTCCTGAACATGGAAAGAGATATTTAATAAGTTGTGTATAACCATACAACAATGGCTAGAATGGGCATGAATTTTAGAGCATATTATCTCAAAACTAGTGAAGCAATTATCATATAAAGGTTTCATGCCAAATTCAAAAAGGTAAGGCAAGGTAAGAAGAAAAGTCTCTTTGGCAATAATAGCACATCATGGTCTACAAGTTGATAGGACATGGTAAGATGCAATTATCACCCTGCATAGCAGGATAGGCCAACAGACTAACATGTATCAAGTATATAACAGAAGAAAACAAAATTTAGAAAACAACAAAAGAAAGGCATTGAAACCATATCAACAACACTAGTAGACAAAATGCAGAAGGTGCAAAAAGAAAGAAGTATGAGAAAGAAGAACTAATTATGAAAAGCAAAGGGAATTGAAGGCCAGAAATATCTATTATGCAAGTAAGTATTTTAGTTATATTAAATGAAAATGGAGAAGGAAAAAGGCACCAAAAAAAAAAGTTTTAGGCCAAATGATTTTATAAGTTCAGCTAGAAAGCATATGATGTATAAGTGAAAATACTGAAACACAAAAAAGGGCATACAAGCATGTCGCCTTAGAAAACCATCCCGTTGGTAGTAAAAAGCATTGTCTTCCTTCCTTGCCGTGATGATAAAAACTCTTGCATCCTCTCTGGCCAGACAGAATTTAATCTGCGGGCAAAATCTTCAACTTCCCTGTGTCAAAAGGTACCATAAAAATATGATTTTAGTGTGCATCATCTTAAAATCACGTTAGTGTAACCACCATGCAAACATCTCTTTGTATCAAATTCATCTTTGTTTACCTACAATGAACTGGGAAAAAACATGGAAGGTAAATAAAAAGTGCCATGAACATGGCCACTTGGGCTTAGCTCATCAAGTGTTAAAGGTGGGGCAGGGGTTCAGGTAGAAGTCATAGGTTCAATTCCTAGCAAACCAAAAAAAGAGAATGTCATGAACTTAGGCCATAATGGAAGCAAAGTTAAAGGGGCAATTCAACAATCAACATAACATAAATAAATAAGAGGGGGACGGGGGTGTGAATTTAGTTGTCTTTTATAGCAAGTAAGCAAAACTTACACCGTTGTGTATATTGACCAAATGTTACAAATAACCAGGAACCTGGAAGTAAATATCTTAGTTTAGGAAATTTTCTAAAAACACAAAGACACTCATACACATACAGACAAAAAATAAATCACATTACCTATCCAAAAGTTTTACAATATTCAGGATCATGAAACAGCTATTGCTAGACTGCTATACGATACAAATATTACTAAATTTATCGTTCCCCACTGAGAGAGGACCAAGAAAAAAATATAAAGTACAAAGTCAACCAAATAATGCAATTTGTACAACGATAGAGCTCAATCATTCTAGTGCCTTTCCTTTGCATATGCTATATGCCATATAAAATCTATTCAGCAATGCTACTGACCACTAGCCAGAGAAAAAGCCAGTGAGCTGCGACTGCAACTATGCTAAAGATAATGATAACCATCCACAAAAGAAAATATAAATTAGATTTTGAAAACTAATTTAAAGCATTGCAGTTAGAATATAGCCCCACCTGTCAATTTTTTCCTTTAGAGCAGGATCGATCTCATCATCTATATCTCCATCATCAAACTCAACCTTATGAGCAAAAGTGTCATCTTCGGTATCATGTAAATTTGAGGACTCACCAATTCTATCAGCCTCAGCACTTTGATGTCTGATATTATGACCATTTACCTCCTATTACAAAAAAAAGAGGATATAAACACTTAACATTTTGATGATAATAAAATCATTAACTGTTCATTCAAAATTGACAAAAAGCCAAATGATTTAATAGTAAATAAATTAAACAGTAGAACAGAACATTTACAACAACCTTCTTATTCAATGCAGAAGCTTCCTTCAAGGAATAGTTCTTCTGATGCTCTTTTTTTCTCCGGTTCTTCTTTTTATTCTTGGAAGTTTTAATCCCCTTGGGATCTGTGACAAAATTCTTCACCACCAGTTAGGAATTCAAAAGGAAATAAACTGAAGAAAAATATTAAAAGGCTATAGCTCTCAGACAATTACTCCCCAAAAGAATCTAGAAACAATTTAAAAAAAGCAATCAGTAATGCTACAAGTCCCAAAAATTATATATCAAAATTCTTATCCCAAATGATGTGGCAATCTAAGTGCATGGTTGCATCATTAATTAGATTTGAGACCCAGAAAAAAAAATCATACCTACAAAGAACTAAGTTAATTCTGATTGTGAATAATTTTCTTTTATTTGTTTTTCTAATTATAAATTTTTAAATTTGATTCCATGACTTGGCAATACTGACTTAGACAGCCACATCACTGGGGACAAAAATTATGGTATAAGTTTTGGGATGTTTAACATTGCTGAATTCAATAAGTAGAGGCTGCGACACACACAGATGAATAACCAATCCAAAACTATCAATAACTGCGCTATAGACATACAAGGTTCAGGGAAAAATATGCACTGCAACAGACATGTTAGGACCTATGGTCAATGCAAAAGTTCTTATTCCACATCATAATTAATATATTTTACTTTATATAATTTATTACCTTTTTACTTTTTATTTTTTTACTTAAAAAATTTACATCCCTAAAACAGAACTTGAAAATGTAGAACAAACACGTGTGTATGTCAATGACAATAAACTTTTAAACTTGGAATAGTTTTTCATTTGAAAACAAATCACAATTTCTAACAGATCTGAAGAAAACTGGCCAATACTACACTTTTGGAACTCCAGGCCCCAAGGTTGTGCTTAAGAACTTATCAGAAAGTGAGGAACCCAATGTGAATAACCAATCAGCAACTACCCAATTTCTACTACTCGTATAAAAGGCGTGGATATCACCACTGGACAATTATGGTGGTATGGAAGACTTATGTTGTCAGTTTTCAAGAGTTTTTGTTTCTTGGCTGATCAAATCTTGACCTCTTTCCTCACGCTCTCTAGACTACGCCCCCTTTTTGTATTTCCCTCTGCTAACCCACCCTGGCCACCCATAAACACATAGCCTAACTCAAGCTTAGGATATCTCAACTCTTCCCCAATTCTAAGGAGCTGATAACAGGCCAGAAATATTAACAATATTTTGCAATGAGACAAAGAACACAGATGCTTATGCAAGAGGAAAAAAAATTGATTGGATGAGGGTAATTTAGAGATCTTCCAAATACCTCAGTGCATTCAAGACAGACCCCAGAAACTTGTGTTGAGTTTAATGCTACACAGAAACACAAAATGCAAATTTTTATGCCAGCAAACCTATTAAAGGCATCCATGAGCTTATGAGTTAACACTTTGTGGTATGATTGTTGCTATTATGCCATAAACAAATACAAAACACTTAAATATAAATATCACAAAATCAATGATTTTAGACTTACATTTATCTCTCGTTTTATTAAATCCCATCATGTACTATCACTTTTCTGTCATTATATAAAATGATTGTGAGTAACAAACCCTTCTTTTTGGATTTACCACCTATTTATTGTTCCTAATCCATGTCTAACCTTTGAATGAACATTTTTTTGTAAACATTATAATGATCTGAAAATATTAATTAATTAGAATATATTCACATATGTTCTACAACAATTTCATGAATTTATAAAATTTGATTTGCAGGCATGTTTAAGTATTTCTAATATCAATTATTAGAAATATATGTTATGAAGGGTAAAATGCTTGTAAGATAGAAAAGGGGACAGATGTTAGCACCGGCCTTGCCTGTGCTACTTCAACTAGCCTGTAATAAATTTGGCGAGACTAGTGAAAACTTATCAACTAAAGTTGCTGCCTCTGATCCTCTCAATTTTAGAAAGTCATCATCTTTACCTATAGACTACCCATGCTGGACAGTTGTCTGTCTATCCTAGCATTCAGAATTACATAGTCAGCAGTAACTTTAAGTAAAACTAATTTTGAAAGTTTGATCATAACCACAAGTCAACTGTTAAGCTCATCTTTTGAGTTCATAAGGGATTTCTTATGGTCAACCAGTAACATTAAATAGTGTTGAAATTCTAGGGTTTTAGTAGGAAAGGAGAAAAGAAGGGCATAGATACTACTGTATAATATAAGACTGTATTGATTTACTGTAATATGATACAATACCCTAACCTAATACTCCTATTTATACTAATAATTAGGTCAAATACTAGTACAAACATAAGCCCACTAACTATTAGACTAATAACCCTAATGAAGGAAACAACAACTCATAAGATTGCTTCCTCAATTAGAGGACTAATTGATTCCACAATATATTCTAAAGATCTTCTAAGATATTCTAAAATACTCTAAAAGATACATTGAAGATATTATGAGATATTCTAACAAATAGAAAGTCTTCACCAACTAGGGATGTGATGGTGGGCGTTTCATCAATCTATAGACAGAAAAGCAGGAAGTAAACACAATGAAAGGAGGACTAAAATGCTCAATTTACCTCCATCATTTCCATTAATAAAAGACAAAAGGTCATCAACCGAACGTTCATCTATATGCTCTTCTTCAACTTCAACATTCTGAAACATGTAAGGGATCAATTCTCATTAAAGTCAACAATTATAAAAAATTTAGGACATATAAAATGATGCAAGAATACACCTGCACCAGTGTTGTCAATGGCTGGCGGCTGCAACCTTGAAGTGGCAGCAACAAATGAGAAATTACTCATCTCTCCTCATTTTAAATCAGTGAGCTTGTAATTTTTAGGGGCAATTAGGTCTTTCAACCTTGTCTGTGGCTGAAAAACATATCAATTAGATCAGAAACACCCTGTTTCATCTCGTCTACCCTCTCACGCATAGAGGCTGCAACGTCAAATAGGTTTCACTGTTTCAGCTCCACTGAGCTTCAACCTGCAGAAAACTCTGTTCTAGGTAATCTTCAGCCACATTTTTCCTATTATCTTCCTTCTGTTTCAGCCTTTTGTTCTGCACTCTCGATATTCTGTTTCAGTCCCTCTCTCTGTCTTTTCTTTTTTTTAATTTGTGCTGCCTATCTTTGTTATTTTTACTACAGAGAGTTGTTCTTTGTCGCTCTTGCTTTCTTTGATTCAGTTTCTTTTTTTTTTGGTAAAATTCTTTGATTCAGTTTCAGTTTCACATTGGAAAGCTTACAAGATTTTTTGTTTCGTATTGAAAAGCTTCAGGCTCTTATCACATTAAAAAGCTAATAACTCTTCACTTTTTATTCATTGTATGCTTTCCTTTTCTTTGTGTTTGGTCTGTGCTTTCCAACAGAGTATGTCCTATATTACTCTTCACTTCAATTTTCTGTTTCACATCTCTCAGTTTTTCCTGCTCCTACCTCACTTTGTTTTTCCCCCAAATCAGTATTATTCTCAGTTTTTTCTGATTTAATTCCTTTCCCTCAATCAGGGGATATGTCGAGTGGAGGATCCTCAGCTTCATCAAGAGCAAATAAGACTTATCCAGGATGGAAGTATAACCATTGTTTGAAAATGATATAAATACTATTGTACACAATACTTTGAAGAAGTGTTTGTATTAAATTTTACATTTTCTAGGACATGGTTGCATTGCTTCAACATGGTGCCACCACGCCATCTGCCATAACACTATGGTGGATTTTTGGCTTGCCGCCATACATCATTGACAACACTGATCAGCACAGTTCATGGCAACAAAAGTTCAATTGAATCAGAAATACCTAATTAAGGAATAAGGACTACATTGGACAGTGTGACATATAATGTTATGTGATGAAAATAAAGTATGAAACAATTCAGTGGCACCTTTAACCTCTCTTGCTCTTTTAGTTCTTTCCTCTTTTTGGCATACAAACGGTTCAAAAGTCTGATCCTTGGGTCATCAGTTGTGTTTTTCAAGGGCTCCAACTTCTCTTCCTGGATTAAAAGAATGCATCAGAAATGCATATTGAAAATCAAAGAAGACATAATCAGCATACAGAGTTCTCACAAGCACCAGACACCTCTGTAAGATCATCAGGCAAATGAAATATCTCATGTATCTCCTCCGGTGTTTTTCCTTCAATTATTCGAGCAAGTGCACGACTGGTAAGATCAACCAATGGCTTTAACTGAAGGCTGTCTGCAGCAGATGTCAACTCACAGAGCCTCTTTGTGTCCATCCTAATGAATTTCTCATCGTAAGATTTTCGTTCCTATATAATAGAATAATCCCCAAGTCAAATAATCTTTGGCATTTGTTGTTCAGCCTTAGATTGTCTTGCCATGTAAAAGGTAAAAGCATCAAAGAAACAGGTAAAACCTTGTTTGAGAGACCTGGTACTTGATGAAATCGGCAATAATCAAGAATTAAGCTCAACATGGCAGGACTGACTCGTTGAGGAAGGCATATAGCACAATTCTTCGAAGATCCTATGCCTTTTTGTATTATTTCTTTACATATCAGAGGGCAAAACATTGCAATTTCTTGTTCCACTTATTGGATTGAACCATCAGAAGTCTGAAGCCAGACATAGTGCTCCATCATCTGAAAATGCAAATTAGTACAGTATGGTTTCAGTTTGAATGTAAAAGGCAAGCAAAGCAAGGTCTTGATTCTCTAGTAGGGAAGTTTTCTTAGGTTAAAGTATAACAATTTTGTCATTCCAGATAAGGCAAGTAGACATGAAATAATGAAAGAGAAATTGGAATATGAAAGATATCAAAGAGATTACACTAAGTTAATTCAGGGATTCAAGGAGAAGAGAATGCAAGGATTTGTATGAGCACAAGGCAAGGTGACTTTGCATGTCTAACATTTTTAAAAATTGGAATATGTGTGTGTGTGAGGGAGAGAGAGAGAGAGAGAGATTCATAGCCATAGATAAGTAGTAAGGTGA
The DNA here is from genome assembly GCA_023212625.1 of Styphnolobium japonicum. Classification (NCBI taxonomy): domain Eukaryota; kingdom Viridiplantae; phylum Streptophyta; class Magnoliopsida; order Fabales; family Fabaceae; genus Styphnolobium; species Styphnolobium japonicum. The sequence goes on along the minus strand of JALBWW010000007.1, from coordinate 7,766,602 downwards.
AACTTTAAATTTAGAGAAGGAAGGAGTCTTGCTCCTGTGCATTGGCACAACCAATATCAAAGAGTGATAAGAACTAGTAAAGAGGATATGAATCAAAATGTCCAACGACTACAAGTGTACATCAAGAATCACCACAGAATCTCCCTGTTATTTTATTGATGGGTCATGCATGCACACGCTATCAATTTTGAATCCATGATCTCTCACTACAATCTCCATATTTAAAGAGATTAAGATGAAAACTAGACCCAAGAATCATTTCAACACTAAACCAATTCCGTTTAAGACCCAAAAATCAAAGACACTTATTATTCTCATCTAATAATTAAAACTCTCATGTTTCACATGTCAACAAAAACACAGAACAGACTTAATCATCCATAGTTTCAAAATCTAAATGATATTTAAGAGAGAGAGAGAGAGAGGGGGGGGGGAACTCAATTTAGTTAGAGAAAAAAGGGCACTAAAACTATGAAGAGGCACACATGCATTCTGGTTCACAACAAAACTAAACCTACTGAAATTATTGGATACAGAGTAATGCTAATAAAGTAAAAAAGATTTCTCATTTCTGTAACTAGATTAATGAACCATATAGAACAGAACACATCCTTTATAAATAAAGATTAAAGGAATAAGTTCAGCATTACTACCCAAAAAAAAAAAAGGAAAAAGAAACTCGAGCAGTACAACTTAAATGAAATTTTAACCACTGAACTAGATGGATTAAAAAAAATTCACTTAAACAAAAAGGTATCATATTCATACCTCCAGTTTAATAACTGCCATGTCAATTTCTGACATCTGAAAACGATTTGAAAAGCACAATATGTGGATATTTTAAGTTTCTTTGTGGCGCAAGCAATACAACATGAGGTAGAAATTTAAATTTTAAATCCAGGCAACCACATAATATGTCCACCTGTCAAAGGACTTCGGCAATCAGGATTATGTTGCTCCAGCAACATTTCTCAAATGCACATAGTCCATGAGAGTATTTGCAGTGATACACAAATCTCTATATCACAATCTAAACAGGTGTAAACTTGCCAAAGAGCATAAAATGGAGAGTGATTCTGCACCTCCCAAGTTCAAAGTGAGAGCTGCGAAGTTAAGGATAAGAAGTCAATAAGCGCGGCAAATGCCAATAAAGAAAAGAAGAATGGGCAAATATATAGCACTCCAAAACTAAGGATGACCAAAACACAACATATTATAGTTTATGAGTGTCTATATACACTACAAATATTGAACACAAAAAAAGTGGCGCAAATGGTAAGAATAGCTGATTATTTTTTTTGTCATTTGCTAACAAGTTCCCTTAGGGCACTGGTTAAAGAATTAAAATGGCAAGTATTATATGCAGAAGTAGAGCATTTAATACTTTCTTTATTTAGTAATTTAAAGAGTTTATTGGGGGGTATTAAATGAATAAATGCTCCTTAAACAGTGCCCTAAGGGCACTGGTTAGTAAGACCCTTTTTTTTTAGAGAGAGAGAGAGAGATGGAAAGAGACTTATTGCTATTCAAGTCTACCTGTGCATAAAATTATCGTAACTTCTTTACATACACTGATACAATTAATTAAAGAAGAAAAATAGAAGGACAAGATAAACATGGAGAATGATACAGATGGAAGTTATAAAAACAACAAAGAATAGGAGGGGCAGCAGTGATAAGGATAAATAATACCCATAAGTTGAGTAAATGGTGGAGAGTCAACATGTGAAGGAATTTCAATTAGTTTATTAAAAAAGTCATGCCAATTTAATGTACTACCAAATTTTGGGATTAATGCTTGTCAACACTGTGGATGTGTACAGATGCACCAAATGCATACAAAAATTATTTGTTCAATATACCATATCCATAAAGTTGTAATAATGCAGCAATATATAATTTTTCTACATTGCCTTTTTTAATTAAGCACTAATACTGATTTCTATAGACATCAGGAACTATCATCACAGCCCCCTCCTAATTTATATTAGTTGTTTTCCTTCTTGCAGGGGACAGGGCCGCACTTCAAAGAGGATTAGAGATTAAAAATAGTATAACTCCTTATCTCTCTTACATTTATACGTGAATTATTTTTCTTTAATTTGATAAATCATACTCAGCACATACCGTTTTTAAACCTATAATCTTCTCGTCCTATGTAGTTTAGGTGGAGAATATGCCTACGTGCAAATAGCTATCACGATTCTGGCAATGAACGCCAGAATCAAATATTACGTTAAAATTTATTTATATCTATTTGCACCTGAAATATCCTTGGAATTTTAATAGTTTTATGACCAAAAAAATGCACTTCAACACTTTGAACAGCACTTGCTAATATACAGTTACCAGACATTAGCAAGGCTCAGTGCGGCATCTTGCACCATTTCCCAGAAAGCAACCTCTCAAATAAGGTTTTCAGAACAGCTCGAGCTAACTAGCCTTAAATTTACTTAAAATTAATAATTTGCTGTTACTTTGCTTTAAGAATTCTACAATATTTTTTTCTTTCTCAATAAACTTACATCACTGCTGCTCACAAGTACCAAACTAGCTTTAATTCTTACTTGGCATTATCCATTTATATTACTTCAAATTCACACTAGGAAGCACCGATACTTCAAAACATCTGCCGTACCCGTGTCGGATACGCACCTGTGTCGGATACCAATATCCGATACTGGATACTCCAAATACACTGTCAAAGCCTATTTCCTATAATTTTTATTTTTTATTTTTGAATTTTTGTGCCAATATAGGTGGGATATCATAAGAATTTGATAAATTATAGTATTCTATTGTGTTTGTAGTGACTAATACTGAAAATAAAAAGTATTTTCTCCACTTTTCTCCCTTAATCATAGAATGACTCAACTATTTTCTCCATCTTTTATATATATATTATGTCGAATCCTGCCGTACCCGTATCCTAATTTTTTAAGAAATGACGTATCCCCATGTCGTACCGGTGTCGTATCCGATATCCGTACCCGTATCCACGCATCATAGAATTCACACAATTAAAAAAAAAAAAAAGAAGTTAACAGGAAGTACCCGTGTTCAATGCACATGCGAGAGAAAGGGGTGCAGAAAGGAAAATGATTGAGCGTTGTGTACCTGTGAAAACAGAGAAAGGGATTTGCAGAGAGGAAGCTTTGAAATGGAGAACAGATAGGGGATTTTGATTTCAATGAGAAAACAAAAATATAAAGAAAAAAATGGAAAATAGAGAAAGCAGAAACGCAGGCACAGAGAGAGGAAGAAAGAGAATCGGAGTTAGGAATTTTTGTGACTGAGAAATTTACACTTGAGTAATGGCAAAGTGAGAAGGAAGGGGGAAGAAGAACAGAGGGTATGGTAAACGACGCCGCATGCAAGTGAACGAACCCAATTAGGTTTGGTTCTTTTAGCCGTTTTAAAAATCAGATCAACCGGATAATTAGATAGTAGAGTGGTTCAAGGTTTGATATGTTAAACTGGTAGTTGAATCAGTATATTATATTATATTATATTATATTATATTATATTATATTATATATATATATATATAACTGATCACAAAAATCATAAACTGTTTTGTAATATCGCTACCTAAAAAATGACTAAAATTGTGAAAACTCCCAACCCAATTTTTAAAAGAGCTAAATCTTAAAATTTTTTTAAAAAAGAACCATTTTCTTCTTTCTTTTTTAATAAAAATTCAATTTAAAAGTTGACGAACGGTACAATCAATTTTTTATTTTCGATTTTTATTGGTTTAACCGGTTCAACTTATTTTTTTTTATAATTTTTATGGTTTAACCGTTCAAACAATTCTTTGGTTGAACTAGAATCGATAAAGTTTCCGATCTACGGTCCAACTGGTTAAACCGGTCCGATTAAACTGATTTTTTAAACACTAAGACCCAATTAGCTCGGAACCCATTTTTTAAAACACTGAGACCCACTTAGGTTTGCTACTCTTGCCTAAGGCCCATGACTGAATATGAACAGTCCACAGAGTCACAGAGATAACTTTTTATTTTTTTAAATTACTTTATTTTGTTAAGACTTGTGTTATTAGAAATTGTTGATATTTTAATTAAATAAAAATCATTAATAGACCACAAAGCTAATATTTAAAGTGGTTATCTTATTATAAAAAAATAACTGTTAAAAGACTATTTTTTATTAAAAAAAACACAGTTGCCAGTGTCACTTGTGGCAACCAACAACGGTTAACTTTAAAAAATATAATTATATATATGTAAAAATTAAAATTATAATAAATATTATTTCAAAATAATTAATAATGAATTTTCTCTTTTTATTTTTCTCAATTGCTGTAGAATTTTTTCTTCATCTCATTTTTTCTCTCCCTCTTTAGATAATTTTAAATTAAATTTTACAATAAATATTATTTATAGTAAGTAATTTATCTTTTTTTATTAGTTTCATAGTTTTTTTCATCTTATTTTCTTTGTATTTTTTTAATTTTATAAACAAATACATGTGCTTACGACTGCGACAATATTAAACAAACAAGTTAAGACATATATGCATATTTGAAGACATATATGTTCAATAAATCAATAATCACCATAAGTATATTATTGATTGAAAATATAATTACTGTGTTTTAATTTAAGTAGAACTTTACGTGAGAAATTTTTTAGTTAAATTACTTTGTTAGTTTGTGTATTTTTTGAAAAAATTCAAATTAATCTTTTTAGCTTAAAATTTGTAAATGAATTCTTCCAGTTTTAGAAAAAAAAAATTAATTAGGTATCTAAATTCACCTACTATTAAAACGCTATAATAACTTAGTTAATTTTTTTTTTTGTTGTGATATTTTGGATAATAATTACCTTTCATTGTATTATTATACCTTTGTTATAATTTTTTCACATATTTTTATAATTATTATTTTTTAAAACTTAACACGAGTATTTAAAATTAATTGCAAACAACATGAATGGTAGATTAGGACATGCTGAAAATAAAATTAAGATTGAGTTTAATTTTAATATACTGTTAATGTAAAATTTATTTTTATTATCATCTAATTATGTATTGTCATATTATCTAAGGACTTTGACTATCATAATAATTATTTAAGAAGTCTAACTTTTTAATGATGTATTAAAATATTATTGGATGATAATGTAAAATTTTTTACACTGATAATAGATTAAAAATTAAATCTATTATAATTTTGACAAGTTAGATTCAATAAAGAGTAATAATTATTATTTTATAAAATAAATAAGGGTATAATAAGACAAATAATTAAATCGCATTGCATCAGGTTCCATATATCTTACCTCTCTAGATGGGAATGATGATTTGTGGTTCTATGAAATGAAACATAAGATAGAATCATCATTAATGCTATATTCTCATAATATCTCTTATTAACATCTTCTTAATTATTTAAAGAATTTAATTTTGATCTATTATTAGTAAAAAAAACTTTACGCTCTCATTTAATGATGTGTTAACATATCATTAAAAGAGTTAGACTTCCTAAATAATTGTTTTGATAGCCAAACCCATTTAATAATTTGTAAACAGATAATTAGATGATAATGTAAAACTTCTTTACACTAACAGTAAATTAAAATTAAATTTTTACTTAAAACTAAAAGTATTAAACTAAAAAAGTATAAGTATTTAATACTTTGAAAACCTAAAAAGTATTTAGATTATATTTAAATGAGCTTATTTGAATATATCTATTGTAATAAACATTTATGAAACATTTTGATCATATTTAATTGAACTTATTAAAACAATTTTTGAAATCTATATAAGTTATTGTCAACTTATTTTCATAAGCTATAAATTGAAACTTATAAAAATAGACATTTGAGAAAGTTAAAAATAACTTATACAGTAGTTATTTTTATAAATTTATGACTGAATTAATTTTAATAAATTTTTAAAATTTAATTCATATATAAATACTTGTTAAAATATTTATTCAAATATTATTTAACTTATTTTATATACAATATCTAAACAAATTTTTAATATTTTATTCTTTACGTAATTATAAAAATTATTTAAAAAAATATAAAATCATTCATTTAGATAACAAACATGGTAATACTCATTTCATGAAATAAAACACGTCCGCTTAACAGACTAGATCCACTGATCGAAGTCAAACTTTGAATTTAATTATTTAGAGTCTTATTATAACCTTTTTATCGGCGTTAATTAATTGGTTTGCACACCGGAGTTATAAGGGGAGCGAGGAAAGTGACAAGTGACAAGTTATTGGTGCTGTTGGGCGCTGCATCCACCAACCAGAAGGGCCAGGAATTACAATCTTAAATACCATCATTAACTTTGAATGTGATGGAAATGGAATGCCATCTATTCTTTTTTATTTATTTATTTTTTACATTATCACAATTCTAATTATTTTATTTTATTTTATTTTTGAACCATCCTAATCAGTTAACAGAGTTATTTTTATGGTATGCCCGCACTGAAATGGAAAGCTTTGCAAATTCATTCCATTCTTTGGTATAAAAGGTAGTACTTGCTAATTCCACCTACATCAATCTTGCAATACTTTATTGAGACGTTTGGTTTGCGGATTATTTTTTTGATCTTGAGAATCTTTACATAAAAATGTTGAATTTTTATGTTTGATATAAATTTTAAAAAAATATTTTATCCAGAAATGATTCTCGAGAATGATTTTTAACCAACATTCTCATACTTTCATTCCTATGAGGGAGGTAAATTTGTAACATTCCCATGGCATGGAAATATATTTTGCCATGTGAAATGTCCAAAATATCTATTATTCTATCGTTATGTCATTAACTAACAACTGTCACATCATTGTTGGTGACCGTCATTAGCCACCATCTGCAGCTGCCAATCACTAGAATCCGCCCACTCTCGTCATTGTCGTTAATTGACTGTAGTCGACAACTTCGGCCACTTCACGCGATTACCAATATCCGACCACCTTTGCTGCCGCCAACGACTTTGACCACTGCGATAATCATTAAAATTTAGTCATCGTAAGCCGGCGGTGGCAATTGACAATGACCGACGACTTTAGCCACCACACTAATCATTGAAATTTGACAATTTCAGCCACTACCCTGGTCACGGGGATCCAGCCACCCTTGTCGTCATCAGAGGTTGATGGTTGTAGGTGACTTCGACTATTATCACTAGCTCTTTGAGTCATTCCTAAAAAAGTTTTTAGTTAACCAAATGTAGTAATAATCATTCTTGGGAATATCATTCCTAAACATGTTATTCCTGAAAATATTTTTTCAAACCTTAAACCAAACACCTTTATATGCAATCACCATCTTAATCTTTTGCCGTATTTATTGAGCCAGTGCCATAGGTGTATATGAGTATGACAAGCAATAGTTTGATTCATTATATATCTTTTTTATAATAAAGTTTCTCATAATTCATAAGTGTAACTATTTGTGAAACATTTGTTTTTGAAGTGATATCCTAAAAAGGAATTGTATCCTACAAAGTACAAACCAAATATTTAGACTATTTTTTATAATGCAAAGTTAGACTACTTGCATCAAATTATAAAATAATTTAATTTACATCATAATCTAAAAATGAAAAGAGTTTAATTTAATTTAATTTTATTTTTTTAAGCTTAACAAGTCGTGGTCCTATGTGAGGCATTTATGATACAAAATCCAAGATCCAACAAACAAATATCATAAAAGGAGAATGATGTAACTTTACGTCAAATTTACAATAGTTGCAACCATTTAAATATATAATTTAATTTTAATTGATCCTTAGTATAAAAAAATAAAATTTATTTACGTGTTGATAAATTATTAAAAGAATTAATTTTTTTAAATAATTATTATAATATTTATTTTTTAAAATAATTAATCAATGTATAATTAAATAATAGAATCAGTTTTTTTACACTAATAATAAATTAAAATTAAATTATTAAAATCTATGCATGATGACAAATCAAATGCATAATTCATTGCTAGACCCTAATGAACATAATTAAAAAAAAAAAGGATGCTAGCATATGCATTAAATACAATTTGCTATATATCCTACTATCTTATTGAATTCCTCACCAAAAAATTGCATCTTACAATTAAGATGCGGTTGTTAATGTCAATCTAAGAGAGGATCTAACGGCAAGTCACTCATAATTTGTATTACCTAAATATAAAATGTAATAAGAAATTAGCATGTATTATATCATTTGAACACGGCTCAAGTGAGGCTTTAAACAAGACCAACTTAAAATTTGATGGTGATTGTAATTGCATATTAAAGTCAGTTAAGTGGATGGCGAGAAGTGAGGAAATTTTATCGGCAACCACACAAATCAATTAGAGATTATAGTTTACTAAATGAAAAGTCAAGGAAAGTCAAGGAAAGGTGTAAAATAAAGTTGTTTATTAGCGAGAAAGTAGTGTGGCCACCTGTAATGACTAATGACCTTGATGAGTTCTTCAAGGCTTCAACTACTCCAACTAACAATCTTCAATTACATGTGCTGCTAACGTCATCCATCTTCCAATACTTCAAAGCCTCTCTGTCATAGTCCATTTTTAATGTCTTCTCTAATATTTAATTGGATTTAAATTTTATTTATTGTTAATATAAATTTTTTTATATTATTATTTAATAATATTTAATATATTATTAAAAGATTTAAATTTTTTTAAATAATTATTATGATATTTAAACTTTTTTAATAATATGACAATATATAATTAAATAAAAATTTTACACTATCGTAAGTTAAAATTAAATTCTAAATTAATTTAATGTTACTTCTTTATATTTATAATATATGAAAATATCAATCTTTCATTTTTTTAAAAAAAAAATGTTATAATAGGTTTCTATTCCATTTGATGGAACATGTTTACAGATTCAATCTAACAAAAATTCGAATTACATATTAATTATAATTAAAGAGAATATTATATTTGGTTTGTATGCATGTTATGAAAGACACATTATATATATATATATATATATATAGAGAGAGAGAGAGAGAGAGAGAGAGAGAGAGAGAGAGAGAGAGAGAGAGAGAGAGAGAGAGAGAGAGAGAGAGAGAGATTGTTTGGATCATTTTAATTGTGCCAGGTTTAAATGCAATTTTTTGTCTCTTTCTTTTTCCCTATGGTCCCATCTCCTTACCTTGAAGAAGGGGAGAAGAAAAACCAACAAACCTAGGAGAGAAAAACAAGAAACCAAAAAATGGAAAGGTTGTTTTCGTTTAAGATATGCAATGGTTAGTGTATGTTATGCAAGAATAAGATTTGCTACGATCCTTGGTGGGGCAAAAACTTATTTTAGAAACATGAAATCTTTAGTCTTGAGGAACTCCTTTTGGCGAATGAGGTAATTGCTTATATTTATTTAACTATGATTACGATTAGTCGATTACCACATCCCTATTCTTTTCCACAGAAAATTTCAGGAGCTCATTCATATATTCTCATTGCATGTGTAGTCCACTTTTGACTCGAGATAAAAACAAAAGACAGCCCCCACTGTTTTCTGTTGAAACCGACCAAGCAAAAATGGTATGAAATTAAGCATGGTAGGTCATCGAACTTGAGCAAATTTACTTGGTTTCGGCTTATGGGCCTTTACACCTAGCAGTCCTAACAGCCAAGGCTAGCTCAACCATATTTGACAAAGATCATTAAGTGCTGTGTGCCCCATAAATTTGTCCATTGATTAATAAACATAAGAAGCACAAAGACGTGATATTTGAATATTATGATATTTGTGGGGATTGTAAGCAGAAACAGAACTTTGCTATAAGCAGAAAATGGAGTAATAGAAAAAAGTAACTCGTTAAAAGTTTAGGATAAAAAATGTTCTGTAATTGGTCGATGCAATAAACAGTCAGACAATTGAAAATGAGCTACCGGTTATTTTGGTTTTTCATTATTTCCAGTAAGGGTGCATTTGTGTGTGTGTGTGTATATATATATATATAAGTATTTGTATGATATAACTTTTTTTAATAGATCTTTTTAAGAAAAATATAAATTATTTTGTGTTTGGATATAATTATCAAAAAGGTTTTTTTTTATCTTCTCTCTCGTATAGAAGCTCCAAAATATAGCTTTTAATAAAAGTTACCAAAATAACTTCTTTTTTAACTTTTAACTTTTTTTTAAATGCTTACTCAAGCAGTCATTTATTATGTTAAAAGTATTTTTTAAAATTAATAAAAGCACTTTTTTTGATAAAAAAATAACTTACACGGACGCATTATAAGAGTAAAACGTGAAAACCTTTTTTGTTTTATCTAATTTTTTTCCTAGACACACTCAAAAAAATAAAATAATTGGTTAATCAATAAGCAATATGATCTCCATGCAATTTCATCTTCTCATGTTTCAAGATTCTATTTTGTTAATTAATAATATTTATAACATTAGTCTAATCATAAATATTTTCTCTAGTCTAATTTAAGTATCATTTTGGTACAAGACACAAAAATTAAGAAATACAAAATTAAGCTTTAATTTATGAAACTACCCTTATTTAATTTTTAACAACTAATTACTTTATTTTATCATATAACACTATTTTTTACCTACCCCATTAATTCATAAGGGCATAAATAAAAAAATATATTTGATACTTTATTAATATGTAAAAACGTTACTTATAATTAACTAATTTTTTTCTTTCAAAATGACACTTAAAATGAACCAAAAGTAATATTAAACACATATAGATTACCCAAAACAAAAAGGTGATAGTTAGACAAAATCATTGTTCTCAACACCAATATTACACCATATCTTGGTCAGAGAGGTAAAAAACACAATAAAACTAAATTCATCATTGCCTACCATGAATGCGATCGCTCTAAGATCTATTTTTTTTAGTTCTAAACTTTTAATAAAAATATGAGATATGATAATGAGGAAAAGAAAAAAAAAAAGACTATCTTATAATTTGCTTTTCAACAACAAAAGCCCATTTAATTTGTTCACATTAGCATAAATACGAATCCATAATTTTGCATGGGTGCATGGCATTCTCCAAAAGTTTAGAAGATGTTATTCTTTTTTAAAATATTTTTTTAATAAAAGTTATTTTATTTGTTTAAAGTGTATAATTATTATTTTTTGTTTCTTAGGTTAAGACTAATCCTCTTTAGGTATGATCATGACTAAGAGGCCTTCCCAATAATCACTTGCTCAAAGGATCGAAGTTGTGTTATCACTTTAAGAATGAGACTCGCTTACCATTGGACCCAACACTTGTTGGTTACAAGTGTATAAAAATTATTATAAGTTAAGATTTTTTTTCTATAACTAAAACTAATTTTTTTTTTAAACTTGTATTTAGAACTTTTAGTTATGTGATTATAGATTATTTCAAAAATTTTGGTAAATAAATACTCTTTTCCCATCAATTAAATAATTTTTTTAATTTTTTTATATATTTTTAAGTAATTTAATACATAAAAATTATTCTTTTTATACAATTTAAATAAAATTATTTATCTTAAAATCAATTATGAACTAACATATTTAAATATAAATTAATTTTCTCATAATTAAATTATAACATAATATTTTTTTATTATTAATTCAAACACACACATAGTATATGTGTATTAGTTTTCTCTTTTTTTTTTTAACAAAGGATGCCTAAAGCAAGTTTGCGTAAGAATAGGGATTAGGAATGATAGGTAAGTTAAGGTTCTTAGATTCGTGTATTAGTTTAATTACTGATTAGTCGAGCGGAAACAAGAATTGCATGACAAAGGGGGTATACTAGTCATTTTAGAAGAATTAACCGGCATAATTTCCAAGCCCAATTTTGTAATTTCACGAACGCGGCTGAACCACATTTAAAACCCAACGTTCCCTCTCCCTTCTCTCCCTCTCTGTCTGTCCATCCATCGCTCTATAAAAGGGAAAAGAAGAAGTACACAATTCAGCACAGCTGTGTTACATTACATTACAGTGCTCACTGCTCAGAAAAAAAATATAGTAAAATAAAATAACAACAAAAATGGGATCGGCGAAACCGAAACGTAACTTCCCGGCGATAACCAAATGCAACGGAACGACGACGTCTTCGTCGTTCGACTCCATCGCCGCCGACCTCGACGGCACGCTTCTCATCTCCCGGAGCTCCTTCCCTTACTTCATGCTCGTCGCCGTCGAAGCCGGAAGCCTCCTCCGCGGCCTCCTCCTCCTCCTCTCTCTTCCGATCGTCATCGTCGCCTACCTCTTCGTCTCCGAAGCCATCGGAATCCAGATCCTCATCTTCATCTCCTTCGCCGGCCTCAAAATTCGCGACATCGAACTCGCCTCACGCGCCGTTCTCCCCAGGTACTCATTTTATTCTTCTTCTTTGAATTAATTAGGTCACGACGTCAATGCCTTTTGTGTTGTGTTGTGTTCTGAAGAACTGTGGAAGTGTAGGTTTTATGCTGCGGATGTGAGGGCGGAGAGCTTCGAGGTGTTTGACCGGTGCAAGAGGAAGGTGGTGGTGACGGCGAATCCGACGGTGATGGTGGAGCCGTTCGTGAAGGACTTTCTCGGCGGGGACATGGTGCTTGGCACGGAGATCGAGGTGAACCCGAAGACCAAGAAGGCTACGGGGTTCGTGAAGAAGCCTGGTGTGCTCGTTGGGAAGCTGAAACGGTTAGCGATTTTGAAAGAGTTCGGTGAGGATTCGCCTGATATTGGGATCGGAGACCGCGAATCGGACCACGATTTCATGTCTATTTGCAAGGTTTGCGTTCTACTTATTGCATAGTTCTATCGGTTTTATGTGTGAATTAATTATAAAATTGTGAAATATAGTGTTTAGCAGATTCATAATACGTTTTAAGCCTCCTATTTTAAAGAAAATGATATTGTTAGTGTAAAACTAACTCACATATGAAATCAATTTTCCTGACTAGTTTTCATCATGATTTCTGGGACGGTTAAAAAGCATATTATATTCTTTTGAATAAACATGAATTTTGATCGCAAGATATAATTGATATTTTATTTATAATAATATTAAAATAATTCTTTAATATTAAGTTTGATTCATGATGTTATTATGAAAAAATCTCAATATTTTAAATGATTAATTTCTATAATCGTGCACGAAAATATTCTAAAAAAAAAAAAAAAAACCAATATTATCAAAGTGGTCCTATTAAGCGTTATCAAATTAATCATTACTGATAGTACCATTTGTTAGTGAAAGACGAATTTAATATCATATGATTAATAAAATGTCACACATATATTTTTAAAGAAAAAGAAAACATTTACTCTATTGTTTTTTACTTGAGTTAGTGATATTATGTGGATTGGAAAATCATAGAAACGTGATGAGCATAGGGTCATTACCTAGAAGGCAATTCTTTGATTTTTATATATTATACGCCAATTGTATGCATTGCGTGCCTGTGATGTAATGGATGGTATAGTTGCACAAGTTAATTTCTATATATGATCATGCATACTGTTTATCTATTTAATTGATTTGGTTTCTGTCGTATACAAGATAATCAAATTGATGAGAGTACGTAAGTGTGACCTTTTTTCCAATTTTCTTTAAAAGGCATAAAGACTTACTTGTTACAAAGCAATTAATTGGATGACTCATGAATTATGTGTCAGTGCTTAGTTTGACTGAGCATATGGAGTCCTTCATCGTTTTTTAGCCTTACGTGCATAAACAAATTGAATTATATGTATTATGATCGATACACTTTCGTGGTGGATTCAGCTGTGGAACTAGTGACCGCATGCCTGTTATAGTTAAGATATGGGAAAAATTAAAGGGATTATTAATTTTAAGTACGGTTAATAACGTAAATTTAAGTTAAAGAATGAATTAATCAATCAAATAATTAATAATAATTTTGAATGATCATTAATGTAAACAAAAATAATTATTAATTTTTCGCCTTAAATTTAAAGTGTTACTGATTTTTAAAATTTTAGTATAATCCCAAATGTGAAAATGGGGTAGGATGGATGGCGTGTCCGTGGGGCATGCTGGAGCATTAACTTCTACAGGTGAGTATGAATTTCATTTTTCAGCCCATCTAGAGGAATTGTAGTCCAGAATCCAATGGGACCCAACGTCTTAACCATCCCCAACCAATTTCCATCTTTTGCTTTTTGTGGTCCATTCGTATTTCATACTGTAAAGCATTTTATTTAATGTAGTCATGGTTTGCTGTTAACTCATCCATCCGCCAACAAGAAATTAAGTGCTCCCTACAGATTGATTAGGTTAGAATACATGAAATTGACTCGGGAACGATAAATTCTCAGTTTCTCTCACCAGGTCTTAAAGCATGACACGTGTCTGAATTTTTTAAAAAATCTTAATTTTTGTGCCCAAATATATTTTATTTTAATTTTTTATATGAAAAATTTAGAGGAGTTAAATGCACATTTACAAGATAAATATTATTTAAACTAAGGCATAATATATTTTTAAATTTTCAGTGTTAGAAAACTTTTATACTAAGTGAAAATATGAATTTCTACTACAAAAAAGATAGAGGAATGAATAATGTCAAATATTCTTTGTCAATCCAATCTTGTTTGGCTTAATGGTGATGCAATCTTTAACCTGAATATCACTTCCATAAATGATCACATGACTTCACTGCATCATAATAGTTTTGGTTCATTCAATTAGCCTTAACTTGGTGCTAACATCTTTATCTCATACTACAAACCTCACAGAAGGAGGTGTGCTTGTGTTATACACATTAAAATATTTAATCATCACCAACACTTCAAATTTCATTTTATTTACTGTTGTGTTTGTGTGAATATATGTATACTTCTTAATCTCTATCACTTCCGTTATCCATTACCTGTGACAAAATATTCTTATACAGTAGTAGTATGATGCAAAAGGTAGCCCAAGTTGGTGCTAATTTAAATTGTGATCTCATTTAATCTCATGATGGTCATGGATAACAGGAAGGCTACATGGTGCATCCCAGCAAATCAGCAAAACCTGTCCCTCTAGACCGTCTCAAGAGTCGCCTCATCTTCCACGATGGTCGCTTTGTGCAGCGCCCAGACCCACTGAACGCCATCATCACCTTCATCTGGCTCCCCTTTGGCTTCATCCTCTCCATCATTCGGGTCTACTTCAACCTCCCCCTCCCAGAACGCATCGTGCGCTACACCTACGAAATGCTGGGCATCAAGCTCGTTATCCGAGGCAACCGCCCACCTCCCCCTTCTCCTGGCACCCCCGGCAACCTCTACGTCTGCAACCACCGCTCAGCCCTTGACCCCATCGTCATCGCCATCGCACTCGGACGCAAAGTCTCGTGTGTCACATACAGCGTAAGCAAGCTCTCCAGGTTCCTCTCACCGATCCCAGCCATCGCTTTGACCCGTGATCGTGCGGCTGACGCTGCTCGCATCACGGAGTTGCTCCAGAAGGGTGACCTCGTGGTGTGCCCAGAGGGGACCACGTGCCGCGAGCCCTTCTTGCTGCGGTTCAGTGCTTTGTTCGCTGAGATGAGCGATAGGATTGTGCCCGTGGCCGTTGATTGCAAGCAGAACATGTTCTTTGGGACCACCGTTCGTGGGGTCAAGTTTTGGGACCCCTATTTCTTCTTCATGAATCCTAGGCCTGTCTATGAGGTCACCTTCCTTGACCGGCTACCGGAGGAGATGTCGTGTAAAGCCGGTGGGAAATCTTCAATTGAGGTGGCGAATCATGTGCAGAAAGTGTTGGGTGATGTGCTGGGGTTTGAGTGCACCGGGTTGACTAGGAAAGATAAGTATATGTTGCTGGGAGGGAATGATGGGAAGGTGGAGTCCATGTATAGTGGCAAGAAGTGAAATAACTATGGGAGATTCTTGTCATTTCGAAGAATCAAGTGAAGGTATTACACTAATGCTGTCGTTTTGAGTGTTGATATAGAAAAAAGTTAGTCAGCAATTGGTATTTTTGGTGAAACGATTGAGATGGGTTTTATTATTAGTTACTGATGATTTTGAGTGTTTAGAATGTTAATGCAAGCTTCCTATATCATCCATTTAATGTCATTTTGGGATTGGTCTTTTGGTCTAATACTTGATTCATTTACTGATAAGGCCAGTGATTCACTCGCTGCTTACTTTCCTTGATCGGTTGTTATTTTCAGTTGCATTCATGTAACTTGTTTAGGACCATAAATTGAGCGATGAAAGTAGGGGTAAAAAAGCACCACAGCAACAACGTACGTATTTGCTAACGAAAGATCACTTTTTATGCGATAACAGAAGTTAAAAATTTGTTATTAACAAGAAATTATAGTACTTTCTATAAAAATAAAAGCAAAAAATAGGTTTAGCCAATTATATATATATATATATATATATATAATAGCAATTTTTTAAGAAAACAAATTTAAAAAAAGTAAAATTTCACCACAAGAAGTACACCAATAAAGCAATAGATAGAAAATATTCACGATAGAAAGTTAGCGATTGGTAATCCACATGACATTAGAATCAAAATAGTTGATGTTAATTTATTCTCTTTCCTTTCTTTTTTTTTCCTTTTCTTTTTATCTTTTGGTACAAATGTTAACAGCGACGGCGCATCTTGTATTTCAAAAGGGTCTAGGCCCCCTCAAGTTTTTTGAAACTCCATTAAAGTTTATATACAATTTTTTAAAAAAACATGACTCCTCTAAACAATTTTTTTATTTTTTTTTATCTAGCTCCGCCACTGAATGTTAATGCACATTCTATTGACACTGGAATTAGTTGGGCAAGAAGATAAATAATATGTGATAATTGAAAAGATCAAGGAAGATAAATTCTTATTTTAAATAAATGGGAAGAGAGACACTAAAATAACATGACAAACGCTAATATAGGCTTAGTGGACGTCTTTACATACGAAAATTAGAAGACATAGTATATATATATATATATATATATGCATATATATATGGATAGTTTGTTTCTTACCTAATAATGATTTTCTTATTTTTATTCTTATACAAATTGTTTCTGTGCTCATGATGAATTCAATTGAACTTTAAGTGCTTACTAAATATTAGTATAATGAATGAATTCAATATGCTACACAGTATGATTTTGCAAATAAAAGTTAGATAATAATAATAATAATAATAATAATGTTAAGATTTAAACCAAATGATAATATATCCCACAATTTTGAAATATTAATAAATAGTAAATTATTAGTCATTAGTTAGTTAATCAACGGTTTCCGTTCAAATCTAACATTTTTATTCCTTGTCTTTTCAAAAAGAGTTCATTCAAATTTCTAATTGATAATTTTTGCCGTTGAAATGAAATCTCTCTCCAAAATGAAAATGACAAAAGCACTTTTGACGTGCCACAACATCCCATGTGTCAGGAGAAGAATATTCCACGCATGAATATGAAAATACCATCAGTTCCTAAAGATTTAAAAAAAATGAGAATTACGAATATTAATAATAATAATAATAACAAATTTTGCACTTTTCCGACAGGAGACGATCTAGACCCAACGTTTTCGTTTCGTGAAAATTCCAAATTACCCCTACGCTTATTTCCTATTAACACTTAGCCGCCCAAGATCAGGGGTATTTTAATAAATTTCTACTTTTCCGGCAAAGTGGCGTTTTCTCTCGAGGATGATGTATCACGTGTCACACTCTCAACCTCCCTTTCTCTTGGTTATAACGCCACTGAGATTTTTATTTTATTTTATTCCTCCTCCAAAAAATAAAATTATGAAAAGTTATTATATATATATATATATATATATATATAAATAACACAGGAAAACAGAGGGTCTCTGCGTTGCTTATCCTCTTCCTTCTCTTGCATTGGAGTTGGGACTGAGAGAAGGAGCAGAGGGAGAGTTTTGCAAAGACAACGACGTCGTTTGAAGTCTGGGATGGTGTAAGAGGCTCTCTTTCACCTTTCAATTCTCACTCTCTGTCATAGCTCCTCAGTTCAGTAGCATCAGCATAGCAATATCACCAATGGCTATGGCTGGTTTGATTTCCAACCGGAACTTCCCTTCTTTCATTGCCTCAGGTTCAAATTCAATTATTTTTCTTTTTTATCTTTCATTTTTCAAATTTTGTGTGGCTACCTGCATTTTTTGAATTATCTACTTCTTGTGGTGGATTGCTTGCCATGAATGATTGAAGTTTTTTTTTTTTTCAAGCTTAATTTTTTTCTTTCTTTGGAGAGATGTAGTTTGTTGTTAATCTTTTGATACTGTTGAAATTTGTTTAGTACTGATTTCAGTCTGCAGGGTTATATTTTAGTGGCTAGTATATGATTTTTTTCATCGGGGGCAGTAGTAGTAAAGCCAACTGTTGGAATTAGAGATGAATTTATTGATTTTATTGTTGTAATCAATTTCTCTAACAAGTTTTTGATAGAAAGAGGAGCAACTTGTGGAATGCCGATGACCCTTTTATTTTCTGTGCCAACATGTGTGTAGACTGTAGATATAAATGATATTCTTATCAAATTATGGACCAGGAGATGCATGGGTTTTTATTTTTCTTTTGTTTTTTGCTTTAAGCATAGTTTAGTCAGCAATAAGTGGAGATTTTGGCAAGATTGGTTTTTTTTTTATTATTATTATTTTTTTATTTTTTTTTATAAGGTTGGATGTTTGGTCCTCTTGAAACCCTGCAAGCTTGGATTATGTGGATCACTATTGTAAAATATGAACAAATTTTAGGCATTGTTTGATATTGGCAGGCAATGTATATACGTCGGGAAAGGATCTATCACTTCAAAGAGGGGGAATTTATGGTGTATCTGTTGCACGGTATGGTGGCCGGATTGCAATGGATCCTTTTTCAAGATGCCAGCATGGGATGTGTTTTCATACTAATGATGCCCCTTTGGATGAGAGAGTTTCAAAACCAATACGAACATTTCGCGATGAAGCAGAGCATTGTTTTCCAGTATCCCGGCAAGCCATTCACTGCATGAACATCAAATTAAAGGCCAGCAGAAGCCATTGCTACCTTTCTTCAGATCCCTATAGCAGTAGCAATGTCGAACAAAGTGGAGTAAATGGACCAGGCTTAAGCAAGAGGAAGCACCCACAACCTGAGCTTGGTAAGGCAAATAGGACCCGTATTTATTACAAGTCTGAGGAGTATGACATTGCAGAAACAAAGATGGATTCTCTGCCATCAACTGAAGGGACAGGTGAAGCCATTCTACTGGAAGGAAACCTGCAACAAGTATCTCCTTGGTGGCAGCAGTTTCCTAAGCGCTGGGTCATTGTACTGCTATGTTTTACTGCATTTCTGCTGTGTAACATGGACCGTGTGAGTATCTTTTTCTGGTATTTATGGTTTCAATTATTATGTTATTCATATATTCATGTTTTCCATGTCTCAGATTCCCAACAGGTATATTCCTCGCATCATATTTCATTCATTGTCTCTGCAGGGTGTCTACTTACTTTAAATACAAGATATGATGTACAGTTGATCATTAATCCTAGTATCCTAATCGCCTGTTTGTTTGAGATTTTCTCAAATGCAAACAGCCTTTTACACGGAATTCGAGGAGCATTTATGTGGAGCTGGTTTTTTTTTCCTTTGGGCAAACACCCATTTGCGTTTGAGAGAATCTCAAACAAAGGCTGTAATTTGTTTCCTTTTCTATCAACAAACTAAAAATAGAAAAGTCATATTACCTTCTATAGCTGTAGATGTTGATTGTTGAAAAGAAATATGTCTGAAGAGATTGAATTTATGTTTTCGATATTCTACTTTTGTCATGAAGTTGTTATTATGCTTTTTCCTCCAATTATATCAAGCATTTAATTTTTAATTGAGTGTTTCTAAATTTCCATATTCTAAATAACCTAATAGTAATTACTGATGTTCCTTGCTGATATGCTTTACTTGTTCATTATATTTTATAGGTAAATATGAGCATAGCGATACTTCCCATGTCGCAAGAGTTCAACTGGAACAGTGCAACAGTTGGCCTAATTCAGTCATCTTTTTTCTGGGGCTATCTACTTACTCAGGTGTGACTGATGTACACAACACATGTTAGCCTAACAACAAATTGGAATCATATGTTAATCTTATAGCAATCATTCAAGTACCACTGCTGGTTGAACCTGCCAAGCCTTTTGCGTTCTTAAGAGTATATGCTAGCATGTTCTGATCTTCAAACTGTCTTTTCTTTTTACCATTGTACATAGAAAGTTCTAATTGCATTGCTTTCAAACTGACTGTTGTGCAATGCTTTTTTTGGTTTAGATCCTTGGTGGCATATGGGCAGACAAACTTGGTGGGAAGCTAGTACTAGGTTTTGGAGTTGTCTGGTGGTCAATTGCAACAATTTTAACACCTATTGCTGCAAGAATTGGGCTTCCATGTCTGCTTATTGTGCGTGCCTTTATGGGTATTGGTGAGGTTGGTCCATTCTATAGTTATACTACTCTTATGACTTCATGAACGTGGTGTCTGTAATTCAATTCATATGGTCACTTGTCCAGCTTTCTTTTTGTTATGCAAAATCAATTGCCAGTTTTACTAGGAATTTCAGGTAGAAAGGATTGCTTCTATTTGTCTAGCCAATAAGCAGATGAAAAACTTGGAAAACTTACCTGAAAGCATCATTAGTTTAGTGTTTTTCTTTAAAACAGACAGGGAAAGTGATGTAGAAAGATATATAATTTAGGCAAGATAGATAAACCTACTTTTATAGTCTATATTCTTCTTCCCCCATTACATTAGCTGTGTCAAATAATACAATCAAATGAAAGATATTTTCTCACTTGAATGGTGTTATGTTCAAAGTCCATACTGAGTATAGACATGATTTTTGCTCACATGATTTAGCACCTGATGGGCCTCCAATGGATGGCCCCCCAATCCATGTCTACATGAGAAAGAAGAAAAGGAATGGGGACAGAAATGGGAATAGGAATTCAGATAGAGAAGAAGTGGAGGGATCTAACCGAATGGACAGCTGTCATGAGGAGATAGGGGGAATTGGTGATGGAGAGGCAGGGTTCATGCAAGGAAACATGATTATAAGGGGTAGAGAGGGTGGTGAGGATGGCATTGATCAATCAGGGTAGAGTGGAGTTGGCTCATGCCAATTGGGACGAAGAGCGAGTTGCTTCCTCTGTATTCTTCTTTCTTTCCTTATCAGTTTCCTATAATTTTTCTGTTGTTATGTTCTGTAATCGGGAGCTTTGTCCTTGAGTAATTTCCAAATATTCTAGTGAAATACTAGGTTCTATCAGCACCAAATTATGCTAGTTCTTTGTTTTCAGGGTGTTGCCATGCCTGCGATGAATAATATACTTTCCAAGTGGGTTCCAGTATCAGAGAGAAGCAGATCACTTGCCCTAGTATATAGTGGCATGTACCTTGGCTCTGTCATAGGCTTGGCAATCTCACCTGCGCTAATCCACAAATTTGGGTGGCCATCAGTGTTTTACTCATTTGGATCCCTTGGAAGTATCTGGTTTGCCTTATGGTTGAGAAAAGTAAGTCAGCTTTCACATAATTTCTATGAAATATACTTTATGTATCTGTTCCTGATTGGAAAAATGTTTTTAGAGGAAACCAAGCATTTTCTCCCTGCCAACCCTATGAAATATATTTTCATGTTTTGTGCTGATTTATTAAGGGACTGTCTCATAAAGTTTTGCATAACATATGACTTCAATGTTATATGTATGCAAGTAAGAAACAATTAGTGTTCCATTGACTGGATATATGAGCAAATCAACTATCTTGCACAATACTTTTGGAATTTTATTTTGGTAGCAACACCTTAGCTTTGACCATGACATTAAAAAATGCAAGGGGAACTTTGTAATTCCTTCTTATCAAGTTGATTCTCATATCCTTTCCCTTCTGTTGGGCTCTTACAGGCATATAGCTCACCAAAAGAAGACCCAGATCTCAGGGCAGAAGAGAAAAGGCTCATACTTGGAGGTGGCGTCTCAAAAGAACCTGTGTCAGTCATTCCTTGGAAATTAATTTTATCGAAAGCACCTGTCTGGGCTCTAATAATCTCCCACTTCTGCCACAATTGGGGGACATTTATTCTATTAACCTGGATGCCTACTTACTACAATCAGGTACTTAACCTGTTTAAGATTTTTTTTTTTTAAAATTATAGTATTCATAAATGCTTTTTATAATATACATGTCCTTGACGTTACTTTCTATAATAGCTCATATCTTTGCAAGCAGGAATGGAACCAGAACAACTCATTTGGGTTTGTGGGTATCCTATATACATAATCTATAGAGAATTTTTCACTGTAGATCATACTAAGATATAAAGAAATTATCCACCTGTGGGGGTGTGGATACCCACCCAACCGTCCACCTAGTTCCGCGCCTATTTGCATGAAACTTGTTGGATTTAGTACATTGAATTTCTCCATTGTTTTCAAACAAGATACACTGTAATTGACTTCTTAAAGTTGTCCCAAGATACAAATGTTGTTTGGTATTTGGAATTCGTTGCTGTTATTGTACATCTTACTATTTGCTCTCAACTCTGTTAAATTTGAGCAGACAGCTATTTATATTTTCCTGGTAATTTCTCTGAAGATAAGCGAAGTAAATTTTCCTTCATCCTAACTGCTGATATTATCAAATTACATTGACATAAAGACACTAGAATGTGATTGTTGTCTTGATCCAACTTTAATGCTTAGTTGATGTAATCAAACATGAAGAAATAGATAAAGAGAAATTTGCATGAAATATTTAGTCCATTGAATGAATGAACTAATGGGTCATTTTCTCAGGTTCTGAAGTTCAACCTCACTGAATCTGGGCTCTTATGTGTCCTCCCATGGTTAACCATGGCTGTTTTTGCAAATATAGGAGGCTGGATAGCTGACACACTTGTGAGCAAAGGCCTTTCCATAACAGCTGTTCGAAAGGCAAGAAAATCACTCTTATAACTGTAATTTTGTCATGCATAGTCAACTGCTGTACAATTATAATATTTCTACACACTATAATTTATGGTATTTTTTTTTTCTAGGTAATGGTTAACTACCAACTTTGGAAGCTAATATGGATTAATAAAACAAAGGACAAAACTTTTTATAGGTGCTTGTGGTGTTGTTTTTCAATTAAAATATAACATGTGTATTATTTTTTACACATCAGCACCAAAAGTGAGGATGTTGCTGCACTAAAGTTAAAAAATAATACACGTTATATTTTAATTAGGGAACAATACCACAAGCACCTATGGAACTTTATCTAAGTTTTTTCCTAAAAAAAATTGTTCTTAATAGAATTTTTTTTATCAAATCATAGTTCAGGGGCATTCATTTAAGTGCTCAGTAGAAGCAAAAAAATTTGTGAATTTTTTAAAGCAGTTTTCCAAGATAAAAATAATATTCCTTCCGATTAAATCATTAACATTAAGTAATGGCAGTAAAGACATGGTCTGATTTGTTTTTCTCTTGCACCCTTCAAATGATTGTGCTTTAAATCTTTCCTATTTTGGCAGATTATGCAATCAATTGGGTTTCTGGGTCCTGCCTTTTTTCTTACACAGCTGAGCCATGTCAGAACACCTGCTATGGCAGTACTGTGCATGGCTTGCAGTCAGGTATGAGCTAGATCAATATATATTGGATTCCTCAATTTTTGAGTTATTTTTATGCTCTAATTAAGTTTCATACTGCTTATGAAGCATTGATGCCTATAAAACATGTTTGCATAAATATATGCGAAGTTTCCTAATCTAAACCATAATCTGTTATTTTCTTTACAGGGATCTGATGCGTTCTCACAATCTGGTCTATATTCCAATCACCAAGACATTGGACCACGCTATGCTGTGAGTTATTGCTATCTTAATTTTCATGTTCCATGATCAATAAACTGTCAAATCTGTGCTTAAGAGTGTTTTATACTGATTTTGTTTTGAATTTAATTTTGATCCACTGTCAGCGTAAAGTTTCTTTACACTGTCATCCAATCATGTATTGGTACATCATTAAAAGAGTTAGACTTTCTAGGTAGTTGTTGTGATATTTAAACTCTTTTAATGATTTGACAATACATAATTGGATGACAGTGTAAAAAAACTTTACACTGATAGTTGATTAAAATTAAATCCTTTTTTTTTAAAAAAAAATTGATATCCACATACCAGTTCATCATGGTAAATACTAAAGACTGCAATAGACTCCTTGCTTGAGTTGTATTTGGTGACACTTATTGCGACTTGAACATCACAGATTTTCGGTGACACTCTAATCTGCAGCACTGATGCCAAAATCGTTCTACTTTAAAATTACCAAGAAAAAGTGTCACTGTGTCAATTGCTTCCAAAATCTTGTGCACTTATAGCTACGTCTCTAAATTGTTTCCTGATTAATGATGTAATTCACAGGTTCCATTAACTTGTTGACCGTCAGTATCTCATAATATTAAAATTTCTCTCTTTCATTCTCCCTGTAGGAAAGAATTTGAGGTCCTCTCTAGTTTCAAATAGAACACTTCATTTCTTTCTTTCTATAAAATTCTGAGTCCAACGTTCTCCAATATACAAGTACTTTCTCGATTTATTTATTCTTTCAAAATGACGGAGAGATTACAGGAGATGTAACTCATAGGATTCAAGCTGGGTGGACAAAATGGAGAAATGCTTCGGGTGTTATTTGTGACCACAAGATACCTCTCAAGCTAAAGGGAAAATTTTATAGAACAGCTATAAAACCGGCAATGCTTTATGGTACCGAATGTTGGATGGTAAAATGTCAACATGAGCATAAGTTAAGGGTTGCAGAGATGAGAATGTTGCGCTGGATGAGTGGACATACAAGAAGAGATAAAATTAGGAATGAGTGCATTCGAAAGAAAGTTGGAGTAGCACCCATTGATGAAAAGATAACAGAGTCTCGCCTAAGATGGTTTGGTCATGTGAGGAGAAAACCAATAGAAGCTCCGGTGAAAAAAATTGATAAGTTGGAGGATAGTCTCTTAAAGAGAGGTAGAGGTAGACCACTGACAACACTAAAAGATATCATTAAAAAAGATCTTGAAATCAATGGTTTATCTAAAAGTATGGTCTATGACAGAGCACAATGACGTCGTTTGATCCATGTAGCCGACCCCACCTAGTGGGAAAAGGCTTTTGTTGTTGTTGTTGTTGTTGTATATATATATATCTATTAGAATGCATTCTATTTTGAATTTCAGGGTGTATTGCTGGGACTATCAAATTCCGCTGGAGTGCTTGCTGGTGTCTTTGGTACAGCTGCAACTGGATACATACTCCAACGAGGTGAGAATGCTCCACTTGCATTCTACTCAACTTTTTTTTTTTGTCGTGGTTATTCACTTGTATGCGATTTGTTGTTGCAGGTTCTTGGAATGATGTATTTAAGGTTGCTGTTGCATTGTACATAATAGGCACATTGGTCTGGAATATCTTTTCAACTGGAGAGAAAATTCTTGACTAAAGAATGCAATGATGTCATGGAAGGTGTAGGCTATATAAGCCATAGAGATGTAAAAATAGATGGAACAAAAACCAGATGACCAAATTTGTCAAGCACTTGGATGAGTAAAAACACCCTGCCGAAATAGAAAGAGACACCTTCAAAGTTTTCGACCAAACAGCTAGGCCTTTATATTTTCTCCAGAAATCTTGGATTAACTTGGCACCTTTTGCAAATGCCTTGTCTCACGATCTCAAATACTTTCTGTATAGATAGTTGGTGGGTAATTTCCTCCTATAAAACTTCATTTTAGCATACTTGTGCTTAAAATACATGTTATTTGAGTAACTCTACCTCATCATACGTAGCTATGAAAATAGATCGCGCAATTTTTTCCTGATTCCATGTCTCTAACAAAAGGCATTAGTATATCTACTTCTACCATTGATTCAATTTGTGCCTTTCATTTTCGATTGTCATAAGAAAGGATCCTAGAACCAGACTCGTACTTAAAAAAATTGATACTTCAATTATTATCCTATATATGTGAAGCCCAGGTGAATTATATAAGTGAATTTTGCAGATTTCCTGAGTTTACCACTCAAGCATCATCCAGAAGACATGACTAACATAAACACCTGTAACATATACTTGCCAGGACAGTCAACTCCCATCATTAAACTTTCATCAAACGTAAGGCATTCTTTTATGAACACCAACACTGTCAATATTAGTGTGGCTATTGCACAAGGTCTTGAAACCAGTAAAAATAAATAGAAATATCTAAACAAACAAGAAATAAAGAATACAATGAATATCTGCAAGGATTCTACAAGGAAGATAGATTGAGAAAACATTCAACCCTAGGACCCCAGAAAAAGAAACCCCCCACAATTTCATATATATGAATTATGAATATATTAGGTATCACGAATATACCCTGTTTTTATCTCTCCTATAAGCTAAAGCCACAGTGACTGAATTCCGCTCATTTGAACTTGAAACCACATGCCAAAATCTCTAATGGCCTCTGCTCCATCAAGTGAACTCACCCATAAAAGCCACACTAACTTCCACTGCATCCCAAAGCTGGAGACTCTTTCCCAAGAATCTGTCCCTCCCTTTCTCTTTGTATACTTTCCAAAATCCCCCTCAAGTGCCTGTTGTGCACATTGACCTTCAGTCCATTCTTCATGAACAACGTGAGTGACATTTTTTGCTCCACCTGGTGGCCAGGCACCACCACAAGGCGGTGGCGGAGCAGCACCGCCGCCGCTATTGACTTCATCTGCAAGTAAGCCAAATCCTTCCCCAAACATATCCTGGGACCAGCATTGAAAGCAACAAACCTGAAAGAGTCTTGCATGGTGAACTTGGGACCATCCAATGACAACCACCTTTCAGGGCGGAACTCCATGCAATCCTCTCCCCACGTCGACCTCAACCGCCCCGCCGAATATATCGAATACGTCACCGACGATCCGCCGGGGACAAACGTTCCGTCCGGCAAGACATCATCGGCCACCGCATGCTTTGAATCCTCCGGCACCGAAGGGTATAGGCGCAGTGTCTCCGACAATGCTGCCTTTAGATAATCCAAACGGTCAACTTCCTCAAACACCAACGGCTCTTCCACCCACTTTGCCATGTCATCGCCACGTGTCTCCATCAGGACCGTGCATATTTCACGTAAGACTTTCTCTTCCACTCTGGGGTTCTGAATCATCAACCAGAAGAACCAGCTTAGTGCGACTGATGATGTGTCGCGTCCAGCTAGGATGAAGTTCAACGCCACGTGTTGTAGGAACTCGTCTGAGTAGGATTCCTTTTTCTTCATGAACCTTGACAGTAAATCATCGTGTAGTGTTCTATCTTTCTGTTGGCTCGTCAACTCGACCTTTCGCTTCTCGATCACACTCGATAAATGCTCATCCACTTGTACAAGGCTTCGGCTCAAGCTGGCTTCCATACCGAGCCGAAGCCATTTCTTGATCTTCCACAGTACTTCTGGCAATATAAACCTCTGAAGTGACGCTTCCGTGGCTCGGTCGAAAGCCGTCGCGAAGCCGTTCTCGGGCAACCCCGGCGCGCAAGTTTGCGGGTCTCTTCCGAAAGCCAAGCCGCAAATGTTGTCGAATGTGAGCCGAAGCATTAGGTCTTGTAGATCGACCGGCTTGGCTTCCAGCTCAGCTGTCTTGAGGATCAAGCAGAGCCGGTCCTTGATGGCTCGAGTCACCCAGCGAGCCATGGCTTGGCGCAGGGTTCTGGTGGTGAATTCCAGTGCCGCGGTCTTACGCTGGAACAGCCACGTGTCGCCATCGGAGTTGAAGATCCCGTCGCCGAGGAGATCGTGAAAGACAGCGTGCCACGTGGGACCCTTGGGGTAATTGTCGAAGCGGGTCTTCAAGATGTGCTCCAAATTTCTCGGGTCGCACGTGACGGTCACGAGACCCTGCTTCTTGGCGAGGAAGGGAATTGCGCAGATGCAGGTTTGGTACGTGCCACCGCACGCGCGGAGGTTGTCACAGATCCAGTCATGCATGCGCTCGCAGTTCTCTATCAAGCCCGGGAGACTGCCCAATAGAGGCCAGACACGTGGACCCCTTAGTGACCGTGAGATGAATGTGAACCATAGGAGGTAAGCTGTGATCGCCGTTAAAACCAGTAGAACCGTGCAAGTTTCCATTTTATTGCAGAAGACGTCAACCCAAGAATCAAGCTACAAGAAAAGTTCAAGGAAATTTCTCTCTCTCTTTTTTTTTTTCTAGGAAAATTATTTTGTTTTCCCGGGAAAAAAATGGGTTGTTGGATGATGAGAAAAGTGTACCTTTGAGAAATGCAGGAGCTTGAGCAAATTTGAAGTGAACCCAGATTGAGTTTTTCGTAAGAAAATGATGAGTCGTTGAGGAAGTGGGGTATGAGTATGTTTTTTCTATGAGTGTGAGTGAGAGAGTGCAGGGAAAATGGATATCATTTGAAGGGATGAAAGAAACTGAAGAAAAGGGTGGTATAAGGAAGAATGAGTGTACTACAATGGAAGTGTGTTATAGAGAGGAGATTTATAGGTGAAATGGTTTAGTGAAGCAGTTATTATGGCCAGACTGGTTCTTGACATTGCACCACCTCTTTCTCTCTCTTACTAAACTCATCAGATGCGCCATTATAAATGCTCTGAAGGGTTGTTGAAACCTTTTAAAGTTAAAACAACCATCTCTCTCTCTCTCTCTCTCTCAAAGGACAAAACACTAGAGCTTCTTCTTCTCTCTCTCTCTCTCTTACATCAAATTTTACAGGAATCGCCACAGGGTGTTCAAGCCTGGCAATCAATGAAGAGAAATAAATGAGAGTAGTTGAGGAACATGGACTGAGAGACCCAGAGGAAAAACACAAAACAGAGAAGCAAAAGTGTTGGGGTCACACAAACACCGTTTTGAGCAATGAAACTGTTTATGAACAAAATTGCTCATTTATCAAAATTCCACTGGGAAAAAAAAGGGTCTTGCCAAGTGGGGTTTGGTTATGATTTTGGTGAGCAACCTACCAACAATTTATAGCATTTACGTGGGTGAACTGTCTCCCTATCTCTGCATCCATTCCCCTGCAAAACTCAGTAAAAAAAAAAACAAATTCTAGGATTCATCACAGTCTCAGAGTTGACCTCCCCTGCTCATTTATGGTGGAATTTAAACAACTATATGCCTATGGTAATGGTGGATTGAAGCGAAAGTCAAAGTTACAATGGCAGAATTGAATACAAAACCGGCTTTGAGACCTGCTGAAACTCAACTCATTCCTATGTGCTCTTCAGTCTTCACCGAGTATAAAATGGTTTTGTTTTTTTATAAGAGAATAATCCTTGGCAAATTCAAACACGATCGAGGTAGAGAGCCTAGATAGATAAGCGAAAAGGACAAGAGAGAAAAAAAAAGGTAGCCCAAATTGGATAATTTTAAATTCTATATAGATTAAGATTTTTAAGCTATGTTTCTTTATATATAGTTACTCCCATTTATTATTAGAACTCCATTATTTGAGAATTCTTACCGAAGCATGCAAAATGCCAAAATCTTGGTTGTGTCCTCAAGTCACATCAATAATTTATCTTAATCTAAGTATATAATTTCTAGAATAAATGAAGAAAAATTAATAACGGAGAGAACCATCTATAATTAATATATAATTCTCCAGTTAATCACCAACCAAGGTGGCCTGTGCAGAACTAGCAAAATTTGATTAGAAAGCGAATTGCATATATGTACTCAACATATAACGAATTTTTTCACCCCATATATATATATATATATATATATTGAGATTCATACTTTCATTTTTTAATCAATAATTAAATTAATAAAATTAATTGAAAAATCAAATTCTATCAATGGAACATGACCTCGAGTTGTTTATAGACTCATTCAACTTATATAAGGAATTGTTTTAAACTTTAGGCCATCAATCAATGTAACTCCCACCCTGAAGGTGGCGAATTCTGCTGCGTTCTCATGTGTTCAAAACATAATTGAAAAGACATAGAAACGCTTCTTCTGAGCTTAAAACTCTGCATATAATATATTCTTCATTGTCTAATGCATGATTTCAATGAGTGCAAATTAATGGTCAATCAAGTTATAGAGTGTCTCCATTTTGCTGCCAAGCAGACATTATTGTCGTGATGCACTTTTTAGCAAGTACTGCCAAAGCTAGAATGAACGAGCTGCTAGAAATTTAAATTGATGGGTCAAGTAAAAGTTTAAGCTCTTTGAACTTTGAAGAGATTACCTTATCGGTGAAAGAAAGTCAATAGAGTGATGCGGAAAATGATAGAGACATCTCTGCTATCATATTAATTAATACATTTAAGATGCAATTAACTGGTCAAAATGTCAATATGTGAAAAATTAGGGGAAAAAAACAGTATAATTGACTCAATTTGGACCTGGGTTGAATTTTTTATCTTTATTTATTAATATTTGGTAAAAAAAATGAGAATTGAGATTATTGTAAAATATTTTTTCACTCGGTATGTGCGACATTAAAGAATAATAAAAAAAGTATTTATAATTACTATATTCTTGTTGATAAAATATTTCTGAAGCTAGTAAGCAAGTATATTTTATTTACTTGAATTTTTGAATATGCATACAGTTTTATTTCATTTTTGTTCTGAATGTGTTTTGTTAATTAAGAGTAATGTAGTATATACAAATTTTATATATACAAAAAGTTAATAGGTTTATCTCTAAACTTTACATGATCACATGAACAATTTTTATACAAACCAATATATAATCTAATAATTTTACAATTTAATTATACTTTTTTTAGCTATCTAAATATTTATTAACTTAAGCTGGAGTTTAAATGGTGATCACTCCATGAAGCACATAATTTCTTCTTCAACTCTCCCTTTTAATTACTCCTCTCATTTTTATCTCTACGCACAGTGATCTTCAGCACACGAAGTTTGTTAGACTTTATATTCAAATCAAGCATTAATATGCTTAGAATAATATAAATATATAATTACTGAAGGAAAAAAAATCCATGCAAAGACTTTTAAAGAGTGAGACTTAATTATTTATATACCAGTAGTTAAAATATATAAGATACATAAAGTGGTTTGATAATAGAGGATGAATGCGGCAATTTTTTCATGTCATTCCCAAGATATTCCTATATATACAGCAAGCAAGTTAGTGCTGTCTAGATTAAGACACATATAAACCAAATAAAGAGATAAAATTCTATTCTTGTTACTTCATAATTTTACCGATTGATGCAAACAGACAACACGAAGCATTGAATACTTGGTTGACAAATATTCTAAGAGGCAATTTAAAAGATGGGTAGCTTATTAGGTGAAAATTCATGAAGCGTAGTTGGGGCAGTTGCTAATCATCGTGTCCCATTGGTAACGAAGCAAAAGCTTTTTCTGTGGGCGATATGCTTCCATATATCAACTCATGTGCATCCCCATTTCTCCCCCCATCTGAAACAACCGAGTATTAATATGTGCACATTATATATTTTTTAAAATTAAATACTATATTTGCACCTCCACTTACATTTAATATTGTCATTAAAGTATACTAAGTAGATAATTTTTTTTTGAGTTGAATCAAAGATGCAGATACAAAGTGCGATAAAAAAAGTGTAAGCCTTGAGCTATGCAAGTATATATATATTTTTGAAACTTCAAAGCGGTTTTACAGTTGACACTAGATTGGTGTCGGTTTGGGGTAAATTACAAAAAAATTAAATGTTAAAAGAATTTAATTTTAAAATTACAGCTTTCATACACCAATACAACATTAATTATATTGTCCATGGAACAAATATGTTTTACATTAGGTGTGACTACCGATTTTCATGAATGGTTATAATTGTGCTCATGTGGCTTCAATATCAAATACTCCAAATATTGAAATAGGGACTTTATTTGGTTAACGGTTACACACCTCTAATCCTTGTTTATGCATTTATGTCAATTGCGGGATTCATAAGAGCAACTGACGTAGGCATTGTGAATCGTGATATCTTCTGAGCCTCATGCTAAAATGCCTAAAACCCGTGATAGTATTCAAAATTTTAAATGGAAACTTCTCTTTTTTAATTATGGTTACTGAGGTACTTCAGGCCAAATTTTCTTTAGCACGTTACGCATGCAATCTAAGTAGCTAGCCTTAAGTAACACCAACTAAACACATAAATAAAAAAATTAGAAGACTTTAAGCCTTGCAAGTTATTACCATCTTTTACTCTGAAAAAATCCAAAAAGAATTGACTGACGTAAACATCTTCCTGTTAGAAATAAGAAAGTCCTATAGTGGTGGGTTGTTTTTTTTTTTGGTGCTTCTCATGAAGCCTATAAAAAAAGTCTAAGGGATTCATTTAATCTCATCCCAAAATCTTCTCTTCCTCTCATATATTTTTTTTGTATTTTTTGTGAGGTTGTTCTCTCCTAGTATTTAGAGAGAGATGTTATAATTTTTCTCTCATAGTGAAATTCTTCTAGTATTGCCTCGTGGTTTTTCCCCTTATTCGTTGAAGGTTTTTCACGTTAAATATTGTGTGTTCAGTTCCTCTTTTCTCATCTCTTATTTTAGTTGTGAGGCACTATTCCGTCACTCTAGTACCTAACAATGGTATCAGAGCCGTTGGTTCGTGGTCAGCTGCAGTAAGCTGGGAAAGTGTTGGTTTTTAGTATGCTCTGTGGCTGCAGTATTGTTTAATCTTCCACATCATAAAGAATTATTCTTGTTGCTAGAAATAAAGTGTAGTAGCGTGAAAGTGTTTAGGAAAGTTCTGGATAGGAAAGACTTGGTATTTAAGTGTGTCTATTAGTGACCCACCTCTCTTTCCTAGGAACTTACCTGATGCACTATTTACGGACTACGTCACTGTTCCAGTATACGACACTATTCAGTTGTACGATACTATTCACAGATACGATTACTATTCATACGTGTGGTTGTATACTTTTGCAGTGATTGTTAACGTATACTGGATTTGTTCTAGTGTACGGTGCAAAAGAGACAAATCACAGCACTTCAAAAGAGACTGTTACAGTGTAGATGGAGAGAAATTCTCGAGAAGATAATTCTTCAAAAGCAGAACCAGAGCATAAGGAACAAGAACCAAATTAGGTCTATGGTGAAGAAGTTCAACGATTGTCACGCCAAATCAAAATACCATCATGGCACTCAGACTATGTTATAGCAAGCCATGATGCATACTGTCTCCTAACTGAAGAAGGTGAACCGTCAACCTTTTAAGAGGCTTTGAGCAGTTCAGATGCTTCTCTATGGATGATAGCAATGCAGGAAGAAATGGAAGCCTTACATAGAAACAAAACATGGGAACTTGTTGAACTTCCAAATGGTCGGAAAGCCATCGTGAACAAATGGGTATTCAAGATCAAACGCGATGGCAATGATCAAGTGGAACGGTACCGTGCTAGATTGGTGGTAAAAGGATATGCTCAAAAAGAAGGCATTAATTTCAATGAGATATTTTCTCCAGTGGTTCGACTTACTACTATCAGAGTAGTGTTAGCGATGTGTGCTGCATTTGATTTACATCTTGAGCAGCTAGATGTAAAGACAGCTTTCCTTCATGGAGAGCTTAAAAAAGAAATTATATGCTCCAACCAGAAGGTTTTAAAGAACAAGGAAAAGAAAACTTGGTTTGCAGGTTGACCAAATCTCTGTATGGTTTAAAGTAGGTGCCCAGATGTTGGTACAAGAGATTTGATTCCTTCATAATTAGCCTCGAATACAACAGACTGAGTTCAGACCATTGTACATACTACAAGAGGTTTGATGATAATGATTTCATCATTTTGCTGTTGTATGTGGATGACATGTTGGTGGTAGGCCCCAACAAAGATCGAATCTAAGAATTGAAGGCACAGTTGGCTAGGGAGTTCGATATGAAGGACTTGGGACCCGCAAACAAGATTTTAGGAATGCAAATTAACTGAGACAGAAAATATAGGAAGATTTGGCTTTCTCAAAAGAATTATCTAAAGAAGGTCTTGCGACGCTTCCACATGCAAAATTGTAAGCCAATATCTACCCCACTTCCTGTCAATTGTAAAGTATCCTCAAGTATGAGTCATAGCAGTGAAGCGGAGATGATGGAAATGTCTCGTGTATCGTATGCATCAACGATGGGAAGCCTTATGTATGCTATGATATGCACAAGACTAGACATTGCACAAGCAGTGGGAGCGATCAGTCGATTTATGGCAGATCCTGGTAAAGAGCATTGAAATGTTGTTAAGAGGATCCTACGATACATTAAAAGAACCTCAGATGTTGCATTATGTTTTGGAGGATCAGAATTTGTTGTCAGGGGTTATGTTGATTTAGATTTTGCAGGTGATCTTGATAAAAGAAAATCTACTACTGGCTATGTGTTTACACTTGTAGGAGGCGCAGTAAGCTGGTTATCTAAGTTACAGACTGTTGTAGCTTTGTCTACTACAGAGCTGAGTATATGGCAGCTACCCAAGCTTACAAGGAAGTTATATGAATACAAAGGTTAATAGAGGAACTCGGGCACAAACAGGAGAGAACTACTGTGTATTGTGATAGTCAGAGTGCCTTGCACATTGCAAGGAATCCAACCTTTCATTCCAAGACAAAGCACATAGGTATCCAGTATCACTTCGTTCGAGAAGTAATAGAAGAAAGAAGTATGGATATTCAGAAGATTCACACCAAAGACAACCTAGCAGATGTGATGACAAAGCCGATCAATACTGACATGTTTATTTGGTGTCGATCCTCCTGTGGTCTATCAGAAATGTAAGCAACATGGAATGACAAGACAGAAAGAATGGTGTGAAGATATGCTTGACTCAATCAAATCTTCAAGTGGGAGAATTGTTAGAAATAAGAAAGTCTCACATTGGTGTGTTTTCTTCTTGGTGCTCCTCATGGAGCCTATAAAAGAAGCCTAAGGGATTCATTTAATCTCATCCTAAAATCTTCTCTTCCTCTCTTATATATTTTTCTTGTATTCTTTGCGAGGTTGTTCTCTCCTAATATTTAGAGAGAGGTGTTGTAATTTTTCTCTCATAGTGAAATTCTTCTAGTCTTGTCCCGTGGTTTTTCTCCTTATTCGTTGAAGGTTTTCCACGTTAAATATTGTGTGTTCAGTTCCTCTTTTCTCATCTCTTATTTTAGTTATGAGGCACTATTTCATCACTTTGGTACCTAACACTTCTAAGTAACATTCGATGGTGCTTTGAAATTGATATCGCTTACCAACTCTTGTGTAATATGAGTAAGTTAAACGGGTCAACTACAAGTTTCGGTCCATTTTGACATAGCATTGCAGGGGATGGGAGGCATGGTTTAAGTCTTATTTGGAGATTTTGAAGCTCACTATTCTTCTACCTACTAGGTGTTTGTGTAGGGATGATCCAATTTGGAGCATATATATATCCCAGTATGTCTTCATGCTTTAAGTTTTGACATCATTAAAATCCTGGTTGCTTCTTCTAGTGGTAATGTCCATTAATACTGTGCTGAACTACTGTGCTGAACCCTTTAAGTCTCTTTTGTATACTCATTAATTTATCTTACCTGGCCTCTATAGGACTAGGAGAGATATTGACATACTCTAAGAGTAATGATCCTTATTTACTTTAATCTGATGACACATACATGTTATGTTCTAATTGCTTGGACATATGGGAGCATGCAAAAATTTCCCATAAGACAAGGGGAACAAGTTTATACGTTCGTTTTATTTTTGGCCTTAAGGGTTGGTATGTCTTTGACCATATCTATTTTGTCTAACTGCTTACCAACTTGATGGATTGGAATAGTCAGCAAATATATTAATCAAATCTTGAGGCAATAAACTCATTCCAAGTGAAATCATTGCCTACAATATCTATGGCAGTTCCACCATCCAGCATAAATTGCGTACAAAATTTTTCAACAAGAGTGTAGCCAATTTCATAGTTCCAAGCTGTGAGGAGAGAATCTCTTAACAGACTTACTCACAGATCAGAAAACATGCAGTAACAAGCAGAGAATCTCTGGGACTAAATTTTTACATTAATTTCATCCATCCAAAAGTATGTATAGATGCATGTATAAACTTCATAAGTCTGTCAGTCTGAATCCTAGTCACTACTTGAATTGACCGTGACTAATCTATGTCAGTCGTCGTGGTTTATCAACTTCAAGACTGTTAAGATTGATTTTAGGGCCAGCATATGACATGTATTTGATGCATTTGAATTTCGAATCCTTGGCTGCAGGGAAACCCTGAAGAACACATTCCATACTAAAAGAAAAAGCCACTGGTTAAACTACTTACCAAAATTTTGTGCCATATAATACACTTTTAAATCAGTTAAGAGCAACAAGATTTTAGAATCTGTACTAGATACAATCAGTACTAGTATACAAATAGTTTTTTGATATGATATGAAAGACAATGAACAATAAGCCAAACCTAATAACTAAGATGCTAAAATAAGTTATGATCCTAGTCCTCTAAAAAATACTTGGTCGAGGTTCATCCATCCGACATGAACTGCAAGAGTCAGAATAGTCCATTCTACTATCAATTTCAAGCATTAATTCTTAGGGATTCCAGCCAGTTCATGTTGCTCAAGTTGATTAGTATAGACCACAGTATTGGTTGTATACACTCTTAATTGGTTGATTTATCAAAAAAATTTGGTGACCAAGCTTTATGTCAAAGTTCTATGCAAATACTTTGATTACGGAACTTAAGGCTCCTTGCCACCTGGATAACAGTCTAACAGTGGGAGGGGTGGGGGAGGAAACTGGAAAGCATCATTCTTCATTTTAAATTAAAAATAAAAGCTCTCCTTATATATATAAACAACACCGTAGAATTTTATAGAAATATTAACTATTAAGTGAGACAGAGGTTAATTACCTTTAAAGTTTAAAGCCAGTTTTTTTTTTTTGGGTAGAGAACATTAGTGTAATTTACTCAAAATAAAAATACTAAACGACAATTGATGTTGACGTTTCATGTGTTGAGAAGAGCCAAGAAGTAAGGTCATCTTTCGCTGCTTCACTTCAAAGTTGTAACTTGTGAGTAGTTGGGTTGAAAATAGAGTGAGTTGAAAATAGAGTGACTCGGCTTTTTTGTAGTTTTAACTTTGTTTATTTTCATTATACGAAATATTCGAGTTTAATGTGTTAATGTCGAATCGTATATTATTCAATAAGTTATGTTTAAATTTATAAATCAATAAAATTTATATTATATATGTATATAAAAAATAATTTAATTAGACTAAAAATTAAATAAAATATTGATAAATATTAAATTAAAGTATTATTATTATTGTAAAAAATAGCTATATACATATATCAATACAACTTATAAATTAATAAGTCAAAATTAAACTTATGAAAGTTTAAATTTGATTTATTTAAAAAATAAATACATTTTTTTTTGTATTTGGCTAGTGGAAGTCTTATCACAAACTTGAGGACAATTCTTAGGCTTTGTTTAAATTAGAAAAGTAGGAAAGAAAGAAGTAGAATTGAAAGAAGTAGGAAGGAGAGAAGTAGAGTAGAAAATAAGTAGATTTTTAAGTTATTTAGATATAAAGAAATAAGAAAAAATTAAGAAAGAAAGAAAATATGTATTTTGTTGTAAATACATATTTTTTCATATTTTTTTATTTATAAAATAACAAGAAAAATGATATAATAGGTAAGTATTTTACCTCTACTCGTTTCTTTTTTTTTTCACTTTAGGAAAAAAAAAAGTTATCGAACCTACTAATTTTTTTCTTCTCTATTTTTCTTCTAATAAAACAAAAGAGATGTGTCATGTCTCTTCTCTAACTCTCTCTTGCCTATTTATCTTAAAACAAACATAGTTTAAAGAGAATTTTAAAGAAAAGATAAGAGAAAAGGAGAAGAAAAAAAGAATATGAAATGGACAAAAATTAAATTCTATATCTAATACTAACATCAAATCAGTGTTATCTAAATTGGACTGGACCGGTCAGTCGAATCATGAACCAGTCCCTTATCCGATTATGGTTCAATGTCAAAACCGAATTCATGGTTGGACTGGGTTGAACAGGTCAAAACCGGACAAAACCAGGTTGAACCGGGATAAAATCGGGTTGAACCGGCTATCTTTTTCTTTTTTTTTTTAATGTTTTTTAATGTTTTTTAATGTTTTTTAATTTTTTAATTTTTTAATTTTTTTTAATTTTTAATTACTTAACTACTTAATTGAGAATAATATGAGATTTAATAATTAAAACTGTAAAACTTTATTATATATTTTATTATTAATAATATGTATTATGAGTCATGTATATATATATATATTTATTTAATATATAATTATGACATATCTAATTTAATTAAACAATTAAACCGATTAAACTTAAACAAAAAACTTTTTTAATTTATTGTCCGATCTAATTTTCACAACATTACATCAAATACCGGTCCCACTTTGACAACATTGCATCAAATATTCATCCATCATCAAGTAAGGTAAGCTCATGCGACATAAATACATTTTTTTTTTAACTTATTAAATTGTTAAGCAAGTTTACCAGTTGACTGAGTCATCGCCGGCCCTTGTAAGTTGTAACCCATTTCTTCCACTTTCTCGTCAGAAACTGAAAACAGCAAAAGCCATCGTGCCGGGTAAGATTATCTCTCGCCATCTCAAATTTCTCTTGAAGCTGTGGTTACGTAATGTAATCTTCAACTCTACAATTTTATTTATGCGATTTGTAGAACTAGAAGGACGCTCTGTAATTTGATCTCGCATTCATGGCGGAGGCAAATTCTCATTCGAACACTTTACCAGAAGAAAATGGAACTTCAGAATCAGAGCCTACAACAAATAGCCTAGAATGTGCCGCTGAGATTTCTTCACCATCTCAAAAAGATGCAGATGACGGTAAAGGTAAATAAACCTGATGTTGTGTTGCTGTTATGATCGGAGTCTGTGAATTTCTCATGTTTCGTTTTTTGAATTGTGGTTATATTGTTGCTGTTGAACGTGAACACTTTTTATTTTTTTAATCTTTCAACAGAAGTTTCGAAGAAGAAAAAGAAGAAAAGTAAAAGCAAGTGAGGAGTTCTTCTGGCATTGTGTTGATGATGATTGATGAATGATGATTCTTCTAATTGTGAAATTTTTATCAAGTTGTGAATTTTTTTTTTCTCTTTGTGTGTTGGTCAGGAAAAAGAAAGAACTCCCCGAGCAGACTGATCCGCCTTCAATTCCTGTTCTTGACCTTTTCCCATCTGGAGATTTTCCTGAAGGTGAAAATCAGCAGTACAAAGATGAGTAAGTTCGTGATGAATAATTTTGAGCAATATCTGACATTTTCCTTGCGAATTTGGTTGAGTTTGAATATGAGTAAAGTAAATTAACTTGTTCCTCTTTTTTTTTTATACTTTTTAAAGAATTTTATAAAAGAAGAAATATTATTGGAAAAAAGAAAGAATTACTGGAACAAAGGGTACTACAATATCCTCCTTAAAGAAATGAAAATGTAAAACCAGTGCAAACAAGAAAAGCACATCAACTAAGCAAAGCTTGCCAGTCTCTTCGCATGTCCATTAAAGAAACCCCTCTAAAATAGCCATTAGCTTATCACCATAAAAAGGCTAAGAAAACCACTTTGCCCCCATAAGGGAGGCTGAGTTTGGTCCCTTAAAAATCTGGCATTCCTCTCTAGTCTCTATCCATAAGCACCAAATTATAACATATATTCTACACTTCCAAAGGGCTTTGCCATCTTTAATCCTCCCATAGCCTCAGAAATGACATAAGAGTAATGGCTCTAGACAAACCCTACACTCACCAAAAATACCAAAGAGTCTATCTCACAAATTTTGTGTGGCTTGTGAACCTGCAATAAAGCATTTATATTAATCCTATTACGTACTGCAGTCTAAATGAAGGGCTTCACCCTTAGAGGGGGCTTTGGACTTCTAGAGGGGTAAAAGGAGAAAGTTGTTCCTATTTGGAGAATGGGTGAGGAACTGGAAATAGGATGCAAACCAAGAAGACATTCTGGTTCCAAAGCTTATCTATCATTAGGATTTTGAAAAATAAAATGAAAATTCCAAGAGTTGGAAGAATCTTGGAGAAAATAGAAGCTGCTTATGGGATGTCAATGCATAGAGGATAAGTAAAAAGGCAGGGATAGAAAATAGAAAAAAGATTATCCTTGTTCCCCAAGCCATAAATACTTTGAAAATCTAATATGACCCACCTCGAAATCTGAAAGAAACCAAACGAAGGAAAGAAGCATACCTCTGGAAGATAAATTTTTGAGGACTAGAGCTTGATGGCCTTTAATCTTTGTCAATGTCTTTTTGTACTGATATTATATAATTGGTGGAAATTGGAAAATGACTTGTTAATTATTGCCTGAAGTACGGAATAGAGTGTTTGTAATTTATTATTGTGCTTTGCTTTGGACAAGTGACTGAAGTTACTTGCCTAACAAAGGAGTGCATAGATGAAACAATTGCAGTGGTGAACAGCATTAACAGCTACATGGTTCTCAAGTTGTTCCCACTGAAGTGTATACATAGGAGGCATATCAAGTGAGAGCACTATTTTATTATGAGAGGTGAGAGGAGCTAATATTGACCATTAGATCTTATATGGATGGTCAAGATTAGAAGTTACTTAAAGGTCACATAGCCACTCGAAAAAGTTACATGACTTTGTGTTCTAATCTTGACCACTCATGTAAGATATGGTCAAGATTTGCTCCTCTCACTCTCACAATAAACAATTTCGCTCACTAGATATGCCCCCTTATCCAATATATATATATATATATATTCATTTCTATTTTTGTGTTCCACTTTCCGTGTGAATTTTCAAATTTCTTTGTATTTAAGTTGGTATCTATACCAGTAATCTATGGAGAACAACATCAGAAGAGAAGAGAGAGCTGGAGCGCCTTCAGAAACCAATATATAATTCAGTTCGTCAAGCAGCAGAAGTTCATCGTCAGGTTGCAATTTGTTGTTATTTTCCAACATTTACACTTCTTTGGATGGCTAGTATTGGGGAAATGAAAAATGGGGAGAAGAAAATTGGACAGGATTGTAAACCATGTTTGAATAGGGAGGAGGAAACGAACAAAATGGAAAGTGGCGAGAAAATAACCCACTATCTTTCATTATCCCAGAATTTGGCTAGAACATTTAGAGAAAGTTGATTTTGTTCCAAAATAATGCTTGGAGAAGAAGTTGGGTTCAATTTAAATCAAATTACCTAGTTTACAAAAGGGTTAAAAAATATAACAAGAATATATTAGTAATGTTACAATGTTAAGTTTTTCTTTCCCTTCTTTTTTTTGTTACAATCAAACAAGGAAAAACTACTTTCTCCTCAATTTCATCCCTCTTACTTTCATTTCATTTCAACATGAGGAAAAAACGTCTTATTTTTCTTATTTTCTAATTCTGTTCTTTTTGGTTTGTCTCATTTTCTTTTAAATTAAAATAAAGTGTTATTGAAAAATACATTTGGTCTTCTATAATAAGATGTTGGCTTGGAGGTATTGCATTAAGTTAGTACATTAACTTGAGACTTTCTTTATGTCTAATCAGGTTCGCAAATATATAAAAGGCATTTTAAAGCCTGGAATGCTGATGACTGACATATGTGAAACATTGGAGAACACTGTTCGTAAGCTAATATCGGAGAATGGACTGCAAGCAGGCATTGCATTCCCCACAGGATGCTCTTTAAATTGGTAACACTTTATACTTTTAATTTTAATTTTTCTGTTCTATTTTATGGTTTCTTCCTAGAATTATTGTCACATGAAATTCTTTCTCCTCTAGGGTTGCTGCACACTGGACCCCAAATTCAGGAGATAAGACTGTACTTCAGTATGATGATGTGATGAAGTTGGATTTTGGCACCCATATAGATGGTAATACCCAGAAAAACTCTTATCTGCTCTAAAGTTTATTCCATTGCTTGTATCTAGTAATTAGTGAGTATATTTTAGTATTACTGCATTCAACCTATTGTCATGAATTTTGTGTGTGTAGGATACATAGTTGACTGTGCTTTTAGTGTGGCGTTCAACCCAATGTTTGATCCACTGCTTGAAGCCTCTCGCGAAGCAACCAATACGGGTATTAAGGTACTGAAGCTTCTATGTTTAGAAAAATTATGGCAGGCTGGTTTTCATTCATGTCGAGAGGGGAGTATTAACTTAAGGCATGTAGGTGCCACTACTTGTTTAATTAATAATGTCAAAATGCTCAACCGTAAGGCTACCTATTTAAACAACACTATCCATCTAACCTGTTTGATTAACAGGTCAAGTTTCATTTATACAAAAAATAAAAAGAAATAATAATAGGAAGTTAATAACTGCCTAACTGGTCGAGTTTGGGTGACATGGATAATGACTCGAAATCAACTTGTTTTTATAAACATGGCATAGATTCAACTTGTCCACTACCTTAAAAAATTCTATGAATGACCTAATATGAAATCTAAATATCAATGTTATTTTTCATGTCAGTGAAAGAGAAATAAACATCACAAATAAAATCATCACCAACATCACAATTTTATAGAAATTGCATTTATCCATAGCATGTGCCCTAGCCTTAGTATTTAGAAATGAGGTTGCTGATATTAGTATTGATCCAAAACCTTAGTAGGCTAGCACTAGCAGATATGGCATGAGGGCTTTGCACCAAAGTGAGTGAGAAGAATGCAAATAAAATAGAAAGTTCTAAAAGGGTTAACAAGTATTGAGGGTGGCAAGGATCGAACTCCTGACCACTTGGTTGTAACGGCTTTGATACTATGTCAAGGACCAAAACTCCTAAAAGGTTATACTATTAGGTAGAGGCTCATGAATGGATTTGTATCACTAACATGGTCTTTGACATTGTATGCCCTTTTTATCTTACTTGGTGTTGCCAATAGCAATGAATTCTTAAACATGAACAGAATCTAAATTTGCATCTTTGCTTATTGATAACTCTAACACTAACACTAACACTTGCTGTTAACAACATAGCACCTGCATCTGTATTTATGTATTTCTAATGTGTCTGTGTGTGAGCGTACCTGTATATGTATGTATGGGTGGATTTCTAATGAAAGTTTTATTGACGTGAAAATAATGGAGAAACAAATTTTTGTTTGAATTGTGCGTGACAATGTCTTGGGTATGCACGGATTAGGCCAGATTGTAATATGTTGGTTCCACCAAAATGGTATGACTTTCTAGGAAGCTGGAATCGATGTGCGTCTTTGTGATGTTGGTGCCGCAATTCAAGAGGTCATGGAGTCTTATGAGGTTGAGATTAATGGGAAGGTGTATCAAGGTATGATGCTTATAGGGATGTTTGTGCTTATTTTCTTTTTTCTCTTTTTCATAATCTTTTTATTTGGTTCATATATTTCTCCTTTCATATTCCATAAAATTGAATGTTATTTGAATGGAACAAATATATAATTCAGATTTCATTATCTTCAGATAAAATGCGGAAATTTGATGATAGGCACATCTGTTAAGGGTTCATACTTCTTCTACCCTGACATAAATCACATACTAATTTTTGTTTCAAAGCAACAGGTTGACTTTTAAATTGTTTTCCTGCTAATAATCAGATGAAGTCATCTGAATTGTGTATCTGACTATCTGTGTTGGTTGGACTAGGAACCCTGCATGCAATTTGCTTCAGGTTTGAAATTTAAAGGTGTTGAATTTTATTTTTTGGGGGACTTATAAGTGTTGAATTTTAGTTAGTGGAAAAATGGGTGTATTGCTGCAGAATTGTATTGATAGATTTAAAAATAAACATTACCGAATTTCTTGGAAAATGGACTGCAAAAGTTATAGAAAAAAACTATAGATGATTTTTATTATTAGA
This sequence comes from Styphnolobium japonicum, assembly GCA_023212625.1. Taxonomy (NCBI): domain Eukaryota; kingdom Viridiplantae; phylum Streptophyta; class Magnoliopsida; order Fabales; family Fabaceae; genus Styphnolobium; species Styphnolobium japonicum. The sequence continues at coordinate 7,722,737 of JALBWW010000007.1, read as the reverse complement.
GAAAAAAGAATTATAAAAGAGGATGAGCAATCCTCTAAGAAAACAGAGAGAATAGAGGAAAGCAGAAAAAATACTGTGGAACCCTAGGGTTTCAATTTAAGATAATAAGGCACTATAATCTTGCCCAATGTCCAAAAGAGGAACTCCCTTAAACAAAGCATGAACTCAACAGAAAAGTAAGGCAGGATGGATAACTTTTTTTTCCCTCTATAACAATTAACAGATTAAGATCTAAACTCTGATTCTTGAAAATTCTATAGTTCCTCATAATCTCTTCTCTCAAATTTTTGTTACGCTTTTTTGAAGTTGAGATTAGTAGTTGTCTTTACTTATATATTATTTGGTTGCATGGCAGCTACGGAATAAGCTTTTTTGTACTTTGATGAGTAAATGGTATGCCGTATACTTTGGAGTATTCTCTCTCTAGTCTTTCTTAAGGTTTTGGAAGAATTGAGGAGTGTAAGGTCTTGTGGGAGTATGCTCTATTTGCATAGGAGCAGCATATTTGGCGAGAGAATAATGCTAAACTAATTAGTCAGTGATATTTACCCTTACAAACTTTTATGAGATTGGATTGCTTTCTTGGTTTCCTTGTGGATTCTAGCTAATTAGGCTATATAGACTATAGAGGGATCTCTTTGTTCAATATTCTGAGTGATAGCAGAGCTCTGTTAAACTAATTTGTCAACAATATTTACATTTTGACATGTCTCGATGCATTTTACCATGCTCTGGTACATATGTGAAATGTTTCATACAAAAAAAGGAAAGAAATTTAAAAGGAAGAAAAAAAAAACGAAGCGGAGTATCCACATATTGAAGAGATTCAAGAAATTAATGTTACTGAGATGGAGCCACTTGTGCAGTTTTGCACATATGTAAAGTGTATGTAGCATTATTCTCGTACTGGTGTCCCTATCTAATAGCACCCAATCTGCTGTATCAGTGCTTCTTAGCTTGTTATGTGCTATCAAGAATGCTATGGCAAAGTATCAGGAAAGCAACAAATTCTTATCTTTGAGAATACCTGCATTTTAGCTCCTCTAAAATTTTATTTACTGGTCAGATTTACTATTTACTGCAATTTTTAAATATATCGATGGACAATAACAATATTTAATATCAGCTTATCAGTTTCTTCTTTTGCAATGGATCTTGTGTGCTATTTATTCTTATATTTTAAGCATATCATAAAGGTACTCAGTGCCTAACAAATCAGGGTGTTTTGTACATTTGCTGTTGCATTCACTGTCACTGAAGTGAAAGCTATTGATGCCTTAACTTTGTCAAAATTTGGGTTTATCTTTGAAAAGAAGTGAAAATGACTTGAGAATTTTATACACTATCATATAATTTATGAAATTTGTGTGCATATTCCTTCTTTATAATATTTACAAGTATTTTGTATCATATATGGTGGTGTATATTGTAATGGAAATGTCACTGCAGTTAAGAGTATACGGAATTTGAATGGACATAGCATAGGTCGCTACCAAATCCATGCTGGAAAATCTGTTCCCATTGTAAAAGGAGGAGAGCAGACAAAGATGGAAGAGGGTGAATTTTTTGCCATTGAAACCTTTGCATCAACTGGTAATAATAGTTACTTCAGGTGTTGGAACATTGATATTATGGCTTTTAATTTATTATGTATATTAATGCATGATGGAATTGGTCATTCAATGTTATGTTCAGGGAAAGGATATGTAAGAGAAGACCTGGAATGCAGTCACTACATGAAAAATTTTGACATTGGTCACATCCCGCTGAGATTGCCTAGAGCAAAGCAACTGTTAGCCACTATTAACAAGAACTTCTCTACTTTGGCCTTTTGTAGACGGTATTTAGATCGCCTGGGGGAGACTAAATACCTAATGGCGTTGAAGAATTTGTGTGACTCTGGCATTGTTCAGGTACGTTTCACCGTTGGGCTTCCATATCAGGAAATAATATTTAAAAATACCAATGTAAATTGTAAGATAATAAGACAGGATCAAGAAAAAACCCTATACTGTGAATGAACATGACTATACTTCCTTAAGTCTAATCTTATTTATACTGATTGATGGGATGTGTACTGCCAAATATTATTAGTTGGTCATTCTAGTTGACAAAACTAGTAGCAATGAATCCAGATAAAATCTTCTCTCGGATGAAATAGCAATAGGTAGTATCATTTATCCCTAGAAAAAAGAGTAAGAAGAAGTTTTGTGTTGGTTCTGGAAACAAAGGGAAGGTGCATGTAATTTCTGCGTGTTACGAGGGAGGTTGGAGCAACTTTCTCTGAAAATTGTCTTCTTGATAAAAATTGAAGTTGATCTGGAGAAGTTTGTGATACAAAAATGGTCAACATGGATTCTTACAATGTGTCTGGACCTACTGCTGCCTAAAAGGTTTTTGAAAGAGTAAATTTTTTTTTTGGGTGAACAAAAGTTTAAGGGGAGGGGAGGCTACCCTATTTCAAGGCCAAGGCATGCCACAAGCCACAACGAGAACTTACAGTGGTACTTACAGATCGCCTACTATGGGGGATTGTTGGCAGCTAGAATTGAAATAAGCCTTGCAAGCGAAGTGCTTTGGTTCTTACTAGCTGAACTAACCCAGGTTGGCTTTGAAAAAGTAAATTGACCTTCAAGAAAGGCAGATTTTTTCTTATGGCAAGGTCAGCTTCTTCAGAATCACTGATTAGAGCACAAAGTGGCCTTTGGAAAGGTCTAAATTGATGCAGCAAAACTTTTTTATCCTATTTGTGACTTCTCAGAATAGTTTACATACAGGTACACTGGATATAAAATGGAATTTAAGGTTCCGAAGTTGTGGTTTGAGTGACAAATTGAAGCATATTTATGGAGTTTGAGGATTACTTTTGGGGTTTAACAAACTTGATGGTTCTGAACTTCTGGGGCATCCGTCTAGAAATATGTAGGAGTAGGCTGTTCATTATTGATATCTTTCATTGGCTTGACTTCCATTTAGTCCCATTCCAATATTTTAGCACCAAATCTCTTAGCAGTTACATTTCAATGCATATATGAAGATCTGTTTAATGTCATGATTATTATGTAATCTTGCATGGTGTCCGAACATAAATGAAGCTATTGATGCTTATTGAAACCTCATCATCCATTACTATTTAACTGGGTTGATGTATGTGTGTTTTATAAAGGTATACATTTAGTTTTCCTTCTGTTATTCCTCACAATTTACCTCAAACTTCATATAAGCTTCTATCTTTGAGTTTAAATAGCTGACGTTGTTGTTGTTTTCTTACTTAAGTTCACTGTTTTTTTTTTTTTTGGTACCATATAGGTATTCTCATGTCAACATTTACGTCAATTGAAACTAAGTTTCTCCTTGGGCAATTTTTAGTTCATTGTTTTTTTTTTCTTACTTAAGTTCACTGTTTGAAATGTTGCTTGTGAATGACTAATTTCTCCATTTTTTTCCTCCCCTTCATGCAGCCTTGTCCTCCTCTGTGTGACGTGAAAGGAAGCTATGTATCACAGTTTGAACATACAATCCTACTGCGACCAACGTGCAAAGAAGTTATATCGAGGGGTGATGACTACTAATGTGGGTTTAAAGGGGTTTCTTGTTGATAGATACACATTGTACCGGTGTTTTTTTGCAAGTTGTCGAGTGTACTATCAGCAGTTTGGTTTTATAGCCTGTTATTTAAGGGAGTCTGCCGAGTTTGCATAATAGGAACAGTAAGTTGTATTGGTAATTTGAATCAAAACAGTGACTTCTAATGATTCCCAATGTTCTTATTCAGTTGCAGTGAGAAATCAGGGATCGGCGGACATGTCCGGTTTGGGGTGGCAGGTATGTGTTAGGGAGCGAACTGAAGTGAATCCGTCGAAGAACGTGTGGCTTACAGAGCATTTAGAACCTATTTGGATAGGCTTCCAAAAAGTGTATGTTTTTCAGTAGAGCTTTTATTAAGAAAGGAGTTCTGCGTTTGAATATAGTAATTAGGAAATATTTTTTAAGTTATAAGATTTGTTTAAATAAAATGTGAAAGTACTTTTTTATTGCAAAAATATTACTGTAGTATTTCGTTTGATAAAAAAATCTTAAATTTTAAAGTTTTGAAAATAAGTAAAAATAACTATACATTAGGAATTTTTTTTCTTTATAATAATGCTTATTTAAGAAAAAGAAAAACTTGGAAAATATAGTGAGATTAGAGTGCCAATTTTTTTTTCTATATAATAGTAGTTCCAACAACAATCATATATGATACCTGAGGTAACTGCAATAGAGTCAACTTTATGATATACACACAACTAAATAGCGGGAACATTATGGGCGACTAGAGTTCATACACATAGCAAGTTCCATCAATTGAAAGCAAACATAGCTGCACTGCAGAGCAAACCAAACCTATGAATTAGCAAATTTTGGGTCATCAACAGCTCCAGCATTGTTAATAGCTTCTTTGTTGTAGATGTATCTCAATGCAAATGTGATTTTGACACGTTTCTCAAGTCAATTTTACTCAAATATAATTATTTTTACTTCTTGTGGATGGGCGTTGGCCAAACGCCACAAGTAATACAAAGAGGCCTTAAGTAAATAAGTTCAATTGTACAAGGAAAAAGACCATTGTTATAAACACAAGACACTAATATTTAACCCGCGCCTAGTATGTGCAAATGAAAATAATTCTCTTCCGCGAATAAGTTTGTAATTCAATTAACATTGGTCTCTCTCTTAGGGCATGTTTGTTTTTTATTAACTTTTTTGAATAATTGATTTTTTTTAATTAAAACCTATTTTATCTAAAATTTATCTTGTTTTTTTAAAGTGTATTACTTGATTATAAGTTAAGATTATTTTTTCATAACTAAAAACAAATTTTTAAATTTTTTTTTATTTTAAGCTTTTAATTATTTGATTTCAGATTATTTCAAAAGTTTTGATGAAGAAATACTTATTTGCCCTCAACCAAATAATTTTTTCAATAATTTTATATATTTTTTGGTAATTTAATACATAAAAGTAATTTTTTATACAATTCAAACAAAACTCTTTATTTTAAAATCAATTATGAATTAACATATCCAAACATAAATTAATTTTTTTTATAATCGATTTTTTTAAAAATTAATTATACAAATAATTGATTTTTAACATTATTTTTTTCACAGCTAATCCAAATACACACTTAGTTTTTAAGATTGTGATATGATGATGGTATTAGAAGTTCAATCCTTCACCAAGTCACCTATCCCATTTTCCTACTCAATACTTGCACATCAAAAAAGAAAGTCCTCCCACGGTGGAATTAGTTCCTACTCTTAGGACCACCCAAGCGGTAATCTAAGAAAGATCCACCCCCAGGGCCAAATGAACTTTGGTAGATTTTTCATCATGCACCCAACAGGGAAACCACAATCAAGAACAACAATTCACGAGCATCATAACCACAATCTATAATTGTTGACTACAACAAATAGAAATTTCACTCAATTTCCACTCCTAAAACATCATACTTATTGAGCAAATTTACATTTCAAAATCTATATGAGAAAGTAGTTAAAAGTTTGATCATTACTGCTCATACTTTTCATTAGTTAAAATTAAATTTCAGCATAAGATCAAAGAAGCTTATGTATTGTTTGAGTTTCAAGTTCAAAAGACTATTGCATAAGAGGATGAGTAACAAATATAAAATTATTATTGAGTCTTGATAGGTTGAACTTTTGAATTTAGTCACCGACATGGATTATACTCATAATTACCATAATCAGGGGTAGAGCCAAAAACTAAGATTGAGTGGGGCCAAAACAAATTATATCTAACATGAAATGATAAAAGAAAAAAAAACTAAAATTTAAAATGTATTAATAAAACTTATATAATTATCACTTGCACCTAATCTTAGGGGAGTATGGCATCTGGATGTCTCCCTCCCTCCACCTTTGACCATAATGGGAGTTAGATCAAACTTGTAAGCCATTCCTAACTTATATTTTCATTGAAAAACCATTAGGATGGGCTACCTTAAGGAATTCCCTTATAATTATCTTCTTATAAATTAAGGAATTTAATTTTTTTTCTTAAATTTTGGAATAAATAATGTGTAAATATAATCTTATTTTTTTTCTATTTTTTATATTACCAAAAAAAATAACAAAAAAAAAATGAAGTTATTAAGAATTTAATCAAATGTCCTAAAAGAAGAAGTTGTGTCACAGAAAGTTAAGATCTATACTTGCTTACGTAAAATCATAGATATTTTTTTAAATTATAGAATGATAGAGATTGAGAATTTGTTTGGGATATTAGTATGTGTTTGTATACCTATGTGTGGATTACTCTAGTATTTATTTATTTTTCCTTAGATAATGATATCTTTATCAGTTAAGGATATCAATATTTGAAAAAAACACCAAAGTAGTGTAGCAACTCACACATATGTGTGATAGAAATTTGAAATTTTGAACAAAAAAAAAATTTAATTTTAATCCACTATCAGTGTAAATAAATTTTACACTGCCATCCAATCATATGTCTATAAATCATTAAATGTGTTTGACTATCACAACAATTATTTAAGAAGTTTAACTTTTTTAACAGTGTAAAATTTCTTTACATTGACAATAGATCAAAATTAAACTAAAAAAAAATTCTCAAATTATGTATACACTGTAAAGTAAATAATTAGATTATGGATTTAATTTCAATTCACTGTCAGTGTAAAGTTTTTTTACACTGTCATTCAATCATGTGCTGATACATTATTAAAAGAGTTAGACTTTTTAGGTGGTTGTTGTGATAGTCAAACTCTTTTAATGATTTGGCAATACATGATTAGATGACAGTGTAAAATTTTTTTACACTGACAGTAGATTAAAATTAAACTCTTAAATTATTTACACTCAACTTCATGGTGAGGTGACTAGATGATGGAGTTAGCAACTTTGGAAATATGCTTGCATGACAAAAGAATACATGAGCTAACGTGACTGATTAAATATAATAAATAAATAAAATAGATATATAAGTTTTGAAAGATTATTATACAGAAAATATCTATCAAAAGTTGAATATATTATCTTAGGAGATTATTTAGTATTTATATATTCTTTTTAGGAACGTTTAGTTGAATTTAACAAATATTTGACAACACGCGTTACTTCGGACGTTAACCTGGAAGTTATCATCACAAGCCCCGTTCTTACCATTCTTTTTTTTTCTTTCTTTTATTTCATTTAAAAAAAAACTTTAACGGCAATTAATTCGGGATTGAGCCCAATCCGAAGCTCCAAAACGGAAATAATTCTAGGTTTTTGCTTTGACTAATTATTCATTTCGAGTTTCGTCTTTACTATGGTTTCTCCTCTTTTCGCTTCTTTTTATTTTCGTTATAGTTCGTTCGTGCCAAATTTCCGCACGTGCCTTTAGTTGGAGACAGTGTCACCGACCTTTTTTTTTTCTCTCTCTCTCTCTCCCTTTCTCCACGGCAAAAACAATCGTGAATCCTCGTTGTCGTGGTCGTCGATTGTTTCGGTTCCTTTTTTTTTTCCGATTCCATATTATTATATTATCGATTTCGAATTCTTCTCGGTTCTGTACTCGATTTCGATTCTTCACCGTTTTAAGGTTCGTTGTAACACATCAATCTCCTAGGGTTTCCGCGTTCCTTTTATTATTTGATTTGATTTGGTAATTAGGGCTTTTTACTGTTTTTATGTTTAATTGAATTTGTATAATCTTAATTGAATCTTTCAATTACCCCATGGCGAACAGAGGTTGGGATCCGCTTAGCGAGATTTCATATGCCCTTTTTTTTTTATAATTTTATATATAGAATTACCCAACTTGTAATGGTTGTTTGCATTCGATTTCTTTTGACCTTTTCTTCCTGAATTTGTATCTTCTGATCATATGAGTTTCTTCCTAGTACTTGAAATTGTTGACTTTTGATTTATGTTTGGAAGGATTTGAGTCATTTGACATTGAATTTGGTGGCAATAGTTTTGTGATGGGGATTTGTAGATTGTTCAATGGTTAGTGTCAGATAATCTTATTTAGTTTTTGTTTTTTTTCAAAATTCGCAGGAGTAATCCATCATTTTGGTCTGTACCCTGTTGGAGTTATGTGAAGAACAAAAAAGATGAAGCTACAGGCTCAAATTCCGGGCCAGATATCAGGGCAGGTACCTAATCAAGCAGGGTCTCAGTTGCCTGGACTCACTCAATTGAATGGGAATGCCATCCCTCCTCAGATGCCAAATTTGGGTGGTGTTCCGCGTTCGACAATTAATGTGGACCCTGAATTTCTTAGAGCACGCTCCTTTATACAAGGGAAGATGTAAGTTTTTTTTTTTTTGTATGTATGTTTTGATATTTGAGATATTGTTTATTCGCATTCAATCAGGGGGGTAACTTGACTGCATTGACTCTCATGAGGAATTTTATCAATCGGGGTAAAAAGTGGAGATGAATATTTTTTTTGTCTTAAAACTAACTATGAAAATGCAAGTGTAAACTTAATCATGAAAGCCAGTGTATGTTATAGATAGGTTCATAAAGGAAATAAACCATTGGATTTATCTAAAACAAAACAAAAGGGAAAGGAAAGTAATGATTTTTTGGCATTTGATTATTATTCTATATTTCATTTTATGTTGTGGCTCACTTGTATGGCATAGTTGAATTTTTAGGCTAAGATATGATAATATATTTTGTTTAGTCAGTTTCAGAATTTTATTCAGACCGTAAAAATCTACACTTTTTCACAATTGTATTTGCAACTTGCCTGACAACATTGAGTTTCGCGTCATTGTCTTCCACTATATATTTTATGGCTTAGGTGAACTAGAATATACTCTTTCTGTCTCTAAATCTATTATGTGTCCGTTGTCCCACCTGTCATTTGCTTTTTGACTTTAAAAATAGTATAATGTGCACATAAGATTAGACTATGATAATCTTTTCTGTTCTTGTCAATTTTACTGCACCAATAAACATTTTACTCTTCACCTTCCAGCTGTGAGATATTATTGCAACGCCACCAGCAGCCAGTTACAGAGTTACAGAGAAGGAGGGTTAAGGATCTTGCAAAACGCCTGGAGGAGGGCATGTTAAAAGCTGCTCTCTCTAAGGTTTTCTCTAGGCCTTTACCTAATTTTCTTTTCCACTATTTGGAGGGATCTAAATCTTCTTCCTTAATTTTAAATACTTGAGATTTCTGATTCTGGAAGTAACAACATGGAACCTTTAAACTGTTTCCTCGGTTAATTTTTACGATCTATGGACTGTTCTTTGGCTTTAATATGCATTTTGTCAACGGTTACCATTTTTAGCATTGACAATGTTTTGGACTTATCTTTTAGGAGGACTACATGAACTTGGATACACTAGAGAGTCGTTTGTCTAATTTCCTCATACGATCATCTATGAATAATCACAACCAACAATATCCACAGCTTGTTAGCTCTTCTCCAGTTGGTACAATGATACCAACGCCCGGTTTGTCTCATGTTCCAAATTCAAGCATGGTGGTCGCATCTTCTGTGGATGCCTCAATGATTGCTGCCAGTGGGTGTAATAGCATAGTATCTACATCTGTCAATAATGGAAGCATGTTACCAGCTGGTGGCATGCTTGGCAATTCGTTAAATAGATCTGATGGTAATATTAGGTGTTATAATTCTTTACCCAATTACCCAATTACCCAATCCTCGCTTCACTTTTCTTTTCTTGCATTATAAAGTCTATTTATTGCAGGTTTGTCTAATGGTTATCAGCAGTCTTCCACCAGCTTTTCCATTGGTTCGGGGGGAAACATGTCATCAATGGGGGTGCAGAGAATTGGAAGCCAGATGATTCCTACTCCTGGATTTAGTGTCGGCAGTAATCACTCATACATGAATATAGATTCTTCTACTAATAGCAATGCCTTTTCCAGTGTAGAGTCTACAATGGTATCACAGTCACAGCTGCAGCAGCAGAAGCAGCATGTTGGTGGCCAAAACAGTCATGTATTGCAGAACCTTGGCAGCCAAATGGGTAGTGGAATGAGATCTGGTTTACAGCATAAATCATTTGCAAACTCAAATGGTGCTATAAATAGCGGGCTAGGCTTGATTGGAAACAATATACATCTTGCGAATGAACCCGGCACTTCTGATGGCTATGCCTCAGCTTACGCTAATTCCCCAGTAGTGCAGGGTAATCTTTCTTACTCCTTTTTCTTTTATTTTATAAAGGATTGAACCTAAGACCTTTACCTCCAACCCAGCACCTCTGTTTAGTGGTATAATCTTTTTGGCTATATTGTTTTTTGTTGGGTGGGTTTATGTCTGTGTGCATGTGCCTTTCCCCTTGGACACTCAGGGGGACAGAAAATATATTTTTCTCCTTAGAAATTGGCATCTCACAGAAAGGGTAACAATTTTATTACCAGGTGATGGATATGGGTTGAGTAATGTTGACACTTTTGCTTCTGGAAACTTTTATGCGTCTGCGACATCCTCTGGGTCTATAATGAACACTCAGAACATGAATTCAGTAAAATTGCCATCAATACCCAAAACCAGCTCGATGATAAGTGGTCACTCGAATTTGCACGGTATGCAGCAGGCTGCTCATATGAAGTCTCAAGCAATTAATCAGTTGGAAAAGTTGAATTTTCAGTCTTCATTGACTTCAAGAGATGGCCTTCTGCATTCTCAACAGCAATATCAGCAAAGGCCCCAACAATTTCAACAGCCAGAGCAGTATTCACAGCAGCAATTTCAACTGAAGCTGCAAAGTCAGCAACCTCAGCATTTGGTCAACAGTGAATCTTTCAGTCAGTCTCAGCCCTCTTCCAATCTAGAAAACCGAGTGAAGTCTGAGCCTGGAGTTGAACACCATAAAGAAGTGCTCAATTCTCACGTTTCTGAACAGTTCCATATGTCTGAGATGCAGAAACAGTTCCAGCAGAACTCCTCCGAAGATTACTCTAGGGGTGCTCAACATCTTTCATTTCCATCTGGTCAGCATGATTTAGCCTCATCAACACCTCAAAATTCGCAACAAATGTCGCACCCACATCAATTGGTTGCAGAGTCTCAAAATAATTTTAGCTGTCTTACAGTTGGGGAACAATCCAAATCAGTAGTTCCAAATCAATGGCCTCAATCACAAGATGGTAACCACATCCCTGGGAATATTTCACATGACCAGCATCTCCACATGGATTTTCATCAAAGAATGTCAGAACAAGATGAAGCTCAATGCAATAATTTATCATCAGATGGATCTATTATTGGTCAAGCTGTTGCTTCTAGAGGCTCAGCTGAGCTGCTAGACTCAGGAAGTCCTATTAAAAAGGCGCACAGGAATCAACAGAGGTGGCTTTTATTTCTACTTCATGCTCGACGATGTTCTGCCCCTGAAGGGCGATGCCGAGAACGCTTTTGTTCTATTGCGCAAAAGTTATGTAAGCACATAGATGGATGCACCCTGTCTCATTGTCCATATCCTCGTTGTCATCATACTAGGTTATTGCTTCATCATTTCATAAACTGCAAGGATCCATGTTGCCCTGTTTGTGTTTTTGTAAGAAATTATCGACGTGCATTTCAACTTAAGCCTCAGATTCGGCCAGATCCCCAATCAAGTTTGCCAATTGCAGTAAATGGATCCTGCAAATCCTACAATATTGTAGGCCCATCACCTAGATTGATCTCAAAGCCTCCAGTAGTTGCTGAAACTTCAGAAGACCTGCATCCATCTCTGAAACGTATAAAGATTGAGCAGTGCTCCCAGTCTGTTAATCCTGAAAATGACAATTCTGCTTCATCTGTTTCTGCAAATTGTGAATCACATGTTTCCAGGGATACTGAGTCCCAAGCCTATGCCAGTGGTGAGATGTCTATCTCAATTAAATCTGAGCTTACAGAAGCTAAGCCAGAAGTTCCGGCACATTTGGTACAGGAAAATCTTAGCGAGATGAAAATGGACAATGATAACTTAGATGATAAAACGGCTGGTGGTGAACCTGTCACATATGATGAGCCTGCTAATTTAGCTAGGCCAGAAAATATTAAAACTGAGAAAGAAACTGGACAAGATAAGCAACAAAATGTGATGCAGCCACCTGAAAATGCAGCTGGAACCAAGTCTGGTAAGCCAAAAATAAAGGGGGTCTCATTGACTGAACTATTTACTCCAGAGCAAGTCAGGGAACATATCACTGGCCTCCGGCAATGGGTTGGCCAAGTAAGTCTTTTTATGTTCTTGTGCCATTTTTTTCAAGGGAAAAAATTACTTTAAGTCCATTAGTTTAATAATTGAATGTATCTGTAGTATAAACCAGTTCCATTGTAGTTTAAAAACTATGGAACTCTATTCAAGTATGCTTCTTCATAATAGTGTGCATATCTGTAGTTGATAAGTATAAGAATGGAGTGTGTCCTTTGAGTATTATCATAATTGGAGTTTGAATGGTGGACTCACTGTGACTAAGTTTGAGAATCAAACATCATCTTCTGTCCTTTATGTTGGTGCTAAATCAGCATAAGGGATGGTCATTTTGGTACCTATGGGAAAATTATATTTTGTTTTTTTTCCTCTATGATTACTGTATTACACTTTTTTTGTTGTTTTAAATATGATTTGGACTTTGTGTAAGTATGTGTTAATGGACATGTAATTCATCAATGACCTCGGGTTTGATTGCACATCCTTTACTTCAAGAACGCCAGTAGCTGGTGAGGTCACAAGTTCAAAGAAAATATAAAGTTGCCGTGGTGTCTAACACTGTAACTTAACTTTAAAAATAAGATAGAATGAGTCATTCAATGATAAAACAAAATGGACCATGTACTGTTATTTTATGGTAACTAAAATATGGTTTTGGCATCACAGCATTGAACAACTTTTTTTTAAAAAAATATTTATAAAAGAAGAAAATTTATTAGAATGAGGAAATGAGTATGAAGAAAAGTTAAAGTAGAATAAGATATTCTCCTTTCAGAAAGCTACATAGAAAGTGCAGTAAATAGTACATCAAAATCTCCGTTCCCTCTACAACTCTGCTTCATAAAACATTGTTTTCATCTTCTCCTTCTCATAATATTTTGTTAGGTGAATATTTTGCATACAACAAGCTGGAAAGATTAATTGAACCATTATATGTTTCTTCTAAATGTTCAGGGAATGTGTTGATTCCAAATGTATTGTCCTTTAATGCCATACACTTTTTAAAAACCTTTCCTATCATCCCGTTATTATTTAACAATGCTAGGTTATGTTATTTCTCCTAAAGCTGAGGTTTATAAATAATTTTTTAAAGGTTTGGCTAAGCATTATATTCTGCTTGTTTTTACTTGTTCATTTGCTATATCTCATGCATAACATTACTCTAATTGTCTCTAGTATCCACGTCTTACCATGGTGCATCTATTTTCTTGTGACAGAGCAAATCAAAAGCAGAGAGGAATCAAGCAATGGAGAATGCAATGAGTGAAAACTCCTGTCAATTGTGTGCTGTAGAGAAGCTTACTTTTGAACCACCACCTATTTATTGCACAACTTGTGGTGTTCGCATTAAAAGAAATAATATGTATTATACCATGGGTGCTGGTGATACACGGCATTATTTTTGTATTCCATGCTATAATGATGCTCGTACAGAGAACATTTTTGTTGATGGGACTCCCATTCCCAAGTCAAGGTTGGAAAAGAAGAAAAATGATGAGGAAACTGAGGAATGGGTGCGTATCACATGTGTCATTTTGTTGCTTGATTGGCAGTTTATTTGTTTTATTAACCATCTATTTTTGTGTGCAGTGGGTTCAATGTGATAAATGTGAAGCTTGGCAACATCAAATTTGTGCCTTATTTAATGGTCGAAGAAATGACGGTGGGCAAGCTGAATACACTTGCCCTAACTGCTATATTCAAGAGGTAGAAAGAGGAGAGCGCAAGCCCTTACCCCAAAGTGCTGTCCTTGGAGCCAAGGATTTGCCGAGAACTATTCTCAGTGACCACATTGAACAACGGTTATTTAGGCGATTAAAACAAGAAAAACAAGAGAGGGCAAGGTTTCAAGGGAAAAGTTATGATGAGGTGATTAATCTACTGGTTGCCACTAGCTGTAGCTTTTTAGATTAACATTGACTATGTAGAGGTTGTTACCATTGTTTATAGGATATACTGAAAATTTGTGCTGGAAAGTTTGGGTTATTGGAACAAGCGTGCTCATGATGCTACGGTTTCTGTCTAATCATCTATTAGTTATGACCTAAAGAGTTGATGCTTTTTGAAGAATCCATAGAATCAATAATACATTGTGAATTTTCTTGAAATGAAGTTCTAATGTCACTTATTTCCTCTTTTTTCTTCCCCTGGTGAATGTAGCTTATGTAGTATTACTATTTTATTCTGTCCAGTGAGTTGTTAAGTTTTTTTTTTTTTTTGGTTTAATAGACGTTTAGGGGGAGGGGAGGCTACCCCATTACTAAGGTAATGGATACAAGCTATTTACTATATTCTTATTTCTTTGTATATCAGTTATTCAAGTGGTATGCTTCACTATTAGTTGTCAGAAGTATGTTTGGTTGAACTTTTTCTTTCATCATTCATTTTTTAATATATTCTAGTTCTTTACTGTTTTTTTAATCTTAGTGTATTTCTGTTTATTGGAAATTGATGATTACACTCCTTGCTAGCACGTTCTGGTTTCCAGTGGACTACTAATTCCATTGAGGTGTGTGTTTTGCTGTACATATATGAAACATTTTCACTTGGATGTTATCAGGTGCCTGGAGCTGAATCGCTTGTTGTAAGAGTTGTGTCATCTGTTGACAAGAAGTTAGAAGTGAAACAGCGGTTTTTGGAGATTTTTCAGGAAGAAAATTACCCAACAGAATTCCCGTATAAATCTAAGGTAATGAGAAAGTTGCTTTAATAGTTCTGCTGGTAATTGAATCATTATCATTAATGATGAATATTGATGCCCTTAGGTTTCTGTTCCAGGTAGTTTTGTTGTTTCAAAAGATTGAAGGCGTGGAAGTATGCCTATTTGGCATGTATGTTCAAGAATTTGGATCTGAATCTCAATTTCCCAATCAGCGCCGGGTGTATCTTTCATATCTGGACTCTGTGAAGTATTTTAGGCCTGAGGTTAAAGCAGTGACTGGAGAGGCTCTTCGGACATTTGTTTACCATGAAATTCTGGTAAACTTTTAGTCACTAATGTCTCGCTCTTATGTAATGTTTGTTACATCCTTTTGGAACCCTTGGAGATATTCAAGTTCTGACTTATTACTTCCTGTAAATTGTATTCTATAATAATTGAGTAATTTTCATTATAATTTGTTGCTTTGTAGATTGGATACCTTGAATATTGCAAGAAACGTGGTTTTACAAGCTGCTATATATGGGCCTGTCCTCCCTTAAAGGGTGAAGATTATATTTTATATTGTCATCCAGAAATTCAGAAAACACCAAAATCTGATAAGCTTCGGGAATGGTGAGTCTTAGAGCTTCAAGATAAGCAAAAAGAGAAAGAGTACAAAGTAATATGTTTTATTCATCTCTAATTTTATTTTCTTTTGTGAACATTTTTCTTCAGGTATCTATGCATGCTAAGAAAAGCTGCCAAGGAGAATATTGTGGCCGATCTCACCAACTTATACGATCATTTCTTCGTATCTACTGGTGAATGTAGGGCTAAGGTTACAGCTGCAAGGCTCCCATATTTTGATGGTGACTACTGGCCTGGGGCTGCAGAGGATTTGATTTATCAGCTTCGCCAAGAGGAAGATGGCAGAAAACAAAATAAGAAAGGAACAACTAAAAAGACTATTACAAAAAGAGCTTTAAAAGCATCTGGTCAGTCAGATCTTTCTGGAAATGCCTCGAAAGATCTGCTCCTAATGCATAAAGTAATTTGCCGTTTTAAATCTATCTATCTGAAATATTTTTGTTCTTTTGGGTAAATGAGATCCCTTCGAAATCATTTTTTAAATTCTTTGGTTATATTATATAACACTATCTTCAAGCAATAATTCCTTCTCCTTGCTTAACTGCTTTTAATATTTAAATGTTGGGTTCCTTATGTGTAATAATAATTTTCTTCTTACAAAGCTCTTGATCTTTCTCCAGCTTGGTGAAACCATTTGCCCGATGAAGGAAGATTTTATCATGGTTCATTTGCAGCATGCTTGCACTCACTGTTGTATTCTAATGGTGTCTGGCAACCGTTGGGTTTGCAACCAGTGCAAGAATTTTCAGATTTGTGACAAGTAAGGATTCTTCAATCTTATATTCATTTTTTGCCATGTGACGGGGAAATTCCAATTCGTTAAACATTTATTAAAAGATATTCAGTATATTGATCCAATATAAATGGTCTCAGGTGTTATGAAGCAGAACTAAAGCGTGAAGAGAGAGAAAGGCATCCTATTAATCAGAGGGAGAAACATACCCTTTATCCAGTAAGTAATCAAGCCTATCTAATGTTGACATGTAAAGTGAGTGTTCTGTACTAGTTCAGTTCTTCTGTACTGCTGTGTGAGATTTTGTTAGCACTTTGATGTTAATCACCTTGGTGTCTGCCTAATTTCGACTTTGAGGAACCAAGGTGTTAGATAAATTTTGGAGTTCTAAATTTGACCTGGTATAAAGTATAGTGCATGTTTGGTTTTGATTATTTTACTCTCAAAAATAGCTTTTCAGCCAAGAACTCCCTCTTGCACATTTTGATTTTAGGCTTTTCTGAAAACAAAAATAAGCTATTTCAAGCACGCAAAGAATCTTGTGATAGCTACTAGTTAGAAGGAATGAATTTGGAATTTTTTTAACTTGCATTTTCTTGCAGTTTGAAATTACCGATGTACCAGCTGATACAAAGGACAGAGATGAGATTCTTGAGAGTGAATTCTTTGACACTAGACAGGCATTTCTGAGTCTCTGCCAGGGAAATCATTATCAGTATGATACACTAAGGCGGGCCAAGCATTCCTCGATGATGGTCCTCTATCATCTTCATAATCCAACTGCTCCTGCATTTGTGACAACTTGTAATATATGCTATCTTGACATAGAAACTGGTCAAGGTTGGCGTTGTGAAGTTTGCCCTGAGTACGATGTATGCAATGCTTGTTATCAAAAGGATGGAGGCATTGATCATCCTCATAAGTTGACAAATCATCCTTCAGTGGCAGATCGTGATGCTCAGAACAAAGAAGCAAGGCAGCTTCGTGTATTTGCGGTATTGTATAAGATTTTATCTTTTGTTCCTGTGGATTGTCTTATTGAAATGAATGTGCTTATATCTCACTCGGTTACATTGTATGTCAAATAAAACAGTCATTGATTCACATGTGATGAAATTTGAGCATGAAGAAGAGTTGCCTTCATTTATTTATTCTGACAAGTGCAACATATAAAACTATGTAGTGTGAATTAGAGCATAAGAATTAAGAATTTTCTTGAATTTCATACGTTTGATGATTATCAATGACACTGGAAAAAGAAGATTATCAGTGACATGTTAATTCTAATGTCTTGCAAATTTTAAAAGAATCAAGTACCAAATTCTTCACAGGTACATTGTGTTATTACATGGTACATAACTGATTTTTGTTGTGTTTGGTCATAGTGATAGTTCCATTATTTATTATTGGCTTCTTTGTAGTCTATATTTGGTAGATAAAAAGTGAAAATGTATTGGTGCATATTTATTAACTTAAAATTAAACTCTGGAATGCCTCTTATGCTTTTCAGTAGTATTTTGTCACTTTCTTTCATCATTATCATGTTTTTGAATTTTTGTTGGCTGTTGCCTGCTTCTCCTGTCTAGTTACTACATTATTTTGACTAGCTATCTCATTTTATCACCATGCTTAGTGGTGATATTGCACCTTTTTATATAGCATCTGATGTAAATGGATTTTGTAATTACAGCTACGGAAAATGCTTGATCTACTTGTGCATGCATCCCAATGTCGTTCAGCACATTGCCAATATCCAAATTGTCGCAAGGTGAAGGGGCTTTTCCGCCATGGGATGCACTGCAAAACACGTGCTTCCGGAGGTTGTGTTCTTTGCAAGAAAATGTGGTATTTGCTTCAACTTCATGCTCGTGCTTGCAAAGAATCTGAGTGCCACGTACCACGTTGCAGGTTTGTGGGTCAGGCATTGCCATTTTACTCAAGTTACTCTTTTTTGTTTTATAGACTTTGCATGTATAACTTTGTTTTTTTTTTTGGGGGTTAAATCAGAGATTTAAAAGAACATTTAAGGAGGTTGCAGCAACAATCTGATTCACGGCGAAGAGCTGCTGTAATGGAGATGATGAGGCAGAGAGCTGCAGAAGTTGCCAACAATGCTGGATGAGCAATTTTACATGTAAATATGGGATGCTTTGAAGAAATGCTCTAGACAGAGGTAGACATTAGCTTCACCCTTGCTTTACTTAGACAATGCTGGGAACCTTGCTCTGACAGTAGTTCGTAGATGGTTTATGTGATTGGGAAGGATAGGGAGGGTATATATGACAACCTTGCAGATTCGCTTGTCTATCTCCACATGATTGTCACGATGAGGATCTGAGTTCAGCCAATTAGTGCTGCCGCCCTCTTCTACAAGGACAAACCAGGTCCAGCGGGGCATTAGGGCGGTGTGTCTGTGTATGTGGGCCGATTTAGTGATTCTTTGATTTTGTCAGCTTCTTGTATTATGTCAAATGCCACCCTTGGGTGGCAAGTGTACTATAGTCCTAATTCGTCTAAAGTGTCTTTCAAATCAATGTCTTACACATTAAAAGGGGAACTTGGTATCAAGTCGCTTCCAGTCCATTTTTTTCTCCTTTTAAAGATTGCCCGCTTTTGTAGAATCTTTTATTTAAAGATGAAAGATAAATAATTAGAATCTTCGCAGATGCGAAAATTCATAATTGATTCTGCTTCTATATTGGATAGTATCTGCATGTTTCTTACGCAGGCCTTTTTTTTTAGAAAAAAAAATTATATTCCTCTACGCTTTACTGCTATGAAATATATTCTACGAGTAAATTTTTTCAACTATTAGTAAATAAGTGAATTTTTTTAATTATTAGTAAAATAAGAACGTATGAGATAATACATTCTAGCATATGTTTTGTATTGTAAAGAAAGGAATGATTCAATTAGATTAGATAGGAAGTTAAGATTCAATTAAATTATATTTTTTCGTATATAACTTTCATACCATGATTATTCGTTTAGTCCAATTCTATATTATGAGATATTGTGTTTTAAATTTTACTAATAATTTTAATTATTTAATTTAATACTTTAGAAGATGATCCAATAATAATATATAACTTATTTTTTAATTTTAACATTATTCAACAATAATATTTTATTAAGTAATTATTAAATTAAATGCAATAGTTTAAAATAAAAAAGTAAAGTAATATGTTAATGATATTATCTAGAAAAAATGTGAATATATTCTAGTTTGATTTATATAATTTTTTTGGTTATAAGGTAAGGTTGTAAAGGTATTTTTGAATTAGTTTTTACGTTAATCAAGACTAAGTTTTTTTTTTTAACATCTTAAGAGTATATCTCTTATATTGTTTTAATACATTTAGAAAATTTAATTAATTCTTTTAAGTGTTGGTGGCTTAAGGTTGGAATTGAGTCATTAATTCAAATATTACACTAATCAAGATACCCGAGTTTTATACAATTTAATTTACTATCGAGACTTTGAACTACATCATATAATAAAGTAATATGGTTTAGTCTAATAAGTCAGTGTTTTCGATTTAGAATCCGTTTGTTTGAATTTTTTTTGTGCGAAAAAAATTGTTTTTTTAATTAAAAAGCTACTTATATAAAATTTTAAGTTGTTTAGTTAAGCTTTTCGAAAAAAGTAAAATAAAAAAAAACATATTTTAAACTTTTTTTAGAAGTCACATAAAGCCGCACCAATATATGAGAGAAGAAAAAAGCTCTTATGACACAAAAAAAGTATTTTTTAATAATTATATCTAAATATAAAATAACTTTTCCCTTTTATAAAACATTTTAAATAAACACTATCATAAAAACTTATCAAACACACCCTTTTTTAATATTAAAATTTTGAAAACACCACCGTTTAGATTTGAGTCGTGCAAACGGCCACGGAATGTGACTATTATGATGAAGTGTGAAAGAATTTCTCCTCCTGTCGGGCTGAACAAATGGGAACTACGGCGTGTACGTGGACGCACGGAATTCACCATTTCTGGATAATTTTCCCTGGGTGTGTGTATGTAACAGTGTGTTGTTCCAAAATTATGTGGTCCAAATTCATCCTTCTCTTCTCGCCTCTCGCTTCCTGTCCATTTCTTTCAAGTTCCAACATGACCACTAAACTCCAATCCCCAATTCCAATTGGTGTTACACCATTTTCATTTTGCACATACAATATTACATTAAAAAAAAAAAAAAAAACCTTTTAATTGCGGAACCACATTCACAGACACCATATTACTACTTTGGTTCTTGAACGGTAAGAGCTGAATCATAATCATGATCGCAGCTAATAGCAGTGTGTACCCAAAGTGTCTTGGAGGTTCCAATTCCATTTCTTTCTCAAAAACCAATCGTTTTCTTCTCTCCTTCAACAACAACAACAACAACAACCTTGGTCCATGCCACACTTGTTGGGGACCAAACTCTCGGTCGTTTCAAGTTCCCAGGGCTGCTGCGACTCAAAACGACAACGAAGATGAAAAACGCGAGGTGCAAAAGCAGCCATCGGTGTCGCTTAGCCTGGACGACGTGAATCCGGTGGGACTGGGTCGAAGATCGCGGCAGATATTCGATGAGGTTTGGAGAAAATTCTCGGGGTTGGGTCAGATCTCTAGGACTATACGAAGCGATGATAAGGATGCGCTTGATGCCCTTCTCATCCGTGAAGGTCCCATGTGCGAGTTCGCCATCCCTGGCGCTCAGAATACTACTGTGCTTGTTGTTGGTGCCACCAGTCGCATTGGTCGCATTCTTGTCCGCAAGCTCATGCTCAGGGGTTACGTCGTCAAGGTAAGCTCTAAGGTGCCTCCTTATGTTATTCGATCATATTGTGGTATGGTATGAGTTCTCAAGCATTTTATTGATAAGAATTACTCTTGTACACTTTTTTTGTTTTTTAGTTTTTTCGGTATCAGTATTCAGGTAAGTTGATAAGTATTTGGTTGCTAATTATATTTAGTAAACTTTTTAACATTTATTGTTAAACCAACCATCAATACAACTTGTTACGATTTCACTTAAGCCTAAGCGGAGAGCCCAATCCAAAAGACTAGTTTATTGGATGGGAAAGTCTCATGCTTTAAGTACCCCATTGAGTTGCCTTTTCTAGACAATTTGAGAGATAATATTACTTATCATAGGTGCCGTACCCATAAGGATACCATAACAACTTCCTTAATTGAGGGGATGGTTGATTTTACAATAAATGTTTAGAAGTATATTAAATATAATTAGCAACTAATGAATGCTTGACAACTCATTATGGTACCGAAACCCAAGAAAAAAAAAACGGGTATTGTAATCCCCTAACAAATAAAAAATTAGAACTAAGAATGCCATTTGTTACCGTATGTGACTTAACAACTTCTTCATTATGTGCTGATAAACTGGCGTAAAATATTATTTAAATGGTTTTTGTGTGCAATAAAGGCTTTGGTAAGGAAGGCAGATCAGGAGGTGGTAGACTTGCTTCCAAGGTCAGTAGAGATAGTGATTGGGGATGTTGGTGATCCCGCCACGGTCAAGGCTGCTGTAGAAGGCTGCAACAAAATAATCTATTGTGCCACTGCCCGCTCTGCTATTACTGGTGATCTCTTCAGGGTTGATTATCAAGGAGTTTATAATCTGTGTAAAGCATTTCAGGTCTGCCTCCACACTTTGAAATCTCCCTCCCCAATGTGTGCCTGTATGCATGATGCAAACCTTTGTGTCATGAAGAGGAAATGCCATACCATGGATGAAAATTACCATATCTTTATGACTGTATATCTACATGGATAACACATCATTACATATTAATTTACATCCAAATATTGTTTGATAAAACTTAAATTTGACACAAATTTCAGGATCACAATAATAAATTGGCGCAATTGCGGGCTGGGAAAAGCAGTAAGAGCAAGCTCTTGATTGCCAAATTCAAATCTGCATCTTCATTGAATGGATGGGAAGTACGTCAAGGAACTTACTTCCAGGATGTAGTTGCCACAAAATATGATGGAGGGATGGATGCTAAACTTGAGTTCACTGAGAATGGAGATGCTGTTTTCTCAGGTATATCTGGTGGATATTGATGAACAATACCAAAAGGTTTTGTAGGATGTATTGCTTGCTTGTAAGGGAGAATTCACACTTTTAATTATTTTCCAGATAAAAAAATAAGAGTAAAAGAGATTCTACACACTCTCTTTTGACCCCTATATTTCATATTAATTTTAGGGTATGTCTTCAATAGAGGAGGCTACGTGGAACTATCAAAAAAGCTTTCTCTACCTTTAGGTTGTACTCTCGACAGGTATCAGATACTAGATAGATGATTTTTGTAGCTAAGATAATCATCTAGAATTGTTTTGTATTTTGCTAAAAATATGAACTTCTATCGTGCATAATGAGTCAATCTGACATGATAGGTATGAGGGTCTGGTTCTCTCTGTTGGTGGCAATGGAAGATCTTATGTATTAATTCTAGAAGCTGGTCCTTCAGTGGATCCAAGTCAGAGCAAATTGTATTTTGCAAGAATTAGTACAAAAGTGGGATTTTGTAGGGTAAGAATCATTTTCCTTTTAATGAAGTTATGGTTTCTCCATTCTGACTAACCTGGTTTGAAATTTCATTTTTTCTAAGCGCTGATGATTGGTCAAGTTATAGCTTTTGTGTTTCCTGTCCGTATTACTTTGGCAGGTTAGAGTACCATTTTCATCATTTCGCCCAGTGAAACCAGATGATCCTGTGTTAGACCCTTTTCTTGTACATACATTGACAATACGCTTTGAGCCTAGAAGACAGGTTATGTCCACTACCTTATTGTTTCCAATTCACTTCATTAAATTTAGCTTGTATACCTTGTATATCTGCCTAGCAACATCTCAATGCGAGAAAAAAAAGGTAATGACAGTTTCTAAACTCCTATAACAGAAGCTTATTGAGTATTTCTGTCCAAGCGAAAGCCTAAACCTTAGAGGGAGTTTTAACATTCCAAAAGGAGTTAGGGCTGAATTGTGAGTGCAAGGGCTCAGAATTAAAAAATGGAAAAAATATTTTCAAGTTGCCTGACCTGAGTCCAAGGTTCCTATCTGCAAAATAATTGGTTATATGTTAAAATATATTTTATGAATGATTGATAGCTAATAATAGTAAATTAAAAACTACCAAAATTTCCCCCATTATAAGCTTTTCATATCACCCATGCTGTATGACCCAAAAATTTTGGTGTTAACTAATTTTAGGACCTTAGCCATCTGACTAAACAAATGCAAAAGTTTATTGACATATGGGAAGCAAAAAATGTAAATTAAAATTAGCTGTGTATAAGGGAGTCTATGACTCCATGCCTTACCAATTCTATTCTACAAGATCACGGTCATACTCAAATTACTATATCCTACTTGGCTTCCTGCTTAGCTACCCACCAAAAGTGAGGTCATTACCTTATTATCCTTTACATTTTTTTAATGACAATTATCTTCCTTTCCTGTTAAATCCCTTATAAACTTCTAGACACATGTACAATAATTTACAAAGTTCCCCTATTTCCTTACTTTTTTTTACATAACTTTTTTCTCTTTTCCCTACCTAAACTTTTGTTTATTCAAATTAGTGTATAATTGCTGTTTGCTGATCCTATATTCATTCTTGTTTCAGAGGCCTGTTGAAGTAAATACAGCAATGAAACAGGATTTGAGAAGCTTTAAGCTTATATTGGAATATATAAAAGCCTTGCCTGTAGGTGCTATTATGCAGTTTCCTCTTATTATGGCATAAACTACAATAATGTTGATTATATGCTTGTCAAATGTTCGCTCTATACGTATTGTAAAATCTCTAGTTCAATTATAGATTCCAATGGCAGAGCTTACTCTCATATTAGTTGCATCTTGATGTTGAGATTAATGATGATGAAATGGTTATTCCATTTTTTTCTTCTCGAGATAATAATGTGTAAGGGTGGCAGCCAGCAATAGTATTGGACCATAAAGGATGAACACATGGATATTTTATTAAGAACTTTAATTTTCTATCTTTTGAAAGACGTGGTTACTCTTATATTAAATGTGGATATGTCTTACAAAGTGTGACTGTTTTGGTAGACATCTTTTAAGTCCTTTTATGTTATATTACATTGCATAATGCTCTCTGAAATTTACTTCTCTTTTCTCCTTTATTTCTCTCTTTTCTCTCTCACACACACATTATATTTCTGTATCAAAATGTTTATCTTTGTTCACTTGGAAGATGACACTCTAAATTTTGTTGTGCTGATATTAATGAATTTAAAATACTTGGCTCTGACAACCTTGTAATGCTTGGCAGTCGTTTGTCTAATTGCTGACAACTTAGTCCAACTTTCGTCAAAACTGGCTGTCCCCCTCCCCCCAACAATCACCTGTCAAGCCTCTCTTGCATGTAGGTTTATTGATATTTTGGCGCAAGTCATGAAGGGAATTATGTCATCGTTATCATATTCAAATTAGTTATTCCAAGGGTGGTATTATCTCTTGTAATGTTGCTTGGCAGTCTAAAAAGAACTTGTGCTGCATACATTTTATCACTGCTTGCTTGCAGATCTTGTTCTGCTTGATACCAATAATAAAAGTTAGTAACAATGTGAAAGAAGAAAACAAGCAAGATGACTGTGCTTAACAAGGCATCTGCATGATATATGTTCGGCACTAATGTTGATGACACTTATCAGCTTAATGTAAACTTTGTGTGTGAATATACTGCAGACTGGGCAAGAAACCGATTTTGTCCTAGTTTCATGTTCAGGACTAGGAATTGAACCTTCCAGACGGGAGCAGGTTCTTAAAGCCAAGAGGGTTGGTTTCATTCTTCGTTTAGTTTCTGACTTGGTTGAGAGTTGCTTTTTTTTTTTTGTTATGCCTGATTATGTCAATATTGAATTCTCCAGGCAGGGGAAGATTCCTTAAGAAGATCTGGCCTTGGATACACAATAGTTCGTCCCGGTCCCCTAGAGGTAAAGTCCCTGCTGCAGGTGGAACATATACCTGAATGTGCATTGGATTATTAATTGGTTATGACTGTTAAAACATTTTCACAATTAATGCTCTGATTTATTTGCACAACTTAGCACTTGCATATGAGGGAAACAAAAAAAAAAATGGTCACAAGTGAAATGAGAATGTGTGTGATTGCATCTGCATGATACCAGGGGCAAATGCCTTATGGGGAAAATGGCCCCACTAATATTCTGCTATAGATTTATAGAGCTTAGATCATAACCCTCACTGTATATTTTGAATTACCTCCACTGCCGCCTATTTGTCAACAATTTTTTGACTAAAATGTAAGAAGGCTAGCCTTCAAATTCACTTTACTCATTTGAATACCACTAGTCCATATAACTCACTGCCTCATTTTTTTTTTTTTTGGAGATTTCTATTTGTAGAGCATTGTTAAGAAAAAGATAATAGATTTTTGTGTTCTCTTGCTCTGTAAAAGGTATAAATTAGTTTAAAATCATAATTGCTTTTATGTTTTAAATAAATGTTTCCTCTTTCTGTTACCTATTTTGTTAGAATAGTAGGACTCTTGGTGTTTTAGGAGTCTTATGATGTTAGTAGTCTTATTGGGCTGGAATTGTACTAGTTTTTACTACACTAGTACTTGACCTAGATTGGTAGTATAAATAGGTGTTATTGCTTTGTGTCTAATAGGCACAATTTCTTTCAAACATTCTGTTTCAACATGGTATCAGAGCAGTACCATCTCTCGTGACTTATCATTATTCTTCTGCCAAGTTCCCCAAAATAGGGAACACCTCTCTCACAGTGTCTCTATCCCATGATTCTATATAAGAACCTCACCTCAAGCAATGAAGAGAACAATACTTCTTCCAGATCACCTCAAGCAATGAAGAAACCTTAGTAAACATCGTCTGAAAACCTTAATCATCATCCTTCAAAGAACCCTAGCCAACATTCCCTGCAACTTCAAAGTCCTTGCTGCTTCATTGGAGTATGCCATTAAATACAGACAAGACATAGATACTCTGGCTAGTAGGTATTCATAACCAAAGGCTTCTCCGCACTGTCCTACCCAGGTTTTATCCCTCAGCACTTTCCTTGTTCTTCCTACCACCCAGAGAGGCTAGTTTCTCGTTGTTTCCACGCCTCATTGGCGTGACCAGCTCCAAAATGCATCCTGGGTTGAATAGTGTTTTCCTTTTCTCATTATTTTTGTATTTTCTGCTTTTCCTTTTGTGGTGGACATCTTGTCCTGTGTTGTTTTACTCTCCCTTCCTTTATCAATAAAATTAATTTCTTCTATTGGTAAGAAAAATCATGTTGGCAGCGCAATGGTGGTAGTCGCAGATTGTGGTCAATGATTGACAATTGCAGAAAGGTGTATTTGTATATAATATTCGAAGGACAAGATACAAGATACAGCCTTTGTCCTTAATTTTTTACTCTGGCATCAGCTTTATCCATTCCAATTTGTTCTGAAACTTTGAAATTGGCATCATTGCGGTTCCCTGGCTTTGAATGGTTGCTGAATTTCTTTGTGGCGGCTCAAGCATATGTTGTTATTCATTAGTATGTAAAAGGATGTCTAATCAATGTCAGGGTCATTTTAGAATGTTTTCTTTTTAACAAAATTGAAGTTTGCATTGAAGTTCAGGAATGAAAGGTTTATTATAGACATATTTAAACTGCAAGATTCTATTATAATTTTTCAAAATAAGGAGAATATTACAGTAAATTATTAGAACCTCAAGTAAGCTGAATGTAATGTTGAAAGAAATTCACCCTATTCACTCTGTTTGTAGAGGGGAAATATAATATATTGTTCTACTCTTGTCAACTAACTTGCAGTTTTTCTGACAGGAAGAACCTGGCGGGCAGCGTGCTCTAATATTTGACCAAGGAAATAGAATATCTCAGGTTCGTATAATCTATTCTTTACTATCATTGTTGAAGCCTTTTTCCCAAACAGATGCTATCAAATACATGATTCTTTTTTTGAATTTTTTTCCATTTTCTTTATTTATTTTACTTATGTATTTCATTATAGGCATAACCCATTTTTCATTATAGGAATGATTGATCTGACTAATGCCAAATGCTATACATTATTTTTAGGGCATCAGCTGTGCCGATGTGGCTGATATATGTGTGAAGGCACTACATGATTCAACTGCAAGAAACAAAAGTTTTGATGTGAGTAAACCCTGCTAGGTTATAAGACTGTACTTAAGCCAAAAGAAACTAAAGCTTTTTCGACCTTGTCTAGGTATGTTACGAGTATGTTGCTGAGGAAGGGAAGGAGCTTTATGAGCTGGTATGGGAACAACGTTGGATAGCATTTTTGTGAAGGAAAGAAAAAAGAATGAGAAAGCACTTCCTTACGATCTTGTCTGCTTTCATGGAAACTGATTGTTTTTCTGTGTCTTCTTAGGTTGCACACTTGCCCGACAAAGCGAATAACTACTTGACTCCAGCACTTTCTGTCTTAGAGAAGAATACCTGATCATCCCTTGTCGAGACATATACTTCCCAAAAGTAAGATTTTATGAAGAGTTTAGTTTTGATCCATGTCAATGTAAAGAAAGTTTACATTGTCATCCAATAATGTATTGGCACATCATTAAAGGAGTTAGATTTCCTTAGTTTGTTGTGGTAGTCAAACTCATTTAATGATTTGTCAACACATAATTAGATAGTGAATCAAAATTAAATTCTTTTAGCAAATTGCTGCCTAATTTGTTCTACTTCTACATTGGTACCTCAAGTGGAATGCTACTATTTTTCCTGTATATATTTTTCTGGAACCCAAAATGCACAAATTGAGAAATAAAATAAATTTATAAATTCCTCCTTTGAAATAATACAAAAATCTAGATTTCAATAGTTAAAATGCATCATGCAATCAATAGGATGGATATGTATCTCTAGCCGTGTTTAATGAAATAACAAACTACATAATGGAATAATTACACCTTTTCAATGCTATAAGACCATAATAAACATTTTAAATTTTTTAAGTAAGTTGAGAAGTTTAGGGAATGACTCAGTTGATATTATGCCCTTATGTCCAAAGCATATATTTCTTAATATTTGATAGCGATACTATCACCCTATCATCGTAGTCAAAGGCACCAAAAGACACAACTAAGGTGCTTAGGTGAGGCGGCAGAAGGTGTCAACTCCTTTTGGCATAAGTAGTAAAAAAATGAAATGAAACTGCAAAATCTATATATCAGATTATTACCATAATTTTATTGGACTTAAATTTTCAATGTATTATTATGCCAAAAGGAACCCTTGGTGTGGAAATCTAATGTCATTCAATACCCTCTCTATCACTGGGCATGAAAATTTAATGTCATTCATAAACGTGGAAAATATGGCATTTTTTTTCTTTACATGGTGAAGACTCGTTATAAAAAGTAAGCATAGCATGTTTATAGGATTTTCATAATTTTTAACTGCAAATTTTCACGAATATTTATTTTTATAGTATAGTAATAGTACGGAAATTTGATAAGACTTTTCTAATAAATTATTTAAACATCTCACTAATAAGTCATTCCTAATAACTGATTGTTGAGAGGTATTTTTCATTATAGTTTGCTTTCACGTGTCTGGGGTTCCATTTCCCAATTCCCAAGGCCCAACGTATGTGTCGTGTGTATTTATATAGCTGTACAAACTGCAAACAAAACAACTCCTTGCAAAATTTGGATGATATATAGATAGTCGTAAAATACTATAAAAAATAAAAGCAAAAACGACTGAAGAGGAGGTAAGAATGTAAAAGGCGTACCATTTATACTCCATGACATTGCTTTTGATTACTCTTTACTAATGCGACGAGTGTTCCATCTGCATAAGAGTCTCTTCCTTATACTTTGATGGTAAAAAGTGTTGCTGTGGATGTTATATAGATTTGAAGTATCTATAAATATTAAACAAATGGTCTCCACTTGCGCAATGTGCTCAGATTTTAAATACATCCTCTCCCAAGTATGCTGCCTTATGCTAGTTTTAACAGCAGTAGAAAGTCTTCAGGAAATCAGTAAATATATGCAGAGTGCAATTTTTTCCTTCAATAGAATCTGTCTGACATCTTATTTAGCAAACTGCATCTTTTTTAATGAAGCTCCCTGTGCTCCTATACATAATCTGAAAATTTATTTCTGCAAAGTTGAAGACATTGGTATATTCATAGAAATTAGACGAAGTTAACCATAAATGCAGCTTCTAAACAATTCTGTCATCTATTATCAACAGATAAACAGAAATCTCTAGACTTCCACCTCCAAGGGCAGTTGGGGCAAGTCAATCTAATGGTAGTGTCAGAAGTGTGGGGGCGGGGGGAATTCGAACACATGTACAACTTGGTCCCTACTGATTATATGAATGTACATTATTGCAAGTGCAAGCAATATTCATGTCTAATTTTTTTTACAACTTTATAATAAATATAAAATTTATTGTTTAGCAAAACAAAAAGATCAAATGCTATTTGGTTGCCCACATTTTTGTTGGCCGTACTTTTTTTAGGGGTCTCTAGAAAATTGCTTCTCGGCTACATTGGTTGAGTCTTAATATTTGCATTCATAATATTTTAATGCGAAGCTTGGGTTAATATATGTTTGATATCCTTATGTAAAATGACGGTTGTCCTTTTTCTTTCTTAAACATATAAAACTAATATCCATCTACTTTTTCATTTTGATTTAGGGTTGATTGGAAACAAAATTGTGATTTTGGATATAATTTAAAATATTTAATATCTAATTGAGGTGATTTATATTTGGATCAAGGTATCAAATCCCCTAAAACGAATGTATTATAATCCGAAGATTCAATTAAAGGTTGAGATGATTACTCATTATTATTTATAAATTAATCTATTAATGTAATAAATAATATGTTTTATGAAGTTATATACCTATATATTACATTTCAGGAGATTCCTTTAGTACCCTTTATTTTTATAAGAGCACCGATACCTTTAGTAAGTAATAATTAATATTTAGTTATATGTTCTATTTAATTGAAATAGAAATTTTTTAAATTTACTCATAAGATTTCAAAAATTAAAATAAATCTCAACTATTTTTTTTTAATTTCTTACAAAGTACAAACACATGCAGATTTGAATTATGATATTCTTTCAGTATTTGTAATTTATTTTAATTGTCGATTCATTCTTTAATTTATAATTAAAAAAATTATCTCATTTCAAAATTAAATGATAATATATAAATATTTTACAATAAGATACGTTTATTAACATTTATCTTTCAACGTAATACAAAATCAACAGACATCATATTCTTACACATTATTTCAAGTTTCAACATTTTAATCAACTATAAACAAACGAGAAAAACACGTTTGCATAATTGCATGGCTTGCATTAAAATGCACCCAGGAAACTTTGCATATCATTTGTAAGTTTTCTTCTTGATTAGTATTTTTTTAAAAAAAAAATTTCTTCTGAGTAATAATTGATTATTATGTATTAAGAAGAAGAAATTTTCCATTTAATATAATCAATAAAGGAGCACCTTTGTGAAATAAAAAAAAATGTGATAGAACGGGCCGGACCAGAGGCCCAAAGAAGGCAAAGGAAAACGACTTGTCTCCAAAACTGGTCAACGATATTATGAAGCTCGAAAGTCAGTAAATTTTATTTATTTAAATAATAATAATAATAGTCAAGTCGATGGAGTTTGTTGAACTTTCAACTCTCTATTTGTTCCAACTCTCTCTGTAATACACATTCTCATTCACATTCACATGCTTTATCTCACAACAACGAGATCCAACGTTTATCCTTTTTCAATTTTTTTCTGTATTCTTTGTCGATTCATTCAGAAATCTTAGATATAGTTCGAATTGCTATTATTATTATAGAATAGATGGGGGATGATGATGATGATGGGCCAAGGTACACGGTGGATGATGCTCTTATGGCTATGGGTTTTGGAAAATTCCAAATCCTGGTTCTTGTTTATGCCGGCGTTGGTTGGATTTCGGAAGCAATGGAAATGATGCTACTCTCTTTTGTGGGCCCCGCTGTTCAATCTGCATGGAGTCTTTCCCCTCATCAAGAGAGCTTCATCACCAGCGTCGTTTTTGCTGGCATGCTAATTGGGGCATACTCGTGGGGCATTGTTTCAGATAAACATGGAAGGAGGTATGGTATACTATACCCTTCTTTGCATTTCTTAGATTAGAGGAGGTTGGTTTCACCGCTACCCTTCATTTTTGTGAAGGTACCGGTACCTGAACCCTAAACATTTATTGATGTTTGAAATTTCATTAAATATAATATAACTAACAATACTAATGAATACTTTACACGTCACCAGGACGATGCCTAGGGAAAAAAATGAGTATCAGATAATAATTCCCAATATTTCGACTTGTAACATAATTATTTTATTTATATTTCTAACTAGTTAGGAATCGTAACTTATCAAAATTATGTTTTTTGTTTCAATTTCAATGCTAAATATTTCGGAGCATTTAATGTTATCCGCGTGTTCTTTCTTTGCCTTACTTCAATTATTTCAGGAAAGGGTTCCTTATCACAGCAACAGTTACTGCCGTGGCTGGTTTTCTGAGTGCATTTGCTCCTAACTATTTTTTTTTGATTGCCCTTCGTTCTCTGGTTGGTATTGGTTTGGGAGGTGGCCCTGTGTTATCATCTTGGTTTCTAGAGTTTGTTCCTGCCCCCAATAGAGGTACCTGGATGGTTGTCTTTTCAGCATTTTGGACTGTTGGCACAATTTTTGAGGCATCACTTGCGTGGGTAATTTTGTTCATTTCCTTATCAATTTTTGTTTCCTTATAGTCGACTAGGATCCCATTATGTTTGCCTCTAATTCAATTTAAGTCTCTTGTCCTCCTAAGATACAAGTGTAGTCCTCTAATAATGAATTCACCAAAATGGTCATTTATTGTCAATTTTTTACATCAAATTGGTCTTTTAATGTTATTTTTTGACATCAAATTAGTCTTTTAATGTTATTTTTTACGTCAAATTCATCTTCCAAAAGGACCAATTTGATGTCAAAAATTATTAGAGGACCAGACCGATGACACTTGTATCTTTGGAGGACCAAAATGAATGTTTACTCTTATATTAAAGTTAACTTAAATTCCTGAAAGTCTCAGAAGCCATTCTAATCAATTTACAGTCACCTCCATGGAATTAGAGTCTTTACAAATTGTATTATTGTAAACTGTAATATTCCATCTCAGCATGAATTGATCCTTTTGCTTTTCAAATATCATGAGGCCTTTAATCCTGCACTTTGAGGCACTTTTTATCGCTGAGAAGTTTTTAGAGGAGTAGAAATTGATATTAAATGATTCAGATATCAGCCATTTTGCAATTAAGCTCATAGTTATGGCTTTAACTTTGTTTAGTTGTTATGAGGGCTCCAAAACCCTTCCAATTTGCTTCAGGCCTATTTTTTAAAATTTTTTGAAGTTACTTAAGATTCAAGAACTAAGTAACTAACAACTAATTACCTAAGGAGTTAAGTGAAGCATGATTTGGTTTCTATAACTGAGATACAAGCCCCAATGAATTGTGTAATTTCATCATTTAGCCTAGGAATTTTTTAACGCTTTACATCTCAATCTTAAGGAGTGTATCTTGAATTGTATTAATCTTGCAAGTGTTCTGTTGAATTTTCCAAGTTGGATATTATTGTGGTAGTTTCTATTCCTGTTGCATGACTGACAAATCATAGGCCTGATAGGTTCATCTAATGCAATGTTCCTTTCAGGTTGTGATGCCAAAACTGGGTTGGAGATGGCTACTTGCACTATCTTCTCTACCCACATCATTCCTCCTCCTGTTCTACAAAGTGACTCCTGAGTCACCAAGATACCTATGCTTGAAAGGTAGAACAACTGATGCAATTAGTGTTTTGGAGAAAATAGCAAGAGTAAATGGAAGGAAACTACCTTCTGGTATCCTTGTTTCTGACCATCAAATTGAGCAACTCAAAATTGGCAACCTTTCAGAAGACACAAGTTTACTCTCACCTAGAAAAAATGAAGTTGAACCTCCTAAAGGAATAGTTTCCAATTTAGGTGGTATATCATCACTGTTAATGCTTCTCTCACCAAAATTGGTTAGGTCAACCCTTCTATTGTGGGTAGTGTTCTTTGGTAATGCCTTTTCATATTATGGCCTTGTTTTGTTGACCTCTGAGTTGAACAATGGACACAGTAAATGCATACCACATAAATCGCAGACAGAAAAGTCCCAGGATGTTAGCTACAGAGGCGTTTTTATTGCTAGTTTTGCAGGTATGTTTTCAACTAATTTCTGAGTTATCTTACGCTACCAATGCAGGAAAATGCATGACTGATACATAACTTAAATTTTGCATAGAGCTACCTGGGCTCCTCTTGTCAGCTGCAGCAGTAGATAAACTCGGTCGTAAGCTCTCAATGTCAACTATGTTCTTCATGTGTTGCATATTCCTTCTCCCATTAATATTCTATCTGCCTGAAGGCCTGACAACGAGCCTTCTATTTGGAGCTCGCATATGCATCACAGCAACCTTCACAATTCTGTATATATATGCACCAGAGGTAATGTATTTAATGCAAAATAATTTTGAATGATCTTGTTGAAACAGAGTATTTGAGAGAAATTGTGTGTATGCTATACTAACGATTGACACCTATTTATACTACTAAGTACTAATCTAGGTTAAGTAGAACAAGCCCAGCCCAATAAGATTACTAAAATAATGAGACTCCTAAAACAATAAGAATCCTATGATTCTAACACTCCCTCTCCTCAAGCTGAAACTTACTAAGTTCTCTGCTTGTTACAAAGAAGCACTCTGAACAAAAAGAGAGGTTTGTCAAAATAACAGCAAACCCCAAACTTGTCCATAAATTACACTCTATCCTTTTTTTTTCTTTAACTAACTATTGACTTAACACCAATAAGTAACTCAAGAAAAAAAAATGAAAAAATAAACTCACCAATTACTAGTTATTAGTTATCAGTGAGTTTTATACTACAACAAAAGTTTTTCAAGATTAATCTTATAATTTCTTCTTTACAAAACCAAGCTGGCGTCTTAATATAAAGGTGAAAGAGATATAATTTGACAAATGGTATGAAGAGGAGTATAATTCATATTTGTATTTTTTTTACAATTACAAATAATTGATATACTACTATACATGTTTATTATTTGGTGCTTCATTTTTCACATTAACTACACGTAATTAGTGCCTTTCTTCAGCTGGATAAAACTTGTATCTGATGGAATGCAGGCGAAATAAAAATTTCCTTTTATGTTGCAGAAGTTCTCTCTGCCACCAATTTAAATCAATTTATACGAAGTACAGTATTTATTGTCATAAAAGATAAACGCTTGATGTGGCTTGATAGAGAGGGTGTAAGACGATGATACAGACCGTTGAAGATAGTTTGACAACGTTTTTTTGGTCTAATGCTTCTTTATACATGACTGAAATTTAATATTTGCAAGATTTGTATGAACTGCAGGTATACCCAACATCAGTCAGAACAACTGGTGTCGGAATTGCAAGCTCAGTGGGCAGAATTGGAGGGATGATATGTCCTTTAGTGGCAGTGGGTTTAGTACATGGTTGTCATCAAACAATAGCTGTCCTTATATTTGAGATCGTAGCTCTTCTTTCAGGAATATGTGTTATGTTCTTTACGGTTGAGACCATGGGCCAAGAATTGCGTGATAGTGTGTCAAGTCTAAAACAGATCAACACAGAACAATAATGATGTCTATACCTCGAGCTCTTAATTCATGGAAACATATAGAGAAAAATTCTTGCTCAGCCCTCTGACACATAACAATATGTTTGGACTAGTCTTCTTTTCTGTCAGAAGCCGTGCATCATTACAGCCACGTCACCTACCCGTTGTGTTGTCTCTCCATTGGTACCCATTTTTTGGATTGTGTCTCTTAATTCTGATGAAATATGAGTTATCAAGTGAATATTGTTATGTTTCATATTAATTACCTTTTCAATAAACTCTTGTATAAATACTCATGCATTATACTTTATTATATCCTTTTTGGTTTGAGAATTCTTTTCATGTGAATAATCAAATGTGCACTATTGAGATTTTACATGGGAATAATTTCACAAGGAAGACTGATTTCATAGCAAAAGGCATAATACGAGAAGTGGGAGAGGGCCAACTAAAGTCATGCTAAAATCTTTATACTTGAGCTTCTGCAGTGTTGTGAAAATTGTAACTAATTGCAAAGGAATGCTCTGATACTGTACCAAAAGCTTAAAGTATCTGAGAAGGATGAAGTTGAAGAACTTATAAAAAAATTTGACCAGTAAGAAATATGATGTTGATGGGGTTAGAGCTTATATTTTCAAGACAGAAATGATACTTGCATATAATTTATTCTCATAAACCTTTTCCAGACTTTTAAGCAAGTCATTGGATAAGAAAAAAAATTCTTGTGTACATTAAGCCAATTTCCTAACTAACTTACAAACCTTAAAAATTCAGTAATGATTCTTTTCCTGTCGGCAAGGCCTCTAATTCCCTTACTTTTAAGTTTAGTCACCTTATAACCTCTTTTACGATGCACAAAAGGAATCTTAGGATGCCAAGCAAGTTATTGCCACGTGTCAAAAAGAATATATTATTAAAAGGGAAGTAGGAGATAATGTGTAAAACTAGAAAAATAGGTTTTACCATAACAAGAAGAATTATAACAAAAAGAAGCCTCTTCAAATTAGGGATCTTGTTGGCCACAACCTATGATGATAAAGAAAGACTAGGGTGGTTTTGCTATGGGAGGTCATTAGAAAAAATGATTGTCCTAATATCAAGCTTAATTAAATAGAAAGAATAAAAGGAGTTGACAATCAAACACGAACTCAGTTAAAGAGAAAGTCAACACGATATGGATTTAGAATGGAAAAATAAATTAATATAAATAGTTACTCTAACTTTACAATTTATTTGTATAGCTTTAGAGACCACTGCTCTTTTGCATAATGTTTTTTTAGTTTCTTTTTATGCTTTCTACGTATTGCTTCATTTTATAAGATTTGAAATATTTCCGTTACATATGTTTAGAATTTTTTTTATTGGATGCATTATGATCGTGTAAAGTATAGAATTCACAGAATTCATTATTGAGTAAAGTATGAAGTGGGTCATCGTTCGTGAAAAAAAATCAATGATTTAGCAAAATATGGGATTTGTTAAAACAAAAATATTGAGTAACTTGAATAATTGTGTACTAAAATTTAATTGAGTAGGTCTAACAGATAGGTCATTTTCAAGTAAATCTCGTAAAAAAACTAAGACTGATTTTTCTTTTTTAACTTTTCATAATAAGCCGAACTAAATACTCTTGTTAAAATTATTTATAAGATTTTTAAAATCAACTTTCTTAATTTTTTTCATCAATAATTATTCACTTGAATGCATCCTCGTCTTATTAATCTATTATTTATTTATTGGTATGCAAATGTAATATTCGATTTTATCACCTTAAAGAATTATAAACAAAAAAAAAAACCTGTTTATTACAAACGGGATCAAACCAAAACGCGCGACGATAAAGGAAAATAAATTATACTACGATTATTATTATTATTATTATTATTTTATTATACACAACACAAGGCACAAAAAATAATTTACATATATTTAGATACTGGTAGGTACTGGATGATGAATAGATAGGTACTATTTGTAATCAATCTGTGTTTTTGGTGAGATTGTTGTGCGAGTTTTGAAGATCTTCCCTCTTCAGATTCATGGCGGCAACCCAACCACAGGGTCCTGATCGTACCACCGGTACGTCTTCTCTCATTCAATTTTGATCTGATGAAGTCAATGATTACATTCAGAAAGTTCAACAATTGAATAAAGCTTTTCTTATATATATATGTTATATGATGGCGACGATTGTTTCAGTTGGACTTTGGGTTTAGGTTGTGAATTGTGATTGGTGTTTCGATTTCCATCATTTTTTTTAGATCTGGGATCTGGGTAATGCAAGTGTTGGTGGTGTTGATCTGGGTATTTTTTTTTATTTTTCCGTTTAATGATTGACACTGTCACAAGTTCATGTCTTTCTAATCTCGTGTATCAGAAAACAAGAAGAATTGTGTACTCTGTTGTTGTCTTAGTCAAAAATCCCCTTCTTACTGATCCCACTCTGTTGATTATGCTCTCTACCTTCACAACTCATATTGTCCAATCAGATAATTATGCAGGGGGAGACTAAAAACGGAAGGGTATCTCATTTTATTGTAATTTTTTTTGGGATCTAGGATACTTCATTTTATGCTTCCATTCCTTTCAAGCTTGCTTTCTATTTGAAAGTTTATTCATGTTCTTTATTTATCATGTGTGCATAGGTGTGCACATGTGGATTTGTGTGCGTGTTGTTGTAGCTTCATGTTTTGCTATCTCCTAGTTTAGCTTTGGTTGGTCAATAATTTGTACTAGCTGTGTTTCTAAGACTATACTAAGTCACTGAGCATATTGATCATGGATGCAGAAGAGATACCGGCTGAACAAGATAACATGAAGGATCAGGTAGTGGTAAATCCTTAACCTCTTTATTGTCTTAATTGTTCTTGTTCATTTTATGTTGATGGCATTGAAGAATATATATTTGAAAATATTTCTTTTTTTCCTCTTTTTCTTTTTTCCAGCTTCATTCATCAATACCTGAGAGGTCACTATCTTCTAACTCCTCTCAGGGTACTGTGACTATAGGTCACTCAAGGGAGACTGCAAGTCAATCAGGGTCTTTTGGTTCAGGTGCCGATCGTCCTCTCTACCCTCCTAATGTGTATGCTCCCCAGGCCCAGGCTTTCTACTACAGAGGTTAATCTTTATTTTTTCATTTCTACAAATTCTTTTTATTCTTTGAACGAATGCTCTCTCTATATTATTTAGTTAGCTGACCACCTAGGATTTCCAGCTATGCATGGCTTTTAAGTTTTATATATATATGGACAATGCTATTGCTAGTGTCCTCACCTTTATGTATTTTTTTTTTTTGGCCTTTCACCTTTATGCATTAGCCTCCTCAACATTTTGAAATTGATTACCAAACTAGTACTCTCATTTTAACACATGACAAAAAATAAGCAAATCATTAAGTAATGTCATGTGACTTTTTTAAGTGGTTAGGATTGGAACATAATGTCATGTGACTTTTTTAAGTGGTTAGGATCCTAACCATCCATGTAAGATCCAATGGTCAAGATTTGCTCCTCTCACTTCTTATAGTTAGACAATACACTCACTTGATACGACCCCCTATCTACACACAACTTTAGGCATCTATGAAGCCTTATTAAATTTTAAGACTGTGACTAGTTAAGAAGGACAAAATAGAAATCTCAAACATTGAGATTTTTTTAATATAGCTTATGATTGTTTTTCTTATAACATTATAAAGGACTGAAAAAATGTCAGTATTGTAATCTAGTTGTAGTTTTAGATGCAGTCACATTATATTAAACTTGTGACCTGCATAAGGAATTTGATTCTTTTTGAATAAATATCTTACACAGTTATCCTTTGTGATAAATAATTATGTTTGGACTTACTGAAATCTGTATGTTTTGATAATCAATTTGTGTTTGCTAAAGTGTATGGGATTTTAAAATAAATTTCTGATGCCTTTGGAGTGAATGGAGATGGAGGAACTTGATTCTTTTTATGCACATAATTTAGTGACATGTTTCTGGACGTTTTTTTTTTAACTATTGGTTTTTATTTTTTAAAGCATCAGCACCACACATAATCATCAGAGAATTTTTCACAGTGGAAATTGATATTCAAAATCTCAGTTGTCTTTTAGTGCTCTGCGCTTTAAATTGCATTTTATCTTATTTTGTGTAATGGGATGGTGTGGAGTTGCTATCTGCTAATTTTTGGTGTGAGTCTGACTCCAGGTTTTGACAATACCAACGGCGAATGGGATGAATATCCTTCATATGTCAATTCTGAGGGAGTGGAAATTGGATCTCCTGTAAGGATTTGGCATCTCTTTCTTATCTATATGCAACTTTTGTTTGTAGTGCTTAACATAATATATTATTTTTTACTTTTATATTAGGGTGTCTACAATGAAAATCCATCTCTTATTTTCCATTCTGGATATGGCTTCAACCCACAAATGCCTTACGGACCATATTCCCCAGTTACAACACCTTTGCCTTCTGTAGGTGGAGACGCACATTTATACTCCCCTCAGCAATTTCCATACACTGGGCCACCTTATTACCATCAGCTGGTTCCTCCTAACTTACCATATCTTAATTCACCGACTCCGGTTTCGCAGCCAGAGCTCACCAACCTGGTAGGTGTTGACCAACAAGTTGATAGCATGTTTTTTGGACCAAGACCTGGCTATCCTTCAGTGGGATCTTTTGGTAGAGGCAGCTTTCCTGGAGCACCTGGTTCCTTCGGCTTTCATGAATCCCAACAAGGATTTGATGGACCAAGATCTGGTGGAATCTGGTCAGATTGCTCAAAACCCTCAGAAAGGCAGAGGTCTTTGATGCCTCTATCACCATCTGTTTCTCCACAGCCAATTGGCTCACTTGGGTCATTTGGGCAGAGTGTTGGAATGGTTTGTTCTATTACTTGTGCATAATCATGCAAAATGTAACATTGTCTAATTGTTAAGTTTTGAACTCAAATATATATTAACTTAATTTGCTAATGTCTCTGTATATATACAAGTCCAATAATAGCTTGGGCACCATTGCCATTCACCAGAATCTGGATTTTATCTGTTGGAAAGCAGCTTGAATGGCAATGCTTGTATTTATATTTATATAAAAGTAAAGAAAATTTCAGTGAATTTTGAATGAATTAATTGGTAAAAGTGGGTTCTCAGTTCTGATTTATGTATGGCATCTTGAGTTCAATGACCCAAAAAATGATATTACCTTGTTCCAAAGAAATTTCTGAATTGGGATTTTAAATGAGGCAATTTTGCTTATCATCCATGCATTACAAGTCTGCTACCATGGCAACAATGTGAAACTGTAGAACTTATCAGAGAACAACACAAAATTATATGTTGACATATAATGCTGTCTATCTTGTTCTGTGTAGGCTTCTCATCAACAACGATCATTGTATGGGTTTGGATCTGGTTCAAACTCCTATGGCAGAGGCTACCTGCCTAACCAGGGTTCTAGCTTTGTAGGCACTGCCATTTCCAGTCTTGGTACAAATGATAGGAGCTACCTTTCTCTTGATAATAGCAGACGGCATGACAGGGCAACTGCTCTTTGCAATTGTAATGGAACTCTTGATATCCTTAGTGAGCAGAACCGAGGACCTAGGGCCTCAAAGGTGAAAAATCAAATGTCAGCTGAAAATAATTCTGTTGATATTAGTAAAAATAGCACATCTACTGCCAAGTTCCAAAATGAATCACCCAACCGGTCAGATTTTGCCACCGATTACAAGGATGCCAAATTTTTTGTCATCAAATCTTATAGTGAAGATAATGTTCACAAGAGCATCAAATATGGTGTCTGGGCTAGCACACCAAATGGAAACAGAAAGTTAGATGGTGCATATCGCCAAGCAAAGGAGAAGCAAGATGCCTGCCCTATATTTCTCTTCTTTTCGGTAATCATCTGATATCTGTATCTTTTGTAAGCACAAATATTGCACTACCATATTCTTCCTATAGTAACTACAAATAAGTATCTCCTGTCCTGTTCCATTGCAACAAAGCTTGGTTCAGAATATTTTTTAGATTCTGTTCCCATCTGTTAAAACGTTATGTTCTCGTTTGTCCCTCCTGATATGAGGGCACATTTGTCAAGCAAGCTCATTCTTCTGTTCCAGTCTTATGATGTCTGTGCTCTGGCAGTTATCATATGGAAGCTTATAATTAATACTTGATGGCTCAACGTGATGATCTATTTTTCGCTGGATATGCTCAGTTTATCCATACTTCAGTTGTTGTCGTGGTGTGTTTGTCAGTGTATATCTAATTTAGTTGCAAAGTCAATTCCTGAAGAAGTAATAGGAGTAACAGTAGAAGATGAAGAAGGTACTCATAGGAAAGTTTTTAGTATGTGCTATAGAAGATATAATGAAAGTTTGGGGAAGAGTTCCTCTTAGCTAAATATCTCTTCTATTTTCTTGGTTTTTCAAGACTTAATGTATAATTGTATATGCATATTAATCGCTGTTGGACGGAGCAGGCTCCTGGAGATATTGATACTTCATTGAATTCATTTTCTCCCTAATTGCTTGTTATACTTATGGATATTGTTTGTTCTATCTTCTCTTCTGACCTATATGTATTGATGAGGATTAATGCCATCAAATAGTGCTTGACCTTATATTTTATGGTATTGTACTGCTTTACCTGTAGTTTTATTGGGTAGGGCATTTGATATCTCTTGAGTTTGATACTAGGTTTAAAATTATTAGTGAAGTACCAAAGCTAGGTTCTATAGTTTTTCACTTTCTGTGTTGCCTTGCTTTTGTGTTTCTTTCTCGTATGACTGCCATGAAAATGATATATGTTACAACTACATCCAGGTAAATGCTAGTGCTCAGTTCTGTGGGGTGGCTGAAATGGTTGGACCTGTCAATTTTGACAAGAGTGTGGACTACTGGCAGCAAGATAAGTGGAGCGGGCAATTTCCTGTGAAGTGGCACATAATTAAAGATGTCCCTAACAGTCAGTTTCGTCACATTGTTCTTGAAAA
This sequence comes from Styphnolobium japonicum, assembly GCA_023212625.1. Taxonomy (NCBI): domain Eukaryota; kingdom Viridiplantae; phylum Streptophyta; class Magnoliopsida; order Fabales; family Fabaceae; genus Styphnolobium; species Styphnolobium japonicum. Next base: position 7,680,757 of record JALBWW010000007.1, on the reverse strand, counting down.
TAATGACAATAAGCCTGTGACCAACAGTCGAGATACTCAGGAGGTAGGAATCTGAGAATCTTTCATTGTTTATGAATTTATGAATAATGCTTTTACTGTTTCTACTCTAGTTTTATAACGTGTAGACTTGGGAAAAAGACACTGGAAGGGTTGCAGTAGAGTATCAAGTCATAAGACTTCTGATAATTGAAAGTTGAGCTGCTTATTGTCTTGAGAAACCTTCTCAAACTTTTAGACAACCTAAAAAATTAGATATTGTCCTGTCTTTTGAAATATGTCGATCTTTGTGTTTGAAATGACACTTGTGCCACCTTTATTTGGGTCATCTTCCCGGTTTAGTTTTTGTTCACATGATTTCTCTTCTAATTTGTTTTCATATAATTTTGTGATTTTTTAGGGGGTGAATGACCAGATGTTGGTTGCATGTCCCCCTTCCCCCCCCCCCCCCCCTTCTCTCTCTAATGTTTATTGACCAAGTTCTAGAAAGCTTATTTTATTTTTAGTATTCTCACATGTCAAGTAATTTTGTATATATTATCCATTGGTGGGTATAGTATGAGGTTAGGTCAATTTAGTCTCCCATCTATAATTTACTTACAGCTGTTGTTTTTGCTCCTTTCTGAATTTTAAACATTTCAGGTGAAATTGCAACATGGGATTGAAATGTTGACCATTTTTAAGAACTATGAAACTGATGTGTCCATCCTAGATGATTTTGATTTCTATGAAGACCGGCAGAAGGCTATGCAAGAACGAAAGGCAAGGCAGCAAGCCAGCGCGATGGCTGTAGGAGTAGTTGGAGAAAGTGAGCATAGGAGTTCTGCTAACATTAGTGGTGATTTCATCAAGCAGATGTCAAAGAGCTTTGCTCAAGTTGTCCGCTTAGATGAGAGTAATAACGAAGTCAGTGTTGCTGATAGAGGTAATTTAGCCTCTGATGGCCCCATTGGTAATGTAGTTAAACCTGATGATGGCATTTCAGCGGCTGCCTCTTCAACTCATTCCAGTTAGGAAGACAAACCAGTTGTGTCAGGAATGTTGATCACTTTTGCCCAAGCATTTGGTGATTGAAAACTGGAATCATGCTTGCTTTATCTCATTAATTTTCCAAGAAGGTAGTGTTTCTGATGTCATTCAAGCCATTAGAGTCCATGGGGTTTCTAAATGAAAAGGTTTTACATAAAGAATGGGTTTCATGTATAATATGTTTCCTAGAGTGCATAAACTCTATTGTAGTTTTAGTTTTTCCTACATTATACTTCTGCTTATTTGGGTAGGTTAGATATTAATCCCTTTCCTTTTATTTTTTGTTTAATAATTTTGGGTTAGGTTAGTTTGTTAGGAATGTCTCACATTTGTAAATTTTCTCTTCTTTGCGAGCGTTTAATAAAGGCATCAAGAATCATCCTTTAAACTGATACCGTTTGGTTATAAATTTTCATTCACATATGATATAACAGGGACAGTCTTCTCATGTCTTATATGCATGAATGTTAACGTCTGTATTTGCAGTACGAGTTAATTGATGATGAAGCATTTTCATGGACCACGGTTTTATACTGGAGTTCCTGTGTAAAAGTTTTGTACGGTTTCTGAGATTATTTTCTGCCTTGTTCTGGGAGTTCTTGTGTCAATCAAGAGTAATATTAGTTATGTACGCTTACACACTCGTCAGTAGTTTACATGTTAAGTTGTTAAAAAACTATCAGCTACAACTTTTTCCAAACGATTTAGATTATGCATAAATCTAAGTTCTAAGTGAATCCCTTTCTATTTTCTTTTCCCTAATTTTATCTTCCAAACTAAGTTTGTACAAAGAAACGATACAGGAATGCATTTTCTTTAAATGATAATATCAAGTCCAGCATCTAGAATTTTGTGCTGCTCATGAAAGATTTCTCTCCTGTTGAGGCACATATTTGATATTTGGGGGTAAGATGCACTCACCTATTGTATTTTGTTACTCCAATTGTATTTTTCTTTTTAAATTGTAAATGTTAATATATTTCATCTTAATCTGTCATTTCATTTTCAAGTGTCTTGCCATTCATTTTCAATATATCATTTTATTTGGTATATATACCGTCAATTGTTTTTTTAATTGAATTTTATCTATTGAAGGTATAATTTCTTAAAAAATAGTTTGTTAAATTCTTACTGATAAAATAATAATAATAATATTTTCAAGAATCTAACCCAAAGCCTATAGGTCACACCTAGGGTATTGATGTAGTAATTAATGGGGTGTACATTTTATCTTTATTACTTAAGTTCAAACTTTAAATCAGCACTTAAAAAAAAAAACAAAATTATGGGTCACGTTGCTTCACCATATCAATTATACCAATTCCAATTCATAACAAGTGATAAATAATATTGAGTTCTGATTGAGAGAGACAGTATCTCGAATGAGATTATTATCTAATCAAAAGCGTGGGGTACCTGGAATTTATTTTTTCCCTCGATAATATCTGGAGGAAAAGGGGGGGAAAAAAGGATAAAAGAAGGAAAGGTGAGGAGACGGCGTATGCTATGCAAGAGAAGTGTCCATGAGAGAGAATTGAGTGAGCGAGTGCGAGGGAGGCAAAATATGAATACGATGATGAGTGTATTATCGAACATCTATGGCGGTAGTTGGGGCACTCTTGCAGTTGTTGTTCTGTTTCTCATGTTATTGCTTTGGCTGCGTACGAGGTTTTTCTTCACCTCCTCTCCTCCATCTCCGTCCACTTCTCTTTTGGTCTCCGATCCTATCAATTCAAACTTGAGGTCCGCTCCACGTCCTTATTCTTCCCTCTTCTATTTTGTTCAAGAAATTCATTCAATTATTATTATTATTATTATTATTATTATTATTTTTCTTTTCTTCCCAAAGTGCAATTTTGATTATGCTGTGTATTGATATTTTGTTGTAAGTTCTCTCTTCGATGTATGGGTCATAGGGTTTGCTTCAAATTTTGAATCGAAGTTAGTTTACCCTTGCTTGCTTGCTTGGTATGACAAGAATATGAGAGGTGTTATTGTTAAGACTGAAATTGATGACTGTTTGGGGCTATGAATGGTACCACCCAAATTGGGAATTTAGAGTTTATGGGTTTCTAGCCTCTTACTTACGGCAAATCCAAGCAACCAGCAATGATGGTTTTGATTGAAAGAAGGGTTGTTTTTTTTTTAATGTTGTCTTCTAGTTCCAAAGCAAACAGTTCTGGGCAGGTTAAAAATTTGAAGAAAGAATTTGAGAAGAAGAAAATTATCCTGGCATCACGCAACCAAAAAGAAAGCATTTTATCTACTCTGGAGCAGACATTAAGTTGCTAATAAAATCACAACTAGCAGACATTAGGTTTAGATCTTGGGTCATGAGAAACTCCCTAACGTTATAGGCTGGTACATGACGAGTTGAGCTATTGCTTGGGGTCAACCAAGAGGAAAGCAATGTGCTTATTAAACTCATAAAGATGGTCATTCTTCCTGAAATCAAGCTCTGTTTGGCTGTGTCTCTGGTTGGCTCTGTTCTTGTGTAGTTTAGTGTGTTCTCTGTTGATCGTGCCAATTCAAGCCATTTTCAAACCTAATTCAATTTTTTTCTTTTCCCCACATTCCAGACATGTTTGCGAAGGTTTTTGGGTCTCCTGAATTCAAATCTAAGGTTGTGTTTGCTGTTTGAAGCTTCCAAATGCTGTTTTTGATGAATTTGGAATAGTTTGGGTCTTCTTGTGTTTGATTGCATGCCATGAAGTTTCTTACCCACTATGCATATTTCTAGTGATGTCTTTCTCTCCCTCTATGCATCTTTCCATCAGTGTCTCTTTTCCTTGGCCATGCAACATTCCAACCAGCTCTTCTAGTTGTGCATCATTCCAGCCATCTACTTGTCAGTGCTCATTTTGTTGTCTCTCCAGCAGTTAGCAATGTTTGGGATGCCTAATTTTGCTTTGTTGTCTCTCCCGCAGTGTTTTGAGGTGCCTTTTACACTGGTTTATGGAGCCCATTATATTTTTAAGTTGATTTCTTTGTTTAAGTGTTTATTTGTGATAGGTTAGAGCTAGTAAGCTTAAGCTTGAGGGGGAGTGCTAGAATATTAGGATTCTTATTGTTTTATGTTATGAGTGTTATTGGGCCGGCTTATTGTAGTTGTACTATACTAGTACTGGACCTTATTAGTATAAAAAGCAGTATGAGGCTAGTGTTTTGTAATCCATCTTATATCACATCCTAATATTATTTAGAGTCTTATTTCTCTCTCCTCTCCCTTTTCTTTTTTTCCCTCTAATTTCAAAAAAAACTGAAGTAACAGCTTTTAAATCCTGATAACCCTAAGCAATTATGATCTAGTAAGGTCTGTTGAATATTACAATCAACCCAAAATCATAGGAAAACTAAAATTCTGAGACATTGATTTTTATACTTATGCTTTTGTGATGTACTAAAATAGCCCTTGGATTGAAGATAAAATAACTTATGTAACAGGTTTTTAACCCTAATAATCCTAAATAATTATGGTGTAGTAAGGTTTTTGGAATATTACTATCAGGTCCATAATCATAAGCAAACAAAAATACTGAGAAAATTAATCTGCATATTTATTCTTTATTCATGTACTAAAATACCCCTTCCTAGGAATGAAATGGTCAATTAACTAAAGTAGCAGCCTTCTAATCCTAATAATCCTAAACAATTATAATCTTGTAAGGTCTTTTCAAATATTGCAATTATCTGCATAATCATTGGTAAAATAAAATATTGAGTTTGAGACAAATTAATCTTTAAACTTAGGCTTTCTTTATGCTAGTGCATCCTGCATCACTACTCACATTGCCGTGCATAAATCTATAACTAACTTATTTGAGATTGCATAAGACATATTTGCAATTTTCTAATTTTGCATTACCAATCATAGTTATTTACAAAGTTATTAGTATGCGAATCAGGAAATTGAGGGACCAAAAGGAAACTGATTTAATGCCTTTAAGAAAAAGAATAATGATTGAGGGGTTCAATTCTAATGAATTATGATTATTATTATTATTTTGTATGCGTGCATGCGTGTGTGCATGGAGGGAGGGGGAGGTATAGCTTCCTAACCACTAATGTAGTTCCACCTCTGCCTTTACATTGTTTTTCGTTATGCTTTTATACTATTTTTATTATAAGTCGTTCGAATAGTGTACAGATTAGTATTAGTTATCTTCTATGTTTTATTCATTAATTGTATATAGCTGTACTGTATAGTAGTACAGTCTGTCACATCCCATTTGCCTAATATAAATAAGGCCCAAACATAAGGAATACTCACTTACGTATTTCATCGAAAGGTTTTTTTTTTCTCTCGATTATTTTCCTCCTCTCTATAATTCTACATGAGTTATGAAACTTTTGGTTTGTTAGATTTCTACAATTTCTGGCCTTGATTTAGAATTCTGGAGCAGTTTTTTGTATGCATTTGTTTGCTTAGGCGGCTGCAATGGATCATTCAATGAAAAAATAGCATTGAAAATAAGAAATATTTGATAGTGTAATACTTTATTCTCTTGTGACGTTTAAGAATCTTAACTAAGGGCAAGGGTCTGTTTGAAAACTCAATTTAGTGCTGAAAATCAGCACTGAAAATGATTTGGTGTTTGTTTAATACCTAACAAAATTGAAATTAAGTGAAAAAGTGCTGAAAACATTTAGCACATGGAAGGTTACTTAATAAATTCAGCAGCAAACATTTCCTTATTGAAGTCATTATATGATGATACTTTCTTCTAATATTATATCATTTATTTTATTAAATGTAAATTGTTTGCTTTAATATACATTCAGTTCAGCACTTAAAATGAAAGTTTTCAAGCATACAAATTCCGTGCTTAATTTTTTATCAATAAAAATTTAGCTCTAAATTTTTTCAGTTTTATCATACACACCCTAATACTATGGATCATATTCATAGTTGTTCTTTGCTGTCACTAATGAGCATTGACTCAGGTGCATCACAAATTGATTTGCCAATGTGGAAGTTTTGTTTACTCTTGCAGAACCTCAAAATTTGTAACAGATGAAGAGTTGAAGTTTTTAATTGAGATTTTGGATGAGAAGCTCAATGAGGGTGATAAGTGGGAAGATGTTATAGATAAAAGAAACCATCACCTATGCTACAATGCGAAATGCTCCAAGCCTAAGGTTATTGATTTTCTGCTTAATTCAACTGGAGTGCAGACACTTGAATTGATCATGGTTATTCTGGGCATGTGAACTCATAGCTTTTTTGTGTAATTATAATATTATGTTACTTTCATAAATGTTCTGTGTCTGTTGATCCCAAGTTTAGGATGCTTTAATTGTTATATGCTGAGTAAAAAATCTCCCCGTGTTTCCCCTTTTTCTCTCTCGCACAATGTACAGGCAGGCACAGACACACACAAATACAGAGTCAAACCATCCTCTGGTGCACTTTCATATGCTCTACCACCCATCCTCTAATCAGCATATTCTTCTATAGTTCATTAGCAGCTTATTATGTCCAAGTTAAGGAAAAAGAGTTATTTTTAGTTGATCATCTCTTTCATACACAATGAAGTCAAGTCATTTTTTCTGTTAACTGACAGTTAATTAATAATGTCAAGAGGTTACATCTAGTTCTTGGTTTGTCCTTCCAGCATGTGATCTTAAATTTGATAGCTTCTAATTTAGTAATTTCTATACACATATGTTGACAGAATGATTTTGAAAATGATCTATAAACTATATAGTTGTTTCTCCATTGATATTGCAGAATGGTCCCCTGAGATATTTGAGCGTGACTATGTTCAATGATATTTCGTCTGAGATGCTAAGAAACTTCTATATGGACAATGATTACAGAAAGCAGTGGGATAAGACTATGGTTGAGCATAATCAACTGCAGGTGGACAAATCTACAGGTGTTGAAGTTGGTCGTACAGTTAAAAAGTTCCCTCTTTTGAAGCCTAGAGAGTATGTGCTATCTTGGAAATTGTGGGAGGGGAAGGATAAAACTTTCTACTGTTTTATGAAGGTAATATACCCAATCATGGTTTTGCATGTAATAATGTAAATAATTGCTTTCAGCAACTGATTAGCGTTATGCACATTGTTATGCCTCATATGTTAGTGATTGCACTCATATATGGATGTTGTTACAACTATATCTCTCCCTCTCTATTTCTCTTCACCTGTTTTTGGTGTCTTGTCATTTGACAGGAAGAATCTATGTAGGAAAAGGTAACAATCAAGTTCTTAGAAAAATTTCTCGGTCAATAAATTAGAGATTATAACTTATAAGACAGTATTGTTTGCACGTAATACTATCCACTAATAATTATCAATTTGTATTTTTTCTCTATTTTGACTTCCGTCTATTTGCAGATTCATTAGTTTGGAACTTGTACACTAAGTACTGAAATATTTGCACTTCAAATCATTCTGATTTCTCATTCTATACATGTTTAGATAGAAGCTCTGAACCATTGTATAACCTTTATACTTAGCCTGGTATAGCTTTTATATATCTTGGTTGGTATTCTTAAAAAGTTATTATGTATGTGTGAAGCAGTCCTATTCTCCGTTCCTTTCACCTATCTGCTCATCACCTCCCGCATCTCTATTCATCCTTTTGTTAATGATGCTTGCAAGTAAAATACAGTGACAGAGCATATTGAAAATCAATATAAAATACTGACTCTATTGTGAAAGAACACAATAATTGTACGATTCCTTACTAGTGTATCTAAGGGTTACACTAAGGGATGCATACAAAGAATTGTTCCAAAAAAAATGGCTTTCTCTTTTTTATGCTTCTGATTGTGCTTGATGTCTTCCAGTTCATTGCATGAATTGCTTGATTGTTTTCTTCTTTCTGTTTTTGGTTATGAACCTTGTTAGGAATGTGAGCATCCTTTGGCACCACGGCAGAGAAAATATGTGCGTGTTGAGCTTTTTAGATCTGGTTGGCGAATAAGAAAAGGTAGGTTCCTGGCTTATTTCTGTTTTTTCAGTAAACAATGAAACTTTATGAAAAAAAACATCCACTGGGAGTTTTTCCTTTTTTAATGTTATTGTTTCTGATCCTTACAAAAATGGTTGAAATCTCTTAACTTCACATGTTATTTCTTCAAAAAGATTTGTACTAAATTGAACAATATACCATGACAACCTAGTTCTATGTCCACGTATTTGTTTGGAGTTTGATACTGTTGAAAATCTTTCATTGCACCCAGTGATACTTGGGCTCCCTTTTTATTAATATTTCATTGTTTCTCAACAATTAGTGATTGATTTTTGCATATAAAGAGACTGTTTTATGACTGGCATTTATATAACTACAGTACCTGATAGAAACGCCTGTGAGATCACAATGTTTCATCAAGAAGATGCTGGTTTAAATATGGAGATGGCAAAGCTGGCTTTTTCCAAGGGCATATGGAATTATGTATGCAAGATGGATAATGCACTTAGAAGATACCCTGTTATAAGTCGTCATTTATCAAGTTCAGTTACCACTTCAGTCAATTTAATGCAGAAGGTCAGTTCTGTTAGTTTCACAAATCATCATTTAAAGTATTTCCTGATTTAAAGTTTAAACCGTCCAATTTTCCCAAGTTGATGCCTTGTATTACAATTACGGGAATGTTGCTTGAGGAAGGTATGCTTTAGTCTTTAAATGAAATGTTCCTGATGGCTTGTTATAACGCCAGTGACCTATCAACCAACTTCTATGATGTGATAATTTCCTGCCGATGGTTTAATGGTAGAAATCAACTATAGGCAGGACGAAATGAGCAGATTTATAAAACCCAGCACTTATTTGTGGGATGGTGACGAAGCATGTTTTTTGGGGAGTTAAATTGAGTTTTTGGATACCAGCACTGTTCATGATATTATTCACGTCACTGTAGCAGTACCGTTCATAGTTTCCCGTTAGCAGCTACTTTTGGGAAGATTTTGGGCCTCAGTTTCTTCCCTGGAGGTCCAGTTATTTAAGGTTTATTTGGGCTTTTATTTTCTGTCTTTTGGTCCGGCCCTTTGGGCTTTTATATCTTTATTTTCTTATTGAAGTTGGATGTAACGGTCCTTGCATGTCCCATTAGGGTTATGTCTTAGGAAAACTAAGAGACTGTTTGGTTTGTTTTCTGTTTTCATTTTCAGTTAAATATGTTTTCATTATAATTACAAAAATGTCACATTGTTTTCACAATTTCTTTTACAAAATTTTGAAAACAGAAAACAGAGTGAAAACAAGGTAGCATTTTTGTAATTATAATGAAAACATATCTAACTGAAAATGAAAACAGCAAACAGGTTCTATATATTTCTGTTTGTGCTCATTCTTTTTTGCAGTAACGAATTTTATCTTTGGATGCAATTAAAGTCTCAAACCTTAGAAAATCATAGGCTAATAATTCTAGATGTGATTCTGAGATCCCTAGTAGTATGAGGCTAATGGTTATTCTCTATCACTTGTTCTTGAATTTTTTTTTTTTGACAACATTTTGTTGTATTCATCATTTCTTTAACAAAATTCTAAAAACAGGAAATAAAATGAAAATAATGTGGCATTTTTTTAATTATAATAAAAATATATCTAAGTGAAAATGAAATTAGAAATCAAGCTACATGCGCTCTTAATTTCCCCAATTATAATAAATGCCAACCCTAATTTTAAACAATAAATAGTTAATAATACTTTCTATCTACATTCTACATAACTCGATGCATTTAACATATCTGTATTTGTTCTGAAAGAGATGCTGATCTCTTGCAATTCGAGTGCAGAGAAACAGTAGGTTTTCTTTTAAAGTAAATTAGTTTTCTTGACAGGATGCTGCCAACCCCATGTGGAAATTTTGCAGCGAAGTGTAAATTTTCTGTTTTCCTGCAGGCAAGAACCTATCATGTTGTACGGGTAACAAGCAATAGCTAGTGTCATCTCAAAAGTGGAGACTGAAATGCAATCAAAATATAGAACTAGCCACCACTTGTTAGAATGGCATTCATCTCTTTTCTTAGTTATGGGCAAATCCTGCTTGACCGTTGGCTGTTGAATTCTGAATAGGCTTGTGTTTATGGCTAACAATCTCCTTTGTGTAGGTACCGGCTTGCTTGGACACTATTAAGAGCAACATATCTCCAGCACATCCTACTATCCTCCATGATCAAGTTACTAATGAAGCTCAAGTGCGGATGATCTCAAGAAGGCCATCAAGGAAGTTGGTAGCCAATAGTTTGCTGCTTCTAGGGGGTGCAATCTACCTGTCCCGTGGTCACTCTAGCCTAGGTGCTAAAGTTGCTTTGGCATACATCTTAACAAAACTTAGTAGGCGTAGCGCTAATCCAAACCAAAGCAAACAAAGTTGAGGTAGAATATATTTTATTTTGGTAAATGTAAAAAATAAAAATAAAAACTCTACTCTGTACAATTTACCCCTAAGTTATAATTGATGTGTTTTGCTCCTCAAGTTTCGATTGATGCAATCTGCCCCTTCAAGTGTCGATTTGGTAATAAAATGTTTCAATTTATCCCTAAATTAACTTTCTAGTCGGTACAATTTATCTCCTCAGTTATCACATTCTATCATCAATTTTAATGATGGAAGAGAGAAAATTGGACGTTCATATAAATTATGGGGGTAAATAACACTGATCAAATGTTTGTAGGTTTTATTTATTTATCCTTTTCTTCTTTGTGGTTCGCGGCCTTACAAGAGCTTTTATTTGTTTTTATCTTTGGCATCCTCAGAATCCCGTTTGAATGGGATTCCACGTTAACGAATCTTGTTTAAATTGTGTCTAGAGGGATTCTCACATAAAATATGAACTTTATAATATTTCTCTCATTTAATGATCAATTAAAGTCAACTTTCATATTGGCTACTTCCTGTCTAAAAATAATTTTACTTTTAAATTATTTAAACAAATTTAATTCTTTTAAAATCATTTTTGAAATATCAATGGCAAAGATAAATTAATTCTTTCAGAATTAATTTTTTAATTAGTTTTTTTAAATCAATTCTATAAAAACCTAACTCGAACTGATCCTAAGTTGGTATGATGAACCTTAAAAATAAAAATAAATAAATAAAACCTTTACAATTGATATAGCGTTATTTGAAGAGTCTATAATTTGAATGTCTGGTTAGGTCACTTCGAATAATGTGAGCTAGATTGGCCAGTTGAGAAATTAATAGAGAACAAACTTTATCTAAGAATACCATTAAAATTAAAGGATTTAATTTTAATTTATTGTCAGTGTAAAGTTTCTTTACACTATCATTCAATCATGTACTGACACATCATTAAAAGGGTTAGACTTTTGAAGTAGTTGTTATAATAGTTAAACTTTTTTAATGAGTTGGCAATACATGATTAGGTGATAGTGTAAAGAAACTTTACACTAACAGTGGATCAAAATTAAACTCAAAATTAAAATATGAATACCGATTATATGATTTTAGAAGGAAATGAATTCGTAACGTCTAAATATTCATCCATTGGACTCTAAATGAGTGACATAGGAAGGGTTGGTTGAGTCTCGATTTACCTATGTAACATGTCTAGGTGGCGATTTTTCGTAAACTAAATAGATGTATGTTGAATAGGAAAAAAAATTTCCACACTTAATAAAGAATTAACATATCTTTTGATCATTTTTACAAAATTGAGAGAGTAAATTACACTTAACTTAAGTTTAAGAGTTTTTTTTTTTTTTGTATTTATAGGTTAGTTAGATGAATGTCTCTTAGATAGTCGTAGCCAGCTTGGATTGTATATAGATATAGGTAGAAAAATAATGATGTGTGTAGAAATTTTAAAAAAAAAAGGGGTCATATGTTGAAATATATGGTAAAATTTCAGTGATTTAGAAAACAAAAATGTTAGGCTTTTACGTAACCAAGAAAATTAGTGTGTTCGCAGTATTGTCTATCGTTAAATAAACTTTTTTATTAATATGGTGTGACATAAGTGATAAATATTTGGACTCCTTAAATATGTGGTTAAGGATTTGATTCCTAACTTATGTATATGAAAAAATATCTATTAAGAAATATCAACCCTTAAAATAAATTTCAATACTTTGAATGATTAATTCTCATAATTTCATGTGAGAAATACCCTAAGAAATTAAAATAAAAAAAAAAAACTTTCTGGTTTCGAAGATGGTAGTGGCAGGTCCGTGTATTTAATAAGGGACAAATGTATGTCGTAAGGAATGAATGGGATTACTTGTCCTCACAAAGAACTTAAAAAAAATTTTTAATTATTTTTATCCTTTTTATTTGTATTTGGAGATGAAAGCACCTTTGTGAGGGGTGGGGATAGGTACTCTCATACTTTTATTGCAATAAATTTATGATATTATCATCACATCTCAATATTAAAGATTAGGGTTGGTATTAATTGAATTACAAACTCATTGATAATAATTATATTTTATTAAAGTTAAATACAAGGTTCTCACCAACAAATATTAATTACACTTTATTCTTTTAAAAACCCTTTATCAATTCCTTTGTAAATCTCTTACCCTTAATTCCTTAGAGTATATATTTATATTATCTCTTATTTCAAGTGATATGATGAATATGTATCAAATAGGATGCTATATTTTGGTAATTTAATTATTTTAAATTTCTGTAGATCTTAAGTGATATGAGTTTAATTTTGATTTATTGTCTAAAATAATTACATTGTTATCTAATTATGTATTGTTATATTATTAAAAGAATTTGACTATCATAACAATTATCTGGGAAGTCTAACTCTTTAATGATGTGTTAAAACATTATTGAATAACAATGTAAATTTTTTTTTACACTAACAGTAAATTAAAATTAAATTCAAGTAATTGCATCTAATTTAAAAATTTAATTACAGTTATTTGATTAAATCACTGTATTTTTCCACAACTATTATAATAATGTTTATTTGAATAAAAAAATTAATTAGTTTTAATTCTCAACTTATTTCTGAAAAGTTAGCGTTCTCTTATAATTTAATTGTCAAGAAACTGATTATGATAATTTTAGATAAAATTTTAGGAAGTTGAAAGGGTACTCCATTTCAAAATACATGTCATAAGTTTCTATGAAAGAATTGTTGATAGTCTTTTAGTGTGTTCCCGTTAGTTATCCTAAATCAAGTAATCCTCAAAAGAATTTGGTGTCACTGACTGGAATAAAATATTTGATTTTGATATTAATAATATAAATTTGCTTTTAATACATTTTTATAAAATAAAATATATAAAAAAGATATTGTGTATAAAATAAAAATAAGTAAATAAATCCGCGGGTACAGGTACATGTACAGTGAGGTTACTCCGGAAAAGAGCGTGAGGGTGTGATTTTCCTTGCATTCCGCAATGGCGCTCCCCTCCTCACCCAAATTTAGGTGTGTAATTCTGATTCATACCACCTCCTTTTCCTTTCTTCTCCCTCCCATTTTTTTTGGAACAAACATTGTTGAAGCTTTCTTTCAACAACAATGTTCTTTTCTTCGCTTTGATTTTCTTCCATCCAAAGAAACAAACCATCACCTTTCTCTCTCTGCGTCGCGCCATTGCCATTGTTGTGGAAGATGCACCACAACCTCAACCTTGCAAGGTTGTGGATTGCTTTGCTCGCGGTCTCCGCAACCGCAGTTCATGGCAAGACTGCCTCCCAAGATGGTATCAAAACTTTATTTATTTATTCATTTATTTTTCTCTTTCTTAAATGTGGAATGAATAATTGGAAAATTGCATTTTTCATGTTTCAAATTTCAAATTCGTGCAGTTTCAGCCCTTAATGTGATGTATACGAGCTTGAATTCTCCTTCACAACAACTGAGTGGCTGGAAATCAAGCGGGGGTGATCCTTGTGGCGACTCCTGGGAAGGAATCAAATGCTCTGGCTCCTCTGGCTCCTCTGTCACCGAAATGTAACATTGTTTTGTTCACTATAATATATATATGTATTGTTACTTTTCATTAATTAATATATGTACAATAGATTTGTCACACAGAGATTACTGTTTAGTGTTTATTTATTTGAATTAATGGTCGTCAATTTTTATTTTATTTTATTTTTACTTGGAATTGAGTTTGAGGCCTTCTAGGTTCTAACTATTTTTACTTTCAACAGAAATTTATCTGACCTGGGACTTACTGGATCAATGGGCTACCAGCTGTCAAGCTTAACATCCGTTACCTACTTGTGAGGCCTAGATCTTTCTTTTTGTCTCTTTTTTTTTTAATTAATAACGAGAGAACTTTACTTAAATGACATGCATTCATTTTTCATAGTACAGTGACTTGAGCAACAACAACCTCAAGGGCGATATACCGTATCAACTTCCTCCAAATGCTCGTTACATGTAAGTCAGCTTAATAACAATTCACATATAATGGTGCAAAATACGATGCTATGATCTCATTACTCCATAATTGCAACGCTACTATCTGCACCTAATAAGTTAAGGTTTTAGGACGATTGGTTCTGGACATGGTATCTGAGCCGCCAGTATGACCAAGTGATTAGAAATTCGATGTTTACCACCCCTGTTCTTCTAATTAAATTATAATTTCAGCACAAGATATGGTGGTTCTAGACTTTGTCCAAGCTTCGAGCTAAAGGCTTTCACGTGAGGGTGTGTTAGAGATACAAACCATTCACGGGCTTGCACCTAATAGCTTGAGCTTTTAGGATCCTCATATATTTGTCTTGTCTAAGAGTTATTTAGCCTTTTTCCCCCTTAACAATCATTAGGTAGATTTATGGTCTATTTCTTTTTTTTATTGGAGTGGTTTCCTGCATATATTTTCATCATCCTAATCTATTAGTCAATATGATTGAAGTTTTCAAAGTTTGAATATCTATTTTATATTGCCTAAAATTAAAAGTGCTTCCTAACTTTCTTTATCGAAGATGTTCAGATTCATTTTCCTTTTATTTTAATGGAAGGTGAAAAGTGCAATCTATTCAGAAATTTTGTTCTTCTAGGTGGCTTGTAGCTTTTGCAAGATTTCCTATAATCAAATTGTATTTGATTGACTTCATATGTTTGTCTTTAATGATTCTGTTATCTTGTGATGCAGAGATCTTTCTAAGAATGGCTTCACTGGAGTTGTGCCTTATTCCATTTCTCAGATGAGTGACCTCAACCAACTGTAAGCAAAGTGTCTTTCTACTTTTCGTAATTTTTATCAGATTTTTCTTTTGTTTCTCAACATTTTACAATTGTATGCAGAAATCTTGCACATAATCGGCTCAATAACCAGTTGAGTGATGTGTTTGGGAAACTCACTAAACTCAAACAACTGTAAGTGTGACCATACTTGCAGCAAGGGTGCTAATATCATGATCTGTACTTTCATGCTATTGCTGATTTTGGCATTTAATTGGAGCTAAGGTAGAAGCTAATATTAGGAACCTGGTTCCAGCGGTATATCAAATAATTTTGCAATATAACATGTCAATGAGTAAGTCAACTCATGCATTGTTGCTTGGGAGATGATTCATTTTTACTGAATGTTCTGTTATAGACACACCTCATTTTGTTTTACTTGAATCCACTGCTATTATCGAGTTTTTGAGTGTTTCTTCCCCTCTGTTCTCATGGAATGAGTTTCTTTTAGAAAGGCTTCTTTACCCCTTGTACAAATACACGCTATCTTTCATATATAACTGCTGGCTGTTTTATTTCTGTATATTAATGAAAATGGTGCTTCTGTGTACGTAATTGGAATTGAAGTAGAAGCCTTTTCATCTTCTTATTTGGCCTCTTAGTACATGATTATCAGGTTCCTTCAGACATGAAATTTTTATTAATAGTTAATCATTGAATAACATATAGGGATTTATCATTCAATTCACTATCAGGAAACCTGCCTCAGAGTATTAAATCGCTTTCAAGCCTCAAGAAGTTGTAAGAACCGGGTCCTGTCAGAAAATATATTTTTTTTCCCTTTGTTGACACATCTTCACCATTAACTTCTATTTGTCCTTGTACAGGCATCTTCAAAATAATCAATTATCTGGTTCAATAAATGTCCTTGCCAACCTTCCACTTGAAGATTTGTAAGTTCATGTTTTCCCACATTAGCATGATTTTCCATCTATAATATTCTAGTATCTTCATATATTTGACTCTTTAGTCTTGCAATGCAGCAGTGGCACCTAAATAGTATGTCTAGAGTCATCTAGATGTGTGGATATATCATGTTTATATTTCACTAAGTGGTTATTTATTCATTCCATTATTTGCAAAAAAAACAATGAGCAACATCCTTCTTAATGAGGAAGTAAAATGTCGAAGTTGTTTAGTCAATTTATGAATCACTTTGACTTTGGTAAAGACAGTGATATTTAACTTTATAAGTCAATTTTTAATTTTAAAAATGTGAACCAGTAATTCAATCTGTTGAAGGAATGATTGGTATACCTGAAATCAGATTGCAAATTGGATGTGCACTTCCTAGAGACCCGAGTATTAATTAACTTCATTACTATTTGTACAGGAATATTGAAAACAACAAATTTACTGGTTGGATCCCTGAGGGGTTAAAGGATATAGATAGCTTGCAGTAAGTATTTTGTTAAACTCATTTGTTGAAGGATGCTGTGCTTAGGTTGTTTCTCTAACTTTGTGTTGTTAATTCCAAAGAACTGGCGGAAACTCTTGGTCAACAGGGCCAGCGCCTCCTCCTCCTCCTGGTACACCCCCTATCAAGCATTCTGAGAAAAAGAATGGGAAATCTGTTGTTAATGGAGTAGCTATAGCAGGCATAGCTTTTGGTGCACTGGCAGTAATTATAATTGTCATTGCTCTTTTTAAAAGAAGATCATCTTTACCTTCTTCACATTTCATTGATGAAGAGAGGCATAGCCAGCGTAGATCTTTTACACCCCTTGCATCTCAGGAGTTATCCAAAGATTCTCTTGCTGATGCATGCAAAGAATACAAAGGTAGCCTTTTTTTTTATTATTCACAGATTTTATAATGCTTTCTGTATTCCATGACTTGTGATTTTTTAATTTCTTACGTCATCCAAAATATTTTTCCTTTTGTTTTATGTAGGAATTTTCTTAGAAGGAATTTTGCTACGTCTATATTGTAGAATATAACTGTAGAGTGTAAAAAGAAGTGATTGCAGATAGAGACAGTAGCTGCTATTGACACTGTCTGTGATTAATAATAAACCTACTATATTTATTTATATTGGATGCAGATTTCGTTTTTGTTTTCTTTGGAAGGAGGATTGGATTTAGATTTAAACATTCCCTCTTGTCATCATGATGCGACTCAATTGGTATTATCTTCACACTAGTTGATGTACTGATGGCAGAACTTGACTGATTTGATGAGTAGATGATCTGTAATATGGCATAGTAAATTCTTTTGACTTAATGATTGAACCTTGTTAGAGATAAAAACTATTCTTGGAAGAGTTTATCCTTGACAAATTTTTGGTGTCTGTTTAAAAAAGAGAAATTATTACCTCTTCCATATATAAGTTTTAAGCCATTTTGGCACATTGTGACAATGGCCAATGTGGAGTTCACATATCATTCAACTGATTTCAGATGTTATATTGGTGACAGGATTTAAGTCATTGGATTCCACTTCAATTGACATAAAGGCTTTGCAAAAAACTCCATCAATTGGTGTGAGGTCATCAGTCTCTGATTGTGTGCAGTCCTTTAATGATAATGAGTTTGCAAATCGTCTAAATGCTAGAAAAAGCACCTCCGTCCGTGGTACTCCTTTTTCATTGGCAGAGCTGCAGACTGCTACTGCTAATTTTGCTTCAGGTCGACTTCTTGGTGAAGGATCCATTGGACGTGTTTATCGGGCCAAATATGCTGATGGAAAGGTACTTTCTGTTTGATTAATCTATGCATGAGCTTTAATATAAACTAGCCATGGATACATGTGTGCATCTAAAATTCATGAGAGTAGCTAAGAAGCACCAACACTGCTGCTTCGTGGTTAGTCAGTGAGTCTGATGTCTTTCCACTGAAGATGCAAATGCATATATGACACACCTATGCTCATGTCTGACTTGAAGCCATAAATGTCTGAAATTAAAATTAAACTCTTATTGGGTCAGACATGGCTTTGAAACAACCTTGCCTGTAATTAAATTAAAAAATAAAACTAATAACTTTTGACTCAGGCAAACCTCTACCGTATGTTTTTATCAGGTATTCGCTGTGAAAAAAATTGACCCTTCACTTTTCCATGGTGGCCCTCCTGAGGAATTCTCTCAGATTGTTTCAAACATCTGCAAACTTCACCACCCAAATATTGCTGAGCTTGTCGGTTATTGTTCAGAACAGGAGCACATGTTAATATATGATTATTTCAGAAACGGCTCTCTCCATGAATTTTTACACTTATCAGATGACTTCAGCAAACCACTAACTTGGAACACCAGAGTCAGAATCGCACTGGGAACAGCTCGGGCCGTTGAGTTAGTATTTATATAGTATATGGTACTTGCATTTTGACATAGTTGTTATGACAGTATGAACAACAGATTCCTGCATATAGATACACATCAATAGTATTAATTTACGTACAGGAAGAGTGGTACTCTTAAGTGCAGCATTCTTCTTGAATAGGAATACCACATACCTTCTTTTTTGTGTATTTTCCATTACAATCCAGATTATACATCTATTTGCTTATTACAATATTAAAAACTCCTGATTTTAAGTTGTTGCATAGATATGTATAAGAATGATATTACTTAATAATTTACAATTATTTATAAAAATTCAAACACTCGAGATTTTTATGAGTTGTATAACTTATGGTTTCACAAGTTAGATTTGGTACTGTGCATCATATTAGAGCCAATTCCATTATGGATCTCAGTTCAAATAATAATCTTTCTTTTACATTGATTGCATTTAAATATTATTAACACCATCCATTTATGGACACAATCTAAATACGCAGGTACCTACATGAAACTTGTTCTCCATCTTTAGTTCACAAGAATATCAAGTCCTCCAATATTTTGCTTGACACTGATCTGAATCCTCGTCTTTCAGACTATGGTTTGGCATCCTTCCACCAGGTTTTTCTTGTTTTTGTCTCCGAAGTATCATAATTTATTTCCTTTTTCTCATTGCCTACATGGAATTTTGATCTATTTTTTAAACATTCCTAAAAAGGAGAAAGAAAAAATCAAACAAATCTTTTTTATGCCTATGCAGCTGCCTGCATATGTTTTATGTTATTGGTTAGTGAGTCTAGTTAATATCATCCTTTGTTTTGGTCTTAAGGTTTGTTTCATCAGCCATATTTCCTCACAGAAATTCTATTAGAGAAAATACATTCTAGAATCTACATTTTGTCTTTGGTCTTAAGGTTTGTTTCATCATCCTTTGTCTTTGGAAGTCCTGGATATTAAAGAAAGTACATTCTAGACTCTCTAGAGTCTACATTTTTGTCATCATAATTTTTTTTGAAGTACCCAAGAATTAATGTGAATTTGAGTGTTTTGTGTATTAACGGCCTGTAATTGCTGTTATCCCCCTCCCCCTTCCCCCTTCCCCCTTTTCCCTCCCCTGTGGTGGTTCTTATTAGTTTGCTAAATGCAGACAAGAGTTCCCCAAATCTGGGTTCTTTTTGCCTCTTTACATACCTAAACCATTGCTTTACATGTAGCCATAAAAAAAATCATGAAAGTCAGATTAATTTCTGCCTGCTTTCAAGAATGTAGTGCAGCAAATGAAAGGGCTGAAGGCTTAATTTCTTTAAATGTTTGATTTCATCATGTAGAGAACTTGGGTTTCAAGGTCATGTTACCAGGACTAGGGTTAGAATAGTTTTAAAAATAGGCTCTCTAGTTTATATCTCTTCTGGTCATGTGTGGGTGAATCTGCAATTTTAGGGTCTGCTTGGTTGACTAGGTGGAAAATGAAAAGGTATTTGAACACAACAAAGTCTAGATATATTGTCATTTTTCATCTAGACTTTATTGTGTTCAAATACATCTTCACTTTCCACCTACTCAACCAATCTAGACTCTTAGACATTATTTTGAAAGTTACAATAATTAGTCCCCGGATTTATCTTCTTGTTATATTGAATCCTACTGCTAGTTGTAAAAGACTTGGTGCTTGTGCAAAGCAGCAATGCAACTGTAGAACTTGCTATAGAACTTAGTTAGGAGGAAACTATTTTGATAAGATCTTTCTTGATATTAGTTGGAAGGCTGCAGAAAGCACATTAGGTGTTGCTTTGGCCAAATCTCAAGACAGATAAATTTATAGATAATGGGCTATGGTTATTAAAGAAAAAGTAGGAGAGATATTTGTTGAGGTTATTTGTTCAGCTTAGTATTGAATTATGCTAAGTTTCATTTTTACTGTTGACAGTAATAAGATAGCAAATTTATGAGCCTTGTTTGTTCCCAGCGTACTAGCCAAAATCTTGGGGCAGGATATAATGCACCAGAATGCACAAAACCTTCAGCCTATACCCTGAAGAGTGATGTATACAGTTTTGGGGTAGTCATGCTGGAATTGTTGACAGGTCGAATGCCTTTAGACAGGTGCTTACATTCTCCATATCTATTTTTTTCCTTCTCTCTTTGGTGAAGCGATCTATGCAATATTTCCATATCCGAGAGAATTTGATTGTCTCCTTCCTTTTCTTCAGTTCAAAGCCAAAACCAGAACAATGTCTCGTTCGTTGGGCCACCCCACAGCTTCATGACATTCATGCGGTGACAAAAATGGTGGACCCTGCCTTGCGGGGACTTTACCCTCCTAAATCACTCTCCCGATTTGCTGATGTCATCTCCCTTTGTGTTCAGGTGAGTCATGAGAGGACCACGTCCTAAGTATATATCAAAATCAGTTATACATCTTGGTTTAAATTAATTGTCATTTTAGTCTAAGTATATGATTTGATTGTGATTATATTATTTTAAGTATTTTAATATACTTCTCATCTTTCTATTAGTCTGAACCCGAATTTCGGCCACCCATGTCAGAGGTGGTTCAGGCATTGGTGCGATTAGTTCAGCGATCAAGTATGAAAATGAGAGAGGATCTTGGTGCTTTTGGTCGGATGGATGATTATGATGACTGATCCATTCTATGAATGTTACATATATATTGAGAGAAGACGACCCTGTCACCCCACTTCTCAGCTCTTTTAAATGGTAATGTTGATAGACGTGCTTTTGGTAGAAATTTCAGTGATTCCAGTGTTTTGAATTTTATTTTTTTTGTTTCTTAAAAGTAGTCGTAGGTTGTACGAGAAATGCTTGTGGGAAATTATGAAGGTTTATCTTTTGGGACAGTTTAGGAAGATAATTATTGCGATGTATAAAACCAAGAAAAAAATATGCCAGGTGTTTTACTACGAAGCCAGCTCACTTCTTGTTTCAGATTCACATACTGCGTATTAGTAACCGTTTGTTTAACTTCCTGCAATCTGATAACCTCTGCAGATTCAGTTTCAAAGATTGTTGAACACCCAAGTATTCCTATTTGACTGTGCTTTTGCGCTTCGTACAGCTTGGAAGTGTTTTTATAGGACTGTTACAAAAACTTTGTTCATAGTAGCTGTTCTGGGAATGAGACCAAATAGGCACCAAATCTTGTAATTACATTCATTGAAAGATAAAGGGGAAAGTAAAAAATATTGATCCTAATTTTATCAATATACATAAGCAAAATTCAATGATGGAAAAACTAAATTGAGAATTTATTTATTCTATTAGGATAAACAAAACTCTGCCTATGACGTGCATTATTACTAATCTTTACATAGCTGTCTCAAACTCGGATAAAAAGGGAAGGTTTTGTTAGGCAGGCGTCAATTAATGTCAAATTTTATCGAATTTTTATGATATGAATAAACAATTTGATTGTGTTATATGATAGAGCATAATGATTTCATTTAATTCATGTAATCGACTTCTGTCATTGTTGTATTAGGAGAATGAAGTTTCTTATGTATTCAGGAATGCTCAGAAGTTATCAACAGATTTTTCAGTTGCTCTTGAAATTAATTGCAGTAAACAGATGAGGTAAACAAAAAGAAAAGGAGAACGAGAGCGTGCATCTTCTAAAGCCATCATCTTCACATAGAGATTTGTGTCGAAATCTTGGTTTCAATATAAAATGAGATAATCTTATTTATAAGAAAAAAATGAAATTAAGGCCTATACTTTGATCTCACTTATCACTTGTTTAGTACAATACTATTGGAAATGGAGACCACGAAGCGAACCGAATTTCAACCACAGATAGTGTTTCTCATTTGAAAAAAAAGGAAAAAAGTGAGTTACAAATGCACATTATCACAAACTCTTCTTGACACGTGAAAAGCCGAACAGCAAAAAGCAGACCAATCATCATGAAGATATCTTAATTAGATCATGGCAGGTATGCGCTCGAGTTTTATATTCATTGAGTAGTTTAAATATCATGGGGATGGTGCATTTAACAATTAAAATTTTAAAAGTGTAGTAAGCAGCAAATGCTTGAGCGCATAAGTGCCGATAACAGCAAAGTGTTATATATTTGTAATAAATTTTTTACACATCTTAATTATTTAAAATAAAAAATACTAAATAAAAATATTTAGTATATTAAGAATTTAAGAAATGTTTAATATTTTTTAATCCCATTTTGCTGATGAAATTAGACTTAAAATTAAACATTAGAATTGAAATTGAACGTCCTAATTTATATTATCTTTTTTGTGTATATATTATATTAAAATTTTAATTCTAAGTCTAATTTAATTAATTGATACTATTTTCAATTCTTAACTTAGACTTTAAAAACTATAGTTCTAAGTACCAATTTTTTTTTAGAATATTAAAAGGCAAAAGTAAAAAAATTTCAACAACCATTGTCATTGACAACCATCATCATCAACATAATCCGACTATGCCGTTACCGCGTGTGCTCAGATGCCTATGGCCTCTAATCACTATCGTTGCAGCACATATTCTAGCCAAATTGCTAATGGCTTCTTTTGATCACTATCTCTGTTGTCGTTCTTTGGTTATTGTTGCTAATGACATCTTTTGATTTGGCATTTATTACCATTGTTGTAATTCAACAACGTAAGTTGTATTGACTTTTTTAAAATTTAAATTATTATTAATTAATTTAAATTTATATATCTTATTTTTATAAATTCTTGATAAATTATTCCAACAATAAAATTTTAATTTAATTTAGAATTATAATTTTAAAGTATTAATTATTTATTAGTCTTAAACATAAAAATTAAAATTCTTAGTCAATTTAAAATTAGAATTTTAAAATATAATATCAGTTCTGACATCTAAACAAATCCTTTGAATAATTAGGAAAATTTATTAAGAAAATATATAATATATTCTCTTAATGAATTAATTTAATTATTTTTTAATTATTTTAAAAAGCAAAATTTAAGTACTTTTTTAATTTTTAATATATTAAATATTTTTATTTTTTATTATAAATAATTAAAAGAATGTTATAAAAATATGTTAGGAGATCATTTGGATAAACTTTTTTCAAAGAGAAAGTACGTTTTTTATGAAAAAAAAGGTACTTCTAAAACATTTTTAAGAGTTTGCATAGGCTTCTCAAAAATACAGAAGCTCTAGTTGGGAGGGGGAGTCTTCTATTGTGCACTTAAAAAGAATTTTTCATTGATACTCTTTAAAATTCACTTATTATAACATGTTATAATAGGTAAAAAATGTGATTTTGACTTAATTATTTTTAAAGCATTATTTAATGATTTTTTTTACATTTTAATCCTTGTTAGATTCGTAAAGAAAAAATCAAAAATATTTTACAAAATAAAAAAACACACGTTTTAGTTTTAATTTTATTTGATTCAGTAGTTTTAGTTTTAGTTTTAGTTTTTATATGTAATTTTATATTTAGTTTTTATATTAAAATTTTAAAATATATGGTTTTTATATATATTTTTATATAATTTTATTCAATTTATTTAGAGTTTGTCAAGACTAACTCGTGAATGTTAATTTATTCTTGTTATCTATAACTTTTTTTTTATATTTTTTTGTAAATTTATTTCTTCATAATTTATTATTTTAAAATATTATTAATGTAGAATACCAATCACAAATTTTTAATTTTTTTATATATTTATTAGTTGAACTGAGTTATTTATTTATTTTGAAAATTCTTGGATATTTTTTTGGCAAATTCCTGCTATATTAACAAAATTTAGACTAAAATATTACAATCTTACAAATTTATAATATTATCATAGCTTTATTGGTCTAATTTTTAATTTTATAGGCTTTCACCTACTTTTTAATAATTTTAATTTTAATTTTAGCTTCAAAACCTTATAAGACTAGTCACAAGTCTTTCACAAAATTTTAAATAATTTTTAAATTTTACATTCAACCCTACTTGAGACTACTAGTTTTGTAAAAATAATTTATAATTTATATTATTTTACTTATTTTTATTTTTCCTCTTCTACAACTATGAATCCTATAAAGATTTTTTAAAATAATTTTTAAATTTAAGATATAATTTATAATTTTTTTACTTATTTTTATTTTACTCTTTCTAAAATTATAAATCTTGTAAAGAAATTTTTAACAAATTTTATATTATATGTTGTGAAATTAAGAATCTCGTATTTTTAAATTATTTTTTATACTTAAAGTTTATTTTGTTTTCATACCATTGTAAGGACTTAAAGTCTCATAAAAGACCATTATACAAATTCATGTTTTATACTTTTAACCTCTATGCCCTTGTCGGGACTTTAAGTCCCGTAAAGGATCACTATGCAAATTTTAATGTTATTTTTTTTTTATCAACCATAGACATGACTTGGGAAGAAGAAGATACAACGTCTTCGATCAAAATGCCCAGCACTCTACAATTTGTAATGAAAAATATATTCTTTAATCCCAATCGTAGCTAAACTTAGAGAAACGAAAGAAATTCTCAATCCCAATCTCACATTGTTGCGTTAATTTCTTTGTTCATCTTCTTTATTAATGACATTGACGATGAAGTAATGAGTTTTCTGATCAGATTTTGATGGTTTGGGGTTAAAATTTGAGGTGGATGTGGATGACGTCTTCTTCCATTGTTCGTTGCTCTAGTGTAGATTTTGATTTTTCTAATTTCTACCTATTTTATTTTATTAAGAATGATGGCTCACACTAAGCCTTTATTAGTGTTATTTCTGGTGATACTTTTGTTTTATGTGACTGAAACAGATGAATAATGATAACATATTATATATATATGTATATATATGCAGTATAATGTATAAATTTTACCGTATTCCCATATTGATATTAGTATAGTATTTCTCGTATATGCTTCATAGGCAAATAGTTACTTATAGTCCATCAAAATATACTTATATCTTGGATGAATGAATTTGCAAAAAAAAATTCTTTCACATTGAGTTTTGAATTTATGAAAGGAGAAATCTAGAACTCCATTGTGTAGCTTTTAATTTTATTGTCTCATTTGCAGTTATGTGTGTGTATGACAAGAGCATTATTGTATGCAGTGATGTCCGGACCGGACCAGACCGGCTGGTCGGACGGTGAACCAGGCCCTCATCCGGTTTCGATTCAATGCCAGAACCGGATTCATGGTTGGACCGGGTTGGACCGGATTGAATCGGGCAAAATCGGTTAAAACCGGACAAAATCGGTCCTCTCTTTTTTTTTTTTAATTTTTTTAATTTTTTTTTATTTTTCAATCACTTAACTACTCAACTGAGAGTGATATAAGGCTTAATAATTGAAACCTTAAAACTTTATTATGTATTTTATTATTAATAATGTGTGTTATGAGTCATGCATATGTATATTTTTTTATTTGTTTATTTAATATTAATTATGACATCATCCGGTTCGACCACACGGTTAAATCAGTTGAATCGGTTGAACCAGAACCAAAAGCTTTTTCGGCTCACTGTCCGGTCCAGCTTTCACAACATTGATTGTATGTTTAAATAATACTAATGAATATTGAATTTAGATATTCTCATGCAAGTATTTTATATTACAAGATTATGAGGAGAAAAAAGAATAATTTTTATGAAACTTGAGTGTAAAATAAAATAAATATATCTTGAAAGAAGCTAAAAAATTGTTTCACAATGAAAAAAAATACAGTTTAAGAATTTTTTTTACAAAGTAATTTTAACCTTGTGAATCAGTTTATTTATCAAATTTCAACTGTTAGATTGTTATTATTATTAATTAATAATTTATATTAAATAGTGAATCAATACACCATATTATATATATATATATATATTAGACAAATCCGTAGAAGAGAGAGAAGAGAACAGAGACTTTCATATTTTATGGACAAAACCAGCCCTCATAAATTTTCGAAATTACATCCCTTGTCCTTGCCTCCTTCTTCGCTCCGCCGATAGCTATTGCAACAATGTTTGCTTCGTTGTTGTCCTCTCTGAAGTCGACAGACAGTCACCGCCTTGCCATCGTCGTTCACCGCTTCACTACCGTTCATTGCCTTGCCATCTCACCTTCTCCAAATTGCTAATTTTCTCTGATTCTTCGAAGCCTACTTTCAGATGGGTTGCTGACTTGGTATGCAAACGATGGTTCAGATGTTGAAGGCCTACGAATCACATGCAATTTGAAATGATTGTTGTGTTGGTGTCGTTATTATGTTAATATCGGATTTTTTTTACACTTTTAAATACTTTTATTCTATATTTTTTTAATTTTTTAATTTTAAATTTTTGTATTGTGATATAACAAAAATTAAATAAATAATAATATTTTATTTTATCTATAATGATTAATATTAACTTTTAAAATATTAATGTATTTATGTTAATTTAAAATTTATACTTTTATATAATTTTATATTAATTTTAAATATTATATCTAATTATATTGTGTTTTATAATTTTTAAAATTTATCATATCATTATATTTATGTTATGTCATATTTATATCTCGTGTTATATCTGTGTTTTTTAGTGAAAGGACAATGAGATTCAGAAGGTGAAGATGTTTGATGTATCAGTTGAGTAGACCATGAAAACTTTGGCTGGGAAAGGGCTTTTATTCTGGTACAGTAATAATAATAATTTAATAGCTCAAATTGTTATCATTTTAAATTTTTAATGCTATTATTTAAATTGGTCCAATTTTTTTCGTACCTTTTCTTTCGTCACCATGAGCAGATGTTAATTTAGTTTAATATATCTTTTTTGGTAAGGTTTAGTTTTGATATATATATATTTTGGTATCTAATTTGATAATTTCGCTGGGGTAGGAGAAAGAAAAAAAAGAATTTGTACTCGTTAAAAATTAAATTTTGTATCTAATATTAACATCAAATATTTCTTACTAAATAAGTTAAGTTGAGGGGATTTTGATATTTTAAACAAGTGCATTTGACGTAATTCTTTTATCAAGCAATATTTTATGTTAGTTTTCTTATTCAATTTGGTACAATATCAAGCAGTATTTTATATGTTAGTTTTATTATTTTGAATAATAAATATGTATATATTTAAACATTAATCATTTAAAAATTCTTAACATGCACGTGAATACTTTTTTATCCAATGTTTATATTTATTTTCTCATATCCTTTCCAATAATTTTATAAAAAAAAGTACTTTTTATTCTTATATCCAAATAATTTATTAATTTAAAATGTTTTTTTTATAATTGTATTCAAACATAAAATAATTCGTGTTTTTCATAAAATCTCTATTCAAAAAAATTATATCATAGAAGTATTTTTTTTTAAATGTCTATCCAAATGGCTTTTGTTAATAATTATTTTATATGTATATATTTTTAAAAAAATCTATATCATAACATTGTTCTACAAAGTTAATCTTTCTCTTAATAATCCTCCTAACAATGTAAAGAGGTCACATGGTACATTTTAAACTCCCAACAGATTATGTATCAATAAATTATTAAGTAACGTTTTTAGAATAGATAAAAAAAAGGATATTGTTAACTTATAGCATTAATTAAGATGTATTTAATATTTTTTAATAACTTATTTTAGTTATTTAATAAAAATAAAAATATTATTTATATATTTAAAATATTAAATACTCTACTTTTATATTTTTCTTAATTAGTACATTAAAACCGTTCATTAACAAATGCCATTTACAATGAAGGCGTTACAGATTAGTGGCGGTGGCGACACCATAATGCAAGGCATGATTGTGGTTGTGGAAATAGACGAAGGGTAAAGTTTTTGACAAAATAAAAAGGTTAGTGTGTTTGGTTTGTTTGTTTGTTTTTTTAATTATATATATTTTTATTATAATTATAAAATATTATTTTATTGTATTTTATTTTTTATTTTTAAATTTTTATTAAAAATAATAATAATAATAATAATAATAATAATAACATTTTATTATTTTCAATTACTTTCATACTTGCCTTTACAAAATTTTAGGAGAACTTTAGAATTATTTATTAGCAGGCATTTCTCTCAATAACAAATTATATGTGTGCGGCCAGTGGTCCCATTCAACTTTTTCTTCCTTATTGTTATTTGTAATCCTCCTCCGTTTGTTGACCACGCTATGCTCGTGACCCATTTTTTTTAAAACAATAAATTGCACCCTGCTCTCCACGCTATGCTCGCTGCAAATATAATAATGAAAAATTGAAAATAGTTGTAGATTGATTCACTTTGTTATTTCGTACTTTTTGCATCACACTTCACATATGTTTAAATTATTAAATTTTGCAAGAATCCATTTTCTTACCTTAAACCAATGATTCAAATTAATTGCGATAATGGAGTAAAGGTTTGATGTGAAATTGTATTCCTCCCATTTATACTAATATATAACTACAAAACTTAATTTTGGTGTTTGTATTTTCACCATGCAATTTTTTCTTTTAGAAAATAAGAAGTTATAATTAGTGAGATAATTATTTTCATCTTTTTTCCCCCTCCAAGCAAGAAGTTATCTTAGATTAATTATTACCATTTTGTTTTAAAAAAAATGAAATAATTTGTTTTTGGACAATTAAGTAATTATGTAGTTATTTTTGTGTTATATTATTTTATGTCAGAGAAAATAGAAGAGACAAGTTAACAAAAAAAAAAGAGAGAAAAAAAAGGTTAGACTCATCGCCAGCGACAATTAATAGAAAACACTTATATTTTTATCATTATAAAGATGCCAATTCAATGGAAGAACACTAACAAGATGCATAATGCAATCATCATAACTTCCAAAACTTGTTCTTATAAATGTTTACATCAATATACTAAAGAAAATACTTGTAATAGATTTGGAATAAGAAAAATCATAAATTCACAAATTATAAACATTTCGGTGTGTAAGATTATTAGTTTATATATAAATTTTTTGTTTACATATTTAGTTGTGGTCGACGTGATGTGTATTAATTAATATTGGGATAAATGTAACATAAAGATGAAAATGACAGATAAAACATGCTTATGTAAGTCTGTTGTCAGGACTGATAGCCAGGACTGATAGCTAAAATTGAACCTATAAACCCCGTTATTTCATAAGAAAAAATTTAGTTGTTGGCAATATAGTACGACAATATAGTTATTCATAATATAATAAAGATTAATTTCTATACACTATTAGTGTAAAATTTTTACATTGTCATATAATCATGTATTGCCAAATCATTAAAATAGTTAAACTTTTTAAGTAATTATTGTGATAGTAAACTCTTTTACTGATTTGGCAACACATGATTGAATGACAATATAAAAAAAATTTATATTAAAAATAAATAAAAATTAAACTCATATAATAATAACCGCGTTCCTACACCTTTGTATCAATTTCACAGAATCTTTAATCTTTAATTTAATTAAAGTAAAGTATATTTTTTTTAATAAATAGTGTGCTGGATTTGTCCCATAATGTGAGAAATTTTTTTTTAATGGTTTTACAAGTTCTGCCCACCTAATATAAAATAATGCCTATTAATAGGAGCAATTGTTATGGCTCTCCCCTCATCTCATGTTATACAAGTGTGTGAAAGTTGGCTAGCTTGGGCAAGCGATTCAGAATTCAACAACTCTCAAAATCAGGATTCCGCAGTGTGAGCTTGGAACTGAAGCTCTTGAGCATCACCTGCTCTGCATGCTTTGAAACTTGTTTGTTGAGACTGAGACTGTGTGCTTCAGCTTCTAGTTCAGCACCGGATCGATCTATACAAAGTGGCTGGTATGTTTTTGCAATCTGTTTTCCCTTTCTGTCTGTGTTTGTTAGTGCCCGTCCTTTTGCTTGAAATATTACTTCATTAGAATGAGAACACTATTCTGGGTGGCTATCAGCTGAAATGTGTCCATATAACTATATAACTATGTTTATATATATGTACCTTGCAGGATGCAGCTAGCTAGCAGTTGGAGCTAGAGCTGGAGCTGGACTAGCTAGAAATTAATTTTGCATCGGAGGCAAAATCTGCTTAAACTTAAGCTGAAGTGTTGTTGTGTGTGGAATCTACATATCAATTAATTCAAGTAATTAGGCTTGAAAAATGTGGAGGCTGAAGATAGCAGATGGTGGGAAGGACCCATACATCTTCAGCACAAACAACTTCGTGGGGAGGCAGATATGGGAGTTTGATCCTGAGGCAGGTACCCCTGAGGAGCGGGCTCAGGTGGAAGCCGCTCGTCAAGATTTCTATAACAACCGCTTCAAGATCAAGCCCTGCGGCGACCGCCTCTGGCGGTTTCAGGTATTACCTACTATTAATTACTAGAAAGCTTGTACCATTTTCTTACTCAACTAGTTACGTCTCTTTCAAGTTTCCATCTTTAGATCACTCTTTTTTCCTTTCGTACACCTTACTAAATCTAAGGATTTGATTTTTTCGGAAATCATAAAGGTGTGTGTGTGATCATTATCACGGGGGTTACAAAGCTCTTGAAATGAGCCAATATTGAAAATTGAATTACGTGCATATGTGTAGGGCAATGAGCAAAATCTGTTAGTTCAACCTGTTTACCCGTCAAAATTATGTGAATTTGACTTTAAAATTTTTGACTTGTTTAAATCAATATATTTTTGGCCTTACCCGTTTAACCTGTCAATTAAACGGGTTAAACCTATTTATTTACGGGCTGACCCGTTGGCCCATGTATTTTTTTTTTGTAATTTTTTTAAAAATTAGCATCTTTTATGAATGTCTTTATCTCAAGATTCAAACATTATATAATGGTAATATTACATATTTTATCATGAGATTTTAATTTTAGACATATTATTTAGTTATTCATACATATATATTGGATGATCTTTAATTTTTTCATACAACAAGTAGATATTATGGACGATGGATGCTGCAATTGTGAAAAAAGCTTGTAAATTTGCAAAAAGAACATGTTTTAGAGTGAATACTTTTGGATTTTGAAATTTGTATTATATTCTTGTTTTGGATTTATGTAATTTTTATTTTTTTGTAAATTTTTATGCTTGTAGTTGTTAGTTAATGTTTGTTTGGATTTGGTCATTTGAATTATGTATTAATGTCTGGTTCAGTTTGTTTTGGACGTTGATGCCTTTGAGTTATTTATGAATTTGATTCACAAATTTAAAGTTTTTAAAAAAATTAATTAATTAAATGGGTAGTCCGTTTAGACTTACGGGCTAGCCTTAAACTGATTAGGTTAACTTTTTACTAACCTATCATTCTTGACTCATTTTTGACTCAGCCCGTTTAAGTCCAACCCATCATGGGCTAGGCTTATATGGGTCAAGCTGACCCATTTGAGAGTCCTACCTACCTATTTGACAGTCCTACCTACCTATGTGTAACCCTCCAACCCGACCAACACCTAGATGTGCGAATGGGAGGTTAAGTAGATTGAAAGAAGATGATTCCCTTTGATAATGAGTTGAAAAATAGTGAATTTGACTCACTTTAAATAAATTAGTAAATTAGTGGGTTAAATGATTTGACTTATTAAAAAATAATTTTTTTTAAAGAAATAAAAAAATGTTAAATAAACTTTAAAGCATAAAATAAAATTAGAGCAGTGATATAATTTTAATTTTCTCATCTATAAGAATGACTTATTTTCGATTTTTGTTTTCCGACTTGTGCAGGTGCTGAGGGAAAATAATTTCAAACAAACAATACCTAGTGTGAAGATAGAAGATGGTGAGGATATTACATACGACAAAGCCACAACCGCGTTGAGAAGGGGTACCCATCACCTATCCGCATTGCAGACTAGTGATGGCCATTGGCCTGCTCAAATTGCTGGTCCCCTCTTTTTCCTTCCTCCCTTGGTGAGTTTTCATTACTGAATATAAATAATGATTAAAACTATTATTTATTTGTTTATTAAATTAAACAATAAAATATATAATTATAAATATTAAAATGAAAGTATTTAAATTAGATTAATTTACTCATCTTTCGAGTTAGTTCAATAGATCAATTGATTTGGAATCACATGATGGGTTGATGTCGTAAATGATGAATTAGTTTCTTACCCTATTATATTTATGTGTTTTTCTCTTTATTACTTTTAAATAAAATAATCTTCAATTTTTATAGTTGAAAATTAAAAAAATGAGAAGAATTCTAATTTCAAATGGATTTGCTTATGCCAATACTTCTTGCTAGTTCTAAGCATATGAGCCAAACATCGTCGTCCTTCGACTTTTGATTAAAAAAAAACAACTCTTATCATGGTCATATTTGTGGGATTTCAATTAATAAAAAATTCAGTTCATCTTTTGTAGTCAAATTGGATAATTAATTTTAAGAAATGAACATAGAAATTCAAAGTTTGTAAACTTTATGTTATTAATGGAACTGAAAAGGGAATACTAAGTAATTAAGAATCCAAAATTATTTTCAATCTGTTTTTTTTTTGGTGATAAAACTATTTTCAATCTTTGTTTAGACATAATTAACTTAAGTACTCAATTTTTTTGAATAGGATTCCACAAGATGTATTTTGAACAGCACATATTGCTATTAACAAATTGATCTGTGCATAATTAATCAACATTAATTTTTCTACTTGCTCAAAACACTGCAGGTCTTTTGTATGTACATTACAGGACATCTTAATTCTGTATTCCCAGAAGAGTATCGCAAAGAGATTCTTCGTTACATATACTGTCACCAGGTACACTTGTTCAATTTCACGACGCGATACCCAATTGATCATGATGCAGAAATAGAGAACTAATTATAATTTTTTTTGCTTTTGTCAAATTTCTTGCATCATCGATTAATAACTTGCTCTTTTTGCTTAACCATGAGGTTTGAAATTTGTTCATGGCAACAATGAACAATTAATATTGACCATGTTGTGCTTTCTTTTGAAGAACGAAGATGGAGGGTGGGGACTACACATAGAGGGTCACAGCACCATGTTCTGTACTGCGCTCAACTACATATGTATGCGCATGCTTGGAGAAGGGCCTGATGGAGGTCAAGATGATGCCTGTGCTAAAGCACGGAAGTGGATTCTTGATCATGGTGGTGTAACACATATACCTTCCTGGGGAAAAACTTGGCTTTCGGTATGATTCTTTTTTATATAAATACACACATGTATGTATGTTATTGATATGAATGATTGAATGAATTCTGCACCTGCAGATACTTGGCGTATTTGAATGGTGCGGAAGCAACCCAATGCCCCCCGAGTTTTGGATCCTTCCTTCGTTTCTCCCTATGCATCCAGGTTGAATTAATTAATTTTGCACTGTCACTCTCTGTGGACCAAAATTATATATTTGAATATACTACGTCTAATTCTTGAATTGAGTATTTATTCTATCCCACTTTCACCTTAATAAATGCAGCTAAAATGTGGTGTTATTGCCGGTTGGTGTACATGCCTATGTCATACTTATATGGGAAGAGGTTTGTGGGTCCAATCACACCATTGATCCGTCAGTTGAGAGAAGAACTCTATAATCAACCTTATGAAAAAATTAATTGGAAGAAAGCGCGTCACCAATGTGCACAGGTGAGACATTGTCTTTAATTTATTCACAATGTGTGTGTGTGTGTGTGTGTGTATGACCATCAAAAGACCAATCCATGACCATGGAGGGATTGTCCATTCTATGTATCACAGGAAGATATTTATTATCCCCATCCTTGGATACAAGATCTGATATGGGATAGTCTATACGTAATCACTGAGCCACTTCTTACGCGTTGGCCCTTCAACAAGCTGGTTAGAGAGAAGGCCCTTCAAGTAACAATGAAGCATATCCATTACGAAGATGAGACTAGTCGATACATAACCATTGGGTGCGTGGAAAAGGTAGGTATCATAACAATGAAGCATATCCATTATTTAGCCATATGCGTCAATTGAAGTAAAATTAATTAAAATTTTTTTTTTGTACGAAAGGGAATCCATTCAAATAGGCCATTAACGTTCTATATATAAACGTATTTGCCAGGTTTTGTGTATGCTTGCTTGTTGGGTGGAAGATCCAAACGGAGATGCTTTCAAGAAGCATCTTGCAAGGGTCCCCGATTACTTATGGATTTCAGAAGATGGACTGGCCATGCAGGTCTAACCAATATATATTGCATCATCCTATTCCAATGCAAATTAATTAATAGCTTAGTAATTATTGTTATTATAAAATATAATATAACCAATGGGATATTAAATAATTCACTTTTGTCTATGTAATGCAGAGTTTTGGTAGCCAGGAATGGGATGCTGGCTTTGCCGTTCAAGCTTTGCTTGCCACTAACCTTATTGACGAAATTGCTCCCACGCTTGCAAAAGGACATGACTTCATCAAGAAATCTCAGGTCTGCTTAATTTCCATGATAAGTCTAATTAAGAAACATATTTATAATTAACTGATTAGTTAGTGTTCATTAGATTACTAAACACTTGTATATGTGTTCTAGCTAGAGTAATGAATTGACATTCTCATTTCACAGGTTAAGGACAACCCTTTAGGAGACTTTAAGAGTATGCATCGTCACATATCTAAAGGGTCATGGACCTTCTCTGATCAGGACCATGGATGGCAGGTTTCTGATTGCACTGCAGAAGGTTTGAAGGTAACTAACTACTTAGGTGAACAACTTAATTTGTTCACAAACTTTATCAATCATAACATATAGTTACCTAGTTAATTCTCGTGTTTCAGTGTTGTATGCTTTTGTCAATGTTGCCACCAGAGATGGTGGGGGAAAAGATGGAACCTGAAAGGTTATTTGATTCAGTCAATGTCCTATTGTCGCTTCAGGTGACTACTATTAAATTTATGCCCATATGCTTTTAATTAATTAATGAATAGCCCTTCTCCTTGCTGCTTAATTTTCGTTTCCATCACACAAATGATATACTTTGTGCAGAAGACATTGATAATTGATGTTTAATTTTCTTGTACGTGATTCACTTTTGACACAAACTCCAATTTGATTATTGCAGAGCAAAAAAGGTGGTTTAGCAGCGTGGGAGCCAGCAGGAGCTCAAGAATGGTTGGAAGTAAGTGCTACATTAATTATTAATAATATTTAATAATGCAAGTATATATTCATTAATTGATGAAAGAGATAGAGAATCCCACGGAATTAATAAATAAATAAATTTGTTTTGTCATTAATTTTCAGCTGCTGAATCCCACGGAATTTTTTGAGGGCATTGTAGTTGAGCATGAATATGTTGAATGCACTGGATCGGCAATTCAGGCTTTAGTTTTGTTTAAGAAGCTATATCCAGGGCATAGGAAGAAAGAGATAGAGAATTTCATTACCAACGCAGTTCGATTCCTTGAAGATAAACAAACAGCTGATGGCTCATGGTATGGGAACTGGGGAGTTTGCTTCACTTATGGCTCATGGTTCGCACTTGGTGGGCTAGCAGCTGCTGGCAAGACTTACGCCAATTGTGCTGCCATACGCAAAGCTGTGAAATTTCTACTCACAACACAGAGAGAGGATGGTGGGTGGGGAGAGAGCTATCTTTCAAGCCCAAAAAAGGTTTGTAATTGAAGGATTACTAATTAGTTACCCTTCTTCAGCCTTCAACATTAGTTAATACTAATCCTAATATTAATAATGTCTTAATGATTGGGAATGATGGATTGGAATTGGATGATGCAGATATACGTACCCCTTGAAGGAAGCCGATCAAATGTTGTACATACAGCATGGGCTCTCATGGGTCTAATTCATGCTGGCCAGGTCTGTTTTTGGTTTTTTTGGTTGCACGCAAATTGTAATACACACACATATATATAATTCTAAATGCTTATTTATTACCATTGATGCCAACGAATGTTTAATTATTATTTTTTTCCTTTTCTAATTTCTATATGCAGGCGGAGAGAGACCCAACTCCTCTTCACCGTGCAGCAAAGTTGCTCATCAATTCTCAATTGGAAGATGGCGATTGGCCGCAGCAGGTACCTCTCGATCCTTTTATATTAGTAGTAGTAAGGCTCTTATTAACGTATTACATATGTGCTCAAGTCACAAGTTAATAAAATATATGCAGCTTTTGCGATAAACTAAATGTGATATTTTAAATATGGATTTAATTTCTATCCACTGTCAATGTAAAAAAAATTTTTATTGTCATCCAATCATGTGTTGCTAAATCATTAAAATAGTTAGAATTTTTAGATATTTGTATATTTGTTATGATAGTCAACTCTTTTACTAATTTGGCAACACATGATTAGATGACAGTGTAAATAAATTTTACACTTAACAGTCAATAAAAATTAAACTCTTTAAATATATGAAAACAATACAAAGGGCATATTATTTCTAATTCTTGGTTGTGACTTATTTATGGCAGGAAATCACGGGAGTATTCATGAATAATTGCATGTTGCATTACCCAATGTATAGAGATATTTACCCATTGTGGGCTCTAGCTGAATATCGCAGGCGGGTTCCATTGCCTTCCACTGCAGTTTAACTTGCAAAAAGCTGGGAGCACAAAACAAAAATGGCCATAACAATGAGGAAGAGCGCAAATTAAATAAAACAAGTTGTGCAATTGAGCTTAATTAGTTTACTATTATTCCGATTTATTTAATTCCTATTTATATCGTATATCATTTACTTCATGTTCACTTATATATGTATAGATGTTCTTCAATGTTTTGCTCTATGAAATAGAAGGATGTATAACTCCGCATGGCATGAGTACAAACAATGAATAAACACTAGGCCATATTTGCAGTAGGGATGGCAACCATTCGGGTGATAGGTAGAATATTTAAGTACATATTTTTATCCCTAACTAAAAATAATAATATTGTATTTGGCATATTCTTAATTTAGTATAAACCTTAATCCTCGTTCTAGTCCTCGTAGGGTACTCAATTACGTAATATCTCCTATCACAAATTTGTAGGGTACCCGATTATCGTTCCTTTATTGAATAAATGTATAATTTGGTCATCTAAAAATATATCAAATATAACATTAGTCTTAAATTTATAAATGCATCAAATTGATCTTCAAAGAGATATATAACATTAGATTAATCATTCAATGTCACATTTTAGGATTTAGTTTTTTAAAGTAAGGGATGCATTTTAAAAAGTAAAGTGTAGAATTATAACTATTGATAAGAAAATCAAATATTTAGAATTTTATAAAATACAAGCATAACAGATCATGGATATGTTATTTTGATTTTCTCATCAACGTTTATAATTCTACATTTTCCTCTTTAAAGTTTAGTCCCTCACTTTAAAAAATCTAAATTTCACATTTTTGCCATCACATTAGTCCTTAAAATAATATCAAATTTGTCCTGATGAAATTAATAATATTAATTATCATTGAATGATTAATTTGATGTCACTGATAAATAAAAAACTAATATAATATTGTATCTATCTTTAAAAGTTTAAAATAAATATTTAATCTTCCTATCCCATTTACCTGCTTGGGTTTAAATTGGGTGGGTTTTTCCCATTTAAATTGGGTGGGTTTTTCCCATTTTAAGTACGTATATGGTTTCTGTTTATATCAAAATTCAAAATAAAATCATTCTCAAATTCTAGCAAAAGTTTTAACCAAAAAAAAAGGTCCATTAATTAGCAAGCATCATCAGAAAATGTTCAAATATCAAACCATAAATACAATAAACAACAACAATGAACTGGAAGCATAATTAGTAATAATAAGCATTAATTCAATATAATTAACAATAACATAGTTTTCACATCATAATTAATAACATGGTATATAATTATATATATTGTGAACACCATATTTTGTCCAGGTCACATATTTTTTTTAAAATTTCAAAAAGATTAATTAGCCAATTAATTCCAAAATACAAAATAAAAAATAATAATATGAAATAAAAATATAAAAAAGAAAGAATTAAAAACGCACTTTAACCCAAACTCATTCTCACCTGGGCTAATCCCCCCAAACCCATATCTTTAAACTTACCCAGCCCATTTCCTCAATCCATCCTCTTCCTTTCTAACCCACTCCTAAGCCAAGCCCAAATAAAAAAAATAGATCCATCCCCAACCCCACTACCCAACCATTCTGCCATTTTTCCTCATAAGAAACCCTAGCAAAGCAAACCTCTGTTGCTGCACGCCGCCAGGTACGAGGGGGACCACGCCCTATGCTCCATTCACCCCGCACCACTCCCCTTGCACCACAAGCTATACATCTCTGCGCCTTCCTCCCCCATTGTGCT
Organism: Styphnolobium japonicum; assembly: GCA_023212625.1. Taxonomy (NCBI): domain Eukaryota; kingdom Viridiplantae; phylum Streptophyta; class Magnoliopsida; order Fabales; family Fabaceae; genus Styphnolobium; species Styphnolobium japonicum. The sequence goes on along the minus strand of JALBWW010000007.1, from coordinate 7,642,082 downwards.
AAAGCCACAGATCACGCCTTCTTGCCACACTTTCTTGCACCGACCCCTTGCACAATGTCCCCTGCAACTTCTCGCCTTGCTCCCCACTACGCCTTAGTCGAGCTTGTATTACCAAGGATGTACTCCCCAGACCCTGCAGGTCACACACAGATGGGAAATAGGGTCTTGGCTTGACCTTTTAAATATGGATTTAGGGTTTAGGAATGGAGGATGTTTTTTGGGTTGCTTGTGGAGTTTTCGTTGGTTCTGGAAAATTTCCTTTTTCGAATTTTTGATTGTTTTGGAGAATGAGAGAGAATTCGGGAAAAAGAGGAATATAACATTGGATTCTTAGAGGAGAAACCACATATAGCAATTCCATTTAGGATTTTGAGTGTCATTTTTGGTAATCCTTTGATCCATTATTATCGTCTGTGTTAAGACATTACTTTTAAAGATTGAATAGATATCTGGATTATATTGCGGTTATTTTGTTTTGATTACAAGGAACTGAGTAAACAATGATATTGGATTAGAGCCTGTTTTGTTCATTAGTTCATGTTTAATTTGCATTGGAAGTTAAGAATTATTGGATTTGTACTATTAACTTGCATTGTTAGCTAAGAACTATGGAATTTGTACAACATGATAATGCTTGTTACATTTCTAGTCCCTCATGACTATGCCTATGCCAGTAAATATTGTGGTGTTGGTTTGCTGTTGGTTGGAAGTGTTTAGACACTAACTAGGATTGTAGTATTGGATTCCATTGGGAGAGGCTTGATGTTCTAGATTATCTTTAATTATTATTGGGTTTGTGATAATTTGCATATAATTTGTTCAATGAGTTGTGTGAAAATGTGCTTTGGTTAATGTTTTTTGTTGTGTGGTGACATTGGGATGGAGAAGTTCTCCACATATTGAATCATCTCGTCAAAACAAAGTCATCTCCATGCCCATTAAAAAATGTCATCTATAGCCACCCATGAATAACCAACATCACCACAATATCCCACTGTTTTGCCACCAAACACAGCCTCAATACCCACCTCAATAGCCATCAACAATATGTCAAATTTGTGAAAACCTAGAAAATAGAACTTGTGTCCTTGTCTGACTAACCACTCACTCCCCAGACCATTTTTCAACTGACCACTACTTCCCAGACCAATTCCCGACTAAGCACCCTTTCCCTAGACCATTTCTGATCGACCATCCTCCTTCCCAGGACCATTTTCGATCGAGCTAACCCACAACTTTTACCTACAAGCCTAACTGATTGTTTTTGATCGATCCGACCTCAACCATTTACCAATACTCCCCTTATACACTTTTCGACCAACCACTACTCCCCCACACACTTTCCGACCACCCACTTACCAGACCATCTCCAAATCGATTAAAGCATTTTCCTGGATCTCAACCTCTAGATCTCCCAAACTGACCGAACATACCTTAGTCTTTTTCTCAACCTTTCCATAACCGATCGCCAAACTGATATGGTCTCCTTAAATTTTTTCCATCAACCACCAAACCGATCCGAGCATCCCACAATACCCTGAGACCTACTGATCGACTGAGCAGACCTCCCAACTTGTCCCTTATTACTTCACCAACCCATTTAGTAATCTTCTCGACCGATCAGACCTTACCCTTCGCCTTAATCCTTTAGCCAACTTATCGACTGAGCAGACCTTAGCATTAGCCTTCATCCCTTAGCCAACCTATCGAACGATTAGACCTTACCCTTAGCCGTAATCCCTCAGTCAACCTACTGACCGAGTAGACATTAACCTTAGCCATAATCCGTCAAATCAATTACCCAGCCAAGCAGACCTTACCTTTAGCCCATCAACCTCAACCAACCTATTAACTGAGCTTACCTTGGCCGATCACCATCTTATCCTTGACCGATCGGTTCTGACCGATCTCCACCTTTTCCGTCCCCACCAACAACCGATCGGTTCGAATTGATCAGATACTTGTCTCACATAGAACAACACTAAACCGATCGGCCATGACTAATCCAACCACCATTTCCATTCTCAACACTTAACCAATCGGCTATGAGATCCGACCACAGTTTCCATTTTCAATCCTTAACCGCTCAGTCGGCCAAATTTCCATATAGTATGAATATGCATTTTTATGATTGGTTCATTTTTTATATTGTTCTAATAAAGGATCAAGTTATAGTTTTGATCTTTAATGTGTATGGTGTTGTGAGTTTATTCTGATATTCTTATCCATTGATCTTTTTATTTGAATCGTGCTCCTCACAGTTTTTTTCCAAAAAAAAAACAATAACAAAAAATGCATCTATGTTATAAGATTCCCACGATAGAATAATCAAAATTAACTGTAATGGCAATAACATTTTAATCTCCTTGAGGTGAAAAGAAATTTTATAGTTTTGTTAGGAGCACTGGTAGGGATATAAATGATCTTTAATAAGCAATCTTATTCTATAATGAATTTGCTTATTTTAATTTTATCATCCTTTAACATTTTCATTTATTAATGTATGATATAAGATTTCAAAGAAGGGATAATTAAAATTAGTTGCGGTTGCAATGACATTTTGACTTCTCTAAGGTGTGGAGAGATTTTGTGATTTTGTCAGAAACACTGGCGAGGTTATAAATGACCACCAATAAAAAACTTCTTTTATCATTAATTTGTCGTATTTGCTAATTTTAAGCATTTGGAGTGACTTTAAATAATATCTAACAATAAAAATGGTTGTTTTATCCGTTCGATTACCTTTTCTTCTTGCTTCTGCGTTATCATAATTTTTAAGCAAGCATTAATTTATATTTAATGTCACAACAATTAAAATACTTCAAAACTGACCGATGATGGAAATTGGGAGAGAATCGGGAGCCCGATCAATTGAATTTTTTCCTATATTCTCGAGACATTTATATTAGATTATGCCAGAAGCGCTGACAGGGTCTAATTCCCAAAAAATAAACAAATAAATAAAAATATTTTTCAAAACAATAAAATTAAATAAGACAAAATTATTATGAATAAATTCATATAGCTCGTACGTAGTGACAATAGTGAATTAAAATTTAAAAACACTTATATGAAAATCATTTTTAAAAAATCCTTTATTTTGTTAAATAAATTTTCTAATTGTGAAATTCATTTTCAAGAACCATTTTATTTTTCAAAAATATTTTCTTAAAAATTCAAATTTCTAATTCACCATTTTCACTCCTGATAAATTGCGGACTTGCAATTTCTTCCTCAATAATGGCTTTTAATTAAGCCACCTATTCCCTATCTCGGTCATTTATCATTTTTGATAATATGTCCAATAAAAATGGGACATGAAAAATAACGAAAATAAAAATATTTTGTTTTACATAATAAACGACCAACTTTATTAACTTAGCAAATAATTTCAGATTAAATAGGTAATCATTCTCAGAACGGACGGTGTAGGGTGCTAATACATCCCTACTCATAATTAACCCTCAAACTTAAACTCTGGTACGTAGACTCTCCTTTTCAGGTGTCCAATCGTATCATTCCATTTTTTTAATGGAATAATTAATTGATGGCGACTCCCAAACATTTTATTTATTTCCCTTAAATATCTTTGAGGTTGTCTATTTCGCGGCATTTTCCCTTTGGGGATCGTTGCGACATATAGGACAGCTAAAATTAATCTTACATCATTGTAAAACTTTATTAGATGTCTTTCTCATAAAATTTATTGTTAAATTAAAAGTTCCTATCATATATATTGATCATACTTAAAAGATTTACATTAGTATGAAATTATTTTGTACTCTATTAATATATATTGAGAATGTAAATAAATAAAATTATAAATTATTTGATTACATTTTTATTGATATTCAATTTTTTCAAATTATAAGACAAATGTCAACATGATGAATAGTTTTATTCAATTGGATTGATAAATGTATATATTAAAAATTATTGGATAATATAAGTATTTTTTTTTTGTATGGTAAGGATATTGCGGGTCAACTTTCATGTTAACTAAGACTAAGTCCCACCTTAGATGATTATAAAGGTGCATCCCTAACATCGACTTAGTGTATTTATGAGAATTAATTAATTCTGCTAGATATTAACCTAAGATTTAAGATCGAGTAATCATGGTAAGTATAATAATATCAAGTCTTACCGAATGTCAAATGTCAAATTTATATACCATTTCAAAATATGCTATGGTAGCAACTAACCATTTTTTTTGTTAGTAAATAATATCTATGTCACAATTTTCTTATTGTTTTTGGGGAAAAGGTAATTAGGTTCATTTGCACCAAGGAAGCATTATATAGTGAGAAGTTAGTCCATAGCGGGTGGTAGAGAGAGTGAGTGACGTGCTCATGGTGAAGGCTTAGGGTTTAACAGCTTAAGGGGTTTGGTTCATGAGTCCAGCGCACTTCTGGAAGCTATAGGTAGCTACTTTAGTGTTGGTTTGGTATACTGTAGCTTGTTTGGCTGGGGTTGTAAGAAGTAGAGGATGTGATTTTGTGGGTAATAATGGATAGAGTGTCTGAGGGGTAATGGAGAAATGAAGAAGTTTCAGAGTAAAGAAAATAGGGAGAAGAATAAGGGGAATGTAGCTACCTTGGTGTGGGGGTGTTTGCTTGTGCGCTTATGAGGCATGTATCCATAAGGAAGCTGACCAGCTGACGGCACTATAGAAAACAGACAGAGCGTCGTGGCCAGGAAGGTAAGGCAAAGATGGAGTGCCTTGGACGGAACCCACGGTGTAGCGCACACAGTTCCTAATCCTCTTGGAGGTGATTAATATGGAGTAAGGCTTGAGGATGAAGGTGAGAATGAAGATGATGGCCAAAGATCACTAATCGTGTTTGGAGAGATGGTGGTTGTTTTTGCTCTTAAGTTACTCTCTTTTCTTTCTTGTGCCAACCTTTTCTCCAAAGCTTGAATGCGGTATTTATAGGGGAGAATGGAGATGGGTGCTTTGGCTTTTTGGGGAAGCCACCAGCCAAGCCTTAAAGCATGGCAGGCAAAAGGGGCTAGGCGCCACCCTTGCAGCGTGTGCTAACAAGACAGGGGACATGGGGCAATATGCGTCAGGGTCCAGTTTCCAAGGCTAGGCTGTTAAGAGGTTGAGTGTATAAATGGGTGTAAAAGGTTAGGTCAGATTTAACATGATGGTGATTAAGGATCAAATTCATGTGCGGCGCGCTATTTTCATCAGGCGCGCATCCAGGGTGCTTTACACCTTGCTAGCGATGTGACCTTTTGTTCCCAAGGCTGTGCAACCTGGGTAAGGCGTACCTTTATCACAAGGCCCACCAAACCACTCAATAGGTAGTTGCCAAGCATGTTGAAGAGCTGTGTTCTTCTAGGGGCACAGAGCATTGCCCTTTGCTCAAAGCCCCCTAAGCGTGTTACCTGTAAAGAAGTGTTAGTCCATAATATAAATAATAATCTCTGAAACACTTATTGTGTCAAATTATTATTTACAAAAGCTCACTCTCATGGGAAATGGTAACACAAATTGAAATAAATCCATAATAATAATAAGTTAGTTACCAAATTTTGAATTTAGATCCATGCATATCATCCCAAGCCTTTAAGAATCAAGACTTAAATTGGGTACGTATTAGACTTCAAAGCCAGTGCCAAAATATGTGTTATTGATAAGTAGCTATTGTCTCATGTTCCCAAATAGATTTTCAATTTAACAAATACATTGAATTCTTTGAGGGGGATAAAATTCTAACAAACATATAACAGACATTACATTCACATGCCTATAATTTTTTTTGGTAAACTTCACATGCCTATAATTTAACATGCTCCTAGTATCATATTTATTCAAGATAAAATCTGTTATTCTTTCCAAGTTTATTATTTTTCTTGTTTAAAAGTACGGTTTATGAAAACATTGTTAGTATTTAAGAAGAAAATCGTTACTCCTTAATAATCTTTAGAGAGCAATTCATTGTGCATGGTTTCTTACTCTAAATATAAACGTAGTGGCGAAATCTGAATCAGTAATCATTTATTTACGGTTGACCCATTAAGGAAGGTAGCATAAGTGCCCTATTATTGGCACTCTTGATTTTTTTCCGCTGGTCCTTTCCTTTTGCTGTTGCCTTAAACAGGACAAGAAAAGAAAATTTTGGTTGATTGCCCATAAATTAGGGGTAGTTTTCTATATATCGTTCTCCAGTTTCCACATTCGGCTAAAAGCTCTTCTTTAAGGGTCTCATATTTTATTAGCCAAACTACCAAACTCAACATATTTTGAACAGTGAGAAACCTTAAAAAAAATTTGTTACATTTCGGAAGCTTTTTGTGTACAAGAATAAGAATGCAAATCAAGAGTAATTTTCAATTTTCAGAATTCTGGGTGATATTATCTGTTGTGTTTGCTGCCATGTTGTTGGCGTCATAGGGACAAAAAGAGCAAATGTGGCTTCCTAATCCAAAGGCATCAGTGATTAGAAAGGGAGGCAGAGGAAATGGATTGGTGGCAGTTGCTATAGATAAGGATAAAGGGAGCCAACATGCTCTCAAATGGGCTGCTGATAGCCTTCTTACCAGAGGCCAAACTGTTGTTCTAATCCACGTGACATCGTCACCTGTTTCTAGTAAGTCCTTATATCTAGCTAGTAAATTAATTATTTTTGGTACAATGTATTGGATTTGGCTTGCTTGAACAATTGATCATGATGCATAATTAGACTTGACCTCAGAGAAACAAAGATTCTTACAGAATCTGGGGGAAAACGGTACATATAACTATATTCTCAGCACAAAGCTCTGTTTTTTTTATTTTTTATTTTTTTAAAAAAATCTTTTTCAAATGCAGTAGGAGGTAGCCAGGCCATAGTATGTAACATCAACAGTCCAGCTGCATCTCCACAGAGACACCAACTTGACAAGACTACAGAGGATCTGTTCCGTACCTTCCATTGCTATTGTACGCGCAAAGATGTAGGTTTCCCAGCTTTATTCCCCCCTTGGATGACAGTTATTTGTTATGTACCTTGCCGTATCACATTGCAAATACAACAATGAAATTTTATGATCATTATCAAACTCCATCTTCTTTTTTGGTTAAGATTGTAGAGAACAGCATATATTATAGAAGAATTTATCTATTCTTTTCACAGTGCTTACAGCTGTAAAATATTTTATTAGATACAATGCCTTGATGTCCTACTTGAAGACACTGATGTTGTGAAAGGAATAACAGAATATGTCTCTTATGCTGCAATTGAGAACTTGGTGCTTGGTGCAGCCTCAAAGCATGGGTTTATGAGGTAAGGTCCTCTATCTCAAAGTTCACCAGAACTAGCAATTAAGATTGCATTTATAGCTATTTTCAAGAGAATAGTTATTATATTAGCGGACAGGAACAAGCATTATTTGCAGAAAAAGTATCCTCAGCATGAAAAAACTGCAAGGTTCAAACTGAATAAAAAGCATCTTAACTAAGAACATAGGAAATGAAAAGCTTACACATATAATTGAAAATTTGCAATTCATTTATAGGAAATAGGTTCCAGACAAAAGCTGCACAAGTAAAAGATTCAATGTGTGAATATTGGATTTCTGAGGAAATTATTACCTTTTTTGAAAGAGAAGAATTTTTAGCTATGTTGTATAGTAATAATATATGGACAAAATAGAAAAAAGACTTTCTAGTTTGCTAAGTGATGATTAATGCACCTTTCTTCAACTCCAGTTGTCTTTCTTATGCAGATTTAAGTCATCAAGTACACCAAGCAACATATCAAAGGGGGCGCCAGATTTCTGTACCGTGTATGTCATTTCTAAGGGGAAACTCTCTTCTGTTCGGAATGCTTCTCGTCCAGCCCCACATTCCTCCCCACTTCTGAGCCATATAGAGAATCTAAATAATCAGAATGCAAATGAACTTGAGATACCCTCTAGACTTAAGAGTTTTAGAGGTTTGTTTCTGCGAAATATAAATTTGTCCCGAAACTATGCTGTTGCAGTTTTAATCATGTTTTGATCACATATATGCTGCAGATCACAGGACATCAATCAAACCACACAGCTGGCAGGATGAATCCATAAAGTGAGTTTTTCGCATAAAGTCATTCAAACCAAACAAATAGGCAATTTATGCATATCATCTTTTCAGCAATAAGCCAATGGATTTCGTGGTAGAGGGCTTGTATTTTTGGTTTGACGTGGTACCTAGTGAAAGTGCTAAACTTAATAAAAATCATATCCCCTTTGTTTGGGGGAGAGGGGAAGTGTAACATCATTTCTGTGGTTAAAGCAGGTCACAATTGGGAAAGGGAAGAGGCTTGAGTGGAAGGTCATGCGTGGACTTCGCAGAATCAGATACAGACATATCATTTGTAAGTTCTGAGAGGCCAAGCAGTGGACGTTCATCTTCTGTGTTCTATGACTATATGGACTCTGGCCGAAATTCTCGAATTTCAACCAGTACAGATCGTAGCTTTGGATCAACCCGTTTGGGACTCAAGTTCAACGACCCCAGTTCACCAGATATTTCATTTTCACAGGAAAGCAGTAGAACATCAATTTCATATTCGTCTCAGAACATGGTGAGCACATTTTTTTAACTTATAGGATATGGTTATCTAACTATCTTGGACTTAAAGTGGTTAGATATCAAGAATTTTAAGAAAATTAACATGTCTACTTAGATAGCTATATCAGTATGTATCACTTCATGTCTATAAATTTCTTATATCAGTTGATCAGAGGAGCACCCTCTAGATTGAGTAGAGATGCCCGATCCATTGGGTAATAGTGACTTGCAGAGCCTACCGATCGACCTTACTCAATTATGCTATTCACATTTAGTCCACAATCTTTTACATAATCATTATTAAAATTTGGAGTCTTTTGTTCATGCATAGACCATACCTTCAAGAAATCAATTCAATCAAATATTCTGAGCCCAAATAGAACTAAAGATACTGACCATTAATGGTGTCCACATCCTTATGCTAGTACATTCAGGATGAAGCAGAAGCTGATATGAGGAAGTTGAAGCTTGAGTTAAAGCAAACGATGGAAATGTACAGTACAGCATGCAGAGAAGCACTAACAGCTCAACAGAAGGTAAAATCAGAAATATATATATATATATATATATATATATATATATATATGCTGTTGCGATTTCAGCTGATACTACTCTTTTATTTGCTACAGTTAATGGAACTGAACCACTGGAGAATTGAGGAAGAAAAAAAATTAGATGAGGCACGATTGGCCCAGGAAGCTGCACTGGCAATTGCAGAGAAAGAGAAAGCAAGAAGTAAAGCAGCCATTGAAACAGCTGAAGCAGCCAAGAAAATTGCAGAGGTGGAATCACATAGAAGAGAAAGTGTTGAAATGAAAGCTCTTAAAGAAGCAGAGGAAATGAGGAAAGTATTGGATAATCTAGCCCAAACCGATGAAAAATATAGGAGATACACAATTGAAGAGATTGAAACAGCCACAAACTTCTTTTCTGAATCTCAGAAAATTGGTGAAGGGGGTTATGGCCCTGTCTATAAATGTTACCTTGATCACACTCCAGTGGCTGTCAAGGTTCTACGTCCAGATTCTGCTCAAGGGAAGTCACAGTTTCAGCAAGAGGTGACCATCCAGTGGAAATGAGTAATTCTAAACCACTTTTTTTTTTGTATTTGACTGCATGACATGTTTCCATCACAGCCTGGCTTGTGATTTTATGAAACCATAAACCAGTCTAATCTACTTCCAAGGACAGAGAGGCAATTGTAGAACAAACAAGGCTAAACCTAAAAGTGCAAAAGAAACACTAAACGAGTGCACCTGACCATTATCAATTCGTTTTAGTGTATACATAGATATAGGTTGAGTGGATTCTTATAATGTTTTAAAAAATCCTCTGCAGATAAGCCTTGCATGTGTAGCAATGTTCTGTATTGCTTGCAAGCACTACTGCCTGCATAAGTTAGGAGAGCAAGAAGTGTAAAACGATAGAAGTAAATGTGCATCGTGCATATAAGAGCAGTTCTTTTGCCCTTTATCTTATTTCCAAAAGCGAACATGGGACTACATATTACTTAAATATTTTTTATATTCTCTTTCTCTAATTAATGCCTAAAAAATGTATACCAAATATCTTATTATCACATGTCCTTCATACCACCCAGAAGTGAAATTTCTCATCTGAATGCAGATTGACATACTCAGCTGCATACGCCATCCCAACATGGTGCTTCTTCTAGGAGCCTGTCCAGAGTATGGCATACTGATATACGAATATATGGCTAATGGAAGCTTAGAAGATTGTCTCTTCCGTAAAAAGAACGGCAGTCCTTTATCTTGGCAGCTCAGGTTTCAAATTGCAGCAGAGATAGCCACCGGCTTACTCTTCCTCCATCAGACCAAGCCTGAACCTTTAGTGCACCGTGATCTCAAACCAGGCAACATTTTACTAGACCACAATTATGTAAGCAAGATTAGCGATGTTGGATTAGCCAGGCTTCTCCCTGCTGTAGCTGAAAATGTAACACAATGCCGCATGACATCAGCAGCTGGAACTTTCTGTTATATTGATCCAGAGTATCAGCAAACAGGAATGCTTGGTGTCAAGTCTGATGTTTATTCTCTTGGGATCATTCTTCTTCAATTGTTGACAGGTAGGCCTCCAATGGGCTTGGCTCACCAGGTTGAACAGTCTATAGAGAAGGGCACATTTGTGGAAATGCTTGACCCATCTGTGCCTGAGTGGCCTCTTGAAGAAGCCTTGTTCCTTGCAAAGCTGGCAGTCCAATGTGCAGAACTCAGGCGAAAAGATCGCCCAGACCTTGGCCTAGTAGTATTGCCAGAACTCAAAAAATTGAGAGAGTTTGCCGAAGAAAAGATGAGTCCCTTCTTGTTAGGTGGAAATAGCAGTAGTGCTGCACCTTCCCCCAACCACAGTCAAGCTTCCATGCAACAGGTGAGCAGCAAGGTTGCTCATTTCTTAAATTTGGATCATTCCATAGATTTTATGAAATGTGGATCATCATCGTCATCTAATACTTCAATTTAAAGTCTTCACCAAATTACCAACATGGTCCACAAGATTTTCAAACCAGCCTTTTTCTTTCTATTAATTATCCTAACAGTCAATATTATGGGGACTTCCATGACCATGATATGGACCTTAATTATGCTGCTTTAGATGTCCAAAAGTGGGAAAGCATAACACCTTGAGATAATTTTGCAGGATGTGATGAGCGACCCACAGCTTGAACATTCAGGAAGCTCAAGAAGCCCATCAAGCCCATCAACGCCAACAGAAGGACAAGAAGAGGTAAATATATAAATATTAAATAGACAACACTCTGCAGCAGGAATGCTACACACACTCTATTAAGAATTTTTAATGTGAAAGTTGTTTGTTTTGATGTATATACAGGAGCCAACTTAACTGAGTAGCTCCGGCAGTGAAATTTCAGAGGAAACATCAAACGAAATTTGTATCCCCTGGCTGCAGCTGATAATAATAAGTGGAATTCTTCCAGTATCCCTCATTCATGATAATCTTATCGCGAAGACACGGGAAAAAAAAAGCATTTTGTGCTAGGCATGTAAATATTTTACCTATTTGAACTTAAAATCCCGTTGTGTGGGGTGCAAAACATAGACCAGGCAAATGATTAACCAGAGAGAATTTTGTATAATGTAAATATGATAGGGAATCTAAATCATGCAATTTCTATACTCACTGACTAAAAGTGTGACAACTTTGTTGTACTATGATATCGTGTCATATTATAATAAAAAAAATATTGCAGAAAGAGATGAGTTTTCATTGCTATGAACAAAGACTCCAGTATGCAATGCAAATTAAAGTACTCTAGAGTGCACAATGTTCAGTTTTACCAGAGAATTATAGAAGCTTCTTTTTTTTGTCGGCCAACTTTTGCCAAGACAGATAGAAGCTAATTTAGCGGCCTCTGCATTTTATATGTAATAACTGTGTTAATTTTATGCATTTTATTGATCATTACATAAAATTTTCATTTCAGATGTGAATTTTTAAATGGGACCATTATTTTGAAAAACTGAAATATTATGCATATATATTTTTTAATTTACTAATCATCAAAGTAAAAAAATAATTGTTATAAAAACATTTATGTTATTTGTTAAAGTATACCACAAAAATAATAAAATAAAACAAAAGGACAAATTAAGATAAAGCAATATGAAACTCATGCCCGTTTTGATAATTAGTAATTACGTATTTAAAAGTATTTTTTATTAATACTATCTAAATAAACTTTTATTATGTCAATTATTTTTTAGACAAAAGTTTTTAAATATAAGTTATTTCACTCTAACTTTTTTATCAGTATCAATTTCATTTAAAATCAAATTTTCAAAATGAAATAGGATCCTTAAGCCCTTTGAAAGGAGAAATTCTTATATATTGTAGGAGTACTACATCAATCTACTAAAAACATAACACATGACATAAAATAAGAATACATGTCATCATATTAAATTAAAAATATTTATAATAAAATTTAAATCAAATCTAAACTGTTAAAAAGATTACCCTCACAGTACATAAATATTTTCACTTTGAAAGATAAATTTTTTTTATTGTTTTGATTTGATTCTTAATACATATGATATGAACATCGTGTGAATACATTCCTTTCAAGTTTCAGGAATTAATCATGAGACCTTGTTCTTTTTAAGAAAACTAGAGGCGTCCTCTTCATAAAATTTATCTCTGAAGTTAGAACCGTAATTGGGGGGAAAAAGGCGTTAAATTCCCTTGGGAAAGAGAGGTTTGCTCATTTTTATGATGTTTCCATTTCCATTTTTTATGTATCCATTCCCTTCGATTTTCAAATTTTCAACAACACTCAACACGGTGCCACCACAATGCCAGATGCCCCTGGATGGGATGGGATGGGATGGGCTGGGCTCGGTTTGGGCTTATGCATAACCATTCACCTGGTGAAACATGGGCCAAGGCCTCGGCTGGCTCTGCCTCTGCGGTTATTAAATTGCTCTCACATGGACATGGTCATGGATATGATGACCGTTAAAAACCAGAGGCACAACACAACACAAAGGTATACTTGATTATTCCTATAATCAATAATCTCAGTTGAGGTCTTGTCATTACATATTTAGCATTTAGCATTCGTTTCTTCTCCTCTTGACTCTTGTTCTGTTCTTGTGTTCCTTCCAATCTCTGTTGCTGAGGAAGACACTGCTGTTTGTGCTTGTTGCCCCTACCTGCAACTTGCAGAAAGCCAAAAACCAAATCATCTAATCACGGGCTTATCTTAAAATTTGCATTTTACCCACTTGGTGATAGTTTTTGAATGGATTATTCATTCTTCCATTTATGTTTTACCAATTGAGATTTGCCTGTTAATAGAGTAATCTTGTATTGAAATATTTCTTCTAATTCCTTTTTTTAGTGTATGTTGCATGGGATTTGAACCTGCTAGCACAAGCTTTTGGAGGTACATGATTGCAGGCTTCTTTTGTGATGGGGTCCGTAATTAGTAAAGCTTCAAATGGCCTTGGAAGTGTTATTGGAAATGCTTTTGTGGCTCCATTCAAGAGTATTTTTGGTGGATCATGCGAGTAAGAACATTTGAAGTCATTGCCTCCACTTTCCCTTCGGTTTCTGCGTCATTATTATTGGTTCAATAATTATTGACTAGCAAGTTTATGCAACATGTCATCAGATTCAGAGAGCACTTTTGACTGATACAATTTTACCTTACCACTATCCTAAGAAGAAAAAGAAAGGGGGGAAACTGGAATGCAGATATTTATAAAAGAAGAAAAAGTTAAACCAGCCACAAACTAGTTTCTTCACTGTAGCAATGGCATCAAACAGAGAAGAGGATAAATTTTCATGAATGTCTGCTTGTCATAATTTTCCCCCTTAAATTTTAGTTTCTAGTTGCACTTCTAGCATCAAGGTTGAGGAGATTTGTATGTAAAAGCAGATGTAAGAAATTTGAACGTGCATGAAAGGGAACAACATGGAATATGAGTTGGATGTTATGGCAAAGAACCAAAGTCCTTACAGCTGTAATAAGTTCTAATTTGAAGATATCCTTTACTTCATGCATAATAGCTAAAAGCTTGTGTATTCTCTCCTAAATAACTTTATTAAGGTTGTATCTTATCCTAATTTGAACGTCAGAATTGGAATTTAAGATATTGCTGTTGCTCAAGGTGCTCCCTAGCTTTGGTGGTTCATGAAGGAATACATATTAATCATACGCTCCAGAAGGCATTCATTTTATTTTATTTTTTTGCCTCATTTAGCCAAGATTGACGAGCTTTGCAATATATTTTTGCTAGGTGGTTCATGAAGTAATTGTACGATTTGAGCATGAGTCCCAATTTCTGATTGAAGTCATCGTAATGATACAGTTATTCATGTTTTCTACTAGTTTATCAGTGCTTGTGACTTCTGAGTTATGATATTAGAGGCTTTCACTAGTTCTTGTAGGTTCTTGTGGGGCTTACTGCCCTTAAATTGAGGTTACCAAACTAGCCTAGTTTTATGTTGTATTTAAGCCATTACCACAAATGTGCCTATACTCTTTTGACAGTTTTCACATATAAATTGAAGGTTTCTCTGCATTTGTTTGCCTCAGGCTGAAAGTCCTTCCTCCCTTAGGATTTCTTCTGCTGCTTTTCATGATCATTTAAAACATCATGGATGCATCCCTATATTATTAAATAACGCGAATCTTCTACTATCTTCTTAGCATGATTTGATTATTAGAAGTTGGAAAAATTCAGCGTTTGCAATTTTGAGTGCACAAAAATTGGAAGTATATGCAAGGCGCAAGGTAATTAGTGGTGTTCTGAAATAATTAGTGGTCCTGCTGATTTTCAAATCTTCGTTGCTGTGAGTTCTCATAAATAGATTGTGTGTGTGAGACAGTGAGAGATATTCGATATTTTAGTTTGCCATATCACAAATAAATTGCTTCATATTTATTTCTAACCCAAATTATTATCATCTTGGCACGAATGATCTGGATTTGATTCTGCTTGTTGGTATGAACGAGTGTGAACTTCTCCATACTTCATTTATTATAAAATTACTTCAATGTCATTGATTCTGCAGGGACGTATGTTCTGGACCATGGGATGTTGTCTGTTTCATTGAGCACTTGTGTGTCTCCAGCCTAGTGAAACTGTTGATGATTTTGGTCCTTTGCTATATAAGTAATTATTTCTTTCATTCTCTGTGCTTTCATTTGCATTTCCTTGAATTTTATTATGATATATAAGAACTAAGAAATGCTTAGTAGCAGAAGTACGTTTATATGATCTCTGCCTGCTGCTGCGACCTGAATTTATTTACTATGTCTAAGTAATACACGGCTCATCAAGTTCACGCGCGCGATGACTGATGAGTATAAAGCATAAACCAAGTCATTATGAGTTTGTCATGCATGTGCTAACACTTTTCACTATATATATCCGCTGTTTCAGCTTTGTTGCTCTTCTACCTATTGTTCAAACTGGGTATCTGCCAATGCTTAGGAAGAAGCCTTTGTAAGATGTGTTGGGCAGCTTGTGCGGCATACTGGTTTGCTTTAGAAGACATTACCTGCTTCTTGTGGCACAAGCTAATAAACACCAAGAGGGTTTATCGTGGAAGACATCATTTCCGAGATGTTGAGCTTGGATACAGTTCAACGGATGAAAGTGATCGTTCATATAATTGTAGTCATGACCGTAGAAAGCGAAAGACATTGAAAAAGAGAAGAAATGACCGTTTGCGGAACTCTTTGCATCTCTTAAGGGGGCATGGCAGCGTCCATAACCATCACCACCACCTTGCAAGGTTGAAAGGAAGGTCTCGTAGATTGAGGAGCTCAAGAAAGGTCCAATTGAGTAAAGCCAGGAACCGGCATGGGAAAGCTGGGATTTTCAAGAGGCGACGGCTTAAATGATCAAATGCTGCAATAGTAGACGTTCTTTAGTCTTTACCTCCAGAATATGTTAGTTGTATGGGTCTACATGGATCTCAGCTTTATTTGACCACATAACGTACGCATGCCTTGCTATAATTCATTTTAGCTATGGATTGCTAATATATATCACCAAGGATGATAAATAAATATAGAGCAGGAATGGATGCATATTTTGTTTCATTAATATATTAGTTATTAATTACATTATTACATTATTAACTTGAAAAGGAATTTTAAGAAGCAAGGTCTTCCTTGGGACAAGCTTGAGATGATGCTGCAACCAATTGCTCCTCAGATATTCCAGCATTGCACATGTTAGCAATGGCTCTTGAGTATTTCCTTCCATAGCTTGATAAGGTACCGCAATGGCTCTGGTAAGTTTTCATCTGCATGAAATTGAAGTGCATACATATTTTTTTAATATATAATATCCTCTATATATCATCATAACCAAAGTGAGTGGTGTCAACTAATCTACGCTATTATACTTACAAGTGTCTTAAAACAGTCCCAATCATCGACAAGAGGTTGGCCGGCTGGACGAACGTTAGCCATCACCATGGAGCTATTCTCAAGTCCAAACAAGAGATCCCCTATAAGACGGAAACTGTTGTCTACATGCTCCCTGTGAGAAATTTCATCAGCTAATTTTTTTCTAGCTTCTAACTTCTCTTTAGATCCATCCGGAGCCTTTTCCAACTGAAACAATAAAGAGAAAATTCTCTTCATTAAAACAATTTTAGAATTTTTTTATTCAAGCTCAATGACAAAAAAAAGGGAAAAAGAATAGGTTAAAATCTTCTGATTTCTCGAAAATTTGAACTTATGTATAATAAGATAACTAGTATCCAACTAAAAACCTTATGCTTAAGATGGAGCAAATGAGCATCTCGTTGGTTGACACGTCTTGTTGTAGTGAATGGTGCAGAGGAATATGCATTTTCAGTGCTGATGAGGTTGTAGTTATCATTAAAATTGGTCGGGTCTGCACCAATGTAGGTAACTAGCAAATCCTTACTGAGATCCATATTTCCATATTGCATCACTTGAGAACTGGAATCACCAATTAACGTTCTCCGGCGAACCTATACATTACTCGCATGAATATTTGCATGCAATCAAAATTATGGGTACCATATACGTATATATTGTGAGAGGGATCAAGTTGAACTAATGGCTTACTGTTTTATATTGTTGTTCCAAAGTTTCTTTTGTCATATCATTTTTGTCACTGCTCCAAATACAACACAAACAATCAAGACAGACAATTGAATTACCGTAGTTATTAGTATAAGATCTTCTTTTCATATAAATAAATACTATTTAATATTACGATTAACATATAAAGAGGCATTTTTAGTATACAATGCTTGTCATAAGCACTTGTAGCGGTACATAGGTTCCACGTCAATATTACCACTGCAGTAATCATATGCAAGTGCCTATAACGAAATATTACTTATTTAAGAATAATTCATATACAAAAAAATAAAGCATTATTCTTTTTACTAATCAAAGACTAAGTAAGCCAACAAAGTTGACTGTGCAATGATGAAACCGATTAAAGCATAACTCATACCTGTCTTCCAACCAAGAAATGCTATACACATCTCCCAAACAAGTATCATACTCGAGTGGAAAAGCAGTCGACTGACCAGGACAGTAAGCTCCATAACTACTTTCATTTGCATTGGATGCCGTGGTTGCATATATGTTTATATCACGCGGAAGAAGCCCTTCAAAGATGCTCCCAGATTCACATGCTTCCACGTATATCACCTTTTTTAAAATAAATAAAATAAAATTGTGAAATGAATGCATAAACCACAATATCATAACTAAAGCAATATGTTGAAGAAAAAAAATTATTGACCATCCATACACATAACACATTCATTCAAGGAAACTCACCATCTTTTTGTAGGCATTAGCAGCATGCTTATTCTTTAACACATTTATGAAATCTTTGGCATAAACAGTGTCCCCAACCGGCATACCTGATCAAATATTATTTGACAAATTAATTATTTTGGATTGCAAAATACAACAATGTATTGTGTTAATTATCAGATTTCTCCTGGGGGGAATTAAATACCAAGAATGATAAGCTTATTTGAAAGGATATATATAGACATATATGTATAAGAGACTATCAGTTACAGTTACATACCGAGAATGCCTGCACTGCCATGGTCAGTATAATAAATGAAAATGAAGTCATTTGGACCGCTGTCCACCACCTTACCACTACCTCCGGTGATAGCACTTCGGTTGCCAGAAATCACAGCATAAAAGTTTTTTACATTTGTGTGAATCCCAGTGTAATCCTACAAAAGTTGATTACTTTTCTTTATGTTAAATTAGTAACTGAGTCGTAATTCATTACTTAATGGTTTATAAAGTAGATAGAGATACCTACCTTGGGAACTCCTTCATAAACATCTGGACCGAGGGGTTTATTGATTATAACGCCAGGTCTTGGGTTAGCTATATCAAAGGCAATGTCATCATACATGAAAACAATGATGTTTTCATCTTTAAGGCCACCTTTCTTTAGTATCTGGTAGGCGTGACAAACATCAGCTTGGTGCCTATAATTAGAAAAATCATTAGAACCAGCCACTAGTATGGCCCATCTCTTTCCTGTTGCAGCCTCATTCTGTACATGTATCTCTGATGGCTGTTGATTGGGGATCAGACGCACGCCCTCCATCACAATCACAGTCAAACTTAGCCACATTGATGTTATCAGTGCAATGTAATTGATGATCATACGATTCATCTTATATGCAATATGTTTGAGAAGGAAAGAACAATTGGTAAGCACAGAACAACTATGCTAGAATTAAGAGTGATGTAACTGACTAACCAGTTCTACTAGTATATATAATAGCCAAATTAATCACTATCAAATTGGACATGCATCCATCAAGTATATTAAATTGACTCATACATAATTATTTATGTCAGTTCATTTAATGTGATTGTTACATTGACTCTTAATTAAAGTGGTTAGAAATGCCCTTATTAATTAAAATTATTTATTAAGGGATATTAAATGATTCTTCAATAGTATCTTAATGGTACTAGTTAGCAAGACTCTTCTGTGAAGTATTTGCTAACTAGTACCCATAGGGCATTAGTTAAGGAATCAAATAGAAAGTATTAAATGCAAAAGTAAAGCATTTAATATTTTAAAAATTTAAAAACATTTAACACTTTATTTATTTATAAGATTTATTGAGGGGTATTAAATATTTTTTTAGACAGTGTCCAAAGGTTGGACACTGGTTAGCAAGACTCATCTAAAAGCATTTGCTAACGAGTATCTTCCTAGCATTGGTTAATGAATCAAAAATAGAAAGTATTAAATGCAAAAATAAAACATGTAATATCTTGAAATTTTAAAAAATATATAATTTATTTATTTATTAAAAAAATTAATTTATTGAGGGATATTAAATTATTTATAAATAGTACCCTAAAGCAAGACTTTTCCGAAAGTATTTGCTAACAAGTGTTGGTTAAGGAATAAAAAATAGAAAATATTAAATACAAAAGTAAAACATTTAATATCTTAAAAATTTTAAAACATTTAATACTTTCATTATTTAATACTTAAAAATATTTATTGATGGAAATTAAATAATGCTTAAACAGTACCCTAAGGGCACAGGTTAACAAGACTCTACTAAAGGTATTTGCTAACGAGTGTCCTCAGGACATCAGTTAAGGAATCAAAACTATTAAATATTAAATGTAAAAATAGAGTATTTAATATATTAAAAATTTAAAATTATTTAATATTTTTTAATCTAGTAATTAAAAACATTTATTAGTAGGTATTAAATTATTTTTAAATAGTGCTTTAGGGGCACTAGTTAGCTAGACCCAATATTTGCTAACTAGTGCATTTAAGGCTTTAGTCAAAGAACCAAAAATAGAAAGCAAGAAATGTAAAAATAAAGCATTTAATATCTTGATATTTTAAAATATTTAATTTCTTTCTTTATTTAGTAATTAAAAGCATTTATTAATAGGTATTAAATGATTCATAAATAGTGTTTTAAAGACACTGGTTAATAAGACCTTATTTGCTAACTAGTGCCCTCTTTAAGGAATAAAAAATAGAAAGAATTAACTATAAAAGTAGAGCATGCATTTAATATCTTAAAATTTTAAAATTATTTAACACATTCTTTATTTATTAATGAATATCATTTATTGAGGAGTATTAAATGTTTCTTAAACAATGTCTTAAAGGCACTGAATAGCAAGACCCTTCGGGTGGAATTTGATAACAAGTGCCCTTAGGGCATTAATTAAGGAATAAAAATATAAAGTATTAAAAGTAAAAGTAGAGCATTTAATATTTTAACATTTTAAAAATATTTAATACTTTTTATTTAGTAAGTAAAAATATTTATTGATAAGTATTAAATAATTCTTATACAAAATTGTCAAGGCATTGATTAACAAGACTCTTCTAATTAATAGTATTGCTAACGAGTGCCTCAAGACATTAGTTAAGGAATAAAAAATTGAAAATATTAAAGGCTAAATAGAATTTTTAATATTTTGAACATTGAAATGCATTTAATACTTTTTTATTTAGTAATTAAAAACATTTATTAAAGGGTACTATATATTTCTTCAACAATGGCCCGAGGGCATTAGTTAGAAAGACCCTTCTAAAGGGATTTGTTAATGAGTGCCCTCTGGGCATTGATTAAGGAATGAAATGTATTATGTATTAAATACAAAATTAGAAAATTTTATATCTTAAAAATTTAAAAGCATATAGTAAATTGTTTATTTAGTAATGAAAAATAATTATTGATGAATATTAAATAATTGATAAACAGTGCCCTATGTTAGCAAGTCCCTTTTAAAGATATTTGCTAACGAATGTCTTTAGGACATTGGTTAAGAAATAAAAAATGTAAACAAAAAAAATTTTAAAAAAAAAGTAGAGTATTAAATATCTTAAAAATTTAATACATTTAATATCTTAAAAATTTAAATAAATTTAATACTTTCTTTATTTAATAATTAAAAAAAATTATTGAAGGATATTAAATAATTCTTAAACAACACTCTAAAGGCACTAGTTACGTCTCAAAGTATTTGCTAATGAGTGCCCTCAAAGTATTGGTCAAGAAATCAAAAATAGAAAGTATTAAATATAAAAATAGAGCATTTAATATCTTAAAAATTTAAAAACATTTAATATTTTCTTTATTTAGTAATTAAAAATATTTATTAAGAGATATTAAATAATTCTCAAACGAAGCCCTAAGAGCACTAGTTTGCAAGGCCCTCCTAAAGATATTTGCTAACGAGTTCCCTCAATACATTGGTTAAGAAATAAAAAATGAAGCATTTCATATCTTAAAAATTTAAAAGCAATTAATACTTTCATTAATTACTAATTGAAAACATTTATTAAGGGATAGTAAATGATTATAAAAAAGTTTCATAAAGGTATTAGTTTGCAAGACCCTTCTTAAGATATTTGTTAACGAGTGCTCTTAATATATTGGTTAAAGAATAACAAATTAAAGTATTAAATTTAAATTTAAATATAAAGCATTAATATCTTAAAACTTTAAATGCATTTAATATTTTCTTTATTTAGTAATTAAAAATATTTATTAAGGGGTATTAAATGATTTTTAAACAGTGTCCTAACGACACTATTTAGCAATACCCTTTTGAAAGTATTTGCTAAAGAATTCTTTAATGGCATTGGTTAAGGAATTAAAAATAGAAAGTATGAAATTTAAAAGTGAAACATCTAATATCTTAAAATTTAAAAACATTTAATATTCTCTTTATTTATTAATTAAAAATAATTTTTGAAATGTATTGAATAATTCTAAAACAACGTCATAAGGGAATTGGCTAGCAATACCATTCTAAAGGTATTTGACTATTTGCTAATGAATCCCTTCAGGGCATTAGTTAAGGAATCTAAAATAGAAATTATTAAATACACAAGTAGAACACTTAATATCTTAAAAATTTAAAAGTATTTAATATTTTCTTTATCTATTAATTAAAAATATTTGTTGAGGGATAGTAATTGATTCTAAAAGAGTGTTCTAAAGGCACTAGTTAGTAAGATTTTTTTAAAGGTATTTGCTAATGAATGTCCTCAAAACATTGGTTAAAGAATAAAAAATAGAAATCTTAATTTTTTAAAGCGTTTAGTACTTTTTATATTTTGTAATTAAAAAAATTTGTTGAGAGATATTAAATGATTCTTAAACAATGTTCTAAGGGCACTGATTAATAAAACTCTTCTAAATGTATTTGCCAATAAGTGTCTTCAAGATATTAGTTAAGGAATCAAAAATAAAAAGTATTAAATGTAAAAATAGAACATATAATATCTTAAAAATAAAAAAAACATTTTATATTTTCTTTATTTAATATTAAAAACATTTATTAAAGAATATTAAATGATTTTGAAATAATGTCATAAGGGCATTGGTTAACAAAATCCTTCTCTGAAGGCATTTGCTAATGAATGCCTCATGGTAGGGGTGTTCGCGGTTTGGATTGGTTCGGTTTTGGGGGGAAAAGTCATCCGAACCAAACCAATCGGTTTTTCTATATTAAGAACCAATCGGTTTTTTTAAAATTGGAAAACCGAACCGAACCGAACCAATTACAATCGGTTTGGTTCGGTTCGGTCCAATCGGTTTTTCACTAAATATTTTTTTAAAAAAAAAAATTCATACACATCATCATTTTGTTCTTGTTATGGACCAATTAAAAAAAAGTTGGTATAAAATCCTAATAAAAACATCATTTCATAATTATAAACAATAAATAGGCCTAAAATATTTATAGAAACAACCAAAAATTTAAATATAATTATTTATAAGTATGTAAATTATAAAAAATATATAAATAATTATATTAATTCGGTTTGGTTTGGTTTGGTTCGGTTTCATAAATGAAAACCGAAAACCGAACCAAACCAATCGGTTTTCATAAAATAAAACCAAACAAAACCAAAAGTAATCGGTTTTGTTCGGTTTTCGGTTTTTCGGTTCGGTTTTTTCGGTTTTGATCGGTTTGGTTCGGTTATGAACACCCCTACCTCATGGCATTGGTTATAGAATCAAAAATAAAAAGTGTTAAATATAAAAGTAGTGCATTTAATATCTTAAAATTTAAAAGCATTTAATATTTTCTTTATTTAGTAATAAAATTTTTTTATTGAGGAACATTAAATGATTATTAAATAATGTCCTAAGTACACTAATTAGAAAGACTCCTCTAAAAGTTTTACTAACAACTAACAAGTGCCTTCGGGCCTTGGTTAATGAATTAAAAAAATAAAATATTAAATACAAAAAAAATGTATTTAATATCTTAAAGGTTTTAAAAAAATTAATATTTTTTTATTTGATAATTAAAAGTATTTATTATTAAATATTAATTGATTCTTAAAATTCGGAAGAGTACTCTATATATAAATATTATTTAATATTACAATTAACATATAAAAAAGGTAATTTTAATAAACAATGCTTATCATAAGCACATGGAGCGGTACATAGGTTCCACGTCTATTGCACTGCACTAATCATGTGCAACTGCCTATCACAAAACATTACTTATTCAAGAATCATTCATATATAAAAAATATAAAGCACTATTTTTTTACTAATTAAAGACTAAGTAAGCCAACAAAGTTGATTGTGCAATGATGAAACTTATTAAATAAGTATTAAACCATACCTGTTTTCTATCCAAGAAATGATGTACACATGCATCTCCCAAACAAGTATCATACTCGGGTGGTATAGCAGTCGACTGGCCAGGACAATAAGCTCCATAACTATTCTCACTTGTATTGGATGTCGTTGTTGCATATATGTTTGTATCATGTGGAAGACGCCCTTCAAAGATACTTTTAGATTCACATGCTTCCACATATATCACCTTAAAAAAATGTTCTGAAATGAGTGCATAAACCTCAATATTGTAACTAAAGCAATATGTTGAAATTTCTGATTTTATTGACCATCCATACACATTACATAACACATACATCTAAGGAAACTAACAATATTTTTTGTAGGAACATTTATGAAATCTTTGGCGTAAATGGTGCCCTCAATCGGCATACTTGATCAAATATTGTTTGACCAATTAAATATTTTGGGTTGCAAAATACAACAACTTATTGTGTTAATTATCTGAGTTTTCAGGGGAAAAACTTAATACCAATTTACATTCTAAATATGAAGTGTTTAAATAAATCAAAGGAAATGATAACCTTATTTGAAAGCATATATATAGACATATATGTATAAGAGGCAATAAGTTACAGTTACGTACCGAGAATGCCTGCACTGCCATGGTCTGTATAATAAATGAAAATGAAGTCATTTGGACTGTTGTCCACTACCTTACCACTACCATCAGTTATAGTACTTTGGTTGTCAGTAATCACGACATAAAGGTTTTTAACATTTGTGTCACGGCCCAAACCAATGGGCCCTGACTGGCGCATAGGAAGAATTAACCAACCTAGTAAGCCTACAGACTACTGATCAAAATAAGACAACATGTCAATTCTACCAAAAAATTCAACAGAGTAACCTCTAAAAATTAGACATCCCAACTTAATAATTCACAACCTGTTCTATAATTAGCATAACTATACATAATCCAACAACTATATACCATAAGACCAGACAAAAAAAATACAGTGAAAGCTAAATCCTGCCTGTGGGCAATGGAGCATATCTAAAATAGTTACATATCCAAAATGTACAAGAAAACTAAGAACATGAACAAATCAAACATGCCCACACGAACAAAGTGTTGGGCTCACCAAAATGACTAACTTCTAGCTATTGGAAGAACCCGAACCTGGTTCAGTGTTTGAATCTGAAAAGCATAAAGTAAAAGAGTAAGTCATAAGACTCAGTGAGAGATAACATACTCTATATTGAAATTACTTATACATATCGAAACATATGCGTTATTTCAAATAGTTATAACAAAAACTAATAAGTAGGTAAGTCATGAAATACCAAATCCAATATATATCAATTGTCAAATATCGTATGGGGGGTTTCTAATCCATAATTAAACAGACAAACACCTATCAATAGGCCACAAGGGTCAAATCCACCTACCAAGTCAAACAAATTCGATCATGGGGCCAACACGTCGGGCTAGCAACACCCCTGCTAGTTGAGGTTCAGACCAAGGTGCACCAAGGCTAATGTCTACTGCCGTTAGTTACAGTATTCTGTCAAAGTTTCCTCCCAACAAAACATAGTTGTATAAATCTAAACATACATATAGTCATAATCCAAAACAATTTATCAAAACACATAGATAGATATTCAAAAATCAGGAAAAATAATAAGCATTTATATCAAACGTCTATCACTTTGGCTATCAATATGTCAAATGCCAAATGAAAGGTTTTCCAAATGCTTGTCCCAAGCTTTCTTATAGTTAACAATAGAGAAAAATAAATAATTTAGTGAAACCTTTCAACAAGAACTTTAACAAAAATGATATACATAAACATGTTATAGGTTATGTCATCACTCACTCAAAAGACGAAACTTCCCGAGTCCAAAGGTTAGGTTGTCACAGACCAAAAGAACGCTCCTCCAAGGAATTTAGGATCACAACATAACTAATACAACAATCAACTCACTATACAACTAGAGATACCATAGATCTCCAAAATCCCCAAATCAAACCATAGGTTGAACTTAACCCCACAAACCTTAATTCTTATCTCAAAAGTTGCATCAAACTATAAATAGAGAAAGATATGAACCTTAGAATTACCTTTAGAAGTCAAGAAGATGCAGAATGAAGAATGGGTAAGTTGGGTTTCTCACCCAACCAGCAAACTCCTCTCTTTTACAAACCCTCAAGACAATCCCCAAGTAGGAATAAGAGGGCAATCTCACTAGAGGCTCTCAATATTCAAGGATGAAGCTAGAAAATATAGTGAGGAAGAAGAAAAGGAAGAGAAGGGAGAGCAGAAAATGAAATAGAAGCTTGTGAAATTCGTGTTTTAAGTGATCTGTTTATCTTGCACGGCCGTGCAACCTTGCACACCCTGGCCGTGCAAGAGACTGTTAACAGAAAGAAAGAAAAGAAGGAAATAAGCACGAAAGCAGTGTGTTGCACGACCTGCCTGTGCCACCTTGCACGGCCGTGCAAGACCTCCAGAAAACCACTCAGCAGCTTATTTACATTTCTTCTTTTTAAGTTGATGTCAACTTTAAAACATAAATGTAAATAAGAAAATACCCCCATTTGGATTCAACAAAAATATCAAAAAAATTAATATCCTTAAGAATAAAAAGTCAAAACTTGAGGTTTAGTTCAAATTTATGAAATTCGGTACCTTTTAAAATTCCTCATTTCAAAATGACTGAGTTAAATGTTTCTAAAAATTCATGAAAAATCATTTTGTAACTCTTTAATATCCAAAGATCCATTACCGCCAATTTTGACTTCAAGAAAATACATATTTACTATAGCTCTCCATATAGGTACCACTTTCCAGACTTAGAAAAATTTCAGGACCCGTACTAACAAATAGTCATCTAGTATGCCATAAAAGGGTTCAAATGATACTTATAGGACATTTTTAACTCATAGAGCTTATGGATGACATAAAATGACTCACAAGGTAATCCTAAACATTCATGATCACACACAAAAGACTATAAGAAAGACTGAGGTATTACAATTTGCGTGAATTCCAGAGTAATCCTACAAAAGTTTATTACGTTAAATTGGTAACTAATCAGTCGTAATTCATTACTTAATGATTTATAAAGTAGATAGAGAATTTACTATATAAAAAAAAGAACCATTAGAACCAACCACTAGTATAGCACATCTTTTTCCTGTCGTAGCATCACTCTGTACATGTACCTTTGAAGTTTGTTGATTAAGTATCAGACGAACACCCTCCATCACAATCACTATCAAACTTAGCCACACTGACGCTATTAGTGCAACCCAATATCATATGATTCATCTTATATGCAATCTGTTTGTGAAAGAAGCAATTATGCTAAAATGCAAGTGATGTAGTTGACTACAACCAATTCAACATGTATATATAACAGCCAAATAAATTAATCACAATCACATGGGACATGCATTCGTTAAGTATATTAATTTGTCTCATACATAATTATTTATTAGTTCATTTAATGTGATTGTTATATTGGTATTCTAAATTAGCATCGAGTATGAAGAAAGTTGCTATGCTATCTTAATAGGTAAGGAATTTATGGTGAGTTGTTAATCAGTTATTGATAATTTTTTTTACCATAAATATTTAAAAGTCTATTAAATATAAATAACAACTCATGAATGTTTGAGAACACACCATGAGTACCAATATCTAAAAAAAAGATAGGTATTGGAGGAATCTCTATCATCAATACCTAAAAATGCATTGCCAATTCATTAACACTCTAAATCAATTGCCAATTTATTTACACTCTAAATCAATATGTAACGTTAATTGTCAATTCATTAACATTCTAAAATCTAAATCAATATGATTGTTGCATTGGCTTTTGTATTTTTCCGAAATGTAAGCATTGGATTTTCAAATTAGCATCATGTGTGCAAATTCAGAAGTTATAGATGGCACCAATTGGGAGTTAGTTGAGCTAATAAGCAAGTTCGTCTTCATGGGTTAGGATCGATGAAAGTTTGAATCTTAGGGAGAGTCGTTCTAGTTAGAAGGCAGCAAAAACTTTTATGTTCTAAGTTGTCGATCTTAAATTAGTGCCATAGGAGACGCAAAGGGCCTAATCCGTGAAGATACCGCGTGATATCACTTGGCCCAAATGACTAATTAGGGTGGTTAACAAAAAAATATATATATAAATGACAATTTAACCATATACCCATTTAGAGTGCGGCCTTGAATTTTCTTATTGGGGTGTGAGTGTAGGCATAATTACCATGTGAACATTTCTAATAACTTTTACCATAAATTTTAAAAGCTTAAAAAATTATCTTATTCTTGATTTTTATAGGAAAAAATTTCTTTTTATAATACAAACAATTTAAATAAAAGATTAATATTCAGGTCTTTTTTTGTTGGTGTAAATCAGGGTATCTCCTGCCTGAAAGAAGAGAAACTAATTTCACGAGATATAGTCAGGCATGTGAAGCGGAAACCCCTCCAAACTACATTTTCTCTATACACATTGGTCAGACATGTGAAGTGAGGACTATTCCCAACTACATTTTCTCAATTCATACTACCTCAAGAATTAAACCCATAACAAAATGTTTAGAATGACCAAGTCCTTTTCACTGAGACCAACGCAAGTTGGTTAATATTCAAGTCTTTTAATCGATTCAAATCGAGTGTGAATTTTGCATGCTAATTGGATGCCAATTCACAGATAGGTGTAATATGCTATTCTTCTGATTTTAAGTGGTGCAAATTTTTACTGAATGTGAATCATTATAATTACTTTCATTTTTCAGCGTAAAGTTTTTAAAACGGTTATTTAATGATATATTGACACAATATTAAAAAAAATTAAAATTTTTAAGTAATTATTAAGATAGTCAAATTCTTTTAATAATTTGATAATATATTAATAAATAATAATGTAAAAATATTATACTAATAGTATAGTATAACAGTTGATCAAAATTAAATTCTTTAATAAATTTAATTTATTGATTGATAAAACGGTAATAAGATTAAGAGTTTAATTTTGATTCATTGTCATTACACTGTTACTCAATCATATATTGTCAACTCAGTAAAAGAGTTTAACTATTATAACAATTATCTCAAAAGTCTAACACTTTTAATGATGTGTCAGTACATAATTGGATGATAATATAAAAAAAAATTTACACTCACAATTAATTAAAATTAAATCCTAAAATTAAATTACTTCAAAATTATCAGACAAAAAATGCCTGGAATCCTAGGAATAGATACATGTTTCTCTTGGACAGTTCCCAACGCCAACGGACGCTTACACGAAAATCAACGTATAACGTATTTTTGTTGAACGCTACAAATACTTCTTTCCTCTAAGCGCGTGTTGGCATAAGGGAGAATGTGAAACAAATATGCATCTAAATGGTTACTTCCAAAAGAAAAAAATTCCTCCTTGGTAGAAGATTACTCAACAAAAAATAAACTTTACTAACAAGTGTACTTTTACACACTAATTAATAATATTTTTCCTGAATAATTAATATATTTATTAACTTTTCTATTACTTTTTTTACAGGCCAGAATTAGGAATTTCTTGTTAATGAAATTAAATAATAATTTTATTTTTTTGACATGATTAAACATAATATTATATAAAAAATTGCCAAAATATTTAAAAATTTTAAAATAATTTCAAGGAATGTTTAAAGAAAATTTTGAGCCTTTGGAGGGCCGTGTGTGACTCCTATGTCTCTTGGCTCCTCCTCTGCTTTTTTAAATTAGAATCTATTTTAATTCTACCGATCCTGCTAACTAGTACCCAAAAATGATTTAATAGTTTGGAGAACATGATATCTAATACTTCACGTTTTTTATTTATTATTTATCATTAATACAAAACTAATTCTATCTAGTAACCCTTAATAATATTGATCTGATTTTGTTTTTAATATATTTACTTTTTAAATATGAAAATAACGTCATAGCACGATCATGGGATTATTTATTTACTAGTATGTGCTTCCGTGAATTTCACGGATACTTTTTAGTTTTTGTTTCATTTATACTTAGTTCTTTTATTTATTATTTATATATTTTTATCAATATAATTTTAACTTGATATTTTATATATATTTATATAATTTTTGTCTTAGATAATTTTTTAGCACACAATCATTATTTAAAGTAATAATAAAAATACAAAACTAAATGACCCATATCTATAAATAATTATTTTTAATATTCATTAAACATAACACAAAAATTCAAACATAAAAATATTAATTATTAAAACATCAATATAGAGATTGCTACTCAAATTATGAAACTAACATAAATTATAAACAAAATTTTTGAATGCAAAAAGATGTTCTAAAATTGTTATTATTAACAAATCTAAATTACTAACAAACGTTTTTTAACTTTAATTTTCAGTTAAGTGTACGAAAAAAATATTAAAATTATATTCCGGCAAATAAATTCTATAAAGTGACAAAGCTGTACAGCAGGCAAATTTTCATTCATATTGTTAACAAAAGTAATTAGAAATATAAAACCCATTAAACTTTCCAATCCATTTGTGATAATTTATTCACTATGATAAAATTTCATTTTTTACAAAAAAAAATTATTTAATTTAAAACATCACAAACAATCAAAAATATAAAATCTAGTGAAAGTAAAACGTCAAACACATCTTTGAAGAAAATTTTTTTAGTAGTAACAAAGTATTTATTTCTAAAATATAATTAATATGATTTATGACTTATTTTTTAGTTAGCAAAATCAAGTTACCTCACCTTTCAAAAATACTTCCTTAAAACAGATAAAATACAAATGCTTAAACGCATAATTAAAATAAGTAGTAAATTTGAATCAAAGAAAAAACATAAATAGTAAATAGTTGTTACATCATATAAATGGCTCACAGGAACACGTCCACATATACCATTGCTTTATTAAAGAGTACACGATTACAAATACGAACTCACGACGGATTATTGTAAACTATCAACGACACGTGGCATAACATTAGAAGAGAAACAATGCAGGATAGAAAGAAGATTGACGGATGAGCAAGAGAAAAAAAATGGTGGGAATAATTTTAATTGAATTGAATTCAGGATTGTTATGTGGCGTTAGAGGCAGTCCTTTTATTAATATATAATAGGTAATAGATAATAAATTTTTATTCATTTACATTTTGACGTAAATACTGTTGAACTTAAAATTAAGTTTATATTTTTTAAAACAGTAACGCAGCTAAAAAGGATTATTTTATATACAGACTTATAATTGACAGAAAATATAATTAAATTGAATTATTCAATGAATAAACAAACTAAAATATATGTTAATGGCAAGTGATAATGTTTTAGAAAAATGTGATATCCTTCTAATAAATCATTTTAACATGCTTCTAATTACTTAAACAATAATATTAAATAAAAAAGTATAAGCATTTTATGTTTTTGTTTGGGAATCAAAAACCGTTTAATACTTTTTTTTGAATAATTAAGAGAATTATTAAGAAAATATAAAATAATTTAATATTTTATAATAAATTCATGAAAAGATATTTGTACCCAAAAAAAATCATGAAAAGAGATGTGAATTTTTTAATTTTGTAAGGATATTTTTGCTTATGAAATCTCAAAATGAATCAGTTATTGGGTACAAATATATTAAATTGGTTTGTGGATCCCCTTTCTACGAATTAGTATGAGTTTTTTCATCTTCTTTTTATTCTCTTCCAAGTATAGCGTAGAAATCTCATCTTCCTTTTACAGTAGTAAGATTTTTTTTGGGTACAACAGGAGCATAAAAGTTTGAAATTATGATTTTTTACAAACTATTCAAATTCATAACCACCGCCTCACATCTCCAAATAGCTTTTGCAGTACTGAGTTACGAAGGAGAGTACAACTTACAAGATTGCATATAATTTTAAAAAAAGGCTTTCTACTCCTCTAATTTTAAAATTAATTATTAAAATATTTGACTTTTTAAATTAATTATTCATATATTGTTATTTTGTCATGCTAAAATATTTCTTTTACTTTCATGTGGGTCACGCCAATATAATTAGCATGATTCACTTGGATCATTCTCAGGTTAACTGTGTTCAAGTGATACACTTGTATCACATTAACTATGTTGAGGTAACTCACGTGGCATGATTTACGTGATAACGCTGAGACAAATGGTAAATAGCTAACACGTAAGAATGATTTACTTTCTGAGCTACCGTGTCATTCACGTTCAATACAATTAAGATGAAACATCCGTGAGGTTTAAATCAAACACAGTAGCGTAGGAAGTAGATCACGCCAACACAACATGCTTGATCCACGTGAACCGCTAACACATAAGGGTCATGTCATTTGTCTTCATTGAATGAGTATGACACAATAGCTCAGGAAGTAGATCACCCTTACATGTTAGCAGTTCACTATTTGTCTCATTATTATTGCGTGAGTCATGCCACGTGGCTCACTCTAATACGATTGACGTGATACAAGTAAATTACTCTAACGCGGTTGATGTCATATAAGTAGATCATGTCAACCGTGTTGATGTGACCCATGCAGAAGTAAAAAAAATAAAAAATTTCAGCATTACAAAAATGACAATATATAAGTAATTAGTTTGAAAATCAAAGTATTTTAATAATTAATTTTAAAATCAAAGGTAAAAGGGTTAAAAATCCGTAGAAGAATGCATCTATCTATACTAATACGATGCCCTTGCGACTTTACATCTCTGCCAATGAAGAGGGGAAAATGGGAGCCGGTTAGCTACAAGGTTGTTAGAATGAAGCAACTTGGCGGGTTAAAAACCATGGTAGTTTACATAAGGCATTTTCTATATGTTGAGCTTTGTGGTTTATAAGATCCGGATTTCTTAGGCTTTCGGATATATACAGATAAACAAGAGATAAAACATTTTTTTAAAAGTAAAATTATATTAGGGTTAGATTATTTCAATACTAACTGCTAAGGTGCAATTGACATATTTAGGATCCTGAAAAGACATATCCATCAAAAGATTACCTTAAAGTATTCACTTAAAGACATTTTCTCTTACATTGAGTGCATGTTACCAAAGTTACGTGAGTTATATTACAGATGACTTAAGTAATTAGTAAATTTGAACTTAATAGTTATAAAGTCTTTGTTATGTTAAGAGTTTGAGCATATAAGAAAATATTTATAGAAAGAGATATTTTTAATACCCCAAATGAAGTTAATCTCATATTTAAAAATATACTAGTATACCTGAAAAGGACAAAAAAGGTTACATGAGTTATCATTCTTTTATTTTAATTACAAAGTTTAATGTTTTTAATACTAATATCAATATAATGAAAGACAATAAAACCCACGTATATAACTGACGTAGCATATGTTTACCCTCAGTGGCTCAGTGTATCAAGGCATGTTTTATTATTAAATATTTGAATTGATTTATTTTGCTTTTTTTTTATTATAAAAAAACTTAACTCTTTCTTAAATATTTTTTAAAAAACAATTCTAAATGCAAAATAAAATAATCCAAACACAAAATAAAATAAACCAAACACATACATCTCGACTTAAATATAAGGTAGTTATAGTGAATGGATATTTTGACTGAATCCTTAATACATAAAAATAAAATGTTAGCTAAACATTCAATTATTACCACATTTAAAAAGTTAAACATTCATCAATCACAAAAAGAAAAAGGAATCAAAAGATATATTCATTTTCATTATGATTAAAGCTACAAAATTTGATAAATGATTCGATTTATAAATGAAATTTTTATTTAAAAATTGTTTTAATTTTAATTGTGTGCATAAAAAACTAAATCAAATAAATATAAATTTATTTATTTTTTAAATAAATTAATTAAAATCAAATCAAATGAAATTAATTCTATTTTTAATAATTTGAAACATAGTGTTACTCACTAGAACATAACCAATAAATGATTAGTTGGAACGGTAAATGATTCAATTTTAAGTGTTAAATTAAATATTAAATTTCTCGAGTCACTATTATTAAAAGAACTCATAACCATTATATTTTTGAATCCGAACGAAATTAGTCTCATATCTAAATAATATTTTCTTCTTACAGTGACAACTTTTAAGATTTGAATTATTGGTCTATGTCAAAGCCAAGGTTCTAAAAACCGAACCGATGATTGAATTAGTCAAGGGACTAATTCAAAATTTAATGATTCAACCGTAGTTGAATCGTGGTCGAACCAGAGTATAATTAAATAAATTAAATATTATATATATATAAATATATATTATATACTAATTAAACAAATTAAAAATTATAAAAAACAACACAAATGATAAAAAATAATTTACAATTTATTTTTTAAGAGTTCAAAACATTCTGTAACAGTATTATAGCCTATTTTTTTTTTAAAAAAATTTCAGTTTCAGTTCAAAGAGATATATAATCAATTATACATTCAGTTTCTAAACTTTTATACAATCTAAGTTTAAGTATTTCATATAAAATTCTTTTTAAATTGACTTAC
This sequence comes from Styphnolobium japonicum, assembly GCA_023212625.1. NCBI lineage: Eukaryota > Viridiplantae > Streptophyta > Magnoliopsida > Fabales > Fabaceae > Styphnolobium > Styphnolobium japonicum. Next base: position 7,607,867 of record JALBWW010000007.1, on the reverse strand, counting down.
ATTTAATTTTTAGATCAAAATGACATTATTTGAATTAGTAAATTTTTTTTTTAAAAAAGGACTAATTGAACCTAATTGGACCGGTCCGGGTCGACCGATTCACTGAATTTTAACTAGTTTATCGATTTTTGACTGATTTTTGACCTAATCGATTTTTTAAGGTAGACCGGACCAGTGAGATAACCGATTCCCAATTAAATTGATCAGACCAGCCGATTTTCAGAACTCTGGTCAAAGCCGCTTATGCCAACCATTTGTTAGTGTTAAGATGTTATTTTTTGATATTGTATTAAGATAACATTTTAATTCATAAATGGTGGGAACAGAGATACTAACATATTTTTCGTGAATTAGAAATGAGCTTTTCAAAAATGACAGTGGAACCGTTGATTATGATAAATAATACATTTCAGTTATTATAAACATAGCGTCGGTCCCCACCCCCAGAAAAGTAATACTTAAGTTAGCCAATTAGAATGTAGTCAAGATGACATGGCGTAACGTTATTGGATGCCACCGACAGACTAACCGTACCATTTGTTAATTCATAATTGAATGGAACGAAAGAAAAAGAAAAAGAAAAAGAAAAAAAAGAAAACAAGAGTGTGAAAATCGAATATGGAATGATTCTGCTAGTGCAAATTCAAAACGCATCCTCTGTTACTTCTGTTGTGTTTCTGTGTCATGTTGCGTTCACTGTCTGTTTAATAAAACTCGTGAGTAACAAAAAAATAAAAAAAGAGAAAAAAAGGAAAGAGCTTCCGCTTTCTCTCTCCCCGTGGACTGAAAATCGCAGAGAAACGAAAAGCAGTAGCGAAGCAAAGCTGAAGGCGAATTGCGGTTACGCAGGGATTCACGAGAAACAGAACCCTAAGTGTTAGATCTGCTTCTCTCAAAGCTCTTCATTCTCATACACTACAATTTCAGTTTCTGCTATTGTAATCTCAAATTCACGTTTTGACTCGAACAGTTTTTTTTCTTTTTTTCTCCCTAAGATCCTAGACTTTGATTTGATGCCTTCACTTCAGATCCATATACCTCTATTACACGATTCCACTAATTCCGCATTTTCGTCTTTCCGTTTCTCAAAATTCTAATAAGTAAATGCTATTTCTTTGCAAATGCGAATCAAATCAAAACAAAAAGCGATGGGATCTATATCTTACACAGATTTAGTTGCGTTCATATGCTCCAAGCAACTTTTTTCTGTTAATTATGTTGTATGACCATTTTCTTTATTATTTGTGCTTTGATTATATTCAATGTGCATGCTGTTGATAATTGTGGGTAATTTTTCTTATAGGGTATTTGTTTTGCCTAGTGTCTATTCTGAAATATTGAATCGTGGAGAGGGAAGAATAAGAAAGAAGCCCTTGGACTGTCAACAAATTAAGGATTTTGATTTGCTTACAGATCAGCGGTGAAACTGAATCTTTGGGTGTCTGATAAAGCCATTCAAAATTCAGCGACCAGGTTCAGGGGGTGACTTGCCCCAAGGTGGTGAGTACAACCCTTATCCTGTAGCTCGGAGGGTGAATTCCAACCATACTATAATGATGGATGATGACATGGAGAGCGGTAGTTTGTTGCCTTACCAGGACAGGCCAAGAACTTTCCCCAACATGCGTAGTAAAGCTTACACCCCACTGGTAAAAAGCCATATGCTCATTTTTTTCTTTCTTTCTTCATAATCTGCTTTATTGCTTTGCACCTCGTTATTTACTATATAGTTTTGTGTTTGTCAAAAGTCTGCTCATTTCTTGACTATGTAACTCGAGGATTCCCCTAGATTTTGTGCTCATTGCGGTATAGTTTTGTTCAGTCATGTCTGGTTAAGTGTATAATTTTCTTTTTGATATCTCATGCTTGATGAAATCGTTGACTTGTCTTTCTGCAGATATTTCGTATTTTCCTGGGTATAAATGTTCGTGTCCTGTTCATACTTTTGCTCCTGGGGCTTGGAGCTATCTTTTACATGGGAGCAAGTACATCTCCAATCATTGTGTTTGTCATCACTGTTTGTATTCTAAGCTTCCTTGTGTCGATATATCTTTTAAAGTGGGTGCTCGCAAAAGATGAGGGCCCCCCCGAAATGGTTCAGGTAAATCTATTTCCTATGATTTGGTTTATTCAGTTACTACAATCTGGAAAGTGTTGTCCAGGTCCTCTAAACATTCTGAACTTGACCCACCATGGCAAGGAACATCTTCCCTTTTCTTGAGTTCTGATTCTAATTTCAGAAATTTGGTTTTGGGAATTGGAGTTTTGGAATTCCCATTCAGTTTTCTCAGGTTTGATTGATCTGGGCTAGTGGGCATGAACTGAAGTAGCACCTATATAGGAGAAAAATGATGGAAACTCGCCTAAGGTAGTTTAGTCATGTGAGAAGAAGACCAATAGAGGCTCTAGTGAGAAAAGTGGATCAAATGAAAGATAGTCTGTTTAAAATCGGTAGAGCCTCTATTGGTATTTAGGAGAAACCATTAAAAAAGGCATAAGAAAAATTTAGGCGAAATCATTAAAAAAGACCTTGCTCTAAATGGTTTTACGGAAAATTTGGTTTTTGATAGAATCCAATGACGTCGGTTGATCCTTGTAGCCAACCCCACCTAGTGGGTGTGGGATAAGGCTTGGTTGTTGTTGTTGTACTCAGTTTGAAAGGAAACCCACTCATTGGTCTCAACCCTGGCCTCCACCAGAAACTTGTTAACAGAGCCCTTTACTATTAGTCCCCATCAAAATCAAAATATATGGATATCTGAATTTTTTATGCAGGATAAAAGCCCTAGGATAAAATCTGTACCACACAAGAGATATAGGGAGAGAAAGGATGGACAAGGATAGGGTAGGGAGATGGTCTTCTGGTTAATAACCAGGGAAAATAGAAGAAAATTTCTGTTATTAAGAAAAACTGATCTATCTCCTGTTTTAGCCATTAAACCCCTTTATATAGGATAGAAACCCTAATTAAAAACTTATCCTAGCCCTTAGAATAAGTCTAATCCTAGCTTTGAAAGGTAACTTGAACCAAAAGAAACTAAGGCAAATAAAATAATTAAATAACTCTGGCACAGTAACCATGCTACAATAGCATGAACAATACTTGCTATACAGTTTTGTGAACAGTTCCCATCTACAGTAGTTGGAACAGCAGCTAAACATATAATTACAATTGACCCGCTTTGTCATCAATTTTCTCTCTGTATAAAACAGTAAGGTGGGCTTACTGTGACTCTGAGGTAATTGTTGGCTTTGTCATCAAGTTGGATAAAATGAACAGTTCAGAGTCTTCAGACAGATTGCTTTTTTAATTAATTACGAGATTGCTATTAATGGACATTGTTGTTCTCTGTGTTTTTTCATCTTTTGAGAACAAAACAGTTGAGAACAAGAAACTCACTTCCAAGCCAGTTTTTCATTTTTTTAAAAATGAAAACAGAAAAAATTGTTATTATAAACAAGGAAACAAAAAGGCCCATACTCTTAATTAACCTTGTGAAAATTCTTGTCTGAATATCCTGAAATGTGAAAACTACTAAGAAATGCAGGTTATGAATTTTGGCACGTTTGGAACTTTTTATTAATGTGCTTTCATGCATAGAGCCTGCTTTCTGTCAGAAGACTTGTGGAGCCATTTGGTTCAATTCAACAATGAAATGAGTAAACGGTTTAGTATTAACAGTTTGAATGTTTTCTTGAGAGTTATTGTAGATTTGTAGTGTCTTGTCATGTCATTATGATGAGTTGATGATTGTTTGATAATTGGATCACATACCATTAACTCCTTGTTTACTTGTCCTGAGCTTATCATATTGCTTTCTAGATAGCAGATGCTATACGAGATGGAGCTGAAGGATTTTTCAGGACCCAGTATGGGAGTATATCCAAGATGGCGATGTTGCTTGCTCTTGTCATTCTTTGCATATATTTGTTTCGTCCTCAGCAGGAATCTTCTGGCCTGGGAAGGTGAATGTCGTAAATATATATATGCTATGAATCTTTTCTTGTACCTTTTACATGTTCTTATCTGTCATATACATTCTGTTTCAGGTCAACTTCTGCATACATCACTGTAGCTGCATTCCTTTTAGGTGCCCTTTGTTCAGGTGTTGCAGGATATGTAGGGATGTGGGTGTCAGTTCGTGCCAATGTCAGAGTCTCTAGTGCTGCAAGACGGTCTGCAAGAGAGGCATTGCAGGTTAAACCGTCATTAGTTCATTATCAGTTTCTGCGAAAACTATGAACAGTTCATTATTCCTATATTAACTGGAACAAAGTTGTGCAGGTAGCTACTCGTGCAGGTGGTTTATCTGCTATCGTTGTTGTTGGTATGGCTGTAATTGGTATAACGGTCCTTTATTCCACATTTTATGTTTGGTTGGGAGTGGACTCGCCAGGTTCGATGAAGGTTACTGATTGTATGTGTAGACTTCTCCCTCTAAACAACTTCTTATTATAAATAGAAAAGTGTGTTTTGGAATGTTTGAATATTGTTATTATTGAACATACATGAGTGCTCTAAACAACTCTCTTTATGTTTCATTCTTATTTTTTCAAGCTTCTTTTCCATTTGATAAGTGTTTATAATTTGTAGTGAATTTGTATGTGTATATTTGTAAACTAAAAATAAATCAATAGCTCAGGTGGTTGACGTGGGTGAGGATTTGGTGGAGGTCATAAATGATTCCTTCAGTTACCCAAGAAAAAAAACAAGAGATTTATGTCCTTTTTTTCCCCCCTTAAGTATCCTGTATATCCATTTTGGATCATATTTAGCGGAAGAGGAACAATTAAATTTGGACTGAAATAAGTTTTAGATATTATTTTTGCGCTTATTTGGTTATATTTATTAGCTATTTGACTTCCGACATAATTTTATTTTTACTGTTAGGACTGAGCATTGCTTGCAGCTTTCAGCTGTTCTTCTCTCACCTACTCTCTCTCTCTCTCTCATTGGAGTTTGATGTTTAAACATTTTCTTTTCCCTCAGTGCCTCTTCTTCTAGTTGGCTATGGATTTGGTGCCTCCTTTGTTGCACTGTTTGCTCAGTTAGGTGGTGGAATATACACAAAAGCGGCTGATGTTGGAGCAGACCTTGTTGGAAAAGTAGAACAGGGAATACCTGAAGATGACCCTAGGAATCCTGCCGTTATTGCAGATCTGGTAATTGTTTTGTTATTTTTGTTTACTTCATTTTGAAAATTCCACTCATTAAAATTAATGCTTATTTTATCTGGGTTTTCAGTTGAGTACTACTTATTTTTCTCTTGGCTACAGGATAGCTATGTTTGTGGAAATGACCTTGAAATAAGGTTATATATTTAAAAGTAATTGGGGAAGTATATCTGCTTAATATTATTCATGTTTAGACTTTAGATCACATTAATGTTTTACACGGTAATATTTACCCTCCATAAGTAAACTGTATAACTCAAGCAATTGATGGTGTTCTCTGATTATTGAGGACCCAAATATTTGTATTTATGTATGTATGCAAAGGATACTTATGGGATTTTCTCAAACTTATTATGTTCATTTTTGGTTTTGCTGAATTTTTTGAAGAAGTATTTTATATAACGAATTTGTTGTAGTGATGTGTAATGTATTGGAGATGTCTTCATTTCAATTTCTTAAATTTTAAGAACTCTGATATTTAGCTTCAAGCCATGACTGCAAGACAATAATGACAATTATATGAAAAACATTATTAATTGATTGATTTAAATGTACATGAGATGAAATTTTTGTAAAATTGATTGATACTTGAAAAATTATACACATTAACTGAATGAAAAGAACTGTATGACGTTGGAATATATAATTTCTCTGTCTTGTGCTTTTTCTTCTTTGTGTTTATATTTTTTTGGTGGTCTTGTACTTCCATTGGTATCATACTGGTTTGGGTTTGATTTTAAGGTTGGAGACAATGTGGGAGATTGTGCTGCTAGAGGTGCTGATCTTTTTGAAAGTATTGCAGCTGAAATAATCAGTGCCATGATACTTGGGGGAACAATGGCACAACGCTGTAAAATCGAAGGCAAGTACCTAGTTACCGTATCATGTCTATTTCTTGTTTATTTTTTTGTTATCAGTGAGTTGTATGCATGCTCATCTAATTTGATCTTTTCTCTTTTGATTCAGATCCATCTGGCTTCATCTTGTTTCCTCTTGTTGTTCACTCGTTTGATCTGGTAGTTTCATCAGTTGGAATATTTTCTATTAGGGGTACACGTGAATCTGGAGTAATGGCTCCCACAGAGGATCCGATGACAATTCTTCAGAAAGGATATTCTGTTACAATAGTTTTAGCTGTTCTGGCATTTGGTCTGGTAATAGTTAATCTTCATTTGTGATATTTTAATTTGGCTTTTCTAAGTTGTCTGGATTGACCAAGCATACAGTGTTCTCTTTGCTGTAATTCTGTCATTCAGGAATATGTAATTTGTTTTGGATTGGAACTGCAAAATATCTCCAACCTTTTCAAATTCTTGTTATACTATCTATTCTGCTCATTGTTTGAATTGAATTACTCTGCAGTCTACCCGGTGGTTACTTTATACTGAGCAAGCACCTTTGGCGTGGTTCAATTTTGCTTTGTGTGGGTTGATTGGTATAATCACAGCTTACGTTTTTGTCGGGATCACCAAGTATTATACTGACTACAAGCATGAGCCTGTGCGCACGTTAGCCCTTTCAAGCTGCACGGGTCATGGGACTAATATAATAGCTGGAGTCAGTTTGGGTCTGGAATCAACTGGTCTTCCTGTCCTTGTCATCAGTGTGTCAATTGTCTCAGCTTTCTGGCTCGGCCAGACCTGTGGACTGGTAGATGAAACTGGAAATCCAACTGGTGGGCTGTTTGGCACAGCTGTGGCTACAATGGGAATGCTGAGCACTGCTGCCTATATTCTTACCATGGATATGTTTGGCCCAATTGCTGATAATGCTGGAGGAATTGTAGAGATGAGTCAGCAGGTAGTCCTTGACAGAATAATTTTGTCCATAGTGTTATTTCTGAGATATCTCACATTACCTATACTGACCATTAACTTACTGTATATATGCTTTTTCCAGCCTGAAAGTGTCCGAGAGATCACTGATGTTCTTGATGCCGTGGGAAACACAACCAAAGCCACCACCAAAGGATTTGCCATTGGTTCTGCTGCTCTTGCATCTTTCCTTTTGTTTAGTGCTTATATGGATGAGGTTTCTACATTTGCTCATGAACCTTTTAAACAGGTGTGCAGAGCTGGCTCCCACCTAATTATTATTTTTACTACTATTACTTTTATTGTGCCTAGTTAGATTTCACTCCTTCTGAATTGCAACTTATGATTGAATTGCAGGTTGATATTGCAATTCCAGAAGTTTTCATTGGTGGGTTGTTGGGTTCCATGCTTATATATGTCTTTAGTGCTTGGGCCTGTTCTGCTGTTGGCCGAACTGCACAAGAGGTTGTTAATGAAGTAAGAAGGCAGTTCATTGAGAGGCCTGGTATAATGGTGAGTTTTGGTTTCTGAAGTAATTTTGTTGTGTAGATTAGTCTAGGTTTTGAACTTCTCTATTTTTTACTCTTTATGCTTTCTACAGGATTACAAGGAGAAACCAGATTATGGTCGCTGTGTTGCTATCGTAGCATCTGCGTCATTAAGGGAGATGATAAAACCTGGTGCTTTGGCAATCATTTCACCTCTTCTAGTTGGTGGGTTAATTGCTGTGTTTTAATTGCACATGTTTGCACATATATTATCATCGGTAGGGAGAATGGCAACAGTTATGCAAGTTTCTGTCTTCCCATAATCATGTCATTACATGCGACTACCATAATTGCTTCATGGGCTAGATCATATGGCATGCAACTGAATATTTGTAATCATTTGAGGAACAAATAAAAGGTATTGTGTAAACTTTCCACTTGCAGAACCTTTTAAAATATTTCATCATGTGAATATTCATAAAAGTCGTGGGTGTGTGCTGCACATATTTTTGCACACCCTGCCTAGACGGAAGACACTATATTACTTTGAAACCCCAAAGTCCCATGAACTAATATTGGGGAGTTTCCTATATCTCTAATATTTAAGCCTTTCTGTTTAAATACTTTGATTTCCCGATCATGATCCCTCTCTGCTCTCCCTTTAATTGTTGCATTAATTTTTTGGTAATAAGTAATAACATACATGCTTTGGCATTGAAGAGTTCTATATACTAGGCATTTTTTTAAGTTGTATCTGATTTGGAAAATTTTGTTGGTATCTTCTGTTTGTTGAATTTGGGTAAACTCAGTATACTAGAGAAATTTTTTTCATGAATTTGTTGCATAGTTTTGTGCCAATAGTGAAAGCTAGGTCTCTTTAATTCTGTCTTTGCTGACATTCGGACAAACTTCAAGAAAAATGCCTGAGAAATCAGCTGTCTGTTCAACATACTGAATTAACTCTGAAAGTGTGCTCCAGTAACATCTAAGCCTCCAATCCATAATTTCGGTTGTTTTAAAATTTGTGGATTCATTGTCATCATCCTGTTCTCTTACTATCTGTAAACTTCAATTATATTTTCTATATTTTCATTATTATTTTTCTTCATTTTTTACTTTTTTGGATGACCTGAGTGGTGATCTGTTATTCTTATATTTCTTTGTTATGAATATTTTTTATGTCATGCCCAATTTGCTAAATTTTTCTATTACTTGCAGGTTTTCTGTTCCGAATTTTGGGCTACTATACAGGGCATCCCTTACTTGGGGCTAAAGTTGTGGCTGCTATGCTGATGTTTGCAACAGTGTCTGGTATTCTTATGGCTCTTTTTCTGAACACAGCTGGTGGTGCATGGGATAATGCAAAGAAGTACATAGAGACTGGAGCTTTTGGAGGCAAGGGAAGTGATGCTCACAAAGCGGCGATAACAGGAGATACGTAAGTTACTTTTAATGCTACCTTTGTTGTACTGTAATGGCATTAGCATGTGAATAGCTATTATAGTGATCATCTGTGGGTCCTTTATAATGAATAGGTTTTTGTTTCCTCGTATCTGGAATGTGGTTTTTCAGTTGCTTATAGAGTCTCATCAATAATTCTTTCACTATCCAGCTCTTGATTATCTTCAATGTTTATTATAATGCACTTATAGCATTTTTCAGTTTGTCTAGCAGCAATGGCTATTCTGTTTTTAATGTGTTTGCAATGCCATGACTGCCATTGTGGCACTGCCCTGTGGATGTAATTACCTTCAATCATCACAGCAGTTTCATAAGCTTCATTATGCTTCCACTTTCATTAACATCGCCTCCTATGGCCACCATCACCTCCACTCAATCGTTATGTTGCACCAACACAGGCTTATTGCACATGCTATTGTACCCCTGCTTGCAACCATGCCAAGCCACCTGGTAACCTATTGTCACCGATGCTGTTATTCTGACCAGCATCTTTATTCTGACCAGCATCTTAATACCATTCCCTCCAATGCTTGTAGCAGTGTACAGTGTACTATCCCTGATACTATCATTACTTTGTCGTTGCTATCTCCACTCATCCCTCCCCAAGTCCTCCACAACCACCTAAACCCAACTTTCGCCTTTGGCTGTAATTGGCTAATTGCTGATGTAAACTGGTGCCTTGAGTAGTTTGTTTTTGGAAATGAATGGAAGACATGTTACACTGCAACTATGTAATCTTTTAAGTCTTTATCCGCTTAATTTGGTCATAATGTTTACCATTTCCTCTATTTCCTGTTATGGGTTAATGATTGCACCTGTGTTCTGTTATTCCATTCTTTGAACAAGTTTTGTAATTTTTTACACATTTCGCAGAGTGGGAGACCCATTCAAAGACACAGCTGGGCCTTCACTTCATGTCCTTATAAAGATGCTCGCAACGATTACACTTGTAATGGCTCCAGTCTTTCTGTGAGTTGTTGATATCACTATTGCGGCCTCAAGAAAGCATACTTGCGCCAATTTGATTTTGATAATTTTGGAAATATAGGGATAGGTAGTATGAATATGATGTACATCGAAGAGCCTGATTGATAGACATACTGAATTTTCTTGTCCTTGATCAGAATAAGAGATATTAATCGACTGAACTTGTGAAAATAGTGATTAGAAAATGTCCCCCCTTACTTTTGATCATAGTCTCTTTTAGATTAGACCGGTCCCTGCATGGCTGCACGCGGGTCTCGAACACCTAAACACCGATGGGCCTAAAGGAATTTGAGGATCACATTGTGGGACATATATGACCATAAGCCAGCTCATCCTGCAATTGTTTCCTCTCCGTTTCGTGCTATGAGTACCCAAACCCTCCAACCAAGCTGCCAAACAACGCACTTTGAAAGAAAAAACTTTAAAAAAAAGAAAGGAAGAAAGAAGGAAAATACATTCCGCAAAGTTTTAAGATAAAAGAAACATCAAGCATGAGAACTTGATATGGGCAATGGGCATTGTATCGAAGTTAAAAATAGTGAACGAAAATGGATTCTGAAAGAGCTCCAGAGTTCATATACCTGCCCGTCTCTTTTACCTTACTTTTTTGTTGGTATGTCGCTGCTCCGACATCACAATGTACTACGTTATACATGTATGAATGATGTGTTTTACTGTACCTGCTGCTGTCCCTTCTTCAGTTGAACTTTTTAGGGAGAAAGACAATTTTTTTTTGGTACATTAAAGACAATTTAGTTTGATTTGGAGAAAAATGTTTCAATTTGGTTTGGTCATTAAATTAATTAAGTATCAAACTATTTTAACAAAGAAATTATTTACATTTGATCAAATATCAGTATTCAAATAAATTATTAGTTAATTATAAAAAAATTATTAATTAAATTAATTTAATATTTAATTAACTTAATAACCGAATTGAATTGGAACTCTTTTATAAGGAGCTGAACTAAATTGTCATTTTCTTAAGTTTTGAAGGAGTTTGCTCTTTCAATAAGTTTTTTATTTCATTTCTCTTATAGAATTAATTAAATGTCAAATTAATTTTACTAATAATTTATATTTATATTGATATTTAATTAATTATAAATAAATTATTAATTAAATTAAATTAAATTAAATTAAATATTTAATTAATTATTAATTAAATTAATGTAATATTTAATTAATTTTATGCATAAATAAAAATAAAAATAATTTTAAAAGAACCAAACTTCTTTGTCAATCTCTTTATGCGGGGTGGTGATGGAGATACGTGAAACAATGATTAATAAAAAGAGTTTAATTTTGATCATTATAAAAGAAATTTATATTATCATTTAATCATGTGTTGCTAAATTATTAAAAGAGTTTGACTATCACTATAATCACCTAAAAAGTCTAACTCTCTTAATGATATATCAGCACATAATTGAATGATAATGTAAAATTTTTTTACATTAACAGTAAATTAAAATTAAATTCTAACAAAAATTTGTCACTTCCCAAGTTTTTTTTGTGGACACTTATTCACTTGTTATTATTTGTGTCAAATCAAATCTTAAAAAAAACATTAATAAGAATATAATTAAATAAGTTATATTTTATATATTTAAAATATATATATTACGCTAATTTATGAAATAATTATTTTTAAAATTAATTTATAAATATAATTTAAGATTTATGAATGAAACATGTGAGGACGTGGAAAATGGGAATTTATTGGAGAGAGTTAAATTTAATAGAGGGAAAGTCGGAAACCTTATCATGATTTCGTTTATAATATAATAAAATTGTCCATTGGTGAGTGGTGAGAGCGTAGAATGGGAGTATGTTAATGTCAGTGTTGCTGTTGCTGTTGCTGTTGATGTGCTCGAACATTTCTCTTTCGTTATTCTCAGAAAAATGAAGTCGTATTCCATTATTTCGATTTCGAAGTGAAGAGAAAAACAAGAAGAAAGAAAAAGCTGATAAATTATCACACAAATATAAACATGTGGTCAATCAGAAGCAGCGGTTTGTTTTCGTTTCAAATACATTGCACCGATTCGGAGCCCAAGCGTGGTTTTGGAGCAAACAAGATTAAGGTAGCTGTTTCTTTTCTATACGCTATATAACCTTAATCCTATGTTGTATGCTCTATTTCTCTTCTCTTCAGTTCAGTGTATGCTTTCAATTCTACCTACACTGAAGAAATGGTTTTTTTTTTTTATTATTCAGACCAACAAAGCTACTAACAAGGACAAGGGTTCGGTGTCGCAGGCGCAGCAAAGGTCTGTAGAAAATGCTTTTTTAAATTGGGATTGTTGATTTGTAACTGTTAGTTGTAGTTGTAGTTGTACTTGTGCGCTATAATGATATACCATTCTCATTTACTAATAATAGCCACGGGTACTGGTTGGTGCAGGGGTTCAACAATTAAACAGTCTCCTCGTAAGTGGATCCATCAACTTTTAATTCAATAATTCCGGAAGTCTCGTCCTTCACTATCTGTTTTTTCAGTTAAGAGTTGATCATCACCATGTCAAACTTGACTTGCATTCAAAGCATCTAAATTCTAAAATTCCGTTTGAAACCCATAATTAAAACATAAATTAAGATGCTTCATAATTAAACATAAACAAGGTTGGTAGAGGTAAAATGGTATGAAAATTGACAGAGTGAAGCAAGAAGGTTTTATTTCATAAATATGATAGCTGAGCTCATTTAATTCTGTTGGCTTGAATATGCTTTATGTAATGCATAATATTGATTTGATTATGCTCTGTTCTGCTAACTGATATATCTAATTTTTGTTTGATTTGATATGGCCTGATTTTTATATTTTACCCACGTCTGTTGCATTGAAGTGACATGAAGTTTTCCTTGTAGAGGCACCCCGTTTAAGTTCTCAAGTTGATGGAAAATCGATAAATAATTCTTTGGATATTGACTTTGAGGAACGGCTAAAAGCAGTTAGAAGGTACAGCTGTAGTTATTTTCATTCTCTTTCTTACTGCCCTTTCTGGTTGGTTAGGGGGTCATAACCACACTTTTGCATCAGTGTTGAATATTTGCCTTTGACTGTTACACCAAACAGGAATTTTTTAACCGGAAAATGCTTTTCTGCATCGAACATCTGAAAATATTTTCCAGAAAGATATCTTTTGTAAACTAAGTGGACCCAATTCTTTACCCATTTTTCAAGTCCAAGTTTTGTATATTTCTCGATTTTCTTTTACAAGTTGGTTTTAGAATCTCTTTACCACCAAATATGTTTTCATTTTGCATCACTGTAATAAATTGTTCTTTCTGGTACACTACTCAGGTCAGCACTTGAACAAAAGAAGGCAGAGGAGGAAAAAGAATTAGGAGCAATTGACTACGATGCACCAATTTCTTCAGACAAGAAGACAATTGGCTTTGGTGCCAAGGTAAAAGTGTTATCTTCTAGCATATATATGTGTGATTTATATATAAAAAATGTATAGATATAACCATCATGATACAGATTGGAGTAGGTGTAGCTGTCGTGGTCTTTGGTCTGGTTTTTACTCTTGGAGACTTTCTTCCATCAGGAAGGTATGCATGCACATTTAAAACCAGACAATATTCCTGAAGTATAGCTGAAGGCCTGATACCATCACTTACACGTTAATTTTCCTTTACATTGTATGTGTTTGGTGGGTCAATTGCTTGTTGAGGCTTTCTACGATAGAAACTATCCTTGTTGAAGTCTCCAACAATCTTATATATATTTGAGAGTAGAAAATTGCCTGTTCTTTCTTTATTTTTTTGTATTTGCATATTTTTCGAGATAATAAGAATACTGAACTTTTTGCCATTGTGATGACACATGGTTAATTACTTTTCAAGAAAGGTGAATACACTTTTTTACTTGATGTAGCCAGACATCAATTGAATGTTATTGTTTCTTGATGTTTGCTTATATTATAAATTGAGGCAAGTTTCTTACTTTTTTGGTTGGGCTTGGATGACTTTGATTCTAAAATTATTTTGGATTAAGGGATTAAAGTAAACAAGATATTCAAAAAAGGATGGCGCATCTATGTCAACATTTAAACAATAGGGAAGGGTCATGCGTTAAAGGGTATTTACCTCCATTTCTGTAGGAGTGCACAGTGTGGCAGTCAAAGGGCATTCATAAGCTTAGGTATCTTGCTGTTATAAAGAGAACTAGGAAAAGCCTTTCACTTAAAGGAAAGGAATTATCTACTTCTATTATATATAAACCATGTCATGTTCTGTGCAGCTAATAATTATGAATGTTGTTTATATCTTTCCTCATAATGTTCATTTAATTGCTCTCATTTTGAGTAATGGTTTAATTGGGATATCTTTCAGTGTTAATCCCAACGATGACAGTGCTGTGGTCAATAGCAAGTTGTCAGAGGAGGATAAAGCTACTCTTCAGGTATTATTTCCATCTGACTATTGTTTTTCTTCTGGCATCAGTTGGGCACTAATTTTCTTCCTAAGTATTTTTCTGTCTTGTTTTCTTTTCTTATGAAGCAAAAGTTCACTGAATTGGTTTAAGATAGGTACTTTTCATAGATTCATAGGAAGGTGGAATGTCTGGTAGTAAATAATTTGATCTTCTTGTTGATTATGTATTTTTTTGCTTTCAACAATATTCATAGGTAACAAGAGATCAGGCATGATAAGAAAGAATATAGATAGCTTGGATATGATAGAGGGGTATTTTGTCTTCCACATGCACAGACGTACATTTAAAATACAAAGGAGTAATGTGTAGAAAAGGAGATTTACTAAAAAAAGTCTAGAGGGAATTCAACAATGCTTAATGCTTATAGCATAGATTCTATTAAAAGACTAATTGGTTTCTGTTTCAGGTCTGGTAGCCTTTGAACAGCTTATGCCTAAACTTGTTAAATTCTATATATTTTCTCACAACTCTAGCACATAGCATGTACTAACTGTTGAGAAAAATGTTACTATTATGTGGTTAGGAAATTCTTCTTGATTAAGTCAGCATTTACTTGTAGTGCACCCAAAATAGAGGGTATAGTTGTCTTTTCATAGCCATAGTTTTTTGTAAAAATAGAGGTGTTAGATACTTAGATCAGTATTTTGTATCACAATAATTCATAGTGTCATTAGTGAAATATATTCTCTTTGAGTTCCCTATCTATCTCTTTTTTCCCTTTTCTGTCTAATCCCTAAACTTTCAACACTAACTATGCATGCTGACAAAACTATAGAATCATTTATAATATATAAATACTTCCTGATATATGGCAGAGTAGACTTAAGGAATTTGAAGCGACACTAAGTAACTCCCCAAGAGACCCAACTGCTCTTGAAGTAAGTCATGGATGGTAGTACTGTTCTGCTCATTTCTTTGTGTTTCTAGATACATTTGAAAGGATTTTCAGGGAGCTGCAGTAACTTTGGCAGAACTAGGGGATTATGCAAGAGCTGCTTCTCTACTTGATGATTTGACCAAGGTTATTAATGTTTTGACCTTGGATATCATTGCAGAACTTTCCTATTGTATGTTGCATAAATCATGCTGCTTAAACTTTGAATAACCTCTGAACTGATTTCTATTGTGTTCCAAGGTAAAACCAAATGATGCTGATGTCTTTCGTTTGCTTGGAGAAGTCAAGTCTGAACTCAAAGATTATGAAGGGAGTGTTGCTGCATATAAAAGTTCAGCAATGGTCAGTCTTCTCAACATTTGCTAAACACTTTTCAGTGGTGGATGTCTTAAATGATTATCCATAAATGCTTACTTTTAGTAAGGATACCAAGAATCAAGTCCATTCAGGAAGTTTGATGATTTAGGTTAGGGCTTAGGATAAATTATGATCTAATCTATTTTCAGTTCTTTTTTTCCCTTTTTGGTAAAGTATTTTCAGTTCTTTACATGCACAAAATGTGCTTCATGTTTTTTATGAATGTAATAAATCTATTGTGTTCACCTATTAGTTGGACCAGTAAATATGAGTACAAACTACAACTTAGGGCAGAAGAGGCTATAAATTCTTAATGATTAATTATAGCCGGCTTCATTAGTAATTCCATCTGGCATTATCGATAAATATTTGCTTGATCCCTGACAGGTGTCTGAAGACATCAATTTTGAAGTTCTGCGAGGCCTTACCAATTCTTTACTTGCTGCCAAAAAGCCAGACGAGGTTTGTCGTCATGCTAATGGATTCTTAGGATGCATGTGCTGCGCCAATTAAATCTAGCATTTTACTTGATGATGGGGACATCTGTACTTGTTACTCTACAAACAAGTATCCTTTTTTTTTTAAGGAGTATAGGATGGTTACTTTCTGCTCATAGATGATAATTAAATTTACACTTGAAACTCTCTAAACTTGATGATTCAAACATTTGAAGTTTTGTTTTTGATTGTATATAAGCCACTGATTGGTTTAATACATTGGAATGCCATGTCCTTAGTCCTTGTAAATAACCATTGATTATGCTTAAAATTAATAGACAAGAACTCCTTTTATATGTCAGATTGCCAGTTGTGATTTTCTGTAGCTATAAATTTATTTTCTCCAAGATGAAAGGCTTTGCTTGCTTTTGACTCCCAAAGAAAAGAACAAAGAATAGAAAATGGTGTATGATTGGTTGCTTATGTTATCTTAGTCTTTAGTGTATAATGCTCCAATTTCATGACATGGCCATTCTGGTTCACAAAGCTTATGTTGTATAGAAATATGATAGTTATCTAATGGACAACCTGTGGTTCTAGTGGATGTTGAATTAATTAATATTTCATTTTCTCATTCTTTCTTCAACAGGCTGTTCAATTTCTTCTGGCCTGTCGTGAGCGTCTGAGTTCAGAAAACTTAGGCAATAAAGCTGACAGAAGCCCAACGGACTCACAGAAGCTGGATCCAGTCCAAGTATACTCTTATTTTTTTAAATAATGGATTATGTATTCTGTTCGTTTTCTTTTGCAAAGTGTTGGGATAGATAGACAAAATTTGAAGATCAAAGAATTGGAAAGTAAAAAATTGTTGTAGTACAGAGATCATAAATGATTTATTTCACGAATAAAGCTATGCAGTTCCTTGCATTTAGCACAATGCGCCTGTAATTTTAACAACATGACAGGATGGTTCTAAACTTACGACAGGTTTCAGTTTTGTTAACCTCTCCCAGCTTCCCATCTTTCCATCTTTTTCCATATAAATCTGCTATCTCCTGAAATTTTTATCTTTTCTATTATCCAGTTGTATGTCTTGAATTACTCTAGATCTGGAAATTTTTTGGACAAGTTAGGGAGAAGTTAAAATAATTGCATTCTCTAGTCAAATAAATGAATCTTACTGAAACAGAATTTTTTTTTTTGTGATGATAATATAATGACTTCCAACTTTCTTCTTGTTGCATTTTATTGTTAAAATGATCAGTTAGTCCTTAATCCTTTATTTTATTCATCTGTTATTGGATCAAATACCATCATTTTCATGTATAAAAAACAAGTTTGAGTGGTGAGAAAGTGACTTTATAAAGCTCAACAAGGAAAATGGTTTTAAAGAAGTTGCTCTGAGACCCAAAATACTTTGTCACAGAGTACAAGAATTGGGGATTACTCCGGTACCCATCTTTTTTTCTTGGGTACCGATACCTAGGGCGAGTTGTCAAGCATTCATTAGTTGTTATTTATATTTAATATACTTTCTAACATTTATTGTGAAACTAACAATCAATAAATAATTGACATCTCACCATGGGTACCAAACCCATCAAGGGTACCATAGCAACTCCCACAAGAATTACTTTCATGTATGTTAATATACTTTATGTAGCCAAAGGGACCACCCTAGTGAAATGGAATCTTACCCATGGCAATTAGGAAAAAAATAGTTAGCTTTCATCAGAATCTTTTGTCTTCCTTTCAGGATTTTCCTTGATGTAGCATTCACAATGTACATGCTTAATTTTCCATGTATATCATTATTCTCTTCACAGTTTTTCTCCTTTTCATGTTCCTGCTATACTCAGGTTGAATTACTTCTTGGGAAAGCCTACTCAGATTGGGGCCACGTGAGTGATGCTGTAGCTGTTTACGATCAGCTCATATCTACTCACCCTGATGATTTCCGTGGATACTTAGCTAAGGTCTCTAATTCTCTCCTCATCTCCTTTAATTACTAAGCATGTAGGTTATGCTCATTTCTGTTCATTGTAAATCAAATTAAAGAAAATAATATAATTAGTAATAAAGAAAATTGAACACAGTAGTAGTTTTTCTCTTCTTTTTGTTTCTTTGTCATTGCACAACTGCGTCCATTTCTTTTGGCGGGGGGGTTGGATTGCAAGGCTTTAGCTATGAAGAGCAGCTGAGGTAGATAGATTTTTCAAAACGATTTAATTTTGATCCACTTTCAACATAAAACTTCTATACACTATCATCCAATCATGCATTGTCAAATCATTAAAAGAGTATGACTATCTATATACTATCATCCAATCATGCATTGTCAAATTATTAAAAGAGTTTGACTATTATAACAACAACCTAGAAAGTCAAACTCTTTTAATAATGTGTTAATACATCATTAAATGATAGTGTAAAAAACTCTAGACTGATAATGGATCAAATTATTAAAAGAGTTTGACTATCATAACAACAACCTAGAAAGTCAAACTCTTTTAATAATGTGTTAATATATCATTAAATGATAGTGTAAAAAACTCTAGACTGATAATGGATCAAATTTAAACTCATTTCAAAAGCATATGTATGATTTGTAAAACATTTTAACAACTCTCTAAAACATGATGGTAACATTTTGTTAATAATAATAGAATTTTTCTTTTTAAAATAAAAGAAGAAACTTTAGTATAGAGAAAAGAGAGTAAGTACAATGACAAGGATAAGAGGCTGTGCATTCAAATATTATTATTACGCTTGTACTTTTGCAGGGAATCATCTTTAAAGAAAACAAGAACATTGGAGGTGCAGAGAGGATGTTCATACAAGTAAGTATAGTAAGTATATGAATTGAATTGCACAATTGTGTAGATGCGCAAATGTTAAATAACATGTATATAGCCCTAATTTTTCTATTTCTACATATATGCAAGTATTGGACTCTACAACTTCGAAATCCCAAATGCATTGAGAACACCCGTCTTGGTTTAACTTGTTGGTTTTGGGAATCTTGCTGATTTATCCTGTCCTTATAAATTTTTTGAATGTAGTTGTTAATCTTTTTGTGCAGGCTCGGTTCTTTGCACCAGATAAAGCTAAAGCACTTGTGGACCGTTATTCAAGATAAAGACTTAATATTAACAATAATTACGTAGAAATAATGTGACAAAAAATTAGTAAGATCATTTACTAGGAGACATAAAATAAGCCTCAATCCGTATTCCAGATTCATGGGAAAATACAAGTCCGATAATTTCTTTCGTGTGTATGGTAGAAGTTATGACCAATAGAAAAGTATACAAAATACCGAGTATATAGAATATTGCAAACTTTGATTTTAGGCTCTTGTTTCTGTGATATGTCTGTCTTGTGGACCTTTCTGTGCCTTTCTTCTGCCTTGGTTCCTTGATTCTTAAAACAAGATTGACGTTAAGCTTAATTGTGGTCTCCCCACAGTTTCTTTAACCATCGTTGTTGCTTCCTCACCAGTATATTTTTTCCGCTTGTTTCTGAGACATCTGCTATTCTGAGTGAAGCAAATGATCTTGACAACTGCACAGCTTGAACTTCAGAACAATTACTTGAGTTCACTGGCCAACTCATTGGAATGACAAGATTCCTGTACCAATTTAAAAGAACAGAGTAAAGCCAATATCTAACATAGAATTGACTACTATAACATCATCACAAATTCCACCAAAATCGAGATGAAAATCAGCTAAATGATATGAAAAGTAATTGATTTAGATATGCTTACCCCTGAACACATTTGTATTTGCAGTGGTCTATCTCATCAGTTGTATAATTACTATAAAATATGTCAATACGTTTTGCTATCTTGTGAGTATCAGAATATGGTAAGATATCCCAGACCATCATGACCTGAATGCATTGTAAGTTCTCATGAAGAATGTCCACACTCCAGACAAGACTCAGCCAACCATTGACATTATATTGCTGTAATAGCTGGGAAGACACCCCATCGCGGACAAATTTTCTCTTGTGATTCTTACGCCAACCATTCGAGAGTTTTTCCAGCATAGAAAGCACCTGGTTGAATGTGTCCCTGCTTCCAACTCTTCCCATAGAATACCAAAATTCATCACTGAACCGAACCTATAACGAAAAGCACATTTTAATTAACAAAGAGTAAATACAAAGAAAGAAACCCTTGACTAAATTATCATCTTCTTAGGTACCAATGTTAGCAATTTCTATGTCTACACCGGTATCATGTAAGTTTCCTTAAGAAGTAGGAATCGAGGATCTAAATTCTCTAGTGGATTTAACTCAACTTCCACATTAGCTTATATATTTCAAAACAACACCCATTAAAGCAAACAACATTATGTTCTACTTTGATAAGTACGACAATTATGTTGTTGACCCAACCAAAGTCTGTCACGGTAGGCAGTAGCTACCATTTAATCTAAAGGGCAATTCTCAATAACTAGCATGACCACACACCTATAAAATATGAAATGCACAGCTGACCAACAGTGAGAAATCTAATTTTTCCAATTTATTTGCTCCTATTTAAACTACCAGAAAGTTCACTACATATGAATTGAAAAAGAAACCCAGCTCACCTTCCATCTTGCATGGCTGAACAAAGAAGGGTGTACATTCTGCAAAGTATCCACTTCATTTAACTCAATCAGGGAATATAAAAGAGCCCTTGCCAAGCATTTATCCTCTTCAGCGTTATAGAAACAACCTCGTTTTTTGGCATCTATGACCAATTTCTTCCAAACAGACTTGCTGTTAACTAGCGTTATCCCATTCCCCAATATCCAAATGCAATGCCTACAAAGTAAAACAAGGCCAAGTCACAAGAAATTCCAGTTAGCATAGGATGGTTGAGGTATAAGGAAATCACCTGGCACGGGTCAATGCCACATTCACTCTCCGCTGGTCAGCAAGAAAACCAATCGATCCCTTGCCATTACTTCTTACTGTTGACATAATTATCACATCCTCTTCGCCACCTTGGAACCCGTCAACGGAACGAACTTTTACTTCAAACCCCCCACTATCTGAAACTCTAGCATATCTCTTTACTTTATCTTCAATGGCATACACTTGAGCCTTGTATGGTGAAATGACCCCCACTCTTACCTTTATATTTGTCCTAACATATTCTTTGGACATGAAAAGAGGTACAATGTAACAGAAAGAAAAGGCTATGTCAGTGATCAACAGCTAGCAAGTATACAAAGATATCACACCACATTCTAGGCATAAGCCACACTTTAACATTTACCTTCATGAAGGTTTTTGACTATTTCTGAGACAATGTGAGCCTCAACCATGTTTCTCTGACTACAGTTGTCATCAAATTCCTCTTTTCCATGCGCCACATTTATGAAAGAATATGAACCATACATCTTCCCGGGAAGGAAATTTCTTTCGTAGTTTTTCTCTTTGACATTCTGACCATCCAAAATTTCACTTTTATAGAACTCCTTGTTTGGGAATAAACTGATAGATGGATGCATTCTGTGTTGCACATCAAGAAGGTGCTTCTTACGTCCCAACTCAACCAATCTTTCGAACAAACTTCTCCCAAATTCAGCATTTTCAGAAATCTATGAAGTTAAATCTATTCATGATTAATGAGAAAGAAATTAAAAAAAAGTATAATATATCATAATAATACTTATACCTTGCTTTGAACCATTGCTGGCAATTGCCTTTCATCTCCTATGAGAATTGTGTGGCGAATACCAGAAAGCTGCAAAGGAATGGTCGATTCACATTCTTTAAGCTGCGCTGCTTCATCAATAACCAATATCTCTAGTGGAGACATTTTCTCTCTGTGCAATTTGACAGTGCTTGACACAGTACAAAAGACCATGCATGCATTTGCCAAGCAGAATTCTCTTAAATCTCCTTTGACAGAAAATCCCTTTGGAAGCAACTTTAGTATATGAAGGCACTCTTTAATTGCCATTCTCGGCTTTGAGTAGCAACCAACCCCACTCTCCTTACCTTTGGAATCATAGAGGATTTGCTTTAACCCTGTATTCTCTGTGCTGAAACTGCTAAACAATGTTATGAGAGAGTGAAGGAGATCGTGGGCTATAAACATATTCATCACATCTTTTTGTGAAATGAAAGTAGTTGGTAGATGTGTATACAGATTCAAAATACAGGAGGTTAGCTGTTGATATATGCTATTAAATCTCTTATTCACAAACTCCTCAAATGTCCAAGGTTTAAAGATTTTTGTAGTCTCCTCTTCATTTTTATTGTTTTGAGATTGGCTATCCACATCTCCTGTATTGAACCTTGACAGCTTTTTCCCTTTCTGTTTTTTTCCCTTGGTGCTTTCTTTTAAATCTTGGTTAGTCTCCTCTTCATTTTTATTGTTTTGAGATTGGCTATCCACATCTCCTTTATTGAACCCTGACAGCTTTTTCCCTTTCTGTTTTTTTCCCTTAGTGCTTTCTTTTAAAACTTGAGTAGTCTCCTCTTCATTTTTGTTGTTTTGAGATTGGCTATCCACATTTCCTTTATTGAACCTTGACAGCTTTTTTCCATTCTGGTTTTTTCCCTTAATGCTTTCTTTTAAAACTTGAGTAACGTTAATCTTCCTAATCTTCTGTCTTTTCTTGTCTTTAAACTTTTGACCATTGATTTTCTCCTTTTCTTGATTTCTTTCGATCTCCTTATCTCCAAGGCTCTTTTCTTCCTTGCAGTCTTTTCTTTCTTCCGTTTCAGTAACAGTGTCTTTCAAGTACTGAAGGTACTGCTTTTCTGGGTGCTTAAGCAAAGATATCATTGAAGCTAAGCTACTCTTCCATCCTCCCAAACATTTTTTGAGTGCATCAACACGATAGTCAAGAAAGACATCATGAAGGTCATTATGATCATCAATCTTCATTCGCTCTCCATTCCCAAATAAAACAATATCTCCAAGCCCATAACAACCATATCGAGGAGACTCCTTATTTTTTACTTCCTTTAAAAGCCGCTTTGCAACCTCCAGTACAGCAACATTAGTGGGAGCACATGTTAGTGTTCTACACTTCAATTTCAAAAGAGATGATAGCATCATGCCAACTGTTGTCGTCTTCCCAGTGCCTGGAGGTCCCCATATTAGTTTGACAGTGTTCTGATGGTAGCATTTCCTTAGGCTAATGCAGCTTAGAACTGCATCTCTTTGGGAGTCATTCAAATCAGAATAGAATATTTTGGCTCTGATTTCTGAATTTACATCATTGCAATTTGCCTTGGCAAGGCATTCAGCACAAGTTTCAGAATCCTGCCAGATATCAATTATATATGAATGTGAAAAAATTGACACGGTTCGAGTCACTAAAATCAACAGTGTCCACAAATATTCAAACGGTTGTTTTGCTTTTCGTAGTTTGAATAAGAATTGAATGCACAATATAAGAATTTATATTTTAAATTTTCTTACAGAGGAATGGACTTGAAGAACTTCATCTATGATCTTCATATTCCGTCCTTCCAGCTCACCGTTCAGTGATCTCCAGATTCGTATATTTGTAGTCATGTTAGTCAAATAAACAGCATAAACAGTGTCGTTCATTTTGTGATCCATACCTTCAGCCGTGATGAGTTTAGATGATAACACAGTGAGTTCATCAGTATAGGGATTAGTCCTGTGAACGAAGGCAATGACATAGGGGCTTTCGGGCCTGTTCAGATCATCAATGCATTTTGGTCTTACATTGGTTACCGCAATGAGGTCCCCAACTGCAGGCATATATGCACGAGCTCCTCGCTCTTTTAATACAAAAAAATGGTATAAAAAGTCACTGGGAAATTGAAACTTCTTGGCTCTTCTGAGCCTGGTTATTTGACCTATAGGTGCCTGGCACAGTGTCCTTATACTTGACAACAAGTCAGCATGGGTTTCCTCAAGGAGTGGTAAAATGAATGATCTCATATAGATAGACGTTGATGGAAATGCCTCTGGGATTTTCTTCACCTGTTAAGTAAAAACTTGAAGGCTTATGAGCGAAAATTTTGACAAGGAAAAGTGAGGCAAGTATAGTTGTGGACACCATGAATTGCATTCAGCAAAAATGACTTGGGAGACTAAGATATCATAATATTAGTGCAGGGCAGTAGATAACATTTTGATTGAGGAGTCCTATAATTAAGTAATAAGAAAGTTAACAGGCACAGAAATTTTTTTGGTTCAATCTCCATTCTGTGTTGAGGACCAATTACTAAATCGTCAAACATTTGTAATATGTCTATGCCTGGAAAGTTAAACATCTCACAACCCACACACACACACACAAACACAGATCTAACCACTTATATATTTCATGTGCATTGTCGGTGTAGCTAATATATAATATTGTCACATGCTTCCAATAAGTATTATTATAGTCTACACATAACAACTGAGATAATTGTCATACAGCTATGACACATACAGATGCGATCTCAGAGGTAACGCTCCTGTGTATGTAAGAATTTTTCCCATACCCTAAGAGACTACTTAAGACTGTCAAGAGCATACCTGGTTTTCGTATAGATTTTCATTGAGAACATCGGTGATAGACCAAGAGAACACCGTATCTAACAATCTTCTACCCAGAATCACTTCCTTTCTGTCGTTGGTTTTCGCCATCTTCGCTGGATGCCGGATGATTAGTTGAGCCCTGTATAGTTATCTATATCTATATCTATCTATATATATATATAGATATATATAGCAGAAGCTTCATAAGCAAGGATCTCTTAGCAGAGAAGCAATAAGCTCTAGTTACGCGGACAGGGAAAGCCACCCAGCAGTACGTACGTTCATCATGTGAAAAGAGCAAAGAACTGATGCTAGCCGTGTATGCTTTACTCTCTAGACTAGAGATGGCTTGACTTCATTGATAAAGGTCCTCCAAGACTCAACAGTACAAGATTCAATCACCCTAAAAGAAGACTACTCGAAGAAATATGGAAAAGAGAATTGAGGAAATTTGAAGAGGAAGAGTCAGAAAAGTTGTATACGTACATATTATATCAAACTCAATTAATATAAGGCTATAAGCAAGTAATTAGGCATGACTATTTGCATGACTCTTCATTTGCATGACTTTTCTACTCCCTCCCTTACTTTTTAGACTACGTTTAGATTGGAAGAATTTAGAAAGAGAGTGAGGAAATGAATAATTTTTCAATTTCAAATTAAGATAATTATAAAATATTAATAAAAATAAAAAAATAATTAAAATGTTATATGATAATTTTTTATTTTATTTTTCTTATTTTAAAAAATTATCAAATAAAAAGAATATAAATTTCAAACAAAAAATTACTCTTCTTTTTACTACTCCTTTAAATTTCTCCATTCAAACAATACCTTAAAGTTAAGCTATATTATGGTCGATCGACCTAGGGTTGAACATTTTATTAGTTGCCATAGATTAATTAATTACAAATATACAAGTGAAGTTGAAAGTTGCAATTATGATACCAATGCTTGAAAAACTCCACCGCTTGAGCCATCGAGCGTTTCTTATTATTACTCTACTTTTTATATGTCGTTTCAGGTAAATTACGAAAGGACTACTAAGGAAATAGCTTCAATGCGAAGAAATATAGATATATTTGACTAAATTATTCTTTATTAAAATACAAAATATTTACACTTTATTAATGCTTTCTTCCATTCTATTTAGTGGATATAGCAAAGGACAATGACAAAGTTGAAAATAAAAAAAACTAATATTTCATTGATTTTTTAAAACGATAGATAAATTGAAACATTTTTTTCTTCTTCAAAACGGACAGACAAAAAGAAAAAGGTGCTTAATAAACGTACGACTACCACTGAACAAAGCAGGGTACTTTTTCACTTAACTTTTGCTTTAAATAAAAACACTAATCAAAGTCCAAGCGCCCAATGAATGGAAAGTTAATTGTGAAGAATTAATTTTAATTTATTATTAATGTAAAAAAATTTATATTATTATTTAATTATGTGTTAATATATTATTAAAAGAATTAAATTTTTTAAATAATTATTATAATAATTAAACTCTTTTAATAATTTAATAATATATAATTAAATAACAATATAAATAAAAATTTAATTTTTAGCTTAATATAAAAATTAAGCTTTTATTTATATTATTAGGAAGATACATTTGTCTCTATTCGACTATTCCAACTTGAGTTGCTTGCTACTGAGGGAAACGAAGCAGCAATAGCCATTAATTGCATGTCGAATTGCCAAACGGTACGTAATATTCTTTCTAGTAAAAATCTTGTAACAATATTCCCAAGATGATCATTGATTTCCCCAAAGATCCCAGCTAATGTTCCGCTTCACATTTTGTTCAAGCAGTCCAACAATCGCAAATGGAGCATGTCCCTAATACTGAATGATCAGCTTAATATTTTTTAATTACTTAAACCAAAAATTTAATTACTTTCTAAATTCTCAAAATATTAAATATTTTTTTCTAGCAAATACTTCTACATGAAAACTCTGGAGCCAGGGGCAGAGCTAAAGCATTTTTATAAGGGACCAAATAGACTACATTATTTGATTTAGTGAGTTATTAACATGAGAGAGGGTCAAGTTAAGCATATTTAAAAAAAATAAAAAATTTATAAGTAAAACTAAAATTTTAGAGGGGGCTATGGCCTCCCTTAGTCATCAAGAGGAGCTACTCTTGCCTGGAGCCTTTTGACCTTTGGACAAAAAGAGTTTTTTTAAGATGTGTGTGAATTGTAATTAAATAAAAAAATAAGTAAGGGTCTTGTTGTACATTATTTAAGAAATATTTAATATCCCATAATAAAATCTCTTAATTACATAATAAATAAATTATTAAATATTTTTTTAATTCTTAAATTTTACTTTTATATTTAATACTTTCTATTTTAATTTATTAACTAATACATTAAGAATTCTCGTTAGCAAATGCTAAAAGTAAATTGTGCTTGTAGAAACTCGAGCACTTAAGCTCTTTTTAGTATTTCTCTTTCATTTAATATTTAATATTTTTTGTTTTAAATAAATAATTTTATATCATCCTAATTATTCAAATAATAAAGTATCAAATATTTTTTATATTTTTTATATTTTTAAATTATTAAGTGCTTCTTCTACCTTTTCATTAAATATTATATTCTTTTAAGTAATTAAAAAAATGTTATGATGATTTGTTATAAGAATATAATATTACTTGTTTTAAATACTTAGGAGAGAATGTTAGAACTTAGAAGGATATAACATTTTTCTCTAGATTTTAACTCCGGCAATGTCGGATAATTAATATTTTCTTAGTATTTTATTATATGGCGGGCCATCATGTTTTATTAGTTTTTATGGTTTAACCAATTATAAACATTTCTCATTATTATGTTTATTTATTTAAATCAAAGTTAAAAAAAATATTGCATTACATAAATTATTGTATATAAACGAACATAATTTAATAAAACCTAATGAGTATTATCAACTTTACATGAAATGTCGAGTGAAGTGATGGCAATATATCTGAGGCGTTAAAATTAATTTATGATTGAGATGTTTTTAATTTCTCCTAAAACTACTTTCTATTAAAATTCTCCAAAATTCAAATAATAATAATGTTATTTAACTAAAAGTTGGAAAAATATCGCATTACATAAATTGTTCTAGAGTTTAATTTCTATCACTGTCAGTGTAAAGTTTTTTTTACACTGTCATCTAATCATGTATTGTCAAATCATTAAAAGTATTTGACTATCACAACCACTACCTAGAAAGTCTAACTATTTTAATGATGTGTCAATGATAAACATATTTTATATGCATAATTTAGCACCTCTCATTGGTATATTCTTATGAAATTATTGCATATATGAAGTAAAAATTACATAATACATCATATATTGGTTATGTTGTTACAAATTGAGCAGAACACCCGAAAGACTATTCAAAGCAGTTGTTGAATCAAAATATCATGAACTTGAATGTTGATATCAGTATAGCTCAAACAAAAGAGAAATGAAGAACTAAACTCAATGAATTTTGGGTTACATCAAATTCAAGACAAATCAGAAAATTCCTACTCAAACCTATACTCGGTTATTTGGTGATTTCTCAAGATCTAACCGTTGGATGTAGCTGAAATTTTGATATGTCATTCATGACATTATTTTCTATGACTTTCATAGAAATGAAAATTTCCAGATTAGCACTGGAAGTGGGTCAAAATTAGGCAACAAGTTGGTGGCTGTCATTATTGATATAATCTGAGTAGTTTTGACAAAATGGTCATAACTCAAGATCCAACCATTAGATTTGGCTGAATTTTTGACATGTTCTTCATGACTGCATGTGCTACAACTTTCATGAAGAGAAGATTTCCAAATTATGACGGGAGCAATGACGAATTTGGTAATCTTTGGAGCTGAAATTTCAACCCATGTGCAAAGAGATTTGACAAAATTGTAATTGAATAGTTCTAGCCTTTGCCTATAAAAGGAAGGCATTTGCCACACTTAAGGGCATCCCATTTTCTGAATTCTCTCATTGTAGTTTGAGTTAGGGGTGATTCTTTGATAAATTGTGAGATTTATACTTTGATTTCAAGGTTAATTCTTCTAATTTGTCTAAAGTAAATCCCAAAGCTCTTGTAGTTTGTATAATATATTCTTCATCTTATTCAAGTTTCTTCATCTTGATGTCTAGTTAAGGTTCTTCCTAGAGTTAGGGGTGAAACTTTCATAAATTGTGAGATTTATACTTTGATTTCAAGGTTAGATCTTCCAATTTGTTTAAAGTAAATCCCGAAACTCTAGCTTGTTGTGCTCTTGTTAATACCAACAATCACTTTCATTTCTATCATGCTTTTCACTTGTTCTTTTGGTTCCTTTATTATAATGAGTAGCTAAATTTCTATACTAGGATTGCAATTTGAACTCACACGTAATTTGATTCGTTTATCATATCCAAGAGTAGGTTGATTATCTTGAATTGTTTATCTTACTTGTTCTTAATGCTTTTAATTAATTGGCCATTAATTAAATTGAATTGATAAACCTTAAGCAACTTGACAAAGGGATTTTGGTTTTAGATCTAGGTAAGATAACATATGATCTTTGTGCGAAAGCCTTGAGTTTATATAGGATAGACATATACCTATATGACATATGTAACCATTAATGAAATCGGAACTTAATGAATTCTTGATTATTTGATAGACATAGACATATAATTTATCATTAATTAAGGATATTTCTATTTAACCATTGAAAGAGGCTTATAGATAAATTAAGGATTTCTAGTTAACAATTCAGATAATTAATTGATCTTAA
The DNA here is from genome assembly GCA_023212625.1 of Styphnolobium japonicum. NCBI lineage: Eukaryota > Viridiplantae > Streptophyta > Magnoliopsida > Fabales > Fabaceae > Styphnolobium > Styphnolobium japonicum. Next base: position 7,578,501 of record JALBWW010000007.1, on the reverse strand, counting down.
TTAGATAGAAGTAAGAGAATTAAGTAAAGTGTGAGGAATAATTGCAATCTTAGGCTTGGTTAAATTTGATCATTAAATTCTTCTTTTTGTTTACTTTAATTTTTAATCTTTCATAACACTTCCTCTTATTAAGTTGTTTAAATAAGATTGAGTTTTGTAAACTTTTAATAGATAGTTAAATTTAGAATTAATCCCTGTGGGTTCGACACTTTCTTACTATTATATTACTTGATTTACGATAACGTATACTTGCGTTCTGATTTACCACATCAGTCAACATATGATTGAAACACTGACAGTGGATAAAAATTAAATCCATTGTTCTATATAAACAAACATAATCAAATAAGAGTTTAATTTCTATCCACTGTCAGTGTAAAGTTTCTTTACATTGTCATCCAATCATGTGTTGCCAAATCATTAAAATAGTTTGACTATCACAACTACTACCTAAAAAGTCTAATTATTTTAATAATGTATGAACACATAATTGAATGATAGTGTAAAAAAACTTTACATTGACAGTTGATAGAAATTAAATCCATCGAATAAAACATTTAGTATTGTCAACGTTTAGTAACCCTATTCTTGAGTATAGCAATAACCAGTAACCACAATGGTAATCTTTCCCACCACCTTGTGCGTCCTCTTCGGCTGGTTATGGTGGCAATCATAAATTTAAATAAAATTGAACGTCGTTTGTTATAAATTAAAAGAAAATTTAATTTTTAATAATTTAGAGATTATTTTTTAAAGATTTTTAAGAAAAATAGAAATTATTTTGTATATGTTTATAATCATAAAAATTATTTTTTAAATAAAAGTAACTTTTCTCTCTTCTATCACAAGAGATTTTTTCAAAAACTAATGAGAATAGCTTTTTATTTTAACCATAAAAATAATATTTTTAAATAAATAATTTTTTTAATAAACTTAATCAAACACAATCAAAATTATTAAAAATAATTTTTTACTCAAAAAAATAATTTTTTCATCAAATAATCTGTAAGTAGCCAATTCTAAATATAACATAATAAAAACAATATTATCAACGCTAGTAATCCTGTTCTTGAGAATGGTAATCTTTTCTATCATCTCGTGTGTTTTTACTCCGGCTATGGTGGGAAGTACGTACAAGCCACCCCAGTGTGGTGGCAATCATAGAAGTAAATGATGGATAATATATATCTCCGAGGCGCTGGGATTTTATGATAGAGATTTATTTGTTGCACCATTCTTCTCCTTGTTAGCTTCTCTCAAAATTCTGTTAAAAATAATGATGCTTTCTTGTGTTTGTTTTTGTGAGTTCTCTTTCTTTTGGCAATTTATAGCCGAAGCAGATAAGCATAACAATCTCAATCTCAATTGAATCTTAAAAATTGATTTTTCAATCAATCAAAATCAATTTTCTTTAATTTCACGAGGGGTAAAAAAAAAGACTAAAGCAGATTGTTATTGTTAGTGGCATCCCCCATCAGTACCCATTAGTCAAATTTTTCTACAACTGACCAGAGCAAATAGAATTAAAAACCTTCATCAGCCAATTATACTGACATGAATGTGATATGAACTTGTCTTTGACGGAGTGGAGGAAGTCATAGAGAACTGAAGGCAATGGAGGTTCGTACCAAGATGAAGATGGGAGAGATTTTGATAATGGATTGATAAAAAGTATCAAATAGTTTACGAATTGTTAGTGGTGAGAAACACGGGAAAGTAGAGTTGACCAAATTTGATGCTTTAAGAGAACTGATATCCAAACCTCGTCTCTCCGTCTATTCATAAAGTATGAATTGTATAATTATTAATCACAGTTGTAGGGTGGGAAGTAGGAACGAACAAGCCTGTCGCGAACCTTGACTGAAAATCTTAAAGGGGCAAATGAAAGGGTTAGGTTGATAAAAAAGAAAAAAAAAATATGGTGAAGTAACTTTTGGAGAAGATAACAATTATCTAATTCAAAATTTGCAATTACATTAGTTATTTATAGACTCTAAAAAAATTTCACTTGCAACATGATTTAAATACCTTAGTTGTTTAAAATGAATAACTGATGAAATTTACTTATTTAAAATTTTAAGTGCTTGTAAATTAAAAATCAAATCTTAATATATCAGATAAGGAGAAGAAGTAGTAAAATCATAGAAATGTTCAACTGATCTCTCATTATATATAAAGCTATTGTAGCAGCTTGTTTTAGAAAGGAGAAAAAAAGGAAATTGGGGGCAGTTGCACTCGTTAGCCTTAATGAAGTTCTGTCATTGGACCGAGCATCTATATGTATAATAATATATAGGTAGGAGTAGGGTGGAAAGCAGGTTGGGTGACCAATCACACGTTTTTACTCAATCCACCTATAATTGACGGGTTGGTTTAGGTCTGTATGATGAGTTTAAAATAGTTAAATTTACGAGGTATGGGTCGGATAGTACATAGGTTGAGACTCTTCCAACCGTACAAATCCAATCTCAACCTACTCAAATTTTTTTATATATATATTTTGGGATGTGTTATCATTTTTTACTAGAACTTCTAAAATCTTATATAAGTTTATAATTTTTTTGGATAATTAATTTTTTTTGAGAATTTTTAAATTAAAATTAGACTACATTTAATATTGGAGGGTGAGTTCTGAACCCTTTTCGTAATTATTTGTAACCTACCACTGTTGAGACATTGATTTATGCTTAAAATCAATTAAGAATTCTTGATAAAATATTGATCTATTGGCTCAAATAGATAAAATTAAAAAGATTGAAGGTAATGTACTATATATAATTTGCTTAATTTATTTAGTCAATTACTAATAATTTAATTATTAATGCTTCATGATTCATTTATGTATTAGATGTATCTGCTGCTAAAGATGAAGTTATGGATTGTAATAATTAATCATTTTATATGTTTTTCATTTAACTGATTATGATTTTTATTATTTTTAACTTATTATTTCATTGTTGGTTTCAACTTATCTTTATTTTGACAATTGTGTTGATAGTGGTTAATGTTATGATGTTATTGATTTCTAAGTAATCAAAGAGGAGAGGAGGTGTTGATTGTAATATTGTAATGCTAAAGTTAAATGTATTTTCAAATTTACACTTTATGTTATATTATTTGAAAACTTATGTTATATTATTTAGAATAGATTTCAATTTTTATTTCAATATGTTAATATATATATTTTTATTTAAGTTCAAGCCACGAGTTGAACCCAACATAACCCACATATGAGTTGCTTGAGTTGGTTCGGGTCGGAGGAAATTTTTTTTCTAAACCCAACTCAGTCCACTACTTCTATAAGTGAGTTGAGTCCAAAATTACCTCAAACCCAACCTATGTCCACGGTAAGTAGGAGATTCTATTGTGTTTGTGTATATATCAGATAGCTGTTTAGAACAGTGAAGGACTAAATTGGCTCAAATTATTAGTGGAGGAAAAAAAAAGTTAGGAAAGAGAGGACTAAGCCTAAAGACATCTATTTTTAGATTAACATACAATTTCAGTTATTCAGGTTTCTAAGGAATTTTATAGTAAGTTTAAAAATTGATCATTATATACATATCTAATTATGAGTTAGCTAGTATCTCCATCGCGAACCAATCATTCTGCTACAAGATCGTCAGCCAGCCGTTGTGAAATATAGGCTCATAATCGCGAACCAATTAATGGTTCACCTTCACTCAAACTTATCCAACTGATCTCATGCAACCAATAAACTTGTAGATGGCGTCATCAGTAACCATTCAAACTCTCTTTCTATCTCTGTCTCTCAAATAAAGGTTTGATAGATTCATTTCAAGCACAGGAGGAAAAGTTTCTTTAACCAAAGAAACTTTTTCTCTTCCATGACACAAATTAGCTTGATGGTTGTCAAAGTTGAAGGGAGCATGCATAACAGGTATTGAATGAGCAAGTTTGTGTAAAAGGTTAACTAGGTACTATTTGTTCATAGATTAATTATCTATATATGCATAGTTGTGTGATTGATATATGAATTGAAAATGAAAATTGGCACCATATCCACTCCAAAAATTATTACAAGACTCCCAAGCACTCTCAAGTTGGCTTCCAGTTATAATGCCATTGCCAGAAAGATGATACACAACTCACGGGCTCAGCCATTATTGCTTGCCGGAGAATTGTCCGACGGTAGCCGTGATTCAAGAAGCCGGGTTCCCAAAGGATTCCTCGCTGTTTATGTGGGGCCACAGCTTCGAAGGTTTGTGATTCCAATAAGTTTCTTGACCATGCCAGACTTTAGGGTTTTGATGGAGAGGGTAGCTGAGGAGTTTGGGTGCGAGCATCATGGTGCTCTTGAAATCCCCTGCGAAGAAGAGTATTTTGAGCAAATTTTGATGAGATGTTTCGCAAGACAACGGATGATATCGTCTAAGAACCCCAAGAAACTTGGTAAGATTCGACTAATATATAGTTATTAATTCATATATCATATGTACGTATTAAGTGTTCTTCATGATCATCTCCACTCTCCTGTGCCTGTATGAACATGCATATGCAATACAATCCAGCAGCTTAATTACTATATATATTATCTTATCATTACATACTTCAATATATATATATATATATATATATATATATATATATATATTCGCGTGTGTGTATCATTTTGGTGGTGGCAATTAAGCACCCAAAAAAAAAAATGGCAAATTGAGTATTCTCGAAGGGCCCAGACATATCGGATCATGTCATGAGTTGCACAACCAGGCTTTTCACATCTTTTTGTTTTTCTACTTTTTTTTTTCTCCTTTTATTTGAGTGGGAATCAGCCCAAGCATTATCACCGAGGAAATCAGAAAATATATATGACAACCTTTCCACGGCTGACCAGCTTCTCATGTTGAGACAAGATCCATTTCATGGTATAATAGTTTTTATTTTATTTTATTTCATTTTCATTTTTTATTTTTTACCATAGGCAAAGAGCAGCTAGAATTCTAATTGAAATATTGGGGGATTGGGGGTTTGAACCTGGGTCTTCTACCTTTGTGGGAGACCCTTGGACCAAGTGTGCTGTGTGTGCAAGTGTCCATGGTATAATAGTTAGCAAAAGGAGATTAATTGCATATATACATATATAGTACTTGATCACATAGTACAGGTATAGTCCGTCGATTTCAAAGAGAAATCTTAGTTAATTTGATGTTTTCTGCAATATTAAGAAACAAAATGAAGGTAGATATTTTACGAAGACATCAATGTGGCTGTAATTGATAATATATATCATGGCAAGCTGCAGCTAGTACTCATGAGTCATGACTACATATATATATATATATCAAAAGAAAGGAGAAATATTAACTCTTATTCAAAGTCTGCACTTTCTGTCTCTAAAACTAATTAACACTTTTCATTTCTTTCTAATTAATGCATTGCCTTTCACAAACCAAAAGAAAATTAGAAAAGCAAGATGTCTGCGAAGATTAATGAAAAGAGACAAGAATAAAGAATTAACATCTTGATCATCTACACATTTGAGCATGATGAGTGGGAGTAACTTCACAATCTGATGCGTAACAACCAATCTTGTCCGTCTCTTCACTGAACCCAAACTCATGCAAGCTGAGAAAGGCTTCTTTTTTATCTTCCACCACCTTCAATATTTTCTCAAACACTGATACTTCGCATGGAATTTTGAGCACACCCTCCTGCTGGAAACCAAACTCCTCTTCGGCTTCTCGCAGCAACATCCCAAATGCTTGGTGTCTCAAGTACTCTGTTGGAATAATGAATCTCTTGAGATCTTTCCCAACACAAACAGCAAGAAACCCTTTTGGAACGATGTCATTGGAAGAAACATCTGTGAATGACAGAGTTCTTTTTAAGAACTTGATGCCTTTACTGCCACTACCGGTGCTGCTGGCGGTGGTGCTAGCAGAAAAGGAGGCAGAGGCAGAGCTGTTCCTGGAAGCAGTTGCAACCTTCTTCCACTTCTTGAGGATTTGTTGAAGCCTAACAATCTCTCTGATCTTGTTAGACTTCTTTGAATCCATCAAGGAAACGACTGTTTACTGTAATTTTCTCTTGCCTTATAACTTGAGATGCTCTGGTGCATGTGTGAATCTCATGTGGATGGTGGGGCAAGCATTTATAAGCTGAAGATCGGAGATGCATAGCTTGCTAAGTGCTGAGATTTACTCTATATTTTATTCCTACTTTGATTTTATATTTGTGTACCCATTATCATTGAAGTTAGGGGTGCGTCCATCAGTTGCAGGTGTAGGAATCAGACCCATAAATTAAAGGTTTACATATATTTGTTTAATCCTTAGGTACGTTAAAATGACTTTAAACCTCACATCATTTTTGCATCTACAGTTCTAAGATAAGAAAATATATATATTATTTCAAGAGAAAGAAAGCAATTCAATTTAAGCTAAAAATGTTGTCGATCAGATCTCTCTAGATTGTGTACACTAGCTACTCCACATGTTATGTACTAGTGATTAATTGCAACTAGCTAGGTTCTAAATTGAAGTGAAGTTAGCTATAGCACCGACTGCCTGGACAGTCAAAAGCTATAAGGCATCAGTGTTTGTTGAAAGCTCTTAAAATAAAAGTTTACTTATTTACTCTCTCATACCCTTATTACCTTTTGTTTGTTATCTGTACGCTGATTATTATTTATTGCCATCTTGAATTATTGCTGCTTTGGTTTATTGGATACTGAGTGCTTAGAAGATCGTAGAAGATGGTGCTCTGTGATTTCCATGTGAATTGCCCATTTGTTTATTGAACAAACACAAATATAAAAACCGTGAGCCAGAAGGTTGACATAATCTTAGTTAATAAAGAACATGGAAAACTCATATCATAAAATCATCTTTTAATTCTATATTTGTTTGACTCACACAGGAATGATTACTCATCATATACCGTACTTAGGATTTTCTGTATCCATTTGCATTAAAAAACACATTGTCGTAGAGATGGCTTCACCACATTATTTTTTTTATATCACTACAATATATATTTTTATAAACGAATTAATTATAGAGTGATGCAGATTTTATACAAGAATCAATTTTCTATATATATATATATATATATAAGATATATAAATAAAAAAGATATATAAAAAGTAATGTGCAAAACACACTACTCTGTGATGGACCAGGGAGATTAACATCACAAGCTTTACAAGGTTAATTATATGTGTACTAATCTACATTTTGTTGCTGGGTTAGAATTTCACCTATAATTCTTCGACATAGCGGTATATTTATATATCAAAATAACATCGTTGTGGAGGTACCTTGTTATCCAGAACTGGGGCTTCTCTATATGTGGTGGTGAACACTATTGTTCCTTGTTCGGAGTAATGGTGTAACCTGACAAGAAAAAAGAAAAAAGAAAGTTACAAAAGAAGAAAATGATAATCACAAAATTAATTTTTGACAAATTTACTTCGCTAAAAAAAACAAGAAAAAAGAACAGAAATTGCGTTTTGAGATGACAATGACACTTAAAAACCAACCACTAAAATTTAACATGTAAAACCCACCCCGCCATATGCTCTAAGAGTAATGTTTAATTTTGACACAACCATTTTAGTAAAAAATAAATAAATAAATAAACACATGAATGCACTTATACTCTACTCTACACTACATTGATTTGGGAAAAAATAGTGCATGTTTGGGTGGGCATTTAACGCATCTACACAAGTGTTTGAGTGCTTGAAGTAGCTTTTGCCCATTTTCATACTTGTAGTTTTACGTTGAAACAATTGTTCAAACTTAATTCCACTCGTAAACTTGCTTTTCGTCTAAAACAATCTTGTCTTACTTTTATGGTGAAGTTGAAGTGTTGAGAATTTATGAAGTTCAACGATCACTCTTTATCACGCTACCCTTCTTTTTCTTCGCTTCCTATTTTACTCCAATTGTTATTATTTTTGCTAGAGATGAGAAGTAAGCTACTATTTCACATTTTATTATCTATTACATACAATTTTGATTTCAATTGTGAATTTTTGAGTATGAATATTATTTTAAAATTTAAAATATCAGGCATATTTTTTAATTTAATAATATCACCAAAAAATAATTATTATAAGTTTATAACAACATTCATGTCATTGGTTAAGGTATATCACAAAAATAATGAAATGAAATGAAAGAGCAAACAAAGGAATATAAAATTTATATTTCTTTTGGTAATTATAAATTCAAAAATAATTTTGATCAATACTATTTAAACAATATTTATTCTACCAAAATTAATTTTCAAATAAAAGTTACCAAATATAAATTACTATATTACGAATTTACTTTTAATTAAAATTAAGTTTTTCTCAAAATTAAATTTATAAAACCTAATCCAAATACATATTTACTTATTTGTAACTATGCAAATTGTGCAAGTGTTTTCTTTGTGATGCTAAGATTTGTTTTATCCCATGGAGAATTCTCTATTCTCCAATACCCTCCATGTCATCGACTATTGTAGTAATAAGAAGAATATGATTGGATTAGTTATGGAAAAAAGATTATATTAAAAATTAATTATGTATATAATTGATTTTTAAGAAAATCAATTATAAGAAAAATAATTTATGTCTAGATGTGCCACTTCACAATCAATTTAAAGACAACAAAATTTGTTTGAATTGTATAAAAAAATTATTTTTATGTATTAAATTATCAAAAAATATATAAAATGATTGAAATTTTTTTTAGTTAAGGGCAAAAGAGTATTTATTAATTAAAACTTTCGAAAAAAGCTAAAATCACTTGAGTGTATTTGGATTAACTGTGAAAAAAATTATATTAAAAATCGATTATGTGTATAATCGATTTTTAAAAAAATTAATTATGAGAAAATTAATTTATGTTTGGATATGTTAGTTCACAATATATTTTAAGATAAAATTTTATTTTATTTTGATTGTATAAAAAGAATCGTTTTTATGTATTAAATTATTAAAAAATATAAAATAGTTAAAAAATTATTTAGTTGAATGAAAAAGAGTATTAATTTACAAAAACTTTTAAAATAAGCTAAAATCACTTAATTAAAAACTCAAAATAAAAAAATTTCTAAAAAATTATTTTTAATTAATGAAAAAATTATCTTAACTTATAATTAATTTTACACACTTTAAACATACAAGATAAATTTTAAACAAAACAAATTTTAATTTAAAATAATAATTATTCTAAATAATTAATCAAAATCAAACACACTATAATCTTACTTAAACATGCTCAAAGTGTTTTTAAGGAAAAAAAAATCCTCTCTCAGAAGATAAATACTTAAATAAGACATAATATAATCCCCGATTTTTGCGTTTGCATTGTCAGTACTTGATTCGTTCACAACTAAGAATGGGATATAAACATATATTTAATGCAAGTAGTAACATATAAGGAAATAAAATGTAAATCACGAGACCATTTTCCATTTGTATAGTGATGAAGATTCTGAACGCTAATTATTTGGTCAAACCTGGGGATCAAGATGCAGAAATCGTACACTTAGTTTATTTAATGCATCTTCAGATCTAAGCCTAATTTCTTACAATTATTTACTAATACAAATATTAATTTATTAGAAGTAGTCAAAAACTTTTGAGTCAGAATTTGTAGGTGTATAAATTGGTATTGTTATTGTTTAGTGGACGGATTAGTTAACTCTACTACTTTGACTCTAACAATTGATTCTTAAATCTTGATAAACTTTTAGCTAAGAGTTTGTTGTTTAAACTTTTTTTAAAAAAATATATTTCTTTTTATTAAAAATATATTTTTATAACATTTTAAACTGTTTAGATAATTTTTTTTAAAAAAAACGAAAGTTCATAATAAAAGGTAGTATATTTTGAGCTTTTTTTTCTTTAAAATTTATAACTATTAGCTTCTTTAAAAAGTCTAAAACAAAGCTTAACTGAGAAGCTGTTTTATTTTTTATTTTTCCAAAACTATCCTCACTAAATTTTCAAAATTACAGCACATACCCTTCTTTCTCCGCTATACATTTTTCTCTCCTAACCCTTATCTCCTTTTTCAAAGATTTTCACCTTCGTCCTGGTTCTTCCATATCGATCCCTCACTAGTTTTTCATTGTTATTCCTCTTTAATATTTATATCTTTCGTATTTTTTTATGAAATGAAAAAGAATCAAATATCACAAAGTATAAATGTGTCAATTATATATATTTTTTATTGACATATAATTTCAGAAGTTAATAATTCAGAACTAAAGTGAAATATTGAAATTTTAATTTCAAAATTTTTCCTAAGTTTTAAGTTTATTGCCATTAAATAATATATCATTCAATTTAAAAAATAAAAAATATAATATGGATAATATTATATATATTCACACGTATATTAGTAAAAAAAATTATATAAATTTTTAATTAAATGGTCAATAATTTTATAATTGAATTTTTTATTAAATAATATAATTAATTACCTCATTTTAAATAAAAAAATGAAATATATGATATTTTCTAATTTATTTAAAGTTTTTAAAATGTAAAAAAAAAACATGTTTTATCTAAAAGATTTTATTCAAGTGATTCTTTATGTATCCTGTTTTGTAATTTTGTGTAAGAAAAAAATACTTTTATATATTTACATTGAAATAGTGTAAAAGCGCTTTTGATACTAAAAAGCCCTTTTTGATAATTGTATCCAATTAAACAATTTTTACTTTTTATAAAAATTATTCTAAAAAATTATATCATAAAAGTAATTTTTTTAAAAAAAAAAACTTATATAAATGCATTCAAATTTTGTCAATTTTTTCTAATTATGTAGTAGTACTCTTTCCTCATTAATGCTGTTTATCGAGGTAGAGCTCAATTGGCAGGAGTAGACTCAAAACTTTCCTTAAACATTTCTTAATTTAAAAAGAAAAAAAAAAGTAAACTTTCGAAATTTTTTGTATAATGTTATATTTAGTCAAAAATAAATTTCTTATCTCCGCCCGCTATGGGTTCTCAATTTGCTTCTAGTGCACATGGCCTTCATGTTTTGTTTTGCTTGCTTTATAAGAAAGGAACGCAAAATTACAAGACGATTTGTAAAATCTCTTCTTTCCACCCACTCATTTATGAATATATAAATATAACGAATTAAAATAAGCAAATGTACCATGCATGTTCATTGCTTCCGCTTCAATATGATAGATGGCCTGAATTGACAAGCATATAATTAATAATTAATGTAATTTTGAACTAGAAGTAGTGTCCACCACCTGCAAAATCTCTTTTCTTGTCATGAATGGTACGTGAAATGTAATTCTATTTCATTTTTTATTTTTATGATATGGATTTTATATTTATTAATAGAAAAAAATATTGAATGATGATTTCATTTTATGCCTCATTTTACAGAATTAGGAATCACCATTCTCTTATAGAGACTTGAGTTTGGTGATTCCTGCTCTATATATGAAATGAGATTTGATTTACTTTTCTTAAGATACTCTTATTTATTTATAGATTGATAATTATTATCCTTCATTAAATATAACATACTTAAATTCTAATATTGTTTTCATTTTCCCTAACTCACAATTCATGTCTTACAATTAATTTTGAATGCTGATGTTAATTTTTTTAAAATAATAAAAATATAAATATGTAAAAAAAATGAAAAAAAAGTATAATAATGCTTTGGAACATAATTATTATTTAAAATATCACAAAAATAAATTGTCAAAAATATATGAAGTATCCAAAAAAAATGGTACACATTTTAATTTTTTCACAAATAAAACAATATTTATTCTTTTTTAATGACAAATTTTATTATTAAGTTATAAAAAAATTAAATTCGAATATTATACATGATTTTTTTGTCTCCCAAAGGTTATTTACGTTGTTTAAATCAATTTTAGCTATGTATCTGTTGTGTTTGTTAATAGGGTTAGCTTCCTTTTAATTATAGTTATGATGTCTATTTCATAAAGGGATGGCTTGTAATAATGGTACTTTCTAGTCCTTTTTCTCTTATAGCTATGCAGAGCTAAATCGCGGTACATTCTTCATTCCTTGTAGTAGGAAATCATAGATAGTGATAATTGGATTAAGAAATATATATATAAATTAAACCAAAAGTATAAAGCTGCGCATTTACTTTTTCATGCAGAAGAAGATGAATTAATAGATTTAACAAGAGTTTCAGGGTACCTAATTTGCATGCATGTGAAAAGGCCGAAAGGGATTAATTGCTTGCAAAATAAATTCATGAATAGGGAGCCAAAGTTCATATAAAAACAATTGGAGTTGAGATCATACATGCCTGGTGAATCATGTGGCATGCAGAGAGGATGCACCAAATAAATTGTTAACAACAACAAATTACAGTGAAGCGATCGAATATTATATGGTTCCGCTCGCTCAGTCTTCAGGCTGAAATATATTTCAGTTCACCCAACCAACAGAAACGACCGGATTCAGGTAGGGTTCATGATCTTCAATCATTCTGCAACAACCACCGAATAATGTGAAATCTTTATGGATCCCACTCAATATATATATCCCTCAAAAAATTGGTTGGAGGCAGAAATATTATATATATATATATATATATATATATATATGGTAAGGTTTTTTTTTTTTTCTGGTAAGGAAATATTATATATATATATATATATATATATATATATATATATAAACACATATAGGCGTACAAAGGCTCATTTGTATTTGAATGTTCTAACGAGAATGTTCAATGCGTCACATCACTCCATTCTTGTTAATTTCACTATGCATTTTATTCTAAATTATCTCTAACCAATTAATTAATTAGTTCTTTACCAAAAAAATTAATTAATGAGTTAATGGTTTGGTAGTTCCCATCTTTATAATATATATGGAAGGAGAATTCTATGCTAGTTCTTAGAACTTAAGTAGAAGTATGTACTTAATTAGTAATATTATTATTATATTTTGTACCAATTTTTTTTATTATATTAAATAAAAAATATTCATAAATTTAAGTAATCATAAAATATCACATAAAGCAAATTAAATTTGAACTTAATAAAAAATATACATGGAACCAATTATATTTATAAACAAATAGAAGGTTAAAATTTCAGATATAGTATATAACTATTTAACTATAATTGATCGCACTTAATTTTTTTTCAAATTTAAATTTAATTCACTTTATATGAAATTTTTTATTGCTTTAATTTACATAAGTTGTATTGATTAATCTATACAATGATATCTCTTTAGTTTAATCTTGGAAACATAAAATAAATATTTGTATATTTTAAAATTAAAAAAATGATTATGATAAATTGCATCCCTAGCTTCATTGTTATTCGAATTATTAATTGCTCTGCACTTTATTGTGCTTCACATTGTATCACACACCAAATATATATATATAGGATGGGGATCCATTACCTAAAAAGTAAGTTTTGACATACTTATACTACTGAATAACTTCTTGTAAATATTAAATTTCATCAATCTAACAATTTAATTAAAAGTTCTCATAAAATAAATCAATGTATGTATAATATGATTTTAAAATATTAGTAGAATGTTTATATTATTAGATTAGATACTTATGAATGTTCAATTTATCTAAAATTTAAAATGCATGATTATTAAGATAATATCTCATGATTTAATAGTTGAATTAGTTAACACATTTCACAAATAGTTATTACAAAACTTACTCGTAAGTGAATACATATATATGTAGCCTTGTATTCTTTCCATCTTTGAAAGATGATAACATGTGCATTCATTTATGAATCATGTGCAGGTCACGTGATGCCTTATGTACTGCCTCTGTGATCATCACTTCAGTAACAAGATAATATATTTTGTTGCCGTGCATAGACAATTGAAGCCGTCAAAGCATTGTATAATGGTTTTGACGAGCAAGTTTTCTTTCTTTTACTCTTGCCCCCAAAATCTGAATTGCGTATATGTTGGCACTTTGTATTAACTCTGCAGGCATGTGAGACCTGCACAATTTGAATAGTGACATGCCACGGACCAAATAGATCGAAAGCCTTTTAATTTATATTGGCTTTTTGCTAATTAATTAAGTTACATTACCAGGTACAACTAACATACTTAGTGGAAGCTATAGAGGTCATGTATTGATATTGCTAAGACCTTTCACAAGTGCAAGTGGCGTTTTACGTCATATTCATATATATATATATATGCATGCAGGACTGATCAGGCTCATGTAAGTTTTCATTAAATTTATTCCCAATATCATGGATAAATGATATTAGAATACTTATCCATGAAAATATGATTAATTGAGAATACTTCTTTGTGCCATATTGAATAGTACTTGATTTTGTGCAAGATCTTTCTTCTTATGCTAAATCTCAATAGCGGCTATTCAATAGGGTAACCAAATCATAGAAGAATTATTCAATAAGACAACCAAACCACAAAAGAACTTTCTAAAAATATGCATTTTGCTCCAATAACAATAGGCCTATACTTATATATTAGCCCATTGAAATTACACTAAACCATTCAACTAGACTTTTACAAAAAAAATGTCAAGCACAATATACTTTATACACACACACATATATATATGTTTGAGCTAATAATTTACGGACTATTCATCAACCCATTTATTTAAATTCAGGTAAAACTAATTATTAATGTAAGCCGGGTGAAGATTTTTCTAACAACTCAGTCTCTCAGATTTAGTACATGAGCTATAATTCAACATTAATTTTGGCTTCATGTAGCCAATATAATAGACAATTATGTTTGGGAGAAGATTTAAGTTGAAAAGAGAAGATGCTATACGCCATTGCTTAACTCAAAACAGGTAAGAAATTTGTTTCCTAAAACGTTGGCAGTGAGCATATCATAAGAAGGATGGCTGAGAAAAGAATAGGTAAAAAGGTAGGATAGATCGAGTTGGGTGAGTGGAAGAAATGGAGCTTGTAAATTTCATCATTGATGTGATTATAAGCTGACGGACACGGAGGATGGGACGATGGGCCCTTACTGATCTTCTGCAAGAATGCATGTGAGGTGAAAGCATGTATCCATAATGCACATTCAGATTATATGTGTTATGCTATGTGTATGACGTGTATGAGTGAAGATCCATTGGCAACTGAATAATCTTGAAGAGTACTATTCATAATCTCTATTGGTTCTTCTCATAATCAGTAGTGGAGCTAAAGATGAATATTTTCATTGTTTGGGGGCAATACTTAAAAAAAAAATTGTATGTAAGAGTAATCAAGTTTAAAATTATTTAGGGTACCAAGGCCTTCTCTTTCTCTGAATACATGAGGGGGGCCGTGCTCATAACCGTAAGAAAACTCACTAATATATAAGATCAAGCATACAACAAATCATGCTTGTATATTCTAGTTCCATTCGGAATTCAAGTCCAGTGGCTTTTGTGGGTGACATTAAGGGTATGTTTGAGATTGAGGAGTTTGAAGAGAAAGTATGTGAGGTGTAATTTTTTATTTTTAAATTAAGAGAATTATAAAATATTTATAAAAATGAATAGGGAATAATTAGAGTGTTACATGATAATCTCTCATTTTATTTCTCTCATATAAAAAGATTCTCAAATAAAGAAAATATTTACTTAAAATTAAAAATTACCCTTCCCTCCTTTTCCCATCAAACTCCTCCATCCAAACATATGTTAAAGGTATAAGGTGTTTGTTATCTTGTCATTCTTGTATAATTATAGTCTCAAACTTTGAATGTATGCTCAAGGGAGTAGAAACTGTTTAATTCGGTAGTGTAAGCTGCTTACGAATCTAAATATCCACATTCTTGAGCACTCATTCATGTTTTAAACTACTTTTATTGTTATATTTGTTGGGTTTGTCCAAAATTCTTGTTATGATAATTATTTTCCTATTTTATTGGTGATTTCATATTTTTGAGTTTGTAATTAATATCACGAATTCAAGATATGATATATATTCTTTTAAATAGGAAACTACTAGTAGAATCCTTGTTCCTTATTCAATAAGGAAAATGTATGGGTCAAGCAAATTCTAGTGCATTATAAATATCTGAATTGGAGAATTGTTTGATTTATGAGAATAAGAGAATTAAGAAATTGTAAGTAATATTAGTGGGAGAAGGTTTGCAACTTTTTCCATTTAGAAGTTGTAGTTGTATGGGGAGAGGGTTTGTAGATTTTCGCTTCAAAAGTTGTAATAGTAGTAGACGAGGGTTTGAAATTACTTTATATGTTTATAGTTGTATTGCAAATGTTGTTAAGAAGTTGTATTATATAAATGTTGTTCAAAGGTTTTATTGTAAATGTTGTTTATGATTGATTTGATCTCTTTTTATCTATAGATGTAGGCAAATTTGTGTGTGATATTTTTCTTAATTACAAATACTTATCAAAGTACATGAAGAAGAGGATGTAGGATATATTTCCAAGAATATTAAACATGGAAGAAATCTTGAATTTGTAAGAAACCTAATATACAAAAGTATTTTACACTCCCATGTCAAAATTCTAACACGGGTTGGCTCAACCAAACCACAGGAGCTTTGCATCCCCATGTGCACGAGTTCGAATCTCTCTATTGTCGATTGTCTTACTTGGTGGGCAATCTTCCCTAAAGAGATTCCTTGACACCCATGAATTATGCGTAAGTAGACGTGTAGAGACCACCTTAAATGGTCACCAGCGGCAACTCTCTGGGTGAGTCTCATGCTAGTAGCACCTTACCAGTTAATTTAGGGAAACCTTTCTTACCAAAAGTATTTTTTTCATCAAAAAATAATAATAATAAATTTCATAGTACCATACACCTCCATATAAAAAAAAACAATCAATAGCTAACCATAGTAATTTTTAGAAACACAAAAATGATACGAAATCCATCGTTAGGTTTCTACTTCCGAGAATGAGAGAAAAAAAGTTAGTATCAAGAGTCTTTTAAGGTGTCATTATCTATCACAATGCAGAACTTTGAGAAGTTCGCAATTGGCAACAAGTTTTCTGTGCCAGGACATCTAAATGATCTAATAGAATGATCACGAGCAGGATCATATTCTTCTCTTCTATATATTTTTTGCATTGAATTTTTAAATAATAATTTTTTTGGTAATAAAAATTTAAAGGAGAGTTCACCAAAATCAAAGACCTGAGTGGACTCTCAATGGAAGGTTTTCCAAAAGAGCAATGCTTTTTCCTAAGAATCTCATTCACGAATAAGTTGCATCATACAGCTAACCGTTTCTCAAGCAAAATATAACCAGACAAATAAATAAAAATTCATTCGTGACAAGTTATTGTAGATTCGTAAGCGTGTATTTGATATAATTTTTAAAATCTTAAAATTATAATTTGAGTAAAAACATTAAAAGATAAATTTTTACTCAAACCATAATTTAAGAGTTTTTAAAAGCTTGTTTAGCATTTCTCGTAAAATTCTCCTCATGAATGATCGTATGGCAATAGCAATAGTAGTTGTGCGATAATGTGATGGTATGCCAAAACTGATAAATAGTAATTGGGAGGTTGTGGCGGGGTTGATTTGGATGCGTACCGAGTAGAGATGAGAAAATAAGAATAATATTTAGTTTCTCATTAATGTATAGACAAAATATAAACATTGGATAACGATAATGTCAAATAGCATATATATATTACTTTTAAAAGTAATTATTATTAAATGCATAATGATAGTATATTTATATATTAATATTAATATTAATATTATTATTATATGTAATAAATTAAATGTTAAGAGTGTAAGTTTTTATAGAAAAAAAAATTCAAATAAAACTAATAACATAGAAAAATAATCATTTTAATAAAAATTATAAATAGTATTACTTATTTCATTTCATTTAACAACACGGGCCTCTTTTACTGGTTATGGGAACCAAGGATAGGATGGGCGACAAAGTGATAGCGCTAAGCTTAGTCAAAAGATACGATTTCAGAAAATATCTAACAAATATTTAGAAAAAGAAGGAAAGAAAAATATCAAACTCAAACCTACCCAAGTAAGTTTGTAATTGATATCAAACTCAAAAGTTGAAATTAAAGGTAAAAGCGCACACGGAAGGGACTGTAAAGTAAAGTGTAAACTTAAGTAAACTTTACCAATGACTCTGATGCCATGCTCTTCTTTCTTTGGATTTCAAAAGTTTTTCTTATCCTAGTCCCAGGGATTGAGATTCACCATAATCCTAGATCAACCCCAACTTTTCAGAACCCTAGAAAGAAATTGAGAAGGAGAGATAATATGAATAGGCCAATGTTATAGCACAAGAAGCAAAAGAAGGAGAGGAGGAGGAGGAGGAGGAGGAGGGGAAAGTAAAAAAGAAAAAAAAGAAAGAAATTTACAAAACTCTCCAAAACCAAAACCAAAACCCAAAAAAATAAAATAAAATCTCCAAGACCAAACAAGAATGTCGTCAAAAACAAAAACCCCTTCCCTGTCTCGCTCTCAGGCATGTCAATTCAATCTCACTCATTTTCTTTTTTTGTCTGTGTTCTGTTCTATTCTATTCTATTCTATAGGAAGAAGAAGCTTTCATTCGGTTTTTGTTTACCAATAAAAGCTGCAAAAAATCCATGAACTTGTACGTTGTGTGATTAGCTCGGTTGCAGGATAGATTAGATTACATGGTGACGCTAACATTTGAATCCGAATTGCAGAAGAAGAAGCACGGGTACGGGGTGTTTGGAGACGTGAACAGCATCATGATGCTTCCAAAAGAGATCGACATTGAGAAAGAGCCTACCTTTGATCTTCTTCGATTTCAACTACCTGACCTCGGCCACGTTGTCAGAGTCAGTTCTCCCTTCTTTTCAACAACAAAAAAAAAAAAGCTACCCTTTTTCTGTTTGTCTTTGGTTCTTCTGAAACAAGGGAAAAACGAAAGCGGGGCAATGGAACCAAAAACAAGTTGAAAACTTGAAACCCATTTGTTTATATGCTCAGGATTTTAATTTTTGAAAGCTTTGGAAGAAAAGGAGAAAACTTTTGACGTCTTTTTAGTATTGTCTCTGCTTATCCTTGCACTTCGTACAGAATATATAATCTGCAGGATTACAAAATGGTTCTTTTCTGGGGGAAATAACTCAATTTGGACTTCAATTCTTAAGTAGTTTCACTGATATGTTTCTAGTTTTAAGTTATGATAAACAGATTTGCCCCCTCAGTTACTTCAATGATATGCTTTGTTCATGCAATTTGCCCTCGTGACTTTTCCTTATGAATTTTTTGTTATTGGGGGCATATTAATTACTTTCATGTATGTTTTTTTTTTGTTGTGGATTTGGGTTTGTTCTGCTGGGTTTTGATTCTTTTATTTATAAATAATCAGAATTTGGTTTAATTTGCTTCACATACACAATGTGCTAGAGGAATCAGAAAATACTGTGTCGTCAAATAGAGAGTTGGTTATAGTGCGTACCTAAATTAGTATCGATACTGAATGGCAAGAGGTTTGTTCTGAGTCTTCTGACCATTGTTATTAAAATGAACTTATTGAAGATGGCCATGAGTTATGAGGTGAGTAATTGTCAACACCTGTTGGGTGAAATTTGTTGACTGGAGTCCAATTATTGATTTGCATTAAAATTGTGTGGCAACTGGTGAGTTGTAGGCAGCAGAAAGTCAATGCATTAGAGGCAATGTTCTAGATGATGGTTGGAGCAGGTATGCTGGTTTAAGTGCATGAGTTGTTATTTTCCATTAATAAAGATCATATTTTCCGTTGGCCATCACACCAACAGTCACAAAATGCAGAACACTTTTTAGGAGGGTGTTTCTACAAAACAAATAGAGCGTTGATATATTATGGTTTAAGCCAGAAAGTTGGGAAGTACATTAGCTGAGGATAAGAAATCCTCAATAAAGGAACAATAACAAACAAAAATAACAAACGGAGAAATACAAATCAACTAAGCAAAGACTCTTCATATCTGTCAAATAGACCCCTCTGAAAAAAACCCTTAGCATAAAAGATGCAGAGGTAGATAATTGTCCTCAATTTTGATGCTTTTTCAGGGGATTGCTGTTTTTCCTCCCCTCACTAACATGGTTTTCCATTATTCAGGAATTTTTTGGAACTAGAGAGATTGGTGAGTTTGTTAGCGGGGCACTAGCAGGGGCTATGACAAAAGCTGTACTTGCTCCTCTTGAGACGATCAGGTTGGCTAATTGGTTTTATTCAAATACCTTTATCTGGGAGTTGTCTCTCAGAAACTTTTTGTTTTTGAAATTACATTCATTTAGTGTAAACATGCCCTGAGGTTTGGTTATCATATTATTTTTATAAAAAATAAAAATCAGTGAGCAAAGATATGAAAATTTTAAATTCTTGTTTGCTTTATAAGGGATTTAGTTTCTTATTTGTTTGTAAAACATTTAAATAAGATTTCCACTTACATTTCAAATGTAATTGCTAGGTAATATATGATAATAAAATATTGTACATTATTTAAACATATTACCATGCTCATAATCTGTGAACCATGCAGGACAAGAATGGTAGTTGGTGTTGGGTCGAAAAACATCACCGGTAGTTTCATTCAGGTAATAGAGCAGCAGGGATGGCAAGGATTGTGGGCTGGAAACACAATCAATATGATTCGTATAATTCCAACGCAGGCTATTGAGCTTGGCACATTTGAATGTGTAAAACGGACAATGACATCAGTGCAAGAGAAATGGAAACAGAATGAATGCCCTAAGGTGAAGATAGGTTGCATCAATTTGAACTTATCTATATCTTGGATTTCACCGGTTGCCGTGGCTGGGGCAGCTGCGGGAGTCACTAGCACACTTTCATGCCATCCCCTGGAAGTTTTGAAGGTATCTGTATTATGGGAATATTTAATAAACCTAACATAAATATTAAATCGAATGGACTATTTTTAGTGTTGTATTTTGACATTAAGATATATCAAATTTCCGTGATGAAACCACAATCAATATCATTTATATTGTTGTACTGTTGAGTTAATAATGACCAAGACATGAAAATATTGGAGCTTTGCCTTCTTGTACTCTTGTTCTTGATCCTGATTGTCTTCTGATTTGTTATTACAGGATCGGTTGACTGTAAGTCCTGAAGCCTACCCTAATTTGGGCATTGCAGTTAGAAATATTTATAAAGATGGTGGTATTGGTGCTTTTTATGCTGGTATCTCACCTACTCTAATTGGCATGCTCCCATACAGTACATGTTATTATTTCATGTATGAAACAATAAAGAAATCTTACTGCCAGTCCAAAAATAAGAAGTCTTTAAATCGTCCAGAGATGCTTTTGGTTGGAGCTCTATCAGGTGAGAGGTTCTCTGGTACTTGTTAAGACTTAAATTTTTCTGTGTCTATTCCTCTGTGTCTTGCCTGCCTGACACAGGACCATGTTACATGAAGCGAATGATAGCATGAATTTTTATTTATTTATTTATGAAAAGATTAGCCATGTGCTGTTTGATTTCTCTCCTACTTTTATATTTCTTAACCAAAGGCAATGGACGAGAGAGAGACCCGGGGGCGGGGAAGGGGGATATTTGATGGGTGGACACCATCCAATATTTCACTTAATGCAACTTTTTCTCCCATTAGTCTGGCTCATTCAAACTTTACATCTACCCTGAACATTTATACTTGGTAACAAATTATTCGTGCTAACTGACTTCTTTATGCACACCATTTACTCGGCAGTTTATTTTGCCAATGTTTCACTTAATGCAACTTTATTTTCTCATTAATGTAGCTCATTCAAACTTTACATCTACCCTGGTGGAAGCCTCAACATTTATGCTTGGTAACGTAAATTATTTGTGCTATCTGACTTCTTTATGCACACCCAGGTTTTACTGCCAGCACAATTAGCTTCCCATTGGAGGTGGCCAGGAAGCGCTTGATGGTGGGAGCTTTGCAAGGTAAGTGCCCACCAAACATGGCGGCAGCACTTTCAGAAGTCCTTCGAGAAGAAGGTCTGAAGGGTCTCTACAGAGGGTGGGGTGCAAGCTGTTTAAAGGTCATGCCATCTTCTGGCATCACCTGGATGTTTTATGAAGCATGGAAGGACATACTGCTTGTCCAGAAGGGTCATTCCTTATAGCCTAATAAGGTTACATGAGTTTGTTAGCGCTACAGGTTATGCTAGTTAACCGTTATCCGTTATCCGTTATCCTTTTTTTCTTTTTTTGAATTTAAGAATTGATAACTTATACACGCAAAAAAGAAGAGAGAGAATTGGATAACCATTTTGACATGGTAGCCAGCTGGCTAGCTCGTTGGAATGGTCACTCCTACTAACCAGTTAGCGAAGCTTGTAATTTGCTATTGATCTTGGACGATTCTCATCAAAGAAAAGGGTGAAAGAATGAGTATGGGGAAGCTTTCCCTGTTTCTTGTTTCTTTTAATCATAGCGTTTATATGTGATCAAATTTTATCGGTTGAGCTTAAATTTTGGTTCCCATATAAATAACGTGTTACTGGGAAGTTTGGCATGATTAAAATTTCTATACCCCTTCTGTCTTTCTGTGTTATATATTCAACAATTTAAATTCCTGATCAATCTTTCTACAAAAATAAGATCCTGATCAATCTATAATGTATATACTCCAATAATTAGTGAAGTCTTTGGAGTTGGTCTCTCTGTACTCCCTATATTTTTGTTTTGATGGAGTCTAACATTGAATCATTGGTATCAATACCAACATCAAACTAAATTGAATTTTAATTAAATAGATATTAGTATATTAAGAAATAAGTAGCTAATTCAATTGATAAATATAAGGATAATAATTTCACGATAACCATATTAGAAATAACCAATTATTAAGTTACTATTTTGACTCCTTATTAACCATTTATTTCTAAAAAGTTAAAACTTTAGATAAACTATTTTATCAACTATAGGTAAGTTATAGTATTGATATATACAAGAGTATTTTAAAATCCAAATCCACCTTTTGTTTTCCTTTTTATGACAATTACAATTATGATACGAATAAACTCGCCCCATCGTATCTTTCTCCTTTGTTTATTTCTTCAGAATGAGCATTATTATGTTGTAAACCATCCCCGTCATAATAAGATTCTCGGCAATAGTGGACCAAGATTTTAAGCAAGTTTGAACGAAATTGGAGATTCAAAATAATTGAAGAAAATAGTTATTTTCACAATAATCCCAAAGAATTGCCGCCGCTGCCAACGAGCCTACCACTAGGGCTTTTAGGATTACTAAAGTATAAACTTTTTTTTTTGGGGTAAAGAAAATTTATTTAATGTGTTTGGATTAGATTTTACAAATTTAATTTTGGGTAAACTTGATTTTAGTTAAAAGTGAGTTTAAGGAGAGTTGTTATGATACCCTGATGGGTTTGGTACCGGATGAGTTGTTAATCATTTATTAATTGTTAATTTCACAATAAATGTTAGAAAATCTATTAAATATAAATAACAATCAATGAATACTAGACAACTCACCATTGATAGTAGCCCTAAAAAAAAGATAAGTACCAGAATAATTCTGAATTTAAGTTAAGTAATTTATGTTTGAAAACCTTTACTTGAAAATTAATTTTGTTAAAATAAATGTTATTAGAACAATGTTAATAAAAATTACTTTCAGATGTATACATTTTTTAAATTTGAATGTTAATAAATTAATATTAAAAAGTGATTATAAATAAATTAATAAAAAAAAAGGCAACCTGGTGCTACAAAGCTCCCACTATGTGTGGGGTCCAAGGAAAGGCCACGACCCACTATGTGGGTCAAATGTAGGTAACCTTACCTTGCAATTACAAGAGGCTGATTCGACGGCTCCAACATGTGACCACCGGGTCACATGACCGTTGCGCCAAGGCTCCCCTTCGATTATAAATAAATTAATAAAAAAAAATTCTTTTAAATGTTAAATTTATTTAGAATATTGTAAAATAAAATTACTTCAAGTATAACTATAATAATATTTAAAAAATTATTATATTATATTTATTTAAATATTATTAAAATAGTTATATAATATTAAATTACAAGAATATTTTTGTTAATATATATACAAACAAGCTTTTTTTCCACTTAAACAAAATGTTACTTTCAAAAGTTAAGAGTATTAGATCAAGGTTGCACCCAAACATGATTCTTGTCTGAAATCCGCCAAACATGCACAACTTTCAAGGCATATCGTACATCCCAACGTGATTCTGGTGTGGTCAAATGCCACCCTAAACACACCCATACTACAATTGACCAAAGAAATGAATTTTAAAGCAGTCAACAATCAGAACAAAGAATAAGAAACAATATTTTCATTACACAGCATCATTGACATTTTGATTTTGGTATTTTTTAAGCCTTAGGAAAGTACAAGAAATATACTCTTAATCTCTAATTATCCCCCATATAACAATGATTCTCAGATAATTGTATAGCCCACAGCCACAAGGGCATACTTGAAAAGAATAGTGCTCAGAAGGCTTACGTTTACATCATTTATTTCTGAACTTGTAACAAATTGTCATTCTTTCAGAAAAAAATCTGGTTAAGCCCCCAAAATGGCTACACATTCAGCTTTTTTTTGGGGGGTTTGCTTATGGACATATACATCATATTTAGTTATTTACAAGATCATTCACAAATTAAATAACTAGCTGCATCTTCCAATTTAGCCACAATCAACTTTAAATATGAACCAAAAGGTAAGTACAAAATGAATAGGTTACATGATCGTGTCTTGTTCTCCACCTGTGTCATTTCTTCTTCCCAAGAACCAGGCCACACATGAGCTGATTGATTGAGAGCACTCCGTGAACATGTAAAGACAAAACAAGCATAGTCCTGTACCAACAGAATGTGAGACTATATATAGCAGCATTACAAATGTCGAAGCCAAACAGCTGAACATGTAAAACAGTGAAAATAGTAGAGCTCCCTCTCCATCAATAGACAATAAAAACGATGGGCATTTCATTTTCTAGTGAGTCCATGTAGAATACAATCATTAACAGTATCTGATTTGGCTTTACATTTTCAAATTCTCGAAATTCACCTATTGGCAATCACGAGATATTGGGAGTAGACAAGCACAGAGAAAGAGCATGTAGTTATACTCACTTACACATTCACAAAAAGAGGTTCTCTCTCTAAAGACCATTCTCTCTCTACAGTCATTTTCTTTATAATTCTCCTTACAAACATTTGTTTTAATGTCATAAGCTGTAGTTTCAAAACTGATTGCATGACTTATATCCAATGAATATGGGGCTTGAAAATATTGATGTTTAAACGATGCAGATATATAGTAGTATATTTCTTTCTGTGAAGACTTACAGATGGCACTTAAACTTGAGAGCTTAAACACCCAGGATAATTAAGACATATGTTGTGTATCTTTCACACCAATTGGTGAATTTTTCCCCCACAAAAAGTTGCGTTCGCGTTTTTTATATTTATAAAAAATTAGCAACATTTGTTATCAAATTATTAAAAAAAATTAAACTTGAGTACTCTCAAGAAAATATATTAATATTGCATTGATTTATGTCATTGACATAAACTTTGATTCCATCCCACATTGATTCCATGTATACAATGGAATGGCTTTCCATTCAAAAAGCTATCAAACTATGGATTGACAATGGTTATTCCATTTCAGCCTGAGAAACAAAGCCACTCACGAGCCTTCACTTAACAGCTTAAGCTTTTGGCATAGTTGGTCCTTAACATAGTTTCAGAACCTCTATGACTAAGTTGTCAGGAGTTCGACCCTTACCACCCACATTCTTCTAAATAAAAAGTTAGATTTCAGCATAAGGTATAGTGGGTCTGTGCATTTTCCATGCTTCAATTCCAAAGGGCTCTTGCTTGAGGGGGAGTGTTAAAGATATAAAGCCATTCATGACTCATAGCCTTCACCTAACAACTTAGGCTTTTGGAATAATTAGTCGGTCCTTGACACAGCCCATTCCATTCAATTCTCATTCCATGGAATCACCATTTTGTATACCAAACGTGACGTTATAATTATTAGAATCTATTCCATACTAAACAGGTAACGATGTGCAATGTTACTCATCATGACATACCACTAAGTTATATTCATGAAAAGTGATGTGAAATCCTTTGCACCCTTAACATCATCAAAGAATCTCATCAACAACACAAAAAAATGTGTCTCCTCGAAGATGTCACAAACATTTGTCAGAGTAACGTTTTTCTATGCTGGAGACACTACGAAAGTGATACAGTAGCTAATTATTATAGTTTTCTTTAAAATGAAGATTGATCAATAAACAAGCAAACAACATTTTTATTTAAGATAAGAGTTTAAATTTGATCCATTGTCAATGTAAAACCTTTCCACTATCTATACTAATGTAGAAAGGGAATTCCTTTTACTTGATGTCTTCTTTACTTTTCCAAAATGCCCAATATTTTGTTTTTACTATAACTAAAAAGAGAGGGCAACATTGTTATTAGAAATAAAACACAAAGTCCCCACCACTTACACTCACTCCTATTTTTAAGGAACTTTTCCTTTTGAATTATAATTTTTATATATTATCTATGCAGATTAAAATCATTTAATATTCAGTTTTAAGATTTTAAAAAAAACAAAACAAAACTGTCAAAGTCTTGTTACAATTTAAACCCGCATTGCAGGTGCCTCTTCTAGTCAGTAAACAAGAACGAGCCACATCATTGTAGTTATTAAGATTTTTCGCTTGCAGTACAAAAAACTTTTAAACAGTTGGCACCACATAGTTCACTAAATATGTAAAATGTTTTACATCCATAAAGACTTTGTTAGGAACCCGAAAATCACAGTAGATTAATAGGAAAATTATGTAGTATTATTGATAGAATCAAACTTGTATCAGTGTGATACAGAGCTTGAGGTAGAAGGAAATGGAAATACAAGATAGTGTAGGCAATTCGAGAGGCCTATTCTCTCCCAAGGGTCCCAACCCATTCTCCCACATCATCCCACCTATATTCCCCTCAGTAACCGAATTCCCTTACCTCCCTCCCATTCTCACGCCGCTGCTGCCAACAAGGCAGCAGTTAGTTACACTTACTCTCTCATGAAGAGTGATCTGGTGCATTGCACCCATGAAGCCAAGTGATGGGCTTCCATTTGCCTCTTTCATACACCTTAGACCCATTGGGCTTAATGTTCGCATCAGACTTCATTTTTATTTGTCACAAAGTTTGATTATTTGCAGCATACCTAGAACTAACCATGTTGCCAAGACAACTTTGATTTGTTTTACAGAATTCAGGAAAGAAGAAAGATACAGAATTAAAAATCATAACATTTAGCCCATAAATATAGAAAGGAAAATGAAATATTATGCCTCAATAATCTTACTAAATTATTTAAAATCTTTTAAATATATATTAAGAAAGCAAAGTTAAAAATAAAAAGGAGAAGGATATGCTGAAGACCAATTCACTTTTTCCGTACTTCCAATTTTTTGTTAAATCATAATTAGTGTGATAAAAAAATAATCTCAGTATTAAAAGGAGAAACAGATATTGAAGGTAGAGTACCAGCATAGGCAACCGTAACACCCAAAGCCAATCTTCCAAGAGCAGATAATACATAAAGGCAAACAATCACCTGAAATAAGATGTACATAAAACATTAGTTCTTTGCATGACTTTCCATCAAGTGCAAAATCCATGTGTGAGAACTAGTATATTCTAGAACGGCAGACAGCAATAATCTAGCAGCTCCAGATGAACTAATTTATTTTTATAGATAAAGAGAAATTTTATTAGAAGGGAAGACGAAATACAAAGAAGAAGCATAAGTTAGCCTCCTTAAACAAAACAGAAAACAAGCAGAAACATTAACATAGAATAGCTCTGCAATCTCTTTGCATGTCTACCAAGGAGATTCTGTGGAGGGAAAAAAAAAACTGTGCTAAACACTACAAAGATAACATAGAAACTAACATATCCCACAGTAGGTCCAGGTTCAGCTGTTTCCCCTTCAAAATCTGAGCATTGCGCTCTCCAACCAAAGACACCAAGAAAGTGCATACATAGCACACCAAAAAAGTCCAGATTCACTTCTTTATTGACATTCTTGCTTTTCACAGCAAAAGCCACAAGCCAAAAAGGAAGGGGTGGGGGTGGGACTTGAGAGGGAAGATTTCTGATCTTTTCTTTTAAAAAAAATAAATTCATCCCTTAATATATTATTTTAGTCTCTGCCTATCTGAGAGCAGCAGAACCTGCTTGACTACTACGTGCAGGAAATGGAAGAATGTTATCTGCAAAAATCCTTCTTGTTTTGTTGATGACTACATTCTGCATATTAAAATGCTTGATAGTTGCACAATCCAGTAATTGAAAATTGACTAGAAGAATTAACCGGTAACAATTAAACACACTAAAGTGTCTGTTGAAAATAGAATATTATTAATGAAGTGTGTGCTGTGCTGTTTGTAATAAGTGTGTTAGGTGTAGTGTGTGTGTGATGAGTACGTTAGGTGTAGTGTATGTGTAATGAGTGTGTTAGATAATGAGTGTGTTAGAGATAATGTAAATAATTATCTTATGTAAATTATCTATCTATATATTCTTCAGCTGAGTGAAGAACACTCAAGCATTCACAAACAGATTCAATCTTCAATATGGTATCAGAGCTGGTTCGATCAACTCTTGAAAATTTTCTCCAAGAGGGTCTCTCACATCGTCCAGCAAGAGACCTCGTCCAAACACAACTCGCTCGGGCACAGAGTCGCCCAAACACCAAATCACCCATTCTCGTTCCCGTTCCAAAACACCACACCCCACTCACACACCTTTACTAAGTGTTCGCACCTAAATACCCACTATACACCACCACCGGAACCATCTCGTAAGCTTCCGACGCCACCCACCGGAGCCCTGCCGCCGAACCGCCCACACGCCGCCGTATCACATCACAACCCACGCCCAACATCTCCAACCGTTCGCACATACACCCACCATACACCACCACCGGAAACCACCTCAAGCCTCCGACCGCCACCCCGAACCTCGGCCGCCGAAACCGCCCACACGCCCGCCGTATCACATCACTGTACCACCGCCCAACATCTCCAACCGCTCGCACTCATACACCCACCATACACCGCCACCTGAACCACCTCGAAGCTCTCCGACTGCCACCGCCCTCGAACCCCCGTCACGAAACCTCCCCACGCGCCTCCACGCGCTTCTTCTCTCGTTCTGGCGTGAGATCCACGCGCCCCCCACGCGCACCATCTTGCCGGCCAAGCAAGGAAGGACACGCCACATCGCCTACCTAAAATTTTTCCTACACAAAGGTCTTATCAAGCCGTGCTTGAGTTTGGTCTTTCGCACTTCCCGCTTACCAAAACAAGATATTTCTTCTTCTTGTTCTTCTTGAAACAGAGCCTATCAAAGAACAACTTGTGCCTATCACAAAATTCTGTTCTCACGATCACTCAAGAGTGATAAATGGCCTCCAATTCTCAAAGACATGATGGTCCCGCTTCTTTCTCCTCGGCACACCAACAATTACTTCGTAGAAATTAAGTGCTAAAAATTATTTAGCATGGTCTCGCTTCTCGTAGAACTTTGGTTTCTTGGTCAAGGATTCCATGAACATCTCGAAAAAGCCTCCGATGATATTTCGTAAGACAAACGCCACTCAATGGAAGAAGCTTGATTATCAATTGTGTGCTCTCTTGTGGCAACTGCTGAACCAACCATCTTGACAAACTTCGTGAGCTTTCAAAACTTGTCACACCTTTCTCGAAAAAGGCTCAAAATGTCTTTGCAAATGACATTCAACAAATGTAATGATGTCGCACAAAAATTAGCCACTCTCAAACAAGTTGATCATAACATGGTTGCATATGTCTCGAAAGCCCAATCATGCAAGTGGAGGAGTTAAAATTATCTTTGGAAGCCGATAAGCTCGAGGACGTAAAGAAGAAACTTGATAATCTATATATGGTGTTGATTCTACGAGGAATGCATCCAGATTTTGATCATGTTCGCGATCAAGTCTTAACTGGTCAAGAAGTTCCTTCATTAGAGCATTTAATCACTCGACTACTTCGAGTCCCCTCATCTATGGGCAAGAATTCAAGCTAACACTATTGAAACTTCTCGCCATGATCTCTAGTCGAGGAGGACGAGGAGGTCGTCAACCGAGGAGGCAGAGGTGGGCGAGGAGGCCGTCCTCAATGTTCTTATTGCAAAAGAACGGGCCACACACAAGACACTTGCTATTCTATTCACTGATTTTTAAAATTTGTGAATATTTCCAAGTCTCGAAACATCTCGAGATGAAGTTTTCCAAGCCGAATATCAAGAGTATCTCCGCTAAAAGTCGCTAAGGAACCTCGTGATCTCCTCATCTATAGGTGCTCATAACTCAAGCCGCTTGCATTTCCTAACTGCAATGATCAAAATCCATGGATAATTGATTCCTGCCTCCGATCACATTGTCAGGTAATAGTTCTTTATTTTCATCCATCTCTCTCCAAATATTCCTCATTTCATTACTCTAGTCGATGGCTCCAAGTTAAAGAAAAGGAATTGGTCATGTATCACCCACTTCTTCTTTGTCTTTATCCTCCTGCTTTGTTTATCCCCAATTGTCCTTTCAATTTAATTTCTCTAAGCCAAACTCTTACCCGTTCTCATAATTACTCCGTAACATTTGATGCTAACTCATTTGTTATACAGAACGTGGTTCGCCTGACGATTGGCGTAGGACATGAATCTAATGGTCTCGTACTATCTCAAGCTCCGATTCTTCTTGGATTTGTAGTGTTGCCGCTGGTCACCAAAACTCCTTCATGAACGCTTGGGGACATCCACATCCGTCCAAACTCAAAATAATGGTCCCCTAGCCTTGCAAAAATAAAATCCTTCAACTCGTGAGTCATGTCAACTAGGAAAACATGTTCGTTTCTTCTTTTTAAGCATGTCGCTAGTCATGTTGATTCCCTTTTTTTCAGTTATTCATTCAGATATATGGGGTCCTAGTCGTGTGTCTTCTTTAGGTTATAGATACTTTATCACCTTCATTGATGAATTTTCTCGATGTACTTGGGTTTTCCTAATGAAAGATCGATCAGAAATTGTGTCCATCATCACTTCTTTTGTCAATGAAATTAAAACTCAATTTGGACAAACAATTAAAGTGCTTAGAAGTGATAATGCAAAAGAATACTTTTCTTCAAGAATTTCTTCTTTTTGTCATCACAAGGTATTCTCGCATCGCCTTCGTGTCCTCATACTCCTCAAATGAGAATGGTATAGCCGAAAGGAAAATAGACATCTTGTTGAGATCGCTCGTACATTATTACTTCATGCTAATGTACCCGCACGCTATCGGGGAGATGCAATTTTGACAGCTTGTTTTTTAATAAATCGGATGCCCTCTTCCTCCATTGAAAATAAAATACCACATTCTATTTTATTTCCCAAAGAACCATTGTTTCATATTGATCCACGTATTTTTGGATGCACTTGTTTTGTTCATGATATGTCTCCAGGTCTTGATAAACTTTCTCGCTAGAGCCATCAAATGTGTCTTTCTTGGATATTCCGTACTGCTGCAGTAAAGGTTATCGATGTTACTCTCTGCTCACAATCGTTACTACATCTCCACGATGTAACATTCTTTGAAGAAAAGTTATATTTTTCACCTTCCACAGTTGAGTCAAAAACTCTACAAGAAGTTTTTCCTATTCCCTATCTTGGTCCATCACACTCCTTTGCAAGAATCAGTGGTCAATCATAGATTCTACGTATATTTCTCAAAATCTTCCACCCGAAAGCAAACCCACAAAGACCACTCATCACATACCAACGACGCCCACAAATTCCCAATATCAATTGGAAGGCACTATAAGACCAAATAATCATGTCCTACTCCGAAATAGACAACCCATACTGACCTACCCAAGAAAATCTTGCCTGGCCCATTGCTCTTAGGAAAGGTATTCTATTCACACTTAATCCTCATCCCTATTTATAACTTCTTAAGTTATCATCGTCTTTCTCCTTCTTTTTACTCCTTTGTGTCCTCTTTATCTTCTCGTCTCTATTCCTAAAAATCTTTGTGAAGCACTTGATCATCCAGATGGCGACAAGCCATGATTGATGAAATGCGTGCTTTGGAGCATAATGGTACTGGGCGTTAGTTCCTCTTCCTTCAGAAAGAAACCCGTCTGTTTATGGGTATATCGTTAAAGTAGGGCCAATGGACGATTGATCGCCTCAAAGCCGCATTTGTTGCAAAAGGTTATACCCGCATTTATGGACTTGACTATGGCGATCATTTTTCCTCGTGGCCAAAATTGCTTCTCGTCACTTCTTTCTTGCCATAGCGTACCATCAACCATTGGCCATTATATCGCTTGGATATTAAAAATGCATTCCTACACTAGAGAATTAGAAGAGGAGATCTATATGGAGCAACCACCGGATTTGTTGCTCAGGGGGAGTCTCGGCTTGGTTTGCAAATTGCAACGATCTCTTTATGGACTCAAACAATCCCCACGAGCTTGGTTTGGAAAATTCAGCTCATGTTCGTGCTTTTGGAATGAAACGTAGGAAGGCATCATTCAGTTTTTTATTGCCATACCTCTCCGTAGATGTGTTTACTTGGTAGTATATGTGGATGATATAGTCATTACAGAAATGACCCAAAGAAAATTTCTCATTAAAGGAACATTTATTTAGTCATTTTCGTGACTAAGGATTTGGGAAAGTCAAATATTTTCTTGGCCTTGAAGTTGCCCACTGAGAATGGGATTATCATCTCACAAAGAAAGTATGCGTTAGACATACTTAAAGGAAACTAGTATGTTAGATCAGAACTACCGATAGTCCCATGGATCCAAATTTGAAATTACTACCCAACCAGGGGGAGACTTATTCTAATCCTGAAAGATACCGAAGATTGGTTGGAAAACTCATCTACCTCACTATTACAAGGCCAGACATTTCCTTTGCAGTTGGAGTGGTAAGTCAATTCATGCAATCTCCTCATAATGATCATTGGGATGCAGTAATCCGAATTCTGAGATACATTAAAAGGACCCCGGGACAAGGACTACTCTATGAAGACAAAGGGAGCACTCAAATAGTTGGATTTTGTGATGCAGATTGGGCAGGTTCACCCATTGATAGGTGTCCCACTTCATGATACTGTGTGTCTATTGGAGGAAATCTTGTCTCATGGAAAAGTAAGAAACAAAATGTTGTTGCAAGATCTAGTGCGTAAGCCGAATACAGTAGCTATGGTCGTAGCTACATGTGAGCTTATTTGGATTAAACAAATTCTTCAAGAATCAAGTTTGGGAATACTCAACAAATGAAACTATGTTGTGATAACCAGCAAATTTTGCATATAGCTTCTAATCCAAGATTCCATGAGAGAACCAAACACATTGAAATTGATTGTCACTTTGTCGTGAGAAAGTCCTTTCTAAAGAAGTCATCACCGAATCAGCTTAGTTCTAATGATCAACTCGGCGTACATCTTCACAAAATCACTAAGAGGACCAAGAATTCGACATTCTGTTTCCAAGCTTGGAGCATTTGATTTATATGCTCCATCTTGAGGGGGAGTGTTGAAAATAGAATATTATTAATGAAGTGTGTGTCAGGCCGTTTGTTTGTAATAAGTGTGTTAGGTGTAGTGTGTGTGTGATGAGTACGTTAGGTGTAGTGTATGTGTAATGAGTGTGTTAGATAATGAGTGTGTTAGAGATAATGTAAATAATTATCTTATGTAAATTATCTATCTATATATTCTTCAGCTGAGTGAAGAACACTCAAGCATTCACAAACAGATTCAATCTTCAATAGTGTCTTCATGCCTACTGGTATGAGTATATACATGAAGTAAACAAAAATGAAAGAAGGGACCAACTAAAGTACACAAAGGTAAACCATAAGGACAAATAAAGATACAAACCTAAAAATTTGAACAATCTCAAGAAATTTAAAAGTAAGAAAAACAAATGCAGCCGAAATTGGACACACAACGGAGAAGAAAGGCACAGAAACTTTGACATGCAAAGAAAAATAATCTTAATAACATTTTCAAAGTTCAGTTGCTTGTCCGGC
This sequence comes from Styphnolobium japonicum, assembly GCA_023212625.1. NCBI lineage: Eukaryota > Viridiplantae > Streptophyta > Magnoliopsida > Fabales > Fabaceae > Styphnolobium > Styphnolobium japonicum. The sequence goes on along the minus strand of JALBWW010000007.1, from coordinate 7,544,421 downwards.
TCTCCCCTACTGTGTTTGTGTTAGGGCCTTAGGGGCATGTTCATGGTTTTGAATTTTATGATCTCATCCTCTAACTGTATTATCAAGGAGAGAGGAAATGAAAACAAAAGAGCTTTCTCTGTACATATAGTGAGTGACAATGAAAATAATTCAAGAGATCAAGAAAACTGAGAAGTAAACAACTAGACTGGCCTTACTATAAACAATGATATGGCAAGCAGCAACTATTATAGGACCGTAACCATCTCAAATCAGCTGGTTGCTTACGGAATCTGAGCACACTAATTCCCTCTAAAGAATGGAAAGTAGAATGAATTCCTATTCTTTCCATAACACAATCATAATTATTGGAAAAAGACATTCGTAGTATGTAAACGAAGGTAAAACATATAAAAGAAGACAAAAGGTAGTCAAGATATGCAACACAGGCATACATTAATCACAAAAGATATACATAATGAGTGCCATAATTTCATCCCCACCCCTTTTCTTATTCGCAATTAACTTCCACTCAGGTTGTAGTTGTAGGACCAACAATCTCACCCTCTATTCTCAAGAAAATTATATGCCATCATAATGGCTAATCTTGATATCCACCCACAAAAATCTCAAATCAGCAAATCCAAAACTTCAGACACCTTAAAAATAAAGGCCACCCAAATAAAACTCAATGAGCATAGAAGTCACACTATTTCCTTATTCCTATAATAATAAATATTATTAAAGAATGAGTACAAGTAGTAGTAGAGAATAGCTAAATGCTGAATAATAAACCGAAAGTAGATGGGTGTTGTTATGTAAGTAAATGAACACCTTAAAAAACAGCCTCTTGTCATGCCCAGTTGCTGCAACCCTTAAAACAGACTCGGCTGCACCTATGGTATTCGCTAACCACGCAACAATGCTATTCGCAGTGTCCTGAGATATTTGCCACTCCAGTGGATCCACCGGTACCCTAAAAACAGCATTATTATTATTATTATTATTATTATTATTATTTTTACTATTGTCTTAATCTTTATTCTTTAGCAAAATGATGAAGAAACGAACCAATATAGTAATAGTAAGGTTCACAATCAAAAGATCCAAACTTTAATTTAAGCACAGCAAGGAACGGAACCCTAAATGGATTAAGATAAAAGCCAAAAATGATCAAGAAGAGAGAGAGAGAGAGAGAGAAATACGAGATGTTCATTTGACGGAAGAGAAGGCCGAGAATGGCGAGGGAACAGAGAAGGACAATGAAGACGTCAGAAAAGAGAGAGACAATGCTAGAATTCCGGTAGGCACAGTGATAGTACACCAATGTACCGCATACCAACGCTATTGTCGGTTTTCCCACTTCGCCCCTTCTGCTTCTCGACTCCATCTCACTCTCTCTCTACGCAGAAACCCTAATTCTGATCGGAGAAGTATGTATGCTATGCAATGCTCAACGCAAGTTTTGGTTGGTTGGTAAGGTTAACAAGTTTGTTTGACGTTTCAAACTTAGCATTCAAAGTAATAAAGACTCGTCTTGGTCCCTGACTCTACTTTTCAATTCCCAAACTCCTCATTCTCGCTCCTCACTAGTTGAAATATTGGGATTATTATATTATATAGCATTTTTATTTTTATTTTTTAATTTTATAATATAAATTTTTTTTATAAATAAATTAAGATATTCATTTAACTAAAAAACAAGAAACTAATCTTATAAAATATGGTTAAACATGTGAAATAATAACCTCTCCTAATTACGATTTTTTTATTTCACCACCTTAAAAATTGAATTCAAGACAAAATTTTCCGATGTCGCATAAATTTGTTATACAAGGACTAAGGTTATTCTATACGTAGAAATTTATTTATTGATGTAAAAAAAATGTATAATAAAACGGTATTGTGCAAAAGTCATGAGTATTACAATTTGAATGTGTTATTTTGTATAATTGTTTCTCTTTCCAAAACTGTGGTGGATCTCTAATAATATAATAAAAAATAATGTGCAATAATTAGAAGTAATACAAATTTAAATTCTATATTGTTTCATTTGTTTCCTTAAAACTTACACGAGTCTCGCATAATTTTTTTTATTTATCAATTTCATTTATTTAGAGAAAAATAGTATCCGTGTTATTCTAATTAAATAAGAAGAAGAATCTCGATGTGTGTAAGTGATAGAGCGATTCAATATTTTTATATTTTAATTTTAAATTAGCCTTAAAAGTAACTAAAATGACCATTTATGAATTATGACATGTAAATATGTAAAAAAGAAATCAAAAAAAAGAGAAAGGGTTAATTCATATATATATTATTTGTAATTTCTCCTTTGTAAATGACACTATTGTCAAAATTTGTTGGCCAATTTTTCTTCTTCTATTTACTAATTTATCTTAATTGTTTTTTTTTTTTAGCTAAATATCATTCTTTATTTCTTTGGTAAAATTCTCTTATTTCTTTGAATGTTCCCACTTCAAGAAAAATTCACATACAAATTAATTGCTAAGTGCTAACTCGTGTATATATAACAAAAACATCAACTTCTGTAAAAATTAAACTCTTAAGCTAATGTGCACTCTAAAAATCAACTCAATTTTAAGAGGACATCTAAATGATTGAGCATTTGATATTTCATCTTAGAGGCCTAAGGTTCAAATTACATTGAGATTCGAGATGAAATTTATAGGAAAGTGATAAGCCACTACTTTGGTATGACCTCCAGTTCCAGTTAACCAAAAATAAAAAACCAACTCAACATAACTGTTATTGACTATCTGATATAAACAACACAATTGAAATGTAAATACGTGTATATATAAGCCAATAACTATCAATTGATTCAGTTGAGAAAATAATTAGTTGGTTGAATTAATTTGAGATGGTTAGTCATTTAGCAGGAACTATGTATAAAAGAATCTACAGATCCATAATTGTGGATCAATTGAATTGAATAACAATACATTACGTGTGAAGGCCAAAGAGCATTTTTCTCTGGAGATTTTTATACTTGGCTTGTGTTTAGATAGGCTTAGTTTATCACCTGGTGCTTTTGTTGAGAGACAACTGATGTGGAAGGAACAACTTGAAAAAGAGTAACCTAGGAAGGAACAACCAAGGAAATGACTAACTATACTAGATAGGTCAAAGTGAAAGTCACCCTGAGTAAGCACCTATAATCGACAACTAGAGTGAATTGTTGTGATCGCTAGCTTTTGAAAAAGTATGCAATGTTATATCCCACATTGCCTAGAAAAGTTAACTTAATGTGTAGTACTTAAGCCATGAGGCTCTCCCACCCAATAGGCTATTCTTTTGGGATGGACGCTCCTCGTGGGCTTGAGTTGTACCACTATTATAATGCCTCACCAAGTTGTATGATCAGTTTGTGAATAAATCCATTGGAATACAAATCAAGTAGAACGCTCCAAAATAAGTAACTTTGAAATATAAACATTAGTTATTTATAAATTATATACATATACATATATATATATATATATATATATATATATATATATATATATCCCTATATCAAATAAAGTACATGGTAATCCAAATTTTCTTCAACATATTAAGCAGCTAACATGAGCATATAGCAAAAAATGATATAGCTTCTACACCCCCTCCCTATTCTGTTGCCGAGATAATTTCATTAATCCATTGTAACTGAAGTCTTGCTGACAGTTAGTATAAGAAACTACACCCTATCCAGGCACCTCAAAGATCCTCTGCCTCGTTTCCTGCATATCAAACCAAAGAAGATAATTTTAACACTGCTCCAACATCTCAGTTACATCTAACTGACAAGACTAAACTTCAAAATGAACATGAAAAATGTAGCCCATGAACTGGATGACGAAAACAAGAAGCTTCCCGTTCTTCTTCAATGCTATTCTATTGATACCCAAACTGCTCTAGTCAGTGTAGTGTAACAGTCAAAAAAATATTTATATCTAGTTTTCCACCGATGGTTAATCCCTTCCATGTTATCTAAAAAATAGCATATAGAAAGTAGAAATTTTAGTAATTTACTATAGAAAGGAGACTCCCATTGCTGGATATAAATTTGTATAAGAATTGGAAATTGGAAAATCTACTCACCTGGACCAGCAAGTTGTTCGAAACGAGCAACAATGTGTTTCCCATATGTGTATTTCTTCAAAGCATGAAGATGAACCCTTATATGACCGAGAAGAATTTCCCGATGCTTGTCATTGCTTGTTTCAAGAATCTTTTGGACCACATAATTTGCAAACTGGTCCTTCATCATTGTCTACGTTATGGAAGCCAAAAGACCAACTCAGTAAACAGAAAGAAGCCTTCAGCAGTGCTATCTTTTATCCAAGATTGAGCACTCCTGATAATCTTCCAGAAAATTAAATTTAAAAAAAAAGGGGGAAATGAATATATTTATTCCTTCCCATAATGGCTTATATCTAATTGTCTCTGCTTATACTCATGGTAGAACTTAGTAAAGTCACATCAGTTCACAGTAAAATCACAAGTTGGCTTACAAATCATGTTTCAGGTATTTCTATAATTAAAAAGACTCTTAATATGAAGGAAAAGGATCTGAAATATCGTAACTGCTACTTATCATCAACATACAACTACGAATATATGGTTAAGTTTTACTTTGTAAAGTTAAAACTCAACATTTTAAAAGAGATCCCAGCAACCTATTACCTTGGACTATATTTTGACAGTGAAATTAAAATCAGAAAAGTGAGAAATTCAGGCAAATGAGGTCATTTCTCTTCTAGTCAAAGGTTGTATGATAAACCAGAACTGCCAGAGTCAATTCACCATGAAGGGTTTCAAACTTCAAGTCTAACATTTGAAATTGATTACATCTTGAGCAGTAACGGATGAACCAGAAAAGCCAGCAAGTAAGCAAGCATTCGTTCTTCTTTCCCCCACGCTTAGGGGGGATGATGGGATGATAAGTTGGAAAACAAAGTTTATGATTTCATAAAAAGCTATGTGCCAATAACTGTAAAGTATATACTAATCTAATTATCTCTGGCAATCTGGCTCCATATTAACACATCAATGAGGAAATCTACAACTAGATACCAGCTCTGCTTGAAGTTGCTTCATAATAATTAGTTAGCCCAATGTGAAGTACATGTTCAAACTGTCAATCAAAACCTTGAACAATGTCTACTTACCCTATATGCTGATGATCTGACTTACCAATAAATTACCACTTTCGCCAGGCTGCCGAATAATTTCCTCAATGAAGGCCTCTCGCTCAATCTCATTACAATGCACCCAGCACTTCTCAATAACATTAGATGCATACTTATGCTGACTCAATTGTACAATCTTCCCAGTCAACTTGCTTATAATTTGACTTCTTTCATGTGGTTTTCCCCTCTGTAGAACATGCTGCAGAGCAATTTCCATTCAAGCATTAGATTCAAAGGAAAGAAAACAAAAACAAACCTCCCACAGGGTAAGGCTGCATACAACTGCCCCTCCCCAAACCCCACAATGGTGGGAGCCTCGTCATTGGGCCGCCCTTTTACAGTTATGTATCACAACCAATATACCAATTCAGTTGAGAATCATCTCATCATCTAGATGTGGATCATGGCTTCACTGATGGACATAAGCTTTTTTAAACATTTCAAAATCAATTTACTGTGCTTAAACAACAAAAAGAAAAACTGGAACATTGCATCGTTTCTTTTTTCTTTTCCTTTTTCTTTTTATTTTTTTTGGCTAAAAAGAAAATTGCTTAGTTAGGTGGAAACCTTAAAAGTCAATAATATATGTTGATAGGGAAGATATCTCCGACACGAAATGGAATTTATGGTTTAATCCAATTTTACATTATTGCACCCATTTCTTAACAGCTCAAGTTCTTGGGCAACCACAAACAATCTTATGCAAGTTAGATATTGTCTCTGTTAAATCCTAATCTCCTATGATCAAGAACTAGTGTCCATTCATTTGGTACTTATTCATATCTATTCAACAAGTTTAGTTGTGTTTTGGGTCCATTTGTTGCCCAACAAGAGCAAGTAGGTCCCACTGAAAAGCCGAAGTAAGGAAAGATTATCGCAAGTTGGGGCATGAAGAGCTCAATTCTGTCTTCATTACCCTAGTAAGAACTATCCTGAAGATTGATGAGCTAAAAAATGAAGTTTTGATGTCTTTGTAGTTATCAGTTACAGAGTTCAAAATGCGAGATGGAAACTTTAATAATGTAAATAGAGCCAAAATTCCTTAGATCACTGCTGTGTTGAAAGAAAATATTAGTTGAAGAATAACTAGATTAAAAATAAAAGAAAAGAATTCTACAATTTAATCAATAACCCATTAAGAGACCAAGAAACAAATCACTTTTTCAAGGGACAAAAACAAGCATAAAAGTACATAATTACCGACCTGAGTCACATAATTGCCATACTGGTCTTGAGCAAGAACACAAGTGGATTCTAGGATTTCATCCACTATACATTGAATATTTTGCTCATCTGAACAATGCTCCAAAACTCTCTAAAACAACCAAATAAATAGATAAATAAGAACATCTGGACGATGTAATATGAGTAAGTGTTCTACCAAAATCTGTATTGTTACCTGAATAACACGACAGCCATATGGATGAGTAGAAAGAGTGGCAACTTGACCTTGAAAAGCAGAAATAATAAATTGAATTTTTTCCATTGGGATGCATTCTATGCATTTTTGTATCACATGATTTCCATTTTGATCATGCACACATCTCATGACATGTCCATCAAGTTCTTGCACAAGTTGTGCCTTCTGATCAAGCTCAATACCTTCAAGGACCTAGAACAACCATCCAAAAATGAACCGGAATCAACTTTTGGGAAAAGCAAGAGAATAAAAAAAAAAATCTAAAAAACGTGAAAGAAAATAAAAAGTGAATGAATAGTTAGTCATTGCTATTGCTTTAAAGAAGCAATAAATGGATGAAACATCAATTGTTGCACTCGAAAGTTGGTTAAGAATCATCAGGGATAGTGCATTACATGCATTCTAAGTCTTTTATTCCTTTTTATTATTGGCAAGGCAGGTTTCGAGAGGAGAATAAAGGATTCTTATTGAATGCTGTAACATGTTAAAATATTAGGGTTAGTAGTACTACACTAGTACTTGACTAATTATTAGTATAAATATGACCATTAGGTTAGCATTTTGTATCACATCTACCTCATATCAATCTAATATTATTGAGAGCCTCCTTTCTCTCTTTTCCTCCTTTTCCACCTAAACCCTATAATTTCAACAGATACTAAAGGTTTCATTGTTACTGTTTACTACACTGTCTGCCAGAGGCTTCTCTTATATATAGAGCAATCAAATGAGGAATAGGAAATTCCTCCTTTTGAGATAATTCCACAGGCCACTTGGTAGTGTGAAAAGCTTAAATTTTCTCCTATAACAACCTTGGAGGAGAAGAATGGAGCAAAATTACAAATTTACAACCTACATTATTAGCAGCTTTTTAAACTCCAGCACCATATGTAGATCTTACTATCATCATCCTCTATTCCCCAAAAAAGTCTACATTTAGTCTCCACACTTGTCTGCATAACTACATAAGGCATCCCTTTCAAGAGCATAACACCAAGCCACTTCCCTTGAGTTTCTGATACCTAAACTGCATCCCCTGAACAGGAGAGCAAGTTTCTTTTTAAATAACAAAACAAACATGAACAAATTGAGAGAATGCTTGCATGAATGTAAACCATCACCTTTCAGTGCTTTTGTCTAATGAATTTTACTTTTCACAGTGCTTCTTAAGAGAGTTTTTTCTTTTTTTGAGAAAGACCATATATTTTATGCCCCCACATCTATCCCCCATCCCTTTGCTTTCAGAAGGAGACTGCTACTTTATTTGGTTCTCTCAATCAGAACATTCATCATTGTTTTAGAGTTCATCTCTTAAGGAAAAAGTTTTCCCAATCACCATAGGAGGTAAGTATGTACTTTTCACAAAAAGATGTTGTCATGCATAGGAAATAATGTTACAGCTAGGTCAAAATTGCTTATACATGTTTTCTTGTCCTTCAAAGCAACAGACCAACTACAAGGGTCTAAACCATGTCAAAGCTAAAGCTTGTGCACCCAATAGTCTAAACACAAGCAGCAAGAACCACCTAAACATGTAGTATCATATCACAGACAAGTATATAAATATTCTCTCATGTCATAAGGAGATTTTTGCTTCCAAGTAGTCCTTAGAAACATTACCTTTCAAGTTTTGGCTAGAATGAACAGTCTCTTACAAAATCAAAACATAAAAGGACAAGTAAAAACAATGGAAGTAATTCTAAGTCTGCATACATCAAGATGATCTAAAGGCAGTATGACAGGAAATGTAGCAGTTAGCATCTCACTATTATAAAATGAAGATCAAGTTTAAAAGGCTGATTCCCAAAAGCAAGAGTTTATAACAGAGAAATTTAATGAAAGGCATAATGCTACAACGAAAGGACCTACAAGTAGACTCCAACCCCAATCCGAATTTCCAGTTGACTACTTAGAGAGAAACAATATTGGCCATGGATTTATTTATAAATTCATAACATCTAAAGGAATCATTGTTTGACCTATAAAATCGAAAAATGGAGCAAGTTTAAGGTAGGCCAGAAAAATTCGAATCTCTATATAATAAAAAATATGAGCAGATTACATGGACCTCCCCTGAGATTTTTTAATATTACACAGACCTCTCCTCTAGCTTTTAAACCTACACATACCTCCCTTGGCTTTAAATTTTTTTTTTCCAGTAAGCAAACAGAAGGGCTCTATATGTACGATAAAAAATGTGAACAGGGAAGCATTTGTCTGATGAAAATTTAAAACAGGAGAGCAGTGTAATTTTGAAACAGAAGGGGAAGATGAGTGTAATTTGCTCAGGAAATAATGTTAAATGAACATAGTTACAGTAACAATTATATCTTATCCAAAATGACCCCAAACTATCAGACATGTACACGTAATGCATAAATGCTTCTCCTTCCCCCTTCCTTCAGACCACAAGAAAAAGTTAAAAGTATTAAAATCTTTCTTTATCTAAAGGATCCCACTGTATGCTCAAACTCAATAAAGAGGATTATATCATGAATGGTGTAATTCTGCAGGCAAATGCATTTATCACTAAAGCATAGAAGTTTTAGGAGAAAAAAAATACTCGTTTACTCATAACACATAAGAATACTAGTATTATATAAGACGGTAAGAGAAAATTGATTATACTTTGCCAATACTTACTCAAGAAATTAACATACCTTCTGGATAACACGACAACCATACATATGCAAACTTAAAGGTAACATATGTCCAGAAAGTTGTTCTGCAAGCTTCTTTCGCTGATCAGGACTACCATGTTCAAAAAGCTGTATTAAACATGATGGAATTAGCAACATCAAGTAGAGAACTAGTGCAAGATGAAAGATAAATATACAAGTTTAGCAGATATAAATTTCGACAGTGTACCTTCTGAATCACATAATTACCAAACACATCTGTCATTAATTTTGAAGCATGTGGAAGGATTTCTTCAAAAACAGATTCCCTTTCTTCAGCACTGCAACTTTCCAGCTTCTGCTGGATAAATCGACTTCCATGTTGGTCAATGCTAAGTTAAACATAAATCAACAAATCATTCCCTTTCATAGGAGATGATACTAGGTATAATATCAGATATCATAATTTGCATACAGAAAATACCTGAATTCAACAATACGCCCTGCTATATCAGAAAGTTCAAACTTCCCAGAATTGATGGATTTAAGTTCCTCAATAAAAAACTTCTTCTTGGGGTCATCAAAACTCCTAAATCCTTTCTGTCCAGAACAAAATCCTACATTTCCACCAGAAACTGCTGGTATCTTCATCTCATTTTGTCCACCTAGAGGATTAGTTCCACTTCCACCCATTGGTGAGGATGGAAGGATTGGACTACCAAGAGACAAGGCAGGAAATTGCATCATGACACCCATACCAGAGGAATTTCCAAAGTAACTACCTCCAGGGTTCCCCGTATTTCTTAAACTTGGAATGGTCAAACCACCATTTATTGGAGACTGAAATTTCCGACCATCCAAATAAGTAGTAACAGCTGAATTTTGCTGCGAAACTAGAGAACTGATCTGTACCCCAGTCAGATTTCTTGATGGCAATTGACTCTGCTGAAGAGCAGCAGGATATGTGTCATCAAAAGAGTGGGGATAATACTGCATATTAAGTGGATCAACAAAAGAATGTTGCAACGCTAATCCATGCTGGCCATAAAACTTGCTTTGATTTTGAAAATCACCTGCATGTGGAACCAGTTCTCCTGATGAAACAGTGGTAGCTTGACCATTAAGGTTTGGACCACATGCAATTTCAAATGGCAAAGACAGCGTGCCTGGAGGAGAATATCCAGCCATATATGGCGGAAATATGGCAGAACTCAAAGCATATCCATCTAAATTATATTGTGGAGCAAATAAACCAGATGGCTGAAAATTAGGATAAAATGGGTTTCCTGAAGTCATAAATCCTGTCGGTGATGCATACAAGGAACCAGTGAGTCCAGGAGAAGATATTGATGGTTGTATCCCAAGAGAGGAGAACTGAGCATGGCTATGAGCAAGTTTTCCAAAGTAACTCTGTGAATTGTTTATCCCCTGAGGTATAACTTGTTCCCCTGCACCTGGAATTTGGTAAGCATAGCCATGCGCAAAAGATTGATTTAGCTTATTCCTACCATAGTATTGTTCTTCTTGTTTGTGCCTTCTAGCCTCCTCTGCATTAGATGCTCCCAATTTTTGCTTCTCCGTGTGCATAAATTCATTTGTTGATGCATCATCCTTCAAGCCAGCATCTTTTTTGCAGTTTTGATCTTCTAATAGGCTTTTGGTTCCATCAGCATGCGGCAAGTTTGGGAAGGTTTCTGAAGGAACTTCATTTGATATTAAATCACAACCATCTAAGTTCAGGGCACCTGTCTCCACAACACTAGCAGAACATGTAGCTGAGTCTGACAGATTTGAGACATTTATAGAAGAAACACTGGGGGAAACTGCATGCACATCAAGATCAATTGAGTCCTCTGTTGTAGCATGACTAGATAAATGAGACTGGTTATATACAGGAGAAGGGGTACGAGGGAAGTCTTCCTGAAAATTGACAAAGAAAAAAAATCATACATATATATATATCAGTACGTCATAATAAAAGTAACACTAAAAAAATCCAATATTATATGCCAAAAAAAACTCCTTTCAAGAGAGCAGCAAACACTGACCGTTTTAATCATTCAAAATAATCATTTTAAGACACCTCAACATTAAATTAGAAGACAAGAACTCAGGAACCAGAAAATGTGAAGTCCTTGAGGCAGAAGATTCAACAATTAGAGTGGAAACTTAAAGATAGAAGAAAATAAAAATTAAAAAGAACAAAACAAAAAACTTGCCCTAATTTGGTGTATTTGACTAGTTCTATTTCCAAAAATCATGTTATGAGAACGAACACTTGTATGCAGGCCTTTAAGACTTTGGGCACATATGTCATACCTGTATCAGATCCACCAAGCTTTTGTGACGACTAGACAACAGAGCTGCATTCTGCCCTGGCTTAAGTATACTACTATCTTCAAACAAGTTTTCTGAAGCTTCCTCAAGTGAACCCTGCTTGTCAGGCTCCTCAATATGAGTTGAAAGGGAAGGCAAGCTACCATTATCTGAAGAAGACATGCCTTGATTTTCCTTACAACTACCAATTTGACTTCGCAGGTGCCGTGGAGGAAGCCTGGGGTCCAAGATGACATTAGAGGAGCAATATGCAACATCCGAATGATCAAACAAGCTTTTCCCTTCAGACTTGCGATTCGCAAGAACATTGCCTAAACTACCAGAATTTGAACTCGGACTAGAATCCTTCACATTTCCAACTGCTTCAACTGAACCCTCCATACGTGGTGGAGCACTACCACTTCGACTAGGAATAAAGTCTGCTTTATCTTGACTTAACTTTTGGCCCTTCAAGAATAACCCCAACTCCTCCGTTGCCATACTTTTGAATGAAGATCCAAAAGCTGAAGCATCCTTTGAGGAAAGCCATTTACTAGCTTGGCTGCTTTCCACCATTCTCATAGGGTTCTCAGTCGCCATCCTAATCAGCAACTTTTCTTAGCAACTAGCTTTCCAAGTTCATCCACACCATAGGTAGATCCGGTGAGGTGCAACAAAAAGGAGTTGCCTAGTACACAATATCCACAATTTGTACAAGGAAACTTTAGCCTCGACTATAGGGAGGAAAACCAAAAAAGGAAGGGAAAGAAAAGGCACTAGCAAATCAACCATGCTGACAACCATAATGAAGCTGCTAATAGAGAACAAAATAAATGTAGCAAGGGAGGCATAATTAATAGTTTCAAATTCCTTAAATAAACAATTAGAAAGAAAAAAAGGAAAAAAAACCCTTCATACCCTGATTATATAGGGATATTTATTTACAAATTTGCTCTATGAGTCTACCCGGTTCTTGATGGGTGACTAACTACTTGAGCCATGTTAAAATTCATTTAAATTTTTTTGAGGAACCAGATTTTCAATGTAAAAACGTTATCTATATTTCCCGAAACAGGGTCATCGAGAAGAAGGGATACGATCATGAAATATAGCACCAGCTAAAAAAGGCAACTTTACTATCACATTCCTTCACTGGGTGATGGAAACAAGGCTTGTTAACGATCACCTCGAAAGTCGAATTGAAAAAGCAAAATTAAAACCACTTACCATGGGCACTCCTTAAATATATATATATATATATATGGAACATCAAATTCAAACTCAAGCATGTTGATCCCCAGAGAAACTACAAAGTGAAAGAAAACGAGGAGAGAACAAAAAAATAAACAGAAAAATTAAAGGTAGGAAGAACCAAGAGACATAACTCAGAAAGAATCAAAGTCGTGAAGAAATGGAGATAAGGTATAAGAATGTTGATTAATAAGTAGCAGTGGCAGTTTCAGAGCATGAAATGAAAGGTTTACTATAATGAAACGTAAAGAGGCTCACAAGCTGAAAGTGGCAACCATGAATTGCAGTTCTTCAATTGGAAACACCAGAGATGAAAATTTAGAGAGAGAGAGAGAGAGAGAGAGTTGGTTGGTTTAAGAAACAAATGTGACTATGTAAAACCCCATTGCAGTGTACTGTTGCCAAGCCAGGGTTTGAAACGAAATTTCAGAAATGGTTTTTTTTTTTCTCCCTTTTAAAAGATATGTTTAATTTAAAATTATTCTATGGAGCATTAATCTCGTGAAATGACATTGATGCCATCATGCATCTTACGATGTGGTTGTCGGACATGGATTTTCTGTGGATTACGTTGTCAATTTAAATGCCCATGTCGGAGGGCATAGGAATACGAGGTAAAGCATCAACTTTATAGTTCATACACATGTTCGTTGTGCTTTCTCGACACGTGGCTGTCTTGCAAGCGCTGACAGCAGTTCGCCAATCAAATGTCAGCTAAGGCGAGAAATTGAGAGTATTATGCCACTTTATTAAAAACATAACATGTGGTATTATATAATTCTGTATGTTATTAGATTAAATTTAAAATTTATAATAAAATAAATTAATTTGATGATTGGAAAATATTGAATATTACTCTATAGAATTGGGATAAAAAAAGTTGGCAGTAAATAGTGATACGATTTTCATTCACCCAAATATCAAACAAAAATCTTAAACAAAATTGAAGGCTTCAGTTTAAGGATTATATTAAGGAATTTGGATTCATATACTAGTTTTGTATTATGCTTGATGACATTGGGGTCCTGTTGGTGATGTGTCTATTGTTATTATTTCTTCTGTTGTTATCTTTGTCTCAGTTGTGGCATGAAATGGTTTAGACTTAAGACATAAAATTGAGAGTAGAACTCAAAATGTTTTACTATCCAATTCTGAGTACCACCAAACATAAGGAAACTTGAATGAATAAAGTCCTTCCCATCCTCGAAGATTAAGTTTCTATTTAAGGCAGGGTTGAAAGGAATTAGCAAAATCCTAAAAACGACTCTTAAAAATGGAGTTGTGCAAGAAGATACTGTGGGACACAAAATAATAAAAGAAGCATACGAGTAACATGGAATCGAGTCTAAGAACCAACAAGAAAAGTCCTTAACAACTATGTTATACCAGGAGTTATACAAAACAACCTGAAAACTCATACAGGATTTTGACAGAACAATAATACATTTCAGAATTCAGATGACCCCTTCTTACTCTCTCCTTGTGTGATACAGTATACAGAATTCTTCCCAAGAGATCATAAGCAGCTAGCTGTAGGACATGATATTGGATGCCAGTCTAGCGTCTTAAAAACCGGCAATTGTACAATTATCATTCCTGGCAGACAGAACTAAAGATGATGCTTTGCAGCAGCTATTTATCAGATATACACCATTGATACTAGCAAGGGAAGAGGATGGGACGCAGATCCCTCTCTAACCTACTATTTGATAAAACCAGCTTTTTCATCTTTTCTTCACACCAAAACAGTTGTTCTTTAGTTATCCTCGTCATTCTCAGAACCCTTGATAGGATTTTCATGTCAATAAGGGCAAGCAATAGGTGAATGTCCTCATGCTTTTGGGGCCAAGAATTCTTTTTCCAACCTTTCTTTCTACGCAGTTCCTTCAGTTTCACCACTTTCTGCATTCAGAAGAACATAGTGTAGGATGTAAATTTTCTTTAGTCGCATAATTGATCATCCATAATGAATAGCAAGTAGAGCAAAATAATAAATTAGCTTGACTGTCAGCATCATGTTTAGCTGCAGAAAAGTAGTTTCTTGTTGGCACAAATTTTCATCGTATCCAAAGCATTTTAAGTGGACAACTATAATTGATGGAGAATATGGAGCGTAACAAACTAAAAACACACTGCCAACTTCTAGTAACTACCAAGCATAAAAGCTTATAATTGGGAGGACTGATGGCCAGCTAAAATTGTTGTCTATGTGCTTCATAGGTTGATTAGTATATCATATAAAACTGCAAACCTGGATTACTAGGTAAAGGATCTGAATTTTTACCTTCTCAAGATTAGACTGAACCTGTTGTAGAGGAGTTGCAAGCTGGTTCTGATTTCCAAACAGGTTGATAACACCATTTGACTTTTTCTTGTCCCTTTTCAGGAAAATGTGGAATGTAAGGATAGAGCTTTCAATTATCCTGATAAGATCAGGAGCAAGAACTCTCATGTCTGAATCATATGTTGATTCATGATCTGAACCTGAATAGATTCATAAAGTTGAGCAATTAGTCATACAAACATAAACATCAGACATAAATGCCAAATTACATTCAGTGACAAACAACCAATAAAACTGAATTTTTTTTTTAATTACTACTAACTTCAGCTATATCCATGACAGCCCATTGAATGCAAATGATTCACAGATAATTCACCTTGTATATTAGGAACCTGAAGCAGTTTAGGCAAAGTGTTCCTCGTGCGAGCATATATTTCAGCTCTGAGGCCTTGCTCAAAGGGTTCATTCTCCATAAACCTTTGCAATAGAACCTGGAACTGTTGAAATTCCTGTGCACTGTGGTTGTAACAGGTAGGATTTTCAGGTTGCCAAGATATCTTCTGACTCATTTGAGAGTATTGACAGTGAAGTGCCTCCCAAGTCAAGCATATTTGACCGACATATGCTGTTTCAATATCCTGGTAGGGATCATTTTCAGGCTGTTGAAGATGTTCAGTCTCATCATCAGGTTCTTCAAATTTTTTCAAGGAAAGACAACGAAGGGGAGACGCCAGCTTCTTTGATGCAGATCTTGGAGAAGGAGTTGAAGGGTATTGGGAACCTGACATAGTGAGGATGTAGCATATCACACCATAAATAGTATATTTTATTACCAGATCTTCATTTATTTTTTTTTCACCAAAGGACAACTTTTCATTATATAAGATTAGACCAGGCATGCTAAACTGTGGGACATAATTCCCTTAACTTAGATTCTATATCAATCTGGCACACTACTTGAGGTTTATGTTTGCATTGGGAATTGGGATGATGAAACACAACTCCCTTAACGCTGATGAAGTAATAAACCGAACTGAATCCAGGCAGATTTCTCAATCCAATCTTACAAAATGCCAGCATGCCTTTAAGCAGCACGGAACTCTTGTAGTGGGAATAATAATTAAAACTAAAACAAACTCCGATTGATAAGCTACCATGATGCTTACAAAATCTTTTCTTGGGATTAATATTTCCTTTTTCCTAAAAGAAATAATAAGAGTAGTATTTTGTCAGGCATCCATTATTGTTCTAATCACACCTCATGCAGCAATTGTCCACAGACAACACACCTAAATGAACCCAAGGCCAAAACCCTAGTAGATATTCTCAACCATTAATAGTATCTGCACATGAAGCATACAGAGATCGAGAAAATTAAACACGATTTTATCATTGCCAACCAACAACAAAAATCTACCTTTGCCAACTTCATTAAGCTGCTGTGTGCTCATCCGATCAAAGAATAGCATTCTTTCACAGTACTTATCAAATACAGCATCAAAGCCACGCCACCATTGTTGACCTTCTGCTTCCACATCCCTCCATTCATTAGAACTTGTCTCTCCCTCTACCTCTTCATCCTCCTCCTCCTCCAGGCACGATTCTTCTTCGGGAATCAACACCATAAAACTGTTTCTTCTCAATTCTTTCAGCCTCCTTTTTACCTCATTTGTAATAAAATCGTCGTCATCCTCAGCTTCAGCACCAGGATCTGCATTTGCTGATTTACATTGATCAGTATCGCCACTGTCAGGCTTTGGTTCCTCAGGCTCTGGCACTGCCTTGTCTACCAAATCCTTTTCTCCATCTGCTTTCTGAGATTTTCTGAACTTCTTGATTTTCAAAAAATCCATGCTTTGCCACCTTTTCTTTCAAAAACAAACTTTTCTACGCCCAACCCAATCTTTTAAGTGTTTTAAATCAAAACCTACAATCACATACAAACACAGAGAAAGAGAGAGAGAGTGAATAAGACTAAATAAACCAAAGTAACAGTGTAGCATGAACAACTCCGTTTTGTTTTTCAAGCTAAGCGATTTCACTGGAAGAGATTTCTATTTCTAAACAAGGGGATTGGATTTAACAACAAAGCCCGGGGAAATTTAAGCGGGATACGTGAACAAAGAAAGAGCCTTTAACTTGTTCTAAACCCAAAAATCTGATAATAAAGGAACCTTGAGCCCCCAGATTCCGTGTGCTCAACTTTCCCAAGACAAGAAAGACATTAGTGATCTAATGGCCAAGATAAAAATAAAAAAAATAAAAAGTTATTTCTGTGGGAAAAAAAAAATTTCCAACAGTCCACAATGTAATCTCCTCTCCTAAATCCCTTAATAGAAATGTGGTGAAAGGAAAGTACTTTCATCTAAAACCCTTTCAAAAATGGCAAGAGGAAGATGGACTCTTTTTTTTTTACCTTTTGGCATAAAACAGGGAAAGCATTTACAGAGATCAGAACCACCGACAAAGCAACCTCTCACTATCTCACAATGCTCGCTTGCAGATTCTTCTCCTACATTGAAGTGCTGAAAGGCACTTTCTCGAGCAACATTAAACAGCAAACCACTAAAATGTTAGATTTTTTTTTGGAACACAAGCATCACAGACAGTAATGACGATTCAGACACACTCCCAACAACTTGCTGATTTTCTTTTCTTATTTTATTTTAACCAGTACCATATGAAAGAGGAAATGCACATACATTGAGCAGCAGGAGAAAGTAAAATAGACCAAATAAGATAAAATGACCCCCCAAAAGGATCAAAAGTTACATGCAGTGTAAAAATGAAAATGCCCAACAAGGGTATCACAAACAAGCCAATTGGTCCAGATGGGCAGCACCCAAATCACCAACTGGGGCTACCTTGGAGCATAAATAAGGCTTTCCACTGTTAAGGGCAATGTGAACCCAGCAGAGCCGAAGAGAAGAGAGAAAATTTTGCAAAGAGAAACCCTAGGGAGAGTGAGGAGACAGACACAGAGAAAAAACAGTGCAGTGTTCCAAACCAGGAAAAAAAATGCAATAAAATGAGAGCACCGTGAGCACGCTCATTGTTTTGTTTGATATTTCATTTTCCGATAAAAAAATAAAAGTGGGGATTGATATACGTTAAAAGTGTAACTGACAGAATAAACATAAAATAAAAATATCTTGTTTTGGCATTAATGTGTTGTAATGTAATGGGAGCACGAAAGCATAGAAAGAGAGAGGAACAAGAACAATAGAAGAAGACAGTGTCGTCGTACACACTACACATAATATTGTCAGTGAGGCATCAGAAAGAAACTACACATAATATTGTCAGTGAGGCATTCAGAAAGAAACCAGGCAAAAAGTGGTTAAAAATTTTAAACTTAAAATCTGTATATTGTTTCCGTTGCCGGGACTTGAACCCGGGTCTCTCGGGTGAGAGCCGAGTATCCTGACCAACTAGACTACAACGGATTGGTGAGAACAATGTCACATGGTCAAATTCTTCACCAAAAAGGATCTCATATTCAGATTAGATGATTAGAATAGTTCCCACAGTTTTTTCCTTTTTAGAAAGGATCATAACAATTTATAAAAAAACATCATTCAATAATGGGTTATTATATTTCTAAAAAATTTGACATATTTATTTACGATGACACATACGCCTTTGATCTAAGGGTTTCCTCTAGGGGAGTTAACAACATTGTTATTGAGGATATTGATTATTGATGATAGATAAAGAGTTACTTTCTAGTTTCAACAACTACCCCAGGCACTCATGTACCCCAGGCTAAGTCAAGTCCTAGTAACAGGTCCCTATGTGATAAGAGAACCCTTTAATCCATCCAGCTGCCATCCTCCCTCCTAAGCAAGCAAGCAATCACAACCTGCCCTTTAGCAGCACCATCAGTGTTGAGTTGAACCCGGTTGAGATGAGGAAAGACCACTCAACATGTAACGGAAGAAAACAGGGGCAGGGTATAAAAGGGATTAAATTTGTTTTTAAGGGTAATTTGGTAATTTTACCCTTTAAGTTAAAAAAAAAAAGAAAAGAAAAGAAAAGCATAAGTGTCGGTGGCACAACAGAGGAGAAATTTCTCCTCTGTTTGTGCGAGTGAGAAGCGAGAGAGAGAAAGAGAAAAAGAAAGAAAGAGAGAGAGAGGAAAACGGTAGAGAGAGAGAAAGAGAAAGAGAAAGAGAGATAGCGAGAGAGAGACAGAGAGAGACAGAGAAAGAGGAAGAGAAAAATAGAGAGAGAGCTCTATATTATTAATCTGCTAGCACCCACTTGGTTTTAGAGCACAAGGTGAGTTATTAATCTTTGAGTTTTTGCTATTTTTGGTATCTTTGAGTCATGAGAACTCTAAAATATAGTGGGTAGCTCTATTTTGTGGAATTGGTGACAAAATAAGGATTGATGATAATTTCTAAGGGATGGTTAAAGAATTTGGAGTTAGATTGGAATAGAAATTTAATGTTTCTTGAAAGAATTTAGAAATCTTAGAGCCTCTGCTTAAGTTATATTAGGAAAAAGGTTAATTAGATTTATTAAAGTATTTTTATTTGTGAGCAGATTCACAGGATACTACTCCACTTGCCTCCACAGGAGCTGTTGGAGATAGTTGAGACTAGTTCTTCATTTCTGTGAGTGGATAATTTATTTAGTGGCAGTTTTATAATTTTATTTGGGGAAAACAAACCTTCTAGAATTATTTAAATTTTATTCAAATGAAGTTTTATTATAAGGGATGATTAAATTATATTTATTTCCACATTGTGTTTGGAAATATTAAATGTTATGGAAGTTATATTTGAGCCATAGTTTTATTGATTTTATGAGCTATTTGAGCTGTGATTTATAATTATTAAAGTGAAAGTTTAGCTGGATATTTAGAAATGATTTCAGAATTTGTATTTTTTTTATATTTTCAATATCCATTATGGGTTACGTGTTAGAACACCGTTTGCCGTTAGCGAAGAGATATAACGGCCTATGTGCACATAGTATATACAGAGATTGTTTCAGTTTGGCTATTGGGTGAGAGAACCCTTAGCCCTTTTCGTGGTTGTAGGGTGAGCGGACCTTAGCCACAAGATTTGTGCCGGGTGAGGCATGGCCCCTGGCTTAAGATGAGCATAAAAATTGGTATGTTGGGTAGAGTTAACTCCCCATTATTGTTCTTTCAGTGGTACCCATATGGATGACGTTATTGATTATTAGAATTTTAAAGAAAAAGAAATTTATGTTTATGCATGGTTTTAAGAAAAGAGAGTATTTGACATAATAGTTTTGTTTATAAATTTTATTTTCATCAGTTAGTTTGTTCAGAGATTGTTAGAAAGTTTAAATACTCGTGCTATTAGTTGTTTCCCTTCCAATTCACTTAGTTTATTATTCCCTCACTGAGTCTGTGTGACTCACTCCATTTCATTCTTTTCTAATTCAGATTCGCAGACAGCTGAGTAGCTGGTTCCTGGGATTTGCTGTTCCCCAGGCTTATAGTATTTTGGTATATCTCTATTATTGTGGTGATCAGTGTTGTATTTTGACTCCAGTATTTTGCAGCTATAGGGAATAGTATTGTAAATTCTTTTGAGTTGTATATGTATAGATGGTGCATGAGAAAGAATCATGCTTGTTGAAATTCTGAGAATTTGCTGTTTTTCAGGTTGAGTTTAAAATTTTGGTTAGTTCAATTTTTAGGGGAAACTCTGCCGAATTTTTGGTAGCCTTTTTCTAAGTTTTAAAGCAGTTTTTCAGCATTCTTAGTTAGGCTTGCCAGGCTAAGCAAGTGTTGAGTTGACTTAGCCTGTGCGCTGGTCATGGTCTAAGATTGGGTCATGACACAACACCCCGTCAGATATAACCACCAACACTAACATGATTCTTGAATCTCACCTCTCTGATATGTTTGACGTAGTTCAGGATGCAAATGGTGGGATTTGTAGGTAGTTCGAACTCATTGTCAAATAAATCTTTATTTCTCTACTTCCACATAAACCAGCACATAATCCAGAAAAAAATCACTCCACTCCAGGCTAGTATGGTGGCTAAGGTGCATAGTAAGATTCAATCTCATCCAATCATCATGGTCAAGGGAGTAGAACTCTACCATTCGGTCAGAAGCAACTAACTGGAGCTACACTTGGTTGGCACAAATACATTCACGTAACACGTGAATGACTGTTTCAACATGACCTGGGTAGAGGGGGCAATTTGGCCTGCTATTATTGGCCCAAAAGCTACGTTTCAGATACGACTCCAAATAGTATCCTTTGCAGTGTCATCGAATCCTACAAGTAAATGGTAGGCACTCCTAATCATAAAATCTCCATGAGGGCTTCCTATCCACACAATACTATATGTACCTTCAATATGAGCTTTGATTTTGAATTGATAAAATTAAATTTGAAAAAGGTTGAAATTTTAAAACATAGATGCACTAAAGTGTAAACAAAAGCGGTTATATAAATTATTTAGAATATATAATTGTATATTATGGAATTTTAAAGGCAGTTTGTAAAACTTGCACCTTCCCTGCTACAAGATATGATAGTGGTAACCTATTCACAATCTTCCAATTTCCCAGTGGAAAAAAACCATTGCTTTTGTTATATAAAAAATAAAAAATAAAAACACATTACTTCTGATAAGGTTTAATCCAAAATAATGCGATAATTTGTTCTAAAAGTAATTATGTTGGTAAACAGCTTGAAAAGCTTATACGAATCATGATTGGTGCCACAACAAGATTCCCAATACCATAGGTACCATATTAAAATGGGTAAGGGACAAGTTTGCTGGTAAGGTTTTTTTTTTTTCCATTTAAAATAATTAAAGTACTTGTACTACGTTTAAGTTATGCCGGTAAAAGATTCTTTATAAAAAATAAAATAAAATCTGAAATGCAAATAATGGTAATGATAATACATCACACCAATTGTCCTTACAACCCTACGACAATCAAGATTAAAAAAAAGAACAAAGAGGTCGATCCGCTTACAGTGGGATAATTCGGAGTGGTTTCTTTTTAGTCATATATGACGGTATACATTTTCCAAAAGAATACGGCCTTATTAGTACAAAGATTACATTTAATACTTTTGAGGATTGCTTTATTTGCTAGTAACCTAACCAAGCAGAAGGTATTGGCTGAAACCTGCTTTTAGCACATGCCAAAATATCATAGTAATCTACATGGTTGAAGCAATCACGGAAATCAGTGAAGAGCTTTTCAAACACCCTCCATTGGACTTTGACTGATCTAGTGTATGGGTATGGAAGAAAAACCTGCTGGAAATAATAACAAAAATAATTAGATGCTCTAAGAGACAAAATGATTGGTGAAGTAACACACGGAAGAAAAGCATGCAAGAAAACATATATGATATTGCACCAATTGCAATTTAAATTCTGACATCTAGAATCACACTTTACAATTGGAGGGCATAACACCAAAAAACATAATTATCTTGGTGCGAGAATGAGTAACAAGATATTTTCAGTTTGAGCTCCTCTTCCAAGTTATCACTTATCCGGGGTCAACAATAATACCAGCAGATGTGAAGAGGGTACACCTTTGCAGATAATATTTTTTAGGAAAATGAATATATTACGGTTATTACCTATTGTAATCAAGAATAATTGCATTAGTATGGAAGTTATAAAGGAAACATGGGTCAAAATCACAATTCCATGTTAGCTTCTAGAAAGAGGAGGAAAAAGAGGGGGCAGGGTGGACGGAGAAGCAAGAAAAGCAAGTGCATCCTTTGCATAATTGCATTGCCTCGTCACCCTTCCACACAAATACACATCACCGAACACTCAGTCTGTCAGTCAATCATTAATTCTCTCAATTTACTCTTAAATATTTTTTACCATACAAGAAAGTTTAGAAGGTATAGTTACAAGGTGCACTTACATCCCCTTCTTGGGCAAGCCGTTTAAGTAAGCAAAATGTCTGCTCGTTTTCCTCCAAATTGTCAAGAACAGCGAGCCAAATCTGAGAAGCAAGTTCATGGGCTATGTCTCTTGACTTGCCACAAGCAATGAACTGATCTGCTAAATAAACAGCGATTACCACTCAACAACTATCTAAAGTACGCAGATTCTACCAGCAACAAAAGATCAGCTGAATTACATGATGTGAAAAGGCTTGATGGGCTGTGTCATAACTTGCAGTTTTGTACTTAATCAATAAGCAAGGTTATCAAATTCTTAGTTTAATTTAATAACAAAGTCTTTCACATGCATAGCTCTGGTCAGTCATAATCAGGTGCCCCAAAGCAAGCCGAATTCAATAATAGACAGCCATGCAAGATAAGAAAACAGATGAAACAGCATGATGACAGAATAATGTAATCAACATTCTTGATTCTTGCCTATACTCAACCATCACTATCGAGTTAATATTTTAAATGAGTGCAGAGGATGCAGAGGCCTTGAATACCACAGAAACAAGATATATCAATGCATCCACACAAAGAGGAAGCAATGCTGGCAAAGAGATTTTTTTTTTTCATGTATTTCAAAATGTGAAATACATGATGAGATTCATGAACATATCAATTGTTCTTAAACCCAGCCATACCCACGCACAACAACCAAAAAAAAAAAAAGAGGATAAAACTAAAGCAGAGAGGCCACACCAATTATGGTTCCATGAAGTATTCCACTATGAGGTGGCATAATAGAAAGTTCAAGCTGCTCTTTCAAAAACAGATAACTATGGCCAACAATCTCGTCTATCTCACCATCCGAAGCAAAGATGTGTTTACTAATATATAAGGCCATGAATCTCCTGAAACCATTAGGAGAGAGTATTAGTATATCATGTGCACACATCATTTCTAGCACATGAAGACTTGAAACATGTTGCATATGTAAAGTGCATACAGCTGGTAAGCTCACACATAAAATCTCAAATGTAAGCAGTTATGCCCACTTGATTCAAACAGACGATATCACAAAAAGTTATGCTGAATTGTGTTTCACACTAACATTTTGTCAAACGAGTAATGTGGTAGCTCTAACCTTATACCATATTTGTTAGAACTTAGAAGTAGTGATAAGAAGGTAAAGTATTGGATCTTCCACAGGTAACCTTTCCCCCCCAAAAAATATAATAACAATAATAATAATAATAATAAAGTATCCTGCAACACAAAAATGAAGTGGGATAATAGAAAAAGGTGTTACTCACCTCTTGGTTATACCAGGAGGAATAGGTCCAGGCCATGTTTTAGCTGGATCGGCCAAAGGATAATTCTTAGCAAGAGCAGCTTGCCACAAGCATTCGCAACGGAATAGACTTGCCCAGTGCTTCTTAACACAAGATATTTGTGGCCACTCAGACACTGGGGCTCTTATGAAAATTTCTATCAGGAGATGATCAGGAAGCTTCCCAAATAAATGATCACTTGATTTTAAATCATCTTTGACACAATTATTGGTCATTAGAATGAATTCTGCATAGCAAGAAAGTGTCTCAGAGCCAGACAGACAACAAATAGAAGGAAAGACAAATGAAAAGGAATAATAGCATTCAATAGTTTAGCCAGAAGCAGAAGCAAGAAGTAGAAAAGAAACCCATCTTTTGTTTCAATTCAAATTCAATCAGTGTATCCAAAGTCCATTACTTTCCACAACAAACAAGACTAGAATGAATATTCATTCACCTTTGATTGATTATTGCATAGGAAAGCAAGTAGATAAGTTCAATACATGGAAAAGGAGAGAAGGGTCAGGCAGCAAGTGTTGATTGCACCTATCCCTCCCTCCCTCCCTCTGTGAGTTATGACTATGACTATGTGAATTCAATAAATAAATTCAAAGTGCGACGTACTTGGCGGATGAAACTAAGGAAGAAAAGCTTTGGAATTTCCAGCTGAAATAAAAGTTTGCAACTTAACAGACACAAAACCAAAAGGGTCTTTCTTGGCTCAGGTAAGGTTCCTTCTTATGCAAATGCAAATGTAAGGCCAGCAGGTGCAGGTCTTCAATGAATTTTGTTTCTTGTTCATTTTATTCATATTTTCCTTTCTTTTCTCCTAAATCTGATTTATAATAATAATAATAAAAGAATTATCGCTAATATATATCGACGTAGGTTTGTAAATTGTAATTGTGTACTGTAGTTGTAGGATAACTTGGGAGAATTAATGATAATGGCGTTGGAATGACGCAGCCCTTATGGTTGGTGGTGGTTGGTTGATAAACTATTGAATTGAATTGAATATATATATATATATATATATATATATAATATGAATTTAATTTTCATTCATTTTTAATATAATTTTTTTTTATATTGTTATTTAATTGTGTTAATATATTATATAAATACTCCGTGGTCCACAAATAATGTTATGCCCTTCCTGCCTCCCAGGAATGGATTGCCATTCTCCCCCATTTCATTTCATCTCATCTCATCATCTTTATCATAATATTATTTATACATATTGATATTCTTCTTCTTCTGATCAGCTTCATTATATATAACTGCGTCAATGTCACCGGTTTCCAATTCATTTACAAAGCTGCCCCT
This sequence comes from Styphnolobium japonicum, assembly GCA_023212625.1. Classification (NCBI taxonomy): domain Eukaryota; kingdom Viridiplantae; phylum Streptophyta; class Magnoliopsida; order Fabales; family Fabaceae; genus Styphnolobium; species Styphnolobium japonicum. Next base: position 7,518,833 of record JALBWW010000007.1, on the reverse strand, counting down.
GTTCTTATCCTTTATTCCCGATCACCACAGTTAGTTTTTTGAGTTTGAGCTTCTTCTTGATATGGGTTCCAGTTGATATAATAATTTAAAATTACAGATACTATAACCATTAATATGCTTCTTCTTCTTCTTCTTCTTCTTCTTAGGACCAAGTAGGAGGGAGGATCACCAAGTTGGAAAAAAATAAAAATTAGAGGAATGAACACTTTTGTTGTTGTTGTTCAAGTTTCTCAAAGAGCTCGTTTTCATTTTTCTAAAACTAATTTTTTTTATTTGTATCCTTCTAATTTCCATTTAGGTGCCGTTTGATCCTTCCCTCGAAGGGGGTTCAATTGCATAGGCAGATCAAATAGGAAAATTCAAAATCAGAAAGAAAGCAATGAACTCGACAAGACCACAAGTATATTTTAACTGTTTTCTTTTTCTATAATGTACTAATTGGAGGAGGTAATCTGAAGGCCAGGGTAGGTGAGACTGAGATGGAAGCTTTTCAGTCACATTGTATTATAGCATATAATATGGATGTTTATGTTTAAAACAAAAGGGAGGTGTTTATTTGAGTCTAATTTTTTTCTTCTTTTCATTTTTTATCGTAGTTTTGTTTACCATTTTGTTCAAATGATGCTTTCATTGACTTATTTTTCATATTTGTTGGCAGAGTTACTGCGCGCTACTCGTTTCCAACGTGCTTTCATGCAACTTCTTTCTGATTCGTAATTTGAAGAACTATCAGCTAGGGATCTGATGTTAACATCTGCATTGAAGCACATGCTAATACTATCTCCTTACTTTTTTTGGTTGCATGTACTATCTCCTTAGTTTGCCAATACATGTTGGTAGAACATATGAGTCTAATGCCATAATATTTATGCAATTCCGTGTATGTTATATCTGCATGCTTCTTCTTTATAATTAAATTTTAAAACGAGTTTAGAAATTAATGTTGAACCCTTGATACGCATATGTATCATTTTAGCTTTGAAAAAGGAGCAATGCAATATTGCTGTGACCTGCTAGAATTTTTGAATGATAACTTCAACAAAAATACTTCAAATGATTAACAGCAAGTTTGATTTAACTTTTAGAAACTTTCAAACTATGATTTAAGTAAACGCTTGTCTCTTAATATTTTTGTCCAAACCATAGTTTTAAAGTTTCAAAAGCTAAACCAAACACACACTAAGTAAATTTCATCTTGTGTGAAATAATATAGGTACATTCTTTCTCTCTTCCTTGCATACCACGCATAAGGCATTTTCATTTGACTTGAGCATTGGCTTATTCAGCACTCTTATTTTTACCTGTTACTGTATGGAGAACTCCCATTTTTGTTTTGAGAATTGAGACTTGCCCGGTACCCTCTCTCTTTTTAGTTGTTCTTGCCCAGCATATTATCGTCTTCTTCTGTTGTGTTGTATAAATACTACTCATATTCGATACAATACACAAATACAAGAATTTTTCAAAAATCTAGGATACAGATATGGTGGGGGTATATCAAATAAAAATTCAAAATTATAATTATATATGAAAAAAATATTACATAATTCATAATCATCACTAAAGTCATAATTCACAATTAACAAAATATAATCATTGCAATAATAAGTATTAATATTGTCTATTTTTCATTCATCATTTTGAATTCAATAAATATGCAATACATATTTGAATCACAAACAAAAAAGCTGTTCAGAAAATTAACACAAGTCTACAACCAATTCACTTACGGAAAACAGTAATCCAATGGTTTTCGAATCACCCATTCCAAATGGCTTCACTCATTTTTACTGTTACTGATTGGTGAATTTTTTTGGGTTTCACTCAATTCATATATTTCTTTGAATCCAAGTAGAAATAAAGGATTTGAGAGTCCTTTTTTCTTCTTTTAGAAATAGAATACTTTTGCTGATCAACATAACAGTTGCATTTAATAGCCTTCTTCAATAAGGAGAATTCCTTATGAGCCATAAGCCTCTGATCAATTTCTTCCTCTCCATGTGGCCACTTCCATAAACGAAGGCTTATTGAGTGCAATTGTTGGCAAGAAGTACAAGTTTAACTACTGCTCAATACTCATCAGTAGAGAGATTGGGCTCTCGTAAACACAAATACTCCTCCTCCACCAACAGCACGACCCAAAAGCATATTAGCATCCAAATAAGAAAGGTAATATAGTCCTCCTACTGATTGCCTACAACTCAAAAAAGCATCACATACGTATTTGTCAAAAAACACATGAATTATTTCAATATAGTAGCCCATGAGATACCTTCCTGGGTCCCTTACAGGGATTTGAGCTTTGAAAGTGCGGAGAAATTGCAAGATCTGCAGAGAAAAGCACAGTTGTATACAACTTATAAACAATATGTGTGTGTGTGTACAACATAACCATTATGTCATACACATAGCTGGTCTGCACTAGTCTACACACAGATACATAACTATTAGGCAATTCACATAAAACACATCACCAAAGATTTGGAGCAGAAACAATGGGATCTCATATGCCAGTAAGAGAGTGCATTCAAACTAAAAATCCAAACACACGGCCATAAATTAAGGTTGAATTACCTGCAGACTTATAAAAGATCGTGGTAGTATTGCTGGAGCTATTAGGGCCTGCAGCTCCTCACTAATATTTATATCCTGAACCGTGATCTGCCAGGTATAATTTGCATGTTTCATCTAATGTTACAACAACATCGTGTGCTCATTAAATACCAACTAAAGAAGGAAATGTCATATCAGTACCAAATATCAATAGTAAAGGAGTCTTTTTCTCAAATCTTAGGTAATGCAGAAGTGAAATTTGAAGGCATCAATATCATAAATAACAAATCAAATTATGTTAACCCTGGCATTTATATTAAGCTCTTAACACTTTTCTTGAGGAATACATTCTCATGCATAAACAGCATAATGGAATCTAGAAATGGGGCATAGAAAAAATGTTTTAATGAATACCAGAAACAAAATTAAAAGTGCATGTTCACTCTAACCTACGGACATTATATGTATCATGTACTATAAAAATTAAAAATTAACATCTGTTTAGATAGATGTTGTATCTGAACTATTATAGAACATGTTCATGTAAGCTAAAATGATTACCTCTTGAAACTGAAGCTAGATATTACGCAGAGAGACAATGGTAAACTTGGCAGATACAAGCAATGTAGCACCTTCTTGTTCCTGTATGAAATAGGCCAATAAAATTTTAATTTTGGGTCCAAGGGGAGAGCACCAAAAATCAAGCATAAGTATTTCATTCGATTTTCTTTTACCAACCATCTAAGCATGGGCCAGGTGTTAGCAAGAGAACAATATATGCAATTCCTAGAAACTTAAAGGAACTAGGTTCTGACTATTACGTTATCTCAGTTTCCCACACATTTGAACACACCCTTTAAAAACAAAAAACATTAAACTTCTGAGTTTGCTTGCAAATCATATGCCTTGGACTTACCCAATGTGTCTCCCGCAAATTTATAAAGGTTAAAGCACAAGTCATGTTCAAGGAATTGATAGCAAATATATCCAAATGTTCTTGACCCCATTTTTAATTTCGCTTTTTTCCCTGGGATGAAGTATACCCAGACCCCATTAAAAGCCTGAAAAACCAAATCCATTTTGCAAGGCATTTTCTTGAAATAGTAAGTAAAATTTTCAAGTATAGAGAAATGATCATTACTTCACTAGTAACAGGAATATAAATGACAAGTTGTTTTGCCATCTTGAGTTCTAAGAGAGCATATTCAAGAGTCAATTGAAGAGTACAGTCTAGTTAATCTCTTTATAATATTGCGGAAACAAAAAGGGATGAAATAATTGATAAGTGAAGTGGCATAATAGCGAGTTTGGGAAAACAAAAAATCACAATCCAGTGTCTGAACTGCAGGACTTTCATAAGTCATAACTTAATTGCAACCTCCTATCTAAGATAGGAGAAAGTAAAGGAAGGCACCATTTTACCTCTAACAAATTTGGAATACTCCATCGGACAACATTGCGGATAATACCTCCATTGGATTGATCACGACATTCAAATTTCTGAAAGATCTGTCCAACCTATCTCAACATTGAAGCAAATGAAGTAATAAAAAGGTAAGGGGACAACAGAAAAAATTTACAGAGAACAAAGGAAAAGCATTACCAAAATGACCTACATAAAAGCATTTCAAAGACATAATAGCTGTGAACAAGTGTAGCACCTAACTTGTAGCAATCATGTTAATGAGAAGACTCCCAAGGAAGCAAGATGCTCATAAAAATCATCTAGAAAATTAAATGAGAACGCTCACTGTAAGAAATTCGTTTTAACCTTGAAGCCTTGTCTATAAAATGGTTAATGAAAACAGTTTTTCATAATTAGAAAAGAAAAAGGAAGCAAAGTGTACAGTCAGAAGAAAACAAATTGACCAATATCTGGTTAAAAGAGGTAAAACGTTTAGAGATTTGTGAAAAGGAAAAAAAGATTTAGCTGTATACTGAATGTAGGATACCAAAATTTCATTGTTAGTACTTGAAAGAAAGGAAGTCTAGCAGCAGCTTCCAGAAGAATGAGAACATCGGGGGCAGAAGTATACTGCAGGCGCCATGTTCCATCCAACTTGGCCAAATTGATTGGCTCCCCCATGTTGTACCCCTCTACATTCACCTGCCAATCACATATACAAGAGAAAAAAATAATATACAGATCAACTTCATTGTCCTTTGCGTTCCATGTCCCATTTCATGAAACGATCACCTCACCCCTATATTTAGTGTAAAATTTACATTGAGATGAAAATGTGGAGTGTGGACAGGGCATACTGAGTGAACAAAAGAAAATAAGCAACAGACCAGAGCCTCCTCAATAGAAGAGCGTTGATCAGCAGTTGTCAAGAGCCCCCTTTGTGTCTCTTGGATAGAGCTCAAAAGTTCATGCTTTCTGTTCTCTAACTCAGAATCATATGCCTAAAACCCCAATAAAAGTTAACCGTGATGCAACAACAAGAACGAGTTGGAAAGAAAATAGCAACTAGCAAGTTAGCAATCATTAGAACAGGACAGAGAAGAGCAACCTGAGCAGCTGGGGTAGCTAAGGATGCCAAACAAGGAAACATTTTAGGCATGGTCATGGAGTGTTTCCTGGTGGTGCTAAAGAATGAACTCAAAGGCCTAACCTTGCAATTGGGCCTCTTTGCAGTCCATGGTGGGTACAAGGGTGAATGGAAAGCCAAGTCCATTCCTGCAGATATGGGAAGTAAATTCGAAATCTATGTTTGACATTATATTACTATCCAAAATCATGCCATGGCAATCCAGATTCCAGAGCCAAACAGTGAGTGAAAAAACAACGTCAAGAAGAGGAGGAGGACGCAAATTACCTTAATACCTTTCCTTTTTCCCTTGGTGACTGGTGAGTGAAGCGGGATTTTTCGGTGCTGTGCTTGCTTCGCCTTGAGTTGGGGAAGGAGATGCTTGTGGTTTGTGGTCAAGGTTTTGAACCTTAGCAGTTGCATGTAATAATACTGTACGTTATTATTATATAATGTTTTTGGTCTCTAAGAACTATAAGTTATTATTATCAAGGATTTAATTTCATTCACTGGATAAAAAAAATTTTACACTGTCATTTAATTATATGTTAACACATTATTAAAAGAATTAAACTTTTTAAGTAGTTATTGTGATAGTCAAACTTTTTTAATGATTTAATAAGACATAATTAAATGATAGTGTAAATAAACTTTACACTGACGGTGGATAGAAATTAAACTCTATTATTAATGTGATAATTGTTTTATTTTTTTACAACGAAAAATATATATATCATATTAATGAATTAATAATTAAGTATTATATGGTTAGTAGCAATTTTAAGATTATTTTAATTTTAATTTGTAAACAAAAATTAAAGAAGGATCGTTTGTGTGTCAAAATATTAGTTATTAACTTTTATAAAACTTAGTTTTGATGTTTGTATACCAAAATCTCACCTAAGTTTATGTAAATTAAATTCAATTTATACTAATAAATAAATTTTCGTGAGATAAATTTCTCATTGAATTGAAATTTTAAATAAATAAAAATTTATATTAATCTATATTTACTTTTTACTTCATCAATTTATATTAAAAAAATAGTAATATATTTTTAAATAATGACAATATTTATTGTTTGGTCCATACTTGTAGTGATGTGCATGATTAACAAAATAACTATGTATAATTCAGCCATCACATAACTGTTCCAATTCTTACACTAATATTAACGAATCCTAATATTAATAGAATGATTCTCAATTAAAAGAATTGGATGATAAGGATCTAATCATCTTTGAAAACAATAATTAAATAGGTTGACGATCGCCCATAAGGGGGCGATATTGTACGTCATGCTTCTCCAACTGCTACTTACTATCGTTCAGTCAAGTCCGCGTTCTTCCTCCCAATTCCCATCCCTGCAAAGTCCTAGCACTACGTTTACAATGATGAAGGGGAAGAGTATTAAACAGATGGCACAAGGTCTACCGTTATAAATGTGAAGCTCAATCCCAGGTTTCAATTTCCTTAAAGATGATGAAGGGACCAACAGTCCAAAGTAGAAAAAGTCCATGGAAGCTTAATATACACACAAAATAAAAAATAAAAAAACCCTTTATTACTAAGCAGGTAGACTTCATATAAAAAGTCTGAAAAAATGATTGAATAGTGCGGATTAAAAAAAAAATGACTGTTTAATTCGTTTTAAAAATTAATAAAATATTTAATTATATTAATTAATAATTTATATACAATTAACTAATAATTTATTTTCATTTAAATACTTAATATATAATTAATCGTATATAAATTATTAATATAGTTAAATCATTTATTTTTCAAACGGCACGGTCATTTTGCCAAAATCATTTGAGTCAGCTGTACGTTCAAATAGAAATACACAATAAACCAGGTGTGATTAGCAAACTAAGCTAATTGGAGCAACAGCGCACGGTTCAACACTCTTTAGAGATGCCTTGTGGTTAATATAAAGCCGATTTAAGCAAGAATTAGTTAAAGGCACTTCATAGTCTTACCAAAAAACAAAAACAAAACACACAAAAGACCACCCCAGCTGTTGCTTTGAAACAACTGAGAATCCAAATCCAGTGTGGACTAGGAGGGTTTTCAGGTTCTGGTTTGTTAGTCTCTTGCTGTCGTATTTCGGTTTTGTTTGTTGTTTAAAGGATTATTGTTTTTGGTCATGCTTATGGCTGTCCATGGCTTTCACTAGTTTAATCCAGTGGTCTTTAATAATAAAATCTCTTTCAAAAAGATACACTATATATGTAGAGAGAACTCTGAAGACACAGAAGGAACAACTCAACTTGAAATAATCATGATTTGGTACATAATTTGATCAACAAAAGCAAGATGAAAGCCAGTGTAGTGTGACTGTATAAATAAAAACAAGCCTAAGGTGTGTTTTCTGCCCATCTTCCCAGGACAATGTTTTCCAGAAACATAAAAAACAAATCACTTCCACAACTTCCGCAATGACATATTTTTCTCAGTTTCCTTTTTCATCACCTTGGCCACAGCCATCTCAAAATCCTCCTGCGTCACATGTACCCTCCTCTCCCTCAAAGCAAACATTCCAGCTTCTGTGCACACCGCCTGCAAAAAAAGACACAAGAAAATTTAGAATCAGTCTGGTTAGGACACACTTAAAATAAATGCATTAATTTACAATGACAGCATCGACAAATTAAATGCTATACATTCACATTAGTATGAATACTTAAAATTCATCACTATTCACTTTTACCATTATGACTTATTTCATACTACATTCCGGCCTAATCCTTCTACAAAGTCATCAATTCTTCCAGCATTATTGAATTTGCTGATATCATAATGGATTCTCTTATCTTGATAAAACCTCCTCACTGTTTCATGCAAGTTTGTGCATCTTGTGTCATATAAAACTATCCTAATTGCAACATAATAGTTTTATTTTTGCCACAATGTTTCCTTATGTTACTGCGTCCATCTGAGCACCATCTCTGCTATACTCATTTTGTAGTGTTTGTCTTGGTAGTTCAAGATTCTGTAGTATACACTCTGATGAGACATATAACACTTGTTGAATGTGATCAGTGCACCGCTAGATTTTAATGTTCTCTCTGATAATACAGGTCTCATAGTGCATACTCCGTTTGATCAAGCCATTCCTAATATATTTTCATGGTATGTATGCTCATTACCTTGCCATTGTTCTCAAGGGTAGGCCAAAAATATATAGGAAGTGTTTATTCATAGGCATCTCCTGTTTGTCAACCACAGTCCCTACTGCTTCTATCTTCTTCATCTTTTGCATTCATCCCTACTGCTCTCTGGGAACTTACATTTTATTCAGTCTCAACTCTCAAATAAACTTATCTGAATCCCCCAGCTTCTGAGCTAGAGTTTTATATTTCTAACTACCAAGCCACATAATTTGCCTCATCACCAGAGATAATATCTTGAACAATAATACAGGATGATAGTGTTAGTTACCTTCCATTCATTACACTGTAAAATTTCACTCAAGCCTTTTCCACCCAAAAATGTGACATATGCATGCTCATGCTTGGCATGAAGTAAAGGGAACATTATGTATAATTATATATTACAATGAAGGCACCCAAATAAGTGCGACCACAGAGTAATAATTTACAAAAGCAAAGGAGTTCAGCAATTCCACCACAAATTGCTTCAACAGTGACAAGTTTAAGAGGATTGGAAAGCATCTGGAAAAACCAAACATGCAATGCAAATAAAGTGAAAAATACCTTGAGCTCAGCACCAGATGCTCCATTCATCTTCTCAGCAATCTTCTTCAAATCAATGCCACGCATTAAATTCATTCTTCTTGAATGGATTTTCAAAATATCCTGCCGAGACTGCATCAAATTAAAGACACGGTCATCTTCAGAAATGTTTATGTTATGAATGCAGAAGGTGCACCTTCTTTCCCAGTACAAGTATATCAAAAGGGTAACATGAAGGCATTGATGCATACCTCTGCATTAGGGTTAGGAAATTCAATCTTCCGGTCAATCCGTCCAGGTCTAAGGAGGGCTTGATCCAGGATATCAATCCGATTTGTGGCCATCAAAACCTATAATTGCAGATTTCTCTTCAGAACTTCCTCAGAAAATTGTGAACTTAAAATCTTAAATGAGTCAGATAGAATGAATAAATATATGTTTATGTGTTACAGATTCCAATTTATTACAGTATAGACACCATGCTAGCTTTAAAATTCCCCTTCATATACTATAGCTGTATAGCAACATTATGAAGCAATATGTATTACCTTGATCTTATTTGAAGCTTCAAATCCATCTAACTGGTTGAGAAGCTCCAGCATAGTGCGCTGCACCTCACTATCACCATTGCCACTTCCAGATTCCATCCGAGCAGATCCAATACTGTCAATTTCGTCCATGAAGATAATTGATGGAGCATGCTCCCTGTGAAAAAGATTAGTGTAGTGTTCCATCATAAGATATATAATAATGGCTAAGCAAGTCTTCAGACATCATATGCCATTCTTTTAGACTATTAATCTGACCACAAAAATTAATGAATCAAGAATGCTAAATATAATTTTTTTAGGGAAGAAAAATGTTCTTTTGCTCTTTTCAAGTGCCATTTAGTGGAAAAAGGACTTAATATTCACACCAAATTCCAGTCATACATTGTATGCATCTAACTCCAAACTTGACAACCAAAATCTCAGTAACTACAGAAATAACTTCACCCTAAGTTGAGTTATGCCCTCTCTTAGAAATATCTTCAACCCACAAAATCATGAAGCCAAGAAGACATCTTTTTTCCCCCTTCTCTTTTCGGGTAGGGCAACAGATAATGAGTGAAGGAATCTGGGTAAAGAAGACAAACCTGGCCATAACGAAAAGTTCTCTGACCATTCTAGAACCTTCTCCAATGTATTTCTGAACTAATTCAGAACCAGACACCCTGATGAATGTACAATCAGTATGGTGTGCCACTGCCCTAGCCAACAATGTTTTTCCTGTACCAGGTGGCCCATAGAGCAGAACACCCTGTGATAAGTGAAAGATAGCAAGCATGAGAGAGAAGAACACAACTAAATATGCTGATGGAAGGACAGAAAATTGCGCTATAGCCTCAGAACAAGATACTACCTTCGGTTGAGCTATTCCAAGACTTTCAAACAGTTCAGGATGTTTAATTGGTAGCTCAATGACCTGTAAATTTGATCGCATACATGAGGCCCAGCAACAATGATGATGTTTTTATTATATATAATACTAGTACCTTATAATTTATACACATATACAAACACATGCACACAGAAAGAGACAAAGGGAGAAGTGATACATTGACAGACAGATGGATAGATAGATATCTCACAGACCTGACAGATAACGAACTTTTAAATACTAATACTGAAGAATGTCAGGCAATGTACCTCTTTCATTTCTTTGATTTGCTGGTCTAAACCACCAATCATGTCATATGTAGAATCAGGAACTTTTTCAACTTTCATCAGGTTGACCAATGGATCAACTTTGCTTGGCAGAACTAAATGAAGAACATAGCTGTCATTGCGAAGGGCAACTCTAGTAGATGGAGTAATCTTTGTAATGTCAATATTTTTATCAATATCAACGACATATTTTCCTTCTGGATGGACCTGAAGAAAAGAAAAGGAAAAATCAGTATCTCTGCTAGGTTTTCATCCTGCTTTATCAAATTCATGCACAAATTATCATTACCAGCATCAGATAAAATCATGAATTCATGAGTATCAAGGGAAAATAAAGAATAAAGTGTAGTCCGCGAAATAATTACTTTGGTGTGTCTTCTATGTATTAAAACATCACATAAACCATCCATCATTCCAAAATCCAAACACACAACACTCAACACTCCGTGAGGACAGAAAAGGTGAGTAAGCAAGCAAGATGACAATGCATAATTCCAAACACATAAGTTTTATAGACTAGCCAATTAGGTGATCAGAAACATAGATCTATAAAAAGAAATGAAGCACTGAAACGATAAGATGATGGGCATGTGTCCTTCACATCCTATTCTGATTGAAGCAAATGAAAAGTTGTTACGAGACTACATTAATCAATGATTAGACAGGGATATTCGAGTCTACGACAAGACAACCTTAAAAAGGGATTCATTGAGCAATAAGTAACGAATCGAAAGAAAAGAGACATGTCAAGCGAATAATAATGACAACAGCAAGAGAACAAAGCATCAAATTCATCATGAGCTGACCTTGACTAAAACTTTGTTCTTGCCCATAACTTTGACAACTTCACCAACATACGATCCAGGCTCCTGAAGAAGCTGCAGTTCTTCACGGAGCATCCTCACTGTTAAGAATAAACATATAAAATATAAAATAAAATATTAGGTCGAAAATGAAAAAAATAAAAAAATAAAAAGAGAAAAAAGGTGGGGGTGAGGGTTAGGGTTAGAGAAGGGAAAAGGGACCTCTGGAATTAAGCTCGTTTCGCTGAGCTTCAAGACGGTTGAGGTTATGGGTCTTGTGGCGGAGAAGGAGCTGGTGTTCGTGGATGTGGAGAGAATAGTACTGCCGCAGACCCTCGCCCTGCTTGCTGGCCTTGGCTGAGCAACTCTCCTCCGGTGCGCCATCGACGTGCTTCAATTCCACTCCCACGGTAGCCATTGATTGATTTGATTGTCAAATTGCAAGATCTCGATCGATCGATTTCTATCTATCAAAGCGAAAGCAAATAAAACGTCGGTGAACAAAACTAGAAAGAAATTGAACCTTCCACTACACTCCTCGTCTTTGTTTAGTCTAGTACATGCCTTGCGAGGGCAACGAGAGAAGGGAACACCAATTGATTCGCTTATTTGGAATTGGGACGCCTCTGTTTCTTCTTTTGGGCCATTCGAGGCCCTCTATTCTTTTCAATTACATTTATTCTACACAGATCTAATTACGAAATGGATCCAAGCTCAAGCCCACAAGCCCTCAACAACCCTTGTGGGCTCTCGCCTTATTTTCTATCTAAATAGTTATAAATTAAAAACAAATTTTATGAAATTTTAAAATATTACTAAATTACTAAAATATTTGATTTAAAAAAAAATTTTGTTCGAGGGGCTCCAACTCTCGTATATCCAGTCATCCCGCGTCGTCCAGATGGAGGCAAATGTCATTTTGTACCACATTTAATTGTTTACTAAACTCTTCATTAAAATTCATAATATATAATACTTAATTTGCGATCATTTTAGCTTTTATCATATTTTTTATTTAAACAAATTTACTCATATTGTAATGAATGTTAATTTTTTAAAATAAATTAGACTCAATCTTTTTAATCATTTAAAGAAAAAATACTAAAAAGATAAAAAAAAATGAATACTTTTAAAAGTTTAAAATTTTATTTTTTTACTTTTTTTTCTTTAAGTAAGTTAAGTTGATATATTTAATACTTTCAAAAGTTTAAAACGCGGATTTTGTTTCCTCTTTTTTTTTTTTCTTCCTCTTTTGGTGAAAACTGTGGTCTATTTTAAAATAGGATAGGCTTGTTATGCATCTACATACAGTCACAAACTTACAATCGCAGTTGACAATGATTCGTGTAAGCAAAGTAAAGCCCCGTTGAGATGAGAAATTTTAAAATATTCTTAGAGTATTATTTTTATTAATTTTTTAATTATTAAATTAATTTTAATATTTTTAAAATTATATTTTAATTTTAATTTAATGATATATATGCTTGTACCATATTATGTGTTATATTTTTAATGAGGTGGTGTAATAAGGTCTCCAAAATTACATAGCAACGTGGCAATTATTAATTGGTGGATGCAGAAGAGAAGGAAGGTTCATACTCCACTTTGCCATACATGTATCCGCACCGGATCAAAACTTCCCTCACCACAACGTCATATATCGTGGTGCTGTGCCTATGCTCTACAAATTTGCCAATCCATGCCTTCACGTTCTCCCTCCATCTCTCGCAGAGCCACACACAACACAAGTCTTGTCTTGTTATCTCTGTTGCTTCCTTCGATCGAAACCCTAGGGTTTTGATCTTTTCTCAGATCTTCAAATTCAACGCTCTCTACTTTGTTGATCGTCATCACTTGCCCTCTCTGATCTGATCTCTTCCTCAAAATGCCTGCGGTTTACGGAGCTCGCTTGACCACCTTCGAGGACTCCGAGAAGGAGAGTGAATACGGTTACGTTCGCAAGGTATACTCAACTTCCATTGATCCTTTTCTTCATTTTCCTTTTCCATTGGTTAGTTCCAAAATGATCGGTTTGATTCCGTTAGATTTGCTTTCATTTGTTTAGGATTTTTTTTATATCTAGTACTATATGAAGTATGAGATATTAAACTTCGATATTCGGATCGAATCACGTGGTTTCGTTGTTGGTGTTGAGTTTGTCGATCTTCAGTCCAAGGTCGATTACGGCACTCTTACCTGCTCTGTTTTTGTGAATTTGAGGTCATTTCGTGGTTTGGAATTTTCAATTTCAGCTATTGAGAGTCTATTATGAATTTATGTTGAATTTGTGGTTATTGTAAAGTTACTAGCCTTTTTGAGAGGATTTATCTTTTATTGTTTGTTTTTATTTTAGTGTTTGGTTCATTGTCTGATGTTTTATATGACAAAGGGTACACCATTTGTGTGTTTGTATGCTGTTACTATAATTCCTTGATACAAGTTGACTTTTGTTTCATTGAAGATATGATAATTTTTCAAGTTGTTCTGGCAGCGATAATACCATATGTCTTTCATGCCCCATTCTCCTTAATTAAATTATTTGGCCTGTAAGTTGAACATAAAGGCCATGGATGCTGAAGTTGTATCTTTTCCCAACTAAAACAGGTATCGGGACCAGTCGTGATTGCTGATGGCATGGCCGGGGCTGCTATGTATGAACTGGTGCGTGTTGGTCGTGATAGCCTCATTGGTGAAATTATTCGTCTGGAAGGGGATTCTGCTACTATCCAAGGTTCTACACTTTGAAACTCCATACCCTTTAATATATGATGAATGCATAGTGGATATGAGATGAGATTTTTCCCTTTTTTCAATTATTTTATTTCCCTTCCTTTTGTTAAATTTTATTTGACGAGAGACTTTTTGGTTATCTGCAATTTTAGTTTATGAGGAAACGGCTGGTTTAATGGTTAACGATCCAGTCTTACGGACACACAAGGTTAGATTCTATATTCCGTTCTCTTTTTGTTTAAATTCCCGTTGCCTGCTTCAGCTGATAAGCAGTATATTTTATAACAGCCTTTGTCCGTGGAGTTGGGGCCTGGAATTTTGGGAAATATTTTCGATGGAATTCAGGTTTGCCTTTCCTCTATATGCAACATTTGATTATATCTTACTTCAATAGATGAACTAATTCAGTTTATTAAGTTTTTTGTTTTCCAACTTTAACATTTCTGATCAAAACAGAGGCCTTTGAAAACTATTGCTAAAATATCTGGTGATGTCTATATTCCTCGTGGTGTCGCTGTTCCAGCACTTGACAAAGATATACTTTGGGAGTTTCAGCCTAAGAAAATTGGTACTAGAGAAAATATTGTTGCTATTTGTTGTTAGGTTCTATACAGAAAACGATTGTTGAGTGGTCCTTTTGCCCCTGATGTTTTATTTTATCCACTGGTGACAGGTGAAGGAGACTTATTAACCGGTGGAGATCTATATGCTGTATGTTTTGTAGCCAATTAGGTTAGATTGTCAGTTGCTCCTATTTCTGTTTATCGATTTTTTTCTAAAGCTTTGTGTGGATTATTTACCATTGCAGACTGTTTTTGAGAACAGTCTAATGCAACACCATATTGCTCTTCCTCCTGATGCTATGGGAAAGATTAGTTACATTGCACCACCTGGCCAATATTCCTTGAAGGTTTGTCTTTAAACTTATTCGCTATTGTATCTCCAGCTCTATTTCTGTTAGAAGATCATTGTTAAGTCTAGTATTTCTTTTAGAGTGCTGTTTGTGGCCCCTCTTTGCTTCATAATTTTGTGATGACAGCAGGACTGCCAAGATTGTATATTAGTTTATACATCTTCAATTATCATTCGTTTAGGAGCTTCTCGATAGTTTCTGCAGTATATGATTCTAGTCTTTCTATCTATTTGCAGGATACTGTATTGGAGCTTGAGTTTCAAGGTGTCAAAAAGAAGTTCACCATGCTTCAGGTTTCTAGATTTTTCTTTTTTGTTCCTTTTAGTTGCTTTATTGTAGTATTGGTTTTCCTTTTGTCTATTCTACATTACAACTTTGCTTGCATGTACTTTTCCCATTTGCAGACTTGGCCTGTACGTACACCAAGGCCTGTCGCATCAAAACTTGCAGCTGATACTCCTCTGCTTACTGGTCAGGTAAACTTAACTGTTATTGGTTGTCTCATCTATGATCTAATTTTGATAGCTTTAATGCCTGATGACTTGTGTTTTGTATAGCGTGTTCTTGATGCCCTTTTCCCCTCGGTTCTTGGTGGGACTTGTGCCATACCTGGAGCTTTTGGTTGTGGTAAAACAGTCATTAGTCAGGCCCTTTCTAAGGTGAACCTAACACAGCCCATCGAGGCATAATTATTTTGTAATTATAAAATGTTTTCCTAATTCATCAAGCGTTTTAATTTGTCCTTTTTTCTTTTTGGCAGTATTCCAATTCTGATACCGTTGTTTATGTTGGTTGTGGGGAACGTGGAAATGAAATGGCAGAGGTATGTTTCCTTTCTAGTTACTTCTATCAAATATGTGTTTGTTATTTTGCAGTTGGTCAAGCCAATTTAATGATTGTTCAGGTTCTGATGGACTTTCCGCAACTTACAATGACATTGCCTGATGGTCGTGAAGAATCTGTCATGAAGCGTACAACACTAGTGGCTAACACTTCAAACATGCCAGTGGCTGCTCGTGAAGCTTCAATTTATACAGGTGACTTCTTACCTCTTAAATTCTAGAACATATTTTTTATTGTTGAGAATTAATCTTTACTAATTCTATCCTATTGTCAATTATAATTATATTTGGCGTGTAAATGTAGTTTAGTATTGCAATCGGTAGTGTTTCTTAGCACCTGTCCTTGCCGTGCAGTAAACTTCAGATTTTGATCCGTGCTTACAGTTTCAAAAGTGGAGAAGATCCATATTCTGCACATTGATATGCTACTCTCTATATATTCCTATATTTTCCCCCTGAACTGAAACTTTATTATATCTGCACTTATAATTTACTAGTTTTGACATGTGTGCTGCATGTGATTTTTAATACTTATTTTGATCATGTATAAATCACTTCAGTTATATATATTAATTTTAATTTCTAGTAAACATTAACAGTGCATGCAAATAATAATATAACTATCAATAAGAAAGTTGTGAATTTGTGTGCTATGCTCTTTTACAATCTTTTAAAGTATAATTTTTTTCATGTATAATCATTATGTAATATTTCAATAAAAAGCAATTCCAATTTTTTTTATTCCAAATAGAAGAAAACTTTAATAGATGATGCAGTATTTTGGATAATATGTAAAATAAATGATTACTACGAAACAAACGTGTAATCAATTATTTGAGGTCCCTACATATATAAGGAAAAAGGTATTGAAGTTAAGTGACTTCAAAATTTAAATAAAACTACTACTGCGATATTTAAAGCCATATTTTTCTTATTTACTTTTTTTTTAATGATATGTAACTTTAGAAAAGATTACCTATTTTCTACTAATTAGCGTTAGAAACATTTAGCGAACCCAAAAAAAATTCTATTGGCTTACAATAAGGAAACTTGAAAATCTTATCTATTTTTTTAATAATAAAAAGATACTTTAATATGTACAAAACTTAAGATGGTAATTAATAATAAGTTGAAGGTTATTTTTGGAAAACCAAAAGTTTTTGCAATCCACGCTTTTATATGTAGTAATAATAATATAGATAAATTGTGTTTAATGTTTGCATAATTGTCGGGCTAAACCCATTTACGTACTTTTTAATGGCTAATCTGTATATTATTACTCTGCAATTCATTCCTTCTGCCATATGTTCAAACTTTTGGAATAAGTTTTGGTTATGATGATTATTTTGGTTGGAACTTTTCTTTGCATAATCTCTTTTCTTTGATTCATCCAATGACCAATAAAATTAAAAATGCCATTATGTAATGATGTGTATTTTTTTTTTTTTTTGGTATTTTGTAATGATGTGTATTTACCTGACTATGAGTTAGTACCCATGGGGTAGTAGCTGAGTTGGAAAAATACTGAAAATTCTCAAGTTATAATGCTACCTGAGAATTTCTGTATGTGTTGCTACTTGCTTGTCTTGGTAAAGAGTATTTTTTAATTAGTTTAACCCGGTGGGTGATGCTGTTATTTGGATGAGAAAGAACCTATTGCAGGAGCCATCTTTTGACTTTGTTTTGTTTTGGAATCTCAGGAATCACTTTAGCCGAGTATTTTAGAGATATGGGATATAATGTCAGCATGATGGCAGATTCAACTTCTAGATGGGCAGAAGCATTGCGTGAAATCTCTGGACGGCTGGTGAGCATTTTGTTATGCAATGAAAGATGATCACCAGTTTCTCTTAAAGAGAGTTTTACTTTTTTTTTTTTTTTTTTGTGCTTCAGATACATATATGATTTTGTAGCTTTACTTGATGATGTTAGATTTTCTTTCTTGATTAGTGTAAAATATTAATTAGGCATGAGACACTTGGGAAAACATTGACATTGATCAATATATTTTGATGTTATTGTTGTCTTCCACAGGCAGAAATGCCTGCAGATAGTGGATATCCTGCTTACCTTGCTGCACGTTTAGCCTCTTTCTATGAACGTGCTGGGAAAGTAAAGTGTCTTGGAGGTCCTGAACGTACTGGTAGTGTCACAATTGTTGGTGCTGTTTCTCCACCTGGAGGGGATTTCTCAGACCCGGTGACATCTGCAACCCTCAGCATAGTTCAGGTAAAACTATACTTTCAAATATGGTTATCAAAATGGGGTAACTTCCTGGGAAGAAAGTCTGTATTAGGTTGTCTTGACTGATGCCCACAAATTCTTAAAAGTTAAAACCCTATAAAGATTGTCAGTACGAGTATCCGTCTGTTTATTTCTTCTTCTACCTATTCTTCTATTACATTCATCTATTGTGTAAGTTGATTTTTTGCTACTTGGCAGGTTTTCTGGGGTTTGGACAAGAAGCTAGCTCAGAGGAAGCATTTTCCTTCTGTGAACTGGCTTATTTCTTATTCAAAGTACTCAACGGTATGTCCTAAAATTGGAATTGGTTACCTTGTAATTCATATTCTCTCTTCAGATTTCTTCATTTGTATGTATGCATATAGTTCCTGCTTTGATTCTATAACATTTTTTATTTTTTATTTTTTATTTTCACCTTTAGGCACTCGAATCCTTTTATGAGCAATTTGATCCAGATTTTATAAACATTAGGACAAAGGCTCGTGAAGTTCTGCAAAGAGAAGATGACCTGAATGAAATTGTCCAGGTGTGTACTTTTATTGGTTCTATCATCATGATACTCTCCTAGCTTCAACTTATGGGGACAGAGGAGGCGTCATAAGTAACCCGAGAATAGACTGTTAAATAGTGCAGTATATTAAACCTGGGTTACAAAATAAAGTCAACGCAGTGAATAGTCTGATAAAGAGTGGAGCTTTAACACACTATGCTAAATGCCTAAATTGTGGCTTTTTTTGTAGTTTGGACAAAATTTATCAGGAGGTATATATGTTTGTTTAGTAAGTAGTAAACCAAACTGGATCATTTAAATCTAATATAATGACCATGTAAATTATTCCAGCTTGTAGGCAAAGATGCTTTAGCTGAAGGAGATAAAATCACCTTAGAAACTGCAAAGCTTTTGAGAGAGGATTATCTTGCTCAAAATGCTTTTACACCGTAAGTGCCCTTGTAATTGGTTAACTTTGACATGTATTATATCAATTCAAACTCCTTATATTGTTGTTATTTGTTGCTCAACTTATGTTGGTTCCTTTTGCATGGCTGCGATAGATATGACAAATTCTGTCCCTTCTACAAGTCTGTTTGGATGATGCGCAACATTATCCATTTCTACAATTTGGCAAATCAGGTATGGTGGTGTGAGGAATCAAGCAGTGGTTTGATGTTCTTTACTTTAGAATAAAGAAAAAGCCATATATTTGGCTCTGGCAGTCATTAATGGGGTTTATAAGTTTCCATGTAAATGTAGGCATTTAGGTTCAAGTTAACAGTTCATTTCGTCTCTTCTGCTATCCTTCGTTCACATATTCTGAGACCAGAAATTGTTTTTTTTCTTTATGTTCTGCGTTCTTGTTCATAGCTCAGCCAAAGTGTTATTACTTAGGCTTGAAAAGAGATTTCAATTAAGATGGTTAAATTGCATTCAAATTGTGGATCTTTAACATGGGGGTGGCTACATGTACAGGCGGTAGAGAGGGGAGCTGGTACAGATGGTCAGAAGATAACTTACAGCCTCGTCAAGCATCGTTTGGGAGATCTCTTCTATCGTTTAGTGTAAGCAATTTTAGTGCTTCACAAGATGACTCATTTTGACATGGAAAATCGGTCTTATTCTGTTGATCTGTTGTCATTGCAGGTCTCAGAAATTTGAGGATCCAGCAGAAGGTGAAGCTGCTTTGGTTGCCAAATTTCAGAAGCTACATGAGGACCTGACTAGTGGTTTCCGCAACCTTGAGGATGAAACCCGGTGATCGGAGATTGCAAGCTTGCTCAGGAATAGTGTTTTTCCGAATGTATGAGGCGATCAAGGATCCTGTAGTGCAATGTCCCGAGTGTTCTATCGTTTGACTGTTAGATTCGTTCATATCACACCTCTTTCCATTCCTGGTGCTGGTTTGGCTTTTGATCTAGTTGCTTGTGTAGCTATAATTACGTGTTTCAGTCACCCCCAGTTATTTATTGAGAATAAGAGATGAAACATGTTCTTTCAATATTATGCATTTAGGCGAATAAATTTATTTTGGAAATTGAAATGCCTGCGGGCATGTGGATTCATAAGATGGACTCGGCGGGGGATGTGGACTATCTAAATCGTGTATTTTATGGATGGATTCAACCTTGTAGCAACGAGTATGTGAATCTTGGCTGATACAATAAAATTTACTAGCCGTAATATTTAAATGAGCGTATTTTTCTTTTCTTTTCTTTTTATCATTTTTGCTCGATACAACAACTATATCTGGAAATCGCATGGCCGCATGTTATATATATATATATATATATATATATATATATATATATATATATATATAATATTTTTTGAAGTTTTATTTTGCTGAACTTATCTAGTGCATAGCTAATTAATCTGTTCATTTTGTTTGTGGATGTAGATTCAATAGTTTGTATTAAGAGTGTTTGGATTAACTGTAAAAAAAAATTATGTTAAAAATTAATTATGTATATAATTAATTTTAAAAAAAATTAATTGTGAAAAAATTAATTATAAAAAAATTAATTTCTGTTTGGATATGTTAGTTTATAATTAATTTTAAGATAATTTTATTTTGATTGTACAAAATGAATTATTTTTATATATTAAATTAACAAAAAATATATGAAATAATTAAAAAAATTATTTAGTTGATGATAAAAAAATATTTATTTATTAAAAAATTTTAAAATAATCCAAAACTACTTAATTAAAAATTCAAAATAAATATTTTTGTAAATAAATATTTTTAATTAATGAAAAATAATCTTAATTTATAATTAATTTTATATATTATAAATAAATATGATAAATTTTAAATAAAATAAATTTTAATTATAAAAAATCTGATTTCCCAAACATGAGCAGTACAATATGCTAGTAGTATTGGTTTTGTGAGAAACATAATGGCCAGCTAATCAGGAAATCCAAGCGTCCATGGCAGATTTTCTTTTTGTGAATATAAGTAGTTTTGGGAAAATAATTTTCTTTTGATTTATTTTAAAAATTAATTAAGTATTTAATTATATTAATTAATAATTTATTTTTATTTTAATACTAAATATATAGTTAATTATATATAAATTATTGATTAATGTAATTAAATATTTTTAAAAAACTGAAGATTTTTGTCATATTTTTTTTAAGGTCATTACATAGCATATCATTGCGCTGGTCTTTCTCCCCTTGAAATGTCGGCTGTCTCAGAAACATCCTCCTGTTCCTCTGTTTCCTATAATTTGCGTAAATGGGCTTGTCGGTAATTTTTGGTTAGGCCTCATCCCATCACTCTGACCATTATGTTTTTGTTTAACAGGGAGGAGAATACCGTTAATAACACCACCCCCCCCCCCCCCCCAAAAAAAAAAAAGAGAGGAGGTGAATGATGTTGCACCTTGTCTGAATTTCCTTTTCCTCAATGAATATTTCATTTCTTAAGCAAAAAGGAGACATTGATAAGCTTTAGCCAAGTTACTTTCTATTTTGTAAGTAGGATAATTTGCACTGTATGTTTCCCCCAATGACGTGTGTTTGGACTTTCGACTTTGGAATCTTTAAAAAAAAATTATTTCATTTACAAAATGAGTTTCTATGCTAAACTTATTTATAAATTGTAATGATATTTATTTGAAAGTATTAGTAAATCATTCCATTTCACCTAATTATTTTCAGTCTTCTAAATAAGAAGTAATCGTCTTTTAAGTAAAAATTCTTTGTAATCAGCTTCCGTTATCAAAGCAATGTACACTTTTCCTCTCCTCCATAACGGTCATAAAGAACAAAGCATTTTTCCTTTCTTGCACATAAAAAATAAAAATGGAAAATTTATTGAAGGTAATAACATCACTTCCCCATCCACAAGAAAGAAACCAAATTATATCATCCGAAATGTAGCTTACTCCAAAATAAAATATCGATCTCTAGTGACAACAACTATTGTGCATACACAATGGCATCAATATTACACTATCAAATACAAATGATAGGGGCTGGCCTTCGTACTTGTACACCTCATTGAATCATCCAGGACCAACCTTAGGAATATCATAATGCTCGCTCATATTTGCGAGATATTGGTTGAAATCCTGAATCCTATCACGGTGAGATTTATTAGAAATCTTAGCCAATCTATGAACATCAAGTTGCTCCCTCTGTTCTATGTATCGTCTCTCTGCCGGTGTAAGATGATCATCATAATGAGCAGGCTTCTCTTCCCCGCTCAATTTGCTCACATCATTTATATCTTGATCTTCAGGATCTTTAGCTTGTTCTGTACTTTCACCTACATCAAATAACATAAACGATACAAATTATATTGCATAATTTATGGTGAACTAAAAATAAAAAGATTAAGGAAATATGAACCAAAAAGAACTGTGAGCAGTTTAAGAAATCATCTGTTTTGCACAACAGTTTCTGCTTGCTGAAACTCAGAAAGAAGTTATCTAATATAAAACATTGAATTGTAAAAGTGCCATCTTTCTTGTTGAATGTTACATAAAACATTGCCCTCTATCTTTTTTAACTGCTCACCCTGATTCTAATATAAAAAAATCTCTGTTCTAACTAGGGTGAAAAATAACTAATTCTAAGGGGGGAAAGATGAACTTATTAAGGCCAAGTATGCAATAAGAGCTTCCATAATATGAAAAGTTTAGAATTTCACATAAATCCTTGTGTTTACCCTGATAAGAATTATTATTTTTTATCCTTGGGTTTACATTGAACATTACTAATACAAACCACAGTGGTTTTGTTCTTCCAAAATTCATACATTTTCTCATTGTGACTTTACTGGGCGATTGACAAGCCATCTTACATAACAAATAATTAGAGCAGCATAGTCATCAAAGTTTACACCCACATGTGAATCCACTTCCATGAGCCATTACTATAATATATGCAGCAGAACTATATGAGACGTGCAATTGAACCATTTGCAGGATGATAGTACCATATAAACAAGTATCAAGGCAAAGATTTTCACATGCTGAAAGATCTCAGCAAGATGAGCTGTTTTACTTGGCTAGAATCTAGATTAAAGACTATTAAGTTGTGTGAGTGTGTGTGTGCGTATACTAGTTATGACCATGGACACATTGTAAATTAATATTAGACCTCAATTAACGTAATAAAAACTTACAAGATAATTCCATGCCCTGACCCTGAAACCAAAATACCAACCTGCTGAAATTTCATGTTCAGTAATTTGTAAAATTTGATCTTGATTTCTTTTGTTCTTCTTTTTCTTCTTCTTCACTCCAGCAGCCTTCACATCCAGGGCCTTTCCCTTGAGTTTCAATTTCCCACCAATAACATTCTCATACGAAGACATCTCTGTCAAGCAATGATGAATCAAAAGTGATTTCAATGGAAAGTAAACTACATGCATAAAATTCTTACCACCACCCCCCCCCCCTCAAAAAAAAAAAACCTACCGGCATGAACGATGTGAACATAATTGAAATCAACGATGATTGATGACAAAAGTTTAAAAAAAAAAATTGATGCACACATGTAGAATGTACTAGCCCCAACTCCATACCCAGATAATCAAAATGACCATAATTAACTCCTGAACTACGAAATGACAGCTTAGAATCCTTTCCTCTGCATGAATGTTTTGGGGAACAGAACAAAGATCCTACCTTGTTATTGTTAATAAGCAGCGAAAGATCGAAAACAGTGTCAGAAATTTGATCTGATAATGAAGTTTTATAAAACCAAACATCAAAACAGAGCAGACCCCATTAAAAAGATTGTTTCAGCAAACTCTTGAATCTACGAAAGTCGAGATTGACGCTAAGGCTAAGAGGGGAGGAAAAATTAGCTAACTGGGTAATATAATATATACAAATGCAACCAAAGAAAGAAAGAAAAAATCATGAATCAAAGAATAGTTTCGATTCCAAGTTTAAATCTTGAATCACAAAGCATGTGAAAAAACCGATACAAGTCACAATCGCAGAGGAAGAAAGAAAGAAAGGTGTAAACCGAAACCTGAAACTGAACGGTCCTCCGATTTTAGGGCTCAATTCTATTCATTTCTTCTTCTTATTGGGTTTATATTTTTTAAATTTATATTTATCTACGGTTGTGATGCGATACTGATGAAGACTGGGTATCTGTCTATGATTTCAATATTAACACTTTGTAAGAGTAAGTTGGGTTTATAATAAGAGTTTAGTTTTGGTTTATTGTTATTGTAAAAAAATTTACTTTGTTATTTAATTATATATTTATAAATTAATAAATAAATTTGACTATTATAATAATTATTTAAAAATTTTAACTCTTTTAAATATGTGTTAACACATTATTAATAATAATGTAAAAAAATTTACATTAAGAATAAATTAAAATTAAATTTTTATAATTACATTACATGTATTTTATTTTAGACAAAAATAATATGATCTTATTAGTCTCACCTCACCCTGATTCATGAAATATTTTTTTTAACTCTTAATAAATTAGTTTAATAATTCATTTAATTGGTTACAAAAAAAGTACTAAATTCTTTTTGAGTTTCTAATATATTAAATTATTTTTATATTTTCAATATGTTAAATATATTAATTATTTAATACATAGGATTATTCGATAATATAGCATTTTTTCCTTTCCAAAGACTATATAAAAAATAAATATAAAAGATTCACTGCGAGGTTGTTGGATTCACAAAAATATCATGGGTTCAATTCAAGTTCTCGGGGCCACTAAATTTTTGTAAAGTATCAGTGTAGTCGAATGTAGTTTTTGGTATTAAACTTTTTTGGTTATGTCAAAGGACGAATGGAAGATAGAAGGACCCATAATAGTGAGGAGTTTAATTTCGCTTTTAAGAAATTTTATACTGATATTTAATTATGTATTAATATATTATTAAAAAATAAAAAAATTTAAATAATTATTATGATAGTCAAATTTCTTTAATAATTTATTAACACATTATTAAATAATTGTATAAAAAAAATTAGTAACCGGTTCAGTAAATAAAATCTTTTGGTGCCATCTTACACTGTTTGTTTGAGATTTTTGTAACGTCAAAGCGCATTTCAAGTTTTTAAATTTCTCAAGCGTTGGCGTTTATACTACGGCTAAGACAAACATAGCTTTAATAACTACCTGAAGGAACAGACTTAAAAGAGCAGAAAATAACAAGCCCATTACCTCTTCATGCACTTATACCTCTGCCACTCATAATGATAAGAATATAAAGTAAATAAGCTAGGGGCGAAAATCAAAGTCAGAACATTTGCTTCAAAAATCTGGCTCAATAATTAGTTCTCTTAAGTCCTACTCTCTATCAAAGTATCTCTAATCTCCATCGAAGATTGGAAGCTCAACATTGTAAATTAGTCCCACTACAATGCATCTTAAAGGGCACCAAGCAGAGGTGGTAAACAATACATAAGTACACATAGCGTCCTTAGTTACCACATGGCATAAAAACCAAGTGGAAGCCTTCATTAATAATCATTCTTCAGTAGATTCCTGGAATGATTCTGTGAGGGACCTTGTCGCAATACCGTTTCCAGTACTTGCCATACCTGCATGCAATGAAAATTTCCAACTTTATACATAAGATATTTTCTAACAACTGCGCTCGCCCCAGACTACAAATGTTCCTAAACCTTTGGTAATGAAAGTTTACTCGATTCCGCGATCAATACATTATTGGTTTTGACGAAATCATTCTTTTTTGTTCTTTATAATTGTGCTACATTAAGAAAACATTTTTTAGTGGCAACATGAATAGAAACATTCTTTTAATTTCTGTGTCTTTTTAGTAACACTGCCATAAGAAATGAACATGTTCTCAAATCTAATTGCTTTACACAAAAGGTTTTGTATGCTTAAACATCCCATTTCTAGCTGGCTGCCGGTATGTTGTTGATTTCATATTGATAAAATAGAAGTATCATATATCAGACTAATAAGTCATAAAACAAACTGTTTGTAAACATAGATGATGATTAAGAGGGTGTCTGGTAATCTCTGTGCGCTGAAAAGAAAATGTACAAGAGGGAACACTAGCAGATAGATCTGAATGCTTACTTGGATCTGCATCGATCATCATCCCTTTTTGCTCGATCAAAGAGAAGAATGGTAAGAAATATCACGTAGAAGTAAGCCAAAAACTGCATGGGAAAAAAAAAGCAGCTAAGCTAAACATTCTCTCCAATTGTCAACTTGTACAGAAAAACAGACACCCTTACATGACTGAAAAGAGCTGGGACCGTCCAGAAAAAAGCAGCTAGTATTTCTGGGACATAATGAAAATGTCGAGATAATCCCCACCTACAGGTACCACAGAAAAAGTGAATTGGTTGTTTTTAAGACACAAGACGTGTATGCTACCACAATTTTGTGTTTACAGAATTTCAAGTGAAAACTTACCATCCAGAGGTTAAAAGAAGGCTTCTTTTTGTCTCCCCAGAAGTGGTAGTATAGAAGGCCTCTATCTGCAAATGCATTGTCATCATGTCTAGCTTATGAAAGTCTAACGGCAAATATTTATGTAAGTATTCCAATCTGACATACATTATAAAGAAAATACACCAAATGAAAATCATATAGTAGATGCTACGAATCTACACCTTTGACGGAGCTTTTCCCCAGACCAAGCATTTCCCATTTGTCCTACGAAATTCTTGCCTTTGCCTGTCACAATCATAGTTGATGTATATGCAAAGAATGCCAGCCACTAAAATAAAGAGCGCTAGCTGGAAGACAAGGAGAGACATTTTCAGAAAATTTGGGAAAGAGACAGGAAGATATATATATATATATATATATAAGGAAAATTCTTCTGGCAACACCACTTGAACAACTCAGCCCTATCTTTGTTTTTCTCTCTATTCTTTTTGTCCCCCCACTGTATAACTACAACAGATCCGCAACACAAAAAAGAGGAGGATGGTACCTTGGTGCCAAGATATACAGGATGGTTGACAAGGTACATTCCAGGAGATGTATATACAGATGGAACCCACACCAAGCAGCCCCAGCAAATATAAAATCCAGCTGCAGGATTTAGGTATTATATAAGATTTAGTGAGACAATAAATAAGTTTAAATACAATGTGTACAATGAATTTATCAATAATGTATGTATGGAAGATATAGTATTAATAACCTAGGAAAACTAAAGAAGTCGTTCTTTTCTTTAAAGAAAAAGCCTTCAAATAAGTTGAAGTTACAGTACCATCAAAATACTGTTCTTTCTAATAACCACACTTCAAAAGAACATAATAGTAGAACAAAGGGAAAGAGCGAGTATGTCCAACAGAAACTAGAATAGAGGATATGTAAACCTCGATCATGTGCAATATCCATTGTGTTCAAATATCCAGCTTCCCACCAGAAAAACTTGGTAACATACACCAGCATTAATGTAGTATTCACAAGCATTGAGTCGGCTACCTTCCCATTTTCTTCATACTATTAAGACAAGAATACAAACATTAGAGAACTGGACCCATCACATCCTACTCATGGTGGTGATAAGTCAGTACCAGGCCATTATGTCCAAGGCAACAAAGAAGTCCAACCACATAAAGATAAATTTGAATCATATCCATATCATAATTAAATCTCATCACAAGACAACACAATCCATAAGTAGATAGCACTTAAGCTTCTATAGAGCTTGCTTAGTCACCTAGCCTCCAAGGCCCCCAGGCTCAAGCTGTTTCTACAAGGAAGTTTCAGCAACTAACAAATAAGTCTTCCAAAGGATTGTTAATCCTCAGTGTAAGCCAACTAAATGTTGGACTACAACCATTAAACTTGCAGCTGATATAAGACAAGCACTATTTGGTATAACTTAAACTTGCAGCTGATATAAGACAAGCACTATTTGGTATAACTCGACTTCAATATCCATATAAAGAAGAAATCTTTGAGACTCAACCTGCTTTATGCAATAGGTCAGTGCAAGAACAGCCCACGACATCATTCCAAATCTGCAGTTTGTAAAAACTTTTATGTCAAAATATTTTCCAATGCGCGGATAGAGCTCCATACCCTGCAAGAATGATGAGAGACATTAGAATGTCATTATTTATGTAAAAGATGAAATTAAACTCCATATGTCTTGGGCTGTTATTTACATAAAAACATGCCCCAAGATATAAGAAGTTTAATTTCTCAAGCAATTTCTTCTTATGTGGTGAAAGTGGAAATTACAATTAGAAAACACTGAGACATTTCTACAACAGGAATTTCAAAGTCCACATTTTGGCATCATGAATGCAACTTTAGTGAGACTAGAGGAAAAAAAGATTACAAATTTCTAAAATATTTGATATGCACCTCTAATTCCTTCTTGGTTCAGAATAAGAAAGCCAGTAATTTTAAAGATTGGTTCATTGCATCAATTGTCCTCTAGGGCATGACACCAACAAGTGACATAGAAACAGACTGGGGAGATTTATCATGCTACTACTCACTTTATCTTTTCTTTTTCCTCATTCACTTTCTATTTCTGCAATCCTTGTCAATTTTCAATGCAAATAAGCAGATATCTATAATCTAATAAGTGAATCTTTTTGAAACTGTTTACTCAAAGTCAAAAGGCAGAGATTAATTTACCCAGTAAAAATCAATGATTATGTTCCCAGATGAGCCAGAATCAGAAGAAGATGGTGCCACATGACCCTAGTGAATATAACACTTGAGTCAGAAATTTCAATGTAAGTTGTATAGGAAACGAATAACTTGTAATTTCTGCTATTTTACTGTCTCACTTTTATGTATAAGAAAATACAAAAGACAAAGCTCCCAAAGATGAGTGCTGAATATATCTCTCCCAAATGATCATAAACAATTGCGGGGTTGAATATCCCAAACCTGAAAAAATGCATACAAAAATTAAGTATCATTTGTCGTGAAAAAGTAAACGAGGTAAAACATCCTGCTTCCCAGGAAAACCTTGTAAAGCAGGGAAGTTAAACACAATTTTCTTACAGAAAACCTTGCAAATTTGACTCATTTTCTTAGAGTATTTATGAGCCTACCCTACAATCCTACCTTCATCAAGCTGTGAAATTAAAAAGGATAATCAATTAGGGACTGGCAATGATTTTTCTTGTTTTACCCTATACATCCATTAGACATATATAATAACTTCAGATCATCGAATGATTCCAGGCTTCATTCCTAGTGAACCTCAATACTCACTCTTAGCCCACCTTTCCCCACCCCCTTACTATGCCTTCAGACCTCCTTTGTTGCTTTTTTAAAAAAAAAACTGCTGATCTTTGTGCAAACATTCTATCAGTTTATTCATTAGTTTCATTATTCAAACATAATATAGAAAATCCAGGATGAAATGAAATCTCTATTTCATCGGCAATACTGAAATGATATCTTTATTATTTTCCTCCTCTCAACAGATTACTAGAAAACCAAAAGAAATTCAGTTCAGTATTCCAAAGACCTTGCAGCAGAATTGGGTGAGAGTGACAAACAATTAAAGAGAGAAACACTACCAAATAGATGAACTAATAATAAGAGACACAGTAGGGCTAGGGCAAATCAAGGAAAGAATAATATCATTGTACCAATACTATATGCTTTTAAAAAAATTTACTTAAAAAGGCAATTAATTAACTGATTGAGTCCTACACAACATTGATGAGCCTGAGTGCTGAGTCTCAAAAGAGCAATTTTATTATTTAGATAGTGTTGAAAGAGCCAACTTTGAGAAGGAGATAATGATTCTTGCAAGAAACAAAATATCGAGGTGTAAAACATTGTTAGAAAGTTGAAACACAAGGAGCTTATCAAGAAACCCTCACCACCAAAGGCCAAGATAGGTAATCAATGTCACTAAATATGCTGCCACACCATTTGCCTGTACAATGCAGAAGCCAAAAATGGTTCAGGCTTTTAAGTATTTGATAATCATAGCAAGCAGCTAAAAAATAAAGTTAAGAAAGGCATTTCATCTTCTTTTAAGTTAAGAAAATGAACCCAATACCAACATTCATAACACCAACATTTGTGATACCTAATTTAACTATAAAAAGCTAAAACAGAAAGCACTGTTGCAGTTGAAATACAGAGTATAATAAATAACCTTGTAGACAGGTCGGTTGCCAGCTGGAGAAATTGGGCCCTCGACCCTTTTACCAGGTAGAAGAAGCTGAAGCGCGGCTTCAAATGCAGCATAGACACCAATTATTTTCCAAGCGGAAGCAGTGGGTTTAGGCCATATATCTATGAACCCTTGCAGTCCATTGTGCTTCAAGTAATCCCAAGTCAGTAAAATTGATCCATCCGCATGTGTCATTGTATACCATCTGCATTAAGCAGTAAAAAATCTAAATTTCAAATATCATGCATTAATCAGCAGCAGCTGAATGGTTTGATCTCACAAGCACAAAAAAACAAGTTAGACAGACAGACCCATTACATGTTTTGATATACCTAACTAACAATTTGAATTGAATATTATCATCAGTGATACAGAACAAGTTGCTGTTTCAGCAAGCTAGCAAGCAATTTATCTTGTTTGCATGTGGCAACGCCAATTCATCTCAGCAACTAGATCAATTCCAGTAATCACGGGAATTGATGAATGAACATGACGATGAAAACAATGGGTGAGATCTGAAATCGGTGTAGTTCTATATGATATTTGTGTCTGTGTGTGGGACTTATCATTTTGTTTTTAATATTATTTTAGTCTTGTGGGTGGATTTGCTCCTCAGTCAAACACAAAACAGCAATCTGAAAATTATTCAACATATCAAATAGAGTAACGATACTTGCACGAAAGAAAACCTCACAAAACCATCACAAAATTTAAGATAGACTCATTTGGGCCATTCAAAAAAAGTTATAGTGGGTCCTAAACTTAATCTAATGACTTGTATGACTTTTGTGAGGGTTTTGTGAAGTTTTTTTTTTGTGTAAGTATCATTTCTCTATAAAATATATGGTGGGTGTGGCTGGTTTAGACGAATCCTTCGGTTATGTGTGTGTCTGTGCCTCTTTTTCACTAAAGTTAAGACTTTTATTTATGTTTGCTTATTGGGTGTTGACTCAGTTATTGAGATTTGAGGAAAAAGAAGGGAAATCCGAAGAAGCAGATACATAGGATGGTAGATATTAAGTAAATATCAGATTCAAAGAAGGGAACTTGTGAATGAAATGATTTGTAGAGGTAGTAATAGTAAAGAAAGAAAGGGAAAAAGAAGAATCTGAAATTGACATTGATATTGAGGAAGAAAGGAAGGAAGCTTACAGCAGTATGACAAATGGAGGGCAGAGTGTGAGGAGAGATATCATGGAACCGTAGGTGACCAGCGGTGAGTGTACGGTGTTGGTGTTGGTGTTGGTGTTGGACTTCCCCATGGTAATGGTTAATGCTTTGTCTCTGCAAGACTGCAACAATCTGTGAAGTCTGAAGTGTGAAGTCTAAGTCTGAACCAACTCACTTTCTGTGTGGCTATGTGATTTGATTTGATTTATGTGAGACGGAGACCACGACTCGGGGAAGACCGTGTATCGTGAATCGTGATGATGCCACCAGCTTCGCTACCCCCATTTCAATTTTCAATTTATTTTTTTATAAATTAAGGTTTTTTTTTTTCGAAAAATAAAAAATTAACCTCACATCATATGATGAAATAAAGATCTCTTGCGTTTTCTTTAGGTACATCACTTTAAAGATTAAATTGAAGAAAGATAATCCAATTCTTTTCTATTCATATTAATACAAGTTGATTCCAAAAAAAATTTATACATAAATTTGTGACCGAAACTATGAATATCATCCTTATAATTTAAAAGTGCAAAAACATTAAAATAATGAGCAATACTTTAGAAAAATGTTATATCAATAATACTTAAAAGAGGGAAAAATATAAAATGTATGAAATTATTAAATTGAATGTGAATCAATAAAAAGTTTTGATATGATATTGTCTAAATTTAAAGATAAATTATATTATATTTTCATGTATAAAAACATTATTTGTAAAGTATTACCTTTTTTTTTAACGGAGCAAGACACACGCAATTACCTGGTGCTTGTGTTCTGGGCTTGCTCAGATTTAAGGCATAAATATTTAGAAGTCTTCACGAGGTGAGTTAGTTTGGATTTTAAGAAAAAAAAAATCCAAATTAAATAATTTTAATCCGGTTAGTTTAGGTTGATTTAAAAAAAAATTTCAAGTAATTTAAATCAAACCAACCTGATTAAGGTTAAGTTTGTTAGGTTTGGATTGTCTAATCATTTTTTTACAACAAAATAAAAATTTTATTATTATTAAATATTTCACAGTTAATTAAATAAGTACATATAAAATTTAAGTATTTAAACTTTTTAGTATAGTACAAGTATTAAAATAAAAATAAAATAAAATTTGAAAAGAAACATTTTAACGTTTTAAAATCATTATAAGCTTCATTTGTAATATGAATATATGACATTAAATGAATCTTACTTCACAAATAAAGTTATATATATATATTAATTATATTATTTCACAGATAAGGCTTAAAGTTGTAAAATTGTGTAACACAAATAAATAAGTTAATAATTGAAACATTGCTATCTTAATATGCAACTAAAATAAAATAAAAATAATTGAATGATTGAAACTTGAAAATGAAAATTAAATATATATCTTAACTTTTCAAATGAATGAAAAGTCAAATAGCAAGAAGATAATGTTTAAAAATTTATTTTTTTTCAGATCATTTTATTGAGTCATCAAGTTTTCGAGTTATAAAATACAAGACCCGTAAACTAAACCAATCTTGGTCAGCTTTAAGCGAGTTGAACCTGATAACTTAACTCAAACAAAGGTTTTTTAATTAGTTTAAATTGATTTGTAGAGTTTATCGACTTAACTCAAACCAATAAAGACTCCTATAAATACCTCGTTGCACTGTACCACCATGTATTTACTGTTTTCACAAAATTAATTAATTAATTCCTTTGGCAAAATCAATTCAGCTCAATATACGATAAGGCATCCTATGTTGGATTAACGATTCCAATTAAATAAATTATGTCAATAAAATTTACATTAATATGAAATTTATTTTATACTTTATACAATGATTAATGTAACATATTTTTTAAATAATAAAATGTGTATTTTTTGATTACTTATTATTGTCTATTTTTTTTCAAAATTTGACATATAAAATCAATATGAGAGAGAAATATAATTAATAGTTGAATTGATAAAAAATAAATTATTATAATTTTTTAAATGATTTAAGTATGTAAAGTTATGATCACAAAGCTGTAAATTAATCTTATTTGCTAGAATAAAGTTATTTATTTGCCCTATTAATATTATTCTCTTATGTTAAAGTTCGTAAATGCTTATATCTGCATCAAGGCTATAATTGCTTGAAAATGGTGTCCATAATTTAGAGACCTTATTCTGCTGGCAGTTTTGATATATTGCCATTTGATTGATAAGGCTTTTTCATATGCAAGAAGTCAAATTTTGTGGGCTGCAATCTAAAACGGACTTGCATTTACACCTTTGCGTGTTGATTCCAGTGAATTTGGGAATCGTGGGCTTCTATTTGACTTATAATTGATTTGGTTAGGGCCTAAATTAACTTGATTAATTTAGAGTTGTTATAGTATTTGAATGAGTTTAGTATTTAAAGTGAGTTATTAATCATTTATTAATTGTTGATTTTATAATAAATGTTTTGAGTTATTAAATATAATAGCAACTAATGAATGTTTGACAATTCATCTTTATGAGTACCAAAAAAAATAAAAAATAGATACTAGAATAATGTCCTAATTAATTTGTTCCGCCCACCTCAATAGTAATGGTAAATTTGATGCACAGGTGCAGTTGGGATAGTTCATGTGTTCTGCACTGAATTTAATCCAAAGTTACCTAAGTCATTTGTTGGTTAATCTACCTCGTGTTGATTTCAGTGCTCCTTTACCAAAAATGTTTATTTGTAACAACTAGGCATGCAAGATACATATGTATATATATATATATATATATATATATATATATATATATATATAGGGAGAATGGCCTTATATTTTTTTAAATTAAATAAAAATATTAAGTGTGTGTACATGTGTTGTGTTGGATTAGATTTTAAAATCTTAATTTTACATAAACTTGATTGAGAAGTGAGTTAAAATTTCCACCTGACATTAGAAAATGGGGAAATTATGTAGGTGTGACAATGGCTCTGGAGAGGCATGGTAAAACCACCTCTGTTAGGATGCACGAATATCAATTAAGAAGAATGTAAGTGGAGGTAAGGTAAGGTTTTGTGGTTATTGTCTTTTCACAGAAAATATTTTTATCAAGAGAGGGAGGCTTCCAAAAGAATAAATAATGATGTTACAAATATTTATCATGAAAAAAATAATTACTTGAAGTAGTTATTATTTATAATATATTGACTTAAATAATCATTTCAAGCGATTATTATTTTTTATGATAAATATTTTTATTAAGAGTTCTTTTTTTTTAAATGTTCCAAAAAAATAAAATACTATGGTGCCAATAGTTTCATGCTGAGCCTCTGCTTTTAAGTTTGTTAGAGAAGTTGGTAGCCATTGGAAGTTGATAGGGTGTATACTGTATAGGCTGAAAGTTCAGTATTAGAAGGCTAAGAAAATCGGGCCAACCCCAAAGTCAAACTCAAGTTAAGGTTTGATTGAAGGATGCATTGCAGAGGTACCCAAGTAAGGAACGAATAACTGGTGGTTGGCAATTTGGCATATGACCGCTAGGTTATACCACAACTCAAGCACAAAAAAAGTCATGCAAATCACTTTGGCAGAGGAATTTTCAAGCAGAAGAAGCAGCTGCAGCATTCTCCTGGGCAGAAAGGTATTAAAAGTGAACGAGAGAATTTGTCAATGTTACTGGTTAATATGAATCTTGGCTGTGAGTCTCCAACATCATCACCTCCTTCACCGCTTCCCATTAGTTTTGCACCAGGCAACCGGAAATACTCCTTGTCAACCTTTCCAAAGGCTTTGCCACCCTTGGAGCCAGGCTTCTGCTGAGAATCTTCCCCCTCTGCAGAAGGCATTAGCTAGTCCTAATGTGCCATCAGTATTTTCGTTGGATCGCCAAGATCCTGAAGAATTGGAATCCAATAGTACATGCCTCAGTGACTTGTAAGCCCTCTTCTCGTATGTACTTTTATTTTCATTGCAGTACAATTGGCATTATGGGGCAGTGTTATGAATCAAAATTGAGCAATAGGAATTATAAACAGAAATGTTGATTTGGCATCTGAATTAAATATTAAGTTGAATTTTTTATGAACATGTGGGAAATAGAAATATGTGAGCAGTATACAAATTATTGGAGGGGATACTAATGTATCATCTTTTCCAGAGAGTATGAATCATTTGACAATTTGAAACAATTTTGATTCCCTGTTTCCTAGACTAGTGCAAGTAACCCCATAACAGATGACCTCTTGGAAGTTTTTTGACTAATAGGTATAGTTTCTTTCATTCCAAACAAATGACGTTTCTTTTTGGAGAATCAAAGCAAACACTGACCAATCAAACGCAGAGCATTCACAGAACTACTTAGGATGAAGTGTATTTTCCATTTTTCATCCTTTTCTTAGTGGGCCAAAGGCTGAAGAGAACACTAACGACCTTTTTCAACAGGTTAGAATGGTTTATACAAAGATGCTGCAGTTGCTGTACCAGGGTTCCTTGAATATTCCAAACCCCGACTGAAGAGCTCAATGATTCAAAGCAGTGGACACTATAGACTTTGTTCCTAAAGATTCAATTCGACTCCAAGGTTTCTGCATATATTTTGGGGGTGATAAGATAACTACTTCTAACATGTCACTGACGCATTAAGAGAACAAAATTTCTTTCGCCTCGTTTCTTGGGCAAACTTGAAAGGAATACGGGCACAATTGAACAAGTAACATAGCAGAAGTTCTTGAGATATTTTCAGACCGATCTCTCTCTATCACACATTTTCAGAAAATGTGTACCATGGATATATGGTAAGCAGAAACTAGCCTCACCCAGCAGCTGCAAGCTTGCAAGTTGTAACAAGGGAATGGATGATCCTAGGATCCACTGCGTGATATGGAGTGCAATCCGCAGATGCTTGAAAGCTATGACATATTTGAATTGGTCTAGTCTCTGGTGAAATTAGAAAGACACAAATTGTAATATAATACTCTGTTTTAAAATAAAGATGATCAAAATTCCTATAAATTAGCTTCTTTCAATTTTTTATTATTAAAAAACGTACGATATTTAATTGGTAGAAACTAATGTTGGAAGTTCTGCACTCAATTTATGATCAGTTTAAAAGTTGGAAAGGCAATGATGTTTGATTCTTAACATGATAAGACAATTCCCATTCCAGATGAATACAAGTCCCGATTCCCCTTTACGTGATTAGTTTCACATAAAGGCGCCTTACACCACAGGTGATAGGTCCATAACAGAATATAACTTCAAGACAAATGAGAAGATACAATCCAACAGAACGAAGGAGAATATTAATATACATTGCATTTCAAGCAAACATCTCTATAACTACATAAATAAAATCATAGTAGCAAGTTTCCTGAGCAACTGAACACTAGGAAACACTCTTATTTCTACACTAAGAAACATTGTTATTTCTGCATGCAAACAAAGTTGCATCTGTACAGCTACTCTGGTCGAGAGAAATGTTCTATTGCCGTTCCTTACATACAATTTACATGCCTGGATGAGCCTGCAAAAGCCAATGGGCAAACCATCATTAACGTCTAAAGACTAAAGTTGCACGATCAAAGAACTTATGATAGTACAACTTCAGTTCCTAGTCCTACACTATAATCCAGTACTATATTTATCAGTGAGTTAAAATTTTAATGATACCATATCAACACCAAGGATGAAAAGGAAAGAATGACTTCCTTTTTCTCATTTCAATTTTTTTTTTGGTTTGAACCACGGGTATACCCCATACCCTTTGAGTTCGGGAGTGTGATGGTTAGGATGGTTATAAGTTCTCCCAACAATGACGACTCCAAAAATCGAACCTTTGACCTAATACTTAGGATTGGAGCCACTTACCACTCCAACTAAGAGCTCCAAAAATCGAACCTTTGACCTAACACCTAGGATTGGAGCCACTTACCACTCCAACCAAGAGCTCCAAAAATCGAACCTTTGACCTAACACCTAGGATTGGAGCCACTTACCACTCCAACCAAGAGCTTGTTGGTCATTATCTTTTCAATTTCATAGACAACAGTCAGGCAATTCACTTTCCCACAGACAAGCCACAATCATATGGGCATTATAAACATAACATCAGTTCAATCGTAGCAAATTGAAACAACTTTTCCCTCAAACAGTTAGCAGTTCATACAAACCTAAAAATGAATTGCAATGGCAAACAGATCCTACGGACTACGTCATGCCGATTATTTCATCAAATCAAAATTTAAAAAAAAATAATAAAAGGGTGACCAAGAAATTCAGTTAATGAGTTCTAACAACTACACACATCTGCGAGTTTGATTATTGATAGGAGAAACGAAAGTCGTACATATATTACCCCAGATGCCAGTTGTATAAAAGGTATGAATTATTTCTTCATCCTTCTTCATCTTCAGATTGAGAATCACAATCCGATGTTGTCTCCATCTCCACTGGATGTGGAGCAGCAGCACCTGAAAACCAGCACAAATCCAACCACCTCAAATGACATGAAAAATTAGGGGAATAGCATAGAGAAGAATAGAATCGACACACACAAAAAAAAAAAAAGAGAATATTGACCTTGGATGAAATAGGAGGAAGAAGGCCAGGAAGGAAGGTTGGTGAGGGACATAGAGTGGTCGTGGGTGGAGGGATTGGCTAACTTGTGGAGCAATTGGGGGAGAGCGTTGGATGAGGAGCGAGGTGGGGGGACCCAGTAGGAGGAGCCAGGGACGAAGGGGAGCCAATCGGGGGCGGATCGGCGAACAATGATGCGGTGAATGGCGTCCTCGAGCTTGCGGATGAGGGGATCCGCGTTGGAGGAAGAGGAATCGATATCGGTGAGATCGGTGAAGGTGGAGGAGGAGTGGTTGGATTGGGTTCGGTGAGGGAGGAGACGAGACAATGGAGAGAGAGATTGGGTGGCGGTGGTGGTGGTTGTTGAGACTCTGTGACCCTGGCGAGCTAGGGTTAGGGTGTGTGCTATGGTTCTTGCCATCGCTATTCCTATTCTAGTTCTACAATGCGAGAATGAGAGAGAGAGAGATGCAGAGAATGGATTGGGACGAATGCATTTGCAGTGCAGAGATTGGAGGTCTTAAATAGAGAACGGGTGCTAGTGAAGTGAGGACCCCACCCCCACCAACGCCCACGCCATATTCCCATGGCTATATAGGATAACAAATCTCTTACAGACTAAGGTAAATTTATTTAAACCATTCAAAAAATAAAATTATAGTACAACAAATGTATCACTCAATAGTTTGTATAAACATCTATGAGAATTTTCTAATGATGAAGTATTTGCAAATATTATTTTACTTTGTAAAATTATTTAGATTATATATTTTATATATATTATATACCTCGCATAATTTATATATGTATATTTTTTTAATTCTTAATACATTAAATGTAAGATAATTACATTGGGTTAATGAGCGTGGATTTAGGTTAATATGTAAATAAAGAAATTAATTTTCTTAAATACACTAAGTCAATATGAAATGTGTGTCTTTAACATTGTCCGAGAAGATATTTAATTTAGGTTAACACGAAAACTAATCCCATAATACTCTTATCATACAACTAAGACAAATTATGTTATTATATATTATTATATATATTAAGAATTAGTATAAAAAAAATCAAATTTAATCATTGAAGTAAAAGACAATGTTGATCAATAGAACTAACATAGCACAGACTCAATGATACAATTTAAGAAATTATCTTAAATTTAAAAATAAACTTTTTATACAATTTTTTTTATATACATTTTTTCCTTGAATTCTTACTTCTATTTTTAATACTATACCAAACTAATCATAAGAATATATGGAGCCATACATGTACAGTTCCTCTTTTCTGTTTCTTTTTCTTTTATAGCTCAATCCGCATCAAACGCAAACATTGACCAGCATTCCTTCTTTGAGAAAAAATCAGTCTTTGTTTTGATTTAATTAAAAATAAACCGCTAACAAACACTTGACATTTTACCAATTCTAAAAGGCCGATTCAGTTCAACAAAACAAATTGATACACGTATGAGATTATGTAAATAGCATTACATATTATATTATGAAGGAAAAGAAGCACGCAGAGTGTTACATAATCCAACTATTTTAAAGCCTAAAATAAATTACTTGAAAAATAAAAAATATTATCGGAATTGATACTTATCATTGTATTAATGTTTTCATATTGTTATTGAGGTCAATTTGGTAATTATACAAGTATGTCGACTCAAAACTAAGGTTGCATTTGGATAAGATAATTAGAACATATCATTTATTTTTAGTGGGTATTTAGAATCTTTTGCAGGATTTTTTTTTAAAGCATTTGTCTTAAATGAGATCAATGAAGCAAATTATCAACAACAATGGAAGAAACAAAATTGTCTACGAAGATTGATGAAGAAAGATGGCAACAAAGAGTGAAAGGATGAGCTTGTGAGCTCTAAAATGAGAAAATTTGGAAAATTGTCCGGTTGCAGAGTCTTAAGGTCAAAAGTGAAGAGGTTTGAATAATTAATTTGCTAGGCGTTGGAGGGTTGTTTTTAATTTTTTACAGGTGAGGTTGTAGAGAAAATGCTATTCTATGAAGTAACAGTTGGAGATATGGTTATTCATACTTATTCTATGTGCAATTAGCAAAGAATACACGGAGTAAGAAAAATTCCTTTTGACATTATGCTGGTGTGCGCGCGACTATAAGGCTTAACAATTTTGCAAATAGATCTTTCACCTCATCACAGGTGTGGTTTAGATTAGAGTGAAAGGTTGTGGAATCTTTGTAAAACTTGATACTTGGCCAAATTAGACACAATGAATGGCATGAGAGTATTAACTTTAAAAGAGCAATACAGGTAGGTGATCTAAGCTTATGAAGGGATTAAAGTTAAACAAGCTATACAAGTAGCTAAGCTTATGAGCGAATTAACTTTAAAAGAGATGCAAAGATAGAACATTCAAACTTATGAGTGATCCAGCTCGAAAGAAGGAGATGACCCTCCACACAACCTGCATCATTCCAACCATACACAACACTAAACTGATGGGATTATAGGGGAGAGCAAAAAAACTGATAGGAACATTAGCCAGTCACTATGCTTCATAAAATGTTTTAGTTAGTTTGCATATTGTTTTTATCTACTTGACATATTCCTAAATTGTACATTTTCTTCTATCGGTGCTGTCCCTCCCAATTCCACTGCTTGTCAATGCAACAAATTAATCATCTCAAGCAAAAATGAAGTAAGTAGCACAGGAACTATATAGCTAAATTACTCTACCTCGAACCAAAACTTCCTTTCCATATCAGCTGCAATTTTTTACAAAGCATACACAGCTTTATTTTTAAGCCTTTCACATGCAGAACATTAAACAAAGACTTCTTACAAATATTTATTAGCTGGAAAAAAAGAAGAAAAGAAATGAAATGAACGCACTTTCTCTTGCGGTTGCTTAAACATATACACATCGAGAACAGAATCAGAGGTTTTGACGTTCGCTTTCCCTCTCCTCCGACAAGCTCCTCTTCACCTTCTCTTTTGCCTTCTGCACTGTTTCCCCTGCTATATTTGCTGCTGATTCTGCAATATCCTCCAAGGTAGCTTTGCTCTTGTCTACGCTTTTGGCTAAAGCTTCTTTGATCCTCTCCCCTGCTCCACCATCTGCCACGGCTTCGGTTTCGGCTTCATCTCCTCTCCTAAAACTTATTAAAAAAACCCAACACAATAAACCAACCAAAAAAAAAAAGATTCATAACTTTCTATACTTCAAATAATTAAATAGTTATTTAGATGTTGAGAGTCAGAGAAATGAAGCAAGAATAAACATTTGCACCCTTTCTTCTGTTTCTCCACATATATCAATATCAACAACAAAGAAACAGAACTTACATATACGCATTGAAAACAAAAGGGTATCGTTGATTTGAGATTATATATTGAGAAGCTAGCTTACTCTAGATTTGGTGGAAAGAAATGCACACATGCCTGATTTACAAGTGCCTTAACATTGTGCCAGTGCTGGCCAGTAATTATTGAAGTTGTTGTAGGAAAAAGTGAGGAGTAGATGGAATAGGCGCTTTTCAGTTTCTGCCACTCCCAGAAAGATGGTTTCTTGCTCTGCTCTTCACCATCTCCAACTCCAATGGTAATAGAGAAGCAGATGAACACGCAGAGAAAGAAAACAGCAGCACCTGAACCATGTCGGACTTTATCCATAGTGCATGAGCATGAGCATCCAATTTCGAAACCAAGGCATTAAGTTAAAGAAAACTGAGGCTAAGCTTAGCTAGGTGCTTCTCTTCCTACGACAAAGGTAGAGTGTTAGTTTCTGGACAGTGGACACGTTAGCGATTTGCACAGCACGACAAGGTATGAGTACTGAAGACGTGGCTTTTCTGCATTGTTGAGGCTTGTATACACTAACACGTTTCACTTGCCCGTTACTTTTCTATACACGACGTCCATATTCTACTTTTGAATGATGTTTATCTATTATTATTATTATTTTTATCAATTTTCATAGTTAGCGTGGACCTTTTTCAGACAAACACTGATCGATCGGTTTGGATGGTACAGCTGTTTCTTTGGTTTTTAACACTTTCAATCGTGCTAGATAGACTAGAAGCAAGATGTCTCATTATTTGATGGAGATCAAATGAAAAGTAAAATAATTAAGAAAGTTGTAATTTGATATTTTTGTCTGCAAGAATCTGAAATCATATTACTAATCGAACATAGATCATTTTCACTTTTTTAGATTAATATTTACAAAAGATCATAAATAATACATATAATATACTCGAAGACCGTGGTTAATTATAACGTATGTTTTTTAAAGAGACTTCTATCGAATTTGATCTGTACCCTATTTCTCTTCCATATTTCATCCACCTCTTAAAATAATTAAATTTGAAAGTTTTATAATATCAATATGTTATTTTTGTAATTGAAATCGATGTCTATCAATACAAACTAAAAAAAATACAACAATTTTTGGGGGGGGGGGGTAATTGAGACAGACAAATTATATGACCCCATAAATACAATGTATAGTCTTCAGTGACTTCTTTACCCTGATAAACTCGTTAAAAAAAAACAATAAAATTGGGAGATAGAAAGCCATGCACACCATTGGGTTCCTTCTTAACATGCACTTTTGAATGAAGTACATAAGAAGGAAAAATATTAAGCACTCACCAATAGGCAAATATATATAGCAAGATAGAAAAGGGAATGTCCAGATGATGCCAGCAAATATAGCCGGTTGTTATACTCAATCTTTTATCAGCACCACCCTATTTGACAAATCGTGCATGACAACTTCTCACTACATGAAACCACATCCATTAAAAAGTATAAAATCCTTCGGAAAAATAAACGAATAAGAATTTTCATTAGCTATACAACAAACTAGGAGTTGAGTGTGGAACAAAAGAAAAAAAATTCACCGATGTCAATTGTAGATTTATCACACTTACCAACAACACTTAGGCTTACAAAATTACAAACAACATCAACCACCACCATCAATTTTGATATGGGAAGAAATGCTTCTTTAAAGAAGAATACCTAAAGGTTTCTGGAGCGCATAACTACACTGGAATGACATCAACCTTTGACGTATCTTCACATCTCAAAACAATACCCTCAAGGCTAGCTGGAAATATACATTTAGCCCATTGGCATCCGGTAGTCAAAGGCTCAGGTGGAGGGACAATCATAAGCACATTGTCATTTCTTTGAACAACTCCCATTACGCTAACCGTGCTACCTTCTTTGATGTACCTACAAAAAGATCAATGGCAGTTTCATAAGAA
Source organism: Styphnolobium japonicum (assembly GCA_023212625.1). Classification (NCBI taxonomy): domain Eukaryota; kingdom Viridiplantae; phylum Streptophyta; class Magnoliopsida; order Fabales; family Fabaceae; genus Styphnolobium; species Styphnolobium japonicum. Next base: position 7,475,779 of record JALBWW010000007.1, on the reverse strand, counting down.
CATCCTCCCCATCCAGGGCTATCCCAACTTTCTTATCTTGATGTGTTTTGCTGTCATCATCATTACTATCATGATGCATAACATGACACCTAGTATTTCACCAAACTGGCTGACCCATGACCAGATATTTGACAAGTGGAAGTCAATTAATGTTATTACTAGCAACAAGTTTAGCGCCCAAAAAAAAATGTTATTGCAAGCAACAATGCACGGTTTCCCTCCTACCCAACAACAAATGGAAAGGGATTAACCTTAACAGTTTCCATTTACACCAATGTATAACCTGGTAAATTTCAACTCTTCAGCAAGATAAAGTACTTTACCCTTCTTTTAATTGCATTATACGATCATCGCTAGAAAGGTTTCTCACTCCCAACCATCGAAGAAACTCTGGGGACATGTCTTTATTGGCTGGATTAACATCAATTACAATAGAATCATCAACATAAGGAGTCACCCTTGCACCATAGCCTGTTTTAACCAATGCTCTCAACCCTGATTGGAAATCAGATATGTAAAAGTCCACCACATGCCTCTGCATTAAATAAAATGCAAGGCAAATATTAAAAAACTCAAGTCTCATAGATTACACTGCAAAACCCCCAAAATACACAAGCTGCATCCTGATACAGGCATGTCTGGCCCACATAAGAAAACAGTTCAAATGAAATGATAACAAAAGACTTTAATTGACTAAATTTGATTCCAAGACTTCCAAATATACACAGACACAATACTAGTATCACATCAGGCATGAAGATATACTTAGTAACAGTAACAGAATACTCTCACAATAGTCAAGAGCAGAACAAAGCCCCAACAAACTGCTCAATCAAATGCAACAAAGAATTGCATTCAGTGCTAGAAGATAACTGGTAAGAAAAAGTTCTTTGAACACTTATGATTTCTATTTATTTTTTGGTTTCAATCAAAGGCTAAGATGGAAAGTAGAGAGAAATAATAATCATAATAAAGCTTTTTCCTTTCAATAGCTTTAAGATAGATGGTACAAGAAGCTCCTAGAAACCAAACTTCAGCATTATAACAGTCATTCCTGGGCTTCCTTTCACTTGGAGCTCAATGGAAGACTTGTGTATCCCGCTGGCCTCATACCAATTTTTGATGACTATGATGGAGCAGTAGTTTGTTTGTATGCCCTATTAATAATTTTATTACAAGGCAATTATAAAATACTAGAATATGAAAAGAAGATGTGTGTCTGTTTTTTTTTTTTTTGTGTGTGTGTGTGGGGGGGGGGGGGGGGCACTCTACTATTAGGCATACACCAAATAAGTGAACCAGCAAATAAGTTTAAACGTCTTAAAGGGCACAGACACCTTGAAACATCTTGCATAGAGGTGCATGGAAAGGGCACCTTAAAAACATATTTTAAGGGTATAAATGGAAGTAAATAGCTTGATTGAAGGTTATAAGAAAACACAGAGATATTATAAGATTGTTCACATAAGCAAAGTACATTCAATCAGAAAGCACAATATCTAATTCATCTCCATGGCCAATGCATATCAAGAAGTCCTGAAAAAGTATTCTTTATCAAATTTGAGAACTTGGCAAGCAGAAAAGAAAAGATTCAACAGATTATTGCAATTACCTCAGCCGACCTGAGTCCCCATGTAAAACGGCGATGTTTTGGGTTGGCTGCTTTTGAATCCCATCCCCGATACTCATACAAGCTTGTAGATGTATAGACACATCTAGGAACTTTTTGAAAGGAAGACTCCAGTGGAACATTACCGCAGGTAACCACCTTCAAAAGGCAGAACAAATCATTGGTCCATTTCTCTCATTTATGCATATATAACAACATAAACAAGAGCCAGAATGATAAAATTCCAGACAAGAGACACCAGCCAATCATTCAAGTCATTGATATCTGTTACATAAAAATCACTTATCCACCAAAGCACCAACCAATGGATGAAAAAAGAAATGAATAATCAAAGTACGGGTGGTTAGGAGTGGATGTGTGATTGTGCTTTTCCCATGTCTATATGCTTAATTAATTGTATTATACATGTATATATCAATATTAATTAAGTTACATACCCCAGAAACCTTCACAAATTGCCCATTCTTGGCAGTTCTAAGCTCTGCATCTGGATAACGAGAAATGAAACCAACAATGGCTTTCCTCCCACTACAACTATTCCAAGTGAATAATGCAGCAACCGCACCAAAAAGAACTACTACAACAATGAGGAGAATGGCATTGTGGACAGCTCCAAGAATAAAACCGCCAGCAATGAATCCCATAACAAAAATCAGAATCACAGACCACAATATTGGCTTTGGGAAGTTCCTCTTGAAGGAATATTCATCATCTAGGCTAAGAGTGGTCACAGCTGGACTGTGAGCTACAGAGGAACTATGTGATTTCATTGATCCTGTAGACTCTAATGGACCAGATACCTTCCTTGGAGCCCCAGATGAATTTAGGGGGCCAGATGTAATAAGACCAGTCGTAGGAAGAACTGGTGGAATTGGACCAGAGTTTTGACGAGTAACTCCGCCAGATTGAGGGCCAGATGACTTCTTCACTGGTTCCCCATGTTTATTCAATGGACCGGAGTTGGTCTTTTTCATTGAGGCTGAAGCAGGCATGCCTCCAGCAGATATGTTACCTGATGTGATATAAACAGAACGAGCTGCTGCATTTTGCATGATAGGTCCAGAATGTGAAGCAGCACCTCCAAATGATCCAGTCCTTGAAGGAGCACTATTTAATGGACCGGATTTTCTAGATTTAGAACCATCCATAGGGATATCAAACATTTTCCCTAATTCTCCTGACTTCTTGATGTCACCACCAGTATAGGGCATGGCAACTGAGCTCATTGTCGGAGTCCTTTCTTTTGGCTGTTCAGGCCGGCCTGATACATACAGGCCATTGCTGAGCTGATGAGATGGGAATCTTGAACCCATCACGCTTCTTTTAAAGCAGCCCAAACGAGGCAACTAAATAACAAACAGTACCAGTTTGCTGAAGCGGTATTCAAAGTAATACTGCAAACAGTGAAATGGACAAGACAATTGAAACAGAAGTTTAGCCATAATTCAGACTTAATGAGCAGATATCTCTATATTCATCTAGAGAGAAAGCATCCAAAGTATCCAATTCTTTTTCTCATTGAAATCCTTATGAAGTAGAGTCATATTTTTCCTTAGAAGATAATTGAGAATAATCACATTCATTTCTAAAAACCAGATTAAAACTACAAATAAAGGCAAGAGAATCACAATGCACCCATTTTCTAGTACAGGATGGCCATACCAAAATAAATAATTAGTTAATTTTGATTCAATTAATTTGGCCAAAAGAACTATAAAGAAGAAAATTATTGAAAATTTATAAAGACAGAGACTGCAAAAGATATAGCATGTGGAGTGAATCAACCAAGAAGACAGCAAAGGCTATGAGGGAAAAGGGTAAAATTTACATAAAATAAAATGAGTCAAGGACATAGGAGAAACAACAAGATTAAAGCTATTTGCTTGATTCATTGAAAGCAATTTTACATTGAGTTAGAAGTTAAGAGCTAAGAAACAAAGCTTGCATTGACCTATGCTAGTGTATAGTGGGTGCATCTGGTTCCTCTATTAGTCGTTAATGAAATTTCCAACAAAATCCTGTCATTTCTAGCCATCTACCTATTCGCTGCAATAAATTTTATCACTCAGACAGCAGCCCACCTCAACATAATCTGTCTATATAAATAAGGAAAATGTAGAATAGCTAGTTAATCTTTTGGAAGTTTCTAGACCTTCAGATTTATATTAGTGACAAATCGGTAGTTGGTACTTTCATAGGAACTTAAATATAAAACTACTATGGTCAGTGTTTACATTTTCTGTCTTTGCACGAACTCTATGAAGAAATATACCACGTCAAAGAAAAGGAAAAAAAGGAACAGATACTTAACCATCCTAAGCAAAATTGAAGATACTGTTTAGTGGATCTGAAGGAAAGACAATTTCTGGACCGATGGCACCGTTGGATCTCCCCAAAAAAATGGGCTAAAAGAAAGGAAAACGCAAAATGTAAACATGTTCCGAGATCCAACCATATTTTGGACTAATGTCAGAAAACAAAACTGTGATTGCAATGTGCAAAACAAGAAGAACCCATTATTCTAAAAATCGAATTGATTCCAGCTCTTATATTTCTTCAGTAACCACATAGCACCAAAGCAGATATAGGGTAAAAAGAAAAAAAACGAAAGAACCCATACTTGAAATGAGATTAAGTTGCTACAAAATTTGGCTTCGCGCATTGAAAAAAAAAAAGGCACAACAGAAAGCGTTCATCGTCAAAAACAAAAATTTATAGAATTTGATAAGAAAAAAATGCGAACCCCACATCCCCATTTGAACAGTATGAATGCAATGGAGAAGATCTATACAAAATGACAATACTTTATGAATTAACGGGCAAAAGGGAAGATGGGTAAAAAATGGAAGGAAAAATAATGATGATAGAGTGAGGAAGGTGAAGGTGTACCTGAAGATTGAAGAAGAAGAAGGAGAAGGAGAAGGAGAAGAAGAAGGAGGTGAGGTGAATCAGAGAGAGTGGTTGAAGTGGTTGTGGTGGTGATGCTGAGTCTGAGTCTGAGATCCCATCTTCATAGCATAGCAGTCACAATCTCCTTCTCTTCTTCTCTCACACTTCACAGTTCAGTTGTGTTGTCTCTCTTCTCATTCTCTCTCTCTCTCTCACTATTAAAAAGCCTCTCTTTATCTCTCTTTCTCTCTCTCTTCAAACAGCCGCAACAACTGGTAGGTTGTCTCGTCCGGCAAAAACCAAACCACCAAACTAAGGAAGATAAAATTATTTATTATTTTAAGGAAAATCATTATTAACTCATCAAATCAAACACACACCTTCCACGGCTCCATCCCCCACCTCTCTGCTCTCTCTCTCTCTCTCTCCTCTTCTACTTTGCTTTTCTTTTCTCCAATAATCTTTTTTTTATTTGTGTTAATTTCTGTTATTAATATCTCGAAAGATTAATTAAAGCTAATTTATTGCGAGAGTTTGTAGCTCAATTCACATTAAGTATCTAAAATTAAATAACGTATTAATCTAGTTTTAGATTAATCTAAAAATAAATAAATTACACCTTTTTTAATATACTTTCAATTATACAGCCTGCATAGGTTCTACTTCCTGCATTGATTTACTCGTCATATTTTATTTCGTGTCTACCAAGATATTTTGCATTTTTTACACCCCAAGATCGTTATATTATTCTTTGTTTTTCTGTATTTATATCTATGTCAAATATATATATATATATATATATATATATATTGTAAAGAGTTTTTACCAAATTAGATGAATACAGATGATTATTTTATCCCAATTCAGGACAAGTTTAGTCTACCCAAAAATAAGAAAAAGATTTGGTGAATTTTACACTCATCCGTGAAGCGTATATGAATGATAAAATTTTGACATATTTTTAAAGAATTCAAGAAATTTCAATATAAAAGTATTTATAAAGTGAACGAGAATTTAGATAAAGTTTTAATTTTTAAATTTAAATCATGATAATAATTTTTTAATATATATATATATATAAAAGAAAAACTAATTTGTTGGTAAAAAAAATTAAGTTCAATATACTTAAGGAAATTTCATTTAGAAAATATTTTTATACCCTGAAATTTGGTCGTAGTTTATTTTTTCAAAAGTCAAGTTAATAATAATAAATTTGTATTCTTCTGTTGAACAAAGAAAGTCTATAGGAAGAAATTAGGTTTGAGATTGAGAGGCCTTGTCTGATTCTAGTCAATGATAGATTTTCCTCCTTTTCATCCCTGCAACCTGCAAATAATATGATATATGGTGGGATACAGAAGTGTATATTTTAAAATATGAATGTAATTTTTGCTTAAAGTCTTAAACATACAAAAAACTCTCTCCATCCATGACGTATGTTATATCCATCAATACACACAATTTACTTAGGGTCTTAAATTTCAATCCTTCAATCTCTTGAAAGTTAAGTATGCTAGCTAGCTATTTTCAAACTTAAAACAATTCTGGTACTTTGAATATAGTGAGAAGTGAATCAATTCTAGTTCTTTGAATATAGTAGAATAATATTATTGCCACTTCTTCCTAGTACATACCAACTGTAATGTATGTGTATATGATCTGTATGCCATTACATGCCCGCAAATGGTCAACATTGATGCCTACTTGGCTTATAACTCAATGTCATGCCAAGTAATCATTTTCATGGATCAAATTCTGTAACTGTAAGTGGCTTCTAACTGGAATTTGGAAGGCACCAACATCTTTTTGCTGCTTTTCTTTGTCTTTACCATCAACCCTCCCTTTTTTTTTCTCTCTTTCTCTCCTCTTCTTTATATTTCTTCTAATTCAATGCGTGGCACTCTAACTAGGCACATCAATTTTAACCCTACTTGTAGGCACCCAATCTTCACGGGGCGGGTTTTTTACTTGCTTAGTGGGACTTGGGGGGTAGGGTTGTTAACCTTTGTAAAATAAGTTGAGTGTGAATTTAAAGTCAAGTCGTACATTTCCTCACCTTATTTATATATATATATATATATATATATATATATAAAGGAAATTAATTTTGACACTTGTTATTTATGCTCTTAGCTTTTTAGATGTTTTCATTTACTTGGTTAGTTTTAGATAGAAGTGGGGGAAGTATTTTAATCTTTCAATATATAATATTATGGTTCAATTTTAAGATTGTGATTGATTATACTATAGGTATAAATTTATGTTAAAATTTTCATAGGAGCAAGGTAGGTTTAAATATTCTTATAGGGCGGATTCATATATTGTCTTCATGACATGCAGGTTAAGTAAGAGCGGGTAAGATACTAATTTAGAGAATGCGGATGAAGTTAGGTAGAGCGGAAAGTCGCCTTTGCCAAGCCTAATTGTAACTTTACTATTTATTTATTTTTTATTTTGTAAGAAAAATATAAAGATAGTTGAGGCTACCACATTTCAAAGATAAAATATGTCATAAATCTTAATGAGAATTTACGATGGTACTTACATATCGCTTATAAATAAGATTGCTAGCATGAGAAGTTAAACTTATACCTAAGTGAAGTGTTTTGATCCTTACAAGTTGAAGTAAAGCAAGCCCTTTAACATGTTGGTGTTTACTTAAATTAGCTGCTTCCAGAATTGGCAAATAATAATAAGGATAATAATAAGTTAGAACATGATAGATGTTTCGAATCCAAGGGTGCTACAGTTAGTGGTTGCTGCAATTATAGAGCGGACTACAAGCAAGTTTGCGTATATCCAAAGACATATCATTTGTGTTTGTTGTTATGACTTTTGGAGCGCAGATGCTCTTATATGTTTCAATTTAATTTACGTGTAAGTTGCCATAAAAAGATTATTTGGTGATTCTTTTACTATTTAATAATAATTACCGACGTAATGACATGGAAGGTTTCTTTATAATCAAAAACACATACTGTAGGGGTATAAATTATGGTTTTTTTTTCCTTGATGAAAATATGGCTAGTAAGAGAAATTTTCTCAAACTAATCAAATAAGGCGTCACTAGCATGCCAAGGAGGCTAGCAGAGGCCCACCCAGAGAGTTGTTATCGATAATTACGTAAGCAAAATCATTTACATAATTACTTACACATAATCCTGAACATCAAGGGACCTCCCTGAGGAGGGTTATAGATTATGGTAGAAATAATGATTGATACATGCTTTATTCACTTAGGCAACTAAAGCTATATATATCTAAGGATATTTTTTGTGGAAAACATTTTTAGAAAAATGAATGAATTCTTTATGTTTGGCAATATAATAGGAAATAATTTCCTTAATTAGTGTGTTATGGGAAACCAATTCCTTTTTCATTAAGAAGGAGGAATCAAATATAAAACCAAAAACAAACGTACATTATTTACTTTATATATAAATCAAATGCATACATAACAAACGAATAAAAATCAATTGACTGGCTCGTTGTTTTATGCGGTTCTCTCGTAAGTCTTGTTTTTGGTTTATATTGAGAATTACGTTGAATACTTAAGAGCTAGAGCATAATCATTTCATTTTCCTTGCCTACTCTTGTCTTATACCCTTGCCTACTCATCTGAATATAATAATCATACCCTTCGGGTTAAACCAAACCACATTGATGTGAAAAAAATGATTTCCATCACTTCTCTTCGATTTTATTTACTATATGCTTTGGTTTCGTTTTTGAAAGGAGAATTTTATATTCAAATTAGAGTATTGAAATAAATTACATATACATATTTATATAATTTGATATTATGTAATAAAGCATATTATTTATCAATACATAAGAATTAAGATTGCTAGCATTATTGCTGACGTATTAACACTTGTTTTCACTGTTTTTCTTAGGAGTATACTCAGTTATCTATTACATATTAAATTTGTTTTATATAAATTACTAAGATTATATATATGTTTTTTTTTACTGTAAGACAATCTTAAGGGCACACCCATCTTAGTGTAATACATTTTAAAAAATTAATTAATTATTCTAAGTACACTCAAAATTCAAACTTGAATAGTTAAGAAAAGAAACACACATTTTTTACCACTAAACTAGGTTTATATTTTATAGTAGTTTTATTTGCGTCTTCTAATGGATCATGAAATTCATAATATTTGTCATAATTCATAATGTATTGGCGAAAGGGCAATGAACTGTTTAGAATATATCAAACAAGGACCTATGTTTCAATTTGATTGGTTTGCCTTTTAAAATTTAAAGACAGATCAAAGGTTGGTTTAATTTAAATCTACCATCAAACTAAATTAAACCGTACCATGAACACCCTGTAGGAGCACCAACCAATTGCCTAATCGCATTTGCAGACATGTTTTTCTATGGACTACAAGAGTTGCTACCAAGTTCATGATTCAAAAAACAAAGAGTTCAAAGGTTATTTTATATTATCCCCCCCACAAAAAAAAAAAAAGCAAATCAAGTTGTTCAATCACAGCTTACATGCTACCTGATTAAAGTGAACAATCTTCATGAACTGGTGAACCAGATTCCTTGGATCGCCATTGGCGCAGATGATGGGAAAGTAAGACATCTTGACACACTATAACCAAGATTGAGCAGGAATTTATAGAAGAGTAATAGCCTGCGAAGGAATTTTAATAAAAATGCCATTAACTTGCTAACCCAAAATACACTATTTGAAAATGAAATGCGATGGCCCAATTAACCACATAACTACCAAAATAGACCAATTTGAAAAATACACGGACCAAACTTCAACCTAAGCTTCTAAAGAGTCGTTTTCTAAATTCTGCCAATGTTGAAGCCATAAAAATATTTTGTACCAGCCAAAACCTATCCAAAGTAACCACCACATTCATAGTTTAAGTCACATCCACATAGATAAATTTAGATCCAAAAGCATATGATATAAGCATAACATAAGGAAAACATAAAATAGAAACGATCCTGGCAGAAGACAGGGCAACTTTCAGTGGCTCAAATAAATAGGACATCATCCCAAACGCTACCCAATATTCAAATTCCAACTGCTGAAGACTTTTAAATGTAACGCTTAACTCAGTGCTTCAGTAATGCAAGAAGGCTAAGCTACTGAAGATCACTAAGATAAGTCCTTATAAATCCTACACTAAATGAGCTTGTTATTAACATGTTTTGCCCAACTGAAGCTTGTGTGCAGCATCATTTAGTAACCTCTGTTTACCATTGGTAATTTAGTACACAAGCTATATATACACACAAAGTTGTAAAATGGGTTCATTATGGGGTTTAGTTGTATATTTTTCCTGCATATTCCAGTAGAAAAATGCTCATCCTCATCAACAACACAAGTGCTAAGAACAGGATACAAACTTTATTGCTCTAGTAACTAGGTTTCTTCAGGCAATAGCCTAAGATTGCCCAACATGATAAAGAGAGGTTTGACCTATATTCTCAGAATAATCATAATATCATTGTTAGCCCAAAAAGTTCCATAGTTATTAACCAATAGCTTAATGAATAGCAGAAGACTCATTATAGAGAACAAAATACCTCTGCAGAAGCAAATGTTTGGCAAATGATGGATTGATGGCTATCATGTGAAATTTGCAAGTGCAAGCCACTTCCATCAGGTAAAAACTACCAAATTCTAGCTAAATGGAATTAATACTTAAACCAGTTAATTAGCAGCAGACAACACATCAACTCACCCAGAACACAGCAAATATCTTACACTGAAACAAACATTATACGCAACAGCAACAACAAAAATGATAACAGTGAGAGTAATATGTTCACTGGTCACTTGAGCACTTTGTGTATGCTGTAGAAACAGCATACATGTCCTATCCAAGAACAAGAGATAGTTCCAATGCCTCCAATTCTCTACAAAACTAGAATCTATTTCATTTTTCTCTAATCCTACTTCAAATTTTCATTCCAATAAATATTGGAATCTATTCAATAACAAGCAGCTAAAAAAATGAAAAAACCCAACACAATAAAGGATTTGAAGCATGTAGAGCAAGAAACAAAACACATACCAAAATTGGCATACAAGGTTGACATCCGGAAAACAGATTATGTCAAACCAAAAAAGTCAAATCAATCCATTCTTAATATTAAAGAAACTTGACAGGGGAATGAATTGCAGTCAGCATGGTTTGGATTTTCATGGGATCAGATATACTTCAAAATTAGTATGGCCAAGCCTGAAACATTCCCACATTTTCTGTTTTCTTTACCACATTCACAGTTTTTAGCAAAATTTACTTTTCTGTGGTATCATAACCAAGCAGAGTTTGACCTCTTGGGTAATTATTATCATAGTCAAATTCTTTTAATGGTGTGGCAATACATGATTGGATGATAGTGTGACAGTGAGTCAAAATTAAATCACGTCAATGAAGACATACAAGACATACTTCACACAGAATATGCAACAAGTAATGGTGCCTGATTACCAACAAATCCAATGGCTTGTGCAGACACCATCATCTCCACCTTCAATCCTGATTATGTAATCACAAATGCACACAAATTGAACTGAAACACTCCCAAAACAATTCATACTTAATTAAAAACGAGCAAACACGTGACGTGAAAGCTCAAGGCCAAAGAATTCCGATTACCTGCTTTCAAATTCTAAAGGTATCTAGCACTTTAGAACTTATTACGCACGGAGAAAAGGGGAGTTTTTAAGTCAAATTGAAAAGCATTGTCAGCATTGTCATAACCAGTATGATGTGGAACAAAACTCAACATAATACCTCAGAGATATTGATGAAATGATGCCAATCAATTTTAGCATAACTTGCACGTATCCCCAGGTATAGAATTTCAGTTTAAACAACCAAGAAAACAGATTCAGAAGAAAGGGAAGTTAAAAATATTTAGTGTTCAAAGTAAATGATACATGCACCAAAATAACTGTCTAATTAAACTAATCAAGGAAGCCAATGCCAGGAGCTGTCAAAAATTATATATTAAAAATAAACCACGCAATTACTATGGTTTAACAATTACTAGTACTTAGCCAAAGTGCCCACTACCATAACTAAATACAAAGCTTTGGGGTAAGACAATAACAAAGAAAAAATAAACTCAGCACACAGCAATTCATTACTTGATACAAAGTCTCAAAATTTAAACTAACGAACCAAAACCCACCAATCTTCTTATTGTTGTTGTTGTTCTTCTTCTTCTTCTTCTTCTTCTTCTTCAACCCATCCTACTACCCTGGAGAATGGATCCAAGGGTGCCCAACACCGCAAAAGCCAGAAGGGGACTAACATCAAGTGTATCAAATATGGGGGGAATGATATTCCGAAACAAGTTCAAATAAGGATCACAAAGGTCTCGAATTGCTGACAGTGGCTGGCGCTCCCAGGGAATGTTTGGGAACCAACTGAGCAAAACCCTAACCATCAAAACCCCACTGTATATGTCGAGCCACTTGCCGAGTCCAGCGGCCACCACCGTGAGCGGCGTGTTCAGATACCCAGTGGGACGGTTCCGCAAAGAAGCGAAGAACAGTGGACCCATTGTGCGGAACAAATTGCTCTGCTGCTCTGGCCCTGGAATCACGCAAATTGCCTTAATGGGTAGTGGGATTTTCTGAAGTAGTTTCAGAAACAAGCCCGATAGCGATACGGCCATGGCCAAGATGGTGGCGAGAGTGCGTGTGGAACAGGAGAGAATTTCATGGGGTGGGGTTGCCTCAGTTTGTGGGGAAGCGGAAGAGGATGCAGCAGAAGAAGAAGAAGAAAGACGAAGAGGTGGGGGATTGAAGTGGCGCAGAGTGCGAGATAGAGATTGGGATTGAGGAAAAGGATTGTTGTTGTTGGAGAGAAAGAGAAAAGATGAAGGAAGGTGAAGCTTGTGTGTGTGTTTGAGGATTGGGTGAAGACGCGTGGATGAATGGAAGAAGTGAGTGTGAGAAGCCATGGTGATGGTTGCTGCCGATGAGGCCATCTCTCTTCGCTCTGCACCAAACACAGGATTAGGGGTAAGACTGGGAGAGTTACAAGGCAGAATGAACCTAAGCGTGTGTTTGTTGCCCAAAATACAAATTTATTTCAAATGAGATGTCCATAACTTATTTATATTTTAAAAATACATACGAGTTTTTTTAAAATAAATTTATTTTCTATGATAGTTAACCCACGTAAAAAATACATGAACTTTAATTATAGGAAAAGTGACATTTCTTATTTACTATTACATCAAATGATTTTTTCATGATTCAGTTACTTAGTTGTTGTGTTGATGGAAACACCCATAAATCTCTTATGTTTCTATCAATACAATAACAAACAATTGAATTATGAAAGAACTGTTTAATGTAATAATAAATAAAAAACGCTACTTTTCTGATAATCAAAGGTCATGTGGGTTAATCATTGTTACATTTCACAAAAAATTAAATATTTTCATCATGATTCAAATAAGAGAAGGGTGAACTGATAAACAAAATTATTAAAGAGAGTTATTTGATAAAAATCTAAATAGCAAGATAGTAAAGTATATTTTATCCTAAAATTCAATTTAATCCTTATAATTTAAAATTATTTAAAAAATGACTTTTTTCAAACAATGCAAAATAGTATCTATTAATTAAATTTATTTTTTATTTAGAGTGAAATTCTAAAAAGTTAATGAAGATCCATTTGTATTGTTTAAAAATTATAAAGAATATTTTATACTATTTAAAAAGGGACCCTTTTAAATAATTTTAAATTATAAACACTAAATTAAATATAATGTAAAACTACTGGGAGGAAAGGAGTAACTTATTCTTATTTTTATCTTTCTCATACCAATCTTCTTAGCAAGAGGTGGAGGTACCTTTGGACTTCCCTTCCCTCCGCCGTAAACGATCTGGCAATGCCAAAGCTTTTCACAATTTTGTGTCTCTCACTCTCTCTCAAGTTCTATTACACGAGATGGTTCTAGCAATGTCCATCACCTCAGGCTTGAGTGACCTCGTTTTTTGAGAGACATGGAATGGAAGCAATGGTTTCTGGGGAAGATGAGTTAATTGTAGAAACGATCATTAACTACGTGCAAAGTTTTTTTGATTAAAACTAGCATAGTGAAATATTCTATTGAGTTTAATTTTGATTTACTGTCAGTGTAAAGTTTTTTTATACTGTCACCCAATTATATATTGTCAACTCATTAAAAGAGTTTGGCTATTATAACAACTACCTCAAAAGTCTAACACTTTTAATGATGTGTCAGTACATGATTAGATAACAACGTAAAAAAACTTTATACTGACAATGATTTAAAATTAAATCCTATTCTATTTATGGATTTAATACTTCAATAGAAATGACAATGAGTCTTAGCCAGAGCGTGTTTGGGAAATATTTTTTTCAAATAGGTTTTTTTAATAAAAAAATTATTTTATTTAAAATCTATTTTGATTGTTTAAAGTGTGTAAATTTGATTATAAGTTAAAATTATTTTTTTATAACTAGAACAGATTTTTTTAAAAAAATTGTATTTTGAGCTTTTAATTATGTGATTATATATTATTTCAAAAGTTTTGATAGATAAATACTCTTTTACCCTCAATTAAATAAAATTTTCAATCATTTCATATTTATTTTAATAATTTAATACATAAAAGCGATTTTTTCATACAATTCAAACTAAAAATTTTATCTTAAAATCAATTATGAACTAACACGTATAAAAATAAATTAATTTTCTCATAATCAATTATACATATAATCGATTTTTAACATAATTTTTTTTCCACAGCTAATCCAAAAAAACACTAGATAAAGAAAATCCATCTTCTTTAATGGCACATACAAGCTTCTGATCAAGTCCAAATTAAACTTGCTATACAGAGTAGGAAGGGCAAGTTCCCTAATTCTCTAGTCATAAACAGCATAACAAATTAATTGTTAAATAAACATATCAGTAAGACACCACATGAATAATCACACACCACTGTCAATCACAACTTCACAACACAAACTACAAGCTAGACCATCTTTCTTTATTATCTGCTTTTAATTCCTGATAAATCTCTTTTACCTTCAAAACATAAAAAGAGTGGAAGAAAGTGATTATTCTATTTCAAAAATTTGTTACAAAAATCATGTAAGAAAGGTATTTGAAGTCCTCAATATATGTTAACTTAGGGTCCGTTTGTATTAGTTTTTTTAGGAGCAGAAATCATGTGCTTTTTTTTAAAGTTTAAACTCTTTAGCTTCTAAAAGAAGTACTTTTATCACTTCAAAAAAACATTTCTACTCCAAAAAAAAGCTAATACAAACGGGCCATTAAGCTAATTCCCAATAAAACAACGTTGTTCCATTTTTGAAACACATATCTGTTTGTCCAATCCAATGGAAAGTAAATTTAAGCTTTTAGAATACGAGTTCTTCAGCCAGTAATTTTAATTGACACTATTGATAGATTTTTAATCATTTGGACTAGCATAATAAGTATTATTACTATTATTACTATTATTATTATTATTATTATTATTATAACTCAGATTAATTGAATATCAAAATAATTCTATGATATCATCAATTTTGGTTTAGCCCAAATTGTGATTACTAATGTTGAGCTTATTATTGTTAAGCATTTAACTTCATGTGAACTATTGTTGTAAGCCTTGTGTGTACCATGATGAATAAATTAACCTATCACTTGATATCACAAGGAGAGATCCCTATTCATTTTCACTATGTTGTGTAGTTGTCCTATTAACATTACACAGAGAAAAACATCTAGAAATAAGAATAATTTCTCTTATTCACCCCACATACTGAGTTCTAACCTAATTTTGGTGTTCATCTTCAACATGTAAGTGATTTCATCTCAAGAATGAGATGGATGCTTCATCTTCATCTTATTCAAATAATATGATAATCTAATCTCTAATTTAATAGGTGTAATTGTACATGTCTCAATTAGGGTTAAACTGATTTTGTATGTGGGTAAGGGTGGGAATAGACCAAACCAAGTCAGGCTTTGCTTTAAACAAGTCAAACCTGTTTTGTAAATATTTGACCTGAACCTGACCTTTTACCTAATATAGGCTTTTTTATTGGGCTTGGCCTTTTTACAAAATATAAAAGTTTGGATTGACGTAATAGCTTATTTAATGGCCTAGTTTGCATTAAGGCTTTTAAATAGGCCAACAGGCTTAGGCCTTTAAGATCTATAATGGGCCTAAGTCTTAAATATGCCTAACATAAAATTTTCTAACACTACAGTGTAATCAAATCTTAATAGTACAATGCAATAACAATTCAATTCCTAAATCAAAATAAATTACAAATGAGTCAAATGAAAATTCCAAATCATCAAATAGCAATACTAAGTCAATAACACAAATGTCAAATCTAATCCACTAAGTCAATAACACAATACTAATGTCAAATTCAATTCACTAAGTCAATAACACAATACTAATGACAAATCTAATCTCTCATCAGTATCACAAACTAAAAAACACATAAAACCTCCCAAGAGGTAACAAGTAAGGCGCAACAAGCCAACACTTAGTAGACAAGGCATCAAATATTCAAGATGATCTCCTCTTGTGATTCAGACACCTTCAAAATAAGAAATTAGTGTATGAGTACTCGAATGAGACGGGACTCACTTGATAATGTTTCCTTTCCAGGTCTTTCAATTTTTTGACTTCGGCCACCATTGTAATTAAAAAGCTCAACACCACAACAAAGCAATTTCTACGACTACAAGAATGTAAATGATGAAAGAAAAAAAGAACTTATCTCAGATTGCGTTGAATGATGAAGAAATTTTTTTTGCTCGAACCCAAGACTGATTGAGCTGATAAACTGAGAGCTCGAAGCCCCTAATAGGTTGTGCCACCAACAAAGATATGAAGCGATGAAGAGCGATGCAGCTTGACTACAATAAGTGACAGGGAGAGGAATATATAGGTAGATTTAGGTTAGAAATATATTTGTTAAAAAATTATAATATTTTGTTATAAAAATAATAATTATATAAAATTTATAATATTTTAAATTATATATATATTATAATTATAATAATATATAAATGTAAACATGCCGGCCTGTC
Source organism: Styphnolobium japonicum (assembly GCA_023212625.1). Taxonomy (NCBI): domain Eukaryota; kingdom Viridiplantae; phylum Streptophyta; class Magnoliopsida; order Fabales; family Fabaceae; genus Styphnolobium; species Styphnolobium japonicum. Next base: position 7,459,167 of record JALBWW010000007.1, on the reverse strand, counting down.
AGGCCAAAAAGGCTTTTTGAAAGGCCTGAACCTGGCATATTTAAGTAAACAGGCTTTTTAAAAAGCCTTAACCTGGCTTTATCTTAAACAAGTCAAGCTTAAAGAGGGACAGGTTGTGAGTCCCTAATGGGTCGCCTAACGTATTTCCACCCTTATATGTGAGATAATTCATAAATTAACTGTAACAATTGGTATCAGAGCCTAATTTAACCTTAATGGTGACCTAATTTAACCTTAATGGTGACCGTGTAAGATTGCATGATGCTTGAGATTAGAATTTTTTGGTATGGGTTTTTTTGGAGCAATTTCGTTTCTTTATGAAAACCCTAATTTCGAAATTCTGTTGTATTGTGATCCAAAAAACGCACCAGTTGGAACTGCTCCTAAGCATGTCCCGTTGGTGAGTGTGAATAAATGAAGCCAAACTGCAACTCTGCAAGATGTGGCATGCGGCACAGGTATTGAGTTTTAAGCTGCACTAGGCCTAAGGCAATCTCAGCTCCGAGTTTAAAGGAATCAGCTCAAGGGACTGTAAGAAACTGCGGGAGTATGTAGAGAAGTTCCAAGTTGGAAGTTCACTTGGAAGTTTTATCCAGAAATCTATCTGAGTAGAGTTGCGATCAATGGAAGATGAGTTGGCGGCCTCCATCGGTCAGCCCTACGACCGCATTAGGACCACATGCTCAAGCTCTTGTTCCTGTTCCTACTTCTAGGCACCATCACCACAACAGTGGCGAGCAAAATTTTAGGGGCCTTATTACTAATCAAGGTGCTTATGTTTCAGGACACGCCAACGGATCAGTTATCATTCGTTGCCGCAATTTTTTTTACCAGTCTAATGATGATAAAAGAACATGAAGGTACCGTGATTCTCACCAAAAATATAAAAGAACATGAAAGTACCCATCTACAAAATCTCGCCAATCGCTTCATTGCGATTGTTTTTCTCCCCTTCCCCTTTCAACCTTGAAAGGAAGTGACACGTTATATGGCAAAATTCAATCAATCCTAGATTTTGAAAATTGTTAAATGAGATCAATTACATATGCTACCAAATCTCAGCAAGCAGTACCGTAACGTAATAACATGATGCCACCAATGGTTACTCCACAAGACCCAAATCATGTTCAGAGCTGGACTGGAGAATAATAGAAAGAACGTATTAACTAGGGGTGTTCGCGGTTTGGATTGGTTCGGTTTTGGGGGGAAAAGTCATCCGAACCAAACCAATCGGTTTTTCTATATTAAGAACCAATCGGTTTTTCTAAAATTGGAAAACCGAACCGAACCGAACCAATTACAATCGGTTTGGTTCGGTTCGGTCCAATCGGTTTTTCACTAAATATTTAAAAAAAAAAAAAATTCATACACATCATCATTTTGTTCTTGTTATGGACCAATTAAAAAAAAGTTGGTATAAAATCCTAATAAAAACATCATTTCATAATTATAAACAATAAATAGGCCTAAAATATTTATAGAAACAACCAAAAATTTAAATATAATTATTTATAAGTATGTAAATTATAAAAAATATATAGATAATTATATTAATTCGGTTTGGTTTGGTTTGGTTCGGTTTCATAAATGAAAACCAAAAACCGAACCAAACCAATCGGTTTTCATAAAATAAAACCAAACAAAACCAAAAGTAATCGGTTTTGTTCGGTTTTCGGTTTTTCGGTTCGGTTTTTTCGGTTTTGATCGGTTTGGTTCGGTTATGAACACCCCTAGTATTAACACGTTGTGATGATGTGTCATTTTACCTTGATTTTATGCTGGGGGAGGGGGGGGGGAGGGGGAGTGGTTCTATAGTGAATAGAACATGAGACGGTGGGAAATTTTTTAAATTTAGAAACATCAAGCATTTCAGATGACTCAAGTATTTATTACCATATTGCCACTGTCTTGGACACCGCATTTCACTTTTTCACAACCCATTACCCAAATATATACTAAATAAGCTGTGGGGACACCTGGGAAACCACAAAAAAAAAAATGAAAAAGAAAAGAGTAGAAAAGAAAAATACAGAGAATAGCTGCAGCAGAATCTACTGAATTGCAGAAATCTAATATTGGGGACAATTGAAATGATAGTACCAATAAATCAACTTACAATTAGAACTTCGCTACTTCATCAGGGAAGACAACTAGATACGAGGTCATATAAACCGGATTCTAAAATCAATTGTAATAGTATATAGCTTCAATGACATGTCAATCCAAATCCAAACTCTACCCAAGTAAATTTTCCGAGAAAGACACGTTAAGAAGAAAAAAAACAAAGAAAAAGCCAGAACAAAACTATGAATCAATGTAGGTTAGTGATTTAATCCTCAAAATCCCCAGCATTCTCCAATAAGTAGTTGGCTGCCAATTGCTCATCACGGTCACATGCCAAAAATGCCTCTATGACTGAGGCTCTATCAAATCCCATAGCCTCAAGCTACAAATCATAGTTAAGAATCAATCAACACATATGGGAATGAAAAGCGTATCAGACTACAAAAAAGCAGAGACATACCCTTCCAATTGCCTCCTGCTCAGCTGGTGTCACATTGATAGCATGAGGCATGTCTTGCTCAGGCTGGTCAAATATATCACTGACAGAAAAAAGAGGGTTACTTTTCTAAATCCAAAATTTATATGAACATACAAAATCAAGTGAAGAGAATAAACTCCTAGTTCAATATTATATGATATATGATAGGTACCAGAAAAATAAAGAGAGAAAATGGATAGGAACTCTGTTATATTGATAAATTGATAAATCTCTGGTTAACATCAAGTTGATATCAATACCAGGAATGCTGTAATCAGCTTCTAGGAATGCGAAGAAAACGGAAAAAAGATGATGAGCAAATTAGAGAGTGCTCAATTCTCTCCCAACCTAAGCCAAAGTCCAGCCTACTCTCTCTCTAGCCAAATCCCCTCAGATATACTCCCCCTCTAACCGAATCACATGGGATCACCCTTCCCTCCACTTCCACTGCCACATCAGCAGTTAGTTACAAGCATTGTGGCTCCCTTTTTCCTCACCCTCTTGGCCCACACCCATCCTATTTTGGGCTTTCTCTCTCACAGACTTTAGTGACTTTAGAGGAGCTCTATCAATATATAACACTGCCTGGATAGGATATCAAGCTAAAAAGTTGAAAAGTTACTTTCATGTTACATATATGGCAAAAACTTTGACAACCAACAATTGAAACAGTAAATGATAGCAGGAGGATGATGGCATCAAGCAATGATTGAAAAATGTAAAGACTACATATGATAACTTATTATACCATATATGGCAAGCAATACACTCACCCTTCAGAACCCTCAACAGGTTCATTTATCAACTGGAGAAACTCCGCATGATGCTCTTGAATCATTCTTAAAAGATTGGGATTCTGCTTTCCAAGTTCCTGAAGCACAGGCTGCAATAGAAAGTGGATTGATCTTTAGACATCGACAAATGACTAAAAGTCAAGTAGGCAATTGAGAAAATAGATACCTGTAGAATTTGTGGATTGGATTGCACCATTGAACGCAACGCTTGAAACTAAAAATGCATATAAAGAAATAGTTACTTAAAAACTATCAAATAAAGCTTGAAGCTAGATACAACAACAACTAGCCTTATCCCACTAGGTGGGGTAGGCTAAATGGAAAAAGCTTGAAACTAGATAAGAATAACAAATGATTTGCAGTATATTGTCAAGGCACTCCTATCTATTTAGGCATATGTGAAATAATTATGCATTCCTGACTAGCTCCAATCATATAAAAATAACAAAGTAATTGTAACTGACAAGAGAATGCTCCACCAACTAATCTTTTTACTTATCTCCTGGAATTTCTTGTTCTATAAGCTAAAAGTGTGGAATTAAAATAAAATACACAACATTAAATTTAGTGATTACTTTCTTGATATTCCTTCTACTTCATTTGTTCTTTCCAACATATTACCAATGAGGGGAAATAAGGTAACTTGATTGTACAAATTTATGTTTTACAGTCTTCATATGGCTAATTGTATTTGTAGTATAGACAAATTGTAGACAATTTTTAGACAATGACACGGAAGATTCAATGTGTAAACATGGTCCATGTGTCAAGTTTCATTAGTACAACAAATTCAACATACTAAATTAAATACTTTCTTACAACATGGATATGTGGAACAGAAATGTCTTCTAACATCAAGAGCACAATGATTGATGGAACAGCAAGATCACCTGGGGATTGTTTCTAAGGAAGTCAAGAGATCCAAGTCCAGCACCAGTACCAGAAATCGTCTCCTGAAAGTGTTTCAGCTTAAAATAAAGCACAAACAGTAATGGCAAAAGTTGCAAATAACAAGGTAGAATGACTTTTGATGATCCATTCAGATCATAAGTATTACCTGTGGAAACATATTTAAGGGAGACGAGTTAGGCACTCCAGGAACAGCTCCAGTAGAGACCCCACCTGTTTCAGTTGTCTGACTACCTGGGTTGTTAGCAACGGGAACGGGAACTTCTGCTGCTTCAGGGATTCCCTGCACACACACACACACACACACACACACAATAACAGAAGAGTTGTTAAGTCCAACAGATACAGCAGGAAATTTAAGCAGCTATGATATACCATGAGCAGTTTAGACATACAGAATACAAGTAATCTACAGCACGCTCTGGGTTATTGTACGCTGCCCGAAGAGCACGAGTAACTGTATCTCTGTCCCAGTTGCCACCACCCATGTCCATAATTTGTTGAATTGTCTCTTCTAGATTACTACCAGCAACTAAATTCGAAGCAGCGTGACCATAAGTATCTTCAGACACACTGCAAAAATGATACAGAAGCGTTTGTCAGCAGGCTTGATAAGTTGATAACTGGAAAGGGGCAAATGGCAAACAACTCAAGTCCACGAGGCTTACAAGCCAGAACAAATGCAGCATGAGGGCATGATGTTTATGATAAGCAGCCACTAAACAACTTACATGACATTATAACTAGGATCAGCAAACCTCAAATTTTAGTTAAGTGACTTGTACAGTAACCAAAGGCATCCCTCAAAAACCATTCTATAAAAGTATTTGAATTAAAAACTGTACTGCTTCCAGAATTATATTGGTCATAGTGCCATCCCAAATAGAAACTTCATTAGAATTTATTAACAGTATATTAAGAAAAATGTAGAGACAAAAACCATACTTTGTAGTGACGTCTGTGGCAGATGTACTGTTGTCTGCGGCCCTGCAAAACCAAATATAATATTTAGGGGGAAAAAACCAGCTGATATAAAAACAACTTGATCAAAGACATTTTTAAATGGACTCACTGAGTCTGCGCTGGAGGTTCGGGTTCAGGTGTGGAATTTGACGTTGATACAGTTGTAGGTGGATTGCTAGCATGCTGTCACACATGCACAATCACTAGCTAATACAGAGAGGGAAAACAAAGAAAACTTAACTGCCAAAAAGACAATAAAAATGAGCAAGCAACATACCTGAGTGGACGAAGCCCCAGCAGAACCCAATGTTTTACTCTGCAAATAGAGAAGTAAAATGGCATATTATGGTCAAAGAAGTTAAAAGGAATCACATCTCATAGAAACAAAACATGCTGATGCATAAGGAAAGGAACCTATTGAGAGAATACATATTAATATAGACTTGAGATTATCTAATTTAAACAGATGGCAGGGTAGAAATTCTATGACAAGATCTAAAACTTTCTCATACAGTCAAGATAAAATATTGGGAAGAGAGAGAATATAAGCAAAAGGTTCTTACCATGTTTATTTGTTAAATGATAGAGAGCAAAGCACTAGAGTTCCACATTTAAAAGAATAAAATGTTCACAATCAATGAGTCGGCCACTACATCTGGCTTCCATTATAAATCAAGAAATAGAAAACAATTAAAAGGCTTGTGATTGTGGATTCAAGGCCTTTGAGTTGATAGACATAGCCTTGTATAATCACTAATGCGGGACAAAAAAAATGAGAGCTCAAATCACAGTGGGTATGGAGGTGACTTGCCAAGAAAGAAGGGCGTGATTGTCTAACAAAGTATTCATGAGGGAAGAAAAATACCTTGCTAAGCATGACAACAAGAAAGCCATCTTCAGAGACCTTGTTCTCAGCTAATGTAGTTTCATCTTTCAAAACCTTGCCATTGTGAATCAGCAATTGCTGTCCACATGGGTAATTATCTTTTCCTTGTATATCTTCAATATTCTTCTTGACAGCCATAATCTGAAGTGAAAATAGCAGGACAATTTCAGCTAATAAACAATAAAGTTCGAAAATAACCCTTCTAAATTAACCAAATACCACATAAAGCCTAATAGTTGTTTCAATTATTTTTTCAGCTGACAAACTATATTTTGAAGATATGCTACACAGTTACAAACTCATATTCTCAGTGGCGGTGCCTCGATGAAGGAGAAGGGGCCTTTGGGGCCCCTCAAATTTTCGTAAAATTCTTAATTTTCAATGTAAATTTTTTGTTTTTTTGTTTTTTTTAATTTGGCCCCCCTCTGAATGGTATTTTTCTCTTTTGCCCCCCTCGCCTCGCCTCGCCATTTCAATATAGCTCCACCCCTGCTATTCTAATGATGAGTTCACATCAGAGTGAAACAGGAAACATGGAATTGACATCTACACCGGCTTCGCGAAGTTGACAGAAAGACTTCAGTATATAAATAAGGGAGCAAAAAACCCAAAACCAGTTAATAAAATACCAACATTCTTCAATAGTAATAAAAACAGCATCACCATCTCAATATCACATCCGATGCATACGAAATCCTTTATAAAGAAGAAGAAGAAGAAGAAAGCATCCACAAAGTAATTAATGAATGGATACAAATACAATGTTAGCAAAAATAATAATAATAATAATAATGTACTGAATTGGTAGTCTATAATTTTTATTTTACCCTCAGAACAATAACAATAAAGACAAATGAGAGTGATTTGAAAAACAATCAAAAGTAAAAAATTTCGCTTTCAAAATTTGAAAACAAACCAATTCTATCAACAAATCCTACAGAGGGTGGAAGAAAACGCAGTTCATTGTTTTCCTTACTGAAAACGACAGATTGGGAAAGAGAAAAGCAACTACTGATACAGAAGACTGAAACCGAGAAAGAGAGAGAGGTGAATTGGCAATGAGAATACTGACAGTGTCGGAGGGCTGAACCCTAATTTCGAAATGGCTCCCTTTCAGAGTCTTCACTGTTAGCTTCATGCCGCCGAGTTATCGGAACGACGTCGGAAAGGGCAGCGATCCGATTGAAGTACGGTGGTGGAAAGGGAAACCCTAAAGAGGAACAGTTTCGTCTGTTGCAGACAATGAACGACACATGTATAATGCTTTTTTTTCTTCCTATTTTCTTTAATTTTCATTTTTTCCGTAAATTAAATTTGACTAAATATAGTACGGTGACTGTAGCATCATTGCAGTTGCAGTTGCACGTGAATAAAAAGAAAATCATGTGCTATTTTGTTTTTTTCTTTTCTTGTCCTTTATTAAATTTGTTTATTTTTAGAAGATTATCAGTCGACTCTTTCTTTCAATACACAATGTGATATTCGAACTATGTTTTTCTAAAAAAAAAATGCAAGTAAAAATTTGTTTGGGTATAATTGATAATGAGTAATGACAAGATAGAAAGAGAAAGGATGAGAAGGAAATAAATATTCCTATTTGAAAGTTTAAAAATTTGTGAGATTCTTTTTCAAACTCATTTTTTATTTTACTTCAAATTTCTTCATTAGCTTTTTTTCTTTTTTTTCAATGGTGACTTCATAAATTACTTATACCCTTTTTTACTAATCCAATTCTATCTGCTTATTCTTTTTTTTTTTCTCTTAAAATAGCTTATTATTCAGGAGATAGTAGATTAATCTTTTAAGGTATTGTTAGATGTCAGAAGTGAAAATCTCTTCCAATAACATTTTTTTCATACACACTGTTTTAAAAATTAAACTCAAGACAAAATATTTAAAAATTCTAAATCCTTTCCACTCACAAATGCTTGTTCTAACTGCTTACTCTAACTAATCATGTAAATATGTGAAAACAACTTTTTTCATTCCATTTCCATGTTATTTACGTCTCATCCTATCACTTTATATTTTATTTCATTCTCTCTAAAACTTGTAACCATAGGCTATATTTGATTCTATGAAATAATACACTTATTATTATAGTTCATTTGTCATAGAAGCGGACAGCACCGGTTCTTAATTTCAAATTCTTGAAAAAAAAATTGTCACCTAAGTCAAGCGAAACCTTTATTAAAAATTTGAATTAATGACTAAGCTTCACTAAAAAAGCAGAGTGGTGGATAATAAGGTGATTGACAAAATGAGTGTAAAAAACAAAGGGGAAAAATAAAGAGCATGTGTTTTTTTTTTTTTAATTATAATTATAAAAATATTATATTATTTTTATCTTGTTTATTATTTTTAATATTTTGTAAATAAAATTGTAAAAATAAATGAAAATAAGAAATTATTATTTTTATTATTTTCTTCACTAAATTTTTAAAATAATAAACAAAATAAAAACAATATAATAATTTTATAATTATAACAAAAACATATACAATTAAAAAAGACAAAAAAGAAAAGCAAACAGACCCTAAAGAGTTGTTTGGTTACTGCTCTTGAAAACAGTTTCAGTCTTTTTTTAAAAACAAAAAGAGAAAAATCAGTTTGACAATCTTGTTTTTGATTTGTGATTTTTTCAAAAAAAGGATTCTCAGAATTTTGTTTTTAAAAAGCTAAAAACCAAGAAAATTCTAAAGTTGTTTTTGTTTCCCAATTTTTAAAGGAGGTGTTTTGCGCGGTGGCATCATGGTAAATATAAAGGTTCATTAATGTGAATCCTGTAATTTAAACCATCTATGAAAATAAGACATGCCTGATCTTCTTCCCTGCCAAGCCCAACAGCTTCAACTTGAAGCTCTCAACCGCAGATGTGTTGTTTCTCTCTTGTGCACTATCCAATTCAAAGGAAAATAAAAGCAATAAGATGCGGATGAACCCTCAACCATTAAAAGTTTGGATTTAATTTTAATCTATTGTTAATATAAAATTATTTTACATTATCATCTAATCATATACTGACACATTATTAAAGTATTAAACTTTTGAGGTAGTTATTATAATAGTCAAACTCTTTTAATGAGTTGAAAATACATGATTAAGTAATAGTATAAAAAAAAATTTACACTGATAGTGGATCAAAATTAAACTCTAAAAATTTAATTTAGTTTCATCTCATTTTCTTCATCTATATATGTAACTCAAACCAATTAATTAAAGCCCCGGGGTGATTTTTGATTTTATGATTTGAAATTTTCAAAATTTAAATCTAGTTTTAATTTTAAATTTTGAGTTTTAGTTTTAATTTTTTTTATTTTTTTAGTCAAGTCACTCTCTTTATCTTGCTTCACTATGAATTTGTCAAATATAAAAAAATATTGACACATAAAAATAATTAAAAATGGTAATAAAACAATTAAGTCTGAAAAAATACTTAAAAAATTAAAAATATTTATATATAAATTTTAACAACAAAAAAATGTATTATAAAACTATTAAAATAATAAAAATGGTAATCATAAGTAGTAAGACCAACTATAATAATAATAAAAATAATTATAATGCTTATATAAATATCCATCATACACATGTTTTAATCCAAACATAAACATAAATATTCATGTCTTAATCCAAACATAAACATAAATTTTTAGAGATTGAGAATAATATATTTTTTTCGCTCATCTGATAATGCCAAAAATATGTCACTCCATAAAAAAGTTTTCTTTCAACATCTTTACTGCCTTTGTAAAAGGAGTAGCACCAATGCCTTCAAGCTTGTCAAGGATGCTCAAATATTATTTAATTCATTGTCTTATCCATCTACTTCCCCCGTAGCATTAGAAGATGACCCTACAATCTGCCTAGTGCTCATCTTCTCCAGAACATCAGCTTTTCTTTTGGAACTTTTTCCCATAATTGTCAAAGCATTAGCAATTTTTATTTGAATGTTCTCTCTTGCTTTATTTTTTCTGGAGTCAGAATCAACGTTTGCTTTCTTTTTTATTTGATAGTTATGTTCTTCTTGATCAAAATCATTTTCTCCTTCACTGTCATCATTACTTATTGGAGGACTTTTGATATAAGGATGTTGATTTGCACCAGAGGCATAACTGTGTCCCCAAAAATGATGTAAAATTTTTCATAATGAAAATATCAATTATTCTTAAATTGCTTTGCTAACTTATATTTATGCAAGACCATATTTGAATTATTAGTATTTTGTAAAATCATAACATACCACAAATATATAAATATCAAATTATAACATACCTCACATAGCTTATTCCTTTCATCATCTGAGGCAATAATTTGTCCCATGGTTGAATTGTACCTTAATCCAGTATGCATTTTAATCAAATTAGTAAAATCTTTTCATCTTCCTCTTTACTGGTTGTATTTGTTATTGAATTGCTCCATTGTGTATTCCTTGACAAATTATATTTTTAACTTTTCCTTGATATGTTTTCATGTCGCCTTTGTAAGAGTAATTGTTTGTCTATTACCCTTTTTAATTTATTCCTCCAATAAAGCTATGAAATGAGATTCAACATTTTGTGGTAATATATATTTTTTAGTTGTTATAATCTCAACCACGTCATCTTCAACCACTTCATCTTCAACCACTTCATTATCATTTGTCATATAATAAAGCTGTCTTAAAAATGCGAGCTACCAATAATATTCATAACTACTGGAGGATAAGCGAGTTTACAATTTGTTGAAAAATGCAAGAAAGGTGAATAAAATCACAATTATCAAAACTGATATTATTATCTCATGAGTCATCTTACATCAATAGAATTAGAAACCAAAACTTATTGGTGAATGAAACTTAATTGTAACTATATCGTGAGTCATTAATATCATTAAAAACTAACAAAATCAAAACTATAACTATAACAACATTAACATTGTTGAGAAGGGGAGAGAGAAATGATGAGAATGGTCCGTAAAAAAAATGAAAGGATATGAAAAAAATACAACAGAGACAAAAAAAAAAGAAAAAAATATAGCCAGTGGAGAAAAGAGAGGAAAGAAAGAAAAATTACATTCACAAAAGCAACAGAGTCAAAAGTATAAGAGTCACCAGCAGGAGAGAAATGGTAAAGGGGCAGAGAAGGATGGTGAAAGACACAAGAGAGACGTTAATGGGCACGAGAGTGATAATATGATTTTAAGATGAAAACGAAAACAACAATCACAAAATCTATTTTTATGGTTTTGAGCCTTAAAAGATAACTGTTTTAAAATTAAGTAAAAAATCAATTTGAACTCAATTTTACCCAACCACTTTTTATTGTCAAATTTAACTTTTAAAACTAAAAACAATAAATTTACAATCGCCCCAAACGGGGCCAAAGTTTCTCGAGCTTGCTTATGATAACCTGAAGAAGTTTGGTTCTAATAGTCGCATAGGCTTACCATGAGAGATTAATGCAATGTGAGCGTGGAAGTCTTGTCTTATTTGCATTTTACCTTTACAAGTAGCTTCAATTTCTTCAAGTTATTTTTAGGCTTGGCAATGTGGCAGGTAGGGGCGTGTTTTTGCTTACTCCTAACTCGTCTTGCATTTCTTAAAGGAATTTTCAACCCACCTTGTGAGTTTTGTAAATAAAAATCCGAATCCTACCTACAAAAAAAAAATAATAGAACCCAATCCTTACTCGCATCCTACTCGCGTATACTATATAATACATAATATAATAGAAATTATTAAAAAAATTACTCATTACATAAAAAATTTGAAACTACATCAAGTATGAAACATACTATTTGTGAAATAAGTGAGGTCTGGGTAAGGTAAGGGCAGGTAAACCTTAAACCCGAACCCGCCCCTGTCTTGCAACACAGTTTAAACTCATCTCGCTCCACTCCTCCTGCGGGGCGAGTTTTAAACAGCTTCATACAGGTTGGGACAGATTGAGTACCCGCAAAGTAGGTTGAAATTACCATCCTTAATTATTTTATATATCGTAAAGTTGATTGGATTTAATTTCTATCCACTGTCAGTGTAAAATTTCTTTACACTGTCATCCAATCATGTGTTGCCAAATCATTAAAATAGTTAGATTTTCTAGGTATTTGTTGTGATAGTCAACTCTTTTACTGATTTGACAACATATGATTATATGACAGTGTAAAGAAACTTTACAGTGACAGTGGATAGAAATTAAACTCAAGTTGATTTGGATGGACATTTAAAAAAAATACATTTTTTATATGATTTTTTAAAGTAAAAATTATTTTATATTTAAATACAATATTTAAAAAGATTTTATTTTATGTTTTAATTTTTTTTTTTATGTTGTAAAAAATATCTTCTTAAAAGTACAAAAAACTAACTTAAAAAACACATTTAATGTGTTTTTAGGTTGTTCTAAAGACATTATAATATAAAAAAAATATTATTAAGAAATATCTATTTTAACAAGAAAAATAAACGCATAAGTTAATTATATTATGAATTAACTGGAATCAGTCCTTCGACTGGTCCGAATAAGCCTCCAAAGCCCAGGATTCGAATCTGAGTTGGTGAAATCAAAACAACATTTACCACATGACCAGTGGTATCTGGTTATCAATGGTTCAAACTTATATAATATATTACATACAATTTCGAGAATAAAAATTATGATCTTTTTTTAACAACGAATTTCATTTTTTTTAAAATGACTGCAATGCTTTAGTTGAACAAAAACTTAATGTTGATTAATAAAATTTTATAAATTTAAATTAATTTAATATAATCTTAAAATCAAAAATATAAATTTAAGTATATATTTTTTATACAAAACTATAAAATATACAATATTAAATATATCTAGATATATTTAGTGTAAAAAATATTTGGATATAATTACTGTATGATATATTTTTATGCATTTCTATAATGTGTTGACTTATTATATATGTCATGAATCAATTTGATCATGTTAGATATATATTTTATTAATTTTCTCCAATATTTTACTTATATATTTAACATATGTATGTTATATTTTTTTTATGTTGTCATATATTTATAGAATATACATATATATTCAAAACTTCGTTGGACCTCGGTTCAACTTAAATATATTGAACATTTTTCTTTATTAGTTCAATGACCAAATCTAATTTTCAAAACACTGATTAATTGTTTCATTTTAGAATTCTTATTGTTAAAAGAGAAATTTCTATGTAGGTACGATATGCATATATAGACTCTTCATTTAAAGGATAGATGCATTTATAATATGGTCAATATAACCTTATATAGATTTAATGTGGAATTGATTTCAATGCTTAGCTAAGCATTTCTTTAGTTAAAAGTTAGGAATTTTGATTATTATTCACTAACATGAGATGATGAGGGAAAAAAAAACATAAATTTTATCATAGTAAGATTCATTTACCAGTATTTGTTTAAAGTACATTAATTTTATTTTTATATTTTTTTTCTCTAACATAATCGTTAATGAATATCATGAGAAAATTTTGATTAAAAAAATCAAGAAATCCTTCCATCATAGAAGTTGCGAAGTGTCCGACCGTCAGTAAGTGAGAGAGTCAAAGATGAACGACAGATAAAGAGGGGAAGAGTTACAAATAATAATTAATTAATTTAATTAAAGGATTTTCTAGATATTAACATATTAATTGATAGTAATGTTGGAAAAAGAAAATAAATATGAATTCTGATACACATACGCGCACCATGACTTGAATCTAAAATCTCTATTCATTTTTTTATTCACCAAAGTAGGCCAAAGTGACAGTAATGTTAATATATATATATATATATATATATATTTTATAATATTTTTTGTGTACACTAGACTATGGAAATTCAAAATTGCATTCTATATTTCATAAACCATCTTCTTGATAATGAATGTTAATTTATTTTCCTTTTCTTCTTTTATAGGATTGTATATTACGTTTATCTTAATCCCATTTCATCATGCAGCTTACTTGTAAAGTTTGAATATTGTATTTATTATAAGATCTCGTTTGGCAGACGAAATTGAGATTGAGATTGAAATTAGATCTCCTAATTTCAATTATCTTATTTGCTGTGTATATTATAATTAAATTTTTAATTTTGAGTCAAATTCTATAAAATTAAAAAATAACTAATTTATATTACTCTTAATTCTTAACTTAAATCTTAAAATTTTTAATTATAAGTATCAATATTTTTTATTTTTTGAATATTAAAAGGTAAAAGTTAAAAATTATTCAACAACTATTTTTGCTTGCAACACTGACATAGTTCGACAACGTTGCTGTTGGCGTGCTTTGGTGTTGGCGTGCTTTGGCAATATTGCTGTCGGTGTGATCCAGCCGTGTTATCCACTACGCCTCCAACGTGTTATCTGCCGGTGGCTTCCGATCACTATCATTGTTGAGTGTGTAATAGCTAAATCATTACACTTTCTTCCATCACTAGTGCCGGCGTCTTGCAATCACCTTCATCATCGTCAATGATGTTCTTTAGTTTGACATCCATTGCAACCGTTGTAATCCAGCAATGCAAGCTCTATTGATTTATATATATATAATTTTAAATTTATTTATTATATTTTTATAAATTCTTGATGAATTATTTAAATAATAAATTTTCAATTTATTTCAGAATTACAATTCTAAAGTCTCAATTTTTTAATTATCTCAGACATAAAAATTAATATTCTTATCAATTATAATTCTAACAAAAAGGAAATTAAAATCAAAATTCTAAACTATAATTTTAATTCTGTCATCCAAACGGACCTTAACAAATTTTGTTTACATTTATTGCTACCTGTTTGTTTCAATATGGGGACAATTTGTTTACAGCCTACTCTTAATTATCATTTTTAATATTCTATTCCATCTGTAATGGGATTAAAAGTTTTATTAGCAAGTATTAAAAATTTAAATCTATTATTGAGTGTTTAATCGTATATTATATATAGTTTTTTTTGTATTAAGCTATTTTCGACCATTCTGCAATAGTAATATACTTCTTAAAACTCTATGAAGAAATTATGTAAATAAACAAATTATTAGATATGTATTAATATATCTAACATGTTATTTCAATTTTTTTATAATGGGGAAAAATAATTTAGAAACGAGTGATGTCATGTCATTTTAGTTGGTTTTGTATCCTATTGCCACTTAAAATCTTAATCAACTTTCAAATAAAGAAATATCCCAAATAGGAAAATTTTATAATCATGGAAAAAGAATACTCGTATATATTTTGTCACATTACAGGATATTATTATTCTTTATCATAGATCCCATCATCATTCATCGATTTCATTTCATGATACAAAATCAAGGGTGAGAGAATGGTTTTTTAGAAAAAGAGAAAAGCGGTTTAAGTAAAAACAGGAGAAGAGAGGTGATCCGGCCAAGGTCAAGGTCAATTATTAAGAATTGAATGAATGAAAATGCTAAATGTTAGTTTTTCGTAAAATTAATTACAAATGATATGGAGTAATTTTATTTCTTTGTGAATAAGAAATAAATTAATGATTATAGATCCTATAAAAGAGATTGAGAGATTAAAATACATCTGTGAATCGAATCTCATAAAAACAAATACCGTATCATTTGTAATTTTTCTTAAAATTAGTTTTCGTGTCCAATAACACTAGCTTTAAAAGAGATGAAAATAAATAATTAAAAGTTAATCAAGTAAGTAAATAAGTTAGATTTTATAAAATAAGATAAAGTTCAAATATTAATAAGGATTGCTTTAATTGTAAAATAATAAAAAAATTTATGTTCTAAGTTGTTAATTATAAATTATTCTCAACCTAAAAAATCTCACTCGTAAAAATATTGACAATTGTCTCTAAATCTAAAAAATTAATTAGAGTAATTGAAAAAGAAAAATAAAATCCAACAAAAAATGAAAAAGAAAGTACCTGAAATCAAGTAGAAATCAGGTGGAAATCACGTGGGAGTTAGTTATACTTGGGAATTTGTGCACTATAAAAAACAGAAATAGAAATAGGTGGCGGGACTTGACTTAGCTTCAAATTCCAATTCCAAACTGTGTGTGCGCCTCCGTCTGCGGCTATCCGATAACCTCGCAATCTCTTCTTCTTCTCTTCTCTTCTCTCTTCCATTAATAATTAATTAATTAATTAATTAAATTTCAGAAAATTGAAAAGGAAAAGAAAAATCCTTTCCATTAGTTTTGGTGTTTCACGAGAAAGCTGCGGAGAAGGAGGGGAACGCCAGCCATCATCGTCGTCATCAATGCATTTCCTTTCCTTTCCTTTTTCTTTTCCTTTTCCTTCCTTTCCACTCTTCTTTCTTTCTCTTTCTCTTTCTCTTTCTCCCATGTGACTACTCACTCTTTTTCTTATTAATTCAATCCCATGGATTCCTCCTTTTCCGTTTCATTCCCTGCTCTCTGATACCTTTTTGTTTGTTTCTTCGATCTCTTTCTTTTTTGTTCTTCTTTCGAGAAATGAAGGAGACCGAGAAGAAGAAGTACCCTATTGGGGCCGAACATTATGTTCTGTACGAGGAGGTTGGACACGGTGTCAGTGCTTCTGTGCACCGCGCCCTCTGTGTCCCCTTCAACGACGTCGTCGCCATCAAAATCCTCGACTTTGAACGTGACAATTGCGATCTGGTAATTCATTCTATTCCCTTTCTTCTACTATTCACTCTATTTCTTTGTTGTTCCACTTCCGTTCTTCCCTTTTTTTTGGAATAAATGAATTCGAAGATTGCTTGTAAAACTAGGAAACATCAATTGGTTTCTTACTGCAAAGTTACAGAAAATTGAAGGGATTCAAATTTAATTCCATAAATCATGCCAGTAAAGTTATATATGTTGAATTATTTCTCTGTTATTGGTTTTGCCATAGCTGGAGCATGGAGCAGTTTAATGAGGAAAGCATATATTATATTAGGTTCCACTTATACACATAATAATCAGAAGAAACAAAATACAGATTGTTTGAAATCAATGAGAAAAAATAGTACTCTTATTTGATTCAAGTATCATCTCACCCATGATTTGATTGAAATGTTTCAAGATTGAATTTTTCTTTTTCTTTTTTTTTTTAAAATTATTTAAACATTAGACTTGTTTGGTCACTAGAAAACAAGTTTGTCTTTTTTAAGTTTTTTTATTCTATTTGCATATCCTTCGTGACAAGTTGTTATAAATTGTTGTGTAAAATATTATAATTTTCTTCGTATGTGCTTTCCGCAGAATAACGTTTCTCGTGAAGCGCAGACAATGATCTTGGTTGACCACCCTAACGTCCTCAAATCACACTGCTCCTTTGTTAGTGACCATAATCTGTGGGTTGTCATGCCATTTATGGCCGGCGGTTCCTGTCTTCACATATTGAAAGCTGCACACCCTGATGGTTTTGAGGAGGTTGTAATAGCAACAATATTGAAGGAGGTGTTAAAGGGTCTAGAGTACCTTCATCATCATGGGCATATACATAGAGATGTCAAAGTGAGTTTTGATATTACTTAACTGTACTGACTACTGTTATACTTTGATTGCAATTTCAAACCTGGGTTACAATTTATAGATATATAATAGTTTTATGTTCCTTCCCTTCACCGTTTCATATAATTTCCAATAGGCTGGCAACATTCTAATCGATTCACGTGGTGCAATCAAGCTTGGCGATTTTGGTGTATCTGCTTGTCTTTTTGATTCAGGTGACAGGCAACGCACGAGGAATACATTTGTGGGAACACCTTGCTGGTATGATTAATGTTTTCTTTTTTAATATTTATTTGATCATGCTGCGTTCCGGTCTTCTTTGTTATGTGTATGTGCAATATGTTTTTTTTTAATTGCCTAGGAACTTGGTTCACTCTTGGATTACTTTATCCAAGGAAAAGCTAAATTATCATTTACTCAGCAAACATTTTAAATAATGGTGGAAATAGTAAGCTGAAAATAGTAACATGGACTATGAAATGGAAATAGCATATAGCTCAGTTGACATCTGTTTTTGCTATAATATTATGCAATAACTTGTGATCAAGGGTTTAATGTTTTTGTTACAGGATGGCACCTGAGGTCATGGAGCAACTGCATGGATATAACTTCAAGTCTGTTTATTTTGATATGATTGTATCTTCTCCATTTCTTGATAGTTAGCCTGATGTTAATATTCAGTTGAAAATGTTCGTTTCTTTCTTGCAGAGCTGACATCTGGTCATTTGGTATAACTGCATTGGAGCTTGCCCATGGTCATGCTCCTTTCTCAAAGTTTCCACCAATGAAGGTGTGCATATTAATTAAGATAAGATGATGTTATCTCATGAACCATCATTGTTGTTACTAAGAGTTTAATTTAATTTAAACTCTACGTGGCCAGGTACTGCTTATGACTTTGCAAAATGCACCCCCTGGCCTTGACTACGAAAGGGATAGGAAGTTCTCTAAGGTCAGCTCTCAACGAATATACATTTCTTTCAACATTTATTGCTCCTTGAACTCTTTTATTCCTGATATCTTTCTTCTTTCTTTCCAGTCGTTTAAGCAGATGACTGCTAGTTGCTTAGTGAAAGATCCTTCAAAACGACCCTCTGCAAAGAAATTGTTAAAGCATTCCTTCTTTAAGCAGGCTCGCTCCAATGATTATATTGCACGAACACTTTTGGAGGGGCTGCCTGCTTTAGGTGATCGCATGGAGGCCCTAAAGGTTCCATATTATTACCACAAATTCCCCCCTTGCCCCTGTTATGATATGAAATATATTTATAAGGTGATTTTTCTATCACAGAGAAAAGAAGAAGATATGCTTGCACAAAAGAAAATGCCTGATGGGCAGATGGAGGAATTATCACTGGTAGGAATTACTATGTCTAATTGCTTAGAGTAATAGTTGTCAGTTGCACTAGAAGTTATGCCACTTGGTTTGGAAAATCTTATTCTTTTCTCTCTTTATGCACTCCTTAAATCCAACTTGTGCTGCATATTGACATTAACAACATCACTAGTCCCTGTCCCCTTTTTCCCAGAAAAACTAGTATCTCCTTGCTTTCGTACATTTATGATAAACCCTAGGTATACGCCATATAACAGATTTGAAAATTCTACTCATACCTATTTGTCAGTCAACGTCAGGCAAACTCTAGCAGGGTCAGATAATGTCTTTATTTTGGCAAGCTGAGGATATGAATGCATTTGATAGTTAACTTTTTTTTTCTTTCTGATGTTTTGTTCTGGTTTTTTTTTCTTGTTGATACTGATTTGATTGCAAGCTTATAACATCATTGTGTTTATCCTCTGTAGAATGAATATAAACGAGGAATTAGTAGCTGGAACTTCAATCTTGAAGATATGAAGGCTCAGGCTTCCTTGGTACACAAGATGTCCAATCTTTTGTCTCTCACAATGAACATGTGACTACTGAAGTTATAGAATTTCTAATTAGAGTTTTTATTTCTTCTAGATCCAGGATTTTGAGGACGCTATATCGGATATCAGTCATGTAGGAAGTTCATGTTCTTTATCTACACTTGATTCACAAGATAAGCAATTACCAAGTGCAATTGATAACCCTTCTCAAACTGCTGATATGGTATTTATAAATTCGTTTTCTATATCTTAGGAGGATATTTGGAGTATATTTATTCTATCTGTGTTTTATCTTTCTTTCCTTTTTTCTCTTTTTCCTTTTAACAAAATAAATTTTTAATTGGGGTAGTTTCTAATTGCTAATGCTTCACAGGAAGATAATGATGACATGCAAAATCAATCAGCTTCTGTTCCTGTAGATGATTCCACAGTAAATGATGCCAAGTATGTTTTCTAACGTGTGTCTGATGTTAGATCAAGTAAATTCTACTTTTTGTGATACTCAGACTGCGAGAGCTTTCGAGAATATAACATCATAGGCTACTGCATGTGTCTAAATGGCTTTGGCTTTTTTCTTTTGAAATAAAGGATACCCATATCTACAGTCCGCAAAGGGATTGATCAAGTTAATCCAATTATTAACCATGTTTTGCCATTCCAGGGTTAGGTCTGAAAAATCTGATGATGACTCCAGCATCACCAGTTCAAGCCATGAACAGAACTTTTCACAAACTTCTTCATCCTGTCTTGATGATCACGTGGATCATAAGTCAGGTGAAAAATCTGATATGGAAAATGGTGGAGGATCTGTGGAGGGTATGGCTACCCATTCTTATCATAGAAGAGGATGTTCATCAAGCATCTTACCTGAAGTTACTCTTCCACCTATTCGAGCAGAAAGGTAGATACTTAAATTATGCATTAAGTTTTTACCCAAAAAAAAGATGCATTTAGTTCATTTTAGAAAACTACATTAGCTTCTTGTTAGTTATGTCATCATAGCAGAGCTGGGCATTTGGGCTGTGATTGCCAAGCCTGCCCTGGCTGGATGTGGATGTGTCCTTTTTCGATCCCTCTAATGGGCCTTCCGGCCTGGTCATCCCATTTATAAATTTGGGCTAGCTTCCTTGGCCCATCCTCTAGGCTTGGCTGGACCTGGATCTCAGGTCATACAGGATTAATGTCAAGAGGATGACCTACTTTATCTTTTTTCCCCCATTAATGAAGTCCATTTCATGTTGTGTAATGAACCTTCGAACAATATACTAATATGATGTACAGATACTCAAAAATTAGTGGCGTATCTGTATTGTATTCATATTTGATATTGATACGTATATAATATTATTGCATTCGTATTTTTGTCGTATACTTGTGTTTTTTTTAAATATCTATTACCCTCTAGATATTACTACTTGAAAAATTCGTGATACGGATTCAAGCTCCGTTCTTATCACTTACTTCCCTTAAATCATATTATTACTCTTGCAATCTTGTCATCCTCAAAATCATAGTAAATTTGTGAGGGATTTCACCGATTTTAAAGTTTATTTTCTTTTACATCTATAAGTATAAATTTATTTTATTCAATATGCATTGCCGTACTAGTATTTTAATTTTTTAAAAAACTAACATATTTACTTATCGTATCATATTGTATCTGATACTTGTTCCTGTACCTGTGCAACTTAGATGCATTCATACTTCATAATTTGTGCCAAACTATGCCTAATTGGGTATTTCAAACATTGTTATATCTTATGCTGGTGTTGTCATGTTCTATGTTTATTTCATGGCTATGTTTTAACAGTATGAGTATGATGGGTGATGACTCTTCAATTTCGCTAAATTTGAGTTTTTCTATTTCTTCCCATACTCTAGTAGAACTTTACTTTCTCATTTAGTAAAGAGAAACAATTTCGCATGCCATTTTTTTGGATTATAATATAAACCGAAAAAGGAGTACTTAAAAATTAATGTGTGCTTTGACAAATAGCATGTCAAATTGCTAGAGCCCATTATTCATTTAGGCTACTTAATTTCACAAATTAATTTTGCTAAATTAATGAGATTAATCTGTGGCATGTGCTGGTTTTTTGCATCAATGGTAGTATAACTTCAAAGTTTTAGGTATCAAATACTTGCCAGTTGCTCTATATTATTCATGTTGTGGAAGGTGTTTTGATCCATTCCAATGGATTTGAATACAAAACAAGTTGTACTTTCTAATACAATATTTTCTGGCTTTGTTTTAGTTAAATTTTTCCTTTACATAGAAACGTAGAAAATTAAAAGTTTTTTGTTCCTACTTTCACTGTTTGGAAAGACAGTTCCTTATGTTTTTTTTGTTGTTGTTGTTGTTGTTATGGAATGTAGGGTGAATGTTGTTTCCAATGTTTTTTCTTAGAGCTTGACCAAATGTTTGTGAAATCCGAGTTCAATACTTTCATGTTGATGATAGCAAATAAGGGAGTCAAAATAATTGTAGATATAGACTTATGATGGACATTCTCTATGAAAAATAAAATTTCACTTTCTCAGGAAGCATATAAAGCCTAATTGTCTTCACCCAGTCTTTCATTTTTATTCAGGAGTCTTACAACTTACAACTATCTGAATTTTGAAATGAAATGTCCTAAGGTTCTGAAGGGGCTTCTTTTTCAAATAAGATAACCTAGGTCGGACACCATTTTGTTTTTATCATTCCACTTTTTTTCCTCTTTAAAATGAATAACAACTTTTATTGGATTTTAGCATCAACCGTTATTAGGAGTTGTAAAGAAGGCATAAAGGAAAAAAATGTTCAAATAGTTTAACCCAAAGCATGTAATTGTATATTAAATATATTTTTTATTTGCATTTTCTCTACTATGATACCTTTATTTCATTCATGCAACCCTTTTTGATTATCATATTTTATCTATGGTCAGCATTAATGTTTAACAATATAAATGACAGTGAGAAGCTACAAAATCAGCTCCAGAACGTTTCACATTGCAATGCAACTTCAGTTCCACAGACAGGAGAGGATGTGCTTACTGAACTTCCTTCTAAAATTTCAAAATCATCAGGTACCTGCTTACATTACTTCATTTGTTCACGTCTTGTTGTCTACTTCAAGGGTGCACCACAAGCATTTTTTTTTAAAATTATTGTCATATAATTAACTGGCTGTGCTCTTGAAGCCTGCAAGGATGACTCCTGTATTTCCTACTAATTAATCATTCTTGCAGCAGCTAATTCTGATGACACTGATGAGAAGGCAAAGGTACCAGTTGTTCAACAGAGAGGACGTTTTAAGGTTACATCCGAGAATGTTGACCCAGAAAAGGTGACTAATTAACTCTGATACTGATCATTCTCCTTTCTTGAAGACTGAATACTAAGTGAAGTAATTTCTTTCAGGTGGCCCCCTCTCCTGTACTGCAAAAGAGTCACAGCATGCAGGTTGGTTGTTTTGAGGTTTGCAGAACTGTCCCTTTTTTCTTCCTCTAGATGGGGGAAAACCCCCAAAAATATAAGTTATGATCTAAACCAGCCTTTTGATACCTCAGTTTTAATTTCCTCTTGTACATGCCTGTTTGAAAGATGTGTTGACTGTATATTAGAAACTATTTAGACCCACGTCAAAATTGACATTTCTAACTTCCCTTGCACTTTATAGACGATACATCGAAGTCTCTCACTATGATCACATTATTATTATTATTATTTTGCATTTGGCTTAGGCATTAATGGTGTTTGATTTGCAACTAATGTTGTCAGAAAGTGTTACTATTTTTTTTTAAGAAAATGGAAGTTTTGCTATGTGTTTAGTATTACCTTTGTTCATCTGGTTATACTTTTTTGAAAGTACAGGTCTGTTATAAACAAAGATGAAGGTGGTTTAGAATCATGTACCTATATCAAGCAGGTATAACTCCTAATTTACTGAACATCTTATGGCAATGACATGGATGTAGGTTTTTAGCCAGCACAATGCTGCTCCTCTACCTTCAACTTTACCATTATTATCAGCACCTGATGCTACGTCATCAAATCTTTCTGGCTGTTCTCTTTACCCCGTGTTGCACTCTGTGCTGCAGACAAATATTCTTCAAAGGGTATGTTCAGCCTTATGGTCGTCTCCTTCAGCTAATATCCATGAGTAACTGTTTGTTCTTTATTCATCACTTTTTAACAGGAGAGTATTTTAAGTTTAATGAAGCAAATTACTGCTGGTGACTCTACAGGTTCAACCATCAATGCTTCTTCTGTTTGAATATTTTTGTTTTAGACCTTTTTTCTTTGTTATCTTTTATATAAATATTTTTAAATTCTCAGATGTCAACCGTGCAGCTGATGGCACATGCACCCCAGCACAGATAGCAACAATTGAGAAATCTTTGGTACGTATTCATAGGGCTTATTGTTTATTATTGTAACTCAGTTTAATTTATTTGACGATGTGTCTATCCGAGAACCATGTACATTTGGTTGCAGCGTAAGAATGTTGGGGTCGAATGTTGGATAATAATAATGCCAACTGATTTTGGAGGTTTCGAAATTAAAAAATTTTAATATGAAAAAAATTCTGAAAAATGAATTAGCACGGTTAGCTTAATTACAATTGCAACAACCCTCCCATTTAGGTTTTTGATGAAGTTCTCAGGGTGCAATTTGTCTACTCCTATGTTCTGGAAAAAAATTCAATTAAAACCTAGAGTAGGCTTTCGACCAGTTAGTTTCCTCAATATTACTGTTCTTTTTGGTATGCTAGAAGACAATTGGCTGTAAGATACGTGTAGAAGAGGTACCTACCCCTCCTGTCCCTGAATATTGTTGGTGTTGAGTACGTAATTGCAAAATGTTGGCAGAATAGTTGTGGATTGTGGATCTTTTTTCCGGATGCTAGTAACCACAAATACCCTTGTTGCTAGCATGGAAATAGTTTGAATTGCAAATGCAATTAGTTTGCTTGCTGTCTCACCTTCTAGAGACATTTTTCTTTCTCTTGCTTTTTTTTAGTATTTTATAGTGTGCATGAATGACTTTGTATCTATTTTTCCTTTTATTACATTAAAGGAAATGTTGGTTATGCATTAATGCAGCTTGAAGCAGCTCATGATAGGGAGAAAGAGTTACTTCATGAGATAACTGAATTGCAGTGGAGGTATTGTATTATAAAATATAGTTGTTGGATTATATGATAAAATATCAGTGTCTTAAACCTTGTTTTGTGACATGTAGGCTCATATGTACCCAGGAGGAGCTTCAAAAATTGAGAACAGAAAACCCTCAGGTTAGCATCAACATATATTGATCATAGTTGGGGGGTTATGGATTTGACAGTCTAACTTGTAAATTTTAGGTGTGATTGCCTTATCAAATGGATACTTGGATCTGGATTTCAGAAGTGATTCCATTGTTTAAGTGGATGCTTGGATTCCTTAAATCTAAGTTCTTCATGGACGGACTTGAAAGGAAAGGTACATGAAGAAAATAGAATTGTGACGAATACAAAATCCATTGACTATTGAGAGGTCTGTTACTTGTAGGTGTTTTTAATTATGATGTAGGTGATAAAAACTTTATCATAGTTCTCCGTTAGAGCAGATACATTGTTGATAATTATTATTGTAAATGATTTTAGCCTTATTTCCATTAAGGTTGCTTGTAAATTATAACGCACAGGGAACTTTCTGAACTTATACTCCTCGTCTTTAGAATTCATTCAATGCTAGATCACCTAGGTGCTGTATTCTTTTGGGGATTTAAAATGTCATGAGATTTAGATACCCGCACTTCAACGAGTAAAATATAAAGTTAACAACCATTGAGTTTCAATTAATAATTTAATTTTTTTATAAAATATAAACACTTTTATAATGAACTACGAACATGTGAGAATTTACTATTTTCACGTTTTTTTTATTTATGATTATAGCTTAATTATATCCCTAAAGTGCGTTCTATACTCCGAAGATCCACGTCAAACGTTATGTGCTATATGGAAATGCTAAATGATGTAATCTGTGTGATAGAAAAAAGAACTTAGCAAGTGATTTATCCTTTGCGAGTATTGCTATCTCCACTGAAAACATCTTATCTGAAGAAACGTAGTGTGTCTCCACATCATCATGCAGCCAGGATAAAATCGTAAAGAGCAGTGGGCTCAATATCATTCATGAAGACTGGAAGAGAAGAGAGCCAACTCTGTTCCGTTATTCCGTAGGACTATATGCATTGATAATGAAAATTCTCACTTCCTATTGAAATTTCTTACCGTAAGATTTATGGGATGAAAGATTAGTATAAAACAATATCAAATTTGATCTTATGTGCCAGGAGTAAAATAAAATTTTCCTATTGTTGGATGTAAAGAGCGAATAAGGGACAGCCATATTTAGTAAATCAGCTCGCAGAGCTTTTGTAAAAAAATTCACTATCTCAATGTACTTTTTGCAACTTCCTGCCTCGCTAAGATAATTACAAAAAATTCTCAATAAAAATTTACACAAATCCCCTTTATTTCTAAACCTAGACAAGCAAGCAAACTCTTCATGAAGCAAATCCGCAATATGCCCAGCTTGTTATAGAGTTAATTATTAGATATTCATCCAAAACCTTTCTTCTGAAGAGTATGATATGTCCAATTAAAAGCTCTCAATCAGTTATACATTATTAGAAATATATTTTAAGATCATGTACTCTCTCCGTACTCTTTAGATGTTGGATGAATCTCTGTTTAGGCATCAACTTGACCTTGGTTACAAAATATTTATGATGAGAATCAAACCTATAAATTTCAAGTAAAGTTCATCCACATATAAAATTTAATTTATTAACTGAGACGTACATCAATGGAAATATGTCACTATATAAAGTGTTCAAAATACAATTACACTAGTGTGTCGGGCATGCAAGGCATGGAACAGTTTATATATTAAAAGTTATTTTCTATAAATTTTAAATTTGATTAGATTAAAATAAGTATAAATGTATAGATAATATAATTAAATTTTAATTAGATTAGGATAAGGATCAATAAAAAATGATTTAAATTATATTTATTTAGAGATTAGAAAATATTAAAAATAAAGATAAGCTTTTCACAAGATGACTAATGAAATAGAAGAATTTTTTTTAACATGATAATTTTTTCCTACTAATAAAAGTTGTGACACTTTGCAATCAATATATATATGGAGAGGGATAAACTTACACCGGTGTAAGACTTTATCACTCTTACACCACTCGATAACTTTCTATTAGATAATTTTCTCACAAAATCTACATTTAGATGTAAAGTTTCTATCATGTAGGTCATATCTATGAAATTTCATATTAATCTAAAATTATTTTGTCCTTCTCCATATATATATATATATATATATATATATATATATATATATATATATCTATTTATGGAGGGGGATAAACTTACACCGGTGTAAGACTTTATCACTCTTACACTACTCGATAACTTTTTATTAGATAATTTTCTCACAAAATTCACATTTAGATGTAAAGTTTCTATCATGTAGATCATATCTATGAAATTTCACATTAATCTAAAATTATTTTGTAATTTATTGATATACATTAAGATTAACATATTATAAACTTTTGAAATATATGAATTATTTGATTATATTTTTATTGATATTATTATTTTTTCAAAATTTGACACGATCAACATAATGAGTAGTTATAATTTAATAGTTAGATCAATAAAAAATATACTCAATAAAAATTTATTGAATGATATATATGTATTTCAAAATATTTTTTTTTATTGTTGTTAAAGGAGCCGAATTTATACTATAGAAGGAGCTGGATCTAGCCATTGAAGACATACCCATGTAGATTTTTTTAAAAAAAGTGTTAGATGAATAATTTTTAGATATAAGAAATATAATTAACGTATAATATTATTAAATTGTATATGAATTTATATAAACAAAATAATGTGACATAAAATTAAACATAACATTATACAGTCTTAAAATATAATTAATGCAGAAGTTACCCATGAATTGGATAAGAGAATGTATAGTCTGTATATATTTATGTATTTCACAATCAAATCGTCCTTCCCAAGTCCGGTGAATCACTGAACCCATCAGAATTTCGCTCCCGAAAATCCATTCTTTGCAGATCTCTTATCATTGGTATGCATTATATATTATATTGCATATGCATCACCCCATCACTGACACAAGAAGACTATTTTCCTAATTTTAGAGAACAGTTAAAAGGCCTATTTGTTTTAATTTTTTTTTTCACTCAATGCACGTTTACACACACTCCAACACATTTTCAACCCACTTTTATTTGAAGTAAAGAAATCTTACTTCTATTAAATGCACCAATGCAAACTGCAATACAAATAGGCTCTAACTAGCTAGGTTCGCATATATACATTATTGTCAAACTTGAAACTGGCGTTGCAATTTTTAGAAACCTCCACCATCTCCTCCCCTTTCTTATTTTCTATCCAAGTAAACCCTTCTCCAAATTTGGCGGAACAAAATAGACTTTATCTTCTCATAGAAATAGATCCCTTTTAATTTCTTGACATTACTACTCAAAAAATATACAAGACAAAATTTAATGTTCAAAATTGTTTCTTCTCACATCAACTCTCATAATAACAAAATGTTATCCCTTAATATGCCAATATATATATATATATATATAATATAAACATATAAATATACGTATGTATATATATCCGATACCCATCTTCACAGTGATCTCTAGTTACCTCTGTCTCTATGTCTATGATCTCTCTATCTATGTTGTTCAAGATGTGCTCTCTGCATGTCTTTGTCCTCACTTTCCAATCTCATTTTTCCATCTCTTCTCCTCTGTCTCGTCTTTCATCACCACTAAACTCTCCTAATAGCTGCTTTTCAGCACTTTCAGCAACTACCCTGTCACGTCATCCTCGACTACTACGACGTCCAAAAACTCCAGCACGTACCAGCTGGACAACAAAACCGCCACGGTCGACACACTGTTCCAACTCCAAGCCAGTGGCCAAGCTTCGATCGGGGCAACAGGGATTCATGAAGATCACCGCCATTAGCACCGGCGAGGTCTCCTTTGCCCCCGCTTCTGACCCAACAGGGACACTATTGTCCTTACCTTGCTGTCAACAATATATATGTGCTGTCCAACAGTGTCCATATGTACATTAGTACATACATACGACGATATAATTATTAATATATATACCACACAGTGATTAGGGCAATTAGGATGATTCTTTGCAAAGACAATTTGCAATTCTAGA
The DNA here is from genome assembly GCA_023212625.1 of Styphnolobium japonicum. Taxonomy (NCBI): domain Eukaryota; kingdom Viridiplantae; phylum Streptophyta; class Magnoliopsida; order Fabales; family Fabaceae; genus Styphnolobium; species Styphnolobium japonicum. Next base: position 7,430,457 of record JALBWW010000007.1, on the reverse strand, counting down.
AACAGTCGCATATATATTTCATTCCCAGTCATAATTAAGATTTTAAATTGTGGTTACAATTTTAATTGCGGTTATGTTACTATTAAAAAAATTGTAAATAATTATGAAAAATGTGGTTGATACAAGCAGAAATTTCTAAAATTGTAATATAATAGCCACAATTATAATTATAAACTGCAATTTAAATCCTTACTAATTTGTTTGATTCCTAATTTTTTTTGATGTGAGCCAAGAAAATCCCCTCACTTTGTGAATAAGAGACTAATCTCTTTTAATTAAGAAACGTTATGTTAAACTTCTCTCAACATTTTTAGAATTCGAACCTTTTACACCTCCTTCCCATATTTAATTACACAACTGTTTCCCATTTCCAGGGAAGGTTACAACTTACAAAGTACACCACAAGGATATAAGATTTAAGTATTCCATGAATCTTCTTGTCTTTTCCCCTTAAAATGTTTCACTTACACCTCAGAGTCAGTTCAATGAAAATTTTCCGTTGTTTTTTATTCGTGGGAAATACCATTTCATGAGTTTGACACCACTCTGTTGTAAATTGTAATGTTCCTTTTGTAAGCGGAATATATAGTAATTTTATTCAGGTATTTCTTTTGCAGAATGATAATATTTTTAATCTGATATGAACAAATCTCAAAATGATCATTCCATTTAACACTTATATTTTAAAAGAGAATAATGACAATAAATTAATAATAGTTTGTTTTCTTTTTTATCTTCATCAGTGATGATTCCATTTCATGTTTATTTCATATACACCAAACAAAAAAATAAAATATAATTGAATGAAAACACATAACTAAAAATGATTTCCCAAATTTGATTATGTCCAAGTGGAAGTGATCTCTCAAGTCTCAATTCGAGGATTAACAGTTTTGCAACAGCCCTTTGGGTAAGCTGCTTCAATCTCACACGGGTCTTCCCATTTTGAGTTGAGGCAAACATGATCTGTGACCTTGAGAGCTGTGTCGCCATAAATAAACATCCATGCCATGCGCATACAAGCTTCTCCTAAGCATGAGTCGTGTGTAAAACAACTGAAAAGGTGGGGTCGATGCTGTTGGGCCTCACCTTGCTATCTATAAGCCCAAACTGTTAAGACAATTGAGAAGGGGGTTGATGCTGTTGGGCCTCACCTTGATATCTTATAGGCTCAGAAGTGTTAGAGGAAGGAACTCACTCCAATCTTGTGGGGCTTCTTCAACATCATAGGATTTTAATTAGAGACTTGTTATTGTTGGTCGCTCCAGCATGCCTGTGCCCTTTCGCTGAGTAAGGTGAGGACTAGTCATGCTTAATATTATAATGTTGAATAAATATTTATTTTAGCTTTTTAAATATACAGGTATTATTAGTTAAGTTTTTTAATAATAAATATATTAAAATATTAATTTAATATTAATATTTTGATATTAAATTAATTATTTTATGTTATTTTTTGATATTAAATTAAAATTTTAATATTTTTTTATTTTAAATTAATTTTTAAAAAATCAATTTAATGTAAAAAATTATTAAAAAATTAAACTAATAATATTAATATTTTTAAAAAATAAAATGAATATTTACTCTATACCATTCTAACAATTGTTGCATTGCCTTGTCGACGAGGGTTGTGCCATTATCAGATATGATCTTCTTAGGTATTTCAAACTTGACAAAGTTGGCTACCCAGATCGCTATTGCCTTAACATTATTGATGATGCAATATGACACCATTTTTAACAAGTGCGTGTTGAGGAGAGATTATTATAAATTTAAATTTTTTAACAAATGTTTGAATAATTTTATTAAATATTAAAAAATTATATAATTTAATCAGATAACATTAATATTCAGAACAAATAGTTTTAAAAAATTCAGAATCGTTAATAAAAAAAACTTGACGGGTGACGAGTACAATTTAATAAACTCGAAAACTGCGAGGAAAAAAAAACTTAAATAACAACAAAAAATAAATGAGTAAAAAAGTGAAAGAGAAAATGGGAAAAGAGAAGGCGATTAGCGATGAGTAATGAGCATAGTTGTTGGACATGAGAAAGAAGAAGTTACATTATCCATCTGAATTAAAGACTTTATTATATATTAATCTTCATAATTAATATTAATATCACCCCCTGAATCCAAAAAACAGAGACTCTTTTTCGATGAGCTATGCTATATATACACGGACTACAAAGGACACCATTCATTGAAGGTTTCAGAAAGAGAAGGAAGAAGGAAGAGAGAGAAAGAGAGAGAGAGAGAGAGAGATGTCACGGGAAATGGTGTACGTGCAGCAGTGTATGGGCGTTAATGGGCTCGAGAAGATCATTCTCAGAGAAGTTCGTGGCTTCTCTGCTGAGGTATGAATCTCATTCCCTCTGATCTCTTCCTACCTTTTTTTACATTTTCCACAATTCCACTTTCATTCTCTTCATCACCCAAATTGCATTTCTTTTCCTTTTTTATTCCATTCTCTGGGTCGCTTTCTCTTGCCTATTTGCGATCAACCGTGGCCCCATAATTATGAATCAATCTATATGGACTCTCTCTGCATTGCACCATTTTCATTAGCTGAATCTATCAATTCCCTTACTTGCGTTATATTTGGATAAATTACATTTTTTTTTAATTTTCTTCACAATTGATGGGTATCCTCTGAACTTCATTTTCTTGAAGAATTACCACCTTTTTTTTTTAAATAAAAAATCTGTTTCCAAGTTATTGACATGCAGTTCATGATCCAAAAATGTATCATTTATTTGTTGTTGGAAATTGGAATGACATATATAATACCCAATTATAAGAATTTCATCATTTGTTGTGTCATTTTCAAGGACCAACTTTCATTGAAGCTTAAGCTGTTAGGTATCCCTTTGGGCCTTGTGTAGAGTAAGCAAAGGCTCATCATACCGGCTGCCGAAATTATAATTTTATTCAGAAGAATGAGAGAGGCAAAGATTGGATTCCTTGGTCGTAGAGGCTATCATTGGCTAGGTCTCAGTTAAGACAGAGGGATCTATATTATGCTTATTCACTGTTTAGAAAACCTTATTGGGTGATCTCATTTTGTTGGCACTTGGTACTTATAATTGATTTCATGGATAAGCTTATGAAAGCACCTTGTTTGGTTTAGCTGACAGATGTTAACCCAACATAGAAATATGAGAAGTATTTCTTTCATGGAGGACTGGACTGGCGTGATCAGGGGAAAGTTTTGATCTGGAATAGAATAGATGCCAGACTCTATTGGTGTTAAACGACACACTCTTTAGTCCAGTATTGTGTAACTGAGCATTTGTTGTTTGCGGAATTCTAGTGGTTGATATCCTCGTGATCAGATAGCAGTGTTCTTCTGTTGGGGTGGGGATTAGGAGGAAGGTAGACAAGGCTTTCCCCTATCTTGTGGTACAAATTGTCTAAGACATGAAATTATGTTTTAATTGTCATTATAAGCACTTTCCTATTTGATGTACAATCCTGGTTTGCTTGCAATGAAGTGAATCTACATGCTTGCAGCTAGCATGGAAAAATTATCATCCTGGCAACTTGATTTTAGTATTGATTGTTTTCTTTAAATGTATCAGGATGTGTTGTGATTTATGTTATATAACTTACAACATTTATTTTCCTCATTGCTAAGGGAGCGACAAGTTCTGCATGGTTTAGTTTCAATTTTCTGAAACAATATCATAGGATTGTATCCCTTGTGTTTGATGCAGGTGTATCTATATGGGGGTCAGGTTACATCCTGGAAGAATGAACTTGGGGAAGAATTGCTCTTTGTCAGTAGTAAGGTAAGGTATTACATCATTGTGCAGCATTTATGTTAGTTTGAGGTTTTCATTGACATATGGATCCTCCTGGGACTTGGTTGGAGCTTTCTGTCAATGATGACTTGGTTGTAGTTTTGTGCCAATGATGATTTTCCCCCCCTTTACACATCATAAATGCTATAATATTAGAATGTTGGGTGGAATTTGATGAATATTTTTTGGAAAAAGAATACACATATATATTGATTCAAGCATATAGGTATTATGTTGCCCATTCTAGCATAATATGCTTGTTCAGTGAATTCTTACTTAAGTTTTTAATTAGTTTCAACTAAATGAGTGTCTGAAAAGGAAGTGGCATAATATGACGGGTAAAATGGATCGATATTTATGATATTTCTCATTGATTTAGATTTTAGAACCTTTTCTTAGATATATATCTTATCTTGGACTTTAATTTTCATTGTACTTGAGTTTTTGTTGCTTGCATGATTGCATCGTGTGTACGGGTGACACTATTTTGTTACTCTGAGTAAATGATTGTAATAATCCATCGGAAAACTTGGTTTGGTGTCTTTACCTCTTTCCTGCTTTCATGCCCATATTAGCCACAGAGACTCCATATCAAATATATTTTGTGTTCCAACCCATTACTTAGTGTGAGGAACTTTGTTGACTTACATTACCTTTAGAGGTTATAATTAATTTATATGTACATGGGGTTTATAAAGAACCCATGGTGTGTTACATGGATGGTAAAAGAGTTTGTTTTGGCATGTTTTAAGGGATTCATATATTGGGCTGTGGCTGTTCAAGGAAGTTGAGGTCTTGGATTTGTTTTCGAAGTCAATAAAAAAAAATTGAGCAAGTTAGGGTGTGCACAGTAGGAGTGAAAATAGGAAGGTGGAGAATGCAAAAAATGAACATAAGAGACACATCTAGACTTTTATTGTGGTAAAATACTGTTAGACCTCCCATAAAGAAGATATACGAGAGGAGAAAACCCAAGGCAACCAGGCCTGCCTTAGATCACCCAAGGGCCCATTCAGGTCCACAATTAGATGAAGAGCAGCAACTAGGCTATGTTAGCCAAAGCTGTTCCTAGGAGTAGAATAAATAAGAAGAGAGGGAAAGTTAGTTGGCATTCGGTTAGGAGGAAACTTGGGAGAGGGGTCAAGCTCTCTAAACTTGACAGGGCTTATCTTGTACTCTTTCCTTTCCTTTCTAACTCTTTTCTCTGTAAAGGGGCATTTCCCTATAGAATTCATCAATAAAACTTGAGTATTCAGAGTGTTGTTCCTACGTAATTGATCCAGTTCTATCAAATACCTTGTCAATTTTCACTTGTGACAAGCACAACCATAGGAATGAAGCTTAAATTCACTTATGAAGAATGAAAGCAAGCCAATCATAATCTGACTCTGACTATCATACCTCAGTACCAGACATAGAAAATTTGTGAATTAAAAAATAGCCTTGGAAGGAGTGGTTGTATTTCTGAATGTAAAAGATATAAAATTATGCAGTTTTGATGACCCAAATGTATGATCTTCTAATAACTTGGATATAAGGAGATAATGTTTTAAATACCTCCTTCAGAAAAGTTGCTTTATTTATAGCAAAATGAAGCAACCAATCAAATATTGACAAATCCTTTCTGCTTGTCTATACAAGGTGGTCCTCATCGTGGTTCACTTGTTTGCTGGAACTTATCTAATCAGATGTTTCAGTTAGAACCTGTATAGTTGGTTGTTGCCTTCAGCCAAGTACAAACTGTTACACAAAATTTGTGACAGATGCATGAATAGATAGATACGGCAGAGATAAAGAGAGGGAGGGAGGGAGCGAAGCTGTCTTGATTTATAGGTTTGTGACATTGGATATAGAAAAGGCCTCCATAGAATGCTGCCAGGCACCTAATAATATAGGAATTGATTGAATTCTATTCATCTCGAGTGCGGCTTTAATACTGTTTGTTATGTGTCAATGATTACAATTTGTCACTAAACCCTGCATAGCTCTTTTCTTCTGTATGAGCTTGATCGCTTCTTTTTTTTACATGAATCACTGCAGGCTAATTTTAACCCTCCAAAATCTATACGTGGAGGTATTCCAATATGTTTTCCTCAAGTACGTGTATCTTCTTGAGCTTCTTTATTTTCATTTCCTTTTAGTTTGTTTCTTGAAGTACTTCTCCATATGCAGTTTTCAAATCATGGCTCTCTTGAACAACATGGGTTTGCAAGGAACAGGTTTTGGACCTTAGATCCAAATCCCCCACCATTTCCAACAAATAGCACCAACAGAGCTTTCATTGATTTGATTCTTAAGCACTCTGAAGATGATACAAAGAATTGGCCTCACAGGTTTGTAGCTTAACTTTGATAATTACTATGTAACTGTCAATACTAGGCATTTTGAGCAAGTCTGTGCTACTGCTTTCTTTCTCATTTTTGGTCCTACTGCCAAAAAGGGAGGTTAATGTTCTCACGCCTTCTCAGTCTCTCTTTCTTTCTGTGCACTTTTTTTTATTTTATTTTTTTGATTTATTAACTTGGGTTAAGGGAATATTTTATACTAATTGCTTGCAGATATGAGTTTCGCCTAAGGATAACTTTGGGACCTACAGGAGATTTGATGTTGACATCCCGCATTCGAAATACAAATACAGATGGGAAATCTTTTACCTTCACATTTGCCTATCATACATACTTTTATGTTACTGACATCAGGTTTTATCCTGGCCTTGGATACTTCTGTTTTTTTTCTAATATTTCCCTCCTTAGTTTATGCCACCTGCCTGTTGTTCCCTCTCCATTTCATTTGTGTCCCTGCAGTGGCTGCAGAATACCCACATGTACACACAATATCTCAAAGTGTTATAATCATTTGAATTGTTCAACATATGACTCAAACGTTCTCAGTTGTTTCTGCGCCAGCTAATGGAACCATCATATGTGGGATGCCCTTATTTAATATTGAGATTTTATTAAGTTATAAAAAATATCATATTTGTTTAACTTTAATGGGAGTAATACATGGCACCGACAGTGCTCCTTTTCCTTCAATTGGTAATAGTTGCTATTAAGTCACAAGCACTAGTTCTTGTTTTTAAATATTTAAATTCTATAGCATATGATTTAAAAGGCATTTTCAGCCCTGCCAGTTAAAATTGATCGGATCTGGGATGCTCATGCTCAACGTATGTTTACAATCCAAGTGATATGAATATTCTTATCAACTCCCAACCAAGTGACATATAGCATTTCTCTTGCTCTCATTCTCTCTTTAAGTTTGCTCATTGCTTATTTAAATTATATTCTGCTGTATGTTATTGTAGCACTTGGGAAATGGATGTATCCTGGATTACCTTTTTTTAGTAATTAAAATTTCGACATTTATCAACAAAAACATGTAATTCATGGGTTTTTGGGTACATTTTACTTTTAAGGTAGCTATGAAGTTTTGGAAACTGGGAATCTTAATATGATTGAATACAAATACAAGATGCTTAAGTCCAAAACATTCTTGAACAACATATGAAGGTACTAACTATCATCTATTCTAATATGTAAAATTCTTATCAATCTTCTAATAAACTTTTTTCTGTCACTTGCATATATAATTAGTCTGCCTTTATCTGAGTATTGCTGTTTGCATTTGGCCTTGTCTAATTTCCAAAATAAATTGCATTGCTCTGGGAGTTTTGACTTGCACTGTTTGCAAGCTAACTGTCACATTGCTTATGTTTAGTGAAGTGCGGATAGAAGGACTGGAGACACTGGATTATCTGGACAACTTGAAGAATAGAGAGCGGTTTACTGAACAAGGGGATGCTATAACGTTCGAGTCTGAGGTTAGTATCTGTGATCACTGGAGTAGTTTCTTGAGTTGAACATATTGTATTAGTTCAACTATGTAACTGTTGCATTGTACCTGTTGGTTTTGATGCTGAAGGTGGACAAAGTATACGTAAGTACCCCCACAAAAATTGCTATTATAGACCATGAAAGGAAGAGAACTTTTGTATTGCGGAAAGATGGGCTTCCAGATGCTGGTGAGTTCTAATATCCTTCCTTATGTACACAAGGATCATGGTGAGATGTGATATTAGATGCTAATGATTTAGAGAGGAAGAGTCGGAAAAAATGAATGATTAAGTATCGGTACAACCATTTTTGTAACTCATGGATATATATTTGGCAATATTGGCCCTATGCATGCATGACCCCTAATATAAAATGGACAAACCTTTATTCGTTGAAGTTGTAACTCAGGATTGGTTTTCATGAAGTTATATGTTTGAATTGTTCATATTTTGTATTGAAAGAGTGAATATATGAGCTTGTTTGGATGAGCTTTAAAAAAAAAAACTTTTTTTATTATCTTTTTTAAAAAGATCTTTTGTAAAAGTAAATGTTATTTTATGGTTGGATGCAATACTCAAAAAGTATTTTTTTTTAATTTTATTGTTGTTTTGATGTAAAAATATAAAAGTACTTTTTTTAATGGTAAAATTACTTAAAAGGGAAAATATAAAAGACTGGTCTTATTTCCCACAAGCTTAGCCCATAATTGGAAGATAAATTTTAGATTGTCCCATCTATTTCTTAGTTATTTATGCACGTATGGGAATGTTGACCTCTCTCTAATTTATTTTTTTTAGATTCATCCATCCATCTTTGCTAAAATGTTTATGGAGCCTATTACTAGCTTCTATTTCCTCTAAACATATTGTTAAAAATATTTTAATATTCCAATAATCTTATTTTGCCTTCACAAGCTGACGAAAGGAAAAAGGAGAAGATGATGAGATGAGGTGCGCAACCTTGCAGTGCCAAAGAAGAAATAGAGACTAATAAGAAAATAGGGTATTGGGTAAGGGTTTAAAAACATGAAAGACAAGGAATGTTATTTTTAAAATTAGTTAGGGATATTTTTGTCTAAAAAATATCTCTGAACCACTTCTCCATATCCTGTAAAAGATCTTTTTTCAGAAGCTCAAAATTCTAGCTAAAAGAAAGACCTTTTAGAGCTTCTTTTAGTGCTTCATCTTTTTTTAAAAAAGATTATCCAAACATGCTAAAAAATATAAATAGTACTTTTTTATTTTAAAAAAATCTTTTTTATCCAAAAAAGTTCATCCAAACGAGCGCTATATCTTCCCAAACTGCAGTTGTTGGGACTTGGGATAAGGAAAGTGGCTTTATCTGCTGTTTGTAGTATGGCATTCAAAACAAGTTTATCCCAGTGGTTAATAGTAGTGTCATTTTTCTCTGCAGTGGTATGGAACCCATGGGACAAGAAAGCGAAAACCATATCTGATTTTGGGGATGATGAGTATAAACATATGCTCTGTGTCCAGGCTGCTTGTGTAGAAAAGGCAATTACTCTCAAACCTGGTGAAGAATGGAAAGGGAGGCAAGAAATATCTGCAGTTCCTTCCAGTTATTGCAGCGGTCAACTTGACCCACGAAAAGTACTTTTCAGTTATTAGAAGAATGGGTTCGGATGCTTCTTTGTACAGGTACTTTACCGAATCTTTATCTTAAGGCATGGGCACCGCCATTACTAAATCCTAATAGGATTAATTGACACTGGTGTAATCCAATAATGTCTTATAGAAATTGATTTTTCATGAGTTTAACCTTTGAATTATAAATCCATATCATGTTGAGCTTGCATGTCAAATATTAGGAAATTTGGACAACATTAAGCATATAAATCAAATAGTTAATTTTTCAAAAAATATATTGTATCTTGATAATTGAAGATATATTGATGGATTACACAAGTTATCTCAGATTAGTATGAATTTTATGAATATAATATGTTTGGTGCAAATTTTATTCCATTGGTGGGATTTTACGAGAAACTTACCCTATAAAAAGTGATTGATTTTGGTTCAAATAGGGGTTGATGGTGAAACCTATACGAATAAAACATATAGTAACACAACTCTTACATTAATGCCACTGAATCCCATTCTGTATATATTGACAGCTTTGACCACAGCTCACATTTGTCTGGTCATATTTATTCTTTTGAGTGCAAGAAAATTGCCAATTGGTTTGAATCAGTAATATTGACTGCGTGAAAATTCTCAATCTATAATTGCAACCTGCTCCCCTAATCCCTATTTGGCTGAATCAGGTTTGATGCGAAGTGTATATTTTGTAGGAACTTTGTTGCGTTAATGGTGCTGTCAGTGAATTATTGCCAGAATTCTCTTCTGGTTTGAGGGCGGATTCATTATTAGCAAAATTGTCTATATCGTTTTAGCCTTGAGTATGTTCAGCTTGAGCCAGACATGAAATGGGCTGCTGGAAAAAAAAATTTGGCATTTGTAAATCTGTAGAAACTTTTTCCATTGGGAGAATAGAAGAAAGCACCCATGGACGCATATTGCTCTTTTAAGTTAAAGACCCCCACCCCCACACCACCACTACCAATGGTTTGTTGTATTTTTTATTTTTATTTTTGGTTTACCTTATTTCACTTTTTTAGGAAACATGTCATGCTTCTTTTTGATATATCTGCAGTAGTCTACTTTGCTTTGCTTTGCAGTTTAAAGGATTCTTTTCTAAGGGTCTTTGCTTTCTCTGGCCGTGAAGTCCTCATAAAATTCCATTATGGGTATTTTACTTTTTTTTTTCTTGAGATACAACTATGTACTATGTAGAGGTTAGTACCTCCTTCCTTTCCCTTCTTAAGACCAACCACGTTTTGAGAAATTTCTTATTTTTTATTTGAGGTTTTTTTCTCCAATATATATTAAATTTAAGGAAAATATATTTATATTTATATTGTACATAATTTGCTTTCATCCTTTTCCTTCTATAATTTTTTTTGACAAATTTAGTTTTCCCTTTATTAAATTCTCTCTCTCTCTCTCTCTCTCTCTCTCTCTCTCTCTCTCTCTCTCTCTATATATATATATATATATATATATAAGATTTTTTCGGTATCCTTATTTTTTGTGAGAGTACTAATATCATTTCATAATTAGTGGTTAATATTTAGTTATATTACCCATTTAGTTTAAACATAATTTTTTTTTGTATATTTTAACTAAGTAGAACATGTAATTAAATATTAATCACTAACTATTAATGATACCGGTACTCTTATTAAAATAAAGTGTTCTTAAGAAATCTCTTTATATATTTAATTTAAGGATATTTTAATAATATAACATTTTTTATAATAAAAATAAAAATTACCAAACTTAATACTACTCTTTCTCTCCCCAACATGAATGAATGGGTTTGCGTAATAATTCTCTCTTTCCAGCTTTAAAGTTTGCACACCAATGGGCCTCTTGGAGATTGTTCAAAGAGTCAAGTGCTTCAACTTCTGTAATTCTTTCTCTTTCCTTAAGATTTATTGCAGAGGCTCATCAAAGGCACATCTTTGCAACTCTGTTTCAATGGCTCAAGAATACAACTTCATTTTATTTTATTATTTGTTTTCTCTGATGAACACAACCAATTAAGAGTTTTGATATCAAAACCACCCAAAATTAGAAATTGCTAGTACTATGAACTATAACAACCATGAAAAGCTATTGATTTCGTTCTCCTTCATTGAAGTTGCAGATTTTGCCATTATCCCACCCAAAGTAGTAGGTAAGTGAATACATGGTAAATTAATTAAATGGTTGAGTAAACTCTACATTGGTTTATATACAAAGAAAAGAAGCAAAATTAAGGCAAAAATCCCATTCAATAGAATATACAACTTTACTGTAGGTGGTGAAGACAAAGAAAGTTTGAAAAGCAAGCCAAAAGAAAATTTCACCCATAAACCACATTCATATTCTTTCTATTATACAAGTCAATGTTATAAGCTCAAATCGTCGAGTTCATGGATCCGTGGAAACATGAAAAAATCCAATGCATTCAAGATGAGTGGTCACAATGATGCCGATTGGATGAATGTTCCCTACCGTTTCAGCGGAAGCTGCCATGGTGACAATAATGGCCTCTGTTTCAATCGCAGAGAGAGAGAGATTGAGTGAAAGGCAAGAAAGAGGAAGACAATTTGTTTAGATTGTTAAAAAAATTTGAAAAATGTTATATTACTAAAATATCTTTATATTCAAAAATATTATATTACTAAAATATCTTTATATTAAAGTTGTTTGAAGAATAAAGTAATTAGATTTTTTAGTCCAAACTGCAAAAAAAAAAGAAAAAAGTGAGAGGATGTTAGCAGCTGCCATATATATATATATATATATAGTAAAACCAAGTTTTCATGTATGTATCTGATTTTACTTACGCGGGGAAAGAAAACCAAATTACACTGAGAAACAAACGACAGGAAACTAAGGAGGTCAAACCCCAAATCAACTGAAGCTACATGCTCAGCCCCGTCTCATCATTTGTTAGCTCCACACACGTGACAAAGATTCTCTGACTAGTCACTACATTCTAATTCTACCACGAATTTGCGGATTGAGGGAGAGTGATTATGGTTAACATGTGGTTTTGTTATAGATATTCGGCTTTTGTTCCTATACTTCGGGAGGAAGAGCCAAGTCTTAAAGCTTTTGGACTCGACTCGATGTTGAAGATTAATCATGTCTCACGGGTTCTGTTAAAGCCAAATCATGTAACTATAATTTGACAAAAACAAGGTTCATTTATTGTTCTTGGAATTGAAAGAGAATGGCTTATTAAGAAGTTTGGCTACCAACTTTACGAGGCTACAGGGCCCTTGGCGACTTCAGCAAGTTCTAGGCCAAGAGTATGTTGTGTTTAGCAATCACTTGATATGATATGTTCTATATTTTCTCATGCTACAATCCCACCAGCCGTGATTGATGGACAGGAATGAATTTTTCAAAGTGGGGCTGATGGCAATAACATAGTGGGGACTAGCTTTCAGAACTAAGATGGTGATATTTTGTTATTGACTTCTGTCCGGGTATCTTTAGGTCGAAGGAATTTGGAAAGAAACGGAGGAGATAGTTAATCTTTTATTTTTTTAATTAAGAAAATTAGAAAATATTTATAAAAATAAAAATATATATGATTAGAAAATTACACAATAATTTTTCAATTTAAAAAATTATCAAATAAATAAAATGTAAATTTAAAATAAAAAATTACTTACATCACTTCTCGTCTAAACTCTTACATCAAAACAATATACATGGTCAAGAGTTCCTGTTCTTTCCAATAATCAGTGGGTTCGAAGATATGATGTAATCTTGGAGAATGGGAACCCCAATTCTTCAGTCTTCCCACCAAAAATACAGAAAATGTAGAGCAGGTTTTGATTTTCAGTGCTGCTTCATTTCCAATTAAGACTTCAGCTGATAGTGAAGTTTCTAACTTTGTATACATGGTAAAAAACATAGGGAGAGGCACTTGGGATTCCGTTTTGATTAGTTAGTAGTACATGTGATTGTGAAGCAGGTTCACGGGGGGTTTTACCCTTCGGAAGTAGGAAGCGTCAATGGGAACCAGAGCAGGACAATCTCTTGCTTTAGGTGTGATCTGTGACACTGATACCTGCTTTAACTGCACCCAGTCCAAAGGGCTTGCTAGTGCAGTTGTATTTATGACATAATTTGGTCCATCAATAGATAAACTGTTCAGCCATTTCTGTAATATACAGTCAGTGAAGAGATATATCTATGAAAACTTTACTGTTCATAAAATTGCTTTTGATGGGATTTGTGGACTATTGCATTGTTTCTTGATTTAAGCTTAAATAAGTCTTCCTCTTATATTGTTTCCCTTCTGATCTGGGCTATCATTGAAGATTCCTCACATTCCTTTCTGAACCATCAAATCTAAAATTTCATTAGAGAGTGGAGACTTTTAATATTCAGTCAGTGATTTATGGAAAGAGGGTGACGAATATGAAACTGCCTTTCAATTGATCTTTGTCTTATGTTCTTTTACATTCTAGAAGTAATCTAGTTTTGGAAGTCTATTGAACATTGAACTGAAGTTTATTCTTGATGACTGCGTTGGCTAGAAGTAGAACCTACCAGAACCAGTACAAGTGAGGGGGTAAAGATAATGAAAATGTCCCCTTCCTTATAAGGAGTCAAATTACATAAATCTTCATTGTGACTTGTGTATATGTGCGTTAGCAAAAACCAATGGACTACGAGGGGGAAATGAGATTTCTGCAGGGTCATATCTTTCAGGACTGGAAATAACTGTTTGGTACAATATGAATGCACTGTTTCCGTTTCATTTGATCTATTAGCAGGCTTAGGACCCATTTTGTTGGACCCTGAATAGTAATTCACGCATATCATGCACTTGTAAGAGTCTTGGGTTGAACAGAGTCGTAGTCTGAAAGTAGATAGTTTTTACATTATTGTCACCGAATTAATATTTTCACTTCTGCAGCCTATGCGAAGTCTTGACTCATGATGTTACTCTCAATTTCTCTTTCATTTTGTAGAGACACACATACAGACAAAGCTTGAGATAATCATGATATAACAACTCACTGCTTGTTACAAACAGAAACTACAGTTAATGATTTTTCTGGCTTTCTGAATTGATTAAATGTCAGTGACACATCAATTACTTGCTTTACTGTAAAAGAACCAACCGAAGTAGCTATTCTTGAAAAGCTCTTGGGTGTGACTTTTGACAAAATATTGGTATATTTACACATCATTGTCATACGGTAGTACATTTTCAGATGTAAGAGAGAAGCCTGATACGGTTTTGTTATCATACTGACTTGGAATAACCAAGTATTATGCCTCTGCAGTGCTGGCAATTGGAAGGTAAAAAGACGGTGGCTTGCCACTTGCAGACTGTAGTACATCAGCAGCAGTTTTATTAGTAAAGCATCAAACTTATAGTCTGGTTAAGTGTGATTTGCAGATTCTGATGAAGCTTCACTATGGTTGGACCATACAAAGATCCTCCAGAACTGCTGTTGCTTGCGCTTATGGTGGTTATCTATAGGTTCGCTTTCTGTTCTTTGTAGCATTTCCCACATCACTTGTACGTCCTGATATTCACAAGTCTGTACATCATCTTGAAGTTTCAGCAGCCCTGCCCCTGCATCAAACAGCATGTTCGTGTTAGTACACATGATAAAGATAGAATTGCAGTATCGATAATCCCTTTGACATGCATGTATCCTATTATTTATTGACCAATACCCCATATACTGTTTGAGATCCTTTTCATTTGTATAAAGTATTAACCAAGTCTATGATGTAACATTGTAGTGGTCCTGTCACCAAACATTGGTTGTGGCAGAGAGGACACTTTTATCGTCTTTCTGCGTTAAAGAAAAGGTCATTATAAATAGCATTTAATTTTAATCTATTCTAAGTAAAAAAAATTTTACATTATTATTCAATTATGTTGTAATAGTTAATTTTTTTTAATAATTTGACAATATATAATTAAATGACAGTGTCACAGTGTATCAAAATTAAAGAGATTATTCCTATACTTATCTTTTTTTTTTCAAAATACCAATACTCAAGGTGAGTTTTCAAACATTTATTAATTATTATTTATATTTAATAAATTTTTAAATATTTATTCTAAAACTAACAATTTATAAATAATTAACAATCTTACTAAATTCATTAAAGTATTATAAAAACTCTTCAAAATTAAACTATTATAAATATGACCTGATTTATTTTCAGGGGATTATTAAAGTGAGGGGGCGTAAAGTGGCACTAAAAACGATGTGAATCTTGTCTTAACCCTGCCCTTTCGTTGCCACGGCAGATCGAAGGTTAGGTTAGTTACTGCTTACCGTTTGTATGTAAAGACTTATATTCAAGGGGAAAGCTGCGGAGGCGTGCTGGGTAAAGATATGTTCTAAAAATCTGTCTATGATGTAAAAAGGTAGCCTAGTATTTGTGCAGTCATAGACGTATAATTTATGTGCTTGGTTTTGTCTTAAAGTGGCCTGCTTAGTGGGTTTTAATTTTCTTTTTTTTTGTGAACCTTAGTGGGTTTAATTTAAGTAACCCCTTATGAACAGAAAGCAACATATGGACACACATAAACATACACACGGGTGGTATCTGTTAATCTACACCCATGTACTTGACTTATCAGTGCACGTCTCTGTCCTCATAAACCAAAGCATAGAAAAGTGAATATAAAGAGAAGTGGAAAGGAAAGAAGCAAAACTCACGATTTTTTTTTATTTTTTTGCAGAATAAAGTACATTTGAGGCAGAGGCATACATTGAAGGGAGAAAAGGAAGTCGCCTCCACACAAGAATTGGAGAAGGAAAATGGGGAAAAAAGGACAAAGGTAAGAAGAAATAGAAAGGAGGTTGGGGGGTAACGACTCGAGATTGCAGGCCCATACTAAGTTCTGAGATGAAGTTTTATAAACAATAATAATATAAAATAAAAAGAGAAGGAAGAAGAGAGAACTACAGAGATAGATAGAGAAAATTGCTTATATTTTAGAAAAGAAACAAAAATTAAAAGAACCCATTACCCAATTGTTTTTCCTGCTATTTCTAAGGAGGAAAATATATGAGAAAATAGGAGTTAGTTGCTAGCATGAGTGACAGAGATCGAGAGAGACAGTTACCCAATTGTTTTTCCTGCCATTTCCATGGATGGTTTCCATGGATGTTTAAATGACCAATGATGAGGAATTTCATGTTTCTAATAAACCATTATTCATAATACAGACATGTATATATATAAGGTAGCCAACACTCAACAGAAAAATCCATAACCTTTTCTACCGAAATAAGTTTCTGTGAGTATCACACATACACAGACAAATATGGTAAAAAAAAAAAAAAAGAATATGATGATGATCAGAGAAAGGGAGCAGAACAGAAGAAGGAAGAGACGGAGCACAGTGGTAGATACTACATACCATTTTTGCGAGCCTTGAGGCGAGCAAAGAGTGCAAGCCACACACGCCTGACAGGAAAAATCATCTTGTGCCAAATATCCATAAACTTATCTTTCACTCTCCGTGCCTTCTTCTTCCGCAATTCTTCTTAACCAGGCCAGACCGACCACTCTAAGAAAGATACCTCTGCTCTTTATCAGTTTGTTTTCTATTTTCTGATGAAAAGAGGATTACTTGCAGTTGTATAGTATTCATCAGGCTCTTTCTCTTTGAGTAGTACTAGGAAGAGCAACTCCCCCTGTATCTTTCATCCATCAAGATTCAAGACCAGCCACTACCATCACCACCACACCAGGGGCAGGCACCACCATCCCTTCACTTCAATCTTAATTGGAAGAGATAGGATGAGAAAGATGATAAAAGACACAGAACAGAGGGGCTTCTGTGATGTGAGTGAGTGAGTTTGTGTTCTGATTTCTGAAACGTAAGCTTTCAGATTTGTGTGTTATAAAAACACCAGTCATATCACCGACGCGTTATGTTTAATTATTGGTATATACAAGTTGGGATCCTACGTTTCTAACCCATACTCGTATATTTATTTACTTGACATTTCATTTACGAGTAATTCATCTTTTAAAAAATAATTTAATAATACAAGGTTAATTAAATCTATATTAATGTGAATAAATTCGAACTCCATTACATTTATGCATTCACTTTATCCAAATTGCCGTATCATCTGCAGCATATACTATTCATGATTATTCTCTTAACTCCACTATAATGCAACTATATAATATATAATATATCTATAACTAAACAACTTTTTGATAATTAAATAATCTATCTGGTTCTATTTTTCTAAAAATTCAATTTACGAGAATATGTCTAAAACTTGTATTGTTTATAACTTTTTTTTTAAAAGTAAAACACTGTCCCTCACTTAATTATCATTATTATTATTTTTGTGTTTTTTTTCTTTTGAAAGAAAGTTATAGACAGAGGAGATTACTCTATTTTAAGGCTAATGTCATGTTACATGTTTTTAACAAAAAAATTACCGTGATACTGGCAGCAAAAAAAATTAACATAAATCGTATAAAACAAAATAGTTTGATTCTTACTTACACGCTAAATCAACCTTAACCTTATTAGTATTTTCTTGTGTGTGTGTGTGTGTGTTTAATTAGTTTAGTTCCTGACTTCCTGTACCAAAAAATAATAACTCAAGAACAGTGGGCACCTATTCTCCCATCACTCGTCTTTTTATTAAATAAATTTTATTTATTATGAGAGTATTATTTTTACTCTTTTTTTAACGATTAGAATTAATTTAAATTTTATTATATAATATTTAAAATTCAATTTAATGACACATAGTTATGCAGTGTCAGTTTCATAAAGTTATCCAATATTTTTAGACTACATAAGAATTTCCCTCTTTTATTCCTCTATATATTACTCTGTCAAAAGCAACACAAACACGTGGTTGAAACAATGTGGTATTGAATGATTGATATCCTTTTTGTTTTTTAGCAATTCAATTCAATTCTTCACCCTGCCAGCCAAAAAATTTTACGTTGACACTTGTCTCACCAAGAAGATAGTGAGAATAAATAATTAAATGTGTGTTTGGCTAAGATTTTTCTCCGCAAACTGGCGTTGCACGAGTTTCGATGACCGTTTAATCAAAGCAAATTTTTCCTCATTTTCTGAGTTATTAGTAATACGAGGTGGACTGGTGTCGGCGAAGTTTGGTCCACCCGATCAATTATGAAGCAGACATTGAATCACAGAAGATTCAAGTTCGACATTTCTGAAACAGGGAACCTTAACTTTCGAAATTTTAAAATTATGGCTTTAAGTAAAAATATTAAAAAAATATTATTTAAATTATGATTTAAGAATTTTTAAAAATTAAATCAAACATACTATTAATTTGATGATAAAATCGTGAAACCAAAGAGTCCGAAAATTGGTACCCTTTTTGAAAAATAAAAAATAAAAATATAGGTTTCGAATGATTCAATTCCATTTTATAACTCGAGAACTTGAAATTAGGTTGCTTTGTTCGTTAAACTTCCGAATGAATTGGATTTTGCACGTCATATTCTTGTATTTGTTCTTCTTTGGTGATAAGGCATCACTAGCAGGCTAGTAATAAATAAGGATGGAAATTTGAATTTACTATGCCAGTAACCAATCCGTCCCAATCTATCGGATTGGGGCGAGTGTAAAACTCGTCTTGCAATAGGAACGGGACAAGAAGAGTTTAAATTGTGTTGTTGGATGGAATGAATTTGAGTTTAAGGTTTACTTACTTTTACCTTACCTGTATCCTTATTATTTTACGAATAATGTATTTTATACTTGATATAACTTAAAATTTTTTATGCATTGAGTAATTTTTTAAAAATAATTTATATTATATTATGTATTATATAATATATACGAGTAGAATGCGAGTAAAATTTAGATTTTATTATTTTTTTGTAAGTAAGATGTAAGTTTTCATTTAAAAAATTCATAAGACAAATTAAAGATTTTTTAAAAATGTATGAAGTGGGTTAGGATGGACAAAAACCTGCACCATTGTCAAACCTAGTAATAAACTAGGTAATCATAAAAGTATTAGATTAGAGTATAGAATTAAAGATATATTTGATTGGAGGGTCTAAACTCTAATCCATGGAATTTTTGGCAATAATTCTGTAAATGGAAAAAAGAGTTAACTTAATTTTCCAAATTGGTTGGTTAAAAAGTATTAGGTATGGAGCCTTCTTAATTCTTATTAGGCCTCTCTGTCTGTTCAATTCGTGAACTTCAACTATGTGAGAAAAGGCAAGGTGGTGGTTGGGCAATGAGATTGAGAGGAATGGTGGGTGATTCACTTTGTCATGCTTTTCAAGTGTCGAATTCTCTCTGCACCAAATAAATCCTAACAAATTGTGGGTAACCAGTCAATAATAATTAATAATGACCAACGTCGGTGATTGTTAGTGTGTTAATCACGGATATAATGTCACTTCTGGTGCTGTGTTTTTTCGTTCGTCCTACGTGGGCCACTAATTAGAAATCTTGTTCTTTAATTCTAAGTCCTTTTCTTTATGTCTTGTCTATTTCCAATTGGATATTGAGTGGAATTTGTACCTTGAATAAACATATATGATATTTATATAATTATATACTTTTTCAATTTTATAATAGTATATATCTAATTTAATATGCAATATAAAAGGCCACCCACTTTTCAAACGCAAATTGATTTAACTAGTTGAATGAATTAAAATAAAATTCTACATTTTTCATTTGTAAAGAGTTTTTTTTTTTACAACCAACTTGGATTTATGATAAATTCTATATATGATAATATATTTATTTATAATTTTAAATTGTTTAAATTAAATAAAGATATTATACATATAGGGTTCACTGTGAACCCGAGCTCATAATAACTCAATTCATGTGTAAAGGTTTAAATTCTCTTTAATTGATAATCTCGTTTAGTGATCATCTTTTTTTAAAAAAAATCTCTTGATGTCCAAAAAATAATTAAATAGCTTCTTTTAAAAAATAAAAATCCTACCACCTTGACAGATAATATTAGAATAATCTATTATTATTATTATTATTATTATTATTATTATTATTATTATTATTATTATTATATATTTATAAAAAGGTTGCAGCTGCTTCATTCAATCAAATGCTGCTCTTTTAACGAACAGTGAAAAATGAAAGGGTGTTAATTATGAAGTGTCTGCCAAAAGGATAACTAACCATGAATTTAAGGGGGAAAATGGTATATGTAAAATTTTAAGAGAAATAAATTTAAAAAAACACTACTAATATATAAAAAGTTGTTAAATGTGTAGCAAAACTGTTATGTAACTTTGCACAAATTTAAATATAAAGTCTACAAAATTATGATCACTATCAGGTATCATAACTTGTTTAAGAAACATCAGAAGAGTGGATATATTAGATTAAAATAACGTAGTCAGTTTTCTGGTGATACTTCTAGGAAGGTTCATGTTACTTAGATACATTATTTTACAGTTGTCATCTTCCATTTGGTCAAATTTGGGGACGGTGTAATCTTTGTTATGGCTATGCGACACAAGATGTTACCAGATGGTCATTATTTAACAATACCAGTTAGAAGAAGTACAATAATTTTGTTCCTTATCTCCTCCACTCCGAAGGACAAGTTTGACCTTTATAGCCATTGTCCCCCCTTCTAATGATTAAAGTTCATAATAAACAAGTAGCATCGATGTTTTGGTTTAAGTAATCATTAGGATAAAGAATAGTGAGGAGATTCATCCGAATTTGCAGAGCACTATAGAAGATTGGCGTGAGCCATGACCTTCCAATATTGGGCATTATGCTTTGTAGTAGTAGGTAGTGTAGGTGAAGAAGTTTAAGCATTGTTTTTCCAACGCTGAATTGCATCTTCAATTTCATTGCTTGTATAATCGTGTAGAATTATAAATATAAAAACTATGTAAATAGTATTTTTATTTTTAAGAATAATAATATTGATTCAAATATGAAAATAATAACAACAATTATAGATTTTAACCCCAATTATGTTTGAACAGGGGATAATCAAGAATAATGTTGTGAAAATATTTTTATCACACTGAATTTTCAATCAACTAGTTTTATATTCGTGTGATACACAAGTTTGTTATATTAAATATATATAAGTTTGTTGAATTATAATGTGTTGTTAGTTTTGATATTTTTATAAGAATTTTTTATTAGATTTATGTAAAAAATAATTTAATTTATTTTTAATTTAATTATCTCAAAAGAAAAATAAGAAAAATATATAATTTTTTTTATCATGAAGCATTTAATATATTTAGTATTTAGCATGATGTAAAAAAATAAAAATAAAAATAATAAAAATATAAAACTTGAAGTATTTGATTAATGTTAAAAATATTTTAAATTAAACGTTTATTAGAGTATTTGATTATTATAATAAGTAAATAAGTATAAACAATATTTAATTAAATTAAAAATTATTTACAATTTGAATATGTTGTAATATATATCTTCATTAATCACACTTAAATAAGTAATTGATATTTAAATTAATATAAAATTTGAAAAGCTAGGAAAATTAAATTTATCAGTTAAATAAAATAAAATATAATATAATTAAATTTTGAATTGGATTTAAAAAAATGAAAATAAATTTTGAATACATGAAAAATAAGACTATATTAAAGTTAAAGGAATAAAAATTTAGAGAAAAAATACTCATATATGAGTAACATGTGACATTGACCACACGTATATTAATTGTATTTTATATAATAATATAGATTTGAGTCTAATCAAAATTAAAATTACATGAGTTGTTTAATAATCATAATAAAGAAAACTATACTTCTAAACTTGAAATCGACCATAATCAATATTTAAAATATTTGAAGTTGCATATCAATTTAGATATATTTAGTATTTACATATATCATGTATAATGAAAGGTCATAAACAATTTAAAATTAACTCATAATTATAACAGCACAAAGTAAACTTGTGTTTTATATAATGAAATGTCATAAAAACCAAATAATCATAAATCTCATAACAAGAATATTGGTGCACGCGGAAAATATCTAAAGGAAGCTAAATGTTACAAATAAACCTTAATGATCCATATCTAGTAACTAAAATTCACAATAACATGAATAGTGAAGAGGGTAATATGGGCTCGTAGGGTTTCTTACTTTTTCTTTTGTGTATACTAAAAATAATAATTTCATTTTACACACAGACACAATATTATGTATTGATTTGATTGTACGGACTCTTCCAATTACACTCAAGTAATTTGAAAAGAGATTACATTGATTTGGATGTTGGATATTAGATATCCCAACGTCAGAACTATAACTAAATATAAATATTTTAATTACCGGTTTTTATATGCAAAATCAAATATTATTTATGATCATTCGAAAATCAATTTTTTTTAATAAGATATTGTTGGATATCTAAATATCTAAACCCATTTTCCTACACATGATTCCAATATTGTGAATATAATAAATTATATTTCATTTATATCTTTTTTAATTATAAAAGAGATATAAGTGGCGTAATTCGTTTAAAATTTTGGGAGGCAAATGATAAAATTAAAATAAGTAAATAAATTTTTTTAAAAAAATATTTGAAAGTGAAGTCAAAGTCAATTTAATACATTTAACAATATTTTGCTATAAAAGTCACGTGAACATATTTTTTTTAATATTTTAATAACCTTTCAAAGTTTAGTATGCACTTAAACACAAATTTTAGAAATGATATTTTTTCTTCATTTTTTTGATAACAATAAATAAGTTGTTAATTTAATATTAGTTATAATTATCATAAAATAAATTATTAGTATAAAAGTACATAAGAAATCATTTCGTAGAGTTTTAGCTTTGACTTTGCCTTCAACCAAACTTAAGTTTAAACTTATAAAATAAGCATAAAATTAGAAAAAAAAAGTTTTGATAATACATTTACTTTTAAAAAAAAGTAACATTGTTAACATCTAAATAAAAGAGTAACATGAATTTAGAGCATTAATGATATAATTCAATACAAGATCTCCATATGTTAAAAATAAAAATAAAAAATTGGGGGACAACTGCCCCGTATGCCCTTGCGAAGCTCAGTCGGTGGCTATAAGATTTAATGTAGAGTGAGAGATAGTAAACTAAAGTGTAGATGAAGCGCTTATTTGGTCAGATTCTCGCTTATATTAATTATGACTTGTCACAACCGTATCGAAGAGCGCCGCGATGGGAGAAGGCAACTAAGAATTAATTGTTTGGGAGTCGCCACCAACCGATTCTTCCATTAAAAATGGAATGGTGCGATTGGACACCTTAAAAAAAATGGTCTGCGTTTAAGAGTTTAGGTTCGGGGGTTGATTACGGGTAGGGAAGGTGTTAGCACCCTACACCGTCCATTCTAAGAATGGTTACCTATTTAATCTATTGTTACCTTGTCAAATTAATTAAATTGGTCCTTTATTATCTAAAAAAATGTTATTTATTTTATTTTGACATGTCCCATTTTGTCGGCATATTATCAAAAATGATAAATGACTAAGACAGAGAATGGGTGGCTAAATAGCCATTATTGTATGAAACAAATGTAAGCCCATAACACATTACGTGAAGGTGGTAAATTAAAAAATCATATTTTTAAGAAAATATTTCTAAATAAAATATGAGATTTTTAAATGATTTTTATAAAAGGAAGTTTTTAGAAAAAGCGATTTGTGAAATGATTTTAAAAAAATGAAATTTTTTGGAATGTGTGATTAAATGAAATTTTAATTTACCACCACCACAAAGTTAAGACTATATTAATTTGTTCACATTTGTTTTTTATTTTAAAATATTTTATTTAATTAATTGTAAAAATTAGACCCCGCCAGCGTTTCTGGTAAAATCTAATATTAATAGCCTCAAGAATATTGGGAAGAGTTTAGTTGATCGTCTCTTCGATCCTCTCCCAAATTTTCCATCGTCGGCAAAATTTAAGGGTTTATATGATATTTGACTAAAGTGACATGCATACGATTATAGCAAGAAATTAATGTGTGAAATGAGATATTTATATTGGAGATCACCTAAAGTCCCGCCAGCGCTTCTGGCAAAACTAAAGAGAAACTCCTCACCTCAGGAAAGTCAAAATGTCACCGTCACTTCGGTTAATTTTGATTATTCCATCATTAAATATCTTAAATTTATTTTGAATAAAAATTGAGTGGTCAATATGATGATAAACGATAAAAGAATATTACTGGAAAAATAAATGTATCCAGAATAAAAAGATTGGACATAAAGTATATAATGAAAGGCTTGATAAAAATAATAATAATAAATTTAAATTTCTAAACTAGTCATATCCAGCAATCCACGCAATTAAGTTGAATAAACATATCATTTCAATTACTTTAAAAACAAAAGGAAAAAAAAAAGATAAAATACCCACAAAAAACAAATCAAGTTAACAAATAAAAACTTACCAAATTAATAATGAAAGAGAAACCAAGGTTTAAAAGGGTGGGAAGCTTCACGTTGTCCTAGGCACAAAGAAATCTATACCATCGCGGGAAGAACTTCAAATACCAAGGAACTCAATCAATTTTATTCATTCTCTTTGCATATATTAAAAAATTAAAGCAACCACATGTCGGCTACAATAGACTTCTTACTCTCATTTGACCTTTTGTCAGAGGAAAAGTAGATCCAAATATTGATAAATTAAAGCCTCTTGTTCTCCAATTTAAAAAAAAAGCCAAAACCAAATTGAGAGGGATATATTCTAACCTTGGGCTTTAGCCAGATGAACACTGCTCCCTCGAGTATATGGTTCTCCAGGTGTTAATGGTTAGTTAGGGTGGCATTGATGTACCTTGAAGGGTGGCTTCTCTCACCAATCCTCCCAAACCGTTGAGGCTCTCCTTTTTCTCTCTCTTATTTTGTTTTTTAGGTTCCTCCCTCCTTTCTCACTTTTTTTTCTCTCTCTCCCTTCTAGGGTTCCCCTAAGATTTTTCTACCATTTGTTATTTATAGCCCAAATAATTATTCTCATCACCTCAATCACCTCAATTAATTATGGTAAATTAGAATAAATTTCTCCTATCAATCAAGATTAATTTGTGCAATCAGAATCAATCAAAATCAATTAATTATTTAAACCCCAAATTACCATTAATAAGGGATTAAATGTATTTATGAATTCAAATTTATTTCCTGAAATCATTTTTTATTTTTGTTTTCTATTTAATTTTATGACTGATCAGATTTTTCCTTATTTTAAAATTTTTCTGGATTAGTGGAGATTTTTTCCACTTCTGCATGCCAGACCAAAAATTATTTTTCCTTTTTTATTTATCAATCATTTTAAAGCAATGGGTTTGGGCTTGGTGAATGGATCAGATCCAAATTTATTAGTATAATGCCCATTGGTGAAAATTAGAATTTCAGGACAAATTTGGGTGTCAACAGCTGCCCCCATTTGCTTCTCCATTTATAAAATAAATGGAAAGCAAATGTGTTGACTCAAATTTGTCCATAAAATTTGTGACAAGTAAATTTCAATGAGTACAGGGACCCGAGAGAGTAAGTGGCAATTGGTATAGGGACCCTAAAAATAAATAACCGGGGGTATGAGACCCAAAAGGTAAATGACCATGGGTACGTGACCAAAAATACAAATGACGTGGGTACAAGGACCCAAAAAGTAAATACGATGGGTTTCAGGACCCTAAAAATAAATGAAATGGGTATCAGGACCCAAAAAGAGATGCAATGGGTGTCAAAACCCAAACAAAAATGCAATGGGTGTCAGGACCCGAAATATAAATGCGATGGGTATCAAGACCCGAAATACAAATGCAATGGGTATTATGACCTAGAAAGATATGCATGGGGTATCAGGACCCGAAAAGATATGCAATGGGTATCAGGACCCAAAAGTTAAAGGCAAGGGCGCGGGGCCTGAAAATTAAAAGGCAGTGCGTGTGGGACCCAAAAATTAAAAGGCAGTGGGCGCGGGGCCCAAAAATTAAAAGGCAGTGGGTGCAGGACCCAAAAATTAAAAGGCAGTGGGTGCGGGACCCAAAAATTAAAAGGCAGTGGGCGCGGGGCCCGAAAATTTAAAGCAATGGGTGCAGGACCCAAAAACTAAAAGGCAGTAGGCGCGGGGCCCGAAAATTAAATGACAGTGGGTGCGGGACCCGAAAATTAAAAGGCAGTGGGTGTGGGACCCAAAAATTAAAAGGCAGTGGGCGCGGGGTCCGAAAATTAAAAGGCAGTGGGTGCAGGACCCAAAAACTACAAGGCAGTGGGCGCGGGGCCCGAAAATTAAATGAAAGTGGGTGCGGGACCCGAAAATGAAAAGGCAATGGGTGCGGGACCCGAAAATGAAAAGGCAGTGGGTGCGGGACCCAAAAATTAAAAGGCAGTGGGCGCGAGACCCGAAAATTAAAAGGCAGTGGGTGCGGGACCCAAAAATTAAAAGGCAGTGGCGCGGGAGCCTTAAAATTTTAAGGAGTGGGTGCAGGACCCAAAAACTACAAGGCAGTGGGTGCGAGGCCCGAAAATTAAATGAAAGTGGGTGCGGGACCCGAAAATTAAAAAGCAATGGGCGCGGGGCCCAAAAATTAAAAGACAACAGGCGCGGGGCCAAAAAATTAAAAGACAGTGGGCGCAGGGCCCAAACATTGAAAGTGCAATGGGTGCAGGGCCCAAAAATTAAAAAACAGTTAGCGCGAGGCTCGAAAATTAAATGGCAGTGGGTGCGGGACCCAAAAAGGTAAAAGCAATGGGCGCAGGGCCCAAAAATCAAATGATAGTGGGTGCGGGACCCGAAAAATGAAAAGGCAGTGGGTGCAGGACCTAAAAAATTAAAAGCAGTGGGCGCAGGGCCCGAAAATGAAATAAGTCAAAACAACATGTAAAATTAAACCTTAATTGGTTATGTCAAGAAATGTAAATGCAATCTCAGTAGGTTAAGATTTGAAAGTATTAGTGGACCTCGTAAGGTCAAGTTTAAAAACAATTTTTTCTTGATTAATTGATGAAATGATGCATAATATAATGCATGCCCCCAACACGGGGATATGTATGATCAATTTGAGTAAAAACTCTTTTAAAACAATAGAATGAGTTACCCTTAATTCCACAACCCTTAAGGACTTTCTTCCAAATGGAGTCAAGGATGAATAAGAGCGAGACTTGTTGATTAGCTTCACGATTTGTGTATTGAACCTCTGCATTTATATGCCTTGCTTGAAATGGATTCAAGGATGAACAAGAGTGAGACTTGCTGATTAGTTTCTCGATTTATGTATTCAACCTCTGCATTTATGAGCCTTGCTTGAAATGGTTTCATAAGCATATTGTTCTTGTGATGATCACATCTCAAGTATAGTGACCCGGTTACCCTTTCTTATTGAGTAGCAACTCGTCGGGAACTCATAGTGCTCCTCTTGGCCTTTTGAGGTCATCAAAGTAATTCTTGATACACTTCATAGTGTTAATACAAGTTTCACATTTCAGTATATGTTACCATGAAAATGCATGACAAGTGTTGCAAAAAGAAGTGAGATTATTAGAAACAATGAATGAAAAGGATACAAGAAGGGAATCATGACAAGAATTTGTCATTTGAAGGAGAATGGGTTAGAGGAGAAAATGATGAAACGAGAGTTTTTTTTTTCTTCCAGTGGTATTCTCTAGAATGATCAATGTTAGTCACCATTGTGTATTATCTTGAACACCATATAATTGGCTTCCATGAATCTGAATTGCCCCAGTTTTTGGTATGTGAGCATCATTGGCTTCCATGAATTCAACTTGCCCCAAATTTAAGGTCCGTGAGCATATCACTCCTCATAATTGATTTCTTGGAATCTGATTTTTCGAAGTTTTAAGATCAGTGAGCATATCACTCCTCATAACTGAATTCCTTGATTTTGATTAGCCCCAATTTTGATGTCTAGGAGCATTATTTTCTTCTAAGGATATGATTTATGATAACTTTGAAGTTCTCGTACTTTTTATGATTGACCTTCAGTACATTTTGATTGCACAACTTTCAAGTTTGTGGGCATCATTTACTTTTAAGGATCTTAATTGCCATAGTTTTAATGTCTATGAGCACCATTGTCCTCCAAGAGTTGATCTGCCCCAATTTGTGAACTTTATTGGCGTCCAAGAATTTGATTGCCCCAACTTTGAAGTTTAGCTAGGCTCCTTGTCTTCAAATTATTCGAAAAAATGTCACTTTCGTTGATGGAGTAGGTGCCATCACTTCTTTTGATGTAGCAGGTGCCGTTATCTTATTTTTGTTTGACCCTAACTTTTGCTTAGGTTGCTTTTTTCGAGTTTTCAACCTACCAGGTCATTTAATTTTTTCTTTGCACTCTAATTTTTGCCTAGGTCGCCTTTTTAGGTTTTCGACCTAGCGAGTCATTTGTGATTTCTTTTTTTTCCGTTATATTTCTTTTTTGCACTCTGATTTTTGCCTAGGCCGCCATTTTTCTAGATTTTCGACCTAGCGAGTCATTTTCCTTTTTTTTTTTTCATTTTTCTTACTCTTTTTGCTTTTGCTTTTTTTTTTTCCTTGGAAAGATACTTATGTATGACACTACTACATATGAGTAGTAAGGCTTGACCATTTTTCTTTGTGAGACTCAAAGCATGCCACCTCTTTATAGCAACAGGGTAGTACCCTATGATTGCCTTTTCACAATTGTCTTTCTTCATTGAGGTACTGATCTTGATTTTTCTTTCTTTCCAATTTTCAATCCTCAAATTAATTGTTTCAATGGGCATTTTATAGGACTGAATATAGCGAACTCCTTAGTAGTTCAATAGAGAACCCCCAATCTGCATCATTGTCTTTGTTAGCACCATTAATGGGGTGATCAAAATCACAACTTGGGTTCATACCATTGTCATGTTCAAGAATACCACTTTCAGATAAGCATTGGTTTATATTGGCACATGTAATGAATAATGAAGGCAAATTGCATAAAGGCAAAGGAATGAATATGGACGAAGGCTAATTTCAGAAAAGAGATGATGTTATGAACATTTATCTTTGGAATTGAAAATGCATTTATTGATAACAATACTGAAATGAAAACATGTGAGCCCATTCTACAAATGTCACCCTACAGCATTGGGCAGAGCCATAGGATTAGTATCAAGAATTACTAATAATGAAGCTCTAGAGTTGGAGGAAGCTTAATGAGTTCTCAATTGTTGAGCTTGATGGTAATGGTACACCAAATTTGCCTTATGATTAGTGAAGGGTAATCTTCAACTGCAGATACTTAAACTAGAAATGCCATCCTAGAGCTTCAAAAGCCTTAACACGAGTCACAGGTGGATACTCACTCAACTGCATTAACCCCAAGATTTCCATGGTCAAGCAAAGGCTTATGACTCACGTTTGGAGTTCCTTGCTCAAAGGTCAACCATTTGGCTTTTATAAGACCTTGCACCTTATTCTTCAAAGTTGTACATTTTTCAGTAGAATGACCTATAGCTCCCGCATGATAATCGCATCGTGCATTAGAATCATACCACTTTGGGTATGGGGGTTCCATTGGCTTCACAGGGCATAGAGCTACCAAGCCATTATGGAATAGATAAGGTAGCAACTCAATATAGGACATGGGAATAGGGTCATGTTGAATGGGTTTCTTGTCCTGGTCATTCTGGGTCTTTCTTTGATTAACATTCAAATTTTGAGTCCAAGATTGAGTGATTTGGGGAGGCACTGTAGGTGTTTGGTGCTGAAAAAAAAAAGAGGTGCTTGGTAAGGTTGAGGGTATGAAGCAAGTGAAGTGGCGACGATGTATGGGAAAGGTGTGTAGGGTGTTTGGAGTGATTGTTGAGGTATTGCGGGTGAGTGGATAGGTTCTTTTTGAGTTGGACTTTCCCCATGCCTCTTATCATTTATCATACCCTGTACCTCACCTTCCTTCTTTCCTACCCAGGGTTTTCTTACACTACCTGTCCCACTTGAGTTGTCGGTAATCTTTCCACTTCTTATTCCATTTTCTACCCTTTCCCCTATGATGACGATGTCAGAGAAATTTGAGGAGACACTCTCAATCATCCGATCATAGAAGGGTGACTGAAAAGTATTGATGAACATAGCAGTCATCTCCTTATCAGATAATGGCAGCTCCACTTCAGCAACTATTTCTCTCCATCGTTGTGCGTATTCTTTGAAAGTTTCTAAAGCTTCCTTCTCCATATTTTGCAACTGGAGCCTATCTGGAGCCATGTCAATGTTGTACTTGTATTGCCTTAGGAAGGCATCAGCAAGGTCTTTCCAGCATCGAATACGGGCTCGATCAAGGTGGGTATACCAATTCAAGGCTGCCCCAGTTAAACTGTCTTGAAAGAAATGGATAAGCAGCTTGTCATCATGGGCACAAGAAGCCATCTTTCGACAATACATTGTCAAATGATTCTTTGGGCATGTGGTTCCCTTGTATTTATCAAAATTTGGCACTTTAAACTTTGGAGGAATCACCACATTAGGAACAAGACAAAGCTCTGAAGCGTCCATGATACCATAATTGTTCACTCCTTCTATAGCCCGTAATCTTTCTTCAAGTACCTCTAGCTTTTCATTGGATTTCAAACTTTCAACTTGCGGCATGAAACAAGGGTAAGACTGTTGCACTGGTTGTAAATACGCCGCCTCAGGGGAGCTAAGGAGAATCTGTTGGTTCGAGATATTCTGCGGGTTGCAGTTTGATGTAGCCAATGGCACACCGCCGTCTTGAGGATTGGTCACATGTGGCAAAGGTGTTATCAGGGGTTCTTCATTATTCCTTGTAGGGATTCCATCCATGTCAATCCTCCACTGCATAATCTCTAGAACCTTATCCATTTGATCTTTAAGTTGGTTGACATCATTTCTAAGCTCTTCTTGAGTTCTTTCTTGCTCTAATTCATCCATGATCCTAACTTGGGATCGAGTCCTATAAGGGTGCCGTGGAAGCAGGGTTGCTCTTTATGTGATACCTTTTTTATTTTCATAAGTTAACTAAATTAATGATATGCAACAAACAAGAATATGATTATCATCTAGGTTTGTTTACAAAATGCCATTAGGCCAATTGGATTTGCACAATCTTTCAAATTTATTAGAAAAAAATGGCCAGTAGTCATTCTAGGAAACAAACATATAGCCAAATTTATTCAAAAGAATTTTTTTAAAAAAAAACAATGAAGAGTGAAAAGGTTCCCTCATGTGTCTTATAAAAGGAGTTCTTTAAGCTTGATGCCCTATCATAGAGGATAAGTTCTATAAACCATGATGGCTCTAGGGTCATTCTAATTAGTGATGGTTTGAGTTCTAGACCCCTATTGGACAGTGGTTCCCAAATTGCCCCTACTGTCGCCAACACTTTGGCTAGCAGGGTCCCCAATCCTCACCCATGACAGGCTACAAATGGAAAGGTTTCAATTTGAGTGAGGGGGTTTCATGTGCTTATGCGGAGACCGTAGGTCTCTCAAAGCAACATTACTTTGCCCTCTATCTAAGCCTACAAGGTAACGAGCCCGGGTATAGGGCTTGTGTGTGTAAGTGTAGTGCATAGTATGTGGGAGGGAACATGAAAATAATCTTATTCACAATCCCAAAAGGCATATGAAGCAAACAAATGCAACATGATATGAAGCACATAAGAGATAAAAAAAAAGGAAGGAATAATAAGGACTAAAACAATTAAAAAGGTAGATAACAAAAGATTAAAACATGGCTTAACCCTCTACAGATCCCCAGTGGAGTCGCCAGCTGTCGCAACCGTCCCGAAGGGCGTCGCGATGGGAGAAGGCAACTAAGAATTAATTGTTTGGGAGTCGCTACCAACCGGTTCTTCCATTAAAAATGGAATGGTGCGATTAGACACCTTAAAAAAAATGGTCTGCGTTTAAGAGTTTAGGTTCGGGGGTTGATTACGGGTAGGGAAGGTGTTAGCACCCTACACCGTCCATTCTAAGAATGGTTACCTATTTAATCTATTGTTACCTTGTCAAATTAATTAAATTGGTCCTTTATTATCTAAAAAAATGTTATTTATTTTATTTTGACATGTCCCATTTTGTCGGCATATTATCAAAAATGATAAATGACTAAGACAGAGAATGGGTGGCTAAATAGCCATTATTGTATGAAACAAATGTAAGCCCATAACACATTACGTGAAGGTGGTAAATTAAAAAATCATATTTTTAAGAAAATATTTCTAAATAAAATATGAGATTTTTAAATGATTTTTATAAAAGGAAGTTTTTAGAAAAAGCGATTTGTGAAATGATTTTAAAAAAATGAAATTTTTTGGAATGTGTGATTAAATGAAATTTTAATTTACCACCACCACAAAGTTAAGGCTATATTAATTTGTTCACATTTGTTTTTTATTTTAAAATATTTTATTTAATTAATTGTAAAAATTAGACCCCGCCAGCGTTTCTGGTAAAATCTAATATTAATAGCCTCAAGAATATTGGGAAGAGTTTAGTTGATCGTCTCTTCGATCCTCTCCCAAATTTTCCATCGTCGGCAAAATTTAAGGGTTTATATGATATTTGACTAAAGTGACAAGCATACGATTATAGCAAGAAATTAATGTGTGAAAGGAGATATTTATATTGGAGATCACCTAAAGCCCCGCCAGTGCTTCTGGCAAAACTAAAGAGAAACTCCTCACCTCAGGAAAGTCAAAATGTCACCGTCACTTCGGTTAATTTTGATTATTCCATCATTAAATATCTTAAATTTATTTTGAATAAAAATTGAGTGGTCAATATGATGATAAACGATAAAAGAATATTACTGGAAAAATAAATGTATCCAGAATAAAAAGATTGGACATAAAGTATATAATGAAAGGCTTGATAAAAATAATAATAATAAATTTAAATTTCTAAACTAGTCATATCCAGCAATCCACGCAATTAAGTTGAATAAACATATCATTTCAATTACTTTAAAAACAAAAGGAAAAAAAAAGATAAAATACCCACAAAAAACAAATCAAGTTAACAAATAAAAACTTACCAAATTAATAATGAAAGAGAAACCAAGGTTTAAAAGGGTGGGAAGCTTCACGTTGTCCTAGGCACAAAGAAATCTATACCATCGCGGGAAGAACTTCAAATACCAAGGAACTCAATCAATTTTATTCATTCTCTTTGCATATATTAAAAAATTAAAGCAACCACATGTCGGCTACAATAGACTTCTTACTCTCATTTGACCTTTTGTCAGAGGAAAAGTAGATCCAAATATTGATAAATTAAAGCCTCTTGTTCTCCAATTTAAAAAAAAAAGCCAAAACCAAATTGAGAGGGATATATTCTAACCTTGGGCTTTAGCCAGATGAACACTGCTCCCTCGAGTATATGGTTCTCCAGGTGTTAATGGTTAGTTAGGGTGGCATTGATGTACCTTGAAGGGTGGCTTCTCTCACCAATCCTCCCAAACCGTTGAGGCTCTCCTTTTTCTCTCTCTGTATTTTGTTTTTTAGGTTCCTCCCTCCTTTCTCACTTTTTTTTCTCTCTCTCCCTTCTAGGGCTCCCCTAGGATTTTTCTATCATTTGTTATTTATAGCCCAAATAATTATTCTCATCACCTCAATCACTTCAATTAATTATGGTAAATTAGAATAAATTTCTCCTATCAATCAAGATTAATTTGTGCAATCAGAATCAATCAAAATCAATTAATTATTTAAACCCCAAATTACCATTAATAAGGGATTAAATGTATTTATGAATTCAAATTTATTTCCTGAAATCATTTTTTATTTTTGTTTTCTATTTAATTTTATGACTGATCAGATTTTTCCTCATTTTAAAATTTTTCTGGATTAGTGGAGATTTTTTCCACTTCTGCATGCCAGACCAAAAATTATTTTTCCTTTTTTATTTATCAATCATTTTAAAGCAATGGATTTGGGCTTGGTGAATGGATCAGATCCAAATTTATTAGTATAATGCCCATTGGTGAAAATTAGAATTTCAGGACAAATTTGGGTGTCAACATGACTTGAGTTAGAATTTAATATACGTTCCTTAATTTGCCATGATCTTGAACTAAGTATTCGTTTCACTTAAACTTTTTGAACAACAAATAAAAATTATAGATTAAGTGACCCCATATAAAACTATTTTTACCATCTATAACTCAAAAGCAACTTGAATATGTTAGATATTGAGCTTCGTAGATTATTGCGGAAGATCTATCTCATATCATAATTGCCTTCATTATATCACTTCAAGGTAAGAACTAAGATGCAAAGTCCTTGATAAAGGCAGTGACTAGAAGGGTAAGTTCACTTTTTCATCTATACTTATTTTTACTTCTTAATTTACCGATTGAACCATTATGGTTAAAAGATTTAATTTTGATTCATTGTCAGTGTAAAATTTATTTACATTATTATTTAATTATATATTAGTAAATTATTAAACAAGTTTGACTATCACAATAACTACTTAAAAACTCAATTTTTTTAATAATGTATCAACATATATAATATAAAAAAATTTATAGTGATAATGAACCAAATTCAAACTAGTTAATTATCCATTATTCGACTTAACTTTGTTTTCTTTTCCAAATATATTTTAAAAGGAAGTGATAAATTTTTTTGGTACATAAAAAAGAGTAAACTAGTAATTTGGTCCCTGAAAATAGCTTATACTCACAATTTAGTCCATGAATTTATTTTTACATATAAGTTAATCCTTAAAATTTTAAAATACACAGCAAGTTAGTCATTATGCTATCTTTTCTTCCTAAATTAAACGGTAATATGTGATGTGGCATATTAAATGCTTACATGTACTATTAAATGCCATATATCAGGTTACTTCATATGCCAAACTCCGATCATTCAGTTGATGAACATGAAAGGGGTTGATCGGTTAAAGGTAAGTGGTGATCAACAAGTGTTAAAATCGGTCAGGTAAGCTGATCAAGGGAAAAGAGATGGTCTGATCGGTCATGTTTGATTAATAATTGTCAAGATTAAAGGAAACGGTGGTCGAATCGGTCAGGGACGATCGATTAGTTGTTGTTTCAGATGGGACAAAGGTCTAATCGGTCAGAACCGATTGGTTTAGTTGGTGAGGATGAAAAAACATGGTGATCAGTAATAACCAATCGATTAAGAGTAAGCTCAGTCAGTAAAGTTGATTGGAAAACTGTTAAGGAAATCGGTCGGTTGGTGAGCTGAGGGGTAATAGATTAGGGACAAGGTTTGCTTAATCTGTTAAGATATCTAAGTAATATGCTGAGGGGGTCGGGTTTCATATTTCTCACATAAACGACGTCATTGGAAGGGCTATGCATGTGAAGTAATCTGTCATGTGACATTTAACGGTACACATAAGCACTTAACATGCCACATCACGTGTTACTGTTTAATTTTGAAAGGAGAAATAACAAAAGTACTAAGTTGCTATGTGTTTTAAAATTTTAAGGACTAACTTATATATAAAAATAAATTCAGGGACTAAATTACAATTGCAAGCTATTTTTAGAGATCAAATTACTATTTACTCATTAAAAAAAATGACATTTATTTGTCGCTTCTAGATTGCCATTTTCCTTTTCCATTAAGTTATAAATAATTATATGAATTATTGCATATAATGAAGGTAAAAGGTGACGACATTGGGACATCATTACGAAATTCATTGGGATAAAGCCTCAACTTCGTCACCATATGCTTACCCGTATTGAGATCATTCTGGGATTGAATAATGTCAGTGTGGGGAAATTATACAAAAGGAACTCAACCAGATTAAGCATAATGGAAAACGGCATTATTCTCACCAAAATGCAAAGTTAACACCAATTCAAAAATCAAAATCAAAATATTTGTTTTGTGCTCGCAGGGGATGTCATGCCATGCATCCAACCCAGTTCTGTTGTTTTGAATGTGATGTATGATAGAAAAGCAGTCTCAACCTGAGCCACATCATGCTGTGGAACCCACAATCAATTTGTGCCCAAGTGAAAACACATTAGGCTTCTTTAATCTCAATCCCACCCAACAAATCTGACATTCTTTTATTCTTTTTTTTTTTTGTCACACGTCCCCTATTCTTTTGGCCAAAGTCAATCAAACAAGATAAGAACTACCATTAGCGTCTGTCCTTGTTTTAGAATTATATAAATCAACTAGTGTCTATATTCCACTCCACGGCACTAGCCATGGCAGAAATAGTAAAGTAACTAGTTTTTATTTGTTTTTTTTTGGTGAGAAAAGTAACATTTATATTCTGGAACTTTTGGGAGGGTGTAAATGACTGGTTCTTTTAGATGCTTTTAATCCAACTCCAAAGTTAGTACCACAAAAAGTTGCCAACTTTCCAAGTTAACTGAGCATTGGATTCCAATAAAGAGTGGACGATCTGGATTGTTCTGGGATAAATATAACTTTCACTAGTCATTGGCACAAAATACTTAACGTAGAAGGATGGCCTTGGACAAGTTATGACCCTAAGGAACCCACAACACAAAACACGATGGGAGTGAATCGAATGGTCCTCTCTGTTATAATATACTCTCTTAAGTCGACATCTTTTCTCTCCCTGGTTGTGTTCAAGATCAAGACTCCTATAACCAGCACAAACAGAAGAAATTGCATTCCATGTTTCAACTGTACATAAATATTCTATACAAGTCATTGCGGCAGAGCTTTATATATGTCTGGTCAATTTCTGTCTGTATTCCATTCAATGATGTTTAGCAAACTTAGATTTCCAAACAGGAATATCAAAGAATCGTTGGAATATATATTCCAAGGATAAACTTCAAAGTGCTTGATAGATAGCATCAATAAAAAAGATCCATTGGAGCAACAAAGTGGCCGAGTAATCCATCTTTTTATCATTAAAAGCTTAAAATCCAAACCATCTAGAGAAATTGCATATATTCCCCTTCGGTGGTGGCCAAACAAGTCTTTTTTGCGCCCACGAATGCAATTATATTTTCGGTGGGGTTGTTGATATATGACATTTGAAGCACTTGTTTATATGGAGACAAGATCACCATATGCCACGACCAAACCATTATGTTGCTCAATTAATACTCGTGAGTTGCTTCAAATACGAAGTAATTCTAGTCTGACTTCAGTGCCTCACATGGAAAATGAATCTTGGCTGAGTTGGGTGTGACATAAATGACTAAAAACATGAGTTTTTTTGGGCTTCTATTAATATCATTCAGTTATTTACAGTAATCCATTTCATTAAATCATGGAGAAGAGAAAAGCTGGTGCTACATCACAAGGTCACTAAAAACTACTATTTTATGACAGTTTGCTTTTTGTGGGTGTATAATTGTCACAGTAACCTGACATTGTAGAGAATTTGGAAGACTTGGATACAATAATAGCACCATTAGAACACAGTGAAGCTGAAAGAAAGATGAGCAAGGACAGGGAGCATTTTACTATGCACTTAAAGGTGATGGTATAAATACTCCATCAAATTTATTTATTATAACCAGTTTTTAACATATTTCAAAAGACCCTCTTTATTATTATGTTATTTGTTCCTTAGTTTATATCTTCTTTGTTCTAATTTAGTCTATTCAATTTTATCTGATTTTAATTTTTTTATGAAAATTAATTTTTTTATTTTTTCATGACAGGCTTAAGAATTCCATCATAAATTTTATTTATTTATTTATAAGGAAATTAATTTTATTTTTCTTTCTTTATTGAATATTTTTTATATTTTCATGACAGGGATAATAGTCCTGTCATTGGATAATAATTTTTTATTTTCATTTATTTAAATACATGATGATAAATTAAAATGTAAAAAAATAAAATCCAAATGCATGACGGCTTAAATTTTTAATTTTGATTAATACATGATAAGGTTGGCAGTATTGTGATCCTAAATTAAATTTTTAATTTTTTTGATAAATTAAGTTTTTAATTAATAAGTATTTTCTTTTTACTTTGAAATTCATGCATCACGGGAGTTGTAGTCCCATCCCACTATTTTTGATTTTTTATTTTCTTTTCGATTATTTTTTTGCTTCTATTTGTGCAATCCATGATTGGGTTGTGACTTCTGTCATAAAGTTTAAATTCATGATGGGGTAATAATTTTTTATTTTCATTTATTTAAATACATGATGATAAATTAAAATGTAAAAAATTAAATTTAAATGCATGACGGGTTGAATTATTAATTTTAATTAATATATGATGAGGTTGACAGTATCATCATCTTAAAGTAAAATTTTTATTTTTTTGGTAAATTAAATTTAAAATTAATAATTATTTTCTTTTAAATTTAAAATTAATACATTATGAGTAGAAGTGTGAATTTGGGCCGACCCACAATATGTGCACATTAGTAAATAGCCAGCCTAACTCGACCTATGCGGGACTACGGGTTGGGTTGCGCTGGCCTAACCCATGGGCTCACTTTTTTTTATTTTATCTTTCTTTACTTTTTTTTGTATATATAATAATAAGTAATTGATAAATTAAACTTCTACATCAATCAAAACCCACAAAATTTATATACGCAAATTAGATACAAGTATAATAGATTATATTAAGTATCATCAACATAAACAATACAAATTTATTACATTGTTTTCGACATAAATGATTTAGGATATATCTATGAAACATCTCTTGAACCATAAATTAATCAATTCAAGGAACTAGCATAAGTTAACATCATATTTCAAGTAGAGAAAAAAAAACTTAAATGTACTCACTAAATTTGATTTTTTTAAAAATCTAAATAAAACTAGATAAGTAAAGACTTGAATAAATAATAGCAAAATTAAATATATAACAAAAAAAATTTACATAGTTAGGCTAGCGACCCAGCTCAACCCATTGTGGATCAGCCTATTTTCGAGTTGGAGTGACCCATAATTAGTTCAGGTTAAGATTTCTCAGTCTAGTCCATACTTGTGTTGAGTTATTTGAATCACTTATATGAGATTGACAGTCCCATGACACTATTT
Source organism: Styphnolobium japonicum (assembly GCA_023212625.1). NCBI lineage: Eukaryota > Viridiplantae > Streptophyta > Magnoliopsida > Fabales > Fabaceae > Styphnolobium > Styphnolobium japonicum. The sequence continues at coordinate 7,391,267 of JALBWW010000007.1, read as the reverse complement.
TTTATTTTTTTATTTCTATTTGTTTAATTCATGTCTAGGTTGTCACTTCTGTGATTGATTTTTTTTATAAAATTTTATTTTATTTTACATCTTATATAAAAAGTCATACCATTAATCTTTTTTATTTCAACTTTATTTTATTTCCTCACAAATGAAATTTTCCTCTATTTTTTATCTGGATTTAGGGAAATAATTTTTTTAAAAAAATTTCATACTTTCATCATAGATATATATTTTTCGATTAAAAAATGATTGTTTGAATTTTTTTTGTTATACAAGTTTCATGCAAAAATTACTGTGAAGAGTGAAGGCTAATTTACATAAGACTTTAATGCACTTTTATATATTTATGGAGGTCTTAACATGTAATTATTACTGTACTTATACAACCGGTTATGAACCATTGAATTCCTTCATTAGTCATTTTATTACTAATGAATGTAACAAATTCAATGTTACATCAAGAGCATGTTAGAAGTTACCATTACAGTTGTTAAGTCCATCAAAGCAATATTCAGCTGGCTTTGTCTTCCTTCGTGTATATGTGGGAAGTCGTCTGCTTCAACAGAAGTGAAGGGAAACTAAGAAGCAAGAAGGAAAAAAAAAAAATTAGGCAGAGGGTCAAAATAACTACCCATGCAATTTATTTTTTTCCATACGGTAAGTGTATATTTTCAGACTAACTTTTACATCAAACAAATGCAACTAAACCATATAAAATTCAAAGCTGCTAAGGCTGTGATGTAATTTACCTATAAAAAGGAGAAAACTAAATAAAAGAAAGTAATGCTCTTCATAATGGTTGAAAGAATTTCTTTTGGACGATATTAGCCTACTAGTCTTTTACTTTATTAAGTTTATTTTTCGACTTTTACCGTTTTACGTTTCAGTGAGTAGATACTAAAGAAGAATAAATTAAAGTAGTTGAGATTGATTAATGAGTTTAATTAGTCCAAGTCATTGTAAAGGTGAAAATGAGTCATTGTTGAAGTGAGAATTCTTTTGTGGACGGGTTGGCCCCTAGTAAGTTGAGATGTGCCCAAGAGTATGTTTAGTATACGCTCAATTGATCGAGGAGATCCGTATAGCAGAAGTGTAAAAAAAATTATATTAATCTTCAATTATGTATTATCATATTAATAAAAGAATTTAATATCTAAATAGCTGTTTACATAATTAAATATTTTTTTAATAATGACGTGAGAATATATAATTAAATGATAATATAAAAAATAATATAAATATTCACCCAATCAACTTACTCTAAAAACTGCATATCATTAACGATAACATTACAATTACAAACCTATAGATATCTTAATTAACTCCTTATTCGTCAAGACGTTAACAACTATTGCTCGATCGCATTCCAGTTATTTTATAAATTAGATCCAAGCTCCCCCTCTTCGCAAATTCCTACAACTTGGTTTTCATAATATTCTTCCTTTCTTTCATTTTGAACCATAATATTTATACACTATTTTTGTTGTGTAAATTTTAGTGGATTAGTCCAATTCTTACACACAAAATCACTATGCAACATTCTTTTTTATTTTATTTTTTGCTTTTCCTGATCAAAGTAAAGAGAACAAAACAATTAAAAAAGCTGCACGTCGGCGCAGAGAGCCTTCTCCAACAAAGGGGGAAGTGAGGAAGAAAAATTTGCACCTCTCTTACAAGCCTTGCAAGCCCAAGCGGCTCTCCCGTGAGCAGCTGAATTACAATCTCTCAGAATCCAAACTAGGAAAGAGTAAGACCCACTGAAGTTTGATATGAACATCACAAAACCAATAAGTCCATGAGCAGCAAGATGAACTAGAAAGAGTCAAAGGTCAGGTAAAGGCCCATAGGGCATTGGACCGATAAGGATCTAGTGGGGAAATAGGCCCATGAGGCTTAGGCCCTTTTAACAAAAAACTGAATGATTGTTGCCATCGTCGTGGCGCGGTAGGTGAAGAAGAGAGGAGAAGTCCGTGCCTAGTGCAGTGCGGCCCCAGTGGGAAATGGGAAATCTAATCCACGATATGTGGCCAGATATGGTATTGTGGTAGGTAACAACTAAAACGCCTTCGGCTTACACTCACGAACCACAAAAACTTGGCCTTTGATTTGACCCCAACATTAAAATTTAATCATTTAACACAAAAAAAAAAAAACCAACACAACTCTCACCAACCCCTGCCTCCGTTTACATTCGGCACGCCGCACACCAACCTTATGTTTTGAATTTTTCATTTGTTCCCCGTCAACATTTCCTTAATCCCCACTTTGTCCCTTCACCAACTACGTACGACCTTAGGCTCACCCATTCCTTTATTACAATCAAGCAAGCGCTTCTTCTTTCTCAGGGCAGAGCTTCAGACACACACTCTCTGTCTTCCTCTTCCTCTTCCTGACCAATCCCTCCTTCAATCCACTCATTCCTCTAAAGTCTAATCTGATAATGGCTATTGAAATGAAGCAACAAAAGGACTTCATTTTCAGGTCCAAGCTTCCCGATATCTACATCCCCAATCACCTTCCCCTCCATTCTTATTGCTTTGAGAATATCACTGAGTTTGGATTACGCCCCTGTTTGATCAATGCCCCAACGGGGGACATCTACACCTACCACGACGTGGAGCTCACCGCAAGAAAAGTTGCCTCCGGGCTCAACAAATTGGGCATCCAACAAGGTGACGTGATCATGGTCTTGCTGTCCAACTCGCCTGAATTTGTGTTTGCCTTTCTGGGTGCTTCTTTTCGTGGTGCCATGACCACTTCTGCCAACCCTTTCTTCACCCCCGCTGAGATTGCAAAACAAGCAAAAGCTTCCAATGCCAAGTTGCTTATAACCCAAGCTTGTTACTACGAGAAAGTGAAGGATTTGGATGTGAAGCTCGTGTTCGTGGACTCTTCCCCAGAAGGGCATCTGCATTTCTCTGAGCTGGCTCAGGCAGATGAGAATGAAATACCAGATGTGAAGATCAACCCCAATGATGTGGTGGCATTGCCTTATTCGTCAGGGACAACTGGGTTGCCCAAAGGGGTGATGCTGACACACAAGGGGTTGGTGACTAGCATAGCACAGCAGGTGGATGGGGAGAACCCCAACCTGTACTTCCACAGTGAGGATGTCATACTGTGTGTGCTTCCCTTGTTTCACATCTACTCCCTCAACTCTGTTTTGCTGTGCGGGTTGAGAGCCAAAGCTGCCATTTTGTTAATGCCAAAGTTTGACATCAATGGGTTGCTGGGTCTGATTCAGAAACACAGAGTGACAATTGCCCCTCTTGTGCCGCCCATTGTTTTGGCCATTGCCAAGTCACTTGATCTTGATAAGTATGACCTCTCTTCCATTAGGGTGTTGAAATCTGGAGGGGCTCCCCTTGGCAAAGAACTTGAAGACACTGTCAGGGCCAAATTCCCCAAGGTCAAACTTGGACAGGTATTGATCATATGACTTTTATTTATATAATTTTGTCTTACACTCTTATTGGATTATTTTTAATCAACGTGGTATGTTCATAATCCATTTGTCGTTTCTTTTAAGGATACCATTTTTGGTTTTGGGATATTCCAACGTTGTTTAAAAATATTTGTTAAAAAATATTATATATAAAAAACACGAGAATAGTTTATCCTCCTCCTATGGACTCAACTTACCAGTTTTACTGATGTTTAAATTTTATACTTTGAAAGTATCTAACCATTAGAGCTACTTGGGTTTAGTTCCAACAGATATGGAAATGGAAATTTAAGAAAAATAAATAAATTTAATTTGTAATATTTCTCAATGTGCTAAATATAATATTTGACATATTTATGAAAATATCCAGTCATTATCATACATTAAAATACTCATAGAAAAATATTGTTATTCTTTTTTTTTTTGGTCATAAAATATTGTTATTCTTCTAATACAACAACAACAAATGTTTTTTTTCACTAGTTACGGTCATTCTTTCCAATAAATGTATATAATAGCAATAACCATACTTGCGTTGTGTAACTTGTTAGCTAGTTTTCTCTTTTCTGCTTGGCCATGTGTTAGTGTCACCAACTGGTGAGCTCTTCTTTGTCTTTTTTTCTTCCAAATAAATAAATTCCACCCAAGGGTCCAAACCCTCCGAGTCCTTCGGACTTGACCACAAAAATCGTACGCCAATGAACCAGCTGCCATTTGCCTTTAAATTGTAAAACATGTTCCTTTCCTTCATAGTATTTTGAAGATGTGTACATTCCAATTGTGGTATCTCTCTCAAATATATAGATTGTGCAAATTTGTTACACAACACAATTAAAGTTTATTTTATTTAAAAACTAGTAGTATAAAGGATTAAGACTTACTAAATTCATGATTAAATACAGGGATACGGGATGACAGAAGCAGGTCCAGTATTAACAATGTGCTTAACATTTGCTAAAGAACCGATAGATGTAAAATCAGGTGCATGTGGTACTGTCGTAAGGAATGCAGATATGAAGATTGTGGACCCTGAAACTGATTGCTCTTTGCCTCGAAACCAGCCTGGTGAAATTTGCATAAGAGGCGACCAAATCATGAAAGGTACTACCTAGATCAAATGGCTTCGTCCTATACAACAACATAATTGATTCATCTCTTATATATCTCGTTTTATATTTTTTAATGAAATTTAATATTAAACCTCTAAATTCAAATATCTAATATTTAATAATTTAACATTGTTTTGAAGAAAAAAAAAACTATAAAAATTAAGAGAGAACCAGCGGGTTAACTGGCAAATGGATTTGGCCTTTTTAAACTCGTAGACTTCATTTAGTACATTGGATAAGATAAAATAAAATAATACAAGAGGATATGATAAGGTCCAATAGAATAAGAAATTAATAAATTTTTATACTATTACTATCTATTATTTAATGGACAAACTTATAAGCAAGTAATTGCATCGGAATAATTATAAACACCTTTCTTTTGGGCTATGGGGTCTTATTCCTTTCAAGGGTGGTCGTTGTATTGCGTTGGTTGGTATATGCTGACGGAAAATGTTTCTGGCACGTACCTAACATTGGAAGTCTGTAGTCAATGGACACGATTGTTTTGATCCTTCAACTCTGTCCCCACCCTTGACTAAGGTTGAAGTATCTTCATGGACGGTGTGTTAAGGCCATGTCAACCCTACAACAAATCATCCATTTCGTCAAATAATAATATTATAGTACTTATTGTCAAAGCTTAAACACACAAAGAAAAGTCATGAATCATAGCATAGCATGAATGGACGATGGGATTGTGAAAGTATTTTTTTAAATAAAAAAATAAGAAAAAAGGGAAGCCGAACTAATTTCTAGTTATTGCTTGCTACTATTATATTTTTTTTTAAGGAAAAAAAGGTCAAAAAAATTATATTGATAAGAAATTGATTTTAAAAAATTATAAAATATGTTTAACCAAGTGTTTGGCACATACTAAACTGTTGAATGGTTAGGCTATCTAAATGATCCGGAAGCTACAGAAAGAACGATAGACAAAGAGGGTTGGTTGCATACGGGTGACATCGGGTACATCGACGAGGACGATGAGTTGTTCATCGTTGATAGGCTGAAAGAATTGATCAAATACAAAGGGTTCCAGGTGGCCCCAGCTGAACTCGAAGCCCTCCTTCTCTCTCATCCTAAGATCTCTGATGCTGCTGTTGTCCCGTAAGTGTAGCATGTTTAATGTTTTTGATACATTTTATAGCACTAAATCCCTCACATTGTGTAATAAATTATTCTTTTTTTTTTTATAAATTTTTATTCTTCAGAATGAAGGATGAAGCAGCTGGAGAGGTCCCTGTTGCATTTGTGGTGAGATCAAATGGTCATATCGACGCAACTGAGGATGAAATTAAGCAGTTCATCTCCAAACAGGTAAAAAAAAAATATAATCAATTTTCTGTTGTTTATTTTTTATTTTTCCTAATGCAATATGAAGTTTCCCTTCTACCTTTGCATGGAGATGTTTCTATTCTCTTAGATCATATTCTCACCAACTCCAACTAAAAAGAAAAAATATATCAATGGAGATGAAGTACTCCCTTTGAAAAATTTAACGAGATTTTAATATCTCGTGCACTCCTCCTAATTTTTGTACTGCTCGCCTAATTTTGAAGCCTTCAATTTCAAATATCTGAGTGTGTAATTTATTATAGGTTTATGATGTACAGTATTTTCATCTTTTTATAAAGAAAAATATATAATACAAAGTTAGCAATGTATGTAATCTAACAACCTGTCTTTTGTGCAGGTGGTGTTTTATAAAAGAATAAACCGAGTATTCTTCATTGATGCCATTCCCAAGTCACCCTCAGGCAAAATCTTACGAAAGGATCTAAGGGCAAAGCTAGCAGCAGGCGTTCCTAATTGAATATTTCATTTTCACAATACGATATTATATAAATTATATTATACTATGCCCGCAAAAGCTTCAACAAATTAAAAGGGCAGCGGCGAGGCTTGAGGCTTGACCATATTACATATATCCGTACGTAGTCAGCCCTGTATAAGTTACTAGTGTGATGTTTTTTTTAAGAACAATCTTGTGTAAATTTTGATTCAATCATGGGCTTTCATCTTCTATTTTATCAAAATATGATTATTTTTTAACAAAAATGTTTCATTGGTTTTTGTTTTTCTATCCTTTCGGGACAGCAAATTTGATCTCCTTCCACTCTTAATAAAGAAATCAAAATAGATAAAACTAGCATAATTATAATGATTCCAGTTTGGCATTTCTAGCCAGAAGGGTCATGTTGGAGTTTCATAAACTTATTTATAAAAGAATAACGAACTTAACATAAAATATTAAATCATTAATTATTTAATTAATGGTTAATTATCCATGCACATGTTATTGTCTTTTGCGCAAGTATATTCAGTTCTTCTTATAAATATTTCTTTTTGCCAATGAGCTTGTGGCTTAACTGGTCCATTTTGAAGACTTGAGTGTGATGTTGTTGTCGGAAGTTCGATTTACCTTACTCCCTTCTTATAGCCATATAATTAATATATATATATATATATATATATATATTAAGTAAGAGCATTATCTTATTGTGAAAGTATTATCTTATTATGAGAGGTAAGATGAACCCACATGATTTTATGTTTTAATCTTGACTACACATGAATGATTCAATAGTGAATATTTAATCATCTTATTCTTACAATAAACTACTTCTCTCACTAGATATGCCCATATATACGTTACAACATTAGTTGTGTAGTTGGTAAAGAAAGGTCATTAAAAATGAAAATGAGCTAATTACTATGATATGCATTTAATTTAAACCCATACGATGATGAAAGGGTTTGCAATTAATTTCTCTTTATGATAGCAATTGGATAGCAACAAGGCTGTAACCGTTAATTGGAATAATATTCTCAAGCTATGTCCTTCTCCTTCTCATCCCTCCAATTGGAATGATCATGATCTTGTTCATTATTAGTCCACAGCATAAAAGCTGTTGACGTAACGAAAAATCATCAATAACCTCATTCACTGCCCAACAATTGCAAATATATTCCTCTACATTTTTTCTCCCAGAAAACTCACTTATTATTATTAAAGTAATAGTCCCACGAGTTTAACTCACTTAATAAGAGACATTTGATGTTAGTGTTAAATGCGAAGTTCGATCCCTAGCGATTATATACCCTTTTCCCTTTCCCCTCTCTCGTCCTTCTTCTCTTAGGACTCCTTCAAGAGTTGTCCCTAAATTCCAACTTAAAAGTAGAGTCTCTACTAGAAAAACTTCCTCTCAAGTTCATCAAAGTAGAAGTAAAGAATACACAAAAACTCAATATCTTCATCTCAAAGAGCATCAAGTCTCTTTAAAAATCTAAAGATTGCTTTGCCTCTAATTTAGCATATCATTCCTTCCACACACTAGGTTTTAGACCTCTTTTGCATTAGGAAAAAAAAACGTATTTATAAGTTTTGTACTATGCTTTGAATCCCGAGGGCATAAGGGATAATACAACTTGACAAACCCATTAGAATCTTTTGAATTAACTTATTTTGTATTTGAAAAAACTTAATATAATAAAAAATCTGTACACTACAAGGTGTAGCTCAAACTCAATTGACACTTTGGGACTAAGATCGGGGGTTGCTATGGTACCCTGATGGGTTTGGTACTTAGGGTGAGTTGTCAATCATTTATTGACTGTTAATTTCACAATAAATACTTAAGAGTCTATTAAATATAAATAACAACTAATGAATGTTAGACAACTCACCCTGAGTACCGGTACCCTAAAAAAAAGATGGGTACCGGAGTAATGCCCACTAAGATCAAGTTGATGTCGAAACAAAAATTAATTTCACACTTAAAAAATATATAAACATCTCTTATAAAAGAAGTGCTACAAGAGAACTTTTGGCTGAAAATTTATTTAACATGTGTTTAGATATTATGAACAAAAATCTTTTTTTTCTGCAAATTCATTGTAGAGAGATACGTGAGCCGAAAAATTAAATATTAACAATGCAGATAAGCTATTCTTTCAAAATTCAATATGATACGAAGGTCGCGATCAATTTGGGGTTTCCCATGCCATCCTGAATGCACATTCGACAATTTTAATTGAAGGGCGCCTTCAAGCACACTGCTTACCACCTTTCTGAGTAGAGGCAGTGCAAAAGAAAGGGAACAAGGATGATTACCACCGCCACTGTATATTTTAGTCATCACCTGCAGCAGATTCCACAAGCAGGATTACAGCGATTCCTATGTTTATTATGTCAATAAAACCTCCAAACATCATCAACGAGAATTTCCACTTATTTATTAGCTGACACACGTCCTGAACATGACAAGATCTACATTCAAAATTGACTGAACTTCAAATCTTTTAATTAAGAAGTGCAAACTTGACTGTGGGAAAAACTGGACAGCCCAGTAAGCCCACCTAAGGAATGCACTCTATTTACCATTATATGAACTCGTATATCTTTATATCCACTAAGGTAGGCCTAAAAAATTGACAGCAATGTGATGTTACATATTTTGCAAATATAAGTTGACTACATTAAATAGGACCTGTTTCACAAATCCCCATCGGCTAATTACATGGATGTTCCATCAGACTAAAATACACTACAAGGGTTCAGACTTCCAACAAAGGCGCATATAAGCGAGAGGTTCAATTCTAAATTTAAACATTGGAAGAGAGAGAGAAAAAAAAGGGGGGGGGGGAGAGGGAATGTCTAATTAGCTTAAGCTTTAGGAAAGAAATTCCCCTAGTTGAAAGGTGCTAGATTTTTTATTTTTTTTAAATGCCATTAATCTCCAAACCAATTAGGCAATAATGAGATACAAGTGTTTCTATAATTATTTGACCTTTTCCCTAAATTCATCAATTACTCATTTTTGTTAATATGCACGTTTAATAATCAAATGACATGTGACACTACCAATTCCACTTTTAGTATAGCATAGTATACTACTTAGATCCTGGATCATGATTTCAGAAGGGTCCAAATTCTAATGTCCATAAGTTCATACCATTTAATAGAAAATATATGCATATCTCGAGACATATTAGGGAAAGAGACAGGAGGTGAGGGGATGCATCAAACAAAAAACTAGGCATGGAATTTTGCTCAGCAAAAAGAGAATTAGAGGAGATTCATCAAGCTTTCTGCCTTATGAGTCATGGCATAAGAAGTCTACAATGAATCTATGATGGATATTCTCAATAAACTCACCATGATTAGTTGTAGGGTCTACATGTACAAAAAAACTGGCTGCAACTATAAGATAGCATAGAATAAGCATCAAGCCTTTAAAATATTTTGAGGTTCCTTCCTGCAAGGATAATAGCAATTTAGAGATAGTTGTCATAAACATTAAGAATAGTGGAAACAAGAAAAACACAACCCTAAATACAAATCAGTCACTCACAATGAAGCGAATGCAATAAAAAGCTCATGCGTCTACTAAAAAGTAACTTCATGCTAGCCAGTCTGGATGAAGCAAAAGTCATAAATACCCCTATTTTTGGTAAAATAAATACCCCATTTTAACCAAAAACTGAAAACCAAATACATTTATGCTTTCCCAACATATTGTACCAAATTCTTGATTTTACCAAGTCGCAATAAAATTGCACATCCAACCTTCAATTTAAGAGAGTGATTTCTATTAACCACATTTTTCAAATTAAGAGATGTCCAATGCAAATACTACATATTGATGCCATACCAGAAGATGCCTCATAAAAATCAAAGCTTCCAGGTTGTGCATATAAATAAAACACTCACCCAAAAGACCAACACCTCAGTCTTAAGAAGGAGAATTAATAAACTCAATTTCAGAATTCAAAGGACAGATTATCAATGTTTCTACTTTCTACTAACTCAAAACAATAATAAAAATTAAACTAATGCACTTAGGGGGGCCTAATGCATTACTTATTCAGCTTCATTCCTTTCTCTCCTCAAGCAACTATTTTACACATGCATGTGTGTGCACAAAGACACATACACACACACACACACAAAGGGGTTCTGGAATTCAGAATTCACAAACCAAAGTAGAGTTACAGTTATTACAGTTGCCTACTTCTAGAATTAGGTTTCCTAAGCAATAACCATCTTCATATGTATTTTTTTATAATCAGACTATGATGAATAATTGAATTGATTCAGAATTTTTCCAAGCCCCTGTATCTATCTCCTATCATTTGAGTTTTCTTTTCTTCCTATGTTTCTTTCTTCCCTCGTCTCTTCAATAACTTCACACTTTATAATTCCCCTTTACTTTGACTTTTTTGGCTTGCCTAAGCACCTTATGAGAGCAGTAACTTCCAATTATTAATAGCTTATAAAGTTGGGCAACATTAACAACCATCGATAACACAATTTATAGGGGTAAGCAGGAAATCACATACCTGTAACATAAATGCCACGACCAGCACGGTAATAAAAAGTGTGGCAGTCTCAAAGAGTTGAAAATTCAAGTCCATTTCTTTTCCCATGCACCATCCAACAACCACACAGAAGGGGATCTACAATTATCAATAGAGTAAGAATCATCAAAATTTTCCTACCACCATCATCCTGTTCTATATCAAGTAAATGTATATCTCAAATAGCCATTTAATAACAGTTCAAGGCCATACCAGAAACATAGATATCTGTGTAGACGATCCAATAGCAACTCCAATTGTGATATCCTGTGAAGAGTGAATCCATTAAAAGAGTAAACAGTATCCATTGAATAAAGGTAGGCTTTGAAAGCCACTTACAAGCTTGTCCTTCATGGCAAACATGATAGCACTTGCATGCTCCGCAGCATTTCCTACAATTGGAAGCAAGATGACACTAATAAAAGCCACTGGCATATTCAGTGACTCAGATGCCCCCTGCAATAGATCAGAAAACGATACATTTATGAACAAAAGCACGAGGCAATGTTTATAGACAAGAACCGGGATATAATTGTTCTTCACTATCAACAAAAACAGAGGAAATATGCAGATTTTTAACAGTCAATATCTTGGAAAATTAATTTCAAATCACGAAGCAATCATAGTTCACTTTATCAAAGAGGAATCATTAGGTCCGGGCTAGATAATGTTTTAGCAGCACAACATTCAGCCCTGCTAATATAGAATCAATTCAAGCGGGAACCAGAAAATACTAAGGACAAACTGCTATCTATACTAGAGCACATTGGATTATATGATTGCTATTTTAAGAAAAGGCAGCTCAACCACCGATTTTGTAGGAAATAATAAATTGATAAACATCAATTTTAAGAGTTAAAATGCTATTTTCTTTCTATCAAAAACAATAAGAATAATGACAAATATTTCAATCCTAAGGATCCAATATTTGCATTGACATAGTTCTCTGGGAAGCTAAATAATCCATGTTACCAGCAATAAATGAACAATATGTTTCTATGGTCAAAGTTACCTCAAGAATAAAATAAAATAAAAATCAAGGAAGGTCCAAATCCAACATTCCAAGAGCATAGAAGCTTTGAGGATATAAATAACAATATCAAGGCAATTCTGAAATAGACTTTACAGCCATACCTGAATGGCATCCACAAGGTATCCAGACCATATAGATATCCGTAATGTCAAAATAGCAAGCCAGCCTATTGCTTCCCATTGAGTTAACTCACCTTCTTCCGTCAGAATTTTCATTATTATCTCCTTCCTACATCACAAAACATGGAGAATAATGTCAAAGGAGCATCCGAAGCAAAGAGAAAAAACTGCATAAGCACAAGTTCACATAAAGCTCTTTTACAATTCAAAATATATTTAACATTCTGATGATCTGATCAACTGCAGAAAAGGATTTTAATGTTTGTACCAGATACCCCCAAAAAAAGGAAAAAAGGAAAAAAATTATGATAACATAAACAGATGGGCTTCATCCCAAATACATCACATGTGATGCCTAACAAATTAATTATACATCACAAAACTATGAGATAGAGAGCTAAAAAGAAAAATAAAATGGAGCAAAAAAATAACCTCGTCAACAGGACTATAAAGATTTTGCTGACTTCTTAGTTGAAAGAAAAGGTAGCTTGCATATGCCACTAGCATTATACAGCTGCTAAATCTAGATAGAGATAACTCTGACGTCCCAAAATGAACCTCTGAGTGAGTAAAGTGAAGCACAGCAGGAAACAATATTCCCATTACAGCCATCAACAGCAACCCAGAATTTACAACAGCAGCTGCCTGTTGCAAAGGCCAACAACAATGTGAACTCTGTGACATCAGGAGGACAAGAACGCAAAGGAGCAATCCCAAACCACACTACATGCAATAATTCTAATCAGTCATCATATTCATATCTACCCTATTGAAAACCTGAACTTTTTTGTGGTGGACAATCCCACCAGTAAAGAATGAACATCCAAGAACTAGAAGCATATTTGACAAGATTGAGCCCAGTAAAGATTGCTGAACAACCCTAATCATCCCATTTTTCAATGCATAAATTGATATAATCATTTCAGTTACATTGCCAAACGTGGCATTAAGCAGATCCCCAACTGCACATATCAACAAAAGTCAGTCAATTGACATAGACTAAGTGTACTTAAATAGAAGCCTTATAGAAAAGGAATAATTATAGTACAATAAATAAGAAGAGACAAGGGAGAGAAAGAAAGACAAAAAAAGAAAAGAAATTAGAGAGGGTCAATGTAGTTATCCGAAGATGCATACACCTCTAGGTGCTATTCATTCCCAAAAGCAATATGTTTTGTGTTATAATAAATCATCTTGTGCTAACCACGAAGTGTTATGCAGCACAACTTTGAATGCTTAATCCCAGTATAATTCATGATATATTAGCAAGACTTTACCAAAAGTTTCCAAAAGAATGGATTGTCCGATCCCTTGTATTACAAGAAAACATATAAAGAGTGGTTGGTATTAACCTCAAGTTCACCCTTTGTCATATGATACAAGAGGGTTGACTATGTATGAATATATCTCAACAGTCTCACAATCCAAATCCTAGGTGCCCTGCTAGGACCTCATGAGGCAACTTCTAAAAGCAAATAAGATAGGTCATCTATTAAAACTAATTTCACAAACTGATGTGAATTTGCTTATGCTTAAAATAAAAGTTATGCATTCATATTCCCCTTTGTGTTTCTTATCTTCAATAATCAAAATCAGATTAGATTTCGATCACCTTCTAATGATGTCAGAACTATCAAAAGTTACCAGGCTTGTCCTGCATAAGTATAACATCCATTAGGTCATGTTTGAATGCATGAATTTGATTTAGGAATTTACCTTTAATTTTCTAGAATTAATTTGGTGAATCAAGATTGATTCTAAATAAACCCACATAAGTTATGGCCTTCTTAATTTGGAAATTCAAACTGACTAAAGTAAGGCAATAATTTAAATACAGAGAGCATGGTATTTGATTCAAAATATTTAAACCATTGTTTTACCTAATAATCTCTTGATTCAGGTGTTTGATTTAATGAACCAAGATGACAAATGCTACAATTCTGAACAAAAAAACTCAGATTGAGATAGCTCAAATTGAATTTATCTCCAATATGCAACCTTAGATAATATAGCTTCTTTTAGGCCCAACAAAGATTTGGATTTTGGACTATAAAAACTACAACTATACCTGTTGGTCCTGCGTACAATGCAAGCTGGCTGCACCAAAATTAGTAAACTGGTCTGTTAGTACTAGACAGTGATAAAGATGAGATAAAGAAAACAAGTAATCGTCATATTTTATTAGACATGTCAACACGTACTCAGTAACATAACCCAGGCGTTCTGCCAAAGGAGTAATACCCAATAAGCCGAAGAAGAACACCCATCCCTAACACACATGAAGTAGCCATTAATAAATTAAAAACCAAGTAATGAAGCCACAATGAACTAATGGTTCTTATATGAGAAAGAATTTTAGATTAGAGGTAGTGGCACATCCAACAATTTGCTAATATCTGGCTCTGTTATATGATCAAAGTGTATTTCACAAGGTCATCTATTCCTGATCCAAAACAAAATTCAAAATAAACTAAGAAGCAGGTTTTCCTTAATTTGGAGATTGCTATTCTGAATTTCTCTCCTATTTCTAGTTCCTAACTCTATCACATTTTTGCTTTCATTTTTATTGAAACTAAATGCCAACAAGGATGATCAAGAAGCTGAATCCATACATGCTTTTCCGTTAGATAATGTAGCAATATGGCCAAAAGACCAAAAGGTAGCAACATGTTGATCTTCGCTTTAATTAAGACAATGTATATGCTCCTGATAGGTCTTATTTGCTTCAAGAGGGATGAACTAGCCAGATTTACAGGAGAAAGCGCATTTGTTGACTCAAAATTAAAAGTATGCACTTTCCTCGCAGATGGCGAAGAGCTAAACAGGATCTCCTCCTCGAAATCAAGGTCTATCTTCTCCTCTACAGAACCCGTCTGCATGCAAAGGTAATTGACATGTCAAAACTTCAGCTCAAATGTAGCAAGGGTGATATTGAATATTTTCTCACAAGGCCACACCAAGAAGAAAGACATGCCAAATAGTATATAAAACAATCCCACACAAGTATTTCACAACACTAACATATATGGATCAGTGTAATGATTACGAGATTAATGTAAAGCACATAAAGAAATTAAACCCTCAAACCAAATGTAGAACGTGGTCATTCATTAGTCTTTGTGATAATTAGCAGCTATTCTCTGTACTTCTGCTGGGCTCAGATATAGTAAAGGAACACATAGCCAGGAGTCAGCATATTACCAGGCTTACCATAGCAACGCATGTTTACATCTCTATAATACACAATAATTACAATGGGATGCGTTGAAATCCAGAATAAGAACAAGATCAGCTCATCAGCATAAAAGGGGTTTGAAGGGTATGCATAAAGCATCAAAATTTAGCAAATCCAGAAGATATAAATATGATCCAAGTGAAGCTTTGAATGGTAGTATTGCATCATAAGCAGCAGCAGATCAGTTAACAAGGTACAAGCAAGTGAAGTGGGTTGTGAGGATGTCTCATAGGTGATTTGAGATATTGGATAAATCTTGGAAACCAGTTTGGAAGCTGCAGCAGGGTCGCGTCACGGCATGGCTTAGTGCACGCCACGGCATGGATCCATACCCCGACATGGAATAGTCCACGCCGCGCCGCGAAAGCTTCGGCCAAGTTTACTCTCAGGGTCCCCAAGTTTGGGTGCCGCGGCACGAATAATCCATGTCGCGGCGCGAACTTCTGATATATAAATTCTGTTTTCTGGTTCAATAAAACAGTAGGTTAAAACTGAAAAGGGAGGCAGAGGACGAGACAAACTTGTGAGAGGCATCAAAATAAGGTTATATTGAGAGGAAACATCATTAAAAGGTTGAGATTGCTAAGGTAGGTAGATCAAGGGAGAATGGAGAGTTTGTAAAGCTTGATAGAAGTTTGTTCTTATTGGTAAGCTTAATCCAAATCACTTGTAATCTTGTTCTAATCTTAGTGGATGATCTTTAATGCTAGATGTAGGCTATATTGGCTGAACCAGGGTAAATCTTGTGTGTTGTTTCTCTTTACTCCTCTTTAATCTTCCTTATTTTTGTTATTTTGCATTCTTGGGATTTTGTTCTACATAACCTTTCTATTTCCGCATATATGTGCTTGCTGTGATTGTTTGTTATTGACTAAGTGGTAAAATCAGAACATGGGTGCTGCCATCATTTACTCAACCCAACAACTAGATCAATTGAGAGAGAGTTGCCTGCGTAAGGAGCTAGATTTGAAAAAGAAGAAGATGTTGAGGATAAATCCAAGTCAGCTTCGCTAGCGATCTTCGACAGGACAAGAGAAAACTAGAGGGGACCACACCAAAAGGGTATCTATCCGAAGACAAAGACGAAAACGAAGAGGCAGAAGAAGGAGAAGGGAAGAAAGTGAGTGGCGGTGATATACTCATACTGACTTTGGATGCCCAGGAACTGGGAACTCACACCTGCGAAGCTTCTGCGAAATGTCTATTCTTGTAAATCAAATAAAATACTACGAGAACATGTACTTCTTAAAAATAATATAAACTTAAAAGTTACAAACAGGAATAGGAAACTTTTTCGAAAGAACTTGCAATAAGCAGTTACAGAATTTGTTAACTTGTTCCAACAATGCTCGTCACTTTTGCACAAACTGTTACACTTGCAAAAAAAAAAAATATATATATATATATGTTGGGATAGGTAGATGACAATTCGGCTGCAGTATAGGATTTAAGAATGCCTGAGACGTGTGGGAACACACTGTCCTCAAGGATTTATTCGCGTGGTGCGAAAACCCCCCAGGATATAACAGGCTCGTCCCGGTTGTAGACCGAGGTATCAGAACAGCAGAGAAATTTTTGTGCTAACCCAGCAGAGGATAGAAGAAGGAGAAGATAGAAGCTGATGAGCTGATAAAGATAATAAAATAAAATTCAGTGAAGGAATTCGAAATTTAAAAACCAAAAACTCAGGTAACTGACAGAGAGATAAGTGGAAACCACTATCTGCAGTTGGTAACTGGTGGAGCAAATTTCGGATTGCCAGATAGGGTTCCTTAGACCAAGTCAAAACATACTGTTAAAAATAAAGCTCCGGATAGGGCCATTTAAAAAACAAATTTAAAATTTAAATAAAAACAAAGCAAAAACCGTGAGGCCTCATTATCATGCGCGCGTGGGGGGGGCAAATCAGATGATTTGCACTACCTGAGCCCAAACTTGGGCGCGCGAGCCCATTCATCTCACCAGTTCATTTTACAAGCCCATATCACAAGTTACTTTATAAACCCTTTAAAAATTTGAAGACTAAGCAATGTGGGACTTTGAACTTTTGAAATATTACAACACATAATACAACAATCCCCCACATATTTCAAAAGTTAAAAGAAAAATAAAACAATTTTATATAAGAAAAAACATATATATAATTTTCTGGGTTAACACCATGGGTGTAAATGAGTCAAACTGGTGTCTTTTGGACTATGAACCAGACCTAGACTAACAGACATAATATACAGTGAGTTGGTGAAGTAAACTTCTCGAACCAGAAACACTTTGTCGTACATTAGAGGTCTGTCAATCACACTACACCCCAACTATTCTCGCTGATGACGCTGTGTTGCGCTAGTAGGCCATGCGCGCGCCTGGTAATTCATGAGTGCTCTAGAGATTATGCCTCAATCTCATACAAGCGGCCCCACTTGACACTCATATAGGTGATTTCATCAAGTGTATGCTGCAAATCATACACCACCCATAAGGGATATGAAATCATTAAAAGCTTTTAAGCTTATCCTCTCAATAATGCAATTCCAGCACTACTCACACCATAGGAAGGGACAAAAAGATATTAGTGCTAGCAGAACTAACAAGTGACTTGTTTTTACCCATATGAACCTTCTTCATGGGATCTCCAATCACAAAGGTTGGGTTACCATCATTGTTAATTTCAAATTGGCTTAAGTCCCATTCCCCTCGATGTTTCATATATTAATTTCCTTCCAAGAGGCTTTGTCAGAGGATCGGCCAAATTCACTTCTGACTTCACATAATCAATGGATATTGTTCCATCTTTTAGCAGCTGCTTTACTACATTATGTCTCAATTGTATATGTCGATTTTTACCATTGAAAGTCTTATTCTTTGCAATGGCTATTGCCGCTTGGCAATCACAATGCATTGACACTGATGGTGTTGGTTTTATTCCTAAAGGAATATTCGCTAAGAAGTGTCTTAACCACTCAGCCTCATTACCAGCCAACTCCAGAGCTATAAACTCTGACTCCATAGTGGATCTAGCAATTATTGTTTGTTTTGATGATCTCCAAGCAACCACACCACCACCAAGTGTAAATACATAACCACTAGTGGATTTTATCTCATCTGAATCTGAGATCCAGTTAGCATCACTGTATCCTTCTAATACAGCAGGGAATCCACTATACACTATACCATAATCCATGGTACCTCTCAAATATTTCATGAGTCTAACAAGTGCAGCCCAATGATCCTGATTGGGACTATGTGTATATCTACTCAATCTGCCCACGGCATATGCTATGTCAGGTCGAGAGAAATTCATTAAATGTAACAAACTCCCAATAATTTGAGCATATTCAGTTTGAGCAAC
Source organism: Styphnolobium japonicum (assembly GCA_023212625.1). Lineage (NCBI taxonomy): Eukaryota > Viridiplantae > Streptophyta > Magnoliopsida > Fabales > Fabaceae > Styphnolobium > Styphnolobium japonicum. Next base: position 7,372,614 of record JALBWW010000007.1, on the reverse strand, counting down.
AGGATCACCCCTATTTTTCTTTAATTGAGAGTTAGCATCATAAGGGGTACTCATTGGCTTTGAGTCAAAGTGACCAAACTTCCTAAGAAGTTTCTCTACATAATGTTCTTGTGACAGCATTATACTATCACCCTTCCTTATGATTTTAACTCCTAATATTACACTTGCTTCACCCATGTCTTTCATATCAAATTTAGATGCAAGAAAAGATTTTGTTCTAATCACTACATCATAACAAGTACCAAAAATAAGCATGTCATCTACATATAAGCATATAATAACACATTCACCATTTAATAATTTGGTATACACACATTTATCAACTTCAATAGGTGAAAAACCATCATTAATCAAAGTTTGATTAAATTTCTCATGCCATTGTTTTGGTGCTTGCTTTAAACCATATAAGGATTTGAGAAGTTTGCACACTTTATTTTCTTGACCAGGAGTTACACACCCTTCAGGTTGTGTCATATAAATTTCTTCTTCCAAATCACCATTTAAAAATCATTTTTAACATGCAATTGGTTAATAAAAAGTTTTTAAATTGAAGCTAAGGCTATTAAAACTCGAATTGAAGAAATTACGGTCACAGAGCAAAAGTATCAAAATAATCAATATTTTGTTTTTGAGTAAAACCTTTTGCTACTAATCTAGCTTTATATTTTTCAATTGAACCATCAGGTTTATATTTTCTTTTAAAAATCCATTTGCAACCAATAGGTTTTGTTCCAGGAGGTAAATCAACTAAAATCCAAGTGTTGCATTTTGAAATAGAATCAATTTCGGCTTTAATAGCTTCTTTCCAAAATGGAGCATCAGAAGATGAAATAGCTTCAGTAAAAGTCAAAGGATCATTTTCTATAAGATAAGTGTAAAAATCATTTCCAAAAGATGTCTCTCTCCTTTGTCTTTTACTTCTTCTCAAATCCTCATATGAGTTTTCAATATTGTTTTCTAAAGTATTATTTCCTAGAGAATTATTTTCTAAATAATTAATTCCAGATTTCAAAGGAAATATATGTTCTAAAAATTCAGCATTTTTAGTCTCTACAATAGTGTTACGATCAATTACACTACTTCTCAAAACAAGAAACCTATAGGCAGCACTATGTTCAGCATAACCAATAAACATACAGTCAGAAGTTTTAGAGCCTATTTTTCTTTTCGTAGGTTCAGGAACCATTACCTTAGCTAGGCACCCCCACACTTTTAAATATTTCAAATTAGGCACGTAACCTTTCCATAACTCATATGGTGTTTTACCAGTTTTCTTATGAGGTATTCTATTTTGCAAAAAACAAGCAGATAAAATGGCTTCACCCCAAAGGTTATCAGGTGCGAAAGAACTAACTAACATAGCATTCATCATTTCTTTTAAAGTTCTATTTTTCCTTTCAGCTACTCCATTAGATTCAGGTGAATAAGGAGGAGTTACTTCATGTATTATGCCTTCTTTTTCACAAAAATCATTAAATAAAATATATTCACCACCCCTATCGGATCTAACTCTTTTAATTTTCTTATTTAATTGATTTTCTACTTCCGCTTTATATGAAAGGAACATATCAAAAGCTTCATCTTTATTTCTAATTAAATAAACCTTAGTGAACCTAGAAAAATCATCTATAAAAGTTACATAATATTTTTTACCGCCTCTAGTCATGGTATTTTTTAAATCTCCTAAATCGGTATGAATTAAACTAAGTAATTCAGATTCACGTTGATGTACTAAAGGACAAGATTTTTTAGTTATCTTAGATTCAATACAAATATCACATTTATTTAAGCATGCATCACTAGTCGCAGAAATTAAACCAAGATATCGCATTTTCTTAATATAAGAAATATTTGCATGTCCTAATCTAGCATGCCACATATCAATGGAATCAATCAAGTAAGCAGAAGATTATGCATTCTTATTAATAATTTCATCAATGTTCAATACAAAGAGTCCCTGATCACAATAACCATTTCCCACAAATATATTATTTTTTTGTCATTACAATCTTGTCAGATTCGAATGACACTTTAACCCCAACTTTTCCCAAAAGAGATACAGAAATCAGATTAGCCCTAATATTAGGCACATGAAGTACATCATTCAAAGCCAGTGTCTTGCCAGATGTGAGCTTTAGAAGAACTTTTCCCTTTCCCAAAACTTCAGCAGTTCGAGAATCTCCAAGATATACCAGTTCTTCTCCATCCCCCACAGAAGTGTAGGAGGTAAAAGCATTTTTGTTTGCACAAATATGCCTAGTAGCACCAGAGTCTACCACCCATTTGTTCACATTGGTCACCATATTAATTTGAGAAACGACCGCAGCAATGATATCATCTCCATCTGCCAAATTTGCCTTTGGTTTAGGAGGATTGTCGTTCCTCTTTCTATGCCTGCATTGAGGTGCATGATGTCCTGGCTTTCCACAAACAAAACAAGTACCTTTTCTCTTGAAAGTGGGATTAGAAGCACGCGGGATATCATTAACTTTATTGTTATTGTGATCAGATTTAGAATCGTACCTTTTTTTGTGAGATTTGTTTTGTATAAGATTTGCCCGGGAAGCCAAAGCCTTTGCCCTTGCAGCCTGACACTCTTTTCGGTTGGTGTCTTCAATGATGATGTGAGTGATCAGATCAGAGGGTGACAGTTGCTTGTGCTTGTGCTTCAGCTGTTGTTTGTAGTCCTTCCATGAATCAGGAAGCTTTTCAATAAGGAGGCCAGCAACAAACTCATCCGGGAGAGTGATATTTTCGGCTTTGAGATCTTCTAATAGCTTATGGTACTCATTGATCTGAACCTTGATGTCTTTGTTTTCAGTCATTTCCCAGCGGTAGTAGTTGCCGATGACAAATTTCTGCTTCCCGGCATCTTCAGCAGTGTACTTTAAGATCATGGAGTCCCATATGTCTTTGGCATCCTTATAAGAACAATACACATCGAACAACTCGTTAGAAAGAGTACTAATAATAGTGTGACGACATACCTTATTAGCATATGTCCAGTCTTGAATCAGTTTGGGATTGGCCGTGGAGGGTGGCCTTGGATCGGTGAGTGCTGATGCGACTCCGTGCATGTCAAGGACGGTGTACAGACGTTCTTGCCACCTTCGGAAATTCTGACCACCAAAAAGCTCGATCTTTGAGATATCCGGAAAAGGCTTTGCAAAAGTGGTCATGGGCCGAGCAGTGCGATTGCGAGGTTGCGGGTCGCGACAACGCCACCATTGTTGGGAGCGGCGGCAGTATCAGGTGCAGCGTCGTTGTCAGCCATGTTAAATCCTTGAGATTGTTGGGATAGGTAGATGACAATTCGGCTGCAGTATAGGATTTAAGAATGCCTGAGACGTGTGGGAACACACTGTCCTCAAGGATTTATTCGCGTGGTGCGAAAACCCCCCAGGATATAACAGGCTCGTCCGGTTGTAGGCAGAGGTATCGAACAATGAGAGAAATTTTTGTGCTAACCCAGCAGAGGATAGAAGAAGGAGAAGATAGAAGCTGATGAGCTGATAAAGATAATAAAATAAAATTCAGTGAAGGAATTCGAAATTTAAAAACCAAAAACTCAGGTAACTGACAGAGAGATAAGTGGAAACCACTATCTGCAGTTGGTAACTGGTGGAGCAAATTTCGGATTGCCAGATAGGGTTCCTTAGACCAAGTCAAAACATACTGTTAAAAATAAAGCTCCGGATAGGGCCATTTAAAAAACAAATTTAAAATTTAAATAAAAACAAAGCAAAAACCGTGAGGCCTCATTATCATGCGCGCGTGGGGGGGGCAAATCAGATGATTTGCACTACCTGAGCCCAAACTTGGGCGCGCGAGCCCATTCATCTCACCAGTTCATTTTACAAGCCCATATCACAAGTTACTTTATAAACCCTTTAAAAATTTGAAGACTAAGCAATGTGGGACTTTGAACTTTTGAAATATTACAACACATAATACAACAATATATATATATACACTAAGTGGTCAAGCTTCACCTCTTGATCTACAGAGCAAAAACTACTAAGTTAAGGAAACAAATTCAATCGAGTGTTGTGAACTTTTCTCCGATATATAGAACAAACTTTTTTAAAATTATCACGAAAGATAAAAAAAATAACTTTTCTCTTATAGAACAAACTTTTTCACTTCAACAATGACCTGATTAGCTATCAAGACCACGGGTCAAATAGTCAAGAGGAAAACTATTCAGAAAGGACCGAAAGCAATAATGAATACAAATCAAGACAGTTATATTCAGTTTACATGTTACCAGTTCTAGCAATTGAATAGATGAATACATCATGTATTGTTTTATAAAAAATCATCCCCTTTCTATTCAAATCTACTTTAAGAACTGCTTCATTACATCCTAACAATAATATTTTTAGAGCTAACCATGAAAATTTCTTCAGTCAAAAACATTCATGGAGCAGCTGAAAGAAATCCTATAAGTGCAAGTTGTGGTGAAGTCATTAGAAATCATATGCGAAAATGGATAGCATGATATTAAAGAAGCTTAGGAATTACCAGTAATTGTGCTACAAAGCTAGCAGGCCTCAGAGATGGCTTGAAATTGAAGCTCAAATGTATATTGTTAAAGTATATTTATATTGATTACTGTGATATTTATTTTATTTATTTATTCATTTACTTATTCATATTTATATTTTAAGATATTGTCGTATATTTATTAATATATTTTATGTCAAGAATTTTTACCTCTCAAAGAACATGACAACTGAAACTGAAAAAATATATAAAATAAAAAATTATTTAGATCAAGATTTTATATTAATCTAATATATAATTATAGATAATATCTGAGTTGGTTATTTAAAAATGTTGTAGAATTTTTAAAATCAAAATACATGCTTTTTCATATTAGTAGAAATTATATGATAATTAGTCTCAAGATATTTTTTAAAAATTAATATTTTTTTATTGTATAATATATCTATTATTAAATCTACAGTTCGGTGACTTAATGAACTAGGAATCCAGTGCTTTAACGGAGTTTTGTATCGATGCAATTCGATCATGTAAATTGAGTTAACCCTAATTCGAATTTAAACATTTCTTATGCGCACTTCAAAACAGAGTTCTGAAAAACAGTGTACCAACTACCAACGGGTAGAAAGAAGAGTTAACTACACATCGTAAATCATAGAATGCACTAAAAGACCAACAAGCCCATCCAAAGCCTCCGTACAGAAACACTACAACAGGATCCCAAAAAGTGATAGAAAATGCATGCCTCTAATCCTTCTTTTTAAGCATTATTATCCACAACAGCAACTAGCTACTGCCAACGAAGATTCATGAACAGGGCGGCAGGCCTAAAGTTAAATAAAAAAATGAGGCTTTTTTTAATTCAAATTTACCAATTTTTTTAATTCAAATATTATTCTTTTAACTTTTGAGATGAACAAAAATTAACTTAATTTTTACAATCAAATTCTTTTAATATTTTTTAATTGATAGTATAATCAATTAGTTTAATTTTTCTTGAGACATTACTAATCTTAAATAAAATTAAAGATTTATTAATTTTAGTTTTGAATTTTTTTTTAACTGAAGCAACGCTTACTTGAATTGTTAACATCATTCTAAAAGTAATATATACAGGGATAGAGGGTCATTGACTCATTGTTCTTGAGGGGACATGGCCAATCAAATTTTATTTTTAAAAAAAATCTTGATCTTGGCTTTCCAGTAATAGTTTTCATTTAAGATTAAGATAATATTCTTTTAAACTATTATTGTCTAGTAAATTCAACTCTTTACCGCTAAATAGAAAACTAAAAATACTTTCATATATTTTGAAATAGGATTGTAAGAATCGGGAAGTGAGAAAAAATATAATTTTATTAAGCATTTTTTTATGATAAGAAATTTACTAAGCACGTAAATAGGAAAGTGGGAGAATATGTTGACCTTTTATTAATCTTTTTTACTTTAACATATTTTTAACAAATTTTGAAAATGTGATAATATAGTTAGGAATTAATAGAGATGTAAGAAGTGAGAGAAAATAATAATTTACTAGGAATTTAATTCGGGGAAGTAACAGAATATGTTAACATTTTATTAATTATTTAAAATTTTAAATATAAATTATAATTAATATATCAGTATAAAATTATAACACCTAAAGCAAGGAGTTTGATGATTTTATGTTAGTCAACCCTCTTCATGCAATATATATAGAGAGAGACAATAGACACAACTTATTGTAAGCACTATATTTAATAGTTGATATATGTCAAAACACTCTTTAAGTATATTTATAATATAATCTACACAATTTTACACATGTTTAATTTTAAATAAAGTGTGTATGATATACAAACACTAAAAAAGAATTTTTCCTTATAGAAATGCTCACAAAGGTTGGACTTCACTCTCCAGCCTTCCGAAACAAGATATAGTGGAGCACAGACACGAAGAATTGCTTCCCACTCTGGCTGTTTTCACCAAGCGTAGCTTCCTGAATTTTGATATATTTATTATGGCTTACTTTTTTATATATATAAATTATTGAAATATCCTTACATGTGCAAGATTAATCTCCGTTAGAACATAAATTTAGCTAATAACTTAACACCATATATTTTTCTTTGAATACGGTGAGAACACAATAAACTAATAGCAACTAAATCTGGCCTAATAATTACTACAATGACTATTTCAGTTTTATATAATCACATGCTCTTTTGGCATTTGGTTAGTGGGTGAAAAATGGTGAACGCACCTGCTCCTTCCTCTAAATCTTATTGCACTTCTCATTAATTCTCATAGTCAACTGTCTTTTGCTTTTGGCCACTTGAGCTCAGCACATCGAGCTACTGCTTTCTCTGAATGAAAATCTCAAATTTTCAACCTTTACAAAGGGTGTTGCTCCTAAAATTCAACTCTCTGACCTTAGGTGAGAATTTGAATAGAGATTCTAGTTCCAAATTGTACTACTTATTTATGTAATAAAGAACTTTTCTTTGGCTTATGTCATAACTTTTGAAATTGACTTCCCAATTTATCAATAATCCAACTTTGTCATTAAACTTAGCTACTTTCTCTTACACTTTTGGTAGGAGAAATTTTTACCATGTGTTAGACAGGTCGGACCTTTTAGGACAAGCTACACGAAGCTGAAGCTCATACTTGACTTCAGATAGCTCACCAGCGTCTTCAAGTCATTTGTTTCCAATGTCATATGTTCTGTTATTCGAGACTCTATGAATAGCAACCAACACATGTAAAGGTAAAATTTTCAGTATCTGTTTGATCTCAACATGATAGATATGCCGTTAAAGCCGAGATATATGTCTCTCCCCTTTACAGTTTTAACTTTTAATATAAGAATAACGGCATCTCATCTAAAGCCTCACTCTCAAGCCTCTGCCCCCACCCATCTATTGGCACGTTCCCACAAATAGTACCTCCATTTTCAGCAATTGCCGGATTTGGTATATACAGTAATGTTTCCCTGTAGCAACTAGAATAGCCGTAATTGAATGTGAAGAATCAAACCGTATACTACCGAGACGATGAGAGAAGATAGCACTGCATAGCCAACTCCGGAACAAGCAAATCTGCAAAACCAGAATAGAGTGATATGGGTTTTAACAAAAAGTAATTTGGATTATATTTTGGGTTTCAAATAAAGTAATTTATTTTTGAAAACTTTTATCTCAAAAGTAATTTTAACAGAATAAATGTTGTTTGAATAATATAATTACCAAAATGGTGAGTTTTCATGTTGCTTTGTCCATATTACTCTTTTATTTTATTTCATCTTTGTTAAGTATACTTTAACAAATGGCATGCATAATATTTTTTATTTTTAATATTATTATTAAATTAAAAGTAATATATATCTATGATATTTTATTTTTTCAAAATAAAATGGCCCCAATATAAAATAATTAAAACAAATTTTATGTAAACGAAGGAGCGAATCCAAATAAAATGGAGGAGGAGCTGCAAACTGAGCTTGGTTGCGTTGGCCTATTCGCACCTATCGGGGAAGAGAACCCTTCACAACAACAGAAGGGTAGAGTGAGAAGATGACCGTTAAATTTTTTTTTACGAAACCAACTTCAAACACAAAAGCTAGTTAAAGATGCTTTCAGGCTTTGAGGCATGAGTTCTAACATCAGAACGAACAAGCTATAAAAATTACGAATCCAATTAGCGAGCTTTTCTTCTTTTAACATATAAAGCATAACCACGATATACAAATTCAAAGAAATCTAAGACCAAGTATTTGAAAAGAGAATATTTCCTTCCTGAAAATAGCAACCGTAAAACAATAATCGGTGTTCAAACTTTCATAGCACCTCCCCTCAAGTGAGACCTGAGAAGCACTGACCCATTGTCTAAGGGAAGGCTGAGAAAGATACATCAAAAGGGTCACAATGAGATTTTGTTCCTTCTTTCAATCCATGCAGTAGCAAAGGAATGAGAATAAACATATTACAGTAAATTTCAATAGTTTTTGTTTGCCTCACCTATTAACAAATCACCGTAGCACCTTTCTACCACTAATGATGCTTTTTAGGAATTGGAATCAATTTAATAAAAAAAATGCTGGTAAAGTATGAGACTGAGAGACACGAAAGAGTTATCTTTAAGAATGTAGAAGTGTAAAATAGCATCCTTCCACGGAAAAATAAGAAAGGAAATGAACCAAAATGGGGACCCAGAAATATTCCTGACTCCACAAGCATAGATTAGATTATCTATTAAGGAGAAGACGAAGGTTTCATTTAGGCCCGCAACCAAAGTCGCATAGATGATTTACTATTACTAACAATCTCAATCGAATACCCTTTCCTTCTTGTGTGCTAATGAAGAAGAAAATGTCTCCCACCACCTCCAGTTCTCCAGGTACAGCATCATTCTCCTCCCTCCAACTCTCCTCAACGTCGTCACACACACACACACACAACAAACTCATTTGGCTTTAAAACAAAAAAATTAGGTGAAAAGCACATAATCTGAAGCAAGAACGGATATTGCCAACGATTACATTTCCGTACACAAAACAAGGCTAAAAGAGGGACTTGTCAGGAGCCAAGATTCAACCTATCCAATGGCTCAAAGATTCATATTTGATTCTCTACCAAAACTACCACGCCATAAATTAACCAAAAACGGGAAAAAAAAATGAAAAGATTGAAGTCCCTTGAAAACAAAAATGACAATCTGATAATAATAATAATAATAATAATAATAATAATAATAATAATAATAATCTCTAATCTGTCACTGAACATGTAGAAGTAGAACCAAAAGAATGCAATGAAAACTCAAGGTACTCAATCAGACAGATTTTCCTTTCCTGGTAAACATTATCAAGACAAGATTGATTTGATTTGCATCTGAAACAACAACCTCCACTCCACTCCCCCAAATTTCCTTCTGTTTTTTTTTTCTCCCCTGGCTAAAACTCAAATCCGAACCCATCTTATAAAATTAAAAAAATAAAATAAAAATAAAAATACAGGAAGTCATTTTTTATCATGAAAAACAAAAGATAAAAATACACAAGAAGAAGAAGAAGACTAAGAAGAAAGTGGCCTGGGAGGAGGAAGTAGTTGATGAAGGTTCTGATGAACCTGATTCTGATGGCCAATCCCCTGAGCTATAAAAGGGTGTCCCAACAACCTCAACGCGGTCCACCTCCGCGACGGATCTCTCTGCAAACACCTTGACACAAAATCCCTAAACTCCATCGACGCCGTGGCCGGCGCTTCCGGCGGCTGAGACATACAAATGGCACACATCAAGCTAGCCCAATCACCTTGCCTCCCCACCGCAAACGGAAACCTACCCATGTAAAATTCCAATATGCTGACCCCAAGGCTCCATATATCGCCAGCGTAAGCGTCGTATTGCCCATCATTGATGTCCGTGTTGATTCTCTCAGGGCTCATATAAGCGATCGTACCCACCGACGAATTACATGGATCCATGGTCTGGTTCAGAATCCGACCCACTCCGAAATCCGCGATCTTCACCTGCTTCCGCGAGTTTATGAGAAGGTTCGATGGCTTGATGTCGCGGTGCACGATATGGCGGCGGTGTAGGTAGGCGAGGCCGCGGAGAATCTGACGAGCTAGATCTGCCAGTTGTTGCTCGTGTGGGATGTGTTTCCCTTCCAAAGACCCACCGTCCATGAACTCCAGAAGGACCTGGATTTCGCCGTTGTGATCGTACATGTCGTGGCACCTCACCACGTTCTGGTCGTTCACGTCGCGGAGGATCTGGATTTCGCGGTGGATCTGGCGCCGCACCGACTCCTCGTGGTGACCGTAGATCACCTTAAGCGCGTACACACGGCCGGTGGGGCGGTGGACCACTTTGTAGACGGTGCCACCGCTTCCGCTGCCGATTCGGTTGAGCCGTTCGAGCTCTGTGAAGGGGATCAGGAGGTGTGTGGGGCCCGAAGTGTGGCTCGTCGAGGGGGCGGAGCTGGAAGAGGAGGAGGAGGAGGAGGAGGAGGAGGAGGGAGGCAGCGGAAGCGGCACCGCTAGTTTCGTGTCGCGCTGCGGCAGATGTAAGGCGAGGTCCCTGCGGCGGCGCTGCGGGCGGTCACGGTTGGCAGAGGCGGCGGCGCCTGGCGGCGGCGGTTGAATCGGCCTCATGAGTGGGTGGCGACGAATGGATGGGTTGGTAATGACTAATGAACTATGAAATAAGTATCAAATATCAAATGGGTTTCTCTTTCTTCACCAACATCATGTCATATTCTTTATTCATGGAAGGAAATGGAAAATTGCAAGAAAGAAGAGGTTTTGATGGAAAATTTTGAGAAAGAAAAATTGATTTTATTTATTTTTTTGAGAGAGAGAAGAACCAAAAAAAATGGTTTTAGTTTTTAGGAGAGGTTGCTATCAAAAGAGGGAATCGATATTTAAAAGGTATGGGGTCCACGCGCCTCCAGGGCCTGTGGGAAACGTGGACCAATCAGGTTCGAGCACCGTTCTCATTCATTCATAAGGTTAAATAAATGCGCGTAGAGTGAGTGACCCAATCGTAGCGAAGATGTTTGTATCTGCTGTGGTGGGGTGTAGGGTAGATTGTTGCTCTTCCTTGGATCACAGATGTACACGTGTGCTTTACCCTTTTATTAAATTTACCCCCTTCTGCCTCGATTGATTGATTGATAAGACGCGACAAAGTCCACATGTACACTGTACGGACACATGTGTCAACTTCATCTCGTTAAAGTAGATAGATGGGCTTCTTTCTTTATAAGCCTGGCCCATTCCCATCCAATACAATTTCATCTGGGCCTATGGAATATTGCTCATGACTCCTCAGAAAAGTCATCTTGGTAAAAATATAAAAAATGGCAATGATTTTTTTATGAGTAAAAGTTATATAATAGGAGAGAATGCTTTTTATTATTTTGTTAAAATAATCTCAAATTTAGTAACCGCGGCATTTGATTTTAAATTTTGACACTCACTTTAAAGACTAAAGAGATACTAATTAAATATACTGCAATAATTTTGTCTAAGTAAAAAGAACAAAAGTGAACTTCCAATCATAAGTAAAAAGATCGTTTATCTTGATCTTATGCAATAATATTCTAATAATGAGTAGAAAGAGAATTATTAGTTAAAATCACAGTTTTAATTAAATTGAAAGTTTTCTTCTGGGTAAGGGTACCAACTAGCAATAATGGTGAATCAATAAATGGTGAATCAATAAACGGCATCAATCATTGCTTGGTGAATGGGCTAGATTTTTTTTAGTGTTTGATTCAGTCGCAATCTAGTTACAATTCCGTAATTCTTCTGGTAATGATTAAAAAGAACTAATTCCTTAAACCAAAAATAAAAATTATAATTCCATAGCCACAAAAAGAATAAAAAACGGAAATTAAAAATAAATAAATAAAAAGGTATAGTATGGTTCTATTCTATCCAAATTCAAAGAGATGAGGTTTTCTTTTTTTTTTTTTCCCAATGTACCGGGTATATAGCTTTATCTTTTCCAAAAAGACTGCTTGTTGATTTTTATAAACACTAAAAAGAGGGACACTTGGCCCGGCCGTGGGGCATGGTAAGAGAAGCTTTCTGTTAAAAAATGTTAAAAAATGCTAGCTAAGAAAGACGTGTTTTTTTCCCTCTCTTTTTAATTGTGAATTTCAATGATATTCGCACATTAAAAATTTTATATTATTTTTGTATTTAATTAATAATAAATAAAATTTTAGTTAATATAATATACTATTTAATTAATAAAATTTATTAATTAATTATTTATAAATTAATAATTTATTAATCAAATAATATATTGAATTAATTAAAATTTTATTTATCATTAACTAAATTTATAAATAATTTATTTCCAAAATTCATCAAATAATAAATTGTATTAATTAAAATTTTATTTATTATTAATTAAATATAAAAATAATATTAAAAAAATATGTTCAAATATCTTTTTCCATATCAAAAACGGGTGTTCTCATTTCTTTTTTATTTGTTTATTTTCAAACACGTTATTTTCATAAACTTTCCTTGCCCCTCCAAATCATTCAATTCATTTGATTTAAACAAAAATAGAATAAAAACTTTACTTTTATTGGAGGAGAAGGTCATTGAAAAAATATTTAAAGTGTAAGTTCACTTTATGAAATTAAATATGAAATAGATAATATTAATAAAAAAAATCAACAATTTAATGAGTTATAAAATATAAACAACTGAATAATAATTGTAAATTTTTCAATAATATTATTTAAATAATTTTTATTAAATTTTTCTCTATTTACATTTTATTTTAGAGAATCAAATTCTGTCATTAATCATATAAATCAATGAGTTAATAGTTCACATCGTATCAATTACACTCTTTTATTGTAGTATATTTCATGATATCAGTAAGAAACTTATGCTGTTTCCTTACCTTTTTTTATTAAAAAAATTACAAGATATCTTTTTTTTTTATAAAAAAAAAATACTGTATAGGCAAAAACGATTTTTCATTTCTTGTCTCGTTTCTCTTACTAACATAAAAGGAGCTTTTTTTTTTAGCATCAATGATAATTTTGCAGTCAAGTGGATACATTATGATATGTAAGTCTAAATCAAAACTCAACCAAAACCATGTCATTTAAACGAACATTGGTAATGAGTTAATAAATGTCATCAGTCTTTAATTATTATTTTTTTGACGGAGTCATCATTCTTTAATTTTATTTACATATAATATAGTGCTTTTGATAATTGGTATAAGTAGCCTTTCTGATAGATATCATCCATTATTAAACTAAGTATTGCTTATTAAAACTCGGGTTTAAGTGATGCAAGTAAAATTAAAATGCAAGCTTGAATTTGTTTCACGTTAAATTAGTATTCACCTATTTCACAATCAATTATTATTGAAACAAAGCTAGAATGACTTGAATAGCGTAATCAACTTACATGGGCATTTATCAAGGGGTGTTGATTTATTGGTTGAAACTTTTATTTACGTTAATTATGATTTATGTTCAAATTTAAAATATATTCATTAATAAATAATTTATAATCTTGTCATAAATTATCATTGATATTTGTGATTTATCTTGATTTTTAATTGAAAATTAACTTTTTCCTTACCTAGAACTTGATCTATCAAAAAAAAAAAAAAAAACCCTACAACTGCATTCGGATTGTCCTGCTGAAAACTGAAGAAGAAAAATCAAGGGAAACCAAAATCAATAGTACCCACAGTAATAATGTTCCTCACAGAACCACACCAATAATTGTAAATTTGTCATTTCTCTCACTTCACTTCCCACTATGATATGTGGTTTTGTATGCGCTCGTTCTTTCCTTTTATTTGGCTGAATTACTACATACGCATCCGTAATGAGTAGATCTTTAGTTTATTTTCTTCTTATTCCTCCTTTTATTCAAATCAATTTCCTTCTTTTTGTTGCTTTGCTGAAAGTTTAGACTTTTATTGTTTTATTAAAAAAAACATTTTTCTTTGTTTGACGTTGAATTTTATACTTGTTTTTAAGTCAATCAAACCAATGGCTTTCGAACAATCTTGTGTGTTTGTTTGTGACCCAAATGATGCTTTCTTCCCCAACTAGTCATATGGTTTGTTTCCTGGTACCTTCGTGCCGTGATCATAAACATTACCCGTATGAGAAGCAAGCATAGCCGAGGGTGACCTCTAAGATGCACTTTGTTCGGACAAGTGGTATTACTTCAATCAAATTTAAGTTTTATTGACTAAACATTAATCAATTTCAAGAGTAGAAGTGGTTAACTCAAATAACAAGCGATTATTTTTAATATAGTTAATATAAAATCACTTTCAGTAATCACTTATTTTATAAAATTAAAATGGATTAACATTTAGTTTTTTTAATTGTACAATAAGTATTTTTGAACTAATTTTATTGAGACTAAGTTCTTACCAGGTGATTTTAAATTTTGTTAATTAAACTTTAATTTGGTTAGAACAATCCATACCACAATTGTATTTTAGACTCCGCTAGCTCTACTACTAACCCATTATATATGTTTTGCTTATTTTTGCTTTTCTTTTAGCAAGGCTAAATAACATGATCCCATATAAAATGCAACTCTAAAAATTCTGTGATATCATATAAGATATGCAATCAAAACCTGAATATTTTAACTGAAAACAGGGAAACTTTTTGGTACATATATTTTCATTCTATATAATATTTCCAACTAAAACATTCCATGAATCTTCATATGAGCTTCGCATTCTCAATTCTTCTTGTATATGATTGACCCATACCATATGTCATGCTTGCGGCAGCCATGGCAGCAGGCCAGCAGCTTGTATTGGACTCAGAGCAGCCTTAATGTTGTTATCTCCACCTAAACTCCGAGGTCTACAAGGCAGCAAAGCTCCACGAGGTGCTCTGCTTTCTGCAGCGGCCAATGCAGTCTGGAGAAGTGATGTTGATGACTAAGGTGGTTAACGGGAGAACCCACTCATTCGTCTCCCAGAAAAGGTCAAATCCTTGCTCAGTGCCACTAATCCCTTTGGCCATAATTTCTTCACATTCCTACAGACAGATAGGATCTGAAGTCTGAACTAAGTATACATAATTATCTATGACCAATATTGACAAGAATGTACAAATAAAACAAGAGTTTAAATTGATTCAATGTGAGTGTAAAATTTTTAACATTATCATCCCATGATGTGTTAGCAATTTACACATCATTAAAAGAGTTAGACTTTTTAGATAATAGATGTCATGGTTAAACTTTTTTAATGTTTTAACAATATATGATTGGATGATAGGGTAAAGAAGTTTTACACTAATTCTTGCCAAATACAAATAACAGTGATGATCCATTGTTGAATTTGTAGTGGATGTGAAGTCTGAGAAGCAGATTGCGAGTTGTTCTCCATGGCAGCAGAGATGAAGCTTTAGTGAAAGCAGCAGTGCTCTTGTTAGAGCTCTAATACCATATTATAAAAAGAAATTGATTTGTGGAAAACTGAAGAAATTGAATTGCATTGATCTCATCTTCCAATATATATACAGGATACAGCTTAAGACGTGGATCAAAATAAACCAACTAAGGGTACTAACTGAACCTATCGGTAACAGATTCCAACTAATATGAAATTAACTAATAACTATCTAACTAAAATAGAAAATGGTTAGGGTCGGTTATGTCACGTAAGTGACGTAACTAACAGTAGTTACATGATAAATAATGGTTAGTATAAACTATGGCTCATGATGAATCATCACTGTTATTTGTATCTGGCACATGAAGATACATTCCCCTTGCATTCAACTCAACCGAGCCATTCCATGGAGTCTTCTAAACCCGATCAAATTTGAAGATTGCAGAAATCCTTATATGGACTTAAGCAAGCAAGTCGTCTGTGGTTTGCCAAACTTTCTTCAGCCTTACATTCATCAGGTTATGTGCAATCAAAATCAGACTATTCCCTCTTTGTTAAAATTGTTCCTGGTTCTTTCACTGCCTTATTGATCTACGTTTACGATATTATACCAGATGGAAATGACTTAATCCGATATCACAGGAGTCAAACAATCACTTGATGCATCCTTCAAGAACAAAGACTTGGGCAATCTTAAATACTTCCTGGGCCTAGAAATTGCCCGGTCTCAGCAAGGCATTTATGTATGTCAATGTAAATACACATTGGAAATCCTATTAGACACGGGTTTTTAGCCTCCAAGCCAGCCAACACTCCCATGGACAATGTTGCAAAAATTCACCAACATTCAGGCACCCCTTATGATGACCTTCCTTCTTACCGTAGGCTGTTTGGTCGTCTCCTATATCTCACTACCACACGCCCGAATAATTCCTGTGCCGTTCAACAGCTTTGCCAGTTCATGGCTAATCCCATGACATCTCACTACCAAACAGCTACTCGAGTTCTACATTACATTAAAGCATCACCGTACCAAGGCCTGTTTTTCCCTTCCAAATCTGATTTCCAGCTCAAAGGATTCAATGATTTTGACTGGGCTGGTTGTTTAGATTCTCGGAAGTCTATTACTAAGCTTGGCATTTACTTTGGTTCTTCCTTGATTTCATGGAAATCCAAGAAGCTCCTCTGAAGCTGAGCATCGTGCCTTAATTAGCAGCTGCCACATACGAAATCCAGTAGTTAACGTACCTGTTACAAGACCTCCATATTAACTTCAAGTAGCCTACTCTTTTGTACTGTAATAATCAATCGACTCTCCATATTGCAGCCAATCCTATCTTTCGTGAATGGACAAAACATATAGAATGCTCCTGTTGGTAAGATCCTTAAGATCATCTCCAGTGAAGATCATTAAGATCCATACTAGTTGGTAAGAAAAAGGATCCTGACATTTCCCCAGTAACAAAATCCGAAGTCATGAATCATATTATCTGTTACTTTATTGAAAAACAAAAAAGTGTTAGCAGATTTTGTGAGCTTATACATCACAGAAGCTGGGAGACCTCATTTGCTTGCTGAATGGGCTAAAGTATGTGTTTTCACGAGTTTTGACATGAGTAACCAATGAATTAAGATGATTTTGCCTTTTGATCATAATTTTGCAAAACTTTTTCTCTAATGTCAGGCTATAGACAAATTTTAATTTTACAAATCCACCCGTGTTGAATTATAATTGTCCAATGAAAATTAAAGTTCTACTTCCGCATGAACACTCTGCATTACAATTTTACACAGGAAGTTAACTCCAGAAAGATAAAATTTTACTTCATAAACTGCTACTGCTCAAATCCTCACACACTTCTTTGCACCTTTGTTGCCCAGAAAGGATTTTCACGTTCATAGTTGAAAGCTTCGTAGAGAGAATATAGGTTTAATATTGATTCAATATTAGTATGACATTCTTTACATTATTAAATTTTTTTAACTATTATATTAATTATGTGATATAGTGCGTTTATGTTACCATTTTGGGGTTCGTTTCTTCGCCTCTTGATTTTACCTCCCTCCTTCCCTCTTCAGTCTTCACTCACTTACTCACACACACACACACTCTCGCTCTCTCTCTCTCTCCAGCTTCTCTCCAAGAACCACTCAGGCAAAACAAAACAAAAAAAAAAACAAATTAACTTTTTCTAGTAGAAACCAAGAGAAATGAGGAAAGCCATCAGCATTGTCTTACGGTGTCTCACGTTCTTGATATTTTACGGAACAATCTTTCCCTGTGCTGCTGCTCAACAACAACAGTCTCAGCAAGGTAACTCAATTCACATTAATTTGTGCATTCCCATTTCCCTTTTTTTTCCCCCATTTGGTAGAAGTAATAAATGATACAGAAAAAAAAGGTAGAAAGGTTGAGTTTTTTTTTCTTTTCTGGGCATTAAACGATTCTTTATCTATAATTCATTTTCCCTTGCTCAGACCCAACTTACCTGAAGTTCGTCTTCAACGCCAGCGACTTTCCACAGGAAGATTACTACGACTATATCATCGTCGGCGGCGGCACTGCCGGGTGCCCATTGGCGGCGACACTCTCGCACGCGTTTCGGGTGCTTGTACTCGAACGAGGAGGTGTTGCTCATGGCAAAGCCAATTTGATGACTCAAGAAGGGTTCTTGACCAACCTCATGAACGTCAACACTTATGACTCACCTGCCCAAGCTTTCACTTCTGAAGATGGCGTCCCCAATGCTCGTGGGCGCGTTCTTGGTGGGAGCAGCGCCATTAATGCAGGGTTCTACAGCCGAGCAGATGATGATTTCTTCAGAAGGTCTGGTTTAGCTTGGGACCTCAAGGTTGTCAACGAGTCCTATGAATGGGTTGAGAGGGAAATCGTGTTTAAGCCTGAGCTGAAAACTTGGCAATCTGCGGTTCGTGATGGGTTGCTAGAAGTAGGGGTTGATCCCTACAATGGGTTCAGTTTAGGTCATGCAACTGGTACCAAAATTGGTGGCTCCACGTTTGATAGCTTAGGGAGGAGACACAGCTCTGCTGATCTTTTGAGATATGCCAGGCCTTCCAATATCAAGGTGGCTGTGTATGCAAGTGTGGAGAGGCTTCTTCTTGCTTCCTCTGCTGGTTCAAGGCAATCCGCAATTGGGGTCGTTTATCGTGATCAAATGGGTAGGTATCACCATGCAGTTGTACGTGAACATGGTGAGGTAATTCTCTCTGCTGGTTCCATTGGAAGCCCTCAGCTTCTTCTGCTTAGTGGGATCGGTGCTAGGCCTTATCTATCTTCGTGGGGAATTCCAGTTGCTCATCACCTTCCCTATGTTGGCCATTTCCTCTATGATAATCCTCGGAATGGAATTACTATTGTCCCCTCTGTTCCACTTGAGCATTCACTGATACAAGTTGTGGGGATTACAGATTCAGGGGCTTACATCGAAGCAGCATCCAATGTCATTCCTTTTGCGTCCCCAGCTCAAACTGTGTTCATTCGTACTCCTTATTCACCACTTTACCTCACAGTGGCTACCCTCATTGCCAAGATTTCAGGGCCAGCCTCGAGTGGTTTTCTTAGACTGGCTTCAACAGATGTCAAGTTCAATCCTATTGTCAGATTCAATTACTTCAACAACCCAGTTGATGTTGAACGCTGTGTGAACGGCACAAGGAAGATAGGGGATGTGCTCAAAAGCAGGGCGTTGAATGATTTCAAATTCAGGAACTGGTTAGGGGGGCAGGACTTTAGATTTGTAGGGCCTGCATTGCCTGTTGACCAAACAGACTACGTTCAGATGGCAGATTTCTGCCGCCGGACAGTAAGCACCATATGGCACTACCATGGAGGCTGCGTGGTAGGGAGGGTGGTTGATCGTGATCTTAAGGTCATTGGAATTGATTCACTTCGTGTTGTGGATGGATCAGTGTTTAGTGTATCACCAGGAACCAATCCTCAGGCCACCCTAATGATGCTTGGACGGTAAGTTTTAGTCCTAGTGAAGTTCACTTAACATTGCATCCTTTCAGGAAAATATGTTTAAAAGAGAATAACAATTATATTATTCTATTTTGGCAGGTATTTTGGGATGAAGATAATCAGAGAAAGGGAAAGATACAAATGATCGTTCACCCTGCACAAGTAGGATTGGACTACTTTTTGGTTTCCACTTTCTTTCCTCTCTTATGTGATATGCAGAGAGGAAGCTCTCTGGAGCAATAGTTTGTTCATTTGTTAATACAAAATAACAGAATCCATGCTTATAGTGTGTCAGTACAGAAAGTAAGCAGTGACAATTTTTTGACAGTTCTGACTAAATTGGCTTGGAAGCAAAGACTCTGCAGTATGCTTTGACTTGTTAGATTTGTTTCTCTAAGTCAACTATAACCCATATCTAGCGATAAACTTCGTATGTTTTATTAATTGATTTTTATTGTTTGTGTGTACTTCTTTCTAGTGAATGTGTAATTATTAAGTTTTTATTTTTACTTCCCAATAAATAAATAAATTCTGCAAAACATAATTGTAACATGTACATATGTTACCAGTGTATTGATTCTTGATGTTCAATTTGGATCCTTGATACTGAAAGTAAAATAAGCCCACAATTAGCAAATAACAATGCGAGCAACTGTAACAAATGGGAGTGGATTAGTATTCGTAATGATATTTTCCCCTAACTGTTGATTAGATTAGATCCTTAGCTGAGTTATGCGAACAATCAAAGCATTCTCAAGTTTCTTGCCTTCATGTTCTATGATGATATTGTTATACTATTTGCACACCTTTTTTAAGCGCTTTGTCTTGTTTTATTGAAGTTGTGATTGGGATCCGGGGTACAAATTCATTATTAATCTAACAACTACAGTATTATTAAAACATATGAGAAAGTATTGTTAAAGCCTCTATGCAAGCGACTACGGTGGAAATTAAATTAAATAAATAGAAGATTCCATGATAAAAGGCTACAACTTGAAGAGATACTTCCCTTAATTTTGTCTTAGGTAACTATGACGCAAACGCAAGTGTCATTTAGCTGTAAATTGTGAGCAGAAATCGATTTCAATTTATATTTTGCTTTTATCAATAAAAGATTATTTCATAGAAGAAATTACGAAAATGAATTATTCCTATAAATTAGTTTGATATGGCTTTAAAATTAAGGATGAAAAAATTAGAAATGAATTTTTAAATTTTTATATAAATTTTATCTCCGAATATGACTTGATGCATTCCAATTAGTATATGCATATTAACGAGGGATGCCTATATGAGATCACTAACAAAAAAATTAAACTCAATTTTTTTTACATAAACGCAATTCGATGGTGAAAATTGAATCAACTTTATTAACTTTTCATCTAAGGGGCACTTAGGGATGGCAATGGGGCGGATCGAGGCGGATTTTTCACTATCCGTCCCCGCCCCGTTTACATATAATTTGCCCCGTTCCCTGCCCCGTTCTCCGTTGGGGATTAAAAAAACTCCTCATACCTGAACCCGTGGGTATTTCTCTGCCCCGTTCCCGCCCCGTTTATGACAATTTTAATTTAGCACAAAGATTCAAGACTATTACATCATAATTATTTTGAATACATCATAATATTCATCAAGAAACAAAGCCCCAAAATAACAAACAAAATTATGCAAAAGCATAAAGAAACAAATTCTCATAAGAAATCAAATACAATAGAAAGGGGAAAAGGGAAAGTTTGAGTTGTGAGAAAAGGGAAAAATTAGGGTTAGATTAAGAGATATATAATATTATTTATATATTTAATATATTATATTATATTCGGGGCGGGTTCGAGACGGGTAACGGATCGGGACAACCAATACCCGACCCCGCCTCATACCCGAAAAAATACATTCGGGTAAAACCCGAATCTGCCCCAATACCCAGTCAACCGTTAACTTACCCGACCCAAACGGGTCGGGGCGGATGAGAACGGGTCGGGGCAGGGCAAATTGCCATCCCTAGGGGTACTAACTCACCATATAATTATATATACGACTCACACTCTTTAATTAATTAAAAGATTATTTAATTCACGCTTAATGGGGCTTTTGGGGTCAACCCTCGCCAAACACCTTAAGTACCCAATAACAACAGAGGGCATGGAAAGTCCAATTAGGAGGCTTGTCAATAAACTGAATAAAGTCTCACCATTTTTGTTTTGTTTTTTAAAGTACTGTATTGACAATATAATAATCATCTGACCAAGACACTCCATTCAGATCAGATCAGCCTACTCTGTATCTCGGCATATTCTGTAATCCAATGTAATTTTTTTTTTCAACAATCATATTTGTACATTATTGTTTTACATTATTTTTATATTTAGTTTAAAATAAATAAATTTTTTATTAATACAATATATTATTTAATTAATAAATTTTGATAATTATTTATTTATAAACTTAATGAATAATAAATAAATTATTAATAAATAAAGTATATTATTTAGTTAATAAATTATCAACTTATAAGTAATTTATTATTAAAATATATTAACTAAATGATATATTAAATTAATCAAAATTAATTCATAATTAATTATGAATAAAAATAATATGCATCTCTCTTTTTTAAGTTTTTTTTTGGGGTAATCAATGTAATCCAATGTAATATTGCTCCCCTCCCCCCAACGACCTTTTTTTATACATTAATTAATTAATTAGACTTGCTACTCCTTTTAATTTTCTAACAAGCGATTTCATGAATAACCATCAACTTAGTAATTGCTGTAATTAATTAATTAAACTTGCTACTCCTTTTAATTTTTTAACAAGCGATTTGTTCTTATCTTTTTAATGCTCATCATGTACTTTTGAATAATGCTAAATCTTTTTAAACAATTAATTTAACATCTTCTTAATTATTTTAAATAAAAAATATTAAATACAAAATTAAAAAACATTTTTTATTTAAATAATTATAAAAAATATAAAGGTAATTTATTAGGGGGGGAAAAATTAGGGAAGGGTTAAGTGAGTTTTTTAAAAGAAAACGATGTGTCATAAATGTCATCACTCCTTGCAATGTTAGATTTGAAATGTCTTTGTGGTTGTCTTTTTCACCTTCATTTGTATCCAAGTTCACTGTGTCAATTGTCAGTCGTCACCATCCACGCGAATGTGATTGTTCGATTTAGTGCTCGCATGCTTCTTCCTCTTACTTTCCTAAGCCATTTACAGAAAATATTAAAAATTCATTCCAACTTTTTCGCCTGACATCTTCTTAAAATGTGACCTTTGACAAAATGCGATCTAATACATAGCAATCAAGCATTGCACTCATGGAAGTTGTAAATGAAAAATAATTGATCTCATAACGAAGATCAATAATGGAGGTATAATTTTTTTGGTTGTATTTTTATATTTTTTTAAATATAAGACTAATTTCATTTAAAATAATAAAGTTGTTTATGTCAAGAAATATTTTTTCGTGAGCTAGACAAACACGATATCATAAGTTTCAAACAAGATATTATATATTAAGACAAATTTATACTGTGTTTTATTAATTTAATCATAAATATATTTCTTGATGTTGTTAATGTAACATTTTTATACGTTAATAATATATCATCAAATTTTAACTCTTAAAAGTATACATATATAATAAAAATTGAGTGAAGTTATAGTTAGGCTCAGCGTTTTAAAAATTGGTCTAACTGAATCGGTTCAATCGGTTGGATTATGAACCGGAAGTTTCACTGGTTCTGATTCAACTAAAGAACCGCCTGAACGATTAAACCGTAAAAAATTATAAAAAAAATCGATTAAACCAGTTAAACCGGTAAAAATTGAAAATAAAAAATCAGCTGGTTCATTCATCAACTTTTAAATTAAATTTTTATTAAAAAAAAAGAAAATAGTTCTTTAAAAAATAAACTTAAAATTTAGCTCTTTTGGGAATTGTGTTAGAAATTTTTACAGTTTTAATCCTTCTTTTTCACAAAATATGTGGCGACACAACAAAATAGTTTATATTTTTGTGATCAGTTTTATATATATAGAGAATATACCGGTTCAACCACCGGTTCAACCACCGGTTCAACCGATCAAACCTTGAACTACTCTTCTATCCAGTTATTCGATTCAACTGATTTTTAAAACATTGGTTAGGCTACTAACGTCTAACATTGATTCTACACACTATTTAAATTTAAATTAAATTTAATATTTAATAAAGTTGTCAAAAGGGAGTTATATAAGATTGACTGGTGCTATAATTATAATTTAGTTTTTTTTTTTTCTGATCCTTAAAAGTTAAAAGAGAATCATATTTACCAGTAAATGGCTTCTCCAATTTGACTTGTTCACATGTCCATTGAGCAACTCGTTTATTGTTAAATTGATTAACGGACTAGTTTCTGTTTGTAACAGTCAGAATCAAGATTAGCAGATTTTCCAATTTTTTTGGTGCAAGAGATGTTTCCCCTTGAATTCAAAATCAAAGAGGGTAAGCCGCGACTGTGAGCGACGGGATAAAGGAGACCAATACTGATCATTGTACTATGAACTCACAGACCTCATGCTCACATGGCCAAAAAACCTTAATTATGATGTTCAATTATTATAATAAAGAAAAAGAAAAAGGCAGTTGATGATTTTAATTCACTAAGTTTTGGGTTGTTATATTGCTGGCCCTACCAATTGCTTTTATGTTTGCGCGCTTATTAGCCCCTTTATACTCTATCGATAATTGTTTCTGCAACAATAAAAAAAAATCCTATCAATAATATAATAAAATAAAGGATATTGTTAACCACAATTTAAATTTTTTTTAATTAATATTTATTAACGAGTATTCTGAACATTAGTTAATGAATTAAAAATATTAAATATAAAAATAAAATATTTCTTATTTAATTTTTTAAAATATTTAATATTTTTATTTAATAATTAAAAATATTTATTGAAAGACATTAAATAATTCTTAAATAGTACTCTTAGATATTAATTAACAAGATTATATTTCATATCTTTTAATAAGTTCTCTTAATTATTTAATGAAAAAATATTAAATATTTTTTACATTTATTAACGAGTACCCTTATGATAATAATTAAAGAATTAAAATATAAAATATAAAATATAAAAGTTAATATTTTATATCTTAAAAATTTTAAAAATATTTAATACTTTATTTATTAAGTAATTTTAAAAATTTATTGAGAGATATTAAATATTTCTTAATAAAAACACTGATTAACAACACTTCATATTTTTTGAGTTTTAATAATATTAAATACTCTACTTTTATATTTAATTATTTCTATTCCTTAATTTCCTTAATATGAATGTTATCAGATTTTTTTTTTGGCAATATGTGAATGTTATCAGATACCTGAGATAAATATGTTGACCAATACTTAGGTGAAGGTAGATTTTCAAAATCAATGGCAGGGTCAATAAATGAGGTGAATTTACTCCATTTAATTATTGAATGTATCTACCACAGTTTTCCAGAGAGAGGAACTTGAATATAGGACTTCTTAATTTGTAATGAGTGGAAAACCGTATTTGTAGAGCCAATTCAGACACATATTTCTTGTTTGGTAAGTAATTTAGGTACTTTTAATATAGAGATTAAATATTCCATAAATATAATGAAAATGGCAGGAATTTAGCTTGCACTTTTTTATTTGTCCCAGTTTCCTTTTATTATGCTAATCACAAACCCTTACCTATTTCTCTTGTTTGCTTTTCGATCAAATTGAAAATAGACATTTTATCAATTGTTGATGATATTATTCTTACCCACCAACCCCAAATTTTTGTTTTTTTCTTTAACTCTTTAACATAACAGTTCCCATCAGAAAACCAACCAAGAAAATTCCACCACCAAACCCCGAGTCTAAGAAAATCTCCTCTTTTATTGGTTTATATATAGCCAAGATAAATTAATGCCTAATTGCCTATTGGGATTCAAAATTCTATATAACAAAGACCCCCCAAAACTTTTGAGAACCACTTCTCTTGGAACAGGGATCGAGGAAACAGAAAAACAGAGAAAGCACCAGTTTCTCTCCCTATGGCATCTTCTGCTTGTACCAAACCCGTCTTCCCCTCTACCTTCCCCTCTTCTTCTTCACAATCCACCTCAAAGTCCTCTCTTGTCTCATTTCTCAACACCACCACCTCCATAACCACCGACCTGAAGCTCTCTCATTCTCGCTCATACCATTCTCAACGTTCCTTCGTCGTCAACAATGCTTTGAAAACTGTGGACCCGTCACCATCCTCTGTCTTGAGCTCCAAGGATCTTGGATCCTCGTCTTTGGGTCAAAAACCCACCATCTTGGTCTCCGAGAAACTTGGAGATGCAGGCCTTGAAGTGTTACGTGGTTTGGGACACGTTGAGTGCTCGTACGACCTCTCACCCGAAGAGCTATGCTCAAAGATCTCATCTTGTGACGCTTTGATTGTGAGGAGCGGCACCAAGGTGACAAGAAAGGTTTTTGAAGCTGCCAAAGGAAGATTGAAGGTTGTGGGTAGAGCTGGTGTGGGCATTGACAATGTGGATCTGCAAGCAGCCACCGAGTTTGGTTGCCTCGTCGTTAATGCGCCAACCGCCAATACCATTGCTGCAGCAGAGCATGGGATCGCTCTGCTTGCTGCCATGGCGAGGAATGTTGCCCAGGCTGACGCCTCCATCAAAGCTGGTAATATTAAAATTGAATCTTGGGTTCTATCATTTTCTTTAAAAGCAAAAAAGTACTTGTTTTTGGGCATTTTCTTTGGAGTCCAGTGCAGCAACATGTGTATTTTTGACAATTTCATCATTGATATTTGTGGATCTATTATTGGCTTATGTAGAATTTAACATAAATAGTTGTTATAATAAAAAAAAAGTTTCAATCTTTTTTAGTAGCTGCAGCATCATTAATGATATGAAAAAATTACACTGTGTGGTGAAAGTCTCCCTTTTTGGGAAAAATCTAGCTTATTTACAGCTTATAAGTCTCCAGTTTCCACCTTCTTTGGTGATTGGCTGCTTTGCATCTGATATTAGCAGTTGGGGCCTGGAATTAATGGAACAGACATAGATGTTTGAAGTAAATTATTACTAAGAAGATGCTTGAGATGATAGGAGAGACATTGACATACCTGAGTAGCAAATAGTTTTCAGGAGAATAATATATTTTCTGTTATGTTAGCTTCATTTTGTTGCCCTTGGATTATGGGTTAATAGAGTGGAGGGTAATAATAAATATACAATTTATTGACATTTTTTTTTCTTGGGAATTTTTTTTCCTTTAATACCCTTATTTGAATATTTGTCGAGGGTGATTTTATTGACAAAGATCCAATTTTGCAGGAAAATGGCAAAGGAACAAGTATGTTGGAGTTTCTATGGTTGGGAAGACATTAGCAATCATGGGATTTGGAAAAGTTGGATCTGAAGTCGCGAGGCGTGCAAAAGGGTTGGGCATGAATGTGATTGCTCATGACCCCTATGCCCCAGCTGACAGAGCCCGTGCTATTGGGGTGGATTTGGTGCCATTTGATCAGGCCATCTCCACTGCAGATTTCATCTCCCTCCATATGCCACTCACTCCAACTACTAATAAGATCTTCAATGACGATACTTTTGCAAAGATGAAGAAGGGAGTCCGCATCATCAACGTTGCTAGAGGAGGAGTTATTGACGAAGATGCATTAGTAAAAGCCCTTGATAGTGGAATAGTTGCTCAGGTCAACTCATTTGCTGCAATTTTTCTAGTGATTAGTGTTTTCTCTTTCAATTTTCAAGAAGTGTCTATAATGTTGCGTGTACTTAATACGTGCCTCAACCTCAAATGACTATATATTTGTTACAATTGTATATGGAGCAGGCAGCTCTTGATGTCTTCGCCGAGGAGCCCCCATCCAAAGACAGTAAGTTAGTGCAACACGAGAATGTCACTGTTACGCCTCATCTTGGGGCTAGCACAAAAGAGGCACAGGTTAGTTTTTTCTTTCAGCATTTCTACACTTCTTTTAGGGCTCCTATTTTCAATTCTGCTCTTTTGTATATAGCATCCTCTGACCAAATTTTTTTCTCCAATTTTGACTCACTAGGAGGGTGTAGCTATTGAAATAGCAGAGGCTGTGCTTGGAGCATTGAAGGGGGAACTTTCATCAACTGCTGTCAATGCTCCTATGGTTGCTCCTGAGGTAAACATTGTGACATTCCAATAACGGTACTACCTAAGACTTTTTATTCCTATATTTGTAGAGGCAAATCCAACGTGGCTCTTGTCATCAGGTGCTGTTGGAACTGGCTCCTTATGTCGTGCTAGCTGAGAAGCTGGGCAGGCTAGCTGTACAGTTGGTATCTGGAGGAAGTGGAATCAAATCTGTAAAGGTGGTTTATCGATCAGCTAGGGACCCAGATGTCCTGGACACTAGACTTCTGCGAGCCATGATCACAAAAGGCATCATTGAACCAATATCAAATACAATTGTCAACCTTGTAAATGCCGATTTCACTGCCAAGCAGAAAGGGCTTCGCATAAGTGAGGAAAGAATATTTGTTGATTCATCTCCTGAGATACCTGTTGATTCAATCCAGGTACAAATATCCAATGTGGAATCAAAATTTGCCAGTGCAGAATCAGAGAGTGGTCAGATAAGCATTGAGGGGAAAGTAAAGTATGGTATACCCCACCTGACATGTGTGGGATCTTTTGGTGTGGATGTGAGCTTAGAAGGGAACCTAATTTTGTGCCGTCAGGTAGATCAGCCTGGCATGATTGGCACTGTTGGAAACATACTGGGTGAACAAAACGTGAATGTGAGCTTTATGAGCGTGGGAAGGACATCTCGGAGGAAGAAGGCTATTATGGCTATTGGTGTGGATGAAGAACCAAACAAGGATGCTCTTGACAAGATAGGAGCGGTGCCTGCCATTGAAGAGTTTGTCTTTCTCAAACTGTAGGTGATACATGGATATGAATCAGTGCACTTTAGAAATTTAAAAAAAAAAAAAATCAAGAGAGCATAGTTTATTATATGATTCATGCACTTTAGATTTTCTTGATCTGTTTTTACATATGATCAACGTAGAAGGTACTTTAGAGGACAAGAAGAGTATATGCTATATGTTTGGGAAACTATCATGGATGTAGTGGAAGAATTGAGAATAAAACTCGCTGCAAACAAAAGCAGCTAGTAGTGTGCACTTATGTGTTGTCTCTGCAACAAGTTTTTCCATAGCCAGTGTCAACTTTTCAAATTTTGCTTATAGCTTTAAACATGCACTTGATGTATTTTTGTTATTGTTGTTTGTCTTTTGTAATTGATGTTATTCATGTTGCTCATGGAAAAATGCCCGATCTAGCGTGTTGTATTTTGGTTTCTGTTTTTTGGTAATTGCATTCACTTCCCGTTTGAGCCAGACGGCATAAGTATTGCAAAACTATTGCAATTATTTGAAAGGGCAAAAGGCAGGCGAGACTCATCAATAAAGTGCCCACTGGGACTTAGCTGACATTACAACCTAGAAAATAACGAGTGTTTAATTGTTTATACAGGGCTAAAATTACAGTAATCCATATATTTTCATCCCTAAGATAAAGTTCAAATCTAGAAGGCATCGCTTGGGTTGACCTCGGGAATGACACGACAAAACGCGATCCAAAAGCCTCTGCTTGTCCAAACATCATTTCCCCCTGAACATTAAGACAATACAAAGAAATTATAGAAGACAATTTTATGCAACTGTCAACTACACAAAACTATGCAATATGCAATTTCAAGCGAGAGTTACGTGTTCATCATCAGAGTTATGTTGTCCCCTTTCAGTAAAATCCTACCTGAAAAGTTTGAAGCCATAAATCAATCCAGGAAAAAAAAAATGAAAGGAAGCATTGAAAAAGGCAGAAGTAAGAAAAATTAAAAAAGAACACCGTGTATCACACCTCACCTAGGGTTTTTCTGCTCCTTTTCTTAATGTTTACTTCTTCAGCATCATCCAAAACCAAGTTCATGTATTCATCAAACCCCTGAACAGCACATGCGATGTACAATTTAGTCTTCCTTTCAACAAAAGAAGCACTGAAATAGCCATGTTGTACACAAAGTTAATAAGTTCCAGGATTTCTTATCTTCATATATCTCATCCAATTTCTAGTTCTGCCCTGTTCGAAACTCGAAGGTGTATCAATTCATTTATTTCAAAATTTCAATGAATTACAATTCTCTAAAAATTGATTATAAGTTATAACTCTAGCCTCGTAATAATATCAAGGGTAATGCTTGGATATTCACAAAAGCATAGTTAATATGCAAAGCCATTGGATTTCATGTGGATTTGTGCATAAATGCGTTGTATATCTAGCATTAGGTGGCATCTAAGGTAAACCAACAATTAGCATTAATAATGTAAGTGTAAACAAAGTCATAATATAAGCAGAAAAATCAGTTAGCCCATGAATTCACCCAACAAATGTTTTAATAGTGACAGAGCTAACAGGAACTGCAGATGATGGATGGGTATTGGGAAAGCCCGTGGAATAGATGAGTCGAGTAGAAAGATATGTTTTGTAAGGTGCATGGACTATTTCAGCAGCAGCAAAACGGGTAGTATCTAAAACTAGCAGCTCCTATTCTGAAAGACGAGGCGAAAGGCCAGGGGAATTTCATTCTTAAACAACATTGAGCCCCCAACAAATGAAAACAGCAAACACCCAAACTAGTTTACAGTAATGCTTTCAATTAAAGAACACACCAAACAAGTAAAGGTTGAGAACCAAGATGAGCATGTACTAGAAGAAAGCAACAAAACAATCCGACCAACACGTTCCAAATTGTAACAACCATATGCTCTTATGATAATTGAAGACAACATACAATTATGCGGCCTTCAATTCGCAAATCTTTCTGCTCAAAAAGCCAAATTTGAATGCGCGCTTTCTGCACCAAAATTATTTAGATTAGTAAGGAAAACACAATTTAAACCAAAGTTTTTATTTTTTCTTTTCTATGAATGGAAAAAAAAAAAAAAACGGAGTTTCACTTACGCTTTGAAGAAACCTGAAGATGAGATTCTGAAGAAAAAGGAAAAGAAATTAGTAGTGTAGTTCAAAAGACGAAATGAAATGAAGGAAGGAAGAATAAGAAGGAGAGAAAGAACATACAATGGGTTGGGTCATAATCCTCTGGACCTTGGTGCTAGCCATGGCTGCTGATGCTTCTCTAAACCTTGCCCTCCGACTGTAATCTGCAAGGGACTAGTATTCTCACCCGATTTGGAGCCTCTACCCCTGACATAACCTATTTCCACCCCATATGTTATGTTAGGGGTGAAAATAGGTTATGTTAGCTATGGAAGTTTTATAATAAATGTAATGCAATGAAATGGAATCTAATAGAATGGAATGGAATGAAATGAAATGAGATAAAGTATTTATAGTATTGTTTGGATATTTAGTGATAAAATAGAAAAAAAATTTCATTCTATTATTTAAAAGTTGTAATAGAATAGAATAGAATAATAAGAATTATAAATTTGTAATTATCATATTATTCTTATTTTATTTATATTAATTTTAATTATTTATTTTATAAAATTTAATTTTTTGAATAACATTTTATTTTTATATACCTTTTTATATGCTCTTATAGAATTATATATGATAATTTTTTCTTTTAGTTCAAGCACTGACTTAAACTAATCACAGAGATATTTAAAATTGACTTAAACTAAAAAGAATAAGAATTATATATCACTAAGCCTTTGTTTGGTATGAGAGAAATGAAGAAGAGAGAATTAAAGAAGAAAGAAATAGAGAAATTTTCTTATTTGGTTAGAAGATAAATAGAGAACGAAAAAATGGTGGATCCCACGCTTTTTTCGTTTTTCTCTTAAAATGAGAAGAAATTGGTAGAATAAAAATTTGACTAATATATCATTTTTTTTGTTATTTTATAAATAAATAAATATGGACAAATATGTATTTACAATAAAATTTAATTTTTTTTTCTTATTTCTTTCTTAATTCTCTTAATCCAAACAACTTAAAAATCTACTCATTTTCTACTCTATTTATCTTCTCTGTATTTCTTTCTATTCTATTTCTTTCCACTCTATTTCTCTCATAATCTAAACAAAGCCTAAGGGATGAAATAGGCTAGGCTGTCCAACAGGGGTCTATGGGCTAGTCTACTTTTGGCCTAGCTTATTTATCAAACAAGTCAGGCTTATGCTTTTTTAAAAGCTTATTTAGCTAAATAAACCTAGACCTAGGCCTTAAAAAAAGCCTATTAGGCCTAACAGGCGGGCCTATTTATTTATTATAATAACACATTATTAAAATTTTATAATACTTATATGATTTAATAGTTATATATTAATATAGTTAATTTATTTTATACATAATACAATAATTTAATTAAAAGGTTAGGTATATTTGAAACTTATAAAATTTGAGCCTGTTAGCTTATTCGAAATCATTTATGCAATATAGACCTTTAAATAGGCTTTCAAGTCAGGTCAGACTTTTAAGTTTTCATAAAAGGCTAGTCTAGGCTAAAAAAAAAAAAACCTATGATAGGTAACATGCCAGGCTAAGACTAATGTTTTTTAAAACAGGCCAGACCTATTTAGGGTAAAGCCTAACCTGACATAACCTATTTCCACCCCTATATATCACCCACAAAGAGATAAATATATATATCATAAGCCCATGGTCCTGCTTGAGAAGGAGTTTCTGCGGAAGTGCAGTAGGTGAGCGGCTGTCTAAGACAATGAGAAATGTGAAAGAGTTTTTTAAATTTATTTTAAGTTAGGATAAATTTATAATTTTAATATTATATTTTATAAACATTTTCCATTCCCCCTAATTTGGGGGAAAAAAGAGGATATGGTGGTATGGAATGGAATAAAAACCTTTTCATATTATTTTTTTCCATCTTTTTTTAAAACATTAAAACAATAATATCTCTTACCATTTTATTCTATTCCATCATTTTCTCCTAATTTCCTAATCCTAATTTCCTAATCCAAACATAGTCTAAGGGCGGAAAATGGGCTTTTTAGTATTGCATGTAATGTAATGGAGTAATGAATTAACCAGAATCTTCTTACATATAATAAAATATTATATTTATATAAATTATATTTACTTAAAGAAATCACTTTTGGTTTTACAAGATTTATTTCACTCGTAAATTTATTATTTATCTCTGATTTAAATTAAGGTAATTCATAAATTATTTAAATTTGTTTCACATTAGTTATTTTGTTAATTTTTAATGAGAAATAACTTCAATTGAGTCTAAATAATTTAATGATCATCCAATCACAAACATAATTTTAATTAGAGATTAAATTACCAGTATGATACATTTTGTAGCAAAATATAATTTAAATTTATTGTCAATTATGAAAAAAAGTTATATTATCATTTAATAATATATTAATATATTATTAAAAAAATTATAATTTTTAAATATTTAATGTGATAGTTAATTTAAAAATTATAATTTTTAAATATTTAATGTGATAGTTAATTTTTTTAAATAATTTATTAATATATAATTAAATTACAGTAATAAATTAAAATTAAAATTATATGATTATATTCCTAATGAAATATATATTATATAATTTAAATGAGAAGCAGCGGTGTGCAATGATGGTTTTTATTTTTATTGTACCTAACTAACGGGCTAAGGTTGTCTTCTTCCTTTACACTACCTTACCTCTTGTCTTGGGGCTAGGGTTTCGTTTGGGCTTCTTCTTCTTCTTCTTCTTCGTACCAACAACGCTTTGTGCTCTGAATTAGGCATGGCTGGTGCCGGGATCCACCCCTACCACCAGCAATGGCCACCCGCAGCTGCTCCTCCTCCTCCGCCACCAGCCGCCGCCCCTCCTCCTCACTCACCTGCCATTCTCTCAGCCGACGAGGTACCTTTCTTACTCTTCCTTTTGTCGGAAAATCAACCGAATTGATTCTCAGTAGCCTTTCCCTTAGCTTTTAGTTTTCTGTATAATTGAAGTTCTAATTCTAATCCATGGTAACCCTAACCTAACCAAGTAGTATGCAAATGCACCTCAAGGTTCGATAATTAATCCCGTAACACTAGGAAAATGCTGGTTCCGGAGTGTAGTTTTAATATGATTTTTGTATTGTAAAATTGTTTAAATTTTCGGTGCAGTGTGTAACTGTGATTCTAAGGTGATAATAAGATGACAATGTGATTTTTTCTATTCTGTGTTTAGGTTCGGACCATTTTTATAACTGGCCTTCCTGAAGATGTGAAAGAGAGAGAACTGCAGAATATGCTGAGATGGTTGCCTGGCTACGAAGCTTCTCAAGTGAATTTCAAAGGTGAAAAACCCATGGGTTTTGCTCTCTTCTCCACGGGGCAGCAAGCACTCACGGCAAAAGATATTCTTCAGGTTGACCTTTTTAATGCACATGATTGCTAACTTATACTCTTATGGCATCTTCTTTTGTTTACTTCAAGTGTGATGTGACTTCTGTTCTTCTTTCCAGGACATGGTCTTCGATGTAGACACAAAGTCGGTGCTGCACACGGAGATGGCCAAGAAAAATCTTTTTGTCAAAAGAGGTGGTCTTTGTTTTGGTATTCATTTAAATCGTTTAATTGAAATGCAAATCATGAGTTTTTGTTTATTTACTTTTAAATGTCAGAATAGAAAGGATAACGGAATGTGGGTGTGCCGGTGGTTGTTTCAGTGGATTCTGATATGGTATTTCCTTTCAAAAGGGTCTTTGGTGAAATTAATGCAAATAACAAATTCCTTCCAAATGTAAAAAAGAAGGAAGTTTGGGGTCAACCCGTACTGACATTTAAAATTTCATTTTTCCACCTTATATCTCTGGTTTCCTTTCCTTTTAGGTCTTATTGTCCTTGGTGGAAAATCTTAGCTTGACATTTGAAATTTTTATTGTGTGTTTTTCACCCACTATTTATTAAGTATTGCAATGCACCCTCTTCCCCAGTGAAGCATGTTAATGAGCTGCTCTTTGTGTGCGCTGAAAATAAGTGGTCCTGCTATTGTGTCAAACCTGGTTAAACTGAGAGCATTTGTCTATATATATCTTTAGCAAGCGCTATGGATTTTTCTGACCTCGTGTGCTATTATTTTCTCTTTTTAAATGTACTTATTTTGATTTCTTTGTAGGAATAGGAGCTGATGCAGGTGCATACGATCAAAGTAAACGCTTGCGAACTGCTGGGGATTATACTCACACTGGTTATACCAGTCCATCTCCTTTTCATCCTCCCCCACCACCTGTTTGGGGACCACACGGGTAAATACTCCCTATATCTTAAATTATCTTTACAACCCTGAAACTTTCCAAAGGAAAAAAAACAAAGAAAGGGGAAATTGAAATCACAAGATAAGGCTTTTCGTTTGCACGTCCCTCCATATATTTTATTAATTCTGGTATGCTTGCTTTTAGTTTGTGACAGTTTATTTGTTTTCATGTTCCAGATACATGGCTCCACCTCCTCCTCCATATGATCCATATGGAGGTTATCCCGTTGCACCAGTACCAATGCCTACTCCTGCTCCTGTAGCAGCGCCTAGCAGTTATGTTCCTGTTCAGGTGAGAGTGGCCTAATCTATAAACAGTGCTTTGCTTTCGCATGATGTCCTTATCTATGACATTACTCCTTGAGTCCTTGTCTTGCAATGTTTAGCTCTCCTTGTCCTATTTGGAAGGCTACAACTTCTTAACTGCTGCAGTCTCTACTCCTGCAAATAGTTTAGCACACTCTTTGTTGTTACTATGGGGTCCTGAAGCACAAGGAGATTTTACCCTTTGGTGTCAATTAGGTGGTCTATGGACTTTTGTTGCTCTCCATGGTGCTTTCGGATTAATAGGTTTCATGTTCCGTCAATTTGAACTTGCTCGATTTGTTTAATTGCGGCCTTATAATGCAATCACATTTTCTGGTCCAATTGCTGTTTTTGTTTTTGTATTCCTGATTTATCCACTGGGTCAGTCTGGTTGGTTCTTTGTGCCTAGTTTTGGTGTAGCAGCTATATTTCGATTCATCCTCTTTTTCCAAAGGTTTCATAATTGGACATTGAACCCATTTCATATGATGGGAGTTGCTGGTGTATTGGGCACTGCTCTACTATGCGCTATTCATGGTGCTACTGTGGAAAATACTTTATTTGAAGATGGTGATGGCGCAAATACATTATGTGCAGTCTTGCAATGTTTAGCTCACATTAAAAAAAAATGGAAAGCAGAATTTTTTAAATCTGATGTAAACCATGCTTATAGTGCTTGCTGATTTAATCATTTAATTTCTCTTTTGGTTGGGGAGGGCCAGATCCCAGCTCAGAGATATATTTTACAATGTTGCTTTTAGAATTTGTTGAAGTAATGTATTGCTGTGCTCATGACATGCCATTGAACAAACGTGGATGAATTCTAGGATCATATTTGTAAGGGAATAAGAGGGGAGGCACTTGCCTTTGATCTTGTTGGATGCATTGTCAAACTTAATTTGTTATTTTGTTCATAGAGTCAGAATCATATTTTGGAGATTACTATCTTCATTTTGTCTATGATTCTTGATATGAAGAAATTATTCAATTAAATAATACCATTGAAGAATTATGTTCTGTATGAAAGTTTAAATGTGTTATTTTACATTCAATTGGAAAAGATACAATGTTCAAAGGGTAATTCTGATCTACAAAGCTGATTTTCAACCAGGAAACTAGTTTGAATAGAAGTATTGTCAGTTCCTAGTTGTTTCTTGTTAAAGTGATATGTGTGTTTTAAGGTTTTTCTAGACTTGATTGCTAATATCTCAATTGTTATTTTATTAGTTCCTCCAGAAAAGATTGCACAAAGATTACTTATAGTGTAAAAAAAGGAACCGTAGGGAACCACTAAATCTAATCTAGAATCACTAAGGATGTTTTCTATCATGAGATTGAATATAAGGAATGTTTCAATTATACATATAATGTATTGAGTCATGTTGAGTAGCAAAAAATTTGTAGGTGGTTTTACATGACTTATGATCCTGCTGTATTGTATGTTTTGCCTAGGAGATCTGATGTTTTTGGTATTTACTTTAGGCCCGTTTGTTTACGCTTTTCCTCAATGCAATCAGACGTTTGCACGAAGGAAGAATTTTGTGCTTAAAATGAAAGTGCCTTGGGTGGGTAATGGTGTGAACACCCGTTTGCATTGCCTGCCATGTGAAACAAACAAGCACTTTATTAATTCAATTGTGGTTCTTTTATTTGTTTATTAATAAACTTTCTTGATGCTTCCTTTGGTTATAAATGATAAGTAATGTATTGTGTTTTTGTTTGTTTAACTTTCATTTTTTCTGTACAGAACACAAAAGATAACCCTCCGTGCAACACCCTGTTTATTGGGAACTTGGGAGAGAACATTAACGAGGAAGAACTGAGGGGCCTTATCAGTGCGTAAGTATATCTTATCTTATCTCTTGACGCTTGGCTTTTCGCTAAGCTGTTCAGTTTATATAGTATTTTTTATGCTTTCTCAAGGGAATAATATGTTCAACTTGACTTTTTGATGCAGACAACCTGGATTTAAGCAAATGAAGATTTTAAGACAGGAGAGGCATACAGTTTGCTTCATTGAGTTTGAAGTCAGTAACCTTTTAATCATGTTTGCTGCTTTATACAGTCTTCTGTACCCTTTTCTAACTTATTATGATTACATTAACGCGTGTCATATTTTCATTAAAATTATATTTTCCAAAGTTTGATATTCAATGAGTAAACTATTGCAGGATGTGAATAGTGCTACCAATGTGCACCATAATCTGCAGGGTGCTGTTATCCCAAGTTCTGGATCTGTTGGCATGCGAATACAATATCCTTTTTTACATTATCATGGACCTGTATGTTTTATTTGTTTTGATTTTTATTTCTTGCATGTCCGCTCTTTAAAATTGTCCGGGCATCTGGGGTTGTAGGACTGGAGGGACTACACGTGAATTTTTTGGTAAAATGCTTGCCCTTGTAGACATGTATCATGCATCTTTTTTTTCCCCCCTTAGTGTACCATGCATCAATGATGCTGGAATTACAATGGGTTTCTTTCAAGGAGGTTTCCTGATATTTTTAATTGTTTCAACACCTTTCCAATCATCTATCCAATATGGATACAGCTGCAAAAAAAAGTATCAGTGCTTCTTAGGTCAAACTACAATGTAAATCTTATGGTTCAAGCTTCAGAAATTTTTACTATTGATTCTTATTTCTTGCTACCATCTCTTATATCTTAATGTGCATTCAAAAATTGTCATCCTTTGCTTTCAATTTGGCATAAATTGGTAATGACATTTCCATTCTGTGTTTTATGCAAGAAATTTTTGTACTTTTCTTGACTTCTTAGTAGATATTCAAAAAATCCATTTGGAAAAAGAAAAGATGCCAACTACCCTGTTGCTGTTCCTAGTGCCAATGGAGCTCCACCAACTATGACTTATCAGTAGCTTGAAGGGGATGTACTCTGTTCTTTATGCTCCGACAAATATTACTACATAATAGGATGCATCTTGCAGCTGTTACATGCATCCATTGATTATCAAGTCATCGCCATTAGCATCCCTGCTCATGTGAATGAATGCACAGTGGCATCATATACATACATTTGGCCATGTTATACTAATCGGGCATGCATTTCTTGGCAGCATGTGTTGGTGCCCAGATTACTTTCATAGGTGTTTAGATGATGTTATCATTTGTAGAAGTGATGCATGGGGGTCTAAATTTTGTTTGAATTGTGTGCTTTATGTCATATATACTTTCTGTGTACATTGGCATTAGGAATGCTTATTCAAACAGGCATTTTTATAAGTTACCTATTTTTCAACTTTAGGTTCATCTGTTGCTTTTTTGACATGACATCTTATGGTGATGCTGACTTTGATTTGATGGCATGACTTGGCTAGGATCTGGAGAAATAAGGAAATCACACCTAGTCATGCTTTCCCTTTCCATTATCATTACCATTGTCACTACACCACATTTTTAGCCTTCTTTTTTCGACTGAGTCCGTCATGACTCCATTTGCTCAAAGGATTGATATTGATGCTTTGACATTCAAGCTAATCAAAGCTATTTAAAGGAATCTCGGGAGTTATATGTTGTCTGATTTATACAGGATTTCAATACGACAAAGCTTCCTTTCATAATGGGAGGTGCATTACTGCTGCTGCCATATTGTTGAAGGTAATTTTTGTTTACTTGGGAGGACTATCATCAAATTAGGGTGGAACTTATGTTGATTATCAAATGAAGCTGCCTTTGAATTATAGGGTACCCTTGGATTTCTCATTAAACAGTTGAATATATTTATCACCGATGTTATTCTGTGCTAGTTTCCAAGATCTAAAATTGTGGCTGAAGTTTTCTTTCTGAACTTAGGTGTCAGAAACTCCTTGTAGCAGAAATTACTGGTAGGTTAAGAATAAACCGAAGAGTATAATAGAGTCATGGTTGTTGAGAATTTGCTATCAATGTGAGTTTCAACTTCTGGCCCTTTCCTCTGTTGACTCTTAAGCTCGTATAATTATTTATTAAAAGTATACCGAGTTTTGCCATGGAAATAGCAACTTCATATCCAGTGTTTGGGGATCATACGAGGCGTCAAATGTGATACCTCAGTTTTACAAATCAATTTTTACAGAGTAACAGTATCGCTGAGTGAGTGTTGAATTTTCGTCTTCGACTAACAATTGAGAAGGTTATTCAATGGGCACCATGCCACTGACTACGATTGTTTTCACTTTTCAGTGCTTTCCAATACAACGGAATGCACGTGGCGGCTTTATCAATGTTATTAATTCAAATCTTTTACTGTCAGTTGCTTTACAATATCATGTCAATAAGGTCGTAAATGTGGATGAGACATCCAAGAATTGTATGCCTCAAGTGTGAAAGTAGGTTTCTAAATCAGCTAATTCATTTTTCTACTATTGCTACGCCACCTGTCAAGGCAAGTCTGCCTATGTCAAAGTGGGGTGTTGCTTACGTGATCATGTTATACCACACCATCTTCTGCCCCCCGCTAGGTGAAACCGATAATTTATTCTCTTTATCTAGGTATGTTATTCTTGGATTTACTATAGTTGTGTTTAAAATTAATTAAAAATTGATTTGATTTGATTTAAAAAATATTTAGAACTTATTATAAAAAATTAAATTTGAATTCATTGAGATATTAATTTTTATGTTTGAAATTTATTAAAAAAGAAATTTATTTTATTTTATTTTTATTTTTTTATTTTTTTAATCTTATACTATTGTAAATGATATTATAAAGTTAATGAAATAAAATTAAAAAGTTAATAAGAGTAAAATAATTAATTTAAATAATTAAATTTATTCAAATCTAATCAAGTTTGAATAAATTTTTAAATACAAATAATTTAAATTAAAAAGATTTTAAATTTTAATTATTTTATAGTTTTTAATATTTCAAATTTTATTTTTTAACATTTTAAACTCACTCGAATTATTATGTTCTTCGTTTTAACACATTTATATATTTACAAAATAAAACATGATGACATGCTCAATTTTACATCTAGAACACATCCCTGTCAGAACGCTCAAATTTCAGCATACATCTCGGTCCTTGGGAATTAGTATCGTAGAAGAAAAGCGAACTAAAAAATCCACAAAGTACGCTTGTTTCAAAAAATAATATATTTCATGATCAAAATCAAATAATCGAATCAACATTTACAAACCGAAGGCCCAATCCACAGGAGGAAAAATTATTGCCAAACACCTGACGATGGAAACCTTAATCTACACAAATGCAGGGTTATACCCCATTAAATTGAGAAGACAAATGAAAGGGAAACCGATTGAGGGATATGGAGAACATCAGATGCAATGAAGGGATAAATCTTCTGGGTACAAAAATCTGCAGTAATTCCACGATGAATTGGACTGTTCTAATTTACAAGGATAAAACTATGCCTTACGAACTACTATGAGATCTGACAGATGAAATCGATTGTGCAGAGACAGATGCAGTTGGGCTGTTAGGGTCCCTCTCCCCATTTATTTCCTTTGGTTTTCCACTCAGTCTTTCCATAGCATCTTGACATATTTCATTAAACCATTCATCTTCAGGCAGATCTCTGGGACAAAAAAAGTTATATCAGCCTCTCAAAAAGAGCAAATGTCTTCAATGCCACAACTATGAATTGAAAAAAATGCAAAAGCACAAAACAAGACAATAAAAGCGCACACAAACGTAACATACAAAAACAAAGAAAAAAGATTGAAACACATTGGGATGCTAGCCATCACATGACATCAACTCTAGAGACGTTTTGACCCAAAAAAAAGCCTGACATATTTACGCAAGAGAACCAAAAAAATCACCCGCTGCAAAAAATGCTAATATATCTTAAGAATTCTTTAACTCGCAGTAATCACAATACTATTTATAGCCCTCCTACCCTCGACTACTCCCGCTTAGAATGATCAAAGCTCTTGTTGAAATATCAAGGCACAAAGTGTCTAAAAACAAGGTAATCCTTATTTACAACTAAAACATCATCAGTTGACATCAAGAAGTATAATAATCATAGTAAAAGGAAGAAATCCAGCCACAAGAAGCTACAGTTAAGATGCATCTATTCAAGTCAGCCTGCCTGCCTAATTTTACGTAACTGGTAATCCAAGAATGGTAAGTGCTAGGAGGGCTAGAACACTCACCCTAATAAATACAAAATCATGACAGCCAACGTTTGATAGGCCAAACATTAACATAACAATAGCTAAATAGACCTTTTATATTTTCTTCTTAGGAGATAAAAATAAATTAAAAGATGACATTCAATTTTTTAATGATAAAGATAGAATTTTGATGGTCACACATGACTGAAACAGAATTGGAGTAGCCTACCTATATGGATCCATCCCTGTTGCCGAAAATGCTGCCATTGCTTTTGATATAATCTCATTGACAATTCGTTGCAAATTTCGTGACAAGTACCGACCTTGGGAGGAAAAACATACGACAAACTTCATATCCAAATAGAACTGCACAATGTCCAAAAGAAACAATTATATGGCTGTGATGAACTTTGCAGTTCACAAAGTTCCTTCATGTAAAGTCTGCATTTATTGATCTTTCCACGTCAGCAAAGCATTACCATAAAAGCATACACTTTCAAAGATTCTAAGAACAATGAATTCAGCAATGTCAGAACATAGTCATTTTAAATAATATAACAAATACAGAGGACATAGAAAATTTCCTATGGAAGTGGAGGAAAGCATTTGCAGTTCAATGTATAAATAATGTGCTCTATAAATGCAGCTGAAAGCAGGACCAGAATCTAAATGGTTAGCATTGATTAACTTGTTGTTTCTTTCACTATATTTCTCCATGTGTTTGATTATTGCACAAACTAATAGATACAAAGGAACAAAATAGCTTTGATGCAGAAGCTACATATAATAAAAAAGTAATTAATGGTAAGTCATGCTATCGTAGATTGTTTTCATGCCTTTAAATTTGGCTAGTTTGGATTGTTCATATACTTGCCATTAATTATTTTAGTATAGAGGCATCCATTCCTGTCCGTTTTGGCATAGTTACTTAAGTGACCCAAAAAAAAAAAAAATCATCTGTGAAATAATAAACAAATTCCAATATCATACCTGTTGAAGACCAAGAGGACCTAAAGGCCTTGGCCCTTCCTCAATATCATCCCAAAAACTCTGGTCTTCTGAAAGCCACAAAATAACCGTTTCTGTAAGTCTCATCAAGAGCAATGTAGCAAATCTTTCCCTCCCTACAAACATATCCGCTGCTATATTGGCCATTCTGTTCAGTTTTATGAAAAGTTCCTGCACAAAAACATAATAGTCTCATCAGATCTTGAATAATAACTGTAGCATAAATTTGTAGTGAAGTTAGAAGACAATAAATAGTTTTTAGCCAAAAAAACGATATTTGTACTGCAAAAAAAAAAATCTGGTTCAAAAATCCAACATGCGTAACAGTTATTTAATCCAATATCCAACTCGGAACACCATGGTTATAGAAGATATGTTTATTCAAGAAATTCGAAGGGGGAAATTAATAAGAACTCCATTTGAAAATCAAATTCAAATATAAGTTAGCATTTATGACCACCGATGGGAAGGCTTTATCAAACTGTATGAAGATATAAAATAACCATGTCTACATAAGGAAATGAGATGAGCTGCAATATTTAAATGCTTCTGCAATTTACGTCTTATTGATTAATACTAATTTAACATATTCATCATAAGGATAACTAAGTAGACAAAATCCATTTCTAAAACTAGAAGAGATAGATAGATATGCAGCCAGCTTGTAAAACTTGACGACAATGCACACAGACAACCTACATGGTATGAACTTTTCTGATGATTAAAAAGTGGATTAGTACCTAGAAAATGAGAAACTCAGAATTTTTTTTATTCCCTTCTAGTGGACAGAGAGGGACAATTAAACCGCAAGAGTATATTATACTAGACAATAAAAATATATAATCTTTATATTAGGAAATAAGAGCACTTCAGTACTCAGCCAGCTGATGCCTAAAGAGTTTCACTTTTCAGTAAGTGAAATTGTAATTATACAACAGAACCCTTAAGCTAACAGAAACAGATTCTTTCAGAAAGTTCTTTTGGTCAGTACCAAAATTAATTAGCTATTTCAGAATGCGAAAATTTCAAATAAAATTAACTATTTCCAAATTGCAATCTCAACCATCAAGTAATACTTAAAAATGCTGACAAGGGTGTTCTGGAGATATAGTTCTTTCAGACACAATATTTCTTCTTTAAAACTATATACAACAAAGATGAATATTTAAAGACCATACATTTACTGTTGTAATTCCAGTCAAATTCTTAAAATCTACAGCAATGAGAGAACTACTGAATCAGATCTGGAGCTTTCTCCTTGTTACATCCAATAATGCTACCCCCAATTACTCACCAAGAAGAAGAAAAGAAGAGTGGGTAGGAAGGAGAGCGCAGAGAAGAGACATTACAAACACATCTCATGCAGAGTTTGGCAACATAGAAAAGCAAAATTCAAATTCACTCTAAGAACAATATGAGGCAGAAAATTCTTTAAAATACAATCACACAAAGGTAGCATCAAATTTAACTATTAGGTTTTCAAAATACCTGAAAAATCAAAGATGGAAACCATTCAACTTCATCTGCATTTCCATCCAAATTTATATACATGTCAGCTGTAAGATGACTATCACCTTCCTCAGTAAAAATGAGGTCCAAAGCATGTTGACGACAGAATGTATCTTTCAATCTGTCAACTGAACCCACAACTCGTCTCCTCCATTCTCTTTGTTCAGGATGACGATTTTGCCTGTCCGAGGGTCTTCTTCGATTATCATCCTTGTAGGCAGCCTGATTTACCTGGGAAAGCTTCATGGCTGCACGTGGAAGTAGTTCATCTGC
Organism: Styphnolobium japonicum; assembly: GCA_023212625.1. Taxonomy (NCBI): domain Eukaryota; kingdom Viridiplantae; phylum Streptophyta; class Magnoliopsida; order Fabales; family Fabaceae; genus Styphnolobium; species Styphnolobium japonicum. The sequence continues at coordinate 7,328,737 of JALBWW010000007.1, read as the reverse complement.
TAGTAATGAGGCATTAGCTAGCAATGCAATCTGCTGGGCTTCAGTCTCAGCCATCCGTACAATTTTGTTTCCAGAATCTTCAAAGCTTGCTTCTTCCTCCATTGATCCAGGTAGTGCTTTTATGAGCATGTTCACATAAGAGTTAAATACTTGAAACAACCCTTCCAGAGCTTGGCCTCCCAACTGCATGCTAAGCAGTGGTCCTACATCCTCAAAGAAGTCCTGTATAAGCATAGAGAACATCCAGCACAAAGTGAATTGAAAATATAATACCACTAAAACTGCATACAAAGAAACATTGAAAGATCATTGGTACAGAGTTAAACAAGATTAAATTTGTGGTTGTGTTTGTGTATTTCAGTAATAAAGCAATTGCTTACTCAATCTCAGTGAAAAAAAAAAAGTTCAAAGTGCCTGTTAGAGATTGATAGAAACTTAGAGGAATGAACAAGAAAACAATGTATTACCTCACTAAACAATGGATTCGAGAGAGGAATCCTTGATTACACAAAAAGAGATACTCAAAGGCCATGAAACAGAATGAGAAAACAGTTCAGGAGAGCCAGAACACCTAGACTTTCGAGGAGCCTAGACCTCCCTCCCAATCCTTACCCAGATTCTTCCTCCCTTTCTCTCTCCCCTCCCCTTCCCTTATATATCATTACAAGTCATAACAGAATTCCCCACTCATATTTCTCTGACTGCCACGCTGGCAGTCTGTTACTTAGTCACACCCTCCCTTTTGTTCATTCGAGGGTCCTAATCCCCTACATACCCTCCCAGCATACACCTTAGTCATCTTAGGGAACCTAACAAAGACCAAAATAAAATAAAAAAATTGAAAAAACTGAGAAAATCATTGACAAAAGATGGACATTATTTATAAATGAACAGGAATAAACAATCTGATTGCAAATCCAAAATTTTAAATATCTTCACTGGAAGAGAGAACAGATCCACATTGAGAATCCCAATAACAAATATTTGTGTACTTAGTTTTAGAACACCTATTCACACAGCACTATCCCAACCAATGCTACATCTCTATTCTCAAACCAGACATATCATTCCAAGTAATAAATCAACATTGAGTCAAAACTAAAATTCTCACCTGAACCATCAAATTGAAGCGATGAGCACTACTTGTAAGTTTATGTTGAAATGCTGTTGTATTGCTAATGGATATACTTGAAGGCCTACCAGTCTGACGGTTAGCCATAGGAGGGTACATGAGTACCCAATCATCAGCTGCAGCCAAAGCAGCAGTACTCTCTTGAATTCTTTTCAAATTTGCATCTAATGCTTGTTCAACACTAGGCCTAAAAAGTTTCAAAAGCACAGGACAAAGAGCCAGGCCACGAGCTTCCAACAATGAGCAATGACCCAATGCTATTTGAACACACTCTGCAGCAGCTCTTAAACCTCCTGCAGCTGCTGATGAAGCTAATGCATGCCTTTTAACCAGAACAGCAAATGCCTCTGTTTGCTTCGTAGCCCACATCACAAGCTCAGATGTATAAGCTGGCTCCTGACCAAAAATAGCCAATGAATCATTTGCAGCTTGTGCAACTGCAGAAAATACCAGTTGTGCAAGAGCAGCAGTATACGCTCCTCCGTATGAGGTGCTTGATGGCCGAAGACTTTGCATGTTGTATTGATATCGTTGCAGATGGGCATTAAGTAGCAAGCTGTGAGCATGGGGACCATCTCCAAGTCTTTTAAGGGCTGAAATTGATGCACGAAGTTCAGCACCACGGGTGGAAGGCTGACAAGCAGCTTCAGCAAGCTGATCAGCTAATTTCTGCCTACGTTCAATAATGGAATTCTGTAGAGACACAAGTACAGATGGGTTGAGAGATTTCATCTCTTTTGCCTCGGAAACTATATGTTCCCCTTCATCAAGAGCAGCCAAAGCTTCGTCCACTCGCCTTTCAGCCAAGAGAACATCCAAGAGATCAGGAAACTCAACTAACCACTTGTCCAGGTCCGATGTCTCCCTATCTTCAGAATTTGATATAGCATTCACAGCAAAACCATCAGAATTGGAGATAGATAATGAATCGATGTGAACTCCCTCAGCCAAACCATGTATCAAGGTAGCTTGTGTAGATAGCAGGTTTCGGATAGATGAAAGCTCCCCCTCTAAATCTGATATCTCCTTAGATGTTCTGTAAGATATACATATTACTTAAATTTAAAACATGACCAATGATAAATCAGCTAAATAACAGTGAAATGGTTTACAGTAAAAGATTACTTATATACCACACAGAAATCAATGATACATCGGCTAAAGAACATTGCAGCGGTATTTCTTAAGTCCAAATATAAAAGAGGTAGATGAATGACTCCCACCCCAACAACCGCCACCCCCAAACATGCACCACAATCAGGAAAATACTTCTCATAAATAAAATCACAATAAGAAATGTAAGATGCTAAACTCCCTTTGCCAAATCATATACAGATATAAATAATATTTATATTTGATGATATATAAGTATGGAACTAAAAATATTAGAACTTCTTAGAATTATAAAGCATCCCAAGATATGACAATACACATTGTATACAAACTAACACACAACTAACCGTATGAAGGCTGCATAGTTAGCATAGACACTTCGACGCATCTCCTCAGCCGAAGCTTTCTTCAAATCCACTAAATATGTGCATAATTGCTTTATTTCCTGAAAAACAAAGTAGACATTATCATAATTGATTTAGAAGAATTTACAATGGACAATATGAAGAACAAGAAAACTGTTCTATACATGGTGGGATCAAAACACATCCAAGAAACAGGTTTCACTGCTAAATGAGTAAACGAGTAAATGGAAAGTAAAAGTGACTTAAGTGGTCTTCACTATTGGCATAACTAGCACTCTTCGATTATTTTGATATACTATGGTTGCATTAGTGCCATTTCACAACTACATGAGGCCTAGACAGACACTAAATAGTGTAAATAAGGCATGCATCGAGCCATATAGAGCAGAATAAAGGTGGTGTTGAAATTATAGGGTTTTACGTAGGGAATGAGTAAAAGAGAGAAGAAATACTAATGAATAATATGAGATTGGATTGATTTAATGTGTTGTAAAATACAAAACACTAACCCCTATTTATACTAATAATTAGGTCAAGTACTAGTGTAGTACTACTAGTGCAAGCTCAAGCTCACTAAGACAATTAGACTCCTAACCCTAATTAAATAAGGAAACATAATGAAATTAGAAAACAACTCTTAAGATTGCTTCCTTAATTAGAGGACTAATTGATTCCACAATATATTATAAAGATCTTCTAAAGATATGTTAAGATATTCTAAATATATATTAAAATACCCTGAAGATATTCAACGATATTCTAACATCTCAACACACCATATTAGATTTTGGGCCTAACTCATCCCAACAAAACCGGCTTGTAAGGTGAGGGGTGCCCAAACTTTATAAGGCACTATCTCTAGCCAATGTGGGACTTGGGCTTTTCCCAATACACCCCCTCACGCCCAGCAATATTGGGCTTGATGCGTGGATAAAATGGTGAGTGGTCCATCAATGGATTTATGATAGCTCTGATACCATCTTAGAATTTGGGTTTAGGCCTAACTCAACCCCAAAAGCTAGCTCATAGAGCGAGGGTTGCCACATACTTATAAACACTGTTCAGGCCATATCACTATCCAATGTGGGACTTTCAACAGGTAGGAAGGCAACCAATACAAATTTTCCCTTTTCAGTCAGTAGAATGATCAATTATCAATAAGAAACGGTCTTATACTCTTCTTTTTATGAATAACAGGATTGACAAAGGATATTAGCTAGTGCCTAGGTGTGACTGTGACACATGAAAGTCCTATCTAAAGTAGAGGTTCTCTTCTCTTAACTGCCTAGCTTTTAGGAGTGGGCTCCCCTCTAGATCAACAATGCAATTTAAAATGCTGTTATCAAGAAGAGAAAGTCAAAATATGAAGTAACTGAGGCTAAACTTCATGTGCCTAACCAGTTGAACTATCTTCATAGGCGTCATCACTGGCATCATGTAGGTATAACTAAGATTCTATTATTAAGGTATCAATAAATACTCATGTACCGCAACATGCCGAACTAGCAGAATATGGCATAAATAACACTAGCAAAAGAAAGATAAATTATTTTCCAATTTTTCATTGTGCTTTATTATCTTTTCTATTTTTAATTTTCTTGAAAAGACATTATATATAGGGTAATTTTAATGAATATATTTGTTTATACCATGTTTTACTGGAAAACTTGGTGATTATTCATTTGGGATCTCTAATACTATGCTTATGGTCTTTTGGAATGGGTGATTTTGAGGGGCATGAAAAAAGGGTGGGAATTTACTCGCTTGTTTGGGAAACAGAAAGAAACTGGGGCAAATGATTTTGGAAAGAAAATTCCACCAAACAATCATTCTCCCCAAATTTGGGGTGAAAGTGAAGGGAAAGTTAACTACAAACATGTAATTTTTGTTGTTTTACACATTTAGTCATTTACCCCGGCAAATATTGAAGTCCATCTAAAAACTTGTGGTTTGTTTGTAATAGTAATTAATAACTTTTGTTTTCTATCATTCTTTTAGTTCCCAAATAATGAAAAACCATATTCTTCTCATTTGCATTCCTCCCAATTTAATCACATCCAAAACCAAACATGGATTGGAAAATTGAATTGTATCTTCTCACTTCTTTTTTGGTAACTAGGGAGACCACTAATGAGATCTAATAGGGGGAATGGGGAAATGTCATGTGGGGGATCAAACCCCCCACCCAACGGCAGCCCCATCATCTTAAAGACCAGGGGAGGTACCATGTGCGCTAAGGCTCACCGATTTTATCTTCTCACTTTTTTTTGGGGGTTCTAGGGAGGTCCTATTGGACCTAAGGGGAAAGAGAAATGGATATGTGAGGAATCGAACCCTCACCACATAACCACAGCCCCCTGCTAAAGAGTAGGGGAGATATCAGTTGAGCTACGCTCCACCAGTTATATAAATTTTATTCCTTCCATCTTCAACCCCGTCAACTTGTCCCCAAACAAACGATTAAAGAAACTAAAGTTGGATGCCCAAGTCGATTTTTTTTTTTTTGACGGAAACGGAAAAAAGGACCAATGAAACAGAACAATGTGCGAGGGTAGCTCAAAGTCTGAGGCAAAGGATGATAAAATTTAACGCGTTGAAACAAATTCCAAATGACCAGGAGGAAAAAGGGTCAAATCACCAATATAACCGGGCACCTACAAGTGAAATCCCACCCCAATATTATAACTTCCAGAAAGCTACTACGTAATATCCAACGCAACAATCACAATTTCACAAACTAAAAACCAAAAAATAATTATCATTTTCACCAGTGAAGTCTTCATTCAATTTCTAAATTTCCTACGAAAGCTAAGAAAAGAAAAAAAAAAAAGTGGTTTTGCATAGCAAGTGGTTCACTGAAATATGAAAACGAACCTTCTCGTTGAGAGAACAATTGGACTGGACATAGCCCTCGGAATCAAATTTATCAGACTTGAACACATTGAGACCTTCTTCGAGCTTCGGCCCGTTCTCCTTCACGGGTGTCCCTCTCGACCGAGATGTCTTCCCCGTAGCCATAACCTACTGTGCTCACAGAAACTCCACAATTCACCGTTCAAATTCGGAGATCAGCAGCAATCAGCAAACTTTTAGGGTTCAAAGACCAAAATCGAAATGCTAGATCCACGCACGAATCTAGAAACACGGATTTCCAGCGAGAAAATTCACCATGGAAGCTGAACTGTGCAGCACAGAGAGAGAGAGGAGACAAGGTGGAGGTTATGGAGAGAGAAGAAGAAGACGATCCCTGCGAAAGCGGTGACGGTAAGAGAGAGAAAGAAGAGAGATAAAGTGAAAGAGTTGGCGGAACAGAATCCAAGCCAGCACACCACCACGGCTTCCGTCTCCTAACTTTTCTTTAACTGTTTTTCTTATTTTATTTTTTTCTCCAACTTCTTCAACTAATAACTTGCTTGTAGAATACACCAAAAAAAAAAAAAAAACTTGCTTGTAGAAACAAATTTTCTTATTTGTTTTACCTGTAAATGATGGATCCTGAAATTTAAAAGTTTTATAATGTATAAAAAAAAATTGGTAATAAGATTTTTTTTTTCATTTTGGTTATTTGATAATGATGGGATCATCGTTTATTTACTCGATAATTGGTAATCATGGAAACTTTTTTACATTTTGGGAATGAAATCCGGTATACGGAAACAGAAGGCTTGCTTGTTTGCATAAATGTAGACATGGGGGATGTCGACAAAATTGATGTAAGATTTTCATCCATGAATGTGAGATTTACCATCAAACAGATCAGGTGAAATCTCATACGATTTGGTCATAAAAAGAATTTTGATTTTTTCTATGTTTATCATACTACTTTTATGTTTTGCCTAGTAAGACTTGACCATTATTCCATGGAAATTCTAGAATGCTTATCATATCAACGTGTACATGAAAATGATGTTTTTTCTTAAATGAAAAAAAAATACAAAGCAAACATTAACCATTATTTAAAATTCTTTACCAAAATTGATTTTTAATAAATTATTTAAATTTCGGAAGGGGGGGGGAATTATTCAAGTATTTAAACAAATTTTAATCCATTAATTTGCCATCCATAGAATAATGTTTCTTACATAATTATTAGAGTCATAATAGCTAATGTAAATAGCGTTACTCATTTTTGTTTTAAAACATATATAGGTAGGTGGCTCCCTCTTGATTTAAAAAGTATATTAAACTTGATAAAAGGCATCATGCTTATAATATAAGGGATTATACCACTCAAATTTTTTTATTAAGTATACTTTTTTATCGATCTAATCATTAAATTATAATTATTTATCATGTTGATCATTTGTATTAAATTTTGAAACAAATAAATATTAATAAGAATATAATCAAATAGTTCATATTTTCATATATTTCAATAGTTTATATTATGTTAATTTTGATGTATATCAATAAAGTTATATCTTAAATCATCTTTAGTAACTTTGTCTTTTTTTGCTAGAAGAGTTTTAATAACATTTCATTTTTTTTTTTATCAAACGATAAGGTATTCTTGTGTTAGATTTTACATTAATCAATACTAAGTCATTTCTCGAATGATTTTAAGGGTACATCACGCCACATCAACCTGGTACAATTAGAAGAATTAATTCTCCTAAATGTTAACCCAAAATTTAAACCTAAATAATCAAGATAAAAAGTGCACCTTCTTAACTACTAAACTAATCTACTAATGTTTAGTAATGTTTCATTTACTTGTTTGTATCTGAACTTTTTATAATAATGATAAAACGCATTACATTCCTTCTAATTTAAAATATTTTGAATATGATTAAAACTAAAATTTAATAATTGAACTTGATTTATGAATAAAATCTTTTGTTTAGAAGTTATAAAATAAGAATTTATTTAATTTTAAAATTCTTGTGATTTTAGTTGTATATATGTAGAATTTTGCTCAAATTTGATCAGATTTAATTTTTAAATCAATCAAATTAAATCAAGTTTACTTTTTGGTTAATTGAAACACAGCATTTGCTTATAAAATTCTAGTGGAATTCTTTTGTTTGAGCAGATTAGAAGATAGTGTATTCTTTAACCAGAAAAGGAAGATATTGTGTATTCACAATCGAATGCTTTAGTTATTGTGATCTTTTGATTGCTATTTTTCCCTAACTATATCGAGAGCTCATTATTATTAAGTTGATTAAATGTCCAATTGACAGTGGAACAGAATGATAACAATATCTATAAACCCACGTATGAGACAGGGAATTGAATTATGATAGTGTGGATGAATTAAAAACTTGGGGGGTAATCAAAATAGAATATGATCAGTCGACAACAGCAAGCATTTTTTTTGGTTATATTTGAAACAATGAATAGGAGGATAAACCACATGCATGAGTACCTGAAAACATCATATACAGAATAATATATATTAGCCATTTTATCATTCGAGAGAATCTAGCTGGCTCTTTCACCAACTCTGGTTTATTTTATATATATATATATATATATATATATATATATATATATATATATATATATATATATATATATATATATATATATATATACTTTCTTACCTTTTTACCCCAAAACTGATTATGTTCAAGGAAAATTCTTTTTTCCGTTGAAGAGATAATAATGATGATGACCTGTTTTGTACTATTTTGTAATGTTACTACTTATTACCAACATCTGATCTTTGTATAAAGTCGAAGGGACATTCTTTTGAAAATTTAGGGAGAGAAGAGACTATCTATACAAAAGATGTCACAACTCTCAAGAAGACGTAAACTTATAATGATCCTTAAAACTCAAGTCTTACAAGTAAATTATTTTGATTATTACCAGTGAACCAATCACCGTTATTAAAGCGAATGTACATTTACTTTTACTTACTATGAGATTTTAAGTTCGACCCAACCGTCACCCAATCACCCGTTCAAAGGGTACTGGGTGCGTGGTCGGCTCGGAAGCCCATTTCATACCAATGCTTCCATTTTAAGCGTTTATATATATACATATATATATGGATTAAAAAAAAACAACAACCACATTTAGCCCTTAAGCAAGCATCATTGCATGTGCTCCGTAGTCCGTAAGTTGTTTGTTATTGAATTGGTCACGGTCACTTTCTGTTTGTAATTTATTGAATGAAGGAACCACATTTCCAATTGCCAATCATAAGTTGCAACCTAGTGCCATTTCGCGGTGGGTAATTACACACCATCCAGCTCGATGCACCAGCACCAGGAACCGGTCTGCCATAACCCATAAAATATTTTGCCTGCTACTACAATTTGACATGCGAACCACCAAAGTGACCACTTGGAAGTTGGAAGTACTAGCAGCTTGACAGGCGTTTAGCATACTTTTCCATCATGTATATCATGTTCCCCTCTTCACGAGTTACATCATCGAATGTTCCATCAGCATTCATCATGAGCCATGGAGCATTTAGGCATATATAGATATATAGTATCTTTTAAATTGGCTTATATGTAGATGCACCCTCAAAGGTCATCCAAAAGTCATGTCTACAACCTTTATCAAACATGCATGGTTTAACCCAGGCTTTCAATTCCCTTATTACATATTTCAATTTAGTCTAAGAATCATTTTAGGAAGGGATATTGTTATTTCATAAAGCTTGAAATCATATGTTTAAACTTGAATTATTACAAGATTAACCATGCAAATCCAAAATCCAGTGCATGAACCATAGCATGGACATAAAAAACAAAGGAGTTAAACATAGAAAACCACAGGAAGCTTCAAAATGACAATTAACTTCCAGCTCTCAAAGATATATGCATGCAAAGCTTCCAACCATTCCGAATCAAGGTTCTGTTGTGTCCGAACGAATAGCTGATAATTAAAAAAGAAAAAAAAATTGAACACTTTCATCAGAATACAGCAAAGACAAAACCAAATAAACTTGATGGTAACTGCAAATCATTATGAGGACTAACAGAAAAAGACCATTTAGTCAAACAATTATTATCAACAAGCAACCTATTTTTCACTTCAACACCCACCCTCACATTAAAACAACTTAGAGGAGGGGAGTAATGGACCTTGTTATAAGAACATTCTCCACTAGTCTTTATCAAGGGCAACATTTGACATATTTGGCCACTAGATTTGTTTCACAAATATAAGCACATGCAGAAAATCTTGTTACTACAAACTAGTAATTAACTATGTCATCAGTAATCTACATATAAATTTTAGAATAAAACTAGTCACAAAAGTTAGAAAACCATATCAAGATTGCTTATGAATTAAAAGTTTAAGTAAAAAATATAGAAAGAGATATGGAGCATTTTAAGGGAAGAAGGTGTAATTGCAAAGATAAAATCCTGGGCAGGTACGGTAGTTCTTCTGGCAAGGTCTTTCTTGCAATAATGAGTCCACACTCCACACATGAAACAAAAATCGAAATCTCTTTTGAGAAACACAATCACAATTAAATATAAATTTTTTCTCTTTATTGATACTCCAATCCAATGGCCAATACTTTTTATATATCCTAATAATTTAACCATCAACCTATGACACATAACAATAGAAGATAAGATATCATAATATCATCCGTCATCGTGAATTACGTTTCAGCAAAGCTAATTTCACAGAAACCTTAAGCCCTAAATTTTGTAATTTCGCTATCAGCGTTTCCGTAAAGTTTCAAACTAAGCATTGGCGGAGCCTCGATAGATCTTAATAATCCTCCTCCTCTGAACAGATTAATTTATTAATCGGTATTAATCAAATCATGACAAAGTCAAAAGACCAAAATGGATCGAGCATCCAATATTTAGAATCTGAAGATAGCAAAAGGAAATGAAGAATTAAAGAGAGATGGAGGAGAATAAGCTTACTAGGCTTCTCGGGCGTGCCGTCGGTCCACTTGGAGACTGAGAAATGGACCTTCTCGCGAGAGATGGATTCGGACTTGTAAGGCTCCTTCAGGCAATTCCTCACCAGATTTGCGCATATGTTTGAGTACGTTATGTACGTCATCCCCGCCGCCCTCCAAAACGGCACTGCTCCGTTCGACGCCATGCCTTCTTTCTTACTTTCCTCCTACTTTCTGGTTGCTTCTATTCTGCTTCTCAATTCTCAATTCTCAAATCTCAACCCTATCATTTGGACTATGGAAATGGGACTTAGATGATGATGGTTGGGCTCCAAAACCAGGCCTAAAATTAGATTGGGCTGGCCTCTTTCCATTCTCAAATCATTATCATTATCCTCACGTCACGTTATGGTGACTGGTGAGGATGACTGTGTTGTGTCTACAACAGTACAACTATAAGAATGTATTGTTGCCACCGCAGGTTGACTCAGCTACTATCGTCTCACAGGGTCGAGTCAAAGCTACTAGGGTTTTTTTTTTGGGTCAAAGAAAGGTAGTAGGTTTAATTTCACTCATTATATTATCATGTGGCTTAATTTTCTTTTCTCTTTTTTAAGATATTTATTTTTTATTTATACAAATCAATAAATAATTAATCAAAGTAGTAAACAATTTTAATTTCAGAAAGAAGCTAAAAATTTGAATCTTCAAAATTGTCACTGTTAGAACCTTTTTGACTCAAAAGAAGATTGCAAAGTTGAAGTTCATTTTGTAATTTTTTACTTGAAAAATTACATATATTGTCCTAACAAGTTGATGTTCATTTTATAATTTTTTATATTATTATTTAATAATAAATTTAATCCTAATTTCGCAACAATGTGAGTGAAATATACTAGTATCAGAATATAGTATAGTATAGATCATTATATTTAGTTATTTACATTTTTCATATCATGTTCAAGTAATCAACTCTCTCGATCGGATGGAATAAATGTTAATTTAAGTTTTGGTTTACTTATACAGCTGAACGCCTGAACCTGCAACTGGCTGACTGGCATCAAGGTGGCATCTTGGGCTAAAATCAACTCCATACTTTTCTGGGGAAATGCCATTCAACATTCCAAGGTAACTTAGTTTTTGTAATGGCTGACAATGCCCAACATTCACAACCGAAGACTAGGCCCAACTTGACTCATAACTGGACCAACTCACCTAACGCAGCTAAATCGGCCTTGTCAAGCCAACTCGGATAGTTGCTGCCAATGTAGTCATAATTCTAAAATTAAGGACTTATCACGTAAGAGGACAAACCTTAGGACTAAAGTATAAATAAGATTTCTCACCTTAGAGGACAAAGCTTAGGACTAAAGTATAAATAAGATTTCTCACCTTAATTTCATTCATTATCTTTTTTGAGTTTTTTCATTTTTTCTTCACTTACTTATTTAGGCGTTGGAGTCTCTTTACAAGTTTTTACTAATACTGATAAACTCTTTCATAAAAGAACAACTCAGAGACTCAGACGGGGACAATAACAAAATGCTATATGTTATGAGAAATTGTTGTAAATTTTTTTTAGTAAAAATTAATAATGTCTCCTTCTATTTCGTGAGATTTTATTTTATTTTATTTTTGTGGCATTCGTGTTAAAAATAATGTAACGTGACATTGAATAATAAGAAAATTATTTATACTAATTTAAATAAAATTAATGACCTTAGAGTTTAGTAATATTAGCTTTTTAAAGAAATATTTGACATCAAATTTTTAAGAAGAGGAAGAAGAAGAACAGAAACAACTGCACATGTGGACAGGGTTAGAGCTACGATACGTGGGACTTCCTCATGGTAGCTATCTTTCCAACTGCAAATCACGGAAACTAGTGAAAGCTGTTAGAACTTGGAAGATGGAGGGCAGAGGGGACTTGGGATCCGCATTGTCTATAGTATACCTACTTATTATATGTATTTCCTTGTCTCTTTTCACTTTTCATTTATTTTTATTTATATTAATGTTGATAAAATTGAAATAAATAGTAAATAAAAAAATCTTTCAATTTAAATTTAATCAATTTAACTGTTTGATCGAATTTGATGATATCATAATTACATATTTAATATATATATATAAATATATATGACTCATAACATACATTACTAATAATAAAAATACATAATAAGATTTTGAAATCTCAATTTTTAAACCTTATATCACTTGCAGTTGAGTAAGCTCCATATCACTATCAATTAAGTAATTAAATAATTAGAAGAACAAAAAAAATTTAAAAATAAATGATTAATTCACATAAATTGATCATTTTACTAATTTTTTCTTATTTTAACCAATCTAATCATATATTTAATTATAACAATAAATTATAATTAAATGAGAAATTAATTCACAATCCGACTCCATTCGAGTCCAGTCCAAATAACTTGCATTTATATAGACTTCTAAATTGTTAATGTAATTAAACTATTATTATAAAGATAGTCCCCTCCTTAGCTCATATTAATTTTGTCTGCAACTTGGATGCAATTCCAACGCCCAAAACAATTCCACTGTTCCCTTTTAGACAATGTAAGGTCCATTCTCACATGGCCTGCTTCCTTTTGTTGATATAGGTTTTAATTAATTTATAATGATGGGTATTATCTTTCTTTGTTCAAAATAAAAGCTGAATATATTATTGATATTTTTTATTACCTTTATTTAATGAGCATAGCTTATAGAATAGAATTTGTTCTATCCAATCCGACCCATGGTAGAAGTGGAAAGTTAAAATGAGTTTTTGTTTGTTTATAGTTGGAGTAACTTGTTCACTTATCATGCCCACATGGTTTAGTTCTTCAACAAATGAAGAATAACCCATCTTGGTAATTTCAACATTAGGTCTCTCCAATATAGAAAGCAAGACAAAGAATCCACACTTCCCCACATTAGTGCTTCTCTCTAGCTTTTTGCTTTGCTGCATTGAAAGGAGAAATGCTGAGGCTTGTACTACGTTACCCATAGGATTCTAAAGTGGTGGATCTGAGCTGACACTTCCTGGCCAGAACTGAAACGAATTTGTCAATCCTTCCTTCTTTTACTTCTGGTTTCTAAAACTTTCACTATCACAGCACTTGGAGCTTCAGTGTCGGTTCTGTTCTTCATTCGTCAGCCCAAAATGGATTTTGAACTTTCTCAGTAATGGCGTCATGCTGAAGTGGTAACACTTTTGTTAGTGTCTTGGGAAATTTGTCTGTTGTGTATCTTCTCCATTTTTATTTATTTTTTGGGTGCAAGCTCAGTCCACTTCAGAGCTGGGAACAAATGGCTCCAAGCATAGATTTTTCCAGGTGGTGGGTGAAGGACAGTTCAAGGAAAGGCAACCCGGTTGTGGTGACTATGGAGAACCCCAATTACTCTGTACTGGAAATAGATGGCCCGGACTCAGCATTCCAGCCAGTTGACAAGGACAGAGGTAAAAGTGCTAAGCAGTTTACATGGGTTTTGCTTCTGAAAGCGCATAGAGTTGTCAGTTGTGTTGCATGGCTTGGAAATTCTCTTTGGGCTTTGCTTGGTGCCATTAAGAAAAGATTGATTTTTGGGCAGGGAGTGTCTGTGGAGACTGAAAAATCTGGCAAGGGAAAGTTTCTGTTTCGAGTAATTCTTACATTCTTGGTAATGGCTTTGGCATTTCTGTCATTTGAAGTGGTTGCTCACTTTAATGGCTGGCACTACTTTCAGAACCATAATTTGCACATTCCACAAACCTCGGAGATCAAAGGATGGTTTCACACGGCTTATGTTAGGTGGTTGGAGTTCAGGGCAGACTATATTGCTCCCCCAATTCAATCTCTCTCCATCTTCTGTATAGTTCTCTTCTTAATTCAGTCTGCAGATCGAATGCTGCTTTGTCTAGGTTGCTTCTGGATTAAATTCAAGAAGATTAAGCCCAGGATTGAAGGGGATCCCCTCAAGTCAGATGATTTGGAAGGATCCAACTATGGATATCCTATGGTACTTGTTCAAATTCCTATGTGTAATGAGAAGGAGGTAACAATCTCATTATTTCAGTGTACTTACTGCTTTTTTATTGTCGGTGCGACTAATTAAAAACCAATCAATCATCCAGTGGTTCCTTTGAACATATTATGATGATAATCCCCCCTGCCTTACTTTTTCTTCTGTTGATATGCTATATTTAATTATAATGTCCTGCTCTCATTACCTAGATCAAAGGAAGTAACTAGAGTAGTAGTAGTTGACTACATGATACTACAGGGACTGCTGTTTTGATTTTATGGATTAATGATCATGATGATTTTGACATTAATTGTAGGTATATGAACAATCTATTTCTGCTGTCTGCCAACTTGATTGGCCAAAGGATCGCTTGCTCATTCAAGTTCTGGATGACTCTGATGATGAGGGCATACAGTGGTTAATCAAGGGAGAAGTCTCTAAGTGGAGCCAGAGAGGTGTCAATATCATCTACCGCCATAGGATGTTTAGAACTGGTTACAAAGCGGGCAATCTCAAATCTGCAATGAACTGTGATTATGTGAAGGATTATGAGTTTGTTGCAATTTTTGATGCTGATTTCCAACCAAATCGAGATTTCCTCAAGCAGACTGTTCCACATTTTAAGGTGGCTAAATTTTGTTATTTCTTCCTGGTATAGTTTATCCATCAGTTTCCCATTTTCATTCTTAAGTTTGCTTTGCAGGGGAATCCTGAGCTGGCATTGGTTCAGGCCAGGTGGGATTTTGTGAACAAGGATGAGAACTTACTGACACGACTCCAAAATATTAATTTGTGCTTCCACTTTGAGGTTGAGCAGCAGGTTAATGGGGTCTTCCTTAACTTCTTTGGTTTTAATGGAACGGCTGGTGTTTGGAGAATAAAAGCACTTGAAGAATCGGGTGGCTGGCTTGAGCGGACAACTGTAGAAGACATGGATATAGCAGTCCGGGCCCATCTGAATGGTTGGAAATTTATCTTTCTCAATGATGTCAAGGTAACCTTTTTGTCTCAGTCCTAGCTAATCCTCGCAGTTACTTTACATTATTTCTATGTGCCTGCAGCCGACAATGACAATTTTGGTATATATTGATTTGGAAAGTAGGATGAACATCAATTAGCTGAAGTAATTATGTGCAGTAAATTGAAAGATATGTTTCACTAAATTTTGGGATTACATACCAGTGAAGAACTGTTAAAACGTTCAATTTATGTTGCAATTAATATAAAGAACACTTTTTCAGGTGCTTTGTGAGCTTCCTGAATCTTATGAAGCTTATAGGAAACAACAACATCGATGGCATTCTGGTCCTATGCAGCTCTTTCGTTTGTGCCTTCCAGCCATCGTAACCTCTAAGGTAAGACTTGTGTATTTTTTGTGTGTATTGTATGTTGCACTATTTTAAAGGAAACCCCAATTTAAACATGTTCTGATGTCATAATGTTGCAGATTGCATTCTGGAAGAAAGCAAACCTAATATTTCTATTCTTTCTGCTTAGAAAGCTAATCCTCCCGTTCTATTCTTTCACATTATTTTGCATCATTCTTCCTTTGACCATGTTTGTCCCTGAAGCTGAGCTTCCTATCTGGGTTATTTGTTATATTCCTGTATTCATGTCGTTCTTGAACATTCTTCCTGCCCCAAAATCCTTTCCCTTCATTGTTCCTTACCTTCTGTTTGAGAATACAATGTCAGTAACCAAATTCAATGCCATGGTATCGGGTTTGTTCCAGTTGGGAAGTTCATATGAATGGATTGTTACAAAAAAAGCAGGTCGGTCATCAGAGCCTGACCTATTAGCAGCTGAAGAACGGGAATCAAAGGCCATGAGTCTCCAACTTCACAGAGGAACTTCTGATAGTGGGCTTTCTGAGCTTAACAAAATAAAGGAATGCCAAGAAACTGATCCCAGACCCCCTGTAAAGAAAATGAACAAGATATATAAAAAAGAGCTTGCCCTTGCATTCTTACTGCTGACTGCTGCAGTTAGGAGCCTGTTATCGGCACAGGGGATGCACTTTTACTACTTATTGTTTCAAGGTGTGTCATTCCTCCTTGTAGGTCTTGATTTAATTGGTGAACAGATGAGCTAGAAGATCAGAAAGGATGGCAAAATAGAAAATTGATTATTAGAAATAAGTTAAATGATTAAAGAAACCAACCAATATGGATTGCTACAAGACAGTTGGTTTTAGCAGTTATATTCAAGGTGCCTGAATATGGCTCAGGTAAAATGCTGAAAGCTACCGTGGGTCAAATCATAAAATAAGTTTGTTATTCTTGAATTACCTTCATAGAAATTTTTCTCTTTTTTTCCCCGGGGTTTACTTCTCCATTTATTGTTGTCCACAGTACAATCATTTTTCTTGTCCTTTTCAATTTTCTGTAACATAAGCCGATTCATTTTATCTCAGTATCACCCAGTTGCTCATATCACTTTTGGTTCATATGTATCTGTTTGAATGACATTGATATGTTACAACTTACAAGTTACAACAAAAATCCGCTCACTTATGTGAAGATTTAGATGTTTTTGGTTCCAAATTTTACTTACATGCAACTATCTTTAAAGCGTAAACTTGCAACATCCATACTATTATGGTATCTTTCTCCTTTTCGTTTTCCTGTAAGTTCTGGTACGTGACTTAAACGTTGATAACAGTTTAGAATGGTAAAAGAAAATAGTGTCGGCAGGTAGTGGGGATTGAAGAGAAAGAAATCCTTATATAGTATCACATGGACAGAGAATTGGTTCATTAATGTGGATATTAGGCCGTGGATTTGCAATAGGACGAGAATAATGTGAGTCCCACATTGGACCCATTTGTTTTAATTCACACTTTAAGCATACCCAAAGATGTTTTAGGGTATATGCTGCCCATGCCAATCGCTGTTTCAATAATGGTAGGGCACATGAACACATACCTCGAATGCAGTCTTGTGGACCCTGCTGCCTCAACAAAGTATTTTCTTTTCTGCTTTTGAAACACTTGTCCTAAATCCATCATAACAGTTAATAATCTGCTTTCCTTTTTAACAACACTTCAATGAGATTATGATCAAATTTTCATAAGCATTTAAATGAACCAACCTTTCCTCTAAATAAAATTTTAAATTGTCCCATGGGTTTGAGCTAGCATGATCTCCCCACTTCACCAGCTAGCATGATCTGCCCACTTCACCAGCTAACAATGAGTATGCTTCAACTTTTATGGAGGACATAAAAAGTACATCTCTAATTTGTTTTCATGTCATTCCATCTTATCCCTACTTTGTATGTCAGAAACACTAAGCAATTGCAGGATGACTTTCTTTTTTCGTTGTCCTTTTGTTTTTTTTAAGGATTGGAAGGAAGTGTATCTACACTTTTTAAATTTGTGGTTCATTTGTAATTAATCCTCTTGAATTATAAAATGTTTCAATTTAATCTATAAATTTATTAATTATTGTAATAGATCATTTAATCCACTTTTTGTTAAGTTGTTAACAAAATGAAAGTGCATCTAGACACTTTAAACTTTATCAATTAACATACAATCATCATAAATTATAAAATCTTTCAATTTAATTTTTAAACTATATCAATTATCGTAATACTAATAAGTCTTTTCATTTAATCATTAAGTTGTTAATGGAAGAGAGACATAACATAATCCGTACTTCCATTTATCTACAATCATAACTTTTCATCTTAATTTTTATTCACAATTCTTATTTAATAATTATTTCTTTATACCTATTTAATAATTTTTCATAAATTAAAAAAATAATTTTAAAAAATTAAATAAAAGAAAGTCCATAACAAATGGCTGAACTGATTAGGATTTTTCTTTTTTTAATAATATTTTGTATTTGTTAATTTCTAAAAATTAATTAATTAGGTAAAGAGAAAAAAATTAGAAAATAAAATAAATGGTTAGGATTATAATAGATAAGTGATGTATATTTTGTCACGTAAAGAAGTAGTCAAAAAGTAAAAATATAAAATTTTATTTTGATTTCTCATTATTTTTAAATTTTATTTTATTTCAAAATTTATAATCTAATCTCCTAATAATTATTTTTTTTCAATTTAGTTATCTTAATCAAAATTTACATTAAATACACATCATGTAATAAAAAAGAAAAGTATATTCAGATTCCCTCAAATTTAGGTTCATTTATAAACAGTCATCATAAATTATAAAAAGAATAAAAAAAATTAAGATAAAGAATTAAGATTAGAGACAGATGGAGGACCTATTACAATAATTGATATAGTTTGGGAATTAAATTTGAAAATTTAATAGTTTAGGGTTGTTGTTTGCAAATTGACAAAATTTAAAGAGTATAAATGCACTTTCATTCTGTTAACAATTTAACAGAGAGTGGATAACATGACCTATTGTGATAATTGATATAATTTATTAATTAAATTAAAAATTTTTATAGTTATAGTAATTATTTACAAATGAAACACAATTTAAGAGGTGCGAATGCCCTTTTCTCAAAAAAGAATTAAAAAACAGTATGTTAACCTATTAAAAAGTTTGAATTACACCAGTTTTTTTCAAATAAAGAATCCTTAATTGATCTCACTTCAATCCTTAATTGATCTCACTTCAGTGCTGTTTAAGATTTGCAAATTTTTAAGTTTGTCTCTATTCTAGCAGCAATTACTAAAGCTACACGAGACACTTGTTAGTTAGTGCATCTACATCATTAAATATTAAACCTTTTTCAATATGGAAATGTAAGTATGACTATCAGGTGAAGGTGTATCTTATCCCGAAGCCTGAAGTGAGAGGATCCAGCTATCAGCTAAAGCTTTATGATCTCTCTCTCTCTCTCACAGTCTGATAACTGTATGTGAATGTACTTTACCTTTGGCCTTGACATTTCTTTCATGTTACATTTGTCATATGAAACCAGTGTAGATCCTTTTTTTTTGGTACATTAACTATAAACCAGTGTAAAATTATCCTTGACAGGACATTCAACAATAAGCTAACTACTCCTTCTATCTTTCTGTTATGTGCTGTTGACTGTGTTCACTTTTCTCGCGTGAACCGCGATTATCGCTCTGAACATACCGTAATTGAGAGAGATATCATACAAAACTTAGAAGGATGGACATAGAAACAGTGACATAATAGAACTTGATGCGTACACTTATATTTTAAAGTATTTTATAGAATCTAACACGAATACAGCCTCTTAAAATATGAAGGTCATTAAAATATTTCTACTTCATATGTACAGAAACACACCTTCAAATGCTACTAGTTTTTTCGTTTATGCGGTGGTTAAGGTTAATATTGGCCTATAATACTTTATTGGCATATAATAATAGTACCAAATTACCATTGATGGGTAATTGGTTATGGAGAAGGCTTAAATCTAGTAACAACGTTTTTAAGAAACCTGTACGAACCTTGGACGTTACTGGCCAAGCTGCCATTACCATGCAATCCTTTGGACCCTTCTTTAAGGTGACACCACGCTTGGCCCGTTTTGCCAACAGTAGACTACTGTCAGTAGTATCCCTCCAAGTATACCATTACGATTCAATGCAATTACTCTTCACCGACATATCTCACCTAAAGACCACCAAAAAATATAAGACAACAAAAGGAAAAGGACATCTCACCCATACCCACTGTGCATGTGTATGTTTGTGTGACAGATTCATGTAGATCACGTTTGACACTTGACGTTTTTTCCTTCTAAATACAAATTGTAAAGCAGTCATAGGTTATCTCTAAGCTGAGATTATAATTCATATATTAGCTCATTTCAATTATAGGCTTCAATGGACTGCTAGGCATAGATAAGTAATTGTACTTTAGCCTATGGGTACTGGCTGCTCAAACCGGGGTTGCAACTACAGTGTTATTGTGGAGGAAAAGGAAATTCAAATTGCTCAGGCTGAACATCACACGTGAGGTTGAACTAGGATTTTACATAAAGAAAAACAGGACTTCAGAGTGTTCAGTCTTTTAGAATTCAACCTAAATATTTGATGTCTAGAAAGTACAAACTACCTTGAGTATGAATGAGGATATTAAACGTTGCCATGCTCAGTAATGTAGCAGTCACTTCTCATTTCACCTTATTTTACAGCCTACCATGTAACATCACATCACACGTGCTATTCTCTCAACTAGCTCTACATTCAGTTCGTCTATACAAAAACAGCACAGATGGAGTCATATTTCCTTCCATATATGCCTTAGAAACTTTTCTATCCACACATCATCACTTACCAGACAAGCCACTGTCCAAGGGCCCCCAGTTCTAGAGGCATTCATGAGTGTTACACCACCGTTTACAGAAAATCTTTCAACTTCATCTAAGGGAAGCCTAATAAATTTATTCACTGATCTTCTTGTAAAGAAGCATAATCCTTCACCATTAAAATCTCGCCACATAATTTTTGCGGTACTTGCTCTAACTTCTTTCCTTCTTGCCATGCTTGCCCTACCGAAACCCCTGGTCCTAGATAGCGAACATATATAACAATTTGATCGTTGAAAGGATAAGGATGCTTAACTGCAAAAACAAAAACAATGATTAAATATTAAATAAATTTGGGGGCTTTAAACCATGACATGACCACTCAGCTTGCTGTCTGGTGTATTATAGGATAAGAATCCTTTGAAGAGGTACAATATAACTAGAAAAGGATCTATCACAGAAGAATTTTTCTAGGCAATGGGTAATTTAGCACCTAATGTTTTTTGGGTAAAATTTTAAACATCTAAAAATTAATTCCTATAAACTTTACCCTCATTGGCTCCAAAAGTATGGAGACTTCAGAATGAAGGTAATTATTATACGATAATAAGAAGATATAATAGCAATAAGCCTGCCCATTCCGATGAAGATTAATAGATAATCTATGATGCATGGGTATTTCTATATGGCTTCCATACCCGTACCGGGTATGTAATTGGTACTGGTACTCATTGGGTACACATAGGTAAGTACCTAGCACATTTAGGTAATTTTTTAAAAATTTGTGCCATCGAGTAAATTTAAATACGGCTTAGTTACCATCACAATGACTCAGTATGATCAAGTACAAGCCGGTCCATGCAATATGCAACGTTTTTCTACTAGGTTTTTTTGGTTTGTTACTAAATGAAGCACACAACTACTTCACCCTTTCAAATATGAAGGCCTCCCTGAGGCTGTATCCTCTTTAGGTATCTTTTGCTTGCTCAATTTACTTGTGGAGTTTTGTTGAAAACTGAGTTAGAATGATGTAGAAATGGTATTTATCTCTTGATTTAACTCACTGTCATAATTCATAAATATTAAGATTAACTATATGAAAGAAACATAGCCCCTACCTGGTCTTGGAAAGCCTTGTGGGAGTTCTTTGATGTCATATAGTCCATCCCCAAACTCATATGCTAAATCACAAGGCTGCTCAGTTGACATCACTTCCTTAAGTTGTCTCACCATAAAATACAAAGGAGTAAAAGAATCAGCAAATGAAGCCAAAAATGATCCACCTGGGTTGTTGTGAAATTCATAAAATATGTTAATAGTAAGGACAATCAAATTTAAGCTTGGAACAGAGAACCACAATGCAAAGAGAAGGCAGTATACATGATTTAACTTACCATCACCCCTTAATGTAAAGAGAAGGCAGTACAAGTTCAATATTCTGGACCAATTCAAGTCCTATACAAATAAGAAGTTTCTTTTACTCCTTTCCTTCTGTGTCTGTGTGAGTGTTATGTGTATCTAAAAATAATTATTCTTTCAGCATTTGAATCAGCATGAACAATCGAGGCACCATATAAATATAATAGTTTCCCAGAAGTATGAGCTGACTAGTGATTACAGACTCAAGTCACAAATTCGTTTTTTAAATGTTTCTGACAATAATGACAGAGCTATGTCAACCAAATATATTATTGCAGGAATTTGGAGAGATATTTGGTGGTATTCAAGTCAAGCAATTATTCTATTATATTTCTTTTCTTCTTCTCTTTTGGCTACATGATGTTGCATGTAATTGGACATCAAAGTGACATTCAGTATCAGACAAACAATGCAACCTGGAGATTTAAGGAGCAATGATGTTTAAGAGTGATAGGCATACTTCACTAAAAGAAATAATTGTGTAAGGGCATATATGCATTTCTCTGTCAAAAATTAAGAAACTTACCAATGAGTCGTCCATAAGCCTTTCCATCCTTGCAAGAAAATAGAGCCTTGAAAAGTAGCAAAACAGTCAACCAAAGCCTTCAAATATACTTCACAATAGCAGAAAGCAAAAAAAAGAAATGGCAAGTTTACCTTTCTGCAGGAATTTATCCAGGAAATTGGCATTGGTCCTATTTAACAAAGTTCAATATTGATAATGTTAGCTTCTAAAGTTTAAGAAATGCTAACAACGAAAGGAGAATACACACGAAACCATGACGAATATTTTCAAATTTCAACCAAAAAAGACACATTGAGGTACCACATCAGCAGAACAGAATGCATTCACTGTATTCAACTTAATTATGATTAAATACCAACAACAATAATGAATTACTTCACTAACCCCCACTTGTTCGGCAGTTATAATATTCAAGCATCACATCATCTTTGCTGGACAACAATGTAGATGCACTTTTCTTTACTAACTTGGAATCCTCATATCGTGTACCAGCTATCTGCCAGGCCATTGATATAAGTCTGCACAAATCTCCCAAAGATATCAATATTCCCACACTTGGATAAGATCAATATGGGATATAAATTCCAGGTTTCACATATATTAGCATTTACAAAAAGGAGTGACAAAAAGACCTAGGTGTTAACAAGCGCAGCAGTCGATGACGCCTTTCCTCAGGAATATCTTCAATTTTTTTCCTGTACATACAGGGCAAGATAGTGAGAGAGAGATAGAATAGTTTCTCTAGATCTAATAACTGCCATTGTTACAATTACAACACCACTAAACCAAGAACCTAGTTACAAGAAACTCCCCCATCTTATGCAGAGTAGATGAATAAAGCTATGCAAATAAACATCTTCTTTACATTAGCAGACTGGAATTACATAATCGCAATTTAAGTCATATCCACTTTATAAAGTCATTGGTATAACTGAACAGAAAGTCATACAGCTGATCTCCATCCACATACTGCTTAACGTTCACAAGTGAACCATATTCATCTAATATTACGCAAGTGAGCATGTCACCTACGCACCATGGAAGCAGCTTAAAGTACACTACAGAAATGAAATTGCAAATTCAAAACAAAAATCTTTCTTGCACTAGAACAAACAGAATGATGTGAAGTTCAAATTGGTGACCCTTGAAACAGTCTGCACCTAATGAATTACTGAAATTTTAGGAGGTTCAGTTATAGGTTAAAAAACTGTTTACAAATTCCAATCACCTCCCAAACAGGTGCCACTTTCACTTTGAAAATGGAAAAATAAAAAAAGAGTAAATTAGAATCCTCATTATTGGTAATCCATTTGGTGAGGTGACCCTTGAAACAATTAATCAAATATGGCAGCATACTCATACATGATAGTTGTCTTTTTCCCCTAAGCATGGAGCCATTAAGTATAAGGATATATAGAAAGGAATAAACAAGAGAAAAGAATAAGTACATTCTCACAAGTCCCAAAAGAATGATCGATTTCATAATAGAAGGAAAAGTGAAAGCACAGTGAGTGAGTGACTGACCAAAGATATGCAGCTGGATTATAAGAAGAAGGGTCAAAAGGGATCAAGTCCTTAGGAGGATCAAGAAATGTGACCACATCCTGTTCATCCAAGTAAGCCTTTTCACCATTTGCAAGAATTTCAAAGGGCTTATCATCATCCCAAGGCGACACATACCCTTCATTGCTTCGGGAGACAGCATACGTAGACCGTACAATCCCATTTCTCTGCAGTCTTAAAACTACAGGAAGAACAAAAAGAATACAACTTTGGGTAATAATAATTGAAAGAAAAGGAAGAAGAAATGAAGTAGCGTATTTGGTGTCACCTCTGGAGTGTGGAAACCGTGGTCGTGGATGCAGGAAATTGATTTGGCGGGAAAAGGAAGGAGGAGTTGGATGGTCATGGTGGTGCTGTATCTCTATGCGCCAACTTGCCGCTGTAACTGCCTCCATCGGTGCAGGCTTCAGGGCAGACAAGGTGAGCTGAGACTGAAACGCTGCGGATTGGTCCGGTTTGAGTTTAAGGATAAATCATCAGTATGCTCCAAACTTCCAAACCGATTATTAGCACATTTTGTTTAGATTTTGAAGAAGGGGGGGGGGGGGAATTGTTTTGAATATTATGCAATTCCTTCCAATTTTGATATGTTTCGTTTAAATTTTTAAAATTATTTAAACTTATTTTATTGAGATTAATTTAGAATTAGTTTTTGTAATAAAGAAATTGTTTTAAGGTTTTGTCATAATTTTATAAAATATGTTCTCATCTTTAATCATCTTCGAGCTGAAAATTAAGCAAGTCCAATCACCATCGGGCTGAAAATTGGGTCAGTCTAATCACCGTCGGGCTAAAACTCGGGTCAGCCAATTTGGCCCGATCAATTTTGGGCCGAAAAATCGGGCCAGCCGGATCTTCTTGTTGTTCTCCTTTTCCTTTGTCCAATTCAATTATCCAATACATTATCAATCATCTTCTTCACCCGATTGCCGAAACCTTTCTTCGATTCTCATTCTCATTGAAACAAATCCAATTTACCTGAAAATCCTTTCACTTTTCCTCAATCCAAATCAAATCATATCAAATCAAATGCTTCTTCAGACTCAATCTCTTACGATCACGAGGCATTTTGCACCTTGGCTCACTCCCTCAAATTCAAAAACAAAAACCCACTTCACTGAATTCTCTTCTCCAAAGCGAGCAGTGTCATTTCGCAATGCTTCTTCACCCACGACTCCAAAATGCTCGCTTTCGACAACCCAGTTGGAATTGAGGAGTAACAAGCCGTTCCCTGCTGAAGTTTCACGGACTATAATGGAGTTGGCTACGGTGGGCACGCTTTCTACGTTGACCCAAGAGGGTTGGCCTCTGGGTATAGGCCTGCGATTCACGGTTGACCCGGAAGGGACCCCACTATTGTGCTTGAATGCTACCAAAATCCCCTTTTCTCTTCACACCAGGTCTAGCCTTCATGTTCAGGTGCTTCCTTCTCTCTCTCTCTCTCTCCTTTTATAATATTAGCATATTTGGAGGAAATTCTATTCTACTCAAGGAATTTCACTTTCTGTTAATCAGTTACAACAGTCTGGGTTGCGCACTCCTCAGTGTACCCTTCAAGGAAGCCTTAACAAACCAGAGGATAGAATCGCAATGAAGGTAATTTCTTTTCTTTTTACCTTATCAAATGAGATAAGCTTCTCAGAATTTTTGAAAAGATAATTATTTACAAAAGGGAGTTGATATGGTTATGATACTATTTATTGAAAATTGATTTTACAATGAATGTCTAGAAGTTTATTAAATATAATTAGTAATCAATAAATGCTTGACAACTTATCCTATCATCGGTACTAGGAAAAAAAATGGGTACTAGATTAATATCCTGAAAGAAATCTTAGTGAACTGATATATATTTTTTCTGTATCTTTTTGGGCACAAGTGGGGTTTTTCTTCTGGGGGTGGGGGAGCTCTGCTTAATCTTCTTTTCTTTGTGTTTGATTTCGATAATTCATTAGTCACTAGCCCACTGTTTGTCATGCGCATGCAAAGTTTCTTTGCTCAACTTATTCGTTTCTGCATGGCTAGGATTTGGAGTTTAAGACATGGAATCGTCTCTGCAACACCATAACTTAATTCATTATAACATGATATGTCAAGTGTCAATTTTGGATGTTGGATCACTGTCTTCCAGAATTTGTTTATCTCAGACCCAAGCAGCATAACGAATATGCTGCACTTGACCATCTATTCTATGCCACTTTGCATTATATGCTAATGCTAGAATATACTCGAAGGATTTTGTTTTTGGTACAGTATTGTTACAGGAACAAATAAGTATGCATTCTTATTCCGTTTAACCAATTTCCTAGTCATCCTTGTTTATCATTCACTGCCATTATGCAGCGGCTTATTTCTTTATGGAGGAAGAGGTTTGGAGAAGAAGTTGATGAAGATTTTGTTTACATTGTTGCTGTAGATCGGGTACTGCAGTTGGAAGACTTCCAGGAGGTGTGACATGTTTTATTTTTTATCTTCTCATGTTTTGTGCACGGTTATTTTCTTAGACCCTAGTAGGTTTTTTTTTTGTTAATATTTGTCATTTATCTTGAAAGTTTGGTTATTATATAAGACCAAAACCTTTGTCCATGTGTTCCAGGATGGTGTATGGGTCACCTCTTTCGATTATAAAAATGCTCAGCCTGATCCTCTTCGAGAGTTTGCAGAGAAGTTAGTCAATGAAATTAACACCAACAATATGGAAGACATTACTCGCTTTTGCAATGTTTATGCTGATTTGGATTTCCAGGTTGGCTCCTAAACTTTATGTGTTTTACTTTCACACTGCAATTGACTCCCATAGGATCATATACAGTTTTTCTTTCTGTATTTTTTTTTTTCTTTTTGGAGGGGGGAGGTTTGATTTGAATTTGAGACCTCCCAGGCTCCCACTTGTTAGGGAGTTGCTGCCCCTAAACCAATGGGTCCTTGCCTTTAAGCTACCATGCTTTTGTCTCTTCCATGCATGCCATCAACAGCAACAGTTTATCCTTTTTATTTTCTGACAATCTATTTTATTTAAATATTGCACATGATGTATCTATTTGGGATTTTATTTATTTATTCTTGTCCTGTTGTGATTGTGTTTATGTAACATCTGTACAGAAATCACTTGCTGTATATGTAAATGACATTGCTAAACAGAATCCTAAGGTCAAAACATGATTGGTGATCTCTAAATTGGTTGTGTTAACTTTCCATGTATTTGATTTCTCATTGAAGGTCTCAGAGGCAAAGATGATATGGGTTGATCGCTTGGGCTTTGATATGCGTCTGTCCTCCCCACAGAAAGGCATATTTGAGGTCCGCATTCCTTTTCCTAGAGAAGTCACTGATGAAAAAGGTGCCAAGTCAACATTCAATTGTATGTCACAACTGGCTTGGGAGGTTGAAAAAAACTACCATCTTCCAGACTTTCAGAAAGTTAAACAACTGAAGCACATCAAGTCCTGATGCTTTAAGTTGTATTTTGTTTGTGTTACCAATTCTTTAATCTTCATCAAATATACATCCTTGGTGAAGCTTTGTAATTTTTCAAGAATATGATGTCTATCGTGTTCCCGCTACGTGATGATTCATTTAGGGCTTGATGTTGAGATCATCATAGATCCTAAGTTTGCACTGTAATTTTTATCGAGTCTATTGCAGCCTTCCTGTGGATTGAACTTTCTTTGCTGTCTTGCAATAAGAGAGAGGCGAGCTGATGACAGTATATTGAACTACGTTTCCTGATTTAAAAGATAATAATAATAAACAAAACCGTTGATACAATGTTTGATGTACTTCTAAGGTGTTTTGTGGAAAAAGAAAGATTCCAATACATGTGGCGCATCTTCCATTGTGGTTCAAAGTGTGCACCACAAGTATAGAAACAAAACTGTTTTTCGAATGATCACAGGGGTCACCAGCTCTGTCATTTTTAGGCGTGATAAGAGATCTCTTGGTTAGTACCATTCTAGAGGAAAATTTATACGATATTTTCAGTTGATTCAGCTTAGGTTCTTCATTGATTTTGATTTTTTTTTTTTTTGGGTTAGTGCTTTATAAGTATACGGTACTCTGGGGATTCAAAACTGCCTCAGTTTGGATTATCTATATTTTTATCTTGTGTGTATATAAGTGTTTTAAAGCCAAAGCAGGTTTGCTTAATTGGCTCAAGGATTTCTAATGCAGATAAGTTTTATCCGAATTGGAACATATGGTTTTGGACCCCTAATATAAATAAAGTGTCTAGAGTACCTTGTACTCTTAAAGCAGCATAGAATTTTCATTTTTGTTATTGGGATGTGTAAAATAAATAAAGAAAAAGAAATAAAGATTAAAAAAAAAAGTAAATAATCAATTATGATATAGTTATGAATTTACTATTAAGTGATAAATTATTATCGGACGTCGCATGAAACATGCTAGTTAGTACATTCACATTCATTTTGCTAAATAAAAGGATAATGGCATACACAATTACAGACCAGCTAGAGTCAAGCGAAATTGATTGCTCACTTCTTTTATTTTACTGATCAAGTCTGCTTGTTTGATGCTACCATGCTTCCTCAGCTTGGGCTGAAACAGAGACCAAATCATGTTCTCCAAACTCTGCGCTGTATATTTAATATGCTTGGCAACCTTAGCATCATTTTCAATTGACAAACTGTAATTCTTCACGGAGGCCCTGTAGGTTGGTACAATACCTTCCACCAAATGCTTGCATACATTTTCCCTCAAGATCTCATCGGAGATGACCCAGTTAGATTGCTTCTTGTACCTTTCATCAAAAGCTAGATTGAAAGCGTTTATTTTCTTAACCAAATCTTGGCTAGTAGTCACTCTCCCACCGTTGGATGAAAGTAGGTCTTTTGGAACTACAAGAATAGGTAGAAGCTTTCCCCAGCTATTCCTCAAATAAAGTGCTGCATAATAGTCCTTGTATTGTTCATGTGCTCTTAACCAAGATTCTCCCATCATATTCCCAAGCATAGTACTCCTCAAATTGTAGAAATGGCAATGATTATTCATCATGAAAATGTAGGACAAAGTGATATCTTCATAGGCCTTTGACCAAGCATCCAAATTAACAGCAATTTCCTTAATTGTGTTATATATTTGGGTGAAAATAATACCCTCTTCATATGCTTCCTTTCTCCAGCTAAGATGTATTTCCAGAACCTGTGCCAAATGTGGCCTATAAGTATCCCCAAGTAGCTGATTGCAGTAATCAGTTACAAAGGATACCAGCCTGGGAACGCTGCCATCTTGGGGAGGAGAACTTGGCCTTTGCAACTTCACTTGGGCTGGAAGTTGCCATAATATCTCACTGGCACCATTGACAACTTTGTTGATAAGATCCTTTGTCACAGTTCTAATTTCTTCACAAGCTTTCCCGCTGAAAAGCTGGTTGAATTTTAGTCTTAGACCATTTAAGACTCTGAATATGTCCAGCAGCTTCAACAACTTGAAGGGGTCGTTTTTACTCTCAGTAACAATCCTTCCAAATCGAAGAAAATAAAGAATTCCCGATTCAATGGCAATCTTTGCAAAACATCTCATCCATGCTTCTGGACCAATTTTCTCAAAGACATTACTGGAGAGCCTGTACTCGACCTCGAGCAGGTTCTTCACAACCAACTCCAAATGCCTACCCCATTGGTCTATGTAACTCTCTATACTACCCCGTACATCCTCAAATTTAGCGGCTGGAATCTCAAGGTAACTCAAATCTAAAGTCTTCAAACTTCTTCGAGCATTCATACCTCGAACTTCAACATATATAGATTCACACTTTTCTAGCCTGTCATTAGCATTTAATCTCTCAATGATGGCCTGCAACTTCCCGATTACAGAATCTGGAAAAGCTTGTGTAGCAATGCTGGCTTGCTGGCCAATGTGTGATGCTAATGAAACCAAAGGATGAGGCATCGTGTTTGCTATCAGAAGCCTGTGGAACTCAATCTCTAGTTTGTCAAAGGCAGCACTGAGAAGGCCTCCATCAAGGCGAGCACCCTCCTCCATGGCCTGCAATTCTTGTAGTATTCTCAAAGATTTCTTCATATTCAACAGGTAAAGCTCATTGGTGATTGCTTTGTCTTGAAAGAACTCAAAAACGCCCTGCAACCAGCCAACTGCTAACCTGCTATTATCAGTGAGAAGCTTCAGTGCTTCTTGGAGCTTCTTTGTGTCTGAGACGTAAGTCCATAGATCAAAACTGGGGTCAGTCAAGAGAGATTGCTCCAGCTGATGAACGGAGTCAAAAACCTTGAGGACTGCAGCAGCAGAACATAGAACACTGTCTATACCGTCACCAACGTCAACAAATGAGCATTTTTGCATTGAGGTGGGTCTTAGAGTAGCTTGCAATGATTGACATCTCTGGTTAAGTAGCTCCAATCTTGTCCCGGACTCATCTAATGCAGAATCAATAGCACTTGATGTTTCCAAGCTAGTTGTCAAGCACTTTCTGGCGGCTTCAAGATTCTCCTTGCTTTCCATATGTTGGCAAGTCAGGTGCTAATCTCAAAAATGTTTTCAAGACCGCTATTATTACTAGGCCTTTTAGATTGCATTCAGATTACCTTTACACATGAAGTTTGGTCCGAGGAAAAAGATAACCTTTGTTGGTTTCTTCTGTATTGCCCCATTCACTTTCTTTCACCAAACTCAACAAACAAAGTAAAAGGGAGACCGCCTGTCTTCAAACCAAACTTCACTTGTAAAACAAACATCTCAGAAACCTCAACCACCAGACGGTAGAACTTCCTTGAATTAGGGTACCATTGCGCAACTAATTTTTCAAGCCATTTATTTATTCTTCATCTTGTCCTTTCTTTCTTGTACAATTTGAACACCAAGACCTGCTAGTCTTGATTCATTTACATGGATAACCTCCTAACGAAATACATTGAACTCGTTTTCTTGAGTGATAAAAGGAACATACGCATTAATTGTCTTTTAAATGGAGAGATTTTGAGAGGATTCGAGGAAAAGAAAAAATGGCAGGAATTTAACACAGAAGGAGAAAATAGAAGAAATGATTTGAAAAGAAAATTCATTTGTTCAATTCCAAAAAAAATAAATTATTCTCTCCCAAAATGGAATGAATATGAAGGAACAGTTAATTATGGAGATTTGGTATCTTACACATACACTCCTGTGACTAATGAAATCCATCTAAAGACTTGTGGTTTATTTGGAGAAAAAAAAATCGCATTCTTCCCACTTTTATTCCTCCTGATTTAATCATATCCAAACAAGTGAAAAGCTACATATATATATATATATATATATGGTGACCCACAAGCACGCCTCCTAGTCTCAGATTAGGGGAGGTACGAGCTAACTATAGTCTATCTTCCTATTTTCGTTCCCTTTTATTTTTGTTCCCTCTCAATTTGTTCCCAAACAATGAAACAACGCATATAGAAGACGGATATTCCAAAGGATTACACTCCTGCAGACTTGTTATAAAAAGCTCTATCTGGACGAACCTTCACCTACTATGAGTTATGACCACGTGGAGGAGCGAATATGACCTCTAATGGCTTCGTACTCGTACTATGGTATCCTTCCTACACATTGGTCTTCCAAGTACCAAAACAAGAATTTTGCGAAATCTGAGAATTTGGATCTTGAAGTTCCTAAAGTGATCAAGGGAGATAAGGGAAACAAAACAATTAATGGTAATATAAACAAAGTTTTAAAAAATAAAAAATAAAAATTGTGAAACCACAGGGGAAGAGAAACCTCGAATATCAAAATTATAATTATTAATGACCGCATAGGCACTAACCATTCACGTAATAACTACCATGTCATTAAGGGTCATTATCCAAAGACATACAGAAATATGCAAGGCCAGCCAGAACAAATAGTCATTTGATTGATTCTTATATCAATATATGGTGTAATGTGTAGAAAAATGAAAGATGGATAATAAGGATTTTTCTGAAGTAATATCCAAGGAAAGAATACAGACAAAATTGGAACTCCAAAAGAAAACAGAGAGAGAGAGAAGGGGGGGGGGGGGGAATACTACTAAGAAGTGAAGTAAAAAGAGAGATCGGCTGCCACCCAAAGCAACAAGTATTTGAAGCAGAAAGCAAGCTTGAAGTTAGCTGCTGCCAGAAGCTACACAAAGTTGACATAGACATACAAGCAAAGAAGCTTCAGAGAAAACGGGGCATCTGCTCCAATCAAGCGGCTCCCTTCTGTTTCAAAGTTATCTTATCCCCAAGACTGAGGGCAATTCCCTGAGTTTTACTTCTTATTCTGATGTATCCACTCAACTTACCATCTGCTTGCTTCTCAATGCTCACATTCACCAAAGCATCTTCCCCAAAAACACTCTTAGCATAAAGGTTTGCAGCTAGGAAACCACAATCCCCTTCCAATGCCGATCTGAAACTCAACAAATACAAGAGACAATGACAACCAGCATAAGAGAAAACTAGTTAATCACAAGGCATGGGTCATCATCAAGTCTGATACAAGCACATTTTATTTATTTTGGATAAAAAAAGTATTTAATTGAGAAGAAGAGAAAAAAATACAAAAAAGATTGGAGGATAGGGAATCCTCTATGACATAAAAGCAAGACACTAGACAAAAGGGAACAGCATTTGAAAAACTTTTCCTGTGGAGCTTTACTATTCATGCATTAGGACTATACATTGCTACAAACGCCTTTAAATCCAGGTAGTAGATGCTCAGACAATTATACAAAATAACTGTCAGAAAGTGTTCACATGTTTTGGTGTGACATAGAGAAGCTTTCATAGTGTAAAATTAGTACCAGCAATAGGACTAGAGTAGAGTTCGAGAACTTACGGTGGAGTCAGGCACTTCATATTTGTAGACTTGATAATGTGGTTCAGAAACTCCCTCTCATCTTGTATTACTGTATTTACAGCAACCTAAAAACCAGAATTAATGTTAATAAAGTAGAATCGGATACATCATCCAAATATTGCAGAAATGCATTGCCTGAGTACACGTATCCCTATCACATAAATGCTTCTGTATGATAAACTCTGATGCACAGATATGCCAATTTTGGCTTTGTACCAGTATTATATGTGTATCTAATGGAGATATGTGTATGATCCGGGTGCATCCTTATTTGCGGTGTTTTTCTCTGATTTTTTTTTATTTTGTTGGATATGGCTCGACCTGAGACAATACAGAGCCGACCTGTGCTGACACAAAGCTGATACTGCCTTTTGCAGAAAACTCCAAAAATCACATTCAGTATAGCTCAAATCTGTGCGATTTGACCATTTCTGGATGAATTGCATGACTGATTCTGAGAAGGCCTGAAAATGGAGGTTTCTCAGTCAGGTCAAGACATATCCAAATCAGATCTTCAGGACCGCATGAGAAACCCACCTATTTTTAGCTTCCTTCTTGCAAAAATTTTTTGAAAGCAGCCTTCGAAACTACAATGAAGACATCGCAGATTTTCTCCCTCCATTCTCATGTTCTCCACCTCCTTTGGTTTGGTGTTTGGAGTAGTCAGCGACTCAGTAATTTGTTAACGTGCTTTATTGTATTTCTTAAAAACCTTTTTTGATTATTTGGGAAATAAGTCTTTCTTATAAATTGATACACCCCTATGAATAAGGTGCACGTAAGGAGGGGTAGGAAGGGATGCAGTGGATTAGTCCATCAAAACAATGAGGGCATGACAGGGAGAATAATCATGCTCATGGGGTGGAGCATAACAGAATGCTGATGTGGCAAGAGAGAGAGAGAGAGAAATAGATGGAAATCAGTTAGTATAAGAAGGAAAGGAGGGGAAGAGGAAAGGCAAGCAAGAATTGAGTGAATGGTTGGGACTGGGAGGGTGGTTCCTCAAAATAGCTGGGTTCTGGAGACTTGAGCAGTCTCTACTCTTCTACTTTCCTGTGTTTTTCTGTTTTCTGTTTGTTAATTTCCAGAGAATCATTCTCTGTTGTAAGAAGATAGTATCCATTTTCCTATCAATAAAACTAGGTTCCTATCATAAATTTATGTTATGTTTATTTCAGATACATTATTCTATAAGTAAATTTTACTTCTGGTATAATTAGATTACAGCAAGTTTATCTTTGACAAAATTAATAGTTTTTATGATATTATTGTATATACCGGATATTTTTATTTTAAATATGTTTCATTACGATAATTAAGGTTTGAAGTGATTATATTTTATTAATTGCGACTTTAGGAATGATTATGATTTATGAACTATTAGTATTTTTACACTTTTTCTAATATAGAAGAAATTCATTAAGACGAACAGAAGAAATTACAATGAGTTTGGAGGATAAGGAATCCTCCTTAATGAAAGAGCAAAAAACAAAACAAAGAAAAAAAAACATCAAATAAAAGTCAAATGCCTAATCTTATCCCAAATCAGCTGTTGTGCCAAGCCAAAGAAACCTTCTTAAAGGTACGTAAGTTACATTCCAACCATATGCACCAAATTGCAGTATAGATTGAACATGGCCACCAAAATTTAGCCCCTTTACTTCTACCAAAACCATGAAAGCTAATCATAAAAAATTGGTCCAAGGACCTAGGGCACACCCAACATTCACCAAAAAGGCCAAACATTGAATTCCGTAGAGAAATGGCAGCAGAATATTAGTATTTTTTATATATAAATATTTTTTTAAATATGATATTTAATATTCCTCACCATATTATCCTAACTTTTTTATAAAAAAAATCCTAATATGCATTTCATATTGTATCGGATACAATACTTGTACTCGTAGCTATTCAACATGTTGATAACTTGGACATCATAGACTATAGCTGCTACACAAACAAATATCAACTAAAAAACTAAATGAAGATTCAGTATATAGTGCCTAACTCAAATGAAATACTTACCCAGCAAGATCTACCTCCCCATTTGCAACAGAAGAGAGATGCAGTAGCAACAGCATATACCTCATTTCTAGTTATCGCTTCTCAGGCTAACATTCATATTAATAGGGAAACACTACCCAACAGAAAGGTAAAACTTATCAAAGACAATGATATAACTACTCAGCATGCTTCATTTTTGGTACAATGACAGGATGGATGTTCGAACCTAGAACATCCTACAAATTACCCAAAGCACTCACCACTAGCCCACTCCTAGGGGCTTAATCACTTGGCATGTTTCCCTATCAAGTATCACCTTATTATTACCAAGGTAAAAAACCACCATACAAAAGCTATAATCAAACCTCAAAATAACTACAACGCCAGCATAGCATTACCTCAACCATCATGATAACATCATCAATGCACATATCATAGATGGAATGATGTCAAAAAAAAATAATCTCAAATCATAACTTCAAGAGCACATGCTTGATAAAAACACCTAGGGCTCACTAAAAGAGCACGTCGTGACTCTAAACAACTTGCAAGTTTTTTCCCCACATGTTTTTTAATGAAAGGGGGGTGTTATGAGCAATAAAAGGTAGTGTCATAATTTTTCTTTTGTTAAAAACAAAATCCCAAATGAAAGATAGAGGAGAAAAATATACCTTGTTTTCCCACTCAAACTCAGCCCACATAGTTCTAAAGGCCACATCAGCACAAGATGCAGGAGAGATGTAGTCCATGATATCAATATGGATATCATTTAGAACAATAACCATTCTCTCCAGCACATTTGAAGATGTCTCATAGACTATGTTACCGAATATAACCCCCGTTTCAGTTGAAGACACCTTAATGTTGGCCTTAATCTGTTTGCTTGATTCTGGAGCTAGGGTATAGTTTTGTGGTCGCTCAACAAGTTTGAGATCACCCATGGTTGCCAATTCCAAACACAAATTCTGAAGAGTCTCCTTGGTTCGGTTGATGACAGTAACATCGAGGACAATGTCATAGTGATGCACTGTTACATATGCTTCAGCATAAACAGGATCACTGAATCCAGTGAGCTGAAGAATGCGATTGAGCTTATTTGCATCATCTGCATCCTTCGTAAACTCTCCAGTAGCACGTTTGAGATCATCTTGAACCTCATCTTCCAGCTCAAGCTGACTCATACCCTGAAGAATTCAGAAGGTAAGCATACACAGATTGAACATTTGAAGAAATACCAGAAGAGCTAGTGTAATTGAGCACATCATAAAAGCTGGTACAAAATCCATTGATTCTTAAGTCATTAACAGGAATTACACCTGAGTGACACAAGATGACAAGAACCAATTTAACATCATGGCTTCAAGCAATACATAAAATATCCCGACTTGATATCAGCATAAATGCATCAATGTCCAATCAGTAGCAATGATGAAAGCATGCAAAATGAAAAATCTCAAGGAAAACAATCAAACAGTAATTCAGTTATATACTTTTTATAAAGAGAGTAAATAAATACTGTCATCATACCTTCCTGCTCTTCAAATGGTAAAAATCAATAAGATCATCAGGCTGTGCATTAGATATTTGAGCCTTTGCTTTAATCTCCTCTGTCTCACGACGCTGCTTATCATCAAGCATTTTCACAAAGCTCTGCCTGCAAGATTGAAGCCATATTTTCCTTTTCTCATCACCCGTGTTGCACAGCAGTCTAATGCAAAGGACAATCCTATCATGAGAATCATTATCAATTGGATGTGGCAGAATTGATGATTGACCCAGCTGCAGCATTGAGACCATGATCAACAAGGCCTGTGTAGTTGCTTTGTTAACTTCGACTTTTGAAGTCTGAACCTCTTCCAACCTTAAGATAAGTTTTGTCAGCGTACATGCAACTACTGCCCCAAGAAAGAAATCACCCGAAAGAATCAATGATCTCAAGTTCCCAATAGAAGACAGCGATCCCTGTACAAGGGTAGGCGGCGACATGGCAGTTTCCAGAGCAGCACTTTGGGTGGCATAGGTCCCATCTGCAAGAATTGCAGGTCTCCTAGAAGACACGGTGGTCGAGTTTACTTGCTGTGTGCTTTTTGATTTGTCTTGGCCCTCTCCTTCCTCAGTAACCGTATAAAATGGGAGGTCACCAAGACACTGCTTAATGGTTGCAATTCCACTTTCAACCTCTGAAAGTGATAGGCAATATTCACCAATTATCCACAGCGCGCACGAACACACCCTTGCAGCACGGATTTGGTAGAAAGTATCCAAAAGCCTGGTGATTATAGAAACGCGTAATTTCGGGTTGGTCTCAATGATCTCACGCACAAAAACAACCACATCCATAGCAGAAGCCACATTGGTATCACCCAAGAAGTCCATCAACAGGTGCACAACAGTGCTTGCCACCTCAGGGAACTTAATAGCACAAGAATGTATAGCCTGCACCAGCATCTGCCTATACTCGCCATTCTTCTCATGCTCCCCACTCTGAGTCTTCATCACTTCTTTCTTCAGCATCATAACAACCTCATCAATGTTCCTGGGAGTGATCAACTCCAAAGCAATATCAATAGTCTTCCTCCTAATATCAACATTCGGAGTCGAAAGCGCTCTAAGGACATCCATAACCATTTCCACCATAATCTCCCTATGGGAACGCTTGAGCTCATTGAGGCGGTCAAGCACAATGAGTTTGACATTATTATCACTCTGAGAGAGTAAGAGCTGACAGTAAGTAGTAGCGGCAGCTCTAATAGCGGTAGGGGCAGAGGAGAGGGAAACAAGGGTGCTAGCACATTCATAAACAACAGCAGTGGAAGGGGCATTCAACAAGGATATAATAATCTTGATATACTTTCCCTTCTCCCCCTTATTGTTCCTACAAACTTTCCTAATCAACTCCAACACAACCATCTGAAGCTGTTCACCCCAGTCAATAATTCTATCGATATTGGCAAAAAGGTAATTAATTGCGCGATCCTGTGCACAAGAAAAGAGCATAAGGAAAGCATTGCGCTTACTAGAAGGGTCCTGCTCGGTGGACAAGAACTTGTCGACGATTTCGGGTGCGCTGTCGAGGAGTTGCTCCCCCTGGGGGAGCTTGTAGACGGACATGACGGCGAGGACGGCGTTCCGTCGAACGAAAGGGTGACGGTGCTCGAGGTTGGAGAGAATGGAGGGGATGAGTGGCTCGACGATTTCGGACTCGTTC
The DNA here is from genome assembly GCA_023212625.1 of Styphnolobium japonicum. Taxonomy (NCBI): domain Eukaryota; kingdom Viridiplantae; phylum Streptophyta; class Magnoliopsida; order Fabales; family Fabaceae; genus Styphnolobium; species Styphnolobium japonicum. The sequence continues at coordinate 7,290,515 of JALBWW010000007.1, read as the reverse complement.
AAGCGGCAGAGAAAACGGAGGGTGACGCCGCGGATGAACTCGTTAGGGTGCTGGAGGTTGTTGCGGAGGTTCTGGCAGATGAGGATCATCTCGGGGAGGACCTTGCCGCGGGAATCGGTCTTGTCGATGATCTCGAGGTAGAGGAGGAGAAGCTTCTGGACTGTGTGGTCTTCCGAGGGGAGCACGTAGCGGATTATCGTGATGAACAGCTGTGGGATGCTCTCACCGTTCAGGAGCAGCATGATTGCCTTCTTCATGGCTTCGATCTTTGCAGCGACGTCGTTTCCCTCTAGGGATTCTTTGATCTCGTTCGCCAGTGCCGGCGTTCCCTTGTCGAAGTGGACCACCAGACTGCACGACTTCTCCATTTTCTTTTTTTCTTTTTTCCTTTCGAAAATTATTTCTTTCTTTCTTTCTGATCTGCACAATTTTGAATCACGAGCTTTGCTTTGTGTTTCAGATCTGATCAGATCTCAGATTCGGAGCAATGCATAATCTACTGCTACGGAGCGAGCAGATCCAGATCTCTGTGTTTGAGTTTGAGCTAAGAGGAAACGGAAAACACACGAATCGGTTCGAGATCTTTTTTTTTTGTTGGGCCAATTGAGATCACGTTGGATTCTTGGCGGCCTTGTTCGGTCCAATATTAACCATCGTTACATTTCAATTTCTGTTTTTTTTCTATCCACTTGGTAATTGGGCCTCAATTGTAGACTCCGTACACAGGCCGAAAAGCTTTGTGTGGGCCTCAAATTTACATTGTTTGTTCAATGATCGCTATTTGCTAGCAAGGGCCACGTCCATAACTAAATCGGAAGTGAAGAAAAAGAGCGCAGCACGAAGCACGAGGATAGGAAACAAATACTAATGAAATGAGTAAATTATCATTTTTGTCTTTGAAAGATTTTATGAACGTTACATTAGATTTTTGATAATTTTTTTATTAAATTTATCTTTTTTGAGGATCAATTTAATGTCAATAAATAATTTTAAAAAACTAATTTGATGTGAAAAAATTAACATTATAAGACTAATTTGATATAAAAAATTATTGAAGAATTAAAATGATATTACCTATATCTTAGATGACCAATTTGGTAGTTTACTCTTAATGAAATAGTCATTCAACTTGGCCTGTTCCATTTTTATAATTTTAATTAATATTTTGTAAATTAAATTTACAAATTTTTGTATGATAGGCTTAACTAATAGAATTTAATTTTAATTACCAAAAAAATTAATTTTGATTTATTATTAGTGTAAAGTTTTTTTATACTGTCATTCAATCATGTGTTGATAAATCATTTAAGGAGATCTTCACAACAACTATCTAAGAAATCCAATTCTTTTAATAATGTACCAAAACACTATTGAATGATAATGTAAAATTTCTTTATACTAACAATATATTAAAACTAAAATGTAACTAATAAGGCAAAATTATATGAACAATATATTATAGACTATATATATACACAATGAAAAAAAACCTACTAAAAACTTTATGACAATGAAAAAACTATATATATATATATATATATATATATATATATATATAACTTTAGGTACCTAATATAACTTATAAATTCACGTGAAGCTGCTGGATGTGGATGTGTTAGTTACCTCCACAAGAATTGGCGTGTGAAAGTTAGTCATACCCATTTTGAGGGAAACACATTTATTTATAATATATAAGTCCTGGTTCACTTGTGATGTGATATTAGCATATCTTAATCTTTTTTCTTAAGCAACTTCATCACAGGAATTTATACTTTACCTCTAAACAATCATATTATCAACTTCACTTTCTCTTCTTTCCACATTTGACTATCATTTCACTTTGCTCGTTATAGTATTAGTTGCATATACTTCTTAATAACTCAAATAAATTAATTATAACTCTTTGAATCCTCATTAATTAATGCCTCCTTAATTACTTAAATAAATGAGTTCTAATTCTTTGAATTTTCATTAGTTACTAAAGATAAATGAGTACCAACGATTTAAGCCTCATTTATAATTACTTTACCTTATGAACATCTTAGTTAAGCACTTGCAATTTGCATGTTAACTCTCCAATTACAATTCAACATTTGTATTTGTACAATTAGCCATCCTATTGTATTGGGTTGGAATCCTTCACGTCACAACATGGCCATGACAATTTCAAAATCAGGACAAAAGTATGACCACTGGCTCTCATTGTCATCCCAAGCACTGGAGTTGTAATATCGTCATCGCAATTTCCCAAATCACATGTAATAAACAAATAAATTCCTTCATTTTCATTATATTAGTTGTCATTAGTCACACTAAGTTTTGTTTGGTCTAGTGAGATATGAGATCTGGTGAGGTCAGGTCTGATTCGAACTAGTCTAGTCTAGTCGAGTTTGATTTGGTTTGATTTCGTCTTGTCTGATTAGGTTCAATCTAATATGGTCAAGTCGGGTCTTGTTCGGTTTGATTAGATCTTGTCTGGTCAAGACTTGCTTAGTTTAACCTTATCTGATCAGTTGGGTCATCCCAAGCATTGAAATTATAACACCGTCGTCACAATTTCTCAAATCATAAATGATAAACAAAATTATCCCTTCACTTTCATAGTATTGGTTGACATTTTTAGCTGAGTTATACCTATAATATGGCTATATATTTTTATTAGATGTGTTAAATGGGTTTCTTATTTTTGTTAGTACATGTTTGATCATTTGCTTGATATTTATGTTTGAAATTTATTTCTTAATTGTATTAATTTAAAACTTATATGATACATATATTTATATGACAATTACTCTCTAAACAAATTAAATATTAAAAAAAAAATTCATTGCGCCAGTTTACAAATACTTAGCACAATGGCTTGCTAATTAGTCTGCTCAATTTCATCCTATACTCTTTTAGTTGAATCACCCATCGAATGATTGCAGACAAATCTTTGAGGAGAAGCTTGCTTTAAAAAATCCAGACTTCATACAATGGATTTGAATTGAGCAAAAGTGGACTGTAGTGGAATCGCGGTTGGTCTCATTCCATCGCAGGAGAGATTTTCAAATAAAAAGGACCATTATATATTATTTACCAAAAACAGAAAAGGACAATTAATCAATTTAATTCACTAATGAATCAGATATCACCGCGATTGCACTGGGGTTCCTTTTAATTACACATCATAAATAATAATTCAATTAATAGTAATAACAGCTTAAAATTTCAGATCCTACCTACATGCCCTTGGATAAATTAGTTGTAATCACAAGGTTGTGGTATATAATTTTTCACAGAAGTTTATACTTCAATCCGTTGACTGGATCATAATTGGCTGTTGAGGAGTCATGGACTGGTCATTAGCATGAGAGATTTTCAATTGAAAAAAGAAAAAGGATGGATCATTATTATATCACTATTGAATGAAAAATGAGTAGCATTGATATGTGGTTTTCTTATAATACACGTCATAATAATTTTAATACATAGTATAGATTAAATCACGATTAAGAGATTCAGCCACAAAGTCGTAATCCGACTACCAAGTCTACCTGCCCTGCCCTGCCAAGCCTTCATTATCTTAATTAATAATTTATTTATAATTAATTAATGCATTTAGCAATTGGCAATAACGCTCCACCCGCAGTTCACTGCATACCAAATCGCTGTCTCTACCTATTGATTGGCTGCTTTTCTTTTTCTGTCTTTTTATTTTTTTAATAAATTAAATATAAATATATTTCCTATAAAGTAAAGCCAAATGACAGTTGCTGCACGTGTCGTTTGTTATTTTCCACTAATCCACATTATAGATCCGTCTCCGGATCTATCACCCTAAAGGCTTAAAGTCTTCTTTCTTCTGCATAAAAAATATTATATAAATTTTGTGTTTAATTTTGATATATTTTTATGAGACGTTTGGTTTACGAATTATTTTTGTATTTATGGGAATTTTTACATAAAAATATTAAATTTTCATATTTGGTACAAGTTTTAAAAAAATATTCTCATTCAAAAATAATTTTTCAGAATGATTTTTAACTAACATTTCCACACTTTCATTCTCATGAGGGAGGTGGGTTTGTAACATTCCTATGATATGAGAATATTTTTGTCATGTGAAATGTCCAAAATATCTACCCTTTTATCGTCATGTCATTAACCAAAAACTGTCACGTCATTGTCGATGACCGCCATCGACCACCATCTACAGCGACCAATCATCGGAATCCGGCCACCTCTATCACTGCCACCAGTTGACGGTGGCCGGTTACCGAAATCCAACCATCCTTGCCATCGGCGACTTCGACTACCGCACTAGTCATAGCCACCATAAGTCAGCGGCGGTGGCTACTGACAATGATCGATGACTTTATCCACTACACTGGTCTCCGAAATTCGACGACTTCAACTACTGCCCTGGTTACTGGAATCCAGTCACCTCTGTTGTCGCCAGAGGTTAACAGTTATAGGCAACTTCGACTATTGTTGCCAGCGGTTGGAGTCATTCCCAAGAAAGTTGTTAGTTAACCAAACGTAGTAATCATCATTCTTATGAATACCATTCATGGGAATATCATTCCTAAGCATGCTATTCCTGGGAATGTTTTTTCAAACTTTGAACCAAACGTCACCTTGGTGTAAATAAATAGTTTAACTATCATAATAATTATCTATAAAGTCTAACTCTTTTAATAATATGTCAATTTATGATTTGCTGACAGTGTAAATTTTTTTTACACTAACAGTGAATTAAAATTAAATTCATAAATTTTAAAAATAGGATTTTTTCACCAACAAAATAAGATTTAATTTTTATCTACCTCAATATAATATTTTTTTACATTATTATACAATTATATATTGTTGAATTATTAAAAAATTTTAACTATTACAATACATATGTAAAAAAATTAACTTTTTAAATGATGTTTACATTGAAATGAATCAAAATTAAATTTTAAAAGATATATAAATCTTTATATCATCATTTTTCATCAACGGTTATCAATTTTGAACTTTACTTCTTAAAGTATATCTCTCACTTTAAATGATACAAATAACTACAGTGCTAAATTTTTTTTTTTAATCACAAGTATTTTTATACTCTTTATTTATATTTTTTAAGTATGAGGCTAATATGGCTCAGATCAAAAGTGTAATGATTATGAGTCCTTTTAACAATAACAATTTTAAGAATCAAATATTTGATTCAACACTTAGAATTAAAATCACTTATCACCCTAACCAATTGCTAAATTGCTGAAAACAATATACGTTCTCATATTACCAATACTTTAAGCCTAAAATTCAAAATAGCAAACATATCTCACCTACCATATGAAAATAAAACATACCAAATAGAAAATGCTTAGGAATATTCTCATGTAGAACATAAACATTGTTCGTTACTTTTCTAGCTCAAAGTATACACTTCAGTCTATTTTGACTCCGCATGCATGCAATGCTCAGTGGAAATTGTTGGACTTTTAAAACAATGAACATGTATAATTGAGACCGAGGATTCAGCTGAAGACTTTAAAAGCCATTGTTTGAGGCGGATTAGTTGGATAACTTGAAGTCTACATACTTTTTAAAGAGAGTCGATTTTCATCACATCAGAAAGGTTGAGATGACATTGTTTAAAGACGACACGTAACCACGGAATTCAACTTTGGTTGAGCTCTCAAACTCCTAACAAATTATAATTACATTAAAAAAAATAATTACTATAATTAACAGTTTTCTTGCTTCTATGCTTAAATTAAATAATAAAAATTTTCTCACGGTAAAATTTAATATTTAATTTTATTTAGTTAATATAAAAAATTTACAATGTTATTTAATTATATTTTAACACATCATTAAAAAGTTAAATTTTTTGAATATTTATTATGATAATAAAACTCTTTTAGTAATATGACAACACATAATTAGATGATAATATATATTTTTTATATTAACAATAAATCAAAATTAAACTCTAAAATTTATTGCCTTCAATGTAAAATATTTACTAATTGAATCAATCAACACATTCACAAATTTTGAATCAGTTAAAAAATTTGAAAGATGAATTCAAATTTTGTATTAACTGTGTGAATTTGTAATTTTATATCGTGTTAGAAAGCGTGGTCTTCTAAGAAATACCTTTTTCTATAAATAAAAAAATATTAATTTTAAAATTTGAACAACTTTTAAAAGATATTTATGAATAATTATTTTATTTTTTTTGTGATCGGTATACCTTATTAACATATATTACATTTTTTTATGAAGGGTTAAAATTTGGCTTAGTATTACTAACATGTGGTACAAGTGGTAAATACTTGAGCCTCTTAAGCTATGATAAAGAGTTTGATTCTTGATTTATGTATATAGAAAAACATCTATTGTGAGAAGTCAACCCCTTAAATAGATCTCAGTACCTTGAGAGATTAAACTCCACAGTTACGCACAGAAATACTCTAAAAAATCGAAAAAAAATTGGCTTAATATTTACTATATTTTGTGAAAGGAAAAAAAGTTTTACGTCCACAAGTGATTCACAGATAAAAATTAATTACAATTGATATTAATATTGTACATTTATTTAAGGTTTAAATTTTGATTTATTATAAATGTTAAAACTTTTTATATTATCCATCCATAATTTTAAGCACATCATTTAAAAAATTTGATTATAATAATAATTATTTAAAAATTTATTTTTTTAAATAATATATTAATATATAATTGAATAATAATATAATTATTTTATATTAACTTTAAATCAAAAGACTTTGTTATCAACCGCTCCACCGTTTACTCGGTCATGTATTTACTATTTATGTTAGTTTTATATTTATTTAATTAAAATAAAAACACATCTCAATTTTTTTTAATCATTAAAGAAATAAAAGACTCAAGTACCTATGTACCCGAGTGTTCAATATCATTTTTCTAAATCCAAATTAAATTATTTATTTTATAAGTTTTGTTCACGTATGCCTTATGACACATGTTAAAAAATTAAAATAGAAATTATGAAATGACAAATGAAAATATTTAATAAAGATTAAAACATATTTAATATATATTTGATATGTTAAGATTTTTGTTGAATGAATTGCACTACTACTTTCCAAGTTGCTATTTTCCTATCTGTGGCCATCGGCCAATGCCCAATGGTTTCGGATCTGGAGCTTACCATGAATGATAACAATATAGAATGGCCCCATTTGCTACCAACGGATCTTTTCTCAACATTGTATAATCCAACACTCCAATATAAAAATCCAATTACTTATAATAATAGATAATAATTTTTTAATTTAAAAAACGAATCTAAAAGAAAGAAAAGGGAAGTCCACGTAGGATTTTAGGCAGCACATCATTTTCTTGGGAAATTGTCGGTAGAAACCTCTAACCGCAGCAACTTCACTTGCAGTGTGTTGTATTATTGTCTGAGTGTGCATTCTCTTTTTCTGTGTCCACCACCTCCATGTGTTGTTGTTGTTTAAAGCTTCCATTTTTAGCGTCAAAGCTCTTCTGGGTCTTAACTCTTAATGCTCAATGCCCAGCTTTGCTTGTTCTGCTTAATGTTTAGGGCTGCTTCTCAATTCTGATCTTCCTCACTGAGTGAGTGAGACCCAGAAGCAGTGCTGCAAGATCCAAGAGAAAGGTTCACAGAGAAAGACCATGGGAGTGGATTTGAGGCAAGTGGTGGCCGGTGTGCTCACCGTGACAATGTTCGTGATGCTTATACATATGATCAAAAGGGACCATTTTGATTCAGTTGAAGTAAGACTGTCTTGTCTCTCACTTTTTTTTTATTAATTAAAATTGAAAGATGCCATCTTTTACTGTTTTTTAATCTTCTGTCCTTTAAAGTTGTCATCTTGATCCCTCTATCTAACGTGCGCACACATTGATAAGTTACGGTTTTACTTACTGGATTCGACTAATCTTGCAAATAATGTGGAATTCTGAAGGTGAAGGGAACTTGTTGTCTTCTTTGTCTTTTAGCTTTTCACTTTCCATATTTCTTTGGGCTTGTTTAGTTCAAATTCTCAGGAAATTGATCAGACGGTTTTATTGGAGAGCTAGCAATCCAGATGAGTTCATTTGCTACAAAATTACTAGCAAACAAATAGCTCAGGGTCTGAATTGCAGGGATATACAAGAGAAGTAAAATGAAATTGAAGGTTGAAACGAAACCCATTGTGTATATATACATCATAAAGCTTCTAGAGATACTAGATCCTTAGTTTACAAACAAAGAGACAATATGATGGACATAATTTTTCAATAAAATAGTAGAATGCACAAGAGAAGTAATAAAAGTTATGCCTTTTTGACACCGGTCATTTTACTTTTTTGAACTGTATTAACTTATGTTCTACAATGATTGTGAATTCATTGGTTGACTTGTGAGAAGACTCGAATTAAGCAAATTGTGATGCTTCAATGTCTGAACTTGTTGCAAGGCAGTCCTTCCAGTTTGACTTGCAAATCAAATGCTGGTAGGAGTCAGTTGGTGTTCCTCCTCTTTGAAAAGAAAACCTAACTTTGATGATGGAATCTTGTAGTAAAAGCTGGCCAAATTTAGTCAACTAGATTAATTTAGCTCAGGCTAGTTAAATAGGCAAATCACAAGCTCGCTTTGTCTCTCTTCAGTCTTCTCCCATCCATTCTATATCTCTACCTAATTTTCTTAGCAACCCAAATTCAGAGCCCATCTTTTTTTATCACCTTCAAGGTCCCCTTTCGCCACAAATTTTGTTTTAACAAAGGGAAACTCATTTCAATACATTTCCAAGTGCTTTTCTAATGCAGATTAATTTTGATTATTACTCTTCAAAATTTTCAAACAGACAATGATTTATAGTTACAATTAATTTACTTCACTTGTCTTTCTTTTACTTTTTGCTTTACAAGGAAAAACTTCCAGGAGGAACAGAGGATGCCAATTTTGAGAATGCAAAGTTTGATACTACTCATGTAAGAAAGAATATAGGGCTTTGGAAGGGCAATGCTGATGAGCTGAAACCATGTTGGGTTAAGCCACCTGTAGGTAAGATTTGATTTTAAATACTTGCAAAATGTTGAGGAACTTATATCATGTACTAGACATAATTAAATGCGCTCTTTCTGTCCTTATTAATTCATATTTTGACATGGTTGGCAGACGATGTGGAGCAGACTGAGGGGTTTGTTACTTTTTCATTAACCAATGGCCCAGAGTACCATATATCTCAGGTAACTGATTCAACCATTATGCTAAACTTATTGAGGAGTTGCTTATGTATTAGTTATGTATTAATTCTTGCAGCTATTTTTCAAACGTCACCAATAGTTCCCTTTTGATAATGCACCACCGTTCTAGTTACCATCTGCTACCGATGATAGTTATGATAAGACTTATAATTTTTTCTATACTCTGTTATAATATTTATGTGCTATGTGCTCCTTTATCAAAGTGCGTTATTGTAAATTTTTTAAGTTATTTCCATTTCCATTCTTTATTTTCTTTCCTTTCTGATTTATGTTTCTCTTTGCTTTAGGAGGGTTTCATATCCTCCTGTTCTGTTTTCTTCTTTCTTAATAGATCCTCTTTTATCACCAATATACTTCTTTTCATTTCTAGCCTCTTCACTGACTTTAATTTGCTGCATGTGGTTCTTTAATTTGCCTGTGCTCTCAATATATTGCTTAATCTAATTATCATCTAGAAGACTAGAACTTCGCCTTTATGCCTAGTATTGAGTTGAACACTTTCTGAGAGTGATGAAGTACCACTTTTGCTTTCTCTTTTTCTGCCCCCTCCCACCTACTGCTGTTAGGTGCTAGCATCTATAGTTGTTACTTGTTAGTTCTTTATTCATTGCCTCATAACTTAAGATGCAGTCAGATCCTGATAGATGCCCCCTCCTTATTCCATAATTTCAATTATTATTTCCTATATTCCATAATTTTCTGGTAATGCGTTGTTCAGATAGCAGATGCGGTGATTGTTGCTAGAAATCTGGGAGCAACACTTGTGATCCCTGACATCAGAGGAAGTCAGCCTGGTGACAGGAGGTTAGTGCCGAATTTCGTTCTCTAAAAGATTAAGGGTATACTTGGCTGAGTTGTGTAATGAGGAAAATGTTTTTGAGTAATTTTGCTTCTCTGTTTTCAGATAAGTAGCCATAATATTGTTGATTGTTTGCTTTCTGCTGTCATTGTTGCTCATATTTTCTTGTCAGCAACCAAGATATATTAGCTATTGATGTAAAGAATAGGTTGTAGTTGAGTTAGCTTTAGTTTTCCACTGCTAAAGAAATATATATATTTTTCATCTTTTTCATATGCAATGCCAGTTTATTCTAATTCATTTTTCTCTGGATATCTAGCATTGCATAGAAAATAGAAGTAATTATCATGAGGAAGGGAGTGGGTAGGCAGTTTCTGTTTTTTTATCATCTGTATCTTTATAAGCTTTACTTCTTAATAGCAGTGCCACATTTAGCTGTCCCCCATATAAAAGTACCACAAGCTCCAATATGAGGCTAGAATTGGGATTAGCCATGGCCAGCGAAGTTCAAGTTTAAAAAACTTGAAAAATGACTTGAGGCCCTCCATTAAACGAGGACCAACATTCTGCCTTGTTATTTCAGGCCCCATTCATATTTTTCAAGCTTGCTTTGACAGTTGAACTCAATTTTTAAATCAGAGTCTGATTTATTTTGAGTTTTTGTGTGTACCTTATATAATTTATGTCTCAGGAACTTTGAGGATATATATGACGTTGATGTGTTCATGAAAAGCATGGAAGGGGTAGTCAGAGTGGTAAAGGATCTTCCTGCTCATATATCAACACAGAACATTGCTGCTGTGAAGGTCCCTAATCGGGTTACAGAAGACTACATAGCTAAACGCGTTGAACCAATATATAGATCGAAGGGAAATATAAGGCTTGCAACATACTTTCCTTCAATAAACATGAGAAAGGCAGGGAAAAAAGGTGACACTGATTCTGTTGCATGCTTAGCAATGTTTGGAAGTTTAGAGTTGCAGCCAGAAATGCATGAACTTGTTGACTCAATGGTTGAAAGACTTAGAACTTTAAGCCGAAAGTCAGATGGCCAATTTGTAGCTGTGGATTTGAGGGTTGAGATGTTGGATAAGAAGGGTTGCCAAGGAAGTGATAATGATGGAGAGAAAAGCTGCTATAATGCACAAGAGATTGCAGTATTTTTAAGGAAGATCGGTTTTGACAAGGATACCACAGTTTATGTGACTGAATCAAGGTGGGATAACAGTCTTGATTCTCTGAAGGATTTGTTCCCTAAAACTTATACAAAGGTGAGGCACTTTTTCTTATATGCCTGTTTCGTCATCTCTCACCCTCTATCTGTCTCTCTCATACACACACATACACTTCTTTTTCCATCGGAACACTCAAAAGGAAATTCTGCAATCTTTCTGCATTTTTTATACGAGAAATATAAAATTCTCATTGCCTCTGAAAACTGTTGCAGGAAGCCATCATGCCCGCAGATAAGAAGACACAGTTCCTAGATGCTCAAGATTCTGAATTGGAGAAAGTGATTGACTTTTACATAAGTTCTCAGAGTGATGTTTTCGTACCAGCAATTTCAGGTCTATTGTATGCAAACGTAGCTGGTAAGAGAATTGGTTCTGGTAAAACCCAGATATTGGTTCCAGCTGATATTCCAGGTTCATTTGCTTCTGCCTCCAGTTTCCTGTCCCCTTATGTCTCCAAGAAAAACCACTTTGCCTATTCTTGTTACTGTTAGTTTGCTGTGAAGACATTTGAAGAATCTAGTACGAAATGTTATGTACTGAAAGCTTTCGAAGAAAGTCTGATCTTGCACTGTTAATTTATTCAAATTAAGTTCTAAGACACAATATGCCAAAGTACTCAATTGGGAGTTTCAGTGTTAAGGCTTTTATTTTTATTTTTTCCTTTTAAATTTTGTGAGCATTTACCAAAAAAGAGAGGAAGGGAGAGAAGTGTTGACTACACTGAAGTCACTGTTATTTAATGTGTAGGGCTTTCTGTTCATCATATGTAGTTTGTAAAATTATGATTTCCTAATAATAATTCTTAATTGGTGAAACAATTGATAATGCATTCATTGGGTATTTTAGAGCATATATTATATTTTTTATTTTATTTTATTTCCTAGGGGTAATATATATAGGCATATTAATAGGCAAGCATACGGAACCATTAAAATTGGAAAAAAAGGTGAATACAAAATAACCAGGACAATGTTGCTGACATTATTATTATTTTACAATTGCTATCTTTTATCAATACAATTATGTACAACTGTAATTTTAAGAATTACGTAAGTAGCATTATTGGTCTTGATTCTACTCACACATAGTTTGTCCTTGATTCTAATCACACATTGTTTGGTTCAATTAATATAAAGTTTGATATTGACCTATTAACCTTGAGCCAATCAAATGGATTCAATTTCTTATTAAGCCAAATTCAGCTTGATTCATTTTCAACTCTAATTGAAGCGAAGTGCTTATTAAAAAAAAGTAACATTATGTTGTTATTTTCCTCATGTTTACTTTTTCCTTATTCAGTTTTGCTCCAACCAAACACAACATGCACATTGCGATTAGCAATATTAGACCAAGTTTAACTACAGAAGCAAACAAGGCTTTGTTATTTTACCTTGTCCTTTTTTATTTTATAATTTATAATTTCTTTTAAATTTGTTCAACTTTTACATATTTTTTTTATTTTCTGGGTAGATTAGTTAGTTCTTTGTACTGGAGAGAATGGGAATATGTTGGATGCTGAACTCCAAAAGACGGTGCGGTCAACAGACAACTTGGTATCTATCAATATATTGAATAACATAATCTAAAATTGCAAGATGCCGTCTTAGCTCAGCTGGTAGAGCGCATGGCTTTTAACCATGTGGTCGTGGGTTCGATTCCCACAGACGGCGTACTCTAATTATAATGCTATTTTTGAATGCTTGGTCCCTTTGCAACATTTTTATAAGTTAGAAGCCATAACTGTTGATTAGATTAATCAGAGGAAGGTTTTCCTATCTTCCATTCTATTCAAAAAGTTTCCTTTTGTTTCTTCAACCTCATTTAATAGAGATTTTAGAAAAAGAAACTAGCCGTTACATTCCAACAATGGAATCACAAGGATATGTAATTTGATCAAGGAAATTTCTCTTATAAATGAATAACCAAATCTTAGACAGAATCGCTCTCCTGTTTGTTACCATTTTCTTGAAAGTTTTTTGTCCCTGGAGATCTTTGAACAGATTTCTAAGAATCTGACAATGTCAAATTCGACTAGATGTGCTGCTTGCAAATCTTTGAGGAGAAGATGTCCACCAGATTGTGTGCTAGCACCATATTTTCCCTCAACCAATCCGGAGAGATTTGCCAGTGCTCATAAAGTCTTTGGTGCCAGCAATATTACCAGAATGCTACTGGTAAGAAACACTAGTAATTCTTTTTTACTGGATTTCCACTTATTAGACATGAGTATTAGTATAAGAAGCCACTTTCAATCACGACTAGAGTTGGTCAAATAAATTAGAAATTTCATTGTATACTGTCATTGAAATTTATTAAGCGCTCAACATTCTTTGGGAAAAAAAAAAGGTACTGCCTTGTATTTTGGACAATTCTACAGTCTTTTTAACATCCCTTAATATGAATTATAAAGGTGTCTTCGTTGTTGTTTATAATGCGCAAGAGTAAGTGTAGCTTCTTGCGTGATCCAGCAACTTACGGAGCATTTACGAGCTGAGGCTGCGGATTGCATGTGTTTTGAAGCGAGTTTACGTGTTGAGGATCCAGTGTATGGATGTATTGGAATAATCTCTCAATTGCAACAACAGATATTCCAAACTCAAAACGACATAATAAAGATCAAGGGTAAAATAGCATTTCATAATGCACAGAGACAACAACAGCAGCAGCAGCAGCAACAACAGCTGCGGGATCAGCAGCAATTGGTTCATGATAATGATCAAGGTGACCTAGCATCATTTTCATTTGTCAGTTCAATTGAACAGCAACCCAACCTCAACATGTGTCAACGGCCTTTTGATATGTCCACTTTTGCTTCTTTCCACATATGAGCCCTCTAAACATTGATTTATATATTTATATTTTCTTTGTCTCTGTATCTCTGAAATTCGTTGAAAGTTTTGAAAGTTATAACTATCTTTTATCACTTTTATGATACTGGTGAAGTGCTCATAGCAAAATAAAGTTCGCACGGAGAAGTTTTCTTTTAAAAAAGCGAGAACTAAATAATTCAGTAATTTATGTCAAACCTTGTATTGGTTCCTTGGTAAATTTTTATTTCCTTGCTATAATGAATTTGGTCTTCCTATTCCGGCTTAAGACACAAAAAAAAAAATCATTTTAATATTCTTTACAATTATTGCTCACCTGTCAAAAAAAGTCTCATTTTTACCAACTTATATTAATTCAAGTGAAAAAAAAAACTGTTACTTTATTCACCTTATCTCGAGTTCAATCATTAAGATAATGTATATAAAAAAAACACAATTAGAAAAAATTCTCACTTCATGCACTTAACCATAATCTAAAGAATTAATCTTTCTTCTTCCAAACAAAAAAAATCTTAATTTACACACACACACACATAAAGGAGTCCCATTTTTTTTTAATCTTAGTGACATAAAAGTTGAGATGGATTGATCCGTTGCAGTTAAGTTGCCGGCAATTTCGCTTATGAGGGAAAGCTAGTTTACGTGATATATGAAATATGAATGGTTAAACCATGCCACTGCTTTCCTTTCTTTTCTTTTCTTCCGGAGAAATGTCCCTTGCCAATGCTAAAAAGTCAGTTTGATAGTATTTTATAGACTAGTAATTCTAACAATATATAGAAATGTTACAATGTACACTTGACCCGAAAAATTGAAAAGGAAAGAGGTAATGACATCCAATAATGATTGCAATATGTTGATATCCCTTTGGGACATCTGATAATGATAAGATTGCTATATATGTTGAATATACGGTGTATTTCAAATTCTAGAAGGACAGATTCGGCAATATGGACTAGTTATATGTAATGTCATTTGTTAGGAGTTAGCTTAGTATGAATTGCAGGTGATCCTCTTCGTGAACCGTGCTCTGTTGACCTATTGTGCAGCACGAGACCTCCTCAATCGCCTAAGTGGCTTCAAGAAGTATCGGGACAATGGCGTTTTGGGAACTGGAATGAATTTTCCAGCTATAGCAAGAGGCCAGCTGTCAGAAGGCAAAAGCACTAGTCATGACTTTGGACCAAAAAGCGAAAGCTCCAGTAAATGAATTTTTTAGAGCAACTTGCATGCGGAAGTTGTAAAGTTTGTTCAGACTGCTAAAAGTTATGTTGAGAGCTAGAATTCAATAATAATGATAATATTATAAAATGGAGCATAGAGGTCTGGAACTCTATAACCAAGAGCATGATACTCCCAGTACTGTCATAATCAAACGCTAATGCAGTTGAGTGAACTAACCTCACAAGCCCAATACAAAGAGAAGCAAGCCACAGCTTCCAATCAAGCTTCACTGTCGAGGTGAACTTTCCAAGGAACTCGATGATGATTATCTGACAGTTTGGAGTAGAGTCAGAAAGCATGCAAATTTTAATAATTAAAAACACAAATAACAAGAAGGGTGGCCACTCACCTGAAGTATAAAGGTAATTCCAACAATTCCCATGAAGAGACGGTTCTTAGTCACTCCCCGGAAGACATTAATCTCATCTGGTTTCCGAGCATTAAACTCATTGAATATCTGTAAGTTGAAACATACAAAATTGTTTAATAAGAATTGGAAGAATTAGAATATAACAAATTCTTGCAATTGTATAGTTGGCAGTGGCACCTACAGGATGCTTTCCTTCACCTCTCTCAAAATAAGAAGCCGCGGGGGGCGGAGGAGGATTGTCGAAACACAGCACAGTATTCCACACATTCCACAATTGAACATGGCACTCAATTCATGCAAACCAACTGAAAGTTCTATGGTTATTTTTCTAAAACCATAGCCACCTAAGTCTTAATGAAATCCTACATTCTCTCGTGTAATCATTTCATATATGCTATTCAAGAAAATGGAGTATGGGGGAGAATTCTATTCTATAATTCCATGTCTTATTAGATAAGAGCCCCCTAGTAAATGATGAGAATAAAGAGGAGTTCAATCCATCAGCCACCAAAAAAAACTCCAACCAAATGAGAATAAGAAAATAAAAGGAAAGGAAAGAAAAAAAAATGTTTCCAATGACATAAGGACCGGACAAATATCTCATATTTACATTTTAAAAAAGCACTTACTTGGCACAGGACGAATGCATTGAATATTAATGTATTCTTCACTTGAAAGGCATGGGCTCTAGAATCTTGATTAGGTAGAATACTCTCACCACAGAAGTTAAGAATGAGAAGAACAGTGATTTGATAGAGAGCCTGCAATGACAAATTAAATATCATTAGACGATAGGACCTAAGGAGACTCGTATTCCCAATGCTATGATGATCTTAACAAGGCTCTCCATAGAATAAACTAATTTACCTGTACGATCAAGTTCCTCCACATGATATTCGTAATAAGAGGTTCCCTGAAAGACAAAAATAAGTTCATAGTGAAACCGTGTATTTTAATTCAGACCCCAAATCAACCATATGCAGCTCAGTAGGTGCCTCTAAAGTTATAGAGAAAATGGGACCATTTTAGGTCCAGTTAAGTAAACCTTTGCTTTGGAAAAAGAAAAAAAGTAATCATGTATAAGGAAAAAACAAGTATGAAAGATTTGATAGACTTTGAATGAGAATGTGAAGAAAACAATGCAATTTACTCAAAATTAAACATGAAGACAATACGGTACACAGTGCACACACACAGAGACTTTGAGATTCTTTCTTCCCACTCATTTTCATGCTTTTGGAAGGAAAAGAGTGTAAGGCTTCATGGAAGTTCACATTTTGCTGGGGTGTGGTGGGTGTACTTTGTTGGAATAGAATGCAAGAGTTCTTTCTCAGCAATTCTTCACTGCCACAACTATTATGGGATAGGATTATTTCCTTGCCTTCCTTGTGAGTTAAAAAAAAATTCTTATCTGATATACGAAGGGATTGTACAGCTCTTTTGAGCTAATATATCACTTCTTCTGTTTCTTTTTTTTTTATCCCAACTGTTATCTTACAAGAATGTCTTCTTCTTGTTAAAGATATGAACCATTCATAAGCCTACACCTAATAGCTTAAGCTATTGGGAGAGTTGGTTCATGACTTGGTATGAGAGCCTCTATGGCCAAGTGGTCAAGAGTTCAATCCTTACCACCCTCATTCTTCCAAATAAAGTTGAATTTCAGCAAAAGGTATAATGAGCCTGTGCATCATTCACACTTTTGAGCCCAAAGAGCTCTTCCATGAGGGGGCATGTAAAAGATATAAATCATTCACCTAATAGCTTAAGCTATTGGGAGAGTTGGTTCATGACACCCTCCCTCCCTACCTTCTTTTCTCTTTATGATTTCTTTCATCCATAAATATCAAAAAAAAAAATTACTCATTTCAGAAATGCAAGAAAAATTATTACAGTGCCAGCAATGCTTCCCACCACCAAAATATCGCAAACAATAGCAAAGCTCTTATGTCTTTTCTTCCATATATCCTTATGGCGCATATCAATTTTTTTATTATTTAAAATAAATTGAAAATGCAAATATCATCATATCATACAACAGTAGAAAAAGCTACATTCAAAACCAACACCATGTTATACCTCTGATTGAAATTATACATACTAAAAGCAAAGACCTTCTTTACTGTTTAACCGTGCAAGCAGCAGGTGAATGAGCGATAGACATATCACGCATGTGACTAAAATCAAGTATAAGCCATGTGTACATATGTGTATGCATTTATGTGCCAGCTCCGAGTAGCTTTAAGAGTACTAAATTAATAAACATTAAAAAACATTAAACTTCACCTTCGGCCAACTGGTGATCTGTGCATAAGGCGATCTGTTGGTGGTTCAGTAGCCAGTGCAAGGGCCCCAAGTGTGTCCATGATAAGGTTGACCCACAAAAGCTGTACCCAAGAGCATATACATCAAAAACCAATATATACGTTTTCTCATTGTTTATGATTTTAATCACCCTTCCGCACGTTATATCAGACTTGGTTCTTGATAACAACCACTAAAGTCTAAGCCAGAAATATATTAATGGATTCACCAATTCAACTTTTCTACAGAACCCATGGGAAAAATAGTCAACACAGAACAATCTAAACTATAATCCTAACCCAGTAATAGTTCCTTTTTCGGGGGTGTTGCCCGTTGACCTAAACAAATGAGAATTGAGAGCTACTTTTCCTACACATTGGAAGCATATTTATAATAACACCTTTGAAACAATCTCAACCCGCTCAAGTAGTACATCTTAAATATATTACCTTTTATGTACGTCAAAGCACTAGAATCAGGAAGTTGTCTCATCAGCAAGCGCAAGCAATTTTGGAGTTATCAATTGATATTTTTAATTACATTCTTCTATTATGACTAGTACCACGTTAATAAATTAAAAGAAAATCAAGACAACATAGAAAAGATTAGACTTGTGAAAGTCGTGATGCCCGCGAAAATAGTCAAGCCGGGCCGCATAATCAGCCCCAAAAAATAAGGCCATCCGACTAAGCCTGTCGATTTTTACGCTGGCCTAATAACTTTTTTTCGCTTCATTCTTCATGCTCATTGCATTGGGCCAATGGCTCAGGTTGTAAGGCTAGTCTAGCCCAGTCTGCAGTCACGTGGCAGCATTCACTTCTTAGTTTCTTCAATTCTTCTCAGATCAAGTCTGTGCTGCAAATCTAGTCCCGTCACTATCTCACCCCTCAATTCGTTGTTAGCTAATGCCTATTAAGGTTGTCTCACGCCACTATTAACGCTGTGAAGCTCGTTAAGTTGGA
This sequence comes from Styphnolobium japonicum, assembly GCA_023212625.1. NCBI lineage: Eukaryota > Viridiplantae > Streptophyta > Magnoliopsida > Fabales > Fabaceae > Styphnolobium > Styphnolobium japonicum. Next base: position 7,271,550 of record JALBWW010000007.1, on the reverse strand, counting down.
GAGTTGGCACTTACATTATTTTATTAGCCATCCTCATTAGTCATTTTGTCATTCAGTGATTCTTCCCATTAAATAATAAACTGCATTCTGGGATCTTTCCCATTAATTGGTGTCAAACAATAAGGCTGTGTGCTTTACCCTTACAAATTACTCATTACATATTTAACTAATTAAATTTTATCGTCTCATTAATATTAATTACTCATTACTAAACATTTCACGTTGGCAAGGTGTATTCTCCAAAGGTGTGTTCATGTATCGAATAAGAAATCAATTCAAAATCTCCACATGTGACTTCTCAAGCTAGCCCGCTGGCCCTATAAATGGTCAGGCCAGGCCAGCTTTTGGTCATTCCAAAATTAATTGGCCCAGCCCGGTCTGGCCCAATCAAGTTACCGGCCCCCGATATAAGCAGGCGGGTCCATTTGGCAGCTCAAGTCTGATCGCCTATTTTTCACCATGTCTTCTGCTATACGATTACGAGGTTTTAAATTGTAGACATATGTGACTCTATTCGTAATTTGAGTCATACTTACAACTGGAAATAATGAAATATAACATGAGAGAAGAAAGAGAGGAGTACCTGTACTGCATTTAAAGGAACATCGCCAGAAGTTATTGCAGCCACAACATTTATTACGAGAGCAGCAACATTAACAGTGAGCTGAAACTGGATAAATTTCTGAATATTTGCATATACAGAACGGCCCCAGCGGACAACCTACACAGAATGAAGTAGACATCTTAGACAAATTACAGATTGGACCAATCTACTGGACACTTGTGTCTCGGTGAAATAAATCTCTCCTTAAGCCGAAATGAAACCAAAACCTAATCACACCCACTATTCCTGACAAGTTGGCATGTTTCTTGGCAATGATACGTTTATAGTCAATTCTTTTTATGCCGAAAGGGTCAAAAGGAAGTCAGTGCTAAAATAAGAGCCGGAGAAACAGGAAAAAATGTAAATGACTTCTTACTTGAGTATGAAATCATGTACCAGGCACAGACCCGAAAAAAAAAGACGACTATATCATATGTGCTCAAGTGAATAAATGACACGCTTACCTTTACTACTGATGCAAAGTTATCATCCAGGATTATAATATCTGAGCTTTCTTTTGCAACTTCAGTTCCTTGGATTCCCATAGAAAGACCAATATCTGCCTAAAATCAAAATAGTAAAACAAGAGATCAGTTTACCAAAAAAAATTATTTTAATAGTGGAGAATGGAACACGACAACCCAATCAAACAGATGGAGGCACAGGAGATAGGAAGAAAAACTTTGATACCACCAACTACCCAGGACACCTCTATCCTTAATTGCAAGAAACTGTCTGCTAGAAATGCATAAACTTTAAGGGCCAAAATGAAAAGAAATGCATCAAATTTACGACTAACTGTTGTGCAGAAGAAAAACACTTTGCTGGCAAATAATAAGTCCAAAAAAGAAAATGAAAGTGGCTTATTTCGATTCTCTCTCTTTCTCTCCCCCCCCCCCCTTTTTTCTCTGTCCCTGTCTTTTCAATTGGTAGGTCAAACACATTAAGCTGATAAAACATGATCTGATCTTCCAACGGAAGGGAGGGCGATGAGGCGCTACTAAAGCCAAAGGCTATTGGCATGGAAATAATTATAGAAGAAAAATAAAGTGTTAGTTTACAGAATGTCTCAATACGCTACTTACTCCACTTGTATTCTCATAATTAGATCATCATCTGTAATTATTGTTGCATCCAGAATATTGTCAATGCTGATAACAACGAAATTCATATATGCAGGCTTTTTACATTCAACAATTGCAAATGCAACTAGAGTCATGCCTACATGAACACATTGGAGCAACTGCTTAAGAGTATAGGTCAAATTACACAGAACTACATGTCTGCACAAAGAACACTTTTAATGAGAAAAGTTTATGGTGAAGTCCAGTAATCAATTATGGAAGCTCCATAGTATAGTGATGAAATGTGTGCATCAGTGAAGTATATATTCTTTCCTTGCAGGTTCATTCTTAAGAAAGTAATTAAAATAAAAAGCTTCGTAGTACTTTTGGTCCTCGAGTGTCAAAACTGCATCCAAGGAATATGACAGACCTCATGAAGTGCAGGAGCATCATTGGTGCCATCTCCTGTGACAGCAACGACTTCACCTCCTTTACGTAGTGCTTGCACAAGCAAAAGCTTGTCATTAGGAGAAGACCTCCCCATCACCTATATATGTTATGCAAATCACAATTAGAAAAAATATATTTAACTCGGACGCAATATGGCAGCATTTATTAGGATGGCCGGCATTCCTTTGTATAAGATTATTAATGAATGAATAAAATTCCCTTATCGAATATTTGTAGCTAATGCATATAACAAAATAGATCACAATGGAAGAAGCATACGGTTATTTTCTTAGCAAACTGCTCCCTATCTTTTTCAGATAGTTCACGGAATGTCTTTCCTTCAATTATATTTGGCTCAACAGCATCTTCATTTGAAGCCAGTATCCCACACTCCAAAGCTATTGCCTTTGCTGTTTGAAGGTTGTCTCCCGTAACCATGCGTACCTATGAGTTCATAAAGGTACAATGTGTTGCATTTCCTTGATTACATGTTGGAGTAACACTCATACTAGTTATAAAGTCAGAAACCATGTTCCAACACTGTCATTAACTGGTTTCTCAAGAAACTACGATCTATATATGAAGATATCAAGTTGATCAATCAATATGAAAACTATGCTCATCAAACATAAAAATGATATATTACCTTAACACCGGCATCAGTGCATACTTTCACAGCATCTTTGACACCAGGGCGACAAGGATCCTGAACATACAGATTAGTTTTGGCTTAGATGAAGGACTACACTGGGTTAATTTGAAAGCATAAGGACCAAGCAAGCTCCAGAGTAACTCCTCTTATTCCATATTCAGCAATGAGGAATATTTTAAAGCTCCTAATTTACAATCTTCATTCCATATATATAATATTTAGTATTTAAGTATAGAGCATTAAGGGTTTAAGAATATAAAATATAGTAACAAGAACACAGAACTTATTTGTACATAAAATGCCAAGTTATGAGACACATAAATTTCAACAAGTTTAACACAATATAACAGGAAAGTATACACTAGCGTTTTACCTTTATTCCAACAATAGCAAGCAAAACAAGCTCATGTTCTGGTAAGGACCATTGATCTAAATCATCCTCATTAGATGGAACTTTGTCCAATTCATATGATCTGTATGCAATGGCAACACAACGCAAGCTGCGAGCAGCCATGTCATCAATAGCCTCCTTGAAAAATACCTGCAAAAGAGTTTTAATTAAATATTGTCCAATTAACTGGGAAAATGATGAAAAATTTGTCAACTGCTCTTGGTTGCTATATTTTTGGAAAAATGACCAGTTGCTGTATTACCCAATATATATGTTGAGATTCATTGTATGCACTGAGTGCTTTGCTGTCTCAGTGTTGTTGCTTAGGTTTATATTCTGATTGTTTGTTACTTTAGATTGCCACTAACTAAAGCATCTCATAGTATATATTATTCTCATTGTATATGTTATCTTAGGGAATGATTATGTTTGTATACAAGGCTATAAATTCAGAACCTGAGAGTCATTTCTCTCAAGATTTTCATTCAATATCAGTCTCAATATTAGTCTTTCAAGTTGGTATCAGAGCCCACATCTTGTGGGTCTGATTGTTTCTTCACGAAACCGTCAAACAATCACTGTCTAAAGCTATAGTCCCGTCATCCGGCCACCATCCGGCCTAAGACTTCGGCCCTAGCCCCAGAAGACACCGGCAAGCCATCCACCGCTGATCGCTGCACAGTCGGAGTCCTCACGCCCTCTCACGCGACGTCATAGTTCAGCTGCACAGTCTGGGCGTGAATGCCACTCGCTGCCCTTCTGACCTCCAAACACCTCACCGCTGGTCCCAGTCCACCGATCGGCACCTCCTCCTTCAACTGGTCACTCCTCTGCCTGCGCGTGAAAGCCATGCGCCGCCACCCACTCTCCTATTCCGGCCAAGTCACCTGTACTTTGAACTCTGTTTTTCAAACACCACGTTGTGCTTATTGTGCAATCTTACCTCATTAGTCTCAAACTCAACTGAGACTTTGGTTATTGAAGTAGCCGAGGCATTTGTCTTTGGTCACTGTTTTTTATTCACCTTTTACCTAAAAGTCAGTCACCCATTCAACTTCATCAAATGGCTTTCGTACACGAAGATTCCGTTGCAACATTGATAAGGACTTGGTAGTATAGGATGCCAAAAAAATCTCACATTGAGTAGTATGGGCTGCCTAATGGCGTATTTAAGTGGCTTGGTTCTTCCCCCTTAATAGCTAGCTTTTAAGGGAGGGTTCCCCAAGTTGCTTAGATGCCTATCAAACATCCAGTGCAACCTCTGGTGCTGCTAATCCATCTTCACAAAGCAAAACTCCACTTTCCTTTGTCTTCTCTGGGAGTCCGTCTATAACCTCAGAGAAGCTCAATGGGAAGAACTACATGGATTGGCAAAATGCTGTGGAAATCTGGTTTTTGGGGCAAGGCCTATCTGATCACTTGACTCAAAAAGCCACAGATGTTAACGCAGCAGATCAAGATCAATGGAAGAAAGCAGACTATCAGTTAATTTCTCTCCTATGGTAGTCAATTGACCCAAAGTTGTTGGTGCATTTTCGCACCTACAAAACATGCTATGACATCTGGAAGAAAGCCCGCAGTGTCTATTCCAATGATATCCAACGCCTGTATGATGTGGTACACAACTTCGCTACACTTCAAATGACAAATAATGATCTCCCAACATATTTGACCAAGGCCCAGTCTACTATTGATGAAGACAAGTTGCTCTTAACTGGTAATGATATGAAAAACAAGGTAGATAACATGTGCATGGTGTTTGTTCTTCACAGTCTCCACAAAGACCTTGAATCTGTTCGGAATCAAATTCTGACTAATCCTAGCGTTCCTACAGTAGAAAACCTTATGGATCGCCTCTTACGAATTCCCCCCTCAGAAACTATGACCGGAACTGGTTCTTTTTCAAGCTCAGAATCATCTGCCTTTTCCTCTAACACCATCATTCGTGGGGGACCAGGTCGTGGCCGAGGAGGTCGTGGCTTTGGCAATCGTCCACAATGTTCATACTATAATCGCATGGGTCATACCAAAGACAAATGTTATTCTCTCATTGGATTCCCTGAGAAATCAGCCTATATGACATACCTGCAACCTCAAACTTCAGAAAAGCAGACTTGGAATAATAATCAGAATGTCTTATCCGACGCTGAATTCAAGGAGTATTTGCAGCTCAAATGAGTCCAATAAGGTCAATCTTCAGCCGCGGTAGCCCATACTGGTAAATCTATGATTTGTCTCTCATAGTCATTGCCTGTTGGATCTTGACTTTTGGATTCTGGTGCTTCTGATCATATAGCTGGTAATCCCTCTCTTTTCTCTACTATAACACAGCCTAAAACACCACATTATATCACTCTTGCTAATGGTTCCAAGACAAAAGCTACTGGCATTTGTCAAGCCACACCTCTTTCATCCTTATCTCTAAATTATGTTCTCTTTATACCTGATTGTCCCTTTAACTTAGTCTCTGTTAGTCAACTTACTTGTAACCTTAATTGCTCCATCACTTTTACTAATAACTCTTTTTTCATCCAGGACTAAAATACGGGACAAATGATTGGCACATGATCTGAATCACATGGCCTTTACTATTTTCATCCACCATCTTCAGTTGCTTGCACCATTACTGACTCTCCAGATCTCCTTCATCGTCGTCTTGGTCATCCTAGTCTCAATAAATTAAATAAAATGGTCTCACATTTGTCTCACTTACGGTCCCTAGAGTGTGAGCCATGTCAGCTTGGCAAACATGTACGAGCTTTTTCTCCAAGCAGGAATACTCGTTAAACAACCACTCATTTTGGTCTTGTTCATTTTGACATATGGGGTCCTAGTTGAGTCAGCTCTATCTTAGGGCATAGGTATTTTGTTACTTTCATTGATGATTTCTCAAGATGTACTTGGATATTTTTAATGAAAGACCATTCTGAACTATCAACAATTTTTCAGCATTTTTACAAAGAGATTCAAACCCAATTTGGACATTCTATCCATATTTTACGAAGTGATAATGTCAAAGAATATTTTTCTGCATCCTTTAATCAATTTATGAACTCTCATGGCATGATTCACCAATCTTCTTGTCCACACACACCCCAACAAAATGGCATTGCTGAAAGAAAACACCGTCATATTATTGAAACCGCACGTACTCTTTTGTTACATGCCAATGTACCTTTAAAATTTTAGGGTGATGCTGTTCTTATTACTGGTTTCTTAATAAATCGGATGTCATCTTCTGCTTTGAATAACAAAATACCATTTTCCATCGTGTTCCCAGAGAAACCACTGTTTAATGTTCCCCCACGAATATTTGGTTCTACATGTTTTGTTCATGATCTCGCACCAGGTCTTAACAAGTTGTTTGTCCGTGCTGTCAAATGTATCTTTCTTGGTTATTCTCATGTTCAAAAAGGATACAAATGCTATTCTCCAGCTACTCATCGTTTCTACATGTCTGCCGATGTTACCTTCTTTGAGGATACCCTTTATTTCACCTCCTCCATAACACTAACATATATTTCCCAGGTATCACCTCTTCCTTAGTCTATCCCAACTGTTGTCCAGGCTCCTATTCCACTTGTGTCTCTCTCTCCTTCTTCCCAACCTTTTATTACTTACCAGCGTCGTCCTCGCTCAGCACCATTGAAAGATGTTGTACCTGAACAGGCCGGTGATTCATCTCCTACTCCAGTTGATCTACCTGCTCCGGATCCACCTGAGTCTCCTACTGACTTACCTATCGCCCTCCGTAAAGGTACACGTTCCACCTACAATCCTTATCCCATCTATAACTTCTTAAATTATCACCGTATATCTCCTTCCCATTATGCTTTTGTCTCCGCCATTTCCTCTGTTTCTATTCCTAAAAATGTACAGGAAGAACTTTCCCATCCAAGATGGCGGCAGGCTATGATTGATGAGATGGAAGCCTTAGAATCCAATACCACATGGACTCTTGTTCCTAATCCTCCTAGGAATTCCACAGTTGCTTGTCGTTGGGTATTTACTATCAAAGTCGGACCAGACGGTCAAATTGATCGCCTAAAAGCCCGTTTAGTTGCTAAATGATATACTCAGATCTTTGGGCTCGATTACGGTGACACTTTTTCTTCTGTTGCCAAAATGGCTTCAGTTCGTCTTTTCTTAGCCATGGCAGCCATGCGTTGCTGGCCCCTACATTAGTTGGACATTAAAAATGCTTTCCTCCATGGTGAATTAACTGAGGAAGTTTATATGGAGAAACCACATGGTTTTGTTGCTCCGGGGGAGTCTTGTAGCTTTGTTTGCAGGTTACACAAAACCTTATATGGCCTCAAGCAAAGTCCTCAGGCATGGTTTGGGAAATTCAGTACAGCTCTCCAACATTTTGGCATGATTCGCAGTGAAGCAGATCACTCTGTCTTTTATAAATGCTCTCCCCTTGGCCAGTACATTTATCTTGTTGTATATGTAGATGACATTGTCATTACAGGGGATGATCATGATGACATTAAAAGTCTCAAGCAATATCTATCTCAACAGTTTGACACCAAAGACTTGAGACGATTACGATATTTTCTTGGAATTGAAGTTGCTCAGTCTGATTCAGGAATTGCTATATCTCAGAGGAAATATGCTCTTGATATTTTGGAGGAAATTGACATGCTATTGTAAGATGATCGACATACCTATGGATCCCAATGTTAAACTTATGCCAGATCAGGGGGAGCCATACTCAGATCCAGGAAGATATCGAAGATTAGTTGGAAAACTGAATTATCTCACTATTACCAGATCTGACATCTCCTTCGCTGTCAGCGTTGTGAGCCAATTTCTCAATTCTCCCCGTGAGAGTCATTGGGATGCAGTAGTTCAAATCCTTAGATACATTAAAAGTTCTCCTGGGAGGACTAATTTATCAAAGTAGAGGCCATACTGACATTGTTGCTTACACAGATGCAGATTGGGCTGGTTGCCCAAGTGATAAACGGTCAACCTCAGGCTATTGTGTTCTCATTGGAGCCAACCTCATTGCATGGAAAAGTAAGAAGCAAAGTGTTGTAGCTAATCAAGTGCAAAACCGGAATATAAAGCTATGACCCTTACTACATGCGAGCTCATTTGGCTAAAGCAGCTGCTCTCTGAGTTAAAATTCTGTAAGATTGGGCTCATGAGCCTTATATGTGATAATCAGGCAGCCTTGCATATTGCCTCCAATCCTGTCTTCCACGAGCGAACCAAACACATCAAGATCGATTGCCACTTCATCCGCAAAAAGATTGTATCGGGAGAAATCACAACGTCATTTGTGAGCTCCAATGATCAACTGGTAGACATGCTCACTAAATCACTCTGGGGTCCAAGAATAAAATATATATATATGACAAGCTACATGCATATGACATATTTGCACCAGCTTGAGGGGGAGTGTTGAGATTCATTGTATGCATTGAGTGCTTTGCTGTCTCAGTGCTGTTGCTTAGGTGTATATTCTGATTGTCTGTTACTTTAGATTGCCACTAACTAAAGCATCTCATAGTATATATTATTCTCATTGTATATGTTATCTTAGGGAATGATTATGTTTGTATACTAGGCTATAAATTTAGAACCTGAGAGGCATTTCTCTCAAGATTTTCATTCAATATCAGTCTCAATATTAGTCTTTCAAGTATATAATTACATAATTTGGCATCAGAGTAACTTGAAACAACAGTATAACCACATTGATAAGAATAAGTGATTTGGTGGTAGCCATATTCCATGTAATTTTTAATTTCTGTTAGCTATCAATCCAAAGAAAAAGTTTTTCTTATCTCCATTTGTTCAATTCGATGTTTTTCTAGGACTTGAAACTGTTATTCCTAACCTTGTCTTCTTCAATAGATTGCAAGTGACCATTTGAATCAAGATATTGAGTACATGTTCCTAGAACTATCTCTGCAGCTCCTTTCCAATGTATATGTACTCCAGACTCCACCTGCCAGGAAAATTGCAATCATTATATCTTACAGAAAAGATTATGGAAAATTAATATAATGAATCAATAGAAGGCATATGTAGCCTATGCACATGATATGATTCCATAATAACAAAGTAAACAATATTCACTTCTATAACTTCAATTAGTTCACAAGTGAAAGTAAAAAATTGAAACCACAAGGGATGAATATCTATGTCTGATAATAGTTATAAAGTACAATAAATGAAGGGATGAATCAGTAAATAATTTTATCAAATGATTACCAGCTTCAGAGCAACACCACCTCGCTTTTTCTCAGAATTGAACGGGAAGACATGGAGAACTGTTGAACTTGATCTGATAAGATTGAAATTCATCCCCAACTGCCATATGTACTCAATAAATAAGTAGCTTCAAAATCAACATATTAATAAAGGAAGGGGGGAAAGAACAGAGAAAAAGAAATAATAATAAAGGGGAAAAATAATCAGCAAGGGTACCTTGACTGCCCAAGAAAGAATTGCCTTCTCTGTAGGAGATCCTGACACCTCTGCCTGTCCGCCATCCTACCAAAGCATATGCAGTCACAGATGTAATGCTTAATGGATATATAATTCTATAATTCAAAATATTCATCAAACCATAACCATGGTTGTAACAATTAAAGAGGACAAGAACAGGTTAATAAAGAAATTTCTATGACCTTGTATGTTACTAACATTCACAACAAAACCAGTGCAATCTCATATCAGTGAATAAACAATCACTAAATCCAGTTTGTTGTTTATTATCTGTTAGCTTATATCAGGAACTCTATTGGTTCATATTGGCCAACATGAAAGAAACTAGCCACAAGCGCACTAGATGGCCATTATCAGATACCAAAAATAAGAATAAGAGCCTCCAAACACCGCCATCAATCTTATTCATAACTCCCATTCTGAAACTTAAAAAATTTAGATTAACTTTCAATTTTAAGAGAAATTCACAAAGTTCCTTTAAACCAACTTCTATGTCTGTGAGTAACTTAACATCAGCTTTATCAGCGTCAGGCAATATGCAAGAGGCACAAAGATAAGCTACAGCCACAGGATATAAATGCAGGTTCCAACTGTGCATTTTTATTTATTAATTTTAAAGATATATTTTTCACAAGTAGTTGTTAGCAGGAATAGCTTCTTTTTTTTTTTAAATCCAGCTACAGTATTTTGTTTTGATAATTCTAGCACTTTAGAATTAACAAATATTGACATTCGTACACTTCATGCAGAAAGAATCCCAAGCCCAACAAAAATCTCTGAATTATCTTGAATGCATACAAATTCTATTGAAGTACTCCTGGATTATTTTCAGATCTTCTCGAAGATGAATGCACACATATATGATCTATGTCAATAATTGTGAGCACGTCAGTGTGTGTTTGTGTATTTGTGTATGCATGCATTTGTCTATTTGAAGAATCACAAGATACTGTTCCCCTCAAACAAAAATTCCAATCGACCATGAGAGATCCTTGAGTTAATTTAGCACCTAGTATCACAATATAAAAGGGAACCTTAGATACAGTTGTTAAAATTAAGTAGAAAGGAAAACCTTAGGCACAAAAACATGTCCAGTTGTATTCTGTGCAATGCCCTCATTTATCAGAGATAAAACTTCTGGATGCAACTTTGATGAGTCATCTGGTGGATTTAGTTTCTTCCTCCCAACATATGCCTCGACTACAGTCATCTACAATGCCATAAAATAAGTTACTATTAAATCCTGATAATTCAAGGATTTTAAATGAAATGAAGAAAATGGAGATAACTGGGAGTTATCTGTTATGCAGAATGGATTAATAGCCTTTTTACAAATCATAAACCATATTAGATAGACTATGCCTTTTACAAAAATATGGACACGTACGTGCAACAATGGGTCTATGAGTCTATCAAACAACTGAAGCCATTCATTTAACTACTGATTTGTTCTATGAGTTTCTTCTCTCTATTTCTCCAGATTAGCCTTAATAAATAATGTATCCTTCTCTCATCCATACAGCAGCCTAGCATTTATGAAAGAGAATGGAAATGAAACCACTTTGCTTCATCAACCCCCCAAAACAAAATCTATGTTTTTATCTTCATGAAATTATATTGTTTAAATGTCTGGAAACCATCAGCATTTTTAATCAAAAATAATATATAGTGTGCTACAAGTAAACTGAAAATTTTAGGAAAGGAGCAATGATCAATGTGTTATGAACCCAAAACCACCTAAACTTAGAGATTGCATAAATTAGATGACTCTTAAAGCTTTTATTCATTTGCATGAATGTGTTATGAACCCTAAACCACCTAACTTAAAGCTTTTATTCATTTGCATGAATGTGCTATGAACCCTAAACCACCTAAACTTAGAGATTGCATAAATTAGATGACTCTTAAAGCTTTTATTCATTTGCATAAATGTGTTATGAACCCTAAACCACCTAAACTTAGAGATTGCATAAACTGGATAACTCTTCAAGCTTTTATTTATGCATAAATGTAAATTATAGCCATAACTCCTTTTAGACAATCCAAGCTTTCGACTATGGAACTCACCTGATTTAAGGTCAATGTTCCTGTCTTATCACTGCAAATCGTTGTAGCAGAGCCCATAGTTTCGCAGGCTGACAGCCTTCGTACCTGCACATCTGTGGTTGTTAGAAAAGAGGTTTTAAAACTAAAAATGACATAAAGAATTGCAAAACTAAGAATATTGTGGTGATTGTTGGAGAATAAAATGATACTTACCAAGGCTTTGTCTGCCATCATTTTCCGCATTGAGTATGCCAGGCTATCATGAAAGCAACAGAGGAAGAAAGTAACACAGATTAGAAGAAAACAACAATATCAGAGACCTAGTTTTGGCTACATCTGGGTTGTAAAATGAAATAACCTAGCAACTTGTACTTACGTTAAGGTAACAGCCAAAGGCAGACCTTCAGGCACCGCAACAACCACAATTGTGACCTGCATTGCTATATTTAGTTAAAAAACTATTAAAAAGAAGAAGAAAAAATAAATGTATAAAACAGTTCAGAACTCGCACTTACTGCAATGGTAAAAATTTTGATGACCCCATCTACTGCATCACTAATACTAGTCTTTCCGGCAATAAATTCGACACTTCCATCTAAATCTTTCGTATTGCCAGAAAAGTATCTACAATTCCGAAGTCATAACATAACAATTAACAAGTCAAAGATGGCGCAGAGCCTGTATTAATGAGTTACGACCTACAAAGAGAACAATTTATGTTTACCTGCCCAAGAGGACTGCAAGCACAGAAACAGCTACAGTAAGCCCAACTATGCCAATAAAAGTTGCTACTCCATTCAAACGCACCTATTACATGTCACCAAAAATAAGTTTAAGTTTGAAAACGTGAGTTTCTTTTTGAGGTACTGCTAAAGCAACAGCCTTTCAATTCTTTGTTTAGGATGGGGCAGGGGGAACCTGTAACGGAGTCTCTTCTCCAGTATCCTCTGAGATACTTGCCATCAACAATCCCCACTCAGTATTTATACCAACACCAGTTACCTACAGATGGCAGTATAAATGTGATTCATGGTGGTGGCATTCTGAAAAATTGTTCCATGTGCTTAAAAACCACTTGAATCATAATCAAAATAGGATGAGTATTGTACACACTTTTGCATAGAGTAAAATACCCATTAACGACCATGAACAACAGAATGATAATAAAATTTCAATAAAAATAATTATTAAAAGAATCAAATTAATTGCATTACAAAGACACAAGCAAACTATTCGAACAACTAATAATTAAAATTTTCCAGGAGGAAATTAAAACTCAAATTAAAAATTAATTTTACATTTTCATCTAGAAAAAATTAACATTTAGGTTATCCATTTCAAAGTATTTTAATTAATTAAAATCATCAACAATGTAACGCAATCAGCCATCTCAGTTGGCCCTTAACAAAGATTAAGATTTTCATCATACTGTTAAGGCTGAAAAGTCCAACCACCCCCCCCCCCCGGCCCTGCCCGCTAAAAAACAAAACCAACAAAAAAAATCACATTAAAGAAAATCAAAATTAACAAGGAAAGAAAATATTAGCATGCATGCTGCCTAAGCAGAATGCAGCAACAAACTTAATAAGCCAGAAACTTTTTAATAATTCAAAACCCAAAAATCAATTATTTTTATATCAACAGTAGCCATTACTCATCAAATAACAAGCAAACTAGCGTAAGAGGATATAATATCATATTATACCAGCATAACACCAACTCCATCTGCTACTTTGCAACCGGACATCAAAAAGGGCGCCTTGTGATCCTTGTGAACCTGCAGAACACTCGTTGCTTAAAAATCATAACTAAAAACCCGATAATTTGGTCAGTAGAAGGTATAAGAAACATACGATCTTGCTTTCACCAGTCATACTGGATTCATCAATGGCAAGTGAGTGACCAGTGATTAATACTCCGTCAGCAGGAACCTGACGCCCATTGAGTAATTAATGTAGAAAGAAAACTATTCAATTTCCAGACAAACAAACTCAAATATCATTCAAACTCACCTGATCTCCTATTTTAAGGGGTATAACATCACCAACAACAATATCAAATATCGATATCTTAATTGTTCTACCACCTCTAATGACCTGTAACAAGTTCGACAGTATATGATTAGTTTAGCTTCCTAATGATGAATTATGTACTAATAATATAATGTTACACACCTCCAATTGTATATTTTGTTTTTCTGCATTCAAATTCTGAAACTGCAGAGATTGCCGATAATCACTGACAGCTGGCAGACAAAAAGGCAAAAGTAACAACATAAAGTCAGTCTAAGAAATAAATTGATACAGCTTGTATTAGGGTCACTAATAAACAAAATTCCAAAAAGAACATAAATAGTTCGAGGCAAAATAAAAGTTTATCTTAATATTGATATGGCCCTTCTATGGACACCTATAAATATTTTGATAAGTTTAAATTCATTGTTTATTCATCAAAAACCAAACAAAAAAGGATTATATACAATACCTGTAACTACAATGACAAGAAAAACTGCGAAAGCAATGCTTCCCCCATCATACCATCCTTCATCCAAACCCTAGCAAATACAAATGAAGGAAACGATAAACCTTCGTGAATGATAACGTTTTCAATAGAATGAAAGAAACAAATATATTCCAATGACATGAATAATCAGAAGATTTAAAACCAAGGACCATGAAGAAACAGACATATAAAGAGAAACGACAAGGGTCCCGAAATAAAACGCATGAAGTAAACAAGTAAAATTTAGTAATACCAAAAGGCAAAAGAAATAATAAAGTGAATATCTATTGTTAATGGAATTTGATGAATTCAATTTATTTTATCATGTATGCCCTGCTCAAGTATTGCTAACATACATCAATAATGCTGGCCGGCAATATTCCTGAAACATAGATTTCAAGAACATCATAAAGCACAAACTAGCATCAAATTTTCTTATTACTGATTGGATGAGTTCATACATCCAAGTTTTGCATCACATCCGACAATAATAGATTGTGAAGAAACAGTTTCTTCATGTAAAGGATATTTGAAATGCTTCACAGTTCACAATCCTATGGCTATGATCAAATTTCAGTGGACCTGTGCAATTTGTTTTCTATCATAATTGCATTATATGAGTTATTTGTAATTGACATATATTAATTTTAGTATCTTACTCCGCATTATACTCACTGTTCTTGATTTTGTATAACGATTCCATATGAAAGAAAAATTGTTCAAAACTGATAAAACCTGGTGAGATTCTGATAGAGAACTGGAAATCAGGTATAGTACTATTGAATGCACTGTATTAACTCCTCTCTCATTCTCCGATACTGAAAGAGATATCAGTACAGAGAAGGCCTATACAAGGGACTGCTCTAACAAAGAAACTGAACCCGATATTCCTACTCAATTACTGTCTACCCTCTCAGCATCCACTCACTTTCTTTTAATCATTCTCTCTAACAGAATTCACGCCTTCCTCACACTCCCCCTACCACGTAGGAATTCTGATATTCCTATAGTGGATATTCTCTTTAGCCCCCTCACTCCCACGTGGTGGTTTGGTTCCTTGCAGCTTTTATTTCCCCTCCTGGTGTACACCTTTGCAATAGGGGGTCTAACAATATTCTCCCCTAGCAATTTCACCTTGCCCTTAAGGTGAAAATCAGGGAAATGGTCCTGTATGGTGGCAGCAGCTTCCCATGAGCTCTCAAAGTCTGGTAAATCCTTCCATTTAATGAGGACCTCTGGTGTGCCATCGGTTGCTTTCCTGATATTCAGGACGTCAGCTGGATGCACCTCCAGCTCCCACTTGGGACCCTGCAACTGCTCTCATGAGCAAAGATAAATAGAAAACTAGGTGGATACGGCTGTAATCAGGAAGTTGTAGTTGATATGCCACTTGTCCTACCCTTTCCAATACCTCGAAGGGACCATAAAATCGAGGACTCAACTTCTCATTGATTTTTCTGGCTAAGGACTCGAGTCAATAAGGTTGGATTTTTAAGTACCCAAAGTCACCCAGTTGATAGCTTACATCCCTCCTTTTCTTGTCAGCCTGATGTTTCATTCTATTTTGAGCCAGCACCAAATTCTCTTTAAGCTCATCTAGCACCATATTCCTAGCTGCTACCAGCTGATTAACTTCTTCCACTGTTGAGAAATCTCCAGAACACTGGAGAAGGGTGGGAGGTACTCTCCCATATAATGCCTTAAAAGTTGACATTTTGGTGGAGCTGTTATAGTTAGCGTTGTGGGACATCTTTCACTCACACTTGAATTCCTAACAAGCCTTAACTCCATCTGCTGAAATAATATGCCCAAGTACTAAAGTTGAGGTAGCCCAAAGGCACACTTTTCTTATTCACCAACAATTGCTTCTCTTTCAATCGCTGCAAAACCACCCTCAAATGTGCCAAATGTTTCTGTTGATTGCAGCTGTACACTAGTATGTCATCAAACTCCAAAAACATCTAAACACTTCATTCATAAGGGATTGGAAAGTAGATGAGGCATTAGAGAACCTAAAGGGCATCACAAGGTACCCTCTCAGCACCCATCCCGTTTCTTTTAAACATTCTCTCTAACAGAACTCACCCCTTCCTCGCACTCCCCCTGTCACGTAGGAATTTTGTTATTCCTATAGTGGATATTCTTTTTAGCCCCTTCATTGCCCACGTGGTGGTTTGGTTCCTTGCAGCTTTTATTTCCCCTCCTGGTGTACACCTTTGTAATAAGGGGTCTAACATATTCATCTTAAGATTTTCTTTTAAATCTATCAACTATCAAGAGAGGCAAAAGCCTAACAAAGCATAAGTGTGAAGCACATGTGCCCAGAACCTAATTTCTCACATAATTAAGCTTCATATCCTTCCACAAAACCAGGGAACTATTAACAATGCTCAATTTACTGTTGTGATTGATGAGGATTAGCAAATATGAGTATAAATCACACCTCTGTTTTTATTCCAAGTGCCAATGACACCGCAGCTGCTATAATCAATATTATAAGAGTCAGATCTTGCCAAGCTTCCCATAGAAACCTCTGTAAAACAATCGCATAGAATTAAATCAATTAGTACCAGCATAGCAACTAATTCATCAATTGTAATTTTGAAAAAAATAGAAGGATAGCATCATAAAGAATATACCCAGAAACTTCTCCCCTTTTTCCGAGGATATGTATTAGTTCCAAATGCATTTTTCCTTTTTAATAGATCAGCATCATCTCCACAAATTCCTTTCTCCGCATTTGATTTTAGTAAATTTGATAAGCCTTTAATCTGAACAATATATCACTAGATTATATTAGCAAAGCAAATCACTTCAACATCTGTGTAAGCAACCAAAAAATATGTTGAAGTAGACTTGCCCCTCCATATTGTTGTAAAGCAGAAACATTCTGATCCTTAGACATAGAAGCAAGTTGTTCGAGGCCAACTGCATAGTCACCAACTGGAGTTGGGGGCGTCACTGCTGTACTTATCACTGGATGATACAAAATATAAATTGAAAGATCGTAATAAGTAACTCAAAATGCATAAGCTTTAACCACATGCAGTTATGTGAATTTAGTGTTATAATAATAAACAAAAAAAAACTAAATTTGTACTTGGCAAAAACAGATAAGTTAATTGAAAGCTACAACAAAGATTCTTGCAACCGAATACAGATTGATTTATGTATAGAGAATTATGTAGGACTTAAAAGCAATTAATGTTACAATAGTTCTATACGGTGCATGACTTTCACCAGTGAATATTTCTAAACTGCATATCCACCTAAGGATATTAAATACATTAGAACTTTTTATTGCAGGTACAGAAAACCAGATAATTTAATTATTTTCCCAACCATTACTAAAGACAGAAGCTGTACTTTATAAGAAAGGAAGTATACCTAGTTCACGTTCACCAGCCAATCTGAAAAGCAGTGCTGCCTAATAGAACAATTAATCATTGATTAGAAAAGTAAAAGACGGTTAGAAACTATTGGGAAACATGATTGCTATTAAGAAACATTACTCTTATGACTTGTGCATGGGCTCTAATCATGCTTTTCTTTTGCTCTTTCTCCTCCTCCTTTTTCAAGTCCAGAGTATATCTAAAACGCCTGGACGCATTGAGCACCAGTGCCGCTTGCTGCAAACGAGTGAAACTTCAGTTTAGATGCCTTGCAAAAGCATACGACTATACTAATGTTCCTTGCAAAAATACAGTAGTTAAACACAATCCAGTGATTACAATAATGCTAAAACTGGCATCGATTGGTGAATTAGCCGTGACAAACTCTACAGTAGAGTATCAAGTGCTGCTCGTGAGTCAGAAATCCAATTTCTACAAAAGAGATTCCTTTGAATATGATAAGGGGAGAGTTTATTGCTGTTTAGAATTAGCTTAAGAACATGAATATATGGTACTTTTGAACAATGTTGGAAACTAATTCCTTGGGCCCACACCAAAGAAGCATCTTAGAATTTTCGTTTAGAATTGCTATTATGTCCATTTATTCAATACTTATCATCCAACTTGTAGCAAAATCAAGGGTCGCAGCAAACTAATTAATTGCGATAGGTTCCCTTTCGCTGGTCTTCTATTTCTGTACCTATTGGATACACTTGCAGGTTGTTAATTATCGCAATGTGCAACTCATTCGTTTCTTCTTTTTTTTTTTAGCTTAAATTTTAAACAAAACACGCATACTTCATCAAATCAAAATGCGTTAATTCAATCCCTACCGCTCTACAACACTCTACAGAACAACACTACGGACTGACGTATAAATCTAAACACAGAGCTTCCAGATATTGCATTTTCAAATGAAACGCAAAGAGGGTTAAAAAAAAAAGCAAGTCGAACGCATTCTGAATTTCTGATCAGTTGCAACGAGTTGCTGATTACACTAACGAATGCATCTCTACATACACAACAACAATGCAACCATATATATACAATGCACATTTTACGAATAGCAAAATGCGCGCATCTGAGAGTGAAGCCAAAAACATGACGCGATTTCAACGGCATCGATCGAGCGTACACGGAACCGCTCAATCCGCATTGATTGATGCACAAAATGCAGGTGAAAAAATACGGTTAGTACATAACATATAATTAGTAAATATAGGATGAACATTGAAAGAGATGGATAGAAAATAGAAACGGCGAGGTCGAAGTTGAAGAAATAGAAATAGAATGCTTACTCTCCAACGCCTGAGCGTCTCGTGCGGTGCATTCTTGGTGTGCGCAATGTCGAAAGGATCGTCGGGATCGACGAGTTCGTCGTCGTCGTCATGGTTGTTGTTGTTGATGGAGGGAGGAGGGAGGGCGGCGGCGGCGTCAGGGTGGCTGTCGGAGATGGTGACGGTGAGGTGGCCGTTGGAGGAGGAATTGGAGCCATGCGATGTGGTGGAAGTCATGGTTGCCGCCTTGGCCGCGGAAGAAGAAGAACGATAAGAGCTTCCTCGGAATTCAAATGCTCACTGCAATAATGCGAGGGAAAACGCAAAAGGCATGTGAGAGACAGAAAGAGATGGCAGGCAACAGCTACAGAGAGAAAAGAAAAGGCACTAATCAGAACAGAAAGGCTCCGTATACGGGGCCCACCATCTCCGTCCAAGCAGAGCAATGCGGTAAATAATAATATGATGGTTAAAAATATTAATTAAAGAATAAAAAATTATTTAAAAATTATTTTAAAAATAATAATAATAATAAGGAATCAATGAATGAGTTTTGCCCTTGGATTGGGTTGAGGCAGAGCCACAACTCTTTCGCTGTGCTATTGTTTGGCGATGCTAGAGTGGCGCTCCATTCCGTTAACATTTGGTGGACAATAACCCAGGACATACAGGTAAATTAGCTCATCCTTCATTCATTTTCTGATTTTCAGCACCCTTCTCTCTCTTTCTCTTTTTTTTTTCTTTCTAATTTTGTTCTAAAAATAGAAAGAAAGAAAAAACAAACAAGACATATTGCTATACATGAACTAACAAGAAGGCACGATTATTATTGGTATATTCTTTGTTTCTGGAGGTATTTTTTTGAAATTAAATTAAGATATGATGGAATTAACCAAGTATTATATAGTAATTACTTACCTGAAGAGAAAGATGGAGTATGAATCTGCATGAAATGATGAGTTAATGAAGCGAACCATGGACATAAAAATGGGACTGTATATTTCTGGAATCGAATTTCCACTCCCGAGTATCAGTATCAGTATCACTCGAAACTCGATAGAGAAGGAGACTTATTTTGGACTTGGAAATGCATGATTCTGCTGTAAAGGAGACTGTGATGAACATGAACGAGTATATATATATATATATAATAACAATTTTGATGGAATGGAAACAAAAATATTTATAAAAAAAAAGTATACATACCGTAAGAGAAAGAAGATGTTTGATTGTGTATGAGCGTGGACATACAAATCGACCAGTATTCGGTAATAGAGATTTCGATCCGATTACTGATATCACTTATCAGTTATTCGTATCAGTATATATCACTAAAAAAACAAGGTTTGAGTTTCTTCTTGCCTGGTGAGAAAGAGAAAAGGATGAGGAATTGACTTTAGGAGACTTGAGGTTTGGAAAAAAGCTAGGCGAAGTTTCCCGGAAACTTCCTACGCATCCATCGTGCATCCACCAATAAGTGTTTTTGGCATGCATGCAGTTATAAGTTATAACTAATAGGGATACAGTACCATTTTTTATTTTTTACACGTTTAAATGTTTAATAGTTAATACGGAAAAGAATTAATGTTAACAAAATTAATTTACGTTTATATTTTAAAGTTATTTTAGAAAAATTAATTTTGTTTGAATAATGTAAAGTAAAATCGGTTTTTAAAAAAAATGCCAAAAAGAAAGTGGCCTTTGAAAGTCATGTGAGTAAAAATAAAAAATAAAAAATAAAAAAATTGGGAGTAGTTATGTAATTGCCTGCTGGCTTTTGAATAGTAATCAAAGGAGAAGTAAGAAAAAATTGCTGCAAATAGAATTTCTTTTATGCGTAAAGGCAGCATAAACACGTTCACTTTCAGTGCGTTTGGTAGCCAAACATTAAAATGCTTGCTTAAGATTCCGAATAACTCAAGCAGGCGTTGAGCCAAAGCAAACAAGCTTCAAGTAAAAGTACTTACGAAGAATATTAATAATTGTACAAAGTTGCATTGGCGTTTAGTAGAATTCCAATAAACAGATTGCATGTCAACTCTGATGAAAGTAATTCTTTTTACGCCAACTTGTGTTTGCGGGGAATGAAATCTAAAACAAACAGATTGTAACATGAATATACATTTGACACAAAAAGGTTTTTAAGACATTTTATATTATTTAAATAAAATTATGGTAAAATAAAGTGAGCAAGATTTTCATCACAAATCACGTTTTGGTAGAAGTAACATTTTGTTGCTTTTGCGGTGAAAGAAAACTTGTTTGTGTATGTATTGACAAAAATAATCTTATACTTTGATATTATATCACGATTTTAATAATATTTAAATAAATATAACATAATTATTTTTAAAAATATTATTATAGTTATACTTAAAGTGATTTTATTTTACAATACCCCAAATAAACTTGACTTTTTAACAAATTTATTTTACAAATCAATTTATTTATAATCAATCTTTTTAACATGTTGCGTGTTTGGATTAGCTGTGAAAAAAAGAATATGTTAAAAATTGATTATGTGTACAATCGATTTTCAAGAAAATCGATTATAAGAAAATTAATTTATGTTTGGATATGTTAATTCATAATCGATTTTATAATAAAGAGTTTTGTTTTGATTGTATAAAAAAAATCAATTTTATGTATTAAATTACCAAAAGATAGATGAAATGATTGAAAAAATTATTTCATTGAGGGCAAATAGGTATTTCTCTTTCAAAACTTTTGAAATAATTTAAAATCAAATAATTAAAAGTTTAAAATAACAGCTTTTTAAAAAAAATCTGTTTTTAGTTATGAAATAATAATTTTAACTTATAATCAATTTTATACACTTTAAACAAACAAGATATATTTTAGATAAAACAACTTTTAATTGAAAAAAAAAATGATTATTCTAAAAATTTAAGCAAATCCAAACATGCTCTTAGAACATATTTGGGAAAGATTAATTCTTTTCCAAAATAGTTTTTTTCAATAAAAACTTGTTTTATTTAAAATCTATCTTGTTTTTCTATAACTAAAAACAACTTTTTTAAAAAAAGCTATTATTTTAAGTTTTTTATTATTTGATTTTAGATTATTTGAAAAAATTTAAGAGATAAATACATATTTGTCCTCAATCAAATAACTTTTTTAATCATTTCATACATCTTTTGGTAATTTAATACATAAAAGTGATTTTTTTATACAATCCAAACAAAACTCATTATCATAAAATCGATTATGAATTAACATATCCAAATATAAATTATTTTTCTTATAATCAATTTTCTTGAAAATTGATTATACATATAATCAATTTTTTCACATAATTTTTTTTTCACTGCTAATCCAAACACGCGCTTAGAGCTTTTAATTATGTGATTATAGCTTATTTCAAAAGCTGTGATAGATAAATATTTTTTTACCCTCAACTAAATAAAATTTTTAATCATTTTATATCTCTTTTAGTAATTTAATACATAAAAGTGATTTTTTTATACAATCCAAACAATTTTTTTTATTTTAAAATCGATTATGAACTAACACATCCAAACATAAATTAATTTTTTCGTAATCAATTTTTTTGAAAATCGATCATACATATATTTGATTTTTAACATAATCTTTTTTTACAACTAATTTAAACATACACTAAGTATTTTAAATTTAATTTATACACACCTCACTTAATATATACAAAATTTATTTTAATAAGTTAAAATTCTGCTAAAATACCAAACCTGTGTGCACACTGGAAATTTTTAAACGTGGTCTAATTTATTTTCAAAGCCATTTGGAACGTGTTAGAAGTAAAGAGTTTAAAAATTTTGCAGGATATCAGTGATTTAAACTTTTCTACCGTTGTTGTAACAAAAAGAAAGTCTAATTTATTATCTAAGGACAGATAAAAAAAAATATGAATGTAAAATATAAATTTGCAAATAATCTTTATACTAAATTCACTAATAAGAAGAAAAAAAATAGTACCAAAGGCAAAAACAAAAAACATAGTTCTTATTTTATACTGTAAGGCTATCAAGGTATCTTCAACTAACTTTTGCATTAATCAAAACTAAGTTATTCCTAAGCAATCTTTTAATACACACCCCCCTCATCGATTTGCTGTATTTTTTGAAAAAATAAATCTTTATATGTTGGTCCAAATTTTGGACCTGAATAGCCAATGCAAAAACAAAACTTGTTCAAAAGCTAACTTATTATTTGTGATTAAAAGTATTTTCAAGAGCACTTCAGTTTTTCTTTAAATAAATAAAAAAGCATTCACTAATTTTTGGATAATGGCATAGAAGTGGATTTTAAAAAGATAAAAAAGAACTAAATTATGAAATTACATCTAGATTTGTATAAAAAGTGTTAATGTTATTTTGTATAAATTTAAAAAAATTGATATTACAACCAAAAAATGTTTTATTAACATTTATATATATGTCATTATCTATAATTATTACAATATATATAATTTAATTTTAATTTATCGTGAGTGTAAAAAAACTTTACATTGTTATCAAATTATAAATTGTCAGGTTATTAAAGAAGTTTAATTATCATAATAATTATTTATGAAGTCTAACTATTTTAATGATATGCCAATACAATATTAAATAATAATATTATAATAATAATTGATGAAATTTAAACTCTTATTATACTGTGGAGAACAACATTGCCACACCGGGCAAAACCCAAATAGTTGTACTAAAATATTGGACTTGCAAATCAAAATGTTATGACAGTTTTAATGATGTAACCATTTAACCAATATAATTATAGTGCTTGTTTGGATTGTAGTTTAGGTTGAGTACAATGTCGTTTGAGACTAGCAAATCAAAATGTTATGGCAATTTTTATGATGTAACCATTTAACCAATATAATTATAGTGCTTGTTTGGATTGTAATTTGGATTGAGTAGAATGTCGTTTGAAATCTCAAACGTGATTTTCATTATACACCTTCTTGTTTGACTGCACATATATCAATTCAGAGAAATTGATTTTGAGTGCTAGAATTGATCTTATGAGCAGTCATTTTTTCTTGCTTATCAAATCACTTCCTCTCACAGTGTAAAGTTTGAGTGTATTTAGGATGTAAAAAATTTGAATTTGATTTGAATTTAAAATTTGATGAATTTTAATTGTTTATATTTATAAATCCTATCAAATATAATGAGATTTATTAAGATTTTATTTATTTTAAATTTAATTATTTAAATTAACTATTTTATACTTATTAATTTTTTTTTATTTTACAATAATATAAGGATAAAAATGTAAAATAATAAAATAAAATAAATTTATTTTTTAATGAGTTTCACACATGAGAATTAATTTTCAAATTAATTTAAATTAAATTTTTTATAATAAATTCTAAACATAAAATTTAATTTTTAAATCAAATCAAATTAATTATAAACACAACCTATGAGTAAAATATGAAATTACCCTTCTCAACTGTCACGCGTCACCCTTTAAAATCAAAGGGGAAAATAATTTCCTTTCTGCAGTCAATTTTTTTTTAGCAATATTTAACTTTATTATATTTATTTAGTTATTTGATAACTTTATGTTTAAAAGAGATTTTACATTATACTACCCAATCAATTTTTTTTAATAAAAAAACCACTTTTTAAATATCATTACTAAAAGTAAATCAATTCTATTAGCATCAATTCTTTTACAATTTAATTCAAACATACTCATATTTCTAATAGATGACAATTTGGGTTCCATGAAAAATATATCTTTCTATCATCTTCATATTCGATATATATATAATTATATATAGACACACACGCACGCCCAATGCGGACTAGCTTACCGTCGTTTTCTCTATGCTATACATGATAAACGGGATTTACACATACGGTAGGCTTAAAAGAGTATCTAAATTCTGAACCCACAAAATACTTCGTATATACGCATAAGGGGTGGAACTACCCCACCTAAGAAATTGCTATACTTATATAAGAAATCAAAGTGTGTAACATAATATTTATATATGCACGAGTATAGTATTTGCTTTCACGTTTGTGTCATGAGTCTTAGTGACCATCCTCAAATTCAAACGTGGCAGTCACTTCAACCGGAAAAAAAAAACATTATAAAGACAAGACAATCAATGGCGCAGTTTAAGGTGGACTAGTAATAAACAGACTGGCAAGTCCGAAGAATTTATTGTAACCAAGTATACGCATCAACGCGGCTATGACTTCAGAAATAAATAGTACATATTTATTTTTATTATCTAAAAATATAAGTGTTGTTAATTTAATGTAAAAAATAAATTTAAATAATTAATTTAAAATGAAAATAATTTTTAAAAAATAATTTAATGTAAAAAATTAATATTATATAATTATTTTAATATATTTATTATTAAAAAAATTAACTAATGACATGTGTATTTTTAGACAACTAAAATAGGTGTCATTCCTTATTCTTCTTTTAACAGCAAAAATGAGAATTTTGTTTTCTCTCTTCAAAACCCACCTTTGTCTGAGTTTGAAATTATCTTGCTATATTATTAAGCTTATGATTTGATGCTTTGTTTTAATTTCATGAATGTTGAATTGGGACTCGTGTGTCTTTAGATTAGTTGTGAAAAAAATATTATGTTAAAAGATAATTCTATGTATAATTAATTTTTTTTAAAAAATATTTATAAATAAATTAATTTATATTTAGATATGTTAATTCACATGCGATTGTAAAATAAAAATTTTTATTTGAGTTGTATAAACAAATTATTTTTATATATTAAATTACCAAAAGAGATATAAAATTATTGAAAAAGTTATTTTGTTGAGGATAAATTTGTATTTCTCTCTCAAAACTTTTGAAATAATTTAAAATCAAATAATCAACTTTTAAAAGTTTAGATTTAGAAAGATTTTTTTTAATATATATAAAAAAATTCAACAATTTTTCCTAACAAAACTCAAACATGTTACTTTTTTATATAAAAAAAACAGCTTTACAGATATAAAAAGTGATTATTTCAAATATTTAAGCAAATAGAGTGTGTTTGGATTAGTTGTGAAAAAAAAGATTATATTAAACATTGATTATACGTATAATCAATTTAAAAAAAATAATTATGAAAAAAATAATTTATGTTTGAATATGTTAATTTATAATCGATTTTAAAATAAAAAATTTTGTTTAGATTGTATAAAAAATAGCTTTTATGTATTAAATTACCAAAAGATATATTAAACAATTGAAAAAGTTATTTGATTGAGAACAAATAGGTATTTATCTCTCAAAACTTTTGAAATAATCTGAAATCAATTAATTAAAAACTTAAAATAAAAGTTTTCTAAAAAATCTGCTTTTAGTACATGTTTGGATTAGTTGTGAAAAAAAGATTATGTGAAAATTTGATTATGTATATAATAGATTTTTAAGAAAATCAATTATGAGAAAAATAATTTATGTTTGGATATGTTAATTCATAATCGATTTTATGATAAAGAGTTTTGTTTTGATTGTATAAAACATATCACTTTTATGTATTAAATTACCAAAAGATGTATGAAATGATTGAAAAAGTTATTTGATTGAGGACAAATAGGTATTTATGTCTCAAAACTTTTGAAATAATCTGAAATCAAATAATTAAAAGCTTAAAATAACAACTTTTTTTTAAAAAAATGCTTTTAGTTATAAACAAATAATCTTAACTTATAATCAAATTTACACACTTTAAACAAATAATATATATTTTAGATAAAACAATTTTTTTTATTGAAAAAAACGATTATTCTAAAAATTTAAGCAAATCCAAACATGCTCTTAGTCAATAAAAAAAAATCTTAACTTATAATTAATTTTATACACTTTAAACAAATAAGATGAATTTTAGATAAAACAACGTTTAATTAAAGAAGAAAAAACTGTTTTAGAAAAAAATTAATATTTTTTAAACATATTTTAGATAAGCTAGTAGATGATTGATTTGATACGATCATTAAGATAATGATAAAATCTAGAATACATGTTAATAATTTGGAAGTGTTTTTGTTTTCTTGTTTTACAAAATTATTTTTGGAACAAGAATAGAAAATAGTTTATTGAGAATAAAAGAATAGAAAATCTATTTGAATATATTGTTTTGAGGATTGAAAAAATGAAATAGCTTATTTACAAAATTACCATTAATAAAAATAATTTTTCTCATGTGTTCTCCATATGTTTCTTGAAATTATTTTTCAAAACCCTAATAGGTATTCTTTATTTTTTGTTTTGGCCCTTTTGGGAGTTACACGTTTTACAAAACAGCTTTTTAAAAACAATTATAAAAAATATTGACCCAAACATGTTTTTTTTACTCTATTATTTAAATAAATAGAAAAGTTGTTTTTAAATACGCTTCCAAACATACCCTTACATTCCCAGTTATGAAACTTGTACATTCTTGGCCAAAATGCCCATAAATCTTTAAGTTGAAGAATAATTTTATAGTGCAAATAATGGTTATTGAATCTGAATTCAAATCTTTTGGCTCTATTTTTGTCCCTCGATTAAATTATGTCAATTAAAATAAAATTGAGACATCATTCACCTTATTCTTTGTTAAAAAATTAACGTCGCTCTCTCGTTTTCATACCTTTCTATTTGCTTCCAACTAGAATTGGGCATTGATCAGTTCAATTAAAAAAATTAAATCAAACCTAAATTAGAAATTTGGTTTGAAAAGTTAAACTAAAATTGTATTCTATCTTGTAAGAAAAAAATTGAATCGTAAATAAGTTTTTCCAGTTAGTTAATCGATTATTGAGTAATATTTAACCGGCTACACTATCAAAATATTGGGATGCAGATAAGCAATTCATTAACAGCTAAAAATCCAAGCAATATACTTTATGCTAATTTTACTCTTAGCATCAAATGATGAAAAAACTAATCTTTGAAATCAAAGTCGTGAGGAACAACCACCTTAGAAGCTCAGCTCTTGGCTTGTTGCAAATTTGTAAAGGAAAAATGACTTAAAATTTTAATTTGGTAAAAATAATGATTATTTGGTTTGTTTTAAAAATTAATAAAGTATTTTATTAATTTAACAAATAATTTACATATGGTGAACCAATAATTCAGTTTGAAAATAAATTATTAGTTAATTGTATGTAAATTATTAGTTAAATTAATTAAATACTTTGTTAATTTTTAAAATGAACTAAATAATCATTATTTTTGTCAAAATAAAATTTTAAATGATTTTTCCTTTTTTAATTGGCATTGAGAACCAAGCAACAATTGCGACAACAACGGCAAGAGAGTCGTGGATGGCCAGTAACAAGGGTTAAGGCTCTAATCTGTAGCGGCAACAAGCATTGGAGCTCTAATTTACAGCGGTGGCAAGGGCAGACACAACATCGACAATGGCAAACATAGCGGTGGCAATTGTTACGAGGTTAGGGCTCTGATTTGCGGCAACTACAATACTTGTTCTTCAATGACGTGGAGGATTTTCTATTTTCAAATGTCTATCTCTCCTGGGACGGGTGGAATTGATTTCAAACTTGGGAGAATAAAGACATTGAAGGGCTATTTGGTTCAGTTTGGTTAATGTGGATAACTGAATTGTTTATGATAAGAATTTACTGCACCACTTTCACATAAAAGAAATCAAAATTATATATAAACTGGTTTAAATAGTCCCAGTTTTTTTTGGTTTAGTGCAATTTGGTTTACCAATTTGGTTCATTTTTGCCCTTGCTTCTAACAATAGTTATTAAAATAGGCTCAGATAGGCTGGTTAAACAGGTGAATTGGTCACTTGACTAGTTTGAATAGGTAAAAATTCACCTATCTTAGTTAATTTTGAACAAAAATTGATGACTTGGCTGTGTTATGAAATTAAAAAAAAATTATTAAAATATTGAAAAGTTATAACTTTTGACTCATTTATCTATTTTGAACGAATTATATATTTATTTCATATAACTTTTCGATATTTACTCCATGAAGGGGTTTTGGTCACTCAATTTTTTTAAAAAAAACCCTTATTTTATTAGCTATGAGTATTTTTATAAAAAAAATTAAGGTTCTTTTATGAATTAAAGATTAATTTTTTTCTTCTTTAAAATCATTATTTCTCTTAAAATAAAAATACTTTAATTGTTTATAATGATAAATATCATTATTTGTAATGTATGTGTGTATATATATATATATATGTATTTATATGTTTATTTAATTTTATGTTATTCAACTAATAACTCATTAAATCAATACTTTAACCAAATTAACTACTAATCCGAGTTTAATAAATATGCTTTCAACCGATTCTCCCTTGCTGCACCCAATGGCGGAGCTAGAGTCAAATAGTAAGGGGGCAATGTAAATATATTATTGTTGAGGGAGGGCCAAATTGTTATTATTTTTATTGTTAAAAGAAATTTACATTAAAAACAAATGTTTTTGAGGGGTGGGGGGCCAAGGCCTCCCTCATCAACAACTTAGTGACACCCCTGATTGCACCACTTTTTGGATGCGTTTGAATATATATATTTTTTAATAAATCATTTTTTTAAAATTTTTTTTATAAGTTTTTAAATATGTTTAAATGATTTTTTTTAAAAAAGTAGAAATTAAAAAGAAATCAATTACAAAAAGTTATTTTCATCATTTTCCTTATAAAATTTGAAAACAAGAAATAAAATAAAAATAAAATGACATTTTTGTAATTATAATAAAAATATATATAATTAAAAATAAAAAAACCAAACAAACTCTTATTTGATATAAACTTTAAAGTGAGATTTGCCTTAAAACTAGAAAAAAGAAAGAACACAAAGTCACTAACTATTAGAAATTTAGAATGATGTTGATATGATATTTTAATGGTTTGGTACTCAGAATACGTTGTCAATTATTTATTAAAGGTTGATTTCACAATAAATATTTAAAATTCTATTAAATATAAATAACAACTAACAAATGTTTGACAACTCACATTAAGTACTAATATTAAAAAAAAAGATGAGTATCAGAATAATTTATCTATTAAAAACAACATCAAACATCAACTAACAAGTCACTAATTCATTTTTTTTTATATGATAAAGAGTATTTTTAGACTAATTTTTACGTAAATTAACATTAAATTTCTGCCTTCCAGGTCGCCCAATGTTTCACCGCTTTAATTAACAGAGTCTAATAGAAAGGACTTTTTTTTGTTTTTGTTCGGCCTGTTGTGACTAATGTAACATATTCTAGAATGTAGGTAAATCAGATGTTTATATACTGGGCCTTTGTAAAAGCCCACACGTATGTCAATGTATATGGACTTATGACCCTAAAATAAAACGGGCTTCTCCTCTAAAACTCATAGAACCCAGACACAGCTATAGAGATCACTTATTGTTTTAGCTGGGACGGGTTTTATCAACGGTCAGAATCAATCTTCAGAACTAAACACGAATCAGAACCGTTGAATAAGAGAAGCCTTAACGCACACGAGCACTACAAAACCCTAGCTCAGTGCTTGCTGTTGACAAGCACGCCGAGAAAACCCTAGTTTGTGCTCCCCTTTGGATCGCCTGAGCTTGCAGTTGCCGAGGAATTAGCTCGGTAACGTACCACACTACGCATATCTTTTCTCTTAATTACCAGTCCATGGTTATCTCCAACTCCATCTTCGATCTATCACTTGTTTTTTTCCTTCTCTCTTTGCAGTCTGTGGTGTTGTTTGCGTTTTGGTGATTCCGCGTTCTAGATTTACCATTTGTGGTTCTTCATTGATTCATTCCTTTTTTTTTTTTTCATTTCTACGTTTTTCATTTTCTAGATTTCTCGCTTGCGTCGTGGATTGTTTCTATTTTTTTTTCATGGGTTCTGTCTATTGATTCTGTTTGGGCGGGGGACCTTAGATTATTGTTCCAAAATATTGACAGATCTCCCCATTTTTTATTTTTCTTCCCTCGTGATAGTTTACTTGGTGTTTTGTTTTTGGATCAAATTATGCATTTTTAAAGAGATTTTTGCCCATGACTATGATAATTGAAGCCGGCACTTTTTTTTTGTCTAATCATTTATATTTTCAGAAGGTTGTAGGATTATTTAGATTCTCCTTCGATGTTATAAGTTTCAGTTTGAATATTGTCCAATTTTATTCATTATAATCACTAATTTTTGCGGGTTTTTTTTTAAAAAAATTAATAGAGATGGGTGAAGAGGTGAAGGGAATTGTTCCAGAGTCTGTGCTGAAGAAGCAGAAGAGGGAAGAGGAATGGGCGTTGGCCAAAAAGCAAGAGCTTGAATCTGCTAAGAAGAAGAGAGCTGAGAGTCGGAAGCTGATCTACAACAGAGCTAAGCAGTATGCTAAGGAGTATGATGAGCAGGTAAGTGTCACTAGTCCTATGAAGTTTGTTTTGTTGATTGTCCTAATTTATAGCAGCACTTTCTTTATTTCCCCCCTGCCTTTTCTGATATTTTTGAAATTTTGTTTATAGGAAAAGGAATTGATTCGATTGAAACGTGAGGCAAAGCTGAAGGGTGGATTTTATGTTGATCCTGAGGCTAAGCTCTTGTTTATTGTTCGCATTCGTGGGTATGTGTTTTCTGTTTATTTATACTGTATCCCAAGTTTTAACATATTTTGGTTCTTATTACACATATAAACTATGATTTTTCAGTATTAATGCCATGCACCCCAAGACAAGATCTATCCTGCAGCTATTGCGATTGAGACAGGTACCACTGATAATCATAGAATGCTGAACAGAAATCTGATATTTCCTTGTATGCATTATGATGTTTTCCAGTTACACCAAACTTTCGTGATATCATAGTTCAAGGCTATTTTTGTAGAAGAAACTGATAATTTTCTTCAATATGTGCCATTAAGCAAGGTAGTCCCCCTACCTCTAAAACAGGCCAACAGTGCTGTTTTAGGTTTTTGGTAAAACTATATAAATTGAAACAGGCAGCTTTTCAGTTGTTTGTTTGGGAAACAAAAAGAAGAGGGAAATAAAGTCAGGGTTGTCAATATTGGCCGCTTTTGCGGCATAGTGGACCTTGGCCGCTCCATGACGCTCATAGCAGAGCGCTTCGGTGTAGCGGCATGGAGTGCCAGCTGGCAATAGCAGACACCAATAGTGGCCACTTTTCTCTTTATTTTTTAAACGTGCCCAAATGCCCCAAACTCCCTTCTACCATGTCTATTGGCTCTTTCAGACTGGATTGGAGCCCTATGACTATGAGGCTATGACGTTGCCGACAGCAACGTGTGGCTCTCTGTTCTCCCCTTTGCCACTGGCAGAGCAACTCCTGGGGTGGCTCTTTGTACTCTGCCTCACTGTCGGCAGCAACTCATGGCGTGGTTCTTTGTTCTTTCTCTCGTTGCTACCAGCAGCACATTTAAATGTCTATGGGTCCTGTGTGCAAAGTCATTATTTGTTTATGTCATTCTGTTGCATGTGTCTATTGTTTTTTGGGTTCTAATTCTATATTCTGTATCTCTGTTGCATGCTTATTTTGGATAGTCCCATGTTTTTCTTCCTATTTCACTTAGGATCTCCCTTGTCCGCTTTCTGTGCTATAGCAGCTGCTCCGCAATTTGTTATGCCGCTATAGCGTTTTTGGGGGTGGCTGCCTTGTGCTGTGTTCCTCCATTAACTACTTTGAATAAAGTGTGAGGAACAAAAATTAATCACATATTTACTTGTGTAGTCCTCTTATTTTGTTTCTCTCATCATTATGTTCCCCAAGCAAAGGGTATATGTTTGATATTAGGGTGTGATTTTGAGTCTTTTTAAGTTTCCTGTTTTTTAGGGAGGCCTCTTCTAAGTTATTGAAAACAATGGGAGGCATGGAAGAAGTGTTGTTCTGTTGTGTTTGGAAATGAGTTGTGTGTAATATCTTGGCATTTAGAGTCTGTGGTGCATTTTAGAGCATGTAAAGAACAATTACATACTGAATTTTTTATTATATATAAGCAATGTAGTGATCCTTTCTTTTTCTGCAACAGATTTTCAATGGTGTATTTCTTAAAGTTAACAAAGCTACGGTGAACATGCTGCACAGAGTTGAGCCTTATGTGACTTATGGGTACGTAACTTCCCTGTGATACTTATTGAAATGTGACGGTTCTTCTTACCACTAAGAGACTTCTGGTCTTTTTTTAGATACCCAAATCTGAAGAGTGTAAGGGAACTTATTTACAAGAGGGGCTATGGTAAGCTAAACAAGCAGAGAATTGCTCTAACTGACAACTCCGTTATTGAGCAGGTGTGCAATAGTTTATGCTTTCATTATTATATTAGAATCTGAATTCATTCACTACATGTTGCTGACTTGCTTGGGTGACACCTTAGGCACTGGGCAAGTATGGAATCATATCCACTGAAGATCTTATCCATGAGATCATAACTGTTGGACCCCATTTTAAGGAGGCAAACAACTTCCTTTGGCCATTTAAGCTCAAGGCTCCTTTGGGTGGCTTAAAGAAGAAGAGGAACCACTATGTGGAAGGAGGAGATGCTGGAAACCGGGAGAATTACATCAATGAGCTAATCAGGAGAATGAATTAGGCTGCAGCAGTGTTCGATCATTAATTAGGGGAATCAATCTTTCCTTGTTTTTTTTGCTTTAGATCAAGTTCAGACTCAAATTGTCTTCTCTAAAATTTTGGAAATAGCATATTTCTGACTATGATAAATCTTGTTGCAAGGTTGAATTTGTTTTTCATTTTACAAGTCAATGTGAGAGTGATGAGTTGCCTTTTAGAATATTGTTATTATGAATATGCTTGGTTTACAATGCTTATCTGTCTATTCAGCATTTTGGGAATAACCTGCTTGTTTCAGTTTGCAGCATGCGTGATTTCAGATCTGTTTTCCATTTTAAGTTCCTTTTTCAGAAACTTTTTGTGTTGGATAAGTCCTTTCGGCATATATCAACATTAAGTTAAAAATTATTCCACTTGGAGTAAATATAGATGTGTAACATTCCTAGAGTTCATTTTTTATACAGTCACTGTAGAACCATTTTACACTGTCAGAGTTTGATGTCTCAACTAGTGGATAAAAAACAAATTCATATTCTTACTGGGACTTTAAAAAGAAACACTTTCTGTCGATTGTCTTCTCGATCTCATTTCTGTTGGTTAATAAGCGTTATTACATGATGGCTATATGTAATTTAAGCTTGTTAACTTGGCGGATGCAGTAAATGGACGTGTTGTATTATGGATTGTCTTCGCTAACCAACTGCCTAGGTTGTGTTTAGAATCAATGTTTATTTTTATAGTATGGTACTTATGTTGAATGTAAGTTGTCTTTTGTGGAAAGTATCAGTTCTGGTATCTAGATCGTGTTGATTTAGTCACTAAAATCAGTGGCATTTTATTAGAAAGAAAATATGAAATAATGGGATAAGGAAGAGAGAGCAGCAGAAATTATGAAGCTAAATTTGCACGGTGTTATATCTCATTATGCTAGGTAAATAAAAAACTGATGACTTGGAGTGATTGGAGTCTGCCATTGGAGGATTTTGTAGAAGTGAATTGTTATCCTGTCACATTGAGAATTGAACTTGATCCTATTACCCTAAAGTTTCCTCAGCTTGGGTGCTATTTCGAAAAAGAGAGGGTAATTAAGCCACGTTTTAAGTGTGGCCACCCCGGTCACTTGGCTGCTACATGTATTAAAGGAATATGATTTTTCAAAGGAATATTGTATTGAACGAATTTAAAGAATATCGATATTTATCGTATTTGTAGTGTTCAGAGGTATCCATTTATTTTGGGTGGGAAGCATTATAGCTCAAGAACGTGTTTAGACTACTTTTTTTGTTGGTTTTTCAAGAGTATTTTCCCACTCACTTGGATGGAGAACTAAGCTTTTTTCAAGCAATGGGTAGATTAACTATATATGGTACTTGCTGTAATTGACAACAACGCCAGCACGAACAGCTTACAGCTGCGAACTGTTCATTGAGCTTATTGAAATACTGTTCTTCTCATATGATTTCTACTCTTTCACACTTGAGCCGTTCCAACTGAGATTTAGAAACTTAGGAGAGATTCCCAATGAATGCAAAATGGGACACAATTTGCAAGTGTAATGAAGCGGAAGAGTTCATCCCGGAGGAAAGCTAGCTACTAGCCAAAATTCTGTTTATCATCAATTAATTTCAGATTTGACACACATCTTTGCATTATTCATTCATGTAGTCTTCTCTCCCGGTATATGCAAATCTTTTCTCCCGGTGTATGCAAATCTCGATTATGATAGGGTCTAACACAATAATTAGTATCAATACAAATGATTGCTTTCACCACATTTAAGTTTAGTTAACTAAATATTAATATACTTTTACTCGTTAAAACAAGTGGTAAATTTAATTGACAAGTGAAAATTAAGAGTTTAATTTTGATGAGTGTAAAAAAATTTATACTCTCATTCAATGATGTATCAATACATAATTGTATAACAGTGTAAAGAAATTTTACACTGACAGTAGATTAAAATTAAATCCAAATTAAAAACAATAATTTATTGATTTACCACTTATTTTCAACATATTAAAATAGACTAATATTTGATTAACTAAATTTAAGTTTGGTTTAAATTACAAGTGGTAATGATATCACTTGTCTATTTATCAATCTATGTCTTTTTGGTTTGTTTCTGGAGCACCTTTTTTTGGGCCTTATCAACTATGGTATATAAAGTGTGGTGTATACTGTATACCTTTCCTTGTGAAATCTTGTATGGCAGTGACTTGATACCTATATAACCTTTGAGCCTTTCAACATTATAAAGGGGCATGGTATCTAAACTGCAGATAATATTTGATACGCTTTCAAGCTACCATCTTACCTCACCAAATCCAATGCAATAAAATGCACCACACCCACAAAATAAATAAATAATAATAATAACAGCAATTATTTGAATAACATTCCAGAAAACAGAAACACTCTTAAGATATTTTCCAGTAGACATTAATATACAAATTCTCTTCAGGCCCGCTATGCATCAAAGGCCAGTATAAGAGGTAAAGAATGAAACTTTCACTTTACAATCAAAATTTAGATATTGTCGAATGGCTTCACAAAAATCATGTAGAGCCTTTCAAATAAAATTTTGCATAAAGTGATATCATCTGTAGAAGTCCACAGTAAATGCTGCCACTTTATTGAAAACTTTCAGTTTACAAGATTGTATCTGTTGGATTGTGGGCCTCAATATCAACATGCCGAATACCAGGAACAAGATTCTGGATCTCCTTCTCTAACCTATCCACTTCACTTCCTAATGCCGTAACTACTTCCTCACCTGCCACAACTTACAATTGTAAGCATGTACTTACTACTCAATCAACAAGTAAATCGTTATAAGGATCAAGTATACTACTGCATACCATAACTTGACATAATCTTTAGCAGGGTAGTATCATCCCTCTGCTTTGCAGCTTCACGAAACTGTAAACAATAAAAGTTGAGAGTTTGAAACAAGCAGGCACAAGGTAGTACCGAATCAACTTGGTCAGTATGAGAGTCATGTATTTGAATCATACATTGGCAGGGAAGCAGGGTAATGCAGCTTTTGTTGTTGGTGCCATGCCAAATGATGATAAAAGAAGGGGGACAAAGGAGGAAAATCTATCTAGACTAGCTAAGCCCCAAAAGCCAGATTATATTATTCTTTTAAATGTGAAACTGATGCCCTAGGATAGTTTTTGTGTAGGTTAAGTGCCAGTGCACATATTTTCAACTTGTAAGAGGAGGTAAGTTAGGAATTTGGGCAATCATATGAACAATTCTCATAAAATGAGACATATCATAACAGTCAAAAAGATGCTGCATGTTAGATGTGACAATAAAAGTATTGTTATGGATATTTTGGTTCTTTCCCCAACCCATAATCCTGCTTATAATATTTTAATACCCAAAAAACAAAGATTTCAAAAGTCAAAGTAATCAAATTTGAAGGGTGGACAAAGGCATGTCAGTGCTGAACAGAAGTAATACTGATGCATTTTGACGATAATAAGGATCTTGACGGGAACATATCATCCTACTGCATATTTGCGTACAGGTGCACATTATCATCTGATTTCACTAATGTAAAAACTAGTTCACATTCCAAACAAGATATTTTTATGGTTTCACCAGTTATTTGCTAGTATTTCACAAGAAAGAGTTCAAACTGTCATAAAATGCCACAAAAGCAGCTTCATTGCTCTCATAAAGCTTTTAAACGTCATCATATGCATGTTCAAGGAATTCAAGGGTAGCTTCTTTGATTCTAAAGAATCAACTTCCAGAATAGAGAGAGAACTTGGTTTAGGGTTTGGGTAGTCTCTTAATGTCCCCTCAATGCACATCAATCTAGAGCTTGTTTGTTTTGCATTCATGCACAAATGTCGAGGCACATTTGGACGAATGCTAAGGCCATTTACTTTCTCTCAACGCTCGCTCGATGGCGTTGAGAAGAATTCTAACCAAACAGGCTACTACTTGTTTGAGCTTTTGTCAAAACCATGAAATACAATGGAGATTATCCCACCATTGTCATCTCGTTCTCATAATCATAATCCAATAATGCACTTAACCAAAAAAAAAAAGTGGCAGGGGCAAATACTGCAACAGTAACACAAGCATCAGAAAAAATTCACCTAGGACTATGGGTTCCGGTTTCACCAACTTGTAATAAAAAGCAACAGTAAGTGAATAATGATCACTAATTAGAACAACATACAGCATATTGTCAGAAGTTTTACATGAACATTATAAATGAAGAGTATCAACCTGTTTGGCCCACTCTTCACGTCCAGTCCTTTTAAGGTAATTTTGCACCACCATCACTCCATTAAAATCTGTTCAAACATCTAAGAATGATCAGACTAACATCATCACGCTTAATTGTTACCATTACCTGCATTTGGCATGTCTATGGATGTAAACAGTGAATTTGAATTTATTATTTACAAAACTCTAACTTACTCTACAGTTCTAATAACTAATTCTAATAGATAGTAATAATGGAAAAGAATAAAAAGAATTTTAAGTTGAAACTCGAGAAGGATAGCATGATACAAATAACTAAAAAAAGTTGTTGAAAATTACAGCAAACCATAATAACTGCAAGATTTCATATTTACACCACACTGGACCAAGAATATTATTGAATCAAAATAAGACTGTCTTTTATGTCAATAACTGCCAAGGCATTTATATATTCTAAATAAAGGTAAATTTTAGAACTATATCCACAAAATAAACTACATAGGAATCAAGAACAACAAGGATATGAAGGGCAACCTATTTCTGCCTTAAATCTGAAGAATCCAGGCCCAATAACTTCACTTTTGCAATCATAGAGGGAATCTACAACCTAAACCATAAAAGTTTCACCTTAGTCAAATGAATACCACAAAAATTAATATGCTATTTCAGTAGAAAACTAGCATGCTTATACCGGGTCATTTTTCAAAAACTGAAGTACTTTCTCCATATCATGGTCATCCATAGCTCTACCAATCAAAGCATGTCGGTTTCTCTGGATAAGAAATATGGCCACCTGCATGGTTAATTCAGCATGAAATTAAATGAAAAATGATAGCAGCTCTATGCTCTCTAACTTTAAATGGCTGGTGCAATTTGCTGTCTTCTGAACCCTCTTTACCATTCCAAGTAAGTTGCCAACTATGATTGAGCCTACGGGATCATAAATTGCATTTCCAGTAATATTCACTGCAACCAATGATGCCCCAGCAATAGCAAGGCCAGTTACTGCAGCACCATCCTGCATATTTTGTTATCATTTATAAGAACAAACAACTAGACAGAATCTATAAAGCAATTCATGTTGTATGGCCCATTAGAGAGCAGAAAAAACCAACTCCTGTTCCAATACAAATTTTATGTCACTCTTCGCCATTCCTTTTTCTGATGCAAAATAACTAAAAAAACACATTTTCTTTACCACGGAGAGCATATAAGTTTAATTTTCATTTAGTTAAATAACTACAAAAAATGTGCCTAGCTTAAATAACTGTTGCTGTGGAAAATTGTACCCAAAATATGTATGTGATATGTAATGCATGTTATTCAAAACCCTTATTTTCTAAACTTTCAGGTTATTTGTTTTTTCTCTGATGTATCATTAGTTCTTGTTTAAACCCAAATAACATTATCATGTTTGAGGAACTAAAGAGCGATAAGTTACCTCTGTCATTACAGCAACAGATGTAGGATCATGGCCACGCCAAACATA
This sequence comes from Styphnolobium japonicum, assembly GCA_023212625.1. Classification (NCBI taxonomy): domain Eukaryota; kingdom Viridiplantae; phylum Streptophyta; class Magnoliopsida; order Fabales; family Fabaceae; genus Styphnolobium; species Styphnolobium japonicum. The sequence goes on along the minus strand of JALBWW010000007.1, from coordinate 7,232,473 downwards.
GTCTCTTAATTTCATTCCCTCCGCAGCTGCACCTTTCTTGACAGCTTGTATGGCGACAATAAGAGAGGCACCTAACAAAAAATGCTCATTGAAACGGACTGAAACAGACAAAGGAGAATACATCTCACCAGATTGAAATGTAGACAGAAGTACCTTCAATGATGAATGAACCACCTAACACCAAAGCCGCATACTGCATATTCTCAGGGGGCTGAAAAGGAAACTCTCAGAAGTCAATAAATTAGATAAGAGAACAAATTCACTGATGAATAACTTTTAATTTTATTTTGATAAGAACTTATGAGGAACAGATGTTAAAGTTTTCATTTTCAATATTAAATTTTGTTAAATACCTGTGCAGTCCACAAGTTTTGAAATCCATGAACAACTGTAGCACCAGAACCAAGACAAAATATCCCAACAGCAGATATCAAAGACCAAACAAATCTTTCCTTGGAATAGCCATAACTGTAGGAATTCAAGACATCATTTCACCCAATGCATTAAATCCCAAATGCATGAAAAGGCAAAAGCCATATACCAGTTTGTGCAATAAAATTTTTGGTATCATAGAAGATTCATCCCATGAAATTGCAATGGATGGCATAACATAATAACATATATTTAGTCATGTTCAATTTTCGACAATTCGTAATTGAAGCACAATTCACTCAAGTCAGGTTCAATAGCTACCCATGGTTTCATCCATTCCATGTATAGTAAGTCTTAAATTATAGAGCATGTTGATGCACATCTAATGTCGTTAATCAGCTTTACACTGAATGCCATCAATATCTAATATCTTTGACAAATGTTATAATGTGCAACTCACGGATGAATTGCATCTGGCGCACGCCTTGAGCTACTAAGACCATAAGCAAGTAGCGCCTACAATGTAAGTAATGTAACATGTATTAGTTTCTCTGCAATCAATAATCAATAGAATGAGTTAACCTCGAAGGTTAAATCTATAGTATAGCCTACACTAAGGAACCTATAATAGAATATCAAACAATATACCTGGTTTGCAAAATCTGCAACTGAGTGCACAACTTCAGCTAACATAACATGACTAGAGGTAGCAAACCATACTCCAAACTTGAGAGAAAAAACAAGAAAGTTACACCACAATGCAGTTGTGACCGCTCGTTGACTAGAATAATAGACAATAAAAAGAAAAAAAAGAAAAAGAAAAAGAATTAGGTGTAGGTAAAAGGGACAAGTTATGTCAGCATTATCCTCACACATAAAATAAAAAATACTAACAGCAAAGAGAAATGGCGAAAAATCAGACCTGTGGCGATCGTTGAATTCAATGTTCTTTGATTGCTTTGCCCTTGTGAGAAAACCTATAACAGAGAAGAAGCTCAATCAATAAGCGTTATTTTAATTATGATTAACAAGAAAAAAAAAAAGAAAGGAACTTGAGACAAAAAAACGAAACCTACTGCGATGGGAGGAGTACTGATGATTATGGAGGTGGCGATGACGGTCCAATCCAAGAAGGCCAAGCAAAAGGAACCGTCTTGAGGTAAGTGGCGCAGCAAAAATGCCGCATAGCTGGGAATGGGAGCTGCTGCTAGATGGTTGTGAGAGTTGGTGCTGTGAGGAGTCAGAGAGATCACTGAAACGAAGTGAAGGTTTGACAATGGAGGACCAAGAAGACAAGTATTGCTCTGAGTGGCGGAAGCGACCGCGGAGAAGGTAATAGGATGTTCGCATTAATACTCCACTGTGTCTACCCAATGCAAATTCTGTGCCGGGCTGTGATATTTTCCCGGAAAATTTTCAAACTTTGAGCCGAGGTGGAATAATGGAACTCGGTAAGTGATAATGATGATGGGAATTGGGATTAGAAAAGTTGTGTCAAAATTAGGGCTTTAGGTTTTGCCTGAGACTGAGAGTGAAGGTTGAAGGAAGAAGCATGGACATGGAGGATGTTTTGTTTTTTTGGTGGTTAAAGGTTACTAATATATTTTTAAATTAAGGTGAAAAAAATTTGAGAGTTTTTCATACAAATTTTTCTTTAAATTTTTCACCTCACCAAACTATATACATATTTATTCTGCCAAATTATATATTTGATGTCATTATTGTATTAATTAAATATTTATTCAAAGAATAGTTTTGCAAAAAATATATATACTTTGCCTATACACCTAAGAAAAATTTGTGAAACTGCAAGTGACTATTAAAGGTGATAAAAAATTCTCAAATATAGAGATTTTCAAAGGAATTGTCTCACTTGGATATTCGAATCTTCTCGAAATCAATTTAAGGATAGGGTTAAGGATTATATTCCCGTCTCACAAGAACCCATCCTTGTCTAATTATAAAATTATCTTTATTTAACATATATATATATATATATATTGATAAATTTATTCTTTTTAATCATTTCACTTTTATTAATATTTATATTACTTTAAAATGAAAAACCAAAATAAATCCTAGAGCCTAAGTTGCTTTCTCTACTTTTCCTCTTTATCTCGTTGTACTCTTTTAGGTTTTTTTTTCCTCCAATTTTTATTATATTGAATTTTACTTGTTTTTTTGGTCATTTTTTTAAAACATTTTGGTTTCCCTGCAATGATGGAGGAAAAATTCCCTTGTGACGGACATAAAAAATAAAGATGAGGAGTGAAGGTGTTAACATAAGGAACAAGGAAATATTCCCCGACCTCTGCCTCGCCCAAATGCCATCCCTAAGAGTTATAAATAAATTTCCAAGATAATTATGTGCTTGGATATTTTAACTTAGGGAAAGAATAATTCTAAAGATTCATAAGAACAAAAAGGCTCTTACATGTCTTTTTCGGATTCTTGTTATAGATTTTTTTTATTTCTGTTTTCTTTGCAAAGTGCTCCTCCAATTGTAATTGTATCCGTAATTTCTCCCAACTATTAATACTAGAGCTACCATGGTTACAGTATTGAGAAAAGAAATGACCCCAATGGTCCATGAGCTAAATAGCTGTCCCTTTTTTGGTTGATGCGCCTTTCAGTTTAGGGTTTCTTTATCATTTTACTTAAGTGTGTTGAGCTTTAAGCCATTTAATCATCTTCCTGGATCTGACCCAACTAGTGTGTATAGACGATTCCCATACATCAGAAGCTGATCCACCAACAGACAACAAAATGATGAAGGGTTTTATTAAATTCTCTATATTTTCTTTCATTCTTGTTGAGAATAAATGGACAAAGGTTGAAAACTGAGAACAACTCTTGTCAGGGGTGCGAAACTTCGCCCACAAGCAATGCAGATTGAAAGTGATGAATAAAGTTGTCGCTATAGTGCTATAGCAAAATTTCGTATAAAACAGAAAAACACTATCTTGAACTCCATAAAGTTCCTTATAAATGAGTAATAGCACCGACCAAGCTATAAAGGAAAAAGATATAGGCAGGAACTGCCTTCTATTGAATCCGCAGATATATATGCCTCAGAACATAAGAAATGTTCTGAAAATTTAGTTCCAGAAAAAAAATAAAATAAAGGACAATCTATTCGCCATAAATTTCAAAAGGGTTATTCATCAACAAAAGGTCAAGCCACCCTGAATAAATCCATTTTGTAAGAACTTTAAAAAAGACCTATTTCCTATATTACATACCATCTGTAGCAGAATGACCCCCCTCCCGCCTCACAAGTCACAACTGCTTCCCAACGAGGGAATGCTGACATCTTACAAGCTCTATAATGGAACTAACTGCTCTTCTTGAATCACTTGGTAAAGGGGTTCAACCAGCAATGGTAGACAAAAATGGAGATCTAACCTGACCGACCTTCCTTCCTGCCACCTACTCTAAAAAAAGGTTTGAGCTTCTCATTAATGTTCTCAACAAGTCCCCCTTCATGCCTGGTCACAATCCTCAGAGGGTGAGCTTCAGTGTTGAATACCCATTGATCTAATGGGATGACGGAAGGAGGTGAAAAGAGAAGATAAAGATATTTAAGAGTCTCCGCAAGAAAGAAGCTTTGCATCATATTGTCTTTGACGCCACTGTTAACCTGAGAACAAGTAATAGTATATGAGTAGGCAGAATAGCTGCATAGCAAAATTAAATGGTTCTCCAGCATTAGACAAGCACCAAAGGAAGCATGGAAGAAACTTGGCAGAAATCATAAGAGTAAGAAGTTTCTACGGCCCATGGGCACATTTTCCCCCATTGATCAAATAATATGCAGCCAAGTCTTGTTCCAAACAATGAAATGTGCATCAACTATCAGACTCCATATTTTTTCTATTATTTTTGAATTGTAAAAAGAAGGAAGATTTTACTGCACAATGTATAATTGGCAAGTACTTCCATTGGAGTCTTCCATCAATGTCATAGCAGTTCCAATCAGTTTAATTAAGTTAGATAAGAAATCACATAATTGCCATGGCTTATAAAAGCTACATGCACATACAAAGGACTAAATCACTAGAATCGACAATTACAAAATCAAGTTAACAAAGCAACCAAACATTTGCATGATCGGTTTACATATTTCTAAACCTCCAAATTCTCAGACTATCGCTTCAAAACCAAAAAAAGAAAAAACGGACATCATTTTCAAAACCAGAAACCTATGAAAACATTTAAGTTAAGCCTTCAATTGAGAAAAGGCATATCTAGGATGCCTCGCTCAATAATCTATCAAAGTGCTTAATTCAATAAAGGCAAACTCTCTAAAGAACCAAAACAAATACTTCTAACTTTTCATAGGAGGTGCTTAATACAAAACTAAAATAGTGCAAACACATTGTTAAATGTGAAATTGAGGCGTGCTTACATCCTTCAGTCCAACATAGCCTGACTCTACGCGAGAATTCTTCTCAAAAGCTTGAAATATATTCCAACCCCATTCTTGGTATGTCTTGTTTCCAGTTAGACGCCAAAGGTAAAAGAGTGACTCAACTGTCTCTGGCCTCAGTATGTTCCATGATGTACCCACACTCATGTCCTTGAAAAGTCAAAAATAAATTTTTAGACCACACAATTTTCAAATTGCACATTACAAATGAACTAATAACTAACCTGCCCAGAATGAAAGAAATAGTTCTCTCCAGCCAATTTTGTTGGAGTTGATTGGTAGAAATTATAGCATGTCCAAGCAAGCTGTAAAGAAAGCCATATATAATCAGTCAAAAAACTAAGCTGTTATGCAGCTGTCTGAAGGATGACCTCAAAAAATGAATTATTGCACAACAAAATATCCACTCACGCCAGAGAAGGAATAAGCAGTGCAATCCCCTATAGGTTGTCTCACAGATAAAAACATCACAGTCACTGCTTCTATTCACATTGGAGAATTATTTGCATGACAATGTAATTCTTGCTCACAGCACAAGACAAACATTAATGAAAAATTCCTTGCAACAAGTAATGGAAAACAAAGTCTTCCTCAAAGGAAAACATAGATTGCAACAACCACCCCTCTCTACTCTTTAAAATATGCTTTAGAAGTAATAACTTCACATGCATGCTAACCTACCAGAAAGCAAAACATATATGAAATTGATGACATCACAATTTGAATCCAGGCATTTAACAATTTCTAATCAGGAAAAAATGGAAAAACTTAAATTGTTGTGAAAAATGTAGAGAAAATTGTTTTGTCAAGACCAAAACAAGTCAGTCAACAGAACAAGCACATTATGGTTTATTAAACGGATACTAAATATACCTCTTCTGCAAGTGACAGAAACTTCTGTGAATCATCAGGACCAAAACCAAATGATCCCAAAGCAAGCATCCCTGGAGCAAAGCATGCCAGTTCATCCATCTGCATGTACTCAGTTGAATGAAAAATGATACTGACACCCAAAACATCATATGGTAAATACTAAATGTGACGATACCGGTATTGTAATGCAATATCATACTTTGTCTGAGAGAGATCCTCCATTCTTCTCACATATATAGGTAAAAGAAGATGGTGTTGTTCGCCTAATCAAACTTAACAGACCTTTCATTGATTTCTCCCACATATCTCTGTTTTCAAGATTGCAAAAAGAAACAAAAAATAAATAAATAAATCAGTGCAGAACACTTTAGACTTCTAATTCATTAGCTTCTTATTCTAACTATTTGAAAAGGAAAACTAAAACATAGTGAACCATAAAAATTTAAACACTAACAATGCATAAACATTTTCTCATTAATCCAAGGAAGTAAAATTTCACCTCTACTACCATTCCAAAAACAATTGGATCCCAGCCTGAATTCATCATTTAACAATTCAGCCCATAGGGCAGAAAATGTGATAAAGTAGGTGCATTATTCTCACCTATACTGTTTTACAGCTGAAGTTTTATTCCCCTGTATCCAAACTTTGAGCAAGTATTCATAAAAACTGCAATGAGATTTTGTATCAATCACAATTCAAACCAAATTAATAAATACTTAGTAAGATGAGTAGAACTTAACAATCCAGACCATATTAGCAAATAAGGAATTGTACTGCACTTATATCATGTAAAAGATGGAGTCTTTGAAATATATAGAACTTGTAAAATTAAACTTGGGTTAATTCTGTGTTAATAATACCTGTCACCCATGGCACCAAAGGTGATGGGAGAGTAGGCTGTTGTTCCACTATGAGGATTAATGTAGATAGGAAGTAATCCATCGTCAGGAAATGTTTTATTAAGCTGTGTTATTACATTCTCCACCTAAAACAGCGGGTGCAAACCAATCAGTGCATTGCTAGAAAAATAGCCTCCACAAGTAATATACATATCACAGGGCATAAGCCGTTAATTGATGCCCTTATTGCTTTGTGCTTAAATATACCAGTTAGGCTCTAAGCAAGTACAAAGAAGGCTAGCAGCAAAATTACAAACAGCCTGGCATCAATTAAGCATATTTTAACACATAAAAGGAACAAGAAATTCTTCATGTGCATATATCTGATTTCAACCAACAAAACTGTAACCTCCCTTCCCTTAAAAAAAATTGAACATATAGAATGACAGTTAAAACCTTCTGCTGATACTTTGGGTCTCCAGTCCTTTGAGATAGAGCAATGAATTCTAGTTGTTCAGTTCCAGAGTCAGCCAGAATACTCTCACCCTTGGAACAAATGAAGAGAAAAACAGAATTAGAGACACTGATAAAGTAGCTCTAGTGATTGACCATTCATACAGCCACAATCAGAAATCAGAAACTAGTGCACAAGCGAAAATCAACTAATCAAGAACCTAATAGAACTAACATAGAAAGTCTCTGATCTAAAAACAGGCGTGTCAGTGATCTTTGCAATCTGAACTACCCACAAAATTCATGCCTCTAATACAAATCTTCCAAGACAAAGTGCTAAAATTTTTCTGATAAAATAAGAAATAGTAATCTCATAACTCAATACTCAGACAATAAGGTCAAAGAAGCAGACTGAATAGCAGATCCAGTTTCATCAAGCTAGCACTAAATTTTGCTCAAAAACCAATCTGAAGCATCAGAAAAGACTTATGACCTCAATATCCAAGAAAGCCTTAGCTCTTTTAAGAGTAGTAAAAATGTAAATAATGACCCCTCCCCCTAAACTTTGTTTACCAAAAAAAAAGATGTAAATAATGACAGGTATTCCCCTAGTGTTCAAGTGTTCAGTAACAGTGAAATGTACACATAGTAACTTACTCCAGTCCAACTAGGATTGTGTGCACGCCCATGTGACAAGTTGATGATGTTATAAGGAATTCCTGAAGGTGTATTCCATGCAGGCAGCAATCTGTCTGCAATTTCTCTAGCCTTGTCGAGGAAAACTTTGTCCCCTGAAAGATCATATGCACTGAGAAGTCCACCTACTACTCTGGGTTTTGGTGGAAATAGACCAACAAAGGAAAAGATCAAAAACACAAATTTAGTTGTCCAACACATAAGCTCAATAATAATTTTTTTAATGGGAAAGGAACTTTAACTGCAAAGTAAACCTTATAAAGCAACCTTATGGTTGTCTCAAAAACGCTTGCTTCATAATCCTTGTTAAAATCCAAAGAGTTTGCAATCCACCTGTCAGAGACTCAGAATAATGTCTTAATATGAGAAAGAATGAATAAAGCATAACCTAGAGTATCATAATCAAACATTAAACGGATGCATATAGCAAGCAATTGAAATAAATTTAAGTAACTTCTAAATATGAATTCAGAAAAAAATTCAGCAATAAAGAAGTCAAAAAAGCCTAAATATGTATCAGATATCAAACTTTAGGAGTTAAACACCATCAGCATGAATTGTGCCTCCAACAGAATATTTAAATTGAAAGAGAGAATAACAGAAAACAAGATAAAAAGTAATTTCTACTTTATTATTAAGTAAGAACGTTCACCAAATATAACTTATGAAACAACCACACAACTATTGATTCCAAAAAAAATATAGAAATGTGATGGAAGCAAATAATAATAATAATAATAGAATAATCATGTGTTCATGCACAGAGTCAAAAGTTACACTCACTCTCGTGCTTTCTGAAACTGCTCATTGAGACCCATAATATATAGCGTATCAAGAGAATCTATTATAGTTGCTCCAAGACCTCCAAAGCTATTGACACCATTCTTTGACTGCGGCTGGTAGCACCAAGAAAATAACCATTAATCATGAAAAATGTAGATTTAAAGAACAAATAAATAAATAATTACTTTTACCCAAGAATAAACAAATTATTTATCATGTAGTATTTAAGAACATACATCTAGTACAAGAAAATATTGGTATCACCACCACAACCACATCACTCTATTAGATCATTGTGCAATCAAAGCAAAAGACACGGGAGATCAAAAATGGTAAAAGTGTGTCATCCACTCAATGACTAATGGCTTCAATGCATAATTTTATTTTATTTTTGCATGAATCACTATTAGAGATATTAAACCATTCGTGAGCCTCCACCTAATAGCTTAAGCTTTTGAAAGAGTTGGTCATTGACATGATATTAGAACCTCTATGACCAAGTGATCAGGAGTTCGATCATTGTTGCTCTCATTCTTCTAAATAAAGTTGATTCAGCACAAGGTAGAAATGGGGACTGTGCATTATCATGCTTCAAGCCCAAATGGGCTCTTGCATGAGGGGCCGTGTTAGAGATATTAAACCATTCATGAGCCTCCACTGAACAACTTATGCTTTTATGAGAGTTTGTCCTTGACAATTGCAAAATTGTTGTCTTTTTTTTATATTGGAGCAAAAATAAGAGTGGATTAAATCATGAGACCTCCACGAGATTTACTTCTAAAGAAATAAGCTGAACTTATAACTTAAAACAGAAACTTCGGACGAAGCAGAAGAAGCCCACAAGGGAAAATACCTATAAAAACTATCATTAAAAAAAAAGTAGAAGGTTGGTTGTTCATTATAGAGATTCATCATACCTGAAGTTCATCTTGGCCCCATGCATACTTCTCATATGATCCCCAAGCATGAAGCATTGCTTCTTTTACTTTTTCCCTTCTCTGAATGTCAATGGGATCATCTGGGACCTCTTTACTGGACTTGATAGCTTTTCCCCTCAAGTCAATCTTCCCGACCGTTCCACCTTGGGCATTATTTAACTCTTCCAACTGAAACAAGTCCAATTGCTTAGCCCCCAAAGAGTAGATTTATAAAATAAAACAAAAGTTTCATAGCACAATATTACATTCATCAAATAAGAAGCCTATGCTGTAAAACAGCCGAAAGGAAAGGTGTCATAATTAACAGCAAGAGGTGAGGATTTAGCTTGATGTGAGATTGAATGGGGAATGAGAATTCACACAGGAAGATTTCAATAGTTTGAAGCTGGATTCACGTAGAGAATGCCAAATGTGTATTAAGGCCATTTCGTGGCTCAAGTTTGTTGTTTGCAAAACAAAATAAAATGTTTCAAGAAAACGTAGCAAAGTGAAAGAGAATGGGAGGGGGCTAAAGACCAGATTAAATGTAGAAGAAGAAACATCATATACAAAAGGTTGAGCATTTGATAGTTTCTTACCAAATTTTGCAAATGAACCACTTCTTTCTGTAACTCGGTAACTTCTATCTGTATTTCAAAGAAAAATTATACACTGGCAGTGAAAAGAAATAAGTCAAAAATATTCCAAAAAAGATCTCACCCACCCCCTCTTCCTTTATAAAGAAAGTTACACTGAAAATGAATGGAAAAAAAAGTTGACTATGTATCCTAAAGGCACACTGATCAAGAAAAATTGCACTCAATTGGCATTTTAACTTCATTAGCATCACCTGGTATGACAAACTCACATGATAACAAGCCATATAATCATATGCAATCTTCATAAGCCCATGCAGATGTACCCTTGTTCAACATATATAACTTAAGCCTCTATAATTTGTCCAATTGTTCTTTTTAATGAATCAAACCTTTCCATCCATTTACCATCACTTTTAGTTCCTACAGTTACATTAAATGCATAGGTTTCGAGTGACCATAAAACTAACAGTACAAGTATAAATTACAATAACCACAATTTTCACATAACTTTGGAAAATGTGGATGACAATAATCACTCACAAATTTTTATCAATATTTTTCCTATTTAAGTTTTCACTTGGAAACCTGAAATGCTGAAAATCAGACAAGCAGAGTGCCTATTGTTCTGAAAATAAACATTTAGGATAGCAGATTTTAAGTTAAGATTAGACGAACCATTGTACCAAAACTCTCTATTTTTGTTGTGCACGCCTTAGGAATTAGAATAGCTTTTTCAACCCAACTTCATGATTTCAAACTAATGGAAGAAAGACATTGAACATGGATGAGTTATTGACTTGCGGTATCAGAAGTCAACTTTTCGTAATTCTAAACTCAGAATTCTGTGAGGGAGAGAACATGAAAGTTATCTTATAAAAGAGGAGCAAATCTCAGCATCAACAGAGTTCTACTTTAAAATCATGTCCATGATACATCCTAGTTGTGCCAAATAATTAATCATCTTTCATTACAATATTCTATAACTAATACCAAATTTGGTTTTTTGGCCGGAATTAAATAGCAGCTTTATAGCTACTCATTATTTTGTAGAAACGAAAGAAACCTTATTCTCATCCTCTAGTCTGATTTTTGCTACACCCCTGCCCTTTCAATTTTAAAAATATGAAAATAACCCAAAAGCGTATCCTTCCATATGACATAGTAATAATAGATCAGTATACAATGTCAGACAGTATGACACTGCTATCCTATACCTTTTTCTTTTTTTTGTTATATACTAATTCTATATAATCTTCATAAGTAATTGACCATCCTATATGACCAAAAACATAATCACGATCTCCAAACACAACACCGATTTTCATACAACCATTGGCAAAATCATCCACATCATATCAAGGGACAAAATAAAATAAAATAAAATAAAAAATCAGATCCCACAAAGAAAATTATATACAGAAGACCGCAATGCAGTGACAAAAGAAGCTTGAAATGGAGCATACAGAAAATTTTCAATCTAACATTCCGTTTCAATTAAAAAAAAAAGATAATTTTTTTTTGCACCCATCCCATATTTTCAGGCTCTGACAAGTACAAAGAAAACCCCATAACTGATATGGTGGGAAAGCACAATCGGAAAGCCCACAAAAGATGGAAGAAAAAAAAGGAGGGGGGGGGGTTGGAGGGGAAGTGAGAGAAGTAGTACCTCGTGCTCTCTGACTAGAGTTTGACGATCCCAGACAAGGAAAGAGGCGCAAACGAAAACGATGAAGAGCAAAGCGAGACGCTTTGGTCTCTTGAGGTAATAGGAAGGGTGACAGTACCTCCATTTGCTGCTCGTCAATGATCTGCTGCCCCTAGCCATTGCCGGATCTCAGACGCAACCCGCAATTTCGAAACTTTGGAACCCGGAAAACAAGGAATCAATCGAAGCAACGGCGATCTAAGGTTTGGAGTAAGATACGAGGAAGAAGCAAGGTTGTTGAGGAGAGGATACGAATATGATGTTGGTGCTCAGACAAACAAATTTAAACCTAATAATAATAATAAATAAAAAGAAAATAGATCTTTGCCACCCGTTTCTTGAAATCTACGTTTATGTTTGCCCGATGTGGTCGTGGTTGTGAAGAAACGGGAGGAGGAGAATAAGAGGTTAGAGAGAGAGAGAGGAAGGAAAGCAAGGTAAATAATGCGTTTGTTGTATTGGTGAAGCTAAGAATAACAAGAACAAGTAGATGTAGAAGATTGGATTGGATCAAATCCAAGTCTCACTTTGAAATTGCAATTGCAAACTGCAAAACATCTAACTACACAATCTGATAACAAAGAAAATATAGAGAGAGAGAGAGAGAGGAACCCCAAGTCATTGGTCTTGCTCCGTGGGTCCCATTAACATAACTCTAAGTCAATTCCTCCAAACAAAAATCAACGCTGAATTGGTCAATCCATTTTAGTTTTTACTTACTTTAATTTTTGGTTTTAATGATAATCTTGTTTTTGAATTATTTCTTCTCGTTGATTCAGTGATTTCAATTTCATTAAAACAAAGTACACATTTTTTTTAATTAAAAAAGAAAAATGGTCTTATTTTCTTCTTCCCTAATACCGTGAAACTTCAACGGTTTGTTTGGTATGCAATTTATAATAGAAAAGAAAAAATAATAATAAATGAATGACTTTATCCATTGTTTGGTATCAAATTTATAGGGGAATATAAGATATTAGAAATGATGAAATTTCTTTGGATCTTACATATTTTTTATCCTTCTATTTATCATCGGATTGTAAGGGTGATTATTTCTCACTTTTTTTTTTATCTTTTCCTTTGTTATCCATCCATGTATAAATTGACTATAATGCTTAAGGATATTGGTTTTGGAGTAGTTTGAGTCTGAGTGAATGATTTCCATCTTATATTATATAGTGTATCAATATTAATAAATTAATTAAATTATTTAAATTTAATAATTCTTTTAAAATCTAATAACCATTTTCTTTTAATTCATTAGATAAATAAATTTTTTCTTAAATTTAAATCAACCAACACACCCCTATTTTTTTAAATTAAATAAAATTAATAGTGATTCTTTTAAAAAAAATAGTTGTCATGCTAGTTGTTAATCCTCCCTTAAGGACAGTTGCAACAAAGAAAAAAGTTCTCATGTAAATTAATTTTATTAGATGAAGGGTAATAAAATAATTTAACATTATTTACATGTGTTTTCATTTTTTTCTTTAATGAAACCAAACAAAGGAAGGAAAATATATTTTCTTTTTTATTGAATAATACCAAATAAAGTGAGTAATAACTCTTCTACTTTCCATTTTCTTTCTTTTCTATTGTATTCACTTTTTTTCTTTCCCTCTGTAAGAAATAAAGTGATTGTGTCAAGGGACAAAAAAACAACTTGAATTATAGTTATTAAACTCGAACCGGTAGTCGACTCAGTCAGGATATTGAGTCAATGGGTTACTGGTTCAACCAATGGGTCACTGGTCGAACTATATAAAATTAAATAAATATTTAAATACATATATATGTATATATATATATATACACTACATATGATGATATTTATCATTATAAATAACTAAAATATCTTTATTTTGAGATAAAATATGACCTTTAAGGAAAAATAGAGTTTAACCCTTAATTCATAAAAAAAATCCTAATATTTTCATTAAAATGTCAATAACTCAGAAAATAATTTTTTTTTAATAATTAGGACTACCATGACGTAGATATCGAAAAGTTATATGAAATAGACATATAATTAATCTAAATTAAACATATGAGTCAAAAGTTATAATTTTTCAAAGTTTAAAAGTTTTTTTTTTAATTTCGTAACCTGACTAGTTCTAGTTCAACCAACTAGATCACTGATTTTCATTCAAAATCGGCTGTGTCGGACCAAATTTGAGACATACCTGATCCAACTAGTCATCTGAATCGGTTACTTGATCGATTTACCGGTCTATCAACCAATCCAATCCAATTTTTATAATTATAACTTGAATAATACATGGGACTAAGCATATGTGATTACTGTACTGGCGGATGAAGCTAAAATAAAAAAACAGAAGAGTTGTTGTAAAATCAGTTGTATTATTTAATTGAAAGATTATTAAGTTAGCACTGTCTATCATAAGAAATTTGTTTAATATATTATACAGGTATAAGGTTAAGTAGATGATATTATAATGGACTTATCATGCTTTTATACATATTAACTATTGAATAAAGTTACTACGCGGTGCATGTTTAAAAAATTTATTTCTTCTTCTTTCCTACTTTCTCCTTATTTCTTCTTCTTTCCTACTTTCTCCGTTCTGGTTCATTCACATAAAGTGATATCGAAGTCACTTTTTCCAACTTGCAAGATAAATTAAAAGAGGAAAGTAAATTGTTTGGAGCCTCTGACGTAGAGTGATAACGCGTTTGATGCCTTTGCATAATTTATATCTTTGTTTTTGTCCTGATTTAATTTAATTCATCTCATTTTTAATTTGAGTTGATTGTAGTCTATTACATACTCAAAGTAAATCAGTATTAGGTACCAATTAATAGATGAAGTTAGTGGCTTGAATGATTCATCTTTAATAAAATATTATCATCAATTATTTTTATAAATGTCTTTTTTTCGTATGAGAGACACCAATGCAGAGCCTCCAATCCAAATGCCGTCTTCCACATGACCAAAAAAAAAATGCTTATGTAAAAAAAAAAATTTAATAATAAATTTTAAAACAATGCCAAATTAATAAATAATTTTAGGAACACAAAAAAATGCTTACTTAACAAAAATAAGAATATTTTAATAATAAGTATTAAAACAATAACAAATTAATTAATAATTTTAAGAACACTTAGAATACGGTAAAATCACCCTATCTTTTATATATGTGGCTGTTTTCTTCCCGGCACCCCACTACCGTTTATCAATTGGTAGTAAGGTTAAAAAAAGAACAATTTGTCCAAATAATAATCTCGATTTGTTATGATATCATTGGCCAAAAATTCGTTATTATATGTCACCTTTTTAGGTTAAAAAACTATACTTGTTATCATCATACATCCATATGTGCTCGGTAAAAAGACAAGGAGCAACAGCTAATCACTTTAATTCACATAAAAAATGATTAGTTATTGAGAAAAAAATTTGACTTGTAAGAAGGCACTGTCTCCCTGTCCCTGATCTCATTCCTCATCGCCTTCCCTTAGCAACCCAGCACAACACAAGAGAACAGAAGAGAATAGCTTCCCTTTCCTGTGCCTTGTGCTTCTGGGCTGTTGTGCAGATCAAGACACAACCTTGCTGTTATCTCTCTGTCCATCAATTACCTTACCTGTTGGTGCTTCTCTTAAAAATGCTATCTTTTGTTTTGTTTACTTTTTATTGGGTACATATCCCATCCTATTTAATTCGAGGAAATCTTTTTGTGGGTCGTTTGATTAAATTTGTGGGTGATGTCATGTCATATAATATTGGATGTTTTCTTGGCAGTTAATCTGATTATTGTTTGTGATTAAAAATGATTCCTTTAGCCGAGGAACCTGGATTCATTAAAGTTTGTAATTTCACTCAAATGTAATAAGTACCGATAGTTTTGCCTTTGTCTCTCACTCTCTTATTGTCTTGTCTTGTCCGTTGCAAAATCTTCCTGTATTATAGTCAATGGAGCACGCCACCACAACACAAGGGGGGTTTCCTTGCTGGAGATTTATGCTTGTCTGCATTGGAAAGAAAAATCACTCAAAGCTTCAGCTCACACTTTGTTTATCATATTTTAACTTGACCCAATTGAATGTCAAGGTTCAATGCTGGAATGGGATAGTTATCCCTTTTCTCTTTCTTTTCTTTTTGTTTTTGTATTTCTGCTTGTTTCTATCTGCACCCACTAGTGGATGCTAGGCTGAGCGTTTAATTTCCTCGAAATACACTTTTAATGGAATGAAATACTATATCATACTTTACTAATATGGTTTACAATATCCTTGACTATGACACTGTACTAATTATCTCAATGTACTTTCCTGATTGTATGTGTAGTTTGGTCTGCAAGAAGAAATTGATGCTCTCTATAGTTTGTAACTTGCTTTATTATTATTATTATTGTTGAGATTCATTGCATACATTATAGTGCACAACAGCCTGTATAGTAGTGCACAACAGGCTGTATAGGACTCAAGTGCTGAGAACTCAAGTGCTGTGAACTCAAGTGCTTTAGGAACCCACAGTGTATAGTTTACATTATTCTTATTATATACGTTATCTTAGGAATGATGATGTTTGTAATCTAAGCTATAAATTCAGGGTCTGAGAACTCATTTAGCATTCATTCAATATACAGAACTATATTTGCTACTCTCTATTCTGTTATTCAAGTTGGTATCAGAGCCACATCTCGTGGGTCTGATTATTTCTTAAAGAAACCGGTGAAACAGTCACTGCCGGAGCTAGAAGTCCCGTCTGCCCTGGCCACCATCCCGCCTAAGACTTCTCAAGACTAGCCCCGTAAGGCACCGAAGTCATCCGTCACCAACCGCCGCAGTTCGGCTTTTCACGCGCTCACGCGCGCCACAGCCCAAAGAAGACAATCGCCGCGTGAAGGCCACGCGCGCCACCTCCCGACTCCGAACACCTCACCGCTGCACTCACCATAGATCGGCGCCTCTTCTTTCAATCGGGTACTTTCTCGCCCGCGCGTGAAGTCCACGCGCGCCACCACACATCTCTCCGTCTCGCGCGTGATCGGCCACGCGCGCCGCCCCCGCCACCATCATTCGCTGATTCTGTTTCTCAGCCAAGAAGTCACTGTTTGGTCACTGTTTGGTCACTGTTATTAAAGTGATCTTATACTTACCATTGGTCAGTTAAGAATAGTCACCCGATTCACCAAACAATAAACCTCATCAATGGATTCCACATTTGAATCCTCCGCTGCAACATCCAATCAAAGTTCTGTTGGCCCATCACATAGCAAAAATCATCCTTCCTTTGTCTTCTCTGGAAGTCCAACTATAACCTCCGAGAAGCTTAACGGAAAGAATTATATGGAATCGCAAACCGGCCGTGAGAAATTTGGTTCTTTGGGACAAGGTCTCGGCCGATCACTCGACCAAAAAGGTCAGAGATATTAATACAAAGCATCAAGATCAATGGAAGAAGGCAGACTATCGCTTGGTGTCTCTTCTATGGCAATCTATTGATCCGAAGTTGTTGGTTCACTTTCGAACTTATAAAACGTGCTACACATATGGAAGAAAGCTCGCAATGTTTATTCAAATGATGTCCGCTTGTATGATGTGGTACACAAATTAGCAACACTTCAAATGACGTAAAAATGATCTCCCGACGATTCGACCAAATCACAAATACTATCACGAGGTCAAGTTACTCATGACCTGGTGATAATATGGAAAACAAGCTCGACAACATGTGCATGGTGTTTGTCCCGCATGGCCTCCACAAAGATCTTGAATCGTTTCTAATCAAATCTCGACTAATCCTAGTATTCCTACCGAGAAAACCTTATGGATCGCTCCACGGGTTCCTCCATCTAAACTATGATTGGATCTAGTCTCTGCTCGAATCATCTCATTTTTCTCAAACACCACGAATCGAGGAGGCCGAGGTCATGGACGAAGTAGCCGAGGAGGACGTGGTTCGGCACCGCCCACATTGCTCCTATTGTAATCGCACGGGCCACACTAGAGACAAATGCTATTCTCTCGTCTGACTCCCCGAGATCAACACATGTCGGATTTCCCGAGAGATCAAGACATATGACATACTTACAACCTCATGCCTCGTAAAAGGTGATCGATAATCGAATGTCTTATCCAATGCTGAATTTAAGGAGTATCTTCAAATTTCAAAACAGCTCAACAAGGTCAATCTTCACCAGCCTCTCATACTAATAACTCTAAGGTTTTTCTCTCACAATCATAACCTGTTGGATCCAGGCTTATTGATTCTGGTGCTTCGACCATATAGCTCGTAATCCTTCTTTTCTCCACCATAACACGTACTTAAAACATCACATTATATCACTCTTGCCGATGGCTCCAAGTCAAAGCCATCGGGCATTGGTCAAGCCACACCTTTCCCATCCTTATCTTTAAATTCTGCTCTTTTATGCCTGGCTGCCCGCTTAACTTAGTCTCGTTAGTCACCTTACTCGTAACCATAATTGCTCCATCACTTTTACTAACAACTCTTTTTCCATCCAGACCGTAGTATCGACGATGCATCGATTGGCACAGGATCTGAATCACATGGTCTTTATTTTTTTCAGCCTCCATCATCGGTTGCTTGCACTACTACTGATTCTCCAAATCTTCTTCATTATCGTCTTGGTCATCCCAGTATCAATAAACTGAGGAAAATGGTCCCTCATTTGTCTAACTTACAGTCTTTACAATGTGAGTCATGTCACTGGCAAGCATGTACGAGCTTCCTTTCCAAGCAAAAGTCCTCGTCAAACATCCACCCTTTTTGAACTTGTCCATTCGTGACGCATGGGGTCCTAGTCGAGTCGCTCTATCTTAGTGGCATAGGTACTTTGTTACTTTCATTGATGATTTTTCAAGATGTACTTGGATTTTTTTAATGAAAGACCGTTTCAGAAATATTAACTATTTTTCAGCATTTTTATAATGAAATTCAAACCCAATTTGACCACTCTATTCGTGATTTTACGAAGTGATAATGCCAAAGAATATTTTTCTCGCATCTTCAATCAGTTTATGACTTCTCATGGCATAATTCACCAATCTTCTTGTCCACACACACCCCAACAAAATGGTATTGCCGAAAGAAAACACCGGCCATATTATTGAAACCGCACGCACTCCTTCTCACACATGCTAATGCACCTTTAAAATTTTGGGGTGATGCTGTTCTTACTGCTGGTTTCTTAATAAATCGGATGCCCTCTTCTGTTCTAAATAACAAAATACCATACTCACTCTTGTTCCCAAAGGATCCATTGTTTATTGTTCCCCCAATGCAGTATTTGGTTCTACATGTTTTGTTCATGATCTCAATCCGTGTCTTGACAAGTTGTTCGCCTGGGTGCAGTAAAATGCATCTTCCTTGGTTACTCTCGTGTCCAAAAAGGGTACAAATGTTATTCACTCGCCTACTCATCGCTTCTACATGTCTGTGATGTTACATTCTTTTTGAGGATACTTTTTATTTCTCATCCGCCATCACACCGTCCCTCCATTTCTCGTGTATTACCTCTTCCTTTTGTCTATACCATGTATTGTTGGGTCTCCTACTCCACCTCGTGTCTCGTCCTCCTTCTCCCCAACCCTCATTACCTACTGGCCGCCCTCACCAAGACCATTGAGGATGTCGTACCCAACTGTGCCTAAGTGATTCATTCCCTGCTCCAGCTGATCTACCCGTCCCGATCCACCCCGAGACTTCTTCTTCCGATTTACCTATTGCCCTTCGAAAAGGTACACGCTCCACTTGTAATCCCTATCCCATCTACAATTTCCTAAGTTATCACCGTATATCTCCATCCCATTGTGCTTTTGTTTCTGCTTATTTCCTGCTCTATCCCTAAAACTCGGCCCAGAAGCATTATCTCATCCAGATGGCAGGCTATGATTGATGAAATGACACCTTAGAATCCAATAACACATGGACCCTTGTTCCTCATCCTCCCGAAATCTATGGCTTGGATGTCGCGGTATTCACTATCAAAGTCGGTCCTGATGGTCGATTGATCGCTTGAAAGCCCGCTTAGTAGCTAAAGGCTACACTCAAATCTGGGGCTTGATTATTGTGACACGCTTCCCTGCCAAAATGGCCTCTCGCTCGTCTCTTTTTGGCCACATGGCAACATGCGTCGCCGCCCTCGCATCGGGCTTAGACATCAAGAATGCATTTCTCCACGGTGATTTATCCTGAGGAAGTCTATATGGAGCAACCGCCGGTTTTGTTGCTCGTGGGGAGTCTCATGGCTTTGCCTCGCAGTTACACAAAGCTTTGTATGGTCTCAAGCGCAGTCCCCGGCATGGTTTGGTAGGTTCAAGATGCCTCTCCAACACTTTGGCATGATCCGCGCGGAAGCGCATCACTGCCTTTTATAAATGCTCCTCCTCTAGTCAAGACATATATCTTGTTGTATATGTAGATGACATTGTTATTACAGAGATGATCTTGATGGCATTAAGAGTCTGCCAAAGACCTATCTCAACAATTTCACACTAAAGACTTGGGACGATCAAGTGTATTTCCTTGGAATTGAAGTTTGCTCGCCTAGTTCAGAGTTGTTATATCTCGCAGGAAGTATGCCCTTGATATATTAGAAGAGACTGGTATGTTAGACTCAGTAAAATGATTGACACACCTATGGATCCCAATGTTAAACTTATGCCGATAAGTGGGGAACCTTACTCGATCCGTGAAGATATCGCAGATTAGTTGGAAAGTTGAATTATCTCACTATGACCAGATCCCATATCATTTGTCAAGTCGCTTGTGAGTCAATTCCTCAATTCTCCTCGTGAGAGTCATTGGGATGCGTAGTTCTGATCTTGAGATACATTAAATCTTCTCCTCGGGAGAGGGCTAATTTATCGTAACAAAGACCACTGACATCAGGCTTACACAGATGCAGATTGGGCTGGTTGCCCAAGTGATAGACGATCAACTTCAGGTTATTGTGTTCTTATTGGAGGCAACCTCATTTCGTGGAAAAGTAAGAAGCAAAGTGTCGTAGCTAGATCAAGTGCGTATAGCACATATAGGGCTATGGCCCTTGCTACATGCGAACTCATTTGGTTAAAGCAACTTCTCTCTGAGTTAAATTTCTGCATGATTGGGTCCATGAGCCTCATATGTGATAATCAGGCTGCCTTGCACATTGCTTCCAATCCAGTTTTCCACGAAGCGTACTCAAGCATATCGAGATCGATTCGCATTTTATCCGCGATAAGATTATATCTGGAGAAATCACAACGTCATTCGTGAGCTCCAATAATCAGCTGGCAGACATGCTCACTAAATCACTCCGGGGGCCAAGGATAAAATATATATGTGACAAGCTTGATGCATATGACATGTATGCACCAGCTTGAGGGGGAGTGTTGAGATTCATTGCATACATTATAGTGCACAACAGCCTGTATAGTAGTGCACAACAGGCTGTATAGGACTCAAGTGCTGAGAACTCAAGTGCTGTGAACTCAAGTGCTTTAGGAACCCACAGTGTATAGTTTACATTATTCTTATTATATACGTTATCTTAGGAATGATGATGTTTGTAATCTAAGCTATAAATTCAGGGTCTGAGAACTCATTTAGCATTCATTCAATATACAGAACTATATTTGCTACTCTCTATTCTGTTATTCAAGTATTATTATTATTATTATTTTTTACTGGATGCCTTTAATCAATCTTTCTTCCATTTCCAAAGGTATTTCTGGTACTTCCTGTACCATGGATGTTATTCATGGGGGTGATTCTCGGATACACATGAGTGATGCACAACTTCCTATACATGTGCCATATGTGCAAGAACATGAGCATCATGGATTGCACCATATGAGTAATGGGAATGGGATGGATGATGATCAGAATAATGGTGGTGATACTAACGGTGGTGGAAGTGAGAGTGTGGAAAGAGAAGTCCCCTCCAACCATGGAAATCTCCCTGGCAATGACACTGCTATAATGGATCAAGGGAGTGATGGTGGGGATCAACTCACATTGTCTTTTCAGGGCCAGGTTTATGTCTTCGACTCTGTGTCGCCAGAAAAGGTCCATCAACTTATCCGAGCTATTTTATTTTGCATTGTCATTGCCTCATGTCTAATCTATTATGCATGATTCAAGCTTTGTTTGACATGCCTTTCTTGAAAATATTGTCCCAATGGAATAATTCAAGTGTATTCAGTTTAATAACTCCAAGATGGTTGTGTTTGAGAGGACCTGCACATGAAAATACCTTAAAAAAAGTATAAAAAGGAGGGTGCTTGACTTATAAATAATTGAATGCATTGATGAAATCATGGTCAAGTAGAGCAATTTGTGTCTACTTATGGATCCTCATCTGTTTGCTTTGGCAAATATTGCTATGAGGTGTTGGTAAGGACAGCTATGGACAATGAAAAAAGATTTTTTTTTCTTGGTATTCATATGATTATATTATTTATGCATGCTTGGTTTTTCTTTTCTTTTTTGAGTATTTGTTGATTAATGACTGGATCGAACAAGAAATGATGATTAATTATTTTCTTCTAATCCCCCTCCTGCATATGCACAGGTATAGACTTGAACTGTCTCAATTTTCAGTTCTTTTCATGTGGAAAATTGTATCCTAATATGCTGCATAACATGCTTTTTGCCATGTGTTATAAGTATAACTAATATGATTTTAAGGGTGGCTTTGATCTATGATTAATGATAATATTATTAACCAAGTTATGGACTAATTCCTACATGGGGTTTGATTCACTGAAGAAATAATTTCTAATGATCCTAGGGTGTCATTCTCAGGTTCAAGCTGTACTATTATTATTGGGAGGCCGTGAAATACCTCCAAATATGCCTGCCATCCCAATATCTCCTCACCATAATAATCAGGTATTACTACATTATTTGGTTGAACTGTGATTGATAGTCTTTTCCTTGTCAACTATCTGGCTCATGAAGTATTTGACCAGGGATTTACTGGTACACCTAAAAAATTCAGCGTCCCTCAGAGATTAGCCTCATTGATCAGATTTCGAGAAAAGCGGAAAGAACGAAATTTTGACAAAAAAATTCGTTATACTGTTCGTAAAGAAGTAGCATTAAGGTACGGTGCTTACTATCATTATTTCTTAGATTAAGCTTACATGGAATATTAGTTTTATTACTCAATGATTTGCAATTGACTGTCATATAGTTGATTATTGCCTTAATTCAAATAGAAGCTGAAGCAGGCTACTTTATTACTCTTAGAGATGCCAGCGATGAATGATTTATGTTTGTACATGCTTTGTTAGATTTGCTTGTTATAGCCTCCTCATTGTATTATATCACCTGATTGTTGCTTTTGGGAGATTGTTTCTAAATTCTTCCGAAATCCTTGATCCATGCTACTTGCTTTATTGGGTTGTTTTCAATCTTTTGATATTTGTGGCGGGCAAGAATGTATTTTCTTTTGAGAAGACCATCAAGAGAAAAACTGATAGAGCTTCTATGAAGTTCTGTGAGCCCACAAAGCATAGTATAACTCATCAAATTTGAATTGGGGGTTTATACACTCAGATTCTGTTGTCAATGACAATTGACTTGCCAATGGAGTTCCATCTTAACTCTGACTATAATCTGTGCTATCTATTATCTTATAGCTCTAGCTTTCCTCAAGCAAAGTAATAGTATAGTGAATATAAGTTGACTGGAAAATTTATATCCTGATGTTTCCTCTATTTACTTCATTTTATGATATAAATATATGCCTAAATCCATATACTGACTGGGAATGTTATTTTGTTATATTTGCATCACTTGCTTACCAATATAAGTAACTTTTGTAGGATGCAAAGAAATAAAGGTCAGTTTACATCTTCCAAATCCAATCATGATGAATCTACTTCATCTGCAACAAACTGGGGGACAAATGAAAACTGGACGTCAGACAATAATGGATCCCAACAGCAAGATATTGTGTAAGTTGATCAGTTTCCTTCTAGAACAAGAGGGAGAAAAAATGAATGAGTATTCTGGATGTTAGCATTTGTCTTGAAGCTATATGAAGATTGAGTGGAAAGTTGATCTCCTGTTAGTAAATATTGTTAGCATGTCCATCTGATAGGAATCAAGGTTATTAGGTTAAGGATTTTTCCCTTTGAATTTGGTAATGCAAAGGACCATTGTAAATGAATGTGTATTCTGGATTGTAAATAATAATCGCCTATGCAATAGTGCAACATTCTGAAGCAAACGATTAAAAGATGACAAGATTTTTGGTGTACGATGACATGATGTATTTTCCCTCCTTACATTCATACACATTGTAAATGAATGTGTATTCTGGATTGTGAATAATAATCACCTATGCAATAGTGCAACATTCTGAAGCAAACGTTTAAAAGATGACCAGATTTTTGTTGTACACTGACATGATGTATTTTCCCTCCTTACATTCATATGCATTGTAAATGAATGTGTATTCTGGATTGTGAAAAATAATTGCCCATGCAATAGTGCAACATTCTGAAGCAAATGTTTAAAAGATGACCAGATTTTTGGTGTACACTGACATGATGTATTTTCCTCCTTACTCTCTATCTCGTGTGCATGCCCACATGAAAACACTATGACGGTTGACTTTACAGCTTGAAATGAAAGCCATTAGTCCACAGTTCCTTTGGGAAGCTTTGAGCCTGTCTCTTGAATTTGTCTTGTGCATCATTTGATAAACAATGTTTCTGTCAATTAATGTCAGTTGTAGGCACTGTGGCATCAGTGAGAAGTGCACGCCAATGATGCGACGTGGGCCTCAAGGGCCAAGAACCCTCTGCAATGCTTGTGGACTTATGTGGGCAAATAAGGTGATGAGTGTCTTCTTTATTCTATATGCCTGTTGCTATCTTTTTGTTTATTCTATGTTTTCCTAAGAATAAATATTCATGCCTGGAAACAATTGGAAAGGTACAATGCTGTGGTTGAGTTCCTCCCAATATATTATTTACATCTTAATATGTTATCATTTAATTATTAAGGTATGTGTGATTGTGTATACAAATATGGTGTCAATAATTTGATGATTATTGCAATATACGTATTGACTATTATGGTGTCTTCATTTGCAAAGGCTACACCATGTAGTGATCAGCTGGTCATATAACGGTAATAGATGCAATTATTATGTATGCATGTTTAATCAAGCGATTAAATAACCTACAAGTAAACTGCCACACTGAATTGAGGGGATTACAACTTTTTGTTTAAAGCAATGCTGTGAAGATATTTTTTTGACATTAACTCCAACGTGTATTACATCATGTGTCTTAATAACCACTGACATGAATTTAGGTAACAAGTGAGTCTAAATGTCTAATAGTGCAAGTCCGACTCGTAGCATAAAAGAAAAAGTAAAGCTTTAAGAAGAAAATGAAAATACTACCATTAAAGCTAAATACATAATCTGCTGTTGAGGTGGTACCCGAATGAATGATTTGTATAATATACTTGGCATTATTTTATGAGAGCTTGGATATGACATGCATACAATTTAAAGTAGCCTCAGTCTGTGTCTGAGAGTTACCTAGAGAGAGAACAGAGCAGATTCTGTATATCCTTCTAGACCAGGATTTACCAGCTCAAACACTAAATGGTATGTCTTGATCTGGTTTTAGGGAAAATATAAAAAAGTACTGGCTCTACATATCATTCTGGTATCAGACTAAAATGCATTTAAAGAAAATTACAGAACACAATCATTGGATTAGAATACAAAGTGATCTACTCAATTCTCTGTTTAATGAAATTATTACAAGTCAACATTGAGACCTAATATCTACAGTAAATATGTGCTCAAACTTGATTCCAGATGTGATATATCTACTGATTATGGAAGAACCTTGGGATATGAAGTGATCTAATGATATCACTCTTGAAATTTTAATAATGAAAAATTTAATATTTGCTCATTCACTGTAAACTTGTGCTTACTCCTGGCTCCAGATCTGTATAATTCTGTTGAGTGCGGAGTGCCATGTATAGTGACAAAATAGGAAGAAAGAGAATAACTCCTTTTGGTGTTGGAGGGACTGCATGAATTTTTAACTCCAATCGAATATATTCATTTAATTTGAGCTCTAATGTTGGCTTCAGAATATAAAATAAGCTATTTGTATTCCCAAATTAACATATTTTTATCAATCTTGGCTTGATGGTATGTATTTGACATATATCTTCCAACTTATAGAAGAAAATAATTGGACATGGAAGAGATGTTTCCATCTTTCACATCAATTCAATTTCATTAGGATACTATACTGTATTTTGCACGCTTTCCTTTAAAATATCACACTATGTTTCTTATTTCATTTGAAGAAATACTTTCACGTTGTACTTTTCAGCAAAATTATTTTTGTGCCTTATTTGATTGTGTGTTGATATGTTCTTTTGCATTTTCTGAACCGCAGGGAACTCTGAGGGACCTGTCAAGGACAGTACCCTTGCCTGGACATAATTCTTCATTAAACAGGAATGAGGTCAGCAACCATGCACTGGTTAAATTTATGATCTATCTCTTAGAAACTTAGATCTTTTACATAAACTTAATTTTCCCTTTCATTGAATATTTGTCAGAATAAAAATTTTGAGGCCAACCAGACAGTGGCGGGAGATGTTGATGAATCATCATGATAGACCTTTATATTTGGTCCGCATGGTGAGCGATTCAATGAAAGACGGGTGATAGGGGAGTGCTTGCCTATAGATGAGAATTATAAGGGCTGGTTTTAATGTGTTTTTGTTAAAAATGTTCACATGATCATTCTGTAATTTGATTTATATAATAGCAAAAGTCATGTATTCTTGCCTTGTGACACAGCTAGTTCCCTTCGGAGATTTTGCTTTACTTTGGGCCGCTTGACAGTTCCAATGCACTCCCTGATGTTGTAATGAGTTCGAACAGGATGGTTGGATTTTAAAAAATTGGTCTTATTTGTGAAATTTGGTATGGTTTGAGCTACTTGATAATAAAACAGCTCAAAATTGGGAAGGGATAAAAAGGGAAGGTTCAAGTGAACGTTTTCGTTTGAGAGATTTCTTGCAGGAGGGGAGCAAAATGAGTGTTTTTTACTTTTTACTTAATTTTTTAGAATTTCTTCAACACCTGAGGGACTTTGGAGAAAAAAAAAAAACCTAAATAACTATTGTATCCTTAAATATACTTAAATTTCATTTAAATATTAATAATATTCATTAATAAACAGTAAATTTATAAAAGGTGGGAATTTACTTATTCTAAAAGTAAGTTTTGACACACATACTCTATTGAATAATTTTTTATAAATTTTGAATTTCATCAATCCAATTGGTGAAAGTTTTCATTAAGTACATCAAACTTATAAAGTTTTATAAAATTTTAAAATTAATTAATAGTTAATTTAATTATTTTATTTTAATGTATAATATGCTTTTAAAAATACAAGTAAAGGTCGATTATAAGATTAAATACCTATGCATATCTAATTGATCTTAAATTTGGTATGCATGATTTTTATGATAATATTACGTGATTTAACGGTTAAATTGGTAAAATTATAATTCTATAAAAAATTATTAAATGGTGTAAGTTTACAAGACTTACTTCTGAAGTAAGTGAATCTCTACTCTTTATAAAAATATATATATATTATAAACTAATTATTTAATTTATTTAATTTTCTATTTCTTTCTTCTTGTTTATTTTAAATATTCAAATAAGATGAAATATCATCGTATAACCCTTTATTTTCTTTACCTCCATTATTTTCTTTTTTCTCTTGATTAATTTTCTTTCCGTTTCTTCTCAACTCTCAACTCTCAGTGATACTGAAAGAGGTCAAGTTGGTTTTGTGGCACAATAGACTAGTTACTGCCGTTTTAGAACAAATTTAACCCATTCAGCAATGCTTTGCTGATCCCACGCCTCCACCAACTTTTCCTACTCTCCCTTCTAGAGGGATCAATATAGATGCAATTTATATGCCTAATCTGTAAAAACCGTTGAAGATGTGCTCCTCCATTGTTATGTGTCGTACGGGAAAAAAAAAAAAAACGTAAACTTGATCAAAAATGTAAAGTAGTATAGAAGGAGAAATGCCCAAAACAAACAGGACCATGGATGCAGGTTACAACTTACGATCTGTTTTCTATTTGATCCCCAGTTTTTGCAAGTTTGCAACTGTGTAGCTGTCATCAGTTAGCGTGAGAAGAAGGTTCATTGGATTTTGTTATTATCTCAATTTGTGAAATTATATGCAAAATCTCTGTATTTGGTGTAATGAATTATTACATCGCCGTATCTATTATTCTATTTTGGCGTCTAAAGTGCAATGAGTCCCGACATATATATATGGCCCATGGTCATGTGCTTTGATGTTTGTAATTGTAGTATTCTCTGATTTTATACATTTACACACTCTTTTGAGTTGCTTCCTCCAACACTATGAGGGGGACAAAATTGTGTGTATAGGACAAATTACATGGGTGTTTGATGTTTTTTTTTTCTTTCTATTTTTTATTTTTGTAATTGAGACAAAATCGCTTGTACAATTGTGCCCAAATGGGATTACAAAAATAGTATAGTATCATTATTTTTCACATTTATCAAGTGAGCTTATAAAGAGTAATGCTCTTCATAATCTTTTTTTATATATAAATTTTGCGCAAATTATTAATACGATTGCATCTAAATTCAAGTGGACCCATCATTCAAATATATATTTATGGTCAAACTCAAATACACTCATATTAATTTATTGCACCAAAAAATATTAACAACAATTTATGCACGGATTTTAGAAAAAATAGTTGTGCAAAAGTACATTGTAGACTTTAACAAAGGATTTAATTTTTATTTACTGTGAATGTAAAGTATTTTTACACTATCATTTAATCATGTGTTGACATATCATTAAATAGTTAGACTTTTTAGGTAGTGGTTGTGATAGTCAACACTTTTAATGATTTAACAACACATGATTAAATAACAGTATAAAAAAACTTTACATTAACAGTGAATAGAAATTAAACTCTTAAACAAATTATACAAATAACTTATGCGTGCTTTTTCTTTACAAATAAATATTGTAACTAAGAATATCAAGGTAGCAGTATTAATGACATTATTTTAATGGAAAGCATCTAATTTTGTTGGTGTCAAAAAAGAATATCAAGGTAGCATTTTTGGTGAGTGCATATTAATACTTGATATATACTTATTAGAATACATTCCTTACTTACGCTATTAAATGAAATTTAAGATAAAAAAACCCATTTCATATTTTCGTAAAAATATACTTTTTTTATATAGAGAGAAGTTTTTCCAAATTTTTTTAATAAAAATATCGATATTTTTTAATAATTAGTGATTAATATTTAATTATACATCTCACTTAATTAAAATATAATTATTTTTATTTAAATGTTAATTAAGTGAAAACACATATATAAATATTAATTATCATTAACTATTATAAATATTGATACTTTTATAAAAACAAAAATAGTAAAAGAATGTCTTATATATATATATATATATATATATATTGCAGGAAATATAAACCACTTTATGTTAATAGAATAAAAATGATATATTCAAAAGTCAGTTTCCTCTATTTATTTATTTTTCAAGAAAGAAAAAAAGAGAAGACATGGCAGTCACATTCCAGCGTGATATTTTTAACTTTTCATGTTTTGAATTTGAACAAGGTGATTGGCAATGGAGAGAAAAATGATCTGCGTTTGTGGCTGCCATAAAACATAAGGCTACACGTTACATCTAGTAGTGCTAGTACCACATAATTAAGCGTCCTGCACCAAAGCGGGCCCACTAAAATTATCAGCCACCGCAATCGTCAGTGACACATGGCTTTCATGCCTTGGCCTCCTCTTTTATTTTATTGATTATTAATTTATGTGGTAATTACCTCTCCATTGCTTAATTTTTTATTATGGTCGTTTCAGATCTTGCCACGTCATTACTCTTGTGGTGCGGTCCCACTTCACTATCTGCGTTCCTTCGCATGCATACGTAGCCACAGCTCCCTCTTTTGAATTTGCAGTTCTCATCTGAACGTTCTCAATTTGTGGAAAGACGTATTTGAATTTTGTAGCGGCTATTTTTCAGAACTCAAACGGACGTCTGCTGTAAGGAGGAAGATTTTTTTCCTTTAAACAGAGATTATTTTGATACTTACATATTTTTAAATATTAATTTAAAGTGAATTGTTAAATATTTATTAATTAATATTATATTTAATATATTTTTAAATATTTATTATAAAATTAATAATTAATAAATAATAAATAACTTATTTTAAATATTAAACTTATTAAAATATTATAACAACTCTTAAAAAAACAAGCAAGAAGCTCCCAGCTTGGTCTTTTCAAATAAATCCCATTATACTTTAAGTAAATTAAAAATAAGACATGAGAGATTGAACTATTATCACATAAACAAAGTTGTATAAACCCTCTAATAAAGATAAAAAAAATTTATTAATTGAGCTATCCTCGTTCAGTTGGTACTTTTATCTTTAATTAGTTAATCTCCTTCATTATTTTAAAATTTAGATTTGATTTTTTTAAGGTTGTGCGACAATAATATTCTTAAATTAATTATAGATTATTTTTTTAAATAATTTTAATGTATATCCTTTACATTGACGTAATATGTTTAGATAAATTAATTTTCATAAATGTTTCTCTAAAGTTTAAACTTGAAGAGTAAAAGCAAAAATCACATCTTCTTAACTGTGACTAATTAAGGCCTCTCTATTCGAATTTGATTCATTATTATACAAACTTCATCACTTGAAAAAAGTAACTTAATCTCTTTTTGATTGTATCATAATCAAGTACGGAACTATAAATTTTTTAAATGAGTGTTATACAATAAAATTTTAAAAGATGATTTTACTTTTATAAAAGTGAATAAATACTACTCTTTTTTTTTTGACAGAAATAAATACTACACATAAGAAATTTTGTTTTAGGAATGTTACTACCCCACACCACCACCAAGTTTCATCCCTCATTATAAAATAATTTATATTTAAAGTTGATTATACAAAAAATAGTCTTATTTAAATGGTGTGAAGTGAAATTACTTTTAAATTATCAAAAACTATCGATATAGCTTTTAAATATATTTTTGGACATTATTAGAAGACGAGAATAAGATGAAACTCGTTTTTTATGTAGGTAAAGTTGATTTTGTTCAACGAAAAAGCACAACCAAGATCAAGGTCTAGAATTAATTGTAATTGTTTTAAAAATCATGAGAATGAATTCTCTTTCTTTAATCATATATGTAATTTTATGATTACAAATTATTTTAAAATATCAAATGATATTTAACTTTGGTAGCTCCATTTGTTCACGAGTCGGTTGTATGCAATAGAAATGCCTGTCTATTACCGACTTTTACCGCATTACGGCAATTCGTAATTACTCGGAAAGGGTATACCTAATGGCCAAAAGAAAGAAAAAAAGGGTATACTTTGGAAGATAAAAAGTGCAAAATTCATGGAAGTGATTATTATTTGTGGGGATTGGCGACGTGATTCAAATGATGACGAGGAAATTGAATGGTGCCACGTCGAGAACAGACCTGGGTGGATTCAACTCTTGGTAGAGAATTGTGATGTGGGACTGAATTCTGATTCCCCCGCAGTTAGTAGTTGGTAGAGGCAGATATTTTCCACCTCCAAACCAACCACTCCTAGTCCTATCCTATATATTATTATATTCTCTAATATTACTCCATCAATCCCACCCCAATTTCTACACTCCATTTCCTCCCTTCGTTTTTTTTCCTTCTATTATAGATACATCCCCATCTTCATTTTTATTTTTCACTCTCCACGTATGTTAATCATGTTAATATAGCATGATACAAACTTTGTGACCTTCTTCTATATTCTTCTTTTGCCATATAATTAAAATGTATACATTGCAACAAATGCAAAAAATATATTATCAATTCATTAACTATTGAAATCTCAATTTTAGAAAATATTTGTAAATAAAATATGAAATAATAATAATAATAATATTGATTGTGTAATTCTTGCATTTGTTATTGATACATGATAAATAGCAACAGTTAATAACACTTTTTAATGGAAAAAACATGCACATTTGTAATATTGGATGTGTCCACACTATTTTAAGAATATAGTGTTACACTAGTCACAAATTTTTGATGATACCAGCAATAATTAGTTCAACATTGAGAGATTATCCATTATCAACAAACAAAATGAATGCTTCATTAACATATGATTATCTATGTTGAATATTGTCTTTTGAGTAAATAATGATAAGAATTTTTATAAATAACTAAATATTATATGATTAATCTTGTAACATCAAATATCGCATTGGATTTGATACCACAACTATATATATGGTGATAGTTTGTAGTCGTCATATATTATTAGAAAAGATAACCCAACTTGTAGAAGGTAAAACAAAAAATCAAAACAGAAGAAAAGGACAGGCAAGATTTAATTTCAAAATTTTGATATACAAGGTGGTTTGCAATTATGAAAATATTAAAGGGTACGAGAACAAATAATTAAGGACATGCTGTTTTTTTTTTCTTTCTAAAAACAGACGAGGTTTAGCAATGAAGGGGAAAAAAGGTACGAGCAGGAGAAGTAGCACCTGTATAGTAGCTCACATCAGATCATCCATAATTTCATCACCAATATGCGTTGTTATTATAATCTATTTATTTTCTACTATAAGCCAAGTTGTTATGTTTAGTGTCTATAATTAAACTAAATTGATTAAAATCTAAGAAATTAAACTGAAAATTAAACAAAATTTATTAATTTTGATTTTATTTAATTTGATTTTTATAAAAATCAATCAGTTTGATTTAATTTTTAATTTTTATTTATGAAACTAAATCAAACTAAAATCATATAATTTTTTATAACTTACATACTTATAAATAATTATATTTCAATTTTTTATTATTTTTATAAATATTTTGAAGCTAATTTATTATTTATAATTATATAATGATATTTTTATTAAAATTTTGATACCAACTTATTTTTAATTGAGTCGTTAAAAGAAAAAAATAAAGTTAAGTATGAATTTTTTAAAAAATTTTTTAACCAAAAATCAATTAGATTGAGCTAAATTAAATTAATTACAATTAATTTTATCTGATTTGATTATTTAATTAAAAGAATGGATCAACTTTTTTTATTAAAAAAAATTAATTAATTTAATTTAAATGACTTTTTCTCACCAAATCAATCAAATTCAAACTGCTAACACCTTAATTTTCCATCATAATTACATGCCCAGGTCACCACCCTCCATTATGAGCCACAAATAAAAGCAAAGGAAATAAATAACAATTCAAAAGCAAAAATCATAGTTTGCTTGTGTTCCATAAAGTATCAAGAATGCTATTCTCGAGTGGTATTTATGCGAGTAGATTAGTTATATAGAATAATATATACGTTGCCCATCCTCATCTCATATTTTCCAAGGGAGTAACGCAAAACACAAGTTACACAACGCAACACCTCAGCACCAGCGTCACCGACTCTCTATCTATAGCATATTCACCTAGTTTCTCAGCACCTGCACTTCCTACCCACACCTTTTCTCACTCTTCTTTGACCTCAGCTGAACTTCCTTTGAACTTATAAAAGTTAAAACCTCACTTCCTTTCATCAACTTAACACCAAACATTCATATTCTCTCTCTCTCTCTCTCTCTCTCTCTCAACACCATGAAGGCCAGGGCTTGCGAGCTTTGCAATCAAGAAGCCTCCCTCTACTGCGCCTCCGACTCCGCCTTTCTCTGCTGGAACTGCGACGCCACCGTTCATCACGCTAACTTCCTCGTAGCTCGCCACCTCCGCCGCCTCCTCTGCAACAAATGCCACCGTTTCGCCGCAAATCACATCTCCGGCATCACATCCCGGCGCGTTACGCCTACCTGCCGCTCCTGCTTGCCGGAGAATCCTTCCGGCGACGTTGATTCCCCGCCGTCTGCTTCTTCTTCATCGTTGTCGTCGTCGTCTGCCTGCGTTTCGAGTTCCGAGTCTTGCGCTACGGCCCCCAAGAAGCCTAGGGTTAATAGACCGCACCGCCGGCGAACGACGACGGCGGCGGCCATGAGTTCTTCCAGTTCCGTCACCGACGATGCATCGCCGGCGGCGGAGGTGTTTGTGAATTGGAGCAGAGAGTTAGGGGTGAATGGTAATTGCGCGGCGTCGTTGGCGTCGCACGCCCTGGGTTTCTGCCTTGGAAGGTGGACAAGTCTTCCGTTCAGGGTGGCGGTGGCGACGTCGTTTTGGTTCGGGTTGAGATTTTGTGGGGACGGGTCGGTTGCCACGTTTCGGAGTCTGAGAAGGTTAGAAGCAATCTCCGGTGTACCAGCTAAGCTGATTCTGGCTGCACATGCCAAGCTCGCACGCGTCTTCACTCGCCGCCGCGAATTGCAAGAAGGATGGGCCGAGTCCTGAGTTTCTTTCAACTTTCAAGTCTAGGATAGGATCGAATACCTTTGATTTTGGCTCAGTTTCCTATTACGAGGATGACCGCCAACATTATATTTTTTTACACTTGGTTATAGGGTAAATTTTTAAGTTAATATACTATATTATTTAGGTAATGAGTTTTAATAATTAATTACTCATAAAATTAGTTAATAATGAACACATTATTAGTTAATGATATATATCATTTAGTTAATAGATATTAAATGAATTATCAATTTATAAGTGATTAGTTATCAAAATTCATTACATAAATGACATACTTCATTAATTGCAAAAAGAAATATTTTTCTTTGAGGATCCAAAATCATATTGTAATTTCTTTTTCTGAATAGGAAAACATTGCAAATACTTTGAACTTGGATGCTTAATTATTGACTAGTCTATTTTAACAAATCTATCAGCTGGAGCCATCGGTTGAAAATGTGTAATAACAGGATCAACAAATTCATGGTTTTGTTTTTTTTCCCCCTTAAGGTGAACCAAGTAAGTCATGTTTAAAATGCGAACGCAAATAAGAGCAATGGAAATGAAAAGACAAGGTGATAATCGGTGATGACTGAAGGCATGTATTTTTGTTCAAATAAATTAACTAAATTCTCTTTCTTTCCTATATATATTTATTCTTACAAACTACAAACTACATACTATTAAATTTTCCTCTTCATACCATGAAAGTGAGGTTAAAGTTCACAAACGTATGCATGATATAGTTGATTAACAAAAGAAGCAAAAGAACTCGGGACAAAATCAAAGATGAACAATAACATTTGAAGCTTTGAGATAAAAGGCAAAGTGGAGGAGTTCAAATTATAGCCATGATGGTTGATGGACAATTTAGCACAAGGGAAAGATTTTCTTTTCGGAATTAAACGTCTCCTTTTATTGTTTTACTCTGCCATTCCCCTAGACAAGTCTGATTCATTTCCGCAGCTAATATCGACAAAAGACCCAAGATTCACGCTTTATCTGTGGCGTAAGAAAAATGAAAAAAAAAAGTACCAGATAAGAAGTCTGACATGGGGTCATGATGTTGCATCTAATCTATATGCTATTCATCACCGTGTCGTCTACCTGGTTTTTGTTTCTTTTACCAGTCTTAAATAAAATCCTTGCGAACCATTCATGTTGATTATGCCTGCACGTCTCTAGCTACTACTAATCTCGACATAAACAGGGGCATTGGTAGGTGCTACTTCCTATCGAAAAGCCAATATCTGAAGTCTGCGAACAAATTTGATCTTCGCTTTAGTTCAGGTACATTCATTTCCTTCTAAACAGACACCAACCATAATTGATATTCTATCATTAAGATACTAACTTGACAAATTTTAAAACCACACGTCTGGTACCTTGCTGCTTTTGGCCCCAACCCACAAAATTTCTGCTGAGTAATAACACACCACAACAACCTGAAAAAAACAGGAAGTTAAATAGCCAACTAGGATAGCATAAAGACTCAATCAATGGGGTTGAGCTACCACAAAAATGATGGCGTTCAGTAACCAAGAGCTGATATAATAGAGATAGATGTGAGGTCTAAATGTGCTTCTGAAAAGTGTGGTTTGAGAACGGTCGGTGAATAGCAAAAGCACTTCATTGTGGTTGCGGTTTAAAGTTATTGAAAGAATCCCACGGAGAGAGAGAGAGAGAGCGAAATAAGTGGGTTTGAGTATTGAGATTCTTCTGTCCAAATGGGATTATGTTTAAACCACATGTTTCGTCTTGTCTGAAATTTAAAATCATGGCATAGGGGTGTGCCTAGTTTAGTTGCCATGGCTTATTTTTAACCATAAGTTGATCTGTTTAAAATATTCATTATATAACTCATGGTTGTAAACTTTCTAAGTTATTTTAAACCGTTAGTAATGGTTTTATACTTTATTGAAGAGAGAGATTTAAAGAAGCTTATAAGAATCTCCTCCTATTTTGCAAGTTGCATCCACTTCACTGAGTTGTCCAAAATCATGGCAAGAGTTAAAAGCGTAAATTATACAAGACTACTTTTAACTTAGTCATGTAAAATTATTTCGTTGTAATTTCAATTAAGGCAATCAATCTATAAACTTAAGACTATGTTTGGTTGGATGAAATGAAAAGGTCATTCCTATTTTCATATTTGGCTAGGCTATAGGAACGGGAATAAGTTTTTTTAGGGGAATGGATATTCCTTCAATTGTAGGAATAAGTATTCTATCACAAAAATAATGGAATTCTCATTCTATTTTGAGAACATAGTCCAACCTATTTAGCCCACTTATTCAATCTCAAAATTCTTTTAGTTCAAGTTGTGTTTTTTTAAACCCAAATAAATTGGCATGAACAGACTTGGACCTCAAACGTGGCCTGAAAATTTGATTGATCGGAAAAAATCATAAAATATTTTCTATTATATTTTTTTATCACTTAAAGTCTACCAAATATGAAAATGGAATAAAGTCATCATTTCATCCATATTCATACCAAACAGAACATTGGCAAAATATTCATTCTATTTGCACTCCCATTCTCATTCACATTTACACTCCCTCAAAATCATTTCATTTAGCCAAACATGACCTTAAGGCTACTAAATATTTCGTTACTAAATAATTAATGGAATTGTGTATGTGATATACATGTGGTGTTTAAAAAAGACATAAATCGAAAAGGAAGAAAATTTCTAAAAAAAATTCATTGAGAGAAAGATTAAAACATCTTGACCATGCTAGAGAAAGAGAGCAAATATGACAAAAAAAAGAAAGAAGAAGAA
Source organism: Styphnolobium japonicum (assembly GCA_023212625.1). Lineage (NCBI taxonomy): Eukaryota > Viridiplantae > Streptophyta > Magnoliopsida > Fabales > Fabaceae > Styphnolobium > Styphnolobium japonicum. Next base: position 7,195,532 of record JALBWW010000007.1, on the reverse strand, counting down.
ATAATAGAATTTTTTATTTTTAAATTCCAGGTTTATTTTAAACATGATGTGGATGTTATATGTATAAGTTTGTTAGTAAAATAGTAAGAAAGTGTAATTTATACGATCTTACAAATTTAGGAGGTTGATTCATTCAATTGTAAGTAGTATAAAGGGATAAATTACAAATGAGCCCAACTTAAATGTGAACTTGTGTAATTTAGCCAATCTTAAAATATTTCATGGCAAAAAATACCAAAAGGAACAAAATTATGTTTGAATGAAATAACTGTGCTGTGGAGTGTGGAGGAATGGAAACAAACTCAGCTTTGAGCCAGACACAATCTTGAATCTTCTGTTCAGGTCTAAATAGCAAAGGTCAATCTCATAAAGCCAATTTCAATCAGTTAGCATGGGTAAAAAATCATCCACTTTCAAAGTGGTTCTAGCAACATTCCACTTTTTCACCCCTTTTGGCACTGACTAGTTCTAAATCTCCTACTGTTGACAATTTCAGCTAGCAGAGTTTTAAGCTTGATGCCATACGACCCTGGCTTTACAGCATCAATGTTGCCATTTATTGAGCAGAACTCTTCCGCCGCTTCTGAAACCTTTATAGTCTTATTTATTTCTGGGTTTGAACACCACTCTCCTTGAACCAACCCATTAGATGATCGGTTAAGAATCAAATCATCAATTTTCTCCAGAACCAGATCACCTTCGCCAAATGGACGTGCAAATGCAGCCCCAGTTTCTAGCATTGTGTCATAGTGTGACAAATCAAGCAACTGGGATTCAGATGGATCAGTGTCCCAAAGACTGTACATTAGATTATTGTCCACAGTAGTGTTCTGGAAGTCAGGGGAGTTACACAAGACTGTGTGGAAATAAGATTCAAGAGGATAAGCCACATTGCTGAAGAACATTAGCAGTTTTCTTGGTAAATTGTCCCATCCATTGACACAGTACTTCATAAAAGCTCTTGTAAGAATCACCCAGGGTGAACCTATTAATTAGATGACATGAGAAACCAATAACTAAGAATGATACTGTTTCATTCTTAAAATTCAATTATCAATTTGTTTCATAATTTCCTTTATCTGCTTAGGAAACAAAGGTCTGAAGTTTGAAAGTAAACTGACCTCCAAATATCTTAAAAGCATCTGGGGTTTCTCGGGACTCCACAGCAAAGTAAAGTGGACTACTCTTTTCATAATGTAAACTTGGGTCTACCACAATTTGATTTATGTCTCGTTGCCTGCATCAGGTCATCAACCATTTTATAACACCTATTTGGATATATGATTGAGATATTTGAAAAGGCTTGTTCCCTTATTTTCTGTTGCTAACCATGCAGGGTTGGACCCATTATGATGAAGATCATAATCTATGCCTCTTTCGATGATTACCAGCAAAAATATTCTTTTATTGCCCCCTCCCCTCAAAGAAAAAAAAGAAGAGAAAAAAATTATAATAAATGAAAATTAAGAAAGAAAGAAACCCTGATATCGTATATCTCTTTGACAGCTACAATTATGAATTATGATTAGATGATTTATCTGTTGCAGACAGGTAATATAGGGCACTCCACTCAAACATATAAAAAAGGAACTAATTTATTCTTTCAAAAGCTATAATTGTCACTAGTATTATTTAATTAAAGCTTAATATCATGCATATAATTAAGGAAATAAGCCAGACCTTAATTTGGGGATTACTTACTCTTTCCTAACTGTCTTGTTAGTGTAATGAATGAAGTTGAGATATGTTGGCAAGAATGTGAAAGCATGAAGGATATCTGCACAAAAATAAACCACGGTTAAATTGTTATCGCAATGAAAGCTCATGGAGACCCCAGGCTCCAAAATTATTGTTTTAGGCCAGGTTATCACAATTTAGGAAACACTAAATATATAGGTGTTAAGAAGAAGATCATGAGCAATTGCATATGTTAAGCCATTGTAGAATCTTTGATCTTTATAGATCTGAACATAAATACACAAACTAGGAAGACTGGAAGAGGGCAATTCTAATATGTCTAACAATCAGCTTTTATGTACTCGGTTGGAGTTCTTGAATTCAGAGTCCTTTAAATTTTCAAATTGAGCTCAAATTTGGAACCCAGCTCATGATGCCTACCATTAATACAAAGTGAACAATAGAAACGGAAGTTTATAGCACATAAACATCAGTGACACTTACCATCCTGAGTCATGAGAGGATAATCTGAAGCACTTAAGGTGATGAACCAGTCCCAATCTGCGTTTACTTTAAGAAGCAAAGCAGCAGCATGCAGAGAAGCAGAAAGTGCAGAAGATCCCATCCTGTTGATGGCATAACTTTTCCCAATGACATCCACATTTCCAAATGCCTCAAACACCTTAAGGGATTGAACTGCAAGAGCTAAATCCATTCTTTCAGACTCAGAGGAACCATCATCAAGCTGAAGTAGGTACCGATTTCTTGGATGGTATACAGCCTTCAACAGCCTCAACATCTTCTTATTCTCTCCTTTTGTGCCAAAAATCCAATATGCAAGCACAGGAGGGTACCCTTTTCCTTTCGATATAACTCGCTTAGGATTGTAAAGCTGCAACTTTGTGACTGTGGCATAAGAAACATTTGGAATATTCAATCTTGAGACTGCTCCAAACAACAGCAAACAAACTGCCAATGTCAGTAGGCATACACGGCAATCCAATCCCCTACATGAAAATTTGGACGTTCTCATTTAAGTGGTTGCCTGTGGATTTAAGAAAGGTTTAGAGATTTAAATTCAGATCGATTTGGCTGTGATCAATCTTTGCTGAAAGCAGGTTCAGCAGGTAGTGCTGCAGCAACAAAAGTTGCCTTTGATATGAGTTATGGGTTCTGTAGCAGACATGGAAGTCTTCAAATCATAATGAATCCTAGCGAATATAAAAATGGAAGATACTAAGATACATTAGAGAAAGGAATCTATAATCATCACCACTGGATAAATAATTCAACTTAAAGCGAGAGGAGTAAGGTAACAAATCAGTGAAGAAGGTGGGGGTGTTGAAAGTTGTACCAAACTTTTGAAAACTTGAACTGAAAGATAACAAAGCCTTTTTTTTTTTTTTTGCTTTTTGAAAACAAGAAGCATTTGTTCATTGGAGAGTATAATACTAATGAAAAAGTTTGTGGAGAGAGAGACAGAGTTTGCATGTGAATTTTTTCTGCATGAATAAAATGTCAGTCTCCTATTTTGAAAGGCAAATAAGTTTTTTTTGGTTTGGTAGTTGTTATGATATCTTGATGGATATAATATTTAGGGTGAGTTATCAATTATTTATTGAAATGTTTAAAATTTAAGAATGTTTGAGAATTCATCCCCGAATATATCTATGAGCATTTCTTTTGACTTGTGGCAGTTTGTCTTTCTCTTTCTTTCTTTCTTTCTTCTTCTTAGTTTTCTCCTTTTTTGCCAAGTAATCTTAAAGCAAGCAAGTAGAGATCTCTTGGTATCGGTGGCCATCTTTGGTGATAGAAGCAAGAGGGGTGAATTGATTTCAGTGATAATGACAGATTATTCATTTAAAAACTTTAAATGTAAACAATCAAATATGAATGCTACAAAGTAAAAGAATAAAGGACAAAAAAAAGAAAGCTTTATTCTAGTTGAGCCATAAATTATGACGTGTATGTTTTATTCATTCTTTAAAAAATCTGTCAATTGGCACAAAAAATAACGTCTTTGTTTTTCTTTAAAATGAAGAAACTCTCTTCTTTATTTTTTAAATTTAATTTTGATTAAATGTGAGTGTATTTATTTTCATTTAATCAAGTAGTGTATGAATTTTTATCTAACCATGTATTGTGTGAACTTAATCACTTGAGAGAATTAGTTAATTTCTTAAAATAGTTCAGAAAGAATTTAGTCTCGTTTGTTGCAAAAATTGATTCAAGAATATCTCATCAAAATAGTTTCACTTCATCAACGAGTTTGTAGCTCATTAGTTCAATTGGCACCAATTCAATTTGTAAAATTGGGATGTAAATGTATGTTTGATTTGGCTTTTTAAATCTTTCAATTATGATTTAGATAAAAATTTGTTTCTTAATGTATTTGTCCAAATTATAATTTTAAAGTTCTAACAGTTAAACTAAACACATACAAAAATTTCTACTAAACCATGAATTTCCCTCCCTCCTAATGTAGAAAAAATTGGTTTAAATCTTTTTTTAATGATGTATAAGATAATATATGATAAAGAAGATAATGTAATACAATGAATTAAAATTATTTTTTAAAAAAAATCGAAATTAAAAATTTTCCTTATATGATATTAAATTATTAATTTCATTGGCATATTTTACATAACATCTCAACTCACGGGCCACCAGAAAAGGCAGCATCCTCAGCCCACCAACTTTGTACCATTTTGGAAAAAGGCCCTGAAAAGGCAAAATCGGAACAAAGAAAAAGAAGAGAAGAGGACAATGTGCGATTCTTTCGTAATCTCGCGCACTCTCCATTCCATTCTCAATTCTCATTCATAAACCCTTATTAAAACCTCGTAATCCCATAGTCCCTTCCGCAGGTAAAAGGTGTTGTGTTTTTGTTTGCCATGGAAGCACTCTCGAGCTGTGTGTTTGTCCCCAAGTTGCCGGAGACTCACTCTGTTCTCCGCAGTCCTTCTTCCATCAGAACACCAAACAATCGAGGAGCTGGGTCGCTGAAGCAATCACAGTTTGTTGGGTTTCGTGTTTCGGCTCTCCCACATGAGGTTCCCAGCGAAGGTGATGAAGCGAAGGCACTAGATAATGGCTTCGGTTTAGTTTCCCCAGAACGTGTGTCTTCTTCTGAGGTGCTCTTTTCTTCCCTTCCCAGATAACTCACCATTTATGCGCATCTTTTTGTGTTTCTGAAAGGACTTAATTGTCTGTTTAGTTGCGGACATATGGTATTTGTTGATCAGAATCAGACCCCCCCAAAATAGCGCCGTCTTGTTTGTTTGTTAATCGTTGGTATTTCATGCAAACTTCATTTTTTAATTTTTAATAAACAAAAGGAAATGCCTTTTGTCTATACTCTATAATTTGTGGGTGTGGCACAGCCTAAAGTGAAATATGAATTTACTAAGTATATAATTCGTGGAATTTAATTTTAACTTAGAGTTTGGGCATAAATGGTGCTGTATGTGAATATTCAACTCGGGTTTGGATCCTCTAAAGTGAGGGGTGCACTTTGGAGAGCTAAGTGCGGAATGATAACCTTTGATGAAAAAAAGCAAGGGAGTGAATTTTTGCATATGTATGATTTGTGGTACATGTGCTTGTATTTATAAAAATTTAAACCGTTGATTTTCTAATAAGTGGTTATCATTCTGCACTTTACTCTCTAAAGTGCACCATTCACTTTAGAAGATCCAAATCCATTCAACTCACACTGCAACTGAAAAATTAGTGCAGATCCACAGATGGTGCCTGAAGAGCGTTCTTGGTACACACTGATTGATCAACTGATGCATAATATTATTGCTTTGGCTAATAAGCCTCGTAGCCTATTGTGTGCATAATCTTCTCTATTTGCCTTGTGTTGAAAAGGTTAATGGCAGCCAAATAGATGAAGAAGGCTGTAGTCTTTAAGAGATGAGAGGTTATATGTCTTTGGTTGGGGATGAACTGGTACAGTGGTATAGAAAGATAGCTGAAACCAAATAGTTGGAAGGATATATGTAGTTGACCCCTGTTTCTCAATTTTAAGGGTAGTTTGCTGAATGCAATATGTCTCTCCCTTTCTCTAAGTTTCATCTTGTTTTTTACTTCACGGGTCATGGAAAATTGAATAATTCATAATAATGGGGGCATAAACGATGCTTGATCATCTCATTTTTGTTCATATAGATGGTCAACAGATAAGTTTATCATTGACCTTTGACTTAGTTGGGTGGCCTTTCATTCTGAAGGGAAATTTAAGCCATTGTCAGAGTAGTGATAAAGATACAGATGAGCCATTGCTAATGGACCTGCCATGGACAACTATCACAACCCCAGGTGGACCTGGATCAGGTGGGGGTACCAGGGCTGGACTTTTCAGAACACCGATTTCTGGTGGCGTGCAGAGTGCAACATCAGCTCATGGTTTACCTAGACCGGCCTTAGCGGTACGCAATTTGATGGAGCAGGTAAGGGGCTGGTGTTGCTGGTATAACTTAAAACAAGTTATTGTATATGTTACTTAGAACTGAATCTAGCACAACTTCCATTCACTGATTCCCTTTACTAATCTTCAATTGCCTTTCCCTTCCATAATTCAAGGCCAGATTTGCTCATTTGTGCACTGTAATGTCTCGTATGCACCACCGACGAGAGGGATATCCATTTGGTTCTCTGGTTGATTTTGCACCAGATTCAATGGGTCGTAAGTCAATAATTATTCATTTACTTCATTAGTTATTTCCCATTCACTCATGTGAATATTTGATGCGCATATGGATTTCAGTGCTTAGTTGTTTATTTATCCATGGTTCAAATAAGGTCCATAGGAGATTAAGTTGGGAGTTCTACTCCAAGGTGCCAGATCTGTAACAATGATAGGGCCCCTAAAATAACTTATGTGTACGAGAGGAGGAAGAAGGGTTGTAATGTAGGGGATTGTGACCAAGAGAGAGAAAATGAAAGGTTATCCACTATGCAACTAACTGTTGAGTTGGCAGTAGAGGGGGCAGTGGGAGAGTGATTCGGTTGTAATGGGTATAAGGCAAGGGAATGATGATTGAGTGAGGGTGTGTAGAGAGAAAATCATTAAAGAGATGGATAAATAAATAAACTATCTATAATCAGTACAATTATTGTTTTCAGGAGAATAAATCATTGGGGAAACTGAACTCTCAATCCCATTTTAATAGACCACAAAAAACCAGTCAAAATTACCAAGCAAGCAACAGTCAAAATTATAGGGATGGGAGCAGCAGATGGTCATAGATATTTGAGATTCTAATTTAAACTTAAGAGCACGGAGACTGCAACTATGGGAAATCAAATGAAGTTACTTATATGGCCAACTATGAACTAAATTACTACCTCATTAACATTGTTTACAAGTAAGGTCAATTAGAACTATCATGGGAGTAGCGATGATTATTAAGATCAATTACAAGCTAAAAAGCTTGCTTAGGGTGGGATTTTAATGGAAATCTAGCCAACTAATAAATCCCAAAATAGGACAAATACAAAATGAATTTTCATGCAAAATTAAGCCCAAAAATTGCAAAATGATTTCCCCCATTGTACAAGCTGGGACTTTTGGGAGAGACTGGGCACTCTCTAACTGCCTAGACTATCTTTCTTTTCCTGTTTTGTATTACTCTTTTACGTTCTCCAGGGCCAGGCACTGTTATCACCTTGATACAGGCCTGAATACAGTACATTTCATCTCTGTTTTAGCTATTTCTTTTCTGGTACCTAACAAACAATCATGATAATAAGTTGCTTAATCCTAGTATATGGTGGAGTTAAGTAGTTAACTAAGTTGATGGGATAAACAAAATTAAATAGTTGGAAACTGGGCATGTGTTACAGATGATTCCAACCTAGTTTTGAATCCTTGCTCAGAAAAGAGTGAGACTAGCATGTAGGGGATGAGTTTCATGTTCCTGCTTTGGTTGGAATATGGGCATGAGTTACAGAAGATTCCAATCTAATTGACAATTGTTGATGCTGCATAAACATACTGACAAGAAATGAAGAAAAGAAAGAATGGATAAAAGATTCAGTCTCACTCAAGATTCTTGCATTATAAAGTGCACCTCGATGTGCTGGTACCTTTTATTATTCCTCTCCTTCTCAGAAGCTAGACAAGATGATTCCTTTCTGAATTCTGTCTCATGGGTGATCTTTGCCTTATTTGGTAGGATATTGATCAGTATGAATTGTTGGACTATTATGGTTTAATTGTTTGTTCCTAGTGTTTATCTATAAAATATGACTTATATTCTTGATTTGCAGATCCAATATTTTCATTTTCACCTCTTGCAATTCACACAAGGAATTTGTTGGCTGACCCAAGATGCACTCTGGTTGTTCAGGTTTGCGATTTAATATTCCTATCTGAGCTTTTATATTTCTGCTTCTTGTTTTTCTCCATCTACGGGTTTTATTGACAGTTAGGTTTATTAGATACCTGGATGGAGTGGCTTGTCCAATGCAAGGGTAACTATTTTTGGGGATGTCTATCCGCTTCCGGAAGATCAACAGGTTTTTTACCGACTAATTTGGTCTTGTGGGTCAGCAAATGTGCCCTTGTGTAATTATATCTATAGCTACTTTAGATTTAGAGGTTTATTTGCACATGAATCATGATATCTGTTTGCACTTACAGGAATGGGCTCATAAGCAGTACATGGCAAAACATCAACAGGGGCCTTCTCAACAGTGGGGAAACTTCTACTATTTTAGGATGCAGAATATAAGGTTGGCTACTCTCTAGCTATATTTTTTATCAAATAGATGCAGCCAAGCTGATTGTGTTGAACAGATCATCTTTCGTGCAAACTCTTTCTTTCTTTTTTGATGCTTTCTACCTGGACTTGGTTTATGATTGTCAATATTTGTCAAAGATCCCATTATGATAGACTTTGACAAGAGAAACAATTTTTCTGTTAAATTATGAAACAATCATATTTTGGGTGTTTGGTGAAACATCAAGAACACACACATAAACAAATACACATTGGTGAAACATCAATACGCATTGTATGAAACCTGAGACTGTTATTCTACAACAAGAACAACCAAGCCTTATTAGTTATCCCGGTAGGTGGAATCGGCTACATGGATCAATCAGCACCATTGAACTCTATCAAAAACCAAAATTTCAGTAAAACCAATTAGAGCAAGGTCTTTTTTAATGGTTTCTCCTAATGTTTTCTTAGGTCTTCACCCCCTTTTAATCGGACTATCTTTCATTTGATTCACTTTTCTCACCGGAGCCTCTATTAGTCTTCTTCTTACATGACCAAATCACCTTAGGCAAGTTTTGTCGTTATCTCCTCAATAGGTGCTACTCCAACATTCTATTGGATACATTCGTTCCTACTCTTATCTTTTCATGTATGTCCAGTCATTCACCTTAGTATTCTCATCTCCCCTACACTTATTTTTTGTTCTTATTGGCACTTAGCTGCCCAACATTAACTACCACAGAGTATTGCTGATCTTATAGCACTTTACTATCACTAAGTTTCTTCATTTCATCCATCCAGCTTGAATCTGTGTGTGACATCTCCATCAATCTCATCATCACTTTGTAACCATGCAACTTGTGGTATGATGTGATCTCCATTTTTTAACTTGCCTGCTACTGAAATTGCATTCCATATATTCCTTCTTAGTTCTACTTAACTGAAAACCCTTTGATTCCAAAGCGTCCCACCATTAATCAAGCTTAGAATTTACTCCTCCTCGTGACTCATCAACTAGGATTATATCATCCTCAAAAAAGCATGCATTGAGGCATTGTTTCTTGGATGTGCTTAGTAAGTACGTCCACTACCAAGGTGAAAACTGAAAAGGTATGAACTCATAGTTGAACCTTGGTGTACTTTTATAGGAAATTCTTCTGTTACACCTCTTGAGTTCACACATCAGTCATTGTCCCATCATACATATTCTTTCTAGTTTGAATATATGTGATATGAACTCCTTTCTTCTCTAGGGCCTTCCATAGGACTTCTCATGGCACCTTATTATAGTTTTTTCTAGAACAATGAAGACCTTGTGCAGATCTTTTTGTTTCCTTTGTAACTTTCCATAAAAAAATAGATAGTTAATTAATAAATAATATAGCGCTCACAAAACAGTAGAATGATTAAACATAATCCATGTGGAATTGGGGAATACAAATTCTTGTTGTTTGGTACCATATTAGCAACTTGCATACTTAATTTAATCAGTTCTTCATCATTGGCAGTGACATATATTTCATTGGAGGCTTTGGTACTGTTGCTTGGGTGGATGTGAAGGAATACGAATCCATTCAACCTGATAAGATTGCAGTTGATGGTGGTGAGCAGTATCTAAAGGTAAATTTTCTGAATTCTTACTGAGGGAATAAAAGGAAAGAAAATGTGACTTGTGTAGGCAAAAGGAAGTTATTTTTTTGTTAAAACAATTTTTATGCCCATATAAATTCTTTCCCTCCTTTTTCCCTGCTAAAAGAAGAATTTTATGGGATTGGTTTGGAAGGGACATTATAACTTTTTAGGCCTGGTAGCTGGAGATGGATTTATAAGTTATAACTAAGTGGCTCATTTGGGTACTTGACTGGGGATGGATTTGTGGGGTTACTTCTTGTCCCTTACCTTTCCTTTCCTTTTACTAAAAAACTCCCAAAAAGGGTAGATTAGTAACCTTATTTATCCTAACCCCTTTTTTCCCCTTCCCCAAAAGTATCCCTCAATCCAAACATAGGGTTTTGTGAAGTTGGATTGAGGTCTGAGTCTGGCTGTCTGAGTCAAACCTTTTCCAATGACATTGCAGACCGCCAGATACCTGTTGATACGATTATGTAAACATGGGCTTTGTATTTTAACCCAAAACAAATGCCTAGAGTTATATCACTTCATTGCTTACTTGGTTTTAGTTTTGAAACAATAGGAACTCAATGCCATCTTCTCGAAGCCCCTAAAGAAGCTTCTATCTAATGAGACTGAGGTAGATGACGCAGCACTCATATCTATAGACAGCAAGGGGACTGATATTAGGGTCCGTCAAGGTGCTCAGGTAAGCTTTTTTGACAACAGTTAGATTGTCTTTCTAAACTTTGTAGCTGCTGCCTGTATTATTTAATGTCTCGTATGCAGTTCAACATTCAGAGGATATCATTTGATGAAGGGCAGAGTGTAGAAACATTAGAAGAAGCTAAAGCTGCTCTTCGGAAATTAATAAACAAAGGAAAAGTGTACAATTTTCAGAAATAAGAAGTTGGATGTGCGTAATTTTATCCTCTTCCCTTGACGAGAGTAGACAAGATTCGGAACTCTGCGAGTTTCTAATCTTTCACCTTTTTTGGACTTATTAATGTTATGCTTCCTGCGTTCTATATAGGACATGTTGATGGCCTCACTGACATGTCCCAAAAGTGTATTATATCTGCAACTGCAAGGATATTCGTTTAAGGCTGGTCCTGACTCGTGAGACACCTTTTGTGGGTTATAACCCCATAGTCAAACAAGAAATAATATATCAGAAGAAATAATAATATGCTTTTTAAAAATTATGCTCTTGAATCCCCCTTCCATAATCCATACGTGGATTATAGGATGCTACCTCTGTTCATTTTCCTTTTTGGTGAAAAAAGGGTCAAAGGCAAAATCAATTTAGTTCTCGACATTATAAACTTCGATTTCAAATTTGACTTAAGTCCTAAATTGATATAAACCTGATAGCATGTGTGTGTGTTGGGAAGACTAAATCTTTCTCAACTAAATCAAGTTTGCTGATTGATATAAGTAATTGATCTAATATTTCTTTTAGAAGACTAAATAGTTGAGCAACAGCAAGTGAAGGAGGCCTAGTAATTCTAATCATGTTTTGGGAGAGCAGCGGCAAGAGGATAGCCAAATCTGCAAGCTAATTCGGGTTTGTGCCAGTACTTTTTATGCATATACGGCGGTGCCTAATTTGCCAATTGAAATCGATCACTTCAGATTTATAAATGAAAGACTCGGCTAAATTTGACTGAAATTCTCTTAAATGCTGGAATTTAAATTTTTCTTTCCTTCAAAAGATTGTAATCTGCAATGAAAATTAAGTCGCGGGTATTATCTATGACTATTATCTATGACTACGACTGGGTAGTTGTGTGTCAATTGTCAATTTGTCATAATAAAACCTTATCTCAAAGTAGACATATTCAATCTCTTTTGGATAGATTCAAAGCCGCTAGAAGTCAGTTTCTAGTTTCTACTATGGCTTGGTACTTTGCAGATGCCCCATTCTATGATTGTCATTAGGCTATACAAGCTCTGTTAATTGTACATAGCAACGTAAAATAAAAATCAGAGAGATAACTGTTTTAAATCCATTATAATGTATAGGTTTCCAGTGCAAACATAGCACAATGCCAATAAAAATTTAAAGGCAGAGAGAGAAGGAATATGCAGTATGCTATAGATGGATAGCCCACTTCTCTCAGTTTAAAACGCCACCAACTGAACTTCAACGGTTTTCAAGTTACAAAGCCTTACAAGTAAGTATTCTTAAAGTATTTGGATGCGGACAAGGAAAGTTGGCATGAAGAACCATCCTCAACCTCTTTAAGATTGCATCTATGTAAGATGAAGCAAAAGCCTACTATGCAATATGATCTTGTGTTGGGTGTCCTGGATTGTTTTCCCCTGTTCTTTCTTTTCCACTCTTTTTGGCATGACAGTCAATTCTCGTCTCATACTCTTATCCAAATAACGTGACATGGCATGTAGCAGAAGGCTCCAAAAACAAGCCAAAGCATGTTGAAAGTTGAAACAAGGGCAAGGCTCATAATTTCATAAAGACGACAAAGAAAATGGGCACCCCACTTATCTGGCCGGTGTCCACAATCAATCTCTTTCCAGAGCAGGATTTTTACCATTTTCCTCAACACAAGACAGATTACCCAACAGAAACAACAAAACCCAATTTACCAATTACCAATTATCTCCGCATGAATGAACAAAACATCTTCAAACAAATCCTTTTTTTCTCTCCCTGCTCTGCTCTCTGGCCTCCTCCGCCCAATACAAACCAATATAACTTGCTTGTTCCTAGAACCAGAGCCATAGATCCCAGCAAAACAGACAACTTTCCCCATGGAGGAGGCCAGTGCAAGTGGCAATCACAATTATAGTGGATCACCAATTACCAACATAGCTCAGGACCATCTCTTCACTATTCTCCTCCTCCTCCCCATAGATGCAATTCTCTCCCTATCCATGACTTGCAAGAGACTCAGAGCTCTCGCTTCCTCTGACACTCTCTGGAAAGCTTTGTGCAGGAGGGACTGGGGTTCCACATGTGTTGATGCACTCAAGTCTTCCAATCACCATCACCATCATCATCAGTTCCAATGGATGAGGCTCTACAAGCAAGTCTCTCAGCTGGATTCTGTTTGTTGTCATAGATTGTCTAACCCACATGGCGATTTGGATTTCCCCAGAGCCAGAGCCTCTCACTCTCTCAACTTTGTCTCAGATTGTCTAGTCTTGTTTGGTGGTGGCTGTGAGGGAGGTTAGTTTCTCTTTACCTGGTCCCAAGGTCCAAATTCGATGTTCTTTTTGGTTCTTTGTTATGCATCTTAAAAAATTATTGACATGGCTTCTGGTTTCAGACAAGCGGTTATGATTAAAAATAGTCTTGTGTGTTTCTGTTTGTCCCCTATTTTTTTTTTTGTGGTAATGTTTGTCCCCTAATTTTGAGGAAGAGAGACAAATCCTTTCCCCAGAAGAAAGGGAATTCAATAGAAAAATATTTATATTAAAACTTGGAATGGCATTATGCCACATGTAAGCATTAAGTAAGCATAGTTATCATTATAGCCGGTCTAGGTGACTTGTTGGCTGCGAAGTGTTAGGAATCGGGGATCTAACATATCTCCACATTGGTATGATATTGTTCACTTTGGGCTTAAAGCCTCATGGATTTGCTTTTGGACATCATCGGTCCTTAAATAACCAAGTGTTAGGAATCGGGGATCTAGCATATCTTCACATTGGTATGATATTGTTCATTTTGGGCTTAAACCCTCATCGATTTGCTTTTGGACATCACCTAAAAGGCCTTATACCAATTGAGACATTTTCCATGCTTATAAACCCATGATCCTCTTCTTGTTTAGGCAATGTGGGACTATGTTTGCACCTCAACACCAAGGATGCCAAGTTGGAGAAATTCTTACATAAGGACAGTTTAGCATAGGCATTCCATTAAATATTAAACAATGTATAAGGTTTTGTAAGTTATGTTATAACTATAACTATCTTTAAATAGTGACCTTACATATGTTAACTGTTGAATTAAGTGTCTATGGTAGACTGTACTTACCTAAGAATTATTCTGCCAAGTTGTAACATTGAGCCATCTAGCAATTAGGTGTTCCACTATTTTGGCTGGTAATCGTTTAGGTGACCAAGCAACTTATACTGAAGAGTGATGTGAATTCATGATTATTTTCATGTCAAGTTTTGTTGTAAAAAATATTTTATTAATTGAAATAGTTAAATATGTATTAAGCTTTTTTTCCACCCAAAAAAAAAATTTAAGCTTTTTGTTTTGGTATCTCATTATTATAATTATTATGATTATTAAGCAGGTCAACTTGCTCAGAAGCCTTCAACTTGACCTTACCATAGGAAAATTTTCTTTATCTGGACATTTGTAGTGCCCATGAAACTTACACTATCTCCCTCCTTTACTCTGTCCTCTCTCTTTATATATAGTTACATCATATGCTCTTTAAGGTTAGTCCTACCTTAGTATCGTATGACACCTAGGAAGCACGGACACTTCAAAATGGTTGCCGTGTCGGTGTCGCTGCCGTGTCGGTGTCGGATACTTCTCCGACACCTTTGGATACTCCTAGTTCACATCTTCTAATTTTTTACTTTTATTTTTTGAATTTTTGTACCAATAGAGGTGAGATACCACAATAATTAAATAAATGATAGTATTTTACTCTATCGACAATTATTAATGTTGACTTTTGAAACATTGATGTCTTTATTTTAATTTAGAATTTGTGTTTTTATGAAATCTTACATTAATTTTAAATGTTGTATCTAGCCGTGTCGTGTCCTATAATTTTTAAAATTTTCCGTATCACCGTGTCCGTGTCCGTGTCGTATCCGTGTCTCGTGTCGTATCCGTGCTTCCTTGTATGACACAAAATACTTTTAGCTAGCTTCATTTATGCGAGACTCTTAAAACAGAATTAGAGAACCAGTTTTTTTTTTTTAAACTCTGATAATAATTAACAGGTATATAGGACAAATGATGAGGATCCGGGCATATGGTACAATTAATAATTCATACACAGATACACTGCTTTTTCAGTCTTGCATTGCATGTGTTCATTGAAAAGAAAGAGACTCCAAAAAATTGGAGTTCGGTTACATTCTCTTTTTAAGAACTCAATTAAATAGTGTTTCATTTTGAATTTGTGGGCAAAGGGAACTATTAAATAAACTTAAGCAAACATCATTCATCATGGAGCAAATTCTACTAGTCCAAAGTGTGTAGAGCCTCTCATTGTTTAAAACTCGGTTCTTAAACCCAAGTTCTGCCATTTTACAAGGTCCAAGGCCCTTAGCATAGGAGCAAGGACCCTTAATACAACATTCTGACCCTTAATGCTCTTCTTACCTTCTAATATCTATGTTCTGTGCTTTGTTTTATATTTATGTTTTTAGGACGACATCTTGATGACACATGGGTGGCATACATTGGTAATGATTTCCGGAGAATGTTGAAATGGCAGACGGTCAATTCAGGCAGTCCTAGTGGGAGATTTGGGCATATATGTGTGGAAATGGGTGATATCCTTGTTCTCTTTGGAGGAATCAATGACAATGGGAACCGTCAAAATGATACATGGGTGGGACAAGTTACACACAAGGAAAATAATGGTGTTACATTTTCCTGGAAATTGCTTGATGTGGGGGCTGTTGCACCACCCCCTCGGGGGGCTCATGCTGCTTGTAGTATTGATGACAAGAGAATGGTAATCCATGGGGGGATTGGGCTTCATGGCCTCCGTTTGGGGGACACATGGGTCTTAGAATTGTCAGATAGTCTCTGCTTTGGTACATGGCATGAGATTGCCACTCATCCATCGCCTCCACCACGTTCAGGACACACATTGACTTGCATTGGGAGAAGCGGGACAATTCTATTTGGAGGGAGAGGCTTGGGTTATGAGGTGCTTGATGATGTCTGGCTATTGGATTCATGCCAAGGTTATCTGAGATGGGTTCAAATACTGTATGATTTACAAAGCATACCAGATGGTGTTTCCCTTCCTAGAGTT
Organism: Styphnolobium japonicum; assembly: GCA_023212625.1. NCBI lineage: Eukaryota > Viridiplantae > Streptophyta > Magnoliopsida > Fabales > Fabaceae > Styphnolobium > Styphnolobium japonicum. The sequence goes on along the minus strand of JALBWW010000007.1, from coordinate 7,179,526 downwards.
GGTCACTCTGCTACAATGGTTTTGGGAGGTAGGTTGCTAATTCATGGAGGAGAAGACTCATATAGACACAGGAAAGATGATTTTTGGGTATTAGATATTAGTGCTATCCCTTACATTAGTCTGCAGCCAGCCACACTGAGCTCCAAGAGAGTGTTGAACAAAATGTGGAAACGGTGGAGGTTAAATGGATATGAAGCCAGATGTAGATCCTTTCATCGTGCCTGTGCAGACCATTCTGGGCGTTATCTGTATGTATTTGGTGGAATGGTGGATGGTTTTCTTCAGCCTGCTGAACCTTCTGAACTCAGGTTTGATAGGGAGCTCTTTCTTGTGGAGCTTGTGCTTCAGCTCTAAGGACTAAGGAGGCACTAGATACTGTGTAAAATGTTCAAATTACATAATACATACCCTTATCTAGTGCTATTTGCTGCTGTTATTGTATTTGCTATTGTAAATAGCAGCTCTGTTGGTCAGCCAATGTCAATATCTTCTATGAACTGGGACTAAATAATAAGAAAGCGAGTGTGTGAAGATTACAACAACTTTTGGAACTGTTCGTTGCCTCTTTTTATTAGATACATGATAGAGTTGTGGCTTTGTTCATTGCCATTTTAAAATTTTAATATGCCACCAATCCGAGTGAGTCTTGTGACATCAAGGGCTGCCAATCGAAGCGTCAGGACAATTCATTAATTTGGACATATGTGATGCTAATATAATAATACTGACAGTCGATACCTTATAAAATGGATTCTATAACTTTATGATACAAATACACAAAATAATCTTAAGAAGAATTATGATTAACAGAAAACATTATTAAGTTCTAATTTTTATCTGAACATTCTATAATTTAGTAACACTCTGCATTACATGGACATCCATTTTAACTATATAAAACAAAAAATTGAGTTTGTAAGGTTTCTTGACACATGGTTTTGGTTATAAATATTTTTAATCAAACATTTAATGTATTATTATTATTATTATTATTATTATTAATGATCATTAAATTATTATAGTATGTTATCACATTAGTTTATAAGTATTTAGTGACGCACAGTTGTTATAAAATAATGTTTAGTAGAATTAAAATTATTGAACTATATTTTCTTCAAATCTATGAACAATGATAAACATATGGGTACATAGAATTTGGGGGGAAAATAATGGTAGTAAGAAAGAATAATTTCAATTACAACTTACATTTTTTAAAAAAGTAGTAGTTTTTCTAATAAATATAATAATAATGACTATTATTACTATTTAAGAGCACGTTTGAACTTGATAACATTTTTTTATTTTAAATTCATAAAATAAAGTAGAAGTTTAAAATAAATTTTGGTCTAATTTTTGGGTTAAATGCCGCAATATTTATATTCTTTTTCTTTTGACACAAGCATAATAAGGCTATAAGAACTGCAATTAACATAAAACGAATTTCTTAGAATACTTTTCCATGAGAACTATATGCAGATAATCTTCATTTTTTAAGCATTATATCTCAATATATAGATGCTCACATTCTGATTTTAAACAACACATTCTTTAGTTTATAATTGTACTTGCGAATAACATGTAAAGTACACCCATTTAGGTGACAGTCTAAACATATAAGTGGAGAAGTTAAAGCTATAAGAAGTTAAGAAGCACGATACAAGTGTTCATATTTACTTGAGTGGATGGACACCTGCACACTAAAATATAAGGGAAAAAGTACAAAAGTTGATCGGCAAGACATTCTGAAAAAGGCCGGTGACAACTATTAATAATGAATTGAATTACAGTCATTCTGAGTGAATTACAACAATGAATATTCCAGTGACAAAGAATGTCTAATATGTTGGCCTCTTCCCCTCTGCTGCAATTTTGGAGAAACAAGAGGCTACTAAAAGATTCCGTAGCAGTTGATCACGCACTCAATTTTAATTTTGTTCTCCACGCTTCTCCAATGACCTTTTTTGGTGATGGATCATCAGGTCCCTTGTCTCGCTGTCCTGAAGTGAAGTATAACCATCCTTTCCAAAATCCAACCAATGTGGTTTTCACCCGGAATGGTAATTTCCCAATCACTGACCACTTCTGCAAAATCAATAAACAATGGAAATAAACAACATAGTATGATGCTCCCACTTGCAATTAGATTATAGGGTTATTGCCTTCATCTGCAGACTACAGACTTGACACAGGTATAGGTATGCCAGCATTAGATTAAAGTAAAATCAGCATTGGAGGTACACCCCCAAATAATAACATAAACTGGTACATGACAGCTAAATTGGCAAATAACTTCATACAGAGAGAGATTGCTTCGTCTGTTCAGGATTTGCCTAACTATTGTCTTAGTTAGCAAATCATTCAAGTTTTCATTTCCAGTTTTGCTTTATTCCTTGTTTCAATTACATTATTGGCAGATGGCAGTAAATAAGGTGCATAAAAACGTTTGACAATCCATAATTTATGACATGAGTTATTTAATAAAACCATTAAATAAAATAAGAGCTTTGAAGAACTGGACATTATAAAAGGACTCAAAGGTGCAAAAGAAGAGTCATCATTTGCACCAAATGTGTGAAATGGTGCAGAGGAGGCTCGACATTCCACTGAATGTGACAGTAAAAAGGCATGGCGAACCTCTAACAGTAACATGCATTTAGTGGAATCATACACTACAAAGCCCATTTCTCAACCAATTATAAGACTAGGTAACACAAAAATATAAACAAGAATGCTTAATAATCTTATCATACTCTAGAAATTCACTCCATTAGTTTACAATCTTAACACTTGGGAAACTCACCAGGTGGAAAAGAATACTATTTTGGAAATTAAGAAATGGTAAAACAGGAGTTCAGTTGAATACCAAAGTAGGAAAAACTTCATGGCAGTGGAATAGTGCTGGAAGAATTTTGTTGTCAAATAATTCAAATCCCAATTTCCAGGTTAGAGTGGGTGTACTGGAGGGTAACACTAGGGAATTACTAAAATGGGGTATTTGTTTGCATCATTACTTATAAATGAGCAGTACGCATATGGGAATATAAATTCACATAAATGATTGAATATGAACAAATATGCAGCACATATGTAGACAAATCTCCCAAGTGCTTTGTAAAATAGACAAATCTCCCAAGTGCTTTGTAAAAGGGAAGTCAGTACCAAAGTATTCAAGTTGAACTGGACTACTTCTCCATTTAAAACCATCTTCTTGGTTACAGGGTGCTTCTCTGTTGTGCCTCCAACAATAACAATGGAGTTGTTTACAACTACCCAAGCAAATTCAATATGTGAGTTTGGTTTTGGCATTGGAGGTAGCACTTTCCATTTCATCTCATCATCCAGCATGTAAACATCAGTATAGACCACCTGACATGGCAATAGACAATGAGTCACATAGAGTGCTAAACTATGGGACAGCATCGAGGAAGAATACAATTTGCCATTAATAAAAATTACAACGAGGTCCATCATATATACTATCAATTCTATTTAGAGAAAAGGAATTAAAACAAAACAAAACAAAAAAAGCAAAAACAAACACACAAACACAATATTTGCCTCGTATAATTGATGTCAAGGAGAAGGACGCCTGAGTTTGCCACAATAAGACCAAATAAGACAAGAATATTAACAATTTTAATCGTCGCTTACCTCCTGCCTGCGTGAGCACTTGAAAATAGGTGACCCAGGTTTGGCCATAAAATCACCTTCTTGACCACCAATAACATAAAGACGATCATCAACCACAACACAGGCCCTAAAAGAAGATATTAATGGGTAAGAAATTGCAGGTGACATACACATGATGGCATTCATACAAGAAATTTATATCAACAAACCTAGATTATAAGTTTACTAGGCTCATAACATGTATGTTGTTTCTAATGTCAATTTTGTACCCTACATATCTCTCAAAAAACTGTATCAAGTTTCTTTCTTTAATGCTACACAGTTTACTGCACTTTGCAGCATACAAGTTAGATGAACCATAAGGGATAACAGAATATAATAGAAAATGATAATGTAAGTAAAGGCAAGAAAACAAAATAAGCTTCCATGTTGGCTCACTCCAAAGACAAATCATAAAGGACACTGAATTAGGAGTATAAAATCCAATGGAGAAGTTAAAATGGTGGAGGATAAAAAAGGAAGCAATGAAGTTTTTTAAATTGAAATGTTGTAATTTCCAATCTCAAAGGCCACCTAAGAGACCAAGATGGCTCAAAATCATGAAGATGTGGCTATCCTAGGTTACATATAATAAATAAAAAATGTGTTTCAAAAAATAATAAAGAAAAGAAATAAGAATACTAGCAATACACATCAGTTTGAGAAAAATCACTATTATTTATAAATTCCAATTAATATTTTTATTGCCATTAACAAAACAAAATAACACTATTAATATGTTATATCTATGCATGCAGTAGCACTCATTATATCAATTAAATAAATTGTGTATTAGACAGTCCACAATCCATGAACCTGTGAGGTCCTCCACGGGGAATGGGTATCTCACTTCTCCACTCCTTTTCTAATGCTTTGCCATCCTTCACAGCAAGACTCCAGTGTTCTAATCCAGGTGTATGTCGATTCTCCTTGCTGCCACCCATCACATGCAGTCTACCCCTCCAAAGTTGAGTTGCTGGTGCATATCTGAATATTGTATTGTCAAAACCTTCCACCCAAAATGATGATACATGGAAGAAAAATTACATGCATGATTTCTTGAGTCAAAAAAGTCAGACTAGTGAAACTCATGTAATGTAGTGCTAACTTCCAAATAAGTCGCTCTATACAAACTCACAAACTCTGTCTTCATAAAAGGAGCCAATTCATAATTACTTTATGCCAAAAACAGGCACACAGAATGAGTTTAATTTTATAAATCACAAAAAATTGACATCTTTTGTACATAGTAGGCAACATGACCTTAAATAAAGATATTAATATATCTTGAAAAAGTAGAATATGACATATATGTCTTCATAATCAAACAGACTTTATCTGGAGAGTCCAAATAATATAGTCTTCAAATTTTACAAATAGTTGTATAAAAACAAATAATGCAAGGAATCATGCACTTTTACTCTATATCAGTATTATATTACTTAATCAGCTTTATAAGAATGTTTTAAATAGATTAAATATTTAATAAAAACTCATATCATGGAATATCAGATGGTATCAGATCAATCCACTGATCTGATATTCATCACAACCAAAGAAATAAATGGACAATAAAGTAAAACAGTACCTTACATATGTAAAACAATAGCCAGGTCCAAGGAATATACATCGTATCAAGGTATTGTTATTGTATTGGATAGTCAAGAAATAGATATGAATTGAATGCAAAGTGAAAATATCGTGGATACGGGAAAAAATTTCAATAACAATTTGAACAAATTAGATATTTAATAATTTGTGTCAAAATTTAATTTTAAGTGATTAGCAATACATTAAAAGTGATGATACATGTATTTTATAGTTGTAGACACAAATAAACTTAGATAGGATAATATCATTACAATTAGTTCTATTCAGTTTTGACGCAGTTAATAAATATAATCTTTATTTTATATGATGAACTTATTAATATGTATAAATATATTATTGTAAATAATAAAATAGAACAAGAGCCCATTTTTTTACTTAACTATGCATTTTATATAATGTACAAATCCCAGTTCTCCATCTTCTTTCCTTTCTTTCCCGATCTTTCTCTGTGCTACAGTTTATATGCCTGCTCCTCCAAACTTCAACTTTCCAATTCCATTAGTTGAAGATACTTTCGTTGAATAAAGATGAGAATGAACCTCTCAAACACCTCTGCACATCCTGATTTTCTAGCACCTTCTGTCTGTGATGGAAACTTCTGCATCATCTAAAAGCAATATGGTCGGAGAGTGCTGCCGACAGCCAAGAAAGAGAGTGGAAAGAAACGAGTTTGACTGGATCTTTCCCCTTCCCTTTGAATTCTGTTGTTTAGTTTTCATGTTAAAAAATTTGATGTTCATTATTCTCTGCTATTTGTGCAATTTTTTCGCAGGATTGAATTTGAAGGAAGTGAGTTGTATAAATGATCACTATTCATGGAAAAATGTAAAAGATGCACAGAAACTGACTAATGATTGTCAATAGCAATGGTGATTGTAAGGTATTAAAGGGAGAACAAGATTCAGCATCGGTGTTTTCTTTCTTGATGTAACCTATAAAGTGCTTGTTAGAACACCTCCATCACCCCATGGGGCAACATAAAGAACTATGAAAGGGGGAAAATTATTTGAGATATTATTGTCTGTTTGGTTTGTTTTCTGTTTCCATTTTCAGTTAGATATGTTTTCATTATAATTACAAAAACGCCACTTTGTTTTCATTTTTTTCCTGTTTTCAAAATTGTGAAGGAAATGGTGAAAACAATTCATTTTGTATCCTATTTTCAAAATTTTGTGAAGGAAATAGTGAAAACAACAAAATATTGTTTTCACCATTTCCTTCACAAAATTTTGAAAATAGGAAACAAAATGAAAACAATGGCATTTTTGTAATTATAATGAAAACATATCTAACTAAAAATGGAAAAAGAATACAAACCAAACACGCTCTTATATTTTAGGTGACAAATTTGCAACATGTTAATTTCAAAGGAAGATCAAAAAATGATTGCAGTGTACTGCTGCAGTGCTGCTTACATGAGTAGGTACCAGTTCCAAAAAGTACATACCTAGGGACAGGCAAAGGAGGCAGATCCTGCCACTGCTTTGTTTCAGTGTCAAGCACAAATGTATGAGCTGTAGGCCCTCTGCACTGTGGGCCATACTGTCCAGTGACTACATAAATGTATCTTCCATCCGTTACCATCCCTAAATGCGAATGTGCCATTTCTTTTGGCATGTCAAATCTTCCTCCCCAAGTATTATCAGTAAAATTATATATATCAACATGTGAATGTACCTGAAAAATATGCCAAATAGAAAGATTTAGGTGTATGATGACCCAGTTATCTCGACAACACAATTCCATAGAACAGTATTATCTGATGCCAACTATAAGCTGACTAATAAATGCTTAACTAACTAGTTGACTCAAACTCAATCACATGAAGACATGAAGCAGTTAGTGGCTCAATGTTTGAATGATCTCACTGGCTTGGATGTCTTGGCAGTAAGGTGTAAAAGGTCTTCTTTTCCCTTCTGAATACGTACTCAAGTGCATAGATTTTTATCTCTAAATTCTTCACACTTAGTTACTCCTGGCACATGCATTTTCATAATACAAATATAATAGGTAGCAGTAGAAGCCTTTTGTTTCATGAACTCTATTCTTCACACAACTAATAAAAATATGTTTCAGTAACACCACAAGACATTAAAATTAATAATGAGAACTCTATATGCATTGCTATAAGCCTAAAAATGAATGGGAATGTATCCCATTCAGAAGCACCACGTCAACTGAATCATAAACAACTCAATAAACTAATTTACATTCACCTTGAAAGGAGGTAGTTGAGGATCAAGAAGAAGAAATAGAACACAATAAATAAAAGCAACAAACATATGATGTGATGCATCAGGGAAATATATCCAAACTATAGATGAATTAAAATATTGCATACTCAGAAAGATCTGAAAATGGTTCTTACATAATCAATTGTGCCGTACCCAGCAAAAACATAGAGAAGATTTTTAATCTGTATTGCAGCTCCATCAAGACGAGGCACAGGTGCAACTGCCATCTTTTCCCACTTTATTTCTGGGGCAGGCAAATCGGCATAAGCAGCTGATAAGATTCTTCCAGAGACATCATCCTTCTTATTAGCAACATGTTTTTCCTACAAATAATACAACTGTGTCAAGAAATTTATTTATTTATTTTTTCAAAAAGCAAAAATCCTTCAACATGATTAACATTGGGTCAACTCATCATATCAAACATTGGGCAAGTACATTTTCTAACTAATACATCAAATGAAAATGGAAACTCATTATATGCATGAGAAAATCTTAGAATCATTAACTCTTGGCATGACAAAGTGAGCCTAAATTTACTAAAAGTGAAGCTGATGAAAAATTGAAGAGTAACCAACCCATCTTGTCAATTAACACTTGCTACAGAACCCAACAAAAATTCTGTGCAAAGTTTGGAAATTTAGAATAGCAAGAATGGAAATGAAGGAAAAGAGGTGACCTTGTTGGGTTTGGCGAGAATGATCTTGGATGGGGAGGAATGGTTAGAGGTCCAGATAGAGGCGGAAGGAGAGGAAGAAGAAGCCCAGAGAAAGTCAGCAACAAGAGCAAATCCCAAAAGGCCAACGCAGATCACAACCAACTTGGCCGAACCAACCTTTGCCGACGGCCGAACCATATCATACACACACACATATGAAACTGGCTTCTTTTCTTTACTTCTGGGTCTGGGAAAGGGAGTTGCTATCCTAGATGGGCATGAGTTGTCTTATTGATTTCATAATAAACATAAAGTTTATTAAATATAAATAATAATTAATTAACGTATGATAATTTATTTTGAGTATTGGACTAAAAGAAAGATAGGTAACACAGTAATTTCTCTCAAGAATAATCTTACTCTCCCAAATGATCAGATCATGGGATTATTTGATACTTTTTTTTTTCTTAAGAATTGATTATGGAAATTATTCTAGTATTTATTTATTTTTGTTAAATATTAATGCTTAAAATAAATTATTATTTATTATTTATATTTAATAAAATTTTAAATATTTATTAAAAAAATTAAAAATTAATAACTCATTATAAATGCCGAAGTCATCAAGACAATTACCCATATTATAAATATTTGTCTTTGGGATTCGGAACTTTTTTCAATCAAATATCTACATCACTAATCATGTAGTGGCTTCTACCGTGGAGAACTATAACATGTGGTCCACCCATGAGTCAGTAAAATAATAGGTAATAGTAGGTTGCCAACCCTTTACATATTTTTAAAAAAAGCCTTTTGTATTTACAAATTAGACCCTTAAACCTTAATAATTGTTAAATAGTTAATAACCTGAATAACTTTTAAAATATAAGTCTCCAAACATAAATCACGTTAGGACAAACCCACTTTTAACTAAAATCAAGTTTGTAAAATCATGTTCATCTAAAATTAAGTTTATAAAATCTAAACAAATATTGGTGTCTTTTCTCTTTAACTCCCAAGAGAAATGCTCTGGCTCTGCTCCTATGTAGTGACATATCTACATCATTGCTCTTCGTTATCAATTTTAGCCATATGTGTCGTGGGAATTTCTCCAAATTCGTGATGATGAAAAAGTTTATAATCTTGTTTAGCGAGAAACTAAATTGTCTAAGTGCCTTGAGAAATTGAACCAATATCTATTGTTTCCCCTATTCATCAATAAGGCTTGGAGGAGCATGATATTGAAAATGACTATGAAATTAACTAATGGAGGACAGGATAGAAATTGACTTCAAATCATATATCAACATCAGGTTTTGTGACTATTTAAGATGCGTTTTAGTGAAAAACAAGTTAAAATATATAAGAAAAATAATAGACATAATGTAATAAATAGTTTGTGCACTAAATTAATAAAAATTTCTTGTTTTAAAATTTTAATTTGATTTTACTAAATAATTTTTGTCAAAATAACCACATATTCTTATTTATTCATTACAAAAATTTAATATGCATTAAAAATCTCTTTAATATATACACCATAATATTTTTCTTAAATGCTTGTGACCTAATATTTAAATTATGCTTCTTTGTTATATCTCAGTTGATTGTACAGTAGTCTTTTTAAACAAAAAAATAAATAAAAATAATCTGTATATTATACTATACATATTATTCATATGTATAATCCTTATCTTTACGGTAGTGTGGTCATGTCTGGTATATACTTGTAAGACAAGATAATATTGATAACTAAATTTTTTTTTTTGGATAAAAGTTTAGGAGGAGAAGTTGCCTCATTCTAATGTTAGGACATTTCACAAGTCCCATCAAGAGTTTATAGTAGATGAGACATTTTATATTTTTTAATATTTAGATATTTTTAAATTTCGAGAGATTTAAAATAATAAAAAATTAATGTTATAAAATAATCTATAATATCGATATTGTAAAATTTTTAAAATACTAATTATTAGAATAATCAAGTAGATTTTTCATTAATCCTGAAAGCGGCCTAATATTTATGTTTTTGTAAACCAACATTTTAAATATGTTTAATTAGATTTCTTACTATATGGTTTGGGCTAAATAAATAATAATTTAAAATTAATTATACACATCATTAATTTTCTTTTTTAATTCAATAGAATGCATAAATTTTAGATCAATACAAAGATAAGATTTTGAAAAATGTTAATAAATTGTGTAAAATAATATTCCTTTTGTGCAACAGCAAAAATAATGTTGCGAGCTGCTACAATCTTAACAATCTATGATTTTTTTTTTCAAAAATGGCTATGGCATAAGAGCTTTTTCACATGAGAAAGAAGAACAAAAAATAACAATATTTTATTGGGAACAAACTTGTAATATTTTACAAAAAAAATAATAAACTTTATTGGGGTCTAACTTATAATTTTTTTATTACAGGTAACCTATACTAATGGTATCTGATTTGCTCTGATCTAAACCATCCATTTATTTTATATTAAATCTAACGGTTTGTAATCGATGGTCCACCGATGAACCATTTAATTGTTGGTTCACCTTAGACGCCACCCTAATCATGTTTTATGAGTTAAGCACTTAACCGTGTTTATATTTATATATATATATATATATTATTTTTGTGAGGGTATTAATATTATTTTAAAATTAATAATTAATATATAATTTTTTAATTTGTATTTTAATATTTATATTTTAATTAAGTGAGATATATAATTAGATATTAGTGACTAATTACTAAAAAAATATCAGTATTTTTATAAAAAGAAAAAGTATTAAAGTATTTTCTTATATTTATATCCATCAATTTACTTTTTAAATGATTTTCTTTTAAAATGCTGCTAACTAGTGTTATAAGGGTAATATCTAAGAAAAAGTATTTAATATTCTAAAATAATATTTTTTTAATTATTTAATAATAAAATATTAAATACTTTCCCTTTCCCTTTAATATTTTTTATTTTAATTTTTTAACTGAAGTACTAACTATTATACTATTCTTTTCGATCCATTTTAAATGTTATTTTAGTGTAAGACACAAAACTAAATTTTAATTTTGAAATCTTTTTTATTAAACTACCCTTATTCAATTTTTAAATATTAATTATTCCACTTTATAATGTCATATTTTTCCATGAGTAGTTGAGACTAGTATAAGAACATAGCTAAAAAATTAATAATTAATATTTTATTAATAGTAATAACGTCACTTATAATTTGACCAAATTTTTTTCTCCAAAATAACATTTAAAATGAATTCTTTTACTACACATTTTCCGACGTTTCCAAAGCATGAGGTCCTTGAATTCCATGATTCTTGAACGCCCATGCAAGACAATATGTTATGCATTTACTTTGCTCCCATTTTCCGATATTGTGCCTAACATTTGTTCAAGAATTTTTGCTGTAGGAAGTGACTAATTTGAAGTTTTTTGTGTGCATAACATTTAGCAGGGGATTTTTCGTGAATAAATAGGGTTGGAACGGATATAATAAGTGGATGGATAGGGGGCTTGATGGGTAGATAAAGATTGAATTTGCCACCCCTAGCTACGGATATATTTAGCTCGTCAAGGCAGAGAGAAGTTCTGTGCATGAAGAGAGGATTTGCAAACACCAGAAAGCCTGTAATATCACTTTCTATTTAGCATGTTAACATAATCACAATGTGCTCATACATGTAAGATTTTTCACAGCATCAAACATTACCAAAGTATAAAAATCCTAGAAGAACATCAAACGAACCAGAGCTATACACCAATATAAATAGGAAAAAAAACACACACAACTTTGCCATCTTAATCTATAATAATCTGTCAATTTGATATCCCACCACCATTAATAATTAGAGGGGAAAAGAATACTTCCTAAGAACGCTAATTAGATGATGCTGCACAAATTCTTATTGAACATACTGCTAAACTGGTATCACGTCATTCTTTGATGCGTCCTCACATCTTAAAACAATACCCTCAAGGCTAGCCGGAAAAATACACTTGGTCCATTGGCAACCCGTTGTGATTTGCTCAGGCGGAGGAACAATCATAAGCACATTCTCATTCCTCTGAACAACCCCCATTACACTTACTGTGCTTCCTTCTTTAATATACCTGAATAGAAACATTGAAAGTTTCACCAAGTTATATTATCTCTCTTTAATCAAAGTACTTGGCATCAGATATAACTGTAGAAATCCTGAAGAGAATGCCCGATGACATCACAACCTAAAAATCCATAATAAACTAGGCTGTTTAACAAAATCAACAGGCACACGAAATTCAAACTTATCTAATCAGGATAACCCGCAGGCCCCAAGTCAAGGCTGACACTCAATGCACTCATCCAGAGACAAATTAGGCTAGCATATTTCAAAAAGGACAAAAAGCAGGGAAACATAAAAGAGAGCTTTTACCCTTCTTCCAACCGCATGATGCGGTCATCACTTGAAAGGTTTCTCTCTCTCAACCACCGGAGGAACTCTTGAGACAACTCTTCTTTGGTTGGATTTACATTGATGAGAACAGAGTCATCAACATAAGGGGTCACCCTTGCTCCATGCCCAGCCTTAACCAAAGCTCTTAAGCCAGACTGGAAATCTGAGATGTAAAAGTCAACCACACGCCTCTGTCACATGACATATTATATTCCAGTCAAATGTGTGAAATTTAACAAATGAAGTAATGTTTCCAATGGAAATAGCAGTACCTAAATGCAGACTCGTGTAGATATAGCAAGTTCAATAAGCAATATATAATAATAAAAAAATGGCTCAAATAAACAATCAAGAGAATACAAATGTTAGGTAATCATATATAATAGCATAAACAGGTCAATTTAACCTAGAATGCCCATGAAAAAGCTTGACAGGAAACATGCAAGGTCTCAGCAAACATCTGAATTCAACCAAACAAAATCCTTGTCCAAGATAAGTCCTGAAGCTATTGGAATCATCCAATAAGGGGAAAAACCTCATCATAGTCCAAAAACTAACACTTTCCCTTCCCACAAGCATGATAGTACTATTACTTCAAAACAATAAATTATAACTTAAAAAATTGGTAGAAAAAAGTTTAGGGGGAGGGGAGGCTATCCCATTCCAAGGCCAGGGAATTATACTTGAAATTTATCATAAGAAGAAATATGTCTTCTACTGCTATGCCCCTGGGGCCTGAATAGAAGTAGAAGTTGCAAGAATCGTACATAAGACAACAGAGTAAAGTATTTAAATTCCATCATAACTAACCCAGATGATATTTTAGACTTAGTAACTCACTTCCAGGAATCTAAGGCCCCAAGTAAATCGACGGTGTGTAGGATTGGCAGCTTTTGAGTCCCATCCTCGATACTCATATAAACTTGCTGATGTATATACACATCTGGGGACTTTCTGGAAAGTTGACTCAAGTGGCACATTACCGCAGGTAACAACCTTCATAAATCACAACAAAACATAATTTTTTAACTTTTGATTAATGTCAATTTGAGCTCATAGTTATAGAAAAGATGTGTGCAAGGAAAACCAATCAAGTGCAAGTTTCCCATCCAACATAAATTAGATGTTCTTCGGGGAAAATATTAATCTAGGAAGCACTTATATCTAATGAAACATGGGTAAAGTATAATAGGGATACAGCAAATGGATATAGCATGCAAACAAGGAAAATCAATAAAGCAAAAGCTTTCCTTCCACATATATTAGAAAATGTTATTGACAAAAAAAATGCTCTAGGAAGCATTGAAATTGAAATGAGACATAGGTAAAATACAATAGGGGGACAAATGGTTTTAGGAAAAGCATATCAATACCAAAAGGCATATTAGTTTCAATCAACAATCAAAGCTTCAAAAATAAAAGAACATGAAACAAAATGATCTCATCTAAGTATCATCCAAAGCTCATTCAATCACAATTACATTATTTCAAACTGGTAAAAAGACTGAATTAAAGGCTCTCCATCCATGATAAAAATTTCCTTATATTCAAATGTTTTTTTTTATGAGGATGCCACGTCTAGAAAGAAAATGCAAAGATAAAATTTCAACATTAAATATACCCACATTCATCTAAACCATACAGAAATCATATATTTGTGGAAGTACCTGGTACCTATATCCTACCTGTACAAGTTGACATACCTAATACAGGTAAGGCTATTTGCTAGGAGTATCATCCCTAGCAATCATATAATTTCTTATGATTGACAAAAATTTGGGTTCACAGTCAAATCTGTTTGTAGATCTTCAATCTTTCCGCCATGTTAATAAAAAAATTACATCTTTGAAAACCTTCAGTAAATTATGAGACAAGCCCAAAATACATCTCAAGTAGGTGAAGAATAATTTACAATAAAATCAGACTGATGCAAAGACAGGAGAATAAGTAAAACATTTGAAATTAGTACATTATGATTTGACATAGAGAATATAAACACAATAAGACAAGATGAACTTTCTAAGATTAGCCAATAGGTTATGCAAGAGAAGAAAAACATACCCCAGAGACCTTCACAAATTGCCCATTTTTTGCAGTTCTAAGCTCGGAGTCTGGATAATGAGCAACAAAACCCATAATAGCTCTTCTTCCCCAATAAGTATTCCAAGTGAAAGATGCAGCAACTAAGCCAAAGAGAACCACAACCACAATAAGGAGAATGGCATTGTGCACTGCTCCAAGAATAAAACCACCAGCAATGAAACCCATTACAAAAAGCAGAACTAATAACCATAACATCGTCTTTGGAAAGTTCCTTCTGAAGGAATACTCATCATCTTGACTGAGAACAGTCACAGCTTGATTGTGAACAGCAGCAGAACCTTGCAGCTTCATTGAACCTGTAGCTTCCAAAGGACCAGACACTTTCCGAGGGACCCCGGACGAATTTAGCGGGCCAGATGATATGGGCCCAGATGTAATGAGACCTGTTGTAGGAAGAACAGGAG
The DNA here is from genome assembly GCA_023212625.1 of Styphnolobium japonicum. Classification (NCBI taxonomy): domain Eukaryota; kingdom Viridiplantae; phylum Streptophyta; class Magnoliopsida; order Fabales; family Fabaceae; genus Styphnolobium; species Styphnolobium japonicum. The sequence goes on along the minus strand of JALBWW010000007.1, from coordinate 7,164,406 downwards.
GAAGAGGCCCAGAATTTTGACGCCCAGTTGGTGTTACTCCACCAGACTGAGAACCAGAGGACTTTTTAACAGGCTCCCCATGCTTATTCAGTGGTCCAGAATTTGATTTCTTTAGTGAAGCTGAACCAGGCATGCCACTAGAAGACATTGGACCTGAAGTAGTAAAGCTAGCCCGAGCAGCAGCATTAGGCTGGATTGGTCCTGAATGCGAACCAGCTCCTCCAAAAGATCCTGTCCTTGAAGGAGCACCTGTTATTGGTCCAGATTTCCTAGATTTAGAGCCATCAACAGGAATATCAAACATTTTCCCCAATTCTCCTGACTTTTTGATGTCTCCACCAGTATATGGCATGGCTGTTGAGGTCATAGTTGGAGTCCTTTCTTTGAGCTGCTCTGGCCGCCCTGATACATAAAGGCCATTGCTAAGCTGATGAGATGGGATTCTAGAGCCCATCTACCTTCTATGGAAGAATTCTTGAGAATTCACACAACAGTACTACCAAAAGTTGGGGATAGAAGAGTCAAAGTGATCCTGAAAGTTTCAAAAATAAAATTCCCAAAGGGGTCAGAATTATAGTTCAACCAAAATTAGTTGTTTGCAATAAGTTTCCATGTTGCCTAATGAAAGGATAACAGAAGAGGTCAGTAACTAACTAGTGAATAAAACAAAACTCACAAATAGTGATGAGATGAGAGCAACATTAAACTTCAGAACAAAGTTTAGCACCTCAGATTCTTGATTGAAATAAACCTTATGTGGATTGCCAATCAAAACCTTGACAACATAATGAGACATGTCTACATTAACATACCCAAGCGAATACATAATATCCCAAATGTTGCAAGGACAACGAAAATATGAAACTAACCATTTCCCATCATGAAGCAAGCCAATCTTGTGTATATTGCAACTTGAATAATTACAAATAATATGATAGTCAACTTCCTCGCATCCTTCAATGCATGCACACAACCCAAATGAAGACAGAGAGCAAATCAACACCCCAACACTATTACCAGAAGATCAATTGATCAATAGAATGAAGAAACAACCAAAGAATATACATATACATTCGTACTTAAATAATTACAGACATATATAAGTGGCCATGTCTACATATCTTTATGCACACACATTCTCTATCATAGTTTTTATCTCCTTCTCACCACCTGTCCTCCCACAAATTTCATGCATCCTCAAATGAAAAGTACTCAGATCTTTAAGAGCCTGTTTGTTTCACCATTTTGTCAACGCCAACCGGCGTTGGGAGGAAGGAAAAAAAAATCCACTTCCTTTAAACGTGCCTCAGCAACCATGTGAACTCCTGTTGGCTTTAGGAAAAAGCTAAACCAAACAGAGAATAAATAAATGAATGAGGGAAAGCTAATACTAAACTTTTTATATGCAGAGAAAATCCCAGAAGTGGAACAATTTTTGGCGCACAAAAAAGCCAAGAGAACTTCTCAGCCCCCAAAATAAGCCAAGAGAACTTCTCATCCCCAAAAAAAGCCAAGCGAACTTCTCACCCCCCAAAACAAGCCAAGACAACTTCTCATCCCCAAAAAAAAGCCAAAAGAACTAAAGTCTGGAGCAATAACTATGTTTGAATTGTTGAGCCTTCTCTTTTCCCTTAAAATCCTATACCAGGAGAAAAGACCAACACTATGTCAGCATCCAAGAGACCGAGTACCACAACCATATGTTCAGACAAAAGTCAACCCCCCCCCTTTTTTTTTCTTTTTTCAAACTTCTGCCAATCAGTTAACCACGAAACAAGAGACCCTGGACCCATAATTCCAAATCAAAACGGAAAATACCCGAGGTCATATATAATTTCAAATTGGCATTTAATCTTATGGCAGATTAAAGAATGCCCCAGGATTGAAAAATCAAATATATTATAGGAAAAGACAAGCTTCCATGACTATTTTGGCCGCCAATCAAGTAGAAAACTAGCATGTAGCATCCAATAAAATTACAGAAAAATCAAATTTTTATCGGAACCTTGTGTTTTCAGGAGACAAAAAACCCAGATAAACAGCAATGATGTCAAACACATTGCACCCGAAAAGTCAAATTTTACAGCCCAAACTGAGGAGAAAAAGCTGACCCACGTCATCATTTGAACTTGAACAACAATGAGGTAAAGGAAGACGATCTAGGAAATGAATTTGTGATCTCAACGCTCGAGAGTTCAATAGACTCGAACTTAATCACAATAAGCCCCAGATAAAGCAATCTATCCAAAATTCAGACTTTTAACATTATTTTGAATTTCTCCCGCATTTTCTCACCAAACAAAAAGGGAGAACCAAATTAGATTCCAAAATATAGGAAAAGGTAGAATCTTCTATCTTCTATACATAGAAAGATTGCAGAAAGCGGTGTCGAAAGAGGCACCAAACGTAAAGCAACAACACGAGTAGTATAGTATAAAACACGAAAACAAAGAGTACCCAAATTCCCATTTGGTACAAAAAAACAAAGGAAACGGTAACGATCTAAGGAAGAAAACGAAAATTCCCAAACTTTGGCAGAGTGGGGGAGGAGCAGAGCCAGAGAGTGAGAAGAATCGAAATGGGGAGGGAAAAAAGGATATGTATTTGGCATACCTGAAGGAGAGAAAATCAGAGTGAGATTTGGACTCATGGGTCAATCAAGAAGAATACAAAAAAGCAAGCAATCCCAGTCAATCTCAGTCTGAGCCTGATTCGGAGTCTGAGTAGTGTGTTATATTATATTTCTCACTCACTCACTCGGAAAATCTGAGGTTGTAACATTATTCAATTCTTGTACCTACGAGTCTGAGTGTGAGGCTGAGGTTGAGGTTGAGGTTAAGGAGAGCCGCAACAATTTTGTGGACCTGTCTGGTTTGGCAAGAAGCTCCAACCAAAGTCAAGAAATTTTTGATTCAAAGACGAAATCTTTTTGTTAAAATTATATAGCTGGAACTGGATCATGATCATGGAATACAAACTCTCCTCTCATCTGATGGCCCTTCATTATCTTCCTTATACCCAAACTACCCCCAACTCATACCGCCACCGTTTTTTATCTCTATCTCTTTTCATTTTCTTCACTATTTTTTATTTTATTCCGAGTTTATCACTAATATTTTGAACTCTTTTAGACTACAGTACAGAGGATTATGGATAATAAAGGTAAAATCAAAAGCGATTTGAACTTACTTAAATGATGCAGAAATTATCTACATGTTTAGTAAAATTGAAAGTCATTATAAATTTTTTGTCCATATAAAGAAAAGGAATTTTGTAGTGCTCCTCATTTGTGATAAAGTTGGTACTGTCATTTCTACCCAAAAAAAAAAAAAAAGTTGGCACTGTCATGGATAATTGGATGATACTTGTACAGTTGTACATTTCTAAATGAAAAATTCCATAAATAAATAATGTCAAAGACACCAATAAAAAACAAGGTAAGAAAAAATGATTTTATTAATTAAGAATTTATTTATTTTTAATAATAGTGGACGGATAAACTCTGGTATGATGAAGCGGTTATGAAGCTAATGCATATTGAACATCAAAACCCTGAAAAAACAGTGTCCTGCCTTAGTCTGATGTACCAAAAAATAAACAAAATATCATGTGCTTAAAGACTTCTGATATCTATTTATTTGAATTTATTTTTTCATCTATACTTGTTTCGAATATGTGTTCTGCTTTGGATCAGGTGTTTTCTATGAAATATTTAATGTAATGTAAACATTATTCTTATAAAAATAATTATATAAATAGGAATAATTTCGAAAGAAATGTGAATGGACATGAAAATTTTATGTTAACTTTTATTGTTTTCCTAATTTATATTATTTCGTCGTATACTTATGATTTTTTGTTAACAACTGGCGTACAATTATTTTTATTTTATGCTTATTCAACATGTTATAATTAAAAATGGAAAGAAAAGAAAAGAAATGAAAGAAATACCTTATAATCTCTTTTCAACCAAATACTAAAAGGTAATATTTTATTCCAAATCAATCATTCTTATTTAAATTTTAATCCTATTTTATAAAAATAGATTCAGTATGTCAAATGCAATGCGCTTTCCTAAAACTTGTTACACTAATATAAAAGTTTGATTTTGATTGATTGTAGAAAAATGTTATACTATTTAAGTCTTAAGATATAATTGAATTGGTCTTTAGCTGTCGTGCTCTCCTCAGGACAACCTCTGCTTAATTGTATTTGGGCTGTCAATGGGGACAGTTCTTCTATAGTAAATGGTTCCAAACAATTTTTTCATATTTTATTTTTCGAGATTGTTTTGAGAATCATTTTATCCAAAACGTTTATTTATTTTTTAGTTTGTAAACTGTTTTTAAAATCTTGCCAGGAAACTATTTTAAAAAACCAAAACATAATCATGCACATTACCCATAATTATGTTTTGTTTTAAGAAGGTAGATGGTAGGTTTTTTGACATGACTTAAGTTTTTGAGAAGAATTTACTCTAAAAGACAAGTTTATTGATATGGAGAGACTGATGGCTTAAGTATTATATTGAATTTATTTTTTCACTCAATATGAGACATAATATTACTATTTAATAAGGGGTACGGTATACTCCGACTGTCTAATCAGCTCTAATCACACTTCTTTATAAGTCATTTGACTCTCAATAAAAACACCAATTGTTATAACTTAAATATATGAGAAGAATGCATTTTAAAAAATAAACCAAGTAAAAACAGAAGCCTCGTATTTTAAGTATTATAATGAACTTTCTTTTTTACTCAATATGATTTGAGGTTGTTAAACTACTCACTCTCTCTCTCTCTCTCACACACACACACACTATATATATATTATCACTAAATCGTAGAATGTTACTTATTTAGAACATAAAGTTTTTTTATTATATGTGAAAAAATTTACCTACTATGGACAGCAGCTACGTTTTTTTTTCCAGTTGGGCATGTTTTAGTACAACTGTGATGGCTTGCTGAGTTTACTGCAACTTGAGCTTTCCACATTTGCCCATTAACATGATGTCAACTGTCAAGTTGATTTACTGCCCGTTTGTTTTAATTTTTGCCATCCTCAGAATCCCGTTTGAGTGTCGAAAAGGGATTGTTATAATACTAACAATGCACTACCTTTTTTTCATGCTTAAAAGTAATTTTATTTTACAATGTAAACAAAATCAATTCTTCTAAAATTAGATTTCGAATATAATTTTCAAACACAAATTATTTTTTTTAGATAAATTCTTTTACAATAATTCTTGTAACATACTGTTATGCAATTGCCATTTATGCTCATGAGCTAATAGTAGTTCACGTCACTGATGTTATGGATTTGATTCTTACTGCGTCTCATATAAAATCTCTCATGTAACCAAAACAAATCTCCTTTCATTTCCCTTTGAAAGAGAGGGAGTTAAAAAGTGCAATTACAGATGTTTAAATGAAGCGATATGGCAGAAGGAAAACGAAATTCCCACTTTATTAACTATATTAATCTTAAAAGCTGGTAACTAAAAGTATGTTTAGATGTAACTTTAAAATAAATATAAGTTTAAAAAAAATTTAGTTATCACTTTTTTTAAAAGTTAATAATCCCCAACTTCTAAAAAAAATGATAAAGATAAGTAATTTTTAATATTATTTTCTAACAAATATATCTTTTACTTTTATTAAAAATTACATTTCATGTTTTTTCTTTTTTCTCCTTACTAACACTGCCTTCCTCATTATAGATGTCTTACAATTCAGTAATTTTGTTATAAAAAAATCCTTCTATTCTTTTTTATCTAAGTAAATTTAAGTCTTTTTATTAATAAAAGTACTGATTAAATACTCCATCCAAATGCAAAATAATGTTTTTTTTAAAATAAAAAAACTCTAAATTACTCTTACAAGCTAGCAACCTAGTGGATACATGAGACTTCAAGCTTTAGACAATTTTCAAGTCTTTTAGCCATTGGGTATGCAGAGGGCATGGATCCGGCTTTCCTTGTGCAATAGCCTTCTCAGAGATAGAATAAAACCAACCATTCCTCCATTTGAACTGCAAGCAAGCGAACATAATGGTAAGTACTTATATCAGAGTTATCTATGTGTAATTGAATATTCATTCCATTAATCGTATCCTTTACCTCCTTAACAGCTGTGGGAAAGTGGGCAACAGCTCGGGAATATGCACATAAGCGGTCTTCCATGCCTTCCTCAAACGTTAACCCCTTTTCACTGGCTGCCGCTGATGCTAGTTCTGCTATAAGACTAGACAACTGAAAGTGTAAACGTCAGTCAGTTCTGATTGCAATTTTTATCTTCAATACATCATTAATATTAGCTCAAATGTTTGTTCCAAAATCTTTACTTCGTATTTTTTTTGCCTCAATTTTAAGCCCAATTTCACAGTAAAATAATAGTTCATCTGCAAATTTATACCTCTTGCATTCCATACAGGGTATACGATCAAGTGCAATATCAGGTGATTCAGGTCATCCATTTCAGACATAAGCTCATTTTCAAGTCCAGGATCAACCCCTCAAACCAACCCTAACCAACAAATGGATAGATTTAACTTTGAACATATTTCATGCTAACTTGATTTCACCCAAAACTTGAACCGTTTACCTATTAGTTTGTAACACTACTTACATATTGGAATTGATATAGGACATTGGGTAAACACATTTTAAAGATCTAGCACTGTCAAAATGATATAGGGCACTATTTTTATTTTATTTTTTTGGATAAAAGAAGAAACTGTTTAACTACGTTTTCCTGTACAGGACACTGATTGCAATCACAAACCATCCAATTAACTACACAATTTTAATATAAGCATGTAAATGTCATAATATTCTCTTCCAGTCAAGCAAATGTTGATTGACAGAATATGCAGAGAAATTTGAGAAAATGCCAATTGCAAAGCTTACTTCAGAGCGGAATTCCTTTTCCACGACACCTACAGAAACCCCTCCATGAATTGTTCCAACAAGCATGATCGAACAAATCCATATTAGCTTCTCTAACATCTGTTTTTGAAATGCTTCCTTGTCAAGAACCTGGCTTTTGAGACACAGATCCGAGTCTGATAAGTTATCGGATGTGTAAAGATTTCTTTTTGACATTCTACATGGTCATACTATCATTTCACTCTTAAACTAATTTTTAAAAAAAAAATTGCAAGATATTATTAATACCTTGCAAGAGAGGCCTCCATTATATAACCTTGCAGATACAGCAGAAGCCCACTTCCCATATGCAGCGGTCAATCCTTCAGGATTGGTATCAGTCTTACCATCAACAGGGGATTCTCCAAGTTTTGACACAGCAAAATATGCCAATACCTGGTCTGCATCATTCAAACCTTTACTCTCAAGCCATGGCTCCAGCATTCCATTCTGGAAAAAGACCAAATCTGCTAGATGATCAATAACTCATTAATTGTCGAACCAATCCACATTGTCCATCACATTCAAAATAAAAGGGACTTCCAATTCCCCCATAAACAGCAATTCAACAACATATTAGTACACATATAAAGATATATAAATATATATAGAATGATAATCCCAAATAACTATAACATTCAGGGGCATATCAACACCACCCAGAAACCAAAACCCACAAGAAGAAATTATTCAATAAATTCACTAACCAAAGGAGGAAACTTTGTCTTTATGAGAGAAACAATAATAAGAAAGCACGTACCGCTCCATCTGGAAGGAGGGGTAGATTCAAGCACAGCTTCAAGATTATCGTTCCTCGTGCAGACGAAGATGGGGCCTTCAAAGTTGAGGGGCACGGGCTCTCCTCTCCTAACCATAACGTCTTGGCCTGTGCCCATGTCTTGCAAAGCCCTGCCGACCCTTCCACCGCCGACTATGACAGCTGGAACCACCTTAGTGACGGCGGAGGCCATGGCGGAGACTCTGAATCTCGAGGTGGGGAGAGCGGAGCTAGAAATGGAGAAGGAGAGTGCAGTGGCCATCTGTGCTAGAAAGTGCGGAGAAGAAAAGTGGCAGTGGCGGTGGTGGAGGCCAGGCAAACATGGTTCTTTTTACTGTGTTTGTTTGTTTGGGTTTTGAGGGAGTTATGTTATGTTTGTCAATATTCGGATCTGAGTCAACTCACTGGTAAGTAGTAATTAATCATGTTTAAAAATTTATTAAATATAAATAATAACTAATAAATATTTAATAAATTATTTTAAATATTAAATTTATATATTAAATTTATTAAAATATCATAACAAACTTCGTAACGAAGCATTGCTATTGTCCAACAGCACACGCGGGACACTCGTTTATGGAGGAGAGGCCTATCCTCCACAAAATTTTCCAACTCACACGACTTGTCGTTTGCAGTGATAGTGATTTAAATTTAATTGTGAAAAATTAAGGGGGGATATTTATGTCATTTGCTTTTTTACTTTTATTTTTTTAATTCACGTGCTTACCTTGGCCCACTTATTAAATTTTTACTTTAATTTTCACAGCCCTCCATCTTATCTTATCCTTGTTGCTTCATCTCAGACCAATTATAACTTCCATTGTATGGGTGTGGTATGCTTACATAAATTATATCATGGTCATTACATGTGGTGGTCCCTTTCTTTCATTTAAATTTTTAAGACTGAGATGTTCTGAAATTAATCTCTACTATAGTCACAAAATACTTTTATTTAGTGTTTTAAATTAAAAATTGATCTAATTGGACTAGTTCAATTAGTTAATCCCTAGACTGGAAGCTTCACTAGTTTTAACTCAACCAAATAATTGTTAGTACGGTTAAATTACAAAAAATTATAAAAAAATAGATTAAATCGAAAAAAATTAGAAATAAAAAAACAATCGGTTCATTCATAAATTTTTAAATTGAATTTTTATTAAATAAGAAAATAGTTCTTTTAAAAAAAATTAAGATTTAGCTCTTTTAGAAGTTAGATTGAAAGTCATAATTCTAGTTTTTCTTTTTCATAAAATAAGTGACGAAATAATAAAACAATTTATGATTTTTGTGATCAGTTATATATATATATATATATAATATACGTTCAACCGATCAAACCTTGAACTACTCTTCTTTCTAGTTATCCGGTTCAACCAATTTTTAAAACATTGCTTCTATTACATGTGGTGGTCCCTTTCTTTCATTTACATCTGCTTTTTGCACTGCAATTAAAATTCATCCATATATAATTCAGTTGGCTTGAGGTTGTGGTAGTCACATTCTTTATTTGCTGCCTATGATCTCTCCACAGACAATATCATGAACTTGATTAGTTTTGCAATAAAGACACAATTCACCGATTATCGTCATTATTTCATTCAGCATCTTGTACATATTTTAAACCTTGACTTCAGGGTGTCTTAAATTGTAGGAATTCAGGAATGGCAGAATAGGAAGCTAGCTGTCGCTCACCACAAGCGGCAGAATGGGAGGTCTTGGTTCACCATAGCTCACAATATAGAAGGACTAGTACTGTCCAATATTTCCGATGATAATGGACGTGATTACTGCAAGATTTTTGTACTATAAATTTCACCCGTGATATGTTTGATAACAAGGATCTCGTCATAATTCCGATGATACGACCTCTTGCTGTTGTGACCCAAGCCAATGGCCCAATATCTTTTTCTTCCTCAATCGCCACCAGGTGTCCTTGTCCTCTGCTAATTTCAGGATTTGATTGTCTTTGAAGGCATATATATACCTACAATAGCAACATATGTACATGTACAGGAAGTTAAAGAAACATGTCATTGAAGAACGTGACCCACAGGTTAATTTAAAATTTTCTATACTGTTAGGTCCATATTATCATTATCGAGCTCAAAATCTTTATTAGTTTAACCAACAAAATTCGAACAAAATTGGAAGTGAGAAATTTATGTTACGACATTTAATTAGTTCAGCCTCTGAACTGATGGTTTTCCAACTCTCCTTTTGCACTGCCCCCATCCAGTAGGGGCTGATGCAAATCACTGCCAAGACATACAAATAGTTTTATGTAAGCGTGCTTGAGTACATCATTGTTAAAAAAGAAAATGAAGATTTTGCTGGAGTTAGGTTGTATTGGTTTTCCCTCGAAGTTTCAGCTAGCTATAGGAAAATACGATGTCATCAAATCTTGCGCCAAGAACTTAAAAATCCATCAATTCATGTATAAATCTTTGTACTATGATCGATGATCACTTCTTTATTTCTTCTATTGTTGTGAACTTGCAACTTTGCTACTAAATATTGCTGGCTTCAGTTCGAAAGCCTAGTTGGTAGTTGCATGCAACTGCATATATAGAGTATATTCAGCAATCCTGCTTCTGAACAAACGAGCTCTGATTGTCACTTGGCCAGAAAAAGAGAAGGTGACTTCATTCTCTTCTTTAGTGATAAAATTTTGTCTCTGAAGCATAATTTCTTCCACATCGTCCCCTCCCACATAGGTGTACATGCATGTGGGCACCTTCCCTTATGGGGTGTCATGTGACAGTACCATCCAATTTGTTCCATACAGTGGCTTGCCGATTTGATTAATCGCTGATTCAACAAAATTAGTTAGTTAGGTGTCACCTCCCTTCCAACCCCCAACACCTAACTCCCCGCAACATTGTCTCTAGGGTGGGTGGGTCATGGGTGGGGGGATAGGGTGCTTTTACAATCGAAAATGGTTATGTTATTTTTCATATTCGAGTATATGCAGAGTTAATATATTAAAAATTCATAATTCTTTTTTTAATAAATGGATTAGCTTTTAGTTTGGCAGGGCCATATTAATATTTTCTTTTGCATAAAATCACAAGAAACCTAATGGCTTACTTAACATTATCTTTTATTGGATTTAGATTATTATAAATATATGTACGTTTACTATATATAATTTTTGTATAAAATATTATATTATTTATATAAAGGGAAATCTAATGAACAAGAGGTAAAATTTGAGAGTTGAACTCTTTATAGACTTTTACTCCTTTTCATTTATATATTTTTATATTAAAATTTAGAGAAAATTTAATTTTGTGCAAGGCCAACGTATTTATGTTGAACCAATTTCTTTATACAAATTGGAGTAATATATATTTAAAAAAATTGGGGGGAAAAATCTTGTGTCACAATTAGATGGTCTTTCAATCCTTTTCATTAAAAAAAAAGAAAAAGAAAAGAAAGATGGTCTTTTAATCCTAGCCAGCGAAGACAGAGTTGCCGCGATTTTGACGAGCATTTTTGTGGAGCAACAGTTGTCTTGTCGTGGCGAAGCACCACTTTGGAATCAGAATAATTTGACAGCTAGAAATTAGAATTTTTGGATGGATACGATGTATACAAATTTTGTACATTAATTAAAAAATGGTTGATTCTTAAATTTAAAAATATATATCAAAATAATTATTTTTATTTAAGAGTTTAATTTTAATCCATTATTAGTGTAAAAAAATTTACACTGTCGTTCAATAATTAAGTGTGAAAATAAACTAGGTTTTACTTTCAATAAGCATAGTCTACTTTCAATAAGCATAGTCTGTTCTAAAAAATCTTGACTTAACCTAGCTTATTACCTATTTTTGAATTTTTTGTTTGCCTAACTTAACATTTTTGTGAATACATAAAAGCTTAACTTGACCTGAAAGTCTATTTAAAGCCCTACATTATATAAATGCCTTCAAATATATTATTAGACTCAAACTTTATAAGTTTCAAGTATATCTAACATTTAATGAAAATATTATATTTTGTATAAAATAAATAAATTATATTAATATATAATTAATAAATTATATTAATATATAATTAATAAATTATATAATTATTATAAATTTTTAATTATGTGTTATTATAATAAATAAATTAGCTGATCTGTTAGTCCAAATAGAATTTTTTAAAGGCTTGGGTCTTGACCTATTTAATTAAATATGATTTTTTAAAAGTCTAAGCCTGATTGATTTGATAAATATGTTAGGCTAAAAGTAGGTTAGGTTGTAGGCCCCTATTAACACATCATGAAAAAAATTAAACTTCTTAAATGGTTGTTGTGAGAATCAAATTCCTTTAATAATTTGTAAATACATAAATGAGTAATAGTGCAAATTTTTTTTAGAGTAAATCAAAATTAAATTCTTTATGTATCTATTACATAAACTATTTGGTACATTAATTATGCCTACCTGATAACTTTTGTAATACCACATGCTTTCTGTTTTATCTTTATATGTATCTCCTTTTTCTTCTTCCTTTAACGTTTTTCAAGTGGTAATTATTCATGATTCATCATCAATAATGTCCGTTACGGTTTTTCTTTTTTCTTGTTATATATATTTTGTAACCAAAATATAATAATGACTAACGAATCATAGTTTTTTTTGTTCTCTTTCTCTTTTGCTATCAAGGCTTCCAAGTAATAATTGTTCTCTAGACACTACGACACCAATTTTTTATTTTAAGATTTTTTTCTTTTATTTTTCATATCAATATTATGCATATACGTACACATGAAAAAGATATATCACTCTAGCTAAAGAACCATCAATTTCATTAAGAAATTCTGTTAAATTATATGGATGGAGACAGACATACTACAATTAAATTGTTAAAATCAGGCCCTTACATGCCATCTTGTTCTATCACAATTGTAATAAAGGATTGATACCATAACAAACCAATAAAAAAACATAGCAAATGATATTTTTCTCATAATTAAGGTTATACAAAAAGAAAAGTGTACTCTTTAAAGAATCTTCCACTCTCTCTCTAAATTGTTTACTCTTTCCCCTTTTTTTACTTTCGTTGTCATCTTTTTTGGTTGATCACTACCCTTAGAAAATTCAAGTATTGATAAACACTGTAAGTCGGACAGATTCCTTCTTCTAAGGTCTAAGCATCAAGCTCATAATGAAAAATTGGTGCAGCAAATGAGCTCAAGTCACCAAATATAATGTCATCACTCTCTGCGTAGCTGTCTGAATCTTGACTTTCAAAGAATGTTTGAATATCTTCTGGGAATGTACGTCCAGGAGGGTTCGACTTTGAAGATGCCGGAGGGTAATCTGCAGTTGAAGTCCTTTCTAGCATTTCTTTGAATTTTGATGATTGTAGAAGATGCCCAAGTGCAGAAGATGTTGAGGAGCCACCACCAGATCGTGGCGGACCTGCCGTTGTGATCTCGCTGGTGGCTGAGCTGAGCTGGTGGGAAACAAACCCTAGTTCAAGTTCAGGATTAGGGTTTGGTTCAGGGTTGCTAGGGTTTTCATGGTTGTCTTGGGTTTTAGGACGCGGCCATTTGATATAACGGCTGAGGTCAAAGTTGGTAACGGCGTTAAGTCCGCGGTACTCTATGGCTGCCATATCATATGCCGTGGCTGCTTCTTCTTGTGTAGCTGTTCCACAACACAATAGATATGGACATATATACACGTAAGCAGATGCAAAAGATAATTTAATTTGTACGCAAATGTCGGTGGAGGATTTTGTTTTTTTTGTTTCGTTTTAGTTTCTCAATAGAATGAGATCATAATTAAATAGCTTTACTAAGCAGTTGAGGTTTGGTGATCTATATCACAACCAACAAGATTTGATTGATTGCATATTTTGACCTCTTTAGTTGTCCTATTGTTTTGATCTGCGGGACCATATTCAAATGAAGTAGGAACTTTCTGTTGGGATTGGAAGGCATGGTCAAATGGTTTCCATAATTTCATGTATAGGTACATCCTCTCTTAAATGGTTTCATGCATAGGTACATCAAGTTTCGCAATTTGCCTCACAAATTTGTGAAGACAAATGATAAATTTAGATGGATAATTAAATTATAATATAAAAAATTATTAACAACCAGAGGAGAAGATATGATGAATTTAATACATTTAACAATGAGAATATATATTTTTTATTATGATAAGTCTTCAAAATCTGGTATATAATAAAAGGACAAAAATTATAAAAATAGAAAATTATTTTTCATTATTTGACAATAATAAATAATGTGTCTAAAAGTTGTTAATTTAGTATTACTTACCTATAATCACCATAAAAGAAACTACTAGTATTAAAGTAAATGATTATTTTTTAAGATTTTGATTTTGACATTGTCTGCAAGCTAACTTGGGTGCAAGCTTATGAAATAAGTATAAGATTAAGGGTCCGTTTATATTAGCTTTTTTAGGAGTAGAAGTATTTTTTTTGAAGTAATAAAATTATTTTTTTAGAAGTTAAAAAGTTCAAGCTTTTAAAAAAAACACTTCATGTGTAACAAAAAAACACTTCATATGTAACAAAAAAGCACATGAAGTGATTTTTTTAAAAGCTTGAACTATTTAGCTTCTAAAAATTAAAAACACTTTTATTACTTGAAAAAAGCACTTCTACTTCAAAAAAAGCTAATACAAACAGGCTCTAAATAAAATATTATTTTATTCTGATAGCAACTGCCTCAAAGAAGTTCATGCCTAACATGTTAATACTAAAATCAAATAATTGTATAAATTTAGACTAATAGTGATATAATTTGGTATGTAATAAAGGGACAAAAATTATAAAAATAGAAAAACATTTTCCATTATTTGACAATAATAAATAATGTGTCTAAAAATTGTTAATTTAGTGTTACTTACTTATAATCACCATAAAAGAAACTACTAGTATTAAAGTAAAGGATCATTTTTTAAGTTTTTGGCTTTGACATTGTCTGCAAGTTAGCTTGAGTGCAAGCTTATGAAATAAGTATGAGATTAAACAAAAGACTATTTTGTTATGACTGTAACTACCTTAAAAAAGTTCATGCCTAACATGTTAATACCAAAATCAAATAATTGTATAAATTTAGACTAATAGTGTTATAATTTAGCACATATCATCCCTAAGGCCAGGGGGAGCTGCCTCCTATGCCCTAATATGGGTACATCCTCTCTTAAATGGCTTAATTTATGGATTAGGATTATCACATTATATAGCAATAGCTAGCTTCATGCGAATAGTTGTGAATGTGATATATATATATATATATATATATATATATATGACATTTTTCTTCCCATGTGTCATCAATATAAATATTAAACCTACAAGTGCATTAAATACTAAGGTCATATAAATCTGTCTAAAAGAAATTGGAAGAATTGCATATTAAATGCATTGAAAATTACCTTTTTGTTAGGTTTTCCAAAGGCACTTATCTCATCCCCTGAACTATATAATTGCCAAAATTGATCTTTCTTCTTTACAAACACATCAGCAAGTTTGTTTGTTTTTCTTTTCATTGAAAACAAATTTAATAGTGCAGTTTTTCCCAATATATATCGGGAGAGTGAGTGTTATGTGAAAAACAAAAAAATAAACAGCAATATTCTTATATACTTCATATTAATACGATTGCCATTACTTTTGATCTTGTCTATATGAAGCGCATACCTGGAGCAGTTCAAAATATATCGATCTTTTAATGAAAGTGTTTATGTTTGAGGTTTTTGAGCAACTTGGCATTAAGAAGAAGAGCAATTAATGTAACTACTATTAGCCAAAAAAATTCATTTGCTTTTTCTCTTGCCTAAACAAATAAAAATGGTTCAAACAAAGAAAAAGAAATAGCACTCATTTATATGCATGGACCTTAATATGTTGCTATGAGAAAATTTTAGGTAGGCATTATCTATCATAAACACTCAATTTAACATTAAATATGTGTAAAATTATGTAGGTCATGTTATAAATACATTTATCTTTAAAGAGCACCCTTACATATATCAAATATTAAATGGATTTAATTTTAATTCATTGTCAGTGTAAAATTTATTTACATTGTTAT
The DNA here is from genome assembly GCA_023212625.1 of Styphnolobium japonicum. Lineage (NCBI taxonomy): Eukaryota > Viridiplantae > Streptophyta > Magnoliopsida > Fabales > Fabaceae > Styphnolobium > Styphnolobium japonicum. The sequence continues at coordinate 7,148,629 of JALBWW010000007.1, read as the reverse complement.
TTAATTATGTACTGACACATTATTAAAAGAGTTATACTTTCTAGGTAATTGTTGTGATAGTCAAACTTTTTATTAATTTGGCAATACATAATTGGAGACAGTATAAACAAAATTTACATTGATAATAGATCAAAATTAAACTCATATTAAATACAATGCTTATGTATAGGCAGCTCCTAAAAATATCTCATGCCATTAGATCATAGTCAATGAAATTACCGTAAGTTCCAAGGTATAGATATTTGTTGCCGAAGACTCTGCCAATTCGAGCTTCCCATCTTCCATTGTGGTGGTGTCTAAAAATCAGAGCATTTTCCACCAATTTAATTACTTACTCAGATATATGTATGTGTGTGTATATATATATGGAGGGGGAAATGGAAATGCCAATAGGAATTAAGTGTAATGTAGCTGCCCATTATTTGTCATCCATTGATTGTACCTTGGATATGCAACCTCAATTAATGTTCATCATCTATAACCGAACTTGCGGATAGGGTTGAAAAAACCTACTCGTTACGCTAAGGTTCTACCATATAGACATTGCTTTGTAAAAGAGTTTAGATTAAATATTCAATTTAATCATCTAAAAATACATGTGATACCAGTTTAATTTTTTAATTATTTTTTATATTAAATTAGTTCTCAAAAAGACTAATTTCATATCAAAAAATAACTTTAGATAATCAATTTGATGTGGAAAAATTGACATTCGATGACTATTTTGATGTAAAAAAATATTGGAAGACTAAAATAATGTTACTTGTATATTTGGAGGACCAATTTAAGTATTTACTCAAGAGTTTAAATTTGATCCATTATAAAAAAAAAATTAAACAATCATCCAATGATATGTTAGTATTTTACTTTAAAAAGTTGACTTCTTAAGTAATTAGTATGATAGTCAAACTCTTTCAAAAATTTAATAATACATGATTAAATAATAATATACAAAAGTTTTATACATAGAATCAAAATTAAATCATTTACAAAATATAGGATTCTGCATGTACCAAGAAAAGAGAGTTTAATTTTGATTCCCAACAGTGTAAAAAAATTTATACATTATTAAATCATGCTTTGACATATCATTTGACTTTTGAAGTAATTGTTGTTATAGTTAACATATCATTAAATAGTAATGTAAAAAATTTAACAAAATTTGATTGTGTGTAAATATGACCCATTTCCAAAATGTAATATATTTGAAAGGGAAAAAGTTACAAAAATTAAGCTTAAAAAAATCTTAATGATCTTATAAAACTAAATATAAAATGAAAATCATGTCAAAAAATATAAAACGAAAATAAAATAAAAATTTTCAATTATTTATTCTATTTTCTCTATTCACTTCTCTTATTCAATTAACTTGATATTATGTCTACTACTTCTTTTAACTAAATCAATTATCACATTCTTTTAAATATTTTCTTTTATTTTTTATGCGTACATTTGTGTGTGCCCCACTTTCGAATTTCAACAAAGATATTATTGATTTATTTTATTGACCGATCTACCATAGAGAATAGATTCAAATGTTATAAAACGTCAAAACCTAGCATTTAGCAATAAATAGAAACATGGGATCAGTACCTTGCTACGCCTCTGTATTTTGAGACTCCTCGAGAGAAGCCACTGCTTTTTCTGCATATTAATGATTGATTCATGAAATTCGTATACCATAAGAAATGGCTTCAATATAGCTGAAAAGTAAACAAAACAAAAAGTATATGGCTTGTAGTGATCTACATATAAGTGTTATCAGCAAACATTTAATGACTACAAACCTTCTTAAGGATCCAATGTATTCTTCTTTTGACTGACCCTCCATCTCCTTGAGCTCTTCTTGATAATTTGTTAACTACAATCAACAACATATATGTATATATATAATGAACTGATCAAATTTGGTTTCTCAATAAACATTTTTCAACAAATCATATATCACCATTGAAATGAAGGATGAGAAAATTTACTGGAAAATTGAGAATGGTGTCTTGGCCCCAGTACTTCAATGCTGCCAAGTCATAGGCATGTGCTGCGGCTTCTTCATCGTCATATGCCCCTAACAAACCCAGGTTTGCAGTCATTAAATCGTCCCTAGTATGATCTCACTACGTTCTCTCAACCCTCAACACACCAAATTAGAAAGAAAAAAAAAATTAGAAAAGAGATGAAGGTTTGCGAATGACAATACTCATAAATCATACCTAGATATACTGCATCCAGTTGTTTTCCATTGCCATCACCAACCAACACAAAACAATGAAGAGGAAAATAAATCAAATAAGTGAAAGAAATCAGAAAACAAAACTGCAAAAATATAGGAGAAGATCAAATTAATTAAGAACCTTGTCTTCCTTTCTTGCTCTGTGATTCATTCCAGCAATTCTTATCCCACAAATGAGCCTCATATCGACCCGTCCATCGATGCCTAAAACCATATACATATATATACTCATTCACTTACCCATTTCAGAATATAATATGGGATAGAAAAACAGAGAGAACAAAAAAAGGGAAAAAAGAAAAAGAAGAGAGTAGCTAGAATTTAATTGATTAACCTTGTGACGCCCCGGTAGATTGAGCTTCGTTGTGGAGGCGAGTCTCTTGGGATGCTTTTGCGTGATCGCTTCACCTTCGTGGGTGTGCTACTGCTGTTGGTGCTGGCAGTAGTGTTATTGAGGCTTTTCTGCGATATCTTCGTCATGAAAGCTCACAAGAAGAGAGGACCACTACACTACACACGCATACAGTTCAAAAGTGAAGGAAGAGAGAGTTATATGAATATGACCAAGTCATCCAATAAGAAGGGCATCAATTAATGGAAAATTGGAAATAGTGGAGGAGAGTGAAAAAGTAGGTCTAATTCTTTATATTTCTCTCTCTATATAAATTTAAGATTAAGATTTTGATTTTGATTTTCCTTTTCCTATTGATGTTTTAGTGTTTTCCAATTTTTTTTTTCTATATTTAATGGTTGGGAAGGGATGGAAGATGGGATGCGACCACGCAGTTGGCAGTTGAGTAGAACTGTAGAAAGATTAAGGCCTTGATGATGGGGAAAATATAATAGACGACAAGAAAAGGATGGTTTTTATTGTGGCCGTCTCCAGGCGGCTTGTGTAGTCCTTAATGTTTTGTCTTGACTATTTCCACTTGTGTGACCATTTTGTAACTTGATGTGGATGTTAGGCTTTTTAGCCCTAAAATTATGGCCCAATTGCCACAAACCATGTTTTTATCGTTGGTTTTTTTTTTCTTCTCCTGTTTTGGTGTGTCATTAGACTCATTACCTTGCTTTTTCCTTTTAATTTCTTTTTTGTTAGTTAAGAATAAATATTGATGTTTCTCTCTAAAAAAAAAGTTGATTTGCTAAGTAAACTTGTTTACTTAGGGCTGCAATATGTTAAAACTATTGGGTTTTACCGTTTTACAGTTGCATTAATTTGGCTGTTTCCTAGGTAAAAACTTAGGCCTACGAGCTCGATGTTAATTTCATTTAGGAATTCATACTTACATCAAAGATGATTGTCCCAATGTTATTTTCAAACTATACTTTATAAAGACAAGGGATGATTTTTTTTTTGTATTCAAAAAAAGGAAAATAAAAAATACCTCAGCTTGAGAAACTTACACCCACTCTCATAAAACGGATCTGGAAAACACGTGTTGTAGGGTCAAAAATAAATATTAAATAAATAATTTAAAATTAATTATACTCACTCTTAATTTTATTTTTCTCAATAGAATACATAAATTTTAATAGTATTTAAGAATTTTTTTTTCCTAACATACTAATTAGCTTATATAATTTTCAATCATTAAATTACTTATCTAATTGTTTTAAAAGTTATATGTAAGAGTTTTAAAAAATTTATGGCAATTAATACTAAATAAATGCAAGTTAAGATTTTGAAATCAAAATATTGAAAAATTGCATAAAATAATGTTCCTTTTGATATAGACTACATATATTATAACAAAATTAGTCTTGTACACCTTAAATATGCATGAAGTTGTATTAAGTTTATACAGCTTGAATTGATCAAATTAGATCAAAACTTGTTTGTATTTATTAAACTCTAAACTTATTTATGTCCCAAAATTGAAATGTTATGGTAGCATTTGTCAAAACATGAATGATTTATGACTTGAAAATGCATTCAGCTAGAAGTTTATCACCTATGGGTCATAAATTTTATATATATAACTCTTTACACATATAAACAATTACACTCATTTATACATAGTCAAATTAATTTTTAAATTTATATAAGGTCAGATCATTACTTTTTGATATATATTTACATTCAATTCAATGACTGTAGACATTTTTTTTATATATACCAAAAAGTTGTCCACCTAATATAATTTTTGCTTGTATAAAAAGTATAGGGCCAAAGTAAAAATTTAAGAAAACTAAGTATGCGTTTGATAAAAAATTTCATACACTATTAAATTAAAACTTGGATTAGTGGGGGGATCAGGGCTCCCATTTGCCTCCCACTGCATCCGTCTCTGCCCACTCTGTCGGCAAAAAGAGGAAGATTTATGAATTAGATAGCAGATGGTTCATGGACCTTTGAACTTTGACTTAGTTAAACAGAGTTTGGAGATGGAAGCAGTAAAACTATTAATGATGGATTAGTAAAATTAGGCAAAAATTTAAGTGTGCTATTACTAATAAACAGAATACGTAATTATGCTTGTATAAACTTACACATACTCTCGTTCAAATCATTAGATAACATTGTAGTTATACAATAACTCTTTGGGCAATGCTATGAAGTTATGAAAAGCTTGATCGCACAAGCAGTCGAGTATGCACAACCAATGAAAAGTTTGTTTTGTTTATTTAGTTCAAAGAAATGCACATCTCTAAAAGAAAATCTACTGATCCAACGAATTCAATGATCAAGCATATAGTATCGATGCCCTATCTTTTCACGAATGATCCAGATTATGCACATAAGTCACGTAACTTTGTGCAAGTATATTTCCCCCTAATAAATACAAGGTTGTGTGCAATTAATTTACATCTAAAAAAAACCATGTTCTAGAAGAGTGAATTGACCAAAGTCACAAATCTAGGGCATTACTCCAGTACTCATCTTTTTTTTCATGGTACCGGTACTCAGGGTGAGTTATTAAGCATTCATTCATTGTTATTTATATTTAATAGACTTTTAAGCATTTATTGTGAAACCAACATTCAATAGATAATTGACAACTCACCTTGGGTACCAAACCCATCAGGGTACCATAGCAACTCCTCACAAATCTAATGTCTTTGTTATGAAATGTAACTGTTGAGATCCACTTCGAGAACTGGACTAAATATGCAGTTATACGGAGTATGCTGCGTTTTCCAGTGTTTGGGATTTTGTGGAACTGCTCGTTAACTACATATTTTGGGCATAGATTCCCTATACCATCTTGTGCAGTTGTAGTGTTACATGCACGAGAGATACAATTAGTCAATAATTAATTGATTCATCGTTATTTTATATTATATATTTTATGGATTTTTGTGTCACATTATTAATTTATATTTAAAATAATGACGTGTTAATTATTAATTGACTTCATATATATAATTTATGTACATTAAATATACATACACAATAAATACAAATGACATGGTATGAATCTGTCACAAGAAAATGTGAAAGTGAGTGGTGAAATGTGAAAGTAAATTGTGAAATAATGCAACAATTTATGATATATATATAGTAGCATTTGTATCCTGATTTCGTAAAAATTATTGTAGTATTACATTATTACTGTTATTTTTTGCGATTATTTTTCTTTCCGTCTTTCCTTATTCTAGATCTCAAAAAGACAAGCACTTAATTAGCCATAGTTTGGGGAGTAATTCATAGTTTTACAGTGTAAACCATTACCATTATGTGCTTTGAACATGAACAGCTGTCCATACAATATTTATAAAATCTTTAAATTATTACATGACCTATATACTAACACATGCACTTATTGTGTCTAATTCGTAGTGCCAGTTTAAATTTTATATTATATAATATAACTGTATCATTATTATTTTATAATTGTATCTAGTTAAATTTTCAGTTTTGTAATATTTTAATTTTGTTTTAAAATAATGTATCGAGAGATATTTTATTTTGAGTTACTAACTATAATGCATATTTTTGGTGAAGTTCAATTCATAATTTTATTACTTAATTTATTTCATCAAATAATTTTACAATATTATCTAATACATTTTTTTTAATAACATATGGCTTGCATGTGTGTAATTGTTATGTCTCAAATTGACTAGAAAAAGTAATTCAATGAGGTGTTAGTTATGAGGTTTTTTCATCCAATTGGTCAATCTTTTGGGTTGAGTTCTTCTTATATGCTTGAGTTGTAATAATTAATACTTTTAATGATAGTCGGCCAACGCTGAAGAGGCGACATAAGAATGAGCGACCAAGAAAAAAGTTACCCGTGCATTGGAAGCCACATTGAGTGGACAATCAGAATGGACTATCACGAATGCTAACTTTTAAAGGGGTATATAAAGTTATGTTTCACATTGCCTATAAAAGATAGAGTTTAATTTCTATCCACTGTCAGTGTAAAATTTTTCTACACTATCATCCAATCATGTGTTGCCAAATCATTAAAAGAGTTTGACTATCACAACCATTAGCTAGAAAGTCTAACTATTTTAATAATGTGTCAACACATAATTAAATGACAGTGTAAATAAACTTTACACTGACAGTGGATAGAAATTAAATCCTAAAAGATAACTTGATAAGATACTTAAACTATGATACTCTCCTACCCAATAAATTAGTATTTTGAGTTAGGTTTTTCTCTTGAACTTAAGTGGTAAGTGTATTATTAACATCAAAATAAATAAATAGTTGGCGTTTCTTTTTTCATATATAGTGATTCTAACTTAAATATTGCAATGCAAATGGGCTGTCGAATGGATTAAAAAAAATTGATGTGACAAAAAAAAAATTTAAAAAGAAAAAATAAAAGGAGACAGACAAGCAAAGGTCTATTTTAATAGATAATTTATTCTTTAAGTGATCGTTAATGGATCCACAATGATAGAGGTGTAAAAAATAAATATATTCAGAAGAATTTTTATTTATTTATTTATGAGGTATTTATAAGGATTAAATGATGTAAGTGTGTCAAGACTTACATTTAGTATAAGTGGATCCCCACTTTATATATATATATATCCGTGTACATTAAACATGTAAAAAACATATATATGAATAATATTAAGTTCATTTTTAAAATTTTGAAATAAAATGAATTGAATTTGAATTCAATAAAGTAATTAAGTAAGATCCGAATGAATTTGTGTTCAAACTTCAAACCGAAAGAAATTGAAACTTAATTTTAAGTAAATTGAATGGAAAGAAAATTTGAAATCTAAACGCGCGGCAAAGTGTGCCCGGATCTGAAACTACCCGTTGCCCGACGCTCTCATTCCCATTCCCCTATTTCATTTCTCCCTCTTCCTTTGCCCTAATCCCTCTCTCTCTCTCCCTTTTAATCAAACCTAACCAAAGCAAAACTTCTACACTTCTTCAATCTCAGGTTAGCTTCACTCTCTCTTCCACCACAGAAATCCTTGCTCATCGAACTCGGTTAGATCTCTATTCTTTGCACTTTAATTAACACATTTTTCTTCAATTTGTTGTTGTTCCTTTACATTTCTCTGTCAATTAGAGACAATAAATCGTTTGACTATATATGATCGGTGGTTGCAATCACAGAATCTAATTCATGTTGAACTCTGACTCCTACCATTTAAATTGTTTTTTCCCCCTCTTTCTGAAAATTTGATGTTGGGGTCAGATCTCAGATATAATGTTATTTAGGAAATGGCTGAATATCTCACCAAGGTTGTTTTTCGTAGAGTTTAAAGTAAAAACAATCTACATTGAAATTTGGCAAGTTGTGATAAAAGATGTATGAATCTGCTGCTAACAAAGCACGGAAAAAAAATAAAAAAGAAAGAATTTTGACGTGATAGATATATGTAATTATATACTGTTAATAAATGGTAGGAGAAGGTGATTGTGATAGATATCAAATGGAGAAGTACGAGAAACTGGAGAAGGTTGGAGAAGGGACTTATGGAAAGGTGTACAAGGCAAAGGAGAAGGCAACTGGGCAACTGGTTGCTCTGAAGAAGACCCGTTTGGAGATGGACGAGGAGGGTGTCCCTCCAACTGCTCTCAGAGAAGTCTCCCTCCTTCAGATGCTTTCCCAGTCCCTTTACATTGTTCGCCTCCTCTCTGTCGAGCATGTTGATAAGACCCCAAAGGCTGCGCCCAATGGCACCAAGCCCCTACTTTACCTTGTCTTCGAGTACCTGGATACTGATCTTAAGAAGTTCATTGATTCCCACCGCAAGGGTCCCAACCCTAGGCCCCTTCCCCCTTCCCTTATCCAGAGTTTCCTCTTCCAGCTCTGCAAGGGCGTTGCCCACTGCCACAGCCATGGTGTCCTCCACCGTGACCTCAAGCCACAGAATCTTCTTCTTGACCAGCAGAAGGGGATTCTTAAGATTGCTGACCTTGGTCTTGGACGTGCCTTCACTGTCCCTCTTAAGAGCTACACTCATGAGATTGTCACTCTTTGGTATAGAGCACCTGAGGTTCTGCTGGGGTCGACCCATTACTCCACTGGGGTTGACATGTGGTCCGTCGGATGCATCTTTGGTTAGTAGCTTAGTAAAGTCGTTTCTTTTGCTTTTAGATTTTAATTCAAGTATTTTTTCTAATTAGTTGCAAATGATTTCATGCTATGTAGCTGAAATGGTGAGAAGGCAAGCTCTGTTTCCTGGGGATTCTGAGTTCCAGCAGCTCCTTAACATATTCAAGTATGACTATCACTTATCAAGAATCATTATACTGACATGTAATTTTTAGGCCAAAAGCATGTGGCTATCTACCATGCGCTTTTGGTGCATATTTACCTGTTATGTAGAAAACATTTTTACCATTTATTTCTAACAGCCCATGGATATTATTTCTATTGGTAGATTTGTCACATTGGTCACCACCTGTCTGCCTTTTCATCTTTTTCTCCCACTTTCAACTATCATATTGGCGTCAATTTATTTTTATTTATTTATTTGTTTCTAATTTGATCCATGAAGGGTTTTGGGAACTCCAACAGAGGAGCAATGGCCAGGAGTTACTTCTCTGCGTGATTGGCATGTCTACCCACGGTGGGAACCTCAGAACTTGGCAAGGGCTGTTCCGTCCTTAGGACCTGATGGAGTAGACCTTCTCACGGTTAGTATTCCTCTCTAACTGAATGATTTATGCTTGTAAATTCATAAGCCTTTTGTGAACAATTTAATATAAATACTAATATTTGTATAAGAGAAACTTGCAGTCCTAATTACATTATTTTATAAGGACCAATATCTGGAAAAAAGTAGTATTTTATGGGAGAATTATATTGAAAAATTAAGCTTCCATTGAATTCAAGGATGCCATTCGATTTATAATATTACTACTTCAATTACTCGAGAATCAGTACAAGAACATATTAATTAATGTATGATGATTACATTTAAGACTAGACAAGTTTGTTACAGCACGATTTTCATATGGGCTTTAACAGAAAGACTTGTCTTATATTTTTCAAAGTAAATAACTTCAATACTTCCTAATCGATTTTCTTTATCTTTTCTGCTTTGAGAAGAACTAACAAAATAAAAATGGCTGTGTTATTGGACTTCAAAAATGCATTTTAGCTAGAGGATCAGACTCCAGAATATAAAAGGCTGGACTGGACTTGAATAGCCCATGTGACAGGTGTTCTGCTTCATTTTCACCTCGATATATCTTTTACTGGCTCAATCAGTACACAGGACGATAATCACTCAATGATGCATTGTGAAAGTTATCTGTAGTAGCTTTGAAGTATTGATAAAAAATTATATGATCTAGTTTGAGGAATATGCTTGGGTTATGTATATACCATAACACATCAAAATTCAAATAGGCAAACTACATGCTACCTTCACTTTCACCGTTTTCATGTTTTTCTTTTTATCCTTTTCACCAAACTTTGTGGGAGTAATTGTATGCAATTTTTGCACCATGCAGAAAATGCTCAAGTATAACCCTGCTGAGAGAATCTCTGCCAAGGCAGCACTTGATCATCCCTACTTTGACAGCCTTGACAAGTCTCAATTTTAATGACGACTCTAGTCCGAAGGTTTTGTGCAGAGGTGTCCGTCTAGCAGTATTATATTGAAACTTGTCAAGGCGCGGAGTTTAAGGATCTCCCAAATTGATGTCATGTAAAATTGTCATCATCTTGGTGATATGAACAGTTCAATAGGATATTCCTCTACTGATCCTACTGTTCAAGTGTGGTAAATGTCACTTGTGGGCAGTTCATAACCGCCCTGGTCCCGGAGGACCCTTTTAGAACTTTATGCACCTTGAAATTTGTATTATTTGTTGACAGGGATAGTCTGTGAACTATGCTATGAACTATGCTATGAACTATGTCAATGCATAATATTTTATTGTTTTAGGTTGGTTATCAATGATATCAATTCAGTACAGGTTAATGGTTGCCATATGCAGTTTTCATTTCTGTTTGTGTAGTTTGATAGTGTCCTTCAAGCACGTCAAATGAGATACTATATCCTATGTTTACTTTCAAGTGTCAATACAAGGGGCATATATTTTCTAGTAGCAATTGTAATAATGACCAATGGAGGGCAATCCTTATCAATGGAGCAGACAGTCAGAACTTTGTAATTCAGAGCTTGTTTGTTTGAGATTGTTTTAAATGCAAATAAGCGTTGGCAGCTATTTCAAGGCACTTTTATTCGAAGCAACGGCCAACTGTGAAGCATAGCCTTACTGTGTTTGTTCATGAACTGAAGTTACACATGTAGCTTCCTTTATTTCCACACTATTACAATGTCTTATATTTAAGAAAATGAGTCCATTTACAATTTAAACCCTTGATTTGCCCATAAATGGAAGTTTAAAATCCTATAGTACCAAAATAAAAGGTAAACATAGCTATCTGTATATGGTCTGAATAGAAAAACTGGAAGATCTTGTTGCCACTAGTTGCTTAATTCTGCTTTGAAGAATTATATCCTCCGTAAGACATCTATTTTAGCAAAATGCCCTATTCAAGTGAAACTGCAAGGCTCTCCTGCAAATCCCACTTTATACTCTTTGGTATCATATATTACCCTTTGGTTCCTCTGCTGATAATTCCCAATGATGCCGATGTCATATTCATCAGAAAGACTCGCAAGCGCCAAACAAACTTGTGAAGCATCCTCTTTTACTATATAGAATAGGCCAGTTGCATCCACATTCAGCTCAGCATTGTCCTCAAAATACATCCTTATGGTAGGTATGCTTACTTCCTGATACCCAGTGAGATTAAAGCAGGTATCCAAAATTGAAAACCCTGGCACTGAAGGGAAACCCGAAAACTGTTTCAAGAACTCTGCCTTCAAAGCCTTGTAGACAGATGGAGCCAGTCTTGTGATCACTGTCCCGGAATCAATTAGTATCCCACCATTGCCAAAACTTGGAGCTTGCAGAGCCACTCCACCAACATCTAAGCCAGTGAGATTGAGTATATAAAAGTTGGATAGCTGTGGGTTAGGAACCATCCTGGTGTAAGCAATGGGAGTGACATTCTTGAAAACAGAAGGCTCACTACCCATAACTAACGACCCAGAAGCTCCAGCATCTGGTGTTGGTAAACAGTAAGAGAAAACTCCTCCAAATGTAGCATTAGTTTGAGATATCAATGAGAGGTAACTTCTTCCCAAGCCCATAAGACCAGAAGCTCCTCCAAATAGACCTTTGTTGTTCCTACCACAACCAAATACAAAATTATTCACCAAAATACCTCCAAAATTAAGGTGTTCAACACCTAGTTCACCATTAGTATAGGATCCATCACCATAGTTAACCACATAGTTACAAGTTGATGGATTAATTCCACATGCTCCTGTATTTCCTGTAGCAAATTGAAGAGATTGGCAGGTTGATGAATTGCACAGAATTGATTGATAGGAAGAGGAGGTAGAAGGCTTAAAAACAGGTCCTTGTTGACTATAACATGACATGCAAGGCTCACATTGGACCCATGTCAAGTCGCTTCCAGTGTCAACTATCACGGTCATATTCTGGCCACCCAATCCCATAGTCACAATGTAGTTTAAAGTTTCCAATTTTATACCAGAAGCTAATGGAACTTGGGCGTCTGAAGCTTCTACAATATGGCTAGAGGCCATTTTTCGAATCCTGTTTTGCATTGAACGAACACGAAGATCGTCTAATATTATCTGTTTCTGAAGCCTTCTATTCCAATCAATTTTCTTCTGTGAGCAGTGACCTCTGTCCTTCATTTCCAGTATAATAGCACCTTTCTCCCTTCCTGAGAATTCAGATTAAAAGGGATTTTACTTAACTGATAAACAAAAAAGATTTTAGATTTTAATTTAAAGCACACAATTTACTTATAGACAACATAATGCAATCTAGAGAAATATAAAAACCAGGACATGCTTTGTCAAAGCCAGTTAATCTCTCCTTTAAGACTTTGACAAACATAGAGAGAGACCAATGATGGGTGTTTTCTTTTAAGGAAAAAAAAAAAGCAGTCATAGATCCTAGAAGTGAAAAGGAAAGTAGTTTTGATTAAATATTAGGAGAATAGATCCCAAAGTGGAATATCAAATATGAAACAAAGCTCAGAAAATAGCCTGCAAAGATAACCTAGTCTATGAACTTCCCTTTTCCTGCTGAACTCACTTGATTCCGGGAGGAGGCAACCCAGGGCACCAAGCTGTTGTTTCCTCTGCAATATTTGCACGTTGAACGTCTTCTTCTCTTCAAAAGAGCGAATCCCATTTGCAATGATGAGGTAAAGTGAAATAAGGGAGAGAAAAAATGGCAACATAGCCGTTGCCTCCGCCATTACTGGGTGATGGTAAGGAATGGTAAAGAAAAACTAATTTGGAAAGAGTGGTTGAAGAACTTAAGGAAGGCAAGGAAGAAGAAACATTGAGAGCGACTCCAAAGAGAAACACACAGAGAGAGGGGTAAAGGCCTAATGGAGGAGATTCTGAGTGATGGATTTTGGCATGAGAACAAAAGAGGAAGGGCTGGCTTTTAGACCCCACTTGTGCATGAGAAATTATTGGGGTTTCACGTGCACATATTGAGAAAAGAAAAGAAGTGCTCTGTTTGTTGGTGGTGTAGTGGGTCGAGGGACTTTGGATTTTCAATTATCTTATTGGTCTCTTAAGCCCTCTTAGATAAGACTCAGTATCCTTCAAAGAATAAACTTTCACAACTTTCACACAGAAGATGAGAGCAAGACACCATAGAGAATGACTCAGTAATAGGTATTTAGTGTGTTCTGGCAATGTCTCTTAACTGTTACATATTTTTTGTAAAAAAAAAATTACAAGGTGGGGTGTGTCTACTAATTGAGTTTGTGATAGCTATTTGGCAAGTATACCAAATCGCGCAAGTAATAAAGTGATGAGTAAATTATCGTCTCCACAGGGAATTGTGTTGTCAAGTACCAAATTACTAATTTAGATACTATTTAAACGATGCAAATTAATGAAGAGAATTAAAAAAGAAAACTAAAATTTTAACTATGTTAAATGGGGTTGAGCAAACAAAGAGTGAGATGCTAGAGATCCGATTTCACTTGATTTTCCGATTATTTGGATTCTTTCTTAATTTAAATTCAAATTCAAGAATTGATGGTGGGATATCTAATTTAATTAAAACCCAATTCCTTGGTAGATTAATTCTCTTCAACTATTTAAAATTAACTAATTCCTTAGTCTAATTCCAAATAGAACAAGGCATAAATGAACAAAATCCCAAGTAATACACAATCAACAATATCTATTCCTATATTATTGCTTAATCATGGTGTTTATCTCAAGAAGCAACATCACACATGAATTTCCCAATTCTATGCATGACCATCGAGTTCAATTTATGGTTGATCAAGTCATAAAAGCATTAAGAATAGAGATGAACACTCAATCATGAAAGAAAACTTAAATTAAGAATTATCAATCCAAATAAATCATCCATTCAAGTTACATCATCACTCTAGCTAGGAAAAGTTTAGAAAAACATCAAGAAATAGGAAAACAAAAGATAGGAAATTGTAAACTTCATTGAATCCAAGACAACAAGAATATGAAGATCTTGAATCCGTGCTCCTTGATGATCTCCTTGGCTCTCCAGGGCCGAAGCCCTCTCCCCCAAAGTCTCCTCTTGCCCCCTTCTTTTATTCTAGGCGTAATAAGTCCTCATCAAATCGATCGAATCGTTGATAGTGGTCAACATAATATTCGTGAGATCTTTTTCTTAACTCTCCATATCCACCGAGATCATGTCATTTGAACTTCTGGAGTGAAAGTTATGCCCAAATTATTACAAAAGATTTGACAGCAAAAGTTTCCCTGATTTGTCTTTAATTAAGTTTCCTTGTTTCCTTGAATAGCCTTTGATTGAGTCTCCTTGATTAGCATCCCTTGATGATTCTTTGCATAAATTATCATAATTGCAGTAGATTTGTTCCAAGATCAACTTTCCTAAAATAAATAGCAAATAAACATCAATTAGGAGATAAAATCCCACAAAATCATATGCTAAAGATAGGAAATATAAGTACTAACTAAGACTCATCAAATACCCCCAAACTTAAACTTTGCTTGCCCTCAAGCAAAAGGAAAACAAGGGACACATAATTAAACTAAAGACATGCTTAAGACAGTATGTAACATGCTTCAAGATTTCCACAAGTTTCCTCATAAGCTATCTTATTAGCTCAACTCAAGGTATTCATGGATATCATAGAAGAATATGCTTCAATTCAATCACAAGCAACAAGTTAATACGAATTCCCATTGTGTGTGTGTGCGAGATCCCATCACAAATCGTTACATGCCATCTCGATTGATTTATGCGAATGCAAATCTGCCTCCATGTTCAAACCTCATAAGTTTGCTTTTCATCTCTCTCTCCACTAATGTAGGCTATCCCAAAGAACTTAGATCAAAAGGTCTTTTAAAGCTTGTAATGTTAGGCTCAGGTGATTGGCTATGAAAGAAAGGAATGGATAAACACAAAGGTTTTAGAGATCCATTAAAGCACTAAATAAACAAGAGCAATCACGATAATGATGAATAAGGATGCTTATCTAGGTGCCTATTTCTCACAATCAAGAAGCATCTAGTTTTTTTTTAAGCACTTCTTTTCTTTTCTTTTTTTGTCTTCTTTTTTTCTTTTTCTTTTTTTTTTCTCTTTTTTTTTCTTTTTTTTTGTCTTTTTTTTTAATAGTGCTTCCAATATCCCTAAACTTTAATATTTTCATGCACTAGGATCATGGAACACCAAAATTTCAACACTTGAAAACATTAAAGACACCATCAATTCACATCCAATTTAAATAACTTCATGCACTACGAAAGAATTAATGCACCTCAATGGATTCTCCAAAACAAATCAAGGTATGATATGTGTGTCTAGGCTATTCATAGGTAGGTAATTGCATAGCACATAAGAAAGAAAAATAGGCTCATGTATTAAACAAGCTCAAAAAGGGTGACTAAGGATGTTTGTCTTAAAGGGTAGGCTTGAAAGGCTCAAACGATCCAAACAATGCCTAAATCATCTCCAAGTTCTAAGTTCAAGCCTAGGATTTCGCCTCAAGAGAGAATCAAACAAATTCTAGGATCCTAGACTTAAGCAAAGTTCACATCACATAAATTGTTTCTAAATGCACATGCAACTCTAAGCAAGAGATCGAGTGTTTATTTATTTATTTTTTTAATGGGAATCACATCTTAACAAGAAT
Organism: Styphnolobium japonicum; assembly: GCA_023212625.1. Taxonomy (NCBI): domain Eukaryota; kingdom Viridiplantae; phylum Streptophyta; class Magnoliopsida; order Fabales; family Fabaceae; genus Styphnolobium; species Styphnolobium japonicum. The sequence goes on along the minus strand of JALBWW010000007.1, from coordinate 7,132,732 downwards.
ACTTAGCAAAAGAATTTAACAAAACTTAAACAATTACCATGTTTTCCCAAGAGTCAAGATAACTTGATAACTAGGTTTCATCATTGGATTAGGAAATCAATAAAGCAAGAACATTATATCTTAAGCATATGCATAACAAACTCTAGAAATTTAAACAAAGGACCATCACCCCCAAACTTAAACTAATCATTGTCCCAAATGTTTAAAAATAATTCCTAATTTAAATGAATGAAAATAAATATCTAAATAGGAAGAATAAAGAGCAACGGGGTAGAGTCACATACCTGAAATTCTTAGCAATTAAAATGGTAGAAGCACAAAGGAATACCAAAGCTTGGGAAATTGCTAGCAATGATTAAAATAAATAGGCAATCTAAAAATATAAAACACAAAATTTTTTTTTGGCCGACACTATTTACATCCCCCTACAAAGGCTCCGAACTAGGGGAGGCACTCAAGCCGACTCAACAAAAAAAAAAAAAGAAGAAATCACAATTTAATCATACGTATCATGGATTAGTCTAACCTGTACAAAATCAAGTTCTATAAAAAATTTAACAAAAACAGTTAAATAACTACTAGCACAAAGAAAATCGAAAAAAGTTAGTTTATGTACAAACACCTCTAAAATAAAACAAAACTGTGCAAAGTCATTTGAGTTTACTAAACTATGAAGAATTGGGATCCTAGACATATCCTCTTTAACCTCAGGTTCTACAATTTCAATTTCAAGGATGAACACATTATGCTGTGGGAATGAATTACCCTCATCTAAATGATATTTATCCTTAAAATCTTCTTTAAAAACAGAAGCCGTATTTGAGTGTCCATTATTCTTCAATGGCATAACAGTATTATCAATTTCCTCACTAGACCTAAAGGAGATGGATTGATCTTGTTCTTGTTTCCTATTAGATCTAGTGGTAACTGCATATTGTTTATCAAAATCAAGGATAGGTTGACTATTCATATTTTTCATCTCATCTAATAGAATATCCATTTTATCTAAATTAGCCATTACCTTATCCATTGTTTCTTTTTTTAAATTCTCCTCTAGGTAATACTGATCCGCAACCTCATTAGGAAAATAAGGCAGTTGATAGTAGCCATAAGTAGATTGGTAGAATTGATTTTGATATTCAGAGTATTCACTACCAATGTTACTTGGAGAATGCCATAAGAAATTAGAGTGATTATGCCAATTAGGATTATATGTCTCATGATATGAATCAGCAAAAACACTGTCAGAATTATTATATGGACACATATAGGAAACATGCATAGGATTGCCACACACAGAACATGCCTCATAGCTATTGTAATTCATGTTACGACAATTCAAAGTTGAAACAATTTTACCAAGAGTTTTGTCTCAACTTCAAGCTTGTTGCAACCAATGACCAAAGACACCTAAAAATATAATACAAGAACAAAACGGTTAGAAACAAAAACTAAAATTAATGTTTAAATTAGTATCCTATTAGGATATATGATATTGACAAAATCACAATTCCCCGGCAACGGCGCCAAAAACTTGATAGCTATTTGGCAAGTATACCAAATCGCGCAAGTAATAAAGTGATGAGTAAATTATCGTCTCCACAGGGAATTGTGTTGTCAAGTACCAAATTACTAATTTAGATACTATTTAAACGATGCAAATTAATGAAGAGAATTAAAAAAGAAAACTAAAATTTTAACTATGTTAAATGGGGTTGAGCAAACAAAGAGTGAGATGCTAGAGATCCGATTTCACTTGATTTTCAGATTATTTGGATTCTTTCTTAATTTAAATTCAAATTCAAGAATTGATGGTGGGATATCTAATTTAATTAAAACCCAATTCCTTGGTAGATTAATTCTCTTCAACTATTTAAAATTAACTAATTCCTTAGTCTAATTCCAAATAGAACAAGGCATAAATGAACAAAATCCCAAGTAATACCACACAATCAACAATATCTATTCCTAGATTATTGCTTAATCATGGTGTTTATCTCAAGAAGCAACATCACACATGAATTTCCCAATTCTATGCATGACCATCAGTTCAATTTATGGTTGATCAAGTCATAAAAGCATTAAGAATAGAGATGAACACTCAATCATGAAAGAAAACTTAAATTAAGAATTATCAATCCAAATAAATCATCCATTCAAGTTACATCATCACTCTAGCTAGGAAAAGTTTAGAAAAACATCAAGAAATAGGAAAACAAAAGATAGGAAATTGTAAACTTCATTGAATCCAAGACAACAAGAATATGAAGATCTTGAATCCTTGCTCCTTGATGATCTCCTTGGCTCTCCTAGGGCTGGAAGCCCTCTCCCCCAAAGTCTCCTCTGGCCCCCTTCTTTTATTCTAGGGCAGAATAAGTCCTCATCAAATCTGATCGAATCAGTGATAGTGGTCAACATAATATTCGTAGATCTTTTTCTTAACTCTCCATATCCACCGAGATCATGTCATTTGAACTTCTGGAGTGAAAGTTATGCCCAAATTATTACAAAAGATTTGACAGCAAAAGTTTCCCTGATTTGTCTTTAATTAAGTTTCCTTGTTTCCTTGAATAGCCTTTGATTGAGTCTCCTTGATTAGCATCCCTTGATGATTCTTTGCATAAATTATCATAATTGCAGTAGATTTGTTCCAAGATCAACTTTCCTAAAATAAATAGCAAATAAACATCAATTAGGAGATAAAATCCCACAAAATCATATGCTAAAGATAGGAAATATAAGTACTAACTAAGACTCATCAGTTTGTTGTTTTATAAAAAAAACTGAAAACGAACAGAGTAATCAGTTTGAGAAAGCGACACTTAAAACAGTTCCACTCTAAACCAATCCGGTTTGTGGAATTTCTTCTGGCTTTTATAGTAAAAATTGGTCTGTTATAGTTGTTTTTCCGAGACATAGGCACTTGCAATTCAAAACGAAGCTTATTTTTCTAGATTTCTGTATTCCAAAAAAACCCTTTAATATTAGTAGCTTTCGCATTTCTCAAGTATGATAGTCTTCATTTTCTTATAAATACTTGTGGTACTTTCTGTATCAAACTCACAAGCTGTTAAAAGTAATTATATATTATATTAGTACACGTGACATTTTAGTAGGTTTATTGAAGCAGGCCTTGGTTTAGAGATTCAACAAGCATGCTTTTAAAAAGGAATTCAAATTGGAAGCTAAACTAAGGGTTGTAAATTGGAATGTTTGAAGGGAAGCACGCATCACACTTAGGATCACTAATTGAAAAATTCACATAAAGTCCTGCACCTCTTGTTTCTAACAATAACAAATAAATATTTCACAATTTATTCTAAATACTATATCTATAAAAATAAATAAATAAAGGTACCGCAACTCTTCTGGTTGGTTGGTAAACATGAGTGACAGTTTCACCCCTTTTTTCTAGTGTTTAAAGTCAATGAGTCATATCATATTCAGTGGTAGTGATATTAATTGCGGGGTAAAAATTATTAGCACTTCTTCAGTTTTGATTAATTTGTTATCATACCCTAGTCTTTTATGTGATTGTTTCAGTTATATTCTTTGCTTTACTCACGCTTGTGATTCCGTTATCGTTAGCATATATATAATAGCATATCTGACAAAAATTTGCAATCTAAAATTGCTATCAAGGAAGGGGGTGAGACTCTTGAGTTGCTGAAGTCCAAAGTGATGGGCGTCCAAAGTATTCTGTTATAGGAACATCTACTTTTGTTAGTATCCTTTTGCTTTATTCATGCTTGTCTAATCCAATTCTGTTAATGGTCGCAATACATATAATAACATATTTGAAAAAAAAAATTCAAACTAAAATTGCTGCCAACGAAGGGGGTATTGAGTTGTAGGATACTTATAATTAATTGGAATGAAAATGAATAATTTAAAACTGTTTTTTATTTGAGTGCCTAATTATTTGAAGAAATAAGAATACTAATAATATAATTATACTAATTATATGTGAAATGAAAATATGCATATATAGATAACAAAAGTCAAGTAACTGAATCCAGCCCCACTTCACCTTTCTCTCTCTCCGTCCCCTTTTGTTTTGTCTTTTTCTAAAAAATATTTGATATAGCCCACTTGTAGTATACTCTTTCTCTCTTTATTTAATTAAAGTTATCTACTTCTTTGATTAAGGAAAAAGTATTTGTGCCTATAAGACAATATTTGGAGTTTGGACTTCCATCACTTTTGACTTAAGAAGTACCATACTTTGGACTTGGAAGACTTCCCAGATGTGGCCCATTGGAAGTGCATATCAATATCTTGCTTTTCGTCTATGCTAGTTAATTACAATGAGTAATACTACTTACACAACTATAAGACTGCCAACTTTGTTTATCTGAAGTTAGATGGCCTCAATTTTTTTTTTCCATATCAAAGGGAATCATGAGCAGTTATATATAGCTGTAACTGGACACTACTAGAATTAAAATATCATTATTCTTATCACAGCAAAAAAAAAAGTGTACTATATATGTTCATTACAAACTGATAAGAACATCGCTCTGTTTATTTGACATTTTTCACAACTATTCGCTGGATAATGGTCAGAAAATTGGCAACTTGCTAGGGCATATTCTCAAACTCCGGAAGAAACCACCAGATTTACTCGAGTTATTTTAATATTTCAGGTCTGGTCATTGAATCTGTAGTTAGGAAACTGTATCTTCATTCACAGCCATCGTGTGATACATAGCTCTGTCGGCAGTGTAAAGATGTTAATGCTGGAGGTTGAAATTCAGTTAGATATGCAATGAGTGTCAATGGGAAATACGTGAATATGACTTTTTTCATAATCCCCACATGGCTTATCTAAGAATCTAACAGGTTACATTTAAACCCAGAACTAGAGTGTTGAATAGCCTAAGCTTTTAAAGTACACAATTTTTATAATTGATTTAAGTATATCTAATAACTTACATTTACACAAGTATAAGTAGTGAATATCTTAAGCTTTTAAAGTACACAATAATCGAGATTCCTATTAGATATTTTATCTATATATAGATAGATATAGATATATTAAATTAGGTTAAATTAATTACCCACTTTTTCTTCATATAGGCAGAGACCGTGGTCAAAAGCAGGTAGACTTATGCAAAGTTGCAAACTTCACTTTAGGAACAGCTGGACTAAGTATGCCTATGCATTCTGAATCTCTGATGCCATTTTTAATTTTATTTTAATTTAGGTATCCCTTCATTCTAATAAGAAATTAATTTTATGAGATAAATTAAATACGTGAAGTGAAAACTTTTTTTAACTATATTTTCTTTATAATCACTATCTCAATAAATAAATTCGAGAAAAAATACTTTAGGTGATGAAACCTTTTATTTTCGTATATAACTGGAAATGACAAAATAAACCACGGCTTAATCTTACCAAATAAAAAGGTAACGGAAGGGAATGAAGCAAAAAAGGCAAGGCACTAATGCTGCTATAGGATAAAATATTAAACTATTGGGGGTAGTTGGAAAACGAAAACGATTAAAGTATGTTTGAAATGTTAAAAAAAATGATTTAATTTAATTTATAAATTAAATTTTAGAATTTAATTTTGATTCATTGTTAGTGTAAAAAAATTTTATATTGTCATTCAATTATATACTGACATATTATTAAAAGTGTTAGACTTTTAAATTTTTTTTAATTTAAGTTATGTGTATTTAGAAATTTACTCAAATTTAGTTAAATTTGAGTAGATTTAATTTAATTTTAATTTAATTATTTAAATTGACTATTTTATACTTACTAACTTTTTAATTTACCTCACTAATCTAACAATATTATTCACAATGATATAAATTTAAAAACGTAAAATAATAAAATCAAATCGAATTAATTCCTTTTCAATGAATTTCAAACACAATAATTAATTTTCGAATCAATTAAAATCTAATTTTTTATAACAAGTTCTAAATATAAAATTTAATTTTTAAATCAAATCAATTGAGTTGTATTTTTAATTAGTTTCAAACACAACTTTAGAAAATTTTCAATGATTATCCCAACATTAATTATTGGACAGAACTTAAATAAAGTTCTATAAATACTTGTGGTGCTGTTATTTTATTAAAATATAATATGCATATTATTTTTTATATATCAGTACCAAAAGATAAAATAATGTAATAGTAAAGTATAAAAAATAATACATACATTATATTTTAATAAAAAAAATAACATCATAAACACTTATGCAACGTTTTGTCCTTAATTATATGGCTTTGGTTGTATTATTGAGTTCTGCAAGATAGAATACCAAGAGCTATCAGCGCTTCAGCAGACAAAATTTGTAAGTTTTGTCCTTAATTATATGGCTATGGCTGTATCATTGAGTTCTGCAAGATAGAATACCAAGAGCTATCAGCATTTCAGCCAACAAATTTTGGTTGCTGCAGCCTGCAGATTACTCATTGTTTTCAAAATATCTTCTCTAGATAAAGATTGATGTCCCGGTTCACCAAACATCACACATTATGAATGCTCTGGCTCTTGGTTTTTTACACTAGTTTGGAGTCATAAAATTGTCTCTGGCTGCATCATGACAGAATGGGGTTGCAGATGGAATTTCTTCATAGTGCCATACACGATCACACTGACCATTGAGTATATGTGAAAGTGGAGAACATTGATAAAGCTTGTGTGACCGAGAAACTGATACACCATTGAGTACACATTCAATTACTTCAAGATGTGTCTTCTATACCGCTCACCAGGTTAATAACAGAGAAAAAAGCAGAACGTGGGCCGGCGGTAGCCCAATTACAGTTAGTTTCCTATTTGGTTCTCACTACTTCGGTTAAAAATTCTGATCCTGTTAATAAACCCACTTAGCTTTAACCAAAAAAAAAGAAAAAGATTAAAAAGTAAGAGATTTGGAAAGATGAATGAAAAGATAAAAACATTTATTATTGTCAGAATCATCATTCTGATTTGTAAAGTATTGATCTCTCTAATCTCTAGGAAATGCTTCATCATCCTTGAGGATTTTTAACTTTAATAATTTAGTTCTTGATATTATCTCTTTGCTTTTGCTTAATAGTATTACTTGCTTTATAATTAAGGTAAATAGTAGAATTTGGTAGGAAAGGTGCTTATGGCTAGCCATGTAAATTAATTAAATTAAATGGAGTAATATGTAATGATAGATGGACAAAATAAATGTAAATAGTTCGGCATACTGCAATTAGAATGTAGAACTGAAGTTCCTTTTAAAACTTGAAAAAGAATTGCCCACTTGTACTATATATATAAATTATAAACACACTCAAACGGATTAATATTCTTTATCAGAACTAGGATTTACAAAGTAGAATTAGTAAGATAGATATAATATTTAAAGTAAGTTCATAAGTATTTATTTATTATTAATTTTAAAATAAATATTTAAAAATTTATTAAATATATTTAATAATTAATAAATATTTCACAATTCATTCAAAATATTAATAAAAAAATAATATCGAAATAATATCCTTTATGTTGAATAACTTTGACCATTTTTATCTCTCCTTTGACCTTTTAGCTTTCCTAAAAGTTGGCCTCGGTAGTAGGGATGTCATGGTCATTCTAACAATTGTAGCCCATCTACCTCCTTTTTATTTTGTTTTTGTTTTATTTCGTTATTCAAATCAATTCAATTTTGCGCTCAACTTTTGTAATTTAAAATTAAATTGCAATGTTTTTTTGATGCGTTAAATTGCAATGTTTTGCATAAGCAGAAAGACAACTAGATGAGCATTGTCTCAAGTCTCAAGTTTATCCATTAGGATAAAAGGAAACGCATTTTTGTTTTTTAAATTAATAAGTTACATTATCCAGAAAAGCATATATGGTAGGACCCACCTCATGAGCTTACGTGTTCAATCCTCCCACCAGATCCTTACACCTGTCCAACCCACCCCATCACGCAACTACAAGACAAGAACAAAAGAAGGTTCATGAACCGGGACCCACATTTTATCCATATCCAGCACGTGATGCCAAGGGCCATTGCACCCGGACGGCAGCAAACAACGCCGTTTCACACCACAAGTGAAATCCCAAAAACACCCACAGTAAGCGACAAAAAAAAAAGCTGCAAATGATACGAATCCCGTTTTGACGGAGGGGCATATTCGTCATTTGGGGGGTCTCTAAGCTTGACCTGGCTTCCCTCGCTGTTCAATTTTGAAGACGTCGTCGTTTTTAAATTTGGGGCACGTGACGTGATATTTGGCCATTGAATAGAACAGAGAGAAGCATTGGTTTGGTTTGTTCTTAAATGAAGCGCCCGCCATTGCCAGAGTGCTGGAGAAGAAGCTTTTTTGGCTCTGAAAATCCCCCTCCGAGTTAACTCGCTCGCTTTCTGACTCAGTGTTTTCCACCCACAGCATCATGGTTCAGCTAATGAGATCGGAGACCCACTACCTGAAAAAGGTGAAGTTGGAGGCACAGGATTCAGGACAAGATGAAATCCCCTCTCTTCACACCCACCACCACAAGCGACCCAAATTGGATTCTCCGTCCAAGGTTTCAATTGCTGCTATTTTTTTTGTTTCTAAAAATTCAATCTTTAATGCTATTTCTCTGAAACCCACCATCAATTTCTTCATTTTTTAGTTGTTTTCTTTAACCCGAGGTCTTTTTTGTTAATTTTATTTTTTGGGTTTTGAAGTGGGCTTCGAGTGGTGATTCCCTTCCAATCCCACCAGCTTTGTACAATCCCCTGGATGAGCCAAGCCCCCTCGGTTTGCGTCTCAGGAAGAGCCCTTCCCTTTTGGATTTGATTCAGATGAGACTCTCCCAAGAAGATGATCCCAAAATAGCAGTTGTCAACAAGAAAGATCACAAGGGTGCCAAAGATTCTGGTACTTCCACCGATTCTAAACTCAAGGCGTCCAATTTTCCTGCAACCGTTTTGAAAATTGGGACTTGGGAGGTACGGGGATAATTTGCAGTAACAACTGTTAATATAGAAACATGATGTGCATATATGGTTTTTTTCTTTTTTTCTATGAGTTAGGAATTGTAGTAACTGTTGGTTGTTATGACTTGCAGTATAAGTCTAGATACGAAGGAGATTTGGTGGCAAAGTGTTACTTTGCAAAGCACAAGCTCGTTTGGGAAGTCCTTGATGGTTGCCTTAAGAATAAGATTGAAATCCCGTGGTCTGATATCATGGCTCTCAAGGCAAACTACCCTGAGGATGAGCCAGGAACGCTTGAAGTAGTGGTAAGGTTCTCTCTCCCTCCTTTCTTTTTTGATATTTTTATTGTTTCTACTTACTAGATTTAGCATCACGATTATTTGTCATGCTAAGTTGGTGTCCCTGTTTGTTCTAGCTGGCTAGAAGACCCTTATTTTTTAGGGAGATCAATCCACAACCAAGGAAGCATACCTTGTGGCAGGCAACATCAGACTTTACTGGTGGACAAGCAAGCATACAGAGGTACTACAAGTGGTCTTCTTTTGGTATTTAGGTGGTTTACTCTGATTTCTTGGTGAAGCATAAGTAACATTAATACTGTTGTCATTCTCTATATTTTCATAGGCGACATTTTTTGGAGTGCCCACAAGGATTGTTAGGCAAACATTTTGAGAAACTCATTCAGTGTGATCCTCGTCTCAACTTTTTAAGTCAACAGTCGGATTTGGTGTTGGATTGTCCATATTTTGAACCCAGAACTGCAATTGATGACCAAATTGAATCTGCTTTAGATAGAAAAATCGAAGAGCAAGCTGGTTTATTTGGATTGCAGGATGTGGAATCAGGATCTGCAGTTCAATCATCTTCCTCAAAAAGTGAACATAATCTTCTGGGTAATGCTGTTGAAAATGTTTCCCAAGAAATTACCTCACCTAGCTCAGGTATATCTGCTGTGGATTTTTCTATTTCATCTGGATTTAGTATGTAGTGGTAAATGCACCTGTTTATCTTTAAAATTACAGCATTTGTCTTGATATTTCTCTATCAATTTGGTTAACTTCTAGGGTTTTGCTGATGATAAAAGTGAAGCTCACAATTTTTTACACAATTAACTAGCTACATTTATTTCTAGTTTAAGTTAGAAAGAATTAACTAAGCATATTGTTATGGTTGGTGAAGCTGCATGATATGTGATCCGATATTCTTATGTATATCTGATATTTAAGTGAATATCGCAAAATGTCTTAGACTTATGAGTCACCCCACAGTCCTGGTAGGGGGAGGGGAATTTTAGTCCCTCTCATGTGTCCCTTTGGCAGAGAATTGCTGTTAAAGAACAATTTTTAAATTGATTCTAGATATATTTAGGAGGAGGAGGAGGTGTTGAAATCATTATGTTGTGGCAATTATTTTGTAGTAAATTTTTTTGAAAGTGATATTGTACTGCCTTGTATGCTATACACATATGTTTCAGCCAATGCCTTATTATATCATATAATGATATAAAGAGTAGCATGTATGTGTGTAAAATATGGAGGTGGGGAATTTTTCTAGCTTAATACTTAAGTTATCATCATTTAAAGAGCTTGAGGATTGTAGGGGATAAGAGCTGGTGAGAGTGTGAGACAATTATTTAGTATTTGATTCTTACTTTCTGATATAAGCAGTAGGCTTTTTGCACTCAGGTTCTTGTGTCTACCATATATTCAGGCAGTTAACTTACTTTCTGTACACTTTTTGTTTATTCATGTGTGCGATTGGTCATTTATTAACATAAAAGCAATTATAGCCATGATCTGCTATCATCTGCAAGACTGCAACTACACTTAGTTTGCCTTATTTATCGTGTGCAGTGATGGACACCCATGCAATCAAAGATGTCAGGAATAGAGGAGCTGACACTTTGAAGTTTCTGAGTAATTTGGATCAGATGAAATTGCCGGGACTGCACTCTTCTATGTCAATGAATGATTTGGTAAGCCACATTGGACATTGCATTTCAGAACAGATGGCATCTGGCAGTTCCAACTTTGCGAGTGACAGCCAGCATAGCAGATCTATTTTGGAGGAATTCACCCAATACTTGTTCAATGACTCTCAACTTACAACAGCTTCTGACGAACAGTTTGTCATGTCAAGGGTGAACTCGCTATACTGCCTTCTGCAGAAGGATCCTTCAACAGCAGAAGACACAATGATCAGTAATGGTAATGGTCCTGGTGCAGATGATGGTGGAAAAGTTGGCGAGAGTAACTCCACTCAGGTGTCATCATGCAAAAGTAAAGTCGTTGATTTGGAAGGTCAGCAGGATGATGCTTCTGGCTGCAAGCAGGGAACTGGCATATCCAGGAAGGAATCAGTTGGCGAGTTGCTCCTTAATCTTCCAAGGATCGCATCTCTGCCACAGTTTCTATTTCACATGTCGGAGGATTCTGTTAATCAAGTTAGATAGGGATGATCTCCCATACCAAAACTTGCAAGCATGTAAATATTATATATGCAGTCAGTTACCCGAACACAGTGGGATTCAGAAATTCAGATTGATGAAGAATTCCGATAGACATAATGGGAGACTTCGTATTTTCAGCTGAAAAAAATAAGAAAAATAAAAATTTGTAGAACTCTGCAGTTGTAGGCACACCATACTCTTGGTGCATATGTTGTAAAACTCTGCACATATATATGTTAAAATCGGTCGATGGCAACTTTAGCATTGAAAAGTTGTAGAATGAAATGGAAGCACACGGGAAGATGAAAATAATCTCGACTGCTATATTTGTCTTACCGAGTTATTGAATCAACTTGGAAAAATATGTAGGGCAACACACTTATGGTTAAAATAGTGAAACATCATATAAATTAACAGCAATACAGTTACTAGATTTACATTATTTTTCTGAGATAAACGAATAATATGTTCAGTGCGATTTGATTTTTCCCCCATACATATTATATATGCACTCAAATAACTGTAGTAGCAAACCACATGCGCAGTCCACTAGCCCTTGCTGGACAAAATCTACAAAAGAATTAATGCACACACACAAGGTAAATTAATACACTTTCAAGGTTCGTTTTGGCCTTCGTCTCCCATCTGCTCATTTTCTTCTCCCATTTGCTCGGTTTCTTGTAACATGTTCATAAGCATGTTCACTTGGTCTTGAAGCATTGCATTTTCTCTTTCCACTCGAGCACGTTTGCTCCGTTCTTCCACAAGCTGGATTTGCAAGTGCTCTAGACATCGTGAATCCTCCTCCAGTTGTTCATTTAGTCCATCTATTTCCCTGTCCTGCAACAAAAATCAGCAAATGCCTCAGCCTCAGTATCAGGCCTTATAATTCTTATTGCATCTCATCTCAATCTCTCTTAGTTAGGAAGTTAAGGTGTCGAGGAAACTTGCACCTTTCTGTTCATTTCTTGGACGGCAATCCTTCGCATGCTTTCAACAACATCCACATTGACAAGCTTTCGCTTCTTTCCAATCAGCCAGCCCTTTGGATAGTTTGCGGATTCAAAGTCAGGGGGAGGAAGTAAAGATTCATTTGAGGGCCGTCGGCCATTGATATTCATTATAGGTTCTAATGGTTCAAACAAAGCCTTTCGACGCTCAGAAAGCACAGAAACTGCAGTTGAGTCCTGCACCTCCTCAGCAGGTGGAGGTTCTTCCTGTTTGCTGGGTGGTTTATTAGCAGTATCTTCTGATACCTCTAAATTCCTCCCGCTAGCTGTGGGGAACAAGTTACCATTCTATTTCTAACTAATTTCAAGATAGTAGATTTGCACAACTACAACAAGCATTATCAGTGAAAAAAGAAAAAGAAAAAAGAAGGAAATGGGAGAATAAAATGGAAAACTCCATTTGCACCAAGTTGTTCACCAAAGCAGGCGTACTGAATTGCATGGGTGTGAGTTTTAGTATATATATATATATATATATATCAACTAAGACATCCCCACCCAACAAATTTATCGAATGATTACTATATATGGGTCAGGATCTAAAATTGCTTGTATAATATACAAGCCAATAGTAACACGGCAACTAAAGGAGTTAAAACTAGTAAGCAGCAGTTTTTATTTGGTAGAGAAAAGTTTAGGTGAAGAGAAGACTCGTCCGTAGTTCAAGGTCAGGATAAACCACCAACCTTAGTGAGAATTTATGGTGGCATTATAAATCGCTTACTAATGGGTGTACCCTAGTTAGTATGAACAAAAGGTCCAACCAGGTAAGCCAACACCCGTTGACTAGTAAGAAGTAGTTAACACCATTGAATATTAAAATTTGAAAGGGGGGGAGGGAATGTGTTTACTGGGTTATATCCACTGAGACTCAATTTTCATTATACTTCAGAAGTTTAAAAGCAATTCAAGGTATAAGCTCCAATTGATTCCTTGCTATAAGAGCAGAAGTTTGACATATCAAGGTAATTACATATAAGCCCAAGTTTATACAGCACTTTAGAGATCCAATCTATAATTATATTGTCCCCTCTCTATTGTTTATTTCCTTTTGTAGTGAAGTTTCCTTGAAAGAGTCCACAAAAAATGGAGTCGGTCTATGGCCAAGGCAAACCACACATCTAATATTAGAATTCATGGGCTCCATGTGGTGTTCCTGTGATAGTTAAACTTAACCGCTTGCTTTATAAAGCCTAATTTTACAAGTTTTATTTTACACGCAATTATACACATCATAATATGTCATTCGGCTGGCATAATGACATATTGGCATATATATAAATAATAACTCTAAAAGAGAACCCTATTCTATTGGTTGGACAAAATGTCATCATTTTTAGTCAGGTTAGGCCAACCATGCTATTTAATTGCCTTGAATATGGTAGATCACCGATACCAAAGGGGAGGTGTCTATTCAAATGCTAATATAGACACATGAAAAAGAAAAATTAAAAAGGAAATATTGACATGTTTAGATTAACCATCAATAACAAGAGCGACATCAAAATTGAAAATTCACACATGCCAGGAAACCGAAATGCAGGCTCCATGCAGGTTCCACTGAAGAGGGTTTAGTTGGAGGGAAGGGAAGGAGGGTGAGTTGTCCAATAAATGTAACCTTAGATGATGTCTACCCAGCCCCAAAAACCACGTGTTTTTTTTTCCTCTCGTCCTTCATAAAATAGAATAAATCATCAATATCTAGAATCACTACAAATAAAATTTTAATAAGATGCTTTAAATTGTCGTGTTGCTTTGTTATTATTAGATCAAAATAATAACGACAACTCATTATGAGCTACTACTAAGCTAATAGATCAGCTTTGTAATTTCTTCCATTTTTTTATAATAAATTTGGATCCCAATAAAAACATATGAATAATGAGAAAGAGCGAGTTCGATAAGCCAATCATATCAAATAAAGTAACGTAAACATAAAAGTAATACCAACTGTTAACCCCTGTTCTACGCCCCCTCTCTCTTTCTCTCTCTAAAGGTGAATAATTATGAAGGAATTACAGAAATCAATCCCAACAACAGAAAGAAAGATAAATCGAAAGGGAAATCTGAGTTTCAAACTGCAAATTCACATAATAAAATATTTGTAAGAAAAATTGTCAGTGGGCATGTTAATTTGCAAATTCCATGCAAAAATCACCACAAACATTCAATTCTGCATACAAATCATAGAACTTATATATGGTTTAATGGTGGGTTTGTGAAAGCAGGTTTGGAAATGCCATAGAAGACAAAGTAGAAACACAAAGCTAGGTGAAGTTAGCAACAGGGTCAGGGAGTACCTGATCTCCTTCGGGATTTCCAGTTAATCGTAGGGGTAGAGACAGGAGAGAACCCATTCAAAGCATCATCGATGACCATCTTACTATCTCTACCATGGGTTTCCATAGAAGCATGAAAAGGCAGAAATTGATGCTTAAAGTTCAGAACTTTAACACATGCATCAAGTTTCTCCTCCTCAAGGAACACAGAAAGAGAGAGAAAAGAGAGAACAGAGGGATTTTTCTTTGTTGTGGGGTGTGGGGTTATTATTTTGGAAGTGCTGTTTGGGTTTCTTCTTGATCTTCCGACCAACTAAAGGTTTTGCTTTCTTAGTCTCAAAGACTCCTAACAAGTAACAACCTACAAGGGGACGCTGATAATTGTAATGGGACCATGAGGATGTGATGTGATGACCTTTTTCAACGGTCCAGATTTCGTGTTTGAGTGGAAATTTTTATGTCAAAGTGTTTGTCCATTTTATTTTGTAATAACCTGAGTGGACCCTGTCTCCATGCTTGACATTTCTTCATTTTTTTTTAAGCAATGATATAATTGAGAAAAACAAATATTTTTATAGCAAGCTATTGATGAATTTTCTAAATAAAAGACTTCAAGCTCAAGGCAGAAAAATTAAAAGAAAAAAATAGTGAGGAAAGGAAAAGATTCACTGTTTTATTCCACGTGTTGGGCGGCATATGCTTTAGAAAGATCCCAAGTTTCATGTGGATAAAAACAATGAATTATTTAATTATTTTTAACGGTGTATAAGAAACTAAAACTAGGCAGGGTCAATTTGAGTTTAGGATTCTTTGCACGTAACATGAGCTGTGGCTTAGCTGCAAATGGTCTTCAATAGGATGAGGATGAGATTTTATCTTTTTGTGTAATTAGTATAGAATTCTAACTTTGTTAGGAGTATAAAAATTATAATATTATAAAATTATAATTTAATAATTATTAAATAGTATTAGTTATGTATATATAAATATTATGATTATTAAATATTATTTATATATATATTTTAAATAAAATATAGGAGATCATTTTATAATAAAAAGTTAAGTTTGAATGAGAAATCTCAATTTAAAAAGTATATGCTATGATTAAAAGAATTTTTTTTTACACGAGTATAACTATGATAAAATATTAATGTGTATTCTAATACATAACAACAAAATATAACTAGTAAGTAATTAAATATTTTATATGATACATCAAATGACTTGAATCCCTAAATACTTCAAAATAATTTTAATGATACATTTCCTTTTGTTAAATTATAGAATGATTAATAATAAAATAAATAAATATAAAAGAATTAATGACAATTTTTTTAAGAATTGAATTTATTTTAATATTATTTAACTTAATTATTTTTATGATAATTATAAAAATATTTCAAAAAGTTAATAAATATCATTTATTTAAATATTAATAAAATAATAATATTATATAAATTAACTACAAATATTTTTATGTATAATTTACATCCAATTTTTATTTTATATATAAGAAGCAACACTTTTTTAATTAGAAACATAATTGCATTAAGTAACTGAATGTGATGATACAAAAACAAATGTAACTTGACATGATAGTACTATTTTTAATACACATTTGACTCTCATGTTATCCTTTAAATTAAACTAAACAACTTAATTTTAATATAAATCTTTTTTGAATAAAAATATAATAATATAAAAACATAATAATACATAACTTTATTTCCTACAATCCTAAATAAAAATTATAGATATATTTTGCTAGTTTAAAATTTTAAATAGTTACTCATTTGAATTACAAAAATATCATCAAGATGACAAATTCATACACAAATTTGTAATTATAAGAAAAGGTACATTTAAGAACAAAGAAATTAAATATATTTTTGAATGCATCTCATTATAACTCAATTTCATTTTCTTTCATCTTATCCTTTACAGTTACTTTAAATGTTGAGTAATCTAAAATTCATGAAGACAATTTTTTTTCCTTATTATTTTTACTAAAGATAAAACATTCACACAATGTGACATATATTTGTTTTTTTAGAACACATTCTGGCATATATTTACAATACCAAAGTATGTTGTCCATAAGATATTAAGAGTTTTTTTAATTACTCATAGTAAAAATATAGTAATAAACAAATTATAAAACTCGTGCATAATTAACTTTGACAAGTAAAATTTTACTTATGTTTAACATGTATGCAAAAATTACACTTTGTCATATATTTTAATTAAATATATAATAATATCTAAGTGATCATTATAAAAAAAATTTAAGTAACATTCGTTAATATTTTTTTTTTCTAAGTGACACATGTCAAAAGCTTCTCTTGATGGTCTTAATTTTCATCACAAATTAAATGTTTAATATGTATGTATATAATCACAAATTAGTCGCAAAATTAATGTTTAACATAAATTCATATAATCATGAATTAATATTTAATATGCATGCATAAATTAAGATTTAACATATTTAAGTGACATTTGTCAAGATTTGTTATCTTCCAAAGTTCTTTCCACTTTCTCATTAAACTTTTATTAATTGTTCTTTAATTGTCACTTTAAATGACACTTGCCAAGATTTCTTTTCTTTTTAAGCGACATTTGTTAATTTCTTTTAGCCTAATTTTTTTTTACATTAAAAAGTCGTTATTTGACTTGAACTTATAATTTTTACTAAGATACTCACTCGTCCTAATTTTCTAAACTAAGCTTAAGTGACTACATTTTGCTTTTAATTGTGAAAAATAAAAAGTCATAAAATGCTTGAGTTTATTTACATATATTTTGGATATGTATTTATGAAGGAAATTGCTACAGCTAATGAATTTGAAGTGGGTATATAATTTCTTAAAAGTTATGAACTTTTGGAATAAGGATTATTAGTTTCATTTAAACTAGTATTAAAATTGCTCATGCCAAATACTATTTGCTTAGCCTTAATCTCTTTGAACATTAATCTTTCATTAATAATATGTGCATATTGGCACTTATAAGGTGACACGTGTTAGAGTTTTAAATAATACACTTGTCTTATATTAAAATGTTTAAATGTGACACATATCAATATTTTTTTTATAGTCTTAACTTATATATATAGATTAAAACTTTTATATACATATTAAGATGTCTTATTACCAGGTTAAAACATGCTATAAATTTTTTAAATAACTTATAGTAGTAAGTACAAATAACTCAATAATAAATGATAAAAAATTAAACCAAGATATTTGAGTTGACACAATTTAATCTTACCCAACCCACGTTCACATATCAGCATCGGGATTTAATGAACTACTCTTCTTAGGCCACAAAATGTATTGACTCTGTTTTTTCATGCTCTGTCCCAACCCAGGAGTTGTAACCACTAGCCTGTGGTACTGTTGGTTGTTTGGAAATTTGGAATAGAACAAGCCTTGGCCCTTGACCGCATTAATTCGTGGTTTCATTTAACTAAAAAAACAAATAAACAAAAAATAGTTTAGTCATGGAAGTTCTTCAGCCCCGTAATCACGTTTGACGGGCTGAAAATGAGTAGGACTATTTTGTAAATCCAAAATTTATCATGGATTTTGACTGAAGTAAGAAAAAAAATGCTTTTGTGGTGAATGAAATTCCTTTTTTTTTTTTTAAGGGAAACATACTTTTCTTAATGTTAATCATTTTGGATACGAAAAAGTTATATAAATAAATTATAGAAAAGAAAAGAAAACTAACTGATATGTAAAATTATTAAATTACATTTAAATTAGTATAAAATTTTGAGTTAATTTTTTATAAAAACTTAAAATAAATTAATGATACAAAAAATTAAATTTTCATATATATATATATGTAAATAATTATTTATATAATATTAATATTTGGAGATATATGCCTTCAAGTTTTTACGTTTTTTTTTTTCCTTTAACGACACTCGTTATGATTTAATATTAGGAAAATAAACTCCCTTTAGTAATATGTTCAAATATTATCTATTGAGGGATTCTTCCATACGAAATGCCAAAAATTTCGCATGATACAATTTTGTGTAAAAAATTATTTTAGTTATGGAAAAGTTATCACATCTTTAGTAAGTGATACTTTTAGCATGATTTTATTACTCTCCCGGCTCTTTCGAGGCCCAACTATAAGGCCTAAAATAACAGGCCTCCATGGAGCATATTACACAGTCACTCTAAATTATAAAGCCCTAAACCTAAAAGTCTTTGAAACTTGGGCCTTTACGTATTTCACTGGGCTCTTCCTTAATATATTAACTGATGCCGTATCGATGTAGCATAACTCAATACTTTCTATCAGGAACTGTGGTCATGTGATAAGCATTTGATTCTTTACATTTTCATTTTTTATTCTTCTTATTTTTAATATGACCTCCTTAAAATATATATATATAAAGGCTCTTGCTGTGTTAATATAAGTAACTATTATACGTTAAACATTAAAGTACATGTAGTGCCAAGAACAGAATTCACCACAAAACCTTTTATCCAAAGAAACAGAGATAAAACGCAGCAAGAACAAAGTGATATTCAAAGAACAGTAAAAACAAGAAATCAACACCAAGATTTAACGTGGTTCGATTAGAGCAATGTACTCTAACCTACATCCCACAGCTCACTATTATTGATATCAACTTGTCTTCAAGTGAGAACAAACTCTACATTGCGATTACAGCTTTTACTCACAATGATACAAGAAAAATTTCAAATGAAATTTACGGAATGGAATAAAGCTATGCAACATCGGCTACTTATAGCCTTAACAACCAACAAACTAGCAGTTAGCCAAACAAGTGGTTGTTAATAAACTTGTTGGTGAACTAAAGTAACCAACAAATCTCCACCTTGGTTCAAGTAACAATTCGGATCGTAGGCTGCGATGCGCCCCAGAGGGGCTCGATCTCCTTCACCGTGAATCGGATCCAAGCAATGAAAGAACTTATCGCTTGGAAGCACCTTAGTTATCATGTCGAAGGATTATGATCGAGTTGAAATCTTCTTGACTATAAGCGATCCTTGAGCAATCACTTCTCTAACAAAATGCAATTTAATATCAACATGCTTTGTCCTCTCATGATATACTTGGTTCTTTGATAAGTGAATTGCACTTTGGTTATCTGATATCTTTGTGATAACTTGGTCTTGCGACTTCAATTCTCGAGCAATACCTTCAAGCCATAGAGCTTCTTTTACGACCCGGTTAGAGCAATGTACTCTGCTTCAGTGGTGGACAAAGCCACAACCTTTTGTAAGCTAGCTTTCGACTAATAGAACGATGCCAAAATGCGGTAAAAACATAACTTTGTGAGAGACTTCCTTGTATCTAGACAGCCTGCATAATCAGAATCTACAAATCCTTCAATAGCAGCTGTTTTTTTTCCATCTCTAGCTCCACCATAAACCAGAACTCTACCAAGGGACCCTTTAATATATCTTAGGATCCACTTTAGAGCCTGCCAGTGTGCTTTCCCAGGATTTGCCATAAATCTGCTTACCAAGCTCACTGCATGTGATATATCAGGACGAGTACACACCATAGCATACATTAGGGAGCCTACAGCATTAGCATATGGAATACCTTCCATATAAATCTGATCTTCATCTGTCTTGGGTGCTTGACTTATACTCAACTTGAATTGCTGAGATATAGGTGTTATAACAGGTTTTGAATTTGACATACCAAACCTGTCAAGAACTTTCTTGAGATATACCTCTTGAGACAAATACAGAATCTTTTTCTTTCTGTCTCTGTTGATTTCTATTCCCAAAATTCTTCTGGCTGCTCCCAAATCTTTCATTTCAAATTCTCTATTCAGCTCAGCTTTGACTCTTGTAATCTCACACTTACTGTTACTAGATATCAGAATGTCATCAACATATAACAGTAAAATTACAAATATACATTCAGAGAGAAATCTGAAATATACACAGTTATCATACTTACTTCTTTGGAACTTTATCTGAGCCATGAATTCATCAAATCTTCTATTCCATTGTCTAGGAGATTGTTTCAACCCATAAAGTGACTTATTCAGTTTACAGACGTAATCCTCTTTACCTTTGATTTCAAACCCCTCAGGTTGTTTCATCAAAATTGTTTCATCAAGCTCTCCATACAAGAATGCAGTTTTCACATCCATCTGTTCCAATTCAAGATCAAATTCAGCTACCATGGCCAAGAGAATTCTAATGGATCTGTGTTTAACAACAGGTGAAAACACATCATTAAAATCAATTCCCTCTTTCTGAGTAAAGCCTCGAGCAACGAGTCTAGCTTTAAATCTGGTTCAACTCCTGGGATACCTTCTTTCCTTTTAAAAATCCACTTACAACTGACCACTCTTGAACCAGTAGGCCTTTTGATCAAATCCCATGTATTGTTGTCATAAAGAGATTTAATCTCTTCATTCATAGCATTAAGCCATTTGTTCTTCTCTTTACTAGCTAAAGCAGCCTTAAAACTTTTAGGTTCATCTTCCAAGACCTCACTTGCAGCTACCAGAGAAAATGCAATCAAATCTGCATATCCATATCTTTCAGGTGGTTTAATCTCCCTTCTGGTTCTGTCACGTGCTAACATATAGTTATCTTGTTCTTGTTTCTCTTCCTCAAGCTCTTCTTCCTCAAGTAACCATTTTCCAGTTTGAATTTCTTCAGGCTTCTCTTTAGACTCCACCTCAAAATTAACTTTCTCAAGTTCAGACTTCTCATTCTGATCAGTACTAGATTGTGTCACACCAGCCTTGATTTTATAAGCCATTTCAGCTTCATTGAAGACAACATCACGACTTATAATACATTTTCTATGACCAGGTTCTAAACACCACAGCCTGTAAGCTTTAACTCCCTCTGGATAACCTAGAAACATGCATTTAATTGCTCTAGGTTCCAATTTATCTTGCCTAATATGAGCATAGGCAACACAGCCAAAAACTTTAAGTCCTTCCAGATTTGGAGGATGACGTGACCAAATCTCCTCAGGAGTTTTCATGTCAAGAGCTGTAGAGGGACATCTGTTTATTAGAAAACCAGCAGTCATAACTGCTTCTGCCCAAAAAATCTTAGGCAAACCTGCACTCAATAGCATACACCTCACTCTTTCCAAAATGGTTCTATTGAATCTCTCAGCTAAACCATTTTGCTGAGGAGTACCAGCAGCAGTTCTGTGTCTTGCTATGCCATTTTTCTTGCAAAAATCATTGAAAAATTCAGAGCAGAATTCAAGGCCATTGTCAGTACGAAATCTCTTAACTTTCTTTTCTGTTTGGTTCTCAGCAAGAGTTTTCCAATTCTTGAAGTTTTCAAATGCCTCATCCTTGGTTTTCTGAATGTAAATCCACAATTTCCGTGAGTAATCATCCACAATAGTCATGAAATATTTTGCACCAGAGTGAGAGGGGGTCCTAGATGGTCCCCAAAGATCAGCATGAACATAGTCAAGTGTTCCTTTTGTTCTTTGCTGGCCAACATTGAATTTGACTCTACAAGCTTTGCCATAAACACAGTGTTCACAAAATCTCAGTTTTTCCACCTTGTCTCCACATAGCAATTCCTGTTTTCCCAATTCAATCAGACCTCTTTCACTCACATGGCCCAACCTCATGTGCCATAACTCAGTTTTAGACAACACTCTATCTGTTACAGTAGCTGCTGAACCGATTACTATGTCACCTTCCAATGAATACAAACCATTCTTCTTAATCCCTCTCATGACAACCATGGATCCTTTTACGATCTTCAACACTCCTTTTTCACCTCTGAACACATACCCTTTCTTATCTAGATCACCAAGAGAAATCAAATTTCTCTTAAGATCGAATGCGTATCTTACATCGATGAAGCCTTTCAATCCCATCATGGAATGCGAACCTTATAGATCCAATTCCTGCAATTTTCTGAGGACTTATTATTCCCCAGGAGCACTGATCCCCCTACTTGATCACAGAATTCCTCAAACCAAAATCTGTTAGGAGTCATATGAAAAGTGCAGCCTGAATCCATTATCCATTCAGTTTCTGGATTATTACTAGACACCACTAATGCCTCTGATGATTCATAACCATCTTGAACAATAGCTGCATTTCCTGAATCCTTAGTCCTTTCATTACTGATACTGCCTTTCTGTCTCTCAGGGCAAACCTTCCTAGTATGTCCTTCTTTTTTACAATGATAGCATCTAATGTTAGGAACATTACCTCCACCATTCCTTTGTTGTGACTTAGATCTTTTCTTGTCATGCTTACTGTCTTTCTTCGATGTTCTCCCTCTTACTGTCAATCCTTCACCAGTTACAGAAGACTTTGGCTCCTTTCTTTCATTCAATTCTTTCGAATTCAACGCAGCTTGTACTTCATCCAGAGATAAAGAATCTCTTCCAAACAGTAAGGTTTCTTTGAAATGAGCATGAGTCTTTGGTAAAGAACATAACAGTAACAAGGCTTGATCTTCATCGTCAATAGCAACATCAATATTTTCCAAATCAAGAATTAATTTGTTGAACATATCTAACTGTTCTTCTATAGATTTATCTTCATGCATCTTAAAAGAATACAAAGCTTGTTTGAGATAGAGACGGTTTACCAGAGATTTGGTCATGTACAACCCTTCGAGCTTTGTCCAAACCCCTGCAGCAGTCTTTTCTTTAGAGACTTGTCTGAGCACTTTGTCACCGAGACTCAAGATAATCGCACTGTGGGCTTTCTCCAACAATACTTTCTTATCTTTTTCAGCCATGGTCTTGTCCAGTTTAGCCTCTCCTTCAAGTGCCTCTAACAGACCCTGCTGAACCAGAAGCGCTCTCATCTTCATCCGCCATAACCCAAAATCGTTTTGTCCAGTGAATTTCTCAATCTCATACTTAGGCATGCGACCATGTACTGAATAGTCCACGCTCAGCACCAATTTGTAGTGCCAAGAACAGAATTCACCACAAAACCTTTTATCCAAAGAAACAGAGATAAAACGCAGCAAGAACAAAGTGATATTCAAAGAACAGTAAAAACAAGAAATCAACACCAAGATTTAACGTGGTTCGATTAGAGCAATGTACTCTAACCTACATCCACGGCAGCCACTATTATTGATATCAACTTGTCTTCAAGTGAGAACAAACTCTCTGTTGCAGTTACAGTTTTTACTCACAATGATACAAGAGAAAAATTTCAAATGAAATTTCTGGAATGGAATAAAGCTATGCAACATCAGCTACTTATAGCCTTAACAACCAACAAACTAACGGTTAGCCAAACAAGTGGTTGTTAATAAACTTGTTGACTGAACTAAAGTAACCAACAGTACATTTTTTTTGTTCTATACTTGAATATTATATATATATATATTCTTAATTATTAAGTTCTCGATTCTGTACGTTAGTTAATCATATACTCTGAAATATGAATCAATTAATAGATAAACGTTTACGTAGAGAACGAATAAATGTAATAACCTTAAAACCTACCTAAGATAACTTTGCCAAAGGAGTATGCGAGCAAGATGATGTGGCTTTGTAAATCGAGGCTCATTGTCATGCTCTAAGCCCAACTCACTTAAGATAAATGTAACAACAATAAAACCTATACCTTGAATGAATTTTTAGGTTAGCGCAACTATTTGACTTTACATGGTATTAAAATATATGAAGTAATGATAGTTCACAACCTCATGAATTACAAAAAATACACTTATATACGATCATGATAAGGAAAAAAATAACCTATTGAGTTAGGTGTGTTTTTTGTGATCATTCAATGTATTTATGAATTTATTTTTTCATACAGTTGAACTTTTTATTCACAGTTATCTACTTTACACTTCAATCTCTGAAGTGCATTAAAAAAACTGTCAGTTTTTAAAAGATCCAAACTTCGGACTAGAACTTACACAACATTGGTTTTCCTCAGTGCACATTTTTCTTTTTCTTTTTCGTTACCCCAGTGCAGAGTTACATTTGCATTTACACTCAAATGCAAACCTAGGCATGACCCAAAGTGGATAATCAAACTTGGGGTCAGTAAGAGGCTCCCTAACCAGAGTTTCATCTTTAACTGAAAATACTCCCAATTCAGATGAAAAACCGTCGCTCGAAATCCCAGTGAAGTATATGTGGCTGGCTTGAAGTCCTGGACAGTCTTTAGCAGCAACAGATTCACAATTCAAATCAGCCAGAAACAAAACTTGGTCTTCCAAGCTATACCTTGACGAGACGGGGTGGGCTACAATTTTCTTCTACCTTCAAAATATCAAAGCCAATCGTTGTCCCAATAAATTTTTTTTGGTCATAATACCTCTTCACAACCAAAAGATTTCCTTGAGATCCACTAATTATACATCGAATGGTTTTGACATATTCATTGGTTGGGGATAATCTATACTACCCACCAGAAAGAGTACTAGTAAATATTCGTCATCAACTTTGAGTACGTCAATCTTCTCCCCATTTCGTGTAATAGCATAAAGTTTGTCATTGTGAAATGTCAGATGCCATATTCTTCGTCACTCTGGTAGCCATTCCATGCTTTGCCTCCTATCTTGCACCAGGCCAAGTCTCCATCGTAAGTGACTGTTGCGATGGTGACGGGGTTTAGATTGCTACAGGTTGACATTGCTGTTAAGAAACATGGCTCAGATGAGAGAAAATTGAGAGAATATGAAAATTGATATTGTTTAAAATGAGTGAAGTTAATACAAAGTGATTACATCAAGCCTTTATATAGGCTAACAAACTAACTACTAATCTCTAACTAATTATATTTCTAACAGCCCCCCGCAAGCTGGAAGGTGTTCACACAACACTTCCAGCTTGAGATGAATACAAATGCATATCAAATCAAAAAAGAAATACAATGAGAAATGCTAAAAATATATCGACAGAAAAACATATGAACAACATAAACAAAGCTTAACTATTAAGTAGAAGCCACAACTCAAGGCTTAACCATTTAACAGAAGCTACTAAAGTTTAACCATCAAGAGTAGAAGGTAAAAAATGACCTTAACCACTCAAGACAGAAGCAAGAATATCAAAGCTTAACCATCCACGGCAGAAGCTCACATCAATGCTTAACCACCAAGGACAAAAGCTTAAAATCAATGACAAATCATGAATGAACCAAGATTAACAAAATCAAAAGCGAAAAAAAAATAAAAATAAATGGCAAATATTTTGCCACGTGGCTGCATATACTCCACCAAATCAAAGATGAAAGAGGAAAGTCAAGGAACTTAGAATTCATGACCGAGGCATCATCAATAAATGGCAAAACCAGAGGCATCAAGTGGTATTCCAGCAACTTAAAGGACAACCACAAGGTAGTGCCAACGCCAAGTACAATTTCAAATTTTTTCTTTTTTTGTTTTTTTGTTTTTGTCGCTCTTCATCGTCACTCCAACACCTTCGTCTAATTAACAAATTGCTCAGCAACAAACTTTTAATCTGTTGCACTTCCAAGAATTCCGTTGACCATGACAACGAGATGGTCCGCAGAGGAAGAGTCAAAGCTCCATACATCGCAACTTCCATTGACGGACTTTGAAGCACACACCGTTCTCTATAACGTAATTTTCCATGAGGTAACATAGACAATGAGACGAGTTCGTTCAACTCGCAAAGTAAACATTGGAGATTAGAAGAGTGCCGAAGATCGAGCCGCAGAGCAAATCGTAAAGCAAATCAAAAGTTTGCAAAAAAAAAAATGAACGAAATAGTGATTGAAAGAAAAAGGAGAAAGAGAAAGTGGTAACCGAATGATCCAAAACAGAGGAAGAATCATTGTTCTCGGTGGTGGCAAAGATGGAGGATACAAAGCAATTGAAGGAAATTTTTTCCAAGAAATTGAAAGAGAAAGTGCAAGAAGAAGAATTTAGAGTTCATAAGAATTCCCTACAGCGGAAACTTGAAAATTTCTTTAAGTGGGTACCATGGAAGCTCTGATATCATGTTAAGAAGAAATATGGCTCAGATGAGAGAAAATTGAGAGAATATGAAAATTGATATTGATTAAAATGAATAAAGTTGATACAAAGTAATTACATCAAGCCTTTATATAGGCTAACAAATTAACTACTAATCTCTAACTAATTATATTTTTAACAATTGCGAAAACTAAAAGGTTGCCCAGGCGATGGAATTTGCGTCCCATTTCAGACCCAAGAATATTCGGAATTGTGCTCAAGTCCTACATTACACGCAAAATTTACTCACATGAAGCTCAATTTATCAATTGAGTGTTTATTTTGGACATAGTGGTTTATAATTGATTAGGTACACCTCTTCTATAATCAATTAATCACATAACATGTTCTCGCGAGAATTAGTTACTCCTTTAAACCTCTCTGTTGCTGAGCCAGCTTCATAATCTCGTTCAAGGTATGAGATAATATTAGCACAAAAAAAAATTATAATCAATTGAGAATATGTATCAAAAGAATACTCCGTATGCTTGCTTATGAAAAAAAAGGATAAAAAAAAAACCCTATGTGCCCCAAAATCTTCATAAGGCACCTGTATAATAAAAAAGTTACTTTGAAACTTTAGAAGAAAAGAGATACAAATTATCTCTTGTTAAAGAGATCATGTTTTCTTTTAACCGTTCAACCAATGCTCAGAAATTAATATTTACGAGTTTAAAATTATTGTGGCTTTTTTCCCTACAAGGAAAATTACCATAATTAAATTTTATAACCGGTCCACAGACGATTCATCCTGACTAAGATACATGAATTGGAGAATTAGTTTTGAATTATTCGAATAAAAAAGTTAATTAAATATATGTTCTTTAAGATCATACGAAATATAACTATTGACCTATGAGCTATAAATTAATTATGGGTAGCGAGCTTTTTTAGTATTGAGTAATAACAAGAACTATTACAGAGGAGAGGAGTACAGCTATGGCTTTAGTGGGACTTGCATTAGCAGCAGTGATGTTGCTGATTATACTGCGAGTGCAAGCCAATAAACATGATCACCTTTCCATCTCAACAGAAACAGAAGCCTCATTTTGTTTCTTTGTACCATCACCCTCTTTTAGAAGAAATTTTAGTTCCCAAACAAATTGATCACCTGTGCGTTATATGTTGTAGTGAGAACTGACAACTGTATAAAACAATTCGCCAATTCGGCCTTTGACCATCGTACTTAGAAAAATTAATGTCGTATTAAGTGTGTGAAAGCTGATTGCTCTGCCAAGGAATTCTTCCTATTTACTAATATATTAGGTTCTAGGTTGTCATCCTTCTCCTTTGTATCTCTATCGGTGTTTTACCATTTTAAGGGGCTCCTTTCTCCCTTCCTTTCTAATATTTTCATTGTTTTATTGCTTGTGTTAAAGTGTGTGCTTTTGTTTTGTTTATCTCACTCTCCTTTGTTTTCCAGGTCATTTGTGATGTGTGTGATTCTTCATGACATTTTGAGTTCAGTTTGTATACATTTCATTATCTTTTTAGTACATTTATTCATTTAATCCTCCGTTTTTGTTTTTGTTCGGATAACTGCGGTGTGTTTATGTTCAATTGCAGGAATGATGCAATATTGAAGCTTGGTGGAGCCAAAACGGAACTACCCTGAAGAGATACTGAGATCTCAAAGTTAGCTGGACCCCCGAGGAATAATTTGAGCATAACTTGAGTTACGGAGGTCATTTTGAAGTGATTCCGGTTGCTATGGAAAGCTAAGATACAAAGCTACTTCTGCAGAGTTTTTCTTCTCCTCTCTTCTTACTTTTCTATTTTATTTTCTGAATGTTGTTCTTCATTCTTATGGATTGTATTTTGATAAACATGTTTGAGTAGTTCTTTTGTTCTAGGAATTGGTAGTAACCCGATGGTGTATTAACAATGTTTGATGTATGCATTTGCTATATCTTCAATGCTAAGTTTATCTTGATTTAGTTTTTGGCACACCAAGTGTTTGTGAAAATGCTGGCCACATTGTTTGCATGATCTTAGTCATTAAGGAAAAAACTAAAAGGTAACTCTTGATAATTGAACTTCATGAACTGAACTTGAGCTTTTAAATCACGAAGGTAAATTAAAACTCTCGAGGCTTGAATCATCTGCTCTTAATGGATTCTTTCTAATTTGATTATCATGAAAATAGAAGTTGAGTTAGATTGAATACGTTATTGTATTCTGAAAGTAAACAATAATTCTTTAGGATGACTCGTCTTCAAGAGTAACTTAGTTGAGAAGAGGTGATAACCATACAAATTTGTTAATTACCATCATGGTGAACCCATATCCTAGATTCCTTAAAAACCAGATTTCTATACACTGTTTTTCTGTATTCATTTCAAAAATAGATACTCTTATTTATTTACAGATTTTAGTTTCTATGTACTTGTTCTATCACCACAATTTTATAACATTGGTTTCAGCTAGTTAATCACAATTAAGGATAATTGTTAATCATAATCCAAATCCTTGTGGATCGATATTTTTACTACTTGATGAAATCGTGCACTTGCGATACAAAACACATCAATTTGCCAGATGAATAAAACACCGTTTATCTCTTGGAGTAAAAAAAAAATAAAGCACAAGTCTGTCTTTGATTATTTAATTCTTTGCTGAAGAAGTCGCTCAAATTTAATTATTTGAGTATATATTAAGCATATAAAAACTAATTTCAGTTTACAAAATATGCACTAATATATATAAAGTGGGAATATACTTACATCAAGTGTAAGTCTTGACATACTAACATCACTCAATAATTTTTTGTAAAATGTGAATTTAATCAATCCAACTATTGAATCATATACTATTATCTTAATAATCATGCATACCAAATTTTTAAATAAATCGGACATATATAATTATCTAATCTAATAATAAATAATTTAGTTATATTTTAAAATCATATTATATATTAAAATAAAATAATATGATGAAATATTAAATAATTTTTTTATAGGGTTAATATATCTTATGAGAATTTTTAATTCAATGTTAAATTGGTTAAATTTATATTTTATAAAAAATTATTAAATGATGTAAACGTGTTAAAACTTATATTTAATATAAATAAATTTTCATATATATATATATATATATATATAATATGATTTCGTCATATATGGGTCGGGATGAATTGACATTAGTGTATTAGTAAAAGTACTATAATGAAAAAGAAAGACAAAAGTGGAATTGATATTAATAATGAGAGAGAATTTGACTTTATTATTAACTCTACTCATTATCATTTATCTTTTAAATTATTAAATTTTGCAATACAAATTATATAATCTTAAATTATTATTATATAATTTCTAATTAATACAAAATCTAATAATTAAAAAGATACAACATAACAAGTTAAATGAGTAATAAAGTCAAATTTTCTTTTACTAAAATGTCAAATTCTCTCTCATTATTAATATTCGATTTTAATTTTTTCTTTTTTCATTGTAGTAGTCAGACTCCACTACAATAAAGAAGATCTTGAGCCATTAAATAAACATAAAATCAAAGGGTAAGACATTAGTGTAAGACTTTTCTCTTACTTTATACCGGTATTAATTGATCATATATATATATATATATATATAGAGTGGAGATTTACTTACATTAAGTGTAAGTATAGATATAATTACACAACTCAATAATTTTTTTATAAAATATGAATTTAACTAATCTAATCATTGAATCATATGTTATTATTTTAATGATCATGCATATTAAATTTTAAAAAAATTGGACATATATAATTATCTAATCTAATAATAGATAATTTACTTACATTTTAAAATCATGTTATACGTTAAAATAAAGTAATAAGATGAAGTATCAAATAATTTTTTAATTATAAGAAATTTTATGTGATTGATTTATCTTATGAGAATTTTCAATTTGGATTAGTTAAATTCATATTTTACAAAAAATTATTAAGTAGTGTAAGTGTTTCTAGACTTACACTTTGTGTAAGTGTATTCTCACTTATATATATATATGAATTCTACTCTATCCATAAATCTCTATTCCAAGTAATTTTATATAAAAATATTATTTAGTTAGAGTAGCACAAATCGTTAGGTAGGATAAAACGACCCATATATATATATATATATATATATATATATATATATATATATGAAGTTTACTTTGCCGTGTTAGCTTATAGGGTGCTATTGACCAAGAGAAGGAGAAAAGTATTTGTAGTTGCGTTTTTCATTTGGGAGGTAAATAATTGCGTTTTTATTATAAGGATAATTTGTTCACATAACTGGACGTGTAATCCATTGTTGAAAAAGAAAATAAATAGGAAAAGAAACCCAAATTGTTACGAACAAAATCCAGCTTAGATTCTAACCTAACTAATTTGGGACATTCTTCCATGTTAATACTTTTCCTGCGTCTATAATGTGTCATTTGAAGGGATGTCGCTTTCGAACTGTCACATGCCAATGCTTTGATGATTATAAAAGAACAAAGAAATACTAACAATGAAATATTTGTCTTAGCTATATATAATGAGCCAGATGATGGGCTCTGCAACTAGAGTAATACAATGAAACATAATTCTAATATATATATATATACATATATATATATGGCACTATTTTATTATAAAAAGTGCACAAAATCAACCATGATCATTGATTTTTACATCAACTCTCAAAATTAAAAATTACTTAAAGGTTAAGTGATCATTTAAAAAAATTATATACTTTTATTTTTAAATGTTAATCATTTATATATAATTCAATGATCAATAATTATTCATCTCACTCTCATAGTAATTTAATTATTCCTCTCACCATATATATTCCTTCCATTAAATCAAGGTTAAATTAGAAGTAAAAAATTAGAATCTTAATTAAGAGAAAAAGTATCTTGAGACAGTACGTGCAATCTTAAGTGGATGAAAAAAGTGAAGTTTTAATTTACATGGAGGTTACTAAAATTAATGACTTATTCTTAATTCTACACGTGCATTTCTGTAATCATGTTTTTTGGTTCACATGCAATAATTTTTCTGATTAATAATTTCACAACTACTTCATATTGGAATGGATGACTTTAAGGCAGCGGATGACTTTAAGGCAGCGACATTTGTTTAAGAACATTCTAACAAACAGACCTATTCCTTTATTGCCAAAAGGTTTAGATTGCCCAATAGGTGCGACTTGTTTACACGAAGGTTTAGGTATGAGTTACAGCCTTATAGGTGACATGTTTGCTGGCAATGTGATTGTTACCTTGCTACCTGCTTCCTGGTTGATACACATATATAAATGCTCATTTATCTTTTTTTTTTTAGCATAATTTGTGTTTATCTATACATGGAAACCGAAATAAAGAGGACAATTTGGGATAACATTCTAATAGGATTAGGTGTTTGGTTTACATATATGATTTGGGTGAAAAATTGGTAGATAATATTTATATGTAAAATTACATTAAATACTCATTTTTAATTTTTTATCCCTAATTTTAAGGGCATACTAAACTAACTAGCATGCAGTTTCACCTTATTTTTCTTATAAATTGTCAATATTATTACCATCCCATTGATTGTATATTGTAAAAAATTTATGTCAACATCCTTAAAAAATCAATAAAAAAGATAATAGTACTTTTAAAGATGCTATTATTCTGCTTCTTGTCATTAAAATTATATGATATGAAAGCCTGGTAACAAGCTTAATCCATAAAAAAAATTACAAATAAAAATGAAAATATTTTGCATGTAATAATGAGAAAATTTTATATCAATTAATAAAAAAAAATTGTAAGACCACAAGATGTTCTTATATACTCTTTAAGTGTGGGACTAATCTTTGTTCAAGTGTCAGTTTAACCCTGATCACAAGGTACTTACAATAAGTTTTGTACTTATATATCGCATGTAAAGTCTGCTTATATAAAACTCAATTTAACAATTTATCCAAATCTCGTGGTTTATTAATAATTTTTTTAATTGCTATCATGATACTTCAATGAATTATTATTATTATTATTATCAAATAAACATGCAACATTTATACGTATTACATTATTTAAAACTCTGTCATTTTAATGGCGAGTTTGTTCTCTTGGGTTCAAACTTGTGGCTCTTTATTAATGCAGCGATGCTATTCTTGAATGCAATCAATAAGCCTTTTGAGGTGCACATCCTGCCCTGACTCGATGGATTGAAACAATCTATCTACCTCAAGTTTTTTTTTTTTTATATAGAAAAAGTGTTATTTAAAATTCATAAATCTCATAGTATAATAAAATTGTGATATAAATATTTACTTATTTACTAGTTTTTAGAAACTCAAAGTTTGATACCTAAGATTGATAAGTGCAACTAAATAAGGGTGTCTATTTATTTAGGTATCTAAAATAGGTATCTAATGAAATGTCCTACCAAACATGGAAATCCTAAATGCCTAAGCATCCAAGATGTATGAATATTTAATATTTGTGTGTACCAAACACATCATTTTGTAATTACTTATTCCTCTAGCTAACCTAATGTTGAAAGTAATATTAGATTTTTTAAATGATTAGGGAATCTGGTTCAAATCTTTGTCTAATACAAAAAGAACCAGCAAATGGGGTATCTTTTTGGTCATATGTGATTTGGACCCATCAACTACTTCAGTATGCATGGCTTTATATATAGTCATTCATTAATCTGTAATAATCTACTGAATTGGCACAAGATGAAGACTCTGCATGTCTTTCTATTTTCTCTCTTTGCTTTTCAGACATGGTTGTTTGCTTCTACAGCCACGGAAGCTAGACTATTGCTGACACTGGGTAATTACTAATTACTTACGTGTATGATTTTGCATTTTGTTTCACTATTACTCATTTTACACACGTAATTTTAAAGGCTTGGTAGGTTTCATTGAATGTATAGGAAACTGACATGAGGAGCATATCTGCAAGGCAGTCAAATTAAGTGATTATTGATCGTATTGAATCATTGGGTATATGTACCAAAAAAAGAATCATCAGGTATATAAGTAATTATTTGAAATTCACTTAAAAATTAGTAAATTTGTTAACTTTGAGTAGCTATATTAATTCATTCTTGTCTACACTTTCTAAAAGTTAAAAAACTGTTCTATTCTGTCAAAAAAAAAAAAACTGTTCTATTATATAGCTTATATAATTAATAGAGGAACCTGATGAACATTATATCGATCCAGTATCTATTTCATTTTATACTGACACAATCTATATCTAACATGCCACCTCTTTTGGTTAAGCAGAGAATTCAAGCAATTGTTCGTTTATGGACACAGGTTTTTGGAGAAGACCTCGACGTTCACCACCACCACCACCTCCAGGCTATTCTCCTGGACCAACTTCAAAACTAGAGTCTCCTCCCAGCCCATACATTGTTGGAGGCTTAATATATCGACGGTCACCACCACCTCCTCCAGGCTATTCGCCTGGACTAACTCTAAAACGAAGATCGCCTCCAAAGCCTTACATTGCTATAGGATCACTCCCTGTAAGTACTTCTGAACACGCACCAGCTCTAAAAGATCTCGTGTATGAGAAACCTCCTCCAAATCCCTATGCAGCTTCAGCATGATTAATTGACGATATGTACATGTAGCTAAAACTATGGAGATAATACACTTTAGTCACTTAGTTTACCTACCGTTGCATCACAAATTAGATGGCCCTATGTGAATATTTTTCTATATCTGCTGGCCAAAAGATTCGAAGGTTCTTCGCTTTGGTCAGGACAAGCCAATAGGGATGTTATGAGGCTTTGTATGCTTTAAGAAAGAACAGCTTCCTGTAAATTAGATTGATGTTTGCTTATGTGTGTTCGTTCCAAATATTGATTGAAGTGTATAAGTGCAATTGTGCTAATTAAGTTGATACTCCTTTAATCCGATGTTTAGGAAGCGGTTGGTATGTTGTGATTTTAACACTAGGATAACTATATATAAGAAAATTATTATTTGTGGTAACTTAACTATTTATAGGTTATTGTTGCTGGTAGTAATGAATCACTTGAAAAGGAAATTTTCTGCAAAAGACAAAAACTTAAAACACCAGTAGAGATAAGCTGGTTGGTTAGCGACAGTGAGCTAACTTATCTATATGCAGAATTCAAAATTTAAACAGAGCATGCACATACAAGTTTAATAATCAACAAAGAAACATTTACACACAAGCAAAACAAAGAGAAGGGTTAAGAAAGAGCTTACGCAGCGAAATTTATACTGGTTCGACCCATTGTAGAACCTACATTCAGTCCCTAACAAAGCTGAGAATTTTTACTATCAACAAAGTGTTGTTTAATCAAACTTATTTTCTTCAAGTTAGAAACAATAAGTTGTTCTTTCAATCTTGCTCTTAGGTCACTCTTAGACCTATAAACTAGCTAGCTAGCTCACAAGCTAGATAAGCAGCCATACAAGGCTTTACAAAAGGTGTTTAAAAAGAAACTCTCAAAAAAGTAAATGCTCAGTACAATGGTAGGACAATTCTCAGAGAATGATATCAGTAAATGATCTTGCTCAATGTATTAAATTTTCTAAAGGAAATGGTATTTGCAGATAGCCTTGAATTTGAACATTACAGCATAAGAACGCTGCAGTTTATGTACTATATATACCAGCCATCCATATATTCTTTTGACAACTAGTGGGGTGCATGGTGTTCTTTCTTCTCCTTTTTGTATGTCCTTTCATTTTGTCTGGTACTATCATAGCCATTTCAAAGAATATTCTAACATTTTAGCAGTTTGGGAAACCTTCTAGAATCATCTTGCAGCTGGAGACCAGAAGCAGAGTTGAATAGAGAGTTTGTGGGTTTTGATCATGAGCTAGCTTATCTTCGGTTCATGAGTTGGTTCATCAGTGTATTTCAGACTTGTTCTTTAAGCAAACCAATCTTGATCATTAACATGTTCTTCTCTATCCTTCCAGTACCTAGTTCAAGTGTGCAGCGATTACTCACGTCCATGAGATAGCTTATCAATTTGCTCATCTTTAAGAATTTCAACTTTAATGCTTGGATAAATCTGCATAATAGTTTTTTTTTTTTTAACTAGGATCAAGTGTAAGAAATCAATGGAAAATAAGAGATATTGTTTGTAATCATCATAAAATCAATGCTACGAGAATTCCTTGAGCTAGCAGTTGCTAATGTAAGTCTCACCATGTACGCATTTTGCATCCATATCTCTCTCTCTCTCACAGACACACACACACACATTAATGTAAGACTTGATCACTCTTACACATTTGAATATTTTTTATTGAATAATTTTCTTACAAAATCTATCATTGGATTGAAAGTTCTAATCATATAAACATACCTATAAAATTTCACATTAATCCAAAATTATTTTATAATTCATTGATACACATCAAAATTAACGTAATATAATTGAACTATATAAAAATATGAACTACTTGATTACATTCTTATTGATATTTAATTTTTTCAAAATTTGACATTAATGATCAATATGATGGATAATTATAATTTAATAGTTGGGTTGATAAAAAATACACTTAATAAAAAATTATTGAGTGATTTAAGTAAATTAAGTTTTACATCGATGTCAATTGATACTGACCTGTATATATATAATAATTTTCTTTATAATTTTGAAAATAAATAAATATTTATTTATATTTATTTATATCTCAAAGGATGTTCTTTAAGTCAAAAGATATCTGATAGTTTTTTTCAATTTCATTTTTATTTCTAATTTGAGATTAATTAATCAATAATTTGATTTTTTAAATTTTAAAATTAAATTAAAATGTTACTAGTTAATTATAGGATTTAATTTTAATTTACTGCCGGTGTAAAGTTTCTTTACACTGTCATTCTATCATATGTTGTCACATTATTAAAAAAGTTAAATTTTCTAAATAGTTGTTGTGATATTCAAACTTTTTTAATGATTTAGAAATACATAATTAGATGACAGTGTGAAAATTTTTTACACTGGTAATAAATAAAAATTAAACTCTTAATTATATCATAGAATGACAGTTTTACACATTTTTAAATTTAAAAGTGAATAAAAAATAGGCTTCTAACTTCAATATATATATAAAAAATAAAAAATAAAAAATAAAAAATAAAAAATAAAAAATAAAAAATCCTTAAAAGTAAAAAGTGGGTGTAAGTGATGGGTTTTTGTGGTTAATTTAAATGTAGAAACAGACACAAACGCGTAAGCGCCACCAAGAGTGAGGTATTTTCTTTTTTCCATCTACATACCCAAGATTGAGTTAGCTAATGCTGATGTTTTCCCGGGAATTCTCCTAAGCATAAATCGATCTGAATTTTGTTGGATCTAGATTTGTTTCTTCAAGTTGTTCAGGTATGTGTTCAAAACTTTCAATTTTATCCCGTCCATTTACAGCTTCATTTAGTTCAGTTCACCATTGGAACGGCCCACAACTTGACTATCTATTGATTGGGGCCTTTATGTTAGATTGGGGCTGGAATTCTAGATCACAGATGTGCAGACTCTAAAAGCTCCAGAATGAGCACCAGGTAAAATCTTGCTCCAACAGACACTGACTGAAGTGACTATGTCTATGAGGGATTCACTAACCTACACATTCTTGCTCCTCACCTAGCCTCATTAATGATGCATCATTCAAGAAATGCTCTAAAGCTATTTATGAACACATTTGAATAGTAGGTCGTCGCTATGTGGAATTCTGCCTTCCCAGCTCCATTTTCCGATATTAGAACAGGGACATAGTGCATGTTTGTCGTGCATATTTTGATTCGATAGTTGTATTTGATCCATAGATTGGATAGTGGTAACTTGGTGATGCTTACGCTTATATGTATATTTCTATGGATTTATAGTTCTTGGTCGTGGTTACCTTGGATGCTACATATAAGAAATGCGTGGCATTTGAATATTTGTACATTCTCAAGCTCTTCTCTAAACATATAGTAAATTAACTCAGCACAGCTAAGCTAAAGTTTGAATTCCCACACTCAATTATCCTAGCTAGAAAATTTATCTTAGAATGTCTATGCCAACAAAAAAAAAATCTAGGAAATTGGGAATTACTCTCATATGTGAAGGAGCCGGTGTTGTGAAGTAAAATGTAGTTTTTTGAGTTCTTTACACTTATTTGGAATCCATCGTGATGAACATTTCTCTTTATCTAATCTTACCAAATCACATTTTTTAACTAAGTTCTTCAATGCTGAACCATTAACTTTGACCATGTTAATGCTTAAGTGTAAAAAATAAAAACTCCCTTGTAAACAGAGGCAAACTTCGGATTCTAAAACTTCGAAACTAGTCTTTAGGGGGGCCCTGAAAATGCATTTAGGGGGCGTTTTGGTGCACAAGCATCTTAGATGCTTGAAGCAAAATGCTTATGTCTAGTATGCGGGTATGAAATGACCGTAAGTATATTAAGTGTCATTTATTCAGCTAAAATGCTCATTATGTGTGGGCATCTGATACCGTTTCAAATCCATAAGAATTTTAGATGATTGAGCATGAGATTTGACATTTTTTATGAATTACTTAATCTTACTATCTCATTATAATTTTTTCCTTTTTTATAAATACTCATTTATCCTTATCAAGTTTATGCATTCATTCATTTATAAATAGATAAAAATGAATTTTATATATACTAATGAGAAAATTGTTATTAATAAAAAAGTTAGTTGATAATATCATTTTTATAAAACAACCATAGTGTATTGTTTTATGTTATTAAAAATTCATAATTTTCATGGTATGATAAATTATGATATAAATATTTATTTTATTAATTATAAATACAAAATTAAGAAATGATATCTCTTAAAAAACTATGTGTCTGAGATTAATAAGTGCTACTAAACAATACATCATTATCTAGCTAGGCATCTATAAGAGTGTGTTTGGTTTTAATTTTTCAGTTAAATATATTTTTATCTTATTTTTGCTTTTAAAATTTTATAAAATAAATTTTAAAAAAAATAAATATAATATAATATTTTTATAATTAAAATTAAAATATATCTAATTAAAAATAATAAAATAATAAACAAACGAAACGGGTTCCAAGATTTCATATTAAAAATGAGAATGCTACTAGTCCAGATATCTTAAATCCAACTAAAATGTTTGTATTCTAAACATTTCTGTTGGAAGGTTGGGGAAAATTAAATTCCTTGGAGTTTCTAAGCAGTTTCCCTACTTTTCCTAGGGAAAGGCACTGTCCATCCCCCAGCAAGATGGTGGCCAGGTGCCCTTTTGCCGTAAAACTTTTCTCCTTCTACTTGAATCATAATTGTTGTATAATTTTTTTATTAAATAAATATTCAATTTAGTTTTTTAAAAATATACAGGACATGTCTTTTAATTATTTTTTACATTAAATTAATTTTTTTAAAGAGTCAATTTGATGTTAAAAAATAACTTTAAAATATTAATTTAATGTTAAAAATTTAACATTGAATGACTATTTTAATATAAAAAATTATTGAAAGACCAAATTGATATCTCATGTATCTTTGGAGAACCAATTTGAGTATTTACTCTTTTTTTTTTATTTTATCCTTCCTTAAATTAACAATTTATTTTTTTAAAAAAATATAATTAACTTCATGTAGAGACAATTTCAATACAAAAATCAAGGTGCCCTATGAAGTTAAAAACTTTAACTTCTGTGAGCATGTTAAGAAATAAAACCTATTCATGTGGTTACCTATAAGTCATTTTCAAAATACCGTAAGAGATTGTGATAGAAATAGAATTAATTTATCCAACTTATATAAGATTTTAATTATAGCAAATGAAAAGGATGATAAGGAAAAACAATACCTTTGTTAGTCAAGCAATCCGATTCACTACGCATATACA
This sequence comes from Styphnolobium japonicum, assembly GCA_023212625.1. Lineage (NCBI taxonomy): Eukaryota > Viridiplantae > Streptophyta > Magnoliopsida > Fabales > Fabaceae > Styphnolobium > Styphnolobium japonicum. The sequence continues at coordinate 7,093,240 of JALBWW010000007.1, read as the reverse complement.
GTTTGTGGTTATTATGTGGTCCTAATAAACAACATATATTTGTTAGTCAAGCAAACTTGTTATGTTCAGAAGAAAAGCACAATGATGGCGCATGTACAAAGTTAACATTAAGAAAATATATCAAAGCAAGTGCAACTACACTTAGTGGACATCACTCCCTGTAATTCCCCAGTAAAAGTCGCAAATAACACTCGTAAAACTATGGTTTCTTGGACTGACCAACTTCACTGATCACGTGTAACATACACAAGCTATTATGCTTCTTCGGTCATCACTGTGAATAATTAGTTCTTAAATGGTTAAGGTGACAAATGCCTAACACCAAGAACATGAAATGAACCAACCCAACATGATCCCTTTTCTTTGTCTTTCGGATAAAGGCAATGCAATATTGCTTTGTTTATGAAGTATTCATAACATTTGGTAGTTTCCTACCATCAGTTTCTACCTTACTCGTGTTTCACTGTGAGCGTAGAAGCTACAAAATTATGAAAGATAATCATACGACGTGATTTTAGAGGCAAATTAATTGCCAACTTAATAACCACTGCATTATAAATTCATAACGATAAAAGGCTCTTTGTTCTAAATCATGTTTGGTCTTTGTCTTTTCTTTTTCTTTTTCATCTCTTCAATTACAAATTTTGATATAAACTAACAAATGAAGATTAATCTATAGAATTTTAATTGCGCTCTCTTCTCGAAATTGATGGCACCTTTGAAGGCCCACAAAAAAATGGGAAATTTATGGTACCTTCCAAAGTCCCATTTTATCGAAACAGTAAAACACTGCAAGTCCAACCTGAACTGGTCTTGGCCCAATGAATGTAAGGTATTACGTACAATGCCCATGGAGTGTGGGTGGAAGCAAAATACAAAATGACGGTTTTATTTTTCTTGTCTTTTATTCTTAGGGTATACATTAGATTAGAAGGAAAATTATTTTTCTTTCCAAACACTCATGAAGGTAAAATTCGATTTTTAAGTTCTCATATCATGCTAAAAAAGGATTCTATCTAGTAAATCCACTGACATTTTTTATGTTTAATTTACAAATATGAGAACAAGTAAAGCTACAAGAAAGAGGGGAGTGGCGATGGAAAAAGATAGACTTGGAATGGACAAGGAGAATTAGATAATCTGACTTGCTTGTAACATGGAGATAACAAAGAGAAGAAGAAAATAGAGAGGCCAAAGTCAATGATTATAACAGCTCATTCTTCAGTAGAAAAACTTGCCTACTCTAAATGAAGACTTCTTCTTACTGGCTACTGGCTTGGATTTAATTCCTACTACAGACAGTGTACGGATTAAATCCTGACTTTTGGATTAGACAAGATTTTCTCCATTACCTCGCCTAGTTGACAAGGTTATCCATCCATGGCTAAAATCCACGTTCAATTTTGATTTAATAGTTAAAATTAACGCTAGTTAGAGTAACTAGAATTCTCTTATTTTAACCATGTCTTATTTGATTTTGATTAGTTAGGTGAGGGAAGCAGAAAAGAAAATGAGAAAGTTTTTTCATTCCACCTGATGTACTTCTTCAGTATAGTAGAAAATAAAACTGATTAATAAATCATTAGCAAAAGATAACTCTTCAGAGATATACTTATAATTCTTAATATAAGAAAAGAAAGAACAAATTTCTAGTTTAATGCCTTTCAAACAAAAACTGGCAGAATTCTTTACAAAAAAAACTTCCTCTCGTGTTCTGTGTATTTCTTTCGTTTACTTTCTTTGCTACTCTTTCCTCCTATTAAGAAAATGCATTGTACACTAATTAAACCGATGATGACCAGAAAGAAAGCAAACAGGAAAGCTCCTCGCACTATCCTCTAGTTAGAGTACGGAGGGCACGTGTATCCATTCTTATATTGTCTCAAGCCACCAACCACCCCAAGTTTCGATTCTTATATGGTTCACGTTTTCCAATCTATAACCAAACAAGAATTCGTGACTAGTAAGTATAGAAACACTTAGCTTAAAAGATTTAAATGTAATTCCCGCCGCTAATAATCTCTCATGCCATCTGTAAATACTGACTTGGCCTTTAAACAGAGTCCCTCTCCTAAACTTTTTTCTAACAAGGAAAAAAAGAGTTCAGATGTAAAAACGTCAACTGCATGCGTTCATAGGCGACCCTTGTGACGACAGCATATGTTTGCACTGTTGCACAAAAAAATGTCTGATATTTTTTTTTTCTTTTCCTGTTTTTTTTTTTGTGTGCTGCGCAGCCATTCTTACAATTTAAAATGTCAACTGGACCTGTGCATGTGAGTGCGCCACTGTTGAGTGCAGCACATGATTGCAAGCTGCATAGGAAATTTCATGCGCAAAAGGTTCAGATTATGTTCATGTCCTATTTAGAGGACAACATCCACCAGTCTCTAGCACCAACATCTCGTCTCCTCCCAAATGGGGCATTCGGTTGAGTTGAGTTGAGAGTCTACTCATCATCTACTGAAATTTTCTTTCACAAATCATCTCATCTATTGAATTGTTTCAATGATACTAGCATTCACACATTGACTCATGCCACACTACGTAATGTCATACACCTAAGCATTTTCATTCTCAACGCCCAAAGTAGAAGGCAGTGAGAGAGAGTGGGAAGGATCTTACGCAAAAATTATTATTACTGAGTAGTGTTTTCAACCAATACAGCATGGTTTTCTTAGAAACACTGTTCTTCCTTCTACTTCTATACCCAATTTCAACATTTGGTCACTATCTTCCAGGGCACCACCCTTGTCATTCTTTGCAAACAGATAAAGCTGCTCTTCTGGAATTCAAGAAAACAATCATATCTGATCCGAAGTCCTCACTTGCTAACTGGGATGAAGCTGGTCAGGTTTGCAACTTCACAGGTGTTGAATGTGATGAATTCCATCACCGAGTTATACAGCTAATCCTTCATGATAACGATCTCGTGGGGCTGCTTTCACCTGTCCTTTCCAATCTCACTGGACTGCACACCCTTGAGATTGCTAACAATCATTTGTTTGGCATTATTCCACCTGAGTTTTCCTCCCTCAGACGTCTCCACCGTATCTTACTTCAGGGGAACAATTTGCATGGTTCCATACCAGAGTCCTTTTCCCAGCTTTCCAAACTTAAGCTTCTACATATTAAAGAAAGTAACATAACAGGTTCACTTCCTCCATCTCTCTTTTCCAATTGCACTCTACTAGACAATGTGGACCTTTCCAGTAACTCTCTAAGTGGTAAAATCCCAGAAGAGATTGGAAACTGCCGAGCCCTGTGGAGTCTTACTTTATACAACAATCAATTTACTGGACAGCTTCCTCTCTCTTTAACTAATTTATCAATTGAAAACATAGACATTGAGCATAACTCTCTGTCAGGTGAATTGCCTACAGAGTTTGTAAGCAGCTGGCCCGATCTTCTTTACCTTCATTTATCATACAACCACATGACAAGTTATGATAACAATACCAATCTTGATCCATTTTTCACTGCTCTTAGAAACAGCACTGCTCTAGAGGAGCTTGAATTGGCAGGCATGGACCTTGGTGGAAGGTTCTCCAATACTGTGGTCAGCCCACTTGCCCCCAGTCTAAGAATTCTACTGCTGCACGAAAACCAAATATTTGGATCAATTCCTCACAACATAGCAAATCTTTCTAGGCTCTCCATCCTGAATTTAACATCCAATCTTCTAAATGGAACTATTGCACCCGAGATCTGCAGGTTACCAAACTTGGAACAGCTTTCCTTATCAGACAACCTGTTCAAAACTTCAATTCCAGAAGCATTGGGCAAGTGTCTACATCTGGGTCTACTTGATCTGTCACATAATGAATTTTCAGGTAGGATTCCAGAAAGTTTGGGAAATTTGGTTCGACTAAATTCTCTGTTTCTCAACAATAACCTCCTCTCAGGAACAATACCTTCTACATTTGGACAGTGCACTAATCTGTACAGGCTTGACTTGTCCTATAATAGATTAACAGGAAGCATCCCACGGGAACTCTCAGGCCTGCGTGAAATCAGAATTTTCATTAATCTCTCACATAATCAACTTGAAGGTCCCCTGCCAATTGAGCTCAGCAAACTGGAAAAGGTTCAGGAGATGGACCTTTCATCAAATTACCTAACCGGAACTATCTTCCCTCAAATAGCAAGCTGCATTGCTATTTCGGTTATAAATTTTTCAAACAATCTTCTTCAAGGTAAGCTCCCAGAATCCTTAGGTGATCTGAAGAACCTCGAATCCTTTGATGTTTCAAGAAATCAATTATCTGGATTGATACCAGCAACACTTGCTAAAATTGACACACTTACTTTCCTCAATTTATCATTTAACAACCTGGAAGGAATGATTCCATCTGGTGGTATCTTTAATTCAGTGTCAAATTTGTCATTCTTAGGCAACCCACTTGTTTGTGGGAATATAACAGGCTTATCCTTGTGTTCTCAACGGAGACAGTGGTTTCACACTCGTCTATTCTTGATTATGCTAAGTTTAGTCATCTTCATATCAACATTCTTGTCAACAATTTGCTTCGTAATTGGATGCAAGCGTCTTAAAGTAATCATCTCTTCTCAGGGGACTGAGGCAGGCAAAAAACCAGCTAGGCCCGAGTTGATATCTAACTTCCCAAGAATCACGTATAAGGAACTATCAGATGCCACTGGAGGATTTCACAATCAGAGACTAGTTGGATCAGGTAGTTATGGACATGTCTACAGGGGAATTCTTCCAGATGGGACACCAATAGCAGTCAAGGTGCTGCATATGCAATCTGGAAATTCCACCAAGAGCTTTTACCGAGAATGCCAAGTTTTGAAGAGAATTAGGCACAGGAATCTGATAAGGATTATCACAGCATGCAGTCTACCTGATTTTAAGGCTCTTGTTCTACCTTACATGGCCAATGGGAGCTTGGAGAGCCGCCTTTATCCTTCTTCTGGATCATCAGACTTGAGTATAATCCAGAGGGTGAACATATGCAGTGACATAGCTGAAGGGATGGCCTATTTGCATCATCATTCTCCAGTCAGAGTCATACACTGTGATCTAAAACCAAGCAATGTTCTTCTCAATGATGACATGACAGCTCTAGTCTCTGATTTCGGGATTGCAAGGTTAGTTATGAGTGCCGGAGGAGGAAATGGTGGGGTTATGGATAACATGGGGAACTCTACTGCAAATTTGTTATGCGGATCCTTTGGGTACATTGCACCAGGTATTGTGTGTAGATCTTGTCTCTGCAGTCTGTATCTTGCAAAAGTACTTGAAAACGAAATCATTAGAAGGAACATAAAACAAAGCTCAGTTAAATCTGAAAATGGTCACCCACCGACCTAACTATCAGAGACCAAGTAATTTAATTAGTTCATAGCAAAATATCACGACTTAATTCAATCTAAATTTGTTACAACATGAAACCAGCAACACAAAGTGTGTTACACAAATTTCTTGGTAACTGTATTATGTTTGTCATGCTAAGTTTATTGTAAATATTCATAATTTCTGAAAGTTTTAATTTTAGTTCAAACAGAAAGTCATCAATATTCTTCCTATACTTTCTCATGCAGAATATGGATTTGGATCAAATACATCTACAAAAGGAGATGTCTACAGCTTTGGCATTCTAGTTCTTGAGATGATGACTAGAAAAAGACCAACAGATGACATATTTGTTGGCGGGTTAAGTCTACACAAATGGGTAAAGAGTCACTATCATGGAAGGGTAGAAAAAGTGTTAGACCCTGCTCTGGTGACAGCTTCAAGAGTTCAATCCCAGGAGGTGAAAAGGATGTGGGAAATTGCAATTGGGGAGTTAATTGAGCTGGGGATCCTTTGCACACTGGAGTCACCTTCTACAAGGCCTACCATGCTTGATGCAGCAGATGACTTGAATCGTCTCAAGAGATACCTTACTGAGGACACAACTGGAACTTTTGCCTCTTCTCTTGGAATTTCATCTTCCACTATAGGTGATTATTAACTCTCTTTTTTTTTCCAGCACATAATGCGAAATGCCACCGATTATCATATATACTTCTGCATTGTCCAATAGCAGGTCTAACCTAAAACTAGCAAAGGATTAATTGAATTTTCACATACTATGTGATCAGATAACAAGATGTGACCATTAACGACTTCTAAAAATGCGTAGCATGTTTTTGCTGTAAGCCTGTAATAAACAGTAAATTATTAGATGTTCACAGGATTAATTTTTTTCACAACTTAAGATAAAGAGCATCTGCAAGATTTAGATGTTCTAAAAGATATATAGGGCATGTTTCTCATAACAAACAGAACATCTTACACTGACAATACCATTATTCACATACAAAAATAGCTAAACAATGAATTGATAACTTAGGTTTGAAGATCAACGATATTTTGATTATTAAAAGCAGAAATCAAGTGAGGTTCTCCACGCCAGAAATCAGTATTAAATACTTTTAGTTGTGCAGTCTAAATGACATTAATTGCTTACGAATCCAGTAAGGGAATCAATGACCCAGATACAAACTCATTTTGCTTCTCAACAAATGACACCTAGCAATCAGCCAAATGATACATCGTATGCAATTTATAAAACCACAAACACTTACTGATTTTATACAACCATAGACAATACTATATAGTATGGGTATAAGTTGTAAGTTATCCTCAAAATTAACACTTAGCAATGCACAGCAGATTGTCAACCTGAAAATTGAAACTACTGATAACACAAAGCAATACCAAAGCCTTCAACCACTTTTCAGTATTATCACGTAGTCCGGCACAAATATCAAAGGGGGATAGAGAAAACAACCTTTGGCCTGCCATAATCATGCTTGGAATTGTACTGTCATCTCAGATTGTCAACGCAGTTGAATTTATAAATTTGCATAAATTATTGGTGTTATTTGCTACATTCAACCTGAAAATTATTTTGGCCGTAACCTTTCCAAATCGTTGTCAAGGCGTCCCATCGTAAGATGCTAAGCCTCAATATTCCATTGGCTTACTCATCAATATTTGACCTAGGGAAAAGTTCACAAGGCATATCAAGAACATCAGCCAACCATACCAGGATGCCACCCAAGCCAGAAAAGAGAAAAAACTGATGCAACTCTAGAATTTTGTGGTCTGATATTTCTTCTTTATTTAGTGGTCTTACATTTATTCACCTGCAACTATTTAATTCTTAAAGATAAAGAAAAACCAACTTGTGTTGGTCCAAGTGGAAAAACTCAGTTATTTTAAGTAACTTGTCCCAAGTTAGATCCTTGAGATAGTATATACAGAGAAAATGCAATTGTGAAGAATCCTCACTTCATGTTTCTAATCGTACCTTATGGGATTAGTCTTTCGCCTGTTAGGTAAAAGAAAGAAAAATGTAAAGTGAAAAACTTGTAGCAGCAGGCGCTAGTGGATCCTCAAGATGCAGCAGGAATACTGGAGACATACAGATGTTGCTGTAGTCTCTCCCATCATCATGATTGATGCAATCGCCACTCCACTTTGGCATTGCAGTAATGGGGAAATTTGTTCAGCGCTCTCAAGTGAACAAATGAAGAATTTTTTTAAAAAGAAGAAAAAGTAAAAAAAAAAAATTGGAATATAATTTTCATAGTTTATTCATGCAAATTGCAAAGTCACTGTGCCCTAATTAGGCAAAAAATAAAGTAAAAAAAAAAAAAAAACACCCACATGGTCTCATTGCTCAGGCTACTTGTTCATCGTAAGTTAATGGAGATATTTAACCTGCCCAATTGATTTCACAATCTAATATCGTGGTTATGTTTGGATGAATTGAGGTTTTTCCAAATAAATGTTTCAACTGCTACACCCTACACCCTCACAGCTACGAATGTTAGAGAATTATGATAACCCAGTTTTAGATTTCATAGGCAACTACTTGCAAATTGCAATTGTTCCTTCTTTATCTGCATTCAGTGCACGAAAATAAAAAATAAAAGGCCTGACCTTTGAACTGAATTGGTTGCCCACAAATGAGCAAAGTGAAAAGATGGATTCTTTTCAATGAAAAAAATAAAATGATATGGTTCCCTGAAGTCTCAAGTGTCACAGCTGTTTCCCAAGAGCTGATAAGAGTTTCCGCTACTGATTCGTTGAACCCTACAAAGAACGCCAAGAACTGCGAAAAGAAAATGGTCAAAAATTCAGTTGAGTTGAGACGCTTGGTTGTCGGTGTTTAACGAACGCTCATTTACCTATTTCAGTTTTTTTCTTTTAGGCCATATATTTTCCTATTTCACCCAAACACCTTTGCAATTTACAGTTCAATGCACTGATTTGGCTCATTTATTTTTGGGGTTGTGGTTTCTTGTTTGGGGAGTTCAAACAACTAGGAAATTTCAGGCTTTCTCAATAGGACAATTCTTTTGCCTGTGTGTTCAGTTTGTTGTAGAAATGGCACAACAGGGCAATGTGGGTTCCAACTTCCAAGCACACAGCTATAGAGCTACTGCTTTGCCAAAATCGGTGAATTATAATTGTAAATTTATAACCAAATTAATTGGGCTTAAACAAAAATGATTAACCAAAAAACTGCTTATCCTTTTAGATCTTGAGAAATTTCTTATCTGACAAAAGAGAAAGGTCAAAAAACACAAAATGCAATGTTTACTTTGTCATTCCAAACAAGGGTTACGATTTACATCTGAAATATTTATTCTTGCATGACCTTTCTGAAACCACACAAACTAACCTAAAATAACATGACTAATTGGCCAGCCAAACCCACTCAAGAAAATGCAATTACATAATCAAGGACAAATTTAGGAGACAGAATCCATAGAATTCCCTTTCACATTTTAGTCAACTTCTTCAATCTTAGGCCCAGCACCAGTACCACCAGAGGATGATTTGCCATAGCTACTACTAGGGATGTCATCTCCACCGCCCATTGGCACATCCCCACCAGCACCTTGGTACATCTTGGCGATAATTGGGTTGCACAATCCCTCCAACTCCTTCAATTTGTCCTCAAACTCCTCCACCTCTGCTAGTTGGTTCCTGTCAAGCCACTCAATTGTCTCGTCAACTGCCTTCTCAATCTTCTGCTTATCTGCAGGGTTCAATTTTCCTGCAAACTTCTCATCTTTCACTGTATTCCTCATGTTGTAGGCATAGTTCTCCAAAGAGTTCTTGGCATCCACCTTCTTCTTCACCTCCTCATCCTGTGCCTTGTATTTCTCTGCCTCCTGCACCATCCTCTCAATCTCGTCTTTGCTCAATCTTCCTTTGTCATTGGTGATTGTGATCTTGTTCTTCACCCCTGCAGTTTTATCCTCTGCTGAAACATTCAAAATGCCATTTGCATCAATGTCAAAGCAGACATTGATTTGGGGAACTCCTCTTGGTGCCGGCGGGATGCCTGTGAGCTCAAATTTCCCCAGAAGATTGTTGTCTTTGGTTCTCGCCCTCTCACCTTCATAGACCTGAATCAGCACTCCAGGTTGATTATCAGAATAAGTAGAGAAAATCTGCTCTTTCTTGGTGGGAATGGTTGTGTTCCTTGGAATCAACACTGTCATCACACCACCTGCAGTTTCAATACCAAGGCTGAGAGGTGTAACATCAAGCAGAAGCAAGTCTTGAACCTTCTCGTTCCCTTCACCGCCCAAAATAGCAGCTTGCACTGCAGCTCCATAGGCCACAGCCTCATCTGGGTTTATACTCTTGCAGAGCTCTTTGCCATTGAAGAAATCCTGCAACAGCTGCTGCACTTTGGGAATTCTCGTTGACCCACCAACAAGAACAACATCGTGAACATGACTCTTATCAATCTTTGAGTCCCTTAGACATTTCTCAACAGGTTCCATGCACTTTCTGAACAAATCCATATTCAATTCCTCAAACCTCGCTCTTGTAATAGTAGAATAGAAATCAATACCTTCATAGAGCGAATCAATCTCGATCGTTGTCTGTGTTGTGGAAGACAGTGTCCTCTTTGCCCTCTCACATGCAGTCCTTAATCTCCTAAGAGCTCTGGCACTGGTGCTAATATCCTTCTTATGCTTCCTCTTGAACTCTGCCACAAAGTGATTCACAAGCCTGTTGTCAAAATCTTCGCCTCCCAAATGGGTGTCACCAGCAGTGGCCTTCACTTCGAAAATGCCTTCCTCGATAGTCAGAAGCGAAACATCGAAGGTTCCACCACCAAGGTCGAAGATGAGCACGGTCTTCTCACCAGACCTCGAAGCCTTCTTGTCCAAGCCATAAGCAATCGCTGCAGCAGTTGGCTCATTGATGATTCTCATCACATTAAGCCCTGCAATGGCACCAGCATCCTTTGTAGCTTGCCTCTGCGAGTCGTTGAAATAAGCAGGTACAGTGATCACAGCGTTATTGATGGTCTGACCCAGATAAGCCTCTGCAATCTCCTTCATCTTGGTCAACACCATGGAAGAAATCTCTTCAGCTGCGAACTGTTTCTCTTCGCCTTTGTACTGAACCATGATCATGGGTTTGTCGCCAGGACCCGGGACAACCTTGAAAGGCCAGTGCTTCATGTCACTCTGCACCGAAGGGTCAGAGAATCTCCTCCCAATGAGTCGTTTGGCGTCGAAAACAGTGTTGTGTGGGTTCATGGCGACCTGGTTCTTGGCAGCGTCTCCTATGAGACGTTCTGTGTCAGTGAAAGCTACATAGGAAGGAGTGGTTCTGTTGCCTTGATCATTGGCTATGATCTCAACACGATCGTTTTGCCACACACCCACGCAACTGTAGGTGGTGCCAAGGTCAATGCCAATAGCCTTTCCTTCAGCCTTGGAAGCCATTGATACGTGTATGTGTATCTGCTGAGAAGTGATGAATGAACACTAGAGAGAGCTATAGATAGAATAGAAGGAGGAAGAAACAGAGAGAAAGGATTAGTTGGGTCGCAAGAGTTTGATTGTGAATGTAGATATCTATGGCAGCTTAGCTGATTGATTGCATTGCAGGGAAGCATTGAAAATGTTATATATAAAGGTTGGCAGAGAAGAGTGAAGAAAATTCGGGATTAGAGTGGAAGTGGAAGAAGGTGTTGTGAGGGGACTCGAAACTTCAGTAGTTAGGTGTTAGGACCAACCAGAGAATTCTGGAGAAGAGGCTCGCTCACTTTCAACTTTTAAATAATTAAAAAATATTATCAACGCAGTAAAAAATTATGAGTATGAAATAATAAAATTGATAACAAGTAAAGCAAAAGCTATTTTATAGTTGCTAATTATTTTATTGGATAGAAAAGATATATTTAATTTTTTTAAAATTGTAATAGAAGATATCATATTAATTAATATAAGATATCATTTTCTACATTTGAGAAACCAAAATTTCTTTTAAATTTCCCAATTGTCAAGATTTAAAAGACAATTTTAATTAAAAGAATATATACAAAAATAAAATATTAAGTTTCCTAATTTCTTTTGTATCTTCTACTCTTTTTTTTACGCTAATTCTACATTTGGTTAATTAGTGTTCAATAAAAATAAAACCGTATTAGTCGAAAAAGATGTTCGATCAAGCATCCAAATTCAAATAGTTAAAAATCAATCTCAGAATGAATTAGCGCACCGAACCAATCAAATCGTTTGATTAGTTGAATAGGTATAAAGATTATTTACAATAAAATGCACTATATGTTAAAATTGAGATTCAAACTTCAGTTTATGGCATGAGAAGACAACAATTAATCACTTGGCCATTGGTGCTTTTAGTTGATACAATTAGATTATATAGAATGTTATATTATGTTTACTATTATTGCATCATTAATAGTTTCTTATTAATATTTATCATTTCTTATGAGAATTAATTTTAATATGTTTAAATTGTTTAATTTTAATAATTTTACATACTTCATATTAATAGAATAGTGTTATAATTTTTGAATAAATATAAAAATAATTTAAAATATCAAAATTTCATAATTTATGTATATGAAAATTAATGATACTAATAAAAAATAATATAATTATATATATATATATATATTAAAAATTATATTCCGATTGGACCCGTTTAAATTCAGTTGAATCATTAAACTATAAACTAGTTTCTTTACCGGCTGTATGACAGGTCCTATTTTCATAATCTTGGGTGTTTGGAATACATAGAAACTGTGAGTCTAATCTTTTTTTTCCCCCTTACTCTCTCTGTCTCTTTTCCATTTTGCTTTTCTTATTCTTATTCTTATTCTTATTCTGTTTTCTTATATCACGACTTTGTGACTTTCACCATTCCTCTGTTTCTGTCTATTCTTTGTCTCTCTCTGGGGGTGTGCATATGGTGCCGAGTACATGTAAGATGTTCTCATTTCTCTTGCTTGCAAAAGCAATAAAGTGTCTATGGGTGGTTGTTCATGTGGATCAAAGGTTTTTTTCTTTCTTTCGGTAAAAAGAAACAGTCACTAGGTTAGAGAACAGACCATCCTAAACTGCTATGTTGTGAAAGCTAATGCAGCAGTGAATCCAAAAACGTTGTGATCATGAGGTGTCCCATATTGCTTGTCTCCTCATCGTGAACTGTATATCATAGAAAAGAAAAAGGAAAAAGAAACGGATCAGGTTTATATTAGTTGTTACATAAATTCAAATTTGGCTAATGAAAAAAGAAACTTATTGAGAGTCCCACATTGGATAGTGACATGGCCTGAACAGTGTTTATAAATGGGGGGCAACCCTCACTCCTTGAGCTAGCTTTTGGAGTTGAGTTAGGCCCAAACCCAAATTCTAAGATGGTATCAGAGCCTATCGAGATCCGTTGGGCCACCCGCAGATGTCCAGTCCTGCAAACTTCACCCTCCAGATGTCCAGTCCTGGGCGTGAGGAGGTGTATTGAGAGTCCCACATTGGATAGTGATATGACCTAAACAGTGTTTATAAATGGGGGGCAACCCTCACTCCTTGAGCTAACTTTGGATAGTGATATGGCCTAAACAGTGTTTATAAATGGGGGGCAACCCTCACTCCTTGAGCTAACTTTTGGAGTTGAGTTAGGCCCAAACCCAAATTTTAAGAAAACTAATAGCAAACCCAGATTGTTCATTGTAAAACAATACACATGGGAGGTATCCTTTTGAAAAAGCCACAGCATAAGGTTATCGTGCCTATCATTTCAATCCTTCTATACCCTACTAGAGTCAAGAAAACGGCATTGCAGCACATCTTAGCATTCTAAAATCTACCTCCAGTTGTAAGAGCATCATTTTTGTCCTGAACCACGGACAACATACTTTGTTCCAGGAAGCAAAGGGTTTGGTATCCTTTTTTTTTCTTCTTCTGTACATCGTATGCTATTAACTTTATTGCTAAGCATTTTGCTTAGAGGCTTGGAGCACGACCTTTAGATTTGCCCATTCTAGAATAAATTGTTCTGGCAAACACTAGACGGATTTGTGTCTCTTAGCTTCTTTTCAACTTGATGAGACAGAATTACAGTTTCACATCACCCTTAAAATAGATAATAACATGTTTCAAAATGAGCAAAGGTACCAAATGTGTTAATTAGGAAATGTGTTTGGGTTGAATCTTTAATGTATGTAAAGAATGCTTTATATGTTATTGGCTAGAAACATGTGTTTAGATTCTATCATGTTTTGTGTAATGGATTTCGACTTATATTTTAGCATGTTAATTTTTATTTTATATTCAATTCAAACTTACATATATGCAAGTTGGATTGGGTAAGTAGGATAAAAAAATATTCCAATCCCAACTCAAACTATGTACACCCCCTTATAAGTGGCCAGTTTATAATTATATATATATATATATTATAAGTGGCCAATTTATAATTATATATATATATATATGGGAGGAATCAACTTATATCAGTGTAAAACTTGATCACTTTTACATTACTCAATAACTTTTTATTGAATACCTTTCTTAATTCACCGTTAGATTGAAAGTTTTTATCATGTAGATCATTTGTGAGATGAATGATTTATTGTGAGAGTGAGAGCAGAAAATCTTAGTCATTGGATCATCCATATATAGTCAAGATTAAAACATAAAGTTATGTAACTTTTTTAAGTGGTCATGTGACATTTAAGTAACTTCTAATCTTGACCATATATGAATGATTTAATAATCAAAATTTACTCTTCTCATCTCTCATAATAGAATAATGCTCTCACTAGATATGTCCCCTATATATATGAGAGCAATATGTTATTATGAGAGGTGAGAGAAGTCAATTTTAATTATTTTACATTTAATATTACAAATTACTTAAAACTCATATAATCACTTTAAAACAGTCACATAATTTTATGTCTTAATATTTATCTTTTGTGTATGATTAATATATATATATATATAAATTTAATTTCTATCCACTGTTAGTGTAAAGTTTTTTTACACTGTCATTCAATTATATGTTGACACATTATTAAAATAGTTAGACTTTCTAAGTAGTGGTTGTGATAGTCAAACTCTTTTAATGATTTGACAACACATGATTGAATTACAGTATAAAAAACTTTACACTGAGTGAATAAAAATAAAATCTCTCTCTCTCTCTCTCTCTCTCTCTCTATATATATATATATATATATATATATATATATATATATATACTTTTCTTCCCACACTTGATACATATATATATATATACTTTTCTTCCCACACTTGATACTTCTTCCTTTTTCCTTAAATGGCACGGGGTGGGCTCCGCTTTCTTATTCTGTCTCCACTCCAAAAGTTACTGTTCCCGATGCATCTCAGTTCTCACCATTTGCTTCATGAAATAAAGCCTATATAACTCCTTAAAAACCTACCAGAACCCTACCCAAGACCAGATAATCCAAAACTAATAACCAGGCTTTGGTCATTGCTCAAAGCAAATAGAGAGGACCCAATTGTTTACAAAGAATCATCCCTCACTTTTCCAACCCCTAAGATGATAAGATTTCTTGCATTGTTCCTACTCATTTCATGTCCTCAAGCCATATCAACCTCAGATTTCGCTATAAACTTCACTTCAGAAGGCAGAGGCCTAAGCCAGAGCAATGGACAAGCACAGGAACATCTTGGTAAGACTTCTTCAGCTTTTCAAACAAGCACAAGTCATTAATGTTTCCCAAATTTGCAAGCATCTCATTTTTCACTTTCACTTGTATACTTCTGTTATTCAGTGATAGGGAAATTATATGGAAGCATAAAAGACACAATAAGGTTGAACGACAACGTTGAGGAGAGGAAAAATGAGCACAAACATGAACTATCTAATACTTCAAGAAAAGCACAGGGAGGAGGAAGGGCTGGTGGTGGTGCAAATGTTAATCACCGCCCACATCGCTCTCAAAATTCCGCACCATCATTATTATCAGGGCCTCATTTTTGGGGCTCAACGTTAATTCTATATGTAAGCGTGGCTTTATTCTTCTTGTTTCCCTTCTACTAAGTCTCTGGAGGATTCCATACAAAAAATAATTGGTTACCGTATGTTGTTTTTGTTTCATGCCCCTATGAATTGTGACCTTTTTTTATTTTATTTTGGGGTCCTCCAAGAACATCTTTGTTTGTTAATAAGCAGTGTCCCCTCCTGAATACTCAGAAATATCATTTGAAGTTGTAATATGAATAGATGTTTGAAAACCTGCCTATCACTTTTTTTCTGGAGAAAGAAAAAATAGAATACCAGGCGAATACAGTACCAAATCATTGAAAATAAAAACTGAAGGATTGTCTTTATAATTTAATATGCAATTGCCTCACAAAGAATGAAAAGCAGTCAAGTGTAAGTTGATGCTAATATGAAAAGGTTGAACTTGTGGGATTGAAATTCTAGAGTGAACCGTTGGTTATTACTAACACTAGAGAAGCAGAAACTAGCTAATTTTATTTTCTTCTATAAAGATAAACTAATTAGTTAATTCATCCATGGTCAAGCATTTTATTATGGATTCCACAATCTTAATTTGAAAATCCAAATTGAGCAGTCAAAAAAATAGTTTATTAAATAAAAAATTGCTTCGATGGCCAGAATTTTAATTTGTAAATGACACAACCCGATAGTGTACTTATTCTCAAGCTCTTTCGCCTATAATCTACCAATTTATTTCAAAATCGAAACTGGTATGAAAATGAACCAGTTGATTCAATAATTTTACATTTGGAGAGGATCACAATTATAATTTTATAAAAATTGATCATTGCAAAACACAAGACAAGAAGATGTCTGGTCAACAAGAGACAGATAATCTATAAAAAGCAAATTGCAGAACTCATGAACAATGAAGAGCATGCTCTCATGCTGTTATATTTACCCCCTCAGTCTTTCACATGGTTTGCAACAAAAAATAATATATGAAACCACTAAGATCGTTTTTTTTTGTTAATGGAACAGCAAAGAAAACGAAAAACTATTGCTAAAAGATTTTCTATTCGGCTTTGCAGTAGATCTTAGGTTTGATCATCTTCATTCTGTTATAACAGCGTCTTGATTTCTGAACCAAACAGAAAATATTCTGTTCATATGAAAAATATACTATTTAGTATTAACTTGATAGGTAAGCATGTTTAGGAACATAACTTTATTCTATATTCTGGCAACCAGTAGATGGATTTTGTATCACTTCATGAGCTGCGTACCAACCTTTGTGATAGAATTACAGATACACGCCTCCTTCAAATGGGATCAAAGAATATATCTCAAACTGAGTAAAATAAAAATAAAAAAGAGATTGCAAATGTGCAAATTCCATTTGTTGGTTTTGAGTTTGGAGCCCTTTTGTTTTGAGGGAAATGAGTGGCTTTTATGACATGGGTTTCTCAGAAAACAGCACGTCAAATACATTCTCATGTGCTCACCACTTTATTCAATTTGGTGTGGCTGAAATTTTGTACGCATAAGCTGGACAAGCATCTGATGCAGAGCAAGGTAGAGCCCCAGAATGCTGCATGCACTCTGCTAGCAATCCATGGGTTGACAAAATGCAATGTAGACATGTACATATAAACTACACCTAGCATATACTCAGCTATTGCTCTCAAATATAGCATAGTATAAGGGACATAGCTTGCGCTGACAATTCTTAAACAAGTCTTGTGCAAATGCAATATCAAATTACTAATACACTTGTTTCTAAAGTTCATTTATGTGTTCAAATTATCACAATTTTCCAAGGCATATAACCTCTGGTAAACTGGAATAAGTCCCATTAACATATCTATACGGTTCATTGAAAGTATCAAAAGAAAACAAAAACTAGGAAAGAAAACGCCACCTTAGAAACATTGTGGGGTTCCAAAAGGCAGGCAGCCATGATTCAAAACAGGCAAGCATCTCAGTCATTTTCATTCCTCAAATGTCATACAAGAATTCCTGAAACACTTTCATATGCTCAGGCTGAAGAGCTATAGCCACAGATAAGCTCCCATCATTAGTTGAGCTTGGAATTATGAAAGATAGCCCCTCGTATGCAATCCCACCAGGTCCCATGAATATGGGCCTTCCCCAACCAAAGTCAGCATCATGGATTGGGAGCCTAGCCCAGCTAGTGATACCAAGATTTGGACACTTGAAAGTATGTGCTCCACGAACGAGAGCTTTGAGATCCGGTTGTAGCTCTAGATAGTCAAGAGCCGATCTCAAATATTCGTTGTCCATTCGTACCAATGCATTGTGGATTCTGCTTGCAGCATACCATGTTGGCTTTGACATGAGATCACCTGCCACGGCTATAGGTGTGGTTGTGAAGACCACATTGCCAAAGTAACCAGGTGGGAGGGGAGGTTGCAACCTTGATCTTCCATCAGTTGCAATGTACAATTTGGTCTCTTGATCCTCAGGAAGTGCTCTTGCCCTGCATACACTTTTCCATACATGACCAGCCAACATCTCATAAGAGCTATAGCCGATTGTGTTGCCATCTTCTTTGGACTTAGCTTTCAGTATGTTGAGCTGGTCACGGGTCAATTTGAAAGTAGAGACCGCCGCACTGTCTGAGCCTGGTTTTGTGGGTAGGGGAGTCTTCATGGCTGGTGGGGGCTTGTATTCAATGTGATCAAAAACAGGTCGAGGTGGATCTCGGGCACGGAGTAGTGTCCGGTCAATGAATGGTGGGATGGAAACATCCAGGCCCCGAGCCACATCTGACCATGTATTGATAAAGTGAAGACCAGAAGCTCCATCCGCTACATGATGTTGCATACCAACGCCCAGTGAGACCCCTCCACATTTGAAATATGTTACCTGCAAATAAAGTCCAGAAATTGGTAGGTAAACCAGTCCCACTGTAGCCGAAGGAAGTATACACCAATCATAAAAATTGAGTTGAATCTAAATGTGTACTCGACTATACTTAGTAACTCATCAGGGCTTACATTTAATATTCCGAAAAACAAAGACAGCAAATTATTTTTCAATTCCAACTTCTCTCCGTTTGTATCATAATTAAAATTAGAAGGAAGTACAGCATTTTCTTCCCTTAAAACAACTATTATTCTCCTGACAACGAAAATATAATTTTTAACTTCACAATTTTGGAAGAAAATTTTGTATAAAAGCTAACAAAAGCAATGATATCAATATAACATAATGAGAATATAGTCGAGATGCCAATAACTCGCCAGTGTTTACTATTCCGCATGTATGTTATGTTTGGGAGAGGGATAACCGCGGAAAGGAAAGAAAAGGAATGGAGTGGAGATTCTCTTACTTTTGTTTGAATGTTTAAGTGAAAAATTGAGAAAAAGTCTATTTTTCTTATTTGAGAGTTAAAATTAAAATAAAAAAAATAAATAAACTTTAAAATTAAATTTATAATATAGTCGTTATGTTACTAATTTTATAAAACAAATATGAGGTATATATGTCATTTAATATATGTTTAATGAAAAAATAATTATTTTTCCTTCCTTATTTCCTAATTTGAGGGAAAAGAATTTTTAGATTTAAAAAAAAAAAGGAAGGGGAATATTTTCTCCTCATTAAAAATCATTCAAATAAAAGTTGTAATCATTTTTTATTTTTCTTTTCCTCCTCCCTTCTTCTACCTTATTCACATTCAAATAATACACTAGTGATATACCTTTATCATTAAATGCTTCAATGGAAAAAGTTTAGGAAAAATAATTCTCACATTCAACTTGTTGAAAAGTTGGACAAATTAATTCGTTTTAAAATTTAATTAAGTATTTAATTAATAATTTACATACAATTAACTATATATCAAGTATCAAAATAAAAATAAATTATTAATTAACTGTATGTAAATTATTAATTAAATATTTTATTAAATTTTAAAAAGAATTAATTTATCCAACTTTTTATCCAAGTGAAATGTAAGAGTCATTTTCCCAAAAAGTTTAAACCGGCATCTCGCGTTAGGCTCTCTCAATTAATAGCATGATTTTTATGTTTTCCATGAATTATGACCAAACTCTTAAAACTTCATAGAAAGGCTAAAGAAAGTAAACGCATCGGCGATATAGATAGAATGCGTGAGACACTAAACATCATGAGTTAAGACTTAAGACAGGAGTTGTTCGATGTTCAGACATCTTTTGACTTCTTTTTCTTTCTAATAGACATATATAGTAACGCCCCGAAAAGAAAGGCAAATGTTATATTGCTCGTTACTGTAAGAGTCAACTAATTGGGCTACACCGATATGGATGTAACTAACGCGTGAACCTATCATTCTAAAAAAAAAAAATTAAACGCGAACCGCGTTGGGTTAATAGTTCAAGGCGGCAGCAATTGAAGTCTGGCTTTTGAATGGTAAAAGTCTTTTTGTTTTTTTGTTTTTTTATGGTGAAGAGGTAAAAGTTAGAGAATAATACTATGGAAACTCTCCTTTTCTAGTGTCAACTTTATATAATTTTTTAAGAATACACGAGGTATATTGTAGAATTCATCGTAATTATTCAACTTTAGCCATCTAAATAAAATAAACTCAGCATTTTACATATAAGAACACGTTTCAAAATACTTTGACCTTTTTTGTTCAAAATAATCCTTAACTCTAGCTGTTAGTAAGACCCATGTAAAATTGCTAATTATTGGTCTCACAATGTGAGCTTCAAAATATAATGCTTGCTGAAGACATATTCAATTAAATTTGACATACTTGTCTAACTACCCCAAAAAAAAAAATGCTACCACCTACATTTATATTCAACAACTTATACACTTGTGTGCTTAGTTTTTTAAGAAATTTTTTCTCTCTGTCATTAATGTTTATATTTGTTGGTATGCAATAGTGTACATCCGTTCTTCTATGAGTTGGTAGAAGGTAATTGAACTAGAGAATTCCCACAGAAGAATTATAACATTAAAAAAATCATTATCAGTGTAAAATATTATAATTAATTATTTCACTACCTAAGTCTCTAATTTAAGCATAATTCAATGAATTTAATTGTAAAAATAATTATATTTTTATATATAAAAATATTATTTATACGACATTACCTAAACTAGCAGTAAATAAACAAAACAAAACATTTGATCATCCCAATGCGCAAAATGGTGTGAAAAGAAAATGAAGAAATTTCTTAGACACGTACCGCAATGTTACTATCAAATAATATGTTTTTAAAATGTTAAAATTAAAGTCGTTCGGAATTAAAAAAAAATTGAAGGATTTTTTTTTTGGAAAGTTATAAAATATAAATTAATTTAATTTTAAAATCATTTTAATTTGGTTGAATTTGATTTTAATTCTAATTATTTGAATAGATAATTTTATCCTATTGGTTTAGCCAAATAAAATTATTAAAAAATAATGAATTCAATTCACATGTACCACGTTTTAAACATACAAATTAATTTATAAATCATTTCAAATTCTAGCTATTTCTTATATTGAACCTTAAACATAAAAATTGATTTTTGAATCAAACTAAATTAATTTTATTTTTGAATGATTTCAATCATAATGACAGGTAAGTTAAGTTAATTTGAAAACAAGTACCAAAGAAAGAAAAAAAAAACAAACAAACAAACAAACGTAGAAACGCACCTGCAACACCAGCAGCGGATACGTTTCGATTCCACGCGAATAATCGACGGCGGGGATAAGCTGCCGGAGCTCAAGGGTGGGAGCGAAGTCGCCAAAATCGTCGACGACGCCGCCGGTATCGGCCTCGACGAAGAGCACACCATCGCCGTTGCAATCAATCTCGACGCGGCCGTCGTCGTCACGGCGGAGTCGGCCAGCCATTGGGTAGAATGGGACTAGGGCCTTGCTGAGAGCCTCCTTGAGAACCTTGCTGTCGAAGAAATTGGAGGCAGCGTTGGGCCTGTAGAAGTAGACGCTTGGCGTGTGGAAATTCGGCACCACCAGGTCCACGTTCGAGTTCCACAGCGCCCGACGCGGCGTCTCCTCCGCCGGCCTCACCATCGTCGACTCTTTCACGTTGATTATCATCTCGCTATCACACTATCAACAATAATAATAAATATTAATATCAGCATGTAAACTAATTAGTAAGTGAACTGTTTGATTTGCATGACAAATATATTGGAAACAAAGAACATTGGGTTTTGAAAAGAGGATGAGAATGAGAAAGAAACATTACCAGAAGCAGAGAAAGTATGGGAAGGAATGAAGAGAGGAGAAGAGAGGAGAAGAGAATTGTGGAGTGGAGATATCGGTTGGGATTTGGTGTGTGTGTGAGAGAGAGAGTGGTGATCGGGTGAAGGACAGTGCGGTGGTTCGTAGGAGAAGGAGTCCTACTTTTTAAGCTAAGTAAGAAGGGGTTGGGTCACTCACCAACCCCGCCAACTACAGCCACTAATGTTGGACCGCCACGTCAGATCTCTTATAGATGAGGTGCCCAAAAGCTGAGCTTAAACAAGGTAAAAACACTAGCGGACACTGGCCTTCCAGATACAGGTTGGTAAGATGGTGACCTATTTTTTCGATTCATTTTTTGACAAATTAAAACAGGGAAAGGACAATTTAAGGACTTCCCTTCTGGCAATTGGTCCTTTATTTTTGACTTATAATTTCACTCTAAATAGGAATCTTTCGGAGAACATGTGTAATTAATATGGATTAATTTATATTGCTTAAAAGTTATAAAAATCATTATCATAAGATAAGTTACTTATGAACTCACGTAAAGACTAAAAATTTAAATCTTAAGAGATTATATTATGAAGAGAGAGAGCTAATTAATATAATTGATTTGTTAAAAGAGATTAATTTCATATCTAAAAAGTATAAAGATATTTTTGATACAATTAAATTTTTTAATAGAAATCATAACTTTTTAAAACTAATTAAGTATTTTAACTTATATATTTTTACTATAGTATAATTGACAATTCAAATTATATTTTAAATATTATCTAACAACCCTTTTTAAAAATAAAAAAAAATCTAACTACCCATTTTAATATATTGTATTATGTCGGTATATGTTACACTGAGGCACAGAAATAGACAACGTTAAATTAAGTTTTATCTTAAATAGATCTGACTTATTTTATAAAATATTAGTCTCAGTCTTGTTTATTACATATTAATTACTTTTTCTAAGCCTAATCTAGTTTGAAACTTATTTAAAGACTTATATTACATAAAAGTTTTTAAATAGTCAATAAAATCAAAAATTTTAAATTTTAAATATACTTAATATTTAATAAAATATTATATTATATATAAAATAAATAAATAATATTAATATATAACTAATAAATTATATAAATTTTTAATTATATATGATTATAATAAATAAATAAATAAGTTGACTTATTAAATTAAATAAGTCTTTTTAAAGACCACTACCTTAACATAATTAATTATATAGGTATTTTTAAAAAATTAATTTTGACTTATTTAATAAATAATTAAAAAAGCTAAAACAATAATTTAAACTAAAGTAAATTAAAAAATAAACTAAGCCTTAGGCCTAGCCCCGTAAGGTACATCACCTATTTCCTAGGTATATTCAAGTAACAAGTCCTATATAATGCTATATGATTGCCGGGAGTGGTATAATATAAGTATTCAATATGAAGAGTGAATAAACTGGTATGGATATGGATAAGTAAATATTACTTAACTGGTATGGATATGGATAAGTAAATATTACTTAAAAGATAATTAAATTTAGTAACATTGTCGCTCTCAACTTCTTTAACACTATAGAAGTCAAGATAAATAAACTTAAATTTTTAATTAATGAAATATTTATTTTATATTTTTATATAATAAATATTTTTTATACTTTTTAATAAAACTCCAAATAATAAATTTTTTTAAAATATTTTTTTAATCCATAAGTCATAATAAATTTATATTTAAAAAGGTTATAAATAAATAATATATATACATGAAAGGATTGACAATTTCACAATGGTTAAAATAAGCAAAATATAAAAAAAAAATTTATTTTCATGAAAAAGAAAAATTTACATGATATTATTTATACTGTTGCAGACTCCTTCGTCACTTAAAAAATCCGAAATCCATTTATGTTGTTATCAATTTCTCTTATTAGAAGAAAGATATCAAGTTTAGTGAACAAGTAATAAAATGAGCAAAAAGGTAAGTGAGCTCTGAAATATTAGGAAGAGATAGAAAATAAGGTATGAACAAGAGAAAAGAAAATACTTTACATGTCATTATCATTTTCAAATGACAATTTTTAATTTGACCACGTAAATACGGGTTTTAGAACTCAACGTTGTGCTTGGGTTTCATAGAATTCGATATTTGATTCAAGAACGCTTCTTATCCTCCTCCGGAAACCAAAACCATTGGGTTTGATGTGGGTAAAGTGGAGCGATCCTCCCCTGGCCTGGGCCGCGGGGGTAGGAAAGGAGGTAGAGGTCCCACCTAGTGCGTGCAAGCGTGCTTGAGTCAGAGTTGGTGGTGGGGCTTTGAGTTCCCACGTCAGGGGGTCGCGAGGAATGACGTATCGGAATCACTGCGATAGTGCGATGTTTCGACTGGCCCCACCCGCACCCATCCTCACACCCACACCTTAATAGTCATTATTAATATTAATTATATTATTAAGTCCTTCTTTATTTTATTTTTAATATATTAATATTATTTTATAATTAATAATTAATATTTAATTAAGTCTATTTTTTTAATTAAAATTTAATTATTTTAATTATATTTTTATAAAATAATAAGTAATTAAATATTAATTATTAAAAATATTAAAAAATTTATAAAAATAAAAAAGTATCGAAAAAAATTTCATTATACTAATTACTTACTGCAATATTATATAAATATTCATACTTGTTTACATTATTATTTTTTAAATTTATTTTGGTTTTTAAAAAATAATAAATTATTTGTCTACATAAACTCATATCATTATAGATAAAATAATAATCATACTCACTAATTTATGACTTTTTGATTTTCATGATAAAATTTATATAATAAATAGAACATACAATGTTACAAGAAAAAAGGAGAACGTACACAAAATCAATTTTTTGGGGTGTTATAATATATTCCTATTTATTTATTTAGATCTTCTCTAACTATTTAAAAACTTGATTTTCTGAATTGTATTGTTATGCAGGCACAGAACTGCGTTCTTGAGAGTGAGGGTAATTGCTCCCGCAACCGCAAGCTTTCAAGATTTCCTAGTAATAATATATAACTAGATGCAGCGCGCGGGTTTATTTATCAACAACCACTAAAGATTGCAAAGTTCTGTTTACAACATCAGTTACATCTATTAAAGCTAAAAATAAAAACTGTTGAATCAATTTGAAAAATATTAACAACTGCACCATAATCAATACTTACCAACTTTGCCTTAAGCATGATTTTCGGAGCATTTTTACAGTAACAAATAAACCTATTGGAGCCACACATAAATGCAAAGACAGAACTTTCTAGTGAATTGATCTTACAAGAAGGTTTAATACAAAACAAACAGTATCCAATGTATGTAACCAACAATTGATCTAGTGTGGAAGAAGGTAGCTCACTTGCAATAACAATTTTGTCCACTCCAAGCTCGTCCATAGTCCTGAATAAGAATAGAACACACAATGAGAAGGTATTAGTCAATTAAAAATGTGATTTTCATTTATTTAGTTTTTAAACATTTTCATTAGACTTGAAAAGGCAAAAAGGAAAATTCATTGCTCTTGCCAACAATGCAGGTCTTTTATAATGCTGAGCTCACCAATACTATCGGCATTAGTAACACCACAACTTATAGCTTTTTTCTAGTCTAACAAAATAAATTAAAAAGTAACCCATCTCTTTATGGTATGGTTCTTGAGTAACAAAGAGGGAAAGGAAAAAAATTGAAGTGAAACAAAAATGGAAAACAATACCAGTAAAAGCAAGTTAGTTGTCTTTCTTATTGTAGAGAGAACAATTATAGGCCTCTTTCTGGAAAGCTTAGTATAAGGCTCGCAATCTCTCTCATCCTCTCTGCATTAGCCACCGACAGACCACCAAACTTCATGACGCACATGTAACTGTTTTCATATTCAAAAAAGTTCTCATTTTCAATCTCATTCTTCTCAAGCACATCACTTTTTGCTGCCTTGCAACTAACACTGAATGTCATTTTCTCACTTGAAGCTATCCTTGCACAACACAACCAGGGAACATGAGCAACAAATGCTGCAAACCCAATTCGCCATGGCAACAGAGGTTAGCAAAGCAATCTTCTCCTGGAAGACACAGGGGAATGTGCTTTTAACCCAACAAAGCTGCATTGCGCTTGCCATGCTTATTAAGCAAAAGGGATTGTGAAGGCTTATTCAGCTTCTCTCATAACATTTTGTGTCTAATTTTTCTCCCATCCACCATGCATGGACATATTTTGAGTCCATTTCCTGTCACTGATGAACCTGCCCCACCCCCAAACAACACAACAAAATTGGTCTTCAACACGACATTCTTATTACTTCTTTCTTGTCTTCAACACAGTACTCTTATTAATTCATTCGTATCTTCAGCTCTTTCAATAAAACAACCAAATTCCCATAAAATTATTGGAGCCTTAATTATTATTGAGAAAGAAGTGGCAAGACTAAATACTCAGGAAAAGCCACCATAAAAAATTTAAGATGTAGAGCCGCACGTTGCGCGGTCAAATCTAAAAATATAGATGCAAACATCATTAACACCAAAGCTAATACACAAATGAATTTGATATTATATCTAGCTACTCTTATTAGTTCAAGTCAAACTAAAGTTTGAGTTAAGATTGCATAGATAATTTGTCTATTACGTCGTACACCATTAAAAAAAAGTGGAAAAGAAGACAAAATCAATAGTTTTAGAAGAAAACTCACCACATGTCAACAGCTGCTAATATTAGTACCTACCCAAGCAATAAGCGCTAATATTGATCCTTATCTATGGAGTCATATAGCAGAATTTTAGAATAGTGACACACACTAAAAATATGGTGAAAATATGATACTAAAAACTTTACTTGAGAAAGAAAGATATTAAACCATTAAAGCAGCCTAAAAATGTCCTAATTGCTTAAACTTATATACATACAAGAACTTTTATGTGGCATCAAAGCTATTATTTCCCTTAATTTTACATGGAATAGTTAAAAATTTATTAATTTATATGATTGAAAGCAGATTTATCAGTTTAAGTGGTCTTCTTCCAGAGTTATCCATCAAAATGGCTCCCAATACAGTGAATGGAACCTGTCATTCATCTAAAACATATGAAATTCAAGCAGAAAAATGTAGTTATATGATTAATGTCTGAGAAATTAGTAGAGGGATTACTTTCCTACATACAAGCATAGGCTATGGTGGTACCAATTTTTATTGAAGAAAGCCATGCAAATCAAGTTATATAGGAATAAATATGACAGAAGAAATAGAGTTATTTTGATTTTTCAAAATTAGCATGTATTTGTTCTCACTTATCAGTTGCTACAAAAGTCTCATTTGTATAAAAATGACAACTAAGAAAAATTATTCCATGTTATTATACATGATGTTTATGTTCAATGTATGCAATTCAAACTATTGGGAACTAAATTGAACAACGTGCTACATAATCAAAGAACCATAGGAGAATGAAAATGAAAAACATTAACAACAGAAATGATCCACTTCAAAGAATAATTATGATGTTCCCCATTCAATCTAAGAAAACACACACTTTCGCTTAACAATAAAAGAAGTCAAAAAATGGAAACAATATGACTTGTTGCAGCCATGATAAAATAAAAATAATAATATCCCACTTACATTAGGGAACAGAGCTTGACATGTGTACCTTCTACTTCTCATATTCAAGCAAATGAAAATTTTCAAATCCAGCAATATACCATGAACATTAGTAATTATCCTAAGCTAAGCTAAGTTCCATGCATTTTTCACATAACTTCTTCCAAAAGCTCCCATACACGCGAAAACAGGGAAAAAGAAGCAATTGAAACATAACCCTGAGTTTAGAATATTTCATACTTCAGAACAAATAAAATTGGACAATTTTGTTTTCCTCAAATAGATAAATGAAGGTCCATAAAGGTGTTTCTTTGGTGTATTTAATGAGTTTATTTCTGAAATTTTTGATAAAGTAAATAGGTAGCAGGTGTTTGCAGTATTAAGTGACACAAAATAACCAAATATTGTTATAAAAAGCCAAACCCAGAAAATGAATAACATATTGGCATGTATTAGCACTAACAATGTCCATTTCATGCTCAAAGGGGAAAGAAAAAGAAAAGTGAGAAACATAAGCATAAGACAGAGGATAAACTCACAGTGTCACTAATAGACAACATCCAAGGGGTTCAAGAGCATAGCAATAATTATAGACCAAGGGTAAAGCAAATTCTTGGTCTAGGAAGAGGAGTATGAATCATGACCCTAGGAATGACTTATGTAAGCAAATCAGAGATAATGTTTGAGATAAGCGCTTATCTCTTTGAGGGCCCAAAGGAATTATTCCAACAAAACATCGGGTTCTTTCATTCTTGTTTCTTTAAGAGAAAAAAAATATAACATCATTTCATCCGTGATTAAATCACTTCAATAAAGAATAGAAAGATTTACCTGACCCGTGCTTTCCAGCCACCCTTTGTACACCTTTCCAAAACCACCTTCCCTTATAAAGGACTCTGACCTGAAGTTTTTAGTTACAGCTGCAAGTTTGCAAAAAGTAAAAGTATGAGCAGCAATTTGGACACTGGGTCCATCATTGGGAATATGCAGTTCCCTTTTGAAACCTCCATTACTTCTTGATCATAGCTTGTCTGCTCCTACAATACAAAATACACCAACAGAAAGGATTGTAGATCCATAAATATTAATCTAAAACTCCTGACAAAAGCAGTGAGACCTTGACTTCACTAACAATAATAATAATTGAATATAGCATACACTCCACTGAGCCATAGTCTATTTCAATTACGACCAGCCATGATGATCATTCACCTAATGGCTTTGTCAATTATTACTTGAACATAATTAAGGCATGATATGATCCAAGTCGGATACATATTGTTTTTACGGATCGTCCTTGAGTTGATTTCTTGTTAAAAAGAATTAATGGTGATATGAATAGTAACGTGAACAGTACCACGGTACAGTAGCGTGAACAGTGACGCCGTACAGTAGCGTGAACAGTAAAAATTAGGAAGAAGATGGAAAAAGATAAGGGATGGTAGGAAGAAGACGCCACACTCTTGGGGAGTGATAAGTCAAGCGAAGATTCGCCACAAAGGTAAGGAAACCTTTGATAAGAACCAAGATGGTTCACCCAAGAACCCCAAGAGAACAAAGCTCTCAAAAACTCGCAAAGGAGTATAATATTATTCTGAAATTCAAAGTTGACAAATGCAAAGAAATACAAACCTATTTATAGGGATTGAGTTAGTGGCTAGGTCTAGTTAAAAGGAAGCGACAAGCTAACACCTTTTTAACCCTAATCCTAACACAAAAGTGGCCCAAGCCCAATTAGAAGGCAACATCATCCCTAGCTATGCTATGCAATTTAGTTAAGCCCAAACAATAGGCCCTTATTACAAAATATCCCAAAAAGAAAATAAGAATCAAAACTGAAAAGATTAAAAGGTTCAAATACATAATTAAATAAAATTTCTAAGAAGAAATCATGCCCCCACATTGGGCCCTTCATCAACTTGGTTCATTTGGACCATCTTGAGTGCTTCTTCTTCTGGAATGGGCTTGAGTGAGAGAAAATGGTTGACTTCTTTATCCAAATTCTCCTT
This sequence comes from Styphnolobium japonicum, assembly GCA_023212625.1. Lineage (NCBI taxonomy): Eukaryota > Viridiplantae > Streptophyta > Magnoliopsida > Fabales > Fabaceae > Styphnolobium > Styphnolobium japonicum. Next base: position 7,064,095 of record JALBWW010000007.1, on the reverse strand, counting down.
AGCCTTCTTAGCTCTTGTCCTTGTCATTGGGCCTCCAAGTCCTTGCAGTGCATCTTTGGGCCTTGGGCCCATTGGGCTTCCTTGGTCTTCATCAAGGCATGTCCTGTATAGCTTGAAATGGAATCAAGTGTGAACTTAAGTACATAGGATATTCAAATAAGCGAAACCCGAAATCCCAATTATTAGTAATAAGATTGATATTGAGATCCTACCTGCAAACCGAGAATTATAGCAAAAATCGAACTTGGCTCACTCTATGCCATATAAGAAGCTAAAACACAGCCCCTACACTCTCATCGCTTTTAATACTTTCGATTTCATTCCACACAAAAGATCAAGTAAAAAAACACATAGTCACTGCAAATAACCATTGGAATGTTAAAAATCCATTATCCATACAAGATCAAACATACCTGCAGTCTCTGTGGAGGTTCCGAACCAGAAGACTTGTTGGCAACTCCCTACCATGGCCTCCATACCGACCCCTAGGGCTAGGACTATGCCGTCTTCTACTACAACGCCTTGGAGGTGAGGGAGGGATGCCTCGAACATATCAGGTTTGGTCCTGAATTTGATTTCATTCAAATCGAATTCAAAAGAAAATGGGGAGCCAGTAATGGAAAAGTGTGGTCTTGAATGCGCAGTTGGAATTACAGAGGACTTGTTGAAAGGCCAAGCCGCAGGAACGAAGAGAAGGCAAAGAGTCTGCAGGGAGGGAGAAAATGAAGAGAGTGGCTGTTGAAATGAAGCAATTGGTGATGATGAGCATTGATGCCCCTTTTTGTAACGGCAACTGGTGATGATGAGCATTGATGCCCCTTTCTATAACGGAAAACCAAGGGAGAGGATGAGGAGAGTGACGAAATGAGAGGGGAGAGCATGAGAAGTGGGTGAGAAGGGGAAGCTAGAGCTCTAGTCGACACGTGTAAGCTTAAAAATGTCTGATGTGGAGGTTAATTAGAAGCTTAGTTGGCTTCCATACAGCTTTGGAGCCTAATTTTATAAATTATAAATAGAAGTTTGTATTATTGTTTTATTAATTTTGTTGATTGGCCATAATGTTATTGAGTCATTAAAAAATTGTAGTTAAAGAAAGCTAAATAATATTTTTAAAATATAAAATAAGATAAAAAATAATTTTAATTTGTTTATATATTTCTAATAGTAATATGTCATATAAATAAATAAAAATTACGAATTCAAAATATATATATATAGATTTTGGTCTTATAAACTGAAATTTCGGGTTCCCTCACTAAGCCAAGCGATTTTCTGTTGAATTCAAGTCCTACTTTTATTCCTTTTACAATTTGTAATAAGAAGAGGAATGCTAAGGTGTCAGAAAAATTGACAGATTCAGTCAGAATTTTGTTAAAATTTATGAGTGGTTGTTAGATAATTTTTTTAGAATTTGAGTTTAGATCTAATTCAATCCCAAAAATTTAACTTATGGAGTGAGGATTGCCCCCACTTATAACCATTATTCATGTAATATCATTATTCAATATAGGACTCTCAACACACACCCCTCACGCTTAAGATTTGACATCTGTGAGTGGCCCAACGGATATTAAATAGACTCTGATACCATTTTAAAAATTGAGTTTATGCTTAACTCAACTCTAAAAGCTAGCTTATAAAGTGAGGGTTATTCTCCACTTATAACCATTATTCAGACCACATCACTATCCAATTTGATACTCTCAACAAAATTAAAATAGTAAAAATTACTCATTTATTTAATAATTAATAATAATATTAACTCATTTTATCAAAAGTATTATCAATTTTTTTTTAAAAAAACTATTCAATATTTTCCTATAAAAAATGGTCTTTCATTTCATTCCCTGGAGCCTTTGATATTTCAAAGTTCAACCAAATTAAACTTCAGATCAAAGTTCAAACACCCGATACATGAGAAATCCCGAGGGGACAATTAGTAGCTTGCTTACCCATTACATCAGCTTCTAGGGAAAGTTGTTACTGCTAGCGTTAGCTAGCCATGTCCAAGGTAGACGGTAGACCGCTATCGGAATGTTTGAATTGATAAAGTTTAAATGAAAAGAGATATAGGAGTAATTTTTTATTTTTAAATTAAAATATTTATAAAAATAAAAAATATATTATTAAAAAATTATATGATAATTTTTTATTTAATTTCTCTTATTTTAAAAAATTACCAAATAAAAAATATATAAATTTAAAATAAAAAATTACCTCTTTATTCTCTTTCCGGCCAAACACATCAATCTAAACGAATACCTAAAATGTTGGTCTGCAGCTCCATTTTTTTTAAAGTTATTTGCTAGTTAACTGGGCATTTGGCAAAGACTACATGTTATAATTAGTGTTGTGGAAACTAAATTGAATCCATCGGTCTAATTATGAAGTAGAAATTTAGATAAGTATAATTTAGTGTTATAACTAAATTTAGAGTCAAAGTATTTTGAATTGGCTAAAATTAGTTAAAATTTGAATAAACTGTCTAATTTATTTGATTAAATTGATTAATCATTATATTTTAAAAAAATAAATTAATATTTCATATATAATTTTATGTATTTTATATTTTTACATATAAATTATTTTTATGATGTTTTTTTTAACCAACTAATTTTAATAATTAAATCTAAATAAAAAATCTCACTAATTTAACATTCCTCTCGTTGACGAGATTCGTTTACTGATAAGTTTGTTTGATGTATGAATTGAATACGAAAGTAATTTTCATTGCCACAAAATTTGGCAGTTCTACATTGCACGTAATGCAGTTAAACACGCCGAAAAAGAATGTACGTAAAATCCAAATCATGTTGCTCCGGAACCGGAAGCTAAGTTGAGAATAGGCATTTCATGTGTAAAATATTAAATATGAAGTTTGACCTTCAAATTAATATATTTAATTTAATGAGTATCAAAAACATAATTACAATTTTATAAATGCTGATAATTATCTAATTTATACTAACTAACTAGCCAACTTTAAAAAAACATCTTAACCGGGGGGAGGGGGAATTAAAAATACCATTTTTATGTAACACTCTAGTATAGAGATCTTCATGACCAAACCAAATCAATCAAAACTTAAAAAATCAAATTGAAAAATTAAAAATTGACAAATAAAATTGAGTAATTTTAATTTTGTTTGGTTTTCTTTTTATGAAAATCGATTGATTTGGTTCGATTTTTAATTTTTATTTATGAAATTGAACTAAATAAAGTCAAACTGAACTCATATAATTATCTATGTATTTTTTATAATTTACATACTTATAAATGATTATATTTAAATTTATTGTTATTTCTATAAATATTTTTAGGCCAATTTATTGTTTATAATTATGTAATGATATTTTTGTTAAGATTTTATACCAACTTTTTTTTAATTAGTCAATAAAAAGAATAAAGTGAAGTTGTGTATGAATTTTTTTTTAAATAAAATATTTAATCAAAAATTGATTGGACCAAATCAAAGCAAACCGATTACAATTAATTCGGTTTTTAAATTTAAATAAAAAAACTAATTAATTCTAGATATATAAAAAATCCATTGATTTGATTTATGTAATTTTTCTTCCTAAAATTGAATTAATTAAAACTGCCAACACTCCTTTTATATATATATATGTATGGAGCATATCTAATGAGAAGAGTGGTTTATTATGAGAGTGAGAGGAATAAATCTTGACCATTAAATCATTCATGAATGGTCAAGATTATATGTTATTTAAAGGTCACATGACCACTTAAAAAAGTCACATGACTTTATGTTTTAATCTTGACCATACATGAATGATCTAATGATCAAGATTTGCTCATCTCACTCTCACAATAAACCACTCCTCTCATTAGATATGCCATATATATATATATATATATATATATAGTCTATTACCACCCACGTAAACATTTAGAATATGCTCATTTTGTCTGAATTAGCCCCTTCTAGATTTTGATTCACACAGAAAAATCTCTTCTATAATAGTAGCTTTGAATGATTCTTCATGAAAGCTCTTATTTGGGAAGAAGAAAAAAAAAGTAAAATTCTATGTTGAATGGGAGGGCCTTACATGCAAACTCAAGTATATATTACAAATAAAAACGTTGAAATCTTATGTAAAACATATTTTCGCAGGATAATGATTCTTTCAAATACGTATAAGAAAATTGTGAATAATTTAAAATACTGAAAAATTTTTAAAAAGATTAATATACTATTTAATGATTTATAGGAAAAAAATGTAATTAATAATGTAAAGTAGCACAACTCCTTCATAAAAATGGCCAGATTAATTGAGGTATATTTGCTCTCAAAATTTAAAATAAATATATCAAAGTTTACATAGAAATTTTAATTAATTGAAAATAATATCTAAAATTTAAATTTATATGGGAATTAAACTTAATATATTTATTTTAATTTGTTTGATATATTAAAAAATATTAATATTATTACTGAAATTTTACCTTATAGTTTTCCTTAACACTTCACTGCCCTAAATCGATTCTCAAGGAAAATAAAAAGAGTATCTTGTCCAGTTTATGTCTTTTGGATTTTGATATGGATGTTTCTTTTTGGTGCCAATCTTCTATTTCGTGAGTCATTTTTTCCCCTCTGCGTGCTTATTTACTACAGTCCATTATTAATTAGTTGCATGGTCTATTATTCTGTTTATTCTCTCATGCTATCCTTGGGGCTACCGACAAAAGACATAGGCAGTAGCATCCTGCATCCCCAGTTAATGTTTCGTCTTTTTTCTTTTTCCTTTTTTCTTGAATCTCTTTTTCTTTTTTTCCTGGTAGACAAAATCTGTCCTCTTTCCATCAGGCAATAAATTCAATCTTAATCTTGTCGAATTTGAGACTTCTATCTATTCTACTATCTGATTTTGCTTTTTTCACTTTTGCAAGCTCCAAATCTGGCTGTATGTAACCCACAAGGATTATTTAATTGGTAATTAAATTTGAGTTAAACAATTAAAAAATTTATAATGTTATGAATTAGAACTCACAATAAAATATTTATAAAAATAAATAGTCTTAATATTTTAAATGAGGTAATCTTACACTGTAAGAGTATAAAAATAACTAAGCAAGAACAAAAAAAAAAAATCTGGCTCTCTGTGCTTTGGATGATGAGTTTATCTTTGAAGTAGATACTTCCAAAATTTATACATGGTTTAAGTTCTCCTCATCCTTAGGAAAGCCGGAATTTTTTGCAGACTCTTTACAAATTGGTAAAGAGGCTTTAGTTTTCTCACCGAAAATCGGTTGTCACATTCAAGACATTGGGTTGGGTCTTCTGTTGTCTGTTCTGCTTATCCTGTATACAAGGTTTTTTTTTTTGTATGAATTTAATTTCTATTCATCGTCAGTGTAAAATTTTTTTATATTGTCATTCAATTATGTGTTGACACATCATTAAAATAGTTAGACTTTCTAGTTAGTAGTTGTGATAGTCAAACTCTTTTAATGATTTGGCAACACATAATTGGATGACAGTGTAAAGAAACTTTACATTGACAGCGGATAGAAATTAAACTCTTTTTATATTCTATTCTGTATTTTCTAAAGCTTTCCGTCTCTGTTGGCTAATATTTTTTGGGTTTAATTTCTATTAACTGCCAGTGTAAAATTTCTTTACATTGTCATCCAATCATGTGTTGCTAAATCAATAAAAGAATTGACTATGACAACAACTACTTAAAAAGTCTAACTATTTTAATGATTTGGCAATACATGATTGAATGATAGTGTTTACACTTATAGTAAATAGAAATTAAATCCATTTTTTTTTACACAGCTTGTATATTTTATTTCTGATTGTTTTTTAATCTTCTTGGTGCAAATGTTAATCACCGCGCACGTCGGTCTCAATATTCCGCACCATCATTATTATCAGGGCCTCATTTTTGGGGCTCAACGTTAATTCTATATGTAAGCGTGGCTTTATTCTTCTTATTTCCCTTCTACCAAGTCTCTGGAGTATTCCATACAAAAAAATTGGTTACCATATGTTGTTTTTGTTTCATACCCCTATGAATTGTGACCTTTTTTGTTTTGTTTTGTTTCGATTTGGGGTCCTCCAAGAACATCTTTGTTTGTTAATTAGCAGTGTCCCCTCCTGCATACTCAGAAATATCATTTGAAGTTGTAATATGAATAGATGTTTGAAACTCTGCCTATCATTTTTTTCTGGAGAAAGAAAAAATAGAATACCAGGCGATTATAGTACCAAATCATTGAAAATGAAAACTGAAGCATTGTCTTTATAATTTAATATGCAATTGCCTCAAAAAGAAAGAAAAGCAGTCAAGTGTAAGTTGATGCTAATATTAAAAGGTTGAACTTGTGGGGTTGAAATTCTAGAGTGAACCTTTGGTTATTACTAACACTAGAGAAGCAGAAACTTGCTAATTTTATTTTCTTCTACAAAGATAAACTAATTAGATAATTCATCAATGGTCAAGCTTTAAACAAGGTAAAAGCACTAGCGGACACTGATCTTCCGGGTATAAGTTGGTAAGATGGTGACCTGTTTTCCAAGTCTTTTTTTAACAAATTAAAACAAGGAAATGACAATTTAAGGACTTTCCCTATGCAAAATGGTCATTTTATTTAGGACTTTTAATTTCACTCTAAATAGGAATATTAAGGAGAACAAGCCTAATTAATAACGACTATCTTGTATTCTTTAAAAATTATATGAATCGTTTTGTATTGTTTAAAAATTATAAGAATTTTCTAAAATTAAAATAAATACCAACTTGTATTTTTTTTCAAGTGAAAATAACTTAGTTACCTTAAATATTTTATCTTAAGTTCGATTCTCAAGATGATATATATGAAAAATTACAGTTAAGAAGAATTCCTTTTACTGACATTTGATAGTATTTTGAAAGATTACTTTTTTATTTTTTGAGTGGAATGATACCCTAAAAAAAACTAAAATAAGTATCTTAACATATATTTTTACTATAGTATATTTGACAATTCAAATTATATTTTAAAAATTATCTAAGAACCTTTTATTTAAAATTTTTTTTTTCTAACAACCCGTTTTAATATATTGTATTGTGTGGCTACATGTTACACTATATTCAATCTAAATAAAAGAAAAATAATAGTACATACTCAGAAAAATTTAATAAAATTCAGTTAACATTTTGTTAATATTTAAAGATAATTATTAAATAAATCAAAATGATAAAAATTATTAATTCATTTAAGAGTCAATAATGATACTAATTTATTTTATCAAAAAAATTAATTAAAAAATGCTTACTATATAATATTTTGATAATAAAACAAAAGTTTGGTAGATCATTCCCTTCTTTCTTCCTCCAGGTGACAAGTCCTATGTAACGTATGGTCTATATGATTGCCCAGAGTGGAGTGGTATAATGATAAGCATTCAATGTTGATTCACCAACTCTTATCCTCCGGGAACCAAAATCATTGAGTTCGGTGTGTCGTGTGATGTGGGTAAAGCGGGGCAATCCTCCCTTGGCCTGGGGGTTAGGAGAGCAGGTGGCGGGTCCCACCTAGTGCGTGGATGTGGGCTTGAGAGAGTTGGTGGTGACGATTCATCAAAAAAAAAAAAGAGTTGGTGGTGGCGACGTCAGGTGGTCGCGATCAATGACGTATCAGAATCAGTGATCACTGCCATGCTTGTAACTGTGACGGTTATGGCCGGGGCCCGTCTACCGATACCCACACCACAATGCCACATTTTCCCTCTTTCTAAGCAGTAGTTATTATTAATTATACTAATTACTTTATGGTAATATTATATAAATATTCATTTTTTTATATTATTACTTTTTTTCATTTATTTTGCTATTTATGCAATAATAAATTATTCTTTTTACATAAATTCATATCATCTATACTATTATAAAGGAGATTCCCCTATTTGGTGTCCAATTATAAAAACCATCTTTATTTATTAAATTCAAATTAAAAAAGAGGTAAAATTGTAAATACATGTTACTTCTTTGGTTGATTACAAACTTAAAAATTATCTGAGAAGTTATCTGAGAAGTTACAAAGATTTCAAAAAAAGTTACAACCAATTATAAATATTTAAAAATTATTTTTAAATAAACAATAACAAAAATGTGTATTGACTGGCACGTAAGTGCCTGTGAATACGCTAGTTATATATCAAATGGATTTGGATTTTTCAAGGTGAGATTCACTTAATAGAATAAAGCACAAAATTATAACAGTTAATAATAAATTAATAATTAATAATTTTATAAATTATAAGTATCAATATAATAAATTATGTATATATAAGAATTTATTTCTTTAATTTTCTTATTAACAATTATCATTTTATATTTTACTTTTTAAAGCACATCATTTACTTTAGAAAATTCAAATTCTAGTAATAATCATACTCACTAATTTTAGTAATTTATGACTTATTGATTTTTGTGATAGAATTTATGTTATAAAGATAACACACACTGTAAACTTTACTATAAATTCTTGTTGAGGTTGGTGGTATATTACGAACTTACCATCTTCAACTAAGGCATGTTTTTCCCTCAACCTAATTTTTTTTGTACAAAAAAAAGAAACATGCATTGTTTAAAAAAAAAAAGAGAGCATACACACAATCAATTTTTTTGATGTTATAATAAACTCCTAGTTATTTATTTAGATCTTCTCAGACAATTTAAAAACTTGATTTTTTGAAATGTATTTTTATTAAGCAGACATAGAACTATGTTCTTGAGAACGAGGGTAATTGCTAATTCCACAAGCTTTCAAGATTTCACAGTACTAATGTATATAATTTGTATTATTGCTTTTATTAATTTTGTTGATTTGCCCTAATGTTCTTAAGTCATTAAAATTTTGTAGTTAAAAAAATGTCATATAAATAAAAAATATTTATCATTATATATGGCTAAAATGCAATGAACCCCCTTTTACTATAAGTCATGTGAAGAAAACCTCTTTGTAGTTTAAAACTCCCTAATTCAACAGCTTGAACTCCCATAAACGTGTACGGGAACTTTATGTTAAGTTTTCATCCAATCATTCACGTGGGGGGCACATGTTTTCAATCCTCTTTAGATGAGTATTACCCTCGGTCTAAAATCAATTCCTCCCACCATTAACGAAATCCTCAAATGAATTCCATCATCCTTTAACCTAATCCCCAAATCAATTCCCTCATCCTTTAACCTAATCTCCAAATCCAAAATTTTGGAGTTTGCTACAATAGTGAATTAACAAAGGAACGATTGCAACGCATGAACGATTTCATCAATGACTTGAAGGTAAACATGTCATCCATTAAATCACATTTTTATACACACCTTTTCATGGTGTGTGGGTCCATTGCATATTTTGAGGTATGTAATAAAGTTAGGGAATATGGAAACATTTGGAACCCTTGTGGTCCAGTGTGTCTGCATATATTGTGTGGGGTTTTTTTTATATAAATATACCTAAAAATAAAATTATATACCGTTTTACCATATTTTAAAAATTATGTACTAAAATATTCTTTTTTTTCTATGTTGAGAAGTTAGTTTGGCTCAAACCGACTTCACAACATGTTTTTTTTAATTAAAAATATGTTGAGAAGTCAGTTTAAGAAGTCGGTTTCCCCAAACCGACTTCTCAACGTTAAAATTTAATTTTTTTAACATCCTGTTGAGAAATCGATTTCCCCTAAACTGACTTCTCAACAGGTTTTAAATTTTAAAAAAAAAGCATGTTGGGAAGTCAGTTTGAACCAAACCAAGTCGATTTGAATCAAACCGACTTCCCAACATAAAAAAAAGAGTATTTTGATATATAATTTTGGAAGTGTGGTAAAATGATAAATAAAATTTTTTTTAGGTATATTGATATAAAAAGCCTATTGTGTCAGTGCCTTAGGTTGTGGTCCAGTGTGTTTGCATGGGTTGAGTGTGCCTTAGAATGTGGTCCAGTGTGTATGCTTAGTTCAATGTGATTTATTGTATTTTCTTATTTGTAAGCTGTCCAAAATGGACACAATTAAAGTTAACATTGACTTTTATGTTTGAGGAAATATCTGAAGTAGCCCTGTTATGAAATATCAAGGAGGAGAGGTATTCAGTTATGAGGACTTTGACATAGACCTCATTTTGGTGCCTTATTTTGTTCAGTATGTCAAGAGTAAGGGTTACAAGAGTGATTTCCAATTCTAGTACAAGTTTGAAGATGAATAGATGACAGACATTAGACTCTTTGATAATGATGCAATTGTAAGAAGAGTAATAGAAAGGTTTTCAAGAAATGAGATTTCACTGCTTCAGCTTTATGTTGATCATGTGGTGGATAGTAATGTAGAGATTATTGTACCAGCCTCTGAGAATACAATTTTACTGGGAGCAGAGGAAGCAGTTGCTGAAGGAGAGAATGATGAACAAGCACATGCAAAGGGGGAGGAAGAAGAATTACTTGGAGAGATGAAGAAATAGTTAGCTGCAGAGGTGGCTGAAGAAGGGCTTACAAATGAGCCAGAATTGAACCTTGATGGCTGTGATTTTACAGACAGTGATGTAGATGTTCCAGACCTATTCTATGAGAAACTTAGCACACAAGATGTAGAAGTTTATATGTCAATTTCAAGATGAAGTTCAAAGGAAAAAACTTAAAGGATGAGTTGTGGAATGCTTTAAGGGCCTCTATTCAAAATGAATTTAACTATCACATGAAGATGATAGAAAGGCTGGATCCGTTTGTTGTAGCCTGACTGGGAAAAATCCAACCATCTTAATACTCTAGACATGCTTTCAATCCAATGTATAAATGTGACATATTACAAAATAACATAGCAGAGGCCTTCAACTCCTTCATACTAGAGGCTAAAGATAAGCCAATATTGACTATGTGTGAGATCATAAGGAGAATACTAATGAAGAGATATGTTACAAAGAAGGAATGAATGAGCAAGTACAAAGGCCCAATATGTCCAAGAATTCAGATCAAACTAGAAAAATCAAAAAATGAATATACTAGTATGATCTGTTATATGGCTGGAGATGGTAGATTTGAAGTTAAAAGTTCAAATAGGCTTACAATGGTAGTTAATTTGAACAATCATACATGTGGGCGTAGGAGATGGGACTTGAGTGGAATACCATGTGAACATGCAGTGGCATGCATATACAAGATGAAGGAAATTCCTGAAGATTACATGAATAACTACTTCACCACCAGCACCTTCATAAAGGCTTATACTCCTATTGTTGGTTCGGTACCTAGAGGGGAAGAATGGCAAGAGATTGAAGGAAGCCCTATTAATCCACCAAACTATAAGACTGCACCTAGTAGGCCTAAAAAGGCTAGGAAGAGGGCTGCAGATGAACCAATCAATCCATATAGAGTAAGTAGGAATGGTCAAACATTAAAGTGTGGAAATTGTGGGGCAACAAGACACAATGCCAGAAACTGCAAGGGCCCAATTAATTAACAATCAGTAGATCTTGCAGGACAATGAGGCACTTCAAGAAGGAAAAACTAAATATGTGAATTTGGGGTTTTAAATTGAATGTAATTAGTCTTTTGGATGAAATTTCATATTAGATGTAATCATACTTTTGGATATGATCATACTTTTTAGATGTGATCAATATTTTGGATGTAATCATACTTTTGGATATGATTGAACTTTTGGATGTGATCATACTTTTGATTGTAATCGAAATTCTAAATATATGAAATGTTATAAAGATTATAGTTTTTGGTACATTTTATTTTCAATTGTACTATATGGTTTCTGGTGTATGAATTATGCTCTAGTTACTGATATATATGTTCTGGTTTATGGATTGCATAATGGTGTGTGAATTGGTCAGTTGGACTGTGACTAGTTCATGGTGTTGGGTCTGGTTACTAGTACAAGACTAGTTTTGGTTCTGATTAAGCAGGTTCTGCTGTGTGAATTTTACAGTTGGTTTGTGAATTGGTTTCTGGATATGCAGCTTATGGTTTTGGTTATGCAGGTTCTGTTGTGTTACATTTACAGTTGGTTTGTGAACTGGTTTCTGGATATGCAAATTTTGGTTCATGGTGTTGGTTCTACTGACTGGTATGAGACTGGTTTTGGTTTTGGTTAGGTTTTGGTCACGGGACTGGTTCAGGTTATATGATTGGTTCTCATTTTGGTTAAGTTTTGGTTATATGACTAGTTATGGGAATGGTTCATGGTTTCTAGTTTTGGTATTGAGACTAGTTTATGGGTTCTGCAGGTTTGTTAATGGGTTATAGTCAGGTATTGGTTATGGGACTGGGGTTATGGAATTGGTTCTAGTGTATGGTGTATAGGTATGGTTACGGGACTAGTTGTGATATATAATGTTGGCTTAGTAAATGGAAGTTATGGATTATATCAGGTTACTGCATAATGGTTTCTGAAATTGTCTACCCAAATGGTTTGCATACATCACTGTCAAATGTACTCCACAATCGAGCTATTCTATTTCATTTGTGAATTTGATTTGTGAATTGGTTTTTGTACCTGTACTATTTGATTGCTACAGAATTGTGCATGCTACCATTTCATTGCTTATTTCACACGGTTACTAAGCATAATACATTGTATTTCAATTGGTTACTGAACATAGTAAATTTGATGTCAAATTCATTTCATTTCATTTCAATTGGTTAAGTACAAAATTACATAATCTGAGCATAATAGATAAACCACAACTAATGAACTTGGACATTTGACATAATCTTCATAATTCCTAAACCTAATAAATGACACTCAACTAATGTAGTTTGTATAGCCCATTGCCTACTGTTGGCCAACTTTTCCACCAAAAATAGAAAATCAAACCATAAATCAACCAACTTAGCACCAATAACCCAATAAGAATTTTCTCTTTTCTTTTTCGAATATTCAATTCTCTGAGCATGACTTGCTTGTTTCTTAATAACCCACTAATGACTGAAACCTCTCTGTTGCACACAGGTGGGTCAAGTCAATCAAAATATTTACAACTACCAACATCACCATAGTTTGCACAACCAAAAAACCTTCTTCCTGGGTTGTTGGCGGTCCACGAGGTCCTCACAGGTGTTATTTCGCCATACTAACACACACGAACAAGACTGTCTCCATGACTCCCACTGTTGAAGGACAAATGAGATGCAGCAGAGTAAGATTGAGATGAAGCCATAGAGAAAGAAGCAAAATGAAAATAGAGGAAATGGAGGATGTAAAATAGCTCTAGCATGAAAAGGGTTGGAAGAAAAATGGAGGAGGGAGCATATTTAGGAACTAGGCCTTCAGATCATCTGAAAAAGGAAGATGACTGTGATATAAAACACGGGGCCTCCCACGTGAATGTGTAGCCGTTAGGAGATTGGATAGAAACTTAACAGAAGGGTTTTCGTACATGTTTGTGGGAGTTCAAGGTGTCGAATTAAGGAGTTTTAAATCACAGAAAAGTTTTTTACACATGACCTATAATTAAAGAGGGTTCCTTGCATTTTAACATATATATATATATATATATATATATATATATATATATATTGTTCCTATAAACTGAGATTTCGGGTTCCGTCACTCTTATCAAGTGATTTTCTGTTGAATTCAAGTCAGACTTGTAGTCCTTCTACAATTTGTAATAAGAAGAAAGTACTTTCATTTCATTGCTTGGAGCCTTGGATATTTCAAAGTTCAACATCAGTTCAAAGTTCAAACACACGAGTTCTCAACATGAGAAATCCCGAGGGGACAATGAGTAGCTTGCCTACCCATTACATCAGGTTCTAGGGAAAGTTGTTACTGCAAGTGTGAGGTGGCCATGTCCAAGGTAGACGGTAGACCTCTAAAAGGTTGGTCTGCAGCTCCATTTTATAGGTATTTGCTAGCTAGCATGGCATTTGGCATAGACATCTCTTATAACATTCCTCTCATTGACCTGGATGAGATTCGGTTACTGATAAGTTTGTTTGATATATGAATTGAATTTGAATTTGAAAGCAATTTTCATTGCCACTTTGGCAGTTCTACATTGCAGGTAATGAAGGGAAACACCGCCGGAAAATTATGTACTTAAAATCCAAATATGTTGTTCCGGAACCGGAAGCAAAGTTGTGAATAGGCAATTCGTGTGTAAAATATTATATATGAAGTTTGACCTTAAAATTAATTAATATATATAAGTACTTGTGTCAAATTTGCTCAATGTTTTTTTTTCTCTCTACTAGTTGTCTACTTTCCCATCTCTCTTTTTTAGAAGACTAGTCTATAACGACCCCATGTAAACATTAGAATATATACTCTTTTTGTCTGCATTAGCCCCTTCTAGATTTTGGTTGACAAAAGAAAAATCTCCTCTATAATAGTAGCTTTGAATGATTCTTCATGAAAGCTCTTATTTGCGGACAAAAATTAAACGAAATTTCTGTGTGTAATGGGAGGGCCGTACATGTAAACTCAAGTATATATTACAAACAAAAACGTTGAATAAGAATCTTATGTAAAACATTTTTTCGCAGGATAATGATTCTTTCATATACGTATAAGAAAACTGTGAATAATTTAAACTATTGAAAAAGTTTTAAGAAGATTAATATACTATTTAATGATTTATAGAAAAAAGTGTAAATTAATAATTTAAAGTAACACAACTCCTACACAAAAATGGCCATATTGAGGTATATTTGTTCTCAAAATTCAAAATAAACATATCAAAGTTTAATGTAAAAATTTAATTAATTGAAAATAATATCTAAAATTAATTTTATATGGGAATCAAACTTAATATCTTTATTTTAATTTGTTTCATTTATTAAAAAATATTAACATTATTACTTAAATTTTACCTTCTAGTTTTCCTTAACACTTCACTGCTCTAAATCGATTCTCTAGGAAAATAAAAGAAGTGTCTTGTTCAGTTTATGTTTTTTGGATTTTGATAAATATGTTTCTTTTTTTATGCCAATTATTAATTAGTTGCTACTATCATAGTTATTAAAATCGGCTCGGATTGGTTGATTTGATCGTTAAACCGGTCACTTAACCAATTTGAGTCGATTATTAGACCGGTTATGCATGTGAATTGGAAAAAATCATTTGACTCAATCAATTTTATACAAAAGTTGGCAACCCAGCCAGTTGAATCGATAAACCAACTGAATCATGAAATTAAAAAAAATAATAAAAAATCTTAAATTTTGAGAAATCATTACTTTTGATTCTTTTGTTTAATTATTATATGTTCATTTCATATAACTTTTTTAGATTTACACCATATCGATACTAATTTTCCAAAAAAACAAACATTTTATTTTGTGAGTTATGAGTATTTTTATGAAGAAAAAATAAGTTTTTTTTAATGAATTAAGGGTTTTTTTATTAATAAATTAAGGGTAACTTTTTTTTTCTTTTAAAGTCATCATTTCTCTCAAATATAAAAGTATTTTAGTTGTTTACAATGATAAATATCATCATATGTAATGTGTATTTTTATATATATTTATGTATTTATATATTTATTAAATTTTATGTGGTTCGATAAGTGAGGTTCGACTAGTGACTCACTAATTGAACCAGTGCCCTATTGACTCAATACCCTGATTAAATTAACTACCGGTTCAAATTTAATAACTATGACTACTATAGTCTATTATTCCTGTTTATTCTCTTGTGTTATCTTCTTGGGGCTATTGACAAAAGACCTAGGCAGTAGCATCCCAGATTATTGTTTCATTGTTTTTGGTAAATAAGTTTCAGTCTAACGGTTGAGATATTTCTATAATGTCATAAGTTCTAGCTTGCAGAAAAGTACTTATGGGGAGGGACAACTTCAGTACCCTAAACGAGATTAATTTCATATTTAAAGGATATGGAGAATCTGGCCATTTGTGGTTTGGATGATGAGTTTATCTTTGAAGCATATTTTCAAATTTTATACATGGTTTTAGTTCTCTTCATCCTTAGCAGAGCTAGAATTTTGAGCATACTCTTTACAAATTGGTAAAGAGGCTTTCTCGCCAAAATCGGTTATCACATTCAAGACATTGGGTTGGGTCTTTATCTTCTACTAGATGAAGACCCGCGCGTTGCGCGGGTCAGAATTTTTCAGACGATTCAGATCCAATTAACATCACTTGGCATTCATTTCCACCCTCTTCCTCACGTGGATTAATTAACATATTTATCTGTTTCTTGACTATCTAGTACTTTTCAATCATTCATATGACTAAACGCATGAATTGTGCTATCTTTACTGTTAATATTCTAAAATGTTCTTCATATTCTTCGTATCAATCCTTAATAATTTTCAAAAAATTCAGCACAGTTAATGACCATAGCCAATAAACCATTGTTCTGTGTCACAAGAAGGTGTTTGGATAACTCATTTTTTCCCAATGCAACTAATCAGATGTAGGTCCTTGCCTCTAATTTTAATGATTTAGATGAGGCAAGTATCGATGATCATGTAAGCTGAATGAAATTGTTCATCAATTAACCACAAACTCATTTAACAAAAAGAAAGAGAGAGAGAAAAAGATTAAAAACTGCTAAAGAAAGTAAAATAAATTTAAGGTAATGGTTAGAAATTATTGACTTATAGCATAATTTAAAATATCGAATTTTCTCATTCATTCTCTGTAACTCGTGTAGAATTTTGGAAGCTCATTTATCCAACTACCATGCTAGAATTTTTCGTCAATTTTCATGGTTTCAAATCTTCCATTATCCTTGTTCAGCTTCATCTTGAGTTGTTCTAATAAATCTTGATGTTCAATGTATAAAACCGGTTGCAATCCTCAAGGTCCGAAGCTGTTGAACTATGTGAATTGGGTTTTGCAGATTCTTCAGGTTTGGAATTGATGCTATCTTGAAAACAATTACCCGCCAATTTCTCCATGTTTTCAATATATGAATTCTGCAGCCGAGACTCTTCTTCTAATTTTCTAAGCTCTTCCATTATATCTCTATCTTCATCATCAAATTCTCTGAGTTTTTCTCCTCCCCAATGTCCAAATCTTCTTCTTCTTCTTCTGTTAACCCTACATTTTCTTTATCATGCTTTCCTAACGTTTCAAGCTCAATCGTGGTTCCAAAGTCTGTGTCTGATAGAAACCAATCTCCTATAAAATTGATAGAATCTGATTCAAAGCTTAAACAAATTAAATCATCTTCAGAAAGGAAATTATCTGCAGCAGGAATTTCTTTTCCAATCATATTGTAATTTAGATTATCCAATTGATCTTCCCCAGGGTTAGGTTGTTCTATAGATGGCACAACCTTGAGCTCTACCACTTCATCTTTAACTACCATTTTTGTGGATTTCTCATGAATCTCTACATTAACACCTCGTCTTCCACAATTTTCTGGCATGAAGTTTCTTTCAGATAAGAACCCAGAATCATTAATCACCTCATTTCCCAATGAGCAATCATTAGAATGAACATATAATTTCTTAACAATAAATTTTGAAGCTTCTGGTTCGTCCAATAAGTATGAGGTGAACTCATACTTGTTGGAGCTTGAAGAAGCCACATCAGTATTCATAAAATCAAAATTTTCATTGTAGCTTCCCTTGATTTCTTCACTATAGTTAAAGTCCAAATGAAAAAAAATAATTATCGTTGCCACCACAACGCTTACAAGGCACAATTCATGAGTCAAAAAGCACAAGGCACGCTAGATGTTTCCAAGATATGATGTGTTTTACTCAAATACCCATGATGCTTTGCCGGTTCACCTATTTTTTATTCTTTTTTCTTCTCTGAAAACCCAGTTGTAGTTGATACTGCAAACTTAAGCATGAATCACAATTGCTATAATAAAGCTTCTATTTCCATTCAATGATCCAAATGAGTTGCATGTTCATACACGATATATACAAAGGCTAAGTAGCTAACTCAATATGCTACATCGCCTTGGAGCTCCTATGGTGTTATAGAACGAATTACACAATTCCATTTCTTTGCTTTTTTCACACCTTTAGACTTTTGTTTTGCTTCCAAAAAGGTCTTCATCTTTTGTTTCTTCTGTGCTTCTTTCACATCATTCCATATGGGTTTAACTAACAAAAGTTTACCTTGGACATCTTAGATTTGGCTTTCACTTTTGGAGCTTTCTCCTCAAGCTCTGCCTCGCGTTCAATCTCTCTTTCCCTAGCATCAAGATTCTTCTCTAAATAATACTACAATTTATAAGATTCAAACATGTTAGAAATGAGAGCAATAGCGAGAATTACACAAAGAAAGGCTCTCCTTCACTTCTGCAACACAAAAGCCACTTTTTCATATGGTATCGGTGAATAAGATTTGTATCATTCAAACCAGTATGAGATAACCATGAAATAAAACATAGGCAAATTCTCCAAGCAATTTCATCAAAATACATGTAAAATTTGAGTAGGCACCAGCGAAGTGTTTCATATTCCTTAGGACTAAGCAAATTTACAAAAATAAAAATAAAAATAAAAAAGATATAGATATGTCAAGGAAAAACCTAAGTCGTTGGAGTTCAGTAGTTCGCTGGCGGTGGAGCATTGCAGGTGTTACCATTGGAGCCGCTGCCTGCTGGAGTGTCGTGGAAGGGCAGTTGAAATAGTGGAGGCCAGCAACATTGAAGTCATCGTTGTCGTCAATCAATTGCGTGGCGCAGGAATCATCTTCTATGTTTCCAGGAATCAAATCAAGTTCGATGGTGAACTAATGAACCAGAACTGAGGAAAACAATCTTTGTTCACTTATGCGAGTTATGTGGGTAGAGAAATAAGAAAAGGAAATGTGTAGAGTCCTAAAAACAGCAAGGGGATGGAGAGAGTGCTTGAATGTGGAGGGTTTGAAAAACGGTGAAGGAATGAGAGTCTAGAAATTGTAACGCCAATAGGTCTTCAAAGTTAAGAGAAAAATGAATTAGCAGATGAGTTTCTCCGAATTGATGAGCCGTCGAGATGGTATTCTAAAATTGTGAAAACATGACATGTGTCAATTTAAGGGAAGCTGGGAAGCTGATATGTAAGTGTTACAGAGGATGATGTGTCAGTATTACAGCTTGTGAGTCTGTTTTTATATATTATAAATAGATTGTCTGTTCTGCTTATCCTGTATACAAGGTGTTTTTTGTATTTTCAAATGCTTTGCGTCTCTGGTTTGTTTTTAATTTTATTTTTTATGGGTTATGCGCTTGGCAAATTTTTTTTCCGCGCTTGTAATTTTTATTTCTGATTTTTTTTTGGCCAATTTTGTAAATCCAGGACTATATTATTTTGTGGCCTAAAGATAGCAAATTCTTAATCTATTATGTATCCACCATTGCAGTATCTCTTTCTCTCTTTATTAAAGCTTAGCTTATTTACCTATCAACGGCAAGCTAAATAGTTTTTGGTGGGACTAAGTAGTATTTATGAAGAAAAATTTTGACCAAAAAAACTGGTATAGAAATATATTAAACTTAACAAATAATTTAGCATCATAGTAATCTAATATACAGGCCGACTTGAGCAAAGGAAAAAAAAAAAAGAAACAATTATCTTGTGAGGATATTGTCCTTGAAAAATTTACATTAATTCAAAATTTGTACATTTAAAATAATTATGTCAATTAATCTATCAAACCATTAATACTGGAGTCTTAAGTGGAATTTTGAAAGAGGGGGGGGGGGAAATAAGACCTTATAAGATGGTCTATAACAAACAAAGCTAAATATGAGAAAATTCAGAGGATTGATTATATTTGTTTTTAATATTTTGTGGTCTTTTAATTAATTAATTGTGAAGAAATTAGAGATAAATTTTTATTTAACTAAAAAAGGACACATACGTGTGTATAAAAAAGGAATGAAAAAAATTAAGGATTTTATTTTTATATATGAAAAGTGATATAAAAATAAGGAAACTAGAGATAATGTGATGAGTTCAAGTTTGTTCTTATAAAAATAAACATAAATAATACATAGTAAAATGGTAATTTTCTTTTTACTAATTATGTATTTTTCAAGTTCACAATATATTCTTCTTAAGGAGGCCGATAAGCTTTGGATTAGTTTTAGACCCATGAGAGAGTCCAGAACTGACTTGCAGTTTTGGACTTTAAACATTTTGGGCCTCTATTACATGCCCTCTAAATGGGGCAAAAGATGCTTCGGCAAAGATATGTGGATATAAATGACCGAAAATAATGTTATTGCCCAAAAGCGTAAAAAAAAAAAAAAAAGGTTCTTGACTCTTATCCAAAAACCCAAAACAAAGTTGAGAAACGCTATATATTCCTAGTAAATATTTATAACATTTTTCTAATTATTTAAAAAAATTTAAACAAAAAATAAAAATAATTTAATGTTTTTAATTTTTTTAAAATATTTAAGTTTTTTAAAATATTAAGAGAATTATTAAGCTGATTTATTAAAAAAAATATAAAAATTTTTAAAAAATATTTCTTGTCATGATAGAAATGAAGAAACTCATCATTTCCTAGCTCGCCACATTGTTTTCTAATGCCCAAATGGGTCATGACTATCTTTTTTTCACAACAAATTTAAGCTTATGGGTAGAGCTTTTAAGAGAGAGATCTTTATAACTTAAATACTATTACTACTAGAAGAATGCCAAATTAAGACGGATTTTAGTGAGGAAATTCATTTTGTCTCTGATAGAGACATAATTTGCACCCAAATGACAGACAATCTTAAAATTTACTTTATTAGGGACAAAAATAAAGACAAATTTAGCTCACTTCTATTACCAATTGTCACTAATTTCGTAGTTACAATTTGAAATTTTGTTTATTTTAAAGAAATTATTACTTAGTGGCAAAATAAAATTGTCTCTAATATTTAATTTTTTTATGAAAAAAATGAATAATGATTGCCATGGTTCAAATTTAGTCTCTAATTAAGATAAAATTATTAATAAATAAATTTATTTTAGGAACGAAATAAATGTAATAAACTGATAAATAAAACTAATATAAAAGACTGAGACTTCATCATTTTAAATATATAAAAAAATTGTTTGGAATAAAAATTTATGCAAGATTTTTTTATTTTTCATTAATGATGTTTACACATATTTTATCCTTACAAACTTTTCATAGACACTCATGCAAACTATTTGATAACACATTAATCTCAACATAACTTTTTCTAAATGGTTCATAAGAGTCTACCTTGAAGTATATGAGGATAAAATTTGTATAAGTATCATTATTTTTTATTTTTTTATATAAAATAATGATGTGTCATTCTTCTATTGACTTAATTTACACTACACAAGAATCTCTCACATTTTTTAAAGATTGAATTTATAATGTGAATAAGCTTGTGAAAAAATTAGTTGTGATGATGATATTAAAAGTTTGATCCACTATTAGTTTTTTTTCTTCCATACTTAGGTACTTGCAACTTTGATATAAAAGAAATAATATTTATATAAATTTACACTTATACATTTTTCATATACAAGTCATTAGATAATACTTTAATTCTACAATAACTTTATTTTAAATAATCTAAACTGTGCACATACATTACATAATTTATGCAAATATCTTTCTAAAAGAAAATTAAACTCACTTTAAAGATAAACTAAAAATACCAAAAGTTTCATTATTATTATTATTATTATTATTAAGTTGGAAAAGTGAAGTTTCATTATTGATTAGAAGAAGAACTTGGGTTGGGGATGAGGATAAAGAGAATATAAAAATGAAAAAAAAATGGGAAGATGAAGGGCGCGTGGCAGCCGCTGGATTAACTCAAAACTACCTTCCATTTTCCAACTCCAACGGAAAAAAGGATCCATCCTTCCATTTCTTGCCTTCCCTTTCCCTTTCCCAGCCACACAAATAGAGCATCGCTCTCTCCCTTTTCCTGATTCCTCTGTACGCACGCCAGTGAGTCTTCCATCAAACCCTAATTCCTCAATTTCATGTTTTCTATTCCATATTTTGCTTGCTGCTGCTGATGATGATGGTTTTAATTGTTTGATTTGTTCCATTTTGAATGTGTTTGATTCTGTGCTGTGCTTGATCCGTATGGTTTCAGAGCAGTAGAACATTGATCTGATGTTTGACTCTTAACGTTCACACTCTTCATTCCAACTCATCCTGATGGATTGGATTTAGATGTTGCGTCTGTTCGTCTGGTCTTTTGCGGATTTCATGTTTATATTGCATGGGTAAAGCTATTTTTTTTTTCTTTTTGGAATCTCAGGTTTCGTGTATTGTAGATGTAGAGTCACATGCTGACATATATGGTTAGATTTGATTTTTTGAGAATGAGTTATTGGTTTTGAGTCGGTGCATGATGATCGGTTGTTTGAAATTGAAACTATTGTTTATTTCGCAGATGTGTATGATGCATGGTGTTCTTTATGCTGAGTGTGATTCATTGCTGGGATTTTTTTTATTTTTTTTTTTGTGGTTGCAGTTTTGAGATGGGGATATACCTCAGCACCCCGAAAACAGAGAAGGCCTCTGAAGATGGTGAGAACGACAGGCTTCGCTATGGTTTGTCTTCCATGCAGGGGTGGCGTGCTTCGATGGAAGATGCTGTAAGTACTCTGTTATGTTGATTCTTTTTTTTTTCTTTCATGGAATGCCAGTTACTATTTTTGTATGTTTCTGTCAACATGTAACTGGCGTGCTTACTGTTTCTTGATGCGGTATACCATGTGATGCTGTTCATAGCAGACAATTGGTTGTACACAAGGGAAGTTATTGTAGAAAAGTAGTGTGGATTATTGCCAGTACTATCAGATAACCAAGTGTAGCAGGCAAGGAAAATCCTAAGCTAGATTGACGTTTAGACATAATAGTGACTGATAAGCTAGATTGATAGCTAATTTTGTTACCGATTGACTGAGAAAATTTGTAAAAGGTTAGTATCTTATGTTTATAGATAAACTTATAGATTACTATTTTTCATTGTTAATATGTTATGATGAAGGGAACAAAGGTATCACTTATTTGTTGCACATCAATAAAAATTATTTCAGTCAGCTATTGATGTGAATGTGCAGATATAACTAATATTTTTTCAAATTTTCAGAGGAATAAATCTCACTCCTCTAGTATACCTTTACTCATAAGAAATTGCCTCTCTTTGGAAGTGATGGTTACATAAATATGATGTAGATGCTTGGCTAATATCTTGGTTCTTTGGTACTTTAGTAGCCTCATATTATATTACAATCTATTCAATGGTGTACACAAGTTTACTTGTTCTATATTACTTACCAGCATGCAGCTCATCCAGATTTTGATGAGTCTACATCTTTCTTTGGTGTTTATGATGGCCATGGAGGTCAGTATCAGCTCTTTGAATTTTCAACAATATTTTTTTAATGTGTTCATGCTCATTTCCAAAAACAGCATGTTTCTCTTGAAAGGAAGTATTTTTTATTGCTTTGTTTATCATTTAAATTTATTTCAACCAGTTTCTTACCATTGGACGTGCCTCTGTAAACTATTAATAAGGAAATTTATTTCATTACATAGAAAGCTGAGCACACTGAGGGATAGGTTTCAAATGTTTGATCTTGTTTGAAACTTGGTACTTTCATTTTGAGGTTTCCATTGGAATCCACCTTAACATGGGTGGCTTTTACCATTTAACAATTTAACATAGCACTTGTCTTTTTTGTGTCACTGATCAGGTTTTCATTTTCTTTTGCATGACCTCATCCACTTTGTGTTTTCCCTTATCCAAATGTCACTTATAATGTGAATAACAGAATTATATTATTTACAATTCTTTCAGACTTGTTGTAGGATGTAAACTACTGCTTTAAGATTTGGTCATTTTCTTTCTTTTTTTTAAAAAAAAATAATTTCCTTGTGACAGAATTGCTTGCATTATATTATATGTGGTTCACAAGTCCAATATACTTTCATTCTTGACAACCAAGATCCCCGTAGCCTTTCCATTTCTGGCACATTATAGCTTGTTAGACTCATCTGAGTTCAGATTTGTGTTTGGACAGAAATGCCTTTCCAATACACTTACTTCACACCTGGAATGTTTTTTTTTCCCATAGAATTTTTTACTTTTAATTTCAGGATTTTGTTCTGCTGGTCATGTTAAAAGGGGAAAATTTCTTTATTTATTTGTATACTTTATCTGTATTAGCCCATTCCAGGCTCAATTGGTATTGATTATCGTTTACTCAAGGACTTGGAGATGTTTATACATCTTAAATCATGTCAAAATTAATTTGATGGGGCTGCCATATATAGCATACTTATTGGCCAGCATATGGTTTTATAGTCCTCATTATGGTCTCACTGATTTCCAGGCAAAGCAGTTTCAAAATTCTGTGCCAAGTATCTGCACCTGCAGGTGCTTAAGCATGAAGCTTACTTAGCTGGAGATTTAGGCACATCTTTACAGAAATCTTTCCTCAGGTAATGTTGTTTACTGTTCTATTTTAGAATTTTCATTAATCTTACCGGATTCCAATAAAAGCCAGGGGATGAGATAATGGGGTTGGTGCCCTTCATCTGTGAAAAATAATTAGGCCTAGGCTCCAGCCTGTGATACTTCATGCTCAACTATTGCACCAAATGATTTTACTTATCTATCTATTTTATATGCCCCAGGGGAGATTTGGCATCCTGGTCTCTTCAAGATACAAATATAGCTGGAAACTAAGAAGTTATGGGCAGTTACAAATAATTTTAAAACACTTTTCTTCTCTCTATTTCCCCCCTTTTCCTGTGAGTTATAACTTATTAGAAGTTTTTCTCCTTTTATTTCTCCATTTTTTGTAATATTTTTACTCAAATACTACATCTCAAAATAATAATTTAGTAGAAAATATTCATAGAATAAAGGAGTTTTAAAATGGCACACATGTCAATGTGTGTGAAGACCTTCATGCTAGTTAAAAGATTAGAAGAGTCACCACCTGAACTGACAATGATTTTTATGGAATGATAGTGTTTATTTTTTACTTATATTTCTTTTCCTTCATGGTTAAAATCAGTTGCACATCTGGGGCTTTATAGATGTGAAAGTTTTATGCCTAATAATGGGGATGGGGTGGGGATATGGAGTTTAGACAGAAGTACTTCTGTCAAAGTCTTGTCCTATTTTTTTTTTTTAATATTTTCCTTCCTATTGAGGCAGAATGGATGAGATGATGCGTGGACAAAGAGGGTGGAGAGAATTAGCAGTCTTGGGAGACAAAATAGAGAAGTTGTCTGGTATGCTAGAGGGGTTTATATGGTCTCCCAAGAGTGGTGAAGCCAATGACCATGTTAATGATTGGGCTTTTGAGGAGGTAACAAATAAGGAACACATTTTTTTGTTTTGCACCACCACTGCTTTTTTTCTAACTTTGATCTAATCCTTCTGCTGTTCTACATGCATGTTGGAAAGATTTCTTGTACGGAATTTAAGCTTAGAGTCACTATATTGGAAGCTCTTAAAGCAAGTGTGTTCATATATATCACAGGCTGTGAACCACGTTTGTCAATGTACCTTAGCATTTTTTACTTTTTGGTTAATTGTTCTTAACAAAAGAAATTTTTCAAAAACAAAAACTATTTTTAACTTAAATTTAACTATACTGGTTAGTATATTTCTTGGTGTTGATATGAGTTATTTGCATTACTGTCTTGACTAGAACTGCTTACAAACTAAAGAGCATTTGCCAATTGCCACTTTCTAAAAGCTTTTGGTCCTAATTCGCTTGTGTATGGTTGTGGAATAACTTTTCTAAATTACAGGGAGTGTTTTAGAATTTCAATATCTCAGCTTGGTTTCATGTGTTTTCTGAATTGTCTAACCAGCGTTCACTGATAGACTCATGTATGAATAAATGTGAACCTCAAATGTCAATTCTTGGAAGCAGTTATGATCTATGTGACAATTTGACAGAAGGTCCTTTCTGATGAAGTGATTACAACTAAAAAATATAAGGTCCGATGTGGGGCATACACCCTTGGAATCCCTAGTGAATAAAATGTTTTATTTTGAACTGAGCAAGTGTTATGCTGCAAATTAGGGACCCCATTCTGATTTCGCTGGACCAAACTCTGGAAGCACAGCTTGTGTGGCTGTCATCCGAGGAAACAAACTTGTTGTTGCAAATGCTGGTGATTCTCGATGTGTATTATCAAGGAAGGGCCAGGTACTTCCACCTCCTCTTGCAGTCTTTTTAATCTTCTCTAATTTTAATAGGCATGTAATATTGGTTACAGCTAATGAGTGTGCAGGTGCATGATGATAAAGGTTGTTTATTCAGAGTACAGTTTTTGTATTCTGCATACATATTTCATTATTTCATTGATGATAAACTTGCACATGTTTAATGTACTGTGTTTTATTTTGTCATAATTTTGAAGAAGAGTGGGCATTGACATGCTTTGACACTTGTTCATTATATCAAGAAATAATTTTGACGTCTAGATGCATCCCTCCGGAGTGGATTGCCTCTGCCCCTGTTATTTCCCTCAATATTTCTGACTCTTCCAGTCCTAAATCATATATGAATTTACTCAATTTAGTCTCTGTAAACTGATGCCTTAACTGCATGGCACAGCTAATATTCAGCAAGATTCGTATAATCCTATGATTGGTTATTTAATGAAGATTTATTTGCAGGCACACAATTTGTCTAAAGATCACAAGCCTGACCTTGAGGTTGAGAAAGACAGGATTCTTAAAGCTGGTGGTTTCATCCAAGTTGGACGGGTCAATGGAAGTTTAAACTTGGCTAGAGCAATTGGTAATAGAAATTCCTTTTGTTGTAAATTCTTAACGTGAAGGAAATTGTGAGTTTATTATTCTCCTGAAATTTTTATTGTTGCTATCTTGAGATCTTTTCCCTCTTCAGTCCCAAGTTTTGTAATATAAAATTATTTCTATTACAGGAGACACGGAATTCAAGCAGAACAAGTATTTGCCTGCTGAAAAGCAGATTGTGACTGCTGATCCGGACATAACTTCTGTAAGTATTGCTCGGTGCATTATACGCTATAAGCAAGTTATTATGGATTTTTTTTTTTTGAGCCACTGGTTAGGTCATGTTAAACTGATACAAAATTTTATTTATTTGGAAAAAAATAAATAATAAACTGATTCTCTGATATGACGTGAATTTCTTATACTTCTGCTGGCATCATTTAACATGTTCCTTTATAGTTTCTTCTCTATTTTCTTAGCTCCAATTTGAACTTTTTTATATATATTCTTTGTAACAGGTTGAGCTTTGCGAGGATGATGAGTTTCTTGTAATAGCTTGTGATGGGATATGGTAAGTTACTTAGTTACTTAAATTTCCTCTAGAAACTCTATTATCAAATTCATATACATGGAAATATGTCTTTTTGATTTTTGTAATTCTCATTACAATTAATTTACTTTTATATAACCTGTTATATGTGTAGGGATTGCATGTCGAGCCAACAGCTTGTGGACTTCATACATGGACAGTTGAAGACAGTAAGTTTTCTATGGTTACCTTGGTTTATGCTACAGATAAAAATACTTGAATACAGCATTCAGATTGTTGTAATTGCAAAATCTGGTTATAACATTTATATATAAAATCACGACTATGCAGGAGAATAAGCTTTCTGTGGTTTGTGAGAAAGTATTTGATAGGTGCTTGGCTCCAACAGCTGGTGGTGAGGGATGTGATAACATGACCATGATCTTGATTCAGTTAAAAAATCCTTCGAATCCAGGTGCTTCTGTCACAGACCAGTCTCTGTCATCTACTCAACCATCTGAGGCTGATAAAAGTTCAGAGAAAATAGAATCAAAGTGAGAAGAATTTCAGACCTTAGATGGCCATCAACTTCTTATTCCATGTTGAAGCATTGGTGAGCGGAGGTTCATGGGTCCTATGTCATATCCAGATTTCAGGATGTTGATTCTCAGTAGGGGATTGTAAATTTGTGAAATATTGCTAGTTCACGGGGCTATTGACTTCTGTACATAAGTGTGGATGTCTAGAATATGAAGGGAAAACGGTGGTTCATCAAGCATGCTAGCAGCAGGCATGAATGGCCAAAATAACCATTTGGAAACTTACCAATGCCAATGATCGTTAACTGGAAGAACACGTAAAAGAACATGTCTGGATTCTGGAGCCATATTCATTATCCATGATCTGTAGGTGAAGTTCTTAAGGATTCATTGCGATGTATGGAATTTCCAGAGACGACCTTTTTCTTCGTGCACTCTCTAAAATTCCCCTAGTTGGTTGATGCACCCGTGATACTCTGATATTATTGTTAATTTTAGTTTTGGAGATGATACTTCCTCATCAATTTATTGCCACTTCTATTGACGTTAATATGTATGGAAAGTACTATAACAAATATATATATATATATATATATATATATGGAAAGTAAATGATAGTCCAAGCGAATAAACACTTTTGAAATGGCGAGGGTCTTGGTAGTCAACCTTTTCTGCCAAGGAAGGTTGCGACTCAGCTTGTACCGCCGTGTGCGCATTTCTAATATCAAGCAAATATACTTGTCCAAGACGCCAAAACATTTATAACCAGTTAGAACATGCATTTAGAAGAAGAGTATAAGTGCTTTTGATGTGTAGGAAGTATTGTTTTATATATTTTTGGGTCAGAGAAAATACACAATGGGTTAGAGCCGAAAGGATAATAAAAGCCTCCGCCATGCGAAACCGCAGCTATTTTTAAAGGCCTGCTCGCATGGCCCAAACGAAGCAAACCTATGCCAAGGCATTCAAATGTTCCTTTTCGTCTCTTTCCACCCTCCCTTGTCTTTTCTACCAATTATATATCAATAGTAACACACATCCTTTTATATGAGTAGCTTTATTTATCTACTGACACTTTCAACACAAAACAGAAAATTTTCAGAAATTAAAAAATTGTTTTCCAAACATGAATGAAAAAAAAAAAAAAGTGAGTCCCTGCAGTGAGCAGGAAAGGAAAGACATAAGCAACGTGGACCATTTGATCTTTGGACCGCAACTCAACTGATCAACTCCGATTGAGATGCTATCATGGTTGCATGTGTGCCACGTGTTGGATCTGCAGGGCCCCTTATCCTCTTTCTGAGAAGGACCGTTCTTATCCAATCTTTCCTTCTTTTACGATTTTTTTTTTCCACCACGCGATCTCTCATTAGCCCAAACCTTTCGTTACGCGTTCAAACTCAACACGTGCCTCATTTCATTGTTGTCACTAGTTTATATTAATTTTTTTTAAAAAAAAGTTAAATTTAAAGTGATGGATATTTTTTTTTGGTCACGCATAGAGCATGTGAATTTTTAACTCACATGTTAGGAAGTTGAGGGTTTGAATAGGGAAATGGTAGTTATATATATTATTTATTTCACATATTTTATATATTTTATTTTATTTTTCTCTTTTTATCTTTCACTTTCTCCTCTTCTTTTTTCGAATATTAAAAAATTTAAATAAATAAAAAAATGTGAGATATATTATACATGTAATTATCATTACTCAATTTAAATATGGGCTAAGTGTGCTTTGTGTGTAAGTGTCAAAGTAAATGTTACATCAATACATCATAAAAAAAGATGTTTATACAAATTTTTGTGAAGTATATATACAATTTAAATCATTTAAAAAATTATATTTTTTAATGAATCATTATAATTATTTAAATAATAAAATAGTAAATATTTTTTAATTAATAAAATATTAGATATTTTTATTTTTCATTTAATTATTTTATTTTAAATAATTGTGAGAATGTTATGAGAATTTATTAAAACATATAACATTATTTTTTAAAAAATTTATAATAAGACAATGATATTATTTATTAGCCTAAATGAGAATATGTAAATAATGTGTAAGTTAGTACTGAATTAATTATCACATCTACAAGAACTGAATTAATTATCACAAGTCAAGTATTTAAGCCAACTTTGTTATCATTTTTTCCCTTCTCACTCTTACCTTGAATTTCTCCTTCTCATACTTTTCACCCCAATTTAAGTCTAATACCTATTTCATCAATAATATCCAATAGCACTTTTATTGTTTTGAAACAACTATAAATATCAAATTATAAGGAAATCCTTTTTACACAAGAAAAAGGAAAGTATGGTATTAATAAAATAGTTAAACTTATATGCCACTTAAAACGAGTTAATGATAAGAAATTTAAGTAAGTTGAAAAAGGTTATAAATTCAAAATTTCATACCGTAATTATAAAAAATAAAATAAAATAAAACTTGCCCTCAGCTTATTTTGTTTAATTTTTAGTTTCTTGTTGGCATAATGACATTTTGTTTGATATTTTGGGAGGAGGGCATGACTCGTGACCCATGAGTGACTAGAAGTGAGTAACGGCTAACCTGACCGCCTCAGTCTGATGAGGACTTCTCTTTATGTGGATTGGATTAGGTTGTTCTCATTTTAATAATAGGATTGGGAATATTTTTAATTTGGGTTTAGTCCGTTAAGGCATGTAAGTTAGCAGGCTAACCTTTATTTTTTTTATTTTTAATAATTTAAATTTAAAAAATATATGTACGAATGTAATATGAGGTTATTAGATGAGTTTTTTTTACTATTTTTTTGAAGATTTTTAAATTTTTTACTTAAACATATAAATTAAATAAGTAAAACACTTATATTAAGCTATTAATTAAAAATATTTTTGTGAAAGAGAGTTATTTTTTTTATTTAAAAAAAAGGATCATGGGCCAACCTGCAAGCCAGTCCAGTCCAACACGCTTAACCTATAAATTAAACAAATCGGGTTTTACTGATCTAAAATAATTATGAATTAAGTATTAAGTTAATTTTAACCTTTTAAAAAAGTGAGTTAAAATCGATCTGTGGATTTCAACCCGTTTATCCAAATCTATGAGTGACCAACCAAAATTGCCAACATGAAATACTAAAATTTGCTGCAACAAATTTTTTTTCAGAGAAGTAGGAGGGTTTAAGAATTAAATTCCGAAAGACAAAAAAACGGATATACCTCAAACTCAGAAGAACAAACCGAAAGAACAGTCTTCCTACTCATACCAATTAAGAGCCAAAAAAAGATAAGATCAGCCCAAAAATCGCTCTTTTTCAGCAGGTTTTTTATTTATTCTGTCGTCTCTCTCTCCACAAAATAAGACCTTCCACGTCACGCCACGTTTGATTCAATGGATAAGAACCGTGAGTGTGTATCACCTCAGATTCCCGCTCTTCACCATTAATATATATATATATATATATATATATATATATATATATAGATATATATAGACACCTTTCCTTCTGGTTTAGATTATAGTTTTTCATTTCTACAATTATTTTAGTTTTAAGAAAATCCACTACTTTAGGGTGTAGACAAATCCCCTTCAAATCAACTTGCCGTGCCCATTGATCCATTCTAAATAAAATCTTCCTTTAAAATAAAATTCAAAGTTTCATTATTTATAGCCAAAGGTTTTCTGGGTCGTTGTGGTTTTCTGGTAGATATTTCTGATTTTGGAGATCACGAGCTTACAATGGCTGCCGCAGCTGCTGGGGTTATTGGTGGTAATGGGTCATCTTCTTCTTGGATGCAATTCAGAGGCAAGGAAAGGAAGCAGAAAAAGGTGAACAGGGTAAAGATTTGTTGCTCTTCTTCTTCTTATGTGATGGATCCTTATAAGACCTTAAGAATCCAACCAAGTGCCTCTGAATCTGAGGTGAGGAAGGCTTTCAGACAGCTTGCTTTGCAGGTTTGTTTCTGAATCTTTTATTTTATCCCAAAGTTGAGGGCTTTTTTTAATATTTGATTTAATTGGCATTTGGTTTTGCCATGCCCATCTGGGTATGGCTTGGTTTCCATTTTGATTTTGATTTTGATTTTGGATGTTCCATGAGGTGGTCTTGCCTTTTTTTTTTTTTCCTAATGCTTATTTGTCTCTTAGAAATTTGAATAACTGATGTCTGGTTATTGGGTTCATTTGGGGCTATTTTTGATAGAAATATTAATTAGTTGGTATTCTATTGTGTTTCAGTACCATCCAGACGTATGCAGAGGGAGCAATTGCGGGGTGCAGTTTCACCAAATCAATGAGGCTTATGATGTGCGTTATCCTACCTAAAATTTTCTAAATTTCGGTTGCATAGTGAATTAAATGGAAACAGAAAACTACTGGTTTTTTGGGACTCTCATTTTCATTATTGGTTGTACAATGATTTTTTCTTTAAGTAAATAAACAATTTAATTTTTGAAAAAATCGCTGACTTATAATTTAATAATTGAATTTATTTTTATATATGAATTTATTTTTATATTTATAAAATTTGTTTAATATAATTTTTTTTACTTTATTTAAAAGTCAAATAATGTATTTAATTTAATATTTTAATTTTTTTAAAATATGACATGATTTTAATTTAATGATTAAGTGACTGAATATATTTTGTATGAGGAATTAAAATTTATTAAAATAAAAAGATGTCGTATTTTAAATAAGAGAGTCATATAGCTTGTTATTCAGTATTTAACGTTATATACTTAATGTATTATTGTTTAATTTTGTCAATTAAAAATAAAAAATTTAATTTAATATAAATTTTATAAGTTTAAGGATTATATTATATATAAAAATAATTTTAATGACTAAAAAATATTTTCAGGATTAAGCTATTTATTTAAATATTATTTTTTCTCAAAATGCATTTTTTTTTCAAAAAATAAAATAAAAGTGTCTGCAAAGGAACATAAAAGTTTTGGTTGGTTATTTCAGTACTATAAGCAGGGTTACAAGATCCGGCAATTGATGATGATGGGTTGTGATTAATAGAAACTTATCCTGCTTTATGCCAATGTGTAATTTAATATTGATGGGAAGAATAATGCTGACTGCCGAGCTCTCATGAAACGAAATATTAATAATTGGAATGATTTGTTCATCCCCCCAATTAGCATTGTCCAACAGCGACAAAAGCAGCTTGTTATCTTTTTGTGGGCCACAGTTTGATTAGTTTATAGCTGAATTTAGACTCTGCCTGACGCGATCATTATCTAATTGGGATTTCATCGTTGCTTGTGTGGAACGCAGATTGTGATGGCCAATTTGAGAGGAGAATCAAATGCGACAGAAATGTATGAGGCGTATGATGCAGGCATTGATGAGCCAATGAGGGGAATGAATGATCCAGATTGGGACATGTGGGAAGAGTGGATGGGATGGGAAGGAGCAGGAATTCGTGACTACTCGTCTCATATAAATCCTTACATTTGAAAATTTTATGTTATTAATCAATTAGTCGTTGAGTCATTATATGCATTAGTTAAAGTCCGACCCACCTTTCCCGTCCCCACCAACTGGTTGGTCATTGGTGTTCTTTGTACATAGTCCAAGTGGGTGTAACTTGTAAGGTCATTGTCCTCTGCATAATCGAAAAGCTCAGGAAGTGATTTGATGTTAATAGTAATACAACAAAAAGTTAATTGCATGAACAGTGTGAATTCTCTTCACTTATTTATCCCTATCTAAAGGCTTTCTGATTATTTTAGTTGGTATCGAATCGAAATGATATACAATAATAAGTGTCAGTTGTTCTTTTTAAATTCAAACATAAGAAAATTAGGAGTTCTAATGGGTAGATATTTATGGAAGTAATGAGTTTGGAAAAAAATTTTCTTCCAATTTATATATGTGTGGGTTAATTGGGTTTAATTTGAATGTAAGGTTAACAAAACAAATTATAATTTAAAATAAAATTAAATATTAATCATTAATTATTAAATGTATCAATAATTTCACGAAAAGAAAAGGTGTCAAAAAAATCACTTAAAATTATATAATTTCAAATGAAAATATAATTTTGGAAGTGTTGAGGCGAATTTAATTTCCCAGCTAAAAAAGAATAGTACATGAATAAGTGAGTCATATGTCAAATTTTAATAAATCTTACTTTCAATTATCCTAATTACAATGAATGAATTTGATTGATTTTGTGTGTAGCAGGAAAGTCTCAACTTGCAAATCAATTCAAACTTTATGGGTTGAATAATTTTAGATTCAACTTAATCCATATATTCAAATTAAACCATCATTTATGAGTTAGGTTAAGTAAAATTATATGAATTTGTGGGTCAACTTAACCTATTATTCACCCCTAATCAAAATAACGTACAATTACATTTATAGTCTTGTAGACTTTCACCAAGATATGTATCAAGTACATAAATAATAATATTATTTGTAAAAATTTACACTTATATACTTATCACTTTTACATATTCTCATGTAAGTCATTAAATAATACAAATCTTATAATAAACTTTTTTGAATTGCCCAAATTATATACGTACCTCATATTTTTTATAAGTATTTTTCTCGTAAATTAACTATCAACAGTTGCAATAATGGATGTGTTATCCAAAAATTGATATACCCAATTAATGAAATGATCCATGCAATATCTTTATTTATAATCATCTAATAATTTTGGATATGGAGTAAAGTGTTAAAATAAAGTATCAACAGTTGCAATAATGGATGTGTGATCCAATAATTGATATACCCAATTAATGAAGTGATCCATGCAATATCTTTATTTATAATCATCTAATAATTTTGGATATGGAGTAAAGTGTAAAAATAAAGTATCAACAGTTGCAATAATGGATGTATGATCCAATAATTGATATACCCAATTAATGAAGTGATCCATGCAATATCTCTATTTATAATCATCTAATAATAATTTTGGATATGGACTAAAGTGTTAAAAATGTGATATTCACATTGTAAGGCTAGCCAAGTAATTAACAATATATAACATATGGACAATATCAATTATTATATATTATAAATTTGGAAATTGAGTCACCTTTCCATTCTAATACGTTGTTAGACTTACTTCTTTATTTGATGAGTCATCACTTGTCGTTGCTTATAAGAGGAGGAATCAAATTAGTTTACTCTAGTATAACTATAAATGCTAACGGAATAAATTCAATTGATGAAGATTAAAGTACTTGACAAGTAAAATTTATGTGTAATTGATACACTTTGCTCGTATAATTTATGTTTATTTTTTCCTGTTAATAATTTTTTTATAAACATTTTAAAAATAATAAATACTATATTCTGAACTTGAAATAAAATAACCTTCTTCCTTCTTAAACTTTTTTAAAACTTGTCTGAGATTACATAAGTGAAGATTCTTTTAAAAAAATGTTGAGGGTAAGTATTTATTGGTCTTGTATGTTTAATCTATCAAATAATAATGTAAAGAGAAAAAATTAGAATCAAAATTACATTCTTTTATCTTTTGTTTTCGTTTGAGGGGCTGATTTTGTCATTCCATCCAAACTACTATTCAGTATCCCCGCGTTTTCAAGTATTGGGGATATTCTTTTCCCATTTCTCTCTCTCTCTCTCTTGGGTGAGGATTCTCAGTAGCTGATTCAGTAGTCATCGATGACAGCGGTTAGTAAAGTTATGGCTTTCCTTCTCCCAAAGTTGTTATCTTTTGCCACCGCTTGTGCTTCCAAATTGAAGGAAACCAAATGGGTCTTTGATTTTACATGTCTTATTGCTGTTTTTCATTGTGCTTTTCACCCACCTTCTTTTCACTTCGTAGTCATTACTCATTAGAAAGAACCGCTTTCCAATCTTAATTTCTGCTCTTACATCACCTACATGCTATATACCCTTTTCAATCCTTTGGGACAGGGGAGCCCCACTTGATTCTGTTGGAGCTTAACATAACTGTTTGAGGGATAAATCTGGAGTGTGCCTTTGTCATTATTATGTTTTTTTAAGAGTAAATACTCGTTTGAGGACTCTAAAATATACGTGATATCATATTAATCTTTAACTTATTGTGACAGTAAATTGGTCATTCAATGATAATTAAGGTATCAATTTGATGTCCTTTTAAGGACTAATTTGATGGTAACATTTAAGGATAAATTTGATGTCGTTTTTATCTTTAAATAACCAATTTGATGATATTTTTATAAATAAATGACCAATATAATGTAGCATATATTTTTAGATGATTAAAATGAGTGTTTGTTCTTTTTTTAATGAGCTTGTTTATATATACATTATTTTTCTACAAAATTTGGTTTTTAAAACAAACGTTTGTATAATACGGAAACCTTATTATTTTAGTAAACACTCATTTTGATCAATATCAGATTATTAACGATATTAAATTAGTCATTCAATAATAATTAATGTCATCAAGTCCTTTAAGAACCAATTTGATGTCATTTTAAGGACCAATTTGATGGTAAAAATGTGACATTGAAGGACTAATTTGATGTCATATACATATTTGGAGGACCAATTTGATGTATTCATAAATAAAGGGCTAATATGATGTCACGTATATAGGATTGAAATTGACATTTACTCTTAGTATTTTAGACGTGCATCTGTTTGGTACCAATTTCTGTTGTCGTCTAACTAACTTCAGCTCAACTTATAACTGTCTCTTCCTTTTTCCTTTTTGTTTTCTTTATCAGAATTATTATTTAAGGATATATAATTTAAGTTAGAAAGTGTTAAATAACTGAAATTTAGATTTGGCACTTAGGAACCTGTTATCAAGGTGGTTTTTGTTCAAAATTTCTCTGGACATGGTCCTGCTATGATCTTCCCAGTTATCTGAGACTTCAAAACAATTAACCAAACCATGATGCTGCTGAATAAATAATGGGATATTCTTAATTGATGCATGCTTCATCTCCTCGGGCCACAAGTGTGTTGGTAAATTTATACTATGTGTCTAGATAGAAAGACATTACCATATATATAACATTATGTTCATATAATGCCTACCAAAATCAATAAAGTGATAAGGTGGCTAATGCTCTTACCTTGTATGCTTTCAGCAATTAGCAAACCTTGATAATGGCTGATCTAAAAGAGGGGCTTCTCCCACCAAAACCTGCATCAGCTGTTAACCTAAGAGAGGCTGCCAATCGACCATCTGCCTCAGGAAGGCAACTGTTTCAAGGAGTGGATGTTCTCGGGCTAAAGAAGCGGGGTCAAAGTCTCCGATCATGGATTCGAGTTGACACATCTGGAAACTCCCAGATAATTGAGGTAGACAAGTTTACCATGATGCGACGTTGTGATCTACCGGCACGTGATCTTCGCCTACTAGATCCTGTGTTTGTCTATCCATCAACAATCCTTGGTAGAGAAAAGGCTATTGTTGTAAATCTAGAACAGATACGGTGTATTATTACGGCTGATGAGGTTCTTCTCTTGCATTCCCTAGATAGTTATGTGTTGCACTATGTGATGGAGCTACAACGACGATTGACAACAACTGGAGTAGGTGATGTTTGGCAGTCAGACAGTTCTGACATGAGTCGAAGGAGAGGAAGTAGGAATTTTGAAAATGTCTTTAGCAACATATCCCCTGATTATTTGCCTTTCGAGTTCAGGGCTCTTGAAGTTGCACTGGAGGCGGCATGCACATTTCTTGACTCTCAGGTTTGTAGAAGTACAACATTAAATTGAGGCTAACTTCTGTTGATTTTGCATTAACGTTTCTAGGCATTTCTTGTCATCAGCTTGGAGCATTGTCCGTTAGTAACAGCATAAGTTGTCAGTAATGCTTATGAAGCAACTAATCCAGATTCTTTTTTAAAGTTTAATTGGGTATGGATATCTAAAATAGAAACCAAATGGTCTTAGTGAGCAGGAAATAGGACTTATAAGTATCAAGTATTTAATGCACAGGTACCATTCAGCTTGCAGCTTCCTCTGCCTTCAATAAAACCTTCATCTTTCTAGTTTGTGTCTTTGAGGATGCATAATATATGTTAAGCATCTGCAATTATGCTTTGTTGGCTATTTTCTTTGGATTCCTAATGTATATACTTGTTTATTTTCTGGTAGAACTTCAATGGTTATTATTTATACTTACTAATCCTGCTATGTATAGTTAGTTTCCTTATAATTAATTAATCATTCTGTACCCCCCTTCAAAGTTCTGTACTTTGACATTCTTATTTGTTACCATATAAATCAATCAAGCTACATAAGCATTCTTACCATTCTAGGCTAAAAGTGGACTTATTTATTTTCAATACGAAAATATGTCCAGTCTAATTGAACTGCAGAGATAAAAATTGCCAGTCAAAACAGCTTGGAGTTTTAACAGATACTTGTCTTTCTAGTAACTTCATAAGTAGCTAGCCTTAAGGTAGCATAGATAATTTAGTTCAAGAAGAGAGAATAGATGAATAAATTTAATGCTATCTCAGGCATGTTAGAGATAAGTCATTGTGAGCCTCCACCTAATAGCTAAAGCTTTCAGGAGAGTTAGTGCTTGACACGGTATCAGAGTCTCAATGACCAAGTGATCAAGAGTTTGATCCTTGCCGTTCCTATTCTTCTAAATAAAGTTGAATTTAAGCACAAGGTAAAGTGGGCCTGTGCATTGTTTAAGCTTCAAGCCCAAAGGGCTCTTGCGTGAAGGGGCGTGTGAGAGATAAAGTCATTCATGAGTCTCCACCTAACAGCTTAAGCTTTTAGGAGAGTTGGTCCTTGACAAGGAATACATCATGTTCAATTTCAGCACAAGGTAGAGTGTGCCTGTGCATTGTTCAAGCTTCAAGCCCAAAGGACTCTTGCGTGAGGGGGCGTGTGAGAGATAAATTTATTCATGAGTCTCCACCTAACAGCTTAAGCTTTTAGAAGAGTTGGTCCTTGACAAGGAATACATCACGTTAAGGGAAGTATTTAGTATATCTCATGTTCTCATGTATAAAATGCATGCACATGCGTATATCTGTAAATAATGTTATAATACTAGGATTAGTATATTTTATAGCATCATTCTTAGTATGGTTATGCACACAGTTTGAATTATTGTATCAGGTTATTGCATTAATTACTTGCCATAAAAAAGAGTCCTGATGATGTAGAACAGGAAGAAAGAACGAAGGAATAATCTCAAGATTCAAATTCTCAATTTTCAATGTGATAAGCTTACATTCCTAAGTTAGATAATAAGCCTTGTATAGGCGACCTAAACAATCCTAAATTTACCAAGGCAACAAACCCAAACTTAAGAGCAAGTAATCCTAATCTTTTTGAATTGGAGATAGACATAATCCAACTAGGGATAAGATATCCCAAGACCCAAACAACTGAACCCTAAATTCCAGAATTACCTATAATTAATTCCGACGTCCCCAGTTACAAAACCTAATTCCCAATTTATAATTACATCATAACTTACTATAATAATTATAAATGACATCTCCTTATACTGCATTAGCTTCTGTACTTTTAAAAATACTATGCAAAACACAAAGTTCTGTTATTTTATGGTCCTGTCCAAACAGGATTCTTGATCCATACGGTTGCATAGTATATTTCTTTTTTTTCAAATTCTTATTCATTTGATTTTGATAAATTAGTTAGTTATACTCTCTGTTCTGTTCTGGCCATTTCCAAAAGGCATCCGAGATAGAATTTGAGGCTTACCCG
The DNA here is from genome assembly GCA_023212625.1 of Styphnolobium japonicum. Taxonomy (NCBI): domain Eukaryota; kingdom Viridiplantae; phylum Streptophyta; class Magnoliopsida; order Fabales; family Fabaceae; genus Styphnolobium; species Styphnolobium japonicum. The sequence goes on along the minus strand of JALBWW010000007.1, from coordinate 7,024,679 downwards.
TTGTTGGATGAACTAACCTCTAAAATCAGTACTCTAAATTTGGAACGTGCTCGTCGGTTGAAAAGCAGACTTGTTGCCCTGACTAGGAGGGTTCAGAAGGTGGTCTTCGTGTATATTTTATTTTCTTGGTTGCAAATGATAAGGACCATATTTTTCTTACTTTTATTTTTTGGCTCTGCTTTTATGAATGCATATATTCAGGTTAGAGACGAAATAGAGCAGCTTATGGATGATGATGGTGATATGGCTGAAATGTATCTTACTGAGAAGAAAAGGCGGATGGAGTCAGCATTTTATGGAGATCAGTCTTTGATTGGATATAGATCAACTGACGGTGCATCCATATCTGCTCCAGTTTCTCCTGTTTCATCACCTCCTGATGCTCGGAAGCTTGAAAAGAGCTTGAGCATTGCTAGGAGTCGGCATGAGAGCATGAGGAGTTCTGAAAGTACTACAGAAAGTATAGAAGAGCTTGAGATGTTGCTAGAAGCATACTTTGTTGTAATTGATAGCACTCTAAACAAATTGACATCGGTAAACATAGTAATATTTATGTAAACTTTTTTTCTGTCTAGCTTCATCAGTTTATTAATCATTGTTTCTTGTTTCAGTTGAAAGAGTACATTGACGACACAGAAGATTTCATTAACATTCAACTGGTGTGTTTTCTTTCCCTCCCTTCTCCTTCATATTAATTAGTCACCAAAAGGTCCATGTTGATTTCATATTTTCAGTTATCCCATTTTGGTCATGCTTCTTATATCTGACTGTATATGCGTGCACAAATGAACACCCATGTCCACACAAAAAAATATACAATGGGGGTATTTTGATCTTAATTGCTTAGAAGTGAAATGGTAACATAAAAGGTGTATGGGACATAATAGGTATATGGCTTTGGTTCTCTGAGGGGTTTAGGCAATCTTTAGTATTGCTGATTATTTGATGTGTTCTAGTGGCTAAAGAACAAAATGGTTATACACCATGCCTGCATTTGTCTTTGATGATTTTGTAGTTTAGTGAACTTATTTAAAGTTGGGAGCAACTGATTGAAATTTTTTTTCTTTCAGGATAATGTGCGTAATCAGCTCATCCAGTTTGAGCTTTTACTCACAACTGCGACATTTGTCGTTGCTATGTTTGGTGTGGTAGCAGGAATATTTGGGATGAATTTTGAAATTTCATTATTTAATGACCCCTCAGCATTCCAGTGGGTCCTTACAATTACAGGAGTTTGTGGAGTCTTCATATTTTGTGCGTTTGTGTGGTTCTTCAAGTGCAGAAGACTCATGCCCATATAGAAGGTTTACCACCATAAAGAAGGTTAAACAATTGCACCGTTGCTATTAATAGTTTGCATTTGGTATGCAATTATAAATTTCAAATGAAAAGTTGGCCCATATCAAGAGCAATTCTTTCAATTCAATTTTGTATCAATTGTAGGCGATTTCTTATTTTATTCTGATTCAGCAATTTCCGTATACTAACAATTAGTTGTTGCTGTTTCTCAAAGTTACAGTAATATATAGCTGTTGCAGTGTCAGTAATATTCTGCGTACTTTTTAATCAACAACCTGGGCAGTGCCAATTTTTCACATACAAACGTTGTGAGCTGTTGGTTGCCTCTTTGCTTCAATCCTCTTTCTCTTGGGGTTCAACAACGGGTAATATTTGTCACAGAAAATGGTACCATAAATAGATGTCAGTTCATATTGAGCAACCAAACGTTGATGAGGCAAACAGGAAGAGTGAAAATGTCTATCAAACCAGTACCACCAAGAGTTGCGTAGATAAACTCCTTATTTTCACCCATTGCATCTTTTTTGTTCATATCCAAAGCAAGACTGTCTAGTGTAACAGATGCCAAGTAGAGCCTCTCTAAACCATTTGAAAGTTAAAATACTAAAGCCTAGTTTGATTTTGAACATGTTATTTCAACATGGCACTTCGTGTTTGTTTCTACTTTTCGCAATTGTTTACATGCAAAGGGGACTCCATCTTAAGTGTTCCTACTAAAACTTTTTAATGATGAACTCAGACATGCCACCTATATTATTGTCCGTAGTTATAAAAGTGCTTTTCATAATGACAACGTTTTTAAAAACTATAGTAAACACCATAAAAGAAAGTGTAAAAAATCTTAACAGTTTCTGTTTCGAATCACGAGTTACTTTTACGAGAACTGAAAAACGAAAAAGCCTTGTATCTCCATCTTTGTTAGCTCCGTTTTCATTTATCCTTCAATTACTTGTTTCAGCTTTGAATGAATATTATCTCTCTTAAGCTTTCAAGCATAGGTTATGGAAAATTAGTCCACTAGTATGCTGGCATATCAAATCCCTTGGTCACTATTCCCAGAACCTGATTCCATATCATAAACTGAGCTCAATCAGGTTCAGAAGTTCCACATCTAAAACAGAAGAGCGCGGCCATATATAGAAAATAAGAAAGCAGCTAGGAGTAAAGTGAGAAGGAGCCCTTCCCTCCTCTCTAATAAATTCACCGAGTTAGGCATTCTTTAATTGATCATTAGAGTGTGTTTTACAACATTGCACCAAAATTATCACATCAATACACGTGCTCACATGAGAGCGCGCGCACACACCAAAGTCCCTATCCCGCTACTATACTCCAAACAGCCAAATCATATCTAACCAATTTATTATATAGGGAAAATTTCCTATATCAAGTTATCGAACATCATTTGTTTCAATTAAAGGACCAATTTAGAAGCACAGTACAGTGACAGGACAAGGAAAAAGGGACCTCTATTCCACAGGAAAAACTAAAGGAGAGAAACGGATATCCAACGAACATTTCTAATGCCTTTAAATTTAGTTTAACTAAAACTCTGCTCTTTAACAGAATGCTGTAGAAGATCATTTAGCAGAAGCAGAACTAGACGAGAGTCTTTGGCTCCTTGCTTTATCAGCTCTTTCCAAGTAATCTTGATGAGACTGATGTTTGGATCCTGCAGGGAAACAGAAGATCAACAGATTAAATAATTAAATGAAGGCAATGAAGTGGAGATAGATAATAAATATATAAATATAAAAAAACTTTTTGAATGGTCTAACTTTGATACTGGATGTCAAACAATAGTAAGGGTGGAATGCATTTTGGCCAGGACAGTTTTATGGTCATGCCTCAGAATGTGGACGAACGGTATACTTCTAAGACAAATTTTTTATTGCCACAAAAAAGGAGGAGAGAGAGAGAGAGAGAGGGGAGCTAATGACATGAAATACAAATTTTCTGGGGGCCAAAACTTGCGAGAGAAACTTTGAATAAAGTGTCACCATTTCACCACAGCTGCTAACCTACCATGGGTTTGAGCATGACTTCCAATTTTTGTGTAGCCAAATACAAATATGGTAATGCTGCAAGGTAAATGTTTCTCTAGAGACGCAGATGTAACTCCTTGATGTTATGTTTTTGTGTAGACTGAAAATCCTAGTGCACTACGGCTCATAAAGCTGTACCACATTGAAAATGTGATTGTAGGTTGCATACATGCTTGAGGTTGTTTTTACATATGATATGATGCCTATAGAACCAATTTGGTATCATCTCTTTCAAGTGCTTCCATTGTCATATGAAAATCCTATATGGTAAAGATTATCCTATGATGACCCCAGAAATGAGAAATAGAAATTCAGATTCAGTATGCTAATAAGTAATAGTTTAATTTGCAAACCTCAAAATTTTTAGAACTTTTTTTTTTTTTTGCTTATCTGGTATCAAACAAAATTTTTCCAAAGCAATACAATACAAATAAAAGAGAAGTTGAACGATCCCATTCAAAATCTCAATTTGAAAAATGGTGAAAGTATCCAGGCATAACGAGCCAAACTGGCATTCCCAGAACTTCATTCATTCATGAATCCCGGACAAGGTGCTAATAATATGCCTCCTGCATACATTCATGATATTCCACTTTATTCCATCAAGTGTTGTGCAACACCCATTCACAGAAATAAAGGTCTAATTGAAGTAGCAAAAGGGATACATTTAGACTTAGAACATGTATAGGAACATATGCAACCACTTTTGAATAGTAATGCATCTAAGTAAGAGATCTGAAATATTCCGTAGTCCGAATATATATGTGAAGTTTAAAGAAGTTTTACTTCCTCCTATCAAAATAGCATAGGTTCTACTTCCAATGTCATAACCATAACTTCTCCCAAAGTAAGCAGCTTAGATGTGACTACCAAGTCAAACTACAATTCCCAATCAGCATAAGGAAAGATCAAATGCAAGCCACTGGCCACATGAGGTTTCATTGAACTAAAAAGATTTTAACTCTTCCTTTTTCAACCATCAATCATAGACTTGTCCCATATTCTGAGACTTTGATACCTTATCCAACAACCTCCCAACCAAATGTTGTTTTGTTTTAGGAAGAAGGGAAAAAAGAAAAAAAAAACCATCTGAGAGAGTATTATAAGTCTAAATCCTGCGAAAACCAATAGAACTCAATTTCGCTTTGTACCAATCAGAACAAATTATTAGATGTTTGCAAAGATTCGAGCTTTACACATATCCGTGCTGACAAATTTCAGTTCAAAGAAGCAACCCATTCATTCTGACAAGGCAAAGTTCAGAACTTTCTCACTAATCCCAGATTTAAATTGAAGGGAAATTCGTAATACTTAACAAAATTCAATTAGCGCTTCATCAACGATTAAAAATAAAAAAAAAAAGGGAAATGATATATAGCAGCTAGAGCAGAAAAAGAAAAAACAAAGAAGGAAGAAAACGAACCTCTATTCATAAGGTACCAGGGGATGCTAAAGAGAGCAGTGATGAGAGCTATGCCAACGAAAACATGCTTCTTGTCACCACTGTAGAGGTAGTGATCCAACCTAGCCCTGAATCCCCCACCAACGTTGGCACTATTGTTGGTGTTGGCTTTTTTGTCGCTGCTCATCTTCTTCCCTCACACCTTCCCCTCACTTTTTCACAGCTATCACTTTTCTCTGCTCCTTCAATCGTTCCCTTGAGTCGGTGTTTGCTTCTTTCTCTTCCCTTCTCTCTTTCATTTCTTTTTATTGGTGACTTTTTTTAAATAAAAAAAAAACTTTTCCTATGGATTTTGCTAAATCAATTTTTTTAGGGTAAAGTTATTAATATTTTAAAATTATTTATTTACACCTTTTATTAATTATAATTTTCATTTTTATTAAATTATAGAAAAATAATATGTTTATGGTTCAATTTATATATATATATATAGTTGTTATAGGAATTTTTTTATCACAAATACTTTTTTTTAAATGTGGATAACCATAAATAGCCAGTTTAAATTTTTATGAAATTATAATAGATTGTTTTTTGGAATGTGGTAAAAGTAGTGGAAATGATTTTAGGAGTAACAAAAATTAGAAATTGTTCAAAACGCTAACAGCTAAAAAATAAAAATAAAAATAAAAATAAAAATAAAAATAAAAATGCTAGATAGTCATAGTTTTTTTGCTAAATTTTTTAACAAACAAAAATGTTATTTGTCCACTTCTTTTTACATCATAAAAGTTATCATTTTAAAATGATGTACAAATAACATTACTCTTGAACAAAATGAGTTAGCATGCTTATTGACTCTTATATAAATGAGTATTCTTTATTACTTTATCTTATCCATCAATTTGGTTTAAAAAAAATCTTATCCATCAAATCACCTTTGAATGTTGTTGAATTTTGTCAAAATTAGTTAAAAAAGGTTTACTTATACTAATGTTGTCATAACTAAATCAAACATGACAATTTGATCATAAATCAGCTAACCAATTAGTTATAATTTAGCTCCATAACCAAATTTGTGGTTACACCAATTTGAATTGATCAAAATTAGACAAAGCTAATCAAAATTCCTTAAACTGATGGTTGAATATGTTAAAACGGTCGGTCATTATTTTTTAAAAACAAAAAACTCAATACTTTTATATTTAATGAATATTTTCATAAATTTTAAAAAGTTACATATAAATTATTTTTATAATATCATCCGATTCAACTAATTAATTTAATAGTTAAACTAATTAAACGTGGATCGGAAATCTTACCAATCTAATTTTATCAACATTGACTTATTACAACCCACATGGGATAGCTCTGTTAGATCATCAACTTTCAGTAATTTTCCAATTTTTCTTATTTACAATTTTCACTTTGTTAATGTTAGCAGCCAATAAATAAGCAATTTTCCTCTATAACAGAACAGTCAATGACTCAGTATAGAGAGCATTTCCATTAGCAGGTATAATAGGTATATCCTTAACATTAGACCTTTATCAATCTTATGATTCATGCGGTGTCTGTATGTTGTGCTCATAGATTTCATGAACTCTTGTTAGTGCCATGGCTCGGTAGGCCGGTAGAATTATCGGGCTGGGCCTCATAAAGTCATAAATGCCAAGTCAATGTAGGGCAGGCCATAATGGGGCGAACCCGATCATTTTCGAGCTGAAAACGGGCCTCCAAAGTAACTTGGGGCTGAAATCAGCCGATCAGATTACTTTCGGGTTCATTCAGTGCTAGTATGGCTCATTAGTCATTATGGAGAGGCTTCTGCCACAAGTTCATACAGTTGAAGTCCTGACAATTGAGGCAGTCTGGCTCTATGCCCCTTAACCGTTGTCCCAAGTTTAGATTTCATTACGGGATCACACGTACTCAAGACATGGCAAAATTATTCAGTGAAGCTATAGTTTCCCAATCTTTAAATAAGAAGCTTGATGGTTTTGGTTGCTGCTTCATGCTCATGACCTTAGACGCCCTTATTTTGATTGTTTGTGATTCATAATTCAACCTGCATCTCATGAAGTTCATATTTGGGTTCTGTGTATTCCTGAGGGGTCTCTCTTTTGATAGTTATTTGGCTAATAGTTTAAATTGTGAAAATGAGTCTCATTCTGTTCCAACCAATGTTGTCCGGACTGGACCGGACCGGTCGGTCGGACCGTGAACCGGTCCCTTATCCGGTTATGGTTCAATATCAAAACCGGATTCATAGTTGGATCGGGTTGAACCGGTCAAAATTGGTCAAAACCGGGCAAAACCGGTCAAAACCGGGTTGAACCAGGTTAAACCGGGATAAACCGGGTTGAACCGGTCATCTTTCTTTTTCTTTTTCTTTTTAATTTTTTTTTAATTTTTTTTAATTTCTTAATCATTTAATTATTCAACTGAGAGTGATATGGGACTTGATAATTAAAACTCCAAAACCTTATTATGCATTTTATTATTGGTAATGTGTATTATGAGTCATATATATTTATATATATATTTGTTTATTTAATATATAATTATGACATCATCCGGTTCGACCAAACGGTTAAACCGGTTAAACCTGAACTGAAAACTTTTCTGGTTCACTATCCGATCCGACTTTAACAACATTGGTTCCAACATAACATCTTGCGTACATTCTCTGTGCTCAAGGAAAGTTGTGCTCACTTCCAATAACACCCATGAAAATTGTCTCCTAAAATTGCACCTTAAGTCCTTGACCTATAGGGTAACGCAGGGTTAGAGTTTAACTCATTCAAATTGGCACAGCATCGATGGCTTCTCTTTCCTCTCCTTTCCTCTAAAGAAGCTGTGCAACAAACCCTTTGCTCTTTTTTCCTAGTTATTTTCATGTAATACACTAATGCATATTTCTAAATTCTAATATGACCTTGAGTTCCGTTCCATCTTTTGCTAAAAAAAGGAAAGCTTTTTAATCAAAATCTGACAGTTAAAACAAAGGGAAGAGTAGGGGGGAAAAACTAGAGTTTAAAAAGGAGTAGAGGTCGGGAAAAGATACTTGAATAAATTTTTGTAAAGTATATCCACAATCTAGATGTTTAAAAAAAAGTTGCAGTCAAATCAGGATTATAAAATGACTTATGTGAAGATAGTTGGTAAGAGTGTGTGTTTAGATTAACTGTAAAAAAAAGATTATGTGTATAATAGATTATCAAGAAAATTAATTATGAGAAAATTAATTTATGTTTGGATATGTTAATTCATAATTGATTTTATGATAAAGAGTTTTATTTGGATTGTATTTAAAAAATTACTTATTAAATTATCAAAAAATATATAAAAAAAATTAAAAAAATTATTTAATTGATGACAAATAAATACTTCTTTTTTAAAATTTTAAAAATAATTTATAATTAAATAATTAAAATTTTAAAATAACATCTTTTTTTAAAAAAATTATTTTTAATTATAAAAAAATAACCTAAAATTATAATTAATTTTACGTATTTTAAATAAATAAAATAAATTTTAAATAAAATAACTTCTAATTAAAAATAATTATTATTAAAAAAAAACAAAATCGAACATGCTCTAAATTACTCTCACCCATACAGTCACACTATGACCTGTAGTCCCCCATGATCCAGCAAAGGCACTGCACCACTGCCAAAGTGTCAAACTTTCTTGGACCCTACAGCAATAATTGCCGTTGTGTCTACTCAGAAGTTGTTGCACTACTCTCCTTTTTCCACTGGCGAGGCCAACTCCAAGTGTACAGGAAACAAAGGAAAGGAAAGGAAAGGAACAAGACATATTCCAACGATGCCCACCTCATCCAACCTCATCTGTGCTCTCTTGGTCCTCATCTCCGCCGTTGCCACCCTCTCTCCTGTCACAGCCACCGACCACATTGTGGGTGCTAACCGTGGCTGGAACCCTGCTATTAACTACACTCTCTGGGCCAACAACCACACATTTTATGTCGGCGACCTCATCTGTTCGTAAACCACTCTCTCCTGTTTCTGAATTCTAGCTTTCTACCAAGTGTGTGTTTATATATAGTTATGTTAGATCCTTTATTTAACATTACAGATCTAAATATACTTTCCATTTTGGGTTTGCTTACCCTTTTGTCCAAAAAAAACGTTTTTTTTACAAAGTAAAGACACAGAGAGTAGTAAAATGGTGAGAATGAGATATTGTTTTTGAAGATTAAACAGCCACAATTTCTTGGTTAATGCCTCTGTGGCTAAATTTTAGTTCTTTTATTACTTTTGTTAGATTATTATTATTCACCTTTACTTCATCTTTTTCTTTCTTCTTTAAGCAATCATCTCTTCCTGATTTTATTTTTTTCTCGTGTTTCCAATAGCATTCAGGTACCAAAAGACCCAGTACAATGTGTTTGAGGTGAACCAAACTGGCTATGACAATTGCACTACAGAAGGGGCTGTTGGGAATTGGAGTAGTGGCAAGGATTTCATACCCCTGAATAAGGCCAAGAGATATTACTTTATCTGTGGCAATGGCCAATGCTTCAATGGGATGAAGGTCTCAGTTCTTGTCCATCCGCTTCCTCCTCCTCCTACCTCTGCTGCAATTGCTGCTGACCATTCAACGCCAAAATCTGCTGCTCCGGTGGTCTTGGAATGGGGACTGAGGTCTCTAGTGGTGTCTTCTGCTTTAGTTTGGTTTGGATTTGGTTGGATCTAGCAAATGTGTTGCTCTGCAGAGCATTATAGTTATTTATTTTTCTGGTTTCCTCTCAATTCAGACCTTATCTTTTTGTGTCATATGAAACTTCACATTTGTTTCGAATTCACACCACTCCCAACTGTATTCTTAATTTGAGCTCGTGCTCATCTTTGAAAGCGATATGTAAGCTAGTGGTGAATTGAATTCCTTCCCTTCTAGTATAGGTTCTTCTTTCCAATTTGGGCCTAATTGTGTTTCACGAGTCTTATGTCAATTCATATGCAAAACAAAGGAAATAGTAATTTTCAAGACCTTTACACAGTTGTATTTAACTGAAGTAGCTGATAGCTGATTGCAGTTAATTTCAGTAAAAATAGTAAGGCAAAGAGAAACTGTTTATGTGCAATTTATGCAGCTAGATTCTGGTAGATAAGTAAAGATTAAAGAATATTTTAGATGCTTAACGATTTATGTGCAAAATTATACCGTATGACTAGTTTTGCTATAATAAGAGGGGGCTGTGCTCTTACATTGGATGAGTGGTCTAATGTTCCAGTAACATGCATTACACTTGCTTAAAATTGTAGTGCTTAATTTGAACATTGTCACCCTCAAGTAAATGGAATAAAGCTCTCAAGTTTCAAATGGGGTCCTTAGATAAAATTCTGGTAGGGTAATCCTATGGTTGACACTGGATGTCACTTTTTCTTGGTAATAGGAAGTTTAGGAAGATGAGAGGTTGTCTTATTTCAAAGTTAAGACATGTCACAAATTTAAAAAAAAGGCTTAGAGTGATACTTTTCGTCAATGCTGTTGGATTATGTCAATTGAGTCAATCCTAATAATGGCATATGAAAACATGAACAGATTGAAGCACTAGGGATGTTTGTAGAGGCTGAATTTTATATTGGTATATGAGTTTATTTAAAATGGATTACTCTATTTACATCGACTTTGGAAGTTTGATCTGTATTGCCAAATTGTCTAAATTTGTACACTGTAATAGTCTCAACTCAATGAATTATACCATGTTATCAGATTTATATAGGACAAGACAACAAGACGGTTCATTGCTCTGGCCCCGTTCACTGATATCTGTACCTTTGAAGCTGTATTCTTTAAAATTTGAAAATTGCCACTCTAGCTTTGAGGAGAAACTGGTGTAAAGGTGAATATCTAGGAGAAAGAAGCAGTGGCGAGTTGTGGAATGCGGCTGGTTTGTTTTAGGGTGTCTTGACTGAACTTAAGAAATCTAGATGCATGTTGAATTTTTGTAACAAAAAGAATGGTGGATTATCACAATCAAATACATAGAAAAGTCTCTAACATCAATAAGCTTTATTAATGAACCGGAAAGGATGATGTTCCAAGGATTTATTCTTATAGTAATTCCATGAAAATTAAATTTTATTGTTGTTATGGTGCCTCATCATATTAAACTTGACATACTTTAAAAATTGAATTTAATTTTGGTTTACTATTAATATAAAAGTTTTTTAAATATTATCACTTAATAAGATATTGACAAATTATTTAAAAAGTGACTTTGACAACAATTATTTAAAAAGTTAAATTCTTTTAATAATTTATTTATACATAATTAAATAATAGTTGAAATTTTTTTACAATGACAGTAAATGAAAATTAAACTTCAAATTTTTTTTTGAAAAAGAATATATTTGTAACCAATGTTAATATCTTGCACCCGAGACCAAAAGGAAATAAATAAACTTCTTGAAACTGGGTGGACTAATTATGGCTGTTTAGTAGCTAAGGCCCTTCAGATTCTAGCCGAATGTGATTATTCGGCGTAATTACTTTTTTTATATGCCAAATTCATATAAACAATATTTTAATTTACGCAGATTTTTTTAATAAAGAAATGACGTTGGGTTGAAGCACCTTTTAGTGACCTAAATTCTCACATAATAGTGAAATGCGATTGAAAATCCATACCATGAGTTTCCACCTCATGACTTTTTTTTCCGAGTTACATTAGAGGTAAAAGTACACTCAAATCTTAAAAATTTGGACGGGTGCCAATTAAACTATAAGCTCATTGACTTCCACCGATGACTTTTGGTTATAGGAGCTTGAATTGTTGTCTCTTCAGGATCAGTAATTCACGAATGTCTATTGATGCAATGCAAACTTTTGAAGAGTCTATCCTTTATGTCATTTTAAACTCCACTTGGGCTTATTTAATAACAAATTTATAATTCTCTCATGTTTTTGCAGATCTTGATTTTGACACATTATCTTTGTTTTACATCATTTCAAATTTTATAAGAATTGGTCAATTTATACATTAGACCAATTTTATAGAAGAATCAATCCTTGTGCGAAAAAACTGTAATGTTTGATGATATAAAATGAAAATGATGTGTAACAAACCTCAACCATTTCTACCAATGGATTATAGAGGCCTTTTGCAGGTCAATTTTGTTCACAGCGAGACTTGCTTTTTACAAGTTCTCGAATGGTCAAGATATTGGAATTTCAGAAATGCACATTTTGAATTGTTCAACCTACATGAATAAATAAAAATTTGAAACTAAGTTACTATATAATTCAAAAAAATTCAGTAAACTATATATATAAATGAGCAATAAAAATCTGCATTAATAAAACATTAAAAGAAAGAGTCTGAAAATAATGGTTGGAAATGTTATGCATGGGCTTATAATGTTACAGACGATGATCCTGTTTGTTTTAGTGGAAGCCAATGATCCTTTTACTCCATTATCCATGGACTCCAACCCCATTAACCATCCTCACATCCTCAATCCATTTTCACTTTCCCCTCTCAAGCGCCCTTTTGATGGCCAAACGAAACCAGAAATAAAGGCATTGCTTCAGAAATGCTGGGGAAAATGCTGGAAATGGATAACCATTCCTGAAAAATGCATGAGCTGTTTTAACAAATGTATGATGCAGCAATAGTCGTTCGCTGTCTACGGGGATCAGTTTTGGATCTGATATGAATTTGCTGCTGTAAAACTATATAATATATAACTGCCTTTTTCTTTAATCATATTTATTATAAAGTAGGGCTATGGTATATATTAGAAATTTTTCTTGCCAAACATATATATATATATATATATATATCATCACAAACATAGGAGTAATGTTATTCTTACATAATTTTTATGCAAAATTTGTTTATACTAAATTATGTATTTTCTTGTGATAAAATTGAGTACAACAACATTAAAATGTAGACCTTGCAAATGTTAAAATGTCATGCAAAATTTATAAGTGATTGGCTACTGTAATGGAGTGTTATATAATACATCATTTTGTAATAAAATTACTCTTATATATAAAATACATCATTCTATATAATAGGAATTCCCATACGAAACCATAGCTTTCAATTTCTAAAATAATATCTTGGAAAAACCTATATACTCTGGAACTTCTCACCAAATATAACTTAGTAGATGAGATGGACATGGGCATAGGACTGAGCTTGCGGGTTAATTTTGTTAATTTTTGAAGAGCCTATCAAAAAGTCAGACAAAATTTTATGTAAAATGAAACTTAAAATTTGACTTACTATGACATATATGATTTTAAAACTGTGGGGTTACTCTATGAAGAGTGGACAAAGATGTATTTAGTTAAATAATTTAGGCAAGGTAATTTTGTTAACTCTAATATATTTGGTTATTTTATCTTATGCCATGTAATTTGGTCAAGCAATCAGGTCGGTATAGCATTATTCTATTGTGAATTGTAACAATTTATCTTTTTCTATCAGTAGGGAAAAAATGAAAAATAGCATATTCACTGAATTTAGGGTAACATTGATTTTTAGTAGCATTTGTCTTATTTGCATAATTTAATCAAGCAATTGGACCAGGCCATCTTCATTCAATAAACTACCATCTGCATATTTAACTCCGAAATCTGGATTTTATTTCAGTATGTAACATTGCAGATAAGCATGGAGTTTATTATCTTAAGAAGCTTTTCCATGAGAGCTGCAATCAGAAGTGGAATGGTAATAGTGTAATTCAAATAACTATGAAGCAGTAGAAATAAAAGATAAATGGAGAGATGCAATGCAACATGTCATTACTTGGTAAGTGGGTCATATGGTCTTCCTTTGGCCAATCTATGCTTTTTCAGAAAGTGCTATAACATTTATCAAAGTTACAATTACTATATATTTTCAAGCATTAAGAACGTTTATCAGTCTCTATCTGAACCGAACCCTGACTTGGTTCATTTTAAGTTTGTCCTTATTCCCGAAATTTCTGGAATTGATGGAATTTGAGTTCTCTGTCTTCTTTAAGATCTGATAAGGATAAAGACGACGAGATGATTGTATATCATGCAAAATTATGTGGAAAAAATGTCAATGACATTATGACACATACTTTACTAAGGGAAATAAATAGCACTCTCGTGGGTTAATGATGCTGTTTTCATAGTGACTCACTTTGCTCTGTGATTATGACTTCTGTGGTCCATAACTCCATAATCACTCAACTAAAAACATGCCAGAAGTGACTGTACCATGATTCCATCAATATCAACCAAATTTCAAACCCTGTAGGGGTGAGAATTGTTTGTTAACCAAAAACCAACTTAGTTGTTGGGTGTCAAAGATCAGACCGACCAGTGCACCAATGAATCTTGGTTCTTGTCGCTTATGGGTGTCAAATAGCATGTGTTGTGGTGCCATTGTTTTGTTCTCTTGTCACTTGTAACGTTTCATTTCCAGTTTCATAAAGCCAAATTACAAACTATGATATCAGAAAGTATGCTTAATCTCAAGCCTCATTGATCATCATCCTGTTCTTTCTTCAAGATGAACTGTTTAAAGCTTTGGCGGGTCCCTGGACAACATTCAGAAGCTTAATTTGGTTGAATTACTGATTTTAATATATAATAAGCAGGAAACATAAGTTGACGAGTACAAATTAGAACAGAAGTAAACGTTTTCTTAAGGAACAAAAAACAAGATCAGTCTCAGAAAAACTCAGTGTGAGTAAGAATGCGTTTCTGTCAAGAAGTCAAGGCAAGCCTACCAAACAACTTAATCTCTTAAAACTTCAGCTAACACAGCCTTTTGCCCACTTCTATTACAATGAACAGCTAACCATCCCATACCCAGTTCAGCTGCAATCTGTGCGCTAAGGAGGGAGACAAACAACAAAGTAGTTCTCAGCAGACTGAGTGCAATCCATGGAATTTGAGTAATCAAATCAAGTTTAAGCAACTACTAGTGGAGAAAAACACAAATAACTTATCTGATATACATACAAGTTACAACATAAATCTCACCATACAAGTGCATTCAGGTCCCAAATGCAAACAGATTTCAATAATCTGTCCTATACTGCACTCAGCATAATCGGGTACGGGTGTTAACATGGGAAGGAGATGCCTTACAAATAAACCTTAAACATTACAAAGCCTATTCTGTAGTGCCCTTCTGTTTTCTCCTTGATCTGCTGTATAATTTGGAAGGTGGAGAAGGGGAGAACTCAAATGGAAGTGGTGGAAGGTCCATCTCCCCCTTCAAAATCTTAACAATATCCCCGATGTCTGGCCGCAATTCTGAAATTTTCTGTAAGCAAGTGAGTGCCAAGTTAATACACAAGCTTGCTTGGTCCTTGTCGTAATCTTCTTTCAATCTCTCATCTACTAGTTCTAAAATATTACCAGCTTGAGCCAAGTGCCTACTCCAACTTATTAAGTTAGCTTTCTCTAGCTTCATGGGGGATGCAAGAACATGTAATGGTCTTCTACCTGACACAATTACAAGAATCAGAACTCCAAAACTGTAAATGTCAGCCTTCTCCATTAAGAACCCACACCCACCATACTCTGGTGCAACATAACACAGCGTCCCTCTCATGCTAGTTGTGCTGCTGAGCTCGCGGCTGAAAAGATCTCCACTCCACATGTCACTTCCAATGGAACGAGTACTTTTCTTCTTCCAACCTCTTCTGAAACTGAACTCCCCATTTAGATCACACTCATTCTGAATCTCCTCTGCAAAGTTCTTACGTTTGCAAAGATAAAACCTTCTACCCAAATCAAAATGGGGTACTTTCAAGCCTTTCTTCCACTTAGTTTGAAGATTTTTCAGCTTACTGCTCTTCTTGCTTAATTCAGCAAGGTGCTCTTCTTTCCACCACTCTCGCATCTGCCTGGGCTTCTTCTTACGATTTTTCTTTCCCCTTGATTCTTTCTTCTCAACTCCACCATCTGTATTGCCTATCCCAAATACCTGTAATTGGGGTCCATTTGCATCATTGGGTTTATCTATTGGACTTGAATTTTCCAACCCTGTTTTCTCATGAATATTGTTCTTTCCATCATCCCAATCAGGGTTTGATGGACAAATCTGACTCCCTATCCACTCCTTGACATAGTCTTTGCTACATAATTCACCATTTCCATCCTGTTTCCACCACCAGTCCTTTCCCCATTGCTTCCCATTTGCCTTCTCATCATCCACCATGGAAGAGTTAACAGTTAACTCCTTACTATGATCAATGCTAGAAAACTCATCATCATAAGGAACAAACTTACTATTCCAATCATCCCCACCTATATCCAAAGTTGAAATTTCCTTCCCCTTTGCATTGCCACCCCTAATTTCACTCTCACTGGCAATATTGGCATTATAATTCAAAGAATTCAAGCTCAAAGCTCCAATATTAAAACATGTCCTGCTTTTTTTGGATGAAGAGGAGGCTTGCAAAGCTAGAGCAAAATCTACTTCATTAACACTCTCAACTGGAGTACCAATAGCCGGAGTTTCTGAAGTTAGATTAGCTGAAAGCTCTTGACTTTTCCATAGCTCCTGGCTCTTCCCCAAGTCCTGGCTAAACAAATCTACACCAAACTCACCCTCCACTTTAATCCTTGACAACCCGAAGTCTGAGATCTTCCCACAGTAATCTGCATCAAGCAGAACATTGCTTGGCTTAATATCTCCATGGATCACTGGTGGATCACATCCAAGGTGCAAGAATTCCAACGCTCTAGCAACATCCAATATTATGCAAAACCTCCTCTCCCAACTCAAACACAAGCATCCATCTCCAAAGAGGAACTCTTGCAAGCTTCTGTTGGGCATATAGTCATACACCAACACTCTTTTGTTCTTTTCCACACAATAGCCCAAAAGGGTCACCAAGAACGGCGATCTTAACCCACCAAGAATCTGCAGCTCATTCTGAAACTCTCGCTCTGTCTGCAAAGACAACGCGTCCAGGCACTTGATAGCAACCAATTTCCCATCTTTAAGTATTCCCCTGAAAACGGTGCCAGACCCACCTTTACCAATGACATTAGCGGTGTCAAAGCCATTGGTGGCTTGCTTTAGCTCTTTGTATGAGAATCTTTGGAGCTTCAAGGGTGCACTTGCATCAAAGGGGATAGTTTTAGCTCTGTGCACAAGTGAGTGCCAGAGATGGTAAAGGAAGTAAAGGATTGAGCAGAAAATTACAACAGATGCTGAGATGGTGAGTGCTAGAAACAGGACCCTGGCTTTGGTGAAAAAACTGGGACTTGCAGGGTTGGGACTAGGAGGGAAGGGTCTTGAAGGCATGGTGGGGATGGATTCTACTACTTCTGAGGGTCTCAACTCTCAAGAGTCAAGCTTTGTGCTTTGTGCTTTGTGGATACCGATCACAGGTACTGATGAAAAAAAGGTGAATGAAGAATTGGGAGCTTGGCATTCTCGTTTTTCATTTCTTTCTCTTTGTTTTAGCAATGGGTATCCAAAGTTGATTGCTTTACGTTTAGATAATCATCCACATCCAGGGAGATGTATTATACTATTGTTAAGTTGGTTTTGTTTTTTCTGTTTTACTTGATTTATGGTTTCTATCTCTAATTCTACTATAGTTTTCTATATCCTTATTTATTTTATCATGAGATTATTCATTGGAAAAAGAGGATTAGAAAAAGGGGAGGGAAGTGTGCAGGTAGGGACTAGGGACCAAGGTGCTTTTGACTAAAGAGGAAGTTTTGCAGGCAAAGTCTTGGATTACTTACATGAGGACAAGTGGGAGAAAAGGAAAAGGAAAAGGAAAAGGAAAATGGATTACAGTGACTCAGTGAGTTTGGACAGAGTTACATGGTAACGGTATACAGGTGTTGGTTGGCAGGGGTTTTGTCTTACGCACCATGACTTAAGCACGTGTACTGTTTACAATTTAGAGATACTGCGCTAGGCTTTTCAATTCTTTCTTGTTTGTAACTTTTGACCAAGGATCATACTACATTCTTCAGAGTTTCACTTCAGTTTTTCATATGGTTGGATATCGATAAGCTCTCGTCTTTCATCATTCTCATATATTGAAGCTTGGGTCCCATGTTTGCTCTAAAATACAACATATTATAAAGGTATGGTTAACTAAGATGTTATTATTTTCTCATTGCTAAAGATATAAAATTTTCGGAATTTGCAGTTAATCGCTTAATTATTTAGAATATAGTTAGTTTAAAGTACAATTTCATCAAATTATCAAGAGTTTGATTCTTAATTATGCCATCCTTTTTATAATAAATTAAAATTTAATACAAAATAATTTTGTTATGTATTTTATTCACAATTGAAACTTAAAAAAGACTTCCATATAATGGCTATGTTAAAGACAAGTCATTTTCTAGTATGTGCATCATGACATAAAATGACCAAAAGATTAGGAACAAAGAAGGTGACATGATTTGTTTACGCTTTGACCTCAAATTAAACTTAATTTTACATGGAAACCCTTATTAAAGATGTAAATAATTTTTGAAAATTATTTTAGTACTCTTTTTTTTTAAATATCAGTATTCAAGATGAGTTGTCAAACTAGCATATATTAGTTATTGTTTATATTTAATAAATTTTTAAATAATTATTATAAAATTAACAGTAAAAATATATTTAATAATTCACTCTAAAATCATATCTATAAGAATATTATAAGACATGATATTGGAGCCAGAGTTGATCGTGTGATCAAGAATTCAATCATTTTATTATTATCACCTCTATTCTTTACAATCAAATTAAAATTCAGTAGAATTAATTAAAGTGACTATATATTTTCTCTACGGTGAAAATTATTTTCTTTTATAATACTTTTTACTTCACAATTTTTTGTGGGCAAGGCCCACATATCCTTTGCAAGAATTGCGACTAAATATAATAGTGTAAAAGTGATGTAATAAAGATAACAAGAAAAGGGAATGGTTTGAGTTGATAGTTTGGTAAAACCTTATTCAACAAACGTGTTGGCTTAATTTTGATATTTTGAGTTTCTGGTATAACAGAAGAAGGAGAAGAAAACAAACAAAAGCAGAAAAATAAAAAACCTAACCCCTACGGCCCTATTGAAACATACTGCCATGGAATCCGCAACGAGTAGGTGACTCAAACCAACAGAGGGTCGTCTCAAAGTGTTAACCTCGCATCATCAGTAGCACCTTTCTTTGAAAGATATTTTGAGTAAGTTTGAGCAGGTTTTTAAAGGATTTAATTTTGATTAACTTGTGTAAACTTTTTTACACTTATATATAGTTAAATTATTTAAAAATTTTAATTATTATAATAATTATTTAAAATATAAAACTCTTTTAATAATGTGTCAATACATTATTAAATAATAATATAAATTTTTTTGAACTAATAATGGAATAAATTTAAATTTGATTAATGTAAAACTTTTTTATGCTATTCTCAAATCAGTGTTTTTAAGTTATTAAAAAAATTTGACTATCATAATAATTATTTTAAAAGGTAAAGTTCTTTTAATAATATACTAACATATCATTAGATGATAGAATAAAAAATCTTACATTAATAGTAAATTAAATTTAAACTATTTTTAAAATTTTAACCACCTACAATTATTTATTAAAAAACAAAGTAAATTCATTTATTTTTACCATTTTTATACTGTGGTGAAACCATCACTCGTTATCCATATCAGAACAACTTGTGGCTGAAATGGGGGAAAAAACTTCAGAACTTCGAGAAAGTAACTTGTCCTTCCTCTTTGCATGTTCACAGACCTATAATTGTCTCTTTAATCTTTGAGGTTCTACTTCCTAGTTTTTAGAGATCATTTGGATTTTGGATAGCACACAAAGCAGCCCCATCACCTTTCTCGTTTCCTTATACCATTGGATAAAGTAACAAAGCTAATTAAGTTACATGTGGTGTCCACATCGTGGAGGCCCAAAGCAGATAATTTGAATTTGCAATATGCATGTCATGTGTCTCTGTTACTTAACTCTCCCAGAAAAGGGAAGTGCGCATAGTTAGCTGTTTAGGGAATCATAGGTTAGGTGGAATGTTGCTATTGCGCGCCCACGAATGATATATGGAGTCTAATCCAATGCACTGCACAGAGACAGAGTTTGGTTTCTTTTGTGTGCTTCAACAGACAGTGAACAGATGAACACGTGTGCTGATCAGGTGGAATGTGTGGGACCTGTCTATCACGAAGATGATATGTGGAGATTTTCATGTAATGTGAGATTTATAATATTTTATAATAAAATATAAACCTTTGAATATATATTATTACGTAGTTCAGAATACATAATAATTTATTTGACATTTTTGATTTGTGGATGAGAGAGATGGCAAGGTTTAAATTCTCTCTTAATGATAGTTCCCTCTTTCATTTGGCAATGGGCATGGAATAATACTCTTGCATGAAGGCAAATAATTCCTTTCAGGCATACTTTGCAGAATTGCGGAGGACCAAACAACGTACAAAGAACAAAAGAAAAACCAACACCTGGAAACATTTGCATTCACAACTTCAACCAAAAGTAACTAGTCCAGAATCGCGAGCATTACTCCCAGCATAAAAAATATAATATTATAAAATTAAAATTTGTAATTATTAATATTCTTATACATATATACATAATAATATTATCAAATAATATTTATGTGCTTTTTTTAAATTTTTTATATAAAATGTAAGAGATCATTAATTTTATGGTGCAAGATTAAGTCAGAATGAGAAATAATTTTACTTGAGTATAACTATGAAGTTCCAATGAAGGACTGCATGAATTATATTTTAAATGAGATGAAATATTATTGTACACTCTAACAAATTGCACATGACAATATAATACAATTAACAAATAATCAAATGTTTTATATGATACATAACAGGACTAGAACTCACAAATTATTCAAAATAGTCAAACTAATTAATGTTTAACATGTATGTACATAATCATAAATTAATATTAACATGCATGCATAAATTAAAATTTAACATGTATTTTCGTTAAATGCATAATCATATCTAATTGACATTTATCAAAATTTCTAAGTGACATTTGTTAATATTTTTTTTCCTTTTCTTTCTTTCTAAGTGATATGTGTCAAAAGTTTCTCTCAATAATCTTAATTTTCATCACAAATTAATATTTAACATGCATGCACGTGATTGCAAATTAATGTTTAGCATACATTCATATAATCAAAAATTAATATTTAACACGCATGTATATAATCACAAAACTAATGTTTAACATTCATATAATCACAAATTAACGTTTAACATGTATTTTCATTAAATGCATAATCATATCCAAGTGATATATGTCAAAAATTTCACTCATGGTCTTAACCTTGCAAAATCTTTCTCCATAACCACATTAAAGAAACAAAACTAATTAATGAACAAACTAGAATCCTTGAAAGTGCTAGTAGTTCTTAAATCTTGATAGAGCTTGAAGCAGTAGGAGGAACTAAAGCACCAATAAGAAAATATCTTGTGGAGTCTTGACACATAATTTCTAAATCCCTCATACCAGAATCTGTTGCAAAAACAAAATTAGTATTGAATTTTACACTTTTAGTTAGAGGAGCTATCCAAGAAGTTGGGTCATTTGGAGTTTTCTTTCCTTCACGCTATTGAGTTTTATTTAAACTATTTAAAACAATTTAAATTCTTCATAATTTGCTTTTATATTTATACAATTGTTAATCTTTCTTTGATGCATTAATCTTTTTTAATGTACGTGTAAGTATTTTATATGGTTTTTAAGAAATGCTTAATCTATTGTTTTAAGACGCATTTTGTCATCATTTAATTTTAATTAAACTATGCATGTTCCTCATCATTTTCTCATTAAAATTTCATTGATTAATCATTCTCCAATAATCACTTTTAAGTTATAATTGTCAAGTTTTCCTTTCTATTTTAAATAACACTTGTAAAAAAATTCTCTCTTTCAAAGGGATATTTCTCATGATCTTCACTTTTATATATATATATATATATATATATATATATATATATATATTACGAATTAACGCAATTCATATAATCTTACATTTATAGTTGAGTAGACTTGTTTAATTAGTGGCTCTATCTAAATTTCAACAATGGAAACAGTTCTTTTTGAAATTTTGAATTTTAGATAAAATTAATACCCATATAGTTGTAGTGTCGTTTAATTTCTTAGAAGTGTTTTGATTTTCAGTGAGTATAATTATATTTATTCTACTCATTAAAAGAAAATGATGAATTACTAACACCCTAGTGCCCTGCACGGGTCATTTTAAAATCAATATCCATAACTATGAATTAATTTGTTTTGCTATTAGAAAAGCGTAGAATCAAAATATTTAAAAGAGCTTTTGACTGAAATTCTTTTTAGGCGCAAAATTAGTTCATTCAAAATTTAATAATTATATAACTTGATTTTATTTTATTTTATTTTTTATAATATTTGAATACTTGCACTTCTAATATATGTTTAACTACACAATTTAATATTTAATATCAATTATATAAATAGAATAAAAAAAAGTTATTTTAATTTATATTAACATGTTAAGTGATTTTTTTTACATATAAAATCTATATAATTTTTATACATTATTTTTATTTTAAAAGTTTATTAAAAATGAATTCGTATTAATTATTGTTAATAGAGAATTTTATTTATCTATAAAATTGATAGCTAATGGTATAGTTAATTAATTTTTAAAATAATATTACATTTAATAAATAATATTATTATTAATTACTTCTCAAAGAAATTTTACATATATATATATAGATAGATAGATAGATAGATAGATATAATTTTCAACAAATTCTTTTGAGAAATTTTTAACAAAAAGATAAATAGTAAATTAAAATTTTTGAAAGACTATCTACGAAATTTTCAGTCAATATATTTTTGAAATAAAACTAATTTATCTAAATAATTTCATTTCGAAAATTTCACTGGAATATGTTTAAGTTTAGTTCTCATGAAAAAAATAGAAAAATTTTCTGTCTGACATAACTAAAAAAATTATTAAAAAATTTAGCAGTTTTTTTAATTTAAAATTTTAAAATACTGGAAACATTTTTTAAAATTTTCAAAAATTATTTTAATTGTTTTTGGAATATTGCACTAAAAAATGTCCACGATATGTATTCGTTAATATTTTACACTGAAATAGAAAATGTTAATGAAAATATGTTATATACTTATGTAGAATGGGAATTTCTCTATATGGTATCTAATCATTAAAAAAAATGAATTATTTACTATTTTATTGTTACTATAATTGAAAAGGAAGAAGTAAATCATCTAATTAAATTAAATACAAAGCCAACCCTTACTTTCATATATACTATTAAGGACTATTTTTAAACTATTTTTACAAATTGCAATATTTATGTAAGTTTTTATGTAATTTTTATTTTAAAAAGAGAGAAAATTATCATTTCATTTCATAATTAAGTAAACTTAAATTTTATCTTTACATCACATTTTGGTGCATATTTTTTCTAGTTCTAATATTAAGAAGATTCGCATAAGAACTATAAAGTGACAGAGTTAAATTTAAAAAATAATTGAATCTAAAATTAATTGAAAATACTGAAAAGGTAATTCAGTAAAATTTAATCAAAGCAAATGGTATCTGTTTCTGAAAAATAATGTGTTTAGATAATTATTATAATCCAATAAATATATTAATTAGAAGCTGAAACGAATAATTGGTTTTTCCCCTCTCTAGGAGATAGAGTATTTACATTATAATTGCAATAGTTTTGAAATATCTACAAGTCCACGGGAAGCTGGCATCAAGACCACAAAGATGGAACAAAGCCAAAAATTCTAGGACATTCTTAAGTAGGACACGATGCGTTATGTACATTGGAGCAATAAGAATATCTAGTTGATTTGAAAAATCTTATTTCGTGGAATCCCAATTTAAAAATGTCAAATTAAATGTCATTTTTTATTATCTCAATGCATAATTACTTTATATTTGGGTAGACATAATGCCTGTTTAATTTATACATTGGACAATAAAAAATCTACGGCTGACAAATTCTATCTAGTGGAAATAAAATATGAAAATGTCAAATTGAACGTTATTTTCTATTATCTCAATGCACAAACTATATTTTATACAATTTCTAATTAATAATTTTCGAAAAGCTTGTACCTAATGAATCTACATATCTGCCTAGGCAAAGGCCATTGGACAATTAATGGCAAATTATTGAAATTCTCAATAGATTTGATATGTTTATTATCTTTTAGGTAATTAAATAATTTAGATATAATTAATAATATTTAAAACAATTGATAATTGTACCAAAAATACAATTTCTGATTATAATATATATATTCCTACAATATTAATTAAGATAATAGGAGAAAATTTTCTATGCTTCCTAAAAAATATGGTTATAAATGTAAACAAATGATTTTAATTAAAAAAAATAAAACTAACAATTCACTTTCTCCTTCTAGTACCTTTCCTTGTTTGACTCATATTCTTTCTCTCATGCTTTCATTAATTTCATTGATTTTATATTATTTTTATATGTATATATGAAGATTATTTTTAAAATTTCCTGTAAGTGTAACCCACTTCTTGTATTAAATTAATTAGAGAATAGCATACAAAAATTCAACCTTATTAATTGGGTTTAGGATATTGATAGCAACAAGCCAACTACCAAGTGGTTCTCATCATTCTGTGTCTGGTTTTGCGTTCTCTGTGGAAAGACGTTTGAATCAGTACTGCGTTACCATGTCTGTGGCTAATATCTCATCTCTGAAGTCATCACTCAGCAATATCAATAACTTATCAGATGATGTGTTAGCAGAAATCTTCACTCGACTCCCTTTCAGATCCACTGCTAGATGCAAGTGTGTCTCCAAGCGCTGGTTGAATTTGATTTCAAGTCCTCTTTTCCTTCGCCTCTACATATCTCACCAGCACTCCCTCTTCAAGGCCTTCTTGGTTTTCCTTTCACCTCACGAGCTGATGCTCGCTTTCCTGCTCAAGACATCCGCTTCTTTGGAAGAAGAATCTCATTCTCATCCTATTCCTACCCAAAACCCACCTTCCTCTTTGATTCTCCCCACCCCAGATTTGAGATTCAATGGCCAAACCCAAACACATAATCAAAACGAAGTCCTTTTATCACCAGAGATGCTTATAAAAGGAAACGTATGTGGCTCTTCTAATGGTTTTCTTTTGTGCAGCAGCAACAGATATACAACTGGTCGTGGCTACTATGTCTATGACCCACTCACCAAGGAATGCACCCAGGTGCCTCCTTCTCCTGCGACACGCAAGGATTGTTTATACGCTGTGGGCTTCGTCTGTGATCCCTATTACCATGCAGAAGAGACAAGGGTTACCCTCAATACTGATCGCAGGTTTCGGGTGGTGGTCATTCGATCCTTTATAATAACACTGTCTGAGTTCCAAGTGGAGGTTTTCTCGTCCGAGACAGGGAAATGGAGGCAACCAGTTGTGAGGTGCCCAGATGGCTTTGCTTTTGCTCCTCATTGGCTTCTCAGTTTGGCCTATGAAGGCTGGCTGTATTTCATGGGTAGGAGTAGTATTTTTGTGTATGATCCCTATAGCCACCACAGTGATTTCCTTGATTATCCTGCAGACACTGACCCAATGAATATAATGAGCTTTGGATGCCTTGGGTCGTCGTGTGGGAGTTTGAGAATAGCTGATATTGGCCCTAATGATGTGAGTGTCTGGGAACTAATAGACAATCACTGGCATTTGCTGCACAGGACCAATCTCTCCGCAAATCTACCCACAAAGTTTTGTGCTAATTATTATAAGCGCGTTGGAGGTTTCCATCCACATGATGGGGACATTGTGTATTTGTATTCTCATGCTGATGGCATTTTCGCTGCCAACCTGCGGACTAACAAATTTGAGCCAATTGCTGGTTATGAGAAATCTGATATAAGTCCGTTTCAACTAGAACTGCCTTTGTTGCCGCCTGCAATGCCATCACAAGAATAAGATTGTTGTAGCTGCATCTGTTCCTTAATTTATTGCCTCGTTTTTTTTAAACCAATTTTAAGTTTTGAATAATATGCTTGTACTTTCTTATAGATTTTTAATTATGATGATTATGTAGTAAGAATAGGAATCTCGATCGATGTCATTATCGTTCATGAGACCAAATATGCATAAATAGTATTTATGATGATAATGTGCATACAAGATAGTTAGATTCGCTGAGGGATTTGTCCTTTCAAAACTAAAATGGTTTTAGAGCATGTTTGATCAAGCAATATGCAGATGGAAGAAAAACAAATGCTTACAGTTAATTGCAAAAGGAAGAAAATTTGGAGATCAGAAAGAAGATAAAGAGGGATGAAGGACAATTATTCGAGGGATCAAAAGGCAATTGCTTTTTAAGATTTTGGGGAAAAGTTTAAGGTTTTTTGGAATAGTATTCAAATTCTAATTAAGGTTTTCGAACATGTGTTAACAAAGCTATGAATTGTGTTGGGAAAATTTAAAGATTCTATTTTGAGATGACGAAGTTTGTGAGTTTGTCGGACTAGCATGCAGCACCTGTAAAAAATGTTGGCCGACAATGGTAAAAGATAAAGATTATGACAAGTTAAGAGATTATCAAGAAAGCAAAATGAAATATGTTTGCCGTAGTCAAAGCAATTTTCAAAAAAATAAGCAAAACCACAAACAACGATGTATATCAAAATCTTAGAAAGAATCTTGGAATTCAGATAATGAAGAAATTTTCAAAAATTTTAAAATAAAAAAAGTTTCACAGGAAGAAGGAATGCTGAGAAAGTAATTTGAAATTTCAAAAATTGTCAATAGGACATTAGACTTCTCACAGAAAAATTATGAAATGAATTTACTTTGTTTTTCTGAGGACAGTAAAAGTATTGAGTTCTATGCATTATTTTGAAAGATATATGGGAAATTTCCAAAGTAAAGATTTTAATATTAAGGATAATTCATTTGTGAAGAATTTTTGGTCATTTTAATAGGGCTCAGAATGAATCAAATCGGATCATGAGCTGCTCACGATTTGGTTTGTTGAGTTGAATTGTGAGCTACTCACGATTTAGTTTACTAACAACTCAGTAAGTTAAGCTCATGAGTTAATTACTTAAGTTTGAGCTAAAATTTTTGGCTCATTATTTAAATAAGTTGAGCTTACCTTTTACGCGCTCCACTAATTAACTCATGAGATTGCTTTATATATATGTGTGTGTGTTTGGTGGAAGAGGAGGAAGAGAGAAAGGTTGGGGGCCGGGGCCGGGGGAGGGTATATAATTTGATAGACTTTACCGTTGTCATCATCGCCACTGCTAGCAGGTAAGTGTAACACTTGAAATTGTCCAGCAACCACTTCTCCAGAGTGTTTCCAAAACAACTTAACTATATGTAATATTGATTCTTATTTCTGTAAGTTGCATCTTCTTTCCTTAAGAAGTCTTGAAAAATGTGAATGTAGTTTGCTTATCTTCAAATTAAAATAATTCTAGGTAGCCCAAATTAAGTTTAATTTTGATTCACGATCAACTTTACTTTACATTGTCACCTAATTATGTATTGTCAACTCATTAAAAGAGTTTGACTATTATAATAACTACCTCAAAAGTCTAATACTTTTAATGATATATCAGTGCAAATTAGATGACAATGTAAAAAAACTTTACATAGATTAACATTAAATCCAAATTTTTTTTTTGCCCAAACACTTACATGTGAGTCCCACCCGCCCCCACCTACGTGAATGTCGG
The DNA here is from genome assembly GCA_023212625.1 of Styphnolobium japonicum. Lineage (NCBI taxonomy): Eukaryota > Viridiplantae > Streptophyta > Magnoliopsida > Fabales > Fabaceae > Styphnolobium > Styphnolobium japonicum. Next base: position 6,997,175 of record JALBWW010000007.1, on the reverse strand, counting down.
ATAAAAATTCTCTGTAATAATAGGAGGCGAATATCCAACCGATCATCCCATACAAGCAACGAATTCTACTCTCACAATTATCAAGAACTAAATTTCAAATTATCACAGTTCTACAACATTAGGTATAAAAAATGTGGGTCAGGATCGTCATGAGATTTCTTTTAATAATGAAGTCATACATACTGATGCTTAAAATAACTCACGGTAAGATACGCTAACAAATTAGTTGAAGAGATGAAAGTAAGGAGAAGCAAATCAATCTTAACTTAATATTAGTAACTACATCTCCATGTCCATAATTCAAAAGAGATAGGAGGACTACCTATAGCACCATCTCACTATCAAATCAATCACCTTGAGGAATTGATAGAAAAAACTAATGCTTTGAACTAATGACACTCTTGTTATGTTTCTTTTTTTGTTTTCTTTCGGGGCTGGGTGGGGCCTTGGAGGTCGGCACACGTAAAAGCAAATGGAAAAACACTGACTGATTTGTTTGCATCTCAAACTATAAACAGACGAGAAGTGGTGGAAAAAAAATTCAGGCATTTTATCCCGGTTAGCATGTTAAACCTGCAAATAACTTCTTTTGTACAACGCTTAAAACAAACAATATAATATCTTAAAAGATCAAACACCAATCGGATATCATCATTGAGAGCAACAGAAAACAAAAATATTTGTTATCATCGACTAAATTCCCGAGAATATTAAATACAATTCTGATGACCATGAAACAAATTTCTGGCCTGCAGCAAACATATTATCCAAGATTTAAGAATCTGAGAATATTACACTTCTTACTTGTAATTTAAAAGTAAGATTCAGAAAAAGAAAGACAAAGAAATGATAACATTTCCCTTGGAAAAATGACAAAATAATAAGTTTGTAAATGCTAAGAACGCTTCTCCACTAATTTTTGTTTTTAAAATTTTTTTGTCAATAAAGATATGCGATCCTATACAATACAGGACAGAAAAAAAATCCCAAAGCAAGAACCTGATTCCAATGTAGTGTCATACAAGCAGTCAGGCACTAATCGAAGTTATATACTCAGATTCTTAAATCTTGAATAACTTCTTTTGTACAACACATGCATTTTGTTAAACAAACAATATAATATCTGAAAAGAACAAACCCTAATAGGATATCACCATTGAGAGCAACAGGTAAAGGATGATATTAACAAAAATAAAATAAAATCCCAAAGCAAGAACCTGATTCCAATGTAGCGTCATACAAGCAATCACGCACTAATCAAAGTTATATATTCAAATTCTTAAATCTCGAATAACTTCTTTTGTAAAACACATGCACTTTGTTGAACAAACAATATAATATCTTAAAAGAACAAACCCCAATAGGATATCACCATTGAGAGCAACAGATAAAGGATGATATTAACAAAAATATTTGTAATATTGACAAAATTCCCAGAAATATTAAATACAATTCTGATGACCATGAAACAAATTTCTGGCCTGCAGCAAACATATTATCCAAGATTTAAGAATATGAGGATATTGCACTTCTTACTTGTAATTTAAAAGTAAGATTCAGAAAAAGAAAGACAAAGGAATGATAAAATTTCCCTTGGAAAAATGACAAAATAATAAGCTTATAAATGCTAAGAACGCTTCTGTAAAAGTCTACCACTAATTTTTGTTTTTAAAATTTTTTGTTAATAAAGATATGTGATCCTATACAATACAGGACAGGAAAAAAAAATCCCAAAGCAAGAACCTGATTCCAATGTGGTGTCATACAAGCAGTCAGGCACTAATCTCAGTTATCATCATTGCCACCCCTCTTCTTAGCCTTGCGGTATTTTTCCTCAACATGCTTCGCCTTGAACAACACAGTGTCAGCTAGCTTCATGATGTTAGGAACTTGATAATTCTGAGCCAAGTAAACCCCACAGACTGTCCCTGCTATGAAAGAGAAGCAACTCCTGATTATACCCATTAGAGTTGCTTGGGTGCTTGCTGTGAAATATCTGATATTGCAAGAATCGTTTTCGCAAGAATCACTGTCAGAAAGAAGCAAATCATCATTTGACCGAAATCATCCGAGAAGTTATTTGAGAGTTTTTACGGGGTTGGCTATTGATTGGCAAAAATTATTTTAACTGTACAATACATACTACTATGAGTCATATGACTATAGTTGCACAACTAAAATTATATAAAACATATTATAGAAACAACAATACCAAACCCTGAAACCAGTTGGCAGTGGCACCTATGCATCTTTATATCTCACAGCCTCAAATCAACCTCAAATTTGAAAAATTGCAAATAAAGGTTTCCTTTTAAAGGAAATTGAAAGCCTTGAGGGCTTTAGAAAATGCATATAAAGTTGAAATATGGACAAGGAAACACACAAAAAACAACCCTCTCCCCAAACCTGGATATCTGCCGGGATAATACCGGGATACTGCAGAGAGCAATATTAGGTTCCATCTTCAAACATCTTGGTTATTAAGTTCCATCTTCTCAAGGTACACTTCCCTTTATATAACTTTAAATGATTCATTGAACATAAATAAGAAAACGCATGAAAGTTCAGTTTCACACATAGAATGTCCTAAATATCTGCCTGGACAATACAGAGATGATGCAGAGAGCAACATATTTGCTCTCAGGTCAAACAACCTAGTACTGACAACTTTGTTATTAGGTTCCATCTTCTCAAAATACTCTTCCATTTGCATAAATTTAAATGATTCATTTAACATAATTAAGAAAACGAAAGTTCAGTCTCACAGAATGTTTTCACTCTACCCCCAAATAAGTAGAGTACAGGAAAATTGAAAAAAAAAAACATGGTTATGAGATGCTACTTGCTAATCATTTACATTAAAATATTAAAATTGCATGCCATAAGTCATATATAAACTTAGAATTATCATGGTCACTAATATATATGATCCTCGGAAAAAGAAATGCCGAATTGAACAGTACAACAAGCCTTGAGAACTGAGGGATCTAAAAAAATAAAGTTTTGAAGCCATGGAATGGAATTTGAACAATAGACAGCAAATTCTCCTTCAAACAAACATATCCATAACAAAAATATCGTACCGTATCGCAGGAGACCGTTGATATCTTCTGATTTCGCGGGTTATCGAAACGAAACTGTGGAATGGAATTTTGATAATATGCTGTATCAATTGAAGGGAAACTGAAACGAAATTGAAACTCTGCAAACCCTAACGCGATGGAGGGAAGAACCCAACTGGCAGCGACATAAGAAATAAGGAATTGAATATATTGAAATAAAACTTTTATATTTAATTACTATAAATAAAAATACATTATGATTGAAAATAAAGTAAAGACTCGTTTATATTTTATTTCATAAATTTAGAATAGATTTTTATCTCATCAATAAAAAATGCCTTTCTAAATTTAGAATAGATTTAAAAATTTTGATCTTTTAACAACTCACTTATCCCTTGTCTACCACCTCTAATTAAAAAAAAAAAAAAAACAATGTTATGGCCTTCTATCATGACGAGTAAGCCCAATTTAAGGGTTTAAATTTAATAAAAATTAGATTCCATGATGATGATGGTTTTTAAACTCTATGAAGAAAAAAAAACCATTTAAAAATAAATGAGGTCATTGAATAGCTAGAATTGTACAATGCTGAGTATTACAGCAATCGAAAGATACAGTAAGGATGGCAAATGACAACATAATATGTGTATTTGGCAAATACCTATATAAAAACCATCATCAAACAAACTACAACATAACCAACAACGGTTAATAGCTATGCAGAACCATTAACCAGTTTCACTCCAGGATGATAATCCTTGCATTCCCACATATAAGGGAAAGAGGAACCAAAATCTTTCATGGGCTTTCCGTTGCACTCATGCTTAGGAGGAAAATGATAACAAGGGTCCAATGAGAAGTCCTGTTCACAGGGCGGATAATGGGTCTTGTTCCTGTTAAGCCTGTAAAGAACCCATGGCTTCAAACCTCCCAAACCTTGAGCCACATACCCAAAAGTAGATCGAGAGGAAGTCACCAACACGTCAGACAAACTCAGTAGATACATTTCAATCCAGGCCTTCCTATTTTGCATATTATCATTAAACTTTTGATACTCTTCATGACTTGGCTGATAAACTCCTATCAGTTCCCCAGTAACAGTTGGTTTTTCGAGATACATAGTCCATAAATTTTCACCATACTCTGGATATAAAGATGCCACAAGAACAGCCTTTAAAGTCTGGTTTTTCCTGGTAGAAGCCACTGAATTTTGCATATCTACTTCTGGCAGAACCTTATGCTTTATGGTGCAGCTTAAAAGTAGATTCATAACAGCTTGCGGAGGAGTGGAGACAGGATGATATACTCTTATCTGGAGGCCAATCCTCTCATCTGCCTTGGCCAAGTATGTCTGATAGAACCTGCTGATTAGTCCCCATGCCTCATTTGAAGGGTGAAAAAGGTAGCGACCCAAATGGTGGAAAACTGTGTCTTTTTCTGGGAACATTTTGGTAGTCTCCGGGTTGAAAGATGGGATCATGAACAGAGAAGGGACAAAATATTGATCTGACCGCAAAATCAACAAAGGAACCTTTCGGAGAAGATCTTGATTATGATCACAGTGAAAAAGTTTCTCAGGATCACTGCGGGTGTGTTGTAGATTAAGAAACAGAGCTGATGGTAAATCCTCCGTTGAATTGTTACCCTTGTCCTTCTCTAACATGCTCTGATATGTTTCAACATGTTCTTGATTCCAAAATGGAGACTTCTTAGGCAATATCCAAGTTGAATTGAGAAATGGCTCACAAAAAAGGCCATCCATGTCTGTCCCAAATTTTACAAGTAGGACTCGATCTGTGAGGACAGCATAAAGAAATGTTGCAGCCACGCTAATCATTTGGTTCCCCAAGCCATTAACAGGTGTCCAAACTAGGTATTTACACATTGCAGCAGCATCATGGTTCTTAGAACTTACGAGCTTTATCATGCTTTTGTTGTAAGCTCCAGTATTAGGTCCACACCTTCTATGTAGTTCTTCATAATTACGTAGTTTAGATATCAGATATGGAGAAGGCTTGTGAGGAGTAGCTTTGCGGTATAAGTGGAACTGAAACCTGCTAATGCATGATGCTTCATCAAATCCAGAAACTAAAAGTCCATCAAGCAGTTTGTCATCAGGATTCCCAGTATGTGGGGTTGAATCATTAGTTGAACTTGTGAATGAGGCATTTTTCGAGCCTGTAGTTTTGGAAGAGAAGATCATAAGACAAGTTTGTAAGTAAAGGAGGAAATGTCCCAAAAGAAGTATACTAGACATTCTACTCGTGGTATGGTATGGATTTCACAATCCAATTTGTGACGAAATTATAGCAATCAAAGGACTTATTGCAGCAGTGACTCGGAACAGATAAATAAGAACCATTTGAGTACTTCTAAGTTGTGTGAAAGACTCATCAATCACGCTGACTACATTGCAGAAATCATAATTGCATTGACCAAAAAATAACCAACATGAACAAAAATGTTATAAGAACAAAAAGTAGAATGAATAAAAACTTAAGCTGCAAGCCTGCAAAAATAACAAAAAATAAAATAAAATGACAGCATTACGGACCTACATCTGATGCCATGATATTCTCAGCTCTTCCTTCAATAGCGGTACCATTTTGAGCTTCCCCTTGCAACACCTTAACTTCACCAAGTCCATTAAGGAAGTAGAGTGAGTTTTGGTCCGTTAGATACAAACACAACAAAAAAGTTGAATGAAAATACGTAGAAAAACTCAGATGCAAACAAGGGTGTTACACTGATACCTACCTCTGACACGGTATTATCTTTATCTCTTCCTCCCAAGTTCTCATCTGTTATATTTTGGACACTTCCCCCCAATCCTAAGCCATTAGTTGTAACGCTTGGCCCTCCACTCAACAACTCAGTTGTAACATTCTGTGTTCTTCCTCCTATTACCTTGTCGTTCGAAAACCCCTCAAAAAGACCAAAGCTTGAGTTTCGGTATATTAAAGTAACTATGAGAACGACAGGGAAAGCTATGAAAAACACAACAAAGAATGTTGTGAGTCTCTTGGAACTCAGCCCCATCTTGTCCATCGTGGCTTGAAGGATTTCCATGATTTTTAGACTTCTGAGGCGCAGAGCTTTAATGGCAGTAATCATACCCTTTAAAATTTCGAAGAATTAATGTCAATAATCAAGTTCCAAGAACATGAAGGGAAAGCTCTAACTAGAACAAAGTCAAGAGGCATAATTCATGTAAGCATTCTCAATAAAACGAAGAGCCGGCCCATAAACCAAACCAAACCATGTGGAAAGAGTGTTTTTCTTTTTTTTTTTGGGTTCAATTTCTTATTCTCATGTTTTTGGCTAATGCTAATCAAAAAGTAACATGATCAGAGTGAGAATATCAGGTTCAGCCTGTGATGGCCCTATCATGACGTTACCTAAGATTACAAAATTCGTATCCCAGATTCACAATTAACAAGACATTCTGGATTAAAAGCCAACATGAAGTTCACAATCCGAGGGGAGGGAGAGGCAGTCAGATCAAATCACCACCAGATAGCAAGAACATGATTATGGGAGATTAATTGAAACAGGACACAAAACTTAATTATCTACAGGTTAGCGAAAACGTATCTATAACTCATGTTCAATAAGGGCGGTACAAGAAGCTGATAAAACAGATAGAGAACAAATAAATAAATAAATCAAATCAAGAGGGTGAAAAATAAAACGAATACCTAGGGGAAAAAAGACTCATGTTTTTACAAAGAACTCCATGAAAACGACTTTCTGTGTAAGTTGTAACAATCCTGAATTCAACTTTTTTCTTAATAGACATATATATTATTCATGATATTGAAGGGCCACTTCACGCTTAGCATTTCAAATTGTCTGTTTTAAGGTGGCATTGATTACTTTCCTTAAATGTTCATCTGGAATCAAATTTCTTTTTCCATTTCGACCCTTTCTCAACAAGGCCAGTAACAGTAAAGACAAAATCTAGCTCCAAATGCAAATAATCCTACTCCCACCCAAAAGGCCAAAACTTGCTGCCGTGCTCTAATGGTATATTTTGATTATTTTCCCATGCATACGCGGTCAGAATTAAATTATGAATTATTATGAAGGACCTGTGCTTTAGCCACTTGAAAGCTTCATTATTTATTCTTCACAAGAATCCCTCTTATTTTAGAAAGATTTTTTTTACAAAAATGGTTTGATCCCAATTCCTTTTGAGTTTTGAAGCCAGCCTCTGATGAAACTTATTTGTCGTGTTTACTGAAAATGCATCGGGACATATATGTCGGGCTAAATAGGATTATATTTTTTTTTTATCTCTCGCTCCAATAAAGTTTATAAAACAATTTGTTGGGTATTCTCATGCTGTCAGGAATTATAGAATAACGTTAGAAGCACAAATAATGAGAAACGTGTAATAAGAGTAAGATCGAGAAGTTGCGATCTTCTCTGTCTCGCTAATCAGTTGATTAATCTTAGCCCAGGTAGCAAATTAATTTTCCATTTTGAGCTTGCTGCTTACATGTAGATGAAAAATCATGGAGAGTATGGACATAGGTTAGGGTGTCAATCTAGGCCTGCGTTGGGCCAAGCTTATTTTGGGTTTGATTGGGTTGGTCCACAATAAGTGCGGGTTAGTAAATAGTCAGCCTAGTCCAGTCTATGTGAGTTGCGGGTTGAGCTGGGCTGGCCCATGAGCTTAATTTTTTCTCTTTTTCTGTTTGTTTTTTCTTACTTTTTTTATATATATAATAATAAGTTATTAATAAATTAAACTTCTACATTAATTAAAGCCCCACAAAAATTATGTATGTAAATTAGATATAAATATAAGATTATATTAAGTGTCATTAACATAAACAGTGAAGATTTACTATATTATTTTCGACATAAACGATTTACGATATATTTATGAAGCATCACTTGAATCATAAATTAATCAATTCAAAGAACTAGCACAAGTTAACATCATATTTCAAGTGGAGAAAAAAGAAAGGCTTAGATACTCACTAAATTTGATTTTTTTTAAAAATTCAAATAAATCTAGTTAAGTAAAGATATAAATAAAAAATAACAAAATTAAATATATCACATAACTGACCCAGCTTGCGTCGGGCTAGTTTATTTTTTGGCTGGACTGAGTCGGTCCATAATTGGTTCAAGCTGAGATTTTCTTAACTCAGTCTGCGCTTTTTATTAGGTTATTCGGGTGAGTTCATAGACCTGGCTCATTTTAACACCTCTAGCATAGACAAAGGTAGAGTGCTCAAAGCCATTAGGTTATGATAAACCTCCTTCTTGAATATGACATTTATTAAATAATGTCAGCCAAATGTTAATTTTTTTTGGAATGAGTATGTACAAAAAATTTATATATTATCAATAAAAAATCCAATTATTGGATTAAATATAATTTTTCCTTGGTAATATGAAAAAAATACTTACAAAATTCTTAAACTATTTTGATAAATTATACTGTTATATAATTTATTGTTGATATAAAATTCTTTACAATAGAAATAAGTCAATTTAATGTTTTTTATGGTGCTCTTTATTCTCTGGATTTAATTTCTATTCACTATCAGTGTAAAGTTTTTTTTACACTATCATCCAATCATGTGTTGTCAAATCATTAAAATAGTTAGACTTTTTACATAGTTGTTGTGATAGTCAACTCTTTTATTGATTTGACAACACATGATTAAATGACAGTGTAAAGAAACTTTACACTGATAGTAGATAGAAATTAAACTCATATTCTTTTTCTTTTGAGTTTAGGTTTGATTTAGTTAGTGTAAAAAAAAATTTCATTATCAACTAAGAAAGTGTCACATCATTGTAGTAATTAAGTTTTCTATTTAATTTTTATTAAAAAAATATTAATTATATTTTATGGAAGTAATATTATAAAACTCTTTGCATTAAATACATTTTTCTGTTTTTCATCCATAAATCACAATTGGTTGAATTCTTCATACTCCAAGCTTCAGAATGTAGGATTTGGACTAAATTAATTGCAGTCTTGATGTGGTAAATCAGAACGCAAGTATACGTTATCGCAAATCAAGTAATATAATAGTAAGAAAGTGTCGAACCCACAGGGATTAATTCTAAATTTAACTATCTATTAAAAGTTTATAAAACTCAATCTTATTTAAACAACTTAATAAGAGGAAGTGTTATGAAAGATTAAAAATTAAAGTATACAAGAAGAAGAATTTAATGATCAAATTAACCAAGCCTAGGATTACAATTATTCCTCACACTTTACTTGATTCTCTTACTTTTATCTAAGATCAATTAATTATCTGAATTGTTAACTAGAAATCCTTAACTTATCTATAAGCCTCTTTCGATGGTCAAATAGAAATATCATTAATTAATGATAAACTATATGTCTATGTCTATCAAATAATCAAGAATTCATTAAGTTCCGATTTCATTAATGGTTACATATGTCATATAGGTATATGTCTATCGTATATGAATTCAAGGCTTTCGCATAAAGATCATATGTTATCTTACTTAGATCTAAAACCAAAATCCCTTTGTCAAGTTGCTTAAGGTTTATCAATTCAATTTAATTATTGGCCAATTAATTAAAAGCATTAAGAACAAGTAAGATAAACAATTCAAGATAATCAACCTACTCTTGGATATGATAAACGAATCAAATTACGTGTGAGTTCAAATTGTAATCCTAGTATATAAATTTAGCTACTTATTATATTAAAGGAAACAAAAGAACAAGTGAAAAGCATGATAGAAATGAAAGTGGTTGTTGGTATTAACAAGAACACAACGGGCTAGAGTTTCGGGATTTACTTTAAACAAATTGGAAGATCTAACCTTGAAATCAAAGTATAAATCTCACAATTTATGAAACTTTACCCCTAACTCTAGGAAGAACCTTAACTAGACATCAAGATGAAGAAACTTGAATAAGATGAAGATTATATTATACAAATTACAAGAGCTTTAGGATTTCCTTTAAACAAATTGGAAGATCTAACCTTGAAATCAAAGTATAAATCTCACAATTTATCAAAGTTTCACCTCTAACTCAAACTACAATGAGAGAATTCAGAAATGGGATGCCCTTAAGTGTGGCAAATGCCTTCCTTTTATAGGCAAATGCTAGAACTATTCAATTACAATTTTGTCAAATCTCTTTGCACATGGGTTGAAATTTCAGCTCCGAAGATTACCAAATTCGTCATTGCTCCTGTTATAATTTGGAAATCTTCTCTTCATGAAAGTTGTAGCACATGCAGTCGTGAAGAACATGTCAAGAATTCAGCCAGATCTAACGGTTGGATCTTGAGTTCTAACCATTTTGCCGAAACTACTCAGATTATATTAATAATGATAGCCACCAACTTGTTGCCTAATTTTGACCCACTTCCGGTACTAATCTGGAAATCTTCATTTCTATGAAAGTCATAGAGAATGAAGTCATGCATGACATATCAAAATTTCAGCTACATCCAACGATTAGATCTTGAGAAATCACCAAATAACCGAGTATAGGTTTGAGGAAGAATTTTCTGATTTGTCCTGAATTTGATGTAACCCAAAATTCACTGAGTTTAGGTCTTCATTTCTCTTCTGTTTGAGCTATACTGATATCAACATCCAAGTTCATGATATTTTGGTTCAACAACTGCTTTGAATAGTCCTTCGGGTGTTCTGCTCAATTTGTAACAACATAACCAATATATGAGGAATTATGCAATTTTCACTTCATATATGCAATAATTTCATAAGAATAGACCAATGAGAGGTGCTAAATTATGCATATAAAATATGTTTATCAAGTCTGTGCATAGTCAAGAGTGAAAGCTATTTGCTAATGTGGCCTTTTAACAGTATGAAGCGACAATCAACAAAAGGACCCATTTGCGTTGTGAAAGACATAAAAATGTGATGCAAATTTGGAGTGAAGTATAAATTGTATGTTCATTCAATTGAAAAGTTTAAGAATGAAATTATAATGTGAAGTATTATAAATACTAATTAAAATATTAATTTTAGCTTTATTCTTTAACCAATAATAATAATTCAGCTTTATTCTCTTACCAAAAATAGTAACTCGGTTTTTTTCCCTAGCTACGAAAATAATAATTTAGCTTAGTTATAGACATAGGGGACTTTTATATATTAAAATGGATTTTTTTTTTCGTTTTATCTTACTTGAAAAATTATATATCAAATTACATTAATTTTTTTCACGTTGAGAAGTTAGTTTGAACCTTCCCAAAATGAAAACAAATTAGTGTATTTTAACACATAATTTTTCAAGTAAGGTAAAACAAAAAATTAATTTTTTAAAACCATTTTAAAATAAAAAAGCCAGATATAGGAATCTTATTAACATTGTCTTACATGAGATTATTTTTTCAGGAGTTCTTTTTCCATTAATAAAAAATTATTTTTTTCTACAAAAATAGTAATTTAGCATATTTATAGATATAAGGGTCCTATTTCATTTGCTCTGCTATGCTATAAATTCAGGAAGATGGTATATGAAACATTTTTTAGAAAGACAAAAAAAATGACAATTAATATGTATAGTAAAAAGTTACATGTAAATTTATGTTAATGTGAACATTTATTTAGAGATAATTTTAATAATAAAAATTAATATAAAATTTATTATACACTATTACAATAAATTTAGTAGAAAAGGGAAAACAAATGTATCATCGTTATAAAATATTAACTGAAAGTTATGAAGCACAACACTTTAAAATATAATTCTTGTTCAAATCAGAACTTATGAAATGTTAATAGAAAATTCTAAATTTTATATAATACGTACCGTATCGATCTACTCTTTCCATACTTCTTAAATTAAAGTACACTTTTTTGGATTGGCTTACAAATCTGAGGTATCATTTTCAGAATACAAATATGTTATGCATATCAGCATATGCCTGAAGCAATTTAGGGCATTCAATTTAATAAAAATTGAATTAAAAATCATTCAATGTGATCCAGATTAAACAGATAATAAGATCAATATTAAACGAATTTGGATTAATCGATCTCGAGCACTTACGAAGTGCAATATATATGTACTTTAGAGAATAAGGGTAAGTGATAACTACTCATTAAAAAATTAATCAAGTGGGTTCTAACAATTTATATTTTATTATTAATTGTATTTTATCAAAATTTAAAAGTATTGATTTTTTTAATAAAATATATATCAATACTGCACTTTAGGCACGGATGAATAGGACTTTTCAGCACAGTGTTGTGTCTTGTTTATAGTAACACTAAAAATAAATGACCACATTGAATAGCTAGAATTGTACTAATGCTGGGTATTAGAGCCACAGACATATACACTTGGGATGGCAAATAACAACACAACATGTCTATCTGGTAAACTCCTAGACTACAACCATGAAACAACTACAACATAACCAACAAGTCAACAACGGTTAATAGCTATGTAGAACCATTAGCCAGCTTTACTCCAAGATAATAATCCTTGCATTCCCTCATATAAGGGAAATAAGAAACAAAATCTTTTAAGGGCTTTCCGTTGCAGTAATGATTGGGAGGAATATGATAACAAGGCTCCAATGAGAAGTCCCGTTCACAGGGTGGAAAATGAGTCTTGTTGGTGACTAGCCTGTAAAGAAGCCATGGCTTCAAACCTCCCAAACCTTGAGCCACATACCCAAAAGTAGATAGAGAGGTAGTCACCAACGTGTCAGACAAACTTAGTAGATACATTTCCATCCAGGCCTTCCCATTTTGCTTATTATCCTTAAACTTTTGATGCTCTTCATGACTTGGCTGATAAACTCCTATCAATTCCCCAGTAACAGTTGGTTTTTCCAGATACATAGTCCTTAAATTCTCACCATACTCTGGATGCAAAGATGCTACAAGAACAGCCTTTACAGTCTGGTTTTTCCTGGTATAAGCCACTGAATTTTGCATATCTATTTCTGGCAGTAGCTTATGCTTTATGGTGCAGCTTAAAAGTAGATCCATAACTGCTTGCTGTGGAGTGGAAATAGGATTAAATAATCTTATCTGAAGGCCAATCCTCTCATCTGCATTGGCCAAGTATGTCTGATAGAACCTGCTGATTAGTCCCCATGCCTCATTTGAAGGGTGAAAAAGGTAACGACCCAAATGGTGGAAAACTGTGTCTTTTTCTGGGAACATTTTGGTAGTCTCCAGGTTGAAAGATGGGATCATGAATAGAGAAGGGACAAAATATTGATCTGACCGCAAAATCAGCAAAGGGACCTTTCGGAGAAGATCTTGACTATGATCACAGTGAAAAAGTTTCTCAGGATCACTGCGAGTGTGTTGTAGATTGAGAAACAGAGCTGATGGTAAATCCTCCGTTGAATTGTTATCCCTGTCCTTCTCTAACATGCTCTGATATGTTTCAATGTGTTCTTGATTCCAAAATGGAGACTTCTTAGGCAATATCCAAGTTGAATTGAGAAATGGCTCACAAAAAAGGCCATGCATGTCTGTACCAAACTTTACAAGTAGGACTCGGTCTGTGAGGACAGCATAAAGAAATGTTGCAGCCATGCTAATCATTTGGTTCCCCAACCCATTGACAGGTGTCCAAACAAGGTATTTACACATTGCAGAAGCGCCATGGTTCTTAGACCTTACGATCTTTAGCATGTTTCTGTTGTAAGCTCTAGTATTAGGTCCACACCTTCGATGTATTTTTTCATAATTACGTAGTTTAGATATCAGATATGGAGAAGGCTTGTGAGGAGAAGCTTTGCGGTATAAGTGGGACTGAAACCTGCTTATGCATGATGCTTCGTCAAATCCAGAAGCTAAAAGTCCATCAATTAGCAGTTTGTCATCAGGATTTCCAGTATGTGGGGTTGAATCATTAGTTGAAGTTGTGAACAAGGCATTTTTCGTGCCTGTAGATTTGGCAAATAAGATCAGAGACAAGTTAGTAAGCAGAGGAGGAAATGCCCCAAAAGAAGTATACTAGAGATTCTACTCGTGGTATGGTATGGATTTCACAATCCAATTTGTGATGAAATTATAGCAATCAAAGGACTTTATTGCAGCAGTGACTCGGAACAAATAAATAAGAACCATTTGAGTACTTTTAAGTTGTGTGAAAGACTCATCAATCACGCTGACTACATTGCAGAAATCATAATTGCGTTGACCAAAAAATAAAAATATGAACAAAAATGTTATAAGAACAAAAAGTAGAATGAATAAAAACTTAAGCTGCAAGCCTGGAAAAATAACAAAAAATAAAATAAAATGACAGCATTACGGACCAACATCTGATGCCATGATATTCTTAGCTTTTCCTTCAATAGCGGTACCATTTTGAGCTTTCCCTTGCAACACCTTAACTTCACCAAGTCCATTAAGGAATTAGAGTGAGTTTTGGTCCGTTAGATACAAACACAGGAAAAAAGTCAAATGAAAATACATAGAAAAACTCAGATGCAAACAAGGGTGTTACACTGTTACCTACCTCTGACACGGTATTATTTTTATCTCTTCCTCCCAAGTTCTCATCTGTTATATTTTGGACACTTCCCCCCAATCCTAAGCCATTAGTTGTAAGGCTTGGCCCTCCACTCAACAACTCAGTTGTAATATTCTGTGCTCTTCCTCCTATTACCTTGTCGTTCGAAAACCCCTCAAAAAGACCGAAGCTTGAGTTTCGGTACACTAAAGTAACTATGAGAACGACAGGGAAAGCTATGAAAAACACAACAAAGAATGTTGTGAGTCTCTTGGAACTCAGCCCCATCTTGTCCATCGTGGCTTGAAGGATTTCCATGATTTTTAGACTTCTGAGGCGCAGAGCTTTGATGGCTGTAATCATACTGTTAATAATGGATAAAAAACAAAGGAGGATCACACAAACGTGGAGCACACGTAATGATGGCTATTTAACGGCTTAGAGTTGGCAACCTTGGTGGATAATTTGTGACCACAAGTTTGCTCCTTGTATTTGGCTATAAATAGCCATCCTTGGAGTAGAAGAAACACACCAAAAACTTCAAGCTCTTAAAGAATTTTTATAAGATTAAACTAAAAGTTATATATAAATTTAAAATATATTTATTATATAAGGTAGAAACATACATTTGTTAGTCATTAAGCTTATTTATGAATTTGTATATTAAATAGAAATTTATATCTCTAAAAGAAGTATCATGAAAAGATTATCAAGAATTCTAGTGTATAGGAGTGAAATTACTTTTTTTTTTATATACGTTGAAATTTATGATCTCAATGGGACAACTATAATACATATAGGATAAACGTAAGGGTCTCTCCTTGTGTTTACAATATGAGTTAACCTACTTGTCATAGAAAACTCATATTTTAAAAATATTTTTTTTGCAAAAATGGTTTGATCCCAATTCCTTTTGAGTTTTGAAGCCAGCCTCTGATGAAACTTATTTGTTGTGTTTACTGAAAATACATGGCGGCATATATGTCGGTCTAAATAGGATTTTTTTTCTTTTATCTCTCGCTCCAATGAAGTTTATAAAACAATTTGTTGGGTATTCTCAGGCTGTCAGGAATTATAGAATAACGTTAGAAGCACAAATAATGAGAAACGCGTAAGCGTAAGATCAAGAAGTTGCGATTTTCTCTGTCTCGCTAATCAGTTGATTAATCTTAGCCCACGTAGCAAGTTAATTTTCCATTTTGAGCTTCTTGCTTACATGTAGATGAAAAATCATTGAGAGTATGGGACATAGGTGGAGAGGTAGAGAGTGCTCAAAGCCATTGGGATCTGATAAACTTAGATCTTGAATATGACATTTATTAAATAATGTCAGCCAAATGTTATTTTTTTTTTGTAATGAGTTTGTACAAAAATTTATATATTATCAATAAAAAAATCCAATTATTAGATTAATTATAGTTTTTCGTTTGTAATATGAAAAAAAAACTTACAAATGCTTAAAACTATTTTGATAAATTACACTGTTATATAATTTATTGATGATATAAAATTTTTTACAATAGAAATAAGTCAATTTAATGGTTTTTATGGTGCTCTTTATTCTTTTTCTTTTGAGTTTAGGTTTGATTTAGTTAGTGTAAAAATATTCATTATCAACTAAAAAAGTGTCACATCATTGTAGTAATTAAGTTTTCTATTTAATTTTTATTAAAAAATATTAATGATATTTTATGGAAGTAATATTATAAAACTCTTTGCATTAAATATATTTTTCTGTTTTTCATCATAAATCACAATGGGTTGAATTCTTCAAACTCCAAGCTTCAGAATGTAGGATTTGGACCAAATTAATTGCAGTCTGTTCATCGTCAAGAGTGAAAGCAATTTGCTAATGTGGCCTTTCAACAGTATGAAGCGACAATCAACAAAAGAACCCCTTTGCGTTGTGAAAGACATAAAAATGTGATACAAATTTGGAGTGAAGTATAAATTGTAGGTTCATTCAATTGAAGAGTTTAAGAATGAAATTATAATGTGAAGTATTATAAATACTAATTAAAATAGTAATTTTAGCTTTATTCTTTAACCAATAATAATAATTCAGCTTTATTCCCTTACCAAAAATAGTAGCTTAGTTTTTTCCCTTGCTACGAAAATAATAATTTAGCTTAGTTATAGATATAGGGGACTTTTGTATATTAAAATGGCTTTTTTTGTTTTATCCCACTTGAAAAATTATGTATCAAACTACATTAATTTTTTTCATGTAACTTCCCAAGATGAAAACAAATTAGTGTATTTTAATACATAATTTTTCAAGTAGGGTAAAACAAAAAATTAATTTGTTAAAACCATTTTAAAATAAAAAATCCAGATATAGGGATCTTATTAACATTGTCTTACAAGAGATTATTTTTTCAGGAGTTCTTTTTCCATTAATAAAAAATTATTTTTTTCTACAAAATACTAATTTAGCATATTTATAGATATATGGGTCCTATTTCATTTGCTCTGTTATGCTATAAATTCAGGAAGATGGTATATGAACATTTTTTAGAAAGACAAAAAAAATGACAATTAATATGTATAGTAAAAAGTTACATGTAAATTTATGTTAATGTGAACATTTATTTAGAGATAATTTTAATAATAAAAATTAATATAAAATTTATTATACACCATTACTATAAATTTAGTAGAAAAGGGAAAACAAATTTATCATCATTATAAAATATTAACTGAAAGTTATGAAGCACAACACTTTAAAATATAATTCTTGTTCAAATCAGAACTTATGAAATGTTAATAGAAAATTCTAAATTTTATATAATACGACCGTATCTATCTACTCTTTCCATACTTCTTAAATTAAAGTACACTTTGTTTTGGATTGGCTTACAAATCTGAGGTATCATTTTCAGAATACAAATATGTTATGCATATCAGCATAAGCCTGAAGCAATTTAGGGGATTCGATTTAATAAAAATTGAATTAAAAATCATTCAATTAATGTGATCCAGATTAAACAGATAATAAGATCAATATTAAATGAATTTGGATTAATCGATCTCGAGCACTTACAAAGTGCAATATGTACTTTAGAGAATAAGGGTAAGTGATAACTACTCATTAAAAAATTAATCAAGTGGGTTCTAACAATTTATATTTTATTATTAATTGTATTTTATCAAAATTTAAAAGTATTGATTTTTTTAATCAAATATATATATCAATGACCTTTTGGAACAAAGATGGTGCAACTTTGAGACTAAATAAAAAAACAATCCATTGATATTGAGCATTTGAAATGCAAAAGGCTGTTTTGTATCGATCCCCAGATCAATTCTTACTTGTCAAAATCCTGACTTCATATCAAACTTGGAAAAGATGAGTGCACGGATGAATAGGACTTTTTCAGCACAGTGTTGTCTTGTTTATAGCAACACTAAAAATAAATGACCTCATTGAATAGCTAGAATTGTACTAATGCTGGGCATTAGAGCCACAGACATATACACTTGGGACGGCAAATAACAACACAAAATGTCTATCTGGTAAACTCCTATACTGTAACCATGAAACAACTACAACATAACCAAAAAGTCAACAACGGTTAATAGCTATGTAGAACCATTAGCCAGCTTTACTCCAAGATAATAATCCTTGCATTCCCTCATATAAGGGAAATAAGAAACAAAATCTTTTAAGGGCTTTCCGTTGCAGTAATGCTTGGGAGGAATATGATAACAAGGCTCCAATGAGAAGTCCCGTTCACAGGGTGGAAAATGAGTCTCGTTGGTGACTAGCCTGTAAAGAAGCCATGGCTTCAAACCTCCCAAACCTTGAGCCACATACCCAAAAGTAGATAGAGAGGTAGTCACCAACACGTCAGACAAACTTAGTAGATACATTTCCATCCAGGCCTTCCTATTTTGCATATTATCCTTAAACTTTTGATGCTCTTCATGACTTGGCTGATAAACTCCTATCAGTTCCCCAGTAACAGTTGGTTTTTCCAGATACATAGTCCTTAAATTCTCACCATACTCTGGATGCAAAGATGCTACAAGAACAGCCTTTACAGTCTGATTTTTCCTGGTATAAGCCACTGAATTTTGCATATCTATTTCTGGCAGTAGCTTATGCTTTATGGTGCAGCTTAAAAGTAGATCCATAACTGCTTGCTGTGGAGTGGAAATAGGATTAAATAATCTTATCTGAAGGCCAATCCTCTCATCTGCATTGGCCAAGTATGTCTGATAGAACCTGCTGATTAGTCCCCATGCCTCATTTGAAGGGTGAAAAAGGTAACGACCCAAATGGTGGAAAACTGTGTCTTTTTCTGGGAACATTTTGGTAGTCTCCAGGTTGAAAGATGGGATCATGAATAGAGAAGGGACAAAATATTGATCTGACCGCAAAATCAGCAAAGGGACCTTTCGGAGAAGATCTTGACTATGATCACAGTGAAAAAGTTTCTCAGGATCACTGCGAGTGTGTTGTAGATTGAGAAACAGAGCTGATGGTAAATCCTCCGTTGAATTGTTATCCCTGTCCTTCTCTAACATGCTCTGATATGTTTCAATGTGTTCTTGATTCCAAAATGGAGACTTCTTAGGCAATATCCAAGTTGAATTGAGAAATGGCTCACAAAAAAGGCCATGCAAGTCTGTACCAAACTTTACAAGTAGGACTCGGTCTGTGAGGACAGCATAAAGAAATGTTGCAGCCATGCTAATCATTTGGTTCCCCAACCCATTGACAGGTGTCCAAACAAGGTATTTACACATTGCAGCAGCGCCATGGTTCTTAGACCTTACGATCTTTAGCATGTTTCTATTATAAGCTCTAGTATTAGGTCCACACCTTCGATGTATTTCTTCATAATTACGTAGTTTAGATATCAGATATGGAGAAGCCTTGTGATGAGAAGCTTTGCGGTATAAGTGGGACTGAAACCTGCTTATGCATGATGCTTCGTCAAATCCAGAAGCTAAAAGTCCATCAATTAGCAGTTTGTCATCAGGATTTCCAGTATGTGGGGTTGAATCATTAGTTGAAGTTGTGAACGAGGCATTTTTCGTGCCTGTAGATTTGGAAAATAAGATCAGAGACGAGTTAGTAAGCAGAGAAGGAAATGCCCCAAAAGAAGTATCCTAGAGATTCTACTCGTGGAATGGTATGGGTTTCACAATACAATTTGAGACGAAATTCTAGTCAAAACAATGTAGTTAATATGTTATTTTTTTTTCTTAGCAAGACCACAAAGTGTACTAATCTTCGCTTTTGGTCCTAATTACAAAATATTTTTAGTGGACTTTGAATTGCTGAGAGTTGCAAGTAAAGTTACTCACATGGAACTCAGTTTGTCAACTGAGCTACATTTCAAAATTTTAAGTATTGTAATCACCTTATAAATAAAATGTAGTGTTTAACACAATTGATACAATATATTAGTGACTGGTTGCAGCAGTGACTAGGAACAAATAAATAAGAACCATTTAAGTACTTTTAAATTGTGTTGAAGAGTCATCAATCACGCTGACTACATTGCAGAAAACATAATTGTATTGGCCGAAAAATAACCTCCGTGAATAAAGATGTTAGAAGAACAAAAAATGTAGAATGAATAAAAAACTTAAGCTGCAAGCCTGCAAAAATAATAAAATAAAATAAAATAAAAAAACAATTGCAGCATTACGAACCTACATCTGATGCTATAATATTCTTGTCTCTTCCTTCAATAGCGGTACTATTTTGAGTTTTCCCTTGCAACTCCTTAACTTGGCCAAGTTCATTAAGGAAGTAGAGTGAGTTTTGGTCCGTTAGAAACAAACAGAGCAAAAAAGTTGAATGAAAATAGGTAGAAAAGCTCAGATCAGATGCAAACAAGGGTGTTACACTGTTACCTACCTCTGACACGGTATTATTGCTATCTCTTCCTCCTAAGTTCTCACCTGTTATATTTTGGACACTTCCTCCCAATCCTAAGACATTAGTTGTAACGTTTGGCCCTCCACCCGACAACTCAGTTGTAACGTTCTGAGCTCTTCCTCCTGTTACCTTGTCCTTCGAAAACCCCTCAAAAAGACTGAAGCTTGAGTTTCGGTACATTAAAGTAACTATGAGAACAATAGGGAAAGCTATGAAAAACACAACAAAGAATGTTGTGAGTCTCTTGGAACTCAGCCCCATCTTGTCCATTGTGGCTTGAAGGATTTCCATGATTTTTAGATGTCTGAGGCGCTGAGCTTTAATGGCAGTAATCAAACCCTTTAAAATTGCGAAGAATGTCAATAATCAAGTTCCAAGAACAATGGGAAACCAAGAGTAAGGACAGTTTATTCTAACTAGAACAAAGTCAACAAGGATAGTTCATGTAAGCATTCTCAACAAAACAAAGAGCCGGCCCATAAACCAGACAACCGAATCCTGTTGAAAGAGTGTTGGTTTTTTGTTCAATTTCTTATTCTCATGATTTTGGCTAATGAAAAAGGGAGTCAAAGTGGGAATATCAGGTTCAGCTTGTGATGGCACTATCATGACGTTACCTAAGATTACAAAATTCCAATACCCAGATTCATAAATAAGAAGACATTCTGGATTAAAAGCCAACATGAAGTTCACAATTCAAGAGGAGGGAGAGGCAGTCAGATCAAATCACCACCAGGTAGCAAGAAGCCAAGAACATGATTATTGGAGATTAATTGAAACAGGGAATAAAACTTAGTGAAAATGTATCTATAATAACTCATGTTCAATATGGGCGGTACAAGAGGCTGAGAAAATAAATAAATAAATAAAATCAAGAGGAAAAAAAAAAAAGGATTCACCTAGGGGGGAAAATAATGCTTTTGCAAAGAACTCCACGAAAACAACCTTCTGTGTAAGTTGTAACAATCCTGAATTCAACTTTTTTTAATAGACATATTCATGATATTGAAGGGCCACTTCACTTTTAGCAGGAAGGTTTGAACCTATCACCGCAAATTACCCAACTCTTAGTGACATGACACTTATCATTTCAAATTGTCTGTTTTAAGGTGGCATTGATTACTTTCCTTAAATGTTCATCTGGAATCAAATTTCTTTTCCCTTTCCCCAATGAGCCCAGGGACAATAAAGACAAAATCTAGCTCCAAATGCAAATAATCCTACTCCCTCCCAAAAAGCCAAAACTTGCTGCCGTGCTCTAATGGTATATTTTGATTATTTTCCCATGCGTACGCGGTCAGTATTAAATAATGAATTGTGACGAAGGACATGTGCTTTGCCACTTGAAAGCTTCATTATTCAAGTTATATTTTTGACAAAAATGGGTTGATCCCAATTCCTTATATACATCCCAGACAGATATAATAGTAGGTTACATGTATCAAGCTTACTTCAGATGAAACAAAAGTATTCATTGTATCTACTAAAAATGCATCTCGACAATATATCTCGGACTAAATAGGATTTTCATTTTTTTCTCTCTTTATCTCTCCAATGAAGTTTATAAAACATTTTGTTGGGTATTCTCAGACTGTAAGGAATTATAGAATAACGTTATAAGCACAAATAATGAGAAACTTGTGAGCATAAGATCGAGAAGTTACGATCTTCTCTCTCTCGCTAATCAGTTGATTAATCCCGGGTCATGTATAACAAATTAATTTTCCATTTTGAGCCTGGTGCTTGCATAGAGATGAAAACTCATGGAGAGTCTGGGACATAGGTAGAATGCTCAAAGCCATTGGGATGAGATATACCTCGTTCTTGAATAAGAAATTTATTAAATAATGTCAACCAGAAATAGTGTTATGGTTAAATTGTTAATTATTTTGTTGATGATTTTGTACAAAAATTTATCAGTTTATTAGATATTATCAATAAAAAATAGAGAAACTTGGAGTAGTTATAGTTTTTCATTTGAAATATGAAAAAATATTTAACAAAATTTTTAATCAATATTTTATATATTAAACTATTATATAATTTATAGTATACACTCATTTTAGTCCTCTAAAGATACAAATGTCATCAATTTAATTCTCTAATAATTTTTGGCATCAAATTAACCCTTTTAGAAAACCAATTTGACCTAAAAATTAACATTGAATGACTAATTTGATATCAAAAAATGACATTAAAACTTAAAAGATCAATTTAAAGTAAAAAATTGACTTAGAATGAATATTTATTCTATAATTTATTGATAATATAAAATTATTTACAACAGAAATAAATCAATTCAATATTCTTTATGTTGATCTTTATTCTTTTTATTCCGAATTTAAATTTGGTTTATTTTTATGGTAAATTTTTTCTGTTATCAAAGTCTGACATCATTGTAGTAATTAAGTTTTTTTGACATTTATTAAAGGATTTAATTTTGATCCATTGTCAGTATAAATTTTTTTTATATTGTCATTCAATGATGTGTTGACACATCATTAAAAGAATTAGACTTTCTAAGTAGTTATTGTGATAGTCAAACTTTTTTAATAATTTGACAATATATAATTGAATGATAGTGTAAAAAAAATTACACTATCAAAATTAAACTCTTTATTAAAAAATATTAATGATCCTTTATGTAAGTGATGTTATATAGTTAATTGATAATACTCTTTACGTTGAATATTTTTTCTGTTTTTCATCCATAAATGGTTGAGTTCTTCAAACTCCAAGCTTCAGAATGTAGGATTTGGACCAAATCGCAGTCTCTGCATTTTTACTTGTCAAGAGCGAAAGCTATTTGTTAATGTGGCATTTTAAGAGTATGAAGTGACAATCAACAAAGGGACTCCGTGTTTGATTAGATTAGATTTTACAAATTTAATTTTGAATGAACTTGTTTTTGTAAATTTGATTTTATTTAAATTGATTGTAATGATTCATGTTTAGAAATTTTTATTTGAAAATTAATTTTATCAAAATGAATGTTATTTAGATAATGTTAATAAAAATTATTTTTAAATGTGACATTATCAAAAAGGGTATGAGTTATTTTGATTTACATTGTTAATAAATTGATGTTTAAAAAATTGAATGTAAACAAATTGATGGTAAAATATTTTCTTTTCAAAGTTAAGTTTGTTTGAGTTTTGTAAAATAGAATTACTTGGAGTATAATTATAATAATATGTTTTAAAAAATTATTAGGTATATTTATTTAAATAATACTAAAATAATGATATAATATCAAATTATAAGAATGTTTCTATTAACACATACACACATGAATTTTCTATCATCACAAAAGTAACAAAAAATTGCTTATACGTTTGAAGTGTTAGTTCACATTTTAACTCAAATCATACTAAAAGGGTTGCCAAATATGTTGGCACTATGTTTGAGACACGTTTAAAGTGCAAACGTAATTTTAGGGTGTCTAAACACACTCTCATTTGCGTTGTGAAAGAAACAAAAGTGTGATACAAAGTTGAAGTATACAAAGTTGAAGTATAGATTGTATGTTCATACAATAGAAAAGTTTAAGAATGAAATTATAATGTGAAGTATTATAAATACTAATTAAAATAGTAAATTAGCTTTATTGTTTTTGCAAGAATCATAATTTAGCTTTATTCTCTTACCAAAAATAGTAACTTAGCTTTTTTTTTTTTCCCTTTCCTAAATAATAATTTAGCTTAGTTATAAACATAGGGATCTCATTAACATTGCCTTACATGGCATTAAATTTTCAGGAGCTCTTTTTCATTAACCCAAAATAATAAATTTTCCTATAAAAAAAAAGCAATTTAGAAAGACAAAAAAATGACAATTGATATGCGTAGTAAAAAATTGTATGTGAATTTATGTAATTTTTTTTTATGTGAACATTTATCTAGAGATAAATTTAATAAAAATTAATATAAAACTTTATATGTAGAAAAAATTTATTATACACCATTACTACAAATTTAGTAGAAAAGGAAAAACAAATGCATCATCGTTTTGAAATATTAATTGAAAGTTAATTATGAGGTTGGATGCAATTGACAAATTAAGTTTTTTTTTTATTAAAAAATATATTCATTCATTCAAATTGATAAAATACATCGAGAACAACATAAATTCAACATCACTAAAAATCGAAAAAGATGAATATGCGAGCTAACTCATAGCACCCAGGTTAATAGCATAACACGACAAAATGTCTACAAATGTGATAAAATCAAAGTGACCGGAATGCCTATACGTCTAGATTTGTAACGTTGATATGTCAATTCTTGATTGAATTTGTAATGAATCGAAGCTGATCTACAAATCTAAACCAAACGAACACCGCAACAAGACGAGAAACCACCGCATCAAGACAGGAAACCAAACGATGCTGCAACAAGACGACGAATAAAATACCGCCACACTCAAACGATGAAAAAATGAAAAAACACGAAAGAAAACCCAAATCTATATGAAAAATTACTTATTTAAATAAAATAAGAAAAAAAACGATGTAGAGGTAAATTAAGTTTTATGTAAGTAAATTTTACTTATAATAGAGATTCAAATATCATTAAAAATATATTGTAATTAAGTTAAAATCGAAACTTGAACAGAAATTGTCTCACATTTAAAATATGTGGAAACACCTCATATTCTTACAAAAATATATATTAATTGTATCACAACATTTTAAAATATAAGTCTTGTTCAAATCAGAACTTAAAAATTTTTAATAGAAAATTCAAAATTTTATATATCACCGTATCGATCTACTCTTTACATACTCCAATTCTTAAATTAAAAGGACACATTTTGGATTGGCTTACAAATCTGAGGTATCATCTTCAGAATACAAATATGTTATGCCTGAAGCAATATAGGGGATTCAATTTAATATCAACTGAATGAAAAATCATTTAATGTGACCCAGATTAAACAGATTTAAATCAATATTAAACGGATTTGGATTCTTTAGCACTTGCATTTTAAAGAATAAAATGTAAATGAAAACCACCCACAATTTTTTTTAAACGATTCATAATTTATTATTCTTATATTTGTAATTAATCAAAATCTAAAGTGTTGATTTTTTAATCAATAATTATTAATACTGCACTTTGTGTACGGATGAGTAGGACTAGGTAGCGCTGTGTCTTGTCCCTCAGTTTCGTCCCTGTAGCACCACTCTAAAAAATAAAATAAAAAGATAAATGTATATTATTTTTATATTTAATTAAATATGAGTAAATTTTTTGTTAATACAATATATTGTTTAATTAATGAATTTTGGTAATCAATCACTTATAAATTAATAATTTATTAACTAAACAATTTATTTCATTAATCAATAATTTATTCATTATTAACTAAATTTGTAAATAATTGATTATCAAAATTCATTAATTAAAAGATATATTATAATAACTAAAAATTTACTCATTATTTATAAAAATAGTATAAAAGAATGGTGTGCAAACATCATCCTTGAAAAATAAATAGGGAAAATGACATTTTAAGTCAACTTGACAAAAATAATGTCAATTTGGTTCGTTTTAAAAATTAACTAAGTATTTAACTATATTAATCAATAATTTACATATGATTAACTACTATTGGTTAACCGTATGTAAATTATTGGTTAATGTAGTTGAATACTTGATTAATTTTCAAAACGAACCAAATTAACATTATCTTTACCAAGTTGACTTAAGAGGTCATTTTCCCAAATAAATAACCTCATTACAAATGCCGGGTATCAGAGCCATGGACATATACACTTGGGAGTGGGGATGGCAAATAACAATACAAAATGTGTTTATGGTAAACTCCTATACTATAACCATGAAAACAAGTCAACAACTACAACATAACAGACAATGGTTAATAGCTACGTAGAACCATTAACCAGCTTCACACCAAAACAATAATCCTTGCATTCCCTCATATAAGGGAAAGAAGAAACAAAATCTTTTATGGGCTTTCCGTTGCAGTAATGCTTGGGAGGAATATGATAACAAGGCTCCAATGAGAAGTCCCGTTCACAGGGTGGAAAATGAGTCTCGTTGTTGACTAGTCTGTAAAGAAGCCACGGCTTCAAACCTCCCAAACCTTGAGCCACATACCCAAAAGTAGATAGAGAGGTAGTCACCAACACGTCAGACAAACTTAGTAGATACATTTCCATCCAGGCCTTTCTATTTTGCATATTATCCTTAAACTTTTGATGCTCTTCATGACTTGGCTGATAAACTCCTATTAGTTCCCCAGTAACAGTTGGTTTTTCCAGATACATAGTCCTTAAATTCTCACCATACTCTGGATGCAAAGATGCTACAAGAACAGCCTTTACAGTCTGGTTTTTCCTGGTATAAGCCACTGAATTTTGCATATCTATTTCTGGCAGTAGCTTATGCTTTATGATGCAGCTTAAAAGTAGATCCATAACTACTTGCTGTGGAGTGGAAACAGGATTAAATAATCTTATCTGAAGGCCAATCCTCTCATCTGCCTTGGCCAAGTATGTCTGATAGAACCTGCTGATTAGTCCCCATGCCTCATTTGAAGGGTGAAAAAGGTAGCGACCCAAATGGTGGAAAATTGTGTCTTTTTCTGGGAAAATTTTGGTAGTCTCCAGCTTGAAAGATGGGATCATGAACAGAGAAGGGACAAAATATTGATCTGACCGCAAAATCAACAAAGGGACCATTCGGAGAAGATCTTGACTATGATCACAGTGAAAAAGTTTCTCAGGATCACTGCGGGTGTGTTGTAGATTGAGAAACAGAGCTGATGGTAAATCCTCCATTGAATTGTTATCCCTGTCCTTCTCTAACATGCTCTGATATGTTTCAACATGTTTTTGATTCCAAAAAGGAGACTTCTTGGGCAATATCCAAGTTGAATTGAGAAATGGCTCACAAAATAGGCCATGCATGCCTCTCCCAAATTTTACAAGTAGGACTCGGTCTGTGAGGACAGCATAAAGAAATGTTGCAGCCATGCTAATCATTTGGTTCCCCAACCCATTGACAGGTGTCCAGACTAGGTATTTACATATTGCAGCAACACCATGGTTCTTAGAACTTAAGATCTTTAGCATGCTTTTGTTGTAAGCTCTAGAATTAGGTCCACACCTTCTATGTATTTCTTCATAGTTACGTAGTTTAGATATCAAATATGGAGAAGGCTTGTGAGGAGAAGCTTTGCGGTATAAGTGGGAGTGAAGCCTGCTTATGCATGATGCTTCATCAAATCCAGAAGCTAAAAGTCCATGAAGCAGTTTGTTATCAGGATTCCCAGTAAGAGGGGTTGAATCATTTGTTGAACTTGTCAATGAGGCATTTTTCGAGCCTGTAGATTTGGAAGATAAGATCATAGACAAGTTAGCAAGTTGAGGAGGAAATGTCCCAAAAGAATTATACTAGAGATCCTACCTCTGGTATGGCAGCATTACGCACCTACATCTGATGCTATAATATTCTTAACTCTTTCTTCAATAGCGGTATCATTTTGAGTCTTCCCTTGCAGCACCTTAACTTCGCCAAGTCCATTAAGGAAGTAGCGTGAGTTTTGGTCCTTTAGAAACAAACACAGCAAAAATAGGTAGAAAAACTCGGATGCAAACAAGGGTGTTAACTGTTACCTACCTCTGACACCGTATTATTCTTATCTCTTCCTCCTAAGTTCTCATCTGCTACATTTTGGATTTGGACTCTTCCTCCCAATCCTAAGCCATTGGTTGTAACGTCTGGTCCTCCGCTCAACAACTCAGTTGCAACGTTCTGAGCTCTTCCTCCTATTACCTTGCTTTTCAAAAACCCCTCAGAAAGACCGAAGCTTGAGTTTCGGTACTGTAAAGTAATTATGAGAGCAACAGGGAGAGCTATAGAAAACACAACAAAGAATGTTGTGAATCTCTTGGAACTCAGCCCCATCTTGTCCATTGTGGCTTGAAGGATTTCCATAATTTTCAAACTGCTGAGGCGTAAAGCTTTAATAGCAGTAATCAAACCCTTCAAAATTGCGAAGAATGTCAATAATCAAGTTCCAAGAACATGAAGGGAAAGCAAGAGTAAGATAGGACAGTTTATTCTAACTAGAACAAAGTCAAGAAGCATTTTTCACGTAAGCGTTCTCAATAAAACAAAAAGCCGGCCCATAAACCAAACAACCAAACCATGTGAATAGAGTCTTGGTTTTTATAATGGCCTTATCATGACTTTCCCTAAGATTACAAAATTCACATACCAGATTCATAATTAACAAGACATTCTGGAATAAAAACATATGAAGCTCATAATCTAAGAGGAGGGGATGGGATGCATTCAAACCAAATCACCATCAGATATGAAGAAGATGACTATTGGAGATTAATTAAAACAGGGAATAAAACTTAATTATCTATAGGTTGGTGAAAACGTATCTATAACTCATGTTCAATAAGGGCGGTACAAGAGGCTGAGAAAACAGGTAAAGGGAGAAAAAAAAAGCCAGAAATCAAATCAAGAGGGTAAAAGAAAACGAATACCTAGCAGGAAAAGACTCAAGTTTTTGCAGAGGACTACACGAAAACAACCTTTTGTTCTGTTTAACAATCCTGAAATCAACTTTTTTTTTAATAGACATATATATGAAGGGCCGGCCACTTCACACTTAGCATTTCAAGTTGTCTTTTTTTAAAGGTGGCATTGATATCTTTCCTTGAACGTTCATCTGGAAAGTGGAACATGATTTCTTTTTCCCTATCCCAATGAGGCTAGTGATAGTAAAGACAAAATCTTGCTCCAAATGCAAATAATCCTCTAATTAATGGTATATTTTCCCTTGCGTACGCGGTCAACATTAAAGAATGAATTAATATGAAGGACATGTGCAGCTGTGCTTAGCCAATTGAAAGCTTCGTTATTCTAGGGAGATTTTTGACAAGGGTTTTGCCAGCAGCTCGAGCACACATGCGCTCGAGCTATTAATAGCACCACCCTTTTGACAAAAATGTGTTGATCCCAGTTCCTTCAAACTCAAGATAAAGCTCAACATGGTGAATTAAGTGGCATTAAAAAACAGTGGTGATTAAGTTTTCCTGTTTTCTTTTTTCGTCATCCTTAGACTCCCCTAATGAAGTTTGTAAGACATTTTTTTGGGTCTTCACACCGTTAGGATTATAGAATAACGTTAAAAGCACAAGAAACCAGAATTTTCTAACTTGTAAGCATAAGATCGAGAAGTTACGTTCTTCTTAGTCTCATTCATTAGTTAATTATCAGTGGTAACGTTGATTGAAAAACCAGCACAAGCACCAAAGTCTGCGAGTTTTCTTTTAAAAAATGACCCGATTAGGATTAGGGTGGTTGATTAATCTTAGCACATGTAACAAATTAATTTTCCATATTGAACTTCGTGCTTACATCTACGAAGAGACGAAAGTCATGTAATATACCTCGTTCTTGAATATGACATTTATTAAATAATGTCAAGTTGTCAACCACAAATAGCGTTATGGTTAAAATGTTTTTTTTTTAATGAGTTTGTATAAAAGTTTATCAGTTTATTATAACATTAACAATAAATAAGAAAATATTCTATTATATATTAATTAAAAATTTTCACATGAAAATAAATCAATTCAAGTTTTTTCTTTATCAACCAATAAGAAAGTATCAAATTATTGTAGTAATTAATATTTTAAATTTTACTAAATTTTTAATTTTTAAGTAAATAATATAATATGATTCTTTAATATTGTAAAACTCTTTAACATTAATAATTTAATTTTTTTTCATCCATAAACCACAATTGGTTGAGTTCTTCAAACTCCGAGCTTTAGAATGAAGTATTTGGACCAAAATGCAGTTTGTGCTTTTTACTTGTCAAGAGTGAAATCTATATGTTAATTTGGCTTTTAAACAATATATGAAGCGACAATCAACAAATTAAGGGACTCCTTCGCATTGTGGAAAGATATAATGATACAAATTTGAAGTAAATTTTGTATTCATAGTCATACTATTGAAAAGTTCAAGGATGAAATTATAAGAAGTATTATAAATACTAAGTAAAATAATAATTTAGGTTTATTCTTTGGCTAAGAATATTAATTTAGCTTTATTCTTTTACTAAAAATAGTAACTTAGCTTAGTTATAGCTTTGTAACATGCAAATTGTCTTAATTAAATGAAATAATTTTTTCAAGAGTTCTTTTTCTTTTCTTTTTTATTAACCAAAAATAATTTTTTTTTCTGCAACAATAGTAATTTCATATGCTTTTTTTTTCTCTGGGTTTCGTCAACATGCGTTCTGCAGTTCAGGTATCATCTTTATTGTTTCTAATTATTCCATTAGAAAACCAAAAGATAACACTTCGAGTTCTGGGTTATCAGGGAAATGAGATGCTTTATAATATTTTATATTCTGGTTTGTAAGTTTCCTAGCGATCACTGAGATTGCTGAAACTTTGGATGCTTCTCTTTCTTTTGGGATTTTGAGATCGAAGGAAATGCCCTGTGACGATTTCCAGTTTGGGATTTTATCTTTCTTGCTCCACTCACTTCGTATAGTAACTTATTTGCTGGAATTACCTTTATAATTTAAACTATTTTAGGGTAGTACCTTTGCCAAATGTGTTATGCATATGCCTGATGTTACGAGATATAGTAATTAGTTAGTGATTAGTTAATTAGGTATAATTAGTTACATAATTAGTTACATTCTCAAGGCTATATATAGCCACCATTGTATACAATTTTTTCACACAACATTTTCATTCAATCAATTTCAATTTCATATTTTCTCAACTTTCTCTTATCTGAGCCATGTTTCTTAACATGGTATCAGAGCTTCCATAGTACCCACCATGAAAGAATTTTTTTCTTTCGTTGCATTTGAGTTCATTTTGAACTCAATTTTCTCTCTCCTCTGATTATGTTTTCTCTTAGAATTTTCTCCCTTTCCATTCACCATTTTTATTCTATATAGATTTCTTTATTTTTGCTTTAATCAAAAGTTGTTCTCAGCCCTCGTCTTTGTTCTTCGCTATCATTTCTATTTAGATCTACAATGTTCAAGAGTTCATCTAATTTTGGCTCCAAGGCATCATCGCAAGACTTGGTGAGCGAAAGAAATGCTAATGATTCTCATTTGCACAGGCTTTGGAATTGATTTGATTGGCTGTTTGGAGATTCAATAGTAGATGCAGACCAAAAGGCATTTGCATGTCGCCACATGTCGATATCATGTGGTGTAGATTCATTTCTACAGTTTCACCTTGATGTAGATCTCCAAAGTCACATGGATCTGTGCAAGATTTTTCCTTCTTTCTCTGTTATGCTTTTCATCATGAAACTTGCAGATGTCATCCTTCAATACATCTTGTACCATATCAATTTGCGATGTGGCAGCTTGGAGTTGTGTTTCTAATTGATGAAAGATTCAATACCTTTGGAGTTGAGTTGAAGCGGTCCAAAGTTCAAAAGTTTGGTACATAACACGTTTGATGAATAGGAATCAATGGTTTTGATTCCGTGTAAGTCAAGCATTTGATTTGATTCTGTTTTTCTCATGTTAATCTTGGTTAACCTTGATTTTATTTTGATTTTAGCTTCTTCCTGTTTGATGGTGGTCAAGCTTTGATTCCGTTTGCTTCTGCCATTTTTATGACAGTTAAGTTTTTCTCAGTTGTAATGTTGTTTGGTGGCCCGAAGAGCCTCAATTTGTTTAAAACGAGTGCTATGGAGACACTGGAAGAAGATCCAAGGGGCCTAAAGATAGGTCGAAGACTTCTAGGAGCTATGCACTTCAGCCGTTATCAGTTTTCATTCATCATTCAATTTCATATTTTCTACTTGTTGGTCGATGTGATTACGACATGATTTGTATTTTATAATTTTCTTTGTGATAAATTGTATTACTCATCTCAAGCTGGGAATGCTAAGTACGCATCCTCCAACTTGCGGGGGGCTGTTACAAGATATAGTAATTAGTTAGTGATTAGTTAATTATGTATAATTAGTTACATAGTTAGTTACATCCTCAAGACTATATATAGCCACTCTTGTATACAATTTTCACACAACATTTTCATTCAATCAATTTCAATTTCATATTCTCTGAACTTTCTCTTATATGAACCATGTTTCTTAACACCTGATTTAGAAGTAATTGATATGTTGCTTCATTTGAATATAGAATTACTACATCTAGACATGACAGACCGACATAGGGAGAGATAGACGTAAAAATCTCTAGAGTCTCAAATTTGTAGGACCCTATATAGAGACGTGGGTCTTCCTTTATAAGATAATATTCTCTCTCTACATATGATATTGTCATGGCTTTTTACCTACTTACAGTAATTTTTTAAACATATTACTCAAATATCACATATTTCAAACATATTACTCGTATATTATCATTTTTGACCGTGTGACAATTTTTTTTTTATTATTCTACGTTTATCACGTCAATCGTGTTGGAGTGATACACTATATTATGTCAACCGTATTGGAGTGATAGAAGTGTATTACTTTAACAGCATTAGAGTGACCCACGCCACGTGGCAGCGCTGAGACAAATAGTGAACCGCTAACAAATAAGGGTGATTTACTTCCCAAACTATTATATCATGCTTGTCAAATGCAGCTAAGATGAAGCATTCGTGAGACAAATGGTATGACCCATAAATGTTGAAGCAAATGGCGTAACCCACGTAGCAATGCCGAATTAAATGATGTAACTCACGTGGCAACACATGTGGCAACGTCAAGTCAAATGACGTGACCCACTTAGCAACATTCGTGAGACAAATGCTGTGACCCACAAATGTTGAGGCAAATAGCGTAACCCACATAGCAATGCCGAGTCAAATGACGTAACCCACGTGGCAACACTAAGTCAAATGACGTGACTCCCGTGGCAACATCGAGTCCAATGACGTGACCCACTTGGCAACATGCATTAGACGAGCATGATACAGTAGTTCGGGAAATAAATCACACTTATTTGTTAGCTGTTCACTATTTGTCTCAGTGTTGCCACGTGGACTATGCTACATGGGTCACTCCAACGCTGTTAGAATGATACACTTGTATCACTCCAACACGGTTGACGTGATACACGCGGAATAATAAAAATATATATATTGTCACGCGGTCAAAAATGACAGTATATGAATAATATGTTTAAAATGTGTGGTATTTAAATAATATGTTTAAAAAATTAGTATAGATGGGTTAAAAAGCCTATTGTCACAGGAAAAACTCACAAGAATATGTTTCTTTAATGGCCATAAATCATAACTTTACAACTAGGAAAATATGATTTTTGTATATGTTACTAAATCATGGTTATACATAAATAAAAACATTATACATTTGTATTCACTCGTTTTCCTTTTCTGATAAATAGAACTCATTAGAAAATTCCAAAGCAGGGAAATCCTGATCTCACGAGTGGCAGGGTATGCAATCAAATAACTGATGGACTCAGCCAAATTCTGTGTCACTGACGTTAAATTGGAAATTCTCACATTCAGTTCTGTCTGGAAATATGTGAATGCGATTACCCAGCCCATTACAAGTGAACATGAGGTGATCCAAACTCCAGTTTTATACAAATACATTTGAGGGGGAGTTAACTTTATAAAAACAATTTGCAACAAAAAGCATTCTTTTAAGTCAGAAAAAGCGAACCAGAATACTTAACGAGTTTCTAGTTCAATTGATACCGGTTCTAGTACCTAAAATTGGGACATGGTGGTGATATCAAAGTTCGATCCCGATGTAATGATGATATGAAATAATCAATTCTCTACTAAGCCATTTATCACCCACTCGAAGTGATTGCAATCACTTTCAGATATCAAAAAAATAAGGGTGAGGTTATTGACATACCCATTTGTATATTTACACTTCTTTTTCAAAAAAATTAAGTTTATTTTTTTAAATTATCCTTAAATAAATAGTTTCATTTTTAAGTTGTCAAACTTTATTTTTCTCTAACTATTAGCTTTGAGGTTTTCTTTTGATTTTAATATAATTTGACTCTAACACAAAATAAATATTTCTAAAAAATATAATAATAAAATATGATCTTAACATAATTTATGTTATTATAAAAAGAAATGTTTAAGTTATATTCTTTAAAAAGGTATATTAGATAATGATTTATGTATTTGATTTTTCCTAATGAAAAAGTATAGTCATATTTTATTTTGAAAAGATTGTAGCTCTGTTTAGAAAAAAAATCTGAGTTAAAATTTAATACTTAAATTGTGAAATGTTCATTGATACAAAAACTATCAATAATTGATTTAATAATTAATTTCAATATCAATTGATTTTAAATAAACATGTTGAAATTTGGAATAATATTTCTTTATCAAGAAAATTTATTTTATATAGTATTTGAAACAGTCTAATTACGTACAAGTTTGTTAATTTTTTTTACCAAAAAATTTATAATAAAATTTTTGAAATTAAATTAAGTTATTTGTTGAAATTTTAAATGTTAATAATTTTAACATATTTTTAGATCTTAAAATGCTTGAAGAGAACTTTTGACATAATGATATAAAAAATGTTTTAAATTATATTTTATTTGTAATAATGAAAAGTCCTTGATGTTTGAATTTTAAAAAATTTAATAAAAATTGTTATAATTAAAAATAAGTATCTTTTATAAATATGTGACTTTTTAGTTACCATTTAAATAATATTTATTCACTTATTAAATAAAATCTAAAATAAAATAGAATATTACTGATAAATATTAATATTAACCATATAAATATGATTATTAAAAGATGATTTATGACTTAAATTTATTTTTGATTTTATGAAGAATGATATTATCTTATAAGTAATATTTAAATAAATATTATCATCACATATTGTAAAAAAAATTATATTAAAAAAGAAGTTAGAACTAATAAGTATAGATAGATAATGACATAGAAAATTTGAATAAATATAAGTTTGAATTCTGAAAAGGATAAAAATTAAAGGATAATTGAGAAAATAAAAATTTAAAATAATTATGAGAAATTATAAATAAATAAATAAGAGTGTCAAACCCACAAAAAAAAATTATATACAATAGTAAGAGAGATGAGAAATGATCTTTGTTATTCCCCAGGGCCTATTGAGTTGACACACAGAAAACCCATTGGGCTGAAGTTCAGAGGCCAACCTTTGTAATGTGGCCTGTTAATTTCGAATATAAAATTTTAAGTGCTATACTTTGCCGTGGCTTTTATTCGACCAACTGCAAGAGTGAATCTCGCAGGAGCATTTGGATCTTAGCAGGTTTCTACAGAGCCTCTTTTACAATTCACCAGTCGATTGAAAGACTTGGGTTAATTGATAAAAAAGGATTTTCTTTTGAATGAACTGGCCGGACTAAACGAGGCCCCATACAAGCTCAAGGACTTCTGTTTCGGTTCTTCTCATTTGGACTTTGATCATTGATGTAGAAAAAATGTACGTAAAACTGTAGTTATCGAGTTATAAAGTGACCTATTTATATGACATTTAGGTACGTATATAAAATATTTTAAATCTCAATGCTTCCAGAGATAAAATAAATTTTGCATGAACCGTTGGGTGTAGTGATAAGTTAATTATACTCTCAGTGTAAGAATATAAGTTCCATCTGTGAAACAAACAATTACCGACTATGTAGGAATTAATCTCACAAGATAGAGGTGTCCTAAAAAATCAAAAATAAAATCAGCATTGAAATTTTGAATTATATATATGACACAAGAAATTACTCGGAAAAGTGTTCTATACCAGAAGATCCCTAAAACTTTTTTGGAGAAGTGAAAGTGGAGGGGGAAAAATTAAGGGAAAGAATTTGGCAAATTGGTGGTGAAAATAATTTTCTTTCGTTAAGAAATAAGAGAAAATTGAAAAGGAATTACTTAATTAGGCGAGAGAATTGGCAGGTTGGAGAAATAGGGAAGAGAAAATTGAGTGAAACATGGAAATGTAGGGCATTGATGTGCTATTTCAACCTTTCAAAGTTGACAATGACATTTGCATAATAATAATTTTAATTGATTTTATATTTTGCAATTTTCTTATTCTTTCTCTTTTTCCCTGTTTTTTGCTCCCTATTTTGTTCACAAACACAGTATAATAATTTTGTGCTCTTCACAGATTCAAAGCAGAAGCTATGAAGGTGTTCAAGATAAATGGAACCATGCTTTCTCTTGCACTCTTCACTGATGTCACTAATTCCAAGTTACTCTCTCTCCCTCTCTCTCTCTCTAATTATTGTACAAAAATTTATCACTTCCATATATTGATATTTAATGCAATTTTTAAAAACTGTTTTTGGACAACTGGGGAAAGATAGAAATTTGTTATCCCTTTCTTAGTATAGTATAGACTGTAACCTGCTATTGGCTGACATATACAATATAATATTACTCTTGTTCTCACAGGGAACTCCTGAAAAGTATGCAAGCTGGGACATTGGAGCCAGAAGTTGCATTCCTCAATGCTTTACTTGTATAATTTCTTATATTTATTCTTTACTTTATGTCATGTCCAGCACCATTTACAAGATGATAAGCATGATGCTGGTGGCTGGTGCTCTTAAATCAACAATGACAATTAACCACACTTGTTGCATCTTTCGAATGAACCTTTGTTATCAACTGAACCAGATTCCGGATATTTTCCCTGTTCTTGCAGCCGCACACAAGACACTTATAGCCAAGTCACGGGATTCTTTGACAACATGCTCTCTTCATTCAGAACTCATTTACAATTACTCCGGATCAAAGCATGTAATTATGTATTGCTATTTAGCCTATGATGCTTCATAATTCCATATATTAGAGTTTGATAACTTTGGTTTTTGTTATGACTAGATTACAGAATCTTTGAAAAGATGTGGCATCTCTGACAGCACAACTTATGTCCTTGCTGCTCGATTTGATGCTACTCCTGAGAAGGTGAGATGATTCTACAATCAAGAATGGAACCCATTTTTATCTTTACTCGCATAACTAAAATGATGCCCAAGGTATCGATGAACTTGTCTGTCTCTCTACTAGATGAAAGTGATAGAGAAGCTCATTAATGGCAAAGAGATCCACCTGGAGG
Organism: Styphnolobium japonicum; assembly: GCA_023212625.1. Taxonomy (NCBI): domain Eukaryota; kingdom Viridiplantae; phylum Streptophyta; class Magnoliopsida; order Fabales; family Fabaceae; genus Styphnolobium; species Styphnolobium japonicum. The sequence continues at coordinate 6,959,639 of JALBWW010000007.1, read as the reverse complement.
AGCTGGAAGGTAGAACAAACCAATCCCAGATACAAAAGGTTTGCAATGGCACTGATCCAGATCACTTTCTATCTTTTCTTTTTGTGGAAACTAGCTTATTCAATAATTTATGTTTCAGCATTACAAGATATCTGGCTTGGAACTTGGAGTATCGTCACTTGCAGATGCAGTCACTTGCCGGATAGCTGCTCGTGATGCCTTGTGAGAAGAATGGTTGTGATGCGCTTGTGTATTACTAGTTTTATGACTTCTCTTCCTTTTATCTATCGTAGAATATGTCATGGAAATTTAAAAGAAAGCTTTTGCTAGCTATTTCGTTTTTTTCACATTTTCTAACTTCCTTTCAATTTTTTCATTAATCTTACTGCTGTTTGTCTTGTCACATTTCTACTGGCTAATCAAATGAAACCAGTTTAAACAAAAGCAAGGAAGTTCCTGCCAGGTCTTGAAATCCCTTGTTTTTTCTTTTCCTTTTGGTACATCAGAAAGAAAAAGAAAAAGAACAAGAACTAACTTCTAGAAAACGAAACATATACAAAAAGAGGCGTAAGTAGGAGATCATCAAGCAAAGCACCCTTCTTGGCCTGGTGATCTGCGCACTGGTTGGTTTCACGAAGAGTGCGCACCAAATTTAAATGTCAGTTTACGATAAAGGAGCTGCCTAATGTAAAGCATAAGAGCTGCATAATGGTGAAAATTGGTATCAGCATAAAAATTGTACAAATAGCTTTCAGCCTATACCAGCATGACCAGGGTTACCTTACCAATGGCCCTACTGCCATCAGCAATTATACAAGACCCACTTAGGGGGACAAGACCATCCAATGAAACGAATCAGTATCAGGTGTTGCGCCAAGAGAAGCATCCCCAAAGGACGATATGCAGTTATCAACCACGCAGTGAACATGCCCAACTAAGATCCTGAACCGAACCAGCACTTCTCATATAGCACTTGAAATGGTGCAGTCCCTTAAACATTGCAAAATTAGATTTTTCTATAGGTTTATTTATACCAATAGAAAAATCACCAATACGTAAGTTTGGCTATCAAACAAAACATTCTTGATGTAAAAATAATGAGAAAGCTCATTCTTGCCTTTAAAAAAACGAAAATTTTCTAAATTTCACATTATTGCTCCACATAAAGTCCTTTCCAAAGGAGAAAATTGTGAAATCCATAATTAATGATGCCATCTTGATCATTATCAAAGGGTAAAAAAATGGGTTTCTTTCATTTTTTTTATTTTTATTTTGTAAGATAAGAAACTTGATAATTATGAGAAGGGATAACCGTAATTAGTTATATGACTTGATTAATCATTTACTATTAATCAGTTCTTTTCTGGTCCAATATTTTGGCTTGGCCTGGTTTGACTTGAATTTATAAGAATTTTTTCTTGTGAAATAAAAGCACTTTTTAAGGAGATTTGAACAGAAAAATAGGTTAAAAAACTATAAATGTAAAAATTTGGGCAGCAAAAAGAGCGCACAAGTGGCGGTCTGATCCGTTATGGCGGGGACACATCTAACTGTCATAACGGTATTTCCTAAATCTACTCGAAAAAAGCCTCGACCGTGACAAGGTTTCTCTTTCTACCAATCTCTTTCTCTCTCTAAATTCATCTGGTTGTTATTCCTCTCCAGACCCCAATATAACTTAATTTTGCACAATCAAGCCCTTAAAAATTATCACAGTAAGTTCATACTCAGATTTTTCTGTTCAATTAATTTAGTGGAGATTTTTTTCTGTTGATCCAATTTTTCATCCTTCAGCAATTAGGAAAAAAATTATTTTTTCTAATTTTTTTAGTTCAATGATGGAAATGGGAAGGGGAGGGGATGCTAAATTACATGGTGGAAATGGAGAACCCCTGCAAATGATGATGTCTCTGTTAACTTAGACTTGGGAATGGGATTGTTGAGAAACAATATGGAACAAATTATTCTTAGAATTGTGTTCAAGTCATCATCATTTTCATTGTATGCACTGAAATGGTTTATTAGAACATAAAGAATGTCAAATCGGTTACGTTTCAGATCTTAAAAAGGACATATTTGATCTTGGTAACCCCGTAAAGCCATAACAATTTATTCTTGGCAAGTTTCCTTGTGTGTGATTGTTTAGGTTACCCTTTGTTTCTTCTTTTATCTTTCTTTTCTAAGGCCATATCCAATTATTTTGCCACTTTTTCTTCATTCATTTTTCTTTGAATTTCATAAATTTGACCTTATATGTACAAAAAATATTTTTCGAGATACCTGTATTTGTCTGCACTGCAGGAATATTAAACTTTCTCATGTGACGGGAAACTGCTAGACAGATCCGGGATTCCTGGCTGTTCTCTATGTTATTTCTTCAATATGTTTGACTGTGGTTACAAGTCACAGTATATTGGTGGCCAGAAGGAGAAATTTGTAAGGTATAGAATGCAATGAACAATTCTTTCACTGTTCTTCTTGTGCTTAAATGTAACGTTCAATAAGATTTCAGAGATCATATCTTGAGTCATTCATTGGACTGTGATTGATTTGATGCAAAGGGATTCTAGATTTCAATTTCGAAGCTAGTTGCATGTCAGTGAAAGCCCCTGTGACTCCTTTATTTTATTTTACCAGAAAATATGTGGTGACAATAACCCAGACATAAGATGAATATTAATGAACCTTGAATTTCCCTCTAGTATATATATTTTAACTAATCAAACTCTTCTTTTCTACATTGAAACATCATACAGATTAAACTTTTCTCAGTTTAGAACAAGTGAATGTGTAATTAAATGCTTCAGATATGATACGAAGCTTACTATCTACTAAGTGCCACTATGCATACAACTATATTGTGGAATGAACTCTCGAATGTTGCAAGCACTAGCTTCATTTTTTTGGTTGTCCTATGATATATATTAGGATTGGTTGCTTTAACTTTAAGATCTTAGGCTAACCTTTGATTTTACTTCTTTTTTCTTCTTATATTCTTGTTTAGTTATTCTTTAAGGTGTGCAAGGGCTAAGTTGTTAAAATAAGCGCCTGAAGCTGACATACAGTGGATGGTGTAGGTTGGATGATCTGGATTCTAATTTGTCAATGTCATCTAGCACAAGCGGGATGAAGAAATTAAGATTTAATTTAGAGGGTCTGCCCCTTCCTCGTCGTGGAAGAAAAAATGCATCAAAATCCTTTAGGCTAGGAGTGAAGAAGGGATCAGATGGACTAAAGACATTTGGCAGATCACTCAAAAGTGGAGTCACCTGGGCAGTGTTCCCAGAAGATCTTAAAGTGTCAGAGAAAAAAGTATTTGACCCTCAAGATAAGACCCTTCTGTATTGGAATAAGTTTTTCGAGATTCTATGCATTTTTTCAGTAGCTTGTGATCCCTTCTTCTTTTATCTTCCTTATTTCAATCACAAATCATTTTGCCTCGCCATAGATAACAAGCTAGCAAGTTTTGCTGTTACACTGAGAACAATATTTGATGTTATTTATCTCCTCCGCATAAGTTTTCAATTCCGCACTGCTTTCATTGCGCCTTCCTCTCGGGTATTTGGACGAGGTGAACTTGTCATAGATCCTGCAAAGATTGCCAAGAGATATTTACAACGTTACTTCATTGTTGACTTCATTTCTGTGCTGCCTATGCCACAGGTTTGAAAAACTATCCGTGCTCACCTTTTAGCCACTACTTTGCATGTATATATGTTTATGTGATTGCATAATGTTTCACCTATTCTTTGATTGAAGTGTCCTAAATATACAATATTAGGTGAAAAATGAATGCAATAAGTAAGAAGTTTTGAATAAGTGGAATATCCTGTGTTACTGCAATTCGTGAAAGGTTATATACATGATCAAGAAAAGAAAATACAAGGATTCTTCCATCTTTTATTTTATCCACATGAAGATTACTTGAAGTTTTCTCATGATTTTACTAAAGGACAGTGATTGTAAGTTTACAATTTTTGGTTAATTTTGGTTGCTGTCACTCATCGCTCTAACCCAAAAATTGTTAAGGGCTACTGAACTCACCTACTAACTTCAATGACAGGTTGATGATTCAAGTTAGATTTGGAATTTTCTTTCCCAATGTAGTTCAGTTATCTACATGTTTATTGCAGATTATTGTGTGGAAATATCTTTACAAAACAAGAGGTGCAGAGGTATTGGCCACAAAAACGGCACTGTTGAGAATTGTGATCCTGCAATATTTTCCAAGATTTCTACGCTTTCTACCTTTAGCTTCAGAAGTTAAAAAGACAGCTGGTGTTTTTTCTGAAAATGCACTGCTTGGTGCCACATACTATTTGATCTGGTATATGCTTGCTAGTCATGTAAGTGCATTTCGTAAAATGATCATTCTTCTTGATTTCTCCTTTGCTGCTACATGAACTTGATTAATGGAGTGATATTGATTGAAAGATTACTGCAGTATCACACTAATAATCACTAATATTGAATAAAGGCAACTAATGGTACATACATGTATACAAACTTAAGCACTTGCGCTTAGTCTGAGTGTTCACTAAATAGTTTAGAACTCATTTACCTCGAGTGATATTGATTGAAAGGTTACTGCAATATCACACTAATAATCACTGCTATTGAATAAAGGCATCAATTTGTACATACATGTATACAAACTTAAGCAAATGCACTTAATCTATGTGTTTATTAACTAGTGTATGCTCTATTTACTTAAAATAATTCTATATAAAGTATGAAAAGCGTAATTAACAACTATACAAAATATTATTAAATTTGGTATTTTTTATCATGCAATCCATATGAATGGACCTTATGTACACCTATCTTTGGAGTTGCATATGAAATTATGAATAGTTCTATTGGTGTTATGTGTGTGTTTATACACAGTTCAATTTATTAGTGTCTTGATGCGAAATTATTCCTAAACTCTTCATTTCTCATTAATGAATTCTTTATCCATACAAATATATATGCTCGAAGGTATTTTGATAATTTTGCTTAAAAATTAAAACATCAAAATTATATATTATTTGTCTTGTTGATAGTGTAACTTATTTTTGTTCGAATGATGAGACACGTGGGATGGCTAGGACTCTGTACTAGTGATGAGTGTATCTGATTAAGTATAGTATATCCAGAGATGATAACATGCTTCAACCATGTCCTATTATGGTTCTTTTCCATATTTCAATTTATGTGCATCAATGTAAAAATTAGAATAAAGAATTGAGTGAATTTTGAAGTATGGTAATTTGACAAGCTTAACAAGATAAAGATAAGCCACTGAAGTGCTAGATATAGCAAACTGAATTGTCTTCATTTCTTGTTCCATACGCACCTATTGAAGTATGAAGAGAATTTACTGATATATGGAGTAATAAGTCCACTTTTCTCATTCTATTCTGTAATGTCACAGATAACAGGGTCTGTCTGGTACTTACTAGCCATAGAACGTAATGACACATGCTGGAAGAATGCTTGTAAAGAAGTAGAAGCATGTAATACCCATTTCTTGTACTGCGGGAGTTCAAATAAGCGTCTTTCAGGGTATGAAAGTTGGAGAAATGTCAGTGAGAATGTTCTTAAAAGTCGCTGCTTTATTGAGAATGAAAACTCAGCATTTAATTATGGAATCTTCACTCAAGCTATACAATCTGATATTGTTGCATCCATAGAAGTCTTTCCTAAATTCTGTTACTGTTTATGGTGGGGCCTTCAAAACTTGAGGTATATTCCTTATCTGATTTTCTATATATAATATTGTCTGCATATATTTGACACTTAGAGAGAGCCATGCAAGTTCACTAGAACTAGCAGGTGCCAGGTGGTAGTATAGAATTAGGAATACTGCCTAGTATTCTTATTTCCATTTATTTTCATAAGATTTCCTGAGAATACATGCAGGGATTCATGTTGCCAACTTAACCCTCCCCAGTCTCTTACTTTTACAGCACATGCTTCAAGTTGTAATTTCTTGTAAGTAGGCAGCAGTTAGTATGATCATGTATTAGTTAAGTTCAGATATAAAGTCAATATATCATCCTACATTAAACTTAGCCAACTTACTACAGATGAAGAATGGCACTTTGGCCAACATAAAAGAATGGAAAGAAGAAGGACAACAATATAGATACAGAAGCCAGGGATAGTTCTATTTCCATTTATAGCAATGAAGAATTTTGCTCATATTAAAATATTATTATGTTGGTAACTCTTGAAATAAATTCTAGTACTACCAAAAGGTACTTCTATTTAAGATCTGCAATATCAATTTTTTAATCATGGATAAGTTGGCAAAAACAAAAAAAGTTGGCTCATAAGACAAGTTTTAAATGGACGTAACAACCAGATTTTTAATACTCTAGTAGTATTGGAGATATTTCCAAAACTTGTGTGCTTAAATATAAAGAGTGCAGGATTCTAAAATACATCTTCTTTTGACACATGTATATTGGCAAATTAGTCTAAAGTAACAATTTCACAAAATAGGAGGTAGAAGCTTTATGTTGGTTGGTTTGAAGGTGGAATTAATGTCAGAACCCAGCCATTTGTTGGGTTGTGAGTACAGAAATTATAGATAAATTCATTGGCTTTCTAGTTATAACTTTTATTGTTTACAGTACAGATGGATTGCTAGCCCTTCTGCTACAACCAGAAGCAAGCAGGTGTTGAGTAACCAGTAGTTCCAACAAAATTAAGCTGTTAGGAAAAAATTAAGTAATGGTTTTGATTTATATCTCTAACATGCCTCCTTATGCAAAAACCTTTTGGATTTCAAGTATGGATAAAAACCAAGCGAAACTATTACCTTGTCTTGAAATTTAATTTAATACGAAATTAGGGGCAACAAGGATTGAACTCTCGAGTCTCGACCATCAAAAAGACTTTTACACCATCTTATGAATCAATTTTACCCTTATTATCTCAGCATTCACTTGATACAGTCTTCACCTATTTCCCTCCTTCATCTAACTTGCTAACTAACACAAACACTCTAAGATGACATGTTGACACTTCAACTCATATGTCCATCCAATGCAGTTGTTATACTTATGTGTGGTAACTTGCTGCAGAATTCTATTATTATCTCTTAACTACTTTTTGCACCTAGCACGTGCGCACTTCATTGCACTTGAAATTGCTATATGTTCCCAAGTTTTACAAGCCTAAGCACCTTCTGTTTTGCATTTCACAGTACACTTGGTCAGGGGCTTCTAACCAGTACCTACCCTGGAGAGGTTATGTTTTCCATAGTAATAGCTATTATGGGGCTTGTCCTTTTTGCTCTTCTGATTGGAAACATGCAGGTAAACAAAAAGTTTGCACTATAATATTCATTTATTGAGGATGATTATCTATAATAGTGAGACTCATTGCCACAATGTTGGATTTTATAAATATGTTGCTAGAAATAATGAAATCAGATTCTAATCCTAGAGCGATAATAATATGGAAATTAATGAGACTTAAAAACTGGTTTTTGGCAAAGATACATAGCTTAATGTGATCTACTTTTGTTCCAACTCAAATCAAGCAACTTATTTGGGAGAATCATTATATCTAATTTCTGTCCACGCCTTAGAATAAGTTAAAGACATTTGCATATATTTCTAAACAAAATGCATTGGACAAAGTGACTGCTGTCACATTACTGAATCACATACCAGTGTTCTAATGGCTAAAACAAAATTATCAGTATTCTCAAAAGTGTTCAATAAATTTTTACAGGACTGCTTTATGTCACCCACAATTACCACCAACTTCTTTCTCTGCTTCTCTTCTATTTGAAATGACCTGAGCTGCAGTTTATGGGTTGATGCACTTAAACCGATAACAGATGAACTTTGACACGTTTAAGGGATGGGCCAAATTATCCTAATGCTTTAACATGATATAACATTGCTTTACATGTCAATGTCAGTAAAAGAAAAGTACTTCACCAAATTTGCACAATAGTTCTAAGCTTTGTGTTATCATGCAATTGGACAGTCCTACCTTCAATCAATGTCTGTACGTCTTGAGGAAATGAGGATCAAAAGACGTGACTCTGAGCAGTGGATGCATCATCGCTTGCTTCCTCCAGAGCTAAGGGAAAGAGTCAGACGCTATGACCAATACAAATGGTTGAACACCCGAGGCGTAGATGAAGAGAGCTTGGTTCAGAGTCTTCCAAAAGATCTCAGGAGAGATATCAAACGGCATCTTTGTTTGAATTTGGTCAGAAGGGTGAGTATAAGTATAACTTGCTTGTGCTTTTGGAGATGGCTCATTGTTATGACTTATGAGTGCTACTTCTAAGTCTTCCTTTTCTCATTAGTCTTTCTGTATATGACATATTCAGGTTCCTCTCTTTGCTAATATGGAGGAACGCTTGCTTGATGCTATATGTGAGAGATTGAAACCTAGTTTGTACACAGAGAGCACTTACATAGTTCGGGAAGGAGACCCTGTTAATGAGATGCTCTTCATCATACGTGGTCGTCTAGAGAGTGTTACTACAGATGGTGGAAGAAGTGGATTTTTCAACAGGGGTCTTCTCAAAGAAGGTGACTTTTGTGGAGAAGAGCTACTAACATGGGCACTGGACCCGAAATCTGCTGCTAACCTGCCATCATCTACTAGGACAGTGAAGGCTATAAATGAGGTGGAGGCATTTGCTTTGGAAGCAGAGGAGTTGAAGTTTGTTGCTTCTCAGTTTAGGCACATTCACAGTAGACAGGTTCAGCACACCTTCCGTTTCTACTCACAGCAATGGAGAACATGGGCTGCTATCTTCATTCAAGCTGCATGGAGGAGGCATTCCAGGAGGAAGATTGCAGAAAAGCGCCGTAAGGAGGAAGAAGAAGAAGCAACAGAATTATATGAATCTGATTATGAAGGAGATGATGAGGTTGCAAGGGCCCTAGTTACACGTACTGAAAGTTCATCCAGTCTTGGACTTGGTACAACCATCTATGCTTCCCGCTTTGCTGCTAATGCCCTTCGTGGTCATAGGCTTCGTGCTTCAAGTTCCAGGGACTTGAGGAAACTCCAAAAGCCCCCGGAACCTGACTTCAGTGCTCTTAATGAAGAGTGATTGCTGTGTTTTTCTGCTAAAATATGAGGACCAATTGCAATGTCTTGCTGTATAAAGAGTGTGTCCTTCATTCTTACACTAATTACAATTGTAAAATATGTATTCATTAGCATATAACTATGTTAGCTTATAAGACGTGACATATAAATTTTTATTTGGGTGCCCAAGAACGAAATGATTCTAGGTTTGTTGAATTTCTATGGCCAATGGCGTTAGATATGTCTACACACCACCATTTTTTACACATCAACACCTATGAAGGCTTGCTAGTAATGATGAGCACAACATAACATATGCTACCAGTTAACAGAAAGGGTGTGTACAAAAAGTGTAAAAGATTAAAGTGTGCTTTGAGCATTGCTGTTGGAGTTTTAACACGTTCAATCAGTCATGCCTCATTTTAACTCAATCATTAATCATATTCGGTTTAACTCCCTACTGATATCCTGCAATTCAAGACACAGCTTAAGGCTTCATATATAAAACACATCAATATGCATCCATGTGCATTCTTCTTGAATCTTGTCTTCCTATATCAGCTTATGCAAATTGACACAAGCTATTGTTACCAAACATGGAAAATCATCTTGTATTTGTGATGCAAGTGTGCGAATCAAACCATATGAATTGCATAGTCAAGGAATGCAACAAGATCCCACAAAACATTGTTTGGTCCTATCAGGGATATGCTGTGTCCCAAACTGTTGTACACACTAACTGTTGAGATACACTGGTGGATGGAATAAGACAGGGAAAAAGAGGGGCGGGGGGGTTGGTCTGTGGGACATGCCTTCCTTGATTATATGTGAACATTCAATGAACACATGCGGATCCAAGAAAACACAGAATCTCTTCTAGTAATGTACTACTCAACTCCGCCATGCAGAAGATACTTCCAAATCAAAATCTTCTTCCCACCACGTGCTTGCCTGCAATATCACACAATGTAGGCAACTGATTTATAACTGAACTAGAGACATGGCCAAAAATAAGACACAAGATCTCATAATAAACCCACTATAGCGATAAATTGAGTCAACTCAATGCCCATTGGAAACAAAACATCCAGGTTATGTATGAGAATCTGCACAATCCACTTGTATAAATATTTAAATAAGGTGGATAGTTATGCACCTTAGAACAATAGTATTAACTATTAAGAATAACAGTACATTAAACCCAAGAGGAGCTGTACAAGAACTTGATAAGTGTATCTGCCCTTAGTTCTTAAATCTTTGAATAAAGAACAACATTATATTCCAACCATTGGAACTTTCATATAAACAAATAGAACAAGAGGAAAAGAACAAAATCTGAAGGCACATGGACACCTGTGCTGCACTAAACTTTGTGAAAGAATATGTAAAGAATTGAAACTGCATTTTAGTTCAAATGTGGGACTACAAGAACATTATAAAGGATGCAGTGTAGGACCGGAGGAATATGCAAATTTTACCAAGAAAAACCATTAAAATAAATAAATACGACCATAGAAAACAAGGCACAAGCGTGCATAGAATTAACAGAAACTGATTAACTAACAAGAGAACACCTTGTAGCCTCTTCGAAGAAATTCTAGAGAGCTTCCCTCTTCTTCTTGAAGTCCCAGGACCCTCAACAGTTCTTCTTTCGCCTAAATCAGTCAATCGATTAATATGAAAGCATATAAAGAAGCAAATGAGGTAAAGTTCATGAATTTACTTCACCAAGGGTGAAGCGGGTTGCACTTTCTGCTATGCAAGCATAAGAACCATCTGCTTGTTTAAGCATCACTTGCCAAGGACCTGAACAGATCATGAAAAACAATTTAGTGCATCATCCATATCATTGGCAAATAAAAGTATATTAATCATACAATAATTTCTAAAATTTAAGAATCAAATATAAATTACAGTGTATCTGATATTCACTGCTGGCTCAATACACTTTGTGCCAGCTCCATTTACATGAATGGATATCCTGCCTTTAATTACCATCAAATATGCACCAGAAAAGAAAGCATTGGCAATAAAACTGAATTTTGATCATTCAGCAAGCATTCTAAGTGAATCCATCCAAGTCAATTGAATTAGCCACACAATCAAGTGTTGAAGTTTTAAGAGTAATGGAAAATAAAAGAAACTTATTCCTCAACTTTCTCAGCACTTCATTCCATTTTCATTTAGTTTTTATGAATCTTAATATTTACATAATCTGTGATCGCAGTATTAATATATAGAAAATAAAAGTAAGATCTGAACGAGCTTTTAAACATATGTGCATATTGTGTGTGTGTGTGTGTGTGTGTACAGATATATAAATATATTGCCATACCTGGGTACTGGCGGAACACTGCTCCAGTGTAATTGACAATATAAGGTGCTATTGCAACTGTCTTAAAAACAGGAAAAGGAATTGATCAATGCCCATTAAAATGAATTTTGAGAAAATGATCAATATCTAGAGACAATTCAATAAAGAAGGGGTACCTTTGAATACTCTCTGATTCGAATGTAGAACACCGGAGTGAATTGAGAAAGAAAGCGGTAGTGCAAATCTTTGGTTGGGAAGCCCAGAAGGCCTAAATCAGCACTGTAAATTCAATAATTATTTGTGAAAAATAAGTATATTAAAAATTTAAGGATTTAAGCATAAATGAAAACACCCAAAAAAAAAGGTACAACACATACCGCAGTGTGTCAAGTTCAAGATTAAATAAAAGTGTTGGTGTTGACGTAGCAAATTTTTCCTGCAAAATCCAAGTAGTAACAGTAAGTTCAAGGTAGTCAAAGGCACTAAGGGCTTCCAACGCCTTGAGGCGAAAGGTGCCAAAAAGAGCACGCTTTACTGAAGAAAGACGTTAAAGTTAAAAAAGAAAACGGGAAAATAATTTACTATTCTGCATTAATTTTCCATATAAATTAACTACACGAGCATAACATTCATAGTAAAAATAAAAGATTATGATGTTCAATTTACAAAACCCTAAGTTGCTTGCTGCTAAGAGTCCCAAAGACCGACAACTAGTCATTCTTTTAACATTTTGACTATTTTACCCCCATTAGCCTCAGTTAGCAAGTTAGATGGCTGGGCTTTCAGAGAATTTTTTACTGTTATCGATAAAGGGCTAGAGGCATGCCTCACTTGAACCAGAGAGGCACTCCTAAGGCGCTGACCCTTTCTGGTGCCTCACCTCAGCACCTTTTGGTGCCTTTGACTACACTTATTGTTGAAATTATAGGGTTTAGATAAGGGAGGGAGAGAAGAGAAAATAGAGACTCTGAATAATAGGATATTAGATTGATAAGCTGTGTTTGATACACTAACCTAATGCTCCTATTTATACTAATATAATTAGGTCAAGTACTAGTACAAGCCCAAGCTCATTAACAATAAGACTAACAACCCTAATATTCTAACAGTTATACATCAAACCAAAGCAGCTAGGTGAAGTCAGTGTACAGAATATTTTCTGTTCAATAACAGATAGTAATTACCTATATTAAGGACTACACATACATTTTGCCAACAAAGGCCATCCAAACCAGAGCCAAGATCAATTTTTACCATCTAGGACCTTGTTACTATGAGGGATAGACTTAGAAGCTAAACTCTATACGTTACAGAATATTTCATGCTGACCCAAAATAAAACGAAAGGATTCAAGCCATAATATGTTATTGCATATGTTCACCAATGAACAAAAACTAATCAATTTCTGACTAAATAAGCCATGAGACAACCCATGCAGATAAGAGATAGTGAAATTTCATAAGCACATCAGAGATTTGAAATGAAAAAAGGTTCAGGAAACCTCTAATGGCAGAGACACCATACCACATACTTCTCTATATAACCAAGTTCACGTGTACTGCAATTAATGAATATGTAGAGTGATGGAGGCTCACTAGACTGCCAACGACCTGCATTTGTAAGACATGGAAGTGTCAAAACAATTATTTTATTTTTTATCAAGCACATGATTTTCAAATGAACATAGCATCACCAAGACATGTCTTAAGAATAATATGATAAATAGTCATTCATAAGTTTCAAACATGGTAACTAGAAAATAGTGATTAACTTAGAAAGCTATGGTAATGCCATTTTCCCCCTAGGAACTGACCTTCATTGTCATCTTCAAAGTCAAAATCAAGGGTGTTCCTCACAGATCTGAAAAATGTAGTCATAGGTCCACCAGGGACGTCATCCAAGGAACCTATGGTAATGCCATCAATCTGGAAGCAAAACAAAATGGCACTTTAAAATACAGAAGGCTTTCTTACCAAAAAAAATATACGGAAGGCTTTAATATGAATAAGATATCTTTTGTCAGAATCAATGACAATCAATTGTTAAATGTTATTCTTGACTTTGAAGGATATTTGTGAAAGTAGATAGTTTAAAAACTTAAAATTTTCCAATGATTGACCTTTTGTTGGCACAATTTAAAAAAATATGTGATAAATTAAATAGGACTCAATTCATTAGAAAGATGGAGAATAAATTCATAATAAGTTATTTTTCATTACTGAATCCAGAGCTGCTTTGAACAACTGACAGGCCCGGCGCTTTTCTGGCTTATCAGGAAATACCTACAATTAGGCACAAATATATTAACATCTCCAAAAAGAGTGTAAAATCTTACACATGAAAAGAAGTACATCTTGCTTTGGAAGGGAAGAAAAGAATGTATCTTCTTACTATGCAAGCTCTGGTTTCCTTTTTCTCCTGGAGCTTTCTTACAACAGCCAAGGCAAGTTGAATGTTGGCATCAATGAACTCATCTGAAGATCCCTTGAAATATTTAGGAATTTGAGAAAATTATGTAAAATGTATTCAGGCAAGCATGCCTCACAAAGGTCAAGTAACTGTCAATTATAAAATTGTCTTGAAGCATGAAATCAATGTTAGCCTAGCTTACAGTATAGATATAAAAATCAACTAAACAGACTGATATGTTGAAACACAATACTAATAAAAAAGAAACAGCAGATGAACTGAGGTATAATGAGCCATAATAAAAAATTATTATTCCTTATAACAAGGCAAGGCACTGTCAATTATAACGGCATCTGACAAGATCGTCAATAATTTGATAATGTACAATATAACCTACTAACTTTGGGAACTTAGTACTCTCTCCAAAAGCATGTACCTAGATACTATGAAGGACCAAGAGATAGAGACCAACTGTTTACCAAAACTGACAATAATGACCCACTTGATAACGTTTGTTTCATGAGAGCAAAGAATAGTACCTTATAAGAAGATATGTTGCTGGGCAAGGGCCTGCAGACATAACCCCCGGGGCAAAAAATCAGGAAAAGAATGACAGCACACAAAAGCCACACAACCAAAGCTTAAACTCATGTTGTCTCCATAGAAAAATGGTAATAATATCTGAGACCCAAAGAAGAAACTAAGCCATCTTGAGTGCAGACTTCACAATTGAATATGTGGGTTGTGAAGATTTTGAAAATTCTATTAACTGCCACATAAAAACATTGAAACCATGCATACACAAATGGAAAAGCAATCATGAGTATAATAAGATTAAAGTGATGCTATGTTTAGAAAGCAGAACTACTTTTTAGTATTGAACAATAAAATCACAGTTAAAGTTATTCCAAGTTTAAGTTTTTGGGATATGGGGTCACTGTTTTACCACTAATATGCGCTCATGCAAACTGAAAATGCAAGAAAACAGAAGGGGGGGGGGATTTTTTACGGGAAATCGATCTCGAGGCGAAATTTTCCGTCTTGAAGAGCATAAGCGAGGGAATTGGCAGCATCAGTGACGAGAACTTGGTAGGATTTGGGTTTGTAAACGGAGACCCCGGTCTTGGGATCAAAACCTGGGGCTGAGGGTGGTGCTTCTCTTCCAAGGCATGGGATTTTGGTAGTGAATGGGAGAGGCTGAGGGGTAGATAAAGGAGAGAGGAGAGAAGTGGGTGGTTGAGGGAAAGAAAGGGAAGGAGAAAGAAGATGGTGGTGAAGGTGAAGTGGGCGAAGGAAGGTGAGGTTGTAAGGTGGAGCTGAAGTGGCCATGGTCATGGACACCACCATTGTCTTGTGTTGTTGTTCGCGTAGCAGCAGCACAGCACAGCACAGCACAGGAATGTAAAAATGAAGGATAGAGAATTAGAGACAGAGAGAGAGAGTAACACTGAAACAGCTCTAAAACAAAATGATTGGGAACGGATGACGTCTCCTTTTAATTTTTTTTTTCTTCAAGTAAAAAATATATATTATGTTTTTTAGTGTAATAAGACCATCCACTACAATGGTGGCGTCTTGAGGCAACACTTGGAAGGCATAGCTCCGAGAGGATAAACTATAATTTGCTAACCAAAGTATGAACAAAACGAACCACCCTAAGTTCACTTTATACGTCTGAACAGTCTGTCCGTGCAATTGTTAAGGAAGGAAGAATCACTCAGCCGCGAGATATATATATTAGTATTATAGTAAGGATGGTTAGAACTTCTAGAGTGATTATACTTGTTAAACATGCCAATCCAACGCAGCAAAGTTTGATTTTGTAAATGACCCAGCCAGCCCGCAAGGTTAAGCTCGGCAGGCCGAATCACAATGATGAATGGGATATGGAACGGTCTCCTTCGGGTCGGTCAAATATTACTAATTTCTATCATCTTATTGTTGAACTAATGTGCTAACTTTTTTTTTTTATCTGCATATAAGAAATTACTTTTATACATCACTGGATAACATTAAAAAAAAAGCAAAAAGATAAGCATATTCAATTAAACTCATATTTTGTCACCTTTAAAAAATAATGTATTTAATTTTGAATTTGATTAGCATAAATGATTAAATAATATATTATTAAATCATTAAAAAATTTTTTAACTATTATAATAATTATTTTAAAATTTAACTTTTTTAATAATATATAAAAAAATTCAACAATAAAAATTAAGTCCGCTGTACAATTTTGCCACCTCTTATTGTAATAACACAGCTACCAAAGTGGTTGCAATAGCAATGTCTATTATAGTCCTCCTCCATCCTCTACCACCACGACCAGCCTAGCCACCCATGCCCACCTCTCCGTTTCTTTCAACTCCCCACTTTCACTTCACAACCGCATTTGCATTTGCATTTTCTGCTCAAACCAATAACCCTTGGCGGTTATCTTAATCTTAATTGGCAGCGGACTCGGCACAAGTTCCCGAACTCATCATCTCCTTAAATTAATTCGCAATCTCACTTTATTCTTAGTTCGTTCTGCAACTATTCGCGAACTAGGGTAAGGGTTCATACTTGATACAGCATTGGAGTTTCCTCAAATTCCATTGAAATCACCGTTCCTTTCTTCTCTATCTTCTTCTTCGGAGTTGCCAAAGATCTCTATCCTTGTCGTCTTCGTCTCCCATGGTTTCGCCCTTCTTCTCTCCCATATAATCAAATCTCAAGATTTTTCATTCATTCATTCATTCTCTATTTTTATACTTTCCTTGGTTCGTTTTCGGCTATTATTGTAAATGGCGAATGCATCTGGGTTCCTCACTCCTTCAGTTCCTAACTTGAGAGTCAGGGTTTGGCCTCTCGTTGGCATGAACCGATTCGAAGGAATCTCCGCCAATGTTCTTTGCTTTAGTGCCATCGAAGGAACTGAGAAGCATGCTTCTGGTGTTTCCCCTTCTCAATCTCGGATACCCAGGTGAGTTTTCTCCCTATTGGGTCTCACTTTGTTACCTCTGCGCGATCTAAATAGATGATGCAATTTTGGCTCTCATATTTTCAAGATTGCTGCTTTGGATTTAAGATGCCATTTTGGAATCCTTTTTGCATGAATTATACAAATCGTGTAATTCATTGCCGATGGTGTTTTTAACTTGTCACTTTCATTTCACACTCTAATCTTTGCACGATTTGTATTTGTTATTTGATTATAGTTCTGTCATATTTGTCGTTTGATTTCATTTATAGGATTTTTAACTCTTATGTACTCGCGTGCCTTGGAATGTGTATGCATGCATCCTTGTTGAGTTTGGATTTTGGATATATGTAGTGGATAGCTTCAAGTGACATAACACTGCAATCATATTTTGAAGTTTGTTATCTCTTATTTATATAATTCAAGATTTCATGTCTTTACAGGCTTGTTAGTAAAGGCTGCAAGTTAGTTGGATGCGGTTCTGCTGTGCCGACTCTTGAGATTTCTAATGATGACCTTGCAAAAGTAGTTGATACTTCTGATGAATGGATATCTGTTCGCACTGGGATTCGTAAACGACGAGTTCTTTCAGGTTAGTTATTGGTATTTAGGCATTAATGGCATAAGCAGGATAGCTACAATGGTTAGGTTACACTGCCTGCTTTTAGCTTAGGCGCTCAAGGACTGTTCAACTAGAAAGTTTTAGTTGATCTAGGTTGAAGTTGGCTTTCATGGAGCATTGCCAGCTTTACAAACCCTGTTCTTGTTTCCATAAGATGATCCCCCAAATATGTAAATCAGAACTTGTTTAAAATCTTGCTGGAAGTTGTATAGTATGGTGATGGGCCTGGCTTGCTTTTGCTTGGTGTTGTGCTTGCAGGCAGAGATAACTTGACGAGTTTAGCAGTAGAGGCAGCTGGGAAAGCTCTCCAGATGGCAAAGGTTGATCCTGATGATGTTGACCTAATATTGATGTGCACATCTACTCCAGAGGATCTTTTTGGCACTGCACCACAGGTATGGGTTAACGATGTATAAGCTACATGCATGTTATTTAGGTTATGCGTTGTGAACAATGTTACAAACCTGAATATGCAGAGACACAAAACTGAACTTGTCTTCTTGTCCTGGGACTTTAATTGTGATGTCTGGAATATATTCTTTTTCTAAAGGGTCTTTGTGCTTTTTTAGATGCATAAATTCTTAAGTACTGTAAATATCTATTTACCGGTTATCTATACCTTGTACTTGTTCTTCATTTGAAGTTCACCGTTTTTCGTCAGTTTACATGCCTGTTTAAATTTGGAATATTTCTTGCATGCATTTTTAAGTGACAGCATTGTTCACTAAATGCAGTTTCTGATGTTGCAAACTCCCTCTTACAAATGGTTGAATATTGAGCTTCACAAAACTTTTCAAAGTTCCGCTGTCTAAATGCTTAAGTTTGTCCTAATTTAGTTTTCTTTCCAGGACTGGGTATCTTCTATAATTTTATCCTCTCCTATAGTTTTAATTGTCCTTACGAGTTTCAGATTCAAAAACAACTTGGCTGCAAAAGAAATCCATTGGCTTATGACATTACAGCTGCTTGTAGCGGATTTGTGTTGGGTTTAATATCAGCTGCTTGTCACGTTAGGGGTATGAATTGGTTATTTTGTTGACACGAGGTCTTAATACCTTCTAAATGTGATGAAAATCATTGCCCTTTACCTATGTGAATGAATGCAGGGGGTGGATTTCAAAATGTTCTAGTAATTGGGGCTGATGCTCTTTCACGATACGTTGATTGGACGGACAGAGGGACCTGTATTCTTTTTGGGGATGCTGCTGGTGCTGTACTAGTACAGGTAACTGTATATCTTCCTGACATTGTCTAACGTTAGTAGAAGATGTCAATTAGTAATTTGGATCTTGTTTCTTGGCTATTACTATAAGCTTATTGGTTATATTTGTCTTCTTCGTTTAAGATGACTGCAAGTTTTTGAAACTCTTGCGTAAAATTTAAGATGAAAGCAAACTGTTGTGCTAATCCTTGAACCAACTGAAAATTGCAAATAAAATATTACTGAAGTTCTGAGATGAAGTCTGCTGTCCTTTCATTTTCTGTTAACTGATTTATTGTTGCTTAAGAATGACAAAGAACTGATGCTTTTTTTTTAACAAGTAGATGACATTAATAGCAAAGGGATATAAATTGATGGCATTGTTCTGATGTTATGATTACACTGCAGGCCTGCAACAGTGAGGAAGATGGTTTATTTGGGTTTGATTTGCATAGTGATGGGGATGGTCATAGGTATGTACTTCTCATATTTTTTATTTAAGAGCTGTTCTATTCTTCCTGTTAGCTTCGTAATTAAGCACCTAATCTCACTTCATGTAGGCATTTGAATGCTGTAATTAAAGAAAACGAGACAAATAATGCATTGGATTCAAATGGTTCTGCATTAGACTTTCCTCCCAGGCGGTCCTCATATTCGTGCATTCAAATGAATGGCAAAGAAGTATTTCGCTTTGCTGTACGAAGTGTGCCACAGTCAATTGAGTCTGCCCTAGAAAAGGCTGGTCTGCCTGCATCTAGCATTGATTGGTTACTTCTCCATCAGGTACAGTGAAATGATCTACAAATCAAAACTAGGACATGTCATCTGATTTCTAATATATATATAAATATATATATACCTTGGGAATTTATGCTAGGAGTATCACTGATTACCGTACCAAATCTTTCATCTGTTGTCTATAATTACTCTTCTTAGCATCATTGCTTATAGAAAATGTGTGATGATAATTCAGGGGATAGGTAATATCTATTGGTTGAATTACTAGTGTAAGGAATTAACTGTTAGACCACCCATTACCAGGGTGTATTTTAGAAGAAATAAACCAAGTCACGGGATATAACTCCTGTGTGCACACCGTTAGTGAGCAAGGAAGCATGTCAGCAGGGGGAGGGAAATCATGAGGCACACACGTGGCAAAGGAAGATTGGGAAAGAGACCAATTCTGTTACAAAAGGAGAAAGAGAGGAAATGGGGAGGTGATTCGGCTAGGACGGACTCAGTGGAAGGGAGACAGCAGGTCCCTCGAAGCACCTGCACTACCTTTCTTTCTTTTGTTTCCTTTTTCTGAGAGTGTGAGAATAGAGGAATACTGCAATTCCTATCTCAGCTGATCTGATATCTTCTTAATATCAGCTCCAGTAGAGATTTGTGAATAGAAATCAATAAAAATATCACTCTGTTTTCCAGTTTCCTATCATTAACTTGCAATGATTTCTTCAAATGGACAGACAAAATGGATATGTACTTTTGCTTCCCTTTGCTGTGCATTTGTGATTTAGGCCATCCTAGGAGGCTACAAGGTAGCTATTAAATTTGTTTATATCATTTTTCTTGCTAGACTAGCAGGTATCAAGTACATTCATACTTTTGGTTTCCAGTAAAACAAATGTCTAATATAAATTAAAAGGTGGGAAACCTGAGCTTGATAGAATTCTTTATAACCAGCAATTCACTAGCTGCTCATCTCTGCTATATTATCAATTTGCTGAGTGGAAAGATTAATTTATGATTTAAAATAGAGCATCATTTGAGTTAACTTGGGAATTGCATAGCATACATGATAATATCTTACTTAGAGAAAGGAAGGTTGCCTACACTTATAGTGCCTTACTTCTTAATAAGTGCAGGCAAACCAGAGGATTATTGATGCAGTTGCCACTCGGTTAGAAGTCCCCTCAGAACGGGTGATATCAAATTTGGCTAATTATGGTAACACAAGTGCGGCTTCCATTCCCTTAGCTTTAGATGAAGCAGTTCGAAGTGGGAAGGTTAAGGCTGGCCAAACTATTGCAGCTGCAGGCTTTGGCGCTGGTCTTACTTGGGGTTCAGCAATTTTTCAATGGGGCTGAGATCTTGTCTGTCATGGCAGGATTGCAAATAGACAAGAAATTCATGAGCAAGTGCAGCTGTCCAAATACATTTGTAGAAATAGGGGGTTCTGGGAGGTTGCAGTGGGATAAGATAACAGTAACATGCAGCACTCCCTCAACTTGTTCTTTTTGTCTCCAATTCATAATCTCCTTGGTCTTCTTTTTCTGAAGTACCAATTTTCTCTTTCTGACTTATGTATTTGTTATTCAGATTGATTTTAAACAGGGCAGTTTAGTCAACAAGCTCTTTAGTTTACTGGAGTTCAACGAAGAGCCTATTTTATCCGTTCATATTATCATTGCTCGTGCTGAAGAAAATGATGGCTGGCTAGTGGCTAGTCTCCATATGAACTTGGTTTTTATGACTGTCTTGGGTCTTAGCAGACGCATTTCATATGTCTAGCCGTCTAGATTTGCTACTTTATGGACGTCTTGATGGCGTAGGCGTGCATAATAATAGTGAAGGAAATAGTGTGTAGAGAGAACGTGCTGGAGAAAAGAATCATCTTTGTTTCATATTTTTTAAATTTGTCATCAACTCATAATTGCCTCTACTTGGTAACTTGAACGTCTTCGGCTTGAAAGTAGGACTCAAAACAAAAAGAACTGCCAATGGCTCAATGAGTTCATTTTAAAATTATTTTTTTCCTAATAAATGAAATAAGAAAAAGGATAGTTCACAATGGGTCCCGCCCCCTCAACATTTTGGTTTTCAAAGAAAAAATGAAAATAGAGGAATTTCAATTTTCACAGACAATCTAACTACGCCTCTATACCTCTGTCAATCCATTCAGCATTTCGTATTTGGTCAGCCAAAAAGCTTCTGAATGACATTGACAGCAATCAAGTTCTTTATGGAGTTACTCAGCTATAAAATAAAATAAGAAGAGACATTAATCTTCACTGGAAAAAAAGGAAGAACCATTAATCACCAAAACAGAAAAATCATACTACAAATTATAGGTTAATATTGAACAGTGTGAAGAAGGTGACAATGCTCCAAAATCGCATCACTAAAGTTGATGATAATTTTTTTTATAATAAAAAGTTGATGATATATTAGTATAAGAAATACAGAAATTGTTAAGTATAACAGGTGTTTGGGCCTGCAGCTTGTGAAACCAACTCTTGCCAGGATTTTTTTTTGGTACATAACTCTTTCCAGCATCTTTAAGCCACACAAAGTAAAGAAATAACACCAAAGTTGTCAAATTAATGGTTGAATTTATAGGATTGAATCTCGCATTCCTCAAATTCTGCACCAAGCTGCACTAAATTTGAAGTTTTGAATTCCGGTATCCAAAATACCAGTATTGCTCACAAGTCACAACTAAAATAACAGTGTTGATTTAAGACTTTTCATGCCTAATAAAACGAGACAACCTACTTTTATGAGTTGATGTTTTTCAGGATTTTTCTACTGTGTCTTCATTTCCTTGCTTATTAGAAGAAAAGCACTATTCACACTCCTGATTTCTCAAACTCAAAAGGCAAGCTGCCATCCTTACACGACATTCATTCGAGCTTACCAAAATCTATTTCTGACAATGGAATAGTCTATTCGATCTCATTTAGATGCTGAATAATGGACTGTCTTTAGTGAAACTAGTTAAGCACGAATTTGTATCATTTCTCTTTATTTTATTTTATTTTATTCGCCCTTTTTCAGATATTGTAGGCTCAAATCTTGATATTGTAAAAGTTTTTTGGAGTTAAAACTTACTTACCACTTAAAACATATCTTGTAAGTATCATTTCTCTTTTTTGATAAGACAAAAATGTCATGTTACAATAAGGAAAGACAAATTATTTATGTATGAAACTAGTATAACCCTATACAAATAATGATAAGTCTATGCAAAGAAATAAATTTATATATTTTTCCCTTATAACATGATATATACTTTCATGTTTTTTGAAAATAAAAAATTCCTTATATAAAAATGATTTAATTTTAATCTATTATCAGTGTAAAATTTATTTACATTGTCATCTAATTATGTACTGATACATCATTAAAAGAGTTAGACTTTTTAAGTAGTTGTTGTGATAATCAAACTCTTTTACTTATTTAACAATATATGATTGAATGACAGTATAAAAGAAAATTATATTGACAATGAATCAAAATTAAACTCATATAAAAAATTGATAATAAAAATAAGTTACTTGAAGACTATTGGCAAATTGAAAGAGAGATTTGAACACAAGATATAAAATAAACGAATTTATTTAACCAGCTCCTGTCAATAGTTTATTGGTTTTAATTAGTCCTAGATTATAGTTGTAAAAATAATACATTATGCCCACATTCGTTACTTTAATTTGGTACGTACCAATGTTTTATTTTATTTTTTTGTTGATACATTTGAAATGCAAGTAATTGGATAAAGGAAAAAAAATAAGTGACTTAGTAAATCGAACTTTGAACATCATCATCGTCACTCTAATTTAAAAAAGTGATGTTGATACCAATTGAGTTTCAAGTTTCAAATTCATTTACTCATCATTACTTTATTTGTGTCAACAATAACAAATTCAATAGGTGAAACTCATTTAGCCGAGATGTAGCAAAACAATGGTAGTTTTTGTTTTTTAAGTTTAAATGGACAACTTTTTAAGAATTTTTTTTTTAAAAATATTAAATCTTTCTAGAATATCATTAATAATTTTCTTAATTACTTAAAAAGGGAAAAAAATTTAAAAGACACGTGCATTTAATATTTTTGAGAACTTTATATTTTTTTACTATTTTCTTTCTTTTTAAATAATAGAGAGAATTATTTAGGTGATTTTTATAAGAATTTAACATATCTCTATTTTTAATCAAAGTCTCATTTCATTGACAAAAATTTATATTCTTCTGTACCAAAAAAAATTTCGGATCATCTAAACTGAACCTTGTAATTTAGAAAATAAATTACAAAATTGTAATTATTAATAAAAAAAAATTATAAATTATAAATTATAAATTATATAAAATATCATAAATACGCGACTATCTTAATTTTTCATTAACGTTTTATAATTTGATATTTTACTATCAAAATTACACTTCTCACTTTATGCTATCTGAATCTAAAAAATAAAATAAAATAAAATAAAATAATCTATATTCTCCACCAAACGCGTCGCTTTTAATATTGTTGTCCATACTCCAAATGGACAACAAAACCTCCACACAAAAACCATAGGCCCAACAAGATGATGAATGGACGTCAGAGATTGTTTTCTTTTCTGAGTTATTTATATTTATTTAGAGAGAAAAAGAGAAAGAGATAAATTGCACACTTTCTTTCACTTTCTAGTTTCTATCTATCCAAATGGCGGATATTCCAACACCTCTCATTGCCCATTCATCTATCTTCTTCTCTTTCAATACCCAGAAGCCACATTCCTATTTCTCTGCCATGTCATGTAATTTGAGTTCTTCTCTCTAACCCCTTCTTAAAGATTTTAACTTTCTTCACTTTCTCAAATTTCTTTCATTGTCTCTATCTCAGCTAAAGTTATCACCTTTAATTAAAAGAGATTAAAAAAATGGCTGTGGCTACTATGGTTGCTGGGAGTCTTGGACTTCCATTCAGTGCTGATAATAGCTTCAGAGCTTTGGAAAAAACCATTTGCAGTGCGCCTATCTTGAAGGCCTCGTCTGGGTTTGGTGCCACTAAACCATGTTGCATTCTTTACAGAAGAAGGTAGGCTAACTGGGATTTTTGGTTACGGATAAGGCGATATTATTTGTTGGTCTCAACTCAATTATCCTTGATTACGCTGGTTCATACTGAATCATAAGAATTCCAGATTCTATTGATGATTCTATTGTTTTTATTATTATTATTATTATTATTATTAGTATTAGTGTTTATGTTATGTTTCGGATTCAGTTGCTGTTGTAATGTTTCACTTTACAATTTACTTAATTCAATTAATACTCCCAAGACTTTTGGTGTAAAAAAGATCTAGTGGAACTCATGGCACTGATATTTTGCTCCTCTGCTTGAAAGTGTTAATTCTGGCAAGTAATTTATTTCACTTATTCAGCTTTGGTTTTCCTAGCTTGTATCTTGCCAGAGTTGTATGTAGAACACTTGGAGGACTTATATATATGATCTGACTAATTAAGCTAGTAGGTTGGATGAGTGCTGAAAACATTCACTGCTATAGTATCTCCAAATAGTTTTAAACCCTTGTCTTTTCCTGGAAGATTCATGAACATTTAAAACTTGCAAAGTGAGTGTAACCTTCAGCTAGGACTGCACCACAATGATGTGTCCATTCTGTGTTAATTGTATGCACCCTTTTGTCAGATTGTCATCTTCTGGAACTACAATTGTCCCTCGAGCAGCACCTGTTACTGATGTGGAGGTATTTAGCGTAATCAACCTATATGATTGTCACTTATTGCATGTGAATAGGGAATACTTCATTTTTCTAATGCTTGTTGACTGTGATCAGTAAAAGATTTTCTTTCCATTTTTTTTCTGTGGAGAACAGGATGGAAATCAAGGCGAGACTGATACCATTCCAACTCCCATAGTTATAATTGACCAAGACTCTGATCATGATGCAACTGTGGTGGAGATAACTTTTGGCGATCGGCTTGGGGCTCTTCTTGACACAGTAAGCCATTCTCTGAGTAAATTGATGCTCATGTTTACTTATATAACGCATCTTTTTTTGGTATATGTTTTTATATTGTCAATATAGAATTTGTGGGGTAAGCAGTTTTTCATTCTGTATTATTTTTTTTATTTCATTGAAACATAGTTGATAGTGTGCATTAATAAAAATAATTTAAAAAGTTAACTCTCTACATGGGTTGCAGATGAATGCATTAAAAAACTTAGGTCTCAATGTTGTTAAGGCAAATGTCTTTCTGGATTCCTCTGGCAAGCACAACAAGTTTTCCATCACAAAAGCGTAAGTTTTACATGTTACGCAATATGTATGTGTTTGTAATAATGCACATGTTACTGTTCTATCATACTATTGGTTTTGTAGTATTTATTATGCTAAATGTTTGTTAATAATGGTTATCTTTTTTTGTCATTGGGAGTCATTTCTTCTAGTCTGAGCTGAGTTGGTTCCTCTTATCATTAAATTATTGTACAGAGACAGCAACAAGAAGTTAGCTTGAGATAATGTTGCCAAAAGAAGGAGAAAACAAAAATGAGTGGTCAGATGATTTTTAATTACCATTGATGATTCTCATAATCATATCTTGCAAAATCAATATAATAGGCACCATTCTTGTTAGCAAAAGTTCTCTGGATGGGATTCCACTTTGAGCTTGAGGGCGTCTAATCACAAGTTGACGGAGTATATGCAGTAACAGACTTCATAATTGGCCTGCGTAATAAATGTCAGAAATTTAGTCTAGCATAGTGAAACTTGTTTGGTTCAATTTCACCTTTTACTTGACAAATATCTCGGATTATGTTTTAACTAGCTTCGTTAGTAATTCATTGGATATGCTGGTGGAGCTTGGTTTGCAGTGATACTGGTAGAAAAGTGGAAGAGCCAGAGTTGTTAGAGGCAATTCGTTTGACAATTATAAATAATCTGATTCAGTATCACCCGGTATGCTAACCAACTATCCTCCTTTTTATTGGAGCATGATTTAGTTATCTACCAACAGGAAGTTCTCTGCTTAATTAGAGTTACATGTTTCAAACTGGTGGTCCAGGAATCAAGTTCCCGGTTAGCAATGGGAGCAGCTTTTGGACTTTTGCCTCCTAAAGAGCAGGTGATGAATGCTTATATTTTGCACTTTCAGTTGTAAAATATGAATTCCTCTCTCTTTCTGATAACATGCAGACAAAATTTCTAAATTTCATGAAGTTAAAAGCTATCCTAGCTGGAACCTGGGAGTTTCTTTTCTAAAATAAAAATCTTTAAAACAGATTTATCCTATCACAATGGATGCAATAAACAAGGCTTCGGGTAGAGACTGGGATTGGTATCAGAGCCTTACCAGAGCATTTTGGTACCATTTCCTAGCCAGGGCTACCAAACAATTCAAGAATCCATTAGGAACACCATATTGCTCTAACACAAACGCAAAGATTATTTTTTTCCTGAGAACATATGAAAGACCAAATCCTGTTGCAAAACAGAAGAGATATGTTAAGAAAAAATCTTACAACCCAAAAAGAGTTGAGAGTTGCCGAAAAATCTAAATATATTCTTTCTCCGCTTGTAGACATTAATAGTGACAAAGCAGAAACAACAGCAGCAATAATATGTAACTTATCATTATGCTTAATTATCCTGCCACTCTTGTCTGCCCATTTTTTTTTTCTTGATCACAATGAGAACCTTATCAATACTTTTTTTAACTGATAAAACAGAATTTCAATAAGAGAGAAAAGAAAGCATGCTTGACACATGAAATCGATTTTTGCTGAATAAAACTAAGAGTGGGAGCATTTGATTGTGTTAGGAATGAAAAGGAATTCCATTTTATTCTGTGTTACGTTCCAACATACTTGGAATTACCATTCCCACCCTTCTAGGAGGAATGATGGTACCAGTCATAGCAAAATCCAGACCTGGATTGGAATCATTACTCTAAGTCTGAGCCTTTTTTCCTGTACCAAACATAAGAACCATCAATGGAGGCAGGAATGGAATTGTCATTCCTACGTGCCAAATGTACTGAGGAAGCTTTGATGTTACCACATGATTAATCTCAATAAAATATATTGAAATACATCATGTATTTGTCTAATTGTCTCTGACCTTATTGGTCCCCTACAACCTTGTTATTTTGTTAAAATATTTCAGGTTGATGTGGACATAGCAACCCACATAAACATCTCTGATGATGGCCCAGATCGAAGGTAATGCATACATCTGCTTCTTCCTTAACATAATAGCTGTTCTTATCCAAACAAAAAATTGGTTGGTTAAAACTCACATAATATTTAAGCATGCCAATACCAGGTTTGAATTAGTATGGTACTTCAGGGCTGGGCAGTGCATGCATGCTGTTGCTGATTTGTTTTTCCTTTTGCAGTTTGCTGTATGTGGAGACAGCTGATCGACCTGGATTACTGGTCGATCTTGTAAAGATTATTACTGACATTAACATTGCTGTTGAATCTGGAGAATTTGACACTGAGGTATATATATCATATCTAAAGTGTGCAAATTTATTTTTTCTGACCTAGTCATTCAAACTCTGAATGTGTCAAATATAATTATTCAGCAAAAAAATAAAATAAAGGAATGTGTCAATCTCATCTAAAAGCTTTGTTGTCGAACCTAGGGGCTCTTGGCTAAGGCAAAATTTCATGTCAGCTACAAGGACAAAGCGATCATCAAGCCTCTCCAGCAGGTAACTTTACACTTTTGTTGAATGATTAGAAATCAAGATTGCCTCATACATTGAAGTAGGTTCTAATGAAGTATGAGCATCTGGTAGTAAACTTTACATGTTTTCAGTATGACTCTTCAGTCTCTGAACTTATTTAAATTCATCTCTGCCATCTGGCAGGTTCTTGCTAACAGCTTGAGATATTTCTTGAGGCGACCCACAACTGAGGAAGCCAGTTTTTGAGTGGCATCTCTAGCACAAAGTGCAGGACATTGTATTTTCTTTTGGAATATAACCTCCCTCGAATTGTAGAACGTTTGCATTCATTTCATTTGGAGGACAAATGCAGAATATAGTTAACCGAGAGCTTGAATGCATTAAATCATAAAATTGAATGAATTAACTTGGATAGCATTGTAAAGTTACGATTATCAATTTATTATTTATTATTTTCAAGTTCAAATGGTTCTGATATTTGCTCATAATATTCATTCTCATATAAAATACAGTGTCTAGGATAAGTGTCATGAATAAATTGGCGAGTGCTTTTGAGCAAGTTTACTGGTCCTACAATAATGAAATTAAGTTCGAATAGTAGTTTGGGACATCAAGAAACGCTTTCTGCAGGCTCCAAGAAGCCCATCTCATTGTTAGCGTTTCTTGAGGCTAACTAAAAATGTGGATTTCCACGAGTTTGGATTGGATTATTGGATTATTTGATTAATTTTTTTATTCTTACATTAAAATAGCAAGTTTATTATTGTGAAATAATTTAAATTGAATTAAACAATTACATATAAATTTTAAGTATTTAAGTTTTTCAATATAGTACAAGCATTAAAATAAAAGTAAAACAGAAAAAACATTTTAAAGTATTAAAATCATCATAAGTTTTATTTGTAATATGAATATAAGACATTAGATGTGTCTTATTTCACAAAGAATGTTATATATATATTTTTATATTACTTCACAGAAAAAGCTTTAAGTGGCTTTAAGTTATAGAGTTTTATAATACAGATGAGTAAGCTAATCATTAAAACGTTACTATCTTAATATGTAATTAATAAAATAAAAATAATTGAATGATTGAGACTTGAAAATAGAAATTAAAGATATACTATTATATCTTAGCTTTTTAAATAAATAAAAAAATCAAATGACAAGAAAATAATGTTTAAAATTTATTTACTTTTCAAGTCATTTTACCAGGTCATCAAGTCATTGAGTTGTAAAATACAAAATTCATAAACTGAATCAATCTTGGTCAGTTTTGATCAACTTAAACCCAATTAGATCCAATAATCTAACCTAAATCAATATTTTTTAATTAGTTTGAACTGATTTGTGAGGTTGATTGAGTTAACCCAAACTAATAAACACCTCTAATTTCTAGCCAAAGAAAATACTGAGGAAAAGATATTGAGGATTAAAAATAACGAGTACTAAGTACCCAAAGAAAAACAGTGTAATAGCATTGGCTTCGTTATTGCTGAGCGAATTGTTACTCTTCCTTCTGCCATTTTCTACTGCTGGCATTTTAACACTGTTGTGACAGTTAACCTAGGATAAATGATGACAGCTGGCTAGATTCTCTTCAGGTATGTGACTCCTGTGAAGCACTTGAGAATATCAGTATGTGTAACATCATCCAATAGCTCAACTTTATCTGAAAATATTCAAGATTTAACCTTTTTTTTTGTATAATACCTTTTGCTTTATGTTAAATATTCAAGATTTAACGCTGGTTTTGCTTTCTGCTTAAACGTTCAAACTTTTAATCTTTCAGCTCAATAGAACTTTCAAGTTGCAGAAGTTAATAACAAAGCTCTGACCTTTTTATCTTACTGTGCTAATGGAGGACAACTTCCATGTGGATCAGCTTCTGCCTTGCATGGATTTGGATTCATTGAAATTGGGATAATAACTATTACTTTTGTGTATTATTAAATCTTAAAATTATATAATTTTTTGTTAAATTTAAGTAACTTTTTTATTATACATTTTTATGCTGACAACAAAGGACTTATTTGTATTAAATTCTTCTCAACGCTAAGGGGGATTGAGTGAAAAAAGTTCTATTTTATTTCCAGCATATGTTTATTGAATGGCGTGCCACGTTGAGAAAAATCTAATCAAAGCTGGCTGAAAGTGGATCTCATACCAATATGACAAAAAGTAAAGTAATGATAAATTAATATGAAACTAGATGAAGACCCGCGCGATGCGCGGGTGTAAAAATATATTTATTTATTTTACTATAATTATGGTTCTTGAATTACATGTTATATATAAGTGATATTGGTAAATTTGATAGTTTCAACTTTCAATAATAATAAATTTCTCATGTGCTCCCAAGATTAATAATCTTTTATCCAATAATAATATATATCTTCTCATATCGATTAATTGATCAGAAGGGGAAAGAGAAATATCAACTTCTTTCTTAGTTTTTGGCCATTAGAAATATCAAATTATTGAACCCTGTTTTAGTATATTAAAAATACAAACACTATATTTATAAATAAAAAATTAGTCTTGGTTTTTTATTTTGCAGTATCACCAAGAACAACACTTCTTCTGAATCTAATACAACTCTAATCACTTCAATAGGTGGCCTTTCAAGCTGGTAATAGATCAATTGCAAAATCAATATGCTCTAGAAGTAGTCTACTTGAAAACATCTCAGATTCTCAATGTTGTAGTCTGCTCACTTTTCGCTATCCTAGAGTTCTTCAATGGTTTTATAGGCACCATAGGTCTCATGAACAAATCCAGTACCCTTAATTAGTACCCTTAATTAGCCTCTCCTGCATGAGTTAATTCCATGTGTTATTGTCCAGCATTATAATTGTTATGCCACACATGGATACTAGATAGAGAACCAGTGCTCCAGTGGAAATGCTAGAATAAATAAATACTGATAGGTGAAAAATTGGATTAAACTAACTACTTGCTTGCTTAATTTCAAAGAACATGGCTATCAGACCTTCAGGTATAGACCAGTCAAAGACATCAAAATTTTCCTTGATCCTGGTGTAGTTAATGCTCATAGTTAGCACACTATGTCCCATTTGCAGGCCCCACTAAAGGGCTACTTGTGCTGGCGTCCTTCTCAATTTTTCTACAACCGTATTGATAACTGGATTCTTAAAGATGTCACTCAAGACTACCAGGCAACCCTAATGGTTAATATCCCTGAAAAGGGAAATTTATCATGATAGATAATTAGCAATCAAACAAATGGTGATACCACCATTTGAAGATGTACCAACATCATTTTCAATTCGTTTTAGACAATTTTACCAAAAGAAGTAAAAAAATAATTATCTTTTCTTGAACCCTTAACATTTTGCAATGAGTCACTGGATGTATATGCATAAATATGAGTTATTCTTAAAATGATTTATATCTGCTACACTTACAGAGATATGAATTCCATTAGATTCACATAATGCATTCAACTTTGGCTGCTGCCATGCTGGGTGGTATTCACTTAGTTAATAGCAGGAGGAGTAGGAGGTACTTGTGCTATCTCCAATAGATCTTTAAGCTTCTTGGAAGAGAAATTGCTCACTTCGATAGCTCTAGACTTGCCAAAGTCATAAAGTGCCTCCAATGATACATTATATTTGAACATGTGTCACTGAATATCAAACTCTATGTGAATGGGCGCTCGTCCTTCTTCAAATGCAATGGCAAATGGCGCAATCACATGTTCAAAACCTATTGTTGCCCATGTGCATGTGCCTAACTAATATAAATATATAAAGAAAAACCCTTTATATATATATATATATATATATATATATATATATATATATATATATAGAAAATTCCAAGTACTAAATGGACATCTACAACAATGATGTCTGAGGCATGCTACAACTTTTTGGTCAAATTTGAAACAACTTTTTCCATACTACATTTAGTCACATACATAAGATCTGAGAACGAAAGGCCCTGATATTGAGAAGGGGAAAAAAGAAAATAGAGATCAGTATCACAAATGATAATTAGATCAAAAACATTAAATGGATAAAACCATTCAAAAGAATTCTGGGACAATCAAATAAGTGACAAAAAATTTGTAACCTTAAATAAGAGAAAATTTTGAAACAACAAATACTGCTAAAAGAGAAATAAAATGTCAACCATAAGTTAATGAAACTAATTAAAGAACTCACAACAATCCTAGCAGTTCCATACCTTCCACCACATGTAGCCATATCAAATTTGAAATATGCTCAACACGCCACATCAAATCAACCTGTTGAGAACCCTACTACATATGAAATGCAGAGAAACATGAAAGCAAAACGGGACATCTTAGGAAGTGGCTAGAATAAATGATAGAATAGATTACTTTGTCCATAACTCCCAAATAACAACCCAAATATTTTATCAAGTGCGTAGAGTGAATATTTCAAGCAAAATCTGGAGTTCTAACAAAACTTTGATTTTTTTTGTAAAACTTGGCAAGAAAATTGAAGTCATAGGCGGAGAGCAGAGCTCACTTGTAAAGCAGATAAGCATCGCCATCACTGGCGCTAAGGGTGCCAAAGAGGCAAATGACCTATTTCATAGCTTGAGAAACAGGGATTTGTTTGCATATTCTACAATGATATACGAATGTGGAATAAATGGAAGGGCATTTGACGCATTCAAGTTATTTGAACAGATGTTGGGAGAGTATATTTGCCCAAATTTAGTCACCTACACTGGACTTTTAACTGCCTATAATAAATATGCCTACAGGTTTATGTGATTGCTGGGGTTTCAAGTTTAGGGAGCTCTACTTCTTGCCTACAGGTTTATGTGATTGGCTACGTATAACATTTACGTTTGAATGAATATTATTTATAACTAAGAAAATAATATATACGACTTATACTAAAAGTGTATAATACATTATGTACAGTAAATGCAAGATGGTCACTAATACTCATTCTTTTACTGTGAACATCATTAATATGCCTAAAACATATATTCTAAAGTCTAAGTCAAATGCCATAATAATGTTTTTTATTAAAAAATAAAAAATAAGAAGAAAGGGGACAAAATTCAACATACAATATTTTTCTTTCCCTTCAAATAAATTAGTTTAACAACCATAACACAAAAATTATTATTATTTGGGAAAAGGATAGAACCAAAAGATGCCAAAAGAAATTTGTAAAAAAAAACAGAAATCATGAATAAATACTTGAATATATTTAACATATTTTGAGAATATAATTAATGCGCATTATTAATTTCTTTAAAAAAAAATTAACTCCTCTAAAATAATTTTTTAAGAATAACATGACATAACAGTATCATGTTATGTTATAAGAGAGAAATGTATAAACTTTTTTATACATGAACCAACCATTATATGTAAGAATTTAAATCCTTGGGCTAACTAAAACAAAGTTACACATTTCTCTTAGTTAATAATATTTTATTGAGGAAAATTCAATAAGAATGGTCATAAGAACTTATTGTTGATATTGAAGTAGCAGAAGCACCTTTAACTGCAGGGAGGCAAGCTCAAAATTGACATTTCATATCTGTTTTCATCGATGTCTTTTTGTTACGAAAACAAACAGTTTTACAAAAGATTAATGTTCAACACAAACACGTTAATAAAACAATAAGAAAATGTGCAGACTTTGTTGTGACCATGGATTCAATTCACAGGTATGCTTCATTCTTATGAGGCTCTCTCTCAAAAATTTAGGAGGCTCTATAATATAAGCTGCTGGATAGACAATAAAAGCAATGGCTCTATATTTGAAAAGGCTTTAAAATCAATAGCTAATGAGCATGCAAGCATTCCTTACTAATAACTTTTTTTTATTTCCTCATAATAACTTACTAACCAAACAATTTGCAATTTCATCCTTCAAACCTTTGATTCATCTTATTGTTCAAGGGAGTGCAAAACGAAGGAAATGAAAGATTCACCATTACAGAGAAATTTGAAGTAAAGAAGTTTTATGAAATTCATCAAATACAATGCTTATGTTTTTGACAAAAGCAGGAGTATATGAACATTCAAACCAAAAGCACAACATTCTCAAATTAATATCTCAAACACAAGGATGGCTAGTAATTACCAATTTGGCTTCAAGTTTGCAGCCACAAACAATCAATAACCAGCTGTCGCAATCAACAAAGCATTCTTTGACCCAATAATCCACACCACCAAAGAAGCAGCCACAGAGAAAAATCTGAAAGACAAATACAAGATCCCAAGTGAAGTCGTACCCAAGTCCTGCTCCTGAAATAAAACTCATACCCAAAAATGATCACAAGCGTCGAAAATCACAATCAAATTTGTGAGCCAAGATAAATCATTTGAACTGAGACTGGAACTTGGGAGTTTAATTTCCTTCTTCTTTAAACCAAATGCAAAAATTCAAAGAGACTCACAGTGTTGAGAGTGCTTTGTAAATTTTGAGTAGCCCCATAGGCTAGAAAGATCAACAGAAACGCCAACCTCAAAATGTGAATATCCTTCGTATGCTTCTTAGGTGCTTGAAGTGGTGAATCATCAGCGCCAATGGTGTCTCTTTGTCGTGGTGAATTACAGACGCCACAGGTTCTAGTTCTCAATCGATCGATAGCTATAAAAACCTAAAAATTTGATTGCGTCAGAACATTGATATCTAGACAAAAGAATTGTCGGATAGAACTTTGCACGCCATAAGAAGCATATAAAAGTTCAAAATACCTGAATAATTTAGTAAATGTGATTATATAATACTCTGGATGGTTGCCGAGAAAGTGTGGAAATCGAAGGCGGCGAGAGGCAGGCGACAAGCTTTGCATTGACGAAGATGAGTGCTGGGGTTACATTCACAACGGATGAAGAATGAGCGAGAGAGTGGTGCTCTCTCGTTTGAGCAACCATTGACTACATGCGGCGTAACCGATTAAAGAGAAAAAGTTGAAGAGAACGGAGTGCTTCTTAATTGCGATTGTGGTTTTTCCCTGAAATGAGGGGAAATGAATAATCTAGGAGTTGAAGCTGGAGATGAGAAATGAGGGCAGCTGATACGTGAACGATGCTGAGGTGTCGAAAAAGAATGACAAAGGAAATCTGACGTGGAGAGAGAAGAGAGTTCAACTTAGCTTATGTGTCCTTCGTACAGCTTTTGAGCCTAAAATTATATATTATAAATAGATAAAGTTGGTTAAAGCGGGAGTTTTAATAAAAATGAAGTGGATTGATTAATAATGTGGTAGTTTGGGATGAAATAGACTATAATGGTAAAAAAATATATTATTTTATTATTTGGAAGTTTAAAAAAGGAATGAAGCGAAATTTCACTTCATTGTTTAAAAGTTACAATGGTAATTAATCGAGTGGAATGAAAATTATCTAAAAATAAAAAGAAAGAAAGTGTTCCATCCCAAACCTCCCAAATTAGAGGGTATAAAAATTTGAGAGTTTGAGCGGTATGGAGTGGTTTGGGTTCCCCTTCTTAATCATTCCACTCAATTACTCTAAAAATTCCCAAACAATGAGTTGGAATTTTTTTACCACTCTACTCTATTATTAACTACTCCATTCCATCCATCTAAACATACCCTAACTGAGTCACATAAAAAATAAATTTAGGGAGAACTCAAAATTTTAAGAACTTTAATTCGCATTCATTAGATTATTAAAATATATAATATAATATAAACAAGAGTAAACTAGAAATTTGGCCTTCGAAAAATACAGGTGACATCGGTTTAGTCCTTCAATAATTTTTGACATCAAAATATTCTTCGAAAGTCTCCTAAGGCCATTTAAGAGGACCAATTTGATGTCAAAAAATAACTTTAAAGGACAAATTTAATGTGAAAAAATGACATTCGAAGACTATTTTAATGTTAAAAATAACATTCGAGAACTATTTTGATTTCAAAAATGACATTCAAGGACTATTTTGATGTCAAAAATTATTGGAGAACTAAACTAATGTCACTTATATCTTTAGATGATCAATTTGAGTGTTTACTCTATAAACAAATACACATATTTTACAAAAATAAAAATAAAAACTCAAACTCTATATATATTCACCCCATACAAAGAATTGATCGTAATTGGGTTCAAATAACCTTGATAACAAGCATGCAGTAAAACCAGTGGCTTGAGGCCCATTGTTACCAATTCTACAGGAATATATAACATGCCAAATATTCAGTTAAAAATACCTTTTCCAAGTTCCAACCTTAGACCAGTCAGCTATAGTTTTTTCAGAGAACATGTTACACTTGTTTGACAAAAAACAAAAAGTAAAGAAGATATAGACGACAACAATAGATGGCCAGATTCTCTTCAAGTGTGCAACAATTCCTGTACCGCACTTGGAAGTCTACTGCCTATAACCACTAAATATGCGTACTACCAGCCAAAAACTAAACTTTATCTGAAACTTCCATTCATTTTTGTTTTTTTGTTGCTTTTGTAGGTAAAAGTAAAAGTATATTTCTTTCTACAATAAAAGATATCCTTATAGTACACTTTACAATTTTTAATCAAATTACGATGTGTGATGATTGGAGATATATAGCTTCAATAATCATTGACAGATTACAATGGCAGAAAGACAAAAGATTTTACCAACATTTTCATTTTGTCCCTCCAAAGAATTACCATTACCAATTACCATGACTCTCTATATTCTATAACATGATATATCTCAGTCAAAAGTCACGAGGATCAACGAAAATTACTCTTGAAGAGGATCTAGAAGTGAACCAATCAGATGACCCACATTTTTCAGGGATATTCTCAAGATTCTTAATGCACCACATGTCCTCTGCCCACGAGAACTTGCTCCAGTGTGGGACTGCGTCTCTAACTGGGTCCCTTTGGCCCAGTTCAGCCACAATGGCCCCACAACCACCATCATCTCTAGCCATGTTATGCACGAAGCCGCATAGACACTTCATGAGATGCCTACTATACTTTCCCTCCATGTGTAGTCCATACAGAAAATAAACCCCAAATGGCCTAAACACATCAGGAAAGGAAGGTAGCCTTAGCCATGGCATCCATTCATCCAATAACCTTGTACCTACGCAGCAGGCATGTGCCAGTGGTGACACCCCCTTCACTTGCAATTTGAACACTTCGTTGGTATTCCACACACTTAATATTGCAAAGCTTGGAGGGAGAATCCCCCTTTCTGGATCACATTTGGAGAGGTACTTCTTGGGGATGGCCATGAGAGTGCCCAAATTGAGCTTGTTAGACAAAATTAACTCTATGTCTCTAGGGTAAAATTCTGAATTGGCAAACATATGGTTGTACATGGACCCGGCTAGGCGTGGCGGAAGGCGAACCACGGCAACACTGGAGCTCATTGGCTTGTAGTGAGCATGAACAGGTTGCACTAGCATGGTTAGAGTCCTGAACTTTGAGTATCCACATTTTTTTGTGAACAAATTGATGGAGGGCTCATTTGTACAATCAGTTGCCATATATGCATACTTAGCCCCCTTTTGTCTGCACCACTCTTCTAAATGTTCAACTAGTTTTGTGCCAATGCCAAATCTCCTGCATATGCCAAGAGAAGTTTTTAACTTCGTATTGCATTTTCAAGTATCAAGATATTTATATCTACTACTTTTGGGTTTTCATTTTATTCATTTTTTTTATTAAAAGTAGATATATAATTGAAAGTAATTAAACCGGAATTAGAATTTAGAGCTGGATCATGAGGATGATTTCAACCGAATAGAGAAGTAGACTTTTGTGGACCATGCTATCTAGATGAAGAACTCAATACCAAATTCAGTGAAATAGTTGGAAATAAGAATAAGACATCCTATCTCATTACCAGTTTCTTACTAAAGTACCCTTAGTGGATACATGTGTCAATGACAGGCTAGCTTGCCTATGCTTTTTCACCTTTCCATGATACGAGGAACATTATTACCTTCTCTTTTTCTTAGAATCTAATCCCCACCACTTCTTTTTCTTAATTTTTCGTTTCCATTATTTTATAAAGTCAGAATGTGATTAGACCCAAGCACACAACATGTAGAGAGAAAGGGAGAGAGAAAGGGAAGGAGAGATGAATTGGCAATGGCAAACAGAACAGCAAAACTGTTTCTGAACCGGAATAAGAAAAGAACAGAACTGTTATGACTGTTTGTTTCTTGCTTTTGGTATTTATCTGAAACGCATGCACATTAACCTCCAAAGGACCAATCAAGAGTACTGACTCTCACGTTTCTCTGAATTTCTTTTGATGCTTTTAGGCAATGTGCAGTACAGAAACAGATGGAAGCAAACCAAAAGCATATGAGCAGTGAAATAGAACCTGTGTGGGGGAGAGACCCTCAGCCCCAAAAGATAAGCCAACTTTACATGAACCGAATTCCCTCGTGTAACTGTTTTTACACACCCCCTTATCACCCCAACAACTTCTCCTTCTTCTCCATATTCTGCAACCTGTTTCGAACAAATATAACATTAATTAGGCCAAAACCAAGAACTTATCTATATATTCAAGTTCAAGCAGAGTTATCTATATATATTCTGCAATAGCAGCAATACATTATACAAATATGCACATTTATATGTTGATCTAATATTTTTTCTTGTTATAAAATTCAAGATAATTTAAAACAGAAAAATAATGTCAAATTTAATTAGAATTGTATTTGTAGTTAGTTTTACCAGCATGACATGTAATGGAAAGTGACGGATACGGCATATGGGGTCGCCCATGAGGTCAGTGACAAGAGATGGCTTTCCTCTCTGCCCAACTTCACAAAGCCTCTCCATTTTCTCTACTGCCATTTTGTGTCTATCTTCATCATACTCTCTTACCACCACCAATGGCTCCTCCACCGTCTCTAATGGTGATTTTGGCCAACTTTCGGCTGCTATCTTCTGAGACATAGTATATAGATGAATATAATAGTAAGCAACAGAGAAAGAAGATTAATAATATCCCTTGCTTCTTCTGGGTTGTGCTAGCTTCGATAAGCTTACAATGCCCATCACCCTATCAGTATGTATATATACATCTTAGAACTCCACCCCCCCCCCCAAGAATATGCTGACGTGGCACCTCCCCAAATTTTAGTGGACCTTTTTATTTTGGGAAAAAAATGAAAAAGAAAAATCTAAACTTGCATTCTGTTGTTTCTATTCCATAGTATATTACGTCATGGTCATATCTTCTTTTCTTCGTAGTAGTGCGTGATCCAATACATCATGTACATATATCTAAATTAAATATGCACTGTTGCGCCTGCACACTTTCTTTGTGAGAGACAATACACCACATATTATTTTCAATTATTGTTGACATTTCAAGTTTATTTGGCCTTCACATTAAATGTGCAGAAGGGAAAGAAATAACAATAAGTAAGAAAGGCACTACACGGTGTTCATATTCACAATGTGCAATGCCCACAAGAGGATAATGATGTCTTTATAATGATAACAACAATGACGACAATAGCAGTTTAAGTTAAGTTTTATCCGCAGTCAAAGTAGTGGCCTAACTGTGCAATAATTGTCCTTTCTTCCTAATAGAAGTGCAGTTATCCCTATCTAAAAGTTCAAGGCTTGAGATTTCTTAAGGTTTGAAATGAGAGGTTTTATTTATTCCTAGTGTAAACCATGTGAGTTCATATAAGAAGACTAAGTTAACTTATGTGCCTTTTTCTTTTTCTTCTTTGGTTAAATTTTCTCAATCAGTTATTGAATGAGCAGGTGGTGGGTCACTTAGTATTCATTAGAATCATGATGGCAAATGTTTTTTTAGATGCACCCAGGTGTTTGAAAACCAGAAGCCTCAACCTTTGATAAACAAATCCCTTATCATATTACTTTCCTTTCACCAATTATTGAGGGAGGTGGGATGAAAAGCATGCCTTTCACCACGTTTTTGGTGAACATGTGGGATGCTACTGTGAGGATCAAGAGGGGGTGTTGATCACCATCATCATATGCACATATTAAGCTCTTTTTCAATTTTTATCGTACTATTCCTTTGTTTGTTTATGTTTTAAAAGAATGGTGCCAAGTGTTATAAAAGAACAAGTGTTCAATGGCTACGCGCGTCCCTAGAAGCTTCACTCTAACCCATATCTTATAAGCTGATGTGTCTTGTTTCTAAATTGGGATGACGTTTGCTCTTTTATATCTGGTACATTGTGGTCCAAATGTACGAGAAGTTACCTGTTTGGGAATAGAAAATTTAATCTAGAATTTTAGACACTTTGAGTCCTATCATTGGGGCTACTTGCTACAAATGATACATACAAATGGTACAAAAACAAAAAGAACTCTTTTGACATCAGAAACGGAGAAGTCTGGATACAGAAGAAAGCTATGCATATACCAAAGTTCTGATTAGGTTCGTATGGT
Organism: Styphnolobium japonicum; assembly: GCA_023212625.1. Taxonomy (NCBI): domain Eukaryota; kingdom Viridiplantae; phylum Streptophyta; class Magnoliopsida; order Fabales; family Fabaceae; genus Styphnolobium; species Styphnolobium japonicum. Next base: position 6,919,290 of record JALBWW010000007.1, on the reverse strand, counting down.
GAACTATCACAAAAATGTGAAGCTGGTCAAGATGAAGTTGCAAAATCTGATTTGCCATATTAGTAATCGATGTAAAGCTTATGAGGTTGCTATACTATGATATGAGGAAGTTGTGTTCGTTGTCCATATGCCATGAAAATCATCGAAGTTTGTAATTTTGGTAAATAATAGTCGTGTGGTTAATGGCCTCTTTTCTCTGTCGAACTTTTCAAACCAATATGTTTTCTTATTCTTTTTAGTTTTTATTACTGTTTGTTTGCTCGAATTTTCTCTTAGAAACAAGAAAGTCAAATAATAATGAAAAACATCCAATTATCAAAAACACGTGTCCTGAAGTTTTAATGCCAAGTCTTTTTTTACAGAAATTTGATGCCTATAAAACAAAGGAAAACTGATGTGACTGCATTTATGAGGGGAAATATTGCATATGACCTGCCTGCCAAGCTTTTGGTAATAAGTTCCCTTTCTGCTAAATAAAGCAGAAGTAAAAGTAAACTAAGATTTACCAACATCTACAAAGCTAAATTTCAGTACTTCTTAGAAGGAGTACTTTTTATTTATCCTTAAGAGTCTTGCTGCTCTTCTGCTAGTGAAATAAGAATTTTCCATATTCCTAACTAGGATACATGGAAGAATAACAAGTAAAAATGTTCTAAGCGTTCAAATAAAAATTTATGTTCAAACGAAATAGAATGATCCTATAATATCTTCTTTTAGTTTGCACTTTCTTTTGTAGGACTTATCCTTCTCCTTTTTAACGGCGAGGAAAACAGTATAAAGTATAAACTTTGTTGTACCACTTTTTTTTTCTTTTAATTCCCTTCGTCCACTAAGATAGATTTCTATGGAATTTATTGACCCTCTATTGCTATGAGTTTCACATGTTTGATTAGTAATCTTTATTTGGCCTTCACTAACTATACGTAATTGATTATAACAGCAAATTGATATTCGATTCTGATTTGTCATTTCTGAGATCAATGACAGAGTTATATTGATTATATTCTTGTGTTCTTAGAGTAAACTAATGAGAAGCAAAGACTAGAGATTACAATCATTCTGGCATTATATAATCCTCGCTGAATCTAAGAATGAAGATAAATTAACATGGTGGGTAATGTGGAAGTGGGAGAATGCATAGGAATTTATGCAAATTCCCTTCAGAAACTAACTTTACATTATAAAATTCCATGGTTTATGTGTTAGTTTCTTAAAGATTAGGGATTGACCTGAGAAACTTTTATGGGTTGGTACACATAAGTAAAGGAAATATCAAATATATTTATTTTCTTCTTGACATTAATTCCCATGAATTTTCAATTTATCTTACAAGTCTCTTTTTTTTTTTTTTCCAAGCCCTATCAAATTATACGTTTCAATGGTTGAATCCTTTGACAGATAGCAGATGACTATAGTTTTTTCTACAAAACTATTGGTATGGTAGGATTCCGACTAACCTAATCATAGCCGTAGGTCAGTTATATAGACTATCATGAGTGAATCAAATCTTTCATAACAAAATTCAACAAAGGACTGGCAAGAGGGATGCATGTTCCAAGAATGTGCCACCTCTCAAAAGTAACATTCCAAATTAGAGATAGGTATGCATCTAGTTTCTTTGTTAACATTAGTGAAACACATGAAATTATTTATATTGTGATTAAATAAAGGTTAACTTTCCTTTATTTTGTGGCGCTTGGCATCACATGAACAAGGTGGTCCATCACCTAAAAAGAAAAAAAAAACATATAAATACTGTTTATCCCTAATCATTATACTAACCATAGATATAAAAGTATTCCCATGAGTCTAAAACGCAAGTTTAATGTAAAAAAGTCTAACCAAAAAAAAAAAATGGTACGCTTGAGTAAATTTATGTAGGCATGCATACCAAGACGACTAAACAATGCTAGTAAAGCAAACACCTCCAAATAATTATAGAGGGTATCTATTATCAGGGGGCGGGGGGAATGTAAGGGTCTCAAATCATTGGCTTTCTACGTACAAAAAAAAAATCATTGCCTTTCTGTTCAAAATGCACATAAACAAGCACATAAGAATGTAATAGGCACTGTTTGAATTACCTATTGAGAAAAATACAATTATATATTAAATCAAAAATGCTCATTAATAGATTATCCTATACAGCTTGCAGTATAATGTGTGTTTTTTTTATGAAAATAAATAAAAAATAACTAATTTGGGTTCGATTACTTATCTACCCAAGAATCTCTCCTAGTTATTATCATGACTAGCTCACAAAGGCCTTTATGCTTAAAGGCGAAGAAGTGACCACGGTGTATCAGCTCCAAAACAACTATGGACTTATTTCAGCTTCAGGAAGGTTCGGCAATGAGAGTAATTTTTACCTAGGAAGTTGTGATGACTGATGATACAGGGAGATGAGATCCATAAGGGAAGCCAACTGAAGTACCCCATTTTTCATTCAAGAATTTTGGTATCTGACCATTAATATTATCACGGTAACCTGATATTTTCGTGTACTGCTGGAGAATGGAGGTTCTATTCTGCTATAATCAACTCATAGTAGCAACTAAGTATAGTGCTATTCTACTAGGCATTAGCAACATTCAACGACATTTGTAATTAGCCAGAGAACAGAGCATGACTGGTCCATAATATTATGCAGAAGCAATAGTTGCAACCTTCTGAAATGACTGCAATTGGCAATAGATAACCTTATGTAAGTATTATAACAATAAATGCAAAACTTCTAAGAAATCAACTTAAAAGAAGAAGAAAAAAACAAAGAAAGCAAGAATATATAACAAAATTAATAACTAAAGTGTGTGAGATACAGTTTCCTTTGAGAGGATATTTCTATCAAAAATGTCAATGTTAGGAATCAAAGCCAACAACAAACCTCCAAATCTCCAATTGCTATTCAATTTTGGAGCAATAAGACGGTAGTTTAGTTGGTGGTGGATTATTGAAGTGCAAAGAAGGTGACGGTAACTCTCTCAATAAATATTTGATTGTTAATTTATTTAGTGTACTGTCAAATATTTATCAAAGTAACCGGTGCTAAACAAAAGTACTGGTGTGGTGTAACTCCCATTAAGTTGGTGGGTTATCATAATATTCATCTTATGCATAATTAATTTCATTATCCTTAATATTTGTCATAAACGTGAGTAATTTCTCACCTTTCTTAAAAAAAAGATTTAATCGTGGGAAATTACTAGTGGAACCTTTAAGAATAATGCTACCTAGCATAAAAATTTAGCCAGAATTTTATCAAATGATGATTGTTGGATAAGTCAAAATAATAGAAATTACTCATTCATCTAAGGATCAATATTAATGTTAACTCATTTTTTCAAACATTCTGAAAAAAACTATGACTATCTCATATTTTCAAAATCTAAATAAGCATTGATGGCAGAATTGAGAACACGTTAATCAAATTCAAACAACTTTGAGCCATTTGAATACAATCCAAGTACTTAAGAGTATTATTTGCATTAATTCTCTTTCACTTTAGTCTTACTTCAATTAATGTGATGTATCTTTATCCTCTTCTAAGTCTTATCTCTCGCTGTTCACAATCTCCGTTATTCATAAACATAATTAAGTATAGTTCCCATTGATGTATACCTCTCGAAAGCAGCATTCCAAATTAGAGATAGGGATGCATAATTTCTTTGCTCACATTATTGAAACGCATGAAATTACTTATATTGTCATTAAATAAAAAAGGTTAGGTTTCCTTTTTCTTGTAGTGCATGGCATCACATAACAAGGTGGTCCATCACCTAAAAAGAAAAAAAAAACTGACACTGCTATATCATTACTTTTAACCATAGATATATGAGAACAACATAAATTCAATATGAAATGTAAGGGAAAAAAAGAAAGAAAAAAAGAGGTAGATTTGAGTAAATTTATGCTGGCTTGCCTATCAATAAGACTAAACAATACTAATGAAGAAAACAACTCCAAATAATTATAAGGGCTTGTATTAAGTTAAAATGCTAATTTTTTTTTCTTCTATCCTTTTAATTATACCAGAAATAAAATAGTAGAACTTGAAAAAGTAAAAAAATAAATAAATAATAATAAGTAAAACTTAAAAAAAAATAAAATCAAATTTTGGGTTGGAAGTTGAGGAAAGTCCCAAATTGGGCCAGAACAGAAGCAGATGCATAATCCGAACTAACTATGAGTCTATGACCAACAACTGGTTCATTTTCAAAACTGACCAAGAAAAGAGGATCTAGTGTAGTAGTGACTGATATTTTCCCGGAAAGTAGAGAAGGAAAATAAGCGAGAAAATCCAGTGATGGGAATTGCGGCGGCTGTTGGGGTACTGGTACCCTTCCCGTTCTACTATTGGCTGTGGAATTGGCCTCAGTCATGGGTGGACCTCTGCGGCAAAGGGCGGGACCCATCGAAAGTGATGGCTTACGTCTCTCATTTCTTGAAGTTGGTTCAGTTCATTTCCCTCTTCTCCGTCTCTTCTCTCCTTTGGCCTCCTCCCTTCTACTTCTGGCCCCTTTTTGCCTTTGGCCAATTCCTCAACTTCAGGTCACTCCATTCACCTTTTTCTTTTTCTTTTTCTTTTTCTCTCTCTTTGTATTTTCTGTGATTCCTTGTTTTCTGGGTATTCTGGAACTTGGGTAGGGCTTATCTTTCTGGATCTAATAATGGGGGTTTGTAAAGTTGGTTCCTTTAGTGTGCTATGGTATTATTGATTATGTGGCAAATTTTATGAACCCTTTTAGGAGATATGTGATATGAGAACCGATGTTCAATTTACTGATTAGGAAATCATAAAAGGAGTTGGTGTGATGATGGACTGTGACTGATACTTTTGAGATTATGGTAGTGTTGGGAGGGAAGCATTTGGAAGTGGTCTAGCCGTAATAATGGATTGGTTGGTGTAATTCCTGATGGATGTTGTATACGCAATTCTAAAAATTGAGACATCCTTTATACGAGTGTCATTTCTATGAAATCTGAAATATGCAAAGCAGATCTTAAAGCTGTTGGATCAAGTTACTAACATAATGATTGGTCGTGAAATAAATGTCCCAAGTTTGATATAGGAATTGGTACAATGGAGTAAGTGCATAATGCAAGACCTGGGATAGAAACTTTTTGAAGAATGTCATGTTGTATGGAGTTGCTTGCTATGCCTATATTCTGTGTGACTGAGTAGAGAATACTATAGCTTTAAAGCAACAGTAATTAAATCAGATTCTGTGGCTAAGCATATCAATGTGCAGGAGCGATGATTCTAGTGCTAAGCCCCGTTAAGCACACTCTGGAACACCCAAAATTCTTACATGTAATTAGTAAAGATGTAAAAAATAAAGGACTATGTTTTATTTTGGGAAGCACTCCCTGCAAGAGACTGATATCTGCACTTCAGCAAATTATGTATCCGAATAGATGATGTAATGGTTTACAAATTAATTTTCCCAGAACAAAATAATAAATTAAGAAATACTGAGAAGATGCTATCATTTTGATGAAACAGTGTATGTAATTTTTAGCCCTTCTCTTCCATCTTTTTCTTTTTAAGGTTTTGATGTGCCTAAATATTCTCTTGTGCCTTACTTTTAATTAGGGATACAGTGCTTTGACTGTATTGCTTTGATGTTTGTGTATCCATAATGGTGAAATTGTCAATTAACAGGGTTTATCAGCTGCTTGGTGAGGTTGGCACATACTATGGTGTTCGCTTTGGTCAAAGTATTCCCTGGGTAACCGAATTCCCATTCGGGGTCATCAAAGATCCTCAGTACGTTGGCAGCATTATGAGTCTTCTTGCATGCATCTCTTGGGTTCCTTTTCAATACATTCTCCTGTGGGTATTAGGATATGTGTTTATGATACATGTGGAATCAAAGGAAGATCCATCTACTCGCGCCAAGCCACTCCATTGATTTAATTTCAGTAGATTAGCAGGAACTTGGAGGACGTAGCAGTACTGAAGAGTGAGGTCCGGGGTGCCAAATTCTTTGTATGTTGCTGTTTCTTTCCTCTTCTCTAGAATGACATTTATATTTTGGTAGTCATAATCCTTCATAGTGAGGGATATGTTCTGATTTCATCAAACTATTTCTGATGAACTGCAAATTCTCTCATGGCATACGTATTACAAGGATGCCAAAGTGTTAACTGATTTATGTGATAACTTTTAATGAATGCGATGTTGAAGCGAGGAAAAACACCATTTCTAGCACATTTCAGGATCGAATGTCTCATGCAGAATGCCATTCATGCAGGTAGTGAACATATATATCCCACCTTTGATAAGTCTTCGCCTCTTAATTTTCACTAGCTTTATTCCACTTTCGCGGTTTTCTAGACACTATTTTTAGCTGTGACAAAAAAAAATATCTATTATATCTTAATAAATTATTTTGAAGTTTTGTGCTGTCAATTAAGGGACATTCAATTTAAAAACATACGTTTAGCGACTTAAATTCATGAAACATTGCTTAAGAGGGGGCTCAATTCAATTGATTGGTTCTGGGAATGCCACGAAGGATTTGACATCAAACTGATAATCATATAAGATAGGATTGAATAGTGAGGCCCTATAGTTCCACAGGACCACAAACCTCAGGTCAAAGATAAATGGAGGTAGGGGCCAGTTCCCCTAGAAAAAGCGTTCACATGGAATATAAGGTCAATTTCAAAGCATCTTCTATTACAGACCCTTTTGTTTGTGGACTTGTTAGGAATGGACAAAGGCACACTAGGGTGAATGGGAAAAGCATTGGACGTTACTGGCCTTCTATGCTTGCTGAGAATGCTGGTTACAGTGATACATGAGATTATCGTGGGGACTATAGACCTGGAAAATGCCAAAGAAATTGTGGAAGTCCATCCCAAAGATACTGTCATGTCCCTTGATCATTCCTTAACAATGGTGAGATCACATTGATGTTATGTGAAGAATTTGGGGAAGAACCTTCTTGAGTGTCATTCCAGACTGTCACAATAGGAACTGATTGTGGGATGTCTAATGAAGGAAGCACACTAGAATTGTCATGCCAAGGTTGGAGAGTCACTAAAGAAATTGAATTTGCCAGCTATGAAAACCCTACAGGGTCATGCTGGTACTTCAGAAAGGGTTCATGTGAAGCTTCAAATTGCTATGGAACAAGCATGCGTTCGGAAAGAGTCATGTTCCATTAGTGTATCAGATCCAACATTTGGATCAATCGACTGTGGGAATGTCACAAAGATGCTCGCAGAGCAAGCTATTTGTTGAGGGAAGAACATTTAGCTGAAAGTGAGAAACTGTTGGCATCTAGAAACTATGCTTCAAGACTCTTTAACTAACAATAATAGGAGCAAGGTTCAATGGGTTGTATATATTTATGATAGATGTTTGAAGAAACCAGAAATTCATGCGAATCAAAAATTGTGCTTTTATTTTAAATCGATTGTTGTAATTAGCTGAACCATCTTAAGGTGTAATTTGAGTACTGTACTTGAAACCCAGTGATTGCTGGACAGGTCAATTAGCTTATTGTATCATTACAGTAAGTACATGGGGACTTCAGTATATCTGAGTAGATCTAGCTCATTAACAGTGTTCTTGACTTTCATATTCCTGCTTTCTCGTCCAGAACATGAAGTGAACCATAGAATTGAAGAGATGCATCCCTTTTTTCCTATTAATTTTAACGAAACAGCTAAAACAACCGCTTAACCAAGCCCTTGCCCCTTTCCCTTTCCGACTATACAAAAGCTGGGGACACATTGAAAGTTTGAATTGCATTTTTAACTGCCTCAACATCAATATCAATCAACTTCCCTGTTTTGGATGATATTACAATGCATTTCTTCTCTTTAGCCTGTGGAACAAACAGGTTTCCCTTCTCTTCAGAGCAAAACAGTGCAATACTGCACAATAAGAGGAACAGTAGGTGCATGTCAGAATCACCCTTCTTTTAGTTGGATCAATGTGACTATATGTTGCATGATTCTTTTAAGAAACATTTCATGCTCAGCTTGATATCTTGAAAGTCCATTTTGGTGAAACTAAAAGTAGGGAACCAATATAATTTATTTGATTGATAAAATTACCTAGGTTTCTCACGTGCATTTGCAAGTTGAATGGCAGCCGTGTTTGTAGCTAATACTCCAACCGAGTCATTAATAAGAGCAGCCATCTGAACAATACAACCGTAGAAATGAAATCCCATCAGTACAGTATAAAGACTGTGTACGTTCTAAGCCTATTGGCTATTGCTTTGGCACTCATTTCTCTGTCTTTCCCCTTCATTTCTTTTCCCTTTATTTACAGCATCTTATTTAATGATTTATTCATTCGTTATTTCAGAGTTTAAAGTATTGACATTTTTTACTGTCTAGTTTTTCCTCATATGTTTGTTACTTGCAAAATAACTAGAAGATACTTTGAGTACCTGTCCAGGGGTGGTGATGAAGACTATGGAAGCGTCTTCTCCAATGATTTCCTCCACATTTTCCCTTTCTTTCTCATGCGGAATGACAAAAACTGGCCTAACTTCCCTGTTACACGAATATGAAAAGGTAAAAATATTGTCAGTAACATTTTATCAGCTCCGGCTAGTGTGACCGAGACCTAACTACTAGAATTAGTTTCATTCCAAAGACAATTTTAAAGAAAATTATTACTTGTACTCATAGTGCTCTACATTATGACTAGAAGTTCAAATGTTGATTCTCCTACTTCTCACACTGTCAAGCATTTACACAATTTGAATTAAAAAGGATTAAGTTTCGTATTGATTAGGATTATGCAAAGAAAGAAGATAGTTTACTAACCACTTCTTTAAGGACTCAGAAAATTCTTGGAGGGGACATATTCAATGAACATTATTAAGCATGATACCTTTTTACTTGCCGTCACAAGTCTTGTGTTAATAAACAATAATTAACAATTATAGCATAAAGGAAAAAGCTTAAATCATTGCATAAGACAGACTCTTTATCGCATTAAGGATATTTTTACTTCAATTCCCACATTTCAATGGGTAACATTCCATACCTTATAGCCTCAGCAATTTCAGCCCACACTTCAATGGGTAGCAAGCTATCAGTATCACCCCTAGACTGCATCGAGGCCTTTGAATCTGATTTTATCCCATGAATTACAACATATTTTCCTTTTTCTGCACCTGCTTTTGTATATTTTTGCTCCACAACCTCCTTCAACTTCCTCGAAATTGATACTCTAAGTGGTCGCACAAGATGCCTTGGAACGCTGCGAAATGGTTTTCCCAGCCAGTCATCCATCTGATAATACCTAGTCAAGCAAACTCATTGGAAAATTTTCTCAGTTAAAAGCATGTTTGGACTTGATTACTTTTTTAGAATAATTGTTTTCTTTCAATTAAAAGTTGTTTTATATAACAACAAAAGTCTTTTCCCACTAAGTGGGGTAGCTTCATGGATCAAACGAAAATTTATTTTATATTAAATTTATCTTATTTATTTAAAGTGTGTAAAATTAATTATAAGTTAAGCTTATTTTTTTCTTGAATTAAAAACAACTTTTTTAAAAAATATTTTATTTAAAGTTTTTAATTATTTGATTTCAGATTATTTTAATAGCTTTGAGAGAGAAATATCTATTTGTCCTCAACTAAATAACTTTTTTAATCATTCCGTATATCTTTTGATAATTTAATACATAAAAGTGATTTTTTTTATACAATCCAAACAAAACTCTTTATCTTAAAATCGATTATAAATTAACATATCCAAACATGAATTAATTTTTTCATAATTGAATTTTTAGAAAATTGATTATACACATAATTGATTTTTAACATAATCTTTTTTCACAATTAATCCAAACACACACTTATATGTTGTCCAAAAATTTTCATTCAGTTACAAAGCAATATTCTTATTATAATTCTAACAGAGTGCATGAACATCTAACCTAATATGACTCTAAATCATTTGTGCTGTACCATAAACTCACATATTATATCCTCCATCTGAGAGATTCAGACAATCGGGCGTGAATGTTTCAGATAGAAGTAATCCTGCTCCTGCAGCATTCACGTTTGGGTAGACATAGCTAACTCTGTCTCGGGCTGTTGTCATAAATAAAAATGCTGCATGGCCAAGGCCTGCCAATTTGGTGGATAAGACCATGTCATAGTACCTACCCTGTAAGCATAATGCAGCAATGCATCACTATTTAACTCACATTGGAGAACTTCTTCAAATATATGTAAGCTAGGAAGTAGGAAGCAAAATCCAGCAGAATTTTAAGATTTGATTGCAAGATTGTAGTGCCTAACATAGTATAATTGAAATTCTGATTAATCCAATTCTTAAAACAAAAATAAATATAATTGAATTTTTAATTTACTAATTCTAATTAATCGAATTTGTTATAAGTAATGACTCTCACAAGATGAACCAAAATTAAAGTATTGATAAAAAAAAAAACATGAGAGAAATCATAATGGTACAGTAATTATATTTTAGTGGTCTAGACAAGGAAACTATTAAAAGAAATTTTTTATATTTTAAATTAACTACTAATGAAAAGTTTAAATATATAGAAAAAAACAAGTGGTGATAGAGTATTATGTTAATTAGGAATAAGGAATAATTATTAATGAATGGTAATTTAGGAGACTTATAAAAGTTAGTTATGGATGAGTAACATTAGACTAATAAGAGTCATAATAGACCCACTCCAAAGTTGGATATTAATTAGATTTGGTCTCTTAACACAATATCTTTAAAACATATGTTGACCAACCTTTAGAAGTCCAACCATATCAGTATACTCTGCAGGCTCTGGAAATTCATCATCAGGATCATAAGCATTTGCCCACCTCACATTCTTATTCAACTCGTAAGTCTGCTTCCCTCTCTCCGAGGCCAACACATCAATCTGAACACCCGGGTATCTATCCTTAATCAACTGAATAGTTGGAAAGAACAAGAGGTTCTCATAAACACCACCAGAGATCACACAGCAGCACCTCCTGACATCTCCTCTCACTTTCAATGCCAAGGAGGCTATCTCCACTGAATATCCAGCAGGGAATTTCAAGAACCCATATGGGTTGTCCGGGTCATCAGGTGGCCTAGGATCCTCCTCCTGCTTACCATCTGCAAACAAGGAGCCATACTCCATGTTGGGGTCCTCCCCATCATCAAAAGGGTCAAGCCAGGGGTTCTTCTTCTTGATATTGGTGTGAACATTTTGTCTTCTAGAGGAATAATGGGGTTGATGGTCTAATGGGCTCAAGAATAATGAAACATGGGTGAGGTGATTGGAAGGAATGGAAGGGGGGTTTGTGAGGAAAGGCGAGAAAGCTTTTGGATTTGGCAGTAAATAAGAAGTTGCAGCCATTGAGTTTTTCTAAGTTGCCTCCTTTTTTGCCTTGTACTGATATATTGTTAGTGGCCAGTGGGAGCTATTATAAGGTAGAATTGAACTGAAGAAGTAGACTTTACTGGGTGTTTGAATGTGTGGAAAGGCGTTGGATAAGTGGGTCCCACTCCCATGTACTCTCTACCGGGAGAGAGAGAGACTGTAAGCGTGTGTGTGTGTGTGTGTGCAGTGCAACATAGTGTTATCATCAATCTTCTTCGTCTCTCAAACGACGATAACTACTGCTGTCGTTTTGGCATCAGCCAAAAAGGAACAAAAACGGCGGCGTCGGATACGGATTACATCATTGGATAACATTCTCAGTCCCAGCAGAGTGGAAGCAACCTATCTATTACTGTTGAGCCCCGACAAAAGTGTCCTACTGTCAGATTTCTCTTTCTTACGTGTCAATCCATGATTGGAGAACCAAACCTTTCCTTTCTCTCTCCCCTTCTCTCACGCTCCTTTCAACTTTGATTCGTTGCTTTCTCTACCAAAAACTTACCATCAGAATTTTCCATTTACATTGTCAAACACCCAAATTTTTTTCCCTTTCACTTTCTCACTCTTTCCCAGCAACTTTCTCAGCACTCTACACTCCCATTTCCGCCACCAACACTCAAGCACACAAACATGCCAATCTAAAGCTCGTACCTTTTTCACTCACACAAGAAAAACAAAACAAAAAAAAAGCTCTGTTTTCAATAATGCAGCTGAAAAAAGCCTACTTCTTTCTAGGGTTTTGCTTAATTCGAAACCCCTCAGAATCGAAATCTCAGTAGTCGATTTCATCGAACGGGAAATTCAAACCAAGTTGAGTTTCTCTCTAAATTTTGAATTTCACATTCAGCATTGACCTGAGATTTTCGGAAGAAGGTTCTGGAGTGTAGAATTTCCCCTTGCAATGTCGGGTCCACCCAGAGTTCGGTCCATGAATGTCTCCGTGGCGGACCCTGACCCGCGCCCGGTGCTGGTCCCCGCCGGCAACAAGGCTCGGACCACCGATTTGCGGAAGCCGGCGAAGAAACCGGTGCCGCCGGAAACCGAGTCGAAGGAGAAGAAACCGGTGGCGCATTCGAATCCGCAATGTGTCTCGGTGCCGGCGATTTTGAAGCGGAGGGATCATCACCAACACCAAACTGTGCTGAAAAATTTGTCGATGAACGGTTCGTGCTCCTCTGATGCGTCGTCGACGGATTCTTCCACTCACAGCCGCGCGTCGTCGAGTGGGAAGGCGGTTCCGCCGGTTAGGGTGCCGTTGAGGAAGAAGCAGGCTGGTTCCAAGGTTGAGAAGGTGGGCAGTACTCACAATGTGGTTGGTACTGATAATGTTCAGGTAGATTCAACTGATAGCTTGGAGGGCAAGAAAAGGTGTGCTTGGGTTACACCAAATGCAGGTATCTTGATTGATTCGTTTAATGTCTTGTGAGTTGTGATGTCACATTGAGGCATCGGTGTGATTTTTTAAACGAATTAAGATAGATAGTTGTTAGTTGTTACTGTGTAATGCTGCCTTTTACCCTTATATGGGTAGGGACTAGGGAGTGAGGAGAATGACAGTACAAAAAGCTGTACGTGCTTGTAAAGTTGGAAATATTGACTGCAATGTGGAAAATGAGAATTTTCAGGAATGGAAAACACCAATTTTTTGAGAAATTTCCTGGTACTTAAGTATAGTAAGTCAAGTACTCATTTGGCAGTTTAGTAAGTTAACTAGTCAATTGACATGGAAATTATGTGGAATTTTTTCCATAGTAAACCATATGACCACAGCGTTACTTGTTTAAACTGAGTATGCCAGCTTGCCATTTAGAGCTCATGAGCGAAGCTGCCAAGGTATATAATATATTCTTAATTTTCATAGGTTGGAAGCCTGACATAACATCGAAATTTGTTCCATGTCTTTGTAAAGTACATTTATAGGTACTATGGAAACAGCATAATTACTAATTAATGTTTCAACATCACTTACTGACTGTGGTCTCTTAATTGATATGGTGCATTTTCTGCTGTTTGTCCAAATTAAACATTTCGAACAGGTGCTCAAAAAGCACCTTCTATTATGTATCTCATCTTTAGTTTAGCGTTAATATGCACTAATGAAAATTCTCAAAATATCAAGTTATGGCTGTTACACTTTCCTGGTTTACATCAGCATTCAGCTTAAGTACTGAGCTTTGATTCTCTCCGTAGCAGGTTCTTCTAGTTAGTTCTAGGTTATGTATGAAAGGGCCCTATTATGTTCTGTTCATCTTGATTTTGTTCACAGCACCTCAGTGGTTTTCTAAGAATAACAGATGTCAACCAAGAAACCCTATGAGAGGTCATGTTATTGTCTATGGCACCAAATCAGCAAATCACTTCACACCTTGTTTAATTAATCTCAGTATTAGATCAATGATAATAGTCAGTGCCTGAGTGTGATGTGTGAAAATTGTCATAATTATATTTTCATACACAACTGGAACCTTTCTATAGCTGTAAACTTTTATCTGAAAGCATAGCTGGTCAATGCTTGAATAATTACATGTTCATGCACAACTAGACTTATGCATGACATGGCTGGCCACAGTGGTGAAGAGTTAAAAGGTTTCAACTTTCAACTTATGAGACAGGTTTCTGTTGACATGGTGAACAAGGGTTATGGTGGTTTGCATCCTTGTGTAACTCTGGATAAGGAAACTTGATTTTTTTTGCAGCTAGATTGGTAGATTCGCATCTTTCATACCTATAGGGAAGCCAACTGCTTGGCAGATAGTCTAGTTAACTTGGCCCATAGTGCAACAGATGGTCTCACATAATTCTTGTCACCCCCTAATGTGTGCTTTCAATGCTTCATAGATGACATGCAAGGGTTCTCCTTGCCTCATGTGCTCCCTTTGTAGTTTTGGGATTTAGCCCCTTGTGTTCGTCAAAAAACTAGAGGTGGTGGACTTGTTTTTGAACTAGTTCATTTTTGTGCACTGGAGCAGTTACTGCTGTTGTTTTGTCCTGTCAATTTGCCAAAATGAAGTCTAGTAAAGTGCACTAGTGCCTGTTAGCATCACTAATTTGCTTTCATTCTTCAACCTCCTAGGGCCTAGGGGCCATCTGAGATGAGTTCTTATGTATATCAAGCATTCTTTCTAAATGAAATGGCCAAACATAATAGTCAGAATGTCAGATGCTTCATAATTTCAGAGCACATATGCCCTGGTTTTCATAGCAAAATTCCAATGCCTGTAAGCCTAGAGTGGGAGGATAAATATAATGTTAGGCCCTTGCAGTTTCACTGTGCTTGTTATTTATAGATTGCATTAGCATTGTAAGTGAAAATTTCTTGCTCTTCTTTGATTTCTAATTTGTGCTTCTTTGTATCAGAACCATGTTATGTTACTTTTCATGACGAAGAGTGGGGAGTTCCTGTTCATGATGACAAGTATGTGGGTTTGTTCTGGTGTTTGCACAATCTTTTGCTTTCAGCTTCCAGGTTGAAACTGTCTCATGGTGGTTTTTGGTTTTGTTCAGGAAACTGTTTGAGTTGCTCAGCTTCTCTGGAGCTTTGGCTGAACTTACGTGGCCAACCATTCTTAGCAAAAGGCAGTTTTTTCGGTACTAATATAATCTTCTGTGAAATATATATTCTGGATTAATTATATGATTGGCATATTAGTATTACACATAGACATCAGAAGAGGTTTCTCATTAAACAATTGGCTCATTATATTCCCAGCGCTTCCATTTGGCTTTTGATTGATTTGGAAGATTTTTATGTAGAAAATGCACTATAAAATTTTGGGATTTAGCTCTGGATTAATTGTTGTGACATATCCCTGAACGCAGGGAAGTCTTTTTGGATTTTGATCCAAGTGCTGTCTCGCGCATGAATGAGAAAAAGATAGTTGCGCCAGGAAGCCCTGCCAACTCATTGCTATCAGAGCTTAGGTTGCGAGCCATAATTGAAAATGCACGTCAGATGTGTAAGGTAAATACTCCCGTATCTTCATTTTCTAATCTTATGTATAGCATGTGTAAAAGTTGGAATCTTTGTTCCTTTGTCATTTTTTCTGAATGGAAAAAGTCTTGCTTAAAGTGAATCAACCTTAACGCTAAATTTTCAAACTTGACTGCTACCTGCCAAACTTGTCTGCTTCCTGACCCACAGATGAATTATAAAATAAATACTTAGTTGGAAAAAATCAAAATCTCAATCCAACTTGTTTGAGGGTGGGTAATATGAATTTTTCTAACTAAGAAACAGCGGGGCTATGTGAATTGTCTTGATCTACATTTTTCCCCCATTGCAATGCAGGTAATTGAAGAGTTTGGGTCCTTTGACACATTTATTTGGAACTTTGTGAACCATAAGCCTATAGTCAGCCAGTTCAGGTACCCACGCCAGTTACCTGTCAAATCTCCAAAAGCAGAGGTCATAAGTAAAGACTTTGTAAGGAGAGGATTCAGGAGTGTGGGGCCAACAGTCATCTATACATTCATGCAAGTGGCTGGGCTAACAAATGACCACCTTATCGGTTGCTTCAGATTCAAGGAGTGTACAGACAAAGCAGAAGCAATGGGCAAAGATAGCTCCCTCAACTCTAAGGTCAAAGAGAAAGCAAATGAAGAACCAACCGAGGTGGGTCTGTTGCTAGCTGTGACCAAATTGAGCTTCACCTCAAAGTAGTAAGAGTGCTTTGGTCAATGGTCATATTGTTAATCTGGTAGTTGGCAGGGGAGATGGGTGGGTTGTGGAGTGTACAAATCCATACAGATATGAAATAGCCAGAAGGCAATTCTTCCAAGTTCTCATGTATTAAAGATATACTGAAATAGCCATAGTTGCACTTCGCCTACCCTTTCCTTTATTTATTTATGTGGTCATGAACTACCCTTTACCTATGATGGGGACCAGACCAGGCCTCCCTGGCCTAGAGGTATTTTATTCGCTCTGGCACTCTGCTTTCTATGTTTAATTTAGTCTCCGGTGTCTTACCGTCAACTATGTCCAGCATTACCTACCTGGTCAGTGGTCATCAAGGTACAATGCTGGATACGTTTGTTGTATTGGTTGAACGCCTCAGGATTGCAGTGCTTATTGCTTTATACCCACTACCTAATTTCATGAAATCCGTGTTAAAATATTGCAGTTGGGGAGTTACATTTTTGTTTTTTTGCTGTGAGATGGGACTTACATTTGGTTTACGAAAATGAGGTTGGGTTGCAGCAAACCAAAAAATGAACGGATTGCAGGGATTAAAATTCACAAATTTTTTAACCCTAATTTATGGTATGTATTTCAATAATCTAATTTATTGATTTAGTTTTAGAATTACTTATATATTAAATAAGAATTCATATCTTTAAAAGAAATATCGCAAAAAGAAAACTATTAGGAATTTTAGTGCATAGAGAGAAATTATTCTTATTCCAAGTTGCATTTTTTGTGTGTAATTTCAATGAAACAACTACATAACATAGTAGTTAGGAATATGGGTCTCTCTATGTGTTATAAAAAATGAGTTAATCTACCTATTATAGTAAACTAATACACAAGCCTACCATAATAATCCACTAGGTTTAAGTGCTTATAAAAACTTAATAATAAAAGTGATTACAAATGAGCTTAACCAATATATGCTCTATAAATATGATATTCAATTAATCTAAATCTTTTAGCAAATATGTGACTATACTAGTTCACATAACCCAACATGGTTTAAATGCTATTAGGGTAGGTACTGTCATGTTGGAAAGGAAAAGATCTTCCAAACTTAAGGGACTATTCTTTTTGATATTCTGTTGCTACCAAAAAATTAATGGATGAAATGCTATTAGGCTAGGAGTAACCACCGAAGGTACTGTCATGTTGGAAATGATAAGATCTTCCAAACTTAAGGGACTATTCCTTTTGATATTTTGTTGCTCTCTTGATCAAGGATGCAAGAGAGCTGAGTAGACTGAAGCTTGAAAGATTAAACTCTCTTTCACTAGGAAGCCTCAAGATCACACTTGAACTCCTCTACTTTATAAGCCAAGGTCAATGCTGTATGCAATGACCTGCAACATCCAATCAACCCAAAACAATTTCTACTATATATATCATTCAAGACCACAATTGGGTCATCCTTAAGAGTGTGCTTACTGCTTAGTAGACTGTTGTCTCAATTAATTTACGGATTGGTTAGAATTTGCCTGTAGGGAAACTCACCATTATTATATCAGTTGGTTAGTCCAGAAGATTGATGATAATTTGTTCAGTAAACGACCTTCTTCAATAGTGTGACATGCATATATTCTGAAATTAGATTCAAATTAGTCAAAAATAATATTTCAATTTATTTTTTATGAAAGTTAAATATAATGCTATGTAGAGTTATGATCAATTGATGCAAGTATTAAACAATCAATTTTATGACTTCAAATTCAATTTTATTATGATCGACTGCTCAAAATAGGTATCTTTGAATTGAAAACTTCATCATATAGATCACATACTTTTTCTTCTATAGTTTGATTTATATTCCATCACCTACAATACTTAGTCGATGTATAATATAATTTCTAAGATGAAAAATCTCGAGCTAGGAGCCTGAGTCTATGTATATTAAACAGATTGGAAACTGTCCGATCTTTACATCACTATTATTTATCATTTATGTAATGAAAAGGGAAATAAATGGACTATGGCAATATCATACAGAAGCAGGGATAGCTTTCCAGAGAGAGAAGTTGAGAAAGAAAAGGAGAGCTTGTATCGTCATTAGAGCTGCACTGCTTTACCTACCTAAAAATAAAAAAAAGAACCGCACTGCTTGAAAGAAAGTTTTTACTTTGTTGAGAATTTTTGCAAGAACTTAATTTGGAAATCTGATTTGAGCTCTCCTAGATCTTTACCATGATGCAGAAGAGCAGTGCAGACTGAACTGAGCATGATTAGCTAATGTTTCAATGAGCTCAACATCCCATCCTCAACGGAATTTAATTCCCCCTTCTAGGATCAAATTGAGCAATATGCCCTAATTTTCTATGTTGTATTTACATAGAGGTCTCCTATGCTCCAAAAATGATCCATTTATGAAATATTCGACAGTTGACACTAAGTTAGCTACACTTCACCAATTGTCCATTTAATTCTTATGCAACACTCTTCCTGAGATGGCGGCAACAAGTGCGGCTCTGAAATTAGGATCATTCGTCAAGGAAGTAGCCATCTGTTCCACCATAATCTGCGGGACTTCCGGTGAATCAATTTTGGGTTTTGTATTCTTGGAATCGTTGTTGCACTTAGATTTTGTCAAGTCAAGGGTAACTGTTGGTGCGGAAGAGCAAAGAGACGCTGAACAAGGTACTGAACCTAGGATCACACAACGGCCGGAGCCTGATGTTGCCTCCATCTGAGAAGGGTGAGCATGATTGTGCTCCCCTTCATAAGTTGAAACCAGAACGGATTGATCATCCACACTTCTTTGCACCTGAACAACCAAACATGAGAAGAAAAAAGAAACAACTTAGCTTGTGATCCAGTTCCTTAGTGGCATTTGAATAACCAGTTCCTAATTAGCTCTTAGCTTTACCTTCTTTTTGACAGGGCAGCTTGGAGCAAAAGAGCATTTGAAATATGCTCTTGGACAAGGGTTATCTCTGGTCACCTTTTGCCCATATTTCCTCCACTGGTATCCATCTTTCACAATCTGAAAGCACATACAATGAAAAGCCTGTCAGACAATTATACCTAAACAGTTGAGAGTCTATGCTCTATTGCTGTAACCTAACCCAAGAATCCCAAGTAGAAGAGTGAATGAATGGTAAGACTAGGAGAGTAAAAAGTCTTACAAGGCTTGTATCAGATGCTTCGGTCCTCACATAAACTCTTGAAATTTTTGCTTTGATGGTTTCTTCCCTCGGTTTCTTGCATGATTCTTCATCAGTCGAGCTGCTTGCAGAGTTTCCATTAACTCCCATTAGATTACTATTGTTGTTGCTGCTTTCAGACTTCCTTTTCTTTGATGATGGGCTGAGCTCCTTTTCAGGATTTTTCCTCATATATTCCATCAAGTGGCTTCGCAAAGTGTTGTAGTTCTCACACGTCTCTGAGAGCATTTCGGACAACTTCTTGTTTTCTGCAGTCACCCGCTTCAGTTCCTCCACCAAGTCACCAGTGGACTGAAATGGCAAGCATATATACGATCATTCATAGAACTTTAACCAAAAGACCCATGATCTAGTATCCATGTAATGGACTAATGAACAATAAAATCATTCAAGCAAATGGTGCTCAGGGAGCAACATCACAGAAAGATGTACTTTCATATTTCCAGTCTTATATTCATTGATCGAGGCTGCTGAAAAAAGAACACAAGGAAAGGAAAGAAGAAAACAAAAGAATTGGCTCAACTAACCTCTTCTTTCACAGCAAACTTCGCCATCCCCAATGAGAAAAAATTGCTTTCCACCTCCTTTTTCTGAAACCAATACACAATAACAAAGAATTATTCTCCATATCAAACATTATTCTGAGCGCAGAACTTAAAAGTAGAGCTTCTGGACATGCACGCAACGCAAGATGATATATTATTAGATCCTTTATACTTACGGGAACTTCTTCATGAACTCTGTGGGGATTAACGTTGAGATCCAAGGAAGTGTTAATCCATGATGAACAATCCATGGCTGCCAAATAAATTCAAACAAGCAGCACACGTTCCCGATGATAAGGACTTGGTCAAAGCTTTTATGAGCGAAAAAAAGAGCTGTTGTTCAAAGCTAAAACCCCCTTTCTAGTTTTGTATGAAGCAAAACCCAGATGAAGTATATCTATAGAGCTAACTGAAAAGCCTCAAACTTTGTGAAATTCGGAGTGAACGAGGTCATATATAGAAGAGGCAGCTAGCTAGCAGTCCACGAGCTCAAGTTGAACAAGGAAACTAGGTGGAAAGAGAGTGAGAAAAGAGACACATGGGAAATATATCCCACTTGCTTAATTTAAGAGCTGGCATGAGCAATGAAGCTGGTCCAGTTCTTTTTTATTCATTTGTTTGTTTGTTTATTTTTATTTAAATACATAGCAGACAGCAGTAATACTGATAAGAAGAACGTGTTGATACATGTATTATTTATATATATATATACAGCAATAGAATAAAATTTAAAAAAAAAAAAAGAGGATAGCATAGCAATAGCAATATGACGGTGAAATCTTTGGTACAACAAAAATTCAGACATCAAATTTCAAAGTCAAGCACACCTTCAGAATTCTCCATCAGATAATAATGATAGTATTAACTTGTGGATTCAATTGGGCCCATATATTTGCATAGTATGTGTAAGTTTTAAATTTTCACTTAAAAATTAATTTGTTTTTCTAAAAATTATTTTTGTTTTCATGATGTTTATAGACAATAATAATAATAATAATAATAATAATAATAATAATAATAATAATCTTTGCACTGGCTAGAACCTAGAAGTTCTATATTGACTTGAAGCCATCATTTATCGTCGTTTTCCTTTCTTAATTTCTTTTTTTTTTGACAAAATTTTCCTTTCTTAATTATTAGTATTCGTTTACGTTTACGTTTTTGTTTTTTTAGGTGAATGTTTGTTTACATTTCTGTTTTATAAATATAATAATAATAAATATAGAAGGAGTCGTCTGTATGTGTAGTGGACCCCTTCTTTTCTTTGTTTTCACGTTTACCGTTTCAAACATTTTCCACGTTGCATGAATTATTAAACTATTCTTATTATGATAGTTAGAAGTGTCAAAATAAGCTAATACATCGAATCGAATAGTCTAATAAAAAATATAAGTTGAGTTAATAAAATTTAAGTTTAATCATTTTTTTGGTAAGGCCCAATTTGATTATTGGTTGGCTCAACATGATTTGGCCTAACTTAGACCAAATCAGCCCGTTAGCCCGATGTACATTTACTATAATTTTATAATTTCATTAATTTTTTGAATAATAAAGAAAAGATTTAATTTTTATCCACTGTTAGTTTAAAGTTTCTTTACACTGTCATCTAATCATGTGTTGACAAATCATTAAAATAGTTAGACTTTCTAGGTAGTTGTTGTGATAGTCAACTCTTTTACTGATTTGAGAACATATGATTGGATGGCAATGTAAAAAAACTTTACACTGACAGTGAATAAAAATTAAACTCATAAAAGAAAGACCCAATACTTAATTGCCATATGATTTGACCCATTTTATTAAAAACATTTTCCTTGCTAGTTAATTTGGTCCATTTCATTAAAAGATCAAATCATAATTTTTATCTTTTTTAACATGTATCATGAAAAAAAAATACAAGAATGGGCCCGCAGGCTATAGCTCGCAACTTGCATAAGGTTGGGTTGGGTTAATAATTTCTTAGCCTGAGTCAATATTAGCCCAGTTGAGCCTGAAAATTAACCTGGTCTGAAGTGGGTTAGCTTGAATGGGTCAAACTTGCTTGAATTGATACTCCTAATAATAGCATACTTGAGTTTTCTAATTTCTGTCTTCTACGTGTCACATACATACTTTGTCAATTTCTTTCTTTTTTATTTTAGAAAAAAAGTTAAAGGCACAATATGCTATCACATTTCGTATGTATTTGGATTAAATTTTACAAATTTAACTTTGAATAAACTTAATTTTATAAATTTGATTTTAGTTAGAAGTGGTTTAAGTGAAGTAATTTATGTTTGAAAAATTTTATCTGAAAAGTAATTTTGACGCAATGAATATTGTTTGCATAGTATTGATAAAAATTACCTTTGAATGTGTAATTACTAAAAAAGATATAAGTTATCTCTTAAGTTAAATTGATAATAAATTTATGTTAAAAATTGATGGGAAAAAAGTTTCAATTGAAATTTAAGTTTGTTTGAATATTGTAAAATAAAATCACTTTTAAAGTATAATTATAATATATATTTTTTCAAAATTATTGAATTATATTTTAATATTATTAAAATAGTTATATACTATCTAATTATAAGGATATTTTTGTTAATGTACACACAAACAAATAAAAAAAATTCACTATAAAAGTAATAAAATGTAGCTTATAGTTATACGGTTGAGGTGTTAAACGTGATTCTACCTTCAAAGATGTCAAACATGCTTAACGCTAAGGGATGTCAAAGGAGTGGTATTTATACTACTATAGAAAGTTTACTAGTAGCAAAAATTGAAACTAACTTTCATGTAAACTGTAAAGTACTTGGATTCTTAACAGTAGAAATAAACTCGGCAGAACAGTGTAAACAATTTCTATCAACAGTCATATACTCATATATTTTGAGAAATTAATCTTATTTTAAAAAATAAACTTCATTATATTTTACATTGGGTTTTCATAGTTTTTTTTTATTAAAATTTATAGATGGTATTAAGTTTACACTTTTTTTTGTTGGTTAAAAGTTTAGGATGCTTTAAAATAATTTCATTCTCTATTAGTTTAAAAGCAGGATGATTTCTTTCTTATTTTTCACCCTAGTATCCTAGTGTAAACCCCTAACCATTGTTAGCCAAGCTTGGTGCTTCGCCGGATGAATCTCACTTAGGTTTTGCAACTCTATCTTTTTCAAACTATTCATCTACTGTTTTATTTTTTTTGGTACATTATTCATCTACTGTTTTTGTTAGAGCTTAGTTTATCTATGTTTGTTTTTTATTGTACCCAAAAAAATCATCATAGACTCATTTATTATGAGAGGTTTATTACGGTATATAAATAATTTAAAAAAAAAGTTTTTGTATAAACGCATGCATCTTATCGCCGTCTAAAATAAGATTAAAATAAATCAACTTATTTAATGTAGGATTACTATTTGTCAAAAAATTCTAAAGTAATTGCTTTTTAGCTAATATATCATCTAAGGTAACATGTACCCTTAAGAAAAATTATTTGTAGGTAACTTAGATGATCCTCTATGCAGATAGCAATTTAAAAATTATTGACGTAGTTTTATGAATGTGTTTAATTTTAATATATTATTAGTGTAAAAAAAATTTGTATTATCATTTAATCATGTATTATTACATTATTAAAAGAGTTTGATTATTATAATAATTATGTAAAAAATATAATTCTTTAATAATGTAATAAGACATAACTAAATGATAATATCAAAAAAATTACACTCACAGTATTATAAATTTGAACTTGACCTTCCTAGTTCCTACACGACTTCCACGCGAAAATTCAAGCAATAAAGAAATTGTACTCTTATGTCACGAAGCTTGGCGTATCTCGATTCTCAGATGCGAAGGGGAGGAGAATTGCCCTTTCGCTTTTGGCTTTTCTTATTTTGTCTATTGTTCCTTCCATCTTCCTTTTTCTTGTTATTTTCCCCTCTTACTTTTTTAGTATTTTTTCAGTGCATGTGGTTGAAGAGAGATTATGCAAAAGTATTTTGTCTTGTTTTTGCATCGAAAGCAAAATAGCAGGAAAAATAAATTGTTTCAAAATTTGTAAGTATAAACTGAAAAAATAAAATATTTTAAATAAAATGCATTAACTTTCATGTTCAAGATTTATAAAAACAATATTTTATAAACACAATAGTACGTATTTTATTTAATAGCTAAATTTTATAGTTAATTTAAAAAATTCTTGTAGTGGATACGTACTATTGTGTTTCTAAAATAAATTTTATAAAATTATTTTTCTTCAAGATTTATTCCCTCACAGCAATCATTCCAGACCCTTAAGTTGATGCTTGTTTAGGTAAAATGTGAGAGAATTAATTATGTCACGTTCGATATAAAAAATGATGATTTCATGGAATGGGTATGTAATCATAATAGAATGACCATTTCTAATCCACACTTTAGTATATTTTCAAATTATTTAATGATTTAATTAGTACATGAAATTAATGCAAAATAGAATAAAAATTGATATAAACATGTAAATACCTATCATGAGAAAAACAAAAGGTTAACTTTTTTCATGTATAATGTTCAAATTTGATTTTTTATAACTTAATAATAAGAAAATTCGTTAAAAAATAACATACACTATTTTATTTGTGAAAAAAATTTGAAATGTATACAATGTTTTGGATGCGATACTTCATACATTTTTTATAATATTTTAATTTGTGATATTTTGGATAATAATTTTGTTTCCATATATTATTATAATTTTTCCACATATTTGCATATATATATTTTTAAAAAAAAAATTAACATTAGAATTTGAAATTAATTGCAAGACACGAATGGTGGATTAAGGCAAGTGAAAATAAATTTAGAATTTAAGCATGTTAAATTTAATGAAAGATAATAATTTTCAATTTATAAAATAAATGAATATATGTTAGAAAAATAAATTAATTCTCATTCTATGGAGCATAGAATTAATCATCAATCACACGTCTCTAAAAACGAATGATAATTCTTGATTGAACTGAAGCATGTATTTTTTTTGCTAACAAACATAGAAATATCCATTCCATAAAATAAAGCATAAAATGAAATCAACACTCCGCATTTCAAACATAACATAAGAACATAATTAGGGTAAAAGACAATATTATTACATTAGAAAAACGCTTGCACTTTCTTTTAATGTTGCGGTAAAAGATTTGAGTTGGTCTAATTATTTTCACTTTTTTTCTACAATTAATATAAACAAATAATAAATATAAATGTCATATAATGATTGAAAAAATTATATATGAGATGAGTGTGGAGATATGTTTGCTCCAATAATTTATTGTGTTATGTTTTGATAATGACAAATACATTACAAAAAAGATTACGAATATGCTACATACATATACTTAATGAATATATTGGATAATGCATGGTTATCTACTATTCTTCTTCTTCTTACAATAATCATGCATTGAGGATGAGTAGTGTAATTTATAAAATATATCTAATGTAATTGATAAATAATTTAATTAATTATTAGATGTGTCTGTGTGAATCATATATGCATGAAGAATTTTATGCAATTATATATTTTTGAATCATGCATATTGAATGTTGAATTATGAAGTTGGACTAACTATGATTTTCAAGTAAGTTATGTTTTGTAGAATAATCCAAGTATTAAGAGTGAGTATTAATCAAGAAAGTAAAAAATCATATTCATGCTTAACTCAAGAAGAAGAAGAAGAAGAAGAATGAAGAGATGAACCAAGTATTTGGAGGATTTGAAGAGAAAAAATTTTAGAAACTTAGATTGCGTCAAGAAGCTTAAGGACTTAATTGGATATACTTTTTCTTATAGGTTTTTTTTCCTTTGTAAGAATAGAGGTGTTAACATGAAGAGAACCCAAATTAATTTTTCAATCTTGACAAATGTTTTTAACATGCCAAAATACCAAACAAATATATTTTGAAAATTTAGTCATGATGACATTTCCAAACAAAGAAAAACAATCAAGTTTGAGTTTTGAAAAACTGACATTTCGGTACTATTTTCATCATAACTTTTAAAATATTTTGAGTTTTAATCTGAATTTTATTTAATATGAAAGTAAACTCAAAGAATTTTCCAACACATGATCATTTGCTTAATTCCATTAAGGAAAAAAGAAGTTATAACCTTTAAAAACTAAAAAGTTAATACTTTATTGCTATATTCAAATACCTTAGATGACGTATTTGAATACCCTATTTTACAAAATGTAACTCATGGTTGAGTATTCGATTATCACAATTAAGTATTTGAATACGCACTTTACAAAATTAATTTTAAAAGCCATGTATTTGAATATGCATGGTAAGTATTCGAATATTTATTTTTCAATAAACTCAAAATTTACCAAGACACAAAATACTCAAATATGCAAATAAAGTATTCGAAAAATTGTCAAAATGTATTTGAATACCAAGCTTAAGTATTTGAATATTTCTAGGACAGAAGGAAAAAATAACAGCAATAGATGACTAGTTTTGAAAGAAAATTTTTCCAAACATCATCAATGACTATTTTATCAGTTGAGCTATATATAGAAGTTAAGATTGAAGCATTAAGAAGTTTATGAACACCTATTTGTAAATCATTATGAGGATTTGATCTTTTTCGATCAAAATCAATATTTGAGCTCTTTATTGTCATAATCTCTTTATCCATTAGTTATTTAATTTTATTATTTACTCTTTGGGAAAGTTTCTCATTTCAATTATCATATACACTTGTAAGATGGTTGAGAATCCTTCGAGAGAGTTCAAAGATAGGCTTCCCTTGAAGATAAAAGAAAGAAACTCAAGCACAATGGTGGATGATCCTAAGGTGTGAAGAATGCTTTGTTTTGTAAGGATTTCTCAAATACCCAAGTTAGAAACTTAATAAATAGTGAAAATATCGGGTGGATGATCTCAGAAACTAAATTTAGGTCACAAGTGGTTGGTGGATGAATTAGGATAAATTCTTGAATTTGTTTCTCTTCCCTAACTCATAAATTCTGTTTTTATTGCAATATTTTATGCATAATTTGGAAACTTGCTATTTATATATTTGCAATTGTTATTTAGCTTGCTTGCTTTAATGTCTACACTCATCCAAGTTATATTTGAGCTATCTAATATCAATGATATTGATTGACTCTTAGATAATCACATTATAATTAATATTATTCTATATCTTTAATGTGATTAGCATAATGCATTATATATGAACTTATCATTCTTAATTTTCTCCAAACATGATATGTGATATATTTATTCTGTTACATATAATAATTAATTGGATCAAAATACACAAAATCTTTAAATTATTTTAAAATTTGTAATTACTCAATTTTGGTTGCCTTTAAATATAAAAAGGCTTATTATTTTAAAGAAGCTAAGATAATGAATCTTACATAAAAGTCAAACTCCGACGTATGTGGCTTCGGCAGAAGCAGTTAGATTATCCCAACTGTTGACAACGTTTTTTGGTGAGCTTAAGATGAGTGAACCATTATTTGAGAATTTAAATTTGTTATGATAAAATAATTAAGAGACTAAAATTTTATTATTATTGATTAATTTCTTATTTAAAAAAAGTTATTAATAAAAAATGTATATATATATATATATATATCTAACTTGACATATAAAAAAAAGTTATAACATAAACAAAATACATGTCATATATGACTTTTTTTTTCAATTGATAAATATTATCAAAATATTTTTTTTATTATAGTTGATATCTTTCATTTGTTATCACAGTAAAGTTAAAGTCATTAATTAATTATCAAAATAAAGTTGAGGTCCTTATATAACACTTTTCTCATAAATAAAAAATTAGGTGAACTTAAAAGATAGATGAACTCAGTTATATATGTGTTCTATGCAATGAAGTTATATAAAAGAGAAATATCATATTCTCATAACAAATTTTCTAACATTTTTTTAATTTCTTTAAATAGAAAGTACTAAATAAAAAAATAAAATTATTTAATATCTTAACAAGTTAAAAAAATATTGAATACTTATCGTTTTAAG
Organism: Styphnolobium japonicum; assembly: GCA_023212625.1. Lineage (NCBI taxonomy): Eukaryota > Viridiplantae > Streptophyta > Magnoliopsida > Fabales > Fabaceae > Styphnolobium > Styphnolobium japonicum. The sequence goes on along the minus strand of JALBWW010000007.1, from coordinate 6,891,492 downwards.
TAATTAGAATAATTATTAAATTGATTCTTCATAATAATTTAAAAATTTTCTATATATAAAATCATTTTAGTCGCCCTGTACAAAACAAATCTAGACTGTAATCCACCTAATTAAAAATTTAATGTCCAGGAAAAACTCGAGTTCTGAAGAGTTTTACCATTTTATTAGTTAGATTATTATAAAACGTGTATTATTATTATTGAGATTATATTTTCTTAGCCACTAGACCAACCCACTTCTAGGCTTATTCGGTGCCTATGAATTTGATTGTTTACGTGTAATTTCAAATGCCAATAAAATTTAAAATTTGAATTAAATGCCCCAACATTTAAGTTACCTTATTATTATTATTTTTATTATCTCTTGGATTGTAAATGACTTTTAAATTGACTAACTTGCTCATTGATTAAATTTATTTTCATACCTGTTTTTAACTTCAGAATATTATCATTTTGAGTTGGTCAAACTTCACCTTAATCAGCTCAGATTCAGTATCCATTAAATCACTTCTAGAATAAATTAGCGCAGGTGTTTAAGGCCAACAAGTAGTGAAAAGATAAATGAATACGAGGAAATTTAGTGTAATTGTTGTCTCGTCTTTAATTTTATAATTAAATTAAATATAAAATTAGGGGTAAAGAATTTTCTTTGGGAAAAAACTATCACATATATTCTCTTAATAATAGTAGACGTGAATAATAATAATAATAATAAGTGATTAAAAAATTATCACATTAAAAGAAAAGTGGTTTACAAAAGATTATTATTACCACACATGTGATTAGTTATTGATTTAGTTGGTAATTAATTAATTAATTATAATTAATTACACAATTATCATTTTGACATTGTAATTGTTAATGCATCGTATCGAACTGTTTAGAGGATAATATATCGAATTATTAGCAGTGAAAAGTGATGTTTTTTTTTATAAGAATATATTTAAAAAATATATATTATTTTACTTCAATTTAAAAATTATGTATCAAAATATTCTATTTTTTAACAACTTGTTGAGATTAATGTGATTTTATTTATTTATTTAATTAACGTTAAAAAATTAATTTAAAAAAAATTAACTTCTAAACATTGAAATTCAATTTTAGAAGAAACTAACTTTTCAACAAGTTGTTTAAAAAATTAAATTTTAATGTTAAAAAATTAATTTTTTTAAAATTTACTTCTCAACGTGAAAAAAATAAAATATTTTAATATATAATTTTAAATAAAAATAAAACGATGTATAATTTTTTTAAAAATATATTCGTATAATAAAGCCGAAAAGTAAAGCCTAATGTAAGAAAGTACAAGAAGTGAGACTGAGACCCACCAATGGACCATGACCAAATTAATCAAGCAGTCCCCCATGCCCCATATATATTAAGCTAGTTGGTCAATCCATTGAATTGAGCCTGAAAAACAAAAAACCAGAACTTTCTTACGGCATGTTCACATGGAAGGACGGGGTTTTTTCATGTCCACGTCCAATTAATTGCAGCACCCAATTATGGACAATTCATCCACGAAATTCAAATGCTGTGGTCTCAGTTCTCAACACGTGCGAGAGAAAAAAATATTGGATTGTTTCAACTACAAGGTATTTGTTGGTTTGTTATTATAGAAAGAGAAATATTAATATACTATAAGAGTAATACTCTAAATAATTTAAATTTTATTATATAATATTATTAATTTAATTTAATAACAAATATTTATGTATTGTATTATGTGTTATATTATTATTTTGTAATATATTAGTCTCAGGATACATAAAAATTTATTGTATTAGAGGGAGGGAAAAGAAGGGGAGGCGTGCGCATAAGTGCTCAACTGGGGGACTACTTGACCACAAACCTGCCTGACATTGGTGGGGTGTCTTTATCGGTTTGGTTTCAATCCCAAATAGGAATTTGATTGGCCTGGGCAACGGGTGAAAAAAAACGAGTGGCTTTTTCATTTTCAATGCAAGGGGAAAAGCAGAAGCGCAAAAAAGTGAAAAAAACAATGGGAAGGAGCAGATGAACGATTACATATTATTTGACTTCAGAACGGCTTTGTAGATTCCTTTGTCAGCTTCTGTCGGCAGTTCAGATCAAAATGCGGTACACGTACATAGCTGCATGATAATTGACAAGTTCTTCTTGTCATTCTGCCTTCTCACTGTAGATTATCGTAAGCTTAATATATCCCTTATATTTGGAATGCCACCTAAATACGAGAAAGTTGAATAGAAATTGGAATGGTAAAGAATCCAAACTCTCTCTTGTTAAGGCTCGAAAAGAGGCGAATTAAGCCTAAGTTAGGCTCAAGTTTAGTTTAGTAAGAAATAGAGTCTATTTTTTTAACTCAAATTTAACTCAATTCTTTTTAAGTTAATGAGATACTTGAATTTAATGAACTAATATCAAATCTTAATTGAATATTTTAAGTTTGAATTTGTAACTTAATAATAAAATTTATCTTTTTAAAATATATTTAGGTAAAAAAATAATTTAATCAAATAAAAAATAAAATTAAATATTAATATATATTAAATTAAAGTATTATTATTATTATTATTCATAAAAAATGACTCTACACATATATCGAATCAAGTTACAAATTAATGAGTTGAACATTTAAAAATTTAAACTCGACTTATTTAACAAATGAGTTAAAAAATTTAACTTATTAAATTGTTAACGAACAGATCTATATTCTGACTCATGACTTTTCTTGAGTCTCAACTCATTTCCCAGCCCTACTTATAATATATAGTTTGACTTTTAATTTTTCTAATGGTTTTATCAAAAATAAATTTTTTTATTATTTGAATATATTTTAGATTATCTTAATCCTTTAAATATTTTATGTTTTTTGGGTTCTAATTTTTTTTATTATTATTATATAATGAAAACGAAATTCATTTTCATATTGTTATACCAACTATAAACAACTATTAAAAAAAATAGTTTAGCCGTCATAAATTCAATGTATTTAGAGGTAGAATCTTTTGTATACATGGCAGTGTACCAAAATTACCCATAATTATAGGTATATCCAACAGTGAAAATAAAGACAATACTCCTACCACTAGTATAGCATTTTAAAGGGGGACTTGGAACTTGGAACCTCATAATTAATTTACTTGCACAAAGCAAATCAGGGTGACTCGAGGTAGAGAACTGCTATTTAGTACGAAAAAGTATCTAACGAAAGTTTATGAATTATGCGGCACAGCTTTAACTTTCTGAAATTCACTTCTCAAGTTGGTACCGTATCACATTCACGTGAGTTTTACAAATGATCAACGGTTAATATTGATTCGTAAATACTTTCGTGAAAAAAGCTTTCGTATCATTTAGAATTTTTCCTCGATGTAACTTTCATCCCACCCAAACATGCTAAAAGCATGGTTTATTTTTGTGTTGTCTGTTGCAAATTTGAGTGCAACAAAGTGGCAACATAAAATTGTATTTAGGCCTTACGGCGATTAATTCCCTTAAATATAGTAAACCGATGTGAGGTGCGTCATTATGATTAATTGCTCAAGAAGTTAAGTCTTGATTATAACTTAAATATTAATCCAAAAATATTCTCCCCTTGCAAAGAAAATTATATTTAGCTCACATTTCGTTAAATTTTATTCCAACAATTCATTCAAACAGAATACATCTATATCTTAAAAAACTCTTTTTGATTTTGATTCATTAGTATGAGCTATTTTGTTGCACTAATATGACATATATGTAAAAAAAAAAATTAACTCTTGGTGGCTATAATTTTTTTAAAATTATAAGAATCGTATATTACATATATTAATTAAAAGATCTTGAAAATGAGAGAGACTAAGGCATCCACCTCTGATAGAAAGACCTTATAATAAGGGTATAAAAAGTCAAAAACAATTAAATAAAGCATAAAATCTAACAAAATGACATCATATATGCTGCAGAATAGATTAATCTTCCGGGAAAACATCATATCTACCATAAGTGAAACAAATCTAAAAACAAAATTTTTTAAATTACTCTTAAATTCATTTTTATTTATTTATAAATATAACGTTAGTTTCTTAAAATTTGTATTTTACCTCGAATTTTTATTCTAATTCTGCCTCAAGATAACACACAAGAAAAGAGTAAATTAGCAATTAAGTCCTTGAAAATAGCTTGCACTTACAATTTAGTCCATGAATTTATTTTTACATATAAGTTAGTCCTTAAAATTTTAAAACACATAGCAACTTAGTCCTTCTGTTATTTCTCCTTCCAAAAGTAAACAGTAACATGTAATGTGGCATGTTAAGTGCTTACGTGTACCGTTAAATTCCACATGGCAGAGCACTTCACATGCCTAACCCTTCCAATGACGTCGTTTAGGTGAGAAATATGAAATATAGACCCCTTAGAATATCACTCAGATCTCAAAACTGACCGATCAGATCCTTATCCCATCTAGAACAACAACTGATCGATTGTCCCTGATCGATTGTCCCTGACCGATCTAACCACCATTCCCTTTGATCTTGACAATTACCAATTGAACATGACCAATCAGACTATCCTCTTTCTCTTGATCAGCCTACCCGACCGATCTTACCATTTGATATGTGGCATTTAAATGTGTAATTTAATAGTACATGTAAACACTTAACATGTCACATAACATATTATCATTTTATTTGGAATGGAAAGATAACAGAATGACTAACTTGCTGTGTGTTTTAAAATTTTAAGGATTAACTTATATGTAAAAATAAATTCAAGGACTAAATTGCAAGTGTAAGTTATTTTCAGAGACCAAATTACTAGTTTACTCCACAAGAAAATATGTGTTACACACTTAACACGAAAGAAAAAGAGTAGCACAAGCCATAGATCGCCATACTAATGGATACATGCACAATAGTACTTCCTAAAAAATTCTAAAAGATTAAGGTTATACTAGGTCTCCACTCGTACTAATGTATTAATATTTTATTTTATTTTTATTTACATAGTAAATTTTTTTTAAAAAAATTAAGTAATAATATAACTGTTTATTCGTTCACCTACAAAAGATAAACTTAGGTATTTAATTAGGTGTGATTATGAATTATAAAATCTTAGCTTAACACATGATTGTATAATAATTTAATTTATAATTTAAAGTCCATATCTCTATCACAATAAACATTTTTTAACTCAACCTATTTGCAACTTTGATTTACTAATAATTCTTGACACTGGTGGTTTTGTTACTAAACAAAATAGGAAGAGTTTTTTCCCCCATCTCTTAGGTCTCTCATATTGGGTTGTTGTATTTCAATATAATATTTAACAAAGCAAACTCACCCTAGCTAGACCCTCGATGCAATTTTCTGATCCAACTTGTGATTCATGCATGACATCTATTAGACTATTATACACATGCACAAGCTACGTACTAGTATATCAGAACCCAACCACGCTGATAAACAACTTGACCGAATCTACACACTAAAGAGCATTTTTCCAAATAGTTTTGATCAATTTAAAATGTCAAACCCAGTAAAAGTTGGGAAAATTAAATAAAAAGGGACATTGCGCGCAAAGTGATGCCATGCATGAGATAAGCATTGTCAACGCCATATTCAGTGATGCCCTACATATTATTATTGTGCATATTAATCACGACTCTCATGTGGGCTTTTCTTAATATACTATCAATTTCTTTGTGCTACCTTCCATTCTGTAGTATCCTTTTGCTAATTAATTAAGATCCGATTAAAAACTTATCTTGCCTACGTCTTTTCTCAACTCTACATGATTTGTTGCTATCGTGGATTAATTTAGAAAATGTCCTCAGGTGCGCGCGGCACGACTATATAAATTTATTGTCTTGGTTTTGTCTTCCTTTTTACGATAGATTTATTTTAATTCTATATATTACATAAATTTTATGTTTATTTATATGATTGTACATGATTGTAGGAATTCAGTGTTAAGTATTAATCCTTTAAAAAGCTTAAACGGTTGAATAGAGATTCAGGAATGATATTATAGATTTTTAATATGCTTTTATGCAAAAGTTCTTTAAATTTGAATAGTGGATAATACCTAAATTCACTTTACTTGTAGTAAAATTTTATTTAACTACAAATAATGAGGTCAATAAAGATTGAGTTCCCAATTAATTACTTGATCATATAAAAGCTTTGATACTATATCCATGATTAATTTAATCCAAAAGTTTAAATTATTAAGTAAAAACTCAATAATATTTTTATATTTCTAACATTTGCAATATGTGAAAAAATAATCCTACAATAGAATTATTTATTTTGATTTGGGAATACTATTTGATAAAACAAGAAAGATCCAAAAATATGTCGAACTATTGTGGAAGGATATGCTAATTATATATTGGTCATTGGGTTACATCTACAAAAGTTAAAGAAATAAAAATTTTATAATATTAAAGTGGAATTTATATAAAGTGAAATCAATGTTTCCTTTTTTAGATAAATCCAAGTGGAATTTAACAATTGTACCTATTAATTATAATTATAATTTTTTTAAAAATAATATATGTAGGTTTTATCTAATTAAATTAAAGAGTAAATTATATTTATCTCGTCGAGGTTTCACGAAATATAATGACACTTCACTCCAATTTACAATCAAAATTACACTCTACCCCGTTGATTTTTTTTATTAACAGAACCTGTTAAAATGTGATGGAATATCTTGCTTAACCCTAACAATTGACCATTATTTCCGTTTAATAACTTTGCAATTTGTGTTAAGCTTGATGATAAACTCTAGATAGTTCATCATCAATTATAACTCATAATGAGTGATAACAATTCTTGCTCTATTATCTTTGCATTGCATTGTCCAGTATCCAGTGACACTATAACTATTTAGTATTAATTAGTGAATACCATTTTTGTGTATCACCTTTTGAAATTCATCACAAAAATGGCTAAAAAGAGTCTATTTGACACAAAATTATTGATTGCAATATAACTCGTAAGGTCTCACGCGTAATCATGCTCACTCCTAACGCCTGATTACAATTTTTAAGAAGCTGTTCTCAACGATAACAACTTCGATTATCCACATGTCATTAGTTATATGCAACAATTGGTGATGAATGATTTAGATTTTATTATTTGGTTTAACACAAATTACAAAACTATCATAAGTAAATCATAATTAGTTTGGGTTAAAAAAAATATTTTTATTACATTTTAACAAATTTTGTTAATAAAAAATGATCAATGAAGTAGAGTATAATTTTAATTGTACATTTCAGGAGAAGAATAATGTAATTTCTCTTAAATTAGACTAATTTGGTCAAAGAAGGAATAGTAAAAGGAAATTATTTTCATATTCATAATTTTTTTTTCAAGATATTAATACTTAAGATAAATTATTAAATATTAATTAATTATTAATTATATTTAATAAAAATTTAAATATTTATTATAAAATCAACTATTAATCGTTACTTAACAACCACCTTAAATACTATAATGACTCCTCCGGTGGAAGGAGAAGGGAATTGAATTGGAATTGAGTGGTTTCCGTCTCCCAATCGGGTTGGTGAATAGTGCGAGTCTGCCAGAGATTGACCTGACCTACCCGCACGTGGACGCAGTACGACACACGTTCTATATTCACGTATGGTTTACGCCACCACCGATATTTTGTCCTTCCATTACCAACTAAAATGATAAAATCAAAAAGGGATTGGGCTTGACTTGACTTTCTCGATTCCTTCCTCTGCCCATTCATCTAATGGACTAATTATATGTTACTTCAGTTTTATTATTTAAAAATAAATAAAACAAAATATTTGTAATAAAAATCTAAATTAGAAAAGGATTTAATGTGATTTCAGAAATAAAAGTAGAAGTAGAAGTGGAGTGCATATATAAGGAGGTCCTAGTAATTTATTTTATTAAGCTATATTGAAAACAGATATTCTCAATAATAAATGGGATAACATCATTATTTTTTAAAATAACAATGACAACTTTAATATATTTCATTGGAAAAATTAAAATAACTTCTTTTGAGGTTTGGCAAAGACATTCTTTTTAATTTTTATTATTTAATGCTATGTTAGGAAAACTTCTCATACCATTAAATGTAAATTTTATTTAAATATACATAAATTCTATTTCTGATACCCAAAAGAAAATCTATTTGTATTTGGATTTTTTCTTTCTATCAAATTCAAAGTGAAGTCACTTAAGTTTCGTTTGATGTACAAAGATAGGATATGATAGTATAAGAGGAAAAAAATAAGATCGAATAGGATAAAAAGAATATACTATTTATTGTTTAAATCGTGGGCAAGGGTTTGTTTTGAAGAAGAGTTTAATTTTAATTTATTATTAGTGTAAAAAAATTTTACATTATCATTTAATTATGTGTTGTTAAATTATTAAAAAAATTTGACTATTAAAATAATTATTTAAAAAGTTAAATTCTTTTAATAATATGTTAATATATAATTAAATGATAATATAAAATTTTATTTATATTGAAAATAAATTAAAATTAATTCTTTTAAAGAAACTTATATTAGAAGTTAAATTTGTGTTGAAGAGTCATTTAGTGCAGAGTATTGAACCTGCGAAATTTGGTCTAAGGCATTTACATTCAATTCATCTACATCCAGCTAATGTCAGGGCTAGGTTGACAAAAGCTACTGATCCAAGAAAAACCTTGGAATTCAAATTCCATGGGTCTTCTTCTGAGCACATGTTTGGCATTCTGAGAATTCTTCTTTGCACTGCAAGTAGGCGGAAAATAAAAAGCCTTATAGGGTAGCTTCAATAGACTACTAGATCTAGTTGAATTTAGTAGGCCCTGTTTGACAGAACTCCAATTGATACATTTCTTCTTCAATTTTTTTTTTTTTGATAATCATTTCTTCTTCAATTTAAACCAGAAAGCGAATGAAAGGGAATAGAAAAACCAGCGAATTGAAAAACATGGCATACAACTAGACAAGGAAACAGCACGAGTATTGACTTCTCAATGACTAAGCCACTAAGGTAATTGTTTGTGTCACTTTCTTTTGTCGGTCCAATCAACACGCGCGTTAGTGAAAGTTTTGAGGTCTCTTTCCATTTTTTTTATGTCTTGGATTAGGATAAAGTATTCATTTTCTTCACTAATCTTTACCATTTTTTGTAGAATGTTTTTGTTGGTAGGGTAAATATTATTTTTAAAAACTATTACGAAATCTTCTTTTTGTTAATTTCTCAATTCTTTCCTTTTTTTGTAGGACCTTTAATATATTTTTAAAAAAATCATTGCAACAACTTACACTTAAGTCCTTTATTTAATTTTTTTTACCTCAATCAGCTGAACTAAGTTACGTGACAACTTTGGATTAAAACTTGTGTTTCTTTATTATTATTATTAAAAGGGTTTAGATGGCGAGGTTTGAAGTTCTTCATGCACAATATTTTCATTCAATCTATAATAATAACATAATCATCATATACAACCAAAATAAATAATGCCTAGAATGAAGTTTACGTTACGGTAAAAAAAGTAAAAGTCTAATTGGAGGTTTTCAAAGGAGTTTGGTTTGTTAGATATAACTCATTCATCACGGTTTAATTTTTTTTGTCTTTTTTGTCTCTTTAATTAAATATTAATAATTTAATAATAATTTTTTAATTGATAATAAATTCTTTCTTAATTATTAATTTTTATTATTAAATTATTAATATATAATTAGAAAAACAAAAAACAAAAACAAGAAAATGATATAAAAGATTTGATTCCCATCCACCCCGAGCTATTCTTATTTGTCCATGCAGATCTTGTAGAAGCTTCCAAATCCCGTCTAATAAACCTTATAATGTAATTTTCTATTTGAGTGTTTGCCCCTTTGATTTACCAAAAAAGAGAGTAAATTTATATAAAATAAGTAGTTTGCTAATTTTTGTTATGGCGAAGACTTAAATTTCATTGATATTCGCTAGCAATTCTTGGTTTACTTAGATCAGGAATTTGTTCACGTGTGCATGTCAATCTTCATCACAAGTAGGAATGGAAATAAGTTAGATTAAGTTGGACTTTACCTTAATTATGTCTAATTTATTTTATAAAATTTTAGTTTTAGACTGACTTATTATTTATTATAGGCTTTTTTCTATAACTGACTTAGTCTTTTTGTGAAAACATAAAAGTTTGATATGACCTGAAAACCTATTTAAATACTTACATTACATAAAAGCCTTCAAATATGCCAATAGATTTAAACTTTATAAGTTTCAAATATATTTATGTCTCGTTTGGATAAATAGTTTATATAAGTACTTATTAGGCGCTGTCCAAAATAAGCTAAATAGGGTTTGGATAAACATTTTAAGAAGTGCTTTTCATAAATCATTTGGAATAAAAATTGAGCATTTGAGGGATATTATATGAATTGTGTTAATCCCTTAAGGTTAATTTTGTCAAAAATTATTATAAAAACAACTAATACTTAAGGTATTTTTAGCTTTTTCAAAAGCTTATTTTCATAAGTTTAAAATTTTTAGCTTATAAAATAAGCCCAAAAGAGTTTATAGGAGTCTTATAAGTTGTTTTAATAAGTTCATTCAAACTAAATAAAAATATTTCATAAGCGCTTATTGTAATTGATAAGCCTAAATAAGTTGTATATAAGCATATCCAAACTAGGCCTTAATATTTAACAAAATTATTGTATTATGTATAAAATAAATAAATTATATTAATATATAACTAATAAATTATATAAATATTATAAATTTTTAATCATATGTATATATAATAAATAAATAAGTAAACATGTTAGGTCAAATAATTTTTTTTAAAGGCATTGGTCTTGACTTATTTAATTAAATATTTTTTTAAAAGTTCAAGCTTTATTTGTTTGATAAATAAACTAAACTAAAATAAATTAAAAATAAGTTAGGTCGTAAGTTTCTATTAAGTCAACTATCCTATTTTTACCCTGATCAAGATCTTTTCATATTATTTACTAATATGAAGGGACATGTTAAAAAGAAATATACAAAAACAAAATTACTAAACCTTACATAAATATTAGTAAATCATAGCACGATAACATCTAATGTAAGTTATTCATATTATGGGTGTTGAATAAAAAGTCATTTTACTATGAAGACATTTGACTATACTATACTTTTTTTATAAAGATACAAAGTCATTTTGCAAGCTCGTATCTAATATATACAATTAACATAGTGAGATGGTGAAATATCCTATAGCATATTTTGGTTTGCGTTCTTAGATGTTTACTTGAAACACAATTATGAGTTATGGATTTTGGATGAAGTAGGAGCAATTAATATATATATATATATATATATATATATATATATATATATATATATATATATATGGAATTCAAAGGATAAACTGAACAATCAAAAAGTACACGTTGTAAACCCCAAAAACTATAAAAATCAAATGAGGCAATTTTATATTTAACCTTAAAATTTATTATAGTTTTACTTTAGCATTTTTTTTAATAATTAATTACAGACTCGACTATTGAGTGCATAATCTTTATTCGAAAAGATTATGTTAATAAATATTCCAATCACTTATTCTGCTCATATTTTATAACTGTTCTTTCATTTTTTCAAATGACAGATTAAGTATTGCTGTTGTACATTTATTTATTTCTTTGTTACAAATGAAGTTTGAAGACCTAATAAGGAGAGAGAAAGAGCAGGAAAGCAATCCGAAAAACAAGTACTGCCTTTGAAAGAACCTACGCCGCTACTGTACACTTTAATTGGTATGTCTCTGCTTAAAATCTCATTTAAAACGAGTAAGGTGGGATTAACGATAGTTTTCTTTTTCTTCTTTTATCATAAGAACTAACTAGGTCGATAAATGAGCCTCATAGTGTGGCTTTAATTTCCATAAAAGCCCAATAAATATTACATAGTGAAAAAAGCAAAATAAGAAACTTAGCCCAATATTTATTTCACTAGTCTCACTGAAGCCCATTATCGACCCAAAACAAAAAACAATAATATGAACCATCTGGTCCACCAAGCCCCTTCTCTCTCTCTCTCTCGTTCCCATCTTCAATCTCTCTGTTCTCGATCTCCGATCGGCGAGTTCCTTGTCTGACAGGTAAGTCTCCGCTTCCATCTTTCTCTCTCTCAAACCTCAATTTATTTCATTTCCCCCAATTTTTGTCTTTCGATTTCACCAATTTGAATCTGATCGTTCCGATGTGAGTGAATTGAGATACGTGTAAAGTAAAATTCGATTCACACGCTGCTTAACTTCCGTACCCGTGTTCCGAAACCCCAATTCCAGTAAATGGGTTTTTGTTTTCGAGTTCAAAATTGAATCTTTTGTTAAGTTAGCTTTTCACTGACGAATGATCAATCAAACCCCTGTTTGGTTCCCGAGGATATAACAAAGAAAATTCATTTCCTTCTTTCTTTTTTCCCTTTCTGTGTGTTGATTAGATTTAAGGATGTCGGGGCAATCCCAGCGTCTGAATGTGGTCCCCACAGTGACGATGCTCGGAGTGGTGAAAGCTCGGTTGGTGGGTGCCACGCGAGGACACGCCCTTCTGAAGAAGAAGAGTGATGCTCTGACCGTACAGTTCCGGCAGATCCTGAAGAACATCGTGTCCACGAAGGAATCAATGGGGGAGATCATGAAGACTTCTTCTTTTGCATTGACAGAGGCCAAGTACGTTGCTGGTGACAACATCAAGCACGTTGTGCTTGAGAATGTTCGAGAAGCATCACTCAGGGTCCGCTCTAGGCAAGAGAATATAGCTGGTGTTAAGCTCCCCAAGTTTGATTACACCAGTGATGCTGAGATCACCAAGAATGACCTCACTGGGTTGGCCAGAGGTGGCCAACAAGTGCAGCAGTGCCGTGCTGCTTACATCAAGGCAATTGAGGTTCTTGTTGAGCTTGCTTCCCTTCAGACATCCTTCTTGACTCTTGATGAGGCTATCAAGACGACGAACCGGAGAGTCAACGCCCTCGAGAATGTCGTGAAGCCTAAGTTGGAGAACACCATTAGTTACATTAAGGCAGAGTTGGATGAGCTTGAAAGAGAGGATTTCTTTAGGTTGAAGAAGATTCAGGGGTATAAGAAGAGAGAAATTGAGAGGCAGATGCAGTCCGCCAAGAAATTCTCCGAGGAACAGGTTGCTGAGAAGCTGTCATTGCAGAAGGGGATTTCCATGAATTCTGCTCAGAACTTGTTGTCTGCGGCATCTGAGAAAGATGAGGATATCATTTTCTGAATAGACAGAGGTTGGTTTTTGCTTGCTTTTCAAGGTTCTTTGTTCTAGGATGGACATGTCTTGGTGTGCTGCTGCTTCATTTAGTGGGTGAGAGTTATTTACCATTGTTTAGGTGACAGTGTTCTGTACCATGAATAAAGGTGCTTAGTATATGTTTTATCTATTTCTTTGTTATTTATGAACATAATTTTATCATATGCAGAGGCATTGAGAAAATCATCACTTTGAAGTATGGTTCTTATCTGATCTTTTGAATTTTGAAGTTGTTGTGATTAGCTTTAGTTTTCCTTTCGTAATATATTTCTAGTCAATAGAACCTATAGCTGAAGTAGGAGTTGTGGAACACATGGAAAAGCAACATTTAAATTTACAACTTTGTCCATATGGTTCTGCTAGCTTGAGTTTCAAGTCATTCTATCCAAATTTCAATGTGTATATTTCACATTCACCAGTTTGAAGATGAAGTAATGTGTGCACATATTTTTAAGTATCTTTGCTTGTATCAAAATTGTATTTTAAGCTTATCAGTTGCATTTCATTTGTATCTTTGCATTTCATTTAACAAGAAGAAGAAGAGCATTTATTTGTTATAACATGCATGGCTGCAAAGACATCACATGAATGGCTCATTGATAATGGTTGTACTCACTACATGATTTCTGATGAGAATATGCTCAAAATAATTTCATATCAAAATAATTTCATATGTATTATGACAGTTGAAACTCCGTCAGGTATCAAAATAATTTCATATGTATTATTTATGCCTGATATCAACCAAATTTTTTTTCAAGTGTTGGTCAGTTGTTAGAGAAGAATTATACAGTATCTTTTAAAGATAAATCTTGCATAATATATGATCCTACTGGGAGTGAGTCGTTCACAGTAAAGATGAGAGATAAATGCTTCACTTTACATTGGGAGCAAGCTAAATCTTTTGCACATTGAAAAATGGTGAGCGAAGATGTCAAAATCACTGCAAAGGAATCTTGTTTTTGGAAAAAAGTTGAAGAAGAACCAACAAATATTGCAATAGCCGAGTCAAAAATATTTGAGGATGAGAAACTTGAATTGTTTAAGGAAGTAGCAATAAATCATGAATCAGTAAAAGGTATCAAATCTCAAAATGATATTTGTCAAAAATGCAATATTGAAATCCTTAAACCTACAAGCCACAAATAAGCTGTAAAATCAAGAGGTTTGAATGATCCAATGGAGGAGTTGAAAATTATCAAGAAAAATCAAACTTGGATGATGACACATAAACAAGTGGTTGAAAGAAATTGGATTTTAAGATCCAAGTTAAAGTTTGATGGTTCAGTAAACAAGTTTAAAGAGAAAATTTGAAAATCCCTTAGTATGAAGAAAACTCTCAAGGGGGAGTGTTGGAAAGGTTTGATCAAAGTTTTGAAGTATGCAACAAAAGAATCAAGGAGAAGTGTTGAATAATTGATTCTAAGTTACCAACAGTAAAATTGCTAAAGAAGAATTTGTTTAGCCACCATGGTTGAAAGCCATCAATTGTTGTTGGTAGTTGTCTTATTCAAAGTTAAGAAAACCAGACTGGACTTGCCTGTCCGACTGGTTGGACCGGGAACCGGTCACCCCACCGGTCCGGTCCACCCAAAAAATCGTCCATCCCAAAAACCGGTCAAGATCCGGTGAACCTGTCGACTCGGATTGGTCCAATTAGGTTCAACCAGTCCTTTTTAAAATTTTAAAAAAAAAACTTGTTAATTCAAATGATGTCATTTTGATCTAAAAACTTAATGTAAGCCAATCTAAAAAGAATTTTATATTAAATACTTAAACTTAAATTGTATAAAAGCTTGAAAACTGAATGTATAATTGATTGTATATCTCTTTGAACTAAATTGAAATTTTTTAAAACAAAAATAAGTTATAATACTGTTACTGAATGTTTTGGACTTTCAAAAAATAAGCTGTAAACTATTTTTTATCATTTGTGTTGTTTTTTATAATTTTTAATTTGTATAATTAGTGTATAATATATATATATATATAAATATATTTAAATTATTTAATTATACTCCAGTTCGATCACGGTTCAATCACGGTTGAACCATTGAACCTTGAATCAGTTCCCTGACCGGTTTAATTACCGGTTCGGTTTTCAGAACCTTGGTCTTATATGAACATGTTAAGTTGCCTTTGTTGATCTTATAATCTTATAAATAGGTGTTGCATGAATGAATAAAATCATTGCAATCAAGTTCTTTTTCTTAGTTTCTCTCCTTCTATATTTCTTGCAAATGCTCCCAATATATTAACACTTTTAGTGATACATACATCTTCAAAAGATGCTTCTTTGTGGCACCATATGAGTTTGTTATTGAGGATTCTTTCCTTAGAAATAGAGAAGTTCAAAAGGCAGTGCTTATACTTATCATGCATATAATTTGTATGCATCAGAAAACTGGAGGAGGAAACTGAATGATATTGTTTATGTGAAATATAATTCTATTCCCTCACTAAATTGTTTTCTCAATGGGCCAGCATCTAACGGGAAGTATGTGATTTTGGAGGGCAGAGACTCTCAGATAATTTCGCATTATGAAAGAAAGTGTAATCTGTTTAAAATGGGCGGGGTGGTGGGAAGTAGACTTGTTTGTCAGTTTCACATGAGCGTGCTTGTGAACAGTGAGAATAGTGTAATGAATGGGGAGGAATGAAATTTTGGCATCAAGGCATCCATACATCTAATAGTACAAGATAATTTCACTTCCTTTTCCAGTTCTCCCAAACCCAATTCTCTCTACTTATCATTTTTTTTCAAACCAAAAAAAAAAAAAGTATCATTTTTATGGTTGATGTCCCTCAGTGGTTACAAAATGATATTATTTATGACCATCTTGGGGAAAATACTAGTATTTTTCAACTTGATACATACAATCAATAGATGCCTGCAAAGATCATTCACTGTTTCAAGGGTCCGTAACATGCCCGGGAGTTATGGGAGGGCTGCGATTACAACAGCTGTGCTCACAAATAGCAATGGCAGTTGTTAAAGGATTATGGTATGAATTCTTGGAAGCAGAGAAGCCAAATTGTGCTCAAGGCAGTCCCAAGTGGCAGGATTTTTTTTCTGGAAAACCATGTGTTGATTGAATCTGAATGAAGGTTGTTGTTGATGCAATCAATGGGGCAGGCTCCACCCCATGGATGATACAGAAAATAGCTGATGAAATCTCTAGATTTTCTCATGCCTGTAATTAAATGCAATTTTTATGGTGTCCTCATGATTGTAACAAGGAAGCCCATTGGAAGTTCTAACTGGGCTCTTCATAGCATAGGAGTGGGTCTGGTTTCCTACTCGAGGTTCCTCCTAGTATTGATTTAGCATTCTCTAGTCTCTACTCTCTAGGGACTGCCTAGCCATTTCGTTTCATTAATTGAGAACTTTGCAGAGAAATAAGTATAATAATAATAAAATAAAATAAAAAACACTTACAGAATCATCCAATGTTTGGGGAAACAGATTTTGGTGAATTATATTTCACTAAAGATTTCTGTTCCATAGCCACAATACAATGTTCATGAGGTTTCTTCACCATTCTGTTAGTTCTACCAGCTGAGCAGTGGTATGTTCCTTTTGATTTCCGAGTGTTTGATAAATTGCATGTAAAATACCGTTAGACGGACATAAGGTCAAAAGTCAAAACGGACATCTTACGTTGCTAACTTTTGTAATATGAAACAAGGAAATCATGTTGCACATTGAATATCGCCTCTACTCAAGTTCTATTCATGTGTGAATGTAACATTTTAAATTTTCCCCTATCTCAAAAGAAAAATGAACACAATAGCAGGAATCTAATTCAAAGTTTGGTCTCCATCTACTTTCTAAACCTTTCCATAGATATTCTTGCATACACACACTGTGTGAGTGCGTGGATGCATAATAAATTTCACGTGGATATCATACGTGACTGAGTGTTCTCACAATCATCACATCGCCGTACAAAAATTGGAACATGATGGTTTTCAAGAATTTGAGACTGGTTGAGAACTCCACAGATGCCTTGTCTTTATCTGCTGTCCTTCCAAGTGTTTTTGAAAGAAAGTTCAAGATGAAGAGTAATTAAAAAGTCAGAGTGGAACGTTCTTCAGGCTTCTATGGAAAATTTAAGAAAACTCGAATAGAAGATTAAGGAACTTGTAACCTCAAATCAAGATCTACAGGGAAAAATCCACATTCTATTTTCAGAAATCTCTTTTCTACAACAGCAGCAAGAAGTTCATAAACTTCGTTTAATAGAAGATTAATCTAAGGAAGCTTGAAACTGGTAATTTGGCGTTGGAATGTAAGACTAAAGCTTTGAGTGAAGATAGCAAGCTTTAAGGGGACGTAGCTCATGATGGGTTAAGTGCTGCTGAGCACAAGTTTCTTGGTCGTCGTAAGTCATAACCTTCACAAGCTAGCTACTGCTGATCGGTTGCAATAGGGAAGCTGGTTTTGGTTTTTTTCAAAAAAGAAAAGGTTGTTAGAATGGTGTCATTGTGGAAAGGCTGGACACTTTGCCTCTAACTGTAACAAACCTACGAACATAAACTTTCAAAAGAAGATTAAAAGGCGACCTTTCTATTTCCAAGAGATACGTTGTCATCCTGCTCAAAAGCAATGCAGTGGTTTGGTTAGGAATGAAACGGAAATTACTTCTTGTAACTTATATTCTGGGGGTACTAATTTCAATGGTTCTACTTCTATACTTCCATTGCTCCCCTGTTCCATGCTTAGGAGAGCAAGAGCTTGAGGATAGGGATTGGGTTGCAACAGAAATGTTTTAAGAGGAAAATTGTATATTCTACCACCAATTTTCTCTAGTTGTTGGGCTACTGCTAAGATCAAAACTCAAAGCACTTGAAGATTCTTAGCACTACGGCTGAAGTCACTAATGTTGTTGAAATGAAGACCCCATTTTAGAAAAGCTACACACACCCATTATAGGAAGGATGCTCAGGCTAAGAAGAGATGTCCAAGTTCTCTGCTAGTCAACTATCCTGCCAAAGAAAAGAAAACCCAGTTTGGTTGAGGATCATCCATCTATAGGATATAAATGCAGGCTGTACGTTGTTGATCCTTTTATGGAATCACAGAGAGAGCTACTATCCATTGTGAATTGACAGTAGGTAGAAGAAAGCTAGCGGCAGGTTGGTAAATTTTTATAGAATCTAGACTCATATTGATATATCCATTGGTGAAACACACACGTACATGTTTGTTGTCATTTCAATGTCTCTGGTCATTTATTTATTTTTTGGTTGTAATGTCGCTGGTCATTTTGGCTAAAAACTTGTGTTCTTTCTTCCCATCTCCCTCACCCATCCACCTAATTGATGTATACCTGCCTACTCACATCTTGTTTTTTATAAATACGGTGCTTGGTAGATTCTGTATTGGCCACTGTTCATTTCTTCTTCTTTGGCTTTGCCATTTTTTGCCAAAACCACTGTGCATTGATGCTCAAGAATTAAGAATTGAGAATAAACAAAAAGATGGACTTCATTTTTATGTTTTCGTTGTCTATGATATAATGTTCTTTCTTGCTCTCATTGATCTAATTTTATTATCTGTTATTGCGAAATATGAATGCATGCCCGGTCGGTGCTTGCTTTATGAAAACAAAGTACACTTGAGCTATATTTGTTCGTGTCTACCTTTCTGACGGAACATGCCAGTCAGCAAATATCCTAAAGAAGCACAGCTGCAAAAAAGAAAATTAATGTATTTTCAGGCCCTAACCTCAATTACATCGAGTATAGTTTTGTCATCTGATCTCCCTCTACCTCCCAAAATGGACTGTCTGAGAAACAAAAACAATGCTTAGGATGGATAGAATGGATAAGAGGGTGGTCACTTGTAATTTATGAGGTATTTTTTGAGAAGCTTACAACAAGACATTTGGAAAACCTATTACCTATTACTCTTCTTGGAGATGTTACCTGCATTGTAACAGAGTCCACGAGAACAGCAAGGTCGTAAAAGCTGAGTGGCCTGCTTGGGCATACATCCAACACAATTGACGTTTTGATAATTCTTCCAAAGAAACATATAACATTCAAACTGCTAAGTAAGTTTGAGAGAAGACATTAGATATATGATTTGGCTTCCTAATGATGCAATAGAGAAGCTACAATATGGAGAAACTCCAACGTACAAGAAAGAAAAAGACTAATAGAGCTGTTATATTTTGATATATCTTTTGAAGCTTTGGTTGGGAAATACTTAAACTTCTTGGCTTTCTGGCCAAACGTTGGCTTAAACTTGAAGCTGTTTCCAAACTTTGTTGAGCGTGACACAACTACTGCATATGTCATTCCTTTTTTCTGCAAGTAAATTTTCTTCTATTGGCCATTAGATTTTTATTGATTAGTAGTTTTTGGGTGAGTTTGGCATCACTATCTCACGAGTTAGCTTTTAAAGAGAAATTTAAGTGTTTAGAAAGTTTTTCAAAAGATACTTTCCTATAATCTGTGGATTCTTCTCACATCATTATCACTTTAATTGTTAAAGCATTGCTTGCTAATAAAGCTTGGCATAAAACACTAGATATATATGTTTGGGCTTCGGTGTGATGCAATAGAGAAGCTTCTGAAGCTAATTAACTTTGGTTGGAAGTACTCAATGCCTGAACTTAATTAACTTTGAAGCTAATTCCTAAACTGGTTAAATCTACTAAATCCTTTTTATTAAAAGTTGCTACTTTTAATGAGTACTTCCCATTTGGGCATTTCATTGCACATGATTGTCGTCTTGTAAATGCTTCCAAAGAAGGACATATCATAGAAGCTGTCAATAAAGTATGGGAGAAAATATTGAAGCTATATTCAAACATGGATTAACGATTTTTTTTTTAGTAGTGAGGCTACTCGTATTGCATGATTGCATCTACTGCATCCCCCTCTGATTCTTTTTTCAGCTATTAAAATTTACTTCTATTAGCTTCCCCCTTAATTATTTAGTCGGTGAGTTTACTATTACTTCACATGAATTGCTTCTATTTATATTCAATCAAAGAGCACTTTTAGTGTTTTCTCAGTGATTCTCCGCATGGCTTTTCTAAAAGAATAAAAAATCAAAAGCTTCCTTTTTTTTAAAACCATTGCATCTTCTCATGAGTGGCTTGTCTTTGCGCACATATCACATTATTGTTGTTTTCTTTACGAATCCAGAGAGAATAATAGCGTTCACACAAATTGTTCAGGACCACGACGAATGAATATATATGTATTGTCATGTATCTATTCTAAGAGTATATAATTTTTTTAATTAAATTTCAAAAAAAAAAAAAGTGAAGGCATTTACATTTTAGAGTGTTTAGTAATTTCATCGAAAGCTGCATTTGAAAATCCTATTGGTGGTGCTTGTGCTTCTCATAAGATGAGATGAGAGGTGCCTATTTTGTGCAGGCGTCTCACATACATGTCTTTTTCTGATTGCTTTCAAACAAGCGCATACCACAGAAACTGCAAATAAAGTTTGGGAGAACAGATCAGATATGATTGGCAGATTGGGTTTCCTTTGGATTCAGTACTTCTCTGAAAGGGGAGGGAATCTCTGAGCTCTCAAGCATGAAGTACAATACAAACAAGAAATTCTTTAAAACTTGAAAAAGTTCTTTTCCACGAGTAATGCATTTATTTACCATGTTTCAACCAGAGGCATTACTCCGGTACTCATCTTTTTTTTTAGGGTATTGGTACCCAAACATTTATTGTGAAACCAACAATCAATAACTTATTGACAACTCACCCTGGATACCAAAACCATCAGGGTACTATAGCAACTCCCTTGAACCTGCTAAGTTTAGTATGAGTAATGGCTCTTTTGTTTTTATTTATTAGGCGAAATTGAAGAACTTTTTGCTTTGTTAATACTAGAATAACACTTGCAACTTACAAGGCTTGTCCTTAAAAGGTTTTGACTTTTGAGGTATTAAGGAAACATGAGTATTTTAATTAAAATCTCAATCAATTTGTTAAATTTACGTTTTGGAGAAAATATATCAAATTTCCAGTTATTAAATTACATCGTTTAGTCTTGTGAACTTTTTTTTTTACTAAAAAAAATATTCATTTATTTAAATTGATAAAATACATCGAAAACAATATAAATGCAACATTGCTAAAATCGAAAAATGATGAATTTGTGAATATACTTACAATACCTAGATTAATAGCATAACATAGCAAAATGCCTTCAAATGTGACAAAATCAAAGTGATTGGAATACCCACGTTAACGCCCAAGTCTTGATTGAATCTGTAATGAATCAAAGCTGATCTACCAATCTGAACCAAACGAACACTGCAACAAGACGGGAAACCAAACGACGCCGCATCAAGATGGCAAACAAAACACCGCCGCACACAGACGACGAAAACATGGAAAAATACAAAAGAAAAACCAGATCTATGTGGAAAAACTACTTATTTAGATAAAATAAGAGAAAAAACTATGTAGATGTGATTTTAGGCCTAAAAAATAGTTCAAACTACCCCCTCTAGTGAATGAGAAAAAAGAAAAAGATAAGTAGATAGAAGGTTGAGAGAACATCTAAAAATTTTTATGCTTAAAGGTATGAAAAATGATAGCGACTAGTCCTGTGAACTTAGTTTACTTGATAAGAGACATTTGATGTTAGTACCGAGTGCAAAATTAGATCTCTAACAAATGCAGACTCATTTCTCCTTCACCTTTTTCCTTCCCCTCTTTCTCATGACCCCTTCAAGAGTTGTCCTTAAGTCCCACCTGGTAGAGCCTCCATCGCATCAACTTTTTTTTGCATCAACTTTTTTTTTCATTTATGTCAAATAATTGAAGAGACAATATAACTTCATATTAAGATTTCACAGAAATGAAAATCCTTCAACATTTGAGGGCGCACGGACTAAGATAGTAACAGCTCACCCAACTTACTAGCCCTTCTCTGGCTTAGGCATAAATCTTGCAATAAATCTTGATCGAAGAAAGTTCAACTATAATGTCACCCTTCTTATTAAAAAAAAAAAAAGTCAAAAAGATAAATGTGACTTTTTTTTTTTGGTCTCAATCATCCGGTATTTGAACTTCACCCGATTTTTTCAAATTCGAGTCAAGAAAGATTACAAGGTGGCAAAATTTTCCTAATCGAGTTTTAAAGTAGTTACATATTCAATCTAAGATTTAAATTCAAAACCCTAGTTAAATTAGAACAATCTCGTGTCAACTGATTTACCAAAAGATAAATTTAACTTGAAAGCCTCATTCTACTCTTAACTTCAACGTGAATAACGTTATTCTTGATCTTATTCTTTTCTTAAAATATTTTCGTCTCGAATCACTATAAGATTAACAATGTAAAAAAAATTATTAGTTTAATCAATTTACTTTAATAACGTGATTCCCCTTAGTTATTAAGAAATCATTCTCCTAAGCGCGGAGCATGTATATATATATATATATATATTCTATTGATCCAAGTCCAATCGCGTGCATGGTTGATTGTATTGATTCCCTTCCACACGCTTTTTTGACAATTAAGGTTGAATGAATTATTGTGTGACTACTGGCTAACCCAATTTTAGTTAGAGAAAATGAAATTTTGGTTGAGATTGTTTCAAAAGTATTTTAATTTAGTTTAGTCATTAAATTAAATAAATATTAAATTTATTTAATCAATAATTTATTTATAATTAAATAATAATTTATTTTCATTTTAAATATTAATATTTAAATAATTATAAGAAAAATATTAATTAAAATAATCTAATAATTATTTAATTCATGCATAAATTAAATTAAAATATTTTTATACCAAACTGTACTAAAATATCGTTGTCATGTAGCTGTGGTTGAGATTCTGGAAAAGTGAAGAAACAAATGTCTACTCTACCGGGCAGTCACTACCATCACAAACACCCGCTTGTGCCTTGCTTTTCCCTCAAGCTATTTCTGCCCCCTAATAATATTCCTACTGTTCAACAATGACGTTTCGTGTATCTTATATATTCTTTTCTTATCTTTTTTTTTCTTTCTTTCTTTCTTTTATGTTAAGCATATCTTATCTCTAATCTTAAATTAATATTTTTAATCCTATTCTTCAACCTACTTTCAATCTAATTTAGGATTAAATTAAACCCATTATCAATAATTCTGATGTTTTTTTTATTGGGAGTTGTTCTCCCCCACTTGTTTCTTGGACTCTAATTCATGAAAGTGGAATTTCTTTTCTCTATGCGAAGAATGAAATCACATTATCTTTTTATTTATTAATTAGCATGATAATTGTGTGCCGTTGTAGTTTTATTGTGGATGGTGGGGGCACCAAGTTGTGAGCTCTGATTCTGTGAAGCATATACAAAATTACAAATACATTAATTTGGATATTATAAGTCAAAGCTTGATAAAGAGGTATGTTTGTATTTTTTCAAAAAAAAAAATATAATGACAACATAATGAAAAGAAAACATAAGGTGAGAAAATTAAATTATGTTTAAATATGTTAATTCATAATTAATTTTAAAAATAGATAATTTAATTTGAATTGTATTAAAAAAAATCACTTATATATATTAAATTATTACAAGAGATTTAAAATGATTAAAAAAATTATTTAGTTGAGGACAAAAGAGTATTTATTTATCAAAATTTTTGAAATAATTTATAATCACATAATCAAAGTCTCAAAATCAAATTTTATATAAAAAAAATTTTAATTAATGAAAAATAATCTTAACTTATAATTAATTTTATACATTTTAAACAAATAAGATAAATTTTAAATAAAATAAATTTTAATTTAAAAAAATGTTTTGAAAAAGATTTAATGTTTTTCATACATGCTCTTAAAGTGTCTTTGGATTAGCTGTAAAAAAATTATGTTAAAAATCTATTATGTGTATAATTAATTTTTAAGAAAATAAATTATGAAAAAAATAATTTATGTTTGGATATGTTAGTTTACAATTGATTTTAAGACAAAAAGTTTTTTTGATTGAATAAAAAGAAATATTTTTATGTATTAAATTACTAATACATATATAAAATGATTGAAAAATTTATTTAGTTAAGGACAAAAGAATATTTATCTATCAAAACTTTCAAAATAAGCTAAAATCACTTAATCAAAAACTCAATAAAAGCTTTTCTGAAAAACTATTTTAGTTAATAAAAAATAATCTTAACTTATAATCAATTTTACACACTTCAAACAAATAAGATAAATTTTAGATAAAATAATATTTAACTAAAAAAACTATTTTTAAAAAAATTAATTTTTCCCAAATATACTTTTAATATGTCAACTTTATTCACTTTCAATTTTCAAATAATTAAGTGGAAGATTGAATTGGATTAGTTGATAAAAAATCATTTAATAATATTAATCATGGAAGAAGGCAATAATACGACGAAACTGTTTAAAATAAGGTATTACAGGATATTTTTCTAGGCACTATTTTATGAATATGTCATTCGCTTAGAAATAAAAATTAGCAATACTATATACTTAATAAATTTATTGAAGACCATCAAATGCACTTGATAATATCACCACATCAACCTGGAGATGACTAATCAAATCCAGATTGCATTAGTTAATCACATATATAAAAATACAAATTGCGTTAATTTTAATCAATAAATTTATAATAATTTGTTTATAAAAACTTTGATAATTAATGATAAACCCATCAACTATCAAATGTCAAATTTTGAACTAACATTATAATTAAAAAGGACTCTTAACTTTATAGAAAGATAAGTAACTAATTGAATTATTGCTAATTACTAGAAGATGCTTAGTATGAGTTATTTAAAAATGTTTTAGTATAAGATATATAAACATGACATATTCAAAATTCTTAAGATATTTATATTTGATATTGTTAGAAATATAAAAATTAATTTCAAGTTTCTACCTAATAGTTTAAACTTTTAAAAAAATTTATTCATGACATAATATTACAGCTTCCATTATTAAATAGTCAGGAATTTAATTATTATTGCTTTCATTTTCTTAAAATAAAGTTGAATTTTAATGTAAGATAAAGTAGGCTTATATATTATCACACTTTAAACTTAAAAAAACTCTTGTATTAAAGATATACAACTAATAATATGTATTTACCTAATATCTTAAGTTTTTTAAAAAGTTAATTCACGAAAGATACGTTTTGTTAGTTTTTTGTTTAGAACTTTTACAAATAAGTAACATCATATTTGACTGCACATAAAAAGTATTAAATATCATCGTTATTTTAATTTATAATGCAATTAAAAATCCAAATTTCTCGAATTATTATCTATTTGTGCATGATACTAAGAAAAAATGAACATTTAATCGCTGACATGCTTATAGCCGTATATTGAAAAACAATGAAAACAGTGTTTAGTTGAGATGAATGATGATAGCATATTAACATAATTAGCATTTAAATAAATAAAAGAAAATTCAACAGTACACACTACAAATAAGTAATTAATAATGAAGCTGCGAATGTCAAAGGAAATCTGTGTTCGTTGGCTTTGGTATGATTACCGCAGCCAATGAAAGTTGAAAGCGACGAACACGTAGATTCTTTGGAGGGAAAAGAACATTGAAACCCCTTGAATTTTGAGCCATTTGTAAATAGACAGACACCTTGAACTTTAAAATAGTTTAATTTAATCTTTGAATTATATAAATTATTTCAATCAATCATTTCATCCACCCTTCGTTAATTTACTAACATAAAAATGACATGGCACATCCTCACCATACATGTGTCATGATATGTGCCGTTGATTATTTTTTTTTACCCATTTCATAATCTTTTACAAAATTAAAGAAATTAAATTATTATAATTATAAAATAAATAAAACATATCAGTAATTACGTGCTCCTTCCTCACCTTGATAGAGTTTTAACAATGATTGAATAGGCTTGAATGTTGTTCATTCAACTCAAATGTAACTCTGGAGTTTGCGTATTTATTTTTTCTAGTTTTAACGTATGACTAAGTTTTGAGTTTTAGACTTTAGAATGAACAATCAAGCAAAGAATGTTGTGGCACCCTCCCATTTTGGCAATTCTGGAACAGCTTCACACTTCCACCACCCCAACCCCATGAGCCAGAGCCACCCAACCTATCTTCTCACTTAGTCACAGCCTCAAACTTAGAATTGACCCCGGTTGCTACAAGAAAAAAGAAGAAATTTGCTGAGAATCAAATACCGAAAAAGGTGGCTGCACTTCTTTTCCCATATAAACATAGACAAATTCGTGTATAAATATGACTATCACACACCAGAGTTCACACACCATAAATAATGCGAGCACCGAAAAAGAAAAAAAAAATTCTGGCGACGCTGTTGGTGCAACGACGGTCTTCTTAGAGTGGTTAAAGTCCTCCTCACCAGCTCTCCCTCCACCCTTCTGATCCGCACCAGCGATTTCTTCATCGTCATTGTTGAACCAGTAGAGAGAGTGTGTGTGTTAATTTTTACCCGCACTACAAAGTAATTATAATTATTTTTTAATTATATTTAAATAAAATTTTTAAATTTTTACAGATTTATAAAATGGATAAAAAAAATTAAAGATCAACGGTGTAAATTTGGACAAATGGACGGTGAAGATGTGCCACGTTATTTCTCCGTTAGTGAATTAACAGAGGGTGGATGGAAGGGTCGATTGAGATAATTTACATAATTCAAGTATTAAATTGGACGATTTTAAAGTTCAAGGTGTCTGTTTGCAAATGGCCTAAAGTTCAAGGGGTTTCTATGCTCTTTTTCCTTGTTTGAAAGAGTTTAAAGAGAAGGATAAGGAATGGATAATTTTTTATTTTAAATATATATTTTTGTATTTAATAATTTTTTAAAATAAAAATAATAAAATAAAAAATTATCATATAATTTTTTAATTATATTTTTTATATAAATATTTTATAATTTTTTTAATGTACAAATGAAAGATTACTCTTTTGTTTTTAAAAAAATTTCAATTAAAACATATTTATAATTTTTTCAATTTAAAAATAAAAAATTATTTATTCTCTCTTTTTCTTTTTAAATTTCTTCAATACAAACATACCTTGATATATAGTATGTTTGGATTGAAAGAATTTGATATGTTTATATTAGAAGAGTTTGGAGAAAAAAAAATAGGGAAGTAATCTGTTATTTTTAAATTAAAATATTTATAAAATATTTATAAAAATAAAAAAATATAATTAAAATATTATATAATAATCTTTTATTTAATTCTTTTTATTATAAAAAATTATCTAATAACAAAAATATAAATTTAAAATAAAAAATTAATCTTTATTCTCATTAAACTCTTCAATCTAAACAATAAGTTAACGAGGTTCACACAGATCTAAGATTGATTTTTCTTTTTTCGCCTTCTTCGGATATTTTACGTCTTTTAGTTATAAGATTAATTTTGTTTATATTAAAGTTATCTATTTGTATAAATATCTTTTTACAAGCTCCAACTCCTTATTTTACAGAGTCTCCTAACTACTAAAATAAAGTTTATTTGTCACTGAGTTATCCTTTAATAATTATTTGGATGGAGAAGTAAAAAAGAAAAGCATAATATTTTATTTTAAATTTATTTATTTTTATTTAATAATTTTTTAAAATAAAAACTTATTTATAACTTTTTAATTATATTTTTTATTTTTATAAATATTTTATACTTTTTTAATTTAAAAATAAAAAATTATCATTTTCTTCTTTTTTTTTTATTTAAAACTCCTCTACCACAAATATAGGCAATTTGACCCAAGTACATCAAATTATAAGACAAATTATTAAAATGTCACTCATTTGAAATATATTATTAGCATACTGTTGTTTTTGTCACTTGGCATATATATATATATATATATTATACGTATATCATGCCAAAGCGGTAAACGTGATACACGTCATCACGTCAACACGGGTGGTGTGATAAATGTCATCATGCCAACACGGGTGGCGTGACATACGTAGATACGCTGAAAGCACTAGCGTGATATACACAAAATCAGAAAAAAAAAATAATAAATTAATACAATAAAACATATATAATCAAAGTCAAAACTTTGAAAAGCCATAACTTTTGACTCGTTTGTCCGATTTAGACGCATTTTATATCAATTCCATATAACTTTTCGAGGTCAAGTGCAACGCAAACAGCCGAAGTCAGTTTTGTCCATCAGAATTTCAAAAAATCCGTTATTTTGTAAGTTATGAAGTTTTTTATGAAAATTATATAGGTATTTCATGAAATAAAGGTTAAACTCATTTTTTTCTTACAATAATTTAATTTTTTCTTTTTTATTTTTTTTATTGATATGTGAAGAAAATTTATAAATATAAAAAAAAAATTAAAATTTTTCCAAAGTGCTGGACTCAAATTCAAGATCTTTTATCTCTACTCGAGACAGTCACTTTAAGACCTAATGCCAAACCACTAAGCCACCTCTACTAATTACTAAGTTACCCTTTAATAATTATTGTGATGCAAGAGAAAAAAGAAAAAGCATAATATTTTATTTTAAATTTATTTATTTTTATTTAATAATTTTTTAAAATAAAAAAATAAAAAAATTTATTTATAACCTTTTAATTATATATATATATTTATAAATATTTTATAACTTTTTTAATTTAAAAATAAAAGTTTATCCTTTTCTTCTTTTTTATTTAAAACACCTCCACTACAAACATATTCTTGCGCGTACATCTGACATTGCTCTGAATTCTCAACGGCCATTCAAACCACCCTTCGTGGGCATTGGCATTGGAATTGAGTCTTGGAACAAGATTCCAAGCCACACCCTCTGTTTTTGACTTTTTTCCGTTTTATGCCTTAGCTGTAATCGACTCAAATGCACGTCAGCACGCGTTCCACGCCCTCACTAGTCACTACGTTGACACTGGGGCTCGGGCCATTCTCCATCTTCTTCATTCATTTGGATTTATTTAGCAAGCATCCACTAATTATTATTATTTTTTTCTGAAATTTTTTTTTCTGAAATTATTTTTTCTGTATAATTGTAAGGATTAACTTTTTAAAATATTAAAATTTATTTAAGAGATTAATTATTTTTAATAGATATTTTTTCATACACATAAATTATGAATCAAATTTTTAACTACAAACAAAATATATATCACTTATGTTATATTATATTGGTAAGCATCCACTATTCATTAACTAGTCATTTAACAAATCTTTCTTTTTTTCTTTTTAGTAAGTATTTTCAAATTAAATATATCAATTTAAAAATAATTAATAACATGTTTTGATTGACTTTTATAGAGTCTTAAACTATAATTTAGACAAAAAATTATCTCTTAAGTTTTTGCTTAAATCATTATTTGAAACTCTCAAAAAACTAATTCAAACATGTTACAAGTAACAAAGTAATCTATAATAAATCCAGAAAATTTTATTTAGTAGGGGCACTTTTTACACTAATATACAAATTTTTTTTGTAATGTTTAATGTGTATAACTCTTCATTTTTCATTCAAAACATTTGAAGGAAGGTGAATAAAACTATATTAGAGTGAACTTTTAAACTAGTAATATTTATTATCTTTAAAAAATGTTATATAATACATTTTTGCATAAACAAAAATCTAATAGTATAGATAGATATTTGATTTTTTATAAGAATCGTGCTAGAGAGCCTAAAGCAAAAACTAAACACGGAGAGCCTAAAGCAAAAACTAACTCACATTTGTTTGTATTCAGGCAAAATTCAATTACAATTTTATCGGTCATTTAGCATTTTTGTTTTTATAATTTCGTATATATAACATTATTTCTCTCATTATATTAACTTAATTATAATTAGTTAATGAGGACAAATGCATATATACTAATAGAATAAAATTAAATCCGTCCGTGAAAGTAATATGGTATGATAATATGTTGAAATATTTAGTTTTAGAGGAAATATTTTAAAAAATAATTTGCATATTGCTTTTTTTATCATGATTTTATATCTTAAATTAAAAGTATGATCTTTTTTAAATTATAATTATGTAATATAAGAAATTATGTTTAAATTTATGCATAAAATTTTGTATAAATACATATATTTATTAATATATTAAGACTCAATGGGTCATGTCTAAGGAAATTTTTTTAAATAGGCACTATCTATTATAGGTATAATAATTTATGTAAATTCATATATTTATTAATGAATAAAAATTTAAATACCATGTCAAACAATTAATTTATGCATTCATTTAGTTCCTTACAAAATCAAACAAAACCTTGAGCTCAACAGGATTGAGATTAATTTTTATAAAATAAAAACGAAAACAAGAATGCAACATTTTAATTTTTTTATTAAATAAAAGAATACGAATAGGACCTAAACGGCAATAGCTGTTAGTTAACAAATGGGTTCCATAACATCACCTTACGTCAATGATGGTTAGATTAATTATTACGATCGAATTGTTTTCGCTAGAAGTCTTGAAGTAGATTTCCTAAACTATTCTTTTTTGGACAATTAACTTACATTTATAATAATAATAATTTATTAGTTTGTTTTGAAAATTTAATTAAATATTTAATTATATTAATTAATAATTTATATATATATTTAATTACGTATTAAATATTAAAATAAAAATAAATTATTAATTAATTATATATAAAATATTAATTAATATAATTAAATATTTAATTAATTTGTTAAAATAAACAAATAAAAGATTATTTTCAATGTAAAGTTCATTCTCCATTTTTTTTGGGTCAAAAAAGAAATAAACATCAGATTAGAACGAGCTCACAAGCCAGCCACACCCCACGTCACCTCTACTTGTTCCGCACCCTAATTGACCCAAATTTCTCCATTTTTGGTTCTGATTTTTCTCCCATTCAATTTGTTTCTGTGTGCACCCCTTATTCCCTTTGCTTCTGCCACCGGTCAGCGAGACCACCTGACATCACACCACACCACACCCTTCCTTCCCTTTCCTCTTAATTCTTAAAACCGTGATCTCCAAACCTTTCTAGAGACAACCCACTCTCCCAACTCCTATTCAAAATGACATCTCCTCCCTCACCCCTTTAGCCTCTCACCTTATCTTCACCGATTTTTACCCAAAAAACCTCTCTTTATCCATCGATCCACATGCCAAATTGGTAAACTTCTCTTTTTATAAACCCCTTCTCAGATCCCTGGTTATCTGACATACCAGTCTTCTGCTTCTTCTTTTTCTCCTACCATTTTTCTTCATATATGCACCATGAAAATTTTCAGCCCCTCTAAATGCTTTCTTCGGAATGTCGTGTGTCCATCGGACACCATATTCCTGAAAAGGATCAATCTTTCCGATCTGGGTCTTGCCCATCTCCACCAATTCAGAATGTCTCTTCTCTCTTGGCCTAATTAGCTATAATTGACATATACTAGTACTAGTAGCACTACTTCTACACCGATCCACCCCACCCCACCCCACCGCTTCTTCCCCTTTTTTTTCTGATGGATCCTCAAAACGAACAAGCCCGGCAGCATAACAACAACTCCACCACTCCCCCGAGAAACACCATCTTCAACAAGTACGAGATGGGACGTGTGTTGGGCCAGGGTAACTTCGCCAAGGTCTATTACGGCAGAAACCTCATCACCAACGAGAGCGTGGCCATCAAGGTAATCAAGAAAGAGAAGCTGAAGAAAGAAAGGCTCGTGAAGCAGATCAAGCGTGAGGTCTCTGTGATGCGCCTTGTCCGGCACCCCAACATCGTGGAACTGAAGGAAGTGATGGCCACCAAAGGGAAGATCTTCCTGGTCGTGGAATACGTCAAAGGTGGAGAGCTCTTCGCCAAAGTCGCCAAGGGAAAGCTGAAGGAAGATGTGGCCAGGAAGTATTTTCAGCAACTGATCAGTGCTGTGGATTTCTGCCATAGCCGTGGAGTCACCCACCGTGACTTGAAGCCTGAAAATCTGCTCTTGGATGAGAACGAGGACCTCAAAGTTTCTGACTTTGGGTTGTCTGCGTTGCCGGAGCAACGCCGTTCCGACGGAATGCTCGTGACGCCGTGTGGTACTCCTGCTTATGTTGCACCGGAGGTGTTGAAGAAGAAAGGGTATGATGGTTCCAAAGCTGATATCTGGTCCTGTGGGGTCATTCTCTATGCTTTGCTTTCTGGGTATCTTCCATTTCAAGGTGAGAATGTGATGAGAATTTATAGGAAGGCCTTCAAAGCTGACTATGAATTCCCAGATTGGATTTCACCAGAGGCTAAGAGTTTGATTTCTAATCTTCTGGTTGCTGACCCTGAAAAGAGATATTCAATCCCAGATATCATGCAGGATCCTTGGTTTCAGATTGGGTTCTTGAGACCAATTGCGTTTTCAGTGAAGGAGTCTGCTGTTGAAGAAGATAACATTGATTTCAACGAGGAGGATAATGGTGAAGAGTTGTCGGTGCCAGAACTGATGGGGGCAAAACCTGCTCGTCCATTTTATAATGCATTTGAAATTATTTCTTCTTTGTCACATGGGTTTGATCTTAGAAGCTTGTTTGAGACGAGGAAGAGATCCCCATCTATGTTCATATCAAAGTTTTCAGCTTCGGCAGTGTTGGCTAAGCTTGAGACAGTGGCGAAGAAGCTGAATTTTAGGATCACGGGGAAGAAGGAGTTCATGGTGAGAATGCAGGGGACGAAAGAGGGTAGAAGGGGGAAGCTGGCGATGACGGTGGAGGTGTTTGAAGTAGCGCCGGAGGTGGCGGTTGTGGAGTTCTCTAAGTCTGCCGGAGACACATTAGAGTACATTAAGTTCTGTGAGGACCAAGTTAGACCTTCCCTCAAAGACATCGTTTGGAGCTGGCAGGGTGACGGTAACTGCCATCAGTAGCTGCAATGGATTTTGGAAATGGAGGTTGTAAAGTGTAAACTCTCAAAAAGAAAAAAAAAATGTCTCGTTTACATTTCTTTCTATGGTTATTATTATAAGTGATTAAAATTACCAAATTTCATGATATGTTTTGTATATTTGGAGTTTGTGATGGTGTTTGAATATAGTATTGAAAATCACCCCCCAAATTAAGAAAAACAGAGTTCTTTACCTTTGTAATTTTGGTCTTTATTTAAGTTTCTGTAGGGTCTGTTTAAGTTGCTAAATAAAATATGATCTATAGATAGTGGTCGAACGAGGGTTTTGATTCTAGTTTTTGTTGGGTCACTAGATGTTGTAAAGTGTGATTTGGAGGTTATAGAAGGGTAAGTAGCGAAAGTTTTGTAAAGAGAGGGAATTGTAAGACTTGTATTGCTAAAAAGTTGTTCAACACTTCAATTAGATAACTAAATTTGGTAGTGGGTGTCACCATACTTGGGGTTTTGAATTGAACTTCTTTGCACCATTTGTTATGCCAAATATGCTGATTTGGGAAAGGGGTGAATTCCGGCTTTTATTTTTTTATATATGATCTATTTATGTTAAGTATTTGAGTAGTAGGTGAAAAGAAAAGGGTATGAACCATAAGATCTGTAACGAGTAAATTGCAAGATAGCCGTGACATCGATTTTCTTGAACATCATCTTTGTTATTTTTATTATTATAGTATGGTGGATGTGCTCTTTTTGCAGTTCTATCCCACGGTGTACAAGTTTTAGACAAAACAAACGAAAAATATTTAAGATAAACAGACGTGCCATTGCTGTCCATTTTATCCATCTTCTGTGGTGCCAATTAAACAAGATGGAATGGATAGTGCACTGTTGTTTTTTCCTCCCTTCATTGTTTTTGCTGGTAAAAAGTGTATTGAGCAGTGTCAGTGGATGAAGCATTATGAGCTGTCCCTTCTTTGCAAAACAGACTAAAGAGGGGTGTTGCATCATGGGGCCTCCTCAACCGAGAACGTACCATCAGCTGACTCGGATCATAGTCGGTTTTGTCAAATGAGGCTCCAATTGCCCTGGAATGGGGGAATTGAACAGCTGATACGTACATTCTCATTTCTCAAACTCAACTTGTCAAGTTGCCTAGGCATCATACGCATATATATCATATTATGATGCATCTTTCCGCTAACTGTTGCCTTTGTGCAACATTATCAACAAAGAATATAAACACTAATTATCTCAATGTAATACAGATTGGTTTGGTGACAGTCATACGCTTGAGTACTGAAATTTTTTTCTTGCTGTGAGTTGTAAAATTAAAAAATCTAAGTGAACTAATAGATTCAATAATTTCAACGAATAAAAGACTAACTTGAATTATATATGTCGATTTAGATTATGACACTGCATGGGAAGAATATAGTAAAATAGTTTGCGTTGTTAAAAATAAAGCAAAATGGAAACTGAAGTCTTATTCTGGGGTTTCAGCCACGCAAAGCATATATATTATATATTAGGATGTGATATGCCACACGAAATGAATTTCTTGGGGGAAAAAATAGAAGAAAGAAAAGAACAAGAAGTTTAGAGTGTGTTTGTTTTGTTTTTTATTTTTATTTTTATTTTTAGTTAAATATATTTTTAATTTTTATATTTCAAAATTTTTGTAAAGAAAATAATAAAAATAACAAAAAATATTATTTTTATTATTTAAAAAAATTAAAAACAATATAATATAATATAATATAATATTTTATAATTATAATAAAATATATATAATTAAAAATAAATCAAACGCACGTGACCTGGCGAAGCGGCAAACCCTCACGCCAATCAGATAGCTTGATGGTTAATTGCGGGCCTGCCAAGTCTTTCAAACTAATTGTGATCATTATTGCTTGCGCTTGGATGCTTTCCAGAGTTGAAGAAAACTACCAGTTCAGAGGATTAAAATGTGAATTTTATTTTTCCTCATTGTTGTGCATATGATTTTTCTCCCCTCAATCTTAAAATGATTATCTTCATAAAATACAGTGGTTAAAGTCAAACCAAGGGACGAGTCACAAAGGAAAAACAGAAAAGTGCAGATCAAATTCAAAAGAATAGGTCGTAGCCCATTTGAATCTTCACTCCATAAAATTTGACCAAGTGAGGGAATAAAAAATAAAACTCGAAAGTGATAGACTATAGAACAGAGAGAGTAATAATAATTGAGTTAATTACAATCATAACTAAGCTAAAGACGAAACCTGAACCCTGCCACTTGCTAGGGAGGAAGCAACTGGAATTCCGTTTCCTACATGCTTACTCCTTAATTTTTCCTTCAACTGTTCTTATCTTCTGTGACTCATATCACAGGTACATCACTTGAGATTTTTATTCAAGAGAATTGAAATAATATCAGCTCTATTATTTTAACGGCTATTTGTTTCATCCAAGTATAGTTTAGTAATTTTGGTACCTTTTTCCCCCTTATACTTGCAGTTGAATGATGTTAGTGAGTCCTTTAAAAATAAATACAATTGATAGCACATTCGTTCTGTATTTGCATCACCATTTTTTTTATACATGCAGTGTTGGAAACCAAACAAGTTGATTAATTCAGTATGAAATTGAAAGACGTGTTATTTCACGTTAAGGGTGTACTCGGTAAAAGTAAAAAAAATAAAATAAAATTGGTGCATTAGTAAAAGTAGAAATAAGCGAGAATCATCGTGTATCTAAATATGAATGATTGAATATCATATATATATATATATATATATATATATATATATATATATGATGGAAGTTGATTTTTCTTTCCGTCCTCTCATCGTTTCAGTCCAAGATGCTGACACTGCTTGACACTAATATCTTTTAGGTATGATCATAGCATGCAAGATATGGACTTGCCAAAAAAAAAAAAATAGCATGCAAGATACGGAGTTGTGGAAGAACAAGAGATTGCCACGTAGCATAGCAGGTTTCAGGGGTCTTCTGCATCTGTCGTATCATGCAAGTTCAAGGTGTCCTCCATACAACATGGGAGTAATATCTAGTAATATCAAGGTGTCTCCTTGTGCTTCGGTCGTTACTGGCCTATGATTATCTTGCTACACTCCCAGCTAGACCTAGATCTAATTAAGTTGGAGAAACTAGTTTCAAAGAAAGAGAACATGTATGTGTTTTTTTTCTGCTGAAATGCTTGGGCTTTAGAAAAAGGGTACCATGTGATGCCATGTTTAGTAACTCTGGTTGCAATCTTGCATGTAAAATTTTTAATGCATACACCCTAAAATGTCTCTATTCACTGCATGTGGCTTGTTTTAAAGGGTTTTTTTTTAACTGTCTCATTCATAGAAGTGCGACTCTGCAGATTTGTTGAGTGGACTTCGGAATTTCGGATACCTGAAGTTTGCATTTATTTATTTTATTTTATCTATTTTATCCATTAATTGTTAATTGTAAAATTTATTTTATGTATGATAAGTGATAACAGAGGAAGATTATTTAACAAGGAAATCACCATCTCCTCTGTCTCTTTGAGAGTGAGAGACATAGTTGTCATTTGCCAATGTCATTCAATATTTTTTTTTATGCTAAATGCAAATAGTTATCAATATCAATAAAGAAATACAGAATAAAACTCTAATGGCTTCTTGTAGCACTACTAGCTAGTTCGTCACATGGGATTTCTGGCTCGCAAACACTTCACCTGCTACTGCATTGTTTTCTGGGCTACTTGATGGGCTTGCTACCACATAGCATTATATTTAGGGCCCAAAACTATTGTCATAACTGAAATGATTCGACTCGGAACTTATGCTCATCAAAGTTCTCCGATGCCGGATTATCTTTCACTGGTACAGTAGAGATTTTACGTGACTGATGAAAAAGTTACAAATTTTGAATTTTTGTTATGTTTCTTTTTGTAAAAAAAATTATCTAAATTTATGTGAAAACATAATTTACTAAAATTTATCATTTTTATCTAAATATATAAGTTTTTTGTTTTTTCATATTTTTTAAAACAAATTCCGGCGTTAAATTAATTGTCTAGAAATTACATTTCTTATGTGAGGTGATCACAAAATTGTGGCATTATTTTTTCCTTGAAAATTCCAAAACAATATTTCGGTGCATCTCAGAGCAAAGCTGATACACCTCAACAAAACTCCAGCCACGTTGTATCCTTGAAACTTGAAACTTGAAACTTGGTAACATTTTTTTTAAATCGAATATAAAACCATGGACCTCCAGATTGAGATGGCTTCAGAGCGAAGAAATCAAAGAGTTATTGAATTTGATTTCCATTTAATTTCTCCATCTTATTTCGACCTATAATTGGCAATCTCTAAAATAAGTTGTTCAATATATTAATTTTATTCCATTCATTTTTTCGTTTTAAAAAATAGACAATTTCTTGCTTTTACGTTACATGTGGACTCATTGACTTCTTGTCATATATGCCAACTTATCTTATTGAGCAATCTTGTTCATGCATGCGATAATTAGCCGAACGTTAGATGATCACATTGAAAGGGGAGGAAATGATCAAATTAATATTTTTTTTTTAAATTACAAACACTAAAAGTGCATTTAAGATATAAAAATAATAAAAGAAAAAAATATGAAATAAAAAAAATTTAAAAAAAAAGCTAGTGAAATTATAGAGATTTAAAATGCATTTCAGTTTTGTTACCAAAAAAAAAAAAAGTATTTCAGTTTAACTATATATATATATATATACACCAAATCTATTTTTTGCCAAAATTATTTTCGTTAAATTCCAAACCTCTTCTGTCAACCCCCACTTCTTCGTTTGGTGCAGACCTGCACTTTGATCTTGATTGGTCCCCTCTCCTGCAGCCTCCCCCATTCTCATTTTTGTATTTTGTTCAGGGTCATAGATTGGTCCCCCTTTGTCTCAAGGCCTTTGCTCTAACTTGAGTTTTGGTTCAAAACAGAGTCCTGGAATGGTTCAGTCTTTACTTTAGCCCAGAGCCATGGACCATGCAAATTGCAGTGGCATGAAAGTCCAAGTTGTGGGTCCACTTCTTATTCTCAATTAATGAGAAAATTTAATTAATGCAATAAATAAAAAAAGAAAAAAATGGAGAAAAAAGAAGAATAAAAATATAAATTAATTTGCAGCAGTACTACTCCATTCAGATTTCATTTGAGACAATAAACTGATCATATGAGCCGTCCATTGAGTTTTGCTGGGCCTTTTGCCTTTTACTGAATCGAAACGTGCCGAGAGCTCACCAAAAGTACGACGTAGGACCCCAGCCCTGTTATCCAGAGAGTTGCAGAGGATCTCACACTGTACCACGACGCTGTTTCTGTACTCTACAGTACCATAACCTATGACCACAAGGGTCCCACCGTTGAACTTTTGTCCACGTGGTAGCTTGCCTGCGCGTGCTTTTCCTCTAAAAGGTCAAGAACATAACAGAACACAACAGAACACAACACAACAGGGAGAGCCATGGTTCTTACTGGTTACTACCAGTCACGCACGGCCACACATTCTAGACGAATGGTTCTGATGCTTTGTCTCACACTTTCTACGGTCCTGATTTGTCCCCGACCAAACGATAACTTTATCTATAATTCTATTTAAAAGGGATGATAGTTGTATAAATTTATATTAAATTTTTTTTCATTTTTCTCATATAAGTTATTAAATTATATTATAATTTTTTTGAATGATATAAATTATGAATTTAATTTTAATTTATTATTAACATAAAAAATATTATATTGTCATTTAATTATGTACTAATATTCTTTAAAAGTATTAGATTTTAAAAATATTTATTGTGATAGTTAAACTTTTTTAATGATTTGATAATACATGATTAAATGACAGTATAAATTTTTTTTATACTCACATGAAAGTTCGTTAATCTACATTTTAATTTCTTCCATTTACCGTAACATATCTGGTATCCGAAGACAAATGGATACACACATAGATGCGCAATCGTCTTATTTGTATTTTTTTTTTTTACAATTTTTTTTTTGCATAAATATAGTATTTTTGTATACCTATTTGAATTGATTAATAATAATCAATTTTATTTGAAAAAAAAATAAAATTCTTAAGGAAATTAAAATTATTGTATATATCAAATTCAAAATTAGTGTCATTACTATTACTGATCAATAAAAATATCTATAAAAAAGGAGGGGAGTGAATCAAAATTAAATTCCTAAATCATGTACATGTCTCAAATGATTTATATAACTATCTTTTCCAATCAATTTATTTATCTTGCACAAGTTTGGTAAGTGTATCTAGTATCATTAGCCTTTTTTTTATAAAATTAACACTTATTTTAGTTCTTTAAAAATACATATGTCATTAATTAGGTCATTCAATAATAAATATATTAAAATAATCTCTTAATGTCAATTTTTAACATTAAATTAGTCATTTTAAGTTATTTTTAATATCAAATTAGTTATTTAATGTTATTTTTGTCATTAAATTAATTAATTTGATGTAAAAAATTATTAAAAAATTAAATTAATAATACCTGTAACTGTGAAGAATTAAAATGAATGTTTGTTTTTTTTCCTCAACTTAATCTTATGTATTAGACACAATAGTGATACATGTACCTTTATAGACTCATATGCAAATTATTAAAGAATTAAATTAATGATACATATGAGTCTACTTTTAAATTTGTAGGAATCTGTGAGAATAAAATTTATAAAAGTGTAGTTGGTCTATTTAAAATTGATAACCATGTGAACTACAATATTTTATATTGATGAAACTGTACTACTTCTTTTTTAAAAAAGATCTCAATAAAATAATTTTTATTTATAGCTGAAAATTTTGTATCTTTTTATTCACAAACTTTCATGTTTTATAAATATCTTTGCAAATAAGCTGAATAGTTTGTTTGTGTGTGTATATATATATCACTATTAAAACCGCCACGTAGATACATTTAGTGTAGTCTTGATGAAAAAAGTAGGTAAATATCATTTGTTTAATCACTCAATACTACACTACTTTTTTTTCTTCTACTATTATAGTTTTCTCTCTTTCTGTAGTACATATACATTAGAGTAAAATTACATTGTGCAAATAGCTTTTTTTCATAAGAGTAAAATTACATCCAATAACTTATTATCATTATACATATAAAACAATAGCAATATTTACATATTATTTTTACATCACTTCTAGTATTTTCACAAAATAAAATAGTCTTATGCAAGTAATCATATCAATATTTTTTTATATAAAATGAGTTTAAATTTATCCAATAAATTTTTTTACATTATTATTTAATAATGAGTATTATATTATTAAAATAAATTTAACTTCTTAAAATAATTCTTGTAATAATCAAATTTTTTTAATAATTTTTTCAATACATGACATTTACTTACAAACACGCCCTATAAAAGGGTAATTAACATTTTTGATTTCCTAATATATGAAATATAACGTGTTTTCAAAACACATGCAGGGGGTAGTTCACCTAAGCCGCTTAGTATAAGTAATTAATAATTTCTTATTCGCTAAGTCCACCAAAGTGTGTGCAAACTGCAAAGTAATTCATCGAATAATTTTTCAATACTAGGATCTGACTCACTATTCCATTTGACTTTTTCAGCTAAGAATTGAGATTGAGAAGAACATCAGTATAAATAAATAAATAAAGGGAGGTAATATATAGTAGCAGCTTGCACAGTTCTGAAAGAAAGAAAGTGTCTTGTCCTGCAAAAGGTGGGCGGTGTTCATTCTCGCTCTTCTCATCGCTATGCAATCTTCTCTTCTGTTACGCCATGCTTTCAAGTTTCAACATACTTTTCCTGTTTTTTTTCCATCTCCCTCCCTGCTTGGTTCTCGAGAAAACCAAGGAAATCGTTTCCCTGCGTTGTCGAGTTCATCATTCCTTCGTTGATGTAACCATAATTTTTTCAGCTTCTATGTGACTCTGAATCTTCCTTTTTTCTCTTCATTTCCTCATGCAGCTACCAAACTTTTTAGGCTTTGTTTTGCTCCTGAGTTTTTTTCGTGTCGTTTATCATTCATCTTATTCTTCTGAAACATTAAATTTTTAAAACGAATCTAAAACTTGGCTGTTTCGGGTTTTTACTTGTCTTAGATTTTCTCGCCTCAAAAAGATCACGAGACTAAATCTTTAGTTTGAAGATTCGTTTTTGATTGAACCCCAGTTGTGTGTGATTTTACTTTACTGAAGATTTGTCTTCGTTTTTGTTAGTGTTGGCTGCAGAAAGGACAGAGAATATGGCTGTCACAGGTTCAGTTTCTGGGCAGCCGCAATTCATTGCGAGCACTGGTGGTAACAGTAGCTTTTCGAATGCGCCGCTGATTGAAAAATCAGATACTGTTCAAATTGTTGTACCTGATGTAAGTTTGGTTTGCCATTTAATCTCGTAAAACTTTTGAATTGTCCATTTCAGTTATTGGTTAACTTTGCATAATGTTGTAGCTAGAGTTAAAATAATGAGTAGGACAGAGACGAATATTGCTTTAAATTGCCTCTTATGTTTCATATTAGAGAGTCATTACTTCAGAGTGGGATGCTTTATTCTCTGTTATATGCTAAACTTTAAGTGTTTTGTTTTTTTCTTCCTTTTTATTGATTTATATGAAGGGACTGAAAAGATGCCAGGAATATGACATGGAAAACGGAAAGAGATAACAAATGCACTGAAAATAGGTGTTTGAGACTCAGGAATAATTTTAAGAATAACTTTGTTGTATTCTCATGTCATGTAGGAGTTACAGTATTGATCACACAAGTGAACTGGCTAGAGTGACATTAAAAAAATGTGTTGCAGTTTTCAAATAGTGACATAAATCCTAATTTTCTTCCAGGAATCACATCTATTATGAAGTTATGTGAATAGTTAATTTGTAGTCAGCTTGTGTGCGTGCTTGTTGCTTAGCAAATCTCCAATTGAGTTGAGTTGACTGACGACTAAAATGAAAAAAAAAAGGTGACTGATATGAATTGAAGAACACCTCCGCCCCACCACCCTTCGTGGGAAAAAACACATTTTTCATTTGGCACTTTAAATTAAAAGGATATTAAGACAACTGACTGTGTCCAGTGACTCTTATTTGTAACAATTAATTATTTTATTCTTTCATTTGTCAGAGTTTTTTTTTAAAAATTTAATTCATGAAGTTTAATAATGGTGCAACCTGAGTTAGTGATTTGATTGCAAAGTACACTGCAGTAACTCATATACTTTAATTGTCGTGAAATGAGGTTTGCCTAATATCCATCATTTATGTATGTTTCTATTTTGCAGAGGAGAAGCTGGAAAAACTTATTTGCATACATGGGGCCTGGGTTCCTTGTTTCCATAGCATATATAGACCCAGGAAACTGTAAGATCAGTAGTATTCATGATTTTCTTCTATAACAACAGGAAATATACTCCTAACATATATATGCTTACTTATTGTATGTTTATAATAACTTGTAGTTGAGACGGATCTTCAAGCTGGGGCACAATATAAATATGAGGTATGTATGGTGTACTTTCATGCAGTTATTTGTGTATATTTGTCTCAATAAAATAGGTCCAGGTTTTGAGCTGGAAAATGATTTTTCGTTTTTAGCCAGATCATAGTTACGTCCGTGGGGTGGTTGTTCTGTACTTCAGTTATTTTTTTTTTGTTGATGATCAATCTGCACACCTACATTTTGTCCTTGCATGCTATTAAAACATTTTAGCATATACCTATGCTCAAGTCTTCCAGTTTCTTTTTTGTCACATTTGTGTTTTCAGTTACTTTGGATCATATTGGTGGCGTCGTGTGCTGCTCTTATAATTCAATCTCTGGCAGCCAATCTTGGGGTTGTCACTGGTACTTGATTTGATAATCAATTTTCTTTTTACTGAATAAATTTGATCAGTATATGTATGGATGCTAATTTTCCTTTTTAGTTATCAATTCTTTCAAAATTCTATTTGCTGCTTGCAGGAAAGCACTTAGCAGAGCATTGTAGAACTGAATATTCTCGGGTGCCCAACTTTATCCTTTGGGTTATTGCTGAAATTGCCATAGTGGCTTGTGACATTCCTGAAGGTATTGAGGTGAATTTAGCATTTTTGAACTGTTGCTACTAATTTATATTCCATGTAAATATAGTACATGACATAGTCTGATGCGAATCTTATTTGATAGCTAAGGATGCTTTTGAAAGATACAACAGAGACCACAAATTAAAACATATCCAGTAACCAAGATATTGGAAAAATTCATTCTGTTCATGATTACATAATCAAGACCAATGTAAAGCTTTATAGTGTAGGGAAGCTATGCTCTTTCACCTTCCTTTTCTTTCTTTCTTTTTTTCCCTTTTTTTTTTTCATTTGAGCTACATATAGTACACTTGGTAGAAAAATTTGGTCAGAGTTACTAGAAATGCTACTGGAAGACAATAATGAAAGCCGCAATGGGAAAAGTATAAAGTACTTCTGTAACACAAGCCATAAGTTTCCCTTTTTTTATTCCTCTCTAACTTATATGTATTTTTATCTTGACTTTTTACTGTAAATATGCAGTAATTGGCACAGCCTTTGCATTGAACATGCTTTTCAACATACCTGTTTGGATTGGTGTTCTTCTGACAGGATTCAGTACATTGATCCTCTTAGCATTACAGCAATATGGGGTAGTTTTCTGTATTCTATACTCCCCTCTCCCCCATGGATACCTGGTATCATGCTATGGTTTGATATCATACGGTGAATTTGTTATATCCTGAACAAATTTTCGGTTGTCATTGCATGTTTCATTGGGTAAATATCTATATGAAAACAATATGAGCCCTTTTTTGTGTTGTTGGTGTACAGGTTAGGAAGCTTGAATTCTTGATTGCATTTTTAGTATTTACAATTGCTGCATGCTTTTTGGCTGAGCTTGGATATGCGAAGCCCGATGCCAAAGAAGTTCTGAAGGGTCTTTTTGTTCCACAACTTAAAGGGAGTGGTGCTACTGGTCTTGCAATTTCACTCCTTGGGGCTATGGTTATGCCGTGGGTACCTCATGTCTTCTGCAGCCATTTATTTTCTTTCCATTGATGTAATCTGATGCTATGTTTCTTTATGCATCTTCCTCAGGCACAATCTTTTCCTCCACTCAGCGCTGGTGCTTTCTAGGAAAATACCGCGATCAGTTCGTGGAATCAAAGTAAACATTTAATCTCTTGTATGCATGATTTAAAACTTATTTCAAGATCTAGCTCTAATGAGTGATGGCATCAAGTAGTTGGCCTACATAGAAAAATTCTTCAATCTGTGACAACTCATACTTTTTGCCTTCTCATTTTATTTGGTCATAATATTCT
Source organism: Styphnolobium japonicum (assembly GCA_023212625.1). Lineage (NCBI taxonomy): Eukaryota > Viridiplantae > Streptophyta > Magnoliopsida > Fabales > Fabaceae > Styphnolobium > Styphnolobium japonicum. Next base: position 6,847,041 of record JALBWW010000007.1, on the reverse strand, counting down.
GAAAGAGTAAAGCTTATTGGGATTTGAATTATTCTTGGAAGGTCCTGTTAAGGTTTTAACTTTGTGAACATAAGGAAATATGGACCAACTTGAAACCTAGACATAAGAGTGAATTATGGTAAAGCAGTATCTGATGCGACTCATCCTTTTTTATTTTAATTTTTCTTTGACAGGAGGCTTGCAGATTTTACATGATAGAAAGTGCCTTTGCTCTTATGGTGGCCTTCCTCATAAATATATCTGTTATTTCCGTAAGTGGATCAGTTTGTGATTCATCGAATTTGAATGCAGAAGATGAGATGAGCTGCCAGGATTTGGATTTGAACAAAGCCTCCTTTCTACTAAGAGTATGTGAAACCCCGAGAAGTCTTTCTTATCCTGTGTATATCGTAGTGTTAGGTTTTTTTAGTGATGCTACCAGCCTACCACCACAATTTACCTAGTCCTTAAACTTCACATATTATTTTTGTTGGTAAGTGTGCTGATAAAATCATTGATGATAATTTCTGATATGTGCCATACTCAGAATGTCTTGGGAAAATGGAGCTCAAAACTGTTTGCAATTGCTTTACTCGCATCAGGTCAAAGTTCTACTATAACAGGAACATATGCAGGACAGTATGTCATGCAGGTAAACTGTTTATGGGCTTTTTACATACTTTTTGCATAAAAAAGAATTCTTTTGCTCATTTTCATTAGAACGAAACCATATTTTATTTTATATGATATATCTTACCATATGACAATCATAATCATTCCTAGTAATAATTATATATATAATATACATTATCAATATAGCTGTTTATATAATTTGAGTTCTATATTAAAAATTAAGTAGTGATTATAAGTCTTCAAATTAAATTAAGAAGGCAGCCGTCATGTTTGGTATTTTCATGTTCAATAAACCTGTCATATCATCTAAGAGCTTTAATAGTGATGACATGTCTCCTGAATGAGCTTTGAGATTAACAGTTATTAAATTTTCCTGTGGTTCACTTAGATAATGACCGCTTTGAAGCATTGGTCATATTGTGCTGTTTATAGTTTGCTTTTGTCCTTAATTTCTTTCTTCTTTCAGGGATTTCTTGATTTACGACTGGAGCCATGGATTCGGAATATGTTAACTCGTTGCTTAGCCATAGTTCCTAGTTTGATTGTTGCACTCATTGGTGGATCTGCTGGAGCTGGGAAGCTCATAATAATTGCATCAGTAAGAATACCTTGCCATTAGGTTCTCTCTATTTTTTTATACTAACATATTCTCAAATGCTTTTCACTTAGAAATATGTTTGCTATTAAAGTCAATAAGTTGTTTAAATGGTCATGCTATAAGTTCATGGGAGTTTCTCATATATTTGTAGCTCGAATTCCCATGTATGATGTACGGTAGAGACGATGGTATGTCATTAGCCTTTAACCTTGCTCAAGGGTTTAATATTGGCCAATTGTATGATACACAAGATGTATCAATTCATAGTGACAAATGGCAACAATTTATTGGGCCAAACCCAAAATTTAAGAGATGGCGCAAGTTGTAGTTACAACAACGTGCACGGGTGGCTTTATGTGAGTTCAAAAAGGTACAACTAGGGTCATTCACGCAGTTGTATATAGTTACATATGCACCACTTATGCTGTTGTGAACAATTTTGTATACATGGCATTATTTTATAATTCTTGTCAGATTGTGTATTGATACATCTTGTGCATCATAGAATTGGCCTTCTGAGATTATCTTTTGGTCTCTGCTATAGTTTGTGCTGAAGCCCTTGTTTGTCTGCTGATCAGATGATCTTATCATTTGAGCTTCCTTTTGCTTTGATTCCACTCCTCAAGTTCACTAGCAGCAAAACCAAGATGGGAGCACATGTGAACTCGGTCACGGTAAGTTTTTTGGTAACTTGAAATTTGCAATTCTACTTCACAAGCAAATAGTAAATTGATTACCTACTTCACAAATGTTTTCAAAATGTTTGGAATCAGTCTGACATATGCTCTAATATCTGTAAGCAAGAAAGACAAGTGTATTATTTACTTAAATTTGACTGAGACACTCAGTTTCCTTTTTTGTTTTCCCTGCACTTCCATTGGCCTTAATTCTTGAAGTAAATGAATTAGAAAACTTGCTGTTGCTTCATGCACCAAAGTTACTAATTACTATATATCAGAAAGACTGTTGTTCTGCATCTTGTCTGATATAAGATTTTCTTTAAATTCTTCAATTGCAGATTTCAGTTGTTACTTGGATCATTGGTTCCCTTATCATGGCCATAAATATATACTATTTATTGACTAGCTTCGTCAAGTTGCTTCTTCGTAGCCACATAAAAGTTGTGGCCAAGGTGTTTCTCGGGATATTAGGATTTTCAGGTGTGGCAATATATTTGGCTGGTATTGCATATCTAGTGTTTCGCAAAAATAAAGAGGCTACACACCTTTTGGCACTAACAACACCCGAATGTCAGCAAATGGAAAATGAACAAGGCAATGGATCAATCTATTGTCTCCCAAGAGAAGACATAGTAAGCATGCAATTGCCTCAAAGAAGTAGTCCAGCAGAATTTGACTGAGAAATATTTCAACAAGGTAGATTAGCAAGAGAGTCCTAACATAGCCTCTTTTTGAGGGATATATAAATAAGATCCCATTTTCTGTTAATTTCTAGATATTGGACATATGCTAAAGATAAGGATCTCTTTGGACTAATGATGAGCATAGCTTCTGTTAAGTATTACTTGGCTGGAATTGCTAAGCTTTTCATTTATTCATGTACGATGCCTATCTTAATAGCCTTTTTCCTGTTACTTTATGAAATAAAAGTGGGCGCTTGTGAAGATGGAGCCATGGAGGCTATTGCATAGTGACACTTGGTCAGTTGTGTACTAAATGAATGGGGGTATGCACAGCTAGTTTAACTACTGTTGCATAAGACTAATATAAGACCACTGATTAAAAATACAAAAGTATTTGCCATCTAAAGCCGTAACCAATTTTATTATTGAAAGTTTGAGATTTTTAAATAACGTAATGTGGAAAAAGGAAATTATGGAGAATGCTGGTTTGGACTTTGGAGTAATCAAGTTAGTACAATTCCCCAAAAAATTTCGAGGAAAAAAAATGAGGTTAAGCCTCTTAATATGTACAATGAATAAAGTAGAAGATGTGTCACTACATTATTAATTAATTTTTTTCATTATATTACTCATTTTCAATTCTACCAAATACAAAATTTTTGGTGTATATTATTTAATCAAATATAATGTCAATGTTTACAGTGTTCAAATTGTATGGGAAAAAGTTTTTTTTGGGGGGGGGAGGCTTAGTGAGAAAGAGAAAACAACATGAAAAAAAGAAAAAGTAATATTACTAGTTTCAGACAAGGCAACAATTTGCATGATGTGTCTCTTACAAATTCCAAATACGTTCTTCTATCTTAGGATTTTATATAATTTTACATGAATTCAGTTAGCTAAAAACTGCTTCTCTTTGTGCTGAATTAAACTTATTGATAAATTGCATCCAAAGAGATTAGCTGGCTAGGATTTAACTTTAATAGTCTTCTTGCTTTGTAGGGACAGAAAGTTGGCCTTTCTCCTGCAGGCTCTTAACGGTGTCATATAGACACTGCTTCACTGGGGTGAATTCCAATCCCAAATCTTTCAGCTTTTGATTTGAAAAGATGTAGGGTTTTTTCCTCGGGTTCTTTTCATCTGAACATCTGCACATGTGAAATATTATGTTAACTTCGAGTCTGTGAAAGTGAAAGGCATTCTAAACCCAAATCATTTCATTGGAAGCAACACTTCTTAAGGCATACGCTATTTATTTGCCATGGATGAGAAACGTATATTTTAACATTTTAGCTGCAAACCAAACCACCCTGTTCCTATCAACTTTTCAGATTTAATTTTAATTTATTATCAATATAAAACTTCTTTATAGTTATACTATCATCTAATTAAGTATTAATAAATTTTAGATGATTACACAGACATTTATCAAATTTAAACTCTTTCCCAAAACAATGAACAAGTATATAAGAGACTATAAGGGGAACTTACATTTAAACGTCAACCTAACATTTATTAGTGGTAATTTAGTTCCGAACTGTAATAAATGTGAGGTTGGTCTTTGGTTGATATATATATATATGATATGTTCTATACGAAGCAGATCACTTTACTCATTCTTCACACAAATTAAAATCGTAAATATAAAAATTTAGTAATAGATGATTAAGCAGGCCCCTTAGTTTATTATTTTAATGGAAAGAAGTAGGTAAAAGACCAGAGACACTCTCAGGGTCCAAGCCTGACAAAGACTTTGCGTTTGGTAAGGACTTGCGAGCGCTACACTCGTTTGTGCCAATGGGAAAATGAAATTTTAGTACGATTTCGTAAAAAAGTGTTTCATTTAAATTCGTATATTAAATTAATTAAGTATTAATTTAATTTAATTAATGATTTTATTTACAATTAACCATGTTTCAATAAAATAAAATTATAAATAAATTATTAATTAAATTAATTTAATATTGAATTAATTTAATACATGAAATAAAATGGAACACTCCTTCCCATTGAAGTGTCATTTTCCCTAACATCATTGAGTGGTTCATAGGCTTGGATTTGAATTTGGCTCACATAAACAGGTCAAAGTTGGTACACCCACTGTTCCCACTTCTCTACATCCTATCTACACCTACTGTTCCCACCTCTCTACATCCTATCTACTATCATATCCATCTCCATAATGTTTACCATTTATATATTTGTATTCTACATCTCGAGCCAAGAAAATGTAGCCTCTCATCAATAATCGGTTATCAGAAACACTACATAACCTCAAAACTAAACTTTCATATATGAAAATCATTTATGGTGTGTAATGTAACCAGTGGGGTTCCTGCTATTAACATATCATTGGTTTTTCAATCAGCTCATCAAGCAAAACCAATAACAATTTTTATTTTTTTCAATAACCAAAATGGTTGTGGGAGTAGCTTTTACTCGTCAGTAAAATATGACAAAAATCAGATTTTGCATAAAGGCGCAAATTTGGAAAGCAAAGGTCTGCCAAGAATTTTCACCTAATTGGCAACATTTTGCCTGAGATCGTACTGTCTCAAACCGCATTAATTATCAGGGTTAACAAATCAAGAAATATGTCATTTTCCAACACCAATAACGGGATCCAAGTATACCAAAATGTAAAAGGTGAAGGTTACCTTTCTGGCTAGTCCCTAATTCCCTGTAAGTAAGGAAATTAAAAAAGCTGTGTCCCAATGTTATTTCTACAACTACCATGATAGAGTGTTCTGAATCTTTTGATTGATTGTATTAGTTCACCCATATACTAACAATTACTGGATATTCCAATTTGGTCCATAAAGAAAATCTACTTTTTCTTTCGGTCCATGTTAAATAAGTTTTCCTTTTCCAATCGATATCAACATGTTCATTAAAAAATTATTAATTTCTTCAATTAAAATTGTGACCCTGTCATATACTATGTATTTTTTGGTTTTAGAATTTAGATTCTCTAAATTTATTTTAAAATTTGTGAGGTGAAAATTTTTAGAAATATTTTAAGAGGGATAAACACTAGACTGTTTTTGCAGAGAAACCCCACATTCTTGTGCAGGGCTTACAAACTCTGCACTGAGGTTCTATGTATATATTTACAACGTAAATTTTGAGAAAAATATTTACAAAATCTGAATCATAAATCAAGAAATATATCCCAAAATTAATTTCTAAGTCAACTCTAATTGTGTTTGGAATGTAAAAAATTACGATTTAATTTGATTTGAAAATCAAATCTTGTGTTTGAAATGTTAAAAAATAATAAATGATTTAATTTTTAAAATTTCATAAATTTTAATGGTTTAAATTTAGAAATTGTGTTATATATGATGAGATTTGTTAGGATTTGATTTGATTTTAAATTTAATTATTTAAATTGACTATTTTATAATTACTAACTTTTTGATTTGTTACAATATCATTCATAATGATATAAGGGTAACAAAGTAAAGTAATAAAATAAAATCAAACCAATTTCTCTTTTAATAAGTTCTAAATACAAGAATTAATTTCTAAATCAATTCAAATTCATTTTTTATAATGAGTTGCAAAAATAAATTTGATGTTTAAATCAATTCAAATTAAACCAAATCAAATCAATTTTATTTTTAATTGATTCCAAATGAAGAAATTAACAGAATTCATTTTCTGGTAACCTAGAATTCCATTAATAAAATATTATCCGTAAATGCATGTTTTTCCTTACACTACTCATTTAAAAGGGCAAAAAGAAGGGGGGGGGGGGATCCTAATAATTTGGTCGTCATGTAAGAATAAATACAATGTACTGGTAAAAGAAAATCATAGACATTTGCCAGGATGCATCTCTAGGTAGGAACTCAAACACCAATGTCTGAACCCAAAAATTCTTACCCAACCTAGCAAAATCCCCGCTGAATTATGTCTGGTCTTAATTATTTGGATTCTGTTAATTAATCACAACAATAATAGAAAGAATAACAAATCACTTACTTGGTAGGAATTGGGTACTCCGGGAAATACTTGGCCAGAATTTCAACTAGCTCTCCACGATGCAGCGAACTTTCTGCACAAATGTATCGACCTGAAGCAGAAGGCGTCTCAAAAACAAGTATGTGGGCTAATGCCACATCCCTAACATGCACGTAAGCCTGAGTGGCATTTACATAAGTCTTGGCAGATCCAGTGAGGTACTTGAGGATGTGAATTGTGCTAGCATTGATGGTGGGTTGTAGTAAAGGTCCAAGAACCAAAACTGGGTTCACTACAACCAAGTCCACCTCTTTCTCTTTTGCTACATCCCATGCTACTTGTTCAGCCACAGCCTTCCCATAGCAATACCAGTTCTGCAATTAAACCCTCATTAAGAATCAACCATTTATTACCCAACACTAATAATCTAATATTCTCATTTAATTATTATTACAACTTTCATTTTAAGTATTCCAATTCCATATTGACATTATAGTGTGTTGGGTGGTAACTGGAACCTTGGTGTTTTTGCAATACTCCAAATCACTCCAACATGACTCATCAACCACCACGTCGATGCTCCTATTGGGGTCCATATAGACTGCACCAATTGATGAAGTGAACACCACACGTCGCACTTTTGCTTCTGCAGCTGCTACGATCACATTCTTGGCTCCATTCACCGCTGGCTCCAACATCTCTTCCTGTGTGACCCAAAGGATTCATCTCAATTACTGTTTATGTCATCATTTTGGTTAACTTGCGAAGAAAGCATCTTTTTTTTTAAATAAATAAAAAAAAAAAGACAAGGTGCTGGTAAGCTTGTTGTCAAATTCATCTGTCACCAGAATGTGTGTCTAGCACAGAGAACGTCTCCACTTTTCAAAAAGAGCAGGTTCGGTGGTAGGACCCACCAGTTGTCCAATCGTGATATGTGTGATATGGTGCCCTGGACGTATCTTTGTCCTTCAGTTTTCCTTCGATTTTCCAGCACTTTCTCAGAAAGAGAAAATTACCAACAATCAAACAAAAGGAGAAAAAAAGAAACTCACTGGGTTGTCAGTGACCGGAGAGGCCGTGTGGAAGACACCAACGCAACCGTGAATGGCAGCTTTGACAGACTCGAGATCAAGGAGATCAACTTTATGCAGAGTTAGCCTCTCCCTGGCTCCTTCCAACTCTTTCAAGTGGGCATTCTTCGGATCATCTGATAACCAAAAACCAAGCATGCCCATGTCAGAAAGCACCAGAATTTCAGCTAAACAACGTTAAACAATGCAAATTCAAGAGCCTGTTTTGAACATGTGAGAGATATATATAGCATGCCTGGGTTTCTCACGGTTCCTCTGACAGTGTAACGTTTCTCCAAGAGGAGTTTCACCATCCAAGAGGCGATGAAGCCACCGGCGCCGGTGACACACACGGTTTGGCCGTAAGCTGATGAAGTGTCAGCAGCAGCAGGCATCTTCGTCGGTTCTGTTACTTCTTGGGGAAGAAACAAATAATGGAAACTACACAACAAGGAAAATACACGTTTTTGGTTCGTTTGGTCGATGAGAGAGAGAGAGAGAGTATGAAGTTGAAGGTGGGAGATGTCGGTGAGTGCCGAGTGCTGACTGAGAATGGCACATAGCAATGGGTGGCCAGAGGGTGGCTTTTATAATGACAATGCCTACCTAACCCATATTGTACAAATTACTAATATTTTTCTTTTTTTTTTCAAAACTATATATATGTATATATTATAAAAGAGAATATTTTCAAAGCTTTACTAATCTTTATTCAAATTACTAATATTTTGAATTTGTTGTAATAATTTAAATTAAATCAAGTTAATTATAATTATAATTTAAATTCAAAAATAGTATTAATCAGTGTAATTTAAAAAAAATTAATTTTAATTTTTAATAATAATTTTGAGAGTCGTTAAGAAGAAGTTAACATGTAAAGTGGAAAAAAATTAAATATATGAGAACTAAAACTCATTTATAATTGACATATGTATGAGAGTTTAAAAAATTTAGAGGAAAAACTTATTGTATGAGTGACATGTAGCATTGATGGAGTTTAGATGTACTATCTTTTATAATATTATGTAGATAAATATAAATATCCTTTAAATGGGAGATATATTAATAAAAAAAATTGAAGAAACCTTTTAAAAAAGTAATTTTTAGGATTTTTACATCAAATTTTGCATTAATATGACCTGTGTTATCAAATTTGTATAATATGTATAGGTAATCAAGATGCTTGCATATATCAATGATAAATATCTTTTTGTTGAATTTTACAGGTTCAATTATTTTCATGTTTACAAATTGTTCTTTTATTTGTTCAACATTCATATTAAATTGTGACATTTTTTTTTACACATTTTATAATTGTATAATTCACACTCACAAATTACTTTTTGACACTTGAGTGCTAATGAGAATCTTGATAAGAGTATTTTTTTCAAACTTAAAACAACAATGTGGATGGTGGAAAGTTCACATTATCAAAGATGGGGAGAGGGTTTGGTCGGTTGATTTTGTTTCTATGGTAACTAATTATTAATTGTTTGTCATTGTTTTTTATTAGATACATTTTTGTTTTACTTGAAATTATAATTGACTTGTAGGTTAGAGAGTACTTGACATTAACTATGGATAATCAACTAACTTTGAAGAATATTTTCATGGTAACACACATGAGAATCCAGGAGATACTATAAAATACTTGAAGCAATTGTAATAAAGTAATGGCTCTTGAAGAAGAAGATAATAAGAAGAAAATTGTTCAATCTATGGTAAATGTGAAGAAATCTCAATTAACCAATGATGCTGAATGTTTTTTTTTTTTCAGAATCTAATGGTCCTTTTAACGAGGCATTACCTGAAATTGAAGTAAGATTTTGTAAAATAAATATCATTATAAAAGCTTAATATGAGAAGAACAAGGGAGTTACATAAAAAACAATTAGTAAAAATGAGAAACTTCTTCTAAAAGTCACTAATAGTAATGCCATGACATTTGAAACTTCTACCCTTGATATAACAATTATTGCTCAAGTAATTTTTGTACCTATACTTTTTTTTAATTATTTTTGTACCTAACAAACTTCATCTCAAATCTCATTGGCCATAGCAAGTTTCACCTCTCTTTTATCAATAGCTTGTCTTGCCATTCATAGAATATTCATTGTTAAGTATGCGCTTCATCACATATGTCTTCATCAATACTTTTGGACCATAGATAATTCTCTAAAATTAATTTGATAATCTTTATTTAATTATAATGTCAGATATGATACTCATAATAATTTAAGTATAATATATTGAAATTTTCTTAACATGAAAAAAATATTGAATTATATTTATATAATAACAAATAAATAGTAGCGTTGATTTTTAATTAATATTGATTTTGAATCAATTATGGAATTACCATTATCAAATTATCTGTTCAAAATTACTATCATTTATGAAAATTATTTATGACTTTTCTATTTATAAAAATAACATTTAAATTTTATTCCCGTGATAATAATGTTAATATTTTGAAATAAAAATACTAAATATTCTTAAAATATCATTATAAAAATTCTCCTAATTACATTGATTTTTTTTAGAAATTAATAATTTTAAAATCCAAATTTTATGTCTCTGTCCTTTTATTACCAGCAAATGTTATGAAAAACTTTAAAATTCAAGTCATTGAATTTTTTTAACAAATATGAAATGATTACAATATATTATATCATTAATAATATCTCATAATTAACTTATTTTTTTTTATTTTTTTAATTAGCATCAGACTAAATTTAAATTACACTACTTATGTGTAATATTATTTTTTATATTATTTTGTGCATCGCATGGGTGTTAATCTAGTTTTATATATGATCTTGTTCACATACGTAGATAATGTTATATATAAATAATTCTATTGAGTAAATATTTAATTTGGTTATCTAAAGATATACATAACATTAGTTTGGTCTTCCAATTATATTTTTATATCAAATTGATAATTTTTTAGGAACCAATTTGATGTCAAAAATGACTTTGAAGGATCAATTTGATGTAAATAAATGACATTAGAAGACTATTTTAATGTCAAAAATGATTGGAGAACCAAACTAATATCCTATGTATTTTTGGAGGACCAATTTGAGTATTAACTCTAATTCTATTTGAGTAATCTCAAGAAACTTACTTCTTTTTTTCAAATAATAAAAAAATTCAAGTAGAGTTTTCAAATATATATATATATATATATACCTAGATTTGTATATGTTTTTGTGAACCTAATATTACTCTCATATTTTATTATCCAATAAAATAACTAAAATTAAAATATGCTTATTCATATGTTTGCTTTACATCTTTGCTTACGCATGATTAATAGTAATGCCCAATCATTAATAATTTACCCTGACTTTGACCCACTGAACAAAGTTTTGGTAAGGTCTAATTCCATTAAGAATGGCTTAAAATTGACTAAGACATTGATTTGGGTTAATTTGAGTTAATATTTAAGTTGGTGATTCAAAGATATATGAACATCAGTTTAATTTTTTAATTATTTTTTACATTAAAATAGTCTTATGATACTATTTTTTGACAACAAATTGGTCTTTCAAATTTATTTTTGACATTAAATTAGTCTCTTAAAAGGAATAAAAAAAATACTAATTTAATATAAAAAATAATTGGAAGATTAAACTGGTATTTTGTGTATATTTAAAAGAGTAAATTAGATATTTACTCTATAACATTATGTAAATAGATAAGATATTTTACTGATTTATAAAGCCATAACTTTTCAGTTGGGTTTAATTTAGAAAAAATATGATTCAAAGTAGCATGAGAATAATTTCAAGTGAGATTAATGAAAAAATCATCTTGAGCATTGATGTGGCTATATTTTTGTTAGTGATTTAAACAAAAGATTAACATAAAAGTTATTATACATTATTTTATTAATTTAAGAAATCATGTTGACGAGTTTAAAAATACATATAAGTTTTTTAAACTTAACTCATAATTAAAGAAATTTTCTTACATTTTATCATAAAAATTATACATTACCTAGGCTAGATGATTACTGCGACAGTTCAGATGCATTGCCGAAGCTCTCAAACCTTCTTTTAATTGCATTACTTTTAGTTATAAGATTTAATTTTAATTTACTGTTAGTATATATTAAATAGAATTTATATTATTATCCAATCATGTACTGATATATTATTAAAAGAATTAAATTTTTTAAGTAATTATTATAATAATCAAATTCTTTTAATAATTTAACAATACATAAATGATAATGTAAATTTTTTTTACACATTAAACTCTTAGCTTTATTATAATTTGCTTTACATTTCAGAGTGTGTAATCCTTTTTACTCCATGTTTGGGACAAATATATAGGTTGCTAACGATCTTTTAGTAAATCGTGTAATAACTTGTTTGTTTTTGATTTCACTCACGGCAAATGAGACCTTTTACATTTCTCAAGACATTACTTAAAGCAAAACAATTTTCCTTTCTGCAAACTTGGGTTTGCGTAAAGGAAAGGCCTAATAAACAGTCTCTAAGTATGAGTTAACTGCTTGCCGCTGCCATATTTCATGACTTAAGAGCCAAATCTCTATTAAAGCCTTTTTTCTCTTTTGCTTTTCTTTTTTGTTTTCGCCACACGTTAATTTGTAACAATCTGATTGTTTTCTTGATTGGGTTAGCCACTTAGGAAGTTACCTTTGTTGTTGTCAGTTGACATACAGGCAGGCATAATTATAAAAATTAGACCAGTTTGGTTGGTGGACCAGTTAATTAGTTAAGTAATTGATTCGAGTGATTAGTTAAATCGAATATGTTTCAGACTCAATCTGACTCGGTTGGTTTAGATTGAAAATCGATGACTCGGCCGGTTGAATTGGTGAACTAATGAACATGTGAATTGGTCGAGTCATGAAATTAAAAAAAAACTCTTAAATTTTGGAAAATCATAACTTTTGATTCGTTTCTCCCATTTAAACTAATTATATGTTCATTTCATATAACTTTTTGAAATCTACTTTATGTCGGTCTTAATTTTTCAAAAAAAATATATTTTATGAGTTATGAGTATTTTAATGAAAATATTAAGGCTTTTTTTTAATGAATTAAGGGTTAAACTCTTTTTTTTTTCTTAAAGGTCATTATTTTTCTCAAAATAAATATATTTTAGTTATTTATAATAATAAATATCATCATATGTAATATGTATTTATATATATATTTAAATATTTATTTAATTTTATGTGGTTCAACCAATAACTCACTGGTTGAACTAATAACCCATTGACTCAGTATCCTGACCAAGTCAACTACCGGTCCAAGTTTAATAACTATGCTGCCAGGTGCAAATGAAAATAATTTAATTATGTAATTGCACATATGTAGAAAATAATGTAAAATAAATTTATAATAAAAATACATCAAAATTAAATTCAAATAAAAATTGCCAGGATTTCACAAATATTTATAGATATAGTTTACACAATCTGAAAGTGACCTGCTTAGGCAAACGACCTTCCAATTTCTATGTGATCTTATAGAGGGCCAGGCCATATTCTTTACTCATTCATAAATAATTACTATATGATTCCGTGAATTTTATGGATATTGTTTCACTTTATTTAAAACAATAGAGCGGCGGGCTCCTAACCACTTAAAAACTCTGATGTTATGTTAATAAGTTTAAGATATTAAGTAAAGATTGATCTGACTTTGTATTGTAACAGTAATGTTCAAACATCACCAAGACTTCCCATTTTTCTCCATTTTGTAGACACATTGGTCATGCGAAACCGGCCTATAAGTTCCTGCCATGCAGGGCTTGGATTGACCATCACGATGCGTCAGCAATATTTCCCATTGTTGACAAGAGAAACGGTCAAAGGGAGGAGGTGGGAACGGAACCTTAATTTATTTGTTCTGTTCCTGTCAAGTGAGAAAGATTAAGTGGCCCTGGTTGGTGAGTGAAGACATTCATATTCAAGTATCATGACTGTGGCAAAAATGCAGCCCAAAATCAACACCCAACAACCCCAACCAAGCAAAGGGACTTATTTTAAAAGTCCAAGATCCACATTACATTGAAAGACGACGGCACCAAATTAAAATAGCATTACCATTAGAGACAGTAATGAGAAACTAGCACTTGTTTTCAAAAGGGTTGGTGTTATTTCGGACTTCTGGCTCAAACCCATGCCAACAAGACAACAACCGACCTCCAAAATCAGTCTCTCTTATTACATTCCGCGTTTCAGTTTTCAAACTACTGTTGTGCTGTGCTGACTTAAGCATGCATGTGGCCTATAATGCTGCACATGCTAAATATTTTTTATTTAGCAAAACTGCAAATGTTAGCATGTTTGTGATAGATAGTGAAAGTTACTTGTAATCATAAAGCTGTGCAAAATGTATCATGAGATTTTTCACAAATTAGGAGTCCAATTTTTCTTTAGACAATGATTAAAATCAAAGCTTCATGTGCCATTATAAATATGTTCATACTAGGGGATTACTTCAGTACCTATCTTTTTTATTTGAATATTGGTACTCAGTGTGAGTTGTTAAACATTCATTAATTGTTATTTATATTTAATAAACTTTTTAACATTTATTGTGAAACCAACAGTCAATAAATAATTAATAACTCATCATAAATACCAAACTTATCAGGGTATCATAGCAACTCCCTTCATACTATTATCTTAAGCACCCAACTGTAAATGTTAGACTAATTTCTCATACAGGACCTCCCCCCTTTTACTGCAAATTTAGACTAATTTCCCATACAGGACTTCCTTGATTTACAGTTCCAACATTTTGCCCCACATTTTCAGAGATTGTTAGGAAATGGTTTAATATCACCGGTTAAGCTAACACCCTGAGAACCTTTATGGTACCTAATGTTAATGTCTAGAACTGTCCTTGAAAAATGTTTCCCTATGCCGTCGGAATAACCCATAAATAGCTTCTATGCTAAGGTCTAACGACTATGCAGGAGAAAAGTCTTAATTTTTGTCAAATTTAAGGTTTTTTTCTTTTTTTTTTCAAAACCACATTTTTGACATAACTTACTATTAGCACAGATGTAACACATTTTTTGACACCATTTGTTACCTAAATTTAGCAAAAAGTTAGGTACTTTTGAAACACATGAAAAAAAAAAAAAAAAAACTTCTTTTTCACCCAAATAAAGTGAGTCCCTTATCCATGCGGGACAAAAGCTGGCCTGTATAGAAGTCATTCCCTTTGTTATTCAAGAAATACCTGCCTTGCCAACAAAAAGGAATGAAACAAACACTTCTTCCACAAATAGTTGACATCATTATATATGAAACCATGTTTAAAAAAGGGTGTGAAACAAACCCTTCTGCAGTAAATAGTCTTGGACTCCATAATATATCAAACCATGCTAAAGAGGGGAGGGGGCACAGACCAGTTTGCAAAGTTCTTGAGATTAAATATGAAACAAAAGGGACTAAACTGATAATCCCAATGGTAAAGCCACAGTTACGAGCTATATTGGCACCAGCTTCACTCATCTTGTTGACACATTTCCTACCCGCAAAATTCAAGCCACTTGCGCTTTATCCTTTTGAACGTCTTCAGTCTCAAGCTTGTTCTTTTTTATGTTTGAACCAGTCTTCATTCTTTTGGCTTTAGGCTTCCCAGCAGAGTCTTGCCCGCTATCTGTTCTAGGTGGATCATCCATGGATTCATCAGCCAAAACAGGTCTGTCAAGTGCAGAAGTATCCACAGATTTTACAGATTCAGATTTGGAGATGCTGGCAGAAGCTCTACCCCCACTAATCCATTAAAATATTTCAATAAGGATCCAAAGAAAACACTTACTAAACCCAAATATTTTGCCTAGCATGCATACTAACCTGGATCGAGAATTGACATTTGCACCCTTCGCTGACTCCAATTTGGATTTTCCTTTGCTTTTTTGTGTTCTACACATTATGAATAACTTGACAGTATAAGCTTAATTAATAAGATAAAGATTAATAAAAAAAACAAAAAAGACGCATAGCATTAATGGAGGACACCAATGTAGCAATCATATAAGATCAAGGGCGTGTTATTGATATGAAATCCAAGATATTTTTGTCTGCTACAGATATTATATAGTTCAAGGGATTTAAAATAAAAAATCATCTTCTATTTTGAGGCCCTTTTAATTGAAATTGGATTTGAAAAGGAAAAAAAAACATTGGCAAAAGCCCTCATTTTGATTTTTATAAGCTACAAGTTGAAAAACCAAAAACAAAAAAGAAGTGTCAGGGGGTATTAGCTGGGCACATTAATCATAGTTATAAAAACGGAACCGGTAGTCAACTCGGTCAGAGTATTGGGTCACTGGTTCAACCAGTGGGTCACTGGTCGAACCGCATAAAATTAAATAAATATTTAAATACACACATATATATATAAATACACACTACATATGATGATATTTATCATTATAAATAACTAAAATATATTTATTTTGAAAAAAATATGACTACCATGGTGTAAATCTCGAAAAGTTATATGAAATGGACATATAATTAGTCTAAATCGGACAAACGAGTCAAAAGTTATGATTTTTCAAAGTTTAAATTTTTTTTTTTTAATTTAGTGACCCGGCCGGTTCCGGTTCAACCAACCGGGTCGGACCGATTCTGAGACAAATCCGATCCAACTAGTCACCTGGACAGGTCACTTGGCCGGTTTACCGGTCCACCAGCCAGTCCGGTCCGGTTTGGTTTTTATGACATGGCATTGAATTACCACCAGAGTATAAAGTTAAAACAAAACAAATAATGACAACAATGGTCCATCAATAACAAAATTTCAAAGCATTTTAGATGCCTAATAGAGGTACTGCCATAATAGATTCACACTGAGTAGACCCACTGGTGAAGAGATTATACTAAAACTCATGACTTCAAGGGGGAAAAAAGAGAGATTAAAATAATTTTGGCTTTAATTAAATTTTTTTGCATGTTGTGTGTGTGAATGACAATTGACAAGTTATTTGGGCTAAAAAAAGGCACAACAAATGAACTCATTACTATTTAGGATTAATCGCATGTAGTAAAAATATTTATTGTTTGCCCAAGGTATAAATATTTGGACAAAACAAGAGTCGGTGGTCCTTCACTCTGATGAGGTGTCTAAGAGTTTACATAGAGTTGTGTCTCTAGATTTGAGGGTGGACACATCGTGCAGCACCCAGATAAAGAGCTACACCTTGATGATCTTGTTCTTGCAGAAGCAAAACATAATGAGCAACAAGACCCAACATCATTAAAAGGAGTAGCATACCTATTATGACAATGGGCTCAAACCAATTTTAACAAACTAGTTACCCTTTGACAAATAAATGCCTAATCTTTTATGTTACTGCATAGACAAAGGCGCAAGGCAGTATTTAAAGTATTTTCATCATTGTGAGGAGGGGGCTTATGTACCACATCAGCAATAATTGAGGCTTGCTTTAGGATCTTAAGAGTAGAAAATAGTAATGCAAGAAATATTAGGCATTAATGTCCTTCAGACCAGATTATACTTACATATCCGATGCCTCCTCAAGCTTTTGAAGAGCAATTCCTTGTTCCTGGTAGCACAATATGAGTATGCATGAATTAAATTTATGATATGATATATAGAACAATAATTAAATAAGCATCCAAGCTTTATACTCACCTCATCTGGCGAAACATCAACAGCAATTCGCTCCCAGCGTTGCTTTTTGAGGTTTAACACTTCCACATCACCATCAGCATACAAAATCTATTGAAAAGTCATTAGAAACATATTAACAAATGTAATTATCCAAGTTATCCAATAGTTTATGCTTTTCAAGTTGAGTAGTGTTGATCTCACACACAATTATTTAACACAGAAGTTACTTTTTTTGTGTTTTATAATCAATGAACGAATTTCAATTAGGACTTTTGTCTTAAATAATTGTGCGTAACAAGAGTAAAAAAAAGGAGAATAACATTTTCCCAAGTCACTGGTAAGTTATCACAGTACAGTAGCAGGAGGTATTAAATTCCAGCTCTTATGTATTCATCTAACTTAAAAAATAAGTCCTAAATATGGGAACCCATCAAAAGGAAATATTAGGCCCACTTCTCATGAGGAGTCACCAGGACATATTAACGAATAAAAACCCATGCTCTTCAATAGTTGAAGTCTTAAATTGCAAAGCCTAGAAATGAAAGATAAACCTTCTTGAAGGATAAGTAAAACTTGAAAGTAAGAATGGTTTAATATGCCACCAGGACATTATCAGAGTCAATGCTACTGTTTGTTACACAAGGATCAGAATATGTTCTATCACCACATCACATGGTTGAGGTTTAAAGAATAAAATGCATTCCAAATAAGCAAGTGGCAATATATAAAGCTTACATTTGCAAAGAAGATGCATGAACAAATCCTAGAGCTAAAGAAAATTTAATAAATAAAATAAGCTCAGACACAGCCATCTCACCTTGTGCTTTCCTTTGACAGGGTCATAAGAATTGATAACACCTTCGTAAAACCTGAAGAAAAGAATTTTATACGTATATATGTAAAGACGTTCAACAGGAACAAATCTGTACTTCGACGCCACAAATTACTGAGATAAAATAAAGCAAGCAACAGGCATATATATATATATATACTGAAATTGAAATTATGAAACAAGATAATCAATTAATCATTTAGCTGGTTTAGAGAAGATATGACATAACAATTTACTGATATCTTTAAAGGCAAAAACTTCTAGACCCATCGAAGTCATGTATTTATGACTTCCACAACAAAGCAAGTATTTAGAAACTCCAATTGCCTAGTTATGTATCTGCAATTTATCAAATTGCAAAATAGTTGGTCAATAATGAGAATGACCCTAAAGAAATAAAATCTTCAGAGCAATTGAAAACTCCATTTAGCTCCAAAGCTAAAGATAACAACCAACCTGATCCAAATTATTTATCTAAACCACAAAGCATGTTTCTTAATTCAAATGTTCTAACACAATCCAATAGGCCAACCTAGACAAAAGAGATGGTAGATGACAGAACTGCCTCCCCTTTTCTTTCAAAAGCATATGCAATTATCTTATAATAAGCCTACTTAATGAGTTTGTAAGACAGTAGGAAAAGTGATTTCTAAGTCCCAAAATCCAAAGAGAGTATATCAATAATAAACCTACGCACAAAAAATCATTGCGAATGAGAACAACATTTGACATAGGAAGTCCACATCATAAAAAGATCAATGCCATCAGCTCCCCATGCCATCGTAAACCTGCATCCTCCTTTTGTATGCATCTATAATTCAGAACCCAACTATGATGTATAGCATTGTTTACTCTAAATATAAGCATTGTCCTAAACCCATAGTTCATAAGCATGGACCTACAGCATCATATGGCCTAATGCAGCTAAGACCTATAGTACACTTGCTTAGAAATTGGTGACAGAGGAATGCATAGATAGAAATAGTTTACAAAATAGTGCTAATGAAATACTTACATCTTGTCCATTGGCCACCAGACCTTGATCCTGCTACCAACCAATGAGTTACCAAAGTTGCACGTTTCAGATGCCTGAAGAAAAAATAACAGCAAACTTTAATTTTTTCAGAAAAAAATTAATAGGGTATAAATTAAGAGAAAAAATTGAAGGGAAGGGAAAGTTCCAGTAGAGAAACAACATTGAAAGTAAGCTTCTGATTCAAATTACTCGGTCAAAAGCCTGAAAAGTAAAGCTGTTATGTCAATTCTTGTTAGTTTTGACCACCATCACTTAGTAATAGAATTGAGACTAGGCCAGAAATTTTGACTCTGGATAATGGCCAAACACACGCATGCGCGCGCACACACAGAGATTGTACCAAGAGACACAAATTTTAATCTTAAAAATCAAGAGCAGTAATATGAAGGCAATCATTCCTGCATTAGTCTTTCCAAGGCATATTAACTTACTAGTACAGTTAGCACATAATCTTAGAGTGTCACCTATCAAGGACCTTTCAAGGTAAACCAAAAAAGAATACTAGGGTCATAGAAAAATTGAAGAAAATGGGACATCTCAAGAGGTTTTATTGGAAAAGTGAAATTTCAATAACTCCGCTAAATTTCAAATGCATACCTCTACACTCACAGTGGTGCGCCTCCTCCTCAGCCTTGTTTGAGGGGTTTCCTCAACTCCAATTAATGTTTTACTTGCAGATTCAGTAATCAGCTCCTGTTTAAGTGGAGACAACATGGGCCCCAAAAGAAAAAATGTGAGGTTTTTACTAGTAAATTGTGTGTTGCTCAGGAAGATTGCAAAAAGATACTTGCTATACCTTAATAGCAAATGATTTGTTGAGATCTTTATTAGGAGTAGCATTAAGCCTCCTCCTTTTCTTGACTTCTGTTTGAGCTGAGGATCTGCCCTCTTCTCTATTTGCTACCTCAATATTCATAGCTGACTTGGGTTTCTTCTCATTTTCACAAGAAACCATAGATTCCATCTTAGCAACTACAGATTCAGGAGCCATGGCAGTTTTCTCAACAATCTTTACAGAAAATTTGATTTTCCTAATTGATGTCCTAGGTTCTACTTCAGAATCTTTCCTTACTTTAGATTCCTTTTCTAACCTAACTCCAGGAGATTCCAAAGAAGTCTCCTTGAGCAGAGGATTCAAATTTTCTTCCTTTAAAATTGACACAGAATTAGGATCAACAACTTGATTCCCTGTGCTACTTCTTTTCCTTGGCCTGCCCCTTTTGGGGCGGCTTCCATTAGGAATGCTATGATTTGCTGAAGGAGGAGCAGCATCAGTATTCTCATCAATTTTAGGTTGAGAAACTAAAGCTTCACGACCTTTGCTCATATCTTCAGGCTTTGACAGCAAATTATCCTTGCTGGAAGCAGGGTTTTCAGAAGGTGGAAAATCAGTGCCAATGTCACTATTCTTTCTGGATTGAGCCGCTTTTGCAATGTTCTCATTTTCCTGCTGAGGAACTAGAGCTTCACTCACAGTTTTAGGCTTTAACAACAACTTATCCTTTCTGGAAGTTGGGTTTTCAGATGGTAGAAAATCAGTGCTGCTGTCGCAAGCCTTTCTGGATAGAACTGGTTTTCCGGTTTTGCTTCCCATATAAATCCAAGAGTGATCATAGCCTTCCTCCGGATTCATTAAAGAATTAGGCTTACGTCCCCTCTTCTTTGGCACAGTATTTAGCCGAGTTTCTGATTTTGGTTCCCTAACAGACTCTAAATTGCCAGTTTCTGAATTGATTTTTGCATTGCTACTTTTGGAGGTCTTTGTATGATCAGAATGCGGTTTCCTTTTCGAACCAGTCTTTTTGATAATTTCACCGTCCATAGTAGAAGCACTGGCACTTCTTACGTTTGACTTTGTATCATCCATAATTTGGGAATCTCTCACATAATTCATATCCAGCTCGTGCCCCTTAGTCACCTGATTACGAATCAAGTTTAATATTGCATGATGCTTTAATGAAGCAAGCAATTGTAATGGAAAAATTTTAGAATCCAATAACTTATAGGGAAAGGCAAAAGATAATTACATCACAGGGTTCTTCATCTGCATCTTCACATACATCAAGCTTGTTCTCAACTGCCTGAACCTGATCCTGAAGCATTGCAACACAACCAATCCTAACTTCAATCTAGCTCATAGCCTCAAACCAAGTACCAACTTATTGCAAATAACAACACAAATATGAAGATATCAATGTTAAAGTGGGTCATGTAAACAATAAGCACTGGCAGGCCAACCACCATCCATATCCCCCGCCCCCTTGCTTTTCCTTGTTAATTTTCAGTGATTGACAACAGAACTTCTCTAGCAGCTATGAAATATGGAAATTGATGTAGTGAGCATGAATAGTTTATGAATATTTTAATGGTAGATTACTGGTTTATTATCAACCAAATAAATTCTTTACTAGACCCAGTTATTTTTCTCTGCTGGAATTAGATCAGAGATTTCTCTTTGAATAAATAGTGCACAGGTGACATGATATGATAGTAGTTCTTTTACTACATGAGTTTTAGTAAGCATATGATTTTTGGGCAAATTCAAGAAGGTGAAGTCTGCTTATGTTTTGAAACACATTTAATGACAAGCATATTTCAAATTGATTATTTGAACCAAAATAAAAAAGACTGACCATGCTTCACTGTCTTCCATTACCTTCAAAATTTCTGATTCCTAACATCAATTTATTTTTCTCAGTGATTCTGTCTTTTACAATGAAGCACTTGAGCACCCTTTGATTTCTCCAAAAGAATTAATTTAAAGGAAGTTCATTTATAAATCTAATTTGATATCAAAGTGATTAGAAAACATATTAATGAAACAACAGCAACAGTCAAGGTTCTAGAGAATGTGTATCAGTTAAATTTGTTGCATGGTTTCCAACATGCAGCAAAAGTAAGATTAAGCAAGAATATCACATATTAGCTATACCAGTTTATCTGATAGAGTATTGCATAGGACAATTAAAACGCACCACTGTCTTCTTAGAACTATTTGAATGATCATGTGGGGGGGATTCAGATCCATTCTGGCAAATAGAAGTTACTATTTCTGCATACTCATTGAGAGCTCTGCCTGAGGACTCCACTGCTTCCATGAGATATGGCTTAAGCTTAACAGCACAGTTGGTAATTACTTTCTCCCCCAATGTCCAAGAAATGGGTGAAATAGTCTGGAAAAATAAAATAAACCAGATTGACAAAGTTAAATAAAAGGACATGAAATTATAAATAAAAAAGGACATGAGATGAAATTGATATAATGCAAAGCACGTTACCTGATTTTCCTTTCTTACACTATCTAATAGAGGTCTAAGAAGATCTGAGGAAATTTCTTCACTTTCATCCAAGACCAGGGTCATTATTGATTCCATGGAACGAATCGCAGTATGGGGATGGTTTGACCTTTAAATTGAGCAAACAGTACCTTAAGTCATTAATCACTCCAGAAGTTAATGAGAACTTAAAAGAGGCAAAGAAAGAAAGAAAGAAAGAAAAAGCAATCTACTTTTGCACTATCACTTATTAAAGTAAAACAACTTCCCACAGCTTCATTTACTAGTCATTTGCAAAAGGAAAAAGCAGAGAAACCCCAATTTCCTTGGTTGCACCACTTCACTGTTGATGTGTTCAACAGATAAAAGAATTCATAAGGAAGTGTCTTCACCTTCAGAAGCATCTCTCAAGTATGTTCTTAAGGATAATAAGGACAGTATAGAGAAAAACTGACACTTCATTACAACATCAATGTGATCTTCTAGTTCTGTGATCAACTTTAATAAGTTTCACCAGAATTGCAAAATTGTTTAAACAGAGTTCAAAAATCCGCTTGGAAAAAATCGAAAAAAAAAAAACCTTGAAAGTTGGGTGCAGGAATTTTATAGTGATATTATGCATTTTATTAAATACATATTAGAAAATCAAATAGAGGTACATAATTTCATCTTTGTATGGAATCAATTTAATGAATTCACATTTGTGCACTCAAACTTCAACCACAAGATATAATGAAGGTTACAAAGCAAAAATAAGTTAATTGTTAGGAAAACCAAATAAATTATATCCAGGTAAGTTTTGAACAGAAAAAAATAGATAAAAGATATGTTGTCATGGCGCCAACCTTATAACTCTCAGGAAATGCTGAAACATCTCAATAACCAAGTCATCACACTCAAGGTCCAGCATGACCATGCATAATCTGATATTCGAAACATTATCAAGTATTGAAAGTGCTTTATCATAACAGCGGCCAGATGCATGAGACAATTTCTCAAAAGCTGCCACTGTGAGCTTGAAAATTTCCTGTTCACCATGAAATGTATGCTTTCTATGTATAATTTGAACAAGAAAAATATGATTAAGACAAAGCATTAACATAATTTATTGTATACGGTATACTTGAATTGTTTGATTGAAAAATGACAATTGCATCAAACTAAAATGAGTACCCTCATTTGTTCATCATCATAAGGGGCATCTGGCGCTGTAATTCTTGTTATCTCAGTTATGCAAGATGTAACTGAAATCTTAACATCCTCATCTGCGTGCCTCAAAAGTTCATCGGAAATCAATGCCTTCATTGAAGGTACAAGTGATTCTTGCACTTGCTTGGATGGTGATTGTTCCACGGTTGATAATACCATCTCCAGTTTCTAAAAGTTATAAAACCAAAAAAAGAGAATAAAGTCAGAGTTATATCAGGCTTGGAAGGGCTGTTGTAACAGTTGTTTAAATTTGTTACTTGAGTTAAACCAGATATTCCACTTGATTTTTTCCAACTCAAGTAATGGCATAAAATAAGCCTTTGCTGAATATCCACATTTGAATGCAGAATTTGAGTTCGCTTCATTTGAAACCTCAAATGGCAAACATCAAAGCAAACAATTGTGTAAGGTAAACCATATATTCACCCCCAAGAAACAAAAATCCCAAGACAGCAGTAATATTGGTTCGTGTATGACCAACAAGCCATATAAACTCATGCTCAAATTCAACACTGTAGTGGAATTTATTTGACCAAAAAGGAAAAAAAACCCATAACACATATGTAAATATACCATAATGAAAAAAGGACAAATAAAAAAATAAAGAAAAAGAGAAGACATCAATAGATCAAAGATGCCCAATCCCTCTGCATATCTGTTAGGGAAACACTCTCAAAAAGAATATGTGCTTTACACCAAATAGATGTCAATCACCTAATCTTATTCCAAAACAGCTACTAAGCCAAAAAGACCTCCTTAAGAGTATGAGCTTTACATTCCAACCAAAAGTGCCAAATAGTAGCATAGATTGCACATTGCCATAAAAATTTAGCCTCTTTACTTCTACCAAAACCTCTAAAGCTAGTCACAAAAAATTGGTCTAAGGACCTAGGGCACACCCAGCATTCACCAAAAAGGCTGAACAATGTATTCCATAAAAAAACAACAACATAACAATGTAAGAACAGATGAGGCCTTCTGTTTTGGGACAGATCATTTTAGGCCAACGAAGCGTGGATACAGCGAGAGATTAACCTCTGTGGGTGGTGGTGAGATCAAGGAAAGTGCTCAAAGAGAAGTCACAGATAGGACAACGTGGGAAGCCCTCGGCTATGAATACTTGTGTCAAAAACTAACTCTTCCAAAAGCTTAAGCTATTAGGTGAAGGCACATGAATGGTTTTATATCTCTAACATGCTCCCTCACGCAACAGCCTATAGGGCTCGAAGCATGGACAATGCACAGGCCCACTCTACCATGTGCTAAAATTCAACTTTATTTTAGAAGAATGGAGGGGTGGCAAGGATCGAACTCCTGACCACTTGGTTCACTCTAAGAGCTAGCTTTTGGGGTTGAGTTAGACTCAAACCCAAATTCTAAGAACTTGCAATCTAGAGTATCTCTGCCTTGTCTGTATTCAAACGAAGCGTGGATACAGCGAGAGATTAACCTCTATGGGTGGTGGTGAGATCAAGGAAAGTGCTCAAAGAGAAGTCCCAGATAGGACAACGTGGGAAGCCCTCGGCTATGAATACTTGTGTCAAGAACTAACTCTCTTAAAAGCTTAAGCTATTAGGTGAAGGCACATGAATGGTTTTATATCTCTAACATGCCCCCTCACGCAACAGCCCATAGGGCTCGAAGCATGGACAATGCACAGGCCCACTCTACCATGTATTGAAATTCAACTTTATTTTAGAAGAATGGGGGAGTGGCAAGGATCGAACTCCTGACCACTTGGTTCACTCTAAAAGCTAGCTTTTGGGGTTGAGTTAGACTCAAACTCAAATTCTAAGAACTTGCAATCCAGAGTATCTCTGTCTTGTTTGTATTCAAACGGGTACTCCAATTAAGCATCAAGGGCTCATCTCCATTTATGACCCTTTTGAAGTTGCAGGGAATATTGGCTAGGATATTTTGGAAGATGATGGTTAAGGTTTTAGGGGATGTTCATTGGGCTTTCAGTAAGGAGTAAATGGGATTTTAAGGTAGGTGGTTTGGAAGTGTGGTGCCTTCATTGCTCAAGGTAAGGCTTTATAGGGGGGTCCAGGAGGAATTTTTGGGACATTGCTCTCTAACCGGCAGGTGTACCGAGCCGGACAGGGACACGAGCTTCTTGGAACCGGGTCAATGGCTGCATTAGACAGCTGCTGCAAGTAAATGGTGAAAAGTCTTAAGTGAGGGTCAAACTTCTGAGTTTGTGTGTGTCAGTGGACAATAGAAATTTTATGGGAGATAAGGACAGGTCAACAAAGCTGACGTAGTCTTGTTGCTTATTCTCATAGAGAGCTCAAGGCTTCCTTAACCCATTTCTTGCGAAGGACTCCTTTTGTCAAGGCGGTGAAGCCTTGGTCGGGTTTCCTTTCCTTAAAATCCTAGCAATCCACTGAAAGCGTAGTTCCCTAGTGCAAGGGGAGCTTTGCTTCCTTCGCCCCGCTCTTGCCAATGCATTCGTCTCCTCAAGGTGATGCACTTAGGCGAGGTGTCTGAGATTTCTAGCTATCAGGGGTTTGTAGGGAAGCGCCCAAATGCTACTTTCATTACTATTAATTCTATTAAGAACCATAGTCCAAATAAAAGACTTAATCTTAGAGGGAGATTTAGACTTCCAAAGAGGTTTATCGAGATAGAAAGTGGCACTATTCAACGAATGAGTTAGAACTTGGAAAAAGGATTTGCACAAAAGCACCCTAAAGACAAATGAATAAAGCCAATGACACCCAAAAGAGACTCCAATTCAATAAATTCTCTATCAATTCTATGAAAAAAATGGAATCTTGAACAGTATAGAAAATAGTGGAAGAAGTATTATACCATGAGAATAATCGCATAATAATTTTAAAAATGGCCAACTAGGGTTGGCTCATCTGGTAATAAATAAGGCTCTGCACCTTCCAAGTGCTTGAGTTTGAATCCCCCCTCAGCCAGTAGTCTTGGGTTGGTGGTCAACCCTTCCCAAGGAGATCCCTTGGAGTCCAGAGGCAAAAAGTTAAGTCCTCTGAGTTGGACCATTACCAGGCCCAAGTTGAACTTTGGCACTGAGCTAAGCTCAGAGAAAGGTCAGAGAGATTTGGGATCCCCAACATGTCACAAGCGCCCTAACTGGTAGTATTAGAGAGTAATCTATCCTTAACTACCACTTTATGCAACTCAATAAATTTAAAAATAAAATCTACAGAATTCCTTTCGAAAATATCCATAATTTGGGTGTGCCAATCCGTTTGAGGTTAGAAATGCCAAACATCAATGATAAACAATTGTTTTACATTAAAAAAATTGAAAAAAATAAAAAGAAAATTCTGTAAGGAAAACCATATATCTACCCCAAAATTAAGAAACCCTGACCAGCAACAAGATGTTATCCAACTGATATGAATTCATGATCAATTAAGAAGCTTCAATGGAATTAATAATACAAAAATTCACCATAAAGAGATACATATATAGATAGATATGCAAAACAAAGGAAAGGAAAGGCAAGAGGGGCCATTACATCAAGAAGTTCAAGAAGCTTATCAACCGAAGGAAGGTATTTGAGGAGTCTCCTCCCCACATTTTTCAGCCTCTTTACTGTGTCCCTCACAGTCACAGTCTCATTCTCATCAGGAGAGGTCATTTTCTGCTCAAAAACCAGAAAGTCTAGCACATTTTACACTGAAACTCGGGCCACTTTATAGCCCTAGGCAAAGACCCAGTGAATGCAGACAACTCAGCACAACTGAATTCAGGGGTTTGTGGCAAAGTGTAGGACATGCAGCCAGAGACATCCAAAAAGAGCAGTTTCGGATTCCGCCCATGTTTTTTAATACCCTTCAGTTTCTGGGTTTGAAATCCGCTATACAGTGTACTGGGATTTCTTTTTCTTTTCTTTTATTTGGTTACCTTAAAAGAAAGGACCCTTTAAGGAGAGGCTTTCTTTTCTTCTCTCATTGGCGCTTTAATGCCTGTTTTTGATCGTTGAGGTCAGTGCTGATCACTAGTGTTTTAGTCATCACCTTCCATGCAATTACCATTCTACCCTTGTCCATTTGACAGTTTCTGAATTGAACTCTTGCATTGCACACGACCATCTGTCACTGACACTCACTCACAAACCTGGTTTGGTCATTGGTGGTGTCTGTCTGTCAGTCTATGCTGCTGACAACTACAATGTGCGCTGTAGTGTGCAACAGGGATTGTGCTGTGTCCTTCACTATGGCAACTCAAAATGAAACATTTCTATATTTTGGCTACTAAAAATACTTCCCCCCTTTCCCTCTACAGACTACAGAGGATAATATGCAGCTATGCATGCTTGATATGCAAAAGGGTCAAGTATGCCAATAATCAAAATAAGGTAAACCATCAAATCATTTTTTAATTAAAAAGTTTGGGTGAAATAACAAATGTACAAATCAAGCAGAGAATTATTTTATGTACCTTTATTTTCTTTTCTTTTTTTATGTGTATGTGTATTTTGTGGTCATAACTTTGTGTTCATCCCCCTGGAACCTGTATGAACAGCTACCAAATTAGCATTCAACTCAATAAATTTACAGTGGACCTGGAAGCAAAGAAAAGAAATTCATGGTCAATGGAAGTTTCAGGATTTAGGCATAAGCTTAATTCAGGCTGATATAGCAGTCATTAGTTTCCAAAAAAAAGGATTAAGAGAAAAAAAAAATCACATAAGAGTTCAAGCACTCACCATTCCAAGCACTAACCACTGTGGTTATATATTTTTTAATGTATGACCTCTGTTAATTTTTGTTTCATATACTTTGTTCTCTTATGTTTTGTAAAAATGGGTAAAACTCAACTTTTACTACTATTCAACTAATTTTTGAGTGCTTGAGAATCAATTAAAACCTTAAATATCACATGAAGACATTATGTTAACTCTAACTTTTACCTATTTTCTAAAACATGAAAACTTAGATGTAAACAAAATTAACACAAATGTCATATAATCGAACATATATCACATGAGGTTAAACTATAATTATCCATTTAAACAACTATATGATACAAATGGCTGACAAGTATTCTAGATTTTGTGAGTAGTAGGCCTACATTCGCTGAGTTATACTATTGTAACAAAATAGTCTCAGAAGCTTGATAAGAGATTTGATGGGATTAAATCTAGGTACCACTTTACATATTATGGTATTGCTATAGTTATTTTCCTGTTGGGCTTATAGAGTTGCTCCTTCAATGAGTTCTACAATTAAGAGATACATATCTCTAACATGTTCTTTTACACAAAAGCCCTTTGAGCTTAAAACGTGAATAATGCAATTATACTTTGTGTAAAAATTCAACTTTTTATATAAAAAAATATGGTCAATATTGATCGAACTCCTGATTAGTTGCTCATGGAACCTCTGATATCATATTAAGGACAAACTATTCTAAAAGCTTAAGTTGTTAAGTGAAAGTAAATAAATAATTTTGTATTTCTAACAGTATTAAGCTTGATACTCCCTAATGATTGTATAGGCTACCTCTCCTGTTTACCCATTTTGTCAAAAAAAAAAAAACCACTCAAAGATAAAAGAAGCATTTAGTGCACAAGTATTTTAGATTGTCAAACATCTTAGATATTTGCACACAAATACATATCTATTTAGAACTTTTACCTATGGCATGATTATTAATAATCTTACATTAAGCTTTTTTAAAGTAAAGGGTATTTTTTTTATTTATTCTTCACATCAATTGAAATTAAATTTTACTTGGAGTGATTTTAATGATACATATTTACATCGATTTGATATAGTTAAGAAAAATAAATTTTTTAAGTGTTAATCTAAAATTTGAATTCAAATAGTTATGGCTAATAACACACCTATTTAATTACTAAACAAACTTCTTATAATTTTAGAAGCATATTAAACATGTAATTGAAATGACTTAACATGTTTAGACATACAAGAATGCGATTTTTTTTTTTTGTTTTACATTCTGTCTTCAAGTTATTTTTTAGATTAATTGAAATTAAGTCTTTTTTTTAGCATTTTAAAGCTGTAATCTGGTATTAAAACATGAGTCACATATCTTTAGAATAATTTTATATCTTTTTAATAAATTAGTATAATAATTTTTTTATTTACTTAAAAAAGTAAATATTAAATATTTTAAAAAATTTTAAGATAATAAATATTTTTATTTTTTATTTAATATTTTTTTATTTTAAGTAATTTAAAAAATATATTAAAAAGATATGATATTGCTCTATCTCTTTATCATGGATGAGGCCAACTCCTCTTAGATTTATATGAGTTTAAAACGGCATCATAATATCATACGACTTTTTATGTTGGAGACTGTGAGAGGTTATAGATGAAGTCAAAGATATCTTCCTTTTGTTGGGACCCGCAAAACTACTTGAGTTAAGTAAAGATGACAAAGGACGAGTTTGTGGAGTCTAAAATGTCCTGTTATTTACACAAACAAATACTTTACACACTCCTCACAAATGTTTTATAAGCTACTAAATAATAATTCGATTATAAAAACTTTTCATCAGCAACTTAAATTATCCTACCTCTTTCACTTTGAGAAATGTGAATTTGTTAAGAAGGATATATACTTTGTAAATTTTTCTTGTACTAATAAAAAAACCAACTCAAATTATCCTACCTCTTTCACTTTGGTCAATGTGACTTTGCTAAGAAGGATATCCCATTTGTAAAGAGTTTTCCTCTAAAAAAAGCAAGTTTAAGATATTACAAGGAATGGGTATACAAAATGAGAGATTCTTAGTTTTTCATAAATTAAAATCTATTGCTTCATAGTACTAATATCAAGCAAGTATATAAGATAATGCCAACTCTGACATCAATTGAACACCATTTTATCCTTTTAGATTTGAAATTCTTGCTCTGTCATACACACCTAGTTTAGTGTCTAGCAGTATGTTGTTTTGACTATACAATGTGCACTCTGCATCAGTGTTCTTCACTGTGGCAACTGAAATGAAACCTTTCCAAATTTTGGCTACAAAATTCTTGCCCTTTTTCACTAGAGATGGTATAGAGTTATGCTTAATATGCAAAGGGGCCAAATATGTCAATAAATAAACAAGGAATTCATTACATCAGATTTAAAATTTTGATCAGGATGAGATAATACAAAAGTACAATCAAAGCATGATTGTTCTATGTACTTTTCCTGTTTTCTGTGTGTAAAAATGTAGTTTAGATCTTACCTTTTGTATTCACTCTCCTTCAGCTTATATGACCACCTGCCAAAGTATTATCCATCTCCATAAATTTACGGTGGACCTAGAAGCAAAGGTTAAAAAAATAAAATAAATCATGGTCAATGAAAGTTTCAAAAATTGAGCGTGAGGTTAATTTTCAAAATTTAAAGGAAAATAATCGAAAAAATGGTAAAGAAAATTCGAAGACAGAAGTAAAAGAAAAAAAATACATAAACATTTAGCTCAAACTGGTCCATGCCTAGTTTTTACTAGATTGATTAAAATTACAAGTTTTTTTTTTGTGTGTGATAAAACATAATAGTTTTTCTTTAAAAAAATTCTTTGTCTCTCTTAAAAAAACACATAAGAATTTTTTTTCTCCCTAAAAACTATTATGTTTTAAAATTTCTCTTTACGTATAGTATTTGGATTAAATTACAATTTTATTGACCTATTATTCAAATGACATATTTTTTACTTTTAACTTAGCTAACGACTGAACACACAGAGTTCGTTCAGATCATAATTATTAAATCAAAATGTTTAAATTGATATATAACATGTTTGAATTGATTTTTGAAGATTTTTAAACTATAATTTAGACAAAAACTAAATTAATAAAACTGGAGAATGCATATAATAAATAACTATTTAAGTCGATGCTTCTATATTTTAGTAAAATTTAAGTTTTACTTTTTTTAATTAATATCATTATTAAAATAGTTATAAAATACTATATAAAATTTACCAAACAACCTTCTTCTCCCTTCCATGTTGTCCTGTATGCACCTTCTCCATCAACATAAATCAGCAGTTCTTTTCATATACACCACATATTCGCAAAACGCCTTTTTCTTTGTTTTTTGTTGTTGGGTGGGGGTGCTAAAAAAGACTACCATGGAACAGAGCAGAGTCTATACTATTCTCGCCATAACAAGCCAACTCTTCAATCAACGTCAACTTATAAAAAACACTTTTAGCACATTGACAAAAAATTTTAAAAAAATTTAACGTTGTTGGCCAATCCCATCACCTGAATGTCAATATCATGAAGTCATCTCGCATATTATAAATCTAAGAAGATATAGAAACTTTAGAAAACTCTCTACTTCTTGATATCAAGGATTAAAACTCATTTGACAAATATCTTTGAAAGAGCTACTGAAATTGCCCTGGTAGCTTAATAGCCTAATAATTTCAAAGAACATATCAGTGAAGTGTTTCAAAAGGCGTCAGATCCAATACTAACAGGTAATATGATATAGCACCCTTTGGGTTATTTTTCAATGAGTTATGTATGATGTTTTCACACCGACTCCTTAGTTTTCAGTTTTCAATAGTGTAACTCCTCAATTTCAAAGTCATTTGACAACTTCTATCTCCTCTCCACACACCCTAAAGTCTCAACTTAATTGTCTTTTATCAAAAAACAAAAAGAAATTACCAATCACTATCACCCTACTATTTCTTATAGAAGATAACACATACTTGAAAAATCTATTTAAACAATTCTCACAAAGTAAACTATTAGTTTAAAATTGCTTAATCCTAAACAACAGATCACCCACAATCAATTTCACAAAATTAATATTGCTGAACCAGAAAACTGAATATGTAAATTAAAAGTAAATTAAAAAACACATTCAATCAAATAGCAAATGAAATAAATTTACTTAAAGAGAGAGGGGACTTAGCAAAGGGTAGATGATCTACTTATTTACTAACAAATATTGATTACTGACCTTGTGCTAGTACTCAGGAGAATTAATTAATTTTTCTAAATATACTAAGTTGATGTGCAGATGCGTTCTTTATATTGCCTGAAGAACAATTTAATCTCAGTTAACACAAAAGATGACTCAAAAATATTTTTATTGTACAATAAAATAAACTAATTATTGACTTTTATACAAAAGAAATATAGATCAAAATCATCTTTGCAATGAAAATAAGAAAAAAAAATGGATAGTTACCTTGTAATAATCCTCGCAATGACATATCCTCTCTTTTAGATCAACACAATAAATTTATTTCAAATATAAAAGACTTTGAAATTAGGGATTTCACGAAGCATAGAAAAATTAATTTTAAAATTAGGGATTTGACAACAATAGTAAAGTATAAAATAAAATTGTTTTAAAATTAGAGATTTCACAACCATAGCGAGATATATAAAAAATGATTTTAGGATTAGGAATTTTGAAATGATAAGTCGATAACGAGATATAGAAGAAAGTTTTTTGTGATTAAGGATTTCACAAATATAGTAAGATATAGAAGAATTTTTTTAAAATTAAGGATTTTATAACAATAGCAAAGCATAGAAGAAAATGGTTGAACTTAGGAATTTCACAACGATAAGAAGGTATAGAAGAAAATGGTTTTGAGATTAAGGATTTCACAACAATAACGAAATATAAAACAAAATGTATAAGGAAAATTGAAATTTTGGAATGTTCTAGAACATGAGCTTATAAATAAAATTTTTATTTTATTATTATATTGTGGGACCCAAATTATATTTTCTTTCCAGTTGGGTAGTATATCTATAAACGTAATTAAAGAGAAAAAAAATAAGAAGAAAATTACAATAAGAATTTTTAGATCAAACAATTTGTAATTCAAAATAATAATAACTATAAAATTAAATGTTTCGTTTTAATCATACCACTTTATAAGCTATGCAACGAACTTAGGGCTTGTTTGTTACATATTAAAAAGAAATTGATTTTAACATTCAATAATTTAGAGATTATTTTTTAGAGATTTTTAAGAAAAGCATAAGTTATTTTGTGTTTGTTTATAATTATAAAAATCATTTTTTTAAATGAGAATAACTTTTCTCTCTTCTATTGCAAGAAATTTTTTTCAAAAGCTAATGAGAATAACTTTTCATTTTAACCATAAAAATGATTTTTTTAAACAGATGAATTTTTTAATAAGTTTAAACAAACACAATCAACATAATTAAAAATAATTTTTTATTTAAAAAAGTAATTTTTTAATCAAATAATCTATAACAAACAGACTCTTAATTTGTCTGTTTATATTTAATTTTAAAGGAAAAAACAGAATAACCCGAGAATTTTTATTCCGAAATTTGACCAAATATAAATAAAGGATAGGTATCACCGTGGTGGCCTCCGCCACCCACACCTTTATTTGTGCTATCCGTGTTAAAATTGGGCTACCTTGTTTCTCTGCAGCAACATTTAATTTTAAAATAAGAAATGCTATGTTTAGAAGATTCTGAAGGAAGAATGGAGTATAGAAATGAAGAAACAAATTAATGAAAACAAAGGACTACAATTCTAGTGAGAATTATTCTCTCCCTCTCAAAGTATGAAATGGCCATATAAGGTGTGAAGCCTGTGAGGAGACGTTGAAATTCTTTTTTATTTTTGTTTGGAATATCCAGCATCCACCGTGAATTTTATCTCTTCCTTTCAATTACATTATAGAAATTAAACACTAAAGTATATCAAGGGTTCTTCCCTTGCCTCTCTTTTGCAGTTTCTTTCTCTGTCTTTTTCCACTTGTTTGTTCCCACTTTTACCGTAATTCAATAAAAAATAATGTCTTATGATTAGTTTCTTTTTCTTTTTCCTTTTTTTGGGTACAGTATAGTTTTGTTACTGTGTAGGATATTTTCCTTACTGTGTGCTTTTCACAAAAATGTGATTGCCCACCCAAGTTTATAGTAAGCCTGTACACCAACCCCTTGAATGTGCTAGTGTTGACAAAAATTTCTTGCATACAGCTGAAGTAAGTGAAATCTTTTTTCTTAGGACGTAAGATAAGCTTGTACAAAAAATGTTAAATTTAAGATTATATGTTCAATTTTCTTGCATACACTATCTTAAGAGTGAAAGATTTATTTTACTTCATAAGCACGTAATAATTTCTTGTAGCAGCCTCTTGTTCCATTTATTTCTCTTTTTCACTCTTCTCCATCTTAGCATAAAAAATAAAATAACCTTTAAAATTTATTATTCAACTTTAACTAATATATAATTTGTCTTAAATTGCTATTTGTAACAATTTATCTCTATTTATATATGTCTTTTCCGCTATTAATAATTTGTTTAGTAAATGATTTGTGATTAACATTAAAATGAGATAACCTCCCGTCAAATAAATTCCTCTCTATAAATTATGCAATTATGTAAACTAAATCTTCCATTAGCCATCCATTCAAATTGATAACATAATCGCAACAATTTACTTCATCACCTACCCAATTGTAGCAAATTACCCCTGTTGTTTAAGTTGAAGACGGTTTTTTTGTAATTTACCCTGAACAAAAATCGTCTTCATGAAAGTAACCTTTTTTTTTTTTTGTATGCAATAATCTCTCCACATACCACATACTGGTACCAATCACCCATACATCGGATCACTAAGAATACCAAATTTTCTTCCCAACAATAAAAGAAACGGAGAAGAAATTCGACCAAGTCCTGCATTGCTAAAATGATCTCTACAGACTAAAAGAAGATTATAATTTACAAACATTTGATTAATATTATCACAGCATCGCATTATAATCTAATTCATCTCTTTTAATTCCAGATTTATCATGCATCCAAGCGGTAATGAAGTATTATTCGATATTGCTCCTTCATCACACCGTCAGTTTGCCTACATGATCTCGACTTGAGTCTCAAATATCGACTTTATCATCTCTCTTCGGAGGGCTGTTACACTTGCATACACCACACACAGTTCCTTGTCTAAAATGGCTCAGAATATTCACATCTGGTTAACTTCATTCATTGAAACAATTCACTCAACTGGTCAATCTCAACAACCATTATGAGACTACCATCACCAACACCCTTCTTGTTTTTTTCCTATCCCAACCTACACTACTTTTTCATATCACACCTCGTCCTGCTCGGTAGGAGAGAGGAAGGAAGGTGAAAAGTGGGGGTAGAAAGTGACGTCTCTAGACTTAGTATTGCATCCATATAGCAAGCATAACATAGTTCACTTATTACCATGCAAAAAAAATAACGTGATAACACAACGGGCAGTGGTCAAACCAAACTGTCACAGGCTAAGCAAGAAATACCTTTAAGGCAAAATCAAGTAGCAATCAAATTCTTAACTGCTAATTTTCCGTTCTTTGATGATTAATTCACTGCAGAGATATCATAGTGAGAAAACAAGAGTATGTAATTAAATTAGAGTAACAGCAACAACGAGAACGCGGCATAGTTGCATTAAACAATCAAAATCCCTAGGCAGATACTCCAGCTACATGGAAAAATTCATTCTCATAGAATAACTCCAAACTGAAACCCACAAAATCTAGGCATCTTGCAATTCAGTGAGATTTCACATG
This sequence comes from Styphnolobium japonicum, assembly GCA_023212625.1. NCBI lineage: Eukaryota > Viridiplantae > Streptophyta > Magnoliopsida > Fabales > Fabaceae > Styphnolobium > Styphnolobium japonicum. The sequence goes on along the minus strand of JALBWW010000007.1, from coordinate 6,810,912 downwards.
CTGCAGAACGACATTATAGGCTTCGTGCTCCTCCCCAAAATCCTGCAAGCAGCCAGTAGTTAAACAATGATAAAGCAAGGCAAAACACTATAACAAACATTTTCATTTCCATACAGTTCATACCTTAACAACCACACAAGAGCAACCAGTTACCTTCCTAGCTTTTCCTTCTGAATCAATCTTGCACAACTGCAAGGAGAAGACCCAACAGAATTAATACAAGAAAACAATGAAATAAAGCTAAGCAGTCAATGACTATTGAGAGAAAGATTTGGACGTGTAAAATAAATTAATAATCAATAATCAATATTTCAACAACTAAATTTGAGAGTAAATGAATTTAACAAAGGAATGAAGGTAATATGGTTTACAGTCAATGACACTTACCCCAGCCCACTCTCCAAGGGTCTTTGCACTGGGAACAGTCAGCAGGCTAACATTGTGCTCAGCACAAAGGGCCTTGACGAGTTTAACGTAGTCAGGCTGATCACAGTCTTCAGCTAAAACACAGAGCTGTGCAGCATGCTTCTCAATCACTTTTGCAACTTCATGAAGGCCTCGTGCAAGACCACCATAAGCAAGTGATTTTCTCAGCACAAGCTGTAAGGCAGTCATGATGTCCATTGGCTCACCTGGAATTGAGGCAGGTGCCTCAGCTGCAACAACAACATCTTCACTGCAGAGGAAAAATATTATCAACATAGGAATCCCATAGAAGAATTGCCACTTTGTCAAGGATAAGCTATTCAAGAGAGACACAAATCAAAACACACAAACAGAAGAATGAGGACAACTTTTACTAACAGCCTATAAAAGAATCGTTTTCAATATGTTTATAAATATGAAAAACAAATCCTCTCTACCAAAACTTTCATCCTAATAAAGGAACCATTGTCTGGCAACTGCAACAGAAGTAGCTCCAACCAACAACATATCATAACCAACTACATATTACAATTACCCACGAAAGAAAAATGATCATACCCAGACATTTTTCCTTGTTGATTTCAAAAAGCAAGCTCTCCTTCCTGTAAAAGCAAAAATAGCAAAACAAATTAGATCTTTTGCTATGAACCAGCATTTATTAAACTACTTGGGCGAGGTCAATTAGGTCAATTACGAAATTGGCCACTTCCAAGCTGAACCATTGACACACGTTAAAATCAAATTGGGGAATCAACAAATCTTCAAAATTGGCATCCACAATTTAAATGGTGAGGAACCAATGCAACAAAAGATGGCATACTAAATAGAAAATCAAATATCTTCGACCATATTAGATTTCCTCATGATTGATATTTGAAGCTATAAATATGTCATTTCAACTGCACTCACTATTCAGTAATGTTTCAACAGAAAAAACGACCAACATCATTCGATAAAAACCAGAACAATGCGATCAAAGAACACTGAGCGAATTCATTGGAGAGAGAGAGAGAGAGAGAGACCTTGAAGTTGAATATGATGCAGCCGAAATCCCTAGCTGTGAAATTGCGAAGCGAAATGAAACGCAGAACAAATTGGTGACTTATACGAGAAGAGAAAGCATAAACCCTAGCATTCAACCTAATTTACTGAAATTGGGTTCAACCCCTCCTGGCCCATTCAATTTGCTTAATTTGGGACTCATAGGCGCAATTGGGTCCAATAAAACCTTCAATATTTTTTCTACAAATGGGCCTAAGCCCAAAAAGTAGAAACAAAAGGAAACAAAACAAAAACAAAAAATCGAAGGAAGAAAATTTAAACCACATATGAAGAAGTAGTTGGTGCGATACCTCAATAATTTTGGTATTTAAGATGAATTGTTAATTATTTATTGAATATTATTTTTATAATAAATATTTGAAAGTTTATTAAATATAAATAATAATTAATGAATATTTGACAATTTACCATAAATATCATTATACAAAAAAAAAGATGATACAAAAGTAATTCCTCGTACAATTGTGATCTCAAACAACTTTTGGTTTGGACTTTGGATCAATAATTTGAAAACTGGACAGAATTGGCCGGTACTACAGTTTGGTTTCATCCAAAGAATCAGTCAGGATAGTGAACCACCAAAACTAGATTAAACTGTTAACTCAGATGAACCAAACCTGATTCTTAAAAATCGGTCGGTTCTCTAAAAAATTTTTGAATTTTTTATTTTTTAAAATTATGTTTTAATATTTTAAATTATTTTTAAGATTTTAAATTAGTTTTTTAGGGTTTTTTTTCACATTTATCTCTTAAAAATCATAATTTTTTACTCATTTGTCTAATTTAGATGCATTTATATCTATTTCATGTAACTTTTTAATATCTATGCGATAAAAAATGAACGAATGAAATTGGACCAATTGATCTTCAAAAAAAATATTATTTTCATAGTTATGAGTATTTAAAAAAAAATAATAGTTATTTTTTAAAATAAGGATTAAACCATAATTTTTTTATTAAATCCATGTTACTTTCAAAAAAGATTATTTTAATTAAATATGTATATAATTATAATTATAATTATTATGCCATCTAATTTGACTACCAATTCGATTGAACTATAATCTTAAAGTTTTGTCGGTTCAATTTTTAGCCCAATTATTAAAACATTGCTTTGAATGGAGGATTAGACTCCCAAAAAAGGAGAAAAAAAAAAGAAAAAAAACAGTATCCACTAAGGACAACAAATACGTACATACAACATGACGAAAAACAATTAACATAGCCGATACCAAAATCATAAAAAATTAACAAATAAGCTCTGTATTCTTTTTGAATAAAAAATATATCATAAAAATGTACAAATATAACACTTTTGTAATGTATCCAAATATTCTAAGTTACTTGTTAATTCTTATAATTTTAAATAAAAACATTAAAAAAATTATTCTTTTGACAAAATAATAAGTCAACAGAATTAATTTATCTATTTTAATCTTATATTTTTATCCATTTCTATTATTAAATAAAGACAACATGGGGGTAATATTTCTTCTTCTACTTTTGTTCACAAAGTTATAAAAATATATTTATTTTATTGACACATTCTCCACATAAATCAATAAAAGAGTTATAAATGTAAATTAAATTTTAATATCACAATATTTTCTCTCCAATCATATTTACCTTCCACCTCTTTAGTTTGATATACACAATTTGTGTGTCCATAACTAATAAAACTAAAAGAATAGTATGTACCTGGTGTCAAAAAAAAAAAAAGAATAGTATGTACCAAAAAAATTAAAAATAGCATAATTCATGTTGTTGACACTAACACATATTAAAAAAATATTTTAATTTTTTACTTATTATATGTAGTGACATAATTTACAAAATCATTAATACATCTCCACCCAAAAAAATTATATATTTAATGGAGTGTCATTAATCATTATTCATTACTCATACCTGTCTATAGTTATTTATTTATTTCTTTCTTTTTCATGGGTTGTGGTAGTACATTTTCTCGTGGTGAAGAAGTCGTGATGGTGGCAATGAGGAATTGAGAAGAGAAGGGAGCAAACCAGCGTGCTGAAGCCTCCGACCCAAAGCTCTTTGTAGGAATGAGTATATAGTTGGTTTAGAGAAAAATATTTTTATTTGATTTGTAAAAATAATTAATTAAATATTTAATTAATAATTTATATATAATTAATCACGTATTAAGTATTAAAATAAAAATAAATTATTAATTAATTATATTTAAATTATTATTTAAATTAATTAAATATTTAATTAGTTTTTTTAAAAATCAAATAAGAATACTTTTTTTAACAAATCAACCTTTGAAGTTATTTTCTAATACCTTTCTGTCTTTAGTTTCTCGGGAAACAAACAAACAGATTCTTCCACAATCACCTCTACCAATATATATATATATTATTATCAAAAATATATAATAATAATAATACTGTAACCAAAACAAAACAAAGCAGAAAAGAAAAAGAAAAAGAAAAAAAAAACAATTCCAGTAATTTTGACCAAAAATATCTTCTTCGTCGTTCTATTATCTTCACCCATTTCATTGGGAAAAAAACCCTAGAACGGGAGAGGTTTCACACCCCACAAATCTCTTCCTTCTCTCTCCTTCAATTTCTCTGCACGCTCTCAACAAGTTCTAGTCTTTCCCTGGAATTTCAATTCAAAGTTCCGTGGCTGTTCTCTTTTTGGACCTAAGGTGGTCAGAATCGATTTCTGCGCTCTTTCTTATTTGTTTTGGGAATTTTCTAAAATTCACATTTATTTAATTGTAAATTTGCACGATATCGATGCTAAATTTTCCTGGGAATTTAACAGATCCGGTGGAGTAGTAGTATATGGTTTGGTAGCGAGGAAAATTTGGGACCCGAATCGAATTTTGCTTCCAAGGAATGCAGCTTTTGCCGAAAAGCGATTCGATCCATATTCGCGAGGTGTGGAGCGATAATCTGGAAGAGGAGTTCGCGTTGATTCGTGAAATCGTGGATGATTATCCTTACATTGCCATGGACACAGAGTTTCCGGGAATCGTTCTTCGACCCGTGGGGAATTTCAAGAACAGCTACGATTACCATTACCAGACTCTGAAGGACAACGTGGACATGCTCAAGTTGATTCAATTGGGTCTCACGTTTTCGGACGAGGAAGGGAACCTACCCACGTGCGGCACCAACGGGTATTGCATCTGGCAATTCAATTTCCGCGAATTCAATGTGAATGAGGACGTTTTCGCCAATGATTCGATTGAGCTTTTGCGTCAGAGTGGTATCGATTTTAAGAAGAACAACGAGATGGGTATTGATGCCCAGCGGTTTGGTGAGCTATTGATGTCATCTGGGATTGTCTTGAATGACTCTGTTCATTGGGTTACTTTTCATAGTGGATATGATTTTGGGTACTTGCTTAAGCTCTTGACATGTCAGAATTTGCCTGATACCCAAGTTGGGTTCTTTAACCTGATTAACATGTACTTCCCAACTATATATGATATCAAGCATCTCATGAAATTTTGCAACAGCCTTCATGGAGGATTGAACAAGCTTGCAGAGTTGTTGGAGGTGGAGAGGGTTGGGATTTGTCATCAGGCTGGTTCTGATAGTTTGCTCACTTCTTGTACATTCAGGAAATTGAAAGAAAATTTCTTTAGTGGCTCTTTGGAGAAATATGCTGGTGTCTTGTACGGCTTAGGTGTTGAGAATGGACAGAGTGCTCATTGAGAGAGGAAAAAAAAAATGAAATTAGGAAAAAAAATTTGTTAAGAAGTCAGTAGAAACTCTGTTTGTTTGAGGCTTTGAGCTGCTGTATATCTGGTGAATACCAACATTTTCTGTGTAAACCTTTGGCAATTAAGTGTCTTAACTTATGCAAACTTTTTATTATTACTTGTCCTGTGTGGTAATTCAGCTTTCTTATTATCTTTACATCTTTTAGTCAATGCATTTAGTTTCAACTTGGCATGAAAGGAGTTGGGCAATGACACATAGTTCTTAAATCAGTCCAAGGCTTGGGGTTGGAATTTTTCATGCACAGGCTGTCTTTTTTGGGGGGAGGGGTGAAGGTTTAATAGTTTAATTGTTTTGAGCCAGCACAATGGTTTTTGAGCAATTCTTGGTATCAGCTCTTCCCTTACAAATATTATCGTTTTCTTCATGGCTTGTTTGGATTGATAGTAAAAAATAGAATGGAAGGAGATGATAAATGATATCATTGTTTAGATGTTTAAAAAAAATATGGAAAGAAATGGAAGTGGGGGGACTCTATCTTCCATAAAACCCCTCTTTTCTCCCATTTTTCTTTTCCGGAAGTGGATGAAATAAGGTATGAAATTATATTTTTGTGTTTGAGACAAGCATAATATAAGAACAATAAATTTTTACTAGAATTTCTAAACAAGGGATTGAGAACTTTTTTCCATTTCATCATTAAACATCCAAACAATAATACGAAAAATTATTCCATTTCATTCTATTATATACTATTACATTTCATTATATATTATTCTATTTTACCCGATATAAAACATACATAGCTCGGCAGATTACACCTTGAAAGGAACTTGACCATTCCTTTTTTTTTCTTTTTTTTTTTTCAAGGAAATAAAAAACCATGCTGTTATACGCATATACTGCCATGTCTGTCATTGGTCTATATCAAATTTAGAACGGCCACTGATAATTATTTTGGAAGAAATTTGCTTTGTATGGAAGAGAAGGTAAAGCAATGGCTTGGCATTATGTTTGCTTCTTGGAGTTCCCGTTCTTGTCAAGCAACGGCTTACATTAGGTTTACTACTTGAGATTTCCCCTCTAGAAAAGCTATGGCTACATAGATTTGCTGCTGAAGTTAACAAGTGATCGGTTTTGTCAGAAGACATTTATGTTTAAACATTTCCAGGAGCATAGCGAGGAAAGCTTAGTGAGAAAGGTGGCTATAGCTGTCTTGGTTTTTTCAGCATGGTACGAAGAACATTATACTCGTTTTCAAAGAAAACATGTGAAGCATGTTCTTCTGAGAAACAATAACTGGATTTGTACGAATTTGAAAGGTTTAATTGATTTTAAGAATTGTCTCTAAGAGGCATTTTGATTCTTGATGTTTTCTACTTGTATTTTAATCTGCCTTTTATGCAGGATGTTGGGTTCAACATAAGCCTAGCAGTTTCCATATCTTCCCACATATCATCATCATTTTTCTGTGCCTCTCAAATTTCTTTAATTTGGAAAAGGCTTATGAGAGAGTGCCAAAAGAAGTTCTTTAAAAAGCACTAGAGAAGAAAGGAGTCTGTGCTGCTCATATCCAAACTATCAAGGATATGTATAATGAGGTTACAATTTGTGCGAATGGATGACGTGATCACACAAGATTTTTCGGTAATTGTAGGATTACACCAAAGGTCAACTTTGAGCCCATAGCTTTTTACCTTGGTTTTGGATGTACTTGGTGGACACATCTAGGATCCCGTACCCCGATGCATGATCTTTGCAGACGACATAGTCCTAGTAGAAGAGACGAGACAATGAATAAATGATAAACTAGAGTTATGGAGAGAAGCTTTAGAATCACATGGGTTTCGGCTAAATAGAAATAAAACAAAATATATGGAATGCAAGTTCAACAAAATGCGATCTAACTGTGACTTAGAGGTGAAAATTGGTAATCGTATTATTCTACAAGTTGAACGGTTTAGGTATCTTGGATCTATTATACAAAATGACTAAGAGATTGCAGAGGATGTAACGCATAGAATTCAAGTTGGGTGGACAAAATAGAGAAATACTTCAGGCGTTATTTGTAACAGCAAGATACCTCTCAAGCTAAAGGGAATCTTTTATAGAACAACTGTAAGATTAGAATGCTTTATGGTACTGAGTATTGGACGGAAAAATGTCAACATAAGCATAAGTTAAGAGTTGCAGGATGAGAATGTTGCACTGAATGAGTGAACACACAAGAAAAGATAGAATTAAGAACGAATACATTCGAGAGAAAGTTAAAATAGCATCCATTGATGAAATGATAATAGAATCTCGCTTAAGATGATTTGATCATGTGAAGATGCGACTATTAGAGGCCCCAGTGAGAAGAATTGATCAGATGGAAGATAGTCCTTTAAATAGAAGTAGAGGTAGTTCACCGAAAATACTAAGGGATATCATTAAAAAATATCTTAAAATAAATGATCTATGTAAAAGTATGGTATTTGATAGAGCACGATAACGTCGTTTGATCCATGTAACGACACCACCTAGTGGGAAAAGACTTTTATTGTTGTTGTATAAGGAAAGTGATGAAATTTTGATTTTTATTTTAGGATGACTTTTCTTTTGAGAAATGGGGTTATTAATAGTCTGACCTTGTTTCTTGTTAACCTGTTTAGACAACCTTAGACTTTAAAGGGCAGAAAAAATATAAAATGTAAAAGACAACTAATATTATACTGTCTTAAGTGAATGGTGGAGAAACAGCATGTCCATTTGTCCCCTTTTCATGTCCTAATGTCATGAGCTTTAAGAATCTTACTGAAGTGAGGGCACATGGCCTGCATGAAAGCATGTAATCTGATCCTAAGAATATGTACTACTTATTTTAATTGTCTCTAGGCTTGTCACCTTGAACCTATGAAGGAAAAGAAAGCTGAGTGAGAAAACCTAATCATGTTTCTATCAGATAATCCGGCAACACAATATTGAAACCCCTCCATTTGGATTTGACCGGGTGTTCTTAGAAGTTCCACTGTTTCGCCTTCATACAAAAACACAGGCTAGATTTGCTAATGTTTCATACTAATTATCATTGATTACATTTCATTCAGCAGCAGAACAATTGAATATGAGCGCAACCACATTGTCAACGGTATGTCTTGTGTTTTCCAGAATGTACAAGAAATTGAAAAAAAATACTAGTCTCAAGTAAAATAAGATAATTCTTACGTGTGTCTCATAGACTCATTCGGAGTTGTTCTCTTCTAGTTAGTGTTTTAAAAAATAGTTTGACCAGACCAAAATAATTTGACCAAAATCAACCTTAAATCAGTTTCTTTCAACCTTCGATCTGCATCCATTGAAATCAAATAAGCACAGACAACCTCCACGAGGAGAATAATTGATTCATCGAAAGCAGATGAGTGAAATTCAAGAAATGAAAATTTCAGATTACAGATGTTCAAATCCATCATTTATGAAAATTGTAGAAATGTTTCACATATTCAACTCTTATCTCCAGCAGCTTGTTTCTTATGGCTCATGAAAGCACATTAAAAAAGGTCCTACTTTCCATCTTCCTCTTGAAATATCATATATTCTCCCCTGCAAAGCCTTCCACTAAAATTTCAAGATATAGCATCATGAGTTCAAATTTTAACAGATATATAACTGAAATATGTATCTGTGACAGTTATAAATGCAGTGGTCTATATATCATAATTTTGTTTTCCTTTCTGAAAATTAAAAAAATGGTAAATTAATTCTATCAGTCATCACCATTTCATTTTCATCTTGTGCTTCTAGATTTATTAATAATAAACATGAATATTTGAAATACCCAACTGCTAACCAACCAAAACATGTTGGTGCACATATTGAATAAAACAGATAGGAACCAACATATGGTGTCAAGCTTAGGGAATGGGATTGTCAACAATGTCAATCAAAGTAAAAGCTTATTTCTCTCTCAACTCATTTATGGGACTCGATCGCTTAACAATTGACATACAAATTTTAGAATAGATTAATGATTTAAATTTAAATACTCTATTAGGATTTTTAATAATTAAAAAAGCTCACTCTATGATAGTAAACAATGTTTAATATTAACATACATTATTTATTACTACTCCTGACAAGAGTAAAAGTTATTACATGTGCATATAAATGCAACCAAGTTCCTTTTCTTTCTTTCTTTTTGTTTCATAATTCTATATCACGGGAAGCTACCATTCACATTTAGACACTTTTAAAACATAAACCAACCACATAGGCATTAGGCACATAGCATATTTTATTCAGTGAAGCCAGCACAGGAATATCAGCACGTGCTCATTAATTAGCCACTCAAAGCACTAGCTCAACAAGAACTCAACTGGAAGTCTGGAACACTAACCGTTTGCCTTATGTTCTCTTGCGCTTAAGTGGCTTGATATGATCCACGATGTAACTGATAACCTCTTTCAATGTGGCCTTCCTTTTTTCCTTGAAGTTCCATAGTTCAAAAACAGTATACCTACCGCTTGGATTGTATTCATTCAATTCTTTCAAGGCTGCAACAACAGCTGAATGTATCTCATCTCCCCAATCCTGCTTGAGACTTTGTAGCTTCTCATCTTCTTCGTCTATAATTTCCTGTATCAATGCAACATCATTTTGTAGGTTCAGAATTATACTATTTCTCTGCTCTGGAAGTATTAACTAAAATAGCTTGATCAGGAGCTAAGAGGAGTCAGACAGTACAACAATCAGAAACAAGAATATTATACAAGAATGCGGGACTATACCAATGCCATGCCACGTCTGTGACATAACAAATGATAACATTACTAACGACAAAAACCTATTTATTGGGACAAGAAAGCATAGAAAGCAAATTTCAGCCATGCGTGAACAGAGCATATGTAAGTATCCATCTCAACCGAATCAATTGAAAAGCGTAACTATAGTATGACCACACAAAGCATGGCTTGATGGTATATTCTAAGGACATGCCTCTAGTTTATCATCAACTTTGATCACTTTCAATGGATGCCATGCTGAATCCTTCAAGTTCTCTTGCCACAAAGAGCAAAGTTCAACACCCTTTGTCTGAGCTTCTTCAAGAGGAAATCTTTTCTTGCAGATATTCACAAAAACCTTCTGATCAAGCTCTCCCATTCTCTTGATCCCAATATTAGTTCGAGGAGCATTCAGCATATCATTTAACCCCTAAAACATTAGAAATAAAAGAAAGGATAAACATTAGTCTCCACAACATACCCAACACAATAACAGAATATAAAAATTCTGATTTACAACAGAAAGGGGAAGAGAATCTTCTTGCAAAATGCAAATATGTTTACAGCTTAGCGTGATTAGATGCATACACAAAAGCAGTTACTTGTTAGTTGGTTATCTTCAAGAATCCATGAAGAGTTAGGTTAAAGGAAAGTAACCAAGGGTATGTAACAAAAAAATTTCAATAGAATTTTTTTTTATTATAGAGAAAGTCAATGAGATCGTACTGCTATTAGTTCTTTACGAGCTTCCTGCAGCTCATCATTGCTTTGGCGCTCCTTGACAATAAGGGTTAGATTCATGGACTCCATAGTATCCAAATCATCTATTTTTTGTTCCAATTCATCGTTCATTTCTTTCATCTTATTCTGGACAGCTGCATCATCTTCATCTCCAAGATGCTTCATAACTTGCAATTTCCCTTTCAACTCTTCAATTTCCATTTCCAACTTCTGTTTGGCGTCTAGCTGTTTTTCCAACTGAATTATCTTCTTCAAGGCCTCCTCTTTCTCTCTCTGGAAATTTTGATCCACATCAGCAGAAGGCATTCACAATGTATAAGAATTAAGCAACAAATGCAACGTCTTTCCAAAACCAAGACACTAAATAGGAGGCAAACCTTTTGCTCCTCAACAAGCCTTAAGACATTCTCATCAGCTCTCTTCTGCTCCATCGAAGCCAAGTGGAGTGATTCATTCCTCAAATCTTTCTAGAAGGACAAAGAGAGTATATTAGAATCCTGTAAAAGCACATCATAAATGCTAATGACTTCAGAGTCTAATGGCACCTTAACTATAACAAGAATGGAAAGTGAGATATCTGGTAACACATCTTCTGGGGGTTGTTTATGGAATGAAAAGGCAAACTTTTTTTTTTGAAGAACTTATATTGGCTCTTCAGAATTCGTTGTTTCATATAATAAATGAATATACCAGTCCTTTTTACTAATTATTAATCTAACTGAATGAAGTAATTAAAACTTCATCCATTTTTATATATTGATATTTCCTCGCAGTGAAGGGAAGCTATAAATTTGGCAATATTGACTACTTTAGGAAAATGGTGAAAGGACATTTGAATGGAGATTTCTTTAAAGGGGGTGGATAAGGTCAAACTAAAATATTTTAGCTCAAGTCAATAGCAACTAATAATATTAGTAACAGACCAAAGACAAAAACAGGTAACAAAGCAAGGACAATTATAGAAAAGCAAGTAAGATCAAGGGTAAAAAAATTATTTAAAATGTTCAAATACTAATGGCCAAAAAATGTAATATACATTACCTTCTTCTTGTCTTCTGCAAGTTTCTGCCTCTCTTGCTCAGTTAGTACCTCACGTTTGTTTAGATCTCTGCTCCAGGAATCAAGCTTCCGCTTTTTTCCCTCCAATTCACTACTCAACTTTTCTTGTTCTTCCAAAATCCTTCGTACCTCATTACGTGCTCTACGCTGCATATTTCTTGATTCTGACAAAGAAATGAAACAATTTTGCATTACTACCTTCTATGCAGTTTTTTCTATTCTTCTGTGTACGTATTTCAGAACAGTAAAACATACATAACCACATTCCAAACATGTGGATTAATACATGCAATCAGGTAAACTCTGATGCTACAAACAGAAAGTAGACAAACCTTCAACAAAAGCACTGTGTAGCTTGTCTTTCTCCTCAAGCATCCTACTCAAGGACATAGACTTCTCATTGTACTTGTACTGCATTTTGTTGAGGTTTTCATTTGTCATATCAATTTCATTAGCTAGGTTTGCCACAATACTATTTCTGCTTTCAGATGCTTCTTGGACAATATCTGAAACTGTCCTCAACTTTCCTTTCTTGCGGAGGTATTCCCCTATTGGCCCTTCACAACCATAGTCATCTTCCCGTGCAACCCATCCATAAATGCTTGAGCCTGGCTGCAACTTCCTTGAATTCCAATCCTTTTTACCATGATGTGCAGTTTCAAATGATTTCTCAAATTCACTTGCATTCATGAAACCATTCCAGTCATTATTAAAATCCACGACAGCATGAGCAATCAGGTCACCATCATTCAATAAGATATGAACATCTGTAGGTCTGTATCTAGCGAATTCCTTCAACCAGTGTCCAGAATCATGCAATTTACTTTGTATGTTAACAATTATGCCCGTCCAGGGCCAGACATAAAAATCGTCTTGCTGTGGAGGTTGACTGACAGGTTGGGGTAAAGCTGGGCACTGGATTTGCTCTGTTTCACTGGCTAGGTCAGTCTCCAAATATTTTGCCAGAGCAAGGTGGTTCGCCTTTTGTTTTGCACTTCTGTTAGCAGAACCCTTACCCACTCCTGATGCATGTTGCAATAAGTCCTTATATTTGTAATCTTGTTTCTTCTTCCCAGCACAGAAAGGACATCTAAGAGTGCCATTTAAATTTTTAACCTTGTACGTCCCAGCCCTTAACTGTTCATATGGTTTCTCCGCGTAGTCATCAATCTCAGATTCGCTGATATCTGACTCTTCTTCGGAGCTGTAGTCCATCAAAGCTCTGTATACAAATACAGAAATCAGTTCAGGTAGAAAGGTTGTGTTTAATTTGATTGGGGGGGGGGGAATTCCAGAAAGCATCAAAGCAAAAACTTGCATAAAATAACTTAAGAAATGCTCATTCATAGTATTGCACCCACATAAATCCAGACAACAATGGAAAAATAATACTATTCAGTACCAAGCAAACAACAGTCTACCTTGGCAGATGCTGTCACCATTTGATAATTGACACACCCACATCTTCATGCAATGAGTATAGAACCAGAAAGAAACAGCAACAGTAGCAAACGGTCTTGGACTTATCATATTTTTTCCCGCAGAGTATGCATAATATTTGGAATAAATGGCATTGATTACTTTTTTGGTATAAAAAACATTGATTTTATATGATGAAAACCCAATTCTTTAAGGAGAGAAAAGCTGAAACTGAAAAAGATAAAACTGCCTAACATGAGTCTATGGCTTTATATTTCCATCTGAGAGAATCTTATCTCCACCATAGTTATATATGGTTGCAAAGAAAAGGAAATAACAGAACAAAGGTTATAATTAACAATGCTCAGCAAACTATTCAAACAAGTATTATGACAAAAGAAACTTTCCGAGAGTATGAAGAGGTTAAAAAAATGGTTGTTTAGAAAAAAGTAAAGAGAGCTTGTCCTTGACAATTTAATATTCATGATGGTGATTCTGAATAGCAAATTTTACATTGTAGAGTAATTTGTCTCAATGGTTGCATTTTGAAGTGCAAATTTGAAGAGAAAACCACAAAAGGTAGTAAATAGAAGCATCCCCAAGGAAGGTGCATTATATATTTTTTCATAAAAGAAAAAATATATATTAGAGAGGAAAAGAGTGGGGCAGCTAGGGGGGAGGATAAGATATCCTCCAAAACAAACAAACTGAAGAAGGTGCATAATATGCTCACACTCACAGCATACAAATTTAGAACACTTTAAACAATATGATTGCCATACATGATGCAGGGATACATCAAACAAGGACTCCTTTACAAAGATATAGAATCAATTACATGTGGTAATCAAAGGCGAAAGGAAACCTTCAGGTGCTAGGGTTTTTTAACACCTTGAAGCGAGAAGTGCCAAAAAGCACACGCCTAACTGAAGAAAGGCATTAATATTGGAAAAATAAAACAATAAAATATTTGACTATTTTGCATTAATTTTCCATATAAATTAACTATTCAAACATAACATTCAAAGTAAAAGATTATGATGTTCGATTTACAAAACCCTAAGCTACTTTCTGGTATGAGTCCCCAAAACCGACAACTAGTTATTCTTTTAACATTCTGACTATTTTACCCCCTTTAGCATCAGAGTTAGTAAGATTGATGGCTGGGCTTTCAGAGGTTCTTTTACTGTTATCAATAAGGCGCTAAAGGTGTGCCTCGTCTAAACTAGACTAGAAAGACACTCCTGAGGGGCCAGAGGCATGCACCTCACTGAAGGGCAGCACTTCAACCAGCAAAAGGCGCTGACTCGTTGTGGCGTCTCTCCTCAGCACCTTAGGCGCGCCTTTAACTACACTGTACACTCTAACACAAGAAAAACTACATGTGAATAAATAACTACTAAATGTTAAAATATAGTCTGCTGCCTGATTAGGAGCATAATAAAATATAAATAGAGGACACAAAAGAATGCAGAGCTAAAAATTAACAGAACAGATAGAAATAACGTGACAGCTAAAGTTTCGAGCATAGGCCCTCCAAACTTAAAATCACATATCCCAAATTAACAGAACCCATGACATAAAATGACAGTCAATATCACAAACAGTGAGCAAAAGACAGGAGCCACGAGAATAAAAAAAAATTGCCATCGTTCTTACATTTTACTATGTCTCACTCGCACAAATCAGCATTTCATTTAGGTTAATTTTCAAGTTCATGCATGTAGTTTAATTCTTACCCCTACTTTTTTAACTTGAACAAAATTGACATAACCCCAACACGAAAGCCAGAAAATTACAGTTTCAGAAAGTGAAAAGCCCCACATAGCAACACAGCATTCCTGTTTTCTTAGTGAATCCGCCATTTATTGAGTTATTAAGAGATTTTCTCGAAACATCATCATCTTCCACATATTTACCAAATCCCGTAATCGGACTCAATAATGATCTCACTATGTTTCCAAACAAGGAAAATTTCCAACAATGCAGCTCCTAATACATGCAACAAATCAGAAAAAAAGAAAAAAAAAAAAAAGGAAACGAACACCACATTCGACAAAGCATACATTGAATCACACTGCAGAAAAATCTCAGCGCCATGGTCAGGCTCAGAGACGAGAAAATGGGTACTGAGAAAGAACGTGGACTTACGTTGATGAGAGAGAGTTGCTCAGTGCTCTCAGCTCCGTGAAATGTGAAAAGATGGATGAAAAGGATTGCCCTAAGTTCGGTCCGGTCTGGGGAATTATGTATATCTGGGAGAATTATCCCCTGTGTTGGAGCTCCATGGGTTCCACGAGAACTAGTCTCTTGTTACGGTAAAATTTGGTTGATGATGATTGATGAGTAACAAGCGAGTGAAACCGTGTACCCGGCTGTGTGTGATTATTAGTATTGATGACTTGGAGAATGTCAAGACTCGATACTCAAGAGTTGAACATGCCAGAAAAAATGGAATATGATTGGACCGTTTGTTTTGGACGAGTGAGAAATGTTTTTTTTTTTTTTTAAATCACGAGATACTTTTGAATTCTTTTAAATATAAAATTAATCGCTCTTCTAATATTCTAAAGGTTTGTTTAGGTGATAAAATTAAAATTATAGTTTAAGATTTTATTTTTTTTATTATAATTAAAATAGATAAAAATTTTAATTTTTATGTTTGGAATAGTTAATTTATTAAGATTTTAGAATTATAATTCTAAAATAAATTGAAAATTTATTATTTGAATAACTAATTAAAAATTTATAAAAATATAATAAATAATTTTAAATTAATAAATAATAATTTAAAATTATAAAAAAATTCAATAGCGCTTCTGTTACTGAATTACAGTAGTCGCAATAAATGTCAAACTAAAAAACGTTATTGACAATAACGAAGATGATGGTAAGTCACCAGTGGCAGTGATCAGAAGAAGCACAACAATTTAACCATTATACGTACGACAACGATAGTGATTTGAAGGCAATTAACAGCTAGTGTATCGGAGGCACGGTAGACAACGTGGCTGAAGCATGCCAGTGGTGATGTTACCAGAGCATGTCAGTGGCGACATTGCTAGACTATGTCAATGTTGCAAGTAATTGGATAGTTTTAAAATTTTACCTTTTAATATTTAAAAAAAAAATTGGTGCTTAAAATTAAAAATTTTAAAATTAAAATTAAGAATTAAGAGTAGTATAAATTAATTATTTTTTAATTTCATAGACTCAAAATTCTAATTTTAATTCTAGTAAACATATCAAATAAAATAATTAAAATTAAAAATTCGAATTTCAATTTCAAAGTTTTATTTCATCCGCAAAAGAGGACCTAATCCTGGTCAAGTATTGACTTTGTACTGTTATGGATCCCCACATAAAATTCGCTTTGCCAAATGAGCGTTGGAAATGTTTTATTACTGGTAATTAAATAGAGTGACCAATATTACCAAAAAAAAAAATAGAGTGACCAATGAAAATTTACAGTGACACATCCAGAATCAAGACTTGGATGGGCTGGCGAAGTTTTTCGAAGCGATAAGCCATAAACAGATAAGCCCAAAACTATATAGTAAGCCCGTCATCTATTACTACATGCCGTCGCGTAAGTGGATGGCTTGCTACTTTTCTCGTGGTCTTATAATTAGGCTCTATAACTATTTGGGCAAGCGGTCACAGGCTCTCTCTTGTCCCAGAAATTATTAATTATATTTTTGCAGCAAAATTTTTTAATTATATTTTCTTTTCAACCACAAAATTAAACCATGCAAGCGTTGGATTCGATTATAAAAAAAATGATTCTAAAAGAATTGGTTATAATAAAAATTAATGTTAAAAGAATTGATTTATATTTAGCAATAATATTTAAAAAATAATTAATTTTTCTTTGATAATGTAAAATAAAATTATTTTTAGATATAAAATTTTCCCCCAATATTTCTTTGATTTAAATTCAAACTAATAAAAAAAATTAACCAAAATTCTCATATCTTTATTCCTTTTACTTCCTCATATTTTATTTTTAGCACTATAAAAATTGGACAAACTTGTCGAACTAATCTGTTATATCCATAAATTATGCGAGTTAAGTTTTAAAATTAGTGACTCGTAAAAATGAGAGTAATTTTAAATTGATCAGTTTAATGCGCGAGTTAAACGGGCTAACTTACGAGCCGCTTACATTATTTTATTTTATTAAGTTTCAAATTGTTTATAAAAAAGGAATTAAAAATTTAAAAGTTAATTAAACACTTTTTTCAAGCAAAAGTGTAAAATATACATATTATATAAACTAGCAATAACACAACTCATGTACAAATATATTCGTCAAATTTTATTATTTTATATTATTTATTTATTAGAATTCTCTCTTAATCTTTTAAATGAAATAAAAATATTTAATACTATATTTATATAATGTCATATTTAATTTTAAATTATTTTAAAATTTATAAATTAAGATAAAAAGTGAACTATAAATTGACACGAGACAATTAATTAATTTATAACCTATTTAAATGAAGATAATTTTATCCTAGCTAAAGGGCTGGATCCGCCTGTTTAGTAGCCCTACTTCCTTCCCCTTCCGTGTACTTGACTTTCATCTCTCTGTTAATTCCTTCACTCCTTGTACTTCGCGGCACCTTGCAGAGGGACACAAAGCATTCACTCTAGTTGTTCAGCGGCCCAGAGGTCTCCCACCCAGATCCAAAGACATTGCCCATTGACCGTCGGCAACTGCATCAAGCACGCATGAACCAAGGCTCAAATGCACGCACACCCGTTTGCTTTCACTGCTTCATCATCGAGGAGGAGCACCATCTCAGCGCACCAGGCTGATGCCGGCGTCTACCTCAATTGGTTCATCCCTTTTCAAAAATCCCACCGCGTCTCTCCCACTCTCATGATGCCTCCTCAAATTATTGGGAGAGAATGAACCATTGGAAGGATAATATTGTAATTACACTACTAAACGTTGAATCACAGCGCAGAGAAGCATAAAACATTTACCGCAAAAAGAATCGATTTTCTTTACTGTCAACGCCCGTTATCTGAACGCGTTCAATAACCAAACATGATTAAAAAGTGTAAAGAGTGTTGGCATTGAATAAACGCTTGTTTCATCCAACGCAAAGGGAAAACAAACAGGCGCTAAAGCAATGGTGATATTTTAGCAAAAAATTTTTTAGTAATTAATAACACAAATAACATAACTGTGATCTAGGCCATTTTGTCATGTTCAGATCAAAGAGTCCTTTGTGACTTCAATTCAAAACCTAGCTTATTATAATCTAGTTTAGTATTGCAATTTACATTAAAATTATCCAAATAAGGTCATGAATTTTGTCAAGAAAAATTATAATAAATATTTTTACTTGGGCTAGCAACCGTCGGCCTCTCTTTGTTATAGGAGTTGCAAATGGATAAATTAAATAGATTTGGATCCAATTATAATGGATGGATTGAAATAAATCATTAACCTATTTAAGATTTGTTAAAAATATATTAAAACATTTAATATGTCTATGACCCATTTAATAAATAAATATTTAACTCATTTGTTAATCTCTTTTTATGGATAAATATTCAATCAGATTTAAAACTTCTAAAATAAAAAGTGCATTTTAAAGAATTAAATACTGAACGATAACTGTTGATTAGAAAAATAATGATTTAAAATTTTATAAAATACAAAGACGTATTACAAATTGTGAATATGCAAAATTCGATCCATCCAACTAGTTATGATTATTCACAATTTCACAATAATAAAAAATTTAGGATTACTTCTTTTTCCTAACTGTTAAAATTTCACACAAAAAGCATACACTTTATAAATTAGAAAAATAATAATTTCGAATTTAAATATAATAATAATAATAATAATAATAAAGTTCATCCATGATGGAGGGTTCTGTTTCGGCTCACATGCGTGGCTCCACAACTATTGCATCTGCCTCGCTTAGGGGCTCCACGCGGTGATGGTGGCGTTGGACTATCGGCTGGCACAGGAGCACAAGCTTCTGGCGACAGTGGACGACGCCATGGAGGAGGTAAGATGGCTGCAGAGGCTGAGGCTGAGCTTGAGCAAAGACGATGGTATTGGTGGGGATGCATGGTTGAATGGCAACGTTGACTTTGACCGGGCGTTCATCGTGGCCCATGATATAGTGTTCATAATGGCGCATCGTAGAAGAAATCTGGAGTGGGTGGATCTTGGTGGATTCATTATTCATCCAACAAATGAATTGGATTTAATAAATCCAGCCCATTAAAAATGAGTATACAAATGGATGTATTGGATTAGATTTGTGTATGATTGGGCTGGATGAATAATGAAGTTATGGATAATTTTGTCCGCTTTATTTTGTCCAGGTAAGCAATACATAATAAGTTATTAGTCAATTGAAGGGTTGTCATTTTAGGCCATGATTTTATTTTTTGAAAAAAAAAAAAAGAATTGGTTAATTATCCAAATAAAAAGGAATATTGAGGTTTGCAAATTCAAAATTTATACTCGATCATTAGTTCTTCCATCAGTTATTTGGTTTTGTGGTCATTCACTTGATAATAAGTGGATGTTTCCCTTCCTTAATTCGAATTTGAATTCTAAATATAAAAAAAAAAGTTGACGTTGATCATAATCATATAATGCAATGGATGATATAAAATATTTGATTGCTTTTTCTCTCTCTTTTTATATGAAATAATAATTTGAATATCATTCTATTGCCACTAAGATGATTTTGTTACAAAATAATGTATAAGATAGGTTATTTATGTAAAGCCTTAGATTTATTTTGGGTGCATGTTAAAACCTTGGATTTTACTATTAGTGCACATAAAAGATAGAGTTTTCCCCCTCAAAAGTCTCTTTTAACTTTATTTAATATATGAATTTGTCCTTTAAAATTTTGATTAATGCAATTTATCCCATCATCTATTTAATTGTGAAATCAAGACTTTTGGTAATGAGAGGTTCAAATGTATAACGGAGTTAGATAGTTGACGGCGATAAATTGCATGAATTAAAAGCTTGATGGAGATGGGTTATATGTAACATTTTTTTTAATTTGAACGGCTAAGTGGCAAATGTATTGATATGCACAATTGGGTAGATAATGGGGTAAGACGCATTAATTAAAACTTTGAAAAATAAAATACACTCTGAATAAAGTTGAAATGCAATCTTTATAATTTGCCCTAAAATTTAAAACCATAACATATAACGAAAGCGTATAATATGTTTTGACTTTTTTAGTGCCTTAAGGAGGCACCAGTGGGCTATATTAAACAAAACTCAGGAGCTAATGACGTGGTGCATGCTCAGATAAAGCTTCAGCTATCAAATTCGGGGCAGATATGGTCTACTATAAATTCTTCATTTAATATTAAATATATATAAAGTTATATAAATCATGTTATAAATATATTTATATATAAAAAATGACTTTAACATGTCAATTATTAAATGAAGTATTTATAATAGACCATGCCTACTAAATTCAAATATGCTATATTTTAATACCATACAAGAATACAACCAAATAGCCAATGGCAGCTTCCTTTTTTTATCTGTTTTTTCCCCCCTTCTTTTCTTTTCGGTGATAAGTAGGCAGACCCAATCACAACTAAGTACACAGCCGGGGAAGGCTTCAATAGTTCAATCTATATAACAAGTCAACAACCCATTAGCTCTTGTCTTTTGGCTTTTCTTAGTTTTTAATTGTGTAATGCCTACCAACAAAACCAATGTGAACTGCACTTAATATAATCATGTTCTCCATTTCTGAAAGTTCTGTTATCGACATTATTTGCTTCCCCTTCTCTTTTGCACTGCTTTTTCTCATATAATTAAATTTTCCAACACGGGTGATATTTCGCTTTACTTGGAATCTTCCATTTTTCAAATACAAAGGAAACAAAAAGAGAGGAAAAGCTTCATTTCCTTTGAATTTGAGTGACAACAACAAATCATTACGAGATAAGTGACTTGACCAATGATCCTTCATAATCAGTATGCACAAATATTTAATATAAAGTTGAGAAGGACCTTGTCCAAGTATCCTATAATTAATTTGTTTCACTCTAATGATTCATTAGTATACAAAATGATCAATCTGGCACATTATTGCTTATTATTTTCTTTGATAATCAATTACAACAAACACAATACACATAGCAGAAGTATTCTCAGGGCTGAATAAATTATATTCTTTGTTATCCACATGGTAACAGTTCTTTCAGTGCCTGTCCAGAGGAATAATAAAAACCAATATATTTTGGAAAAGTTGTTACTAGAAAGGACTGGAGTGGGCAGCTATCCTGCTGGCCATCCCTTTACATGGCTAGTTTGCATACATAACATTTAGTTTATCTTTCAGTTTCAGGCACACAGACTGGCAATGCTATTGAATCTTAATTGGGTCATATGGTTGGTATGGACTTAAACTTCCATCTTTGTCATATGCTTCCAAGCAATTTATGAGGGAGCAAAGGGTGGGAATGAGCGTGGAGCCATCAGAACCAGTCCTTTTTTCTTGATGCAAGTGAGTGAAAAGTAGTCTTCTCACACACACTGTAAAACTCATAATTGGTAGGGAATGACATTGAGATTTCCTTCAAGTGCAAAGAAACAAAAGAAAAGTGCTCTATATGGGACATCTTGACAGATATGACGAAATATGAAGGGCTTTCTTTCTGGTTTAACTTTATTAGCACTACAAATATGTTGAATGAAATCCCATTTCAAGGAATTGCGGGTTATAATAATGAACTTGCCGCGTCATCAGATTCGTCTCTTTTTTGCTTATGTATTGAACTAGTATCTACAGATTCTTTTTGGAAGTAAAAAGCTGTCTGATTATCTCCAAAGTGCTAATATTTGTTTTCCTACATCTAGGATGGCTGCTTTGGACCAAATCTGCTTTCGGATTCAAAATATAATTAGCTGAAATTAAAGTGAGCACATTATTCAAGCCATGACAGAAGAAATAAAGAAAAGGAATGGCGCAAATTAAAACAACCTAGTATTCAACTTGTGCGAGCAAAATTCTATATTTGAAGTAAGTTGATCAATTGATGCAGAGTGGACTAAGTGGAGGACAAAATGATGCAAAATGCCAACTCAATTTGACCCTTTTAATTTCACTATTTGCTGGAGTCCCACCTTTCAACATCCAAATGCATTGCATTCTCTTTGAATCCTTTTCATTTTTGAGAGTCTCTCCCAATTACCTACCTTTAAAGCAAGCCTGTGGCTAAAATGTTTTTCACACGCCAGTTAGTGGAACAATGTATAGAATGACTACAGTTCAGCTCTCCCATACCCATACACAAATCTTCCATGAGTGCCCAATTTCATTGGGTTGTTAAAGATACTAACTAAAGAATTAATAATGGTCATCCTTTTTCCATCTTATTCCATTTCATCATGTTTTGTTTTGTTCAATGTTCATCTAATTAAGCTGTTGTGGAAGTCTCTCAAGTCTCAACCATCAACGTGTTGGTTAAATCCAAACTGATATTGGTTGTCATTTGTCAACTTTTGAGATGACATAAGTACAGTAATCTCAGAGAGTTCTCCTGATGATAATCCAATCTGAGAGTCAAAAAGGGGCTGAGGGAGGAAGACAACCACAAATGTTCAAATCACATAAAGAATTTGTGCCACTTACTGTCATGCTTCCTTGAAGACACTTTGGGTCTCCTCCTCTACCCCTATATGATTTGATGTTTCGCATAGCAAACTATAGTTCAGACATTAATCTCACTGTTAATTTGTGCTGATTCTTTAGCAGTAACACAATGATCACCCTGTAAACTTAAGATAGCATGCCGCCAAATCACCCTGTTGGTGGTATACAACAATTTTGCAAATAGCATTTCATAATTAGTGGTAGAACCCTCTATTCCTTTTTTCCTCCACCTTTAAATGAGTACGAGTTTGTTTTGCCACAACATGATTATTATTTTTTTAATTTTAGTCAAATCCTTTTAACGAAATAAAGTTCTAAACTTCTAATTGCACTCATATCATTCACTATAGATATGTTTAATATGAACGAGCATTACTCCCTAGTGTTTCCCCACCATCATTTGTAATACTTTTGAAGGAATAATATCTTTTCCACCCGAACATTATTAAATGGATATAAAACTAGATAGCAACAATATAAATAGTAACTTTTAACATCTATTTTACCGCTTATAATACCCTTTACAGAGGAACATATTCTGCAGCAGCATTTTACAGCTTTCTTAAATGCATGCAGTAGTATAGTATATTATATGTATACGTGCATACGTAGAAACATGTGTACCCACAAGAGAAATGAGAAATCAGAAGATTCAGAACCGCTTTTGTATTAAACCCTTTAGCTGCACTAATCTAATTAAAGTAGGTAGATAGCACATTCTCCGCGTATAATATAATATAACTCAGTCACCGTAAATAAGAGAGAGAGAGAGTCGCTTTCTTTTTCTTTTTTTGATATTAAAAGAGTCGCTTTATTTGGCTCTGAATGTTCCAGCAAGTTTAGCAGTAAGCCAGTAATAAAGAGTGTGTTTTGAAGAGAGAAAAATAAAAAGTTAAAAAAAAAGTGAAAATTAATAATATACAATCACACATAGGCACATAGCATGTCTAGATATATACACTATTTCATTTTTACTTCTCTGTCTTTCATTCCTTCCACTTTCATTCTTCCTCATTCCTTCACTTTCATTACGAGGAAGAAGATTTTTTATATTTTTTTTGGGTACAGAGAACATACATTTTTTATATGATTACTAGCAAGAACATTTTATTAAGACTTCTAAGTTTGAATACTTTAGGGAAAATCATCAATCTTGTGATATATAATAATCCCCTAAATCGTGTATAGGCGTCTTCCTATAGCCATCAAAACTTTTTAGAGGGCACGGTCATCAGTTATAATACCCTTTACTTATTAGATTGGGAAATTGCTTGCAGGGGCGGGGAGAAGAGGCATTGGACATGATAATTAGTTAAAATAATACTTTAATGTTCATTAGTGACATTCTTTGCCCAAATCTTCATTATTTTAATTTAGATTAAAATTACAAGAATCTTTCTTAAGGTTGATGAAATCATAAACTTTTCTTATGAACAGAGGCAGCGCGCAGCGGGAGGTGATGGGGCTTGGCCCCCAAGTTTTCTTAAACTTTAATATTTTACATTTAACTTGTTTTTGATTTTTTATTTTTGTGAAGATGGCCCTCAAACAATTGTTTTTAGGGAAAATGACTTAATAGTACAGCTTGTAAGAAATATTTATTCTTTGGTTCGGCTTCTAAAATTAACAAAATATTCAATTACATTAACTAATAATTTATATATTGTTAACCACGTATTAAGTTTCAAAATAAAAATAAATTATTGGTTAATCGTATATAAATTATTGATTAATGTAGTTGAATACTTGATTAATTTTCAAAACAAACCAAATTTGTATTATTTTTTACAAGAAAAATTAAAAAGTCATTCTCTCTTCTTTTTATTTTAATATAGCGCAGATACTGTTTATGAATCTCTTGGCCATTTACCAACCCATGTGCAAAATTAGCCTACAAAATAATTTGAGCGGGATCGAAATTAAGTTCCATCTCATCCTGAACTATGGATACAATTAGCACTTCATCATTAGTGATTACCCGCAACTATTCTGTGAACATTTATTTGGCCTCTAGGTCTTGATGGGTGATGTTTAAACGTATAAGATATTACGAGTTGGCCGTTGGAGCTGGGTACCATGAAAATAAAATATGATGTGGATTCATTATGAACAAAAGCATTTGTATAGGGATGAGAAAATTACAAGAAGCTTTGTGCAAGGTATAACTGGTTTTTTTCTATTAATGTTAACTGTTAATCAGGATATAAATGAGAAAATTACAATAAAATGTATTAAATTAGGATGTAATGTGCTTGATTTGATAAATGAAGATGGAAAGTGCAATTACAGCAATAATCAAGGGATAAAATGCATTTGACGTGAGTTTTTAAACGAACTTAATGTCACTTAAACTACAGCTATTAAATATCAAATCTCCTATGTTAATACCATATACTCTTATGCCACTTTAGGGGAGGACTTTGTTATTTCACAAGCAAGAGGAAAGGAGGTCAATGTATACGGAGATTTCGATAATTTGGGATTTCGATAATTGGGGTGCAAGTGCATGTAATTTGGTATTTAATGTGCTGGTACATTCATATATGGTACTTAAGTAAGTGGTATTGGCTATTTAGATTCGAACTTTGTGTAATTAGATTGGAGAATTAATTTTCTTAAATGTATTAGGTCAATAACATTGCCTAAAAAGAGATTTAGTCTTGGTTATTACAAAAAATAACTCGAAAATATCTTTACTGAATAAAACAAAAATTGGCTACGAACTAGAAGAATAAAATATTTATGTGATTGATTTGGGATAGGGATACAAACAAGTTTAGTAAGGCTATATTTTACTTTAAATATGTCTAGTCTTTTTGGTAAAACATTGATTTTAGTTTGATTTATTAATTATATTTTAAGTTTTTTCTTTTTGTGAAAATATTTAAGTTTGGTCTAGTCTGAATGTTTATTTAAAGACTTACATTACATAAAAGTCTTTAAATAAGAGAATAGACTTAAACTTTATAAGTTTAAAATATATTTAACTTTTAATAAAATTATTGTATTATGTATAAAATAAATAAATTATATTAATATATAAATATTAAATTATATAAATATTATAAAATTTTAATTATATATATAAAAAAGCATAAATCTTTACATATTTAACTAAATAGATATTTTTAAAAATTTAAATATAATTTGTTTAATAAATAAGCTAAATCAGACATATTTTCATCCATAACCGGGGAAGATGAGTAACTAATTTTCATAATGTCATATTAAAAGAAAATTAACTCTTATTTTTGCAACTAAATAAGTTCATTCTCAATTATAAACTCCACCTCACCTATTTTTAGTAACATAAATTTGATAAATCAAGATTATGATATTCAATAATTAATTATTGGAATACACCAATGAGAATTGTCAAGTAAAATAACTCTTATATAAAGAGGTAAATGTGTGGTTGAATTAGCTGTGAAAAAAATTATTTTAAAAATTAATTATGTGTATAATCAATTTTTAAGAAAATTAATTATGAGAAAATTATTTTATATTTGGATATGTTAATTCATAATCGATTTTAAGATAAAGAGTTTTGTTTGGATTGTATAAAAAATTTACTTTTATGTATTAAATTACTAAAAAATATATAAAATTATTGAAAAAGTTATTTGGTTGAGAGCAAATAAGTATTTCTCTCTTATAGGTTTTTGAAATAATCTGAAATCAAATAATTAAAAGCTTTTCTTAAAAAACTATTTTTAGTTAATAAAAAAATAATATTAACTTATAATTAATTTTACACACTCTAAACAAATATGATAAATTTTAAATAAATAACTTTTAATTAAAAACAAGTAATTATTCTAAAAAAATAATCAAATCCATACATACTCTAATTGTAAGAACCTTATGTTAGTTTGACTAAAAATAATTGGTCAAAAAGTATTTTTTAAAAAATAAAAAAACTACAAAATCAATTGATTTTGTCGATTTGATAAAAATGTTCGATTTTCTTAATTTTTAATCTAATTATTGGATTTTAACTAGGTTCTTACAACTATAATAACTACAGATAAAAATAAAGAAAATAATACTTATATATATTTCTTTTCACCTATTTCATATATAATAAAGTGAAAGTCACTCATATATGGTATTACTTTCACCTTCAAGATATAAGTGACCTCCACCTCACTGTAAGATATGTGAAAGGAAAAAAAAAATACAAATATCATTTTTCTAAAAAGTAAAACTAGGTAGATGAGTTTTGTTTTTGTTTTTGTTTTTGGAGGGGGAAGGAGAAGTTACTGGTCCATTATTCAACAGTGGCTTCCAACCATATATGCAATACACAGAAAGTCATATGACGTTTAACTATTTATTAATCATATAATATGGTACTGACAAGATACTTGCTGGCAGTTTCATCCAGATTGATTGCTGAGAGCCTGAGACACACACACTTAAATTGGCTGAGGGAATGGCTTGTTTACATAAGTGAAGGAAGGAATGCACGGAGAAAAAGGGATGGCCAAGAAGGAAAGAAAAATGGAAAAAAAGGATGAAGTTACAGTTAATGGTAGATATGGAAAGACCATGATTGATGTCTAACGTGTAAAGACTAAAGCCTCTTTCTGAAGTCTAATATTCTAGGATTTACTAATACTTTAAAATATTTATCGTTGTTGAATATGTATTTGTATTAAATATTAATATCTAATATCAGATACTTTAAATACATTATTAAAATTGAAGTTTATTTCTTATAATTTTTATTTTTATTTTTAAATTTTTGTGTTAATATAAATAAAATATTATAAAAATTTAATAAATTATAATCTTATATTATGTTTGTAGCGATTATTGTTAAAAGTAAAAAATATTTTCTTTATTTTTTATCTTTAATTATTAAATGACTTAATTATTTTCTCTATTTTTAATATATATCTTATATCAAATTCTACCGTACTCATGTCATAATTTTTTTAAAAATGACATATTCTTGTATTATACCAATTAACCGTGTATCATAGCACAAGAATCCCTGTAGTGTCCCACCCGACCGCCCACTTCCAAAGCCACAGGCTCAGCTACCTTCTTTTCTCATTGCCATGAGTTACAACCACTAATTTCTTTTCTCTCTCTTCCATTGGGATTCTGTAAGTCAACTACACCCATGCTATATATACCAGACAGTTTACGCACTCTCATCAAATCACAAAGAGACAAACAAATTGCAACATCAATCTCGAGGCCCTTTTTCTGTCTCTCTCTCTACTCTGTGTTTGGTTTTTTCTTGTCTTGATCTACTTGATTTAAGGGTAGAGATGGACAATGAGGAAATCCCATCAGTACCTTCTACTCCTGCTACACCGGGGACTCCCGGTGCTCCTCTTTTTGGAGGATTCAGGTCTGAGAGAACTGGGAATGGTATTGGTAGGAACTCCCTCCTCAAGAATTGCAAATGTTTCGGTGTTGAAGAATGGACCTTGGAAGATGGAGCCTTACCCAGAGTCTCTTGCTCATTGCCACCCCCTCCTGTTCCTCTAGCAAGAAAGGTATATAATAAAAAAGCCATAAAATATACATGGATAAAACTTGCACCCTGTTTCCATTGTAAGCTAAGCTCCTTTTTCTAGCAAAATGAAAAACCAAAAGACCAGTTTTCGTGTGAGAAAATTGGTAAACAATGTAGACCCACTTTTCCTTGATGTCTTCATGTTGTTGGGTTGATTCCAAGTCAGGTAGGAGCTGAGTTTATAGGTACGTTCATCCTCATGTTTGCTGGGACAGCCACTGCTATTGTGAACCAAAAGACACAAGGCTCCGAGACTCTGATTGGATGTGCTGCCGCTACTGGTCTTGCTGTCATGATCGTCATCCTCTCCACCGGCCACATCTCTGGTGCTCATCTCAACCCTGCTGTCACCATTTCCTTTGCTGCATTAAAGCACTTTCCATGGAAGAATGTAAAAAAGCTTTTGCCTTTTTTTTTCCTCCCTTGCTCTCTGCTGTTAAATGTATTCATCATCTTAATTTTGCGCTACGTAAAAGAACTTGTACTTTGGTTACCAAAGCTAGATCTTTATTTTCTGAATTAATTAACTGCAGGTGCCTATGTATATTGGTGCACAAGTTATGGCATCTATATGTTCTGCATTTGCTCTCAAGGGGGTTTTTCACCCCTTCATGGGTGGTGGAGTCACCGTTCCTTCAGGAGGATATGGCCAAGCTTTTGCTTTGGAGTTTATTATCAGCTTTAATCTCATGTTCGTTGTCACAGCAGTGGCCACCGACACAAGAGCTGTGAGTATCTATTATATTAAGATTTAAGAACTTTAGTCTGTTAACCAAATCAATTTAATTGAAAGTCTGAAAATTATGATTTTATGATCGAGAAAGGCTAATTACAGAGAAAGAGGGTATGGAAAGAAAAGAAGAAATGTTTAGTAATATTGGGGGGCCAGTGATATAAACTCTAAAGACGTTCTTTGCTTATTTCTTGCTTTTTATATGCTCTGGTGCATTTAATACTGGGATATATCTCTCAAATTAATGAGTGGTTTTATTATACTTTTCAATTTCCAAAGAACATCAGTCAATGAAAATAGGTGGCCCCTCTTGCACCTTCTGAAGTTTCGTTTCCAATGGAGTAAACTACAATATTAACAACTATAATTTCACGTTGCCTCTACGCCTAGATCCATAAAGCTCAAGGTTCGTGCATGTACCAAAAATATAACATAATAAAACCCAATATTCATATTTCAATATCAATTGTGAATATAAGTGTTTGGGTTTCTTCAACATAATCTTTTTTTACATGATTATGAGGTTTAACTGATTAAATTGAATCCTTCTTTGTTCATTAAATTAAATTATATCGAGTTGTGCTTAGATAACATCAATTTTTTTAAACTTTTCTTTGCATTTATAGATCCTTATTATGTTTAGATAACATCAATCCTTATATTTTTTTTAAAAAATTATCTAGAGTTGTATATGTATAAAAAAAAATATGCTGCAGATATTAAAACGGATGAAATAACATTTATGATAGAGGATGTGACATCATATATCGGTTATATGAGCAAATATATATAATGAAAAATAAATAAATTTCATCAACAGTACTTTAGCCAAATAATTGGTTATCTCTTCTATTGCCATTACTCAAATAGAGAGAGTCAACCCAGGCAGGCAAGAGAGGAAGGGCCATGGCACTTGGGCCAAAAATTTAAAAGGCTGTTGTTGCCATAGAAACGAGGGTCAATGGAAAAGATATCTCAGAAGTCTTTTTCCACAGTAAATGCACATGAAATTTGTTCTTGCGACCATTGTCAACATGAACATGTTTTGCAGTGAGATAACGCTGTGTCTGCGATTTTAAAAACAGATGGGCTGTGGAATCTTGCTAGTTGCACCTGATAATAAGCATAGTTTGATCAAAGCAGCAGCATTATTTAACATAACAAAGCTGGATATATACATATATAATATTAGTAGGAGGACCTGTTTAGTGTCTATATTGATAGATAAATCCCCTTGTTCATCAACTGATTGACTTTGGCGTGTTATTATGCGCTGCAGGTGGGAGAGCTTGCGGGAATCGCGGTGGGAGCCACTGTCATGCTCAACATACTTATAGCCGGGTATGTCCCAACTCATAGCTCATGGGTCACTTGGAACAGCAATAATTTAAGTCAACTTTCTGGCCATTGAGATGGCTCATTGGTTTGTTCAATAAAGTTACTTATACATATTTATGTTAATATATATATATACATACATACATACATACATATATTTTACAAAAATCACTAATATATGCAAGAGTATCTTATTCTTTTTTTGTGTGAATTTTGATAAATTTAATTAATATTCAAGCTTCAATCTTTTGAAAATTATATATTGTGTATATCTTCGTCTCTTCATGGGGGACCACTTTAGCTTTAGCCCATGTTGGGGGCGTTCCTATCAGATGGTTAAATCAAAATCGATTCTGTTCCTCTAGATTAGCTAGAATCGATTCCCCCGGGGAGGGGGTTGCTATTATATGATGAGTGTTCAATATGGCCTCCTTTCAACTGGGTTACAAACAAGATAAGTAGAGATAAGACAAAAGTGAAAGGAAAAATATGCCTTCACTCCTTCACGGGTGAGAAAGAAACAAATGTTCTTCTCTCCATCTTACCTGTTAGCATGGTTCCCATCCCAGCATAACCTTGTTTCAGATGGAATTTTATTTTTGACTGCCTCTGAAAAAAATTTCAACAAATTAATTGCTATACAAACAAGATTATCTAAACATTTTATTCACCCTGTAATACAGGCCAGAAACAGGAGGCTCAATGAACCCAGTAAGAACTCTAGGTCCAGCAATTGCCGCAAACAACTACAAAGCCATATGGGTCTATCTCATAGCCCCCATACTTGGAGCTCTAGGTGGGGCAGGTGCCTACACTGCTGTTAAGCTGCCTGAAGAAGATGATAACGCCCAGGCAAAGGCTTCAAAAACTCCAGGGAGCTTCAGAAGGTGACTCGATCGTCCCCAAGGTCATCTGCCATCAGACCTAAGAAATCAAACAACTTAGACACCACGGCATGATATTTGTTTTTGATAATATAAATATTGCGGAAAGCAACCAAAAATGAGTACTGTTTGGTACATGTACATATTAGATATACAAGATATAATCTATGTTATTAGTATACGTTAAGATGTATCAATTACGTAAATAACCAAGAAAAATGTGTGCTGTTTTGTACATGCACGTAAGAGAATTTTATTGAAGATAAATGAGAGAAAGTAAAAGAGTCAGAAGATGAGGCATCCTCTTAGACAAAACAAAAGGAAACAAAAGAACGACATATAAGAAAAGACTGATTAGTAAGTACAGTAAATCTCTCCGAGTGCGCATCAATAGAGACCCTTCGATCGAAATAATCCATTGGCAGAACACCATAAAGAAAACCATAAAAACAACTTTATCCACAAAATGGACATAGGCAGAAACCTTTACTGAAAGAGCTGGTGCTTTATCTCCACCAAATGGCAGCAAACATAGCGAAATGCATGCCCTATGATTGTTTTCATTTTTTTAGAAAATAATGCCAAAATAAAGTTGCTGCTATAATGGACAGTAATTTGGAAAGTTGTTATATATATTTGAGCAGTGGATTTGTGACGCCAAACATCAAAGAAAATGGAAACAAATAGAAAAGTTGAAGAGAAACAAAACGATGAGCGAAATAAATAGGTTGTCAAACAAATGAACAAATTAAAATGAAAACATGTCACCAAAATAAAAATAAAAATAAAAATAAAAATAAAAAAATAAAAAATTAAATGAAAAACTGAAAGATGTACTTTATATATATATATATATATATATATATATATATATATATAAAGTGAAACAATGCAACTTAATTCATGAGATAATATGTTTAAATTGCTATATAAAGAGATTTTGCAACAGAATTATAAATTAGAATTGAATTTTAATTTTTCAAAAGATAATATATGATGGGTTAAATATTGCCTTAGCCAACCCTAAAACGTTGACTTACGTAGTAGTGCAGGTAA
Organism: Styphnolobium japonicum; assembly: GCA_023212625.1. NCBI lineage: Eukaryota > Viridiplantae > Streptophyta > Magnoliopsida > Fabales > Fabaceae > Styphnolobium > Styphnolobium japonicum. Next base: position 6,778,517 of record JALBWW010000007.1, on the reverse strand, counting down.
GCATATAAAATATGGTATGGTTGTGTATTGTCAAAAATTCGAATAATAATTTTGAAAATTTTCTTAAATTCAAGTCATTATTTTTTGTGAACATCTTTTAATTCAGTATAGATTTTTTAGATATAGAACTAATCTTTGCTCGAATGTAGATTTTGTTCTTGTTATAAAATACTTCCAATAAGATTCCAACACTTATATTGCATGTAAATTAGTCAAAATACATGTAAATTAATCAAAATTCCAAAGAACTTAAATACAAAAGATATTATTATTTTTGTCATTGTTTGAGTATCTATATATTCTTTGGGTGTAAAACTAATTTTAAATATTCAGACTATCATTCCCTTCTTACAAGTACTTTTTTAATATTACAAAAATATAAATTAAAACTTAGTAGTTTTGGTATATACAAAAGGTATTATTTTAGTACCAATAATTTGTTTAAAATATCATTTGTTTTTTGAACTTTCAATTTATATCAATTTGTAGCTTGTACCACAAGATACAACTTGCAATTTCTTGCTCAAACATTTCTCAACGCACGCCTTCTCTACGAAAGGAAAGCACTCAGGTGGATTGGATCTAAAAATTGAGCATTAGAAAGAAAGCAACTTGTTTTGTTTTTGTTTTTGTTTTATCCCAATTTTGATGGGGAAAAAAAAAACATAAAAAAGAGGAAAATAACAGAGCAAGCAATTGCCAACTCGTCTGTTCTGCGGGAGCAGACGACCTGTCTTCATCGCCAAACAAACAATTAAACCGGCAAATCGCAACCCTAAAAGAAGATCAACAACAACGTTCACAAGGAATCGTGAAAAGTTTCGATTTTTTTATCTTTGTTTTGTTTGTCATCCACCATGGAGGTGCCTAGTTCTTGGGATGCCCTTCGAAAACAGGTTCCAATTCTTCTCCTTCTTATGTTTCCTTTTTCTTTTGGCAGATTCTGTTTTTGGTTTATTCTGTGAATGGAAAGAAATTATGTGGGTATGTGCAATTCGGATGACCCTGATGCCAAAGTTTCGATTTTTCTTTCTGGGCTTTCTTCATTTTGTCGGTGATTGGGAATTCATGGAACGGGCTTGTACCCTTTTGCTTTCTACGCCTTGAACTTTGTTTGGTTTATAGAATTACAAATTTTCAATGGTGAAAAAAAGAAAAAAAAAACTATTTTTGAGTGCTAAGGGGAAACTTCCTTTGATGAATTGAACTTAGGAAGTCTTGTTCTTGTGGTAGATCCTGCTCAATTCTGGTTGGGGAAACGCTTGCTTTGTAGTTTGTGATACGCAGTGGCTACACATTCTGATTTTCGGTTTGTTTTCAGTTTTAAACTGCCAAGGAATTGAATTATGAAAATTTGAAATGCCTTTGGATGAGTTTTTTTTGTTCCGAGATTTAGGTTCATTTGATATAGGAATAGGACGGACAGTTTAGAAGCGTACCTAATTTGATTAGGAAATTAGGTTCTTTGCATGGTGATCTGAACGGAGAATGAATATTATGCGGTTTTAAGTGTGAGACAGATGAATACATGTGTGTGCTAGCTCTGCTTACCCTCCGCCCCCTCTATAGGTTATTGTAATTAGTACAAAAGGTTCTGTAGGAACCAGGTCATCATAGATGGTGTTGGGATATTGTTTTGTGGTTTACAACATGGGTGCACGGAATGATGAATTGAAACTTAGAAAATATGAAGTGATTTAGAGTGAGTTGTAAGCTGTAATAATTCTTGAATTTGGTTTCAAAGTAAGTATGCATTTTGGCCATGATACAGACAGTTAAAACCAGTGGACTTCTTTAGATGGGCTTCTTGATATTTGTCTCTCTTCTGTATCCTTACAGCCTACATGGGGTAGAATGGTAACGCTGTTACAATACAGATGGAAACCTTCCAGAATTTTGATAGCACTAGCATGAGTATTAGCTAGAGTACAGATGGAAAGCTTACATAATGTTTGTGGAATTTTATGTGTTTACTTGTTCTGTTAGATTTTTACAATCTTTAAGCACGCGAATCATAATTTTGTTTTCTTTTTTTGAGACATGAAGTTCCCCTATCATGGAAGAGTGGGTAATATATTGAACAATTTAGATTGGCAATGAGGTGTCTTTAAGCCTGTTAATCATAATAACATAATCATCATATTAATAATGACAGTAACAAAAAAAACTTGTGGAATTTGATATTTTTGAGTGTCTTGAAGGGTGCATTCATTCAAGTTGTTTTTTTCTTCCTTTGTGGTTACCTAGTTTATACATATATTTTTTTTCTTAGGCAAATGATTGATGGCAGAATTTTTTTCCCAATCTTTTGCAGGCAAGAAAACTTGAAGCTCAGTTGGATGAGCAGATGAATTCTTATCGTAAATTGGTTTCTGCTAATGTTTCTACAAAAGCTGATGCTTCCGAGAGTGATCTGGAATCTTGGATTGAGCGATTACTGAATCAACTTCAACAAGTAAACTCACAGATGCAAGCTTGGGTATCATCTGGTGGGTTGGAAATGGTTTCTCATACTTTGACTAGACACCAAGAAATTCTTCGAGATCTCACCCAGGTATTCTATAGTGTGAGCTTGAGTTACCTGATATCATCTTGTGTGAGCCTATGCCTTTTATGGCGTTTTGATTATTTTGAATTGCTTTCTGTATGCAAATAAGGGATAGATATATTGATAGGTTCTGGTATTAACACAGTAAGTTGATAGAAACTCAAAGGAGCAAGCTCCGCTTACAGTGGTAGGAAACAGAAAATACAGAAACACTGATGGAAAATAGGAACGAAGAAGAAAAGAAATCAGAGCAGCAAGGTGCTGTCTCTGCCCTGTGGCCAAAACCACCCCAATTACCCAAATGATCCGATATCCCCCTCACCCTCCCCTCTGCCCTCCATATGCACGTTTCTCCTTACGATTCCATTATACCCACTGCCCTCCTCCATAACAGAATCCCCCACTACCATTTTGGGCTTATTTCCATGCAGTGGTCCTCTTATGGGCTCATGATCATCCAGCCCACGTCCCTGCCCCCTTACTCTTTTGTGATATACACGGATTGGAGGCCCATCATATTTCATGCACCCTGGTGCTGATGGTTTATTCTGACAACCGAGGATTTTAAAATAAATATATTCAACTTATTCACTTCCATTACTGGGAAGTAAATATTGTGGGAAGTTTTTCCGAATGAATTTATAAGTGATTTTTGGTCTAATAAGAATCCTCTTTTACAGCTGGAAGATATGACAAACCGGTGGTAAATGTCTCATCCGCATTATTTTTTGCAAGAACCTTAAACTTGTGATTGAATTATATATGTTTTTGTATATTTACTTCATTTTACTGATCCTCAATGCTAGGATATCCCCTCCTTATTTTGAATCTCAATTCCTTTTTCAGAGTCTTATGATATCGGCTAGTTGATACTTGATACAGATTTCCTAACTCTTATTATTTATTATTTCTGTAATTTACTTTTAGATCTTCCACATCAAGTCTACTTCTCTCTTTGCTTTGTAATCTTTTGTTGTTGTTTTTTTTATTCATTATTTTATTTCTTCAACCTTTTAAACTTTTTGCACTAAACTTAGACGTAATTGAAGTGCAGGAGTTTCATTGTCTTCGGTCTAGTCTTCGAGCTAAGCAAGAACATGCTTCACTACTAGAGGATTTTAAAGAATTCGATCGGACAAGATTAGACTTGGAAGAGGGTTCAGGTTCTGAACAGCATGCACTCCTAAAAGAGCATGCATCTATCAGCCGAAGTACAGGACAGGTCAGTGACATGAAACAGTGACATTGCTTTTTCTGATATAAAGTGCCGTTCTCTTTCTTTTTTATCCAAATCTTCCCAGTGACATGCTTTACATATGTTATTATATTATATATGAACCTTATATTTCAAAATTTTCTTTTTTTGGCAATAACATCATATATCTGATTTGGATTTTGTCTAATTTTTCTTTAGCTGGGCTAAGGGTTTGTAACTTACAAGTCATGTGTAAGCATAACAGGTTTGTATTAGCCTAATAGGGTTTAGAAAAATGATAATAATGTTTAATGCTAGGGTGAAGGGGGTTGAGCCATGGGAATCAGGTGAATGTCTTGTTAAAACTTTCAGGATAGCAATTTATGTTATTTAGTAAATTGAAACTCCAGGGGTTAAGACTTCTATAGGGAGGAGAGTTGGGGCCTAAGTAAGGTAAAGAAACTAACAACAGGGATGCTATTCTTGGGATGGTGAACTGTGCTCAAGATTTTTTTTTTATCTGATTGGTAGATTGATCTGGTAAGTTTAAGTGTTAGATAGGAAGAAACTGTTTTGAGCCCCATTAAATAAAAAATTGGTTCTTTGGGTAGATCGATACTGAAATATTAGAATAAAAACCTTAGTATGTTAAGGCCTTCTTGAAATTTCAACTGCAAAAAATGCTAAACAACATGCCTTTCATCTGGGACACATGTCAAGCATAAAGAACTGCTTTTCCATCAAGCCTTTCATTTTTCTTTAAAATTCTATCTCTGGTCTTCAACTGGGGTTGTCTCGTTTTAAACTGTTCTGCTTATTCTTGTGCTACAGATGGACTCTGTTATTTCACATGCACAAGCAACACTTGGAGCACTTGTCCTCCAGCGTTCAACTTTTGGTGGCATCAATTCAAAGCTCAGCAATGTGAGCAGTCGCCTCCCAACGGTATGACTCTTATTGTCATGGGGTTTTGTGTTTTAATCATTTTTATTTTGGTCATTTACATCCTTCGTTGTCCTGTGATATTGAATAAGGAGAACCCAAAAAAAAAGGACATTGAATAAGGATGTTAATTTATGCGTGAAATATGATGATAAATTTCACATTTCATGAGAATGGATTATCTGCTGAAAGATGTTGCCACCTTAGTTTTTGGTTCTCAAGTTTTTAGTCTAGGCGAAGAAAGAAATTCATTCATTTCTATCTAGTAAGTTTATCTGTCTACATGGATGTTTTATAGAATTCTGGTGTTTAATGTACCACTTTTAATAATGTTGCAGGTAAATAACATACTTTCGGCAATAAAGCGAAAGAAGTCGATGGATTCCATTATACTTGCCCTTGTTGCATCCGTATGCACGTTTCTCATTTTCATCTACTGGCTATCCAAATGAGAGGCTGTTTATTTTGGTGGTGCTTGTGTTTAAATTGTTGTATGTTCCTTGTATTGGGCTTAGTAGTTTGTGCCATGCTGAAAGGACATTTTTTGGGGTAGTGTATTGTTCATTTTATGATTCAACCCTGTATCAGAAGCAATGCCGAGTAAAGATCAGAAAATACTCGAAATGAAATTTTTTTTACACACACGTGTTCCATTTCTTGGTTCCGATATCATAGGTCATAGCATATAAAAAGTGGGGATAAAACATCAAATAAACCTTAGATTGGCTGGTAAGTTTTATAGATTGGAAAGAAAAAAAGTCTTGTGATCTTTGTTGTTGCAGAATTGATTCTCTTCTTAACTCCATTGTTATTGTCCTCCAACGTTTATGTTGCAAGCTTCTCACCTGGTTTTCTGCGAGCGAAGGGCCTCCAAATTACTCGTAGATAACAATTGCCCTCCAAATTTCCAATGTGCTGAACTATAATAGCCGCATAATCTTCTGGTTGCTATCAACTTCTGTTGCTCTTCTAAATTCCCAGCCATTTGTCAATCTCTCTGCATAAGATTTACATATCCTAAAATGCCATTACACGATTCACAACGGCAAGGTATTAGAGCCCCATCTTGTTGGTTGGAACTTCGAATGTGGGAAAAAATGTATGTTTACTCTGACACAACAACATAAGCAAAAATATAAAGAAATGATACCATATTTTGCAAGATAAACTGTTAGTTTGGGGAGGTATGAGATAGCTGGGCTTTACATATTGACTTGATACTTGGAAATTATTACCATTAACTAATATAAATGTGAAACTCTTACATACTCTTGAATTACGACTCCTCGAGTACGTAAAAATTTCTCAACGTGACTTCCTGACTCGTTTTGTAGCAATATAATGACTAATGAGCTGAACACGTGCTTCTATCTGTCTTTCTTCTGTCTTATTCATATAAACACTTTCTTGGAGCACATCGTATTGTGATCTCCATCTCACATTAGTAGTGGAGATAAGTGGTCGTGTTTTGAGTTATCCTCAGATATTCTCATTGGTATGATTGGATTGGTGATGGACAAATTCTTGACTCCCTCTTGATTACTTTTAGAACATTGTTTCATACAAAATAAACAAGCAGGGAGATCTTATAAAGGGATTTTGGGTCAAATTCCGCAAAGCAAACACAATCATTGTATTTTATAAAATGCATTTGGGTTTATGCACAATTGATAGGCAGATAACTTTAAAAGCAAGTGCACACATGTCCCATTACATCTTTATCTCCAACCATCAATGCATATTTTGATGTTCCATTACTCGTGTCAACAACAACAATATATATATATATATATATATATATACACACACCCACACACATATACATACATACATACATACATACATGTGTATATATATATATATATATTTATTTATATATATTACAATGAAGGCACAGGAATTTAAATCAATAATTTTTTTTTATATTTTTAAAACTCTTCATCATTAGTCTACTCTTAGTAGTTTGAAATATGTTATGTTTTTAGTAGTTATATAAATAATAAATTCACATAATTTTTTTTCTTAATTGTGTACTACTTTTTACACATTTATATTCAATTGAATAAATTTACACAGAGTTATTATCTTTTTATATTTTATTACGTATTATTGACGTAACATTATCCTTATATTTTTTAGCAGAAGAGTTAAAATAGATTAACATTGGCAATTTATTAGTCCTACTCACACTCAGATATACATCAACTTGTTGGCCACATTTCACAATCTCCACGGCTACAATGCAACACGACAAATTACAACTTCCACCGACAGATATAAATTGTCTTGAAGTGGAAACAATAATTCCATGTTAAATTTATCGTTCAAAGAACTGATTAAGGGCTCCTTTTAGAAGTTTAGAACAACGTCGAATACTGAAATTAAACTATCCACTCATTTGATTCTGTTCGTTCACTTTTTTAAAATTAATTCAATCGTTTACTTTTTAAAAATTCATATTAATATTACAAACAAACAAGATCCCAGTCAGCAAGTTATGCGGGTTAAAACGATTCCAATTTATTATTAATGTTTCATAATATAGTTCAAATCTTAGAATTTAAGAAACTACAATTACATATCAAAATCGTAAGCATATTCTATTTTTCAGCAAAAGAAGCGTAGTCCAATATGCATACACAAGCAAGCACACAAGTACAATTGGTTTAAGAATTGATCTCCTAAAGAAGAGATCTTAAATTTAATTTCCCATCCTTAAACTAATTCATTAAGACTAATTTAGTAGCTACAGAATGGAACTAGCACTTGTTAAACTCACATACACCTATCTCCACAGAAAAATAAAGACATTCTGAAACGGAATTGCTTTTGCCATTAAGTATAAGTCGCTAGTGTAATCCTCTGTACCAAAAGCAAAGAAGAAATATATAAAGCGGAAGAACAAAAGAAAAATTTAAGAAAATCGCACATGAGCTACAATTTATACAAGTCAAAATAGCACACAAAAACTGTAAATAACTCTTAAGTGGAATAAAAAAATATTACAATTACAAACTTCAAAAGTGAAATGGAATTAAGGAATCAGATATCATCGTGGCTTAAGAATTGAGTGGAGAACGTTAATTGATACATTGCACTCAGCTGGGCTGGTAATGGCATAGATATATAGTTTGATTTGAATTAGTCTTCTATAGCTAATTATAAAGTTTGAAAAAAACAACCTTAAATTTTCACCCACCAACTTGTCTGGTTAATTGGATGATGTCAGTATCCTTATGTTCAGGAACCATACTATAATTTGTGTGTGCTATCTGTGTGAGTTGCAAGAGTATAAAAATCTGAGGTCAGTCACAAGTCTGTTTAGGGAGAAAATGCACTGCACACAATAGCATGCTTCAATCCTCACGTGGAAAACAATATTAATTTTATAGGCACTGAAGTGTATCTTTATGATATTATTATAGGATTGAAAATATATGTTTTTTCTCCTCCTCTAATTCATTGAACATAGAAAATACCTTAGTACGCAATCTCTACTATCTTGGAAGATTCTGTATGTAAGAAAAGTTGTAGTGGGTTTTCCATTCTGTTCATATAGTTCTGTATTTCTAACTGCGTGATACCCTTAATGCTTTTCCTATCTGAGGCGGACACACAAGATATCCTTTTCTTCTCACTATCCTTTCTTGTCAAGGATTTGATTCCAAGCCAACGTAAACACAAGCAGAAGAGTTAAACAATCTCAAAAGTTATTACTTATCCATCAAATGTCAAAGAATTCCTTGCTAGGTATCACAACCTGTGTTTTTGCAAGCCAACCGTGCGGCCTCAGTTGCTTGTGTCCAACACTTTGTGTTGGTTGTTGTGACAATAAAATGAGGTTGAAAGCAAAAAGGCTCCAACCCTTGGGAAAGGGAAAGGTTAGAAGAGAGAAAAGGGGGCGGGGGGGGACCTCATTTACTGTTAGAATTATAAGATGATTAGCAATTTTCCTTGGTACTTAAAGAAGATTAGAAATTGACTATTGTCTGATTTATGCTTAGACTTTCGTATGAAGATGTGTTAAGAGACAAAACCTACAATGGTTTAGCTTTATAATTGTGGAAACTTACCTAACATTTGCCATGGCAAATTCAACTGTCACCTAAATCTAGCTAACACACTCTTTATGAACAAATAACAGTTCCACTTGAAAGAGAGACAGTTAATAATTCAACTTCAGAAAGAGAAAGGGGGAGAGTGGAGGGAATGTCCAATTTATCTGGGGTGTTTTGGAATTAAACTGCTTTATGGAATCGTGCCACATGTTGTGTGGGACAGAAGCAGCATAATGGTGATATAATCATATAAATAAAGAACATGAATGATAGACGGAGCCATAATAGGAGAAAGTTAGGATTGGTTGCTTCTAGATGGCAAATGTCCATTTCATGCTTTTCTAGTCGAAGAAATGACATCAAACTGACTTCTGAAATTCCTATAATAGGCTTCAATTATTAAGTGTTAAGACGAAACGTTATCATCTTAACAAAAATATTTTTGGGAAAGGAAAAAGAATAAGAAAGGACCCGTACCCAACTATGAAGAGGTAATTGGTCCAGATAATACTAGTGACCTTGACTTAATTTACGATGTCATATCAACTATGAGATCTCAAGAAGGAAAAGCTTGGTAATATCGGACAGTTGAAACTCACAGAGTATACTTGAATCCAAATTTCAATGGAAACATATATCATGATTAAGGGTGAGTCTGTAACCTAATTAGATCAGTTTCATTCTGAAAAGTCACAGATATCAAGTATCTGAGTGGTTACTAGTTAGTGATATTGCAAGAACAGAAATTATACGTGTAGTGATTTTCGCTTACTACCTTTACATCTCTTGTTTTTATTAATATGTAATATTGAAAATTGATTGATACAAGTGTAGTTTAATAATAAAAAAAGGTGTGAATCAAGTAGTGTGTAAAAAGCACTTGTCTTGTAAGAAAGCTTGAGTAATCTATTTAATTCGACATCTGATGTGTAAACAATATTAGGGGAAATAAAAAGTCATGATGTACAACGCTGACAAAGATATCACTGTGCAGCATAGGAGAAAGTTTGACGCCAAATACCTTTTTTCTGGGCCAAAATGACCAAATATTATGATTTTTTTTATTTACACTTCTTTTTTTTAATTTTTTTTCCGAATCCTTATCACTCCTTGAGTTTTTAATTTATATTTTTCTGGTGAATATTAATTAAATAGTTATTTGAAATCATTGGTAATAACTAATAAGTTTAAGAGATCAAGTAACCAAGCTGCCATTATTTCCTAGTGTCATGCTGTTTATACGAGTCCCTAGGGCTGTTGCATGTAGACAATCTTTTGAAGGAACCCATCAAGAAAAGCATTTGTGACATTCTAGTTCTCTCATTTGTCAATTCCTTGCAAGAGCTAAGGAGAGCACAGTTTGGATAGTGGTTGGTCGAACGACAGGTGAGAAAGTTTGGTGATACTGATAGTGAATCCCATATTTTTGTGAAAATCCCTGAGTAACCAAACGAGCTTTAAACCTGGCTACACGTCCATCTGATTTTAAGTTTAGTTCGACACATCCACATGGACCCTACTACATTGACATTGAGAGGTGATGGCACCGAGGTCCAGGTCTAATTGGCAATGAGAGCAGCATATTCTTCTTGCATGGCTTTGAGCCAATTCGGATCTTTGGTTGCTTGTTGTCTGTAGAGGGTTCAAGAGAAGAATGGTGAACAAATACAGAAAGAGAAGGCCTTGCATAGATTGCAGATTGGGGTTAGCCATAAGAGCGTCAAGAAAAGAGGACCTTGGATCGTCTCTGGTATCTATCCTAAGAGCCAATTATTATGATAACTTGAACTTATATTTTGAATAATAATCTATCTTATATAATACATTAAAATAGAGGATAATGATTTTTATTTTATTTTTACAGTTTTTCTTTACCACTTTTTTTATAGGAGATTAATTCATTGCTACACAGGATTCACACATATAGTAGGTCTCTTACACAAGAATTGAATCAATTCCTATGCAAGGATTAAAATGACATATATATATATATATGGTAATAAATTATATAAATTTTATACTACAAAAGTAATGTGCAAATATCATATTACTAAAATAAATTTAGTGACAATGTGGACAAGTCTATTTCCTATGATCAGATAAACAAACAGTAATGCAGGACAAGGACAGAAGAGTTTCTGTGAAGATACTGCAAATCCCCCGAACAGGGTTAAGAAATTTAGAATACCACACCTTTTATAAGACAAGTCTATTCTACAATACTACATTATTCTGAAATTCAAAAGCAGGCTATTGATCTTATCTTGAATTTTTAGCCTGTCATAACCTATAGACATGAATATACCCAAAAAAGGCAGACCCCAAGACCAGAAACTTAAAGAGACAAGTGGGAAGACAAATAAAAGTTAAAAAAAAAACATTTAATGGGGTATGCGCTAGCAAAAGTTGTACGTGGGTGTTCCTCATAAGTTCCAATCAAACTGGTATGCAACACAACACACACACACACTCTCTCTCTAACCCACAAAGATGTCTTAATTTTTAGGTCTTGCTATATTAAGACCTTGTAACTGTAAAATAGTGTTATCTACTTCTATACATAGCAGAGCATCTATTGTTATTACATCATTTACAAACTCCATCTTTCTTGCTGTTAAACCAAACTTTCATCACCAATAAGAAGGTAATCTTTGCATATTTCTTCCCATATGGACCTTCAAAGGTCAGAACCATGTCCATCTGAAAATCTGAGCATCATCTCATTTTCAGAGACTAGGCCGTGCCCAAAACCTTCTATGGATACCCAAACAGAGAAGAGACAGAGACAGAGACAGAGGCAGACAGAAAAGGAAGATAAAAAACACCCACATGACTCAGCTCCTCGTCTTCTACTAGATCTAAGTCTCTCTAGTAAGGATTCAGGTGATGACTCAAAGCCAGAACTCAATCTCCTCAATTGTTTGGATACAAATCTATCTGAGAACTCCTCAGAATCTAGTCATGATAATGAAGTGGAGCCCCGGATTTTCTCATGCAACTACTGCCAAAGAAAATTTTATAGTTCCCAAGCACTAGGGGGACACCAGAATGCACATAAACGTGAAAGAACTTTGGCAAAAAGAGGATACAAAGCTGGTGCTGCAGTTTCAGTAGATTTTGGACAGAGGCATTCCAGTATGGCTTCTCTGCCTTCGCATGGCCCGTATAACAGATCACTTGGAATTCAGGTGCATTCTATGATTAACAAGCCTTCTTATCAAACACCCATTTTTGGTTTGTGCCGTTCCCATGGCCAAAATGGGTGGCAGAGGCAGCCTATGGATTCACAACCGGCAGTTGGGAAGTTTACATCCGGTAATTTTCATGTTGGGGCAGAAACTGAATCATCCACGGCTGGTGGCATTCCAAGGTTAGGGAAGTTTTCTCCAAGGCTGGTGACAGAGGGATTTGGAGGTTACTGGTTGGGTAGTATTACCCATTTGAAGACTAAACAAGAAAAGTTGCAGAAACTTGACTTGTCCCTCAAACTCTAAGTAGTTCCCCCACCCCAACATGCCATACCCCAATTTAATTGTGTCTTTTCTCTATTGACCAAGAGCTTTCCTCCTTTTTCCTTTACTTTCTTTTGCCCTCATGTATCTCTAGTTCCAGCAGCTGTAAATGCATTTTGGCTACTTATCAGAGGTTGTGTTTTGATATTATTGGCTTTTATTTGTGATAATGGGTTCTCCATAGATTTATTTCAAAGTTAAAACTTCCATCAAGCTTTAAGTTTGCTTTGTAATAGCATAAGCAATTCTAACTCTATCTTCGCAAAATGATTATACACTTGGTAGGGAAGTTAGGTAAACTTCGAAACTAAATGCGGCCAAACTATATCAATTGATTGCAGAGGCAATGGCAATTCTTCAATGCTTTTGGCTGTTTAAGAATTTATTTGACAATGATAAATTGAAGGGTCTGCATGTGTTAGATTCATCCAAAAACATAAGCCAGTTCAAAATATTAGATTAGAAAAGATCCAACAGAGCAAGTGGAGCTGATTTCACTTGACTAACTGATATTTTAGATATATTTGGGTCGAGCTTCTACTTAGTTATGTGTTATGGTACTTTCGGATACTGAGGATCTTCTACTCCCAGCATTGAGAACTCTAATACTAGGTAGTTATTGAAGTTTCCCTTGTTACAAAGAAAAAAATAAAGATATCCAAAGGGGTCTTTGATTGGAGTTATATTTGACAACGCACTTAATGTCAACCTAGGACTGTTTGGATCAAGGTATATCTGTCTCACATTTTGGGTGAGAAAGGCCCCCACTGTGTAGAAATTTGGATGCCAGTGACTGTCATTTTTTTTAATTGTTATGGAAAATTGGTCCACCAAAATGCACACAAATTCAATGGTTGTGATTGTCTCAGACTCCTAATTTGACCCACCTGTAGTTGGAGAAATAGACCATCTCTATTGGGATCAAAGAAGTAGGTGAGGCAAGCCATGTGAAAGTTAGCCACACAATGACACTCAGCTCTGCTATCACATCATTTTAAAAGAAATATATTTAATTAAAATCTTGAATATTGATAGCCTTGATTTCTTACCTAAGGATATCTTAAGGAGGACCCACAAATTTGTAGGTCCATATCTGCCCGATGTTTTCAGCCTAATCTCATTTTAATCATTAAACATAAGTATTGTGATAGAATTAAGATGCAAAAGTAACTGAAAATCTAGTCATTATGATAGTTAATAATCATAGTAATCTCACACTAACAGGAGATAACAGGAGATATGCTGAAGCGACAGTAGGATCTGTGATGTTTCCATACATGGATTCTGAGCTTGGGCTTTCTTCTTGCCAAATGTAGCACTTTGGTTGGGCTGTCTATTTTACTTGTGGTGGCATGCCTCAGTCTTCACCATTTTCCCATTAAATTATTAAGAACCTTTAATTTTGCCTCTCAACCAAGAAAGAAACACTTTTGGTACAAAAGAAAGAAACACTTTAATGAACCAATACAAGGGGTTACATGAAACACGTGGAGCTATATTTTGCTAGGATTTGGTGAATTTTTTAAGCAAAAACTGCGTCTCGTTCATAAAGATCTTATGATAATCAAATTCGAGAATGTCTGTCCTCATCTTCAATGAAAGATAGGATATGAAATTTGAATTGAACATCTCAGTTAGGCTAGTGGGACGGTGTACGTTAGTTCTTTTATATTCTTATTCTACTTATACTTTACCACTGCTTGTATGTATGCCCTTTATATCAGATCATAGATTTTAATAACTAGTTAGTTTATTTCCCTTTCACTAAAACTTATAAGTCATAATAACTTTATCTGTAATAAAATATTCAACGTAATTATTGTTCTCAATAACTTGTAGACAAGTTCACGACTTCAAATCTTCAATCTTGCTACTAGGTCTTATAAGGAAAATTGTATGGTACAACAATACCATATGCAATACATATGTAACAAGTTGTGCATCATAAAACTTAATTTCAGTTTGACAAAAAAAAATTGTAGAAGTTAAATCTCAATGTATAAGAAATATTATCAGGCTCATTTTCCGCTTTAACCCTAAAAAATTCATTTTAGTATAACTGGTCCATTTAAAAATTCCTCCACTTCCTTATGAACCTATAAAAAGGACCAATTATCTTGCCATATGTTGACTTGATAATTCTTGTTTATACTTGTGCCATATACCAAAGCTCAACATGATTCAAGTTTGTTTATTCCAGTTAAGGTTTCGTGTCATTTGGAATGGCTAAGTTTAGTTTAGTTCTAGTAATTTTTTTGGGTACAGTTTAGTTCCAGTAGTTTTAACTAAAAAACTTGAAGAGATAAAAAAATCATTAATTATTTCATTAAAGAGCCCTTATATAGATTATTTAATGAAAACCCTAATTAATTAAAAACATAAAGGAGAAAAACTAACGAGAATCTAGGAAACCAACTTTCTACATTCAATACCTTGACAACCAAATGAACTATTTACAAATACTTGTTATACCAGCTATGCCAAATTGCCAATGCCTGTTGCCTTCTGTTGTAGTCATGCTTTGAATTGCACAGGCACAGGATAGTATACTGATACGTGTAACTAGCCTCACAAGTTGCAACCACTTGCATAGACTTCTTATATTCTGTTCAATTTTCTGTCTGGTTGGATTTTTGATACCTAGTTCACTAAACATATACCTCAATCAGCTGGGTTTACATTATTAGATTGATTGGCAAGGCGCACATATTAACACGAATGCATATCTGCAAGTGACTCGGCAGAAAGAAATCTATGGTACTAAAGTCAATCAGGTCATTTGTTTTCAACTAATTAATCAGGTCTTTGTTAATACCATAATAATGCAGTATAGTCCAACGGAACTAGACCTGCATATTCCAACCACTTCAGAATCTTAATGAGTATTTGGACACCAGTAGTGATCAAACATCATAAATCACAAACTTCAAATATTGCAGGAGATACATAGTTGTTATGATAAGAAAGAATTCTGAACAAATGAATTTGTTCGGTGCAGCACATGGAGAGAAAATGACACTTCAAGTATATATATAAGTAATCTCTTCATTATTTTGGAACAAGCTCAAACCACCCACACACTACCTTTAAGCAAATATCTACTAAATGCTGCTCGCCACTTATAGCTACAGCCATTATTCAGCTATTGAGTACTACTCATCAATTGTCATCACTCATTACCAGTCACTGTTCATCTATATGTAAACCAGACATCATAATCATGAAAGTGAAACGTGCATAATTTTCTGAGGAAAAAATTGTTTCCATCAAAGATTTGGTAATTCACTATCTTATGCTTTAGGGTAAAATACAGATTACACCCCTAAGTTTGGCCCAATTTTAGGTTTGGTGCACAAAGTTTGTTTTATAACACATAAAACCCTGAACTTTAGTAAACTGTGAAACTGTTAAATGTGGTGTTAAATTTAACAGAAAGCTACCCATGTGTGTGTCACATGGGGTGGGTAATATGTTAAAAATGGAACTTTATGTATTAAATGAGATAATCGGCTAAACTTCAAGGGGATAAGGGTTTAGGGTTTCTCCATTAGATCTAACACCCCATCTGACAGTTTCACAATTTAGGGGGTTGTGTTACAAAACAAACTTTGTGCACCAAACGTGAAAATAGGCCAAACTTTAAGGGTGTAATCTGTATTTTACCCTATGTTTTATCTCTTTTTTCTGGGGGAAAGGGGGGTCCACAACAAAAACTCCAGATACAATAGGGCCTTTTTCTATGGTGTTATAAAATTTCCACCAAAACCAACTATAAATCTAAAGAAATGGTCAACAAAAATGTATACGCTTAGATTCAGTGCCAAACTACATAGAGATATGAATCTAAATGGTTTATCTCATCTAGAACATTGAAAATTCAATCCCAGTTATTTCCTTTCAATAAAAGACTTAACCGTCCCCATCCATCTTATTAACTCTGTTTTATCCTTGTTTTTCATGTATTCATGCAGGAAAACAGCAAGTTTATCATCTATGCCCCTTACTTCCAAGAAATCATAAAGGCTATCTTGCAACTCATCGTCCAATTCCCTGTCAAGAACCAAAAGTAAAAGGTGTAAACATAGAATTCTAAATCTAGCTAACATCTAAAATTTTAAGCTAACAACTAGGAGAAGAAATGAGCAGGGAAACCTACTTGAATCCAGGACCAGCATAAGGCTCTGCCAGCATCTTCTCATTTGCACGTATGAAGAGCCTTTTTATCTCTATACTGTCGGGCCAAGCAGAGCACATGATTTCCAGGACACCATCACCTTCTCCCTTGGAGATGTTGACAATCAAGGTAATGTATAGCTCCATATCTTCCCCAATGGCTCCACCACCGCTTGCACTTGGAGCAGGAACAGCTCCATCAAACATTGTGACTTCTACTTTGATATCTTCATCATCTCCAAATTTTCTTTTCAATTTAATCCATCGCTCCCCAGGTCGGTCATCCACCATAAAGGAATCAAACTTGGTAATAGGCTGCAAAACAAGTCATGAGGAAAGTTATAAATTTTCACGTTCAGAAGTATAACTTCACCAAATCTAACTGAAGATAGTTGAAAATTTTCCCCAAACAATATTGCTTGCCAAGAAAATTATGAAGAAAATACCAACAAAAAAAAAAAACAACATTGCAACCTCATTGGTGTAAAAGGTCACCAGTCACCACCCCTATTTAAAAAATCTAAATCTCCTTGTTGAGATTATAGAGTTTAGATAGGGAAAGAGTAAAAGAGAAAAAAGAGACTCTCAATAATATAATATTATATTAAACTGATAGGGTATGTTTAAAATACAAAGCACTAACTCCTATTTATACTAAGACTAAAAATTAAGTCAAGTACTAGTTTAGAATTAGTTTAGAATTATTAGTACAAGCTTAAACCCACAAATACAATAATACTCCTAACCCTAACAGGATACATAATGAAATTAGAGGACTAATTGATTCCCCAATATATTCTATAAATCTTCCAAGATATTCTGAGATATTCTAACACTCATCATTTCCATGACAACATCCAGTGCTTAAGAAACACTAGCAGTACGTTTGGGTCAGCATTTGGGAGATCTCAAACGTGATTTTTGGGCAGAAGCTAAAAATTATAGCTTCTCCGCTCAACCTAACTCTCAAAATCACGTTTGAGAAGCTCACCACCCACCCACCCAATTGCGAACTCGCATGACAATAGAAACGTATTTGAATGGGAAAAGGGAGAAGAAGAAAAAGAAAAGAAAAAAACCTGGTTGGGAGGAGAAGATTGGAGCTCGTACTGAATCTCGTGGCGGAGAAGTCTCAAGATGTTTCCTTCGAATGCAGATTTGCGCATGTCGGAGATGTAAGTTCTTCGGAAATGGCAGAGAGGGTTTCGGGCGGAGATGTTGTTTGCATTTGCAAGTAGGTGGGGAAAAGGTAATGGTTGTTGTTGATGGCGAAGTTGGTGTGTTAGGGTTTTTCTCAAGGCAGGGAAAAGGCGTGCCATTGAACAAGGTACAAAAACTGCAGGCTTTGGAGGCAAAGGCCAAAGGGTTTATGCACTAAACCGCAAAATCCCAGAACCAGAAGAAGAAAGGACCAAAAGGAAGTCCCAAAAAAGAAAATAAAAAGGAAATGTTGAAAAGGTTATTTATTTTATTTAATTATTGGGCTAAACATAGAAAAGATTAATATATATATATATATATATATATATATATGTAAGATTTAATTTTAATCTACTTTCAATGAAAAAAAATTTATATTATTATTATATTGACATATCATTAAAAGTATTATAATTATTATGATAATTAAATTATTTTAATAATTTAATAATATATTATTAAATGAGTGTAAAAAAAATTTAAAACTCATATATATATATATATATATAAAGGAAAGAAAAAGTCTTACGTAGTATTTAACTATTGGGTTAAAAAAATTAAAATAAAGTTTGGACAGACCTGTAATTTGAGAATCTGTGTCTGTCACTCTTGCCACATTGTAATTTTGAAAAAAACAAAATCAATCTTTGAAAAAAAATTAAAAATGGAATGGTTAGCTAGAAAATTTACATGGGAGATGGATTCATTTTTCTTCAAGTAAAAAGAAAATTAAAGAAGAAAAAACCAATAGTTATGCCAGTTTTTTGTCCATGTATTTTATAGACATTGCTTATGAGTGTGGAATTCGATTTAACATTATAGCTTAAGAATTTAATTTCAATCTAATGTCAGTATAAAGTTTTTTTACATTGTCATTCAATTATGTGTTGACACATCAATAAAAAAGTTAAATTTTCTAGATAGTTATTGTGATAATCAAACTCTTTTAATGATGTATCAGCATATAATTAAAAGACAATATAAATTTTTTTTATACTGATAATAAATCAAAATTAAACTCATAACTTAATATAATATAGACTAAAAAATAATTTCTCTCTCTATGAAAACTTTCGGGGTTTTTTTTCTTTTAATATTTCAGTCTATTCTCTATTAGAGATAAGATACATGTGTTTAAAGGTGATTATGTGTAACCCTTGCACTGACACCAGGGGTATATTATATATATAATATAATTAGAGTTTAATTTTAATCCACCATTAGTATAAAATTTTTTTGCATTGTCATCTAATCATGTATTGCCAAATCATTAAAAGAGTTTGACTATCACAACAACTACATAGAAAGTATAATTCTTTTAATGATGTATCAACACATAATTAAATGATAGTGTAACAAAATTTTACACTCACAATTGATTGAAATTAAATTCATATAATTAACACCCCTTTGTTGGTATGATATTTGAATGAAATATATCCTACTTTCAAAATGGTAATGGAGTGCTAGTGGCACAATGTCCAGCCTCCAAGTGATCGGCTCACACCACCCATTACACTATCCGGGCTTCACCCGATCTCCTTTGCTTGGGTTCAGTAGTATGGCTAAGATTGTTTTTCATTGCAGGCACACATTCCTATAGCGTTTGAAGGAGCTTCTATGTGAAGCAACAATATTTTACTTTTTTCAAACGACCTGTTGCGTTGGGGAAAAAGTAAAACAAACATAGCTATATAATTAATGAAAACTGGTAAGACTTCTACTCAAGGATGTTAGATGCTCAAATTTTTCAGAAGGTATAAAACCAGCAATTATTGATATTAGATGCCAAGCAAATATCTTGAATGGACCAAGTACAATTATCTAACTCGGGAATCCAAGACGCTGGTATACCATGAAAGTATACTGGTGTACCAACGCATTACAGAAACAATAGACCATTTCATAGTTATAGAACCATCTAAAGTTTTTAAGTGTTTCTCATCTAAAAATGAACACATTTTTTTTTTCTAGATAGGAAAACTTAAGGGTGATGAGCCGTTTACTTCTAACTTCTAAGTACCCGTTAGCCACTTGAAATATATTAACCACACAAGTGCTTAACATCCCATCTTAATTTTTCCTTCCAAATATCTGGAGGTGATTAATGAACACATGCCCATCAAGGGCCTAGCAGTGAGAAGATATGCAATTCGCTTTTACGAGATAAAGGTGAGTAAACTAGAAAAACTCAAGAAAAACAACAGGGTTTCTTACTTTTATGCCATAGCTAACACATCAAATATGTGATGTTCACACTTCATGTTCAGACTTTCACATAAGAACAGGTTCACCGTGAATATCATAACATAAACTCTACTTTTTTGGTTTCATAATCATATATTTGTACATATTTGGAAGAATTAAAACACCCAGACAGTTATTCCTATAAGTGTTACTCGTATTCTGTGATCTGTGAACATTTAAATTCAAGGAGTCATGGGGATAATCATTTGAATCCAAGTCTGTGTACAGAATGCAAGAGTGTAAAATATCAACCAAAACTCTATACCAGTTACTTTTTAGATTTACATTACATCGTCCAAGTGAAAGAAGCAAAGTGAACTGCATAACAAAAAGTACCATGATTTTCAGTCAAAATCCAGCCAGCACCGTCGTAGGGAGATGCCATGCATGATGCATCCAAATTTAACTCCCCAAGACATTCAAAATATCATGACCTGGGAAAAATCTGTTAATTTACTGGATTCTTACGCGATTGCAGGCAGCATAAAGCCCAACTAAGTATTGCTTTCATGTTTCCACCTATAGTAATTAAATTGATGCACCAAAGATACCTTTCTCATTTAAATCTTCCTCTCCAACAGTACTTTAAAAAATCCTTCCCAGAGAGGAAGGGGGTTGAACAGGTTTGGTAATTTGTGGAACATGGTTAAATAACTACTCATTATATAAGAAAATTTTCAATAAACAGCTCCACGACTTCTGATCAATTATGTACAATGATTTCAAAATTTTCATCAGATCCTAGTACCTTAAGAAGCCCCTCCACCTTGATTCTGGCCTTTCGGGTCCTGAAGAGAAGAATTTGATGTTGCCATTGAACCCTTTCTCTCGTCACCTAATTCTGGCTTTGGCTTGAGAGAATTATGCTTACCAAGACGGTCTTCCTCTACAACTTTATTTGATGCTAAGCCGCTACTAATGTCACTTGGTGCAGAAGAATTTAGGTGCTTTTTCTCATCATCAGTTACCTGATTTTTAGATAGGTTGCTGCTTGATTGTTTCTTTGTTTCAACCACAATCTCCTTCACAGCCTCTTCAAGTTTGTCAAGTCTCACTTTCACCTCCAAAAGCTGGGGATCAGAGTTTGCTTCCTTTTCCTCAGGGGGATTTAATTCCATTTCTTTTTCTTTTTCCCTCGCTTCCTCTTCTTCCTTCTGCTTCCTTTTCTGCTCCACTTCCTATGAAGTGATTTGGAGAAAAGCCATTATCAAGGGCGAAAATCAACCCAAAAATTGATTAATATTCCTCCAATTATTTAAAAGCATAATAAAAAGGTCAAGTTGATACACAGGTAAAAATCCACAACTTTTGTTTATGAAGTACCAACAAGAAACAGGTCCAACAAAAACATAGAATATATCTAGGAAGCTCTAATATATATCTAATAAATAGTAAATAAGTAACACACCATATCTCTCATTTGATTTCAACCTACAATTCCACAATGCTGCCACAACAAATACTGAATTATGCATCACAATACTGAATACTCTCTACAAGTCTTGTTAGCTTATCATGCATAAAGTTCCATTTCTAAAAAGGTTCCATACAGTGTATTTAGACAGAGACCTGAAATGGTCTGAATAAGAAGAGACATAACATGACAGACATCCTAACATCATTTACAAGATGCTCGGAAAGTTCATTTCAATATTACAATATCAGTACAAAGGAAAGAAAACGTACCACCTCCATTTTTCTTATGTCATAACGAGCATACTGCGCCACCAAATATACAGCTGTGGCAGGAAAGAACTTATTTTACATGTTAAAAGTAGAATTTAAAGCAAAAAAGGGTAATTACGAAAGAAAAACTTAAAAGCATCAGTAAGTATCATACCCAAGGACGGCAAGCAAGCAAAAAAGAGTTGTACAAGATGGAAATCAATCCTGACCAAGAAAGACATAAATGTAAAGTGATAATTTTTATCAGCTACTAAAACAAGCAACAATGTGAAGCATATAATTGCTAATTTTAAATAATAAAAAAAAACAGTGTAAAGAAATCTAGAAATCTTCCCAACAAAAAGAAGAAGAAGAAAAAACTGAACAGGGTTTTCAGTGTATTCCCTTGCAGCTTAAAACCCAAATGTGCTAACAAAAACAGATGCACATAGAGCTAATAAATTGGAGATAGTATAGGATTAATATTAAATTCTGGTTCCCATTTCCAAGGAAACAAATCAAGCAACAGTGAAATGAAGCTGCTCGATGAAATGCCCAAGAGAGCAAAAGCCAAATTAGCCCAACCAACCAAAACATATACGCATCAAACAGAGAATGAAAAAAAAAAAAAGGAAAGATTTTGGAAGGAAATGGAATACCCAAATTTCTTCTGCTTTGGTGGATCAGTGAAAAGGATCTTAGCAGCAGTCATCATGTCGAGGTTCTCCAGCTGCCGATACCTATCATCGGAGGATTCGACCTTGTCGGCGACAATGTCGCTGTCCTTCGCAGGATTGCTTGAACTGGAACCGTTTTTGGCGTTGTTGCAGAATGATCTTCTTCCAAGAAACTCCGAGAAGCGCACCAAGCTTCCTCGGGCGCGAAACATAGGAACCCCTCTTCCTTCTTTGTCCAAACAAATACGTATACCACTACAACCTCAACCTCAACCTCAACCTGAAATTGAAAATTTGGATCTACCGTTTTGTTAATACCTGGCCCAAAGTCTGAGTCAATTGGACCCATTTTAGGCCCATTACTTTTTTTGAAATGTGGTTTTTGAAAAAAAATATGGTTGATTCTTTTGTTGAACTTTGAACAGCATAATGGACAACATTTTTTTCTTCTTCTTTGGTCTATTATAGAAAAACATTTTTTCTCATTCAATAAATTTATTGAAACAAGCTATTACGGCCAATGGGTATATGAGAGATTGTTAGAGATGAAACCAAAAAGTTAGGTCTTAAAATTAAAAAAAACAAACAAAACTGCATGACAATGTATTATGGCATAATTAAGGGCCATTGTTGGCTGTTGCCTCTTCCCTATGACACAATGCAAATTCTGGATTACGAGTTTCACAAGTGTAAAAATATGTAATGAGATTTGCATCATTTAGAAGTATCAAAATAGGTCCATTTTGATAAGTCGACTTGAATCTAATAAAAAGTGAAAATTGGATTAATAAAATTATAATTTGAACCACGTTATGGGCTTACCTAAAAATAGACCCTGATCTATAATGAGTTGAGTCAACCAGCTAGCTTCACAGTGTAAAAAAAGTATCATCCCTCTCTTTAACTTCAGCCATAATCTTCCCATTGCAATACCTTCTGTAATCTATCCTACTAGTAACATAGTGATAGAGCCATGTGAAGAACGTTTTGATTTGGAGGCCTTTGTGATACCGTTGCGCTTGGCCTTGGATGAAACGTTGCTCGTGGGCTTGCTCTACGTCAGAGCAATCAAACCAACCAAATTCAGATCCCATCCCACGTAAATTATTCCTTAACTAGCTCCATGTCCCTCACCTCAACATCAACCTGGGACGCGACGTAAATTCATGAACTCCACTAACATCATCTAAAGGTTGGACATTGTAGTATAAGAAAAATGAGAGTGGATAAAAATTAAAATAAAATAAAAATAAAGGGCTTGCATAGAGATGAATTTGGCTAATTATTTGTTAACCCGTACTAAAATTAACCCAATTTATTTCGATTTGAAATTAACTTGACCCGATGTAGATTAGTTCAAATGTGTTAATTCGACTCGAATCGACACTTCTAAAATCATCCCATGTAATAAGATCATTTTATAAAAATGAGAAAGATATAATAATAATTTATATTTTAATTATATCCAAATCCTATGTAATATTCTCGTAAAAGCAAATTTGGTAACAAATAAATCCTCAAAGCAAGATGTGATAGATTCTTACACTAATCCTAGTTAACCTATGTTAGATGTTACTATTGAACTTAAGTTTCCATTGCATTTAAGAAAGGCTAGGAATTAGCTATTGTCGTTATGTTTTTAAACAGAGGATTGTATGTGATTTAACAATGTCAATTCTACCACAAGTATTGGATGTCATAATAAGTGAGTTGTATTCTCAAAGTTATAATACAAGTTCGAATTTTTGAATTTACACTTGTTAAGAGAGCTTCTTGTATTAGCATTCGTGACCATACTTAAGAAAATTAGTCTTCGAGAATTAATAACTTGTAAAGATACTTGAAGAAACCAAAAAAACTATGTCAACCATGTTTTCCCTTTCAAAGAATTTCCTTTTCACCACAAATAAAAAGTCGTAATTAGCAGTATAATGAGTAAATAAGCCTTCATTTTTATTTTCTTAATTATATAATGTAACTAGCTAACTACAAGTGCAATCTAAATGTTGATGCTTTTACTGACAGAGAGAACGATTTTGTAGGGAGTAGGAAGAATGAGAGATAAAATTTGAATGAACAATATAGGAGAAAGTATGCAGAACTTGAAAATGTCTTATCTAAATGGTTTTAGAATTTGAAATACCAAATGTTGGCTCCAATTTCTCGGCGACTCCAGAGAAATTGCAAAATGTGTAATAATCAAACATTCGAAAATCAAGTCAAAGTACGAAGTTCACCTTTTATCCATTTAAGTAAATTTAGATAAATAAATAAATTAAGAGTTAAATGACAATTCGTGTTCAGTTCTCATTTGTTTTCAATTGTTTTTTCGGTTATACATTCTTTCCCAATTTACTATTCCAACATCAAAACTTATTCGCACTTAGATATGAAAGCTTTTATGGCCCCAAAACCGGTTGTAGAATGTCACATTTCTATTTAAAAATCGTGTCACCAAACTCAACCCCATGTGAATAGAATTTGCTTGTGTTATTATTTACTACACCCACGTGAGGGCACACTGGCACAGGTTGAAGTCTATGATATGCATGATTATCATCACCCATAAAATAGAAAAAAAAAAACAACACCACAAGGATAAGAGAGGTCTAATTAACTATTAGTATTAGGGGTGTTCATAACCAAATCAAATCGAAAAATTAAAAATCGAACAAAACCAATTAATTTTGATTTTGTTTGATTTGCTTTTTATGAAAATCGATTGGTTTGGTTTGGTTTTCGGTTTTCATTTATGAAACTGAACTAAACCAAATCAAACCAAACTATATAATTATTTATATAATTTTTATAATTTATATACTTATAAATGATTATATTTAAATTTCTTGTTGTTTCTATAAATATTTTTAGGTCAATTTATTGTTTATAATTATGTAATGATGTTTTTATTAAGATTTTATACTAACTTTTTTTTCATTAGTCCATAAAAAGAATAAAGTAAAGTTGTATATAAATTTTTTTAAAAAAATAATGTTTAGTCAAAAATCGATTGGACCGAATCGATCTAAACCGATTGCAATTGGTTCAGTTCAGTTCTCTAATTTAAAAAAAATCAATTAGTTCTTGATATAAAAAAATTGATTAGTTTAGTTCGAATGACTTTTTTATTCAAAATCAAACCAATTCAAACGATAAACACCCCTAACTATTACTATTACTGTATGAGGTCAAAGTCAATGTCATTCGATCTTCTTCACTTACTTGACTTTGGGTAGAAGAAGGATAGATTTCAAAAGGGGGACTGTGAGTGAGCGTGAGTCATAACATCAACTCTGTTATAATCCTAATTAATTTCTTTAATCCAAAAATTGTTAACTAAACCCATCATCATATGGTTGGACCCCACTCCCGTTTCCCCCCAAAATCATTATGACCCTCTCATGTCTTTACTTTAAAATCAAAACTCCACTAATCACAGTCCATAATATATACATAATACGAAACCCTACCCACACACGACAATTATGAGCAAACGTTACTTTCATTGTCCTAAGATTTTTTTTAAATTTTTTTTCAAAAATTCAGATCCTACATCTGATACCAACTCATGTTCAGGCAGAACCGTAATTGTACTCCAAGTCCAAGGTCATTCATGTACAAAACACCAATTTATATGCAACACATACTCTGAATTAACAGAGACACACCGGCAACACCAGTCGCCGGTGGAACCCATTACCAACCAGAAGAAGCTTCTCGAGTCATCATCATCATCGCATTCTTCTTCTTCTTCTTTGTTTTTCGAAATTCAGATACCCAATTGGGAAAAGTAAATAAATTTGAAAATTTTCAGGGAAAAAATCCACTCCACCATTGTTTGCCGTTAAGAGTTTTTTTTTTTTCTGAAGAAGTTGATGTAGCTGAAGAAAAAAAAACGACGCCGTAGAATGCTGTGCAGGAAGGGCTCCCGAAATGACGTCGGTTCGGGATCGGTGCCGGTGCACCTGAACGTGTACGATCTGACACCCATCAACGGC
The DNA here is from genome assembly GCA_023212625.1 of Styphnolobium japonicum. NCBI lineage: Eukaryota > Viridiplantae > Streptophyta > Magnoliopsida > Fabales > Fabaceae > Styphnolobium > Styphnolobium japonicum. The sequence continues at coordinate 6,752,302 of JALBWW010000007.1, read as the reverse complement.
TACGCTTACTGGTTCGGCCTCGGAGTGTACCATTCCGGCGTGCAAGGTTCGTCTTTTTTCATCCTCAATTCTCAACCCATTCTTGTTCAAATTTGAATCTTCAGAAGTACCCAGTTCAGATCTACGATCTGTGAGTAAAAAAAAAAAAAACAATGGGTTTCTATTTTTTTGAATTTTTGGATTTTGGGTTCAGTGCATGGAATTGAGTACGCGTTTGGGGCTCACGAGTACTCTTCGACGGGGATTTTCGAAGGGGAACCGAAGCGTTGCGATGGGTTCACGTTCAGGAAGACGATTCTGATTGGGAAGACGGATATGGGGCCTGGAGAGGTGAGGGCTGTGATGGAAGAGCTTGCAGCTGAGTACAGAGGGAATGCCTACAATTTGATCACCAAGAACTGCAACCATTTCTGCAATGATGCTTGTGTTAGGCTCACTGGAAATTCTATTCCTAGTTGGGTCAATCGTCTTGCCAGAATCGGTAACTCGCAACAACGACACTCTTTTTTTACTTCCTTTTTCCTTCTTCAGATGTTAATGCAGTTCTTTAGTTTTAATTATTATTGCTCTCATTCTTCACCTCAGATTATTTATTTTCTTGTTTCCTTATTGAAACTTGAAAATATGTGTTGTGTTATGCTATTGTATCGATTGATCTTTGGTGAAGTTTTTTACTACTTGAGTTTTTCGAATGTAAGATGTGCTAGTTATTATTTTAGTTTTTGTTTTTGGAAATAATAATTGTATCTGCAATAAAATGTAGTTATTCAGTGATGATGAAATTAGTTAAATATCGAAGTTGTAGGTAATATCAAGTTTAGCAACTATGATAAAATTAATACGGGAGATAGAATGTTAAAAATCATTCACATGGCATCAGAATTGTTGAATGTATTTTGTAGATGATGGATAAAAGATAGAAAAGATAATAGAAGAAATGAAAAGAAATTACTTTGGTATAAGCTTGATTCATTTGTAAGTAGCACACCCCTATTTCATGTAAATTGCTATGAAGAAGTAAATGATAATTGCAGTACTATTATTTTTCATAGCTTGTGGGATATGATTTTTTTTCCAGCTGTATATGTATAAATTCTTTGTGGCAATGATTGATTGGTTTCCCATACAGAAAAGTAAGGAAAAGACAAGTCTTTTTATGCTGAAGTTCCAAAATTCAGATTAAATTTAAGTTCACCTGATTGATTTTCTGCTTGGGTGGGTTGGTTGGCATATATAACCTTTTGTTTTTGCAGGTTTTTTGTGCAATTGTGTTCTTCCTGTGACTTTGAACTCAACTAAAGTTAGGCACCACAGAATAGAAGACAAGCAATGTGAAGGAGAAAAACAAGCATTAACAAGTGAGTCCAACAAAATTACTGCTTCAAATTCAACATCCTCTTCCTCATCATCCCCTGCTTCTAGCTCCGGGGTGCGCAGGGGAAGGAGTAGAAACAGACGTGCCCTTCCTCCATCTTCACCTTTGATTATTGGGTCTTCTTCATCTTGATGTCCAAACAAAATCTGAAATTTTTTTTTTTCTCTTTTTGTTTTGTCCAATTACAGAAGTTGCTCTAACGAAGAAAAGCAACGGATTGGATTTTCAATTTAAAATTTTGTTATTCTTCATTCTTTTCATCCGTTGACCTTATAAAGATATCAAAAAACCTGGCAGGGATCCCGGAGCTCATACTGCATATGAGTAGGGGGAGGGGGTAGATCCTCTTTTTTATTTAGTTTTATTATAAGATTGCTTTGGAAAAAATTGGGATTTTAAATTTGAAGACACCCTAGTTCTTGCAATCACCATTATCATTTCAACTCAACACTTAACCAAGCAAACCGTTATGTACTCACTTTCACTTTTTAGATTACTCGTCAAAATGAGGGAAATTCCAGTTTGTTGCATGTGCTGCTGTGCAAATTAAACATCAAAGTTTGAAAATATGTAAAGAAAAAAAACTCAATTTTATATTTGTGTAAAAAAAGTTATCAGTTAAATAAATTATTATATCCCTGACAAAGTTTCAAAATAGTGACATAAGTGGTAGATATTTGAGTTTCTTAATTATCTGGTAAGAGGTTCGATTCCTGACCCATATATGAAAAATATATGTTAAAAAAATTAACCTCTTAAATAAATCTCAATATTATAAAAGATTAATTATTGCAGTCACACGAAGCAACAAAAAATATGCCTTACAAAGCAACGAAGATAAGCTGGAAAATCAAAAAATATGCCTTACAAAGTTGTCACGTAATATTATAATTAAAAGGAAAAATATATTTAAGTGAATAACTAATATAATTAAGATTTTGTTTGTAATTTTTTAATTAATTTTTTGAGTATCACATGATAATTTCATTGAATATTTAACAATTTGTTCAATAAATGGTGTTTTCCGTATAAATTATGAAGTTGATGAAATCATTTATATCTTCTTAAATTCTAAAATTTAATCCGTACATGAATCAAAGACATATTTAAGTGAATAAAAAACACAGTCTTTCAACCAAAAAATAAAAAAACACAGTCTGAGTTAGGCCTTGAGGCTCCAATAAGTGGGTTACAGAAACAAAAACAGATTGTAATATTTTAATGCCTTGAAGGCCTTAATATCTGCAAATATAATCTCGCATGTTGATATACGAAACTGTTAATGACGGAATCATGGAGCCCATTTTGAGCTTGTTTGCAAGCAGACATATTATCCTTTTGGCTGTGTCGAAGACATACATGATGAATTAAAGAGAATCGTCCTGATTCGTGCTCCGTTGCACTTGCACACATGCTGATGAGATGCATAAATGTAGTTGCCTTACCTAGCAGTGAGAGTGAGAGAGGCTGGGACTTTGGAAGATTGGTGCTGTCATTTTCTGTCAGAGTCTGTCCCTATACTTCATTTTCCTTTTAGGGTTAATGACTTTTGCCATTTGGACGTTTTCACTTTTTCCTCCTTAGGCACTATTACATTCAACAAATCTACGTGTTAGAACAACTACTTTTGACTAACAATACTGGATACAAACTAGGCATACTTTTTAAGGGTTCGATCGGAAATTCGAAATCATCAGTTAAATGAAGATTAAAAAATCATTTTTTCACTTGAGTTATTTAATTTTTATTCAGTTTAACTAATGATTATTACGTTTTATAAAGAAATTGTTAAATTCTTCAATCGAACTTATCATGTAGTTGAGTTATCAATTTTTTAGTTTGTCCTTCTCATTCAATTTTTATAACCATACAATAAAGAAACACACTTAGTTTTCATTTTGTACTTTTTTAAAAAATTGCATCGCTAAAAACAAGAAGATAACTGATGTAATAGGAAGTAAATCCACGAAATTTCATTACAATAATGCGATCTTAAATTTCTCTTCCAGAAATTAAACTTTTATCCACGATGATGCTATCGAAGACATAAGTGAAATTAAATTGACCTTTTAAGTGAAAGACCACGGGGGGCAAAATTAAATGGTGGTCACCAACTAACGAATCAACTTAGCAATAAGAGTATTATTGTGACGTAGAGTTCCAACAACTATAAACCCTTCAAACTAGAAGATTTCTTAGCATTAGCAAGACATTCAACAAAAAGAAACCGAACATATTTACTTCCAGAAAATTGAGATGTGAACTTCAACTACTTGTATATGTGTAATATGTCAATAGTTCCAACTCATCCTCCCTCCGGTGTATTTCAAGTGTCATTTTGGTGAAAGACATAATAATTAAAAAATATAAAATCAAACCTTAATCATGAGAATTTTTTTACTAAACTGTCTTTATTTAATTTTTAGTTATTAATTACTCCACTTGAAAGATTTTATAGTATTAAGGCATAATTGAAAAAACATCATTAGTACGTGAGAACGCCATTTATAATAGATCAATTTTTTCTCTCTCCAAAATAACATTTAAAATAGATTGAAGGGAGTACATTGAAAATTTTCTAAATGTTAAGTTAAATACAGTGTGCTGGTGTTAAAAGACAAATAATCCAATTAGATGTTAAATGCAATATAATTTTGAAATTACAGTTACATCCCTTATTAATTAAATGAGTAATGTTACATAGTAGAAAATTTTGACAAACTCAGTTAAAATTATGTCAATATTTAATGGTGGTTATTAGATAAGATCCATTAGATAAGATCCATCTAAGAGTCAATAACAATGCTAACTTATTTTAATAAAAAAAAAGTATGGCTATCAAGTATTTTTCTAATTTAATAATCTAAAATAAGTACCCAAAAACACATATTTTCTAGTGTAAATTGTAACAGTTAAAAGAAATAGTCATTACCAACAAAAAAAAAAGACATAGTCAATTTGAAAAAGCATTGGATTTTATGTAAATTGTATAAATTCTTTGATGTGGCTAAAAATTAAAAAAAAATTTAATTATAGAAAACAATACTGTATATAAATTGAATAAAAATTAGTGAAAATTCAGCTATAATTTAAAAATGATTGTTAAATACGATAAAGTAATATAAATTATTTATCCATTTAGGAGTCAATACGCATTGTAACTCAATTTTGACCAACTAACATTTTCATACAAATTTCCATTGTATATTTGTGTACAATTAATTTATTCATATGATTACGTTTGAATGCGACAAGAAGAAATTAACTGAAAATGCTGAAGACTAACCACATTAGTAATTGTGTATATATTATAAAAACTGTATAATTATCATTACTCAAAAAACTTGCTTGGTACTTTCTTATCAATAATACTTTTTACACAACTCCTGTAATGATAAGTACGTACAAATTATATAAATAGCACTATCTAGATTCAAATGGCTTTACTTAAACCTTCTTTAGTTAGCTCAAGATAAAATTAAGGGTATCGGCTAGCTACATTGGTAAAGACATGTATGCAATGTTTCGATCAGAGATAAGGAGGAAGAATGAAAGTGAAGGGAATGGAAGGATAAAGGAATCCCTGCCTATTGTTTGCAAGATTTTTAATGATAGGGAAGAGGGGAAACACTTTCTCCTCCTCTTCCCTCAAAAGCTCTAAAACTATCTCCTCACAAATAGGAAATCAAATTTGTTATTCTCCCTTTTTTGTCCTCTTTTATATTTCTCTAATTAAATGTTGACAATTTTATTTAAAAAAAATTTGATAATTAAAAGAAAAATTATTGCTAATTAAGAAAGAGAGAATTTTTTTAAAAAATTGTCATCATTTAATTAGAAAAACATAAAAAGAAATAGAAAAAGAAGACAACAAATTTAAACCCCACAAATAAAGGATTAAAAAGAGGAAAGAGTTTACTTTTAATTAAATAAGGAGAATGCGAGTTTCTTGCCCTTACTTTAAGGATAATCCCAAACAAGAGAAAGAAAATCATTATTTTTCTCATACTTAAACATCCAAACATGAAAAATTAATCGCCGTCTATCTTCCCTTCCCTCTCTTTTTTCTTCCATTCCCATCCCCCTAACTTAAAAACATCTAAAACAGTGGTTTTAAGAACTTGAGATCAAATATCACTTTCATTAAGGATGTAGAGGTTAACGTCCTAACGGACAAAAAAACTACTCATGTACGTACAACCTACACTCATAATTTTTTTTTATAAAATATCACTAAAATTATGTGCTTAATTATGACAATATACGACTAGCCATGCTCAATTCAGTTCAATAAAAGCTTTTTTTGTGAATGATATAAATAGGATAATTGATGTTGGCATTGGCAATGATCAGAGTATCGTATCTAGATCTAGCCTCAACTGCACCTATAGCATAGAATGGAAATTTCGAAGAGAAGGGACAATGGTTTATGTTTAGAATGCCCAATAAGAAACTGGGCCAACAGACGAACAAGAAGGACAATAAACGAGCCACAAGGCATCTATCTGATTTAGCAGTCCAACAGTTTCTCTTACAAGTTGAATGGAAGTGCTGCCAACAAATCCATCAGCATAAGTTAGAACGTAAATTTGAAAAGCTACCAAAAAAAAAGAGTAATGCCCAAATGGTTAAAACAAAGTTTCATGAACACATACATACCAATGATTGCAGTTTACAGAGAATCAGGTGGGTGAAAGATATCAGATTACTTTTGCTTTTCTCGCACCCATTCAACAAAATTGTCCAGGATCAAGGGCCAGGCAAGTTCTGGATCATAGTCATTAAGCTTTGGAAAACTTATCTGTGTAGAGATAGGCATTTGCATGTCAGTCAGATTCAAAAGAAAAAAAATGGGTTCATGGAAAGCACAGAAAAGCAAACGGTCGAGAAATTAATGGTGCCGTAACAGATATGTATTCATCTTGTGCTTCTCTGAAGCAAACAGTGCCATAAGAGATGAGAGCATCAACAGGTAGCAAGAGATTAACTAAGCAACTATGAGATGAATACTTTGTGTCACATAAAAAGTTAAGAAATATCTCCCTCTTGATAATTATCATTAAAAAAATATCTGGAAGTAGCAGAAAAAAAGAGAACACCTCATTGCAAAACCGGAAAAATCCCATCCATTGATCCATGTTTATGACCTTGTAATCATTCTGAGCCTGCAATAAATAATAAAAACATGTAAGAATCATTTGTGTCTTCTTTTCTTCTTGTCAGAGTCTAACTAGCTACTCTGCCAAAGAGCAAAACAAAGAAGCCTCCATAAAAGTTTCACAAGAGGTAGAGAATGACACTAACCAAGAAGCTTACTCAATTTACACATTTTTTCTCTCCCCCCTCCCCTGCCTTTTCTATATTTCAAGGGAATAAAAGATGATCAAGGAAAAAAAAAGAAAAAAAGAGGAAGGTAAAAATCCTACCAATAGAATCCAACATAAAGGTTTTGTTGTTTGGTAATCTTAGGTGAGTGGTATATAAGCTGTCTTTTTACTAAATTTACACATCAAATTAGATTCACGAGATTAAATGCACAGTGAAAAAGAAAGGGGAAAAAAAAACTCTAAAGAGAAGGAGAATTAAACCAGAAAAAGGTAAAGTAGCTAAACTTTATCTAAACTCCTTCATTCACAAGTACATAGGAGATTTGTGTGTAAATTGTGTCAATAAATTCAAAAACTAAGAAATACAACAATAATGTAAAATCCATTACTCACCTTCAAATATTCCACAAATAAGTTGACTTGGGCTGGAAATGTTGAACCCAAAACAAGAGTAAGTAATTCACAAATGCTCTCTATATCAATGCTTTTCTGTTTCTCCTCTGACAAAATTATAAAAATTAGAGATGGGATATATGTTGAATGAACAAAGGAAAGGAAAAAACCCGGCTAAAATTAAGTTACATAAAATCACATCAAAGTGGTGTACCTGTTAAACAATATTGGAAAGCATAAGAATAGAAATCTGAAAAATTTGACGGCCTCCTGACCTTTACATTAGATGTCAAATTAAAAAAGTTAGAGCCTTATAAAATCTTTCCACAATCAATAAGTAACAATTGCCAACAACGAATTTGTCCAGAAATTATCAAAAAGAGTATCACTTTAATAATTATACCTCTTTTTCTAGGTCTGGAAGTGCCTTCTTCAATTTACTTACTGTATCACCCCTTAGTGCTTTTAGGCCTCTCCTCCACTCATCCTATAAATATTTAGGGTTAGGTAAGTGATTTCAGTATAAGGATTGGGAACAAAAGATAGTACCAAAACTACATGATTGTGTTCCTAACATAAAAGGGACTTAAGTATTTCCCTATATGTGTGCCTTTGAGTGTATATATGTGTCTATGTATAAAAAGTTGAAATAATTCCAGAAGAAGTTTTATGAACAATGGACTTGATAATATACATATGAAAATTGTCTCTTACCAAGGTAAAATATCCTTGTTCCTCAGCTTTCATTTTCCTGGTACATGTAGTTTTCATCAACTCCAAACACAAACTTAAGATAAAGGTATAAGAATGGGGTATTAAAGGACAATTAAGTATAACACTGTAGCTTACCACGCAAGCATCAAGATCCTCACATCAGTATGATCCACCTCCATATCAGCACAAAGTGCTTCAATTCCTTCTGGGCTGTATCCAAAGTTTATTAAAATATAATGAACCTTCTTTAAAATTGTAGACAGATGTACTCATTTACTTAGTATGCGCATAACAAAAGTCACTTAAACACCAAGAATCACTTTCTGGCATAATAAACACATTTAACTATTCTTCATCTGATATTTTAGTTTCTCCTGTTTTCTATTACATGCATGATTGATGTCTTAAACATTACGTGTCACTCTGTCTTTCTTATCGGGTTGACACCCAAGAGTACTTCAGTATAACAGGATTAAGGCCCTGTTGTCATTTTCTTCATACATATACCCCTGTCAGACCAGCTAGGCACTACTTATGAAACTCACCTAGCTATATTAAATGTGCTATAACAGTTCATTTACAGCAGTAAGTAACCATTGATTGAATGCTATTTGCCCATATATCCATGTCATAGGTTTGAACTAAGAAAATGACAACAGCTAATATAATCTGGTTTATACATATTGAATTACAGAAAATAACATATTCTTGGATAAAGCATACTTACTCAATCAACCCAGAAGACCCATTGGCATACGAATAAAATAGATTATCAATTCTTTCCGATTCCTTTGAGCTTGCTTTACTTGAAGCTGAAAAAATTATGCTTGTATGATTAGAACACTAAACAATTAATTGCAAACTCCAGTAGTGATTGCTAGATACTAGTCAGATTATGTTTGACTAATTGCATAAACAAGATTTTATAATAGACACAAAAAAGATAATAATAAACAGGTAATGGTAAACAAAATATATGCTTCAAGATTTTATAGTTTCCATGTTCCATCTGATACCAATCCAAATAGATGCAACATGCCCTGCTCTTGAGACCCTCAGGGTGGATACCACAAAAAATTTGTCATAAGAATCTCAACTTTCACACTTTACCTACAAATGGTAAGCGTAGTAAAAAAAGAAGATTCCATTTGCAAGACTATCCAATGTTAAAATAACACGAAAGCCTTGCTATATCACCCTTTCAATCATATCAAAGTCTCCGCCACCAGAATAAATAAAGAGAAAAGATGATAAGTAAGGTCCATGTATACTACAGTAAAGCAAGCCAAGACTACTAGCATACTACAGACCACAGTAAAGTTAAGACCTATTATACACAGAAAAAGTGTACTAATGTGATTTTCCACCATAATTTCACAATATATGTTAAGCCAAAGGTCAAAATATAAGTGCAATATATATATGTTTTGTGTTTAATCATTTTGATTTTCCATTTTAAGTCCTGCTATAAAACTTATGTGATTTCTGTTATTGACAGGAGATAGTTGTGACAATATTATATAAATTCTTCTTTTAAGAGTTTTAAGAAGAGAAAAAAGGATTTTATAACTCAAAATTTTTATACTACCTTGGTGTTAAGATAATAAAACCCATTACTAGCCTTTCTCTTAAGACCCTTAAACTTTTAGGACAATCAGCACTTGATATAGCATCAAAGCCTCTATGACCAAATAGGGAAAAGTTTGATCCTCGCCTCACCCCTATTCTCTTAGGGTATGTTTGGGATGGAGGAGTTTAGAAGTGAAGGGAAGGGAAGGGAAGGGAAGGTAGGGGTAATTTCTCATTTCTAAATTAAGAAAATTATAAAATATTTATAAAAATAAATAAGTGATGATTGGACTGTTATATAATATTCTCTTATTTTATTCATCCCATTTTAAAAAATTCTCAAATGAAAAGAATGTTTACTTAAAATAAAAAAATTACCCTTCCCCTCCAAATCCCACCATCCAAACATACCCTTAATTGAAGAGGTTTAAGTGAGCCAGTGTTGTCCATGCTTCCATCGTTTGACCCTCAATCAGTTTTTTCTTGAAGAAGTGCTAAATTGACTTGAAAATATGTTCCTCAAGCTCCAACTTCTTTTACTAAATATGGGTTTACACTCCCCCCCCCCCTCCTTATCACAATCGCTCAACCCCACAGAAATATAATAGGAAAATTCTGGGGAAAAAAAATAATATTTTCACTGAAAATTAAAAACGACAAAGAGATGTTTGCAGGCATCAACAAGCATGGCAGAAAGAAAAGAAAAGAAAAATTCAACTTTACACAACCATAAGAAAGAAACAATTTAAACAACCGCAATTTTCAATTATTAGAGAATAAAATTTAAAAAAACAAAAAGTTACAAAACAAGGATGGCCGCAGCCCAAAGCAACAAGCTTTAACACCAATTAATGAAAGAAAAAGAAAAGAATTGGAATCTGGTAATGGCATGATGATGAATTCCGATGAATAGATTGTAAGAAAAGAGGAAGAGAAAAAAAGAGATACCGGAGCGGAAGAGATCCGCGGCGGAGGAATTAACGGAAGGTGTGGAATTGGATTGACCCGTTTTCTTGGATGAAGAGCGGCGCATCTTCAATAAGAAATCCAGAGGCAACGATTCGAACCCCCTGAGGTCAACGAAGAACCCTCGTCGCCCGAAACCAGAGAAAGAAAGAGAGAGAGAAATACGTTTTCGTCTTCTTCTTCTTCTTCTCGGTAGAGGTTGAGGTTGAGGTTGAGGATGATGACGTGGATCGCAGAACTGGGTTTTATGATTGCTGTGCCTTTGGCTATGTTAATCTTATGTTGATTATTTACGTACTTTGTTGCTTACATTTGACTTTTCATGCCATCTAACTATATATATAATAATTCTTACCATAATCTTATTTTTTTATTTTGTTATATTATTAAAAAATTGGCTATGATAATAAATATTTAAAATTTAAATTCTTTTAATGATATGTTTATACATAATTAAATAATAATATTAAATTTTTTTTATGCATTAATATAATTTTTCTTGTATTTTTATATATATTTTTTATGAATAATTAAATATTTTATTAATTATTAATTACAAATAAGTTAAACTTTATCTATCCTGCTCCGATGGGAACGATTCTCTCATTTGCTACGTGAAGAAAAGCAATACTAAAGTTTGTCAGTCAAAAAAGTATAATTGAGTCCAGAATCGTATGAAAATATGTGAAAGATTAAAGTGGGAGAAATCTTGCAAGAGAAGAGAAGAAGCAACTTTGTATATGCTCTGCTATTGACAGTCTTGCGAAAACCATTCTGCCCTCACTATTTCAATCTCACAAAGATGTAATTTCCATGGTTGCATTGGAATGGATCCGGAGAAAAAGGATTTGCAACCTACAAATATCGGTGGAACAAAGATTATAACAATAATTTTATTTTTTTTGGGTCGAATGAGATTATAACAATATAACAATAGAAATGTTGAATGCAAATTATATTCAAATATGCATACTGGATTAATGCATTTCCAGGTTATCTAACAGTTAGATTTAAACATGTGAATCTCAAAGTACACAAATTCTCAAAATGAATAGTGACAGACATAATATCCTACCAAAAAAAAAGTGATAGACTAATATTGTAGTAAGTAAAAACTCATGTATTAAAGGATAGAAAATCATAATATCGGCCACGCAATAATAAGGTAAAACTTCAATGCTATAAGCTATATCAGATGTCTTATCCTTTTTGTAATGCACTACTCTTAACCCATCGTTGATAGAATAGATAAATACCTTTCTTGTTTTATGCATATTAATACACTTCATTTCTATACCTCCATTACAAATCATTATGTTATAAAAAATTATCGAAACTATTATATTTAATTATTCTACAAAAGTTATTATTTAAACAAGAGCACCTATGAGTAAAAATTATTACTAAGTTTTGATGATAAAATTTACATAATAATTTATAACAGTTTCAACTATATTTAATAATGCAATGGTGTAAGGGAAAATGTCAAAGTCAGGTATACAAATAACATTTTTTCTTATTAGACGATGACTTAAAATCTAATAAAAATTTGATCTATGATCATCGTAAAAAACTTTAGAATATCATTTATGTATTGACACATCATTTAAAGATATTGATTTTACACTAATAGTGGAACAAAATTAAATTCATAAAATAAAAACTATAAATTTGCTTATAAAAAGTTAACATATTGGTTATGTATAACAAACCCATTATATATTTTAAAATAAAAACTCATTTTAATCCTTCAAAAATATATAAGACATCAAGTTAATCATCTTTGGTCCTTAATATTTAAAATGAACATTAATTTAGTCCTTGCTTATGGGTTCGTCTTAACGCTATTACAATTAGGGATGAGGATGAACCAGACTACTCATCAAGGACCTATGGCCTGACTTGCATTGAGCCTAGCCTAGCCTAGCCCGTTTGATAAAACAGTCAGGCTAAATTTTCTTTTAAAAGTATGTTTAGCTAAAAAGGGCAAGCCTTAGGCCTTTAATAAAGCTTCATTAGCCTGATAGACCAGCCTGCTTATACTTTTAACCTCATTCTACCTTATCTTTTACTATCTCCTCTCATCTTTTTCTTTTTTTTCTTTCTTCACGCCACTCTCACCCATAATTCCACCTTTCCCCCTCTCTCTCTCACTTCCTTTTGACTCCAAACTCATTACCATTTCAACCAACACCGTCACTTCACCTCACAAAATTTGATACCTTTTGTGGCTTCCCTCAAATTCAAGAATCAAGACACATTGTGAGACTCTCTTTTTTAAGAACTCAAACAATGTAGTCCCAGTTGAAGACTATCATTCGTGATTAGACTTGTGCCTCTTGGTGTAATATGTATAAGTAGGCTTTTAAACAAGTTTTGGGCCAGAACAGACTTTTTAAAAAGGCCAGGCTAAGCCTAAAAAAAACATGTGTCAGGTAATAGGTCAGGCTCAGGCCAAATATTTATAACACAAGCCTGGTCTATTTAGAGTAAAGCATGGTCTGGCCTGACCCATTCCCACCCCTAGTTATAATCCCTTCGACATGGCACGTTATCATCCTTATTGGACCGTTTTATACATATATGACTATCATATGTGAGAAAATGGTGTTGAGGTTGGTGAGTGATTGGGAGAGTGAGCAATTGTGAGTGATTCTTCTCCTTGAATCCCTAAATTAAGAACCCTAAACCCTTAAACCACCTGAAATTTCAGAGCAATCTTGTGGAAGGGAGAAGTAGAGAGAGCATGATGATGTAACAATCCTAGTCCATATTTTTTGAGACAAATATTTCAAGGACACAGACAAATCGACATTGGAGGAGACAAGATTTTCAAATTCTCCCAAAGGAGCCTCCTTTTGCTCTTCAATATGCATGGCAACACCGGACTCATGCTCCATAATTGATTTTTTGCGAAGATGGGGGAGTTTGAGGGTTTCCTTGGAATGGGATCCCAATGCTTGAAACTTTGATTTCATCAATTGAGATTTATGGATGATCATAGAATCTTAGAGGAAATATCATTGGTTGGAGTGGGTGGTGAATAAGTTCATTTAAGTGAAAATAATGGTCTTGTGCGCTTTGAGTTCATCAAATTTGGTGGATTTTGTTTGTAGTTGTTACCAATTGGGTCGCCATTGTTGGAAGATATGGAGAACATGTAGACTTTAGAGTTGCTAGTTTACTATGAAGCAAAAATGAAAACCCTAATAAACCATATAGGATCATTTTCCATCACTTTCTCACAATCAATAAAGTAAACAATCTACCAAAGATGATAACATGCTACGTCAAAGAGATTTTAATGGTGTCAAGATAGATTATTTTCAGAAAGACTAAATTGATGTTTATTTTAAACATTAAGGGAATAAATTTATGTCAAAAATTTCTGAAGGACCAACTTAATATTTCATATATTTTTTTATAGCCAAATTGAATATTTATTCTATATTATATAAGATTCCCTCTATAAAAAACATCAATACATTTTTTTTATAAGAAAACATTAATACATTTGGATGACTTATCATTAACACCTGTACAAGATTAAGTTGACCCACTTGTCATATGACTCCCCTATGACATGTATTGATATATCCCTTTCCCTGCCCATCTTTATTCTTCAAATGCTCCTATATGGAGACACCTGAAATACCTCCTTTTGTGGAGTCATTTGAGCTATTTCCCACTCCATTTATACGTTGCCTTAAGAGTGTATTCTGTAAGGCCATAATATGATATCAACAAATATATATAAATTATTTTTTAAAAATTTATATTTTACACTTAAATAAAAAATAAAAATAATCCCAAAATTATAATTTTTAATTTTTAATGTAATTTAAAAATAATTTTGTGAACTGATTCTAATTTTGACAATTAAAATTGAATTTGTAATTCTAACACTCAATTATAATTATGTTATTTAAACAGAGCAGAAATCGAAAATTACTAGCGAAAGAATATGTGAAAAAAATAAAATAAAAAACTAAATTATTAGGTGGCATGACAATTTTTATATTCTTAAATCTGAAAAATAAATGAAAACATTTAAAACTGTAACATGTTTAAAAAATAATTTAAAGAAGTCTTTTTAAAATTTGATTTTTATGTAGAGGATGAATTTTTGTGATTAATTTAAAATAATAATTTTTTTATAAAAAAATAGTTATAGTTTGATAAAATATTTGAGCTTTTAGAAAAATAAAAGATAATTATGAAAGACGGAAATTATATATATATATATATATATAGGTTAATGAAAGTTTAAAATATGAGAAATTGTCTCATTTAAATATTAGGATATGTCACAAGTTTCAACAAGGAAATACAATGATATTTACTAATAACATACTAATAAAAGACTACTCACAAGAATAATTATATGTTTACAAGAATAATTTATTGTTTTCAATAAAGTTTTAGAATTTAGATAAACATCGAGCCCTCACTTATAGTTACAGTTGGGAACAGGTCAGATGACTTGGGCTACAACCAAGTGCTTTTTTAACCTACTTTTATATAATTTATTTATCAAATAAGTTAGACTTTTACTTTTTAAAAGGTCTATTTAACCTATTTAAGGCTTAGACTTATACTTTTTAAATATGATAAGGTCTAGACTTTAAAAAAAAGTATATTTCGCCTAACATGTCTTTATTTATTATCTATTTAATTAAAATTTTATAATAGTTATATAATTTATTAATTATATACAAAATATAACAGTTTTGTTAAATGTTAGGTGTATTTAAAACTTACAAATTATGAACTTATTAGCTTATTTAAAGGCCTTTATACAATGTAGACCTTTCAATAAGTTTTCAAGTCAAGCTAAGCTTACCCACATGTGGGCTTAGAGTGTTACGCGACTTACGACCTTAGGATAAGACCAAAGATTTAAATCCTACGAAATGTCATTGTGGGGATGGCTAACAACCGTAATTAACCGATGACCAAAAGGAAATTAGTCTTACACCAAAATGGTCTAAGAATACCTTTGATATACATAAAAAAGTCATACTAGATTTTTATATTTTCATAAAATGACCAAACAAAAAGAAAATAAAAACCCTATATTGGTGAATAAGGCATGATTTTATAAAATAGATATGATGCTTGTTTGGATGTATTATATATATATATATATTTAAAAAATATGTATTTTTATATTTTTTAGCATTTTTGGATCTTTTTTTATAAAAAATCTGAAGAACTAAATACGCTCTAATAATGCTTTTTTAAACTAAATTTTTCAGCTTATGAAAAAAGAGATATTTTTCAATATATGAAGAAGTTGTTCAAAAATATTTTTTAAACAAAAATATCTCTGATTAGTTTTAAAAATAAAACCTCTTATTATTCATGTTTTTAAACCATCTCAATACTTTATTTTCTTACACACCCTATATTTTTATTCTTATTTTGCTACGTAATACTATATTGAGAATGATAATGTGATAGATGAAAGTGAACGTAACACTATGCAGGAAAAATAAGAAGATTAAAATATTAAACTATTTTTAATAATATGAGTGAAAGAAATACAAGTTAATAATAGGTCTCACAACTCTTTTAACAAAGATGGATGAAAGAATCTATTTTTTTTTTGAAAGATGTCAACACTTTTATACGTATATAAATAACTAAAAAATAGATAGGAGACAAAGCTTGTGAAAAATGAGACTAACCTTGGTTGAAATCATGAGAAGAAGATTGTGGTGACTCTTGAATCTTGGTGGGCATATAACATTAAGGTACGTCTGTATTGCATTGTAAATGCATTTATCTTCTTTAAAAATTGAAGACTTCTTTAATATATTTATAATGTCATTTTATTCGATTACTTATTTATAATCCGTTTGTTACAAATTATTTGATGAAAAAATTACTTTTTTGAGTAAAAAATCATTTTTAATGATTTTATTTGTGTTTGTTTAAGCTTATTAAAAAAATTATTTTTATAGTTAAAATAAAAAAGTTTCTCTTATTAGCTTTTAAAAAAAATCTCTTGAAATAGAAGATAGAGAAGTTACTCTCATTTAAAAAATAATTTTTATGATTGTAAACAAATATAAAATAGCTTCTGTTTTTCTTTAAAATCTCTAAAATATAATTTCTAAATTATTGAAAGTCAAAATTACTTTTTTTAATTTATAATAAACGAGCCTTTAATAAGTTAATTATAGATCACCCTTTTATCCAGTTATTTAATTTTTTAAACTAATATTTTTTAACATTTTAATTTTTTAAATAAGTACTTTTAAATCCAAACATCATTTTCTAAAAATTATTTTAACAGGTTCTTTTAAGTAATTTTAATATTAAAAAAGTAATTTATATTTTTATATCTAAATAATAATAAAATTTAGAAAGTACTTTTTGAATATTAAACATAAAATTACTTTTATTTTTACAAAGAAACTTTTAAAAAATAATGATAAAAAAATGAAAAACTCATCCAAACCAATTCATGACCTATTTAAGATAAAATTTAGCTTAGCATATTTTTATATTTTTTTTATTCAAATAACAATAAAATTAAAAAAAATTTATAATTACATTTGAACAGAAAATAATTTTTATTTTTTAAATAAATCTTTAAAAAAAGATTTTTTTTTAAAAGCCGTTCCGAACCAATAGGATTTTCACCCTTCGTATAGCGTTATTTTCACTGTAGTGTATACCGTATAGTGTATAGTGACCGACCGTACTTTTGACGCCACTACCTTAAAGGCTTAAACCTGTGCGGCTGCGCCACACCGCACCCTTGAAGGCTTCCACAAAACCTCTCTTCTTTCTATATAACCAACCACATTCGTCCTCTTTCCCTTACTCTCTCTCTCCCCCTACCCCCTGTGCCATTCTCTTTCCATCTCGAACTCTCTGATTTAATCCCTTTTGGGTCTTTCTTTTCTGTTGGGTTTCGTCAAAATGTCGACTTTCGGGGCTGCAAATGCAAATCCCAACAAATCTTACGAGGTATGCACTATGGGGTTATGTACATGTGTCTCACACCTTCTTCTTACTTTATTCAAATTTCTAAACTTTGCTTCTTGGGTTCGGTTCTGATATTCTAAACTAAATTTTGCATATTTCTTTATTTAAAATCACTCTTCGTATTTTCCTAATATTATTTGACAAGGCATTGCTGCCAAGATTTTTGCATTGTTGAATTTAGCATAGTTATAGTTATACATACCAAGAGGGGAAGCATTCCGTGTCTGTCTTATATATACGGATTTTATTGTAGAATTTATTTAGTCTAATGTGGGGAGGCATATTTGGTTCAGGGTATATTGTTTTGTATCTGATTATTTATTTATGTTATGTCAATGTGAACATGGATTTACATGAAACCTACAATTTTTATTTTTTAGGTAACCCAACCACCTGGTGATTCTATTTCAAGTCTTTGTTTCAGTCCCAAGGCCAATTTCCTCGTGGCTGCATCATGGGACAACCAGGTTTGTCATATCTGAATTCTGTTTCTTTATTTTGTATTGAATTTACGAGTTTATCAAATGAGAAGAAGAAACTGAAAGATTCATTCACAGACATGAGCCCCTGGCTTTCTCCTTTCTGAGGATTTGTTCTGTTTCCTCTTTTTCTCTTTGTTTGATTGCTTGATTGACAATTTGTTCCTCTTTTGACAATCTTGTAGGTACGGTGTTGGGAGATAACAAGGAATGGGGCTGTTATCACCAGTACACCCAAGGCTTCAATATCTCACGAGCAACCAGTAATAAATTTGAACACATTTTATTGAAAAAAGGATTATTATTCTTTGAGACCGAAGTGGCATTGGTCGTACTTTTTAACCGAATGTTTGTATTATTGTTTAAGGTTTTGTGCTCAACTTGGAAGGATGATGGAACAACAGTCTTTTCTGGAGGCTGTGACAAGCAGGTCAAGATGTGGCCGCTTACATCTGGTGGACAGCCAATGACTGTTGCCATGCATGATGCTCCCATCAAAGAGGTCGCATGGATACCAGAGATGAACCTTTTAGCCACAGGAAGCTGGGATAAGACCCTGAAGTATGCATTTCGATTCTTTTTCTGCATTTGCAGTATAAAGAGTCCTAGTTATTTGGTGGTCAGCTTTATTTTCGCATGTTAACAATGTGAATACAAATTGTGATTGCATTTACTATTGTGACTTTTCTAGCATATGAGTTAGGGCCCAATGCAGCTGAACAATATTTTAGAGAGTAGACAACAGTGGGTAAAATGTAAAAGCGCATAACACTATAATGCTATAACTAATATGTGTACAAATTACACAAGAAAAAAGTAACACATTCCATGGTCATGTGAAAAATTTATGAATTTGTTAGGGTCACAGAACTACATCTGTTTGGGTCACACATTTCCGTTAACATATAGGTATGGTGGCCTTTTTATTTAATGTGTGCTCAATTGATATGTTGTAGTGTGACTGTTTTAATTGATAAGCAGCATAATACATAGAATTGCACTTATAATATACTATCTAAAAAGTCTATCTCAGAATAGGCGACTCATTTGGAACAGTTTATTTTCACTTTGTTTCTGTTTTTTCATAAATTGCTGAAAGGGAAGCTTTCACAAATAAGCTTTTTTTCCTTCTTTTGTTTTTCTCTTTAAGAAGTTTATGATTGTCTCTTTGGGTGACACCTTAACAGCTGCTATGAAAACTTATAGTATTTTGGTCAGAAAAATGCATTTTCTGTTCTTATTCCTATTTTTTTGGTATCTGTGTGGTGGCTTCCATGGAAGTTTTAGCTACTTCATAAATTATTTTATGCTTTATTTACTTTCTTTTTAGGTACTGGGATACTAGGCAGTCAAATCCAGTGCATACTCAACAACTTCCTGATCGCTGTTATTCAATGACAGTGAAACATCCTCTGATGGTTGTGGGAACTGCAGATAGAAATCTGATTGTCTTCAACTTGCAAAACCCTCAGGTGATATTTTATTCTTTCTAAAATAGTTTTTCATAATGTTTTTGTCGCTTGTAAGCAATAGGCTGGTGCCGTAATGTAAATTATGATTTTTATACTTAGGAGATGAAATTTCAACTAGAAATTATATTATCTTATCAGTATCCAATTTGAGTAACATGGTGATGTAGCAAGCAATATAGAATGTAAGAACACATGTAAAGGGCATGTGAATGTAATCATCAATTAGTTAGTAGTTAGTGAAGTAATTAGTTAGTGTTAAATAGTTAGTTAGCTATTGTATAAATAGAAGTAAGAAGAACAGTTAGCTCATTAGTGAATTGTATTGTGAATGACATTGGTCATTAGGAGTTTATCCTTGACTCGAATAAGGAAATTACTTGTATTCTTTCCTTTTATCAATTGAGATTGTATCAATTGGTGCTTTCATTGATCCTCCCAATGGCTGAAGGAACAGAATCACAGGTGAATCGAATGAATGCAACGTGTGCAAGAATTGAGAAATGCTTGGATAACATCAAAGAAATGCTGCTTCAAATGATGCATGAAAGAGGTATTATCCCAGAAATCGCACTAGAAAATCAAGAATCTGGGAAATTTCTTCCTAACCATGCGGTAGATAGTTCTATGCCAAAGATGCAAGTTTCAGAGCCCATTGCAAATTCTTCAGGTATGGGTGATGAAATTCGGATTCAAAACATCGTGGGTAAGGAGGAGGGAGAACTCAAGAACCAAGGGGAGGTGGAATTTGAGGATGAAGAAAGACCATCAAACCAAAGACAACAGGATGCAACACTGGATTTGGTGAAGATGGGATGAAAGATCCACATGACAAGGAATCTGAGTGCTTTTTAGTTATGAATTCATGAATTCCATGTACCCTCTACCCAAAGAAAGAAGTAGTGGTCCAGGAGGCCTTTGCAAGGGTCGGTGCCCAGGGCAAAGAGCCCAGTGTCAATAAGAAGCTTATGGAAGAAAAAATTGAGAAGGGAAAATCAAAAGAGGGGAGAAGAGCAATTGGGGTTAAGCAAAAGAAGAAAAGCCTAGAAACAGGGGAGGCATACAACGACGATGGTGGTGGATGGTGCGAAGGTGTAAGGCGAAGATGGTGGCGGCAACGTTGACGGCAACTTTATTCACTTTCTCGGGGCATTTGATTGAATTTTCTACCAATAAGAAGCGGAAGCAAAAGCAAATATGGGTCACTTTCTCGGGGCTTTTGGGTGAATTTTCTGTCAAGAAAAAGCGATTATGGGTCGTGTAGGTGTTGAGTCTCGTTAGCAGAAAGAAATCCCCCACGATCTTTCTGGGAGGTGGATCATACAGATGTGAGGATCTTGATGCTTGCGGGGAAAATGAAAGTTGAGAAGTAAGGATATTTTCCTGTGGAGGAGAGAGCTCTAAGGAAGGATACAGTTGGTAAATTGAACAAAGCACTCTTTGATCTAGGGAAAAAAAAAAAGAAACCAAAGTCAACTCACTTGTAGAATATTTGATGGCTCAGAATGATTACGAGGTCATAAATGGATGGTTTTACAGCCATTGCTTTCCAACTTCATCTACCTCAGGTTTTGTTACTAGCCTTGAGGACACGGCTAATTTTGCAGGGGGAAATATTGATATAGCAAGCAACATAGAATGTAAGAACACATGTAAAGGGCATGTGAATTGTAATCATCAATTAATTAGTTGTTAGTGAAGTAATTAGTTAGTGTTAAATAGTTAGTTAGCTATTGTATAAATAGAAGTAAGAAGAACAATTAGCTCATTAGTGAGTTGTATTGTGAATGACATTGGTCATTAGGAGTTTATCCTTGACTCAAATAAGGAAATTACTTGTATTCTTTCCTTTTATCAATTGAGATTGTGTCACATGGGTGCTAGTGTATAATTTTTCAAGGTAATGTGAAATCTGCATTATCTGCTTTTGCTCCATGCATGTGAGTGCATAAACTGCTACGGTCACGAGTGTTAAATTCAAGACCATTTGGGGTAAAGATCCTCTTATATGCACCATTTGGGGTAAAGATCCTCTTATATGCACCGTGCGCATTAGAGAGCAAAGTGCGGAGCAAATTAACATTGATGGACAATCAGCAGTTTATATTTTTATGAAATATAAGAACCTGGATAGCAAGCTATGGGTTTGTGAGAATCTACTCCCTTGATTTTCTCATTAACAGTAAGTCAGTAACCACTTGCACTTTACCTTCTAAAGTGCACAATGCACTTAAGATGAACTGGATCCAGATCATCTGAACTTCAATCAGTAGTATCACTTCTTCGAAAAACTCTAAAGAATATTTTCATCCAAAATTTTGCTTTTCTTTCTTGAAGCATGAGGCCATAGAAGGCTGAAGGTTCCCCCTCCCTCTTTTTTGAGCGTCAAGAACCAAAAATATTTAAAAATGAGTAAAATTGTTCAGTACCAGGAATGCAAAATGTTAAAATTTAACTTAGTACTCTAAATGTTCTGATAATTATGTTTTTCTTTTTACTTTGATAAAGAAAATTTTATTACATCATGGGGCATGGGGGTTACATCCAGGGGTGGTGCCCCCCCCCCCCCCCCCAACATTTTTTTTCTTCAAAATTTCAATTTTACATGTGCTTTTTTATAAAAAGATTCTTTAACTCCCCCCCCCCCAAATATATATATATATATATATATATAAGAATGAAGTATTCTTTCATTTTGGCCCCCCTCAAAAGAACCCTCTAGGTCTGCCCCTTGTTATTGTAGTCTCTTCAAGTAGCCAGCAAAAAGAGAAAATACAAAATTTATCACATAGTTGCTTATTATAGAGAATCGAGAAAATTTAAAATGAACTCATGGAAGATGCAGCCCAAACTGAATATGAGTGTCCTCATTAACCATTGTTTTTGTTTTTCCTATTATGATTATACGTGTGTTAGAAACCTTTTAGTTCTTTATATTAGTTTACTGGTTATATGATTTGTTTATATTTCACTTTTTCTACTGTTTCTGGTTTTCCATGATTTTGACAAGGAAAAGTTAAGGAGCACTGATTTCATATTAAATATTTGAGGAGCAACTAATTTCAATTAATGTCAATATTATATGTTTTTTCTTCTAATGTGTGTTGAAATCCCAACAGACCGAGTACAAAAGAATCATATCGCCCCTGAAGTATCAGACAAGATGTGTTGCTGCTTTTCC
Organism: Styphnolobium japonicum; assembly: GCA_023212625.1. Taxonomy (NCBI): domain Eukaryota; kingdom Viridiplantae; phylum Streptophyta; class Magnoliopsida; order Fabales; family Fabaceae; genus Styphnolobium; species Styphnolobium japonicum. The sequence goes on along the minus strand of JALBWW010000007.1, from coordinate 6,729,830 downwards.
AGATCAGCAAGGTTTTTTGGTATGCATTCACTTCTCAAAGTACATTCAAATACACTCATACAAGTCTTATTCTTTGCCCCTTTTATTTAATTTAATTGCATTACTTCCATGCTGCAAAGAGCCTCTACGGCTTGAGGATCCTCTAATTGGTACATGTGCATTAAGCATTTAGACAACTGGATTATCAATGCATAATTTGCTAGATGGATTTTGAACTGGCATCTATCAGATGACAATGTTGAGGCCTTATTTATTGCCTTATTTATTGAGATCTAACCTTATAGAGAATGCAAATTAAATTCTATGTCCTTGTTTTCCTTTGCTAGATTTGTTCTGTTCTGTACATATACAAACTCAAACATCATCAATTCTCTCTGCTCTTTCAATTTAAACAGTTTCCTGTGTCACTTGTACGCTCTTTGTTGTTTTCCTGGTGTTATTGTCACTATTGGTGAAATCCTTGCTGTATATTCACTGAAAAGATTACTTTTTGGGCTCCAAATTTTAAATTGCCGACATTATTGACTATTGGCTATGCCATTTCTCTGTAGGTTGGTTCAATAGAAGGAAGGGTTGGAGTACACCACTTGGATGATGCACAACAAAGCAAGAATTTTACTTTCAAATGCCACAGAGAGAATAACGAGATATATTCAGTCAATTCCTTAAATTTCCATCCGGTAATACACCATATAATATCAAAATTAGTTAAATTTCATTTTGAAAGTTGTTGATTTGATATCCTTTTGTGTAAGATCTTATTTGATGTCTTTGCATTCAGATACATCACACTTTTGCAACTGCTGGATCTGATGGTGCTTTTAATTTCTGGGACAAGGACAGTAAACAGAGACTCAAGGTTCCTGCTTCTCTCTAAAACTCTCCCTCTCACTTGTCCTTTCTTGCTGAAACTGATCTCTAGAATTTCCAAAACTCACTTTTGTAATATTTTTTTCTTATAGTATAAAAGTTTTTGCTGCTTTGTTTCATAGTAGGATCTATCTGTATGCATGGCTTAACACGGACATGTGCCCAATCACCAAGATATTGTTGTTGTTATTTTACTTTCTTGCTAGTATTTTTTTCAGGGTGGGGGCATTTAGTCTCTAATAGCCTGTTATTACTTAAGTGTATGTTTGGATGAAGGAGTTTGGAGGGGAAGGGATGGGAGGATTAATTTTTCTTTCTGAAATTTAGAGAATTATAAAATGTTTATAAAAATGAATAAGGGATGATTGGAAGGTTACATGATATTCTCTCATTTTAAAAAAATTATCAAATAAAGAGAATGTTTACTTAAAATTAAAAATTAACCCTCCCCTCCCTGTCCCTTCAAACTTCTCGATCCAAGCATACCCAAAGGAAAATGGAAGGATGAATCCTTTTCAATATCAGATTTGGATTGTTTGTGTTTCTTTTGGGTTCTTAAAGCCCTGATTACTGTATTGATCATAGATCAAGATCTTGAAAGTAATATATTCATTATATTGTCTTCTATCCACATTCAGTTATCTTTTTGAAGTATTTGTTGTGATTGTTATTTTACTCATAACAGGTGAATGTGTTTTGCAGGCCATGCAAAGGTGTAGTCAGCCCATACCTTGCAGTACATTCAATAATGATGGTTCCATATATGCTTATGCGGTATGTCTCATATTGATGTTTTTACAAACCATAGTTATTTACTTTCTATGCCGGCATGCAGTTTTTTATATTTTTGCTTCTCCATTTCATATTCCATTCTTCCTTAAATAAGGAAAGCTACATTTGTTCGTGTGTAATATATGATATGCGTAATTTTGCCTCTTTAAGTGTTACCCCCTTCTCTCTCTCTCTAGCACTGTAGCTTACACCAATACTTATGCATGCATATCTACAAATGCATGCATGACACATATCAAATATACAAACATGTAATATGATATCCAACTGTCCGCCATTTCTGATGTTAAATATTATATTGTGGGGGGAAACATTTTATGCTGCTGCTCAAAATGTTGACAATAAATAATGCAAGTTACACTGCAGTCAAATAACCAAGTAAAGAATTCATATATACGGGCTCACAGTTTCTAGTTATATAACAGAATTATCAGAATATTTTCAAAATCTTGACTCATATATATCAGTGTGGCCCCATTTTGTTAAAGCATGAGGCTTATTATCCCCCCCCCCTCCCTTTTCTCTCTCTACCTCATGTTCCATGCTTGTCCTAGTGAATTTTTTTATTTTATTAATTAGAGGAGATTAAGTTAGTTAATATATGCTCCGTAGAAGGTGTACTTAAATATGCTTAATTCAATCCTTGAATTTAAATTAATAAATTGAATGTTCAATGTGTATAATTCATATAATTTTTTTTAGGCCAGCGGATTATGTATGCTGCTAAAATTGATGTTGGCAGAAGGATGATGTTGACAAGTATTGAAAATTAAAAATTCTAAATTGATGAATTTAAAGTTTAAACATTCAAGGACTTTGTTGACAATGCATGCATCTTTAAGCACAAAATTACAGTTAACATAATTGAAAACAGAGAATATGAATTGAGTTGCCTAAATCACATCCTGCCACTCGGATTGATGATCGGGTTAAACTGTCATAGTTTTATGCATATGCAACGGAGGTTGTGACTGGTGAAGAAATTTGCAATCTTTGTTACCCATGAACTTGCTTCAAAAGTACTTATATAAAATATGCTTGCTCTTTGCTGGGACATGTTGATATGACCCTTCCATTCGATTACCAGTAATTTGGTTCTGAAATCTTTTGCATGTCTGTAGGTCTGTTATGATTGGAGCAAGGGTGCAGAAAATCACAATCCAGCTACAGCGAAGAGTTGCATTTTCTTGCACTTACCACAGGTACACTCGTGCATGCATACATGTTTAAATTGTTGAATAATCTTCCTATTAACATATTATAACAACTCCTTTGGATGGATGAAATTGAATGAAATTAGAAGAGACGGTAGATATTAAGGAATGAAACAGAATGGAAAGGACAGTAATGGTCATTCTTTCATTATATATCTTAAGAAGAAAAATAGGAATAGTGATCAAATAATGATATACTTGTTCATAAAATTTTATTAGAAGTCTTTTCATCATGTCCCATTTACCCAGCTTTCAGAGGGTACAAAAGGGGAAAAAATCGAGTTGAGGGATGATTCGTTCGTTTTAGTTGCTACTTCATTGAAGTTCATTCCTTTGTTTTTTTTTTTTTTGGTACAAATTCATCCCTTGTTTATCATAATGCATTCAAACACGGGATTGACTAGTTGATTCTTGTATTGTACTTTCTTTTCCATTTTATCCATTCAACAAGCTTGAGAGTTTAGGAGTAACCACTTTTCTCATGTGAGCAGGAGTCCGAGGTTAAAGGTAAGCCACGAGCTGGAGCAACGGGTAGAAAGTGAAACTTCGTGTTGAAGGTCATTTGTGTTTTGGTGCATTCATAGAAACTGGAATCTGTTGATCGGTCATTTATGTTTTGGTGCAACAGCTAAATTGTTCCTTCTTTCAGTCACTAAAAGAAGCGAAGAAAATGAAAGGATTGTAACTCATACTTTTGGTCTCCATTTAAAATTTTCTTTCTTAGGTTTGCCCATTTTTCTACTTTGCCGGTGGTGGTATGACGATTTAGGGTTAGGCTGCTGCTCTTTTATCACATGTACAGATTCAAATGACGCTGATATCTTTTGCAATTTATGTGGATGGATCACTGATGAATTCTTCTTTCTTTTATACATAGAGAAGATATGTAGCCTAGGAGCCTTGCCTCTTCATTTCTTGATCCCAATGTCATCCATCACCTTTCAATGATATCATAACATGTTTATGTTTTGGGCCATCCTGATTGCAAGAACAGAAAAATAGAAGAGGTTTAGTTGGTGGGGTGTATTGCGACTCTAACGTGACATGTCTATGTATTCATTCGTAGCAAACTTAAAAACAACCTTTGAAGCTGTGTTTGTATATGTTTGGCCAAAAGAGAAAATCACAGTTGCTAATTTAGCATTTATCATTCCTGTTGGGATCTTTAAACACCGAGGGAAACGAAATGAGTGGGTGAACGAAAGGGTGTAAACACATGCATGCCTCTTAATATCTTCCATAACTTTTAGGTTCCTCATTATATTTTAAGATCAAGTTTTCAAGGAAAGCTGAGCATGTGAAAGTGAACCCCACTAAAGGAGAAATGACTAATTCTCTTGAGATTGCAAGTATCAATTATCAAATGTGGCCCACTAGAAGTTGATGATTCAGAGATTACTACTGGACTTTCTAAATTTCTAATGCGTGCATGGATGGAGGATAATCAAAGTGTTTTCACTAGTCATCTTTGAGTAGCTGTGAAGAAAGGAACATATAATGCCATGGAAAGTTTCTCCTCGTTGAAAATGATCACTGCTTCGAATTTCTATATGATTCTAAAAGCACGCGTAATCTTTACCTTTTCGCTTGGTCGCTGAATGCTAGCACCCAAACCACTTTATGGCCAACTAGAACTAGAAGTGAGGTATATAAAATTAAAAAAGAAAAAGAAATTCAGTAAGAGGTATGTTAGTAAATGTCCAGGTAAATAAGATGACCACGTTTAGTTTCTGAATAAGATTCCTATAAATTTTTAGTATTTCGTTGATGAGACATGACATTAAAAATCACATTCATATTCTATTGTAATAAATTTCCGTTGAATCCTTCGTAAATTTGCATACCTATTATTCTTTCAAACTATATATTATACATTACTTTGCTAAATCGGGAAGGATGCTAAATTGGATTAATACTAAATTTACCAACAAAACTAGAACGAAAAAAGTTTCCTTTCTTTGTGGGAAGATGATTAAAAATTATTTAAATTTAATCTTGCAATTATCATTAATTATGTGAAATATTTTTAGTTGATGGAGTTCACTAAGATAGGTGGACCGATCAATCTATATTTGTTACATGTCGTAAATTTTACGTACATCTAAGAATTTTAATTTTTTGGATAAAGAATTTTTTAATTGAAGTCATGATGGCAGATAGTTGATTGGCGTGTACATATTTTTACCTTATTCTTCCACTATAGGCGTAGCAAAGAAACTTACAAAGGTTGGATAGGGTCAGAGACTCAGAAGTCCTGTAGACCCTACGTACAGTGCCTATAATTAATGGCTTACTACAGCTCTCCATGTCCAAATGAACCTTTGCACTACATATGTCAATTCCCCCTTCGAGTGCAATTCCTCCTGACAGTTAATTGCAAAATGCCTGGCTATGACAAAAATTCATGTTAGTACAAGAACATTTTGATCTTAAATGACAAAGAATAAATGTTGAGTCTCTTGGTAGTTGATACTTGATACCATGTCAAGTTACTAGAATTGGTATGAAAATTCCATTTGCCGCAGAGGTATAATAATAATAATTCAGGAAGGGTCTTGGTAAAGCTTAGGTAACTTTCCACTATCCTTAACACTAGTAGAGGCTTATGAGTCTTATTTATTTAGGCGTTATGAACAGTAATTAAGACATCCTAACTAAAAAGGGCTATTTACCGGTCCTCATGGCATAGTAATATCTCTCATTCAGTTAAAGAAATGGTTTACTTTTAGCATGCTTGATTTGACTTTTAAAATTTGTCAAATTATGTTTTAAGTAAAAATTTATTTTTTGATAATTTTGCTCAAATCATAGTTTTGAAGTTTCAAAAGTCAAATCAAACATACACTTTATGTTCTTTCATTAAGATATATTTTAGAGCAACTTCGAAGATGGATTCCAAGATTAAATAGGAGTCTCTACAGTGTAATTTATTACTATAATTAGTCTTGGAAAAAGATAACCTTCTGCAAGCCCCTCTCCTCACCACATCATATTTTATGTACGTTTCTCATAATACAACATGGTTGCTTCATTAGCTAATTTCCATAATCATAATAATTATATTATTTGCAAGAATCATAACTGAGAGCACTGAAAGTAAGGATGAAGAGAATGAAAGTGAGACTGATATTAAATGCCTTGGACGCTGAAAGTAAACAAATTGCTTAGAAGCTAATTAGCTGGATGTAAAAATAGCCAATGAATCTTGAAAGTTTGCTCCCCCATTCCCATTTGCTCTAATTTTTCTATAGGTTATTGTTTAATTAAAAAAATTCAGTAATTATTATTATTATTATTTACTTTTTGTCCTATATATGTTGGTTGGGGCAGATGCATCTCTTGTAGTTATTAAAACTAGCATGCATTGACACACTATTGAAAGCCTAGAGACCTAGTCATCATTAATGAAACTTCGTGAATGTTGTTTGTATTGCTGCAATTCGATCAATGTACAAAAATAATGCATTAATCAGTTACATTACAAATGGAAGAGCCATATAGTGTTATTATCATTATGATATAATAAATACATAAGATCGAGCAGGGTTGGATAGTGCACGTGTTCTGTTAAATCAACAGCCACGCGCGATACTTTATTATAAACAAATTAAAGTCAAGTAAATAATTAAATAAGAAGGTAAGAACACATTATGCAGACGATCAGGACAAAACAGTAGTAGCTATCATGCAAAATATATGTCCCTTAGATATAGCCGGTGACTACAGTATCAAAAATCCAGAAATTAGAAAAGCATAGTTCTATAGAATGGCTGATCAAATTGCTTGTATCATCTTCTAAGCACTTTGTTTTGAGTACGTAACTCATTACCTTAATATTCTTCACTATGAAAACTATGAGAGCTAGCCATGTGTCTCGTGAAGCATATAGTTCCCCGTTGCATAAAACCTATTAAGTCTACATCTACTAAAATCTTTCTGTAAAATTTGTCTTCTTGCTCACTAGTGTATGATTGAAATGATTAGAAGATTTAATAAGGAGATCATGTGTATAATATCTGTTTTTTTTTTCCAAAGTGTGTGATTGAAATGATTAGAAGATTTAATAAGGAGATCATGTGTATAATATCAGTTCTTTTTTTTCAGTAGGAAGTAATTCTTTTTATTCTTCAATTCCTTTTTGATGAAGGCCATATTTAATTTTATGATCCATTGTAGACATATTCATTTAAATTTTCAACCTGGACATGAAAGTATATGATCAAAGAATTTAATCTTTTTTAGATTTGAAGCAACTATAAATTTTATCTAAAAATACTATGTAAATAAATATGTAGTTACACTTAAAAATTGGGCTGGTGCCAATTGAACTACAAATTCATTAACTTAATATGATATATATTACATTATGATTTAAATTAACTTACATCCACATTATAATTATGAAAAACTTCATTATAAAAAAGCATAACCATATGTTGCTAACATGGAACAAATACTTTTTTTTTTGTACAAATGAGAAACAAATACTCTAGAATAAACACAGTGCTATAGGACACAAGTAATTGCAAAATACAGGGTTTTTAAGCGATGTATCATCAAAATGTATGTCTACTAACATATATTAATTTTAGAAATCAAAGCAGAAAAGGCAATATGTGGCATTAATCCTCACCTTTAAAAGATTAATCATCTAGAAGACTAGAACCATTAATTAGTTGTTCACTTGATTAAAAGAAAGTCATTTTTTGGCACATCGAAATTGATAGAAACCATATTTAGAGTCGATCTGTTTTTTCTTAATTTCTTTATGGTAAAAAAAAATACACCATGTATCAAATCAAAAATTGTGCTTTGCGATTAAATTACTTCATGTCAGTTAAAAGTAATGTCTAGCATATAGTTACTATATTTTTATCAGTCATTTTATAAATTACGATTTTTATAAACTGTAAGATGATATGCTTGCATGCGTATAATATGTATGTATACTCTACCTAGTGCCGGCTGCTTTTTTGTCTCTTTTCTTCTCATGTGAACCCAATTTTTAATTTTTTAAAACAAATTACGAGAGTAAATGATGGGGTAAAGTTTAGTGTTAATTAATGTGATTTCCCATCCTATAATAAAGTTCTACTATTGTATATGCAAAACTTTCAGCTAAACTTGATAAAAACATTTACCAAGTCTATGGATCAGCATTTACCATGTCAACGGTGGACAGACACAAGTAAGAGATGACTTGATATATGTGGCTCCAAAACTAGTTTATCCAGCTAATGATATTATAATGTCCTTTCGTTCTTCTTAGGGACCCCATCACTATCTGAGAGGCGTAATTAGAATAACTTTGAATATTTAGCGTCTTTTAGAACCAATTTTTTATTATTTGTTTTTGGAAAAGGACTGATATTCCTATTGACTCTGCCTGCATATAAAAAAAAAAAAGAAATTTGAAATAAAGTTCATATATGTGTATTTAATATTATAAAAAAAATCCATTTAAATTTCATTAATGTCACATGTCACTTATACATCAAGTTTTTTCCTTTAAAAATTTTGAATCCCTCTTACAAATGTCAATAATAAATAAGTTTTGTTATTATGTATTTAACTAGTCTTATTACGCTATATGAGTTTTTTTACATTATATGTGTATTGATTTTTTTGAATCTTAATATGTTATTCATTTGATATTTTTTATAATAATTTTTTAATTATATTTATGTAAGAATAAAATGTTAATCAATTTCTAATTTAATTATCTCGAAAGAATTTTTTTTAAAAAAATCATTAAATTTATCATGAAACATTTAATATATCTAGTGTCAAGAAATATGTAAAAAAAAAATAACTTCAAAAATACAAATCTTGAAGTATTTGATTAAGACTAAAAATATTTCAAATTAAACATTTATTTAAATAAGTGAAATTTATATTTAATTAATTTTTAAAAAATTATATACTATGATAGATGATCTTCATTGATCACACTTATTACTATGTAAATAAGTAATTGACATTTAGATTAATATAACATTTGAAAAGTTAGAGTAATTATATTTATCATTTAAATAAAATAAAATTAAATATAATTGAAATTTAAATTGAATTTGAATTTTTTTAAATAAATTTTCAATACATAGAAAATAGAGCTATATATATATCAAAAGAGTAAAATTCTAGAAAGAAAAAACTCATGTATGAGTAACACATGTCATTGACCCCACTTGCATAGAATGTGTTTTATATAATAGTATTAGACTTATTAATAAGTAAATAAGTAGTTGATATTTAGATTAATATAAAATTTAAAAATTTAGAATAACTAAATTTATCACCTAAATTAAATTAAATTAAAATTTGAACTTGATTTGAAATTTTTTAACCAAATTTTGAATACATAGAAAAAGAAGGCTATATTAAAGGATCAATAATTTGAAAAGAAAAAAATGCATATTTTGTCCAAATTACATGAATTGTGTTTTATATAATAGTATATAAATTTCTTTTCAAATGTGTATGTCAACTTCTTAATAACTCCTAAAATTACGTACTATTAGAAATTGAATTTTATAGTTTTTTAATTATAATTCTAAATAATAATTTTGAATAATGAAGTTAACATCTAATTCAAATTCAAATTTTAATTATAGTTTATTGATTTTATTTAACTTTTGATAATAGTGTTTTTATTTCTTATTTTTTAAAATTTAAATTATTAATAGTTTAATATTCATTCAACCATAAAATTTTGATAGAGATTACGCTAATGTGTTATTTTAAAAATAAAAATTCATATCATCTTATGTTTTATTTAATTTATTAGCATAATTTTTAATGGATAATTTATTAGTATAATTTTTCTAATTTCAAAAATAAAATTTATATTATCACCTAATTATATTATTAGTATACTATTTTTTTTATTACAATAAATTATATATATAAATAGAATCTTCATGATATGCGCTACATTATTATTATTATTATTATTATTAGTTTTTCTTTGTAACCTATTTCATTTTTAATTATTTAGACTTTAGAGTTATTTAAAATATTATTAAAAATTTAGAAAAAAAGAATTATTATATTTATATTAAATACTAAATTTTAATAATATAATACATCTCATAATTTAAAAATATAAAATCAACTATTTATCAATAAATTCTCATACTACTCACAATTAATTGATTACATGAGATACATAAGATTTCCTTTTATGCTAGATTTTCAAATTATTTCCTTTTATTTTTATTATTTATATATGATATTATTTTCTTTCATAAATAAAATATCATAATTTAAATTAATCAATCAATATCAATTTCATGAATTACTCAATATCATTATAATTATCAATAAATTAATCATCATAGATTGAAATTTCCTAATCTAAAAATTTTCAACATAATTTAATTAATAAATTTTAAATAAATAAATATTGATGAGAAAATAATAATTATTTAACAATACAATTTCTTACGATTTTTTTGATTATTTTTCTTTGATCTTTTTTAAATTTAATTAATATTTGTCAAATTTTATGAATTATTGATAGATCTTATGAGGGCTTTTACTATTAGAGTAAAATAATTTTTTTAATATGATAATAGTTTCATTTTTTATGTTTTATTTCCCAATTAATTATCTCAATGTATCACGTCAAACAAATTATTATTTTAGACTTGATTAATCATAATTTCTTTAAATAATGATTTTAAGGCATATTAGTTTTTATTATTATTTATTATATATAATATTATTTATTATATTATCCTATATGAGTGTTAATCTAGTTGTGGTTATACTATACTTTTTGAAGTGTCTAAATGATGAAATATTTTCCTTTTACTTTTGGTTATTTATAATTTGGATCTCAAAACAGGTATATAACCGATTTCCATACATCCTATTTTAGTTGGATTTAATACGATTTAAATTAGAGATTTTTTTGGTAAATAAATTTGAGATTCTTTCTCTAAACAAATTAATTCACAACTTTAAAATTATAAAACATCCAATACTCAATTACTAAATTGTACCAACAATGCGATTTTTGATATTGCTTGTATAGTTTTCATTGTAATTAATCTATGTTGCACGGTATGGGTACGAGTATCCGATACGATACGTTAAGATATATAAATACATTAGTCTTATAAAAAATTAGAATATGAGTACGACAATGTATATGAAATAAAATATATTTATATTTATAGATGTAAAAAAAATAAACTTTAAAATTGGTAAAATTCTTCACCAATTTTTATAATTTTGAGGATGAGAAGATTATAAAAGTAAAAATATGTTTTAAGGGAGGTAACCGATAAGAACGGGGCTCAAATACATATCTCTATTTTTTAAGTAGTAGTAAATATGAATGCAATAATATTATACGAGTATCGATATCAGATACGAGTACGATATGGATACAGATACGTCACTATTTTTAGAGTATCCGTGCATCATAGTAGTTAATTTTATGAAAATATGCAACTATTTTTATATTTGGAAAACAAAAATATGGAAATATCATTATAAACGTTTTCAAAAATTACAATTAATATACCATTGAGATTTTTATTTGTTGTTACGTTTTGCAATCTCTTTTTAAAAGGAACAAACAAGACTAAATTAATTTACAATCTTAAAAATTGCACGAATGCTCATCTCACGCAATAAATTTTTTCTAAACAATGGACTAAGTGAGAAACTGCACTCGTAGTCTTAATCCATAACCTGAAAGCATTAATGTGAGTTTTTAAATTTATATATACGGTCTTCACTTAATTTTTTGTTTCCTTTCGTAGAATTTTTTTTACTCACACCCACTGAATAATCAACATAGATAAGCCTCATATTTGCTTCGGGTACCTTGCTTGGCATGTTAGGCTGACCTAATCCTCGAGAGAGCGAGGGAAACAAGATGGGTGCCACATTCATGTCAAAATCAATGTTGCTAACTTGCATTGCCTAATGCAATAAAGTAAGATGTGGTCAAACATAGCAGCTACTACCCTACAAGCCCCCAACACACACACCCACAGGATGGGCATGAAAATTACATCAAACATGGGTTTGTGTCTTCACCTTGCATCGTGGCATATGGGTAGGTTTCCCATGTTAAGAAAGCTGTGATGTGAGCCACGTAGCTATTTCCAGTAACATCTTCAATAATATACAAACATCCGTACTTCTTTTACACTAGTCGTCGTATTGAAAATCAGGGATGGATATCTCATATACATGTGAGCCACTTGTGAAGACCATTACTAAGGTTATTGTTAAAGTGCCTACCTAGCTATACTCCTTAATTTAGATATCATCATTGTCTGTCTTAGTTATAGCTAATTACATGCTGATTTTTGGGAACGTGATGAGCAGTATATGTAAATAGATGACATGTATGTGACACTGAAATTAAGTCAAAGCAGAGTGTAAATTTGAGTTTAACTCCCTCATATATTTGTATTGTACCAAATACCAAATAGTTTCCTGATATTATACCACATTGTAGGGAATCAAGAGATTATTAACCGATGAGGAACGAAGGCTTAAGTGACTTTGAACTAGTGAGTATATATTAGTCCCTACCTTTAGATAGGATATGACCTTAAGGGGCACATGTCATTATGAAGTTTAAGTATTTCTTTTTCTCAAAAAACAGTCTTAACATTTCTCTTAAGCCCATGGTATTGTAGTGTTTTCTTACTTTTTTATTTTGTTTTATTTACAATTAACTATCAATTTCAAATCAGCATCCTACTTACCTGTAAGTACTCACTAATATCTAACTCACAGCTTTGGGTGACTGATAAGAAGTGAGGAAAAGCTAACTAGGCCTTTAGAAGTTACCAAGCTAACTGTTTAGTTTTAAAACGATGGCTTTAAACAAAAAATAAACCGTGTATTAGTTTTACATTTAGCAATGAAGGCTTTGTAATAATCACTTCCACAGAAAGCAAAGATTAATCTAATAAGATTCACCTGTTTACGAAACTATAAAATTACCCCACTTGGAAAAGGGAGAATGGGAAACAGCACAAAACAAAGGGCTGAAACATTTTGTGTGGGCCCATTTATAAATTGAAAGGGGAGAAGGCTGCAAAAAGAGGCTTATATAAATATGAGCTAGCTCCTTCTCCTTCACTTCACTTCACTTCACTTCAGTCACCTTTCCTCTCTGTTTCTCACTCTCAAAGACACTTCACAAACACGTTTGAGTTTTCAACTTCGAAGTTTCTCTTTTCCTCATCATCATGGCTAGACCCCAACAACGCTATCGAGGTGTCCGCCAGAGGCACTGGGGCTCTTGGGTCTCTGAAATTCGCCACCCTTTATTGTAATTCACTTTCCCTCAAAACTCTTTATTATAATAAGCCTGTTTTAAGTGTTTATAGCACATGAGCTTGAGTTTTTCTTTATTAAAGATAATGGTTTTGACAACACCGTCTTATAATGTTTTGCATTAATTTCACTTCTAAGCTCTTTCATGTGTCTTAAACTAAATTACTACACGTGATATCATATGATTATGAAACTCTGGAGTTTTGGGTGTTGATGAAAATGGAATTGTTTTTTCTGGACTACAGGAAGACTAGAATATGGCTAGGCACTTTTGAAACGGCAGAAGATGCAGCAAGAGCATATGACGAAGCAGCGAGGCTCATGTGTGGGCCAAAAGCACGCACCAATTTCCCATACAAACCCAATGAGCCACAGTCATCTTCATCCAAGCTTCTATCTGCCACTTTGACGGCCAAGCTGCATAAGTGTCACATGGCCTCACTTTCCCTTCAAATGGCCAAGCAGAAACCAGCACAGAAAGAGCCTCAAGCAGCACAGAGGTCCAATCCATTTGCTTCTGGCAATGCCATTGCCGGAACAAGCGCAGAGACTAGCTTTAGATGGCCAGAGAAGAGACACGAGGAATTGCGATGGCTAGAAGGGAATTGGGTTGGCGTGGAAGGCCAAGTTGAAGTTGCCCAGCAACAATTACAGCCAGTTCTTGAAGATGATCACATAGAGCAGATGATACAGGAGTTGCTTGATTATGGGTCAATTGAGCTTTGCTCTGTTGGCTCAGCTTAGGCTCTAAAATGTAGCATTCTCCATTGTCCAATGTAAACCTCTTTTTGTGGGGAGGGTGGTACTAATTCACCATGTAATAAAAGACAGTAAGTTTTAGTACCATAGGAGAGTTACCATGAGTTTCAATCACTTCATCAATTAGTGGACAAGCATGTGGAACCAGAATGTAGCCAATCATACAAAAACCAACTCATGCATATGATGGAATGGACTATAATATAGCATTAGTATAAAGAATATAATGTTCCAGCTTCTGTTTTTTGTTTATATCTGGGTAATTCTGAAAGTTGCCCAAAATTCTTCAGAAAGTGCAGAATGGTTGTGGGACCTCTGTCTGAGTTAGATATGATATCCTCAGCTTTTATTTGTTTATACGTTGTTTATTATCATTATTATACAGATAAATTTTGGATTATATGTCAAGAAAGACAACAACAAGAAGAAAAAAAAAGAGAGAGAAGAAAATGGGGCTAAGCGTGTTAGAAGTCAAATTCATCAGACATATGTTACAAAGCAAATGTGGAAAAACACACAAAGTGGATACTTCATCTGACAAACTTTAACCATTGTACTGCCAAGGTAAAGGTGAACTATTTCACACATGGTTAGCACATTGTTGTCATAAAGCCACCATTTTGGCAGTAGCAGGCGCTGGAGTCAACAGTAACCAAGCACCACGGGCCATGATGAGAAGGGTGAGATGGAAACTGAGCAGGCAACAGTCAGAAAAAATCATCAAACACACTGTTTATTGTCCGGACATAAAGTCAATCCCTTGGTGTTGGTGTGCAACGAAGGATTGTGCACATAGATAGTGCCAAATATGACCAAGTATGCCAATTTAGAGAGATCGTGATGAAGCATTACTTCTTTAACAATAAACATTCTTATTGTTTTCTCACTTGCTTTTTCTAGTTGATAACAGACCGGACGACCTTTTCTATTCTCTTTTGAAGTATCCCTCCAGCCTCGATCCTTTGTTTTCTGTAAAAGCATAACTGTTGACCCACATACCCATTTTTGCTCACTAACCACAAGACATATCCATTCACAATCCACGTATTCAACTCCTTTTAATTTTATGCAGATTTCATCAAGCGTTTGATTATATTTTCCTTGTCACTTTAATCTCCTTTCCACCTAACACTGAAGTTAAAATCTGATCAATTTTATAATAGTGAATGTTCTTTTTAGATTTTGTTGTAATTTCTTTTTTCATCTATGTGAGTTACATATTCAACTAGAATCATCTCTTTTTCTTAAACCATATCTTTAGCAAAGACAAGACTAGATTTAAAATACTTAAAGTCACAAGTTGTAACACATGACACTTAACTAAGTAGATAATACTTTTAATTTTTCTCCGATTTAAGCATAAAAGATCTCTATCATTTTAGCAAATATCAAAAGATTGATTGCATCACATTGTTTACTCTTTTTCAGACCATTATTCTTAAAAAGTTGAAATTTCAAACTCTATTGTTAGAACAAAATTTCCTAGTGATGCAATAGCCCTAGACTTGCAGTCCGCATGATGCAAACGAACACACAGTATGTCTCTCGCAATACTTCTCTTTTTTCCAGAAAAAAAAAACTAATTAAATTAAGAAATTGGGAACGTTGTCTCTATCACTTTGGAAATGTATTAGTTGTTGAGCAAGCAACTTTAATTATGTGCATGGTGTTTGTCTTGCATGCTTACAATCAAGACCTTGTTTGTTTCCAACACTGGGGACCCGTATGTCCCTTGGCTTTGCAATCATGCCTAAGTCATATAATATGATTTACTCGCATCAAATGCGTACTACAGGTGAATATCAGAGATAAGATAAAGTAATGTCGAACATTGTAGCTGGTGATCACACATTGCGATAAAGTGCACATTTTCTGGCTATATGAGATTCTCTTCTACTTAATTTTGTCCAAGCATATGTGGATGAAGCACCTGAGTATCAACTAATGGAAGATCATACTTTACTATTTTTTTAGGTTAAGGTTAAAAACATCTACAAAGCTAAAACAACTAGAAATACAAAAGCACGAAAAAGAAAAAAGAGAAGAACCCAGACAAGATTTGATCTCAATACTATGGAGGCCAAAACTGGGCTACTGAATGTTTTTATGTTTGTTCCTGTCCACCGTAAACCAAATTGGGTTTAATGTTCCCAGTGAGTTCTTTTTGCATGTGAAATTTGTTCATGGGGTGAAAATAACGGCTGTTGTAATCATAAAATCTGCTTCATCATTTTCTACTACTATGTTGTTTAACTTTTTTAAATTTAAATCTTTTGAAAGGTAGGTGGCACAATAAATTCCACTATTCTAACCTCATGCTTAATGATTATTTATCTATGTGGTTATTGATTTTGTCCCCCACAACCATTTAAAAGCACAAATTTGATAAGCCTAATGACATGACAATGGAAACCATATATATTCAGATTTCAGAGTAGTTGAATAATCTCTTTGATGGTATGTTTGGCAAGGATACCATAAAGCAAGGTCATAGTTCTGTCTGAGCTAATTAAGATGCTAAGCAATAGGCCTTTGATTTGGCCTGAATCATATTAGTGATGGTAAAAGGGAGGAACTCTACTTAAAACAATATAGCTGACAAACAATTGAAGCCTAAAAGAGTACATTTCAGTGATACAACAGAATTGGAAAAAAATGGGTGCCATCAAATCTGAAACTATTCTTATTAAAACTCAAAAGAGAGTCTACATTTGTAAGTGAACAAACTATCCAAACAGAGCTATAATATACACTCTTCCAATTTTTGGCTCATTGCAACCAAACAATTTTATATTCGTTAAGTTCATTGAAGGTGCATTTATGTCAGTACTGCAGCTTCTACTTCTAGCTAACACTCTATATATCTTGCACGCACTTACAGAGAGAGATATACACACATAGGCACACTTGGGATGTCTGCATACCCTTTCAGTATATCTTTCTCCTTCTCCATTCCTTCACTTGGGAAACCATGTTATCCAAATAGGAAACCCTCAGATTCACATGGTCTCAGGGCTTATTTGCTGATTTTGTGTTTGCCTGGTGTCCGTTTGCATGTCTGTGGCTGTTACGTCCTTGCAGGTCTACTGTCAGTTGATTGCAACTATTCAGTTTCTGAATCTGGTCTTCCTATGTTCCCCCCTCCCCCCCCCCCCCAGTTTTGTCATGGACAAGAAATATTCAGTGTGCATTCCATAAAGAATTGGACCTAACTAGTCAACTACCTTGCTAGTAAAATTTTGCTTGCTGATATGGGTAATAGATAATCAGAGATATCCAAGTACATTGAATCGCAAAGAATGTTACTCTCACAGGTCTCTGACTTGACCATATGGGAGCCTTGGTTGATACTCAAAAGTCAAAAGTAATCATTGAAGTGCTGGATTACATTTCCTCCTATATATATATATATATGGATGCCGTTAATGGTCAAAGATAACTACGAAGTTATAAAATATGCCAACAGTTGTCATTAATTTACGCATCTAGTCTAAATGACATCTTTTTTTACTTAGTTTTCTTTTTCCTAAGAAAACAAATGTTATTTGATCTATTTACTCTTTTCTTAATTTTCTCTCTAGCTCGGACACATGCAGATAGACATACAAACACACTCATGGGTTAAGAGCTCTAGCATTTGCAACTGCCAAGTTTCTGATTTTGATCTCTTCTGGTCACTGGTCTCCATTTCTCTTCCCATGACATATATGGACATGCAATAATTATTAGTGTGGCTTCGTCTGTCATGAACAAGCTGGTCAACCACCTAGCTCAAGTTCCAAAACAAGCATTAGCTGCTGCTGGAAATTGACATCTGATGCCAAGTACGTTGGACCACAAAGGGTGTTACTCTCACAAGTCTCTAATTAACTTAATCACAATGGACCTTAATACCCTAAGCTAATCATTGAAGTTGTGATTAACTTTAGCCTAGATAGGTAGACAAATCATAGTCTATACATCCAACTTAAAATCATAAATTATAGTAGTTCTTAGCAAAGGATACCCTTTTCATGGGCTGAGTCCCACATTAATGAGAGTAGGAAATATAGGATGTTTATAAGGTTTCACAAGCTCATTTAGCAATTTCGTAAGGTATGTTTGTATTGGTGGTAAGAGATGGAATGATAAATGATATCATTGTTTGAATGTTTAAAAATGAGATGGAAATGAATGGAATTAGAGGGACACCATCCCCCTACATACCACTCCATTTCCCCCCTCCAACTTGGAAGGTAAAGGATTAAATGAGTTATGAAATTATATTTTTATCCTTAGTCTTTATATTTTTGTATTTGAGATAAAAGTAATATGAGAATAATAAACTTATAATTATTATTATTTCATTCACTTCCACTAAAACTTTCAAATAAAGGAATGAAAACTTTCTTCCACTCTACCATCAAACATCCAAACAAAAATATGAAAACTTTATTTCATATCATCCCTTTCTATTTCATTATATATCATTCCATTTCACCCACTACAAAACATCCAAACATAGCCTAAATGATCATGGCTTTGCAGGTTTCCTTTTTTTAATCACTTACAATATTATACTCAATTTGCCCCTTGAAGCTAAGTTATAGATTGAAATAGAAGCGTGAATTTATTGTGGCATCAAAAGAGGGTAACATATGTGTAAACAAATGTTTTTCAACTTTTATAGTTTTTTATTTTGGTACGAGAAATATTTTTTTATTTTTTTGTGAAAAATAAATCACTTATAAAAAAATTCAATGTTTGATGTAAAAGTTGAAGAACAATATTTTCACAACTCATTAATTGGAAAAAAATGACACATTTTTTAATTTATTCAATAAACCAAAAATTATAAAATTAATTTTTTATGATTTGAAAATATTTTTACCTGAAATATTTTTTAAGAATTTATTTTATTAAGAATATTTGTGTTATCAAGTTATTTTTCATTACAACAAACGATTGAAAAAAGAAAAAGTGAA
This sequence comes from Styphnolobium japonicum, assembly GCA_023212625.1. Taxonomy (NCBI): domain Eukaryota; kingdom Viridiplantae; phylum Streptophyta; class Magnoliopsida; order Fabales; family Fabaceae; genus Styphnolobium; species Styphnolobium japonicum. Next base: position 6,710,920 of record JALBWW010000007.1, on the reverse strand, counting down.
ATGCAATTTTGGGCCCTTGGGCAAGAAAGTCTAGATAGTTGGGACATTTTTTTTAATGAAATTTCCATGCCTGGCCATTTGAGCTAATTAGCTGAACATACATTAAACCATCTTGTTTGGGTCTGGTCTGGAGAGCTATTCTGAATGTGCCCTATGAGTATGATCTGAAATTGGATGAGCCCAATTAAACTATTTCCTTTTATATAAAGCCCTCTACTGTTAGGCTGTTAGCTGTCATGATTCCTGAATATCATATGGTTATGAATTCTATATAGAATCCACCAAATCCACTCCCACATGACCAAGATTTTCAGTTCTAAATGATTATCAACTGTTCATCTGGTAATATAAACAAACTTTAGATAATCATTTGGAAGTGAGAATTTAAATAAAAATGATAAATTCAAACGATGTTACAATTTTTTAAGGTACCCAAAATTAGTGTGATAAATGCCTGACAGATTTTAAAATGGCAAAAAAGTAGTGTTTTTTAAATAGGTTCGATTGGACGGGTTGAATCACTAAACTTACCTAGTTACCTTATACTCGTCCAGGTAATATCTTACGATTGTTCTGGTGCTTCAAGTTCAACTATTCAAAAAGTGTAATTATATATATATATATAATATCTCACATATCTTACATATTTTTATTTATTTAAATTTTTTAATATTAAAAAAAAGAGAAGAGTAAAGAGAGAAAAAGGGAGAGAAAAAATATAAAAATAAAATGAAATATGTAATATAAATAATATGTATAACTATTATTTTTTACTCTTAAAAAAATTGACCTAAAAGTCGGCCATTGAGTTAAACACTTTTTCAATAAATCATGTTGTTTTTAGATTATAAGACCTAAAGTTGTTTAAAATTTACAGAAATAATAATAAAAAAAAATTGAAAAAATAAAGAATACGCTAAATCCCTAATATTCATTTTCTGTCTTTGTCTTTTTTAACTATTGATTTATATTTGGTTTGATTATTGGTTTAACCAATAGAATCATTAATTATTCTTTAGTTTAAAACATTGCAAAAAGAGTAGGCTAAATTATTGTGTATTAAAATTGAATTGACTAATGTAGTAAAAAAATTAAATTCACTAGTCCACATTTTAAATTTTCATTTTAGTAATTTTTTTTACAATAACAACCTGGAGTTATTCATTTTTACTTTTAAATTTAAAAAATAACTTCCCCTCCTTAACTGGTACAATAGATCAAGCAACATTAACCACTATTTAAGGTGCATCTATATCCACCATTTTATTATTTATTATTAAAAGATATATTTATGGCATAATTTTAATGTAGAAATAAATTCTATCTTCACATATTTTGATATATACTTATTAAGGGAAAGAATATCACAAAAATATAACATGCTTACATTCATGAATGAGAAGATATCAAATCTACTATGATATAAAATTACATAATAATATCTGTGGAAATTATCAATTTTCCTTTATTTCAAAACTATCTCACAATTGTCTTTTATACATCTCTACCAAATCATGTGAGGATTTACCTTTCTTAAAAACCTCGTACGCTCTTATAAAACTATTTCTCTCATACTTATTAATCAAACAATTTTTCAATACATGTATTTAGATTTCACAATAATTTACTTGGCAAGTGTGAATAAGCACTATATTATTATTTTACTATTAAAAATATACACCTCCCATATAATACAACTCAAAAAAAGAACCTATTAATAATTATCAAAATAGGAATTTATCTCAAACATAATATTTAGTGCTCATTTGATATATTTTTCTTGATAAAAAATATTTTCTAAAAAAATACTTTTTGTTATATTTTTGTGTGTTTCGATAAGTACTTTTTTTTTAAAAAAAATAAATTACAAAAAAAACATATTTTATACTTTTTTAGCTAAATTTTGGACTGGTTTGATTTTTTTTTAAAGATTTTTTTTTAAAAATTTAAAACTATTTTATATTTGTATGCAATATTTAATAAAGGGCTAGTTTGGATGGATTTTTTTTTCAAAAATATTTTTTTATATGATATTTTAAAAAAAGAAAACTATTTTATATTTGAATACAATATTTGAGAATATCTTATTTTATATTTGAACAATTTTTTCATATTATAAAAAAGATCTTTTATTAAAAGCATAAAAATCTAGTTAAAAAAAAACATTTAGTGCTTCAACTATTTTATTTTTCAAAAGTTCATCCAAGCACACTGATATATAAGAAAAGTACTTTTAAAAAAATATTTAACAATAAAAACACATTCAAATGAACACAAGATCTTTCTTTATATTTGAATATTTTTTCTGTTATAAAAGGGTATTTTTTATAACTACAAATATTTAGTTTTAAAAATCACATTTTGTGCCTTTTTTAATGCTTCAACTTTTTTTTAATCAAAAACTCATCCAAGCACACTAAAATATAAGAAAAATACTTTTTATAAAGATTTGTCAACTAGAAAAACATATCGAATACTTTGGTGCTTAAAAAAAAAAGATCTTCTTAAATATTGGATTCAAACATAAAATATTTTTTAATTTTTATAAAAAAATATTTTCTATAAAAATAACTCATATAAAAAAGATATTTTTTTATAAGCTCATCCACCCAAATTAGCCCCTTAATATATAAAAATTAATAGGTATGCATTGTGTACATAAGCATTCTAGACATTTATAAGGGCATTTTTTAGAGTTATGTATATTTATAATATGGTCTACATAATCTTACGTTTATTTAATGTTAAATGGAATATTTATAATAAACTATGTCGACTTAACAATTTATCCTTAATATTTTCATGAACAAAAGTATATTAATATTATTGTTGTAAGATAATTACAGAAGTTATTATGATTAAAATTGAAATCAATTCTCTTGATAAATAAGGGTTTGATAAAATAAACTGGACACATAGTATGACTTTCTTGAAGAATATAAAGTGAAGTTCGGTGAGCAAATATCACGAAAGATTTAATGAAATAAAAAATAAGCATATTAAGCACGTGAGAAAAAAAAAAAAAAAAGCAAGCAACGAAATGAGTGCATTTTTATTATTATTATCTATCTATTATCTATATTTCTATATGTGTATGCATGTGAATCTGGCGGTAACGGATTGGAAAGTAAAGAGAGAGAATAATAAATGCGTGCCAAATATGGGGAAGGCTGAATAAGAAGTAAAGAAGCGAATGACCGGGGCCAATTGGTTTCGTTTTTCCATAAAAGGAGGGAATTTTACGAACAAAATAGAGTCAGTCCCCCAAGTCCAACTTTTTTATTTGATGATTTTGATTTCAAAAAGAAAAAGAAAGAGTATTAATCCACCAACACCATTACCAGAACCAGAAACTATCACACGCACACACCATTCACAACATGCCAACAACACCAAATGAATCTCAAAAAATGAATGAACGCTATTACTAGTCACGTCACGATTCACTTATTATTACTCATTAGTGTGTTTATCTGCTCTCTTTCATTTTCCATTTCTATATGTATACTTATATAAGTAGGTTTCGTAGATGCAGTTGAAGGAACCTCTTCTCTTCTCTCTCTGCTAATAAGCCAAAGAAAAGAGGAAGATGGGAGGCCTCGAAGAACTCAAGAAGGAGAACGTCGATCTCGTGAGTGTTTCTTGCACCTTTCTTTTTTCTTGTATATATTATATACTCTCTTTTCCTTTTGCTTCTCATCGTTTGTCGAATGCGCCGATTTCTCTTTTTTTATTTTATTTTATTCCCTTTAATGAGATTAATTCATGCGTCATTGGTGATTCCTTTGTTCTATTTTGTATTGGATTTCGAACATGCAGCTGGTTATATTTAGTGCTTCGAAAATTTGTGAAGTTGTTCTGATTATTATTTTTTATTTCAAGATTTCTGATCATGTCTCGTACTTTTATCAATTACGTTTCAATCTATTATGGCATTTTCTTTTGTGTGCGCGCGTGGCTCTATTGATTCAAATAATCCACACGTCTTGATATCACTTAATCTACGAGTCTTAGGTAATTAATCACAAGGTGTGACTATGTTGACGCTCCATCTGGACAGACTCTAGTGCAGAGATTCGAATCTTATTGAAAACATCTTGGTGTGATCAGTGATGAATACAGAAATTTTAGAGAATGAGGGCAAGCACAAAAACAATCTCTCTCTTCATATGAAAAAAAATTAGTTTGGTGAAATTTACTCATTCATTTACTTGGTGGGGACAACATTTAAAAGATAACAGGGGCTGAAATGACAAATTATGACTATAGTAATAGAAATTTTTTAAAATTGATTGGGCTATGTGCCCGCACATCTTGTATTGTTGATCCTTCATTGCTTGTGGCCACGGCAAAGCAGACGCCTAAACGAGAATTAGTCTCATACTCAAAGATTATTATGTGGATACCTCGTATCCTCACCAAAAAAGACTCTTAGTAATTTTATTTGTTATTCCAATTACCAATTATTTACATTGAAAAACTCTCTTGTGAACTCAAAACGTTTTCAATCTACGGCAACATTTGGCAATATCTGTATCCTGTAGCTCTATTTTTTATCGGAAAGTTTGCCAAGTTGTTAGGGATGTGTGATATGTATAAGTGCTTGTGTTTGCAGGAGCGAATACCTGTGGACCAAGTTTTCCGAGAACTGAACTGTTCGAAGGAGGGTCTCACAAATGAGGAAGGCCAAAAGAGGCTGCAAGTTTTTGGGCCCAACAAGTTAGAAGAAAAAAAGGCAATGAATCTCCATCTAGCTAGTTGCTATTTGGTTTACTGCATAACGTGTTCTACCTTCAATTTGTGTTAGTTTAGAGAGGACCATGCTAATTGATTAATAATTTACAAAGCCTTGACCTTGAAATCTTGAAAACAGGAAAGTAAGGTGCTGAAATTCTTGGGCTTCATGTGGAACCCTTTGTCATGGGTCATGGAAGCGGCTGCTATTATGGCCATTGCATTGGCAAATGGAGGGGTAACGACTTTGAACTCTCTGCAAGCACTTGATCACAAGAAATAAAATGAAAGAAAATAAGACAAAAACTCCTGCAATATTATACTATTTGCTTACGATGTTGCCCTTTATCTCTTGTTTTATTCTCACTTACATCATTTTACAAACATACAGGGCAAGCCACCAGACTGGCAGGATTTTGTGGGAATAGTGGCATTGCTTTTTATCAACTCAACCATTAGTTTTATAGAAGAAAACAATGCAGGCAATGCTGCTGCAGCACTTATGGCTGGTCTTGCTCCCAAAACCAAGGTATAATTGCCACAATAGCTAAGGTGTTATGGTATTCATATATAGGTAGGCATGACATGTTTTATGTCAATTCTGTTTGAATGGATGGCAGGTTCTAAGAAACGGAAAGTGGACTGAGGAGGAGGCTGCTATATTGGTACCAGGTGATATCATCAGCATTAAATTGGGGGACATCATCCCAGCTGATGCTCGTCTCTTGGATGGAGATCCACTCAAGATCGATCAGTCTGCACTTACTGGTGAGTCTTTGCCTGCTTCAAAGAATCCAGGTGATGAAGTCTTTTCTGGGTCCACAGTAAAGCAAGGAGAGATTGAGGCTGTTGTAATTGCTACTGGGGTACACACCTTCTTTGGTAAGGCTGCTCACCTGGTTGACAGCACTAACCAAGAAGGGCACTTTCAAAAGGTACTATCTCTTGCTCTTTTGTATTACAATGTTATGAAAATCTTATGTCCAAGAAAATTCAACGAGGGCAGGGTAGTGTATTGAACTTTTCTGATGTGCATTTGATGGTTATGACTTGGTCAGGTGTTGACAGCCATTGGTAACTTCTGCATTTGCTCAATTGCTGTGGGCATGGTTATAGAGATTATTGTCATGTACCCGATTCAGCACCGCAAGTATAGGAATGGAATTGACAATCTCTTGGTGCTTCTTATTGGAGGGATTCCTATTGCCATGCCAACAGTCTTGTCAGTAACAATGGCTATTGGTTCCCATCGGCTGTCCCAGCAAGGTGCTATCACCAAGAGGATGACAGCCATTGAGGAGATGGCTGGGATGGATGTTTTATGTAGTGACAAGACTGGCACTCTAACGCTGAACAAGCTCACTGTAGACAAGAGTTTGGTTGAGGTTAGATGAAAAACAAATGATTTTTTAATTGATTCTTTATATATGATTTAGGATCCATCAATTTAATGTTCAATTAATAAATTTTTATGATTTGGGATGGTCAATGGTGTAGAGCTCTTACTGATTTACTAATCATGGAAGTGATTTGTCCATATTGCAGGTTTTTGCAAAAGATGCTGACAAGGACACTGTAATTTTGCTTGGAGCTAGGGCATCTAGGGTAGAGAACCAAGATGCTATTGACGCTTGCATTGTTGGAATGTTGGGTGACCCAAAGGAGGTTTGTAATTTCTTCCAAAGGGTATCTTGCTTGCTAGTTGCTGCTTGCCGAAAAACCTTAGATAGGATCAACAACCAGGTTGGAATATAAATTTTCAAAGATGTTCAGTTCAAAGCATCACGCTTAGAGTAGGCAATTTAGTATCCCCTTAAAATTGGGAGTGAAAAACTCGGCTGATTTTTTCGTACAATTTTTCATATAAAACCCATCCCTGAAGTTTTCGTTGGATCTTGAATGGAACAAAGGCAATCATATCGTAGTATAAGATCTCCAAACTTTGCTTGATGAGACTTAATATTGATCACGGTATCATACAAATAGGATAAATTGCTAAGTTTTGGGGTATGAGCTTGTTGAGCAACTCCTGCACATGATACAAGAAAAAGTCAAATTTTACATGCTTAAAGTACTCTTGTTGGCCTGGTGAACGGCTTCGGCTTTTAGCCTCGTAAAATCTCCTAGGGTGGCTCTCTTAAGTCTTAACGAGCATATCAAACCTTTGATTATCATGACCATTGGTCCTTGATAGATTACTGCTTTGACAACTTTCACGTACTTGTTACAGGCCAGAGATGGCATTACAGAGGTGCATTTCCTGCCCTTCAATCCAGTGGACAAGCGTACAGCCATAACATACATAGACACTGAGGGCAATTGGCACCGAGTAAGCAAAGGGGCACCAGAGCAGGTAAATAGATCTTTTATTGCACAAGATTGATGTCTCTTGTTTCCTTGTATAACGTCCATCACTTATGTAGCTCATATTGAAATTATTGCCAGATTATAGCTCTTTGCAATCTCCGGGAAGATGTGAAGAAGAAAGTCCATTCCATTATTGATAAATTTGCTGATCGGGGTCTCCGTTCCCTTGGTGTTTGCAAACAAGTGAGTTGTGGTTCTTTGTACCCGTAAATGTTCCGATCTTTCAAGCAATGATGAGTCAACTTAAAGTTAGTTTTGTGATTAATTATCTACTTCCAGGCAGTGCCAGAAAAGAACAAGGAGAGTGCAGGAGGACCATGGCAGTTTGTGGGCCTTTTGCCTCTCTTTGACCCACCTAGGCATGACAGTGCAGAGACCATTCGCCGTGCTCTCCATCTTGGAGTGAACGTTAAGATGATTACAGGTGATCAGCTAGCTATTGGCAAGGAGACTGGTCGCAGGCTTGGCATGGGAAGCAACATGTACCCTTCTTCCTCCCTCCTTGGCGAGCACAAGGATGAGTCTATTGCTGGCCTTCCAATTGATGAGCTTATTGAGAAGGCTGATGGCTTTGCTGGCGTCTTTCCTGGTAAATAGTTATATTTACAGTTTATAAAATTTATGTGAGGTGCCTTACATTGGTGATCTTAACAATTTAATACTCGATAATAACTTGCTGCAATTATTTCTAGAAACAAACTGAAGGATGAGATGCTCTTTATTTTTTTTAAAGGAATATTTTACTTCATTAATTGAGACATAATTTTGTTATGAATAACTTCAAAAATCGTTTTTCAATTAATAACTGATGTCAAGTGCAGAGCACAAATACGAGATTGTGAAGAGGCTCCAAGATAGAAAACACATATGTGGGATGACTGGAGATGGTGTCAATGATGCTCCTGCCCTGAAAAGGGCAGATATTGGAATTGCAGTGGCTGATGCAACAGACGCAGCTCGAAGTGCATCTGACATAGTCCTGACAGAGCCTGGTTTGAGTGTGATTGTGAGTGCAGTCTTGACAAGCAGAGCCATTTTCCAGAGAATGAAGAACTACACCATTTATGCTGTTTCTATAACAATTCGGATCGTGCTGGGCTTTATGCTGCTAGCTCTTATCTGGAAATTTGATTTCTCACCTTTTATGGTTTTAATCATTGCCATACTAAATGATGGGACAATTATGACCATTTCCAAGGATAGGGTGAAGCCATCTCCTATGCCAGATTCATGGAAGCTGAATGAGATTTTCGCCACAGGCGTAGTGCTTGGTGCCTATCTGGCTGTTATGACTGTTGTCTTCTTCTGGGCTGTTCATGCATCTGATTTCTTCTCAGTAAGAATAAAGCTCCTTTTAAGAAGACTTCAGAAAAAGAACTTACAAAATCATTTCATGCTTAACCAAAAGTACAAAAATATTGGCAGGAAAAATTTGGCGTCAGATCTATCAGGGAGAACGAAGATGAGCTCACAGCAGCTGTTTACCTTCAAGTGAGTATTGTAAGTCAGGCTCTCATCTTTGTTACTCGGTCAAGGAGCTGGTCTTTCGTTGAACGCCCTGGTCTCTTGCTTGTTGTCGCCTTTATCATAGCACAGTTGGTGAGTTGTTATAAAAAGTTTGATTTGCTGATGCTGTTTCTCTAGGGTATAACAAATTACTGAACTCTGGTATTTGTTTTTCTGAATAATTTATCTTAGATTGCCACAATCATAGCTGTGTATGCAAACTGGGGCTTTGCAAGGATGAAAGGAATTGGGTGGGGTTGGGCAGGTGTCATTTGGCTCTACAGCATCGTTTTCTACATCCCGTTGGATATTCTTAAATTCATCATCCGATATGCTTTGAGTGGCAAGGCATGGAATAATATTACCGAGAACAAGGTGCGATTTCAATGTTGTGTACTAAACGGAATGTTATAAATGGCAAATGTGTATCTCTCTGACTATATGCTCTTTTGTGCTCTATGATGCAGACTGCTTTCACAACAAAGAAGGATTATGGAAGGGAAGAGCGAGAAGCACAATGGGCTACAGCTCAACGCACGCTACATGGGCTGAATCCTCCTGAAACAGAGCAGATCTTGAATGAAAAGAACAACTACAGGGAATTGTCTGAACTCGCAGAACAGGCCAGGAAACGTGCTGAAGTTGCAAGGTAATGCCCAGTGAATGCTTACCTGCAATTTTTCTTATTTAAAGCTGAACCGTAACCAATCTGATCTTTTTGTTTTATAGGTTGAGGGAGCTTCACACACTGAAGGGGCATGTTGAGTCCGTTGTGAAACTCAAGGGACTTGACATTGAGACAATTCAGCAGCATTACACCGTTTGAGTGAAGCAAGTCCTTTGGGAAGATAGGAGTTATAAGATAAAAGAAAAAAATAGGATTGTCACAGTTCATTATGTTGTCCTTTATCATCTTAAACCTCATTTGGATTTAGAAGGATGCATGGGCTATGAAATAATCCAATACTTTGAGATTGTGCAAGATAATCCAAGATTGGGTAGATGTTATTATCCTAGTTTGAAATGTTATTTGACTTCATTTTGAAATCTTTTTTCGCATTGTTACTGGTATCCTAAGTGGTATACTATATTGTTTTCTCGGCGGAAAATAACATAAAAATAAAAGTGTCGTGCTCGTTAGATCAATTTGTTATTATTCGTCAAAATGCCAGTGCTAAATTAGCCTCTCTATTTCATGCTCATCGAATGTGGAGATTGAAGTTGCCTTTCTGACTTAAATATTGGGGAAAAAGAAAAGAGTAAAATTATTCAGATGCCTATTCAATATGGTGTTAATTCTTAATACTCATCTAAACTTTATAAACAACTCAAGCAACATATTTAGATCATCACAGTGGAAGCAAAATAGATTGACAACACTTACTTCTCGTCATTGTAATTTGATTCACTCTTCTGCTCTGATCAGACCTTATGACAAACACTTGTGACCCGGTTTCAGCTTGGCTTTACAAACCTATACTCGCTCATAATTCTTTGGTGTTTTGTTTCTGAAAAAAGGAGCAAGCTTAATGACCCAAAACAGAAAACAACACATTCAATGGAGTTGGGCGTGGAAACATGAGAGTGCAAGATTTTTGCACATAAGCGTTGCTGAGATAATGGGTTAAATGTAAGCAGAGAATGAACCACATTGAAAACCAATTTCTTGTAAAAATAGCAACACATCTGTTGCGAGAAACACAACAAACGGTAAATTCCTTTTTTTTGTTTTTGGTATAAAACAAACGGTAAATTCTATCATGTGGATAAATGTGATGGTATAATTATTCATATTTTGAAAGTCCTTTCATCTAAAATGGTTTTTCGTTTTTTTTTTTTTCTTTCAAATTGATGGTGATAAGCCTTCTGACATCTCAAAGATAAGTGTCAATTTATCCTCAAACCACACTTTACCTTGTTTAAATAGTGTGATAACCTTATTAAAGTTAGAAAATTGTCAAATTGGCACGTACAACTAGGCATCCTTCCTGCCATTAATTCACTATCTAGCTGTTCTGCTCAAGGGCAAACAGCTCCTGCAAGTTTCGGGTCTATACAGAAGGAAAAAGAAAAGAAAAAAGCCGCACGTTTGATGGTGGTTGTGTGTCAATGAGAGAGAGCGCGTGGTTGATGGCATGGCAGATGGCAATGCAGATCTATTAAAAGGCGTAATTCTAGTCTCATGGTCTTACCTCCTAGTATTTACTTCTTGTCTAAATATACACGCTGCATTTAAGCCTTCTACGCAGATTGATACACATATAGTAAACTAATAGTCTCGTGGAAAATATATTCAAGTATATAGCAGTGTGAAATTATTAAAGCTGTGTGTGTGTTTGTGTCTGCGTGTATATATACAGTAGGCATCTTGTAGTTTGACAGTGTCAATTAAGCAGACAAAAAGATGAACAAGACATAAGAAACATGCAGAAGAAATGAAAGCAAATATAGTGATTATAACTCTATTAGCACTTCTTTTGCTCACACAGTCTCTTGCAGAAACTAGAACGCCTCCCCACCAACACAAACAAGAAGAAGAATTGAGAGGATCTGGAAGATCTAGAAGCAGAAGCAGACGGCCTAGCAGCAGAAGAAGCAGAAGCAGTGGAGGAAGAAGGACAAGAGGGTCAAACTGCGACCCATTTTACCTATTTCTATATGGAACCTGTGGGAACTGGCCTTTCCCAACCTTCACTTCCCCAGACAACCCATTTGATCAAACACCAAGACCATGTCCTAGCCCGAATCCGCCACCACTGCCACCCCTAGTAGCATCACCTCCACCAATCTCTTACACACCAAGAATCCCATCTCCACCTCCAGTAGTGCAATATTCTCCACCACCTTTGGCACCTTCCCCGCCACCACTAGTTTTCCCTCCACCACCTTCACTACCGCCACCCTCACCTCCACCACTCTGTCCACCACCGGCTGCTCCACCCTGTCCATCTCCACCCCCTGCTCCACCCTGCTGTCCATCACCACCCCCTGCATCACCATGCTGCCCATCACCAACGCCTACTTCTCCACCTCCTTCAGTTCCATCACCCTCCCCGCCACCTTCTCCGCCATTAGTTCCATCACCACCGCCACCATCCCCATCACCACCACCACTCATTATTCTTCCACCATTGATAATTCCACCACCACTTGTCCTTTCTCCTCCCGCACCAGATATACCACAAACACCAACATTTCCATGGCTATCACCTCCGGATATAGTCACTGATCCACCACCTGCTTCAGATGGGTCCACCCCAGCACCGCCACTTGTCCCGATGTTTTCGACACCGCAGCTTCCAGTACTACCACCGGAAGATCCATTCTCATTTGCACCACCTCTCATATCAACCCCAACTGCACCAGACATCTTCTTGCCACCTCCAGTGTTTCCGGAACTCCCAGACAATCCACAAGAACCAACACCACCGGCTTTTACAATGCCACAGACACCAGATATTTTGTTGCCGCCACCGTTGGTTCCTGAGCTCCCAGAGGAACCACCAGCTTTTACCATGCCACAGACACCAGACATTTTGTTGGCGCCACCGGTGGTTCCTGAGCTCCCAGGTAATCCACAAGAGCAGCTTCCATTTCCCTCGGCGCCGCCAGCACCGGAGAGCTTTCTTCCTGAACCATCGGAAGAGCCACCATCATCTGATTCGCCTCCGTTTAGAAACTGAGTGCTTCGCTTCGTTTATATACATGCTTAAGTATTGTATTGTGTTTAAATAATCGGGCAAGTTTCGATTTTGTTTTAATTGATGTGTTTTCCTATAATTACAAGAAGGAAGAATAGCAACTTGCATTAGAAAATGAAATGATGCAACATGAAAAGAAACACGTCAGCTCGGTATCAACAGTATTATATTTTCTATACAATGTCCTATACAAAACAAGGATTAAGAATACAAACATTTCCAAACAAAATAAACAAAAATATCTAATATTTTCTTTAGGATCTGTTTGGTTCTAAAGGAAAGAAAAGGAGAGGAATTTTAATAAAGAGTGAAAGGAAGAAAAAAAAATGTAAGAAAAAAGATTTTAATTAAATATATATTTAATTCAAAAGAGGAGAAGAGAAAGAAAAGAATAATTTTTAATTAGATATAATTTGGAGAGAAGGAGATGATTTTTAATTAGATATATGTTTAATTAAATATATATTCGATTCAAATGAGAGAAGGAGGAGGAAAAGGGGGAGAAGAGAAGGGAGAGGATGATTTTTAATTAGATATATATTTAGAGAGGAGGAGATGATTTCTAATTAGATATATGTTTAGTTTAGGAAGGAATGAAAGAAATTTTAAAACTAATTTATTATTTTATCTTTATTGTTTTTTATAAATAAAATAAAATAAAAAATACATATTAAAATAATTTATCTGTAAAGGAAATAGAAAGAAAATCAAAAACCAAAATAGAAGGAAAAGCAAAAGTAAAGCATGCATTAGAATAAAACAAAGAAAAAGTAAAAGTAAAAGAAAAGAAAGGAAGCAAGAACAAAGAAGCAAAGAATAAAACAATAGAAGAAAAATAAAAAATAAAGAAAATATGAAAAAGACGGTGTACTTGAAAAAAGAGAATAAAAAAAACTAAACGATCAAGTAAATATAAAAGAAATTTGTAATTAGGACAATTTTGAATTTTAATGTATAAGTAGGGATGATTTGGTTAATGTATTTAAAATTTTAACTGTCAACCTTATCTTCTTCCAAAACTCTTCACTTTTATATTAAGTTAGGAAAAGAAAAAGGGATGGAAAAGAAAAAATAAGGGAAGGGAAGGGAATGAATGAGATACAATGATGGAGGATACTTTTTCCTTTGATTAGATATTTAAGTAAAAAATAAGGGGTTCCCTTCACCCTTCTTGCTCTTAATTTGAAGAAAAATAATTTTAAAATTTTGAAGGAGAACGAGGCTTCCTCCTCTTTCCCTTCATTTGAAGTTACTTAAACAAAAACTTAAAAAAAAAAATTCTATTTTTTCCTTTTCCTCTCTATACTTGTATCTAAACAATGCATGGCTGAAGAGAGATTTCGCTCTCTTCTCTTTCTCTTAAAAAAATTAAACTAAATAAACATAATTTAAAATAACTCCTCTTCTCCCTTCCCCTCCTTCCAAAGAAAAAAAAAACCAACTTAACTGACTGTTAAGATATTGGTGGGTCATTCTGAAACGAAATTCTATGGCCAAAAGAAAATTATTGAAAAGGATTTATTTATTTATTTATTTTATAGATTATGCCAACTATCATTCATGATTGCAGTTTAACGGACCCAAAAGACAAGCACTGTTTCCAAATTTTTCTTTTGCTGGGAGGAAAGTGAAAACTTTAAGTTTAAACTTGGGCTGGCCTCCTGTTTCCTTGAATTTGAATTTGAATTTTTGAAAAAAATATAAAATTAAGATTGACAGAAATTTGAAGCCCACATGTGAACTTGGAACTGTCATCTCATCTCATCAGAATCCAACCCTTCTCTGAATCTGAGGTTTCATTTCAATTTCAATTTTCATTCGAAAAATGTCTGCTGATTTACCCGACGAATGCTGGGAATCGGTGTTCAGATTCCTGAGCCACCACCGTTACTTGGAGTCTCTATCACTGGTCTGCAAGCAATTCCTTTCCATCACGAACCGCGTTCGATTCTCTCTCACAATCTGCGACCCAACAATCACCCTCCTTCCTCGCCTCTTCGCAAGGTTTCCAAGGCTCAGATCCATCGACCTCAGCCACTTCCGCGGCGACCTCCACGCCGTTCTTCACCATATTTCACGATCTGGGTTGCACCTCCATTCGCTCAACCTTTCCAACCAGAAAACTTTCCCCGTTGATGGGTTGCGAGAATTGGGTTCCAATATCAGAAATTTGAGGGCTTTGATCTGCTCCAACATGGGTTCTCTCAAAAACGGCGATCTTCTCGTAATCGCCGATTGTTTCCCGTTTCTCGAAGAACTCGACATTAGCTTCCCCGAAGACGTTTTCACTGTCCCCGTCTCTGATTTTGGGGTAAAGGCGTTGTCTTTGGCACTTCGGAACCTCCGCAAGGTTAATCTCTCTGGTAATTACTTCATCAATTCTTCTTCCCTTTTCAACCTATGCAAGAACTGTGAGTTTCTTGAGGAAGTCGCAATTTTTGATTGCGATTTCATAAGCCAATCAGCTATTGCTTTTGCAATCCGTGAGAGACCCAGTTTGAATTCCATCTCCGTTAGCAATCTGGGGAATGGAATGAAAAAAGGGGATTATGCAAGACCAAACGTTACTTTGGATTTCATTGGTTCGTTGATGAGTTTGAAAAGTTTAACTGCTATTGATTTGTCATTTTCTTCTATTTCGGATGAGTTGCTGTTTTCGGTTGCAGAGGAAGGTCTTCCCCTCACGAAGCTTGTCCTCCAAGGATGCTGCAACTATAGTTATGCTGGAATCTTTTGTTTGTTGTCGAAATGTCAGCTTATCCAACAATTGGATCTTCAAAATGCTGAATTTTTGAATGATGAACGTATCAGCGAGTTAACTGTTTTTCTTGGTAATTTGATATCTGTAAACCTTAGTGGTACTAGGCTGCTCACCAATTCAACCTTCTTTGCACTCACCAGGAACTGTCCTTTGCTCAATGAGATCATAATGGAGAGAACAGATATTGGAACAAATGGGGTAGAGGATTCTTTGATGGGTTTTGTTGTAAACTCTCAAGTGAAATCTCTCCATTTGGCTCACAATTCAAGGTTGAGGGATGAAAGTATCCAAATGTTTGCTTCTATTTGCCCCAATTTGCAGGTGCTTGACTTAAGCTCTTGCTGCGGCATCTCAGAAGGTGTTGTTGAAGTTTTGAAGAGATGCTGTAAGATTAGGCATTTGAGCTTGGCCTTCTGTTTAGGACTGAAGCTGTTTGGGATAAATTTTGAAGTTTCCAAACTGGAGGTGTTGAACTTATCACGGTCAGGGATTAATGATAAAGCACTCTCAATAATCTCAAAGAGTTGTTGTGGGCTACTGCATCTGGACATGGAAAATTGCTCTAATGTCTCAGCAAAGGGAGTGAAGCAGGTGGTAGAAAACTGCAGACTGCTGAGAGAGATAAATTTGAAGTGCTGTAATAAAGTGGCTGCTGATATTGTTGCTTGGATGGTATTTTCAAGGCCATCATTGAGAAAGATAATGGCTCCTCCTGGCTTTTGTCTTAGTGAGAGCCAGAGGGAACTCTTCTTGCGTCATGGATGCCTTGTTTGCTAGTATGTAAGAGATTCTGGAAGTGCTCTCTGAAATGTAAGATGTTTTCGTTTTCTTGAGCTACATCTCTGAGAAATAAAATTAGAAAATAAATCAATTTACATTTGTTGTATATGTTTATCAGTTTATGCATTATAATTGCATAAATAATTGTGCATTTAAGTACTTGTAACCAGTGTTATTAAAACCGGATCGGACCGGCCGGTGGACCGGTAAACCGGTCAAGTGACCGGTCTGGGTGACTAGTTAGATTGGGTATGTCTCAGAACCGGTCCGACCCGGCCGATTTTGAATGAAAACCGGTGACCCGGTTGGTTGAACCGAAACCGGCAGGGTCACTAAATTAAAAAAAAAATTTTTAAACTTTGAAAAATCATAACTTTTGACTTGTTTGTCCGATTTAGACTAATTATATGTTCATTTTATATAACTTTTCGAGATCTACACCATAATAGTCATATTTTTTTAAAAATAAATATATTTTAGTTATTTATAATGATAAATATCATCATATGTAGTGTGTATTTATATATATATATATATATGTATTTAAATATTTATTTAATTTTATGCGATTCGACCAGTGACCACTGGTTGAACCAGTGACCCAGTACCCTCACCGAGTCGACTACCGGTCCAGTTTTTATAACTATGCTTGTAACCCTTTTTTATAATAATGTAACTAATGTATATTGCAAGCAGTTGTTTTTTTTTTCTATATACAATTCCGAATTGTATTGCTTTTCTTTGCTACATTCCGAATTATATTACTTGGATTCTTCTATGTTTATTGGTAATAGTTTCATCATTCATTTTATAAGGTGATGTTATTGAGAGGGTAGTTTTGGAGGGGAAAATAAATTAGAAGTATAGAAGTAGCACTTCGGATACGGCGCTACAACTAGCACTCAATCATCATTCGCCAATAAATATTTCGTTCAACAACTCGTATGTTAATCAAACTCCTTTTTAAACGAGTCTAAACAGTAAACACACTTCGAAAAGTGATTTGCTGCAAAGTGTGTATAAGTGCAGAAAAATTCAGAATTCCAAATGTACTAATTGTGATTTTTTTTTTATGACTAGTTTGATACCCGTCCTCTGGACGGGGACTATATAATTTATTTAAGATTATAACAGAAGTTTTATATTATCTAAGTTTTTACCAATAAAATTATTTGTAAATTTATAAAATAAAATAAATTCAAGAAGTTCGTGCTCCTTATTATCAAGAAAAATTAATGAGTAAAATTAAATTTCATGGTAGCATATAAAAATAATTTTAAAAATATTTCAATGACAATTTAAAAATAAAATATTACAAAAAAAACTGGTCTAATAAAAAATTGCATAACATATTATTAATTTTTTAATAAAATTTAAAATTTTTTCCACCAAATATCTAAAACAAAGGCAACAATCCCGCGAATGTAATTTTTATATATATTATATATAGGGATGGCGGGACTCAATGAATTGTTTTTTTTTTGTTTTTTTTCTTATTAAAAATCTATAATTTATATATATATATATATAAATGTGTTTTATAAATAAAATGTTCATAAAATTAAGAAATAAAGGTTTAAATATTTCTATAATAATAATAAAATTAAAAAAAAATTCTTAATTTAACTTCATAAAAATGAAAAAATAAAATGAAGTTTCATTTCTAAAACAAATTAAATCATTAGTCCCGCCATGCCAACATATAATTTTTTTTTGCGGGCACTCGAGCTCCAAAATCCTTAAGATGGGAAATATATATATATTAAAGGGAGCCAATGAAATATATTTTTTAATGTATATATATATTATATAAGGATGGCAAAATAAATAGTCTGGCCAATGAAATATGTTGTTTTATATATTATATAGAGTTAGTTCAGTCAATGAATTATGTTTTTATTTTTATTTTTTTCTCAGTAAAAATCTATAATTTATATATATATATAATTGCTTAAATGTTCATAAAATTAAGAAATAAAGGATTAAATATTTCTATAATAATAAAACTTTAAAAAATATTTTCTTAATGTAATTCCATAAAAGAAGAAAAATAAAATAAAGTTTCATTTCTAAATCGTTATAAAAAAAATTTAAACATAAAGATGAATTTTTTTTACAAATATGCCAACATATAATTTTTTTCTCTTGGCGTCAATCCCGCCTTCCATTTACAGGTCGAGCACCAAGAAAATTCTTAGGATGACAAAGATGGGAAAGAGCCAATTAATATGTTAGCATTCCAAGCATCATCAGAAAATGACCGATTGATCGGTTAGTGTAGTGAGTAAAAATTAAATACCTTAAGCCTTAAAAGCTCTATAATTGTATCATCATCAAGGGACACCTCAAGTGTTATGCTCAAATCAGTAACAACATCCTAACAAAAGTATAAATGACATAAAATAGAATAAGTAAATATAAAGACAACCCCAACCTAAACATCAAAATGTTAATTGAGTCACTGGAAGGTTGAAAGATCACTTTTTGTATAAACTTCCTTGAACATCATAGATACAACCAATATTACATATTAATTTAGGCTTGTTGGTCAAAACATAATTACAGTGAAGTCAATTGAATCTTAGTACAAATAAAATAATTTATTGGTAAAATATATGAGATTAGTTGTACAACAAATGGACAATACAACTAAGGAGCCTATACCCCCCCTCACAAAAAAAAAAAGAAGGAGAGGTGCTATGCTTTGATCAATTGTCAATGCCTATAGGTTATAGCAAGTACATCAAGCAAAGAGATAAAAACTAATAATAGAAGAAATAAACATAAATACTTCAACTGCATACTATAAACAGGAGAGAAATGAAAATAATTATATATGGTCTAGGGCAATTTCATATCCAATATAAGTCCATTTTTTCCTCAACATCAAGGATAATCTATGGTTTTTAATCTAACTAAAACTAAACACACAGAAAAGCACTTGCAATAAAAAATAATGGTAGAATTATTGCAGTTTGGTAAAGCATTAAACAAAACCCAAAGGGCTTTGATACTTACCTCCCTCTATAGAGCCTCATCAAGCCCCTACTTATCATTAGGAGTAAATTGTAATGTCTTTGGCATACAATTGAGTCGAACAATTTCATATCTTGTAAAGCAAAGAAACAAATGAAAGTTTAACTTTCTTTATTGTGCAACAAATTTAGGTATTCAGAATCATCATGTAATTAGCATAGCATTTTATACAAAAATAAAATAAAATCTACAGTCCTTGGGAAATAAATAAAAATGTAACAATTACAACAAAATTATCAACTTGAGTAGTTCTGCTAGGCAATGGCAATAGAAAAGGAAAAGATTCAAGAAGCATATGACTACCTTTTGCTGACTGTTTTTTGACCACCTTGGGGTCTCAAGCTAGCCCTCTTTCGTCGAGTGTCATCAAGTCTCAAATTGAAAAAAGACAGGATCTCAAAGCTGAAATACATAATTGTCGGAATAAATAGATAGTAAACTTAAACACATCTAGAAACAAAGTTCATTCATTTACTCCATCACAAAAAAAGTAAAAAGACAATTCATTTAAAGATATTTCATATCCTTCTTGCACTTCAATTTGAAAACAGTACCATCTTGTATTAAAAATATTTATCTCGCATACATTTAGGTGAAATGGTCCAAAATTATATATATGTAATATTTTGAAGAAACTTGATGCAAATTATGTCAATCCATGATACCCAACAATAACAAAGCAAGGAAAAAGGGATCAAAACTTACATTTCAGCAACAATGTTGTTTCCAAACATAAGTATCAAAAGTCAGATATGCAGTAGATACATATTCCCTAGATTTATATATTACCAAAAGAACAACTATCCCTATTAATATGCACGATTTAAAGTATTGTAAAGTGTAAACTCCATATACCTAAAGCTTTTATACTTGATTTTGTGGGGAATGCCAAGGAATGAAAAAGTTGAGTAGCATACCAGAGATGCCATCAACAACAACAATAACTATTCCATTATAGTCGCTCACAAAAAAAGCATCTTCCCACCTCTGTCAACCTTTAGAAATACTAGAACTTAAGCAAGTGGCGAATGCACCAAAAAATTAGAAAAAATTGTGCACTTGATTAAGTTTACACAAGAGATGAGTTTATAGGTGTTATAAATTGATAAGAATAAAAGAGCAACAGAAAATGATACCTTTGACCTACAACCTCAGCAAAAGAAACCAATCCCTTTAGCAAACCCATGTTGGGAAAAGCCCCAAAACCGTGAAGAATATTCAATGGTGAGGTCGAGAGTGAGCTACAGATGTGGTTCCCAGTAAGATCAATCGTTCGAGAAGGAAGAGATGCAACGGGGGATATCGCTGGAGATTCCCTTCTAGTCGATGATAGGGATGCTGAAGAGACAAGTTAGCTTGCAGATCTCTAGCGAAATGGAACCTGTGATATAGCCGGTGCGATGGTGTAGACTGAGTCGACGCGAATGTTGATATAGGCGACTCAACAAGAGTCCTGGTAGCAGCTAATGTCGTACCAGTTGCGGCCGCAATCAATGCCCTTCTAGGAGCTGAATGTACCCAAGTATGGCTCATAGAGAGTTGCTTAGAGAGGATTTGAATCGAAGTAATGATCTGTAATGAGGAATCAAATCTATGCTCTGATTTGAATTTTGAATCATGTAAGAGAAATGGTATATGTGACAACCGTTGGATGAAAATCAATCCAACAAAAGAAGAGAAGCAAAGAAATGAACGAGAAAAGTTTGCGGCAAAGACTGACACATGTATTGCCCAACTTGATAGTTTTCATATATAAATACATGACCAAACTTTTAAACAGGTACATTTGTCCTTCTAACAAATTAATATTTTTTTATGAGTCTTTTTATATTATTCTTCCCTTATCGTTTTGTTGAATTGGAATTTTTGCCAAGCTGCCAAAATAGAAATTATACATTTTGCCACTGGTCAAGAAAGTGCTCGTTTATCCGTAGTTGCATTCCATCTCATTGGTAGATACCAATTATTTAATTATATAAAAACTAGTAAAATTGAAATTATATCTTGTGATAATTAATAACATTAAAATGCACTAAAATGCTATTGGCTGTGTTTTACCTTTTAAAATTACTTTATGCAAATGGCAATTTCGTTTGCCTCAGATCAGGTGGAGAATAGTAAAGAATGATTGATGTTGGGTTGGAAGTAGCGCCGGAAATGAACCGATGAGGCCACGACCCTCGCGAAGAAATCAAACTTATTTTTTGAGAAAATGAACCGATCAGCTTCAAAGTTTTTCTTTAATTTAATTTATTTAAAAAATTAATTAAGTATTTAATTATATTAAATAATAATTTATATATAATTAATTATTAAAATAAAAATAAATTATTAATTAATTATATATAAATTATTAATTAATATAATTAAATATTTTATTAATTTTTAAAACGAACTAAATAAAAAAAACTTTCAAACTGAATCCTATAAATTATTTTTCATTATCTTTTTAATTTAAATTTGACTTATTTTGAGTTTATTAACTATTCAAATTCAATGAATTAATACTGAACTTTATATTAAATAAATTTGTACTACTTAGTGAGTTAAGCTTGAATTTATAATTTAATAAAATTTATATTTTTTACATATATTTATTTAAAAAATAATTTAGTTAAATTAAAAATAAAATAAAATATTAATATATATTAAATTAAAATATTATTATTATTATTATTTATAAAAAATAATTAAATATATATTTTAAACAAACTTAAAAATTAATAAATTAAATATATAAAAGATCAAATTCAACTTATTTAAAACTAAAATTTTAACTTATTAAATTATTATCAAACCAAACCACCTTACAAAACGACTCCCTTAGTTGGAAGGAGGGGCCACTTCCGACTCCTCCTGCATGAATTGAATATTCTTGCATCCAGGGACGACATGCGTTGCACATTCATACGAAGTCCATGGTATGATCAGGTGATGATGTCAGTAGCTTACAATGGAAGCCAAAAAACAAAGCTGGATCTAAAGTAAAAGCTAGAAAAGTGAAAACTACCGATCACCAGAGGCCTACCTGACAAGCAAAAGACTTCTAGTGTTTCATAATTTAGACAGGCACTAGTCAAACATAAAGGCTTCTTCTATCTAGATCTTCATTCAGCCCGGCGGCTGAGCTGACCACAATCCAAGAATGATGACCTGCATTTTTTGACACGCCTGTTAAATATGCACTGGGTGGGTCGGTTTGTTGATAAACCATTAAACCATAATGATATTGTCACTTGATCACTTGTGCCTACATTCAGTTTTGAGTTTATCCCTTTGGCTTCAAGTTCTAAACTTGTTCTAGTATCAATCTTGTTTCTTTTTCACTTGAATAGATCAAGATGTCAGTGAAATCTGTAGATTTTCCTGAAGAATGCTGGGAATTGGTCTTTAGGTTCCTTGGCCACCGCCGTCACTTGGAGTCTGTATCTTTGGTCTGCAAGCAGTTCCTTTCCATTACAAACCGGCTTCAATTCTCTCTCACAATATTTGATCCAACAACAATTCTACTCCTTCCTCTGCTATTCTTCAGGTTTCCAAGGCTCAAAATCTTAGACCTCAGTCACTTCAATGGCGACCTGGAAGGCTTGCTTCATCAAATTTCAGAATCTGGGTTGGACCTTGATTTCCTTAATCTTTCCAATCAGAGAACACTTCCCGTTGATGGGTTGCGAGAACTTGGTTCAAAGATGAGAAATTTGAGGGTTTTGAGCTGCTCCAACATCGGCTCTCTGCATGATAGCCATCTGGTCATCATAGCTTATTGTTTCCCATTTCTTCAAGAGCTTGACATTAGCTTTCCATTGAATTCTCAAGCATCAGATTTTGGGATATTAAGGCTGTCTTACATGCTTGAGAACCTACGAAAGATTAATCTTTCTGGTAATTACTTAATCACTGATAAATCCCTTCTCTCTCTATGCGAAAACTGTGGGTCACTGGAAGAAATTTCATTCTTCACCTGTTTTAAAATATCCCAAGTAGGCATTGCTTCAGCAATCCGACTCAGACCCACTTTGAGTTCCATCTCCTTTGACATTGAAAAGAAAAGAATACATGGACCTGGTTTGACACCCGTACCAATCAACTTAGATTTGATTGGTTCACTCACTAGTTTGAAAAGCTTAACTGCTATTGATTTGTCAAATTCTTATATCTCGGATGAGTTGCTCTTTTCGGTTGCAGAGGGTGGTCTTCCGCTGAAGAAGCTTATCCTTCAAAACTGCTGCAACTGTACATTTGCAGGAATCTCTTATCTGTTATCTAAGTGTCAATCTGTTCAATGCTTAGATCTTCAGAAAGCTGACTTTCTAAGGGATCAATGTATCAGCAAGTTATCTATGTTTCTTCTTAATTTAACCTCTATAAACCTTGGTGGTTGTTGCCAGCTGACCAATTCAACCTTTTTCACACTCACAAGAAACTGTCCTTTGCTTAGTGAGATCAAAATGGAGAGAACATATCTCGGGGTAGAAGAGGAAGAAGATTCTTTGATGGATTTTGTTGTCAACCCTCAAGTGAAATCTCTCTATTTGGGTGATAATATGTTATTGGGTGATGAAAGTTTAATAAAATTTGCTTCCATTTGCCCCAATTTACAGCTTCTTGACTTAAACGCTTGTGGGGGTATCTCTGGAGAATGTGTTGTTGAGATTTTAAAGAGATGCTGTAAGATAAGGCATTTAAGCTTAGCCTATACAGGACTGAAGGTGTTTGAAATAGACTTTGAAGTCTCCCAACTGGAGGTGCTGAACTTGTCAGGGTCAAGAATTGACGATGAAGCACTCTCAGTAATCTCAAGGAGGTGCTGTGGACTACTACTTCTGAACATTGAGAGTTGCAGGGATGTTACAGCAAAGGGGGTGAGGCAAGTAGTAGAAAACTGCATAGCATTGAGAGAGTTAAATTTAGAGAATTGTGGTTTATTGCATGATGATTTTGTTGCTTGGGTGGCCTTTTCAAGGCCATCGTTGAGAAAAATAATCACTCCCTCTGGTGTTGGTGTTAATTGCTGATGATGAGCATCGATTCTACCTTTCTTGCTCGTTAGTTCTGTATCTGCCAGTATTCAAGAATCTTGGAAGGGCTTACTAAAATGTTGAAGATGGTAGTGCTGTTTGTTATGCCTGTGTGTGCTGATTGCATTCTTATGATAAGAGTATTATTTTGAAAGCAGTGTGTATGTATGTGGTATTCTGCTACACCACAATTGCCGCCAACTGTTCCAAGAATATTCTTGTTGAAGTCTAGCTAAAAACATTTCTCTTGGAAATAAAAAGTTGAGGGTGGGTGACTCTAAAGCTATGGTGACAGCTTCGAACAGATACGATCGATGAAGAATCTTCAGTTGGTGCCTGTATGTTTGTGCGTGCGTGTTCGTGTCAATAGTCACGATTGATTGTAAATAATAATTTTGATTTTTAAAACTTTTTGAGGGTGATTGGCAACTTCCAAAACATGTTTAATATAGGATAAGGTAGAATCAAATATAAAAATGAACATGTTCAAAGTATGAGTGCCCAAGACTCGGCCTCGCGTGCCAACTCAACTTAGTCCAAGTTCGGCCTCGCGTGCCAACTCAACTTAGTCCAAGTTGTTTAGGTCAGGTTGAACCTAATTTAAATGGAAAAATTAAAATGGAATTCAACTAAATGACTTTGGCTCAGTGTTTTTTGGGTTAAAACCGAGTCACCCGACTCAATCTAAGGTATATAAATATCTGTATTTCTTGACCTGAAGAATTTAAAATGTGTAGATTAAACAGTACCTTTATATGTATGTATCTAATTATTAATATTTATTAAAAGCTTGGTAGTCATAAAACTATTAATATCTAATTATTAATATTTATTAAGAATTTAATAGCCATAAAACTATTAATATACATTGTGAGTCTTCAAATACATCGCATAATATAACATATTATACATATAACTACATTACTATTTAGATTTTGTCAAACTTCAGACCGTCCGATCCTAGCCTGGCCAATCACAAGCGCAACCATGACCGCATTTGCTCATGTCTAGAGTCGAGTTCAAGCATAAAAAGTTAGTTCGATTAAAATCTAGGTCAGGACCGGTCAAGTCAAACTCGGCTCATGAACACCCCTAGTTCAAAGTTAAACTTAGTTTGGTTCAAAAGTAGTTTAAAATTGGTTTAAAACTTGTAATAAATTTTTTTTATTAGTTTCCTATAACATAATAAATTGTATGAGAGAAAAAGAATGAGTGAAGGAGAGAGAGAATCACAAAAAAGTTGGACTAAAAAAAATATCTTTGAGGATGCCTTTTTAAGAATCAATTTTATCTCAAATAGTGTTTAATTAAGAATCAATTTTAAAAATTTGAGTGATAACCATATCGCTTATCTTTAAAAACCAGCTTATTGCACTTAGATATTTGGTTTTTGAAAGTTGGCAAATACCCCGTTTGTTTACTTTACAGTCTATACTTTAAATAGTCATAAAAACATCATTTAATGCTTCACTTATGATCACCAAAATAAATTTTAGAAAATATTTATCAACAAAAATACATAAAATAACGTGTTTATGTAAAAAAAATTAAACTCCATCAATGGAGTATAGAAAATAAAGCCAAAACTAAATTGTTTGATTACAAATAATTTCTTTAATTTTCTTTTTATAATGATATTTGTAATTTTTTTATAATTGTGATAATTAATGGCATAAGTCAGTTAGATTGTCACATCATTTTAGTTAAGAATTTTCGTAAGACTTAATAATATGAACTTCAATTTTCTTTTACTAATCCAGAGTCCGGAGAACAGTTGATTGTTAGAAACTATTGAGTTTTGCTTCTACCAAAAACAAAAAACAAAAAAAAAATTACCCCAAAATCGAATTTCATTTTTTGATCCCATTTTTAAAGAACTAAAAAATATGAAAAAATGGAAAACGAATTTTTTTCTAGTTCTAAAAGTTTTATATGAAAGAACAAAATTGTTTCTAAATGTCTCAAAAAAACAACAAAATGAATCATCAAAAGTATTCTCAAAAGTATTCTATTTCTAAACGAAAAAATAAAACAATTCTCAAATCCTTTTTTTCTATTTGGATTCAAAGAAATATATGAATTTAGCAAAAGCTGAGTTTTGCCATGTAGTTTATCTTACCGGAACTGGTAAACTTATTTAAAGGCCTGTAAAATTTCATGGGGAAGAATTTATGTGTAGCTAGAAATCTGTTGAAGTACTTAACTTAAATAACTAAATTGAGTGTCCAATTTGCAATTTTGATTGATATTCAATCATTAGACATTACCTCGGAAAGCAGATTCAGTTTTGAACATTGACAAGCTCAATATTTAAGACTACTGGCCTTCCATCTTTTGAAATCCCAAAGTTTAAGAGCTATCATTGGTCACATACAATTATACACTGATCAATCATCATAGCATCTTGCACGACAAACACAACAATGAGAAGAAAAAACAAAGGAAGATTCCAATGCTGAATTAGAAAAGTATCACAACGTTGGCAGGAACCATCCAGCACAAGCACAAGGTAGCAACTGAAAGACATTCACAAATCCCTTCCAATAGGAAGATGCTAAATAACAAATCAGTTATTTTGATTGCAGGAGCCCAGCCTCCCAATAGGGAGATGATAAATAACAAACCAAATTTATTTTGATTCCAGGAGCCCAGCCTCCCGATAGCTCTCAACAGAATCAACGAGTGTTTCCTCCAGTGGCCTGTATATCCAACCCAACCTTTGCAGTTTCTCTGTGCTCAACCTTGTGTAATCATCCACCTCAACATAGCTGCCAAGGATGAAACTTATGTTTAAGCAGGTAATTACGAAATACATATCAGCAGCTGGAGCAATTGGTCATAAATAAGATGGCCAGACAGATGCATCAAGTACAAAGTAAGAGTCAAGACATTTAGGATGACACTTGGTTTATGACTACTACTTGAAAATTTTCCTTCGATTTATATAGGCCACATGGAACTGAAGCTTACTTCGTAGGGTAGCTGTAGTTGGGATATATACTCTTTAATTTCCCCACCAAGTCCTGCGCCTTGATAGAGTGTGCAGTGCATATGTATCTCCCTTCTGCCTCAAGCTTCTCATAAGCCAAAAGTATTGCATCGACTAGATCACGTACATCTACTATCCAGCGATGCTTATTCTCCAATGACTCACAACCTTCAGTTTCAGCAAACAAGAAAGACAAGCCCAATAAATAAATGTAAACAATTATAAATCAAATAAAATATATGGCATTCACTTTAAGTTTTTGGAGCAGGGAAGCAAGTGATGCAGAGCAAAATGACCATGAAGGGCATAATCTAGATGACCAGATATGACACCAATTGTTAGTAGGTTAATTCAGTTGGTAGTTGTGTTGGTTGATTTGTTAGAGTAGAAGGGAGTTAATTGTAACTGATTTTCTTTTTTTCTTGTAATCTGTCCGTTGTGGGACCTGAGCAAGTGTGTATAAAAGACAAGTTATCATAAATAAATGTACAGTGTGTGTGATCTTCCTTTAATTCAGAAATATCTCGTTTTTACTTTGTTTGATATATTCTCTGATCTAGAATAGTCATCTCTCTCTTTTCCTCATTCAAGTGTAATAGTGTGTAAAAGTGAAACTCTGCTCCAACAATTGGTATCAGAGCAAAGGTTCCGTGAGTGATACACCATCAATGGCCTCTCTCTCAAATGGTCATTTTCCAGGGAATCTCCCTATTCTTGATGGCAAGAATTATGACAAATGGTGCATCCAGATGAAGGTGGTGTTTGGGTATCAAGAAGTGTGGGACATTGTGAGAAATGGCGTTGATCCTCTTCCTCAGAATCCCACGGAGGCACAAAGGATAGCATTCAAGGAAGCCAAGAAGAAAGATTACAAGGCTCTATTCATCATTCATCAATGTGTCGATCCAGCCAATTTTGAAAGGGTCTCAGAGGCTGAATCATCAAAGGAGGCTTGGGAGAATCTTGAGAAAGCATATGCCGGAGCAGAAAGTGAAGAAGGTGAGGTTACGAGACTCTGAAGGCAATACATTAATTGCTTCAAATGGAGGAAAAGGAAGGTGTTCTGCGTTTCTTTACTGCAGGTCTTGACCTTGACAAATCTCATGAAGAACTGTGGTGAAAGACTGTCAAATCAAACAATTGTTGAGAAGATCTTAAGATCTCTTTCTTCAAGATTTGATCACGTGGTGGTGGCAATTGAAGAATCCAAGGATCTTGCAGCAATGAAAGTCGAAGAATTACAAGGTTCCCTTGAAGCACATGAGCAAAGAATCAATGAGAGAAGTACAGAGAAAACAACAGATCTAGCATTAAAGGCTCAGCATCACAATAAAGACAAAAAGGGAAAATCTTTCAATAATAAAGGAAGAGGGAAAGGGAATCACAATAATGGCGCAAACAGAAATCATTCGGATCAAGCTTCTAACAAAGAACAATCAAAAGAACAAGCAGACTGTGGAACCCGTGGAGGTCATAGGCGGAGGTGGATCAAGAGGAAGGGGTGGTAGAAAGAAATTTGACAAGAGTAACATCCAATGTTACAATTGTCAAAGATATGAACACTTTGCGGATGAGTGCTATGCTTTGAAAGAGGGAATCACAAGGTGATGAAGCAAGGATGGCCGAAGATGAAGATTCGTAACTCTTGTTAATGGTAACAACAAAGGAGGAAGATAGCGAGTGAGAACCAATGGTACACGGATACAGGGTGCTCTACGCATATGACAGTCGAAGGATTGGTTTGTGAGCTTAAGTCAACCGTCGAAGCAAAGTGAAGTTTCTTGATGATAGTAAACTCACCGCAGAAGGTATAGGTGATGTGGCCGATAAAAGAAAAGATGGAAGACAAATACCACTAATTCGAGGTATTGTATGTGCACGGAATGAAATGCAACTTGTTGAGTCTTGGTCAACTTATTTGAGAAGGGATATGTGATGACTATGGAGAATAACTTGCTGAAAGTGCATGACAAGAGAAGGTTAATTCTCAAGGCACCAATGTCTAAGAATAGAACCTTCAAGGTGGGAATCCAAGTCATGGAGCATAGATGTCTTGTCACTTTGCTGCCCAAGATGAGAAGAGTGGGTGTGGCACTATAGATTTGGTCATTTGAACTTTAGAGACCTAAATCTATTGAACAAACAAGGCATGGTGCAAGGATTGCCTCATATCCAGCAGCCAATAGAGATGTGTAAAGAGTGCATTCAGTCCAAGCAACATAAGAAGCCTTTTTCTCATTATGTTGAAACCAGCACAAGGAGCAAACTTGAAGTAGTGTATTCAGACGTATGTGGACCAATCCAAACAGAGTCAATTGGAGAAAACGAATTATTTTGTGTCATTTGTTGATGATTTTACTAGAAAAATGTGGACCTATTTGATCAAAAGGAAAAGTGAAGTGTTTGATGTGTTTAAAAGGTATAAGGCAATAGTTGAAAAACAAAGTGGGCAACCAATTAAAACCCTTCGGACAGATGGTGGAGGAGAGTATTTGTCAAAAGAGTTCACTAATTTTTGTGAAAAGGAAGGAATAGTACATGAAGTAACACCACCCTACACACCTCAACATAATGGCATAGCAGAAAGAAGGAGCAGAACCATCATGAATATGGTTAGAAGTATGCTAAGAAGTAAAAACTTGCCCAAGTACTTATGGGGTGAAAGCAAAGGTGCACCGCCACTCTACATACCTTGAATAGGAGTCCTACCAAAAAAGATCGAAAGGAGTCACACACGAAGAGGGATGGTCGGGAATTAAGCCAAATGTTAGTCACTTGAGAGTTTTTGGCTCAACTTGTTTCCGCATATATACCTCGATCAAGTGAGAAGAAAACTAGATGACAAGGAGAGCAACTTATGTTGGTTGGATACCACTCTACAGAGGTTACAGCTTTACAATCCAGGTGAGCAAGCAAATTGTGATTAGTAGGGATGTGATTATTGATGAGGTGAAGGATTGGAATTGGAAATCTGCGAAGAAAAGTGCGGTAGTGCCAAGTTCGCTATTTGATGATGATCTTTGGAGAGAAGCACAAGTTTGAAAGTTCAGTGAGGAGATCTCAAAGAGTGAACACAACCTCAAGGTTGCGGAGTGTGAAGTAATCCCGGATAATGCGGTGGACTCGGTAAGGTGAATTTGTGCATTTTGCTTTGTTTGTGATGCCGAACCAGCTTAAGCTTTGAGAAGGCAATGCAAGAGTCCAAGTGGATTAATGCAATGAAGGAAGAACTAAGAGCAATTGAAAGGAACCGGACACGAACTTGTAAAATTACCACACGAAAGGAGAACCATTGGAGTAAAATGGGTGTACAAGTTAAAAGCGAGTCCAAGTGGTGAGATTGTGAAGCATAAAGCCGAGGTTAGTAGCGAGAGGGTTCCCCGCAGAAAGTCGAGTGGACTTTGAAGATGTGTTTGCACTGTGGCCGAATAGAAACAATAAGAGTTGTAGTTGCCATTGCAAGTGCTAAGGCTTGGACAATGCACCGCTTAGATGTGAAGTCAGCCTTTCTAAATGGGCCACCGGATGAGGAAGTATATGTAGATCAGCCACCTGGATTTGAAGTAAAAGGCGGGAATCAAAGGTGTACGTGAGACTTAGAAAAGCTTTGTATGGACTAAAGCAAGCTCCAAGGGCTTGGAATAAGAGACTTGATGGTTTTCTCATTCAAATTGGATTTATAAAGTGTATATCTGAACATGGAGTATATGTGAAGAGGGCTGCAAGCAGAGAATTGACCATTGTATGCATTTATGTAGATGACTTACTTGTGACAGGCAGTAGTAAGGCTGAGATTGATGAATTCAAGAAGAAAATGATGGAGGAATTTGAAATGACAGATCTTGGACATCTCTCATATTTCCTTGGAATTGAATTTCACAAGACAAAGAGTGGAATGTTCATGTGCCAAAGGAAATATGCTACTGATTTACTTAAGAAATTTGACATGCTTGAGTGCAATTCAGCTGTAACACCAGCTGAGACAGGGCTGAAATTGGTGAAAGATGGCAGTGAAGAACTTGTTGATTCAACACAGTTCAGAAGATTGGTTGGCTCACTGAGATACTTGTGCCATACAAGGCCAGATTTGGCTTTTAGTGTTGGCTTAATTAGTAGGTTCATGGAATGTCCAAGAGTTCCACATTTGATGGCAGTCAAAAGGATTCTTAGATATGTGAAAGGGACACTTGATTATGGAATTCTCTTTCCTGATCAAGAATCCAGCAGTAGGAGGGAGATATTTGACATAATTGGATATAGTGATTCAGATTGGTGTGGAGATAAAGAAGATAGGAAAAGCACAGCTGGATATGTTTTTTTACTTGGCAAAGCACCAATCTCTTGGTGCTCAAAAAAGGAACCAGTGGTGGCATTATCTTCTTGTGAAGCTGAGTATATAGCAGCTTCTCTGAGTGCTTGTCAGGCTGTGTGGCTTGAAGCTTTGCTGAATGAGCTTGGAGTGTGCAAATCAGAACCAATCACTTTGTTTGTAGATAACAAGTCTGCCATAAATCTTGCTAAGCATCCAGTGGCACATGGTCGTAGCAAACATATCGAGACAAGGTTCCATTTTTTGAGGGATCAAGTTGGCAAAGGAAAGCTGAAACTGGAACACTGCAGCACAGAGAATCAAACAGCAGACGTCCTAACTAAACCATTGAAGGTAGAAGTATTCAAAGGACTGAGAAACAAACTGGGAGTTGTATCTTTAACCAATCTGAATTAAGAGGGGTATGTTAGTAGGTTAATTCAGTTGGTAGTTGTGTTGGTTGATTTGTTAGAGTAGAAGGGAGTTAATTGTAACTGATTTTCTTTTTTTCTTGTAATCTGTCCGTTGTGGGACCTGAGCAAGTGTGTATAAAAGACAAGTTATCATAAATAAATGTACAGTGTGTGTGATCTTCCTTTAATTCAGAAATATCTCATTTTTACTGTGTTTGATATATTCTCTGATCTAGAATAGTCATCTCTCTCTTTTCCTCATTCAAGTGTAATAGTGTGTAAAAGTGAAACTCTGCTCCAACACCAATATCATATAAATTGCTAAGGCCAAAAAATTTTACACCACTTTCACATGACCAAATATGTAATGTATGAAAGATATGTGATTGTCGTCTAAAACAATGAGGCATTTTAACTAGCATTGCACAATTGGTAAATTAGTATATTGTAAGAAGAAGAATTTGATAAGGCATTCGTAGGCACCTTTTAAAAGTTTGAGGAGAACCAAGCTACTTGCATTCACAGTAGTTGACTGTAAAATTGGCCCCAACACTAGGGTAGGACAAATGCTTACCACCACAAGTCCAGTTCTTTTTGCAAAGTCCAAGGCCTGTGCCTCTGCCTCTGTCTTGGAAAAGCAATACCAGTTCTGGATCATACGTGAAACATGAGTTTAGTTATAAACCCAAACATTCTTGACGATTGAAACTTAGCATTTTTTGCAACTGAAAATCCAAAATAAAACAGTATGCCCAATGAGAGACGATACTACTATCATAGAAAAAGATCAATGACAAATCCATATCATAAGCACATATGTAATAAAATCTTACAGACCTTAGTTTTTCTGCAGTACTCTATCAGACCAACAGGACTCATCAATCACTTTATCCTTTGGCAAATTGGGGTTCATGGAAATAGCAGCTTGAGACGATACAAAGACAACTCGTTCCACTTTAGCTTCTAGACAAGCTTCAAGTACATTAGCAGTTCCCTTCACAGCAGGCTCAATCACTTCTGCCTGCAGAATTCTATGTACTAACGTCAGTGATCCAAAAAGAAAACCTACAGTATCAATTGTACACCTTAGCATGCTCCTAATAATGGAACCCAAGTTAAACCTAACTCCTAGTATTAAAATTTGATAAACAAGACTATAAACACAATATTAACTCCATAAACATAAGAATTTACTCATAAACACAAAATTAAATGTCACTGATCAAATGAGCTTTGGAGGTCAGGTTCACTTCGGGTATGAATTCTACAATGAAGGAAGGATTTATCACCAATACATGAAATTCAGAAACAATGGATCAATATTGACGACATGGATAAACAAAAAACAAAAGTTCTAAGACTTAGTCATGTCATTTCAATGAACAATTACAAAAATACTATGGCATTGATTAAATAACCTTTTGTAAATTCTACCACGAAGCAATGAAATCTCAAACATAAAATGAATTTCAAAAGGAGTTTGGGACAATTTTGATAACATTGATGAAATAAACTAAATCCTTTAACTTATGTCTGTCAGGAAGAAGGTGGTGTAGGTTAGAAAGTGAAAGTGACAGAATATATCAAATTAGTTTCCAAAAAGCAGTAAACATTCCAAATATATGTTTTTATGAAAAATGAATAGAAGTATTTATTTTAAACCACAAAAATTGCATGGCGTAAAAGTAGATGTTTGCCTCTGGATTGGATACAGTTGTTGAGGGAACAGGGCTAGCAACATGGAAAACTGCACTGCATCCAACAATTGCTGAGTAAACAGATTCGTGACTTAAGAGATCTGCCTTGAAGAGTCTGAGATTCTCAGAAGCCCCCTCGAGTTTCAGCAAGTGATCATATTTCTGATTACCTGTTCAGACATGCACATTAGAAGAATCAGACAAAGGTTTTAAAAAGATTAATATAAAGGGAAGCAATTGTTTTTCAAAAGAATGAAAGGAAAAAAAACAATAACAACATCATCCTGAACATTTCTATGGAAAACATACATTTATGCATTCCAAATAGCATAATAATTACCATCCTATGATGCACAAATACGGGCGCTATTTCTTAAAAAATTAAGATACGGACAACAATACCACGTTAATATATATAATCATTAATAGCATTTTATAAAACATAAAAGAAAAACATCATAATACATCATAAATAAAAAATAATAGTTGGATAATTTCATGATTAAAGAAGAAAAGTTGAAAAAATAGTTTTTATTTTTAGTATTAGAGAAGTAATATTTATCAAAATTCTTATGAGATCTTAACCATATTGGTGCAAAAATTTAAAAATTAAAATTAAAAATTATAAGAAATAGACTAACAGTATACGATAATGTATGAATAGTATCCAATACAGGAATCCAGTAGACATTTTGAAGCATCCATGCTTCCTGAATCAAGTGAATGACTAAGACTTCAAAAACAATATTTTTTTGGATTCGGTTATACAGTAACTTAAAAGGGTCTTATCCAACGATTAATAAAATATTAGTTAGATGAGTTCAGTCAAAATGAAGGGATGATGAGAGAAAGAGGAAATGAAAATAACCAGGTTGTCTGACAGTTCCATGAACAATGTATCCCTTGGAGAGGAGAAGCTTAACGAGCCAAGATGCTACAAATCCTCCTGCCCCAGTTACGCATACCCTCTTTGCTGCTTCAGCTGCCATTTCTTTACACGAAGCGAAGCCAATCCTTCTCCCACCTCAGGTCAAGGATATTATAAGATTCTTTTATGAGCAATGTTATAATAATGAGCATGTTGCGGCAAATACTTGCTATTAAAAACGTTATTAGTCTTCTCATTCATTTGTTTTGACAATTATGAAATTATTTCTTAAATTTTAACATTTAGCTTATCTTTTTTATAAAAATAAATTGCTAAAATAAATAAATAGAAAGACTATTCACTTTTCTTTTTAATTCTATCATAGCAATACATTTTTTTTCTTACAGAACCCGCAAATTCTTATTTAATAGTTATATTTTTTAAGAGAAAAAAGAATTTCATTAAAATAAGTAAGGAAAAATATTAAAGGACAAGCATGCATAGTCCACGCTGTCAAGGAAAAAAAAAGCATGCAGAGACCACTTAAAAACATTATTTTATATTAAACACAATAATATATATATATATATATATTGAGTTTATAGTAAACAATATAGTAGTTAGTTTTTGATTAAAAAAAAAAAAACAAGTTCTGCCTTTTGTCACCATCATGGGCTTAGAGTATGTTTCGAATGTTAAAAATTAATTTTAATTTGATTTGTAAATTAAATTTTGTGTTTGAAATAATTTGATTTTAAAATTTCATATATTTTGATTGTTTAAATTTACAAATCATATCATATTGAATTTGTTAGAATTTGATTTAATTTTGAGTTTAACTATTTATATTCACTATTTTATTCTTATTAACTTTTTTTATTTTACAATTATACAAGGATAAAAAATTAAAATAATAAAATCAAATCAAATTAATTTCTTTTTTAATGAATTTCAAAAGAATTAATTTTCAAATCAAATTTTTTATAATAAATTTAAAACATAAAATTTAATTTTTAAATTAAATTAAATTAAATCAATTTTATTTTTAATTCATTCCAAACGAA
Source organism: Styphnolobium japonicum (assembly GCA_023212625.1). Classification (NCBI taxonomy): domain Eukaryota; kingdom Viridiplantae; phylum Streptophyta; class Magnoliopsida; order Fabales; family Fabaceae; genus Styphnolobium; species Styphnolobium japonicum. The sequence continues at coordinate 6,675,677 of JALBWW010000007.1, read as the reverse complement.
ACATTAATATCAACTATTTCAACAAGGACTACACGAACATGAAACAATTGTTGCTGGGGCATGTTGAAATATACAAATCGCATTAGGAGTTGATTAGTTATAACATTTGCTCAGCTCACTCCTAAAAGGCTGAAATCAGGGGCGGAAATCAGCTCACCCCCACAATTTTAATAAAACCTTCTTATTTACAATTTTTTAAAATAAAAAAAAATTTTAATTTGACTCCCAATTAAAATGTTCTTTCACCTTGCCCCTTCAACAAAATTTCTCTCAAGTCCGCACTTGACTGAAATACTCGTTACTTTTGCTATCCTTGTATGTCTATTATGTAGATATATATTCAACTCTAATAAATAAAAATATATATCAATTTCATATTATCAGTGATAAAAATCATTCTCAAGCTTCAACTTTTAAAAAATAAATCATATATATATATATAAGACGCATATCATACTTGTAAATTGTTGTACTAATTTAAAATTACTTTTTAATTCGTTAATTTATATTAAAATTAACAAATAATATACTTTTCAAAGATTACATGTTTGTAGTGATTTAAATTAAGATTTAATTTTGATACATACACCTCCATCTAAATATATATTACCAAATTTTTAGAAAAGTTTAATTATTACAACAATTATTTAAAAAGTCAAAATCCTTTAAAATAATGTGACAATACATCATTTAATAATAGTATAAATAGTAGATAAAAAATTCTTTAAATTATATAAAATTTGATATGAAAAATGATAATGATAGAAAAGTATAACTTAACGATTGAATTAATTTAATCATTTTTTACACTGCACTATTAGATAGTGTAAGTATATTATTATTATAAGTGTCAACGAACTCTCACCCAGATATCACTTTCTTACGTATAATTCAAAGTCATATTATTTTAATCTTTTACCATAAACATGTTAACTCTCACGCATGCCAAAATATATTAATAATATTAAACAAGTTTTTTATTAAGTCAAAAACAAAGCTGTCGAATTCATAAATAAATGGCCTACTATATTTTTTTGGTCCTAAATAGCCTACTAGTACCTCGTAACAAAATATTATGGCCCGGCTTTTGAAACACAGTTCATTTTGGACAAGTTTACCAAAATATATATATATAAGAATTGTTTATCCCTATGCAATTATAATTACAGAATACTAGTTAGTGAGTTAAACCACTTTAATTTATTTTTTCGACAACTTAAATCTTCGGATAAATTTAGATAGATAGAGAAAACCAAACATAAATGCTCTTTTGAAATTATAATACGAATCCCCACTTCTCCATATTGCTTACTCAATAAAACAGGATAACTATTCCACTTAAAATCATTATGCGATTATCTTGTTACAAATATGATGAGTGAACTGAAACAGAATACTTTCCAAACCTAATTATCTCCCATTATGATACACGAAAGACGGTAAAAATATACATAATAAGCAATTTATAGGAAAGTAAACAGTTGTCATTAATTCAAGCCCAAAAACTGGTAAAAAATAATATAATGGGTCGACCATAATATTATTTTTATCCTCATACAGAAAAAGAAATATGGACTAATGCATCTCTTTAGTACTAGATATCTTGGTCATAGTTGTAAAATGCGGATTGAAAACTGGTGACGGGCCAAGTGTGGTTTAAAATGGTCAAACCTGGATGGACCTGGCCAGTCAGATTGAATAACACCCGACCAACCCAGCCGGTTTTCCATCAACCCAGCCGGGTTGTTATTAATTTCTCAATGACACAGGTGACCCTATGAACCAACCGCCTGACCGGATCGACCTTTGGTCCGAGTTCTATAACTATGATCTGGATTATCACGTAGACCTAGCTTAGAAATAACAGAACAATAGGAATCCCAATCAGTTCTTCTGAGGTATTTCAGTAATCTTTTTCTCCTCTGAACCATTGCTATCAGACCTTTACGAGAATGCACATCCTAAAGCATCATAGAAGGAATTGAATCAGGGATAAAATAGTATAGGTCAGATTTTCACCATCTCTTTGTCTACATTTACTTTGTGGATGCAATGGTCCAGATCTATTTTGTGTAATGGACCCTACATAAAAATCACTAGGTCCCACTGCATACAACAAATCTGAACCATTAATTTTAAAGAGTAAATATAGACTGGGTGTATATAAGAATTTGCCCTACATGACAGGAAATAAGACAAAGGACTATTGATCAGGGATTCAGGGCAATAACTGTCGTACACTAGGATAGGCTGGTCACATAACATAAACAACAGCAAGGTTAAACAAAGAATACAATACATAATTAAAACAAAGGAATCACTCAGACAATACAGGAAATTACAACTTCCAACATCTGAATGACAATGGTATGGAAGCTATATCAAATCATCTGCTTTTGCCTATAACTGAACATGAATACAGTTTCATGGAAGACACCACCAAATAAAGCTCCAGAGCCAGATGAAATCAATTCAAATTTCTTTTTAGAAAAATACTAAAATACGATTGGGAGGCGAGGGGCATAAAAAACGGTACAAGCATTTGTTAACCCGGCAGGGACTTAAAGGTTATAACTTAAAAAACAAAAGCAAACACAGTTTTAACCCCCAAAAAAGAAAATCCAACTATGGTCACATATTGTGGACATGTTATCCTACGTAAAAAAATCCGTTCCTTCCTAATAGAAGCATTCATTCAAATATCCTGCTGCCAAAAGATATTTTATTTTATTTATAAAAGTTGTTCGAATAAATCTTACACTCTATTAACAGTAGTAAAGGAAAATTGGAACGGCAACTTCAAAATAAATTTGAAAAAAGCATATGACAGATTAAATGGTCTTTCATAAACAAAGTAGACCCTATCTGGTAACAATGTCCGCACATCAACTAGTCGACCATACAAATCTTCTACTAACAAGTATTATAGCCATTGACCCACAAACACAATAATATATTTAAGAAAAATGACATACAAAGAGGCAACTCACCTTCTTGTGTAGAACTGATGATAGATGCTTGATCTTAGTTGTCAGTTGTGCAACTGCATAAAGTGAGTGGGATAGTATAAGATCCTTAACAAGTGCCTATTGCCATTGTCGTATGCATGGACAAGATACATTTGAAATTATCACTTCAACTTTCAGCCAGACCTATATTGCAACAAGTGACCCCACACTGTTTCGGATTTAGAAGGAAGAGAAGTAAAGCAAACTTATTCCCTTCCTTCCGAATCCTATTTACCAAACATTGCTTAAATCAGTTAATGAATAATTTACTTTACCTTGAACAGGAGCAGATCCACAATCTGACTCCGACATTTTAAACTCATCTCTAACCTTTGCGAGCTCAATTTTCAACTTTTCTGCCGAAGACATATTATCTGGATGGAAGTACTGGAATAAACATAAAGTAGCAATATTAGGGCGTCAAATTAGTTAACACCAATAACAATACTAGATGTTTAGCTATGGGCATTTGAAATAAAAACAATAAAGACATCAACAGGTTCATTCAATAATATCAAACAACTGAAATTTTCAAGCACATGACACCAACAATCAACAATCCTATAAGTACCTCATGTGACACTGTGAAAGATCAACAGCAATGCAGGAATAGTTAGGTATTAGTCAATAACTTGATGGATGACAACACCAGAGGCTTGAATCATTTCATTAAAAAGATACAGCAATAATGGCTTCAATATATTAATGCGCGTGCATTGGTTCAATATTGCCTAGAATTACCCATATTTAAGATTACGCCAATATAGAGAAAACAAATAACAATGAATATATAAACTATAGGATTTGACATTTGAAAATTGCTGCTACAAAAATAAAAGGATAGAATCAAAGAGACAATGAAAAAAGAAAATACTGAAATTTACAATTGATTTGAAAATTAAGCATGGAGGTATCACTTTCAAGTTATGAATAGTATGAAAGCCTAATTATTATTTTGTTGTGTGTGGAGGGGGGACTTGGCAGGAAAGGCCACTATCTAACATAACAGAAGAAACAATGAAACCAAACTCCAGTGACATTTTCTCAGAAACATTAGCTTTATTAATTTGCCAACAGGCGAGCTATTAGCCAGCACTCAAAACAACATAAATATAAATAACTTTTTAAGAAACATCACATATAAAATATATAAAATTAATGAAACAAAAAGAAAACATATGGCACAGATCTTAAATCCCTTCCGTTCTTTTGAAGAACTACTCATAAAAAGAATAATCAACGAGGTCTAACATCTACAGAATCACACAAAAAGTTCTAATTTAATCATATGGCATGACTAATATTTTACAAGGACCAGCATAAGCGAAAGGATATATACTCATATACATAAGTAGCATATTGCATATTCAACTTTGATTGATTGATGTAGGTAGGAACCATTCCACTGTCAGCAATCGGTATGTGTAATGATGCAAATTGTAACAATCGAATGAAGGTTCACATCACCAACCAGGAAGGAGAGACAACAAAGCAAAACTATATATAAAACAGACCAAAGAAATCCATACACACCTTTTCAACAAGATGCTCTTTAGGAGGCTCCAGCATGTAGTTTGGAGTCTCAACCAACTGGCCCAAGATATCAAGTCTCTGCACTGGAAAACCCAGTCAATTAGTCATTTTCTCAAATAAAATCATGTCATATCAATATTATTACTACATGAACATAGATGTAACATGTAAAGACAAGAACTCGAGTTCATTCCCCTTCACATCAAATTGTCAATGATTCAAGGCAAGTTAAAATACTAGGCTTCATCAACTTCATGCTATATATGAATGCTTACTTAATGCCTTTCTTGTGGCATCATCATAACTACGAGGGACAATTCAAGTTACATCAAAGCCAAAATATATATATATATATATATATGAACTTCTTAGTTTTTACTCACGTGAAGTTTTCTTTGACTTCTCATCACCAGAAATCTTCAAATGCATCAAGCTCTCTCTCAAATCCTTAAAGGAAACTCCTTTGATGGTTGATTCAGCTTCCCTCTCCTCCATCTCCCTCAACCTGACCAACCTCTCATTCAACTCCTCAAGAGAAAACCAATCCTTTCCTTTCCCCTCAGGTCTCAACTTCCTCAAATTCTCTCCCAAATCCACATAGCTATACATCTTCAGAAACTCAGTCTTCGTCGCCGCAGAGCTCTCTCCCCCTTTCTTCTCCCTCATCTCCTTGCCGAAAACCGACGCCGGCAAAGCATTCGCCCTATCAATCACCGTCGAAGACGAAACGGCCGAATCCGAAGGGTTCAATTTCAAGTTATTTTTGAATGTCTGCAACGACATTCGATCCACGCCGTTTCGATCACCCTGCGAGGCCCGAATATGCTGCAAGCTTTCGCGAATCGCGTGGAAAGAGAACTTTCCCCCGGTCTTTCCGGGTCCCGAATCGGCGTTTCCAGTGGGTTCACCCGATTTTTCCAACACGTTTCGCTTGTAGAGCTCCTGAAACGAGATTTGCTGCTGCAACGGTGGGTCACCGGGGGGAGGGGGGGAGGTCCGGAGGCGGAACCCCGATAGGTTCTTTCGGATGTCTTCGAGAGAGGTTTCTTTGGAGGGCGAAGATGCGGTGAAGGAAAAAGGTGGGGACTTTCTGGGCGTTGGTGTGGTGGGTTGCTGTTGTTTGAGCCTCTCCTTCACATCGCTGAAATAGGAAGTGAATGGGGACTTGGGATTTCTAGGACTTTGGTCGTCGACGGAGGGTTCCGGGTCGCCGTCGCCGTCGCTGGAGTTGGAGGTGGAGGTGGAGGTGGAGAAGAGGTGGGTCAGAGAAGGGTTCGTGAAAGTCTTCGATTTGGTTCTGATTCTGAGTTGGAGAATGAGAGCCATGGTGGACGATTTTAGGTTTTGGCAGATTTAGGGTTTTAGAGCAGTTCAGTGAACTGAAAGCGGCTAAATTCACTCGAAGAGAGGATGACAAAGATTAAAAAAAAATGGAAAATATAATTTTTTTTTTAAATACAAAAGAAAAAACTATAATGAATTGAGAGTTGTTATAGCTTAGTTATTAATATTTTATTATATATTTTTTAATTGAAATATAATTATTTTATATTTTTTTAGAAAAAATAAAAACAAAAACAAAACCTGTAATAAATTAGGGAATTGGAAGCGATAAATATAAAATTGATGGAGATAGGTAATTAATTATTATAGTGGCTATAACAATGAGATGTAAGATGATAGACGAAATAAATGTGTATAATTAATTTGCGTAAGTGTTAAAAAAATTATAATTAGAACGTCACAGAAAGAGGTTTTTTTTTATACTGAAAAACTGTTTTTGAATAAAAATTAACTAAATCCATCCACTCACTTGGAAGTACATATTTATTTATTTTTGTTATAAATTAATGTATTTTTATGTTCGGATGACAAGAGATTATTCTTATGAGTTATGGTCATATGCATAAAGCGGTGATCATTTTCAATTATATTTATTTTATACATATCGCTCCAATTATTGAATTTGAGAGAAGATGTTTAAAGTAATCGAATTCGTTCTACTCAAATCAACGTAAGGTGGTAAATACATATTTATTTGATCCACAGTCTGAGTTTATTTAAAATAAATTAAGTTTGCTTATATTATTTGCTTGTTTTATATTAAATTTTTTATTATTATTAAAATTTATAATCAAAATGCTGAGATTTTTTTTCATTCAAAATTTATTTTTGTAAAAAATAATTTAAGTCCATTATGCACTTATCTCGTAATTATAAAATCAATTTTGTAATACAATATTCTGCTTATTGTTTCATGCGTCTTATGTTTAGGAATAAGTATTATATAGTAACATAATTAGATCTTAGGGTTTTAAAGGGGCAAATAACTCTTTAAACTTTATATTTCGCATACAAAAACTATTAAATATTATTAAAATAATTATATAATACCAAATTATACTAATATTTTTATCAATGCACATACAAATATATATTTTTTTTAATCATAAAAATAACAAAATATTCTTTCTATAATTAAGGTTTTAGAATCATGTTTGATGCAAAATATAATTCAGCCTTAAATGATGTCAAACATATTTATAATGTCTTCAAGACACTTTTGAGCTTCATACAAACTTTTGAATTAACCAAATGCGAAACCAAACAAACTATAAATTAATTTGTTTATATTATATATCGTAATTATAAAATTAATTTCTTAGTACAATATCTCTCCTATTAATTCACTCGTCTTATGGTAACATATTGATTTTTCTATATATAATATTATATGTATTTTGATTTTTTTTTGTTGCACCTAAACATTTTTTTACATCATCTTTCAATAAAATTAAATTCCTTAAACGATTTCAATAAAATTAAATTCCTTAAATGATTTTAAGAGTGTGTCCCTCAACATTTTGATTCTCTAAGGCTACGTTTGAAAAACTTGATAAAAGTAACATGATAGTATAAGAAAATACTATCAAGTCTTAATGTGTTTGGTGCTCACACATATTAATATAGTTAAATTCAGTCAAATCTTTTTATTCGTTAATAATCTGATAAAATTATCTTCTCATCAAGTTTGTGATAAGACTCTGTAAGAAAAATGAGATAATAGATTTTTTATTAGGATTTATTTTTAATCTATTGTTAGTGTAAAAAAATTTTACACTATTATTCAATTATATTTTATCGCATCATTAAAGATTTAGACTTCTTAAATAGTTGTTATAATAATCAAACTACTCTAGTGAAATAAAAATACATAATTAGATAACGATGTAATTTTTCTTATACTAATAATAAATAAAAATTAAACTATTTATATTATACCATGTATAATGTTCTCTCTCTTTCAACCTTTCATCTTTCTCTCACTGTCTTCTTAGGCATTCTCTTTTTAACTAAACCTCTGTCTACTTCGACGGCCACTGTCGCCTTCACTAAACTACTTATCTTCTAGACAATGTCACCACCGCCTACCCCAAGATTTGCCCATAATTTTTTCTTCTTTTATTGTTTTCTTTATATTGTTTCCCATGGATGAAATCCATAAAAAAAAAAAAAAAGGCTTGTAGGATAAATCAGAAAGTAAAAGCAAGAAAAAAGGAAAACAACTGAAGTATTTTTGTATAGATAAAATTTTGTGGGTTAATGTACTGAGGCTTGATATTTGTAAAACCACTAAAGAGATGAAGAGTTACAACGTCTTCTGAGGCTTGATATTTGTGGGTTAATTTTGTGGGTTGCAATGTTTTCAAAACCACTAAAGAATGAAGAGTTACAAAAAGATTATTTTTCTTTTAAATTTTGTATTGACTCATAAAACTTTTGCTTTCCTCAGCTTTTCTGAGGTTACTATTCTTCTTCCTCATCCACAAAGGTATCTTCCATAAATGAAGGAATTTTTTTCAAATTTTTTTTTTTACGCAAAGGAATATTTTGGTATGCATAAAATTTTGTTTATACAATTAGTTCAATTATACAATTATTACCAAACACGTGATAATAAATAAATTTATCATGTTAGTTATACTATCAAGACTTATTTTATTATCCTATCCTACATTATACTATCATGTGTTCCAAACTTATCCTTTTATACAATTGACATCACATTAGTTTTTATTTATAGATAACGTCAAAATAGTTCATGAATTATGATTTCATTTATCAGATTGGTACAAACATTATAGTCTGTCAAAAAGATGATAATGAGCGTTAATTTTTAATTTTGTAAACCATTTTCTACCTACGTAGACCGCTGATTCATTTCTTTCTAAATCCTTAAGTCCCCAACTCTATTATGGTGCTCAGCTATAATTCAAGCTTTGAAATTCCAGAGTTGAAAATTGTTAAATATGACTTATGAACCTCAATTACAAGCCGTGTAAGTTCCCTTCCCCATACAAGTAGTACATATTAGCTACTGTGAATGTGATCAGTAGCTACAAAACATCAACTGACGTTCTAACCGCGATGGATGAACATATATGATTGCTCAAAAAATATCAATTTTTTTGTTATAAATAATAATGTCAATTCTTATATATATATATATATATGTTTGGATTAGATTTTATAAATTTTATTTTAGATGAACTTGATTTGTAAACTTAATTTTAATTAAAAGTAAGTTTGTAGTAAAGTGATTTATGTTTAATAACTTTTTATTTATTATTTGGATATTATTAATCAAAATTACTTTTAATTATTTAATTATCAAAAAAAATTATATTACTTTATTTGCTCTTTCATTTCATTATTTTGGTGATATCAATTAACAAATAACATGAATGTTGTTATAATAATTTTTTTTGGTGATATTATTAAATTAAATAATATGCATGATATTTTAAATTTTAAAATAATAGTCATAATTAAAAATTCACAATTGTATGTAATAGATAATAAAAGAGTAAATAAGTAATTTAGTTCTTGAAAATATCTCTCATTTGCAGTTTAGTTTATGAATTTATTCTTTTGTACGAATTATCTTAAATTTATAAAACTCGCATCAATTTAGTCATTTTGTTATCTCTAATTGACAAAGTTAAATAGTGACATCTAACGTGACATGTTAAGTTTCTATATGTAATGTTATGTGTCATATAACATTGTAATAAAGAGAGTGGCCGTTGAACTTCATAAATTCTCAACGCCCTAATGTTCACTGCAAAAGCAAGACAGGATTGCTTCACACCAAAAGTAAGTTAAGAAGTGGAATCAAGCTTGAATAATTGTTTTAATGTATAATTATGGGTGTCAAAATGATTCATTTATCCATCATCCATCTAATCTATCCATGTTTAAATCAAATTCAATCCATCCAATAATAATAAATTATTATTAGTGCAAGCCATTTTCCCTTTCCCTTCTCTCTTCCCCCTTCCTTGAGACCCCTTCAAGGGTTACCATTAGGTCCCACCCTAGAGGTGGAGTCTCCATTAGCTCTAGCGGGACAGGTACTAAAAATAAATAATAAATAAAATAGATTGGATTAGATTAATTAATGAATGGTTAATTAATTGAACTCAATATCCATTAAATATTCAATTACTAAGTGCTCATAATTCATTTGATATCCAACCAATTCATAACCCATTCATTTTCTAAAAAGTGAGAGACATTATTTTTCTAGAGAGAGAAAAATATTTTTGTCTAGAGAAATAATTCTTTTTTTAGAGAGAAAATTAATCATGTCTAGAGAGAGAATTATTTATTTTCTAGAGAGAAATTTTTTTTCCTAGAGACATGAAATTATTTTTTTAGATAGGGATTTGATTTTTTTAGAGAGAAAAAATTATTTTTTTAGAGAGAGAAATTTTATTTTATAACTTTTAATAATAATTTTAAATGATTAAGTTGGATATTCATCCATATTATCCATTAAAATTGATTAATGAATGAGTTGAAATATCCATCCATTAAAATGGGTCATGGATGAATGGGATGATTTTAATAATTTTTTAATGGATCTTAAATGGATTAGTGGTTAATTTTTTATCTCTAATCCAATCCAAAACCCATTCAATTCATATGTTTGTTATCCCTATATATAATTAATTTAGTCGTTTTGTTATCTCTAGTTGACCAAGTTAAATAGTGACATCTGATGTGATACGTTAAGTTTCTATATATAATGTTAAGTATCATATAACGTGTTACTCAACCTTCTCTCTTGATATATAACTTCATTTTATCTTAATGAATCCTAATCACCTTATTACATAATACTCAATCATTCACTCACTAAACTAAAACAATGTCATATCTTAAAGAGAAATGCTGAGTAAAGCACCTGGTGACATAAAACGTTACACATAAATACAAAGCGTCACATTAGGAGTCATGATTTAACGTAGTCAACCAAAAATAACATAAGGATTAAATTAATATGAGGTTTATAAATTTAAGGACTAATTTATCCACAAAAATAAATTCAAGGATTAAAATACAAGTAAGAGTTACTTTAAAGGACTAAGTTGCCTATTTACTCCATAGTAGAATGTGAAAAAGTAGCTTATCTTTTGAACAATAGCAGCTCAAGTAAATAAAAAGTGAAGATAAGGAAGGGTAGTATAATAAAGAAGGATGAACTTCATAAATTCTCAACACCCCGACGTTCACAGCAAAAGCAAGACAGGATTACTTCACACCAAAAGTAAGTTAAGAAGTGGAATCAAGTTTGAATAATTGTTTCAATGTATAACTATGAGTGTTAAAATGATCCATTTATCTATCATTTATCCAATTTATTCATGTTTAAATCTAATTCAATCCATCAAATAATCATAAATTATTATTAGTGCTAGCCCTTTTCCCCTTCCCCTCTCCCCTCCCCTTTCCCTTGAGACCCCTTCAAGGGTTACCTTTATGTCTCACCCTAGAGGTAAGGCCTTCATTGGCCCCAAAGAGGCTAGGTACCAAAAATAAATAATAAATTAAATAGATTTGATCAAATTAGTTAATGAATGATTAATTAATTGAGCTTAATATGTATTAGATATTCAATTACTAAGTACTCATAGCCAATTTGATATCCAACTAATTCATAACTCATCTGAAACCATAATCCATTCATTTTCTAGAAAATGGGAGATTTTTTTTTCTACAAAGAGAAAAATATTTTTGTCTAGAGAAAGAATTATTATTTTTTCCAAAGATAGAAAAAATTCTTTTTTTAGAAAGAGAAAATTAATTTTGTCTAGAGAGAGATTTTTTTTAAGAGAGAGATTTGATTTTTTTTAGAAAGAGAAAATCATTTTGTTAGAGAGAGAAATAATCAATTTTTTAGAGAAAGAATTTTTGTTTTATAATTTTTAATAATAATTTTAAATAATCGAGTCAAATATTCATCCATTATATTCATTAAAATGAATTGAATATCCATTTATTAAAATAAGTTAAAGATGAGTTTAATGATTTTAATAAATCATAAATAGATTAGTAGTTAATTTTTTATCCATAATCCAATTCAAAATCTATTCAATTCATCTGTTTGCTATCCCTATATATAACCAAATAAGTATGAAACATGGACTAATTCAAGCACTCAAATGCCTGTTTGGGTGGGTCAAACGCCTACCTATTACACTAATGTTTTCCTTTGGCTCTAAATCTACTATCCAAATCCCAATTTTGGAATTTAGGATTTAGAATGTGTTAGCTTTTGAGTTTGGAGATTTCATCTTCCTTTATGTTCGAGTATCAGAATGGGTTTGGGATTTGAGAATTTCAAATTAAATTGAGATTCAGATAAGAACCAGCGTTCCACGTAAATAGAAAATGGCGGATATCGTCAAAAGCCAAAAGGGTTTCAAAGTCACTTGAAAAGGTTGAAGTGTGCTTTATTATTATTATTTTTTCTGCCATAGCGAAGGGTTCTTTTCTTTACACTTTCCTATAGTCACCAATATCTTACTTTCGAGCTTGCTTACATTTCTTCACAGAAAACAAAAAAGAAAAAAGAGCATGCCACATTTCACACAAGGGAAGGGACTATAACTATTTTGCATTTTTTAAAAGATTTTAATTTTGGTTTATTGTCTATAAAAATTTTTTACATCTTCTAATTATGTATTATTAAATTATTAAAAGAGTTTGATTATTACAATAATTATTTTAAAAGTCTAAAATTTTTAATGATATGTCAATATATAATTAAATGACAATATAATTTTTTTTATATTGATAATACATTAAAATCAATTTTTTTAAATATATTTACACAAATATGATAAATCATAATAATAATAATAATAAAAAACACGCCATGGGTGGCTTAGTACGAACGTATAGATATCGGAGAGAATTGTCCTGAAGTGAAATCCTAACCTCCTTGTATTCATCTCAAACGTAGTACTTTATATGCAATTATAGATTTTCTAAGAACTTTTTCCGGGGTGGACTGTGGTTGGTCAATTTAACAAAATTTGGCAGTTTCACACGACTCATTCGATAATATGGTTCATGGTGCTTTTCTCTCTCTCTCACACACACACATATATTTTTCTGGGGTGGACTGTGGTTGGCCAATTTAACAAAATTTGATATATTTGATTTATTAAGGTATTCACATGTGTGATTGTGTGATTTAATTTTTTAAAATATTGAAATTTATTTAAAGAATTAATTTTTTTAAAAAATATTTTTTTATATACATAAATTAAGAATCAAACTTCTAATCAAATGTTTAAAAATACTTTTTATGATGATTCTTACATATTTAACTTATATTTCTTAATTTTAAATAATTAAATTTCAATTATTGTTTTTTAATTATTAAAATTGTTCACCTCTCTTATCTTTAGTTGAGACAATCATTATCTATGGGAAATAAGAATTTTTAAATAAATATCTCACAAAATTTATGCAAATCATTAAATCAAATTTAAATTTCATTATAACATTTTTCTGAATGATTGAGAAAAATATACTTTGGAGTATGTAAAAGAATCGAAGAAATAAAATCATTACAAATGTCAGTAATTTTATCTATTTTGATTAATTTGACTTTTTATCCTTTTGAGAAATTGTCCAATTGCGTTTATTAGCTTCGCAAATGAAAACTTTCAGATTTAGATATGAATCAACCTGGTGCGTAATTATAAATAAGTTTAAATGTTAGTGTAAATATTTTTAATTATTAATAAATAATATGTAGAATTATTTAATTCATGTAAAAAATATTAATTTGTAGTAAATCAAATCCACGCTCTATAAAAAAACAAATTTCAAATAAATTATACGAATCACAATGAAACCTTAATTTATAAGAAAAAATGGATAGTTAATTATTATTTTTTATCATAATTGTTGTGAAAATAAGTTAATATTATTATTGAACCTTAAGTAAATAAATAATAATAATTATTTTAATTTATTCGTCTATTATTCTTAAATCTTCACAATAATAAACAGAAGTAGCTCCAAAGAGTGGAAGGCAATCGTTTTTGTTTTTTTGTTTTTTGTAATAATAATTAGTGTGGCCATTGAAAACGGGGAAGAAGAAGAAGAAGAAGAAGAAAGAGATAGGAATTGCCACGTAGGAACAAAGGTGGGGGCCAGGCATGGGAGAGGAAAGAGGATTGATCCATAATAAAAACGAAACGAGGAAGGAAAGGTAAATAAATGGGGTTATTGGGTTTGTCAACAAACACCATCCACACTCTCTCTCCTTTTTCCCACACTCATGTCTCACACACGCACACAATATAAACCTTCCACTCCTTCCAATTCATTATTATTGTTTATTTCCTCTCTTCCTTCATCTTCGCCACCACTTACCTCCTTTCTCTCTCTAAAGCTGACCAGTCACCACAACAGATGTGCGACGAGGAGTGGGTCAAGGTCGCCATGGCGGATGACACCCTCGTCGTCCACCTCCTCCTCCGCCTCCACCAACCTCGCCCCACGCCGCCGTCTCCACCTTCCAACAAACCCTATCTTCACCTCAACTGGACCGTGCGTCAGCGCCGCTCCAGGTCCGCTCCGAGGGCCAGCCCCACCACGCCGCTCTCCTGGAGCGGCGCCACGTCCGCAAGCGCCGCCGCCGCGGACGGCTACGAAGAGTCAAGCCGGCCAACCAAACCGGAGGAAAGCTCAAGATCTAAGGTTCGATGCCTCCTCATGCTTCTCCTCCTTTCTTTCTTTTTCGGGTTTTATTTTCGGTTCGGTGTTGTTTTCGTCTTTTTTTTTTCAGTTAGGAAGCTCTCTTTCTGTTTCTGGTTCTGGTTATGTTTCCGTGTAGTGTCAAGTGTGACAGTTTTATTTTTGAGTGGACGAAAATGCCATTTAGGATCTGCATATTTACACTTTTACCCTCGGGGCTAGCTCCGTCATTCCACTGTCGGAACGGTGACTCTCCGTCTCCGGTCGCCGGTGCCACCGTTCCTTCTTTTTTTTGGGTACGTTTTTCAGAGAAAATGGATGACTTTGATTCAACGGATGGAGTCAGCAGCTGTTTGAATGACTCTTGTCACGGTTTTTTTCCCCTCGCATGGCCTGGGAAATGACGGAAAACGCCCTTCCTTGCGAGGGCATTTTCGTCTCGCACTCTTTGGGTGGGGGAAATGCCGCGAACGCGATAGATTCACTGCCAGGGGTAGTTAAGTAACAACACAGGTATGCCACCCTGCTTTTGTTGTGGCGTGTAGTATGGTGTTGTGTTGGTAGTGGTTGTGCACTGTTTTTTGTTTTTGTTTTTGTGCTTTCGGTGTGTGTGATGTGAGGTTGGAGAAAATGGTCCCCTGTGATCTCCCCCACCGTAGCCTTCTCTGCGGCTGCATCCTCATCTCTTTCCTTTCAACTTCATTAAATAATTAAAATGAAATAATTTTCTCTAAATAAATTATTTAGTTTTTCTAATTATAATTATTGTTTCTCTAATTTGGATGACAAGTGTCTGTTGCGGTATCTGCATGACAGCTTGATCACAACCCTTCTATTCCTGGGAAAGATGACAACCTCAAATAATACGAATAAGTACCATGGCAAGAGTCAAAAGTGTCTGCAGGTTTTCAATTGGCACTGTTATTCCATAGGATAACAGGCTGTTATACTAGTCTTTTTATGCTCGGTAGGGTCCAAAAGTTGAGAATCTTTGGTCAATTTTTTTTGGTTATATTTTATCTGGGATTGAAACCAAGATGGTCTAACACTTTAACGAAAAGAAATGAAATGATGTAGTTTTTTTTTTAGTTGTCATTGATAGACAAGAAAGAATAGACAAGAAAGTATGTGATGCAACCAAACCACCTAGAAAGGAAAATGAAGTTGGGGAAAAGGGGTGCTTTTCCTTTGTTGAATGCCAATGAATAGAGACTATTTGGTAGCCTCCCAAATGGGGAAAACGTTGTCACCAAATTGATGTCAAGAAGCTACTTAAGCTGGCCTTTTGTTATTGGTGTTTATTAATGTTAAGCCCATTGCTTTCAAACACATTTTAATTGGGATTGGGGTTTGGGAGAAATTTTAATATAATTTGAGAGTATTATTTTCATTAATTTTTTAATTGTTGTATTTAATTCAAATTTTATTAAAAAAATTTAAATTTTATAAAATTTTATAAAATTTTTACATTTTATTAAAAAATATTTTTAAAATGTTAAATTTTATTTTAAAAAATGTTAAATTTAATCCTATTTCATGTTGTTACATTTATTTCTCGGGTTCGGGGGGTCGGTCATTTGCATTACCCATTTCTTTTTTTAATGGGTATGATATGAAGAGAACTTTAATTATCACTGGGAATACTTGCCGGTAGAGTAGGTAATGTATTTATTTTGGCGACATTTGCCATCTTATGAGGTTAGTGGGATTTACGTGATTGTACGGAGCCACGGCAGAGAAGGGCCAATGCGAGGGAGTTATATAAGCCCCAGGGTTTTCCTACCTCAACTAAATTTTTTTTTTTTTATATTAAAACAATAATATAAAATATTTAAGATTTTTTAATTACAAAATCATTTGAGGTAGAAAAACGTAAGGGAGGATAGAACTCTCCGATATGACATTATTCACATTACCACAGAATATAGTTACATTTAGTACCGTGGTCTGCAGAAAGATGCCAACCTTAATCGATGGGTATCATAATATTATTATTATAAATTTATAATTGGATTTGATGGGACGTTGAGTACCGTAGTCTGCTTTAAGATATTTGACCTTTTTTTGGTAGTTTGGTGAGATTCTACCTTTTTTCAGTCCTCCCCTCTGACCCCACCCTTTCATTTCCATCTCCATTGTGCCACTTGGATTTTTTTATGAGAGAATTATAAACCAGGACCACTTTGTAATGCTTATACTGTT
Source organism: Styphnolobium japonicum (assembly GCA_023212625.1). NCBI lineage: Eukaryota > Viridiplantae > Streptophyta > Magnoliopsida > Fabales > Fabaceae > Styphnolobium > Styphnolobium japonicum. The sequence goes on along the minus strand of JALBWW010000007.1, from coordinate 6,658,872 downwards.
TATATTTAAAGGGTTAAATAATAAGTGTGATTATTTAGGTGTATAGTTAAACTGAATAACTACATCATATGGTCCTTTTTCAAAGGAGGAAAAGATCCATTAATAATATTGAGCGGGTTCTTAGTATTTATATTTATTTATTTAGTAATTTGAACAGTAATCTGTCTACAAAAAAAAAAAAACCGAATTTGTAATGACTCATAACTGTCTTGCAGAGTTTTGTCTCTGATTCTCAATTGTCACGAATGGTAATCATCAATACTCAGAGCAATGTTATTTTGTATTGGTGCTTGTTTCTATCCAAGATTGTCAAGTCCGTCGTCTTCATGTGTTCTGTGGCTTTAAAACTACCATATGACAAACCCACCTGAGATCAAGGGATCATATTATCATGTTCTTTCTGTCCATATTTTTTGAGATTTATTTTAATGAGATGAATGTCTAAACTCTCCTATATTTGGTGTCTTACAGGTTGGCGATCAAAGTGAAACTGCCACTACCAAAAGGTCAAGAAGAAAAAGGGTAAATACGAACTTTTTAATGGATGTCTATATTCCTGGATCTTCTGATAGTTAGACATCTACCTTTTCGAGAGCAGCTAATTATGAGATGCATGTATATCTTCGTATTTTGGTAGGAGAATAAATAATAATATCTATTTGTGTCCAAGAATAGTATGAGTTCAGGATTGGATAATAGGCTGTTTTGCCTTTGACAGTATCATCAAATATGGTGGAAGAGAAAAGAGGGTGGAACAAAATATTATTTGAGTGGAGGTGAAGGAAGAACTTAAAATTATGAGATATAGTTGGGGAATTTCTTTAAAATGAATGGAATAATAAAACAGTTTACATGTTTTCATTGATAATGTTGACAGCAAAGTCCAAATAATTGGAGTATAATTGAGTAGGATATTTGAGCCAACAACCAACCATTTGATGGTCAATAGTTTATAGTTTTTGTACTTTTGCCAATAAGACACATTTGTACAGTCACTCCTACATTGAAGATAGTAACTTGATGGGTTGTTGCCTTATATGTTGCGGAAAAGATCTGTACCTAGTGATTCTATCTTGCAGCTGAGCTTGTATAGTTGCTAATTCTCAGTGCAAGTATTTAAGTAAAAGCACAGATGGGAGTTATAATATTATCAGCAAACAAACTGCATTATAACTAGTTAATCTATTTGTACAGCCTTTGTTTTGGTTGTTTCCTGGCATTACAGTTAACTATGAAAATAATTTCATCATACTTATGAGTAAAAGAAGAATTGTTTTTATCCTTGTCTGTATATGTGCATCATGCAAGGTTGTTTGTGTTGTGTTTTCGGTTACCTGCTTAATATCTTAATGATGTTAACTTTTATCTTGTTTGCAGACTTTAGCTGAACTAAAAGAGGAGGAGAACATGCTGTTGAAAGAAAGGAGAAATTTGAAAAATGTATGATTTGTACTAGTTTTCATGCTGTTTTTTTTTTGGGTTCACACATATGCTTCTGTTTGGAGATATATCTCTTATTGTTTGTTTTTGTTTTGAATTTTTGAACAGGAACTGGCATCCTTGCGTCTCACTGTTGAGAAACATAGAGCCACAAATGAAAGCTTGAAGAGAATGAAGGTGACCTTCTTGTTCTTCTACCTTTTTTAAGACCTGTTATCTTCCTAGTTGACATGTCTAATAATTGGTGGTCTCTGACTCTGTTACATTCCAAAGTTCCAAATCTCTACTCACTACCTCTTGAATTGAATGGTTATAGACACGATAATTATGCCTTAACCTTTTGTAACAGATTGATTTGGAGTCACAGCAGACCTTTAAAACAGCTACAACCTCTCTGGTGTCCAGGAAAGCTGTCTTTGACCCACCTCAGCTTGTGGAGGCACAGTGTCATCCGTCTAAATCAGTCTCAACACAAACTGTCTCAGACAAGGTTCTTGATGACGATTCACCTGTCTCTGCAGCACATGCTTCTTCCAAACAAGAGATCAGTAACCAAGAAGCTTCATTCTTGCTGCCTGATCTAAATCTTCCTGTAGGGGAGGGTTTCAACTCCAATGCCATACATGGGATAAGCTAATAAAGAATCAGATGTCCACTGATATTCTGCATATTGATTAGTTAGACCAAGATCATTGCTCGCAGTACGCTTAATAAGATCTCACACATCAGTCCTAACCATTTAGATTGTGCTAATTCAATTGTAGGTGCTAAACCATTCATTTTCCCCGCTTATTCAAAATCACTGGAAATTATTTTTTGATTCATGAAGGTACTGAGGGTAGTGTAGAGATCCTAACACATCAGGCACAGTTCCATTCTTTCTCACAGGTTTCTACATTGTCCAGAATTCTTTGGAGCCACGCCCGAGCCTTCTCCTTTTTCGTTATAGAAATATTTACTGATAAATGTAATTACATGTTCTACAGACAAGATAATTCTAGAATTTTGGTTCTTGAAGCGAGGTTGTCTATATGACTATATCTAATATGATTTTGTGACTAGTTGGTTCTCTCAAGTTTATTATGCTTTCTTGAAGGAAATAACTTGATCTGATTCTCAGATTCTCACAAAAACTGTTGCTAGTTTTCAACCTGCGCTTATAAACATGAGATTCCATGCCTATGTAGGACACACACACATCTAACAAAAGCAGCATGCCTGTAATATTGATATGGTCCGTGCTGACTTTGTTCTGGACCATGGTTTCAGTAAAACGGTACTGGCCTACTGGGATTTCTGATAGTGCTGGTGGCAGAGTCCGTGGGTGTAGACAAAATCCTTCTGAAGGTGTTGGTTGCTATGCTATGGATTGTTAAACCGTAGCCCATTGATAGGGATATGTGGGTAATTAGATTTCTTGCAGAGTGGGTGGGTGGGTATGCATAGAGCAAGAGGCAAAAGCATTATGCAATTGCTTAAAAGTTTAATAAATGAAAATGTAACCACAACACGATTCTGAACCAGCAAGTAAACTTTTTCTTGTTGTCAACAGCCAGTATGTAATTTAGCTTCATGTCGTCTTCAAAGTTAATACGTCCCTCCCTCTGTAAGCCTTCGGTGATATATTCTTGGGTCAGATATATTCTTGGGTTTTAGCCAGCAGTCCATTGGCAATGCCCTTGGACTACAATGACTGCTCCTCACCCTCATATGATATGATGGGGTAGTGGCAAATTTGGAGATAATTCATACTTGGGCCCAATCCACCCTTGTGGACTCTAGTCCATGAGGTTCATATGACCCATACCATATGTACCTTGCTTGCTGACTGACTGGTTGGGGCACAGAGGTCCATCGTTCCCTTTTAGATTTTAGTGTTAATGGCTGTTTCCAGATTCCGGTTTGATGATAAGATAGAAGTGAGCTTGCCCGGTAGAAGTTTTCTGCTTTCGTTTGGAAGGCCCTTTGTCTCATGAAAAGCAAAGGGAGGGGAAAACACATATGTCAACATAGATAAAGTACGAGTACGACGTAAGATACAAGCGCACGTTTTCCATCCACCACCACCACCTTATACTATCATTCATTTTGTTTAAAAGTTTAATATTATTAATTAATTTGACTTTGTAAAAATATCTTAAATTTATTTAAAAAAATGTGTAGTTTTTATTAAATAGCTCGTAATATAATAAATTTTTTAAAAGTTATTCAGGAAACATAAAAAAAATTATTTAAGAACTGTAAAATGAAATTTTTGTTATGATTTTTAAATTAGACCAAGTATTAAAAATTTTCGTTTTTTTTTTATGAAATTCATGATTTTTATTTATTATTTTAAAATTTAAATTTTTACTAAAATCATTTTATTTTCATATTTTATATTCAATCATTTTATTTTAAGTTTTTATGTTCACTTTTTTATTTTGGTTGTTTTTTGTATTTTCTTTTGTTCAAATTTTTGAATATAAAACTTACTGGTTTATTATAATATCAATTTTTATTATTTTAATCAAATCACTATTTCACATTTTGTATTTGTATTTTTTTTATTTTATTTTTCAATAATTTTTTAAGCCTTTTTGAATATATATTTTTTGAATATAAAAAATAGAGTAATTTCATAAATAAATAATTTTTAAAAATAAAATATAATTTTACTGTCACCAGCCGGTCATAGTATTGGTCATGAATACACCAACAATGTGTTAGTCTTTAGAGTTGTCATCATCCATCTTCCTTCCTAGGATTGCGCTTTTTCTGTTTTTCAGGTCCTTTGGGTGTCAAAAGTAAGATCCGCAGTAACCCCGGGCCATCATTAGAGATGGTAAACGGGTTGACCCGTCCCGTCCCGCCACGGGTTGGCTTTAAACGGGGCGGGGCGGGTTGACTCGTTTTTGATTGGTGGGTTGAAAATGTCAACCTACTTCGTTTTATGACGGGTTAACGAGTTAGCGGGTTAGCGGATCAATTTGTTTAAAAATTAAAAAAAAAATTTAAAAAATCATAAATTATTATCATTTCACTCACTTAATAAAGATTAAATACAAAATAAATATAAATAAGTCTATTCCATAAGCATTAAGTAAGTACTTAGTCCACAAAACAAAAACATATAAGTCTATTTCATAAACAAATATTCAAACAAGTCTAATTCATAATCCATAAGCAATTTCATAAATTAAAAAAAAAAAAACTAACCCGGCGGGTCAACCCGCCCCGCCTCGCCATAACCCGCGGGTTATACGGGGCGGGTTATATAACCCGCCATTGAAAAATGGGTTAAAAGAGATAACCCAACTCGTTTTTTTTCGACGGGTTAACGGGTTGACCCGTTGGGTTGAACCCATTTTACCATCTCTAGCCATCATACTTTTAGATGCCTCTATTAGGTGAGAAAAATATGATATATGTATGCGAAAGTTATGTAGAATAGGGAAACCTTTTTTTTTTTTAACTTTGTTTTTTACATTTTTTTTATATTTCTTTTTTCTTTTTATAAAATTGATTTTGTAGATCTACACATTCAAATTAAATCAATCTCAATATAAAAATTTCAAATAATATGGTAACATCATTTTAATAATTGTTATTATTGTATTTTGAATAATGGTGTATGTACAGTTCATGCATTGTATATTGTTTTTTGGTCTCTTAGGGTGTCTTTCAATCGAAAAACAAGAGACTAATCTCTCGAAATATTATCAAGCGTTAAAAGCGAAAAATCCTTTAAATAATATTTTTTTAGTATTTTTTTCATACACGACGCCTCTCGAGATACTTGCATTGTATATTATGCATGTATATACAAATCAATTTCATTAATATTTTACTTTTTTTAAAACAAGTGCTGATAATTAGGCAAATACAGTACCATTACAGTAAATATGCAAAAATTAATAACAATTTAAACTGAAGTATGTTGCGAGAAACAACTTGGTTATTAAAGTTAGATATTCTAATGGTATATGCATTTTATTAAGTGTGTTTGATTTAACTTTTAAAATTTCAAAATCATAATTTGAACAAAAGCATTAAGAGATAAACTTTTATTCAAATTATAAGTTTAAAACTTATAAAAGTTAAACCAAACATATTATAAATGGTGAGAAACAAATTATCTACATATGATTTACCTCATAAAGTTTATCCCATAATTTTAAAAAATTAAATTCACATTGGATAATAAAAGTGTAAGTGAGTTACTATTAATGAGAAAATAAAAAATAAAATTTAACAAATTCATAAATTATTACTAGATTGCATTTTACAAAATTTTAGATCCTTACTTCTTTATTAGTATTAATTCATTTATATTTTACTTTAAAACATATAAGTTTTTACTTTTAATTTATTATAATTTAACTTAAAAATAAATTTATCAACTCAATTATTATTCAAATTATTAATGATATACATATCTAGAATAATTTGACCACACTTTTAACTTGGAAAATATAAAACTCGACAGCTAAAGGAATGAACTTAAGTTAAGATGATGTCATCTTTTCTACTTCAAATTTATTATTTTGTGGGTGCAATCAGTCAATCAAAGACGTGCTATATATATATCAAATCTCTATTACTGTCACGGGATGCAGGTCTGCAACAAGAGCTAAATGATCCTACCGCCAAGGGATTTCTGCATCAAAGTAAGGCGGATTCCTTGGTGATTCCCACCACTCAAAGCGCACAACTCATGGCATAATTAATTGATGTTCTGGTCTGGCTAAACAAACCCTTGTTCAGTAATAGCTGTAAATACACAGCCTCCTAATTTGTCTCATATCATATAATCATATATCATATATCATGTCTAAGATTGTATTCAGAGAAACAGAGAGATCTTCCCCTATATCTGTTTTTCTGCAGGATTTAATCAGGCTTGTTCTTTGGACAGAAAAATAGAAAAAGAAATTGTGCATCTATCTAGGTCTAAGACTCTTCTAAATACATGCACCATTTTCTTAAGAACCCTCTCCCACTTATAATATCAGCCTCACTCCTTCAAAATCTTGTTTTGATTTAACTTTGACAATGAACAGTGTCAAACTTGTGGTTTGCTACTTTTCTCCTACCAGTTTGTACCTTGACGAGGATGATGATTGATATTTGTATTAAGCCTGGTGACTAGCTCATTTGGTCTGGCAAACTACCAGATGCATGAAATCTTGGGAAGTGGGAGAGATTTACAAAGCAGAGGAGTGAGAACCCACACACTTCCACTGAGCTGAGCAATGCGTAAGATTGCAGTCCTCGGTTACATAACATAGATTCACTTTCTATGCCCCTTCTGGAAGACCATTTTTTTTTGCCTTTTAATAAAATCACTGCTTTCTGAGGCAAAAAATAGGAAGGAAAAGGAATAAGAAAAGAAACGTTGTACTCTGTCTGTTGGCCTGGCCCCATGTTGTTTGATCTCCCCTTGGAACAGGCCTCAGTAAGTTTCTCTGCAACTGCAACTGCAAGTCGAGGAATAGAAGTCTCAGTTGTTCACTTTTTTATATAACGCATCATGTACTTCCAACTGAACTAATAAGATGCAGATGATTTACCATTCAAAGTTGAAAATGCTGGTGACTTGTCTGCAGTCACATACACTGTAGAAGAAAATAGTCTTAGAACAATGTGCTGCATGATAAAACACACGGCACTATTCTTAGTTTCAGCTCCGAGTCCCACTATAGTTCCGTCAGCACATATTTCTTGCATTGCACCAGATCAAAACGCTATATACAGTAATTAGTCACCATGAATATATTCAAATAGACAAATACTCATTCCGTAATTGAAGTTCAAGCCTTTGGTTTGTGTTGATAATAGAGAAGTGGAGGACATCGTTTTTATAATTTATATATATATAAAATGTAGCCAATTTAGCTTCTATACCAACATATTCCTAAAAAACATAGCCCTTCACTCATCCAAGTACAGATTTTTCCAGCTTCCATGAACATTCATTGCACAGATTCATCCCAAAACCAACATAACCCCACAGCCCCACAAACAAAAAGAAACCCAGGCTAGCTACCCAGTACATATATGTACTCTACTATACGATTTAACCTACAACACCATTCTAGTGCTTCTACCACCAAAGTTCACACCCAGCTTCAAGTCCAGCTCCACATTCCCAAACCCACCAGTTCCTTTCTCACCACCATTGCTTTGATGATGACGACGACGACGACTCTCTCTCCCAACTTCAGGCACTCCACTGAACAATTGAGCTACAGAGGTAACCACAGAGCACTTCCGAGTGCTGTTGCGCGCGGCTTTCGGCTTAAGGGTCCCACCACCACCACCACTCACCCGTTTCACTTCCGGCGACGAAGATGAGGTCGACGGCGGCGAGAGTGGCAACACGGACGGTATCTCGAAGTTGGTTCGAGCCTTGGAGCCTCTCAAGCGCCTTGCGGCCGCGTCATACGCACGCGCCGCCTCCTCCGCCGTGTCGAAGGTCCCCAGCCAGTGCCGGCACCGACCTATTCGGTCGCGTATCTCCGCCGACCACCTCCCCCACGGTCTCTTCCTCACTCCTCTGTAGCTCTTGTTCACCGAGAGAGTACTTGTCTTCTTCGGAGTCCCGGGCTCGGAAACCGAAACGAAACCAGAACTCGTTGCCGTTTTGTATTCACCGGCGTTAACGTTGGTGTTCCTGTCTTTGGGTCCGAAGAGGACGTGTTCTCCGACAACCGCAGCGATTCCTTCGAGAGCCGTTTCGTTGCTTAGGGCATGAGAATCTGGTTGAAATGGGAAGCGGGTTCCGGTTTGCCAGCATGGTTCTTGTAATGGGTTCGGCGATTCGGTTGCATGGTAAACCATTTTATCCTTCGAAAGGAAGGTGCTGGTGGTGTCGGCGTGTAAGAAGATTTCGCCGTTCATGGCGTCTTCAACGCAAAAGTGCAAAACGTTCATGCAGTTGCAGACAATATTTATACTAGTTTGAGTTCAACAATTAGTCAATTTAAAAATAATTAAAATATTATTTGATAAAAATGATAATTGAGATTTTGTTGGAGAAATGTAGATATTGCTGTCAATTTCGATAAGACTGTAATCCGTCGTATTTACACACTTGTCTTTCCTAGGCTGGCTGTGGGGTACACCTTTTGGAAGGTCATAAACACCCTTGGGCCATTTCAAGTGACTTACTAGTTATTACATTGGTTCTTTTTTTTTTTTTTTTCATTTGATTACAGATTATTTATGTCAATATTACACCACTAACTTGTGTGATTAGATGATTTTAATTTTAGCAAGGAAACTAGAGGAACAACGCTCATACACACAAACACACACATATATATATATATATATAAATAGATAGAAACACATATATATATATATATATAAATAGATAGATAGATAGAGAGTTAATAAATGATTAAATGTAATATTATTTTAAAAAGTAATTAATTAAAAATTTAATTGTCAATTTTACAGATAAATGATATTTTTTTAACAATAAATTGAATTTATGATTTCTCAAATTATAAAATAAAAAATATATCATTTTTATGTCATAAATTCAATATGTCAATATAAATTAAAATAACTTTGTTTTTATTTTTTTATTGTATTTATATAATTTATATATAAGTATTAAATTATATATAAAAATTTAAATTAGAAATACATCAAATATTTGGACAAATAAAAAAAACCAAATTAAGTTATATAATTATTAATTTTTAATATAAATAATTTTATTGTATTTTATGAGAAATATATTTGAATTAACTTATTTTGCATATAACTTTTTTTAATGAAAAACTCTTTTAAAGTAAAACTTGATATATGTAATTATAGATAAGAAGTTTAATAACATGTTTGGATTAGAATTTAAAATTTTTTAAATTATGATTTGGATAAAATTTTATTTTTAATTACTTTGGTCAAAATTATGATTTTGAATTTTTAAATTTTAATTTAAACATATACTAAAAATATATGTAAACAACACAAGTAAAATAACTCGTAGAAGAAAATTTTTAGTATTGGTAGTTATTAATTACATTATTAACATTTTAATATTATGATATGTACTTATATTTTTTAAATATAAAATTAATTTGTACTTAAGTGTTAACTTTATTTAAATCACAGAATACTCTCAATAAAATTCAAACAAAATTTAATTAAACCCCTCATTTACTACTTACAGGATTTGATAGACTGAAAGAGGACAGAGAGGGAGATCGGGGTAATTAGGGAGGAAGTAGGGGATAGTGATTGTGTATAATGAGATGAGATGAGAGGAGCGTACGTCAGGGTGTCGTCAAGGAAAAGATTGTTTGACTGCCATTGCAATTTGCGATATAGTACAAATACAAACGCTTTTTTAATGATCAGGTACTGCGCAGGTACATGGAATAACCGTGGGGAAACCACCTGATGAACCAGTGCGTTTGGTGTGGTTGGTGAAGGTTGACAATGGGTGGTGAACGCCGAACTAAAATTGTCTCAGTGTCTCACAACCATGTTTCTTCCAGCGCATAACTATCTTCGGATACTTGCAATTGTAGACAGAATCGTCAGACCTTTGTGACATTGTTAAAATGTTCAAACTTAAAAGTTTATAGAGTTGTTAGGATCTTTTGATTAGTTTGGTATTTAAGTTGTTAATTATTTATTAATTATTTATTTTATAATAAATATTAAAATTTTTATTAAATATAAATAATAATTAATAAATATAAAATAATTTATTTTGAGTATTAGTATTTTACAAAAAAATAAATATTAGAGTAATTTCTTAAATAATTTATAATTGGACTGATGTAGTTATATTTAAGTTTCTCATAATTTTTAAATTGAGCTACTTAATTATAGATAAAATTATTATTTATGTGTGTCATTTTAGTCAATTTTATTAGTATAGTAATATTTTTTACAAAAATTTATTTTCATAAAATTATGCACTACTATAACTATACTTGAGTTCATAGTTATTAAATTCAGACCGGTAGTTAACTCGGTTAAAATATTAAGTTAATGGGTCATTGGTTCAACTAATAAGTCATTGGTCGAATCACATAAAATTAAGTATATATATATATATATATAAATACACACTACATATAATGATATTTATTATTATAAATAACTAAAATATCTTTATTTTGAGATAAATAATGACCTTTAAAGAAAAAAAAGAGTTTAACCCTTAATTATAAAAAAAAGCCATAATAATTTTATTAAATACTCATAACTCGTAAAATAATTTTTTTAAAAAAAATTGGACCAATATGACATAGATCTCAAAAAATTATATGAAAATAGACATATAATTATTTTAAATCAAACAAATGAATTAAAAGTTATGATTTTTTAAAATTTAATTTTTTTTTAATTTCATAACTCGACTGGTTCATTAGTTCAACTAGCTGGGTCATCGATTTTCATTCTAAATTAGTCGAGTCGGATTGGATCCGAGATATATCTGATCCAACTAATAATCCGGATCAACTAGTTGGCCAATTCACCAGTCCGATCAAGTCCAATTTTTAAAACTATGCTTGAACTCTAGTGTTTTATTTTTTCTCTTTCTAAAACTTAGATATGATTATATTACATGACTAAAATTAGTATAATCGTGTAAATAACGTTATTTTTTTTTATGATAAAGATATTTTTAAATGAACTTTTATATTAATTGAGATTAAATTTCTCTTAAGAGATCATAAACTAATTAATTTTTTAAAATATTAATCTAATATTTAAACTAAATAATATCAAAATAAGAAACATACATCTTTAATCATTATATCAAGTCATAAAAGACATAAAATACACATTAGAATTTACTTTAGACTGTATAAATATTTATAAATGATAAATAGTTTACAATCAATAACATTATTACCTCTAATAATAATAATACCATTCGCACATATTATGTCACAAATTGTACGTACACAAAATACTCAGATGCGAAGGAAGATTTGATTGCGTTATGAATCATGACAGGGTCACAGGGATCATTCTAAGGTCAAGAAGTAATTATGCATACCTGATGGATTAGCTCGATAAGAGAGAACCAGCTGCATTGCTAACCAATGCTGTGTGATTTGAGTTGGACTTCTTCTTCGGGTTCAGATGCTTTCCCGCCATACTTGATGGGCATGCATACATTGCGATTCTAAGATCTCAAAATTTGTCCGGATTAGTTTTACTTTTTTATTTTATTTATTTTTGTTAGTTTTATTTGTTTTTTCCGATGCTCAGAGTTGCAATTTATTCAAATGGCTCTCATAAGTCAAAAGTATAAGATGAAGGGGAAAGTAATCTGCACGGACTTGTGTAAAAAGTTCAGCATGGGTGAGTCAAATGCTAAATATATATGCTCCATTTTTGTTCGGTTCTGGGAAATTTTATTTTTACATCATTCTATGATAACACATATTACATACCAGTCATAAGTTAAAAGTATAACCTGCCTTCGTATTTTAACAATATTGATTGTACAATTTGTCCCATGAGAATTATTATGATATATATTTTAAAAATATCATTCCTTTAACAACTAAAAAAAATTATTAATACACTTATAAACGATTAATTAAAATAGTAAGCGATTTATAATTTAAGAAAAAAACAAAAGTCCAAATCCTAAAATATGATATTATAAATAAAGTTAATAATTGTAATCATTTAACAAATTAATAAAAATTAATCACATAATTAAAAAGTGTAAAAATACCTTATCTTTATACACTAAAAAGCTACTAATTAATACAAAAAATTGAATAGCATATTAATTATTTATATAATTAACAACCGAATATGATACTCATATTTTTTAATTAACTAATTTTATATAATGGGATCAACGTATTAATAATTTAATGATGTGACATGATTAGACTACTTGTCAGATTGGTTTATTTATACAAATAAGAGTAACATTTGTTAATGTTTTTACAGTTCCATCCTAATTGATTTGGTCCCAATTAAACGATATTCTAATAACTTAATTGAAAATTTTAATATCTTGAGAATAATTTTAAAAGAAACGTAAGGACCTAACCTAAGTATAACTCAATTAAAAAATGGGATAGGAATTAGGTTTTTCCTACTTATTTGCACAAGTGCCACGTGAACTTCACGTGAGGAAACTTGAAAACCGAGCTTTTGGAATTGTAAAATGCACGCAAAACAACGTATTCTCTCTTGGTCGCTATGGATCCTTCCTTGAAGAATACTCACACTCTCATAAGCCTTGGGTTGGGTCTACAATCTAGACATATAGTGCAAGCAATCAGTTTAGCAAAATTGGGTAAACTATCCCCGTCGGACATTTGTTCTTACTAGACTCGCAAGTCAATCTTTTTTAAATTTTGCCTTTCTTGACAGTATACGTAGATGCAAAAGAATCAACATAGTCCTCTCCGCGCACGGACACACACAGATACACACTGGTTTTGGACATTTTCCAAGGTGGCTTTTGTCAGTGGCTAATGTTACGTTTAATAAATTTACCTAAATTTTTTTAATTACTTCAAACGAAAAATATTAAATTAAAAATTAAAAACATTTAATATTTTCAGAAATTAAAAAATATTTTTATTTTATTTTATTTAATCAATTAAAAGAATTAATAAACTGATTCATTAAGATAATATGAAATTATTTATATGAGTTTATAAAAAATTACTACTAAAAAGTGTCATACAAATATTGTTTAAGAAATATTTAATATAATAATAAATATTTTTAAAAAATATTAAATATTTTTTTAAAGTTGAGATATGAAATACTTTAATTTTTTTAATAATTTTTTTAATTCTTTAATTTTCGTTAACAAATGTCATTTATAAATATAAAAATATTATTTATATAACATTATTTTTTCAATAAACATTCTCTGTAAATTACAAAGAATGTTGGTCTATAAGACCATAACACCGTAAGCACACTCAAGCGTAGAGTGTGTTTGCGTGCGAAGGGTTGGCGTTTTGAGGGGTTTGGGAGAAAGAGAATGGGGTGAAGCACGCGAAGTTTTTTGTGTTTTGCACGGTGCTCACTCTTCGGACCAAGAGACTTGGCCTTGCTTGCATGGAGAGACGAGTAGCTAGGCCTTCCTCTTTGCCTTTGGGTTTTGGGAAAGAAAGAGAGAGAAAGTGGTTGAGAAATCCCAAGAATAAAAGAGACAAAGAAAGTGTGTTATAATGATATCTTTATCATTTCGTACTTTAGTGCTATGCAAATTTGTGTAAGTTTCTATCTCTTCGCAAGTTTCATGGCTTTGTGGGAAATGTGAATCTTTGCCTAAATAATGCAACCTTTTTGTGTGTTCTCTTTTGGGTCAATTTCTGGTACTGCTTTTGAATATTCTTCCAATCCATGTTTCCTTTTAATGAAAATGGTAATGTGAAGATTATCGAGAGAGATGTGGGACTGGGGAGAGTTGAGTACTTCCAATGGCAGAGATGATTGGTGGTCAGAGGAAAGGATGTCATGCATTTTATTTATTACCTGGTCCGAAACTTGCACATTTCACTCATACCAAAAGAGAGCTATCTTTTTGTTTGGGCCAAGAGAAAATTTTACTACTTTTATTTATTAATTGTATACAGAATTGGGTTTGGACACATTGCTAAGCGATCCAGACTCCTTTCATTTGGGAATAGCCCAAAGTCAGTTGAACGTCTAGGTTACTGTTCTGAGCTGGAAGAAACAAACAACAAAGCTGAAAAATTTGTATCTGCGCTGCACATGATTCATACGCTGATAAACATTTTGGATGTATAGATCGACATGGATATAAAAATCCATTTTAATTCAGATGTGAATTACTTGTAGTTGCTATTTGTTTAGGATTTGGAGGCTATATAGAATCAAATTTGGCACAACAAAATTGGTTCTAACAGTTACTCAACATGTTTACATTACTTTTCAAAAGTCAATTTGCACAAATTTTTAAGATGTAAAATTGAATTTTTTTACCAAGTATTGTACTTTTTTGTTGAATGAAATTGAACTTAGGTGTCAAATGTAGCACTTTTTTTTTTAAAAAAAAACTCTTTAAGATGGGCATTACAAAGTTAATTTTAATAGATAGGACCTAGTAATTTTTTTAAAATATCTATATATAATTATGATTATAAAATAATTCTACTTTAAAATACCTAAACGCACTCAAAATTTTAAAATTAATTGTTTTATCATCTATTCTTTTACCGTCTAATCGAAACAAGCACATAATTTACATCACAGTGAACAATAATATGGACTTCTAACCGATATATTTTATTGCATGGTAAGCATTTATCTGGATAACATAAATCAAATATTGGTAAAAATTAATCTATTTAATAACGCAAGATGTACAAAACAAATAAAACAATAGACTTATGTGTGATGTACATCATATTTGTTCAAATTTATTTAGGTTTATATATTATAATAAGTGCTTATAGAATATTTTTATTTTGTTTAAATGAACTTATTAAAATAAAGATTCTTATAAACTATTTTAAACTTATTTTTATAAGTTAAAAATTTAAACTTATGAAAATTTTTTTTTATAAAAATTAAAAATATTTTAAGTACTAATTGTTTTTATAATAATTTGACAAAATTAACTTTAAAGATTGATACAATTCATAACATATCTTTTAAATATTTGATATTTATTACAAAGAGTTTATCAAAAATATTTTTTAAAATATTTCTTTAAATATTATTTAATTTATTTTAAACTCTAATTATAACAACAAAATTTATTAAATAAATTTTATTTTAATAAATTCTTATACAAATTATTTATTCAAACGTCTCGATACTCAGGATTGCATGTGACGTAAGCTCGTAAAAATGGCCATGTAGATTGTGCAAATCGAAGAAACTTAACTGTCCCTCAAAACAGCAGGTTCAGTACATCCAAGACAAGTCTTGCCTGACAGACAGAGATTTGGCAGCTTCTTGGACACCTCTTTCAAAAATTTGAGGACAACGCCAAGAAATCCAATTTGAACGATCCAACTGGCTTTAATCAATCGTCTGTGATACCCAAACACTTGGTTAATCGGGGAAGCTGATTCACAAGCTGTAGCCCCTCATCACTAATCTCCTAGTCCTGGCATCTTACATGTTCAAGGGATTCAAGATATTCTGCCGAGCAAAGAGCTTCTATTCCATCATCATTGAAGGAATAAACATGGTCAAGAGCAAGCTGCCGAACTGGGCAATTTTGAATCAAACAAAGTATTCCATTTAATGTAAATGAGGAGGGTGAGGGGACTCCCCATCAGAAAAAGATATCCTGACTGATTCAAGCTTTGAGCTATGGCTTTCAGACTCTCGTCTGTAATCTCAATGGATTGTAAGTGAATTTTTTTTCCAAGTTCTTGCATTTCCCCAACACGCAAGCAAGCCCTCTCCCAAGGCTGATGATGCAGTTTACCAGGCTTAGCTCCAGCATGTTTTCACATGGGACACGCTGCTTTTTCCATCTATCTCCATATAGTCGTGTTGGATTATTTAATCTTATGTGGACTAGCATAATCACATCTTTGCTAAAAGACTTGGATTAATTGAATGCCATATTTGTGGAGCATATATTGGTTAAGCCCATTTGTGATCACTTTTGTTATTGAGCTTTTATAAGCACTTAAATCTATTGTGGACTGTGGTGATATGTGGGCCTTGTATATGGGTTTTCTATGATGGGTAGGTTAACCCATATTGTAAACACAAGGAGAGGCCCCTACTCTCATCTTATATGTATTATAGTTGCCCCATTGAGATCATAAGCTTCAACGCATATAGGGAAAGATGATAGTTTCTCTCATATGCACCAGGATTCCTTATAATCTTCTCATGATGCTTCTCTTGGAGATATGAATTCCTATTCAATATACAGATTCATCGATAAGCTTAATGGCTAACAAAGGTACGCTTTCTACCTTACATAATAAAAGTGTTCTAAATTCATATATGACTTTTAGTTTAATTTTACAAGTCGATCACAAACCTTCATATGTCTATAATTAGCATCCACCTCAAATAGTAACCTTTTAAGTTTTTTCCAACCAGGACCAAGCTTAATTAAGTGACCCTCACTAATGGCTCTGCAATTCTTAATTGAGAAATCCTCGATAGTTCCCAGCTTGCCAAGGTATTCTTGCCACTCCATACTGCTTACATTAAGACATTTGATAAGGTGAAGCTAGAGGTGCTAGCAACCCACAGGGGACAATATGCCATAACCAGTTATTCTTGGTGTAAAATTCAACAGCAAAGACGAGAGTTTGGAACAAGAGGCCAAGTAATGGAGACCCACATCAGTGATAAATGTGCAGTAGCTCAACGTGAGATCAGACAGAGAAGTGCAGAGATTTGCAAGAATGAGAAGCCCTTGGTCATTCAACTGTTTTCCTAGCTTGGACATCCATCCAGAATATGTAATCTCCACCTTTGACAAGTTGAAGAACCTATTGCATAGACAAGTCAAAGCTTCATCTGCATGATCCATTCCACATTTACATTATCTAAATGGTGAAGGAGTTTACATGATTGTGAAACAGAGTTTTTGTCACCGGTTTTCTTATTTATAGTCAATATCTCCCAAGCTAAATGATCTGGTAAGCTATCCGTCAAGTATGCTCCACTGCCAAAAAAAAAAAAACTTAAATCCTGGAGTAATTTTACTGGAAAAGACAAAATAAGAACTTTCATCTCATGGATAGGAAATCACATGATTACATTAACTTCTGTCTTAGTAATTAAAAGAATTTATAACGAAAAATTAAATTTTAAATAATCCAACATAGGAACCTCTCAAGTCTCAAGATTAATAATGGGACTTGTCAAATCATCTGTGTAAAACAAAGGGGGGAAGAGGCAAGAAAGAATGGGGCGGGCAAAGCGAAGCGTTTAAACTTTAAAGCATTTTTCATTTTCTTCTCAAAAAACTTAGCATTTTTACTGATGGTTGAATTGAGAAAGCATACCGTGTAATAACATACGCAAAAATTCTACTTAACCCAATAGAGTAATTCCATAATATAAGGACTAGTAGAATTGAGATATAGCAATTAAGATATAACTGCGATTCCATCGTTCCAGCGCCAACTTGTTGGACAGGACATTTTCTAAGAAAAGAATGTACAAGTTTCCTAGACATTCAAATACAAAGATAACATTGAGACATGATGCAAATTTGGCATATGAAAAAATCAAAAAAGAAAATGAAAATGAAGTAACTGGAAGTTTTGATACACGAGAAAAAAGCAATGAATAGATCCAAGACAAGAATTCTTTTACCTGCATATAAGACGGATCAGAATGTTTGACGAAGCAGAGGAAAGCAATGGATGGAACAAAGATATTCTGATAAATTGTTTCACTATATTCAGATTTTAATTTTATTTAGTTCATGGTTTATGCATGGAAATTAGAAACATGGATCCCCAAGCCCACTCTCTTCACATAAATTTTCTTCTTCGGGTATGTGAGGCCCCAAAACGATAGACCCTGTTTTGTTGCTCCAAATATAACCGAAGCCCAAGCCCAACCTAGTATGGTTAGCAAGTTTTAATGACATGGATATATATATATATATATATATAGGGAGTATATCTAGTGAGAGGAGTGGTTTATTGTGAGAGTGAGATGAACAAATCTTGACTATTGGATCATCCATGTATGGTCAAGATTAGAAGTTACTTAAAGGTCACATGACCACTTAAAAAAGTCACATGACTTTATGTTTTAATCTTAACCATACATGGATGATCCAATGATCAAGATTTGTTCCTCTCACTCTCACAATAAATTACTCCTCTCACTAGATATGCTCCCTATATATATATATATATATATATGAAAGATATATTTATATAAGTTGGTTAATTGTAGAAGTAAAAGAACCCAAGTCAGGATGCATAAGCATAGCCCATGACTTGTCTGACACTTCTTTGAGCGTTGCTTTATGGCCTTACAGTCGGATTGAGAAGTTTTAGCTTGACAAATGGTTTTCTTGACAACTTCATTTTTACGATATGGTTGGCCACCGAGAAATCTATGCACTTGACTTTGTTTAACCAATTAATGCTAAGTTTCTATCAGTGTTCATCTCACAGACCTTAAGGCACCCGCTACATAAGTACATTGTTGGAACACTTCCCATCAATATAAGCTTCCTCCTTAGAAGATGGTCTTACGCTGGAAACCATCTTTCAAGGGCTTACCAACGTGTGGATCAACTCCATCGTGCATAGTTAATATCGCATCTCACTAATTCAACCCCTGTTGTCTTGGTCTAATCATTGGCTCTGCTTATAAAGCATATATAAGAATAGCATTCGATGAATGGTCTAGAGTTTGCAGGTACACAAGGTAAAAAGGGGAACATGCCTAGGCAGACTAGAAAATGTGAGCTAAGCTAATCATGTGAAATAGCAGTCGATGCTTGTGCATGTTAAAAGTTCCATTCTGCACATCTAATGTGAATGTGAAAGGGACACGACGACCTCCTCTACATATATATTAATATATACAAAGAGAGCAAATAACAAGACAAATTTTCAATGATTTTATAACTTTTCATTGAACAGTATGTGAATTGTAATGATCTTTTGGAACAGCATATGAGGCCTCCACAAAGTTTGAATTGTTTTTTTTTTCGGTGCTTCAACAAGATTGTTATGTTCAAATCCGAGAACAGGAAGAAACTGGAAAACACATGGACACCTATATATGCACGAAGGGCTCAAGTTTGTAAGGCTGAAATAACAATTATGTTCTTTTTTTCATGGATTTTAGTAGTGTTAGGAATAAAAAAGACATATTAAACTTGCAGGTAAATCCCTAGTTAATTTGTAATTAATTTTTTTAGTTTACTGATTAGTTGCAGATTTGCTATGAAATTTTTCATAACTAATCCATAATTTTTTTATAATACTAGTTGCATAGGGGTCTTACCTTCATCTATGTAGAGTAGAGCGCCGAGATGGTATTTACCTTACAAACTCTCCCTCTCCCCAAATTTGAGTATTTCTAGTTCAAATGTCATTAATAAAACATAAAATTGAAAAATGATCACATGATATACAAAGAGGGGTATCCTAATAGTGTTGGCATTATCAGGTCTAGTTTTTCCTTAAAAAATGTTATATAGTAAAAAAAAATTGTCAATTTTTTTTGATAGAATGAGTTGGTATAATTATTGACTTTTGGATGAATAAGTGATCTTAATCATTTTATTTTATTTAATAACCACTTTGCAAGTCTAACTAAATTTTGACTAATTTTTTCTGATTATGTAGTACTACTACTCTTTTATTTAACCTTTTTTTCTGCTCTAAGTTTTGCAGTATTGATTTCATCCTTGTCATTTATATGCATAGTTTTTTTTTTTTGCGTAATTAAGGTTGCGTTGGAATTAGATTTTAAAGGAATTCAAAATGAGTTATAAAGAAATTGCTGTCGAAAGAATTGATTTAGGTTTGATAATGATATTTGAGAAGTAATTTTTGAATACTTTTGAATAGGATAAAGTAAAATCACTTTTAAGTAAAAAATTAAAAATGAAAAAAGGAGTTGTATGTAATTATTTTCAGTAATAAATTGAGACAAAAAAATGCAACCTTATCTTACAATGGAAGTGCGAAATTTTACTGAATGGTAACGTATCTAATCGTAGATTTTTTCATCGTGATTGTTAACCATACATGAATTTGCTGAAAGGAGAAATTGTGCATAGGCTATTCTAAGCACTCAATTTAATATTAAATTAAATATATGTAAAATTATATTAAAATTTTTATACATGTTCGATCTAAACACTCCTAATTAAAAATTTCTCTTTCTGATCGTGAAGCTGAACATGAATTTTGTTTGCGAATATATGGACAACGAATATTTTTGGGACCACTGGTTTTGGCTCTGGTAATAAATGAGTGGGGGTCATTAGATATAAGAAAAAAATTTAGGTAGTCATAATTTATAATAGGCACTCCATTTAACATGAATACACTTATCTCTAAAAAATAATTTTATACATGTCAATTGTTAAATAAAGTGTTTATAATAAATTATGTTTACTTAAAAATTACTCTAAATATAAATAAGAGCCCCATCTGTCAACAATATAATGTGTGTCAGGATATTACAAAAATGTGTCAAAAAAATATTATACTTTGAAGAGATTATTTTAATACTTATTTTTTTTTATATTAATATTTAGAGTAAGTTGTCAAACATTTATTACTTATTATTTATATTTAATAAACTTAAAATATTTATTATAAAATTAATAAATAATAAAAATTAACAACTCATTTTAAATATCAAATTTATAAAAATAACATAACTAACTCGAGAAGAAAGTTGAAGAAGTAAACCAACTTTTCATCCATTGGTTTTGGACTGAATTTGGGGTTCATACTACCTAGTACGTACTAAGCGTATCAAGCGTCGATATTATTACTCAGCACTAAGCAGCGTAACGTCACTGGCCCACCACTGTGGTCCTCGCTCTTAATAATATCATAATGATATGCAAAACGCGTGGGACAATTGCAATCTAACGGTGGAAATAGAAGTTGCATGTTCAACGAGTCTTTTTGTTTTCTCTGTGTTCCTCCATTCTTCTTCACTCTGCGCCTAAAACCGAATCCACACTCAACACAAAACATAACCTAACCACTATAGTTTCTTTCTTCTCCCTTTCATTTCCAATGGAGGAGCCATGCCAGAATTGGTTCTCTGATATGGTAACTAACCACACTCCCAGAGTCACACTATTCCATTCTTTAGATTATTAGAGTATATTATCAAGTTATATATATATATATATATATTTTATGGTGTTTTAATTTGAATTGTTCTATAGGAAATGGAAAATGATGATTTCTTCAACCAACGCCACAAGATTGACTCATTGGATGATGAAGATCAGATCCTTCAAGAGATCATGCATCAGCCAGCTTTCTCTTCTGACAGCGAAAGTCACTCTCCTACTACTCAAAATAACTTCGCCGCCGTTGCTGACGGTGGCGTTGGTGGCACAACCACCATCAGAAGCTTATCCTTTAAAGATCCAGATCCAGACCTCAACAACAGGCGTGGCAACCTTCTGATCAAGAGCAACAGCTCCAACTCCATCGTCTCCCAACATGCACCACAGAATAAACCTGCCACTGCCACCTCCCCAACGGCCTATATTCTGTCTTTCGATGATTCAACCATAGTAGCAGCTACGCGCGAAACCTACGGCGGAAAACAGCCCAACCACGAGCAAGTAGGCAGTGGTGGCGCACCAAAATGGGCCGCAGAAAACCATGACTTCGAACCAAGGGACAACCAAACAACAAGGAAGACTAGAAGCTCTTCGGAGACACTAGACCACATAATGGCAGAGAGAAAAAGGAGAAGGGAATTGACAGAGAGATTCATAGCACTTTCAGCCACTATACCTGGCTTGAAGAAGGTTAGTAATTGATGGTACAAATTTTACAATGGAATAATTACATGTTAATGTGGACTCGATCATTTTAGCCTTTCGAAGTTTTGATTTCTATTCTGCTTTATCTATAAGTTTGATCTGCTATAAGATCAGGCATTCAATATTGTAAAAATTTGGGTTCAGTGACTTCAGGCTATGCATTGCTTCAAATTAAATATATAAAAAAAAATTAAAAAGAAAAATTTATAGAAAAAAGCCAAATTTTTTTTAATATATATAAATATTTTCTTCCTTTTCATTGTTTCTTTTTATTTCATTAGTAATATAACATGTGGAAGGTCAAATTGTTTGATTTTCATAAGATTTTATATAAGACTTAGAGTTCACAATTTTGATGTGCAAGATCAATGACATGGACATTTCATTACAAGGCAAAGCCCATATATATTAAGAAAAAAGTAAAAACCAAAGATTTTATATTTATTATATAATATTGTTCAATTTGTAACTCAAGAATGAAATGGTTTCTGAAGTCTAGATTGACAAGGCCACAATACTTAGTGAAGCAATTACTCACGTGAAACAACTTCAAGAACGTGTAAGAGAGCTAGAAGAACAAAGGAAGAAGGTAATTGTAGAGTCAGTGTCATTCATCCAGAAATCCCACCTCGCCACGGACAAAGGCACCGCCTCTTGTGCAATGAACTCTGATGATTGCTATAGATCCAATGAAGCACTCCCTACAGTGGAAGCAAGAGTCTGGACAAGGGACATACTCATCCGAATCCACTGCAAGAAACAAAATGACATTGTGCTCCAAATATTGGCCCATCTTAAAAGTCTTGATCTATTCACGGTCAGCAACAGTGTCTTGCCATTTGGGAATTCTACTCTTGACATCAGCATTATTGCTCAGGTACACAACAATATAGCATCAGTCCTTGAAGGAGTAGATTAATTAAGATTCTAATCCATGTTTCGTATCCATGAACAATTATGATCACCCAATTAGATTTTTGTTCAAAATTAATTGTATGCATGTGTAAGGTGTCAAGAACTAACGATCTCAATAACTTAAGCTGTTAGGTGAAGGCTCATTAATGATTTTAATCTTTAACATACCCCCTCACGCAAAAGCTCTTTGAGCTTGAAGCGTAGATAATGCACAAGCCTACTCTACTTTGTGTTGAAATTCAACTTGGGACAGCAAAGGTGGAACTCTCAACCATTTGGTAATAGAGATTATGATAATATGTTAATAACTAATTATCCCAATAGTTTAAGCTTTTAAGTGAATACTTATGAATGATTTTATATTTCAAACATGAGGAACATTAATATGAAATTGCAAACTGCTATAACTATACTGCAGATGGGTGACAAATTCAACGTAACAATGAATGATCTAGTGAAAAACCTGAGACGGGCTCTCTTGGAGTCACCTGAAGTAAAACAGTGATCCATGCTAGAGTATCAAACTAGGAGTGTGATGATCCAAAAATTCTGGAAGTTCTAGCTGTACGTCAGGGGGTGCTCTTGGCTCCGGAAATGGGTTACTTTCATATTATCGTTCTATGATCTTGTCATATTATGGCCAAATCTTACATCACATTCTGCAGATGACTGCTCAGTTTCAGCATTGGAGGATCTAGTTCGAACTTCGAAGGGTTGAAAATGCCTCAGCACATAGGCTTGCTCAGTTTGGTAAATGAATGTCTTCAAGTTATTTAATTTGTAGAATAAAGAACACCCTGGCGGATTCTTTGATGTATTGATTCCTGATGCTTTATAATTAATAAAATCAGTATTTGATATAAAAAAAAACAAGTCCCATAATTCTAGTTTAGGATTTCGAAGTTTTGGAGAGGCATTGCTCTTTCGTAGTGAAGTTTATTTTCTTTGTTTGACGCATCAATACAAAAGTGATGTGTTTTTGACTTGAATTCATTCTTGCGCTTTATTACAATATCCTACTGTTACATAGATCAATACAGTTTACTTTCCAAGTGTTTTTATATAATTTTTTAAAATTTTGCATCCTAATGATCTTTTCTAATTTTAACTTTTAATAATAAACGTTTGAATAATTTTTATGGAACTCTTATAAGAAGGGAAGGGAAGGGAAGGAAAGACTAATACATGAATGGTAATTTTAAATTCTTGTAGAAACTAGCTGGCACAACTCATTAATTAAGAAGTGAAGAAAGTAAATTTGAATAGTTTTAAAAAATTAATCATATTTTATTTAAATAAAAAATGTAAAAGATCCTTGAGCGGTGTTTCCTTTATAACAGTAAAGATGAATATGGGAAATTTATATATTTCCAGGTTTGCTAGAAATTGAAGGAGTAGGAAATGGTTATTAATAATGTTGTTAAGATTGGACTAGACAATGAACCAACAAAATTTTTGATTCAGGTTTTAACTAGTTCAATTGACTAATCAAATCGGATAACTTCATAAAAATAATTCACATGTAACAATATAAAAATATTTATGAAATATTGATTTAAAAAAAATTAATGATTGGTCGGTTCAATTGGATGAACCAGATGATTCAACTGGGTTTTGACCAGTCTAAAGTGGTCCGTGAATTCAATTATAAGACTAACCATAATCGTCTAAGTGTCTAGTTCACAGTTAAACCAGTCAGATCGTTCGGTTCGATTTGGTTCTACCAAGACCAATTATTCGTGAAGTTGACAACTTTGTCAATGAAGAATTAGAAAAAAGGAGATACAAAATCCTTTAATCAAAAGAAATATTTACTGAATGCCAAATATACACTCTATGGCAAGCGTGGGTAAAAGTAATGTTGTTGTAATAGTTTGAAAAGAATTCAATGCTCTGTAAAAGGGTCTAAGCCTTCCAAGTCTATATATATGTATCATGCAGAAGATATAATAAGTCAACCTCCTTTTGCAATTGTTGGTGTAGGTAGCTTCACCTTCTTAAAACTCTTGATAACTCATTTTCTTCTAAGTTGTTGTTGTCATACCAAAATAGCCCATAAACAAAAATTTTAACCTCTTTCAATTTCATTTTCTAGTGAAGTTCTTGATAAATCAAATTTGTAAGATTTATATTGCTTTTACTTGATCATATTACTTTCTTATAGCTTCGATCAAGAATCATTAATCTACATATTTGCATTTTCATTGAATGTGGTTTACCCAAACCTGTAATGTCTTAATGGCATTTTTATTTCTTGCTTTTCATAGCATTAATATTCTTGATAAAAAATATTTGCACACGACAATTGAGTAAGTCAATCTCTAATATGATAACTCAAATTTGTCTTAATATTTGGATAGTATTTATGAAACATGATTTTAATTAATTTGAATGTGGAAGGTGAAGACATAGAAGAGGTACTAATCTGAGTAATAGGAATGAGAGCGCCATTACCCACCCAAACTGTGTATGTGCCATAATACGGAATGGATAATAGGATGTGAGATAAACTGCTGTGGATGTCATGTGGGTGGATGCACCAGTGTCAGGATACCAGATGATGCCAGATGGTTCTCGAAATTGAAGCTGTGAAAGCACCGTTGGTATTGTCATTAGATCAACTTTGAAGAGTGAGCACTCACTAGCAGTGTGATTTAGACAATAACAAAGTTGACATTGCACCGGAGTAAAAGGAAAACAAAAAAGTGGGTATTGGTGAGGGACCAAGAACACCTACATAGAATTATGGTGACAGGAGAAGGATGTTGTTGTGGGGGGTGGTAGGTTGTTGTTGACGAAGCTGAGATGGTTGGCTGTTTTTGATGTACGAGAGTTGATGTTGTGGTGTTGAAGACTGCCTCGGCCGCGACCACCAATCAATGTAGGTTCAGATTCAGGTCGCTGATATGGCTTTTCTACAATCGACCCAACTCCGTCTTACAAATAAAGGGAAGTACGCAACTCCACAAATGTAGGCAATGGAGTACGAGAAGAAAGACTGATTAGCACTGTATCAAATTCAGGAGGCAGGCCATCTAAAATTTGCAGCACCAAGTCTTCTTCCTTGGTAGGATTGCCAATGTCATTGAGGGAGTCGAAGATAGTTTTTTCCTTCTGGCAGATTCATATCAACAGATTGATTTCCCTCACTCATAGAATGGAACTCAGATTTGAGTTGAAGCAAATGAGCATGTGCTTGATCCTTTAAACAATTTGTATAGCTGCGTGAACTCAAAAGTCTTGAGTTCGATTCCTCCTGGTAATTATTCAAAGTCATTGTAAGTAACCACTGTAAACTAAAAAAGAAAAGAGTGAGCAGTACATGTTAAATAAGGTTTCAGGATCACAGGATGCTTCTGAGAATGTCACATGAGATGGCTGATTTCATTGACTCCAAGAGAGAGCAGCTAAGTCCTCTTGTAGCGAAAATTGAAACGCAAGATTGGGAACTAGAGTTCCATTGTCGCCAAAGGATATAGTTGGTGAAATCTAGAGTTTCACCTACATAGTTTCGGATGCAAATCTGTTTTGTGACTTTCATTTTCCATAGTGGTTTTTTTTTCTTTCCATTTTCAATTAAGGAGCCAGTACACCCCGTTGTAGGATATAATTCCGTTAATCATTTTTATTGCATGTTTTTGTTTTAAGTGGCGTTTGAATCCTCTAAAAACACCATTACAAATACTATATTTAATTAATTTGTGGGAAACTGTGACGGGTGTGAGCTTGTTCTTTAATTTGTAGGTACATCTTCAATTCATGTTTGTGTGAACTGAATTTGTGAAGAATTACATACTTATATGCCTTTCTTTTTAGAACCACATTGTATTTTCATACTACATAAATCTATATTTTAAGCCCGCGCGTGTAGCATATTTCTTTCTTTTAGCCCAGTGCATGATGTTAATACGTTTTCTCAAACAACAATGATCGACACTCAGCATATTCCCTTCTTGGCTTTTCAATTGTTTCGATTACATGTTAGAAAGAACAACAAAAAATAGTAACTTGATTTCTCAAACTTTTGTAAATTAACTATATTTCGAGTTGTTATGTATATGCGTTACTCCATATGGCTACTTTCCAACAAATTCAAAAAAAGTATACTCCGGGCAAATTTGATTTCTTTGTGCTTGCATCTTTGAATGATTCAGATTGCAATGTTTGCATGTAGCTAAATGACCATGTTTACTAGCCACTTTACATGTGTATCTTTAGCTCTCTATATAGCTATTTTGTTGTTTGAATTAGTAACATGATAGTCAATATAATTCATTTCTCGGGTGCTTCAACTTTAATTGCCTATTCATTAATTGTTTGTTTGGAAGAATACATAGTGTTTGGATATTCTCTCCACAACTTCACACACTTATTGAAGGTTAATTGATGGTTTACTCGTAATATTTTGTAATGAGTTTTATAAGTGATCTATCCATACTTTTCTTTTTTACAAATATGTACCATTAAAGTCATCAATCTACTATATTTTATTACAATTAAAAATTATATATTATTTAATTCAAAATTTAAATTAAATAATTACTTTGAATGATTACTTTAATTTTAAAGTATAATAAATATACTAAGTTAAGCTATCCTTTTTGTTTCAAACACACGTTGGCTATTTTGGTGGAGAAACGTGAATCATGCTGGCTTTGATCCCTTAAGATTTTTTTTCCTAGTAAATAAGCTTGATTTTTGAAAATATCAACTACTTCCAGTTAGTTCTTGCATTTAATTTTTATATACAAATTAATCTTTAAATTTATAAAACTTATATTAATTTAGTTTTTTTTTATTATATTTAGTTGATAAAGTTAAATAATGATTTCTGACATGACACGTTAAATATTTATATGTAATATTTAGTGCTACAAGGCACATTGCTCAGCATTTCCTATTGAGATATGATGTCATTTTAACATAGTTAGTGAATATTCTATATATGAAGAGATCAAAATTTACTAAACTAAAATAACATTATATTTTAAGAAAAGAGACTAAGATACGTGTTATATGACATTTAAGGTTATACATGAAAACTTAGTGTGTCATGTAATATGTCTTTGATTAACTTAGTTAATCAGAAAAATTAAAAAGATTAAATTAGTACATATTTTATAAATTTAAGAACTAATTAACTTATACATAAAAATAAATTAAAAAATTAAACTATGAATGAAAAATATTTTTAAAGACTAAATATTTTTTTTAAACAGACCAGTACGTGATGCCGTATTTTAGTGGGGTCAAAATTGAAAATATATATAGTGTGAGCAATGATCAATCATGTCGTGTAGAGTTCAATACTTTGTATCCTAGTGAAAGTTGAAAAGCCGAGAAGTGATATAGGAGGCAGAAATTTCTCTTTTTCTTTACTATTGAATATGTACAACTTCAGTTATAGCATTAGAATATAGTTAAAGTGAGAGATAATGATAATTTGGATAACTGAGGTGCTACATATTACACCAGAAATGAAATCTCTTTCTCAGCACCTCAAAATTTCTGTGAAAAGCCGAATAGGCGTCGGCATATATACGCACGTTACACAGCACAAGTATAATTATGGGATTAATTTTAATTTATTATTATTGTAAAAAAAATTATATTTTCATTTAATGTTAAATTATTTAAAAAATTTGATTATTATAACAATTATTTAAAAAATTTAACTCTTTTAATGATGTATTAATATATAATTAAATGACAATATAAAAAATATTTATACTGAAAATAAATTAAAATTAAATCTTATAATGATATATGTGACTCGTCACTTATTTAATGATAACACCTCCCAGTTGCCAAACGCAGGTTTCACATTAATAATGAGCTCGGTACATCGGTGAATTCGTACAATTTTCCATATTAAAATCATCCTTAAATTTTTAATGGCTCATTTATTTGGGTTCTCATGGATGGTGGACCAACGACATGCATGTTCGGACCTCTCTTTCCGATGGATTAGAGTTGTTTCTCTTGGAGGATGTGATATATCATATATGCAACTTAGGATTATTGAGCAACTTTAGTTTGTTTTCCTATTTTTATGAATTAAAAAAAGTTTAATTTTAATTTATTATCAATATAAAAAAATTTACATTATTATTCAATTATATATTATCACATTATTAAAAGAATTTAATTATTATAACAACTATCCAAAAAATATAACACTTTAATAATATATTAAAACATCATTAGATGAAAGTGTAAAATATTTTGAGTTTAATTTTTATCTACCGTCAGTGTAAAGTTTTTTTACACTGTCATCCAATCATGTATTGCCAAATCATTAAAAGAGTTTGACTATCAAAACAACCACTTAGAAAGTTTAATTCTTTTAGGCTTTGTTTGGATTATAAGAGAAATAGAGTAAAAAGAAATAGAGTAGAAAGAAATAGGGAGAAGAGAAATAGAGTAGAAAATGAATAGATTTTTAAGTTGTTTGGATTAAGAGAATTAGGAGAGAAAGAGGAAAGAAAGAAAATTAAATGTTGTTATAAGTACATATTTGTCCCTATTTAGTTATTTATAAAACAATAAAAAGAATGGTATATTAGTCAAATTTTCATCCCTACCTATTTCTTCTCATTTTAGGAGAGAAATGAAAAAGTTGTGAGACCCACCATTTTTTTTTCTTTCTTCTCTATTTCTCCTCTTACCAAACAAGAGAACTTCCTCATTTCTCTTCTATTTCTCTCATCTCTTCTCTATTTCTCTCCTTCCAAACAAAGGCTTAATGATGTGTCTGCACATGATTGAATGACAGTGTAAAGAAACTTTACATTGATAGTGGATTGAAATTAAATTCAAATATTTTTATACTGACAGTGAATCAAAATTAAATCTTAAAAAATCTAACAGAAGTGTTATTACATTTAGAGTTTAATTTTAATACATTGTCAGTGTAAAGAAACTTTACATTATCATTCAATAATATATTGACACATTATTAAAAAAATTAAATTTTTTAAATAATTATTATAATAATCAAACTTATTTAATAATTTATAAACACACGACTGAACAATTAAAATTAAATTCTTACATTTAAGGTATAAACATTTTATAAATGGTCAAACAGGTTTCGTTGTCGTTAAGTGGCCCGTTTGTTAACAGCTAGATCCTAATGCTTCACATTCAATCAATTTACATCCTCTGTGAATGACATTTTTCTCAATATGGCAAGCCGTTCAAAGTTTATTTGCTAAGCGTTTACTGGAAGTTAAATGAAGCTTTTCTTAATTTTCTCAATGTCCTTGGCGAGAGAAGTTTAATACAAACATGTCCTTAGTCTTTTTTTTTCTGGGCATTGGTCCTTAGTCTTTCAATAGTTGATTTCTACTTCACTTCCCGTGAGTTTTCAATCAAAACTTTAACCGACTTAATCGTGATATATAATTAATAAGCATGTTAAATAATTTGATCATTTTCCCTAACAATCATAAGCTTATTATTATTTTTTGATCCTTGTGGATTAAAAAAAATGTTAGATAACTATAATTTTTGACATAATAAACTCACTCATAAGTTGACTTTTACATGAATGAGTGCTTCCTATCATTTTATCTTATTTAACAATCATCCTTAAATCTAACTAAATTTTAACTAATTAGCACCGCTCTTTGCAAATTAAAAATATAGAACTCTAGTTTTGAAGTTTAAAGATGAAATTGATAACTTCTTAAGGAGGAAAATGCAACTTTTTTAATATATATATTTTCCATCAAGTTCCCACTCATTCATCGTTAATTTTCATAAACTTAAATTGGTCCTAATGGTAAAAGAAGTGTATTTCTTGCCTAAGTTACTTAGTTCAAATATTGAGGGGAAATTGATTCTCTTAAATACACTAGATCAATATAAAAAATATGTCCTTAAGGTCAGTTAAAAGAAAGATTTAGTTTTGATTAACATAAAAATTAAGTTATAGTATCCTTTCCATAAAAAAAAATCTTTATTGGGCAGAAGTGGTGAAGTCAACTTGTGTAGGTGTATATGAGTTGGCCCAAATGTTGTTAGTTACTGGGTTTGAATGATTGCTGATTGTTTAGCCGTGGGAGTCTATGGGGTTATGGAGGTACGTGGTGGCTGGTTGAGGGACCAGGTGGACTTGGTGCTAGGTGAGCTCTTTATAGGTTGCTAAGGGCTTGAGATACTCTATTTTGACATGTTGAAAATTAAACAGGGGTAATTGGGACTGCGTTTGTGGTAGTCATGGTTGAGGATGGTTGTGATTAAAGGTAACCGTTTTGGAACTGTTGGTTGAGTAGCTCATGAGTGTCTTTCATGGCCTGTGAAGAAGCTAGATTGTGTGGCTCTCCTGGTGCGCTGTGGCTTAGGGTTGGTTGAGTTGGGAAAGCAAGGGTTCATGGTACAGGCTTCATTTGGAGATGGAGCAGGGGCTTTAAGAGTAGGTGAGAAGTTCCTTTGCACTGAGACTTTACGTCTAAGATCTAAGAACGGAGCATGGGCTTACATGAATTTCAATAGAGAAAGAACCTACAGGCCTAAAAGCGAAAATTAAATGGCAACAAGCCCAACGAGTATGAGAAAGAAGATTTGAGAATGAACACCCTTACCTTAATGCTATGATCACAAGCAAAAACTCTCTAATTCTCCCCCTTGCCACAAAATGCTCTCAACTCCGATTTATTTTTATAATGTTACATTAGTAAAAAAAAAATTGTCAGAATTTAGTTAGAATTTGTCAAAATTCAAAATTAGTTGTTGGATAAGTTAAAGTAATAGAGATCACTTACATCTAAGAGTCTATAACAATACTAACTCATTATGACAAATTTTTTTGGCTATCTAGTATTTTTTTCCCTCTTTGATTCCTCCTCTGTTTTCCTTTTCCACCATCCCCCTTTCACTTTCTTAGGCTATGTTTTGGAGTTTTGAAGAAATATAGAGTAAAGTGGTTCATAATAGAGTGGTTTAGAATGAAATGAAGTGGAAAAGCAAAAGTATATTACTCTATTGTTTTGAAGTTTTAATGAGAAAAGTACATTACTCTGTTTTCCTTTTCGACCATCCCCCTTTCACTTTCTTAGACTATGTTTTGGAGTTTTGAAGAAATATAAAGTAAAGTGGTTCATAATAGAGTGGTTTAGAATGAAATGAAGTGGAAAAACAAAAGTACATTACTCTATTGTTTTGAAGTTTTAATGAGAAAATAGAGGAAAGTCCATTTATATTACCATTAGAGCTGGGTAACAGGCCGACCCGGTCCAGCCTAGCCCGTTGCAGGCTTCTCTATATGCGGGTTGGACTGGGTTGACCCGTTTTAATAGCAGGTTGGAAAACTTCCCAACTTGGGCTCGGTCTACCAAAACCTATGGGTTAGCGGGCTTAATAATTTAAATTTAAAAAGTGTGTGTATAAGTGTAATATAAGGCTATTAGTTGAGTATTTTGGACTATTTTTTGAAGATTTTTGAAGATTTTAATTAGGCATAGAGATTAGATAAGTTAAACATTTATGTTGAGCTACTATTTGAGAGTATTTTTGTGAAAGAGAGTTATTTTTTATGTTAAAAAAAATAAAAATGGGTCACAGACTATCCCGGTCCAACCCGCGGGTTAAACAAACAGAACCTTACAGATCCAGTGTAGTTGCGGGTTGAATATTAGGCTGGTTCTAACTCTTTAAAGAAGCAGGTTAAACAGGTCAGTCCTTGAGTCTCAACTCGTTTACTCAACTCTAACTACCATTTTAATTTTTATAGCCCATAACAAAGCCCGTCCATTTAAACATTGTAAATTTCATTATTTTTCAAAAGTTATTACAAACACCCCTGGCCTTGAGATGCCGATATATGGTATATGTACATGAGCATCCTCAGCAAATACATATAAACGAGAAACCCAACTCCTTGAAAACTCAATAAACCTCATAACCACCGCATGATTACTCAGGTGACCAAGCATCATCATCAATAAACATAAAAAGAGCCAGATTCACAACGACGAGAACATGTTCATATAAAATGCACAGATGGGGTCGCAAGTCTTGTTCAAAATGGCTGGAGAGAAGACAAAATCGAAGGGAAAAAGGGTTGTAAGTGATGACGGTTAAAATCATAAATGGCTATCTAAAAATAAAAAAGTGAAAAGTGTTCTATTCTAAACTCTCCAAATTTGAGGGAATAGAAATTTGGGAGTTTGAGTGGTAAAGAATGATTTGGGTTTTTTCTTTAACCATTTCACTCTATTACTTAAAAAACTCTCAAACAATGGGTTAAGATCTTTTTACTACTCTCCTCCATTATTAACCACTCCACTCCATCCATCCAAACATAGCCTTATACTTTGTACTTATAGATGGATTTGGAAGAAATCCCTAAATATTAGAATGGTTGAAATTAGGGGTGCTCAAGAACCAGTCTACCGCAAGTTGCTTGGGCAGGATAAGACAAGATTTCAACAGAATAATCGGGTTGAGACCAGGCAAAATGACTTTAGCTAGAGGTGTCAAAATGGGTCGGCCTATAGCTCGACAAAAAAGAGTGGGCTGGATTGAGGAAATCTTAGCCATAACCAATTATGGGTCCGTCCAGCCCAACCGAAAAATAAGATGGTCCGATGCGGCCCGGCGTGGCCCGACTATGTGAAAATTTCTTTTTTTGTTATATATTTGATTTTGTTATTTTTTATTTATATCTTTACTTAACTAGCTTTATTTTGATTATAAAAAAATTAAATTTAGTAAGTACATCTAAGCCTTTCTTTTTTCTCCACTTGAAATATGATGTTAACTTGTATTAGTTCCTTGAATTGATTAATTTATGGTTCAAGCGATGCTTCATGGATATATCTTAAATTGTTTATGTCAAAAATAATACAATAAATCTCCACTATTTATGCTAATGACACTTAATATAATTTGTTATA
Organism: Styphnolobium japonicum; assembly: GCA_023212625.1. Taxonomy (NCBI): domain Eukaryota; kingdom Viridiplantae; phylum Streptophyta; class Magnoliopsida; order Fabales; family Fabaceae; genus Styphnolobium; species Styphnolobium japonicum. Next base: position 6,625,164 of record JALBWW010000007.1, on the reverse strand, counting down.
CTTGTATCTAATTTACGTACATAATTTTTGTGGGTTTTGATTGATGTAGAAGTTTAATTTATCAATAACTTATTATTATAGATACGAAAAAAGTGAAGAAAGACAAAAAAAAAGTTTGAGCCCATGGGCCAACCCAACCCAACTCATAGCCCGCATGGGTTGGCTATTTGCTAACCCGCACCTATTGTGAGCCGGCTGGGCCTGACCCAAAATAAGTTTGGTGCGACGCGAGCTGACCTGAATTGACACCTCTAGCTTTGGCTCGATGTATTTTTCGAGTCGAGTTTGGGCCACCTGACCCGGCCAGAGATATAAAAATACATATATTTCATGACATAGAGAATTTAAGTCTCATAGATTAAACATTATTTTTAAATCCATATATTTAATTATCCATATTTATTAAAAGATTGCTACTCATAGAAGTATTAACATACAATGTGAGTCCTTAAATGTATCGCATAATGTAACATATCATATATATAACTACATTACAATATATATTTTGACAAACTTTAGATTGGCTCGGTCAATCACAAGTTCGACCATGACCAAGTCTGCTCAAATTTAGGGTTGAGTTCGGGCTTAAAAATTGACTTATTCAAAATCTCGAGTCAAAACTAGGCCAAGCCAAACCTGATCCATGGGTATTCTTATTTGAAACTTGAAAAGAGAAATATTTTTAGGTATGTACCTATATAGCATTTGATTTAGTAATTGACATGTATAAAGTGATGTTAGTAATGTTATAAATATATTTATCTCTAAATAATACACTCACACATATTAAGTATTCAATAGATTACTTATATAGACATGTGACTACTGAATAATTTCTCAAGAGGAAAGGGACGGGCTCTACTTGTGAGGGTATGGGAGGTGGTACCTAGTTGCTCACCTTGTCCCATCCCTCCTTTCACGTTGTAATCACGCTGTGCCTACCTGCCATCTCTTCCCACTACCCTGCTTAATTGTCTGGTGAGGCTAACTTATTTGGTTAAGGTTTGGGTAAAACTGTAAAAGTATTTTGTATCTTGTTTAAGAGGAAGGAAGAAAGGGAACGGTCTGTTGGTTTGTGGGGAATTTTGGTTTATGTATTTGGATTAGTTGAGTTGGGTCATGGGTAAAGTTGTGGGTCAAATGGGATTTGGGTTTGGGCCAATTGGATTATGGGCCTAAGTTTGAATTTTGAGTCTAAATGGGTCATGAGATTTCTTCTTAATTTTTTATTTGCTCCATTTTCTTTTTTAAAAAAAAGATAGATCCTGGAAAAAATAAAAAAAGGAAAGTAGACTAGATTACTTGCATCGTTTAAGACCTACAGACAATTTCCATCAATCGGTAAACGTTAGAATAATCGATAATGCCGGGCCGGGTATGGTTGAAAACAATGTCAAGTCCATTGTCGCGCTCATCTTTATCACGACATGATATACACAATTCCTTTAACGCCATGGCCAATGTCTGCTCTATTTTTTTGGGTTGGGAGCATATATGTCTCTTATGTCGATTTATGACAACTTCGTAGAAGGAATTTTCCTGTTCTAAGACTACGATATCATGATCAGAGTAAATGTCAAATATTCATTCCAAACACTTTTTTGTTTATTGATGTTATGAACAAGAAAACGAGCTACACTAAAAAAGAGCAACGAGCCCTTCAAAACTTCCAAGTCCATAAACTACAACTTCTTGTTTGATACACTAGTACGGATCACTGTTGCAGGTCATGTGACTTCAAGAGCACTTGTCTAAGGTTTTTCAAAAGATCATTCACTGTCATTCTGTACGCGTCACCCATCTGCAATATATATACATTGGCATCGCAATTCAAGATTTCAAGTTACCATACATATATACAATTAAGTCAAAACATCAATCTAACTGGGTAATATAATAGTAATTATGTAGCCAAACAACTATAGAACATGAAACTCTATCTATTGATGCATACCTGAGCGATAATAGTAATGCCAAGAGCGGAATTCCCAAATGGCAAGACACTGCTACCAGTGACACAGAGATGAAGATTTTCAAGCTGGTCCAGTATTTTGAGCTCAATGCCTCTTTCTTTCACGCAGTGGATCTCAATGAGCACCTCCTTCCCCAAAACTCTTACTTCAATCTCAGGGAGCGCTTCGTTGAGTGTACCACAATCATGAGAGCTTGTTTCACTGGAGGTGGTATCTTCATTGGCACATAGATCGGATTTCTTGATGAATATCACTGATTCTACACTCCTCTGTTTGTCTTGTTTTTCTAGTTCCTCTACGCGTTCTTGAAGTTGTTTCACGTAATCGATAGCTGCTCGAAGTATTGATGACTTGTCCGTCTAAACATTAGAAAGTATAAACCATTTCATTCACTCCACTTCGTCCCATCCTTATTTCGTCAATTTGTAATTTTAACAGTGCCACTTATTTTTTGCATTAGTTTAGATGTAGACGGTGTCGGGGTTATATAGAATGTACCATATGATTTTCTAATCAACCTTGTCATTGAAATGTCAATATCACCTTGTCTTCATGCTTGTCAGAATTATGCAATTTAAGATTGAGTTTAAATTTAATTTACTTTTAATACATTATTTTTCAATGAACATATTATTTAAAAGTTAAATTTTATAAATAAGTTAAACTTTTTAGATAGTTAATTTTTTTTAATAATTTAATAATACGTAAATAATAATATAAAAATTGAATCAAAATTAAATCTTTTTAATTTTTATTTCAATGAAATTAATGATATACATCAAAGGATATTAATCAATGTACCAAAAAAAGGTTATAAATCAATAATAGATAAGAATAAAAGAATTAAAACCCACTATAAGATTTCAATGCTGATGCATAAGCTGAAAGCTTTTGTCCGACCCAAATAATTACCATAGGTAATCATTTAGGGCGGTTGCTTACACAGCTACTCAACTAGTCCATAAATATCAAGGGATCTCTTCGAAAAAAGTTGTCCACCAAACAAGAAGACTAGCTACAACAGAAAAATTCAAACTCGAAAACATAAAAATTAAAAACTCTTACATAAAACTCACCGGTTCAACAAACCCGCGTCGCTGCATAAGCTGAAAGCTAGCACTAGCAGTGATAGATTGTAACTTTACATTTTTTCTTTTTTTGTAAGGATGATTTGATATCTCAAAATATTAAAATATGTATGCTATTGTAACAAAGCAATATTGTACTTGACGTGGGTAATATAATATTAAGGAGAATTGATGGTGGAGTTACCGAAGAATCAAATGATCAAAAGATTTATTTAATTTAAAATTCTTTTAACATATATTTTATAATAATTAAATATTAAATTAAATTAACTGATTAGTAATTAATTACCTTCTTCAAGTCAGGAATAGTAGCTGAAAGTGCTATGAACCTCTCCGTCAGTTCCTGTCTCCTTTTTCTCTCTGCCATTATGTGATCCGTAGTCTGAGAAGTGTTCCTGGCCTTCTTTGCTCCTTGGTTGGTCCTTGGTCTTGGTTCGAGGTTTTGGCTTCCCAGGGTCCGTTTTGAGGGCAAAGGCGAATTAGAAGAATGTGTTCCCTCGCTGCCTAATTGGTCACCATTGAGGTAAGGTTCGGGAGTAGCTGGTATCATGGTCGAGTTATCGAAAGACAGAATGTATGTCCTTGGAGACGACGAGGTACGAGGCCTTTTGGAAACATGTTTGGAGACTATGGAGTTGAAGCTGTTACTCTTGACCAGGTTCCCAGGCCTGTTGAACCCTGCGATCTCTTCAGAGAACAAACTGCCGCCGTCTGTGGCGGTGGCTGTGGCACCAACAACGGTGGCGATGGATTTATTTTGGACAGTGGAAGAAGCATGAAAGGAGTGAGTTTCACTTTCAGAAGAGAAGGCTGGCTGCTGCAGGATGTCTCTGAGGAACTCTTCATCACCATCAGTGTGGCACTTGTCTAAGAAATCATCATCATCATCATCATCACGACCCATTTCCTATAACAATTAATTGAAAACACCAGATTATGAATATGATGCTATAATGATCAATATATGATGATCGAACATATTTTGAGTATGATAGTGTTACCATATGAAGAGACCAATTCTCCCATGTCTCCTCCATTAGAAAGTAGAAGAAGTGGGTTCTGTAATGTTATTCGGTTTTCCACAATAGGAATAAGAAGAGCCTTCTTAACTGTCAGGGCAAGGGGTGCCCAGAATGTAGATAGAGGATGGAGACAAGAAATAACTCGTTTATCATGCAAGTTTAATAGCAGCCGTTGGATCATTTATTTTGTTCATAATTCGATTATGTGCGGTGCAAACTGCAAAGGATCTAATAATGAACTGAGGGAAAGATACTACGTGGGACCGTGCGTGGTGGAGGAGCATGAGGCCTCCCGCAGAGGGAGTAATGCTAAGTTGACAACAGGCTGTACCCGCATAAATGAACCCCCACTTTATTTTACTTTATTGACGTTTAGCCTGTGTTATTATGCAAATTGAAAAAGGATTCCAACGTGTTTCAGCCTTTGCGGTAACTGTGCTTGGAAGAGTATTGATAAGCGACCAAAACATTCTTGACCATGCTGTAAATGTAAAAGTTAAGAGAGATCAAACTTTAATTTTTATGTAATTATGAATTATCATTTTTAGTTTAATAATTTTGCACATTAATTATGTCAATTTATCTATTTAAAAGCTATTTCTCTAATCTTATCCTTTTTCACATTAAATATTAAATGTCAAATAATAACTAAATCTAATCAAATTTTGTGAAAACGGTTTAAGTTTTAAACCAATCTCTCTTGCATCTTATTTTAATTCACATTCATTATAATTTCTTTTTACAATATTATTTAATTATTTATTGTTAAATTATTAAAAAAATTTAATTATTATAATAATTATTTAAAAATTTAAATTTTTTTATTAATATGTCACATCACTAAATAATAATGTAAAAAACTTTATCATAACATTGGATTAAATATAAACTCATCCCTTTTATATAGTTGTGTAATTAGTGCTTTTTTAACTTTTAAATGATGCATGTCTCTTTTTTTAAAGAAAAAGTGTCAATTATTCGGTTACACTGTTGAACACACGGGATTGTAACTTTCCATATAAAAATAAGTTCTAACTTATAAGTGTAGCAAATATATATATATATATATATATGGTATATTTAGTTAAATATGTGATTTATTGTGAAAGTAAAATGAGTAAATTTTGATTATTAGATTATCTATGTATGTTTAATATTAAAATATAAAGTTATGTGACTTTTTTAAATAGTCATGTGACCTTTAAGTAACTTTTAATTTTGATCATTCATGTAAAATTTAATAGTTAAGATTGACTTCTCTCATCTCTCATAATAAAATAATGCTCTTAGTAGATATGATGCTAACGATAATATCTAACAATATTTAAATAAATGATTTTATAAAATTTTATAAAATTAAATCAATTTAATTAGTAATTGGTAGAAGATGATCCATAATATATTTTAGATTTCATATAACTAATATATTTTTTTAAAGATTACGATGCAACTTTATACTTTTAATTTTACTACAGATAAAATTAGTCAACGTTAAACTTAATTTGTTGATTGAGACACGTGATTGATATACATACACTATTTTAGTTTTTTTTTCAAGCATTGATATTGAAGATAAATTATTAATTATTTATTAATTATTAATTATATTTAATAAATTTTTAAATATTTATTATAAAATTAATAGATAATAAATATTTCACAATTTACTTTTTTTGTTTTTGGTCTAAAGGAGAATTCCACCATTAAGATAGGGTCCTAAGGAACTCTTATAAGGACGGGAGGTAGAAAAGTATTGAAGAAGATGAAACATTCTCCCTTCCACGAATGTCTTGAGTTCTCTAACTTTTTTTTTATAAATTTTTTAGGATGTTTCTACGGGTTATTAACGCTATAAAACTAGTCTCTTTCAAACATAATCACAATTATAAAATCCTTCTAAAAATTACCTGCTCCAAAAATCAACTTATATTCTCACTTTAAAAATACAAGTCGCTTACCGATCCACCCCTAACTAATGGAGCTATTCAGGGACTTCACAATTAACTTTTAATATGATAAGAGAGCGACTTGATATACTACTTTGTGATAAATATCATTACCCCTAAAATAATCATGGTGGTCCCTCGGTGAGTGCACATCGCTGATATCATTGGGATTGATGCATATTGGAAATTAAAAGCCTCACATGGGTGGATCGGTTTACGAGATGATCTCTTTTGTCCATTGCAAATAAAGAAGCCATCATTTGGCCACATAATTAATGTTCTTTAATTTTTTAACTTCAGTGTGCTACTATTTTCAGGTTTGCAATTTACACCTATCTTTTATTCATACCGCGGATAAAATCTAATAAGGAAATCAATAATGTTCCAGAGTGACAGTAACAACTTTGTCATAAATATTTAACACTTATTTTTTTATTTTGTTATAGTAATTACTGTTATATATATAACTTGTTCAGTGGTTATACTTAATAATATAATATTTTGTACAAAACGATACAGAAATTAAAGCATCTTACAAAATAATTTAAAAAGCATATATTTGGCTCATTTTTTGTTGGAATATACAGTAGATGTGTACAAAAGAATGGAATAAAATCTGTTACCAAAAACACACAAAAAAAAAAAAACGCAGAATTCAAAATGACGCATACCTTCATCACTGTATATTTAGTTCGACTTTTAAAATTTTAAAATCATGATTTAAATAAAAATTTCAAAAAATAAATTTTTACCTAAATCAAAATTTAAGAATTTTTAAAAACCAAACAAACACGCTATGAACAGAAATGTGAACGGGGACAAGTAAAGCAACAGCCGTTAAACACGGAACATCTTTGGCGCTACTAGTTATTTATTATTTTAGGCAGTTTTTACGGTAAGTATAGTATTTTAAATAAGTTGTTAATTAATTATTAATAATTAATTTTATAATAATGTTAAAAAAATTATTAAATATAATTAATAAATAATTAACAATTATCAATATCCTAAAAATATATATAAGTACTGTAATAACTTCCCTTATTTTAATGTTGAAATTTTATAACCACAATGTTTAACGTTTTTATGGTGAAATGACACGCGTGGAGTTTTTGGTTATTGTCCATTTTATTTTTCAAACAATTTTTAATTTACTAATACATATGTGTAGCCTATGATGAAAATTAATATTTTGTTTCTACCATTACTCAAAGAAAAAAATTATTAATAAAAACAATTGTTTCATTGTCATGAATTTATGTGACACGCGTGGAGTTTTTGGTTATTGTCCATTGTATTTTTCAAACAATTTTTAATTTACTAATACATATGTGTAGCCTATGATGAAAATTAATATTTTGTTTCTACCATTACTCAAAGAAAAAAATTATTAATAAAAACAATTGTTTCATTGTCATGAATTTATGTGAATAGTTCTAACCTTTTTTTACGTTTTAATCTAGATCACTTATACAATATTAATGATCAAGATTCATTTCTTTTCATTTTATATATAGTGTAAAAACTCACATATTTTTTAAACACTAAATTTTAAATTTTAACTTGTAATATCACATCAAATCTTTTTTTAAAAATAGTTATTGTTCATTTAAATATTATATGAACAATATTTATATAAGGAGACAAACGTAGACAATAAATATGCATGAGTCATTAGATTACATGTAAATAGTGTATAATTTATTTTTGGGTTTAAATTAGGGTATTTTCTTATCTGAAAGGTAAGAGACTAATCTCACAGGATACGGTTAGGCGCGTAAAGCAAGACTCCTCCCAACTCCTTTTTTTTCATACACACTGCTTCAAGTATCGAACCTGAGACAAGATGCTTTCAAATCAACGCAAGTTGGTAATCGTGTATAATTTAATATAACATAATATGAATTTAAAAAAAATTAATAAAAAAGTTAAATTTATATAACATATTAATAACGAGTAAATTAGTAACTTAGTCATTGAAAATAGCTTATACTCACAATTTAGTCCCTGAATTTATTTTTACATATAAGTTAGTCTTTAAAATTTTAAAAGACACAGCAAGTTAGTCATTTTGTTATATTTCTTTTCTAAATTAAACAGTAATATGTGATGTGGTATGTTACATGCTTACGTGTAATATTAAATGCCACATATCAAGTAATAACCAATCGGTTAAGAGTAAGCTCGGCCATAGGAAAACTGTTTAGGGGAACGGTCGATTGATGAACTGATGGGTAATGAATTAAAGGTAAGGTCTGCTCAGTCGGTTATGAGATTTTAAGAAAGTCGAGTTTCATATTTCTCACCTAAACGACGTCGTTGGAAAGGATAAGCATGTGGAGTAACCTTTCATGTGATATTTAACAATACACGTAAGCACTTAACACGTCACATCTTATAGTTTAATTTTAGAAGAAGAAATAACATAAAGATTAAGTTACTATATATTTTAAAATTTTAAAAACTAACTTATATCTAAAAATAAATTTATAAACTAAATTACATTTACAAATTATTTTCAAAGATGAAATTATTAGTTCACTCTATTAATAACTAAGAGGGAGCAGAAGGTGGCGCGGTGGCGGAGGGCATGGTTGTGGAGGAGGCCCATCCATAGATTATTATATTGATGAATACCAAGTTACTAACAAACAAAAGGAACGGATCAAAATGTCTGGTGCAGCACAGAAGAGTACAAACTTTGTAGTAAATCTTCTTGCTAAATAGTGGGTGCCCATTGAAAAATAAATATCGGTATTTCAGCCACATTTGGAAACTAGTACCACCAGTAATTTCATAGAATCGTAATGTCCTCTATTATTTCTCTCAAATTTCAGCACTACTCCACTCGAACAATTCTGGTTTCTAGACCCAACACATTTGTCCATTAAACGACCATGGAACTAATGACCATAATTAAATATCAAAATCTTGGAGGGGCCATTTACTTCCTCAAAGTCGATTTTAATTTTTGAGTTTTGATATACAAACAACAAATTCGTGCAATTATTGTGGGACCATTTACTTCATCAATGAATTGGCGTCTTAGCCCACTGTAATAATGAATCAGACAAACAGGTGCGTTCATTTAAATTTTTTAAGAGAATATAGAAATATAATATTTGAATATAAAAAAAATGTGAACAGTTTGATTGCAACTTTTGATTTTTATTTATTTATTTTTTTGTGGGGACTTTTGAATTTATTTGTTGATAATTAGAAGAGGACAAATGGAACAGATACGACACAAACCTAACCCGCGCATTATATTAGTTTTAGCACTGTACTTGGCTTATGTTAAAATTGTGAATCTTAAAAAAATCAAAAGTAAGTCAAGTGACTGGTTAAGCTTTTACCTAGGCTTTTGTCATTTTATAAAAAGATTTAATCACATTATTATATATTGTGTAATATAATTTTTCATGAAAATAATTTCCCTTTCAAATCTAGTCATAGCAAAGGCCAAGAAAATGAGAAAACAAAAAAAAGTAGAGAATATGATAAAATGATACTTTTTACAAATGTTTTAATAAAACACAAAAATTGTTGATTTACTTATTGATTGTAAAGCTATTGTTTGTAAATTTATTAGGAAAAATTTAAAACATAATGAAACTATAAAAAATATAAATTAAAGCTAGTAAATATTATACCAAAAATATTTACTTAAAAAGAAGATTTGGAATTCTTTAGTACTCTGTAATATTTTGCTAAAAGTTATTGTTTGCTTTGGTTACTATTCATAATTTATAATTTCCTATTGCAATTTAATCATGATTGGATAATTTGTCCAAAAATACTCTTCAATAAAATGTATTTAGAAATAATTATGAAAAAATATTTTGAATAATGAATTTTTTTGTCTAAGAATGTCCACCAAAAATATTTTTGTAAGAATGATGAGTTATTTGAATGAAATGAAGTTAAATTAATTTTAGATGTGAGATTACCAAAATTAAAAACAATATATTTTATTTTATGTAAATATATATTATTTTAATGATGACAGAGTGATAAATTAGACCCAAAGTACATTTTGCCCAAAATGCATCATGGACAACAGTAACGAAAAGATATTTCTGCCCAAAATGACGTCCGATCGCCAAAATACATTTTAAAAAATTTCCAAACATTATTTTAGTTTAAAATAATAATAATTTTGAAAGTTAACTGGAGTGCAAGCCAAACGACCCAAGTTTTTGTTTATTTATCTATTACAATGGGAAACAACCCAAGTTTCTAAATAACCAACTTATTGTACGTAACAATACAAAAACGAGAGATTTGTGGCAATCGACTATGGAATTTGCTGGCATTTTATTTTCTTCGCTGCGGTTTCTAAGCAAGCGAAGGTATAGTTGTTACTAATTTCTTTTTTATTGACTACAGTTATAATTGCCACTATTTTTTACAAATTAATTTACAAAATTTTGAAGAAACCACCACTAATTTTTTTATAAAAAATCCGTTGATAAATAATTTTTATACCATAATTTTATAAGATTTTAAATATTATATAGTTATTTGCAAACAATAATAATAAGATAGTAATAATTAAAAAATTATTTGTAGATTTTCGTATATATGTAGAATTTTTTTTGTATTACTTGGTAAATTAATGAGAGGGTAAATTAGTAAATATGGATAAATATTTATAAAATAGAAAAAAAAAATCATAAGATGACAAAGTTGATAATTCTTAAAAAAAAAATTAAGTCGCTTATATAGCTAGGCATCTATGATTCTTATGACTTATGACTTTAAAAGGGCATTACATGTCTACGCAAGATAGCTATTTTACTTGAGTAGTGAACATAAAGATATTTATGGTCATCTTATATATCTACCAAATATAATTTATAATAGGTATCACGTCCTTAATAATATGCTGATCTTAAATTTAGTTTTCGGATAAAGAGGATAATCGTGAAATTGTCTCCTAGTTTTGCCAATAAAAAAAGGTGTGGGTTTTAACTTTTAAATTATTATTTTTTGAGTGTGTTTGGAATGTAAAAAAATGAAATATGATTTGATTTGTAAATTAAATTTTAATTGTTTAGGTTTACAAATCTTATCAAATATGGTAGAATTTATTAATATTTGATTTAATTTTAAATTTAATTATTAAGATTGACTAATCAATTCAATTAAATTCAAATCAAATTAAATTAATTTTAATTGATTTCAAACATAATCTTTGGTAATTAAACATCTAAAAGTAATTTTTATTAATATATATTATTCAAATAATATTCATTTAACAAAATTAATTTTTTAAATAAAATTTTTTCAAATATAAATCATGTCACTCAAACTCACTTTTAACTAAAATTAAATTTGTAAAATTAAATTCATCTAAAATTAAATTTGTAAAATCTAATCCAAACACATAATATAAGGGATCCTAAAAGATGAGGTAATTGACCAACTTGGTATAGTTTTAGAAACTATTTATTAAATTGATATAGCTTTGAAATTAGAATTTAATTTCAATTCATTAACAGTGTAACCATCTAATCATGTGCTGATACATCATTAAAAGAGTTAGATTTTCTAGGTAGTTATTGTAATAGTCAAAAAAATTTAATGATTTGGCAACATATGATTGAATAACAGTGTAAAGAAACTTTACACTGATGGTGGATCAAAATTAAACTCTTTGAAATTATTTCTCAAAATATGGTAGATTCTGCCACGCTGATTTTTTTTTGCTTATATGGCACTTGCACTAGTCAACCTAACCCATCTTAAAAATCGCGACTAAACAGCTTTCTTTTATTTAAATTTTAACATTTTTTAAAAAAATTTCGTTTTCTCTCTTAATAAAAGTGAACCAATAGGGTGTTTTTCGTAAAAATTGTGGCTAAACGACATTTTTAAAAAAAAAAATTTGTTTTCTCTCTTATTAAAGTAAATCAACAGGGACTTAACCCAAGTATTATTAGTACATGTTATCTTCATCACTACACCAAATAACTTTTTAGAGTTATAAATATAAATTAATATGTATATATATATTAATTATTATTAAATAATATTTGTTCATCTAATAGTATCAGTATAATCATTAAATGACTATCTAAATTTTTAAAATTTGCATATAATGAGATAACCATATTAAATAGTTATCTAAAAATAAAATTCTCATATAAAGAGATGAATACATTAAATGATTATATGAATTATTATATTCATTTAATAATTACATTAATATTATTAAATGATCAAATATCATTTAATTATTATGATTTACATTTTATAACTCACAAAAATCATTAAGTGTAATAATAAAGATGACATGTATCAATAGTATCTTAGTTCAAGACCCATTGGTTCACTTTTATTAAGAAAGGAAATGAATTTTTTTTTTAAAAAGTCGTTTAGTCGAGATTTTTATAAAAATCACGATTAATCACCACCACGTGACATTACTTATCTTAAGTTAACGCAAGTGTCACGTAAGCGAAAAAGCAAATTAATGTGATAGAATGTAACCTATTTTGAAAAATAATTTTAAAACTACACTAACTTAAAAAATAATTTATAAAGTTAGACCTGGTCAATTACCCTAAAAGATGAGGACGACGTCACTTTAAGACCCGGTCATGGTCCAATGTAGTTGGGTTGCTTTTAAAAGTTGAAGAGATTGTTGTCCTCAACAATATTGTTTACTTCGTATTGTACGGTGTCTGGTATTTACAGTTGTTTCTTGCAAAATATATCTTGTATTAAAAAAAAATAGCTAAGGTTAAAAAGATAATATATTAAAAGTAATAATATATTCTGTATAATTAATTTATATAAAATTATATATTAGTATTTATTTGTATAAATCTATATAAAATGCTATGTATATTTGTTTTTGTTTTCTTGTATCCATTTAACATTGAACTTGAAGTATAATTATTTGCATTTTATGCACATCATGTGTATCAACCATTTCCTATTACAATAATAGCCCAACCTCATTGGTCCTGAAGTACACTATCATGGGCTTTTTTATATAAATATAGTCAAAAAATAAAAAAAATTTACCAAAATTATACTATTTGAAAATTATATGTAGTTTTTTTTTCATGTTGAAAAGTCAATTTCAATGAAACTGACTTTTTAACATATTTTTTTTATAAAAAAATTACATGTTGAGAAGTCGGTTTCAATAAAACTGACTTCTCAACATGATTTTTTAAAAAAAAATTAAACACGTTGAGAAGTCGGTTTCAACGAAACCGACATCCCAACGTAAAAAAAATAAGTACATTTTGGTACTTAATCTTCAAACAGCATGATTTTGATAAAAATTTTATTTTTTTGCTATATTAGTATAAAAAAACCCACTACCATGACAAAAATAAATTAAATTGTACAATAGGAAAAAAAATTGTGGAAATTAAATACATACATATCTTAAGCAACCCAAGTAATCTTATTTATATAAACCTCTAATTTAAAGTAAAAACTTCAACTTGGGTAGAACATAAATTTGAACCAACAAACTCAAACCAAACACAAATCATAATTTTGTTTTATTGATGTGATACACGAAAATAAACTAAACGCCATTAAGCCTGGGTCGAATAGCTAGTAGGATTGGTGACCTCTTTTCTAGCCCACCCAAATTTCAATCTAGTTTGGGCAGTTTTGCTTCAGTCCATCCCCTACCATCCGTGTTGTTACTTGTTAATTACTACTGGTTCCAAAAACAAGAAAAGAAAAGAAGCAGCTACAACAAGGATTACAGAACTTGTTTGATACACTAGCATGGATCATATTTGCATGTCAAATAACTTCAAAAGATCCTGTTCCAAGTTTCTCACCAGATCATTCACTGTCAAGTTGTATTCCTCGCCCATCTGCAGTAGCAATATGGTAGAATTTTTCAGATAATTATACATCATACAAGCATACAATTAAATTTGAATTGGATGATATATATAATATCTAGTATAGAATAATAGCTAGACTTCAATTGCAGCCATACTATATTGTTTATGAAAATAAAATATATAATTGTTTACCTGAGCAATGATGGTAATGTTGAGAGTAGAGTTTCCAAATTGCAATATGCTGCTACTGGTTATGGAGAGATGAATATTTTCGAGTAGGGCCAATAGTTTGAGCATGATGCCCTTTCGTTTCTCGCAATGGATTCTAATGAGTACTTCCTTCTCTAAGCCTCTTGCTTCGACTTCAGGGTGCACTTCATTGGATCCACAGTAATCATTAGAGTTTGCTTCACGTGACGCCGAACAAAGGTGTGATTTCTTGATGATCAATGACTTTATACTTTTTTTCTTAGTCTCTTTTTCCAGCACTGATATACGTTCTTGAAGTTGTTTCACGTAATTAATTGCTTCTCGAAGTACAGAGGCCTTGTTTATCTACATATGTACATTGACCCCAAGTCAAAAAGCAAAATATATAAAATACTAAAAGGTGCTTTCTAAAATTTTGGTTTTATCTTTGAAATGTGAATATGATGTCTTCGATCAATGCATTTGGATTCTCGTGTAAATATTTCACGCGACGAGGTCACATAGTGAGAAATAGACATATCACTCTACAGAGGGTTCACACCCCTGCATAAATTTTAGTACTAATCTCTTTTCACATAATCTTGTTATTTAAATTTGTGCTAATGTTAATCAAAATTATGGGATTTAAATTATATTTTTCGTTGTGAGTCTTTTCATCCACATGCATTTTTGTATACCCTCGGACAATTATTTTTAAATCATCAATTACATTTATCTTTTAATTAATATAGAATTATATTAATATTAATGTTAATTTTTGTTATATAAATTCATATACAATCTAATCATTATATGAAGTATGAAACTCTAAAAATACGTAATATTATGCAAAATTATTTACACCAAATAAATATTCAAACTTTTGCATGCCTCATTCATTTTTTGGTGTGTTGGTAGTATATGAGATTTGTGCTAGATTTGACTATTTTTTCTTAAAAAAATAATTATAAATTATCAGAATTTTTTTAGGACTCATGATTTTTGTATGTGGAACACATGTCCTACATGCATAAATTGTTAATAAAAAATTAATATTATTAATCAAAATTTAAAATTTAAAAATAATTTAATTAATAAATATTAATAAAATTAAAAAAAAAGTTAATTCCCTAAGTCAATACAAGTATTGACAACACATTTTTTTAATTAAAAATATTAAAATCAGTGAGTCGTTAAAGTTATTGTTATTGACGATTCATGAATAAAAAAAGTCACGTAAAAAGAGCCATACATCTTGAGAAATAAAATTAAAATTTGTTAAAGTGAGAACTTATATCAGTGTAAAGCTACATTGTTATTTAATAATATTTTAGTATATTATTAAAGAATTAAAAATTTTAAATAATTATTATAATAATTAAATTCGTTTAATAATATATTAAAATATCATTAAATTACAAACTCTAAACTCTCCCTATATATATACTACACTCTGATTTTTTTTGGCCCTGCTTTATCACTCAAATTATTAAATTTATTATTTCTAATATTCAACTTGATATCACTTTAAAAAGTAAAGAATGTATTATAAAATTTAATTAAAAACTAGTACATGTTTATGTGTCTAGTATTATTCATTCTGAATATGAGAAAGTTCTTCTATAAACTTCTGGATTTCAAATGTCAACTTCAGGTCATTAACGCTCCCCAAAATTATTAAATTTAATTAATGAATTTGACACGGCATGCACCATAGTTGAATGGTGGAGAACTTACCTTCTTCAAGCCAGGAATAGTGGTTGAAAGTGCTATGAACATCTCTGCCATTTCCTGTCTCCTTTTTCTCTCTGACATTATGTGATCTTGTGCCTCAGAAGAGCTTCTAGTCTTTGTTTCTCGTTTCGCCCTTGGTTCAAAGTCATGGTTCCCTAGGGCCCTTTTCGAGGACAAATGAGGAGAAGAACGTCCTAATTCCTCGTAGCTGTGCTTCAAAGAAGGGTAGTCCTGTTTTGGCGAGATATCTGGTACTGCATTATCAGAAGACTGGCCGTTGAAGCATATCTCTTCAAAGGATAAACTGCTGACGGCGGCGGTGGCGGTGGCGGTGGAGTTATTTTGGATACCGGAAGAAGGATACAAGTTGTGACTTTCACTTTCAGTTTTATAAGAGATGGTTGGCAGTGGCAGCTGCAGAATGTCTCGGCAGAAATCTTCAATATTAACAAAAGAGTTCGTTTGGCATTGATTGAAGGAATCGCCGCCATCCATTTCCTTTAACACAATTGAAAACACCAAATTACGAAGAGAGTTATATATGGATATATATTACAGGTTACGCAATACGCGCGCATCGATATCATCATACTCTGAAGAATTGATAATGGTAATAACAATATTAACAAATGTGTAGTTACCAAATGAGACAGCCAATTTTCCGACGAGTCCTCCATATCAGAAAGTGAAAGAACTGGTCTTCTGTTTTTCTCGATCGGTGCTTCTAAAATTCTTGACCAAGTTGGGTGTGTGTGGATGAAGGGCAAAGACACAATGGAGAAAATATATTTTTTGTTAATTTCTTTTTAAAAAAATACGTTTGGATGAGTTTTTATCATAGTTATAAAAACCGGACCGATAGTCAACTCGGTGAGGGTACTGGGTCACTGGTCGAACTGCATAAAATTAAATAAATATTTAAATACATATATATATATATAAATACACACTACATATGATGATATTTATCATTATAAATAACTAAAATATATTTATTTTGACAAAAATATGACTACCATAGTGTAGATCTCGAAAAGTTATATAAAATGGACATATAATTAGTCTAAATCGGACAAACGAGTCAAAAGTTATGATTTTTCAAAGTTTAAATTTTTTTTTTTTAATTTAGTGACCCGGCCGGTTCCGGTTCAACCAATCGGGTCACCAGTTTTCATTCAAAACCGGCCAAGTCGGATTGGGTCGGACCGGTTCTGAGACATACCCGATCCAACTAGTCACCCGGACCGGTCACTTGGCCGGTTTACCGGTCCACCAACCGGTCCGATCCGATTTTAATAACACTAGTTTTTATAAATAAAAAAAATTGAAACTTTAACAAAAGTTAAAAAGTTATTTTTTTTAATTTGGTTTTTGTGCTTATAAAAAAAGGACATTTTTTATAACATGAAAAATTATTAAAACATAATTTTTTTTGTCAAATATTAAGATTCCATTCATAAGGGTCATTTTCTGTTGTCCTACGTGGACCGCCTTTCCCTCTATCTGGAGTTTGCTTCTTTTCTTGAACTTTCTGATCTGCTTTAAACATAAAATAGTTTTTAATTTTTTTAAAAAATCAATAGAAAAAGATCATATAAATTTTCTTTTAAAAATCTCATATAAATCAGTCATAGTGCTCATTTAGATATGTTTTTATTGTTAAAAAAAAATAAAAGAATGTATTTTTATTATATTTTAAAATGTCTGAATGAGATTTTATAAAAAAAAAGTTGAAGTACCAAGAAAACACTCTTATGTTTTTGTTTAGTTAGGTTTTTGTACTTCTAAAAAGAAATCTCATTTTTAAATATAAAAAAATTGTTTAAACATAAAAAAAAATCTTCAAATATTTTTTAAATAAAATTACAAAGTGTCTTTATACTTTTTTAAATATGTGATTAATTCTCGTTCAGACATCAATTTTGTTTTGATTATGACAAAAATATTGCAATTAAACAAAAAATAATTTTAATTTTAAATATATATATATTTAAAAATATTCAAATCAGCTCTCATGATAGGTATATTAAGTTATTAACATGCAAAACTTTTATCAACTAATAGGTCCAACCGAGTTCAATCAAATGTTTAATGAGTAAACTAATAATTTAGTTTCTGAAAATAATTTATACTTATAATTTAGTTCATAAATTTATTTTTATATATAAGTTAGTCCTTAAAATTTTAAAATACACAGCAAGTTAGTCTTTCTGTTATCTTTTTTTCTCAAATTAAACGATAATATGTGATGTGTGCTTACATGTACTATTAAATGAAACATATCAGGTGAGTAATGATCGGTAAGTGGTAAGATCGGTGGGTAAGTTAATCAAGAGAGAATGGATTGTCTGATTGGTCATATCTGATTGGTAATTATCAAGATCAAAGGGAATGGTAGTCAAATCGGTCAGGGACGATCGATCAGTTATTGTTTCAGATCGGTTAGTTAAGAGATCTGAGTGATATGCTCAGGGGGTCAGGTTTTATATTTCTCACCTAAACGACATCGTTGGAAGGGCTAGGTATATGGAGTAATCTGTCATGTGGCATTTAACAGTATACGAAAATATTTAACACGCTACATCATGTGTTACTATTTAATTTTAGAAGAAAAAATAACATAAGTACTAAGTTGTTATATGTTTTAAAATTTTAATAACTAACTTATATATAAAAATAAATTTAGAAATTAAATTATAAGTACAAATTATTTTTAAATACCAAATTATTAGTTTACTAAATGTTTAATTATTGGGAATTTTTTATCGATAAGTTTTTTCTAATTTTGGAATAAACAAACTTTTATTGAGAGTCTGAGACTTGGGACTGGAACAGAATAACCTCCTTTTTTTCTTCTGAACTTTACCCAAAAAAAAAAAGAGACTTTTATTTGACATTTGCGGGTATTACTCCGATATTCATCTTTTTTTCTAAGGTACCGATACTCAGGGTGAGTTGTCTAGCATTCATTAGTTATTATTTATATTGAATAAATTCTTTAATATTTATTGTGAAACCAACAGTTAATAACTTATTGACAATTCACCCTAGATACCAAACCTTTCAGGTACAACTCCCGACACTTACATACCAAAAGAAAAAACTTTTATCTTGGCCGTCGGATCGCTGATGCAGAGCATCTAATAATCATATAAGAGACTATTCACGACGGACCAAAAGCTGACTTTGCTTCTGGTGACGGTGCGGTGTGCGCTGGGGATGGGATGTGGACTGGAGGAATGGCTGTAACTTTCAATCATTTTTCCGCGGGTGGCGTACCATATTTCTTAACCTTACCATCCATTAAAGTTTTAGCCAAATTAGTTATAGGGAGCAGTGATGTAAAAATCGGACCGGATCGGTCGGTTGAAAATCAATCATTTTATCAGTTTGGTTTATCTTAAAAAACTGATCAGGTTTAAAATTAGTGAATTGGTCAAAAATTGATGAATTAGTTGACTCGGATCGGTCCAATTAGGTCCAATCGGTCCTCTTTTTAAAATTTTTTTTTTCTAATTCAAATAATGTCATTTTGATCTAAAAATTGAATATAAGTCAATCTAAAAAGAATTTTATATGAAATACTTAAACTTAAATTGTATAAAAGCTTAGAAACTAAATATATAATTGATTATATATCTTATTGAACTGAAACTGAAATTTTTTTAAACAAAAATAAGCTATAATACTGTTACAGAATGCTTTGGACTCTCAAAAAATAAATTATAAACTATTTTTTATCATTTGTGTTGTTTTTTATAATTTTTAATTTATTTAATTAGTATATAATATATATTTATATATATATATAAATATATTTAATTTATTTAATTATACTCCGGTTCGACCATGATTCAACTATGGTTGAACTATTGAACCTTGAATCAATCCCCTGACCGGTTCAATCACCAGTTCGATTTTCAGAACCTTGGACCCCCTACATCTATCCTTCCTTCCAAATGATTTTATATTAAAAAAATTATTTATTTTTTAAATAATTTTATATTATTATTTAATATAAAAATATATTTTTACTTAGGATAACAAAACCTTTTAAGAATATGATAAAACTATACCTAGTTATAAATCGTCGTGTTGTTAGAAATATGTTAGAGTTAGGTTATGTTTTAACTTAAAAAAATTTGACTTATTTTATAAAATTTTGTTCTTAACGTAGTCTATTTTTTATTATAAGACTTTTTTTTATAGTTTGATTTGACCTTTTTATAAAATTTTAAAAGTCTAGATATTTTAAAAATTTTAAAAATTTATATTGTATAATTTTTTTTAAATAATCTAATAGATTTAAACTTTAAAACTTTTAAATATATCTAATATTTAATAAAATTATTATATTACGTATAAAATAAATAAATTATATTAATATATAATTAATAAATTATATAAGTATTATAATTTTTTAATTATATGTATATAAATAAACAGCTTAATCTTTGAAAATATCTCTTAATCTCAGTTTAGTCATTAAATTTATTTTTTGATATGAGTTGGTTTTTAAATTTATAAAACTCGTATCAATTTAGTCATTTTGTTATCTCTAGTTAACCAAATTAAATGATAACCTTTGACGTGACACATTAAGTGCCGACATTAACATTAAATGTTACATGACACGTTACTAGCCCTCCTCCTTAAGATACAACATTGTTTTAGCTTAGTGAACTGTAACCCCCTCATACACAAAGCACTCACTCACTCACTTTTTAAGTTAAAATAACATCGTACCTCAAGAAAAAATGTTGAGCAATGTGCTATGAGATACTGAACGTTATACATAGATACTTGACGTGTCATGTCATTGGTTATTATTTAACTTGGTCAACCTCAAGATAACTGAAGGATCAAACTAAAATTGATCTGAATTTTATAAATTTAAGAATTAACTCATATACAAAAATAAATTTTGAGGTTAAACTGCAAGTAAAGGATATTTTATAAGACTAAATTACCTATTTGCTCTATAATAAATTAATAGGTCAGGCTGTTAGGCTAAATAATTTTTTTTAATGATAAAATAAACCGAAAATAAGCTACATTGTAAGCTACTAAACTCTTATTAGTTCTCATGACCTATTTCTACTTCTACTATGAACTCAACGAGAAAATAAAGAATGCTAATAAATTTTTATTATAAATTCATGTACAAGGATAAAGGATAAAATATTGACAAGATGTTGTCGAGACCCGTCAAATAATAAAAATTACCGGTTCACAAAATAATTTGTAGTATAGAGAATGAACCGAATCGTCTCTCAAGGATCCAAAAACAAAGATTTAATTAGATCAAGATAATTAGAAAATGGGGGTTTTGTTGTTGATTAATAAGATTAATAAAAGTATGAAACTGAAAGTTGTAAACAAATCTAAAGAAACAACCAATCCAAGAAAATTTACCGATCTTTAGTTTAACTCATTATTGATCACAAGGAATTCACTTAATTGCTAACCATGTTCTTGGCCTTAGATCACATCAAGAAGCCTTAACATGATCCAATAATTCTCTACTAGATAAGCATCTAGGATTTGATTAACCAAGGTTAGATAAAGTAAGCACCATCCAACATAGATTAACTTAAGATCTAGAATTTAACCAAGCTAAACAATCTATCAAAAAACTTTAATATATTGTTTAGTCTTTGTGATCCTCTTTGAATACATGATAATAAAGCTATTATTACATCAACATCTAAATCAAATTAATCAATTTAATCTAGATAAAAATCAAAAGAGGAAGAAGAGAAACTTGAATAACAATTAAGCAATATGAACAAGCGAAACAAGATCTCCAAATTAAACATCAAGATGGCTAATCCCTTGGATTGATTATGAGAGCCTAGCCTTCCATAGATGGGAAGGAAGAACTCAGAAATAAAAGAACAAAAACGAAATTGTAAATAGAATGGAGAAAAAGAGAAAGAAAACTCTCACAAATACTCAAACTTTCTTCAAACTTACTTAAAATTGAATGATGATAATACAAAGAGATTGACTCTATTTATACTAATCCTAGAAGCCAATTTGTACATGTACATAATCTGAATACAACCTATAAAAATATGGAAATTGTCAAATATGGAAGCTTGATGCATGGTTGGTGGGTTGGTGTATGGTTGGTGGCTTTTAGTCAACAACTCTTATCCAACTTCTGGCTTGATTTTCATGATCTAGACGGTGCATTTTGGCTTGGAGGTATTATGAAAGTTGTAGCCAATTGTCTCCTTGAAATTTTGCAATTGGAATCATGCCATTTGGACGTTTAGAACTCCAAATATGTCAAAAACACTGAACCTACCTTATGTTAGGTTGGCAGAACGTGTTTCAAAATTCAAACTAACTTGTAGCTTCATTATCATGCATAAAACGACATATATTGACTAAATAGTCTTCAGTGAAGTTGGAGATATGTGTCTTATCTTTCCAATGGCCAAGTTTCAGCCCAAGAGGAGGCCTATAACTCACTATGTAGTCCAATATGTGCACACTGCCCAGATTTTCGTGACAGCAAACCCACTCTGCATTGCAGGGATATTTTGGACCCTTAGAAGTCCAATCCAGCTCTTGAGTTCTTCATGAAACTTGTAGAGCATTGTCTTAGCTTTCCAAAGACACCAAGATCACCTCAAATGGATCACCGAGTCCCAAGTTATGGCCTAACCAATGAATAAAGGTAAAAATGCATCAAAATCCGAAAATTATTCAATATTTGCATTAAAGTCCAATGAAGCCCAACAACATTAAACTCATCTAAAATACTAATATTGGGCACAATAAACATCTAATAAAGCCTAATACAAAGCTAACATAAGTGTCTCAAATTGATTGATCAAATATATACATTAAATATAATTAACACAAATGTTAAAATTTATTTTAGTATAAACTCAAAAAGATATTCATTGGTAAGTTAATTAATGGTGTAACGAATAAACTGTAGCAAAACTTTTACATTATTCTCATGAAACCTCCTCGTGTTTCAAATTTTACATTTTATAATAATTGAAGTTAAAATTTATGTAAATCTAATGTGATTTTAGTTAAATTTAATTAGCATTATATGTATAGGTATATAAACAATGTGTATAAAGTAGATTAAAAAATTTATTAAAATTATATTTAAATATAATATGCTAATTGCACTTTTACATAGTATATATATATATTGTAAACGAAAGTTTAGAAAAAGCATATGTTACTTCATTCTAAAGTAAAGCAAACAATTATAATAATATTTGTAAACTCCTATCTAATGCTGTCAAATTGTGTTAAGCTCGTCGGACCAACTTATTTACCCATTAAAATTATGTGGGTTGAATTTTAAAATTATTGACCTGTTTAAATCAATACATTTTTAGCTTGGCCCATTTAACCTGTGAATTAAACGGACTAAACCTGTTTATTTGTGGGCTAGCCAGTTAGCCTGTGTTTATTTTTTGGATTTTTCTTTTTTAAAAAATCAGCATCTATTACATGATGCTCTCATTCCTGACCCAATAACAAGCACTAGCGTTCAACCTAAATTTTAGGCTGCCTTGATCCTTGAAACCTTTAGTATTTAGACATCACCAAACACCAATCAATTAAGTTGAAAAAATCACCCTCTCTTATCGATTGACAGTGACATTCACCAATCACTAAGGCAAAATTACTCTCCCTTAGTTTTGTAGGCTACACTTGACATCACATTTTAAAAGAAATATTTAACTAACAAAATGAGGACACCACTTACAACCACGTTGTAACTGTATTGTAAATAGAATAGGGAAACTTTGGCTTGCTTTTTGTATTAGCATAATATGCACATAAATTTATCTTTGTTGGTTTATGTTTGTTTAGATTTAGTCATTTGGATTATGTATTAATGAATTTAATCTATAATTAAGTTTATTTTGAATAATGATTTACTTTACTTTTTAAATAATTTATGGATTTGATGTTACTTATAAATTTAAAATAAAAAACTAAAAATAAATAGGCAGCTCGTTTAACTTCGCGAGCATTCCATTTTTAATGGAAGAATCTATTGCAACCGTCCTAAAAGGTGCCGCGATGGAAGAAGACAATTACAGGCTAGCTTTAAATGGGTTAGATTCTAACATGTTATTCTTAACTCATTTTTGGCTCATCCCTTTTAAGCTCACGGGCTAAGCTTAAACAAGTTAGGCAAATCTGTTTGACAACCCTATCCCTATTTAAAAGGATTCTCGCCAACCTCTATTACCTTCACATAAAGTATTTAAATGACAGTTTTTTTTTTTGTTGGTGCAATGATATCATATGTTATAGGTGTTGGTAACATTATTATTATTAAGTGAACTGATTCAATTAATTAATTTAAATAATTGAATTAATTAAATTTAAATATGTTTTTTTTATCAATTTTTTATTCATTTTAATTTTAATAATATTAGTTTTAACCAATGTTATTAAAGACAGACCTGATAGTAAATAGAAAAAGCTTTTGGTTTAACTTCAATTAGTTTAACAATCTAATCAAATCAAATGATGTCATAATTATGTATTAAATATATATATGACTCATAATACATATTATCAATACTAAAATGCATAATAAGAATTTGGAGTCTCAATTTTCAAGTAGCATATAATTTTTAGTTGAGTAGTCAAGTGATTGAGAAATTAAAAAAAAAAGATAATCGGGTCACATAAAACCTATAAATTAACCAATTTTACCTAATTTTAACTGATTTTAACTAGCTTAACCCGATCTAATGATAAATGTAATTTTAACATTGAACCATAATTAAATAAAAAAATAACTAACAATCCAACCGACCATTCTCATCCGATCCGGACAACAGTTGTTTTAACTTGAAAAGAGTGAATTTTCAATCGTCTTAATTATTATTATTTTTAAAAATGTCTCCGTTCTAATTAACATTGTCAATATTTTAGAGACATATCAATTCAACGGCTCTGCCTTTCCTGAGTTTCCTCTCATGTAAACAGATTCGGTTCTGTTTTTCTATTTATATGTTTCACGGGTCCTTGTCTACAGTGTGATTTCAGAAACAAGTAGGCCTATGAATTTGCAATATTTTTTGGATGCTTTTTTGCAACAGGTAATTTTATTTATTAATTTTATAAAAAAATTAATTATTAATCCTTCTACTTATGCATACCTTTTTCATCCCCTTTAATTTTATAGCATTAATTTTTTCTTATATTTATTTAATTATGATATTAATAATTTTAAACATGTAAAATTAATTTTAAAAATTTAAATTGATTTGAGTTCTCCAACAAATGGAATTGATTTTAAATGTAAAACTTGTAATTTTTAATATTATAAAATGATTTTAACAAATAAAAATTCGTATTTTTTAAATATTTTTATGATTATATTTTAAAATTAATTTTATTTATGTTACTTAAATAAATTGTTTTAAATTGGATGATATTAATTATTTATACAAAAAAGTGTTTTAACTTTTAAGTTTAAATAAAATTTTAGTCTTTATAATTTATACTCATTTTAAATTTAGTTCATAATTTTTTTTTTATAAATCAATTCTCATATTTATAATTGTTTGTAAAATAATTTTTATTGTTAAACTTATTATAATGTTGTTAGTTTATAGAAGTTAAATTAAAAATAAAAAAATTATAAAAATTAAATTAAAAAAATAAAAAATTATAAAGATCATAAACTGACGATGTTATAATTACAACGATAAAAATTATTTTATAAATAATTATAAATATAAAGACTGATTTATAAAAAATATATAAAAATTAAAATTAAAATAAATATAAATTATAAAGATCAAAACTTTATTTAAATTTAATTTTTAATATCGATATCTCATTACAATCTAACTCAAAATATAAAAAGTGAAAAAGGTTGGTTAGCTTTAACAGAGTACTGTTTGTGACGTGATAGGTGAGTCTTGATGAATGATGATTTGACAGGTGAGAGCAGGGCAGGAAAGCAAAGTAGGTAAAGTAAATGGACAAGAGCAGAGGCAATGTACGTTAGTATGTACTAATTGCTATGTATGTGCTTATCACTTCTCCAAAAATAAAAATACTCCAACCAAAAACCCTAGTATGTGCCTAGTGCCTACATAAGACAGTCACAGAGAGCATTGCTGGAAGCCACGAGGCTAAAATGGTCCTCCACTTCTTAATAAATGGATGTTTCCTTATTTCCAGTTTCTAGTTGAAATTCTAATTACATCGAGGGTTAGTTTGAATGAGGAAATTAAAATTATAGGTTTGAATTTTAATTTTATTAAAATTAAAAATAATAAGAATTTTAATTTTTATATTTAGATAATTAAAAAATTAATATTTTAAAATTGTAATTTTAAATTAAACTAAAATTTTATTATTTGAATAATTTATCAAAAATTTATAAAGATATAATAATAATTTTAAATTAATAAATAATAATTTTAAATTATAAAAAAATTCAATAGAACTTGCGTTGTTGTATTATAATATTCATAATGTATGCTAAATTAAATGACATTATTGATGACGACGAAGGTAATTACAAGATACTGACGCTAGTGATCGGAGGAAGCACGACTAGCACGTCAGAGGTGCGGTGAATAACGTAGTCGGAGCACGCTGGCGACAACGTTGCCGAAACACATCGTCAGCGACTTTGTCAGATTATGTCGGTGTTAACGGTAATGATTGTTGGATAATTTTTAACTTTTACCTTTTAATGTTTAAAAAAATAACAAAAATCTTAGTACTTGAAATTGTAATTTTTAAGGTTTAAGCTAAGAATTGAGAGTAATATAAACTAGTTATTTTTTAATTTCATAGAATTGGATTTAGAATTAGAATTAGAATTCTAATTCTAATATACACACCAAACAAGATAATTGAAATTGGGAGGTTCAATTTCAATTCCAAATTCAATTTTGTCTGTTAACCAGGGGCTAATGTCTCATTTGGCGGATGAAATTGAGCTTGAAATTGAGTTTTGAATTAAAATTAGATCTCCCAATTCCAATTATCTTGTTTGGTGTGTATGTATATTATAATTAAAATTGTAATTATGAGTCAAATTCTATGGAATTGAAAACTAACTAGTTTATATTACTTTTAATCTTTACCTTAAACCCTAAAAATTCTAATTCCAAGTATCAAGATTTTTTTTAATATTAAAAAGTAAGAGTTAAAAAATATCCAACAACTATTACCTCTTGCAACATTGACATAGTCTGACAATGTCGCTGCCGGCATGCTTTGTCAATGTCGCCGCTAACGTGCTCCGGCAACGTCGTTGCCAACATGTTCCACCCATTTTGTCCACTATGCCTCCGACATACTAGCCGTCGATAGCTTTTGATCATTGTTGTTGTCATGTGTGCAATGACTAAATTGCCGTACTACCTTTGATCACTGGTTTCGGCATTCTGCAATCATCTTTGCCATTGTTAATGACATTCTTTAGTTTGACATTTATTGCGACTGCTGTAATCCAACAATGCAAGTTTTATTAATTTTTTTTATAAATTTAAATTATTATTTATTAATTTAAATTAATTTATTATAATTTTATAAATTCTTAATAAATTATTCAAATAATAAAATTTCAGTTCACTTCAAAATTATAATTATAAAGTTCCAATTATTTAATTGTCCTAAACATAAAAATTACAATTCTTGTCATTTAAATTCTAATAAAAATAAAATTAAAATTAAAATTTTAAACTATAATTCTAATTCTTTTATTTAAATGGACCGTTAAAAAATTTCACCCAATATAAATATAAGAAAATATTATAAATACTGTTAGACATTACACTAAAATAAATATTATAAAAGTATAACATATATATATATATTTTGGTAAATAAATCTCATACACATCACACTATCACAAGATGAATTTTCACACTATCATTATCGTTAAGTCCCTCTTCTTCTCCCTAAGCAATAAGCATCTACCTCCTATATGATGTGACCTACCCATCTGCTTTATGAAGATAATAAAGTACTAGGCTAGGGGATTTTAGTACACGAACACAATACCCTGAAAGCAAGATGTGCAGTAAGTGAAGACATAAATTAAAAACAGAATAATAAAACAAAACTTAGAATATGATACCTCTATTCTTTTAAAGGATAATAAAATGACAACATCGCCTTATGGCATCCATGTCTCCCATATGAACAAAGCATGATGCCATGCCATAAGTAACTTCATATAGTTCACAACCAGCATCCAACATATGCAAGACCATAATAGAATATTAATGTGTAGATAATAATACTTGGGCATTAGCTCAACTGTTGAAGCATCGTACCATTATTACAGTGTACTATTAATTTCTATATTTTAGAAAAAATAATAATACAAATAATTAAGCAAGCTATCAATCAATATTATTATGGCCATTAATTTAGTTAAGAAAGATTTCTCAAAAATAAGTAGAGCCACACACCAAATTTAAAATATGCTTAATATGAAAATGATTAAATTAAGTGACCTAGAAAGGAAAAAAAGAGACCAACATGCAACTTCATCCAAGCAAAAAAAGTCTTTGACTTGCATCCACCGCTTTTGCTCCATGAGCACCATGCACATTTGTCTAATTATGATTTCCTTACAAATGAATCCATCACCATTCTCATATCATATTCTCCCTTGACTTTCTGGGAGATGGGACATAGTGTGAGGTAACTTGCATCTTGATTGCGACCATGTTTTTGGGACACAACTTTCTCTCTTCGTGGTTGAGGACCTTAGTTCTTATAAAGAACACTCATGATCATGACTTGGGTTTGGTAAGAAAGCAATATGGTTTAGGTGATTCGTAAGCATTGGATTTGAAATCAAAATTCAAATCTATGAAGAGAAATGCAAATTAGTTAGCGCGGTGAAAGTGATTAACGAAAAACAAATCACGTGAGTTTCTAAAGAGAGCTCAAAATGCTTTCTTTACCAAGCCATAGAATGGTTTCATGCAAAGGAAATGGGAGAAAGTTGTTCACCATAAAGGAAATGCAGAATGACTGTGTCATGTGATGAAGCATGCTACGTCACACAGTTATTTGAGATGCCTTAAAAATTGTTTGAAAAAAATTCACTAAAAAGGAAAACTTTGGTTTTGTGAATGAGGTGGAGGGTAATTCCCCAACCAGCTTACTCTCAGACTAGCTTCCTCTCATATTCCAGTAAAGGCATTAACTAGATTTTCAAAGGAAGCTTACTTCGATCAAACTCAAAGCAATCCGGCCCCTTTGGAGATGTTCAAAAATGTCAATGATGCATGGATAATATTCCAATACATTATCTTGATATTCAAATAACATAAAGGCATAAGCTAAGTAATTACAAATTTAACATAAATACTTGAATACATTATAGAGATAAGAGAGTACTTTTATGTTCCAAAAGAAAATATCAATGCATCTACAAATAAAACATTCGAATAAAATATTCAAATATACGTAAGGGATATTCAAATAATACAAAAGTAGTAGCTAGGTCTCCAAATTTGACATAAATTTTTTATTATAATATTAAGCTATTCAAATATTTTAATGTTAGAATCAAACGATCAATATATTTATGAACACTACAAGAAAATATTAAATTTTTTACAAAATTTAGCTAATAAAATTTTCTGTAGCTAATTAGCTACAAAATAGTTATGGAAAAAATATCCCTCGCTAAAATAATAAAATGAGGTAAGGAACCATAGTGGATAAATAATATGGGATTAGCTATGAAAATTTCCTCGCTTAATAAATTCCATAGTTAAATCATTTATTTAGGAAAATTTTAGTGGCAAAATTGGATTTTAGCTAATTCTTACACTATAATTTTGTGAAGACTTCCTCTCATATTTAAATTCCTTTCTTCTCCCTTAAAAGACAAACCACTCATCCCTAATCCTAATGTTCTTTTTTGCGCTCTGCAATTCTCTCTCTGCAGCTCATTCTTGTTCTCTAGCTTGAGAGTTACTACTATGATAGATTTTCAAATGGGCAGCGCTGAGACATTTAGTGTGTGTTTGGATTACTTGTGAAAAAAAATTATGTTAAAAATTAATTATGCATATAATCAATTTTCAAGAAAATTAATTATGATTAAATTAATTTATATTTAGATATGTTAATTCATAATCGATTTTAAGAAAAAGAGTTTTGTTTAATTGTATAAAAAAATCACTTTTATGTATTAAATTACTAAAAGATATATAGAATTATTGAAAAAATTATTTGATTGAGGGCAAATAAGTATTTATCTCTTAAAACTTTTGAAATAATTTGAAATCAAATAATCAAAAGCTCAAGATAAAAACTTTTCTAAAAAAGTTTTTTTAGCTAATGAAAAAATAATCTTAAGTTTAATGAATTTTACACACTTTAAACAAACAAGATAAATTTTAGATGAAATAACTTTAATTGAAGAAAAATGGCTTGGAAAAGAATTAATCTGTCTCAAACATACTCTCACATTACTATTATTAGCTACATATTAGTTATAGATTAGCTACAACTTAACTAGCATCTGCTAACGATTTATTGTGGATTAGCTACAGATTAACGAAAGAATGAAAAAAATTAGTTACTAATTAGTTACAAATTAAATAGCGCTTGTTAGATATTTTTCTATGAATTAACTTGAATTTAACTAAAATTGTAGCTACAGATTAACGAGGCAATGTAAAAATTAGATACTAATTAGCTTCGGAATAGCTATAGATTTGTCTTAACTAAATAACGAGGGTCTTTAGCTATGGATTAATTATGAAAAAATTTCATCACAAATTAGTGACATGGGATATGTTAAGAAAAATTTTGTAATCAATTGATAGCTAAAATGATTAGCTAAAAAAAATTTTCATAGCTAATCCACTAAATTCTAATGGCGGAATAAGAAATTTGAGTACATTATCGTTAAATCACCAATTACAATGTATTTTCCATTCGCCAATTACATACTTACTTTTTTACTGTGGGCATCATCGAGGAAAACAGTAAATGTGTAATATACATTGAACGAGAAATGTTATTGAGACCAATGCACCCTTTATTTGGTCAAAGCTTGTTACAGTTCGGTTTCCTAATCCAGCTTCCTCCCACTCCAGGTCAGCTGCATGCAAACTCAAGGATCATTATCGGTAACCAATCATAACCCAAAAGTCTTTGCCACACTTTGAAGGAAGGAGGAATGTGACATGTCAATTTCAGAAGTTAATAATGTTGACATCCTCAATCGCAAATACGCCTCTATAGTGCCCCCACTTACAAAAAAATGGCTCAACTTTAATAATAAAAACAGGGTGGATACTTAGCAAAAACTCAGTTATTCACAATAATATTCATATATCTAATGAGTCATAACACATTTCAAATTTCAATATCCATATTTACTTTTATTTTTTAGAAAAATAACCTAAATGTTCAGCTTGATAAATAGTAATAACTATTTAGTTTGTTTTAAAAATTAATTAAATATTTAACTATATTATTCAATAATTTACATATAGTTAATTAATAATTTATCTTCATTTTAATACTTAAAACTTGATTAATCATATGTAAACTATTAATTAATATAATTATATACTTAATTAATTTTTAAAACAAACCAAATAGTCATTTTAAAAATATAACAAAGTCTCCATCGCGGGGACGATTCATTGTGTGAAAATAAATTAGCCTAGCCTACGAGCTAGGACGTCAGTAAAATAAAGGATAAATAACTTAAAACTTTAGCTTGGCAAAAATAATGACAATTTAGTTCGTTTTGAAAATTAATTAAATATTTAACTAATTTAACTAATAATTTATATACAATTAACCAATAATTTATCTTCAAGTTGAATTATCGAGTAACTATATACGTGGTTAATCATATGTAAATTATTGGTTAAATTAATTGAATACTTGAGTAATTTTTAAAACAAACTAAATAGTCATTATTTTTGTCAAACTAAAGTTTTAAGTAACTTTTCCTAAAATAAATAGCCATTTGGCTTATAATTTAATGGTTCCTTCCTTCCCGTATTTATTAAAAAATTGGTATTTAAGGTAGGGTTACATTCCCCGGCACTCCATTTCTCTGAATTACTCGCTCAAATCCCAACAAAAGTCACCTATTTTTATAATAATAAAAAATAAAAAAGACAAGCGAGTGTCCTTAATTAATTAATAAAATAAAATAGAAAATATTTAATATAAAAATAAAAATATTTATAATTTTAAGAAATATTTAATACTTTTTTATTATATAATTAAGAAATTTTATTAAAATGTATTAAATATTTTTTAAATAATATTCTTAAGACACTTATTAATAAGATAAAAACAAATTATAAACAATGCTATGATAAATGTACTTCAACGCCCTTTTTTCATCTTTTTCCAAGACTTGAAGTCACAAAATCTCAAGCTCTACCACCTTATACCATTTTAGATCCCGATTAATTAATCATCAATGTAATAACTACCACAAACATTTCAACAGTTCAATCAAGGTGAACATTATTTACCAACAAGCTATTGTTGAAGTGATAACTGACTATAATTTCAAGTGTTAGGTCAAAATTTTAATTTCTGAAGTTGTTATTGTTATAAGAACTTGTAATTATTATATTCTCAAATCCAAATATGATTAGTTTCATACTTAAAAAATATAATAATATTCAAGATTCACACAAAAAAAAGGTGTGCATTATGTGGTGCTTGTTTCTTAAATTTTCACAGCCTCAGAATAGAGTTTGAGTGCATATATATATATATATAAAAATCAGATTCCTATAATGAACGCATTTGCTTATTTTTTTGGGGGGAGGGGGGTGTTTAAAAATCAATTCTCAAACCCTAAAACTGATTTTTTTGGGCCCAATTACCTCCAATCTTTTGTGTATAAAAGGCTACCCAAGTAAATGGTCCAAGACTTTCTTCTTTCTCGGCCTCCATATAGGCAATTCTGTAGTCAAATACTTGATACTGAGAGAAAGGCCATGGATATTAATATGATTATACAAAAATTTATTATATCCTTTACGTCAATCCTAATAATATCCTAGCATTTTATAAATAATAATAATAATAATAAATAATATGCCAACCTTTAAAAGCTCTTTATTATGGATAACTGGTTTGATGAGCTTTTTTAAAAAATTATTTTTATATGTTTTTTCAAAAGATTAAACAAAAAAGATATTAATATTTAAGAAAATATTTTTTAATGTCTTATTTATTTATTAAATAAAATTTATAAAAAAAAACACATTCAAACTCACTATCTTCGTTCTGTGGATCGCACTATCTGTTAAGTGTGAGAAAGAGTTTCACGTGGAATTATTTTCTTCGTCGCGTCGTTGTCATCGTCAATTCCATTAGAATCATCTTTAATCTACATAAGCCCCCATGCCACAAATTGGTGGAGAACGACTCACTTTTTTCTGTCTTCTAAGAAATGATAATCAGCTTACTTTCCCCCTTTGTCTTTTTCTGAAATAATGTTGATTAAATCTAGGGAGAAAAACATTGCTGGAACAGGTGCTCAGAATTGGACGGGATTGGATCGTTCAATTAGTTTTATTGAAAATTAGAGATTTAAATAATTTTAGTTTAATTTTATAATTAAATTTATGATTAAGTTTTTTAAAAGTAATTAAAATTTGACTGAATGTAGATTGACCATTAATTTTTTAATTTTTTTTAATTTTTTATATACTTTATATTATTATATATAAAATTATTTTTATAATATTATTTAGTTCTACCAATCAACTTAAATAATTAAACTAATTGAACCTAAATTAAAAGTATTATTAGTTTAATAGTTTTAACAATATTACTATTTAAATTATTTCTTTTATAATAATAATAATAGTATAATTTTAATGATAATAAAATCAAACTTCCTATTTCCTTTTCAGCGATAATGCCAACAACAATCGCAACAATTTCAACATAAATATTAAATGCAACGGGAAGGTTTATTTGCAAATTAATTCCATCGTTTGATTTGTGTTGGTTCTAGTACTGGTACTTTTGGTCTATGGTTGAGCTCATGAGCTGTCACGGGTAGTACAGTAGGAGCAATGATCAAGAATATTGGCATGTGCATGAAAACGTCGTCCTGTTCTTATGTTTATGAAGAGAGATTAAACATGTGAACTCTTCCACTTGAGTTGAGGGCGTGAAATAGCTTGTGTTAGATGATTCCTTGGCAGTTTGCTTCAGTTGAACGCAGTTTTTGTTTACTTGCTTTTTATTTTTTCCTTTTAATTTCTCTGGGTATCCCACGTTACTAGTTAAACTATAAAGAAAAAAGATCAGAAATTACGATAGCCCAATAAATTTTATAGTTATGACTGTACAATGTAAAAATTTCAGATCCAATTAATCTTATGAGTTATTAGTAAATTAGAAGTACAGGTGTATGAAATCATTTTGCCGCACAAACAGGGCGGAGCTAAAGGAAAATAAGAAAAAAATCAATGTAAAAATTATCATTATTGAGCAGGTCAAATTAATTTTTTCTTATATGCTTTTAGAAAATTACATTAAAAACAAATTTTTTAAAACAAATTGAGAATAGAGCCTCCTTCGGCACACTGCTTCTTTTACGTTGAGCCAGAGAAAAAAAAAATGGTCCATAGGATGCCCACGCAAATTGTACTGCACAAACGCAGATGGTGTCTTATTTGTAATTATTTTGGTGTTTATTTATTTTTAAATATTAATATTTAAGATAAGTTATTAAATATTTATTAATTATTATTTATATTTAATAAATTTTTAAATATTTATTATAAAATTAATAATTAATAACTCATCATAAATATTAAATTTATTAAGATTCCATAACAATGCCTCGTTCATAGAACTGACACAGCATCGTCATTTCAATTTCACTACTAATAATGAGCTACGACAGTTAAATAAACAATCTTTCATGATTAAAGATTATTTGTTTGGTAATAGAGTAAAAAAACAAAAAATATAAAAGTAAAGTTATGATGATTGATATCATTAGATTTTATGACTTTTTGGCTAAAGTACAGCAGATTATGAGACAAATTATCGAAATGCCACTCATTTGAAACATATTACCAGCTTACTGTCATTTTTGCCACATTGGCATATTTTTTTTTTAATATTCCACGTGTATCACGTCAAAGCGGTAGGCGTGATACACGTCATCACGCCAACACGGGTGGCGTGATATACACAAAATCGGGAAAAAAAATAAATTAATACAAGAAAACCTATATAACAAAAGTCAAAACTTTGAAAAGTTATAACTTTTGACTCGTTTGTCCGATTTAGATGCATTTTATATCGATTCCATATAACTTTTCGAGGCCAAGTGCAGTAGGCGGTTTGGTTCACCGGAATTCCAAAAAACCCTTTATTTTGTAAGTTATGAAGCTTTTTATGAAAATTATATGGGTATTTCATGAAATCAAGGTTAAACTCATTTTTTCCTTATAATAAAAATGAAAAGGAAAGGTTCATAAAAATGAAAAGGAAAAAATTAAATTTTTATTGTAAGGAAAAAATGAGTTTAACCTTGATTTCATGAAATACCCATATAATTTTCATAAAAAGCTTCATAACTTACAAAATAAAGGGTTTTTTGGAATTCCGGTGGACCAAACCGCCTACTGCACTTGGCCTCGAAAAGTTATATGGAATCGATATAAAATGCGTCTAAATCGGACAAACGAGTCAAAAGTTATGGCTTTTCAAAGTTTTGACTTTTGTTATATAGGTTTTCTTGTTTTCTTGTATTAATCTATTTTTTTTTCTGGTTTTGTGTATATCACGCCAACACGGGTGGCGTGATGACGTGATAGGCGTGATGATGTGTATCACGCCACTCGTGTTGACGTGATGACGTGTATCACGCCTACCGCTTTGGCGTGATACACGTGGAATATTAAAAAAAAATATGTCAACGTAGCAAAAATGACAGTATGCTGGTAATATGTTTCAAATGACTAGTATTTCAGTAATTTGTCTCTTAATCTGCTGTACTTTGGCCAAATTGCCGGTTTTTATGTATAAAAAAAAGAATGATTTTTTTTTGTTTGATTTTATTGAAAAAATGAAAAAATAAATAAAGTGAAAATTTAGCTTTCTTCCCCTCCCAATCTCTTAAAAAAAATAATAATATGAGGCCCATAAAAAAAATAGAAATCATACCAAATAAAGGGAAAACATATTTTCCTTTCACCCATTTTATAAATAACAATGAGAGGCTAATATACCATAGGCAGGGGTATAGTCCATATCAAACACAACTTATAACAATTATAAGAGTTCATTTCACACGATAGTTTGACTTTATCCAGCATCACGTGCAATTTGTCGATAGATATCATTGACTATACAATTCTCTTCCTTATTTTTTTTAAAGGGGTGAACACCTTAAAATTGTTTCATGTAATTGATAGCCACAAGCGCCACAAGCAGCAGAGGTAAAAATCTTTTGATTCAATTCATACTTACAAATTAGGAGATTTTTTTTTGGTATTCTTTATTTTTATTAAAGTATTAATACCTTTAGTAATTAGTAACTAATATTTAATCAAGTGTTACTGCATTTATATTTTAAATAAGTGAGACACATAAATAAATATTAAATACTAGTTATTAACGGATATTGATATCCTCACAAAAGAAAAGTACAAAAAAAACCTCTTACAAATCAATTATTAAACCGATTAAAATTCTTTTTTATTTCACCTTATTCTTTATCACTGGGTTTTGCCATTGAAATGTCATGATTGGGCCATTAATTAATATTGTTGGGAAATATAACCCATATGAGAGAAAATTAGAAGAGTGATATGAGCTGAAAATGAAATTTACTAAATAAAAAATTTATGAAAAAGTTAATTACAATAAAGTCACAATGTAACTTATATAACTAATTATTTCACTAATCACAACAAACTAATTATTAATCAACTAATTACTAACCAACTAACCATACGTAGTAATAATCATTCGCAAGTTAAATGATGCGTACTCAACATTCTTACCTTAAAATGAATAATACAATTTATTGCAAACCAAAAAATCACAAAATACAAGTCATACAATAATCACATAAGCCAATCAAGAAGAAAAATTTGAAAATGAATAATGAATGAGAACTGACAACGGCCGAAATACATAGCTCATAAAAGTCTTCAACCTTTCTTTAGGGGGCCCTCATTCTTTCAGCGTCTCCACGACACTTGTCCCAAGCAAACCAAGGCTCTTTAGGCCACACACAATATGATGCTAAATAATTCAAAATGCGGGAACAATGATCACCAACTTGATCAAAATAGAGAAATTGAATTAAATTTTAACAACCATGGAAGAAGCAGAAGCTAAAATCAAAGCTAAATCAAGGCTGAACTAAGATTAACAAAAAATAAAAACAAAAATTGAGTAATCGAACCAAAGAAGCACCAAAAGTCTGATGTCAGTGAATAAGTGCTTGTTTGGATGAGCTTTTTTAAATTAAAAAAAAGTATTTTTATATATTTTTTTAGCATGTTTGGATGATCTATTTTTTTTTTAAATGAAGCATTAAAAATACATCATAAAGTCTTTTTTTAGCTAGATTTTTTAGCCTCTGAATAAAGATATTTTCTAGGTTATGGAAAAGTTGTTCAAAGATATTTTTTTGACAAAATATTACTAACTAATTTTAAAAATAATATTCTTTATTCATGTTTTTAAACCATACCATACCTTTTTTTGCATGTCTTTATTTTTTCTTTGTTGCTATACACTTCACCTCATTATCTTCTCTTTTTTCCTTTTATAAGGGATGTCCATTACTTTTAAATTTTTCTTCAACGAAAAACACACCCCTTCAATAATTGCTTTGATTATATATATATATATATATATATATATATATATATATCAAACTGCTCTTTTACATAAATCACATCTCTTAGATTTGTTTTTTTTTTGGTATGTGATGACATTTATTATTTTTCGTTTGCAATTCAATTATATTATTCTTTGTCTACAATTCAATTACATATAACATCGTTTGAATGAATATATATAGAGCTCCGTTTGAATGACCAACATTTGAAAAAATATTACTATAGTTTAATATTTTATTTATCTCTCATCCCTCCAATTTGATATGATTTTTTTTAAAATTATAGCATGACTCTAAAATTACTTCCCAGAAGAGGTCATAAGCAAATAAATATTGAGAATGATGATGTGAGCGTGAGAATATGAAGG
Organism: Styphnolobium japonicum; assembly: GCA_023212625.1. Lineage (NCBI taxonomy): Eukaryota > Viridiplantae > Streptophyta > Magnoliopsida > Fabales > Fabaceae > Styphnolobium > Styphnolobium japonicum. The sequence continues at coordinate 6,587,147 of JALBWW010000007.1, read as the reverse complement.
CAAAATGGGATGATTGAAATACTAAAATATTTTTAACAATATGTGTGGAGGATATACAGGTTGGTAATAGGCTCTACAAGCGTTTTAACAAAAATGGATGGAGGAATATAAAAAATAAAATAGAGATAGGTTAACACTTCTATACGGGCATAAACAACTAAGAAAGATATGAGACAATTTAAAATCTATCTTCCAATTATGGGCAAAGCTAGTGTGAAATAAGACCGATCTTGGTTGGAATCATGAGAAGAAAATCGTGGGACTCATGCATCTTGGTGGGCAAATAAGGTTAAGGTATGTTTGTATTATATTGTAAATGCATTTTTCTTCTTTGAAATTGAAGACTTTTTCATAGTTATTCTTCTTCTTATTTGTTTAAACTTTGCTTAATAGATTAACCTAGAGTTTGGTAAGTTTATGAATGAGAGTCCCAAATTTTTTAATATGCTTGAAATATGTTTCAATGATGTAATAGCTATTGGTTATGGTGCATTGACATCATTTGAGGATACAGATTTAGCTGGTGGAAATAACGATGGTGAAGGTAATGAGTTTGGCAAGGATGCCGCCTTTATGACCGAAGGTGATACTGATTATCCTACTCAAGGGATTGGAGATGATATTGATGACTACACAATGGTTTCATGTCCTTTAAATAAGCATAAAAGAAAGAGGACCAAAATGGGGAAAAGTAGAGAAAAAAATGGGATAACAACTAGGTTGCAGGACTTTTTTGATCGCATTTTGATTGGTTTATAGTCACAAACAACAATGACTACGACAAAAGAATATGATCTTTATTCAATAGAAAATTGTGCAAAAATGCTATGAAATATTCCAGGTATACTACCACACAATCCACAATTCTACTTAGCTATTAGATTAATGGCCAACACATAATACAGAGATACCTTTGTTTCATTAAAAGATGATCCTGACATGTAACTTGGTTAGCTGGAAACTTTCAAAATGGAGGACATGAATCGTACATGAATCATGTTTGATTTACATGTTTAAAATTATTTATGGATATTTGTTTTGGAGTCTTTATGTTTATTGATTTAAAGATTATGGAATTTTTATGATTTGTTGTTTTTCTATTCATGGGATGTTTATAACTTAATTTTTATTTGTTCATGAAATATTTATAATTTATAATTTTTCTTATTTATATTTCATGTTTATTTAAATTACACAGGAAGTTTGGTGATGAACAACATTTTGACAGAAATGGGTATGAAGGAAATAAAATTGTTTATGTTATAACTAGTAGATTGGCAGCTTGTGGAGTTGCCAATCATTTTTTACTATATGTGATCAAACAAGAAAGAAGGACATCAAAACTCCTAGGACATATATAGGTATTAGAATTAAAGAATGACATGCAATTTTTTGAACAATTAAGAATGAGAAAGCCAATATTTGAACAATTATATAATGACTTGATGCAAAAGTATAATTTGCAACCTACACGGTGTGTTAGTATATATGAGATGGTATCATTGTTCTTATATATACTTGGGTACTCAGCTTCTTATAGAACAGTAGAGAAGTGTGATCAATCAATTTGAGACACTTATGTTAGCTTTGTATTAGGCATTATTAGATGTTTATTGTGCCCAATATTAGTACTTTAGATGAGTTTAATGTTGTTGGGCTTCATTGGGCTTTAATGCAAATATTGAATAATTTTCGGATTTTGATGCATTTTGACCTTTCTTCCTTGGTTAGGTCATAACTTGGGACTCGGTGATCCAATTGAGGTGATCTTGGTGTCTTTGGAAAGCTAAGACAATGCTCTACAAGTTTCATGAAGAACTCAAGAGCTGGATCGGAATGCTAAGGGTCCAAAATTTCCCTGCAATGCAGAGTGGGTTTGCTGTCACGGAACCATCTGGGCAAAAGATATACATATTGGACTATATAGTGGGTTATAGGCCTCCTCTTGGGCTGAAACTTGGTCACTTGAAAGATAAGACCCATATCTCCAACTTCAATGAAGACCATTTTGTCAATAGATGTCGTTTTAGGCATGCTTCAGAAGCTACAAGTTGGTCTGAATTTGGAAACACGTTCTTCCAACCTAACTTGAGGTAGGTGAAGTGTTTTTGGCATTTCTGGAGTTCTAAAAGTCCAAATGACATGATTCAAATTGGAGATTTTCAAGGAGACAACTGGCTACAACTTTGATGAAGACATCCAAGCCAAAATGCACCGTCTAGGTGATGAATTTGAAGCCAGAAGTCGGATAAGAGTTGTTGACTAAAAGCCACCAACCATGCACCAACCCACCAACCATGCATCAAGCTTCCATTTTTGACAAATTTCAGATTCTTATAGCTTGTATTCAGATTATGTACATGTACAAATTGGCTTCTAGGATTAGTATAAATAGACCCAACCTCTTTGTATTAGAGAGATTCAATTTGGAAGTAAGTTTGTAGTAAGTTTGAGTATTTGTTAGTTTTCTTTCTCTTCTTCTCCATTCTCTTTAGAATTTCATTTTTGTTCTTTTATTTCTGAGTTCTTCCTTCCCATCCATGGAAGGCTAGGCTCTCATAATCAATCCAAGGGATTAGCCATCTTGTTGTTTAATTTGGAGATCTTGTTTTACTTGTTCATATTGCTTAATTGTTATTCAAGTTTCTCTTCTTCCTCTTTTAATTTTGATCTAGATTGAATTGCTTAATTTGATTTGGATGTTTATGTGATAATAGCTTTATTATCATGTATTCAAGAGGATCACATAGAATAAACAATTTATTAAAGCTTTTTGATGGATTGTTTAGCTTGGTTAAATTCTTCTCGATCTTAAATTAATCTATGTTTGGATGGTGCTTACTTTATCTAACCTTGGTTAATTAAATTCTAGATGCTTATCTAGTAGAGGATTCTTGGATTATGTTGAGGCTTGATGTGATCTAAGGCCAAGAACACGGTTAGCAATTAAGTGAATTTCTTGTGATCAATGATGAGTTAAACTCAAGATCGGTAAATTTCCTTGGATTGGTTGTTTCTTTAGATTTGTTTTCAACTTTAAGTCTTATACTTTTATCAATATTGTTAATCAACAACAAAACCCCTCATTTTAATTATCTTGATTTGATTAAATCTTTGTTCTTTTTGGATCCTTGAGAGACGATTCGGTTCATGCTCTATACTACAAATTAGTTTGCGAACCGGTAATTATTATTATTTGACGGGTCTCGACAACCTCTTGTCAAATTTGGCGCCGTTGCCGGGGATCCAAGGCAACTATTTGATCATTTCAAGATCCCATCTAACTCTAACAAATGTGTTTGTTTTGTTTTTGAAGCTTTTTCAAGTGGGATTCGGCAGAATTTGGATAAAGGGCGTTGTGTCAAGAATTTTGGTTCGTGCATCTCAGATTGATCTGAATTTTGGTACACAAATGGAAAATATTATTCTGAGAAAGGCTCACTGTATACAGTGAGGTCACCCTTATTTTTGCCAAATTCCATCGTTTAGAGGACTTTTTCAATTTTTTAAGATTTATTATTATTTTGTTGGATAGCATTTTTGTGTAGATTTTATCCTGTGGTGGTTCCATAATTTTTAAAATTCATTTGATACTGTTTTTATTTTTGTTTAATTTTTTGGAGTATTTGTTTTTGGAATTTTTAGTGTTTTAGTTGTTATTGCTTTTCTAATACCTTCTTATGAAACTGCATGCTGTATGACTAGATCTGATCCTGGTACCTTGCATTCATTTGATCCTGAAATTGATAGAACATTTCATACACTTCATAGAATTCATAGGACTGGTAGTAGCATTCATAGAGCTAATAGAATTACTTCTGGAATTGGGCTTGAACTTGACATTGCACCTAATCTTGTTGACTCTTTTAATCCGCTTTGAGTCGTCATACATTTCGTCGATCGAGTCTCGTTGATTTTACTATGGCCGACTATAACAATAGGACCCTTAAGGAATTGGTCGCACTGATGTGAATTATCAACCTTTGTGCATTCAATATCCCGAACTTAATGTTGATTTTGAGTTGAAATCGATTGATACACTTGTGCCCAAGTTTCATGGTCTTGGCGGTGAAGATCCACATAAGCATTTGAAGGAGTTCCATGTTGTCTGCTCCACCATGAAACCTCATGGAATAGTCTAAGATCACATCAAGCTAAGGGCCTTTCCTTTCTCTTTGGATGGTGTCGTTAAGGATTGGTTGTATTACTTACAACCTCGCCGCCATCACTTCTTGGAATGACATGAAAAGATTATTTCGAAAGTTCTTTCCGCATCAAGAACCGGCCGCAATAAGGAAAGATATTTGTGGCATAAGGCCAATCCGGTGGTGAAACTCTCCATGAGTATTGGGAGAGATTCAAGAAATTATGCTCAGCCGCCACACCATCAAATTAGTGATCAATCACGATCCAATACTTCTATGAAGGACTCGATGCCAATGGAAAGGAGTATGATTGATGCAAGTGGTGGAGCATTGTAGATAGAAAACTCCAGTTTCCGCTAAACTTAATTGCAAACATGGCAGAAATTCTCGGCAAAGAATTTGGTACTTCGAATGGGTGTCGCAACCGTGAGTAGTCAATGAAGTTAATACCTCTTCATTACGCCGATCAAAGGGTGGAACATAGATTGATGAGCTCACTTCTTTGGTTAGACAAATGGCAATAGGACAACACGAACCACGTGTGCAAACCCCCGCAAGAGTTTGTAGCATATGTTCTAGTTCCTCTCATCCTACGATTCATGCCCCACATCATAAAGATGATTCTGAGTTTCAAGACCAACTGTGGTCATACTGGTATATTTCCGGGAAGCCACAATTCCATCAAGAACAACAATGTAAATATGATCCATTCTCCAACACTTACAACCCCTACGAGGACCATCCCTAACTGAGATATGGGAATGCATCAAATCAGCAGACCACAAAACCAAGATAGACCACCATTCCAAAGAAGCAAGGACAAATCGGGCCACCACATGCTGGACCAAGTAGACCACCATTCCGAAGAAGAAGGTCCTCAGAGCCACAAAATCGAGCCCTCATTGGAGGATTTGGTGAAACAGCTTGGCCACCAATAACATCCAAAGCCAACAGAACTGAAACCACCATTCGTAACTTGAGACTCAAATTGGTCAACTTGCCACATCAATTCATGAATTAAAGTCACAGGTTACAATCGCCAATTACCCTCTCAAACCACTCCAAATCCTGTAGGCAATGTTAGTGCTATAGCTTTACGTTGCAGTAAGCAAATCAATGGACCAAAGGTACTTCTGCATTCTACCCTTGGCCCAGAGAAACAAGATTCTACAGAACTTCAAGTTCTCAGCCTAATCTTTCGTGATGTCAGAGTTAGCAAATGATCCTACAACAAAGCGAGTAAAATTGGATCAAATCGCAGCTGACAGAAAATTCAAGATACAGAAAGTGAGCATCCAAAAAGTCAAATTCCAACATTCCTCTTCCTTTTCCCAACCGAATGATACAAACCGAGGCATATGGTTGAAACAGACTTGGATAAGGAAATTATGGAGACTTTTCGTAGGTCGAGGTGAATATACTTCTCTTGGAGGCAATTAAACAAATACCCAAGTATGCCAAGTTCTTGAAAGAGATGTGCACCCATAAGAGGAAGCTAAAGGGCACTCGAAAAAGTGAGTATGGGGAGAAATGTCTCTCGCTTGATTCACATTTAACCGCCTCCCAAATGCAAGGATCCAGGCACTTTACCATCCCTTGCACCATAGGGCACCAATACCACTCATGCCTTGCTGCACTTGGGAGCCTCCATCAATGTAATGCCAAAGTCGGGCTTACACTTCCTTGCATATGGGAGAGCTAAAGCCTCACCGCATTGTCATTCAGCTTAGCAAACCGAGCCTGCACAACCCTGCAGTGAGTTGTTGGAGGACGTTCTCGTTCTGCACATAATTTAATATTCCCTACCGATTTTTATGTGTTGAATATGGAAGATGAATGCGCCTCTTCCCACCCCCATTGATCTTAGGTAGGCCATTTTTGAAAAACTGCTAAAACTAAGATTGATGTGCATGCCGGGTACCCTTTCCATGGAATTTGGTGATGATATCATTCAAGTTTAACATTTTTGATGCCATGAAATACCCTTTAGAGGATCATTCTGCTTTCATTTTGATGTCATTGATTTACCTGGTTGATGATATGCATGCCGATATGTTGGCAGAGTTTCCGAAATTGTAGGATACACCGATAGCATAGCTTGTGATACTTGTTCTCACCGCTTCTGGACTTTTTGGTTGTAAACCCAATGCAATGTGTGCACTGTCAGGCCGAGATTTCTACATACTTGTCATGTCGTTGTTAATTCTCACGACATTGATGATTCTCATATTAATGGCAATGATGTCTGTTATTAATGATGTTGTCATTCATCCTCACCGTTTAAGTATGATTCTTTTGATTCCATAGGATATGATGATGTTGTTTTGCAAGATTGTGCACGGCTTGCGTGTACAGTGCAATCGCGAGAATTTAGCAGATTTAGTTTCGTTCCAAACTAGTACCGTCTACCCGAAGAACCACCCTCCATTGAACTTAAGCCCTTGCCCGAGCATTTGAAGTATGCATTCTTGGAAGAGGATGAGAAGCTCCCAAGATAATACGGCCAAACACCTCCACTCCGAGCAAGAAACCGTATTGGAAGTCTTGAAGCAACACAAAAGTGGCAATTGGTTGGACACTTTGCACATTCCTCTGTATTAACCCCTCCACATGCATGCACAGGATATTACTTGAGGAGGAAACTAAACCAAGGAGACAACCCCAGAGGAGACTGAATCCTCTCATTCTAGATGTGGTGAAAAAGAAGTGACCAAGCTCACGCAGTCGGCATTATCTATCCCATCTCTCGACAAAGAAGTGGGTGAGCCCGGTGCAAGTAGTTCCAAAGAAACTGGGTGACTGCTAGGCCAACCGTAAGAATGAGCCTCATTCCAACCCGAGTGCAGAATAGCTGGAGAGTCCTGCATTGACTACGTACGCCTCAACCAAGCCACTCGGAAAGATCATTACCCCCTTCCGCTCATTGATCGGGATGTGAACGGCTGGCCGGGTAAGTCCCATTATGCTTTTAGATGGCTATCTGGATACTTCAAATCCACATTGCAGGAGGATCGTGAGAAGACCACATTTACTTGTCCCTTCGCACCTTTGCTTACGCATCGATGCCCTTCGGCCTGCAATGCCCCCCTTGACCTTCCAACTGCATGGTGAGCATATTTTCGATTTCTTAGAGGAATGCATGGAGGTATTTATGGATGACTTTCTTGCCTATGGTTCTTCTTTGATTCATGTTTAGCCTTGACCTATCTAGAGTACGCAAAGATGCATTAAGACTAACCTTGTGCTAAATTTTGAGAAATGCCATTTTATGGTAGAACAGGTATAGTTTTAGGCCATGTAGTATCCATAGTAAGGGCATTGAGGTAGATCCCTGCCAAGATTGATGTAATTACTTGTCTATCTTACCCCACATGCGTGCGGGAAGTGCGTTCTTTTCTTGGTCATGCAGGTTTCTACAGCGCTTCATTGCCGACTTCAAGAAGATTGCTCTTCCACTTTCCCGGCTATCGCAGAAAGATGTGGAGTTCAATTTTGATGACAAGTGCAAGCGACTTTCAACCACTTGAAGCGGTGCCTTGACTAGTACTCCCTATCATCCAGCCACACCGACCGACATTGCCATTTGAGTTAATGTGTGATGCTTCTAACTATGCAGAGGAGCAGTCTTGGCACAGAGAGTGGGAAAGCTTCTCATGTGATATACTATGCTTCCAGTAACTCTAGATCTTCGGCCCAGCCAACTATACCACAACCGAAAAGAACTTTTAGCCATTGTTTTTGCTTTGGATAAGTTTAGATCATATTTGCTTGGTTCTAAGGTTGTTGTGTTTACATCGATCATGCACCAAGTTCCTTTTGAAGAAGCCAGATGCAAAGCCCCCGACTAATAAGATGGATGCTCTGCTCCAAGAGTTTCACATAGAGATCCGTGACAAGAGTGGGAGCAGAGAACCTAGTGGCGTATCATTTGAGCGCATTGAAAGGGATTCGATCCCTTCCCTCGCACGGACTCCTTCCCGGATGGCACTTATGCAAACGCAAGGTAAGAACACCTTCCCTTGGTTTGTGATATGGTGAATTTCTTGGTTGCTACAGCTTTTCCCTCACATTTCACTCGTGCACAAATTTATAAACTTAAGAGTGAATCAAAATATTATGTGTGGATGATCCATATTTGTGGCGATTTTGTAGTGACCAAATTATTAGGCGATGTGTGCCTAATCAAGAGTTTCATTCTCGTTTAGCTTTTGTCATGCATTTGCATGTGATGGACATTTTGGGCCTCAACGCATAGCTAGGAAAGTTTTAGACTCGGGTTTATATTGGCCTACCTTGTTTCATGATGCATATTTGTTCTAGAAGTCTTTGCGGAACAGTGTCGAGAACAGGGAACATTTCTCATAGGAATGAGATGCCCCAAGAATCCTCTCGTATTGTGAAATCTTTGACGTATGGGGTATTGATTTCATGGGACCTTTTCCTGTTTCCTTTGGTTATGTTTACATTTTGCTACGTTGATTATGTATCAAAACGGGTGGAGGCTAAAGCCACTCGGACCGATGATTCCAAAGTTGTTGTGGATTTTGTTAGATCACGCATTTTCTCCGCAGTTTGGAATCCCGAGAGCTATCATCAGTGATCAAGGCACCCATTTCTGTAACTGGAGCATGGAGGGATTGATGAGGAAATATGGCGTGTTGCATAAAGTTTCTACACCTTACCATCCCCAGACTAATGGTCAAGCCGAGGTCTCCAATAGAGAGATCAAGCGCATACTTGAAAAAACAGTCCAACCTAATCGGAAGGATTGGAGCATGAGGCTTGAGGATGCTCTTTGGGCTTACCGAACCGCTTACAAAACTCCAATCGGGATGTCTCCATATAGGATAGTCTATGGTAAGGCATGCCACTTACCAGTAGAAATTGAGCACAAAGCATATTGGGCTGTGAAGCAATGCAACATGAATTTGGCCGGAGCTGGCATAGAGCGGAAGTTGCAGTTACAGGAATTGGAAGAGATCCGCCTAGATGCCTATGAGAGCTCCCGACTCTACAAAGAAAAGACCAAAGCCTTCCATGATAAGTTTATTCTTCGGAAGGAGTTTTGATTGGGCAAAAGTTCTCTTGTTTAATTCTCGCCTTAAGTTGATGCCTGGTAAATTAAGGTCTAGGTGGGACGTCCGCTTGTTGTCACTAACATTTTTCCTCATGGTGCAAAGTGGAAATTAAGAGTGAAGCCACCAACAAAGTGTTCAAAGTTAATGGTAACTGCCTCAAAAATTTTTATGAAGGAGCTAAATAGAACCTCGTGGATGATGTTCAACTGCAGTATGCCCTCTACCATGATTTATCACTAATTTGTTTAAAAAAAAAAAAGAAAAAAAAGAAAAAAAAGAATAAAAAAAAATAGAAAAGTAAAAGCCACGATTAATGTCAATTGCCAGAGATTGAATCATTATTGGGAGGACCCATCGCTCATGCAAAATCTTCAATCACGCTCGGCTAAGGACATTAAAAGTCGCGCTTGGGCGGCATCCCAAGTTTTCTAACTCTTTCCTCTTTCTAACTTTGACTTATTTGTTGTCACAGAATCGAGACGAAAAAACGGTACAAGTGAGAAAATCTATCAAAGTTTGATTTTTCTGCCTTTATTTTGTTTGTTTTTCTTTTTGACAGATGATTTTTCACTTGCGTTAAATGGCGGATAAGTCATTCGTGAAAATCTTTTTCGGCCCCTTACCCTACAAACACCTAAATCAGACATAATTTTACTCAATTTTTCTCTCTCTTTCTTCTTTCTTTCGAAATGGATAATCGCCTTTTAATCTCCGCAAGCAATTCCCTTCTCTCCCTCAAAATGCTTTAATTGACATTTATTGTGCAAGGTTTGAGAGATTAAGGATGCTTATGCACAAAGGCATCCTCATGGATATACGCCGGTTGATCAAGCAAAGGTCCGACTCGTAGGTGAATTTTCTCGACGCTCTTGTTTCATATATGCCAGTGGCTAGGAAAAAGTTCATATGCAAAGAAGAGAAGAGCAAAAAGGTTACGAAGTCTGCTATAAATGTGCAAGATGGACTCAGTAATACAAAATGCAAATCAATCAATGACGCCTATAAACCGAGATGATAAAATTAACTTCATAAAGGATGGCATGAGTAAAGGAGTCTTTAGATAACATTCTATTGACTCGAGACGCATCCTAGTGGAGATGTGCAGTAGAGTACTTCTCGATTTATGGCCAATATTCCAAGATGAACATAAGCGTTATAGTCTCGAATCGACTCAAAAGACTTCGTTGCTTGCCAATTTTTAAGAAAATTGGATGGAAAGCCAAACCATCGGCCCATAGAGAGCTTCAAGACGTTATCGGGACGTAAAACCGAGGAAAATGTGAGCCCCAATCACACTCTCGTAGTATTTTTTTATTTTATTTTTATTTTATTTTTTTTCCTGTTTATTAAAAAAATCAAAAAAAATTCAAAAAAATTCAAAAAAATTCAAAAAAAAAAATTCAAAAAAAAAAAAAATAAGTATTTTTTTTTAAATATGCGTTGAATATTTTAAAAATTCTTCTTACAAATATAGATTAGTCTTTTATCATTGTCATATAGCTATTATCATTGTTGTGCTTATTTTCAAACTTACCTGACACACGGATCTACCCCTCCTTTATAGGTGTAATTATTACCTTTGAGTTTTGATACCTTTAAATAATGCACTTTGCTCTCTTCAGATCATTGATAAGGTGAGAGTACGAAAAAACAAAAAGAGAAAAAATGGAAGTCACTTCCATTCGTCGGATCAAGAGTGTTTGTGTCTTTTGTGGATCTAATCCCGGGAAAGATAAAGAGTTTGTAAATATTGCACACCATCTTGGTCGAAAGTGCTAGCTAGAGAGAAATCCGTTTAGTTTATGGAGGAGGTAGTCTTGGGTTAATGGGTTGTGTAGCAATCACGTGCACATTTAGGAGGTGGCAAAGTCCTGGTGTCATTCCCATTCTTTATCGACCATCAAATGTACCCCATTGGAAAAACATTAGGGGATGAAGTAATAGTATTTTGCATGCACCAACGCATGAACATTATGATCGCCAATGCGATGCCTTTATTGCCCTACCTGGTGGTTTTGAAACTTTGAAGAACTCTTTCAAATTACATCCTGGTCACAAAGTAACTTTCACCAAAAACCCATAGGTATATTAAATGTTAATGGTTTTATGACATGCTTTGTTTTGTTTTCGATCATCTTTGTCAGAAAAAAGGTTCATCTCACAAGGCGACACGTCAAAGTCTTGTAATCAAGCTACAACTCCCCGAACAATTGCTCGATCAACTCAATGCATTTGTACCACAACGTGATCCAAGAATGGCTCCACTAATTGGGAACAAGGCAAAGAAGAAAGAAAAAGCAAAAACTTGATTTGACTTTGTCTTTGTGAATTTTGTTTTCTCTTATGGTTTTAGTTTTTGTAATTTTTCTTATTTCAGTGCCCGATTTGCAGTTTTCTGGTAAGACCTTCTACACTCTACCTATCTTTATTTTGACATTGGGGACAATGTCTTTAATTAGTTGGGGGGAGGGATAGTTGACATTACCATGTACATAGTTTAGTTAAAAAAAAAAACTAATCTTTATTGTTACTAACTTTTTAGATGTATGATGGCAGAGTAAGGAGTAGTTTTGCTCTTGAGACGCATCTTAACTTGCATTTCATAATAGGTCTTAAATCATCTTTGTTCTTGTATATATATTAAAAAAAAAAAAAAAAACACACACACACACACACACAATTTTGATCTTTTCAATTGATTTTGATACAAGCATGTGCTGAATCTGAGCTTAATTGATGATAAAAGTATGCAAAACAGTTTACAGTTGAATCATTTTCATGATATACATGTGTATATGATTGTGGATATTAGGAAGAAGGCATGGTTGAATTGAGTGAATGTTCCATACCTTTGTGAGTTTTGGGCTTTTCCAAGTTTGATACTTACACTTGGTTATTTTCTTTCATGAGTGATGTCAATTATGAATTTATTTTCTAGAACTTGCATTGAATCGATTTGAGATTACATTGGTCTCAGATGTTGCATGAAAATGACAGAGGCATTTTTCTTGACTTAGCTCTTTGGCCAAATAAACCTACCTTGCATTTATCCAATTATTAACTCCTCTAAACCTATTTGCCTATTCTTTGTTCTTAGCTCATTACAAGCTTTGAGTGAAAAAAACATGTTTTACCTTACCTTAGGGAATGGGAGAGCATTGATTTTCTTATTGGAGGAGTTCTTTGCTTGCAATGATTTAAGTGTGGGGGAATTGGTGTCAACGATACGAAATGCTTGTTAAAAAAAAAAAAAAAAAAAAAAGAAAGAAAAAAAACAAAAAAAAAAGAATAGAAAAAGGAAGGAATGTGTGAAGAGAATGAGCATTTTATGGTTTTGGGTAAAAATTTATTCTTTATACTTGAATTACTCCTCAATGCTCTTTTATTCTCTTTTGTTTTAACCTGCTATTATCTATATTGTTCCCTTCCTTCACCTTATAAGTTCCATTACAACCTTTTTTGAAAGACCTCTTGATTTTTGCAATTTATTTGATCTAAGTAGTGGAGAATTGATGTATATGCAAGCCTATGGTAAAATACTTTCATAATTTGACCGAGTTGAGCGTAAATGCTAACCTAAACACCTTGTGTGATTTGAGTGACACTTGTGAAGAATTTTACTCAATCAACATGCCTATTTCTCGATTAAAGCATGATTATGCTATACTTTATTCTCAATTGATTTGATTCAACTATTCTTTGTTAAGCATACTTTACTTATTAATTATGGTTTATATTTAATACAATGCTTGTATTTAAAAATTAGTTGAATTGATTAAATAAAATATTACATGTTTGTGGGTATCATCTTGGTAAACCCTCACGAGACTACAACTCGTCCACTAGGGACACCTAGGGGTTTAAAGGCTTGTGGCACAGGCTAAGTGCCATCGTGTTTTCCTACGGAAGTGGATTAGATTAGGTACAATCAGTTTTTATGTTTTTAGTTTAATAATATGATGTTTCTTGTTTTTCTTTAGTTTCGTTGTTATGTGTTTTGCCCAGGAGTACAAAAAGCTTAAGTGTGGGTGAATTTGATCAATCAATTTGAGACACTTATGTTAGCTTTGTATTAGGCATTATTAGATGTTTATTGTGCCCAATATTAGTACTTTAGATGAGTTTAATGTTGTTGGGCTTCATTGGGCTTTAATGCAAATATTGAATAATTTCGGATTTTGATGCATTTTGACCTTTCTTCCTTGGTTAGGTCATAACTTGGGACTCGTGATCCAATTGAGGTGATCTTGGTGTCTTTGGAAAGTTAAGACAATGCTCTACAAGTTTCATGAAGAACTCAAGAGCTGGATCGGAATGCTAAGGGTCCAAAATTTCCTGCAATGCAGAGTGGGTTTTGCTGTCACGGAACCATCCGGGCAAGTATATACATATTGGACTATATAGTGGGTTATAGGCCTCCTCTGGGCTGAAACTTGGTCACTTGAAAGATAAGACCCATATCTCCAACTTCAATGAAGACCATTTTGTCAATAGATGTCGTTTTAGGCATGCTTCCGTGAAGCTACAAGTTGGTCTGAATTTGGAAACACGTTCTTCCAACCTAACTTGAGGTAGGTGAAGTGTTTTTGGCATTTCTGGAGTTCTAAAAGTCCAAATGACATGATTCAAATTGGAGATTTTCAAGGAGACAACTGGCTACAACTTTGATGAAGACATCCAAGCCAAAATGCACCGTCTAGGTGATGAATTTGAAGCCAGAAGTCGGATAAGAGTTGTTGACTAAAAGCCACCAACCATGCACCAACCCACCAACCATGCATCAAGCTTCCATTTTTGACAAATTTCAGATTCTTATAGCTTGTATTCAGATTATGTACATGTACAAATTGGCTTCTAGGATTAGTATAAATAGACCCAACCTCTTTGTATTAGAGAGATTCAATTTGGAAGTAAGTTTGTAGTAAGTTTGAGTATTTGTTAGTTTTCTTTCTCTTCTTCTCCATTCTCTTTAGAATTTCATTTTTGTTCTTTTATTTCTGAGTTCTTCCTTCCCATCCATGGAAGGCTAGGCTCTCATAATCAATCCAAGGGATTAGCCATCTTGTTGTTTAATTTGGAGATCTTGTTTTACTTGTTCATATTGCTTAATTGTTATTCAAGTTTTCTTCTTCCTCTTTTAATTTTGATCTAGATTGAATTGCTTAATTTGATTTGGATGTTTATGTGATAATAGCTTTATTATCATGTATTCAAGAGGATCACATAGAATAAACAATTTATTAAAGCTTTTTGATGGATTGTTTAGCTTGGTTAAATTCTGGATCTTAAATTAATCTATGTTTGGATGGTGCTTACTTTATCTAACCTTGGTTAATTAAATTCTAGATGCTTATCTAGTAGAGGATTCTTGGATTATGTTGAGGCTTCTTGATGTGATCTAAGGCCAAGAACACGGTTAGCAATTAAGTGAATTTCTTGTGATCAATGATGAGTTAAACTCAAGATCGGTAAATTTCCTTGGATTGGTTGTTTCTTTAGATTTGTTTTCAACTTTAAGTCTTATACTTTTATCAATATTGTTAATCAACAACAAAACCCCTCATTTTAATTATCTTGATTTGATTAAATCTTTGTTCTTTTTGGATCCTTGAGAGACGATTCGGTTCATGCTCTATACTACAAATTAGTTTGCGAACCGGTAATTATTATTATTTGACGGGTCTCGACAACCTCTTGTCAAAGTGCTTTCAACATTTTGATGAAACTATACATTGTCAATTTTATAGTGTGTTATACCCGATAAAAAAAAATGTCAAAAGACATCATTAGACTTGCTGACCCTAATTTTAGAGATTTGCCTCACTATATTAGGTATAATGATAGATATTGGCCTAACTTCATGGACTGTATCGGGGCATTAAATGTTACACATATAATAATTCATGTTCCTTAAGACAAACAAGTATGCTTTATTGGCAAGAAAGGGTGTTGTACAACAAATGTAATTGTTGTGTGTGATTTTAATAAATGTTTTACGTTTGTACGGGTTGGGAGGACTCACCATATGATACAAGAATTTTTATGGAGGCTCATCAAACACAAAGGTTATATTTTCCTCTTATTCTTGAAAGTTAGAGATGCATATTACAAAATTAACTATTTTATTAATGAACTATGTTTTTTTTTTCTTGCATGCAAATATATGAACTCTTTTTATAACATAGGTAAGTATTACGTAGTTGATGTGAGATACCCAACATTTAAGGGCTTCTTAGGACCACATCATCACACAAGGTACCATATTCCTTAATTCAAGTTAACTCCAACTTTCATATCAAACAATGACAAGTTTAATTATTGTCAGTCCATCTTGAGAACAATTTTTGAAAGGACTTTCACAGTATGCAAAGCAAGGTAGAAGATATTGCAAAGCATGCCAAGGGGAAGTTTGAAACTCAACATGATATCATTGTTACATGTTT
This sequence comes from Styphnolobium japonicum, assembly GCA_023212625.1. Classification (NCBI taxonomy): domain Eukaryota; kingdom Viridiplantae; phylum Streptophyta; class Magnoliopsida; order Fabales; family Fabaceae; genus Styphnolobium; species Styphnolobium japonicum. Next base: position 6,571,481 of record JALBWW010000007.1, on the reverse strand, counting down.
TGCTCTTCATAATTACATAAGAATGATGGATTTTGATTAGTAGGCATTCTTCAATGCCTAAAGAATATTGGTTTTTTGCAAGATAGTGAACGAGATGCATGTGATGCTAATGAAATAACATAGGAGAATGAAGTTGAATGGGAGGAGCCAACACATGAAAATGTTAGAGTAAAGCAAGAAACAAGAGATAATATAAAAAAACCAATTGTTATGTCGAATGTATTAATGAAAGATTGCCAATTGATAGTTTAAACACATTTGGTTTTTTCTATTGAATATTTGTTGTAGAATGAGCACTCAGCAAAACAACAATTGAATTATTATTATTAATTACTATTTCTTTATAACGTCATTTTATTCGACTACTTATTAACCGGTTGATCGTGAATTAACCTTCTATCCAATTCTTTAGTTTTTAAAAGTACTTTTTAATCCAAATATCACTCACTAAAAAGTACTTCTACATGTCATTTTAAGTAATTTTACAATAAAAAGTACTTTCATATTTTTACATTCAAACAACAATAAAATTAAAAGAGGATTTTTTGAATATTGCATCCACACATAAAATAACATTTACTTTTATAAATGATCATTTTAGAAAATATAATAATAATAAATTTTAAAAAAAAAAGATAATCCAAACAAGCTCTAAACCTTAACTTGAGGTGGTGTGTCATTCAGAGTTAGGGTGTTTTCAATCAACTGGAGCGTCACTTGCATGATCTTGTAGTTATTGAAAATACTAGCAAAGCCAAAACTAAGAACCACATGAATACTATTGTGACTAAATCTGTGGAGAACATAAAAGCTGAAGAGGGTCTTGAAGATTCTAGTAGAGGGGTTCCACAAATAAAAGAAGCGCTCAAAATCAGCCTAATCATTCAAATAGAGCAACTCATTGCAAGAACCAATAATTGAGTAAGACCCAATTACAGTTTCAAAAGGTACACAAATCTTGGAATGCTAAAAAAGGAAAAAGGCATCATCAGAAAGCAAAGTGCAAAATCTCATTTCACTACTAACATTAAGAAACCTTGTCGTCAAGTGCAGGAGATAAGACTTACAACGTAGAGTAGAATGGTTAAAGTGGCTTGCAAAGAAAGATGGTTAGTTATTACAGAGCACCAGAATTTGGAGGTGCACGTGAATTTGATGAAGAACTTGGCGAGTGATCTTTCCAGGATTTCCCTCATAACATTATTGGGAATTTGAAACAAATGCATATATACATTCTCAAAGGAAAAAAAAAACAAAAAACAAAAAATAAATGAGAAAATAAAAATTTGGAGAAATAATAGATTCAAAGTTCCATGAGAATTCTATGCAGTGGAATGGAGGAAATTTCTTCAAGATGGGTGCCAATGCTTTGATACCATGTTGAAAAATACGACACATAAAATAGAAAATTGAGTAAAAAAGTAATAAAAGAGGAAAGTGAAATTTATTAAATGAAAAAGTTATGAGAAAGCTAATTACAATAAAGCCACCAAGTTACTTATATATTAGTAGAGATGTAATTAATTATTTAACTAATCACAAACTAACTAACTAATCATCAATTAATCACTAACCAACTAACCATATGTGATAATAAATATTCTTAGAATAATGGAAGTTATTTTTTTATATTAAAAAGATCATATTATGCACCGAGTTATTAATGTCTATTATAAACAAACAACATATGAGTGTTACAAAATTTTGAAAATGTGACAAAACCTTGTTTATTAGTTAAGCAACTTTATTAATTATACATGAATAATGGGAGGGAAAACTTTGTTCAAGGTTTAAAACACTTGTTGGAAGTGAACAATTATATCTTCCTTTCAACACCTAATTTTGATCGGACTAGACAGATTCCAAGAGAAAGAGGAAGGCATCAGAGAAAAGGAAGGAGCTAGGAGACTCGAGTGATAAGAGATAATATCTTGAATCCTTATGTTGCTAAACTAATTTTGTGTTAAATCTTGTAAATCTCTTGCTTTTGAAATTCTTGCTTTGAGTTTGAAGTATAAATGGTTGTATGATAATGGAGTGGTTTATCTTTACTTTCATTTGATTCTTTGGCCTAAATCTAGCTTCAAGAAAAGAGTTCGTACAATGACATCTTGTAGGCTCTCAAAACTTCACCCTAAATTTTAAATGTTTGAACTTGCGTCTAGTTTTAAGTATGAAACTTTTGCTCAATTTTATTGATGTAAGATAGAGGTTGTGACATAAGATAAAGAAAATGATTTCTTACCCATGTCTTTTGGCCCTAAATCAAGCATACTTATTTTATTATGATTTATTTATTTATTCTTTCTTTGTTTTCTTCAGTCTTGTTACTCTTTTATTTGTTTTGACTTATCCTTTTTTTTTTGTATTTGTAATATCTTCTTTTAATTTACTTTTATTTATTTTGTCTTGTTTGTTGTTTTATTATATTATTTATGTTATATTTATTTTATTACATGTTTACTTATTTTCTCCTTATTTTCTTTTAATATTATCATTTATTTTAATTTTGTTTTGTTATTTGTTGTTTTTATTTTTATTGTTGTCTTTTGAGTATTATTTCATTCTAATTTATTTGCTATTCGTTTCATCTTTATCTTTATTTTATTTAATTAATTTGTTATTGATCTTGTATTATTTTGTTTTCTTTAATGTTGTCATCTTTTAAATTTGGTTTATTTATTTGTATATTAGATTAAATATAAAACATGTTCTAATAAAATATAAGTAAAACATGGACCGTTGACAACCTTACTCTTAAAGTACTTAAGAATTTCTCCTATGTTTAGGTCTCTTTTTCATTCTCACTCTTATTGATGCTCGAGTTGTCATATCTTGGCATGTTTGCAATTTAAGTTGGTTCAGTTTTGAAAGGAAATGTTATCCAAACCAAACTAATTAATTTTTTTTATGCAAGGAACCAATTGATTTGATTTTGATTTTGATTGGAAAACCAAACTAAATCAAACAGTCCCCAATTAATTTTGTTCGATTTGGTCTAATCGATTTTTATAAAACACTTTTTTAAAAAATAAAAATAAAACCAAACATTTCTTTATCCTTTCTTTGCTCCAATTAATTAACAACAAATTGACCAAAAAATCCAAATAGAAACATCTTTAAATAGATATATAAACAATAAATTAGCCTAAATTTTTTCATAAAAACAACAAAATTGAAATCTAATCATCTATAAGTATGTAAATTAAATATATATATATATATACATATAATTATATGAGTTTATTTTTTTAATAATTTTTATAATTTACTTATTTATAAAAAATTAAAAATATGTACATATAACTATATGAGTTCACACTTGCACACACAACACACTTGGTCCAAGGGTCTCCCATAAAGATAGAAGACCCAAGTTCAAACCTCCAATCCCTAATATTTTGACTAGAAATTTAGCTACTCTTTGTCTATGGTAAAAATAAAATATACAAGTTAATTTAGTTCAGTTTCATAAATAAAAATAAAAAATCGAATTGAGTCAATCAATTTTCCTAAAAAGAAAATCAAATAAGGCCAAAGTAATATGTTTTATTTAGTTTTCAATTTTTCAATTTGATTCTTTGTATTTAGATCAATTTTGTTCGGTTATAAATACCTTATCATTTTTAATATTAATTCCAGTTACATACAGTTGCATATTACACATGGTCCACAAATTAAATTGGTGCAGGAGGGGGACATTTAACATGTGAATTCTGATTCAGGTTAATGCTTCTTTGAATTTTTTTTCATTTTCTCTAAAAAAGGAAAAATAATAATGTAATATGAGAGTAATGGGTTCTTAACAATTTTTTTAATCGTTAGATTTAATTTAAATTTTATTATAATTATTTGAAATTTAATCTAATATAATAACATGTATTATTATATTATATCGTGTGTTATGTTTTTAATGAACCCGTGTAATACTCTTAAAACACCTATGAATTTCTCTCGAAAAAGTTTGACCAATCATTGCCATGCTAGTGATAAATCATTAACAAACACTTGTTGAAAGTAATAAATTGCGATCTTCACCAAATGCGTCGTCTATTTACGTGACTGGTTAGCCTCTGTATTCCATATCCAAATGTCCACAAAATATCACATGCAATTATTAAAATGTCAATTTGAACAATTCGGTGAAAATTGTACAATGAGTTGTGAATTTAATTTTAATTTATTATTAGTATAAAAAAAATATACTATTATTTAATAATATGTTGACACATTATTAAAAAAATTATAATTTTTAAATAATTATTATGATAATTAAATTTTTTTAATAATTTAATAATATTTAATTGCATAACAATATAAAAAAAATTTACAAAATCTCATGAGTCATTACCTTGCAAAGTGTATTTTCCCCTTAACTTTCTCAATGTAATAACTATGACAGTCTGATTTTCCAAACACCAAGTCAAGCGACAATTAGGTGTTTTTGTGTTTAATCTTTTTGATAAAAAGAAGAAGAAGAAAAAATCCGTGATGCTCATTAAATTTCCCTACCTAAATTTTTGTGCCTCCTATATGTGTAACAAAAAAAGAGAGGTTAAAATAAGATGTACTCGTTCTACACGAAACATGAATCTCTACCGTTAGATTCCTCGTTCATGCCATCTAATAGAAACGTGAGGAAAACAAAAAGGAAAAGGTATATACCGTATTGCAATTGGCTAGGTAGGCTCCTCTTAGGAGAAGCAGAGATGAGGTACTAAGGATTGGATCAATTACTAGAATTGAATTGCGTTTGAAGTTCAATTTTTGTAAGTAATATTTTTTTTTGGTAGATCATTTATAATTACTCTTATAAATTTTTACTGAGACAATGGACATGTCTTAACTTTAAAATAAAATAATTTATACTTCTCATAAACCTTTATACATTATTATCAAAATCAAACCAAATTAAACAGTTTGAGTAATTTGACCATAAACTAAATATTAAGTCAATGTCATAACTAAATTAATCATTTGATCACCTTAAATTTGTTAAAATTAATTAAAATTTGATTCAATTGATTAATTATAATTTTTTTAAAATTTTAATATTTTTATATACAAATTATTTATAATTCCATTTAATTTAATTTAATTATTCAATTTAAACGGTTAAATTAAAAATATTTTAATTTACTATTTCATTCGATTTAAATAACATTACTTTCATATAGGAAAAACAAAGCAGTGACGAGAAATGCGTTCCCCTTACCCTGTATTTTGGAGAGCCGGACCGCACACGATGGTACGTTTGCAGACTGCACAAAAAAGGAACGCGCAGCAGCAGTGCAAGTGGACATGGCCCTTGTCTAGTCTTCTGCTGCTACACCACTTCAAAATTTCCAACGAATACACATTTCGCGATTTAATAACAATGTTCTCTGATTTAACTCTGAATGACGTTCATGTGGATGTGGGAAACTGCTAAATAAAAACAAAATGCACTTTTTTTTTTAAACTTTTGTTCTTCTTTTTGGGTATAATGGTGGTAACCGCAATTGTGTTTTGCTGAAGTAACTTTATTAGTTTATTATTATTAATTACATTTCCCTGAGAAAATCATGGTTGAAAGTAATAATAATTATACTTATGAAGCTTCTACATATATTTAGATCACACAATTTGGGTTGGTTCAAGTTGTTAAGAATGAAAGTGCAAGGTTTGAAAAGTTTTTGTTCGATTCTCACTACCAATCTCCTAGTATGTGATTTAGAAGCACCGCGGTAACTCCTTATTGAGTAGCCCTTCTTTTTTCTAAATTTCTACCTACCAAAAAGAATTAGACAACTTAAATATTTTCTTCTTTTTATAGCAATATATATATATATAATATGTTAGATAACACATTTTTTACAAAGTAAGTTGATGTGATCATTAATTTATAGATTTCTTTTAGTAAAATAAAAGTTTAAGATGAAAGAAAGTTCGCTTATAAATTATTAATTTTAGAAAAAAATTATAATAAAATTAGTGACACTTATTAATTCATAAATAAATGATTGATTTTTATTTTTATTATTTTATTTTATTTAATAATTATTTTTAAATTTAACTTAATTTTAACAAATTTTTTTACTAATTTTTTTAATTGGCTTATAAATTTATACAAAATAAAAGATACGCCTTTGTTTGGTCCCAACATTAAATGTTTGTTTGACTGGTTCCGCCACTGTTAAGTCTAAGACTAATAAACCCACACGCGTCAAGATGTCCTTTTCATTTTTCCAAAGAATCCTTCGCAAACTAATTAGCCAATTATGTGCAATTTGCAATTTGTATGGGTATTTTATGATACAATATGGGTTCGAATGGGTGTTATAACATTTTTATTTTATTTTAATTAAATAGATTTAAATATTTATTTTTAAATTAAATAGATCACAATTATTATAAAAAGTAATTAAAAATATTTAATGGGATAGTTATTCTTGCATTTCAAATAAAAATAATAGATTGACAATCAAATTAATAATTATGTAATTATTTAAAATTTAAAATTTTTATTATTAAAAAGTAAAATAAAAGATAGATGTCGAGACAGTAAATTATATTCAAAGTAATCAATATCAAGAAAGTTAACTAGTTATTTAATTCAACTATTACCATAAATGACTAATGCAAAGGATGGAAAGAGAGAGATGCCAATGTGAAACTAACGTACTAATCATGAACATATTATACTTATACATATACACTGCTTTCTAGGTGACTAAATAATTTTGTTTAATTTAGAAATTATTTATTAAATTGGCGTATTTTTTAAACTATTTCTTCAAATAAGACAATTTTTTTTTGCATATGTGATATATGTGCTATTCCATCTAAGGCTATGTAGACTGAAGCAAGTGTTGTATAGTGGCCATATGTAGGGATGTCAATTTCTACCCGTACGTAGAGATTCCTGTGGGGACTGCCCTATTTAGGGTCCCGCGAGTGGGGAATTTTTCCCCGCGGGAATGGCGATGAGGGATAAAATCTCCCTAAAGGTGATTTAGGGACGGGGACGGGGATCATACCCCCCGCCCCGTGGGGTCCCCGCCCTGAGTAGATTACATATATATATCTTATTATGTGTGCTATATATCATAAATACTAATAACATTTTGGTCTTTTCATATTTTTTTATTTAATTTGAATATTGTGATTGTACTATTTAAGTTTGAACTTGTTATGATATAACTTTAAATTTAATAATTTAATTTTATATAATTTTTTTAAATTTTATTAGATTTTAGTTTGTAATTTTGTAATTTTTTTATGAATTATCGGGGTCCCCGTGAGGACGAGGACAGTGGAGAAAAGCTTTCCACGGCGAGAATCGGGGACGGGGACGGGGAGCGGGAGAGTACTCCCAGCCCCCGCCTCGCTCCATTGACATCCCTAGCCATATGTCAGCATTTAGCCATAGTTTTTTTATTTATTTATTGAAACTGCGGTTAACTGTCTTTTATATATTTATTTATTTTTGTATTTTTGTTATCTATGTTAAAAGTATAAAACAAATGGGTTGAAACTCAGGTCCAATGATAGATGTTTTATTTACCACTACATCAAATAACTTTGTTAGATTCTTAATGTAAATTATAATATATAGTAATTATTATTAAATATTATTTGGTCATTTAATGGTATCAGTGTAATCATTAAGCGTTTGTTTGTTTGGAGAGAAATAGGTAAGAGAGAATTAGAAAAGAGAGAAAGAGAAGAGAAATGACACATCTCTCTTGTTTGGTTAGATGAGAAACAGAGAAGAGAGAAAAAAAACTGATGAGTCCTATAACTTTTTCATTTATTCCCTAAAGTGAGAAAAAAATGAGAAGAAATGCTCTTTATTTTTGTACTTCCTATTATACATTTTTCCCCCTCTTTTATAAATAAATAAATAGGGGCAAACATGTATTTACAACAAAATTTAATTTTTTTTTTCATACTTCACTCTTAATTCTCTCAATCCAAACAACCTAAAAATCTACTTATATTTTCTACTTTAATTCTCTCATCTCTACTTCTTTACTCCCTATTTCTTTCCTAATCCAAACAAAGCCTAAATGGCTACACTAATTCCTAATTGAAATTCACATACAATGAGATGACTACATTAAATGACTATATGAATTAATATAGGCATTTTAATAGTTACAATGATACCATTAAATAACCAAATACTATTTAATAACAATTAATATATATATTATAATATAAGTAAAGAATCTTACAAAGTTATTTAGTGTAGTTATAAAAAAAATATTTTGAGTATAGGTGTTAAAATGGGCCAAGCCCAAATAGCCCAATAAAAAACGTGGACTGGGCTGAGAAAATCTTTGCTCGAACTAACTATGGGCTGGCCCAGCCCAGCCCGAAAATAGGCTGGCCTGATGCGGGCCGGCCCGCTGGTCCAACTATGTGAAATGCTATTTTTTTGTTATATATTTAATTTTGTTATTTTTTATTCATATGACTAGTTTTATTTGTATTTAAAAAAAAGAATCAAATTTAATGAATACATTTAAGCATTTCTTTTTTCTCCACTTGAAATATGATGTTAATTTGTGTTATTTCCTTGAATTGATTAATTTATGGTTCAAGCAATGCTTCATAGATATATTCTAAATCATTTATGTCAAAAATAATGTAGTAAATCTTCACTGTTTATGTTGATGACACTTAATATCATATGTTATACTTGTATTTGGTTTGCGTACATATTTTTGTAGGTTTTGATTGATGTAAAAGTTTAATTTATCAATAACTTATTATTATAGATACAAGAAAGTAAAAAAAGACAAAAAAAAATTTAACCCATGTGTCGGGCTGGCCAGCCCAGCCCACAACTCGCACGGGCTGAGTTGGGCTGGCTATTTGCTAGCTTGCACCTATTGTGAGTCGGCCCAACTCGACCTGAAATAAGCTTGACCTGACACGGGCCAGCCCGAATTGACATATAATTTTGAGCTCATTTGATCCACTTTTAATATGGATAATGAAAATGCAAAATAAAAAAAAATAAAAGGGCATTTAACTGTGATTTTAGTAAAAATCGTGGCTAAATGCTGCCACATGGTCACTGGACAACACTTATTCCAATCCACGTGATGGAACACTTGCGCCAGTTATGCACAAAAATTACAACACTTGCGTTTAATGGCACAAGTGCCATGTATGCACAAAAATAATAATTACAACATGATAATTTGAGTAATAGTTTTAAAACTACACCAATTTAATAAATAGTTTCTAAAATCATACCAAATTGGTTAATCATCCTTTTTTTTTTTTTTGTATTTTCTAGTTTACAAAAGAATCTCTCCTTGAACAAAATGGTAAGGAAGCATTCATGTTGTTGTTGTTGTTATTATTATTATCTCATACAAAAACTAATGTTAGTAAATTTTAATCATGCAAAATTAAATAGAATATAAAAGATGGTTAAGAAAGGTGAAAATAAATTGATAGGACTCCTTAAGTTGAAACTTTAGGGTATGTTTAGATTAGAGAAGTTTGGAGGGAAAGGGAAGGAACGAGTAATCTTTTATTTCTAAATTGAGAGAATTATAAAGTATTTATAAAAATACAAAGACATTATTAGAAGACTATATGATAATCTCTCATTTCAAAAAATTACTAAATAAAGATAATATAAATTTAAAATAAAAAAACTACTATTCTCCTCCAAACTCCTCAATCTAAACAATATCTTAATTTTCAGCACCTCATTCCCTGAGGCAGCAGTATAATTGAAGATGGGAACAAGCAACTTGCAAAAAAACCAAAAATATATTGGAATTATAAAGACCATGAATATACGTTACAAATTCTTAGGCACAAACTAAGCCAACTGATAATCGAACCAATCCATACGGAACCTACCACTATACATATATAAGAGTCATTTTCAAAATTCCACATATTTTTAAAGAAAGTGCAAATGGAAAATGAAACATTTCTCCAACGTGAATCACATCCTTTTCACCCACTGTCATTCTGATTATCATTTGGAAACATTTCGATCATGCATCATGAACATATCATACTTACAAATGCTATGTTGTCAACCGGTTTAAATTTTGGTATTTTTGGCTTAGCTCTAATGCTTATAAGCAACACCATATTATGAAATTGATATCTTGCATAGACAAAATAATTTAAAGCATGACCTTTGCTTAGAATAGTTGAGTTAGAGGACACAAAAAAAAAAACGAAAAAATGAGAATACAATTTTTATTAATAATAGAAATACATAAATATATCAATTATTAATTAGAGTAAAATAAGTACATATATGAATTATACTAATCTTCATAACATTTGTCAAATTATATCCATTTCACTTTCATATTAAAAAACCAACTTGGTTTGTAAAATATAAATCATATGATTAAATTTAAAAACTTTTATTATAAATATAGAGTTCACTAATAACAATTATTTTTTTCTTTTTAAAACATTTAATGGTGTTAAGTCAACAACTAGTAAAAAAAAAGTAGAGTTATGATTAAGTTTAGAGTTTGCTATCATTTTAACAAATTTTAAGATAGTGAAGTGTCTTACTCATGTTTTTATCTTTTGTGATGAAGTGTCTCTATTATTAAATGTATATATCAATAACAAAGAGCAGATGCCTTTCTTTTAGTGTATATTGCTGAACCAAGTTTGCTTCTATATATCAATAACGTGTCATCTTTCGTGACTGCTAGAGCAATATATATTCAAACTTTGTCATTGTCTACATTGATGATGTTTTAATCTTTTATCAATCTATTGACTAACATGTCAAGCATATTCACACATTAGTTAGCTCTATTGACTTAATCTTTTATCAATCTATTGACTAACATGTCAAGCATATTCACACATTAGTTAGCTCTATTGACTAACATGTCAAGCATATTCACACATTAGTTAGTACCATTAAACGTAATGGTCTAGCTGTGTCCAAAACCAAAATTACTTCATTTCAAACAAATATTCGTTTCCTTGTTCACAATATTCACTAGGAAACAATTACTCCAATCATTATATATATATATATATATAGGGTTTCTTTAGTATTTTTTTAAATATTGATACCTTTATCACAATTAATGATTAATATTTGGCCATGTGTATGTGTGTTCTTAACCAAACCAAATCGATCTAAACCCAAAACATTGAACCGAACAATAAAAAGTTGAACAAAATTGATGAATTTTGGTTTTGTTAGGTTTTTTTTTTTTTAATGAAAATCGATTGATTCGGTTTGATTTTAGGTTTTTATTTATGAAATCAAACCAAACCACAGAAAACAATTTCATATAATTATTTATATTTTTAAATTTACACATTTATAAATGATTTGATTTCAATTTCTTGTTATTTCTATATATAGTTTTAGGCCAATTTGTTGTTTATAATTATTTAATGATGTTTTTCTTAGGATTTTTATGCTAATTTATTTTTAATTGGGCTATAAAAAGAAAAAATAAAGTTGTGTATGAATTTTTTTTATAAAAAAAACCAAAATTTGACTTGCCAAATTGAACCAAATCGATTGAGATTGGTTTGATTTGTTTGTTCAATTAGAAATAAACTAATTAGTTCTCAATATATAAAAATTAATTAATTTAATTTGGATGATTTTCTCTCTCAAAACTGGATCAATCCAAATCGTAAATAAATTTAGTCACATGTCTTACTTAATTAAAACATAAATATTTTATTTATATTAAATATTTATATTTTAAATAAATAATATATATAATTAAATATTAGTCACTAATTATTAAAAACTGATAGCCTTATAAAAACATTTTACTGAATGACTGTATCTATTCCTTTTCCCCCTCGCATATATGACAAGCAACTTGTGTCCTTGCTCCTTGTGCAAGTTGTGCTTGATAACCAAATTAAACCCATAGGTCCCCACCCCATAAATAGGATGAGGACATTTTCTAACGTTCATGGTATTCCTACAATGGAGGAGCGAGGAGGACTCAGGGGGGACTGGTCTTCCGATTTGGTAATAAACACTGACAAATTCTCATCTATATTATTATTATAAGAGCATGATGATCATCTCTGCCAACTATATATATACATTCAAGTGATAATTTGATTCTTGGTTTTCAATTTATCTGTCCTATACTCCTAGGGAATGGATGATCGAGTCAATGAGTGGCACGAGAACTCTTTCGATAAAGAGTTCCTCAGAGATATTCTGCATCAGCCAGAAGAATCCGTTGCTTCTGTGGCGACCCCCGTCCTCGCCACCACCACGGCCACCGCCGTCGGCAGTTTATTCTTTGAGCAGACAAGCCTCGGCGGGCCTGCTGTGAACCTTCAGGTCAGCAGCTCGAACTCATCCTTCACCTCTCAACATGGTTGGGAAAAGCTTGCCTTGTCTCAAAAAGCATATACACTGTCTTTCGAGAACTCCACTGTATCATTATAACCACCTATCCATGATCCTTGCTCTGTTTGGAAACAGGTCTTCCAATCCCAATTGGACAGTCACGGTACAGATTCTTTGCCATTGTCCTCATCAAGAACTAGCCAAGGAACGAAGAAGAATAGAAGCACCTCTTATACACTAGATCACCTAATGTCTGAGAGAAAAAGGAGACAGGAGCTCAGAAGGAAGTTCATAGCCCTTTCAGCGACTATACCCGGCTTGAAGAAGGTCCGTCTCAGTCTATATTTCGCTCAAATTAAATGATGTGCATGCCATGTTTTATAATATTTGAAGAATTAGAAACGCAGTTAGAATAGAGATGCCAAGCATAAATGATCAGAGGGCTATAATTTATAAAAGTTAAATGTTATAATTTTAATGGGGAGTATCAATAACAGATGCGCATGCCATGTTTCGTAATATTGAACAGTTAAAAACGCAGTTAGAATAGAGATGCCAAGCATTATCACTGACTAAGATAAATGCGCGCACACACACACACACACATATATATATATATGTATATGTATGTATATAACCAAATGATCAGAGGGCTATAATTTATTGTTGAAAATAGAAAACTTTTTACATCGCCAAAATGCTTTATTATCCTTCAAAGCAATAGGGGAACATAATAGGGGCAAAGGGGTAGTTGCCCAACAAAATTCTCGGTCTGTACCTTATATATGCTATGAATTGGGGCTTGTTGTTATCAAGTGGAGTGGGGGTGTGTCCATGTTTTTGGGTCCATAATGACTGACTTATCGGTTTATGTACTCTGCAAGTTTTAAACTTGTTGGATTTGGGTTTTAGTGGATTTATGGGTTTATGATGAGAAATCTAACTCCTAATTACTGACACCTGTATTAATCATTTTATCCCAAACCAATATTCTATATTTTATTTAAGTAAAATTGTTTTGAACAGCTAATTAATTAGATAATTAAATATAATAATATCATTCAATACATGTTAACTTAAAAAAAAGGAATGAAATAATGAAATAAAAAAGACAACAATATTAGGGATAATTATTGTCAAAGTATATAATTAAAATTTAAATAATTGAATAATAAAATTAAAAAAGATAATTTTTCTAAAATAAAAATTTAATTTACAACATCTCCTTCATTTATTTTAAAGATTTTTTTATTAAAAAATACTTCATAAATTTAAGATCTCTAAAATAATAGTTATACATAAAAATATTATTTTAAATAAAAATTAAATTATATATTAAATAATTTGTGCAAAACTCGAGTAAAATAAAAGGAAAAAAGACACCTTCTTTAACATAAAATTTTAATTTAAAACTTTTTGTTCATCAATTTAAAAGAATTTTTATAAAAAAATATTTCGTAAACTGAACATATTCAAAATAATTATTATAAAAACATTATTTTGTATACAAAAATATAAAATAATTCCTACAAAACACGAGGAGATAACTAGTTAGGGTAAAGTTTGTTTGAGGATGAGGTCCTTGAAGATAAAAAGCATGCAATATTATCAAGGTCCTTTTCGGTCTATGTAGGCATTTTTTATTTGACATTGGATCTCTAACTTTTCCTGCATTGGAGGATTTTAAATTCAGCATGCTTTCTGGAAGCTCTTATCACCCAAATCACTTCTGGTTGGATTCCAAGAAAATACCTGATTCAACTATTAAAAAATTGGCTGAAAACAAAAGCTTTAAGAATCAAATTGAATAATTTCAAAGTTTAAAGATAAAATTGACAATATTTAATTTATTATTTAATAGATATTTTTAATGTGATATAAAAATTAAATGTTATAATTTTAATGGGCAGTACCAATGGCACGCTAATAAAATTTCAGAAACAAATCCTCAATTGGGGGGGGGGGGGAATAAAAATACAAGAAAAAAACTTAAATTTCTTATATGTGTTTTATGACTCGAATAAAAATGTATCTAATGTGTGTAGATGGACAAGGTCTATGTACTTAACGAAGCTATAAATTACGTGAAACAACTTCAAGAACGTGTAAAAGAGTTAGAAGAAGAGATCAAGAAAAGCAGTGGAGAATCAGGGATAGCCATAACAAGATCTCATATCTGCATTGACGAAGGTATTATAGAGGACCGTTATGCTAAAAGTTTAAACTATTAAGTGAATGTATCAAAAAAAAAAAAAAACTATTAAGTGAAAACTTATGAATGTCTTCATATTTCTAACAGGTAATATTTTATGTGAAACGAACTCAAAAGGATGCTATAGACCCAATGAAACACTCCCTGACGTTGAAGCAAGAGTCTTAGGAAAGGAAGTACTCATCAAAGTTCACTGTGGGAAACAAAAGGGCATTCTGCTCAAAATATTGTCCCAACTTGAAAGTCTCCATCTCTCTATAGCCAGTTGTAAAGTCTTGCCATTTGGGAATACACTTGACATCACCATCATTGCTCAGGTACATAACAACATAGTATCAATTTATGAAAGAAAATAAGTAAGATTCCTACTCAAGTCTATTATCCAAATTTCAGTTATTATCACAATATAACCAGATAATAAGTTTTGGTTCCAACTTGTATATATGTAAAATGTCGGGGAAAATAATATATTTTGCTACAACTATACTGCAGATGAGTGACAAATACAGCACCATAGTGAATGATCTAGTGAAAAACCTGAGACTGGCTATGCTGAAGTCATGTGATGTGCAACAGTGATGCGTGCAAGCGTTTCAAACAAGTCCAGTAATTGTTAGTTTAAGGACTTGGGAAGTTTCAAAGCCGCCGTTCTTTTATAGTTCAGTCTGTTTTTTTGTATGTGGCATCAACAAAAAGCACTTATGTGCGTGCTTGGTATGATTATATTTCTTGCTTTATGATATCAGTCTTAGATCATAAAAGTCGAATGCCCGTTACTCTGTATAAGTGAAATTAATATGCTCCTAGGCGTGCTAGAAATTGAAAGAGCATGAACTATATATGTTGTAAGGACAATAAAGGACATTGTGCAAACCATATTCAATTTCTTTGACAGTTTCCAAATGATAGACAAGAAAATGTCTAAGTGGCATGTCATAAAATGAGTTCATATATTCAAATTTGTAGTTGATGTCCAAATGGAAGATTGAATAGATCTAGAGTTGTTATTTAGTCCCGTTTGAGAATGGCATAGCTTTTCAAAAGTTACTGTGTTTCTAGGTGCTATGATAACAGTTGTAATGTGAATTGTATGACAATAAGATAGTATTTGGAAATATTATTGAAAAATATTGTAAATATAGAATAAAAAAATTACAAAATTTAATAGATACATGTTTAAATTAGAATAGGATAATATTAGAATATAAGAGAAAGCAAGCGTTTTTTGTTTGGGTATTTCATGATAGCATAACTGGTTTAAAAAGCATTACATATATATATATCCTAGGACACTTTTCAAACGCACATATGAATTTTAACAAGCACCAAAATGAAACATCATAGAAAAATTATTACCAATGCACATAAATTTATTTTTATTGTCCAAAAGTTACAACATTATAAAATGGAACCTTAATCTACCACTTGAGGTTAATCGATGTGATTCTTATTCATGGTTGGTTCTTATTATCTTATAAACTATATTATGGAGGTGTCTGTGTTTTCATAGCTATTAAATGGGTTAATTCGTCCTAGCTCACCAGTACCACCAGTTGACGCTTAGGTAAATTTGGACAAATTAGCCTACCAAGCTAATGTCTGACGCATTACCAACCTAACTCATATATCCTACTGCGGATATTGATAGGCTAAGTGAGCTAGTTCTCATTTTTTTTTATATTAAATTTTATTAATTTTAAAAATATTAATTAAAATGAAAAAATTAATGATAAATTATTTATTGTTAATGAGTGGCTTAAAGGGACAGTTTTGTTCTCAACTTAATAATTTATCTCAACATGTGAGTTAGATTAGATAGAACAAAATGCCTACTGACAAAATGGGTAATGTTTTATGAATTACGTATTTTTAAGAAAATTAAGCCAATGGAAATTTTTTTATATACATTAATTGAGGCATAATTTGTGTCATAAAAAAAAGTGTAGGGAAATATTAATTGAAACTTAAATGTTGCGCTATATATGTAGGTGTACAAGTAGTTTGCATGAAGAGGTACGCGAACTCCTCTAACCAAATTTGCCTATCGGCTCAATCGCTTTGACATCTCTGTGTTCTCCTTTTTCTTCTTGTCAAATATGAACTGAGCAATATTATTTAAGCGAAGCAAAAAGAACTCATACTTTTTTATGTTTAAACATTAAAGGACCTTGCTAGCTATAACCTTGTTGGGGTTTATGTAAACAGCAAAATAAACTCGGCCATAAACAAAAAGTAAATATTTTTAAATTGGAAGTGGGTTTTGACGTACTGTACACAAATCTTATTTTAACTGATTCAGGGGGATTATTCCGGTACTCAGTTTTTTTTTCAGAGTACCGATACTCAGGGTGAGTTGTCAAGTATTCATTAGTTGTTATTTACATTTAATAAGCTTTCAAACATTTATTGTGAAACTAACAGTTAATAAATGATTCGCAATTCACCTTGGGTACCAAACCCATCAGGATACCATAACAACTCTCCTGATTCAGTTTTGCTTAACGTGAAAAGATTGAAGAGGGGTAGAATTAGTCTTCTACTATGTTAAAAATTATTTGTTGCAGTAATTTTATTAGTTTAGATCAACCTTTTAGAGTTAGACTTTCTAGGTGGTTGTTGTGATAATCAAACTGTTTTAATGATTTTGTAACACATGATTGAATGACAGTGTAAAGAAACTTTATGACGGTAGATCAAAATTAAACTATATATATAGAGTTTAATTTCTATCTACTGTCAGTGTAAATTTTTTTTACACTGTCATCCAATCATGTGTTGTCAAATCATTAAAAGTGTTGACTATCACAACCATTACCTAGAAAGTCTAACTATTTTAATAATGTGTCAACACATGATTGGATGACAGTGTAAAATTTTTTTACACTGACAGTGGATAGAAATTAAATTCATATATATATATATACATATGTTTAGCATAATAAATTTTTTATTTATGGGAGAATTATAAGTGGGGAGTGGGGACTTGACGTTCGTGATATTTATTGTGTTGGACCTAATTGGTTAAACTTTTCAAAAAGTTTGGTTATTTGAATAATTAACCTCATAGTAGGTTAACTATAATTTTCAACTAGATAGCCAAATTCTGTATGGATAATATATAGAACATTTCCAATAAATATTACCAGCTCCCGGTCATCCTCACCAAAATTTCCTTCACTTTATGCGAGATTTTGCAATATTAAGATTCAAAGAAGGAAGAAAATGTTTAAATGATGGTAAATGCAAGTGTTACAATGTCTAATTTTAAGGGAATGTTTCGTATGCTGCCATCTTCACGCCAATATATAAGATATCTCAATATCTTGAGTGCACAAGTTTAAAATGCCTAATTAATGAAAATGTTGAATTCCAAAAATTCCAAGATATCTAAATTCTTAAGTATTCTAGATATATTATTGGAGGTTTTTTCACTACTCTTTCTTTTTTGAAAGGATATTGATATCTTTTAATAATTAGTGGTTAATATTTATCATGTGTTTCACTTACTTAAAATATAAATATAATAAAATATTTTTATATTTATATTTTAATTAAATAAGATATATGGCCTAACATTAATTAGCCACTAATTATTAAAAATACCTATCATAAAAACAGAGTACGCAGAAAGAATCTCTATTATTTTTTAAGTCTCTTTCAATTGTAATACCAAATAAAGAAATCTTCGATGTGATGGTTATAAGGGTATTTCCGTATTTGACGACGAAGTATTTCACATGCCAGTATAAGGGTACCCATCTTGACAGTTAGACAAGTTTCTAGAAGAAACGGGTGCTGTTTGGATATTCTGTTTTGGTTTGGAGAAATCTGTTTGGAAACTAATATCGATGCTCACTATGATGAAATTTTAGATGATGTTGCGTCAAGGTTGTTCTTTCCTACCTAAGATTATCAATTAGTTACCTTACAAGATTTTGTGGAGACTTAGAAAACCTTGCCTATTGTGCAGATATATTCTTCAGTAACATCATATTCAGGTTAAAAGGTTGTGCCAACAATGTGGGAAGGAAGAGGAAACAATGGATCGTTTATTCATACAATGTCCATTCGCAAGGGCAATTTGGTTTGCCCCAGACTCATCAATTTGAACATATTTGATCAAACCTCAATCAATTATACGATGGCTTTACATCTGGTTCCAGCAATTAGATACTTTTTTTGAGGAACTGTATATAACTACACAGTTCTGGCAATACTTATCCCTGATCATATTTTCTGGAAAAGAAAATCATATGATTATGGAAGGAGTGCACTACAGTCTTCACAAAGGAGAGAAGACAATGCAATACGTTGCAGTGCAATAAAAGAAGTTCATATCCAACCTGCATTACAACTAGTCAACTACTATCTCTGGGAGGAAAATTCTAACTGGACTTTTGTGGCACAAACCCCACTTTCAATGGGAGTTTCATCTATTGTCAACCAAAAAGGGCACCAATGCTGCAACGTTTTTCCGAGGTATCCGGGGAATTTTGAGTTATATGCAAGGATTTCAACGATGTCCTCTCTCGTTTCTTTTGCCAAAGGTTTATTACATTAACATGATCATGAAGTAGCATCACAGTACATCTCCTTTCTCCCCTCTATTATACGATATTCACGCCATGCTCCAAGCTGCGGGCTCTTGGAAGCTTAAAATCATAGGATACTAAAAACTTATTTTCATATGAACTCAGGTTAACTACGGTAGGTTGGTTCAGTCCTCAGTTCTGTTTTCTCTACACAAATCATAGGTCCAGTACGTATCGATCCTTACAGGCACTACTGTTGGGGATTTGTCTCAAATTCTTATTTCATTCATGTTGCTTATTTTGTAGATTATTTAATCATCACCATTTACAGCTTTGGAATAGCCAGAGCCTTGAATATCTCTACCTCACTGAGAATTACAATTCACTAATCTGGCCCAAATAAGACACAGATTCATGTCAAATGGATGCTGCCTATGCTGGGAACTTAAAAACTCAATATTGATGGATCAGCCAAACAAACGCAATACAGGGCGTTTAGGTGCCGGAGTCGTCAATAATTAGAGAACATATGGGTCAGTAGGTAATTGGCTTCTCCAAATGATCAATAGGATATGGTTCAGCTAATCTAGCTGAACTCTGGGGCCTTAAAGCAAGACTACAAAAAGCAATTTTTTTTTTTTGCCTGAAACTACAAATAGATGTTGATATGGGCGTTAGTAATCTGCAAATTGAACCAAACTCATATCTTATGTGTTAGCTTGATTTCCTCATGCCAACCTGCCAGCATTGCTCATGTATGCCCTGTTTCGTATCATGCGAAAGAATTAATTATCTATCATTCGCCGCCACACTGTCGGTCCAAGACGTTACTGTTTGATAATGTAGGAGTAGCTGATAAACGTATAATTCAAAACTGTTGTAGCTTATGGTTGGATTATTTAGTCTAATTATGCTTAGCTGGACCTTATGTTGTACTGGTTATCTGTTTTATATTTTGGTAAAGTGCATTAAGAAAAGTGCCGATGCCCTAGGAAGTATATATATCCAAAGCATGTAATTAAGAATGTTCCCTTAAGAAGATGTCACATTAAGTCAGCCAACAGTTTATCCATTTAAACTTCTCTTTTGAAAATGAAAAAAAATAGGGAGGCTGAACTTAAAACATCTACAAAACTATATCTAACCAAAAGTTTGCTTTAGGTCAAAATAGAATTTTATTTTGAGACATATAGAAGTTAAACTTTACAAAATCACGCTTGTATTGTATAAAATGGTATCAATAACTAAATTTTTTATATGATCCTCTATAAGATAAACATTTAAAACAACTAAAAAGTATGAGAGTTAGTATTCATAGAAGTAATTTTCACTATTGTCCTTTTTTGGTAGATACTATAGTCATGTTATACAATTATTTCAGTAAAAAATATTAAAGAAACCTATATATAATGTGTAATATAAGTATGTTAGATACATTTTATGAAAAATTTATCAAATTTTTTTTGTAAATTAGAATTTTGATCAATAAGACATTTTAAGATTATCAGTTTTAATACTTTAGTTAAAATTTAATTTCAAAGCTTAAAAAGTGTACAAAACTAATAAATTATATACATTTTAAAAAGAATTTAATCATTAGTTTTTTTAATTCTAGGTATAATTTTAATTATTTTAATATAAACAGTATATTGAACATATATATTGCATATTATATAAATCAAATTAGAATAGAGTTGCTATATTTTACCGAAAAAAGAATAGAGTTGCTATTTCTACCGAATCTACTATATATCAGAAGTTGACACAGAATCAGGTGGAACTTTTTCACTAATATAGAAAATCTCGAATTGTTGCAAAATAATATGGGGTCTGCACGTACATTAATGAGTTACCACAAATGGATTTATGGCACCTCCGAACTCTTAAAACTAGAATTAGTGCACTTGTTTTAAATGTACAGGCACTAGCACGGGCTATTGTGCCAAGATAGCTAATCTCAGGCTTTTCACTAGTTCATTCACCGTCATGCTGTATCCCTCACCCATCTGCAGGATAATATAGAAAGTCAGAAATTTATATTACTCTACATTATATACATGTATGCAACTAATTAGTTTGAAAAAACTTACGGCTAAGTGATAATAATATGGATTTAATTTCTATCCACTGTCAGTGTAAAGTTTTTTTACACTGTCATCTAATCATGTGTTGCCAAATCATTAAAATAGTTAGACTTTCTAATTAGTTGTTGTGATAGTCAACTCTTTTACTGATTTGACAACACATGATTAGATGACAGTATAAAAAAACTTTACACTGACAGTGGATAGAAATTAAACTCTAATAATATTGAGAGCAACTTACATTGATATTCTATATATTTGCAAGTCTTATAAAAATATTTTCTAATTTTGAATATTATGATATCCAGTTTTATTTCATTTTGATAACTTTATTTGTAAACAAAAGTACATGCATTTTAAAATATCATAAAATTTAAATAAGAAGATCATAAAGGGAATAATTTAGATATTTTACAATCTGAAAGGAGGACAATGTCATCTACCCTAATATTAATTGGATTTAAAAGAAACTTTATATTGTCATTTAATTATGTATTGACACATCATTAAAGAAATTTGACTATCATAACAACTACTTAGAAAATCTAACTTATTTAATGATGTGTTAGTACATAATTGAACAATAATATAAATTTTTTTTACATTAATAATAGATCAAAATTAAACTCATATTAATTAATTATCTTGGACTGACTTGAAGAGTTGGCCACTTAGCATATTCCTTTATAAAATGATATTATATTAATTGTTGGGTACCTGAGCAATAATGGTGATGTCAAGAGTGGATTTCCCAAATGGCAAGACACTGCTATTGGCTAATGAGAGATTAAGATTTTCAAGCTGGGATAGTATTTTGAGCAAAATGCCCTTTTTTTTCTCACAATGGATTATGACGAGTACTTCCTTCTGTAAGACTCTTACTTTGACCTCGGGAAGAATATAATTTGGCCCACAGTAGTAATCAGAGCTCACTTCACAAGAGTTGGTGCCTTTGTTGCTACAAATGTGGGATTCAACTTGATTTTCTAGCTCTCTCACACGTTCTTGAAGTTGTTTCACATACTTGCTAGCTTTGTCCAGGATGGAAGTATTGTCCATCTGCGCATTGGAAAGCTTTCAATTTAATTCATGACTTATAAAATAATCATAAATTATTTTTTTAATTTAATTTTCTTGTTTTCTCTTAATATGGGTTTTGACTTCAAAATCAATATATTAACACCAATTCATCAGTGATCTTGCTCATCTCAATATAATAAAAGTTCAATTACTTTTATAAAAATTATATAATGTATCAAATAAATAATATCTATATTAGAAATATTTATCAAAATTTAAATGTAAATAAATTAAATGATTTGTTTTTCGTAAAATTTAAAAATTTAACGTCTATAAGATCTCAACCTGCATGTAAAAAAAGTGAACTACTTTAGAAGATGGTATATCACTTTAGTTTTCCAAATTTCTTAAAATGATATGATTTTTTAAAAATTAAATATGCATGGAAAATAATTTTTTAAAGTTAATTTGACCTTTTAACTTTGAAATCAAGTCAATTTTAATTCTCAATTTCGGAGGGATTTCGTATCGTAGGTCCAAGAAGTTGCAAGAAATGATTTTGATAAATAGACCAATGCTTAAAGACTAAAACGATAGTTTTTTAATCAATGCTAATTTTTTATTTATTTATATACCTTAAACGTAAGTATGCAACATTCATGAATACAAAGACGAAAATATGTAACATCACTTTGAAAAATGCTTAAAGTAGATTTTAAATGCCTTCTGAAAAATAAAAAGAAAATGCATCAATTTTGTCTTGTTTCAAAATAATTACAATAAACTTTCAAATAATGATGAAAGATGAAGTTACTATCGACCTAGGCCCGTGGGCTAGCTTGATTAATCAGGCATTATAGAGAGTTAGGACCACCTAAAATACTAACACGTTTAAATGTGGACCGACAAAACCCAACTTACTTAATCTGCATGTTAGACTAAGCTAACCCGTGAATTTTTATATATATATATATATATATATATATATATAGAAAAAGGTCTCTTACTTAATAATCCTTAAGTCCAATAATTCCTAAGCTCAAAAACTCTTTAAATATAAGATATAATATGAGAAAACGATTAACGAATCAACCCATTAACTCGGAGGTGAAGAGGGTCAAGCCTTGGTTGCATGAATAGAAAGCCCTTTTATTAAACAGGCAAGATTTATTTAAGGTTAGCTTGTAATGAGTCAGGTCGAGTTATTTTATATACCCAAGTCTAGTGAAAGATCCTTAAATTTTTTAAAATTTAAAATGGACGATTTCATTAATCAATTAAGTAAAAATCATTCATCTCTGTACAAATGACAATCTTTCATGTCTCAATTTTTTTAATAAAAAATGATATATTATTTTGTTTTTGTTCAATTTATATTTTCAAAAAAAGGAATCATCAAATAATTTAAAAATAATTAAATTTTAAAAATAAAAAAATATTTTTTGCATAAAATGCACAAAATTAAAAATTACGTGGTAAATAATTTCTGTTTAGGATGATTTGTTTACAAATTTAAAAAAATTTAAATATCTTTCATCGAGATATATAGTAACTATTTTAAAAATAAGATAAAACTCAAGAGGTGTATTTGGATTTTTTTTTGAAAAAAAGGAAAACCTATACCTTAAATGTAATGTTTGGATCTTGGTTGACGTTTTCAAGAAATTTCTCAAACATTATTACATTGACATTACTCAATTATTAAATGAATTTTATAAAAACAAGATAACAAACGGAAAAGTATGTCTTTAAAATATATTAATAGTATGTTTAGATAAAAGTGTTTGGAGGAGAGGACAAAATAAGAAAAGTGTAATTATTTATTTTAATTAATTATTTTTTAATTATATTTTAAATAAATAAAATAAAATAAAAAATTATCATATAACCTTTTAATAATTTTTTATTTATTTTTATAATTCTATCAATTTTAAAATAAAAAATTAGCCCTCCGTTATCACCTCCCTTCAAAACATACACTAAAACAAGGACCGGATGACATTGACTTCATTTCACGAGTACTTTTGCTTAAATTACACTCTTTAGTTTTATTACGTTTCAGAAGAAATAATATTGAATAGGTGAAGGAGATCGAGGAGAGATGAGCAAAATTAGGATACCATGAAAGGAACGTATAGGTGTATTTTAATTACTCTGGAAAAAAAAAACACAATTTCATAGTCCAATTTTAATTAATAACACTGAGAAACATGCAACAAATTAATCATTTGAGTGTGTCAATTAAAAAGACTGACCCTCTTCTTCTTCTTCAAGCCAGGTATGGTGGCTGAAAGTGCAATTAATCTCTCTGTGAGTTCCAGCTGTCTCCCTTTTCTGTCGGCGTCGCCCATCATGGGATCTACCGTCTCAGCAAAAGAATGACTCTCACCATCACCACTACACAAAACTGGCTGCTCTTGGAACTTTTCATCCTCAAAACAGAAATCGTAGACGTCATCTCCTACTTCCTATATACAACAATTATGAAAACACCAAACAAAAGAGAGTTAGATATACTATAAGCAACAAACATACACGAGATGATCATCAATTATATCATCATCATCATATATGATATAGAATATGTACTATGAGTTCGCTAGTGAGTATGTGTTGCTATTACCAAATCAGAATCCGAAGGCCAATTTTCCCCTGTTTCCTCCATGGCGAGTATATGGATAGAATACAATATAAAATGATATAATATATGGTTAATTTGTGCAAAGAAGATTAGGTGGTGTGAAGAAGAGTGGAGGGATATGGTCCTATCCTATGGACAAGTGTCTGTGAGAGAGATTAAAGAAAAGAGACTCGATCTGGGGTTCTAGAGGGAGGAGTAGATGAGGGTGTGGAGTGTTGTGGACTGCACTGCACAGAATATATATATATATAGAAATACCCAAATTAAGCGGTAAGAGAGAGGGAGAAGAAGACATATACAACCAGTGACGATAAGTTCAAAACATGCAGCTTGCATCTCGACCGTTCAATCCTTCGCTTTACATGTCTCAATCATCGAACGACCAAGTGGGAAGAACGGGGGAAGGAAAGCGTGGTTCGCGTGTTCCACTCGTGGTGTGCTCCTAAATATTTTTATAAAGGAAATTAAAGTAGGATAAGATCGGAGGGAGGGTGTTCGGTTTGGTGTCTTTTTAGCATTTACCAACTAGTTAAACGTACGGGTAGTTAGGGTCCTTTTGAGTTTGAAGCTTTGCCTTTGCCTTTTCCTTTTAGGCTTGTTGCAGTTTATCTATCATCTGTCTCTAAATGGAAGTGGAAGCAAAAACTAATATTGAGGCAGTAGATCTGAATCAGAATGAGACCAACAACCATGCATATGGCCACTGGTCACAACCAAAACTACACACCAAACACCATAGTAGAATGACAGTTGGTCACATGTCTAAGTCACATGTCAAGGATAGGGGTGCGAATTGAATCTGTTAATTCATTATCTATTTAATTCTTTCATATTTAAATCTAATTAAATTCATTTAATAATAAAAATAATAAATTTAATGAATTAAATAGATTGAATTAGTTTTGATTAATGGATAGTTAATAAACTAACCAAAATATCTATTGAATATTTATTATATGTTTAATAATTAAAATTGTTCAAAATGGAAATAAAAAAAGAAAAAAAATACATTTCATAAAAAAAATACTTAATGCAATTGATATATATATATATATATATATATATATGAATTTAGTTTTACTCCACCCTTAGTGTAAATTTTTTTTACAATGTCATCTAATTATGTGTTAACACATTATTAAAGAAGTTTGACTATCTCAACAACAAATAGTGGATAGCAAGTCGGATAGACTCACAAACCCACACGTTTTTATCCAATCTAACCCATAGTTGACAGGTTAGTTTGGGTATGTGGGTTGGGTTTAAAATAGCCAAACCCACGAGGTATGGGTCGGGTAGTGGGTTGAGACTCTCCCAACCCCCAAAACCCAACTCAACCCACTAAAGTTTTTTTTTAATATTTTAAGATGTGTAATAATTTTTTATTACAACTTTTAGAATCTTATTTAAGTTTATAATTTTTTTGGATAATTAACTTTTTGAAATTTTTTTAATTAAAATTACACTGTATTTAGTATCGGAAGACGAGTTATGGATCATTTTTGTAATTCTTTGCAACCCACCAATATTGAGGCATTGATTTTTGCTCATAACTAATTAGGAACTCTTGATAAACATATTGATTTACATGCTCAAATGGATGAGATTGAAAAGATTGAAACAGATAATGTACTATATAGAATTTGCTTAATTTGTTTAATCAATTACTAATAGTTTAATCATTAATATTTGCTAATGCTTCATGATTCATTTACATGTTAGATATGTCTACTGTTAGAGATGAAGTTGTGGATCGTAATAATTGATCTTTTTAGATATTTTTCATTTAGCTGATTAAAATTTTAACTCTTTTTAACTTATTATTTCATTGTTGGTTTCAACTTTTATTTATTTTGACAATTGTATTGATTTGCAAGAAATCAAAGAGGAGATGAGACGTTGATTATAATGTCATTGGTTAACTGTGTTAGATGTGTCTTTATTGTTTGTTTATGTTGATCGTAATTGTAATCTTAGAGTTATATGTACTTTGAAATTTATATTTTATGTTATGTTATGTTATTTGGAAACTTATATTATATTATTCAGAATAGATTTCAATTTTAATTTTATCATGTTCATTTTTTTTAAGTTAAGTTCAACCCACGGGTTGAACCCAACCCATATATGAATAGGTTCGGTTGAATGAAAAAAATCTTCAAATCCAACCAAACTCAACCTACTATTTTCATGAGTGGGTTGGATCTAAAATTACTCTAAACTCAACTCATGTCCACCCCTAACAACAACTACTTAAAAATTTTAATTCTTTTAATAATATCTTAACACATAATTAAATCACAGATAAAGTTTTCCCACACTGACTATATATAGTTTGTGTCCGTCGCCAGAGAGAGAGAGAGAGGCATCGATAATTTTTTGAATGAATTTATGAGAACGCCACTAAATTTAAAGGAAGATTAGTTGAATTATCATCTTGAATTCTAAATCTTCTTAAAATTCCTATTTCCAGAGGAAGAGATACGAATCTTGAGAGAGAAAATGGAGATGTGAATTATAATTTTATAAGTTGCTCATCCAGTCAGTAGTAATGAGAGAGAAAGAGAGATTTTGTTAAAAATATAATTTTAAATAGGTGGATTAGCTATCACCTATCATACCCATTAAAATAAGTCATGGATGTGTCAAATAATTTTAATAATTTTTTAATAAATTATAAACGAATTAATAATTTCTTTTTATTTATTCATTATAATTCAATCAAAAATTCATTCATTTGATAACCCGTACATTTGGCCAGGGCCGGGGCTAAACCTGACAAACGATTATGCTAAAACAAAAACATTAAATATTTTTTATTTTTTATGAAAGATAACGCTGTAGCGTTAAATTCTACCAAGATGAAAAAACATCAACAAACATTTAAGAACGATTCATTCAGTTAGAATGCACATTTGAGAAGATTATATATAGTGAGTGTGGAGTGAAGCCTATTCGAGTGAAACTAAAGTCATTTTATATTTTTATGGGATTTATCTAGGCTTCGTAGCAGCTTTTAACACTCAAATCATTCGCTTCTCTAAACTCAATGTAATCATGCAAAATGCTTTCAACGGAAGCACGTAAGGTGAGGGAGATTTTTTTAATAGACCTATTAAAAATTATATTAGTGAACTTAACACCATATTTTATCTTAAAATTTTAAGATGTTAGCTTCATGAGTCATTATACTTATATGTGTAGAGGGGTTAGGAGAGCCTGCAATGCGGAAGAGATATTCTTCAATAGATTTATTGAATAACTACACCAATAGACTTGATACTAGGTATGTCTCAATCCAAAATCTTAAGAAATTAAGTTCATCGGTTATTCTATTTATATGTTTCTCACTTAGACCATTTCATCTCAATGTGAGACTTCTTTCACTCACATCTCATTCACACTTAAATTCTTAATAATATGATCTTCAATTTGTCTATTCCTTATCGATGTGAGACTATTTACCTACATTTCACTCATATTTGAATTCCTAACAATCTCCCTTTCAAGCGATTCTTTACACTGGTTTACTATCCTTTAAGTGGAAACATTTTTTCGAGTATTTCATAGTCTAATCATGAGCATATTTCACCAAGCCTGCTTCCAAGAGTCATGTCACCATGTCTCCAACAACTTGTTACTATTCTTCACCAATGTGTTATTATCGCTAATATGTCACCTGACCGAGCTACATTTCTATCGTGTTATGGCTCGTCTGTCATATGACTGAGCCGTGTTTTCATTGTCTCCAATACTCGTTTTATCCAATTCAAACCATCAACTCTGATACGACTTATTAGGGTCATGTGGAGCTCGCAACAACGACGGATTTTCGTGGGGGCACCCCCCCCAAATTTTTTCTTAAAATTTCATGTATGTGCGTGTGTGTGTGTTTTGATGTATGTGAGACTCTCACGGTGAGAGTATATGGTTTCTATCTTTTTTAATAATTTGGTGTATTTTGTAATTTGTAATTTTTATCTAAGATTTTATAAAAATATGCAATTGTTCCTTTTTGTTAGTAAAGTAGTATACTAATAATATATTAGTAAATTTTTTTATAGAAGATATTATTGTTAACACGTTCATTGAAAGTTGTATATTTATTTTCAAAATATAATAATGAAGTTTAAACATAAAATAATTGATATATTTTTTAAAGATGAAAGTTAGTTATAAGGAGAAAAATTATATAATTCTAACTCTTATGTATTTAAAAGCTTAATTTTGATACTTAAAGTCTAAGAATTAAACATAAAGATAAACAACTTCAAAGTTTTTAACAATGACACAATTTATTTAATATTATTTTTTAAAGAGTAACTCAGAAGCATAAATAAATATGATATATATTGTTAGGTCACTCCAAAATTTAGTGAAAAATCCGTCACTGACCAAAGAGATATCTTCAATATACTTATTAAAAAATCACATAAATGAATCTAACATCATATCTCAACTTAAAATCTTGAAATGTAATATCGAGTCTATTGGTATAATTTCTCAATAAATTCATTGTATAGATCTCTGATATTGAGAGCTCCCCATGATGTCAACAAAGGGATTTCTAGTTTTCATCTTTCTCATTAAAAACGATATCATTCTTTCTTTTCCCGATTCTATAAAGGACAAAAACGGGTAAGCTCTTTCGCAATTATCAGAAATCTTGCATTTTTTTCCAACAAACTTTAGACAACCTATTAATTATAGAATCAGTAGGAAAGTCATTGGCCTTGACCATAAGGACGTAGAAAAATCAACTTAAATATCCTAAAGATAACCCAATCCTAGATGCTTGCTTTCTGGATCGTATTTGCGAAGTGGTTGAAAAGAAGCTGTCATATGAACCTCTTGAGCTTTTCAAATGGATTTCTATAGACTAGGAGGTAGATACATTTTAAACGATTCCATGAATGTTAGAAAGGGAAAGTCTAATGCATTCTTCGTATGCAGGGAAGGAAGGAGAAAGGAGGTAAAGAGATTTAGATAACTTTTAATGAGGAGAAAAGAAGAAAAAAGAGAGAAAAAAATATTTTCCCTCCTTCCCCTCAAATTGGGAGGTAAAAAAGGAGAAAAGAATCCCCCTTATTTTTTCACTCAAACATTTAAATAAAAAGAAAAGTATTTCTTCCATCCTATTCCATCTTTTATCTTTCTCTCCATTTTCACCAATTGCTCTGTCATGGTCAAAGTAGAACGTGTACATCAGAAAAGACCAACTCACTTGGTCCCTTGTATATTGAATTGGAATTTTCAAGATTTATAGCCACGTCTAGAGAGAATGCTCACTAACACTGTCACCATTCTAGGATTTCGATTGGGGGAAAATTAATTGAGAGACAAGACCCACTTGTTGAACAATCTCTATAAACATTGAAAGACAAAGGGAAGGGATCCATTATCCATTGATAGATTCACAAAAAAATTGCCAAACATAACTTTCTCAAGTGACTCTCCAAGCTCATGAAGGATCAATGGCAAGTTGGGCATCAAGAAAGGAACCATTAGGAAAGTACTTACGAAACCTTTAAAATAGACAGGACTTAGTCATGAGTAATCTCCATCCTTAATTACTATTACTTACCATGCACAACGAATTGAATGTTCTTAAACCTTTGAAATCTAAGCCACATGTATATGTCCTTTCGAGTACTTAATTTATCCAATCTCATTTAGTGTGTTTTCCTGTATTCTCGAAACAGCCCCACCAATAGTTTTGCATCAAAACTTGTGCAAGTCATCACATAAGCTGCCCAACAATTTAAAACCGGTGATGGAACAAGGGACGGCCAAATAGGTGAGAATACCAACAAAAAATAAAAAAACACTCCGTCCTATGATCCATCACCTTGTTGCTTATACTTTCAAAAGTCTAAAACTTCTTTCCCTGAATGATAGAATGAAGACATAGTTAACAATCTTGAGCACCAATGCAATGCATATAACTGATCAAATGAAGGTCTTAACCCCTTAGGAGAATTTTTGCTCATTTATTTTTCAGTCATATCTTTTCTTTCTCTAAGCCTATTGTTTTTTACTTTTTTTAGAAATGAGTCTTTTTTTTTTTGGTAATAAAATAGTCTTCCTTTTATGATAAGTACTTTCATTTGGACAATTTTTTTTTTGGGTAATCGGGCTAATAATTTTACCTATTAAATTTTCAACTAAGAAACCATAATTTTAAAGACGATTTTAATTACTACTAATAAATAATTCTCAAGCAATTTTTCATCTTTATATTTTGACAAAAAAGTTTTAAAATAATCCTTAGCCATTTATGTTATTTATTTTAATTAATTTTAAAATTAGAAACGCAGATACTTTTTCTTTATCTTTTTTCTATTTCTTCTCCCTAACACATTATCTATTTGGGTCAGATACACATAGCCGTATCTCCATATAACGCTCATGATTATTAGGATATAAGACAACAACCTTAATATTGTCTTAAGGCCCAACCTCTTCTTTATTATATTTTCTATTTTAAAAATATTTTAAAATTTATTATTCATTTTCTATGCACTTACAATTATTGTTTTTTTTTTTCTAGGACAAAACAAAGCCAAGACTAATAATGGATCTCAATTGGGAAATGTTGCTAGCATTAGGGAATTAAGGCAGTACGTAAGGCAGATCGGTGTGTGAATAATATAGTTTAATAGCAACGCTGAAAAGCCAAAATCTCCAGGTACACTGGATGGGAAATTAACCTAAAATCATCTGAACTCTGAAGTGATAGAAAGAAGTAAGTGATTGCACGTGAAGGGCGAAAAAAAAGTTAAATTATTACGTAGATCCTTGAATTTTTTTTTTGAATTTTTAAAATTTGTAATTAAATTCTTATAATTTTAAAAAAATTTATTTGAATTCTTGTTGTTAAAAACTTATAATAATACTCTAATTATAAATTGTATTTAGTAATTTAATTGTAAATTTTTGAAACTATAAAGACCTAATTATAAGCTTTATAAGTCTTTAGAGTTTTAAAAAAATTAATTAGGTCTCTGAATTTAAGTTGCTGTTAATAATTTTTAATAGTGATTTAATGACAGGAATCAAATTACAAATTTTTAAGTTTAGAAAGACTTAATTATAAATTTTTAAAACGTAAGAACCTATTTAAATTTTTTTAAAAAGTTTAAGAACCTACAAAATTTTTAACAAAAAAAAAAACTAAAATAAATAATTGATCATTGTCCTCTTCTAAGGTGTTGACTAGTCAGTTGGTGAGTACTCTTGAGGCTCGATCGACGATATTCGAATTTGAGCTTCCGAGGTCAAGTACCTATAATGAGAGTTCGTTAGATGTTTGGTTCACTCACTTTCAAGTCATTTGAGATTTTGAGAACCTATGCAAATTTAAGAGAGAGGAGAGGAGTTTAGGTGAAGCCCTATGTTGGTCTTATGAGAGTCTAACATTATTTTATATGGACTTGTTTCGAATATGAGCACCCATCGGGTTTGACAGATGTAGAGTTATGCACTGTTATAAAAATTATATTTGATTAATAGTTATAATTTTTGATTTAATGATAAACGTTTGATTTAAATACAGTAAAGAATGTAATTTTTTTGGGTGGCTCAAAGTATTCACTATCAAAAACAGCTATTAATCTCTTCGTAATTGGAGTTTCCATTTAAGAAATTAATTGTTGATCACAAAGCGTTTTTATATTTTTATAGGTAAGGACTAAATCTATAAATAAGAACTAAATCCTCATACACATATTTAAATGACAAGGTGAGCTACTATGATGCCACACCTTTAGTTACGCGATAGTTACTTGTGAAGATTTATTATAGGCAATGAAACATCTTTACTTATGTGCTGTATGGAAGTTGGAACGAGCCAAATTTAGTAGATTTATCAATTCTTGGAGGCTGTGAAGCAGAGAAGAGCTTTCCAAAACAATTAACAGCAATATGGTGTAAGCTTTTTTCTTCCTCCACTTAAATTACTACCACCAATTTTGCGTACAACCGTACAGTTAATCGGGAGAAGCAAGAATTTTCCTTTTTCCTTGTCTGTTCTCTATCCGTAAACCACCCAACATTATTATGATGAAGTCCAACACGAGTCTTCGTCAGCTTGTTTTGTAGCCATTTAGTTCTAGCTTTCTAGGACCAATATAACTCCTAACTTATCCAAGCACCTATGCGATCATTTTCAACATTTTTGACACGAATATGATCCATAGGCTTGTCCATTCTGATTCAGCTCCTCTGGGAGTTAACTTAGAACTCTAATTTAGCCTAAATATGATGAGCTTATTTTACATTACTATTTCATATATAAATAAATGTCTTTGAAAAATAAGCCCATAGAAATAGTCTCACTCCAACAACGGTTCGTGCAATTTGCTGACAGTTCACATTCTAAAAACTTAAATATCTAATGCCACATTTGGTAAGCACAAATGATGATTTCATTCCATAATCATTTCATAGAATAAGGGATTCTTAAGTTTGTTAAGAAAAAGAAGTAATTCCATCCCATGCCTTATTCTACATAACTAAAAATAGAGCTGAAATCCATTCTCTCATAGAGAAATAAGACTGAGATTCTATGCTCCATGAATTTAACTGAGATTTTACAAAATGACAATTATTACTCTTACTAAATTTAACTCACTTAAATCTCATATGCAATATAAGGTGCTATCCCAAGAATATTTAAATAATAGGCAAGATAATTAAAAGTTTAATATTTATATTGTACCTACATTTCAAATGATAATGTACATCTTTTATTTTTTTTTTTTTTGTCTTTTTTAATGACAATATTTTTTTTGTTATTTAAGTTATAAAAAAATTAAACTTGAATATTGCTCTCTCAATAATATACATTTACATTACGTATATAAAATATGTATGAAAAAAATTAATTTGTTTTGTTTATCTTATTAAAGGTGTTTATATCATTTACATCAACTTTCATGCTACTCTACATTAATTCTATTACTAAATAAGAAAACTACCAAACTGTGGACTATAAATGACCATGCCATTCTAACTCATGCATATTTCATTCTCATTTCATGAAATTACCATTATGTGTACCAAATGTGATGTAACATGAAAAATTTTCAGCCTCTTTATTCTTTAAGGGTAGGTGTATCTGCATGTTTGAAATAGGCTAACTAGAGTTTAAAACTTCTATTTATTGCGTCTCCCTCCCCGCTATACAATTATCTATGATATATGTATTAAAACAGATTTTAGGATATTTAACTATGTATAGGGTGTATACTCATAAAATTGACTTGGCTATATCTGCCTTGATAGGATTTGGATTATCTAAAGTACAACACCCACGCGTTTATTTTATTTTTTTAATTGTAGTGCCTATATTTACCGTTTGAACTCGATGGCACATGATAGTATAAAGACTAATAGTATAACATAATAGAATAAGACATGATAGTATACCCTTAACATAAAAAATTTAAAATAAAAATCATAACCAATGAAAATAACTTAACTTTTTGACATTTTAAAATCCTTCTCGTCTGCAACGCGAAAAGGAAGAGCATAATGATGGTGACTTTGCAACCATATGCTGGCTTTGAGAAGTGAGAAGCTTGATGGTGAGTTGAGTGGGAATGGATTGGAGAGCTGAAACAAGATAGGGATGTTTTCTGAAGAGTGCTGCGGAGTTTTTGGCTATGCTTTGGAGTTTTGAAAGGGATGGACAGAAGTGATTACACGGGAGTGATTTCAAATAAAATGAGGTAGAAAGATAAAAATATTTTCTTTTATTATTTGAAAGTTTTAATAAGAGAATAAAGAAAAAATTTTCTTAATTATTTAAAAGTTACAATAATAATTAATGAAGTAAAATAAATTATAACTTTTATTTTCAATACTACCCATTTAATTTTTATTACTCAACATTATTTACTAAAGAATTTAAAGGGGTTTCAATTTCAACCCGGAACAATAACCCTGCTATAGTTCTATGCAGCTGCTATGTCCATGGCGTCATTCTCAATGTTGACCTAAGAAGAAAAAATTACATATATATATCATAGATACGTCATTCTCAATGCTGCGGGTTTTTTTATATAAATATACTTAAAAAAAATTATATATCATTTTACCATACTTCTAAAATTATGTATCAAAACACTTATTTTTTTTTTATATTGAGAAGTTAGTTTGGCTCAAACCGACTTCTTAACATTAAAATTCAATTTTTTTTAACATCTTGTTAAGTAGTCGGTTTCTCCTAAACTGACTTTTCAACAGGTTTTAAATTAAAAAAAAAAAAAGAATGTTGAGAAGTCGATTTGAGTCAAACTGACTTTCTAACATAAAAAAATATTTTTTAATATATAATTTTAAAAATATAGTAAAATAATAAATAAATTTTCTTTTAGGTATATTGATATTAAAAAGCACAATGCTGCAAACGGTCATTTTTAAAACATAAAGCCGAATATTGGAAAGGCATTCTTGACAACTTGGAATGGAAGGTGAGGAAGGTACATTTCGTGCCAAAGTAGAATAGAACATGTTCAACAAGACAATAAGTACCTAAAAATAATAAGGGTACGAATTTTTAAGTGATAAGAGTTAAAATTATAAATGACTATGTAAAAATTAAAAAAAAAATATTATGTAAAAATTAAAAAAAAAATATTTCATCTCAAATCTTCTAAATTTAAGAATATGAAAATTTGAAAGTTTGAATAGTATGGTATGATTTGAGTTATCTTCTTTAATCATTCTATTCCATTACTTAAAAAAAATTTAAACAATAGATTAGTGGCCAACAGTGATGGTCAAAATGCATTATTCATGTCTTAGAAATGGTGGTTGAAATGCGGTGACTCACAGAACCCGCAGGGAGAAACACTTGTGAGAAATAGAGATGAGAGTTGAGGGTAAATATGTAATAGACATCTTACCAGGTCATATTAGGTAATAAGAGAGAGGATAGTAAGAGAGAGGATTGTGTAATACAACTATAATGAGATAAAAGTGAATCGTATTTGACTATACTATTACGTGAACATACCAAAGACCTGTTAAGACCTAATACTAATAGCTTACTTATCCCACCAGGTCCTCCTTATTGATGAGCCCAACGCAGCCAAAGTCGATATCAATCTTAATCGTGAGTCTAGACGGATGGAAATCTTTTCATTTACATACCTGTACAGATACATACACCAAAGTTTTAAAAAGAAGAAATTGGTGAAACCATCTCAACTCATGTGGAACCACCTGTTAATCTGACAAATGCCTTCACTTTGCTCAGACCTAAAACCATAGGAAGACCGGCTATAAAAGGAATAATTCACTCTTCATTAGTTTCGTTTCTTCTCTTATGCTTTTTGCCCCAGCTCAGAGCCACTAGTTGACGAGGATTCACTTGAAATGTGAAAGACTTTTTCATTTGACACGGACAGCTGTTCTACTGTCTTCCCACCCTCAAGGCAAACCATGAGATCTCTAAGCTGCATAGTTTAAGAATGTATCAAATAGCAGTTCCATTAGTTTTTTATTTTTTATTTTTTATTTTTCTTTGTCTTTTACATTAAGAGTATCATTGGGTCAGATCTTGTATCAACCCACAAAGTCTCTCTTCAAACAATCTTAAGAGTATACCACTACATCAACTGGTGCATTTAGAAAAATTAATTCCTCTAGGTGCTAGCCACATGAGTAATCAAGGCAGAATAACATATATTCTTAACTACTAAGCCAACCAACTTGCTTAATAGTTTGATTATTTTGATGTATACACAACTATAATGCACCAAACCTAACTTCAGCCATTCCCATAATTATGATTTTTAAAAATGGACCGAACCGGCCAGTCCAACCAATCTGATCGTGACTCAAGTGCTTGCCCAGTTTGATTGATCCAAAAAACTATTTTAGCTATTGAACTAAAAAGAATCAGATTGAACCGGGAAGAACTGGCGACTCAGATGAACCAGACGGGGTTTCTAAAAACTGATTGGTTCTCTCTTTTTTTTTATACTTTTTTTTGAATTTTTTATTACTTTTTCATATTTTTAAATTAGTTTTTTAGGATTTTTTTCACATATATATCTTAAAAGTCATAACTTTTTACTTGTTCGTCTAATTTGGATGCATTTTATATTGATTTCACATAACTTTTTAAGATCTATGCGATGAAAAATGAACGAATAAAGTTGGACCAACTGATTTTCAATTAAAAAAATAATTATTTTCATAATTATGAGTATTTTAAAAAGAAATAATAATAATAAATTTTTTAAATAAGGATTAAACTTTAATTTTTTTCTCTTAAATCTTTGTTACTTTCAAAATAAGGTTATTTTAATTTAATACAATAATAAATATTATCATATGTAGTCAATTTTTATTATTTAGGTTATTAAATTTACTTATATATATATATAAATAATTATGTATATAATTATAATTATAATTATTACATTATTCATTTCGACAACCGATTCGATCGATTAAACCAATCAAATCATGATTCAAAAATCTCACCAATTCAATCTCCGGTTCGGTTCTTAAAACATTGCCCATAACAACCCGTTAAAAAAATCTCCAATCTAAAATAAATGATAGAAACAAGGAAAACGGAATATTTCACCTGCTCTTCCAGGTCCGTTATTCTATCATCCGTCAGTTTTGAAGGTCTTTTCTCCTTGGAAAAAAAACACACCACCTATCAGTTTATAAACCTTAAGAGCCAATTTTTCAATTACCTGAGGTAAAGTAAAGGGATTCATTGCATCATAATTAGAAAGGCGAGGAAAGGAATATCCCTCAAACTGCCAAACACCCCTTAAAGCAGACACTATGTACAGGCTTTTCTGTGACATAAGGCATCTTCATAATACATACTAACTATCCTTTTTATTGAGTATTTGTCAGCTGAAATCCTATCCTATCAATGTCAGAGGAAGAGTGCAGTCATCTGCTATAAAAGAAAAGAGAAACACATGCTAGTGCTAAAGAACTTAAATTTGCTTGCAATGTTATTGCGAGTTTGTGACATATGGAAATTGAAAGGACCAACAGTGTCAATTCTTAAAAATACAATTGATTTTAATCTTATTGGGCTCTCAGACACAAGGTAAAGAGATATACTTTCTATCTAGATCAAAGAAATCTGGTAACCATTACAATTGCTGAAACATCATTTCATGGAGCTTAAAATTCATGGGGATTTGATATTCAAAGAATTTTTTTTAAAAAAAAAAGATAAACGCATGCTTTGCTTTCCAAGTCTCCTCATTTTTCAAAAGGTTCTCATTAAGCTGCATACACAAGTACAATATAACTTCCTCATTAGCAACCTATGTTGTACTGGTACGAGTATGAGTATCTGATACAATATGATATAATATATAAATATGACAAGTATTTAAAAAAATTAAAATATGAGTACGACAACGTATATTGAATAAAATAAATTTATATTTATATATATATAAAATAAACTTTAAATTTGGTAAAATCGCTCACCAATTTACTTTGATTTTGAGGAGGGCAAGATTGCAAGAGTAAGAATATGTTTTAAGAAAAGTAACTAGCGAGAATAAGACTTGAATTCATAGCCCAGATTTTTCGAGTAGTAATATCTTTAGGGTGGTAACTATTCAAAAAACAAAAAGCACAAAGATACAGTAAAAATATGAATGTAAAAGTATTATACACATATCGGTATTAGATACGAATACGATATAGGATACATGACAAATTTTGGAATATTCATTCCTCATAGTTAGCAACCGAATTTCCTGTCCTCGTGATATATTAGCGAGACAACACAAAAGTCTACGGCATGGTTATATGTCATATTATCTAAGAATTCTACAAAAAGAGATTCTCAAGCATGGATTACAACTTACATCATCCAGAAATTTCTTCTCTTTATTGCATCTGTCAAACTTGGACTGTATCTTCTGTTGTTTATGACTGACAGCCTTCTCAACACCTTTCGAAAATTTTCTCTCAGTTTCTTCTTTTACTTCTTGTAATAAGGACTCAAAATACTAACAATTAAAACAGAAACGATTAATCAATACAAGTTTAAAAAATCTAATATATTTATGCTAGACTAAGGGAGGCAATCTTGGCAGATTCACTGCAAATGACAAAATAGAATGCACTTACTAATTTATGGTTTTCAAGTTGAGTAGCAAGCAACTCATTGTACTCATTGACAATCTGTAAAAGGAAATGAATATATTCATGTATCAATGAAAATTTAAACTCACAGATTGAAACTAGGACTTGAGAGAATTATTAAACTACTCTTGCAACATTACAGCTTCAACTTTACTATTAAGTATAGCCTCGCTCATGGCATTATCTTCACAGCTGCAACTTCCACATTTCTGTCCACATTGAGAGTTCAGCTCAACCAACTTTCCATCAGTTTTGGACTGAATAAGTCTATGAACATAGTTGTCTCCCACATAATCCCACACGCGTTTTGTTTCCAGTTCTAGGGAATAGCAATGTTGTGTCTCTTTCCAGTGTATAATGGCATGTCCTCCTTTATATCTAAATCAAGATTTTCTTAGGAATTCCAAAAGACACATGGTTGGGACCAAATACATTAAGATAAAAAAAACTGGAGGAAAGTGTGACAACAAGGATTGAAAAACAAAAGTTTCTAACCTTCCACAGCCAACAAACCCACATATAACACATTCCAAAGGTTCTCAGTGGTTTGACAAACAAAACATATTGATTTTTCAGCTTGTTGCTGGCAATACCGTCATACCTGAAATAAAAATTGGGAGACCAGCAAAAACTTAATTAACTAATACACCAAGATTCAATGATTAACTCTTTCTGTCACCAATCAATAAATCCCAGCTGAAATTAATTATATATTAAAAGACACGCGGTTCCCTCGGACACCCCAACCCCCCAAAGCAGCCCAAAAAGTATAGTCAACTCTTTGCTCCTGGGCATGCCCTATAACATCCTTATTTGCAAAAAACAACAAAGACAATGAAGCCACTTACAGGACAAGAAGAATGTTACGATTGTAATAATAATTAGTTAGTAGTTAATCAAATAAGTAGTTAATTAATGTCAAGTAGTTAATTAGCTATTGTATAAATAAAGTCAAATAGGCTAAATTGTTGATTAGTGAATTGTATTATGAAATGACATTATTGATTTGACAATTTTTCTCCTTTACTCGAAATAAGAAGGTTGTATCAAAGAATCTCCCCATTTTGAGATACACCAACAATGGAAAGAATGATTGCATATAGTTGTAAGAATTCCACTTGTGTCCTGATCTAATCACTCTGCAAATAACCCCCATATGCGAGACTGACTCAGAGATGCTTAAAAGCTTTCATACAGAAGACATTTTGGTGTAATTATACCCTTAAAAGACACATACGTGAATACAAGGCAATAAAACTGAACATACCGAGGCAGACTGGACATGTAGGCTGCTCAGTTGAACTAGCATTAGATGCTTGTGCACGTTCAATTGGGCCTGTGTACTGCACATCAAATGTGAAAAGAAGACAGCAAACCTCTACCTATGTATAGAAAGATCAACATATAGCAACAACATTAATAGCAAAACAAATTCCTAGGTCTTAACCAATGATTGATTTACTTTTCATCTAACAACAAGGAGCCCGGTTGACCAAGAAATGAAAATAAATAAATAAAAACACTAAAGAAAATGCAAAAGGAACTGATAGGGTATGATACCAGAGTGAGTTGTCAATAATTTATTGATTTAACATTAAATGTTTAGAAGTCTATTAAATATAAATAGCAATTAATAAGTGTTTTGATAATTCACCATAAATACCAGTACCTAATAAAAAAAAAATTGAGTATCAAAATAATCTCGCAAGTAACATGATGAAACTGAAATTCCTCAAGCATCAGTAAGAGAAAAGCACACAAATGAATTATGAACCTGACAATCCGCATCTCTAGGATACGCTGAAAATAAATGAACCACATAACTGGCAGAAATCCGCATACATCATGTGATTTGGCACTCCAAGCACACGGACAAGGGGCTTCCGTCCAACCTAACACAAATGAGGATGTTTAAAGATGGGACATTACTCCGGTACTCATCTTTCGTCCAGAGTGAATTGTCTAGTATTTATTAATTGTTATTTATATTAAATAAACTCTTTAACATTTATTATGAAACCAATAGTCAATAATTTATTGACAACTCACCCTGGGTACCATAACAACTCCTTTAAAGACGATCAAATTTCTACACATGGTTTGAACACTGAAAACGGTTTTCATTTCACAAAAAAAATAATAAATTAAAAATCGAATCTTGAAAAGAAAAAAAAAAAAGACATGAATTGTTCTTCAATTTGTAGCCAAAAATAATATCGTTTTGCTTAAATAAAGGAAAATCGGAAAAAAAAAAAAAAGAACTCACGGGAAGAGCGGAAGCCAATGCTGAAGCGGGATCATCGCGAAAGAGATGCACGACGCCTCGGGTCTCCTCGATTCTAGGGTTTCCAGAAGAGAAAGGAAATGCCTGCGTCAAATTGGACAATGAGAAAGATGACGACACGCCAAGTCTAATGTCGTTCAACAATTTATCGCCAACAAAATTCAACTAACTTTCAACGGTGGCAAATGGGTTTGAGCTCAAACGGCATAACACATTGGTCTTAGGTTAACTTCGCTTGAATGGTTTATATTGTGAGTATAATTTGTTCAAGTATATTTTTCCCTATATAAATAAGTAAGCTGTTGTTATGCATGTTGCCTAAAGGCAAATGAAGAATTACAAGAGACCAACCTGTCCGGTATATATATAGAATTTCCTAAAGACCACTTCTAAATCCTTGAGTCAGAATATTGCCATAGCTTGTTAAAATCCAGAAACAAAGCAATAGGGAGATTAAATTAAGTTTTGACATGAGTGCATTTGACAGATAAGCATATATGAAAGACAAAATCATATCATATGAGAGACATTTTATCCAGAGAACTAAGTTGGAATAGTAAGATACCTCAAGCGCAGCATAAATCTCAGTATTGAAGGCTGTCACCTCATCATTTTCATTGGTACCAAATTCCCTGAATAAAACAGAGCAGCAACAAGATTTAGTCCCATGAGTTAGCAGCACAAATTCATAATTAAAGAAGAAAAATAATGGAAAATTAATATCTCAATATTGTAGGAACAGTTGAGACATTATTATGATAATTTAAAGAAGTCGGAAAACATAAAAGAAAATAAAATCCACAATATTGAAACCAGAATCAGAGTCCCACAGACCTCCAGTGAGTCCCTTACAACCATGAGGTCAACCCCTTCAGTAACCTCTCTCTTCAAAGTTGAAGCATCCATTTACTACAGAAGAATTAACACAAATTAAAAGGTTACTAAAGATATTACGCAACTGAAACTGCATTTTCTTCTCTTTTCACTCTCTTTCTTGTTAAGCTAATATAACGGTTATCACTTATTGTTGAATATCAACAGAAAAAAAGTGTGTCTATTTCACTCAATAATATTTCCTGCATTAACTACATAAATTTAAAAATCTCATTTAATTTTCTATGAATTTTACCTATGCAATTTAATTCTGTATCTAAATAAACAATCTTTTATTAATTAATAAATTGAAATCAAGAGTAATGATTTTTATTTAAATAAAGTTTTAGAGAAAGCAGAGGTTTTGAAATTGAGACCCAAACCCTGTTGAGAGGAGAGGAGAGAACCAAAGGATGTGTTCACTCATTAAC
The DNA here is from genome assembly GCA_023212625.1 of Styphnolobium japonicum. Lineage (NCBI taxonomy): Eukaryota > Viridiplantae > Streptophyta > Magnoliopsida > Fabales > Fabaceae > Styphnolobium > Styphnolobium japonicum. Next base: position 6,528,925 of record JALBWW010000007.1, on the reverse strand, counting down.
ATTTCTAGTGGCCTTCGAGTTCGACCCTTCCCCCGCTTTAGCTTCTTCATTCAAACCCTTTTCTATTCCTCCAAACACGCCCAATTCAATTTCTTCTCTTCCACCAAAACCCCAACCCCTCAAGCTCAACGAGCTTCCATTGATCTTGATCACACAACGGTTCGCGAAACCCTTCTCTCCTTCAGCAATGACTGGAAGCGCGCATTCGAGTTCTTCAACTGGGTCGAGACCGAATTCCACTTCCGCCACTCCACCGACACATTCAACCACATGCTCGACATTCTGGGTAAGTTCTTCGAGTTCCAACTTTCTTGGGACTTGATTCGACGAATGCAGAAAACCCCATTTTCTGTCCCCGACCATACCACGTTCCGCGTCATGTTCAAACGCTACGTGTCGGCCCATCTTGTGAACGAGGCCATCGACACGTTCGAACGACTGGGGGAGTTTCATTTGAAGGATGATACCTCGTACTTTAACCTCATCGATGCGCTGTGCGAGTACAAGCACGTGGTCGAAGCTCAAGATTTGATTTTTGGGAAAAACAAGAACCTGAATGTTGATGATGGCAAGGGCAACGCTAAAATTTATAATATGGTTCTTCGTGGGTGGTTTAAGTTGGGACGGTGGAGCAAGTGCTGGGAATTTTGGGAAGAAATGGAGAGAAAAGGGGTTCATAAAGATCTGCATTCTTATGCAATATATATGGATATATTATGCAAAAGTGGGAAGCCTTGGAAGGCTGTAAAAGTATATAAGGAGATGAAGAGCAAAGGTATGAAATTGGATGTGGTAGTTTATAATATTGTTATTCGTGCCATTGGTCTCTCCAATGGGGTTGATTTTTCAATTAGGGTCTTCCAAGAAATGAAGGAGTTAGGGTTTGAGCCCACTATTGTGACTTTTAACACTGTCATAAAGCTTTTGTGTGACAACTACAGATATAAGGAGGCCCTTGCATTACTTAATATGATGCGCAAGAATGGTTGTCAGCCAAACTCGTTTTCATATCATTGCTTTTTCGCTTGTATGGAGAAGCCTAATGAGATACTGACATTGTTTGGTAGGATGATTGAAAGTGGAATTCGTCCGAGTAAGGATACCTATGTGATGCTTATGAGGAAGTTTGGGAGGTGGGGATTTCTTCGGCCAGTTTTTCTAGTGTGGAAGAGAATGGAAGAACTTGGATGTAGTCCAGATGCTTCTGCTTATGATGCTTTAATAGATGCTCTTGTGGAAAAGGGATTGATAGATGTGGCTAGGAAGTACGATGAAGAGATGTTAGCAAAAGGACTTTCATCTAAGCCGAGGAAAGAGTTAGGGACAAAGCTGGTGACAGGAGAATCTGCTAATGAATAGGCATGGACCGCATGGTATTTAAGCCAATTATAGGCATACGGATACAAGTCTCACTTTTTCTCAAGTGGTGTCACTGGGAAAAAGAGGGAAGGTTAAGGAGATGTAAGATGCTAGAAATTAAGTGGCATGGCAGATTTTTTTATATGATGACTTCAATAGAAGACGAGAAATGTTGGTATACCCATGAAGAGAAAAACACTTGTACAAATATTTGTAGCAAGTTTGTTCACCCTTGAACAATAACTGCCCTCTCGTGACCAGATTAGATGCTTCACTGTTGACTCTATCTTGCATAGATTTGGCCGGTGCTGGTTTTTGAGATCCCTGTGAATTTCATTATTAGGAAAGTTGAGGCCATGTTAATTGAATAGATTTAGTCAGAGAGAGGGCTATTTGACATCTTACTTAGGCAACTTGTTATTTATGTCATGCTATTGATCTGTACAAGATTCTGAGCCCGAGAGTTTATTCCAAGTTGAATTGGACTTGGGAGGAACCACACATAGATGATTATCAACTTCTCATATCCCTTTGCTGGCTAGTCATTTTTGTGGTTAGTAGCACTGACTGGTGATAGTGGTGGCAAGAAATTGCATTGCTAAGAGTGACAGCAATTTAGTCCCCAAATCTATCTCAGATGTTATGTGCTCTGGTTGCCTTCATTGAGGAGAGAGTAAAAATTTTGCTTTAAATTTTTTTACTTTTGAAACAGATCTTCTGGCCTATTCCACTTTCCGAAAAGGAGTGATGGATTTCTCTTCAATAGTTACTTTCAAGTTTCAAGAACTGTACCTAAGATCTTGGAATTGAAAATGAGAGTATAGGGTTGTCAGAATGCCAATGGCAATGACGATCTACAATGATCCACTGCATGAGTACTTTCGAGAAAAATATGAAGTAGACTTTACCAATCTGCCATGAACAGAAAATCTACTGATTTCTGGTCTACAATTTCATCTATATTTCTTATATGACTCATTGACTTTTAACTTTTAGGATTCATGTAACTATATAAATTTGATTGAGCCAATATTTCCTTTTTTTCCCTTTAGAATAATTTTAGAAAGGCACTGTCTCTGTCATCTTTTATAGTGGTTTTATTGACCAATAATGCATTGGAGTCATTGGATGAGTGAGTTGGCTGAATTGAGTGTGGCACAAGTTACTGATGCAGCATTTTAGTCGTCCATCATTGATATTAGTTGTAGAACTTGTTTACTTAGACAGAGCTTGAAGTTTGATAGGATCTATGTATGAAAGGAATTACTTTCTGTGCAAACTGCTACTTGGAACCAGCAACTTTTTTGGTAGCTATATTCTGCTGATAGGGCTAAGGAAATTAGTCAGCTTCCTATTTCCAAATATGGTGCTGAATACACTTTGTTTTGGAATGGACTTTCTTCTGGACAGTATTTAGTTTAGGCAGGACATGAGTGACTTCTGCCCCAATATGCAGTAGTACAGACTTTCCACGAGAAGAATTAAGGAAGCTTCAAGTGGCTTTGTGTTTGATCATATTTCTCTGCAAGTTTTGTGATAATGCCTTACCTCTATCCACTACTCTGGTTGCCAGGCATTGATCTCAGTACCAACTGAGTTCTTGTTTTGTTTTCAAGCTGATGAAACTGTGGACCGCCTTTTCTTGAACCGTTGTTAATTAGTGTGGTATGTTACTGATTGTCAATTACGTTTGACCAAATTCAACCAAATACTAAACTTGATTGGTTTTGAGTATGGTTGCCACATTTGCCTGGACATGCATCAGAGTTATCTGAATATTCTTTGATTATGGGCTCTCTTGTTCCACCGCAACCAAGTTCATTTTGAATGAGCTACTCCCTCTGTATTGTTGTGCAGATTTTCATAAAGGCTAGCAGTGCATATATTCGAAGCTGATTAATATGAGTGGGAGACTGAGGCAATATCATCACCTTTCAGTGGCTGGACCTTTGCAATTGCCTGGGTAGACTGTTGATTTTGCCTAGCGTAGAAAATCTAGCAGAAGCGAGCTGGGTTGGTAGGCTTAGCTTTGGCTTGGCGGAAGTCAACCTCGACACTGATAAATGAGGGTGGCTTCTGAAGCAGTTAAGGACACACTTTGTAACTCCTCTTGCTGGGCTTGTATGGTTCTTTAGAATTTCTCACTTTATTTGTTCAGAGAGACCTGAATATCTTCCTAAGCACCCTTGTTTCATGTTTCTAAAGAATGGGCTAAAGATTCCTCAACGACCTTTCCCTACTTTAGTTTGGTGTAAGCAAACTTGCTGTGGGTTGTTTCTTGTATCATACAATGCTATTAAGCTGTTTTGGGATCTATCACCTTTTAAGTGTGAGATTAATCTCCTTACCATTCTTTACAATAGCATCTTTTAAAATTCAAGAATTTGGTATCCTTCTAAAATTGTAAGTGACTTATCATTCCCACCTTGAAAAGCCTTTTAGTTGTTCTAGTTACATCTTGTTTAGGAGTAGTTTATACTCTGCCACCACTAGAGCGTGTAGATTGTAGTATGAGATATGAACTCATATCTGATTCTTCTGGCACCACTTGCAGTCCCTGTTATAACTCTTCTGCTTTCTTCCTTTTTGGCGAACTTATACTGTTAATTTCTGTTTGTATGGTGCTTTGTGTCAACTCAATAAAAATCTGTAAGAAAGAAACGGAGGTAAAGGAATTAATGGAGAAATCTATCTTATCCCTATATGTATTCCTATTTTTAAGTTATTTTATAATAAAAAATACTATTTTTTAAAATAATTTAATAATTTTTTGGTTTGGATAACAAAAACTCTTAATGATAGGATAGAAGGACCCAAAATTAATCAATGGATTCGAACTTCGTAATATGTCCCATCTAAACTTGGGTAGTACTACTATGAGTAACGACCACGTGATAATCCTGCACTAGTAGTAGTAATAATGTAATAATTTGTGGACCTAAATTTATAGTAAACAACAGCACCACTTGCCCACTGAGGACAATGGAAAAGACAGCTTAACATTTTATTTTATTCAATTAATTAAAAGAAAAAGGACAGCCTCAAAATCACGTTCCCACTTGGAAATTTTTTTTAAATGGAGAAGGCTATGTTTGGCTCAGACAAGTCTACTAATAAATTAGTTTTTAATTTCTGTTGCACCACTACATAGTTTAATTTGTTTCAATTTTATGTTCACATGGCGAATATGGCTTCCAGAGCCTAATAGAAATAAAAGCAGCAATCATGAGCTCGTGAAAATGGAGGAAGGAGAGCTGCTCAGCACTGGCGTTATCATGAAAACAATCCTTTGGTCAGAATATTATTAACTTATAAGCAGGTTGGGGTAGTGACATGTTATTTTGCTTGTCAAAGAATTTTTTTTGATTAAGTAAACGAAGAATCGTTCAAAGAAACCAAGCTTTACCATATTCTTTACTGTTAAAAGTACAAATAGTTGAGACATTTAGGGAAGCATGGTTTATTATAGTCATCTCATTTAATATTAAATATGTGTAAAACTATATGTCATGTTACAAATATGCTTATATTTAAAAAATATTTAATTGTTGAATATATAAAATGCTTATATTAGGCAATGTTTGCTTAAGAATTTTTTTAAATAATTTATTTTTATTATATTACATGGAATCTATGCAGCCTGACTTTGTACATGGTACAAAACATCAGATTTAGGCTCGAGTCAAGATAACGTAAAAGAATGGTATAATTAATAACGCTGGACATTTGAATTTTGTAAGCATGAGAAACGCATTCTTCATTGTTTAATTGGAAGCTACCAAACAAGGTTATAATTATTAATGGTGGTAATAATATGGACTACGCCTATAGAAAGCTTCATTCTCTTAACTCCTTCAGCAAATATACTTACTACTATAAAATTGGCATCCCTGAAATTAGTTTCTCTAACAACATCACGCATGTATATATGATGTATATCCTCAATATCAAATGACTCAAATCGAACTTTGATGAAGATCAGCTTGAGGACGATGATGAATATCATGAATCCATCTTTCAAGTGCTCGCGCATGTGCATGTAGTTTGCTAGGCCTTAGCTTTTTTAAAAAAATTATTTTTATTCCTTTCCGTCAGTTGAACCAATAAAAACTCTTGTATAGGTATACATCACGTATGACATCTCATCCTTGTTTAATTAAGCTGCCTGTTGTTGCGCTAGCAATACTTGCACAGCTCTATCTGTTGAAAATGTAGGGCAGGGTTCCATGGTTAATCTCTACTACTTCTCCTTTTCTAGTTAGCTATCAGAGTTCTGATACCATATAAAAAGTTACAGCAGAAACGTAAAGATTGTGGAAAAGCTTAATTTTATTTCTTGACTATATATGTGTCTAAATATACAATACAAGTACTGTGAAAAGGATGAGTCATGAGATGATAAATCAGCAAATAGATAATTAAACAACAAATTGCATTTGAATATAAAATTTAAACTTGGTTAACTTACATAAAGGTAATATCCTAGACAAGGAGAACTCACACTAGGATTTTAATTTGAAGCTAGCTGATGATTCAATGTCCTTTGCATTTGACTCAGTTAAAAAGACTAACAAACTAGTTTCTAATTTGGATACTGACATTCTAAAACACATGTATGAGATTGCATTAGGTATATAATAGATGTTACATTACTGGTTTTTTGAATTTTATTCAAGTTGGCACTAAAAACGGCTTTATGGAGACGTAGTGTAAAATATCAACCACTGTCTTCCAATTTTCTAGTGTGTGTACACGCACACACGACAACTCTCCTAATCCCAAGTAAAGGGTGCATTTCATGACGAAACCCTTCATGAGCAGCTCTCCATTCTCTACCTTAACAAGTTATTTCTTGTCTAAAGAAATGATTGGTCACTTGAATTATATCTTCTTTCTCCTAGCTCTGGCCCATTGAGAGAATTAAAAAATATGGTAAAACTTAAAAGTCAATATATATATAAAGCAAGTTGGGTAACATGGGAAGTTATATTTTTATCTTTTCATCTTCTCAAAGACATCTATTCAATTCAATTAATAAAACAAAAGAAAGGTTGAAAGAAAACAAATTTCACTTTTTTTTTATTATTATTCTACCGTAGGGACGGGGGTGGGTTTATATAGGTGTTTAAGCCAAGGAAAATAACAAAAGCACGTTTAATCTATGTAACTCTTACAGATTCGCACTTCTGAGTTAAGATGACTTCAAATTCAAAGAATGCCATTACCTAACTTGCTGGTGAATGGCGATGTAATTTCTAAATTAAGCATGAGAAACGCATTCCTCATTGTATAATGGAAAGTGGTCCAATAAAGTTCATTACTGGTGCTAATAAAAGCTTCATCCTCCTTTGTACCCTAGGAAAAAGCTTCATCCTCCTAACTATACCCTTTCAGTAAATATAACATCAAAGATTCAAAACTACCATTATCTGCAGTTAGTTTTTCCAACAATATCATATATGTCTTCTCTGAGATCCACTATGTCAAATGACTCTAAGTCCAACTTTGATGAGCTTCGATGGGTCATTCAAATCCGTAAAACCCTTGAAGAAGAGCTTGAGGAAGACGGTGAATTCCCTGTATCCATCTTCAATGTGCCCAGGCTCCTTATGGTTAGTGATCCAGATTCTTATGTCCCTCAACAGGTTGCAATTGGTCCTTACCATTATTGGCGTCCAGAGCTGTATGAAATGCAAAGGTACAAGCTTGCAGCAGCAAAAAGATTCCAGAAACAACTACAAAGCCTCAAGTTAGATAATCTTGTTGACCTATTGACAGACTTGGAGCAAAGGATTCGAGCTTGCTACCACAAGTACCTGGATTTCAATGGCGAAACATTGGTGTGGATGATGGCAGTTGATGCGTCATTCTTGCTTGAGTTCCTTCAAGTTTATGCTATTCAAGAAGGAACAAAGATACCTGGGGTTTCGTCGAGCATGTCTCACTTGGTAGACTATGCTGGGAGGAAATCAGCTCATAATGCAATTTTGAGAGACATTGTAATGCTTGAGAATCAAATCCCATTATTTATGTTGAGAAAGATGCTGGAGTTCAAATTCTCATCACTAGAAGCTGCAGATGACATGCTGATCTTGATGTTTATAGGATTGTTTAAAGAGCTTTCTCCTTTCAAGATGATGGAGGAGTATCCAAATATTCAAGTCTCAGAGTGTGCACATCTGGTAGATTTCTTGTATGACATGACTGTGCCCAAATTGGAACAGCCTGATATAATTGAAGCTGAGTATCAACAAGAAGAAGAGAAGGAAGGAAATGAAAAATCAACCGCTGACTCGAGCCATGTTAAGCATTTCCTTAGTGTACTCTGGAAGCTGCTTTCAAAATTAAACAAAGGGCCAGTGAGTTTAATCAAAAAGGTAATACTATCTAGACCTCTGAAAGTCATTGTTAATATGCCTTGGAAAATCATGTCCAACATTCCTGGAGTAAAAATTCTAAAACAACCTGTCGAACACTTATTTTTCTCTCAAAATAAAGAAGAAAAACCAGAAAATGGGAATTCAAGTTCGAATAGTCTCATGAACAAGCCACCCTCAGTGGAGGAAATCACTATTCCTTCTGTCACAGAACTCTTAAAATCTGGGGTTCGTTTCTTACCCACTAATGGAAGCATATCAAACATTAGTTTTGACGCAAAAACATGCACATTTTACCTTCCCACAATCGGTTTGGACGTCAATACTGAAGTTTTCCTGAGAAACTTGGTTGCATATGAAGCATCAGTTGCATCAGGGCCCTTGGTTATAACCCGTTACACAGAATTGATGAACGGGATTATAGACTCACAAGAGGATGCAAAGATTCTTAGAGAAAAAGGGATTGTTCTGAACCACTTAAAGAGTGATGAAGAGGTGGCTAACCTGTGGAATGGGATGAGCAAGTCCTTGAGATTGACAAAGGTGCCATTCTTGGATAAGGTTATTGAAGATGTTAACAAGTATTATAATGGTAGAATGAATGTCAAAGTTTGGAAATTCATGAAGGTTTACGTGTTTGGTTCATGGCAGTTTTTGACGTTCCTAGCTGCCATCTTCCTCTTGCTCTTGATGGCCTTGCAAGCCTTCTGCTCCGTCTATTCTTGTAGTCGCTTTTTTCGCTCGACCCTACAACAAGGTGATTGATGTCAAGTATTTTAATGGAATCTTCAATCTTTGTAAATTATAACCCAAATTCAGAATTTGGTGTTGGCTGCTTGTTGAATATGTCTCTTTGTCTGTTGTTACGGTTTTCAATGAAGCAACATTCCTTTCATTGTAGCTTAAAAAGCCCCCCCAAAATCATGCTGGTATATATGATTAGTTTGTCTTCTGCTAAATTTCTTCCATCAAACATAAATACGGGAACTACAATAATGGTATAATGGTAATGGCGAAGCATAAGGATTAGTCATACACTCATACTTATATGGGTACCTGGTTTAACTGCTTTTGATAACTGTATGGCCGATTTGCCGGATTTGGATTCTTTCGGAAAATGCATGATGCTGTAATTTTTTTTTCGAGAGGGGGGTGGGGTACACTACCTCTCCTTCCTCTTTTCCTTGGGCCTCTTAAGGAATGCTGTTAAAGTCGGACTGGACACTGGACAGTGAACTGGAAAAGTTTCTGATTCAAATTTAACCGGTTTAATCGTTTGGTCGAAATTGGATGATGTCATAATTACATATTAAATAAACAAATAAAAAAATATACATATGCATGACTCATAACTCAATTAACAATAATAAAATATATAATAAGGTTTTGGGATTTTAATTATTAAGCATTATATCACTCTTAGTTGAGTAATTAAGTGATTGAGAAATTAAAAAAATTAAAAAAAAAAAGAGAGAGAGAGAGGGCCAGTTCAACCAGGTTTTATCCAATTTTGTCTGATTTTGCCTAGTTTTGACAGGTTTAACCCGGTCCAATCATGAATCCGATTCTGACATTGAATCATAACTGGATGAGAACCCGGTTCACGGTCCGACCGGCCGGTCCGGTTCGGTTCGGTCCAAACATCCATGCTCTTAAGGGAGTTTCCTAGGCCTCACTCTAGTACTAAACCAAAATAAATTAATTAATTAAAAATAAAAAAAATATTTTTACCCAAAAATAAATAAATAAAAGAGAATCCAATTTCCTTTGTGGCGATAATAAACCTCCTTTTGGTTGTGGGCTTCGGCCCGTTGCAATATTAAAAAAAAATAAAACTCCTTTTGGTGTGCAAGATGAACATAATTACTCAACGATCAAATTCGTTAAAATCATTTTTTTTATAAAAAGTTATTAGATAGTAAAAATGTACAAATTTTTACATCAGTGTCCCCATATCATAATCCATACACATGCTTCTTTTATTTTGTATACATAACAACATTTAAGTTTAATTGAATGATGATATAACAGTAAAGAATATCTACATGATTAATGATAAATATTAGGAATGATAGCATTACTTCATTTCAGTTAATATCTAATTATAGCTTACATAAAGTATGCGAAAAGTGCGTAAAGAATATCTACATATAAGTTAGTATTACTTTTTCTTTCTTTCTAAAATTGATGTTGGATTTTTTTAGAATATTGATTTATATTCACATACTACTCACGCATATTTTTATGTAAATCACTTGATAACATTTTAACTCCCGCTATAATTTCTTTTTTAACTGTTAAAGTTTCTGCGTATGCAACTTTATATCATTTGCTGATTTGTATGTTTATTACACAAAGTTGGTAAGACATCCTATGAATCAGTGATAGTGCTGTTTATGATACACAATCGTTCTTCCTCCCTCTTATATTTTTAACCGGTAATACGAACCATATGCCATTTATAGTAATCAAAAACCGCGTTCGTGGATTGGACTAGGCGTTTACTAAACTTAAGACCTTAACAGATTTTTGAATTCTGCATATATCTAAATATAGTTGTTCAGAAAACGGTCTTTCTCTTCACCTCTCTCTCTCTGTGGTTCTTTATGCTTAATTTCCTTGTGCAGTTTTTCTTAACTCATTATCTCCTTCTCCCTGTTAGGAAACATCTTTAACACCATGACACATTTCAAAGAAAACCCATCTAAAGTATTGCCATAAAATCATCACACCAACATTCATTATATAAGCATCCCAATCGCAATTGCGGCACCAATATTGCGATTGGGAAGCTACTATCACCATCACGTTTGGCCATAACTTTGAGACACAATGACACGTCTCAACCTCAAACTCAATCCTTGTCTTCTACTTTCAGTTTTTGTTCTCGTTTCATGGAGCTTGTTTTCGCCCTGCCATGCATACGATGATGGATTCCTAGAAGGATTTAATGATATAAAAAGTACTTTTAATTTTCTTTTCTGTCCTCTAAAACGGGTTTTGATTATATTATTCCCATTCAAATGCAGAAAACTTGGGTCTTAATTTTCTCTTCTCTCTTCTGCTGTTTTCTAAATGATGATTTTGGTTAATTTGAGAAATGTTTTTGTTTATCGAAGGCTTCATAACTGAGGGGGATAATACTACCAATTTATGGAGTAATACGGCGAGTCAGTTACAGAATGCAAATTCTACACTTGCAGATAACTCAACATTGCCATTAGCTGCAGAAAGAACACGAAGGATTGACCCTAGTAGTGATTTCAATTACTATGAGGCTGGATGGGATATTACCAATAAACATTATATTCTGGTGTGAGCTTCTTAGATTTCCAATTACATGTAATCTATGCCCAAGTGGCTTAATTTTCATATTCTTATGGACATGGTGAACATGGAAAAGAGAGGTTAATTAGGCAAGTTATAGGACAATTCTCTTTAAAGCCAAATTAAATTCTTGCATTTTGCATTTCTTTTTTTTCCACCTCATTTTCTTAAAGAACCATTTGTTAATGATGATTGATGCTATTATCATTTCTTCCTATTTACTCGGCAGAACAGCTGCCCTTTAATCTCTAACTTTCGTTCTTCATATTTCACTCCTTTGGATGTTTCACCAAATGATATGAGTATAGATTAGACTAATTCTCTCATGTTGTAATTCTTGTACAAGTTAAGATATTTAGTCTTTCCGTATGCATTTTCCCCTGTTTCTTCAACGGTTATTTGGTTCATTTCCTTCATTACATTTTTGGCTGCTTTCTGATAAACCTATCTTTTGTTTCACTTCCTACAATATGGTTTTGGTGCAGTCTGTTGCTTTTTCTGGTACTCCTTTGTTTGTCTTTGCTGCCCTCTGGTGTTTCACTGTGGGAATATGCTTCACCATCATAGCTTGTTGCCATTGCTGCGGCTGCGGCAGGAACAAGTCTAAGACAGATTACTCTCGAAAGGCTTATGCAATATCTCTCATCTTTCTCGCAGTCTTCTTGATCATGACAATGTAGGTCCCCTTTCTCTTCCCACTTTTGTGTAGAGCTTTGGGGTAGTAATAGTATGTTTGAATCTATATTAGTGTCCACTTCTATATTTCAGAATTGGAGGCATTTTCCTTTACATTGGACAGGGGAACTTCCAAAGTACTACAAGCGATGTATCGGTTGTTCTTGTCACAAGAGCAAATACAGTGGTTGATATTGTTCACAATGTGTTGACCAATCTTGCTGCGGCTAGGAAGGTGGGAGTAGGTCAATATTCTCTCCCAGACGATATCAAGCGAAACATTGGAAAGGTTGAAAAACTGTCTAATCAAACTGCAAATATTAAGAGCCAATCAGAGGAAACAGCAAAAATCTCAACCAAACTCCTGAATGTTGTGTGAGTGAATCCTACTTTATGTGTTTCCTTTATGAAGCTTGGATTTATTAATTGGATTCAACTTACTGAACTAATGGTTATCAACTCCAGAAGTCATAGTCTTGTCGTGGTTAGTGCTCTGATGCTTATCTTGGCAGTTGTTGGCTTCAGTAAGTATATCAAGTCCTACATGATTATTACCTTTGAACAAAGAATGCCTTTGGCTCACAATATTGTTATAATTATTCATTGCAGTAATCTCACTTTTTGGCTGGAAATTGATTGTCTATATGTAAGTGACTCAGTTCCATTTGTTTATTTTTTATTCTGTTCTTGAATTGGTTGTCTAATCTGCAAAGGTTTCATTTTTTTGTGGTTTTTTATTCTAATCCAAAATAAAATCATTGCAGCTTGCTCTTCATAGGGTGGATCCTTGTCACAGGCACTTTTATATTGTGCGGTATATCTCTTATTGTTCAAAAGTAAGTTCCATCAATTCATGTAATTTCACACACCAACCATGTTTTCTCATAATTTGCAGGCTTTTGAGATTTAGCTAACAATATGGCTATAAGGGTACCTTATCTTTTGAAATCCCTCTTTGTTTTTGGAAAAACTTTGTGCTATTTGACAAGCATTAACCATATTATGACAAGATCTAAGTTGTTTTCTACCAATACAAAACATCTAAATCGCCTACTTCGGCACTCACCTAAAGGTTCAATGAGCATTAGTATATTAGACAAGTTAATTTCAGAGGTTCAAGCTTCAAATTAAAATACCATTAAGCTTCAAGCTATGTAGTTGATTCATTTCTTTTCTTTATTTTCCATTTCCAGTGGGGTAGCAGACACATGCGTTGCAATGGAAGATTGGCTTCAACACCCACGAGATCATACAGCTCTAAGCAAACTTCTTCCTTGCATGGATGAGGCAGCAGCCCAAAGAACCTTGGACACAACCAGAAACACCTCATTCCAAATGGTCAATTTGGTTAATGCATTTGTGATTAATGTGGCTAACGCCAATGTGCCTCCTTTTGTAAAAGATATCTACTACAATCAATCTGGTCCATTCATGCCCCTGCTGTGCAATCCATTTTATCATAACTTGACTGAACGGACATGTAATACCTTTGAAGTGGACTTAAAGAGTGCACCTACAGTAAGTTTGCTTCAAAATTAAACCACCATTATGAAGTTTTATACAAATTTTTTGTCAGTGCATCATGCATGGTTTAGAAAATATACAGTTTTGCATTAAACTAGATAAAATTTTCAATACACACTTGACTTGGGAATAACTTTCTTGCCATATTTTTTTTGGCTGAAAATAAGTGCCTACATTTCAAATAATGCATTTAAGTGTTTACACAAATTTAAAATTGTTTGACTACAGCTCATATACGAAACAACTTTTTGTACAAGCTATTTTTGGCTTATTATGAAAATAAGCTAAACAGTTTATTTCGCTCTCTGATATGCTATTTTATATAAACTCATGTTTGTGATATTGAATTAGCGCTGAAAGGCTATAGTGGTGAATAAAACCAAGCTTCTCCTTCTAGCTTCATTTATCCTCATCTGCTAAACAACATTTTACTGTTTAAAACTAGAGTATGGTATTGATAACCATCATGCTTTTTAATGGCCAGGCATACCAAAGTTTTCTGTGCGATGCTTCCCCATCTGGTCTCTGCATTACCATGGGAAGATTGACTCCTTCCCTCTACAACCAGATGATGGTGGCTACCAACATGAGTGACACACTGCATCGAGATGGTCCATTCCTGGCTCGCTTGGTAGATTGCTCCTTTGTTGTAGAAACCTTTGCTCATATCAATGAGGAAAATTGCCCGTTGTTAAGGCGATACAGCAGTCAGGTCTTCATTGGCTTGGTGTTGGTTTCAGTTGCAGTTATGTTTTCTGTGATTTTGTGGGTAGTCTTTGTTAGAGAGAGACGGTTTCAAATAGCTTCAAAGAAGTTCAGAAGAACACATGTTGAGGTTCAATAAGAAGAAAAGTTCATTAGAGAGCTAATTGCACTACCATCAACTTTTATTATTATGAATTTTTAATTATAACCATCAACAAATGAAACTTGTATTGTATCCATAGCTTGGACCTACCCCTGAACCCCTCCACTTGATTATCCAAAATTCAGAGCCACTAACTCTGGATGATTTTTTTCATGGAGTTACGATGATACCCTGATGGGTTTAGTATTTAGGGTGAGTTGTCAATTATTTATTGACTGTTAATTTCACAATAAATGTTAGAAAGTCTATTAAATATAAATAACAACTAATAAATGCTAGACAACTCACTCTGAATACCTGTACCTTGAAAAAAAATATGGATACCAGAGTAGTCCTCTTTTTTTCAAAAGAAAATTTGTGGGGCTTTGTATTAATAACACATTTCAGTATGTAGAAGACAATTTAGGCAAGAAAGGCGATGTTGTTTTCCATTTTTTTCTTTCCAAATCTAATTTATTACTTCGTTCATCTGAGTAGTGGGCTTCAATTTATGCGTCAGACCAGCTTCTTTAATACTCTGCGTAAGATACAACATTTGGCACGTCAGATGTTACTCATATTTTTTGCCCGAAATGAGCACCTAACTGAAAATTAGATGAGTAAGAAACAGGTACCATTTTTAACAAAATACAACAAGTTAACCAACTGCTAAGGGTTACAGGCACATTATAAAATTCCGCCTCATACATAATTTTCTTTATTGGCAACAACTATCCAATATGTCTTTCATAATACATTATTGCTCAATTAAAGAAGAAACCCCTTAATAGATTTTAAAATCTTTTTTCTTGTAACATTTTAACCACCTCAACCAAAAATTGGAATTTGTTTCGGTGAAAATCTTATTAAAATTTTGAGTTTTCTATCTCTAGTGATTTTTTGATTTCTTGTTTTAATGAAAAAAGGAAGAGTGTGTAAGTAGCATTTTACGACCTTCTTTTTGAACTAGATTACTCTATTTCAAATTCGAGTTAAGGTAGAGGATGATTTCTTATTATCTTTGGAAAAAAAACAACATCATTGCTAGTGTGCTTTGGATTAAGGTAGAAGAAAGTTGAGTGTGATATTCTTATAAGTAAAAACGTTATCAAATTTTATAATTAAAAAAATCTCAAGTAGTTGCTTGAGGACTTGACATAGATTACGCATTTTGATTGAAACACGATAAGGGCAATTTGGCCCAAGTACAGCAGATTAGGAGACAAATTATCGAAATGCCACTCATTTGAAACATATTACCAGCATACTGTCGTTTTTGCCACGTTAGCATTTTTTTTTTTAATATTCCACGTGTATCACGCCAAAGCGGTAGGCGTGATACACGTCATCACGCCAACACGGGTGGCGTGACATACGTGGACACGCTGAAAGCACTAGCGTGATATACACAATCACGTTAAACTCACTGACGTGACAGTACATATCACGCTTAAGTCATTGACGTGATAATGATAAACCGGGAAAAAAAATAATAGATTAAAGATAATCCTAGAATTTAATACAACAAAACCTATATAACCAAAGTCAAAACTTTGAAAAGCCATAACTTTTGACTCGTTTGTCCGATTTAGACGCATTTTATATCGATTCCATATAACTTTTCGAGCCGAGTGCAACCCAAACGCCGTAGGCGATTTGGTCCACCGGAATTCCAAAAAACCCCTTATTTTGTAAGTTATGAAGCTTTTTATGAAAATTATATGGGTATTTCATGAAATCAAGGTTAAACTCATTTTTTCCTTACAATAATTTAATTTTTTTTATTAACAGTATTGGTATGATTTAATAAAAAAATTAAATTATTATAAGGAAAAAATGAGTTTAACCTTGATTTCATGAAATACCCATATAATTTTCATAAAAAGCTTCATAACTTACAAAATAAGGGGTTTTTTGGAATTCCGGTGGACCAAACCGCCTATAGCGTTTGGGTTGCACTCGGCTCGAAAAGTTATATAGAATCGATATAAAATGCGTCTAAATTAAACAAACGAGTCAAAAGTTATGGCTTTTCAAAGTTTTGACTTTGGTTATATAGGTTTTGTTTTATTAAATTCTAGGATTATCTTTAATCTATTATTTTTTTTCCCGGTTTATCATTATCACGTCAATGACTTAAGCATGATATGTACTGTCACGTCAGTGAGTTTAACGTGATTGTGTATATCACGCTAGTGCTTTCAGCGTGTCCACGTATGTCACGCCACCCGTGTTGGCGTGATGACGTGTATCACGCCTACCGCTTTGGCGTGATACACGTGGAATATTTAAAAAAAAATATATGCCAACGTGGCAAAAACGACAATATACTAATAATATGTTTCAAATGAGTAGCATTTCGGTAATTTATCTCTTAATCTGCTGTATTTGGGCCAAATTGCCCAGGATAAGTTCTTGCACAATTCTCTCTCCATATCTCTTTATTTTAAGTTTCTTATATTATTTGGTTGCATTGCATTTGATTTTTATATTTAGAAGTCTGCCACTGAATAACCTAAGAACCAATTCACCCATATATGAATGGTATTGCTTCAGCATAAATTATAGAGATCAAAAGGTAGAAGAAGATTGTAACTCAAACTCAAGGCTGAACCACAGCAGACTCGATTCCTTTTAAGTCTACTCTTTTCATTGGAGTCTGTTTTATATTGGTTTGGGGTTTGTGTTTCCTGGATCAAGAAGCATAAGCATCACATGGTCTGCACTCCAAGTCATAGGCGAAAAGTTGTTGATGTATTATTATGAGATGTGGATGAGAAGTCTCTAGTCAACTGCACAAGTTTGAGTTGAAAGTGTTGATGTATTATTATGAGATGTGGATGAGAAGTCTCTAGTCAACTGCACAAGTTTGAGTTGAAAGTAGAGTCCGCGAATCATCATGCACATCTATTAACTATTTATACATTTATTCCTTAAACAAGGATATTTCAATGGACCATATGTACAATGGCAAAAAAAAAAAACAGACCATATATACTAGGCTACTGTACACGGACTTCCTACTTTGTTATAGTATACCGTCTGTTTGACTAATTAATTTGGAGTCAATTCTTCATATGGATACTTTGTTTTAGAATTTTGACTTGTGTTAATTTCTTAAGATTTTATGTCATTACCAACTTCCTTTTTTTCGCAAATAAATAAACAACGCTAGAGAAAAATGCTAAATGATTAAATTAAAATATATACAAATTTGTGCATTTGTACGGTGAAGGTATGTGTCCATGATTGTGAGCGGTGCCGCAAAGACAGACTTGTAGTGGAGAGGGTGGACCTGGAGGTGTTATGCAAAGCTTGTTGCTTGTAGCCATGAGGTGGTTTCATGGTGAAAGTGCTGGAAGTGGAAATATGGTGAGAAGAGAATTCGAGAAAATATTTTATATGTTTATGTTTGGTCTTTTTTGTCATGTCAAGCCTCATACACGATACATCTATTTCTATTTATAAAGGAATTGGATCATAAATTACAAAGAGTAGAAAGTCACATGTTCTAATTTAATGTCATAAATTCTAATTTCTAAGTTCATGTATGCCTAGGTTCATGCATGTTTACTTCAAGGACCTTATTGTGATCTCAAATATCTCCATAATGGTTTTAAAATTTTCTACATTGTAATTTTAGAGATTTTTACATTATTAATTTCTAACACATGCTCTGGTTGAGAGAATATGGGCTATTATATTTATGGGTAGCTAAGGAACAAGTATTTGGATGCATTATTGCTACGAAGGAACTCACGTGGAAAGAGGTTGTGCTAGCTATGACTTAGAACTGTCAAACGGGTTAACTCGGTTCGTTTAGATTTGTCGACAAGTTAAATGAGACTAGTTAAAACTACCAACGTTTAAATGGATTATAAATTATCTAGCTTGACTATCCTCGCATCAATTTGTTGGTCTAAATGGGCCGGCCACACAAAATTGATTTCTTTTCTACTTATAAATTTTGAAAATAAATAAATTTAATAATCTCATATCAAATATTACATTATATAGATATAATATTAAATATTTTTTAATTATTAAAAAAATTAAAAAAAAATTTAAACAAATCAATAATATAAACTTATCAATTTGAACAAATTTGTTTAAGTGTGAAGTTATGAATTTTGTTTTGTTTTGTTTTAAGGTTTTAACCAATGCCCATGAATTTGACTCGTTTTAATGGACACTATGACCCTGAAAGGGACCGTTTGTCATAAATGTGTACGGCTCAAGGGTGAGGTGGGTGGATTTCTGTCTAGTAGGATCTTGTGCGTGCATGCATGGGAGCTAGCTGCCTTTGTTTCATGACTTTTTTGACTCACCCATACCACTTGTAGAATGTATTTCCCAACCTATTCTACACTTCGAAACAATTTCTGTTAAATATGCCACTTTGTATTAGGTGGATTTTTTTTCTTCTTTTATTTAACATAAGTCGTCCAAGAAATGGACGACTCATAAAATTCTTTTTAACAAATAGCAAGTGGTCTAAATGAGTGACCACATACATATTTTACTTTATTTTAAAATTAATTAATTGTTATTATTTTTCGAATGTGATAGGTAGCTGTGTCAACATGGCTAAAGCTTGCGTGGGAAAAGTTTTCATTTGGTTTTGAGAATAGTATTAGTATTAAAACTCTCAGTTGGTTTTTCTTTTTTATTTAGTCTGTTTTCACAACTGTTGTAACATGATGAATTATTTCTTCAATATTGAACACAGTTTATCTTAGTTTTAAAACGACAATTTGTTATATTTTAAGGTAAATAGACATATTAAAAGTTTAGAATCAAATTCAAACGTCCTTATAGTTTTCTCCCTCTAAAGTCATCCAGACAACTATTTTAAATTTTTATCAAACTCATTGTTGACACTAAAGCTCACATATGTTTCAGGCATATAATATATTAACTATATTATAATATATTACATTATATCTTAGCAATAAAAAAAAATGCTAACGATATTTTTAGTTGAATATTTTGTTTATACGTATCAAATTTGTACCATCTTAAAATTTCAGTAAATTTGAATTTGAACTAGCAGCATTTCAATTATATAGTATAAAATGTTTATTCAATATATGTACCCAAAAACATGTTTGCTAAATTGAGATTAAACTTATCTTACTTGATTATTTCTTTATCAAACACAATTATAATTTGAATATATAATTTTTGCTAGCGCGATACTTAATTTTTTTCATATGAAAGTATTTTTTTATTTATAAAAACTAGTATTTATTTGCAAAATTATTTCTTAAAATAAAAATGAGTAAGTTGTATATATTACTAAATAAGCATATTTATTATTTTATGATCATTATCTATTACGTTGGCAACTTACTTTGTAGGTTATCTCACAAAAAAAAGATGGTGTTTAATTTTAATATAATTTTAATGTAAAAATTTACATTGTCATTTAAATCGTTTATTGTAGGCTATTAAAATAATTTAGTATCTTACATAATTATTATTATAATTAAATTCTTTTAAGATATTAACAAAATAATAACAAATTTTGAATCAAAATTGAAGAATTAACTTTTTTTTGTGTCTTTATATTTTTCTGTGTTATTTTAGTCATTATTTTTTCATTTTATTTTTTAATCACTCAATTTATTATTTATAATCAATGTAATTTTTTATCTAAGTTATTTTGTAAAATGATAATATATGAAACAGATATTAATGTGATAGTATTGGACACAAAAAATCCAAATATAACAAGTCACAATTCAACAAAATGAAAATTAATTATAAAGAGATATTAAATGTAATTAGTAAGTTGAGATATCAAAATAAATAAATAAATAAAAAGAGAGTAAATTGAAAGCAAAAGCAAACATATAAGGATTAAAAACTTAATCAATCCAAATTAAACTCATTAAAAAAAAAAAAAAAAACATCGTTACTGTTGAATTTGCGAATTTGATGCCTTTGTGAGTCGCCATTGTGTTCCGAGCTTAGCTTTCATAATTCGGCAACAAAAATCTCAATCTAAGCTCCGACTCGGAGTCAAATCCTCAAACGCTCCTCCACGCGCAACCGTGAGCCACCGCCTCCTCAGCTTCGCTTTGATAGTGTACCACGACGGTAGCATCTGTTACTTTCGTCGTTTTCTCTCGTTCCAGTGTTTATTTGTTGCACGAATAAATTTTCTCTTTAATTTTTGGCTAAATTATTTTCGATTTGGGCATTTCAAAGATTGAATTTTTCCCAATACCCTTTGATCTTTATAAACCCCTTAATTGGTATCTATTGGCAGTTTAGAAAAAGCCTTCAGCTTTGCCAAAGTGTATTGCATTAACCATGATGGGTAATTTGATTGAAGACAGAGAAGGAAAGAGGGGGTTTTGGAAGGGGAGAGATCTTTGAAGGGAAATAACAATAATAGAATTGTAACTTTTGATAAGTATAAATTGTCAAATGCTTTTTTTAAAAAAGAAAATGTAACAGAGAATTTCCATTGAAATTAAATTTGGAATATAATAGATTAAGAGGAGGAACTCTAGTGAGGAAGCTAAGGTTTCAGGAATTGGTTTAAGAGAAATAGTGGGAATAGGTAGAGTCCTCAAAGATGTAAAGAGGAAAAGAGAGGGAATATTTTTTAACATGAAGAAAAACAGACACAATATAGGAATTTTTTTCTTTATTATAGAAATTAATTACTTAGAACAACTTAGTTAAAGTACAACATGGAGATAAATCAGCTATCATTTTGTATTTCATAAGAGGGATTTTTTTAAAAGTCAATAATTGCCATAAGAAATTAAATACCATTATGCTATTCTTGGTTTTGGAGTAATCTTTATCTCAAATTTCTAAACTCAAGGTTTTGGGCGTGAAGTGTAACTCAACGACACTGCTGTTTCTCTGTCTAAAACATATCAGACATCAACATTCAACACTACATGCTCACACTCCAATAACTTTAAACAGGGCTCTTCGAAATAAAGTCTATTAAATTTTAATATTGGGCAATCTTAGATAATTTATAAACATTCCTTTTATAGAGGGTCTTATGAATTGCACTAGTGCAGTCTTTTCTGCTCGTTTGACTCTTCCCATATATCCCTCCGATTAGGATAGGAAGGTTTGGTCCTTTGTTTCTACTTTCTGGTGATGTGTATTCCTATAAGTCTTTCTTTCCAAGTCTTTTAATGAAGCAAGTTTCTTTCTTGCTAAGCCCCTTTGGAAATCCAGATCTCCTTGAAAGGTCAAGTCTTTTGTTTGGACAGTGGTTCTTAGTAAGATTAATACAAATGATATGCTACAGCTTCATAGACCAAACAAAGCTCTTTGTGTTTTGTGTGTTTCTAGTTCAGAAACAGCTGCCCACTTGTTTTTACATTTTACTCCTGTCACATTTGTTTGGAATAAGTTGTTTGGAATTTTGGTGAATATTGGGTATGTCCTTTTAGTCTAGAGCAGTTCTTTATTGACTAACTTTAGAGTTTTTGGAAGGAGCAAGGAAGGAAAAACTTTATGCTTGTAGTTCTTTGGTGTGCTCATAGTTGTTAATAGCGTGCCATAGCAACTGCTAATGTTTCTTGTACATATATATGCCCCTGTTATATGTTTCCTTTTAGAGTGATTTGATTAGAATGTTCTCTTTTTGGTGCTTCAGTTAATTAAATTTGATGGATTCCAATAATTGGAGACCTAATCAAGGCACTGAACCCACTATGGATACAAGTGATTGGAGAGTTCATCTGCAGCCTGATTCACGCCAAAGAGTAGTCAACAAAATGTAAGCTTCTGTCTCAATACTGTATCACTGAGCTGATTTGATTAGTTTTTCACGCTTGTTGCATATCAAAAGAAAATTAACATATAATTAATTGATCTGTGAACATTTCCAAAAGGTTTCTTTTATTTGTCATATCGAGGCAATTCTATCCAAGAAAAATCAATATTAGTTCTACTGTCTTTTTTTTTTTTTGGTTCTTTTGTGTTGGGGCGGGGGTATGAAAATTTCTCTGATGATTTCATGAAGAACTTTTGACATATAATCATGTTTTGTCTTTTAAGGATTGTCTGATGTTCTTCGCATCTCGATCACTGGCATTATCTAATTATGAAACTATTGTTTTTCATTTTGTAGAACGGACACGTTAGAAAAACATCTTCCTGTTTCTGGTCCAGAGGGATTACATGAACTTCGGAAGATTGCTCAAAGGTTTGAAGAGAAGATTTTTACTGCTGCTACAAGCAAGGTAGATTCATTATGAGGAGCCTCACAGTTACCATTTTCATTTGTGGTTATCTATGCAAACATATACAATATGGAAGATTGATGATTTAATACAGCACTGGTATTCCACTTTTCAGTCTGATTATCTACGGAAAATATCTTTGAAGATGCTTACAATGGAGACTAAATCCCAGAACACCATGGCCAACAATATGCCATCAAATCAAGGTGGCCCTAGCAATAAACCTCCTGATCAAGGTCAGCATTTAATAGCCTTGGTTTGGTGATAGTATTCTGATGAGGTACCAAAGTGGCAAGTCCTATTTATGTATTGAGATATTTGATTATATCTTGTCATCCTGTTCTTATTGTAATTATTCTGACTTTCTGAGTTGTTTCATGTTTGTCAGCTTATGCTGTTGGGACTATATAGTGTCCTATTGCTTGAAGTATCATAAATGAATCAAGTTTTTACTCCATTGGCTCTCCATACTCTCCTTGTCCTTTGTCTTCTTTTCTTTCTTTCTTTTAAATTTTTACATTGACCTTTTCCATGTGTTGTTAAAATTCAAATGCATACTCATGTTATATTGTGATCCATATTTCTTTTTGTTTCCCTCTCACTTAGGAAATCAAATTTTTTCGTAGGACTTGTTTTGCAGCCTCATGTTCATAATCCAGGGCAGCATCATCCTATTCCTTTGCCTAATCAGCCCCATCAACAGCTTCTATCTCAAAACATTCAAAATAGCATTGTAGCTCAACCTAACCTTGCACCTGTATCTAGTCTAGTCCAGACTCCCAGCCAAAATGTTGGCCAGAATTCCAACATACAGAATATACCTGGACAGAATTCAGTGGGGAGCACTATTGGCCAGAATTCCAACATGCAGAATATGTTTTCTGGTTCTCAGAGACAAATGCCAGGAAGGCAGCAAGTTGTTCCTCAACAGCAACAGCAGCAATCACAGAATCCACAGCAGTATCTTTACCAACAGCAGCTTTTGAAACATAAGCTCCAGCTGCAATCTCAGATCCATCAGCAACAACAGCAGACCCTTCTGCAACCAAATCAGTTCCAATCTTCTCAGCAATCTGTTATGCAAACTTCATCTGTTATGCAGCCTTCCATGATGCAAACATCTTCTCTATCTAGCCTTCAGCAGAATCAGCAGTCTAATAATGTTCAACAGTCAACACAGTCCATGCTTCAGCAGCATCCCCAAGTTATGAGACACCAGCAACAACAGACTTCTATTATTCATCAGCAACAAACACCAATGACTCAACAGCCGATGTTGTCTACACAACAGCAGCAGCTTATGGGGCAGCAGTCAAATGCAACAAACATGCAACATGCTCAGATGCTTGGGTCACAGAACAATGTTGGTGATATACAGCAACCACAGAGGTTGCTTTCACAGCAGAATAATCTTACAAACCTGCAACAGCGACAGCAACAGTTAATAAATCAACAAAACAACCTAGCAAATATACATCAACAACAGTTGGGAAATAATGTTCCTGGGTTACAGCAGCAACAGTTGCTTGGACCTGAATCTGGCAACTCAGGCATGCAAACAAGCCAGCACTCTGCACACATGCTACAACAACCAAAGGTTTCAATGCAGCAACAATCACAACAAAATGCATCAAATTTGTTACCTTCTCAAGCACAGCAGCCACAGCCACAGGCTGCACAACAGCAATTGATGCCACAGATTCAAACTCAACCTGCACAGTTGCAACAGCAATTGGGTTTGCAGCAGCAGCCAAATCCCTTGCAACGAGATATGCAGCAAAGATTTCAAGCATCAGGTTCCTTAGTTCAACAGCAAAATGTTCTTGATCAACAAAAGCAGTTATATCAATCACAAAGATCTCTTCCAGAAACGTCATCAAGTATGTACTTACATCTATGCATTTCTATCTGTCTTATATTTTTTGTGAGTTAATGGCTCTATTATCCTGTTATTAGAATAACAACGTCACAAAAAGAATTTAGCATATTGCTGTGCTTTCTTTTCTGTATTTGGATTCAGAAATCAGAACCTTTATTTTTTTGCTTCTCTTGTTTGTGTAAATTATGAGAGTCGTCTTATTTTCTTCTAATTTTCCATTTCTGGAATCTTACCCTTCCTTCATAATTATTCTTTTTTTTCTGCCTTGTCTGAATGATTGTGAGCAGTCTTCAGAAATTCTGTGGTGATGCCCCTGCCACATACATGTATTGTTAACTGGAGTTTATGATTCCTATAGCATAGGACCTTTGCTTCTCAGCCTACAGATAGATAACCTATGGGATAACCCCATATTTCCTGAAAGTATCTTTATGAGAACATAGGCTATAGCCTATAGTATCTCATGAATATATTTTTTGTGATTGATAGAATAATATTCTATGAATTAATTTCTTACGATTACCTCATCTGTCCTTTTTCTTTTTTAAAAAAGAAAAAAAAGCAAATGTCAAGTACTCTTATGCATTTTCTGAGCCTTTTATGCTCATGTGTGTGTCATGTCATATCTGTTGTGGCTTCTCTGGATTCTACAGCACAGACTGCACATCCAAGTGGGGGTGATTGGCAAGAAGAAGTGTACCAAAAGGTAATATGCCATTTTCTTATCACTTTTATTTCCTCACTAAAGTTTGATAGAACAACAGAAATTAGCCAAACAAACCCCTAGAAAAATAAAGAAGAGTTATATGATGACTTTTATTGTGAGGATTTTGCTTAATAGTAAGAACATGAACTCTTCTGTTAGGACACTGAAACTGAATTGTATATAAAATAGGGATAAAACCAGTGAAAATTCCCAAAGGTAATCCTGAGAATTATTCACTGTCCAGAGCTAAGCTCCTCAGAGGAAAAAACACCTGTGTCTTACAGTAATAGCAAAATGGAAAATTCACATACCTTTTTACATCATTATTCTGTAACCACCCGAAACAAACACTCCCCACACCTCCTGCCACATCACCCACTACTAACTTACTTACTCCTCTCCTTTCCCCTTTTTCTCTCTCCTAGAATATACCCTCCAAATCAGAGGTTTCACCTGCTGCTGACTAGGCATTATTTTCTCCCCAAAGGCTCGGTTCCTATCATTGCCCCCCTCTGAAACAGCAGCCTTGTCCTCAAGGCTGAATTCTGGAAATTGGGTGCGAATCACTTCCTAATCCTCCCAAGTTGTATCGTCAAGGGTCGGCCCTTCCATTGAATTAAGCACTGCAGAACCTCAGCCCCTTCCCTAGTGATTGTTCTAGTGGCAACCACCACCTCTAGCTCCTCGTTAGTCTCTAACTCAACCTCCAAACCTTCTAGTAAGTCTGGTTCCACGAAATTGGCCCCTACTGCCCGCTTAAGCTGAGATACATGGAAAACCGGGTGGATTCTGGAATGAACAGGCAACTTCAGCTTGAACGACACCTCACCAGAGTTACCGGGTTCGCAATACTCTCTGGTACGTGGTACGGGTACGGGTACGGGTACGGGGTACGTTACTTCTTGAAATTATGTTCTTAAGAATTTCTTTACAAGCGAAGTACCAAGAATTGGTACGTGAGAATTGGTACGCGAGAATTGGTACGCAATTCGCAGGGTTGGGGAGAGAATCCGGTAACTATGCACCTCACTATACTTGTCCACTATCTGATAGGGGCCATAATATCGAGCAGCCAATTTTTGGTTGATTCTGCGATGAACTGATTGCTGTCTGTGGGGCTGTAGCTTTAAAAAGACCCATTCGCCCACCTCAAAAGCCTGGGCAGCCCTGTGTTTGTCAGCAAATTTCTTCATTTGATCCTAGGCCTTAGATAAATTGTGCTTAAGTTGAGTTAAGGCTTCATCTCTATCCACAAATTCATTAGCCACAGCTTCCACATTGATTTCATTGCGCAAATACTTAATTAACGTAGGAGCCTTCCTGCCATACACCAACTCAAATGGAGTAGACCCGGCAGAAGCTTGATAGGAGGTATTGTACCACAGTTTAGCCCATGAAATCCAATGAGCCCAGTTGTTAGGCTGTTCGGATGCAAAGCAGAGCAAATAAGTCTCCAAGCAACGATTCAAAACTTCGGTTTGACCATCGGTTTCCAGATGATACGAAGAACTCATTTTTAAAACTGTCCCCTCGAGTCTAAAGAGTTCCTTCCAGAAATTACTAAGGAACAATGGATCTCGATCACTTACTATGGTTTGTGGAATCCCATGAAGCCGAACAATCTCTATAGCGAACAAATCAGCAACTGTTCGAGCAGTGTAAGGATGTTTGAGTAGCAAAAAATGAGCATATTTCGATAGACGATCCACTACTACCAAGATGATAGCATACCCCTTTGATTTAGGCAATCCAGTAATAAAATCCAGGCTGATATCTTCCCAAATGCGAGTAGGGATTGCCAAAGGCTGGAGTAATCCCTTAGGAGAAGTAGCTTCATATTTTTTCCTTTGACATACCTCACAAGCCTTCACAAATTCCCCGTTTTCCCTTGCAGCACCATTTTTCTTTCCCCTTGTTGAAATTTCATTGTCAGTTTCTTCCAGTCCATCACGACTTTCCCCAATGTCTTCAACCACTCTATCCCAAAAATAACATCCATACCCCCTAACTCCAGGATATATGCACCCACTGTTATGGTGTAATGTCCCAATCGAATAGCCAACCCTTCACACCTCTCTTGAGCAATCTCTTTATGTTCATCCCCTAGTCTGATGGCCAATTTCTCTGTAACTGCCACCTGCAAATCCAATGCTCGGACCAAGTGAGGAGCAATAAAATTGTGGCTAGCTCCACTATCTATAAGAATCATAATATCCACTCCACCCAAGCTCCCTTCCAAACACATAGTGGAGTTCGTAGACTGAACGTCATCAACCACTCCGAACAAGCCCACGGCCCTGT
Source organism: Styphnolobium japonicum (assembly GCA_023212625.1). Lineage (NCBI taxonomy): Eukaryota > Viridiplantae > Streptophyta > Magnoliopsida > Fabales > Fabaceae > Styphnolobium > Styphnolobium japonicum. The sequence continues at coordinate 6,501,705 of JALBWW010000007.1, read as the reverse complement.
ATTCCCCTTCTTCTTCCACCTCAACCTCCTCCGCCTCCAATACCACTATCTCCCCTCCTGTATTAAGGGTCTCATTCTCGTCCAGAACCAGCAGACAAAGTTACCTCTCAAAACATTGATGCAGAGGGTGAAACTTATCCCCACATCGAAAGCATAGGCCCTTTGCGCGCCGTTCCAACAGTTCTGGGTAGGAAAGATGACGAACCCCCTTCATCTTCCCATTGGGAACTCTCCGGTTGTCATCTAGTTGCTGTCCGGTGGAGGAAAAAGTGGACGAGGGAGCTCCCGTGAAAAAGGATCCTGTAGGAGCCCATTACTTGCTCTCTCGGGTCCTACCCGAATTATTCTGGCCCGAATATTGGGATGGGCCAAATCTGGCATTTGAGCCCATTTCCCTATGGGCCGAAACTCCCTTGTGCCCTGCATTTGACCCAGCCACTCCTTCCTCTGTGCTCCCCACGAACTCCCCTTCGGTATACCCCGTCTGTCCCCTTCTACCTCTCCCCACAATTCTGCTTCTACTGCCATCCTCATCAATTGTACCCGAGATTTTGGGTCCAGCGTACGCACCTTCCTCCTTATCTGAGGTTGGAGACCATTCATCAAATATCCCACGTATTGCTCCTCCAGCAACCTCTCCACTTGTGAGGAGATCACCTCGAAGGCTTGGATGTAATCCTCCACATTTCTGGTCTGCCTCAAAGCCGATAACTCTTCAAAAGGGTTCTCATATGTTCTCCCACCAAATCGATCTATCAGAGCACTTTTTACCTTTCTCCATGACAAATCGTCCTCAGTTTCCAGCAATAAGTTGAACCAGTGAATGGTAACCCCTTCCATGCAAAGTCTCGCTAATTTCACCTTCACTTCATCATAAGTGTTCTGCACTTAGAAATAAAGCTCTGGACGTGTAATCCATCCCCTTGGGTCTGATCCATCGTACATGGGCAGTTCGACCTTCTTCACAGGCATTTTGTATTCTTCCATGATGTCCTGAGTCGTTGAAGAAGCACCACCACCTTCACCTCCACTGGAATCCCCAAACTGCGGTGTCTCCACCCTCTTGCTCAATCCCCTATTGAGCTCCGCTACCGCCTGTTGCACTTCCAGCAGCACTGATTTGAGGTCCACCAGATTGGACTCCAACAATCCCATTTTTGTCTCAAGAACATCAACCCGATCGGACATTTTTGGCAGCATGAACAGATCCTCCAAAAAGCGCTAGTCTCCAACTCGTATTCGGAAGGTCGGACCAAATTGTTAGGACACTAAAACTGAATTGTATATAAAATAGGGATAAAACCAGTGAAAACTCCCAAAGGTAATCCTGAGAATTATTCACTGTCCAGAGCTAAGTGCTCCTCAGAGGAAAAAACACCTGTGTCTTACAGTAATAGCAAAATGGAAAACTCACATACCGTTCCCTCTCTCCCCACTCCCTTTTTACATCATTATTCTGTAACCACCCGAAACAAACACTCCCCACACCTCCTGCCACATCACCCACTACTAACTAACTTACTCCTCTCCTTTTCCCTTTTTCTCTCTCCTAGAATATACCCTCCAAATTGGAGGTTTCACCTGCTGCTGACTAGGCAATATTTTCTCCCCAAAGGCTCGGTTCCTATCATCTTCATTAGTCTTAGAGGAAAAATTATGAAAACTATTCTATTATACTTATATTTCTGAAATCTTTTATCACTTCTGTTCAATGTTTAAATGAACGATACCCATCCTTAACATAACATATGAAAATATGTGCGCTGCACTGCTGCAGCAGTGGAGACTTCTGGTACTTGACCGCCAAAAAATATTTTTCTGTTTTCTGTCTTGAGTGAATTTCTTTTATTACTACCCTTTTTATCCTCTATTAGTCGCTTCCATTAAGAAAGACTCTTTGTAATTATTAATCTGATGCTAAATTGATACGAATGGTATTGCTTCAGTGCAAGCTGATGTTATTGTTTGGTGACTTTAAGTGGCTCAGTTTTCTAATCAATATTCATAGTCATGGGTACACATATGCATGGTTTGGACATCCTCTCAGAGTCTCAATTTAAGCATGAAAGTGAAACTTGCAATTATGATGCCTTAGAAAAGAAAAAATAGAAAGAACTTCTTGTTATCCTCTCCATAATTATTAATGAAACCGTGATACAGGTGTGCTTGCATGAGAGACCTCAAGGTCAAGGTTACTAATGTTTTGATTATTTTATTCTGCTGATTTCAACCTACAGATCAAAACCATGAAAGAAAGTTACATGCCAGAGTTGAATGAAATGTACCAGAAAATTGCTACTAAACTTCAGCAGGTATGTTTACAATTCTTTTTTGACTTGCCAATTTTAACAGCTACTATTGATAAAGCAGCCTTTTTCATTGCAATTATCGTGATAAACACGGGAGTTTGCATCCAATGCGTAGGAGTAAGCTTTATCAAGCCTTCACCCTATTCTGAAAGGAAGCACTTTATTACCTATGTGTTTGCTTATAATTTATTAATATATCTGCTTTTACTGTCTTTAATCCTATGTCTGCTTTTCTCTATCAGCAAGACTCTCTGCCCCAACAGCCGAAGTCAGATCAGCTTGAAAAGCTGAAGGCTTTTAAAATGATGTTGGAGCGTATAATAGCATTTCTACAGGTTTCCAAGAGCAACATTTTACCTAATTTCAAGGAAAAATTGGGATCATATGAGAAGCAGATTTTAAATGTCATAAATACTAATAGGCCTAGGAAAGCCATGTCTTCACTACAGCTAGGACAGCTCCCCCCACCTCATATGCATTCTGTGCCACAGCCACAATCCCAAGTTACTCAAGTGGAGTCTCATGAAAATCAAATTAACTCTCAGTTGCAGCCAACAAATTTACAAGGTTCAGTAGCAACAATGCAGCAGAATAATATTGCAAGCTTGCAGCACAATTCTATGTCTGGTGTATCAACAGCACAGCAGAATATGATGAATTCAATGCAACCTGGTACTAATTTAGATTCCGGACAAGGAAATTCTATGAACTCCCTGCAACAGGTTCCAGTGAGCTCCCTTCAACAAATCCCTGTTAGTACTCCTCAACAGACTAACATTAACTCCTTATCATCGCAAGGCGGGGTAAATGTGATCCAGCCAAATCTAAATACCCTTCAGTCAGGTTCTAGTATGCTTCAACACCAGCAGATGTTGCAGAGTCAACAATTCAAACAACAATATCAGCAGCGGCATTTGATGCAGAGGCAGCAGATCCTACAACAGCAGCAGCCAGCAAAGCAACAGCTGCCTGCACAATTGCAGACACATCAAATGCCTCAGCTTCACCAAATGAATGATATAAATGATATAAAGATGAGACAGGGAATGGGTGTTAAGCCAGGGGCCTTTCAGCAACATCTTACCTCAGGTCAACGCTCTGCTTATTCCCATCAACCTTTGAAACAAGGGGGTTCATTTCCTGTTTCTTCTCCCCAACTCCTTCAGGCTGCATCTCCTCAGATTCCACAACATTCATCTCCCCAGGTTGACCAACAAAATCATCTTCCATCTCTCACAAAAGTTGCAACCCCTCTGCAATCTGCTAACTCACCTTTTGTGATCCCCACTCCTTCACCTCCCTTGGCTCCATCTCCTATGCCAGGAGATTCTGAGAAGCCCATTTCTGGTGTTTCATCAATATCAAATGCTGCAAATATTGGACATCAACAGACAGGGGCTGCAGCAGCACCAGCTCAATCCCTTGCCATTGGGACTCCTGGGATATCAGCCTCTCCTTTACTGGCAGAGTTCAGTGGTCCAGATGGTGCTCATGGTAATGCTTTAGCAGCCACTTCTGGGAAGTCAACTGTTACAGAGCAGCCTCTTGAACGCCTAATTAAAGCGGTTAGTCAAGCAAGTTGATCTTATGCTAGCCTGATCAGTTGCTGTGCTATGACAAATAAATTACAGAGAGAAAAGGTTTCTTTAATTATTCTACTGTTTTATGTTTGGAGTTATAGATGACAAATTTATGTCTAAATCATGATTCCAGGTGAAATCAATGTCACCTAATGCATTAAGTGCCGCTGTCAGTGATATTGGTTCAGTTGTCAGCATGAATGATAGGATAGCAGGATCAGCTCCTGGTAATGGATCCAGAGCTGCTGTTGGTGAGGATTTGGTTTCGATGACTTATTGTCGTCTTCAGGCTAGAAATTTCATTACCCAAGATGGTACCAATGGAATTAAGAGGATGAAGCGCTACACCAGTGCCATGCCCTTGAATGTTGTATCATCTGCTGGTAGCATGAATGATAGTATCAAGCAGTTAACTGCTTCAGAGGCTTCAGATCTGGAGTCAACTGCAACATCTAGTATCAAGAAGCCAAAGATTGAGGTACTAAAGTATGTTATGTTTTTAACTGTTACATTTTATTTTTTAATTGATATCTTTTACTGTCAATGCTTTTTTTGTTGGCTGGACATTGTGATTTATAAATGGGCTCCTTCTACATATGGATTATATATGCATTAAGATGATATCTACATTACTTCTGCACCCTTTTTATTTAATTAGACTGCATTTCCCAACTAAAGGTTCAAGTGCTTTTTCATACTTCTGACTGGAAAGACCCGGACTCAAAAAAATGCAGTTATTTGAATTTGGAAGAGTGTAGAAAGGTGCAATTTCATGTTCTCATTTAGACAGTGGACATAGAAATTATATTTCAAAATGCACTAGTGATTTCCAGCTAATGGAATTAACCAACAAAATTATAGTTTACTTTTTTTTTTTTTTTAATTGGAGGTGTAATCAGCTGGGTAAGAGAGGGGGAAAGGTGGTCTAGTAGAGGATCGAACCTTTTACATTAACATTACATCCAATTTTTAAAGACTTAGCTCAATTGGGCACTAAATTAGAGATTTTGATGCCTGAACTTCAAGCACACCTAGCAGTTGCACAACACACGGGACGGGGTGGGACAAGGGGAAAGAAAGAAATATGTGGTTGAATATTTGAACTGATGTATACTTCTATTCTATGGAAGCAAAAGTTATTTGCAACTATTAGTATCTAAACATATTGGAAATTTTTTAAAAAAATTGTATCATATTTTTTATGTATTTGGGACACTGCTGTGTGGTTTGTTAATGTATCTAGTCAAAGATTTGAGACAGCAATTACTGAATTTGAATTATTTTTGGTTATAATTGGACCTATTTAATTAAGTAAACCTGCCTTTTAAAGATTCAATAATAACAACCAAGCCTTATCTCACTAGTTGGGGGTCAGCTACATGGATCAGTAGACGTCATTGGGCTCTATTAAAAATCAAATTTTCAATAAATCCATTTAGAGTAAAGTCTTTTCTAATGGTTTCAACCAAAGTTTTCTTCGGGTCTTCCTGTAACCCATTTAATTGGACTATCTTCCATTTGATCTACTTTTCTTACTAGAGTCTCTATTGGTTTTCTCCTCATATGACAAAACCATCTTAGGTAAACTTCTGTCATCTTCTCCTCAATAACCAATAGGTACTATTCTAACTTTCTCCCAAATACTTCCGCTCCTAATCTTATCAAATGTAACTAAATGATATAGTTAGTAAAAATATAACAATAACAACCAATCAAGATAAACAATTATAGTAGTAATAGTACAACAATAACAACAATTATAATAGTGGTTAGGCTGATGCATGTTGCCGTTTATATTTAATTATTTTGATTAATAATTTGTCTCGTGTTTATGAACAGTCTTTATCCTCCCTACTTAATAACAATAATCAAGAATGACTTGAGCTTAAAAGCTTAAAACCAATTGCTGGTGTGAATAACTCTCATGTACGTAATTTTAGGTCTTAAGTTATTGGTGTGGACATTCCATTGGATTCATTATATGATGATGAGAATTTTACGTGATCTGGGTTACCTATTAAAATCTGTTTCATTAGAGCATGATGATTCATCAGATAATAGTTTTAGAACACTTCTAAAGTTATTATTGCCAGGAAACCACTGTATAATTTCTGGATTTTCTCTAGAATTAGTGTTTAATTTATCTGCTGTATTGGTCTTTGATTTCTGATAAGGAACTTATGCGACTTATATGGCAGGCTAATCATGCCCTTTTTGAAGAAATAAGGGAGATTAATCGCCAACTTATTGACACAGTAGTAGACATAAGTGATGAAGATGTTCCAACTGCAGCTGCTGCTGAAGGGGCAGAAGGGACCGTTGTCAAATGTTCTTTCAGTGCTGTGGCTCTCAGTGCAAGCTTAAAATCCCAATATGCTTCAGTGCAGATGGTGTGTTCCCATATCTTCCAATTGCAACGACTTCTAAACCACATCCAAATTAAGTTTTTTTCTCTTTTTTTTGCTTTTGTTAGCTTTATTCGTGTTTTACTACCATGCAGTCACCAATTCTACCCCTGCACTTGCTTGTTCCTGCAAATTATCCTAATTGTTCTCCCATACTCCTAGACAAGTTTCCAGTTGAATCCAGGTGAGATAATGAGCATTTTGGCATCTCTTATGTGTGTTATTTTTGTTTAAAACAAAGTATTCTCCCCAAACCATCAATGATCATGGCACATAGGTTCTTTGCTTGCTTTTATCAACAGAAAGGAGAAATCTAATGTTCATATCTTGCACATAGGTCCTCTGAAATGTTTGTATATTCCCTTCCAAACAGAGATGATCTACACAATGCATGTCTCACTTTTTACCTTCCCCGTAGTTTATCTTATATTTGCTGAGAAATCTGCTGTTTCTAATGCAAAGTTGTATTGCATCTGTCATTCTATTCTTCTGACAGTAAGGAGAATGAAGATCTTTCAGTGAAGGCAAAGTCAAGGTTTAGCATATCCTTGCGTTGTTTATCACAACCTATGTCCCTGGGGGAGATAGCAAGGACTTGGGATGTTTGTGCTCGCACGGTTATTTCTGAGCATGCACAACAGAGTGGTGGAGGAAGCTTCAGCTCTAAGTATGGGACTTGGGAGAATTGCTTGACCACTGCATAATGATCCTTGCCGTTCCATGCAGACCTCTTTGTTTTGGCCTAGAACTTGCCAAAGCTTCTGTTGTTATGAATGAGCTGTTTTTGGATGTAGATGAAAGCCTAGTTATGGAAGTAACATACCATGAAGTTTGTCAAATGGATACTCCTTGGCATGTTTTTGTATTTATCAAGGTAATCGTGCTTGGCCCGTTTTAGTGGAATTATATAATGCATAATCGCGTATTAAGTCGAAAATCCATTTTTCTGGTTGTGTAGATCGTAAGTTGTCATGTGTGCTGTTGCTGAAGCACATGATCTATGTAATAAATTTATGTAACTTAATCAGATTGCCAAGTGCTTGTTCATAATCATATGGTAGCCAAAAATTTATGCAAAGGGTATCGTTTGCATTTTTTTTTTTTCGCCTGTTACAAAGTAAGTCTAAAATTTAGTGTGGGAAGGGAGATGGTAGGTTAGAGTGCAGGCAAAGCCTGATTGAAATTTGATATTAGAATTAAGTAATCTTCAAAGAGAAGTATCACTTGAACTATAGTTCTTGGGTTAAATATCGTATGAATTACTTATAATTTAAGAGCTTGATTGTTCTTTTATTTTTTAGATTTATTTTTATTATAATTATAAATATTTTATTTTATTTTTATTTTGTTTCCTGTTATAAAAATTTTGTAAAAGAAACGATAAAAATAACATTTAAGATAATATATTTGGATATCTTTCTCCGGGCAAAATAATAATAATTACGTAGTGTTTGTCTTTATTTGTTACTAGTTGTCACAATATGAGAGAGAAAATCTGTTAACAATTGTCATTAGGCTTAGTTAAGTAAATTGGTAAGATTTGAGTCAATTTTACATCCAAGTAATAGATCAATGATTTTCTATTAACAATAGTCATTAGGCTTAACAAATTTTACCAAACAAGTATCGTGCGTCATCGAGTGGCAATTGCAGAGAATTGAGGTCAGCAAGTTAAGTCAGAAATAAAAGGTGAAAAATAATGGAGAAAACTGGACAAGTAACTTAAAAATTTTTAAATATTATATTAACTAATAATTTTATCTGCAAAAATTTTAAGAAGACAAAGAATTAAAAAAAATAAAAGTAATGACAGCTTTGGTCATCCAACTGGCCCACAAAATTCCCAACATTACACAAACAAACGATGGGCCATTTGAACGCCCCATGTTTGCAAAAATACTGTGTGCCATCACACCACAACCCAAGAAACTGGTTCCCATTACGTGGACTTCTTTTATTTTCTACCATATAATATAAAATAACTCCCCCCTTTAATCAAAATTCTTCACTTTATGATAAAATTATGATTAGATTTCATATTTTAATATTCACTACAAAGATTTTATTAATTAATCTCATCATACTTTGAAAAACTTGTTTATACCTATTAAAATTAAAATTATAAAGAATTTAATTTTGATTTCACTCTTCATTTAATTATGTATTGATAAATTAAATTTGAATATCACACTAATTATTTAAAAATTTTAATTTTTTTAATAATGTGTCATTACGTTATTAAATAATAATATAAAACTTATTTACACTGATAATAAATAAAAATTAAACTGCACTTATGTAATTTAATATGGTCACTTGTTTAATGTGATTGTGATGATAAACATAATCAAGAGTTTAATAGTAAGGGCTTGGAGGTGGAGCAGGGGGGTTTCAAAATGCACCCACCCATAGATTAGAAATAGAACCCGGAAACACGTAACCAACCACACACACCAAACCTCCATAATTACCATTTACTCCTCTCCCTCTCTCTTCCTATATATAGGATATAACTGATTCCCGGAAATGCCGCTTCCTCAACTAACAATCTAAATAACTGAAAATTCAATATCTCTTTCTCACTCTAAAACACACACTCTCTCTCTACTGCTTCGTTTGACAATGGCAATAATGGCTTCCCATGCTTCAAGAACCGAAACGGCGACGTCTCGTTCGTCGTCGTTGGCTAATTTCGCTCCTCGCTCCTCTCCCACGCGCGTCACATTCTACGGCCACTCCTCCTCCTCGTCGCCGCCGTCGCCGTCTCCGTCTCCGTCTTCCTCCGTGAGATTATCGGCGACGAAGATGGAGAGGAAGAATGCGGTGTCGTCGAGTCACAAGAGGACGTGCATGTGTTCCCCTACGTCGCACCCGGGGTCGTTCCGGTGCGCCTACCACAAACGCCTCGGCGGCGATCATCAGGAAACGGCGTCGTGTGGTAGCAGGGTGAACCTTCAAAGATGGGCGATGAAGAACTGTGTGGTGGTGAGAATGGGAGGGGTCAGAAGGGCTTTCGCCACTCTGATCAGACCCTCATCGCACCAGCAGTGCCGCCGGGAAGCTTTCCAGCCCAGGCCCAGCCGGCTCTCGCTCGTGTCGAATGCCGAAGACTCTTGAATTTCCCTTTAGAGAGTAAAACTGAATCATTTGTAAATTCTGAGGAATTTTTGTGAATAATATTCTTTCTTTCAATCAAGACAAGAGTCATTTGCACCAATTTGTTTTATTATGTTTTTGTGATTTGTAACGACAGGCAGCATAGAAAGCACATCGAATCATAAGAATTGCAAATCATGAACTTGGAAAGAGAATCTACGCTCACTCTGAAAGATTCATGGTTGGATACTAAGTTTAATTTTTTTCATTAATAAGATTCTTACTACTATTAACTCCTGCCTCATTGACAAGTTGCAACTTGCAAATATGGAAACAAGAGAGAACAAGGAATCCTACTTTGGTTTTTATTCCTTTTTTATGTGAAATTATTATTGTACTCTTACAGCCTCCATGTAATCATTTACCTTAATTATCTCTATTTTCCTGCAATTGAATCTCCATCCCTTCATTAATCATTACAGATTCATGTTTATATCTAATCAAACTACTTCTCTTCAAAGTGTGTATTTTTCATTACTCCCTAGCCAATAATACTGTTCATTGGGTAGATCTAAAGTTATAGTTATTGTAGAATAATCCTCCTTAAAATATTCTACTAATATAGTATATAAAATTTGATTTGTACCAAAAACCAAATACTAGTACAGCTTAGGATGATTATTATATAGTGTAATATAATAATATAGTGTCGTATAATGGCTAAAATGACAATGACAGTTCCGCGTTACGCTTTGTGAAATGGGATATGATATGCAATCTATCTATATATCTATATTATTATTGTTATATATTATAGGCAGTATATAAATAATAAATGAACAAGTAAAAGGCAATGCACGGGAATATCAATATGCGTCCGTGATCGAGGGAAGGAGACATATGTTGAGGTTCGTCTGCAATATTTAGAATTCAAAGCTCGTAAGAAAGTATTTGTAAAAAAAAATAACCTCAGTATTTTTAACAATATTAGTTCTACACATAAAAAAAATATAAAAATATCCTAACAAGTACAAAATATTTATTATTTGGACCAGACCACTGAGACGACGCCACTTTTGAAATGGCATCCTCGAATTGGATTCTCTGATTGACTGACATCTCTTTGATAAAAGTATGTATAGGCTGGAATGCTGGACCTCCTTGTATTATCAACAAACAAAAAAGTATAGGCTGGACCTCACTTCCAAGCTCCCAAGTCCTAACTCCTAACTATTTCGAACCAATTTATAATTATTTAGGGAAGTTAAATTATTCTAAATAGGTATCTCAATAGTTTTTTAATTATATAATTTAAATAAATATTGACTCATGCTAATTAGTATCTTTAGGACACTAGTTAAGAAACATTTAATGTCATTAGAAATATTATTTTTTAGTAATGTCATTCGAAATCTTTAATTAGGTAATAAGTATTTAATACTTTTAAACCATGTTCTTTATCATTAATGTCATTTTGATGACAAAAAATACCCTATGCTACTTATGTCTACAAGAAAACAAACAAACAAACACATTGTTCATCAAATTGTTTCTTCACCATAGAGAAATAAGAAGAAATCAATGTTGTAATTTACATTGATAAGGATTCATCAAATTCCATTAATGTCTACAAAAACTAAAACTAAAACTAAAATCCATTCATCAGAGTAGGGGAACTGCTGCAACTGGTCCAGATTGGTAGGCTATTCTCAGTCTCGCCCTTTTGGGACATGCTGTATACTGGGCCCATGGGCCATCTGCCAACTTAATTTAGATATAATGGTGGGACTTTCCAAGGGTTTCACTTTTTCCATACGACTTAGGCCCATTGCTTAATGTAGTATGTTATTCTGAACACCCCCACCTTGGCTCTTCACTCTGACTCTCACATTGCTAAAATTCCTATCTTGAGACCATTCAAATGAAGGGAAAATCTCACATTACTTTAGCACACTCTTACACTCTGTTGCTAAAGGGTATCCATATCTTGTAAAGTGACTGAGGCTCCCCTTCTTTGAGGTACACCTAAACCCATAAATATTTTGTCTAGTAAATCTTTGCTTTTTAGGCCAAATATGATAGCTAACGCTAGTATGCTACAACCTAATCGCTCCCATGCATTGCATGAGCAAAAAAAGAATATATATTTTTTTTTGATTAAGAAAAGAATATATATATGTGTGTGTGTGTGTGTGTGTGTATAGAGTTACAGTCACAGGATAGGACTGCCTCGGAAGATAGTTTTTTCCCTTTGTCCCGCCACCACCCATCACCTCTAAAAATAAAATAAAAATACATATGCAACTAGGGGAGTGCCGAGTGCTATTTTGCCAAATGAAAAAAGGTTAAATTATTTTGTACACGTCTAGATAACTTTTTTATACATAGTTAAATTAGTTATCATACTTTTATCCTTTAATTATATTTTTTTGTAATTTTATTAGAAGATAAAAATGAAATTACAAATTTAATTATGTATCAAAAAGTTATTTGAATACGTGTTAAAAATATTTTAAATTAAATCTCACTATTGAAGGGTCCATTTGTCAGGTAACATCACAAATCGGTAAGTTTCATCCCATCAGTAGCTTTCAAAAGGAAAAAATAAAAATAAAAGGAAATATATACCACAAGCTTTTTCTTGGTGTATATATTTCTGTTTTTGTAGTGAGAATTTTATTGCATGCATGTGCTCATTCTTTTAGCATATAACCATTTACATAATGGGGCCAATTAGTCCTAGTAGTAGAAGTACTATGGAAGTACTAAAAATCACAATTGAAGTAGTAAACTGTAAAACTATTTTCCCTCTCTTCTCAGGAAGGCTTAATATTGTATGAGCTGAATTTTGATGCCTCGGTCTCTGAAGTAAAGCACTCATGGCTATGTTCCTTATCTCATTCGCTTGGTTCATTTAGTTTCATAATTTTTTTCGCATACTCTTGTTTGCTTGGGAAGACATTCATTGTTATGCCCATTATATTGCCGAGTCAAGAGAAAAGAAAAAGAGGAAGCATTACACGGAAGTAGATGCTAGAAGAATAACAATCTTGAATAAAAATGGGGTCCTCACTTTTCAATCCCTGGTGTTTCTGACAACAAGAGCTAGGCTGTTACTGAAATGCCACCATCTAAAAATCTACAGTAACCACTTTGAGTAAATCAATGAACATCATCTTGTCACATGTCTAGGGGCTGGGGCAGTTCCATCTTTTCCCTCCTTCTGCATGTTGCAGGGTTCAGACGAGAATGATGTTGCCCCGGGCCCTTCTATTAAATGAAGTATAATAATCATTTGTTGATTGGGAGAAAGGATCAAGAATTCAAATACAGGAATGCTAAGGTAGAATTAAATATACTCTGTTAATGTATATTGTCACCATAAAACAGTACAATGCATAAACTCAAGTCAAGCAGACTCAAGCCCAACTATTTGGGCTTCAATGTTGCTACAGAGCTAAAGATCTACCTCAATCATTCTCTCCCCATAATTACGCTAATCTGATGCAAATTTTCCCCTACCAAAAGAGCTAAAGGGCATGAACATACAAAAGCAAAGGAAACCATCTCATTACTGACACAGACAGGTGCTAAAGTTACCCATCGGCGTGACACACCACTGATGAAAAAGAGCAACAAAACTCTTGAGAAACACATTCAAATCTCTCTGGTGGAAGAACCCAAAAAACCCATCTCACACCAATCAATTTAAGATCAGGGATAGAATTAGCCCCCAAGAAAAGTAACGAAAAAGGAAAACTTTTAATTTGGCTTTAGATCCTGGAACATGGTATCCCACCTGATTTCTTCAACAGCAGCTGACCAGTATCCATCATCATCTGCTTCAATCTTTTCCTCCTTCTGGAAATGGTACACCATAGGACTAGAAAAACCATCAAGACCAGGCACTACTGTAGGACTCCCATTTGTGAGCAAGAGCCTCTCTTGCTTAGCCAGAATCAACTTTTTGTTCCTCTTCATCACAGCACTCTTCCACCTTGTCCCATAACCGCTAGGCCTTGATCTTGATGGCACCACAACAAGCGCTGATTCTTCGCAGCGAATCAATGTCCGAATGTAATTAGCTAAGCACCTCTTTGTCCTCTTGATCGCCACCATTAGCCTTGCCACTGGGCGTGGGCTTTTTCCCTTCTCCTTCCTAGCAAGCTTGAGAATTTCTAGCCTGTGCTTAGCGATGGAGATGCCCATGCTCTGGAGAAACTCATGGTTGAAGTAAATTATGTCTTCTTCTTCAAGCTCATTGTGAGCAAGAGCAAGGCCATACTCATACACCAGGGAGGGCTCAAGACCAGTTTTTGAAAGCCATGAGAACCAATCCATGGTTGTTGAGTTACAGGAATGTGTCTGTGACTGTATTATGTCCTTGAATTTCAAGAGTGATATATATAAAGAAGGGATAGATGGTAAAGAGAAAACTGAAAAGAAAGTGGTTAAGTCTGATTAGTGACTTAGACTTTATGGGATGGTGGGATGGAGTGGCTATATGCTTTGGTAAAATTGGTTATTAGTTGAATCTTGAGAGTGACTAAAGAAAAAGTAAGCAGAGGTGTATGTGGGGTATGTAACCCATGTTCATGTTCCCTCCAAAAATAGGCCAAGTGTGATCAAACTTTGAGGAGTGAGTGAGACCAAAGAATTTCTTGTGGAAATGTAATGCCATCAATCACGGCTAGGGAAAAGTGCCCTCTTGTGGGGCACCCAGTACTTGTTTGGTGTATATAGTTGTTGAGAGTAAAGTAGCAAATGCAAGTTAAAACTTGGTATATGGCAACCCATTCAGGCATCTGTGCAACATTGACACTTTGATAGGGGCTTTATTAAACTGAAAGCAAGGCCCTCCATTCTTTTGCTATCAATCGTTGTGAATTAAAATATGATTGATCTCCCATAACTTCTGAAACTTGTCCCAAATATGACACTCTGTTCTGGAGCTTCGCTTTCTTGTTGCACTTTCCTTTTGGAAAAGTTGATAACACACTAGTACAATTTCACAATTTCCTCAACTTATAACTCGGAAATCCTATTAGGGGCAAACAATAAGAGAGAGAAGTTAGAGAAGAAAAAATTATTTTGATAGATTAAGGAAGCACTAACTATAATGAATTCAGCACTTAATCTTACCGTATCAATCATTTAGAAAAGCTTTATTTCATATCAGTATTGGAGTGGAGTCTGTTTTCTCTCGAGACACTTCAAAAAAATAAAATAAAATAAAAAGGAGAAAATAACAAAGTTTAGAAAATACTTATCATTATCCGGGATGACTTTGACTTGTAATACTAGATTGACTTTGGTTGTGTGCCATCACCACCCAATTAGCCTCTAATCTATAAGTATTTTCTATTTAGTTGAGCACAATATAATGTCTTATTAGTCTGCACGTTTGAACTCTTGCAATTGTCAAAGGTCTAAATTTGCAATAATGATGTTTTGCTCATCAGCAATATCATACTGCCATATATAAATACTAAACAATGACAAGAAAGCTCTAATGACACAGATCCATTCTGAAGTACCAAGGCAGTTATTAGATTTTGCTCCCCTTTATTACACAATGAACCTAAAATTATTCTTCTGAAAATATCTTTCTGTTTCCATATATAGGGATTAGGGACAAAGGCATCCTTCACTATTTTCATTCTTTAGTCAACAGGAATTCTTATTCTTAACTTCTTAAAAAAATGTTATGGGCATCCAATCTAAGTAATGAGCCTCTATACGTATAGCAGTTTTTTTATTGTTTCCTTGATTTCAATTTCAGGGGATTAACCTCAAAAAACGACAATGTTTTGGCCACACAAGCTTATTACTTTCAGACATCAGTATCGGTTGCCATGTGAGGTTCTTTTTCTTCTTTTTTAAAAAAACATATAGTTATTTGATTAACTTCCAAAACTTAACGTTGCTTTCTATTAACCGTAGAAGAAGCTGATACTCAAGGCAAGGAGAAGTGCCAACTCAGCACCAGCCAATGAGTCAGTTAGTTTAATTAGCTGGCATTGGTTAATCATTTGTAGTTAGTTAGTTACAAATGTAAATTCATCTCTGTAATTTCATTTCATTTTCATTTCGATTGTAATTCCTATAAATACCCTGTATCTCGTTTACTTCAATAACGTGAATCAGTTTGATAATTTCTTCATTCATTCTTGTGTCTTCAATGGAGGTCTCTGATACTTTGATGGTATCGTAGCGTCTTCCGCTCCGTCTCCGTCGCGTGTAGAACCCGATTCTTCGTTTCCTTGATTCATTGATTCTCGTTTTTTCTTGATTTCTACATTTCACGATTTCGGATTTCTCGATCATTGAAAATGGCGAGAAACTCTAACAACAACAACAATTCTTCTACTTCTAACTACAAATAAGGTTCAAATCGATCAATCTCTTGATCCATATTATGTTCATCATTCAAAACACCAGCCTTCGCGGTGATAATCACCAATTATCCTGGAAAGAATTACCATAGTTGGGCAAGAAAGATGCGAAGAGCTGGCGCTAAAGAACAAATATAAATTTGTAGATGGAACAATTCCGTCGACTGAATCAAACTCGAATTTTGCACTTGGGATAAATGTAATAACTGGGTGCATTCATGGATAATCAATTCCATGACTCTTAACTTGTCGAAAGTGTTGTGTTCATAGAGAACGCGATCGATGTGTGTGGAATGATTTAAAAGATAGATTCATGAGAGGACAGGATTCGAGTCTCACAACCGCAACAGAAATTTCCAATCAAACAAGGTAATCATACAATCTCGCACTTTTACCGAATTGAGAACTTTGTGGGAGGACTTAGAACAATTCGTGCCTTTGCCTCAATGTAATGCGGTACAAAGGCCTTGTGGTTGTTTGTCCAATGAGAAATGCAAGAAGCTTTAAGTTGGAAGATAGGATAATCCAGCTTTCTCGGTTGGTTTAAATGATGATTATCAAGGAGTGAGATCACAAATCCTCCTTATGGAACCCTTACCCGTATAACTAGAGTCTTTTCAATGGTGATGGAGCAAGAAAGACAGCTTGCAAGGTTATTCTTCTTCAAAGACAGACATGCGATAATGATGAATCAGAGCTTTAGTTAATGTCGTGGAAGGAACAAGGGACTATGGAAGAGGTAGAGGAAATAGTAATTTTCAAGGAAGAGGTAATGGTGGCTTTCAAGGAAGAGGAAGAGGCAATGGAAAGGTGTGTACCTTCTCGTGGGAAAATTGGTCACACTCGTTGAAACTTGTTACAAGAAACATGGCTTTCCTCCTAACTTTGGTCGTGGAGGTTCATCTTATGCAAATAATGTCACTAGTGATGATTCGGATGGCAAGTCGCTGATAGGGTCAACAAGAAATAAAATGAAAATGTGAGTTTGACAAAAGAACAATACAACCAATTGGTTTCTTTACTTGAGAAGAATTTTGTGGATTCAAGACCTTCGCTGAACATGGCTAAGGAGAAAGTTACTCATGCAAAGACATGCAAAGCAGTAATCCTTCCTTAATGTCTTTTGATTCCAAAAGTAACAAGTCAAGGTGGATTTTAGATAATCGGGCCACTCATCATATTTCATTGCTGTGTTAGATTGGTTTGTTACTTATCAAAAGATTAATTCCAATCATAGCTAATCTACCAAATGGTAATTCTGTAAGTTCATCGCTTAGTGGTACAAAGTTGAAGCTTACACGTGATTTAATAATAGATGATGTGTTGTATCTTCCCTGCTATGAAACTCGATTTCAAGAGCCAAACTAAGTAAAGCACAATCATGTTCATTGTCTATTGGACCTGATTGTTGTGTCATACAGGCCAAGAAGGATTCGAGGAAGATTGGTTTGGCTAGAGAAATTGGAAGTCTATACTACTTGGAAACAGATCAAGTTTCATCCATCAAGTATTGCAAATTTAGCTAATGCATTTAATCAATACACATGTAAAAAACCTCTGCTATTCTATGGCATTTGAGGTTAGGTCATCTATCTCATGATAGGATGCATTGTTTGAATAAACAATATGCATACATTCCCCGCATCAACATACCACGTGATGTGTGTCATATGGCTAGACAAAAGAAGTTGCCATTTCTCTATTAGTAGTAATAATGCAAGTTCAATGTTTTGACTTGGTTCATTTTGATATTTGGGGCCCTTTTTCTACTAAATCAGTACATGGATATAAATATTTCCTGACTATTTTGGATGATTTTAGTCGACATGTTTGGGTGGTAATGATAAAATTGAAATCTGAAGTTTCTGCATGTGTTCGAAGATTTATTGCCATGGTGGAAAATCAGTTTGAAAGGAAAGTAAAAATAAGGAGAAGTGATAATGGGCCTGAGTTTATACGCTTTAATTTTATGCTTCAAAAGGTATCATCCATCAAAGAAGTCATGGTGGCTACTCCTCAATGTAATGGGAGAGTTGAAAGAAGACATCAACACATACTTAATATCAAGTAGGGCTTTAATGATTCAATCTCAAATGCCTAAGAGTTTCGGGTCTTATGCAAGACTTCATGCGCTTTTGATGAATGTAATTCCTACAAAGTCGCTTAGGAAATAAGTCTTCTTATGAGATGTTACATGGTCACATGCCTCGATCTTAGTTGCTTGAAAGTATTTGGTCAGTTTATGCTATGCTTCAACTCTCTAGCAACAAATAAATTTGATTCTAGAAAGAAGAAGTGTGCTTTCCTAGGATACGGTGTTAGGCATGAAAGGCTGTGTGTTGGTTGATGTTCACTCCAATGAAATCTTGATTTCTAAATGTTTACTTTTATGATTTGGAATTTCCTTTCCATTCCACAACACAACCACCTTATACTCACTCCTCGATTCTCAAATTATCGCTCAATACCTAAACTTACTCTGACCGCACTCGTAGTTCCCACCAAACCAGCAAAATGGGGCCCCATCCGTTACCTCTAATTCATCTTCCTCGTTTTTACACCTGGTAGTTCGAATCTACACCAGACTGCTCCTCCTCCTTCTACCCGAAAAATCCACAAGAATTCCGCCAAAGACCTTCACATCTTAATGACTATGTTTGTAACCATGCTTCAACAATCAAACATCCTTTATCCGAATTTCTTACCTATGACCATCTTTCATCTAAACACCAAGCCTATGCCATGTCCCTCACTTCTATTTCTCGAACCTACCTCATACTCCATTGCCGCAAAGATCCAAAATGGATTGAAGCTATGAATCTTGAAATAAGCAAATCTAAACAAAGAACAAAACTTGGGAATTTGTAGATCTTCCAACTCGATGTTGTACCAATAGGCAACAAATGGGTTTACAAGATAAAAGGCATCTTCGATGGATCCATTGAAAGGTTCAAGGCTCGATTAGTTGCTCAAGGATTTAATCAAACAGAAGGCCTAGACTACTTTGAGACATTCTCTCTCCAAAGCCTGCAAAATTGTCTACAATAGAATCTTGCTTGCATTGGCACTATACATGGATGGCATCTTCATCACCTTGATGTTAACAATGCATTTTGCATGGAGACTTACATGAAGTCGTATATATGAAGGTTCCTCAGGCGTTTCAGCTCCCAAACTCCTGGCTAAGTTTGTAAGTTGCTTAAGTCTCTTTATGGACTTAAGCAAGCTAGTCGGCGATGGTTTGAAAAATTGGACTGGTTTTCTTACTTCTCATGGTTTTGTTCAAGGACAAGCGATCACACACTTTTCATCAAGTCTACAAAAGATTCTTTCACCGTATTACTCATATATGTAGATGACATAATATTGGCGTGTACATCCCTTATTGCATTTGATCTTATTAAAGCACTTTACATGATGCTTTTAAGATTAAAAATCTTGGGCAACTTAAGTTCTTTTTAGACTTGAAGTAGCACATTCTTCCAAAGGGATTTCTTTGTGCCAATCTAAATATTGTCTTGAACTACTAGTCGATTCTCGGTCTCACCGGTTGTAAACCTGGCAAGACTCCACTCGATCCTCGCCTTTGTAGATTACATCGATTCCGGCTCGTTTTACCGATATAGCAGTTATCGAAGATTGGTTGGTCGCTTGTTGTATCTAACTACAACAAGACCGTATATTGCGCTTTTGCAACACAACAATTGAGCCATCATGTCTAAAACCAACTCGAGAGGCACATCATAGCAAAGCCTCTTCGAGTATTAAGTATCTCAAACGATCACCTGGTCGTGGTCTCTTTTTCTCCAAGAATTCTCGATTTACACGTTTCCGGGTTCTGATTAGATCGGGCTACCGCATTGATACTCGCAGTCTATTTCTGGGTTCTGCTTTTTTATTGACACTCATTAGTCTCTTGGAAATCAAAGAAACAAGTCACAGTGAGTTGCTCCCTCGTTTGAAGCCGAATATCGAGCACTAGCATCTCGCTACTAGAGAGTTGGGTAAAGTGATTTGCTACTTACTACAGACTTGTCCGGTTACCTTCTCGATCTCCCGTTGTTTCTTCGTGACAATCAAAGTGCACTCCATATTGCAGCTAATCCGGTTTTCCATGAGCGGACAAAGCATCTTGATATTGATTGTCACATTGTTAGGGAAAAGTCTCGTGCTGGTTTAATGCGACTCCTTCCAATATCTACTCAATTTCAAGTTGCTGATGTATTCACTAAAGCTTCATGTCCTCGGGTTTTTCATGGCTGTATCACCAAGCTTGGCATGGTGGACATATTCCACCCTCCAGCTTGCGGGGGGTATTAACCGTAGAAGAAGCTGATACTCAAGGCAAGGAGAAGTGCCAACTCAGCACCAGCCAATGAGTCAGTTAGTTTAATTAGCTGGCATTGGTTAATCATTTGTAGTTAGTTAGTTACAAATGTAAATTCATCTCTGTAATTTCATTTCATTTTCATTTCGATTGTAATTCCTATAAATACCCTGTATCTCGTTTACTTCAATAACGTGAATCAGTTTGATAATTTCTTCATTCATTCTTGTGTCTTCAATGGAGGTCTCTGATACTTTGACTTTCTCCAAAATAGAAGTGAAGCTGAAAGTAAGAACAAAAAGTAATCCATAACTTGTTTTGGCTCCATGAGTCCACGACAAATCACTTTTTCTCTAAATCAGAAGAGATTGTCACAACGCTTAGTAAATGGCTCAAACACTATCCATTGTCTCCCAAGGCACTAAAAAATAATTTTGTTCGTGTCTTTCCCTTTACCTTCACATGCTCCTATCAATTAGAATTTGAATCTATACAGGTTCACGGGCACAAATCGAAAGATCAGAGTACTATTCCCATGTGAATATGATATACACCTGATGCGTACGCATAACATGTATAGTGATGATACTCTCACACATTTATTTTGATATGTGCACTCTTTCTTTCACTAAATAATAATAAAACTTTATTTCAATTGTTTTTACACCACTCGATTTACTTACACCTCTCACGCTAGGTTTGAGACAATTACTATGCTTCTAAGTAGGTCTACTTTTTTGTTTAATCATATCAGTTTTTATTGAAGCTGGATTTGGAGTTCTTTATGCAAACAAGAGTGAAAAGTGCATGAATTAATTATAACCCGCTTAACTTAATCAAGGTTTAGATCTCACGATACTCCATGCTAGTTATGTGGTACTTGCTGCTCAGGAAAGCAATCAATTGTTTAGCTTTTTATCTGCTTGGTTCAAAGGAAATAATTTTGTGCATCAACCTAATTAATTGAAGGCAAAGATAACGATATCATAAATTTTAAATTCATGCAAAACCGTATTATATTGAGAAATTATTCATAACTGTCTGCACGGTATCATTTGAGCACCATACAAATTGCGTAAGCATATGAGTTTGTGCTTCCTCTGCCTTGAGAAAAACAAACAATGCATAATTATAAAAATGAAAGCGAGGATATGAGCATTGATGAGCAGTGAGTCTCTAGTTATGTTTGAATTATTTTAAAGAAAAAATAATAATTAGTTACTTGCACTTGGTTGGTAAAGGTGTGTTTGTTTGTGGACATCATAATCGAGTTTATGGTGTGTTAACAATTGTTAAGCATAAGCTTGGTAACCTAATCCAAGTTTGTTTACCACAACCAAGCAAAGATGGTTAAGAAATGATTATTTGGTACTTTATATTATGAATGCGCATGCAAATTGCAAAATAGTATTATTATTTAGAATTTAATTTCTATTCACTGTCAGTGTAAAAAAATTTTACACTGTCATTCAATCATGTGTTGTCAAATCATTAAAATAATTAGACTTTCTAGATAGTAATTGTGATAGTCAACTTTTTTACTGATTTGGGAACACATGATTGGATGACAGTGTAAAAAAATTTTACACTCTCTATTATTTATTACAAGCTTCAATCTTGCATGGAAGGGGAAGACTAGAAAATGTTGCATAAAGGAACTCTAGTTAGAAACTATAGAACAGTTGATAATGTATATGCAGACATATTGTATCTTTCACAAGCATCGCAGCCAGATATGATACGGCTATGAAGTATAAAATATGGGCCACGTGACTCACGTGATGTGTGAGAATTCGAATTTAAAGCAACTTCTCTTAAATTACTGTTGCATAACATGAATGGGCTATCCCATGTTACTTCATTTATTTCTTCCCACATACATCATATAATAATCAATTTTACACAATAATATAATTGAGAGAATACTAGTATTAATTACTAGATGTATCCTCGATGGTCGCCTACCAGCTAGAAGTTGTACACAATATATTATTATTTTTGTCGAATAATAACTATTAAATATATATCAAATTAATGATGTCGATAAAGGGGAGGAAAGGCATAAAGTTATCTGCTTTTTTGTGCCGAGATGAAACCAATCTAACTCCATTTTTCAACTATTTTTGTTTTGAATTCATTACTATATCATACCATTTGTTATAATACATCCCTTTCCTTTATAATATAAAGCAAATGGGATTTCCATTTAGTTGGACTCAAGAAAGCAGGATAGCCCTTGACCACTACTCTCTGAGCTTAGCTTGAAAATAACATTGATGGATCAGGGGTGTTCAGGATTTCATTATTTCACTACCCAAGCCCAAGTTTTAAGGGAGAGTTAAAGATCAACCTGTGTTATTATTATCACCAAACAACAAGCATATGGTTATTTGATTTTTATTAATTATTTTTAACTTGATTGGCCAATCTTTCACTCTAATTCTCCCCATGTCTAAGTCTAACCATAAAAAATTTAGAATGTCCAACAAGGAGGGAGCGAAGTTGCTTGCTCCAGGGTAATTGTTCCCATTGAGTTTGATGGGAAGCTGGGCAACAATGTTAAATTGAACAAGATCTTTGGGGTCAGGTGTGGCTGGGGTGGGGGTGTTTGGAGCAGGCGAAGCAGTAGCAGCAAAGATCTCAGAAGCCATAGTTGAGGATCAAAGATGCTGGTTAGACAAGGAGACTTCAGATACCATAAAGAGAGTTAAAATGCTGTAGTGTTTGTATATATTAAAATAATAAGTTACAATTCACATGTATATGCAAATCTCATTCTGGGCTTTTAGCCCCGTCTTTTCACCCAAAATAAACCTCATAAAAGAGAAAAACAAATTCAAATTCAACGAAAACTACAAGACAGATTTTCTCCATGAAAGTAGAAGATAACGGTGCACTAGCAACGTGCATGCATCAAGTGATCAAGTGATAGACTCGGTCAATACTCCTTTGAATATTTTATATTGATATCTTTTTTTCAAGTTATTAATAAACAGATTATTATCAATTTTCGTGTGACAATGTTGTAAGTTTTGAATCTCTTGATTCTACGTCACAACGTTGTGCGAGAAAAATCACCATGAAAACAAAAATCACAAGCTTTCTCTCTGATCCCACATCCCATTTCTCATTAACATGTCAAAACCCCCCAAATGATGAACAGAAGCAGACAAGACATCCCCCATGATGCCCGAGTAAACCACCAAAACATCAGCATTGTTCACTATAATACAGATTTCAGACAAAATCCTCGCGGGCCTTCCCATAGCATGTTGAGCAACCTCCCCATACGAGGATTATTTAAACAAAACTGAAAAACGCTATAACAATTTCAAGCTAATTTCTGACAAAATCCCCATCAAAATTATCAATTCAATCCCCAAGACCATTCAAAGAGGGCTACAATCTCTGACCCTATAATCTTCGTGATCCGATTGAACACAGCCCCAGGTATTCCAGAACCATTACTAGGCCCAACAACAACAAGCGGATAATTATCATTGTCAGTTTCAAAATCATCATCAACCTTGGATCCCAAATACCCGCTTTCATCAAAAGATAGCCTTTTTAAAGAAATTAAGAATTTGGGGAATCATTTTGAGGATGCAACTCTACATTTATGGGTATTGAAGAACAATCACTATTCTTTCTATGAGACGAGATTTGGCAGCAAAGAAAGATCAAAACAATGTTGGGATGAATCTGTAGAGCGAGGAAAGGAGAAATGAATTGAAAAACTTACAAAGATCGAAAAAGTTGTGTGATTGAAACTTCTATATAATAAGAAAAATCAACATATTATTTGAAAACCGGATCGGCCGGTCGGACCGAGAACCGAATAAGTCATGGTTCGATTTTATTCAAAAAATTGGCCAGACCATTGAACTGTCATTGAACCTCCAAAATCGGCCAAAATTAAATTGAACTAGTGACCCAAATAAATTGGACTAGGATTTTGAAAATTGATCGGTTCTCTTTTTTTTTTGAATTTTTTATTACTTTTTAAGATTTTTAAATTATTTTTTAAGATTTTAAATTAGTTTTTTAGGGAGTTTTTCACATCTATCTCTCAAAAGTCATAACTTTTTATTCGTTTGTCCAATTTGAATGCATTTTATATTGATTTCATGAAATTTTTTTAAATTTATGCGATGAAAAATGAGCGAATAAAGTTGGACCAACTGATTTTAAAAAAATCATTATTTTTATAGTTATTAATATTTTTTAAAATAATAATAATAATAATTTTTTAACACAAGGATTAAACCCTAATTTTATTTCTTAAATTCCATGTTACTCTTAAAATAAAGTTATTTTAATTGAATATGTATATATATAATTATAATTATAATTATTACGTCATTTAGTTTGACCACTAGCTCAACCAATCAAATCATAACATAAAAGTCTCGCCAATTCAATCTTCAATCCAATTCTTAAAACATTGCTACAACCACGTGGTGGACGACTTTCAGCATTTGACACTTGACAACGAAGAAAAAGAACGCGTGCAAGGATTTGTTTGAGGCCAAATTCACTAACAGTTCTCGTTAAGAGAAAATCATATGTAAAAGTGTTTGTGTTTCCATAAATGGGTTAGATGCGTTGTTGCTATCGTGGTCAAAATAAAGAAATATATAAGTAAACATAAAAATAATTATGAGTTGAGACAAGATTAGAAGAAAATAGAATCATGAAGTATTTAAAATAAAGTATAAATAATACTCAAAATAAAATAGAGATATAAAGTTATATGTATATATATCATGAGTTGACTAAGGTGCGTAATCGCTCCCAGATAATTCATGTCACCTATGAGAGTTTATTATTTAGGTGATAATATTTTCCCGGTTCAAATGTTCTTAACATATTACCTTCTTCTTTTTTTGGGTACAATTAACATATTACCTTTATGATACAACAGTTTATTACATACATTATTCATCTCACATTCTCTGCACAAAAAAGGAGATAAAGTTCTCCATGCCTACACTTTTTTCTCTACCCAAATAACATATAGTACACAGTTGGCATACTTTCTTACACTTTCTCATCCACTTCGCAACATGTCTATATATAGTGCTTTAAGCAAGTGCTGGTTGGTGATATTGGTCGTTTGCTAATTGTTAGATATTTTAATAAAGTTTAATACATTAAATTGTTTAGAATTTACTAAGAGATACAAACGTAAGTGAAGAGTTACTAAATCACACATTAATTAGACTAATACCTCTATTGATAAGAATACAATACATTAACTAATGAGCCTATACTCACACCTTGAAAGTTGATGAAGAGGAGACTGGAATTCAAGACATGTTGATAGACCGAAATAGAAATAGAAATGATGATTCCACAACAAATCTATCTTATTATAAGCCAACATTCATTTATAATTTAATTTTCATTTAAGAAGATATATATAAAATATAATGAAAAAAGGGTAAAAATATAAATAATAGTTTTTTCATTCAAAAGACGTGTCATTTCAAAGGTGGTTTATTACTTTTATTTCATCATATTGGTAGGTAACAAAGGAAAAACCAATCTACGCCCAATCAGTAATGATTCAAATAAAAGTAATGATAATTACATATACTTTATCTTCATAAACTCTTATACAAATCATTAAATAATTCATTTATACCATTATAACTTTTTTGAATGGTCTATATAAGTCTAACTTAAAATATGTTGTGAGAATAAAATTTATACAAGTATCATTACTATACTAATAGTATTAGGGTTTTGTTATCGAGTACTTTTTTATATGAAAAAAAAGTTTAAACAAGAGAAGGTCCATCAAAATATTCAATCACATGAGTCAATACACGTTAGTGTTAGCGTGTATTCTTAAGAAATAGGTTAAAGAATTAAAATAAAATGTATAAATATTTAATATTTAAAAATTTTAAAAAATATGTAATACTTTATTCTTTAATTAATTAAGATGATTTAATGAAAGATAATTAAAAAAATTGACATGTTTCCTAATTGCACACGTTAACAAAACTTATAATATTATAATCTGAAAGAATAAATTATTGCAGTGAATCAAAGGATTATTTTTTTTTTTTGACAGTGTGAATCAAAGGATTCTTAGGATAATGAATATATATACGACAATATATATTTAAATAATAAATATATAAATATGGAGGTTTTTTTAATATTTTTATTTTTATTAGGATATCAATATATCTTAATAATAAGTGGTTATTATTTATTCATACATGCTATTTACTTAAAATATAAATATAACAAATTATTTTGATATTTATATTTTAATTAAATTAAATATATGATTAAATATTAATTATTAATTATTAAAGATACTGATACTTTTTCAAAAATAAAAAGTACAAAAGAAATTCTTATACATATATATATTCAACATTATATATTTAAATAATAAAACATTTTAATTAATTATAAGTAAAAAATTAAATAAAGAAAGATAATTTATATTAAATAAAGAAGAAATCTAAAATAAATAAGAAAAGTAAATAAGAATGATATCATTTGTTTTTATCCAAAAATAGATAAACAAAGAAGATTAACCCAAAAATCTTAGTTCAAGTGTCACAAAAACTTCTTTGAGAACTGTTTTGAATTTACGGTTAAATCTCGACTCCAACTCTCTTTGGCTCTTGCTATTTTAACTTACTCTACCCTTCCAAGTTCCAAGTTTTAGATTTTTATTAAAAAATAAACTAAATTAAGTCCATTAAACTATGTTCGTACACTTTCATCTGCCATGCCAGCTGACAACGCATTTTATATACACCATACAGGGCAAAACAAAAGCTAGAATCGTCCACGGTTTTCTCACGCAACGCCACCGTATCGTACTATAACGACCGCTCCAATATTTATCGCGCTATTTTGCAGCCACCCATGATATCTTGTTTAGTTACTACTTTACTATTACCAGCTGACATGCATTACGAGACAAAGTGACAAACAACACTATTAAATAATAATCAATATAGTACATGGACACGTGGATGCAACTAAGATCATATATATTCTTTTTGATGATATCAAGTTGAGGATCCATCGTTAAGCTCAAATAATTGAACATATAATCATTTAAAATAGACTAATAATTGCACATAAAAATATATATAAACGTAGCCAATCCACGTGATTAATTAACTAATTTAAATAAATAAAAATTTAAGTAAAAATTATAGTTTAAGTTTATCAAAAAGTTATATTCGTATATGGGTTTTGAATATATTATTTCATTTCACTAATTAATGATAGTAATATATAAAAAACGGTAATTAATTTAATTGATAAAGTTTTTAAATAAGAGCTAGATTCAAGAATTGATTTCTACCTCCACTAAGAAATAAGAGATTATAAAAAAATAAAGAAAAAGTTGTCTTCCGATGTAATTGACTGATAGATTCCTTTTTATTGTTTTCTGATAAGATATGATATGATAAAGCAGTGATGTAACCTGGATTTTTCTTTTCTTTCTTTTTACGCAACTTTGTTTGATAAACATGTAATGGTACATCAAATTCGATATTAAAAAGACTAATTACTAATTTAATCTTTAATCTTAAAAATTAATATTGAATCATCATTTTAATATATTTATTAATACACAACCAAATAAAAGCACTTATTTTTTTCCTTATTTGAGTATCTTTATATTTTTTAAGTGTAAGATTAATTCTGTTCAAAGTAATAAGGTTGCCTTTCCTAAAAGTGTTTTCTCATATAATCAAATTCTTAACATTATAGAGACCTCTTAACCTTAAACTCAAACTTACTTACCATTTAATAGGAGTGTTCATGGGGTGGGTTGGGTCGGGTTGAATATGACACTAGTCTTGATTCGAAGTTTTGATAGGACTAATTTTCATAATCGAGTCCGAGTTGGGTTAAGCCAAGACTATGTCAACCCAATTAAAATACACAATATTTTTTATGTAATGTTTTGAATATATTTTCTTTATTTGTATAAATTTACTTGTATTTACTACTTTTTGTTCATGCTAGGATCCATATAATTGATAATTATACAATAAGTTAATGACATAATAGTTAAAATTATAGAGAGTTATAATAATTGATTCAAGTTTAACATTTAGAAAAATGTCACAATAATATATAGAAGAAAATATTATTAAAAAATAATTTATTCAATACCAAGTTGGGTTGGGGTGGCCAAAAAGACAATCTGAATTCGACCCGAAAAATACATCAAGTTTAAAAAAAGAATCTGAATTCGACTTAAATATTTTAGGACAAGGTCGAATTTTCGAGACAGGATGAGTCATGAACACCCCTACCACTTAAGTCATCTCTTACAAGTTAATGACACTTATTTTAAAAAAACAAAAATGTATATTTATTCTTATAAAATTATATGCATAGTATTATTTAAGAAATATTTAGAATTATAAAAATAAAAGAGAAAATCGTTTAACCAATGCGAATTAATTTAACTGGCTCAAAGGTTACTAATAAGTTTGTACTCATTAAGTATATGGGTACGAATTTTCTCTTAGATTTTTTTTTATCAGGAGTAGATTTTTTTGATCAGGACGAATTTTCTCTTAGATAATAATCTTACCTGTGGTCATCCATCCTAAAAGAAATATCTTAGCACCTAAAATTACGAGTGAATAGTCTTAACGTGAGAAAAAAAAATTGAATAAATACCTGCGACAAATTTTTAGAGTGCAACCTCTGCATACCGCACCTTTCAGAGGCATGAATTGCCGAATTGTTTGACTTGTTAAACTCAGCGGCAATGTCATTATTGTACGGACGACATAGATGGTTGGTGAAGTGAATTATAATGTCCAGTGGTGTGGTGGTCCAACGCATGACGTGAGATTAACCAATTGCATGCTAAACATATATTTTTTTAAAGACATTGATAGTTAAGTTAATTTGTTAAATATTTATTAATTATTATTTATTTTTAATAAATTTTTAAATATTTATTATATAATTAATAATTAATAAATTATTAATAATTCATTTTAAATATTATATTTATCAAAATCTCATAACAACTCCTTATATTATATATTGACGGAGAGGAAAATTGCTTTAGAAAATAATACAAAAATAAATGTCTGTACTAGATTTCTTTCGACATATATTGAGAAAAGAAAAGTTCTTTTTTGGTACAAAGAAAAGAAAAGTTCTTTGCACCAACCATCCTTGGCCTAAACAAGTAAATATAAATAATATGATAAATGATATTCTCATATGTGTATACTTTTTATGTAAAGTTTATGTATATTCTTTAAATTTGGATGCAAGAGAGCATCACACGATATGTGTTATTGAATTAAATGGACAACTATAAAAATTTACTAAATTTTTTTTTATGTGCCTTTCATTACGCTGCTCTATCATCCTCCATTTGCACTCTCTTTCTTCTTTTACTTAGCTATGACTTCAACGCCATTGGCAGCAGTGAGACAACCAAAGATTACTACGCATTTAAGTGCTAGTTTGAAACTGGATACATAGTAGTTGACAGATCAGTGCCACCAAAACATCAAGCCAACAGGTGAACTAACGGTTAACTAGGTGCAACGGGTTATTATTTGGAAAATTAAGAAAGAACAAATATTTTATCGACAAGGAAAGGAACAAGGTGCAGCTATATTTTCAGTAACTAGTAGTCCAGTCAAATTTCAACACTATGCATTGTTTTACATGGCCAAGGCTGATTGCGACATTTATCTGTCCCCTAATACGAGGATAGAAAAGGACCAGGGAAGGGATGAGGGTAAAGACTTAGAACCTACCAAAAAAACTTAATATGAATTAAAAAAATGTATTCTAAAATTAATAAATAACTCAAAAGTGACGGGTCAGAACTTCAAATGATGCCACAAAATTATCCCACAAATCAATTAGAATGGTGGACTTTGGTGAGAAATATCGTCTCAGCATATAAAAAATTAAGAGAAAATTAAAGTAAAATTTACTGAATAAGAAATTATATAAAGTTATTTATAATAGTGACTTATATAACAGTGTAATTAACCACTCCTAACTAACTAATCACATGTATAGTAATAGCCCCTTATAAACCTGAAGATGAGTATCTAGTATTTTTAACTTGAGATGAACAATACAATATACTCAAACAAAAAATATAATTAATGTCGTAATTACATCGACTAATAAGAAAAAATTTTAGAATTGGATGATGATGAAAACTGACAACGACTGAAGTGCATAGTTCATAAAAATCTTCAACATTTCCTTAGGTTTTATCGATCTTCTTCCAGCATTTTCACCATACTCATCCCAAGCAAATTTGAATTCTTCAGGCCACCAAACAGCATCATAATATGATGCTAAACAATTCCAAATGTGAGAATAATGCTCACCAACCAGAGCAAAACAAAGAAACATAATCATTAACCACCATACAAGGCATAAGCAAATTGAATGAAAGCTTAACCACCATGAAAAGACAGAAGTAAACTGAATCAAATACATTATTCAAGAACACCAAAATCAAATCAACTCATGAATTGAGAATCATCCAAAACAACCCTTTGAAACGAACCCATTGACATCATGTATTTCCAAGTTTCAAAGAACATGTGCAATTTGGGATACTTCTAGACTTAACTCACTTATAGGAGTAGTGCATTAGGTTAGATTGGGTTTGGAGAAATTTTTTATTCAATCGTAACCAACCCAACTTGCTTATGTGTGGATTGTGTTGGGTTTAACCTGTGAGTTGAACTTGAACCTAAAAAAAATGAACATGTTAAAATCAAAATTGAAATTCATTATGTATAACATAACATAAAACATAAATTTCAAAGTACACATATGACTTAAGATTACAATTAACGCAAACGTAACATAAATTTTTATCAACATAAAACTCTACATGGCAACGACATCTTCTCTCCTCTTTGATATCTTACAAGCCAATAACACTATAACCATTAACCACAATAATTAATACAATTGCCAAAATAAAGTATCACTTAAGGTTAACCAAAATAAACTACATATGTTTAAATATTTTATATATATGAATAGGTTGGGTTGATTTTGTGCTAGTTAGATTTTTCTAATTCGCACAAAACCGACCCATATCTTGCGGGTTAAATTATTTTAAACAAAACCTAATTCACATATAAACCAATCAATCATTTAAGAGTTAAGTTAAGTAAAAATATGTAAGTTCGTGAGTCGACCATACTCATTCTTCCACTCTTAGTGTCATCCATCTCCTACATGGACATCTTATATACTATTCCCATTTTATAACTTTTTTTTTAAATATTAACTACAGCGTTTATTGTACAAAAATAAAAAAATCACATCTATTCAGGATCGTTAGGATGATATCGATATTTAGGGCACTAAAAAGATTACAAGGATTATCCTTGATTATTTTATTGACCGTATCAATATGACTAACAGCAAAATCTATGCTTTAAATTGAACTTGATGTTATTATTCTTGACAAATTAATACTACCATCAGATTCGTGCTAAGAATATTATAAGATACTCACTATGATAAATGAAGGTAGAATAAGAATTATATTGCTACAAATTATACGACAAAAAATGGAGAATAGAGAGCATTAGAAAGATTGACTTCTTATTTGTTTATAATTTCAATATATATTTTTTGGGAAGTTGTTATAGTATTTTGATGAATTTGATATTTAAAGTGAGTTGTCAATTATTTATTGACTGTTAATTTTATAATAAATATTTAAAAATTTATTAAATATAAATAATAACTAATAAATATTTCATAACTTATATTAGATATTAATATTTAAAAAAAAAAAGAATAGTCCCATTTTCTGACATGAAATCTCTGTGTTTGTCAGTTGTCATTGTCGGCATTACCCTTAAAGGGCGTTTGTTTGGCGAGGGAGCCCCCGTGTGGTTCTCCGTTATACTTATGCCACGTTGCCACGGAGGAAAAAAAACCACAACAGGTCTCGCAATTTCCACGGAATTTGAGGTTAGTGTTGTTTTTATCCAAAAATGGAAATCACCCTCCATAACGTGTCCATTTTCTGTTGGTTTGTCAACGAGATAGTGCTTCCAAACCGAATGAGTGGAAAAATTCTTAGGTAATTCGAAAGTAATATTCTTAATAAATTAAAAAAATTAAATTAATTTTATAATATTTTAAATTTAAGTCAACATAATACTATAAATTTAATCCATCCACATATATAATTAAGTAATATCACATATTATATGTTTAGTTAAGTAATGTAATACTTTTAAAATATATAAAATTTCACGAATGACTGGGATAAATTATCACATCTCTTTCTCATTAAAAAAAAAATTAAATAGAGTAATATTCTTAATATTTTTTCAACTATCAGATTTGATTAAAATTTTATTTTATAATATTTAAAATTTAATTTAACCACATGTATAATTATGTAATGTCACATATTATATTTTTATAATACTCTCAAATTACATAAGAAATTTTCAGCCAGATAACCCCTTTTATTTCTTTTTCTAATTAATAAATACACATGATAATCGTTATATAATCCTGTGCCAAATAGCATGCTAGAGGAATTCATAAATTATCAAACAAGTATTAATTATTAATTTTCACAATAAATATTTGAAGTTCTTTTAATCTAATAACCAACAATAACTATTTATTAACTAATTAAGGCAAGGGTAGGTAGAAAAAAAGGTGTCAGAGTAATCTACTCATTATATATTAAATAAAAATATTTTGTATAAATTTGTGTTAAATAATTATGTCTTTTATTAGTTTAACTTACATAAATTAAATAAAATAAGTCTATACAAGAAATTTCCCGTGATAGAGTAAGCCGGCCAGCTACTCTCCACTAATTAAGGTATCTGAGTAGGACAACTTTAAAGTTAACCTTCATTCATATTCATATGCATATTCTCACCATAGATATATAAATGGTATTAAATAAACAAAATTAAATTGAAGAATTAAGAATATAAATTTTTAAAAATTTACATATAAATTAATAACTTTACTGTTAATTATGCACAAAAAGTTATACAAACGAATGTGTTTAAACTTTCTTGTAAGGAATAATAAATTAGTTTGTTAGTGCTCGGCTGCTTTAGACTTGATTAGGTACGGGCTTTTTTGGACATTTTTCAATCTTTATAACGGTAATTTTTCTCAAACCGACATTATTTTAAAGAAAAATATTAGGATATATATATAAGCCAATTTTTTTTTACAATAATATATATAAGTCAATTTAAATCATAACATATCTTTTTTCATCTTGCTGTTTCAAACTTCTTAAATTTGTTAAGAAATTTTAAAAAATAAATTATATACATTGACTATCCCTAACGAAAAAAATAAACATGTTTAGATTAGTTTCTAAAAAATTATTTGACAAAATTCAATAATGTTTTACGAAGAAGGATCATAAAAATGTGACCTAACATCTTAGATAAAGTAATTGAATGCGACTCATACATAAAATATAAAGATATTTTAAGAATTATATAAAATATTCTCTTAGAAAAAGAATTATATAAAATATTTGAGTTTGTTTTCTTAAATAAAAGTGTGACCGTAGGGCATTGCTTAATCAGCAGTCACTGTCTAACCAAACACATGTTTATTTGTTTGATTTCTATGCAACAATATTAGAAGATAGAAAGAGAGTTGGTTTAACTGTTGCAATATTATATTTAAAGACATGCGATGTTAACGAGTGTTCGAAGAAATAAGTTTTAAAATATTAAATATAAAGAATAAATTATTTAATATCTTAGAAAATTAAAAATATTTTATATTAAAAAATTTTAAAACTTTATTTAAGGGCATTAAATATTTTATAAATAGTACTTTAAGGACACTGATTAATAACACACATATTTAATAAAAAGAATAATATTATATTCTTACAATATATTTTTCTAATTACTTAAAATATTAAATATTTATTTTAATCATCTAAAATATAAGTGTCATTAGTTAAGTTTTTTAATAATAAATACATTAAAATAAGAAAATATAATATTTTTTTACAGTACATTGATTATTTAATATTATTTTCAAAATTAAATTATATATTTAAAAAGACTAATTTGATGTCAAATATTATTAAAAAATTAAAATAATGACACTTATATATTTGAAAAATTAAAATAAGTATTTACTCTACTTAAAACAAAAAATATTAAATAAAAAATAGAAACATTTAATATATTAAAAACTCAAAAAATACTTAATACCTACTTATTTAAATAATTAAAAAAATTATTAAGCTAAGTTATTAGAAAAATATAAAATTATTTTTTACAAAAATAATGATATATCTTCATAATAAATTCTTTAATATTTTTTAATTATTTAAAATAGAAATATTAAACAATTATAAATATTTAATATTTTAATAATTTTAAAAAAAATATTCTTTAAATAATTAAAAAAATTACTCAGACGACATAAAATTATTCTTTATAAAATGAAAATTAAAGACGTAAGCTTCAAAATTTGGTTCCCACGGACCTCTCATTCATGAAAAGATATTTATCGTGGCTTCATTGTATCGTGATTTATCGCGGTATAGAAAAAGGTTTATAAATATCGGATCTGGTGATCGGTGGTGTGGTGACTCCTTTTGGTCATAAAAACTTATATAGATTTTAGTGATTTAAATTATTACTAATGCATTACGAAAGCGACGCATCATGAACGGATATTTTCACTCACATCGCTATTGTCACCCTTCCAGTGCGTGCAGGCACGCGCTCACTTTATCAAAAATAGTATAGACGATATAAAGAAAAACAGAGGATTTGACCCCATAATGATCAATGGGATCTTCTTTGAAGGATGGGGCCACGGCCACCCCAAACAATTTTAAAATTTGAGTTAATACTCAAATTCATTATTTAAAGATATATAAAATATTAATTTGGTGTTTTAATTATTTTTTTCATTAAAATAATTTTTAAAAAATATATTAGATATTAGTTTATTTTTTAATATTATTTTTTAGTATCAAATTAATCTTTAAAAATTAACTTAAAAAAACTAATTTGATATACAAAATACTTTGAAGATCAGACTGATGTCTAGTATATCTTTAAAGTATCAAATTAAGTATTAATTGTTAAAATTTCATATATATATATGTGTGTGTGTTTGAATATATAATTTTTATTTTTATTTTATAATTTGGTATAATTTGTAGTTTATAATTTTTATCTTAAAATTTTATAAAAATATGCAATTATTCCTCTTTATGTTAGTAAAGTAGTATACTAGTAGTATATTAATGAATTTTTCATAAATGATATTATTATTAATAGATTCATTGAAATTTATATATTCATTTGGAAGTTGTATGTTTATTTTTAAAATCTAAGTGAAGTTTAAACATAAAATAATTAATTCATTTTTTAAGATAGAAACTAATGATAATGAGAAAAATTATACAATTTAAACATTTTTATCATTTTAAAAGCTTAATTTTAATGTTCAAAGTCTAAGAATCAAACACGAAGATAAATATTTTTAAAGTTTCTAAAAATAATACTTAATTTATTTGATATTATGTTTTTAGATAATAATAAAAAAGTACAAATAATTATAATAATATATATTATTTCGCAACCTCAAAAATTTGGTTGAAGATCCGCTAGTGATAATGATAATATAGATGTAATTAACGTGCTTAGTTTCATTTCTATTAAAAATATAAAGGGCTATTAAATGGGTTGGTAAGCCGTTTACACTCGTTCGTGATGGGTCGCGTATTAAATAAAGTTGGTTAAAATTATCTGCATTTAAATAGATTACAAATTAGTTAGTTTAACTTACCTTCACATTAACTCGTATGCCTAAATAGATCGGTTTATTATTATTTTTTATTTGTAAAATTTGAAATAATTAATTTAATTTTAATAATCTCAAATCAATATTACATTACATAGACATAGTATTGAATATTTTCATCTCATCTAAAGGTTAAGAGAGAATCCAAACAAATAAATAATATAAATTTATAAAGTTTGACGAATGTGTTTGTGTATAATTTATGTTACTGCTAGCCTATATTATACAATACGTACATTTTGTATTTTTATTTGAAAATATTGTTTAATTAACTTTTAAATTAAATATTATTTTGATAAAAAAAATTGAAACTTAATAAAATAAAATAAAATTATACGAGTGGTCCACAAGCCTCACAGGTTGGCCCGTTTAACTCACGAGTTAAACAGGTTGATCTAAAATTACATACGTTTTTACAGTCTTTCATAATTTTAAAACTCGACTTACATAATTTATGCGAATAAACAAAATAACCTAACAAATTTGACCCTTTTTCATGACTCTAAAAATGTCTGTAATATTTTATCATACAGTTTGAAAGAATCAAATCAAATCCACTCTCATTTATATATCATCACAAATTTTAAAAAGAAAATTTTTATACTAAAAATTTAACCTCTGAAAGGTGCACGCAGATCTATCAAAATTATACTAGTCTCAAACGTTCGCAAAATGTGAGAAGTGACGTGCGATTTCCTTATACGATGTATCAAAAAAGTAAATTACTGTAATATAAATGGACAGCTGGTTTTTTTAATTTTTTTTCATGGTTGTTGGCTATAACTTAACCAGTCACTTATCTGCGATTGAAAGCAAAACACTAGTTTTATCTTTCACTTCTTTGGTTGGCAACTTGGCAGCACCCATCTATGAAGGTGTCGTTTGAGATTCGGTGGGTTCTTA
Organism: Styphnolobium japonicum; assembly: GCA_023212625.1. Lineage (NCBI taxonomy): Eukaryota > Viridiplantae > Streptophyta > Magnoliopsida > Fabales > Fabaceae > Styphnolobium > Styphnolobium japonicum. The sequence continues at coordinate 6,464,835 of JALBWW010000007.1, read as the reverse complement.
ATTAGCTTATGGATTTTATTGCCAACCTTAAAACAGGTTCGATTTTGATGACAAAGTTCTGGCGCATATATCATGGAGTGTTGCATGGGAAATGCACGATGCATCCGAGCCATGTTATTGTAGAAGCGGATACCCTTCGCTAACATGGAGCCCAATCTCTATTTTAATTTTTTTTCGATAAAAAGTGCAACCTTTACTTAAAAAAAAAAAACATAAAGACCATTCAAACTTTAAAAGTGTTCAATTCGATCAGTTCATAAGCTAACTTGGTTGGCGTAAGTACGCCCCCAAACCAAAGCTGTATATTTAAAACGAAAAAAAGATAACATAAGAAACAGAAGTGCTTGATATTATTTATTATATATACCATATCAAGATATCAATGAAAGAGGAAAAAAAATATAACTCATGACAAGAGTGGTTTTCAACAATCTACCAGAATAGCAAAGATATCATCATGTATAATTAAGAAAAAGATTACTTTTTTTTTTAAAGTTTGTAGGTTTCATTTGGTGTGGTTGGTTTAGGTGTTGGAATCTTCGAGTTCCAGCTATGAATGGTGGCGGTGGTGGGTCGTGATGACCTAGTTGTGTTAGGTTGGCGGGGAAGAGAGAGAAAGCGATTAAGGTTGCAAAACCCCAATTGGTGGCTGGAGCACACAAGTGATGGTGATGGACCTGATGGTGCTGTTCTCATTGCCATTGACGAGAGTTGGAAATGGCATAAAGTCTAACAAGATAGGTTCCAGAGGGAGTGAGCAATACCCAGATGACGACGAAGATGGAGAGCTCAGAAGGAGAAGATCACGTGGCAAGCATGTGGTCTGTTATAATTTCTTTTTTTTTTTATTATTATTGTTTTAGTTTTTTAATTTTATTAAATAAATATAAAGAAAAATAATGTTAATCAATGAGATTGTGACACGTAAAATGTCAGAATTTTATTAAAATAATAAAATTAGTTTAGGAATAAAATTACACACTTTTAAAATTCGTAATAATTATTTATAAATGGATTAAAATTTAAAAAGTCTGTATGTTTTTTTTTCTAAAATAAATGCAGGAAAGATATTTTTAAGTAAATTTTCGGGATAATTGAGATTGAGTATCTTCTTATACAATTTTAAAAGTATACATCCCACATTAATTTAATACATTTTAAAAAGATAATATTAATTATTCTGAGTAAGGCCTAAAATTTGAATTTAAGTAATTAAAATAAAAAGTATATTTCTTTAATCATTAGGCAGTTAGTACAATTTCTATTGTATATAAGATATAAAAATAATTTGATTTTATTCGAATTAAATGAGAATATTAATTGTGGATGGTATTGAGACCTCTCTAAACTTGCATTAACATGTCATGATTATCCACTCCCATTCAACGAGAGTAATCTTCGGATGGGCATACTCATCACTACGCCCACGCAGTGTCCTTGTCAGATTTGGCTTCTAGCTCCTCATTTTATATAAAAGAAAAACATGAAAATTTATCACTTCAATGTTTTCGTTGTTATTTTGTTTGGCATCTTCAGGCACATTGATTTTTTTATATAAAAAAACAAAAAGTTAGACTTTAGTGATAATGTAACCAGTGAATAAGTAGAAATCTAAAAATAAAAGCAGTAAAAAAAATATAGAAATGGATCATATTATTATAATTAATACTGGTATTAATTATGTGAAATTGTGAAAACATCAATATGCTGCAACAAAAGCAAAAGGGAGCAGTTGATACTGGTTCTAGTGGGTTGCCTGTCATATAATATGGTAAATTTTATAAGATATTATATATATATATATAAATACTTTAAAAATGTCATTAAAATGAATTTTTTTATCATTTTATTACTAACACATAATAAAAAATAATATATTCATAAAAACTTATATATATAAAACTTAAAACTACCAATATAATACAATATATTTTAGCCTTCTTTTCTTTTTGTCTATCGAGTGATTTTGCAATTCTTAGGTGATATTTATTTATTGTGAGAAATGCAATTTAGTGTAATTTAAAAATATATATTTATTTTAGTTTATAAATTAAAATAATTAAGTATTAAATTAATTTAATAAATAATATATATATTTAATTTAATAAATAATTTATTTTTATTTTAATACTTAATATATAATAAATTATTAATTAATTTAATACACGAAGTAAAATATCCACATTATCTTTTTCCTTTATTTATTTTCCCTTTCGAACCTTTTTGCGTGGGGGAGCCTACTCGTACGTGTTCTCTACATTGTCATAATCTATCCAAGCATCAACGTCACGTGATGGTGGGCATCTATGACAACAAGGCTAGTGGCGGAGATAGGGAGACTGGCAGGGCAGGTGACGCGGCTCTCGAAAGCTCAAAACTCTTCTTAAACATTTTTTAATTTCTTAAAAAAATTGAAATATTTTTATATAACGTTATGTTTGACAATATTAAAAAAATAAAATTATTAATTAATCCCTTAACAATAAATTCCTAACTCCGTCGTCGACAACAACTCCAAATTAGCCGTACCATGATGTCGCGCACGGATGAACTCAAAAAAGAAAGAGAAATAAAAAATAAAAAATAGAATATTAAAGAAAAATAAATTGAAATTAGAGTCATGCTAATAAGCAATAACACAATATACAAAAATTTAATGTATGCGTAATTAAATTTATTTTTAAGTTTGTACAAAAATATATTAATAGTTATATTATACTAATAAAATTTAATGAATGAAAATTGTGCTCTATTTTTTTTTCTTTTACAATAACAAGACGAATGTATGAATTTATAATTTTTACAAATTACTTCAAGTTATACTTTTATTATTTACATATATTTTTCGTTTGTAAAATTATTTTAGGTATAATTGCACGCACCCTGAACCTGCTTAGTAAATAAATCACTCCATCCATTTTTCTCTAGTTTATTATAATTTTACCCAGTCATATAACTTTTAACTCTTTCAATTTCACACTTTTCAGCAGCACAATCTAACAGATGCCTTTGTGTTCTGATAACCAAGGCCCGATTAAAATAAATAAATGTATAATAAAGCATGCATAATTCATCGTCAAGGGACCAGAAAGTTTAAAGAGAACAGTTAAAATGAGTAATTTAGTAAAACTGGTAGGCGACAAAGAGCAATGTCTCCTTGTCATTGAGATAGACTACCATTGGTTTGCTAGCTTCATTGCATGTAAGTGGTCCATGGTCTCAACAAGAATTTCTTTTTCTTTGTACACAATGTAATGGAAACTCCGATCCGATTCCAGGAAACACCCATCATGGGTTTGCATTATTATCTTGTATGGGAAAAGGAAGTTGCATTATTAAGAGTAAAGATATGCATACTGTTTATAACTAGCCAGGTTTTTATATATTTGAGTCCCAATGTCATTTCAGTAGGTTTAATTTAGAATTTATATATTTAGTTATTAATATTCGAAATTTCTTGATCACCATCACCAACACAAACCTAAAAAAAATTATATTTATATGTAATGAGACATAGCTATAAAATCTCGTACAGTTTATTAACTGTGAGAGGCAAAAAAGTGATGGCTGATTATGCGCATTATAAATATATTTTATTGACTGTCATAATTATTAATAGGTATATATAGACATATTTGGACATGCATGTACATAGGCAATTTGTAAAGCGAAGTTGCGAACAGTGTCAAGTGAGACAAATATAATAATAAATTATTGCTCTACATAATATTAATATTTGTGCAGATTAATGCATCTATGGGGTAGATTCAGTTGATTAAAGATATGAAGGTTAAAATATTTTTATATTATTATTTAATTATATTTTATTTTAATATTAAATCAAATAATTATTACCATAGTGAAACTATTATATATCGATACATCTCTCCTTAGTTTCTTGTTTCTTTCTATTGTACAAAATAATAATAATAATTTATATTTAAGTAAATGTATTTGGTATGTTTACCATTTGAATAGAATTTATATATTCAACATATGTTATCATATAAAATAATAATATGATAATCAAAATTAAATCCATTTGAATATAAAAAAATAGAAACGTAGGGTAGTTGAGTATCTCAGATACAAGCTAGCTAATTAAGTATTCTCGGTTTTATCTATATGATGTATAATTAGAATCAAATTTCTTGTCTCAATTTTTATTTCCTCAACTAAATGTTGACAATTCAATAAGAAAAATTGATAATTAAGAAAAATTTTATTGCCAATTAAGAGATAATTTTTTTAACTGAATTGTTAGTATTTAAGAAATAAGACAAAAGATTTAAATCAACTCAAGTGATAAAATTGTGTAAAATTTGAATACAAATAATTTCTTCAATATATCTATTGTAAAACAAATATACTTTTATCTAGTTATTATTATTATGGAGATTTGTTTTCTTTTAGCACTCTTTATTTTTATGAGAGTATATATTTTTTTAATAATTAATGGTTAATATTTAATTATGTGTCTCATTTAGTTAAAAAATTAAGTGGAACACATATACAAATATTAATCACTTATTATTAAGGAATATCAATATACTCACAAAAAAAGAAAAGTATCAAAAAAACTTTTATTATTATATTTAAAATAATTTAGACGCATAATGCAATGTTATATTAATAAAATCTAACATCTAATTTTTTTTACTAGCTTAGATACTAATGGCATCAGATCTCTAAAGCCTAAGTTTGAGTTTTTTTATTTAAGAAAAGTTTGAGCATATTCTTAACTAATGCTTTTAAGCACTGTTTAATAAGCATTTAATATTTTACAATAAATTTTATTAATTATTTGAATTAAATGCTTTTTAGGTTTCAAATATATTAAAAACTTTACTTTTGTATTTAATACTTTTTCGTTTCATTTCTTAATTAGTGCATTGAGGGCACTCATTAGCAAATACCTAATTCAATATTTTTCTAATGAATCATTATAATTACATAAAAAATAAAATATCAAATAATTTTTGGATTTTCAATATATTAAATGTTTATAATTTTTTATTTAATATCTTATGTTTTAGGTAATTAATTATGAGAAGTTGTTAGAATGATATAATTAACATTACTCTGTCAATTTAGGTTCTCCAAATATATATGTGACATCATGTTGATAATCTATTTATTGTCAACATCAAGTTGGTCCTTAACAACAATTAATGTCGTCTGTTTCATTTCTTAAGGATTAATATAAATATTACTTTAATAACCAATTTGATGACATAATTGATAAAAAAGATGAAACTGATTGCATTAGTTGTCTTTGAATGATCCATTTAATGTCACCAATAAATAAAGAACCAATTTAATATCATGATGCTAGATATAGGAAGATTCTTCTTAAGTGGAAAGATGCTGCAAATTACAATACATTTATAGGTATCATATTTATGGTCATGAATTATTAAATATTTATTAGTAAATTGTTGTTTCATAATAAATATTTAAAAGTTAATTAAATATAAATATAAACCAATAAATATTTGAAAATTTATTCTATATAGGGGCGCTCATGGGCCAAGTTTGGCTTAGCTCGCTCTTGGCTCGAGATTTTGAGCGGGCCAATTTTTTAGGCCTAAACATAGGCTTAAACTCAAGTAAACTTGGTTATGGTCAAGTCTGTGATTGATCGGGATGGGACCGAGCGAAGATCAAGCCGGCCTGAAAATTGTCAAAATCTAAACTGCAATGTAATTATATGTATGATATGTTATATTATGCGATATATTTGAAGGCTTATATCGTATGTTAATACTTTTATGACTAGCAAATTCTTAATAAATATAAATAATTAAATATATACATTTAAAATTAATGTTTAATTTATGTGACTTGAATTTTCCATGACAAGAAATATAGGTATTTATATACCTTGGATTGGGTTGAGTGGCTCAAACTTGGCCCCAAAAATACATTCGACCAAAACTAATTGGCCCAATCCCAACTCCATTATTTTCTTTGAAGCTAGATCCAATCAGGCCTAAGAAACTTGGGCTGAGTCGAGTTGACAGGCTGGACCGGCTATTGAGTACCCCTAATGAGTCGAGTTGACAGGCTAGACCGGCTATTGAGTACCCCTAATTCTATGTATCGATACCCATGCAAAAATAGGTGTCCAAGTAATCTCTCTTAAGTGTGTTTCTCTCTATGCTCTATGATCTCGTCAATTAGGAAGTGTGTTTGGGTCATGTTCTAATACAAGGGAATATCGTGCTAATTATCTTGCAAAACTCGGTGCTACTCACTGTTCTCCTTTTTGTCAACTTCAGGAGCCCCGTAAAGTCCAGATGCTCTTGTTTAGGGATGCAGTGCATGTAACTGATCTTCGACCATATTTATTTTCTTTATTTCTCTCATTCATTTCATTAGTTTTTTTTTTTAAATCTTATTTGTAAAAATACATTGTATAAATGAGTACGCCAAATTTTATATAATTATCTTTATCTGCAAACATTTGAAATTTGTTTATTTACAATAGATTAAGCATATGAACGTACTATTTTGGGATAAGTGAAGGGTTACTTGTAATAAATGCACTTTTTGAAATTGTTTTAGATAAATTTGGGATACTTTAGGTTTATCTCTGGTTAATTTAGTATTTGAAAAACACACCACAAGTCCACAACCTATAGTGCAAGGTTAAATGTGAAATAGTGGATATTCAATACTTACATAATTTTAGTATTGATGTTTTTAGACATTTACTCATAAAATTACATAAATGACATTAAATGTAAAAAACTTGTAATGTCTTGATAAAGATTTGTAAATGTCACACGAGGCCAGAGACAAAGCTCTTAAACATATAAATAATAATAGACTTTTTAAAGATAATAATAATTGAATGAGACCAAATGCGAATTGTGACAGTTGATAGGAAAATATTAAATAATCAACATTTTTTTGTTAAAATGAGTTGATAGTATTATTAATTTTTGAATGAATGAATAGTCTTTACCATATTAACTTATTCAATAATTACAATTGAATCTTAATAAATTATAAATAATTTTTTTCAATTTTTTTTGATTGTGTAATATTACTCTAATTGAAAAGAATTTAATTACAGAATCCTTATTAATTCTGTTTTGGTAAGTAATAAATGTTAAAAGAAGAGAGGGTTCTCTCCTTTCTAATTCAAGAAAAGTGTAAGGAGAGTAACATCACTTTTATTTTATTTCCATCTGCCTTGTAAAGAAACGAATAAAAAATTTGTGTGCAAGTTGCGCGTGGTATTCAAAATTTCAAAGTCAATAAGCTGTCCACATAATTGGTTTCGCTCGCGCAACCGTTGTGCAGGCCAAGCCCAAATTACCGAAAAATAAAATTTCATTTAAAATTAATTTGTCACAACAATTATTAATTAAATATGAAATATTTATTTATTTATTTTATTCAATTAAATATTTGCTTATATTTATTTAATCTTTAATTATAACTAATGTGTTAAATTATTCTTAAAATTAAAAGTTCAAAAAATTGTCTCACGCGGGCGGGGAAGTGGCTAGAAGGAAGAGCTAAGCTAGCTATCCACTTCCGTATTTTTACGTTTTTCTTATTTATTTATTTTCTGAAAAGGTTGTCACACCTCACAGGCAGAGGCATCCACTTCATTTGAATAACTTCAGAGTTAGAGAGAGAGAGAGAGATGGGGTCCACCGGACCCAAGTTGCACGACCCGCTTTGTACCATGTCAATGTCAATCATGAATGGGTCGTGGCCGTGGGTGGGTGATGAGTGGCGACCGTTTTCCTTTGTGGACTCTGCCCTTACCATTTAGAATCTTGTGCTTTCCTTCACCTTTTGGATTACCTTCCTTTTCTATTCTTCTTTTTCTTTTTCTCTTCCAATTGTTTAAGTTTTCAGCTTGACTAACCATCCATGTGTCCTATTTTTATTTTCAAGGACTCGCCCACTTTCTTTCTTTTCATAAATGGAATACAAAATAGTATTATAATATAAATATGCAACAGAGTATATATGGTGGAGAGGCATTCCAAATTGTTTGGCATCAATGAGCTCTTCCCTTGTGCCATAATTATTTTAGGCTCTCTCTGTTGATAGGGACGATTTTAGAGGGCCATCCTATAGATTCTTTGTGACCCCCAATATGAACATATCATTTTTAGTGGCCATACCCTCTCTGGATGTTTCCATTAGTTTAAGATTTACCATAGATATAGATTTTTATATTTGCAAAATATTATTTATATACTAATAATTTTTTTATTTAAATATAACAATTAAAAAAATGAATATCTGGTTGCATTCTCTCATTTTATGGCTACGTGGAAAAGAAGAGGCAGACGTACACACTTGACAGGGACAATAACCTACACACACCCCCCTCTGACCACACTTTTAATTCACTTCATTTACTTTATTAACTTCCATCTCGCGATATATCTCGCGCCTTTGATACAAACCAAATATATCATCTCAATCATCTCATATCATATCGCAATCATACTGTATCACGTGATACAATAAGTGCCAGTGCTACATATCGTGATGGCAGGCACCGTAATATTCCTCAAATTCTGGGGCCAAACACTTATTGGGGTCCCCCTTCCGAGAAACTTTGTCGTTAACCAGTAAAGTGACTTTCTCAGCAACTTTCCTCAACCCCTTCTTTCTTCCTTCTCAACTGTCCGATCTTCCACCTCATCAGACGGTGGATATTATAAAATCGCTCTGTGGTGCATCAGCATACGAAGATTACTCGTTTTCTAGTTCTACTCCGAGCTGAAGGACAGCTGTCAGCTCGAGATTCCAAGCCCATTTTTATAAGACTGAATTCGTTTGGAAAAAATAATTTTATTTTAAAATTAATTAAATATTTAAGTATATTAATTAATAATTTATATATAATTAATTAATAATTTATTTTAATTTTAATAACGTGATTAATTATATATAAATTATTAAATAATTAATTAAATATAATTTATTAATTAATTTTTAAAACGAATTAATAAAAAATTATTTTTATTAAAATTATTTTTTCATTTTTATATTAAAAATATGATTATTTTGTTTAATTTAAAAAAATAATTTTTTATTAATTTATTTTAAAAATTAATTAAGTATTTAATTACATTAAATTAATAATTTATATTAAATTAATTAATAATTTATTTTTATTTTAATATTTGATACATAATTAATTATATGTAACTTATTAATTAATATAATTAAATATTTAATTAATTTTTAAAATAAATAATGAAAAATTATTTTTCTGAACAAAATGATATTTTTTCCTTTATATAAAACTGAAGCCGGCTTAGTGGGCCCCGTAATTAACTGTACTTATAGTATAAGTTCTCAGTTCCCTAAGAGCTTATCATCCATTCAAGAACCTTTCATTTGATAAGTCACTATACTTATCATCTCCTTTATCTGTCGCCTCCTATATAAAATTAACCTATTTCTGCAAGTTCAAATGTCCTATTATATACATATAGAATATAGAATAGATATAGATATAGATATAGATATATATTTTTAGAGAGAGAAAGTCCTCTCGGAGGAGAAAGAGAGAGAGTGAGTATATTAGTCCATTTCTCTCGTCAGGAGAGAGAAAGTCTAAGAAGAGAGAGAAAGCTTTGGCCCTTTTTTTTTTTTGGCTCTCTGTCTTCTGGTGCGTTTGTGCTTTTCTTCCCATGTGTTAGCTTTGAAGGTGAGAGCTTCTTCTCAGAACTGACTTTCAAGTTTCCGAATCTGTTGCTTTTAAAGTCTGTAGCTTTTCTTCGTATTTTAATTTCCACTTTTTTTCTCTTGCATCTTGGATTCCCGTTTGGATTAAAGCTGCTTTCCTTGTCCCCTTTGATCGTCTGTGATAGAGTCCAATTGTTTTCACTTTTCTTCGTTTTTGCCCCCAAATCCTGATTTCACAACTCGCATCGGTTTCTTTTTAGTTAATTTCGTAAATATGGAAGGTTTTCTTCCATAAATGCTTCTAGTTAAGTGGTTTCATTCACGGTGCGGATTTGAATTATCACTTGTTTTTTCTGTGATTTTTCTAGCTATTTGTAGCTCACCCTTGTGCAATTTCTCTTAACATTTTTCTCTCTGAAAAAAATAATTCATTTTTTTGCAGATCTAGTTTGCTCTTGCTCATTTTAGTGCGTTTCTGATCGAAGACGAGGCGGTTACGATGTCGTCTCTCAGTAGGGAATTGGTGTTCTTGATCTTGCAGTTTCTGGATGAGGAAAAGTTCAAAGAGACTGTTCATAAGTGGGGCTTGTGACATTTGAGTTTGATATTTAATTATTTAGTATTTATTAATTATTGTTTATGGTATTTCTAGTATTTATTGTTTACCACATTAATTAATTTAATATTTTTTTTAAATAATAGGCTTGAACAGGAGTCTGGGTTTTTCTTTAACATGAAATATTTCGAGGATGAAGTGCACAATGGCAATTGGGATGAGGTTGAAAGGTACCTCTCTGGTTTCACAAAAGTAGATGATAACAGGTATTCTATGAAGATATTTTTCGAGATAAGAAAGCAGAAGTACCTGGAAGCATTAGATAAGTAAGCTCTCACGAGTTCACATTTAGATTCTGTTGACTTGAGTACTTGACTCTCAGCATTCTAGTTCCAGTATAGAGATGCAATTGAACTGTTTTAAATTTTGGTAGGCATGACCGGTCCAAGGCTGTAGAAATATTAGTGAAGGATTTGAAAGTGTTTGCTACATTTAACGAAGAACTGTTCAAGGAAATCACACAGCTTTTGACATTGGAGAATTTTAGGTAATATAAATTTTTACTACACTTTTCAGTCGAAAACTTCTGTAAGGTGCAGACAATGAGTTTCTGGTTCTATAGGGAAAATGAACAATTGTCTAAGTATGGTGATACGAAGTCTGCAAGAGCAATCATGTTGGTTGAGCTCAAAAAGCTGATTGAAGCAAATCCCTTATTTCGTGACAAGTTGCAATTTCCCAACCTTAAAAACTCGAGGTTACGTACTCTCATCAATCAAAGGTAATTTTTCCAAATTCCAAGCTTAATGATTTCTTAATATTGAAAAAGAACTTGTGCACTGTATGTGAAATAACTTTCTGGTACATTATGGCCATGAGATTGCATTTGGTATCTTTTTTTACAATTGAAGTAGATCGTCTGCTATCTTTAGATTTCCATGTTTGTTGGTTTATACATGCATCATGTTATTGTTATCCGATCATTGAACTCCTATGTAGTTTGTTTATCAATGATATGATTCATACCATCAATTGCCATTGTTGTAATTTTGTAAATAGAATATTAGAATCTGTATCGACTACAATGTGTTGCAATATTTGGCTGTGAAGTGTTTGCTTCAATGCATCTTTGCTGTTAAATATTAACCAAGAACTAGTGACAGCTTGAATTGGCAACATCAACTTTGTAAGAATCCACGGCCAAATCCTGATATAAAAACTCTTTTTGTGGATCACTCGTGTGGACAACCAAATGGTGCACGGGCTCCATCACCTGCTAATAATCCGCTACTAGGATCCTTACCAAAGGTCGGAGGGTTTCCTCCTCTTGGTGCACATGGGGTGGGCTACTGAACTGATTATCTACCTTCTTTTGGTATCATAAGCAGCATATAATGTGTCTCTGTTATCTTTTGGTTCTTATTTTGGTGCTGGACTTTGCTGTGCTTCATGTGTACAGCCTTTTCAACCTACTTCAGCACAAGTGCCAACACCCCTGGCTGGTTGGATGTCAAATCCTACCCCTGTAGCGCATGCTGCGGTTGCTGGAGGAGGAGCTATAGGTCTTGGCGCTCCATCAATCCCTGGTAATACATTCTTTCGTTTTCTGTTATTCTCCAACTCTTTAGGTGTAGTAGTACTCAGATCTCATAGGCTATGTCTAGTTTGATCTTTGACTTCTGACATGTTTCATTACACCTTGTTAAGCTGCTTTGAAGCATCCTAGGACCCCTCCAACTAATCCTTCTGTTGACTACCCATCCGGAGATTCAGATCATGTTTCTAAGAGAACAAGGCCAATGGGAATGTCAGATGAGGTAATCTGGTATCACTTATGGACATCACTTGCAATCCATACCTAAGCATATGCAAGTCTTGGCCCCTCACATTTCTGCTATCAATCTTCCATCACTATGTGCAGGTAAATCTACCTGTCAATGTGTTGTCAGCAACATTCCCAGGTCATGGTCATGGTCAGGCTTTTAACGCACCTGATGACTTACCAAAGACTGTCATGCGAACTCTGAATCAGGTTTCATCTCCTATGAGCATGGACTTTCATCCAGTTCAACAGACTTTACTTCTTGGTCTGCTGCTCTTCTAAGGCCTTTTAATAGTGTTGACTTTTTGTTTTTAATTGCATGTATTTGCTATTCATATTGTCAATTGACTTGAGTTTTTCTTGATGCAATATGTTAGTTGGTACAAATGTGGGGGACATTGCTTTGTGGGAAGTGGGTTCTAGGGAGCGATTGGTCTTGAGGAATTTCAAAGTTTGGGATCTTAGTGCGTGTTCAATGCCATTTCAGGTTGTCTCTTTAGCTTTATACACTGATGCTCTTGATGAAAATTTGTACTAAACCCTGAGACTTGTAATTTTGCAATGACTGAAAAGAAAACTAATCATGATCAATTCAGGCTGCTCTTGTCAAAGATCCAGCTGTTTCTGTCAACCGTGTCATTTGGAGTCCTGATGGTGCTTTATTCGGTAAGTTGAAAATTTTATAATTCTTCAATGTTCGATGTAATGATCTTAAGATTCTAAGTAATTTATACATTCAGAAGTCAACTAAACCAACCACTAATGTCTGAGTTTGTTTAATAAACAGGAGTTGCTTACTCAAGGCACATTGTTCAGATATACTCTTACCACGGTGGGGATGAAGTACGACAGCACCTCGAGGTACACGCACACACACACATATATATACAATCATACATACATACATATATATATATATATATATATATATATATATATATATATATGCATTTTTTGTAATTGTTTGCTTATGAACCTGTTTTCTAGATTGATGCTCATGTTGGTGGAGTAAATGATCTAGCATTTTCCCACCCAAATAAGCAACTATGCGTGATAACCTGTGGTGACGATAAGACCATTAAGGTAAGTTTGTCAAAGCATGAGCTTGGTTTACTGAAGTGGAGAAGATCATATATTTTGCTAACTAAGTTATGTAATTTAAGGTATGGGATGCTGCTACAGGAACAAAGCAGTATACTTTTGAAGGTCATGAGGCTCCAGTTTATTCTGTTTGCCCACATTATAAAGAAAACATTCAGGTAGAAATTGACTTTGATACCTTTGGGGAGAATGTTAGTTGAGTTTGTTGGCCTTTAGCTATATTAATATAGTACCCCAAAGAAAATCCTTTGGCTATTTTCTCTGGTTGGTTTTCTTGCTGATACTCTTGTGTTATGATGTTGCAGTTCATCTTTTCAACAGCATTAGATGGGAAGATAAAAGCATGGTTGTATGACAATTTGGGATCTCGTGTTGATTATGATGCACCTGGTCGTTGGTGCACAACCATGGCCTATAGTGCTGATGGTACAAGGTCCATATTCTCAACCATGGCTACTTGTATTGTGCTGACTCTTGCTTCATAGTTGAATTGTAGTTTCTGTTTTCATCACTTTATATATGTTCAAATGTTTTTGGCTTTGAATGTATACTATAGGCTCTTTTCATGCGGGACAAGCAAAGATGGGGAATCCTCTATCGTTGAGTGGAATGAAAGTGAAGGAGCTGTGAAAAGGACTTATCAAGGATTTCGTAAGCGATCTTTGGGTGTCGTGCAATTTGATACAACCAAAAATCGATTTTTGGCTGCTGGAGATGATTTCTCCATTAAATTCTGGGATATGGACAATGTTCAGCTTTTGACAACTGTTGATGCTGATGGGGGTCTCCCTGTAAGTTCATTATTTTATTGCAAATTGGGGAGCTAGTCTCTGGAAATAGTAGTTGCTAATTTTGGCTTATTTGAACTCTAGGCAAGCCCACGCATCCGTTTCAACAAGGATGGAACTCTTTTAGCCGTCTCTGCGAATGAGAATGGAATTAAAATTTTAGCCAATGGAGATGGTATTCGTTTGTTGCGTACATTAGAGAATTCTTTATATGATGCATCAAGAACATCAGAGGCCATGACAAAGGTAGAGTTATAGATGTTATACATTCCTCGCCTCTTATTAATAGAACCTAATCTAACATGTGATTTTTTGGCAGCCTACAATAAATTCAATTTCTGCTGCTGCAACAAGTGCTGCACTTGCAGAGAGGGCCTCATCTGTAGCAGCTATTGCTGGAATGGTCTGTTTATCTTGTCCTAATATCAGTGGGACTTGTCATTTACTTGCACGTTACTTGTAGCTTTTTCTTTTTTAATGTTTATTTTGTTGCTCTACATGCAACTCTTATTTGTTACATAATGTATTTTCTTCTGCCCCCTACTGGGTTAGGGGAGTGAGAATCTTATCGTGATCATTATTAGTATTTTCACTATGTCAATTTCATCTCATCAGAATGGGGATGCCCGAAACTTGGGTGATGTTAAACCTAGAATAAGTGAAGAATCCAATGACAAGTCAAAGATATGGAAGCTCACTGAAATCAATGAACCATCTCAATGTAGATCTTTGAAGCTACCGGAGAATGTAAGAGTATCAAAGGTATGTTATTTAGTTACCTTCAAATGACTAATTATATCAAATACCCTCCCATAGAATATTTTGTAATCAAATTTGATTGCAACTTTGCCTATTTCAACAAACTGGGTTTTAATTGGCCAACAAAAAGAGCTGGGTATATGTTTGTGCATGTACTTTCCTTGTTCATATGCCAGCCGTTGATGTTTGTAATTGAATGGACTAGGAGCTCCTCTATCTGCCAAAGTATTGGTGCTGTACTGTATTTTTATATCAAAGCCAAGTAGACCGCAGTATTGAATGGACTAGTAACCCGAGTATCTTACAGACTTGGCTTTATGCAAGTGAGGAGAATTGGAGATTTTCCTGCTTCTATTACTATACTTTCTTGGGAAAAGCTGGACTGTACAATGTAAAAACTCGTGATTGCAGTTTTGTATTACCACTTAGATAGCATATGGTTTGCATGTCTTGGTGCATAAAAATGGGAGCTGAAGCAGTCAAGTATTCAATTGGCATGCTGTTTTTTCTTCTCATTTTTTCTGTCTTATCTATAATTTACTATAGTCATTTATGCTAACTCACATTACATTGTCTCATTGGAGTCTTGAAGCATAAAATAGTAAAAATTTAATGAACCCTTAATCATTTTATATAAAATCATTTTAATCCCTGAATGTGGCTCAAAAAAAGTAGAAAAATAACTGGACTAGTGTGACCTCTATTCCTTTATAATTAGATGGGGATACTGTATTAACACCTTTGAACTTCCTTCTTGCAAGGTTCCTCTGCCTCACCCCTCTCCAAGAATGAAATTGTTCTGATTATCTTCTTTCTTATGACAGATATCAAGGTTGATATATACAAATTCAGGTAATGCTATTCTGGCATTATCATCAAATGCCATTCACCTCCTCTGGAAATGGCAGCGAAGTGACCGTAATTCATCTGGCAAGGTGTGAGAACATGTGAAGTTTCTTCTGTCAGACTACTACTATTCTCTACTCATAAAATTGGAAATAGAAATTATACTGTTTCTTGATGTTGATATTTCATCCTGTAGGCCACTGCCAGCATGCAACCTCAGTTGTGGCAACCATCAAGTGGCATCCTGATGACTAATGACATTACTGATAGCAGTCATGATGATGCTGTACCCTGCTTTGCTCTGTCCAAAAATGATTCTTACGTAATGTCTGCATCAGGAGGGAAGATTTCCCTATTCAATATGATGACTTTTAAGGTGACCTATGAGCCCTAGTCATTCTTCAAGACTAAATGTTATGCAATTAACCAATTTCAATCTTCTTGGCTAAGTGCAGACAATGACAACTTTCATGCCTCCGCCACCTGCAGCAACCTTTCTTGCTTTCCATCCTCAGGATAACAATATTATTGCTATAGGCATGGATGATTCCTCCATTCAGATATATAATGTCCGTGTTGATGAGGTATCACTGCTGTCTGTAAACAGTTTCTACTTGTGATTTCAAATATTTGGTGTTTATGCAGAGTTTTTTTTGCAGGTTAAAAGTAAACTCAAAGGACATACTAAAAGAATAACTGGCCTTGCTTTCTCTCATGTATTGAATGTGCTAATTTCATCTGGGGCAGATGCTCAGGTAATAATTGTCCAGTGTAGATCTGTCTCCAGAATCTGGCTTTTCTATTATTAAATTGCATTAAAAGAACTTCTAGTTTTGAATCTTTAACTGGTTTTCATCAAGTATTGACCCCTTTTGAGCATACAGTTGGCAATGTGATATTCTTAGTTATAATATGGAGAGTTATCTTTGAGCACTTTTTGCAGATTTGTGTGTGGAATACTGATGGATGGGAAAAGCAGAAGACTAGATTCTTGCAGCTTCCTCCTGGGAGGACTCCACCAGCACAGGCAGATACCCGTGTACAGTTTCATCAGGATCAGATACAGTTCTTGGTTGTACATGAAACTCAGCTTGCCATTTATGAAGCAACGAAACTAGAAGGTCTAAAGCAGGTTAGCTTGAGTTCAGTGTGTAGTGTAAATAATTTTGTTTTATTTTTATTGTTTTCTGATATAAATAGCTTGAATTGTAGTGGTTCCCCCGAGATTCTGCTGCACCAATATCGCATGCAACTTTCTCATGTGATAGCCAGCTGATATATGCCAGCTTTTTAGACGCAACAGTCTGTGTATTTAGTGCTTCAAACCTCAGATTACGTTGTCGCATCAACCCGGCGGCTTATCTTCCTGCAAGTATCAGGTAACGCCTTGCTTTACAGATGTTTTGTCTCACCTGGCAAGATACTGGTTTCATGTTATTAATGGCTATTTCAATTTTAATTTTTAACAAGGTGCAAAACTAATTTCACACTGGATGAATTTAAATTTTCAAGTTTATATGTAGGCAGAAACCACTGCCTGTATATGGAGAAGAATATTCTGTGAATTCAAGGAAAAACGACTACTATGCTGTAATCTCTATAATTGTTTCTAAAATGGAAGGGATTCAATCTAAAGTGAATTTAATTGTGCCATTGCAACTAATTTATTCATTTTTTATGAAGTTTATTCTGGATTATTCTAAATTTAGAATTTGCTTGTTTTATGTTTATAATGTAGTACTTTTTGTTGAATACTAATCTTGTTGGTTTTTATGCAGCAATTCGAACGTACAACCACTTGTAATTGCGGCACATCCACAGGAACCAAATCAGTTTGCTGTAGGACTGTCGGATGGTGGAGTTCATGTCTTTGAGCCCTTGGAGTCTGAAGGCAAGTGGGGTGTGCCTCCACCCATTGAGAATGGGTCAGCAAGCAATGTGGCAGCTACTTCAGTTGGACCTTCTTCAGATCAAGCCCAAAGATGATGATCCATGTCAGCCGAAGACAAGTTTCTTTTACATACTTGGCTTGCTGGCCATTTCAAGAACTAGATTTTTACTTAAGTTAATGCTGGGCACTCTCCAAATTAGTTGATCCAACAACTCTCTAGAACCATCATGTTGTCTGGGCTGTGCACAATCACATACCAGAGCTATGGTTGAAACCAAAACCACATTGTAATTGCCAATAGATGTGAAAAAAATTCTTTTCAAGTTTAATGCTTGAGTACTTCCAAGCTTCTTCTGGGTATTTAATTAGATTGGTTGATCGTAACTTGCCTTTTGTTAGCTCCATCCAGTCTGCATGTAACTTACTAAGCCAATCTTGTCTTCATCTTCGCCCCCATATTATTTATATAAATATATAATAAATTTTTAAATGGTGCAGTTTATGATTCATGACATGTAGTTTGCTGAAGAGTGAAGTGCAAAGCTGTAGATGTGACCAGTTGGTTCAGGAGTTGTGCAAGTTATTTGCCTTGGGAGTTTTAATATCAAAGTTTTCTCGTGCACAAAGAAAAATTCAAGTAAAATCTTGATGTTTTTACGTGTGATTTTAAACATTATTGCAGTCTTAAGCCTTCGGCATCAAATGTCAAAATTTTTCCTCATTCTTTATGTCAATTATAAATTTGTGGATGGCCTCTTCCTCCTATTCTTTGTCCCCTGGAACCTTCAATGACTGTTAGGGAATCAGTTATGGCATGTTTTTAGACAGTTTGGTGTCTGCAGAGTTATATGCTGGAAATCTCTGTATGCTGTTTTGTCGAAGGTAGATGCGGTGTTTCACCCTGGGACGTAGGGTGGGGTCAATAGGCTTGCGTTCTTTTAACACAAGTGAGTTCCACGTTCAGTCATGCTTACTGTAGTATTATATTGTCTATGGGCTCAAACTATTAAATAAGAAAATAGGAACATAGATAGATTTACACACATACATAGCATCAATTAATATTATTGTAAAATTTAACATACACTATTCAATATATTCTCATAAATAAAAATTATTGTTCAATCTGCCAAATTGTAACAAATTATTCTATAGATTTGGTCCTAAATTAAAAGTAAAAAATAAAAAATAAGTATAAGATCAAATGATATATATATATTATATAGATTTTGTCCTAAATTTAAAGTAAAAAATAAAAAATAAGTATAAGATCAAATGATATATATATATATATATATATATATATATATAGGATTTTTTCTGGAACATTTATAGGCTTATATATTGGTCTTGTTGGATCTAAGTTTTTATTAATATTAGAACTATTTAGCATAGAGTATTGAGTTTTTGAAGTTTGAGTTTCTAATCTATCTAAATGTTGAGTCATGACATTTAAAGTTTGATTTGTATAATTAAGTTGTTGATGTAATTTATTAATATCATGTTTATCTATAGGTTTTGCTAAGGATGCTGATGATAAGGCTTTATAAGGAGAAGCTTCTACTTCTATATTTTCTCTTGTAATAATCTTTATGGATTCTAAAGGAGGATATACTGATTCTACCAATTCATTCTTAGCAGTTCTCCATATTGTTGAAGTCTTTGTGTTTACAATAATAGAGTTTTGTATATAAGGATTTATTATTTTATTTTGAATGCAATATTGTTCGAACCAAGTGAAGAAATATAAATTAATTTCTCGTTCTTTTAAGTAATTATAAAATTCTTGTAAATATGTTGAAGTCTCTTTTTTATTAAATGTTGAAAAATACCAATTACGTTTTTCTTAATTATAAATAGCTTCAAAGTCTTGCGTAATCCAAACTTTATCTATTTCAAACGGTTCATTTTTGGTTAAAGTATTAATTACTTGAGAGTGAGTAGGAGATGGTGAATCAGACCTTCTAGATTTTTGATAAATGGGCTGATGAATATTGGACTCAAAGTTTACTCCTGTTAAATCTACGTTTATAGTGGATCCATCTACAGAGTGTCTTGATGAAGTTGTTGAAGTAGGAGGGCTATTAATAATTACAGA
Organism: Styphnolobium japonicum; assembly: GCA_023212625.1. Taxonomy (NCBI): domain Eukaryota; kingdom Viridiplantae; phylum Streptophyta; class Magnoliopsida; order Fabales; family Fabaceae; genus Styphnolobium; species Styphnolobium japonicum. The sequence goes on along the minus strand of JALBWW010000007.1, from coordinate 6,445,302 downwards.
ATTTGATCTTAACATTCTAACCCTAATATTTTCTCCCTCTTGACTTATTGATCGTATGCGAGTATTGTCTATTCTTGGTACTGATATTATGTCATTAAATAACCACTCTTCCGGCATTTTTAAAATCACTTCATGGTGACTTAGACGTTTTGGAGTAATTATAGAAAATCTTGATAAGTTTGCTTCCATTACTACTGTTTCAGTCTTAGACGATTCTCTTAAAGGCTACTTCAGTCAGGGGGATATGGCTTTTTTCGTCCCATTAATATCGCAACAGTACTACACTAATTGGTTACAAGTGGCACGGGAAATATTGAAGCAAATGTGTTAAAAAGAATGTTACGGAACATTGTAGAATGTGAAGAATTATTTTGTCGGGCAGGAAATGAAAATCTGAATATTAACTCAATTGGGATAATTCCAGAGTATAGTGAAACCTCTAGCTTATTAATGAAGTAGACATTTGGAGTTTTTTTGGGTACGGGGTAAATATATATATATATATATATATATTAATGTTTCTACAATAAGAGTAATTTAAATAGTTAAAAATGTAAAAAATAAATTAACATATGATTTAACTTGTGTACGAACACTTGATTCTCAGAAGATCAAAAGTTACTTCCTCCGCTTTAAACATACCAAACAAGATGACAAATTTTTTTTAATCAATTAACATCTGCTCGATAAAAAGTTTATTTTTACTAATTTTTCACCTTTAAATTTTAAAGGTGTACCAAACACACCCTTACCATCACCCTTTTACATCATATAATAGAATAAAATAAACTTTCGCACTATGCAAAGAGGCAATTCACAGGTTCACACCTTCCATGAAGCCAATAGCCTATGTACAATTTGAGGTTGTCTTTCCATGCTTCTCTAACATACGTCAATACACTTATATATGTACAGACAGACTGTATTAGAATACATCCCTAACTAACTACTCCGGGCGAAAGCTCACCAGATTCGGGAGGTATGTTGATTGAAGTTTCTTAATGTCATTTGCTGTCACCTTGCAGGACTCCAATGTCAGAGACCTCAAGTTCTTGAGTGTTTTCAAATGCTGCAGTCCAGCATTGGTGATACGAGAATTTGAAACATTCAAAGAAATCAACCCAGTAAGACCTGAAATTGTGTGCATAAACATGTGAGCACAGATAAATACAACCTAAGTTTCACAACTCTACTCAAGGCAATAAATGCAAACCATTTGTTTTTCATTATGAAAACACCAATAAAAAGTAGGGGAAATTTATTGCAGCTATTATTCTCAGGACCTTTACGTCTAGAACTTACTTTCCAGCTGTGGTCATGCACTTGGAATTGAGGACTAAGCATTATGTCAAAGAAAATAACAAACATTTTCGATAGCCCCGCTTTCCATGAAGAATCAGAAATGTCCACCATTCAGTAATGCCAGTTACACAAATTGATTGTAAAAGAACTGGATGCAATATTTTTTTTTGGTGAATGAAAGGGCAACAATCCCAAACAAAATACAGAAGAACTATACTTTTAACAGCTCAGGTCAAAGGCACCCGAAATGCATCAGTGAAAAGCAGAAAACTAAGCTCACTGGAAGGTTGAGAAAAAATGAATAATCCAGTATCATGAGGTTTGGCCAACCACTCGACTACATCATTAAATTCTGTGTTATACCATTGCCCTTGCATTTCTCGATGAAGGTACACATGTTTGATTTCTTGATCAAAGATTCATAAGAAAGAAATATCATAAGAAATAAGGAAAACCGTGGACCGATGCTCTGACAAATTGGAGAGAATTTTAGATATTTTTGCTGACTTGAAATTGGGTAATTGGTCACCTAAATTCCTCCTTCCAGCAGAACCCAAAAACTTACATCCCAACTGCAGGGATTCACATAAACCATTATAAACTTTCCAACTAGAAGCACCTTGAGTAGCCAGCTAATTGATGCATTTAGACTTTCACAAGCTCTCCTTTGAAAAGAAAAACACATGTTCAAGTTCAACATATAATCCTAACCCTACAACTTCCTCTTCATTTTATTTGTTCATGTGATTATTTTGGTTTCCACTTGGTCAAGAGGAAAACAAGGCAAACAAAATGAGACTGTTTCTCAAACAAATCAAAGATCTGCAAAAATACCAGAAATTAACTCCAGGGTTTTGTCTGTAAGGTTGAAGTTTTGTGATAAATTTAAGCACATTAGAGATGACAGATCTTTGATATTTTTCACACCAGCATCAGTCAATCCTCCACCGCATATTTCCAGGGACCTCAGGTTCTTAAATTCTGTTTCACAATAAACACAGTTAGCAAAACAGTGAATTCAAATTATAACTGTAATAGGCTCGGTCAAAGAACTAACACTAACATGTAGTTCTACAGAATACAGCTGACCACAAGGGGAATTAAGATTGATTTTGGAGCTTGTTTGAGAAAAAGAGGTTCACCAAATTTACTACAAATGTCAGTCTAGTAGGTGCATAATCTTTACAAGAGACTAACAAATATTAGTGTTATGGTGTGGCGGATTTCAACCAAAACGCCATGAGAAGACCATGGTGTGGCAGGTTGCTCATGGCGGCGCCATAGTAGACTTGCGGGATGGCAGTGCCGTGCTCGAAATGGCTGATGGGTACCCCTCTTTTGAGGGTATTTTGGAGTTTTTATCTCATTCATGTTTTGAAAAAACTGTCCTATCTGTTGTGCGACTGTGAGAGTTAACTCACCTGACCTCCCTCCCTTCCTCTCTGTCTCCGGCGATTCTGTTTCCAGCGGCTCTGTCTTGGCCTCAGCTTCTCTCTGTCCTTTCGGCATCTCAGTCTCAGCCTCTCAGGTATTAGCCTGTCTCCTTATCTCTGTTTTCACATCTGTGCACAGAGCCAAGAAGTTTTCATGCTGTGTTTTTGTTATGCGTTTACCTAACCTTAACCCAGTGCTCTGTTTTGGTTCTCTCACTGCTGTGTTTTCACATCCGTTTTGGTGCTTCTCTCTGTTTTTTATTATTATTATTTGTAACCCACCTAAGCCTCAAGTCCTTAACAATACAACCCAGTCACCCACCACATCCAGCCTGTGTAACATGTTCTGCCCAGGTTTTTAATTTTTTCTGCTTGCTTACATGATTTAGAAGTTTGATATGCTAGAAGATGTTTTAATTGTGTTTATTATTCTTGATATAAGTTGTTAGATTTTTATTATTTATATTATGCAGGTCTTGTAGTATGTAGTTTTTTAACATGATCGCCATGCTTCCGCGCCATTTGCCGCAATGACATCCACCATAATTCCATGGCAGATTTTTGGCTTGCCGCCATTCACCATTGATAACACTGACAAATATTGACTGGGAGAGAGGGAGGTAAAGAGGTAAAGAAACAAAAACAAAAAGCCGAAAGATAGAAGAAAACCACATCGTTGGAAAAAGGTAGACAAGATTATCCACAAATAACCATATTTCAGCTTCTAGTCATGTGAAACTGAAATCTCTTGGGATAATTGTAGGAAACTAATATTAGTAACTTATTGCATACTTTTCAAATAGTTTGTTCCAAAATCCGTGATTCGCGCGCCAAACAAATCCAGGTCCGTAAGCCCAGTCAAACCTGCATCAGCAAATTCAGAATGATGCATGCTGCCACATTAAGCTTCAAGCTTAGAAAACCAAAGAGCCAGAATACTCTACACTTAAAAAAAATTCATGAAATTCATGTTTTGGAAAAGTAAAGACACTATGGCAAAGGCAAACTGTAGGAAAGACGAGAGCTAGAAATCAATGGTAATATTTCAAACCTGGTATAAAAAAAAATAGTAGCAAATTAATCAGATTGAACAGGATTAGAGCTCATGTAAAAACAGAAACTAAACAAACCATTCTTTGAATTTAAACTTTTTCATAGGAACACGTACTTGTAAGGGTTGCCAGTCCAGCATCAGTAATTTGATGAGCATCCAAATTAAGTGACTTCAGAGATGAGAGTCCACACAATTTCCTTAAACCACTATCACTAACCACGGTGAATGACAGATTTATTTTCTCCAGACTAGGCAATCCTACAAGAAATAGAATAACAAAATAATCAAAATAGAAAAACTAGAGTCCATGGCGAAGATAGGCATAGGATTCTACATCACAATAGCTCATGCATATAATACTGCTTATGTAGTAGGAATCACCTAACTTCTATAATCCAAAGAATGTCACATCTCTCACTGACAAGTTCTATTCATGACTCAGCATTCAACCATGTCAAGAGATTAGCTTATCATAACATCAGCAGTTTGCTAGTGCACTCAAATGTAAAAAAGGATAAAGCTGCCAACGAGTGTTGGCTCACCTGGTTGGACCTTCCGCTCATGCTAGTCATGACTTGGGTTCAAATCCAGGGTACGCTCGTCGGTAGGTGATCTGTAATCCCACTATAAATCCTCACTGAGGTTGGTGGTTTGCCCTGGCCTTGAACTGGGGACGGGCCTTCCCCTCACCTAAACTTTTCTATACCCAAAAAAAGGGATAAAGCTAACTTCAACTTAAAGGAATGCAACCCAAAACACACACAATCATTGAGATAGGGAACTTAACCCTCAATCAATGCAAGCAGTCATAAATATCCAAATCAGATGAGATATGTTAGAATAATAAGGTTATTTGTCTTATTTATTAGTGGGCTTGGGCTTGTACTAGTAGCACTGGTACTTGACCTAATTACTACTATAAATAGGAGTATTAGGTCAGGGTATTGTATCACATTATATCTATCAACCATATATTCAGTTAGCCGTCTTTCTCTCTTTTCCACCTTTTCTACCTAAACCCTAGAATTTTGACAAGATACAATAGCAACAATGATCAGAGATAATTTTAGTATGTGAAAGTATCTCTCTGGAAATGGCTGTGATAACCAAATCCAGATTACATTGAAAGTCCAAACAGAAGTTACTCAAAAAAGCACCAAAACTTTTGAAAGTAATAAAAACTGGCATATCTAACCTGATAAATGGTGTAGCCCATTGCTTCCAACTTCTGTATCGGACAATTCCAAGCATTTCAATTGCCTATGGCCTAAAAGCATTGACAAGCTGCAAATGTGAGTCACACTTTCCTTGAGACAGAAATGTGCATGTCCAATGACAAATCACATGCAACACAATTATTCTTCAAATTAATCATTTGCAACCAATTATGCCATGAAGATAAAGAAAAGGTGCTAAGTTGCTTTTTTCATTTTCTTTTTCCAAAATTTTTAGGCAACATTTTCATCCAGGAAGTCATCATTAACAGACAAGAAAAGGGAGGGAGTTCAAGCATCTACCTGCCAAGTTGACCAATCCTTCATCACCGATCCTACATGAATCTAGGTTCAAGCTCTCCAACTTAGTCAATCCTGCTTGAAAAAATACATCATTTGTTAGATACAATCATCCTCTTTCAAATACTCCATTCCTTTATTCTGCCCCAGCAAAACGACTTTACTTTTTTCTGTTATATCTATTAACTATACAGGAATATTCTGCACAAAGAAGTTAATACAGAGTTTACTAAATAAGTGATGTCAACAACAATAACTGCAAGCAAGATGGTAATCTTGAAACTCCAAGAGATGGTAAGAATATTTTTTGAACTAGAGATTAGTGTGTATATATATTATTGCTAGAAAGGTAGACTTGTTACAAAATGTCATTAAATTATACTAATGCTACATGTCCCAGAAGTTGTACCAAAATTGTTGTCCCAAATTATGAGACATTCTAATTTTCAAGTCAGCAAACCACATCATCAATCAAATTTAAAAAGATATAGTTGAGGCAAAAAAAAAAAAGAAAGAATATCTATAATAAAATCAAGTTACCTTCGATTGTAAATAATTTCATTTATTTATTTTTATAATTGTTAGTTTTTTAAAATTTAATTGATGACTAGGCAGTGCTGACTTGGACTGCCACATAATTTGGGACAAGAATTTTATCATAATTTTTTGGGGCATTTAGCATTACTCATTAAATTATGATTTCACATCTTGCAGTCATGGAAAAGGTAAGATCTTGCTCCCCAACTGCCTGAATGGAATGTAAAACTTCCATTTTAGACGGTAAACAAGTACAGGTGTCTATCTACTTAGTTTATAGATGATTTGTATCTTCTCAGTAGTCCTGAATGAATTAAGGGTGGAGGGGGGGAAGGGAAGGAAAATAAAGACAAAGAGAATTGGGTCAATATTTCAAATAACCTTTCAAGTGTGCTAAACATGCATCTGTTATGTCATTAAATCCCAAGTTTAATGCTTTCAAATTTTCCAGTCCTGCAAAAGAAAAAAAGGTAATGCTACAAATGTAAAATATATAATTACAGCCTGAAATAAGTAGCTATACAAGTCTGAACAACTTACGTGAAAAATTTTCACATCCATCGTCAGAAAGATTACATCTATTTAGATTCAAGTCTGACAGGGTAGGAAGCTCTGGCAGGAAACATAACAAAGTCAAATCAAAAGTTGAATGTGTAGTTCAGTCTCATTATATACTAGAAAGATGTAATCAAGTTAAACTTCTTACATCCAACAAAGTTCACTGATAATAATAAAAATAATAGCAGTTGGTTCAAAATAATATGCGTGTTTATATAACAATATTCAGTTGACACCTCTTCCTTTTAAATGAGTCAAGCAGACACACCTAATATTAGAACTTTAAAGCTACTGAATAAAGCAAAAAGGTGAATAATGTGCTGAGTCTGCTGACATTATTGGAAACAAAATTCAGGTTCCTTTTGTAAAGACATTAAAGTTTGAACCCCATACTCCCCCACCTGAGCAAAATTTTTTTAAAATAAATAACAAATAAAACCACATAAATCTTTTGATTGTAAGCCTGGAATCACACTCCCCCACCCCACCCCATACTTTTCGTTATGAAGTTTCACAATTAGTGGACTTTCCTTGCTCAAATCACAATCTGCTGGGAGTGTTATGCTGAAGGCATCCCAATAAAAAGTGGCTCAGCTTCAAGCTTAAAGCATTCATTCGCCAATAGCCAATATTATATCCTAACAACTAGTTAGTGCTAGTAAGCCTTAATATAATCATAACAAAATTAACAGGATAAGCATAAAAGCCTATGAAGGAATTCAACCTGCAAGAGAATCCAAGCATGCAGCTGTTACAAGGCACCCTTCCAAATTTAACAGGGCAAGCTTTCGTAATCCTGAAATGAACCAATACAATATTGAAAATGGATGAAAGGAAGATGAATATGAAATGATGAAACTCAATTTCCTTTAAACTGGTAAGCTGAGCCTGAGACACTCGCACATGGTACTGGGATGTACATTTAACAGTACAACTTATCCACTAACCAACTGAACATTATCAACTTTAGAAGGATAAATGGAAAAAATTTACATCATCAAAGAAATAGGCTTTCCAAGAATGCAATTTTACAACTGCACTCCGGCTTTTACACAACTAGAGTCTACATGTAAAACATGAAGCATGATTAAGATTGAATAACTGATTTTCTTTTATAAAAAAAAAAGAACTAAATTGACCTTCAAAATCAAACATCTAATCTTAAAAATGATTAATTGATAATTGTATACAGCACTATACATTCCTGTCTAACCGTTTACAGATAATTTAGTTCAAGAAAATCTTCTTACACATAAATACGGTTGCCAGCACAAAAACATTAATCATCCCTTGCATCTTCACACAAACACACACACAGGAGATTCAGATGAAAATACTATGAAGACGACGAAAATGCTAGGTTGAACCTATCTGTTTTAAGCTTCTCTCCAGGAGAGAAAAACATCATAAACAAGCATTATTACAGAACAATATATACCTTTCTGAACACAAAAAACTATAGAGCACCTGGTAAGATAATCATATAATCCCTAATGCTCTGTAACATCACAATAATACAAGGCAAGGCAAGATACCTTTTAGAAAACTGATGCCACAATTGGTGACTTTACTGCAAGAAATCTCTAGGCTTTTCAAGCTTGTAAGATCTGAAAGCAAATTGAATCAAATAAATTGTACAGTTAATTATTCAGCCATGTGTCCCCTTTCAGTGAATGTAATACTAAGAAGACAATGATTATACTTCTATAAAAACACAAACGCACACTGACAATTATATGGTTGTCAAACACAGTTGTTACAACTTGTTCCTTTCTACTTGGAAGTTGGAAAATAATTTCATTTATTGTCTTTCAGTTTTAACACCTAATGAAGACAGAAAAAACCTTCAAAAGTAGCATAGCAACAGGCACAGAGCAACAAAATTTATGCAAGTAAACCTGCGCACAACATAGGACATCCTTCATAAAACCAGCCAACATTTGTCATAGTGCAATGGGCCATTACTTGATAGAAACTACATATACGAGTATAGTATATCTCATTTCATTATTAAAAAAAAAATTGCAATAAAATATGAGTATTTCCAAAGAGAGGGGACACCAATAATCTGAGAAAACACACTAACTGCATAAAAGAGAGTCTAGACAATTAAACACTGGTAAAATTTTCAGCTACTGTGCTCAAAAGGAAGCAAGATGCAACAAACCTGATAGAGGCTTCATATCAACATCTGTTATGCAATTACACCACTTTATATTGAGAGATTCCAACTTGGTTAAACCTGAAAAATATGGACCAAATCATTAGATTGAAGTGGATAAATTTCTCGGCTGTACACCATTAAGGCAAGGCATGCAAACTTCAGGCAATCTTTATCTTCAAAAAGGGGAAGGCCACATACACACAAGCACATCCATTTCAATTACAAGCCCACTCTTCCAATTTTTCTTGAATAGTCACTTGAGCATTTATTGATTATTATTTTGCACCTAACAACTTAAGCTTTTAGGAAGGATGGTCCTTGATAGATTCCATTCTGCAAGTTCAATGTATTAATAAAGAAGCCTCGTGCACTTGACCCCCTACCCCCGTTTTTCCATTTAGACAGACTCATGGTAGTGGATTTCCATTCAAATTTTAGTTTCAAAACTTAACTTTGTAAAGGGGCATACTTTTATCCAATGGACAATGACTCGAACCAAAGGAGTAAAATGAGATTATCAGCTTGATATATCTCCTCCATAATGAGGGAACAAAGCATCCAATCAAAATTAGATCTGATGTAAAAGCATGGTCTTGATTGACACATAGCAGTGATGAAATTTTGTATCAAAACTCCCAACTAAAGTAGAAGAACACAACTCCCATAAAATGCATGTGATGCATGTAATAGTCATTACAAAAAGGTTTCATCAATTTTCACAAATGTAATTGAATGGAAATCAATTTTGGGTTGCTAATTGCTATGCATGCTACAGTAGGACAAATACTGTAATAGAATTCCTTTATCTTTTTATTGTCTCTTTTTATGTGAATTCTGCTTAGTAACATGGACAATAGAGATAAAACCTATTTTTAGGACAAGGATCCCTTGTTCCATATAAAAGGTTTTATGATGTAATAAGGTATTCAGATTCATTTTTCTAAAAAAAGTTTTCTTATATTATATTTTCCCTTTACTTCAGAAACTTGCTCAAAACAGAGCAATTACTTCACTTGGGTGTTCTGTAAATTACATTCCGCTTCATTGACAGCACAATGTCACTTGTAAGTTGTAACAACCAACAACTGTGATAGACAATGATACAACATGACGGTATATATTTAGCACCCTTAAGAAACAAACAACTTTAGCAGCTAGAAAAGTCAAACATATTTCAACTGTTGTATAATAACTGGGGTAGTTGAAGTGCACCAAAGAACAGTGGTTAGTAGAGTCTTCAAACGACATTACATTCAAGAACCAACCTTGAAGATGAACAAGGCCTCCATGAATCCCAGGACATCTCTCCAAGTCCAACTTGACCAAGTTAACAAGACCAGACAAGGTATTCATTCCTTGAGCAGATATTGAATCGTTTCTTCTAAAACTCAAACTTGTCAAGTTTGACAGACCTGGAATATTTTATTAAGGTAGTTGTAAACTTTCAGGAAAAAGCAACTTATGGACAAAGCTTCTGGCCATAAGTAACATCACATGAATATCAGCACTACATGGAAGAAACCCAGATGGTGAAACTTTGGAAAATGTTATGTACAAAAATCACGTCTAAGGTAGATGACAGAGAGGTAAACATAAAATAATGATATACAACATATCACACACGATATGCATATCATTTCAACTTCAGTATGCAGATTTCATTATGTCGAATTCGATTATTTGATGGGTGGGTGTTGAAAACAATTCCATTCTTTGCATGAAACCTCAATGGTGGGAAAACAATCATTATCATTTCAACTTCAGTATGCAGATTTCATTATGTCAAATTCGATTATTTGATGGGTGGGTGTTGAAAACAATTCCATTCTTTGCATGAAACCTCAATGGTGGGAAAACAATCATTTCAACTGTACTATGCAGAATTTATTCTTTGAACTTATGTCACATGATATATTACAATGCAGAAAACCACAGTTAAAATATAACAAAATTAAATGTCATACATACTACATAGTTCATGCAGATGATCTGCTTAAGATTTCCATATGCATACTTTTCATTATGAACTGAAAAGTAAATTTGGAGATATTTGTGCCAAAAGGAAATAAATTTGACAAAAAAATTAAATAGAGAAAACTACAAAAGAGGAATTCTTGGTAAAAATATTTCCAATTTAGGAACAATTAAGCACTCAAGTAGTTAACAATATTCAAAGAGTGATTAATGAGTAAACACTTTGATTTAATTAACCACTTGAGTGGTTAGTTAGTTGTTCTTCAATTGGAAATATTTTTACCGAGAATTGATTTTTTGAAATTTTTCCAAGAAAAATATATGGCAGCTATCTGCATAAAGAGATATTTGTACGAGCTGGTAACATGAGTATGCTAGACTAACTTTTAATAAGTTATCAAGTCGAGTAAAAAATAAGGCAGAATGTACACCCACTTCCACACCAATGCATTATGCATAGACACAGTTTACCCAAGGAATATATTGGTATGAGATTTTTATTCTTTTTTTATCAGATGAATAAAATATATAAGAAAGATGCCAAGGGACCAACACCCCAAGTGCAAATATAGGAAATAAATGAAGAACTGCAGATGCATAGACTGTGATTCCATAACAAAGACTCAAATGCAGAAAAAGAAAGAATACCACTGATGTACTCCAGTCCATGATCTGAAATTCGGTCACAGTAATTTAGATTTAAGGAAATGAGATTTTTGCAATCTTTAAGATAAGTCAGCCCAAAATCAGTGACATCAGACCCAGAAAGATCTACAGAAAGTAAAGATGAACCCTGTGATGAGATGACATCCATCCAAGTATCATTAACACCAGCATATTCTCCCAAGTAAAGATCCTGTCAAAAAAGCAATAAGACCTCTAATCATTTAGATCAAGAACACATAATTGACCAGAACTGACATAAAGTGATTTACCTGGAGAGCACAATCTCGAAAAGCTTCAAGGGAAGCACCAGTTAGACGTCGGGAGCAAACCAATTTATTAAAGATTTGCTGACTTATATCCCGTGGCAGCATAGAAAATGTGTTATGTTTATCAATCTCCTGTTGAAGAAAGATTGCAGTGATGAGATCCAAATATGAAGGGTCTGGACGAAGCATAGTTTTTTGTTTAAACATTACCTCATTTATTTTATGGATGCACAAGTCCAACAGCGATGGACATTCTCCATTTCGCAAATGGAAATCTACAGAAGGGTAAGAAAATGAGGATGTCCACCATTTAAAACTCGCACTTTTGCAATATCTTCGCGAAAGCCCTCTACCAGGACTATCTTCATTATCCCGCCCTTGCTTCCTAGAACAAGCTCCCCCCATCCAGGAAATATCTCGTAATCAATATATGTCATAAAAATTGCAGCAGAACACTAGTGTAATCCATTCAATAACCAAAAATGAATATATGCAGTCTACTTCACCCTGTAAAAATAAAAAGGGAAGATTGCAGCTGAATAAGTTTTCAGCAGACTTGATCATTCAGGAATTGACTTCACTTGAAACCTATAAATTAACACTTCCGTTTGCAACATCAACTAAAGCCAAAGATCAAAATTGCTGAATCAGTTCGAAAATATCAGCATCCGCACCATAATCAGCAGTTACCATCTCTGTCTTAAGCATGATTCCATACCATATTTCTAGTAACATATAATATTTCATAGATGCATCATCAACTTGACAGGGAAAAGTGGAAAGCAAAGTATTATGCTCCAAAAAATAATAATAATGACATCCACATGCAAAATCTAATAAAATACGGATTCATCGTCATAAAAATGCAGAAGTTTAGAAAACCACAAAATTACATTTAAAACACTAAGTAAAATAAAATAATTTAAAAAAAAAAAAACAGTGCCATATTTACGAGTTACAAGCCATGATCGCACCGTAGAGACTAGAGACTCCAAGCTGCACTGATTTTCTTCGAATAACAAGGAACAAGATTTTCAGAGAAAAAATAACATACAAACGACAGACGATTCTCGGAACTGTGAGAAAGAAAATTGCAGGTACAGTTATGTAGGGAGCGGAAAATGAAGAAGAAAAAATGGTGAGAAGAGGAGGTAACTGTACCCTGACATGATCGATTGGTAGAGGGAAGAAGAAGCGAAGCGATGATGGAAGAAAGCTGTTTGTTGCAGTCTCAGCGGTGAACCCAAACAACTGAAAATGGGAGTGAGAGTTGTTGAGTGCAAGAAAAATGAGAGTGGTGGGTGGGGCGAGAAAGAGAAAGTGCGACGTGGCCATTTGCCCAGCCTGGTTCCTAAGCAACGGATGGACGACACGTGGAGAATGTATTGTAGGCTTGGAGTCAGCTTCGAGATTTGGATAAGAATGAAAGAAAGGAGTCGAGGAGAGAGAGAGAGAGAGAGGTGGGATTCTCTTGACTTTATCCATTCGGAGGAGGCACGGGGGCCCACTTTGGTGCCTTGGGAACGTTGTGCACGCAATGACGCAATCTTTGCCCCCATTTGTTTAATCATTACGGTAATTGCATTTGCGTGCCATCATTAATTAACAAACGTTTAACCATCATGCCACCAGTAATGTATCATTAATTTTTATTTCCTCCTTACTTAATTATAATTTATTTTTTTTGTTATTGCACCACAGATTTTAAGTTCTAAGATTCATCATAGTAAAGTTGAGCTCATTACAATTATTAGTGCAATTGACTTTTTTTTAAAAGATAACTAGAACCTTCGAGTGAGTAATATTATGTAAATATAACTGGAAGAAACATTTAAAGAAATTTTGAGCACCGTTATTATAATGAGAAAAAGAATAACTGCTCGAGTGTATATACTTATTCAGCTCAAAATGAATAATTAAAATTGTAATTTTGTATATATGTAGATAAATTTGCTTAGGTTAACATTATAGGCCAGCATCTAAGAAAATACATTCTCCAGCCATTAAGAAGATGCACCCTTAAAATCACTCAAAGAGGAACTAAGTCTTGGTTTACTGAAAAGTTAACTTAAAAATATCTTTACCGAACAACTTAAAATAATAAATTTTCTTTATACACATTTTAAGCTTTTTCCTTTTGAAAAAAATACAGATTCAGGTTGATCATTTGACAATAATGCAAGTGATAAAACCAACTTCTGTATAAAAAGATAAATGTATTTATTTTTTGGTTGAAAAATGATATATTTATTTACTCTTCTTATGAGTGTTCATGAGTTATATACATGTTTCAAGAAAAATGTAAAGTCTCGGTAAAAGAATTGCACGCCAAATAAAAGAATTTTCCTACACTAACGGCAGAAACTACAGAACACATTCTAACCACCTCAACCCTTCTCTAGGTGTTTCTAACAAGATCACACTTGATCTCCATGCTTATAGATAGTTCACAAAGACGCATGAATTATTAGATACTTGAGAGTGAAGTTCGTAAATATAATATCAGATTTTCAGCCCTGAATGGATGGCAACCACTCCCCCAACTAGATTCTCATACTCCACTTTCTGAAACCCTGCATCCACAATCATTGAAGCAAATTTCTCCTGCAAGCCATCAATTACAATAGATTAGTCAACATAGAATAGGATCCCAGCCACACCCAGGTAGACAACTCAGAAGCAAGCTTTCTTGACATCCGTATTTTCATCAGAGAAGCTTCTGCACAATGCTTATGATGCCAGGCAAACATACATACATAAGCAAATTCTCCAAAATTTCATATCAAGCACCACTGAGTAGAGAGATGATATGCTGAGTAAAAGCCAATTATTTTGTAACTTGAATTTGCATATTTGATGTTTTACTTGGATTTATAATTGGCGGGATAATGGGTGGGTCCTCAATGTGTAAAGGGAGATTAATGAAAAATGAATTTTCTTCTGCTCAAGCTATATGCTAATGCAACAGATATGACATCTCAAGATTTTCTGCAGTCAATTATAGCTTTGAAACCAAATGTCCACCAAAGCATCCTTCCCCACTTCCTCAAAAACAAATAAGGTGGAAGAAAGATTTTCAAATTGATCTGAAGATATCCGGGATCTAACACACAACTGGTGCATTTAGAAACAATCAAGTAGCTGACTTCATGTTTCTGTTTCCTCCTGGGTTTCTTTTCTAACTAATGCCGTAACTACATCAGAAAATTTAGAATGACAATACTAACCTTAAAAATAACCGCTAGTTGAGATCTGATTCAAAAAGAAATCAGTATCATGTCTCTCATGACAGCACAAAACAATGCAAGCAAACCCTCTTCACAGTAATATTTCTCTTAATATCTAGTCCATCTAATAAATTATCACGTGTACACATAAAGTAGCCATCATTTAGGTAGAAACCAAAGCAATTACCAATTAGCAACATATTTCTTTTGGTTAACAGTAGCTGCGGTCGAGTTCATGACAGGCACAGTTGCTACTTGCTACTATAGAGCAATAAGCAACACATTAATAAGAAAAGCCTCCATTTGCTCGCTAGTTGTGGGCTTCAATTAAATTATAAACAACATTGCAGATGGTCACCATCAATCCATTGGCCTAAGAGGTTAGGACTCATCTTCCTCACTCAAAACTAGGTATATTTTTCACTGACACACTTGAAGGGGTGACAATAGTATCCAGCCATCTTGACAAGCACCTATAGGTCCATTAGCAGATGCAAGCCCTACCAACCCTTTTCTTTTCAAGACAAAAAGAAGTAAAAATATGGACAGCAACTGATGGATAAAAGTATGATAACCTGTGAGGGGAAACGCCGGATACTTTCAACTAAGTACTGATAGGATTCCCGATCACCAGCAACAAGCTCTCCCATGGCTGGAATAACTGAGAAAGAATAATGGTCATACCTGCAAGAGAAGATGTGTAACATTAAATTTAAGTATGAAAGGAGGCTATGATTCTATGGAAGTGTGCAGTTTACGTAGTTCTCAGGTCATCCTGCTTGGAGGGGAATGCCTGTATTTCAAGGGTATCCCTTTGCCCTAACATTTGTTACAAGATAAGATTGGGTTTATGGCTTCTCTCTAATGCTCTGTTCATGGCTGTTTCAAAGGAATATTTATGGCTGATATGCAAAGCTAGTTTTTTTGAGCCATTTTGGCTCACTGTTTTCTTTTCTTTTCTCTTTTTAGGAGGATTTCATATCCTCCCCCTAGATATACATTCTCTCGTTTCTTTCTATTAATATACTATTCTCTTATCCAAATTTTTAAGTCTGAAAGTAAGAAGAGGTAATGAGAAAGTTCTATGTAAACAAGGATTCTGTTATCATAAAAGGTATACAAATTAAGGGGTCAGATGTTTATTATTTATACTATAATTTTGTTGTATATTCTTTCTCAAATGTGATTAGGATGCATGTTATGAGTCTCTCTCTTCTTTCTCAAATGTCAACGACCAATACGCACCATTCTTGCAAAATATAGCAAATGATACTTACAATTCTTTAAATATAGGAATGCCAACATGGCTCAGTTCAAGGCAAAGGAACCTGCCTCCGCGTTTCAATACCCTGTTAAAAAAATGATACATATAACAATGAATCACCACATATGTCAATTGATTGCCATCAGCTGCTAAGGCATACAAGTTACAACAATAAAAGTGCAAGCCTACCTATGAGCTTCACTAAGAACTTTCTCTATGTGCGTAACATTCCTTATCCCAAATGCAATAGTGTAACCATCCATTGAATCATTTTGGAAACTCAAGCTTTCAGCATTTCCCTCCACCCATATAAGGGAACCATCTTCTCCAAAACCTATTATTATCAGCAGAAAATATTCACTCCTAACAAATGCAAGATATATTAAACCAAAATCTTTTATGAAAGTCTAAAACTAATTGATGATATTGTAAGGCATTCTAATTTACCTTTCTCCAAGGCTCGCTGTTTACCAACATTTAACATGTTAGGGTTAATGTCACATACATATATCTGAGTTTCTGCCTCTAAAGTATCTTCAAAAACATCTCGAAGTCCTCTCTGCTTAACTCTGTTTATATTCTCTAAGATTCTAAAAGCAACATCCCCTGTAAAATCAAAAATCTTAAGCTTGATATAAAAATGTATGTTATTAAATGTAAATTAAGCTTATTAAGTTGATAAATGAAGGTGATATGCAGCAGCAACATCACATTATTTCTCTCCATATTAACAAGAAATATTACTGAGGAGAAGCAAGCTTTATGTTAAATAAAAAAGCATCCTACAGTTACATTCTTTAAAAGAAACTTAAATGTACATGAAGCACATATAGATTAACATTTGAACAAGTTCAAATACCACACCATGACCTTCATGTGTTTTTTGTTGCTTAAAAATTGTTCAAATCATGTTCACTTTATGACTTCTATCACCCAGCAACATATTGCTAAATATAACCCAGCAATTAAATCCTAAAATGAACTGCTTCTTGTGCTCTTAGTACTCAGATATGCAACAAGAACATGAGACACTGACCGTTTGGTTTTCAAAAGAGGAACAGTTTGCTACAAATTAAAATGTTTTGTGAAAAAATGAGCAGAAAATAGCTAGATGAATTAGCAAACTTGGAGCAGGTAGACAACTCAATTTGAAAACATTCTAATCTTTTGAAGCTTATACACAAAAACATACTATAAAATATAGTCACAAGAAAGCTGACCTGTCCCACCAGCCACATCAAGATGCTTCATTCCAGGAAAAGGATTCAGCTTGGAAACTAGTCTGAGAAGTTGAGCAGAAAATAAAGATTTACGTGAAGGCCGACAGCAATAGGACACTCAAATTGGAAATGATTATAGAAGTGCACCAGTGACAATCTAACCTATCCTTCCACAGTCTATGTAATCCAGCACTCATTAGATCATTCATAAGATCGTAGTTTGCAGCAACATTTGTGAAGACATTACCAACCATTCGGGATTTTTCTTCTTCATTTACTTCTTTGAATCCTGAATGTGAAATGTGATAAAGTATTATAATGCACACAAAAAAAATCAAAGCAATCTAGTGATGCTCTGCTCTGGCTTACATTGTAGCATCAAGTAAGAATAACAACAAAATTTTAGGTAATATCATTTTCTGTTCTAAATTAAAATTTTAAGTGTAGTTATTATTTCCACTAATGTCATAATACAAGATACTAACTTTTTGGTTGCGCTATACTATATAGCACTTACATAGTCCTGACTGAATGACAACTTCAACCAATGAGGACAAAATTCAAAAATCAATTCAAAGTAAGTGCAGTGCAGTGCAGATTATGGAGTCCGTGAACAGAAAACAGACCAATGCATGCATGCACACAGAGTCAGAGTGAGTTAAAAGGAAGAAAGTCTAAACCAACCAAAACTGGTGGCATGTGAATGTAGCCTGGAAGTAGAAGATAACATGGGCAAGAGTTTATTCCCCAAATTCCTAGTTACCCTTCCCAAAGCCATGGCTGCTCAGACCTAAAAAAATAAAAATAAAAATTAGAGAAGAGCTCAAATTACATTCAGAAGACAGAAGCAGATACATAAATAAATTGAGACTACATCATTATTTATACCCAGAGATGAAAAGCACATTAACAATATGACAACATGCTTAATTGTCCAGAAATACACAGATTAGTCACTTAATTACATACTAGGGGTGGCAAATGGATGGATTGGATGGATAAAAAATAAACCAGTAATCCATTTAGAATCCATTAAAAAATTGTTAAAACCATCCAACCCATCCATGACCCATTTTAATGGATGGATATCCAATTCATCCATTAACCCATTTTCATGGATATGATGGATGGATATCCAACCCACCCATTTGAAATCATATTTAAAAAATAATAATAGTAACTCATGCATGTAGGATACATGTTTTATTTCAGATGATATTGACAGATATGCTGGATGGCAGAAGCAAAGTTCAAATCTATTTACCCTCTCAAATTCTTAAAGAATTTGACCAGCAGTACTTCATCAAAGGCATTGTCAATTCTCAGTTAGAAGTGAACTAATATGGCTGGAAATATTACTTATAGCATGTAAACTAGCTATACAGATTACTTCTACAAACAAATATAAATATAGAAGCTTCAACCTAATGAAAGATCAATGACCCAACTTACCTTCCACGCTATACAACAGAATTTTGACTACTTGATTTTAGACATCAACAGCTTATAACAATCATTAGACTAACAAGAGTCATTATTTGACATTGACTTCACTCAGCCTCAGGCCATCAAATTTAGAAAGGGGAAGACAGAGAAAACAAGCAAGTAAATATTTGTGCAAGTTGGAGGAATGAAAATAAATGGTGTTTCTAGATTTTTTTGTATCAAAATACCTTTCCAAATCTTACTACTCCATCTTCCACCTTCCCATTTTTACTCCTATAAAGCAAAGCGATATGACTTATAAGAATAAAACCCACTACAGCAACGTCACATTGAGCCTCTAATATCAGTTTTTTCCGGGCATAAACAACAAAATATATATATTATCTATCAAAAGGTTTCAACTTCCAATCTCCGGCTTTACAGCCAGATTATCCAAAGTAGTATATGGTCTTACACACACACACACACACACACACAAAATAATAATAATAATAAATAAATAAATAAAATAAAAATTACAAGAATCTCTTGCCTAACAGCTCTAACCAAATAATAACCACCCTCTAGTAGTCCCTAAATTTAGACTCGGTTAATTCTGTTCTGAGGGGAAAAAAGTTATATTAAAAATTTCCTAAAGCAAGCACGATTACCCATCAATCTAAAGGTCAAAATTTTGACACTGGCATTACACATGTGGGCTTCTTATGTATAGTTTGCCAGGTGTATTCCCCAGGAAGGATCAATCTGCAGTGTCAGGATCAATAAACTTGACTTCCAAATTTGGAAGGATGAACCCTACAGAATTTCTACATGGATTTCTAAATCCTTTTTGTATGTGAGTGAGGGTTATCCAGCTGTGTTTTAGGCCATATGCCTGCCATGCCAAAGAAAATTAGTAGTTACTAGTTGAGAGAAGTTACTTGTAGTTTAATTTTGCCACAGAAAGACACAAACACCTATATATATCGTCACTCAATTTTCAACCACATATAAAATGGAAAAGAATTAATTAATTTAGTAAGTTAGTAGTATCTATAGAAACCTCTTGGACAAGAATGCGAGGGAATTTGTTTTCAAATGTAGTAAGGAGTTCCAATGCAAAGGGCGCAACTGCAGTCAGAATGACAACCTTTGAAATTCCTGCAGTGCCTGATGAGAAAGGCATGGCACAAAGGTCATCTTGTTGAACAGGTTCCTTTCTTAAATTATCCCCAGCAAGATCTGCTGCTGCAAGTAGTTTGTTCCAATTTACAGCATTTTTATAGTTTCATCACCTAGCACAATGACAGGTAGTTCTAAACCTTTCACCTGCTTTATTTTCAGCTAAAGAAATCTGGAATGCTACATAAATTATTAAATTATATAATATAAAATGCTTATTAATTGAGTCATCAATTCCAAGTTAAAGTAAAAAAAAGGTCCATGCTCCAATATTTGAAGCAATCACCTTTTCATAGTTTGGACCATTTGTGACAATTAGCTTGGCATCTGCAGCCTCAGCTTGTTTCTTGACCTTGGATGCATACGAAGCCAAGTTATATTAAAAATTTCCTAAAGCAAGCATAATTACCCATCAATCTAAAGGTCAAATTTTCATATTGGAAATGTTTGCTTAAAGTTAGATATATAAGCAACCAAGAGATGAGAAGCCACGATCCTAATATTGACTGAAACTTTTGGACTTAACTGCAAATGAGAAGTTACCATCTGGGTCGCCAGATTCCGGCTCCGGTGCCGGCGTGGGCTTCTCTCCGTCCTCCGGCAACAGGAAATACGAGTGCCGAGAGTTTGCAAATTGACAAGCACTTGGTGGGCACCACATACCGACATTCAAACAACACGACCCACCCAAATTCAACAGCAGACATACAACAAAACAGAGCAAACAACTTACCTGTTATGAGAAATCTAAAAGCTTGAATCTACTTCAACGGTGGATGGAAAGAACGGTGACGGAGAGAGAGCCTTAGCCACGGCAAAGGCAGGGCGTGTAACGGCGGAGAGTGCGACAAAGAAGGTTTTGTTAAATGGAGATTGAATTTCAGATGGCTAATGGGTAAGTTGATAATTGGATATCTAATGGATATTGTATGCAGTCCATTAACCATTCATTAAATAAAATTAATTTAATTCATCCAATCCATTTAATTTATCATTATAATTGAATGAATTGGATCCGATTCAATTTAGGCATAAATGAACTGAATAGATGAACGATGGATTAATAGATGAATTTGACAACTCTAATCCTATTACATAGGTAAATCCAAACGCAGTCAAGTAAAGATCAGAAACAGAGCGATAAATATTAGGTTAGGAATAGCATAGTTGTAATGTAATGTAATGTTTTGAAAGGGAATGAAGGAACTTACTTGCGTTGGCTGCCTTGAGGCGACGGCTAGGTTAGCAACCAGAGGGGCAGAGGTAGCAGAACGCTGAATTCCCGAGACTTGGACCACTTGATTCCAGTCCCAGAATGAGGGCTAGTCTCCAGAATTAACCACTTAAGTGAGTCAAGTCATTTTAACCGGGTATTAAGTGAATCTATAATTAATAACACAACTCCTTGAGCTAAGGCTGCAGCTTAATTGTGGATTACTTTTCATCTGTTTATGCGGTCTAGGATAAGTCACGTTGGCCGTGTAACATATTCGGTTAATTTATTGGTGGCAAATGCCTTCTGCGCTGGTAATATTAATTGTTTTCTTAGAATATTACATTGGTATCATGGGAAATTGTCACTGTACGATAATACAATTTCAATTTTTGTTCCCAACAACTTAATAGAAAAACTTGCTACTGTGAGTATCAATATATGATACCTTCTCTATCAACTGAAATCAAGCTTCTCTAAGCTTCGAGTAAGTATAGTTTCCTTTTCTCAGATTTTATGAGATATGTGAATCGTATTTCTCTCTTAATGAAACGAATTGCTGCAATTAGAAATCTTGTTGGACAACATTACTCAATTGGGACCAGACGGACTCATTTGCTCCAACTATAAATTCCAGAAGAAGACTGAAGACAGCCATTGATGGCTCATACAATGCGTACGATGGACTTGGATTGAGACTTGAAGTAAAATCCAACAACCCAAGAATATGCCATGTCAGTCTGTAATTGTTCTAGCCTTGTAAGGAAGATGAAAGGAAATTTTGTTTTTTTCCACCCAACACAAACATGAAAGTTGTAATGAAGAGAGAGGTTCCCATACATTATTACACGATGTTTAAACTTCTTGTCTATGTTCGGACCTGCCAAAGACTTCATCTGATTGTCGAATATCGATGCTCCTAAAACTTCATTCTAGAACAGCCTCGCAGTGCCTATGCGTCTTGATCAAGGAAGTGTATGTTGCATAAATCACTCCTGCACATTGAATGGTTATAACTGGATCCCATCCACCCACATGAATGACGCTTACCAATATAATTTACTTGCTATAAACTCAAATTTCATTCATGATGATTAATATACAAGGTACCAAAAGGCATAGGTAACACTGATAAGATAAATAAAGTAATAAAACACGATGACAAGATATTTATGGCGTTTCATTCATGGCAGGTAAATACAAAAATTGATTGAGCATCTAACAATTTGACAATGTCCCAATTACGGCACGCTGGAAGACGTGCAAGCCTAACATTATTGAAGGCAAAACGTATCATACTTCAGCAGGAATCCAGGTCACGGCATGGAGGAGGCTTGGGCTCACTTAACAAAGTAATATTCCCTCCTTCAGGTCCACTCTTAATCCGCCGTGGATTTTGTGTGCCGGGGTAAAATACAAAGAAATTCATATTAAGATGAGATGTGAGTTTCTAAAAACATGAACGGCAAAGGAATAAATCCTGGCCAATATCCTTACCGGTGGCTTCTCGCCCCTTCTCAGCGTCTCTCCTATCTCGACTACTCTCTCTGGGTTACATCTTCCTGGAATAAATACAACTAAGACATGTTAAGCTCTAATGTGTTTCAGACTTGTACAAGCACAAAAGCCATGAGAAGGAACCCCAACACCCTTTTAAAAAAAGGGATTACTCCAGTACCCATCTTTTTTTTCAGAGTACCGGTACGCAGGGTGAGTTGTCTATCATTCATTAATTGTTATTTATATTTAATAGACTTTTTAACATTTATTGTGAAACTAACAGTCAATAAATGATTAACAACTCACCTTGGATACCAAACCGATCAGGATACCATAACAATTCCCATTAAAAAAAGTAAAAAGAAAAAGAGACCTACATAGTAATTATAAGTATGTCATTCTGATCCATTTGAGTAATCAGCCACTGTAATCATAGGAGCATTCACACAGCATCCCTGCATAACACCAACAACTTCAATTAGGCATTCACTAGTTATTCAATAAAATTACGGCCAAGAACATCACATTAAAACTGTCACTACTTTAGACTCCATATAGGACTGTAGTTGTGTCTGGACTCTGGTAAACCCAGAAATCAAGCATGCACCTCTTCCACCTGATTGCTCTTGGAAAAAAAAAAATCTTAATAACAAAACTCATCCACAACATTAGGTGATTCTTTTTTTCCTTTCAGTTAGATATTAATGTCCTGTAAAGTTTGTTCTTGGTGTATCTTCTACTACAATTTAAAAGCTCGATAACAAGTTTGAAAATCAACCCAAGGGATATTGTGGTTGTCCATGGTTCATAATATAAAGGTCACAATCACATATACCCAACGTATATTTACCATTATTTTAATTTTTAAAAAAAATCAAAGGGATTATTTGGATAACTTAAAAAAAAAAACATTTTTAATAATGAATATTACTAAAATAGGTAAACGAGAAGACATTGTTCAAATAAAAGACCCACCATGCATTCCATTTCTCCAACAGAAAACCAACCATCCTGTGTTACTTCTGCAAATGAGAGGTATAAAGAAACTAATACTTAAAAAAAGGCAAATAGTTCCAGTTTGTCAAGAATATGATCAGGTTCAGCGACGTAATGGGAGAAATGAAGACAGGTAACTAACCATTGCGCTTCACTCCCAAGTGTTTCAATAAAGCTTTTTCAATTCCTTGTGAACCACGTATCATACAAGGTGTTGTTCCACAAACCAATAGATGGTACTTCCCAACATGAAAAAATATAGCAAGTTTATGCAGATAAGCATAGACTTGAATGGATTTACACAAATGAAAGTATTAAATCATGATATGCTTTTCACCTTGGCTCAATTGAACATTGAGTAAAATGTGGCAACCTCATATACCCGAATAGGAGCAACCTCTATAATCTTAGCCACCTGAATAATTTGCAATCCGGATTATTAATAAAATATTTGAATAGCTTCCTGCATTTTTAAGAATTTTAAAATTCAGTTTGGCCACATTATGATAATTTAGGATTTCAACCACAGCACCATTACAACAGGAAGCTAAAAGTAACACTAAATGAAATAATGACAACTATTTACAAAGAAGAAGAAGAAAAAGAAGAAATTTATGTGCGTCAATAATCAAATTGTTGCATGCAGAGATTTCAGACATTGCATATATATGATGCTTTAGCAAAGTGAAGAATGAATCACAAGCATAAAAGGCTTAACACTGACAACCCCAGCAAGAATTTCAAAAGGACCATCTTTACTGGCAATTTATTTGATAATAACATTATAGGACCAATAAATCCAGTTTATTAACTATCAAACCTATGTGTATCACCTTTTCCCCCCACAGAGGTGCAAGACTATGTCAGAGCATCAGACATACTCCTTCGATATGTTTCTAGACATACTAATAGAATCCTTCAAGCATGCGGCCAACATACCATGTTCATTGCCGAAACAAGAAGCCAGCCCCCATGCTGCTGCTGGGCAAGATCCAGCAAAGGTATCACTGCAGATTGCTTATATGGATAGTGAGATATAATCTCCTTAGCCTGCATTTAGCAGAGCATAAAATCATTAAAACTTGAAATAAAATATGTGCTAGGCACCAAAAAGTTCATCATACACACAATGTCCATATTGGATAAAAGATCCATAACATCTATTAGAAATATTGTGACGGAACCAATCAATAAGACATCAATTCAGAAATTCAACTTTCTTTGTTAATATTTTATGCTTTAATAAGCTGCTTTAAATGTACATTTTGAACCCAATTAATCAAGTGATTAGAGTAAACATAAAGGTAGTGCAGGTAAAAGAGTAATAGTGGGGCAAAATAAACACAAGAATAAGGTGCAGAACACCCTTGGAAGAGTTCATGTATACCACATTTCATAGGTCCAATGCCAGATTCGCTATAATAATATACTTTTTCATTTGGTGAAGCAATAAAATAATATTTGAAAAGAAACTGCCCAGTCTTATCCAACAATGCATACATAGTACAGTACAACATTTCACATTTTTCGTAACATTACTTGGAATAAAACTTTGCACATCAAGTTCGCAAGATGTACACATAGAAAGTTAGAAGGATTTAATTTTAATACATTCTCAGTGTAAAGTTTAAACTTTACACTATTATCTAATTATATACTGACACCTCATTAAAAGTATTAAACTTTTGAGATAGTTGTTATAAGAGTTTAATTTCTATCCACTGTCAGTGCAAATGTTTTTTACACTGTCATTCAATCATGTGTTGCCAAATCAGTAAAAGAATTGACTATCACATCAACTACCTAGTTAGTCTAACTATTTTAATGATTTGGTAACACATAATTGGATGACAGTGTAAAAAAACTTTACACTGATAATGGATAGAAATTAAATCCTTGTTATAATAGCCAAACTATTAAATCCTTGTTATAATAGCCAAACTCTTTTAATAAGTTGGCAATACATAATTGAGTAACAGTGTCTTTATAACGACAGTGGATCAAAATTAAACTCTTAGAAACCATGCCACCTCTAGGTATTAAAAATCAAAATAGTAAAATTGCACAAAACCCAAGAAGAACCCTCCAACGGTGGAATTTTAACCTTCTGTTTGTTGGCGTCGGTGAATTCCCACGGAAGGTTCGGGTTGTTGTCCGGAGTGTGTGTCAATGACTCAATGTGCTGGGCCCACGCGACGCGTGAAGAAGATGCACGCACTCAGTTAAAGAAACAATAAAGAAAAGACACGCTGAGAAATTGAAGCTGAAGCGTTGAGCGCTAAACTTACATAGTTCAGAGCGGTTGAGAAGGCCCTCGAAGGCTGAGAATTGAGAAAGGAGAAAAAAACAAAACAAAACAAAACAGAGATGAAATCAGAATAAGAGGTGAGCGAGAGGAAAATGAGACTGAAATCGTGAGGAAGGAAAACACCACGGATCTCGTTCAGACGATTCGCGGCGAGGCGTGCCAGCATTTTCAACGACGAGAAGGAGTTGGTGTGTGTGAGGAACATGAAGAAGTGCCATTTCATTGAAAATCAGTTTTTTACAATGTCACATTTTTATTATTAAATTAATTTTTAAAATAATATTAAATTCGTTCTTTAAAATAAATTAATAACATCAATTATTATTAAATAATTAATTTAATGTATGTTACATATATATTTAATATTATCCAAGAGAACATAATTCTATTGTAATTTTTTTTGGGTCAATATTGTGCTTCATGATTTTGAAGACAATTTTACTGCATGATATTTTATTACTTATCAATTTTAAACATATTATATATGTATGTAAATTTTATCTTACATATAATAAATATATTATATATAAAAATATTTTGAAGAAAAACAATAACTCATATATAGCTTCAAAACTGTGTACAAAAGTTTCGAGTTCATCAAATTCTAGAGATTATATATATCTTGAGAGGAGACGCAATAGTTTCAATTAACTGTTGAAGTTTATATCTCGATAATGCTTGATAATGTTGTGTAAATGAACTATGATTTGAACTCTTCAACTATTAGCAGTAGAAAAACAATAATAATAATTAATAATAAATGAAAATATTTTCAAAACTTAAAACACTGTTTGCGAGCAAAGCAAAGCTTAACTTTGATTCTAAAAGAATGAACAATTAGCAATTAGATTTCCTATATACTTCATATATTTTTTCTTCCCACTCTATATACACCAATTTGCATTTAACAATCCGAAGCTTAAACATTGGGTTTCCTGGTGATTGACTATGAACCAAATGCCAGTGGAACTTCTAGTTGTTGTGACACTTTATTTTGCTTTAGGTATGGTCGTCTTATATGGATTTGTAGTGTTTTACCATTATCCCCATGGATTGACATATGTTTCAACAAGTTATAGACATTTCTGGCCAAACCACACAGTAAAGGTAACGTCTTTTAGACTTTAAAGTGAGGCAGTAGTCCTGTACTGAACTGGTTATTGGATGGACTTGATCTTCTCTTGTAAGAGAGAAACATCTTATATAATTTAAATGTAAACTATTATTCTTTCTTTTAAAGAATGTTCTAGTTAATTTAATCATTCATGAAAATAGTATAGATGTGCAACTCACAAGTCACAACTGTTTGATTTTAAGGCGAAGTTTGGAATAGATCTAAATAAATATTATAAAGGTTTGTCACGAGAAAGAAAAATACATAAGGAGATAAACTTACAATAATAAGCCTTTATTATGGATAAAAGGAAATTAATACGGATAATGAGAATTGCTAATCCCGTACTAATATATGTCTAGATAAATAAGTTGAATATTTAAATAGAACTTCATAAATAAGTGTTATTACAAATTTAAATTAAGTTGAACATCGTTTAAATGAACTTCGCCAAGTTCTTATATAGGAATAAAATATTATTTTATTAAAATCAATTTAATCATAAATTATTATAAAAAATAACTATTGCCAAAGTTATAACAAAAGTCTGTTTCCATCTACTTTAATTTATAACTTATAAAGATAAGTCAAAGAACTTACAGGAACTTCAGACATTATTTTAATAAACTCATCTGAATAAAACCAAACGGCTTTCATCTCAACCCTTCTCTACTCGTACAATATTAGTTCTGTCGATATCACCCATACTTCAAAACAAAACCATTTGTGTACGGATGATCATGCAGAATATACCATGCTAAATTCTTACTAGTCATAAAGGTAAAGTTACTACTCTGAATTCTATTATTATAATTACATTTTTCATGAAAATAATTATATATAGTAATAATGTCAGTTCATGAAATTCAATTGAAGCAAGTTAGTTGTGCAACTAGCATTTTCAACCTGCTTATCTTTAATGCTTCCATATTTTAAAAAACCATCAAAGCAAACATTCCAAAACTAAAGAATTGAAAATTCATTTTGGCAAAAACTAGTTGTTTGTAACAAATTTCCAGTTCTCATAATTCAAAAGCTACCTAAAGATGGAGAAGCTATTGGTACAAAGAAAAATGCCTGAAGTTGACAAAAATAGGATTAATTGAAAAGAAACCTCTACCCACGTGTGCGTCTCTCCATTCCCTCAAAAGATCTTAAAAAGCAGGCCACCATGGGTGGCGAAAAATGGAGCAAAGACAAGTGATTCAACCGCCATGAGCTTAATAAGGATGTTCAGTGAAGGGCCTGAAGTATCCTTAAGAGGGTCTCCAATGGTATCGCCAATAACAGCAGCTTTGTGTGGTTCAGATCCCTTTGGGCCCAAGGTCCTGGCATGCTCAGACGCACCGGCCTGAAATTTGAAGCCCACAAGGAATTTCATCACTCAACTTAAACCACAAACACAATCCTATAAAATAGTACTTTCAAAGCGACTTGTACAATCTATCTTGAGTCGCCAGTATAAATTATTACCTCAATGTACTTCTTAGCATTATCCCAGGCACCACCAGTGTTGGATGCTGATATTGCGATCTAATGAAAACCAATGCAGAAGAACAAGAATCAGCAAACTTCACAGAATGCGATACTTTCAATCAAACTTCACATAATGTGCTCAGAGTAACAGCATTACCTGAACACCAGAAACTAAAGAGCCAGCAAGAACACCTGAAAGAGTTTCCACACCAAAGAAGGTACCAACAATGAGTGGTGTGAGCATGACAAGGGCACCTGGAGGAATCATCTCCTTGATGGATGCATCAGTAGAAATCTTGACACAGGTAGCATAATCAGGCTTGGCATGACCCTCCATGAGTCCTGGAATGGTGTTGAACTGCCTCCGAACTTCCTCAACCATCTTCAAAGCTGCACTTCCTACACTCTTCATGGTCATGGCAGAAAACCAGTAAGGAAGCATGGCGCCAACTAGGAGTCCAATGAAGACCTTAGGAGTCAAGACATCAACAGTTGAAATTCCAGCCCGGCTGACAAAGGCACCAAATAAGGCCAAAGACACTAGTGCCGCAGACCCAATAGCAAATCCCTAGTACAAGGAAGAGAGTAAGTTCAGTAATAAGTACAAATTAGAGAAGCATAACTAGTCAGATGTAACTCTAGGTTCATATTTCATGACTGTGATGATCATCACAGGAAAGAAAAAAAGAAACCAAAATATTCTTGGAAGATTTTGCCCCATTTTAAGAGAAAGAAAGACTAAAGCTCTAATTTTAAAGGCAAATTTCAGCACAAACTTTGAAGCTGATCAAAGTAGCTTTGCAGAGACGTAGTATTAGCTATTAAACAGGGGAGATCATCAAGGCTCTCTCATAACACAGCAAATAACTTCACATAATAGATCTTTTTCAGCATTTGACACAGCAATCTGTGTAGCCACGCAATTTGAACCAGAAAATTTGATAGGCTGCTCAGACATAAAGAGTAAGCAACCCCAATAAGAACATCACAGTACCTTGCCAATTGCAGCAGTAGTGTTGCCAGCAGCATCAAGGGCATCAGTTCTCTCACGGATACGATGGCTCATGCCTGCCATCTCAGCAATACCTCCTGCATTGTCACTGATGGGCCCATAGGCATCAATAGCCAACCCAGTAGCAATGGTGCTCAGCATCCCGAGGGCAGCCACAGCAATGCCATACATTGCAGCAAAACTAAAACTCACAAAAATGCTGATTGCAATGGCAAAAATAGGAATAATGACAGATTTGTATCCCAGAGCAAGGCCAAAGATGACATTGGTTGCAGCTCCAGTCCGGCAGGAATCAGCAACATCTTGAACGGGGCTGAAAGCAATCAATAATTCAGGTCAAGACCATTGAGACAGCGAGAAAGGAAAGATTACACAACTTTGTTAACATTCAGCTACCTGTAAGCATTGCTTGTATAATATTCAGTAACAAACCCAATAATAAGTCCAGCCCAGAGGCCAACACCCACGCATAGGAACAGCTGCCTGAGAACTTAAACCATGTGAGTAGCTGGATTTCAATTGTTATTCACAATCAAGAAAACAAAAACAACTGAAATATTAGTTGATCACCATGAAATGAAGAGACAAAAAATATGGCTAAAAATTATAATAAAAGCTAACCTATTTTGTTTTACTTGAAGAATTAGAAAAGAAAGTATCTAGACACAAATGACACATAGGTCAGAAACACATGGCATGCAAAAAGTGTTTTAATTTAGTAAACAAGCACGACTTACCAGCTCTTTACTTCTTTCTGAACCCCAAAGTTGAAAATTGTGAAGGATGATGGCAGAGAAATCCAACTAATAATTGCAATTCCAACAGTCATGAGTACTGTAGAGATGATAAGCTGCTTTTTTAATGCTGGTTCAATTTCCTTGACAGCCTTGATCTCAAAGAAATCAGTTGCAAAGAGAGTAGTAATCAAACAGACAAGAATGCCCATAGAACTGATGAGTAGGGGATATAACATGGCAGTGAACTCGTGGTTGATTCCAAATGAGGAAATGGAAGCAACAACTAGGGCAGCACAAGATGATTCAGCATACGAGCCAAAAAGATCAGAACCCATCCCAGCAATATCTCCAACATTATCACCAACATTGTCAGCAATCACCTGATGAGACCATGGAAAGGGCTCAATACCATTACATGCTCAGAAAATACAGGCTGTAATAGTGATGGAAAACACTGGAATTCTTCAATTATTTGATTTTTGAAAGGGGAGGGGGTTATGAAGTAGAAAGGGGGCAAATATGACTTACAGCTGGGTTTCTTGGATCATCCTCGGGGATATTTCTTTCAACTTTTCCAACCAGATCAGCACCAACATCAGCAGCCTTAGTATAGATACCACCACCAACTCTCCCGAACAGAGCCATGGAAGATCCACCCAAACCATAACCAGTAATAGCCTCAAAAAGGCCTTCCCAATCATCACCATAATATAGCTTGAAGAGATTGATGGTAATGTAGAGCACCAAAAGACCATTTGCTGCTAGAAGGAAACCCATAACTGCACCAGACCTAAAAGCAGTAATAAAAGCCTTTCCAACTCCCTTTCTCGCCTCCAAGGTTGTCCTTGCATTGGCATAGGTGGCAATTTTCATCCCAAGGAAACCAGATAGGACAGAAGTTATAGCACCAAGCAAGAAAGAAACAGTGCTAAACAATGCAGTTGCAAGAGCTGGCTTGCATAGCTTCACCTTATCATATGTGCAGGGCTGGCTCTTGGTACTGAAGCTCTCCACAGAGCCCAGGAAAAGGAAAATCAGAATTGCAAAAGCAACCATGAAGATCCCCACATATTGATATTCAGTAAAAAGAAAGGATGTCGCACCTGTAAATCCATGCACAACTTATAAGTACAAGAATAATATTATTCTAATGAAATTAGAGAACACTGTTCACGGCAGAGCTTACAAGCCAAGGCCTCAGGCTCAGCACATACTTTATGAGAATAGAAACATAAGCCAGAGCATGTATTCTGGGTATTGAATCCCTAGAAACTAAAAAGACAGGATATTATTACTATCAAGAGGCTCTCTAACAAAGAGTCCAAAATGTCCATCCCAGTACATCAGCGCATAGAATTACAGTGTAGCACTGACCAGGCACCTTAACAGGGTACCATATGAACTACCGCATGGTACTAATCTAATATAAAAGGAAGTACCCTTTTTTTAATTTTTATTGGCGAAAATTAAAGTGAGTACTTTCATATTTCAGTATCAGAATTCTGGATAATAATATGCTGGATTCTCCTCATATTTATGAAAATATGTAATAGAACTACATAATCGCAAACAGAATTTAATCCCCGCTATATAATAGATTAATAATAACAATAACAACAACAACGTAGATCACAACATGGACACGAAACTTAATCCCAGTTATGATAATAATAATAATAATAATAATAATAATAATAATAATAATAACAGCAACAAAGCCCTGTACCATACTTACAATAATAATAACAAATTAACAAACGACAGCAACAGCAATAACGTAGAACACAACATGGACAGGAATATCTTAACAAGCATAAATAATGGAATATGCAAACCAGAGACGTATTACCAACACAATTATGGCTCAGGGACAGTGAACATGAAAAGAAAACGCTATATCTTTTCCATTAAAGATAGACTATTATTCTATTAATAATAATCGCTAGTAGCATTCAAGCCCAATAATTCAGGAATATAATTGATAATCGTTACGAAAACCAAGACAGCAAAAGAAATGATCATGGAAAACCGAAAAAGGAAACAGATCCAAAACAAAGAATTAACAAGCTTTTGCTTTCGACACCCTGAGCCAAATGAATAAAACCCATGAAGTAACCATGAAAAATATCCGAACTTGAACCAAGACGTATCACAAAGCCACAAGCTTTATAAATTCATTTCAACTAATGGAACTATCAAATCGCAAAGACCTACTTCTTAAGAATAAATATAAAATAATTGAATTTTGAAAAGGAAAAAAAAAACCTAGAACCAAAAAAACCCTGCACAATGCCAGAAAGATCAAAACGTAGGCTCTCGTTTTCGCATTTTTCTTCGCCCCTTCTCTCATTGCCAGAACAATGGCTTCAGTTCAACACAAACACGAAACATCAATACGTAAACGACATGTCCAAAATTTCGGCTTCCGCGAAAATCCATTCCAAAACTCACACCCAGAAAATTCTCAAACACAGAAAACACAACCAGATCTCCAGATCTAAACCAGAAAGCTCACCTTCGGAGATGGCGTTCTGTATTTCAGCACATTTGACGACGACGCTGTGGTCGTTGATACCATCTTCTTCCTCAATCAAGTAGTCCCCGTAGCCATTCTTGTCGTTGCGCGGTGAAGACGAGGGCGTGAGCTTCACGCGCGAAACCAGGAACCACTGCACCAGCGAGAAGACGATCCCGACGACGGCGCACACCGGGATCACTATCTCCGTCGCAAGCTCCGACAGCAGAGCCTCACCCATTCTCACCGGAAACCTACCACCGCCGGTGACCTCAACAGCAAAATCGCAACCGTCGCCGACCGGCAAGTGAAACCAACTGAGACAGAGTCACGGAGAGTGTGTGAGCTCAAGTGCAGCGAAGCATGTGGACATTTATACGAGGATGGGGAGAGATGTTAGGGTACATTTGGTGTCAGAGAGAAAAATTTGTACCCGAATTTACTACCGTTGGATTGGTCCCCTGGTAATTCGCAAACATCCAACGGTGGATGCGTGGAATGAAATTTTTTATGGCGGGGGTGTTGAAATAGCTTCGGCGCGTGAGGTAGACGCGGTTTCATGGTACTCGGTTGATGCTAGCTTCGGATCATGAAATGGAATATTCAATATGCGTTAGGTAGTAGGTGGGACCAGGGATTGGAGGAATCGTGGGCGTCGATGGTGTCGGTGATGAACTTGATGGTAGAGTGAAGGGTATGTGATTGGCGGTTTCGGTGGGCGTGGTAGCAGAGGATTGGGAAGCTGCGTAAATTGGATATTTTTCTGCTGTGGTGTGGGTGGTTTCGCTTTCAGGAACGGCTTTGGTGTCTCTGACGTAGCGTGTGTTGAATGGCGTGCAGAGCATCCTATCGGATAACGATCGTTTTCTTTTGCTTTTTTCTTTTTCATTTTTCAACTTTCAATTTCAGTATTGTGTACACCGACTCACCTTATCTATAATATTAAAATATATACCTACCTTTTTAAGAATACTTGCTCCATGACATGGATCGGAATTTTTATAAGTGGTCCCGAATTTCATCTGTCACTTTTATGTATTATTTACGGAGATTATTTTGGTATTTTTTTTTTTTAAGTATTGATATTTAAGGTAAATTATTTAATATTTATTAATTATTAATTATATTTAATAAATATTTAAATATTTAATATGAAATTAATAATTAATAATTTATTATAAATATTAAACTTATTAAAAACCGTAACAACTCTCATTATTTATGTTTTAAATTTAAAAAATTCTTATATAATAAGGTGGGTTGAATCTTAAACCAAATTTTTAAAGTGGTCAAATAATATATATTTTTATATTTGTTTGTGTTTTTTAGTTATCCTCTAAAAATATTGTACCAAATAAATTAAATGTTACTCTTAAGAATTTTAAAAATAGTTATGTTCATGTTTAATTCTTAAGTTTTAAACATCAAAATTAAGCTTTTTAAAAGATAAAAATGTTAAAATTGTATAATTTTTCTCCTTGTCATTAGTTTACATCTTAAAAAATGAATTAATTTTTTTATATTTGAACTTCACTATTAGATTTTGAAAATAAACATACAATTTTCAATTAGATATGTAATATTCAATGAATGTGTTAATAATAATATCATCCATAAAATTTTACTAATATATTATTAGTATATTAATTTACTAACATAAAGAGAAACAATTACATATTTTTATAAAATCTTAAAATAAAAATTATAGATTACAAATTATACCAAATTATGAAAAATTATTAAAATCATATATTTAAGAATTTAATTTTGATTTACTGTCAATGTAAAAAAAATTACATTGTCATCTAATAATATTTTAGCATATCATTAAAGAGTTAGACTTCTTATATAATTGTTATAATAGTTAAACTCTTTTAATAACCTAACAATATATAATTAGATAATAATATAAATTTTTTTATAATAATAATAAATCAAAATTAAATTTTATACTAAAACACACATAGATATGTGTGTGAAATTTTTAAAAAGTTTAGGATGAGCGTGACCCACCCTTAAATGAAGATTGTCATTGGTATTAATATAAAATTATTTATAAGATTTTACATACCAGTTTAAACTTTTATAACAATTGAACCATAAAAATATCCAATAGAATATTAACTGTACTTTTACTTTTGAATGGATAAAAAGTCATAAAACAAGAAGTGCGGTCGATGTTTTATTGGATTACACCAAATCATGAATTAATTTGATACATTTTCTTTTATTTTAGTATTTGTTATTATATTTAAAGAAATTTTTAATTTTTATAGTTTATATTTTTATATTTTTTATTTTTTTATGAATCAATCTTTATACTTACAATTATTTATAAAATATTTTTTATTATTAATTCCAATTATGATGTAATTAATTTATAGTCTTTATAATTTTTTTTAATTTGATATTTATAAATTTTTAATTTGATTTTTATCATTTTCTTTTTTTTTATTTTAGTTCCTATAAAATAACATTGTTATAACAAATCTAATGATATGGATAATTTTATAAACAATTATAAAAATTAAAAATAAATTAAAAATAAATGTAAATTATTGAGACTAAAAATTTATTTAAACGTTATTAATAACTTATCTTCTATTTCAGTACAAATTATTAACACCTTTTCTTCTATTTCAGTACACATAATATAAATAGCTATTAATGTATAGGCTTTTCTTGGACAAGATTAATAAATGGGAATTATATTAGAAAGAATTCAAAAGGATATGTATTAAAAAAAGAATTAAAAATGTACCAAAAAAAAAAGAATTAAAAATATTGGAAGTGTTCTATAAACTAAAGAGGGCTCGATTTCAATGTAAGCAATATATATACATATACCTTAACGTGCAATGGCTCGGTTTAATTTAATTTGTCTTCTAAGTTCCTTTAAGTGTATTAATTTAAGTGGTACTAAGTCATTCTATGAATTGTTTGATTTTAAAATCAAATTTCACAAAGATCATTTGCTTTAATTTTAGTCTAATTTTTACATTAAATCTTAAAACTCCTTTATAATAATAAAAAAAAAGTGCAGAAGTCAAAGAGTCATACAATAGAAAGATGGGGATTACTTTGATATTGATTTTTTTATAATAGAGTAATATCTTCATTAATTATAAAATATTTTATTTTATGATAATTAATAATTAATAAATATTTAATAATGAAATTATTCGTATGGTGATGGTGAGTTTGAAAGGAGATTAGCCTCTCATCTGAAGCCTCCTCAACTCTGAAGGTCGGTGGTCCCCAGTTAGGCATTTGCTTGTGGGATCCACGACGGGTGTTGATTGGCTCGCTCAATTCCAAGATTCCAGGTTGGCTCTTTAACTCGAATTTAGTATGATCAAGACGTTCCTCGTTCCTACCCTCTTGCACTTGCACTTGAGTGGGTTCTAATGGAAAATATGGAACAGATTCAACCCAACATATTACCAAGCAAGTTACAAAACCCACCTCCAGGGGAACCTACACTATCCCTCCCCGCCCTTTTTTTGGCCCTTTATGATGGTGATGGCCCTTTATGATGGTGATGGTGATGGTGAGTAGGCCTTAGTTAGTGCCTTGTTAATATATATCAGGATGATAAGAATATCTACCAGTCCAAAAATTATTTAAGAAAAATAGAGATGATATTTCTAACTTGCCTCTATATTGCATCCAAAATGTGTATGATTGTCAACGACTGTTTTAAAAACTTTAAACATCAGATGTTTTCATAATTTAGTTCCATTTTATAGTATGATGAAAATAAAGAAAAATCAAATGAGAGATCAAATATAAGTACAAGAAAATATGAAGTTTTTTTTTCTTTGAGTTGCTTTGTTTTTTTTTTTTTACAAAGGAAATTATCTGTTCTTTTTTATTTTACGAATTTTGATAGAACAAATATTCTGGACTGAAGGCACTAGAACCATGTGTATATGCTCATTATAGATGTTGCTATGACTAAACAATTCACTTGATAGGAACAAAAATCTTTATCGTTTGTAAAAGGATACCCGTGGTGTATGTGTATATATATATATATATATATATATATATAGAGAGAGAGAGAGAGAGAGAGAGAGAGAGAGTCAAATCTAATATTTAGATCTCTTAATAATTTTCATTTCATGATTTTAGCGGCACATGTAATTTTTAATTTAATGCATGAAACTTGGAGTAAGATGCTGAAAGATATGGTTTATTTCAGAGACTATTATATACCCAGAGAATACGAAATTTTAAGTGTGAGAATATAAGTTTGGGAGAAAGGAATTGATTCATATTCTTCCCATTCACTTGTAGCACTTCATAAAATAATTCCATAAAGTATCTATTATTGCCATTTCACTTTTGTCATGTAGAGCATAATAATTTTTAACTATATGTTATTAACTGCGACAGATTTTATATATATTAAATTGGAACAGAATCATAGTAACCATGTGGTCATCGAGATATGCTGATCATGAAAGAATTATACTTTAAACCATGGATAATTAACTCAGTTCCACCTCACTATACTGTCGGCTAATCTGAAGCACCGTTCTCAGACGTTAATTTCCCTTTATGGAACCTACTTTTAAATATGAATGGGTCATACTATCTGGCCCCATGCCACGAACAGTTCTAACAATGAATATTTACATTATATTATTTTTTAAACTTTCTTTCTTTCAAGTATTTTTGCTAAGCCATTCATACTACAACAAAAGTAAAGTACTGTGGACAATATGCTGTTAGTGTAGAACAAAAACGACAATATACGATAAATTTACTTCTAAAACAATCTTAAAGGCCCCACCTAACATTGGACTAAATGCATTTAGAAAATTCCCAAATGCTAGACCCAAGGGTCAAATAAAAGAAACTAATTAAGGTAAAAATACACATGTTTAACTATTACATCAATTCGTTGGAGTTTGACACAACCCCTCAGGAAGTCTAATAAAAGTTTATGGACTAACTTATCTTTAGATTATTTCAGGTTAATTTATTTATTAAATAAGATAGATTTAAATTTTTTTAAAAAATTATTTAGTTAAATAAAATAAAATTTAAGCTTTTAAAAAAAATTATTCACCTTAATAGGTTGATTTATTTATTTATTATAATAACATATAATTAAAATTTTATGATATTTGAATGATTTTGTAGTTATATATTAATATAATTTATTTATTTTATACTTAATACAATAATTTTATTAAATATTAGGTATATTTAAAATTTATAAAATTTAAGTCTATTAGTTAATTTGAATGTCTTTATGCAATGTAAGTCTTTCAACAAGCTTTTAGGTTAGGCCAAAACAGACTTTTAAATTTTTGTAAAAATGTTAGACCAGACCTAAAAAAAAATCTATGATAAATAATAGGACAGGCTAAGATTAAAGTTTTTTGAAATAGACTAAGCCTATTTAAGGTAAAATATAACTTAAAGTAGCCTATTTCTATCACTAGACACAACATATATCTATATGCAAATCAAATCCAGCAATTTTGTAAGGATGCATGAGTTATTGCATAAAGAAAAAACTGTGGGCTATAATATCTTTTATAACAACAAATACACACAAAAAAATAATAATAGTATTTGGATAAAATTTTGATTACTAGGAAAATGAATAAAAGTACTGTTGAGTTTGATAGAAGAGCTTGCCTTTTGTTTTGATATTCAAGATTAATATATAAAACAATGTATAAATATACGTAAAAGTAACATTATTCTTTCAAGGGTCACTCTATCATATTCCCCAAGCTGTAAATCATATCTTTAAGCATAAAGTAATTTTTCTGTATTAAAAAAACAATTTAACAAAATATTAAAAAGCGAATGATATATATTTTTTATTTAGAATTGACTTGTGTGTACATTTACAATTTGGGAGAAGCTTAAATTTCTCCTTCTTTCAAACATTATCTCATTTCACCTGCTACGAGTGGCTTCAACGTATGGGGTGGAAATATGTGAAATTAGGTTGGAATTTATTTTAAATAGGTTAAGCTTGTTTAGTAAAACATTAATTTTAATCTAACTTATTATTTGTCATATGTTTTTTTAAGGCTTGTGCTTGACTTTTTTGTAAAAACATTAAAGCCTCACTTAACTTGAAGAGTTTAATTTTGATTCATTATCAATGTATTTTTTTTACACTGTCATTTAATCATATATTTATTACATCATTAAAAGAGTTTGACTAACATAATAATTATTTAAAAAGTATAAATTTTTAATGATGTACTAAATATTGTTAGATTACAGTGTAAAAAAAATTTACACTGATAATTTATCAAAATTAAATCATAACTTGAAAGTTCATTTAAAAGCTTACATTGAATTAAGACTTTCAAATAGTCCAATAAGCTTAAGTTGGGATAGAAGAGTTTCAAGGAAAATGAAGGGGAAGAGTAATTTTTTATTTTAAAATTAAGATAATTAAAAAAATGAATAAAGGATGATTAAAAAGTTATATAATAATATATTATTTATCCCCTTTCATCTTAAATGTTTATCAAATATAAGGAATGTTTACTTATAAAAAATTATCTCTTTCCTCCAAACATACCCTTAAGTTCTTTAAGTTATAAATAAAACTAGCTTTTAATAAAATTATTATATTATGTCTAAAATAATAAATTATATTAATAAACAATTAGTAAATATATAAGTATCATAATTTTTAATTATATATAAATAATAAATAAATAGGTTAATTTGTTAGGTTAAGTAACATTTTTAAAAGCATGAATTTGACCTATTTCGTTATATAAATCTTTTTAAAAGCATAAACCTAACTTGTTGATAAAAAAACTAAGATTGAAGCAGGCTCAAAGTTTAAGTCAGCTATGCCGAATCCTTAGAAAATGATAGTCAGCTTGCAGTCAGCTTGCCTACTCCTATCCTTATATAGTTCAAGGCTTGAGACTTTTTAACATAGAAAATGTAGAATATCATTGTATTGCCCCTTCAAGGCCGAAAAGTTAGAAGGTGTTTAGTTTTTTTTTTAATTTATAATTAATATATTTTTCTTATAATTATAAAAATGTTATATTTTTTTTTTAAATTTGTGAAGAAAATAGTTAAAATAACATTTTGAAGTTTTTACCATTTTTTTATAAAAATTTAAAAATTAAAAATTAAAACAAAAAAATAATATATCATTTTTATAATTATAATAAAAATAAATTAACTAAAAGTAAAAAAGAAAACAAATCAATCATCTTTAACTTTTTTATTGGGATTTTTGAGCTTTTGACTGTATTTTTGAACAAATTAAGATTTTGGACAGAGCTATTCCTTATTCCTCAACATATAAAACAATCATTTCAACATTGGAGCAAGTGCCGAGACTCCTTGATTTCCCTCCCCAATCCCCCAAAGATGGCATCTTGTTTTTTTGGAGTTGGCTCAATTGTTATGATTGAACAACGTTGATTTAAAGGTATTAAGTATTATTTATGTTACGTTGATGATCCTTTATTGAGAGATAATTTAAAATATTATTGTAAGTTCTTTTTAAGACTTATGACATGATTAAACCTGACATGAAACAACCCTTCTTCTATCCAAAATTTTCTTTTGAAGGAAATGAAATAAAAAAGTTAATTTGTAAAAGATAAAAAAGTTGTATACAAATTTCAAAAATTTCATGTTATCACATGTCAATAATTAGTATACTATAAATATACATACAAAATATAATATAATTATTATATTGCATTGCACTACTTTTTGATGAAGTTTAGTTTGATATAACTTTATTTTAAGTATAGATATAATGTTTACATATTTATCTATACACACTATTTTATACTTATAAATATGATAAATTTTGAATTATAGTACATTTACTTAAAATTTAATTAAAATGATTTATTTTATTGTTTTTGTAGAAGACAAATTCTTGAACATTACTTACTTACATGAAGTGGTGTGTAAAAAAAAAATCCTTTTAATTAATAAATAATATATATTTTATGGAATGTACTAATAAGAAATAATAGTCAATTTTTATTTTTAATTATATGATAAAAATATTTCTAAGTTAGTTTTTACATCAACCGAAAATTAAGTCTCTCAACAAAATATCTTTTTAAGGGCGCACTCATGGTGTACTATGTACATTTAAGTATTATTCCTTCAAGTTTAATCACATAATTGAGCATAATTGTCGAGTTGTTTTTGTTTTTGATATCTTGTAATTTTTCCCATGGTTGGGTGGGTTATATTGTATTGTATGTAGGCCACCATGCAGAGATTGAATACGGAGCCCATTTTGGATGCGTTGTTACTTGTTATTGGGAAAGGCTTATTCGGACAGGGCATATGCACGAGCAGAGGGAGTCATGGCAGCAAGCTAGAAGAATGCTGGCAATTTCGTTACTTCTGTTTTTACGTAAACCCAAAATCTTCTGGTAATCCTCCGTAATCCACACGATGACAGGAAATGAAATTTCATTTCCAATATCAAAGACAAACAAAGAAAGCAGGTGATTTTTTTTTTTAAACAATATTTGGAGCTTTTTAAAAAAAATTTAATGTGTGTTTTCTTGTAAAAAAAGATAAGTTATAATATGTAACTTTATTAATAGGTTATCTGT
Source organism: Styphnolobium japonicum (assembly GCA_023212625.1). Taxonomy (NCBI): domain Eukaryota; kingdom Viridiplantae; phylum Streptophyta; class Magnoliopsida; order Fabales; family Fabaceae; genus Styphnolobium; species Styphnolobium japonicum. Next base: position 6,404,048 of record JALBWW010000007.1, on the reverse strand, counting down.
AAGTACTGTGATCCCTTATCAAGACTTATAGTATATTCTAATTTTAGAATGAGTAACCTTCCTCGGTCTCCCTAATCTCATATTCACCAAAAATAAAAAGGTTACAATATGTAGCTTGATTAAATATTAAGTAAAATAACCCAAGTTCATTCTCCCCCCAAAACAAACACGAACCTAAGTCTAGTGGGCTTTTGAATCCAGTGTTTTAGTAAGAGGATTTGAAAGGTCCATTATATATGGGTCAAGTTGATTTTGGGGTATGAGCACATAAAGCGCCTTCTAACTTAAGCCCGAGGCATGCATACATCAATTAAGTACATTACAGCGAACATGATATGATCAATTAATATTATCCACGAGCTCAACTTAGCACATGTTAATATTTAGAATTTAATTTTGATTCACAGTTAGTGTAAATTTTTTTTATATTATTATTTAATTATGAATTGGTAACTCATTAAAAGAGTTTGACTATTATAACAGCTACTTCAAAAATATAATACTTTTAATGACGTGTCAGTACATAATTAGATGACAGTATAAAGAAATTTTACACTGACAGTGGATTAAAATTAAATCCTAATATTTACAATGGTTTGTTATAAAAAAAACCTTAATTTAAATTTCAAAGTGAAACCTAACAATATATCGAATGACACTGATAAACTAATGTATAAGAAAATAACTCTATTTTTTAAGACTTTTAGGGTGTGTTTGCTTTCACCCCAAACTTTCGTCAGCACCTTTTAAATAGGCTTTTAAGATTATTTATCATGTTTAAGAGAAATTTCAATTGAAAAAAGTAAACAATATTTTCATTCCAAACGTAATTTAAACAAAAGTAACATTTTGTTGCTTTGCAGTAAAGGAAAATTCATTTAAGTGTGTATTGACAGAAATACTTTTATAATTTGATATTATATTATTATTATAATAATATTTAAATAAATATAACTTAATAATTTTTTAAAATATTATTATAATTATACTCAAAGTGATTTTATATTTTAATACTTTAAGTAAACTTAACTTAAAAAAATTTATTTTGCCATTATTTTATTTATAATTAATCTTTTCAACATAAATTTATTAACAATCTAATTCAAAATAATTTATACCTTTTTTTCATAATTACATATTTAAAGATGATTTTTATCAACATTATCAAAACAACATTCATGTAACAAAATTAATTTTCTGATAAAAGTTTTTAAACATATATTACTTTGCTCAAACTCACTTATGACTAAAATTAAATTTACAAAATCAAGTTCATCCAAAATTAATTTTGTAAAATCTAATTCAAACACATTCTTAATAAATCAAGTTGATTCAATTTGGTAAGGATTTTAAAGCAAATCAATAAACATAAATAAGTAAACCAAACCAAATTAGAGCGATTAACTTTAAAAGTCAAACCAACTCGATTTAGTCAATTAATTAGTTGAATTTGGTTGTGGCACATCCCTAATTATTTCAAAGATGTCTAATTAAGTAGTAATAGCAAAGTTTATCAGTAATATTGGAACGGGCTTATAATTTTCAAACCCCGTTTCGTATCAAGCTTTAGTCAAAAATAGCAGATAAGACAAGAAGGATCTAAATGGGGCAAATTGTCAAAGTAGATTTGATGGATAGCATGAAAGGCCGAAACAAGGAAAAACTTTGTAGCAAAATAATAATAATAATAATAAATGAAGGAACAAAAGAAGAGGGAAAGAAGCGTGGTCCGTGAGATCCACGAGAGCGGTGGGCACGCAGCGTGGGAATGGTTTAAAAAGGTCAAACTACCTTAACCATAGTTATAAAAACCGGACCAGAATGACTCCACAGTCTTTGGTCATCAATTAGTTAACCAAATGGCCACCTGGCCGAACCGCATAAAATTAAATAAATATTTAAATACATATATATATAAAAATACACACTACATATAATGATATTTATCATTATAAATAACTAAAATATATTTATTTTGAAAAAAATATGACTACCATGGTGTAGATCTCGAAAAGTTATATAAAATGGACATATAATTAGTCTAAGTCGGACAAACGAGTCAAAAGTTATGAATTTTCAAAGTTTAAAAGTTTTTTTTTTTAATTTAGTGACCCGGCCGGTTCCGATTCAACCAACCGGGTCACCGGTTTTCATTCAAAACCGGCCGGGTCGGACCGGGTCGGACCGGTTCTGAGACATACCCGATCCAACTAGTCACCCGGACCGGTCACTTGACCGATTTACCGGTCCACCGGCCGGACCGGCCGGTCCGGTCCGGTTTTAATTACACTGACCTTAACGATGAAATCAGCTTTTTAAAAAAAGAAAAAGAAAAAGAAAGCAGGCCGAGAAATGAAGATTATTCACGTGGCAGTTGGATATCATCCACCAAGAATTGCGGAACTGTAATGCCATTTAATTCATTCCCTACAAATATATCCTTCTAATTTGGATTAGATAACTATTCAACCCCAAACCAATATTTTTAACTAATTTTTTTATTTTATCGTTTATTCCTCCAATCCAAACTAACCACGTGCTGCTTGCTAAGTGATAGCAATTACAAATAATTTTTAGAGTTTAGACATATTAGTAAGTAAAATAAATAGGATTTTTAATAAATTTCTCAATTTTAAATTATATGATCAATTTGTACAATTACTCATTTACTCCCCTCCCACAAAGGAAAAAAAAAAACAATGGCATATATATAATGATGAAATTATATTTGTTCATTTAGTTCCACTATTAGCCAAAAAAAGGATAAGATATGATTTACACAATTATCATGAAATGATCAAGAGACAATTACGGGTACAAAGATAATTATAAAATCCCAAACAATTAATGCATATATCTCCTACTATACTCCACGTGGGAGAAGCATATTGGAGAAATAAGGTAATCTTCTTCATATGAACTTTAATTGGATAATTTCCTATGAGATCGGAACAAAATTTCTATATATATATATATATATACACACACACACGTGGATAAACTTGGTTTTTTCACTGGTCATCATCCATTTCGCTAACAACAAGGATTAGCATCTGATGTGGATTAAAGCTCTTCGGCATTCCCAAAGAAACCCCATTTCGTAGTCAACTATGATAAATATATATTATCGACATATGGCAGGGGCACCCCTCTGAGCTCCCTCTTTCCTTCGCTACCGTTCTTTTCTCTTGAAAAAGAAGACCAACAACAACAGAACAACATAATCTTCATCTAAACCAAGAAGAAGCAGAACGAACACAAGTGAGACAAAAAAAAAATGTCGAAAGAGGATGTCTTTATTGGTGCTATTGACCAAGGAACGAGCAGCAGCAGGTTCATAATCTACGACAGCTCAGCTCGCGTTGTCGGATCTCACCAGGTCGAGTTCACTCAGTTCTACCCGGAAGCAGGGTAAACATGGCTAACACCAATCTTTATTCTCCCTTTATTTAAAGTTTTCATCTTTTTTTTGAATTTTTTTTTGGGCATTTGATTATGTTTCAATCTGTGGCGGTAGATGGGTGGAGCATGATCCCATGGAGATCTTGGAGAGCGTGAAGGTGTGTGTTGCCAAGGCTATGGACAAGGCGACAGCTGATGGGTTCAACGTGGATAAGGGATTGAAGGCTGTTGGTCTGACCAATCAGAGGGAGACCACTATGGTTTGGAGCAAATCCACTGGTGCTCCTCTCTACAACGCCATTGTTTGGATGGATGCTCGTACCACTTCTGTTTGCAGGTCCTGGTTTGTCCCTTTTTGTTTTGTGTCCTTTGCTTTGTGAATCCCCTCCCTCCCTCTGTTTGAATTGCTTCAAATAAAAGGAATTCAATTCATATAGAAATGAATCCTCGTATGAAATGAAACTTGTTTGGAATGATATTGGTTTAAGAATTCAATTCATTTAGAAATCATTTTGTGTGTAAATACTCATGATTTGTAAATCGGATCCTACCACTCTTGACAGGATTTGTAGATCCATTTCATTTCAAAATGAATTATTTTCAATTTTAAAGTTTAAGTGGTCCGATGTAATTATTCTGCCTCTGATTCATAGGCATCTGTTTGTAAGGTGTTCTGATAGTTTATATGGACATGTCCTATTGCTATGCAAATCCATCTTATGTTCCATGTTTGGAGTTGTTCTCTCTTTCATTCCTTTATTGTCCTTTTGCCATTGTATTGTTCATCATTGTCAGAAATGTCATAAGATGTTATTGGATCATTTTGAAACAGGAGATTGGAAAATGAGTTATCAGGCGGTAAAAGCCATTTTGTGGAGAGTTGTGGTTTGCCTATAAGCACATATTTTAGTGCTGTGAAACTGCTGTGGTTAATGGAAAATGTGGACGCGGTGAAGGAGGGTATAAAGAAAAAAGATGCTCTGTTTGGAACTATAGACACTTGGTTGATATGGAATTTAACAGGTGGAGTGAAGGGAGGATTGCATGTTACTGATGCTTCAAATGCATCCCGGACAATGCTGATGAATCTCAAAACCCTTGACTGGGATGCATCCACCATAAGTACCCTTGGAATTCCTGCTGAAATTCTGCCTAAAATTGTTAGTAATTCTGAAATTATAGGAAATATTGCTTCTGGATGGCCAATCGCGGGTGTCCCTATTTCGGGATGTTTAGGGGATCAACATGCAGCAATGCTAGGACAAGCATGCCGTACAGGGGAGGCTAAAAGCACTTATGGCACAGGTGCTTTCATACTACTAAATACTGGCAAAGCGATAATTCAGTCAAAGCACGGTCTTCTAACCACTTTAGCCTTCAAGCTTGGTCCAGAAGCTCCAACCAATTATGCACTGGAAGGATCAGTTGCTATTGCTGGAGCTGCAGTTCAGTGGCTTAGAGACAGTCTTGGGATCATTTCTAGTGCTAAGGAGATAGAGGCTCTGGCATCACAGGTTGAATCCACAAGTGGGGTTTACTTTGTTCCTGCTTTTAATGGATTGTTTGCCCCATGGTGGCGTGATGATGCTCGCGGGGTTTGTATTGGGATAACAAGGTTTACAAGCAAGGCTCACATTGCTCGAGCTGTACTTGAGAGCATGTGTTTTCAAGTGAAAGATGTCTTAGATTCAATGCACAAAGATTCAGGGGAAGATGAATCTAAACAGAAGGACTTTTTGCTCAGAGTGGATGGTGGGGCAACCGTTAACAACCTTTTGATGCAGATTCAGGTTTGGACTAATTGCATTTCTTCTATTCTGAAACTCTCTCTTACATCTAATTCTATATATCTGTAATTTTTTTGTTAATTGTAACATTATATGACTTCTTGTTTGTAATGCTTCTGTAGTGTTAATATTTTTCTTTCAAGTTATGTAAACCTTGCCTTTTATATGAAAAGGTGTTTGTATTGGGTGACTGGCCGTGAAAATGTTAGATTTGGTGTCTTTCCGTCTTTTATGGAACTCCTAACATTTGCTTACTTTTATCAATCTGATATATGTTATTAGTTATTGAAAATTTTCATGTTAATAGATTGATGCAAATGTTATAGTAGTTTGAGATCAATTAGACTTAGTGTTCTGTATCATAAGGTTAATCCAAATGTGGAATGATGTTATGTATTAAGAAGTTTTGTTACTTTTCACATAACTGATAATTTTTTTTGTCAATAATGTTCTTCAGGCAGATTTGTTAGGAAGTCCAGTGATTAGACCTGCTGACATAGAGACAACAGCACTTGGAGCAGCCTATGCTGCTGGATTAGCTGTTGGGATTTGGAAAGAAGATTATATTTTTGATTCTGGGGAGAAGATGAAGAATATTGATGTTTTCCGTCCAATATTGAAAGAGGAACTGAGGAAAAAGAAATTGGACTCTTGGTGCAAAGCTGTTACTAGAACTTTTGACTTAGCTGATCTTTCTCTTTGATGGTCTTTTCTCAAGTTTGTCAATTGTTCTTCATTTTCTTTATATCCTCCACTTCTGGGTACACTGTTTTATCTTTTTCTAGTGGCAACAGGTAGCCCTAGTGACCAAAATGAAGTGAATAATTTTTGTTAATAGATGTTAATTATCAAATAAATTTGACATTTTGTTTCTATTTTGTTCCTTCTTTTCCTTGTATTTGGAGGGGGAAAAATTGTGCTTCTGTTTAGAGCCATCAATACTGTCTTGTACTGTTAGTTACGCTGCTGCAGTTAAATTAATTTCCCGATTTAATCATGGCTTTTATTCGATCCAATGTCCATTCCTCACGACCACTTCTCGAAGAGACCTATATTTCAATTTTCAATCACATAACTTATCGTCAACTTAATGTCATAGGTTTTAGATAATGGCTCTTGCAGCTATGTTAATTGATTTGATGTTTGGCATACTTGGGACCGTGGAAGACAAGAACAATCTAAACATTGAGCATACTAGTGTTAATTTGTGGTTTCTGCAGTGATGCATTGGCATGCATGGTCTCGTTAATGGAAAATAGAGTTGTACTTCATCATGACAAATGGTATTAGAGTAAGGTGGTTCAAATCCTCGAGATGTAGTTATTGGGAGATTGTTGGTAGATTCGGTTTAAACCTCATTTAAGGGAGACATACATGATACATGTAGTTCAATCCAAGAATTTCACCTTGATAGGAGAGGAATGTTGTTCTCTGCGGGTAGATAACTAGATATGTGCGTGTCTGGATGTGGACTCTTATGTGATATCCCTTGTGAAATAGAACTCCTACCTTCCCAAAGGACATGTTGCAAAAGCATGCAGGTACTTTTAACTGACACAACACAATTGATCTGGATTTTGGAAGATGACCTTGTAGATTATTACCTCCTTGTAAGGGCATTCGGATTCGCTAGCTCACGAATCTAATATGGAATACTTTCAGACAATTTGTTACCGATCAAGCATCAATAATTGGGAGCTTCTTAATAATCTTTTCGGTATTGAACCGACAAGACCATTCTTTTGCAGGTGAATAAACTCTAAATTTGTCATGTCAATATAGGAGGAAGGTATTGAACCTGAGAACCTATTATAGGAGAAATTTATATAATCAAGTTCGAGTTTGCATAGCTCTTTAGGTATTGGACCATCAAAGTTTTTTTTTTTTTTTCTTGGTACAAAAGAAATTTAAGAGGAGGAGAGGTTGTCCAATTCTAAGGTCACAGCATGTCACGAGCCTGAGCCTCAGCTAGAGCTTACATTGGTATTTAGTGGTATTTATGTTTAGTGGTATTTATGGATAACTTACTAATAAAGGATCACCACCAAAAATTAAACCCAAGACTTGTGTGTCGACATTGTTCGATGCTAGTTGAGCCAGACCTCATTCACTTGGACCAGCAAAGTTATTCCATAGTAATATTATGCTTATAGCGCCTGTGATTATGAGAAGGCTACCCCTACATGATAGCTTATTTGTTCGATATGCCAAAGACATTAGGATTCGTTAGGCCTTCTTGCATTTTTCCATTGATGTGGTTGTTCAACAACATCAAAAGTAGGAACAAGTTTAGAGGCCTTCAATAGCAAAATTATTGACAGACAAGGCAGACATATCAGGGTACTCAAGGGACGACAGGCATGCAATGACAGATAATGATACATTCCCTCAAAAACTTTTACTTGAAGATCAAGTCTTTGCAGAGTTGACTAGTTGCCGAGGCATGTGGACAAGGAGCTCTCAATAGTCTTACCATTGATACCTTTTTTACGTCCATATATGATACAGCCACTTTTGAGTAATTCTGTTGAGTGAGTTTTTTGGTAGTGTGCTATCCATCTATTTGCAAGCACATCTGTGCCAGATACAACGGCTTATACGAGTGAGTTTTGTGTGGCACTATTGTGTTATACAATCATTGCTCGGAAACTGATTCAAGTCAATGTAGAAAAAAGATGAAATTTGAGGAAAGGCATGGTTTCCATGTTGCTATGACATATGACTTGAATTTCTGAGACTCAGTCCCCCATAAAATCACCTAACGGTATTGTTACTAAAACATATAGGTTGATCAGTATGTCAGAATTTTGCTGTTGTGTTCATCTTATTTTGTCCTATGCTATTGTGTTCATCTTATTTTGTCCTATGCTACTCAGATGCCGCTATTTTAATGTGGAAGATGCACTTATGCTCATTTGATATCCCAATACTGAGAAATCACAAGACATTGGAAGGGAAGAAAGTCTAATTTTATTTGAAGAAAGTATATGTGCGGTGCTATAACAAAGTTATCTAGTGCTTTCTAACATTAAGTTTCACTAAAACCAAGGACGTTTATTGCTTAGCCAAGAAGCAACAATAATATCTCTAGTACAATGGATCTTTCAGAAGCCAATCAAAGCATATATGAACACATCTACTAATGAAATGAAACCATAAAGCTTTCCAATAAGGGTTTATGCAAAGGACTATTACTAGTGTCATCAATACCATGACATAAGATGTACAAAAACTCCAATAGAATGACTCCATTTCTATTGCAGTATCATCATCTTCATATTTGACACCTGAAGGGGTTGGTGGTACTTCAGGGTCTGTTCTCTTGTCATTCACAAGTGACCAACGAAGGTCAGGATTGCCTATAAAGCTGCTTTCATCAAATGTTGCAAACTGTCCCTCACTAGGTGCCGAACCAATTAGATGATTATACGATACATTGAATATAGCCAAAGAGTGCAGTTCATCTAGTTGAGAAGGGATTTCACCACTCAGGTTGTTATATGAAAGGTCTAAGCTCTCCACTTCTTCTAACTTAGAAAGACTTGCTGGAATGGAGCCACTGAAGTAGTTTCTTGACAAGTTCAAGGCACGAATTGAAATTAGATCTCCTATTTGCCCTGGGATCTCTCCGAAAAGCTGGTTGCATGACAAGTCTAATCCAGACATGTAATCAAGAATGCTTCCTTCATAAGAAAGAGATTTACTTTTTGTTGTAAACTCCACCACTTCATGCCCCCCAGATTCAGATGTAATGTAAGAAGGGTCTTGAGAAAATCGGCCCAAATCAAAACGAGCATACTCATATATATCAGCAGAACGAGCAGGAAAGCCCAAACAAATTGGTATGGTCATAAATGTTTTACCCCGATTACGTAAACTAACTTCTTTCTGCCCAAAAGACACATTACTGAAGCATAGAGGTATGGACCCTGTGAAGCTATTATGTGAAAGGTCTACAAAACTTAGTTCTTCAAGTAGGCATAGTTGCAGAGGAAGGTGACCTTCAAAATGATTCCCTGCCAACAACAGGACTTTCAAATGGCGAAGTTGATATATCCAATTTGGAATATTTCCAGATAACTGGTTATCCCTCAAATCAAGTGTCACTAATTTAGACCTTCTGGAAAATGCTTCTGGTATTGAACCGACTAGTTTATTTCCTTGCAGATGTATGAACTTCAAACTTGGCTTATTTAAGCAAGAAGGTATGTACCCTGATAGTCTATTCTGAGAGAGGTTTATGTATTCAAGGTTTAGTTTGCACAAGTCATGTGGAATCTGTCCATCAAAGTTGTTCCCAGACATGCTCAGCACATAGAGCTGTTGAAGATTAGCAAGCCAACTGGGAAGGGTACCTGAAAACTGGTTGTGAGAGATATCTAAACCAAGTAACTCAGGGCTACTTAGAAGACCATCTTGCATTGTTCCACTGAAGTAGTTATTTTCTAAAGATAGTACCCTCATATAAGTCAGGTTCCAATAACTAGGAAATAATTGACCATGCAAACTATTATTTGATAATCTCAAAACCACTAAAGACGTGCAATTTGAGAACAACTGTCTTGGAACTTCACCAGAAAAATTGTTGTTGGCCAAATCCAGTATCATCAAGTGCGTCATAGCCCCAAATGAAGAAGGAATACTACCATGAAATGCATTGCTTGACATATCTAGAGACTCTACATTTGGAACGAAGGATCCAATGTCTTGTGGAAGCTGACCTCCAACTTTGTTGCTTGATATGTGTAATCTATGTAACTGGTACATGCGTTTATTGGGATCAGTGGGCAGTTCAAAAGATCCTATGAATGAGTTATCATTCAAAATCATCACTTCTAATTGTGAATTATTGTGTAACAACCAGTTCGGGAACGTTCCAACCAACTGATTACTTGAGAGATCAATGTTTATCAAGTCATGTTGATAGAAAAGAAATCTGGGAACAGTATTACTCTTGTGTGTTTTTACACTACAATTGGGCATGTGGAGAACCTTTAACTGAAATGAAGGAAACCAAGGGGGGCTCTCTGTCTCAACTTGAAACCTATTTCCATGCATTGCTAGTGTTAGTATCTCAAGTTTTGAATGATTAGCCAAGGAGCTTAACAGGAATAAGCCTCCAAAGTAGTTGCCAGAAAGAGAAAGGTACTCAAGGGATGTAAGGCTAGCAAAGATGGAAGATGATATGTTTCCGCTTAGCTGATTACTTGAGAGATCTAGAGCTCGAAGAGAAGTCAAGTTGCCAATGCAGGGAGGTATTCCCCCTCTCAATTTATTTCCACTGAGATCTAGCATAAGGAGGTTCTTCAAAGCACATATCCCTATAATAAAAATTAAATAAATAAAGGAACACAAGTAGCAATAAGTATAACAATGTATCTATTCATGAACACAGAACAATACAGATGTTTTTTTTTGAGAAATTTTTTTGTCATTCCCCTCCTAAAGGTTTGAATTTCTCTCCCATAGCTTTTCCTATTTTTTACTTCAATTTAATTTTCATATAAAATACAAAGATTACTCAGTCATGACTGTACAAAGGATTCTCTTATCACTAAAACATATAGTGGAATTCAGGTGGAAAAAAAGGAGACAAAACTCTGTTAACCAGAGTGCCTTTTATAATGGCAAAAAAAAATGCCTTTTTATACATAATCACTAGTAAATTATTAAGTTTAAATTAATGCATCAGGAAAATCGAGGCATATTAAAAACTATTAGTATGAATAACTGTTGAGATAAGTAATTTTGCTTTTTATCGATGAATCTTCTGACCTTCATTTGGCAGGGTTCCATTGAGGCCACATGCTCGCAACATAAGTACTTCCAAGTTTCTCAGACCAGACAATTCTGTACCAAATTCAAGTGACATATTATAAATATCATAAAAACCATTTGATATATTATGAAGATCAAGATTGAAATAAAATAGTACAGGTCATATAACATTAGTTAGAAGGTGCACAATTGAAAGTAGCTTTTACCTTTGTCAGAAAGATGCCCTTCCATTATGTTGTAGTGGAGGTAAAGAGTCCTAAGAGCTGGAAGAGCACCCAAAGTCCTCAAAATTTCCTTGTCTAAGTAGTTAGAACTCAAATCTACAGTCTTTAGCTTCCTCAGCCTCGACAGATATGTTGAATCTAACAACAGAATGATGAAATTTCACCCAAAAGAAAAGAGAGATAACTATTGTCAATTTCCCACTATCAATCACATATTAAAAGAGATAATGAAAGAAAAACCTTGCTTCTAATTTTTAGTGTTCATGCAAATGCTTTTCAGAATTTAGAATTCCCTTTATCCTCTGTTTTGATATTGATATATCATGTGAATTAAGTTTAAATCTCTCTCTTTGACATACAGAAAGACAAATGCAAAAGGTGGATCACTACCTTGCATTCTCAAGGGATTACTTAGTGCGTTGCTACTTAAATCCAACATCTCCAAGTTCTTGAAAACCGATAACTCTGTATGGAAAATAATAGTGAGTATTAATTATGGATTCTACGATATTGTAACAGAATGATTGAAAGAAACAACGAAAGAATTTAAATACCTTTGGTTGGCAATGGACCTTCCAACTGATTGCCAGCAAGAAATAAGTTTTTGAGGGAGATGAGTGGACTCAAGGACTGTATGATGCTAATATCAAACTCGTTAAAGCTGATATCTAAGGTCTTCAATCTTTTCAATCTTGACAAGCTTTTGGAGTCTTCAATAAAATTTGTGAAAAATCAGTTGGGCTAGTATACAAATAAATGAGCAGCACCAATTAAGTTAGAAGAAAATTTCATGATGTGAGGAATTTAACAAGATAAATCTTTGTTTGAACCTGCCATTGTTAGGGAGTCATCAAGTCCATTAGAACTTAGATTCAACATCTCCAAGTTTCTGAAAACCGACAATTCTGTGACAAAAAATAATCAAAGAGCAAGTGTTAAAACTTAAAACTTTAAAAATGTTTATAACATTATGTAGATAAATACAAAAATTAGTCATGCCTTGGACAGGAAGGGATCCTCCTAGCTGATTTCCTGCAATATTTAGATTCTTGAGGGAGTAGAGTGGAGTCAATGATCTTATGACGCTTTCGTTGAGGTTATTGTTGCTAAGATCTAATGTCTCCAGCATCTTCAATCTTGGAAAGCACTCCGAACCTTCAACATTATTGTTTGATGACTTAACAAAATGAGGTGTCATCATTTTAGTAATAAACTAATATGACAGGGAGAAAATAAAATTTGTGAACACTAGTTAATAATAAGGAGCTGAGTGTTGTCCACCTTCATTCTGATTCCAACCATCCAATCCATTGGAGGACAAGTTAAGAATCTTTAGGTTCTTGAAAGGTTGAAAGAGATTCAAATTAAGAAGCCAGGCTTTGTTACCATCCAAGGATGTCTCTCTTGTCAAATTGAGAGAGAGTTCAGTCACGTGACCTGTGGAGGAGTCGCACGTGACTCTCTCCCAATTGCAACACTCGCTCTCTCTTTCGCCAACCCAAGAAGGAAGAAGATAATCTGCATCCTCTGCATTGGATTCAAGGAAGGTCTTGAATGCTAGCAAACCCTTCCTTTCTTCTTCCATGCACCCTTTAGTCCCATTAATCAGAACCAAAAGCATCAGAGCCCAGAACAAGTACTTCAACAAATATAAACCCATCGTATAGTTATAATTTAGTTTCAAAGGTTCACAGGCTTAAGCTACATATAATTACACATAATTAGCTCCTATTTATACACACAGACAGGATGGTATACATTAGTGTGCAAAAATGTAGCTCACACTTTGATCCTGTATTAAAACCTGTTATATATATATTTTTCTTTTTTGTAACTCAAGGTATCCATTGTTTGAAACAGTGTCTAATCTCTTTATAACGGGAGTTCTCATTTAATGGGTTAATTACTCGTCATAAAATGTCTTTATATTCTTATGAGTGAAGATCGAACCATCACACACATGATTAAATGACAAGGTGAGGTATCAGCACGCCTTGTGGTTAAACTTGTTATATATCTATGTTATTGTTATGCATATATACTCTGATGTTCCGCTTTCAATAATATTTTATAACCAAAATGACTAATTCAGTCAGTGGGTTGTCCACTTGGGGGCTTTCAATTTAAACCTTTTTGACCTTCAAATAAGTTAACCTCAATTAATATATATTTTTCCACAGATTAATGGAAGTAGTCTTGTTAAGATGGATGATGCTACTGACAATAATGGCACTAGCAAAGTGGTTAATTGGATGAAAAAAGTCTGAAGATCACAAGGGATCAGCTTATTACTTAGTCTCACAGTTAAAGGTAAATAGTTAAATATTTTGTAGCAATCAAAATTTTCAAAATACATCATTAACGGATACGAGTATGACATTCTCCATTATGCCCACTAGTAGCAGATCCTACTTATGCTTGTCTTTATCCGTTTCTTCCTGCTGCCGATGATAGAAGCCAAAAAAAGGGGTCTTAAAATGGGTAAAGTGGACGACTTTGACTTGGAAAGTTTCACCCATTGTAATTTATAAATAACAAAATATTTTAAAAAAGACGAAGAGATAAGATTTGGGAAAGAAAGAAAGAGAAGGCTTTGAAGACTAAGACAAAAAGACAAGAAAAATGAGAGAGTCAAATTCATAAAATGAAGCACATCACATATTAGGTATGTGTTGAATCTAAATCGTTAATAATCTTACAGAAGAGAGTTAATAACTTGTAAAAAAATATGTAAATAGTTTATGAATAGAGTAGTGTATAAATATGATGAGTCTTACTTAGCTTTCCACATTCATATAAAAACAAAATTAGCTTTTATCATTAAAAGAACAAAAAAGTAAGCTTTCAATATGATAACGCATAATGTCATAATGATTCAAAACATAATTCTAAAAGGAGAAACAATTAATGCCTAACTTTATGGTTGTATAAAAAAACGTTACTCTTATTTTGTATGATTAATTTGACATATTATTTCACACCTCAATAACATGGTGCGTTTTTATACACAAGTCACACACATGCATATAATAGGGAGAATGATTTATTAGTGTGATTTGAGAGAAAATTATTTTATTTTGGTTTGTAAATTAAATTAATTAAATATTTATTTAATTTAATTAATAATTTATATATATTTAATTAATAATTTATTTTTATTTTAATAATTAATATTTAATTAATTATATATAAATTATTAATTAAATTAAATTAATATTTAATTAATTTAAAAAACAAAATAAAAATAATAATTTTCTTCCAAGGTCATTCTATTTCTCCCTATATAATATGAAGTTATGATGCTGACATTCTTTTGACTTTTGAGAGAGGACTGAGATTTGAGAAGATGCACCTATTTCAGCCTTTCAGGGCCTTTCCTTGCGCAACTAAGAAGAAATCACAAAACAGGCTTAGGCCCAACATCAAATGGGTCCTAAAAGGATAAGATTATCAAAATTGTTGTCCGAAAAAATAAAAATAAAACAATCATTTGCAGATTCGTCCTCCTTCATGTTGCTGTTCAGAGATTACTTTTAGCAAAATTTTATTTTTGTATTAAAGACACTATACTGATTTTTTTTTAAAAGACGTTAGAAAAATAAAAATACTTTTAGCACGATTTCCTCTTGAATTAAAATTTTATGTAAGAGATAATATTTCATACTGGTGTCTGAAATTTTTTTGTTTTTTATTTTCCTCTTGTGATCCGATTTCCAGTCTATACTTAAGACTTTCTAGTATTCCCCCCCTCCTTCTTATGGGTTTGTTTGTCCATCACTTGTTCCAGCTCTCTTATGTGTTCGTAAGGTTTCTATACTCGATATTTCGACTTCCTTTACAGTTTAATGTCATTTGCATGGATGTCTTTTGTTACCCAAAACAAGGAAACAAAAGTAAACTCTTGTAGCAAAAGGAAGAAATTATGCCAAGGCAAGGAAAGAAGAAAAAAATAAAAATAATTGAGGTGCTACAAACACGCAATTCTAAATCAAAACATATTTCAATCAAATATGCAATATTAATATAGTGCAAGCAAGGTTCTTCCTATCTGTAGCTGAATCACTAGTGGAAAGCATTCTTTAAACACCACGAGAAGCAATAAAATATACACAAATCAACAAAATGAAACCAAGCCCTGCACCATTGAGAGTTGAACCAAAGAATTACTGCCAACCCAATGATCACTGTGACAAAAGATGCAGCACAACTCCAATAGAAGGACTCCATGTCAATTGTAGTCTGATTTTCTGTTGACTCGTTTGCAGGTATTGGTGGCGGAGAGATGGTTCTGATGCAGCTGATATTGAGATTCAATCCACAAAGATCTGAGTTACCTCTATAGTTGTTCTCATCAAAGCTTGCAAACTGCCCTGTGGTAGGAATTGTCCCAGACAAGTTGTTGTAAGAGACATTAAAGATGGCTAAAGAGTACAACTCAGTCAGATTAGGAGGTATTGCACCACTTAAATTATTGTAGGAAAGGTCTAAACTCTCAATATTTATCAAATTGGAAAAGCTTTCGGGTATAGATCCTGATAACCGATTATGTGAAAGATTCAAGGCAAAAATTTCTCTTAGTTCCCCAATCTCTGGTGCGATGCTACCATTCAATTCGTTACTTGACAAATCCAATCCAGTCATCAAGTCCAGGTTATTTCCCTTGTAAGAGAGATAATAAGACTTTGTTCTGAACTCCACTTCTACTTGTTCATATGATATCATGTACTGGTCACCAACAAGATGGTTCAAGCTCACAGAAGAGTTGTAGAAATAGAGGAAGGTATTGCCTGGGGTGAACCAAATTTCATCCACTAGAAATATGGACAATGCAGTGTTAAGATAATACACAACTGTATCATTTGAGTCATGCTCCACAGCACTTGTTCCCATGGCAATACTTTCATGTTCAAACATTTGAAATGATATATTCTTAAAGCATGAAGGTATTGCTCCAGTAAGCCAATTATGTGAAAGATCCATAATTTTGACATGTTCTAGTTCGCACATCTGGATAGGAATTGTACCTGTTAGTTTATTCCCTGCCAGTAGAAGCACTCTCAACTCTGAAAGTTTGTTGATCCAATGTGGAATAATTCCCACAAATTTGTTGTCCCTTAGGTCAAGTGATGCTAATCTGGTGAATTCAGACAATGCATATGGCATATAACCTTCGAGAGCATTCTTTTGCAAATATAAGAACTTCACGAATGACAAATTATTGAAGCAAGACGGCAAAGACCCTGATAAACTATTTTCGGAAAGGTCTAAGTAACTGAGGGAAAATAGATTGCAAAGCTCATCAGGGATGTCACCTTCTAACTGATTTTTTGACAGTATAAGAATCCCAAGTTCTCTAAAGCTGCTAATCCATCTAGGAATCCTGCCAGATATCATGTTGTTTGATATGTCTAAGGTATATAAAGATTTGTTTGATACTCCATCTTCAATTTCTCCACTAAAGGAATTGTCATTCAGATACAACCATCGCAATCTTGTTAAGTTTGAAAACATAGGAATAACAGGTCCATGGAAACTGTTGTGAGATAGCCTCAATAGTATCAATGACGTCCAATTGGAGAACAAATGTCTTGTAAGCTCTCCAGAGAAGTTGTTATTGGACAGGTCCAGCGTCCTTATTGTTTGCATTTCACCCATGGAAGATGGAAGGATGCCCTCAAAACTATTCCTAGATAGGTTTACATAAAATAGACTTGAAAATATGTCACCTATATTGTCTGGGAGTTTGCCACCAATCTTGTTATTTGAAATTTGTAGGTCAAGCAAACCATGTTTGAAGGTGGGCAGCTGCAGAGTTCCTGTGAATGAGTTGTTCATCAGATACAAGGTCTCCAACTTTGTGTTATTTTGTAAGAGCCAAGAGGGGAAGTTTCCTGCTAGCTTGTTGTGAGAAAGGTCAATTAGTCGTAGCTCATGCTGATAAAGTAGAAAACTGGGAATAGCCCCATTTCTCTGTGAATTCAGATTGCAATTTCGAAGTTGGAGGACTTTCAATTGAAAAGTAGGGAGCCATGATGGACTTTCAGTTTCCACATGCAAGTTATTTGTAATTGGTGACAATAGGAAAACCTCAAGTTTAGAATGATTAGTCAAAGAACTGAATGTAAAAAATCCATCAAAGTTATTATCAAATAGAGACAGATATTCGATAGACTTGAGACTATTGGTGAAAGATGGAACATTTCCATTCAAATTATTCGATGACAAATCAAGTACTCTGAGGTCTGTCAAGTGGCTAAGGCACTGAGGAAAATGTCCAGTCATCCTATTTCTGCTGAGGTCCAATTCCTGCAGATTCTTCATTCCACATAGTCCTGTCAATATTAGTTTCCAATGACAGTTATTAGCTACCGTCACTATATAACCAGTTCAAAACATGATAGTTTATTGCAAAACTGAAAGCTTAATCATAATTAAGATACCTTCAATGTCAACCCAACCATCAAAATAGTTAGCTGATAAGTCAAGGCGTACTAATTGCTCGAAAGGACGAAAAAACGAAAAATTCAGGAGCCAAACTCCAGTTTTAGAGTTTGTAACTCCTCCAAGCAAGAGATCCATGACATGTCTTGTGGTATGATTGCACTTGACACCCTTCCAAACACAACAATCAGCCTCTGTGTCATCAACCCATGATGGAAGATTATTGTTGTCATTGCTGCTGTTTGAATTCAAGAAGGTTTTGAGCTCTAACAGACCTAACCTTTCTTTTTCCAAACATCCTTCTAATTCCTGCATAAGAAACAAAAAAATAAGAATCCACAAGGGATATTTGACAAAAGGCCTCTCCATTTAGTTGTATTCACTATAACTAAAAAATGTGTTCTTTCCTCTTCTGCTTCATTAGTGGCATTGAATGGATAATATATAGTGCTTAGTGAGAGGAATTAAACTATCTATCATGAAACACAATTCATGTATTTCATTGTGTTTACATGAGAATCAAATCTGAAATCTCTACTTAATTAATCAATTTTATAAAGCCATGAGTGGCAGGTAGGAAACTTCATTTCTTATTACAATGCTTGGTTGCTTGGAAGTTTCTTCAATTATAATTACTTTGATTGTAGCTTATTTCTTTCACTTGTGTGAAGGCCTAGACCATCCTCTATACAGAGATAAATATATTTTAAATTAAAGGCTGCAAAGTATCGGCATTCACACGGATAAATTAGACCAAGCCTTGAGTGGCAGGTAGGAAACTTCATTCCTTATTACAATGCTTAGTCGCTTGGATGTTTCTTCAATTATAATTACTTTGATTGTAGCTTATTTCTTTCACTTGTGTGAAGGCCTAGACCATCCTCTATACAGAGATAAATATATTTTAAATTAAAGGCTGCAAAGTATCGGCATTCACACGGATAAATTAGAGCAAACCTTTATTATATACGGGAAAAAATCCAAAACGGATCGAAGTTTACATCAATGATCAATATTTTGAACATGGGGAGATAAGACGACACGACTTCCTTTATTTCTAGTACTAGTATAATATAGCAAACTATTTGATGTCTTGTTTGTACGTGGATGAAATATAGAGAAATTAGCTTATAATGTGTGAAGTAACGACTCAAGATTTTAGAATTTACACCATATTTTTATATTATTTTCATATATAAGGATTGAATTTATATGGAAGACACGAACATTGTGCAAGAATTAGACTAATCTCTAAGAAGGAATTGAAGAAAATACTTTTTGATTTGTGAAATTAGAATGAAATTTAATAATTTAATATTTTTTCCTTATAAAACTAAAGATGCGTCAATGTTATATCCATAAATTAAATTTAATGATTTCTATTATTACTAAGAGAATAATTGGTAGTTATTTATTTTCTTTTTCTTCCCAAAAAATTGAAAAAAAAAAACTGCTCTTATTTTATCTGCGTGTTTAATACATATATTAATAACAGATTTGAAGCTAAAAATGTGATTCGGTAATTAAATTAAATTAAATAAAACAGAATCGTTTTAGATAACTGTACATCACATTAATTTATGTATTCACACATCAAATTAATAAAATATTAGTTTTAGAGTTTAATTTTGATCAACTGTCAGTAACATTTTTTTATATTGTCGTTTAATCATGTATTACCACATCATTAAAATAATTTGACTATCACAATAACTATTTAAAAAGTTTAGCTCTTTTAATTATGTGTCAGTACATGATTGGATGACAGTATAAAAAAAACTTTACATTAACAGTGGATTAAAATCAAATCCTTAGTTTTATACAAATATTAATTAATTAAAATATTTTAATTCAATGATATTAATAATAAACTTAATTTTCTCTACAATCAATACTTTTATATATAATAATAGATGAAGCAGACACAATAAGAAATTAAAAGTATTTTTTCCTTTTTAGTTGCCTATCTTTTTATAAAATCAGCTTCTAATGTTAAACATTTAGGAGAATATTAGTTATAAATAAAAGAAAATAACATTCATATACATTTCCTTGACCTAAACCGAAATGACTAATTAAGTAGATTTAAGATGTAAATGTAGACAGTATCCTTTTTGTTCGTGATATTTGCTTTTCAAGATTTCTTTGGGCCAAATTATAATTAAACATGGGAAAGTTTGATGGAAGAGGCATAGGCCCAAAACAATGAGTTTCTTCAGGATTTCCAATCGCCAGTTGCAACTTAGCTCGTCCAAGGCCTAAAACTCCTTAGAAAGTTAGCAAGTCAGTTTGGGTATTTAGCCTTAAATTTCCTCGTGGTTGCTGGGATAGGCTTCACCTTACTTTTGGGTTTTTGACCTAGGCCCACCCCCCCCCCCAAAAAAAAAACACAAAAACAAACACACCTACACATTTGACCTACCATTGTACCAAACAGAAAGCAACCAAATGCAATAAAAGTAGTGATACTGTTATACTTTTAATTTTTATCTTAGTCACTAAATAACAACTTAATCTCACTACAAAAAACCATCAATTACAAAAAAAGAAGATAATAATTCTGAGACGTCATCAATTTGAATTGTCATATCATGTACTAAAATTTAGTAAGCTTCAATGTTTGTTTAATCCTATTGCATTTATTTTTTTCAAAATTCCGAGATGTAAGGTATATAATTATATAGGTTTAGGTTATCCTTCACGGCTTCACCTTGGAAAAATCTTTAGAGAGATACTTATAATCATTTACAAGAAATTTAATAATCAACCATACACCATTCAAACACGAAAATACATTTTCATTGTCGCCTTATCTTATCCGAGTTTAATTTCTATTTATTATTAGTGTAAAGTTTTTTTACACTGTTATCCAATCATATGTTACCAAATCATTAAAAGAGTTTGACTATCACAACCACTCTTAAAAAGTCTAACTATTTTAATAATAGCCAATCTTTCATTTGTTATAAGTCCATTAGAATCCAAACACCCATGATTTTATGCTTTGTCCATGATACCCAACACTTGTCCCCAAAGCAAAAGCCATCCATTAAAACACGTAATAAAAACAAGTATAAAACTAGTTCATCAAATTGGTTATAATTGTTTATATTGATTCACATTCTAAACTCATTTTAATAGTTCAATCTGGTGGGTTGTTTGGCAAGAATGTAATTAAATTATAGTCTCTTTGTTAGTTAACACACCACTCTACATTTCCCTAGTTACCTAGTCTTCTTTGGCAATCATAGTGTCCTCCACAGACGGCTCTTATGATTGAATGTTCCCTTGGCATCATTCACACTCTGAATGGAATTGAAAACGATGGTTTTTCTATAAGTGGCCTTTTTGACTACAAAAGAAGAGTACCATTAATTGTGCCAATTTCTTGAATACTTAGAGAATTATTTTAGGTTATGATAATACATATATTGCCCATTTAATTTAAGCATGGGCAAAAGCTTCTCAAAGTTGGCCATAAAAAATCCGAACAGCCTCATCAAATGCTCTTAAGCCCGTGAATTGTACAAGTGGTCGGTGTTTAATTAATTATAGGATCCTGCTAATAAGTGCATTAAGAATATTGTTTAAGAATAATTTAATATTCTTTAATAAATACTTTTATTTATTAAATAAAAAATAATAAATATTTTAAAATTTTTAAGATATTAAATATTCTACTTTTACATTTAATACCTTTTATATTTGGTTCCTTAATCAATATTTTTAAAACACTCGTTAACAAATGCATCAATTATATCATATGCATAGCTACTTAGCTAGCTATGTTGTTTCACATGCAGTTTTCAAACAAAAACAGGGCAAATTATTATAATAATCTTAGTTTGGTTTGCTCAATTGGGTCACTAAATTTAATGAAGCATATATTCTTGGCACCTTATCCTTTCCTCTGAACATGAAGTAAAATATTGAAGTCTAAATTCTAATTAAACTGACCGTCTTAATTAAATTTCAATGTAACAACGTATGGTTAAGTGATTATTAATTAGTTAATAGTTAGTTAGTTAAGTATGATTAATTACATAATTAGTTACACTTCTAAAACTATATAAGTTATATAATTTTTTTATACTCTCTCATTTAATATTTTTTTCCACTCTTTTCTTAATTTTTTTTCTCTTCTAACACTATGTTTCTTAATAGGATATCAGAATTTTCATTGTACCCATTTAAATTTTTCTTTATCCATTTCCTCTACATTGAATTCCCAGAACTCTGAATTATTTTTCTCTTTCTCTACTTATCAAAATTTTCTCGACAATTCACTGCACTTTTTCTGCCATCTTCCCACTTTCTTTCTAGGTAACCAATCAACCCTGTAACACTAAGAAGCCGACCCCACCAAATTCTGCTCATCACCTTGGCAAATTGAATCGAGCAAGTGACAAACCATTGCTCCTAACTTGATATTTGGCGTATGTGACTCTAGCCACGTCATGGATCATGACAAGGAGGCACCTCTCTATGCCTATTCCCTGGATGATTCCACGGTGAACCGTGTCTATGTTGCTGCCACTGCCTTCTTTGCATTTCATGGGGAATTGGTGATCGTGATTGTTACGTGTTCAATTGCCTCTGTTTCTTCGGTTCTTCGCCGATCTTGCAAATTCTTTGGGGTCGAATGCCAATTACTTTGTCGTTTTCTTCTGTTACGCGCTTCTACTCTGGTACGGAGGCTATTTCCAATGTAAGGACGGACTGTTGAAGAATTGCTAGGTTTTTTCAGCATTGCTCCGATTTGGTAGTCTTGGGTCAGCTATTAGCTTGGATGTATTGTTTCTGGAGCCTTACAGATGGCGTCGATGAAGATCGCGGTCCTGTTTTGGCTCGATTTGATTATGGTGTTGAAGAGTGTCTTTGGTTTAGTTTTATTTTATTTTATTTTTTGGTTAATTTTTGTTCAATTTTCATTTAGTTTTGATTTTGGCTTCGGTCTTTTCTACGGTGGATAAGTTTTGTTTTTTTTCTTTTTTTATGTGGTTAAGCTTTGATTTTTGTTTAATGACTTGAAAAATCTGTTTGAGAAGTGTTGTAAAGACACTAATAGAAAACTAATGGATCTAAAAAAAGGTTAAAAGTTTTTAAGAAGTATGCACTTCGATTGTTGTTAATTTTCATCATCATCTATTTTTAATTTTTTTTTCTTTGTTAATCAATGTAATTACAACATTACTTATATTTTATGTTTTTTATTTTGAGATAAATTGTATTGTAGTATATATCTTCTAACTTGTGAAAAATTATTATCACATATAATTAAGTAGTTAATAATTAATTAATGATTAAATAATTAATTACATAATTAGTTATATTTCTATAATTATATAAGTCATTCTTGTATATAACTTCTTTATACTTTCTCATTCAACAAATTTTATTTTCACTTTTCTTTCAAAATTTTCTGTTCTGAAATAGTTTCTCAACATTCTGTGTACGAATTTTTTGGGAAGTTCTGTTCAATCTCATGATGGTGCAATTGTGGTATCTCAAAAAGGTGGCCACCAAATTACATTACATACTAAACAAGTTATTTAAGCTTCGCAATAAGAAACAAAAAATCAGAAAATTAATCTACTTGCTGACTTGATTAATCATTTGTTACTTGTTAGGTTATATATAGGGAAGTGCCGCCTAAACAAGTTGCTTAACCTAATTAATTTTTGGATTTGGAAAATAAGATAAGCATGTTATCTTGGACAAAGTTAACAACCAGCTACATTAAATGTGGAAATTTATTTAAGTGGCAAACAAACAACTTGACGATTAAGCTGGTACATCTTAGTTTTATACAGTTTCAGGGCCTGGCAATGAGTTCTATATTATTTGTATCTTGCATCTGTAAGATTCACTTCTTAATATAGTTCAATGATAAGCTTTGGATTTTCTTTTTTAATACCTTTGTTATGAGTTTTTGCCCCATGGAATGAATTAGGTTAGACAGAGATCTATATGGAGAGGTGGAAAGCCTTACGGTCCCTGTCATGGGAAATAGCAAGCGGTGGCAACCATATCTCTCTCTCTTTAATGTGTGGCTGCAATTAAATTAGTAAGGGAGAGGATCACGAGTTCAATCACAAGCATATTGCATAATAGACACTGCTACTTCCAAAAAATTTAGTAAAAAAATTTGCAATGCAATACAACCTTTTCTTTTTTAAGGTAAATGTGAGTTTTTCTGTAAATGTATAAGCTGTGAAAGTAACATCATTCTTTTTCTTTTTCTCCTTTATTAGTGCTTTTCATTTTTTAATCCTCAAGGTATAAGTAGTTTATTTAGTGTACCAAATAAAAGATTCAATTATCCGCCTAGCCACATCACAAAAGAAAAGAAAAGTCTATTACTGACCATATGTTTGGTTCCCATGTCCGTACGTTTGTACTGTGGGGATTACTTTGGAAAGAAAATGCATTTTGACCCTTGTATATTATGGAATTTGGTTGATGCTGGTAAAATGCATGTTTTTGCTTCGAACAGAGGGAACGCCCGTTGAGGCAGAATGTTACTTTTTAGGTTTTATACATAATTTTACAAAAGAAAATTTTGATATAATATCTACATAATATTTTAAAATTACTTTACATATTTTTAGTAATTTTACAATAAAAAATAATTCTATTTAATAATATTTAAACAAAAATTGATCTTTACAAAATTACTTTAAACTAAATATAAACACAAAACTCATTTTCCCATTTTTTTCTCTCCGTGTCTTGGGAAATATGAGAAGTCCCGTTTGTCTTGGGTGATATCCAAAACAAACAAGCTCCTAATGAAATCCATAAAAGAAGAGTAATTCAGCAACCTTATATGAAAGTACAAACAATAGTAACACTAATCACACCCCCATTAATTTGAATTACAAGTTACAACTATCATTACTCAAACGTGTGAAGAATCGCGTGGAATTTCAGTTATTTGCCAACAAAAAATAAAAATAAAAATTGTGCCCCTATAGTTTATTGTCAATATATTAACCTCTAATTTATAGCGTAATAAATTCTCTTATTGGAAGGCTATGTGTATAGCTATATAGATAAGTTAATGATAGAAGCAGCCATAAATATAAGTGCTTCTAATTAAGTGTACTGCGTCCGTCCTAAATATTTTTAGTTGCATCGCTATCTTGTGTTTCATCACTTTCATGTGAAAGGTAAACTAGTTGAAAACAAGAAGAACGAGTGGAAGACTACTGTAAAGGCAAGAAACGAAACATGTCGAAAAGGTCACAACAAAGAAAATCCAAACCATCCAGCAAAGCAATCCAAAACGAAGAAAGAGTAAAGCAAAGAAACTTCAAGGAACCAAGCCGAAAAGGAAGCCCTGAGACAACTTTTTTCCTGAATGTCAAAGTGCAATTCCTCACGCAAACTAAGGAATGGAAATACACAGAAAGAGAAACCAGCTGAAAATTTACCATGCCATACCCACCAGATTGCCATTGCATGCGCTCAAATAATAAAATAATAAAAGGGAGAAAAAAGAAAGACGGAATCACAAGGCATATAAGGTTTTCTGAGACTCTGACCAAACCCAGACTCTGCCTCAGCAAATAGTCCTCCTCTCTCTCTCTCTCTCTCTCTCTCTCTCTCTCACCTTGTTCCTTGTTTCTTGTTTCAATGCTCCGCTGACCCCGCATGACTCATCATTCAATGCCAGCTTAGCCTCATTCATTGCCTCTTTTTCAAATTCAAACTGGACCACCATTGATCTTCACTAATTTCACTCCCATTGATTACATTAAGTAAAAAAGTAAAAACCCTTTTCTCATTGCTATTTGTTATTAGAGAGACTTTTCATCAGTCTTTGTGTATCTATAGCAATCATGCTGAGAAAATTATGAACGAGACTACAAACATGTGACCATTTTGGATTGCCATCAAGTGCTTTACTGTGAGATTAGACCATAATTTCCTTTGTTTTTTTTTTCTTTTTGAATTTGTTTATAACAAGTTTTCCATAACAAGCTTTTCATGTGACTTTTGCAGTAAACTTCAATAATACTCACATTAAAGCTTAACCTCATGATAATGAATTTTCACTTGCAAGGATAAAAGAAAAGATCTTGAGTTCCACTCATGAGAAAGTTCCCCCATTTTTCAAAAAGCTGGTATAGAAGGCTTTTAAAGCTCTGTTATTATGTAGCCAAAGTTTTCATCTTCCCTTTTCATTTGAAATTGTAGTTGTAGTTACATTAGGGATTTGCAATGCAAAGTCAAAAGTGGGATCCAATTTTGACCTTTGCCATTAAGATATGTAATGTTTCTTGAATTGAAATAGTAAATCAGATCGTGGAAGTAGTGGATTAGCAACAAAAAAACAAAAAGGCGTGGAAGTAGTAATTACATGTCTACTTATAAGCTATAAAGTATATTAATTAATTCTTAGTTCTTCTGAGTTCTGAGTTTCTCTTTCTCTCCGTATATCTGACACTTCCACCACACGCCACCCCATAAAGCAAAGTAACCACAACTCCAAACCTCAAACAAACTGAGTTATTATATTTTAGGAAATCTCTTTTCTCTGTTAGAGTATAAAAGCCCACATTTCATTCCTTTCTTCCCGCTTCCTCTCCAACCCACAACCACTGAGAATTCTCTCTCTTCCTCATGGCTTCCAACAACAGCCTCCAATCACCGAGCTACGGATCCGACCCGACAACACCCAACACCACCTTCGTCCAAGCCGACCCATCAAACTTCCGGGCCGTGGTTCAGAAGCTAACCGGAGCATCCGAAGACCCATCTGCTCAGAAACTCCCTCTCACTCTGCCGTCACGACTCGCCGCACAAAACCACAGACCCACCGCCGCCACCACCGAGATAGGCCCGAAGAAACCAAACTTCAAGCTCCACGAGCGGCGGAACACGGCGAAGAAGCTGGAGCTGAGCATCGGCGTTTCAGAAAGACCTATGAATATGATGTTCAACAGCAGTAACACCCAGCTGAGCCCGTCACCTTCTTCATACGGAGCTTACGTTCGAAGCAGAGGAGGGGGAGCGTTCATGGGGCTTGGAGGTGAGATGCTGATGGCTTCGCCGGTGTCACCATTGGAGCTTCTGGCGCGTGGAAGCCCACGAACGCCGAGGTCACCTCACGAAGAAGAAGAGCGAGCCATAGCCGAGAAAGGGTTCTACTTGCACCCGAGCCCACTCAGCACACCAAGAGGGTCTGAGCCACCTGAGCTATTGCCCCTCTTTCCTTTGCATTCTCCCTCACACAACCATACTAGTTCTTCTTAACCAAGTATTATTATTATTATTTGTTTTTTTAGTATTGAAGTGCTATTATTAATGAATATTATTTTGTGGGGTTTTTTTTTAATTTTTACTACTATTAATTAATTAATTGGTAGTTTGATTTTTTTTTCCTTATCTTTTTTTCTTCTTGGGAGAACGGTTTATTTTGTTCTTTTTACCGGTGACCGTTGGATTGTTGACTTTCTCGGATTGACTCGGCCATAACGGACGGCTGAGAGTTGTCCATCTTGTAGAGACACTATGTGTATGTGTATCTGTAGTGTGGCTGTTATTTCTACGTTAAGAAACTTGGTGTAGTAGCAGATAGCCAGATACTGATATATATGAATATGATATTACTTTGGAGACTTTAATTTGAGATCAAGGGATTTATTGCAATTTTACTTTTAAATATGGTTCTTTTTCGTTACGTAGATGCCAGGCTAAGAATTCAAGACCGCAATTTTAAGAAACAACTAATAATTGAACCCAAAAACGCAACTAAAGTGTATTTATTTTATTTTAATGCATGATATGATATGATAGTTTGGAAAGTTTATAATTTTTTTTGAAGGACTATAATATGATAAAAATAATACACTATGATAGTTATAGTAATTAATTTATAATGATATTTTATATTTTTTTAAAAAGCCTTAAAAATAATAAGGTTAGTGAGCTTTTTAGTCTTTTAAAAAGTTCTAATAAGCCGATTTTCTGAAGTCCATCAAAGTGCTGGCTTATAAATTTTTTGAACTTATTAGAACTTGCAAGTATGAATATTTCTCTTTACATGTTGCGGTTGGATAGAACTAAATTCATAAGGGCGTTTGCTGAAAACTTTTATTATTTGTTTGATTATCAAATGTTATACCTTTACTATCTTTTATCATGTATTTATTAAAAATTATATTCTAAATCCTCGGTTGGAAGTTTAAATTAATTGTTGCATGTTTAAATAATTAGTATAAAATTATTTTTATGTAGAATATATGTTAAGAATCGTCTTAAAAGAATTACTTTAGCTAGAGAAATGAGTTTTATATTCAAAAATATTTATTTAATTTTTTTATAATAAATATTTAATTAGTGTTACTAAAACTAATTTTAAAAATAATTGTTAAAATGAAAATAATACATTCTATTTTATATAAATATATTAATTGTAATAGAAATAAATCAATAAATTATTAAACCTAAAGCGCATTTTGTTGAGCCAAAATGCATTCTCGTAGCTTGTCAAAAAGTGATAAAAAAATCACCTAAAATACATTTTGAGTGACATGCATTTTGAATTCCATAATGAATTTTAAGTGACTGTTATGAGTCAAATATATGAGGAGAGTCTATTTTAAAGGACTGATTTATTAAGTGGAAAAATCTCATAATTTAATTATCATATTAAATTATCTTTTTTAAACAATTTAAAATATAACATTACATTTCCTTTCGAAAATCGACATTTACGACGAGCTACTCTTAAGTTACTTTCAGATTCTCCAAACCTTCTATGTATATGATACACTCACTGCTCATTAGATACCACATTTTTTCTTTTTCTTTTTATAAAATGGAATCATGTTTCATTTCTAAACCTGACTGGAAGATTTTGTACATTCTGGGGCCAAAAACTGAAGCCTATACTTCTAATCAGTGTTTTAAAAATCGGTTAATTAGTTGGATCGTGGATCGGAAGCTCTATCGGCTCTGGTTTAACCAAAGAACCGCCCGAGTGGTTAAATCACAAAAATCATAAAAAAAAAACTGGTTGAACCGGTTAAACAGGTAAAAATCGAAAATAAAAAACCAGTTGAACCGTTCATCAACTCTTAAATTGAATTTTTATTAAAAAAGAAAGAAGAAAATGGTTCTTTTTTTAAAAAAAAAAACTTAGGATTTAGTTCTTTTAGGAGTTGGGTTGGGGGTTTTCATAGTTCTAGTCCTTCTTTTTCACAAAATAGGTGGCGACACTACAAAGCGATTTATGATTTTTGTGATCAGTTATATATATATATATAGTATACCGATTCAACCACCGTTTCAACCGATCAAACATTGAACCACTCTCCTCTCCGGTTATCCAGTTTAACCGATTTTTAAAACATTGCTTGTAAGTTATAAGTTGCAAGTTGTAGCTCATGGCGTTATTATAAATTTATAAGGAAAAATGACCTTATAATTGATGAATAATAATTTTTGTTTGGTTTGTTTTGAAAATTAATGAAATATTTAATTAATTTAATTAATAATTTACATACATTTAATTAATAAGTTATTTTTATTTTGATATTTGATATTTAATTAATTATACATAAATTATTAATTAAATTAATTAAATAATTAATTAATTTTTAAAATAAACTAAATAAAAATTATTGTTCACTTAAAGTTATTTTCCAATTTATAATCCATAACAAGCTTATAAGTTCTCGTTTCTCACTGTTTAAGACCTAGAATTTCGTCAATCAAAACAATGAGATGAAATGGTATTATTGCCCTCAATAAACAAGCCCTACAAATGAATAGGCAACCCTTTTTGATAAGCAGCTAATAGTAAGTCTTAATAATTAACAATTAGAATAATGAATTTCTGCACGTCTCGCGCCTTAACTTTTTTTTAAATTAGTGTATTTACTTATTAATTTCACTTACTCACATTATTAAATTTATAAACCACTATCTTAAATTTTACATCTTAAATTAGTGAACTATATATCTTAAGCGATCTCAAAAATCTTTTTTCAAGATAGATGTTTTACTAGCTTACAGCCCATTTGTTCTTATTCTAAAATTTATTTAAGGTAATTTTGTTCCATTTTTTATACAAAATTTTGTTCCACTTTTGAATGTATAGAAATTAAAAAAATTATAAAGTTCTTATCATTTCATTTTCATCCATAACATGCATATACCACGCTAAACTAATTTTATAGGAACAAGGTATAAGGTCTCTCGTTTAGTTAAACTACACAATCATTGCCGATTTCCATTTCACAATCATTGCATCACCAACTTTTGGTATCTTATGTAAGAATACAACAACAAAAAAACGAGTGTTTCTATGTGCTCACAGTTCACACTACCTCTGCAGATCAATTATGGTTAATCACTTCTATTGAAACTTAAACAAGTTATTATCCACTTCTAAAGAGGCTTATCCGTAATACAAAGAATCTGGTGTGAAACCAACCATATATTGATTTTTCTATCTATTGATTTACTCTATTAAGATAGAAGGGGAAAGATACTTGCAATAATTATATATGAGATATGTATAATAATTGAACCATTTAGAAAAAAATTACAGTAAAATCAAGTTGCTGGGTAATGGCTTGCATGAGAGTATGTAAAGAGTGTGAGTATAAATTTATATAAATACATTACTCAAGATAGAAAAATCAATATTTCTGAAGAAATCATCTGGATGATGGTGATGATGGTGAGAAACATTAAGTCCTTTTGACCTAAAAAAATTGCGACTTCCAATTCAGAGGGCGAGAGTAACGTTATAGGTTGGAGCCTATAGGCAAGGGTACACATTGAATACACTCTTTTTCTCAACGTGATGCAAACCAAAATTTAAAATGCAATAAATTGAGGACAAAAAGATGTTAAATTTATTAATTACGGCATCCCTTGAAATATAAGGGTGTGTTTGACGTGATAACGCATATACCACAAAATTTGAAATAAGAATTAAATGCTTTCCATTAATAATTTGGCTCTCCCACTGGCAACGTGTATTTTATTGAATGCTTAACTGCAATTTTACTCCCTAGTTTTTTTTAAAATAAAATAAAGAAAAGCAAATATTTGAGTTTTGAAAATTTTGATTCACTGGCATAATTATTTTCGTGTCATGACTATTAAAAATCTAGTAATCTGAACTGTGATGGTTCAAATATTTCGATATATATTTTATTTATATAATTTTTTAATATCTATATGTAATTCATTAGATAATATTCTGGATTCTATTTTAATTTATTTTTAAAAATTCAGATTCAACACATAACTCCAATAATATGTGTAAAGATCACCTATATTTTTATGAAATAATTTATTTCAATAACATTATTCTTTTGACTTATATATGAAAAATACATTTTACATACTATTTTATTTACAATCATGCGCAAATACAAATATAAGTAACTGCGTCTCAGTGGAGTTATTTAAATTTAAATAGAGTAATTTACATTACGCAATTATGAATATAGTAAAAATTACATTATGTGGTAGAGAAAGAAAAAAAATGTAATAAGATACAACGAATGTGGACAGCAAAAGTGCAAAACTCTTCTGAAAGATAATGGCACTGTTGACTTTATATTTTATTTTAAAAAAATTGAAAAGAGAATACCAAAAGCTCAAAGAATTTTGTTTGAAAGAGACATATTTGCTTCCCCTAAATTTCAGATTATCGCATATAATTTCAGGTCACCTGCTTTTATCCATTTGGGCTAGAAAGGTAATGCATAAGTTCTGATCTTTGTTATGCTAACACGATTTGGACGTGTAGAACTGGTAATGAGATTAACATTAGACAAATAAACTTATCTCTTCACTTAGATTGTGATATAGTATCAAACTCTAATAGAGAAAACAATCCTTGAACTATATTCTTTCTCTGATTTTGTAGCTACCATTTCATAATTTGGGGTCCTACTAGCGATCAAGTCAGTAAAACAGTCTCATAGATGCATGCATACAACCCTAGTGCTATTATTTACCTTGTATCACAAGTTGCACTTCTCAGGGTACTTCAGTTACGAAGTTGTTTAATCACAATTAGAAGTATAAATTCAATTTTTAGTCTTGCATTTCCCTCAAAGTACTTGAAGAGAGATGGTTGTAATTTTTCGAATACTAATTAATCATCTTATAACTTTAAGTTCAAGTACTAATTTTTTCTTACAACATGAATGGTAAATTGTAATTTTTTTAGTCTTTTATACAAATTATATTATTGGGATGGGGTTTCATTTTCCCAATTGCTTGGAAGTGGCTAGGAAATTATCTTTTGACACATTTCGGCTTGGATTTAATTTTAATCTACTATCATTCAATTATGTATTGGCACATCATTAAAAGAGTTAGACTTTTTAGATAGTTATTGTAATAGTCAAACTCTTTTAATGATTTGGCAATACATGATTGAATGACAGTGTAAAAAACCTTTACACTAACAGTAAATCAAAATTAAACTCTTTTAGCTTAGATGCCCAGAGCAGAGAATAGGCACTAGCAATATTTTGCTTAGTTTAGTGCAGCTAATTATTTGAGACAAGTAATTCAAAGATCTTTATTGAAACCACAAAGCACATGATACATGATATTTCTATTTCAACTTCTTCTAGATTTTCTTATCACTAATTGGACAACACATTATACTTTATTAAATGATGATAACGAAATCATTTTCCAATCAATTTCTGTCTAAATGTTGTACACATCGATTCACAATAATTTTGTGCAAATTTTGTAGCTTTGTTAGTGAATTGAAGTATTGAACTATTAAATAAGTGTATCTCCTATAATCCAACAAAGAATAGTGTACATGCGAAAACACATAAAATACTATCCACAACTAATTGGTTGAAGTGGTAAGTGATTTACAATCTTAGGAGAAGGTCAAAGATTCGAATCTTAAAATACGCTATCGTGAAAAGGACCAATAAATGTAATCACTCCACGATAGGATTGGTCTCTAATCTAAAGAATGTGGGCATGATACCTATGGTGTAACAAAGAAAAAAAAAACTCATAAAATACTATTAAGTTAATATAATCACTCCAATAACTTTGGCCCTTTTTATCCACTCTATTTTTTTTTGACAAACGATATTTAAGATAGCCCACCATCCAAAAGTCACAAACTCTTATGATGCACCATGATAATCATAATGATTGCGCTGTGTTTTCACCTTCAAGCTATTCCACAATGCAGTGGTTATAACCCACTCGGATGTGATGTGCCTTTAACTTTATTTGGCAAATTGTTTTAAGTATCTTCATAATTAAAGTGGAATTATGCCCTAATGTTCTATTCAACTCCTGTCTAATTCAGAAAGAGCAACTGAAATCAACAGTACTGCATTACTCTCTATCCTTCCTTTCCACTTCGAGTACAAACAATAATATACATGACATCACTGATTTGGTTAACTATCCTAATCTTCAAAATTGGAGAGGGCAGGGGTCACTTGTTGATTTTTGATCGGTGCATTTTCTGATAACACAAATTAATTTGGAATTTATGTTGAACTTTACCACTTAGTTTACTTATATAAAGGTAAAAAGTCCTCCATCTCCATGTAATCTTAAAAATAAATTGGTGGTGATTCGGGTCACTCACATGGCACAAAACTAGGTACGATGGTTCATGGATTACCTAAGCCCAGCAAGACACAGACTAGGTTTTGTATCCTTAAAAAAGCCCAAATATTGAGCTCCAAGTGAAAGTGTGAAACCTCATACGCAGTAACATCGGGAAAAAAACAACCACATGATCATCAAAGTTATTATGTTCAGCTAGCAAGTAGCAGGTGCAGGCAGCTACTGAAACACTATCATAGCCATCAGATAAAAAACAACAGTAATAGTACTAAAATGAACTTTCCAATTAGCTTTTTTTTTAATTGATAAAACAAAATATCTAAATATGAGGACAAAACTTACTATAAGGAGAATGAACAAAACCCCAATGGACTTCTGATATAAACAAAAAACAAGTAGATAACAATATGATGTCAACAGCTTTGGCCAGACATACACTGGGACAGACTATTGGAGCGTTATTGATTCATTTCATAACTCTTTTCAACGTACTGAAGCACAGATAGACTGCTGGTTGTACAAGCCTGTTACTTCATTTGTGAACTTTTGCCTGCTTTTTCTCCTCTTTGTGACAACTATAAATCCTTCAGCATCTCCATTCATTTTCTTGGTTGCTTCTAATTTTTCTTGCTCTTCACTATCACTGGATTGAGGAACCATACTTTGTTCTTCTTTCCCATACAGAACTTTTATGATAGCACTGTCTTTGGCTATTGCATCGGAAGAATTTCCCGAGTTCTCATGCTTTCCTTCACTAACTTTAGATTCATCCACAGAATCAATATTTTGCTGAACTGATTTCACAAGAAGGCTGAGCAATATCTGCCTTGCTATCTCTGACTTCTCAGATTCAGATATGCTCTTTTTCTGGGAACTATCCTTGACTTCTTCAATAAATTTTTCATCTAGCTTATTATTTTCAGCCATGCCAAATTCAGACAAAGAGTTAAGCCCACTGGAAACATTTGAATTGGCATCACTAGTTTCTATTTGAGAAGCATTTTTGGGCACAAACTCAGGTGCATGTGGATTCATGATTCTTGGAGCCCCAAATCCACTTCTTTCCCTGATAGGGGTATGGCATTTCGTAAAACCATGTTTCATGCGAAAAGTATAGTTAGTTCTATAATATAGAGGTGATCTAGGCCCACAAGGGACCCTAGCAACAGCAGGAGGAAGCACAGGCTCCACAAGCATGCCTTGACTAACGTTTGCATCAAATATGCTTGTGGTGGAAACGGAATTCAAATGGTGAGGCATGGACAATGTTCCTGGATTGAACGGTTTGGCTGCAGCTGAAAGCTTACTACCATTTGTTTCTGCAGGTTTTGCCTGATCAGAAGCAAGGGAATCCTTCTCAAGTTCTAAAGCAGAATTTTCTTGTTGAGGTTCAATTTCATGAGTTCCCTCTGTTTCATCATGCTGGGAAACTGTATCAACTATGGAGCTTTGGCAGGAACATTCATTTATCAATATCACAGGTGGACTGCTGCACATCTCATTTTCAGCCTTTACCCTGTCCATCTCAGCTTTCTCTAACAAGGGCTTTAAAACCGTACCTGGTGGAGCCAGAGCCACTTCTTTGTAAGATATAGACTTTGAAGCCAAAGAACTTAGAGATGCTGGAGTAGAGGAAATTTTGGACACAGAAGCTTTTGTTGGATAATTAACAGAATCCTCTTTCAAAGTTAAGTTTTGAGCTTTAGATTGTCTAGGCGGAGATAACATGGCTGAAATGACTTTTGGGGCTCCTTTTTGTGGCGGTGACATAATATCATTCCTATAACTGCCTTCTTTAAAAATGTAATTATCAGAACTGTTAATGCTGAGCTTTGATACATGAGGTCGTCGTCTGCGGCCAAACTTGCGGTTAGCAGTGCTTCCTGACCTCCCTTTGGAATTGGCTTCTTGCCAACCTTCATCAGATGATGTCTCGTCAATAGCTTCACTTATCACTGGCCTGTACCTAGTTAAATCACCATTTTCTTTCAGTTCTTCAGAATCAAGTGTGCCATTTGTTTCTTCTGTATTGCCTTCTACCATTCTTGTAGCATCTTTTGAACCATCAAAGAGAATGCCCTCATCAGCTATTGCATCATCTTGTTCTTGATGGTTGTTATCACTTATTGGAAGAATCTGGAAAATCATATAAAGGCAACACATGTCAAATGCATAATGAGGCAACATGATGATATAAACATATTTCAGAAATGCATCTGATTTGAAACTTGTCAAACTCTCATAGAGCTTCACCTAGAACTACAAGCTAACTCCAAAAGAATATAATAGGTCGAATGCCATTCAATTTCAACATATCATGAGTGCAAAGTATAAATTTAACCAGATCAGTGATGGATCCGTTGGTTACAAGCAGGCCCACAAAGGGAAAAGGTACGCGATTGTTTTTTAAATAAAAAAACAGCTAGAAAAATATTTGCCCACCTTCGCACGCCGCTGTTTCCTCTGAGCATCATTTCCTTTTGAATCATGCTCAGGACTTATAAAATCCAGCAGATCTGACACACTGCATGAAAAAGGTCAAATATTTTTGTACCCTTCTTATTTGAAACCAAGTAATATGAGGATACCATGTCAGTACCTAAGGTGACCTTTACTTGCAATGGATGCATCTGGCTTTGGAGCTCCATTTTTAGCTACTTCTTGCTGCTCTATGGCTTTCGATTCAAAATATTCAAGCCATGCTGCGGCATCCTGCATTTGGAGAAAAACTTTAAAAAAATGGTAACACTTTCCAATACCATCTATTAACCCCTATATTAGGGCAAGCCTTCCTTGGAGTTCATTCCAAGACAGATATCATACTGTAACTTCTTTGACATATACTAGTAATACCATAAGAAAGGTAATGACCTGTGTACGAAGATCTTCTGATCCAAGCTTTGCTTGAAGTATCTTAAGTGTAGTTTGCTCATGTTGCACACTCAGAGAATATGCTTCCATCAATGAAAGAGCTATGGCTATGGCATGATAGCTTGCAGCAGTCTACAACATGAAAAATATTGTATAAAACACTGTTCCAGCCATGGGGGAAGGGCAGAGAGAGAGAGATATATATACCTGTATATGATCAGCTCCTAACAATCTTTTGTTGCATTTAAGAGCTTCATGTAGGTATCTGAGCGCCACATGAACATTTCCCATGCCCTCTTCCATCATAGCCACATTTATATATGTTGCAGCTGTGTTTGGATGAGACAGTCCACATGTAAAATGAAGAAGGAATAAAGCACGGTTGACATACCTGTCAAAAGATACATTAAGTTCAATGAGAAGGGCATAAAAATGGCAAGTAGTAAACATCAATTGTGTTAGGAAAACTTAAGCAATAGAAATAATCAAAAAAGCTTACAAGTGATGATGGGATTAAGGAATTTGATAGTATGAAATTTATAAGAAAATAGTAATTCAGAATAATCAACAAAAAGTCATGACTTATGACATAGGCAACTAAACCACTTCAACAGACAAAGTATGTTTAACTTACTTCAGAGCCAGCTCAATGTGTTGCAGACGATAATAAAAGACAGAAAGATCCCCATAGCTTTTCATTGTGTCTGGATGGTCAAGCCCAAGCTCCCTCTCATTTATATCCAAGGCCTTTTGCTGATATATGATGGCCTACATAAAGAAAGTATAATCAAAATTTATCATAAAAACTGCACATTCTACCATCGTCTCATAAAGATGAAACACAGGCCCTCACAGCCATATAAGACATTTGAATAATTATGTTCCTCAAGACCATGCATAAAACAATTGTTTCAGCATATTTAGGTTCATAACATTTTTCCCATTATTTTTCTTTCTTTCATCTTTCCCACCTAGGAGATTAGGACAAAAGAAACAATATTTCAATATGGTTTTCCTTAAACTAAGTGTTAGATATAAAATCATTCATGAGCCTCCATCTAACAATTTATGCTTTTGGGAGAGTTGGTCCTTGACATGGTATCAAAGTCTCTATGATCAAGTGGTCAGAAGTTCAATCCTTGCCGCCCCCATTCTTCTAATAAAAAATTTGAATTTCAGCACAAGGTATTTGGGCATGTGCATTAACCACACTTCAAGCCCAATCGACTCTTGCATGAGGAGGCGTGTTGGAGATACAATACTAATCTTGGCCTTCACCTAACAATTTAAGCTTTTGGGAGAGTTGGTCCTTGACACTAAGTATAAGGCAAAGCTATCCATGAAATTTTATTCTCTCATCAGAACATTACTGTATAAACAATAGCATCCCCCACCCCAAAGAAGATGGAAAAAAAAAACATAATAGCACCTCTGACATAAGCATTAGCTTAGGGAGACTTATCTCAAATTTCTTCAATAGCTAAGGCATAAATTTGAAAGATTATTTACCTGGTTAAAATCTCCAGTGTGGTAGAAAACCACAGCTAGAAGACTGTACGCACTTGCAGTAGTTCGATGATAGGGACCACAAACAGCCACCATCTTTGCCAATGCCTGCAATATGATAGAAAGGTCAAATGTTGTATCATATTGATAAGTAACCATAGAATGATATGTAGTGTCTGAACAAAATGATTGGTACCTTTGTTCCATAATTTACAGCATCCTCAAGCTTTCCTTTATCAAGAGCAATTTTGGATGATTCCAATAAATTGCGTCCATCTGCTGAGGAGCACCCTACATGCTGTTGAATAAAATATGATCTTGCTGGTGAATGGCTTAATGAGATGACAATTATTGAATCTAACATAGAAATGGCTTGGGGGCTGATAAGCAAACAGAACCCCACCTTACAGACAGGAACCAGGCTGATAATATCATATTTCCCAAAGGGCTTGGGGGAATCCATGTCATAATCTCTTGGGAACAATTCCAATCCAACCTGGGAGAGCAATAACAAATGCATTTAATAAATGCTTCATGAAGAAAGAATAGAACAACAAGTCAAATTGGTGATACCTTGTGACAGAGCCCTCTGAGAATTGATAACTTCCTCAAATGTTGAAATTCATCGTTTAATGTCCATCCAAATCTTTTGGATAAAAATACCTGTAACCATTGAATTCTGAGATGATGGTCAACTTCAAAATTTTGGTCAGTATCTTCCATCTGACCCCCAAGTAAGAAATTCAGTGTTGATGCAATGACCGGCGATAAGTCTGCAACGTTGTCAACAGAGGCAATAACTGCTTTAAGTAGATGCTTGAAAGCTCGAGTAATCATCTCATGAATACAAAGGGATTGTATATGTGGAAGATTCTCTGCAAGTTTAACCTGATTCATACAAGAAATTAGAACCAACAAAGCAAACTATATTACCAACAAGGCTCCAACCACAGAATTAAGACTACAATAGTAGCTTTCAAGCAGTAGACTGGTTGGAACATGTTAACATTCATTCAAAGAGATGCTTTAGAGATAGAAGGAACACTACGGGACTCACAAGGCTCATCCTTAGTTTGTAAAGATGTTACTAAAGGAAGCAAGGAAAGAGAGAAAAGAATTCTCACCACTTTACCCAAAGATCGCATCTGTAATCCTCTTAAATGCATAAAGTCAGTTAGTGTACGACCGTCAACTGGAGAAAGTTCAAGTGATCCAAAGTCTGTAGCCTAAAAAATAAGACATTCATTTCTTAAGCCAAGTCTGTGACCTTCATGTTATTCATAAAAATGTAGAATCCATGGGAAAATGTAATGTTACCAGCTTTGGCAAGGCGATTTCATCATAAAATTTGTGTGCCATGTTGATAAGCTCATTCACTGACTGTTGCAAGAAGAAGCTAATTGAAATGGTAGGTATGAGAAATAATAAAATATGAAGATATAATATCATAAACATAGCAACATAACAAAAGCTTAAATATTTACCCAAAATAAGCTAAAATCTAGAACATTGAACTAACAACCAAAACTAAAAACATTTGGAAGATGACAACAATCACAAGAGATGTAACAAAATTACAAAAGTATTAATAGCAAAACAAGTAGCTACACGAGAATATACCAACAGGAAATAACACAATCTTCAAAATGTGCCACAAACCTTTAGATGAAGACCAGTTCCAGATTCTTTGAGACGCAAAAAAGCTTCTTTAGAAAGTAGTTTCTCCAATTCAGTAGAGCTACTTAAGTCGTCGCCGTATGGCTCAACTTTATCAGTACCGACATTCATGTTTCCAGGTGTAGAGTCAAGTTGCACCCCAAAATCAGTACCATCTAGACTACTTGGTTTCTGTTCCCTCCTCTTCAAAAATTTGAATCGCTTTCCAAGACCTTTAACAGCTTGCTCAACTTCATTGCCAACTTCTTTGTTTTTGGAACTGTTATCTGTCGAAGTTTCCTGCTTTTGCAGATGCTGCATCCAACAAGAACCAAGTTCCCATCGAATAGACCTTTTTGAAACAGCTGGCTCCTCCTTTACCTTTTCCAAGCATTCTTGAACCACCTTCCGAACAAGATATTTAGAAGCAATTAAGTCATCCAAATTTGATAGGGATGACGAAGTCCCTTCTGATGGCTCAGATCCAGAGTTACGAAGCAGTAACCTCAAACTGTAAAGATCATAAAATCACTTAGTTCAAAGATGACCCAAGAAATGCAGCTTACTGACATAAATGACAAAATAAAAAAGTATAAAGAAGTTTCACTCTTTATACTCTCATTTTGTTATCTTTCACCTTAGAAATCCAAGATTGAAGGGACCAATTATATTTATTATGAAAAGAAACTAAGAAAGCATAAGAATATTTTGAAATATTAGATTTCTTTTAGGGGCGTCCCCTAACAAAATAGCATAGCTTCACCTGGAGCATGTTATATAAAAATGTGGCAGACATCATATGTTTGTTACTAATCTGTATGGATAGCAGCCCTTGCATTGCCTTGGACCACACAAACAAATTGAGAAAGGTTAAAAAATTGTTTTTGCTAACATGACATGTGATCTAGAAGCGCATGCATCTTCAGATCAACCACAGATAACAATGGGCAGAATAGCTTATGGTTCAAACCTGTTGATGTTGAGAGCATTCGCCCCTCCATCTGGCTGATCATCTATTTCAATATCTTGAGCTTTAGGCTTCCTCATGTTCATGTTACCCACAACCCGTACTGTTGCGGTATATCCACAGTGGTGTACAACAACGATAGCCAAGGAAGAAGTATCCTGTAAAAAAAATTGGGCCTCTCAACAAGGGGAAAAAAAGTTTCATCTTACATGAGGAAAAGCTCTAAGCACTCAAGTTCAACACTCAATGTTGGAATTTCAATGGGTGAGAGTAGATGCAATTCAGGCATGTGTCATAAAGACAAATTGGCTCCACCAATTTGGATTATAGAAATGAGATTTAGACACCAAGATTGAGGGTGCCACAAGGAACAAGGAGACATTTTGTCTATTGAAGAACAAAAGTTTTAGTTTCCATAAAAGAATGAAAGTATGGAATGCAACGTCATTTTGGGCACAATGACAAAACAAATGGAGAAGAAAGTAGACTGTATATACTTTCTTGATGAGGATATTGTTAAAATATGTATTCAATCAGGATGAGGCACAAAAATCCACTTTATCTAATGATGGTCCAAATGGCCACTTCCACATCTGTCTATGGACATTTCAGTACGTGTTACACACACCTAGCTATGCATATGCATATACATCTATAACCTTGCAGGAAAGAGGATTATGACTTACATGAACAATTACACTTTCATCTGCAGTCAGCCCTTTGAGTAAATTCTTCTGAGCATCCTCCTTATACAGACTGGATTCATTAAATATAGAATCATAATTTCTATTTCCATCTCGGATATCATGTTTGACTACAATGGATAAGTCCCCTACATGATTTCCATGCAGGATTGAACCTGTAGGAGAATTAAATTCATTCTTCCAATTTGACTTGGACTCCATGAATTGCTGTATAGCCGCAACAGCCTTAAATATTGAGGTATCAACAAATTGACTGTGAAGCAAAAAAGCTTTTCTATCTCTGACCACCCTCTCTTCCTCGGTTTTGCAAGGAAGAGAAGCCAATATTGCAAAATCGGTAGCCCATGGTCTGTGATCATATTCACCATTTCTTCCTTGGCCACCGCCATTACCACCCCAGTTTTCATCCTCAGCAGGCAGGGCAGAAAAGTTTGAAGGAGAATCAGCAACAGATGGAGGGACAAGCCATGTATTAGCTCGGAATCCATATGGAAGATTGCCAAACTGAAGGAGCAAAGATGTTAGAAAAATGCATTATGTTTTTTAAATGAAAAGAAAATCCTTAATTTCAGTTGGATGTAAAGTGCCACCTTATTATGTTCCAAAAAAGCTTTCATCAACGATCCATATGCCTGCATTAATCAGTCATCTCTTAGAGTCACAAGTGAAAAAACTAAACTACTTGCTTGAGAATTGAGATCATAAAGCTGTGCTATGATCCAATAAATAATTAGCAGACACATTTACACATCAGAGTTTTCTGATAGCCAGACATGTAAGTTTATGCAATGTGACTAGAACGAAAGCCAAAACATGGAAACTATTTGCTGTAGAAATAACCTTATAAGAAAATATCTACTGACTCACAAAGAAATCAAATAAAAAAAATTAGATCATGAAAATAGAGTTCAAAAGGTGGCGTTTGATTAAAAGATTATAGGCCAACCAACATAAAACAATCGTGCAGTTTGCAAATATGCTAGGTCGTGAAAATATTCCATTACTGGAACAAGTTACTTCGATGATATCATCTCAGATGGTTGACTTATATCACTTTAACTGTGCTATGTAGCCATGCATAAGGTCATGATTATGACTATGTAATGGAAACAGGCAAAGTATACACACATTAGCACATTTCATAACTACAATATAGGGAAATGATTCTTGCACATTTTTTTTTCTTGCACCTCCTTTTACATCATTTTTCTGCATAGGACACACACCCAAATTGGACCAATCCCAATACAAAATCTAAAATGGTATAAAGTTTAAAAAAGTAGTGTGCAAATATCAAGGTTCGGGTCCTAAAATACAAGACACTAACGCCCTGAACGCGTACAGATACAGAGACACCAAGAAATTTAGAAATTCTAAAAATGAGACATCCTTAAAAAACCAAGCCAACAACCTTGTAAAGAAACATACATTAGCAAAACCACGGCTAAGCTGTTGCAGAAGATCAACTAAAGAGTGGCTCTGCAGAGACTGCTTCCCTACACTGTAAAATCCTTTCTCTGAAGCAACCACTTCTATTACCTTCCCATTGCAGATTTTAACCTGCATGCAGCAAAACAATTTCAGCTTTAAGAAGCGACACAGATCATATGCAAGGAAAAAAAAGTGGGAAAAGTAACAAAGAACGCTAAAAAATATAAAATATCAAAAAAAAAAAAAACCTGCAACCTGAAGCTGAAAGTAGTATCTTTTGCGCCTATCATCTTCATTCTTCAGTTCACATCTCTTCAAATCTGCAAAAGACAATTCCCCAATAAGATAACCATCGTACAGACATACCCATGTGACCAAAATCAAAACTTTACTTGCTGTGATTAAGATATGAATTTAAGCTAGTGATTTTCTAATCACAGCCAAAACAAAATATAATGAATGAAAATCCAACGCAGAAGAAAAATTAAGGGATACCCACGTAGAATCGGGGGAGTGAGGTGAGAGAACGAGAAGAACTCGTAGAAATCTGAGAGCTTCGGGGTCGGGTGAATGGCCACCATGCCGACGTTATCCGAGATCGGCGACAAGGGTGGCTCCGACGACGGTGACCCGACCCGGGCTTCCTCATTGGGTGTCACAGGTGGGCTCACACTGATCTTGTTCTGATGTTGGGCCTTGCCGTTTTTCTTGGGCTTAGAATCTGGGCTTGACAAGGCTCGTCTGGGCTTCGCGAATCTGGATGTGCAGGCCACAATGTCCAAGAGCCTCCGCACGTGTGCAACTGACTGGACCTCCTCTTTGTAATCCTCTATAAGAGAGTAGCATAAACACTCAAATAAATAAATAATAAATTATATATATATGGAAAAAAATTTCTTAATATTTCATAATTAATGAGTAATATTTAATTAAATATTTCAGTTAATTAAAATATAAATATTATATTTATATTTTAATATTTATGTTAACTGAGGTGGACACGTGATATTAATTATGATACAC
This sequence comes from Styphnolobium japonicum, assembly GCA_023212625.1. NCBI lineage: Eukaryota > Viridiplantae > Streptophyta > Magnoliopsida > Fabales > Fabaceae > Styphnolobium > Styphnolobium japonicum. The sequence goes on along the minus strand of JALBWW010000007.1, from coordinate 6,360,661 downwards.
TCGTGTGTGTGTATATATATATATATAAATTTTATATTAGAATATTTGAAGAAAAAAAAGTATCTGACTCTATTGATTGTTGAATTGATTAATACAAGTTGCAACCAATAGGCGATAGGTAAAAAAACTCAAATAAAATAAAGCTATAAATAGTAAGGGTTGGTGATGGCTAAAGAATAAAGGGGGGGTGATATTCAGCCAAGATACAACATCAATACATGAAAGCTACAACTAATTGGCGAATCCAATGGTTGTATCCTAGAAAAATAAAATATCAACGACAATGAAAGTGACAATATATTTTCATTTTTCAAAAAGCATTTTCTAGGAATAAAAATAAAAATAGTATAAAAACAAATAAGTATAAGCATAATATATGTTTTGATGCATTTCGATTTTCACTTTTATTATACACATTATAAAAAATGGTACAAACCATTAAAAAAAAGGTTATAATTCTATAATTTTTTACATTTTCTAATAGATGAAATATTTAAACATTGAAGTTTGAGCATTATAAATTAATTTTAATAACCAATAACCATCCATCATTTCTATGTACTATTAGTTCCAAAAAAATTTTTGGCTATTATATTTTCTAAAGACAGGAGGGTAAAAGTAATTGCAAATGTTCATTTTTTTTTCTATCTTTTCTATTCATATTTGATTCTGAATTTTTGAGTCAAGGGATTAACCATTGAGTCATTCTTTTAAACCTTTATGAGTAAATCACTTCTAGAGAGCAAGTGTGTGTCTCCTCCAATATGGAAGATATTAAAGAGCACCTCCTAATCATAACTTTTATGTCAGGTTACTCACATGTAGGTGGTGTTAGTTGTGCCACTCACATGATAAAGGGAGGGGACAATCTTCACCAATACCATTATACTTAGGCAATCGATTATTTAGAGGCCTTGACATTAGTGACCAAAGGCAAATAAAGTTTTAAAGCATGAGAATTGATAGATATTTAGTTTGCCGATCTCTACATTCTCTTGCATTCTACTACCACTATTTTTTATTTTTTGGACTTCACTTTTATTATACTTCAAACTTCTAAAAAGATCCCAAATCTTTCAGCTAATACGAGAGGGCAGAATTGACTAAAACGTAAATGGTACAACCTCATAACTACTCAGGACTAACACAACACCCACTAAGCTATTCTATTAAATTAAAAATAAATAAGAAAGTTATGAGCGATTTTTTTTTGTTTTTTAATGAATCATTTTAGTATTCCTACACGGGTTCCACTTCCACCTATTTCCCTAAACCAAAATAAAGTACAGTACAGTTCCAAGCATATACCTAGAAATTGCAGATTCAACTAAATGCATAAGTAAATGAGACACTGGTGGTTGATGCTGAATGGCAAGTATGTGGACTACACCTACCTTCAACCATCCTTAGAAGACATGGCTTTAGGGTAACAACTTCTACTGTGTCATTTAATCTCTGACCTTTAACCTAAAGGAAGAACATTGAATTAGTTAACTATCTGTAAGATAAGAAAGAAAGCTGCAGAATTTGGCATATACCAAATACATTATTGATTAAATAATGTAAAACTACTCAATTGAACTAAAAAAACGCCAACCTCATGAGATAAAGAATAATTTGTAAAATGGCATGTCGCCACATTCACAGCCAACAACCTCCTTACATCAAGTATCTTATCAGTAGAGATACCCTTCAGAATAATTTCACCAGACAGAAAATTAGCGATGTTAAACCATATTTGATTGTCATTAGTGATTAAATATAACAATTTTGGGAGAATGTGAAATAAAATATGCACCTTCAAGACAAGTTGTGAATCATATGGAGTGACCACAGTTATGTCAACAAGAGAAGGCGCTACTGCTAAAAACACAAAAGAAACAGAAGTTGGAGAAAAGGTAGTTTAGTTAGATTGTGTACAGCAAAAAAGAAGACATCAAAATCTGATATTATTTCTAAAAGAGTGTAACCTTTCTCTTCCTTTTTCCTCTTCTCTGCCTTAGCCTTATTTGATTTCCCTTTCCCTGATCTTGGGGCCATTTCCTTCTCCTGTCACAGAAAAAAAAAAGCAATTTTGGACAGAAAGTTCACAGAACTCACTTCAGAAAATCATTAACAAGCCCAATTTGATTGCAGATTGATAGAGGTCCCAGAAGAGAAAACAATCATTGAGTGAATGATGAACTTCACTTGAGGAAAAAGAAAAAGGGAAAAAGAATGAGATTGAAGAGAAGCGCTTTATAGAATTTGAGAACAGAGGAAATTTAAGTTGATGGGATGTGTATGAAATATTGTAAATTGTCTTGAAGAAGATAGGATAAGGGTCTTCAAGTTTTAACCTTTTCAGGATTTGTGAGCAATCCTGGCCTCTCCTTGTTGCTAATAAGCTGATAGCCCTCTCTCTCTCTCTCTCTTTCTGTGAGCGTGTTTGAACCATGTGAAGAGCCTTATAAGGGAGCTGAGGAGACCATGCACTGATTGTGAGACTGGAGTAAAAACAAAACAGGGCAGTGGGAGGAGAAGCTGACCGTTGATTATGTGCCACGTGGCATAGAATAGTGTGGCAGATCCATTTTTGTTTTATCACATGTTTGGGCCTTCAGTTTTTCAACCAGTGGGGAGTAATCATGGACCGTTGATTTGGCATGTTTCCCAAGCCCATTTTTGATTCCAAAGCTTGTCATCTTCTTACTGGTTGCTAGTCCTTGTATTTACTATTTACTTATTTAGTCAATCATCCCTTGTGCTCCTCCGCTCCCTACAATCTCCGACTTCATATTCATGTATTGATATAACTAGACTAGGAAAAATCTCACTTCAAAAGTGCCACTGTTCCTTAGAGTAATTAAAGTCCATATTTGACTTCAATGTTTACCGTCCAAATTAATAATCAACAAAAAAATCTGTATGAAAAGTGTACGGTCAAACAGAAACAAATATATATAATGTATCTTCTTAAAATAAAAAAAAAACCTCTTACTATGTTATGTAAAATAAACACGTTTGAATTTCAACAAATTGGCTTTATTTTTAAAAAAAGGTACAAATAATTTATCTTTAACCAATTGAATGTAACAAAAAAAATATTTGTGGATGTATAAGTTGGTGCTGGTATGGTAAGTTGGAACAGCTGTTTGGGGTGTTGTGCTTAATTGATGAGGAAAATGGGCTTTTTGTTTTCTTCTTGCCATGTTGGCACGGCTTCGAACGTTGAAAGTTGAGGTTTTAAGCTATTCGTTATGCATTATTATTAATAATATCGTCTGATAAGACCATTCCTCTTCCTCAAGTTATCATTGAATCCGATTCCAAGGTGACTATCAGCCTTTGGCAGCATGACTATCAGCCTTTGGCAGCACGTTACTGTTATTATAAGTAGCAATTTTTTTTAGGTGGTAACGATCTATTATAGATATTTAATTTAATATTAAATATGTATAAAATTTTATAAATCATATTATAAATGCATATATATTTAAAAGTAATTTTATACATATCAATTATTAAATAAAATGAGAAATGTATGCTTTAGAGGATATTCAACTACTTTACTTTTCCAGTGTTTCTCTAATATTTCTTTCAACCTTTTATCCTACTTTGCCAGTGACTCTTTGGAAAGATGGGAGCAACACAAGCTTAAACATGTCGCCTATGGGAAGTGCAACACCTCCTAGCTGATATGATATGGGTGTGCTTTTCTTAGATAACTTTCTTTTTCTTTTTTCTTTTACTTTTGTTTTCCATTGTACCAAAAAAATATTTGTTAAAAGTTGTACATATTATATAACCAAAATGTCTATACTAATTATAAATATTAACATCTGTTTTGTCATTTTTTTTATTTAAAGAGTAGGAAGAGGTTATAATTTTTTTAAAATTTCTAATAATTATCTATTAGCCAAAATTCACTATTTTTAAGTATGATAACTGTTTTTTTTGTTATTGAATTAAACTATTTTAATATTTTTAATATTAATTCCAGTGCATTCAAATTTTAGATTTTTTTAGAGTAAATATTTATTTTGGTCTTTCAAAGATACAAATATTATTAGTTAAGTCTTCTAATTATAAATACATTAAAATAATTCTTCAATGTTAATTTTTTATATCAAATTGTTCCTTTAATATCAATTTTTAACATTAAATTAGTCATTTAATATCATTTTTTACATCAAATTGATCTTTCAAAAAATCAATTTGATGTCAAAATTTATTAAAGGACCAAATTAATAACACTTGTATTTTTAAAGGATTAAAATATGTGTTTATATATGTAGATATATATATATATATATATTATTACAATGCTATAAATTTTTGTAATAATACATTGTAGTGGTTAAAGGCAAATATAATTATAAGTCTGATTTTTTCTTTGAAATAATTTCAAGTTTGACTTCTCTTTCTTTTTATTAAAAAAATAAATGATATGTTTTATGTAATTGTATACTAATCAATTATATCTCAACTATATGTTTACGAATACATATGAATTATTTTCTCACCTAAACAAAACAGTAATAAGCGTTTGTTCACCAAAAAAAATTTGACAAACATTTTAAAAAATTTAAATCTCAACCATAAAATATTTTGAGTACATTACATCGAGTTCGATCTAAGTATTTGGACTTTCCTTATAACTTAAATAAATAAAAAAAAATCTATAACTGAAAAGGTTTGTGTTACTTCAAAACAAAAAAGATAATACATGTATAATTTTATCGAAGATTTAACTTAAAAGAAGCTTACATATGATTTTTCCAATAACCTAAATCAAAATTCTAACAAATATTTTTAAATATTGAATAATATAAACTAAAAAAAAGTTTGTGTCAATGCGATTTATAGAATCACAAGACAATTTAATATAATTTCCTCATTACGTGCACCCTTTTTTCTCTTGTTCTTCTCCCTTTTTTTTTTCTATTTTTTCCCAACTGCTAAAAGGAAAACCTTTCATTGAATTTATAGATCAACCCCTTTTCTTATGCTGTCTTTTGACGAATACCTAGAGCCTTTGTCTCGGATTTTTTTTCCACGACATTGAATTACTCATGTAAGTGATAAATAATGAAAAGATAATGTCTCCATTTTTTTTTATATTTTGATAATGGGGTGTCAGACTTACAGTGTGCACCAAGAGTTGATTGATTGATAGGTTAAAATTATAATAACAATTTCTTATTATAAAAATATAATTGACTTTTGGTATGTTTTTATTTTTTGTGGTTACAGGTATGTCTTCATTTTTATTTTTATTTTTTGGCTACAGGTATGTCTTCATTTTTTTCTAAATTTTTGGTTACAGGTATGTCTTCATATTCTTCATCCCCTGACGTAGTAAGAAGTAGTAATTTATCTTTTATTTATTCTTTTCTTGTGCTACCTTCCTTTCACTAAGTTCTCATTTCATTACAATTATCATCGCAATCATTACTTTGCAACCAAGGTTCAATGTCATCGGATTCTTTGATGTAATTGGAAAAGGCATCCATAGGTGTGCTGCGAGAGACTTACTAGGTTTGAATGAAGTATGGGTCCTTTGCAACATTTAGATATGGCTATTTCTTACTGCACTTTTTCTTACACATTACTTGGTTGTTAAGGTGTGGAAATGGTTGGTTCAATGTTTTGTTTGATTGGCAGGAGCATTACTGTTTATGTAAAGCTTCTGATCCCATCACTTCTCTAAAGAAAGAAAGATTGGCATCCACACTTCTCTAAATCTTGTATTTGTCTCTACATTTCCCAAAAAAAATTTAAAGTAATAAACGACAATGATCGTCATTTCTGCTAAAGCCCTCTAACAGGATATTTCCAGGATATATGAAGTGAGAACTTCAATGGTCATTTGTGTGTATTGGAAGGTTGGAAACTTTACAATTCCATTTGCTATGAGGAAATGGAGAACATATTCATTTCAACAAAGCTGGAATGTTATTAATTGACCAGTGTAAAAATTTAAGACATACTAAATTTACAATTTAAGGAAAAACTCAGGAATGCCCTTCCAATCAAATAAGCACTTCGATGGCTGCAAATCAGAAGAACACCCTCAAAGCATCAACTACTTTCTCAGGCCTGTAAAAAATGCAAAGGGTAAAATTTTTTAGAAGTTTAATAAGACATTTTAATGTGCACTTAAATCCTGTGTTGAAGTTACTCACCAGTCCTCTTGTGGCATATGCCCAGCTCCTTCTATCAGTTTAAGCTTGATGTGTGCTGGATTTCCTTTCTGAAACTCCTCTGCCACAGACTGGGGCAGGTACTTGTCTGATAATCCCCAAGCAAGTATTACCGGTTTATCCCATCTGAAGTACAAATTACAAAACCCATTTATCACTTCAGATTCAAGGTAGGATTTTGCTTTCCATCTCCTTCCCACGAATAGGAGTAAGACATAGAACACTGAATTCATGGCATAAACAATGATGGAAAATATGGTTTCTCTACTAATCAAAATTCATGTCGTGAAAACTTTGGAAAGTCAGGCCAATGTTTGTAAAGTTAGTAACACCAGGAACAGATGCAGGATTGAACCAGAGAAGGGAACCGAGGGTTGGGGAACAGGAACACATACAATATTTTGCTACATAACTAATAAATATCAAATCTTTAAAACAAGACTTAGTCTTGAATTCGATAATAAATAATAAATAAATAAATAAAACACAAAAAAGAAGTTATGTTGACAATAAAAAGCTGAATAAGTTTCCATAAGGATTTATCTAAGAGTTTAATTTTGATCCACTGTCAGTGTAAAGTTGTTTTACACTGTTACCCAATCATGTATTGCCAACTCATTAAAAGAGTTTGATTATTATAACAACTACTTCAAAAGTCTAATACTTTTAATGATGTGTCAGTATATGATTGGATGACAGTGTAAAAAAACTTTACACTGACAGTGGATTAAAATTAAATCCTTTATCTAATAAGAGGATTTAATTTTCTGTATTATGATACTTGCATTAAATCAAATGTTCGAAATGAGTAGTATACACTGTATATGCCACTTACATTAAAAATATTCAAATTTTCAAACATATAACTGTTAGTAAACTTTATTCTCGTGTGAGGGTTACAATTGCCAGTTAGGTGTTGCGTTCCCCAGCCTTCTCTAATAAGTACAGCTTATCATTTCCAAAAACATGCATTAACTTTTGCGTTTTTTCAGGCTCAAATTCAGTAAATATACCTCCCAGTTGCAAATCCTTCTGCTATTTCACTGAAAGTACCTTTGAAATTAGCTTTTCTTGCAGCTTCAAGTAGAGCTGAAACCCAACATCAGAAACTTGATCATTACTAAGTCAGCAAAACTTAGTTTTGCTCACGTTCATTACATAAATTTATCATGAATAAACTGCAGATTTTCTAGTGACTGATCTGAATATATCAAGTATCTTTTCATTAGAATTAGGTGAAGGGCTAGGTTGCACGGATACAGGTACAAGAGGATATGAGAAACTGCAATAATAATTTTTCATTGATATAAACATGAAATTGGCCCAAGTAATTTTTCCTCTATACCTGCATATAACATATGTCATAGGTTCTACCAACAAAATTTATGTAACTGCAAAATAATGTATCTATAAGAGCAAGCCATCAAAAGGATGTCACTAACCAAATCCAGGTTCACTGCTTGCCAAATAAGGTAGCCGGTACACATCAGCTTTTTCATTTTTCAGGACATAACTGCAAAATAATGTATCTATAAGAGCAAGCCCCAAAGAAGTTATAATTTGAGGAGGTATTATCTTCTGTCTAATCATATTTTAATGATATAACATGAAAACTGGGAGAATTATTACTCCAATGGGATAGTGAAAACAACAATGACTATGTATGCTCTATGGTCTATGCACTCCAACCTAGTATGAACTTTCCAAGGTTTACAGTATAGGAGCAAGTAGCAACATATTTATAAAGCATTACATAGGAAGAGCTAGATAGAGATGCAAAATTGTTAATTTTATATACCAAAGCTAATTAAATTGTTTACTTCAATCTGAATGCAAAACTATACAAGAATTTTTTAATACAGTGAAAATGACATCATAAGTTGCAGGTTACAACTTCTATTCATAAAATTACCAGCCAATAGTCAAATACACTTTTGGATACATACGGGCTACCTGCTTCAATAAACCGCTCAGCCATAACAGCATTCTGGCTTGTAAATTCACCATATAGAGGAATTCTAGAAAGGAAAGAAAAGGCATCAAGGGAGTAAATATAAGAATCAAGATAAAAAAACCAGCATATCCCAAAAGACAAAAGAAGCATTAAATTAAGCTGCACAGTGCCATGTAGAGCATAATTTATGGCCACATATCATTCAACTGCAAAAATTCACAGCTAAAAAATGTCACAGAACATTCTTATTATTTTTCAAAATATGACTTTTTCACTTAAACCATCAGGCTCCCATTGGTGATGACATCATCCATCAGGAATATGATGACATCAAAATCCATCAATGATGCAGAAACATCAACTTTGTGCAGATTACATTCAGCAGGAATGCAGAGACCACATTGCTGGAGAACAATTATGCCCTGAAATTGACTAACTAAATTTTTCAGGATGGATAAAGTTTTGTGACTTTTGTCATTAATAGTGTACATGATTGCAGAAGGTGTGGCCAAGGTGATAGCTCTATATAGGAATGCAACAGAGAACCCATGTTCACTCTCAACTAACTTCATTCAAGGATTTATATAGTCAATTTCAGTGCAACTGGAATGAGGGGGTTCTTTAGTTGAGGGAATATTCAGTTACTGGACCCATGTTATGATCTTCAAGAAATTTTTGTCATTTACAGTCTCTGTTGGAAGTGAACACAGTGCTTGTCCATGGCCTTCAAATGAATAAAATCAAGAGATACATCTAGGAAACTATAGTACAGATTTATCCAAGAAGTTTAGCGATGCATTCATTGGCAATGTAAGAACCAAACCTTAGCTTCTGAAAAAGTCCGGGAATGAGTGATGAAACTGTTAGTGGACTGTTCAGGATTGCTAGTTTTGATATCTTGCTTGAGTTCTTAATGGCCCAAGTTAGTCCATATGAACCTACAAGAAATCCCTTAAGGACAAGTGTGACCATATGTTAGACACAGTATTTAGTAAGGAGTTCACAAAACTTAAATGCAACTATAGTATACACCTCTTTCTAAGTGGTGCATCCCAGTGATGCGTATGTAAATGTATTACATTATTTCACTCAATTAACAGAACTTTCAATACAGAAATGCTGCCACAGATTGTATTCTTCATGCTTTAGATACCTGAACAACTAGGAAAAAGGGAGATTTGACCCCTAACACCTCAAGAAGTTTATCCAATTCGTCATGGAACTCCTTTTCTATAAGAATTGAAAGAACCACATTTATAACTATGAGGTTTCTGCGGGAAAAGTTGATCATGAAATAAGATTATTCTTATTAGCAATATAATAAAACCTGTGTAATTAAAACCATATCCTGGCTGTGGTTTGTCACTGAAACCAAATCCTATCCAGTCAGGTGCAAAGCAGTGGAACCCTATATCTGCCAACTGTTTAAGAGAAAGAAAATTAAAATAACTATTAATAACTAATTAACAGGTGTAGAATCAAAATTGAAATAGTAACTAAAGAAAAGATGTAGCGTCAATTATTAGATATTGCAAGACATGGAATGAAGGTAAAGTGACAATATAAAGCCAGAACAAAAGGATGTTCAAAATTTTATTAGAGAAACATCTTTTGGCTTGTTGATGATCTGAAGAAAGAAGGGAAGAATAAGTCCTCTAAGATTGCTTGAGTTGCTTAAGCAGATAGGTAGGTGTTCTAGTTAGCATTAACAACATTTCATTATTTGGCTACTCATGAGTTTAAGGGCTTTGAGAATTGGCTTATCTCAGGTCAAAATCATTTCTTCAGCTCAGAAGATCATGTCTTCAAAAGTGATCATGATTCATGAATGCAAAGTAGTTGGTTTGGAGGTTTGTTTATTCCACAGATTGTATATGACTCTTTCTCTCTAGTCCTGCTTTTCACTTTTCTATTTCCCCCCCTTGTTGGGTACAACATAGAAGGCGGACCACACATAGAAAGATAACCTGTGACATAACAACACGGTAGCTAAAAGATTGCATTGGGGCCCCGTGAAGGAAGACAATTGTTCCTCGTCTGCTTTCTGATGATCCTGCAAATAAGGAGAGGGAAAAAAAAGGAACATATATATATTATATAGTATTTCCAACATTCCATAAACTTGAAAATGAAAACATGGAGAGGAAAGTATTTTCTCAGCAAAGAAACAATACCAGTTTCCCTCACAAACCATGTTAATTTCCCAGATTTAATGTATGACCCGAAATCCTTGCCCTTGTCTTCTATCCTCTAGGAACACACAAATCACAAAACTATTACTAAACTCTCACTTAACGAATAATTAGTTACATACCATTATCACTATTCAAAATCAGACATAATTAGTAAGGCATTATACAGATGCACACACAAATATAGTTACAGAACTATCATACATAAACAACACACCCTTTCAACATCAAGACTCAAAACAACAACCCCATTTTTATTTTTATTTTTATTTTTTAATAATAATAATCAATAAACAGAAAACTATTATGACCACCCGTGAGTACAAGAAGGATTGAAACAAGCATTACATAGAGCATTTGCCCGACGTTGCCATCCTCAGCAGGGCTTTCAGGCAATTGAATTGCGCTGCGGCTAGAGGGGTTGTCAGTGACGAACCCAAAAGGGTTGAATGCTGGGGCATCTTTGTCCTTTGATTCGCCCTTCTCTGTGGAGCTAGCTCTGACTATCACTCTGGTTGTTGTCGTTGATGGTCTTCTTCTATTACAGTAAGCAGTGGAAGAAATGGCAACGTTAAGAGTGGGAGAGAACAGAGCAGAAACCACCATTGTTGGGTGTATCAGTGGCAGAGGTGATGACTTGGAATTGTTGCAAGACAAAGAGCTTCAACCGTTGTTGAACATAACGAACAAAACTAGCCACTTTTTTTTTTTTTTTTTCCATTTTTGTTGCTTCATAAATTGCGGTTGATATCTCTACATTAACGTAGTCCTCATATATTTCCACCTAAGATATATGGCATATATATATCTAATATCTTGTCTCCTTCATTTTTTCAAAATAAACCATGGTCCATGGCCCTCTTTCTCTACAAGAATTGTACTTCTATAGAAAAATGGGGGCTACGCACTTATTAACAAACATTTAATATTATTTTAAAAAACTTTTAATTAAGAAATTAAAGTATTTAATATATTTAAAATTTTGTTTTTTTCTCTATCATAATACTGTTTTGAAGACAAAAATAGCCCTATACTATTTATCATTGCTCATTTTTTTTTCTAATTTTTTTTGTCTCTTATAACCTTTGTTTAGTTAGAAAAAAAAGTAAGTTGATAAGATGAATGTGTATCACAATTGCTCGTATAAGCTCTCGTGCACATGTATTCAACATTATGTTCTGCTTTACACAGAAAATGTTTGTGTGATGATAAAATAGAAGAATTTCTGTTTGTCTTGAATTTTATTGCACTAGTGGTCGACTGGCCACATACGCTTATCTTTGGTTTCTTAACTTCATCTGACAAGTAATCCAAGAGTGTAACAACTTGTTTTACAGTAAGTAGCTCTTAGTATTGCAGATTAAAGCCCTTCAGACTTGGCAATGGAACGTCTATTATTGTCTATAGACTAGCTCCATCAAGATTAGCATGTGGTCTTCACCTTAGCAAGTAACAAAATGCATACAATACAAGAGAATTCAATTTCTTTAACGATCATGTTCATGTGGTCTTAACTTTGAATTTTGCCACTTGTAGCTACCCTTCTGGGATCTTTTTATTTGTTAAACTCTTCACCAAAAATCGTTACATGAACATGAACCATGTCTGAAATGATGGAATCTGGTTCTATCCCTAACTACTAGTTCCCTACTGTATGCCTCTGACACCAGCTTTGCCATATGGTGACAATCCACACACATTCTGAGGTTCTTCACTATTCTTATGGTAACTCCAGGTTCTGAACAAATAAGGGCATAGGCAATAGCCAACTTCTCGCTATGCCGGTAAAGTGCAGTCTCCTTATCCTCTTCCCCTATATCAAGGAAAACCTCTGATGTATCAGGTGAATACCCTGAGAATTTCAAGTCTTGGATCATGTTTTCTAACTTTGCATATATCTCTTTAGATTGAGGATGTGACTGGTCCCCAGCAACAAATTCATAGACAATGCCATTCAATTCCATCAAACTGCAACCTGGTGTTTTCTTAATTCCCCTCTCCATCATCATTTTCCTGACTTGATGCAAGTTTTCCCATCTTTTGCAGGCAGCATATATATTACACAACAGGACATAAACAGCCCCATTTTCAGGCTCTAACTCAAGAATTTGTTTAGCTGCCATTTCTGCCAGTTCTACATTTTTGTGGACTCTACAAGCACCAAGAAGAGATCCCCAAACAATTGAATTTGGTTTTATCGGCATATTCACAATGACTTCAAGAGCTTCTTTTAAGTGCCCAGCTCGACCAAGGAGGTCAACCATGCATCCATAATGTGTCACGTTGGGCTTGATTCCGTGTTGGATGGCCATGCTCGCAAAAAACTTTCTTCCTTTCTCTACCATGCCTGCGTGTGTACATGCACACAGGACACCAATATAGGTTATCTCATCTGGTGTAACTGAAGCTTCTATCATATTTGAAAACATAGCAAGAGCTTCTTCACCATGGCCATTAGTGGCAAGACCAACTATCATCGCTGTCCAGGTAAATTTGTCTTTCTGATGCATTTCCTTAAATACTTTTCTTGCTTTGTCAACGTTCCCACATTTGAAGTACATGTCTATTAGAGCGTTCCCAACAAAAGTATCATTTATGATACTGTTTTTGTCAATGTAAGTCTTTACCCACTCCCCTAGTTCAAGTGCTCCCAGATGTGCACAGGCTGTTAGAATGCTAACCATGGTGAATTCATCAGGTTTTACATTGGAAATTTGCATCTCACGGAAAACTGCCAAAGCCTCTCTGAAACGGTTCATTCTAAGGTACCCATCAATCATGGCAGTCCAGGAAACATAATCTCTTCCAGGCATTTGATCAAAATACTTCCGAGCTAAATCAATTTGACCGGTATTGGCAAACCCAGTAACAATGGAAGTCCAAGAAATTACATCTCGAGTCTTCATATTGTCAAAAATACCTTGTGCAACATCCATTTCTCCACAAGCTGCAAACATATCAATTAAGGCATTTTCCAATATGAGATTAGGTTCAACAATACCTTCTTTGATATACTTATGAATGTACTTGCCCCCATCTAAATCCTTCAATTTGGAGCATGCTGAAAGCATCAAAACTAGAGTAACTGAATTGGGAGATACTCCTTTCTTCTCCATCTCAATGAAAAACTTCTTTGATTTCTCAAATCGCTTAACTCTGTTATACCCAGATATAATTACATTCCAGGTAACCACTTCCCATGCATCACCCTTACCCATATTAAAAACCTTGTGAGCCATATCCACCAGCCCACACAGGGAAAACATATGTATGAAAGCCTTTTGAACAAACAAATTAGAATCAAACCCAAGTTTCACTGCATGGTTAAGCAAGTCTTTCCCACACCGTAAAGCTATATCACTAGTAAAGCCCTTCAACAAGAATGGAAATGTAAAACTGTCAGGCTTGATGTTCTTGCCCAGCATTTCTAGATACATAGAAACTCCAATCACAGGACACTTTATCCTAGAATACCCTTTGATCATGGTATTCCAAATGAACACACTTGGATCTGGGATTGTGTCAAACAACTGACGAGCATACTCCACATCCCCTGATTCCTGCGTGCAACAGAAGGCTATAACTCTATTTCGAAATAAAGGGTCTGAGAAGAAACCCATTTTGATTGCTTGCGAGTGAATTTGCTTAAGCTGGTACATGGACTTGCACCTTTCAAGCAAAGAGATTGGAGATTCTCCAAAGCAGTGGAGGTCACAGTGTGGAGAACATTTAACTGGAGTAGCAGGAGCATTAGAAATCATTCTCTTCAGGAACAAAGCAAGTGAAATTGTCAAACTTGCAGGTGAAAAAGACAGTGGAGTTGGGAAACAAAGCAGGGGGGACATGTCACCTACACCTTTGTATTATCTCCCAAAACATCATCTGTAACTATAACTGCAAGATCAATGTCCCAACAACCCATAAATCTTCTTCCATAGTCTAACTCAATCCAACTAGACAAGACAACATTAGTTTCAATCTAATATCCCACGTTTGATCCAACCCACACAGAGTGCCAGTTGTTCCCTCTCAATCTCGTTTTGTTGGTGGGTCCAACAGAATAATGTGCAAGATTGAAACTTTGGTTCGTTTTATATGTTTGTCACTTCACCCACTTCCAACAAGATGCCTAAGAAGCGGATTGAGCCAAATGAAAGAACTGGTCCCATGGAGTGGAAGAATGGGAGGCGGTGGGGGAGAAAGAAGGACTGGTTCCATGAACTGTTTTCCAAGAGCAATTCTTTAGACTGCATATAGTGATATAATTTAAGAAGAGTTGGAATTCACTTTTATTATAAAAGTTTTTTTTATATTTTCATTTAATTATATATTCTCAAATTAAGTTTAACTATCACAACAAATATTTTAAAATTTTAATTTTTAAAATAATGTGTCAATATATAATAAAATTAGAATGTATTTTACATAAATAATAAATTAAAATTAAATCAATTTAATAATTAATTATTGTTCTATTCGGATCCCACACATGTAATTTTCCTTAAATTAATGGGTAGTTTTATAAAAATTTAAAAATTCCAAGAGACGTATACAATTATACATCAAGTCTTATACAAACATCTTATTTTATATTTCTATTAATAAATATTCTTCAAAACTTATTATAATAAAAAAAATTAATTAAAAATTAAAAATATCAATATCAAGTTACATCTTTTAATATAGAGTTGTGCTAACTAACGATTTTTTAATAAGTATTTAATGCCTTTTACTTAAATTTTAAATTATTTAATAAAAAATATTAAATATATTTTGAATTATCAAAATATTAAATACTCTATTTTTATATTTAATTCTTTTTATTTTAATTACTTAACAAGTGCTCTTCAGATACTCACTATCAAATGCTCTTAAAAAAAATCTCCATCTCTTCATAGAATTACCTTAAATTCTTATCCTTGCGCATGAGTGATTTCATGAGAATCCTAGTTACTTCTTGTTACGTCCATGTTACATTATTAAATAAAATAAAAATTCTAAGTGAAAAAAAAAAAAAACCTGAAGCAATTCGCCTTTGTCATTATATATTTATATTTGCCAACATTTCAGAAACAATGAATACAATCGTTTTTTTCTTTTTTGCATACAAAAAGGTTATTTTGGCCAAAATGAAGTTTGAATAGAATCAATGTTATACTATAAAAATTTAATAAAAAATCTGACAGTCAATCACACAAATTAATTGACCTGAATCACAGTTTCAACATTTCAATACCTATAAGCTACTTGAGAATCTATCCCAACATGAAGAAACGTATACCTAAAATTCTATTTTCACAAGTGCATTTGAAACATCTCTAGGTAATGATTCATGCCGGAACCAGTCCTTGGCACAAATAAGGGCCTCAAGAGTCAGGGAGCTTAATGAACTCCGGTAGCTATCCATTTTTCTAATTTCAGTGTCAAAAACCGAATCTGCAGAGAGAGTGGATACTGGTATGGACAAAATATCGTATGCCATTCTAGACAATGTTGGGTACTTCAATCCGTTTACTCTCCACCAGCTTAGAATATCAAATTCTTGTACTCCGGGCAGCAGAGGCTCTTCCAGATACTCATCCAATTCTGACTTAAATTGCTGGTTACCTGTAAACTCAGATATATAAAATTCAAATTCGGAAAGTCCATCTTCAGCAATAAAAAGAGAACCATCAAGTGACCCTTCTTGACATGGCTCTGTCTTTATCATAACCTCATTCTCTTCTTCCCCGTTTGTTTCTGTAAAAGGAAGCACTTGTACGATATATTCAACGAATAGTTCACTAAGACCATCCTCAACAATTCTTATCCATGGCTCAGCATTCTCACCAAATATCTTAGCAAAGGTGAATTCCACAAGTTTCATTTTATGCCTCGGGTCCATGGCTACAGCAACTGCCAAGATGAGGCAGCTTTCTCTCCAATATTGATCAAAGTTCTCTTGCAAAGGCATAATCAAACTCCTAAGGAAAGGATCCTGGCTGAAGGCTGCACGAGTCAACTCCACCTGAAGTTTTGACACTTCGGGAAAAAATAAGTTTGCAGTTGGGTATGGTTGGGAGGTTAAAATGTTGGCTGCATCGTACAAATACTTCAAATATGTGCAGAGAGTCTCTACCTGATTCCAGTCATCCATTGTTAGAGTCATTCTGTAATCAGGATCGGAGGCATCAAAGCAAGCAAAGACTTCCTTTAATTCACAGGCAGCAACAAGCATATGGTAAGTTGTGTCCCATTTACTCTGGTCATCAATTAAAAGGTCCATCATACTAGGAATTTGAAGTTGTTGCTTCAGCTCAATAAACTTCTCTTCATGAGATTCTGAAGATTTCACGTACTTCACACTCTCACGAACTTCGCCAATAGTTTCTCTCATTGCCCGTAGTGCATCTAGTGCAAGGCGACTAAGAACACGGGCATAACAGTTCTGGCTTAATAACTGACCATTGAGGATCACGGCGTTCTTAACAGAGAGAAGGCCTCTCAGATTTTCCATCGCAGTCTCATTTGAGAAGGATTTATCGAGTGCAAGGGTAAATAGCCGACCCTCCAAATGCCAATCAGATAGGCAGGTCACTAAAGTTTGATTTAAGGAATCATCAAAATCAGGCAATGGTACCATAATAACATTGAGAATACGATGATGCAAATTCCAAGCACCATCAATGAAGTGTCCTCGAACGAAAACATAGCCCACTGTCTGGTTTGAAGTCCATAAGTCCAAGGTCAGGTTGACTCGTCCAGGAATCCCATTGATAAGATTCAACAGGTTTTGCTTCTCTCTGAGGTACATAGCAACACAATCCCCTTCAACAGAATTAAAGCATAGTGGATTGAATTGGGGTTGAAGAGTCTGCACAAAATCAATGAAACCCCGGTGTTCCACAATATGAAGTGGATAATCATGTAAAATTATCATTTTTGCAATGTCATGCTTGCAACGCTCCTGATCAAATGAGATACCAGCAAACCCAGGTGTTGCTCTTGCCCGTTTCTTTGGTGGATCAGCAGTATCCCTAGAACCACCAGTTTTTGAATATGAGCTTTGTTGATTTTTCTGGCGGCTTACTGGACAGATGCCCAAAGAAATGTGTCTCTTCAGATGGCTTGTGCCAGCTAGTTTTGAACCAGTTATATAAGCAAATGATTTTTTGCACTGTTTACAGTAAGCCCTGGTACATCCAGCTCCAACAGTTTCCACTGTGAAGTGTTCCCACACTATAGATTTCTTTCTCCTACGCTTATTGGGTTGTGTTCCTGAATCAGGTTTCTCATTGTTATTAATAGGGGTAACAAGAGTATCAAACTCCATCAAAGCAGGTATAATCCTAGAAAACAAAATGAATGGAACATTAGAAGAGCATCAATAAGTGGTTGAACTCATATTAACAAAACAGGCTAAGAATTATCTTTCATACAAAACGTAGATAACTAATTGACAAGCAAGAGTAAGAATTAAAAAAGCCATAGAACTTCAGCTGCAAAGAACTAACTCTGATAACAATATATAAGCAACAAGGAAAATAGGTTACAAAACAAAGGACCTGGCCCTCTAAATTTATGGGATGGCCGATGGCATTGAGTTTCAAAGCAAGGTTCAAACTCATCACGTAAAATGAACAAAAAATCCACTGTTCATCACAGGAAAGATATCAAGAAACTTCCACCTCATTCCTTTTAGTACTTCCTCTAGAAGCAAATTATTTTTAATAATCAATTTGAAAAGTTGCCATGCTCTTTCTTATTTTCAATCCCTTGCTATCCTTTTTTTGTGTTTGTTTTTCTATTACTAGATTACGAATGGAAAAAATAAATAGTTTTTTTTTTCATACAACTTTTAACCCTAAGAAAAAAAATAAAAAACCTATTGAAGTAGCATAAAAATGAAATAAAGTTAAAATTTAATCCATCCATCCATCCATCCATAATTTGAATATCTATTTTCACATCCCCATGTTTCTTGCCAGAAGTTACCTCCTCTCAATTTCTTTCATCGCGTTTGATACTTTAATAGTTTGAACATGCCCCACTTTCTTACAATTGCAAGATATACCCACTTAAAACCAAGCCTATAAGGAACCATAAGTAACCAAATAACTTCTCTACATTGAGAACTCCCTAAACATATATTGACATATCATATGCATAGCAAACAATACCAAATTAAAGAGAGAGGAAAAAAAACATGATTTTGTTTTTGTTTTAAAAAAAAATAATAACAAATATATATCATGACATATATTTCCAATAACCCACAAGCTATACTGATTTTGAAGTCACTTACGAAACTGACTCTGACTCAAACATGAGAGTGAGAATGCATAGTGTTGACACAGACAGTAACAAAGCCTGTCAAATAATTCAATTCAATTCGATAAAAAGAAATATAGGTATTAAATTATTATAACTACAGTTAGAGAGAGAGAGAGAGAGAGAGAGAGAAAGAACCTTGGGAAAAGCCGGTGTTCTAAGACCACATGCCACCGATACACGGCGAAGTGGTAATAAGCAAAACTGCAAAACCCCAACCAACAAAAAGAAAAGAGTGGAGAACGAAGAGCAGTGAGTGGTTATATATATATATATAGAGAGAGAGAGAGAGAGAGAGCGCTCCCGACCTCGGCAACGATTGACGTTGGAAGCGGCAGTGTGTCCGTGCGGCTGAAGGAAAGAGCCAATTAAGGGTTCAAACTTCAAACTATATCATAAATTTAATTTTGAAGGGAAAACCAAATAGGGTTAATGATCGGAAAAAATATAGTTTCATTTTAATAATGTAAAGCTTTTAATTTTCATTTATTATTGAGTTTAATTAAGATTCACTTTCAGTGTAAAAAAAAAATTTATAATATCATTCAATTATTGTCACATCATTAAAAAAATTTATAATATCATTCAATTAAAAAAATTTATAATATCATTCAATTATTGTCACATCATTAAAAAAATTTAATTATTATAATAATTACACAAAAAGTCTAATTATTTAATGATGTGTTAAAACATCATGTAAAAAAAACTTTACACTAACCGTTAATCAAAATTAAATCTTTTATTATTAGTGTAAAAAAATTTATATTAATATAATCATGTATTACAATATTATTAAAAAAATTGATTAGTTATTATCATAATTATAATCAAGCTCTTTTAATAATGTGAGAGCACATTATTAAATAATTATGATAATATATTTTACAATGACAATTGAAGAGATTAAACTCTCATAGTAAAAAAAATTATTTTTAATTATTTTTAAATATTTTTTTTAGTATGTTCATTTCATTTATATTACAAAATAAGGTTTTAACTATTTTTTCTTTTCAAAACAAATTTTGCAATTTCATCATCAGTGTACGTAAAAGATTTTCATGCTTAATCTGTCTAATTATCTTAGTATAAAACTAGTAGTTTAACCTGCATGTTGTGTGGGTGCAAACACGTTTAATGTATATGTATAAAAGTTCTTCTAATACTATATTAGTTTCTTTTTCTTATAAAGTATCTAAATGTAATTATTTTATTCTATCAAAGTAAATTGTCCTTAATATTTTGATTTGAGATATAACATTTGCATATAAAAGTATTGTAAAGAATGTGAAAGGTCATTTACTGTGAGTTTATATTAGATTTTATAATTTGATTTTGAGTGAACTTGATTTTACAAATTTAATTTTAGTCAAAAGTAAGTTTAAATGAAGTGATTTATGTTTGGAAACTTGTATTTTAAAATTGATTTTGTTAAAATAAATATTGTTTGGATAATGTTATAAATATAACCTTCCTTAAAAAAAACCTTTGAATGTCTAATTACCAAAAAAAGTATGAGTTATTTTAAGTTAAATTATTAATAATTAGCATATATTATTTTTATGAATTTGTTACATGATTCTTTTATAATTTATGTTATTAAGTTTATTAATATATATATATATACATATATTATATTTATTATTTAATTATATGGCCTAAGACCTAAAAGCCTCACGGGTACCATTTTTGAAACATCGGTGGTAGGTACAAATAAAATAGCCATTGCAAATTTTTTTGGAATACGCATTTACCTATTATTACTAATACAATAGAGCTATACACTCTGTCTTTATGTCTTTTATTTGTGTGTGGTGGATGAAGAATAGGTTATGTTAGCATATGGAAGATTTAAATCTCATTTTCATGGATAAGTTTTACAGTAATGTGCATAAATTTGATGTCTCTTTCTTGGTTAGAAGGGAAGAGTTTCGAATTTCTTTAAAGTTTTGGTATGATGAAAGACGTAAAAACAAAAAACATCAAATTCTTTTTGAAATTGCAGCAAAATAAGTTGAGAAAGAAGATGAGATCGAGGACAAATTTAAAAAAATGACCGTTGACATCAACTCAACGTTAAATGTTGAACGGTGAAGCAGTTTCATCTCACTTTTACTCAAACCATGGATTAGAGCAAAAAACACAATAAGATTTGCAAACGTGAATGAAGCCAAACAAAATCGATAATTTGTGAACGTACTTTTGAAGATGCAGACACGCATTTGAGGTGAGCGACACACTTATTTGTTAGATCCCGTTGAAGTTTCTCATACTTACTTTGTCTATTGTCTTACTATAAAATATTAATTCCTTTTTCAAAAAATTGTGGTAAAACATTTTTTAAAGTTCTCCATAAACTGTGATCTATATTAATATGTTAACGTTAAAACATGATTTCGAGTATCATCATCAAAATATCCATTATCTCATGTTTGATACACAAAATGGAATAAGAAAACGAAAT
This sequence comes from Styphnolobium japonicum, assembly GCA_023212625.1. Taxonomy (NCBI): domain Eukaryota; kingdom Viridiplantae; phylum Streptophyta; class Magnoliopsida; order Fabales; family Fabaceae; genus Styphnolobium; species Styphnolobium japonicum. The sequence goes on along the minus strand of JALBWW010000007.1, from coordinate 6,339,556 downwards.
GAGCTAAAATAAAATGACCATCCTCAACCTACACATGAGTAGCTTTCAAAATGGAATAACTTTCTACGGTTAACTTTTTAAAATGATATAAATACATATCATAAGAAAAACAAAATAAGGTTAACTTTTCACATGTATCATGTTCAAATTTTATTTTTTTATATAACTTGATAACAAATGTTGTCATTAAATCTCATTCTAGGAGTCTAAAATCACCAATCTTATCTTTCTCGAAGGGAATGGAAATTCCTGAGTTTAGGGAATAAAGAATGGAGTGGAATCATCATTTCATGCTTTCTTTCTTCTGCTAACAAACTTTCATTCCATACTTTTTTCTGGTAACAAATACAAGAATGCCCATACCATGAAATAAAACACGAAATAAAATCACCATTTCGCATATCAAATATAACATTAGAGCTTTTCTATGCTTATTTTGTTACATTATAAAACATTAATTTAGTTTTAAGTTTCCTCAAACTTACGATCATATTTATTATTGGATAAATGTAGAGCTCTGATTTATAGATCATAACAATCTATTTTTTTTTTCAATATAACAATCTATGAATATTATTTAGATATAGAAAAACGGGAAAAAATAGTGATATCATGTGTCAAGGTGGCTAATGTGATTATCACATTTCATATCTCATAAATATCTCATAAAATGCAAACAACACAAACTGTCAGAATTTCAATTTATAACTAACACATCTTCCTGCAGTACTGCTATCAATATATATTGAGAGAAGCAATATAGAATTTGTTTGTAATGTTACTTGATCAAGAAAAATTCTGATTCACAATAGAATTGCTTTGACTGCTAATAAATATACAGAAAAAAAGGGGGAAATAGTTTTACAAAGAAAAAAAGACTGCCAAGGTAAAATTGAAATAAACTATTCCACCCATTGAGGTTTCTGCAGAATGGTTGACAGCACATCCTAAGTCAATGTGAACTCCATAACCCGCACAACGATGAATCTAGCTCTTATGAATCACAAGAGTATGTAGTCGTGGTCAGAACAATCCTAAGCTCATAGGCCCTAGTCAATCTACTTATCACCACCACCAAACATTCCCATCATGTCTTTAGCAGATCCCATCTGCTTCATCAAGCTTTGTAACCCACCCATGCCTCCAATTTGCTTTAGCATCTGTGGAGGGAGGACTTTGCTCATGTGCTGGGCATTCATATTTCGGGATAAGGCACTCATGTCGCCCTTCTTTGGTATTTTAAGCCCTTTCATTTTGCTCCATATCTTTGCAAGACGTTTGTACTCCTCCAACATCTCCATTACTTCCCTGACTTGACGACCAGAACCTCGAGCTATTCGCATCATACGTGACTCATTCATGAGCTTTGGGTTTGAACTATCCAACTCTGAAACATATTATCAATTAAAGGTTAGCATGTGAAAGTGTGTATTTCAATGAGAACAATGAATTTCGTATAAATAAACTTGATCATCACAAAAACCCAAGAACCAATTTCCAATGCTTGCCTTCGTTTGTCATTGAGTCCATCATTGTCATGTAACGCTTAATTTTTGCCTGGCTTTCCTTCTCACGGCCTTTTGGCATTAATTCAGCACTAAATCCTGGAAGCATAGAAAAGACCTACATAAATCAACCAAGAAATTAGTCAAAATAAAAGAGCATCCCCTCATTACACAGGAGCCAGGCAGTCATTATAGTATCTCTATAGTGCATCAAATGTGAATATATAGATATATATATATATATATATATATATATATATATATTCAATCAAACATAATAAGGAGGTAATAACCTGGCCGATAGGACCCATTTTAAGTATGTTCTGAAACTGCTCATACATAATCCTCAAGGTGAAGTTTCCTTCCGACAGCTTTTGAAGAAGTTCAGGCTGTTGATCCATAGGAACAACTTCATGAATTTTGTCCATGAACCCAGACCAGTCACCCATGCCTAGTTCAAAAGCCATTTAACATGACTAAAGATTAATATTTACAGGAACTTGCACATCCATGGCATATACTTGATAAATAATAATGTATGACAGTATGAGGGATAAAAAGAAGAAAAAGAAAAAAGTGGGGCATAACCTTAAATTCATGTGTCATGCATGACAAAAACCAAAAAGTACACACCTAATAGACGACTGACAAATGGTTTAACATCAAAAACTTCAAACTCATCCATATGTTCTCCAGTTCCAATGAATATGACAGGACTCTTTGTTGCTGCAACACTGCACATACAAAATTAATAAGACAAGTATTCAAACCACACACATACACACACATCATATTTACACAAACACACATCATATTTACACAAAATACACACATTCACATCAAATACAAAGTGACAAAATACTAATTTTCCATATCCTTAAATTAGGTGAATAATAATTTCCATATAATGAAGAATTCAAACCAGGAAGGTTGTTCAAAATACTGCACTTTCAATTAAAAAAATTGCTCTATATACTGCATAAATGATTACTAGACTACTGCATTTTCTTTCTCTTTTCTTTTGGGGGGGGATAAAAAAAATAAGTTTTAGTCTAGAACATCTTGCTACACATTCTCCAAGATAACTATGAAAACCAGGGAGGGGGGAGGGATAATTTTTCAAATACTAAACACTGTTAGGAAGACTATATGCTCTGATGAAATATCTAATATTTTTATTGGAATGCATAGCAGTAGATTCAACCCGTTTGCATGTATTGAAGATATAAATATCCTTAAAACTACTAACTATCTGCAGCAGAAGCACCATTTGATGCTTTGCTAGAAGTAGGGCGGTGGTGCGCATATGCTAGAAGCATAATTTGATAAAATTCCTGGAATTCCATCAAGAAACTAAAAACTATGCACAGCAGAGAATAGAAGAGACATGGATATAATATAAAGTGCAGAGCCAAATAAAATGTCGATGAAGCAATAAGAACATCATTCAATAATGATCTATTTCTATCTGACTGAGTGGAAAGGGGGGGGGGGGTCAACGTTGCATAACTCTTCTGCATATCATTCATCCAAGAAAGCATTATAGTTCAATTATATTATCTACGAAGTCTTAAGCGAATTGATGTAAAGCACAAGCTACCAATTGAGAACAAAGTATTACTTCAACAGAAGATTCATAGCTTAGGCTATGATCAGCTACTAAATATATCCATTTGTAGTTGCAAAAGCTGATATTAAATCATAAAAATATAATACAATTATCTTGGTAACATAACACTTACGCACTAAGAGCACCACCACCCTTTGCATGGCCATCCATTTTTGTGACAATTACAGCTCCAACTGCAACACTCTGTTTAAATGCTTGAGCCTGATCAAAAGCAGCCTGACCGATACTGCTATCCATAACAAATATAACAAGATCTGGTTTCTGAACAATGCAAAGAAAAGATATTAGAAATTATTGGCTTTTGGAAACAGACATAATGCATATAGCATCCACAGAAAATACCGTTGCTTCTGAAACTTGGCGCATTTCTTCAAAAAGAGCAGCTTCTTGTTTGTGTCGCCCACTGGTGTCAACAATTATAAGATCACAGTTTTCTTTCTTGAATCTTTCCACACCTTCCACAGCAATTTTCACAGGATCTGACTCCATATAGCTGCATAGGAATGGGGTATGGCAACCAAACAATTAGTTAAGCATTAAGATCATAGGCTATGAACTGCAATTGATATAGAAGCAAGGACTGATAACAAGAACAAAAATGATGAAAACGGATTCTGAGCTTACATACAACATTAACCTATAACAAATGCCAATGAGTACCTTCCATAGAAAGGGATCTTAGCTTTAGTGGCATTTTGCTTCAATTGATCAAACGCACCAGCTCTGAATGTATCAGCACATACTAGAGCAGGCTTCCAGCCTTTCTTTTGATGATAATGCGCATATTTTGTGCAAGTTGTGGTTTTTCCAGATCCTAGATTCATTTTAGAAACATGTAAGCATCCATAACTAAGTGTAAATGATTTTTTCTTTAAAAAGAAATGGACAACCAATAAAAGCTAAGGAAAACCACATATTGCTTAGTATAATATAAACAATCAGCAGGTAAACTTATTTAATAGGTAACATACCTTGTAAACCAACAAACATGACAACACTTGTTTTTCCTTTTTTGAGAGTGAAAGAGGGCTTCCCAGGATCCAGAATTTTGCAGAGTTCATTAAACACAGCCTAGAATCAAAGGAGTCCATAAATGATTGCAGAGAACATAATAAGAGAAGATAATAAGAATTAAGAAGTCATGACTGATCATGATATTTAAAGATAAAAGATGATGATGTGCAATAACAATTGAAAGTAACAAAGGAAAATAGAAATATAAGACCTTGGCCCAAATGCGCATTAAACCACAAAAGACCCAGCATAGATCTAGAAGTATATAACAAGAAATTCAAACAAGTTCTAAATGGGTAACACATGTAACGTAAAAATGGTCCATGAAGATAGAGTTAAGAGGTATAAACGTAAAAACATGTAATTCATCCCTATTACATTCAAATAGAGATTCAAGTAATTAGTCTCAGACTCCCATTTATTCCAAATTTGAGGTTGAAATTTGTCGAGTAAAACAAGTTTTAGCATTCATGGCAGCAAAAGAGAGGTAAATAGAGACTATGTCTTCTTTCTAAATAGCCTAATACATTCACATACGTTGCTGGTCAAGATGTCATCTCATGGTGACAAACAATAAGCTAGCCAGCTAGGGGTCCTTTTGTATTTGGTCAATTATACATCAAGTCAAGTATCCTATAAACAGTCACAAAGGGTTGTATCATCAAAAATAGCAATGAACTGATGACACTATTCAAATGCTTTGATATATCCAGAACCAACAGTCCCCTCCATATCAGATTATCAGGAAATAAATTTACTAAGGTAACAGGTAACATGAACAAGTACAACAGAGGATAAATCCACAACTCAAGCCATAGGGCATGAATTAAAGAAATTAGCAAATTCATCAAAATGCATTATAACAAATCCATCAGTACAAATTTGAATTGTTACCCATGAACTCTAATGCAGACTACCACATGACACTTCGTTTCTAAAATCCATCGAGTATAACCAATATCAAATAGGGACTATTTCCAACAAAAAGTTTAAAATTTTGCTACGATATATCCATTTCAAGCAACAAAAAAAAAAAAAAAAAAATTGGTACCTGTTGGATGATCCTGCGTTTGTTGTGACCGGCAGCGAGATCATCGAGATTGACGATCTTCTTGATGTTGGTCTGCATGTCTCGGACGAGCTTGAATTGAACATCGGATTGGAGAAGAGCACGGGTGATCTCGTTGAGGCATTCGTTGAGGACCTTCTCGTCGATGACGGTGGCATTGCTCATCTGCTGGAGAGCACGTGAAATGCTCCCCCCTAACTGTGCTAGAACCATCTTCGCTGCTCCAAGAATCGAATCGAATCGAATTGCTTGATGAATTTGGGGAATTAGGGTTTCGGAGAGGATGGGAGTGGATGAAGCTTCCTTCACCGCCGATGAAACAAGCGGGGCGTTAAGGGAAAATTTCCCTTTTTATTAAAATATCAGGAGTATGTTTTCGATTTGATTTTTTTCTTTTAAATAATCGTTTTTTAATTAAAATATTTTTTATTTATATTTTATTTTATTTTATTTTTTAAAATATGTAAAATTAATTATAAGTTAAATTATTTTTTATTAATTAAAAAAATTATAAATTTTATTTTAAAATTTTAAATTTTTTTAAAATTTTTAAAAGAGAAATATTTATTTATTTTTAATTACATAAATTTTTAATCATTTTGTATATTTTTTAATAATTTAATATATAAAAATAATTTTTTTATATAATTAAAACAAAATATTTTATCTTAAAATTGATTATAAATTAATATATTTAAATTTAAATTAATTTTTTCATAATTAATTTTTTAAAAAATTAATTAAACACATAATTAAATTTTAACATAATATTTTACAGTTAACTCAAATACAAATTAAATATTCTTAATACTATACTAATGTTATTTCTTTCTTTAATAGTTAAACATTTATGAATTATTGTGAGAATGAATAAATAAATGCTTCATAACTTATCAAGATAAGATTGGAGGGTTGACAGCGTAAAAAAAATAGATGAAAGGCCATGCTAATAAACTCAAGTAGAATGGACAAAAATCTTACGTCACATTTGATACATGGAATAATAATTTTATAAATGAAAATGAAATGAAATAATCCTCTGTTTTTACATTCACAAATCAGAGCAATAAATACTCGCATTATAAGCATAAGCTTTTTCATAATAAGAGAGGTCGCAAATTGGGTGAATTAACTTTTCTATATCACCTAAGCAGTTTTGATTTAACAAATATTTTTAAATTAGGTGGCGAAACTAGTAAAATCTATATACTATTGTATAAAATAAAGTTTCTAAAATTTTGACAAATGATACATATTACTTATATAAATGTTTTCTCCCTTTAAATTCTTACTTCTTTGATACTCAAATTTTAAATTATTTTTATATTAAAATTTTAATTCTACTAAATAATAAAGAATCAATTTGATTTTATTTAGATAATAATCTATCTTATCTATTTGATAAGTAATGAAATTTAATTTTGAATCTTATTTTTTTCTTAAAATTTAAATAATAACTAATTAATCCTTATTCTAATCAATCTGATTATGACTCTCCTATTATCCTACCATTTGAATGAGTTTAAATGACATACATTTAAAGCAAACAATTTTTTAATTTTTAAATGCATTTCTTTTTTTTGTTAACTCATGGATTAAAAAAAAACACAAGCAAGAAGATGATGATAAATTCATAAAATATTATTCACAATTTTTTAATCACAGCTACAAAATGATTTAATTTAAGTTAAATGGGAATAAAATTTAACAAAAATATAGCTAAAACTCACATATATTTCAATGTATAATTATAGATATATTTTTAAGTAGACAATATATATATATATATGTATATTATGCATTGAATTAAATATACATTTTCAATTCTTCTAAATAAGTTCATTTAATAATATATATAAACTAAAACTTAAATTTAAAAATATCAAAATAACTATCATTTTCTTTTAACATACACAAATTAGTCTATCTAAAAACAGTTATATATATGTGGATAATATTTTCAAATATTATATTTGTTTAGATCTTATCAAATATGTTTTTGAATATAAGAATTTGTTAATATTTGATATTTTTTGATATTAAATATGCTAAATATCTTTTTGATCATACTCATTTGATTATTCCTCCTTTGATGCTGATATTTTAAATAATTTTTATACTGAAATTTCAGTTATATTAAATATTCAATTTGATTTTGTGTAGGTAGTAATTTATCTTATCTATTTGATAAGTAATGCAATTCAATTTTGAATCTTATTTTTATCTTAAAATTTAAATAATAACTAATTTAAATTTAATCTAATCTATCTGATTATGACTCTCCTATTATTCTACTATTTGAATGGGTCTAAATGATATGCATCTAAAAGAAGTTATTATTTAATTTTTAAATGTATTTATCCTTTTTTTTAAGGATTTAATTTTAATCTACTGTCAGTGTAAAGTTTCTTTACACTGTCATTCAATCATGTACTGACACATCATTAAGAGAGTTAGACTTTCTAGGTGGTTATTGTAATCGTTAAACTCTTTTAATGATTTGGCAGCATATGGTTGGATGACAGTGTAAAGAAACTTTACACTAACGATGGATCAAAATTAAAATCTTTTTTTAAACCATAGATTAAAAGACAAAAACAAGCAAGGAGGTCAGGATAAATTTATAAAATATTATTTATAATTTTTTAATTACAACTACAAAATGATTTAATTTAAGTTAGATGGAAATAAAATTTAACAAAAATATACCTAAACTCACGTATATTTGAATGTACAATTATAAAGATATCTTTAAGTAGACAATATATATATACATATATATATATATATATATTATGCATTGTATTAAATATACATTTTCAACTCTTCTATATTAGTTCATTTTAAAATATATATATAAATATATATGTATATGTATATATATTGTTCATTGAATTAAATATATATTTTCAACTCTTCTAGATAGGTTCGTTTAATAATCTATATAAACCAAAATTTAAATTTAAAAATATCAAAATAACTATCATTTTCTTTTAACATGCAAAAATTAGTCTATCTAAAAATAATTATATATATGTGGATAATATTTTCAAATAATATATTTATTTAGATCTTATCAAATATACTTTTGAATATAAGAATTTGTTAATATTTGATCTTTTTTAGATTTTGAATATGATAAATATCTTTTTGATCATACTCATTTGATTCTTGCTACTTTGATGCTGATATTTTAAATTATTTTTATACTAAAATTTGAGTTATATTAAATAATCCATTTGATTTTATGTAAGTAATAATTTATCTTATTTGTTTGATAAGTAATGAAATTCAATTTTGAATCTTATTTTTATCTTAAAATTTAAATAATAATTAATTTATCTTTAATCTAATATATCTGTTTATGACTCTCCTATTTTTCTACTATTTGAATGAGTTTAAATGACATACATCTAAAACAAGTAATTAATTAATTTTTAAATGCATTTCTCCTATTTTTTAAACCATAGATTAAAAGACAAAAACAAATAAGGAGATTATGATAAATTCATAAAATATTATTCAAAATTTTTTAATCACAACTATAAAATGATTTAATTTAATTTAACAAAAATATACCTAAACTTACATATATTTAAATGTACAATTATAGAGATATCTTTAAGTAGACAATATATATATATATATATATATATATATATATATATTGTGCATTGAATTAAATATACATTTTCAACTCTTCTAAATATGTTCGTTTAATAATATATATAAACTAAAATTTAAATTTAAAATTACCAAAATAACTATCATTTTTCTTTTAGCATGCACAAATTAATCTATCAATTAACTAACAATTTAGATATGCTATAACTTCTAATTAACTAACAATTTTTTTTAGAATTATAAAATAAATACTAATAATTCTAATTAAATAACAATTTTTTTAGAATTATCCATATGAAAATAAGGGTAATTAATTTGTAATTATTATTATTTATTTTATAATTTTAATTTAACTAAAATATCTCTTTCAATCTTATTTTTAGGGTAAAAATTCAATTTAAATTTCAATTATCTTTTTACCATTCACTCTTAATTCAATGTCTTCATTATTTTTCATTTATATTGTCTTTTAATCTAAATTTTATTTTAATGCAGCCAAACAATAGGATTAGGGAGACGTATTCAAGCTGGACAAATTATTGAGTTTGTGACACATAATAGTTCAATAGTCTTTTCTGATTTCCAAACATATAACAAGAAAAGTTCTATCAAATTGCTTCAATATCTAATTCAACTGAAATTGATCATTTAATTGATCATGAAGGTACTATACACATTTTATACTTTTAGAATATAAGATTATTATATATCATTTTTTTCAATGAACCTCTTTTTATTTTTTCTTTAATATTTTTTAACTATTTACATGTAATATACTAGATATATTATTTATTTCTTGCTAAGGTTTATTTTTATTAGTTTTATGATTTTCTCATGATATAATTAATTTAGAAAGTGATTAAACAATTTTCTACATATAAATCTTATTAAGAAATTTATGTAAAAAATAGTACAATAAATAATACATTATTATTTAAAAGTTTATACAGACCTAATTTAACAAATTCGTGCATCACACAAGTAATATAACTAATTAATTTAAATTTGCAGGCCTCATGTATATCTTACATATTGGCAAATTTTTCTTACATATATAATATGTGAAAAACATTTTCAGATTTAGGGGTGTAATGGCCCCCCTATTGCATAATGTAGTTCTGCTTGAGAGAACACCCCCCGTGTCACTCCCTAAATTCGTTTGTCATCAAGAGAATCACCGTACGGCAATACCAAAAATAAAAACTAAAATATTGTAATAACCCCCTATATCGATAATTAAATTGAGAACCTAAAGATAATATGTTTAGCGTTATTAGATTCGCACCAATTCTAATTCAATGTTGGAGTATAGTAATGAATGCAGGCAGTGATGGATGACGAGGTATGTATGCAGTAATAATTAAACATTTGTTTTAATCTTTTTTTATTTAAAAAAATTATGCTTGAAATTATAGTTTTTAAAATTTAAGTTAAGAATTGAGAATAGTGTAAACTAATTTTTTTTAATTATTTAAAATTGTTACTCAAAATAATAATTTTAAATTTATTATACACATCAAATAAAATAATTAGAATTTAAATGTTCAATTCTAAACCTAATTTTATTTGTCAAAGAAGGGCTAATATTAATTTGAATTCACTATATTTGAGTTAATCTACCATCAACTTATTCCAATAATTTTTATTTCTTTATTTTGTTTTTGCCTAAGTTAAGATGTCAGACTAATCTTGTATGATGTATTGAGGCTTCTCCTCCGAATAAGTATTTTTTTTTGCAAACTTGTACCCTTCACATTAAGAAGCCTCTTAACCACTAAATTCAATTATGCTTATCACTTATAGGTTTATTCCAATAATTATTGATTGTATAGGATACACTATTTATTTTGAATAAAGAATTTTCTTAATTGGACAAAAAAGGAATTTAATATTATTAGTAAGGCTCAATCTTTAATGTACTATAATTTTTTTATAAATAAAAGGACTATAAGTTAGAGTTGTTAAGACCTCTTATAGGTTAACTATAAATATTAGCACTTTCAACAGTCTATTCGCAATTCTTATTAATAAATAATTACAGTTTGAATTAAATAAAAATTATTTAATTAAACATGATTTAAAAAATTACAATTAAAAGTAATTAGTAGAAAATGTGGATAAATAATTGAGTGCCCCGACAGCTTCACCTATGTTTATGTGAAGTGTTTTTTTTAAGGGTTTGTTATTTCAAGAAGTAAATGATCTAGTCTTAGGCTTTATTTGATAAGTCTAATCCGTTACTTATAGCGGATTTAATTAGCAGATAACACATTTAAAAAAATAGGGGTGTTTAGTAATCAGTAGCTTATAGCGTTTTTTCTAGACGCTATTTGAAATGACGTTTTAACTTATATCTTATAATGTATTATTTTTTTATCATTTTACCCTCATTATTTTAATTAAATTCCTCCCCTATCCTCTATTAAATAAAATAAAAAAAATTAATCCCTATTGTTATATGTCTATTATTATATGCACTACAAAACTATGTTATATATATTGTCAAGTATATTTTTTGTGCATATATATATTTAAAAAATTATGTACATTTATGTTGTTACATATATTTTTATAATACATATATTTTTATAAAGCATGAAAAATTAAATGAAAAGAAAATTTAAAATAATATTTTTAACCAATAAAAAACATTTTAATGATAATTAATAAGTGAATAAATAAATTAGATTATTAAAATATAAATTTCAAAACTTTAACTTCTAAATATCTTAATAATTAGTTTAATTAACATAAATTTATTTTTATAAATAATTAATAAATATTTTGTCATATTTAATATTGATGGAAGAAATTTAAGCATTAATTAAAAATGTCATTTTATGTCATTTTACATTTATCAGTTAGTTCAATCATTAATTTTACCAAACACTTTAAATTTAATTTGTTAGCTTATCCGCTATCAGCTATAAGCTCATCTGTTATCAGCTAGCTTATCCATTATCCACTATAAGTTCATCCACTATCAGCTAACTTATCTACTATCCACACTTTTTATCAAACAAAGCCTTACTATTAATTGGAAAGTCCTCTACATGGGTAACGCATTTTATTTGAATCTGCGGCTATAAATGTACCATACAGGTTGGATAATTTCTACAAAATTGAGGCTTCAATTGGGGTACTAGCTCGAGATGTCAATGTAGTTGTCAGACACGACAATTTATCTTGTTCAAGCAAACATTGGTGTCAAACTTGATACCTTCTAGTTTCACCAAGCCACCAAATTAACAAGTGATCTAAATAAGCATAGAACCCGTTTAAAGTAAATTCTATACTGGCCTATCTCAGAAAACAAAGCCAAGTACTATGATAAAGGATAGCAGGTATGCAAATAATGGAGAAGATGAATTTGTATAGAATTGGCATTTGAAAAAAAGGATTTATGAACCCAAAATTTCTCCTAAATTAAACATTAGGATTCACTTAATAACAAATAATTTTCGGTCATTCACTCAAATAGAGCTTAAACTTCCTATCAGATAAGCACTAGCTTTCTCTATCACAACCTGAGTACAATTTGACGATCCTCCAACAAGTGATTCTGTATAAATTGGCTTGTGCCAAAATTTACAAGTAAAACAAATAAAAGAATATGCATGACTTCTTGTTTGATTTTGCTGTGTTATGCTAACAATTCAGTGAAAGCATTTGAAGAAAATGTCTGCATAACCCTTCCGTTCCAGCTGCAATTGAAATCATAAAAACTCTAGCCTCAATTAGATAAACTGCATCCTGGAGACTCTGGACCGCCTGATAAACCCATGGGAACTAAAGATTATCTTTCAGTTTCAGCCACTTGAAAGCTCCATTTGCCACAGACCTGCAAGTTCAGCATTTGTGAGGGCTAAAACATTAATAAAGAGCACCAACAAGATGGTCATAATCTCAGTTCTGATGTATCAATTCAATGTGAAAGAAATTATTGTGCTATGAATCAGTTCTTACTTGGAAAAATAGCATTAGACCATAACCTATGCTCAAACGTATTTAGAGGCAAAATTATTAGTCCTTCTAAGAGCTCATGTTATAGTACATATCCTTTAACTCCACGCTACTAACACTTAAATGCTTTATATGGTATTAAAAAAAAAAAAGAGGGTTCCTCCGCATAATTAGTAATTACAGTCAGAATTAAAGTTTTCAACTTGCAAAAGGCAGCTATACATTGATGAAAGCAAAATATCAAAAGGTTAAAAAAGAAAAAAAAAAGAGTAAATAAGAAAAAATTGTTACCCCGCAAAGTCCTTTAATTTCTTCCATATGTCATTTTGGTCTTCTGATTGTTCAGTTTGTTCTGCAACTGTTGCTGTTGGACTTTCAGCAGTTTGAGCTGCAGGACCTTGAGTACTTCCTGCTGCAGAAGGTAAATATCATGTTTCACAACTCAAATATCTACAGTCTACTCATTGCCTTATAAGATTTCTCTATTGCAACTTGCAAATGTGGTGAAAAGACCTACATTGCATGTTTTTGACAGATTCAATATGTCAAAAATAGTTTCTATAGATTGTTGGAATAAAAAGAAAAGAACACAGATAAGTTGCAAATAACAAAGAAACCACCTACTAGAAGAGTGAGTTCTAGGATGGGATTTTGAAAGGCTGCTTGTTGTGTCCCCTAGTAAAGAAAGTTCTTCAAGCAACTCACGTTCCTTTGTACTGAAGATGCAAAGCAGAGGTGAATTCATATCAAACTACTAATACAGATTCACAAGATATAGATGGAAAACAATACATAATGCGTGTGTGTCGTGTGTCTGTGTGAGAGAGAGAGAGAGAATAAACAACTTTTTTTAAAAATGACCCATTACCTGATCCGTGTTGGTATTGTAACTTCAACCGTAAATAAGTGGTCACCACGTATTGATGGTTTGTTTAATTTTGGTGCACCTTTCCTTGCAAGGACAAGGACATCTCCAGGTTGGGTACCAGGAGGTATTTGTAGTTCAGAAATGCCTTCAACTGCCATTACCTGTTTAGGTGCCAAAAATTCAATTGATTGATGGCACAAGGTAACAACATCAGCATTGACATAAAAAAAAACTGCAGAGAGAAAAGGAATGAAATAGCCAGCGAATATCAAATCTTACATTCAATAAAACAAAAGGACAAAATCCCATGGAAAAAAATAAAAAGGGGCTCATAAGTTCCAAACGCACAAGAGGTACATTTATTTTATTTATCAAAAAATGGCCAGATTATATTCAGCTGTACAAAATCTCACTAGACAAATATGTATGAAGAAAATGGCTAGGGAACATCAGTTCTGACTGTTTTTAAGTCATGCAACTCTAGTGAAACAATCTAAAATTATAAATGCTTGCAGGTGTAACAACAAAGCCTTGTCCAACTAGTTACATAGCCTTGTCCAACTAGTTAAATTCAAGGGCCAACATAAAATAGGAGAGGAAGTTACTTCACCATATTACTCTATCATGTAATAATTTCCATCCCATGGAAGGTTTGAGTATAATATCATTTCATTACCATTTTATGTGGAGATATAGTATTACGATTGCATCTCAGTGGAGTACACAGAACTACTTGCGACAAGAGCAACATATTGAGCTCCTACTTTGTCCAAATAGAGTTAACATCCTAGTAGGAGATGAGCTCTCTCAATGATATACATAAAGGAAATTATATTGAAGAAAGAACAAAAATAGACAAGTCGCACAGTATGACAGTCCTAATTCTTCAATAGACACTTGCTAATGTTAAGTTTAGGGAATAAAACATATCATTTCAATCTGAAAGCACCATAGCACATATGATTATAGTAGCAGCTTCAAAAATGCTTACATGCCAAGCATTTAAGTCAACGAAAAAGTACGGCACAATGGCACATATGACCTGCATAAATCTTCAATTTTACATATTCTGAAACTGAGAAGTCTACTTTGTACATTGAACACAAGTGAAAAATAGAAATGTAGTATTAGATATAAAAAAAATCTAAACAAACAAAACAAAACAAAACCCAAGCTAGAAGCATGAATATTACCTTGACAACTGCCCCTAGTATGGCATCAAGATAACTGATTGATATTGTTGAGCAGAGATTAATGCCATCTCTTTGAATTCCTGGTATCTCCTTCACATCAAGATAAACATAAAGACCTCCTGGAGGGGCCCTGCTACAACAAGAAGATCAACAACTGCTTCTAAATCATGTACTTGAGCAGTCATATAGTCTGAATTCACATACACAATAACACAAATATATACCTTAGGTAATAAACCACAAGTAAACCATTTCAATACAGAAAAACAACTACTATGTCTTCTGTTGGGAAGAAACTAGAAAAGATACAATGTGATTTCCTACTTCAACTAAATAACATATTAGGTATCCATTAAATAACAGAGATCCTATGAAATATTTTCTTATCTCTAATGTTTTTGATATTCTATTCAAAATTTTCAAGATTGATAAATACTTCTGTCCAACTCCTTTTGCCCATACTTCCAAAGAAGACAAATTCTCACTTAAAGACCAGAACTTCTCAAGCCAAAGTAGATGTAAATCCTAGAATCTTTGAAGTATAGATAATATCCTAACAAAGAGCAAGGCCAACAATAATATCCTAACAAAGAAGTCATTTTCCATTACTCTTAATTGGATATATTGGCAGCATAAATTATGTCTTTAGAGGTAGCAGAGTCCTGCACATGTAATCAGTTTAGACCATGAAACTGCCTATTGACACTGCCAACATAAAACAGGGGATAAAAAAACTTATTGAGTAATAGAAACAAGTATATTCATATTGTACATATAATAAATACAATATATATAAATTTTAATTTAACTTCTATCCAATAATTGGCCAAAGACTTTCATAATGAGAAGACCAGATAGAAATATAAATATGGCATACCCTCTTGGTCCAGCATCACCCTCTCCAGCAACTCGCAGAATACTGCCTGAGCTAACCCCAGGAGGAACTTTAACTTTAATATTTTTCTTAACCCATATACGTCCTTCACCGCTGCACTTACCGCAATATTCAGATATGACTTCACCATCCCCTCCACAGTTTGGACATACTGAAACCTATTATTGAAAAAGAGATTAGAATATTACTCTCAAGTAAAGAAAAGGTAGTTTTAAACTGTAAATGATTCAGAACTCCATAAGCAACTTATGTAATGAATAAGTGAGGTATGCAATTGATGAAAAGATAAGTCAAACATTCCCAAAAGTAATAACATGAGGAAGTGCCAACAATACAACAACAAGAGAGCCTTATCCCACAAAGTGGGGTATGGATCAATTGACATTATTGGAATCTATCAAAAACCAAATTTTCAGTTAAACCATTTAGAGCGCAGTCTTTTTTAAAGGTTTCTCCTAATGTTTACTTAGGTCTTCCTCTACCACTTTCAATTGGTCAATCTTCCATTTGATCCACTTTTCTCACTGGAGAATAAAAATTTTGCAGGAGACAATGATGCCATGTATATGAGGAAGTGACAAAAGTTCATAAAATAAATAAATTATCAAAAGACATGCAGAATGTCTGCACAATGTAGAAACTTCATTGGAAGACTCAAGCTAGCATATCAAATTTCTTACTATTTTGTTCTGCACTGTATGCATAGAATCTCATAACTCATAAGTAATCAGTTAATTATAAATAAAAATCAATTTCTCAACAGAGGTTTTCCAATTGACATGTACAAACTGTTACTTTTTTCTTCCATGGTCATTTCATGCGGCTTTCTTCCATGGTCATTTCATGCGGAACATAAGATTCTTTCATGGGAACTACCAGACTGGCAATCAATTACATCAAAGAATTACACCCGAGATGCAAGGTCTTCATATCAGTATGAAACAATCTCAAAGCGCCAATCCAGTTACCAATTTTGAAGAGTAGTAATTTCTTTATACTAAATTAAGAGTGATAGTATCCAGATCCATCAGGAAATAACTCAAATTACCTGTGAGAACAACCCAAAAGGTGTTTTATTCAGTCCTCATCACCTGACCCCTCCCACCACAAGTTGAACATATTCTCGTCTTGGAGCCTATCTTTGCTCCAGTACCAGTACAAACTTCACAGGTTTCCAAATGGAAAAGCTCAAATTCTTTCTCTGCTCCAAAAATTGCCTCAGAAAACTCCAAGGATATATCATAACTGTTGATATTTGAATGAAAAGTCAGCTCTAAATGCCAGAAAACTCTCATTAAAAGTTTGCAGGCTGTAATGTTTTCATATGTAGAACTGTCAAGTCACATTTTCTGATCATAGCATTGAAATGATAGGATATAATTTAAAAATATCAAATAACACTTAAAGTTACTAGTAATATTTATTTTACGTAGCTAAACATAGTAACCAATCACCCAACTAACATGGCGAGAAGAAAAATACCAAACTAATCACACAAAAACTCACCGGATGTCTTCACCCTTAGTAACAGTACTACGGCTGCGTGTTCCAAATCCAGTTGGATCTATGCCAGGGAAACCACCCATACTTGACCCAAAAAATGTCTCAAATAAATCAAATGGATTAGTCTGCAAGAACAGAGATCGTTAAATATTAATTAACCTTAGAGAAGAGTAGACAGACGAAAAAAGCAACTTCAATTGGCATGCATTTCAATCTGTGCCCAAAAAGAAGATATACGTGTATTGACATATTAACCACTGATTCTCCTGACAAGCAAGTTTCATCATAATTTCAAATACGTATTTCTCCCTAATTTTACATATTAAACAGAAAATTAAAAATTAAAAAATCATATTGAATACCGTATAGGCACTTGATGCTCCCCCCACTGTACTCTTAACTCCAGCCTCGCCATATTGATCATACAAAGCCCTGTTTTTATCATCTGATAGCACCTGACAGTGTTGTACTTTAGAATTCAAAAGATAATATCATAAATATAATTAAAAAGAACTATGAATTCAAAAAAGTCAGTCGATTGCTTTTGATTGTGATATTAACAATAACATGCACACTGGACCAGTAAAGAGGCCTTAACAGTCAGTACTGTACTTTTCGTGCATACCTCATGTGCAGCACTAATCTCTTTGAACTTGTCAGTTGCTCCAGGTTCCTTGTTCACATCAGGATGGTACTAGAGAGAAAACAGAAATCAGTTTAGGTGCATAGTAGTCGCCGGCCCTCTTTTTCATTGAATGTTTAAAAAATAGATGGAAAGAAATGGAATGGGGGACTCCATCTCCTTCCATACCACTCTATTCTTTTATTTTTCTTCCCCTCTAAATTAGGGGTAAGGGATCAAATGAGTTATGAAATTTCTTTTTTGTCTTCAATCCTTATATTTTTGTATTTGAAATGAAGACAAACTTATTATTCTTTTCATTCTATTCACTTTCATCTCAACCATTAAACTTCAAAACAATGGTATGAAAACGTTATTTCATACCATCCCTTTTCATTCCATTATATACCATTCAATTCCACTCACCATTAAACTTCCAAACATAGTCTTAAAGTCCTTTTCAAAATGTGGAAAAGTTTCATACTTCACTATTTATTCCTTAAATTTGCTGAAAAAAAAATCCAATGAAAATGGATACCTGGGGAACTAAACTTCGATATGCCGCTTTGATTTCCTTGCATGTGGCAGATTTGGGGACACCAAGAGTAGCATAGTAGTCGCCGGAAGCAGCAGCAACCACCGTAACAAAGCGCCTGCTAGTGCCAGAGACCTTTGAATTTGAGGTGAAATAAGAAAAAGGAGAAGGAGAAGGTGAAAGAATCGAAACGAAGTTCTTGTGGGAGCGGAGATGGGTCCCACCACATAAGCACGAAGAAGAGGAAGTGGAGGGTGGGACTGGGAGAAGAAAGAGAGATACAATGGCCGTTGAATGTGGAAGAATGAAGATACGATAGCCTTTGAGAAGTGTAGATTTTTCTAATAACAGAACATGAAGACGAGGAAGCGCTTGTTTTTGTTCATGACTGTATTGTACCTCAACCTGAGGAGAATGGAGATCACTAAACACTGTTTGTGTGGGAAAATGGGGAAGAAATATTTGAATTCAATTTTCAACTACGGTTTTTTATACTATGATTTAATTATGTGTCAAAAAAAATTGATTAATACAATAATTACTTAAAATATTTAATTTTTATAATAATATAATAACATATTATAAAATTTTACATTAATAATAAATTAAAATCAAATTTAATATTTATTTATTTATATTTATATTTATGGTAGTGGTAGGAAAAAAAAAAGGAAAGGACATATCGGACCCAATTACGCAAATTGTGGTACCTGAGAAATCAGACTGCTCGTTTTGAGGGGTGAAAATTTGAAGAAGAAATAAAAATAAATTTCCCTTTTTCATGTGTCCAACCAATCGTTATGGTATATATAGAAAAATTTATATTACGTTAATAAGCTCGTTAATAAAATTTATTAAACTCAAATTAATGTTATTATATATAGAGAGATATAGAGTAAAAATGATACGCATATAAATCAATAAATTATAATAACGATCTAATAAGGTTACTGAGTAATTAATGGAAAAGTCTTGTTCCGTTGTGAAAAAGTTGATAACTAAACCTTGCTGTTAGATGTTTGATTTTACAAATTAAAACACAATTATGCAATCACTAACATAATTTGTCATGTAAATTAGTGCCATTAGATTAAAGATTTAGTAGATGTATTTTTCTTGATAAAGAAATTTTAAATTATTATTATTATATTTCAGTATATTTAAATAAACTTTTTTTTAAAAAATGAAACACTAAAAAAGTGCATTTTGTACTTTTTTTTTAGCTAGATTTTAGTGTTTCTAAAAAAAACTTTTTCTATAACATAAAAATGTTGTTCAAATATAAGAGACTATCTTCTCAAAAATTGTAAAAAAAAAAAAACAATAAAGTGGGGAAATAATTATAGATAATTGAATTAATTGACAAATAATCTTATTTGTAATGTCAAATTCTATAGAATCACCCCTGAACTAGGAACAGCAGCCATGCCTTGAACCTACAGGAGCTACGCAAACTACAACAATAATTGACTTCTTTGGGATAAAAATAAACACTAGACATAATTAATTAACCAGATGCAGCTATTTTGCTGCCTTTATTATGATACTCTACACACTGATTGCGTTAGAAGACATCAGGGAAACGCCCAGGAAAGGCGTTGCTCTGTTGAGCCTGCTTCAAATGCATTGCCAAAGCATAGTTATTCACCTGTCAACAAACCCATAGATACAGGATTCATCAGTACGCACAAAACCATCTTTTTTTAAAATGCAAGACCTTAATCATAGATATTTTTGGGGGGTGATGGTTGATCTTAGATTTTCATCCACCATTTCCCTACAATCCCCCGTGGTCTGAAGTTAACAATGTACCAATTTTAATACGTAAAGTAATTTCTTATGTTAAGATGCAATAAATGCAGCATTGGCCCCTCCAACTTTCAACAGAAGTACAGTTGGGAGTATGGCAGAAGTGAGGAGATTGGGAGATGACCAGAGAATGAAACTTCCCACACTATTGTAAACCTGTAGATAGTGGGTTAACTCTCAACCCCATGGGAAGGAGTACATGACACAGCTAGTGCAAGATCCTTGGATGCATTTCCAGCTATCAGTATCCTAGCCACATTAGCCACATTGTGCTTCAGGAATTGACCATAAATCCCCATCATCATCATTATTAAGTCATTTCTACAATTTATGTGATAACATCATTTCCTTCCTTTCTATACTGTTTTACACAGGGAGGGGATCTAAAATTTAAGTAGATTATATTTGAATTTCCAACCTTCTCTTAAACTTTTTAAAATTATGAGAATTATTAAAACCTGTTGCTCAAAGGGTGAACAGTGTGACTGTGAACAAAACAGAGATAAAGCTGATTCAGACCTCAAGAGTTCTGATCTGCTCCTGGTATTGAGACACCAACTGCTTCAAATGCTGCAACTCTTGGTTCTTATCCTCATAATCAGAAAAACGCTCATGCTGGATTCTAAAAGCGCTTTTAAAAGAATTCTTCTCCTTAATCAACACTTCAATTTGCTCTTTCAGCATCAAATTTTCCTGAAAATAAAAAAATTCTACCATCAATTTGCTCCTGAAAATGAAAACATTCTAGAAAAGATGCAGCCGAAGCATTATACTTCTAAATATCTCCTATTCATTCTAGAAAAAATTACACAATCCTTTGACATGAACACATATTAAAGAGTATCAGACACTAATGCCCTCTATATTCTTTGCATGTCTATTCTAAGAAGATCCCCATAGAACAGAATGTCTAAGCAGAGTAAGTTCCACCCTCTCCCCCCACAGTGTTATCTTCTCATATAAGCATGTGAAACTTAAAAAAGATACATACAATCATTACACACAACAACAAAGTGAAGATAGAGTCCAAAAATTTGGATGTACCATCATCAGCTCTGGTCTATAGTACACTCTTCCTCAAACAAACCAGTCTTAAAACACCCAATATCTTCCAACTACTACTTCAATAATCCCTTGCCAATAGAATACAGCATGCAGTTACGTTGCCCATCACAAAGGACATTCACTTAGTGACAAGCAAGACATAGATACTGGTTGATTAATATCAATCTTAATTCTTAAATGATTCTAGCATGAATACCTTTTGTAAAACATTTGTTGCCTCAGCACTTGCACGCGCACTGATCGATTTTTCTAGAACCTCCAGCATTCTAGCAGCACGGGCTCTAGCATCGTCAACACTAGTAGCAATCATCATTTCTCTTACAAAAAACTCAACCCATTCTGCTCCATCCGCAGGAAGGTTGTTCAAAGCTGACTGACTTCCAGAAGCAGATGCATTGCCATACCCATCATCTTCCAATTTAACTGCAAGTTTTACCAAAAAAATAAATAATATTGTCAATTTCTCATTAATAAGGCACAGAATACTAGTTAAAAAAAATTGCAGCTTATAACAAGAAAGCACAATGAGCATTCGATTGAAATTTGAAACTCTTGTTTTTGGGTGGTAACACACGCACAAATGAATAGGTACTAACTACTCAGAGGCTTAATCTGTATACAGTAAATCCAACTTAAGTTGATGCAATACAAAAGTGCATATTGCAGTTAAGAATCACTCATGGACTACCAAAGGCTGCTCTCATCTGACAACTCATTCAATTCAGCTTCCTATCCTTTAGCCCTTGTCCAGGTCACAAGAGAAGAGGTAGTACACTAGTACTATGCATCATAAGGTGATTAACAGGAAAAAGACCCTATAGGAGAATATGAAAAAGAATAACTTTTTTCTCCTAAACAATTTTAGTTTACTAAACATTTAATTGCAGGTGTCAACCATACCTGTATGCACATTAACCTCAGATTCTTCAGCAGTTCCAGAATTTCCATCTGCAGTTTCCAAGCAAAGCTCGTTCAGCCTCTTAATGGCAGCATCCAGATCATTGCCACATTCTTGGAGTGCTCTCTCAAGGATCTGAAACGCAAAATATCAACGGATAAGAGATAAGAGTAAGACAAAATACAGAAGAGAGTCAACAATCAACTATGCAATCCATTTGCTGACATTAACCTATAACATTACAAGTAACTGACTAATCAAAGGTAAAAAATTCTTCTCTCTTCTATAAATTAAAAAAGGAACAAGTTAATGCCTCAAAAATATGATTTTTAAACCACCGATTACCTATTTTTTTTCTTCAAAGATTCATCGGTTACTCAATTCAAATTAACATATTATTGTTATTAAATTATTATCATTCCATAAGCCTAGGAATAGATAAATCTCAAATCAAAAAGAAGCAGACATTGAAATATTGGATCACGCCAAAAATAAAATAAAATACATTTTCTATTATACTATAAATGAAAACAAAAAAAAATCACCACGAACCGCATGAAATCAAATAATCAAGACAGGGATATAACGGAAAAGAAATACCAGGTCTTCCATATGAGGAAACACAGCGCGAAGGTGGTCGATGAGAGTGGGGGTCGGGAAATGAATCGGGGAGGTGGAGGAGGAACAACGCAACCTCTTGGAGAGTGGAGGGGAAGGAGGAAGTTCTTCAAAGAAAGATCTCTTGCTTCCGCACACAGCAGCAGACATCGTTCAATGCTACTACCAAATCCTTCTTCTTCGCTGTTATTCCGCGACCACCCCGATTGATTCCTCCAAATACCAATTCAATCCGAAATGGGATAGATAGGGTTAGGGTTTGTGAGAAAGATGAAGAAGGAGGGGTTTTCTTGGGGGTTAGGTTCTCAGATGGTGGAGTTCTGAAGAAAAAGTTGTGGACTATTATTATATATATAAGTGCGAGAAGGAGAAGACGGTGGGGAAGGTATATTTCCACGTGCTTGCGGGCGCGTTGGTTACAGTCTAACAATTCTTGTCGGAAATTCGAAAAAAGCCCGAAATGATAATGCGGCCTTTTCTTTTTTACCATAATTTAGAAGAGGGAGCGTCGCTTGTCAATTATTAAAATTTTGCCGCATATTATTTATTTATAGGGAAATGATTTTTTAATGTAATTTGGTAAAAATAATGTTAATTTAATTTGTTTTGAAAATTAATAAAGTATTTAATTATATTAAATAATAATTTATATATGATTAACTAATAATTTATCTTCATTTTAATATTTAATGCGTGGTTAACTATATGTAAATTATTGATTAATGAAATTAGATACTTAGTTAATTTTTAAAACAAACTAAATTGATATTATTTTACTAAGTTGACCTAAAATGTCATTTTTCCTTTATTTATTATCATATTTTTATAAATAGATAATTCTCTTATTTAGTAATTTTATAAAAAAAATAAAGTAACTTTTTAATTAATTATAATGGGAAATTATAATTTTTTCAATTTAATTATAAATTTTCATCTCTTATGCCTATTCCTTTTTTAAAAATATTTTATACAAAATGAATAAAAATACGATCAAATTTAGTTTGTTTTTATGTGGTTTGAGTTGATATTACCGTGTAATTCTATGATTTTGATTTTCTTAATTTGTTTCTCATGATTAGTTTTATTAGCATAAAGCTTCAAATGGTATCATTTTGTTAAATTCATGTAGCGATTGGCTTTTATTGTGAAATGTTCAAATAATTTTTAAAAACCTCGTGATTTCTACATTTTTATCTAATTGTCTTTCAACTTCTTTTATATACACATCAAGGGTATTTATTATTTGGGATTTTTCTTCAACAAAATAAATAATCATATAGACTTTGTTTGTTTTGAGATAAACGAAGAAGAGATAAATATAAAAGAAATATGAAAACTCTCTTATTTGGTTAAAGAATAAATAGAAAAAAAATAAAAAATAATAATAGGTTTTATAACTTTTTCATTTCGCTTTTAAAGTGAGAAGAAATAAATAAATGAGTAAAAGTGAAAATTTGACTAATATATAATTTTTTTTGTTGTTTTATAAATAAAAAAATAAGGATATGTATTTACAATAAAATTTAATTTTTTTTTTTATTTCTCTCTCAATTCTTTTAATCCATATAATTTAAAAATTTACTTATTTTTTACTATATTTCTCTTCTCCCTATTTCTTTTTACTGTATTTCTTTTCACTCTATTTCTCTCATAATACAAATAAAACTATAATGAATAAATGTGACAAAGTATATTTTCCCACTAAAAGATGGAATATCAAAATATCTGCATATATCAATGTATATAATTTAAAATAAAAAACAAAACATCTAGTGACATTTTTTCTAATATGTTTTGGTTTGCATTCCTTTATTGCAATCAACACGTAAACTATAATCGATAAAATTTAGATTTGGAAAAATTACACCCTTTACTAATATCTCTAACGTTTGTGTAGGTACATTACTCAAATGTACATCTCACAACAGAGCATTCATTTAACAACTTATGCTTAATTCTAACGTTACAATGAAAATTAAGGAGGGATTGAAGAAAAATATCATAAAGTTTCAATTTATATAAATCACCAATAACAATTCAAGAACAAAAAAATATAGATATGTATTCTTATACAAATTGAAACAATTATGTCCAAGCTACTAAGATTGGACTAATGGTGAGGGGTTTAGGTAGTTTGTAAAATATCATAAGTTCAAACCTCTCTGCTATCATTATATCCAAAAAGAAACAATCATGTTCAAACTTAAAATTATATTCATAAACATTAGATTGTGTAAATATGTTCAGAATCACAAATTTTGGAAATTAATTTAATTTATAAATGAAATTATTTATTTGGAAAGTTATAAATTAGGAATTAATTTAATCTTGAAATTCTTTTGATTCAAGATATGTGTATTTAAAAAAGCATTCAAATTTAGTTGTATTTTAGTGGATTTTATTTGATTTATTTTAGTTTTAATTGTTTTAAATTGACATTTTTATCCTTATTAGTACATATATTTTATCTAATGGTAATAAAGTAAAATTATTAAACACAAAATTATTTTCATTCATCTTTAGAGTATCACAAACATAAAAATTGATTTGAAAATCAATTCAAACCAAATAAAAAAATTAATATTTTAATAATTTCAAACACAACGTAAACAAAATTATGTTCCTAAATATTGAAGTTATACAAAGAGTTTGAAATAGGAACAGGTTTTGGCCAATATCCAAGATAAAATAATAAGTCCGCATGCCTTCAATTTGAGCATTCATATGGTTCCCCATGAACATAAAAACTCCCTATTTGGGCTTGTGATTTGCCTCATAAAGAATCAATGCATCGGGTCAAATATATGAACAGTAGCTTTACAATTAAGCCACAGTGTTATTAGAAACTTCTATTAATTTTAAGGACTTAATTTTAATTTGTATTAAAAAAATTTATAATATCATTTAATTATGTAAAAATAAATTAATAAAAGAATTAGACTATTACAATAAAAATTTAACATCTTTAATAATATATTAACACATTATTAAATGACAATATAATTATTTTTATATGATCAAAATTAAACTCCAATTTTAATTTAAAACATGCAAAAAGCATCATGTTTACCTTTTATTTTTTAACTAATATTTATGTTTCAGACAATCTTTACGATAGTGGCATACCTTCTTTCTAAAGTAACATCTTTCGTCTTTTTGTTCCTTCGTACCAGCTTGAGCACTTTCAGGAGGGTTTTGTTCCCCTTAAACTCATTTGACTTTCATCTTGGGTCCTTTACCAGATTATTGAACAGTGTTATAACGATGAGAAGAAATATCATAAGGATGCAAATTTTACTTCCTTTCGAATGCTGGAACGTGTGAAACCAATATTGAAAGTGAGAAAAATTTGAAACAAACAAGTTATAAAACGGCACATTGTTTTAGATTGTTTTGTAGTTTGTCCTAAACCCAATTATCAAATATAAATCATTTATCACCTATTGTTGACCGTTGGCAACAATTATTGTAATTGTTTGATATGCAAACTTGTGGAAAATGACACCAAGATGGCGTTAAGGTTTCAATCTTCGATGAAGGTTTTGTATGAGTTTAAACTGTTAGCATTGAGAGCGAATGTAGTAGCCTACGAGACCTTGCAAGCTATGTTGGCGTAGTAAAGACTCCAAATCAAATAGGTATTTTTGAGCTTTTCAATAATGTATTTTAGAAGGTTACACATCAATAATTACTAGATAATGCAAAATGAATAGAGTAAGAATTGTTATAAAAGTTCATGAATGATGTATTATCTAGATTTTCTCTTCAAGTATAACACAAATTTCAAAATTATAATAAAAGGAAAACAAATCATAGTTATTTGTTTGTTAGGTTACAGAGATCATATTATTAACAGATTCCAGGCAAAAGAGATTAATAAGGTTACGGTAGTTGGGAGAATGACAATTTTTTTTCTCTTTTATAAACATTTTTCTTTCAGTTCACGTATGAAATTAATTAAATATTATTAAATTAATTTAATTAATAATATATTTATAATTAACTAAATATTAGATATCAAAATCAAAGTAAATTATGGTTAAATATAAATAAATTATTAATTATGTTAATTTAATATTTAATTATTTCTATAAAACTGGAATGAAAAACTTACCAGGGAGCGTAGTTTTTTTTTTGTCATTCTCCCAATTTAATTTTGGTTGTAAATTGGATACATAATTTACAGTTTTTATTAATCGACAAAATTCTGAAATGCCTTAGCTCCACTTACTTCTCGCGCTCTTCCTTTCTCGTCACTGAGACAGAGGACGAACACTGATAAACCCTAGAACCAGCTACGCAAGCCATCCAAGGCTCTTCGTTCGATCCGCGAGAACATGCTCTGAAAGCACCAGCATTCTTCGCTACATCGATAAAGATCACTAGTTCATCGAGTTTCCAAGATGTGGAACAACGGCCAGATCGCGCCGCCGGGAACTTCCGGTTCATCGATTCCTCCGCCTCCGGCAGCGCAACCGTCGTACACGGTGCTTCCTCCTCCGCCCGCGGAGTCCGAGGCGGAGGCAGAGGCTCGGCTCGAGGAGAAGGCTCGAAAATGGCAGCAGCTGAATTCAAAGCGATACAGCGATAAGAGGAAATTCGGTTTCGTCGAGACGCAGAAAGAGGATATGCCTCCTGAACACGTGCGGAAAATAATCAGGCACGTGCTCTCTGTTCTCTCACCATTTATGCTGTCTCCCAGTTTGTTATCTCTTTGATACCATTTGTAATTTTTCTTCGCTGTTCTTAATTATTTCAGGGATCATGGCGATATGTCGTCAAAAAAATTTCGACATGATAAACGTGTTTATCTTGGTGCGCTTAAATTCATCCCACATGCAGTTTACAAGCTCCTGGAAAATATGCCAATGCCATGGGAGCAGGTATTATTCATTTTCAAATATCACTTGTTCTTTGTAGCTTACGTGTGTAGTGGTGCTTTGCTAATTAATACCAGCTCCAAATCAACTTTTTGTGATTGTAGGTCCGAGACGTGAAGGTCTTGTACCATATTTCTGGGGCTATTACATTTGTTAATGAAATACCGTTGGTTGTTGAGCCTATTTATCTGGCTCAGGTATGTTGTTGTTCTCGCACCTCATAGAAGTTTGATTGCTATAAAGTTTGCTATACTGTGTATGATCATGATATACCCTTTTTACCTCAATGGTTATTAACTAAGTCAACTTGTTTACAGTGGGGTACAATGTGGATCATGATGAGAAGGGAGAAGAGGGATCGTCGTCATTTCAAGAGGATGCGGTTTCCCCCGTTCGATGATGAGGAGCCTCCGTTAGATTATGCTGATAATCTTTTAGATGTTGATCCACTAGAGCCGATTCAGCTTGAGATGGATGAAGAGGAAGATTCTGCTGTGTATACTTGGTTTTATGACCATAAGCCTCTTGTGAAAACAAAGCTCATAAATGGTCCTAGTTACAGGAAATGGCATCTTTCCCTTCCTATAATGGCAACTCTGCATCGGCTAGCTGGGCAGCTTCTGTCTGATTTAATTGACCGCAATTATTTCTACTTGTTTGACATGGAGTCCTTTTTTACAGCCAAGGCTTTGAACATGTGCATACCGGGTATATGGCTTTCTTTCTTGTATATATTTATCGTTTATAGTAAAAAAAAAAATAAAATTATTTGCTATTAACTGGTTTATAAGTAGAACTTTAGATATTGATTGAGGTTAAGACCTCATCAAGCTAGAGAATTGGTAATTATGAAACAACATACGAATGCAGATTGTGATGAACTTTAGAAGGCATAACAATTTTTTTTGCTTATAACATTATGCTAACGTGGATATTCAAAATCATGTGTTAATCTTTGTCACTAATACCCTCCAGGTGGCCCTAAGTTTGAGCCTCTGTACCGTGACATGGAGAAGGGAGATGAGGACTGGAATGAGTTTAATGACATCAATAAACTCATTATAAGGTCGCCACTTAGGACGGAGTACAGAATTGCATTTCCTCATCTCTATAACAATAGGCCTCGCAAAGTAAAGCTTTGTGTGTACCATACTCCCATGGTCATGTACATAAAAACTGAAGATCCTGATCTACCTGCATTTTATTATGATCCCCTGATACATCCAATAACCAGTGCTAACAAGGAGCGACGTGAGAAGAGAATTTATGATGAGGATGATGATGATGATTGGATATTGCCAGATGGTGTGGAACCTTTACTTAAAGATACGCAACTTTATACAGACACCACAGCTGCTGGAATCTCCTTGCTGTTTGCTCCTCGCCCTTTTAACATGAGATCTGGTCGCATGAGGCGGGCAGAAGATATTCCTCTTGTGTCAGAATGGTATAAGGAGCATTGGTAAGTTGTAACCTTCCTCCCATGACATGCTTCATAGTGAGTCTTGCACTGGGTAATCATGCCCGTATCATCTCATTTTCCCTAATATATAACCTTTTCTTTTTATTTTTCCAACAGTCCTCCATCATATCCAGTTAAAGTTCGGGTTAGTTATCAAAAGTTGCTGAAATGCTTTGTGTTGAATGAGCTGCATCATAGACCACCTAAGGCTCAAAAAAAGAAGCACTTATTCCGATCTCTCCAAGCAACCAAGTTTTTTCAAACCACAGAACTTGATTGGGTTGAAGCTGGTCTTCAAGTTTGTAGGCAGGGGTATAACATGTTGAATCTGTTGATACACAGGAAAAATTTGAACTATCTTCACCTTGATTATAATTTCAATCTAAAGCCTGTCAAAACTCTGACTACAAAAGAACGGAAGAAATCACGGTTTGGTAATGCTTTTCATCTTTGTCGTGAAATCCTTCGTTTGACGAAACTAGTGGTGGATGCCAATGTCCAGTTCCGTTTGGGTAATGTTGATGCTTTCCAGCTGGCTGATGGCCTCCAATATACCTTTTCACATGTTGGTCAGTTGACTGGTATGTATCGGTACAAGTACAGGCTTATGCGGCAAATAAGAATGTGCAAAGACTTGAAACACTTGATTTACTATCGCTTTAACACTGGGCCTGTTGGTAAGGGACCTGGCTGTGGGTTTTGGGCACCGATGTGGAGAGTTTGGTTGTTCTTTCTTCGTGGTATAGTGCCCCTTCTTGAACGATGGCTAGGCAATTTACTTGCACGGCAATTTGAGGGGCGCCACTCAAAAGGAGTGGCAAAGACTGTCACTAAGCAGCGTGTTGAGAGCCACTTTGACCTAGAGCTTCGAGCAGCAGTTATGCACGATGTGCTTGATGCCATGCCTGGTAATCATTATTCATTTAGCATTGTTTACTCTTTCGGCATTCTGAATTTCCTTTCACTGAGTGGCTTGTTCCAGTTTTCTTTCTTTGAGATTTGCTGAAGTTAAGGTGCTTTTTATCCGCCCCCCCCCCTGCTTCTCTCTCTGAATGGCAGAGGGTATAAAGCAGAATAAGGCAAGAACTATACTGCAGCATTTGAGTGAGGCTTGGCGCTGCTGGAAAGCAAATATTCCTTGGAAGGTAAATGGCTATTTGATTTTGATTTCAAGACTAACTGGATTGCAGGTGAAATTTTATATATAATACATGCTTGGCTGCCAATGAGAGTTGGCTCAATTGCCACTGTGAAAACCGAAAAACACAAAAGTAGTTTTTGAGAACATGTTAAAGTTGTTCTGTGTTTTTGATTCTTAAAAGATTTTGAAACACAGTTTCTAAATACAAGAGCAAAACTCCATTCCCAAACATGTTTTATTGTTCTTTTGTTTTTAAAAACAAAAAAATAATTTTCAAGAATAGAAACCAAACAGGTCCTAGGTTTCCCCTTTTCCTTTTAATTTTATAAAAAAATTATTGGCCTCATTTGAATCTTGTTTTCTGTCCAATTGATGATTTCCTTACTGTGGCAATGTGTAGGTTCCTGGTCTGCCGGTTCCCATAGAGAACATGATCCTTCGTTATGTGAAATCAAAAGCAGACTGGTGGACAAATGTTGCTCATTATAATCGTGAGCGTATAAGAAGAGGTGCAACTGTGGATAAGACTGTTTGTCGTAAGAATCTTGGAAGATTGACACGCCTCTGGCTGAAGGCAGAGCAGGTGCATTTAGTGTTCTTTATGTTTATTTGAATTTTTATTGCCTCACTATTTTTGAATAATTGATCTGAGTTGTCTTTATAGAAATTGTCTTATTCTTTGTTAATTATCTATTAAGTCTCTTTCCCTGTTCATTTATCCTTGTTGCAGGAACGTCAGCACAATTATTTGAAAGATGGTCCTTATGTTACTCCTGAAGAAGCTGTTGCTATCTATACAACAACGGTACATTGGTTGGAATCAAGGAAGTTCTCCCCTATTCCATTTCCACCTTTATCATACAAGCATGATACGAAGTTGCTTATCCTTGCTCTTGAGAGGTTGAAAGAATCGTACAGTGTTGCAGTGAGATTAAATCAACTGCAAAGAGAAGAGTTGGGGCTGATTGAGCAAGCTTATGACAATCCACATGAGGCTTTGTCACGAATCAAGCGTCATCTTCTCACTCAGCGTGCTTTCAAAGAAGTATGTTAATATTTAATTAAAAAATAGTTAGCTTCAGGATGTTCGTTACTAGCACAGAAGTGACAGAGCAGGTATGATTTTATTTTTTTTTTGGCAGGTTGGAATAGAGTTTATGGACTTATATAGCTACTTGATTCCGGTTTACGAGATAGAGCCTCTTGAGAAGATTACAGATGCTTATCTTGATCAGTATCTATGGTATGAAGGTGACAAGCGCCATCTCTTTCCCAACTGGATCAAGCCAGCAGATTCAGAGCCACCTCCACTTCTGGTTTACAAATGGTGTCAGGGTATAAACAATTTGCAAGGTATATGGGATACCAGTGATGGCCAGTGTGTTGTGATGCTGCAGACCAAGTTCGAGAAGTTTTTTGAAAAGATTGATTTAACAATGCTAAACAGGTATGCACTTTGTAAATCACTTTGTTGATGTAATCAGGCCCATCATTACTTCTAAATTAATTTGTGGTGTTGCAGGCTTCTGCGTTTGGTGCTAGACCATAATATTGCTGATTATGTCACTGCAAAAAACAATGTTGTGTTGTCGTACAAGGATATGAGCCACACAAATTCATATGGTCTTATTCGTGGTCTACAGTTTGCATCCTTTGTTGTTCAATATTATGGACTGGTACTGGATCTATTGCTTCTTGGGCTCACTCGAGCTAGTGAGATTGCTGGCCCACCACAGATGCCAAATGAATTCATTACTTACTGGGACACAAAAGTTGAGACAAGGCATCCCATCAGGCTGTATTCTCGTTACATAGATCGGGTTCATATATTATTCCGCTTCACTCATGAGGAGGCTCGAGATCTCATTCAGCGATATCTCACTGAGCACCCTGATCCTAACAATGAGAACATGGTGGGGTACAATAATAAGAAGTGCTGGCCAAGAGATGCAAGAATGAGGCTCATGAAACATGATGGTATTTATTTTTCCTTTAACCTTGTGTGGGTTCTAATTTGTTATTTTTACACTGGTTCTAATGTTTGGCAAATGACGATATACTTTTTTGTGTCCATTTCAGTCAATCTTGGGAGGAGTGTCTTCTGGGATATGAAGAATCGTCTTCCTCGAAGCATCACAACTTTAGAGTGGGAAAATGGCTTTGTTTCCGTTTACAGCAAGGATAATCCAAACTTGCTTTTTAGCATGTAAGTATTGAGATATCTTAAGCAACTGAAGTTTCTAATTTTGTACTTTAGTTTTGAAAATGAAATGGTTATCTTTGTCAAATTCTTTTCACTTTGCATTTCAAGTTTTTCAGAGTTTTAAACTGGCCATGGATGTCTAACCTGATATGATAGTGATTGAATTTGTAGTTTTAAATGGTCCGCCTCTCAGTCAATTTCTTTCAGTATACGTCCTCTCCTCCCCCATAAAAAAATCTGCATTTCTATCTGTTTGCTTCTTTGGTTGTTGCCATTTTTATCAAATTGTCATTAGTGACTTTGTGTTTTTGGTCCTTTTTTTGGGGCTTTGATTTTTCCTGTAACCTATTACCTATATATGATGACTGAAGTTCTCTTTGCTGACACCTCTCAATGACCTACAGGTGTGGATTCGAAGTACGGATACTTCCTAAAATTAGAATGACTCAAGAAGCATTCAGCAACACAAGAGATGGTGTCTGGAATCTACAGAATGAACAGACCAAGGAAAGGACAGCTGTTGCTTTCTTAAGAGTTGATGATGAACACATGAAAGTGTTTGAGAATCGAGTGAGGCAGATTCTTATGTCTTCAGGATCTACTACATTCACAAAAATTGTCAATAAGTGGAATACAGCTTTAATAGGTAAGTGAAGTTGAAATCTTATGTGTATTGTAAGACCTCTTCACAGTTGTTATCATCATTTTTCTTGTTGAATTTGGTTCTTATTAGGACTCATGACTTACTTCCGGGAGGCAACTGTGCATACTCAAGAGCTGTTAGATTTGCTAGTTAAATGTGAAAACAAAATTCAGACTCGTATTAAGATTGGACTCAACTCTAAGATGCCTAGCAGGTAAATAATCAGATATTGTTCTTAGTACTTTATTTGAAGCTTTTGGGTTCAAATGTTCAGATATTTGGTGCTGTATATTCTATCAGGTTTCCTCCTGTCATTTTCTACACCCCCAAAGAAATTGGAGGGCTTGGCATGTTGTCCATGGGTCACATTTTGATTCCACAAAGTGATCTCCGATACAGTCAGCAGACAGATGTTGGTGTAACCCACTTCAGGAGTGGGATGAGTCATGAAGAGGACCAGCTGATTCCCAACCTTTATCGCTACATACAGGTGAACCTCAAATTTCCCCCCATTATATGTCATAATCTATGTGCATATGCACTTACATATAATATAGGTTCATTCATATATTCCTATGTTCAACTTTTTTATGTTCTCTTGAATCATTGACAGCCTTGGGAGAGCGAGTTCATTGATTCGCAGCGTGTCTGGGCTGAATATGCATTAAAAAGGCAGGAAGCACAAGCACAAAACAGGCGTTTGACCCTTGAAGATCTGGAAGTGAGTGTTCTGATGCCTTCTTAATGCTTTAAATGTTGGGGTTTGGATGTTAGTTTTTGTCCAGATGGTAGCAATGCGCCTTTGTGTTTTTTCGCCAAGGGAATTTTACTTAATTGATTTTCAGAAACTAATATATTCACTCTAACTCTGTTTGACAGGATTCATGGGATAGAGGAATACCACGTATAAACACTTTGTTTCAGAAGGATAGACACACTTTGGCTTATGATAAAGGATGGAGGGTGCGTACAGACTTCAAGCAGTACCAAGTTCTGAAACAAAATCCCTTCTGGTGGACACACCAGAGGCATGATGGGAAGTTGTGGAACTTGAACAATTATCGAACTGATGTTATTCAAGCCCTTGGAGGTGTTGAAGGAATTCTTGAACATACTTTATTCAAAGGAACATAGTAAGTCTTATTTTCCTTTGAACTTCCTTTACTGTTGAATTTGGGGAGGGATTTTCCATTGCTTAACCATATTACGAAGCAGAAAATATCCTTAGTTCATCCATATATTTATACATTCTATTTATTTGACATCTTGTGTATTCATTTCATCACCTGCTTGTGAGCTGTAGACCATCATTTTCCCATATATTAGATCATTAGAGGGTCTAGGAAGCATAAAACACAGTGTTGGTATTAGTGTTCAGTATTTAGCAGGCTATACAGAAAAAGTTGTAATTGACCTACTGACTACTGTTGTCTTTCACTTTCAGTTTTCCAACTTGGGAAGGTCTCTTCTGGGAAAAGGCTTCAGGCTTTGAGGAATCTATGAAGTATAAGAAGCTAACCAATGCTCAGAGATCT
Organism: Styphnolobium japonicum; assembly: GCA_023212625.1. Classification (NCBI taxonomy): domain Eukaryota; kingdom Viridiplantae; phylum Streptophyta; class Magnoliopsida; order Fabales; family Fabaceae; genus Styphnolobium; species Styphnolobium japonicum. The sequence goes on along the minus strand of JALBWW010000007.1, from coordinate 6,304,881 downwards.
GGTCTCAACCAGATCCCCAACCGTAGGTTTACTCTTTGGTGGTCACCAACCATAAATAGAGCCAATGTTTATGTGGGTTTCCAAGTGCAGCTAGATCTGACTGGTATTTTCATGCACGGGAAAATACCAACCTTGAAGATATCTCTTATTCAGATATTCAGAGCTCACTTGTGGCAGAAGATCCACGAGAGTGTTGTCATGGATCTCTGTCAGGTTTTGGATCAGGAGTTGGATGCTTTGGAGATTGAAACTGTCCAGAAGGAAACAATTCATCCGAGGAAAAGCTACAAAATGAACAGCTCTTGTGCTGACGTTCTTCTATTTGCTGCGCATAGATGGCCAATGTCAAAGCCTAGTCTTGTAGCTGAATCTAAGGATGTTTTTGATCAGAAGGCAAGCAATAAGTACTGGATTGATGTGCAGCTTCGATGGGGTGATTATGACTCTCATGATATTGAGCGGTACACACGGGCCAAATTTATGGATTACACAACAGATAATATGTCTATATATCCATCTCCTACTGGTACATCTCTATCAGTTTCCTCTGCTCCTTTATATGTTTTTTATATGTAGAGTTGAACTAATCATTGCTTTCAATGCAGGGGTAATGATTGGCCTTGATTTGGCTTATAACTTGCACTCTGCATTTGGCAACTGGTTCCCTGGGTCAAAGCCACTGCTTCAGCAGGCCATGAATAAGATCATGAAGGTAACATAATCATACATAAAAATTCATGTTATAAAATTATAAATCATTCGTACATCACAAAGCTGTTGCTATGACTTGTTTTTAAGTTTTAACCTATATCCCCATGCACACCAACCATCTCCACTAAGCTCAGGTGGATGTGGTGTAAACCTAAATATGTTATTTCTTTAATTATGTAACATTTAATGTTTTACTAATAATCTTGTGCATATGCAGTCAAACCCTGCGTTATATGTGTTGAGAGAGCGAATAAGGAAAGGTTTGCAGTTGTATTCTTCTGAGCCTACAGAACCATATTTGTCTTCCCAAAACTATGGAGAGATATTCAGCAACCAAATAATATGGTTTGTTGATGACACTAATGTATATCGTGTTACAATCCATAAGACTTTTGAAGGAAATCTTACAACGAAACCCATCAATGGTGCCATATTTATTTTCAATCCAAGGACTGGCCAGTTGTTTCTTAAGGTTGGTTTACTTGCTCTCCTCCCTACTGGGGTTTTTCTGACATTAGTTGTCCAGGTTTTGAGCTTTCATATCATACCTTGCAGGTTATTCATACAAGTGTATGGGCTGGCCAGAAGCGTCTTGGCCAGTTGGCCAAGTGGAAAACAGCAGAAGAAGTTGCTGCTCTTGTACGGTCTTTGCCTGTTGAAGAACAGCCAAAGCAAATTATTGTCACTCGTAAAGGAATGTTGGATCCATTGGAGGTTCACCTGCTGGACTTTCCCAACATTGTTATTAAAGGAAGTGAGCTGCAGCTTCCTTTCCAGGCATGCTTGAAAATTGAGAAATTTGGGGATCTTATTTTGAAGGCTACAGAACCACAGATGGTTTTGTTCAACATTTATGATGACTGGCTAAAGAGTATTTCGTCGTACACTGCATTCTCCAGGCTGATTCTGATTCTCCGTGCACTTCATGTGAATAACGAGAAGGCAAAGATGTTACTAAAGCCTGACAAAACTATCATCACTGAACCTCATCACATCTGGCCTTCTCTTAGTGATGACCAGTGGATGAAGGTAATTTTAATTTTCAAGTGTAAGAATGAGAATTTTCATTCCTGGGTTTTAGTTTTAAGAATTTAAGTTTTTATGATATTTTTCATCTTTCTGTAGCAAGTATGGTGCTTAAGGTTTTAGAACTAGTTGCTATACCACCTTCATTATCACTAGAGACAAGTTATTTGAGACTAGAGTGGGTACTCACGTGACAAGGTTTTAGATAAAAATCTGTTTCAAATTTCTTCCCCTAAAAAATTCACATGCATTTATAATACTTGTGTTAAGACTGCCTATGTTATTTGTTGGCAGACTTGTATATAGTCCTGAATCTGCAGCTTAATGTTTTATCTTGTTATTCGTAACCTAAACATAATGCATTGACAGGTGGAGGTTGCATTAAGAGATCTTATACTCTCAGATTATGCCAAGAAGAACAATGTGAATACTTCAGCCCTAACTCAGTCCGAGATTCGTGACATTATACTTGGAGCTGAGATTACTCCACCTTCTCAACAGCGGCAACAGATTGCAGAGATTGAGAAACAGGTTATGATATTTTTCTTGCTGCTTCCACGAGACATAGAATTCAATACTATTTTTCTCTTTTTCTCTCTTTTTTCTCCTATACATGATTTTTCCTGCCACCTTATCCTTGAATATTTACTTGGGTTTTTGTATTTACTATTTTGCAGGCACATGAAGCAAATCAGGTGACAGCTGTAACAACAAAGACCACAAATGTTCATGGTGAAGAACTCATAGTAACTACCACTAGTCCCTATGAGCAAGCTGCTTTTGGTTCCAAGACTGACTGGCGTGTAAGAGCAATATCAGCCACAAATCTATACCTCCGTGTAAACCATATATATGTGAACTCAGAGGACATAAAGGTTTGCATTATATTCTCTTGATTTCTGACAATCATGTTACAAGTCCTGTCATGTGCTAACTTCGGATTTGTGGTGCAGGAAACTGGGTACACCTATATTATGCCGAAGAACATATTGAAAAAGTTCATCTGCATAGCAGATCTTAGAACACAAATTGCTGGGTACTTGTATGGCATAAGTCCTCCAGACAATCCTCAGGTTAAAGAAATTCGCTGCATTGCGATGCCACCACAATGGGGGACTCATCAACAAGTCCATCTCCCATCAGCTCTTCCTGAGCATGATTTCTTGAACGATTTGGAGCCTTTGGGATGGATGCATACTCAACCAAATGAACTTCCTCAGTTGTCGCCTCAGGTTTTTGCTGAATTTAGTTTTAATTGCTTTTTTTTTTTAGGCTTTTAATTCTAATTAAGAAATAGTGAAGTTTTTTCAGTTCTCCTTTGGAATGTAAGAATTGATTGAAAAAAGAGGAAGGAAAATATAATAAGAAACACGAAAACCGCCCCCTTCATCCCACCCGAAAAATAATAATAAAAATTGAAGTTGTGGTTTTGTTTGTGGGGAAAGTATACTATATATTTATGATCCGTGGTAAATTGTCTCACCCTAGAAATGAACATTGCAGGATCTCACCTCACATGCAAAGGTCTTAGAGAACAATAAGCAATGGGATGGCGAGAAATGTATTATCTTGACCTGCAGTTTTACTCCTGGTTCCTGTTCATTAACTGCATACAAGCTCACTCCATCTGGTTATGAATGGGGACGTGTCAATAAGGATACGGGAAGCAATCCTCATGGGTATCTTCCTACCTATTATGAGAAGGTTCAGATGCTCCTTAGTGATCGCTTCCTTGGTTTCTACATGGTAAAGCTTTCCCGCTGCCTGAAATTATTATTATTATTTATTTATCTTTTATATGATTGGTTGGTTATATTCTATCAAAAAATAATTATATATCGGGTTAAAATTATGAGGAATTTTTCTGTTTATGATTGTTTTGATGATTTTCTGGCTTTAATTTCCTAGGTTCCTGATAATGGTCCATGGAATTACAACTTTATGGGGGTGAGACACGCGTCAGGGATGAAGTATGGAGTGAAACTTGGGGCGCCTAGGGAGTATTACCACGAGGACCACAGACCAACTCATTTCTTAGAGTTCAGCAATATGGAGGAAGGTGAGACAATTGCTGAGGGAGATCGAGAGGATACATTCTCTTGAGATACAAACGTTTAGTTTATAATGAGATATACTAGTGGCAGGTCCTTTAATAGCTCTGGCCTTAAAATTTTGTAAGAATATGTTGTATTATCTAATGGTTGCACCTCGTAGGGTTCTTGCAGCAACGGTATCACATATACAGCTTTGTAAATATGTTACGAGTCAAATATTCTAATCGAGCCTTTTCTGCTTTCGCAGTTAGGTTGTCTGAGGCTTTGGATTACCTAGTACGTTTGAGTTCTTTATTCTTTGATATTTGATTCTCTAGAATTTTCCTTTTTGGCTAAGTAGAAGCAGCTTCGCTAACTAAATGCTCAAGCATTTTCAGCTTGCTCTCAGCAGCATCCATCATCCTTTTCCAGCTTGCTTTTTATTAGAAGTACTTTGTGGTCTAAGTCGAACTCTCAGCAGAAATTATTCTGAGCATAAAGTAGTCCCGTACCTTAGTGTGACGATATGCGATCTTATGAAAAAAAGAGAAAAAGCTTGAGACATCTTGAGAAAGATTAATTTTTTTAAAAAATAGTTTTTTTTTAAAAAAAAATTATTTTATATAAAATTTATCTTGTTTGTTTAAATTGTGTAAAATTGATTATAAATTAAGATTATTTTTTTTATAATTAAAAACAGTTTTTTTAAAAAAGTTATTTTAAATTTTTAATTATTTAATTTAAAATTATTTCAAAAGTTTTAAGAGAGAAATACTTATTTGTCTTTAATTAAATAACTTTTTCAATTATTTTATACATCTTTTGGTAATTTTATATATAAAAGTGATATTTTTTATTATACAATTTAAACAAAACTCTTCATTATAAAATCGATTATGAATTAACATATCCAAACATAAATTAATTTTCTCATAATCAATTTTTTAAAAAATCGATTATACACATAATCGATTTTTCACATAATATATTTTTTTTTAGGCTAATCTATTGATTCTTTCGGCCTAGTTATTCTAAACTTACCTAAACAAGTCGAGTTGAAGCCTCCTCATGCTCGACTCAATAATAGTATATGCCTAATACATTATTTTTTTTTGGTTTCTATGCCTATTACATTCTAATCAACCACTCTTCTATTTACATTTTTAGATATGGGACTATGGATTTTTACCCTTTTAAAGACTTGTGTCATCTGTAGCAGGGTTGTTAATGTGAGTTGGCGTGTTATGTCTGGATTCATTATTGTTAATGGCAAAAATAAAAATTATGCGTAATATTTTTAATTTTTCTTGAATTGAGCAAATTTTAAAATTATTTTAGAACAAAAATTACGCCTCTCATTTGGACACGGCTGACTTGTGCTAATTTCGGGTTCTCTCTGTCGTCATTCCGATTAGCAGGGTAACATCCCTACTTGGCAGGCGATGGTATAACAACTAACAAAATTATCTTAGTGGAGCTAGCGCTTAAGAGAGCTGAGGGAAGCTCAAACTCTTGCAGCTTTTGCTTCCTAATATTAGGATATTCTTGCTTTTTTACGTCAATTTGGAGGATGTAGCATTGTCAAGGGCCTAACTCTCTAAATAGTACCTTGCACTCTCATGGTTTCATACATTCCTCACACCCACAAAAAAAATCTAGAGGTTATTGACAATTTCTAATATGGCCGAGCGTGACCAAGTTCAATGGCATAGTAACAATAAGGCTGAAACATGACGGAGATCTCTGAAACTCGCAACCCAAAGGAAACACACACACACACAAAAACTACACAAACATCAATTCCTCTGAACAAGAGAACTGACACGGACAAACCCCAAGCACTCATAAATCAATGCTTCCAATCGATCGTGTGGCAAACATGCCCATGCTGCTCTAATAAATGGGCACCTAGCGTTGCTTTGCAATAATACCAAACTGCAATTCCAAAAAACTTCGCAATCTGTATTTAACATATCAAACCCATACTTCCATTTTTTATTTTTATTTTTTGCATCATTCATAGTCCAGTATTCTCCTTCAACTCATGTTTTGATTCAGTTTCTTCTGAGATGAAGTCTGAGCTGTCTTCAGCCGCTGATGTCACATCATTGTATTCTACAGCTAGAGGGCTCCTAAACATTTCACTATTCTCTATCTGAGAAAATTTATCTTTAGAATCTCCCTTCAGTATCTCTACCACCTCAAGCATGGTGGGTCTCTTCTCAGGCTGACTCTGAGCACATATGAGTGCAACAAAAACAACTCTTTTAAGCTCTTCCTCCACATAGTTACCATTTAGTCTCGGATCAGCAAGTTCACTAAATTTCTTCTCACAAGCCAATGGCAGTGCCCAATCAGTTATTGATCGCTTCATTGAGGAACTAATTTTTTCAATTGGTTTTCTGCCACTAGCGAGTTCTAGAATGAGAATTCCAAAACTGTAGACATCACAACTTTCATTTGCTTTACCTAACATAGCATATTCTGGTGCAAGGTAGCCAAGGGTACCCTTAACTCTCGTAGTCACATGTGTTGCCCCATCAGGTATCAACTTAGCAAAACCAAAATCAGCAACCCGGGCCTGGAAATCTGAATCTAACAACACATTGCTTGCTTTAATATCTCTGTGGATGATATGTGGTGTTGCTTGGTGGTGAAGATATCTGAAAGTAATAAATTTTAGAATTAATGTATGTAACAACAGTGGCAGAAGCTCATAAGGAAAGCCAGGCAGTACTCACACAATTCCCTCAGCAGACCCAATTGCAATATTCATCCGTCGATTCCAATCAAGAAGGCATTCTGCCGAGTGCTGTCCATGAACATGAGAGAGTAGGCTCAAATTCGGCATATAGTCATATACAATTAACCGTTCCTGTCCTTCAGCACAATAGCCACGTAGACTAAGAAGATTCTTGTGTCGTACTCTTGCCAATATCTCAACTTCGACAGCAAATTCCATCTCTGCTTTGTTGCTCCAAACTTTCAATCTTTTCACTGCAATCTGCATGTGTACACAGATCAAATTACCACTACTTTATAGGGATCATACATGAATATAGAATGGCAAGCAGTCAGCCTGAAGGCTGAAGAGATTTTTGAAACAGGAAAATGGGAAGACATCAATACAGTTAAGCTATTGTGCCAGGCATCAACATATTTTGAATAGCTTCAATTCACAGGCGCTAGCTAAACTGTTTGATAAGAGTTTTTTGCAGCATTAGCACCTCAAACTTTTGATCATATTCTTTAGAAATCACGTTACAAGGTCAAATCAAATCTGAAATCTCTAAAGAACCATCCATAAAGGAACAGAAATCATAAAAATGCTAATCAACAGCAAGGCATCGTGTTGTTTAGGTTCATTCACAAATCATGACGAGAAAAATGCTATACTGATATTGAAGGATTGCTGCAACAGAAAAAAAGAAGCCACTTGGGGGTGGGGGGGGGGGGGGGAAGGGTGGTCAGTTTCCACTTCCCTCCCCTACAACCCCCAATTTGATTGCAGGAAAAATGTTCTTCCGCACAGATCCCTCAGAATCTGATCCCTTTCAGCATCATGAATTACCAAGTGTTATGTAATACGTCAGATAAGTTAAATCAGTACACACACTATTGTGTTAAATTAACCATTACAACTACTCAGCATGAAATAGCAACCATAACTAGAATGATCAAGAATAACCATAAACTGCAGCTGATTTGATAAGATGCAAAAAAATAAAAAATAAAAAGAAAGTATAGTCCTACTTGCGATCCATCCCAAAGTTGGCCCCAGTACACACTGCCGAAGCCCCCTTCTCCAAGCTTGTTATCATAGTTGAAATTATTTGTAGCAGAGTGTAATTCCTTCAAAGAAAATACCCGCCATGTAGGTTGTTCTTTCTTTCGTGATTTCCTGCATGAATAGAGATTCTATTATGAACTATCCATTCGAAGAAAAAAGCATAACAGAGGCATAAGTTGGAATCTAAAAAATGTACTTTAAGAAGTCTAAAGGTATATGATAAATGAAACAGGCAACCTAGTATTCCCAGAAGGCCAGAACAGTTAATCATGCATAAGTTGTCAATTCAGTCATAAGAGTACACTCAAATCTTCTCTACCTATTTTGCCTCGAGAGTTTTACCAACCAAACTAACCCTTAATAGATTCTTCTTACTCATACCATTTTTGCTAATCCCTGTAATCTGAGCTAAACCCAGAATCTAAAACCCTCTCTAATATTCATTTTCTTAAAACACACACACACACAACCTTGAAGTCATTATTACACAAATATCTGATCCAAAACAACAATAATAAAGCCAAAGAAACAGATAGCAATGAACAGTTATTTTTAACTAGAGATTGATGAATCATTGTCATACCGATCCGAACCATTTCCGCAACAAAAGATTGTGCAAAAAGCCATAATCTTTCCACCAATCAGCCCCACCTTCTCCTGTCGCTCTCTGACTTCTCTGCACCCTCTGCCTTCTCAATCAATCAGCGAAAAATAAACAAAATCCAAACTTGAAATTGACCCACCAAACCAAATCAAGTGCTCTTGTTGTTCTTCTACTCTGAAAGCTGTTTCTTTTCTATATTCTCTGCCTAGCTCGTTTCAAAAGATGAAGGGTGATGAGCTGCCAAATTAACGTAGGCCTTTGAGTGAAACTGAAAGAATGCTTTCGTGGGCAAAAGCTGATGTTATGCGAACGTTGTAATATGGGAAAACCCAAAAAAAAAAGAGGTAAGAGAGTTATCGTTTGATGTTGCAGATGTGAGATGAAGAGGCGTGTAAGCTAAGTCTTCTTTCTTCTTCTTCCTTGTCAAGAAGTTCATCTCTTTGCATTTTTCCAAATTTAAAAAAAAAAAAACACAAATGGGGTCCATTTTATATTTTTAATAAGAAAATGGGCAATATAGTAATATAAAATTCAAAATTCTTTTTTTTTCGTTCACGCCACACTAAAATGAAATCGCTTCATAGGAAAGAAATTTAATTTTTTTAAAATTATCTTTGCACAGTGTTTGGTAAAGGTAGTAACTGGTAAATGATTAAAAACTTACTTTATTACTGTTGATGCTCTTAATAAAATTAAAATAATACTAAAGGGTCCTTAATGTGAGACAAGATAAGTGGATTTAGCAATTAAAAATAGTGTCTTGGATTAGGATGGAGGAGAAAGCCATGATTAGCAAACATAATAATAACATTTACCACAAATGTCTTTTGAAACTCATTTTGGTAGGTGCATTGCAAAACTTATCCTTTGACAGCCAATGGTTCCTACAGGAACTAGAATCGAGCCAATTACCGTTCTTTTATTTCTATAGAAAAGGTTACTCCAATGGAATGAATTATTCTTATTACATTAGATAATGGTGTAGTGTTTTATAATATAATCATTAGTTTTGAATGAGAATTTTGTTTTTGGTTTGCAGAAAATAACTTTTCAATAAGAAGTTAATGTCCCAAATAACCTGGATTTGCTCAACCAAGCATATTCTATCTTGATATTTGCACATATAATAATTCTTACATATCTTATATATCTTTATTTATTTAAGTTTTTAAATGTTAAAAAAGAAAAGAGATAGAATATGAGATAAGAAGAGAGATAAAATACGAATATATATGTGAGTGTTATTATATGTAAGTATTATTTTCTATCTAATAGTATAATTTTGTTGTGTTAACTTTATGGCCTTGGTCCAATCTAGCCAATTCTTTTATTAATTATGACTATTTGTGTGACACTTATTATTGAAAAATTCTTACTTCCTCTAGAAGTACTTTTTCTTCCTGAAACTTTTCTAGAAGTGTTATCACCATTTGATTATTAATGGGTCTCATATAATTAGTGAAACCCACATAAAATTAATGGTAATAATTTGAATGGAGGAAGAAAAAACTTACACTTAGCAACAAGCCAATTAGAAGTCAATTGAGGGCTGCCAAGGTTTGGTGTCTGAAGAAAACAAGACACGCATGTGAGGCAATATTCCTTTCTATGCTTCTTTTGCTCCTTTTCTTTTCTTCAATTTTTGTGCAATTTTATATGTTTGTTCTTAGTTTTTATTTTTGTTATAAATTCTTAGCCCTTTTTAATTATTAATCTTTTGTTTTTCTGACAACAATGGTTGAGAAAAAAAAATTACTATACCTTGTATACGATAAATTATTTCTTGAATAATTTTATGAGATAATTATGCCATCATAGTTTCTTCCCCGTTGATGTTTATTAGATATTAATTGTCACAATAGTCTCTTTTCTTTTTCAATGTGAAACACAATATTTTGCCTTGTCAGCTGTGGTTTTCCATCTTGAGGGGTAAAAGTTAAATATAATGTTCTATGTCCTTATGATGGATGGATAATAATACAGAGACGGATAGTTTTGGGAGCTATAACTTGCCACTTTGTTTGATTGTGACTAAATAAATTAATTAACATCTATTTTCCACATACAGGTAAGGGTTGAATAACACAAATGAACTTTTTCCTTCACAAGTTCACAATGTTCACATGATACAACGACATTAAAAATTTTACAATACATTTTATGTGGTTCTAAATAATTAATTTTTTTTAAATACTATTGACACGTAACATGACAATAAAAGTTAAATACTCTGAAGATAAAAATATAACTTACAAACAATCTAAATAATAAAAAAAAAAACTCAAATTGGGTACGCGTGCCTATTTTACCAGTCTACATACTGTAAATAATTCTTCAAAAATAAGAAAAATTAGAGAATATATTCAATTGTCAGGATTTTGTTCCTTTTTAAACAATGAAAAGAAAAACACCCATATTCAACAAGTGTGGAGATGGAATTCCTATGCGCTTTTTTTGTGGAAAAAAAAATATTACACCCATATACAATATAAAGTATGGTTGTTTTAGATTTTTCGAAGATACAAACGGGCGTTAGGCAAAAATAAAAAAAAAAATTCACTTCTTACAAAATTATCTTGAAAAATTTAAAAGCTCCGTTTGTATTTAGAAGAAATTTAAACAAACATGCAGATAGACAAAGAAATAAGGTAAATATGACTAGGTGAAAGACAAAAGTTTTATTTTTTCTCCCACACTACGATTGTGGGATACTGTAATTTATTTATTTTGCTAATACTAGGAAATTTTGTTTAGCTACATGAAATTGGGAAGAGAGTGTGACTTGGTTTTGTAGGTTTAATTAAATGGAAGGTGAAAGTGGCATATACTTATCTGCATGGCATATACTTATCTGCATTATATGGTTATTACTATATAAATATAATTTTCCTTGTTAGGTTGGCCTATCAATATTCAATGATTGATGTCAGAGGAGACTGCAAGTGGTTGTCCGTGCCCTTTAAGACAAATGTTGAAATGAGCTGTACTAAAATTCTCTGAACTGGTTGCCCTGGCTGGTAGGTAGCAGACTTTTGCAACAGAATATAAAAAGAGCCAAGGATCCTGTCGTGCTTATAACATTCACAATTAATACGGTAGATCAAAACCATATATTTCACTAAATCAAACCCATAAAAAATGATCTTAAGGCAAAGGAAGATCGAGGTTTAATTTTCTTTTACTTCATAACAAAATCCTTTTACCTTATATAAATGATATTCTCTGCACCCCAATTTAGTGTTGCTCTTTGGCTTCAAATATTTGGAAAGTAGTACATACATGCTTATGTTCAGGATATCATTGCCACCCAAAAAAGATCGAATCCTTTTAACTCGAATTGTTACTTGTATAGTTTCAAATATGGTTTCATAATATACAAATGGATTTTCAGAGCTGGGTGCTTCCAATGTCTAGGACATGAGCTGCCTGATACTAAACTATTAAAAAGGCCTCTCAAAAGGTCACCTCTCATGCTCTCAAATGGAGTTTCAGCAGGCCATTGCCATTCCCATGATCAGGTTGTGAAAGCCTATCGAGACAGTGACACACTCACCTGTTGTAGATTGGTAAAAAATATATCTTTTTTCTGCTCACGCATGAGGAATGAACTTCCCCTAGATTAGCCAACAGAGCTGATTTCACTTTGCCTCCTGAAATTTGTAGAACTGTCATTTTGTTTTTGTGGCATGCAAAAATATTTTGTAGTATAATTCGAGATACCACCCTGCCCCGAGCTAAAGAAGAAAAAAGATGGAATATAAATTTTGTTGAACATAAATTTTTATGAGCATCCTACAATCACAATTCAAATATAAAACTCAAACTTCTGCCGACATCTTTTCTTAAACAGATAGACAACTGAAATTTAAATGCTAGTTATAGTATTTATATTAAATTGACAACATAAAGTAAGACTAATACATATAGGTGATGCAATGATGCATACCAGACGAAGAAAATGCTATCTCATTATGTTTTGGCATACTGCAGTAAATAGCAGGGCGGGGTCGGCTATTGTGGCTCTTTCAAATTGGCCTCTACTTCTCATGAAGGTGACAACTTCCAAACTTGATTTTATAGTTTGTAACGTCAACTTGAACCACTAGATACAGTAATTCACTTGAGCATTCATTTCCATCACACATGACTAAAACAAATACACCAAACCAAAGAGGGTGAGATACATCAATTCTGCCGCAATTTGCTTAATCTCCTCAATGAGTATACATTATAGTACTCTACAGCTTTTAAGTCTCTATTGTAAATCCCTTTTGCATGTATATGATCTCTCGTCTTCATTTTTTTGTTTGGAAGGTAAATGAGCAGATAAGGTAAAACCACCCAAATGTATGAGACATTAGATGAAAATTTAATACTCTATAATACAATTTCTTTCTTCTTTTTTTCCTTCCTTGCTGCTCACAAGCTCTTTCTTTTCTTCTTTTTCTCCTTACGAATATTTACTTACAATAAAATCAAAGTAAACAATAAAAAAGTAGCTTGTCCCAACGACCTTGTAAGTGCTGCCAGTGCCAGAGACACTCGAACAGCTGCAACAGCATCCGATGAGACATTCGTGGTTGGCATGGTTTTTTAGTGGTTGAAAGATGTTGCACTGTCCTAACCGAACCTGGACCAGTGGACCTAAAGTCTCACACAAACCTATACCAAAATCAAACGTTGAAAATTGGAAATGGAATCCACACCATCCCCAATGCCACCATTTGCATCATAACACCGCCCTGAATTGTTATATAGCCTAAGCTTCCTTTTCATCTTTCAAACCATTTCTCTGCCAAATGGAACCGACCCAGTTAGCCTATCATTCAACCTCAATTCACTTGGGTTCTTCAAATCTTGGAAGCTTTTTAGGATTGACCCATTAAATAGTTCTCATCAAGATGAAGCCCACGAGGGTTTGGTCATCTGCCTAGTGATTCTGGCACTGGCCAATGCAAATTCATATTTGACAAAATTAAGATAATTAGGCCTTACATGCCGTCAAACCCATCCATCAATTGGTACTGTTGAGCCATTTAGTTAATGGTTGAAGAAAGTCAGGCTATGGGCCCGGGATACTATTGTTGCTCAAATTTATAAGCATGTGGCCTTTTAGGCCCTCAATTGCCAGATTGGCAGGCCCCAAGGTAGATTTGGGACTACAAGAAGATTGTGGCTGAGGTCCAACAAGTTCAAGAATGGGAAGGTTAAACTGGGTATTGAGTGTTGAAAATTTCATAATATTATAAGTTCATATTAAAAATATTAATTAAAATTTAATAACATGAATTTAAATTAAAGGTTAAACGTTTTTTCCTTTATTAGACATTTTTTAATTTTTTTATTTATGTGAGTTGAGTTGTATTAATCCGAAGGCTAAATTTATAGGTAAAAAAAGCCCAGTTTAAACGCATCAATGAATTTTGACATATTTTAAAAATGTCATAATCACAAGTCCAAACCCCAGCAATAATAGTTCCACTTATGTACCCAAAAATTAAAAAAAAATAGTTCCACTTTAAAAGCCTCCATCTCCAAGTGAATGATACTCAAATATAAATTCTCTGATGTTAGATCCATTTTAAAAATAAATAAACAAATTACTTATTTTGTGGCATAGTAAGTTTCCTTACTTTCTTTATTTGCATATTTGACCCGGTTGCATCAAGGCACCTTCTTGGAAACCTTTCGATAGATTAAAGGCTGCGTTTTCATAATATCCTTTGTAAATGGAGTATATTTTGAAAGAGTATATTTGGATAACTTGTAAACAAATTTAAAACTAAGAGACTATACTATATATTTTAAGAGTGTTGGTGGTGGTGTACTATAAATTAATAGAACTCCTTAAGTTTTCTTACTAATGACTGAAATATCAATGAGATGTAGATAGCAACTAAAAATAGTTAATACTAACTTAATGGGTTACGATAAGGTGAAAATAGGTCAAGTTACTTAATAAAAACTTACGACTTAATCTATTTTTAACTTATTTTGACTTAACCTATTTATTAAACAAACAAGGCTTAAGTTTTTTTAAAAAATTTATTTAGTTAAATAGGTTAAGACTTAAACTTTTAAAAATATTCGACTTAATAAATTGACTTATGTATATTTGATAAAGTTTAAGTCTATTAGATTTTTTAAAAGGCTTATATACAATATAAGCTTTTAAGTAAGTTTTCAAATCATGTCACACTTTTATATTTTTACAAAAAAAGGTCAAGTCAGGCCTAAAAAAAAATTATGATAGATAATAAACTAGGTTAAGATTAAAGTTTTACAAAACAAATTAAACTTATTTAAGTTAAAGCTTAACCCGATCTATCATATTTCCAACCCTAGTTACAATGTATTTTCAATAGATTCTAACAAATATATTTTGGAAGAAATCTCCCAATTATATAACTTAATTGTAACTTCTATGTAACTTAATGTCAGAGTTACTCTTTTCAAAATGTTATAATGATTTAAAGGTACAATCACAACGTTAAATAGGTTTCAAAGACGATATTCCACGTGTCTGATATACCATTAAGACTTGGTTCAAAAGTAAAAAAATAAAGGACAAATTTTTTTGTCATTGCGTAACTAGTATTTATGATATAATTTTCAACTGTGTGAAAAATATTTAAATTCTTTTTATAAAAAGTACTATCATTAATTATAATAATGACAACTACAAATTTTAATATCAAGTTTTAAACTCAAGTACTGCATATTTCTCAAGCCTTAAAATAGGATACATGATCATATGAATAAATAACACAATAAATATTGCTATTCAAAATATATGGTAACCCTCTATGAAAAGAAGCCATCATAAATTACAATGATAGAAAAAAAAAATTAACCATGTCCAGTTTTTTTTTTTTTTTAAAGAAAAATTGGTGAGTTGAGTGACAATGACTGCCAAATTGAGGTATTGGCCCTGGCTCTTTCTTATGCAAAGAGAAACTACATGTCATAACTTCAGAATAAAATATGTATACTCTACTTTTTCTTTCCATACGAACCTAAATCTAGTGCCATCATGTCAATAGAAAATCCATGCCTCTTCTTATTTACAATATAATGTAATATACTTTTTTGTCATTAAACCTCTTTCATGTAGCTAATGGGATTATATACAAGTAAAATTAGAAAATTCTTGTAATGTATCCTAAAACTAACATATTTTCACCGAATAACAATGGAAGGATCGAGTAGGATATGTTCTCACTCCCCTGGGTGGAAACTAATGCACTCAAACACCAAATATAAACAAGAACATAAACTAGATGCGTATAAATGATAGCATATATTTACAAATTCGGAGATAGTACAATATTATTTCACATTGTAATAACAAAATAACCGTGGGTAAAATTTTATTGTATTTTATGGTATTCTCATTTAATTGATAATATTATACCTCTCGTCACTTTTTCTATCATACACTATTGAAAAAAATATATGTATTAGTAATTTATTTATAATATCTATTAAAAATAGTATACATTTTTTTAATATATATTTAGATATATCTTTTTGTAGTAAATAATTTCAGTTGTTATTTATAAGTGTAAAATTTATAATTTGTGTGTGTAAATTTTTTTTTCTAAAAATAGAGATAAAAATTACGTAATTTCTATAAAATATAAAAACTTAATAATTTAGTTAATAAATATTGTAAATAATTTATAGATACAATATTGTTTTTAATAACATAGTATATTATAATAAGCCCTTCATTATTATTACGCGAAATTCCTTTCAAAATTTAAGATAGAATTATTGACAATCTTAATTATTTGTTTGCATTTTTATTAAATTTTTTAATTGTAACTTTTTAAATTGTTTTCAATAAAAAAATTTCTACACAAGTCAAGCTTTAATTAGTTATATTTTTTAATATTTAATTTAATTAAAGATGATTTAAGAATTATAATTAAAAACAATTAATTGAGAATCAAATATATGCCGAGGGAAAAGATGATGAAACCATAACCCAGCATTTTTAGCTTTGGGCCAAAACTCAAAAAGTTCAAAAGGCCTCTTCCCAAATCCGAATCTCTTCCGTCCTCGTTCCTTAAATGTGTATAAATAACCAACGTCACCAACCATGGAAAAGGGCAGGACCACATCCACATGACCAATATGACCATTTTGCAACTTTTTCAGATAAAAAGATTAAAAGAAGAAAACTGCAACTTTTCCAAAAATAACCCTTGTTCGAGATCTGCAAACTAATATCCACCTAACCTTTGGAAACTCCGCCAGAGCCACCTCCATTTCCGATTTATATCTTTCGCGCCCCTCCCATTATGTCCACCTCACATACCTCCTCCAACGACCATGAACGGCGCTCCCGGTGACGCCGACCATCGTTCCACCGCCTTAACGGCAACAACAAACACCGTCAAGCGCAGGCACAGCCACAAGACGGAACAACCTAACGGCGTTAAGGGAGATCCCTCATCTGTTGGTGGGGTCATGGCGAAGAAGAAGTCTCTGTTCTTCAACTCACAGGCCTCGTTTCTGAAATGGACCATCGCGGACGCGGTACACGTGGCAACACACCATTGGATGCCGTGCATGTTCGCTCTGGGGCTTCTCTTCTTCATGGCCGTGGAGTACACGCTCCGCATGGTGCCGCCGTCGTCTCCGCCGTTCGATTTGGGGTTCATCGCCACGCGCTCCCTCCATCGCCTGCTTCAGTCGTCGCCTGAGCTCAACACTCTCTTCGCTGGCCTCAATACGGTACGTCGTTTACTCTCTTCCTTCGCCAGCTTCAGATCTGAACGAATCTGGGTTGGCGTCGCCATTTTCGTTCTACGCCCAGTTCATTGAGAAAAATCGATAGGCATGTTCGATTTTTAGTGTGTAATTGTGGATTTAAATGGAAATGGGTTGGTGTCAAAATTTGATCTTTTTATGATCTCTGCATTTATGGGTTTTTGACATGGGGTAGGTGTTTGTGGGAATGCAAACGAGTTATATCTTATGGACGTGGCTGATTGAAGGACGCCCAAGACCCACAATCTCAGCACTCTTCATGTTCACATGCCGTGGGATTTTGGGCTACTCCACTCAGCTTCCATTGCCTCAGGTGATTATTGAAGAACCATTCAATTAAAGTTTCCATTTTTTATTATTTATTTATTTTGGTTCTTTTTGGTTATTGATTAATTCTTCAAACAGATTCGTTGCATGATGAATTCCCTTCTTAACGAGATGTGTTTTTGTTTTTTGTGTTTGTTAATTTGATGATGAGTAGGGGTTTCTGGGTTCGGGTGTGGACTTCCCTGTTGGGAACGTTTCGTTCTTTTTGTTTTTCTCTGGGCATGTGGCTGGGTCGGTGATTGCGTCCCTTGACATGAGGAGGATGCAGAGGTGGGAGCTGGCTTGGACTTTTGATGTGCTCAATGTGTTGCAGGCTGTGAGGTTGCTGGGCACCAGAGGCCATTATACAATAGATTTGGCTGCGGGGCTGGGTGCTGGCTTTCTTTTTGATTCTTTAGCTGGGAAGTATGAAGATAGCAAGAGGAAAACTGCTAGTGCCAATGATGTCACCACGTCCACCAATGGTTCCCCTGCTAAACGGGCTCTGCTGGCTAGCCTGGCTTGAACAATATGGAACATACCAAAAAGGATAGAATAAAGGATTAGAGAAAAGTACATTAGGAGGAAGAAAAGTTTATGCTTTCCAAATTAGTGATCTAGTTTGAAGAATCAAATGAAAAGGGAAACAAAAAGGAAAGGGTAGAATTTGAACTGTAAAGAAAAAGGCTAAAGAGAGATATCAATGGCCTAATTTGATTTATTTTACTAGTTTTGCAATTTCTTATTTTACCAAGTTCTCTTTTTTTTTTTTTTTTGTGGAGTCTGGTTGGACCTCTTGTTTATTTGCTATGCTTGCTTCTCATACTGCGCTGGGGGTTGCACCCACTGTGGGCGGCAGGGCGTGTTTAAGGAGGTTGATAGTAACATCAAATTGTGAGATATTTGTTAGGGAATTCATAATTAAAAAATTTTATATTGTGTTTAGATGTATTGAATCGGTTATCTGATATCTGTAAATGCAAGTTTTCTTTTATTTAGCTCATAAAGGCAGGTCTGATTGAAAAATTCAAAAAGAGAAATATTAATTCTTAGGAGAACATTTCTTACGAATTGGCTTACGGATGTGGTGGACAAATAAAAAGGTAGGTGTTACTAATTATTATTTTAACAAGTATTTAATATTTTTCAATAAATATGTTTACTTATTTAATGAAAAATATTAAATATTTTTTGAATTCTTAACATATGAAATGTTTTATTTTTTTATTATATAATTTTAATTCTTTAATGAGAACACTAAAAACACCCGTTGCCAAAAAATATGTCGAAAATAAGAAAGACTGAATTGTATGAACAGAAGATGAATACAATTTATGCATGTTTGAATTCACAGCCGGAAACGAACGCATGGAAGGAATAAGAAGATTGAATTTCAAAGATTTTGACGTGAATCTTTTGTTTGTGTTGTGACTTACGAATATATTTAATGTGGAATCACAGCTGCTCTCTTTCTTTATTTGTCTTTTTCTTTATCTTTTTAATTAAATACTGAAAGTTTAATAAGAAAAAATTGACAAGTAAAAAAGATGTTATTGCTAATAATTCAATAAGAAAAAACTGACAAGCAAAGAAAATGTTATTGTTAATTAAGAGAATTTTTTTTTACTAAATTATCATTATATAAGTAAAAAAATAAAGATGAGAACAAAAAAAATGAAACAGCATATATCAATCAATTTAAGATAAGATATCATATCATTATGGTATTTTATAGAGATATGCTGCAGTAAGCTCGAGCACGGCTGATTTATATTTAATTTTCAAATGGGTTTTAATTGTTTTTTAAAAGTTAAATTTATATTATAATAATTGACTGTACCAACCATCTGCTCGAGCTATTTCCAGCACATCCCTATTTTAAATTAACATGTTAAAAGCATGCAAAATGGAGAGGGAAGATCGAAGAGGTCAAGGGGTAAAATTTGAGGAGAACAAGGACGTTGCTTTCCAATGAATTGAATTTGAATGTGAGATAAATTGACATGCGTTGAAGTCCCCACCATCAATGGACGTCTCATCGGTGTAAGAGAATTGAATTGAATTGAATTGAATTGTGGACATGCACTTCTCTGCGCCCACACGCTTCCTTTCGCCTTTGTGGGTGTGCCAATGCCGTTGTACTTGTACGGTTGTACCCTAATACTAGTATTGATACGAATGCGGTTGTTATTTAAAATGTATTGACTTCTTTTTACGTGATTGAAGATTCACTGAGATTAAATGCTTCTTAAATACAAAACTAAAACAAAACCCAGCAGTATTTATATTTCATGGGTAACCTCCTTTTTCTGACATACTTATGATTGGATTTAGATCGTCTAAAATAATGGATGCAATCTCTGTAACTATGGATGAGATAATTAAAGTAACTATTGAGAAAATTAAAAGTTAATTATTACATTCATATTTTTTATGTAAATGTTTGTATTTTATAAAATCATAAGTTCTTGATTTTTTCATTAATAGTTATAATTCTGCACTATATTTTTTAAAATACACTTCTCATAAGATCCAAATCCTTATGGATCTCTTCATTCATTAGGGTACTTCATATTCTGTTATGGAATGTATCAATTGATGAGAAGTTAGACGACTCGATTTCTTCTTCCCAACCAGGTCAAGGGAGTGCGTCCTTAAATATGCATGCTGTGTTCCTTGATATGAAGTGTTTTGGCTTCAAGATCCTGGTAGGATTGTTGTTAACATTATTTGTGGTAAAAGACATGGTTTTTTAAACACGTAGGCTGCAAAACCTTCTGTTCTTTCCTAACTTGTTAAATTACACTGAGAGTGATGATCAATGGAGTTGTTTGGGGAAACGAAGTGATGAGAACAGGAAAAAGAAAAAGAAAACAACAAAAATTGAGATTAAATCCAAACATAACATATGTATTATGACATCGTCAATTTCATTCCTTTCATTTTTCTTCTTATGTTATTTTTCAAACAAAGACCAAAGGAATACTCTGTTACAAACATTATTATAGAATAATAATAACACGGCCACAACAAGCCACGATAAAAGAAAAGACATAATATTGTAACATTAGAAGATTTATGATGAGAAATGTCACCATAATTTTTTTCTTTTGTGAACTCAAAAATAAACACTATACGGAAACGTAAAATAAGCATAGTAACAACACCAGAAATTTTAGCGTGGAAAATCTTTTCAATGTGAATAAGGAAAAAAACCACAGGACCTATAGGTCACTTAAACCTTCACTATAAAATAATGGGAATACAAAAATACAATAATAATGTATCTTTAATTTGTGCATAAATATTTTTCTCTCTCAGAAAATCTCTCTCTGAGCATCTCTTTATTTTTCTCTTACACTCTCTCGTTGTCAGGAACTCTTCTTTCTCTCAATTGTCTTTTAATGGTGTATCTTCCTTCCTCTCAACTTCTTCTATTTATAGAAAAAGAGAAGAACCAATTTCAAATGTTACGCACCGCTTTTGAAATTGATTGATGAAATTGTCAAAGTTGCTCAACCACCATTGGCCGGACTCCAAGAATTACATAGGTTAAATGATGAAGATGATAAATTTATAATCCACCATCCTCATCTTGAGAGTTTGAAACCAAATTTTCTAATTCAACTCGCCTCACATTACATGAAACTACAAATATAAAATTTTGAAA
The DNA here is from genome assembly GCA_023212625.1 of Styphnolobium japonicum. Taxonomy (NCBI): domain Eukaryota; kingdom Viridiplantae; phylum Streptophyta; class Magnoliopsida; order Fabales; family Fabaceae; genus Styphnolobium; species Styphnolobium japonicum. Next base: position 6,283,963 of record JALBWW010000007.1, on the reverse strand, counting down.
CAAATGAGTTCAGGAATAGAAAAATTCTTCACTTCAATTACGTAAAAGCCCATTCGGTCATGCTATTGTAGCCAGAAGATTACGAGGAATAGGCAGCCGTAATTGAACATGTTACCATTAAACTTAATGCATATTTTATAAAGAAATATGGTAATTGTAGCTTAGTTATATTATTTACTTTTCTCAAATAAATTAGACTTTCAGCCGGAGGAGGAGAGATACCTGTTTCAATAGAAACACATTCTTATAGAGAGATATAGATAAGCTAGCTAGACCATAATGTATTCAATACTATAGCAGGGCAGCTATTGCCATTTTTCAGTGCAAAGAGTGGAATTTACAATGATTATGTACTTCAAAGCAACATGTATGATCGAAATGAATATTTATATACAGTATAATGCTATTCCTCAGACTCAGAATCCATGTCAACTGGACATGATCCATCATCTACATTGGCTAATGGGTTGTAGAGGGGCGAGCTAGGATCTGTGCATCCTACAACGAGATCCAGATCGCAGCGATCACCCTGCAGCGATGTTTAGTTCATCATTTAGAAAATGACAGTTTTCCAGGGAGAAGTAATGAGTTAGAGTAAATATATTCAAGAATTGAAGAATGTTCTCACCCCTTCTTTTGACAAATTACCAATCATTGCACATCTGGTTATAAGTATATTTGTGTCTGGAAAGATTGCTTTCTCACATGCACCTTCTTTACTCAGTTCATCTGCCAAGCCCTACCACAAGAATAGAACACCCAATTCAGGATCATGTCAACTAATGCTCATAGAGATTCCGTCTAAAATAACTCATTTGTGTCAAAATTGCTGTACTACATTCTCCCAAGCTCGAATACTTGTCAAATCAAAACAATCTATTAAGACTCACTTCTTCACCACTTGACTAATGTTTTGTTTTGGGGACTACATTACTAAAGATTTGCCAGCAACTTCTGGTTGGACTGAAATTTTTTTGTCATTTTAAAATCAAATCTGAGACTATCTAACATATATGTGCCTTAGTCATTAGTTTTCCTTGTTTCTTCGAAAAAAGAATAAGCTTTTGGTTATTAAGCTACAATAGTTATTATATTAAGCTAGAGACAGTTGATTCAAATGAGCAGAGGTGTGCCCATTTACCTCATTATAGAAGCCAATTGGCTTGTTCTGCAAAGCCTTGGGAACTTGAAACTGCAGCCTATAAGGACCATCCCAGTCTACTCCATTTGTAAATGAGAAGATCAAGTTCAGAGCTGCACAAAGAGGAGAAGTTAACAAGAAGACATTGAAAGATTTTGTCAGCAAAATATATTGAGAAATAAATGTACCGTGCTTAGGAATGCATATCTGGACGGTATATATTGGGGAATCAGCTTTGCCTCGATCTTTTCTGAGCATAGCCCTCGGCTCACCACCACACATAATTGGCTGGTTAAAACCTCCTGAAAGGAATGGTATGGAACTTTAGAAGTCAATGGGAAAAGCATGACCAGCAAAACGAATAAGACACAAAGTACAGACATATTAACATCCACAATCTAATGGGACAATATTTTTATTTCAACACTTGAAATATTTGGAAAATTACATTATCTCTTACTTAGTGCTAAACAATTCCAATTGACTTCTTATATAGCAGAACAGGCTCAGGAAGTATGTGGCAGCTTTCCGGAGCCTCAACATCTTCCAATATTTCAGTTGCTCCTCTCACAAATACAAAATTTCCATTACCTATGTAATATTGTTTCAAGGACTCAAATACAAAATTTCCATTACCTATGTAATACTGTTTCAAGGACTCCAGACATACCATGTCAATTCTGAATTACATTTTGTAATTATTATATCACTTGTTTTTTAAATATTCTGTCTGTTTCATGATGAATCCAGATCTTTTGCCTTACAAATGCCATGGAAATGACATTTATGTGACAATCAAGTGACATCACAAAAATTACCATTAAAAGCAATTCCAAATTCTTCACTAGGGGCAAGTTGAGTTGCAGCTGGATTATAAAAAAGCTTTAGCTTTTCTCCCTGCCAAAAATTGTAACAATATTTACTAAAAGGTGATTACGTAACTCGCAATGAGTTAACTCAATGTAGTACTGTCATAGTCATACTTACTGAAGTAGGAGGGAGGCCATTCATGGTTTTCCAGTAGACAGCGGCCCTCCCAAGTTCAAACATAGCCCATGAAGGAAGCTTGTACCTGTAAATATTGATAGTAGAAATTATAAGGTTACACAAAAATAACTCAATTCTTGGGAAACCTAAAACTCTTAGAACACAAAGAAAAATGTAACTTGGACTCCAGCCCTCTATCACACAGATTCATTATTCAATTATCCAATTATCCAATATATATATAATGCATTTCCTAGTGAGCAAGTGAAAGCAAATGTCTATAAAATTCACGTGTTTTTTTTTCCTGTGCCAGTTGACATTATAATTGCAAACTGAATAAAAAACAAAAGTAGAAATGGTATTAAGTGGGAATTCATACTCTTGAATTTCCTCAGTTGTAGTCGTTGCAACAGTTACAGCAGCAGCAGTGATTTTTTTGCTAACTTTAACATGTCTTTTCTTCATCGGGTAACATCTTGTTAATGAAACATTGAGAAAATTACTGGCTGCATCAGAAAAGTTGAAGTGTTACATATGAAAAATCCTAGACTAATTTAGTTCCTCTGATGCTAAAAATGAATATGCTAATTCCTAGTGGAACCAAATTTAAGTGAAGTTCAGCAATTTATGGATCAGGCACAATATTGCCAAAAGTCAGATACTAAGGCAGTTAGTGGGGATTTGTAATTGTAAGTATAGAACATATTTTAGCTTTATTAAAGTTTGCATTCAATTTAATGATAATTTATTTTGATTCCAACTTTGGAGGAGAAACTTTCTTCCAGGACTCTTAGAGAAAAATAACAGCAGTTAACACATATAAAATTGTCCATAATTCACACACCCATTTTGAATTGTTCATATAACTTTCTCCTGAGCTGAATCCTAAAGGTTTAGAATCTGATGCGTCCATCTATCTAGCAATGATATTGTACACAAGGATGCAATAAAAATCAAATCAATGGGAACATAGCTAAACGCGTATTAGAGAGACTGACCAAGCGTGCTTGAAATGCTACAAGAAACGGACCGCATGGGCAAGCATGGTTTCGTGGAAGACGCAAAGATTGACGCATTCTTTGCAGCCATGTATCACACTTTTTTGGTGCCTCCTTCCACTTTCTCTATTGGGTAGGAAGAAGGCAAGGGACTATATCACTAGAGAGAGGAGACAAGAGTTGTTGCACAATCTACCAACTGAACTGGACATTTCTATAGTTAGATATAATAGCAAAGATATTTTTGATATTTTCAGTGTACGTGTGGGAAAGCGAGAAGTTAACAATGAAAAATCTCGATCTCACCGATAACTTGTAATAATACAGACAAAGGCAAAATCAGGGGTTTATCTCAGAATTGAAAATATCAGGACCTTATTTCACCAAGCTCACTCTTGGGCCAGTCAATACCCTTTAAGGGGTGCACCACCTTATCCGCTCATTCTCTTTCTCTTTCCACTTTCTTAAACTTTAGCCCACAATTTATTCAAACCCCATTTTCCCAAGTGGCGATTAGCTTCCCCACACACCACAGCTAGTCTACTTGAGCATCACAATCAACCCCACAACATAAAAACCCAAAATCCACCGAACACCTTCTTCAAGGCCTCAGTTTTAGTTCACAGGGGCTAATACCACATACTAGGAGCAAAACAGAGGCTTTTCTTCTATGGCTCTGATCACCTCCCAGCCAAAAAACCCCATTCTCCATCGCTTTACCACCGTTCACCGCACAATTCCTCGGTTCGATAGGTCCGTAGTTGGACTTGGGTCCTTCTCTCACAATGCCAGGACCATTAAAGTTGGTAAATTGAACTCAAATACAAGCAAACAGTCCCTGAAAAACAACCCCTTTACCTATAATCTGCCAATGAAAGTCAATGCAGCATTTGCAGTAGAAGCTTTAGAGCCAGAGCAGGGACCTTTGAAGTACAGAAGGATTTTGTTATCGGACGTGGAGGTGAAGCGAGAGAGAAGAGTGTTTTCTGGGAGGAAATGGAACTCGTTGGATGTGGGCACTGCTAGTGTTGTTTTGGCCATGCATGCCCTTTGCCTCTTGGCGCCATTCCAATTCAACTGGGAAGCTTTTTGGGTGGCCGTGGCGCTGTATGTTGTGACGGGTCTTCTTGGCATCACCTTATCTTTCCACAGGAATCTTTCCCACCGGAGTTTCAAGGTTCCGAAATGGCTTGAATATTTCTTTGCCTATTGCGGGGCTCTGGCTCTTCAGGTGGAATTTGTTCCTTGAAGCTTTGTTTTGTTTTGTTTTTTTAAAATTTTATGTCTCTTTCTTCATTGGTTTTTGGCTGAACAGAAGAAGAAAATTTGTTTTGGTACCTGATTTGTGGTCTGCAGGGGAACCCGATTGATTGGGTGAGCACACATAGGTACCACCACCAGTTCTGTGATTCTGAGAGAGACCCACATAGCCCCACTGAAGGATTCTGGTTCAGCCATATGAGTTGGCTATTTGATACCAATTCTGTGATAGAAAGGGTATGAATCTCTGGTCTGTGTTTTTGTTTCTTTTTCGTTTTTTGTTCTCTTTCTCTTTCTTCTTGAGAGGCATACAATAATAACCCAGTTGCAAATATTTTGGGTTATGTGCAGTGCGGAGAGCCAGACAATGTTGGTGATTTAGAGAAACAACCCTTCTATAGATTTCTCCGAAGCAGTTACATTGTCCATCCACTTGCTTTGGGAGCCCTTCTATATGCCATTGGAGGATTTCCTTTCCTTGTTTGGGGAATGGTATGTAAATTCCTTTCATTTACTTCTTTTCTTTTAAAGTTTATACTCTTCCTGCTGAATTGATTCATTGGAAGTAGAACTGAGAAGAGAACAGGAATAAATGAGGTCAAATTTGGAAGGCAATACCAATTTACACTTTACTATAATAAAATTAAAATAGCTTCCCTTGCTATCAGATCAGAAAGATAAGGTATTGAGAATTTTACTTAAAGCTTATGCATTAATCGGTTAAATTAACGCAGGGTGTGAGGATTGTTTGGGTATATCACATCACTTGGCTGGTAAACTCAGCTTGCCATGTCTGGGGGAAGCAGGACTGGAACACCAGGGATTTATCCAGAAATAATTGGTATTTTACCTTTCAATTCTTTGTAATTGGATAATGTAATTGAGTTCACCAAGTTATTCTTAGATTAAATCTAAAATTTCTTAGGTGGGTGGCGTTGCTTGCATTTGGTGAGGGTTGGCACAATAACCACCATGCTTTTGAGTACTCAGCTCGACATGGCCTAGAGTGGTGGCAACTAGACATGACTTGGTACGTAGTGAGATTTCTCCAAGCTATTGGGTTGGCCACTGACGTGAAGGTACCCACTGAGAACCAGAAGAAAAGAATGGCATTGAACAATGATGGAATAGCCACTTGAAACCTAAGTTCTTGTTCACAGCCAACAGTGAAAAAGAAAAAGAAAAAATAAGGATTTGAGAGGTACATGTTGATAGCACAAGGGTTTTGGTTGGGAATTGAAGTTGCAAGTCAATTTGTGTATTTTGAATTTTACTTTCAGCCCTCATGAATCACGGGTGTTGGATTTGACTATGTATATGGGGCCACTCTATAGATAAAAGTACAGAAGGATATTTCTCTCTTATCCCCAACCTTTTTCATCTTACTATTTCGCTCTTATAACACATGCTTCATACTAAGGCAACTTGCTCCACATTTCCCACACTCATGGGAAAGCCATATGCTTTCTCTAAAATCAGGTCGATCACTGTATGAAAAACTGAACGCAAATTCTGTGGTTCTAAGGCCAAACTCATAAGAGACTACAACGTTCATTGTGTTGGTCCCACCACATCAAGGCATTAGCATTTGGAATCTTCAACCAAACGTTTGAGCAGTAAAGTCCGGGAACGTTTTCTTTTGGTGGTGGATCCATTTACCATCCTCTATATGCCATTGATTTTAAACTTTGTTTAAAAGTTAATTTATAGTTGAATTTTTTTATGTGATACCTGCTTTACAGTTAAGAGGACAAAAGTTTGATTTTACAAAAATGTCCTAACAAATTTTACAAAAATGTCATGAATTTTTCTGAAAGTAAGTAATTATTGTTGAATAGTCCTTATATAATGAATTATTTGAAAGTTGTTAAAAAAATGAAAAAAATTATTTAAAAATTGTAAAATAAAAAACTTGTTATGATTTTTAAATAAGACTGAGTATTAAAAATTTTGGTTTTTTTTAATGAAATCCATTATTTTTATTTATTATTTTTAATTTTTAATTCTTATGGAAATCAATTTGTTTTCAGATTTTATATTGAATTATATATTTTAAGTTTGTATGTTCACTTTTTTATTTTTCTATTTTGGTTGTTTTTGTATTTTCTTTTGTTCAAAATTTTCTAGAGATTTTTTTTATAAAATTTGTTGGTTTACTGTAATATCAGTTTTTATTATTTTAACCAAGTAACTATTCATATAATGCAGAGACTACCAACAAAGTGCATAAAAAATAGGGTGATTTAATAAATAATTTTTTTAATTAAAATATATTTTTATCCTTACATATCTGTGACAACCCGTCACAATAATTAGTGAATAATACACAAATATTATGTTGGAGGATGTTAAAAGCATCTAATATTCTAATTGTTATGGTTGGATCGATGGAAAGTGTATCGCTCTTTTTGAACTTGCAAATATATTAGTACTTGAGTTAAATTTAAATATGTAGGAGAATTATTTAAATTTAACTGAACTCATTTAAACTTTTTATATACCACTTGACTTCTTTCATATACTGTGCAAGAATATATTCCACCGTCCACGTATTTTGGTATATTCATTTTGGCGTCACCGTCCAGTTTTTTTTTCTTTCTGGTAAGAGTCCCCGTCCAGTTAAATGAAGGGGATTCATTGTTGATCTATCATGTGTAAGATGAGTTACACGAGGGATGTGTTGATAGTGGATTCTCCACGTGCAGTCCTCTAAACTCTAAAGTCTAAACGAGTACAAGGATAATAAGACAAGAAAAAGTATCTGTATAAATTATATGAGGTACGTGTATAATTTGTATCGCTTAAGAAAAGTTAGTGTGATGAGAGTATTATCCAAAAGATTGCATGAGAGTATGAGAGGAGTCTGTGAATAAATTTGTGCAATTATATGAGAGTATGTGAGGAATATCTGGATGTAAGTTATCTTTATTTTATAAATGTCCAAAAAATGTCCAAAATACTCCACTTTCAAGTATCTTTATTTTATAAATGTCCAAAAAATGTGAATTAAGAAGTATGTAAATAATACTCCACTTTCAACTAATTTAGTTTATCTTTCCTAGGCTCACAGGTTTGTCTCTTTTGTTATTTTTTTCTTCTTTTGGGCTGAAAAACTAGGTCAAGAAGAATATTTTGGCTTGTTCATGCACTCGGGCTTTTGGGGCTAAGGATTACCCATTCAGTCAACCAGATCTTTATGAGGTCCATTAAGTTGGCCTATCATGTGAAGAACTTTTATAATGAGCCTCAGTCTAACACAATTTTTTTTAAAAAAAAAATATAGGATTCACACATCTCTATTATCAAGGCAATTGTTGACCAAAGACAAGCGTAGGGTCTCAAGTGGAGATTCCTTTTAGTAAGTTCAAAATTGAAACTAAATAAAAATGGAATACCTTTCTTCAACTTTTGGCTAAGATCAAGGGTAATATCTCTTGTTAACAACTTTAAAGAAAAAAATGGAAGGAGTTATATAGCCATAGAACGGCAAAATCACATCATTTGGGCAGTTTGTTTATTTAATTTATTAACTGGCCACTTCTCTGATGTATGAATACAGTGGAAGCCTATATTGTAAAATTACTTTTTGAGTGAATAAATTTTTCACATGATATAAGAGTTTTTCTTTGAGTACTTCATGTTCTCCTTATAGACATTTCCTTCTTCGAATCCTCTTTTCTCACGTTAATAAGTTTAAGGAACCCAATGTTAATGCCTTCATCTATATTGATCTCAGTTTCATAATTGTGGAACTCAAATACCCAACGTTAATGGGTTTTCCTCTATTCATAATCATCCTAATTGTATGCTTGAGGAACAGAATGTCAATGGTTCTTCGTAGTTCCTCCTTTGATTTCTACATAGTCGCCTTTAGGGAAAAGGAAGAACTCCACACGTGCAATATATATATATATATATATATAGAGGTTGAGGATATTATTTATATTTATATTTATATATATAAGAGAGAGATTAATTGATATTATTGTAAGATTTCACACACATGCATTATCTAATAACTTTTTATAAAATATAATTTTTATTGATCTAATTGTTAAACTATATCTATTTATCATGTTGATCTTTTACGTTAAATTTTGAAAAAATTAAATATTAATAAAAATGTAATTATATAATTTATATTTTTATATATTTCAAAAATATATATTATGTTAATTTTGGTGTTTATTAATAAAATAGTAAATAATTTTATATTAATATAAAAATTTATAAGTATAATTTATATGATAAGAAATTTCAATTTAACGATTAATTTTATTAAAAAATTAATCAATAAAAATTTATTAAATAACAGAAGAGTAACTTTAAATATATATATATACATATAAGAGAGAGAGCAATGTTACGGTGGTCAAAATTACTACCACGGCACACCATGTTGGCAATGAAACACAAATTGACAGTCAATACAGATTTTGAGTAATTTGGCAAAATGGTCCTTCACACATGACTTAAGAAGTACAATACTTTCAAATGTCTGCTGTATTGGATATGTACTTGTGTCGGCTATATATCTGTATGGAATATCATATCAGATACTCATCATACATTATTGGATATTGTTACCTTATATCTTATAATTTTTATTTTTAAATTTTGAATTTTTGTGTTAATATAAATGATATATTATAAGAATTCTGTAAGTGCTAATTTTTTATTATATTTGTAATGATTAATATTAAAAATAATTTTTTTTTTACTTTTCTCCCTTAATCATAAAATAATTTTATTATTATTTTTTATTTATGATAAATTGTGATGAATTTATATTTTTTTAAAATAATATATAATTTTTTGCTTATATGTTATGTTATATCCTATTATATCTTAATTTTTTAAGAAATGAGATATCTTTGTATCATATTAATTTTGTATTTGATACCTATATTCGTATCTATGTATCATATCACGTGACTAGCAAAAGATTTATAATAATTATTTCACTATTAGTCAATTAATAGTTCTATTTCAAAATATGGTCTCGAGCGAATCCCACACACACACACACATATATATATATATATATATATATATATATATTGCCACATATTTGACGCACAAATAGCAATAAATATTCATGAAATAATGAACAATGAAAACAAAGTATTATGGAAACGTGTTTGCTCCAATGGTTTAAAACAATATGTTTTGATAATAACAAATAAATAAGTAGACAATGAATATGTTAGCCAAGGGCAACCATCACACAAGAGGGGGGGTGAATTGAGTGATGACAAATTTTAATACAAACTTAAGTAATTGTGCATTTTGATGCACTCAATCAATATATGCAGCGGAATAAATACATTAAACACAAATCATGCTTGGAGACAATTAAGAACATTAACCTCACATTCAAAACATTATGCTAATCACATTAAAGTTATATAACAATATTAATCATAATGTGATTAACCAAGAACAATCAATATCTTTGATATAAATATTCTAGATAGCTCAAATGTAAATTGCTAGAATGTAAAGAGATTAAGGGATAAGAGAATGCAAACAATATTTTACTGGTTCAATCACTTCTTGTGATCTACATCCAGCCCCAAGATCATCCACTTGAGGTTTCCACTATTCTTCAAGCTTGTAACTTAGGTGCTTGAGAAACCTTTACAAAGTTAAGTACTCTTCACACCTTTGGGATCCTCTACCTTTGTGCAAGAGCCTCTAACTCTTCAAGCTTTACCGGTGCTTGAAAAACCTTTACAAGCTATGAGCACTTCCTACACCTTTGGGATCCTCTACCCTTTGTGTATAAGCCTCACACTTTCAACTAGAGGGATCCTCTGCCCTCACTTAGTGTTTAACAAGATAAGAATATGATAGAATGAATAAACTCTCTCAAAGAGTAGATAATACAACTTGAAGAACTAATGGATAGAGGGATTATGAAAATGAAGAGCTCAAATGTTGATTTTGATAGAAAATGATCAAATCCTCATAATGATTTGCAAATGGGTGTTCATCAACTTGTTAATGCTTCAATCTTAGCATATATTAATAGCCCAAGTGATAAAATAGCCGTTGGTGGTGTTTAGGAATGATTAATTTCGAAATCTGGCAGTTTATAGCAGATTCTACAGCATTTTTACGGCACGCGTTAGTCGACTACACAACCTTGTAGTCGACTACAATCCATTTACAGTGGTCTTGTAGTCGACTACAAGTCTTGTGTAGTCGACTACAATTCCACTCGGGAAAGTAGTCGTTTTGAAATGATCATAACTTCTTCGTTTCTTAACCAATTTAAGCAAATGACCATGCGTTGGAAAGCTCTTTGAGTGTACTTTCATATGAAACAAGTTTCAGATCAAAACTCAAAGTATTTTAAAAGTTATGATAAAAATAGTGACCATATGTCAGTTTTCAAGGTCTTGTAATTCGACTACAAGTCTTGTGTAGTCAAATACGATTCCTGTAAAAGTAGTCTTATTTAAAATATCATAACTTCTTCGTTTCTTATCCAAATTAAGCAAATGACCATGCGTTGGAAAGCTCTTTGAGTCTACTTTCATATGAGATAAGTTTCAGATCAAAACTCAAAGTATTTTAAAAGTTATGATAAAAATAGTGACCATAGGTCAACTTTCAAAATTAGATTTGGCTATTTTCATAGTTTTGAAATACCACCAAGACTAACTTCTCAAAACTTGTTTGTTGGGCATTTTACCATGTTAAAAACATTTGTCAAGATTGAATAAAGATATTTGAGCTCTCTTCATGTAAAAACCTCTATCCTTACAAAGGAGAATAGCCTATAAGAGAAAGTATACCCTTTTGAGTCTATAAGCTTCTTGATGCACTTCAAGCTTCTAAGATTTCTTCTCTTCAAATCTTCTAAATGCTTGGTTCATCTCTTCATTTTCCTTCTTCTTGAGTTGAGCATAAGTAGGATCTTTCACTTTCTTATTCCAATGCTCACTCTTGATACTTGGACTATCCTACAAAGCATAACTCACTTGAAAACCATGGTTAGTCCAAATCCATAACTCAATAACTAAATATGCATGATTCACATGTATATAACTTTATAAAGTTCTTCATGCATATATGATTCACATTTAGACACATATCCAATAATTAATTATATCACTTATCAAGTACATTGGATATATCCTATCAATGATGCTACACAAAACTTAATGCATGATTCTTATAATAGGAACAACAAGATAATATATAACCATGCATTATCCAATATAGCTCATCACACACATATGTAGCATATTTGTAATCCTTTTTGTAATGTATTTGTCATCATCAAAACATAATACAATAAACCATTGGGGCAAACATATTTTCACAGAATATGCTACCTACATTTGCTTAATGGAATATAATTGATCAAGCATGATTATGTAATATATCTTGTTTATTTTATATAAGGATCATGCATTGAGTATGAGTAGCATAATTTATAGAATATATCCAATAATACTTTATATGTGTTGTAATGAATTGATATTGGATATGTGTCTATGTGAATCATATATGCATGAAGAATATATAGTTATATACTTATGAATCATGCATATTGAAATATTGAGTTATGGATTTGGACTAACCATGATTTTTAAGTGAGTTATGCTTTGTAAGATAGTCCAAGTATTAAGAGTGAGCAATAGAACAAGAATGTGAAAGACCTTAATCTTGCTCAACTCAAGAAGATGGAGAATGAAGAGATGTTCCAAGCATTTGTAAGATTTGAAGAGAAGAATTTTTATAAGCTTGGATTGCATCAAGAAGCCTAAAGACTTAAAAGGGTATATTTCTCTTATATGCTATTATCCTTTGTAAGGATAGAGGTTTTACAAGAAGAGAGCTCAAATAAGTTTTTAAATCTAGACAAATGTTTTTAAACTTGCTAAAATTCCCAACAAATAAGTTTTGAAAAGTTAGTCATGGTGGTATGTCAAAACTATGAAAAATAGCAAAGTTTGAGTTTTGGAAAACTGACCTATGGTCACTATTTTTATCATAACTTTCAAACTACTTTGAGTTTTGATCTAAAACTTGTTTCATATGAAAGTATACTCAAAGAGCTTTCCAACGCATGGTCAGTTGTTTAATTCCATTAAGAAACGAATAAGTTATGACCGTTGGAAGTTTGATTTTTGTGTCTTTGTAATCGTATCCGAATACTGGACTTTCGTATTCGGATATTTGACTCCAGAGAGCACTCACAAGTTCAATATCAGGATACAAACCTTTGGTATACGGATATTTGTCTCCAGAGGCAAATCAACATTGAAATATCCGGATACAGTTTTGTGATATCCGGATATCTTGCTCCAGTAGCTAAAACACATTTCAGATATCAGGATATCTCAATATGATATCAGGATATCTCAACCAAATATCAGGATACGAGTTATGATATCAGGATATCTCAATCAGATATCAGGATATCTTAATATGATATCAGGATATCTCAATATGATATCAGGATATCTCAATCAAATATCAGGATACGAAATCAAATATCAGGATATTCTGTTCTTGGAACAAGCCCAGAAATTAGGATATCCAGATACCAAGTTCAAATATCCGGATATTGCTTGCCAGAAAGTCAGAATAACGGCTATAAACGGCTAGTTTTCATAGGAAATCTTTCTTAAACACCACCAACGACCATTTTATTACTTGGGTTATATATAGGAGCTAATATTGAAGCATTAACAAGTTGATGAACACTGATTTACAAATCATTATGAGGATTTGATCATTTTACATCAAAAATCAATATTTGAGCTCTTCATTGTTAAAAATCCATCTATCCATTAGTTCTTCAATTTGTATTATCTACTCTTTGAGAGAGTTTATTCATTCTATCATATTCTTATCTTGTAAACACTGAGTGAGGGCAAAGGATCTCTCTAGTTGAAAGTGTGAGGCTTATACACAAAGGGTGGAGGATCCCAAAGGTGTAGGAAGAGTGCTCTGTTTTTGTAAAGGTTTCTCAAGCACCTAAGTTACAAGCTTGAAGAATAGTGGAAACCTCAAGTGAATGATCTTGGGGCTGGACGTAGATCACAAGAAGTGATCGAACCAGTAAATATTGTTTGCACTCTCTTACCCCTTACTCTCTTAACATTACAGCACTTTCACTTGATATTCTTGCTATCTATACATGTTCTGCAACTATAATTATAAATTTACTGCATAATCTTGTGAGCTTGTTGTCTTGATCATTAGAACTTAATGTTTTGCTTGTTTTTACACTAATTGAAGTTGCAATTGAGCTATCTAGAATATTTGTATCAATGATAATTGATTGTTCTTGGTTAATCACATTATGATTAATATTGTTATATAACTTTAATGTGATTAGCATAATGTTTTGAATGTGAAGTTAATGTTCTTGATTGTCTCTAAGCATGATTTGTGTTTAATATATTTATTCCGCTGCATGTATTGTTTGAGTGCATCAAAATGCATAATTGCTCAAAGTTGTTTTAAAATTTGTGATCACCTAATTCACCCCCCTATTGTGTGATGGTTGCCCTTGGCTAACAAGTATTGTTTTTCCTACATCAATTTCATATATTTCGATTCATGAGTTAAATTGCAATCTATTAGTAACTATTGTTTGTGGACTCTGGCTGAGACTCGAAATTCAAACAGATTCTTCAAAAAGAACTGGGTGGGTGCATGGTATGTACAAAGTAAGAATAACCGTAGATTGTAATTTATAAACTAACGACCTCGAGCATTGAAACCACCAATTTTTCATTATTACCTTTATAGCAAAATCACCATACTTTTAATGACCTCGTGGTTCTGCCAATCATATGAAAATTAATAAAATAAAAGAAGAGTTTAATTTTGATCTATTGTCATTGTAAAGTTTTTTACATTGTTATTTAATAATGTATTGTTAAATCATTAAAGAGTTTAATTTCTATTCACTATCAGTGTAAAGTTTCTTTACACTGTCATCCAATCATATATTGTCAAATCATTAAAAGTGTTTGACTATCACAATCACTACTGAGAAAGTCTAACTATTTTAATGATGTGTCAACATATGATTGAATGACAGTGTAAAAAACTTTACACTGACAGTGGATAGAAATTAAATCCATCATTAAAAGAATTTGACTATTATAATAAGGATTTAATTTCTATCAACTATCAGTGTAAAAAAATTTTACATTGTCATCCAATCATGTGTTATCAAATCATTAAAATAATTAGACTATCTAGGTAGTTGTTGTGATAGTCAACTCTTTTACTGATTTGGCAACACATGATTGGATGACAATTTTACACTGACAATAAATAGAAATTAAACTCTTATAATAATAACTCTCAAAGTTTAACACTTTTAATAATGTGTCAGTACATAATTAAATGACAATGTAAAAAAAAAATTTACACTAAAAATAAATTAAAATTAAATCCATAAAAACATGACATTATTTCAACTTTAAGTTCCTACCGAACAAGAACAAGAGAACAATATTCATGTCGTTTGGGAATTTCGAAGCCATAAGGGGAATGAAACAATAATCATATGAAGACTGACAAAAGGCGTTGTTTGCTGGAATTGAATAATGGTCACTGTACTATGAAGTCTATGGACTATGGTTAACTATTTTAATTAAAACATTGGTATGATCGCCTTCAAAAGTGCTTCCTGTAAATTAAAGCCATTTTCAGTTTCCTTAATCAGCAGTCTGGTTACCTCAACACAAAGCATGCTTCCATTTATGTATGCGCTTTAAAAAGATAGTACATATATTGCCAGAATCACTTGGTACAATGATAAAAAAAAAATTGCCGGAGAAGGTAACTTTATGGTTGGTATTCAAAAGCTAATTACCCAAATGGAAAAAATTATAGATATGGTATACTAGCATGACTAAATGCCCCATAACGGGTCCCAAACTTTAAAAATCATGTTGAGTTGTGTCTATTTTGTCGTTAAAAAAATCAAATTTAATATTATGATCTATGTTTCCTTGATTACCATTATTAGGTAAAAGATAATTTCCTTGGAAAATTTGTATATTAATAACTATATGAGCATAAGTGCTGATAAAAGGATTGCCAAAAATAATTTGTTTGGTGCTATAGCTAGTCTGATGACAAACCCCAGTGGATAAAAAACCTTATTACCACCACCGAGAGTTGTGGTGCAGTGGTCTAAGGCCTTCGCAGGGTTTAATGGAATGCGAGTTCGAGTGTGCCTTCGAACACTATGCGGACAAGCTTAAACTATATTTTTAGTGGGCTTAAACTTATCTCCTATGGAATCGTGATTAGCCGTAAACTCAAATACTAGCGGCCTCCCTTGCCCAGGACAAAGCCTCTGACGGGTAGATGTGGGCACAAGTCTCACTGTCCAGGTGATCAACCTGAAATCCCATTTTTTGTTTACCCAAAAAAAAAACTCTTATCAACAATTAATCATTTTGCATACGTCAGTGCAGAGCATGCCTTTCAAGCAAGGATTTCGAGGTAATTATAAACAAATTAAGATGCTTCCTATTTCGATTAATTAAACTATTTAAGTTAAGGTGTATGTAACTAAAACCCATAACCTAGATTGGGCTGCATTCCCACTTTTGTACGGTTAAAGTGTATATTTAACAGTAGCATGTGAGAATACAGGTGGATATATAAAATATATTAGATTTTTTTTATGACAAAAGTTGTATTAAAGAATGTTATCGATGAAATATTTAGTTTAGTTTTAATTATTTAAATTAATTGATCGAATTATATAACGAATAAAAATAATAATGTTATTAAAATTAAATTAGTCCATTAACTTATGAGATTTCTTGTTTAAATTTAACTGTTTAAGTTAATTAGTTAAGTTAGATGATGTCATAAAAATAATTCACATATAAAAATATAAAATATATAAAAATATTTATAAAATATTTAATGTTGAGTTTATTTAAAAAAATATTAATGATCGGTCAACTTAACTAGATGAATTAAGAGGTTTAATCGAATTTTAACTTATTTTGACTAACCTAAAATAATCTGATAATGAATTTGATTATGATATTAAACTATAACTATCTAAGTATTTGATTCACCGTTAAATCAAAATAGACAATGAACCACGAGATGTTCAATTTAGGTTTAACTTTACCTCCTTTAACTTTACCTCACCCTCACGTACATTTTATTGTCTAAGATTAAAAAAAATGTATTTCCAACTTTTGTACGGTTAAAGTGTATATTTAAGGGTAGCATGTGAGATTACAGGTGGACATATAAAATGTATAAGATATTTTTTTATGACAAAAGTTGTATTAAAGAATGTTGTTAAAATTGAAGTGGATGGTGAATTGGTGAGATTTCAGTTCAAGTTTAATTATTTAAATTGATTGGTCGAATTAGATGACGTCATAAAAATAATAATGTTGTTAAAATTGTACTAGATTGTAAATTTGTAAGACTTTCAATTTAGGTTCAACTGTTTAAAATAGTTGGTCAAATTAGATGATGTTATAAAAATAATTCACATATAATAACATAAAAAATATAAAAATATTTATGAAATATTGAGTTTGTTTAAAAAATAATAATGGTCGGCCAATTCAACCAAATGAATTGGGAGGTTTAATCAAATTTTGACTTGTTTTAACTAGCCTAAAGTGATCTGATAGTGAATTCAGTTATGATATTGAACTATATCTATCTAAGTATTTGATTAACCGTCAGACTGGATTGGACAGTGAATTAGCAAGATATTCGGTTTAGGTTTAACTAGTTCAGTCACTTAAAACTGACTCGTCAATTCAGATTACGTCATAAAATAAACAATATTGTTAAAACTAGAACGGACTGGTTTAACCGTTTAAACTAGCTAGTCGAAATTGAAAATAATCTACAGGTAATAACATAAAATAGACTAAGGGCTCATTTAGATAAGTTTATAAAAAAAGACCTTTTATTAGTATAGCTTTTTTTTAAAGAAAAAGTTATTTTACACTTTGATACAAAGTTTATAAAGTACTTTTAATTAATAGAATGACTTATAAGTTTGTTTTAATAAAAAAGAATAAAAGTGTTTTTTTATAGTAAAATTACTAAAAAATGTAAAGTATTCAAAATGAAGGAAGTAAGGTTAGCAAGGAAAAAAGGAGAACATAAGATGTAAATTTTAATAAAGACAAATGATGTTTTTGTCAATAAATTATATCAAAAAACCACTCTCATTCTCATTTTTTCAGAAGCCGGAGATCACTAGTTTATAAAAAAGTGGTAATTTGGCTTTTTTTCTAACTTCAACTTTTTTAAAAAATTTTATCCAAACATACTTAAAAACTTATAGAAGTGCTTTAATTTTTTTTTAAAAAAGTGCTTTATTTAAAAAAAAAAAACTCTATCCAAACACATTCTAAGATACATTTTACCCCATTTAACTTTACCTCATGTGCATTTTACTCTCTAAGATTAAAAAATTGTGCAATTTACTCCCACAAAATTTATTTATGGAGCTTAGAACCCCTTCCCATCAAATATCGTTGAACGAAACATGCAATTGGGGGCATAGAAAGTTACCTTCCCAATGTGTAAGAGATTAATCTAAAGGTGATTATTGATTAAAATGAGAATTTCGTTCTTACTAACAAAATAGGCGAGAGATGACACTGTTAATTATTTAGATAACATTTGAAGGGAAAGGATTTTAAGCTCTATAAGTAAAACTTGTATTGATAAATTGCACATTCTTAAATCTCAAAAGATAAAATGCACATGAAATAAAGTTTAAGGATGTAAAATGTATTTTAGTTTATAAAATATAAAAACATTATGAAATATTGAGTTTTTTTTAAAATAATGATGGTGCAATTCAACAAGATGAATGAGACAATTTAATTATATTTTGATTGATTTTGATCGATACAAAATAATCTGATCGTGAATTTAATTATAATACTAAATTATAATTATCTAAATGTCCAATTCATAATGAAACTAATTAGACCATTCGGTCCAGTATGGTTCTAACAATACTAATATTAAGAATAATATACTCTAATACTATCGGTTAGAACTTAGAATTGTGAGTGACATGTCCAAAATCTCTGAAGGTATACCCTAAAGGATCACATTCAGAATTCCCTCAAAGAAATCCCCACACTGAGACTAACGTTATTGAGGTTGTTAAAATTAAGCATAAAAATCTAAAGCTTTTACGCTTTGAAATCATAAAAACTTATTAAATGTAAGGTAAAATTAAAATCTGGTAAAAGCCTGTAAAAAAACGCTTTAGAAGAGTAAAAGCGTTAAAAACGTGATTTTAGCTTTAGTTTCTACGCTTTTAAGTTTTAAGAGTAAATGGGCTAGATTTTTCCGAGTTTTGGACATGAACCGGGTTTGAACTTTGGGCAACCCGATTTGGAATATGTTTAGGCATTCTGCAACAACAGCAGTAAGCGCAACCTTCACTCATTCTCAAGTTCTCACCACTCTACAACAGCTGAGTTGGTGAGAGAAGAGTGATCTTCACTTCCCAAGTTCTCAAGTCCTCATTATTCTCACCTCCAGAAGCTAGGCTACTTGGGCGACAAGTGACTATTGACGACTTAATTAGTTCGATGGCTGAGCTTGACGGCGCCAACGACACCTTGCTCTTTTGGTGGTGCTTCGGACTCTAGCTGGTTCAAGTCTTCAAGATATTCACTGGATCCCTATTTCCCTAAATCCCTTTTCGTTTGGTAGTGTTCTGTTTTGGTATGGGATTAATTCGTATGTTCTGTTATGCAGCTTATGCTACTCTCTATTTCTTCTATAAATTGGAATCTATTGGGGCTTCTATTAGGTGAAACACTGTAGTTGAGCGTTTTCTACTTGTTTCATACATACGTCAAGGCTTGGCAGTTTAAGCTAGTGTGCTAAGAAGTAAGAACATTTTACATTTCGTGAGTGAAACGTAACTGTTTGACGGATTTGGTGTGACCATTTTTTAGATTTAACTTTTGAGAGGTTATGATATATTAAATTACATTAAGTTATGAAATTTGTTAATATAATATTTATATATACATTATGTAACATTTATATTTTTACATTTTATTTTTATATTTTACTTTTACTTAATTGTTAGGTAAAATTTTATTTTTGACAACCTTAAATGTTATAAAAAGTATTAAATAAAAAAATAAAAAATAATAATATCTTAAAGATTAAAAATTAAAAATTAATTAATTAAAATATATAAAATTACTTTCAATTATCACCTATCAGGTATCCTCACCCCTTTTAAGAAATCGACTACCCACTATTATTTTCACGAAGTGAGCTTTCTCTTTCTCCATTCAGATTTCATACTTTCCCAATCCGGGCCCCATTAAAAAGTTGCACGCACGGACAAAATTCCAAGTTTTCATATTTAATTGAAAGTTATATGATATTTTGATGAATTTAATATTTAAAGTAAATTGTGAATTATTTATTAATTAATAATTTTATAATAAATATTAAAAAATTTATTAAATATAAATAATAATTAAAAAATAATAAATAATTCATATTATTTTTAAATATTTTTTAAAAATAAATATCAAAATAATTTCATATTCTACCACGTGCCCTCCATGGCCTAAACTTTTCACCACCACCACCTGTCACTGAGAGCCTTGTTCAACGGGAGTTACCTTACCTCTGCTCTGCGCCCTGACTTCAATGCACCATCACAGTCACTGAGCTGGAGGAAGCGCTTTTTTACCTTGCCATTTCTTCTCGGGAAAGTGGAAAAGGTTACAGAAAGAAAAAGAGTATGAAACAAGACCCCACCAAAACAAAAGAAAGAGGACCCCACCAAAACAAAAGAAAGAGTGTGAAACAACAGAAAGGGGAAGCAGAATTAGGAGATCTTTTGTGAGAGTTAAGAGGTGAGTTCGAATGATATTTCATGAGAAATAATTCTTCTATATTTATTTTTTTAATATTATTATTTTTCAATACATATATAACTATTATAAAAAAAAATTGAATTATTTTTTATAAAATTTACTTGCACTGTGTGTGTCTGTGTGCAAATATCGTAGTGCGTATTTTAATAGGGGATCGGAGGTGGTAGCTAGGAGTCATGGTGGTGACTGGCAGGTTACCGGCTGCTGGCAGTTGTCGGGTGGAGATGAGGCTGCAACGCCGCACGAACCTGCAAGGATAGGCGCACGCTAAGTGACCGGGGACGGGGACAGCAGGTCACCACCTCCCTCACCTCCAACTCCAACACCCCCACTGCGCCTGTGGGCATGTAGCATGGTCCGGTAGATAACCCACATTCACCTCGATAACCCAAACCTGCACGCTCTCCACCATTTTTAGTTTTTTCCCATTCCATAACCTATTTCCCTTACCTCGGTAATTTTATTTTAAAAAAAACTTTGCATTAAAAAATTGGATGGAAGATGAAGAAGAATAATGGGGTGGAAGGCTTTAAATACTACTGTGATTCCCGCGACAACAATAGAAGCTTGAGCGCAAAGCCCTACAACTACAACCCTCAAGAGAAAAAAGAAAGAAACTTTGTGTCTAGCCCTTTTCATTACTGGTGGTGCTTAATTGCCACTCTCAAATTAACTTTGATCAATTTGCAGTGGTTGAGTACTCCCTCAGTTAGCCAAAACGGGTCTCTCTCTGTGGATGCTTGGCTTGGGTGCGGACCTCTTGTGGGCCGACATGAACCGCCTCCTTGCCTTCCTCTTCCACCAGGTACGTACGTACGCACGTCTCATATCTATACTCTTCTGCTCCTTAATTATTGTTCTTTCTAACTTTATTCTCGCTAGCTACCATTTGCTTCAGTTTTAACAAAGCATTCCGTTGTAATAAACAAACGTTAGGTAATTAAGTTATCATTTATAATTGTATAATAATGGGCATAGTCATGTGTGGTATTTTTAATTTTTTTTCAGGGAGTGTTGGATGAACAATTCTTGCAGCTTCAGCAGCTGCAAGATGAGGCCTCCCCAAACTTCGTCTCCGAGGTTGTCAACATTTATTTTCACGAGTCCGAGAAGCTTCTCAGGAATCTCAGAGGACTGCTGTAATTCTTCTTCTTCTTCTTTTGTTTTCCTTGAATTTGCATTTTGAATTCACTTTACTACGTATAGTTATGATGAGCTACTACTACTAGTATATAC
Source organism: Styphnolobium japonicum (assembly GCA_023212625.1). Taxonomy (NCBI): domain Eukaryota; kingdom Viridiplantae; phylum Streptophyta; class Magnoliopsida; order Fabales; family Fabaceae; genus Styphnolobium; species Styphnolobium japonicum. The sequence continues at coordinate 6,262,427 of JALBWW010000007.1, read as the reverse complement.
TATGCTGTGCTATCTTATTATTGTATCTTTTGGATTTGAAGAAATGGTGGGTTTGGTTTCATTAATGATGAATGATATTGTTTGTGAGTGCAGGATGGAGAGGGAGTTCTCGGATTACAAGAAAATTGGAATCCATTTGAATCAGTTCATGGGTAGCAGCTCCAGCATTGGCGCCAAGAGAGTCAGAAATGTCTGCGTTGCCTTTCGTGCCGCTACTGAGCAGAACAACCGTGCTGGGTGGGTGCCAAGCTACATCCCTCTCCCTAGTAGTCCCTCTACATTCGTGCACAGTTTTTTACAGCCCCCACAAATGATCAATCCCACTTGTTTTTTACTCTGCAACCCTCCACCGCCACCCTTTTCCCCTTTTCTCCCAAGCATTTTACACTTTATTCATTCATTGCAGTAAATCCTTTTTACAGTATACAATTTATATTCACATTCATAATATTACAAATACACTTATGTCTTATACACATCATATTTCAGATAAATATTGTGGTGGTATATCTGATTTATATTTATGAGCACAATTATCAATGGTACCAAAATTTTAGCATTATTATTAATTCTATTTATTATTGCTAAACTAACTGCTATTGGTTAATCTTTACCCAATTGCAGATGCTTGCGAGCGTTGGAGATGCTGGAGCATGAATATTGCTATCTCAAGAACAAATTACACGAACTATTCCAAGTAAAGTTGCATTGCACCTAATTAAGCTATACCAAGTTTTATTACATAATAATAATAATAATAATTATTATTATTATTATTATTAAGACTTAAGAGTTAATTTATGATACCATATATATATGTATGGTAATGTGCAGATAGAGCAGCAACGTGCTTTGGCAACAGGAGTGAGGTACCCGGTGCAGAATTAATAAAGCAAATGAAATGATGGATTAAATAACTCGAGGGTTGTTTTTTTTTTCTTCTTCTTTTTCTGTTTATTCCTTTTTGGTTTTGTAAGGCTAAGGGCACGCCTTTCCGGTTTTAGACAAACCAAGCTATACCCAGCTTTTGTACTTGGTTGTGTAGGGAATAGAAAAAAGGGATGACCGCCTCTGGCATTTTGGATTCTCTCATGTACGTAATGGCATCATGCCCTCCTTGCAGTATGCTTCGCTGTAAGCCTGTGAACTTTTGAATGAAAATGGATCAAATCTAGTGAAAGTTGGTAGTGTTTTGATGTTTACTATTCATAGAAATTATGCTGTGTTACGTATTTTAGAAGAGGGAAAGGAATGGAAGGGAAGTAATTATGCTATTAATGTGCTGTTTGGTTTAATAGAAAGCGAGGAAATTATTGGTAAATTTTTACTCAACTTTATTATTTGAAAAAAGAATGTAAAATAAATTTTGAAATTTTAGGTTGTATATTACGTGGGTACTATAAATGTATCCATATTATGAGAAATTCTTATATAGTTTTGGTTTAGTCAAAAAATAATCAAGTATTTGCCTCTAAATCTTTTTTGTACACAAAAAAAATTCAGATACAATCAGATTTATTTGAACGATGACCTCATTTTTTGAACTTTGTGCAAGAGAAATCTCAACTAATTGTTCTTTTCTTAAAGAAATTCTTACATTTTTTTGTGGTGTAATTCCGAGTTTAAAAATGATCAATGTGTTTTGGTTTAGTTTAAATTTATTGTATTCGAATATTCTTTGAGGATTTATGTTTTCAAAATTTGACATAAAATTTAAATAAATACAATTATATAAAAAAAATTCAAAGAAATTTTATGTGAACTGCAAAATATGGAATCCGGTCTCATACACAAAAACTAAGAATTTCTCTAGGCCTTAGCCTAGACAGCTTCTTACACCTCTTCCATGTAAGTGAATGCTTACACCGGTGTCGAAAACTGAGTCATGTCAATCAATCCAGTTGTGTGAGGATTGCAAAAGGTATTTCTTTCTCTGAAAATTAGATGTACCTTTCTCTGAAAATTAGATGTACAACCACACAAGCGAAGGTTGCAACGGTTCCCAAAGTTCCTTTCCTTTTTACCAAACAATGCGATAATGTCACTCTGGAGAATCTATTTATCTAGATCGGTCAAAAATGTGACTGCACTGCACCCTCTGCACATATTCAAAATTTAAACCATGGCCTAGCTACGTATTATTCATTCGTTCTTTATACAGCTAAGATATGAGGTGAGCAAGATGGATCTCTTCTCGTTTTCAGTACTAGCTAATAGCTATGACGACATGAAACAACATCAAATATTTGACAAACTATTCAGTACAAAGAACCCTGATTACTTCAAGCTGAGGCACTTTGATGTTGATAGTCAAATTGTTGACCAAAGTACAACAATTCAAGCCAAAGCCAGAGCCAGGGCCTATTTTTCCTGGTGTGGTCAGTGCAAAGAGCAAGACTTCGTCTGCATGCAGACAGATGCATATGCGGCTGACTGAACCCCCGCATCTAGTCTAGCTCACGTAGAGTTTACATTCCGTAGCTAAGGAACTTGGCTTAGCATAGCTCCATTTGTACCACTCGAATTTTACATATATATGGACAATGGGATTCATGCATCTCTTTACATTTTACAACTTTCTATTATTAACTACACACCATTTGAAATTTATTTGTTGTGAAATATATCATACGAATTCAGATTTATACAATTTTGCATGATAAAAAATATATTTAAGAGTTGTATATAAGTAATATTATAAATTATTTTTAATAGCTTTGCCAATTCTCCTGTGCAGGCATGTCTTCCCCAACCCAAACATCTTAACATTTGGGAGTTTCTCTTTACATTTAGAGGAGTAATGTCACACGCCTGCTCCTCATATAATATATTCAATTAAAGTACGATAAGTGTGAATTTTTATGATAAAGATGATGTGCAATGAAGCGTTTTTTTTCCTTGAAAAATTAACTTACTCATTGGTATTTATTGTCATAATGAATTTTATATTTTCCTATTTATATATGCAATACGTTTTTTCTATTTTTTGAGAAAATTTTAATCATTGGTATAATTTATTTTCATCATCAATCTTATATTTTCCAATTCTATTTATAAATAAAATATTATATATGTGAAATGATGCATTTTTTTTTACATTCATAGTAACATTTTATCATAGTTACAGCCAAGGGGAATAACTTATGAAAGCAAAAGAGAGAGAGGTATCATAGAATACCTCATTCATAGATCATGTTCCATTTTTCGTCTTACTAGCATTTGAACCTGGAATATCATGGAACTGTTATCCAATAATTACCATAGAGACCAGGAATGCCGGTAGGACTTATAGGCATTGTTTTAAGTCCTTAACTAGCCCCACTAACCATTGATCCCGCTCTGCCGAACGCCACATGAATCTCTTATGCTGATCATGTATATTCACAAATGGATTGTTGTGTGCATTTTGGGAGGAAGGCCCTAGCCCAAAAAGCAATTGAGGCAGCAAAGGGAATTTTTTTTTATTATAAAAAAGACAAGAAATGAATTGAGGAGTGATTTTTTTTTTTTTGGTCAATCACCATAATTAACTCTTTTGGGTTAGACATTTTAAGACTCGCATGAGAGTAATCAACAGTCGACAGTTTTCACTAGCTCTTTATTATAATAATTTTTATTGAAATTTGAACTTGTATTTTATTCTATAGAGGTGAGCCTACTTACCAGTTCGATCAATCTTCAATTGATAAAGTGACTGTTTTCTATTATGATTAATTATAGTTATACATACATAATCATATATTTAACTCACATGTTTTTTCATAAATAACAAATAAGTTTTATTGTAATTTTTAAAAATTGCTTACGAGAAAGTTCTATTTATTCCACGATCATGAAGTATGCAAAATAGCCTTATTATTACAATTTCAACTAATGGATTGAATCAGGATCAGCATTGTGCCATTCTGGTGCAACAATTAATTCACAAAAAATAAGGTTATAGGAATTGAGTAAACCTTGTATAACACAAAGGGTACACTGTAGAGTATTAAGTATCACGGTATCGGTACGAAACGGAGAATATAGTGTCTCTCAAAGCCCAGTAACTAGGCCCATCATCAACCACCCTACCTTTAGGTTAGCTTCACACGCTTTTTTGTTTTGGCTCTCCCCACGCTTCCTCAATCCTCACCAAACTATATCAAGGAAACGCCAACTTTTTAACTACATGATGCTCTAAATAGTAAACCCTTTTGCTGTGGCAAATTTTCTTCCACAATGAAATATCTAGCTGGTGATGATTTGACACAAAGTGATTTTTGTTTGGATGCCATTCAAAAATGGCTTTGAGCTTGAACACTATCGCATGCTACATTCGGGATCCAAGCATAATTATTAGGCAACATATTTTGCACAAAGAATCAAATAGCATTAGAGAGTACTAAAAGTCTTGTCATAGGTGACTTGAATACGTATTATTCTAAGTTATGCAAACACGCAAATAAATTCAACTTTACACAAATGAATGTACAAGTGACCTAGGAGTGTATGAAGTCCTAACATTAGAAGGTTGCTTGTCAAGATGGACATGTTAAATTACAAATGTGAATTTAAATGAGCCACTAAAATGAATGAGTGTATTGTGAGCATGAATTTTTTTTAAGTATAATGAAGCTCGAAGGTTTGAACTTATGACTTTCGCAAACTAAACAAACATTTTACCACTAGTTCATTTTGCTTACATAAGAACATTAAAATTAGCTCAAGTATAATCTATACTGAAAAACTTATGTTACATAATCATGAATCAACATTGGACTTATTTTCAATAGTTAGCATGACATTTTATTATGTTTAATTATTTTTTTAGTTATTTAGTTTAAAGTAAGTAAGCGATTTCAGATTATAGACAGAAAATTAAATAAACTGATCTAAGCATAGTCAAAGGAATATATATATATATTTGGTAATTAAAGGAAATTTTTATTAGCTGGGTTTACAACCTGCAAGTGAGGCAACCTAGCTATTAGACTCAATTTTTGTTTTTACGGGGAAATACCAAATTCATGTTGATCCTTGCAAACTGGTCAAAGGCTACTCAAGAGCAAACGAGGACGGCTTAGACTATGTTTGGTATTCAAACTAAAAGATAAAAGAAAGGAAATGAAGTTAAAAATTATCATATTCTTGTTTAGTATTTGATTTAGGAGGGAAGGGAAATGATTTGGATGACTTCAAAATTTATGAGTCCCGCCTAAATTTCATGCCCCCTTAACCTTCAGATTGAGAGGAAAAGGAATCCTCTCATCTGCCATGTTAATTTTTTTACTTTTTATTTGTTTTGTTTTTTTTTCTTTTTCTTTTTTTTAATAAAATCAAACAAAAGAAGAGAAACTTCCTTTCCTTTTCATTCGATGATACCAAACAAGATAAATAATAACTTTTATATGTCCCTTTTCCTTTTTTTTTTCTTTTCTATCGTATCCATTTCTTTTTCTGTCCCTCCATATATCAAATAATATCGTATCCATTTCTTTTTCTGTCCCTCCATATATCAAATAAAGCCTTAATGTATGCCTCAAATTCCTTTCCCTCAACACCAACTTAATATATCCTTAATACAATAAGATTATGCATTTCAAACAATATAATTAATTATATGGCTAATTGTACTTTATTAGTCACATTATACCTCACTGGGACATATATAATAAGAGTACTATTTTATTATGAGAAATGAGAGAAGAAAATATTGACTATTAAATCATCTATATATGCTCAAAATTAAAAATTACTTAAAGGTCACATAATCACTTAAAAAAGTCACATGACTTTATATTCTAATCTTGACCATACATGAGTGATCCAATGGTCAAGATTTACTCCTCTCACTAAATATTGCCCATATACCTCACTTCAATATCATTTATTATAATCTTTCTTTTTTTTTCCCCATAAAAATTAACTTTTAGTAAATGGAAATCAAAATAAATTCTTAAGAAAAAGCCCCCTGTGATTTTTAGGCTTTTTAATCCAACTACAGTAGTTTTTGCAACATATTACTCAAATATCACACATTTTAAACATATTACCCATATATTGTCGTTTTTGATATCATGACAATATTTTTTTTATTGTTCTACGTGTATCACGCCAACTATGTTGAAATAATACAAGTGTATCAATTCAACAACGTTGAAGTGACCCACGTGGCATGGTCAACATGGCAACACTGAGATAGATAGTGAACCGCTAACATATAAGGGGTGATTTACTTCCCGAACTACTGTATCATGCTTGTCCAATGCAGCTAAGATGAAGCATTCGTGAGACAAATGAGGTGACTTATAAATGTTGAGACAAATGACGTAACACATGTGGCAATGCCGAGTCAAATGACGTAACCCACATGGCAACACTAAGTCAAATGACGTGACCCACCTGACAACGTCAAGTCAAATAATGTGACCCACTTGGCAACATGTATTGGTCGAGCATGATACAGTAGCTCAAGAAATATATCACCCTTATCTATTAGTGGTTCACTATTTGTCTCAACGTTGTCAAGTAGACCATGCCAAGTGGGTCACTCCAACGCTGTTGGAGTAATACACTTGTATCACTCCAACACAGTTAGCGTGATATAAATGTATCATTCTAATAGTGTTGGTGTGATACAATGTATCATATCACGTCAATCGTGTTGGCGTAATACAAGTATGTCACTCTAATATGATTAGCGTGATATATGTAGAACAATAAAAAAAAATATTACCATATTGTCAAAAATGAGAATATATAAATAATATATTTAAAATATGTGATATTTAAATAATATATTTCAAAAACTATTGTAACCAAATTAAAAAGCCTGATTTTCATCAATAGGTTTTTTCGCAATTCAACTAATCGTTCACTGTACTAGACATAGGAAAAGATGATCCTAGAGAGAACTTTTTTAACAAGTTGTGAGGTGATGGTGGTAGCCCCACCCAGAATGCGTGTTTTTGACTTTATGTAAATTGAATTATAGTCGTCCACGATCGATTCCATGATACTTTACTACCATGGTTTAGCATTTGAATTTTTGGGTTGGATTTGATAGGGATGATAGGTTGGGTGGTGGGGGCATGCCGACATAGGAAAGGCTGGCACTGGCATTCGCCGCATTCCCATCATCCCATGCAATGCATAAGGGATCAGAGAGGGACTCGTTCCTCCTTTAACTTTCACTGCAACCCCAATTGCTTCCGTTCTATTTTTAGGTTAATCACCTTTATATATATGTGTGTGTGTTCAATTAAAACCAATACAATATGTATCACTCTTTTCATTTATTCACCCCCACTATAAAAACTTGACAATCGATGGCAGATCTTGAGATATATTTTTTTGGTCACCAAATAATTTTTGTTTCTTTTCATGTATTAGATTTAACTTTAATTTATTATTTTATGTAAAAAAATATTTATATTATTATTTAATTATGTATTATCAAATTATTAAATAAATTTAACTTTTATAACTACAACTTAAAAATTTTAACTTTTGTAATAATATATTAATATATTATTAAATGATAGTATAAAAAAGTTTACAATAATAAATAAAGTCTAAACTCTTATGTATTAATTCAAAATCTCTTGAAAATTACTACGATGTACTTCTAATTTCGAAAGACACTTGCCCAGTTGCTCATTTACAAGCGAAGAAGGCAACCGACTCCCACTCTTAAATAAATAAATAAGTAAAAACATGTGTGTAAGAGAGAGAGGGAGGGTATATAAACATGGAAAATGATTAATTGTACCAAACTGATTTCGTAAAACGACGTACGAATGAAATTAAACAGTGATATGCTTTTGCATTTTATCAAATAAATTTTGTTAATTGTTGTGTTAAGAATCCCCCCCCCCCTCTATTCTTATTCCACCACTCACATGATTGATTGTCTACTCTTCATAACACTTTTCGTAAAATGTAATTCATGCTATATAGCACTGCTCTATAAACATACTTGATAAGCTATTTAAATCGGCCTCGATCGTATTTAGTCTTCCGGAAGCATGGTCTGCGTGGAACTAGGAAGCCACATGACATATATGCAATTTGAAAACAATGGGGGCAGTATCCATTATAATCTCCCGATGATGACAATTAAATTATTTACGATAATTAATTACTTTTAAAAAATAAAATAATAAGTAATTATTATTAATTTATGGAAACGTTTATATTTTTTAAATTTAAAACTATTAATTTCTATATAATTTTTGTGTTTTTTCAATTGAATATATACAAGTTAATGAGATATTTTAAAATTATTTTAGTCCTTATCGTTTGGAGCATGCAGATTCTATTTTAATTTTCGTAAGGTTAAGAAAGATTTATAGTTTTGGTGAAGTTAGGAGAATTATTTAAGTTGTAAACCAAACCTCACCTATATTTGGGAACAAAACATACTTATATGAGATCATAATATCTACTACTGGTTCCCAAAATGTTGACTAACTTAAGTGATTAAATTTTATATTGTGTAAACACTTGTAATTAGAACATAATATATGGATGTTTTCCTCATTTTGATTCAAATATGCATCACGATGTAAGGATCTTAGCCAAAAAGAATATTTTTTAAAAACATCTAGTCATGGGTCGGCTTGAGTTCCACCTGCTTTTGATTTTAGATTCTTTTAAAATTGATAAAAACCCAATTTCAACCTCCAGTTATATTAAATTACCACTACTCTAATAAATGTTGTAATTGATAACTTTCTCTTTTATTTTATTTTATTCTGAAGATAGATCCACCTGTAAAAGAAAATAAAATATTATCTGTGGTGGTAGACGCAGAATCATAAATGGGGTGGAAATCAAGCTCAAGCATCTCTTCTTGGAACATAAAACATAACCCATGCATTAGTTTCTTGTCATTTTTTGCATTAAAAAAAACTAGGAGACAATTCTTTTGCTGAGAATCCAACCTCCAGCCAAAATTATATTTGGGAATTTTCCCAACTCCGGTATTTCTCCAAAATATCCATACAATCGACAAGACTACAACTACAAGTGGCACCGAGTTAGCCGAAAGGTAACAACTCAGCCACACTGATAAAAGCGACTGAGTTATACGTATTCGAGCAACCAAAACCTCTTTCTGCTCATCAATTTTTTTTTTTAAAGATCTCCACGATTGAGATTAATTTTACTATAATCATAAGATACTTTTAATAGGGTTTGCATTATTACATTAAAGTTTGTTAACATGTAGGTTTACTAAATTGAGCCACACTTTTATTTTTTAATAAATAATTGGCCCCCATAGAAATCAGCATACATAATAAATTTTAAAACAAAAATTAGATAAGTTCTACCAAAAAAAAGTAAAATAAAAGAAAAATGATTCAACGATCAACTATTCAACTTAAATTTCTGTCACATCATCTCTAGATTTTTGTTGGCAAAACTTCGTCACACAAAACTGCTCTACATAGTAAAGATAGCTTACCATTTCCTTAGCACCCCGTACACCCCACCTTTTATAGTTATTAATCCTTTTTCGGTGTCCACCAATAGCATTCCAACATACACGGATTACAGATTAGACGAGAAAAATGATGATTTAGATTTATCATTTATGATACCCTCGCTCTTCCTTCACAATTCACACCCCATCCAATTTCACAAAATCACATTACCAATACTACGAAACCCACTTTCCATCACGTCAAAAGCTTAGCTGTGAGTTCCCTCTCCCACTCTCTCCACTTATATATATATATATATATATATATATATATATATATATATATATATATATACCTATCTTCAACCTCCATTGCCAACTCCTCACCCTCTATTCAATAACCCTTTTGGCTTCTGCTGAGGAAAGCAAAGTCTTTTCCTGAAAAAGTGAAAGGGGGGGGGGATGATGAAAGATGGCTTTGTTGTGCAAGATGGGTACGAGTTCAAAGAAGAGACTTACCTCACAGTGCTCAAAACCTCTCTGTTCTTCGCCGGCGATGGCTTCTCTGCGTACGATTGCAAAGGCCAACTCGTCTTCCGGGTCGACTCATATGGACCCCACACTCGCGACAAGGACGAGCTCGTTCTCATGGATCCACACGGCCATTGTCTCCTCACCGTTCGCCGAAAGGTACCCTCTTTCTTTCTGTCTCTTCCCTCTCTTTCCGAGTCCACTCAGTGAGTCTAGTTATCGAATCAGATTCAAGCGTGTAAAGGGTGTGAAGGTATATCAATTTTAAGTAATTTATAATTAAGAAAATTACATTAATACCTTAATTTTTCTACTATCATTACACATGTATTTCTTTCACTTCTTAAAACGTAAGAAGATTACATTTTTTTTTCTATTTTAAAAAAATTTGTATATTGTTTTATTTTTTTGTTAGACACGTACGTACTTTGATTTTAGTGGGTAATAATTCAATGATCTTTTGAGTCGAACTCATTGAGTTAACGCGGGGTTGCTATTTGCTAAGCAGAGGCCGAGTCTTCATCAACGGTGGGAAGGCTTCAAGGGGGAGAGAACGGACGGTGATAAACCGATCTTCAGCGTGAAGAGATCGTCGATCATCGGACGGCCACGGACGAGCGTGACGGTGGAGGTGTTCGATAAGCCGGGCGTGGAGTACCAGATCGAAGGGTGCTTCTCGCAGCGATGCTGCAAGGTTTTCAACGCGATGAAGGAATCAGTGGCTGAGATTCGAAGGAAAGTGGACCCCACCACCAGTGTTGTGCTTGGGAAGGAAGTGTTCTCGCTTTGCGTTAAGCCTGGTTTCGATGGTGCTTTTGCCATGGGATTGGTGCTGGTCCTCGATCAGATCAACGGTGAGGATTACGTTGATAGTGGAACCACGGAGCCTGCAGTGCACCCTGCTGCAGAAGGTTAGGGTCTCGCTTCATCTTTTTGCATCTTATTTTTCGACTTCAGAGACTTTGTTTCGTTTAACCCACTAATCTTTGGAGTTTGGATTTTGAGTGTCCCTTCGGAAGGGTTCTTACCTGCCCCTTTTTTTCTGGGTAACTCTAAAAAAATTATGTTCTCAATTCTATGCGGTCCTGAAAATTTTAATTTCATAGAAGATAACGATGAGCTGAGCTTGAAGATTAAATGGTGTACAATTCTATTTCTCAAATTGAAGATATGCTTCAATAAATAAAAAATGTTTTTCCCTTTTTTCCCCTTTTTATTTGTAACAAGTTGCAAGTATATATCATAAATTTAGATGATATATCAAGGAACTTGTGGAAATGTGGCGTACTAGCTATTTATAAACATTAGTTAGCATTGAAATAATTAAAGAAAAACTGGAATGTTGGGTATTTTTTTTGCTTCAGTGAAGCTGTGGTGCGTGTTGAAACTGATTGCAATGTGACATATTAGATTGCAACTTATTTAATGATTAGTGGTCTTGTGTCTGACAAATTTCGGGCATTAGTAAGGAACCCAATTTGTTTAAGCCCAACTTGATGTCATATCTAATTTATTTTACATACTTATTCTAATCTTTATATCTTTTAAAGATATAAGAGTTATTAATTAGGTTTTTTAATAATAAATATATTAAAATAATTATTTAATATTATATTAGTCTTTAATATTATTTTTTAATATTAAATTAATTATTTAATACTATTTTTTAAAAATAATTTAATGCCAAAAATTATTATGAGACGAAATTCATAGCATATGTTTATTTTAAGAACTAAAATAAATGTTTGTTATTTATTTTCTTCCAAACACTTGATTTGATACACTCAGCCTTGCACTCTTAACCATATTTTCTTTTGACTAGCCAATAAGAATGTACTATTTGGCAAGAATAGTGACGACAGGCACAATAATAGTTTAAATAAAAATAAATATTTAATTTGGTTCCTTTAAAGATGATATCTTAGTTTGGTCTTTTAATTATTTTTAATGATAAATTAGTCTTTTTAGAGTGACTAATTTGATATAAAAAATAATATTATAGGATCAATTTATTATAGGACTAAAATTAAAGTCCCATATATATTTAGAGACTCAATTTAAATATTTATTCTTTAAATAATAATAAAATTGAGGGCTTGGAAAATAAAATTTTCCTTTTTGGGAAATACTAAATAAGTGATGCTTTGTGAGCAAGCTTATAATTCAATTGATATTAGTTCCAATATTTAAGATTCTGGTATAATGTTGATGTTGGAAATTCATCTTATATGAAATCACATATTCCCCCTCTTATAATTAAGGTTTTAGTTTTGTTCTATAGAGAACTTTTTTTATACTATTACTTAATAAAGCATTGATATATTATTTAAAGAGTTTGATTATGATAACATTTATTTAAAAAATAATTTTTTTAATAACTTGTCAATATATAATTAAATTATATATATAAATTATAATAAAAGTGGATGAAAAATTAATCCTTTACGTAATGCTAATGGTATAAAATGGTAGTAGTTAATTTCTTACGGTACTGCACTGGTATAGGCTGAAGACTGAAGAGTAAATTTGATATATTATTAGTAAATAAAATTATTATATATTATTTGTTAAAAGGGGTCTAAAAATAATTGGTTTAACTACAAGACATTTTTGTTAGATATGATGCATATTTAGTTTACGAATAGGATCCATAATAACATTTAGTTAGTTTACCAAAATGTATTTAGTGAGTCCTAATCTATAAAATATCAAATTGATTATTATTCTATTAATTAAGTGCACAAACTATATTATATATCGTATTTATCGAAGAATATTTCTTTGACCACAATATCATGTCCCAATGAAAGATTTAATTAACAGGGTGCGGGTGCGGGTGCCATGTCTTATTAACTAAAGCGTGGCTATAATGCATTTTGTTGGCAATATTCGAGGTTATGTTTTAGCTTTTAAAAAATGATCATGAAAATAATATATCATTGATGCTGTTGCTATTGCTATTTGCGAGGGGATAAAAAAGTAGTATAAGAAAATAATAACATCAAGATGTTATCTTGACGTAGCCAGATTTAAATTACACCTACTTTTGTTTGAATATTTTAGAATCATTATTATTATTTTTCCGTGTTAATGGATTTAATTTTAATTTATTAATAATATAAAAATTATTTTACATTATCATTTAATTATGTATTGATATATTATTAAAAGTATTAAATTTTTTTAAAAATTATTATAATTATCAATTTTTTTAATAATTTGATAATATATCACTAAATGGTAATATAAATTTTTTTTATAATAAATTAAAATTAAATTCTTAAATAATAAATTATAACTTTTGATTTCATGCTCACACCAGCACCGACATGAGCTGGTATATGAAATGATTCTGTCACCTGAACATTTGAAATAAACGTTCTGGACAATAAAATGATACACGAGAAATGTGCACAATGCACTTTTTCTTTCCATATTTTATTTTAATTCGTTATCTAAAATTGTACGGGGAAAGTTAGTCCTTCTGCATATTATAAAATATTTAATATATAGATATACATAAGGCATGTGCTTAAAATTTTAAAAAATAATAAATAAAACAACTCCATTACGATTCTGAATCAATAGCAAGCCTGTGAAGACTAGTTGGTGCATGACAATGTTGGTAAGAATAGTTAGATACATAATACATAAAATATGATTTTTTTGTTTAATTAAATTTATTTTAAAATTTATTGATTTATAATAATTTTTTATATACATTCAGTAAAAATAATTATCTCTGCATATTAAATTTTATTTATTAAAAAATTAATGTTGCATGCATGATAATTAATGTTTTAAGGAAAATTTCTGTGACTTGTCATCTCACCTGAGTTTTTCTTTTCTTTTTTTTAAATTTTGTAGAGAATTTATTTTATCGTCTGATTGATATATGATGAAAAAGTTGTCAGCAAAATAAAAGGAGAAAAAAAGTATGGCCCCGCAATTTGACCAGAATCTCGAGCTTGCCCGTGCGCTAGGAATTAATTGTCCAAGACGCAAAATATTCAATAACTCGAGTGATTTTTATTTCTACATATTGAGAAAGAGGGTGACAATATTTGCACTCTCATTTGCTTATTTACATTCTCTCTTAATTGTTCATAACTTTAATTATTTAAAATATCATTCGCTAACTTATCTCGTTAATAAATTATTTTTTTTACTACTTCTACTTAATTATTTACTCATTTAAATTTTGAATATATTATTTATTTATTTTAGTAATAATTTTTTTAGTAAATGATATTAATAAATTTGACTTTATTAAGTAAAACTATAATTGTTTTAAGTGAACTATTTACATTTTTAGTTATATATTCACACTTACTAAACTAAAAAAATAACATACAGACTCCCTGAACTTTGAAACATTTGAAAATAGGCACCACAACTTATAAAATCGTCTGATTTAATTCATAAACTAACTATATCATTTCAATAAACTCTTCCATTACTGACCAAGAGAGATACTACGTCGAACCATCTTAACTCTCCATGTGTATTAATTTCATCCATTAATACTAATTTCCTGTTAAACTTGTTTTTATCTAATTTAAAACTCTTAAATCATGTTTTAAAAAGTGTCTGATCTGTGTGTAAGCTCAGCTTGGTCATGAGTTATAGGCTGAGAGGTAAGCTCGACTCGATTAGGTATTTGATATGAGGGGTTGATGGTTAAGGGTGAGATCTGCTCAGTCGGCCAAGTTGACGGAGTAAACGATTAAGGCTAGGTATGCTTGGTTGGATAGTTGATACGAGAGACTAATAGGAAAGGTCGACTCGATCGGTTGGGTGATCTGAGGGGTTTGTAGGTGAAGGTTATGGGTTGAATCGGTAGAAACTGATTGGTTAAGAGTAATCTTGGTTAGAAGTGATCAGTTAGTTTATGATGTGAGGGGTTAATGGGCCAAGGCTAAGTCGGATCGATCGGTCTAGGAGACCTGAGGGGTTATAGGCTAGGTGAGATCGACTCGGTCGAAAATGGTCTGGGGTGTGGGTGATCAACTTGGCTGACCGAGCAGACCTACCTTTAACCATTAATCCCTCATATCAAAGACCCAATTAGGCTGAGCTTACCTTTTGCTTATAACTCATTGATCGAGCCAAGTTTACACACTGATCAGACCCTTTCTAAAACATGATTAAAGATTTTTAAAATCAAATTAAAATAAGTTTAACAGGAAATTAGTGTCAACGGACGAGATTGAGACACGTGGAGAATTAGGATGTTTCCACGTAGCACGTCTATTAGTCAGTTAGGGTTTATTGAAATAATATAGTTAATTTATGGACTAAATCGGACAATTTTATAATTTGTGGTGTCTATTTACAAATGACCCAAAGTTTAAGGGGTCTGTATGCTCTTTTCCCTATTCAATTTAATGTATATTTATTAATGATTTTTTCATTAAAACAAAAACTTAATTACTTTAATAAAAATCTCATGAACAATTATTTTATTTTTGATATATTTTTTAAACTAAAATATACATGCATTTGAGTTGTAATTAAATTTAATTCTATAAAAGTGGTTCATCTATGACCATTGAAATGGCTATTATCTATGAAAAATGAAAAAAAAAAACAATATTTTGCTTAAATAAAAAATAATAATAATGGAAGAGAATAAAGAAAATAATTTATTTCCTTTTTTTAAATTCGCTTAGTAATAATATTTTGATTAGTATTATACATCTTTTATTTTATATTAATACATAATAAATTACTCTAATAAATAAATGAATATTTTATATTTAAATAAATAAAAAATAATAATGGAAGAGAAT
This sequence comes from Styphnolobium japonicum, assembly GCA_023212625.1. Lineage (NCBI taxonomy): Eukaryota > Viridiplantae > Streptophyta > Magnoliopsida > Fabales > Fabaceae > Styphnolobium > Styphnolobium japonicum. The sequence continues at coordinate 6,246,698 of JALBWW010000007.1, read as the reverse complement.
AAAGAAAATAATTTATTTCCTTTTATTAAATTCGCTTAGTAATAATATTTTGATTAGTATTATACATCTTTTATTTTATATTAATAAAGAATAAATTACTCTAATAAATAAATGAATATTTTAAATTTAAGTGTGTAAATAGTTAAGTATAATTAGTAAAAGATTTGATTTTACTAACTTGCATTTGTAAGAGTTGAAGAGGTTCAAACACCTTAAGTGTTTTGTCCCGGATTCGATTTATAGGGCAGTGTGTATGGAGAAAACGTAGTTAGTAAGAGTCCATACTTCACGCACATGACTATACCTATGAGATTAGTCTCATGTCTTCTAACGAGAGCATGCCTTGGTTTACACAAAAAATAGAGTAAAATATTTTTTTTAAAAAAATAAAGCTTTGACTTACTGAAAAGATAATTAATGAAGGACATTTTAGGTAATCAAAGTTATAAGTAATTAAGGATGCTAATAGCCTCACTAGTGACATGCATGAAATCTCAAAGGCCGATAGATGCTACTCGTAGGATCACCTCCAAAGATTCCCATTACGGAACATCTACAATTTTAGTCATTCAAGTCCGCAAAGAAGGGCAACCTCAGCATCCCAAACGAAAGAGTAATGTTATATCCTATTAACACATCTTCTTAACATTATAATTATTCTTTTCGTAAGTTCTTCAAAAAGATAAAATAAAAATTACAACTTTTTAAAAACTTTTCAGACAAAAATGGAAGATGAAAAGTATTTTAAGAGGTTTTTTTTGTTAGTAATAGTCTAGAAGTAAAGGACACACAAAACATGTGTACAAATTAAAAAAACAAGATAAGAAAAATTAATTATTTAAAGTAAATTACCTTTATATTATTTTAATTATTTATTTACATGTATAATCTCATAATTTTTATTAGTTTATCATAATATATAAAAAAAAATTAAGAAATTTGTTAAATTTTAAATATAAAAATTGAAAATAAAAGTCTATTGAATAAAATTAGATAATAGAAATAATCGAGATAACTCTAATTTTCTTATAGACTAGTTTTTTTACCTGATGTATGTGTTTGTTATATTAGATATGTACACATTTTTTGAATTATAATATGTAGTTTATTTTGATATTTTTTTATAATAATTTTTTAATAAAATTTATGCAAGAATAATAGCTTAATTACTTTCTAATTGAATTATCTAAAAATCTATTAAAAAATTCATAAAAATGAAATATATAATAAAATATTTAATATATCTAGTATGTAGCAAGATGTAAAAGAAAAAATATATAATAGCTACAAAAATATAAAACTTGAATTATTTGATTAAGGTTAAAAATATTTTAAATTAAATATTTATTAGATTATTTGTTCATTATAATAGGTAATTAAGATAATTTATATTTAGTTAATGTAAAAAATATTAACAATTTGAATATGATATGATATGTGATATTAATTGATCACACTTATAATAGGTAAATTTGAAAAGCCTCAGTTGTTGCCCAATTTGAAGAACGAAAAAAGAACTTTGAGGGAAAATCTGCATAGAATTTTGACGTGTCTCATCTAGCTACATAGACTTTGTCAGAATTTGAATAAAATTTTATAATTGTTTTCTACACTTTTGTTTATATTTTAGTTTACAAATAAATTTAAGATATTGGAGGTAATTAAATTAATTATTTAGAGGGTCATTTTATAGATTTTATTACAATATTTATATCCATTTTTTTTAAGTTTGAACACTTTAATTTACCTTTTTAGAAAATAAAAATACATTCATAAATATGTATGATATTTTAATTTTTATTAATTGGATAAGCTCATTACTATTTACACACTGAATGTGAAACTCGTGAATTGTCTTCAATAATATGTTTGGAAGCTTGAAAAAAAAATGAATAAAAAAATCAGAAAAATTGAAGAAAAAATTTAAATTTCTAAAATTATATTTATTTATTTGATATTTTCTCCATCTTTTTAAAGGAACAAATTAAATGTAGTGCTAACTTATTTATAAAAGAAGTTTATATTTGGTAATAGCTTAATATTACATATTTTTCATACAAAAATAGTTTTTTATTATGCTATAATATAAGTTAATTTTTCGTATTTTAAGATATTAATGATTATTTGTTGAGAGTGACTAATTATTAAATAATTATGATAATTATAGGATTTTAACAAGATCCTACAAAGATATCATTAACCAAATTATGAAAGATTTTGGCAATGTTTCATAAAGATATTATCAACTCAACTGTGAAAGCTTTCTATTTTAAATCAACTTCTAATTATTGGAAGATTTTCTTTCTTATCTCACATTAATTAGGAATATTTAAAGAGGAAAAAATATATTTTTCTTATTACCTAAGAATTGCATATTAAATGAGTTTGTACACAAATATGAAACCCTAGAAGAAACTTTATTAGAGTTGTTGGCCCAATAAAATTATTATAAAAAGGAAGAGTAACGATCACAATAGAAGGGGAGAAAGCAACAAGAGGCTACATAAAAGCTGCACAAGAGGAGATAATGAAGCAAGAGATAGTACTGATGTTGTTCCTCAAAGTCAGTATGTGAAGTTAGATTATATGTACTAAGAGAATGATGAAACTGTGATTATTTTGACATTGTCTATATTATATTTTTATTATCTAGTTATTTTAGAGATTAAATGTTTATTGTTTCTATTTTGTTTATTAATTAATTTGAATAAATTTTTAGATGAGTTCAATCATATTTTTCTCCTGTTTTAAGTTTGTTTTTACTATCTGTGTGCTAACTGTAATCAGATATTAATTGTGATTTCCAGATAGGGATACAGTTAATAATTTGACAAATTACAGTTAATTAAGAAAATAAAACATACATTTCATAATTTTTATTAGAGTTTCATTAATAATTTTTTCGTAAACCCATACTTTGATGCTAGATGTTTATGAGATAAATTATTTAGGAAAATATATTTGACATAATTAATGTTAAAACTAATCTTGATAGATTTTGATCCTTAGTCAATTCATATTTAGATAATTAGATTTCTTATTTATTTTAGTTGTTTTTAATTTTTTTTTTGTACCTAACCTTGTTGGGGTTGGTAGATGCTCCACCTCTAAAGTGAGACTTAGGGGCAATCCTCGAAAGGGGTCCCAAAAGAGGAGGAAGTGGAGAGGAGAAGGGGAAATAGGTTGCACTCACTAGGAATCAAACCATATACCTGACACTAACATCAAATGTCCCTTACGAAGTGAGTTAAACTCATAAGACATTTGATGTTAACTAAATTAAAAAAATTCTTCAATATCTATAGCTTTAACTCTAAATCTATATGAGATCAACGTCATATTTACTAGAATTATACTTATATACAACTTGTGTACTTGTAAGTATTTTTAAAACTTCCACTAAAAAAAAATATTTTAAAAACTTACAAAAAGTCACAACAATATTCAAGTCAATAGAACTCAATGTAAACGGAATTTCTTAATAAAATAATGGATGCACAATAAACTTATTAATTAATAATTCTTAACGATTATCTGTTCAGAATTTGAATTTTATGCAAAAACATCAGCAAAGCAAAAGAGATAAGTTATTATTTTTCCATATTATATTGCAAAACAAAAAAAGACTCATTGTAATTATTTGACATGTAAAATGCCAAGCGCTTGTTGAAATATTTAGTAAAGCTTGTGTTGACTTTTGTGTAACAACTATTCTTACTAGTGGAGATTTCAGAAATTTAATTTGTGTACATAATAAATTTTTAAATTTTTAAATTTTTAATATAAGATAATAAAAAATTTACAATTTTATCTCATATAATTTCATATTTTTTAAACTTGAAATGATATACTATAGGCATTTCTTTTCCTATGTAACCAAATATAATCATTTAATCTTTTCTATAATTAAAGGTTAGAATTAAAAAATTATTTTAAATATTCAATAAACTTTTACTGGTAATGGAAGCAAATATATTCAATCAGCTTTTAGCTGGTAATGAAGCAAATTTCTTTAACCTTTGGAGTAACAATACGAAAGTTCATATATAGCATTAAAAAAAATTTAAAAATAATTAGTGCGGGCTATGTGGCCCTATAAGTCACAACGAGTATTCGCCAATGATTCTTGCCATGATTTTTAAGAATAATTTTATATTTTTTTAATGAATTAACTTAATAAATTTTTTAAGTAAATATTTTTTAAGTTTTTAAGATATTAAATATTTTTATTTTTTATTTAAGAATTATTTATTTTAAGTAATTTTAAAAAATTAAAAAAATGCGTTAAAGAAGATATAATATTGCTCTTATTTTAAATATGATGGTAATAGGTTGTGAACTTCTCCTAATGCTCCCATTCCAAAGGCATCAAATCTTTGTTTTCCTAATTAAATAAATTACGTAAAAGTATAAAATATAAATATAATTTTAATTATTAATATTATTTTAAATATATGATTTATTAACATGAAAAAAAAACCATTATTTTTATGATAAAAGAATGAATTCACTAGTATTTTTTGAGTTGAGAATTGCTCTAACTGTAAAAGTGTAAGAGATTTAGTTCAAGTAGTTGAAATGAGTGAAAATTTGGATAGAGATTATAGTTTAAAATCATGATAAAAAGTTTTCAATATGACAAAATCAATTTAATGTGTATTTTATTACTTTTTAATGAATTTAAAATTAATGCGTTATAGATATATTTAGCAGGATATTTTCAATGAAATTAACCAAATTATTAAACTAATCAAATTTGGTTAGTTTTGTCTTGTCGCTTTTCTCAATGTTGTCAACTTGGTTTGGTTTAATAAGGAGATGTGCTCTTAACTTTAATTATTCAGATTTAAATATTGAATTAACTAGCAATTAGTTAAGAAAATTAATTATTTTAAATGTATCATGTAGAGTGCATCTTTAAAATTATTAAGAAAGAAATTTAATGACAATTAACGTACAACTAGTATGAAAAGATAAATAATAATAATAATTTGGTATGAAGCTAAAATCAATCCAACACTCCTAATTAATATTAAAAAAAATTTAGATAGAAACAATTTCAAATATACCAAATAAAATTAAACATTTGACTAAGTAAATCATCTAATAGAGTGGTTTTTAGGTACAGCTCGTACCTGGAGCTAGTAACAAGTAACATCAAAGCAATAACTGCATTTAAATTCCTAATTTATTCTTACTTTTGAATTAAGTGTGTACTAACAAGTAACATCAAAGCAATAACTGCACTTAATTTCTAATTAATTCTTACTTTTGAATTGAATGTGTATTTAGATTAGTTATTAAAAAAATTATATTAAAAATTAATTATAAAAAAATTAATTAATGTTTAAATATGTTAATTTATAATCAATTTTAACATAAAAAGTTTTGTTTAGATTATATTAAAAAAAGTATTTTTATGTATTAAATTATCAAAAGATATATGTAATGATTGAAAAAATTATTTAATTAAAGACAAATACATATTTCTTTTTTAAAACTTTTAAAATAATCTAAAATCAAATAATCAAAAGTTTAAAATTAATTTTTTTTTAAAAATATTTTTAGTCAATGAAAAATAAAATTAACTTATAATTAATTTTACACATTTTAGTAAATAAGATAAATTTTAGATAAAATAATTTTTAATAAAAAAACTATTTAAAAGAAAAATAATTTCCCCCAATTATGCAGTAACACTTAAAAATTGAAACTCTATTCGTTAAAGCTTCTTAAGAATACATCACACTCTTTTTTGTTTTTTATTTTCAGGATATTCTTGCGTGCGACTGTAATTTGTAGGGACTAACACCTTGAGATATTAAAATCTATTTAGGGGTTGACCTCTTCTAACATATAATTTTCCATACATATGAGTCAAAAATCAAACACCTACCATATACTTAAAGGGTCCAAATATCTACCACTTATTTCACGCTTTAATACAAATATGAAAGTAAAGTATACATCAATCACAGAATATTTAGTAGTAGGCCACGTACCCAAAATTATATTGACTCTATCTTGGGTTATCAAAAAAAAATATTGACTCTATCTTCCATCTAAAACACCATAGCCATGAAGGCGGACAAGAAGAACAAAGGAAAACTAACAAAACCACAACCACTAGCTGCAGAAGATGGAGATGGTGCAGCAGGAGGGGTGGTCGTGGCAGCTGGTGGAGTGGCTGTAGAAGGTGGCAAAGCACCGGGAGAGCCTGAGACATTGATGGCTAACTTCTGGCCGAGTTGGCAGTGCTGGCCGATGGTGCAAATATAGTAATGGTTACCTGCGGTGGCGAGGGCGATGGTGGTGGGGCCCGTGGTGATGGTTCTGCCTATAGGATTGTCTGAACTGCAGGAGTCGTAGGAATCTTTTGGCACCTCAACTACGTCATGCTGGTTTGTCTGAAAATTGAACACTGGAAACCGAAACCAAACAAGGAAAAAAGAAACAGGGGAAGGCCAAATGGGGAATTCCACCTTAATCAAATTAATTCTGTTTTTATAGCCAAGTAATACAAAATTAAGCAAATGTTATATAGAAACATAAGTGGTATTAAATTATGTATTGTAATATAGGAAACATTAAGAGAAAGAGAGGAATGATTCTTGCTTACATAGAGTATCGCCAACTGCAAACTTATTGTTTGTAGCCCAAGTTTGGTATGCAGAGGTATTGCCTTGTGGAACTTTCCAACCCAAGTTGTCTCCCACGATATGCTGTATCTGTGCTTCTGCACATCGTACAAGCATTAATATTGCCACGACCACTCCAAAAGCAGTAACTGCATGAGCACTCATTTTGTTCATCTTTAATTCTTGGAATATATATTTGGTATAAATTGTATGTATATATGGCTTGGAAATGGGGGGAAAAAAGTGCAAAGGAAACTGATGAGGTGAATGCCACAGCTGCGCAGGTTGAAACATTTGGAATAGAAGCCTAGCTATAAATAGGGAAATAAAGTCACAAAGGGGAAGGTGAATAGAGAGCAATTACTGCATAGGGTGCGTGCATATGTTTCAACTTTCAACACGCACTTGACGGGTTAGCATGTCCAGCAGGTAGACTCATGGCCTTCGCCATACATGCAATGTAAGTGAGTCTGGTAGGACCCTAAACTCAGACTACCAAGTCTATGATGCCAGCCACAAGCATTTCATTCTTGAATTTTAATGCTGTAAACAACCTACCCTTTAAATAGTTGTATTAGCTGATAAGAAAATTTAGACAATGAATTCTTATGTATCCATGATTTGTTATTAAAGTAATTATATTTTATAAAAAAATTAATCATTTATTTTCTTATAAGCAGTTACAATTTTATACTTTACTTTCTAAAATATACCCCTCATTTTAGAGAATTCAAATATTTAATTCTTTAGCTCATATTTTCTTTTATTTTTCCCCCTTTTTCATTTGAAGCATTGAGTGTTATTATAGCTTGAATCCTAATTTTACTTCTTTTTAATAGCATGAAAAGAAAGGGAAATAGATTTTAACTGTTTTTCTGAAATTATTTCTTTTAATTTAAGAGATTATATATTTATCTCTCTGTATATTTTTTTTTCACTTGTATAGAATGATTATAAGGAAAGTGTTCAATAGTCTTAACTCAAGTAAATTTAATTTTTTTTTGGGATTACTTGATTCTAGGATCCAATCCCATCCCAGCCGGTCATTTTTCCTGCACTAACTTACTGTCTTCTTTATCACACAAGTCATAGACCTCATTTAAAAAAATTATAAGTAAAGTAGGGAAAATATATGTGTTTTTAAAATAAAAATAGAAACTAAGTCTGTTGTGCATTTCATACGCAGTTCCCGTATGTTGAGAAATTTTCCTCGAAGTGCGTAGTTGCCTTCTTATATTAATTATCAAACAAGAGGAGACTTGTTCAATTGAATAGACCCGGGTTTGGGACCATAATGGTGATTCTTTGACATTCTTACATGCATACGACGGCAACATAGCTGGGACCATAATGATATATACATGATTTATAATTTTGAGCTACTTAATACATTGCACACTTCAAATCGAAAAATGTTATCTGTGATAATATGGCATTCTCTGTATTTCATGAGTCAATTGAACCATTGATCTTCCATATTTAGTTTTGGCAACTTAATTATTTTCTTAGTAAAGTCTATGCTATAAGTCTATATATGCAAGATTCCCTCTATGAACCAACGAGAACGTTCAACATTCATAGAACTTAGAATTGAAACCTACTAATTTTTTTTGAATATATAAAAGTTTAGGTGAGGAAAAAGTTCATCCTCAATTCAAGGTCAGGGCAAACTACCAACATCAATGAAGATTTATGGTGAGATTACAAATTACCTATCAACGGGCGTATTCGGAATTTAAACCAAAATCATGACTAACATAAATAGAAAGTCTAACTAAGTGAGCTAACAGCCGTTAACAAAACCCTACTAATTTCAATGTGTTTGAATTATGAAAAAAAACACTTGCTCAATTTTCTTGATATCCCATTGAATATTTCTTCAAACTTAGTAGACCTGTCAAACACGTTGCGTGGTCCCAGCCACTGGACCTTGTAAGAACTAGGAGTTATGTTACGCCTAGATTAAGGGAGAAGGTTGTGCCGTAACTTCGTGGTTGTGGCCACGTAAAAGTACAACTCTTGTTTTTATACCGTTGATCGAACAAGTTCTATATTCTTTGAGTGTAAAGTTTTCGATTAACATTACTCCTAGATAAATGACAAGAAAAAAATATTCAGTTAAAAGATATTGCTCTGTTTTTTCCATAGATTCTCTTGTTGCACAAAACATGCTTGACACTGTTGAAATGTTGAAAAAACAAAGCAATACTTGATCATCAACTACAACAAGGGATAAGATTGACTGGCTATTCAATCTTATACATCGCTGAGTGTTAATAAAGAAGAATAAAAAGGTTAATCAGCTATACATTGAGATGTCGCAACTTTATTTTGGTAATTCCACAATTTGAAATGCTTGTGAGTTCTGAAAATTGTTACAGGATCCAAAGAATCATTGAATTCACTTGTACCTTCGACTTTTGACCGATTACAATGCTACGAGAAGAAGAGCAGCACAAGAAGTAAAAACCATTACGTATGAAGATCCAATACCCTGCAAAGCATAATTGTTATTAAACTTAGAACTGGAAGAGCAGAAAGTTAAACAGAGTTATATGTACAACATGAACATTACTCAACCAACGAGGATGCTAGTTATAATTTTTTACAACATATTTAATTGTTGCTAATGACAGAAATTGTTATAGAGGCAATGGTTTATGAAATTGGGGCTTCCCCTGAGGTGTAAAACTGCAGAGAGTTTGTGAATCCTTTGATGACTGCAGACTATACAATTATCATGTGGACCTTTAATTGCACTAAAGTTAAAATAACTATAGATGTGGTCAAATGAAGAGATATTGATACTGTAAGGTTGCCTTTTAGGCGGAGGACTTTAGTTTAATGATTAACTACTATTTAAAATAACATCTAATCAAAGGTTCTATAGTGCAACTCTCACCTTATTTTCCTTTATCAAGCCACCCCCAAGATAGAAAGGAGTAGGGGACTAGAAGTGGCGAACGGAAACAAAAAAGATATCAAGAGTGCTACAGATTGTCTTCTGACAGGTTTCCGTATGCAAATCACTTAAGCATATACCTATTTTCTTTGAACTCATATTCACATGGATGCATTGGTACAATTCATGGCAGCTATAAACTATGAAAAAGGGTACTTACGAATTTGAAGGTTCATTATAAACTTTGTGTATATCATGACATGGTAGATGCCTCGATGAACATAAAAGAACAAGCATTTGAGAATTAAAATCAATGGCAGGGGGAGAAGATGGCAGATAATTTTTGCATTCTTATCAGATAACATAGTACATTAGATATAAATATTTCATACTATAATATCTGTAGTTTAAAAAAGCTAACTGGAATCAATGAAAAGGCCAATTTGTGTGCAAGTTGATGCCACCAATTTGAATCTAGAACTCAGGCTCAGTAGCATACATGGGGAAAATTCCTATTTTAGGAGGGCATTTTATTTTTGGCAAGTTTTCAGCTCAAAATTCCTAGAAAATATGTTCAATAATGCAAGTATACGACACATCCATACCTTGAACGAAAGAAGAGACGAGGTTGCTGAGGAAACAAGTCCAGTAAAGCCTATATCATATGCAATGCTTCCATCAGGCTTGAACAATCCAAAGTTTCTCTCGGATGTTGGCCCAGGCTTCAAATTCTCATTAAACAAAGCAAAGATGTAAGCCCTCACCATCATCTTTGGCCTAGAAGGGGTCCCCTTCTTCTTGAGTAACCGCTTACGCAAATTTTTATTGTATGTCAATGCATTTTTCAGTGTTGCTCCAGCTTCATTATCGTCCCCACGAGAGGCCCAACCAGTCTCAGAAACAATCACCTCCGTCTTGTCAAACCCAACCTTCTCCAAGGCAGCATAAGCTGCATCAACTTGAGCATCAAACATGTTATCATAGTGTAGTTTAGTCTTTGCATCATAAATTCCGGGGTTTTTTTTGAAGAGAGCGTAGTTAATGTCAATATGCTGGGGATCATTCTTATAGGCTAGGAAAGGATATGCATTTATGAAGAAAGGAGTGCCAATCTGTGAGAAGAACTGCAAGAGAGGCCTCATGAATGGGAGGATATCATCCCTAAAAGTGCATGAAGATGGAGGAAATGAATTAGCAAATACAGCCTCTGAATGTGGACTTGACACTTGAATATCATGTGCTAAATCAAGCCTATCAAGGGCACTATAAACATTTTTTGCTGCAGGCAGCAAAGCTTCCCAAAGTTCCACATCCGCGCCTCCCAAGATTTCATTTCCCACTGCAATTCCACGAATTTTAGTTCCTGGAAGAAATGGCTGAACATTTTCTTTGATCCAATTCATTGCACGATCCTCGGCCACACTAATGTCTTTCAGAAACTCATTACCAAGTCCAACCACAATTTCAATTCCAGACCCTTTGAAGGCACTGAGGACTTCATGATCAGCATCATATATTCTAATGTTCTTGATCTTTGCAGCTTTGAGTAGCGTAACAACGCTGTGGGGTGAAGGCAGATTGTCTGCTATCCTACCATAGTTCACTCCATATGTTCCTGTAAATGCTTTATCCCCTGAAACTGCAGCACAGATGAATGTGAAAGCTTGCTTAGAAAATCCATGTCACGCAATGCATAAAAATAACATGAACTTTTCTACTTACTAAGGCAAAAGGTACTCTACTAAATCTAAATTCCATACATGCATATCTGAATAGTATTATAGAAATTTCCATTGCAAACAAACAGCCCTCTACTCTGAATCATCCACGCCACTTTTTAGAAAAGAATATGAAAAAAATGAGTTTTAGAAAGAGCACTACACACCATGAGAAAATGTTACAGATAAGATGAGAAGAAGCCAAAGAAAGAAGGAGGAGAACATCATCTGTAGTCTGAGCATATTAAGAATGGGAGAGCATTCCACTTGTAGAAAAGGATGTGGGTGCTCCCTTATATTATGTAATTCAATAACGGTAACGTCATCAGCGAGGAAATCATAAACAATCCTCAGGATGATGCAAAACTTTTCCTCCAGGCATGCCATAAACTCTAGATTCTTAGCCTTTTTGCAAAGATGATGGCTAAAATATTTGAGGAAGATTCTTAGCCTTAAGCCAAAGATGATTGCAATAAAACAAGGATGTTTTGAGCGGCTTAGAATACATTCTTCCTTTCATCACCCTTTAACTCCTCCTTAAAGTATACCTTTTTCACTTTCCACTCTTCTTGTCATCTACTTGTTGTGTCTCTAGGGTAGCATGACCACCTAGCTAGACACGAAGGATATGTAAATGGGTCATCAATACCTTTCGTGGCCTCATGGCTAAGGGGGTTCTCAAACCTTGAGTACTGGTAGAGCAGCCCTGCAGAACAATTGAATGCGTATGTTGCCTTCTTTTTGGGTCCGAGAGTACATACACGCCAGAACGCTAATTTGGTGGGCACCGCAACAACATGTGGAAAAAAAAGAGAGAGATAATAAATGTATAGAGATTGCGCAAAAAAAGTTGTATTGCCAAAAAATTTAAGCAATTTTTTTTATATACGAGATTGCATAAATTTAAATAATTTAATAAAAACTATATAAATTGTTAGAATATCTCAAAATATCTTTAATGTATTTTAAATATCTTTAAAATATTTTAAAAGATCTTTAGAATATATTATGAAATCAATTAGTCCTCTAATTGAGAAAATAATCTTAAGAGTTGTTTCTAATTTGTTTTTTTATTTAATTAGGGTTATGAGTATTATTGTATTAGTTTTGAGTTTGCACTTGGACTAGTAATACTACATTAGTATTTAATCTTATTATTAGTATAAATAAGAGTTAGTGCTTCATATTTTTCAATAATCATTTTATTCTATTATTTTATCTTTTAGAGTCTATTATTATTTTATCTTCTTTTTTTTTATCTAAACCTTATAATTTTAACATAAACTATTAGGCTAGATTTGGCGCACAATATAAGATAAGATAAACTAAGAGTTATTAGATAATATATAATAAATTATCCATCATAAAAGGTTTTATAATTTATATAGAACTGACTTTTGTCTCCAAACTGAAAAGCGGCTTAACTGAGAATTCAAACGGGATCAATTAGTCCTAAAAAATGAATATAATAAAAAAACAAAAAAGCCGTTCACAAACGCCATCTGTATAGGAAACGCATGCGAAACGATGTTACAGAAAAACTTGATGCTAAAACTTCAAGGAGATCTAGAAAATGTTATTAGACCAAAAGTCGATCTTGCCCCGATGCTCGTGGATGTTTTATGATTGATGAATTATACATGATAATGAACGGAGCCAGAAAATATGGAGATTTTGTCCTAACAACAAAAGGACAAACAATAATTTCAGTCCTGCCTTTCCTTTTTCTTTCAGTAACTTAAAAAATAGCAGTCAAAGATGGGTCAAGAAATCCGAGGGAAATGAAATTTAAATGACTAGCACAAATGTGCGACGAAAGTCTACAATCTACAGAGCTGCACTATGGAAAATCAAAAGACCTAATCTACCAGGGATACGCGTTTAATTTCCTAAGTACAACCAAATCTTAGACAAAATACGAGAATACAGTCATCCAGGAGATCATAAAATAACTAAACAACTTGAATAGCATTACAGAAGTCACGGGGCACAAGGTATTAGTACAGTACATTTAAAGCAGCTTACAGGACGGGATGATGAATGTTGAGGTTGAGGGGCTTCACCGTGCACAGCTCCAAATAACCTTTCCATTATCAACTAGCTCTGCATCCATTTTCTTGACTTGCTCGTCAGCTTGAATGGAGTTTTTTCCATCAGTTACTGGGATATCTAGCTTAGCATTCGTCTCTTCAACAGATGCAGGTGGCACGGCATTGGGATTCTCTTTCCCGGCTCCCCCATTAGCCTCTAGAATCACATCACCTGATTTATCCTGCTTGTTGTCAACTGCACCATTTTCTTTTTCTGATTCGGTTGGTAGTCCCCCTAGGGGTTTTTCAGTGAACACAGCATTCAAAGCTTCTCCAGCAATTTTGTCCTCTGATTCTGCTACTGATGCAACTTCTTGCTTTTGGGCTTCTTCCCCTTGAGGCTTTTCAGCAGTCACATTTTCCCCTTCCACATGACTATCCTTAATTTCCTCTGCATCACTCTTTGTTTTATTATTATCAGTGTCATTTGGAACAATTTCATCCGTATCTAAATCTAGCTTCTTGGTTTGTTCAGTTTGCTGTAGTTTATCTCCATTCTCAAGTTGCTTTTCTCCAGAAATATCTTTTCCTCTATTAGCTTCTGCATCTTCCTCTTTAGGTGCCTCCACATCTTGCATCTCAATATCCTCTGCCGCCTTGGGTTCTTCAGCAGCAGACTTTGCGATGCCTTCCTCTGAAGCAGATTCAGTTTCTTTGTTATCCTTCTTTGAACCTGAACCTGATGATTTTCGAGTTCGTTTCTTTGGAGGCTCACTCTCGTGTGGTGGAGTTGTTTTGACCTTCTCACTAATCCTTGCTGATCGCCTAGGGGTCTCACCAGTTCCCCAGTCAAACTCTGATATCCCAGGATTCTCAGGATGTGCCTTTAGGTACTGCTCCAATTGTTTTCTGGTACTGATCTCCTCTCCAGTTGGAGCAATAAATATGATCTCACTTTTTCTTGGCGTTCCCACCTTCTTAGGGAAGAACTGCAGAGTAGAACTAAAAATGCATTATCAAACAATTTCCGTACAGCATACAAGCCATCCAGTAAGGTTTGTCAATTTCATCCATACAGCTCAACAATGCAAATATGGTCTTGTTACTGATTGAATTCAAAAACAGTGAAACCTAAACATTTATCCAAACACACACACACACACACACACTCCTTCCAAGCCTCCCAGAAAAGAAAGAATGCATTAGAAAGAAAAAATGTATGTGTGCCCCCATGCGGGTATGTGTGTGAGAGAGAAAGGAAATGCAGATAAGTTAATAAATTGTTGTGTAATAGCTAATAAGAAAAAATCAGAAGGACCTGATCATCAATAAATCATTAAGCATTAGATCACAAAGTGCTCTAGCCTAGAATAGGTCAGACAATATTCTCAGTGAATATTCTCCTCGAATATTCATGACTTCCTGTAACATTATGATAGAAACCTGGAACTAGAACACTGTTTCATTGAAGAAATCTCACTGGAATCTCTTCTCTCTTACTGATATGTAGATGATACTGTCAGAGGAGATTTTGTACAGACACCACAAAACAGAAAGGAAAATACAGATAGTGCAGACACTTCGAGGGGTCTGCTTCCTCCCTCATCCTCCCTCAAACCTTTTTTGCCCTCTTCTCCCTCTCTCCTCTCCTTATTCCATTTCACTAACAGAATCAGGTCCGTGCCCCCACCTGCCACATGTGCAGGTTGTTACAATACACTACCCCCAAACTGATCCCCACTCGTATTTCCCCACATGCCTCTAATTCCCTGCTGCCCTTGCCTTTCTTAAAATCCACCTTAGTGATAGGTGGGTGGCTAATACATTAGTTCACAAAGTGCCCTAGAATAAATTAATCAATATTGTAAGTGATATTTCCCCCCCAAATTCATGACTTTCCATAGCATATTTCATGATTGCTTTGTGTTTCTGAATGTAGCACACTTCATAAGCACTAATGCTACAGGTCTCCAGCAAACGTGGCAGGTATGGTTTATTTGCAAGTCTTATATTTCTACATACATATATTCTTGCTTGAGATTTATTTCCCAGCTCCATCTAATTATTTCCAACTTACCTTTCCAAAATACTGAACTGAATGGTTTGCAGACTAATATGAACTATTGAAGATACATTATACTACCTCAATGCAAAACAAACAGTTTGGGTTTCTAAAGTTTTCTTTTTTTTTTTCTTCCCAAAATACCATAGTAATAAATGCTTCACCAACCATCATTTCTTAATCCATCACAACTAGAGCACCAAAATAGAGCACAAGCAAGGCTAGTTGGATGGTTTTTTATTAGATCTTTTCAAGGTTGTGTCCTTTTTTTTTTATGAATTAAAGTTTAGGTAAGGGGAAGGCCCATCACCAGTTCAAGGCCAGGGCAAACCACCAACCTCAGTGAGGATTTATGGTGGGATTACAGATCGCCTATCAATGGGCATACCTTGAATTAAAACCCAAGTCATGGCTAGCATGAGTGGAAGGTCCGACCAAGTGAGCCAACACCCATTGGCAAGTTGTGTCTTTCTAAACAAATCATAGAGACAACAAAGTTGTACTTCAAAATCTCGAAGCACATGATCTTTATGAACATGAATAAAAAAATGCAGAATCATTGTAATCTAATAAAAGTATTATAATAATTTTGTTCTTCCTGCTACGTTAAGACGCAAAAATAAGTGTCCTTGGCAAGTCCGGCAAGTCTCTAGCACCCAAGGCTGGAAAGAGTAGTGCTCATTCTAGCAGACTGCTAGGCAGAAATCCTAGTATTTTTTTCCCCTGGAAACACCCTAATCTCTTATTTTGAGCCACTGCATGTTCAGATTATACAATATTGACGCCAAGATTTCTCCTCACTTCAGCATCATTATAAAAACGCTGAGTAAGTGATGTCTTACCCACAACTTCCATCCCAAAAATATTAGATTTATTCTTGAAGTTGACATTATCCCAGTTGTGCCAAGTCCGATAGCAGAGCAAAGAAAACCTCTAAACTGTGAAATCCCAGTACCAAGATTCTGTACCACGAACCAATACCTGATTCATTCTTCGTAGACAAAATGAGTAACAGTGGCTGACTGATTATTTGCGGCCAAACCACCAACAAAGAAAACATGCTACAATTGGATGAGTGGAATAATGACATTACGTGAGTTAATTAGCCTGAACTAACATCAAACCCATCCACAGTTATCCCTTCCTGGTAAGGAGATGATACAAAAAAGTTTGACAATTTTACTAGCTTGGGAAGTGACAATCCAGAATCCGTATATTATGGTTCAGTGAAAAGTTCAAAGTTCAGAGCAGGGACAGTGGCCTAAACTATAAATTTAGTATGGAAGGGTGCACCAATGGAACGGAGCCCCTCATCAAAATTCTCTCATTCACATAATTCGTTGAAAAGACACAAACCCACGATACTTGTTGGTAAAGCACATATGTGTCTGGTAAAGCCAACAACTGTCAAGTGTCAAAGCAACCTCAAATGCATGGAAACATGGGATGAAGTAGACAAACAACCTTGTCTTCTAGTTCTAGGTACTACAGTGTCATGCCCAGAATATTCTAGTATTTTCCTGAAAAATTGTCCACAATACATTTACTTTTTCTCAAGGGTTAGGATGAATTGAAAGCAGGGGAGGGATCAGAAGGTGTAAAAAAAATCAAATGAAGTAGACAAATTTTCCTAGGAACTGAGCTAACTATAATGATATAAGTACTACCACCTCAAAAAAACAAAAACAAAATCAAAAGGTTACTGTAAAAAAAAAAAAAAAAGCAAGGTAAGGGCTTTCAGGAAAACCCTAGAAACAAAAATTACCACACCAAATTCAGCCAAACATTAACACTAGAAATTAAAAAAAAAAAGAAAGAAAAATAAAGGCAGAATCGTGTTCGTAACAGAATTCAAGCAAGGAAAGTGAGAAATCAAGCCACAGAAACAGACATAACAATAATAATAATAATATAATGGTAATAATGAAAAACCAGGAAATTAGAAAGAAGTTAAAAAAAAAACTTGATGCAACATGAAGTGCATAAAAATGAAGAGATTATAGAAAATAAGAAGAAGAATGGAAAATGGGGAAAATGGGAATGAGAAGAGGAGGAAGAAGAAGGAATATAGAGAGAGAGACCAATTTCTTCCAAGCAGGAGGAGCTGAAAGCTCCACAGATAAAAGGTCATCTTTGCCACCACTTTGAGGTTCCTTTTCCTTCTCCATTTCTACCTGCAATGAGCTCATGTTCGTGTTCGTAAGAGTGGTGTGCAATTGCAATGCAAGGAAATAGGCAGAGGGCATAAACCGTTGGATATGGTTTCGTTTTGGTGCTTCTTTCTCTCTCTTTCCTCTCACAAACCGTCAAAATATTGAATGAGGGATCTGGATTTGATAAACTCACCTCCCTATCTGCTGTGCCCATTTCGGAACAGTCCAATCAAACATCGCTTTTTGTCTTCCTATATCTAATATACTCCATTATTTTCATTCATTTTTTAATCCTTATATTTAATTCAATTTTAATCTAAAAACATGAATAGTTATGTAATATAATGTGTTATATTTTTTTACTAAAGTAATATATTATTCCGAGAGTATCTAAAATCTCTCTTAAACCTGTGCTTCCCTTCATTCCCATATCTGAACAAACAACACTTCACTTTTTTATTTTAATTTGAATTATCAATTTTTAGTGCTAATCTGAACCTTTTTTTTTATAGAAAAAATATATTTATTATATTTTATTTTATTTTGATGATAATTTTTAAAAAAATATTAAATTCTAAAAATATATTTGTTTCTGTTTTTTTAGTTATATTTTGATATTTTAAACATAAAAAGTTGTTTAAATATAAATGAAAATCATTTCAAATATTACATTTAAATAAAAAATAATTTTTACTTTATATAAAAAATCTTTCAAAGAAATATAATATAAAAAATATTTTTTAAAAAATCATCCAAATCAATCTTTAATTTATTGTTATTTTGTTTATAATTACAAGATATTTGCACACCCTTTAAATATAAAATTAATTTTTACTCAATCATAAATAAGACTTTAAACACAAAATACTTTCATTAAAATTCGAAGTCCTATTGCAAAACATTTAGTTATGTTCGTTAACACCAAAGTTCGTATCAGCGAATGATGCGCATCCCACCCCTCCTCCTTCTCCTAAACTTGTTGCATCGGACTGCTTAGCCCATTCTCTCGCCACGCTAAACGCATGCGGCATGCCCTCACTTTCTCGTCACCAAATATATTTCATTATAATTATCTTATTTTCAAAATTAATTCTTATATATAATATAAAATATTGAAACGTGATAATTTTTCTAATTTAATTAATTGACCAAATATGGAGAATATTTGATTGGTTGAAGTTGTGCAATGCACGCGGTGGAAGGCGAGGGAAAAGGGGATGTGTAATAGAAAGGGCCACCTGTCGGTCACACGTGAAAAGTTTTGGGATAAGGTTCCTTCCGCTTTAACCAAATTCAAATCTGCGTTTCGGGTCCGAACCGTGACGGTACAAGAGAACAGGACCCCTCACTCGCCGACCCAATCATATTTCAATTCTATGTGGTTCAATCATGAATCAACATAGATTTTGGTTACTTTACTATGGCAAGGGTCCTTAATATTTTTTTGGTACAGGATCCTTAATCTAAAGTGGGTAACTATTAAATTGGAACTTTTTTGTTTCGGATTACTAATTTGAAGGAACAGTAAATAAACAATTGCTCACTAATTAATTAATCATTTTAAATAATTATTAATGTTAACGAGAATTATTATTAATTTTTTATATTGAATTTGTGTTATTATATATTTTTAAAATTAATATTCTCTTTTTTGTTTTTACCGTGAATGGTTTTAAATCCTTTCTCCCTTTTGCTAGAAAGAGGTTCTAACTTAAAGTTTAAAGTGTTAGGTCAAAGGCGCTGGATGGATAAAAATGGAATCTACCACCGAATGTTCCCTCCTGCTCCCCTCACTGCCATTTATCTCCGCCCTTCACTTCCTTTTTTATTTCTGGCTTTGCTGCCCTTGATTTTGGTTATGCTTACCACATGTTCATTTTTGAGTGCATTTAACCTACAACTCCATTTATTTTTTAACATGAAAAAACTATATCTTCTATATATTTAAATTAACTCCGATAGAAGATTTCAACATGCACATCTCTTTCTTATTAAACAATAATATTATCACATGACTTAGGTGCGGCTACAAATTTAAAATCAATGAAGACACCCGCATGACCTTCGTTTTATTATTATAAGTATGTAATAATATTTTTCATACTCTTATTTCAATTAATTACACCTCTCACTCTTATAAAAAAAATATTCAACTTTTTTAACAATGTTTAAAATAAAAAAAAATTAAACTTAATTAATATAAAAATGTAAAATAATTAAAAGTAGCTCTACTCTATAAGTTTTTATTATTAACATAATATAAATAAGTCAAAAGTAATTATTTTATCTTATTAAATAGTAATAAGTAAAATTAAATCTTATTTTATTTTCATCACCTTCCCAATTTATTGTTTTACTATTTTTCACCATATCAAACAATTAAAAAATTATTCAGTGGTCTTAAACCCTATAAAAGGATATCATTGTTTTGGAATTGTGATAATGACGGTTATACTTTTCTTATCAGTTAACAAAAGGCATTTTGTCATCTTCTTAACCAAAGTTTCATTCTTTTCTAGGTCAGGACAAATACAGATATTATATATAATTCGTATGATATATAGGTTACTGATAGTAAGTTGAACGAAAACCGAGACTTACTAATATTCCCACACTAGAAAGGCGTGGTATATGACTATTTGGGTTATACATGCAACTTATGGAAGTCAAATTGATGATAACCCCAACATGCCCACGCAATAATTATAGACTAGCCAGGTGCAAATCTTTACTTTTTCCCCTTAAATTTTGAAATTTCACCGCATGGGTACATATTTTTTTTGTTGGTAATTTACATAATATTTTAATACTGTAATCATTGACTTTGCAACCAATGGTTTATTTACTTTGTTTCTCAAGGCTGCAAATTACTATTACAAGTAAATATATCAAAAAATAATGTCGACATAAATTGTTAAAAAGTCTATACCATGACATGGAGTTTCTGAAGTCAAGTATGAATGATAAAATTAATGATTAAAATAAACCTTTACTATCACAATAAAAAATGGTTTAATAATTCAATCCTTATAAGTGTGGAGGGAACTCTTCCATCAGTACTGTTTCAGCACAACAATAATATTTACATACTAATTTTTTTCATTATTTTTATACTTAATTAACGATAAACAAATTCATGATTAATATAATATATCTCTTAATTAATGAATTTTGATAACTAATTACTTATCAAATTGATAATTTATTAATCAAACGTTATATTGAATTAATTAAAAATTTACTTATCATTAACTAAGTTTATAAATAATCAATTATCAAAATTTATTATCTAAATGATATATTGTATTAATTAAAAATTTATTTATTATTAATTAAATGTAAAAATAATGTAATATATATATATATATATATATATATAAGTATCAATTTTCCGTTTCAGCAAGGAAGAAATTAAAGCAGCTGAGAGTTGAGAGTTGACATGAGTTAGAGGAATTGACAAAATAAGAGAAAGGGCCAAAGCCCACTCACTTAACAGAACCTCTCAAATTAATTGAGGGATGCGACAGCAGACCTCTTGGGCCCTCGCTGCTCACAACTACCCGTCTACCCGCGCTATTATGTTTGGGCTCATTTAAGGATGTTCTCTCTTTTTATCTTTTTATTTTCTTGTGCTTAATGATTTCTTTTTTAGAGTTTAATTTTATTTTTTTTGTGTAAAAAATTATATTATCACTTAATTATGTATTGAATTATCATCAAAAGAATTTAAATTTTTAAGTAATTATTGTCATAGATAAAATATTTTATTAACGTGGCAAGAAATAATTAAATAATAACGTAAAAAATTTTTTTACACTAACAGTAAATTAAAATACATGTCATTTATTAATTTATAATTTTTTTAAATATAGAGAAAAAATTAACAGAATTTTTTTTGCAGAATGATGTGTTATGTAAGTTTTTACATTACACTAGTTATTTATTCATGATTCTTGTATAATAAATTTAATATTTGCAGGAGCATGTTATATTTCTTTTATCAAAGTTGCTATAATTAATTTTATCTCAATAAGATATATTACTCTGGATTGATTTTTATATAAATTTATTTATATAAAATAGAAAAACTATTTTTATATTGACTGCAATGTTCCTGATAGCATCTGCTCGTTAAATTAAGAGTTAGATGACATAATGTGCTTAATATTTTAACATACAATGATATGCAAATAGAAAAAAGTAATAATATTTGTACAAACTTATACTTATACATTCTTCACATACTCTTATGCAAGTCATTGGATATGTCCAAATAATTTTTTCTGAATAGTCAAAATTATACACACCAAAGTTTGTACAAATATTTTGTTTTCATAAAATTATTAGGACACTTAACTATTTTTAAAGTAACAATTCGAGGTTAGTATATTAGGACACTTAGTTTTTGTTATGCGCAGGAGAATATAACTTTTCTTAGAAAAAGAACGTGATTTATGATGATCTAGGAGAAGGTAGGCAATATCCTAATTTAAACAAAAGACAATGTCAAATGAAAGATTAGTATTATCAGTCGAAGAATGAAAACTTACCAATTTCAGTAGTCGTCGGTGGTCACATTCATACATTGAACTAGTTGCCGCTGAATAATAGCGACACTAATACAATATGCAATTTGTTTATCAACAAATAAAAAAAATACAATAAGCAATTTGAAAACGACCCACTCTCAAACACGATATCATCTTATCTCTGAGTCTGACAGGTGAAAAGAAACGGACAAGAGACCCATACATACAATGGCTGACGGATAGAAAATGTTGCAGTCAACAAAGATAGACTATCATAATTCATAAGAGAGAAGATCAGCCATATGTTTCAACTTTCCAGCCCCTCGTACTTTTTGGGCCGTAGGTTTATGTTACTAAAACCTATCACCTGTTGGCTATGCTGATGCCTTGGCGTTTTTTCTTTCCTTTTTCCGTTCGTGTCATAAAAGTTTACAACTTTTTTCAACCCAATGATCAATAGAGATTTCCTGCCAGCCTGCTAGATTTAATACTTGATTAACAAGCTATGTTGAATTATTTTAAAGCATGCAATATTGTATTTTAGGTTAATTGTAATATTGCAATATACTTCTTGATCTTGATGTTTGAATGATTTGGACGTCTGAACTTTAAAAAGAAAAAGAAAAAACAGAAAAGAAAAGCACTAGATGATTTTTAGTAAAGATTTCTAAACCATGTGGTTGCGAAAGTACAAACAAAATAGAAAAGAAAAGCAAGATATGATTTCTAAACCGCGGTTTTAGCTCTTTGAATCAGCCTTTTAGGCTATAGATTTTACTTACGGCCCGAAGTTATTACACACCAACTGATGCCGATATGAATGAGTTGTATTACCTATATCATTGCACACGGGGGATTACTCGTTTTAGGAAGTCGAGTTCAAGACAAGATTAAACAGTTAAAGGACATGATATAGGGCTGCTCTTTATTCCTTAATATCTACAAAATCACACATTCTCACAAGATACAACAGTGGAAGCATTACTAGCACAAGAGGCACTGGAAGCTGCTTTCTCCCTAAGCTATTTACAGTAGACAGTCATCCCTACTAAACCAACCCTGCCCTGTACCCACTTCCCAAAGGTGAAAAAAGGGCACGAGTGATTGTTTGAGACTATATGCGTCGTTTGTCTTGCAAGTTGGGTACCTTCACTTATTAAGAGACAGAGAGGTAAGGCTTATGAGGCTGCAGTTAAATGAGGGCGATGGTTAATTCCTTGAAAGAGATCAGGAGGATATGTATGGCTGTGATCGGATTTGTTTCGGCAGTCTTTATCTTCTTCATCTTCTTCGGCATCCCAAAGGAATTTAGCATATGAAGCCAGGACATAGCTGCCAACGATTAAGGTTTATACATTAGTTTTATCAACAAGAGAAATCAGGACCAAACCTTGTTTATTTGGGAAACAGAAACAGAAAATAAAGCAAAATGTCTAGAGAATTTTCTTGGATACCACATCATCAAGAGATTATAACATAGTCTAGCAACTCTACAAACAAAGGCTATGCGTTGCAAATTTAAGAAGTCATAGAACGTCTAATATGGAGGAGGGAAAAATAACCAACTTCGTGTAATGTCTATCGAGACCTAATGCTCTGCTACAAAAGAAACATATACCACATTAACACATGCATCAAGATCTATAAATAATTAGGAAACTGTATAGAAAGAAGAAAAACCATAATCAATGTTGATTATATATCTTACCAATCATCTGGGGCACTTTTAATAGCTTGATCCAAATATCCTTCAGCTCGATCAGCATTCTTCTCTGTTTGCCATATTAAATCCGCATAGAGTGACAGAATATGACCATCACCGGGATTAGCCAAAATCGCTCTTTCAAGATACTCCTCTGCTTTAGGATAATCTCCACGAACCTACTTGCACATTGAATATCAGAAGAACACCCATGGAAAGCAATATGAAATTCCATGAGACAAGGATATATATTAATCAAGATGAAGCACAGTTTTCTTTGCATTTCTATATATCAACCAAGTACAATACATTCTAGCCAGCCTGGTAATTTTTTAATTAGTGAATAATCTGACCAATTGGATTGAAATTTTCGTTTCATTTCTGCATTTTCCATCGACAAGAGAAAGAACACATGATCAAGCTCAAATAGTGTTATGTCTCATATTGTTTAGAAAAGGTAACTCAAGGGGTACTTGAGCGATGAGATTCTCTCACTCAATAGACTAGTCTTTTTGGTTAGGCTCTCTTCATCGGCTTGAATCGTAACAATTGGTGCTCTCATTGACAGCTGGCTGACGCGGAATGGACGACCTAGCAAGGAGCAACTTAGGAAATGACTATCTGTACTTGAAGGGTCAGAGCGAAAGCCATCTTAAATAAGCACATAGAATGGGCAGCCAGAGTAGGCTGTCGTGAACGCGAATTTTCAAAGGAGTATGTAATGTTATGTCTTACATTGCATAGAAATAGCAATTATACTTAAACTATGATGCTCTCCCACCCAATAGGCTAGTCTTTTGAGTTGAACTCTCCTCATAGGCTTGAGTCGTAACTATTGCCTAAAAAATGCAACTCAATGGAGTATTTAAGCTATGAGACTTTCACACTCAATAAGCTAGTCTTTTGAGTTGGACACTCCTCGTGAACTTGAGTCGTAACAATTGAGTTGCTTTTTTTTAAGCAACGTGGGACTTAACAAGTAACCACTCAAACAAATTTAATTACCTCCTTCAAAAACTTTGCATAATTTCCCAGCAAAAGAGCATCATTGGGGTTTGCTTCAATCATGTTCTGGTAATAAGCATCCGTCCTATCTCTACTGTGATTATTTTCTTCAGAGAAATCCCACCCTCTTCCATGTCCACCATCTGAGCCTCTTCCACTACCATTATAACCACAACAAATCCGACCACCGTTGCTCCCCATCCCACCACCCATCACTAAAGTCTGCTGCCTACTATCTTTCTTCTCTGCAGCAGACTCTTCATGATCCAGGACTCCCTTATCTAAGCCAGAGCTTGAAAACAGTTCTTGAATTGAAGGTTTTGCTTTCGTGTAAGTTTTTGGTTGTGGTTCTTCCACCTCGTCACTTTTTTTTATCTTGGTACTCTGTTGATTCTTAAGAACGTTACTACGTGGCACACGATTTTTGTTCTTAGGATTTGAAGGGCTTTGAAGGTCTGTCTGAGCCAAGTTTTGGCTTAGACTTAAAACTGATCTAGTTCTAGGAAGCTGGAGAATCGGTTCTGGTTCAGGGGAGGACTCTTTAGAATAGGGTAGCCATGAACTTAGAATTGGTGAGGAGCAGCTTCTTAGTAACATGTTTTGCAGTTAAGGGAGACAAGGGCCACAAAACAGAGTGGGAAAAACAAGGAGTTGGAACAATATCAGAGGATGAGGACAGAGGATGGTGAGAAAGAAATGGTCAAGTTAATTGAAACCACCCTTGGAGCCAGCTAGGGACTGAATAGTGAAAAGTGCTTAACTAGAAAAGAAAGGAAAGAGAAACACTGCCACTGGGAAAGCAAACTGAGAGAGTGATTGAGAGTGAGTACGTGAGAGAAGGGAACCCTCCATTGAGAGATAGAATGGAAGAACGGGGTTAGTGTTTATATAACGAGACCATATGTAGCATTAGGCATTAGCATAGGGATTAGGGAAATACAAGTAGGAGAGTTCGACCTCTGCGGCGCGGACACGTTCGACTGCAGATTGCATGTCATGAGTGGGGGGGACCCACACTAAGTTGCAAAATTGAACGGCCACGAATTGGTTTTGCACGTGAGGAGTGTCTTGCCTTAGCCTTTCACAATTGAGGCCAATCATGCGTCAACACCTGCTTAGGTGCACTATGTTCATATTTTGTTTGCACATGGCGTTCGTTAATAATGTAACAAACGAAAGATTCCTAGATACGTCTGAAATATCTATATATCATGATATCACTATGTAAGTAATTATTGTCTTTCATGTTAATATTTTTTAACCCACATAATAATTAGCCTTGACATGCATTAAGCGCAGTGACATAATAATGTTACGTATTTAAGAATCTCACTGTAGGAAGCTTTTATTACTAGATCCTAGAGGGTGGAAAGTGGAAACCGACGAGATGGGATATTCTTATGCCGTTGTTTTCGTTTTAAGTTTCAACTTCGTCTCACTTGGGTGGGCCCAATGTGCCATGTCTAACGTAGATAATTTGAATGATTATTTGTATAAATCTTATCAGTGTCTTTTTCTGATGGGATCCTACAAACTACTTAAATTTCTCACTATTAACTACTAACCAACTTCTAGTGGATTAAAAGGCATTATTAGTACGGGTTTAATTTTTTTTTGTTTTTTTAGTTAGATATAATTTTTATAATTACAAAAATATTACATAATTTTTATTATATTTTTTATTTTTAAAATTTTGTGGAACAATGATAAAAATAAGTAAAAACAACAAATTGCTTCACAAATTTAAAAACAAGAAACAAAATAAAAATAATGTGATATTTTTTGTAATTATAATAAAATTATATCTAACTAAAGATGAAAACAAAAAATAAACCAAATAAGCCTAGTGGCTTGTCACGTGAGAAGATAATCATTTCAAACACTAACTACTTATATAATGTCACTTACTAGATTTTTACATTCTACCAAAACTCATTGAAAACTATTTGTATACATAAGAATTGTGCATGTAGCGATACTGAAAAAAGAAACGAATTTAATGGGAAAACCTGGGTGCTTCTCTAAGCGGGAGAAAAGTCAGCAGGTACGTATAATGAAAGGTTATGCTCTGAAAACCCAACCCAAGCGCCAAGTTATGCTCATAATGAATACACTCGTTTTATTCTTTCCACTAATTTTTGGGGGCAAAGAACACAGATCAAGCCCAACTGGCTCAGTAACTTCAAATTACAAGACAAAAAGAAACGAAAAGTATGTAAAGCCATGAAATTGCATGTAAATTTCCGATAAAAATTATTATGAAGCTACACCTGTTCATAGAAAAATCTATTAGCACAAAAACATGTGAACTTCTGTAATATGTGAAGTGTTGTTATATAGCACTAGCCCATGGCTAGAAGGAAAATAGACAGTGACTGTGGCATCCCACTAAGAGATAAAACCATTTCATTAAGCTCTGAGGAGCAAGTCCAGAAATATACAAACTTGAATTACACATCAACCCAGGAAGATAATTTGAGGCTTTTTACCAATAATGGATATGATATTTTTAAGTAAGTCTACTGTGACCCTTCCAGGTGACACCATCCAATTTCCTCCCCTTTTATGAAGTTCTTTGCTCCTGAGAAGTAAGCCAATGAAAATGACCGATTGCAAACCACCTGGCACTTACTACCATAAATAGTCTATATGCACTCATATCATATGCACTAATGAGTCCTAGTGAAAATATCAACTCCGTGAAAGCTCTACTTTAGACTAATGTTTAATCCATCTATAAACGAGTTATGGTCACTCTAGAAAGGGGCATTTTTTAGCCTTTTAAGCTCACCATACCAGCTGACTCAGGCAAAACAAAAACAATAACCAAAACTAAAAGATGCTCAACATACTAGTCGACGATTCAATTTTCAGGGTTTCACTGTTTTGACTTAACGGAAGACATTATTCACTTCGAAGAGAAACACTTATCCACCAAAAAAAGACAGGAGAAACATTTAGAAAGTCTTAACAGCTTGAAGCTAACCAAACTCGACTCAACAACTGGAATGGATAGTAAGATGGATCACTGAAACAGAGGCTTACATAGCACTTGAATTTAAAAGACAGAGACTCTAGAAAAACAGACTCATCATCAAAACACAAAAGGAAGGGAAGTCCCTCTAAATTTTCGGAGTTTCAGAAGAAGTCATAAAATTATAGCTGCAATTTTACTCCCCGGTCTTCAATTGTCTTGTAAACATAAAATTAGATCAAAATATTGGTCTATATAATCTCCATTCTCCATCATCATAACTACACAAGGACAGACCGAACATGAGTTTAAATTGACAACTTCAATAATGTTACAATGCTTCCACAAATGAGTGCTTAATCTGTGCCTGGTGAGACTCTTGAAATTTTATAAAACAATGGTTCCACATTATTTTAGATTATGAAACAAGCAAAGAATCTGTAACGTTAAGACCTTGGAAATAAATTACTAATTTTCCTCTGCTATCTCTATCTACAAGTAAATCCGAAATTCAGTACTAATTCTAGACATTTAAATTTTGAATATATTTTCAATTTTAAACATCTCGTCACCCAATGCAGCATAGAGAAGGAAAACGAGACCACAGCGATTACACATAAACTACCTCTGACTAGAGTAATCTTAGCACGCAAGACACTTAAGGCGGAAAATTTATGAAGAATCAGAACATTCATTCCACACATTCGAATCCTTTTTTCTGTTGCTGTATAATTCTGTCCCCTAAGTTATAATTTGATATATACAAATTAAATGCTTATACTATTTTATCTTCTAAATCTTGATCCCTTGTTTGGTCTATTCCTCCCATCCCATGCAGAAGCCCAAAAGAATAGAGACATCCAGAAAAGAACAGCAAAGAAGATCTGTACTCTATCTTGAATTTTTGTTAATGTTGCACCGAGATCTGCTCCTCAAAAAAATTCAAAAAAGTCATGTCAATACCAAAAGCTGCACCTTGCTATAGAAGCAGAAACACCAAATCAAAACATGAATGATAGAAGGTGGGCATATTATAAACTTAATACTACAAAACATAGCCATCATTCTCCCTAATAATATACTTAAGAAATTATAACATTGATTAAGCGTGCCAGAGTTATGAAAACATGTCTTTACACAGCAAAGCACATATTATGTGTGTCCTGAGTCTTGACAACACAATACAATGGGAGAAAGATGATCAACAGAATTACAAATATAGTTGACAAACCATAAAGTGGCTTTTACAAGAGCAAATGCAAAATTAACCATATCTAATATAATTCCATGCTACATCAGACAACAGGTCATTTCAAACAAATTTTGCATCATAAAGTGACTTTGTCTTGAGCTATTCTAACATCTAAAGATTTAGATAATTAGCTATTCACTTTCAAAACTGAAAATTATTTTCCAGAATTAATTTGGCAATCCCTTTATGAGCTAAAGACTTATTTTCATAAAGTACAGGTAGCATGTAGACTTTCTTAAACCTATCCTTTTTTTTTAGAATTTCTTAAACCTATCCTTTTTTTTTAGAATTTCTTAAACCTATTCTCAAGAAAGTAAACAAATCCCTTCAAAAAAATCCTCAATGGAAAACCTGATATCTTGCAGAACACAAACCAAGACAAACTTTTTGGAAATTAGCAGATAAAACTGATGTTATATCAAGGGAAGAAATGGAAAACTCGTCTTCCCATAAACGTAAATATAATCTGATATAATCACATTGTAATTACAGGGTAGTGTAAGTTCGCTTCGAACATCAAACAGTTATTATCTTATATTCTCCTGATACAACATCATCCTAGAATGCATCCATGGTCTTGACATCGAATATCATGATTTGCAGTCAAAACCTTAAGAAACATAATAAAGTCGTCTCAGTTCCCATAACCCTGCAGCAAAAAGCTTCGCCACCTAATGCATTACTGATGTAAAGCCACAGGGCCTCAACCTAATGCAATCCCCTAATCCTGATTTGCCTCTACTAATATCTAGATCACCTAACAGAAGCTTAATAGCAGTCCCTAGATCAGCATAATGTGGTTACTTTGGATAAGACAACAGCCTAAACAGATTACTCAATGAAGCCCAGATCAGATACATTCATTACAGTGTGACACTATACAAAAAGTAGGCAGGGAATAGAAGACTTCAATTTGAACAAAGATATAACATTTGAATGAAGATAAAAGTTGATTACGAAATACCCAGTATGGGTGGTGGTAGCAGCGTCCCAAATAACAGTGTGGCTACAGAATCAGAAATAGTTCAACTACAAATTAAGGAGGGAAAGGTCGAGGCATTGTCTATGGCGATGACAATTATAACGTGGTTGTTTCTTTGTTCATAGAAAACTATTCTCATCTTGGAGTCTTTTTGAATTAAGCTATGATGCACGGATACTCCAATGATGTATCCATATGGTACTCATATCTGATGTTGATATGCGTATAATACTGCTACATCCGTACTTTTGTTGTATCCATGTGCTTTATTTATTTCTTTTAAATATCTCTACCCTCAAGATCCTAATACTCAAAAAATCCAGGATACTGATTCAAGTCGTGTTCTTACCAGTTACCTCCCTTAAAACATATTCTTACTCTTGTAATTTTGCTCCCCTCAAAATCAAAGCAAATTGACGAGGGATTTCACCAAGTTTAAAGTTTACTTTTACATTTATAAATATACATTTATTTTATTCAAGATGTATTGTCGTCCCCGCATTCAATTTTTTTTTAACGTTGTCATATTTTCAAAATCGTATCGTATCAAATAGTTGTACCTGTATCGTGCAACATAGGAATTAAGTTAGGAAACAACTTTTACCCCTTTACGCAAACTAAAATTGTCTCGAAAAAATTCAAAGACCTAAACTCCCCCTTTAACTTCATCTTATCCCTTTCAATTTGAACTAAAAGAAACTTCAATCACTACACAAACTACAATAACTTCTAATACAGATCCAAAAAAAAAAAGAATTCCTGTGATAGAACCATGGTCAAAGTTCAACGAAGCCTAAATAATGCAATAAATCATCAAGAGGTGCCAAAGTTCAAACCTTTGAGCTGCTTTGAATCATTTAGGGGAGGCGGTGGAGGGCCGGGGCTGGCGGCGAGGCACCGGCACCGGCGGGGACGAACGGCGGTGGAGCTAGAAGAGAGTGGTTGAAATGGACGGTGGGAACGGATTGGGAGGGAGAAGGAATGGTTAGGGGAACGAGAGAGAGTGCAGGAGATTGAAAAGGATAGGAACAAGAGAGGGTCCTTGGGAGATTTTAGGTACGAGGAGGTGGTAGCGGTTGGGGTGGTAACAGAGAGAAGAAGAGCCATTTGGAATTGGAATTGGAAATGGAGACATTTGTAGACAACTGATTCTGTTTGGGTTATATAGGATTTATTATGGTATTGGTGGGTTAATTGTCGACCCGAATTGATGATTATTATTATTCGGATTGGGACATGTACAAATGGGCTAGGCCTAGCTACACATGTGGGTCGAGAAGCTCGTGAACTATATCAACTATCTTGCTCTACGAGACCCAAAAATTGTCACCAAAATTGCTCCAAATTCATATTTTTCTTTTTTGGAGAAAAAATTTCAGGGGATGCCCCATTCCATGGTCAGGTATGCCACGAGTCTCTTGCTCTAAATTCATATTTTGTTGGTGTTCAAGTCACTAAGGTATCCAACATTATTATTATTATTATTATTATTATTATTATTATTATTATTGCTACTACTACTACTATTATTATTATTATTATTACTATTACTACTATTACTATTATTATTATTACTATTACTATTACTATTATTACTATTACTACTACTATTATTATTACTATTATTATTATTATTATTATTATTATTATTATTATTATTATTATTGGTGAAAAGAGGTATCCAAATTTACTTCAAGAAATCCCTCCAAGTTTCAAGGTAAGGCATCGACGCAACCTGTGATTGGAAATGTTTCACCTATGTCTCGTTACTAGCCAGCAACTCCATTTTCATAGCATTATCCAATATATTGTTCGAGTGCTTATG
The DNA here is from genome assembly GCA_023212625.1 of Styphnolobium japonicum. Lineage (NCBI taxonomy): Eukaryota > Viridiplantae > Streptophyta > Magnoliopsida > Fabales > Fabaceae > Styphnolobium > Styphnolobium japonicum. Next base: position 6,214,926 of record JALBWW010000007.1, on the reverse strand, counting down.
AGAATTTGCCCGATATTACTTTTTCAATCCAAATTTATCGGTGAAGTCCAATAAAACGACGGTTCATTAAACTGTTTTTTTGTATTATTTTGAAAAGAAAAAAAAGAGACAATTAATCATTATTGGGCTTTTTGGCTGTTTGGATCACATAAAAGTTCTAGTTTTTTATAAAACACAACAGCCTACTAACAAGTACATCTGGAAGAAAAAAAAAAAATTAACCCGTCTGAACAATCAAACCAGCTTAAGTCCTCTCCTGGCATGGCATCCAAATATTGAGTCATCTAAACGAAAACTTGTGTCATTCTAACCGAAAAAACAAATCAGTCTGTGCAATCAAACCAGCTTTTAAGTCCTCTCTTGGCATCCAAATATTTGGTGTTTTATGAACCCCGGCCCCCTCCACCACCTTGTTGTTACCAAGGAAACTACTGCATAGTGCATACTTCTCCCGAGTTTGTCTTACACATGCATTATTATCTTCATCAACTGTGTGGAACCGTGGAGACAAGTCCTTCTCCCTGTTTGCTTGGATTCAATAAATTTGTTCTTTTCATATTCAAACGTGTTCATGTGTTTATATTTAGAAGAGAGAGAGAGAGAAAGAAAGCAAACTACTATCTTGTAATTAAAGGTGTAAGTAGCCCATTAACTACTAACTAGCACATTAATTTATATAGCCATATAAAAGAGGGTCATAATAACAATAAGCTCCCTAGACTAATATGTATATTTCTGAAATGGATAGACATGAAAACAAGTTTAATCGCACGTCCACTAATTTCTAACATCTTAAACTCAGAGATTGCCAAACAGAAGCTCCAACCGAAGTAGGGTTCTGCTTTTTCTTTGTACAAAGAAATGGTAATGAATAATACTAGAAATCATGGTTGAAACAGCTTATCCCCACATCTGCATTTCCATGAAAGGAGGTAATAGGTATCATCTTCCCCACGAGATGAAGCTTTGAGACCCTTCCTTTGGTGATTCGGAACGACCAGAGTCGCCATGCAAGGCCTACAGTTCATGCACTTGTTTACACAAGCAGGAGGCTTTGAGCCTATCACCATTTTGCTTTCCTCCAAACTCTCGCTCGTGTCGAAGAACAGTGATGCACCTGCCCAAGCACGCAGGTCATTAAAACTTAAGGGTAGCGAGTAGCCTATACAAACAACAGTAAGATAGAGGAAGACCAAAGGGAAGAATATTGGAGATGGCCAGAACAGAAGAATAAGAGATAAATATGTAGATTGTAGAGAGTATAAAACCCAGAAAACTCATATCAAAATTATGTATGAAAGACCTGTTTTGGATTACTCTCTTCAATTCTCAACAGAAGCATCAAACAGTTTTTAACTTAATAGGCTATTCGGCTGAGGTGGGGCTTTTTACCTGATTTGGGAGGTAGAACGGTGAGGAAAAAGATGAAAACCACAGTGATTGCAACTTTGAGTCCATGTAGAGTGTAGGATCTACCAGGTGGAGCCATCAGTGATGGGTCTACGAAGGACTTTGACGTGTTGGATTCTGATGTAAGTCACAGTGGGAAGAAAGTTGGGGGTGTTTGAGAAAGGGTGGGGAAGCAGTGAAAGGGATTGGTGTGGTGTATGAAATCTGATTGAAAAAAAGACCTTTAAATGTGTTGTTGGACAAAGTTGAGGGATGTTTCCTGTGGGAGAGACATTGCTCTGATTCCATGGCTTGTTCACCAATCAAAATGAAATTCACACAGTGAAAATGGGTTGTTTCGGTCTTTTTTTCGGAAATTGGTGAACAGATTTTGGATTGTTACTGAATAGTGACTGACTGAGGAGACTAGAATGTGACCCCTTCCCTCCCTCCCTTGGGTAGATGGTTGCCTTTTCTATTGCCATCAATAAGCTTGTTACCCTGAATTAATTGTTCCCCAATTCTGTAATTTTGGGTTGACCAAAGGAAGATGAAATTTATGACTGTTTGTTAGCAACCGATTTAAGTGATAGTCACAAAAACGTTCGCTAAATCAAAGGTATAGAGAATAAAAAAATTATTACATCAGTATAAGCGCTTGTTTGTTTGGAAAATCATCCTTTCTCTATAATTGGTAATTTATCTAAATAACTTTCTTGACAAATCTCTTACTTTATCATATATATCACTGTTTTCTAAATATTTCTATACCGCGAATTTCTGACCTTAATTTGAGGATGAAATGATATTATGTATGTAAAATTGTATGCATATATATAACGCTATATCATATTTCTATACATCATAATTAATTAATGTATATTAGTGGATATCAAGTGCGTGACTGCTGCTATAAATGACTCAAGAATCAGTAAGCAATTATACAACTAAACTGAACCAGGTAACGCAGTTTACTCTTTGTAGTGTTAAATATGCCATTTTTCAGTAATGGTTTTGCCTTTTTTTCTTTTGCTAATTTTGGAAATCCCTATTTAGTTATATGAAGATGTCACCTGTAGGAGAAATTTTTGAAGACACTGAGAGTAATACTCTCAATCAATCAAGAAGTGACATGTGTCATAATAAAATATTAAATAAATAATTTGTAACTAAAATCATGATACATGTCCTCAAGAATTTCTCCACCTTAGGCATAGTCTCATACCTGTTGAAAAAGCTTTAAGAAAGAAATTTCCCTTTCATTCCATTTCGTTGGTCTTTTTTGGAAAAAAAGAAGGCTAGCTTTTGGTTTTCACTTTTATGAGTAAAACCCTATATTGGTTTTCAGCAACTTATATATATATATATATATATATATATATATATATATATACTCAAATAACCATACAAACAAATATAAAACCATCCTACACCATATTGGGACTCAAAATTTTATAGACGAGTTGCTGATGTCTCAAATAAAGCCTTAATAACATCTAAATGCATGTGCTTAACTAACTAAGAAAAGAATATACTTACCAACTAATTTCATAATACAATTTCCTTCTAGACCTGACAGTGTTGAGATTCACTGTTGGTGCTGACATGGGAAGCTTTGCTGCTATGTTTAGTACCTATAAAATGGACAGAAAAATATATATATATATATATATATATATATATTTTGTTTAGTATTAAATTAAAAGTGAAAAGAAAGATATTTTTCTTCTTTCTCTTTTTATAGGCCTCAACAATTTTCCTTCTCTTCCACTTTAGAAGGATTGGGGAGGAAAAGAAACCAATTTTCTACTTCATCTAATTTACTAACTTTATCTATTTTATTAAAAAAAAGTAATAAAGTAATTTAATATTTATTTACATATATTTCTATTTCTATTTCTTTTCTTGATGAAACCAAATAAAAGAATGAAAATATTCTTTCTTTTTTATTAAATAATAACAAATGAAGTAAGTGGAAATTCATTTAATTTTTTATTCCTTTCTTTTCTTTTCCTTTTTATTGTATTTCCTTTGTTTTTCCCTCAATGTACCTGCACGTAGCTTAAAGTTTGTTTAATATAGGATAGGGGTTGAATCCATTTTCAGTTTTTACCCCACACTTTCTTGATGAAGCAACTTTCTCGGTGCCCTATTGAACTTCCATGTGCAGGAACAAACCAAAGAAAAATCAACAACTTTTTGAAAACAGCAACCTCCACGAGTCCATTTCCCGAAAAAAGAAAATGGTATGGAGTATGGACTATTGCTGAATAGTATAGTATTGCTTTACGTGAAGGCAGCAGATATATGAACAGTTTGCATTCAAAAATCACCATGAAAACCCCAATGGATAATAAAAAAGTGCATTGTTCCTTCCAAGATCCCTGCTATATTCGTAAATTGATTAGTTATATATAAATCATATACAGATGCAAATTTCAAGTATAACCAATTCAGAAGATTATGCTACTCTATCTTCCCACTCTGAGTTTCTAGGGATATACTTTGTAAGTAAATATTAGAAATAATCTTAGTTTACTCCAGGAGAAAATTTTGCTTTTTCCTTGATCATCTAAAATTGATTGTAGGAGTAAGGACGTCAACGAGGTACGATGGGAGCCGAGAATACCCTTCTGTTCTCAGTCCTCGCCTCTTATATTTCTTGTTGTTCTCATTTTCGATTTTTGTCGTGGAGAATTTTTCTCTTCTGTCCTTATTTTCATGTATTTTTACGAAAACTTTAAAAATTTATAAAAAATTATAAAAGTACAAAACTAGAATATAATAAAATTAAAATTAATTAAATAAAATTAAATTATTAAATTTAAAGTTATATTATAACAAGTTCAAACTTAAATAGTACAATCATAATATTCAAATTAAATAAAAAAATATGAAAATACTAAAATATTATTAGTATTTATGATATATAGTACACATGATAAGAGGTATATATGTAATCTACTTAGAGCAGAGGGTATAATTTTCATTCCCGTCCCCAAATCACCTTTAAAGAAATTTTATCCCTCGTCTCTGTCCTTGTTCTCACAATAAATTTTTTTACCCTGAATGAGGCAATCCCCACGGAAACCCACGCACGGCTAGAAATTAGTAAAAGTCTAATAACAGTTGTTCAAGTGATCACAATGTATAACTAAAATAACAGTAGCTCAAGTAATCACAATGTGTAACTAAGTTGGATAGATTGTAAGAATTTGAAATTTATTAAAATATTTTGTAATTAGAGTTAAGCTAACATCAAAATAAAAATTATTTCCACTTTTAAATATAAGGATACTTTGTAATCCTAAAAGAATATTAACAGTAGTAGGATCAAATTTTTATGAAAATTGTTTGATTCCGGTCATTACCAAATCACAAACGAATAATCACTTCATCTTAACTTTATTTTACTAATCTAATCTTTTTGTAATTAAAAAATATATTTGGCACGTACAGACCACTTCAGATGTGGTAAATCATGCCCCCATACCATCCACACCTTACCACTTCACTGCCACATAATATAAGTGCAAAGCACAATCTCCCAAAAGTTTGGGGCAGGGACATCACATCACTCACAACAAGGGCCATGATTAAATCCCTCAACCTCTCGTCCTTAGATCGGACGGTGAGTGTTGTGGGGGGCCCATATTCTTATTCCTTGCATCGTAGTGTACTGATAAAGAAAAAGAGGAAAAGAGAAGAGAGAGTGATGTTAAGACCCCGTCCCCTCCTCTGCCCTGCCTTCCACAGTTACTGCACACGCACGTTAACTGTTCAGATCATTACAGTCACGTCATCACCGTACGCCGCTCAGTTCTTCACTCCTCTTTTCATTGTCCAGTCTTTTCATTCTTCTCTTATGCTCCTTTTTCTTTTTTCTCATTATTGAATCAGTTAATGTAATAATTTAGATATGTAACGTATAAACAATATTATTAAAATTTATTTTGTATTTACATATGATTATGTTAATATTTTTGTGCAAATTAACATGAATTTTTTTAAAAAAAATGCTTCAAAATTGACTTTTTTTAAACTTAGTATTAGCTTTTATTACTTTTTTTCTCATTATTTTTTAGCATCAAGATCCTCTTATATTAATGAATAATATGAGAAAATTATATTTAAAATTAAAATATAAAATTAAAATATAAAATTAAAATTAATTTTTTTAATAAATACTAATAAATTAAATTTTCAAATATTTTTCACTGTTTATTATTTCTGAGCCGTTCCTCATTTTTCTTGCTTTTATCCTCCTTCTAGGCTTTTCACCGACTTTTGGGGTACTTTTAACCCAAGAAAGAAGTGTTTTTACATACATTTTTTTGGCGCACCCGGAATCTGGAAAGAGTGGGCCTTACACGACAAATCTCGGATTCCAAGACTGCCGTCTAACATGGCGGGTCCACTCTTTGCAAAGTTTGTAGAAAGGGTAAAAAAGTAATGTAAATATTTATTTTATTTTTTTGAAAACATAAATATTATTAATTTGATTTCTTTAATAATTTTTAATATTAAATTATTTTTTTTGATAAATTAATTTAATGTAAGAAATAATATTAAAATATTAATTTAATATAAAAAATTATATTAAAAATAATTTAATATTAAAAATTAACATTAAATAATAATTTAATATATTTATCATTTAAAAGCTTAACTGATAAAACTTATATTATTAAAAAATTAAAATGTATATTTACTTAAATTTTTAAGAAAAATGATAAGTATCAAGAAAGATTTTCGTGAAATCAATAAGGAATGTTTTAATTTTAAATTCAGATAAATTTTTTTTAACTTTTTTGAAATATTTTATTAAAAACAGAAAAAGAACACTAAAATATAAAGGTTGACATAGGTTAGGTTTGGAGTAATTTTGAACTCAACTCATTTATGGAAACAGTAATTGGGTTGGGTTTGGTTTGGAAATGTTTTTCTTCTGACCTGAACCAACCCACCTACCAATATGTGAGTTTGGTTGGGTTTAACCCGTGAGTTGAACTTGAACAAAAAAAAATTAACATGTTAAAATAAAAATTGAAATCTATACTTAATAACATAACATAAGTTTTCAAATGATATAACATAAAACATAAATTTCAAAGTACATATAATTTTAGGATTACAATTACGATCAATACCAAAAACAATAAAGATACATGTAACACAATTAACCAATAACAATACAATCAATGCCTCATCTCCTCTTTGATTTTTTGTAAGTCAATAACACCATAACATTAACCACAATTAACACAATTGTCAAAATAAAGAAAAATAAAAACCAACAATGAAATAATAAGTTAAGAAGAACTAGAATCCTAACCAGTTAAATAGAAAACATCAATTATTACAATCTACAACTTCATCTATAGCAGTACACACATCTAACACATAAAGAAATCATGAAACATTAACAATTATTAATGATTAAACTATTAGTAATTGACTAAATAAATTAAACAAATTTTATATAGTACACTACCTATTTCAATTTTTTCAATTTCATCTATTTGAGTCTGTAAATAAATTAAACAAAAATCAATGCTTCAAGAATAGTGGGTTGCAAATAATTATGAAAATAATTTAGAATGCGCATTCCAATACTAAATATAGTGTAATTTAAATTTAAAAATCATCCAAAAAATTAATTATCTTAAAAAATTATAAACTTATATAAGATTTTCAAAACTTCAATAAAAAATGATTACACGTCATAAAATATTATTTCAAAAATTTTCAGTGAATTAGGTTGGATTTTACTGGTTGAAATAGTCTCAACTTATACTTCGTGAGTTTGACTATTTTAAACTCAATTCAATCCCATAGACCCAAACCAATTCATCAACTATGAGTTAAATTTGATAAAAACGTATAGGTTCATAAGTTTATCTAACCCGCTGTCCACCCTATTAAGATGTGTAATCATAAAGATTTTAAGAAGATCAATTCGTGTCATATACCACCGCTGAAATTTTAAACCGATAATATTAATATGAATAGAATAATTGTCTTATATGTGAATATGTAAAATTTGTTTATCTAATTTTCAAAATTTATAATTAAATTTAATAGTATGAAAGTATTATTAAATTTTATTATAAAACTTTTAAACCTATAAATAACATTTTAAATTACTTATTTTTGAAAAATCACAAAAGTTTTATATCAAAAAATTAATAAGTTGTTTTAATGTAACAACATTAATGCGTTTGGCATTGGATGGGAAACAAGACAGGAGATTGTTTCCGAAGGACGTATTTAGGGTCGTCAAAACATGTTAAAATAGTTAGGTTAGTCTGTTTATTCTATAAAATTATATGAGTAAGACTTAAAAAATAGTGATTCATAAAAATGTAATTAATTATGGATCGATTCATTTAACCTACGAGTTAAACAGATCAATCGGCAGGACCTGTGAGTCACCCTGTATAATTTTTTTAAAATTTTTAATTTATTTGTACTTAAAAAAATTAATTTAAAAACTTAAAATTAGTTAAATATTTTTTAAATAAAAATACAAAATATATACTGTACAAGCTAATATTAATATAAACTACATATAAACACATTTGTCAAATTTTAAATTTTATAAATTTATATTATTTATTTATTTAAAATTTTTTTAACTCTTTAAATAAAATTAAAGTATTAAATACTATATTTTTATAAAATAATATTTAATTTAAAATTATTAAATTAAAATTTTTTATTAATTTTTTTAAAAGTTTATCAATAAAAAAATTCAAAATCTGTTTAAATTCACGAATTAATACGTGACATAGATTAATTAATTTACAATCAGTCTAAATATGAATAATTTTAATCAAACTTATTTAACTCCCGTGGCAGGAAGTCTAAATGAGTCACGCCGAACCGTATAGGCCCCATATAATTGGTCGCTAAATCAAATCTGGAGTCTCCCGGTTTCTTGTAAAGATTGATAGTTTTAACTAAGTTCAACCCACGGCCCAACTCCAACATTAAATGTACTTTGATACGAGTTCAACTGGCCTCTAGCCCCATGGGCCATAAGCCCATTTGAATTGATAAATCATAATTTAAGTTTGATTTAATGATTTTGAATTTGAGTGAAAAATAAAATGAGATACTGGAATATTTTACTTGAAAACTTTCACAGACAGAACAGAACAGAAATTTTATTTGTTTCTTTACATTAGGTCCAAAAACCACACAAAAGTTATTTATGCCATAGGCTCAATTCACAAATCCAAATCCACTTTCTGTTTTCCAATCACAAACTCACCACCTCAACACACTCCTATAACATCCCCCATCAATGTACTGTCACCTGCTTCACATCCTTTTTGGGCTTCTCCGTCCTAGGAATGGTTACAGTTAGGACACCATCCTTCAACTCTGCCTTAATTTCATCAGCTTTGGCATCATCAGGCAAAACCAGGCTAGTATTGTAGTACCCATAGCTACTTGATGACCAATACTCATCATCATCCCCTTCTTCTTTCTCCTCCTTGTGCTCTCCCTTTATTGTCAAGACCCCATCATCAATGGTGATCTTCACGTCTTTCTTGGCAATCCCTGGCATGTCATACTGCAATTTGTAGTGGTCGTCCCTCTCTTTCACACGCCCACTGAGCGACCAAGGGGTCAAATTCATATTCTCAAACAGTCTGTTGATGTTCTCACTTGCCTGCATCAGTGCATTCCCAAGGCCTGAAGGAAAGAATTCTAAGAACAAAACACAAAATGTATTGTTAATGTCATGATAAAGCATAAAAGTTTACAATTTGGACAATTAGCGGGCTTTTCACTTACAACATTTGTTCCAAAAAAATAAAACAAACTAGTAACTTTTGATATAATTTTTTGTAATTTTTAATTTAAGTCGTTTGTTAAAAACAATAGTAACTTCTGATACAAATTATATATATATATATATATATATAAATTAAACAAATTTTAATCGTTATATTTAAAAGATATATGTAAAATCATATTAATACACAAAATAAGTCCTTCAAAAATATATATATGAAATTTTTTAAATGTTACATTTTTATTATTAAATTAATTTTCAAAATAACACTAAATTAATCATTAGAAAACAAAATTAAAGACATGTTATTAATAAATGAAGGATCAATATTTATTTAAAAAAAAGTCAGTACATGCTGTTATAGAAAGAACACAACTAATTTTATAAAATATTTGTTCTTGAATATTGTCAATCCTCTGTCAAAACATAATTTATGTATACTATATAAAATGACCTGATTAGATTAATACCGAATTTTCTAAAATTCCGTTACTAATATTTTGAAGATTTTTTTTTTTTGAAACGAATGTTTAAAAGATTTGAAAGTTGATTTCTTTGGTTTTGTGTACAGTTATCATAACTTTTATAATTTGTTTATTGAATAATGTAAATGATCTAAAATGAGTACCATAAAATGACACAATTAGATTAGATTAATATTCAATGTTCTAGAATTCGGTTTTTCAATGTTTAAAAGATTTGAAAGTCAATTCCTTTCGTTTTGGAACTGAAATTACAACTCAAATTCAATCTCTAGCAATAAAGGTTGTGTGGGAATACAAAGCATGGAAAAATAGAGAGGGAGAGAGTACCATAAAGGGCAGGAGAGAAGTCACGGTCATTGTTCCTCCAAGGCCATCTTCTGCTCTTCCTCCTGGGAAACAGCCTAGACTTTTTGCCTTCTGACACAGTAACCTCGGTGCCTTCTGATTTCCCCTTATCACTAGCTGCAGCTGCAGCTGCAGCAGTAAACCTTCTCAGCAATTCATTGCCCCACCTCTGCTTCTGCGCACCACCAACAAGCCTACTCTCACTGACACCATGACCCAACAAGGAAGAGGAAGAAGACACCCTTTGCTGCAAATTTTTCAAAGCCAAACGAGCCAAAGCCATTTGCTGACCTTGATGTTAAAGTTAGTCTTTTGATTACAACCAAAACCTCTTTAGAATGAAAGCAACACAATGGACAGGACTTGTTTTTATTTGGCTGTCTTCGCTGAGGTTGTTGATAATTGAAGGAAACTGAGACAACTTAAATAAAGATATGAGGTTGGCGTTGGGTACTACAGTCTACATGGCTTTGGATGCCTCGAGAAGTCTCCAAGAGGTTCTAGGATTTGAGGGAGGGACACATCATAAAGTGGATGTTATGGAATTTGAGAATAGTAATGGACAGTTCTCGTTTTTTCTCTGACATGATGCGATTAACAAGAGTGTTCCAGAGGGAAACGTACCTCATGCCACGTCTTCGGTGATAGTCAACGAAAGAACTAGACACTTGCATTAAAATTTAAAACTAAAGTGAAGCTGCGGGCATCTTCGAACTGTGGCCTTTAACTAAACGGGATATTTTGCTTCCTATGCAAAATATGGTCCGAGTTCTTTTTCTCGTGGGGGGTAACTGAATTTTAATCCAAATGAATCTAGAATCAGGAGAGGGACGATTATGCTTGGAAGACACTTGCGTTTGTCAAGAATTCCTTTGTAACTTTCTTAGAGGTATCTATATTTATGAATCATCAATTCAATCCACTCCAAATAGCACGTGTGATGAATTACCATCCACAAAAAATGGGGCCATGTTCCGTTATGTCTAAGAAAGGATTTGATTGGTACTAAAAGCCTTACCAGAATGAGCCTATCATTAAATTTTTGCAGTCTGGTTTCTGACTGCATCATATTATATGAGAAAAATTAAAATACCCGGCATATGAAATCAAAGTCAAATAAATAGCCCATTTCCATTTAAAAAAATTAAATGATATAAATCATTCATAATTCTTCTTAATATTATTGAGATAAAGATTCAACCAAGACAGGTGAATTTTAAAATTTCAAGTTTAAGGAATATGAAACGAAATTATAAATTATGCATCTGTGTTATCGACTAAGGCATGGTGCCGGCATTACTTCGTGTGATACTGGGTGCTTACCTTCATCCTACACATGAAAGTTGCAACCATTCATGCAGCATACTGTCAAGAAAGGGAGAACTTTCCAAAACTTGCCTCTTTGGATACCAGAGGCAGCCAGTGCCATCAATTAAATCAAATAACAATACAATTATCTCAAGGCCTGCAGAGAGAAAAGTCATGTGACAGATAACGTTACAGTTTATATACAAACTGCAGTATATGCCCAATCTTCCTCTTCCTACAGAAGCAAGAACTAAAATTATTTCAGGGATCCAACCAAACGGCACTTCCTCAATCTTCTACGTTTCAGTCATACAGGCCCTCCTGTTCCCAGATGTCCACAAGAAAATCTACCATTTCCTATCAGTATTGATAAAAGCAAACCATCAAATAATAAACTTTTACTTCAAACTGCATTGATGGATCAGAAGTAGATGCTTACAGCAAGAGGGACAGGCTGACGGAATGGCTTGTTGCTCCCCAGTAAACTTTCATATGTTGCATTCCAACTGCAAAGCCAAAAATTTTTGGCAAGGCACAGACAATAAGTTCTGACAAGATACAAGAAACAAATTCGTAATTACTGACAGAAAAAGTTCACCAGCCACATATGGAATCGTATTGACCAATTTGAATTGTTTTGCAAAACATAATAGTACTAACATGAAAGATCTTAACATGCCAGTATTGACGAAGCCAATAATTCAAAAATAAGCTAAGCTCCTTATGACACAGCAGTCATAATCCTTGTAGCAGCAAGGGTATAGTTACACACCATGGCTTTCAATTTACAGGAGTCATTTTCACACTTTTCTCTTTTCGAGGCTACAACTGGCTTTCTCATTATTTAGCTATGAGTTTTAATATAGAATAAGTTGAATAGTTGATTGCTTTTTCTTCCCCGTCTGTGGTAAAGTAAGGAGGAAAAGCAGACTCCTTCCAATATTTTTATCCAGAGAAAATGTATACCACAATGTCAATTTGTATAAGTTTAGTACAAAAATCAGACAAGGAGAAAGAAGTACAAAAAGAAATTACAGCATATTTAAACTGCTACAGAAACAAAAGAAATGTCACCCAAGTTCTAACTAATAAAGGTATTAACAGAAGTTATCAAAAGTTTAATTAAACTATATTTAGACTTCATGCATTCTCAAATTTTTAAAGCAGAATGGATCAAAGTAAATGTAAATGCAAAAGGGTACTACACCGACCCCCCCTCCCCCCCAAAAAAAAAACAACCCAAAAAAGAGAAGAAAAAAAGTTTAAGGATTAAAAATTGAATAATAAGAAGCTGCCCAAAAAAGTAATCCAACAATGTAATTTACCTCAATTTAGGTTCTCGCAATTGTTGTGTTCGGTTCTCAGACCTTTTATTTCCTACCCAACGTTGCCGATTCTGATTCCAGAGAATAAGACCTGCAACCAAAAATATCATGTAATTTCCCCCCTTTTCTTTGCCTATTTTCATAAATGAATTTGCAGGTAAAATAACCATTGATTGCAACACTACCTTATCTTCCAAAATCTCATGTGCTACAACTTAATAGAGGTATATAGACAGCCAACAAGATAAAAATAAGGAGATAAAATGCAAAAGTGACTAAAAATTGCCATGAAGCCTAGTCAGAAATACAAAGATAGCCTACATCAGATCAGAAAGAATATTCAGTGGGCAAAAGCATACCAATAGGATAAAAGAGGTTATAATTAGCAGTGTTACACATATGAACAGTCCATGACCCAAAAAGAAAAGTATATGAACAGTGCTATTCAAACCTAAAGAAGAGATTATTTGATAATTCAATATAACAGTGTGTCATGTAAGAATCCAATCTCCCAGAAAGGGAGCAACCAAGACACTAAATTGAATCACCATGTCACTCAAACCACCTTTCATATATGAGCAGCAACATGGATCAAATATATCTTGTCATAGTACACCCAAAATGGTCAGCCTCAATAAAGGAAATAGGGAAGTGGAAAGTAACTACATCACGGAGACATCAGCTTAATGATATCATCATTAATCCCCTCCCCCAATGAACAGACACACACCATGTGTTAGCTTAGTCTTGTTGAAAAAGGAGCCGATCAACCCACCAATAGGCAATGGATGCTTTCAGCTCCCATTGTGCAAGGCCTTATCAGAGTTACCGGGTTCGCAATACTCTCTAGTACGTGGTACGGGTACGGGTACGCGGTACTTTATTTTTTGAAATTATGTTCTTAAGAATTTCTTTACAAGCGAAGTACCAAGAATTGGTACGTGGGAATTGGTACGCGAGAATTGGTACGCGAGAATTGGTACGCAATTCGCAGGGTTGGGGAGAGAACCCGGTAACTATGGGCCTTATCATTCCTTCTTTTTTTTTTTTTATTTCAAAATTTATTATAAAAAACCATATCAAACTATCCAATGCATATTTAATAAAATATCTCAACAATAAAAGCAATGAAAAATACCGTGATTTACAAATTCAGTGGGGTTGCTGGTTTTGTAAGAACCACCATGAGGAGCCACAGTTTGATTTGTTACACTGGTTGATGAGATGCTTCCCTGTGACTGAATAGCACTGTTGTCCATATCATGCGTGCTGGTGGTCCAGAAATCTTCTGATGTGCTAGGTTTCTTCACTGCCTTACCTTGCTTTGTCAATCCTTTTGACGACACATCCACTGTGGTAATTAGTGTGGGCTTTTTATAGCATCCAACACAACCACTGCTCTGTTACAATAACGTTAAATTCTGTTATGCACCACAATATAATCTTATGATTATCTAAAGCAGCCAACATAAATTCAAATGCTTCAATTTAATAGCTGCAAATCGTTTTACACACTGCAATTGTATTTTCACACACAATATATAATAAGCCTAAAAGGACCAAAAGAAAACATAGAAAGTGTTCAAGCTAGTCACTTTAATTCAGAAAAGTCAAAATCCTATTATCATTGTCAAATTCATCTAAAAAAATATACACAGCTCTGAGCTCCCCATCTGCAACTCCATGGCTTTGTTTCTATTGATGGTTTCAACTTTCAACTTTAAGAGGGAAAAATACAAGTCCACAGATTAACAATGATTTTATCACATAGCTGAGCAAAGTTCCTCTATCTCCAAAACTGAAATGCTGGCATTGGAATCCATAATCCGTCTTGATTCCTTTTCATCAATTTTCTAAACAACCGTATAGATCAAGAGAATTCAGGAAGGAAAAAAAAAAAAAACCTTCTTCCCAGATTACATTTCACCGCAAAATGAACAATTATCCACGTCATCCCAAACATGATTATCAATCAATAAAAGCAAAAATATTGATACCCATAAAAGCAAAAAAGGCAAAATTGAATGAAAAAAAAAAGGAGCTAACTTTCTTCAGTTATGGTTGGATACAGAAAACATACCCCATATGCATGCAGTGTCAGAAATACCCAGAAGCCTAGTCAGATCTGCTACAAGGAATTTGCAGAGAAACGAAGAAGACGAAACCCGATTCCAGGAAGGAAAAATCAGAGAGCAACCCTGACAAATTCAAAAAAAGAAAAACAGAATCATGAAAAAGAAAGAAAAAAAAAGTTGAAATGAAATTGTGAAAACAAGAGAGAGAGAGAGAGAGAGAGAGAATGAATAAAAAAGGAACCTTTGAGAGACAGCGTCGTTGTGAGCTTTGGACTCTCTTGCCTATCCTGAAATCGGTAGCCCTCCCTTCTGATGTGCAAACACACAGAACGGGATGACCTTTTGGATTCTTCTTCTTCGTCCTCTTCTCTGCCAAACTGAAAAAATATATATATATATATATAATATGCAAGAGTGGATTATTTAATTTTTATGCAGCGGTTTTTTTTTTTTTTTGAACAACCACTGAAATTAGTATTCTTGTAGGTTAGGCCATTGGCCTTAGGACTAATTTATAATTAATAATTTAGAATAGAAAGATTTTTTTATTCTTCTGAATTAGGACATTTCTCACTTAAATTTAAATTTAAATTTTATCTCGTAAAAACAAATTTGTTTACTATCTCAACCAATCATAGTTGATATGCAAGAGTTTTTTAAATCATTGTTGTTGTTGTTATAATAATTGGCGCATGTATGATGATGTTAATTATAGTTTCATTATTTGCACACGTAGAAACATTAGTTGGTGCTTTGCTTAGTATATTGCATTTTGATTTTCACCAATAATATATAGAATTTAATTTTAATTATAAATTTTTTTACACCGTCATTTAATAATGTATTGACATATCATTAAAAGTATTAAACTTTTAAAATAATTATTGTGATAGTCAAATTTTTTTAATATTTTAATAATATATAATTGAATAATAATATTAAAAAATTTTATACTAAAAACTAATTAAAATTAAATTTTAATATATATTACATATTTGTTAGCTGTTATCTATGTTTATCCTTTCTAATTCTTGCATTAGTCAAAGAGGACATTAACAGAGATATTATATAGGTTTCAAAGATAGTAAATTCTTACGTAATATTATTAATTTGCAATAAATATATTTCGTAAACAATATAAAATATTGATGAAATTGACCACGTTAGACACAAGATTACTGAATGACTTGATTTTAGTTGTTTTAGGAGTAAGAAAAAATAAAGTAATAAACAATGAATGGTAACAACTAACAACGAATGGCCATTTAACATTATTTGCAAATAAATTTTTTTATCTATTTTTGGTAAATAAAAATCTCTTTATTATTAACAGGTAGTAGCTCCCGGGGTATGTTTAGGCAGAGACAAATAGCCTTAAAAGCTGTGAATCCGAAAATTAAAGTAAATCAAACAGAGAACAGTGAGCTATTACGCACTCTTTCAAGGGCGGCTGCTTTTAGGCAAACCTCCTGGCTGTCTCTGCACCCCTACCTCCTTTATCATTGAGCGGTCATTTAGGGGCCTTAGCTGGTGATCCGGGCTGTTTCCCTCTCAACGATGAAGCTCAGAATATGGTAAAGTAGCTCCGGGGTGGGGAACTACTCCTTTGATGGGTGTTGCAATGGCTCTATTTGTGATATTTCATTGATATTAGTGTAAGAGTTATCAATATTTCATTTTTTATTTTATTTTAATTTATTAATTCAAGATTAACCCACTTAATAAAAAAAATAGAATAGTGAAGTATAACTTTAACAAAGAAAATAATGAAACATAACTTTAATGAAGAAAGACATTTTTAACTATCTAATTTTGAATTAAAAATTGTATAATAATAATTGAGTTTAATTTTGATCCACTATCAGTGTAACATTGTCATCCAATCATATATTGTTAACTCATTAAAAGAGTTTGATTATTATAACAATTACCTCAAAATTCTAACACTTTTAATAATGTGTCAATACATGATTAGATGACAGTGTAAAGCAATTTTACACTGACAGTAGATTAAAATTAAATCCATAATAATTTAACAATTATTAATATTATAACTACATAAAAATAGTAAAATGCTATATAATAAAAATACATTTTCTGATAACATAACTCTAAATCTAACCCACCTCATTTCTCCAACATTTTTCAATCTGAAATAATAGAAAAACGTTGTGATTGCTGAGATTTGACAGTCCGCATGAGTAAGTCCCCTCGGAAACATTCAATTATAATTCCACTATTGTATTTGTGGGACATATAAACAGCATGAGATTAGTGTTGTTTCATGCTGTACAAATTATCAGCTGCCATATACCCCCTCAAGCGTCACGCATGCTATTGCTGCTTGATTGTACAGACACATTTTGCATGAATTGAAAATTCTCTTTGATTTTAAAAATTTAAGCTGGTAAAGTTGTTGAAGTTTTCTGTCAGAAAAAAGTAAGAGAAAAAAGTTGAAAATTGAAAAAAGTTGTTGAGGTTTTGTCAATGGCATTTCTTGTACTTGTAATAATGCTAGTAACTTCCAATGAAGGAAATATGAATTTCAATTTGCTTGTTTGGTAAGTTAGCAAATAAGGTCATATATTATTCAATTTAACTTATTTTGTGATAACCAAACTTTGTATTTAATCAGAAAATGGAGAGGAAGAAAGAGAAGCTCTTGCTTTAGTTAACGCAACAGAAAAGGCTCTCCAGTTGCAGGATAACTGTGCTTCTCTAATCAAAGGCCAAAAGGGATGCTAGATAAGATCAGGAACAGAATGTTTTGCAAATCGATCTTATCAGGGTCTGCATGTGCCCAATGAGAACTCCGCACCTGAGCCATATGTCATTGGATGGAGAGGAAGGGCATCTGGGTACAAGGATGAAAAGAGCCTTCATGAAAATCTGTGGCAAATAGCTAAGAGGGATAGTATAGGGACATAAATGTGGGAAGACTGGCCCTGGGATGTTTTGTATGCATTAGATTGTAGTGAACGAGAATTAGTAAGGCAAGTGCCTGACAATGGAAAGAAGAGAATGGACCTTGAAACTTCTCTGCAGGTTTAATTTTGAGCCTAGTGGAGTAGCTCTTGCATTTTGGCTAGTGAGCTTGGTCAGTTAGGACTGTAGGAGTTTCTTAATAACCTGCTGTTCTGCATTAGTTCAAAAGGATTTGGAATAACTTAGGCAAGCCTGCTCAAGGGCATGGTGGATCATGTTGTTGTTTTTTCACCCTAGTTAATTACTGATGTCTAGTGAATAGTGATGCAACCTTCCGAGGATTGTCCAATTATTCAGGAACTATGTATAAAAACTGTTACATAACATTACATGCAGGAAACTTCAACGTATTCTGGTATATCGCAGACTTGATTTTATAAATGAAACAATAGCTGGGTCATAGAAAATTGAGAGAGACGGACTGTCTGAGGGTGATAGAGGACATGCACCACTTGGATCATAGAAAATTTTGGAGGGGCAGTGAAAGTTCATATACTCTATCTCATTGTCTCTGTCCTTTTCAACTGCGCCTGGATATAGTTATTTACGACCATGAGACATGATAGACATTGCTTCTGGATAATATACAAGTGATGTTTAGATCGTAATAGGGCCGCATAGATTATAAGTTTCCCATTTTCTGACACAGTAATGTTTGATTTTATTTTTTCATAAAACCAAGTGTTTTTTTTTTATCTAATTCACTCTTATTTTCTTAGTTGTTGTCAACAACAAAGATTAATCTTTAGTTGAATAGTAAAAAAATTCTTATATGTCAAACCAAAATACTTTTGAAAGAATTGAGATTGTAAATTTTTTTGCTCTTTTATACCGGCTATTCAAATATTATAGTCATCTTCTTCTACCTCACTTGTCTTTGGCTTTGTTTTTTTTTTTTTCACTCTTATTTTCAATAACACTTAAACTCACTTTACATTATTTTATTTTTTTTTGAGACATAAAATAAAACAATTTTATTTTTTTATTAAAAAACATTGAAGTAATAAAATTTTATTAAAATTTTTTCATAAATTTCCATCTTAAAAACTAGAAAATTAAATTTTAAATAAAAATTCATATTAATTTTATTAAATAAATTAAATGTCTCGTGTTAAAGTTTAACTTTACGCCACCTACTCTTTTAAGCCACCTACTCTTTTTAGCCACAGTCAACAGAGCAAGTATAGTCTCACAGCACCAGACTTGTATTCTATACGTAAGCTATTGATACTAACAATATGCTTGATGAAGGATAGAAAATGCTAAAACAGTGGCAGATTTTAGACAAAACTTTTGAAAAGGAGAAACTCTAAAGAAAATAATAAATTTGTTACATCATACATATTTTTAAAAAATTATATAATTTTAATGTATTTATATAAAAAAATATAAAATGTAAGTTAATGACAAACTATTAATTAAAACTAATTAATAAAGTTATCCAACTTCTTTTTTTGAAATGATGAAGTGTTGCTTGTATAACACATTTTCAATTTAGTAACAGTTTTTTGTTTTTGTGGTTTTTTAAACTTTTTTAAATGAGTTTAGTTTAATGATTATTAATGAGTTTCATCACTCGTTCATATTTAATTATGAAAGGTGAAAACTGAAAACTGAGAAACTAATAATAACATATTACATATGATATTAGTATATATACATAAATAAATAAAAAATAAAAAAGTTTTAGGGGGGGCCACGAGTCCCCACCATAATCCGCCAGTGTGAAAGCTAGAGCTTTCGATTACATATGTCACCATATTAATGTTTCATGATACTATTATCTTTCCATTTGTTATTTTCAACATATTTATATGAATTTGGTAGGGAACAGAAACTCGGGATTCCCATGGGTCCGAACCTTATCTGTTCAACACGTGAATGCTTGACTTTTCTGAGGTTGCAGAAGAGACACAAGTAATCAAAATATAAGCTCAAGCTACTAAACCAAAAGTAATAATAAAGAACGATATTAGCTAGGGAGGTTAATCACTTATGCATTTTTATCTTCTTCATAATGGGTGTGCTATGCTTTCTTTGAATAGATCAATGGCAAGTAGCAACTACGATTTCAAATTTAATTTTCTATATGGCTTCGCTTGCTAACGTTCCCGTTTAGTAATCAAAGTTTTTGTTCTACCCGTCCTCACTTTCTCTTTCTCTTTCTCTGTTTTAGCCTTCTGTATTGGGGGATCATTCTTAATTGGTAGGATTCATTAGTGTCCAGTACTGAACCGGCCGGTCGGACGAATCAATCTCTCGTTTGTTTATAGTTTACTATTATAAATGAATTTATGATTGGATTATATTAAGCCCATTAAAATAAAAAAAAATTGATAAACTTGTTAGTTTTATATTAACTGTTAATTTTTTTTCTTTTTAATCTTTTAATTATTTGATTACTCAACTGAAAATAATATGAGATTTAAAAATTAAAAATTTAAAATTTTATTATGTATTTTATTATTAATAATGTGTGTTATGAGTCATATATATATATATATATATATATATATAATATCATTCTATTTGACCAATCGATAAAATTGATTAAACTTGAATCGAAAAATTTTTTACGTCACTGTCTCGACTTTAATAATATTACTATTAATAAAAATTCTATGTGGGATCTTTTGATTGGCTACTTTCAAGTGGAAAAAGTATCCCTCAACACGTGTAATTTGATATTTTCATGTTTAGCTTTCAATTTATGCTCAACTAATTGGTGTTTTAATTTTTAAAAAATAAGAACTAAAGCTAGTATTACTATTACCGAACATTAAAAGAAAAATGATTGTAATAGACTGATAACTAATTCTGAGCGAACTTTTATCTTTTATATGTTTATCATTGTTATTGACTCTGTTCTCCCCCCCCCCCCCCTCCTTTTTTTTTGGTTGCTAATATAACTATATTATTTGCTCAATTTAGATTTGGAGGCCTTGCATGTACGTAGTATCATAATTTGCCCTTTAGCAAGCCAAAGGGTCATAACTCTTTTGAGAATTTTAGGACATGGAAATGCAAGAATTAATATATAACACATAAAAGGCTGTATTTTTCTTTATTTTTTCAAAATTTTACATTAATATTTAGAATAATATTAATTATACATTTTTCTTGCAATTTGTACTAATTTTATTACACTATTATATTTTCCTTTAAATAATTTTTTACATTAATATACAAAAATACATTGTATTATTACTTAATCATGTGTTATCTTATTAAATACAAAAATTAAAAATATTATTATCTAAGATTTAAAAAAATTTGCAAAACGCAAAACTAAAATCGAAAATACAATCTACGTACTAAACTTTCTCATAACATAAATGTATCGTGTACGTGTGCCGCGTACACGTGTTGCACTCGGTTGCATACTTAGGAAGTTAGGATGATATGTTGTCCTTATTGACGTAACACGTGTAAAAGGTTTCAAATCAAATGGTCCATTCTATGCTCCCATGATCGAATGGATCTGTTCATAGTTTGTTAATCACTAAAGTCCTAGCCACCCACGTGTGAGAACTGAATTTGGTAATAACATAGGAAAAAACATATGATGTATGACACATTTCACAAACATTTTTTTTTATATAACATTAAATAATTTAAATTCTATAGCTTTGTTTTTTTTTTAAAAAAAAAGAGTGAGATAAATTTAAAATAATACACCAGTCATTAGATTTTAAACTTAAAACTTTGAAAACCTCTTAAAACTAAAATAATAGTGTATAACTGTTAATCCAAAGAACTTTCTTCAATATTCAGGAATTCATATTCAATGGCAATAAAATAAAAACACATTTACTTTATAAGAAATTTATGTTATTTCAAAAAAATTGTTTTCTCTATCAATTTGACAATGTTATTAATATGACTGTTGAGTAAATATAAATTAAAATTTAATAATCAAAATTATAAATATATCAAACCATAAAATACCATTAAAAAACCTATTTAAATATTCCTTTGGTTGGTAAATTAAAACTAGAAGTCCAGATAAAAAGTACAGGGCAACATTGTGTGGCTCAAATTCCATGTCAAGCATATATCAATGTGGCAGATAATTCATAATTGTACCATACATACTTATGGGGAAAGTCACAATTCACACACATTCAATGAATTTTCTCACGATTCTAGATAATACAATGAAGTTTATTGTAAACTATGCAAAATAACAGGATTCAAAAAAGTTTGATTTTCATTTACGGTATGTGAAAAAAAATTACATTATTATTTAATTAAGTATTATTAAATTATTAAAAAAATTTAACTATTACACAATTATTTAAAAATATAACTTTTTTTAATAATACATAACACATAATTAGATAAGAACAAGGTTTTGAAAATCGAACCGATAATTGAATCGGTCAAGAGACTGATTCAAAATTCAATGGTTCAACTGTAGTTCAACCGTGGTCGAACCGAAGTATAATTAAATAAATTAAATATTTATATATATATAAATATATATTATATACTAATTAAACAAATTAAAAATTATAAAAACAATACAAATGATAAAAAATAGTTTACAGTTTATTTTTTGAGAGTCCAAAGCATTCTGTAACAGTATTATAGCTTATTTTTGTTTAAAAAAATTTCAGTTTCAGTTCAATGAGATATATAATCAATTATACATTCAGTTTCTAAGCTTTTACACAATTTAAATTTAAGTATTTTATATAAAATTCTTTTTAAATTGACTTATATTCAATTTTTAGATCAAAATGACATTATTTGAATTAGTAAAAATTTTTTTTTAAAAAAAAGAGGACCGGTTGGACCGGTCCGGGTCAACCAGTTCACCGATTTTTTACCGATTTTTGACTTGGCCAGTTTTTTGAGGTGGACTGGACCGGTGGGGTGATTGGTTCCCAGTCGAACCGGTCCGACCAACTGATCCGGTCCGATTTTTAGATCACTGGATAAGTGTGTAAATTTTTTTTATACTGATAATTAATTAAAATTAAATTATTTAAATAAAATAAAGTTTATTTTAATATTTATTATTGAATAACACCATATGAATAATAATGAAAAGTAAAAAAATATACAGAGTTAATGAATTATATATAAAGTAGAAAAAATGTAACATTATATAAATTTAGAAATAAAAATTATAATTATATATAGAAATTATTATTTATAATATTATATATCATTGTTATTATCAAAATGAAATGAAAAACCTTCATTATTTAAAAAAAAATTCAAAGGCAATAATGGCTCCTCAACTACTAGTGTTATTGTGGGCTTCCAATTCTCACACAACAATCCAAATTCCAACGTCCAAAACACCGACCGTTTTCCTCTTCTAGAAGAGAGTAAGCCATTCGACCTCGACCACCCACGCGCAAGCACAAGTGCCCAACATATATATATATATATATATATATATATATATATATATATATATATATATATATATATATAGCACATCAAATGAGAGAAGTGGTTTATTATGAAAGTGAGAGGAATAAATCTTGACCATTGGATCATCTATGTATGGTCAAGATTAGATGTTACTTAAATGTCACATGACCACTTAAAAAAGTCACATGACTTTATGTTTAATCTTAACTATATATATATATATATATATATTACATTTTCATATAATTACATATTTTCAAATTATTAAAAAAAATTTGACCTTCATAATAATTAATTTAAAAGTTTAACTCTTTTAATAAAATATTAGTGTAAAAAATTTTATACTGTCATCTAAGATTGTATGAACCAGACAGGACTGATCGGTCAAATTGTGAACCGATAACTCTTTTAGTTATGGTTCAATGCCAGAACCGGATTCATAGTTTGACTTAATTGAGCAAGTCAAAATCAGTGAATCGGCAAGATAGTGAACCGACCATATCTTTTTTTTTTTAATTTAGATTTTCCTAATTACTTGAATATTCAATTGAGAGTGATATGAAACTTAAGAATTGAGACCCTAAAACTTTATTATGCATTTTATTATTGGTAATGTGTGTTATAAGTTATGTATATATTTATTTATTTAATACGTAATTATGAAATCATTTGGTTCGACCAGACGGATAAATTAGTTGAACTTGAACCGAAAGCTTTTTCAGTTCACTATCTGGTCTGTATTTAACAACATTGCTGGCATCCAATCATGTACTAGTATATTATTAAAAGAGTTAGATTTTTAAAGTAATTATTGTGATAGTCAAACTCTTTATAATAATTTAATAATATATAATTGAATGACAGTGTAATATATATATATATATATATATATATAATTTTTACGAAAACATAAAAGTCTAACATGACTTAAAAATTTATTTAAAGACCTATATTGTATAAAAGTTTTTTAATAATCAAATAAGTTCAAATTTTATAAAATTTAAATTATTATATTATGTATAAAATAAATAAATAATATTAAAAGTAAATAGACATTATTAAAAGTTTAGTCCTAAACTTATTTAATTAAATAATTTTTTTTAAAAGTTTAACTTTAACTTATTTAACAAATAAATTAATTAAAATAAGGTGAAAATAAATTATAAGCCTGTCCTAGACTGTTAGGTTGTTTTTACCCCTACTTATATTACACATAAAGTTCGCTCAAATAATTACATTTCCTACTCCAAGAAATCTTCTTAATTATGCAAAGAGAATTTATTTTTTGTTAAAATATTACATATACATTTTTTAAATACTTTTATCTTTCTTTAAAAATTAAAAAATTAATTTTTGAAAACAGATTTACCATTTCTATTCCCAATCATCTTCTCCTTCTCACCAACTTCCTACAAGGCATTAAGCGAACAAAGAAATCTAGATGCTCACGCCTATCCTCACATCATCATCAACAACAACAACCAATAAACCAATTAACCAGTGCCGTTCTTTTTTTTTTCTCCTATCTTTGAAAATTTTCATGTCTTTTTCGTTTCTTTTTCATTTAATAATTTCCCCCACACCTGTGAAACCTCGCAAAGGAACCCATGACCCCCCCACCACTCTATTTAATATTTATACGGCTCTTCCTCCTCTTATGGTCAACACAAGTCCTCTGTTTCTCATTCTTCTCACAACCTGCCCTGTTCCCACAACATGGCTTCAATCTCACAGGGTCTTGTTCTAACCACAGCTATGGTCGTGTCAAGCACTGTGCTTTACCTTGCTTTCTCTAGGCAAAAGACTTCCCCATCATTTCAAATTCCCCGGAATTCCAATTCTCACGACTCTAACAAACAAATCCTACGCTCTTGCTTATATTCAGGTAAAACAGGTTCTCTCCCTTGCCTTTTTCCTTTCCCCCTAATTTTGAGTTTGTTGTATTCATTTGTGTGATTTTTGTTTTTTCAGAGGAAAAGAAAAGGGAAAGAAAGAATCTGAAGAAGAAGAAGAAAGTGAAATTTGCAGAAAATGTGATTGTGAAGGAAGGTAGAGAAAGTAATGATGAGGGAACCAGGGAAGAACAGAGGAAGCAAAACAGAGTATCCACAAGTAGCAACTGCAGAAATGAAACCCCAGAAATTCGTGGAATGCCAGCGAACCGAATCGCTCTGTATAATGGGATTTTAAGGGACCGAGTTCACAGGATGGCGTGCTGTTAGTCTGTTACTGATCAACGTAGGCTTAGGTTTCGTGTTGGATGTTAGAACAGGGAAGAGAATGTCCATGAATTTTGGTGAAGCTGTCTCTGTCTTTCTCTGTTTTCTGTTTTATTTTTAATGAATATTCTCATACTTTTTAATGTAATACTAATCTCGTTTCATTTTTTTTCTTCTTTTTTTTTTTTATTAAGGAGGTTATTATAATATTGTTATGAATATAATGGCTTGAAGGGTTATCAAATATTTATTTAATATTATAACTCACCTAAATAATCTCATTTCTTTAAGAACATGTGTGAATTTGATTATCTTTTTAGAAAAATTATCTTTTTTAATTAAAATTTATTTTTTTAAAATTTATCTTATTTATTTAAAGTGTATAAAGTTTATTATTAATTTAGATTAATTTTTTTATTAATTAAAAATAAATTGTTTAAAAAAAATTTTATTTTAAAATTTTTAATTGTTTAATTTTAAATTATTTCAGAAATTTTGAGATAAAAATATTTATTTGTCTTTAATGAAATAATTTTTTTAATCATTTCAATAATTTTATATATAAAAATAATTTTTTATACAATTTAAATAAAAAATTTTATCTTATAATTGAGAAATTAATATATTTAAACATAAATTAAATTTTTAAAAAATTAATTATACACATAATCAATTTTTAAGATAATTTTTTTTACAACTAATTCAAACACAAACTAATATTTTAAATTTACTTTTTGTGGGGAGGGTGTTTTGTGAAGAAAAAAAAGAAAAAACAAATCCAGGGTATTCTTGTGGTTCTAAACACGTTCTTCCTAGATTGTTCTATTACGAAAATGATTCATGCAATGGAAGAAATTGATTCACAAAACTATCATTATGAAACAAAAATTTATCTGTTGCGAAGGGTTTTACGCTTTTATTTGGAATTGCTGAATTTTGTATGGGAGTTTATTTAATAATTAATAATATTGTCAATTAAGAAAATACTATTACAAGAGATACAATATAATTCTCTTTATTTTTAGTATTAAATTTAAGTTGTATAAATTAATTGAATATTTATATTAACAGTATTAAATTTATTTATAAAGTTAAAACAATTAAAATTTAAAATAGAGTATGATAACATATTTTATTTTTAGTATTATTAAAGTTTACATACTTTTTTAAAAAATAAGTATAAATTATAATTTTTAGATTCATAAATCTAAAATATCTTATTAGTTGGAATTCTAATTTATAGAAAAATTAGGGTCGATATTTTTTTTATGAAATTGAAGGTGTGAATGCATTTAAATGTTTAACATGTTCATATTATGTGTTTTCTTATAAGTTTTATATATTATCTTAATAAATTAATTATATTAAATTAAGATTTAATGATAATATAAACATTTCTAATTTTCTATATAGTAATGGTATATTAAATATTAACTCATAACATATTACCATTTTTCTCACTTTTTAATACACCACATCTTTTATGAGGAATAGTTTTAAAAAAAATAAATAATGAGGAATAGAAATAAATGTACATATACGAGAGGAATAGAAATAATTGGAGCTATAATGAGAACTAGAATAGTTGATCAACTTGGTTCATGAAAAGTACCAATGCATCGGGTTCACATGGCTCGGGTTCACATGGCTAGGGACGCGCAGCAAAGGAAGAAATTAGAAACGGACCACATAACATTGACATAACTTGTTTGGATCGTCCCCCCTTCAATTATTCGGACATCGTTGAATTAAAAGGGAACACCTCTTCGTCTCATATCAAGGTAGCCCAACAATTTTGACCAATGGACAAATAGCAATATACTATCTCATTTATCTGGATTCTGATATTTGGGATTTCATTTTTTGTAAGTATCATGCCGTAATTTTCAGATACAAATATATGTTAATTTAGATTTGGATCATCTCATAGATGACAGTCTCTGTCATGTTATCAAAATGTTCTCTGTGTATTTTTCTCTTATAACTAGTATTGTGATTATATCACTTAGCTAATACCAAGCAATCACAGCAAGCACATATATGTGGAAATTGAAAGGTTATGTAGAAACTAATCCCAAGAAAGCAAAATAGCAAAAATAAGGAAGATTAAAGAGGAGTAAAGAGAAACAACACACAAGATTTATCCTGGTTCAGCCAATATAGCCTACATCCAGCATTAGAGATCATCCACTAAGATTAGAACAAGATTACAAGTGTTTTGGATCAAGTTATCTAATAGGAACAACCTCCTATTTAGCTTTACAATCTCTCCATTCTCTTGAATTCTTTCCACTTTAGCAATCTCAACCTATCAATGGTGTTTCCTCTTAAGACAATCCTATTTTGCAGCCTCTCACAAATTTGTCTCGTCCTCTACCTCCCTTTTCAAGTTTTAACCTACTGTTTTATTACATCAGAAAACAAAATTTATATAGCAGATGTCCGCGCCGCGGCATGACTTTTTCACGCTGCGGCACCTTAGCTTCTGGACCCTGATGGCAAACTTGACCGAAGCTTCCGCGTCATAGCGTGGAGTGTTCTATGCCGGGGCGTGGCTCCATGCCGCGGCGTGGACTATTCTATGCCGGGGCGTGGCTCCAATGCCGCGGCGTGCACTAAGCCATGCCGCGGCATTGCCCTGCTACAGCTTTCAAACTGTTTTTCAAGATTTATTCAACATCTCAAATCACCTATGAGACATCCTCACAACTAGACATCACGTTCATCTAAATCTCAATGCTTTCTATACAGAATCTATCATTTTTTATGAAGGAGTCATAAATTCTGCATATATCATTTTTTTCTTTACAAATACAGTAACATTTTTTAAAAAGAAAACAAAAATCTAATTTGATGTGTGAATGTCCCATAAATACATAATCCCATTTGAATTTCATTTGCAGCACATGAATATTTATACAATATTTTTAATAAATTATGTAAAGATTGCAGCACATGAATATTTATACAATATTTTTAATAAATTATGTAAAGATCACTAAAACCGTTCTATTTAAAATTTGGTAAATATAAACAAATAATTTATTTAAACTCAAATGCTGCCAATTTCGTCATCTACGTATAATTGAGAAGAAAAATTGCATAGAGAGCATTACGAGAATAGAATAGTCTACTTGAGGTAAATAGTATAATCATTTCTGATAAATTGAAAGATCAATAAGTTAGTATTTCGCATTCCCTCCTCTACTTTTAGAACTCGTTAAAAAAAAATTAGTATATAAAAAAATTGATACATGCAAAAACTTTTTTATATTTCAGCACTCAACTATATCATCTCTCCTCTGGAGTCTGACAAGTAACAGACTCATCATATCCCTTCTTTTATACTATCACCAAGAGTATTAGCAAAATCAACCAACACTTGCTAGTTGTTACTCTCAAATCCTAAGTCATACAAAAGAACCTTGAAGAGGAAGACAATCTTCTTCTGAGATGCTACCAATCATGGTTCTCACAACTTTCTTATTTTCTCTATGGAACTCCCAAAGTCCCCATGACCAGGACCTTAAGACTACATATTTCCAGTCTTTTCTTTTTTTGGTGCGGCATCATTCCAATGGCATAAACAACCATAAAAAGTGTAAGAAGAAGAAGAAGAAATAAAATACTGTTTTATATGTAGTCAGGTAAACGCTATTTCCATGAACATGAAGGAGAAAAATAACAATCAGAAGATTGGATTGGAGAATACAACACACTTGCCAACATGATTGTAAATGAACAATAGTGTACAACAGTACAAAGAGTCTTTTCAGTAATATATGTCTCAGCACAACCCAATCATGACTGTTAATGCCATATCTACATTCCACAGAAAAAAATGAGTAGAACCTCAAGTAAATAGCATTATTCTAAGACAGTCACAACAGTTATATACATTATACAGTATATATAGCATAACTTTAAAATAAAATAAAATTGCTGGAGCCTTCCCGGCCAAAATGGTATCACGGGACATGACAACGACAACTTTCTTGTACACAAGTTGTTACTTTGATCTGCAAAGGTCACCTTAATCATAAACATGCTCCGATTTAGAGCCATCTTTGTTTAGATGCATGCATGATATCAAATAGTATGACTTCACATGGCTGCTGAAGTGCGAAATTCCAGCATAAGAGGGGAATATAAGAGAACCACGTCTTCATTCATGATATTGTCGTTTATCACTATTTGAGCCCCCTTTGTCGCCACAACTTTATAAGTGCTATTTTTCCCAAAAAAATCTCCAGGTTGTATATTTAAAGCAATATGTTATTTATCATCAACAACAAAAGGCAGAAGAAAGATATTCACCAAAAAAAAACCCTGAGCATGATATCCATTTGTTAGACAATAGCTAAACCCAGCTAGACTTGCTCAGAATAATTTAAACCAGAAAGCAGGTTGAAAAACAACAATAACATTGTGGGAGAAAAGAAACATTGATTAGAAACCAGTTATATCCATTATGCAGCTAAAGTCATACCAGCCGACAACATCAGATCACTAAAATCTGACATGGGCATCTTCAGAAAAATAATAACATCTCCACTGGACATTACATACTACATTACGAATTATTACTGTAACACCACAAAAAGTATAAAAACAATGATTAGGATGTAAGCAGTCACGGATTTTGTGAACGAAGTACAAAATCAAACTAAGTAGTAAGGATGGGGGGCAGGTAGTCAGCTTTACCGCCAAGCACACGGGCCTTGGTGTCAGGGAAGAATTCAAATCCTGGCAGCTCAGTGACATCTCCTTCACTGGCAATCCCAACAGGATAGCGGAGCAGGTGGCCAGGAAGGTCATGCTCAAGTGACTCACTAGAATAGAGATCCCAATACTTGTCAGCAACCTGGTTCACCTTACTAATACATTCTTCACTTTCTGGCTGGAGGAAGGAGTCATGAAGCATGCCAAGGTGCTCATACCACAATGCCATGCGGAAACCATGGATCTGACCCCTTGCAGGCTGCCTGGTAGCCAAATGATAGGGTTGATAAGCACCCATGGCAATCTCAGAGTCCCTGGCACCATCCATTGATCTCTG
This sequence comes from Styphnolobium japonicum, assembly GCA_023212625.1. Lineage (NCBI taxonomy): Eukaryota > Viridiplantae > Streptophyta > Magnoliopsida > Fabales > Fabaceae > Styphnolobium > Styphnolobium japonicum. Next base: position 6,184,541 of record JALBWW010000007.1, on the reverse strand, counting down.
GTTGATGTTGGCAGATCCAATGATTATGTATTCGTCATCAACTGCAAAAGAAAAGAAGAAAAAGGTGGCTCTATGAACTTCTATCATCAGGATATTTTCTTGGAGACAGAAAAAAATATTTTCTACTATTTATTAGCTTCTTTTTATGCATATTTATCAGGTGCATGAATTTGATGTTGGAGAAAAAACTTTGTGCAGAAAGACAGTAAAATTCTCTGGCTTCACAGTTAAGGCAATGTTTTTCACAATGACTTGTCCAGATGAGCACCACACCACCTTTTCTTAATGAGTAACAGTGATAAAAAAAATGATTCCCTTTTCTTAACGAGTAACAGTGATAAAAAAATGATTCCCTTTCCTTAATAAGTACTTGTGATAATAATGATAAATAATTATCCAATATTATGGCTTCAAAACATAGATTTATCTATAAGTAAGATTTGTGAAGCTTGTAAGATTGTTTTCACAAACTATGCCAGCTTAATTTTCAGACTTACCTATCATCATCTTGGTATGAACATAAATCATGAAGCGCCGGGCTTCTTGGGCTCTCATATAATCTGAATCAGGTTCTGGTTTTTCAGGAGGCTCGTACTCTCCCTGTTTCTTCACCTCCCGATTACCAAGGCAGAAGAATGTCAAATAGTTTCGAGGATCTTCCTCAATTCCCTTAGCATTGAGTGCATGAACAATGTCCTTGTACATCATCTCCATTGTTCTCTTCTGCCAGTCCAATATTGCCTGAACTGATGCACTTTCTGGGACACCCTCTGGCCACATGGGGACCACAACATACACAGTGAACCTTTCCCCAGCTTCAATCTTACTAACAATCTTTAGTGAAAGCTCCTTTGGGATAATATGCAAAGCACCAATGTCTTCTGGCTTAATATCATCAGCACTCCAGGCAAACGAGCTTCCAAGGAAATACTGATTTTCAATATAGATGAAATTCTTTGCACGTCGAATAGCATTGATATAAGCATCTTGAATACTACGATCTATGATATTATCCTTCCCACTAATAAGCCCAGCTCTGGCAGCATCTTCAGGAGTCTCTGGGAACCCAAAAGCAGCCCCACCATCAATAGATCTAAATAACTGAACATTCCATGTCTCTTGATCATCAGGAAACATTACTGGGGATGGGGGAATAATGACATCCTCAAGCTCTCTCAGTGCAACAAGTAAATCCTTCCCACCTTGCTTTCTCCATCTCTGCTCAAAGTTAAACAAAACATCCCAAGCTATGGGTCCTTCAAGCCTAGAATGGATGTCATGCCAAGGTTCCCTGGGACCACCTTTTGTGATATCAGCACCAGGAAAGTTAGGTTGATGAAAATCATCATGGTGTGCTGTGTCTAGAGTTCGGAAAAGTGAGTGGAAGGCAGTATCATATCTTCCATCACAGAGGTCAATACCCCCAACAAAACTCACAATTCTTCTCTTATCTGACCCTCCACTTGGCAACTCACTGTCCACCACCACAATCTTCTGGTGATGAGTAAACATGGTAGAAATTTGTAAATCCTGAACTATGCTACCACCATCATCAGGATTGCGGGGGCATAAAACACAGTGCACATCAGTGCCATTGAAGAACTGCTCGGTTTCTTCATCATGAGTAGCCATCAATCCATCTTTTTTCAACAAACCAACTGATGTTCTATCATCCCAAACAAGCATTAAAACCCTAACACCTTCACTTGCCTTTTTCTTGAGAAGCTCACCAAGTGTTGTGTCTCCCCCAGCCTTTGGCCTTCTAGAATCCCTTACCAAGGAAATTTCAGTATAAACAGACCAACCAGTAATGTATATTAAGTGTTTTGCATTAGTGACTGCATCAAAGACATCCTCCCAACACCTATGAGGCTCATAAGTCTTGCCTCCAGCAAGTTGTATTTTAGGGACAAAATTATCTGGCACATGAGCATCTTGGTACAGAGAAACCTTACATCCTTGCCTTTGTGAGAAGAAAGTATAGGGAACTCCAGGAAATTTAGGACTTCTAATACCTAGAGCCCAGTTGCGGTCTTTTGTGACATCAAAATATTGCAGCTTCACATGGATCTTTGAACCCTCATGTATTGGATTTTTATCCTCATCCAAGATTTCAACCCATCTATCTATTTCCTCACCATCCAAGATCTCCTCAACGGGCACATATGCTCTTCCAATTAAAGTTGCCCCAATAGGATTATCATCTTTCACAGTGAATATAATATTTGAAGCCGTATGGGCACAATAAATGTGAAAAGACTCATGCCATCTAGGATTAGTATGTTCATTTTCTATAATTCTGGTCCTTCCCACTCTTGCCTTCTCTAGATCAATGGTTGCATAGAGTTTAGTAACTCCTTTTCCAAAACCAACTGTCTCTTCAATGTTTTGCTTGATCTATAGTAGTATAATGTACAAGCAATTAGCATTAAATGAGTCAATAGTAATGTATAAGGAAAACAAAGGAGCAAAAGTAAAGCAATTGAATATTCTCTTTTCACCATGTGTGTATGGATGTATTCATGCATGATTAATCTACAATAAGAATATGCCTGCACTGATAGGGAAATGAGTGGGATGGGGGAAAAGGTCCACACTTGAATGAATATGGCTTGCCAAAAGAGTAATTAATAGAAAAGGCAACACATTTCAGCCCAATTGCCCATACTTAAAAAGATTCCATCAGGCTTTGGTAAGTATAAAGTTAAGTCACTAAAGCAAAATCCAATAACAAAGGCTCTAGCATACTCTCTTTTTTAAAATATAAAATAAAATATAGCATATGTATAATATACATATGATAAAATTAATGGTAATTGAGGTAATAGACCAGCTGAATGAACATAAGGTCATTACAACTGAAGACGTACAAATTGATTCATATTAAGCTTCCGGTTAAATTAGAATTTGTAATCAAGAACTATTCCTTCACTCTTAAAATTCAAGATTCAACCACTGAAGTAGTAAAATATTATAAGCATTAATAACGTAAATGAAAACAAGGTCTTCAACGTAATTGAATTATGAGTAGAAGGAACCATGACCAACCCTAATAGGCTGAAAAAGATTATCAATATAAGCAACTCCAACCAGTTGTCACTTGTTAGAAATATCAAACCGTCTTCATGCTTTACTTAGGAAGCCATTCCTTACATCTTAAACACTTTGATGAATAACTTGTCAAAAATCAATTACACTACTGTCACTCTTTCAAAAAAGAGAAAGACAGCATTACTGGTTGTGAGAATTTGGTGTAAGAGAAATATAGAATTTATTTTAACAGACTTAAAATTATGAAAATTAAATAGAATTTACTGATTTTAAGGAAATCAGTACAATTAGCAACATTTACAAAACATTAATCATTGTCGCTTTGTAAGAAAAAATAAAAAGCAAACCAGCTTGTTTAAAGTTTTAACCTCCTTTATAAAGGAAATCAGAGAGCTCCGGCAAATAGTAGACAAAAACCTAGTCTCTCTACCTTGGAGATTTGCAATGTTAGAATTAATGATTTATGAGAATAATTGCACTTTAAAAATCAGTTAATTTATCTCCTTTACAACACAAAATCTAGTCACTAGATAAAAGTACAATGCACAAATTGTAAACAAAGATTATAAGTTTATAATCAACTGTAGACAGACATGACATTAAGATGTAAGGAGAATCCCTGATCCTTGGAACAAAGCAGGGCCCACTTTCTGTTTAAATCAAGAGGTTCCTTCGTTTTAAGAAATTTTCAATACAAATGGATCCCAATAGTTGCAAGTCATAAGTCGAAGTTAAATAACCAGATTCAAAAGGGATCCAAATAGGCAAAAATATTTTTACCATGCTGAAAAAATTGCCGCCGCCCCCACCACCAGCTTTGAGCTTGTCGACCTCGTAGATCGTGACGTGGAGAGTCCCATGTAGCTGAATTTGCGCCATCTCTCACCTACAAGGGAATTCACAGAACCCCACTTCGCATCAGATCACATAAACCAGTAAAACCAGCTGAAAACACTTCAAAGCAGCAAAAGAAAAAAGTAGACTTTGAATGCATCACCAACCATACATAAAAAAAATACAAACTTTTAAGAGATCAAAGAGTTTGATCAGATCAGAGATTGAAGAACACGAATCAAAAGGTTTCAAATTCAATCAAGAGCATGGAAGCTAACGACCCATGTAGATGTAGATGCAGATGTAGATGCCCATTTCAGAATAGAATGGACAGCAATAGAAACAGAGCATGTGAAAACAGAGAGAAGAGGAAAGATACTAACTTGTGCAGAGGGAAGCGAGAATCAGTGGGCGAATGTGAAGAAGATGAAGATGAAGATGAAGAAGAAGAAGAAAAGGAGAAAGGGAATGAGAGAGATCCGAGAAAGGAGCAGCTATTTTGTATTGTATGTATTGAAAATAGCCACGATAATAATGAAGGAAATGGAATGGGATTATGAGTATCACTGAGTCTCTCTCCTTTTTAACAAAAAGCATGCAAATTATTACATACTACAATTTCTCTGTGGGAATGCACAATCACCTCCTTGACTTGACTTCTTCCTTTTATATGGAACTTTTTATTTTTATGATCTACTTGTAATTTTATTATTATTATTATTATTTACAAACTAGGCACAAATTATTATAGGAGAAAGACATAGTTTAAGAAAAATGTATTTTATTTTAGTTTATGGATTAAATTAATAAAATATTAAATTCATTTAACTAATAATTTATTTACAGTTAACTAAATATCAAATATCAAAATAAAAATAAATTGTTAATTAATTATATGTAAATTATTGATTAAATTAATTTAATTCATGAACCAAAATAAAATACTTTATTTTTAAGCCACACTAAAATGTCTTTCTCCCAATTATTAATGGAGATGCTTTCAAATTTAATTTTAAAAAAAATGAGCTAAACTAAAATCTGATAAATTTTGGGGAAAAAAAAAGAGTTAAAGTCAAATGCAATTGAATCAATAATTTATGTAGAACTTCTAAAAAAATTGGTAGATTGACATTACTCATAGAAACAATTTTTTCAGTTAAGGATTAGTTTAGTACATTAATATTAATTAAAGATCAAATGATTAGTTAAAATAATTTATTGTTATTAAACAATCATTTAAAGTAATTATTTGATCCCTATTAATATTTATGTAATTCCATTAGTCCTTTTCAGTTAATCTAATACATTTTCTTAGTTGGATTTATGTAATTCTTATTAAAATAACTTGAATACATCTGTTTTTCTAATTTTTATTTTTTTACAGTTAATAAGTATTTTATTAATAGCTGCCAAAAGTATATTATAAATTAAACTGAGCAATATATCTAAGAAAGATATTGCTAGATGAACATTACGCAAAAATCAACACAAGAGATAACAAAAATTAATTAAGTGAATTAAATTTGGTAAAACTCAGACCATTATTCTTAAATCCATCTCGTTTAAAAATAAATTTTTGTAAGATTTGATAATTTGTATGAGATCAGAAATTCGAATCTCTATATCACTATATACCAATTTTTATTTATTTATTTAACGAGCAAACTAATCCATTATTATTTTCTGTCTCAATGTGTGATTTCCTTCCTTATTCATTCTTTTTAATTGAGAGACTCACTTGAAGAAATGCTGAGGGGAAACAAATCACCTTTCAATAGTTTAGAAGTAATGTACCTTTTACCAGGAAAAAAAAAGTAGTGTACCGAAAAAATTAGTTTAGAATCATAGAGTTGGCATTTTATGAAATTTAAGTCAAATTAATAATTTGAAAATTATTATTGCGAAAACAAAGAGGCGTTTATCGTACCAAAAAAAGAGAAGTGTTTATTGTAAGAAACCATGATTACCTCCCTTTACATCTCAACTTCACGACTCAATTTTCAGGGAAGGATATTAATTGTCTAGAAAGAAAAAAAGAGTAAAGAAAATACGAGATTGCTAGACACGTTCAACCGATTTTTCGGCCAAAAGGGCCCGTTGCCATAAGTACTCAAAACTTTACCAAAGAAAGCACTCAAAAGTTGTTTTTATTTTTAATGTACTTCCTTGTTATTATTTCCATTTAATTGTCTTTTTTCCAATCTAACCACACATTTTCCTTAATAGCATATTGTACCATTATTTCCTTAATTACATTTTGCACTTCATGTTAGTCGTTAGAACAAACAGAATACATCGAACTAAGAAAAGGCATTCTTTGATTAGACATATTAACTTATTTTGCCCTTCCAACTCCGAGTCTAACCTTTTCGGGGTTGGTTTGCATAGAGTTTAGAATCTTCTTTAGCAAAACCGACAGCTTCCTCAATTTCTTTTATTAACTGTATAAATAAAAGAATAAATTTTAATTTTAATTTTTTAAAGATATAAATGATATTAATTTAATTTTTTAATAATTATGTAATATTAAATTATTTTTTAGATGATTATTTTATGTTATTAAATAATTAATTTAATATCAAAAAAATATATTAAAGAACTAATTTAATATAAAAAATTAATATTAAAAGACCAATTTAATGTCACTAATTATTGAATGACTAAAATAATGTTATTTGTATTTTTAAAAGACAAAAATAAGTATTTATTATAAATAAAACTAGGGTCTTGATAAAAATATTTTTAAGGGTATTATTTAAGGAGTATTTAATTTTCTTAAATAAAACTTTTTAATTAAAAAATTAAAAAAATATAAATATTAGTTAAATTTTTATTATATTAAATATTTTAATTTTATATTTTATATTTTAATTTCTTAATTAGTGTGTTAAATACACTTGTTAGCAAATCTCAACTTCATGACTCAATTTTTCAAGGAAGGATATTAATTAATTTAATTCAATAGACAAATAGTAGGCACATCTTGTCCGTTTAGAAAGAAAATAAGAGTAAAGAAAATACGAGATTGCTAGACACGTTCAACCGATTTTTCAGCCAAAACCCAAAAGGGTCCGTTGCCATAAGCGCTCAAAAGTTGTTTTTTTTAATGTATTTCCTTGTTATTATTTCCATGTAATTGTCTTTTTTCCAATCTAACCACACATTTTCCTTAATAGCATATTGTACCATTATTTCCTTAATTACATTTTACACTTCATGTTGATCGTTAGAATAGACAGAATACCAACTCCGAGTCTAACCTTTTCGGGGTAGATGGTTGCATAGAGTTTAGAATATTCTTGGGAAAATTACCAGAAGCAGAAGTTTCAATTCGAGTTTCAATTCAAGTCAGGCTGATTTTGTTTCGGGTCAAGTTTATTTTGTGTTGGGTTAGGTTAGATAAGTATAAAATAAGCGTAGATTAAGAAATAGTAAGTTCAATTCAGCCCATGCAAGTTCTTGAGTGGATTGAGTCGATCTATTGGTTAAGACTTTTTTTTTTATCTTTTTATATTTCTTTATATTTATAATAATAAGTTATTGATAAAATAAATTTCTACTTCAATCAAAGCTTACAAAAATTATGTACACAAATTAGATATAAGTATAATAGATTATATTAAATGTCATCAACATAAACATTGAACATTTACTATATTATTTTTACATAAATGATTTATGATATATCTACGAATCATTGCTTGAACCATAAATTAATTAATTCAAGAAACTAACACAAATTAACATCATATTTCAAGTAAAGAAAAAAGAAAGGCTTAGATGTATTTACTAAATTTGATTCTTTTTTTTTTAAATCCAAGTAAAGCTAGTAAAGTATATATATGAATAAAAAATAACAAAATTAAATATATAACAAAAAAAATAAAATTTCACATAGTCAGGCAAACCCACATTACTCCAACCTATTTTCGAGTTGGGTTGGACCGGTCTATAATTGGTTCAAACTAAAATTTTCTCAACTCAGCTAACGATTTTTATCAGGTTATTCGGGTCAACCCATTTTGGCACCTCTAACCAGAAGGGTTCACTTGAGAAATTTTTTTATTTAGTTTGCTTTAAAAATGAATTAAGTATTTTATTTATTTAATTAATAATTTACATACAGTTAATTAATACTTTATTTTTATTATGATACTTGATACGTGATTAATTATATATAAATTATTAGTTAAATTAGTTGAATATTTGATTAATTTTTAAAACGAATCAAATACAAATTTGTTTTCTCAAGCTGACCTTTCTGGTCATTTTCTCAATCTTTGGCAAAACTCACAGCTTCCTTAATTTCCTTTATCAACTGTATAAATAAAATTATGGTCTCTATACCAAATAAAATAAAATTAGAGCATTGATAACAATGATTTTTAAGGGTATTATTTAAGGAGTGTTTATTTATTTTAAATAAGGTTTTTTTAAATAAATAGTAAATATTTTAAAAAAATTTATGATATTAAATATTTTATTTTTACATTTAATATTTTTTATTTTAAATTTTTAATCAATACTTTAAAGATACTTGTTAGTAAATGCCATAAAACTATGTAGCTTTAGAAGATTTCATTAGGAATTAAATGCACAACTTTTTGATTGCTGAAAAACTCTTAGGATCAAGGGTCATGAGCTGTAACATATAAGTGGCAGGTGATAAAAAAAATTCATGTACAGTGAAAAATGCAATTAATTGGGATATGAATAAGCATTTTATTTTGAAAAGCAGATCCCCATTAATAAAATAGGAAAACTGAAATGAATCTAGCAGTACACAATTCAATGCATTCAATTAAGACAGCAATGTTGCAAAATAAAATATGATATCTTATTTAGTCTCACCCCTCAAGAAACCATGCTTCTGCTTCAATTAAGCCAGAAATGTTGCCACATTGCGAAGGAGTTGATGACTCTATGTGATCAGATTACGGCAATTTCCTTCTAGCTTTTTGTCCTAAAAATTGCCTTTTGGGTGTTTGAGCCTTGATGATTGATTTGGGTTCATCTCAACTTATAACTAGACCCAAATAGGTCACATGGCTGTAGCCCAATAGTTCGCTGACATATATACAGAAAATATGGAGATGAGGCCCAAATGAAAAGTTTGGACTTCATATCCATTTAGGATTGAGAGGTAGACCTCCACTATTTCATGAAATAAAATGTTATCTATGTTTTTTTTTGAGTAAATATCTAATTTGGTTTTCTAAAAATATATTAGACATCAATTTAGTTCTTTAATTATTTTGGACATCAAATTGGTCCTTGTAGGCCAATTTGTAGGGATAAATTTAATGTCAAAATGATTATAGAAGACCAATTTGATATTAAAAAATGACATTAGAAGACCAAATTGATATTTAATGTATCTTTGGAGGACTATTTTGATATCCAAAATAATTGGAGGACCAAACTGATGTCCTGTGTATCTTTGAAGGACCAATTTGAGTATTAACTAATTTTTTTGGGACAAAAATTAGCTAGTAGGGGAGGTTCCCTCAAACTTGTTGAGCAGGGCGCCATTGGCATGCCAGGGAGGCTTGTAGAGGCCCACCCAAAGGGTTGCCATCGGTGACTACGTAAGCGAGATTCCCTGCATGGCTACTTACACATAATCCTTGAGCACCAGGGGATCTCCCTAGGGAAGGTTACCCACCAAGCAGGACGATTGGTCACAGGAGGATTTGAACCCGTGCACACGGGGATGCAAATAAAAAAAAAGACACTAATTTGTATAACCTTTAGATTGTATATGAATTTATGATTTTTTTTATGTGACACTACATAGATTTATAAATATATTTAATGGTGTAAAAAGTGGTGTGAGTTTTCATATATGTAAAATATTGTTTGTATAACGTCACCCTTTCATAAATTTCTCCCAACTGAATACTCAAACTTATATTAGTTTAACCTACAATAAGTGACTTAAGTGGTAAACAAGTTTAAGTTTTAGCGGTTGAAGGACCTTTATAATGTCAAGAGTTTACATTTGCGAAAAAACACTTGTATGGAGGAATATCCTAATACTTCAAACGAGATTAGCCTCACACCCTAAAAGTGTGGGGATACTTAGGCAAGTAAAACAAAAATCAATATTAGTCACTTCTTTTTTGGTAAGATATATTAGTTTAACTTTTGTTATGCACCTTGTCCTCCTTTGCCATTTTCACTTTTTAATGGAAAAAAGCGCATTCTTTCTTTCCATTTCTACTTATGTGTTTTTAAAGGAAATTTCTCAAATTGATTTGTAAAAAATTACTATATCGAAGCCTTAACTATGGAGTACCAATTTTTCACTCTTATATTATTACAGTTACCATATAGTAATTATTATATTTTAGATTTTTTTAGGTATATGAGTGTAGGATATATAATAGAAGGTAACATTTTTTTCTTCTCTAAATTTTCATCTTCAGTGAAGAAGGGCTTTAAACCCAGATCCTTGCACTTACTGCAAAAAATTATACCTATTGAAATAGTTGTCACCTTCTAATAGTTACTATATTGGTTGCAAAAATAAGATCAACATGACCATAGATTTGTCCTATTGCTAATTACAAAGCATCAGCTACTAATTGTTGAATTAAATCTAATTACATACTGATACAAAGTGTTCACTAATAGATATGACAGCTATAGGACCATGGTTGTCTCTTGGTTACACTAACAAAAAGTAAACGAAAAGAATATACAAAATGTAGGTTGCGAGAAAGAGATTGCTTGGGCTGCATAGCTTAAAATTAAGGCTAATTAAGTGTCAGTGGTTAGAGAAAAAAATAGATGTCATGACCAATACACAATTAGAAATCAAGACTCGTGTTAGAAATTCATTGGGGCATTTGACCCATGTCATTAGGTTTGTGATTGTTTAGGGTCCTATGATTGAATTGCAGTGTAATTTTCTATAAGTTGTAATCCTTTTGTAGCAAAAATAAAAAAGGCTCAAGAATTGGCAAAGTAATACAATTTGTAAGATTTTCTTTTTTTCAGATTGTTAAAAAGTGGGTAGTAGGAGATAGCTGTTTGAATCACCCATCATAATTTAGACAAGGCAAAATGTCAACCAAGATTGTCCAACCAAGCCAATGACCCTAAATAATTCAATTTCTAAACCCTGTTAGTTACTATACTCTGAGTTCTGCTTAATCAGTAAAATGACAGGGTGGGTGGTTGATGCAGAACGTGAAGCCCCCTCCTCTACAGAGATGAGGTAGCACCGTAGCAGCTAGCACAAGCAATGGTTAAACTTAGAGCCTTCAAGTCAAGCCCCTCCTCTACATGTGCAAAATGTGCAAATGTGTAATGTTATCCCAACTTGTAATAAAGGCCTTACACATACCATGGTAGCTATGAGGAAGCATGCATGTTACCTTGAGGTGTTCAACCCCGCTAGCTTCTGCATGTCGCTTTAAATAATGCTACCACAAGGTAAAGGACTTGTACTATAGCACTCGATGTTTAGATCACATGAGCTGTTAGTCTTTCTATTACAGTGAAAACACTCACGCTATGCGTTCAACTGAGTTAGGTAGTTACTCCTTTTGAACCACTGATCTTTATACAACATGCGAATTTATGTAATAGGACCACTGTTCTGTTACGACAACTTACAATAAAAACATAAGTGAGGATATTGAGAGCATGTAAGAATTTTTACAAGTAAAACTAGGCCCTTTTGCAGTTTGAACTTCATATAATTCAACACATATATACAAAAATATCAGCTCAAGATACAAGTAAAAATTTCATACGTATTCCTTGGGTATGGTTGGATTGGTGGTAAGCGATAGAACGGTGCGTAATGGAATGGTAAAGGTACCATTGTTTGAATGTTTAAAAAAAGGATAGAATGTAATGGAATTAGGGGGACTCTATCCCATTTCATTTTTCTATTTTTCTTCCTCCCCTCCAAATTTGGGGGGTAAAGAATGGAATGAGTTATAAAGTTACATTTTTATCTTTAATCCTTATAATTTTTTGTGTTTGTGATAAGAGTAATATGAGCACAATAAATTTTAAAAAAATTTCCATTCCATTTCCTTCAACTAGAACTAACTAACAAGGGAATGAAAGCTTTTTTTCATTTTACCATTAAACATCCAAACAATGGTATGACAACTTTATTTAATACCATCCATTTCCATTCCAATTCCATTTCACTCCATTATATATCATTCCATTCCTCCTTAAATAAAACTTCCAAACATAGCCATTTTTAGTGACATATTCAAAACCAACTCTCTATAGCGGCAGCATCTCCTAAATGGGAAGGACCGTCTCTGTTATTGGCTTTGTTTTCGATTAATATGTAGAATACTCAAGGAAGAGTAAGTCTACTCGTACAACTTTTCCCCTCCTCTTCTCTATCATTACTGGATTACCTTTAAATTTGTATCAGAATCACATTGGTACTTTTTTCACATATTTAAATGCAAATCTAATGGTTCTACAATTAGTTGTAAGTGCTTGTAAGACAAGCATTTTCCCAAGAAAAACTAGCACCTTCTCACGTCTCTGTATTGCTTTGCTGAGACTCAACCTCATTTTTCTTCATAAGAAACATTTGTACTGATTACTAGAAAGGTGAAATTAGAACAATATTAGTTTGTAGCTAATGTTGGGCACAAGATGGAATTGGCAATAAAAGCAAGAGGATAGTTGGTGGATCTATAATAATGATTGAAGTATGTTGTATGCATACTTAACAGTCCATACTAATTTTATACTTGTACATATATAGTAGCATTTAAATTTAACTAAAATTATATAAATTTTAATTGAACTCACTTAAACTTATATAGCACCTAAATTGTGCACACCATCTTGATATACACAAAGTGATGTGGAATGATAACAGTATTGCAAGATATAAGTTGGTCTTGACATTGCATACTTAAACACACGTACATTTCTTCTTCTTTTTTTGCCATCAAAGATTAATAGGTTTCGACATATATTTTTGTATCCTTTTTGTCCATGGTGTTTTGGGAGATAATACAGCCTTGAAAAATAAAGTTTATGATTAATTTTTTCATCATGCACTAAAAAAACCTAAAGCTCAGCTAGTAAAATTCTTTGTAGTGGATGTAAAAACTTAGAATCATATGCTTTTACCCATAAAGGATAAAAGTGTCCTGTTATGTTCTCATAAAATGCTTCAAATCAAATCAAAAAATGCTATGTACTAAATTGATCAGATCCACTAAATATCTCCAGGACTACTAGTGAATTTTGTATATCTGGGACTGGGATGATATGTGGTATATATTTAAAATTACAGAATGGTTTCTTTTGTGAATTTTTCAGAGATTTATTGATTACCAGTCTGGTGTATACAATAAAGGGACTTTCAAAGTTGGAAACTAAGGGCTACCACCTTGATGTAATTGATAGTCACTTCCAAATAATGTTGAAACATTAGAAAAGGACAGCCGCCAACCAATATTCTCAAGATAAAGGAAATTTTTTATAAAACAGCTATAAGACTAGCAATGTTTTATGGTATCGAATGTTGGACGGTAAAATATCAACATGAGCATAAGTTAAGGGTTGTAAAGATGAAAATGTTGCGCTGGATGAGTGGACATAAAGAAAAGATAAAATTAGGAATGAGTGCATTCAATAAAAAGTTGGAGTAAAACCCATTGATGAAAAGATAACATAGTCTTGCCTAAAATGATTTTGTCATGTGATGAGAAGACCAATAGAAGCCTTGGTGGAAAGAATTGATCAGATGGAGGATAATTTTTTAAATAGAGGTAAACACTAAGTGATATCATTAAAAAAGACCTTGAAATAAATGTTCTAGCTGAAAATATTGTCTTTAACAGAGCACAATAACGTCATTTGATCCATGTAGTCGACTGCACCTAGTGGGAAAATGCTTTTATTTTTATTGTTAAGTCCACCAAGCACGAATGTCTAAGCAGATGTTACCGCTCGGATTTGCAGATCCTCTGTATTTATGACTTCTCTTCTTCCTATATTATGATATGCTTTGAAGGGGGGTTCAGTTATAACTTGGGTAGTGATGTCACTATTAGGGAGGCAAGCATCTTCTAATTTGAAAATTAATGCTAGATCGCTAGTCACATAATTATGAGGTCACAAAGAATCACATATGCCATCTACATACCACGATAACTAAGTCACATGGACCACTTAAATTAAGTAATAAGAGTAGAATGAGATTTCTGTTCAGGTGGTAAGTTCAATTTCTTATAAACAGAAATGAAACAGCTAACTTTTAATCTAACCAAATATTCTAGAGATAGTAGTTTGTGATTTTTTTGTGACTCTATATAATTGCAACCCTTACTCTAATTTGAATTATCACTGTTAAGGGAGTTTCATGGGATATCAATATTAGTGGCACACATGTGGCTCTAAATAAACTTGATTTCAATGGTTAAGGAATTTCTGCAATGTAAGTGTTCAAGCTCGCACTTGTCGAGAGGAACAGTTTAAGTGCCCCAAACAGAATTAGTTTTTCAACTAAAGAGTGTGAGAATGCCTGCTTGCATAAGTACTAAAAAATATCAATGGCACACGGAGGGTAACATAATTTGGTCATTTGTTTTACCCTTGCTGTGTGGACACCCTACCAAACCAAAAAATCACATGTACCCTTGTTTGAAGTAGCCTTTAAATTGGTGCGTCATCTCCCCATGCTTATAACTTAGCATGACTTCCATCTTTTTTGTCACAAATTCCATATATCTCTCTATCCCTCGTTCTCACTCTCTCTTTCACCCTCTTTGGTAAGACAAGATAGTTCTAACCAACATGGTGCAATCAAAGAAATTCAGAGGTGTCAGGCAACGCCATTGGGGCTCGTGGGTTTCTGAGATTCGTCACCCATTACTGTATTCTCATCAAACTCACTCAGATTTTCATTAATTTGTTTGTTTCCCTTCTCCCAAAAATTAGAAAAGTACTACTCTTTTTTTTTATTTAATTTTTTTTATCTGCTTATGAACATTCCTTGCCCTCCTGAAACTTCCCATGTTCGTTGATCTTGAGATGTTACTTGAGTTCTTTGTAGTGTCTTATATTTAATGTGCGAGTTCTATCTCAATTAACTAGTTCGTTTTGATGGGATTACTAGGACACAAAAAATGTGTATTGAATGTGGAAATCTTACTACTTGTGATTTGTGATGTTTGAACTTTGAATAGGAAAAGGAGGGTGTGGCTTGGGACATTTGAAAGTGCCGAAGAAGCAGCTAGAGCATATGATGAGGCAGCCATTTTGATGAGTGGCAGAAATGCCAAAACAAACTTCCCAGTTGCCAATAACCAAATGGGCAATCACAGTTCTACTTCTTCTTCATCAGCATTGTCTGCAGTTCTTAGTGCAAAGCTTAGGAAATGCTGCAAGTCCCCTTCACCTTCCCTCACTTGCCTAAGGCTCGACACTGAGAATTCTCACATTGGGGTCTGGCAGAAGCGAGCAGGCCCTCGTTCTGACTCAAACTGGATTATGATGGTTGAGTTGGAAAGGAAGAATCTTGCAGCTTCTGATTCAGAATTGCTGGTTCCAGATAAGCCAGAGAAGGTAAAACCCGAGGAAGGCAATGGCTTGGACGAGGAGCAGAGGATCGCCCTGCAGATGATAGAGGAACTTCTGAATAGGAATTAAGCTCAATGTGCTTTCGTTTTCACGTGGGGCTCACTGATGGAGTTTGAACTTTGAAGTCCCATGTATAGTCCTTTTCACAGCGTTTTATTTGTTTGTTTGTCCCAAGTAGGAGTGTGCTACATTCATTTTATGAGGATGTGGAGTGCGTATGAATGTTTTTCACATGTGTGACTACCTAGACCGTGGTTAAAATTTATGTCCTCTGTAACAACTATTCAGTTAACTATATACCTTGGAATTATGGTAGTGTTCCATTCCATGTATAAAATCTATTGATGATTTCAATGAAGATCAAATTATAAATAAACTGGAGTTTGGTTTTTTAAGTCTCTTTCTCATGAATAATCTTGGTTCAGCTTTTGCCCACATTACCCCAAGATGCAGATGTCAGAAGATAAATCATATTTACTTTAAAGATAGAAATCAACAAATCACTGCAAAAGAGAAAAAAATTTCAGTTCCTATTGATGAATGAAAATTCCTATATTTTTATAGCATGTTTGGTTTAGCTTTTAAAAACTCTCAAATCATAGTTTTAACAAAAAAACTTGTCTTTTGATGGTTTTACTCAAACCATGGTTTTGACTACTTATCCTACAGGAAATGAGGCCAAAAGTCATCGCACCTCACAGAGAAGAAAGCACAATAGAAAAGAGACAAACTGTGTTTGGATATTGGAAAATACAGTACATTAAGCAAAAGTCAAATTTTGATGAAAATGATTCATGTTCACCTAGACCTAAAGGGGGTGTGAACATTTTACTAACTGCTCTTTCCATACATTGTAAAAGTGAAAAGACGACAAGAATGGTTATGATTTCATCAATAGATATCAGCAAATTAGCAATTATCTCTAGGTTCCTATAAACATAAGTAAAATTTTCTTTTTCCTGTCATTCTTAGGCGTCTACTTAAAGACTTAAGTTTTAAGAATATTCTCCTAAAAATTTAAGCTGGTAGGTGGAGGCCAGGAATAATTTTATATCCCTATAACATCTACAATCGGTTGAAGCATGCAAGGTATTTATGCAGATGATTTGTCAGAAACCAAAGAAGCATTGTTAATTAAAGTACCAATAGCAAAACATATGCTAATTTCGTTGACTATGACAGGGCTTGTGTTTTGTAATAAACTTCCAAGCCATTTGACCGACGAAGTTTGCTTATTCAAATTGATACTGACGGGTGGAAGATTCATGATCTGGCTGTATAATGAACTTCCAAGGCTTGATTGAAGATTCCTGCCGACAAATATAATCAGAGTCAAGAGACATGACTTATGACTAAAAGAAGATTCTGAAGTCGTTTTAAAATGATTACTTGATTGTATGCATTGCACTATTGCAGCATCTATTAATATTTGTCAAAGTTCTAGTAGAAAAGAAAAAATCATTTGTTAACCAGTGTCTTTGCACGTCGGTGAAAGAATTAAAATAGAAAATATTAGAGTTTTGCTAACCAATATTGGCATTGTTTAAGAAGTTTTAATATTGTTTAATAAATTCTCCTAATTACTTAATAGAAAAATAATTAAATATTTTTTGAGTTTTTCAAATATTAAATACTCTACTTTTACATTTAATATTTTCTATTTGAATTCTTCAATCAATGCCATTTGTTAGATAATGCATAATATTGAATGTAAAAGTATAACATTTAATATCTTGAGAAACTAATTTTTTAATATATTTATGTTAATTAATTAAAATAATTATTAAAAAGTATTAAATATATTTTAAATAATGCCTTAAAGTCACTCGTTAATGGCCCCCAAAGAAAAATATGTCCAAATCTTTTTGGTTTTTTGAAGCATGACGGTTTAAATTGGTTATGGTTTGCAGTTCTGCAATAAAATCTTTAATCGCTTGCTAAAGAATTTTTTAAGAAAGATGCTTATTAATGCATTGTCTGTAGCGTCGTGTTGTTGGAATAGTTATTGATCCTATATATATACGAGGCAACACGGTTCACACGTTTTTCTTCTTAATTAAAGTCAGTCACACATTGAATTTATGGGATGATGTTGAAGCTTGGAAAAGGAAAATGGAAAAGCTATTCATCTGTATTCTATAAAGGTTGTAATACTGAAACATCCCATCCTTGAATGGAAATTAATGAATTTTGGAGTAACAAACCCCATGTGGTGGAGATTTATAGGTTTTTTAGGTGAGGGCATTTGTGTGTCTAACAATAACATGGAATGGAAGATTAAATTGACATCACGTGGGGACTGTAGACAGGTGATCCAGTTTCTAACTGGTTTGTCCCATTGTATGAGCTGTTCTCCATATGATAGTGTTGAAGAGATAGTTGGCAATTTATTTCAAGCTAATGGGGGCTGAAAGCAAGGTTGGATTTTCTAGGAAGATGCTAGCAAGTAAGCAAGTACACAAGTGAGGTGAGGCCATCTTTATCTTTCATAAGCACAGCTTCAACGTACTAGCGGTGTTCAATGATACCTATAGAACACCAAAAAAAAAATGATACCTATAGCCATAATGCTATATATGCCTTAGAAGGCTTCTGTTCCTTAACCTTTCTACTAGGCTTTGGCTTCCTCTTGAAAGCTTATTACCATTGTACAATGAATTCTCGTTACTCAGGAAACACTATTTTCAATACATATCCATAGCATCTAGCAGGCGTATTTGAACAATAGCTTGCAATTGCTAGGTTTGGTAGGTTTAAGATTAAGAAGCATATTTCAGATGCTATATGTGAAGTGTAAACACATTTATGTTTATACTGGTATACATAGTTATAAAAATTGGATTGGTAATTGACTCGATCAGAGTACTGGATCAATGGATCACTGGTTCAACCAATGGGTCACTAGTCGAACCGTATAAAATTAAATAAATACTTAAATACATATATATATATATAAATACACACTACATATGATGATATTTATCATTATAAATAACTAAAATATATTTATTTTGAGAAAAAATATGACCTATAAGAAAAAAAAAAGTTTAACCCTTAATTCATAAAAAAAAGCCTTAATATTTTCATTAAAATGCTCATAACTTAAAAAATAAATTTTTTTTTGAAAAATTATGACTACCATGACGTAGATCTCGAAAATTTATATGAAATAGACATATAATTATTCTAAATCAGACAAACGAATCAAAAGTTATGATTTTTCAAAGTTAATTTTTTTTTTAATTTAGTGACGAGTTCAGGTTCAACCAACCGGCGGTTTCATCCAAACTGGCCAGTCGAGGGTTAGACCGATTAGGCAGACATACCCAATTCAATCACGATTACCTAAGCATTTCTTGGCCGATTCACTAGTCCACCGGCCAGACTGGCCGACTTTTATAACATAGCTGGTATGTCAAAGGGTATTACAATCCCATTATCCCAATATGGATGATAGGATCATACAATCCTACCATACAACCATAGCAAAACGATTCAACACCGTTGCAAAATCATTTAGTTGAGCCTTTTTGCTCTTGGTTAATACAAACACTTACTTAATATGAGTATATGTACTAAAGTACTTGATAATAATTTTTTTTTTATAAAAAAATTAAAGCACTTTCAGAAGCACGAACTGAGGAATCCATATAAACATATCTAGGCAAGAAAGAATTAATTTGTTTGACCATCCCAATAAAATAATAGACTATAGCTCTTTTGTAAATAATAATAATAATAATAATAATAATAATAATAATAATAATAATAATTAGAGTTTAATTTTTATTTATTGTCAGTGTAAAGTTTTTTTACATTGTCATCCAATTATGTGTTGCAAAATCATTAAAAGTATTGACTATCACAACCACTACCTAAAAATTTTAACTATTTTAATAATGTGTCAATACATGATTGGATGACAGTTTTACACTCACCATAGAAATTAAATTCTAATAATTAACCCATCATCAATTCAATATAACATATGAGGGCATTTGAGTAATTAAGCAGGAGAAGCAGGGAAGAGGGTGGGATACCGTCTCCAACGACAAGAAAGGCAGAGAGAGAATCGAAGGCAGAAAAAAGAAGAAGAAGATGATACTTGCCGTGCTGTTTACCAACGCTGAGGGCAATATCCTCATCGAACGGTGCGTTTTGACCTATCTCGTCTCGTCTCTCCATTTCCAATACTCAATTTTGCTTTGCGCTTCTCAGTTAAACTTATACCAGATCAATATCTCCAATTCACTTCCTATACCCCAATTTTCTCATGCTCTTCAATTTTTTCTGGATGCTTTCTATGCTTTCGTTGATAGGGTTTTTGAGTTTTCATTGTGTGATACTGGCTTGCTTTCTCTCATATAAAGATTGGATTTTGTCTTGTGGGGATCATGTTCTGATATTTTTATTGGATCCGAATTAGGTTTAGCTTGGTTTTTTAAGTTTTCTGAAACAATTTGAACCGGGGGCATTTTCTCAGAAAGTCAACCCCAGCTGGAATTCCTCCACAAAAAGTGCAACATTAAGCTTATTAATTTATTATTGGGTATTATGTGTCCTTCTTTGCATATGTTTGAAGCACTTTAATTGGGTATTTGGACAACATTTTAATAATCCCTTTGTTGATGCTGGTCATGCATACATGGGGAGGGGTTAGTTTCTCAATGCATAATACTTTCTTCTCAGGATGATTCAAATCACACTGAAAAGTTCTTGTCAAATTCCAGAGAGACAAAAGCATTTTATGAAACCCACCACATGTTGCTCTTCAGTTCCTATCGCTTGAATTTTGTAGATTCTCATGTTGACTATGACTGGTAGTAGATGTTGCAAAATATATTAAGTTGTATGAGAAGATGGTGCGGCATTCTCCTGTTGATGAAGCTAATGCCTATTGGTATTATCAAACTGGGATGTCTGTATGTTTTTGGATACAATAATTAAATTAAGGGAACAAATGTTGTTACATTAACATATTGTTCAGTTGATGTGTGGTCTTTCTGTAGTCAAACATAGACATTTGGTTTCAACTTTATGATGATGTATTGAGCTAAACTTAGTGCTTATATGATTGCAGTTTTCATGGAGTTCCTGCAGAGGAGCGGCTACATTGGCGTTCTTTCTTGGTTAAATTAGGAGCTGATAATCTTAAGGGTGTAAAAAACGAAGAGCTCCTAGTTGCTTGCCACAAGTGAGTATACTGTTCTCTCATGTATCTCATGCCTTGAAAATGTGATGTATCGCGTATGTATGTATACCTATATGAATTGCCTTATATAAGAGCACCGTGGACCTGTGGCGCAGTTTCTGAAACTGCCAGGGAGACTGAACCTTGGTTCCTAGGAATATAGTAGACAAGTCACATGTGCTGTTGAACCTGTTTATGTGAATCATTGTCAATGAAAACTGTGATGGACTGTGAAAAGTTCTCCTGTTGTATTGTTTAGTGCAAGAAAGATTAACAAACTGAATAACAATAGTTACTAGAATAGACCTGATAATTGGCAAAACAGCATATTTCAGATAGTGTAGTTGGTAACAGAAAAAGTGGAAATGAACTGTAGAAGAGGAAGCTAAACCGCTGACATGCAAACTTGTTCCATGATATTTAGCTGTTTTGAGTAACTAGAACCATCACAATCAGAAGTTTCACTTGGAACGAGTTTCTCTAAAATTTTATCTTCTGCTTATCATTCCTTGTTTTTAGAAAATTTGTCTCTTTCTTATATGATTGTTGTGGTATTTTACTTGTACATTTTATCTCTATCAGGTCAGTTTATATTGTATACACAGTGCTTGGGGATGTCAGCATCTATGTTGTGGGGAAGGACGAGTATGATGAACTTGCCTGTACGTATTCATTGATTCAATATCTTAAATTTGCTGATGGTAAAATAAAGTATAGAAACAAGTCATCTCAGTTGTTGATGCTTAACAGTGGATATGCTCACTTGTTTTGAGATTGAAGTGTTGGCTGAGGGGAAGGGGATATTTGGATAATGTGGTTGGAGTGACTAGCTCTTTTCGTCTTGAGTCTTAACATGAATATCCTCAACTGATTACACAAGTGAATGGGCTTCTTCATTTAGGTTGCTACTAGTAAGTGGGGTACACAGATGTATGCGCATAAGAAATAAAATATTATTTCTGAGAAAAAGGAAACATGAAAGTGGGACAATGGTGGGAGTTAAGAGGAAAAGTAATGGAGATAATGGTGGAGTAAGATAAGGGATGTGGAGAGAGAAAATGGAGTTTAATTATTGGAAAATTGAATTTCAATTTTAACATTTTCTTGTATAATCTTATAATCTTTATTAGTTTGTCTAACAAACATTTAGATGAGATAAGAATTGTTTTGGAACTTTTGTGACAAAAAGTAAAGATGGAAAACCTTCTCCCTGTTCTCTTTATTTAATAGTATAGATATTAGCCATTGCAGGGAAGTATGATATTACTTTTAAAAGAATGGAGTAGTAAGAAAAACTAGCAGTCAAGTGAACTGGTAAGAGACAGATCTTGGATTCTATAGTTAGTGGATGCTTTTTGCCTGGCTTACCAAGAAAAAGAAGAATAGAAATATTAAAGAAAAAAGGGTTATTTTGTGTTTAATGACTTGTGATGGCATCAGCGTTTTTAACACTACTGAACATGCTTTATTTCAACGAGGGCTGAAAAATGTGTATATTCAAGAGCTGTCGAGCACCTTACATCTCTACTGCTATTTACCAATGTTTTGTTTTTCTCCAGTGTCAGAAGTGATCTTTGTGATAACCTCAGCTGTGAAGGATGTATGTGGGAAGCCCCCAACTGAGCGCCTTTTCCTCGACAAGTATGGAAGAATTTGCTTGTGTTTGGACGAAATTGTGTGGAAGGTGAGGAGACATGCCGGATAATTTCAGTTAATACTAGATAATTAGAACTAAGACTTCAAAAATTTCTGTCAGTTTACTCAATCTGCTTGCCACTGAAACACATTAATTAATGACATTCGTAAATGTCTATCATAGGCATTGCTCATCTAGTCAGTATAAATATTATGATTGATGTCATCCATTTTGGATGAGATCCATTAGAAATTATCTTCTGCTATGGATGGGATGGGTGCCTTAAATGGCTTTTGGATCCCCTGCGGTTGAGAGGAACAATGAGGGTACTGTTTCTTCCAACTGCAGGGGATCGTAATCTCATTGATCCTTAGGGGTTCTTTTGAAATTCTTTCAATTTCTATGTATTTTTGTTTTTGAAAAACAAAATTCTTGAACTTGGCCTCCCCAACAATGATGTGCTTTCTCTTTGGCCCCCTTAATAAATTGGTCTAGCTCCGCCTTATGTCCTGCCTTTGTTCTAATAATGCTCCATCTTATTAAAATATAAGAATTTATTTTAACTCGATCAATAAGAAACTTTACAACACCACTGAAAACAGATTTGGGTTTTCTTCGTTTCTTGAATTCATGGTAGTAAATAATTATGAAACCAAAACTTGAATCCTTTTGTTCTTTGTTGACTACATTCACCACTAATCCAAACTTTATGCAACTTCTGCATTCCATTGTTGCACGGAGCAATTTCTTCTTGATGCTTTGATTGACATTTTCCCTCTGTATCTTTTGAAGGGATATTTGGAAAATACAGAAAAAGATAGAATCAAAAGACTGATAAGGTCAAAGCCTCCAACCGAGTTCTGAGTGAGAATTCCAGAGCCAGTCATAATGTAGTGACTAGTCTGAGTTGTGTGTTCACAGTAGCATCTTGTAAATGGGTATGGCAAGGATATGGGCTTTTTTCCCTAGTCTATCTAGTGTAGGGAAGGATTATACTGGGGCCAATGTTTGTATTAAAATCTTCTCAATTTTAAAGACTTCTATCTTGTAGCATCTCAAAAGGGTGCCCTTGATTCTACCTTGTACAATGTGCTTATTTTTTCTTTCCTTTTATCTCTTGCATCATGTTTGTTAGCGGAATCTTGTTTCCGTTCCTCATGTTTGAGAATAGAGCCTGAGATCTGATTTAATTTTATTTTCTCAACATATTCTCATTAATTTTTATAAAATGATAATTATTATCTGTATTAAAATGATAATTAATACCTGTCAAAAAGAGATTATGTTAAAAATTAATTATGTGTATAATCAATTTTTAAGAAAATCGATTATGAGAAAATTAATTTATGTTTGGATAAGTTAATTCATAATCGATTTTATGATAAAGAGTTTTGTTTGAATTATATAAAAAAATTATTTTTATATATTAAATTATCAAAAATATATATGAAATGATTGAAAAAATTATTTAGTTGATAAAAAATATGTATTTTTCTCTTAAAATTTTTAAAATAATATGAAATTAAATAATTAAAAATTTAAAATAATAATTTTTTTAAAAAATTATTTTTAATTATAAAATAAATCTTAATTTATAATTAATTTTATATACTTTTTACAAATAAAATAAATTTTAGATAAAATAACTTTTAATTAAAAATAATAAATATTCTGAAAAAAAAAAAAAACAAAACATCCTTTAGAAAAATAAAAATTAATGATGAGTTATGAACTTATCCACCAGAGCTGGAAGGCCATTTTCGTCCATGCACTGCTTGAACACGCTATATCTTCTCCGCTCCATGCTCATTTATCTTCGCTCTTTTTTTTTTCTGTTTCAAATCCTAAAACCCAGATCTAGGGTTCATTTTGAATTGGCTTGAAGCCCAAAATCCACGCGAGCTCAAAGGTCAGCAGCTACTATGAACTCCGTTCAACCAATTCACTTTTTTCTGTAAATCTTGGAGTCAGGAACTGAAAAACCTAACCCTAGACTTGGTTGTGTATAGGATGGGTGAATTGAAAGACACTGAGGCTTACGATGAAGAGCTCATCGACTACGAAGAAGAAGATGAAAAGGCCCCTGACTCTGCCAAAGCCGGTGCCGAGACCGCGAAGAAGTTAGTTTCTTTCCTTTTTTTATGTTATCCACTTTTCATGCTTCTTTCAATTTTTGTTTTCTCTCTGCTTTCTGGGTCAGTGAAAGGAGCACAACAGAAAAAAAGTTGTGAACTTGGAAGTGATTTCTGACCAATTCAGTTTTTTGTTTCTTTGGGTCCCTTTCATTTATTGGCATCTGTTCAGTATTAATAAGTTTTTAGAGAGCAAAGATATCCTATAGATGTAGCGGTGGTAGTTCTTATTGCTTCAATTGGCATTAACTCGTGCTGCCTAAGGGAGCGTAGATGTAGATTTAACTGTTTTTTTAATTTTTAATTTTCTATAATTAGTTTGCTGGTTTTGACTTTGTCTAGATAAGAAACCACTGTACATATAAAATAAATAAATATTTATCTGATATATATGTCCTTCTGCTATTTCCGAGTTTGAATACTAAAAAACATAATATAATATGTGCATAACAATTTCAATTCATAGCAATTCTAATTCATGAAACGTGATATAATGCCATATATATTATTGTAAATATAAAAATACGAAAGTTAGGAGGATACTGTATTGGTATTCTGATACAATTATCGTTGCTTCATAGACTTGCTACTAGCTATAACAGCTGTTATCACTTGTGAGGCTAAATTGTGATAATAAATGTTTTTTATTTCCCGAGTATTGGAAAGGTCTCATGTATAATATATATATATATATATATATATATATATGGTTCTTGTGACATATCTACATAATCTCTTCATAATTAAAAAATTTGTTTGATTAGGTTCTCAAGCCTAGATTTGAGGTTACCCTTCCTCATATGGTGTATATGTTTTCTTTTGTGATGCAGGGGTTATGTTGGGATCCATAGTTCGGGATTTCGAGACTTCTTGTTGAAACCGGAGCTTCTTCGAGCCATTGTGGATTCGGGATTTGAGCATCCTTCAGAAGGCAAGTTTTAACTTATGCTCTCATTGTATGACTCAATATAGGCATAGCATCAAATAAATTATATAAATTTGTCATGTTTCGGGCATTGATTAAATTGTCTTTTTTTTTTTATCTTTTTAGAATACTAGATTACTTGCTTATTTGTGCTCTCAAGTCATGCCAATGCTATTGCTCCTGATGTTTTGCACTTTCAGTTGGCTTTCTCAATATATATTACACCATGTTGAGTTCATTGGACTAATTTTCTCATTGGTTTCTTAAGGCTGTCTTTATTTGTTTGGGGTGACTTATTGATCATTGTATGATTTAGTCCTTTTATCACATGTCCTCTACTAAACAATAATTACACTGAATATAAACTTTACCATTGAACATGCACATGCATTGTTGCTTGTTTATCTCCTTAGTTCTCATGTATCTCAGTTTCCATTTCATTATTAAGATTCATGTGTAATATTTATTTTCTCTGAATTTATCAGGTAATCACTACTATCATATTATGAATACGTCACGAAAATTGGTTGGTAAACCTTTCCATTAAAAGGATCTGGCAGATCATATATACTTACTGAGGATTCGTCCACTACAATTTTGTTTGCTTCTTCATTAGTGCAACACGAATGCATCCCTCAAGCAATTTTAGGAATGGATGTCATTTGCCAAGCAAAATCTGGGATGGGAAAGACTGCTGTTTTTGTTCTTTCAACACTTCAGCAAATTGATCCTGTTCCGGGTCAAGTTGCGGCTCTTGTTCTTTGCCACACAAGAGAACTAGCTTATCAGGTATGTCAGCGTGAATTTTACATAATTAATTTGGATGTAATATGTCAGAACTGTTTTGCTGGTGCAATGTATTTGCCAATCTTTTGTGTCTCTATATGTAAAGGAATTACTTGTGTTTCCAATACGCACTAACTCACAAACATATATGTATGCATGTGTATACTTAACAAAAGCTTCATTTGTTTTTGAACTTATCCAGATTTGCCACGAATTTGAGAGGTTCAGCACATATCTTCCTGATATAAAAGTTGCTGTTTTCTATGGTGGTGTCAATGTCAAGATTCACAAAGAATTGCTCAAGAATGAATGTCCACATATTGTTGTTGGAACACCTGGGAGGATATTTGCTCTGGCTAGAGATAAGGACCTTGTTTTAAAGAATGTGAGGCATTTTATACTTGATGAGTGTGACAAGATGCTCGAATCACTTGGTCTCTCTCTCCCTCCTTCTCTCTCAAAATTTCTGTGCGCGCGTGGTTTTGAATTTCAAGCTATGTGATTTCTTATTCTGTTTTTCTTATTTCTTAACATATCTGCTGCTTTATCTTTGCAGACATGAGAAGAGATGTGCAAGAGATTTTCAAATTGACTCCCCATGATAAGCAAGTGATGATGTTTTCAGCTACACTCAGCAAAGAGATCCGACCTGTTTGCAAGAAATTTATGCAAGATGTAATATTCTATTTTATGTGGCGTTTTGTTGACTGGATATTGGAGGATGGTTTTCATCATTATTGTTCATGTTGCTGTTATTGTTGCATCACATGGTTGCACTTTTTTTGTTGAATGTCATCAAAATTATTTGGAGGCATTTTTGTTGGTTTTGATGTGGTTATATTTGTGATAAATTTTGAATTTTTGGCCAATTTTTTTATGTTATTGCAAATAGTCTGTTTTATAAATCAAAATAACCGAAATTTATAAATTTCTTTAATGAATGTTATTTTGTCATCTTATTGATGATTGTTTTTCTTTCAGCCCATGGAAATTTATGTAGATGATGAGGCCAAATTGACTCTTCATGGTCTTGTACAGGTGTGATTTGTTGACATCTTATTTTCCCCTCTTGTTGATAATTATTTTTATTTTATTTTTCTCTCTGTCTGCATGCTTATTTCTACTCAATTGTCACTTTTTTCAGCACTACATCAAATTGCAAGAGACAGAGAAGAATCGTAAGTTGAATGATCTTCTTGATGCTCTGGACTTCAACCAAGTGGTTATATTTGTCAAAAGTGTCAGCAGAGCAGCGGAGTTGAACAAGTTGCTTGTAGAGTGCAACTTCCCATCAATCTGCATACATTCTGGAATGTCACAGGAAGAAAGGTATTTATAAGTTCTTTTGAAATCGCTGGAATGTATATCAGTCTTCCTGTATTCTTTCCTAACCGTGTCTATCTTCAGCTGTCAAGCCTTCTAAGATGTTTCTTTATGCTCAGCATTCAATAAAAGCATGGTTCTGTTGTTGACCATCTTTTTCAGGTTTTCGGAATTTTATAAAGTCATTTTGTTATGTGCTTCTTCTAGTGGATTTCTTTTTTTGTGTATATGTTTTCTTTGCTGGATGTCTCTCTGTTCATGGAGAGGGGGTTGTTTATCTTATTATTTTTTTGTGGCATGAGTAACATGGTTGTTAAAACCAAAATTTTCACTATTCTTGGTTCCTGTGATGCAAGATATTCTATTGGGAACTTGTGAAGGCCAATCTAAGTAAAAGGTTGCCTTTCTGTGATTGGTGTCATGATCCTGCTGTAATAGCCATTTAGAAAACTAATTATTCTAATAATCCGGATGCATGGACTTTAGATCCTTCAGACTCATTTACCTGTAAAGAACTGTGTCCATATGGTAAAATTATTGGGCTGGGCCTCATAAGTGCCAACCCAGAGTAGGGCTGGTCAATTTGGCCTGATTATAAATCGGGCCCAGGCCTGTTTGGGCCTCATAAATGCCAACCCAAAGTAGAGCAGGCCAATCTGGCCAGCCTGATTCAGGCCTCAAAAGTGCCAACCCAAAGTAGGGTGGGCCAATTTGGCCCAATTTCTTTGGGGCTGAAATCATGCAACCCCGATTACTTTCGGGCGGGCCTGATCTAATTATTATTTTTTTTCACAACCCAGAGAAGGGCCAGACTTATGTCCAGAATTCATTCAGCCCATTGCATTCAGACATCACTTCATAATTTGCAGGAATTTGGATTTTTATCTAGTAATAACAGACATAATTTTTCCTGACGAGATGGCATTCACATTTGCCTGTTTCAGATTGAAGCGATACAAGGGCTTCAAAGAAGGGAAGCAAAGAATTCTTGTGGCAACAGATTTAGTAGGAAGGGGGATTGACATAGAACGTGTTAATATAGTTATCAACTATGACATGCCTGATTCTGCTGATACTTACCTGCACAGGGTAATTTCACGATCCATATCATTAGATGTATTTTATTTTTAAAAAAAATCTGGTTTCTGGCATGTGGTATGCTAACATGCTTGTAACTGACCTCTGTTTCCTCCATATTTAAACGCGTTACATTCGCATTGATAGGTGGGAAGAGCTGGTAGATTTGGCACCAAGGGGCTTGCAATTACTTTTGTGTCTTCTACCACTGACTCTGAAGTTCTTAATCAGGTTAGCCCCACTTTCATTGTGATTTTGGAACTTCGTTTTGTACTGCCATTGAGAAAAGGAAGGACGAATAAAGGGATCTTTTCCCCATACAATGCTTTTATTAACAAATATTTGAACTCTGATTTCAGGTGCAATCAAGGTTTGAGGTTGATATAAAGGAGCTTCCTGAACAAATTGACACTTCCACATATAGTAAGATGATCTTCTTCTTTGCTTACTGGTTTATGACTTCAATCATTTGAGTAGATGCATAAAGTTTACCAGAACTAAAGTATGATGTTTGCATATAATACTTTCAAACCTTTTGAGACATGAAATCTGAAGCAGAAAAGGTTCTGAGTTGATTAATACCTCACAAATGAGATGCTCTGTGGTTAGTAGTAAGTTTTATCTAGGTCATAATTGTAACATCTTTTTTTATTCTCTGCAGTGCCAAACTGATAGTTTTGGATCAATTAGGAGTCGGGATGCAAAGGATAAATTGGCATCGCTGCAATTTGAGTGTTTTGACAGAATATTTGACAAAAGATGTTATTCTTTAAATTTTCTTTTATGTTCCTGCTTCCTCTTTTTATTTATAGAAATACAATATAGAGTCAGTGTAGCTTATAAATGTACTGTTAATCATCAATTTGTTGAACATGTTCAGTCGTACTCGCTATATAATTCATGCTGTTTTAAAATTCGAATTCAATAGATTAACTGGTTAAGGGCAAGTTGGGCAACCAATGATTGGGTTTTTGGGATAGATAGATATCACTGCTAGTTTGAGGTTCTAATGGTTGGCAGGATCACCTTAGAGTTGACGGGTAGCGTTTTGGATTGCATGATGTTGCCAGCCCCTTGGAGTATTTAGCTTAGTCATACTGTTTAGACATTCTGGTGCAATGAAGCATTTGATAACTGTTGACTTATTTGCAACGCATTGTCACATGCGTTGTCATTACCACCTTCACCATCATAATAAATTTATAATTTTAATCATCTATTTATTTAACTTTTAAATTATGCCAACATTATGATAGTTTGTCTTTTAGAAAATCTAAATGATTCGTCCTTCGATAAAGTTAGATTTAAATTTTAAAATTATAATTTATTTTTCGTTCTATATAACTGAAATATAACATAGAAGGTTTTTCTATTTGTGACAAAATTAGAATTAAAACTATAGTTTTAACTCTTAATTTTAATTCTACTATCTAAACGGTGCCTAACTTGATTCTGCTTTGATCGTTGTTTTTCTTATATATATATATATATATAAATGGATGCATATTAGATGGGGTTTTTTAATATTAAAATAGCAAAAGAAATTATTATTTTTCACTAGGATCATGCTCTTTGTAAATTAAGTATTACAGTAGGTTTTTATTTTTATTTTTTATGTTGGGACTTCTTAATGTGTTTATTTTTTTAAAAAAAGAATCATGTTGAAAAGTCGATTTAAATGAAATCATTGAAATCGACTTATCAATATTTTAGTGTATATAGATATATATATATATATATATATATATATATTAAGTTATTGAATGTCTCAGGATTTCAGGGTTTTAGTTGAGTGATTTTGGTTTTTGGTTGGCTGGTTTAAGATTTTGGATGAGTGGTATAAGGTTTTGGATGAATAGTATAGAATTTTATATTAATAATTTAAGGTTTATGTAAAAAATAATAATTAATCATGTTGAGAAGTTGACTTTCATCAAATCGACTTCTTCTCAACATGTAATTAAAAAAAAAGAATCATGTTACGAAGTCGATTTTATGAAAATCAACTTCTTAACATGAAAAACAAAAAACTTATTATGGTACATAAGTTTTAAAGAGCATGAACTTGAATATATATATCTTGTTATATCAATATAAAAAAGCCTATTAGATGGAGATAGGAAAAATTAGTAAGCGACCTTTGTCGGAGCATATATAAAATATGATGTCTAATTTTCACAAATCTTAATGTCCAGTACTTTATATGGTGTAAAATAAAATATAAGGAAAAGGCAGAGACATGATAGAATTTTTAGATTAGCTAGCCCATGGCGATATAAAGAGAAAACGTTTAATTACCAAAAAAAAAAAAAAAGAAGCGAGAAAGCGTTTGTCAAGTCTGAGTGGTGTGGGATGTGGGGATTATCTGATTATTAAACCACATTAATTTTTTCTTATAATCTGTTTTGATTTGTTTTTTGTTTCTGTATTGTTACTCTACTCCATTTTTCTTTTTACCTTTTGCATTTCTACTCATAACACAAATATTTCCTTATAGAATTTTGGGAATGAAAATAAATGAGTAATTGTTTACTTTAGTGTTTTTCGTTTTCTTTATAGAAGAGTGATCTTACATGTATAACTTTTACCCTTATCTGAAACAGTTTTTTAAAATTGAGTTTAAGCTCTTAATAGATATAGTTTTTTGATAAATTTTTTTGAGATATGTCAACAGATGTAGTTCTAACTTATAAGAATTCATATTTAGACAGAACTCTTGCGTATTATTTTAAATCTAGCTTGTACAAGCAAAAATATATTCTTCCGGTAATCAAGTTCTTATTAGACTGGAGTTATCTTTCTTTCGCTATTGTATGAATTCTATGTCTTGCTTACGCTTGACTTCAACAAATCACATACTTTTCTTTCGTTCCTTAGTTCCTGATGAAAATTAGGTTAGATTTTGAAAATGCTCAACTTTTCTTAGTTCCTTAGGCCACGTTTATGATTCCCCAAATAGGTCTTCCCTTTCATTTTCGTTTCCAATTCTAGTATGTAAAGTTTTCTTCTGATGAAGAGAAGCACATTTTTGTAGCATTGGATCATTGGGAATACGTGGAAAGACCGACATTGTAGAGGACGTACAAGTAGAGAATTGTACTTTGACTGAAACATTAACTGGAGTAAGGATCAAGACATGGCAGGTAATTAAGCAAATAAACCATGTTGGTTAATAAGGTGGAGCTGGATTTGATATCTAGGAGTAGGCACATTTTTTGGTCACATGTATGTAGTTTTTTTTTCTTTTCATTTTAACACAATTATTTCAATTGAATTTTGCAACAGGGGTGGAGCTGGATTTGCTAGGAGGATCTCGTTCAAGAAGATTTATTTGTTCGAGCCAATAATCCCATTATCATCGAGTCATTGACCAATTTTATTGCCCTCATAGAGTGGACTATCAAAACAAGGTAACAAGAAAATGACATACTCATCATTTGGCTCTTTTCATAAATTTCAATATTTTATATATAAATAAATCATTATTTTTCAAATTTTGGGTAACTATTGTTTTTTATTTTTTATTTTTTAATTATGGATAGACTCAAGGTGAGTTGATGTTACGTACAAATGGATAGTTGGAACATCATTGACGGACAAGGTGAGCAATTTGAGCTGCGACCAAAATATGGGCTGCTCCAACATTGTATTTGATCGTGTTTACTACATAGCATCTGCAGTTCGGGAAGAGGACTTTCTCCTTTTGCAATAATGTCCATAGAAGAGGCACCTACACCAAACCAGCTATAAACTGCTTGCTGAAGTAGCTATTCCAACACTGGGGGAAAAACAGAAGAAAAATCAAACTTGTTTTAATTTGTTGTCCTCATAGCTGCCATGTTTATTGTATTTTTTGTTTTTGGGTCATATGCTCCTTAGAGTGATTACTTTTACTAGAAGGTTGGTTTTTATTTAAAAACCATTAGTCACTTTTATTTTTTGTCGTTCGGAATTATGTGAAATATAGCATAATTCTGGCATGGTACTCATTAGTCCCAGGAAAATGAAAGAGAAAGTGAGGAGTTGAGAAAAAGAATTTATATGACAACTCAATGTAGCCGAATAAAGGGAATTTCTTCAAGGTGGATCATGGGAACGAGAAATCATGAGAAAATTGTTTGCAAGAGTAACTTACATAGTTCTGGAGATGCAACTAATTGTGTAACTAAAACTAATCACTAAATAATCTACCAACTAAATATGTGTGGTAAACTGGTAATATTAGTCATTACTCACTTCGTTATAGGCAAAATTTTCAGCGCCAATTGGTCCTATCAAGATTACTTTCCAGTTTATATTGTAGCAAAAACAATGAATCCTCGCACAGTTTCTTCAGCTACCCATTTTGCTTCCCCTGAATCAAACTAAAATATTGGTGGTTTATGGGGGTGGGAATCGTGGTTCTGCAGGCATAGCTGCAGAATTCATGATCATTGTGTTTCCATGCTGATGGCTTTCTAAAAACGTCTTGTAGAAATGGTAAAAACGTTTTACAGATTTTGGGAGTTGAGAGTCTCTGTAGGCAAGTTACCTAGTTATGGAAGCTGATTCATGACAACATCACCATTCATTTTGTAGCAGCCACGTGATGACAAGTAGTATTGTGCTGACTATTCTGCATGCTTCTGTGTAGTTAGCTCTAGGGCTTTTCATGCTTTTAATGGCGTCACAATGTCTTTGGCTGTAGGAAAGCTAAGAACGAGTGACAGACTCTTATACAAAAGAAGGTGTATGATGTTCTTCAGTAACTCATTGAGTCAGAAAAGTTGGGAAAAGAAATCTAAATCCAGAATTTTCTAGTCCTACTATTGGCTGATATTTCTGCTTGTTGCAGATAAGGATAGAGACCTCACTACATACAACCATTGAAGTATGTGGTAAACATAGATCAGGTAACAACAGTATAATAAGAGTCATTATGTCATACGCTCAAAGTTCAGTGGAAATGGGTTTGTATCTAATGTTCATAACATGCTCATGCTGCTATGCAGGGCTTTTGGCAAATTCATGTCTATTATTTTCTATGCTTTTCTATTTTCCAAATATCTAAACTCTAGAGCTTATGGATAACTTAAACTCCTCTGGAACTTCTTGGCAAAATAAGAAAAGGAATGAAAAATCCTCTCTCACTTAAAGAGCTACTAGTTTTCAACATCATGGTTCTCTTTCTTCAGTATAAAGCCCTTACTCCATCCATATCAAATGACCAAGCTTAGAAAGCAGATGCAGATCTTAAAAGTTTCTATTTTGGGAATCAATGGACGGGTCATATTTTCCTCTTTATATAATCATTTTGACAAGCAAGCCTTTCTTCTAGATACCCCATCCTCTCCTTCTTGTCCTCTTATAAACCAGAATGCATTTCTCGTTATTTCTCTATGTTTCAGTCAACAAAGTTGAAGGTTTGAGTCACCTGCAGCCAAATGGAGGATGGACAAACAGCAACATCCGTTATCACATTGAAGTTGATTGTACAATTTGTTGCATTCAGATACGAGATTGGGGTGACTCAATATGTCAAAGCGAATGGTGCTACGGTGAAAATGGTGAACCATATCATGTATATTTAAGAGTAAGTGCCTTGACTTGCTGACCGCATGATTTCTTTTATATATTTTTTAATAGTTGTTAATTACTTCTGTATGTATTAATGCATTCAACTTGTGTTTGCATATAATGTATAAATTGATGGAAAATATGAAAGTGCCCCTATTGCCAACAATATGGTGGTTTAAAGATTCTGAGGAGAGGAGGGCGACAGATTATGCGAGCTGGGGAAGAAGTAGCTGTGATGGAAGTAAAAGTTGTTGGGCTTTTCTGGCTGCACAAGAAGGCTTCTATTGGTGGCAACTGGATTTGCAGAAAGGTTAGATAGATATTTATTTATTTCTAATAAAAGAAGTTTTGTTTTGTTTTATGTAAGTTTTGCTTCTAATGGTAATAATACTAATGGTAAACATGATGCCTGTTGCAGAATGATGGGAGTTCTGTGGAACCATTCTTTCTCAATGACAACGGGGACTACGTATTTTGGGATTCAGACACTGAGGATTGGCTAGAAATCCGTGGGGTTAAAGCTTGCTTCAGGCGCTCACAAAGAATGGGAAACCTTCATGGACATTGGGTGGTGCAGAAGCCTTGGCCAGATTCAGATTCAGATTTTGATTCGAGTTCAGATGGTGAAACTGACTTGGATTCAGATTAACCAGGGGAAGAATAGACCTGTATTACAAATGTTACAACTTGGGTTTTTTTGGCTGTGGACTTGGTTCCATTGAACAAAAATATCACTTCTAGTTCCTTCTTTTGGTATTTTCTGTCTTGAACCAAGCTTTGGTTCTGTAACTAATTGGTATTCGGTTTTAGAGGGTGGCGAAAAGCAATTGACTGAATTGAGAATGTCTGAGTCTCAGACAGATGAAAAATGTTCAATGCAAGTCATCTTACAACACACGTCCTAGAACATATATTTGTTGGCTAGATCATTTTTTGTTATATGTGAGAAGAGAAGGGAAGAGAATAGAAGCTACTAAAAGTGATCCCATATATGGAGCCTTTAAAATGATGACCCATATAGGTTTAACTTTTAATTGAGTATGTGGGTTTATAGTTAGCTTGTCTTGGTTTAATATGGTCAATTTTCTCGTTGATCAGGTTTCATTCTACCCTTTTGTCATTGTTTCTATTTACCAAAACGAAAAAGCTTAATGTCATATCAATGCCTCCAATAGTCATACCATATCATACTATAGTTTTTGGCACAACTACATCATATATTACATTAAAAAAAATATTTAATTTTAATTCAAAGTTAGTGTAAAAAAATTACAGTCATCTAATCACGTGTAAACAAATCAATAAAATAATTTCACTATTATAACAACTATTTAAAAAATTTAATTCTTTTAATAACGTATCAACACATTATTTTACACTGATATTGTATTAAAATTAAACTATTATAAAAATACATATTTTTACAATATGTAGATGATTAGGCTGAAATGACCAACTATAAAATTAAAAAACAAACACTAAACTAAACTTGATTATTTCCGTCTAGGGTTGGATTTGATATCATCCAACAAGTTATCTTAACCATATGAAACATATCAGTTGATGGTAAATAAAAATTATTAAAACAATTGTTTTATTGGTCAAATAAAATATAATTCTTGTTTGTTTTTTTACAGTGGTAAAATATATAATTCTTGAAAAGTAAAAATCCTCCTTTGCCAATGTTAATATCCGTGAGTTAAGTATCAGGAAGTGGTGAAGTTTACGCCAAAATATAGCAGCTGATACAGAGGTAAGGGAGGCACAAAAGAAAAGAAGCAACAGAAAAAATGGGTTGGATTGGTGAGACTGTGGACTCCATCAAATCCCTTCAGATCCGACAGGTCCTCACCCAGGCTGTTAGTCTTGGTTCGTTCCTCTAGTCGCTTTCTCTGTGTGCGTGTGTGATTCTAACACTAACCCAGAGAAAAAAAAAATGAAGTTTTTACATTGTCTAAACTCTATTTGGGAGCTACAATGATGTGGGTCAGCTCTCAAGTTTAAGAAAATTTAATTTTTGGAGTAAAAATCTTAACTTTTTATGTTTATATCTGTAGTTTGAATTGACATTTTTTCCAATTAAATTTTCTTCAATTTTCTGCTTGTGAATTGTTGTGATTTCGTTTGTTCTTTTTTTTTTTTGGCCATTTGTGATTTCTTTTGTCCAATGCTCTTTGTAATGTACAAGTAGAAGGGGACTAGGCTCGATGCTCAAGTAGGGAACTCTTAAGCAAGTTATTAACTTTAAAGAATTCTCCTCTGTTTCTTTGTTCTTTTTCTATCCATGAGACAAATAGAGGTGAAGTGTTTACCATTCAAATTATGCTGGATTCTAACTCCCAAGGGACCCTGATTTTTTTTTTAAAAAAAATTCTTTTGACCTTTATTGATATTCAATATTGTTTTGTCACTTGGTCTGATATTCATTTTTGTTGTTACTGCAATTAAATTGGTAGTCTGATGCTTTCTGAACTATTTCATGCTTTAATGAGGTGACCATTGATGTGGTTTAGTTTGGGACTATTCTGAGTTGTAATTGTTGGTCTCACTGGTTCCTATCCTTATTGAATAAGTTTTTCAACAAATCAGTAGGCTGTATAGAGTGATATTTTGGTGTTGAGAAAATTTTAGACAGCTATTAAGCTGACGCCATTATCCTTGTCTACAGTTTTCCTTCCTACCCGTTCTTAATGATTTTACTTTTAAAATCAAATGCATTCGTGTTATTCTCTCTGTTTATCTGTATAACTTCTGTTTACTGAAGTAGTCAGTGTTCTGCCTCAGGCATGATTGTTACATCTGCACTGATAATATGGAAGGCATTGATGTGCATCACTGGCAGTGAATCTCCTGTTGTTGTTGTTCTTTCTGGAAGCATGGAACCAGGATTCAAGCGGGTAAGTCAATCTAATGCATGAATGCTTCAGTTATTCTGTATCAAATATTTTTTTCAATGAACGGTATTCCTTGTGTTTTGTAGTCCTCATTCTAGATTTATGCTAAGAATCTGTCCGTAATTTTACTTTTCTTTGTTCAGTTAACAAATGTTGTCTTTCATGTCATATGCAGGGAGACATCTTATTCTTGCACATGAGTAAAGATCCAATTCGTGCAGGGGAAATTGTTGTGTTTAATGTCGATGTAAGTTCTCTCTCAGTTTTATTCTATATATTTTGCTTACCCTGATTCATATTTGTATCATCATATTCTATCAAAAAATATATATTTTATATCAGTGTAATTATGTGTGACTTCTTTCTAGAAAAACAGGTTTGTTCATTGCTGAGCTTTTTTCTTCTAGTGATCTCTTTTAAGACCTAAATCATTCCTTTCATTAATTTATAGTTGTTTCAATTTCTCTGTATTCTGTATCGACTTGGTTTCCTGAAAGCCCTAATTAGCTTAAATCTTTGACAATTTCTGTTGAGGAAATAAGATAGATGCCTAGTGGAGGTAGCTTGCTCTTTTTGAACGGAATGTCTGATATTGGAGAGCTTCGTGAATCTGATCTGTAGGGAGAAATATTAAAATATCAGAAATCAAGATAATCATTTAGCCAATGCTGAGAAATGAGTATTATATGATGCCTGTGAAATTTGTCTGTCTTTGAAGTCGTCTGTTCTACCAGTAACATCGAGTGTAGGTTTTACTTTTTAAAATATAGGACATATTATTTTATAATGTAATATTCAATATCACTTGCTCTAGTCCGTGACACCATATTAAAGCTTTAGCTAGAGTGAAATACTGGAGCCTGTTGAGTATAATGTAAGCTTAATTCTCTTTTTATCTAGTGTATATATCCCTTGAAAAGAGGTTGGTGTAGTCCTTATGCGTGCTCATGTTCAATTGTTCATGTTCTCTTATCCCCTTAGGATGTTTAACATATGGTCCTAATGAACAAATTTGCACTCAGTGTCTGAGGCCCCACTGAAATTTTAATTTGACTTTTTAGCTATAATTTTTACCCAATATGTTTATGTAATTTTTATGTCTGCTTGAGATAATAGTTTAATTCTTTTGTTGTACTAGTTTGACTGTATCATGAACATTAAATTGCTTACTACTCTCTCTTGAGATCTGTTGTTCTTGTTAATGATATATTATTTTCTGCTTCTTCATATTCTGTTCACTACATTCCTACTGACATACTCTATTGGCACTTACTATTTTCTATTATGTTTAGGGCCGTGAGATTCCTATTGTTCATCGTGTAATTAAGGTAAGCACAATACTCTGGCTGTATTTGGTACATACATTCCAAGAGTTGCATTATGACTAAATGTGACTGAGACTAAGTGGTATGGATCCTCTCATGGGACGGTCTCATATGACTAGTTATTTGAAGAGAGAGATAGACACATAAAAACTGTGTATGGGACCCACAATCTCTGCATAGGGCTCAACAGTTGTTGCATAAGGTTGTGTCAAGAATCTGAGGATAATGGATAAGATTGATATTATTTTTAGCTGAACTAATGCTTCATTTTAAAGAGAAACTGTTTGAATCCCTCAAGCATAATTATTTTCACGGGTTGAACATTTTTTATGGTTACTGAAACCTGCACCTTTTGTCATGCAGCGTATGATAATTAAGATTATCCTATTTGAGAGTCTTAATAGTTTATCATTTCTGTAGGTACATGAAAGGCAAGATACTGGAGAGGTTGATGTTCTCACCAAAGGTAGTGACTTATCCATGACTAGATGATTTTATAGAAGTATTGTTAATGCTGTATACAGGTCCTCCATTATACAAAACCTAACTGTTTGCATATCTGAAATTCATTCTTTTCTCCAATATTTTATTTCATAATTTTTTGTTGTTTTAGTTGTCCATTCAGTTTGTGCTAATCTGATACTCTAATGCTCTCCCTTCACGTATTTTGCTGTCTTTCACAGGGGATAACAATTATGGGGATGACAGACTACTGTATGCTCATGGTCAGCTTTGGCTGCAAAGGCACCACATTATGGGTAGAGCTGTCGGGTATAGCATTTCTTTTAGTTACACTTCTTCCACTTTGATTGTAGACTTGCTTGGTAAACCTGTCTTGAAAAGGCCATTGTTTGCATGTTGTAGCAATCCTGTATAGTTGTGATACAAAGGTTATATGCTTTCAATCTCCAACTAAAATAATAAGAGGGAGCTATGTGACGTGTTTTTGGCTACATGCTTAATGCCACTAGAATCGCATAGTATCTACCAGTGTGAACTTTTGAACACTTGCTGGGCCTTTGAACATGGTGTATTGGCACTATGCCAAGGGTTAATCCTAGTTTAGCCTATGGTGAAAACTACTACAGTTATGTGTTGAAGTTTTCTGAAAATATGAAGCATGTTTGATTGAAAGATATTTTGTGGTACTATATAATAGGAAAGATATATTTTGCTATTAGATTCAATTGTTGTCACCATTCCTTATATTTGTCAACGGCAGGTTCTTACCTTATGTTGGCTGGGTGACAATTATTATGACCGAAAAGCCTATCATCAAGGTTAGTTTGCTTTGCCAATCTATAGTTATCATTTAAGTGAAGTTGGTTGTTTTATGTATGTTTCTGGTTGAACTTCGTAATTTTCTGCACGATTTTTTATTTCGTTTAAAACCAACCACATGATGTTTTACTAAGGGATAAGTTATGGCAATTTAAATTGTATGTCTATGAAGTATGCTAAGCTGTTTCTTCCTTGCAGTACATTCTCATTGGTGCCTTGGGGTTGCTCGTGATAACTTCAAAAGATTAAATGATGAATTTAAATCAAGCTGTGGACTAACCTCCAAGAATACTGTCAGCTGATGCCATCCCTTTCTTGAAGGTGTCATCTTGTACCATCTTTATTATTGTGGACAACTTAATGTTAAGAATTAATTCACAGTAGTTGAATGTCATATTTTTTGGCCTCTTTCTAGGCCTTGATGGGTTGGCTATGTCATATCGATGTTTTGAAACTCCCCTTGATATGGTATTCTGATGGTTTAAGCCTTCAATATCACCTGTACCCACTTCCCACTTGCTAGACGAGGCAACCTAGGTAAGACCCTCATTGTACATGCCCATTCATTAGGTTTATGGCAAGCAGTCCCCGGCATTGCACTGAACTTTACGACATATTTTATGCCTTCCAAGGTACAACTCCTTAAAAAGAGGATGTTTTCCCTTTCCCAACCTTAATTTTTTCCTTTCAGCCAAAAATTAAAATACCTAATGTTTGACCCTAATCTTTTATGTTTGATGGCTGAAATTCTTGAATGGACGTTACTTTTCAGCAATGCCACTGCTAGCAATACAAGACTTGTCACCAAATTTTAAGTTCATTTAGACTTAACGCGTGTTTGGATTTGATTGATTTTGACCCAAAACAGCTTTTCAGCTAAAAACTCCCGCAACATTTTATTTATTTTGGTACATAAAAGTTTAGGAAGAGGGGAGGTTACTTTTGTGTGCCATTGTTTGGACTATCTGGCGTGCCTCGGTCAAAAGGATGAACACTGGGCTTGGTGCATGCATGTCTTATTGCCTTTATTGAATAAAAGGCCTTGAGCCAGGTCTATACAGAATACTTGGGAAGTTATGATCCCCGGTGAAGAAATTGCTAGCCTGAAGACATAGTGAAGGCATGCCAAACTGGTCAACTATTCTTCTTAGCATATATTTTTATAAAAAATTCAGAATTGCAGATAATGTATATTAAGTTTTGTTCCTATGTCACAAATGGCCGTGTGTTTGCTCGTGCTATTCAACGGGTATTTGGTTTAGGGAAATCCTCGTAAGATTTTACATGAGTTTCAATTATTGATTGCTAGTTATTTGGTCCTTCAATATTCAATCCTTCTGCCATAGCTTAATCACTTAACATATCACCCTAATGTTCGTAATTAAAAGTAGTTTTTACCCC
The DNA here is from genome assembly GCA_023212625.1 of Styphnolobium japonicum. Lineage (NCBI taxonomy): Eukaryota > Viridiplantae > Streptophyta > Magnoliopsida > Fabales > Fabaceae > Styphnolobium > Styphnolobium japonicum. The sequence continues at coordinate 6,143,546 of JALBWW010000007.1, read as the reverse complement.
CATTTTGATCCTCTCAAACTTGGATGATGATAATCAGAAAAAATGACTAAAATGAGTTGAAATGTAATACGAGCTAAATAGCGTTGCTTGATTCTCGAGTCTTGAGTAGGAAAAAGGTTATTATCTACCAGTAAGAATCAGTAGTAACAAACGCAAACCCAATAGTCACTTCCAGCCCTTTATATAATCTCATCAATCCATCAAATAACACCATAATGTCCAGAACACGAGAAGAACAGGGAAGAAAATTCTGAAGCATGACAACGCAATATCACGAAGCTAAAATCACAGCTAATCGCTCAGTCAAAACACAAGCACGTATATGATGTGATCATGCGAACACCCTTTCCTAAAGCCCTCCCTCTCCTCCCTGTCCTTCCCCAAGCACGTGTGTTAACAGAAAGAAAGGAAAAGGAACTAAATAATTTATTTTATGTTAACCAAAACTTGGTCAATAACAAGATAGGTATTTCCAATTGTGTGGACACTCATGTCCATACACTATATGTATGCCAACATTGATTAGTGGTAGGATAAAAAAAAACAAATACATTACATCAATACAAAAGAATAAACAAGCTAACAGAAGCTAAGGAGTGCCTTCTCGAAAAGTAAAATACTAGCATTGCACATGCAGCAAAATTAAATTAATATGCCACAAGTAAAAAGTGATGAATCCGAGATCCAAAATCACAACTTGAATTCGCAAAAACACTCAGACAAAGCAGAGCCTCTTCCCATGACAAAATCATCTCTGTGAACCTTCCATAGGGCTTGCATCAACTCCTTACCCCTCAGACCCTGCGAGGTTAATTCTGCAAAACCTCTTCTACTCAAAAATAGAGTTTTGTACAACCCTTTGAAAGCTCTCATTGCTGCAACCATCTTATCCATGTTCCCAAAATATGTAGCTATATATGAATCACTATTAATAGATACATAATAATCCAAAGCAGCTTTTGTATTGCCATGCATGCTTGTGAAGTCTTCGCCACTGAGAAGGCTAGACTTTGTGACTATGTTAGTGTAGGTATCTGTTAACCCTTCAATTTCCATCAGACCATCCCCAGCTGCCAGGTATATATTTGTGGTTGGTGAGATGGAAAGAGCTTGAAGTATTAAAGCTGTCTCATTAGGTGTAAGGGGACATTTCCCCCGTTGTCTCCAAATATGGGCTAACTCTCCAGTCCATGGTTTTCTGTCCACTTGTGCTGCTTCTATGGCTTTGATGGAGGCAGGAGAAAGGCCTGGGTACTCACACTGGCTGTAAGCAACCATGTCAGGCTCAAAACGAAGATGAAGAGACAGAAAGGGTTTAGGTATTGCATTTAGAAGCTTAGAGGCTTTCATTTCCAAGGATCTGGTGAGACGTAATGCCTTGTAACAAGCTTGACAAAGAGCAGCTTTTGCATACAATGGGTATCTGCAAAGTTAGAAGAAAATCAAAGAACTACCAAACTCAATTACAACTGTGAATGAAAAGGAAAAAATAAAGGCAGGGGGATGAACAAATATTGTCTTGATAGCCCCCGCTTTTTCCACAGAAGTTTATTCTTTGTGGATATTGAATAACATTCCTTCTATTTTGTTCTCTAATTTAAGCTATTTGGCTTCATGAGGACTGAAGTTGCTTGGCTTCATGAGGACTGAAGTTGCTTGGATGGACAAGCGAGACATGAAATATTACAACTAAATCGAATTTATTCTTGCCAGTATTAAACAGGAAATATCATACATGAGCAGTGGACCCAACTTTTTGGACAAGCTCATAGCAATCATATATACTTCATACCATTGTTGACAATTTTGATAATGGATGATGACAGGGGCCATCAGGAATAAATTCACTTCTACTAAAGATAATGCTAAGAATTTACCCATTATAAGCATTGGCATAACAAAGTGAAATCCCCCTATCAAAAATTGGGAAAAGAAAATAAAGGAAGATATGGAAGCAAAACTACAGTCACCATGAAATTCTTTGGATCAACCATATCCAAGGTGTTGTTATTTTAAGAGCAATTAATTTCTGGTCTTAGAACTTAAAATGAGTGGGTTATCACATAATAGTAGTTGAGATACATAATCATACCTGTCCCTTCTTTGGGACATTGCTGGTGTGATTGAAATGTATTTGTGCTCTAACAGAGATGGAAGAACATTTTCGACATAATCAAATTGGCCTTTCCGTTTGCTACAATCCACTCGAACGGGTTCCTTTGATGCAATCTCTGGTGGTAACTGTTTGACAACTTTGACAAAGCCATTCATATGTTGAATGAAGTAGTCTACATCGTATACATCAGCAAAACCACTGAAATGGAACCAAGTATTCAGAAGTCGTTTCAGCAGGATTAATATAGCTGTAAAGTTTTAACTTATAATAACATAAATCAGATCATTGGGAGAACATAATTTTCTAACCAACCAATAAATATCATTTGGAAAGAAAAAAATTGCAAATTAGAAAATTTTCACAGAAAAGGACAGATATATTACCTTGTTTCATTCCAATATGAGGCCACTTCAAACTTTGGCAGGACAAGGGTTGCATTTAACAGACGAGCAATGCCCACACCATCACAGAACTGCAATCATTGTAGATTTTATCTCAACTTTAATAAAGCCACAAAAGAGGATCGAGTATCTTCTATAAGGATTTGGAAAGTAACAATTCAAGAGTTTTCTTCAAGCACTCACATCTCTACGCATCTGATTGAGGCCCCCATAGCAATCCACTCTGATATATCCATTGGTTTCTAAAGGTAGAGCTGCACCATTTCAAGACAAAAAAAAAACGAAAGCAACTGTCTGCAATGAAAGCCAATTAAGGTTGATTCAGAAAATAAAAAGCCAATCAGCAACCTTCACCCAACTTGACCCTATCCATTGCAATTGTACCAGCAAAATTTTAAATTTCTTGAGTTGCAGGGCACTTCCAATAACAATGAAAAACCAAACCTATGCACTAAATTCCAATTATTTAATGAATTCCTGAAATACAAGCAGAGCTATTCCAAGTAATTTCCCAAAGTTTAATTACTAAGAACAATTATATCAGCTATCCCTTTTTCTCTTCTGTCTTTTTAAGCATGACTCTGACACTATTTTCTGAATGCAATATTAGCTTATTATACTAAACTTCCTTCGTTTATATGCCAAATCAAGCCAAAACCCATTTTCACTGAATGAATCTAGTAATCACAAAATTTTATTCAAAATAACAAATTTTTAACCTCCAAAGCAGAAAGGTACCTACCTGATTGATGCCCTTGTCGCCACCAATTGCAAGGTCTCCACTCCACGAGTCTCCGAACACTCCATATATCCCCCTTCCCTCTGCATACGCCAATTCAAAGATCAGGAACCAGAAAATGAATACTACCCAATATGCTAAATTCCATATCGAAGATGCCCACTTCCCAAGTTCAAATCTTTTTTAGCAAATTCAACCAAAGAACGAAAAATAAATATAAAAAAAAGGAATTGAAATTGCGGACATACAGTGTGGGTTCCGCAGAAATCCGATTTTGGAAGAAAAGGGAAGGAGGCGATAGCAATGCGAGAACGAGGAGGAGAGAAAGCGTGGCGAGAAGAATGCTAAACAAGGGTTTCACAGAGAAAACGACCATTTGATTTCACAAAACCGGTGATGAAGATGATCTCTGTGATTGTGATTGTGATTGGATCCGCGAGGGTGGAATATGTGTGAAATGCTATACACTTATTTATTTGTTAATAAACTTTTCAGTTATATTTATTGCCCAATCATCATTTGTTTCTTCTAACAATTATACTCGACAATAATTTTTTAAATTTTATACCAAATATAAAAGTCTAATATTTTTATATAAAGATTCTCAAAAATATAAAAGAAAATTTGCAAACTAATTACACACCCGAGTTTAATAAAAAGGTTAATAGCTCAAGATTGAAAATCACTATGATGTTTCCTTTCCGATTTTCTTTTTTTTCGTTTCATTTTTTGTGAGTTTTGATTTTGCTTTCTATATATCAGTAAGAGTTTTGTTTTGTATTTGTTCATTTTCTAGATTAAAGTTAAGAGCAATAATACTTATACATATTTTATTATCATAAATTATTCACAAACTTTAAAGTTGACTCATCTAGACCATTAAAAAAATTATTGTAAAATTAAAATGTTATTTAATAACATACATAAAAGTTTATAATAATAAAATTCGTGAAAGCATCATTATTATCAAGTTAATCGGGAGAGAATTTAGTCAAATTTAAAGCCGGTGATATCATTTTTTTATCCTACAAAAAAGAAAGGAATGGGTGGAAAATGTTTTATATTTAAATTTTTGTTGCCATCAATTTTGGAAAAATAAGTTGGCATACTGATTTACTCTTTGATAAATGAATGATTTTTACTACTTTATCTTATTCAATATATCCCTTAAATAAAACTAAATTCTATAAAAAAAAATCTAGCTAATTTTTTCTTTTTATATACCATTAATCTTTGTTGGTACTACACAATGACGCATTCTTAACTTTTCTTTCAAGGGAATGGTTATTTCCTAATCATTGAAATTTGAAATAAAAGGTAATTGAAGTTTATTGCTGTTACCTGGCATGGGACAAAAAACAAATAAGAATGCAACTCGGCCCATATCCATAATTAAGTTATATTTGAAAAATATAAATCTTTTCAAGTAGATTAGAAGTAAGTAATAAAATTATTTAATGTACCCGACAAAAATAACATTATTTAGCTATATTGTTATGAGCACCAAAAAAAATATCTCATTTTATTGATTAAAGTATAAAATTTGTCAGAAATGGGATGATATCTTGTTCCTAGTTGGATTTGAAATTAATTTAAGAATTCGATGCTGAAGTATATTTATGAACCAAGACAGAAAATCTTTTTTGAACATATTTTTAAATTTAAAGAAATGTTCTTTCGAATCTGGGTAAGTAAATTTTTAACATATCTTAGTGCCAAAAACAAAAAATTAACATATCTTCACGAAATAATTTTCTTAACCTAAAAGATTAATTATTGAATGAAGTATCTCTTCGTTAAACAAATCATCCTATATCTCATCATTTAAAAAAGTTAGATTGAAGTCTCAACTAATGGGGAACATTATATATAACTTATAAGGAGCAAAATTTGAATGAAAGGCCAACATTTTTTTTATAAAATACTATCCAAGTTTTTATTTTACTTTATCAAGAATCAACATTAGTTGAGATTTGGGATTGAATTCTCTTCATTAGGCCAGTGTGAATTTAGAAAGGTTAGAAAATGATATCAAACTAATTTTATAATGCATGTAGTGATATCTAGACCTAAAATATAATGAGCAATGCATCAAGCTAGGGAGTGCCAAACTAGTATGGTCAATGGATAAAACAAAGAAGATGAGAGTGATATTAATAATCCAAGTTCTAACTATGCTTCTGGGTGCAGCAGTAGTAGCAGTTCAACTTAGAGTTGGGGAAGCCATGAACCCCAACCAAGTACTGTTTGGCCATGGCAATGGTCACTCTGATGAGTATATGCAATTTGCAGTGACCTTGGCACGCTGCATCCGGATAAGTGCCAAGGCTTGCGGGGGACCCATGCATTACAATCGTGCTGATGAATTAACAAATTGTCTCTTTGAATGGTTAGATAGGTGCCTCACATTCCGTGGAGTGGCATTTCAAGTAGTCCGACCCGATTCTCCAAGCACACCTTTCGAATTTGGGCCTGATCGATTTCATATGTACTTAAGACACTGCTCCAAGATGGGTGTTAGGGGTTGCTGGAAGGTCCCTGTTGTGGCCACGTCCATATTCGCCAGCTGCATTCTTGCACCCATACAAATGTGCTTGCATCACCTTGGAGTTGTACCTAGTATGTGTCTTTTTGCCTTAATTTGCTTCCACCTTTTAATGCTTTGTTTTTTTTTTTTGTTTTCTTTCTTTTGGGATGAAGGATCAATTGAGATTGAGATGGGTTCCAACTCATATTCATTAAGTGTTACTTAGCACCAATCATGTTTTTTTTTCTTTTTTCAAATGTTATCATCTTTGTTTTCTACCAGAAAAAATTCAACACGAATCAAATTAATCAGTGATAATAGAATAGCTATAGAAAAATGTTAGTTTTTATACGAAACAACTTTTATGAATTTCAATATCAAATTAATTAGCTTAATCCTAAGTAAATTAAGTAATTAACTTATTGAGAAGGATAAGTTTACTAGCATACTATTTTTTCTACACCAACTAATGTAGTCCCATTTGTATAACTATTCGGAAAATTTAGCATTACATATATATATATAAACAAAAAAAACTTTCAAAAATTGTCCTTAATTTCAAGATGGTAAGTAACTTTCATTTTCCTTTCATATAGTTTTTTAGTATACACACACACTGAATTTTACGATTTTTAAGATATTTTTATTTATTATCGATGTAGGTAACCCTCTTATGGCGCAAGGACATATTGGAAACGAAAAATGCAACTAAAAAGTTTTAGCTACTATCGTAAGGAGAATTTACTGCTTTATTTTGTAGTGTTGACGAGTTGGGGTGGTCAACTATAGATTGAATGAGATATGTTTGCTTAGCCTCAGTCCACAAATATTACTTTTTATTGTATAAGTTTAATTTTAATTTACTGTTAATATAAAGAGTTTGATTATCATAACAATTATTTAAAAAATTTGACTCTTTTAATAATGTATCAACACATAATTGAATGATAGTGTAAAAAAAACTTTATATTGACAGTGAATTGAAATTAAATCCTTATCGTATTTTGTTTTTGAATATTGTTCTTGTTAACTCTCAGTTGATCTCTTAAATAGCAATATTATATATAAGGGGTCACTTACATTTTGCCATTCTGATTTATTTATTTCATTAATAAAATTAAAGACTTTATATTATGATACGATCTTGTGCAATATCTCCCATTCTTTCAAATTAAGGTCAATTCCCATAACTATAAGAGAATTTTATATTTAACAAGTGACTTTTTAATAGAATAATCACTTAAAAAATATTCTAATAATGCTCAAATAGAGGAACTTACATCTCCTATATAATGACTTCTAGGCATGAATCATGATTATAAGGGATTAATTGGTCGTTTTAAGTCATTTTTATTTTGTTAAAAATAATTATTTACGAGGTGTGTGAAATTCTCAAATATAACAATTTAGTAGGCAAGGAGATATTTCAAAATAAAACCATATATTAAATCATGGAGGAATGCACTTAATTTTACAAATAAAAAATATAATTGAATGAATAAATTATGATAATAAGGTGCAATTAACTCAAAATATATAAGCATATATATAAATGAAAGCTCTTTTCCTTGGCTTAAATGTGGATATAAATTATTTCTATTTTGATGATATGAAACTTAGTTTATCATAATTTTGATGAATTATTATTCACAAATCAGAAGATTTAAACAAATATAATTAAAATAATATGATATCATTTAACCCTAAAGCCATAGCATACACAAATCATATAATTATCAAATCAGTTTAGTTTTAAGGATTACCTGGATAGGACGATGATGAACAATTCATAGCTTTCCTGTAAACAAATCAGAGAGAAACGTAGTAATCCTTGTTCGTCAGTTGTTGGGGTGTGTGTGAGGAGAGAAATTACTCCTATCCTAGGGTGCTGAATTTTTGTGTGTAGTCTCAATGGGGCACCCACACTGCAACCCTAGAAAGGAATAAAGGCCCTCCTTGTGCACTGAAATATGGACCTACTTGCTCATCATAGCAAGCCCAAAATACAGCCTACCACATTAACCCACATAACATAAAATGCTCAATAATAACAAGCCCAACAACCATTAGTGATCACATGATTGGGCTAACAACAATAATAACAATATGCTCCAATATTTTTGACATCTAATTAATCTGAGTTTTAGTAAAATAACATTGATTTATGCAAGTCCAAATTAAAATAATCCAACAATCTCCCACTTCGACAGCATAAGTCATGTTGTTTGTTTTGATAAAGAAAATAGTACTCCAGATTAATTCGCAATATGTGGCCACAATAAGATGTCAAAATTGAGCGAGCACCGTCAACTATTGGTCCAAAATGAAACTACAAGTAGCTTAGTAATATAGAAAATCATGTCCGATAGGGGCACTGATATCATATATACCAAACACTCATATTTCAGTGACCTGATAAATGTGGGATGTGGAATATGGAAGAGCATACCAAAATTGTGATCGGTCATGCAATTCCAAAACAAATGGCCCTAGCATCCGCCTAAGATGCTTGCTAAGATTCAACAAAATATCTTAGCACAACACAATGAGACTAGGTCCAAAATGTCTCTAACAATAAGTCATATTCTTAAGTGTGCATAGTGACAACATATGACAACAAAAGTTTAAATATGTCTCGAGATAATATAATAACAATTAAGCACACTCCCACTAATTTAGCATATCAAAACATAAACAATCTCATTAGAGTCACATAAGTTTCAAAATACTCTAATGATAAAATCTTTATTAGTGGGATAAAACTTAACTTTGTGATAAAATTATTCAAATTGAGTATGAAACTCGCAATATTTCTCTATAACAACACAAGTACAAAATAGAGATAAATATATTATTGCAGAGTCATAAAAATGTGGTCGTAAATCAGAAACAATATGAAGTCCAACCAAAAAACAATTGGATAATCACAGAGTATCATGAAATTGACTTCATTACCAACCATATACTCTGCCTCCACAATTGAGGAGATTACAAGTGTCCACTTGATACTTAATAACATATCAACTCCTCTTTGTCATCACAAATATAAATCCTTGAAGGATTTTCTCAAATGGGTAACCTATACCAAAAATTTACTTAAAGTGATTTGATCACTTGTGGGTGAGATAAAAAATCTATAATACCTTACACGTATTATTGGATTACTTGCAAGTTTACAAAAGCTCACTCAGGATCACTCAAGTGTTATAACATAGGTAATAAATAAACAATACACACTTGAGCATATAACTAAGTTACCAACAGCGGAAGCACATAGGACCTATTTTTAACCACTATTGAGGACATATCAATCACAAAGTCTCTAACTCACATAATAACCAAAAAGATTACACATTAATGGGCAACAAGGACACAAATTTAACATATTTCAAAATTTCTAAATATGTGTGTTTTATGAGACAATCTATCATTAAAAAAAATGAATTTCAAATATTTGTATGCCTTAAATTAAAAAAATAGGCATCACCAAATATTTTACGAAATAAAAAAAAACTGAATATAAGATCTTGTCTCACATAGAATAAAAGTAGCAACACTAGTCACCAATATACAACTAGCACAAAGTACATTGACAACAAAACTTGCTCCCACTTACCTAAGGTATCATGCATTAATAAACAATGCAAAGAAATAAAGCACCTTAGATCAAATTTCAGACAACAATACATGAAAGCCAGCGTTAAGCCATATATAAACCACTTAGCATGCACTTAAGTATTTATTTACTCAAATATTAGGCCTAAAATACAACAGACTTTATCAAAATAGGCATTTCAATAAACTTAAGATATTTTATATTAACCACTCCAAAATTGAGTAATAATTACAAAATCACATTCTCCTTATGAAATGTAAAGAATATTTAATCCAAATTAATCTACCATAGGCAATTTCATATATTCAACCCACATAGAAAGTAAACATATAAGTTTTTACCTTATTCTCAAGTAAGGAAAATGTTGAATAGTAATATCATAGGTACAATATGTTTAATTCAAATATTATTCATTCCAACATTGTGCACTACCAACAAAAAGAGATCTTTATCAATTGAAGTAATTAATATGCCGATTTGTGCTCAAAATAAATACTTACAAAACCATCTTTATAAGAAATCATTTTTATCATAACATATGAGAAAACTTAGAAAAACAACTTAATCCCTGAATTTTCACTCAAGATATTTCAAAATCAAAATTGATAATTTCTTTTAAAGATCATAACATTAGATAATACAAAAGTATAATTCTTTAAAAAAAGAAAACCAAGGAGAAGTAACATTTAGTTAGTTCTACTACTTCAAAGTAACAATTACTACAATGCTTGAGCATTTACAAAATAATAGAAATGTCAAGCACATACAAATAATATATAACATGTGTCAAAATGTCACAAAATTGCGGCAACAATACATATTTCAAAATAGGTTCAATAGGTAGTAGATCTCTTCAAACCTTATTATAGGTTAACAAGTTTTCAACATGTTACCTTATCAATGATTAAGGTTTATCAACAATATACGACAACCACAATATAAGGAGTTCATTATGTTACAATATACTTTAAAAGACTTAATCATGTCCTCACTATAGGTCCCAACAATAAAGTAACGACAAACACAGAAGGAAGAGAAAATCATATTCAAATATTGTAATATGTTTATGTAAGCATTGATTTTCTCATGTTCAATTAACAAGGCAATTAATTGAACTAGAGTCATTGTATCATTGCAATCCCGCCTAAGGGTCTCGAATTACAATATACAATACTCTCTCACTTGATAGAGCAAAATACTTGAATTGATACACATCAAGGAAATAGACACAAACAGTGTGTTTAAAAGTTTTTAAGTATTCAAATTATTTTCTCTATCACACAATTATTATGTCAAGTAATGTCACATCGATAGGATATGATCATTACTTACATAATCCAAAAATATTTAAAACTACAGATTATAATAAATAATATCACACCAATAAGGTGTGTCAAATAATTAAATAACCCAAAATAATATTTGCAAATCCATTCCAATGAAATTGAGAAAATAAATTTCATTTGACATGACAACTTATCTTGATTAGCTTTGTGATAGGCAAAAGCAAAATCATTCAAAATCACATGTCCAGCAAATAACTTTGGATTGCTACAAAATGCTCAATTATCTCATTTGTCAAGATTCACAAGATGATACACACATTCAATTATACAATATTGTCACTTATAAATGTGCACAAATGAACTTATCAATTCAACCAAAATACTTGACAATTAGTGATATTTCATATATATCATAACAGAATTGAGCACACAATTATAATTGAACTCTTATGTCATTGTAATCCTGTCTAAGGGTCTCAAATTACAATGCATAAGCAACTCTCACAACATTAAAATATTATGTCTCTAAAGCTAATACCGAAATGATATTGAAAACTTTAAGGACATAACATTTAATGCTAACAAATCATTAGAAATTATATTAACAAAGACAAACCGATAGGGTAAGTGCACCATTAACATAATTCCTAATGCAAATGTAATCATATCATTACTAAAATAACACTGTCATTATTGGTCTCGCGATAGGCGAGCACACAACTGTACAAAATGTCTAAAACAGTTTCAAATATCATAAAATAGTGACTCAAAATTTAGTTTACACAGAAATTGCAAAATATCATATATTTGTTTCAATACATTATGTAATATTATATGCACATAACAATACCAAAAAAGGAAAAATTATTCCTGTGTCAAAATTGAGTCATATCTGATAGTAACATTAAATATAATAAGCACACTCAACTCATTATAATTGACTCCTACGATAGGTGAGATCACAATTACAGGAAATTATTATAATAATAACAAATCTGCTTATAGAGTTTACAAGTTTACATACCACATCATTTTAGATCATTGTCAGACTCTCATATATAATTGAATATTTCAAAAATTGGCATGACGAGGTAAACAATAAATTTAGAATATATTCCCCGCTTATGCAATTATGAAACAAATTAGTAATCATAAAGGTTTAATCACTAACCTTAAAGAGTATGATGTTCATCCTTGTATGTAAAGTCAATGAAACAAAATAGCTGAAAGAAATGTCACTAAAATAGCTACATATAGGTCTCCCAATAGAATGCTCATAAAATAAATATTAGAGCACAATTTGTAACAAAATTAACATAAAGGAACTCTAATTTATAATCATACAGCATGTGATAACATACACACAAGGATTACTTAATTATATTTGCTATTACATTACAATTTGCACAATAGCCAAAATATTGAGTAACACTTTCATAATGTAATCACATGACAAATAATGGACATATCAAAATATCTTAAATTTGCAATAGCAAAATATAAAATATTATTAGTATAGCCTCTCAATAGATCTTGACAAAATATAATGATAAGGGTTTATGATTACCAATATGTAAACATTTTTTTATACCATAATAGTTAAGCATATAATAATTATATAATTTCTATAAAATTTTAACTAGCTTAACTAATGGAAAAAAAAGTGGCAATCAATCCATAATGAGGCCAATAGTATACACAACCAAAATAACTAATTTTAGTTTGTCTAAATTTAGTTAAATAGATTCCTACAAAGTTTGTATACAACAACAACAGTGAGCATAATTAACAAATCCTTTTTTTTTGTTGCCAGTAAAATAATATATTTGTCAAGAGAGTGATACAACATTCTTATTTTCACAAGAAAATTCTCCATAACAATAAAATATTCACAAAATAGTATTTAATTATAATTATCACATGTTTACTTAATTAGTATATATAAAATACTGAAAAAATTTCAGCAACCACAGTATACCACAAGAGAGAGTACTCAATATGAAACAATTCTATATTAAGGACTATACATAAAAAATTTCACTTCCAAATTTCAAGAGAACAATGTAATATATATTAAAGCTTCGAAAAATTCAAGATAAATATATTCAGGTATGAGAAAAAATTTACATAATTCCCCAAAATATAATACTATCAAGAATCCATTTAAGAATATAACCAAATGGTATATGATTGATAATACCCACATATTTTCATATAAAGTTAGATAACCATAGTATAACTCTATAATTTTTATTTACAAAATTCGATGAACTTCATTGCTGGAAAATTGACGTGAAATAATCACTTTTTAGATAACAATAATACTGAGAGTTGATAACACACAAACTCTCCATCATGACAAAATTAACCACATAGCTTATTTTCAACACAATCTAATGCTTTTATGTAATCCATCTCTACGAAAGTATTTTATTGGTAACTAAGTAATGGATCAATAAGTTGTGAAAATGCAAGGTTAAAAAAACAAAAAATAGCAAGCACAAAAAGGAAAAAAAAAAAAAACTTAAGCCCACTACCTTACACAAGCCAGCAAGGATTGACGTGATGAGAAAGCCAGATCCAACACAAACAGAAGTGTTATTTTTTTCAATTTTTTTTAATTGATTCTTCATGATTTCTTACAATAATCCTAAACTTATTTTATTAATTGTTCTTTTGAATTGAAAAAGCCAAGATCAAAAAAGGAGTTCTCACCTTCAGGAACGTAATATAATCCTCACTCAGTCTTATTGACATGAACCACAAAGAAAACGAAAGCCAATTAAAAAAAAATGCGGACTTACATAGGAACAAAATCTGCACGATAAACTCAACCCAACAAGACTCTAATCTCATGTAATTAACAAGTATGTGCAGCCATGGTTAAGGTTAACCAGTCTCTGATACCAATTTGATGAATTATTATTCACAAATCAGAAGATTTAAACAAATATAATTAAAATAATATGATATCATTTAACCCTAAAGTCATAGCATACACAAATCATACAATTATCAAATCAGTTTAGTTTTAAGGATTACCTGGATAGGACGATGATGAACAATTCATAGCCTTCCTGTAAACAAATCAGAGAGAAACGCAGTAATCCTTGTTCGTCAGTTGTTGGGGTGTGTGTGAGGAGAGAAATTACTCCTATCCTAGGGTGCTGAATTTTGTGTGTAGTCTCAATGGGGCAATCACACTGCAACCCTAGAAAGGAATAAGGGCCTCTCCTTGTGCACTGAAATATGGGCCTACTTGCCCATCATAGCAAGCCCAAAATACAGCCTACCACATTAACCCACATAACATAAAATGCTCAATAATAACAAGCCCAACAACCATTAGTGATCACATGATTGGGCTAACAACAATAATAACAATATGCTCCAATATTTTTGACATCTAATTAATCTGAGTTTTAGTAAAATAACATTGATTTATGCAAGTCCAAATTAAAATAATCCAACAAATTTATCTAAAATAAAAGTCCTGTGGCTACCAAATAGGATTTGTGAATTTTTATAAATTCATGAATTTTTGGAAGGATATAATAGATTAATTTTTATTTGAATAGTTTTTCATTTAAGTTAAATTATATTTAAATTTATAGACAATCAGTGTCTACAAATTAGTTAGTAGTCAGCGTACAGTGATATAGTAATAGAAACAATAATGGATTTAATTTCTATCTCAGTGTAAAGTTTTTTTACATTGTCATCTAATCATATGTTGACACATCATTAAAAGAATTAGACTTCCTAGGTAGTTATTGTGATAGTCAAACTCTTTTAATAATTTGACAACACATAATTGGATGACAGTGTAAAAAAAATTTATACTAGCGGTGGATAGAAATTAAACTCAACAATAATTGTATTAAAAGGTTGTATCATGACACTTAATTTAACCAATATCATTGAAGTTTTTCTTTCTTTTTTCTTTTATGATTGCCGCCTGATTTTAAAGAATTTGTGTTTATCATCTTTAGACATAATTAATAGAGAAATCGTTTTTATATGTTATTATTTAATTTTGTGCATCTTCATCATTTTTTTAACAGCTTAATATCTAATTTGATTATTATTCTTGATTAATTTTTCTGTTAGGTTTCAAATCACATATAAAACACTCAGGACCACACGTATAATAATAATAATAATATAATAACATTATTTTTCTTCCTTCGTAATTCGTAATTAATGACCTTTCATTTCAATGTAAGGATAGATAATGCCAAGGCTTGGATTTATTTTTCGTTTCTATTTTCACCAATTGAAATGAATTAACACTCGCTTGAGTCACTTCATATCCATTTCCTTTGAAGTATAAATTACAGGTTGGAGAAATTGTATTTAAGGCTGTTTCAATACCCATGATATTCACCATTTTAAAAAAAGAAATCACAAGCCATGATAAAGTAATTAACGAGAAACTGGAAGGGAGGGTAGGTTGATCTGCATATGAGGAGAATTGGTATGAGGAGGTTTTGGATAATGGTAATTATTGTAATGATGACACTAATTATGCTAAATGAAGTGCAAGGCAATGACCCAGTCTCTACCTTTGCCTCTACTCTTCAAAATAAAAAGCCACACCCTATTGCTCTCACGGCAGAACAAAAGTTAAGGGGTTTAGTTCAAGCCTGCTATGACGAGTTGACGACTGCCGAAGAGATTGCTTTGAAAAACATGGAAAGGATCCATCTATCTATACATAAACGTCTATTTTCATGTTATCTACAATGCTTTGATAGAATAGTCCTCCAAATTTAACCACGTGTTCGTCCCTTGATGTTCATTATCATGAGAGCAGCCATTGTATGGTGGGTAGGAACTCATTCTCTCTACCCCAGAAAAACATATAAATTATAAATAATGATGCTTTGATGTTTTATATTAGTACGAAAAAGAAAAGTACTAATGCACTTTCAATATTAAAAACATACATATATATATATATATACACACACACACTAGTATATGTTTAATATTTACCATCCTATATATAGACACATGCAACGCATGAGTTAACTCTTTTTGTAAACACAATAGGCTAACTAATACAATTTTAATATTATTGAAATTTTTTTAAAATGTTGTGATAATAAAAGGATAATTTTTATTGTAAGTGAAAGTAATTTGGAGAGAGAAAAATAATAGTAAACCTTATAACATATATTAAATATAAGATTATTTGGTTACTAAATATACTGTCTTTATAAAAAAAAAAAATTTCGAATACCCACTTACCCAATCACTTATGTTAAGCCTAAATATAAAATAGATTATTTAAATTTCAAATGTCGTATGTTAAATTAAAAATATATATAATATTAATTATCTATAAAAAAATTGAAATAAATTTTTGTTAATATTAATGAAATGACTTAAAAACTTTTTTAAAGAGATTAAAAACTATTTACAAATTAGTCAAAAGTGGAAAAAAGTTTATTTTCTTGTTTACAAAAATAAATTCAGGAATGAAAATGGTTTCAATATTTACTTATTTCTACTACTTGCTCATTTATTAATCATTAAAATTATAAGAATTCCTATATCTATATATATGTAAGGATTCCTTGCAAAAGAAAAAGAAAAAAGTAACCAGCTTTACACCATGAATAAAGTGTTCTTTTTCTTATTCTATGCCTTTCTTATTGGCACAACATTTTTATGGACTAGAATATAGTCCAACTATTTGACGCAACGGTCTATTAGATCAATCGTGTCATACTTATCGGCCGTATGCAATATCATATCACATTTCAGCTAGATATTTACATTTTAAAACTTGTATCAATTTTTATTTTATTTTATTTTTTGTATGAGATCCTTATTGAGTTCTAAGTGGAAAATTGAGAAAATGGAATTATCTCTAACCTTGAACTGTTGAACATCACAGTTTCTGATTAAGCTACAAATTTCATTGGCAAACTTTTATCACTTTAGTTTGTATATATATATTCATAACGAAACAGTGAGCGCAATAGCTTGTATCTTCGTAATGATAAAGTGTTTATTTGAACTTTCTATGAATACAAGGTTCCAAAAGAATCTAATAGGATTGTAGGATCCTAATGATTAAGGATCATGATTTTCAATACAATCTAAATCGTTTGGGCTTGGTAAGATCATGGAAAACGTATCATTCTACAATCTAAACCGTGATATTAATAACATTGAGTTGCACAGCATGCAATGAAAGAGTGCAGTGCCCAATAGGTGTCAATCAAGGAATTTAAATAAGGCATGCAAATATTTGGAAGGTGTTATTGCATGAAAGATTTGTATATGTACGTGGCTAGTTTCTTTAGCTGAAAATTAATATGACTTGTCTTTGATAAAATTCAACTTTATATACTTCAATTACCCTAGAGTTCAGGTGGGAGATAATGTTGAAAATAAAAGAAAAAGAAAAAAAAATATTTATATACGAAAATAGTACAATGTTGTCATTGATTGTGTCCATACAAATATTTTTTTTAAACAAAACGCGTCATTTATATGGAAACCGATTCCGTGAGTTTTTGTGTAATTTTTTTTTTTCCAATTCTAAATAATCAACATAATTCTCTCATTTTTCTTTCGGGGAAACATAATTTTTTTCATTTATACTTGCACTTATAATGTCTCTGCCTTTCTCTTTCCACTCAGATCAAATAATTAAATAGCCCAAAGGGACAATATGAAGACGAATACAGCTATATATGAAGGTAAAATTAAACCGACTTCTAACAATTCACGCCACCAATATTGACCGACAATTTTGCAGACTCATGGCTATAGTGAAAAGATTTATACATGCATTACATATATAATTATTCTCTTAATTAAGCACTTTGTAAAGAAACAAGACTTAATCACTATATCGTAATTAACCTATTCTTTACACTAAGTTTTATGATTTCAAAATTGCGTAAATAAAAAATTATTAATTGCATTGCACAAGCTACAGTCTTTATAAATTTTGACTTTGTATGTATTGCACTTGCTATTGACAAGCTTTCAAAGGAGGTCTGAGCTATGGATAGAATGTGTTATGTTCTAAGTCATATGCTTGTGATTTTGGTGATGGTAATGATGATTTCATTGACAATTGAAGTGCAAGGCAATGAACCTAGTATTAATGTTACCCTTCTCAGACCACCCATCAATGACCCTAGCATTAGTGTTACACTTCTCAGGCCACCCATCAATGACCCGAGTGTTACTATTCCAGTTCCAAGACCACCTACTAATGACCCAAGTGCTACAGTCCCTATTCGGAGGCTAGTTCCCCTGAAGGACCCAAGTCTTACGAATCCACTTCCCAGAAGAAACTCCCCTCCTTTTCCTCCATCTTTCAATGAAAAGATGATTGACGTTGAGACATGCTTTGCCAACTGCAAGAAAAATTGCAAAGAAAGGCATCGAATAAATGTTATCTTTTACAAGAGATGTCTCACTCTATGCCATCTAAATTGCTCTTATATACTTTTCCCTTAGTAAAGTCTCTGTATTTTGGCCCAAGTCCTTGAGCATCGTTTCAGCAATCAACCTCAACGACTGTGCCCCCATCTCTTGCCTCTTTCATCAGTAGTATATGAAAATGTGTTATTCATGATGTACAAGTTTTAAATGTGATTCAAACTGTCAATGAGTTTTTTAATACACTTATTTTCAATTAGTACAATGGTTTTTTTTATACATCATATGTATTCTCATATTTTTTTAATGTAAGATTAATCTCTTTCAACTAACCACTAATGAATAATTAGTGCAATGATTTGAATGTAACATACACATATCATTAAAAATTATATAAATTATATATATTATCAAAAAGATTATATAAATTATGAATTTTATTATTTGTATCAATATCTAAATAACAAATTATTTTATTATTATCAATTATTGTATATTCTAATCATTATTTGTTTTCAATAATTATTATTATGAAAAGCTATCAAAACAAGCCAAGCAAATTCAACAATAAATGCGTCAAGTTAGGCGGTTTATTTAAGAATTTAATTTAATTTAATGTATAGGCTGGTCATTCGCCAGTCCAGTACAATTCTATAAGATTAGTTCGGTTCAATAGATCAACTCATATAAATTAATAACTATAAAATATTACAAACATAAAATCATTAAAATTAATTTTTAATAAAAAAATAAATATATATAAAAATTTAAACATAAATTTGTAATTTAAGTAAATGAACCCAATAAAAAAAAGTGATTTTTTTTAATTATACAGGCAAATACGACCATAAAAAAACTGCCTACCCATCCTTCAGTTTTTCAAACGAGCTTAAAAGGAGTAGCTTCTTTATGTGATGTTAAATTAAATCGAAATAAATATTTACCACTCTTAAAAAGGGGTAGCTTCTTTATGTGATGTTAAATTAAATCGAAGTCAATATTTACCACTCAGGTTGGGTGAGAGAAAAAGATGAATAAAAATTAAAGTTTAATTATTAATGTAAAAAAAATCAAAGTAGATATTAAAAAATCGCTTAATTAAAATAACTTGTTTCTTTACTTACCCATAACCTTTAAGGCAAATTAGTAACATTTTAAAATTCCAAAAGATATGTAGCAAACTCTTGTAATGATTATGATAATTGTTAAAGATATATATAAAAGTATTCATGTGCCTTTATTTAATAGCTTAAACTTTTAAGATAGTTGGTTCAAGATATAATATCAAAACTTCTATGACTAAGTGGTTAGGAATTCGATTAGAGAGTTGGTCAATGACGTAACAATTATTCGAATTGTCAAATACTTTAAATGATGTAGATTGGATGATAATATAGACAAGTTTTATACTTAAAGTAAATCAAATTTTCTTAATCAACAGTTGTGTTTCATATTTCTCTTAAATTGGCATTTTGTGTTCCATGATGTTACCATTACATTATATTAAAATTTATATAACTAAATTTTGCATACGCATGACATAAATTTTTCCACAAAATAATAAAATAAAATAAGTTTATATTTACATCATTACATGAATAATAAAAATAATTTAAATTAGTATGAAAATATTTGAATAAAAATAAATTTTAGTTGTCCTTAAGTCTTTTTTAATTTAATGTCAAACCCTTTTAACTTATATGCACATCTCAGACCGCACTAATAAAAAATTTACAACATTTTTAAAGAAAGCTGCAATCCTTTCATAATTTAACTAATATTTTTCTTGTAATTTTGTTTTTTGAAGCAACTTATCTTTTACTTGCTATTCGAAAAAATTATAACTTATGTATGCAAAGATTGTATGTGAATAATAATTTGGGAAATTCTATGGAACCCGTGGACAAGTTTGGGTTCCAAAACCCGTGCCCATGTGGTTAAATATAAAGTGTCGTTCATAATTTCGAATATGAAAATTTGCAAGAGAAACGGCGTCGCAGCTCTCCCGCCTCCGAACCTCTGCCTCAAGGTCTCCCTCAATCACGCCCCCTCCACCCAACTGGCTCATGGTCGCCATCAAGAGCTCCCAGGCCACCTAGAGGTGTCTGCCAGAGAATTTCCACCACCACCCCTCTTCGGTTTCCTCCGTCAAGGTCAAGCTTTAGCATTTGATCTTGTCAATTCTCGATGACCCGATTGTGAACCGAGTCTTTGTTGTAGTTGGTTTTCAAAGCTCCGAAATCAAGTTCGCTCTCCTTTTCCATTTTCCGCAGCTTCTTAGATACTCCCATCCCATGTGTTCCTGTCGAAGTACCTGAACCAAGCTCGTCGGAGTTTCACTTTTCCGTTTTCCAGGTTCTGCGATGGCGAGGAGCAGAATTACAAAAGATTCGGGAAGGTGCTTTGCCAGAGTTTGTTTTGTACACCATTGATGGTAACAACTCAAAGAGCGAATGAGGTTACATGTGGGTCGTTGGTAATCATCAAAGTTCCCACAACAAAGTTTCATCCAATTCTCGTCAAAGAAAAACAAAATTTTCTCATAATCTCAAAGAAAGAGAAAGAGAAAGAGAACTTATAACAGACATCCCTTTAAGATAGAAAATGAGTAAGTTCGACTAAGGTGACATTCTATGTTCAACACCGAATTATTCATTTATTTTTCTCCGACAATAACGATGGCGGTGACAGTCATTGCTGAATGTGAAAGAACCACCGTAAGATGTACAAGATTCATTGGTAGAATCCTCATGGGGGCTAATTCCTTTGTCCACATCAGTACGGGTTTTGGTACCCATGATTTTGCATGGTACCATGGCAATCCCCTAATAATTTATATGCCAGACCACCTCTCTCTCATTTTTTTTTGGAGTAAATAGTTATTTGGTCTTCTAAAGATATAAGTAACATTAGTTTAATACTTTAATAATTGTTGACATAAAATTAGTCTTTTAATGTTAATTTTTGATATTAAATTAGTCCTTCAATGACATAAAATTATCATCTAAAAAGACCAATTTGATGTTACACAATTGTTAAAGGACTAAATTAATCTCACTTGTATTTTTAGATAACTAAAATAAGTATTTACTTTTTTTTCCCCTTCCTGTTGTTGGCGTTGAAAAGATCTTCAAATGATTTTGTATACAAATGGAATTCTGTTACGTAAAACAATTAAAAATAAAATAAAAAAGTGGTTATAGGAAATTGGCATTGGTTCTTTACTTCATTATTAATGTTTTGTTTGGGTGAGAAAAGAAAATAAAAAAAAAAAGAAAAAGAAAATGAAATTTTATAAAATAATATATATGTTCATATATTTAAAATAAAATTAAGCATATATTTTTTTCATTTTATATAAACAAACAGACTTTCTATAAAAAAACATAAATAAGTAAATTCTTTTTTTCATCATGACAAATAAATAATTAAATTCTACAATAGAGACGATGCTGGTTTATCCAAATGTGCAATGAAAAAGTAAAACAAATGGACTTCTGCATGTACACTCGTTCTGCCATTTGTCTTAACAAATCTCTTTTTCTTTTTTTCTTTTTTTTCATTTTCTTTCAAATGAAATTATATTTTGTTTTGTATCAACAAATCTTTCTTCTTGCCTTCAATAGTGGCCTCTACCTCTGTTCTCTCTAGAGTCAGCGAAGTAGAGGAAAGCAAACTCTCTTAAGAGGCATGGTAGGACCCTTTCATGGATTGGGGGGGCCTACGAGTTGAGATTTGAGTTTTGTTTTTGCTTGGCATTTTCATTGTCTGGGTTCTTTGGATCTGTATCAAGCGCTCCTCTGATATGTTGTTTTGGAGTCAAATTTGAATACAAGTAGTTTCTAGATGGTTCGGTTTCCTCTTCTCGTCATTTTCTCCTTAGTTGAGTGAAGAAAATTTTTTTGGTGGGTCCCACACCTCTTTTTTCTTTCCTCTCTGTTTTCTTTCGTTCTCCAAACCAGAGAAAAGTACAATTTCTACTCATTTTCTCTCTTCCTAAATTCTCTCTTCGCAATTTCTCTTGTTCCAAACAAACCATAAAGGGGAAAAATCATAATAATGCCTCGTTTTCTAATTTTATGATAATTTAGAATAAACTCCTGTGACAGCCCAAAAGGCAAAATCTTCAACAAAATTCAACGTCTATTGTTTTTCGTGAAGAGTAATTATTTCTAAAAGATAATTCTTATTTTCAGCGGTCGCCATATTTTTTATAATAATCTATTACAAGTTTACAACAAAGGGTGTCAATTATAAATCACGAGCTTGTCTTCAATTTTGGTAAGTTATCACATCAAACAGAAAAAAAAAAAAATCGGTTTAAGAACAAATTTTAGAAGAAGTAGAATTATAGAATATGCAAAGAAATTATTGGGTGAAATCTGTGATCATCGTAATGATGATGGTTCCATTAATGGTACCCAAAATACAAAGCCATGATCTTCTTCAGCCACAGCTTTCCATGTCCGTTTCCCATCCTCTATACCTACTTCAAGCTAAAAATGTGGTCGAAGACCTTGAAGAGTGCTATGCAGAGTGCAGGAGAGTCTGCCACGAGATACATTCATACAATAACATTGAATTCAAAATGTGTAAGATCACATGTTATTTGAAGTGTTACTATAACGAATGGAGTTGAACTACTGAGGTTATACAAATCAAGAGACTCAATATGATATATTACAAGAAGGATTGTGATTTCAATTTAATTTGCTCTGTAGCAATTTACAAAGAGATTGATGCCGTCGAGCGACACTATGAGCATCTTCATGTCATGGATTTGTACAAGTGTGTCTTACTTTGTAGTTTTCATTTGTGTCGTTGACGTTCAGAATTTTATTCTGAGAAATATTGTATCTACAATAAAATACGCATTAAGCAATTATTTTAAATTTACCCCTTGTAGCCTTCTTTTTCCTCATTTTTAGACCAAATCATACTCATATTATTTTATTCCCACAAACATATAATTTTTTTAATATTGGAAGTGACAATGGCACCCTGAGTACGGGAGAAAGATAAGTGAAGGATGAACATTTAACTTCATCAATTGAGCTCAATGATAGTTGACAAAATATATAATCTCAATACAGTATACTGAAGAATTTCACAATCAAAAATCGAAAGGTTATTCAAACATTTGAATTCAAAATTCTAATTTCTCAAGAATCTTCGCACCCTTAATCAGTGTAATAGAAGTTAAGCTCAAATGGAAGCCAGGTCGCTTGGGCACTTGCTCTTGCTCTAAAATTTCTCATATTGATATTGGAATGTTACTGCCAAGTGGTATATTCTTACCGGCAAGATCCATAGAGCTATTAAAAGGAAATTTTACAGAACCGAAGGCTTGGTTCCTAGTTACCTACCCCTATCCAAATTAGCAGCAATGTTAGTGATCAATAAATATAAAAATCGTGGATATTATTTGCTATCAATCCCAAAACTCGTTCAAAATATAGTAATGAAATGTGCCAACGATTAATTGAACCCGGCATAAATAAAAACACGAAGAGCCTCTTTTATAGGGAAAAGAAATGAAGGAATTCTGCATTTCAATATTGCAGGTCATTCTATAATGAATTCTATGTTTGTCCGCTACCTCCTAACAACAAAAATGCAATTCATTAAAGAGTACATATCAAGCGGTCTGCTCTTCAACATCTCCATTTTCAGCATCTTCAGCAGCCGCAGCAGCCATCAACTCATCAAAGTTTGCAGTCTTCCCAAGCAATATTTCAATCTAAAACACGATATATCACGTGTAGAACTTAGAAGGAAAGTCATAAAGCAGAATCCAAAGCCATCGGTCGGAAGGATTAAGACAGACATATTCTAAAGTCAGCAAGAATTGTGTTTCCACCCTTACCTTGGCCTTTTGGACAGGTCTACCTCTAGAATCATCCTTTATGTCAACAGTCGATGTCATGATTTCTGTATAAAGATTCCGTCATGAATCAAATTTGATTGTTCAATCATTTGAGTACCAGAAAGAGAGGGGAGAGAGAGACGTTTCCCTCAAAGAAAAAGAAGATAGTATCTCACTCTTTTCAACAGCAAGCCCATTATTTTTCAAAATTTCAGCAACAGTAACCACCGTGGCAATAGCTGTGACAATAAAATAAAAAGGAAATCAGAAATTGTAAAAGCGTAACCAAGGAATGGGGTCGGGAAAGATAAATCTAGAAAGGAATGACTCAACATATAAATCATGAAGTATACTGCATCTTCTTCCTCATTTTAATTTTGAAATATTGTTCTACTATCCCAGGTAATAATAGAACTGTCTACAGAATCAACATAGCACTTTTGATAATTAAAAAAAGATTCTCTAGTATAAATTTCTTCATTGTAAATATATTTAGCATGGCTATTGTAACAGATTTTTCCAGAACATTTCTATATTTTGTCAAATTAAATAATTAATTATATTTACACCCCAGCTTCAAACTATAAATAGGTGTTTAAATTGGAAGAAGGGCCCTTGGGAGTAGAACTTCAGGGTATACACTAGACAAAAACAAATCTCACAGCACCTCAAAATAAAGTGTGGTTAAACAAATAGCTTACCCAA
The DNA here is from genome assembly GCA_023212625.1 of Styphnolobium japonicum. Taxonomy (NCBI): domain Eukaryota; kingdom Viridiplantae; phylum Streptophyta; class Magnoliopsida; order Fabales; family Fabaceae; genus Styphnolobium; species Styphnolobium japonicum. The sequence goes on along the minus strand of JALBWW010000007.1, from coordinate 6,118,880 downwards.
TTCGTCTTAAGCAGATTTGCCAAGTTTATATTGTGATCCCTAGCTCAAAGATGCTATGTGTCAGCAAACCTATGCTAACTTCAGCTTATTTGGGGTTTGAAGGGAGCAGGAAGGGGAGATTATTAAGCTTTGAAACTGAGCATAAAAGGGTATAGGCCACAACATACTTAAACATAACCCTTCTTTGATCAGAAGCACAATATTTGGAGTTTGTATGAGTATACAGGTCATGCATCAAACAAATCAATCATGTCTAGATTCAGTGTCAGATTTCATTCACTCCGTTTTCTCTGTTCTCATTTTGTTCCCATACAAACAATTATGGCATACAGCCAACAAGTTACCTCAAGTCTCGTTCAAAAGTCTTTCCTACAGCAATCAAAAACAAATATCTCTTTTCAATGCATATGTTACATTATTTATTCTCAAATTTCAATTTGTCTTTACATATGATACATTAGCAGAATGAAACTTTTTTCTTCTTGAGAAACATATTAGATCCTAATAGGCTAATACAATAAGAGTATACCTTGCTTTACTATGCCACCTCTTTAACATTGGAACCTAGGTCCAATAGCGTATTTGTTCATTGAACTGCATTTTAGTTTCTTTTAGATGTCTGTACAAAATAATTATAATAGTATAATATCAAAGTTTACTTATAACGCCAATGCTCCGAAGAACTTCAAATTTCAAACGGGCATGAACCTAAATGTCTAAAACATCAACTCACTTCAGAAAAAAAGAGCAAGAAGGGGGATGCCAAGAAGAGAAACCCTCTAAACTCACATAAGTTTCATAATGGTGGTAGCCACCACCACCCACCACACTGCATACTGATGCTGCACCAAATCTATGTCAGAAAAGAAAACTCAAGGTTTGGAACAGTTCAAAACTAAAATCCTGCACAAGTTCAGGGCAGGCAGTGGCAGCCAAAGAAACCTAAACAACACTTTAACCACCTGTTCAACATGAAGATTTACAGAGACTGCCTATAAGAAAATCATCTTTAAGTAGACTGATATTTACATTGTGCACCCAACTCCCAAAAGTAACATCTTGTGTTCAATGAAGTTTTGATGTATACCATTCTTCAGTTTTTCACAATTCTCTATCTCACATAGTAATAGTGACCAATGTAATAGCTCAAAAATACTCAAACCAATAAAAAGGAAGAGTCCACAATACCAACCAATAATCAATATAACCGAACCTTCATCAAAAGCACAATTGAATTAATAAAAATTATAAAGCAGAGAACTGGCCAAGAATTGAAGGAGAGGTATTTAGTTCCAAGATTTGATACCCATTCCTAGTGCTGAGAGCTCGACCTCATTATGCTGTTGCATATACCTCTGCAAAAATAACGAGTATCAACAAAATTGAACGAAACCCAACGTGGCCACAATAATTAAACGTGAAAAAAAAATCACAAGTTTCAAAATTTTATATCGAAACGAAAATTTTGCTTAACACACTCTTCGTCCCTTTTTCCAACCACTACGATTGCAAGCAAATAATTTTCCGCAGACCCAAAAAGAGAAAAAAAGCTACTTGAATTAAAAAAAAAAAGGGTACCCAGAAATCATGTCCCCCCAAGATTCCTAAAAAAGAAGAAATGCGAAAGGATTAAGAATACCTTGGCGAGATTAACGTAGAAAAAGAGGGGCTTTTTGGTGTTAGAGACCTGAATGCGATTCTTCTTATAAGAATCGGAGATGTTGATGTTGTTCACTCCCTCCGTGATTGCTTCCATTGCTGTGTCAGTGTGAGACTGAGGCAACAAATACAAAAGCGATCAAAAAAGAAACCCTAATCAATGAAATTTCACCCAAATCCAATTCTTCTTCTGATGTGTTGAGAAAAAAGTACAAGTTGGGGGATTGGGCCATGGACATGGGTCTTCGTGGACCGTGTTATGGCCTGCTTCCATTAGCGGTAATTTTAAGACCCAAAATTACTTTAAACCTTATCACCCAAAAAAAAACACATAAAAAAAAAAACAAGTTTAAAACTTTAAACCTAAGTTTTAAAAGAATATAATATGACATAAAATAAAAGGTTAAAATATATTTTACACCCTTTAACTTTATCTTAATTGAATTTTATCCTCTAACTTAAAAAGGTGTAATTAATTCCTACAAAATTTATTTATGAAGTATAGAACTTCTCCTATCAAATACCTTTGAAAGAAATATGCAATTGAATGCACGCAGATAAGATGAAGATGATTAATATTGTTAATTATTTGGATAACATTTGAAAGGAATGAGTTTTAAACTCCATTAATAAATCTTGTAGAGGTAAATTATACTTTTTAAAAATCTTATGGTATAAAATGCACATGAGTTAAAGTTAAAGGGGACAAAATATATTTTTACCTAAATAAAACATAATGATGTTTTTTTTTCTTGAAACAGTGGTCATAATAAATTCATGCATTATATAGGAATCCATATGTATGAGTTAAGGGTTCATTTGGATAAGCTATTAAAAATAAGACATTTTTATAGATTTTTTTCTAGAATAGCTTTTCTTTTTTTAAAAAAATTTATTTTACATTTGAATGTAATGTTTAAGATGTACTTTTAAGTAATATAATGACTTTTGAATTTGTTTAAATAAAAAAGAGCAAGATGATTTTTTATAGCAAAATTACTAAATATAAGATACCAAGAATGAGAGAGGGATGGTGGATTTGCAAGGAAAAAATAGAGGGCATAAAATATGAAAAAAAATTGTCAAAAAATTATATTTAAAACCATTTCTGCTTCTTTTTTTAAAGTTGAGGATCATTATTTTAAAAAAAATGGTAGCTTAGCTTCTTCTTTTATTTTTCATTTTTTTAAAAAAATTTCATCCAAACATATTTTTATAAAAAAAAAATTTAAATAAAAAAGTACTTTATTTAAAAAATATATACCCAAAGCTCTAAATGTTTTGAAACAAGTTACTTCTAAGAGAATTGTTGAGGCCTCTCGAGCACTGAAATGCTAGCATCGCGAATTCAAGTTTTCTTTATCTTTTTTTTTTGTCTCAAATATGTTTTTTTAATTAAAATTTGACAATTAAGTAAATAAATATATATTTTTTAGTTTTTAGCTAAAGAGACATAATTATAAATAAAGAAAAGGGACATAAACTCACGATGGGTGACCTAAATAATAAGTAAATTTGAGCTTAACAGTTGAAAGACATTTATAATATTAAGAGTTTGATCCATAAAAAATCATTTTTAGAAAGGGACTACCTTGATAACTCAAACAAAATTAGTTACATATTTAAAAGATGTGAAGATACAATGACAAGGGAAAAAGGAAATGATACATAAGATTTGATTCATCCCATTTAGTGTCATAAAACTTAGACCAGTCCTCAATTCAGGATAGGCACTAAATCACTATATCATTGGTTTAACCAATGACTTGCTAGTCAAACTGCATAAAATCATTTAAAATAATATATATTATTAAATTCATAATTCTATTCTAAACTAATTAAAATTCATAATTTACCATAATAAAAATACTTAATTTCATGTAGAAATTGCTATTAAAAAATTGTCTAATTAATATTTTTTATTTCTTTTTTACTAATATTAAGAGTAAACAAATATTTTAATCTTTTAAAAATACAAGTGACATCAGTTTAGTCCTCTAATAATTTAAGGATCATTTTGATGTGAAATATGTCATTAAAAGATTAATTTGATGTCTAAAATTGATATTAAATTATTGTTTTGATATATTTATTATTATAATATTTAATTGATGACACTTATATATTTAGATGACTAAAATAAGTGTGTACTCTTATATTAAAGGATAATTATCATTAATTATAACAAAGATAATGCTATAACTTTAAAAAACAAAAAAAAAGGATAATATCATAATTTAATAACACAACTTCCCCCGTGGGTAAGAGGGTACTCATTAAACCAAATAGTTTGAACTTGAACTTTGAAGTCTTAAAAGTTATAATGAGCAAGCCTCATAAATAGATAAAGTTTATCATTCCATTAATTACAAACAAAACTTTTTTACAAGACATTGATGAAACACCAAACGAAAACTCAAAAGACAAAAGTTAATGTTTACATGCTCTGCAAGATCAAAGAAGAGAAATCAAAGAGTCTTTTTTTTTAAGGGCGTGTTTTTCCTTCCCCATTTTCATTCATTTAAACCAAATAGTTATGTTGTGGATCTACTTCTTTGTCTTCGTCATTTCATGGATGGGCTTGGCGAGCAGAGGTCGTACCCACACAAGCTATATCTGCGGCAGCCATTTCATTGCCATTATTTTAATTTTGTTCAAGTTTTCACACACTCTCTCTCTTTCAACTTCTCACTCACTTCTTTGCATAATTCACATTTCTTTTGGATTTTGGTTTCTCAATTCACATTTTTCTAGACTTTTGGTTTCTCGCGGAGTCAACCAAGTTTTGTAACTCGTCCAGTTTTATTTTGATTTATTTTAGTTCTATCTGGTTCAATAACATATCTGATCTAATAGGCTAATCGAACTAGTTAGAGGATCGGTTCACCAGTTTACCAGTCTGAGTCAAGTTTTAAAACTTATCTCTCATTGCTTAAACTAATGATTCTTGCAAGATACAATACATTCCTCTATTATGTCCTACTAATGCATCCTGTGTAAGGGTAGAAATATATTAGGTGGCCTAATATAGATTTATGGCCTAATTTACTTTTAACTCAGCCTATTTTTAAACAAGTCGGACTTAGGATTTTTAAAATGGTTTATTTAGTTAATTAATTGGCTTAGCCTATTAGTTTTATATTAATATAATTTATTTATTTTATATAGAATACAATATTTTTTGTTAAATGCTAAGTATATTTGAAATTTATAAAGTTTAAGTTATATATATTCGCCTATTTGAATGTCTTTATGCAATGTAAGTCTAAGTAGACTTTTTAGGTCATGTCAGATTTTTATATTTCCATCAAAAGGCCAGGTTAGACAAAAAAAAATCATATGATAAGTAATATATTAAGTTAAAGCCAATGTTTTACAAATCAAGTCAGACTTATTTTAAGATAAATTATAACCTAATATAACATATTTTCACTCCTAATCTCGTGCACTCAACAAATCCTTACTTCTAGAATTATTGTTTTTCTCTCCTTAATTACAAGTTACAACTAAGCAAACCCATGAATATTTAAATAAAAAATCTATACAATAACAGAGACAGATGAATAAGTGCAATAAGCATTTAAAAATTTAGCATATAATTACCTTTGACTGAGTTCAGCATTAAGATATGTCACAGGGACCTTATTAATCGTTTAGGACTTTATTAATTAAGAACATCATATTCTAATGTACTCGAAATTGCACTATCAATACACATGCATATGCTTTCTACAAAAGACTCAATAATTAAAATGATACTTGTGCTACTTGCTTTGCTAAGGAATCTCTAGAAGTTTTTTATATGGTAGTGGGTGATGATGATGGACAGCTTCAAATTAACTTTATGCAACTTCGCTGTCTGGTCTGGTCTGGTCTGAGGTGAAAATCGACCTGAGACTTGAAGTCCAACAAGTTGCCAGTCTAGTGTTACATATGCACTGGTTCCATTTGGGGAATGTTTAGTTTGGCCATTGTGATAAATCCATGTGACATGTGAGCATGTTTTAAACTTTTGGGTGATGTCACTCTTGGCCATTCCCATTTCCCACTCATTTTGAGTTAAAATATAATGTACCATTTCGATGCAAATTTCAGGCTATAAATATATTTTATAATGAACTTAAGTTTTGACAATAATAATAATGTTTAGTATTTTATATTGTTAACTATTAAATTTTAAATAATTTAACAATTATTAATTAAATAAAGGAATTATAATGAAAATATATTATATAATTCTGTTTTATAGATATATTATATTGACAAATCATTTACATTGACTTTTAGAGGAAAGACACTATTAAGAGCAAGGTTAATTAAGTGATGCTGTAAGCTCCAGGCTTATACTCGCCACATCTTTCCTTTATTGCAAGAAATGGTTAGTTCATGGACCACGGAGGTCCTTTTCAGTCTTTTCCTTATGTCTTCTAAACCATTCAGGAACTAGCTCTTTATTTCGAACGTTATTATTATTATTATTATTATTATTATTATTATTATTATTATTATTATATTTCTTAATTGATGACTTTGATAAATTGTTAAATATTAATTTTTTGGTGTTATACATAGTTAATTTTTAACTATTTATTATAATAATTAATAATTAATAAATATTTTAAAAACTATTTATGGAATAATTAAGCATTCACCAATCACCGATTCACCATATGCATTAGTGCATGTTGACGAGGACAAGCATGCAACCTTCACTTTCAGTAACTATCAAACAAAAAAGTAAGTAAAGTAACCTTCTTTCCGTCATTTTTTATACCAAAACATCGTATCAGGAGGTGGATTTGGCTTCTTACAAGGAAATCCATGCAAAACTCATTTTAATCTTAATCATTATTAACGCTTAGAATTCATTCTTCTCATTTTTTTTAATAATAAATTATTCATCTTATTATATATATATATATATTTTTTATTTTTTTTTTAAAACAGCCACCTTTTATATAGTTGTTTTAATGAGTATAACTTGATATTATTTTGGTATTTATTTTTTTAAAATATTAATATTTAAGATAAATTAACAAGTATTTATTATTTATTATTTATAAATAATTAAAATTTTAAATATTTATTATAAATTTAACAATTAATAAATAACTCTCCTTAAATAATATATCTATCAAAATATCACAACAACTCCATTTAAAATGATAACAACGTTATTTTCTAAGTTTCTAGGTACAAACAGTCTCGAAAGAGTTCATTAATAATCTATTAATCTATATGATAAAAAAATACTAATGGGATTTGATCATGAATTAATTTGAAAACCAATTTTAACATTCATATATAATTCGAACTTAAATTTTTTATCACTAAATTAAATATTAACAATTTAGTATAAAAACCTCACTCTCTCTTAATTGACAATAGTTTTTCTATTAGTTGTCAATTATTTTTATTGAGTTGTCAACATTTAATTAAATAAATAAAAAAAAGGACAAAAAAAATGAGACAAAAGATTTGATTTCATAATATATATATTATAAAATATAATTCAGGGTCAATGTCACTGTCACTCATACATGACTTTTATTATTTTTTACTCCTTTAATATATAGCTTTATTTTTTATGTATCCAAAATTTAGTTAAAAAATTCAAATTCAATTCAAGTTTAATATATTTGATTTAATTTTATTTAAGTGATAATTTTAATTATTCTAAATTTTAAAATTTTATATTAATTTAAATACCAATTACTTATTTATCTATTAATAAGTATAATTAATAAAGATCATATACCATAACATATTTAGATTATTAATTTTTTTTAAATTAACTAAATATCAATTATACTTATTTACATGTTATTATAAATACTCAAATAGACATTTAATTTAAAATATTTTTAACCTTAATAAAATACTTTAAGTTTTATATTTTTATAATTTTTATTTTATTTTTTACATCTTACTAGACATTAAATATTAAATGTTTCATGAAAAAGTTAATTTTTATGAGTTTTTTATTTTGAGATAATTAAATTAGAAAATAATTAATTTATTTTTTAATATAAATTTGAAAATATCAAAATAAATGAGATATTATAATTTAAAAGAAAATTATATAGTACACTGCACAAATAATACAACAATTTATAACGTAAAGTAATGTTCCGTACTGATCTGAACTTATTTTCAATTTCAATTTGCTTATGCACTCATCGCCATGTGTATATGATGATCATTTGTAGTTAATTTTTAATTATAAATACAAAACTTGCGCGGATTCCTTTTAATAGAAATAATAATCATGTCATAAGTGGAGCCTTCAACTTTATGCCAAGTGGCATTTTCAATAATTAGATGCTAATTAAATTTTACAACAATCACGTATACAGATAACAATCACTTTCAGATTATTTCAGAATGCCAATATATATACCAAGCTTAGCTTTCGACAGCTACTTCTGGCGTCCCAAATTTTTCTTATATTAAAAATATACTTTAGAAATGATCGGAATATCCTACAATTCGAGATATATATATATATATATATATATAACCAATTTTTATTTTTGTTTAAATACAACGTAATAAAACACGTAAAAATACATTATCCTAAAAGGCGATATACCCTTTATTGCACTGATTTATATGTTTTTTTTTTACCCAAGATACTTTAACCCGGCCAACTTCTATGTATGGAATGGGCTCATGTAAACCACTAATCATTCGCCGTTCAAAGAGAATTTTAGTATGAAGTATTTTCATATAGTTCTCATGTGTCATCTCTCATGTATCTTTTTTTTTTTTTTTTGGGTGAATTCTCATGTATCATCTTTGATATGATGTTTCATGTTTTCATGTATATCTCATATATATCATCGTCATATCACATACTAATAATTGTTTAAATTTTATAAAATTTGAGGTGAAAATTCTAACATGATAATTAGGTATAATTCAACTATTTGAATTATTTAAAATAATTTCTCCAATGACTTATAAGTCAATAGATGTTAATTCACTTGAATTCATGATACACTTGTTAGTAAATGAGGATTGTTAACCCTTTTATTCTTAATTTTAAAATTAATTATTAAAATACACTGCTTTTCAAATTAATTACTCATATATTGTTATTTTTGCAACATTAATTTTTTTTTTACTTTCACGTGAGTCACGTCAACACAGTTGACATAATCCACTTGGGTCACTCCAATACGGTTGGTGTGATCCATTTAAATCATGCCAAATGTATTGGAGTGATCCACTTGTATCACACTAACCGTGTTAGAGTGATTCCATATATCACGTTAACCATGTTAAAGTAAGATAAATGATGAACCACTAACACGTAAAGATAATCTATTTCTTAAACTATTATATCATGCTCGTCTACTGTGGTGCCCTTCCATATGCTCAGTGATAGAAATTGATCATATCAATATTTCGTACTAGGAGTAGTGCTGTAGCCTAATTGTCTCTCATTTTATTTATATAAAAATATTAGTTTAAAAAAGTGGAAAAGAAATTGTTCTCTCACAAAAAAAAAAATTAGATTATGAATGTGTTTGGATAAGTCTTTTTTAAAAAAAAATTGTTTGTATTAATAAAAAAAAGTAATTTTAACATAATCAATTACTATTTGGATAAGCTTTTTGAAAAAAATCTAACGTTAAAAAATATTATTATTTTGATACTTTTTTTTTTGCAAGCCACATTTTGAAGTTTTTTTTAAAAAAAAGCTCATGTCGTAGATTAGAAAAAAAATAAAAAATGACTTTTCTATAACTATATCCAAATATAAAATAATTTTTACTTTCTATAAAAACTCTACTAAAAAAGGTTATATCATAACAATATATATTTTTTAAACTTATACAAATGCACCATATGTTAATGAAAGAAGGCTTTGTTCTCATGCTGAAATCAGTGCTTGCATAACGAAAGAAGACTTTGGCCTCCGAATATATGTTTGGATTGAAGGAATTTAGAGGGAAAGATATAGGAGAGATAATCTTTCATTTCTAAATTAATAGAATTATAAAATATTTATAAAAATGAAAAAGATATGATTAAAAAATTACATGATAGTTTCTCATTTAATTCATCTTATTTTAAAAAATTACTAAATAAAGAGAATATGAATTTAAAATGAAAAATTATCCCTCACCTCCTTTCCCTTCTAAAATCCTCAATCCAAACAATACCTGAAGGTTTGTGTTCGATTCAAATTTAGAATATCTGTCATTTGAGTTTGTCATATAAAAAAATTGATATAAAAATTCTGCATTAAACAAAAAATTGTTGGGCTTTAATTATGTAAAACTATTAACTATATATGGAATCCTATCCAAAGACTTTAGTATCTATATTTTTTTTACAAGACAGACATACTCATAAAAAAAATTCACACAAAATCTTTTAAATTCATCTGATCTCATATCTGTGCTTTTTCCACATCATATCTCATCTCATATTACTATTATGACTGATGTGAAGCTCTTTAGCTTCAATTCACCTCTCAACTATACATACAAACAAAAGGTAGTCTTGCCTAAACGATCTATTTTTAACGAATTCCTCAAAACCATGATCCATTGTTACTTATATTTATTTCAAATTGTTGGATAGATTTTTTTTCATCAGAGGATGCATAACTAAGAATAATTTATAGTAGGAAAAAGTGCATCCACAATTCCTAAACTTTGACCCATTTATAAATAATTATCATGAATTATAAAATCTTTTAATTTAATCTATAAATTATATCAATTATCGTAATAGGTATTTTCATCAACTCTTTCTTAAGTTGTTAACGAAATAAAAGTGTATTCAGATTCTTTAAACTTTGTCAATTAGTATATAATCATCATAAACTATAAAATCTTTTAATTTAATCTTTAAATTATAACAATTATCGTAATAAGTCCTTTCTTCCACTCATTAAGTTGCTAATAAAAAAATGACGCAACATGATCGTCACATTCCTATTTGTCTACAATCCTAACCATTCATCTTGATTTTTATTTACAATTTTTTTAATAATTATCTCTTTATAACTATTTAATAATTCTTTATAAATTAAAATAAACAAATTAAAGAAAGCCTATTACAAATGACGTGATCAGATTAGGGAGTTTCTTTTTTTTAATAATATTATATACTTTTTAATTTCTAAAAATCAAATAATTAGGTAAAGAGAAAAAATTATAAAATAAAATAATTGATTAGGATTATAATAGATAGGCGGTGTATATTTTGACACTAAACAAGTAGTCAATAAGTAAATATAAAATATTATTTTGATTTCTCATTTTTTTTATATTTAATTTTATAATCTAATATCTCAATAATTAAAATTTACTTCAATTTAGTTATTTTAATCAAAATTTTCATTAAATACACATCACATAATCAAAATAAAAAGTATACCTAGGTCTTCCTTAACCTTGAGCACATTTACAAATAGCTATCATGATTGATATAGTTTAGGGATTAATTTGGTGATCGTTTGTAAATTGACAAAGTTTAAAAAGTCTTGATGCACTTTTATTCAGTCAACAACTTAACAGAGAGTATATAAAATGACCTATTGCGATAATTAATATAATTTATGGATTAAATTAAAAGATTTTATAGTTCATAGTGGTTATTTACAAATGAGTTAAAGTTTAGGAGATGTGAATGTATTTTTTTCTTTATAATATTTCTCTCAAATTTTTAATAGGATTTAATAATTAAAAAAAATATGAGAATGAAATATGGCAGACAAATAATTTAGTGAATCAAGAGGAATTTTTCTAAGTCCAATTTTCAGTATACTAAGAAATTAGATTCTAAATTAATAGGAATGAACACCTCATGAACCTACTTACATTGCGAGAGGATACTAATACTTTTACGTTACTTTTTGCGACACTACTTTTACGCTTTTTTTTAGATACGATAACTAATAACTTATTATTCAGTAACCAAATTTTTAAACAGTGATAAGCAAAATTATCTATATAAAATAGAAAATTAATAACAAACAAAGCATAGCTTGCTAAAAATTAATTAATTAATTAATGTAATAAAAAGTACGTAGTGTGAGAATATCATCGTCGTCCAATCCAAAACATCCCGTATCATTATTAATGCGTATGGATCATCACTAAATTATGACACTTTCATAGCAGTCACTTGTACACCTATCATCTTATAGTAACCCTCAAATCATGGGATTAATTTAGCAATACTTGAATTATTTGTACGTCTCGCTTAAAAGTTCAAATATCAAATCTAATCTTTTAGTGCGGTAATAATATATACACGATATATAGTGTTTCTACTAGGAGTAATGACAAAGCTTAATCTCATTTTTAGCCCAAAAAAATAATAATTCTGGCCTACTGCCAACAAATTCTTGCTAATTTAAGTATGAAATACTTTTTGCCAGAGATCCACATGCTCGACCTTATACTTACCATTTACTATCTAATGGATCGAATGAAATTGATCAAATCTCGGCGAATCGACATTATTTGACTTTTGTTTTAAATTATTATGGGTTGGTCGTATCTCTTACCATGAAAACGATGACAGGATCTCACTAGCAATTTGGCATGGACCACTCCAGATAGATAGCCTACCTTTGGGATAATTGCGGTCGAATTTCATGCAGACAACTTATGGTCAATGATGTGATTAATTGTTCATATATATATATATCAAACTCGTAAAGCGAGTGTTTAATTAATTAATGAGATAGCTAGCTAGTACCATTGAATGACATATATTGTAGTATATATATAATTTAAAATCGATATAAGAGACCCATAAGAGGTGATTCAAGTTGTAAGTAATTTTGAGCTCAACAATTGAGAAACTTATATAATGTCAAAGATTCAAGCCTATGTGATAGCACTTGTGGAGATGAATAATTTTAGTATCTCAAACAAGACTAGTCTCACACTTAAAGAATGTGTGAATATTTAAATATATATATATATATATTAATGTTTAAATTTGAGGGTTTCAACTATATTAAAATGGATATTGTGGTTTTAATTATATTTAAACAGGTGTTTGCTCACTTGGTCAAATATTTTACTTATGTTAGTCATAAACTGGGTTCAAATTCACAATACATTTGTTGGTAAGCAATTTGTAATCTCATTATAAATATTCATTGAGATTGATGATTTATCTTGATTTTGAATTGAGAATGAACTTTCTCCTCATCTAAACTTTTAAGTACCATAAAAAAAAAAGAATCATGTGTGAAGTTTATGAAAGATTTTCTTTTTTTAATTAACAATAGTTTAAGATATGAGAGATTATCATATTCTAAAGTTAGAGGGATGCTACAAGTCTCAACGAAAACTTATAAAGATTCGAACCCAATGCATTTTTGTTAATACTATTTGATCCAGCCAATTAGGTCAACTATCGTTAACCTGAATTCTTATATATATATTACATATAAAGAGGGTTTCCTCTTCTTCTTTTTTTAGTGCAAACACTATTTAAACTCAGATCATTATATTCACTTAAAAAAAATTCACCTCAAATATATCAAAAATAAAATTAATAGAATGCATAAGGCATGCCACTTTATTGAGGATTACTTTAGTACACATGTGAGTTGTTAAACATTTATTGGTTGTTCATTACATTTACTATATTATTCAACATTTATTATAAAATTACCGTCAATAAATATATAATAACTCATCATGAGTATCGTACTCATATATAAGGATACCATGTCTGTGAACAACATTTGACATATAGAATTTTGATGATAACCAAACAAAGGTTTTCGCACCAAGAGAACAAGAACAAGATCACAAGGAGTACTCAAGACTTATAGGTTTTTACTTACCATTGTAAGAGTATTTAATTGCTTAAATCACTTAGCAAGCAATTTATTTTAATCTTACAAAACTATTTCTAAAATAAGGTTTGATAAAAAGAAAGTTATCTTTAAAATACTTTGGAAAGAATTTTTTTTTAACTTGATCAAAAATGAGTTTTTAAGTCACTTGTAGTTGACTATAAGGTTGGTGTAGTCGACTACACAGTTGTAAAATTTTAAGTTTACAACGTTTTCTAAAAAGTCAGAACAAACTTGTAGTCGACTACACTAGGCAAAACTTTGAAATGCTTATGTTCTTGTAATGTCCCAAGGACACTTGTAGTCAACTACAATGTTGAAGTAGTCGACTACAATGTTGATAAATATACACATCTGTTAAATATGAGTAAACTCGAGGACACTTGTAGTCGACTACCAAAGCTATTGTAGTCGACTACAACGCTTTAAAAGTTGTTCCTTTTTAAAAGCTCATAAATCCGATGAGACATGTAGTTGACTACATATTATTTTGAAAATATATCTCAGATGTCCTTTACTTTTAAAAAGTGTCTGAGAGCTATTATAGTCGACTACTTTGTAAGTGTAGTCGACTACGTGCGTTTTTATAAAATAAACTTTCATGTTTTTAAAAGTCAGAAAGGCATGGTAGTCGACTACAAAGGTTGTGTAGTCGACTACACACGCTCCAGAAATTCTTCCAACGACTAGTTTAAGCAATGATTGAATATTCACCTACTACCCAACGGATATAATTTTATGAGAGCTATTTATAGCTCATCTAAATGAATTTTAAAATAAGACCCAAGATCATAAATTCATTTTAAAAGAGCTTTTTCTAATCTTCAGTTGATATAATATGTTTTCTATTTGAAAAAGCTTGTTTAGTGATTTGATCAAATACTCATCAGTTCCTCAAGTTGTATATCTGCTCTTGTGAGAGTTACAAACAACCAAAAATCATTTGATTATCTTGTATAAGTTCAAGAAGAGAAATTCCTTGTTGTATTGAGAGAGACTCTTGCACATAGAGGGTGGAGGATCCCAAACTAAGTGAAGAGTGCTCTATATTGTAAGGGTTTTTATCAAACACCCAAGTTAGAAGCTTGAAGTATTGTTGAAATCTCGAATGGACGATCTCAAGGACTGGACGTAGATCACAAGAAGTGATTGAACCAGTATAAATCTTGTTTGCATTCTCTCAACCCTTATCTTTTACTTATAAGTTATATTCTATCAATTTAACTAGCTTGATGTTTTTAATATTGTGAATTCTTGTCTTATATTTTATGTATTAAAGAGCTCATTATTCTTAGTCATTATCCTTTCCAAGTACATTGATTCAATATAATTAGTATCGTTGAAACAAACTTTGCGAAAGTTTTGAAAACTCAATTCACCCCCCCTCTTGAGTTATTGAAGTCACTTGGTAACAATGTCAACTCTTCACTTTATTTATTTGCAAAAAATCTTGATAAACAACTTGTGTTCCTGGTAAAATTTAGATGTTTTAATCCATGATATGATGCTCAATTGATAAATTAAACTTTATATGGGAAGTCCTTACCTATAATGTAGGGATTTGAAACCCATTAAAAGTATCTTGTGGTCAAGGTTAAGTTGATGCTCGAGTGAGGATTATCACTATACCCAATAAGTTTTAGGAGGATGTGCTAGGAGGATATAACATTACTCTTAAGTTAAAGATAACAAAGTTTTAAGAGTAATTAATGATATAACGTCCTAAAAAATTCTTCCAACATCCTCCTAATTATTTAAATAGAAAGTATTAAATAAAAAAAATAAAAACATTTAATGCATTGAGAATTCAAAAAACATTTAATACTTTCTTATTTGAGAAATTAATTAAAATGATTATTCAAAAGATTCATTAAGAGGATATAGAATTATAAGTTTTGTTAACAAGTTCCCTAAGGTCATCGTTTAAGAAGCATTTAATACTTTTAATAAATTCTCCTAATTACTTATTAAAAAAAGTCTTAAATGCTTTTTGAATTCCTAAGATGTTAAGTGCTCAACTTTTACATTTAATATTTTTGATTAGAAGTTGTTATGGTACTCTCATAAATATGGTACCAAGGGTGAGTTGACAAGCATTGATTGATGGTTGAATTTACAATAAATATTTAAAAGTCAATTAAATATAATTAATAGCTAAGAAATTCTTGACAACTCACCCTAAGTACTAATATCTTGAAAAAAATAAATACTTGAGTAATTTCCTTTTTATTTTAAATCTTTAACCAGTGTCCTTGGCACTCATTAACATGTCCCTATAATTATTCATTTTTTAATGATCATCAACAAGAGCCTCCATTCCATCTAGGCATATTTAGCAATTAGCAAAATTTTCAAAGAGATACAACAATTAGCTGATCTAGTGATACGCGCATAAGCATGTGTCTAGGCATCAACTACAATAATAAACTTGTACGTATGCCAGTATTTTAGTCTCTTGCTAATATTTGGAGACCACTCGAATTTTTCGAATTCTAAATTATTCTCCTACCCAATAAATCTCTGATCTAATGGTGACATAGCTGGAATTTTTCTAATCATCAGTCCATGATATATGGCCAATTTTAGAAGAATATAAAGACAGAAAGAATGTAAAGTTTTTTTTTTTTTTGTCAAACACTTTAATTAGCCTTTTAGGTCAAGTGGCGCATCGCAATATTTCTACAAATTAAACCCTTTACGCCTTTTATAGGATTAATCCACGATCAATAGTTTAAAACATAAGAGTTTTTACTACTTTTCAATCAAAGCAACTCCTACTGAGATTTAAGCTTGTCTTCTATCCCATGGGAGCGAACTTATTTACTAGCTCGACGATCCTCAGTTCATTGTCAAGCCCTTTTTATTATCATTATTTGTGTAGATGGTGAAAATAAAGGGCAAGAGTGCTGTTTGGGCTTTATATGAAAGTTTTAATGTAGATTAATTCATAATTTAATGTAAAGCTCATCCATAAATTGTCTATTGTTATAGAAGATAGTTTGCAAATTTCTTAATAACTTTTGATGGATTTAAGAATATGATTTTTTATAAAAGTGTGTCTTATTAAGATATGAATTTTATACAAATGTATCTCAATCGAGACATTATTTTTCATGAAAAAGTGTCTCAATTGAGACATAACATTTTATAAAAGTGTGTCTTCATAAAAATATAACTTTTTATCAAAGTGTATCTTTATATAGATATTACTTTTTATCCCTAAAAATGTGAGATTTTATTAAAATGTGTCTTAAATAAAACATGAATTTTGATAAAAGTATGATTTTTGGTTAAACGTATATCTTTGATGGTAATAACTACTTCTTATAAGAACATGACTTATTATGAAAATTTGCCTTTAATTGAGACATATCTCTTTGATGATGCCTTTTGATGGTCTATAAATAACATACTCCCATTGTCGGAGATGACCAATTACAAAACACAATAATAAGAGGCTAGGTAATTCTTCAATATTGTTAATTGCAGAATTCATAAGACTTCGTTGTATCTTGGAAGTGTTTTTGCCTAAACCTGATAACAAACTTTATGTGAGAGTAAATAATCTTCTAAAAAAAAGCGATTCTTCATGCCTAGAAATTTAGGTTTCAATTTCGTTTCAGTTTATCAATCTATTATTTCCAACATTTATTCTTAATTTTAAAAGTTTATTAAGTTAACTTTTAGTGTGATTTGTTAATTACCAATTACGATTATCAAAATTATTTTAGCAATATTATTTAAAAGATAATGCAAATATAGTATATTATCACATAATGAATATAAATAATTTGTTTAAAAGAAGAAGAGAGATAAATTAAAAAGAATAAGGAGAAAGGTATATCATTACGAAAATATAGCATAATATTATTTTTAATAATAATGGTATCAAATTAGAAATAAATGTATGTAATAAAACTTGAAAATAAATGTGAAAACATTTAAGATAGTTAAGAAAAATATTTTTAGGTGAAAAATTACCTAAATTTCTTTCTTTTATTGAAAGTTTTATAACTTAATTTTTCTTTTATAATGACAAGGAAAGGTTACGATAAATGAAAAAAAACTGAAAATGTTTAAAGAAAATTTTTTATACCCCTCAACAAATAACCTATATAAAAGTAAGGAAAAAAAAAGATACCATTAATATATAATATTATAAAGGAGTTTTTCATTTCGATATCTAATTTTAAAAAGTTGTTATGATATATTGATGAGTTTAATACTTAGAATGAATTGTTAATTATTTATTAATTGTTAAGTTTATAATAAATATTTAAAAATTTATTAAATATAAATAAAAATTAATAAATATTTAACAACTCATTTTAAGTCTAAATACACGAAGAAAAAAATGAATACTAAAGTAATTATCCTAATTTTGTTTTCCTTAAAATGACATTATTATTCATTTAAATAAAAAAATAGTAATCACTCTTTACTTTGTAATTACAACAGCCTCTGCAGTATTATTTATTATTTTAAATGCAGATTGAAAATTAAGAATATATAAATAGAAGAAAATAATATATATATATATATATATATATATGTTTTGGCATAAAGAAAATACATAAAAAATAAAGTAAACACAACATTCTTCCCTAGCTAAATTCTCGCCGATCCACAATTCGATGTGTTCGGTAAACCATTATTTTATACACGAACAGATGAACTTGATTGAAGAATCTGGAAACATCACACCACTTATCCTCTGTGGGATTTGGCTTTCCACCTGGCAACCATGAATTTTTTTAAAATAGAAAGATTCTACATTTTAAAATTTTTAATACTAGTATTTTAATATTCATTAACCTTTTATTTTAATAGAATGATTGTTTATGAAAAATTTCATTGAATACCATTACATCTACTGTTTTTCTAAATAATGATATGAACTTTTATTTCTTTTAGATTTGAACCATGGTTTTTTTTATACATTTTAAGTATGAGGCTTTGAGTTTAAAAATATGATAATTATTAAACCTTTTAATAATGATTATTTTGAAATTTGAATCTTTAATTTAATATTTGAGATTAAAGTCATTTATCATTTTAATTAATTATTTATTAATATGGTATAAAAATTTAAATTTATAACCTCTTATAAATTAATTAAAATGCTTTACGTCGATATAAATGATGTATCATTAAAACCATCTAGAGAGAAACATAATCTTACTTAGCGTAAAAATTACCTTAAGAATATCTTTATCATGTATAAAACAAAGTTCAAACTTATCAATATTTCACATACATTTATAATAATAATTTTCAAGTTTTAGAAATTGAGAAGTCCCATTCACATAACAAAATAAATATGGAACATGTAAGCTGACGTGTACCGGCCCCACATAACATAAGCATACGATCCTAGTCAGCAACGTGGAACTGACGTGTAAGACAAAATACGTATCTGACACGTATACTAAATACGGATACGTGGCTCACAGTAGTGCCATCATGGCCTCTATATAGAGCAGCACCCATCTCGCTATGTTCGTGTGCTTCCGTGGCAATCTGTCTCTCTCTCTCTGTCCTTCACTTCATTTTTCTGCCTCTTTCCTTCTTCAACTCTTTCTGGTCACTTTCTTTTTCTCTCAAGTTTTAATTTTTGGTTTTTGGATTAACATTTTCTTTGTGTTCAACTCGGTGGGGTGAGGAAATTTTCTCGAGAAAATGAAGGAAAGTGTAGGAAACCCTCTGCACCTTAAGTCTGTGAACCACATCTCCCTCATCTGCAGATCAGTGGAAGAATCTATGGACTTCTACCAGACTGTTCTTGGGTTTTTCCCGATCAGGAGGCCCGGCTCTTTTGATTTTGATGGGGCATGGTAATTTCACAGACATGATCATTACAACTCAATAAGAAAAACAATTTCAATTGAAAATAATGCCCAAGTGGCTTGTTGAGATTAGAAAGCCAAAGAACATGAGAAAATCCAAATTTTTGTTATTTTCTTTTTCTAGGGAGAAAGTTTTGGTGAATTTTCTTACTGTGCTAACTGTGTAGGCTATTTGGCTACGGAATTGGAATTCATTTGCTGCGAGCAGAGGATCCAGAGAACTTGCCAAGGAAGACGAAAATCAATCCAAAGGATAATCATATATCTTTCCAGGTCAGATTTTCATCCAATTATGTCATGTTTTATTTCATATTAAATGCTTGATTCAGTTTCGCAGTAAACCAAATTAAAGAAGTACATCAATGGACAATTAATTAATGATATTCTTTTAGTAGAAAAAGGAATCTTAGAATACAGGGAATCAAAGTGACACAAGAAAAAAATCCAGAGATAAAAAATAAATGAGTGCGGATATAGAAATGCGACCAAAGTTCAAAGATAGATGAAATCGTGATGCTTTCAGTGCAAAATTGTATTTGTTGGCCTTTATCACTTCGTGTCTTCGTACTTTGTATTTGTCTCGAGTTCTGAATTATTTCCCTGTCCCTTTCGTGGCAGTGGAGAAAAGACAAACGCAAACTATTATACAAGCGTTTTACTTTTACTTCTACTCGTAATGACTTCGTTTTCATGAAAAGACAAAGTGATTCAATTAAAGAGATATTATATATAATTTGTCCTTGGGTTGAACAGTGTGAAAGCATGGGAGCAGTGGAGAAGAAGCTGAAGGATATGGAGATTGATTACGTGCGTGCAACCGTAGAGGAAGGTGGGATCCAGGTAGATCAGCTGTTTTTCCATGACCCAGATGGCTTCATGATTGAGATATGCAATTGTGATAGCCTCCCTGTGATCCCCTTAGCGGGTGAGATGGCAAGATCATGCTCGCGTGTGAACCTTCAGATGATGCAGATACCGCAAGTAGTCCAGCAATTGTGAGCTTTCTGTGGTGGAAGTGGAAGAGTTGAATATATCAGGAGGAACTACTTCTTTTTATGTTGTCTACTTGACAATGCGTCATTCTGTTCTTATGTTTATTTTCGTTTGTAACAATAAACAATTCCCCAATTGTTCCTAATCAAAATATAGAATGGTCCTTTTGCAACTATTTGGGTATTTCAGAGTGGAGTTTGCTTTGCTGGTCTGTTCTTACTTTATTTTCTGTTGAGCACTTGCTTTAGCAACTTTTTGAGTCCAAGTGACCCACATTGACATGGCAGCAAATGGGATGATTGTGTGGTTAACCAAGTACAATCTAGAAATTGGCCGATCAAATAATTTTCTAATATCTAAACATGATTAATACATCGAATGATGATTCTATATTCCCTAAAATGGTGATTTTATTTTAGGTCTCATTTTACAGAATTAAGAATCATTATTCTTTTTTAGAAAGGTAAAATTGATAATTCGTTGTTTCATGAAATAAGTTTTTAGTTTTCTTTATTGAACATAATCTTGTTATATTTATAAAAGACAACTATACATTATCATTAATTTTTTCGATAAGCAACAAAATACATTTATTATTAAACTTTAAAGAATAAATTACAAACATTGTTCTTAAGAATGTACATTTATTATATATATACACATTAAAAGTATTTATGTCATTTATATTAATTTTAATTTCATTTCAAATTGATACCATGTATTAAAAAATAAAATAATTTTATTTTGAAAATACTAAAATTGTAGATTAAAATCATATCTATTATATTCTCACTCTATTTTATTTCATAAAATCACCATATAGTATACCAAATATGACAATAGTATCACATTCAATTAGAGAAGCAACCAAGTACATATAGTCGGTAAGATAATATTTAGGTAAGATACTTAGGCAAGATATATACTTGTTTAGTTGTTTAGGTTGGTATCCTCTCATTATACCAGGAGCAAGAAAAATCATTTTCTGGCAAAATTTTAATTCAAATCAATAACTAATCATGTGCGTGGGATGACTAGCCGTCATGATAGGGTTAGGTGAAAATGGCGAAACGCGAAACGACGGACTCATGCTAAAACAAACATTTAGATCGTGGAGTGATCGTTCATAAATGCCTAATTAGTCATATGATGATTACTAAATTAATTATATCTGCATTTATTCACCCCAAAACCAGTATATCTATGTTAAATATCGAGTTAATGTCTTTGATGTGCCCAGGCTGACTCAGAGATGAAAAATTAACAATTTAATGCAAAACAAAGAGGATGCAATTTATTAATTGTATATAAGCTGACTCAGTATTAGCAAAGAAACAGATAAGCTGACTCAGATATGACACTTTAGTTTTAGTCCAAAATAATTTATTGTAGAATTTTATATATATATATATATATATATATATATATATATATAGGAAATATCTAGTGAGATGAATGGTTTATTGTGAGAGTGAGAAGAGCAAATCTTAGACTATTAGATTATTCATGTATGGTCAAGATTAAAACATAAAGTCATGTGACTTTTTTAAGTAGTTATGTGATTTTTAAATTAATTATAATCTTGACCATTCATATAAAATTTAATAGTTAAAATTAACTCTTCTCACCTCTCAAAATAAAGTAGTGCTCTCACTTGATATATATATATATATATATATATATATATATAGGAAATATCTAGTGAGATGAATGGTTTATTGTGAGAGTGAGAAGAGCAAATCTTAGACTATTAGATTATTCATGTATGGTCAAGATTAAAACATAAAGTCATGTGACTTTTTTAAGTAGTTATGTGATTTTTAAATTAATTATAATCTTGACCATTCATATAAAATTTAATAGTTAAAATTAACTCTTCTCACCTCTCAAAATAAAGTAGTGCTCTCACTTGATATATATATATATATATATATATATATAGGAAATATCTAGTGAGATGAATGGTTTATTGTGAGAGTGAGAAGAGCAAATCTTAGACTATTAGATTATTCATGTATGGTCAAGATTAAAACATAAAGTCATGTGACTTTTTTAAGTAGTTATGTGATTTTTAAATTAATTATAATCTTGACCATTCATATAAAATTTAATAGTTAAAATTAACTCTTCTCACCTCTCAAAATAAAGTAGTGCTCTCACTTGATATATATATATATATATATATATATATATATATATATATAGGAAATATCTAGTGAGATGAATGGTTTATTGTGAGAGTGAGAAGAGCAAATCTTAGACTATTAGATTATTCATGTATGGTCAAGATTAAAACATAAAGTCATGTGACTTTTTTAAGTAGTTATGTGATTTTTAAATTAATTATAATCTTGACCATTCATATAAAATTTAATAGTTAAAATTAACTCTTCTCACCTCTCAAAATAAAGTAGTGCTCTCACTTTATATATATATATATATATGGGGAGGGATCAACTTACACCGGTGTAAAACTTGATCACTCTTACACCACACAATAACTTTTTATTGAATAACTTTATTATAAAATCCACCGTTAGATTGAAAGTTTCTATCATGTAGATCATACTTATAAAATTTTACATTAATCCGAAATTGTTTTGTGACTCATTGATATACATCAAAATTAACGTAAATATAAACTATTGAAATATATGAAAATATGAACTATTTGATTATATTCTTATTGATATTCAATTTTTTCAAAATTTGACACAAATGATCTATATGATAGAAACTTTCAATCTAACGGTGAATTTTGTAAGAAAATTATTCAATAAAAAGTTATTGTGTGGTATAAGAGTGATCAAGTCTTACACCGGTGTAAGTTGATCCCTCCCCTATATATATATATATATATATATATATTCCTCCGGTAATTTCTTGGGGGCATTAATTGGAAGCATGTTACAAATATTTATTCGTGATACTTTCGTTTCAACATGGATAATTTCGAATGACCATGAAGTTGGGAAAAAATATTTACACTTACAAAAATATTCTCTGTCATCATTTTTATTTAGTCCATGTATTTATTTTCTTTATAATTTCACTAAAAAATTTACTTGAAACCAACATTTATCACACACTTAGAAAGAACGATATATGTTAAAAAATTGAAGCATCTCGATGAACTTCATCAAAATAGTCCGAACCGAGAGGATTTATTGAGGTTAATTTTAACCTTCGATTACTTAGCTAGGTTGATGTAGAAATTAATTTCAATTTGGCTCAGTTTACAAAACTTGAATTAGACAAATGCAGGATTGAAAAAGACAAAAAAAAAGACTATGTCTTAAATTTATTTGAAACTAATATTAAATGTAGCTATGGTTGTGCGATTGAGAAAAATTGATTAATTAAGATATCCTTTCATGGCTGAGGACAATTAGAGTGGGAGTACTTTTATGCTATCTTTGGTGTAAAGAAATAGAATGATATTTCACATTTAATTTTGAAATTAGAGGATTCATTCGTTTGTCAGTGAAAAAAATTATGAATTGACGTTTCTATTTTACAATTTGTATGGAATCTCATTTGTCAAAAAAAAAAAAAAGGTGAGCTTGAGATTTCATATTTTTGTGGAATTGAATTTTATATAAACTTATTCAATTTAATAAATTGACATAAATTACCCTTCAAAAATTCATAAATAAATTTAATGTGTGTGCTTAAAATTTTAATTTTAATTTTAATTTTACATAGACACATCAAGATTTGATGTTATTGAGAAATATGCATTTTCCATACAATAAAAAACTCCAAGACATTTTTTAAAATTAATCTATACCGGAATATGTATTGAATGATACATACTGAAAATTATTATTAGCTTATGATGATGTAATTCATTTATTTTTTGAAGGGATGATGATGTAATTTTCAATCTTCTGGATACTTAACCATTGTATTTTTTACAATATTTTGGATAATTTTTTTATCGTAATTTTTATTTATTTTGACTTAAAATTTTGAATCTTCCACAGCAACAATGTTATAAAGCATATGACCATAATTATAACTATTAATTATAATGGAATTTTTTTTTTCAAAATAAAAAAAATATTTTCAAAATTTCTGTTGTCAATATATTAATCTTGAATATTATTTCTAAAAATACTCATTCATATTATATATACAAGATATGAAAGAAAAAAGTTAAGAGCTCGTTTGATTTGTTTTTTATTTTTATTTTTAATTAAATATATTTTTATTATAATAATAAAATTATCATATTATTTTTATTTTTTTATTTTTAAAATTTTATGAAAAAAATAATAAAAACAACCGAAAACAACATTTTATTATTTCGTCATTTTTTAATAAAATTTTAAAAATAAAAAATAAAATAAGAACAATATAACACTTTTTATAATTATAATAAAAATATATCTAACTAAAAATAAAAATAAAAATAAAAAATAAAACAAACGCGCTTTAAACCTTTTCATTTTTCTCATTAGGTGTATTTATGTTGTTTACGTCAATTTGAGTTTCATTCCATATTATATCCTATACACCAAACTGGGAAATTACTTTCTATGCCATTTTGTTTCTAATTATGACAAACAGTGAAATCGAAATAAGATCCACATTCTAGTTTATTAATTATAATTCTTATTTCATAGAATTCCATTATTTGCAACATTAGAATTTGATTTGTCATTTCCATGTTTAACCGATTTGGTTTGATGGGCTTTCCAAGCCGTGCATCCCTAATATTTGAAGATTTTTTTTTTAAAAATTTTTTTAGTTATCCAGTAAAAATATTTTTAGATTAATTTTTGCGTTAACTAAGTTTAAGTTTCTCTTTAAATGATCTTTAAAGCACACTCTCACATTGACTTTTTTTTACTTGAATTTTTATATTAGAATTTAAAAGTTAGATCATACCATTATAATTAAATGATTTTTTAGCTATCATCTTCATTTTTTTAAAATATAAATTTATAAATATTGCGCATTAAATAATAACAATTGTAAGCGGATAAAAACACCTATAAACATATCTCAATTCTATTGAATAAGTGAAAGAACTATAGTATTTCTCAAAAACAAATTCAAAAATTGTTTTTCAGTAATTCTGGAATCATCTGACCGCGCCATATGCCTCAATTTTGCATTTGAAAACAAAAATCTTTTTTCCTAACTATGATCCTTCGACCTGCCGATAGTAAGAACCGGTTTTTTATGGGCCTAAAACAAAAGCTCTTATTTATAAGCCATTTGGATCCTTTTGTTATCCATTTGGATACTTTACTCCGTTTAAAGTCATAACCAGAAGGCAAGTTTTTCTCTTCCTAGTTTTATATCTAAGCAAATTTTATGGCGTAATAGTATAATTTTGTTACACCAGTGTAATATATATATATATATATATATATTATGTAATGATTTTTAATCTTAATTTGACATTGGAATTTTTTTAATCAAATCAAATATTTTTTTAGTTTAGATTCATTTTTTTTTTTACAGAAAAAAGACTACTTCAATTCATTCAAGATAATTGTTTCAATACATGCTGGGATATCAAAATAAAGATGAGGATTAGCTTTATATATGGCTACCTTTGCAAGGCGATGAGCAGCCATATTAGCATACCTTCTAGTGAAACTCACATGAGAGTTATTATTAAAGAAAGAAAAAATCTCTTTGCAATAACATAAAATAGATCCAAAGTCAGTAGCATCAACATTTGTGGAGTAGAATCCATCCACAACCAGCTTGGCATCCATCTCAAAAATAACATCTCTAAAGCCCAATTCACGTACCCATTCCATCGCCACACTTAGGCCATATGCTTCACCCATTTTTATATCAACAATGGGCTGGAACCACATTGTCTTAGCACCTATGAACATGCCAAATTCATCTCTCAAAATGAGGCCAATGCCTACTTTATTCTCCCCTTGGGAAAAAGAGGCATCAATATTGCACTTAACAAAACCAAGAGGTGGTTTTTTCCACCTAACCTCGCAACTGTTTCCTCTTGCTGCACTTGAAGACATGTCTCTGCTACGAGCTTCAACCACTCCTGGAAAAGAAAATTTCCATGGGCACACTGTAATTGCATTGGGAGACTCATCACGAATTCTCCCATACCTTCCGGTTCATACTCCTCCATAAGCTCCATAAAGTCATTACCCAAGCTCTTTTTCCTCCATAGACAGTACGACAAAGAAATTGAAGAATATATCACTGAAATCTTCTCCACTCATCAGAACATGCTCAATCTTGTTCCACAAATATAGCTTTCTCCACACACTAATGCTTTTTGGGCAGTGAATCAAGATGTGACAAATGGTTTCTGCACCACTTTCACACCAAGGACAGCTACTACCAAAGTCCACCCCGCGTGACTGAATCTTTTCCTTGGTTGGGAGACACCCTCTGCATGCTCTCCAAAGAAAGTTCTTAACCTTTGGAGGGATTTCAAGCTTCCATAACATGTTCCAGTTTCCTGCAAGCTTAAGATGAGAGGTATCTAAAACATGGCTCATATAGAACTTGTAGGCTGAACGTACAGTATACTCTCCTCTTTGGTCATGTCCCCAAACAAAATGATCCTCCTGACAAATGGCCAAAGTGGCGTTTAATGACCAGGTCCACGACCTTGCATCAAGCAAAGAAGTTACCTTAGCCACGCCCCACATTTTCCGTCCTCGTTGCATTAACTCACTTACACACATAGCTCCCTTGCATCAACATCATACTATGATCCGCTGGTAGTACCTTTGTAGCCTTGCGGGTCCAGCGGTCCTTAAAGACAGATATGCTCCTCCCATCCCCTATGCTCCACCTTATACCTTCCTTAAGCACCCTAGAAGCTTCATGTATACTCCTCCAAACATAACTAGCATTGTTTCCCCTGCTAGCTTCCAAAAAATCACACCTTGGATAATATTTGGCTTTGAAGACCTTAGCAACGAGAGAGTCTGGCTGTGTCATCAGCTTCCATCCTTGCTTCCCAAGGAGTGCCACATTAAAAACATATAAGTTTCTAAAACCCATCCCTCCATCTTCCTTTGGCATAGCTAGTTTGTCCCAAGATAGCCATTTGATACCTTTGTTTCTATCTCCACTACTTCCCCACCAAAAACTATTCATTAGCCTTTGAATCTCCTCCCCAAGTGAGGTTGGGATAAGAAAAATACTCATAAAATAAGTCGGAATGGCTTGCAAGACTGCTTTGATCATAACCTCCTTACCCGCCTTAGACAATGAACGTCCACCCCATGAGTTGATTTTCCGCCACACACGATCTTTGATAAACTTGAACAAAGCTTTTTTACTCCTACCAATCATGGATGGTAGGCCCAAATACTTTCCGGTACCCAAGCACACCTGCACATTAAGAAGAGTAGCAATTCTATTTTTTACATCCTCTTCCACATTTCGACTATAATAAACTTCTGATTTTTGGAAATTTATTTGTTGTCCCGAGGCCTCCTCATACTTAACCAGGATATCTTTCATAGTACAAGCTTCTTTGTCTGTGGCTTTAAAGAATAGGAAACAGTCATCCGCAAAAAGAAGATGAGAGATGCTAGGTGCACCCCTACAAATTTGTGCCCCATGTATATCACCTCTTCTCTCAGCTTTGTTAATTAGGGCTGTTAAACCTTCTGAGCATAAGATAAATAGGTAAGGTGACAAAGGGTCCCCCTGCCTTAAGCCTCTCCCAGGATGAATAGGACCCACTTGCTCTCTATTAACCAACACAGAATAATTCACAGACTCCACACACTGCATAATCCAATTTACCCATTTAGCATCAAAGCCCAGCCGCTTCAAAACTTCTCTAAGGTAACCCCAGTCCACTCTATCATATGCCTTACTCATGTCAATTTTCAGTGCCACCTCTCCTTTCTTACCCTTCGTTTTATTCTTTAGATAATGAATAATTTCAACTGCCATCATAGCATTATCTAGAATAGATCTCCTGCACAAAAGCATCGAATAAGAGAGACACATTTATGAAGAATAACTTTCATTCTATTAGCGAGTACCTTGACACGAGTTTGTACACCACGTTGCTACATAGGGAAATAGGTCTCCAATCCTTCATAGACTCAGGATTATCCACTTTCGGGATGAGAGCTATAGTTGTATCATTGATAGATGTAGGAAAGAAACCTCTATCTAGCCAATCACAACACGTGGTAAAAACTTCCTCTCCAAAGTCCTTCCAAAAATGTTTATAGAAAGCCGGATTAAAACCATCCGGACCCGGGGCCTTGTCCGAATCCATTTGCATCAAAGCTGTGTAGAACTCCTCCTTAGTAAAAGGCTTCAAAAGTGCTTCATTGTCTTCGGTAGAAACGCAGCAGTTTAACACACCTAGCACATGGTCATATTGCCCATTCCTCGCCATAAAGAGTTCCCGAAAAATACTCTATCACTGCTTTGTTTAACTTGCACGGCTCTGGAAACACTATTGTCCTCCCTCCTTAAAGAAACAATTTTATTATGCTTTGACCTGCATGTTGCCGAGGCGTGAAAGAAACGGGTATTGAGATCCCCGTCCTTAAGCCAAAACACCTTTGCACGTTGCTTCCAGAAAATTTCTTCTTTCATAATTAATTGAACCATATGTTCCTTAACTCTGTTATAACTGTTAAGGCCTTCTTCATCTCTTCTATCTCTGAGTCTTTCTAACTGTTTCCTGCAACTTTCAATATCATCCTTAAATTTTGTGCGAAACCTCCTACTCCATCTTTGCAAGCCAGAAGCACAACCCGCTAGCCTTGCAACTATATCTCCCGCCATGCCCTTAGACCACCCTCCCGGACTATGTCTCCCACGTCTGCCCATAAGCCACAAATTTTCGCTGAAATTTATGGTCGCCTGGCGACAACAGTTCTCCTTCCAAGAAGAATAGAAGAGTGATCTGACTTTGCTACCACAAGATTTAACAATCTAGCCTGAGGAAAAAGTTGAAGCCAATCTGTGTTTGCCATTGCACGATCCAACTTCTGCTCTATAGCTCTATCAGTACCAACAGCGTACCTCCAAGTATAAGGGTATCCTTCCAACTCGATGTCAATTAAACCAGAGTCATAAACTGCTTCTCTAAATCCCCGCATCAAGTAAACGAGGGTGATCACAACTACCAACCTTGTCATCCCTAAGGAGAGTAAATCATTAAAGTCTCCCAAAATACACCAAGGTAATTGGGACATTGCCGCAATCCTCCTCAACAATTCCCAGGACTCGCGCCTACGCGCTCTATCAGGATAGCCATAGAAACCTGTCATCCTCCACCTCCCATTAATTTTATCATCAATTTCAATGTTAATGTGATGAAGAGAATAATTTTTAATTTCACATTTTATTGAGTTACGCCAGAACACAGCCACACCTCCCCCACGACCCTCTCTATCCACAGCAAAACACCCATCAAAACCAACCTTCCTCCTAACCTCCTCAATCCTTGTTGCATGCACCAATGTTTCGTACAAGAAAATAATTTCCGGCTTGTACGTCCGGATAAGGTTCTTTAAAATAGGAACTGCACTCAGGTGACCCAGGCCTCGACAGTTCCAACTTAGGATAGTCATTGACCCTGGTAGGCCTGGGTACCAGGTCCTACCAATAAAAAATGATTAGGGACTTCACCTTCCTCCATCATATCACCTCCCGCACTCTTCGCATTAACACCCTCTCCACCGTTGGCACTAGTTTCATTTTTTCCTTTCCTCTTTCGTTTTCCTTTCCCGTGTAATTCGCCATCCAGCTCAGTATCAGAATCTTCCTCATCAATGTTGTTTCCTATTTTTTCGTCCTCAATCATTGTCACCTGTTGGTTAATTGGCTTATCATTATTATTTGATGATTTAGAGGATCCAATAATATCTCCTACGATTTTATCTCCACCAATAGTGTCCTTCTTTTGATAACTGCCTCTTCCACTCATATCTGCATGGGATCCGCTACTAACTGCATGTCTCTCACCTCCATCATGCAGCTTTGAATTACCCCCTAAATGCGCCTGATTGACCTCTTCCCTCATGCTTACCTCATCCCCTCATCGCCTTCAACCACCGATGTTCTCCTGGGCCGCCACCGAGCTCCGCGACGCCTCCACCTCACCGTGCCCCATCCCCCGAATACCATCATCATCCTCCCTTAGGAAACGCTTTCACATGCATCAGTTCGCATGCCCCAATAGGCCACACAAATAAGCGTAAGACCGTTAAGCGCTCAGATTTAAACTTCACCATTCTCACTTCTCCATCGCCTTGTCGAATCTTTCTTCCCCTTTTTAAAGGCTTACGAACATCTATATTCACTTTAATCCTCATATATGACTTCCGTAAACTAGAGTTGTTCTTGGAATCATACTCCACAAAATCACCGATGAATTCCCTGTGTGGTTGTACCAACCTCCAAGGACATGAATCCCACAGTAACTCATGTATTTGCACCTGTAACATGACATGATTCAAAGCTATCTCGGCTCACTTCCCCCAGACCAAGCCTCTTAAGTATAAGCAAATGACCATCAAAATGCCATGGACCCCCATTCTCCACCTTCTGTAGATCCAGCTTATGAAAAAACTGAAAGAGAAAGACATTTCTTTCGATCTCTTTAATGCCCACCTTACGTCCTGGTTCCCAGATCGTTGCCATCCGTTCCTTCATCATCACTGTTCTCAACGGCTTTTGCGTGAGGAACCTTCCCACAAGACACAAGGCTGCCTCCACCCTCTCTTCCGGTGCCTGCGGTTTCTGGAACGTGAACACTTCATCCTCATCGTCACTAATGCTGAGATTTTCAAGCCCTGACATAGTCGCCTCGATAGAACAGATTTTCCTTCCCACAATGATGGGGAGAGAATATTAGGTCATCTCATAGAGAGAGAATTACTGTTCCCGCACTTTAGTTTAGATTCATTTTAGTAGTCTAAAAATATTACATGTATAGATAATTTGAATTTGAATTAACTAAAGTAAAGGGTACATTTTACATAGTAAAGTGCATGACTGTAACTGTTGACAAAAAAATCAAAGGATACAATGTCTAAATTGCACCATTCTATTTAAAGGATCCAAATCCAGATAATTTTACTTAAAGTTTGTGGCACAAATTGCACTACATGAACATTACACGGGTGTAACAAAATTTATTTATTTTACCACGCATAGAAGTAGCCATCTAGTTTAAAACCCTTATATCTAATTCTTTTAAAAAATAAATAAATAATATAATGTTTTAAAAGTTTAAATCCGTTGTCTGGTCCAAAAAGAAAGGGAAAAAAAAACCCATTATGAAAGAATCTAAAAGTCGATTCATCACAGATACATCCAATGTTAGACGTCTTTTAGCCCATTATTCATCAATCATCAATGTCATGTGCGAAACATTCCTTGCCACAATTGAAACGGGGATCTCTCATCTTTCAATTAATGAGGACTAATTTAAGCAATGCCAATTAATCATAGCCTTTGCCTGAGGATCCTTGTGCGAAAGATAAGATGATTTACCATAATGCTAATCTAAAATCATTAATAGACGAATGCATATGGCAATATGTGAATACACAACAAGGAAGGCATATACATGATATAAACTTTCCCTTACCTCCATAAGCCAAATGAAGGGCAGAGACTGTGTAATTATTCTACATGCTTATTTTTCTTAGCCGCAAGCACAAATACAAGTATTTATATATAGAAGGATATATTATCTGCTAGAGTCCCTTTGCAAGCATTTGCTCGTAATTCTCTATGGATTGGAGCCTTTGAATCAGCAGGTGCTGCCTGAAGTTCTTGATGAAGGCATCAGCGCTAGCGTTGATGTCTTCGGTTGGCTTCCTCTCCAGCTTCTTTGTCTCAGGGGCCTCTTTCTTCTCTGCCCCATGTGATGCTGGGTTTCTCTTCTCTCTGAATTCGGTGCTCTCTTCTTTTCTGTGCTCTTCTGGAAAAGCTTGCTGGTCGTGGCGTGAAGGTTGGATATAGCTCCTTCTCATTTTTGCTTCTCTTGAATGTCCAAGCCTGTGTACAATGGAATGGATGCTTCATAGGCTCATGTGCTTCCTTATATAGACATAAGGTAGCAAGAAAAAGGGAATATGTGGTATTCTAATTTTTCTTTTCTTAATGTTGGTGCTGACTTTTTGGCCCTGCTCGCCCCCCACCTGGTCTCCCCTCCCCTTCAAACCAAAGTTAAAGATGATGACAAGCATAAAGGTGCGTGCTAAGCGTAGTAAAATAAAAAATATTAAGCATGTTAATCTTCTTAAAATATCATATCATTTAATTTTAAATACTTGATAATTTTTAGCTACAAAATTAAAATCCATAAATTCAACACATGTTATTAGTAAAAAATCTAATTTATAAGAATTAGGCTTTGATAGATATTTTCAAAGCTATATAAAGTACAAATGAGTCTGGTTTAATTGTATAATATATAATTTATAAATGTTACAAATTTGTTAACAACATAATTATATAAAAATAATGATAATGTAAATTATTTTTACACATTGACAATATTTTTTAATTTTTAAAGTAATTATTAAGGATGGAGAATTTTCAAAGTCGTAATAGTAAATTTAATAGGGAAGGAATAACTCGTAAGTTATAATAACTTTGTATAATATGCATAAAGGGGTTTTATATGTATATTATTAAAAGTGAGTTGTAAAACATTTATTAAAAGTTAATTTTATAATATAAGTATTTGAGAGTTTATAATTATAATTAGTAATTAATGAATGTGTGATAATTTATTTTCAATATTTAGAAAGAAAAAAAAAAGAATACTAAAATAATTCTCACACAATGACTCTAACTTTGAACTTTGAAGTTTGAACTTTGAGTTTCAGAGTAGAGCTTAGCCACCATTTGGCCTACACAATCCCACACGGATGTGCCATGTGCAGTACACCATTCAAATTCATCGTGCGGCTTAAGATGCGGTCATTAATGTCGGCAAGAAGTAACCCTTCAAAATGTTTGCTGAGTCAAATAATAGAGATTAATTTTAATTTATCGTTAGTGTAAAAAAAATTTATATCATCATTTAATTATATATTATTAAATTATTAAAAAAAATTAACTATTACAACAATTATTTAAAAAGTTTAACTCTTTTAATGATGTACCAACACATAACATATAATTGCATTCTTAAGACTAATCATTGAGTACCTGCCAATGGCATCTATACGTACCTGCCTAAACTTTGATTATTAGAGGAGACAGGTACAGTGCATATGCGCAGAGTTTCTTAGTGGGAAATGAGATAAAAATAACAAGATTCGCATATCATGCCCATAAGTGGCTTTGATTGATATGATATATGGGAAGCTGTTATCCACAAGGGGTTCTTCATTAGCTCTAGATCTCCATAGTCCATAAAATATCGTAGAAATGCCAAAAGGTTAGAAAGCTATACTAAATTGCTAATAACAATTTATTTATTACTGACGGTGTTGATATGCCAATAAAAAAGACACCTTTATGAAAATTCTAGAGTGAGTCTCTACCGTTCCTTGCCATTAGTTTGGTGGCCGTATTACTATTATTTAGCTTGAAAATAGGAGATTCTGAAAAGGAAAGTGCTGAGGGGACATTAAGCAATGTTATAGAATCTAGACATAAGCATGTTGATCCATGAATAACATGCTCTTAAGTTTGTAAATTGTGGGGTTTTATTATCTAGAAGGTTTTTTTTTTTTTTTGATGAATTAGAATAGCAAATTACAATTATCTTTTATATGGGCTTAGCCTCGTGAAAGTGACTTTGATTCTATCCTATGCAAGATAGGTCCGATTCATTATCCATATCCAATATTCATTTGCAGATGGATAGATATCCAGCTAAGGCCCAGAAAATAGACTGAGAGATATATTAGGGTATACAAATTGCTTACAGAACACCTTCTAAGTTATAAAGGACATGGTAGAAAATTTCCATCCAAAAAGAAGGAATTAAAAAAAAAAACAAACAAACAAACTTAACTTCATTCAACAGAAGAGAAAGCCATTACATTATGAGAAGCTAAATTAACAACTTCTTGTGGGACATCTTCTAACCACAGCAGAAGGATGGATGTTACTGCCAACACGATGGAGTTACAAAAGTTTATAATTGCTTTCCACATATGATTAATTGGAAATACAATTAATCATATAGTATCTAGAGAATTATTTTAAATTGTTAACAATAACATTACTCAACCATAAACATTTATAGCTATAGTCATGCTCATAGGTAGGATCCATTCCTTCCATTCTCATACTCAATCAGTTATCTTCGATTGATAACAAATAATGCATCAAGGCTATAATTATATCCTTTTATATGAAATACGTTTGGAAGCAAAATTCACTACTCATTAGAATGTCACCATAAATTTTCTGTGAGATATTTACTGAAAATAAAAGCATAAATCAAACCAAATCTATATCAAATACACGGGATATTGTATTTTCATTTAAGTGTGTAATTAAATTTCGAATTATTTATTTTTTTAAATAATTTAATTTTCATATATTGTTAATATAAATTTATTTTACATTATTATTTAATAATATGTCATTAAATAAGTTAGACTATAATAATTACTTTAAAAGTTAAATTTTTTTAATAATGTGTCAATACATGATTTAATGATAATGTATAAATATTTACACTATATCAAAATTAAAATTCTTTTTTTAAAATGTGTGGTTAAAATTTAAATAAATATGCTCAAATTCTAATATTGTTAGTCTTTTCCGAATATTAGTATTAGTATACTACCAGCCATTCTCTTAAGTAGAGGAAGAAAAAAAATTATCAAACAGAACAAAAATCAGTATCTTTCTGTTGTCTAAAAAAACCAGAATAAAAAATTTGGAAAGTGAAATCTTAGGTCGATATAGGTAGACCTAGCTCATTAAAATAGGTGAATTCAACCGTCTAAATTTATTTTAGATAATAGCCTAGTAGACTATAAATTTTACTTATCATTCATTACAGTGATATTACACATAATAAATCTGAACGGTTGAATGCAATTACTAAATATGTTTAAAGAGTTTAATTTTGATTTACTATTAATGTAAAAAAAATTTATATTATTATTTAATTATGTGTTGTTAAATCATTAAAAGAGTTTGACTATTATAATAATCATCTAAAAAATTTAACTTTTATAATAATGTGTCAACATATAATTAAATAATAATATAAATTTTTTTTAAACTGACAATATATTAAAATTAAATTGGTATTTAAATTTATTTAAGAGTGACAAGTCCCAATTTAGCTTATATTTGTTTAGATTTATTCTTACGGTAAATGCACGACTACAAATTTTTCAAAAATCTTGACATAAGAAAAAAAAAGTTCCGTTATCTCCTTCCATAAAAAAAAAAAAGAAAGAAAAAGCTCCGTTATCTCCAACGCAATTTGCATTGAGAAAAATCTTAAACAAAGAAGCTATTACTAATTGCATACTGATCTTAGTACTCATTGATGTCCAAAAAGAAAAGGTGAGAAGTGTGCAAGTGTTTTTTTTAATTATAATATTATATGAACAACAACTAAATAATTAAAAAAATTAAGTATATAGATTTATTAAATTACATATAAGCATGTATAAAAAAAATTCATGTGATACTCTAAAACAAATATAATAATAAAAAAATGAAAACATATATAATACTTATATAACATAACTAGAATTTTATTTTAGTCCTTGAAATTTGATTTCACTTTAAGTTAGTTCTTAATATTTTAATTTAATCTTTGACATTCATAAATTTATTTGAATTTGATTTTTTTATCAATATTTTTGTTATTCATTAAGGCTTTGATTGGATAAGAGAAAAATAGAGTGGAAAGAAATATAGTAGAAAAAAATAAGGAAAAGAGAAATATAATAGAAAATGAGTATATTTTTAAGATGTTTGGATTAAGAGAATTAGGAAAGAAAGAAAATTAAATTTTATTGTAAATACATATTTGTCCCTATTTATTTATTTATAAAACAACAAAAAAAGGGTAAATTAATCAAATTTTCACTTTTATCTATTTTTTTATCTATTTCTTCTCACTTTATGAGAAAAATTAAAAAGTTGTGAAATCCATTATTTTTTTTTCTATTTCTCTTCTAACCAAATAAGAGAACTTCCCTATTTCTTCTCTATTTCTCTCTTCTCTAATTCTCTCTTCTCTATTTCTCTTAAAACAAACAAAAGGTAAGTAAAAATGATGATGCATAATCGTGAAATGTGATGTGACATCATTATTTTATCACTGTGACAGTGAGTCATTAACTGATTGAATTTTTTTGCCAAAAAATGATGTCTTTTTCATTTATGGAGAGTCAAATGTCAACTAATGACGTTGTTTTTGGGTAAAAGAATCTAATTATCCACTGACTCAATGTCATGCTGACAAAATAACAGTGTTACATTATTCTTAACAATGATACATTATTATTTTTATTCAATAAATAACAAATACACAGACGAAAGAATCAAATTCAAATGAGTTTATAAATATAAAAAATTAAATTAAAAAATGAAAATATCAGAAAGAAAATTAATAATAACATCAAATATGACGAAAGATTGCCTTTAGGTATAGAGCAGCCTTAAAACCTCAGGCCAACTGTCTCACCCTTCGAGGTACCTACAAGCCAGCGAAGGGATTAGTTACTATATTCGACGATAGATACTCTAGTCATAGACAAAAAAAAAATATGACGAAAGAAAATAAAGTTTTATTCGTATACCATTTTCCTTATCTGAGTTCTCTCACAATGCTTCTTATTTGTGGCACCAAAGTTACTCGGGGCCTTAGGCAAGTGTAGTGGTTCTTTCCCTTTTCGTCATCCTATAGGTCTTCGCTGTTTGACAACGTCATCCTATCCCATTCATGATTTTTTGAGGTCAGTCTTGGATTTGTTTGTTTGTTTGTGTTTTTTTAAGATAAATCTCCATTTTCATTTGGTGAAGATCTTTTAAACGTCATATTATTAATTCTCTAATAATTTTTAATATTAAATTAATTTTTTTAAAATTTAATTTAATGTTAAAAATTAATTTTAACAAATTAATTTAATGTAAAAAAATTAACGTTTAAAAATTAATTTAATATAAAAAATTATTAAAAAATTAAATTAATGTCATAACTTACATTTTTTTACATTATTAAATTATTTAATTTAATTTAATAATTTAAATTATTAAATTAAATTAAATTAAATTAATAATTTACATTTTTTTTTACGCCATCACTTTCTTAGCGTAATAAAAAATTAAAAATGTCGTTAGCAAGAGACATATTAGTGTGAGGATTCAAGTCCTAACGATTCTACACTTCTTTTTTCTTCCTTTCACCCCTTCCCCTTCCCATACTCCGGGTCTCACCGACCCTAGCCAGATCAGGTAAAAAAGAAAAAAAAGTTGAAAATGGTGGCGTAAAGGTAATTACAGTTAGACCCTTAACCCTGTTGTGTTCAATCATAGTTGGTGGTGAAATTTTGTATAATCAAACCGGAAAGCGAAGAAAAGCCCATGGAGGCGCTGCCCCGCTTTTCCTTGCAGCGTCTTTTTCCCATATCTCTTGCCCAAAACTCTCTCTTTATTCCCTCAACTTCTACCACATTACCCACAACCCGAATCCCAGTATTCAGAGTTGCAAAACCACCTTTGGTCGCCAACTTCATCACCCGCCAATCTTTCAGCTCAGCATCTTCTACAACTGCCAGAGCAGGGTGGTTCTTGGGTCTTGCAGATAGCAAAAAGATTAACTTGCCTGACACTGTCAAAGCTGGTGACCCAGTTCTGCATGAACCTGCCCAGGAAGTTGATCCTAATGAGATAAGGTCGGAGAGAGTGCAGAAGATTATCGATGACATGATCCGGGTCATGAGGAAGGCTCCTGGGGTTGGTCTAGCAGCTCCCCAGATTGGAATTCCCTTGAGGGTCAGTTTCAATCTTGGTATTCTTGTTCTATGTGGGTTACCCATTTTGTGATGAAACGTGTGTAAATGTCAGTGGCATATGTAAAATTATCACACTTTTTTTTTTGTAATAAGAAGGAAAAATGTGAATGAGCTGCACATAAATTGAAGTTCTAGTTTACTAGTTTAAGAGTGTACTTATTTGAAAAAGGTAGAAAATTTAGAATGGAATTACTTAATACTTGCTTGGTTATGAGTTATAACAATAATGTGGGACAATTGAAAGTAAAGTAGTGCAACTCATTTACACTCCAGTCTCCACCCTACAAATGTTGCCATCCTATAATATGAAAGTGGGTTGAAAGTTTTACCTTTTGCGAAAAATCAAAATCTTTCCAATCCACCCTATTTTTACCCACTGGGGGCTGAATGTTTATTGCTTAGCAATATGCTGAAGATTTAAAGCGTTGAGGTTTATTGTGGTAAAACTCTTCTGGATATTACCACAAAATGTGCAGCTGTATAAATAAAAATATGTATTTTTGTCTTTTCATGTATGCAGATAATTGTTTTGGAAGATACAAAAGAATATATTAGTTATGCCCCAAAGGAAGAGACCAAAGCTCAAGATAGACGACCTTTTGATCTTTTGGTATGTTCGTATGCAGAGAATAGGAGAGTATTGAAATGAAATCTATAGTTTTGTCCTTAAGGTCTGTTACTTTAATACATAATTCATTGGTTCTCTTGAGGCAGGTTATCCTGAATCCCAAGCTAGAGAAGAAGAGCAACAGGACAGCCCTATTTTTTGAAGGGTGCTTGAGGTGTGGCAATAATTGACTTTTTCCTTTTTCCTTCTCTGTTACCATACTTACTCTGTCAGACTATCAATTAACTTGTTTGTGCTCATTTATGATTCAATAGCATGAGACTTGAAGTAGTAGCTTTTACATACATCTTATTACTTTTTGAGAGTAAACTTTTAGGATTTTGTGCATATCATAATTTGAACATTTACAGTACAGATGCTCGATAGGCTGTTAGTCCTTTCATGAGTAATGCCTAAACTTCCTCTGAAATTTTGTATGAGACCAAGATCATACCCCTATTTTCTCAACAACTTCAAAATAAAAAAAGATCTGATAGGAAGATGCAGTAACTGAAGCAACCAATTTGACATCATCTAATGATTTCTCTTAACACGCTCCATTATGTGCATGTGTGCCTCCATGTAAACAATTGCTTCAGATTTGAAGTGCTTGGAAGTTATTATTTTGCCTAAGGGCTAAAGGGTATCAAAATCCTTATTTTCTTCCTCAAACAAGGATTCTCCAATTGATGATAACTCTTGGTTGGCATTCTTGTAACAAATACATAGCAGCATTGATAATATCAGTAAATTAACCTAAAGATGATTGTCTGGATATGCTGAGATGATTTCAAAACATTGCAATCGCCAGAACGCTCTATTCCTTAAATACTGGTCTGATGTCTTGCTTAAGTTTAGCTTACTCACTCTATGTATTCTGATGTGAACTTGTATTTGTTTTGTTTTTTCAATTTAATGTCCAATATCCATTAGCTTTGTGGAAATCTAAAAACTTCAAGCATTTCTACACTATAATTTGTCAATATTTAAGTACCACGAGTACGGTGTATGAACATGGCTGCAGTTCCCACGGGGGCATGTGCAACAGTACAGCGAGATCTCTTAATGTTGTCTAGTCCTCTTATTGTAAATATGCCACGTTTGAGTGACACTTGTTGTAAATGTTAGGACTCCACTGACTTTACTGGATTATTGATGTAGGTGGCTTTTTCAATATAGTAGTGTCAGCATTTAAAAAATAATAATTCTGGCTTGCTTAATATTTTGTGATCTATGTGGCAATAATGTATGCAACAACATATATTCAGTCCTTTTATCCTGGGTAACACTAACATCTTCATCTGTAATAACATTTTGCAGTGTTGATGGATTTAGAGCAGTGGTGGAGCGATACCTTGATGTTGAGGTTACAGGTCTGGATCGTTATGGTGAGCCCATCAAAATAACTGCTTCTGGTTGGCAGGCCCGGATTTTACAACATGAGTGTGATCACCTGGATGGAACACTGTATGTTGATAAGATGGTACATAGAACTTTCAGAACTTTAGAAAACCTGAACCTGCCTCTTGCCCGGGGGTGCCCCAAACTTGGCCCTCGCTAACCCAGGTTTTGGTGCTGCCGGGCTGCCTCTGACAAGGCCATCAACACAGGCTTCTTTTGAACGTTAGTGAAAAATTGACATGTGTAGATCTTAACATGGAGTCCGGATGCGATATTTAGAAATAGTCTCAATTTGGGAATAAACAAATCTCCCTCAATTTTCAGTGATATTATGTTGCCAAAATTGTTATTGCACTATGCTATTTTTTCTGGTCAATTCACTTCATGTAAGTTTCAATAGTATGAGACTTGAAGTAGTAGTTTTTCTCTAAATTGTGTATCTTACAAAAAATTTGGGGTTTGTCCCATCAACATGTATATTTTCATTGGGTGTTTTCTGTTGGAGCATTCATTGCTGCTTGGGCATAAGAAATTCATGTAACTTAATTTGTCAGCTGTAATGCAAGCTTATACCAATTGTGCACATCTGCTTGCTTATTGCATCCTACAAAGATGCAGGAAAATTTGTCTGTCTAATGAATGAAAATAATACAAAAGGTCTAGATACAACTATCCATTCAAGATTATCTGTTTTTACTTTGCTTTGCGGTAAGGTTGAGCCTAACTCTGTTGGTATTCAATTATGATGTTTATGTTGACTTAAAACAGATAATTGGAATTTGACCAAAAAAGAAGTTATAGGGAAATTAACTCAACAAAGAAGGTATATGGATTTATAAGGATTATATACAGTATTCACTATTTCTGCCTTCCACCTGGACAATCGTCCACAAATAATTATGAATAAGGCATTCATATACTCAATTTTTTTTCTATACAGAATACCTTTGTTCAGATACAATGAAAGCAGGGTCTGACTCTAGCCAGACTTTGTGTCTAATGAAATCATCGCTGCTTGAAAAGCAGGCAGGAGGGTATACCAAATCCCGAGTAGAACGATGAGCTTCCCAGCAGTAAGATCTTGTCTTTCCTCGAAAGCATGGTACAAGATAAATATTTTCCAGATATAATCCTTCACAGGGAGAGGCATCACTGCAAGCAAATTGTATTTCTTCCTCTGTGGCTGAAGTTCCTTGAATATCAATGAAGGATATATTCTCCACTTTGACAGCCGAAGTCTGCATTCCCTTACAATACAGGATATTACATTCTTGCAGCATATTTTAGCTTCAGTAGAATTATTACAAAACTAGATCAGTGTCAAAAGCAGAGTGCTCTCTGGGCTGTTTGAATTGAATTTTGAAAGAAAAATCATGGACTATCGTCCTTGGATATTGAGAGGTGTGTGTTGTGATTCTAATGATTATGATCAATTCTAATTATGCAATCAGCTATCATATTCTCCAAATCATAAATTTTTTGAAAATCAAAATGGGTGTTCCCTAAAAAATAACTGAAGTGTATATTACAAATGAACTCAGCACTTAGGTACAATCATCACTCAACGTGCAGGCAATATAGTAAACTAGAAGTTGGGACCAACCACAAGAAAAGTTTTCAGGATTAATAAAAGAACAATTTAAGTCCCTCCCCCTCCCTCCAAAAGAATGACAAAAACTGATGTAAGCTAATCCCTGCAAAGTGCAATGTTACCACTTACTTGTAAATTATATACTTTTCAAAAAAAATTCCATACCTGATTCTTACATGGATGTCGTAAATCGCAGTAATATTGGTCTATTATTATTGGATTTGACACATTTTCCATCAAGATATTCTGGACTGTGATCTTGGAGGCAAAGCCACCACCACCCTAATGAACAGTTGAGGCAAGTCAATCGACTTGTGCATCACTATGTAACATATAAA
The DNA here is from genome assembly GCA_023212625.1 of Styphnolobium japonicum. NCBI lineage: Eukaryota > Viridiplantae > Streptophyta > Magnoliopsida > Fabales > Fabaceae > Styphnolobium > Styphnolobium japonicum. The sequence goes on along the minus strand of JALBWW010000007.1, from coordinate 6,076,652 downwards.
GAGAAAGAAAGTACTACAATTTTGTCTACGAAGTTACCTGCCATGTTTTGATCCTCACCCCATTATCAGTGTTATAAAGATAAGCTCCATTGACATTTACATCTTGCACCTTCTCCCATGCGTTTGATTTTCCCAAGCTACCAATGCTGAAGAATAGGTTCTGGTATCAGTTAACATGTCTCTACTACTAAATGCCATAGTGAACTGAAAGTGAAAATTACTTTCACCTTATGCCATGGCCTGGACCACAAGAAATGTTTCTGATCTTGACCCATGAAGAATTTCTGACTATTGAGATGCAGTCATCTCCTGAAATTGAACATGATGCAATGTTCTTTTTTTTCTGACACATTACTTGAACACAGTTTATTCATGAACTCCAAATAAGTCAGTAATGAAAAATATGCATGGTGTTTCACAATTACATTTTTGCTAGTTTATTGTTCAAGTTGCACGTGCATTTTTTTTCTACTCTTTCATGTCTCTTAACAACGTGGAAGAATGATCAAGCTTTGAATTTGTACCAACTTGGGTCTGAAGTTAGTAAAAAGCTCTATGCACCCGGGAAAAAAATGTTAAGAATTGACATGCATATCACATTCAAACATTTCCACGAGCCAAAAAATCTTATCAGATATCTACTCAGTTTATCCATTGTTACTATAGGAATACAAAAACATTTGAACTCAACTCATTCTGCTTATCCTAATCCTTACTAACACTAGGTGTGTATGTTTTCTGAAATATGACTCACTATTTAAAAATTAGTAACAATTACTATTTAAAGTGAAATGATATGTTAAAACTTAAAAGTACCCCAGAAGCCATAATTTCCTTCAAGATAAGTAAAGCCAATATTGCACTTTGTTGAGGATAACCAACCTGTTCTAATTAAGCTATCCTTGACCTCAACGCCCTTTGTCGCACTAATGTGGATTCCATCAGTATTAGGGCTGAAAGCAGGTGCTAATATTTTGAGATTGGATGCAACAACCCGCTTGCAGCTAGTGAAAGCCATGTGCATTTTTTTGGCTATTTAGCACCATAAGGTTTCTGACTTTCAGATTCTTGCATCTATGAAAAGTGATGGCCTGCAGTGTAATCGTGGCTTCATATTCAGCTGATAGAAGACACAAGTAATATATGAAATCAGGGAAACGAACTGTTTTGCTCCATTTTATGAAGCACCACTAACCGTTGGAGCAGGTCCACATGGCTGCCAAAGGACAGTTTGAAGTCACTTTAAGTCCAATACACAGATGATTAAATTTCAACGAAACATGGAATTTGAGGTTGCCAGGTTGTCAGGTTGCCATACATTTGTGGAGTTGATCTTGCAAGATCTGACCCACCATTCCTCTCCCATTCCGTTGATTCTCCCTCCACCATCTACTCCCTACAGTAAGGTGAATCAGGTGATTCACCCCATGGAAGTAAAGCCATTTGTGCAGATTCAAATCATGCCATACTGCAGGATCTTTTAGTGCAACTATTGTACCTAAGATCTATCATAAATTTAACAACAATCAAGTAAATAAAATAAACATTTTCCAAAAAGACATCACCAATGAAAAGGGCATATGCTAAATTTACTTAAATAATTGAGATATTTGATGATTTTTGGTTCATACCCTCAAGGTGATCTTAGATCGACAAGGCCCGGCAATATCAATTGGATGGACTAGAAAAGTTTTCCCAGAAGGAAACACAACATTTATTCGTCCAGAGAGAGAACAAGCAATTTTCCAAGCCTCCTGGAAGGCCTGAAAAGATAAATAAATAAAGTCAAAAGATGGCTTAATAATATCATGGTGTCTGTGCAGTGTGTTTGCTATTGCAGATGAAGATTCCTACCTAGTTCTACTTCTATCATACAAATTACTATCAGATACCTATCTCCTATCCCAAAAGGTAAGAATACTGGACTGCATGAAAAACCAATTATTTACATGTTTTTTGCATATTTATTCTCTTTTTCTTGGCCTAAACATTTCCAAATTATGAATCTCAATACTTTTCTCAAGTTTTAAGAAGAGGAAAACCCCTGTTTCTGGTTTGAACAGTCTGCAGCGGGTGACTACCCAATGCCTCTCCGTTGAGTATTTAATGAAATGGATTACACTTTAGTTTTTAAGCAAATTAGTACATTAACTTTTACTGATCTTCTTGTTGCAGTAGAATATCCAGTAATGCTTGCTTATCTACAGCTAAAGTACTATGAAAATTCTGAGTAAATAATGAATACATTTTCAATATCATTTTAAAAATTTCGAACCCACGACATCAAATAAGCTCAAAACCTCAAAAGTTGGTTCCTTTTAAGCAACAATTCATCATTTCAATGCTGGGGAAAAAGGACAATAAAATTGACAAAAAAGAAAAATCCACTTGGTTTCAGGCTTTCAGCAGAGAATCACCAAATATGGAAAAGGATGAAAGCAAACTTCAAAGTCATATAATTGAATCATTACCTTGGTGTCATTATGAAGGTCATCCCCTTTTGCACCATAATCACCGACAGATAGAACCCGTTTAGATCTGGTTCGGGTTCCGGTCAACCCAGAATGGGGAAGCTGTATGACAGAGTCAAACCCTTCTGTATGAGTGAGGTATGAACCCACTAGTATATTTATATTTTATATGAATGAAAGCAATGACGAATGCTGAAGATGAACAGTATCTTAAGATCTCCATTTTCTGTCAGAACATTAGGATTGGGATGACACAGACAGAATCTGCAGAGAAAGTCTTTGAAGAATTTATCGATTTTCCTAATTTCTTGGTATGAACTAGGAACAGTTAGTTACGAAGTACGACTACCAACAGAGCCAGTCCTATGACACAATAAAAAACATTAAACTTAATATAAATTTCAATTTTTATTACATGTCAATATCCATATCAGTATTATGTATCATTGGTTCTTAACTTGCAAGAGTCCTTTTTATTTTGAAAATCTCTCACCCAAAAAAAAAAATTCAGTTCATATTATCAACTTTAATGAGGTTGATATCTGCATTTAGAAAAATATGTAACCACAGAAGTAATGACAAATACACACTACATAAAGTAATAGTAGTGGCACTGGGAAGAATGGAAGAGTTATTTGCTGAAAAAGAAAAGTCTAATACCTTTTCAAGGACCAGAAAGAATGGGACAAAGATTCAATTTGAACCGACTAAAATTAAAATTTATGATACAGAACACATCTCTAATGTGTTAGAGAGTTTAATTTTGATTGCTTGTTAGTGTAAAATTATTTTATATTATTAAATTATTAAAAGTGTTTAATTATTATAACAATTATTTTAAAATTTTAATTTTTTTAATAATGTGTCAGAACATAATTAAATAATAATATAAAAAAAATTATATTAACAATAAATTAAAATTAAATTTTTATACTTATGTAATAAAATTGAATAATTTCAACATAGAATTTGCCTTTTGTTTACCCTCTACTTGCAAGACACAATTTTATTCTTTAGTTTTTTTTTGTTTTAATTTTTAATTTTTTTTTCTCTTCACACTTTTTAGACAAGTCATGTTCAAGGGTGTGACCGCGATCACGGGGTGATTTTAGTGAAATTGAAAGTCCTACACTTCATGTAAAACTCACCCATATAAAGTTCAAGTTGTCTAAGCCACACCTCATAGTTACTTTTTATCATATTTTATCACAAGTATCCTGCCCCACCATCCAATTTTGTGCTCATTTGAAGTTGTTCACTTCTTCTCATTTCTTCGTTTCTATTTATGTTATTAGATAATATTAAAGGTGTCAATTTTCCTGTAATGATCTAATTAAGGTCATGTCAACATAAATTTGTCTCCTGACACTACTTGTTTAATAATATTATATTTTTCAACTTTAACATTGTTTTTATTACAAGTCGACTCAAAACACTACTCATTTAACTTTATATTAAATAAGTCATATTTATTATTTAATTTGTCTTTCAATCATTCAACTTTCTTATTTTTTTTATTAAGTGATTAATCCTGACTTTATCTATTTAATCAGTTTACTTTTAAAGTATCAAGACTTTACAACAAAAAATAACTATCAAGTTCAAACTTAAAAAATAAAAAACTACCTCCTGTCATTTTATTAATAACATATATATATATATTTTTTTTTTTCAAATAGCTAAAAAATTTCCTATGATTAGTGAAAGTAGAATATGTAAAATCAATTGAGGTTTTTTTACTATTACAATAGTGTTGAAATCAATTCGACTAATCTATCTCCTATATAAAGATTTTAACTTATAATAAAAAGTTTAAAAAATTAAAATTTTGCGAGAGAAAATAAGTAAGCATCCAAAAAAATTAAGAGTTCTATATTCGTATACTTCTGATTGCACACTTTTCCCTACCCATCTGCGCTCATAGAATTAACAATATATAAATCTAACTAAATCCACCTAAATTTTAATAAGCTGCCCATATGTGCCTAGCCCAAGCTCATGAAGCCCATGTGACAATTCATAGGCCCATTTTCTTGTACTTGGAGCTGTTAGGCCTTTGGACCAGACTAGATGTTAATTTCAGCCAACCCAACTCACTAACCCTCGGAAAGCCTAAATTACGTAAGCCTTTTGAGTTATATATATTTTTTAACATGGTAGAGAAAACGAAATTGCAGCAAAAAATGAATGTTAAAATAAATAGAAAATTGATGTTATTTTTAAACTCAAAATGGTTACTTGGCACAACTCAAGTGTTATGATGTGCGTGGAATTGTCTGTGGTCAAGGTTCTACGTTTAATTGTCATATAAATAATTAAAAAAGAAAGTTGTCTGTACTTATCTTCTCTCTATAGAATAAGAATAAAAAAGTAAAAGTTCATTTTACTCATCTAAAAATATTATAAGTACTATCATGTTAGTTTTTATTTATAAATATGATGAACGTTAATTATGATTAAAAAACCAATTCAATATCTTATAGAAATGGAAGGCCAATATATGTAATATTACGTATATCTAATGAGGGAATGGATCAACTTACACCGGTGTAAGATTTTATCACTTTTACATTACTCAATAACTTTTTATTGAATAACTTTCTTACAAAATCTACCGTTATATTGAAAGTTTCTATCATATAGATCATACCTATAAAATTTTACATTAATCCAAAATTGTTTTGTGACTCATTAATATACATCAAAATTAACGTAAATATAAACTATTGAAATATATGAAAATATTAACTATTTAATTATATTCTTATTGATATTCAATTTTTTCAAAATTTGACACAAATGATCTACATGATAGAAACTTTCAATCTAACGGTGGATTTTGTAAGAAAATTATTTAATAAAAAATTATTGAGTGATGTAAGAGTGATCAAGTCTTACACCAGTGTAAGTTGATCCCTCCTCATCTAATGAATATTTGCTCATAAAAAAAATAAAAAAAAAATGGAAAGGGAAGACACGGTAAAAGTATAAAACATGGCGTTGCCTTTTCTATGGGCTTTAAAAGTATAAAACATGAGGATCCAAATCCTTAAAATAAAATAAAATATAGAAGTATAATGCAGTGGCGGTCCAATTTGGCTGCGATGTCGGTAATATGTGTGGGCCACGCTTCTTTTTTTGGACTCGCCGACGTTTGAAATTCATCCATTATTCAATATTTCAATGTGTATTAAATAACAAAGAAACAAATCCAAAATTATAAGTAATCATATATAACAGTATGCTGCAACCAAAAATTCAAATGCAAGCTATTTATGTTTATAGTCCTTTTTAATGTAAATTAAAAATTCAGATAAATAATCATAATAATGATTTAATACATCACGTAAATATTTAATATATAATAAATTTTAATTTTGTGACAATAAAATGAATAGGTCAATAACCAGTTGGAAAAAGATCACTATTGACATTTGACACGGTACATTTAACTTAAAAATCATTTGGAGTAAATATTTATTTTAATTTTTTAAATATATAATTGACATAGTTTAATTTTTTAATAATTGTGTGTCATTAAATTAATTTTTTTAAAAGATTATTTTATATTATTAAAAAATTAATTTAATGTCAAAAAATATATTAAAAAAATAATTTAATAGTAAAAACTAACTTCAAATGATTAATTTAATATCACCAATTATTTGTGAATTAAACTAATGTAAATCTTTTATAAATGTGAACTAACATCACACAAAAGGAGAAATGAAAAAGAAAAAAAAAGAACTGTGTAATTATTGGGTATGCAGTATGATGTCGTAAAAGAATAAGAAGGTTAGGAGAAGTTAGCGGGAATGTTTGACAACGAGAAACACAAATCAGTAATCAACGAAGCACGTCATAAGTGATAACCTTCACTTTCTCGTGGGTGGTATACACTACTTGTTCACAAATTCGTTTTTTAAACTTTCAGACTCAATTATTGACTGATTAACATAATAAACAAATTCTCTCTCATACCGTGTCTGCATTTTGTGTCTTTCTATTAAAAAATAAAAAATGCCACCGACATTGAGAGGGTTAAAATTCGGGTTTGATTCTTCTTGCTACCAACAGTTGCCATTTTCCAATGAGTTGAGTTGAGTCAATAACTAAGACTGACATGAGGTAGGTCCTGAGTCTTTTTACGACTTAGTTAATTAATAATTTAATAAGTTAAAAAATATATATTTATTTGTTAAATGAACTAAATTTAAAATTTTATATATTAAATGATATATATATGTAATCATTTTTTATGAATAATAATAATAATAATATTTTAATTTAACATATATTGATATTCAATTTTATTTTTAACTAAATATATATAAAAGGAATTTTAATAAGTTACAAATTTAAATTTACTACCAGATTTGATATTGATTCATTAAACTTGAATAGTTTGTGAACCTAAAATGAGACAAATTCATACCAAAAATATATGCTCCATTTCTTATTTTTGACTTATTTTAACCTTACCAATATCAATTAACTTATGTACAGCTAAAAGAAATATAGAAAAGATAATTTGAATAAAGAATTAAGAATATCATTAATTAAACTTTAATTTGAATAAGAAAATATTAATTGAGAATAATTTAAAAAATAGTTCATAAAATTATGAAAGAATGATTAAGAGTATCAATAACCCCACTTTCTTGATTAATTTTGTTAGATTAAAATTAATGATAGAGAAACTTAAATATATAAATAATTTAATTTTGATTCATTCTTAGTGTAAAAAAAACTACATTGTCATCTAATGATATTTTAACACATCATTAAAGAGTTATATTTTTTAAATAATTATTATGAATCTTATGATAATCAAACTCTTTTAATAAGATAATAATACATGATTAAGTAGTATAAACTTTTTTTTACATTTAAATAAAAATTAAACTCATACATGAACGTGTTAAATTGGGAGTATGGGATAATAATAGAATATCATTGAAAATGAAGAGGATGCAAAGAAGAGTCCAGAATCAGTGAGCGGTGAGCCCCTGGGATTTGACAATTATTGATTACCGAGACCCCTTTCTTTCTCAACCAAAACATCCCAATTGTTTTCACCAAAAAAAAAAAAAAAAGAATTCCCAATTGAAAAACGCTGTTATGACTTACTACTTTCCAAGCATATTAATCTTTTAATTCCCAGATCCAACAGCAAAAAGATGCTATTCCATGACATCTTTAATTACTTCTTCATAGGTATAGCTAAAATGATCGAATTGGTAATCATGTTTCATTTAATTAATTTTTACACAAAATTAGCATATTAAATACTGTAAAGAGAATTTTTAACTGAAGAACTATTTTTGCAAAAATTAATCTAAACCAAACATGTGGTTTACACCAACACTGAGTATTCTACGATAATACTAAACATGTGCTTGAGCGTACTGCAGTTTTGTTTTCTTAAATTTCCTTGCACAGCTGCCAGCTCGGAGTAGTAAAATAGAGAAGAGCCAAAGCAACAAAGCGAGTTTAAAGGAAAATCATTTCGATATTTATTTTTAAAAATATTATTATTTAAAATAAATAATTAAATATTTATGTTATTTATATTTAATAAATTTTTAAATATTTATTATAAAATTAACAGTAAATAAATAATTAATATCTCATTTTAACTACCAAATCTATCAAGTACTTATCATATCAAGTCCTTATATTAAAACTGGAAAGTTATTTATTAAATTTCTTCATATACAAACAATATTTTTTATCTTTAAAATAATCTAATAAATAAAAGATAAAGCTGTTGAGACATATATAAAACCAAAAAAAAAAAAAGGGCAAACTCAATCACGTTCTAGAATCACCAAACCTTGAATATTTTGCACCCATCCCAAGCTTGCATAATCATGTGAAAGATCCCATTTCAAGATTTGTTTGTACAAAGATCGAAATTCCTCATGAACCCAACAAATATACACATAATTACAACCCGACTCAGCCACAAAACCATCTCTAACATCTAACTCTTAATCCAAGGCAATTAAAAAAAAAACAGAAAACTAATACGCAAGAGAGAAACAGAGGGCATTAATTCATCATTTCTGTTTTTCATATGAACTCAACACACCCTACGCTACCACTAGACCTAAAAGTGAACATTAATCGGAAATACCATAAGTTGAAGAGCCGCGCGCACCCCACGAGTCCGCCGGAATATGCCTTCTCCGGTGACGGAAAACACCGCTCCGGTGACCGGAAAATCACAACAAAACAACGATTCAATGAACTACCTTGATCGATGCTTACCGTGCCTCCTCCGTTGGCCCTTGTTCCCAGTTTTTCCAAAAGCGCTGCAGAAGCCACATGCAGAGAGCTTGGGAGACGGCGGCTCAATCGCCGGCGATACTTTTCCGGTGCGGTAGGCACGTCCTCCGCCGTTGGAGCGGCTTCTCTCGATTGTGTTGATTGGTCCAAGTGTTGTTCCTGCTGCATTAAGCTCTTTAATCTCACCCTTGTGCTGCTCCTGGTCCTGGTCCTGGTTCTGGTTCTGGTTCACTTTGTTCAATTCACCTGATAAGAACCTGTCATCCCAAACTAGCCCAGATGAACCTTGTCTTCTGAAAGACATTTCAGATCTTTGCAGACCAGCCATGGCCACTCTATCTCTATCTTTTCAGCTTTAAAGCAATATAATGAATGAATTTCTCTGTGTTTGTTGTGTGTATGTATGTATGACTTTTCCTATATATATAAAATGATGATAGAGAATTAGAGAGAGAATAGATAGAGAGAATGAGAGAGAGAGTTGGTGAAGGAAATGAAGAGCAGTGGTTAATGGAAAAGGTCATATCAAGGCAACGTAGTCAATATCTCGTGGGATTTTATAATGCTTTCTTTCCGTTGCATTCATTATTTCAAATAATTAGATGAAAAAAATGTGAGCGATTTGTTTTGGGATTAATTTGAAACCACACCATTTTAAGATTTTGTTTATGATATGTATTTTTTATATAAGTTAATGTAATTGTAAACTAAATTTTACTAATAATTATTTGTATTTTGAACAGGGTTTGTTATACAGAGAAGGTGGGAGGTTGATCATTATTAAGATAGATCGAATTGTCTATTTAAATTTAATAAAATATTATTTAAATAATAAATTGTGAATATATTAAAATTTATTAACTTAATTTATTATTATATTTTACTTTTTAAAATATAGCTAGGTTACATTTAAATTTTAAAGGAGTCGCATCTGTTGTTACATGGGTCATCAAAAAAAATGAGTAAACAAAAGTGAGATTCAAGTTTTAATTTTTAATCTAGCAGGACCACCCAGCTGACCTAGTTTTGTTCATCATTCACACAATCCCAACCCTCCTCAATCATTTCTTTTTGAGTTTTCAAAGCGGTTTTTCAGTTTGTTATATATTAATTAATGTCAGAAGTATTTGCAGTTTGTACGATATTGCAGCTACGCGTAGCACATTCACTTGTCATTTGTGGATAAACAATGAAATTGCGTAGCTTTGATAAAGAGGCAATGCTTTTGCAATCTTACTTGGAACGCATATTACAGTTATAAAGCAAAATTTTGGGAGCGATTTAAGGTAGGATAAGCTGGCACGTAAATGGAGTTTTTTTATCTGATTAATTGCCAATTTTTATGTCAATAAATAATATTGGATAGACATTGAAAGATAAATACATAGTTTTTTTTTAGAGTTTAATTTTAATATATTATTTTTTTTACAATAATTTGATATATTATTAATATAAAAATTTTTATACTGTCATTAAATTATATATTATGAAATCATTAAAAGAATTTGATTATTACAACAATTATTTTGAAAGTTTAATTTTTTTAATGATATATCAGTATTTGATTGAATGATAATATAATTTTTTTTTATACTAATAGTGAATTAAAATTATATCTTTATATATATATATATTTGAATAATTACTTAGACTTATTGAAGATTATCAAATTGTAGATTTGAGAGTGACGATAATGGAGACAAAATCGCATCAGAAATTGCACAAAAGATAATTGGATGAGGAATCACTGGAAGATAGATGAATCTCAACAATAACAGCTGGAAATTACTACTCAATTAATTATCCTGTGTATTTATGTTTTTGTTTTTTGTTTTTTTTATTTAAGAAAACCTGTGTATTTGTCTTTGCCACCCTCTTCACAGTGATATGAATATTATGCGTGCGATGTAAACGATTTCCAAGCGTATTAGAACGGATTCGCCGAAACTTTTTTTTCCCACAAGATTTGCTGAAACTCCAAAGAATCCAGAATGTTGTGTTTGGAATTAATTAAAAGTAAATTTCATTTGATTTGAATTGAATTAATTTAATTTAAAAATTAAATTTTATATTTGAAATTCGTTATAAAAAATTAAATTTAAATTGATTTAAAAATTAATTCTTGTATTTAGAACTCATTAAAAATAGAATTGATTTGATTTGATTTAATTATTTTACTTTTTTAACCTTATATAATAGTAAATATTAGATTAGTGAGGTAAATTTAAAAAGTTAATAAGGATAAAATACTCAATTTAAATAATTAAATTTAAAATCAAATTAAATCTATTCAAATCTAACCAAATTTAATTGGATTTTTAAATATACACAACTTAAATTAAAAAGATTTATAAATCAAATCAATTTTCATTTTTTAATATTTCAAACACAAAATTTGATTTATAAATCAAATCAATTTCTATTTTTTAACATTCTAAACACACTTGAAGTTTAAGTTGTCCTTTATAATTTGAAGTAAAAAGTTTAAAGCTTCATTTGAAAAAAATAAATAAAAAAAATCTCTGTTACCTTTTGAATTTTTCATACAAACAAAATAAGAAAATGCTGGTTTTTTTTTCTAAAATATTTTTATATGTTATAAGTATTGTAAAACTAATCGAGTTCATACATAGTGTTGTTACTTAAAAGTCCTCCTAATAATCAATTGCCACATTGAACTTATGTTTTTATTTTAGGAGTATACTGCATGCACCAAACACTTGTTAATTAAAAAAAAATGTGTTTACCATTGCAAAATCCAACACAACCAAAATCAAACCTTACTTAGCAAAAGTGAGTAAAAAATATATAAAAAAATTCGTATTTTCTCTTTTGATCAGACAACCGAGATTGACATTAATTACTTCCGATGAACAACATGAAAGCCATGTTATTATATATAGTTGTTATGATATTTTAATGAATTTATATTTAAAATGAATTGTTAATTATTTATTAATTTTTAATTTTATAATAAATATTTAAATATTTAATAAATAAAAATAATAATTAATAAATATTTTACAACTCATTTTAAATATTAATATCATAAAAAAAAATATTGGAGTAATCCCCCATAATCTTAAATTCTGAATTGACGAATTGAGTGTTGCATTAATAAATATTTTATAGAATACTTTTTTTATCATTATATATTAAAAGTTTATAATTAATAATATTATCTACTCTTCTGAAAAAAGGTGCCTTCTTAAATGCTTTGCAAGAGATTTACACATTCAATCCACTCAAAAACTAAAACATCATGCCTCATCATGTGAGAGTCAGTTTTGAGTTTTCCCACATACATACCATGGGAATAAATTATAAATGGGATATGGGTAGATATAATGAGTTTCTTCTCTTCAAATAAAAAACACTCATCACTCTATCTTATTTTCTTAAAAAATTATAAAATTATCAATTATCTCTCTATTAGTAGCAAGTCATTAAAGTTTTTAAAACCCTTCTTCATATTTTAAAATAAAATAAAATAACCTGAGATGCTAATATATGTTATACATATTATTCAAGGTTATTTTCAAATAATCAATAAATCTCAAATTTATCATATAATACATATTTCAAATTTCAAATAAATAAACTAACTATCATTTATTATATAACTAATGTAATTATTTTTTAAAATATTTTATGTGTAAGATTAATATGATTATTACGTTAAATTAGCAATCGAATTAATTAGTCACTTGGGCTATGCTAAAGTGGCTGGAAGGTGAAAATATGAATAGATGTCATAAGTTTAAATGATCTCGTGTCTTCTCCTTCAAAGTTTGTTACAAATGAGAGGCTCAAATTTTGTGCCATTGTTTGCGGCTTGCATTGGAGTAAGGTTGCATCCGGATAGTGGTTGAAAGTGATTGCAAGACACTCGTTGTCTTTGATGATAAGTCCAGCACTTTGGATCTTTCTAAATTTGGTTCTTTGTTGGAGGATGTTGGGGCTCTTATTTCACAATTTTCAAATGTACTCGTTCTCTTTCTTAAAAGAAATAGCAATATTGTTGCACATAGACTACCGCGCTAGGCACAACATATAATTCTGGAAGGTTGTAGAGTACTTGTAGTGGTTCATTTTGATCCTCTACCTTTCCTTTTTAATATTGCTCTTATTTCTTCTTAATAGTGCAATATTTGTTTGTTGAAGAATATGATAAAAGACCCTTTAATGTAAAACAAAATTGTTGAATTAATTAATTCCAAAAAGTTGAATTAATTAATTTTTGATAATTTTTTTATTGAATATTATTTTTATACACATATCTTGATGATAAAGTTGTAAATACTTATTTATACTAAAGACAACCAAGTGAACGTGCACTGCTTCTAATGGCCTGTCATAACCAATCGATAAATGAAAGGCAGAAAATGCATTCATGTCCTCGTCGCTAACCAATTTTAATTTTTAAAAAGTTATACTATTTATATACACTCAAAATTCACCCAAAACACACACATTTTTTTGTCGTCGTCCAATTAATTATTTATATATATAATAAGGTAAACTATAAATTTCTTTTGTGATTCAATCTGATTTTATTTTGTTATATTATAAATTTAAAATTTACATTTTATTTTTAAAAATTTGCTCTCTTATCATATAACTTTCTTATAGTTTTTTCTATTTACATTATAATTACAAAGATAATTTTGTAACATTGTATTCCTTTTTTATTCATCTATTTTTTACGTGTTATATATGTATATAAATATTATTTTACATACACCTTTGATAGTTTTAGAAAAATATTTACACATATAGAGATTTAAAATTGGAGCAAAAGTTTCATATTTATCAATTCTATACAACTTTAGTAAAAAAAAATATAGTTTCAAAATCGAATTTACTACCTAATATATCTCCCTGTTTTATGCATATTTAAATACATATGAAACCTTATCTTATGACATATAAAGTACTTTACACAAAAACTTCATAAACATGAGTTTTTGTTATTTATTTTTTATAAAAGCTTGAAATTTCGTCTCAATTTTTAAGCTACGAAGTTGGTTTCATAAACACGTGCCATTAGGAATAAGTTAGTGGTGATGATTTGATTAGTTTGTAAAAAGTCGTAATTTCAAACTTTCACACCGTCATTGTATGAAAAACAAAACAAAATATAATATAAAAAAGAAAAAAAATTACAAAACTATGTGCAAACATAATTGATAGAACCAAGACGGATGAATTGGTTCTATGAATCAATGACAAAATTTTATCAAAATTAAAAACTCAAATGCAATACATACAAAAATATGACAAACTTAAAATAAAGAGATAGAGAGAGATGTGCACGAGCAATTTTATTCTGGTTCAGCCACAATGTGTGACCTACGTCTAGACCCCTAACAAAATTGAGATTTTTTTCAATTTTTAATATTTTTGCTTACAAAGACATTGTCTCAACCTATATATACCTTAACTCAAAATAGAGTATTTAGTGACTTTGTTTTTTCTAATAGCACTACAAGAAACATTCATATACCTCAACCTGAAATAGAGTAACATAGATAAAAAAAAAAAATTGAATGTTATCCACACTTTTTTTCTTTTAACTAGAACAAGAATCTATCTTTTCTTTTAATTGTTCTAATGAATGAGTTACAATGATACTCAAATAACATACACTAAGGAAATGCAAAGCATATAAAAATGAGACAAGATGACAAGGATGACACGGTTCTTCTTTTTTTGTGCAAGATTGGTTGATTTCATCCTTGAAGGATGTCTCTCTAGTGTAACTAAGTTGTTTTCCTTATTTTAACTAGCCGTTTGGAGTGATTGAAATCAATGAAATATTGTTCTTTTAGTATTTTCATGCAACACACTCTTAGTTATGGCAAGTTGCTCTTTTCATTTCAGTTGATACTCTTTTTGCTTTTGTCGTCACTCATTTATCTAGACGTTGCTTCTTTATTCAGTAATGCATATATTTGGTTGCTCAATATTAAGAGCTTAATTGAGGTAAATAAATAATTCAGCACTTTAATATTGAAATATTTTCCTCAACTACAATATTAATTCAAATACTTTCTTCAATTATATGATCACATAATTAATTAAGGATTCAGTGCATATCAATTCAAATACTTTTTAATGAATATAAATATCTCATTAAAGAATTCAAGTAATTAGGAACATGTAAATTGACAACTCATCAATTAACTTAAATCAAATAAATCTTATATGTTCAAAACCTAAACATCATAAAAACCTAAAAGCCAACAATAATAAAACTTAAATACAAAATAATATTTTTTTACTATAAATAAAATAAAATAAAGTCAAATTAGATAAAGCAAACAGTAATTTTCCTTATATAATATATTAATTATTTTATGGAGGTCTTAAATATGTGAGTGAAATTACTCATTCAAGAAACTATTCTTTCAACGCCTTCATTTAGATTTTTTAAAGTACTTTTATAAGTTATTAGTACTGTAAAATTAAATTTTTTTTAGTACTGTCACAATTAAGAATCCTTCTCAATAATTGTAAGTATATGCTCTAAGGTTTAACCTTGTATTTTTACTTTAAAAATATAACTTACTTATCAATACACTCAACTCTGATTGATGCCTTCATTTAACTAATACACATTTGCTCCGTTCCAAAATACATTTCAGATATTATATTTCCAGAATTGGCAACTCCAACCTATGATTGCTTACAGAATGAAGTCAAATGACCCAAAATATTAAACTTGAATCAATCGTCGGTCACGCCCCCTAAGAAAACAAACAGTAACAAAAATATTTACACAAATTTAATTGGTTTGGTCCACAAACATCTTCGAAATGACTTTCATAATTATGTTCTTAAATTTTGGTAAGCTACCATATGATAAAGTGAAAGAATATGGTTAACCAACTTTAATTATTCAAAACGGAAATTTCAGCAAATTAATATAAAAAGTTGTCATGGTCAATTGGTCATGATCATTATCATCACATCATCAACGTTATCATGAACATAAAAGATTGCTCAAATAATGGATCAAACTTTTAATGGGTTCCGTCGGCCATTAAAGTTGA
Organism: Styphnolobium japonicum; assembly: GCA_023212625.1. Lineage (NCBI taxonomy): Eukaryota > Viridiplantae > Streptophyta > Magnoliopsida > Fabales > Fabaceae > Styphnolobium > Styphnolobium japonicum. The sequence continues at coordinate 6,060,835 of JALBWW010000007.1, read as the reverse complement.
CACAATAGGCATCGAATTGACATTCAAATATGGCCCCCAAGACCTACTTGGTTTACATATCGTGAAATGAGTTGTTTTTAATGAGTGATATGTTGAAAGTTGTGCCACATAAAAAAAATTTATTTTATTTTATTAACATGTAAAAAAAAATTTATATTATTATTTAATTATATATTAACGTATCATTAAAAGAATTTTACTATTGAGATAATTGTTATGATAGCCAAACTCTTTTAATGATTTGACAATATATAATTAAATGACAGTGTAAAAAAACCTTACACTGACAGTGGATCAAAATTAAACTTCATACAAAAAAAACTCCCATTATATTTAAGGAAAAAGATAAATACACATTATTTTTTTATATCACTTTTACACTTAGTTAACGATGAGTAAATTTTTTGTTAATACAATATATCGTTTGATTAATATATTTTGGTAACTAATTACTTACAAGTTGATAATCTATTAACCAAACGATATACTTCATCAACTAATAATTTATTCATCGTTAACCAAGCTTGTGAGTAATCATTTATCAAAATTTATTAACCAAATAATATATTATACTAAAAAAATTACTCATTCTTAACTAAATATAAAATTTGTGTAATAAAATGATAGCAAATATCATTGTTGTATATTCAATGTTCAACAGTTGAGGTAAATTTTAAGAATAAATATAGATTGCTGCCCTGTGGTGTGTCAACATGTAACTAATGTTTTCTATAATTTTAAAAATAACCCGTACTTCACTTGGCTTTTGTAAAAACTATTAAAATTGACAAATTTTAAATGATATACAGAACTACACCATGACGTGAAGTCACGGAGATATGAATACATAATTTTAATTACAATCAGAGTTATATAATATATATTTTTCCTCATTCTATCCATCTCAATTAATATAATATTCATTTCACCGAAATAAATAATAGAAAGCTATTCCCCTACGAAGAAGGAGCAGGCTGGATAATAGAACCAGAAGCATCGGCATTACTAGCCTAGAAAACTAAATCATGGGAAACCACACATTTGCAGTTCTAGGAATATGATATACAAGTATACAACCCAACTAGCTACACAATAAGATAAGATAGTTTCCACATTAAAGACCACAGAAACTATATCCCATTACAGGCAAGAGTTTTATGTTGTTGATAGTTGATACTTTGGCACATCAAATGAGAATCCCTTTATAAAATTATTTTTATTGGCGGAGGCAAGATAGCCAGGATGCTGTCCCAATCTTTCAAAATTTTCTTTTATGGGCGTTTGGTTTGCGGGTTATTTTTTTATTTTTAAGAATTTTTATATGGGAATGTTAGATTTCTATGTTTGGTATAAGTTTTAAAAAAATATTCCTATCATAAAATGATTCCCAGGAATAATTTTTAACCAACATTCTCACACTTTCATTCTCATGGGGGAGGTGGGTTTGTAACATTCCTATGACATGAGAATATTTTTGTCATGTGAAATATCTAAAATATCTACTATTCTATTGACATGTCATTAATCAACAACCGTCATATCATTATCGGTGGCCTCTATTGACCACCGTCTACGATGGCCAATCACAAGAATCCGGCTACCTCCGTCACCGCCTCCAATTGACGGTGGCCGGAAACTTCGGCCTCCGTGATAGTCACCGGAATTTAGCCACCGCAAGTCTGCAACGGCTAATAATAACCGACAACTTTAGCTACCACATCGGTCATCGGAATTCGACGACTTAAGCCACTATTCTAGTCACCGAAATCTAGCCACGTTTGTCGCCTTCAGAGGTTAACGGTTACAGACGACATCGGCTACTATCGCCGGTGGTTGGAATCATTCCCGGAAAAGGTTTTAGTTAACCAAACGTAGTAATCATTATTCCTGGGAATATCATTGCTGGACATGCTATTCCTGAGAATATTTTTTCAAACTTTGAACCAAACGCCCTATTAAAGTCTTGTAAATTTTTATAATTTTGTAATTAGCTTCCAATTTTTTTTTATCATTTTTAAATCTATTAATTATTAGTCTCAAAATAAAATTCCTGACTCTAATTATCTTTATTTGAATCCGATAACTCTTTAATGTATGTGCCAATTTTGGAGGAAGTGCCTTATCTGAAGCGATATTTTCAGTAGCCACTTTATCTTCCCATGCCTCCAAATATGACCGATTGATCTAACGACAGTGTCTACCCACGAACCCTTCATAAAAAGTAAAAACTCCAGACATCTTAGTTTACTTTAAGCCAGCCAACAGGGGAGCAATCCGCTTTACATTTTGTGATTTTATTGGTGTCCACATATTTTCAATTTGATTTAATATGAATAAGCCACCAAAACTTCAATGATCTTGCAGAGAGACTTGCTGCTCGTGCACACTGGTTTCTCTCAACCACCACTCCACCATCATTTGTTTTAGGGCCGCGACTGCAAAAGTAGCTCCTTATTATTAATATTTTATTAAAAGAATCCTTAATTCTCCACACTTTTTTTTTTATACAAATTTTCACATTTCTTTTATCATTATTAAATTTATTCATAAATTTATATAGAGTTAAATATTTTATACACATTCATATACTTTAATGATTCTGAATAAGATGAGAAGAAACAAGGGCAATTTGGCCACAGTACAGTAGATTAGGAGACAAATTACCGAAATGCCACTGATTTGAAACATATTGTGCGTCTTTATTATTTTGCCACGTGTATCACGCGTCAGCACGGTGGCGTGATACACGTCATCACGTCAACACGGGTGACGTGATGACGTGTATCACGCCACCGTGTTGGCGTGATACACGTGTATCACGCCACCGGTGTTGACGTGATGACGTGTATCACGCCAACACGGGTGGCGTGATATACACAAAATCGAAAAAAAAATAATAGATTAATACAACAAAACTGGCAATTTGGCCACAGTACAGTAGATTAGGAGACAAATTACCGAAATGCCACTGATTTGAAACATATTACAAGGCGTCTTTGTCATTTCTTACGTGTATCGCGTCAGCGCGGGTGGCGTGATACGCGTCATCACGTCAACACGGTTGGCGTGATGGCGTGTATCACGCCACCGTGTTAACGTGATACACGTGTATCACGCCACCGGTGTTGACGTGATGACGTGTATCACGCCAACACGGGTGGCGTGATATACACAAAATCGAAAAAAAAATAATAGATTAATACAACAAAACTTATATAACCAAAGTGAAAACTTTGAAAGGCCATAACTTTTGACTCGTTTGTCCGATTTAGACGCATTTTATATCGATTTCATATAACTTTTCGAGGCCGAGTGCAACGCAAACTGCCGTAGGCGGTTTGGTCCACCGAAATTCCAAAAAACCCTTTATTTTGTAAGTTATCAAGCTTTTTATGAAAATTATATGGGTATTTCATGAAATCAAGGTTAAACTCATTTTTTTTCCTTTTCATTTTTATGAACTCAAGGTTAAAAAGGAAGGAAAGGTTCATAAAAATGAAAAGGAAAAAAAATGAGTTTAACCTTGATTTCATGAAATACCCATATAATTTTCATAAAAAGCTTGATAACTTACAAAATAAAGGGTTTTTGAATTTCGTGGACTAAACCGCCACGGTGCATATGCACTCGCCTCGAAAAGTTATATGAAATCGATATAAAATGCGTCTAAACCTGGACAAACGAGTCAAAAGTTATGGCCTTTCAAAGTTTTCACTTTGGTTATATAAGTTTTGTTGTATTAATCTATTATTTTTTCGATTTTAGAATCACGCCACCCCGTGTTGGCGTGATACACGCCATCACGCCAACACCGGCGTGATATACGCAGTCACGCCAACACGGCGTGATACACGCCATCACGCCAACCGTGTTGACGTGATGACGTGTATCACGCCACCCGTGTTGACGTGATACACGTGGCAAAAATGACAGCACGCTGGTAATATGTTTCAAATCAGTGGCATTTCGGTAATTTGTCTCCTAATCTACTGTACTGTGGCCAAATTGCCAGAAACAAGATGATATCGTCCGACTTCAAATAGGACTTTTGTCATTGTATTTTTTTTATATATTTTTGGTCAATTTTTTTTTATGATGCAAGATTAATATTATTTATTCATATTCAGTGTTAAGTCTTAATTTGTAGTTAAATACAAAAGTTACAACATTATATTTTAAAATGTGATTAAAATTTGCCTAGTATATTAGGTATATTTATATTTGGACAATTCTAGGAAAAATGGGTAATAGGATTTAACGATCGGTCGTATATGATTACTGAGAAAGCCTGTGTTCATGTTAATATGAAGGGGACATGATTTTGGAGAAATATTGCTTGGGATTTCTCCTATGGGCTGGCCTAACGTGATGGCTCTGTTTTTGTAACTAATTCATTTGGAGCTTGTGGAGGAGTTCTTAGAGGCTTTTATGGCCGGACTTACTTGTTATTAGGGGTGAAAATACACTAAGTTATATTAGATTTTATTTTAAATAGGTTTAATCTGTTTTAAAAAAATTTGACCTTAGTCCGATCTATTACTTATCATAGGTTTTTTTTTTTGTCTGGCATAGCATTTTTATGAAAATTTAAAAGTCTAGCTTGACCTACATGTTTATTTATAGGCCTACATTGCATAAAGACTTTCAAATTAGCTAACAGACTTAAATTTTTTAAATTTCAAATATACATAATATTTATAAAATTATTGTATTAGGTATAAAATAAATAAATTATATTAATATATAACTAAAAAATATTCAAGTATTCTAAAATTTTAATTATATGTTATTATAATAAATAAATAGGCTGACCTGTTAGGTTGAATATACTTTTTTAAATGCCCAAGCCTTGGCCTATTTAACAAAATAGGTTTTTTTAAAAGCTTAAGCCTGATTTATTTGATAAATAAGTTAGGTTAAAGTAAATCAAAAATAAGCTAAGCCATAAACTCCTGTTAGGTCGTCTGAACTATTTTCACCCCTAGTGGTAATCGGGGTGTGTGTTAGTGTTACAGTCACACTGGCAGAGGCTTAGGGGATGTTTCATGGCTTATCCTTTATTAGGATTTGGGAGTCAGGCATGTCATCCTAGAAAACTGATTCATAAAGTGTCATTCAACTGAGAAATTCTTGTAAACACCGGGAGTAATACTCTCAATCAATCATAAAGTGACATGTGTTACAATAAAAAATTAAATAAAAAAATTATAATTGAAATTGTGACACATGTCACTTTATGATTGGTTAAAAATATTACTATTAGTGTCCACAAAAATTTCTCCATTAAACTGGTGAGAGGCTATTTTGACTGTCATCATCCTATATGACTGATTGGTTGTTAAGATTCGCTCTATTCTAATTTCTAAATTCATGGATGGTTGAAATTAAACATGCTTACAGAAAGGAAACAAAGTCGATAATATTATGGTTGTGTTAAGAGAAGATACTAAGCATGTGTTTGGTATACATTTTTGGAAGGAAAGGAAAAGGGGCGAAGAAATGACTTAATCTCTAATTTGGTATCGGATTAATAGGAAAAAGGAAGAGATTTATGGCTCTTTTGGCAGATAAAATTGAGCTTGAAATTGAGTATTGAATTTGAATTTGGACTTATCAATTTCAATTATCTTGTTTGGTGTATATATTATAATTAGAATTCTAATTCTAAATCTAATTCCATAGAATTGAAAAATAATTAATTTATATTACTCTCAATTCTTAGTTTAAATATTAAAAATTCATATTTCAAGCACCAATTTTTTTTGAATATTAAAAGATAAAAGTTAAAAATTATTTAAGTACTATTGCCGCTTGCAACACTGACATAGTATGGCAACGTCACCATCAACGTGTTTCAACCATGTTGTCCACCACATGTGCTAGCCGCTGCTGACCTTTGATCACTGTTGTTGTTGCGCGTACAATGGCTAAATCGTTATGCTTCCTCCGATCTCTGGCACTAGTGTTTTGCAATCACCTTTACTATTGTCAATGACCTCTTTTAGTTTGATATTTATTGTGACCACTGTAATTCAGCAATCTAAGCTCTATTGAATTTTTTTAATTATTTTAAAAGTATTATTTATTAATTTTAAATTATTTATTATATATTTATAACTTCTTGCTAAATTATTCAAATAATAAATTTTCATTTTAGTTTAGAATTATAATTACAAAGTCTCAATTCTTTAATTATTCCAAACATAAAAATTAAGATTTTTGTCAATTTTAATTCTATCAAAAATAGAATTGAAATTAAAATTTTAAATTAAAATTTCATTTTTATCATCTACAGGAACCCTAAACGTATTCATTTTTTGTGGGCTCCATATATTGTGTATCCACCCCTTCATTAGCGAATTGGGAAGGAAATGCTATTTTTCAACTTTTTAATTTTATGTGATCCCCCCATATTGTCAACTTTTTTAGTTTTTTATTTGCCTTTATTTTTTATATAATTTGTTACTTGTATTAGTGAACATTTGTGAGGTTATTATATTATAAAAGGATAATAAAGTAATTTAATATTTATTTACATATATTTTTATTCTTTTTTGTAATGAAACAAAACAAAGAAACACTACAAAAAAACATGATTATTATGGCGGTTTTATTATGGCGGTTTTTCAAAACCGCCATATTATGCCTTATATAACTGCGGTTTTGAAACCGCCATTTTTTGCAATGATAAACAACGAAATTATAAATAAAATGGCGGTTTTCAACCGCCGAAATATACCATTCCCACTTAAAATTTTGAAACCCCTAATTTCATATACCACTCTTCAGCCTTTCTTCCTTTCTTAGAACTCGTGGTGCACAGATCTTCTCATGGTGCTTTTCGAACATTCCTCTCTTCGAACTCGTGGTGCAGGGATCTTCTCTCAAGCAAGGATCTCTATGGTGCTATTCTCGGAGTCCAAGCAAGAATCGTGAAATTTTTGGATTTAATTTGTTCTGCCACATCCCAAGCGCCACCTCGCTCTCGAGGCAGACCTTGAATACAAGCACTATCTCGATCTACCTTCCTTATCTTCTGACCAACAAGAACAAGGTAACACGATAATGATTAATGCCTCTCTTTTTTTCTTTTTCTATTTGGTTTATTTATGTTCCAATTTTTGTTATCGTTTGTTTTCCCCCCTAGGTTTCAGTTTTAATTAGAATTGCAAAGTCTTAGTGCTTGTTTCGATTAGCTTATTTTGTGTAGTTTTTAGCTGAAAAGGTGTTTTTGCTTTAAAAAAAATTAAGCAAAACCTAACATGTGCTAATTAGTTAGTTCGAGCGATTTGGGATTCTGGGTTCATGTTTTGATGAAGATATGGGACTTTGCTCCGTGATTTTGTATGTAGCTGATGAATGCGTAATTGTCAGAGAAAATGAAACCAAATGTTTTAAATTTATCTTATATAATATGTCAAAAGACTTGAGAGCTTCTTATTCCTGTCGTTGAATCCTCCAACGACGGCACCACCTCCAAGCCGTCGTCTTCCTCCTCGTTCGCGCACCATGCTGGTTGTGAGGTGATCTTTTATTCCTCTACTTTTGGGTTTTTGTTGTTCACGTGTGCTACTCCCCATTACTTGCGCTTGTTATTTCCAATATAAATTGAAGATTGGAATCATTTTTCATTCGCGTGCGGTCCAATTTGATTATTTTGGATTTTGGGCATGCTTGCTACGTTTCGGTTGAATATGTTGATTTGGGGAATTTTTCTGGAGTTTCTTTGACTTGGATTGGGACTGTTTTTAAGGGACGATATGAAGCTATATAATGGGAGACAATCATTTCTTTTCATTTCACTGGATGAACTTGTTGTCAACTTTAAATTAAAGGGAGAAAAACTAGTTATGACCTGTGTTTGAAAGATTATACCAATTTGAATAATTGAATTGGATCATTGTGCTTTATAATTTGAAAAACTACTCCTCTTGAAAGCCACTCATTGTGCTTTATAATTTGTACCGTTGAGCATTGGATCATTTTACACTTTGTTTGGCGAGGCTTTGAGATATTAAAGATGATAATTGAATTATTTTTGTGTTGTACTTCAATTTTGAAAGGGGTGCAGTGCTGTGGTAGGATTGTTCTTGGGAGAGAAATTGTCTTGGAAGCCAAGTGTGATGTCATTGTGCCAGAGAATGACAACTACAGAGACAATTTTAGTTGCTTTATATTCATTTTAAAATAGAGTTTTATTGTTCTTTGGATTCTGCTAGAAAATGACCTCTAGAAGATTAAATAATACTTGCAGTCCAACCAACACATTATCAATTTAAGAGTGCACCAGAAACTAGAAGATTAAAACTCTGCACCTAAAGCTGTCCAAACCTGTCTCAAGGCCCTATTATGTCTGGGTTAGTCTAATCTGCAAAATATCCCAGAATCAATGCACTACCAATCTTAACATCATTAAATAACCATAATCATTGTGAACTACTTATACCCTAGGTAGCAGAGACAACAACAACAGAAGTAATAGTTTTATGACAACAAGTCAGCAACTACTAAATAGTAAATACATATCTGCTTCCTGTTCATGCATTCTTCGTCCACTCAACAATTACATGATGATTTGCCAATAAAAAGCTAGGTCACCAATTTGAGACAGCATAACAAACTCATCAATACTTCTAATTCTATCATAATTGCCTAAAATCAGCTACATTGACATCGATCTCTATCATCAATACATGTGCAATGCTTTTGATTTGGAAAGTGTCATTTGGCAGTTCAAAGTTCAAACCTTTATCATGGGAATGGGAAGCCAAATCTGGCAAAGTACCAAGTTAGGCGCTACCTGCAAAAATCTGCAAGTGACGTTGAACAGACTTGGACTAAAAGCCTGTCTTTAACATGTGGGTTGGCCAATAACCAAATAGTATGGGGGAAACTGTTTTCTTTTTCTTTTCTTTTTTTGTTCACTCATTTTTTGGTTCTGGTTTGGTATTCTCGTTGTTGCTTTCTTGGAATTGGCTGCTGTCATTTAAGGACTTTAATATTATTGTGCTCTGTGTGTTCTCTGTCAAGAGGTCCAAAGTCCAAGTTGATATCAGCTTCTCTTTTTGGTCTCTTCACATCAACTCTACTTACTACTTAGTTGTTAGATGATGCAGTTACGTGGTCCTTCCTTCTGATAAAGTTTACTAGATTACAAGGTTGATATGGATTATTAGGATACTCATCGTTACTTGCAAGTGTATATGTGCTTGATGAATGTTATACTGAGATTTAATTTGTTTGGAATGAGAAGTATAAACATATTAAATTGGAAGTCTAATTTTCAATCCAATAACTTAAAAAAACTGAGTTATAAATTGGAATGCTTTAAGGTTCATAAAGTTATTTGTTGTATATAAGATGATAATTTGATATTAGATGGGTTTAGATACATAATCAATATGTGGAGACCTGCTGCAAAAATGGTTTTGATAGCACATAAAAATTTTCTAATCTATTATTTCCTTTTGCAAAACATTTTTCTTTGTTAATTTTCCTATGCTTGCTTTTCTACTTAATTTTTACTTCTGATAAGCTTCTATTTTGGTTAAATGATCAAGCAAATTTCTATTCTATAAGTACCTCTTGATTCATGCCTTACATTGAATAAGTGATAGATATTGCTTTATCTTCTTGATAAGTTTGTCAATTGATAACTATACAGTTAGATAATTAAAACAAATCTCATAATTTTTAATAAAATGAGTTAACATTATTATTAAAACTTAAATGAATAAATAATTTTTATCATTTTTACTTATCCAATAATAATTATTAAATTTGATAAATTCTTAAATACTTTTAAAATAATACTCTCAATAATATTTAATTGTCATATTTAATTTAAATTTTATTTCATAATATTTTAAATTTAATCAATATATATATATATGATACCACGTACTGTATTTAGTAAAATAATATAATGTTGATACATATACATTTCTCCTCAAATTTTGACTAAGTTTTGATTAATTATATCATATTTTTCAAAAGGTATAACATTACTTAATTAATTGTTGAATAAAGTGCTAGTAAGTAGATAAGAATCCATCCTCATCCTTATCCTTTGTCTCCATCCGTAGACAATAAGTAGGTGCCAAACTCTATAGTCCACCCCTTCCCTAGTCCTTCTAAAAATTCGTGCTACCTTTTTTCAACCCCAGAAATGAAAATAATCCCACTTGCTTTTTACCCTGCAATTGCAACCCTCCACAACCAGCCTTTTCTCTCTTTCTCCTGAACATTTACACACTTTATTCATTCATTAAAGTAAATCCTTATTATTATATTATCACATTAAGTCATATTATTATATCCAAATGTCAGAAGAAGTCATCAATGTAACCACCCATAAAATTATAAAATAACTATACATTCTAAATATACATCAAGGAAACTAGTCAAAAATTAATGAGTAACTTCTCTAAGATCTAAGCCCAACGAACAATGATATATTAATTTTTTGTAACCTACTTAAAATTTTAATTTCTAACTAAGGTAAATAAATCCTATTAAAGAAGTTATTCGTAAAAACTAACTAAATGTAAACTGTAAAGGACTTTAAGTTTAGTCATATCTAATACTAAGAATTCATCTACCTCAAATAGTTGAATGCACTTTTGTATTAATTTCATGTTGCAATTTCATGTTCTTCTTTCTAGTCATGCCGATTGATAAATGTTGGATTAACAAGCCACGGAACACACCTGAATATGCGGATGGGTTAAGCAAATTTCTAGATTTTGCATTTCAGCATCGGTCTATTGAGGGGCGTACAATAAAGTGCCCATGTCCAAAGTGTGGTTTTAAAAAGTGGCAAACAAGAGATGTAGTTCAAGAGCACTTGATTTGTAGGCCTTTCCCTGAAAATTACAAAGTTTGGTATTGGCATGGTGAAGAATCAAATGTAATTGAGTCAGAGACTTTCGAAAGCACACATGTTATACAAGATACTTTGCAGCCCCAAAATGTAATGGAAACCATGATCAACGATGCATTTGGGTTGACTAGGAACAATGTCAATGAACCTTGTGCTTCCTATGAGCCTCTAAATAGAGAAGAAACTTTAAATGAAGGGCATAATGAGGCACATAGTGAAGATTATGTAGAGTTTTATGAGTTGCTCAAAGATGGTGATCAAGAATTGTATGAAGGGTGTACAAAATATTCAAAATTGTCTTTTCTAGTAAAATTGTATCATATAAAGTGCTTGTGTAGAATGAGTGACAAAGCAATGACTATGATACTAGAATTGTTAAAAGATGCCTTTGAAGATGCCCAAATTCCTGTTTCATTCTACGAGGCCAAAAAAACCATCAATAAACTTGGGTTGAATTATACCAAGATACATGCATGCCCAAATGATTGTATGTTATTGATCAATCAATTTGAGACACTTATGTTAGCTTTGTATTAGGCATTATTAGATGTTTATTGTGCCCAATATTAGTACTTTAGATGAGTTTAATGTTGTTGGGCTTCATTGGGCTTTAATGCAAATATTGAATAATTTTCGGATTTTGATGCATTTTGACCTTTCTTCCTTGGTTAGGTCATAACTTGGGACTCGGTGATCCAATTGAGGTGATCTTGGTGTCTTTAGAAAGCTAAGACAATGCTCTACAAGTTTCATGAAGAACTCAAGAGCTGGATCGGAATGCTAAGGGTCCAAAATATCCCAGTAATGCAGAGTAGGTTTGCTGTCACGGAACCATCTGGGCAGTATGCACATATTGGACTATATAGTGGGTTATAGGCCTCCTCTTGGGCTGAAACTTGGTCACTTGAAAGATAAGACCCATATCTCCAACTTCAATGAAGACCATTTTGTCAATAGATGTCGTTTTAGGCATGCTTCAGAAGCTACAAGTTGGTCTGAATTTGGAAACACGTTCTTCCAACCTAACTTGAGGTAGGTGAAGTGTTTTTGGCATTTCTGGAGTTCTAAAAGTCCAAATGACATGATTCAAATTGGAGATTTTCAAGGAGACAACTGGCTACAACTTTGATGAAGACATCCAAGCCAAAATGCACCGTCTAGATGATGAATTTGAAGCCAGAAGTCGAATAAGAGTTGTTGACTAAAAGCCACCAACCATACACCAACCCACCTACCATGCACCAACCCACCAACCATGCATCAAGCTTCCATTTTTGACAAATTTCAGATTCTTATAGCTTGTATTCAGATTATGTACATGTACAAATTGGCTTCTAGGATTAGTATAAATAGAGTCAATCTCTTTGTATTTTGAGGAATTCAATTTGAAGTAAGTTAGAATTCAATTTTGTAGTAAGTTTGAGTATTTGTTAGTTTTCTTTCTCTTATTCTCCCTTCTCTTTAGAATTTCATTTTTGTTCTTTATTTTTTGAGTTCTTTCTTCCCATCCATGGAAGGCTAGGCTCTCATAATCAATCCAAGGGATTAGCCATCTTGATGTTTAATTTGGAGATCTTGTTTCGCTTGTTCATATTGCTTAATTGTTATTCAAGTTTCTCTTCTTCCTCTTTTGATTTTGATCTAGATTGAATTGCTTAATTTGATTTGGATGTTTATGTGATAATAGCTTTATTATCATGTATTCAAGAGGATCACATAGAATAAACAATTTATTAAAGCTTTTTGATAGATTGTTTAGCTTGGTTAAATTCTTGATCTTAAGTTAATCTATGTTTGGATGGTGCTTACTTTATCTAACCTTGGTTAATTAAATCCTAGATGCTTATCTAGTAGAGGATTCTTGGATTATGTTGAGGCTTCTTGATGTGATCTAAGGCCAAGAACATGGTTAGCAATTAAGTGAATTTCTTGTGATCAATGATGAGTTACACTCAAGATCGGTGAATTTCCTTGGATTGGTTGTTTCTTTAAATTTGTTAATTACTTTCCTTTAATTCAACTAGTGTATTATCTTTATAAATCATCAAAACCCCCTTTTAATTATCTTGATTTGATTAAATCTTTGTTCTTTTTGGATCCTTGAGAGACGATTCGGTTCATGCTCTATACTACAAATTAGTTTGCGAACCGGTAATTTTTATTATTTGACAAGGTCTCGACAACCTCTTGTCAGTTATATTGGGGTGAAGGTTATGAACACTTGCAAGCATGCAAAAGGTGTGGTACATCAAGGTGGAAGAATAATAAGAAAAAGCAACCTGCAAAGATTTTGCGTTACTTTCCACTAAAGCCGAGGTTGCAAAGATTGTTTATGTGTTCTAAGACTGCTGAGTCTATGAGATGGCATGTGTTGGAGGGTAACCAAGATGGATTGATGAGGCATCCTAGAGATTCTGAGGCATGGAAAACATTCAACTTGACTCACCCTGAATTTGCTGCAGATCCTCGAAATGTACGGCTTGGCCTAGCTAGTGACGGTTTCAATCCTTTTGGAGCCATGAGCACAAATTATAGCATTTGGCCAGTCGTTCTAATCCCATACAATCGCCCTCCTTGGGAGTGCATGAAACAAACCTCATTCATCCTCTCAATGATTATTCCTGGAAAACAAATGTCAGGGAATAACATAGACGTGTACTTACAACCTCTTATCCAAGAGTTGAGGGAGTTGTGGCATAATGGAGTGCAAACATTAGATTCTTCAAAGAATGAAATGTTCAGAATGCGAGCGGCTCTAATGTGGACAATTAGTGATTTTCCTGGACTTGGTACCTTATCTGGGTGGAACACACACACTAGTCTTGCTTGTCCTACATGTAATTTTGATACTAACTCTTGCAGACTAAAGCATGGTAGAAAATGGTGTTTCATGGGCCATCGTCGTTTTCTTGAAAAGGGTCATAGACTTAGATTGAATCGGGTTCATTTTAATGGGAGAGCTGAGCAAAGGGATCCACCAATAACGTTGTCGGGATCAGACATTTTGAAACAACTTGAGGGCATTAATGTTACCTTTGGAAAAATACTAGAGTCAAATGATAAAGGTAAAAGAACTAGAGGAAAAGCCATTGTTGAAGATGGATCGAGACAATGGAGGAAGAAAAGCATATTTTTTGATCTTCCTTATTGGGAGTCTAACTTGTTGCGACACAATCTAGATGTTATGCACATTGAAAAAAATGTATGTGACAATGTGATATACACTTTGCTCAATGAGACTGGGAAATCAAAAGACAATCTTAATGCTCGAAAGGATCTTAGAGAAATGGGTATAAGGAAGGATCTTTGGCCAGATGACAATGGAAGATATCGCCCATCTTTGTTTACAATGTCAAATGCAAAGAAAGATGTATTTCTACGGACTTTGAAGAATGTCATAGTGCCAGATGGGTACTCAAGTAACATTGACAGGTGTGTTGATTTGAAGCAAAGAAAGATTTTTGGAATGAAGAGTCATGATTGCCACATTCTTATGGAGCAGTTGTTACCACTTGCCATACGTAATGTTTTACCAGACAAAGTTAGTGCAGTATTAATAGAGTTGTGTTCATTCTTTCGACAATTATGTGGCAAAAGCTTAAGTCTCTTAGACCTTGACAGGCTCCAGCCTCGAATTGTGCACACTCTTTGTCACTTAGAAATGTTGTTCCCTCCATCATTCTTTACAATCATGGTTCATTTAACTTGTCATCTAGTTGGTGAAGCAAAACTTGGAGGCCCAGTACATTATCGGTGGATGTATCCTATTGAGAGGTAAATATATTATTATTTTATCAGATGTTATTATTTAAGGCAAAATTGTTAGATATATTACATATATCCCTTGACTAATTATGAATTTCACTTAGGTATTTGGGACACTTAAAGTCATATGTGCGAAATAGAGCACAACCAGAAGGTTCTATAGCTGAAGGCTACCTAGCTGAAGAGGTTCTTACCTTTTGTTCTCAATATATAGAAGGGATTGAGACACGAATTAATAGACCTTCACGTGTTGATGATTATCATGATGATAGAGACTCCCTACATTTGCATAGCATGTTTCCACCAATGGGTAGAGTAGTAGGAGCTTTCTCAACCTTTGAGCTATCAGCTATAGAGAAAAGTCAAGCACATCGATACGTGTTACTAAATTGCCCACAAGTCAAGTCATATATTGAGTAAGTACTCAACCAAAGTGTAAATGATAGTTAGTATGAATATGAAAGCACTTCTTTAAAGATGTGATATTAATGTCAACATTTCATGTAGTGAGTTTAAAGATCATGTACGGAGGCGGTCTAAGGGTCGAAGGCCTACAACAACAGAGATAGAGAAGATAGTTAATAAAAACTTCATTGATTGGTTTCCTCGAAAGGTAGGTTGAAAGTGTTATAAAATTGTTTTTTTTTTATTAATGTAAGTGAGAGAATTAACATTTTTGTTTTAGATTATGAACCCAGACATTTCAAATACTGTGTCAGAAGATCTAAAGTTTCTAGCAAAAGGTCCAACACAACATGCTAGAAGGTTTTCTGCGTTTAATATTAATGGGTTCAAATTTCGGACAACGGCTCGAGAACATGGGTTGAAAACCCAAAACAGTGGAGTCTTTCTAACCTCTTCTACATCTTGTGTTGCAAGTGGTGTTGATGGAAACCTAAGGCAAGCAGATTTGTCATATTATGGGAAATTAGAAGAAATCATTGAGCTTAACTATTATGGCCGGTTTAGGGTTACGCTTTTCAAATGTAAATGGGCTGACACCACTAGGGATAGGGGGTTTAGAAAGGATGCATGGGGTCTTACTTCTGTTAATTTTTCACGGTTGATTCACACTGGTGACCGTGAAGAGCATGACCCATACATTGAAGCTTCACAAGCTCAAATGGTATATTATGTGGATGATGAGGTGAATAAAGGTTGGAGCATTGTTGTGCATTTAAAGCCAAGGGACTTGTATGATATGGGGGAAGAAGAAGATAATCAAGTTTTTGAGAATGAGCCATTCCCAGAGCAAGACTTGAATCGATTCTTTGAAGATGTCAATGATCTACCATTGTTAAGGGAGGATGTAGATGATGAATTATTAAGCGAGTGTAACACTGATGATGATGTTGGGGAAGACGAACATATGTCTGAATAGTCAACAATGATAAGTTTTTTTTTATGGTATGACTTTAGTGTGTTTTAGTCTATTATATGCTTATGTGTTAGTTTTCAATAAATTGCAATCATCTAGTATATGTTTTAGTTTATCATATAATAGTATAAATTGATTTCAATTGATTATTTTAATGACATATGCAGATATGCCAAAGCCAAAGCGGATTAAGAATCTACTCAAATCAATTGCAGAGAGCTCCTTAGAGGCTTCTCCCACAACACCCCTTGCTCCTACAGCTTCACACCCACAGCCTACACAGCCTCAGGCTTGTACCTCAGCTCCCATTGTTCCTACTACTTCACACACACAACCTATACAGCCTCAGGCTTGTACCTCAGCACCCATTACTCCTACTGCTTCACACTTACAGCCTATACAGCCTCTGGCATGTACCTCAACACCCATTACTCCTACTGCTTCACACTCCACTTCTCTCCCTTCTAGCCAGGCCCCACCACAGCCTAGGCGTAGAGTTGGACGTGAATCCAACCATTATTGGTCGGTAGATGCTATAGGTATATGCATATGTGAAGTGATGAAGTATTTTTGTTTTTTTGTTCTTGATTAAAATATTTAACTTCATATTTATTTGTCACAGATGAACAAGGAGTAACCAAGAAACTTAAGTTGAAAGTCAAGGATGTCTTCAACTTGTCTAATGAATTGCGTATTGTGGTGGATTTTGATGAACATTTTTCACCTATTGGAGAGGCAGCTGGCTTGCTTGCAGGAGTTTGTGGGCAGTTGGCAATTGATACAGTTGCCTTTCCTATTAGCTTCACCAAGTGGTCAGAGATGCCAGAATCTTTCCTTAACCACAGCTTTGATCACGCCTTAAAGGTAGAAACCATTTAAATTCTTTCACTTATGTTTTTACAGTTTGCACATGTAAATGCGTAATAAAGTAACATTCTTGTTGTTTCAAGCCTCGATTTTGTTTTGGGGTTGGCGATAACATTGTGAAGAGATATATTGACCACTCCATTAACAAAAAGTGGAGGGAATTCCGGATTAAGTTGTGGAATGAATTTTATGACCCAACAATGAGTAGAGATGCAATCATCAACAATGTTCCAGAAGGCATTTCCATAGACCAATGGGCAACATATGTTGACTACCGCTTGAAACCTGAGACGAAGGTTCATTTCAAATTTTTTTTAGTTGATTGAAAATAATTATTATAATATCTTAGAAATTTATCTGTTTTCACTTATAGGAGCTTTGTAAGAGAAATCAAGAGGTTCGTAGGAAACAAACTATTCCTCACACTTGTGGTGCTAAGAGTGTGGCCAGAAGAAGACATGATTTGGTAGTTTTAAATTAACAATATTCTCAATGATCAATCCTTTGCCAGATAGGAAGTACATCCTTAATTAATTACTAATTATATTTTATGCTGAAAATTTCAGAAGTTAGAGACTGGGAGAGATATTGGTCGGGGCCCAATGTGGGATGCCACACACAAGAGGAAAGACGGGAGCTATGTAACTGATGAGGCTAGGGAAATTGGGGTAAATATCATGATGATTGTTCACATTTTTTGTTGTGTTTTACAGTCATATAATATATTGTCTTTGTAAAATTTTATCCTTCTTCTTGGTCTTTCATAAAGGAAAAAATTCAGCAACAGATGAGTCAAAGTTCAGAAAATTCCTCTGAAATTTCTCCGAATGATGCTCTTGGTGTGGTTCTTGGAAGAGAGCACCCTGGTCGTGTTCGAGGCTTAGGCTTGGGAGTGGTACCTTCCATTGCATTCAGACATACCACCACACGACTTGGTGGTATAAACTTGGGTTCATCTAGTGTTAGCGCATCCTCTTCAGACTTGCAAGCAAAGGTGGTGAATATGGAGTCTCAATTACAAGCACTGTATGCTTACATTGCTATGAAGGAAGGAGGGATCCCTGAGGAGTTAGCTGGCGTATTTCCTTCTCATCCACTGCAGGTACAGTATGGGGATTCCTTATTTAAGATGCTATTAATTAATTGTCATTGATGAGGTTGCTATCTTCCACTTCCTGAATGTTTCAGATTTTTGTAAACACAATTCCATCTTGCAACTGCTGTAGGTTTATGATTTAGTTTAATATATTACTAGTTGGATTCATCGTTGGTGATAGGATAATGCTACTAAAGTTAGAATCTTCTCCTTTCCATGGAATGGTTACTCCGTTATCGTATTATGTTATGTTATACTTGCATATGTATTTGTCATGCATGACATGTTGATGATGATTTCTCAAGCTGACCTGAAATGCTAATTGAAGAATTTTTTATGCTCTCTATGTGCAATTGAGTACAAATGCTAATTGAAGTGTATGATTGTAATCGATACTTATTCTTAGTTAATATTTATATTTTCTTTGTTGTAGCCACCAGATGTTGGAAGTGGGGCTGACTCGCCCAATGAGCATAGAAGATCATCGGATGGAAGTAATACTCATCAAACGACAAGTCATGCGAGTCCTCATTAAGTTGTAGTTTGCTAGGATATTATTTCTCAAAACAGTAATAACTTATCAAGTAATTTGTTGCTGTAAACTTGTTTTGCTTCATGAATTACATTGTTTGTTGATGTTTATTATATTTCTGTCTTTACTTTTGCCATTTGGATTGATGATAATATTATTTGCTACATTTATGTCTTTGCCCTTGCCTTTTGTAAAAAAATTTATTGGGATTTTGTTTCCTGATATTATTGAATTGGATTTGTATCACAACTTGAGCAGGGAATAATAAAAAAATATTACAATTCCAGAAATCGTAATAACTAATATACCAGGAAAAATGCAGAAAGCCAGTGTAACAAATTTTTAATAAATTACGGCGGTTTTGAACCGCCGTATTATGCCTCTTTTTATTCAGATTTGAGCTAACAAGGGCGGTTGAAACCGCCGTAATATACATGCTTATTACGGCGGTTGTAAACTGTCATATTATACATGGTGATTAGGGCGGTTGCAAACCGCCGTAATATACACGATTATTAGGGCGGTTGAAAACCGCCGTAATATACTTGATGTAAAGGGCGGTCAAAAACCGCCGTAAGGTACATTCTTTTGTGGCGGTTCAAAACCGCCGTAATATACCTGGTTATAAGGGCGGTTGTAAACTGCCGTAATATACATGATTATTACGGCGATTTAGAACCGCCATAATATACATACATATATTACGGCGGTTTAGGTAAAATCGCCGTATTATACCCAACGGCGAGCACAATTAAGGCGGTTTTTAAAACCGCCGTTGATATAAAAAACGGCGGTTAAAAACCGCCGTTTTTTTCCAAAAAAACCGCCGTAATATACACTCTTTTTTGTAGTGAAAGGAAAATATCAATTCTTTTTTATTAAATGATATCATACAAGGTTAGTGATAATTCGTTTATTTCACTATTTTTTTCTTTTTATTTTATTTTATTATATTCCCTTGTCTTTTTTCTCTATAATATCAAAGAAAGCCGAAGGGTATTTGATAAAACTAGTTGTAGTTTTGTTTGTTTGTTTTTAAAGTAAACTAATCCTATTTCTTCACAAAAGAATCGCATTCATATTAAATCAATTTATATTCCCAATTAAATAAATAATAGGCTAATTAACACTTTTTTTTTTATGCATTAGAAATTATTATCACATTTTAAAACAACATAGTGATAAGGACTCACCTGATTGTGCAGTAAGTTGATCGATAAAAACTAGGGATTCTCATACAACTCACATGCAAGTAAGCTGTTTTTTTAGCGAGGCTATGATTTTGTCTGACGTTTATGCCAAGAGTCGAAGTGAGTTGACAAACTTCAAATATTTTGTATTAATTATACAAGTATATGATCTGGTTGCAAAATCACATTAGACCAATTAATTTTAAAGTTTATTTTTAATCATTTATTAATATATACTGATATTTAATTATGTATTATTATATTATTTAAAAAATTGACTTATTAAGTAATGTTATTATAGTAAAACCCTTTTAATTGTTTGATGATATATTATTAAATGATAATATAAAAAATTACAATGAGAATACACCAAAATTAATTAAATCCTTAATTTGATTAGTTAATATATGTTATATTTAGTGTGTGTATGGATTCGCTGTAACAAAAAGATTATATTAAAAATCGATTATGTGTATAATTGATTTTCAAGAAAATTGATTATGAGAAAATTAATTTATGTTTGGATATGTTAATTCATAATCAATTTTATGATAAAGAGTTTTGTTTGAATTGTATAAAAAATTACTTTTATGTATTAAATTACCAAAAGATTATGAAATAATTAAAAAAATTATTTAATTGAGGTCAAATATGTATTTATCTCTCAAAGCTTTTGAAATAATTTGAAATCAAATAATTAAAAGC
The DNA here is from genome assembly GCA_023212625.1 of Styphnolobium japonicum. Lineage (NCBI taxonomy): Eukaryota > Viridiplantae > Streptophyta > Magnoliopsida > Fabales > Fabaceae > Styphnolobium > Styphnolobium japonicum. Next base: position 6,040,420 of record JALBWW010000007.1, on the reverse strand, counting down.
TTAAAATAACAGATTTTTTTAAAAACATATTTTTAGTTATGAAAAAATAATCTTAACTTATAATCAATTTTATACATTTTAAATAAACAAGATAGATTTTAGATAAAACATCTTTTAATTGAAAAAATGATTATTCTAAAAATTTAAACAAATTTATTAGCTGTGAAAAAACGATTATATGAAAAATTGATTATGTATATAATCGATTTTCAAGAAAATTGATTATGAGAAAAATAATTTATGTTTGGATATGTTAATTCATAATTAATTTTATGATAAGGAGTTTTGTTTGGATTGTATAAAACAATTACTTTTATGTATTAAATTAATAAAATATGTATGATGTGATTGAAAAAGTTATTTAATTGAGCACAAATAAGTATTTATCTCTTAAATTTTTTGAAATAATCTGAAATCAAATAATTAAAAACTTAAAATACTAGCTTTTTTTAAAAAGCTATTTTTAGTTATAGAAAAATAATTTTAACTTATAATCAAATGTACACATTTTAAACAAACAAGATATATTTTAAATAAAATAATTTTTTATTAAAAAAAATTATTTTAAAAAAAGAATTAATCTTTCTCTAACATACTCTAAACATGCTCTTATATTAGATGCTCTTATATTAGATTCTTACAACCTGAACGTGCATTTGCACAAATTTTGATGCACTTTTCATTGTAATTTAAACGTTCGTTTGAGTGGAATTAAAATTCAAAACAAACAAAGTTTTACCAAAAAGAAAAATATCAAAACAAACGGACCTTTAATCGGTTTTAGTTCAGTTGTTAAACTTTAAAGACACCATTAGACGAAGTTGTATCTGTAATATTTCTGGGTCGGATTCCAACCCGCTCCGAATGAACCCATTATTCAAACTTAGGGCTTACGTTAAACACTTTCCCTCTTATTTCTCCGCGCGCGAGAGGCATGGCCAACGATCAAGACTCGAGCACTTTCAGGTTCATTGTTAAGATTCCTTCGTGCCAGTGATTATTCTACGATTTTAATTCACTTTCGTATCTTATTCAGAGGAACATCGATCAATTGGAAGCATTGTCTAAGAAGCTCAAATCCAAGACCGATTGAAGCAAAAAAAATCTTTGGTGAAAGGTTGTCGCAAATTTTATTATATTTAAATAGTTCTCATTTAATTCCCTTTCATTTATTCAACTTGGATAACTTCTATCAGTTTGACATTACTGTATACTAAATCTCTGTCTTTGGATTCTTCTTGGCACTATTTACGATATTATTGCTGCGAAGAAAATTATTGTAGCATTAGAGACTAGATCTTTGACTTGGTTGTGGTTTTGTAAATTTTTGAGTGATTTGTATGGATTGATACTGTTATGGCTCTTAAAGAACTGAATATTTTAAGTGCTAAGCCTTTGTTTTATCCATTTCTTGAAATTTATGTTACCAATATCTTTTTTGAATTAGGATTCCCAAGGGTAGAGGTGGTTTCACTTAAAAGTTAAAACTCAAAAAGTTGAAGTGCCCACCCCTCCATTCATTTATGAATCTTAACTAAAGTGCATGTCTACGAAGGTTTTAAGATTTGTAACTAATGATGTACATGTACTGATATATCCTTTGCTTTCTTGTGGTGGTGCAACTTATTACAGACTGTCCTTGGGTATGGATTGTGTTCAATTGGTGACTTCCAATGAGAGTTCTCCCTTGTGAAAGGAATAAACAAAGGCAATTATAAAGTAAATTGTCTTCTAGAAGCATTTTGGTTGAGTTCTTGAGGCTGATTTTAGCAATAACACCTTATCTTAGTTGGGCTGTGCATCCGTAGGAGTGATTTAGTGAAGTTTTGTAGCTTTGAAGCGTGTAGATCTGCTTATATCAAGTAAAAAGTGAATCCCGGTAATCCAAGATGTTTGTCTGTCTGTTAGTATTATTCTAGTTGACATGACATGACATAATGATTGGAGTTCTTTCCGCTTTTTTTGCTGACTTGGTTTGGTTGGCATTGTGTAGAGTAGAATGATATCAAATATAGAGTTCGAATTGCTCTGTTTAAATTCTTTCATTGCATTACATATTGTCAAGGTTGAAGATCTGAAACTAGCATTTACAGTATTGTTTTCCTTCGTGCTGAAAATCATTTTTAGTTTTCATTTTCATATAGTTTTTCACTTTTCACATATGAGAATGGTATTCTAGCGGGATTGTTATATCTAAATGATGTTTCTGTTTGCTGCCCTCTTTGTTCTCTAAGCTAGAGCGTTCAGTGTTTGTATGTGAAGTTCTGTACTTCTTATTGCGGAAAACCAATAAAATCTTCATACTTGTTACATCTTGTCACAACCCACCCTCGACGTCCCCTATTAGCCTAGAAAGCCTAATAATATAAAAAATATATCACAATATTGTAATTTTTACAAAAAATTATAAATCCAAAATAATTCTACAGCTTTCTTTGAAAATTTAACATTTTCCAAAAAAAAGAATAACTAGGTTTCTACCAAAGTCTCAAGATCCTTAAATAACAATCCGACCAACTATACTATAGCTGCAGACTGGAATTGGGAACGACTAGGATGAACAAGATATCTACTAGTAGGAGAAAGCAAAAGTTGTGTTTATGATCCACATGCTTGCCTGGAAGGCTTTATTATATTATTATGGTTTTCTTGTTTTATTTGTCTTTTGTCATCTTTTGTTTTTTTTCCTTGTAGGATGCTCCATCCTTTGTCTTTGCATTCCTTTTATTTCTTAAATTCATGTTGTGTGATAAAAAGGAATCGCAGTAGTCAGTAGAGCTGAGAGGATTCTGTTTCTTTTCATTTTTGTTGAGACATACTACTTGAGACTTGTGATCATTTTATTGGTCTCATTCTTCTTGGTTTCATACTTGATACTACAGAAAATTATGGTAATTTCTCAATTGGACGTGCAGTGATTGCTTGCATAGCAGCGTTTGAAGAAAAAAATAAATCTAGAATGAAAGATACAAATTTTCAGTCTATTTTTCTCTCACTTTATTACCTGATCTAGAAATTTATTTTTAGATAAAATGAATAAATGATGTCTCATGCTTATATCACATTTTCTTTCCCTTCTACAAATATTTGCTGTTTTTTGATACCTTGTTTCTGACTCGGCTTAGTGGCATAAGGCTTGGTTGTTGTAGTTGTTTTTTGATACCTTGTTTGTTTTGAATCCTGCATTTTTGTTGATAGATCTATTTTTGCTGAGGTCTGGGTAGTCAGTATCATGATGAAGGAAGAAAATGTTGCCCTCTCTTCTCATGCCTCACATCATTTTGCTCCTCAGTTAGAGACAGTGGTCATTATTTAGAGCACTTTATGGTGGAATGTTTCTTAGTGATTCACTGTTCTGACAGCTCCAGAGTGGATTAATACTGGATGTACGGTGCCAGAAGAGATTGCAGCTGCTGCATCAGAGGAATGTGAAAGAATATTGAGTACTGGTGATCATTAGGCAAAGCTGCATATGACAAGAAAAAGTTACTGCTGTATGCCATCATATCAGGTTCTCGAAGACACATTGATCACCTGCTTAGAGATCGACCCACTCTCTTTAAGTACAATAGAGGACTTCTTGTGGTTCAAATTGTCAGCCGCGTGGGATTGCCCTAGTGGATCTTTGTCCATTGTTCTAAGTGATGGTTTGGTACCATACAGTTTGGATGATTTGCAAAGTTACGTGAATAAATTTGAGCATCATACCATACAAAAATTGGAAAAGATCCTCTATCCTTACATCTTGCTTTAAGCATTCAATTGCTTCCGGCAGTATTATACATGTCTAAGGAAACAGGAGAAGAAGGATATAACATTGATCCTGCCCACCTATCAATTGTAGTAGCTGATCAGGCCATCAGGGGTCCTTTCTGAAGGTGCTGGTGCTGGGCAAACGTTGGGGGCGATGGATGCTTATGCGGAAGTTTCTACCATAATCAGGCAGTATGGATCTTAAGTATTTGCGTCTTGGTGATCTCCCAACGGCATTAGAATATTATGCACAAGCTGCTGCTGCAGTAGTGGGTGGTTGTTGTGATTCTTATGATAGTAGAAATTTCCTTTAAAAAAAAAATTTACACCTTACAAAGATTTAGATTAACACCAATTTTTTAATGGAAGTTTGCTAGTATAAATATGCACAATTATATTACTCTAAGACATACACGAGTAAAGGATCGAATATGACCTAAAGAAATCCAGGGGAAGGGATGTATGAACTAAAGAAGTGATGTTTGTACAACCTTGTGAAATGAAAAATGAAACGAATTGAACTTGAAACTTATTCGCTTCCTCTATGAACTAAAACAACACCAGAGATAAAAGACGCCAAGTTCCTTTATTATTACCATAATTAAAAACCTGTGTAATATTTTACAAAAAAAAAATCTGTCTAATAATTAAACTAAGTGTTTAGGTTCCACATTTATATACTGAGAAATATGTGAATTTTTCATTCAAAACTACTCTCTTCAGGACATGACAAAAATAACGCATAAAATAAGATTTTTCCATAACAATAAACTAAACATTATATTATTATTATTTGTTTTTATAAATACATAATTATTGAATTTTTAATACTATATTAATTATATTTTTAATATAATGTATATGACAGAAAAATTATAATAATATCCACTCTTTTAGATATGGATTTAATTTCTATCCACTGTCAGTGTAAAATTTCTTTACACTGTCATTTAATCATGTGTTACCAAATCATTAAAAAAGTTTGACTTTCTAGGTTCTATCCACTTTCGGTGTAAAATTTCTTTACACTGTCATCCAATTATATATTGTCAAATCATTAAAAGAGTTTGACTATCACAACCACTACCTAGAAAGTCTAACTATTTTAATGATGTGTCAACACATGATTGAATGACAGTGTAAAGAAAACAGTGGATAGAAATTAAATCCTAGAAATTAAACTCTTCAGATATTATAGAAAAAATGGCAAATATATATATATATATATATATATATATATATATTAAGAAGATTATTTTAAAAAAGAAAAAGTTCCCTCCCTCCCATTATTGTTCCAAATCGAATTGCAGGGTTGAAGTTGCCAATTTGAGCAGATCCAAGGCCAAGCGATACCAATATTCCATTCTCGTTAGCTTCTCAATCTTTCCCACTCTATCACTCTTTTTCTTCTTCTTCGCCAATCAGTGAGGATTTTTGCAAGGGATCGTTTTTGAATTTGGGACATGTATGGGAGAAAAGCTTGCCAGCTTGTGAAACAACTTGCAAGCGGGGAAAAGGGCGAGCTCACCCCCTTCAATGTGAGCCCACATTTTCATTTGAATTGTCTGCATCATGGTCCTGAGATTGTTAACTGTTTGTGATATTGTTATTTCGTTTTCTTGCCTCCCTTTACTGTTACTGTTTAATTGTTTATCTTTCATAACCCCTTTCTATACTCTGATCAGAAACTCATTATCCACTGGTGTCAATATGTGCTTGCTTTGGCTTCATATCTTTTTTAATAATATTATAGAGCGACTTGTTTGAACAAATAGTCGCAGAATGCAGTCAACATCACCTTGAGCTTCATTCCTTGATAAAGTAACAATAACATTAATATGGTTCCCTATCGCATACTGGCATCAGTTTTGTGTTGTGTATGTGTGCGTGAGGCAAGAAAGCATAGTTTTAAACTGAAACTAAAGGTGGATTGTGTCAAATTATCAATACTTTGTTTTGATTTGTCCATACTTATGTCTGTCTACTTTGAATTTGGCATTCTTGGATGATTTGAAAATTTTCATCTTTAATCTCCTGTTGTACAATTATTCCTAGCTTAATTAATGCGTCACTTTTATTCCGTGTGGTTGGTTCATATGAATATGGTTCTACAACAGACAGATCCATGAAGAAGGTTTGGATGTCCAAACGGCCAGAAATGCAGACCAATATGGAGCGCTCATCCACCATCTTTCTTTAGTCCGAAATAAACGCTGCCTAATGGCTTATGTGTAATTATCTCTTTAAAATGCTATTTACCATCGAGCTTAGTTCTTATCATTTGTTCTTACATTCTATAAGTCTGTAACTTATTTTCATGCAGGTATAATCGAGCAGAGCAGAAATTATACGAAGTTTGTTATGGAAGATAGGACATGTGCTTCCTCAAGAAATTGAGGAGAAGCTTTGTCACTTAGAGGAAGAGTATTTCAAGAAGCATTCTGCAGCGTTGAAATCATATATGTCAAAACTGCCAGTTGATCTCACTGTGGTAACCTCTCTTCTCCCTCCTCTCTCTCTCACGCGCGCACTCATGCACATATATACACCCATATAAGAGACAGGTACAAACTTCAGTTACACATGTGTATCAATGTATGTTCTCAAGATGTTCTATCTGTAATCAAGCATTGCTCAGTAATTACAGCCTGGACTGCTTATAATTACACAGCCGTTAGGGTTTTTGATTGATAAGGAACTAATTTTGGGTGTGATCTGACAACTCTCCTTGGCTTTAAGTGGACTCCTAGTTTCTAAACTGAGAACAATTGTCCTGCAGTTTCAGTTTATATATTGCAATGTAATATTCATTTTAGGTTGGCACTTAATAGTGGTAAAAGACCATGCACTACTGGCCTCTGGGCTTAACCAATTGCATAGATGGATCCCTTGTCCTTGTCTTGTAGATAGTCCAAGTAATGGTGATTCAACTAAGGAATACTATCTAGTTAAGCATCTGTGGGGGAAACGTTTTTGAATCTGGTTCTTCCTAATTTATGGACAACCATGCAGCTGCTTGTGTTGATACACCTCCAGTTCTGTTGCTATAGACAGAATGATACCATATCAATTATTGGCGGAAATCCGTTGAGAATATTTTATTTGTAGATGGAAGTGGACCTTGGGATTAACAAACATGCATCACATTAGAAAATTACTAGGGTTAGCTGTTTGGTGTCCTTGATGCGTATTTGTTTGTCAGTAATTGGAGAACTGATAAGAACACTAGGCTGAGGGTTGGGAACAACGTTTTAGTTATGCGGTCTTATTTTGTAGTTTCTGGAATGCAGAATGAACTTCTAATCCAAGAGTAAACCACAAAAGTGTCTGAAAATTAATAAAATCTGCATTTGACAGGATATGGTACCACCCAAAGACCCCTACATCCAAGTAAGGGTCCTTGATGATATAGGAGAAGGCATTGTGCTTAGCGATGATAAGACTGCCAATTTTGTCCGTCATTCAATGCACTTTCTGAAGCGAACTGATGCAGAGCAATTTATCTCACGGGTTAGTTGTCTTGTAGCCTAAAATTTATATAGCAAAATAGTCTGAAATGCAAGCTAACTTCTCTATTTTCTTAATATCAACAGGGCTTAATGGAGGAGCTCGCAGGTTGACATGATAGCGTAATTTTCTTAATACCATTTTACCTAGAAGTAATGTAGATGACAAGATTATCAGTGAACTTGATACTAATTATGCTAAATTATAGTTCCTGTTTGTTAATAATATTTTAATCAATAATTTAGCCCATGCAAATGGGGCTTGATGTTGCTTGGAGAACTGTGTGCATGCTATATAAATCACTGAGTTGATTTGTTGTTCTTTTCAGGACACTACATGGTTATCTTTCTACCATCTAGCTACTTGGTTTTTAGTCAGCGCTCTTTATTCTCTTCTGTCTATCTTCTTTCAAGCTATGGCTAGTCTAGAGTCCATTATTAAATCGTTAACTAAACAGTAACATTTGGGTGAAATTTGAGTTGGGATTCGACTCAGTCTTTTGTAAACTGAAAAGAGTCCATCAGAAAAGGGAAAAAAATAAAGACAATTTAAGTCACGGATCCCAAATATTGTGTTTATTCAGGGCACAACACCATAAAATAGTCCGAAGATTTGTATAAAAATACTGTAGCACCCTAACCATGACTTTAGGTATAGATTTTACATTTCTAATAGCATACATTGTATGTTTGGATTGCAATGGCAAAAGTATGTTTGCACTTCTAGAATTAAATTACTTTTTGAGTTATAGGAATGCATTTTGTGTGGTCAAACTTATGTTTGGTAGAGAAACAAACATCATTTTTTGTTTGGTTAATTAAACAAACATCATTTTGTCTAGCCAGAATGAATTCTGAGGACACAACCCAGCAATGGACCAATATGCCACCAAAAAGTAACAATTTAATATTTTTATGTGCTTTTTAGTAAATTTATACAAAAATTATTCAAACAAATATAGCTATTATAAAATTCCTTTTTCCACAAAATTACTTTTTAATAAACATTTCAAGCATAAATTAATTCTTTCGAAACACATTCACACCCCACTCGTTTACAACTTGTACCAAATGATGACTCTCATTTAAAAGATAAGGGAGGAAGCAAGAGTTGGGTGAATAAGAGCTCCTCTTATTAGGCAATTTTGTACTTGTTTTCCCTTGACATAACCACACCCATCAACCCAAAGCCATTCCCATCTACCCTTATCTCCAACTTTTTTGCAAACTGCCATTCCAAAACCAAGGTCCCTGTACAAACAAATAGCACTCTCATTACCCACACACTTAATACTGTCCCAATTTCTCTTCCCTCCTAACAATCTCAACCTCAATTCGCCTGGCACCTTATCTGCTAGGCACCAAATGTCCCCTTCATTCAGCTCCCAAATGCAAGCACTCCCACCACATGTGCCACCAACTAATGCCAACGCCCCATTCCGCCGAACAAGTGTGGCAAATTCTAGCCTCTCCGCCATGGGCACACCCAGCTCCCTCCATGTATTTGTGCTAATATCAAACCCCATCACACTATAGGCCCTAGCCGAAGTGATCCAATACAATGCCCCCTTGATGTACACATTCTCATTTGGGGTCCAAACAGTAAGCCTCACTGCAAATTCCACTGGCATGTACCCCACAATTTGCCACATCTCAAGCTGTGAGTCATACATTTCTGCAGTGGGTTCATAGGTGGCGCCACCTTGTGCTGCCTCTGACATGCCACCAGCCACATAGACTCTAAAGCTAGGAAATTGAACATCATGGTTTGACTCCAGAATTGTAACTCCCACAGCAGGGTTAGTCCTTGAAATGTTCAACCGAGGAAGGTACCTAAACTGCCTTGTAAAGGGGTTGCCCAGAGCCAGTTGGAGCGTTGTAGAATTGGTGACCCTGAACAGGAGGAGGCTCCCAACCGGAGCAACTGGTCGAACTGGGACTGATAAGAACTCCAGGGAGAGCTCGTGCCAATTGTCTATCACCGGATTGTGAGCATAGCAGCATGGCCTGTTGCTGCGAATGGGCAGGGCCAAGAACCATGCAGGCTGTGACTGGGCAGAAGACCTTGCTGTGGTCAAAGGATAAGCCTTGGCACATGTATGCCAATTCCTGCAAGCTGATCTAGCTCGGGCTAAGGAGTCTGGGGAGAGAAAGGAGAAGATGTTGGCTAATAGATCGAAGGGCAGGTTGCTCCACATAGTTGAAATGGTGAAGGTTTCCGTCTGAGCTGTGTGAGGTGATGGTTAGCATATGCATTTAGTTATTTACCACCAACAACATATTACCAAAATTGTTGGCAAGTGGCAACCATGCAATTATTAGAGGGAAATTATTGCATAGGGATGTGTGACCCCATGTAAGATGGGACAAACCCACATGTGATGTGGAGATATGTCATCGAGCTTGTCCTTTTTTCAATTTAATCTCTTCGGTTTGTACTAGCCTGCCTTATAAAAATCTAATGGAGATGCTTCTTGGAGATATGAGCGAATATATACTTACCAGCATTCTGCCCTTTAGCATCACCATGAAGGATTTGGCTCTCTCTCTCCTCCGCTTTAAAAGCATAAATAGTATTGCTTTCGGAGAGTGATAAATCCTAAATTCTTTTGTACAGACTTTACTTTTAAGTTTTAACTATAATATTTAATTATGCTGTTACATGTGATGCATTGTATAAGAAGAATATGATGGTGAAAACGTAGTCTTAATGTGTCTTTGATACACTCATATGATAATGTAGTTAAGTAAGGTTAAATCTTTTTATCTCATTATAATTGTATAACATTATTCTCCCCTTCCTTCTTAATAGGATATTCATTTTACTTTTATTTTTTATTTTATCTTTCTCACTCTGTATTTCAGTGGTATAACCATCACTCTCCCACCATCATAATTGTTGTCGGTCACCACACTCTTCCACTACCATCATCGTTGCTAGCTACCGCTCTCCCATCACCGCCATAGTTGCTGGTTACCACTCTCTGATCGCTGCTATCATTGTCAGCCACTACTCTTTGATCTTGCCATTATTGTCGCTCATCGCTCTCCAACTGTCACTTTCGCTGCTGACCATTACTCTCCAACTTCTACCATTATTGTCAACAAACTTGCTATCCTAGTCACAAATAACTCGTTGGGCAATAGTAACCAACAACTGAGCAAGCGAGTATGAGTTGAAGATAACTTTGGGTAAAGAAATATATATATAAAAAAATTTATTCACTAATTTTGTCTTAATATTTGAAGACTATTAGTTTTTTTAAAAGAGGACTTCGGCTTTTTTAATGGAAAAGGCTATTTTTTATTTTAATTTTTTTCAAATTAATCAAAATTTATAATTTTATCATAATAAATATTTATGTATATAATTAGTTTATTTATATTATAATAACTAAATACTTGATAATATAAGAGTTTATTAATTTTATTATATTATCAGGCCTTATTTTATTATTTTATACTATCATGTATACCAAATAAAACCTTGCGTGTAAAGAAAAAGGATAAGAATTTCTATGATAACCAATTTAAAGGAAACGACGATGCACTATTGCTTCGAGGACTTTGAGCGCTCAAGTTGTTATCAAAGCAATGTATTGCTTAATTAAATCATAACAGCTTTGCTTAGAACCTTATCCCTGGGTTAGATGGCCAAAGATAAAAAGGTGATATGGTATAGTTGATCTTAGCACGCAAGAAAGACAACTTTGCGTGTTTAAATTGTGTAATAGTGACTAACATTGTGATTGACATTATAATTATAATATAGTTGATATTATGTAATTTAGAGCTGTCAATTTGACTTCCATTTATTGGGACGGTCCATTTAGCCTATCTATTTTTTGTATGTTCTGAATGAACCTGGCACAGCAAAAGAATGTGATCCGAATAAGTCGGTTCAATTTGGACCGACTCGATATTTTAAATGTATTTCGGCTTAATTTAATGGGCCGAATCGGAGAATAGATTGGACCGGATAAATTTTTTGCAATCTCATCTTTTACTCGCCTAGCCATTTTTAACATGTCTATTTTGTAAATGACGAAATCACTAGACATGTGATATTCCAACCTAACTTGATCATTTTTTAAATGTTTACCTTAACATTTCACGAATGTTAACCTTTGAATAAAATAATAATGTTAGTTTTCTTGCATAATTCAATATATCAATAAATAAAGTAAAAAAGCAACGAAATTAGACCCAAAAAAATCATTCATATTCATTTGATTTTAATTGAGGCATAGCTTTCTCCATTGTAGAATAGTGCTAAAGCCTAAAGAGTATACAACTTTTTACATGCACAAAAGTATATATTTTATATTATTATATTTAATAATTTTAGTATCAATTATATTTATCTTTTATACCTAAATGTTGTTTGTTTAAGTGTAACATTTTTCTTCAATGTATATCTTACTTGAACTAATCTAGGATGGTTCCTCCAATTCAGCTGTATTTTCTATAAGAATAAGAACTAGAATTTTGAGTGGAATTGTTGTTGAGTCACATGCTTTCTCGGGATTTAAATGATTAAATCTAGAGAAAGATTCGTTGACGATGATATATATTTTTTAGTGTCCATTACTCCCAGATGAGTTTGGCAATATATAAAAAATATCAACAGAAATTTATAAGAAGTTATTCAAGTTTTAACTTAACGATTCATGAACATTTGCAATGCTAAAGATTTGAAACCACAAAAAATACTTGTGAGGATATCCGGATAAAAAAATGTATGAAACGTGGTCCAGTCTTTGGTGCAGACCAAATTGACACCAAACAAACAGTTGCGGAAAAACCAAAACGCTTGTTATAACTAGATGCTTTCTGTACGATTTCGCATAAATTCTTCAAAGGGAATATAATACACGGTCATTGACCAGTCTCTTATTTACCATATTTTGTAAATAAAATAGGAGATAAACTTGAAAGGGATTTTAGGGTAAAATTGAACTCGTCAAACTGTTACCTCTGTTTGCCACATCTACTTTATTATTGGGGACCTTTCGAAGGTCCTTTCAAAGATTTGCTGCCATGGCTTCTTCTAAGAGATGGGCTAGCCTCATATGCTCCATTGCTTTTTCAATATATTTCGTTATCATCATTCTTCAAGTTCCAATTTTCAGGTACCATTGCCCCTTTACTCTTTTTTTATTTCTCTTTTTTGGCGCATCATTGTTCTTTAGTCAATTCCATCAATATCGTCTACAGAATATAACAAATTAAGCTGAAAAAAAGAAAGCCAGAAATGAAAAAAAGACTCTTGCATGTGAGAAAAAGAATTTTTTTAAGCGAAGGTATCTTATTCTTTCAAGCTCTGTCCCCCTCTCTCTTTTTCTGTTCCCCTGTTTTTCTTAATCCCTAGTCTTTCTTACGGTACATTTATCGTGGAATGTTGATCCAATGTGCCTTTTTGTCAATTTTGTTCATAAACTTCTTGTCATTTATTTTATATTTTTAAATCTTCAGTCAACAAGAATATTATAACCATCTTAAAATCAGATATCTTAAATTAAATATTCCAGAAATTAGGGCTGATGTAACATTTAGGAACCCAGTTTCTTATTATTTTTATCTTTTTTAATTTTGTGCACTTGTTTTCTGATGTAGTGCAATTTATTTATAATAAAACACAGTTTTCTGATGTGTTGATCAAGTGCAATTTATAAAACACAGCATCGTAGACCAATAGACTAATAAAAAGAAGATCAAAATCGATCCCGAACATTGGGTTCATAATTGGACTGCCACTAACCAAGAGGGTCATATTAATGGGTGTTCTTTTTTCTTATTTTTACAGTAATTAACACCAAAATCTTGACTTGAAGTTTTGAAATAATACTATCACATTCTGTTTCGTTGATAATTCAAAACAATCCTATTTGTATTATAACGATGATACTCACAAAGACCCTATTTGGTTCCTAGTGTTCCATGCAGAATTGGAATCTGTAGGACACCATTAGAAGTGACATCTTCTCAGTTAATTGCAAGTGAGGTGTTCCCTCTTTTTATAGTGAAGGCTCTCCTCTACCCAGGAGCTCTTGCAAAGGCTATTTACAAGCAGAAAACCATCCCAAGCTACAGAAATCTGCTTAACTTGCACAAGTTCAATACGAGGGCAATCTCTGCCGCATCAGATCTCCAACGCCTAGAGGTTTATTAGTTAGTAACTGAAAAACAATGCCTCTCTAATAGTATTGATGAACTACCTGAAGGTTTAGCCTTAGCACTCATTTTCAATATGGGTTCCTCCTGCAGGTTCTAGCAGGAAGCTATTTGTCTGTGGGAGGAGCAATTATGGGTCTGATAAAGCCAGGGAGAATGGGCCTTTTTGGAATACTTCTTCTCATATGGGGTCTAATTAGAGAATCCATTATGGGAAAATCTGGTTTCAGTCATGCAAAAGGTATCCATATCTATCCAACGATGTATATTGCGCTAGCTTCAGCGTTCTTCTCCATTAGAAAGGATGTCAGAAAGATAGTTCGTAGCTTCACTCGAAAGAACGTTGTGAAGGCAAAACATTTCTAAATGGAAGGCAAAATGAGACTGGCATGCATCCATGGTTTAACTAGTTAGGATGCTTGTTGCTTGAATTAATCTGACTGGAAGGTAGCTCTCTTGTTTACTGTTCAAGGCAATTGCAAACACTGGAATAGAAGACTTCTTAGGCTAGCTAGTGTAGAATATGCAGCATGAATTTTATGCATTATTCGTGAATGAGTTGTAGATAAATAGCCACCTGATTTTCATTGTCAAGTTCATTGCCGCTACTCTGAATAGAGGATTGGCAGAATTCGTTCGGCAATACATAATGCAGCTTATTGTGCACTTCTTTCATTGCATTTATTAGATCTAAAGGTAGAAGAAGGTGTTTATTTCCAAAACTCAAATAGCAAATCCAGTATTTTCTATGAGCTTAAAAGACCAATTTAGTGTTTATTTCATTGCATTTATTAAATCTTAAGGTAAAAGAAGGTCATTCATTTGAATTTCAAAACCATTGAAAACTATTAATAAATGTTATTTTTTTTTAAGGATTTAATTTCTATCTACTGGCAGTGTAAAATTTTTTTACATTATCATTCAATTATGTGTTGATACATCATTAAAATAGTTAGACTTTTTAGGTAGTGATAGTGATAATCAAATTTTTTTAATAATTTACAAACACATGATTTGATGCTGTCAGATAGAAATTAAACTCTTTTTTTAATCTCTTTTACTTATCAAAATCTCATAACCTCCTGGAACCAAGCCCAATTGACAGGCTTTTCCTTTTCTTATGCAAAAACTGAATTTATCTCACAATAAGAATCCGTCTATACCCGTCTTAAAAAAAAAAAAAGGGATCGGGCTTCTCCCACTTTTTTGGTCATAGCTTTTTACTTTGTGAAACTTTCTCTTTTCAACTATTTAATGAATAGAAAGACCAGGAGTCCAAGCTACTAGTGAAGAGTTTGAGTAGTTTGTAGGAGGCCATAGGTTTAGACTTCAATGCCGTTACTATGCCCAAAAAAAAGACCAAAAATCTTAAAAGAAAAAAAAAAAAGACCAAGAATCCAATTCCAATTGAACTATTTTTTTTTTATTTCGACCGAAAAACTAGATTTTATTATATTTAAGTACATGCATCTTTCTTTCCAAGAAAGTTGTCAAGCGAATTGTAGACAGAAAATATCTATTAATGCTTAATGATATACACTTGGAATGTTGATAATCCAATCCCTTTGCAGGAACATTATTGAATGAGAATTGGTCGAATTTATTACAAGCCAATAGTCATAGTTTAAGAAGATTGTCACAACATGGACATAGTAAGTATTTCGGGGCTTTGCAAAAATAATAAAATAAAAATAAAAGATATACATATAGGAAGATGGTAGGAAATAGATATGGTGAGAATAAAACAAAAACGGCAGGAAGAGAAGATAGAAAATTGAGTTAGGCTGTTTGAATCCTAAAGCAAGGCATCTTGGATTGGGTTTTTTCCAAGCCACTAATACTGAAAATGGGTCCGTCTAAGGCCCTTAATTAATATCATATGGGTGGGATCCATGCCCTTAGATTGAGTCTATTGGTTGTTCCTATTGACGATCCAAATTCTTAAACCATTGGGTTCACCATAAAGCAATTGGTGAATTTGATCCACTTATTATTTATATTGTAAATAATAATTATATTACGCGTGTCTTGCACGCTTGTTTTAAATTCCATATATATGAATTAGCTTATTTTGGTTTTTAAAAATTTTATAATTAAAATATTTTCAATATTACTTTTTGAGTGAATTTTTTTTAAGTGCAGAATAATAATTCAAACATATTTTCAATAAGACCTCTTCAAAAACGGAAGAAGAAGAAAAGTTACAAATGATTGTTGGCTTACATGGTACTAATCTTGATTATCTTTTGGTCTTGAATTTAAAATCATTAAAAAAGATAAAACCTTTTAAGCACATAAGCTCGCCTAAAAGGAGATAAATTTGGATAATGTTTAAGGTTTTCACTTATGTGCGAGTGTATATATATTGTTAGAATAAACGTCATTTTGATCTTCTAAATACATATTAGTTTTTCATTTATAATGATATCAAAGTAATTATTTAATGTCAATTAATATCATTAAAATGGTTCTTCAGGTGCTATCAAATTGGTCATGACATTAGTTATTATTATAATTATTATTAAAAGAGTAATTTGATATTACATATAAATAAAAAATTCAAATAATATATATTTTTTTTGACAGTGATCAATAAAATATTTTTAGATAACTAAAATGAATATTTACTCTATATTATAATTGTGTTGTTCTTTATGCTGTTGTAATGTGTTACTATATATTATCATTAGTAATGCATGTTGGTTTTCTTGAAAGACGGAAACAAAGTGGGAGGATATATGGAAACTTGCTACGACAACTGCAAAAAATATTAGCTCTCTCGTCTTCCTAGGATATGAAAGTAAATAATAACACCAGTAACTTTGTGTTTGAGCTGCTTATCCATTTTATTTGCAAAAATGGAACATTATGTGTTTAGAATTACATATATTATATATCTCTGTATTTCACTTGAAAACCTATGGGAGATGGGACATGATATTCAAGTTCCTAATTTGTGTTTGTTTGTTATTATTTGTTACGAAATCATGGTGTCAATAATAATTAATGGCTAAAGGATTGGCCTCTTATTATCACTCCATTTTGTAAGGAAGAAACTAAGAGAGCTGAAAACTTTTGAGCTACTTGATTGATGCCTTCCATAATAACCTCAGCTCAGACCATTTGTAAGTATCTCGAGAGAAAGTATCAAGAACCAGCATGAAATCCCCTTTAACACAAAACATCATAAAAACTATGCACGTATAGTAGAATGGAGCATTCATACTCCATCAACATGACTTAAGATAACCGGTTTTATATTATTTTTTTGTTGAAGGCTTAACTCTTCAATTTTACATTATATTCCATCTTCAATTTTGCAATTTAGTTCGTCTTCAAATTTTTTTATTTTTTTATTGCATGATCAAAATATAATTTTATTAATTGTAATAATTTTTTTAAATCACCCTTAAATTTATTTTTTCTGCATAAAATGTATTTTATTTTTCTAAACATGGAAGTTTTTTAATTTATTAAATTTAATTTTTTTTTTGTCATGATCATATTAATAAAATTTTATATATAAAGAAATATGATGTAGTTTTTATTATATTTTAAAAAAGGCTCCTATTATTTGTTGTTTTTTGCATGGACTAAATTTTATTTTACTTTTACTTTTTATGAAATTTAAATTTATTTAAAAAAAGTTCATTAAATGGTTATTCTTAAATGAATAAATTTTATTTTTTATTTCTTAATGAAATTGTTATTATTATTATTTTAATGAAAATTGTTTTTTTTCTTCAGGTTTTTTATGTTTATATTTTTCCTTTGAGTTTTATTTTGTTTAGTTAATACTTACTTATTTACATTTTGGTTTGTTTTAAAATGAAGTTTTATTTTTATTTTTTAATTTTTTTTTCTTGGTGGGATTCCTTGTCTCGCCATGAATTCTTTTTATTTTTATTTTATTTTTTTATGAAATGATTGAAGCTTCATGTCTTCGAAATAACTGTGCACCATGTTCCTGACGAGACCTCTGGGACTTCTCTAGAAGCTTAATAGTATCTGAACTCCCCATATTTCTCACCAGTCAATTGTATTGAGGCGCAAGAGGTTGTTTTGATTTAACTACCTTTTCAACCTTCTAGTCATCTTTGGGTTCCGTAATCTCACCTCGAGTTTGGTCAAGTTTCTTGCTTGATAGGTATAGAACAAGTGGGTCGACAGAATTATCCGCATAGAGGCCGATTGAATAACAAATTCTCTCTTGGAAGTTGAAATTCATGCGACAAGAGGTTTAGGACTTCCGACAAACTGGTGGAGGGCCGCAATGGGGCAGATCTTGAAAATAGATAGAATGGGAGAATCAAAGTAGCAATGGTCAATGTAGAGGAATTGGCCGAGCTGCAAGCGATTGGTGAGGATGAGGTCGTTGTCGGAGTGAGAGAGGAAGACATAGGTAGAGTTGAGGGAATCTGAGAGCTGAAGATATAAGCTGTGGTTGGACTAGAGATTAGAGCTGGCAAGGGCAGTGATGATGCCGATGACTTGGAGAAGAGCGGAGCGGTGGTCACCGATGACGCAAGTGTTTGGATTCATGGCCTGCAAGAGTTTGAGGATAATTCTTGATGCGAGGGGAGCCAGTGCTTCAATACTGCGTGGTTTGTTGTGAGAGATGAATTGTGAAGGGAGCGAAGTAGCGATAGTATCAAATATACCCTCGTATAATTAATTTTTGTCAAACATACCATGGTGGGACTGCTAGTCCCGCCATCTATTTATTTTTATTTAAAATTATTTTAATAAGAATTAATTTTGTATTAAAAATTATGATATTTAGAAAAAAAATAATACATATTTTTATACATCACCAATTGCCATTTTTTAAAAATATTTTAATACTATGGAATTAATTATTTTAATACGAAATAATTTTTCCATTTATATTTTTTCTCAAGAAAGATGACACCTTAAAAAATAAATAAACACTAAGGACTCTACAAAATAAAAAACTTAAATGTGAAGGATTTTTTTGCAAAGTTAATATAACTTCTTCAACCGATAAACTGAGAATATCTTTACCGTTTGATTAATTTATAAATTTTATTATTGTTCATCAATGGCGGATACTTATTGGTGCATCAATGCACCTAATATTTTAAGGTGTATATTAGACAAAAACACGAGCTTCGTTGGATCAATTTAATCTCCAGTTTATGCATGCACCAACACTGAATTCCAGCTCTAGTTTTATTGTATTTATTTTAAGTACAAGTACAGTGCATAAATAATTTATTAAGTGAAGAGGAATTTTAGAGTTAAGATCACATTTTAACTCGTATAAAGTAGGTAATAATTTTTACAGAATTTTTTACGCCATTATCTAACATAAGTAATTAGAAATGAGTTCCTTATACAAAAATTACACCAAACCTTATAAAATAATTGAAATAATATAAGATTTACAAAATATATTGCTATACAATATCATGGCCCATTGGCCGTACAGAGTATACATCATGCCATACCGATTTTTTTATTTAGAAAGAAATAGAAAAAGAAAGTTGTGTAACATTACAAATTTACAGTTGTCAATATTCGCCGCCACTTTCAAAGGTCGTCGTTCCATACGGTGCCTTAGGATTAGAAATAGTGGTAAGATTAGGTTAGGCGGTCTATTATAAAAGCTTACGCCCTAATTTATTTTTGATCAGGTGACAAATTGATATATTAATTTATTATGCATTCATTTTGTCATATTAAAAAAAAAACAAATCTAATCGATCTAATAATGATAATAAATTTAATGAATTTGATGAATTGAATTAATTTTAATAAATGAATGATTACACTTAATTCCCTCGAAGACAAATACTCTCCTTCACGGTAAGTGTTGCACCAGGACAAACTACTAACGTTAGTGAAGATTTATGGTGTGATTACAGATCGTTTATTAATGTACATATCTTAAATTTGAACTCAAGTCATGACTAATATAAACAAAAGGTCTAACTAGGTGAGCCAACATCTGTTGGCTGCTTCATATTACTTTACTTATGATAGCCAAGTTGGAAGTTATATATATGTCAAGATCAATTAAAATTAATATAAGAGTAAAACTTTTACATCAATATCTAACCCTTGATTTAGTTTTATTCAAAATCATCTCATTTAATGAAAAAAAGAAAATAATAGAGTATGATTTTAATAAAGAAAAAGAAGAATGAAATATGAATTTAATAAATAAAGAAAATTTAACTTTATTAACAACTCTTAAATTAACTTTACAAAATTAAGTGTTGATATGTTTATTTGTCAATACCGTTAATTTTATTTTTTTTATTTCTGTTATTTTTCCATTTCATTTTTAATTTGAAAACAAATTGAAATGTAAATGAATGTTAACTTTTGGGTATAAACTAAGGTATTTTTTTATTTGGAATGTGAGAGACTAATCTTATAGGGTATGATCAGACATGTGAAGCAAGGACTTTTATTAAATACGTTTTTTCTATACATACTGTCTTAAAGATGAAACTCGAGACAAGATACTTAAGGTGACCAAGCCCCTTTCTACCTGAACCAACACAAGTTGGTGTAAATAAATGTCAACTAATATCAACTAAGGGAATAATTTTTATATCATTTTTTGATTATTAATTTCACTTTAATATAATGGTATAAAATTATTGAATTTAATGAAGAAAGATAATAATAAGATATGTCTTCAATTATGATAGATGACAATAAAACCTATATTTAATGAATAAAGAGATTTTGACATTAAATATTAAAGAAAAAGAAAACAAATATTTTTATTAATAATTTATGCTTTATTTAAATAATATAATAAATTGGAAACTTGTAGTTATTGGACAAGCACAATATATATATAAGTGGTGATTTTTAATATATTACTTAATTATATTATAATTTGTTAATAATTAATGAACATATTTTATAAAGTTTTAAAATTATGTAAATTTATTTTTATAGTAATTAAATATATTAAATTTTTATCCTTTTTCAATATTTCATTTAATGAGAAGATTCAAAATTCATTTTTTCATTAAATACAAGTTCTATTATTATCTATCTTATTAAAAACATATATTCTTATCTTATTTCTTTATTAAATTTGGTAATTTTAAACATTAAATTAAAGTAGAATCAATATTCTTGAAGGTAAGAATTTTTCTTTTATACTAGTGTCAATTGATTCCTCCCTCTCTCTCGTTCTCTCTCTCTCACACACACACATATACACACATAATATTTTTAAGAAGATATACAATTCTAAATTAATAGATTGAACATTCATTCATCTAATAATTTTGTTAAAAGTTAGATATATTTAAAACTTATAAAAATTAAACCTATTAACTAATTGAAAGGTCCGCATGTAATGTAAGAATTTAAATAGAATTTTACGTTAAGTCAAAAATATTACATTTTCACATAAAGGCCAAGTAAGGCCAATATTTTGGTAATAATAATTATATATCCTCATAATTATTTTTAAAAGAAAATATTAAATAATTTTTTTAATTCTTATGATATTAAATGTTTTTATTTTTTTATGGCTAAAATACAAGGAGCCCCTTTTTATTATAAGTCAAGTTTCCAAAAAAAATTTATATTTTTAAACTCATCAACATAACTCTCTAAACTCAACAAATAATGTATAATAACCTTTATATTAACTTTTTATTTAAATCATTGATGAAAAAGTAGTCACATGACTACTCTTATTGGTTTTTTTCCATTAATTTCACCTAAAATCATCAATATTTACCCTTCAAAAATTATCTCTAAGTATTTTTTTAAGCACTTAAACGGTGGTGTGAGATTAATAAGTGTATAAAAAAAGAGGCCTAAAGATGATTTGAGAGATAAATTTTAATAATTTAAGGTGAAGTTAATTAAAAAATCAACACATGCAGTCACATGATTACTTTTTCATTAATGATTAAAATATAATATTAACAAAAAAGTTATTATATATTATTTTCTTAATTTAAAAAATCATGTTATTGAATTTAAAAGTACTAGAAAGTTTTTTAAATTTAATCCATAATTAAATAAAATTACTTATATTTTAATTTTTTTAATTTAATAATTTTTATTTCAAGTGATTGAGGGTCCGTTTGTTATTTATAGATTAAAAACAATTTGATTTTGACCTTCAATAATTTAGAGATTATTTTTTAGAGAATTTTAAGAAAAATAAAAGTTATTTTGTGTTTTTTTACGATCATAAAAATTATTTTTAAAATAAGAGTAGTTTTTTTCTCTTCTATCACAAGTAGTTTTTTTCAAAAACTAATGAAAGTAGGTTTTCATTTTAACTATAAAAATGATATTTTTAAACAAATAATTTTTTTAATAAGCTTATACAAACACAATCAAAATTATTAAAAATAATTATTTTCTTAAAAAACGTAATTTTTTTATCAAAACAAAACAATCTGTAATAAACTTGTTGATATAAAATACTACTCTTTTGCTAATCAGGCTTCCACCAACCAGGAAGTAGAACAAGTGACTACATTAAGCCGCCACCAAGCTTCCTACGACATCGTCGTAAAGAAGCAGAGAGCACAACAACGTTATCTGAGTTCGACAATGGCGATCTCTGCAACTGTTTCTCGCAACCTCACCTTGGCTTCCGCACGCAAACTCTCCTCTCTATCACCCTTTTCTTCTTCTTCTTCTTCTCCTCGCTTCGTTTCGTTTCCCATTTCCCCAAATCCAACAAACCCCCTTCTTCCCAACCCAACCCAACGCATCTCTCCGCGAACCGCTTCATCAATCCCACGCGCCCACGCGCCTCCCTCTACTTCATCCTCCTTCCACGGCCTCTGCTACGTCGTCGGCGACAACATCGACACAGACCAAATCATCCCCGCCGAGTATCTGACCCTCGTCCCTTCCAAACCCGACGAGTACGAAAAACTCGGCTCCTTCGCTCTCATCGGCCTACCCGCCTCGTACGCCGCCCGATTCGTCGAGCCCGGCGAGACCAAAACCAAGTACGCCATCGTCATCGCCGGCGCCAACTTCGGGTGCGGCTCGTCCCGCGAGCACGCGCCGGTGGCTCTCGGCGCATCCGGCGCCGCCGCCGTGGTGGCAGAGTCGTACGCGAGAATTTTCTTCCGGAACTCGGTGGCGACCGGCGAGGTGTACCCGCTGGAATCGGAGGGGA
The DNA here is from genome assembly GCA_023212625.1 of Styphnolobium japonicum. Classification (NCBI taxonomy): domain Eukaryota; kingdom Viridiplantae; phylum Streptophyta; class Magnoliopsida; order Fabales; family Fabaceae; genus Styphnolobium; species Styphnolobium japonicum. The sequence goes on along the minus strand of JALBWW010000007.1, from coordinate 6,017,839 downwards.
GGATCTGCGAGGAGTGCAGGACCGGCGATGTTGTGACGATCGAGCTCGGCGAGAGCCGTCTGATCAATCATACGACTGGGAAGGAGTACAGTTTGAAGCCGATTGGTGATGCTGGTCCTGTCATTGAGGCTGGTGGCATTTTTGCTTATGCAAGGAGCACCGGCATGATTCCCTCTCGTTGAGGTATTGTTTTCTTTCTTTCTTTGATTTTGTTTTTATATTGTTTCTTTGGTGAAAAATTGAAGAAGAGTAAGGTGTTGGATTATTTACATGCTGCAAATTATGCCTGGGACTGTGTCTCCATTTTGCTTATGGAAGCCTTATTTTGTAATGAATGAGATACTTATGCTAGGTGGTAGTTAGCTATTACTCGGATGGTTAGCTGTTACTAGTTGGTTAATTAGTTAATAGTGAGTTCGCTAACTGATTGTATAAACAGGATGGAAAGGGCCTAAATGAGCCATTAGTGAATTGTATTGAGTGACATTGGTCATTAGGAGTTTATCCTTGACTTGAACACGGAGATTACTTGTATAATTCTTTCATTGTATCAATTGAATTCGTATCAATTGGTGCTGTCATTGATGTTCCCCAATGGCGGAAGGACTTTGTTATGCAGAATCAGAGGAAGAATGGTTAGATCGAATGGGGAAAGAGTTGTGTGAAATCAAGCATCAAATGAAAAAGGATTTGTATGAAACCAGAAAATTTCAAAGTTCCATGAATGCTGGATTCACAAGAGTGGTGAATTCTTTGGAGAATATAAAAGTTATGCTGCTTCAGCTGATGAACAAGGATTCTGCACTTCACGAATCTCCCATGGATACCCAAGAGGAAGAACCAGCAGTGGCACCGAATGATGGGAAGGTTACAGTAGAGGAGGATTCTGAAAAGCATTGCTCCAAAAATTCCATAACTGACCGTGAAGAAGAAACATTAGTTGGTTCTGAATTTGGGTTAGATGTGACATGTGAGTGCGAAGTGTGCAGAAATTGGGGGTCAAGAAACCATTGGCAAAGAAAATGGTGATATCAAGTGTTGGTGCTGGGAAAACGCAGAACCAGAACGTGAAAGGGAACCAGATCATGGATCCTAGAATGAGGAAAAGAAAGAAAAGACCATGGAGGTTATACCGTAGGGACCTGGAACAGAACAACTTCACTTCCAAATCTTTTGTTCAAATCCAAAGTCAACATCTTCCCTTCTCAATTTTTCTCTCTCAAATTCATTTTCCATGGGAACCTCCCAAAGCCGTGATTTGAAAAGCAAATTCCTCAAGTTTTTTGGGTTTAGATGGACTCCCTTGTCATGGGTCAGGGATGAAGCAACTTTAATGGCCATTGCTTTTGCTAATGGCCAAGGGAAGCCCCCAGACCTAAATTGGCAAGGCTGCAAGCCCGTTTAATGCTCTCTCGTGGCCACTGGGATGCCCATTTTCAAAAACCCACCAAGAAATTCAGGAAGCTCAACCCAAAATCAAGCCTTGATTCTCACATAGTAGTCAATCCCGGATACCGGCGCATAGTGGCCGACCCCAAAAACGCTATAGCGGATAGCGGGATGGCCACTACACCGAAAAAAAGGAAAAAAAAACATGTGTAATTATACTATACATGTATAAATGCTTCAAAATATAAAATTAGTCAAAATTAAACACATATTCATCATTAATAATCAAAAGTCATAATTCTAGACTCTAGAGTCACACAATCACCACAAACATAAGGCATAATTAACAAGTCAATAATCACAAAAGTCATCAAGGAGCATAAGATTTAAAAAAAGAAAAAGAAAAGGAATGAAAGAGAAGGAGGAGCAGAGAGTTGTGAAGGGAAAATGAATAATCTTAAATTTTAAAACTTTATACCATAAGCAAATGAATAATAAATAAAGTTTAAATACTCAAAATTCAATAGGCACTTATCAATCATCTTGGCCAAAGTATTATAAAAAACAATTAAAGTACAAATGCTAAGTCTAACAACTAACAAGTATAACCAAATAAAAAAAAAGATTGTTATCACCTAAAAAATAAAGGAGTGATGTCTTAAAACTTCTTTGAAAGATTGAAAAAAAAGTTCACGATAATACAACATCACTTATTGCAGATGTTGTGCGAAACAGATGTTGGGCAAAATAGGAAGAAGCTGGGTGCTGGGCAAGCTGTGCGAAATAGTTTGAAATAACAAGAAAACAGAGGCTGTGCAAAAGAGGAAGAAGATGCATGTGAAACAGAGCTAGTTGAGTGCGCTAGAGAGGTGGGATACTACAAAATAGGTGGGACAGTCATGGGTGCGAAATAGAGACTGAGGTGAAGTCGTTTTAGGCCTCGCCGGAAATGGTGGGCCTCGTCGGAAATGGTGGAGGAAGGCTTTGAGGAATGTTCTTCAAGCTCAAAATAGGGTACCCAGCTCCAGTTTTGCAAAATAACCCTATTCTTCCTCATACGTCCCTAAAAACCTCTACAAAATAACATAGATTGACATGGGGGGAGTCAGTTTTGCAATAGCGGCCACGATTGCTGCGACATGGTCGCGAAACTCCCACGATTCTGGGCTGCGATTGCCGCGACAACAAAACGCTCCGCTATAGGAGCTCCATCGTGGGTGGGTGGCGCGACCATGCTCCACCGCTATAGCGCGCGATTGACTACTCTGATTCTCACCCTCTTTATCTGCCAAGATGGGATCTTGCGGCTCAAGATTCATGAAGACACATCTCTAGGCATGGCCAAGAGGTGCTTCAAGGTTCCCCTCTTGCGTGTGTCTTAAATTGTGGACAAGAACCTCTGGTTGTAGAGGTTTTCAATGGAGACCATCAATGTAGACTAGAGTCCTTGTTTGATTGTGTATTTGTCTGATGGCAATGAACCATTTGTGGGTTACGTTCGTGAAAATACAGTGGTGAGTATGGAGAAAGCAAATTCATCTGAGTTAGCCAGGGCGAAATTAGATTTGCTGTTAGAATCGATGGTAGCAGTTCTCAAATCATCACCGTCGAGTGAATCAATTGGAATGGTAGAGGGTGGTGGAACCCTTTCAAGGAAGTCGAGCCAACAGATGATGGTGACATCACTGGAGTGCTATAGCGACAAAAATACACACATTAGGTAATGTAGGAATGCTTAGGTGAAACTTGAGTTGGATAAGGTGAGTAGTAGTGCGGCTTTTAGCCGATGTGTTGATAATTTTGGTGCCTATTATGCTAAAGGATTTGATAACCTTGGGGCTTTGATTAAGGCCTCACCTGCCACCATGAAAGTTGTGGTTCTGGCTTTAGGCTCTGCGGTCAAGATCCTTCTTGCGTTGCAGACAAAGACTTTTGGAGATTCTGATGCGGTTTAGCAAAATAAGGATTGTTAGGAGCTATGGGATGGTCCTTTGGACATGTTGACCATGCTTAATTTGATGATGGAAGTAATTTTCGTAACGTCCAAATGGAAGAAGCCCATCTTGTAGAGGTGCAACTGATGAATCCTCAAGGGAGGAGTATGGTGCAATTAGCGCAAGGATGCTTGTCCAGCTTTAGCAGGACTTTTGGAAGATGGGCTACTAGAAGAACCACTATTGTGCTTTGTTCTTCATTGGCAATTGTTCTTTTTTTTTTTTTTTTTGGGTCTGTTTTGTTTTATGGTGTATTCTGGGTTTGGGAGTAAGGCAGCAGAAGAGAAACATTACCCTATTTCTAGAGAATTAGTGCCAAATGAAATAAGATCAATTAGTGTTGCCCTAGATGTTGCTGGCATGGTTTTAAATCCAGGTGATGCGGCTGCAACAACTCGGTTGCGGTGCAACACTCTGTAATTGCGGACTGCATCGGCCGCAACGCGACTGCGACCATGACCTTGACCGCAATTCAAAACCTTGGTTGCTGGCAACACTACAGTTGACATTGGCAAAGGAATTGGTATTGGACTTGCCATGCTAGTATCCTTGGTCCTATTTGGTACCTTTTCCAACTGCACTAGTATTGGAAACAATGTGTGCTATGATGAGTGTATCAGTATTAAGTAGCTTAAAGCTATGCTTCATGTTAAAGATTTGCAGAAGTTCATTAAAATGAATTTGACTATTGAAACAGATTTGGTAGCCATGCTTATGATGATTGGGTTACCTAATGGAAATTTTAGAGTAGGTGTTCCACCGCTTTGGGCAACTGTTGTAGTGGTGAATGATTGCTCCAGCAAGGAATATACAAAGAATATAGTTGAAGTATGTTTGCAGCCTTTGTCCTTTGTCCCAATGGGAAGAAGAGCTAGATTGCAGGCTCAAGTTGCTCAAATGTGGCTTGTTGCTCAACCTTGAGGACAAGGTTATTGTTGAAGGGGTGGCAATGATATGAATTGTAATATTGTGATATTAGGTAATTGGTTAGTTATTTAATAGTGAGTTAGCTAACTAATTGTATAAATAGGATGTAAAGGGCCTAAATGAGTCATAAGTGAATTGTATTGTTGAATGACATTGGTCATTAGGAGTTTATTCTTGACTCGAACAAGGAGATTAGTTGTATTCTTTCATTGTATCAATTGAATTCGTATCATTTGCCTATTCTGTTGACTATGAAGGACAAACTTGAAGAAGCTAGGCAGAAGGAACTTTCTGCTTCTGCTTTGCTCTTTTCCTTTTTCTAAAAATTATTTTATTTTATTTTTAAAAATGAAACAAAGAGTTTGAGATTTGACTTTTACTGTTAAACTTAACTACTTCCAACTTCAAGAATAGATATATATATATATATATATATATATATATATATATATTTAGGGCTCGTTTGGATAAGCTTTTAAAAAAGAAACCTTTTTAACTGACTTTTTTTAGTAGAGTTTTTTTTAAAAGAAAAAGTTATTTTGCATTTGGATGTCATGTTTATGAAGTATTTTTAAGTAATAGAAGGATTTGTAAGTTTTTTAGATAAGAAAAAATAAAAGAGCTTTTTTATAGCAAAATTACTAAAAATGTAGGGTATCCAACATAATGGAGGTAGGGTTTATAAGAGGGAAAAAATAAAGGACAAGAGATGTAATTTTTAATAAAGGCAAAGGGTATTTTTGTCAATTAATTATATTAAAAACTATTTCTCCATTTTTTTTAAGAAGTTGATGATCACTAGCTTCTAAACAACAACAAAAGTCTTTTCCCACTAGGTGGGGTCGGCTACATGGATCAAACGACGCCATTGTGCTCTGTTAAAGACCAAACTTTCAAATAGACTATTTATTTTAAAATCTTTTTTTATGATATCCCTTAGTGTTTTTAGTGGTCTACCTCTACTTCTATTTAAAAGACTATCCTCCATTTGATCAATTCTTCTTACAGAGGCTTCTAATGGTCTCCTCCTCACATGACCAAACTATCTTAAGCGAGACTCTGTTATCTTTTCATCAATGGGTGTTACTCTAACTTTCTCTCGAATGCATTCGTTCTTAATTCTATCTTTTCTTGTGTGTCCACTCATCCAACGCAACATTCTCATCTCTGCAACCCTTAACTTATGCTCATGTTGACATTTTACCGTTCAACACTCGGTACCATACAGCATTGTTGGTCTTATAGCTATTCTATAAAATTTTCCCTTTAGCTTGAGAGGTATCTTGCGGTCACAAATAACGCCCGAAGCATTTTTTCATTTTGTCCACCCAGCTTGAATTCTATGAGTTACATCCCCTACAATCTCTCCGTCATTTTGTATAATAGATCCAAGATACCTAAACTGTTCAACTTGTGGAATAATATGATCACCAATTTTCACCTCTAAGTCAGAGTTAGATCGCCTTTTGTTAAACTTGCATTCTATATATTCTGTTTTACTACTACTTAGTCGAAACTCATGTGATTTTAAAGCTTTTCTCCATAACTCTAGTTTATCATTTATTTCTTGTCTCGTCTCTTTCACTAGGACTATGTCATTTGCAAAGATCATGCATCGGGGCACTGGATCTTGGATGTGCCCACTAAGTACATCCAAAACCAAGGTAAAAAGGTATGAGCTTAAAGTTGACCTTTGGTATAATCCTACAGTTACCGGAAAATCTTGTGTGACACCGTCATCCATTCGCATGCAAGTTGTAACTCCATCATACATATCCTTGATAGCCCGGATATAAGTAACACAAACTCCTTTCTTTTCTAGTGCTTTCCAGATGACTTCTCTTAGCACCCTATCATAAGCCTTTTCCAGATCAATGAACACCATGTAAAGGTCTTTTTGTTTCCTTCGGTACTTTTCCATTAAACCTCGCATAAGGAATATTGCCTCCATGGTTGACCGCCCTGGCACGAAACCAAATTGATTCTCTGAAATGTGAGTCTCTTGTCTTAATCTCCGTTTGATAACTCTTTTCCAAAGTATCATAGTGTAGCTCATGAGTTTTATCCCTCTATAATTAGCACAATTTTGTATATCTCCTTTGTTCTTGTAAATAGGGACCAAAGTGCTTCTTCTCTACGCATCCGGCATTCTTTTAAACCTCAAAATCTCATTAAACAACTTAGTTAGCCAGGTTATGCCTTTCTCCCCTAAACACTTCCAAACCTCAATGGGAATATCATTAGGTCCAACCGCTCTCCCATTGTCTATTCTCTTTAGTGCTTCCCTTACCTTAAATTCTTGAATTCTGCGATAAAAGGTGAAATTTTGGTCTTCTACACTAGTGTTTAAGATCTTAGAGCTTTTACTTATTCTATGTTCTTCATTTAATAACTTGTGGAAATAACTTTTCCATCTTTCCTTGATCTCCTGTTGTGTAACTAAAACTCTGCCCTCTTCGTTCTTTATACACTTCACTTGATCTAAGTCTCTTGTCTTCTTTTCTCTACCTTTAGCAAGCCTATAAATGCTTCCAAATTGAGTTTTTGTTTTAACTTCTACTTTTTTTTAAAGTTTCATCCAAACATACATAAAAACTTATGGAAGTATTTTTTTTTATAAAAAAAGCCTATCCAAATGCACTCTTAGTCATTGAATACATCAATGGATTAATAGCAAAAGGATGACCAGTAGTAGTAGTATAATAGTATTATCATTCTTAACATCACTTAAGACTTTGGGGAACTATCTTCTTCAGGAAGACCTGCACCAATTCACAAAACATAGGATGAATATTCCCGTTACCATATTGCTTTATAAGTGTTAAGGCATATAGACATGCTGTTGCTATAACAATAAGGATAACCAACTCAAGCCACTTCATACCTAACTGCAGTAGAACTTGCATATTTACAGACTTTTTTTTTCTCTAAAGCTGTAGAAGAATCGGAGTCTGTCATATCTTTCTACTGATGTTGTGGCTGAATTGATATATAGAGGGTACCACTGAAGAACAAACGGCACATAGGCTAATCAGTGAACTAGCTAAGATCTTGTCGGACATTTGCTTACTCCCTCATGATTCACATGTTCAATTGATAAATTTCATCTAGAAATTTCGTAGCATTCAGGATGTTTTTAGACTTCAACAAAATATTGTGATCAAGTGGCAGCATGTCTCCTGAGACTAAATTAACCGAACAGATAACCGCTAGCCTTCTATTAGATTCTGATCTTATTAGCAAACCAACATGGAACTACCATTTTGTACCAAACTTCTAATAATGAACAAGTCATCCCAAAAGATTTATAGATAAGAAAAAACTATAGGGTCTAATAATAGGTGATATTCCTATTATGAAAAAGATACATTTTTTTTGGCATTGACATAAGTGGTGGCTGAAGGCAACAATTATTTTGTTGATTTATTTAATGTCTTTTGGGCTGGGTAGTTCAGACCTGCTGCTGTATTTATTAGTGGATCAACCAAGTTGCTACAGTTTTCGTGTTTTTTTCTTGGGTACCAGTACCTTAACGAGTTGTCAATCATTTATTGGTTGTTAGTTTTCACAATAAATTTTTGGGAGTCCCCCAAGTATATATAACAACTAATAAATATTTGACAACTCATCAAGATATGATACCCAAGAAAAAAAAACATGGGTACTGCATGTGGACCTAATCAATAGATGCATGTATTTTCTGAAGCAATTGATATAAGTTAACACATCAATTGACAGATGGAAAGCAGTTTGGACCCAAAATAAGGGTGTCCAACTCTAACTTCATGCTATTAAGGTAATTATGATTGTACATGCTTAGATTGCTGTTTTTATATATATTGTAAAGAAGAAAAGAATACATCGGAGCAGATGATATTGTCATTCTCTTGAAAGCTTTTTTTTGTCTTTGTTGTTCGATTTTTTGTCAACAAGGTTATCCTCTGTTCTCAATCATCAACTTCTAAGAGTGTATCTAAAGTTCAGTTAGTGTGCTTGATGCGTTCGTTTTTTTAGGTATTTCCAAAATCTTGTGGGCTTGTCTCTTATTTATTTATATTTGCTCTCGAAGTAGATTAGATCATTTTTGAGTTCTATGGTGTCTTTGGGATGCTAACATCTTATGTGGCTGGATCAATTGGAATGCAAAATTTTTACCTTTCAGAAAGTCATTTTGGCATGTGGCAGTAGTTATTTGGGAAGGCTAACTAGAATTGTTCTTCGCACTCCTCGAGCCACTCGTGGATTTGTTGGAACTGTGGCAAGTTCGTTGGCAGCAATTACCCAATGTTTGAGTACTTGCAATTATATTGCCTGTTCAATTCAGATTCTCTCTCTTATCTTGCAGTTTTGACAATTGACTGTCAGTTCCGCAGATAGAATACTGCATTGTCTTTATAAGTTGAAAGTTATTGGGTTGAATGCTAAAATAAGTATTGTAAGTTGCTGTTAGAATTGTTAACATTTTAGGAATATGTAGTTTTACTAAGTGTTAAGGCTTCTGTTAGAATATTTGAACCTTTGGATAGTAGTTGATGGATACATGTTGCGTCAGCAGGATATTTAGATTATTCTCTTTTGTACTCACTTTGTATGGACCGGTTTAGGTGCTCGTTTGAATGTGGTTTTTTTTTTTTTTTCTAAAAAATATTTTATTATTTTTTAGTGTGTTTGGATATATATATATATAAAACTGAAGCACTAAAAAAAAATACAAAATGTGTTTTTTTTCTAGCTAGATTTTTATGCTTATAAAAATAAACATTTTTTTATAATATAAAACACTGTCGAAACATTTTTTTTAAAATATTACATCTAAACATAAAATAACGTTTCTTTTTTATAAAATATATATTTCTTAAATTCCTATAAAAATATTTTTTAAAAAAGTTTATCCAAACAACTAACTATTGTATTATGGCATTTTAAGTTGAAAGGTAAGTATTGGGTTGAAATCTTGTGTGCCGTCGCACTATTCCTATGCTATTTTGAAACCAGTATCTGAATTCTTTCTAGTGAGGCACCAGCTTGATGTTGCCCAGACTACCTAGAAATTTAATTACTTCAATTTAGTAATAGACTTCGGAACTAACAGATTTCATTCTAACATATACGTACTCTGATTTTTCTATTCTGATAATATATTTTTATTTAGAATTGAAAAAAATAATTTAAACACACTCGTAATTGCCACGCTACATCTAGATGTCTACAATCACGTATCTGATGTTAGGGTGGGGCGCCAAGGGATGTAGCAGGTAATGCTAGGGACGGACCTAAAATTACAAATACTGTTTAAAGAATCTTGTATTTTGTTGGAGAATAATCCCTTCCCACCCCCAGTGGCTTTACAGCAATAAATGGATGCAATCGTATGCATAACTGCATTTTTGTTGTTGATATAATTAACTGCATTCTATTTTAAATAACCATACTGAAACTTCTACTGTATAGTCAATTGTGACTCTCACAATCTTGTGACTAACATTATCCTTTCCTGAGATGTTTATTGATAACCCAAAACTCTATGAATCCATTATCCTTGTTAAATTAAGATATTAGGAACTTCCATAATTACATGTCAAGAAAATCAAAATAAAAGAAAGGAAACCGCGCGTACCTTTCCTAAATAAACATTTAGGTAGATTACAACTCCTCTATTAATCCCTAGATAAATAGATAAGCAGAGTTTTTCCAAGACATTATTAATGAATAATCTCAAAATGGGGCACTAAACCCCTTCAAAAAATGAGATTTAAAAATTCGGTTTGATTAACGAGACAATCTCCTTGTTTATGTCACCCTAATGTTATGATAATTTACGGTAATGGTCTCTTTAGGTTGACTTTTGCGTTTTCCTGTTAAACAAGATTAAATCTCCCAGATTAGCCCGAGGCATTTAATGAAAATTAATTAATTTACTTAGGGTATGTTTAGAAGGGAATAGGTAGAGGCAGAGATAGATCTAGAAATTAACTATTCATGAGGGGGCAAAATTATATAAGTCAAGATATTTAAACAAAAAATTCTTAGTTTAAAGATTATACTTTTATTGAAATTGAGCATGTCGCTCTTTAATATCATAAAATTCATCTATGATTAAAACATTGCCAAATTTTTCTTCAAAGAAATGCAAGATGATTTTGTACTATGGTTATTAAAACCTCTCAGTTATTTGCCTTGAGTTATTTAATATGTTGTATATCCATCTAAGTTTACATTCAAAATCTCCTTTTATCACTGATGTGAATCTAGTGTAGTTTCCTTTTTAAATTTTCTCTCTTTATCTATATATGTCTCTTACTTTTAGAATAAAAATTCATTTCTAAATTAGCATATGAGCCTATAAAATATAAAGTTATCAGCCCAATTTATAATTTGATTTTTAGTACAATATGGGTCAATAAAAAGTAGTGATTGTAGGGACCTATTTTCCTTTTATATGAAGATTATACTATCTATATTTAAAAATAAAACTATGGCTAGGGGGATCAAGGCTTCTGTTATCCCCCCTCCATTCGTCCCTGAGCGGAGGGGTATTTTTTATAAATTAAAATAATTATGAAATATTTATAAAAATAAATAAGAAATATTTAAAAAATTATATGATAATATCTTATTTTATAAAATTTTTAAATAAATGAAATATTTATTTAAAATTAAAAATTATCCTTTCCCAGCACTTCCTTTCAAAGTCTTCCATTTAAAAATATTGTTAAGTGCTGATTCAAGATTCGAACATGAATAATTAAAATAAGCACACAACTTTTTTACATTTAATTTGACTTATCAAGTGAGATGTGTTTGAACTGATCTTGAAATGTCATTTGCCTAAGAATCGTTTTTCTTTCATTTTTTAATTCTTTTTTCTTAACAAAATATAACGAAGTATGCAAATATCTCACCATGCTAGTAGTCGAATGCATGTCATGTAGACCAAAAAACAGTTAAAAACTTACTGTGCCAAAGCCTAATTGCCAAATAATGCTTTATAGAGAAACCACACGTTGAGACTGATTCTTCTTTCGGTCGAACAACGTAACTTACAAGCTGATTACATTTTAGGATACGAAGATAGTATATGGAATTATAATATATTTTTTTGGGTACTGAATTATAATATTATTCTTGGCATAATAATAACTTGTCTAAAATAAATAAAACCTTCAAATTAATAAAGAGGATTACCCATCGGTGGAGAGGAATGATCCCATTTTCTTTTCTTTTGTTTTTTTTTGGCTTTTTGTATGAGATAGACTAATTGAGTTTTTGAAAAAAGAAACAAAAATAATAATAATGAGTTTCATGCTAGCCAGCTCAATGATTAGAAGGATGAAACAGATCAATGGAGAAGCCCATCTTATTGAGTAATTAAAAGTCATAAAAGAAAAGGTTAGAATTTATATTGGACCGAAACAAAAATTGATAGTTACTTGTACAATATCACAATTAGAATTTAATTTTGATTTACTGTGAGTATAAAAATTTTTTATATTGTCATCGAATTATTTTTTAGTACGTCATTAAAGAATTAAACTTTTTAAATAGTTGATATAATAGTCAAATTCTTTTAATGATGTAGCAATATATGATTGGATAACAGTGTAAATTTCTTTTACACTGACAATAAATCAAAATTAAACTCTTACAGTCATTTATAATTGCATATAATTGTAAATATATTTCTATTAAATTTTTATTCAAAATTTTAAATAAGGCTATTTAAACTCAAATTAGTTTATACGTACAGTTGTATGTATGATTATAGCTTTTTTATATTGATATAGTAAAAAAAAATTATTTTCTAATTTCATGCTCTTTGAAGATTAATTATCATCAAAATAAGCTTTTTTTTTCATGTTGGGAAGTTAGTTTTCATGAAATTGACTTCCTAATGTATTTTTTTAATTACATGTTGAGAAGTTAGTTTTCATGAAACCAATATCTCAACATGATTAATCAATTTTTTTTGCATGAACCCTAAATCACTCGTAAAAAATCCTATACTACTCATCTAAAATCTTATACCACTCATTTAAAACCCTAAACCACTCATCTAAAATCTTAAACCACTCATCAAAAACCTTAAACTAGTCAATTAAAATCTAAAACCACTCAATCAAAATTCTAAAACACTCAGTAGCTTAAATATATATATGTATATATGAAGACATTGAGAAGTCGATTCCCATGGAACCAACTTCTCAACATGATTTAAAAAAAAAACTAAATATGTTGAAAAGTCGATTTCATTGAAACTAATTTCTCAACATAAAATAAAAAACTTATTTTAATATTTAATTTACAAAGAGCATGATTCTGATATATTTTTTTTGTTGCTATTTTAATATAGAAAAGCCTATGATTATAATTACAATAATTATGTAGGTGGGTAATGACAATGTTAAGGGGACAACTCTTAAATAAATAAATAAATATATGATTAAAATTATAAAAAATATTAATATAATACTATGTAAATTTAAAGATAAATAAATTATGAATAGTATTACTTTAATAAAACGTGGATTGCTTGAGAGAAGGCAAGCATATTTGAGGTGAAATTAATAAAGTCTCATGACTCGCGTTAAAGGATTCAATTGTCTCCTAATATAATTAAAGAAATGTGTATATATAATTAAATATTCATATGTACGATTAAAATATGAATTAAATGAACTTAAATTGAAAATGTTCGTGTTTATAATCAATAACTTTATTTTTGGTGCTATCAACGTAGTTCTTTTCAAAATTTCAGGGGTCAAATAGCTCTTTTAAGCCCTTAACAATTTTGGCAAACCAGGTTATATAAAATTAATGTTGAAATTTTCAAATTTGTTTTTAAATTTTTTTTGTCCTGCGATGGAGTTTCTGAAAATAAAAAGTCAGTTACCAGTATCACTTAAGCAATTTTTTTTAACAACGAGTACGATTATTTTTTTCCCCTTCATTGCAGAATTGGCTTATTAAAAGTTCATTATAATTGCTAATTCTCATACGAGAGCTGATAACTAGGCCCAAGAGTCAATGACTATATCGATATAGGACAATTCTTTGTAATCCTGCCATTCATTCAAGGAGCACTAATACGCATCTGTTTACAAGTTTCTTACTAATTAGTTTACAAAATCATAGTGTATGAAACTTGGTAGAGGCAAGGAAGATGTACTCATCAATCATGGAGGGAGAAGTTATGAGGAAGCTTGTGGTGACAACGATTTTGGTATCTTTTGTAATGTTAGTTGAGGCTGTTGATGGCGATGACTCAGCACTAGCGCCAAAAGGCTTTGGGCCTGTTGGTGTCTCTCATCAGCCTTCACATTCTGTTGCTTATACCTCTTTATTGGCCCCAAGTTCTTTGCTTATAACTATTACAGATAATAGTGATCCAATTACAGGAACTGGTGTCTCAATTCCAACCAGACGGTTCCCTCGATTTAAACTACCAGAACGGGGGAGAAAGATAGCTTTAAAGACGGCGTGCCCTAGCATGTGTGCCATGTTTTGTTTTGGATCTGGAAGTGCAGCAAATCTTGCAATGTGTATCAGTCCATGTCTTCTGCAGTGCTTCCTCGCAAGAGGACTGGCTTCCGTGAACATTGTCCCAGATTGTACTTTTGGCTGCTCAAAGGGTTTGACTACATTTTACGGCTCAGGTATGAAGAAGTCTAGCCATGTTACTCCCAACCCACTCGTGTACGAGTTTAATTTGGAGACAATATTTTAAAAATCTTTGGTATTTTTTCTAAAATACCCCTAGTCGTCAACCTAGATAGAAAAATTTATGAACATCTATATATAATGGAGTGAGAGTGGTTGCTGCGGGGGTGGTGGGAATAAGATTGGATGGGTAAATGATGATGCGTGAATAGGGGTGGAAATAGGTTAGGTTTTATCCTAAATAGATTTGTCCTATTTTAAAAAATATTAGTCTTAGCCTAACCTGTTACCTATCATAGGTTTTTTTTTTTAGTCTGACTTGACCTTTTTATGAAAACTTAAAAGTCTAGCCTGGACTGAAAGTTTATTTAAAGGTCTATATTGCATAAAGGCTTTTGAATAAATTAACATGTTCAAATTTTATAAGTTTTAAATATACTTAATATTTAACAAAATTATTGTATTGTGTATAAAATAAATAAATTATATTAATATATAAATATTAAATCATATAAGTATTATAAAATTTTAATTATATGTTATTATAATAAATAAATAGGTCGGCCTATTAGGCATAATAAGCTTTTTTTAAGGCCTAGACCTAAGCCAATTTAGCTAAATAGATTTTTAAAAAAGCTTAAGCTTAACTTGTTTAATAAATACGTTAGGCTAAAGTAAGTCGAAAGTAGGCTAGGCCGTAGGTTCTTGTTGGGTAACTTGACCTATTTCCATCCCTATATGTGAGCAATAACATACCAATCATTTCCTCCTCTAGAATTGTTTTTTAACCAAAATATGGGAACATATTGCATTGCGGGAATGATAAATTTTGAATTATTTTTTCTAATATTAAACCAATTAATGTTATACTATTCTCATAAAATGTTATTTCTATGTGTAGTAACAATTAATGTTTGCTTAGGTTATATACATAATTTACTTGATATTAACTTTACTCACTACTTCTGGTAGAATTGAAGCTATATGACATCAATATATTTCTTCAGAATACTTAAAGATTATTAAAGTTCCGAAACATTTATATATTATTTTGGTTTTCTTGGCAGATGCTGGCAAGGTGGGAGGTTATATAGAAACTTGCTATGACAATTGCAGGAAATATTAGCTCTCTCGTCTAGTCTTCCAAGTAGAATTATAGTGGCCGAAACTTGTTTTTTTTGTTTTTGGAATTCTAAGCTGTTTAGGTACATGGCAGCAGAGGCCTACGTTGTTATTCCATTTTTAAGATGTATTATCTTTGCAATTGTTTGTTAAGGGATTTGTTATATATGTGTGGAGAAAATGCGTCATATTTAGTTTCATGCGGTTATTGGTTAATTCTCCTTATGTAAGGCTTTCTTAATAAAATATTATTTTTAATAAATTTTTGGGCCACAGCGTTTTCTTAGTGTTGTATCTGCAAAATACGGGTTGATCATTGATTGGACTTGGTTGCTAGCTCCTTGTTCTTGATCATGATTAATCAAGGGAGGATCTAATTCTATGACTAGAAACTTCAAACACCTTAACTTTGAAATCAGATATGCCTCTGCTTTATCACTTTGAATTATTTTGATATGTATAAACTTGACTTGCTCTGTAAATTAAAAGGGGTCAAATTTGCCTGATTTGGCTGGCATTAAGACTCGTCTCTTTCATTTTCCTCAGTTTATTTTCTTTTCTTTGGTAAGTGCTTTCTTTTGATTTCTTTACTTACATAAAACTGGTAGCTAGGCTATATTCGTGCTACTATATTATGTTGATCACAAAACCAAATAGCCGGAATTCAACCCTAGCTAGTTGCAAACCAATGGCGAAATTGAACCACGCGTGCATGCTGAGGGGCTACCAAAATTCTGAAAGTTTCAAAATAATAAATATACCCTTAAGTTTTAGTTTTATTTTTATAAAATATAAATTTAATCCTCTTAAAGTTATTAGTTTGCTCCCTCAAAACTTTATCTTAGTTCCGCCCCTGTTTCAAACCATCTGATTGAACTCGATCCATGCAACATCTGTTCGTGCAAGTTGTCAAGCGAAATGCAGACAAATTAAGAAAATATCTACAGTATACATAATGTGACAATTAAGAAAAAACGAATGTTAACTCAGATAATAATAAAATTGAATTTTTATTTTTAATTTATGAAAAATTGTGAAAAAAATATCTGTTTAAATACATTCAGACTACATACAAAGCCTAAAAGTAATTTTTGTTTATTAATTCTCTTAATTAAAAGGAAAAATGCTAAACATTACAATTTTTTGTACGAAATCTCATACGAACCAACCTGGCATTCAGTTACATGCAAAACTGTTTTATATGCTTATCCTTCCTGTATATATATTTATCTTGCAGCAGTAGTACGAAATTTTTTGCCCGAATCTCACACGACTTCACGTGACAGTAATGAAATAAATAAAAAAGACAAAAACGATTAGGAAAAACTGAAACAGCACATTATAAAACCAAATAACTCTTCACAAAAGGCTTTGTAACAAATCTACGAAATACTTTTCTACCATTTAGCATTTTCCTTTATTTTAGAGATGATTGGTCACTAGTCTTTCGTAATAATTTTTGTAAAAATAACTTCGTAAGAAATAGTAATGCTCAATCAAAAGCTCATAAAGTAGAGACAATAGTTAATTATATTCCCAATGATTAGAACAGTGCTAACAACATATAAGAGTAAGGATATTTAATTACACAAATTTATACTTATTTACTCTTCACATACTCTTATGCAAGTCATTAGATACAATCTTTGTCTTATTATAATTTTTTCTGAATAGTCCAAATTTTACACATACCTTACATAGATTGTACAACTATCTTTTTCCTAACTAATTTTTTATATGCTTCTGCATTCAACCTTCTTAAGTCAACAAACAGAAGATTTTGAAACTTGGTGAAGTGAAGCGATATGAAGATATAAAACAATTAGGGGGGGAAAGGTTTAAGGTTAGAAATAGGTCAGCGGCCTAATAAAAGTCTACAATTTAGTCTATTTTCAGTCAACTTGATTATAGTTTATTTATTAAACAAATCAAATTTAAATTTTTTAAAAGACTTATTTAATTAAATAAGCTTACATCTATGCTTTTCAAAAGTCTCGACCTTTCAAAGGTTATGAGCAAGCTTGAGGCAGTGGCAAGAATGATGGTGGCGACCTATGTTTTTTGAGTTGAAGTTGAAGTTATGATTGGCGAGGACAACTTAATTCCAACTGGTTTTGTCTCTCATCAGTTTTCAACCTCTGTTCCTTAAGCCTCTTTGGCCCCAATTCCTTTCTTTGCAAATTGCAACTTCAGCAGGTTCAGGCCTTTCTTTTACCAAGATTAGACCAAGATTCCTCGGGTTGATAACGTACCCGAATGGCTGAGAAAGTTGGGGAATTAAAAAAGGGGGTTTGCCCTGCCATGAGTGCCGCGACTGTGTTGGACCAGGAGGTTGGGGAAGTGTGGCAATGGTTGCCGTGTCCTGTTCCCCATGTATTGCACAATGTCACAGATTGTACTCTTTGTTGCGCAGAGTTTGAGGGCCATTTATGTCTTCGGTGTGAAGTTATCTGACTCAACTTCACCTATCACTCTCCATATCTCCTCTTTCTCACTCGCCATGCCTGACCTGACTTATGTATAGGTGTAGGACTAGCTAGGTTTGATTTTGTGTTATTTGTTTGGTTTTCTTTATTCTTTTTTTGGGGGTTTTTTTTGTGGGGGAGGGAGGGGGGGGGGGGGAGATAAGGTTTTATTTTTCTTGTTATTGTTGTAGTCGTCACCGTTTTGATCATAATCATAATCATCATTATTTTGCTTTTCTTTAGAGATGCTGTGCAAAGTGGGAGGTTATATGGAAACTTGCTACGACAACTACAGGAAATATTAGCTATCACGTCTTCCAATTAGCTGGAATATATAGTTGTGGCTGGGGGTTATGTGTAATGTGTATTAAGAATTATATATTATCTCCGTCTTACATGCTTTTTGTTAAAAATCAAAAGGCTAGTCAAGCTCCCAAGTCCTGGCTTGGACTAGTATTATTTTTGTTGTTATTAAAGAATCAGCCTTTACTACTTAAGCAACGCTTCTTTCTTGTGTTCAAAATGTTATAATAAAATTGCTTAAATTGTTGAACATGCTTTAAAAGTTATCAACGTGCTTTTCTATCTATAATGCACATTGAAATAATTATATCTATATATTCTAATATATCACCATGATAAAGAATATATAATTCCTAGGTCATAATATGTTGATCGATATTGTATGTGTAGTTATTTTCACGTCATTAATAATCCATTTCATCAGTATTTTTCCTTATAAGAATGCTGGGAGTCTGTTTTTCCATGTTTTGCATTGTCTTTTGCTGCGCATGCTTTATTTCTTAGTTTAATTTTGGATGTTTTATGTGAGCTGTGATACATGTTTTTCAGAGATATAAGTTTTCTAACTAAGACACTTTCAATCAAGGCTTGATTCAACCTTCTTCTAAGCCTATTTATTCTACACACACAAACTATTTAAAGAGCCACATCTGACTTCTTCTTTTTTTTTTCGTTTTTGAATAGAGCCCCATCATTCGATATTTAATGGTGTTGTGTTTGCTTCTGGGTTATGCATATATAGTTAATACTATAATTCTTTTACCAGATACAAATCCATCTTGCCTTTTCTCTACTTGATTTGACCGAACTCAACAAAGCTACGGAGTTACGTTGTAAATATTCAGCACGAATAATCAACTTTCTTCCATTTGGCTTATTAGAAGTTCGATATAGTTTCTAATTCTCTTGTAATAGTTGACACAGGGCCAAGAGACAATACTTACATACTTTCAAGACCAATTTTCTAATAAGTTAAGCTATTAAGTGAAGGCTCAATATTGATTTTATATCATTAACACGTCTCTTTAGGTAAGTCATTTAGGCTCGAAGCTTGAACAATGTACATGCTTACTCTACGTTGTATTGAAATTCAACTTTGTTTAAAAGAATGAAGGTGGTAAGGATCAAACTCATGACCACTTAATTATAAAGACTTTGATACCATATTAAAAATCAACTCTCTCAACAACTTGACGGCAATGGCAATGCGTTCTTTGGGAGAGACATGAGTTGAGAGCGTGACTTGTCGGCATAAGCTTTCTTGAGACTCACTCATGCTGTAGCAGATGTTTCTGCAGAGGACATAATCCGGGCATTAATATCACAAGAGCTAAGGATGGCAAGATACAGGAGTTGATCCTGATGTATACGCATAAGGTGTAAACAGGGTTAGGGGTTTTAGTGTCATTGACTTTGATATGAGATGGTGGGCATCGGGTGGTGCCGTCAACATATCCAAAAAAATCATGGCCATATCAAGAAGTTAATATATCAAGTGAGAGTACTATCTTATTATGAGAGGTAAAATGAGTTAATTTTAATCATTAAATCTTACATGAATGATCAATATTATAAGTTATTTAAAGCTCACATAACTTTATATATTAATCTAATTGATCATATATGGATAATCTAATGATCAAGATTTGCTCTTCTCATTCTCATAGTAAACTACTCTTCTTTCTTACTAGATATACAAATCTAAATAAAATACAAGATCACACGAGAGCTATTTATGGAAACGTACATAATTTGAAACGTAAGTCTACGGCCTATGATTTGGCTATTGTGCCATGAGATACTACATAACAATTGGTTAATAAATACCAAGTGATCTTAGTTTGTGATATATGCACGCTAGCTATTGTTATTTCATGTATTATTTATATGCCTATACACACTATATATATACGAATTGAGCTTTTAAGTCACAAAATCAAAGGTTTTGAAAGCTAGGGAAATAACGAACACTCATGGAGGGAAAAGTTAAGTTCGTGGTGACATTGACAATGACGGTGGTGTCCTTTGTTATTATTATATCTGAAGCTGTGTAAGGCCATGATGACTTAGCCCAAACTGGGTTCGTCGTCTCTCCTCAGCCTTCAGCCTCTATTGCTAATAGCATTTCACCATTGGCCCCTCGGCCTTCTCGTATATATATAAATTCCGTTGGTTTCAACCTTAACTTTGTCAAAAGACCAGCTCAATCATTTCCTCATAATTCGAATTACCATAAGGGTTGAAAGAGATGGCGAAAAACGCAGCATGTCCTCTCATGTGCGGCTATTATTGAGCTGTATCTGCTGGGGGTTTTGCTGAATGTCACTGTCCATGTCTTGAACAATCCTCCATCATCACAACAGACATATCCTCAGTAAGCATTGTCGTCCAAAACTGTACCAATGGCTGCGTCAAGGGTTTGAGTGGCACTTATGGCATAGGTATATATTGTGGTACTTTTACTCCATTTACATTATTGTTAATTGTTGGATAATCAAATAAATCTTAAAATAAAATTTAATATTAAAATATACAAGAAGTATCACAATAAAAAATACCATAAAAAACAAAAATAAAATATATTCTTTCACTTGTCCACCGACTTTTTTTTTTGGTAACCTTGTCCACCAACTATTTCTCTTGATTTTCTGTCTCACTTCACTTGCCATATGCTTTCGCTCACTCACACACACTGACTTGATTAATGACTCTTAACAAATCCTCTTACGAGGAGATGTCCATGATATTAATTGCTTCACAAGATATATTTTTTTTTGTCAAAGTTAAAAAAATTAATTAAATCTTTTACTAATTAATTAATAAACAAAGTTTGGCTGATGTCGTTGAATGTATAAAGTTTAACAGCTACCCCTTCTTTTCCCCCCTATTAGTGTGCGTTAGACAATAGATGATTAACATTATTGATGGGACAACGGCAAGTGTACCGGATCGTTAAGTAATAAAAATGATAAGAAACTAGATATCGTTATTAGGAATTAATGGTCAAATAGCGATTAGCGAAATTAACTACTATTTAAACTAATATTTGAATCAAAGAGATCTCTAATAAGAAAATAAGCTAAACACAATAACTCATGTAATAATAATATTTTTGGTATTTTCAATTAGGCAATTCAACAAACACTTAGTATGTAATATGAAATATAATCAATTAATAAAAGAGTTGAGATCAAGTTTCATTTGATTTTACTTGTTGCATATCAATTGAAATTAACACAAGCTATTATTCCTATTTTCCTTATTCCTTAGGCAATTGATTCTTTATTTCCAAATAAAATTCATAATTCTTTAGGCGATTTGAAAATGGAATAAACATTAGGATTGAGAATTCAATCAGATAACGAGCAAACCAATGACTATTCCTAGTCTAAAGATAAGCAATGTTCATAATCTCATAGCATAATTATACATCAAATTTCCATTTAACATATAATCCTAAAATCATTCCAAAGAGGATTAATCCTTAGAAGGCATTAAGAAAAGAGATCATAAACTCAAAATAAAATAATCACTTATATTAATTGAATCTAATGTAAAAAACAATCAAGATTCATCAAAATCCACCTAATCCCAACAAAGAAAAATTTAGCTAGACATGGCAGCAGAAATATAAATTAAGAAGAGTAGAGAGTAAAGGAACTCTATAAGCTGATAAAGATACAAAGACTCTTCCACGTCTCCTCTTGAGTGTGCCCACACCAATCCTCAGTTCTTTTTTTTCTCTATTCTGATAGCCCCTTCTTGAAAACTTAATTTTTCTATATATGCAGCAGCAACAGGAAATCTGAATATACCGAGCGGTTAAACGCTTAGTTTTCCACGATTAGTCACGCATAGCGTTTTTCCCCTGTGCTTAACCGATTAAGCGGTCAAAAATAAGCATTTAATCGCCTAGTGTCAGCAACTTCACTTCAAATTTTTCTCCTTTGATCACCATTCTTCCACATGCACTTACCTGCAACCAAAATATCATGAATGAGGTTTAAAATGCTTGGAATTATGACCAAACTTAAGAAAATTTATCAATTAAACAATGTATGTCTTAATGATCAATTCAAAGTTAATTGAGGCAAAAAAATATTAAAAGTTGGATATAAATGACTAAATCCAATCAAAAAGTATAGGAAAACTAGATAATTTGCAGGATTATCAATTATACTCTCCCTAACTTTCCCTTCTTGTTAAATGCTCGATTCCAATACTAATATCCTGAATTCCTAGACTCATTTTAAGACTTTTACCAACTTAATTAACTAATTAATACCTTTAAGTTTGTCAAGTGTTGATTATCGTGTTCTTCTTGTCATTCTCATTAAAATTTGATTTTCCTTGCAGATGCTGGAAAAGTTAGAGGCTATAAAGAAACTTGCTACAACATCTGCATGAAATATTATATCTCTCGTCTTTCATTCACGATAATTGTACGGCCGCAACTACATGCATTGAGGATTAATCTATATATTAATCTATCTTAATTTACATATATATTTACTTTTTCTCACGGGAGTTGGAACACGGCAATCAAATGCCTATACGTTGTTATGCGTGGTTCATAAGCAGTTATTGCTATACTCTGCTTGTGTAATTCTCTCATTCTCATAATGTTATATGTGAACATAACATGTCCAAATTAGGCACCTGGGGTGTTAACAACAAGGTAAGGTGTAAGAAATATGGTTATAAATGAGTTGCCAGTTGCCGCGTACCTTCACGTTCACGAACACTGTTTGATTGAATGTGCTGAATGAATACTCTCAAAGAATAATTATAAGAAATTTGGTATTTACCAAAAAATACTATTTGAGTAAGAAGTTTTGCACAATTACAGCATCAAATTCAACATGTCCATCTATCAGTTATTGGATATATATATATATATATATATATATATATATATATATATATATATATATATATAAACAAAAGTTCACTCATTATGCATAATCACATTAATATTGTTTTTATACAAGTTCACATATATAATTTACAAATTAATTGTTTATTTAATGATACACAAACAAAAATGGCAAGCCAACTAGTTTCATCACAAATTTTATGGGAAATCTCTTGAATATGGTTCTTTAATTAGTTGATTTCATTTAATTCATAAAGGGGATTTCAAAATTATGCAACATTGTCATGTATGTATCTCTAAGTATTATAATAGGATTTCACAAGTCATATGACTTATTCTCTCGTCCCGATTAAACAATATGTTACAAATTTACGAAAATAATGTTACATATACAATACACTCTATTTAATATTTAATATGTGTAAGATTGTGTTGATTATATTATAAATACATTTACATCTATATATGGTAGGCAATGAATATCTATTTTTTTTTTCTTTACTTGTATAAGTAATGCTGCATAATAATTTTTTATACATACAAAAACTTAGAATATTTTACATTATTAAATTTATTTTAAATTCATAAAAGTATATTAATTTTTTTTACAGATTTACATATAATCTAACGAATCTGCATATTAATTGTATTTTTTTTTAAATCATCCATATATTTTTCTACTTTTATAATCTGTCTAGGGTTGATCCGGGATGGCATTGAATTTTTTCCTTTTAGGATCTTGTTCCCCCTACCCATCACCCTCAAGTTGAATTTGTATATAAAAAAATGTCAATACTTGTGAACTCGAGACCTTAATGGAAAGACACAAACTTAAAATATAATAAAATCATAAAAAGAAATTTAATCAATCATTTAGCTCTTCGCTTGAATCAAAATATGATGCTTGAATAAATATTATTTAATAAAAAATAAAATAATTAGTAGAAGAAAGATGATGGACTTTGAAACTATATTTCCTTTTTTTTTATATTGCATTTTTATGTTTAAACATATTCCACCAACTTATACCAACTTAAATGGTTTAGCTCCTATATATAGAAGGGTTTCGAGCAAGCTGAGGCTGTAAACCTCCAGCTCATATAGTTACAACTTACAAAGCATTTTAGAAGCAGAAGAAGGGTACAGTAAGAGAAAGAACCACATGGAGGGAAATTTCACAAGGAAGCTCTCATTGATGGTAGTGGTGGGGGCTTTTCTTGTGCTAGTTGTAGTGCAGGCTGAAGACATTATTATATGATGAAAAGCTTCTTCTTCCTCCTAATTATTTTCCTTCTACAGCTACCTCTGCAACTGATGACCCGAGAACTTTATCAATAGATACCGATGTTGTTGACTGGAAATTCAAGAAATTTCCCCGTATTCCTGGAGCAGGAGCAGCAAAAATTGTACTAAAAATAGCATCTTGCCCTATGATGTGTACATTCTTTTGCTTTGGATCCGGTGGTATCGGGTGGTTTACAATATGCGTTGCTCCGTGTCTGTTAACATGTTTCGGGACCAGACCATCGGATGTAACAACTAGTTTCATCAGTTATTGTACCATGGGTTGTGCAAAGGGTTTGTCCACTGCTTACGGGATAGGTAAGAAATTAATTAGTTCTATTTTCTTCGTTGAGAAACAAGATCCAAGATCTAGCTACATGCTCATATATATACGCTTGCAATCAATAACACGTGCAGATTTTATTTACATAAACGAAATGAGCATATATAAAGAATACTTAATAGATGGTCCTTTTCAACACCTTTTTCTCAAAGAATTTATTATAAAGAAAATACCAATCTTGGGATAATAGATGCGAATGCTTAATATATAGAGAAAAATATGGAAAGGAATCAAACTTAAAACATATTTTTAGGGTAAATTATATTTTATTCCTTTAATTTTTTTTGTTTAAATCAATTTAATTTAATGCAGTAACTCTAAAATCTTACAATTTATCCCCAAGGTTATTAAAACATACACTGCACCTCATTGAATATTCGGAAACACTACACATGATTTTGTTATTTTATTGCCTAATTACACAAAGATGCATTTTTTTTGTTTGCTAATTTTTTTGTGGTCCTTACTTTGATATCCCCACATTTTTTAAATGTAAGACTAATCTCGTTCGGAGTATTGAGGTTGTCCTTCCCCATAAGTGTTTTCTTACGAGTTCAAACTCTTGACATTGCAAAGGCCCCTCAATTACTGAGTTCAAACTTACTTACCATTTGAGCCATCTCTCATAGGTATTTTGTTCCCCAAATGAGATAAAAACATACTAGTGAGAGATAATTTGTGTTTTGTAGGTAAGCAAAAAGTAAAAAATTAGTGGCAGATGTTACGAATTCTATATGTAAATAGGAGAAATTAGAGTACTAAAAATGGTTGTGTATTTTTGTTAGTGTATTTTTTGTGAAGAAAACTATCATAATTTGATACATAATCATCAGTTTTAAAATAGTTGTAGTGTGTATGAATTTTTAAGGGATTCAATGAAATAGATTGTATGCTTTAGAAGTAAAATGTAGAATTTCAAAAACCTGTTGCACTGTAGTTAATTTGCATGATAGTTTTAGAGAGGCAAAGTATATTTTACTGCATCATTTATGATTGATCTTATCAACTTTAGTTTGATATATTATATGGTAATGAGTACATATCTGTTTTCGAAATTAGGAAATTGATTCCATTTAGATGATCAACTTGTTTGAGATGATTTTCGATACAAATTTCTTTTATCTTTTTAAGCTATTTTTAAATACTAGTGTGTGAATTCAGAACTCAACATATGATGTCAACATATTAAAGAAATTTTATTTTCAATTACCTATTGTTGCTAATTGATTAATGCTACATATATAGAAATTCATTTGTAACCTTCTCACGCTGGATCTCCTCTTTAATTAATATCAATACTTTTTTAAACCAAATAATATTTATCTGTATATATATGTCTTTGTTATCGTATCGTGACAGATCTCAATAGCGAAGGGCACTACGTACAAAACTGCTACGACGCCTGTAGTCATTATCCTTAGCCGCCATCGTTGTACTCTGTTTGATTTCAAAAAGCAAGACTATCACATATGACTTATATGGCATACATACTATGTATTAATAAATTACTACACAAGATTTATATGGGTTCCTTAGATACAAGCTATTTATAGTATATAATTGTTCTTGTAACTTTTTTATTTTTGTGTTAAGCATATCTATTGTGTGCTATACGTTTGCTAGTTTCATTATTGCCTAACTATATTTAGATGTTTTTGAAGTTTTGCTTCATCTTGATGGGACATTAATTAGAGATTAAATTTATTTCCTTGCCAATAAATTAATAGTTTACTAATTTTTTCAGTGATTGACGATCAAACAAACTGCGTTTCTCTAAGCATATATAGAATGGCATGGAGCTGATTGATCTGATCCAATAGTGATAATTACAATCCGAATGAAAACCAATTTAAGGAAGAATGCAAGTCATTTTATGCTTAGCACCTAGCCTCGAACACAGGCCAGAGTTCACCAAATTTGGAATGAAATGAATGAAGAGATAAACATAACAAAGATAACAACATTATGCGCGCATTTCTAATTAAGATAAAAAATAAAATGTTCTCGTTCGATATATTCGCATTCGCCTCTAATACATGTAAATCTGAGTTGGTTTTTTAACAAATCAATTCCAAATAATGCATGAATATATAGTTCCTTCATTTACATTTTTATTTATTATTAATTTTTAAATAGGGAAAATATGGTATAGGTGGCACTTTATTGTCTATATAGACTCGCTAAAGAGTATTTAACTCAGTAGTAAGAGGAGCATACTTCATAGGTGCAACAAAAGAATAATTTTTTTGTCCTTGCCCCGTAATCCTCCTGCTTGAAGTGTTAATGCTGCCCCTTCTAAGAAGTGAATAATTATGTCTTCCAAAGCAACATCTAGGTTTAGCCCAGTAAGCACTTTGACAATGAATCAAATCTAAGCTATAATAAAGAAGTGAATAATTTTCTATCATATTGTTAACAGCAGCTTTTTTTTTTTTGTGAAAATAAGTTTTACTTTTTCCCCCCTAGACATAATTCTTGCTGGTTAGAAAATAGATTTTCTCCATTACTAAAATAAAAAAGAAGCACAGTTTTCGAAGTAATTACATAAATGAAGTAGGGAAGCCCAGCATCCGGGAGACACTCCTTGATGGGCCTCGGCCCAAATACAGGAGCTAGAGCCTATCCAGATTTGCGGTTCACTGCTTTGGAATTGCAGTTGTGGGTGGGGATCTTTTCAGCAGAAGCCAACTAAGAAATCAGATATCTGATTCTGAAGTAACTTTCTATTGGTTCAATCCAGCATAGTTTTTCAAAAGTGGTGGGCGCCCAGTGGAGAATGTTACAAGTACAAGCAATGTGAAACGTGACACAAATGCTGTATATAGCAGGAAGATTCTTCATGTATTTAGATATTGTAGGTGCATTTTACACAGTACATACTGACAATAAAATATATGTATTTGTATTTTATTAAAATTTAAATTTATTCATTTTTTAATTCAATAATTAATTTAACAATTTACTCTTTAATTGATCTTGGTGATTAGAAGTTTAGAACAGAAGATTATATACTTTTACTTGCTTAAATTTATCCCCTTTTTCAAATATTTTTTTTACCACATTAGATTGTTTTTCAATTTTTTAACTATTGAGAAAGAAAACTGTCCTGGCTTTTACAGTGGGGTGAGACTTGAGATAGCCTCCTTAGGTTTGCTTGGATAGAATTACAGGGCAACTTTGGTCTGAATTCAGATGTCTGCACAAGGGACTTGCATTTTTTTGGGGGTTGGATCTTGTTCATTGAGTCTTTTACTGTACCCTGGAACCCAAATAGGGTTCTGGGGGTTGTGAATTTCATAGAAAAGAAACCCTTTTTGAGGATAGGTTCTTGCAGAATGGTAGCAGTGATTAGAGTTTTAGATGAATTACAAGTTGTTTAAGTTCCAAAGGTGGATTGCAGTTCCAATGTCCTCTGTAAGCAACTTTTAAGGAAGTCTGTCCTTCATTTTGAGTGAAGTTTAGAACTCCCAACTCTAAAGTCTTTCACTTGGTTGGATTTGACATTGGAGATGTTCGATGTCATCTTTACAACGTCTTTCCAGAGCTTGAGTTGTCTGTCCCAGACATTAGGCTATGTAAATACACCTAGAAACCTGTCCAAGGCACGGTCGTGCCAAGTTCAAGCTATACCTCCATCGTCAATTATTTTAAATGCATATGAAAGTGGGAATTTTTCTGATGGTAAGAAGCTTTATGGCTCAAGCTTTGCTTCAGAAAGGGGCGAATCTGCTACCCCTTTGGTCAGTCAGGCCAGTAGCGTGGGTATAATTGGAGGGGTATCTGTTAATGCTACTCTGAAATTTTTAAGAAAACTTGTAAAGTTGAGTTCAGAAGATGGAGGAAATCCCCCTCCTTTTTTACTTTGCTCTGATCCTCTGTTAAATAGGGAGCTTTTGTCGTATGAAAGAAGTTATTTTGTTTCTAGCAGAAGTAAAGCAGAAAGTTTGAAACTGGATTCTTCCCCAATTGTGCAGAATCTTATTAGTAAAAGGGTTTTTCTTGAGCATTCTGGGGCTCGTTGCACAGTGATGCCTTGTCACATATCACATTCTTGGTATGAAGAAGTATCCAAGGGATGTTCTGTTCCTTTTCTTCACATGGCAGAGTGTGTTGCCAGGGATCTCAAGGAAGCTAAGTTAAAGCCACTTGAAGCCGGTAGTCCTTTGCGCATTGGAGTGCTTGCAACTAATGCAACTCTAGCAGCTGGGTTTTATCAGGAGAAACTTCAGAATGAAGTAATTTCTCCCTTCACATAATATATAGTGATATTTTTTGAATAGCATACTGTGCTAAATGTGATCAGCATATCTGTTAGCTTAAGAAAAAATAGATGCTCTAAGAAATACCCCATTATAAAGCCTTACTTTTATAACACTCTAAGTTACACAGATCTTTATAAACTTCCTTTTAAAATTAGTTGATTTCTTCTTGGTTTCTTATGAGAATTGAAGAACTGCAGCAGTTTTGCAAGAGTTTGAACAGATTTGTCATTTGTGCATATATCATTTCATCAACAATAATATAAAATGTGAAGGTCCAAGGAATTTCATATTTTCTTTAAAAAAAAATGATAGGGAAGCTGCTATGTTAATGTGATAGATGGAAGTGATTGCCTGAGAGTTTGATTAAGGGGCACTTGAAATTTTGTCAAATATGAGAATGTTTGAGCAATTCGTGACTTCTCAATTTCCTAATTTATGCACTTCTCTGGGAACTAACATTGTTTATGCCTTATAGGACTACATGTATGCAATGAGTTTACAAATTTGTTATATTGCTTCGCATCTTAACTTTATTTGACAAGTGCCAACAATAGTTGTTTTGTGATACCTTGTGGCTATAACCCTTTTATCTCTATTATGTTTTCTTTCTTAAACTTTGATCAACACAACTTTTAATCTCTAGTTGTTGGAGTTCATATAAATCATTAGTGTAGTACTGTTTTGCTTCTTATGGCAGTTAGAACACAAAAACATCCTCAGAAGTAGAGAAGTTTTTTTATCCCTTAATCCTTCCTTTGTAATCCAGAACAGGATGAACCATGAGGCGCAATTACTTTAACCCTTTAGAAATAGAACTTACACTCAGAAATTATTTAGATAACCTTAATGACACACTACAGCTGTTTACTTCTTTGCTTCGGGTTTAGTTTCATCAGTAATTCAGTATATATTTCCTTTATGAAGAATAATCCCTATGATTCCATAATATTATTACATTGTTGTGTTTAATATTAGAAAAATTGGAAGAGTTCTACATGGGTACATCTTTATTCAACCACAGCTACATCCGTGCACTGTTACGAGTAACCACTGCTCACTGAAAACCTGAATGGCATCTGTCAATGTTCATAGTGAATTTTGTATGTCTAACATGTGCACATGCAAAATTTTGGTTAACTCAGCTCCGCCATTATGTTTCACTATGCTCCTCAAGTAATTTTCTTGAAAAAGTTTCTTCTTTCTAGTACTTCACTCATTCTTTTGCTTTTCTGCAATGGTTACTTCTATATCATTATTTAGTTAGTTGTATTTTGATCTGTTTCTTCATTCTCATGCTTAAGTCCATGAGGACTTTTATTATTTATTTTTTCTAAATAATACAATCCATATGAACTTTATTTATTTATTTATTTTTGTGTATAAATCCATATGAACTTATTTATTCCTTAGAAGAAAGACCATGTTGAATTGTGTTGACAAACATGTAGAGATGTGGGTAGTTGTTCATCTTCTTTACTTATATGCAGGGGTTTGAGGTTGTGCTGCCTGATAGAGCAACTATGGAGCATACAGTGATACCTGCAATTGAAGCTTTGAACAGAAAAGACATGGAAGGGGCATGCAATCTTTTGAGAATTGCGCTTCAAGTTCTTGTGGTGAGGGCAGTGAACTCTGTTATCCTTGCTTCTGATGATATGCGGGATCTCTTGCCCCAAGATGATCCTCTTCTCAAGAAATGTATTGATCCAATGGACGCCTTAGCCCGGTCAACTATCAAATGGGTAAGATCCTCTGGAGATAATACATAAACAACAATTGAACGTGACTATTGTGGTTCATGTATCAACTTCTGTAATCTCATTGATATCGTGTACCTCATTAATGCAAACTTTTGTATTCACCAGTATCATAATCAAGCCACAGATGTATGTTGAGTATCAGAGCATGTATTCTATATATCTGTATTCATGTACAAATCCAAGTTTGAGCTTAAAGAACTTTCTATCCTATCTGTACCAATTTATGCTACGGGAATCCTGGAATCAATGAACTCACTTTATGAGAGTGTCAAACTTTGGCTAAATAATTAGTGCTTTTCTGAAGTTATTGATAACTATCTCATCTTATGTAAAAATGTAGACCTTCCGTGGCTTTTAAGGAGGCGACAAGCAAGATTTCTCCCAGTAATGCCTACCGTAGAGAACCCTCTTCTTAGATTGGGTACTCAACGGAATCTGGATACTGGAAAGTAAATTAGACATATATTTATAGTTCTCTAATTTTGTATTTTGGTCAAAATAGTTGTCTTGTTTGAACTTTTCAAGGATGTGCTCAATGCAGCAGCAGATTGGCTTGCTAAAATGACCTGTTACCATCATTCAGAGGAAGAGGATGTGTCCTTTAGACTAGCCCTCAAAGCCCCCATCCTCTTTACCTGACTTCGCATTCTGTCATGGACCTGGCCCTCCACAGTTCTCAGGGCTATGCTTCTTTTTTTAACTGGCTTTTCTGTTTCCTTGGTATTTTCAATTCAAGATGGAAAATGATAGTTGCACATAATGAGATATAATTTGAGCCATTCAAAAAAAAGTTGTAGTGGGATCCAAAATGTTATCCAAATACCAAAAAAATATGGGAGGAGTATGTAAATATTTGTATGTGTAAATATTATTATTCTTTCAGCACTCAAACAGCCTAAGCCCCCCAACGAGAGTAATGTTATTCAAACACTAATTAAGACAAAATAAAATAAAAACTAATTGCACGTTTTCAAGCCAGTTCACATTTAATATTTTGTTATTAACTGTCATTTACGTCAAGATTTTACATTAAATGAATGGAAAATGCAGGAGAGATAGTTTTTTGATGAGACGAAAAGACACACCCTTTGGAGACACTTCACCAACATAAAGCTTGCCTAAAAGGATTTGGAGACGCTTTACTAACATAAAGCTTGCCTGAAAGGAAGACAAGAATCCTACTTAAAAGCATATATAGTTAGAGTCTTGGGTTCATCTTTTGAATCCACAATATGCAACCTTTTAAAAGGTATACTTTACAGTTAGTGAAAGGAATCCAATGTCATTTGTGTCTCAAATATGCTAAACCATTGAAGTCAGGGAAAGAAGAACCTAGTTAGAGTTAATTTTTATAAAATTTTCAAAGAGGTTAAGGAAATATATCTCAGTAATGACTAATGAGTACTCTGCTTAAGAAGTCTCGTGTGTTAATTTTCTTAAAATTAGATGGATGAAAATATAAGGGAGCTATATTATTGATTATATATAAGCTGGGGTATGCTTAAGCAATAATTATGTTAGAAATGTCAAGTCACATATTTCTGAACTGAGAGAAGGGTAAAGAAGCCAAGTTGTGTATATATTTTAGTCTTTTTTTTTTCCTTTCTTTCCATTCAAATTTTTAGTCAGATATGGCAAAATGTTTCTCCAGAGCAGTGCCTCTTTTTATTTGTATTTTTTAAACTGAACTGTTTGTGATGCTGATTCAAAGTTATTTCAATTATTCTTCTGGTCAACCTAAAGGTTTAAAGATAGTTCCTTGTTACATAGACACACAGAAGTCTTTTAAGCAATCTAGTCGCGGCCATAACTAAGTAAGAACAGTCTCACAATGTGAGTAGGCCATAACTAAGTAGGAATAGTCTCACAATGTGAGTATTCTGAGATATCTCGGGAAACCAAAAAAAAAGTTATAAAATAGGTAATCCTCCACAAAACCAGTTTCTCCCTCCTTACCTAAGTGCTTGCAGGTAACAAGGCATGTGTATGCTTAATTTTGATTTCTGTCTAATAATACAGCATAACCTGGTCCACTCCATGAGGGTCAGATTAATGATGGATTGTCCTATCACACCCACTCACACGTCCATTTAAGAAGAAGTACTAGTTCATCTCATGAGAAAAAGAAAAATAAAGAGATTCATCTTCATTTAAGAAAACCACGCAGCATACAATAAGTGAACTCTCTAACACAAAGACCAAAGAAAATAGTTTAAAGCACCAAAACAACATTTCTGTAGTTCTTGAGGTAAATCTGAGAAAGTGCCCAAGGGATGTAGCTTCTCTGTAACATGGCCTTTAAATCACCTTTTCAGAATTCACATTGTCTTTAACATCCCGAAGAAATTAATAAAGAAATCTTGCAGCAGCTCTAATAAGTAATATAGTCTCTCTTGCTTGGATAATCTCATTTCTAGTACGTGTCCCTTGGGGCACTGCATTTAAAACATTCCATTCTGCTAGCAAAGTTGTGCTCATTGCATCCTGATCTGTTCAAAGGAGAAAAAAAAATGCATGTTTAGTCATGACAAGAAACACACAGAAGACTACTGTTGTACGTATTGAAATAGGTAGTGAAGTGATCCTTATTTTGCACTAAAGATAGCTAAGGATAAGGGGACAAAGAGGGACAACTAGTTTTCAAAGTATGTAACTCCTAAAAGCAGTCAAAGAAAGAGGAACCCAATAAAGATCAACTGCATGCCCATAACGCCAATAGTGCCTTTGGCTTGTGTTACTTGTCATATTCTTCGAACTTCAAAGACAGCAGCCAAACGAAAAGAAAAATTTGTCCCCACAGAAAGAACCAATAATGATAAGATGGTAGAATGAATTAACAAGTATCTTGTATAAAAGAACCAATGATCACCTGCTGCATATCCAGTCACCAGATTTCCATCCAGGTCTCCCACCGCCACCGAAACCTCTTGAGCGCGAGATGTCACTGTTATTATAGCCTCCAGCTAAGTCATCCTTGAAAGCACCACACTTGAAGCAGCTTGAGCGGCTAGCAAAGTTGTGTGCACCACAGTTAGCAGCAGCACAATACCAGTCACCTGGGCGAACATCTGACCCACTCAACCCAAATGAAGATCCTCCTCTTCCTCCAAAAGCCCCAAAATCAACTCTATCTCCATATTTTGAATCCCCACATCGTTGGCAAGAATCACGCCTCTGAAAGTTCAGGTGCTGGCATGACCTGCAGTTCCAGTCTCCAGGCCTGCTCATATTTACTTCTCTGCAAATTACTGTTGCATTCAGTCATTTCCATTAGAAGACTATATGTATAAATGATGAAGCAAATATTAATACATTGTCAGTATGTGATATCATTTTTACTCTAAAGAAACTAAATTTTCTGTTAATAAAACTTAAAATTTTCCCTATAAAACCATTGCCACATTATCCTGCACCACATATGCAAGTGTTTGTGCATGGTACTAGCTTGCTAGCTAGAATTCTGCTTATTATAATATAGGGACAAAAGAAAAAAAAGAACTCAGTTATGGATTAACTTCTCTGAAAGCTTATAAAAACAAGTTTCAAGGCTGACATAGTGGAGCACTCCAGTAGAGGACAGATTGTTCACATTACTAACAAATGTGATCCTCTGAAGAGATTTAATTACTGGAGAATAATAATATAGAAAGTTTTGAAAGAGTAGCAAAGACTAAGAAAAATTGAGGGGGGATAATAGAAGTGAAAAATACAAAGACCAACCTCAAGATAATACAGTAACTTGAACTATTAGAGATACAGAAGCTGAAGAGGAGTTACTGATGAGGGAATGTGATACGGGGGATGGTTTATATACTGGCAGAGACCACGTAAAAAAGAGAATAAATGGAGGTCCGTGTTGTAGTACTTTTTAGTGTTCTTTGAGTGGCAACCTTGATAAATGGAATCAATTATTTCTAAAGGAGGAAAAAGAGATAAAGGAAATTCGTGCTACAATTCCAAAGAGAGGATACTTTGAATTTTGAACATATTCTTTGGAAGTGGGCTACAACTTCATTTTGTTTTTTTTTATCGTACGAAAATGGATGCAAAGTGCACATAGGATAAACATTTGTCCTTTAACTCCAAAATCAGACTGAGGCAGGGGAAGGGGGTGGGGGTAGGAAGGGCTAGTCTGAACGGAAGTGGGTATTCCTCCTCTTTCATTTTCTCTCCAACCCCAGGATGCTTAAAGGCATTCATATGCATCACGGTACAAGCACAAAAGGAGCATTCAATTTAAAAGTGTGCTCTTTCATTTTTCATAAATAACATCCCTCTGGGAGCAAAACCCTGGTCTTCAAGAAGGACTAATGTATTAATGGAAAGATGTACAGTCTCCTTTTATAAGCAAGGTATCAGAATCATGCTACTAAGTTTCAGTTTCATGAATATGATTATGAATGCATATATATGGCTTATGGGTTTTATCAAAAACTTCGAATTAGTTCATTTGCAACAGTTTTGAATTTTGATTTCTTAATAACCTGCTAGTAATGCTACTTCACAATTTTTAGGGTCAGTTAGTGTTCATCTTTAAAATGAGAGTGAGAAATTTAGAGATGACCTTTACATGAAAAATTCATCCCTAAAAATTTTCACCCCCAATTTTAAGGTCATACCAAACTGAATTTTAAATTCACAAAGCTCTTGATCAGTTTAAAGAAAAATTCTGATGGAGCCACATGGTTAAACTTACAAGTTTTGTAAATAACATTACTCATAAAAAGCTATCTATTCGTGTTATC
The DNA here is from genome assembly GCA_023212625.1 of Styphnolobium japonicum. NCBI lineage: Eukaryota > Viridiplantae > Streptophyta > Magnoliopsida > Fabales > Fabaceae > Styphnolobium > Styphnolobium japonicum. Next base: position 5,982,712 of record JALBWW010000007.1, on the reverse strand, counting down.
TGTGAACTTTAGTGTACTAACTTTGGTACTATATGTTATATGATCTATTACAAAGTGTAGCACAGCACTAACTTAACAAACTCACTCATGGTTTATAGCAACTAGCAAGATAGCTAAGTCAACAAACTCAAGACCCACAAAAAGAGCATGTAACCTAATCGCACAACAGACAATGTCCAAAGATCTTATCAATCAAATAAACCATGAACCCTAGAAAGGCCCTTTGACCACAGCATTTGGTTCTATGCAGCAAATTCGAATTGCATCCCCACAAACAGAATCCATGTATACATCAAAAAGAAAAATCAAAAAAAGAAGGAAGGAAAAAAGAAAAAAGAATGATGGCAGCCTGTTATTGGACAATGTGGAATCCTAATCAGCATTTGCTACCATGTAATGAATATTGTACCATTAAAATCATATAGGCCGGCCCACAGATTATCCCAATAACATCCACGAGGGGATCCAAGTCTCTTTCATGTCTATTAATCTTTAGGAATCAACAGAAATTTGACAGTCAATATGTTTCCAAAATAGTTGCTGCTTTACAATTTGAATATTCTTTTGTTCTCTTATAAAAGTAGGAAGGAAGGGTTAGGAGTAAAAGGTTAGTGATAAAATGTATTCCGAGATGCTAGTTTTTTACTTGACAATTTAATCAAGTTTTTCTATAAAAAAAAATTATGATATCCTTTTTATATATCTCATATTAATTTTGTAGTTAAGAAGTTTTTTGCCAAAAAAAAAAATTGAAGTGTGGTGAAACTGAAACATAATTTTGGAACCTTACCTGCCAGCAGCTAAAATATACAAAAGATCTATATATATCATATATATAGCTGTAGCAATCACGTACGTATGTGAAGAACATGGTGAGTGCAGGCAGGCAAGCAAGTTAGTAGAACTTTGAAAGCAAAACAGACAACAAAATTAAACAAATGGAAAAAGAGAAAAGAAAAGGCAAATGGTGAGTTTCAATAAAGATAGGTGAAGCTGATGATGGAATAACAAGTCTTCGAGGTTTCATTTTGACCATCTTTTGTATTCTTTTTGTATTCTTTGCTTGAAGCACTGCTGCGGCTGCTGCTGAGTTATTTTATTTCTCTCTCTCTCTCTCTCACTAACCCCAGCTTTATCTCTATCTATGCATCTCTCTTGAATGGTAAGAATGAATGAGCCAAGATCTGGCCTCCATTCTCTTGGGGAAGGGTAAAGGGTAGTAGAGGCAAACTGTAAAGAAGAATAAAGCGGGAAGTGGGCTGATTCGATTCGCCTAGGGAATCGTTTCCATGCAAGACCACGACCAGCTAATTTGCGTTCTCCTCTGCTATGTGTGATTATGTGCGTACTTTTGCCTAGCAAATATATAAATAGTTATATATTTATTACTCACTGCTGCTAAGTGCTAACTATATCCTTAGTTTCTTTTTTGTTTGCTTTTACTAGTTATAATATATAGCCCATCTACTTTTTCTTCACTTTCTTTTCTATTTTGTAATAGAGTACCGCTCATTGCGAAGATCATCAATCTCAAATGGTTTTATACTTAACTTAATGGTTAAGTACACTAAATCTATTGATAATTGATTGACTTCTACATGGATGGAAGGCATCGTCATTACAAATTTATTCTTATTTGTTATATGAGTAATGATTTTTTACCCAACACCCAGCACTACTTGTGATTGTACTGTTAAGTACAGAGTAAGAGAGAAAAATGAACACAAATAGTATACTTAGCAGAACACTTGCAGAACTAGATTAGCATTGATCCACCACATGGTGGGCCTAGCAAGTTCACTTTTGTCATAGGCTCCAAAAACGAACCATAGATCAAGCTTATATATATATATTACATGTCTCCTAAATTGTGAACTACACAATAGTGCCGAAGCTAAGAAAATCGAAATCGTAAAAAGTATCCAAGAAACTAAATAGTGCCAAAAAAAAAAAATAGACCTCCGATTAGAGCAAAAAAATAATCAAAATAGTCAACTAATTAAGGTAGTCAACTATTTTTTTTTAACCATCTAAAAACAAGAAACAAATTAATTTCTTTTAACGAAAATAAAAGCAATTTTTTTTTATGCGTAAATAAAAGCTATTTGAATATGCTTTAAAACACACACACACATACATATATATATATACTAGCCAGTACAAATACCCATGATTTGCACAGTAAAAAAAGTACACTTACATTACAAATACCCATGATTTGCACAGTGAAAAAAAGTACACTTACATTACTTATTAACATTTTATAATAGAATGTGAATTTAATTAATCATATTATTTAATCATGTAATATTATTTTATTTATCATGTATATCAAATTTTAAATAAATTGAACATTCGTAAATATCTAATCTAATAATAAACATTTTACTTATATTTTAAAATTATATTATACATTAAAATAAACTAGTACTATAAAATATCAAATAGTTTAAAGAAATTTTATTAGCTTGATTTATCTTATTATAACTTTTAATTCAACGATTAGATTAATAAAATTCAATATTTACAAAAAAAATTATTAAAAGAAAGTGTATATATATATATATATATATATATATATATATATATATAAATAAGAACTAGTGTATTTTCTTCCTCAACATTTATTTACTTTAACTTCTCCATCACCGAAAGGACCCAGGTCAATCGGCAGGGACATAAGTAGAACACTTCAACATGCCTCTGATCCAAGTACGCATGCTATTTGGTAACTTTCAATTTCTTCTTCCAAGTGAATGAAATGATCAAACCACCATTTGTGCACCACAGTTATAGACTTCCACTATCTGACTACTTCATTTAGCATCATTTTCAAAATAGCAAACTTTGCAGAGGCAATACCATTTTCACGTACAACTGAATTATCTATTTTTATTGGTGTAATACATAATTAAGTGAGGCACAATGTGTATGTAAGAATTTCTCGTAAGTTGACACTTCCTTGTTCATGTCATAACTAGTCTTTGTTTTGACCACAGAAGGAAAGAAGAAACTAGTTAAATCTGGGAATCTGAGATGAACATGTTTTGACAACTCGCATAAACTGAATCTCTCCCTTTAGTAGTCTTGCTTAAGACACACCCTAACACCCAGATAATTAATGAATGTGGTATAGAGTAAGAGTAATTTCTTGAGCTTCTTTTTCTGTACAATATAAATAAATATATGATTGAGTTAACATAATTAACGAAAATTTTGTTTTCTGTCTAGATAATTTGAGTTACTAAAACCACTCCACTGATATTATACAACTTGATGTACAAATGAAAATATAAGATCGAAAAAGTGGGTAACAGGTGATCGAACAAATGGATGAAAAGCATTGAATAAGCACTTGGAGAATTCAAAGCTTAGCAATCGGATCATTGGGTGGCTTGTTGGAGCTGCTTTCATTATTCATTCCCAAAGTGTTCTTAACTGCCGTGGCTGCTTCTTGTGCAATGCTCTTTACTTGCTCTCCCGTCTATATATCATAATTCAAACAAAACAAGGGTTAATAGATTGAGGTAAGAGGCAATAGCTTACAAATTACAATCATCCCAAGTTCCCAACCTATTCTTAATCTAATTTTACTTCTATGTTTTCTTTTCGCCTTTTTAACATCATAAGGAATAATATAACGATTTCTTTTTTTTGTTTTGTTTTGTTATACTTTTGAAATTATAGGTGAGAGATCTCATCCCTTTAAGGCGTGCTACATGATGAGACTAATTAAGATCAGAGTTCTTTTTATTTCTGTTTAATTTTCTCCATTCAATCTATCCGCGTAATATATTCAAATAAATACAGCAATTTCTAGCTATATATAATTAATAATTCTAATAATGATGGGGAACGAGAATAATTATGATTATATAATATTATTAATAGTAATGTGATTGCCTGTTGAAGGAAGAGAGTGGCTTGCCCAGCAAGGTTAGAAGAGTTTTGGGCAGAATGATCTCTGGTTGTGGCTTGGTTCTCAGTATCATCTTTTCTAATCTGAAAAAACACACACACAAATTATAGTTATAGACAGAAAACATGAAACAAAAACAAAATTTCCTTATTCTTGATGACTGTACAAACTGTTTTTGAGTTATACCTTGTAGAACTCTGTTTTCTAGTTTAATTTAATTTCCTTTTCTACCAATAAAAAAAAAATATTGATAATCAAATGATTAGTTATATGTAATTGACTCATACCCGGGCTTGCCCTTCGGTTTTGCCAGTTTCCTGCGCAATATCCTGACTTCGTTTTGCCATTGGTATGCTCAAATCTATCTGAGTTCCTTACAACGTAAATAGGTGAATTTTTTTTTTTTAAAGTTTTTCCAAATGAAATTTATAGCTTATGACATGTCCACTTCAGCCAGCAATTTCGAAATGGCCTCCAATGGTGGAATCATGTGATGAAGGATTAATAGGAGATAGGAACTTTTCAAAGCAAATGAAAGCCATTGCCTAGTGTAGCAAGTCATTATCTGCCACAAATTTTCCTTGTTTTTAGTCATGTCTAATCTTATTAAACTCTTAATTGAATATTGATAAGGAGTCTCTTACTCCGAATATTTGCTCTGTTGTTTCTTTGGCATGTGTCCTCCCAAAGCTCTGGGTTCAAACAAATCAATGTGCATGGACGAATTTAAATTTTTTTCATACTTTCCTATATTTTTTTCTGTTTCCATTCTCTATTTATGTTTCTTAAAAATAATTTTCATTTTTTTTCCACAAAAATGAGTTTGTAATCATTTTCATTTTCATGGACGCAAAGACATTGTGATGCCTTTCTGACTCCACAATTTTCATGTTTTCCTAGATTTTGTTCCTCTCACCCTCTAATTTTATTTTTCCCCAGCAGCCATTGCCTAATCCCTCTTGAATGACAGCCTAAACCACCGATCTATCTTCTCTCTCCCTCTGTCTCATTTTTTTTAAAAACTTGGGTCTGGAACCATGCCCCATTGCTTCTCATTTTCTCACTATCTCGCAGCTACTTTCATCAATTTCTAACAATGTCAAAATGGACCGAATAACGTAGGTGGGCCAGCTGACATAAATAAAAAAAAGCAAAAATTACATTACAATTTGGGGTTGTAATTCTAATTACTCTTTTTTAGTTTTAATAAATACATCTATTATATAGGATGAAAAATAATATTCCTTAATTTTAGTAATAATTAATTGGGAAATATACATACATATCCAACACCTTTACTTTGACATTCACCTATGTCTCAAATAAAGAAATTAGAATTTTGTTGTGTAGAAACAAATATAAATGAAAGTTAAGCCAGGGACTATGGTGTGTAAAAATATAGAAAAAGGAAGAAGAAATTCAAGAAGGGGAGAATTACATAAATATAGCTCGAGTCATGAATTTCATTATCTTTGCACCTCATAAATCTCAAAATGTCTTATTATCACCGTCATCATTCAATACTATTGGCTGTGATGCAACGTGGTTGAATTCCACAGGCTCTCATTCCTTCTATCGATTACCGAAATCTTTCCACATGGCACTCCAATTCATATCCTTCGCCTTAGCACGGCACGTGTTTTACACATGTCATGAAGTAGAACACGTGCTGATCGTAGATAATCCATGATATACTATAAATACAACAAATGCAATTCGAATGTTGTCACAACAAAAAGTTCACAAGACAAATTTTCTATTATAGTGAGCCCACTAAGCTAGTACTTGCATACTTCGAAGAAGAAGAAAGATGGCATCCCGTGATCAGAGATATAGAGCTCTGGTGAAACCAAGGGACAAACTGAGGTAACTATCACTTTCACTTATATCTTTCAACTCATTTCTTTTTCATGCAACCTGAAACAGCAAACCTTCATTCTTGTTTGTTCCTCCCATCTCCATGATTTGCTCCAAAACTCACTTTGCATAATTATGATTTAGATCCTGTGACAGTCTCATAGAAAGACCCAACTTTAGCTATACAAAGACTTACCATTATTTATGCAACATTAACTATGCAAGAGGTTTATATTTGCAACTTTACCTATGTAGGGGCTACCAGTACTACCCTGAAAAAGTTGTGTCTTTATCTTTTATAAGACGACATTTTCATCATTGGATTCATTGTTCACATTAATAAATGACCTCATAAGTTTTTGCTCATATAAAACGATGTCTTGAACTCTGAAAAAAAAGAATGTATTCTTTCCTTTTTGGGTTAAAATGTGTCGACTTGATGGGTTAGGAAAAGACTAACCAAGTGATGGGCAATCTCGAGGAGACAACCCAAGAGGCAAAGGAAAAGACCCAGCAGGCAGCCCAAGCTATGAAGGAAAAGACCCATCAGATCGCCTAAGATGTAAAGGACAAGACTCAGAAGACAGCCTAATCTGCGAAAGAGAGGACTTATGAGACAACCCAAGCTGCAAAGGAGAAGGCCCAAGAGAAGACTGGTTCGTTTAAAGAGAAGGGCTTAGAGATGGGCCAGTCCAGGAAGGAATCGACCGAGTCCGGAAAGGACAACACAAGAGGGTTCCTGCAGCAGACGGGGGAGAAGGTGAAGGGCATGGCACAAGGTGCTACTGAGGCTGTGAAGCAAACCCTTGGCATGGCACAGAATGATGAAGACCATGAGAATTACCCAACTTACCACATCGCAGAGATGACTAGTTACTGCTAAATTTCAATGAATGTAATTTGTGTTTTACACAGCATGCTTTTTTTTAATAAGCTGAGCTTCCCTCGTACTCCCTCGTATATCTTTAAGAGGGAATGTATTATTGTCTACAGTTCCACTTGTAATGCCATAACTTACCTTTAATCATAGTGTCAAGTGTCAACATTTTCCTTCATTGGTTTGTGTTTTTATTTTTTTTATGTGCATTATACTTTTGTGGCTCACGAATGGTAAATTCAAATTACTTCCCTAAACGTTAACGAATACATTTGAAAACGAATTGCTTTGTCTTTATGACTTGAATCAAAATTTGTCAAAATTTACAAATTATAGAATATTACATAAAAAGATTAACTTGTAAATAAATTAGATGAACTCGGAGGGCTAGCACGGGTGAATAAACTTTTCGGCTTTGCTGATGCTGCTTCATGTGGCCTTCAGGTGCACTGGTTTGATTATGTTAGACATGATGAGACAGTCTACAGTTAGATTTTGACATGGACTTTTATTTATCTAATTGCTGAACCAGACCATATCTCTAAGCATTTTTCCCACTTTCACAATTTATCATCTACCCCTTCAGGGAAACAAGGCTGCTCATGCACTGATCAATTTTGCTTTTACTATTTTATTTTTCTAGCTTTTGGTTTTTATTAATATAATCACTTTAAAAAAAACATCGATATTATGGAACCGTCCAGTTAAGAAGGAAACTTTAAAAGGGAATGATTAAATATAAATTTAAAATCGTTTAAAATGTTCATCAGATACCTTCCCATGAAAAAATAATGCTAAAAAGATGGTAACTTCGGCTAATAACTACGTGCACTCGCCCCTTACAGCACTCAGGCGCCCTCTTTACTGGCGCATCCAAGTATATAATGGATACATCAAAGACCAATTTCTGCCAACCCAACCACAAGTGTATTACTCTCAGCTGAAACTTCATGTGAAAAGAACAGAAAAACATGTGCACATCATCACTCTCCCATCATATCGTCACTTCCTTCAGTGTCACTAACACCATCAAATGCTTCATCCGATTGTTCCTCATCATTGCTATCTTGGTCAGTTTCCATAGCGTCCTCAGACTCTTCTTCACTATCATCCTTGTCTTCATAGATAACTGGCACTGTTTGACCTTCATCTACCTCCTCGTCAATAACCTGTTCAAAAGAAAGCACGAATAATTTACAAGCTGAGCACTACATCTGCTAACCACATATAAACAGCAGAAAGAAGCTTACTCCTGTGTAAAGGATGTTTAAGCAACTTGACAGTTGGACGGCAGATTTAAAAGTGGAGACTCTGGACTCGATCAGCTGCACAAAACAACAGATCAATTAAGGAAAGAATTGTGGGTGTAAACATGATCAAATGTCAAAGATCCTTCTACAAACATGTCATATCTTCTACAAGCTTTTCTAGGAACTTTGTAGCTCCCATGAGTTTAGCAACTGAATGCAGCCCACGTGACATTAAAAAAGAAAAAAATGTATGATGCTAACTAATTAATAATGCCATCTTCCCAATTAAAGCATTCAAGTACAATTTCAGAAGATGTATCTTCACTCATCAGCTATCTAATGCTGCTTGGCTAATAGCCAATCCTTGTTTTAACACCAAATGTATGAGTAACATGCCAACATGTATTTGTCTATATGAAAACAGATATACAACTCCACATTCATGCTTCTGCAAACAAGCTCAACCCTGTTTTGTACAAATGCAGCTTTGAATATAAAGCTTGCAAGCTGTTTCAATAAACCAAGAAATATGCAATAATAATTTAGATGTGCTCAGCCTACCTAATTTTGTACCATAGTCATTTTTGGCAATTTTGAAGTGAGAACAACTATGTCACCATACATTTACATTTATCTTGGTCATCAAATCTCATGGCTAGCATTGGAAACTGATGGTCTTAAACTCATATTAGCAATAAAAAGAAGCCATATGATGCCAATTATATCCTACATTTCAAAAGTAACCTAAACTGTATACAATATGTTTCCAACGTCCAAGAAGTTTAAGTGTCAGTTAATATATCATAGTTTACTCAATAAAATGAAGCCCAACTAGGCTGCAGAACCACCTCTCCACTCACAGGGTAAAGTTTACATTTGATCCTCCCCAGACCCCACAATGGTGGGAGACTGGTGCACTTGGCCACCCTTACTATAAAAATAGAATTATCTTCTCCTAAGATTGATATTGATTACCAACAGAAGAATGTAGATTATGTCCATTGTTGGAATTATAACAACAATCCTACCGATTCATTAAAATGCTATTGGAGATGCCTTGTCATATTGTAGCAGATCCATACATAAGCTCAACTCCGTTGCAGTTAAATAGAAGACAAAATGCCTTTCTTAAGCACAGTAAGAAGATATGAAATACATATAAATGATAGCTTAGAAGACAAAGGTTGAGCAAGTCACATATGGAGTGCTTCTCAAGTGTAATCATAATACAGATGTCACCTGATACAAAGAGTTCAAAGCTTGTAATGAAGATTCCTGGGACATTATTCCACTTGCGTGCTGTAGAAGTAGGCACTTCAGCCATGGAAGAGCACATGCCAAAATTGCACCCCTATAAAAGAGAAGAGAGAATAACTTATATATAGAGTTCATCAGGAGTTGATGCAAAATCTGATAGCTAAAAAGTTATTTTAATGGTAACATGAGTATTGATGATTAAGTGTCAATTATAATTATCTGTTTGGTTGCTGAACAAGTAAGGCTTGGTTGTTGTTGTTGTTGTTGGTTGCTGTTTAAGCTATTGTAGATGGATATTGTTCAATGTTCATGCTACCGTGGTGCCAGTACTGTAGCAACCTTATTATATATATATATATATATATATATACACACTTTGGTGACAACTTATTTTATATTTTATTTATGTCAGATTGGAGTTCCTATTCTAAATAAAGGAGTTTTTAGAGTCTGTAAGGAGAATTGACCAATTTTTACTTAACAATAGAAGTTATTGACTAATTTCCTGGTTCCTAACCAGAAGACCAGCATTTCTTTTTGGCTGTGTTCTGGATCTCTTTGCCCATTCTTTCTCTCCTTATCCCCCCCCCCCCAAAACATCCCACACACACAAAAAAAAAAAGAAAAAAAAGAATCTATATAACAGGGAAATTCTCCAATGTTAGGAAGTAAGAGTATTATACAGACAATCCAAATTCCCAATAGTCAAATAATCCTCTTCAGATAGCTTCTTAGAAATTTAAAATCAAGAATTGGCCAATCATACATTAACAGAACTATATCATTAAGACTTATACCAAATAAGTTAAAAGTTCGAAAGGAACACTACCAGGCTTATTAAACATATATTACCCAATTATTGTTATGATGTGTTACCTAGATTCAATAATGGATATGAGAGAGTGTAGAAGTTTGAGGACGTTGGATGGGTTCAACTGTGCAATTGACTTTATAATAACCTGCAAAATGAGTTACATCATGCATATCATATAAGAGACAGAAAGTACGCAATTTCCCATTCAAATATATACAGTTTAGTAGAAATAGGAGAAAAGAAAACCTTCTCATCTTGCATATACAAGCAATCTAGCAGAAGGGTACGATCATCAGCATTTAATGCTTGCTTAAGCAAAACGTGTACGGAGTCTGCACTTGGAGGCTTTGCTGGGACAGAAGATTCTTGCTCTTTCTCACTCCTGGATTTGTTCTCATCCAGCAAACTGAGACTAGCAAGTTTCTCTCCCATTGTTGGCTCACTCAAATCATCATCAAGAAGAACTCCATCTGCAGCCTCACCTTGATCTACATTAAATACGAGTACGAGAAATTCCAATCACTACTTCATCTAAAATGCACACTACTCAGAATGGTGATAGAACTCATCATACCATAGAGTAAATTTTACATGAATCAACATGCAACAGATTTTTAAGTAGAATAGCTTAGATGGTAGTAAAACTAATTGTCTTATTGAGCATGAATTTTAAGGAAACAAAGATACTAATTTTTTATGAGTTGATTTCCTCATAATTTATGAGCTTGTAGTAAAACTAATTGTCTTATTGAGCATGAATTTTAAGGAAACAAAGATACTAATTTTTTATGAGTTGATTTCCTCATAACTTATGAGCTTTCAGATTTCAATAGTCTATACTAACGATTGTGAATTCAGAAGTTTGTCATGCAAATTATGCATACATCAATAGTGCATGTGCTTTTCAAAATTCAGGTTAAACGGTCATGGATAAAACTGTAATATCAATTTCAATGAAAACACAAGACCAAGAACATGAGATTCAAAACACAAAGATACTCAGCAGAGATGGGAAAAATATACTCATGCTGACTAACAATTTAAAATATTATAATTCTTACCAAAATCCAACTTGTCTGTTGTGGATGGAAGATCAGGATCAGATGTTGCTTGTCTTTTCTTAGCCTTTTTGCTTTCCATTGGTACTGCTGCTTCCATATCCAAGTCAGGGACATATATAGGAGTTTAAAACATTTAGAGAACTTGTAACATTTTATTTCAAATGAATTTAAGATTTAGCAGACAACATAATACAAATTAGCAATTCTGGTATTACAACCTCCCAGTGGACTAGGAAAAGTAATTAAGATATAGCAATTCTGACAACATATACAAATTAGAAAAAACTAAAATAGAATCACCAAATATTTACTCAAAAGAAAGAAGAAAGGAGGGTGTAAGAAGCAAGAACTAAAGACATAAAGTAAAGAGTATATCAGACCTTTCCCAGAAGGACTGTTGAGCTGTTGAATAGTTTCAGTCTCATCTTCCGCATTTAAGACTATATTCTCCCCTGAATTGCCAATATTTAAGACACTAAACTGTGGGTGATCTATAGAGCCATAAGTCACAAGGGCTTTCATCTGTTTGTCCTCCCCTATAGGTTGTAATCTGGATGCAATAATGGAAGCACGTTTCTTCTTTGAACTTTCACTGTTTTGCATGTAAGTTTCAACTTTGTTTGTCTTCACTGTAATTTTAGTTGGCCGTATCACATCTTCAGAGGAGGCATTCAAATTCCATATATAAGCTGCACCAGAACTCGAAACTGCCAAGACAACTAAATCATCTTCTTCGTTGTAACCATGGTGGCATTCAAATAACAACGGAGGGTGCCTCATGGGAAGAGTAGGACCACTACTCACAGTTCCGGAATTTAAATCACACCTCCAAACTTGAAGATGTTTTTCCTCAAGATCTGATGTAACTAAAGCTTTGGCATCACTGGATATAGAAACATACTGTACATTTCCCTGTTAATGAATAAAAGTAAAATCTGACTATGTTTTCAGCTTGTAAAGACAAATATCCATATCCAAAATAGCTAATGAAGTTTACCAAATCATCAGGGCACTTCAGAACCTCTTTCCTATTTTCCCAGCTTATAACCCTTAGTTTAGTGCCAACAATAGCTAAATATTTTTCATCTGGAAAATAAGTAAAATTAATAGTGTCAAGTAAGAAGATCAATGATTATGATGGACCAAGCTCCAAATGGCTTAACTACTCACCATGTGAGAAAGCCAGAGAAGAGATAGACTTTTTTGAGATTTTAAACTCCTCTAAAAGCTCTCCTGTTTCTGTATTAATCTCGGATGCCATCCCATTAAGTCCAACTACATGAAGAAGACGTCCTTTATTTGCAAATGAAAGCCCACAAACCCCCCTGTATGATGACAAGAAAAATATATCACACACTGGTATTAGTTATCATTTTAATCCCATATAAAAAAGAACCGGCAATATTTCCAAGAAAGATGAGATGCCCCTTCAAAACATTTTGGAAGTTAAAGTTTTTGATTGCTAGGGTATTGATTTCATGGGTCCACTCCCATCATCATTTTCCAATCAATACATCTTGGTGGCTGTGGACTATGTCTCTAAATGGGTGGAGGCTGCTGCAACCCAGAAAAAAGATGTGCAAACTGTGATTAAATTCATCGAGCAGAACATCTTTTCAAGGTTTGGTGTGCCACGGGTCCTTATAAGTGATGGGGGATCCCATTTTTGCAACTCACAGCTGAAAAATGTATTGACAAAGTACAATGTGAGGCATAAGGTGGCATCTCCATATCACCCGCAAACCAATCGGCAAGCGGAGGTCTCTAACCAAGAGATCAAACACATTTTCGAAAAAACTATAGCCACTTCAAGGAAAGATTGGTCCAAGTAGCTTGATGACACTTTGTGGGCTTATCGGACTGCTTTCAAAACCTCATTGGGATTGTCTCCGTTTCAAATGGTCTATGGCAAAGCTTGCCACTTAACCAGTGGAGTTGGAGCATCGAGCCTTTTGGGCGTTGAAGTTCTTAAACTTTGATGCCTCTTTGGCAACTGAAAAGAGAGTCTAATAGTTGCATGAATTAGAGGAGATGCATCTCAATGCCTATGAAAATGCAGTAATCTATAAGCAATGGGTGAAGGCTTACCATGATAAACACATTGTTCGGAAAACGTTCCAGCCAGGCCAACCAGTTCTTTTATTCAACTCACAACTAAGATTGTTTCCAAGAAAATTGAAGTCCAAGTGGTCAGGACCATTCATGGTTAGAGAGGTTTTCCCTCATGGAGCTGTGGAAGTGGAGGATCCTTCCTCCAAGAGGAGTTTCAAGGTCAATGGCCAAAGGCTCAAAGCTTACTTGGGTGGAGACTTGGAACGGTCCACCACATCTCTTCGCCTTCAGGATCCTTGAAGAACATCAGGTGTTAAGCTAATGATGTTAAAGAAGCGCTTATTGGGAGGCAACCCAGGATTTCTTTCCCTCTTCTTTGTATTTTTGTTGGTTAGAACCTTTGTTCTTTTTGTTTTAGTTTTGGCATGATTTCTTTTGTTTGCATTTGATGTTGAATTAGCTTGTTAGATTTCTTTGAATTGTTGTTTTGAGGTTGTGGGGTGAATTTTGGTGAACATTTGCATGAGTTTTGGGGCTGCATTTTGGTGAAAATTTGCATGAGTTGTAGAGTGTTGCCCTGTTTTTGCATTGTTGACAATTTGCATTTGGGCTTAGCGCCATTTTTGGGGGCTTAGCCCCACCTACGAGCTAGATTTTCCTTAAGTCTTAGCCACATTGGGGCTTAGCCCAAAATTTCAGTAAACTTTCAGGTGCCCTGGGCCTTAACCCCATTATCCGCACTCAGCTTCATATCTCAGTGAAGTTTCAACTACAATGGGGCTTAGCCTCATTACTTGAGCTGAGCCCCATTCCTCAGTGTTGTTTCTGGATAGGTGAGGCTTACCCTCACTTGGGTGGTGCTTAGTCACCCCTTTTACCTCTAAAAAATAATAATAATTTTTTTAATAATAAAAATAAATAAATAAAACTCATAAATATCAAACTTCGGCTCAGCCTTAGACCCATAACGCTAAGTGCAGGCTGCATAGTTAGTGTGCAGCTGCCCCTTCTCCCTTCTTTTCCTTGTAACCACTTTACTTTTCTTTTTCGACACTAAAATTTTTCATATCAACTCTCCCAAACTTACGTTCATCCCAAATTCAAATAAATGTTCTCTCATCCTTAAGTTATTGGTAGACCATTGTTTTTCATTTCAAGTACGAGGGTTAAGAACAGAATTTATTGTCATTCAAGCTCAAGGGGGTATTGCAATGGATAAATTTTAAGGTCAACTCTTTGGTTATGGAGGTTACTTGAAAGGAAACGCCTTAATCATTTATATGAAATGCATGCAAATCATGTATTTAAAGGAGAATCAAGCAAATCCAAAAGCATGAATTTTAATGGTGACACTCACAAAGAATTTATCAATAATGGCTCACAAAGTTATAGCCAAATATTCCAAAAATTGTTCCAAAATCACCATGCCACAACCATTAATCACAAGAGTTCAACACAAGCATTAAAGCTATGAAGTCTAAGATAGAGCATTCATTAAAAGCATAATTCCCACAAAAATCAACTTCAATTCAAAGAAAACATTATGGAAGCATGCAAAACAATGATATTGCAAAGGGAGACAATCTAGAGAGATTTATCAATTCATTCAACCATTTTATTCAATTTTAAAAGCGAGATTAAAAAAAACTAAAAACCATAGAAAACAAAAGACTCTTTGACAGAAACAACACTATATGGTATCATCCATTTATTCAACTTAAAACTTAAGCAAGGTAGAAGGAAATTTAGCTCAAGGGTTCCTAGAGGAACCCTCTCCGGTCTTTTTCTTGCACGCCTTCACTTTCTTCCCCTTTTTGTCTTGGGGTGGTTGAGTTTCTTCTTCCACCTCTTGAGGAGACCAAACCCTTTCTTTCTCCTTTTTGCACAAATCATATAATGGTTGCATGTACACTTTGTAGTCTTCATCCCAATCATCGCCCTCCAAAATCCAAGTATGGTTTGGATTTGTCTTTGCAACCTCTAAGCATTCATTGACCATATCTTCGTTTATATAATGAACTGGGTTTGGTGTGGTCCTCTTAGGTGGCATTCTACCAACATACATAAATTGAAAGAAACCATAAGTGTTGTACCCAAAGATAAACAACTAAACTCACACTAGATGGAATATTAAAGTTAACATGTTATTCATCAATCATCTTAATCAAGCTCAACTTACTTTCAATTCACATCTAAAATGCTACCTTATTCACACACACAACTTAAATGCAAAACATCATATACTTTAAAACAGACACCAAACAGTAAAGGTTCACAGTCCTACAATTAACACCAAGAGTTCTCAAAAGAAACTAACATGAGTAGCATTTTAGATGTGAATTGAAAGCTAGTTGAGCTTGATTAAGATAATTGTGATGATTGATGAATAGCAGGTTAACTTTCACATTCCATCTAGTGTGAGTTCAGTTGCTTATCTATGGGTACAACACTTATGATATCGTTCAATTTATGTATGTTTGTAGGATGCCGCCTAAGAGGAACACACCAAACCCAGTTCATTTTATGAACGAAGATATGTTCAATGAATGCTTAGAGGTTGCAAGGACTAATCAAAACCATACTTGGATTTTGGAGGGCGATGATTGAGATGAAGACTACAAAGCGCACTTGTAACCATTATTTCATCTGTGCAAGAAAGAGAAAGAAAGGGTTTTCCCCCCTCAAGAGGTAGAAGAAGAAACTCAACCACCCCAAGATGAGAAGGAAGAAAAAGAAGGCAAAAAAAAAGTAAAAGCAGGTGAAGGCGTGCAAGAAAAAGACCGGAGAGGGTTCCTCTAGGAACCCTTGAGCTAAATTTCCTTCCACTTTACTTGAGTTTTAAGTTGAATAATTGGATGATACCATGTAGTGTTGTTTCTGTCAAAGAGTCTTTTGTTTTCTATGGTTTTTGGTTTTTTTTATCTCGTTTTTAAAATTGAATAAAATGGTTGAATGAATTGATAAATCTCACTAGATTGTATCCTTTTGCAAGATCACTGTTTTGCATGCTTCCATGATGCTCTCTTTGAATTGAAGTTGATTTTTGTGGTTGAATTATGCTTTTAATGAATGCTCTATCTTAGACTTCATAGGTTTAATGCTCGTGTTGAACTCTTGTGATTAATGGTTGTGGCATGGTGATTTGGGAACAATTTTTGGAATATTTGGCTATAACTTTGTAAGCCATTGTTGATAAATTCTTTGTGAGTGTCAACATTAAAATTCATGCTTTTGGATTTGCTTGATTCTCGTTTAAATACATGATTTGCATGCATTTCATAGAAATGATCAAGGCATTTCCTTTCAAGTAACCTCCATAACCAAAGAGCTGACCTTAAAATTTATCCATTGCAATACCCCCTTGAGCTTGAAAGACAATAAATTTAGTTCTTAACCTTTGTGCTCGAAATGAAAAACAATGTTCTACCAATACCTTAGCGATGAGAGAGCATTTATTTAGATTTGGGACGAACATAAGTTTAGGGGAGTTTATGTGAAAAAATTAAGTGTCGAAAAAGAAAAGTAAAGTAGTTACAAAGAAAAGAAAAAGAAAAAAAAAATAGTGTTGCATTGGGGAAGGATTGGAAGATAGAAGAAGATAAATAAAGCAAGAAAGAAAATTGTCAAAAGGAAAGTTGCTCTCTTACTCTCTTTGGTGATTAGCTTGTTTACCGTGTACAACCTTCCTTGTTGCCTAAACATTACATCCCGAAATTGTGATCCATGCATGCGTATGTGAATTGTGTTATAAATTGAGATGAAAAGCAAATTTGAGTTGTAAGGTTTTAATGCGTGAAATTGAGTGAAACACTTGCCCATATACACTTGAGTGATTGAGAGAATTTATGCACCTTGTGAGGAGCTGAGTTTTCATTGGTTGGACTTTAATTGTTTTTGACATGTTCCTTAATTGCTTAAGAGTGAAAATAACTTGCATCATTACTATGATTTCTTTTTGTGAGAAGAAATTTTGGGTACAATTGAGCCATGATTTGATACTTCCATTTGAGGATCTCATTGATGTTGGAGTGTGTATTACTTTATCTTGTTGAGTTGTGAGTCATCTGGAATCTTTTGAAGTTTGTTCAACCGTTTGTTTGCTTGTGTGTTAAGTTCTGTCTTTGTTTGGTGTTTACCTTTGCTTGGGGGCAAGCAAAGTCTTAAGTTTGGGAGAGTTTGATAAGTGGCCAACATGCATACCTTTTAGGTGTGTGCTTGGGTAGTTTATTACTCCTTAATGCTTAAGAAGTTGTTTTTGTCCCTTGTTAGTGTGTTTTACTGAGTCATTAAGAGTCATAGTCTTAATTGTTGTTTTAAGGTTAGTTAATGTTGTTTTGGTATGTTTTTATGTAGTTTGGATGCAAGATTGAAGCCCAATGTTGAAAGTCACATTCTGAAGATGGGGCTTAGCCTCATGTTATGGCACTTAGCCCTATGTTATGGCGTTTAGCCTTAAGGTGCTAGAAAAGTGATTGAAATAAACACAATTCAGCATGGGTGGGGCTTAGCGCCACCACACGTGAGGCAACAACAATGTCACTTAAAACGCGCTAAGCTCGATGTAAGTTGCACTAAGCACTGAGTATGTTTGGCAAAGATCTAAAATTAGGGTAGCACGCATCTAAAGGGGGGATCTATTTTGGGAAAAAGACTCTCTGGAGCTGGAGAGAAAGCAACAACATGGAAGAAGTAACATCCATGGAGTTTTTCTTCATCTCTTGTGTCCATTTCTTTTATCTTGTTATGTTGATATCCATGTCTAGCTAAACTCTCCATTGTTAGAGTTAGATGTAGCTAATCTGAACTTCTATGTATTTGACTTGATATTTTAATATAATTCTCTACTTCTCTATGAGTGATTTATTTCTATTCTTAATGCTTGTTGTGCCTTGATCATCCATGACTTGATTATTGATTTGGTAGACAATTGGAAAGTTGATACTAGGTCTAGATCCGAAATTAATCACTTAGTAAATCTTGAATCTATGAATGGATCTTGGTTTATTAGTAATCTGTTAATCATTATTCTTAATGTAAATTCACTTATTAAGCCACCTAAGGAATTATGTTTAATTTGAGGATTTAGGCTCATTTCATCTAAGGGATTAAGATTTGAGTATTTTAGAGGATTGATTCTCATAATTGAAGTTAGAAATTATATTGATTGTCATTTCATTCCATAGGGAGAAGATTAGTGAGTCTAACCCTAGCATTTCATCATTAATTGAATTCACTTCTATTTGTGCTCACCAAGTGTTTGTTAAAAAATCCAATAAGAACTGAACCTTTAATTCTCTTGTTTTTAATTCTAGTCTTTATTTTAATTGTGTTCAAAGAGCTTAAGAGCTCCCTTCTTTCCAAATTTTACGCCTAGATAGTGATTAAATTGTAGTGTTGGTAATTGTGTTTAGTCCTCGTGGGAACGATCACTCAGTCACTCTTTATTACTTGTCACGATTTGGTGTACTTGCCAAAGTCTTAACATAAGCCACGGAAATTTCTTGGGTAGACATGAAGTACCAAGCAGTTGTACATGGAACCAATAGAAAGTGACATTGGTTTGACATTTTTAGATTTGAGTCCCACGAAACAGATTTTGTCAGGCCAATTACATGTTTCTATTGGTCCAATGCACAAATTGAATAGACACTTTGTCTACCAAGGAATCTCTTTAAGCTAGAAGCTCAAATTTGTCAGAGATAATGTAAAAGATATCTTGCACGGGGATTAGAGGGCAAATAACCAATATGTACTCATCTATATGCATAGTTTTACTTTACTCTACAATACCATTATGTTTTGAGACTTTATAATATAAATAAACAGAAAAATATTTTCATAAAAAGAAACAGAAACAAAAAACTGATGACAATACCCAGGATGGCTAACTGTCCACTTTCTCTCACAAGTGGCAACATCGACAGCCAGAACGCTTCCATCAACTGTGCCAAGAGCTAATAAGCAAGTACCCTGTTCTTTTCTACGCTAAATAAACAAAGTAGTGTCATTTAGAAAAGCAAGCAGTCCACATCAGAGAACAAAAAAAGTAAGGTTCCAGCATAAAAAAAGCATTAGTTGTTAGAAGGTTTCCTAAAAGTCCAGACCACCTTTTTTCCAAGGAAACTGCATGCAATACAAGAATAACGCATATCATGATCTCCATTTGATGGATTCCACTCTGCTAACAAATATCCATTGTTTGTGTTCCAAATCTGAAAATTATAAGATGGTTTTTCGTTATCAACCTGATGAGGGCCATATGAAGTAAATTCAAAGAATTGCAACAGTATCTCATTTCATGTGCAACTGCAATGCATTTAGATCATTGAACATTCTTTTGGTGCGCCCATTGACAGTATGTCATTTATAAATCTCATTAGGTACCATGTTAGCAAAATAGGTCTTCAGTATATATGAAGAAGACTAGTGGACTAATAAACGGTCATAGAAAGAGTTAACTCTTACGTAAGAACTGTAATTCCAAAGTAAGAGTTAACTGTTAAGGCCCAAAAAAAAAAGATCTGTTTTCCAAAATTTGCACACTATTAGTGCCCAAGACCAAGAGGGTAACTTCCAATTCCCCTACAGCTCTCCACAAGCACTAAAACACAGCCATAATGCTATTTTAACAATGTCCCAACAAAGAACTTCTTTCCTATTCTCAAAAAGAGGGGGAAGAAAATCACTTTTATCAGTTACAGGCTTACAGGCACTTATCCGCAATAGTTCAAGAAAAAACTACTAGGGGAGAAGAAGTTGATCTTACTTTGGCGGTCCCATTGGCAGACAAAATGGCCATGTAGTCGCCATTAGGAGTGAAAGCTGTGAGAACAGATTTCTTCAATTTGTCCTTCACCATCTCAGTCAAACTTCTTCAAAGTAGAGAATTTTGGAAAGGCAAAACAATGAGCTAGCAACAGCACCTAAACCAGACATGAGGCAGTCAGCACCGAGCAAAGATCATAACTTTGTAGTTAGCCAAACCAAGAGGCGAATTGCGGAATTGGGTCAACCGTAATAGTAAGTATATAACAAACATAAATTACTGAAAGTTCAACAGCAGCAAAAAAGGAATACCAGAACAAACTGGTGAACCAATAACGAGAAATCAGTAATCACAAAACTTTATAACTTACACATTACAAATCAACACTTACAAACGAATGTTCACATAGAACATATAAAAACAAAAAAGAAGAAAAAGAATTTGAAGGAAAATTCTTATATAGAAAAGAAAGAAGAGAAAGGTAAAGGAGAAGAATGGAAACTGACCTATACGAAGCAAACAAAAAGAATAAAGGAAACTGCTTTTGATGGCGTCTCTTTGCAGAGGCTGCGGAGGGTGGATAGATAGTTTTGGGGAAGAAAAAAGGGTTTTGGGTTTGGTGGCCATTCAAAAGGGTTTTGGAATAAGAAAGATTATTCTGGGGTATTTCTGACCTTTCAAAAAATGTACACTCCTTGCTCTTTTTCTCTTCTTTTTTTTGTTTTTCCCTTAACCAGTGAGCGTGGCATTCACAAGGCGAGTTCAGAGTTGGGTGCATTCAGATTTTTCTTCGAAGCTGATATCATATAAAGGGCGAGTGACATGGCGACGACGTTGTCAAACATGGTCTTGAAGGGAATCGCAGCTCGTTTTCTCAGCAGACTTGTAAGATCTTAAAGCTTCAATTTTTATGCCAACAAGGCTGCGGTTTCATTCTTGCAAGTTTAGTTTTGGCATGGCATCTGTGTATGTGTATTATAGAAAGTTGCATACTTTGCTTAATGCTAATTAATGGGTATTGTTTGTTTTATCATTTTCCCACCTTGTGAGTTCAATCCATCTTGGTTAAATTGTCGAACTACGTTTCAGAGTCAAGTTGGAAGTTTTTTCATTTGGGGTGGGTGTTGAATAATTGAAGTTGGAATTTTTATTATTATTTTGGTTGAATTGAAGTTGGAATTAAGTGAGTGCAAATGGGTATTTTAGATGTTGGTTACCTCAAGCATCTTGTCTCGAGTTGAATCTTTGAGGTAGTGTATGTGGAGAAAAAGTAATTGGGAGGGGTTTCTGCACGCGCCTGACCGTATCCCGTAGAGTTAGTCTCTTGCCTTCCGGATGAGAGGATACCCTGATTGATACCAAAAAAAAGATTATCTTGTATAGAACTTTGGGGATATGGGAAACAATTTGTTAGGTCTTACTCTCATTTTATTCGTGGTTCCTTGTAAGAGTGGGCTTTTTTTATTTATTAATTAATTGAATAAAATTACGGTCCTTACTTTTGTATTTTATCTTCTCACTTTCTCAGTAAACAAACTTAGATTGGCATTACTATTTGTGTGCATGTCTACATGGGCACATGATTAGGCATTATGTATGTCTGGTACATCCTTGGCTTCACTTAGCCCTAATTTTATTTCCAAGAAGGTGGCCATATATATAGAGCATTGTATTACTCTATTAATAAGTGCTATAATTGATAAGTTTTTTAATTCTTCAAACTGCAAGTTACAATTTCCTTTCCTAATGGTTTTCCTTAAACATGTTGGCAGCTAACTGGTTCCTTTTACCATCATCACATGAGATACTCAACTAATGTGTCAAATGATTCTGACACGCATGATGACTTTAAGCCAGCAAATAAGCTTGAGGGTTCTGGCATTTCTTTGACAAAGATTGTCGAGCAGGTAAATGTATATCAATTGAATCTTGTAGATGTAATATGTTACAACAATTTTTGTTGTTTTAATCATATAAGTAATCTGTAACAGAAACTCTTGATCACTGTGATTAATATGTGCAGGATGTCAAGGACAATCCTGTTATGATATACATGAAAGGTGTGCCTGATTTTCCACAATGTGGATTTAGTTCACTTGCAGTTAGAGTTTTAAAACAATATGGTAAGTACTAAAACCGTTACTTATGCTGCATTACCTACACACAAAATTATATGTTCTGAACTTGTCTCTTCATGGTTGAAGTGTTGCTTTTCCCCATGTTCACAACAATTGTGCACCTAACTGATCGAATGGATGCATTTGTATAGGAGTGACCTTAAGTAAATGTTCTGAGTTGTAAGGGCACAATGAGAGAAAATAACATAGAAAGAAAAAAGAGCATGAGACAGCGCGGACAAGAACTGGTACTTGTGAGATGCTTGGTGTGGATGTTCTGTATATATATCAATATTTGAGAGGCTTTAAAAATATGAGACTTTGGTATCAAGAATATTCAAAAGAAGAATAAAGTCTAGACCGGGTATGGATGTAGGATTACATTTCTAATAAACAATATGGTGATTAATTTGCTGAAGGTAGCTGACGTCACAGTGGCTATTCTGTTGCTGTATTCTCATGTTCTATGGCTTAATTAAGTTAGATGCCATCATTTTAGAATACTCATTGTTGCCATTTCAATTCATCTTCACCATCATCAAAGGACAATAGCATATTTTTAATGACAACACTGAAGGCTGCAAGAATAAAGAGAAGTCCATGGTTGATGGTCTGGAATTTAATTATAATGACCTATATTATGACTCTTGCTCATATTATATTCTATGCTTGTAAGTTCCAAACGAGTTTTTCTCTTTGCTGATATTTTTGTTCTTTTAGCTTCCCTATGGTGAAATTTTTAGAAGAAATTTGTGACAAATACGAATTCACATTAGTTGATGACAATTCTATAAGTTGCAACTATCATTATATGTTGCTATTGCAGATGTTTCTATCAGTGCTAGAAACATTTTGGAGGATCCTGAATTGAAAAGTGCTGTAAAAGCCTTCAGGTAAGTTCATGCTTGCTGGTCTTATTAGTTATTAGTTATTACTCTCTGCTTTGTAACATATATGACACTGTAATAAAAAGTATCGATAATATGCACTATAATATGATGGATGAATAGATGATAGTTTGTCATTGTGGTGGGTTGAGACATCATTTAGGGCCTGATGTTTGGCAGGTGGAATGGAGCTCAGAATTGAGACTAAGAATTGGAATTAGAAATAAAATTCCAGTTTCTAATATCAAATCATCAACCCTAAAAATTGCAATTCCAAAAGGCTAAGACTTATAACATGCTTTTCCCCTTCTCTCTCTGCTTCCTCCCTGAATGATCAAAGTTTTCTCACCCACCACTGCAGGCAACAATCCTGCCATCAAGTCCACTAAATAGCTGTCGTCACCAACACCTATCAGCCTCCTTAACTTTCTTCCTGCATGTCCTTACTCTCTATTGATTCTTTCTCTCTCTAACTCATTAACAAATTTTGCTCCCTTGTTTGTTGGGCTTACTTTATTGACTGCTGTCTTTCTTCATCCTCTATCTTTAGCTTTCTATGTAATGGGTATGTGCTATTTTTAGCATAAAAATTTGATTATTAAGTAACAGCAGATCTTCCAAGTAGAAAGGTGAGTTGAAGGGGTTTTACATAGATAGGTTGAGGGTTTATGTGCAAATGTGTTATGGCAACTTATGCCAAAGGTTGTTAAATGTCATTTTGTCTTTGCATTTAAAGCGATATTACTATGAACTCATATTCAATTGGTTCTCAAAAGTTGAATGATGACAGATAAGGAAAATATTTTGTATGATATCCTAGTGTTCCCATGTTCTTTCTGTGCAGTAACTGGCCAACATTTCCACAAATTTTCATCAAGGGAGAGTTTGTTGGTGGATCAGATATTATTCTCAATATGCATCAGGTTAGTTCCCATTTAAATACTTGATCTTTTTTACTTGTACCTATTATTGTATATTGTACTGTTTAATAATATTTTATATCCATGTAGAATGGTGAATTGAAGGAAAAGCTTAAAGATATTACGTCCAAGCAGTAAAAGCACAACTAAGGTGATGAAACTTGAGATAGTGAGGTAGTTTACAAGAACTTGCTTGATATCATCTATTTGTGTCCGCTGAAAGATGAGATTATGTGAATTCTTTGTATCAGAATTTCTGGATAGTAGTAAGTTACTTTTCATATTAAAAATTTTAGGTATTCCTTTCTGTAAGATTTTTTTATTTACCTTACTTTAATGTACATGTGCTGTATATTAAGTAAATAAGAGTCGACACTGAACTTTTTATGCATCTCGAGTTGGATGCTGTCACACACTGAAAATCAAGTTTAGTGTAAATTGGGTTGCATTATTTACATTTTCAAGTAGATAGTGAACTTAATGCTAAGAAACTTGATATGCTTGGTTATTTGCATTTGCATTATTTACATTTTCAAGCAGATGAATCAACTATTGAACTTAATGCTAAGAAAGTTGATAGGTTGCCCAATAATGTCGGGTGTCTGTCTGTATTTTTTTTTTTCTTTTTATAGCTTTTGAAAGTGGGGGAAACTACCTTGCGTTTTTTCTTTAAAAAAAACACTTGCAAAACCTCCATGCCTGCGAATTTACATAAATTTTGAAAAATGATATCAAACAATAATTCTCCCTTAAA
Organism: Styphnolobium japonicum; assembly: GCA_023212625.1. NCBI lineage: Eukaryota > Viridiplantae > Streptophyta > Magnoliopsida > Fabales > Fabaceae > Styphnolobium > Styphnolobium japonicum. Next base: position 5,958,181 of record JALBWW010000007.1, on the reverse strand, counting down.
AGTTTTGTTATCTTAATATTTAGTTTCTGCATTTATTACATTTAAAATGGTTATCCTTATTTTAAATTATTTTTTCAAATAAATCTCTCATCATAGTAAATATAATCCTAAAATTCATCTACACATTAAATGATTAAACACATTTTCCTACCAAAAATGGTTTTTTCTCATTTCCAAGTTAAAATATTTTTTAATAAAAAAATAAAAAAAATTATTGTTGATATTTTTTTTATTTTATTCTCATAAAAATTTTAAAAATAACTAATCTTCTTATAGGGAAAGTAATAAAAATATTAAATTTTGAAAAAAAAATTGTGAATTCAACCACTGCACTATATCTTTTTATTTGGAATATTCTAAATTAGTTGTCCACAGGCATACAATTTTCGTTTGGGCTATTTGGAACTGTTGATCGTCATAAGTAATTATTTTTTAATTTCATCAGTGGAAAATCTTATATGATAAGTTATCCAGAACAATAGCAAAGAAGAACTATAGTGGACATAGAGTGAAATACGCAACCTTAACAATGATTCTACCAGTAACAGTTTTCCGGCTGTGTTGAGATCGAGTCAGCCAGAAACACATCAAATCAATAGAATTGTATTTGGAGTGGAAAAATGAAGAGACTTGAATTGAAACTCATTCTGCTAGCTGTTTGATTGACTAATTTAATCCTTCTCAAGTGAACCTATTTTTTGAGTATCAACATTACTTATCAGCTTAGACTTCTTCCTTTGTTTTTTTTGTTTTTGTTTTTGGTAATTCATCCTCCTTCCTTTGTTTGTGTTGTAATGACCTTGGCAGTTGAGTTATGGCTTATAATTGTCCTGAATTTTTGTTAACAAAAAAAGGTACATTATTTTAAACTTTCTTTTCCCTGAAAAATAACGAGGCTAAGTTCCTTGTATTGTTACAATAATTAAAGCAAAGTCTTTCCAGTAGTACAACTAGGATCTATAATAATAATATAATGAGAGAGAAATACTAGAATACACATTCAGATATTTATTTCTCAGGAACATGACCAAAAGGAACCCAGAAAATTAATTCTCCTATACCATATATTATATAATACCCGTGAGCCATTCCTTGATCTACCTATACTTGTTCATGTGCATCTCCACCTTCCCTGTTATTGTTCCATATAGCTTCTACAGGCATGCCCTGACTGATACTAATTATGTTATTTATAAGGATCCCTCAAGCCCCAGCCTTGAGCTAAGCCAATAGCGGACCTCATCCATCTCTCTAGGAACTGTGTAATGACCAAGCCTGCACAAAAGACAAACCAAAAAGTGAGGCAATTGCTTTAAACCTTCAAATGATCCGTGATCCATTCAGAGCGGGGTGACTTCTGCTAAAAAGATAGTTAAGTTACCCATCATAGGATTTGAATGTAATATATCGAAACCCTGCTGAACTTAAGGATTGGGCAGATTTCTCTCCATATTTGTAGAGGACTACATCATCACCTACAAAATGAATTTTTGGAGGTAGGCTTCAATTAACGACTATGCTACTTAGATAGATCATCATTTGAAAATTTAACATATAGCAGCCAACGACACTAATATATGCAACATATAAGATGTATAGATAAGTACTGGTTCCGTGGCTCAGCAAAATGGGTAATGAAGCAGCTCGCCTTCTTGCTTCATGTGAGACTTCTATCTTGTTCCTTAAGTTCCTACATAAATAGCAGTTTCCATCAAAAGTGGCTACCAATTGAGTTTAGCACGTGACTACATGGACCACCAGATATACACATGCTTTAGGAGGATTATGACGAGTAAACAATAGGGAGGGGTACTTGCTTTAGCTGGATCCAGAATAAATAATTTTATCATACCTCGATCCTGGAAGCCAGCCACTTAGCCCAACAACTGCTCTTAAGTTGACAGGGTATGGGATGCCATTTCCATACCTTCCCATGGCAAAACAAGTTGCAGAGTATAGGGCTATGGCGGCACCCATGCTGAAGCCTCCAATACCAACTTTCACTGTCACAAAAAAATGATGTCTTATTGAAATTCATCAACAGAATGAATCTACAAAATATCAATTACATATTGCCCCAAATTGGATATGCTTAAAGGTGACAGACCAACAGAGTTAAGGAATTAAAACTGACAAAATTGACAGATTGGAGTTTAATCACTTTTTCTTTCTTCATTTTTCTTTCACTTGAATGAGGATTATAGATGAAGAAAAATGCATTCTCTCATGCAGAACGATGTCATGAGACCTTGTAGAATTGAAAAGTTTTAGGTAACAATTATTGTTTAGCCTTGAAAGTACCATCATTTGGTTCTGTTGACAACAAGTTGGCAATGTGAGCTGCTGAGGCATCTAAACCCTCCCAATCATCTGGACCATCTTCTGAAAGTTCTCCCATATCAAACCCTGATCAATGTTAAATAAGTAAGATTTTGTTTTGCGTGTTCTTTTTTAATGACAGGAAAAGTGCTAGTCTACATAGTGCTGATTTAATTTTAAAAAAAAAAAATAGAAACACGAGGGATCTAATATTACATGCGGTGCAAGCAAAGCCACCAAGTATCGCTACAGGACGGGTAGGAGCAGTTGGGCAAATCCATTTTATCTGCACCATATCATATCATAAGAAACATCATATTTTAGTACCTGAGATTTATCAAAATATTATAGGTATGAAATGAGAATATGTGTGTACAGAATCAAAATAGATAAGTTCATGCCGGTTGAAGGCATAAATATTCTTACATTTGGAAGTGGAAGAGATTCCAGGAGCTGAGCTGAGCTGCAACGAAACCAAGCTCAAAATCAGATAAGCCTGTCGCTGGCTAGTAACTCTCATACAATTCACTAAGCAATTGACAATTTTTTAACATCCCAACAAGAATGCAATCACGGATGGAGCTTTTCTGGTTGTTTTACGAGATGATGGAAATAAATCTTTAATATGTTTGTCTCAGATTAGAATCAAAGACAGGAACATCAATTAGGAAAACACAAGTTTTCTAGATAAAATTGTCCAGCATAAAGTACCCAACCGTGCATTAAAATGATCAAACTCAATGGTATTTTTTTGTGTCCACGCTAAACACCATGTTCCAAGAATAATTCTAGAATGTTTAAGTTTCTATTCATATAAATATTCTTGTGTCAAAAGTCATGTCTAGTTGCTCATTTTAGTAGAGAAACAAGTGATCTTGCGGTCCCCGGTCGAGAATCTAGTATATACTCTTCCAAATCAAACTTCCAACAAATAAAATAAATAACAACTTTTTCCAGCAGAATTTATTCCATTTAGAATCTCAACAGAAAGAAGCTCAACACTGAACATTCAACATCAGGAAAACCAAGTTTGGATCCCGCTGATATATTTGACTTTCTTTCTCTCAAAAGTTTCATCCTTCATATTCGGATTGTGTACTTGATACTATCAATATGATACAAAGAACGAAATAAAACACAAAACAACAGGAATAGGATCAACTTTTTTTAATTGGAATTTGGAAGTAAAGAAGTGAGGGTTTTTCCCAGGGTATAAACTCCTTGAGTTCCGTAAACAAACATTTATTAGTTAAAATGAGTTAGCAGAAAGTTAACTATGAAGAGTATTCTTGTCAGAAATACTGCCCACACTTGCCTCATAACTAACTATAAACTTTCCCCATCCAAACTCAGAAAGAGCAGAGCAAAAATGCAAAGCAAAATGAGGGATAGGGTAAAGAAAAAAGTAATGATTACAAAATAAGGGTAGGACGAGGTAGAAAGGAAGAAAACAACGAAAGGATCCAAACTAGAAAAAGTACAATACAGGCCTTGTAGAGAATGAATAACTGATAGTTATGACAATGTTAGCAAGGCAAATAACAATATTGAAGTTGTGAGGATGTCTCATAGGTGATTTGAGATGTTGGACAAGTCTTGGAAACCAGTTTGGAAGCTGCAGCAGGGCCACGCCGCGGCATGGCTTAGTGCACGCCGCGGCATGGGAGCCATGCCCCGGCATGGGATAGTTCACGCCGCGGCATGGTAGCCACGCCCCGGCATGGAACACTCCACGCCGCGGCGCGGAAGCTTCGGCCAAGTTTGCTGTCAGGGTCCCGAAGGTTGGGCGCCGCGGCGTGAAGAAGCCATGATGCGCGCGGTATCCGATATATAAATTCTGTTTTCGATGCAATAAAAGCAAGAGTTAAACTTTCAAAAGTGAGGCAGAGGCAGAGACAAACTTGTGAGAAGGCTGCAGAATAGGGTTGTCTTGAGAGGAAACATCATTGATAGGTTGAGATTGCTAAGGTGGAGAGAGTTCAAGAGAGTGGAGAGATTGTAAAGCTAGATAGGAGGTTGTTCCTATTGGATAGCTTGATCCAAAACACTTGTAATCTTGTTCTAATCTTAGTGGATGATCTCTAATGCTGGATGTAGGCTATATTGGCTGAACCAGGGTAAATCTTGTGTTGTTTCTCTTTACTCCTCTTTAATCTTCCTTAATTTTGCTATTTTGCTTTCTTGGGATTGGTTTCTACATAACCTTTCTATTTCCGCATATGTGTGCTTGCTGTGATTGCTTGGTATTGGCTAAGTGGTATAATCACAACAAATTGGTATCTAGAGCTTAGGTTGAAAGTGGTCAAGTTGTGTTGTTTTTGTGGTTAACAAAGGTGAAAATTTCTGCTCACCAAGTGTTTGAGGAAATTCTTGTGAGATGGCAAGCTCAAGTTCTAAGGTGGATATTGAGAAGTTTGATGGGACAAATGATTTTGGTTTGTGGAAGATGAAGATGAGGGCTCACCTAGGCAATCTTGGACTCATGAAGGCACTTGAGGGAAAACTCCTGAGACCATGGAAGTGGAGAAGAAGGAGGAAGCGCTTGATAAGGCGTACAATACTTTGATTCTCTGCCTTGGTGATAATGTGCTAAGAGAAATAGTGAAGTGCAAGAGTGCAATGAGGTGTGGTTGAAGCTCGAATCCTTATACATGACCAAGAGTTTGTCTAGCCGGTTATATCTCAAGGCAAGGTTCTTCACATGGAAGATGGTGGAGGGAAAAGAAATTCAAGCTCACATCAATGATTTCAATAAGCTAATCATGGATTTGGAGAATATTGATATCACGTACGATGATGAGGATAAGGCTTTGGTGTTGCTTCATTCACTACCAAGGTCCTATGACACCTTTGTGGAAATTCTACAACATGGGAGAGAAACTATAAGTTTGAATGATGTTGTTGGGGCCATCAAGGCCAAAGAACAGAAACGGAAGAACGACTTGGGCGAGCACATGGGGGAAGGTTTGATTGTCAGAGGAAGACCAAACAAGAATGATGCAAAGCAAAAAGGAAAGGCAAGGTCCAAATCCCGGGGTGGCAAGAAAGATGTGAAGTGTTTTTTATGCCATGAGAAAGGACATTTCAAGAAAGATTGTCCGCAGAGGGGAAAGGACAAGAAACCTCAAGGTGAAGTTCAAGCTGCCATTGTGCAAAGGGATGGTAGTGATGAAGTCGTCGATGTGCTAGTAGCCTCTTCTAGCACTCTAGGCGAACAATGGATCATGGACTCGGGATGCTCGTTCCATGTGACTCCAAATGATGAGTGGTTTGAAGACTACACGGAGATCGATGGAGGTCATGTATTATTGGGGGACGACAAGCCGTGCAAGGTGATCGGTATTGGTTCGGTGAGATTGAAGACTCATGATGGGATTGACAGAGTCCTATTGGAAGTGAGACATGCTCCCGAGCTAAAGAGAAATCTAATCTCTCTAGGAATGCTTGATGATCATGGTTTTGCTTGGAAAGGTGAGAAGGGTGTCTTGAAGGTTACAAAGGGGTCGCTAGTGGTAATGAAAGGAGTAAAGGAGAAAAGTCTTTACATGTTTCAAGGGAGTACCGTAGTTGGTACGGCGGCGGCGGTAACGGAACCTAGGGAGAGCTCTTTGGCAAGCCTATGGCATAAACGGCTTGGTCACGTAAGTGAGAGAGGATTGCAAGAATTAGACAAGCAAGGATTGATGGGAAGTGAAAAGCTTGGAGAGTTGGAATTTTGTGAACATTGCATCTATGGCAAGGCAACACGGGTGAAGTTTAGTAAGTCGTCTCATGTTACAAGGGAGACACTTAACTATGTCCATTCCGATTTGTGGGGGCCATCACAAAATGAATCTCTAGGTGGAGGAAAATACTTCTTGTCGATTGTTGATGATTGTTCTCGGAAGGTTTGGGTGTACATTCTAAAGAACAAGAGCGATGCACTTGGAAAGTTCAAGGAATGGAAGAAAATGGTTGAAGTCCAAACCGGGAGGAAGGTGAAGAAATTGAGAACCGACAATGGGTTGGAATTTCTAAACCAAGAATTTGACCAATTACCGCAAGGATGAAGGGATGGTCAGGCACAAGACCGTTCCTTATACTCCACAACAAAATGGAGTGGCGGAGAGGATGAACAGAACACTTTTGGAGATTGTGAGATGCATGATGATTGAAGGAGGAGCACCAAAGAGATTTTGGGGAGAAGCCGTTAACACGGCAGCCTATCTTGTGAATAGGCGTCCTTCAACTGCATTGGGATTCAAGACTCCTGAAGAAGTGTGGACCGGTCATCCGCCAAATTTTGAGAACTTGCGGGTATTTGGTTGTGTAGCTTATGCGCACCAAAAGCAAGGAAAACTTGATGCGAGGTCAAGGAAGTGCATGTTCGTAGGATATCCGGATGGGGTGAAGGGTTACAAGCTTTGGTATGAAGACGGTGGATCTTCAAAGTGCATCATTAGTAGAGATGTGGTCTTTAGAGAATCTGAATACTATTGGCCTAAGGAGACTCAAATGAAAGTCGGGGAAGGTGACATGGAGCAAAGTCATGTCAAAGACCGAGCTCAAATTGAGGTGGAGCCTTTGGGGGAAGATAGTATCACAAGGGATGAAGACACAACTAATGAGGAAGGTCACTTGGAGGTAGAAGATCAAGGTGACAACCTTGAGAGGTACCAATTAGCAAGAGACCGACCAAGGAGAACCCATAGAGCACCGGAAAGGTACGGATATGCAGATTTAGTTTCTTTTGCATTGCTAGCTTCGGAAGAACTAGATGAGTCAGAGCCGAAGAGTTACAAGAAAGCAATGGACAGCTCAGAGAAGAAACTATGGACACAAGCAATGAAAGATGAGATGGAATCACTTGACAAGAACCTTACATGGAAACTTGTGAGCAAGCCAAAAGATCAAAAGATTGTTGGGTGCAAGTGGATTTTCAAGCGGAAAGAAGGCATTGAGGGGGTGGAGAAGCCAAGGTACAAAGCAAGACTTGTAGCAAAAGGCTTTACGCAAAGGGAAGGAGTGGACTATAATGAGATCTACTCACCGGTAGTGAAGCATACATCTATTAGGGTGTTGCTAGTCTTTGTCACACAATATGACTTAGAGCTAGAACAAATGGATGTGAAGACGGCATTCCTACATGGCAACCTTGAGGAGAGAATCCTTATGGCTCAACCAGAAGGTTTTATCAAGGAAGGTGATGAAGGAAAGGTATGTTTGCTCAAGAAGTCTCTTTATGGCTTAAAACAATCCCCAAGACAATGGTACCTTAGGTTTGATGAATTCATGGAGAAAAACAAGTTTGTGAGGAGCAATTTTGATAGTTGTGTGTATGTCAAGTGGGTCAAGGAAGGCTTGGGGGTATTTCTCCTTTTGTATGTAGATGACATGTTGATTGCATCAAAGGACAAGGAGGAAATCCAAACTCAAGCAACTAGGGAATGACTTTGAAATGAAGGACATGGGGCCTATTAAGAAAATTCTGGGGATGGAGATCATTCGAGATAGAAGACAAGGTACATTGTTTCTTTCTCAATGTGGTTATCTCAAGAAGGTGTTGGCCAAGTTTGGTATGTCAGAGTGCAAGGCGGTGTCTACACCGTTAGCAAGTCATTTCAAGCTCTCTACCGAAATGTCTCCCAAGACCGAGGAGGAAAGGAAGAAGGTGGAGCGAATTCCTTATGCTAGTGCAGTGGGTAGTCTCATGTATGCGATGGTCTGCACTAGGCCAGACTTAGCATATTCTGCAAGCCTTGTGAGTAGGTTCATGGCAAATCCGGGGAAGGATCATTGGGAAGCTGTGAAATGGGTACTTCGGTATGTCAAAGGCGCTTCTGACAATGGATTATTGTACAACAGGATGAAAGTTGATGGTGCTAGACTTGTGGGTTATGTGGATGCGGATTATGCAGGAGATTTGGACAAGAGAAGGTCCTTATCAGGGTATGTTTTTACTTTGTTTGGGTGCACCGTAAGTTGGAAAGCTCAATTGCAACCGGTAGTTGCATTGTCCACTACTGAAGCCGAATACATTGCAGCCACGGAAGGAGTGAAGGAGGCTCTTTGGTTGAAGGGGCTGGTCGGTGAGTTCGGGTGTGTGCATGACAAGGTGAAGGTGTTCTGCGATAATCAAAGCTCAATTTATTTGACGAGAAATCAAATGTTCCATGAGAGGACGAAGCACATAAACATCAAATTTCATTTCATCCGAGAGGTGATCTCCGAAGGTACAGTGTTGGTGGAGAAGATTCACACGGATGAGAACCCGGCAGACATGATGACCAAACCAGTGACAAATGTCAAATTCAAGCATTTCTTGGATTTGATCAATGTCACTAACCTTTCTACATGAAGGGAAGGTGGGATGGTGACTCTCTAGTATCCCTATTGCTTTATCAACTATGAGCCAAGGTGGAGATTTGTGAGGATGTCTCATAGGTGATTTGAGATGTTGGACAAGTCTTGGAAACCAGTTTGGAAGCTGCAGCAGGGCCACGCCGCGGCATGGCTTAGTGCACGCCGCGGCATGGGAGCCATGCCCCGGCATGGGATAGTTCACGCCGCGGCATGGTAGCCACGCCCCGGCATGGAACACTCCACGCCGCGGCGCGGAAGCTTCGGCCAAGTTTGCTGTCAGGGTCCCGAAGGTTGGGCGCCGCGGCGTGAAGAAGCCATGCCGCGGCGCGGGCATCTGCTATATAAATTCTGTTTTCTGATGCAATAAAACAGTAGGTTAAACTTTCAAAAGGGAGGCAGAGACGAGACAAACTTGTGAGAGGCTGCAGAATAGGGTTGTCTTGAGAGGAAACATCATTGATAGGTTGAGATTGCTAAGGTGGAGAGAGTTCAAGAGAGTGGAGAGATTGTAAAGCTAGATAGGAGGTTGTTCCTATTGGATAGCTTGATCCAAAACACTTGTAATCTTGTTCTAATCTTAGTGGATGATCTCTAATGCTGGATGTAGGCTATATTGGCTGAACCATGGTAAATCTTGTGTTGTTTCTCTTTACTCCTCTTTAATCTTCCTTAATTTTGCTATTTTGCTTTCTTGGGATTGGTTTCTACATAACCTTTCTATTTCCGCATATGTGTGCTTGCTGTGATTGCTTGGTATTGGCTAAGTGGTATAATCACAACAGAAGTGATGGCTTCCATACCTCAAACCATTATCACCAAGACCATGCAGCCAAACTATAGTGGCTTGATGTTTTCCTTTGGGCCTCACTACATGTGTTTTCCCAAACTCCAAAGTTCTTCGAGCAGTTCTACTACCTGCTATTTTAAGGCCAGAGAGCTACTACTTAATGGCATATATAGTGTAAAGATAGCTGATAAATTTCAAAACATGGTCAAAAACGAAAAAGTAACGATAATCCTCCAAATGGACAAAGGAAATTATCATTGATGTTAAACAATACAACAAGCTAGAACAAATAATAAAAATAAAAACAGACGAATGGATTAGAAAAATGAATTTTCAAATGAACAACCATTTAATAGAAAGAAAAAGTTCCTGCAAGTGATAGCAATCTAAAGTCCATGCAAGCTGCAAGGAAGGATAAAGGACAATCAAGAGGAGCAAAAGAACTAACCAGAGCCCATATGAGAATGTGCATAGCTCATTTTGCTGTTGCAAACTGTTCAAAGCGCTCCCACCTATTGAAATGACTATGAAGAGGTTCTGCAATGAAAAAAAATGCAGAATGGTGATGCCTCTTTATACCCAGAGGGGTATGGTGGAGTCGGAATAAAACATGTGAATATGCATCGCTATGTAATGTATACTGTACAAACCAGCTATAGACTGTGCCTAGAACCGCCTATGAGGGCATCCATGGAAAGGAGAGGTAAAGACAGACAAAAGCAGGAAACCTTTATGGGCAGAGAGAATCCAAGCAGAGCAGAGCACATTCATCTATTTCTAAGGCACACAGCTAGGACAGAGGGCTCTGGTCTGGACTCGCACATAGAGAGAATCTATGCTTGTGGGCAGTGGCCGGAAAATAAAGAAAATAGCAACAACAACAACTGAAGAATATTACTGAAAACAAGAAAGAATAACCAAGTTTGTAAAAAGAAAATATCTTTTCAGTTTCACAATCATTTTTATGAATTCCTGCATGATTGATGGATACCCATTAACCTCAAACTAAAGTTTTTTTTTCAATTTTTCCCTACTCAAATTATCAAAGATAAAAAGGAAATCAACTTGCAATTGGAAAGGGAAGCGGAGCTTCTAGGTATTTTCCCTTGCTTTCTAGTTCCTAATAGATAACAATTAAGCTCAGTAACCTGGATTTCAAATTAGAAGTGACAATAAAAAGCATGTAAGCCTTTTACTCTAACCTTCCTCTCTCTTGCTTTCTTGTTTGCCACTAAACTTGGTTGCTCAAACCCCACTTGAAGAAAAGTTTTGTTTGTTTGTACTCATGAGCAACAGCACAAGTCCAAAGTCTAGAGCTTCTCTTTAGTATACTGACAAAACAAAAACAGAGCTTCTCTTAAACACATTTAGATGAAAAATAACATACTAGAATCTTCATGTATTTTTTTTTATACAAGTAGCTTCTTTAGAATGAAAAAATAGATACATTAAGCTAGGCTCTTAACCAGAAATAATCTTAAGAAGCATAACAGAAGCAAGCCCATTGTTTGTAGAATCTCATTTCTGAATTATTAGCAGATTGCTGCATATCTTTTCTATTATCTGCTAGAAAGGACTTTGGTTGACTCCAACTTGGATACATCCCACCGGCCAACTTATTTTATTTGGCCTAAATGGATTTCCTGTTTTTGTGTCTCCAAGTTGTGCAGATATTTGCAGCTTGATTCTCACAGTAATAGCAAATATGCAATTTATTGCCAAGTGAAAAGTGGACCTGGCATATATCCCATCCTCAACAAGATAAATTAGAGGTATACAGAGGCAGAGTCACTATGTATAGGTCAATGAGTACATTCATTGTGCACCACTATGTCTGCTCACCTATAAAATGCAGCTTTCATGCAGCTCACTTGGAAATCTTAAAGATGTTATCTGTGCTTCCTTCTTTCCACTAACTGGTCTGTAATTTTGTGCCATTCTTTCTGAAGTTCTATGCTTGCATTGATGGAGATTCTGGACTAAATGTGAACAATTCAAATCTAGGAATTTGATCAAGCTCCGGAAAAAGATCCCACCACCACCAATTTTTTGGTTCTTTTGCCTAATGTCAATCAAACTCTCATGATATGCAATGCCTACTCCATCTTCTTAATTTAATAAAGCCTTCCGCGTTTATTGTTTCTTCTTAAGTTAGATGATTAGGCATTTAGGTGAATTATCCTTTGTAATATGAGGCAGGCCCCACTTGAAGAATGGTGATCCGTTTAATTCTTACTCCTTTTTTTCTTCCTCTTCAACATAATAGAATTGAGATCTAGTGCTAAAACTTCACTTTCATCTATTTTTATTTTTATTTTAAATACCATGCCTTAAAATTTGTGTGTTTAAAATAGGTTAAGTGTTGCTATAAGTATTCTAAGGCTCTATTTGGAACTCAGCGAAAGTATTTTGTTTTTGAACCTTTTGATTAGACACAATCTAGATAAACAATTTGAAAGGTAGAAAAAGACAAAAATTTGAGAACGAAGAAAGTTGGGAGTTCACTAAGGAAAAGATTTCCATATCTAGGAGATCTACATTGCAAAAAAGGATGTTAAATATTAGGGTTTGGTTATTGCATATATGACGGTGCTAGCGCAACAAAAACAACATCAATATTAAACTGGTTGACTTAAACTTGAAGAAAAATTCTTAGGTAGGCACGGTCTATCATAAGCACTTCATTTAACATTAAACATGTGTAAAGTTTTGTGAGTCATGTTATGAATACACCTATCTCTAAAATATAATTTTACACATGTCAATTGTTAAATAGAGTGTCTATGATAGACTGTGTCTACTTAAGAATTATTCTAAACTAGAAATAAGTTGCTGACATGGCAGATTCTAATTGGATGATCAATAAATGGTTGAGCATCTAATATCCCTCCTAGGTCAAAAATTAGTGGGTTTTCCCTCATCTTAGGAGAACTTAGAGCAACTTTTTGTTTTGTCAACTCCTTCCCAGCCCCACACTCACTACAGTAAAAAGAATAGCTCCAAATCGAAAAAATATTGCATCAGTACAAGTAGGAGCCTTTGTTTATGAAAGACAAGATATGCTGTTGGCACAACCTTCTTATTGGAGATTAAAGAACTGTGTGGTGGGTGTAATCTTGCAGATTAGGTAGCTTAAATAGGCAAAGCTTTACAGTGCAACTCGCGTATGACCATTTTCAAATATTTTAGAGCTCTCATTTGCAATAAGCTGGCATGCACACTGGGAAAAATATTCCTTTTCTCGAAGAAAAGGTGAACAATCTGTGAGCACAAATTGAAAACTTCCCTCTCCTTGAACAATGAAACAATTTAGGGATTTTTTTAACTTCCAACATTACGCTTGTGGTATTAATTGGATTACTTTCATCTAGGCCAAGAAGCTGGTGCTCATCTATTGACTAGACATTTGTGAACCATAACAAGCATGTTTCTAGCTTCACTTTCTGTCACTCATAAGTATTGATTAATTAACGGATGAGGATAAAATAAATTACTTCATCTTTGTTAGGACAAGTAAGGATTTTATATACTGAGACCATATTTGATTTGATGGGAAAGATGTTTTGGCACTCCGAAAAATGAGTCCCTTTCACTCATACTCATTTTTATTTACAAAAAATCTTCTCTTTTTATACTGTTAAATTTATTTAAAATTATATTTAAAAAATACACATATTTACATATAATCTAATGATTGAACTAATATAAGTCAAATATCCTTAAAAAAGGATGTGTGATTAAAACTTCTCAAAAAAATTACATAAAGCATATTGAGTAATAACATGTTTGGTTTAGCTTTTAAAATTTTTCAAACCATGGTTTGAGTAGAAGTTTGTCTCTTGATGCTTTTGCCCAAATCATGATTTTAAGGTTCCAAAAGCTAAACCAAACACACACTAACATGTTTTGGCTACCTTATTAATTGAGAATATATATTTTTCTTTATTCTGTGTAAATTTTCAACTACTAAATCTTTGATGTGGTTGATTTGATGTGCATTTGTATAAAGTAAATTTTATTATACTATTATGTATTTTTAAAGTGATATAAAGTTGATATAAAAAAATTAAATAAATTACATTATTTTAGTAATAACACATTATAAAAAACATGAGTGTAGTGTACATCTCAAAAATAGTGTAACTCAAGAATCACTTTTATATAATCATTTTGGTGTATCTATTATCTCATTTCATTCCTCTATTTGATGTGACACATATCTACATATGCTAATGTTTTTTTGAGTCACATTATAATTGATAAGACATTTAATTCAATCTCCATTGGATTAATAAAATTAAACGATTTTCTATTAATGTTTCAATTGCATGCAATAGACATAAATTATCGAGCTATATATATATCCACTCGCCAATAATACATCCTTTTTAATAGGACAAGCATAATTATCCAATTATTACTTCAGCTATAAAAGGTGGTTTTGATTGTTATGAAAATTTCAAATTTTTTCTTGATGTTAGGGTGGACCTATATATATATATATATATATATATATATACACACAAATGATAAGCCACTTTGATATATTGCACTCATGTTTGGTCTTCGTATAATCATTAAATGTGATTCTTTGGATGATCTTACGTGAGTATTTACCAATTTAATTAAGACTCTTTGGCGGCTCCATTTCTTTCTCTTTTGTTTACGATGACGTGATATCAATTTAATAATGAAAATCCAATCAACCAGTTCTTAGTGCAACTATGTTGATGATCTCAATAATTCTTTTAAGAAGATCACAGAGGATGTGAAGGTTGCTTGATCCCTATGTTTGTTGTACACACAAATTCAAATATTGGCTTTCTAAGAACTAAAGTTTGTTTTAGTTTATGCTTCGAAGAGAATGACCAAATCAGTGAATCAGAAAGTTATGTAACTGTTTGTTCTTTTTTTTTTTTTTTGGTGCTAAAGTTATGTAACTGTTTTATTATACAATGTGAATACTCAATTGACATCAATCATTCTTAATAAAACAATTTTTAAATTTTTTTTTGGTACATATGAAAGAAACAAAACAAAACAACAAAAATCAGAAGAGGACTAAGCAACAGCAAAACAAAACAATTTTTAAGTTAATGTCTCAAATAATTTTTTTGCTTTTGTTTATATCAGAAATAAATCAAAAGCTTTAACTCTAATCTCGTTCCACTTTACCTTATAAGATATGCACAAATATAACATGATTACTGCAATCACTCTTTTATAAAAGTTGAATAAGTCCTAGCTTCTTGCCACATAATATTGCTACAAATATCTTTTTGATAATTTTTATTAAGATTTAACTTTATATCATAATTATCAAATTTAGAAAGGTAGTTCACTTAATATAGACACTATGTTAATAACTTTTTAGTTCAACTGGTGGGTCATTAATTGAACTGTATAAAATTAAATAAATATATAAATATTTAATAAAAATAAAAATACATAAATATTCACATTATATATGATGATATTTATTATTGTAAATACCTAAAATACTATTATTTTGAGAGAAATAGAAACCTTAAAGAAAAAAAAATGAGTTTAACCCATATTTTATATTAAAAAATCCTTTTTTTTTCATAACTCATAAAATAAAGAGTTTATTTAGAAAATTAGTTCTCCCAACCACCTTTGGCATTTGCATTTGCATTACATAGAAATAAAAAATTTAAATGGAATCAATATAATGCAAACCAAAAATTATGACTTTCATATGTTTTTATAAAAACCTGAAATGACATCGTTTTGTCTCTTTTTCAATATTTTTTCTTTCAAATTGCATGATTTAATCAATTCAATGAAAATTGACTGAGTTAACTAAGTCACAACCAAATTACTTGAGTTTTACCGATTTATATATATAATTGATCTGATAACCAACTCAAATTGGCCAAGTGACTGGTTCACCGATCTAATTTGAGCCGATATTTATAACATTGTTTTTTGTTATATTTGGAATCAAAAGAATTGATTTGATTTGATTAAAAAATTAAATTCTATGTTTGACACTCATTATAAAAAATTAAATTTGAATTGATTTGGAAATCAATTCTTATGTTTGGAGTTCATTAAAAAAAAATTGATTTTATTTTATTTTATTACCCTTGTATCATTGTAAATCAAAAGGTTAGCAAGGATAAAATAATCAATTTAAATAATTAAATTTAAAATTAAATCCTAACAAATCACACCAAATTTGATAGGATATGTAAATATAAACAATTAAAATTCATAAGATTTTGAAATCAAAACATTTCTTATTTTTTAACATTTTAAATACAAAATATGATTTACAAATCAAATTAAATCCCATATTTTTACATTGCAATCACACTCTATATGATTATTACTAGTTTTAGTGATATCACAATTAAGTGCCTTAACACATTATTGATTTAAAACAATTTAAAAACACATAATTATTACATAATAATAAATATACTATTAATTATTGTAATATTCATACAATTATCATTACCTTTAATAGTAACTAATGCAAAGCAGATACAAATTAAATTCCTTTTATCATTTATTAAAGGCTTTCCTTCATCCTTCATTACCAACAAGGGAGAGTGAAATAGATAAATTATTCCCATAATGTCCATAAAATTGTTGTTGTTGGAAAAGGAATAGTAAAGAATACGGATTAAAGGAAACTAATACCCCTCTGAGGCTTTAAATTGAATATCCTCTTAACTTGATTGTAGCTCCTGGAACATAATCAGAATTCACTTTCATTAGGATGTAAAGTGCCGTTGATTCTGACACAAGATAAGGAAAGGTAGTAGTAGTAGTTCAAGATTTTGTGAAAAATATGATAGGTAAAGTAAAACATCTTCAAGAAGAAAATGTGATTCATCTAGAAGGAATAATGGCTGGTAAAGATGTGTCGAAATTTCCTTCATCTCTGCGTATATTTGTTACTCCTTATAATTTCAATTTGAAAAGAAAATGGGTAATTATTTCCTTTTGATTATTTGTTGGATGTTGATGTGAGCCTTTAATCTATTCTGTTCTGATTCCAATTTCTTGATATAGTTATTACTTCGGTATGCTTATATTGCATTTTTAAGGGGCGACAAAAGCATTTTGGGATAAATTTTCCTATGAATAAAAAGTTGTCATTTCGGTATTTTTCAGTGCTTGGTTTTTTCTTTCATTTCTTTTGTTCCCTTCTGCAAAAGGAAGTGAGGTTGGTGGCCTTTCGCTCAATTTCTCTTTTCTTTTCCTAGAAAAAGAAAATGTGTTATGTCCATGTTCTCATTTCTATATTTTGGTATGAAATAAATTCCTATCCAGTTCCCACCACCATTCCTTTTTTAAAAAAGATGGTCTTTTGATTTTGATTTTGTTTTGATTTTGATTTTGATTTTTTAAAAGAAAACTATGTCATGGTTTCAAGGCTCAAGAATTTTCTATTTTTCTTTTTGAAGGTCAAACGATCATTCTACGTCCCTTGCTATCGTTAAGATCCAAGTTGAAATTTATGGATCAGGATGGACCAGTTTTATCTTAGGGCCTACATATTGATTTTGTGGGCATAAATTGGGTTCAGAACTTGATGTCTAAGGCTCATTATACTCTGACTTTGGGCTATTGCATTTGTAAACTTATGATTTCATTATTTTCTGTTTAAAAAGAAAAAAAGAATTGATTGTTCATTAAAAAGTCTCTCCAGAGGCCGAGCATAGCTTAATTGTTATCAACTTCTAGTCACTTTTCTTTTAAGGGTATCCCTCATTTAATTAGATGAAAGATTAATTTCATTTTGAACTATATTTAAATTGAGTTCTTTAGGAACTATTAAGTTTTTTAGGAATTGAACTATTGTTATTTTTTGGAATTTAAACAGCCGCTATCAATGCGGCCAGTCAATATTGGGTCTTTTTGTTGTAACTTTTTTCAATATGAGATATAAAATCATTTACAATTATTAGTTATCACTATTATTTGCAAGACACGTCAAATGCTTGTAGATATCAACGGTCGTGTAATCAAACTACCACTTCTTCCTATTTTCACTTGCACCTTACTAATTTCATACAATCAACTCATCGCCAAATTTTCAGAAGCTAGATGTTGCATAGCCAGATGAAACGTTCAACATGAACCACTTATGAATGGTAGGTAAATACAATCACATTTCTTTAGTCTTCATCTGAAAAATATTCTTTAATGATATGATGCCTTTATTCCCTTTCATGGTTTAGGTGCTCAAAATTGCAAACGTAATTGGCCTTCAACATTTAAATTCTAATTATCTTAATTAATGTGTACAATAATTTAGAATTCTAATTAAGTAACAATTCCATAAAATTAAAAAATAATTAATTTATATTACTCAATTTTTAACTTAAACTTAAAAATTATAATTCCAAGTACCAATTTTTTTTAGAATATCTTAAAAGAAGTTTAAAACAATGTTTAACTATTGCTTGCAATAAACTCTGGCACCCATCATCATCTACATTTATAATCATATTTTGACAATCATCACCGACATCATCTTCCAACTACCATCGCCAACAATGTCCTCCGAAAAAACTTCCCTATCATGTTCTTGTATGCTTTGCCCAGCCTCAATTGACGATGCCCTCCATCTAGGGGTGGAAGTAGGTCAGGTTATCAAACAGGAGCTTACGACTTAGTTTATTTTCGGCCAACTTCGACCTAACCTATTTATTAAATAAGTCAGGCTTAGGTTTTTTTAAAAGCCTATTTAGCTAAATAAGCTTAGACCTGTAAAAAACCTATTATGCCTAACATGCCAATCTATTTATTTATTATAATAATATATAATTAAAATTTTATAATACTTATATGATTTAATAATTATATATTAATATAATTTATTTATTTTATATACAATACAATAATTTTGTTAAAAGGTTAGGTATAATTAAAACCTATAAAATTTAAGTCTGTTAGCTCATTTAAAAACTTTTATACAATATAAGCCTTTAAATAGACTTTCAGGCTAGACCAAACTTTTAAGTTTTCATAAAAAAGTCAAACCAGACTAGCTAAAAAAAAAATCTATAATAAATAACAAGTCGAGTTAAAGCCAAAGTTTTTTAAAACCGGTCTAACCTATTTAAAATAAAACCTAACCTAATTTAGCTTATTTCCACCCCTACTTCCTTACTTCCATCCAACCTCGCCAACCTAGGCCTTTTGACCATCCTCACTAGCAACGTCCTCCAACCACGCTCATCGACATTATGCTCCAGCCTTCCTCGTCTACTGTGTCCTCTGATAAGATTTATTTCAAAACTACACTTCTATATATCAATTCTTTATTTATCCTAAACATAAAATTTAAAATTCTTCCTCAATTTCAATTCTGACAGAATTGAAATTAAAATTTCAAAATGTAATTTCAATTCTCTCATCCAAACAAATGTTAAGGTTCTTCAAATTCAAGCCAAGTTAAAGAATCGTCGAGTTGCTATCAATTATTTCGCAATGCACAAAACATAATCTAACATAATTTGATAGCTCAAGCAAATGAGCACCCTGTGTCTAAATACTCACAGAAACTTTATATCTCAAAAGTTGCAAGGCCACAAGGTATACACAAATCAAAACCAAACATAGGCCTCAGGATTTTGAAAGGCCCGAGTGTATGCTAAACAATGTCTCTCCATCTTTCCAGAATTTATTCCAGAAGGAAAATTGAAGGATGCAATCAATGGTGGTCGTCGTCGTGTCCATCAGGTGGTCCGCCAGGTCCCACCACTTCAAGCTGTTAGAAAGAAAAAGAGATAGAATAATTAGTGCCCATTTTGTAGTAAAGTCCACATTGAAAACAGTCATTTGATTATTATTATTATTATCCAATTAATATTCTAAATAGACGACAAGAATTTAATTGAAGTTTATTCTGACTCATAATTCCCTGGGGTTTTCAAGTCACGGTCCATTCATGCAAAAGCTGGACAATGACAATAGTTGAAATAAACCTATGCGCTGCACTACTTGAGGATAGATTTTCCACCAATTCCTTTGCAACCACATCAAGAGTGGCTATGAGCACTTTTTATGTAGGTATTTAATGTAGGCATACTTTATCTTTTTTCTGAACCAGCCACCAGCTCACAGATACATTATAGCATTGATGACAATAGCAAAAGATAACAAAAATCAAATTCTTGTAGAATTTTAAACTATTTTCTAGGTTGTTAATTGATGCTACATGAACTGTTGAGCAGTTAGGAAATAAGTTGGTTTGGTTCAAGATGACCTTCAGCTAATAAAATTTTGATTCTAACAAAAAAAAATTGTTGTTTGACTTATAAGTTGCTTTCCTGAGGTCAAAGCCCAGCAGGTTCACCAAAACTTAAACCAGTATCTGGGTTCTGAATGGTAATCAATGACAAACAATGTTTAAAAAATATAAATTGGGAAGATTAAAAGCCTATCACTTCCACATTAACTAACGTAGAATGTCAGTTCTTGCTAAAATAGGAATCACCTCAAAAAGCGTCAGCAATAAGCTAAAAACACCAAAGCCATGGAACAACATCAGATAATCATACTTAAGACAAGTAAAGGCAGTCAGATTGTGGAAATATTAATTAAAATTAAAGGGACTAAAAGCCTCTCAAAACATATTTTATAGGAGTAGCCTCAGTCGCAGTCAATAACAAGCAATGGCTCTTGACAATCAACGTGTACAAGTGCAAGCAAACAAGTAGGTAACAGTAAAAGATATACTAAATGTGATTCTCAACTTACCACAAAATACTGTGAGCACACTGGACATTCATGAGGCTTGCCTTTCTCCAGCCAAAACCAGACAACATCATGCTCATCCTCTGCAGTCAAAACAAGTTGTTCACCTCCTCAATGCCATAAACCAAATTCTAGCATTTTTCATCAACTGGTGAAGAAGCTCACACACAAGGATACATAAAGAGAGACAAGGAACACTCACCGCCTTCACCTCCTGGGCATCCAACAATCCTTTTATCATAGTAAGATTTAACAACAGCAGGTGCTTCCTATGAACCAAAACAAAAGTAGATATAGATGAAACATACTTCAAAACCATTATATACAGCAATGTGAATCTTAATGAACCTTTTGGAAAGAAAGAAAGAAAGAAACATGAATACCTAGATAGCTCTTTTGGTCAAATGAAAAATCAAAAGGGGAAAGTTAAGAAGTTTAAGTGTTTCATTAAGGTAGAGTAAAGGATAAGAAATGCTCAGACAATCTCAGAACCTATCTGAGATGTAAAATGACATAAAGGCATCAGATCCTCGATATGAGAGAATGATGGGATTTTCCCTTCCTCAAATCCATGTTGACTCTATTTATAGTTTAAAACCCCTTGATTGGTTTTCCAGCCTCATGCTTACTCTTTATCTTTCTCAACCAAGTATATGAGGTAATCGAGCATGCCAGTTTGTCAGATAGACTAACCATTTACCATTATCACCATACAAACATCCTCATGCTTATTTACATTTTGTAAGGATATCTTTCTGAGTGGCAATTGCTTTTGAAGAGGATCATAATGTTAGCATCCAAATTCAAAGCATATGTACATATTTATCCATCTATGTTCCTTTTTTCATTCAACTTTGGTAGATACCTAGATTCCATCAATTCAAGCAAACAAATCAGTAAGCATGTTAAATACTAAAGAGTTATCCAAAGTTAGCTAACTGAATTTATGCAGAATTGTTGGGCTCAAAAAATATAAATATCTAAATATATTCACTAAACATATAACAAAAAACATATAAACATATGATATTATAAATGTTACAATTTTAAATTCCAATTAAGGGTGTTGTACTTTGTGTAGAGATTAAATGTTTCAATATCTTTACAAACACTTAAAAAGCCATTTTCAAGGATTTGGAACCTCTTAAGTGCAGATGGTACAGTTCAGACTTCAGAGAGCAAAGTGTTCTTAGGTAACTAATGATGAAGGGTCAACCCATGGATTATCATCTAGCAACTCAATGGTTGATGACACTGATAGCCACAGGATTTTATATCAACAGCTTTTGAAGGCACTTGCTCTCTAAAGTCATAATCTGCACTATAAAGTAGCAAAAATACACTTTCACAATCAAGACTTTTATGCATCACATTAGAAAAACTTTGGTCATACTAACATCCTAAACATTTTCCAAGAAGTAACTTTTAATTGTTATAACAAAGCTTGATCTAGTTATGCAGAGATAATTACATGTAGACCAGGGAAAAATTAGCAGGCAATACATATTAGAAGTTTTTGACACTTAAAAAACCAAAACTATTGCACATGTACAAATTCGAAGCAGGAGAGGTAATGGAAAGTAAAACAAAGAGCACCACTCATTCAAACAAAACTACATTCAAAAAAATAAATAACGAGTTCTTCTGATACACAATGTTATGTGATTCTTATAGTTTTTTTCTTCTTTTCATTTTGAGAGGAACAATAAAACCAAAATCAAACCTATCTATACATAACAGTTTTTTTTAAAAATAAAATAAGTAATACCAAACTAACCTTTGTGCCGAAAGGACCTTCGGGATGGTCTATTTCAAGAATATCCTTTCCCTAAACAAAAGAAACAGACCAAAAAAAATGAGAATCGCCCTTCAAATGCCAAAAACTGCTCAGCCCACGTTTGGTTTTGCTTAATTTTTATACCAAAAAACAGCTTTGTCAGTCAAAAGCTATTTCTTCAACATTTTGAATCATAAGCTTTTCTAACACAAACTAAGCTAATCCAATTTGTACCCTAAAAAACCCAGGCACAGAAAACTGTAAGCTACCACATTTGGCATTTGCACCATTTTCAGGGTACCCAAACAGAAAAGCGTACGCTAAGACTTCATTCAGAACAACGGGAAAACAAAAAGGGGGGAAGATAGTCACCTCAAGCTCAGCCTGGATCTCCTCACGCTCGTGGCCAGTAGCAATTGGCATTACATCCTCAACCTTCTTCTTGATCGCAGTATCCTCTGTAAGAAGAAAGAAACCGCATCAAAATGAAATTAATTTTTTAAGAATCGCCCAATGATATTAATGGAAAAATGCAGACAGAAAAGAGAGAATACCGGTTTGGGTGGAGAAGTGGCGGGTGAGGAAAGGGGAGGAGCGAGAAACACCGGGAGGAGCGGTGGCGGCGGTGAATCTGGCGGCGGCGGTAGCAGATCGAGGAGAAGAAGCGGAGAGCGTAGCTAGGGATTTGAGGTGAGAAGAGAGGAGTCTCCGCCACATGGTTTCGTTTTGATCTCAGGTCGCGCCCTTTGGTGGTGACGGTGTCGTTTTAAATCTGTTCAGTTCAGAAATGGATGGATGGATGGTGATGGAGTTCTCACTTCTCAGTGGTGACTCTCTCTTTCTCTCTTTTGGAACAAATGGAATGCAGCAAGCGCAAGGGTAGAGCACTACCGTGCGAGGGGATTGACTTGGCACGTGAGGGAGACCCACCGCACGTGCGAATGAATAAAATCAATGTGATAAAGCTAAACCAGTTTGGGCCTTTGGGGATTTATTACACTTAATACTGTTTGTTAATTGAAATTTTATATAGGATTTCAAATTCATGAAAACTAGAAGAAATGGCTTGATTCAGATAATTCGGAATGGATTAGTGGCCAGAAATTTGAGTAATTTAGATAAGGTTTTAGGTAACCCATGTACCATTATTGTAGTTAACAAGGAGAAATTTATCATAACCAGTACATCTATCCCTACTCTCAAGTGATTTTATAATAAAAAATATATTATTTATTTTTCAAATATTTTTTATATTATATTATTATTTTAATATAAAAATATTTTTTTAGTTTGAGTAACAAAACTCATTAAGAGAATGATAGAATTACCCAGCTAAAAAATTATGAGATTAGGTCATAAAATAAGAAAAGTTCTTTAATAGACACATACTTACATAAAAACTTTATTTAATAATTAATATATATATATAGATAAAGTTATGTACTTATTTTTAAAAATTACAGTTACACATGTTTACATGTCGTATCTAGGTATAAAATTTTCTATATAGAACAAACAAGTTACTGTAGATGGAAACATTCAGACGTGTAATATATGATTATGATATACATAAATATCCCCACGCAGCCCCCTTGTGATTATTTTCTTCATTTAAAATCGAGTAACAGTATTTACACATTATTTTTTTCACATTATTTTATACTTGATTAATAATAAATAAATATTTGATTAATATAGCATATCATTTTATTAATAAAATTTATTAGCTTGTAAGTGATTAATTATCAAAACTCATTAACCAAACAATATACAGTATTACTTAAAAATTTATTCATCGTTAACTAAGTGTAAAAGCGATTATTATTTAAAATTCCTTAATAAGATACATAACATTTTCTAGTGCTCTATTTTCTTCAGTTTACACAAAACTCATAATATCTCTCATTACTCATTTTTCTACAGTTTACCCATAGATTACACTGTTTTTCTCACTGGTATGTTCTATCTAGTTCAGAAGACAAATCTTAATGCTTCTTATTAAAATTTATGCATTCTAAGTCAAATAAATAATCCCGTGCATTATTTCTAAATATTCAAATATAGTATTGTATATGATTCTAAAACTCGAAAGAATAAATTGTAAATTTTGAAAGTAAGTGTATTAAAATTGGTTTGGACAAAAGTAAAAGGAAGTACACTTTACCCAGATAAAAACTTTAAATTATTGAGATCATATGCCTCGCAAAGATTTTAAACGTCGATATTGTAATTCTATACTTATTTTTACCTAACACATGTAGCTCAAGCGTGTAAGCTACTAAAACATCCTATATACATTGACGAAGATAATAGTTTATTCCAGTCTACCAGACATCTTACACGAACTAGAGTTGAACAAATCCCAAATCTAGCAATTTTTTTGTGTTTTAGCTCTTTCGTCATTTATGTAAGTTCATTTATATAAGTTCAATACTGAAATCGTCATGCAATCACACATTCATATTCAGAATAAGCAATGGTAAAGATATTACACATAAATGAGAACATACAAGAGAGAGTGCGACTACAATTTTGCATGTTATCACCAACTTTTCCCTGACTTCAGCAATTTGAACGGTTGAAAACTTGAAATACATCCTCCACATTATATACATGTGTGATACAAGATGTCATGATAATGCAAAACAATATGTCAATATTCAAAACATGCATAAACAGCAATTCAAAGCATGCCAGCAGAAAAAACCAGTAAATCTTCCGCTCAGCCAATCAGCTGTTGCCTAAATCTTTTAGCTTTAGCATCTTGCTGATGACCCTCATCTAATTTCCTTCTCAAGTTTTTCAGATCATCTTCACCAACCAAACCATTCAATTTTTGGTTCAATGCATATGCCTCAGCTACTTTTCTTCTACACTCCTTACTTGCAGAATCATGAGAAACAACTGAAACACAACTTATAGAGCATAAGCAGGGATACTATGGACCCCCGTACAATCAGTGCAGTGCTAAAACATGTAGAATTTGATTAGCAAAATATGTTCTATAGCTTATTCCAGCTATCTGTTTTTGGCATTTTTACATTCATGTCTTTGTAGAATATATGTAAATTGTATATAACAATTACGCCCAGCCCAGATATCAAGTTCATAAGAAACTACCTAGAAGAAAGAAATATCAGAAATAAGTCAAAGAAAATACAAACTTCCTACAAAGATAAATAATATTCCTCCCCCTGCACCGCCCCACCTCAGCCCAACAAAAAAGAAATCTTCTAATAAACGAAGCAGCCCATCATAACAGACTTTCACCAGAAATACAAACACAAAGAAACCTGTATCTGGAGATCAAACACAGCAGGATACATATGACACACTGCTGAAAGCCATACGAAACAGAAAACAATAAGACAGAACTGACCTGGCATTGGGTAGTCTTTGCCAACTATGCAATTTGCTCTAGTCTGAATGCTTAGAGGAGCAGTCCATGGTTCATAAATGTACTCCTTGGGCATATCTGGTCAAAGACATTTAACACCTTATCCAAGGAAAAAGAACTAGATGATAAAACATGATGGAATTGAGCAAACTTCGACATACCTTTTAAGACAGGGAGAAAATGCCTAATGTAGTCGCCATTAGGGTCATACTTCTTACCAAAGGAGATTGGGGAATAAATACGATTATACTGATCACAATAGACATAATACATGTGAAAAAGGTCAATGGAAAATCCAGGATTCAAGGCTCTGAAATTTCACCAATCAATCTACTAAAAGAACACCAGCAATATAAACCCAAAACTATAACATGCAAAAAGGATCGCCAAAGAGCATAATAGAAAAAGCATGAAAGCATTACATAAATCCAGGACGTTTATCATATTTTACTATTTACTTCAAAAGCTTAAGACAAAGAAGAGAAGTCACAGTTTATATTACCCAACAACTAAAAAAATCACAAAAATATTAGACTCTGTACTGTATCCCTGTGAACATTGAGTTACGAATTCAATAAAGATCCTACTTATAGAACTAGTAATGCAGTATACTTCATACCTGATAAAAGAACGATGAACATGAGAGCCACAGCCAGTTTCCATTATTAATTGCCCAATCTGAATCAATCAGAAGCCTCTCAAAGACATCACGTCCTTTTTCCCAATGAACAAACTGCCAGCATAAGCAAACCACATTGGTAGAGAATAACAGAGTATAAAAAATTTGACACGCTTAAAGTATCAAAGTCATATACCAGATCACCTCGAGTTAGAAAACACGCAACAGAATGCCGTGCCAGATGATGCATCCAACCCCATTGGCGGAGCTACAACAGCAAATGATGGATTCAAATGCACTTCATGAGTGAGAAGGCAGATAAAAGTATAATGGAAGACTAGGTTTGAGCAGCTATGCAGCTTCAAAGTAATCCAACTATTGCTTATTCCTTCATTTGAAAAAGGATGTAAAAATCCTAACCTGGACCATGATAGCATCAATCCAAGGAAATCCTGTCCTAGCCTCCCTCCAAGCCTCCAGCAGTTTATCATCATCCTTCCAAGGTATCTGCAATGATGTATTTCAAACAACATTTATAATAATTACGGAAGTGGTGTCACGTTTGCTTCTAACAAAGGAGTATTAATCTGAGAACAACCAAATTTGGAAATATCTAACAGAAGGAAGAAAAGCACTTATTCTATACTTAATGACCTCTCATAGACAAATATTCAACACATCAATAATAAGAACAAGGATATAAGTATATAGGAGTGTAATAGAAATAAATACTCTCGAAGCAAAAATATAATGAGCTACCTAGCAGTATCAGGGTCTTTATGTTTAGATGCGGAAGTATTTCAAGTCCTAATATACAATTCTAGTCAGTATATAGTGTTAGCTGACTGCACCTTAAGATAGCATCTATTTCTGTCTTTACCTTTTTCTCCCTTCTTTTGAATCAAATTTAAATATTGGTAAAAAAAAATAGACATTGCCAGGATTCATTCTACCTGCTTGCATATCCTATTGCCTTCCATCCTATCAAAATTTGGAGTCCCAAAAGCTGCAGTGTAAAAGAAGTCTCGCCACAATAACTGCACATGTAAACAATAGGCAGCAACTTCAGTTTCCTAAAATTAGAGCATGAAAAACAATTCAATACTAACTTCTGGAGATAGCATGACCTGTCCTAGAAGAGAAACAGGTGGTGATGTATGCTTTGGCACAGTTTTATATACATCTTGAACGTGCTGGTAAAAATATCTGGAAGAGAGACAACCAAACTGCAAAGGAGATTAACAAAAAGAAGATAAATGTAGAATGGATCCCAAGGTTCCATTGTGATTTATAATTCAATAATATATATATATATATATATATTGACATGTTAAACAATTCTGTTAGGAGTTTTGACTCACTTTCAAGTAAGGTGATAAAATAGTTGTTGCTGGCCTAAGAAACGCAGATGGGTTACCCTTGGGTTTCTCAAAGTTTGCCACCCACTCCTAAAACAAAATAAAAAAATAAGAAATTATGACATGCTACCGAAGGAAAAAAGCTATAACAGGATGTTAAATAACCAATTACATCTAGTTGATCTTTCAGCAAGAAACATCAACTTTATATGTACTGATGAATTGCCATCGTGGCATGGAGCTTACTAATTTTCATTCTTGAATGCTATAAAGTAGAAAGTACCTTGTTTTTCATGCATTCTGCCAACCTCTTCAACGCTTCTGATTCACCACCTTTGAAAGGAGAGAACTCATCCTGAATGTAACTTCTCTTATTAGGAGCTCATGAAGAGATATAATCTAAAATATTATTTGTGTATGCACCTCTTTAACATCTCCATATCCAAGATCTTTGATTGTCGGAACTTCAGAAATCTCGCAACTTCCAAGATGGCCAACTGGAGGAAGTATAGAATGCGTGGTTGAGAGAGGGGATGGCGGTTTCCCAGCAAGCTTGATAAATGATTGATAACTAAGAGGTGGCTTCCCTCCATTCTTTTTTGGCATTGGCAAAAGAAAATAGACAAATTAATCATGAATAAAAACAACAACAATGGATCACCAAGGAATTTAGCGATACACTATTCATTGGTGGGGGGGGGGGGGGAATAATCATTGAGACAAGTAAAAATGACAAGAATTAATTAATAGTACAGTTGCAGATAATTTCTTCAAGGTTCAAACTTACCTTCTGTATAATATCCATGGGATTGAAGAGTGTGTGACTTACAGGAGAGAAAACCTCAATCCCAGCTGAAAGTGCATAGTTCTGTCAAAACAAAACAAAAAAATGCCTTCCGAGTTATCAAATGTCTACAACACATACCCAATACCCATTAACAATAACTACTG
The DNA here is from genome assembly GCA_023212625.1 of Styphnolobium japonicum. NCBI lineage: Eukaryota > Viridiplantae > Streptophyta > Magnoliopsida > Fabales > Fabaceae > Styphnolobium > Styphnolobium japonicum. The sequence goes on along the minus strand of JALBWW010000007.1, from coordinate 5,929,891 downwards.
ACCAACTAACCCCTCGATCATAACTGTCGACAAGAAGGACTTTGTTATTCAAAAGACAAAACATCTCAAGTAAAAATTACCTTAACTTTAATATCCAGAACCTGATAATATGGTTCAGTGTCATACTCAAAGCATAGCTTTCTGATGTTCCACTGCATCAACCGAAAGAAGAAACAGAAATAACTACCTCAAATTTTGTCTCTATGAGCCACAAAAGTTGCCAATCCCCAGAATGTTTAAAAATAATAATAAAGTTCCAAACTTTTTGGCAAAATAGAACTATACAAGGATGCTCATCAACAGAATCATATTTGAACTCGAAGTGAGAACGAGAACGAGCCTTATCTACGATTATACCTCCTTCAAGCATCGAATGAGAACCTCGCCAGGTTCACCTTTAAGAATCAAAAGTCGCGAGCCAAGCTTCTTAAGGTTCAGATCAAGGTCCACAAGGCTCTCCAGCAAGAACTTGATCCGGTTGAGACCCGCGCGAGAGGACCCGGGCGAGAATGCATGTGGGTCGGGCTCCATGTAATGCGGGTCGATGACGAAGACAGGGTAGAGATGATGATGCAATCCTTGGGAAGCGAATTCGAGCGCCGGGTTGTCATGGATCCGAAGACCCTTCCGGAACCACATCAGAGAACCCGATCCGGACGCCATTGAAGTGTTGGAACTGTGAGTGAAGGAGGCACACAAAGGCAACCGCATAGGATAGGAGAGGATTTGAACCAACTCGTTTGGTTCGCGCCTTTAGTTTAGATGAACCGAACTAACGTTCGCAGGAAGAAATACGAGGTGGTCATGTCTAACGTGCGCTGGGAGTTGTACCAAGTTCGACTAGGTGGGAAGGCACATGATTTTGGGCATATAAAAATGTGGTTTCCGCCCATGGCGTAGCATAGAACTATTTGGGAGGGGGAAAAATGTAACGGCGCATAAGGTGCCACGTAGTGTCTTTTGCGCCACGTATTCTCTCTTACAATTTGTTTGGACTTTGGAGGATGAGGTACCAAAAAAAAATAGGCAAGTGAAAATAAGAAGTAAAAAATAGAGGTGAAAAAGTACCTCGATTTCTTAAAAAAAAAATTAATATTTGGGGAAAAGAAAGAAAAACAAACCTTAAAAAAATATTTTATCATAGCCCTCTCGTAATTAAATTTATCATATGTTAACATTTAAATAAAAGATACAATTGCTATTTCGCAATGTGATGTTTTCTTTTCTCTTATTTTGTTTGTATAAAGAAAAAAAAATTAGGGCATGTTTGGAAGTGTTTTTGTTCTCTTATTTTACAAAATTAATTTTGGAACAGGAACTGAAAATAATTTTTTTAAAATAAAAAATCTGTTTAGATATATTATTTTAAAAAAAATTTAAAACAAAAATATACAAACTTGTTTGAAAATATTGTTTTATGAAATAGCTTTTAGAACCGAAAAAACAAAAATCTTGTTTGAATGAATTTTGGTTGTAGAAAATTCTGATAAGTGATAAGTGATATTCTTGTTAACATACTTGCCAAAAGTTTGGAACTTCCACAATTTTTGTTAAGCCATAGGACTTCTCCTGTAGCACGTTCTAATAATTTTTGGGGAGAAAAAGTAAAGTCATATTATTCACCGCCACCGCCACCGCCACTCCTCCCCGACGGTGAATAACAACCCAAGTTGGCATTTTAAGCAGGAAAAGAAGGATAAGGAATAGCATCTGTTTTGACAACGATATTTTCTATCAAAAACATAAATATCGAAGCTGCTATTATGCGCACTGCAAATTTTCTCCTTCCATTTCCACCCATGAGGAATACTCGTTTATCTCTGGCTAGCTAGAGATAGTATTTTGGGAGCAGGAATCGTTTTTAAGCCATAGTTGATCATCTGTGGTGGGTATGAAGCGTTATGAAGCCCTTCCACTAATAATTTAATATGGTCAGCCAATAGGATTATATATATGGATGGCTCCTGTATCAGTTTGGCTGTTGGGTACGTAAAAGGAAACTAAATCCACCGTTAAAATTATTAGCGACAACAAGTTGCATAATTAATTATAACATTCATGTATTGCATAAATACATCTACACTAATATATATAATTTTAAAGTTTGTTTATGTAAGTTTATATGTAAAGAGTTCGAGTTTTAAAACTTCTATCCTCTTATCTATCTTGAGAAACTTTTTATATGTATATAGAGTGATAAAATAGATAATAAGTAAAACTATTAAGATTTCGAAGATTGATAAAATGTATTTATCTCGTCACAAATTTATTGTGACGGAATTATAATTTTTGTCATAATTTTTCAATAAATTGTGAACAACTTAATTATAATTTTATTATTTTTTAAATTTAATAAATAATTCCATCACAAATTTGCAACGAAATTATAATTCCATCACAATTTTGTGACAGATTTGGCACAAAATTTATTATAATCTTTGGCTATAGAGAATTTTTGTGACGGAATTTAAATATAAAATTCGTTGTAATTTTGTATATTTTATATTAAAAAATTATTGCATAGCTTAAAAACATGATGAATTACAATACAATTTTAACAAATAACGTTGGTACTGCTTAGAAACCTGATTCTAATAAACAAGTACAGATAAATATTTAAATGGCATAATCAATTTTTGGTAAATTGAAGAAAATGGCATAATAAATTTGATAAAGTTTAGATAGACGATAAATATCAGTGTTATTTGGGCCGGACCGGACCGGTCGGACCGTGAATCGATCCCTTATCTGGTTATGGTTCAATGTCAAAACCGAATTCATGGTTGGACTAGATTGAATCGGTCAAAATTGATTAAAACCGGGCAAAATCGGTCAAAACCGAGTTGAACCAGGTTAAACCGAAATAAAACCAGGTTGAACCGACCATTTTTTTTTAAATTTTTTTTAATTTCTCAATCACTTAATTACTCAACTGAGAATTATATGAGACTTGATAATTAAAACTCCAAAACCTTATTATGCATTTTATTATTGGTAATGTGTGTTATGAGTTATGTATATATATATATATATTTATTTAATATGTAATTATGACATCATCTAGTTCGACCAAATGGTTAAACCGGTTGAATTGGTTGAACCTAAACCGAAAGCTTTTCCAATTTACTATCCGGTCCGACTTTAACAACATTGATAAATATACAGCATTATATACAGGATACAGCAAACATATCAACTAGCTCTAAATACTATCCATGCAAAGTCCTTCCATACTTACCAGCTAAACCAATTGTTGGCCACTCATTAACGCTCTCATTTTAAATTTACAATCTTCATATATACCAGTATATTTGGAGGGGAAAAAAAGGTACTTTTTTTTATTATAATGTTCTATTGACGTTTAAGAGAAAACATAAATCTTAAAATTTTTTACTATATCAACTTAACCTGTTTGAATAAGAGTAGTTCTTCCTTCTTACTATGCAGTACGCACATACATAACATGGTTTCTTTATTATTATTTAAACTTCAAATGTTTAATAACTGTCTCCCAAATTGTAACTTCTCCATTATCTTCAGCTTATGTTTATATATTAAAAAAATATTCAAACAAAAAAAAAGCTACTTAAAAGCATGAGGTATGGATGCGAGTTAGAATTATTTAATATTAATTAGTTAAAATGGCATTATGGTAGACAATAACAATATTTTAAGGGGGGGGGGGGGGGGAGGGAGGGGAGGAACAGGAATAAAAGTATCCATTCCTTCTTCGACACATACTTGAATTCAAGATTTCTGGAACAAATTTGCTAATTAAATGAATCTCATTCGTCACTTCATTTGATTTGATTGGAAAACATATTGACACATGAATATTAAACTTTACAAACCCACTCAACAATAGTTTCCCTCCTATTATTATTACAAAACCAGAAAACCTATAGTATATATGCTCAACTAAATGAATCAACCACGTGCATTTTGACTTTTGAGTGCACTAGCTATGCAATCTTATCAAGCACGTCTGGGATAACGAACACTGAGCAATTTTATATCATCTATCACGGGTCCACAAAGTGAACCAGAGTTATCATTCTTCATGGTGTAAAATGTGCTTAGGAACATGATGCGTGTGCGTCTTGACACAGCCTTGAACCGAAGCTTGCCGCTAATGAACCCTCCTTTGCCCTTAGACTGATAAGGAACTTGGACAGTATCTCTGCCCGCAAATGCTTCTACCACCATGGAACCTTCACATGAATTGTTGGCATCACCCACAGCAAAAGTGAGGTCATAAACCTTGCCAATTGTTGTTAGGACCTCTTGTGCAATGGCACTCTCCTTCCCTGCAACCAGTTCAATGGCTCTTTTTCCCTCAGGAACAGCGAAGTGATCAGAATCAATGAACTTCACGACCTTGAGAGACTCAACCATCCATCCTGGTAAAGGACTGTGGGCATCCTCGATGTGGGGTGGGATCAGAACCCCCCAAGATGCCTTGGGGAACACATATGGGCCTTCTTCAAAGTTTCCATTTTTCAGCAAAGTGGCTGCACCCACATTGTAAAATACCTAATTTAGTCAACTTGTGTGTGAAAAATAAAATCTATATTTCAATGAAATAATCAAACTTTAGCCCAAATTTGAGCTATAAATGTGTATATTATAGCTAGAGGGAAGAGTGTTAAGAGAGAAAATTCACCTCTGGTTCTTCTGGGTGAGTACAAAACCTTCAACGCAACCGAATCAATTAGTGGGCCACATGCTGGATCCTCCACCTTGCCCGGGTTATGGATCACAATTTCCAATTCTGGGTAATCTGCTCGGAACCCACATGCATAAGAGTCCCAACCATTGCTACCATACATAGTCTGAATAGGAAACACTCCCCAATCACTCTTCTCAGTGGTTGGCGCCACCGACACGTTCAGCTTCTCCTCTTGTGCGCAGGTGCGGGCGGCACTGAACGTTAAGGAGTAGAACATGCCCTTAACAAGCTGGACCTTCTGCTTAATGGATGCTTCATTGCCAAGCCTAACAGCATAGGCACCCTCAGGCACAACCAGCACCATGTCACCCTGTTTCTGGCCTGATCTTATGTATTCAACGAAACCTGAAATTGTCCAATCGGGAATGGCATTGTGGGCAGTAACTACGGACCCCTTCAATTGTGATGGATTTGGGCCAAGCTCAAAGTCTCCATTGGGCAACAAACCTGAATTTACCAGCAGTTAGTGTGCCACATATGACCCACCAAAAAACAAGTGAATTCTTTTTAAGTCTACAAAAAGAAGTGTCTCTTTCTTGGATCTTAACATTGGCACATTATATATTTTTAATTATTATAATTTCTGTAAGAAAGGAGTGATTTTCTTATGCTAAGTTTGGCAAGTGAAAACTGTGACATAAACCAAAATAGTCTGTTTTGTTCCCACATGGAAACATGGGCATTTGTCTCATAAAAATATACACATGGAATTTAAATCCTATGTCTCATTTCTCTACCCTCATTCATGTCTCATATTGTCAATTAAAAAAATTCTATCTCCCTCTTTGGTTGGGCATATGCTGGTTATTGGAGAGGTGGGGGGATCGATTCCCCCCAATATCACTCCCCCCCGTTCCCTATCCCCCGTAGGCTCTTTATAGGGGTCATTTTTGGTCCCACCCCAGAGGTGAGATCCTCTTACGAACCAAAAAAATAATAATAATAATAGTTTTTTAGTTCACAGTATTTTGTTGAAGTGACAAGATTAAAAATAAATAAATGGAGGATACATAATATTTTAGTTCATAGAGAAGACAAGTGAAAATATTTTTCCGCAAATACTTCTGGAATTGGGCTAACAATGGGCAATTGTTTTAGATACAGCACAATGAACATAAGGCCCCCTTCCCCAAACAAAAATATGTGAATCTGAAGGTCAATTTTTGTCATATTAAAAACAAAATTTAATTTTTTCAATTTATTGTCAGTGTAAAAAAAATTTACACTATCATCCAATCATGTGCTGATACATCATTAAAAGAGTTAGACTTTTTAAGTAGTTATTGTGATAGTCAAACTCATATAATGATTTGGCAACACATGATTGGATAACAGTGTAAAAAAACTTTATACTGACGATAAATCAAAATTAAACTCTTAAAAATATTAGATATAATACAAGCAATAAGATAATGCCTCAAGATCTGACGAAAGGGATGTTGCGGATTCAGATTGTAACACTTACGTACAGCGCAAAATGACTAGCATTTCACATGGTTCACTCACATGCAAACTGCAAACCCTACGTAATATATCAGTCAGAGAAATTTATTTATTAATTGTCTTCTATAAGCATGCCGTACTCATTATCATAAGCAAGAAAATGATAGTTACATACAAAATATGTATGAAAATTGTGCATAATCTCGTTAAGTTGTTACTTAGTGGCTTACTGAAAAAACTGTGAGAAGTGTCTCAAAATCAAGCTGTGTATGTATAATTAACAAACTTGTTTTAACAAAATAGATTAATTTAAGATTTGGCAATTGAAGTAGAAGGATGAAACGTCCATAACTCTGAAGCTTTGAGACACATGCATTTGAATAGATGAATTTTCTCATAGTAGCATATAATTGATGGTTTTAAGGTGAAGAAGAACAAACGGAAGTGATTCGATCAAAGCCAAACACTCTTGCAAATCCTTTTTTAAAAAAAGCCAAACACCCTTGCATTTACATGCATGCATATGTAAGAGGAGTCAATAAGAGCTAGCTTACCATCTGTGATGGACAAAGAGGTGTGGCAGGTTGCAAGGAATAGCAGTAATAGCAGTTTGAGCTTCTGCATTTTGGTGTACCACGAGAGAGAGAGAGTCACTTGGCGTCGAGAACCCATGGGCGAGCACTCCGCTTTATTATAATGATTTCATGAAAACGCCACTTAATTTGAAGGAAAACTACACGAACGCCACTGGAACTATCCTAAATTCATAAATCATATTCTCAAGATTCCTATTTCCAGGAAGAGATAGCTTTGTCCCGAAGATATGTCAATAATGCCAAACAAATCTCATCACAAGCGATCGACAATATTAGAAATGGTTTTATTTGTATTTTATAATAACAATAATACAGCTCATTTATTGTTTGTTTCATTAGGTGAGTAACGAGATTGACACCAAATTTTGTCTTTCTAAATTATGAAAGCGGCTGTTTTTAGAATTATCCACTTTCACATAATAAGAAATAAAAAAGTGGGCAAGAATGTAAAATATTTGCTTCATAGAATGTGATTCTTAAGTTAGATCTCTTACTTTTTAAGATATATATTACATTTTTTTTTATTTTTCTTGTTATATTTCATTATTAAAATTATAGAATTATTTTATTTTATATCAATTCGAAAATGTAAGAAATCTATTATAGAATTCATCTTTATTTTCATTATAGTTTTTTAATTAATTCAGATTCAATACATATTTTATATAATATATGTAACTATTATTTTGTTAGATTAAATTTGAAATTAAAATAAAATTTCACCTAAAATTAGTTGTCATATTATTTCTATCTTAAAATTGAAGAAAATGGTTTGACAAGGGATGTAATTAAATAAGCCAGCAATATTTTCATAGTTGAAAGAAAGGTATTTTCTCGGGCTAAGTAAATATATCGACACGTAGTATTTTGAACGACATGACTTTGCATTTGCAAGGCTTCTCATTATAAATAGATTTCAGGCCATGATTTTCTTGGGAAGATTCAAGGGCACATGCTCATCCAGTTCCAAATCCAGAACATACATTGTCGGTTACATGCTATTCTCGTCCTTTTCACCTAATTTTATACATGCAGCAACATTTTTTTTTTCTTTTCCCTTTGAATTGTTGAGCCTCTTCATGGGTTTGCTTGATTGTTTCACCACCATGCAACATCATTCATAAACAAATTAAATAAATTTAGAAAACAATAATGGCTGGGAAATGACCATGTTAGCCTCGTTTTTCTATCATGGCTTTGAATTTGATCAATGCTAATATAAGTCATAAGGATCTTCTGGGATGATGGGTTGGGTGCAAGATCTCTGGATCAAAATGACGATATCACCCCTCCATTATTTGAATTTGATGAATATTATATGCCAAATCTCTATAGTTTAATGGATGCCCTCGTGGGGATTGACTAGAAAACATCATATCAGAACAAAACCTGTGAATGAGAAACCATGGAACTGGGAAATAAAGAAAGGGGGTCTATCAGATGTTATCCTTGGCAGCAGGCAACCCATGTGAACGTAAGGGATTTTGATTTGAGTGTGCCTTCAACTTGCCTACATATAAGTCACAGATCTCTATTTTATTTTATTTTTCTTTTCTTTTTGCTTCTGTGCCATGTGGTCGGCAATAATTCTATAAATTTTATGGAAAGGGTAAATTGGGTATTACGAAAATGATACTGAGTTAAGGGCAGACTTGAGGTAATGGCATTTGTGTACAAACATTAGGCAACAATTAACATGGTCGCATGTGTTTCTGTATTAATTTAGTTCATTTGGTGGCATCTTCGCGGGTACATATTGAACCAATTGAAGGGGTGCAAATCTGCAATGAACATTTTTCGCCAATGAATTTAGAACAGAAGGGGAAAACATAATATGACATTAAACATTAAAAATTGGTTATATGATTTATTTTTATATCAAATGTAGAGTAAAGTAGTAGTTATATATCAAGTATTATAATGATTAATTTATATTATTGTAAATGGTTGAAATTTTTCTCAACGCATTGACACGTTTTTCAAAAACATTTTGTTGAAGGAAATCTTATCCCCTCCTTATAAACGCCCGTTTTCGTCATGCAAATGCTTGATACAAATAATCCATTAGGCAAGTTGTTAGATTTTGTTATGTCTCAAATACATAAACCCAAACTAAAAAATTGTAAAATTGTGGATAGTGGTAAGTAATTTGCAATGTCATAATTCTTATACGGTTTTTTCTCTATCTTCTAAATTTAAAAAATATATATAGAAAGTCAATTTGGGTTTGTAAGGTACTTTAGTGGGTGCAGATTTAAACAAAAATCACAAGCTTGAATCCCAATGTACTAAAAAACGATTAAATACACAAACAATGAGTAGTTATTTAAAGAAATATGTAGACTAATAAATAATTATTTAAAAATTTTATAATTTTAAATTAAATAAAAATGTATTAATGCGCATTTAGCGGATGTCTAAGCCATTTGTTGGAATTTTAGGATAAAGCTTATGAACTATTCTAATTTTATTTAGGCTTCATAATTTAAGCTCATTATAATTAAGCTTTGGGTTTTGGTTAGGATACTATTTAACAAATATGTAATATCTTTTAATAAAAAAATTAATTAATTAATTAAAAAATATTAAATACGTTTTAAGTTCTTAAAATATTAAAAGTATGTTTAGTTTATATTTTAGTTGAATTGATTGTAAAAAAAATTATATCAAAAGAATTGATTTATGTTTTAGGATGATATTTTAAAAATTAATTTAGAAGAATTGATATTCAATAAAATCACTTTTAGACGTAAATTACCTAACTATCCCTAAATGTTGGATCGTGTGATCATGTGATTATCCTAAAGTTGTCCCTCACCGTTGGATCCCCTCATAGGACACGTGAAAGGCATACAGCCTAAGTAAGATATCCAACTTTCTCAGCTTCTAACCCAAAACTCTTGTTCTTTGCCTTGCAATTCTCATCTCCTTCAGTTGCCGACAAGGTTTCGTAGCCTTAGCAATGGCCAAAAGTTTTACAATTTGCTTTGCGATTCATTGTTAAGCATTACAAGTTTTGTGTCCTTTTTGGAATTGTCTTATTCCATTGTTGGTTCTTGCTCTGATTGATTGATTATGATTCTTATTTTTGGGCATGCGTTGTGGAGAAAAAAACCGAATCAGGGACTCAATCGCCACTGCAAGGCACAGTGAGGCGCAACAAGGTGCAACATAGCCATCGTGAGGCAACGCCACCACAAGGCGCAACATTGATGCAAGGCAACACCGCAAAACATAGCGCTGCTCTGATCTGTGAGTTAGCGTCTTGCTCCCGCGTCACGGCTTCCATCAAGGGCACTGGTAATGCAGCGAAATTGCTTCATGTGATTTTTTAAGATGCTGTCAGTGGGATTTTCGGATTTGATTTATGAGGGATTTGAATCGAAGGAAGATGTTTCTGATTCACTCTCAAAAGAGGGTTGTGCTTACAAGCTTTGGGTGGAGCACGAGGAAGAAAAATAATTGTAATTGGTTTAAGAGTTGCATAGTGTTTAGAAAGCAAAATGACCTTTGGAAAGGATACTAGTAAAATGAAATTTCAAGTAACGAATGTTGATACGCAAAAATGAGAAGCTCCTTATGTTTGCTGCAAGAGAATTGATTTTCTTTGATGCAAACGTGTTGTGTAACTGTAGCAGGTAACCAAACACGAACAAAAAACAAATCATATATTGCGTTGTGTAAACGCTTGTTTCACATTGTCAAAATCAAAACTCTACATTTATATTTAATAATTTTTATTTTATTTCTTTTTTTTTTTTTTTTGATATCTAGCGTTGCTGGAGTCAATAAAGGCTCCATGAGTAACTCCTAAGGAGGTCTAAGGGAAGAGAGAAGGAAAAATGAGTATATACTCATTGAAAATTGAATCTTGCTTCAGCATGAGTGAAGTCATTTTTTTCTTTCTTTTTTCTCCTTTTTATCAACCAAACAATACATTTGGCTCTCCAGATTCCTTGTAAATATCTCAGATATTTCCCTAGAGATATTTTGTAAGTTTGTAAATATTTAGATATTTTAGAATTAAGGAGGTATGAATGTTCTAGAATTTTATCCTCATACTTGACTACAAGAGGAGCCATTATAAATAGGTGATGTTGTCTTAGTCCAAATCATAGAAAAGTTTGAGGAGCACTATTATGCAAAGATTCATTAACAATGCGGAATGGTTGTGAATCACTTAAATTATTTGAATGTTTCTATCTCACACTCACCTTGCATCTAAAAAGTTTTCAATTTGGTGTATAAAGAATTCGCAAAAGACTTGAACTACATTTTAGGATCCTCACCCTCCCATTACAAGAGATGAATAAATCAAGCTATTGCAAAAACATGCACTTTGTTAATTATTGAATTTAAAAAGTAAAAATTGCTAATTGTAGATCACTAATTTTTTTCCTTTTTTAAAAAAATAATGTTGATATGTTCTTAAATTACTAAATATCATTAGCAAATCATGCTGTCTATACCCATGTATACTAAAATTATAAAGGTTAAATTAATATATATATATATATATATATATAAGAGCATACCTTGAATTTTAGTCTATTTGCAAACTGACATAATAAATTATAAAACATTTCAATTTAATTATTAAACTAAGCAAATTATATAATAAATCCTTCCATCAAACCATTTTTTTCTGAGGCCTAAAATCAATATAGAAGTAGTTTGATAGAGATACTTACGTTAGACGCAACAACTGAAGAAATAGTGTGAAGATGTTTTGGGTAATCTTTCATCTCAATGTCTTAGTCATCTTTAACAAATTCTATCAAAATGATGTCCTATCTACCTCACGGGTACCCAAATAGAGAATCAAATGAAAAATTAGATTCAAAAACTCAAAAATTAAATTCAATTGAAAAAGGAAAAGAGGTGTAGTGAATGCAACATACGAATCCAAATCAAGTCTGATCTTGTATATTCAAAAGCTCATGATGGGAAAATAGCATAATCATAAAAATTCATTTTTTTCTTTTTTAATTGTGAAGTAATATTGCATTACAGACCTTGAATTTTAGCCTATTTGCAAACTGACATAACAAATTATAAAATTTTTTGATTTAATTATTAAACTAAACAAATTATATAATAAATCTTTCCATCAATCCATTTTTTTTCAGAGGTCTAAAATCAATATAGAAGTAGTTTGATGAAGATACTTACTTTAGACGAAACAATTGAAGAAATAGTGTGAAGAAGTTTTGGGTAATCTTTCATCTCAATGGCTTAGTTATCTTCAACAAATTCTATCATAATGGTCTTCTATCTACTTCACGGGTACCCAAATAGAGAATCAAATGAAAAATCAGATTCAAAAACTCAAAAATTAAATTCAATTGAAAAAGGAAAAGAGGTGTAGTGAATGTAGTGAATGCAACTTACGAATCCAGATCAAGTCTGATCTTGTATATTCAAAATAGCATAATCATAAAAATTTATTTTTTTCTTTTTTAATTGCGAAGTAATATTGCATTTCTAATTTTTTCTATCCAAAAAACATCTACATATATTTGTATTTGAAATTTTTCTATCCACGAAAGCAATTAGACTATCAATAATAAAAATATATATATATATATATATTGAAATGTAATATACACATTTAATCCAATCCACATTTGATCACTTCATTATTTCTTGATTGTTTTTAGTTAAAGAACAAATCATTAATAAAATTTGTGTATTATAAAATTAAAATTCGTCCACTTCACTAGCATATAGTTTCATATCATAATATCTAAAATAGCAAATATAGACAGCATTAGCTTTCAATCTTTACCCTACAACATTTCTTTTTTTTTTTTTTTTAAAGTCAAAATTAAGAGATTTAAGAAAAATATGAGGAACGGGAAGAAAAAAAAATCTGTTTAAATGTAATTTTTGTCTCCATAATTTATATTATTTTTAATTTAATTCCTATATTTATTTCAAATCCTATTATTTTTTACTAAGAATTGAAACAAAAGGGATATATTTAAAAAGAAAAAAGTATAAAGATTAAATTAAAAATAAACACAAACTATCGCGAACAAAAATACATTTAAACTAGTATTGTTAAAATTAGAATATATGAAGGTTGGTCGAGCTGGTAAACATGTTTGTCCCCTCAGGATAAGACGCAAGTTCAAATTTTAATGAGAGCCGCTCTGATTGGGAGGCAGCAAAAACTCATATAATCTAAACTACTGGCCGTGAATTAATCTCAGCTCTATTTGGCGGACAGAATTGAACTTGAAATTGAGCCTAAAAATTGAAATTGAACCTCCCAATTTCAATTATCATGTTTGTTGCGTATATTAGAATTAGAATTCTAATTCTGAGTCTAATTCCATGGAATTGAAAAATAACTAATTTATACTTCTATCAATTCTTAGCTTAAATCTTAAAAATTTCAATTCTAAGCACCAAGATTTTTTATTTTTTGAATATTAAAAGGTAAAAGTTAAAAATTATCCAACAATCATTGCTACTCGCAACACCGACTTAGTCTGGCAAAGTCATTATGGATGTGCTCAAGCCACATTGCCCACAGCGCCTCAGACGTGCTAGTTGCTGACGGCCTACGATCATTGTCATCGTCACGCATGTAATGACCAAATCACAATACTTCCTCTGATTATTGGCGTCAGCGTCCAACAATCATTTTCATCATCGTCAACGGCATCCTTTAGTTTAGCATCTATTAGGACCACTATGATCCAGTAACACAAGCTCTATTGAATTTTTTTATAATTTTAAATTATTATTTATTAATTTAAATTTATTTATTATATCTTTATAAATTCTTAATAAGTTATTCAAATAATAAAATTCCATTTCAGTTCAGAATTACAATTCTAAAGTCTAAATTCTTTAATTGTCTCAAACATAAAAAGTAAGATTTTTAGGCTTTTTGGCCCAAGTACAGCAGATTAGGAGACAAATTACCGAAATGCCACTCATTTGAAACATATTACTAGCATATTATCGTTTTTGCCACGTTGGCATATATATATATATTTAATATTCCACGTGTATCACGCCAAAGTGGTAGGCGTGATACACGTCATCACGCTAACACGAGTGGCGTGATACACGTCATCACGCCAACAAGGTGGCGTGACATACGTGGACACGCTGAAAGCACTAGCACTAGTGTGATATACACAAAATCGAGAAAAAAATAATAGATTAATATAACAAAACCTATATAACAAAAGTCAAAACTTTGAAAAGCCATAACTTTTGACTCGTTTGTCCGATTTAGACGCATTTTATATCGATTCCATATAACTTTTTGAGGAAAAAATGAAAAGGAAAAAATTAAATTATTGTAAGGAAAAAATGAGTTTAACCTTGATTTCATGAAATACTCATATAATTTTCATAAAAAGCTTCATAACTTACAAAATAAAGGGTTTTTTAGAATTCCGGTGGACCAAACCACTTACGGCGTTTGCGTTGCACTCAGTCTCAAAAAGTTATATGGAATCAATATAAAATGCGTCTAAATCGAACAAACGAGTCAAAAGTTATGGCTTTTCAAAGTTTTGACTTTGGTTATATAGGTTTTGTTGTATTAATCTATTATTTTTTTTCCGGTTTTGTGTATATCACGCTAATGCTTTAAGCGTGTCCACGTATGTCACGCTACCCGTGTTGGCGTGATACACGTGGAATATTAAAAAAAATATATGCCAACGTGGCAAAAACGACAATATGTTGATAATATGTTTCAAATGAGTGACATTTCGGTAATTTGTCTCCTAATCTGTTGTACTTGGGCCAAATTGCCAGATTTTTATCCATTCCAATTCTAACATAAATGAAATTGGAATTAGAACTCTAAACTATAATTCTAATTTTATCATCCAAACGGATCCTCATAGGAAACCCAAATGACTTAACCTATGGACAAGAATCACCGCTCAGCCTAAAAGGCTAATTAGGATATTGACACAAAAAAAAAATCAAAATAAATTGAATGATTTGACAGGTTTGACTATCAATCAAGCATTTAAACGATTATAATTAAGTCATATAATTATATTTATAAATTAGCTTAAACCAATCCAAATCAATCAAAATTTGATCAAACTACTCAATGTTAAATCAACCAACTATTAACTTTTTAAAAGAAAAAATATTTTTCCCACTTTATAAATATTTTTATATATTTTATATTATTATATACAAATTATTATTACGACTTTATCTGATTCGTTCAACAAATTTAAACGCTTGAACCGCTTGGCCCTATTTTACCAACATTGGTTCAAACCAAAAAAGAAAAAAAAAATGCGCAAAAGAAACATTCCTAGCAGATAGGACAGTGCCCCAAATCATACATTGATGCAGGCTAATTTAATTGTTCTTAGCTCACAGTCACAGAAATAAAATAAAAAAGAAAAGAAATGTTATGATAATTTAGGAGAAATGTCCAAGAAAATTTCATATCGACGAATTGGAAAGAGAAGGCAACACAAACCCGGAAGAACACAACCCATGCGTGCGGGGTGAAAAGCAAATCCTTATTCAGCAGCTCCTATTTCTCGTACCCTTTCGAAGCATCGGACGCGAGCCTCGACGCAATCGCTGAGTGGTACATGATGTCGTGGAACGTCGATGTTTCCATGGTCTTCCTCCGCAGCTGTTTCGCCTTTTCCTCAGTGAAGCATCCGGGTGCGAACTTGGATCTCGTTCGGACGGGTTCAGGCTCCGACTTCTTCTTGGATGAGCTCGTGATGTAGTCCGGATCCGTCGACCATCCGAACAAGGGAGCCCACCAATTGGAAGAATCGGGCTTCCGGTTGTTCGGGTCTGGTTTTCCGGAAGAACCAGCGGATGCCCGGACCATGGCGGGTCGGAAAAACATGTGAGTGGTTGCCATTAGAGAGAGAGATTGAGCAGTTGCCTAGGAGAAGGAGAAGGAGATGATAACTCAAAAACACATAGTGAGAGATGAAGGTTGTTTGGGTCTGCACTGTACAATGCACGCAAGAGCGTTTTATTATAGAACCATCCTTGTGTCGTGTGGATAAGGCAATACACGTGGAGGGTCTCCAAGAGAGTGTTGACTGTGGAGCAGTCTATTTTGGTTTCACTTTTTTCGTGATACTAAGGAACTTTTTTGGTGCACTTTTTGAAGGATGTTGATCTTTACCAACCACTTCTTATAAGTATTATTTTCAAATGAATTGCTCCAACTCTCTGTCATTACTTGGTTGATTTCATCATAGAATTTCAGTCGCCGTTTTATTTGAGTTTTAGCTTTTTTCTCTCCTCACAAATCCTATTTTTAATAAAATATTGTTAAATAAAAAATACTATAACATAAGAAAAATGTGTAATCAACTTAAAAGAGAAGTATAATTTTTTAATTGATAATATTTTATTAAAGAGATAAATTAGAGAAAATAATTTGAGTAATTTCTATAAGATATTACTTAGGAATCTAATTTTAGAGTTTATGTTTTACACACAATCATAGTATGAAAGTATTTACATTATAACTACTTTTACTATTATTATTATTATTATTATTATTATTATATAACTAGTATTTGATTAAATTAGACCCATTCATGCTTTTATTTTTATACCAAAAAAGTTTATCAAATTGCAATGATTATAAATTATAATTTCACCCAATGGATATCTCGAATTTAAGAAATTTAATATTATAATTAAAATATAATGACTTTAATTGAGATTAATATTTTCAAAATTCTACAAATCGTTTTTAATTTATGTTTTTAATTATGGTAAAATTATAATGATAAATTTTAGCATTTTAAAAGTGTCAAGTGATAGATTCAAACGTAACATTGATTAGCATTTTTAGAAGGTCAGAAGTATGAATGGACAATCTTGGGCAGCCAGAAACAAAACCACATCTTAAATTACATTTATCTTCTCAAAGTTTCAGGAAACGACACTCTCCCTAATCTACAATTAACCCTAATAGTTAACTATGATTTGCTTTTTGATAACTTTACAACTTGTGCTAAGCCTAATGATAAAATTTAGATCGTGCATCACCAATTATTGTGACCAATTATTGTTTATGATAAGTGATAACAATTCTTGCTTTATTCTTTCTATACTACACTATTCAGTATTTAGCAACACTACTAACTACCAAGTGTTGAGTACTAAGTGGTGAATACCATTTCGTGTAACTCTTTTCGAAACTCATTACAAAATACTCAAAAAAAAACTTCAATTTGACTTGAAGTTGTTGGTTATATTGATAGAGCTTGCAAAGTTTCACACATAATCACGCACGCTTACTCATAGTGTCAAGGATTGCAACTCTTAAGAAGCCGTCCACGACGACCATAGCGTAGCTATGTACATGCCATCAGTCATGAGTAACAATTAGTTCTGAATGATTCAGATTTTATTATTAGGTTTAACATAAATTACAAAACTATACAAGTAAAACATGATTAGTTGGTGGATTAAGCAAAATATTCCATTCTATTTTAACAGATTCTACTAGTCAGAAGTGATCAATGAAGAGGGGTGTAATTTAATTGTAAATAGAGGTGGAGTGTAATTTTGTGTAAACTCAAGGGAGGTTATATATTCATTCTTTTAGTGGGAAATGACATGCAGCTCAAACGAACATAAACATTGACGGCTAAAAATGGTGGGATTAGATAGAGAAGATACGGGTTAAGATTAGATAGAAGATCACAAATGCGTTATCTTCCTTGGATTGATTTTTATCTATATGGTTTCATTGCTCATTTTTGTGCTGTAATATAGATATTATGATCTTTCATAGTAGCGACAAAGGTTTCAGGAAGCATCACATGAGGAATTCAAGTAACTATATGAAATTAAGCACTCTGAAGTCTGATTGCTAATTATATGGAACAAACAGACTTTTCACTATCAATTAGCTAATTTTACTTATAAATTTCACAAACTGACACACCAAACCACTACAGTTCAAAACCTGACCTTCATTGATATCCCTTTTCTTCTATATGATAAACAAATTTAGTCAGACCCCTTCAGAGATTGGAACAGCAATTAACAATATCTATAATGTTCATAAACTTTTCTCCAAGTCCCTAACAATCTGAGGATCCATTTTCACTCACTATTTCATCAGGACAGACCTGCAAACCCTCGGCATTCAAATAAATACGATACACTTTTGTGAGAGAAAGAACAAAAGCATTAGCCATTAAGCTCCAAATCAAGAAAAGCAATTGAATTGTGCGTACATGGCCATGTCTTTCCTCACTAAAGCTAACAGTTCTGACCTTCAACTCCCCTCTGCTAGTGGTTAACTCATCTAATATTTCAGCATCACCCATTTCCCTTGAGCTTAAACTAGGTGATTCCGTCTGCTGACGATAGTCAGGAAGCGCTTTTATATCCCAGATTGATGTGTAAAAGAGAATTGAGATCAAGGAGTGATAGAATTAAGCATGGCGTACCCTGAAAGAGAGATTGAAAGAAAGTCTTGGAGCACCGGCAATTTCCTCATATTCAGCTGCATCTAGTTCCCTTAGATGGTGGGGACTGAACAGCTTGGGGAGGATATACTGCCTCACTGTGATCAGCAAAAGGAAAGGCAAGGGGAACAGGATTCCAGCTATTGGAATCCATGTCACTCCAAAACAAACCAAGAAATATACACATTGGAAGAGTGTGAAGAAGACTATGTATCTGATTGGTACTGACTCCGCAAAGGAAGCATGATCCCCCTCCAACAACCTGCCAAAATAGGTTGACATTAGAAAGAATTGAATGAAATCATTGACAATGAAAGTTTCACGAATGTGACAATGATAAAATTACCGTAACTTCCACTTACTTGTACCACCTACTAGGTGTTACAAAGAGAAGTAGTATCCTTTCCCAGAATTGGTTTCCAGGAAGACTGTCAATGGCCATGTAGGCAAAGTATCCCCACAGAACCGAAGTGGGTATCTTTTTAATGGCAGGCATAGCAAAGACTGATGCTCCCACAAACAGTGATTGTAAGAGATTACTCACTCTCTGCTCGTTTACTCTAACAGGCAGATAAGCATCAATATGTTTCTCAAGGTCAAAGGTATCCTTCTTGTTGTCTCCTTTATCTTCACCTTTTAGGACAACCTCTTTCAAGTCCTCTAGTTCTTTTGCCACACAAGTCTGCAATTTAATCATATTCCAGACCAATAAGGAACTTGACTATTTGTTAATTGACTTTATTTGGGAAGGAGAAGAGGATCAAAGGTCAGTTTCTATATAACTAGATGACTTACAACTTGGCTTCTATCCATTTCTATAAACACTGCTTGCATCTTCCCATAGATTTCAGAGTTGCTAGCTTTCTGTCTTATGCTTTCCTTGGCACTTTTAACCATCTTTCTTCGGATCAACTGCAACTCAAAAGTTACCATATTAAAAATATCCCATTTAATCTTAGTGTTGAGTTACTGACTATAAAATCTAATACTCATTCACCCACCAGATTCTTAAGAACGGCAAGGCTCTTGGTGTGCATGGGGGATTGAGGCAGAACACCATTTGAAGGGGGTAGGCCAATTAATCCACAAAGCAAAGTCTGAAATGTTTTATCCAAAGCAAAGCATTAGGGGCTAGTTTGGATGAGCCTCTAAAAAAAATTTATTTATTTATTTTTAAAAAATCTTTTATATAAAGTAAAAATTTCACGTTTGAATTTAATATTTGAGAAGATATTCATTTATGTTTAAACAACTTTTTTATGTTATAAAAAATGTCTTTTTTTAGAAATACCAAAATCTAGCTTAAAAAAAGGCACAAAATGTGTTCTCTTTTTTTCTTTTTTTAGTGTTTGAACTTTTTTTTTAAAAAAAAAACTCATCCAAACACACTAAAATATAAGAAAAGCAATATTTTTTTTATAAAAAATCTTTTTTTATTAAAAAAAACACATTCAAACCAGCACTAATTCTGATCGGATTAGTAATAATATTCACAATTAAACAACTCTCTATATAAAGAGACATATATACCATGAATCCTAGCAACAATACGTCATAATGATATGCAGAAGGTTTCTTAAGATTGAATTCCTTCTGTTGAGCCATCTGGGAAGCAACACTATGGTCAAAGAAGAAAAGTCCCGCTATCATCAAGGCGGGAATAAAAGCAGCAAAAATATATGCTGGAGAAACCTTCCCCATGTCCTGCACCAAATGTTATATCAGAATTTTCCAAAACTACGAAAGCAATAGCCGGTATCACTGAGTGCAATATGAATTACTTGGACTACTGTCCAATGGTGTAAAGATGTAGATTCCCAAGCCAGAGGAGCAATGAGTCTTCTTGGAACTCCAGAAGGCACTTCACTTGGTACTGTGAATGACGAAGCTGTCCACACAACCACCATGAAAGGCACCCCGTAGTCTGCAATTAAACTTCTCAACAACCCTGCTCAATAAACAAAACTATGTCAGATTCCTCATGCCAACCATAGTAATAATGGCTCAAGTCACTCAGAATTCACTTGACAAACCTGTCCCGTATAACCAGGACCTCGCTCTTCTGCTTTTTAATGCAGTATAGAGAAGGCCAAACGTGAATATAATACCGAGTAACCCATTTGCATAGAGCCAGTGAAATTGGAACTCGCCTGATGTCGAATCTTCATTTTTAGGAACATTAAACTCATTTACCATTCCCTGCATTTCCGAAAATTCGTATAAGAGTCCTTTTCCATGTCTTATGCCAAATCATCTTCTATTTTATCTTGGATCCAAATTCTTTGGTCCTTGATATTATTACACAAACTGACCTTGATAGCCTCTTGAATGAACAAGACTGCAATCAACATGCCAAAAAGCTCACCCGCAACCCTTGTAAATCTGTTTATGATATTGGCGGCATTGAATATTGCTATAAGAAACAGCAAGAGAGCAGTCCAGACACAAACCCTGAGATCTTAATAATATCAAATCAATTAGACTTTGGTTTCTACTGTCAGTGTTAAAATGACCATGGGCTATATAGAAAATGTTTTTGTTACCATCCTGCCCAAGCCAAAAAGAGTTCTCGTCCCAAGCCATCCCTATGTTTGGCAAAGTTGTACAAATAGGTGTACATAATGATGGTGGGTTCTGCAACCCCTAGAATAAGGAGCGGTTGGCCGCCAAAAATTGAGTGTATGATTCCACAAATGGCCGTAGAAGCAAGTGTTTCAACTGTGCTCAAGCTTCCATCTATGCACAAAACAAGAAATCCGTTCAGCCTCATAGCAAAAGAAACTATCACTATTCTTTACTTTGTGCATACTCCATAGTATTAGTACAGAAGATCTCCTGGTAATGAGTTAAGACATGCAAGGAAAGAAGACGAAGAACCTGTGTCTCTACTCAGCTGCTCGCCGAAGGCAATAACAGGTAGAGCAGAAGCAAAGAAAATATAGGTAGTTGGCGCCAATATCCTATCATTTATGAAACAATGACTTCTCATTAGAGAGATATAGTTTTCGAAGAAGTGGCTTGATTTTCTGAAGTTTTTTGTAAGAAACTTACCCAATTCCTGAACAGACAGCAGAAGTCCAATCTTCTTTATAATACTGTGCTCTTCCTCGAATATCGTTAACAACTCCCTTGAAAGGTGTTTTAAAGCGCTCCATTTCTGCACAAGATCAGAAAATAGCTTGAAGAAGGGGTCCATGACCAAAAAGTTTTTAGATAAGAACGTGTAGCCACAATCATAGAAATTGCTAAGAGAGTAACTACGACAATAGTATGATTGGAAAACATTGCAGATGAGCTCAATAATGGGACACCAAAAAAGTTATATAATGAAAAAGAAAGGAAATATATGGTTTTACACGTTCAAAGCAAACAAGAAATTAGAAATCCAATTATCTTGTAACCCAAAATCCATCTTTCCATTTTCTCCGACATTTTTTTCCATAGATGATTCTGATAATTACAAAAGTTATCTGAAATCATTTTTCCATGTACATGCAATGGATAGATAGAGCCCAGAAAACCAACGAGTTCATTACCCTTCTCACCATATATATTTTAATAATGAAGAAAGAGGTATCATGCAGGTAGGAAGCCATGGTTGACGCAGATTACATAAAACGGTGTCATGAAAAAAGAGATAGAAGCAATATATATCTTGAAGAAGATCACTCGTAATACTGAATACTAGCTAGTACCTGAGTTGTTGTTCTAGCCAAGAATATCCAGCAAGGCTCGCGGGAGATTTGGCCGGAACTCTAAGCAGTTCGGTGTGGGGTGGCCTGGTGAATATTGGATGTGTTTTTTCACAAGTGTTTTCTCTATGTATTGTTTGGATATGGGCAAGGAGGAGAAAGAGAGGGGCAACGACCAAGGTTTATGAGGGGGGGCAATCCATTTCATAAGATATGATTCATTCTACTCAAAACACTCATCATTTTTGCTCTCATTTTAACTTGAGCGTGGGGTGTCTTTACAAGTATATATCATCCCCCATTACTGGACGTATGAAGCTCTCCTAAAGCTTGAGTTCTGTTTGCTAAGGTCAACCCAGGTAGCCGACGTTATTGTGGATTAATATATAGTATAGGTGGAACAAGTTCAATGGCCGTGGCCTGTGTACCAATCAAAGTATTAAAGATTGACTTAAACAAAAGGATTGGATCCTACTGACGTCATGGTTGCACGTGGGCGCAAAGATTATCTGTTTACAAGCTTTTGGGTGTCTCTTTTCCAATGTCCAAATATTCAAGCACACGAAATTGACCAAGAAAATCCTGAAGTTTATATTTCTTTGTTGCACATGCGTGGATTATTTCAGTACTTATCTTTTTTTTGAAATAATAATACTTAAATTTATTCTAAATATTAAATACATTAAGGTATTATAACAATTCTCATGTAAACCACTTAAAAAAGAATGGTCAGTTAAAATGATGGGTTAAGAGAATGAGCTAAGTTTCTGTGGGAACTAATGGATTGCATTTTGCAAACACATTTACTTTTTGATATGGGATAGCTTTGTGATAGACATTACATGTGAAAATGTGTGTTGCGGGTGTTTCGCTTGAGTGAGACTGTAAGAGGCCACTTTAACAAGAAGCTCGTGAGAGATAGATAATTCTAAGTTTCTAAGTCATCCATTTGGTTTCGGGGAAAACATCAGGAATTGATAAACCGAAAAATGTCAGTGTGTGTCACTGGCTGTGAAGTACTACAACTTGGCAATGAGAGAAACTTTGTTTATGCTCATGTTTGTAATCACCACTAGTGGATGATTTTGACGTATTAGTTTGGCGAGGGGTAGAAAAGAAATGGTTTGTTCGTTTCGATGTTTGGAAAAGATAAATGAGTGTGATTTTGCTGTAGTGATGAAAATTGGTACGACATTTTCGGCTTTTGTTGGCACTGGCTGCACTGGTTCCAGAAAAAAAAAAAAATACAACAATTATTTATGGGTCATTAAATTGGCTTCCACTTGTATTTCATGAAAAAAATTAAGTACTTATAAGCTATTAGGATTAAAGTACTTATTAGTTCAAACCTTCTACCATCATTCTAAAAAAACAAACCTCAGCTGTCCGAATCAAACTTTATAATCACTTCACTAGTTTTGCCTTTTGAAAAATCAGCCGATTCTCTCCAAAATTAAAAAAATTGGACTTAATTAAGTTAAACATAGACTAAATCATCAACTGTTCATGTTAATTTCAAGTTATATAATAAAAAATTGTTTAAAACTATATAAAAACAAAGCCTTAAAAACGTAAAGAAAAATATAAAAGGATACACTAAGTCTTTTGTACTCATTCTCTCTAGTCTCTACATATCCGTTTATTAATTTGTTGATAATATATATAATTATTTAATTTATTTTAAATATATTTATTACATCATTTAATTTGACTGATAATTTAATTAATTAATTGAAGCATGTATTATTCTCTTCTCTTTTTTTTCTTTTTTTGCTGATAAAATTATGGAGTGAAAACTTTACAATCCTAGACTCGAGAGCACATTAAGTATATATCCTTCTTAGTGTAATGATTCCAGTAGAATTCAAACATGAGATTTGCCCCTAAAAATTACAAACTGCTACCACTTGAGACAACCGACTACCTTAGGTATATTATTCTCTTCTCTAATTCTCAGTTAAACTAGTTTTTAAAACATTATGTATAAGGAAGTGCTGGATTTTCTAGAACCATCTCGTGGTGTCAATGTCATTATTGATATTGCACCCAAAAAAATGTCATTATTGATATTTATAATCGCTTTTTGGCAGATGAGAGTTTTTATCTTTTTCTTTTGAGATAAATAATAATAATAATAATAATAATAATAAACGACATGGATCTTGATAATATTCGTTATGGAATAGTTTTTTTTGGGGGGTGAAGTCGTTATGGAATAGTTTATGTTGTGGTTTGTGATAGGAAACGCCTTTAATTAATGGTCCCAAATTGTTATTGCCCGAGTTTATCAAAAATAAATGTTATTGGCAGATTGTGTTTATGCAAATACATACCAAATCTAATATTCAAACCAACAAATTTGATATGGCACCAACTACACAGCTAGAAACAAACGTTATTACGCGTATCAAGTACCTAGGCGGCTAGGTTGATTTTATATGGCATTAAAGAATTAAGTTAAAATCTATACGACATAGAAAATCATAAATAAATATAAATTGGTCCTTGACTACAGAGGCGGTGACGCCCAATCTACGTTTGTGTTTACTTTTCGGTATGGATAGGGTTTTCTGTACAGATAGGTTAGGGAGGTAGAGTGAAATATAAAATGAAGAAAACAATTGTAACCATAGTATATAATATAAGAGTTGTTATGGTATCTGAAGTGATTAGTATTTAAGGTGAATTATTAATTATTTATTGATTAATTATTAATTTTATAATAAATGTTAAAAAAATTATTAAATATAAATAACAACTAATAAATGTTTAACAATTTATTCTGAATATTGATATCCTAATAAAAAATATAAGTATTGAAATAATTCTCAATATATATTACTAGCATACTTACAGAAGTCATAATGACTTGCTTTATCAATTTTTATTTTTTATTTTTTTATTTTTGAATAAAATAAAAAGTGGATTATATTTTTTTAAATTTTTAAATAAGATAAAAAAAATAAGTAAATAAGAAGTGTTTAAAATCAATTATAATTGTAAAATAAAAAATTGAGAAATATTTATAAAGTGAGAAGTTGAAAAGTATTTATAAATAATTGTAGCTGTTAAATAATGATATTTACAATTTAATTATTTTTATATTTATGTTTAAATAAATAATAATGATATTTTGTGAATAATAAAATTGGATACTAAAATAGAAAATTTCCGGATAGCATTTATATTTTACTTGCTTGTACTAAAAAACATAATTGCAAAAAAAAAAGATTAAGAAGACGTTTTCAAGAGATGTTACTTGTTAGTGTGCGTTTGACTTGTTTTCGTTTTTATTTTTATTTTTAGTTAGATGTATTTTTATTATAATTATAAAAATGACATATTATTTTTATTATGTTTTAAGTTTTTTAAATTTTGTAAAGAATATAGTAAAAATAACTAAAAATAATAAAATGTTATTTTTATCATTTCTTTCAAAATATTTTAAAAATAAGAAACAAAATAAAAATAAGATAATATTTTTATAATTATAATAAAAATATATCTAATTAAAAAAAGACTGAAAACAAACCAAATATATTTTTAATTGATTAATTGTTGGTTTAGTTTTTTAGTTTACAAAACTAGTCGTTGGCGTCACTAATGAAGCTTAATCTTTTGTCTGCTTTCGGTTATCTTTTTCTCCCGTTCTCATGATGGGAGTTTTAAGATCAAATGGAAATATACAAAGTTGGTCTCCTTTGCAATAATTGTTCACATTAATTATGAAAGTAGGAAAGGTTTCCAATGGATTTCAATTTTTGGATTTGGATGTTGATGCTTAAATGTTAGTTTAATGTTAGTTTAAATGGATTAGGTTAACCCATGACTCAATACTTGACTACTTAGGTACAAAACTACTTAGGTTTAAACATTAAGTCAGCATTTAAAAAAATTAATTAATTCATCTAAATGTATCAAGCTAATGTGAAGGTGCACTTTTGAGATCATTTGGGGAGAAACATATTCTCGGTTAACACGAAAGTTGGCCTAAGAATAACATTGTTGTATAACAAAAAAAAGGGGGGCTAAGGTGATGTGAGGATATATCTTTAAGATCGCCCGATGAAGAAATTAGTTTCGGTTGACACATAAGCTAGCTTGAGGATACTCTTATAGTACAATAGAAGAAAATATTTGTTTAAATGGTGAGTAGATTAGGTAAGTTGTACCATCCGATACTATAAAAGTCTCGTACACTTATACTCACATTGTTGAATATATTTTTTGTAAAATGAGAATTTTACAAGTCCAACTATTAGATCATTTAATATTGTCATGATAACCAATGCATACTAAATTTAAGATAAATTAGACATTCATATATATCTAATATAATAATTGCTATTTATTTATATTTTGAATTATACATTAAAATAAAAGTAATTTGATAAAGTATCATTTAATTTTTAAATTTAATGAAATTTTATAAGAGATACACCTACACAATGAGAATTTTAAATTCAATGGTTGAATTGATGAAATTTAATATTTAAAAAAAAATTATTTAAATGAGTAAGTGTGGAAAGACTTACCATTAAAGTAATGAATCCCCATCCTAATGACCAATTTTTTGTAGAATGAGAAGTTCACAAATCCAATCATTAAATAATGTAATATTATCTTGATGATCATACATATTAAATTTAAGATAAATTAAACTTTCATATGTATCTAATCTAATAATTGATATTTATTTATATTTTGAATTATACATTTAAATAAAGTAGTTTGATAAAATATCAAATAATTTTTAAATTTAATAAAATTTTATAGAATTCATCTACTCATGAGAATTTTTAATTTAACGGTTTGATTGATGAAATTTAATATTTAGAAGAAGTTATTTAAGAGTATGTGTGAAAATACTTATTGTTAAAATAAATGAATCCCCATCCTAATCGACTAGAATGAATTCAAGAAATGGAGTAACAGCTACCTGTTGCATTGTTGTTTTGTTTTGATATCATCGTTCACACAGTCTACAGTACCTAATTTGAGGGTTTTTTTATCACCTTGTCAATCATATCTTTCAAAACTGGATTCCCCCCCCCCCCTCCCCGCGGGGGTAATCCATCAACAATGGTTACGGTCAGAATAGCAAGTTATCAAGATAAGATATGAAAATGTGGACTAATAGTGAAAATTTTGAATAATTAATTAAAAAATTGGTAATTAAATTTTTGTGTTTTTATAAACTAGTAAAAGTGAGTTAATAGCTGACTAAAATGCAAAGAACTTCCTCTAACTATGAGTCAAGTTTAAAATACCACCTTATATTTTCAAATTCACTAACACAACTCTCTAAATTAACGAAACAATGTCTAATAATCATTATGTTAATCTTCCGTTCAAATCTCTAACGGAAAAGTAGTCACATCATTACATGTGTTTGTTTTTTCATTAATTTCACTCAAATCATTCTCATTCAACCCAAATCATATTTCCTCCAAATCAAACACAACTGAAAAGTTAGAGTTTTATAAATTGGTAGAAAATCTTTCTTACTTACCTAATGTTATACCTACAAAAAGAGACCTAAAGATGATTTGAAAGATAAATATTAATAATTTGATGTGATATTAGTGAAAATACAAATACTTGTAGTCAGATAACTACTTTTCTATTAGTGATTCAATTGGAATATTAACAAAAGGGTTATTATACACTATTTTGGTAGTTTATGAAGTAATGTTGGTGAGTTTAAAAGCACAAACAATTTTTTAAACTCGACCCATAGTTAGAGAGGATTCTTTACATTTTATCCTTAATAGTTTGTAAGATTATAAGTTTAAACTTTTTATTTAAAAAAAAAAGTTTCAGGGAAGGTGGCACATGCCATTGAAGGGCACCACATGCTCCTCCAGTTCCAAATCCTGAACATACATGATACATCCTCGGTTACAGCCTATTCTCGTCCTTTTCAGCTAATTTTATGCATGCACCCATTTTTTTTCTTTTTCCCTTCAGATTGTTTAGCTTCATGGTTTTGTTTCACCACCATATAACATCATTTATAAACATATTAAATAATTTTTGAAAAAGCAACTGGCTGAGAAATGACCATTTTCAATTTAGCCTCGTTGTTCTATCATGCCAAGATCATGGCTTTTGAATTTGATCATGTTCATATGGATCTTTCTGGGAAGATGGGTTGAGTCCAAGATCTCTTGATCAAAATGACGAGACCACCACACAATTATTTGAATTTGATGAATATTGTATGCCTAATCTCTATAGTTTAATGACTGCCCTCGTGGGGATTGACAAGAAAAATTCATATCAGCGCCAAGCCTGTGAATGAATTAATAGATTATAAGTATAGAATGGTGTGTGTTGCATAGATTAGCATTTTAACAGGTCAAAAGTATGAATTAATAGTGTTCGGCAGCCGAAAACAAAACCATGCTAAATTATATTCATTCCCAATGAGATGATAAATTTACAAATGTGTTCTTCCCACTTTCTTTTAGTGGGAAATGACAAGCGACACAAACGAACATAAACTTTGACAGCTAAAAAAGGTGGGATTAGATAGAGAAGATACAGGTTAAAACCCCTAAAACTAGCACATCAAAAACACCCAAGAGAAGAGATGCCCTTTGGTCTCTTTCTCTTGAAGTAATACTGCTTAGAAAGAAAAAAGAGAAGGAAAGAAAAAACCAAAAGAAAGTCGGAGGAAGAGGAAGAGATCAAAGCCCCCTACAATAGATAACAACCCTATGTATATTCAGCTTGAAAAGAAATGAACTATTGGCCTTGCGAGTCAGATACAGACAAGAGTCTACTAATGAAGGGTGATACAGCAGAGAGTAATGCCTTTGGACACTCCTCATGGGGTAGATGGCCACATCCAGATATTGCAACCAGTCTCTGCATGTGAAATGGTAAGAGAAGCATTAGGAAAGTTGATAAGGCAGAAATCATGTCATGATAAATGCTTGGGAATTTTAAAATTGGACAAGATTACAAGTCCAGCTACATCCCTCATTTTCATTCCATTCATTTTGCACTCCTAGGATACTTGCAGAATTTATAAGGTTCGAGGAGAATGTATGAAAAGATGGTGACTAGCAGGATACTTACAGAATTTACAAGTTTTGAGGCCATAGCTTGACAAGATTTCAGAGAGACGAGGGAATCTTCAGCACCTGCAATGACCAACACTGGAATGTCTTCTACAGCTTGGAGCAATGATTCTGCATTTTTTGCTGAAAGGATGGTTTCAGATGACAATTTACCAATCTCATGAAGTGCTTCATCCCATCCTTCTACAGATAGCGGAGCCTAAACACATATAGAAACAGTCACATCTAACGCAAGTCAATAAATTTCTGAATCCAGAAATGATGCTCAATAAAAGGATGACAAAACAACACCCAGAAGGAAAGTAAAGAAAGACAGAGATCATGTAAAAAACTTACACCCTAAAGTCTATAATCGAAAGGCAAACTCCACCATGATTTACCAGGACAAGAAAAAATTATTCCAAAACTTTCACCCCACTCTCTCCGGAAAAATGTACAAGGTATAAAACATATACATAAAGACTAAAGAAACTTCTATATTCATTATGCCAAACTAAAACAAAGCAGAAACCAAATGTTGAGTGTTCTTAGGCACTAACAATTAGTGATAGCACATTATACGGCATTTATCTCTATGTTAGGTTATCATTTATGCCAACTACTGAGTAACATTTTCTGCGAGTCCATTCCAGGCAATTAATTATCTTCACAGTTTGAAACATAGAAAAGGAGACAGCAATTCAAAATTATATCTTGTAAATATAGCTTACGGTACACATACCTTATAGAGAGTCAAAACTTCTGTTGTCAATTTGGTAGCATCATACCACGCACGCCGATTCACCACTTGAGTGATTTCCGTTCTTAGTAGAGGGCGAACCAAATGCTTCTTTCCAAGTGAGGTATGCAGAAGGATTCTTGCAAAAGAAGGAACCACTTCCCTTGACAAGCTAGCATTTAGCAATACAACCCCTTTCACAGTAACCTGAATGACACAGAACAGATTGAATTATGCACATCAACTACAAAACTTATATATCCTCAATATTAAAAAGTAGCTTGCATAGGACAACTTTCTTGAACGCGAGCAACATGACCAAAGCAACTGATATCTTCATATATTATCAATGAATAGTTACACATCAAGTTACCTAACTTAGTCCTTGTCCTGGAATCCAGTTTTTTATGTGTTTTGATTATTTTGTTGCATAATTTGCAACTAAAATATAGGCATATGTGACCCAATACTACATGAACCTGCAATTACTGACTTAACAATAAATGAACAGTTTACTAACCTAAGGGAAATTTAATCAAGTGCGCAGATTATATTTAAAGTACAACAATAGCTAAGCAATGTGCTACCCAAGAGCGCTGGAATTAAAAGGCTTGATCCTTTTTCTCATAATATAATGCCAGGCTAATTGCTAAGATACAAACCATAACCACATTCAAGCCGACCCACCTGAATCACTTTCTGACCTATAACTCATGGTTGCAGCCTGAGGCATCATTTAATCCTTTGCCCATTAATTGTCACCCTAATTCATAATAAATGTTAAGCATATATTCACCTTATTACAAACTAACAAAGTTCAATTAAAACATGCATTGATGACATATCATGACAAAAATAAAGGAGTAGAACTAAATAAAGGAGTAGAACTACAAAAACACATTATGTTCTTGCTGAATTTCCTAACCCATATTGTGGTTTAGTTGGAAGTTTAAGAGGAATCCTTGCTATTATAATACATCAAATAACTTCATAACTAATTAGACCACTTGTACAGGTAATTTCAACAACTTTATATCTAGATAAAAGCTAAGCTGCAACATTTGGCTAATCAAATTCATTAAGTCACCTTCTTAGTGCAAAAAAAAATAAAGCAAGAAGAAATACTCACATTGAAAGAATTCATTGATGTTTGAACTCTTTGTGCAGCCATCAGAGCAAGCAACCCTCCATCATCATGACCAATTAGCACCACTGAAGAAAATCCAATCTCGGAACAGAAAGATAAAAGCAAGTCAACCTGAAAAACTAAATCCATCAGATATGTAATTTCAGATAAAATCTGGATTGAAAACTGAAAATAAACTGAAAAAAAAAAGGGCTGCCTTATTGAATGTTTATGCTGCTTGTCTCCTTTCTATTTGATTTTTTCTCCTTTACAAGTTTCTGTAATCCATGACACCTAACTCACATATGATTTCCTTTCTTATTCTGTCCACTAAAGCATAATTAACAAGAATAACAGATATGCAACATTCAATAAGCTCTAGGACTTGGAAGCCAGAAGTTGACTCTCCGTTTGAAAGGGTAGCATTCTGATCATAACCCCAGATAGATAATGAGCTTGGCCTATGCCTTAATACTTGTTTAAACAAGACTAGGAAGCAGAAAATAACAAAATGCTTCTCTCCACTAATGATAAATAATAATCACCTGACTTTCAAGCTTATAAGGATTAGGCAATTCTTTTTCCTCCCAGTCCTCCCGACGCAGCCTTGAACTTAATCCCCAACCAGGCCTATCGAAAGCAGCAACTGTGCAATTACTCTGCCGAGCTAAAGATCCCATCACATGCCTCCAAGAAAAAACTCCTCCACCAAACCCATGTATTAAAAGAATACCTAATTGGCCAATAGCCTCTGAATTTTGCTTCAGAGACAAAGAATCAAGTTTACTTGTTTCATCTTCCCGAATTTCATTTAGGTGCAGAACAGGGATATCTTCAGAAAGAACATGAGAAGTTATAGGACCATCTAATAGAGGAGCGTGTAGAGATGAGCAGTGGAACTGATTGCTATAGCTCCTGTATAGTTGCCGCTGGATTTGCGGAGACATATTTAGCAAATGTCTATTAAATTTTGCCAAACCCCCAGCCATTGATGAAGTGCTGCAACTAGAATTTGATTCAAGGCAGGACGTTGAGGACAAGGTATGTGGAGGTGAACCAGGCAAGCTGAGCTTGTAATGAAGAGTAAGCCCTTGGCATGTAATGAATAAGCTGTCTGAGTCTGCAAGTAATCTGACCAGCAATTCTTCATCACGAGCTGTCCCAAAAGGTCTCCGCCTCATTTCACTGTCACTTTTTGGGGTTCTCCCCCCAGAAGGAGTAGGAGAACGTGGGACCTTCTGATAGCCAGAGAAAACATTTTTGCATGATAGGACCTGCTTATTTAGGCATAAATAAATTAATGTAGTTTTTAACATGTGTGTCACTGTCACCAAAGTGATTAAAATTTAAAAGTCACCAATTAAAGTCTTGCCAATTACAGAAATAAACAAAAGAATCAACATACTAAGCACCACTCTAGCCAGAGAAATAACAGGTAGATAAGATAAATATTGCAAACTTACAGCTTCAGGGTCAACTCGATGAAACAGGAGCTTTCTCCGTGCTCTGCAGCTGGTTCTATAAGCAACCACAGTATGGCCGAGGGCAAACACAACTGATGAGAGAAACAAGACAGGCATTCCCCATGACTTCTTCAAATGGATTCTCTGCCTCGTGAGGGAAACCGAAGCTTCCGCTTCAATCTGGGAATTTACAGTGAAAACACAAGCTTTGACCGAAAGGAGAACAATTGAGAGAAAGGAACACAGAGTCACAGTTCCAAGGTAAGGACCATGTGAGAGAGCAGGGCCATCACAAATCGAATAAACACCTACAAAACAATCATGAGAGAAAGACAACCCCAACATCAGAAAACTACACTAATTAACCATTTTCCCCCACATACAGATTACAAAGTGAGAAAAAAGTAGAATTCATACTTTCAATTGAACTAAGAAAGATATAATATTTCTCATCATTTCGAAAAAGAAAAAAAAAGAGATAAACCGATAGTTCGGATAAAGTAATATAATTAGAAGCACGCTTTACGATTCCTTGAAACTCCAGCAAAGGAAGGATCATTTCAAAATAGAAGCGAAAAAGCAAGCGAACGAAACGCCACCAAAAAGGGAGAGAGAAAGAGAATGAACCATACAGATAATGATAACGGATCTTATGACCGAAACAAGAGGAATATCCATCAAGGAGCTCTTGAAAGCGTATCGACGCAAATGCTCCCTGAAGCCGTAGCACCTGACGCAGGTGAAGTTAGACATTAAAACGCACGGCACCAGCACGTCCACCACCGCCACGAGCACCGGCAGCGACGTGACCAGCAGCGACGCCACCAATGCCACCACGAAGAAAACCGTCCGAACGCACCTCCGAAGCTTCTCGAAGCATTGCCCTCCCTTCGCCATCATCACCGGAACACACCAGAAAGGAAATCCGGCAGCCGGTAACGGTTCAAACAACCACCGCTCCGCGGCTTGCGGGCGGTTACGACCGTCTGAACAAATTTGGTTAGTTAGTTGAAGAGAGATCAATTAGGTGGGGCTCCGAATCCGATATCCAACCGAAACCTTAGCTGAAACGAACATCAGGTCCACCGGCGGAGGCTTGTGAGCCATTTCCGGCGGCGGAGAGAACGAGGAAAGGAAGTTTAGGGTCACCGGAAGGATTGCGTGGCGGCGGAGAAGAACGCCATGTACGACGGGTGAGGGTGGCGGTGGGTTAGGGTTCCGGTAGGAACAAGCGGAGAGAGGAGGGTTGAAGGATCAAAAGCCCTCTCCCATTTTTTTTCAAAAGTTTTGAATGCCTTCTTCCTCTTCCTCCAACCTCTTTCTCGTTTTCTCTTCCTTCTCTCTTTCTTCTGTTTTATGTGCTCTTTTATATTTTCATAATTTCTTTTTTCTTTACTTAAATTTTAAATTTTAAATGAGTTATTATATGGAAATTATTTCAATATTCTTTATTTTTATAAAAATATCAATATTTTTAGTAATTAATAATTAATAATTAATTATATTTCTCATTTATTTAAAATATAAATAAAATAAATATTGTAATTAAGTGACATATATAATTAATTATTAATTATAAAATAATATTGATATTAATATTAATATTTATATATATGCTAAAATTAAATATATAGAGATTTTCTCAGGATTCTTTTGGTTTGGTGGTTAATGAAGAATCACTGTCAGTATTGGCAGACAGGAAATCATCATTAATTAGAATAATTTATCTGACACTATTTGGTTCAGCCTGGTGCATACCTGGCAACTTTTTTCGTGATTTCACCAAATCAGCCTTTGCATTTGCTCAGATTATATGGTTATTGGACAGATTTGTACTTGTAATCATAATATACGATACCATTTTTTTAAGTTTTTTATTTTTATTTTTAATTAAAAATATTTTTATTATAATTGTAAAAATGTCATTTTATTTTTATTTTAAAAATTTTATAAAAAATTAATGAAAATAATTTTTTTTATTTTTATTATTTTTTTCACAAAATTTTAAAAATAAAAAAATAACATAAAAATAAAGTAATATTTTTATAATTATAATAAAAATACATTTGACTAAAAATTAAAATAAAAAATAAATCAAACAGAGTCTAAATTTGTTATTTCCAATTTCAAAATTATCATAAAATTCTAAAAAAACGTTTTTTATATACAAAATGTGTTTTGCTATATCAATATTCAATGCCCAAACATCATTTTTTGTACCCGAACCGAAATGATAACGTATAGTGCAAAATAATGATAAAGATTGTATATGTCTGTTTCATATAGAAAACCAGATGTACGTTCCAATCTCATGTGCTCCGTCAAAATTCAAAAGTTTGATTTCTTAATGGATATCTGTGATTCAAATAATAAAAAAATGAAAACTAATCACATACTGGGAGGAAACAAAATTTGAACCAGAGAATTTTTAATAATATATTTTAAAATGTGTATTCAAAATTATTTATTTCTTGTGACCTAGAAAATAATCACATAAAAATATTTAATTAACCAAAAGTACAAATGGCACGATCTTCTTGAGCCAAGAAAGTGAAGAAACAGTATCAACTAATTCGATTTTTAAATTAGCAAGTACTTAGCCACGCATCTTAAATGGCTATCAAATGTTTAGACAACTAAGAACTAGTCATCACTGCCATTGTCATTCTACGTGAACGCCATAAAACTAAACGTTTTCATAGTTGTATCGTGTGCATGATATCAAGGGTGATTCCAAAAGCTGGGTTTTCTTCTCTCTTTTTTTAGCTGTTAAAATTGACTTATTGAGATCAGAATTGCGTTGTGTTGGCGAATATGTATGGGCTGTTTTATATTAGTGTTCACTACATAGAAAAGTCTTGGAAAAGGATTTTTTTAAAAAAATAAAAAAGAAAATTTATTATTATTACACTTGAATGCTATGTAAGTAGTTGGCATGCGTTGTTTTTCGCATTAGTAGTTGGCATGCTTTTTTTTTCTCGCATTAATCGTTGGCATGCTTCTTTTCTTTTTGTTTTTCATAATAGTAGTTGGCGTGCTTTGACTATAATTAATAATTAATTTTTATGAAATTGTACCATCTAGATTGTTGCTTACTTGTCCTTTTTCTTTTTCCTGCATTTCAATAATACAAAAGAGTACCAACATCATTCTTACGTAACCGCTATATTGGTTTTCAATTTATTTTAAACTTCTTTTTATTATATATGTTACGCATTTATATTTCCAATTAAATAGATTGTTGTCTAACGTTATCTCTTTTTTTTTTTTTACTTGGTCTAACATTATTTTTGCTACAAAACCGTATAAAACTAGTTACAACTTTACATATATATATACATATATATATATAAATATATGTGTGTGTGTGTTTTAATGCACAATACTCTCATTGTTCAACTATCCTCCATGATAGGCCGTTTATTGAATATGAAGTTAGATACAGTCACTTACTTGGTGAATATTGCAAATTTGATTTTGCTTTGCTCCCCGCTACCAATAACCTGCCTAGATTGGTTTAGTGGTTGCTTCCTTCACGTGATGTTGTCAAAGTGAATATGGATGGGAGTTCTATGGGGAACCAGGACGTGCAGGGGGTGGTTTGCTAAGAAGACACGATGACATTTTGGATCAGGTGCTTTTCTAGCTTCATTGGTTTTTTGAATAACTTCCAAGCTAAGCTAATGGCTACCCGGAGAGGTTTGCAGCTAGCTTGGATATGGGGTTCAGGCTTGTGATTTGTGAAATATATTCTTTTGAGAGTGTTCGTCCGGTTCTGGGCGCTGTTGGGGACTTACATCTCAACCATAGCTTTATCGTGAACATCAAGACCATGTTACAACATGATTGGGAGGTGTCTCTCATACGTGTTCTCCATGTAACAAATAACTATGCAGATTTAATTATTATTTTTATTTTTATTTTTGTTAAAAGTGGGGCGACTAGTTATGACTTATGAGGATCTTGCCATTTGGATGCTCCCCTAGCTGGGATGAGTTAGGATTTAGATTTGTTTCCTTTCAGTTGTACCCAAAAAAAAAATGAACAGGATGCTCGATGGTATTGTGCAAAATTAATCAACCCTAAAATGTATTATGAGATGCCCTTTTTCTCTACCAATAAAAAAGTATTAGAAGTCATCAAGAATTCACGAAAAATAGAGAAAAATTTATATTTACACACTAGATCTTTTATAGGTATAAAGTAATAATTCTTCTAGAATGGTCATAAAAAAAATAACTTTCTAAAATACTTTTAACTCATCAAACAATGTTGGATATTCTAATTTTACTACAATTAATTAACTCAAATTACCTAAAATAACTACATACAATCTTTAAGAATGTTACTTACCAAAAAAAAAATTACAGACAAATTTAAAAAATAATACATAATTAAAATACCCTCCTAATTATTATACATTATTTTCTTTAAACATACACTATTTCATCTTTGACATTCAATTGATATGAGAAAGTTAGTTTTAACAAGTTTTGGTATAGTCTGAGTGCCAAATCCATTAAAATTATAAATAAGTATCTTTTCCTTTAACATGAAAGATAGAAAAAATCTTTCATGTACATAAAAAAGTATTTCACCCATATTAAAAGTGATATTTTAACTAAGCTGTTTTGTTTTGCCTTTTCAGCAATCCAAGATTAACATGACCTATTTAATTATGAATTTAATTTTAATTTACTGTAAAATTTCTTTATACTATCATCTAATCATATATTCTTATATTGCCAAAAGAGTTTGACTATCATAGCAATTATTTAAGAAGTCTAACTCTTTAATAATATGTTAAAACATGATTAGATGATAGTGTAAAGAAACTTTATACTGACAGTTGATTAGAGTTAAATTCTTCAATTATTTCTATTCATTTTAAAAGATATATATTAACTTGAGTCATTAAGAATACCTTCTCATATTAAAACTCATTAGCATTATCATGAACCTTTTTAACAATTCATTTATTAATGCACTCATGTTATGATAGGAAAAAAAATTGAAGACTTTGAAATGAAGAATGAAAGTGAAGAAACGGATAGTTTTAATAAAATGAGAGAGAAATTGAATAGGGGCAGCGAGAATTAAGTGGGCGAGTTCTCCGAGAACGTAACAGTTCTGATCTGGTGTGGTCGGGACCAAAAGTTCAAAGAGGAGAGGATCCTGGCTCGAACCCTACTCCCCTGGCTCGAGTTGAGTGTAGTCACCATCACTATCACCTCTACTTGGGTCCTACTCAGTCATACGTTGTTCCCAGTAGCGAAAAACTGAAAATTTTGAGGGAGAATGAAATTATTAGCTTGACAAAAAAAAAAGTGGTGGGGGTAATTCTTAAAGAATATGACAGTTATCTAATTTACGATTTGTAATTACATAAGTTACTTAATTATAGACTCTAAAAATTTGTCAATATCACTTTCAACAAGATTTAAATAGTTTAGTTGTTTAAACTGAGTAATTGATAAAAATAATTTATTTAAAATTTTAAACACTTACAAATAAAAAAACCAAATCTTAATATAATAAATGAAGACAAAAAATAATAAAAAGATAAAAATGATTAATTAATCTCTTATTATATAATGTTACTGTAGCAACAACTAGTTTTTTTAAAATAAAAAAATTTGGGGGCAGCTTAGCCACAAATGTAGAAATGTTCGGCCAGTGCCTGTTCCTTTTTAATGTTTTCTTTCATTATAATCTCAGTCAAATTCTGGCATTTAATTGATGTGACAAAATTCCATTAACTTGTTTTTCACTTGTGTACTTCAAATATATTGTGCACAGCAAGATCATAAACCTTTTACTAGCCACTTTCCCTTTTGTCTCACGTATGCAATGTATTTGCCTATTTGTCGTGATATTTTACCTAGAGCAAGAGGGATGATATATAAGCAAAGGAAATTGTTCTTCACCTTTCTATTTATAAATTGGGGCAATCTCTTTTAAGATTTTAGAAAGAAAAATATAGAAATGAGATGCAGGGACTGGAAACGATGAATAAATGGCTTTCCCTATATTAAATGGTGATGTTAACTAAATTTTCATGTCATATTCAATGTAACCAAATTTTGGTGCTAAATAAATTTAACAAATTCATAACCTACAAAAATATTTAAGTTAGTTAAATAATATAGATGAAGAATTTAAAACAAATAAATTTTAAAGATAAAGCAAAACTTGAAAAGCAATTAAGAAACAAAATTTAATTTTTATTGATTAAAACCATATTTTAGTCTCTAATATTTAATTTAATTATTAATTTCGTTCCTAATATTTTAATTTTTTTAATTTAGCTCATAACATTTATAAATTCATTTCAATTTGGTCTATTCGTCTGTGTATTTGTTATTCACTGAATGAAAATGATAATGTGTCACCGTTAAAAGTAATGTGACATCCTTATTTTACCAGCATGACACTGAGTTAGTAGCTAACTGAATTTTTTCACAAAAAAATGACTTTATTAGTTGACATTTAGCTCTTCATAGATGAGAATGACACCTTTTTTTGATAAATTAATCTAGTTAGTTACTAACTCAATATCACACTGTCAAAATAAGGATGTCACATTACCTTTAACAGTGACACATTATCATTTTCATTCAGTGAATAACAGAGACACAAACGGAGGGAATAAATTGAAATGAATTTATATTTGTCAGGGACTAAATTAAAAAAATTAAAATATCAGAAATAAAATTAATAATTAAATCAAATATAATGAATTAAAATAGAGTTTTAGTCATTTTTATTAAATGATGTTTATTCAAGTTTGTCACATCAAAGAGATAAATTTGATGAAATTGATGGAAAAAATTAATATTATTTTAAACTATAAATGAAAAATACAAAATAAATAAAACTTAAGAAACAATATTTAAATTTCAAAATAAGTCAAAAATATTAAAAATATTTTTTATTAAAAATATTTTTTTACTCTATCGAAAAAAATAAATAAGAACATTTTTAATAATAACAATAAAAAATTAATTCAATAAACAATGATTATTTAAAATCAATCCTATGAATACTCCTTGAAAGGAAAAGACAAAAGAGTTTTATTTTTTTGGCTTTTTGGCCATCTAATATAGTTTTAGAAATAAATTACTCAAATGCAGATCATTTTAAACATATTTTTTGGATGCTGTCATTTTTGA
The DNA here is from genome assembly GCA_023212625.1 of Styphnolobium japonicum. NCBI lineage: Eukaryota > Viridiplantae > Streptophyta > Magnoliopsida > Fabales > Fabaceae > Styphnolobium > Styphnolobium japonicum. The sequence continues at coordinate 5,890,402 of JALBWW010000007.1, read as the reverse complement.
CAGTGTGTCGTTATTTTTTTTTAAATTATTCCACGTGTATTACACCAAAGCGCAAGGGGTGATACACGTCATTACGCCAACACTTTATGCGTGATACACGTCATCACGCCAGCACTTTATACGTGATATACATGATCACGCTAAACACACTGACGTTATAGTACATATTACGCCTTAATAAATGACATGATAAAATAAGTACCGCCTAATACATTAACGTGACAATGATAATCTGAAAAAAATATAATAAATTAAAGATAAAACTACAAATTAATAAAACAAAAAGTCAAAACTTTGAAAAGTCATAACTTTTAATTTGTTTGTCTAATTTAGACGCATTTTATATCAATTCCATATAATTTTTCGAGGCCAGTGCAACGCAAACTACTGAAGGCGATTTGGTACAATAGAATTCCACATCTTACTTTGTAAGTTATGAGGCTTTTTATGAAAATTGTATAAGTATTTCATGAAATTAATGTTAAACTCATTTTTTTCTTACTTTTATAATAATTTATTTTTTTTATTTTATATTTTTATTAAATATTTATATATTTTGTACCTTATACGATATGATTACTTCATATACCCTATCATATACACATTACTAACACACATATCGAATATTGTTATTTTTACCAATACTGACTGTTAGCATTTTTTTTTAATGTTCTACGTGTGTCACGCCAAAGCGCTAGGCATGATACACGTCATCATGCCAACACGAGAAGCGTGATATATATAGTAACATTAGTGTGTTTAACGTGATCATGTATATCATGCCTAAAGTGTTGGCGTGATGACGTGTATCACGCCTTGCGCGTTGACGTGATACACGTGGAATAATTTTAAAAAATAATGACATGCTATCAAAAATAATAGCATCTGATAAATATGTTTGAAATGAACTACATTTGAATAATTTGTTTTTAAAATAGGGGAAATGGGCCAAAATGCCATAGTTTTTTTTTTTTTGAAGAGCATAGTTTTTTAATTGAAAGACAGTTTTCTGTTAAGAAAGAAGACAAAGCGTTTATTCGATTTAAATAATTAATTAATTATAGTATCGGCGTGGAGTAGCCACTAGCCAGTGCACAGTGGCCACGCTTTTGGCATGCTCACCTTCCCTTGCCTCAATGCCTCAGGTTTCACTTTACTTTTGCGTGCAGCAGCATGCGCATTTTGAACTCTGTTTTTATTATTTTTTTAAAACATTTCCTTGGTTTTAATACACTGATATAATTTTATTTTTTTTCTGGACACATTGGCTAACTTGTTTTGCTGGGAGCTTCTGACAATGAGGTCAAGTTTCATGTGAAATTGATATTGTTTTCGGGGGCTACTGATATGGTCACGCATAACATACTAGTAGCTCATGTACAGTAAAAAATTCAAGTGTGAATCAAAGAAGTTTAATATTAGTTAGAAATTGATTAAGTGGGAGTTATATAAGTGAGAAAATGCATAAATTTAATGCTTTAAAACTTTTAATCAAGATGTGGTCATCACTTAAAGTCCATTAATAAAGATCTTTCCTACTCCCCTGACTGCTTAACAATTACTTTTCTTACCAAAGGTCTTGATCATCATGATAAATGATTGAGATTTAATCTCCATTTGTTTTTTATCTATGTTTCATACATGGTTTGATACAAACTGTTTTCTATAATCTTTCGAAGTTTGGATTTTAACATTAAAAACAGTCAAATCTTCTTCTTTCTTTTTTTATCATTTAAGAAGGAGAAAATCTTTTTCTTTTCAATAGAGCCACTAATTTTGCTATCAAGTTTTATTTTTCTTCCGTTAAAAAGAGAGAAATTTTAGGTTTATTTGGGATTGGAAAAACGGTGTATGGCTTCGTTTGAACTTTGAAGGGAATCGCCAGACCCCAATAATCAATTTATCAGAGAAAGAATGTCTCAAAAGGGAGGCAAGCCGAAAAATGGTTGCCCAAAAAAGGAATTGATGTGCCTGCAAATTGCAATACAAGCTTTAAGGGGTAAGGTTCTCTCTTCAATTCTTTTTCTCGTATGAAAAATGGAGTAGGATTCCATTTTGCATTGTTAAGGCACATCACATAGGCAGGGTAGCAAGTACCAAGGTACCCAGTACAGCCTTGTCTGGCAATGGGGGCAATTAATCGATTCTTTTCCTTTAGCCATAATGATTTTTAGGTCCATACGTGGAAATGGAAGAAAACATGGTAGTTGATTTGCCCACTTGGTTGCCTAAATAAACGTCATTGATGATTCTTCTCCTCGTACAGTTATATCTCTCCCATGTGCTCCTTGTTTGAGGTCGTCCAAAGAAGTGATCCTTTTTTCCCCTACCAATGGTGAGACAAAAGGGAGGCTCAAACTGTTTTAAACATGGAAATGGGACGCAAGGGCAACTCAAAAGGCGGGTGAGGGCGATATATATTGAAATTTGAGGCACCTTTAGTCAATCCAACCATGATGTTGCTGATGTAGGACTGGCCCCTTTTTATTCCTCCCTTACTCTGGACTCTGGTGACAGGATCCTTTGTTTTTATATACATGCATACACAGGATGATCTAATCATACACGGTTTGTCAGTTGGAACAACTGAAGAATCTCTTTTTCCTTTATCTTGTACGTTAACATAATAGTGGCAAGTTGGGAATCACCCTTTTTCTTTCTCTATACTATAGGTTCTGTGTACTGTGCCACTGGGGCCAATAATAGAACTGTAAATGTAGGCTCAATTACCGTAATAGAAACAAGACCAGTGATAAAACATAAAAACAACCCAAATTTTCATTAGTTTTTCATTTATAAATTATTGAATTATGGAGTGGTATTAAATGGAGTCATTTTAGAAAGCGTGTGGGAAACTGCATCTCAAAAGTTGCAGTAGATAAGGAGGACCCCATTTTGAAATGGAGTTATATTTTTTATTGCTTGAGCTGATGCAAATTATGTCGTTTTTTCCTTCTTCCATTAGTAGAGATTAATGATAAGTACTTGGATTCTCTGCTTGGATTGATCGTTTTCTTGAACATACTGGGTCATTTCATTGTCAATGTCAAAATTGTATGGTCAAGGTAAGGTGATAGCCAAATGGACACCAAAAGTCCAAAACCATAGTGTTTTGTTGCTAACCACCACTAATCTGAAGTGTAATCATCTTTCAAAATGTTGTTTCCAGCTACCGTTTGTATGGTATACAAGGTCATCAATACAAATTAGGAGGTTTCAATTGAAAGTTAAACAATCATAACCATAGTCACAAAGATAGTGGTAATTTTTAATCTAGATTTTACAATTACTATTAACAGGGTTGTATAATTCTCCATCAAGTAAAATTTGGCGCATGAGTGTGCCTCGTTAATTTTTATGATTTGAGTTACTTTCACATCTTTTTCAGACATGCAAGATTTATACCAATCGATTTTTTATTATAAGAATTTGTTAATTATTGAACAAGACACTCATAATGAGTGTGGTTCCTGTGTAGGGACCCATCCTTATCCAGAAAAAATAGCATAAAAAATGTGAGAATATATATAAATGTCCATACACAAATATATCTAACATGTACTTTCCTTTTTAGAATGAATCAAGGATATCCTTATACTCTTTCGGTGAGAGATTAATTATCTTTAAGTCGAAAAGTGTTATGATAAATTCCTCTCAATAGTAGTGAATCTCATAATTTGAATATTTAACCTCCTTGTAAAGGTCTAAGCCGCTTATCACTTTAATTAACCTATTATCACTTTAATTAACCTATTATTGGTATATTTGATATGTGTTAAACAATCTATTACAAAATGTCATATTTTGTTGCAATTACATATATGAGCATATGATTTAAATTCAAAATCTCTAAATTATAATGTGACTTTGCAATACAACTTTTTATTTAAATGTGAACAAAATATACAATTATAACCCATTTTTTCTTGTTTGTTATGAGGTAATTATATATGGCTATATAATTTGCTTTGCAATTAGTAGGTTTACATGCATGGTTATTAATATGTTTGGATTGAAATTTAAAATTTATTAAATTATGATTTGGGTAAAAACTTATCTCTTATTACTTTTGCCTAAACCATAATTTTAAACTTTCAAACTCCAACCCAAATTAACATGCACTATATCATACAATGAACTGTAGATTCTATGGCTTTATGTATTCCACTTCCAAAGTTGCTTCCTAGTGGAATCAAGTAAACTAGAGAAAACTAAAATATAAGAGGTGGGAAAAGAACATGGCCAATTCAACAAAGTGCTAGAAAAGAATTTCGGGGTGGTGTCAGAATGAGGTTGTTTTCAACACTGGCTTATTTCTTTTCCACTTCCAATGCTCAAATTTTCAAACTAAATTAATTTAAACGTACAAACAAGACTAATTGTATATAATAAGTATAATCTATGAGATAGGAGTGCTTTAATATATACTCTTGTTTATTCAAAGTTTGGTTTTTGTGGACCTGTCCCTACCTACAAAGTGTTGAAACAAAAGACGGTTCTTTGTCCGTTACATTATCAACGAACAATGAAACAATTATACCCTTGAACTTTTGCTATTCATTAACTAATATCCGTTCTCTGTTTCCTTCTCAAGGCACGCAAGAACCCTACAATGCAGGCAACTTGAACCTAGAGTATGTGTCTGGTGTGGTCCCCTTGGTTAGGCTGTACAGCCAGCAACTGCTATGATATTTCCCCACCAGAGCAGGCCTCCAAATCTGTGAACACTTCTACCTGTTTGGATTGTTGCGTTTTGAACCGGTTATATTATTGAAATATTCTTCCTAATGGTGTTCTTAGTAAACATACGATAAAATAATTCCAACACAAAGTCCAGCTTTCTCTTGTCCATGCCTCCATGGAACAATGATGAACGATGCAACTCATTTTCTGCATTGTCTTCATCATAAAGCCTAAATTGTTTCAGCTTATTATAATCACAAGAAATGGAGCCAAGTCAATGACACTTAAAATAAAATAAAATAAATATGACTTTTTTATATTAAAAAAAACAGTCCTCAAAATTTCACATTAGTTTTTTAGTATTACAAGAAAATCTAAAGCATATAGGGTAAAAAATTAGGGGAATCAGTTCTGACAACTGTAGATGAAACTAAAAATACGATATCTTTTAATATTTGGCAGGATGATAAGTCCATGTATATAAGTTTCTTTTTATCATATCTGTTACCTTGAGATGGTAAAATGGATCCTGCAATTAGTCTTCGTGATTGAAAATGGGAATTCCAGAAGACGACAAAGTTCAAGCACATCAATATTGGCCTGATGATGACAAATTATGTGCCAAGAGACAGCATAAGTCTGAAGACGAGCCTAATAATTTTATAAAATTTGTTTTGTTTTGTTTTTTTTTTGGGTATCCTAAGGTATGCACACCTGTGATTTATATTGAAGCTTATGATTTAATGATGTATCGATGTTACACTTTGAATGGGTAGCATTGTCTCGAGAAACCTTCTTAAAAAAGGAATTTTCACTAATTTGTGTGAATTATACAAGATTGAATTAAGAATTAAGATAAAATAATACCTTAATCAAATGAAGAGAGTTTGAAAAAAGGAAATATTACCTCATTATGTTATGTAACTTAAATATTAGCCACAATAATATTCCTAGAGTGCATCTTAGTATATTATATATTCATTCATATTTACTTGTGCACACTTTATTTTTAAATGCGCCGCCACACTCGGGTTTTGTATTCTATTATGTTTGCATCGCTTGCCCTATTTTCTCCCTCTTACTGCGCACCGTTTAGCAAGTTTTAGAGAGTCCAGTCCATCTGCACTGCTAATGATTTTGGGCCCATTCAACCTTGACCGTGAACCTTACCTTCAAGGGCTTCTGCCCGTTCTTTTTCTAGCTCATACTGTGGGCCAGCAGCATTGTTGCTTAGTGGCCCAGCTTGATTAGTTCTCTGCCCAGCAACCCTTTTTTCCCCTCTAGTGCACCACTTTCTTCAATATTCGCACACCTCAGCTCTTAATAGTTAATTCCTAACTGCATCATCCTTGTGCTATTCCATAGCCTTTCAATTTCCCAGCTAAATTCTAGGGTATGATTGGACACAAGAGTTTGGAAGAAAAAGGAGATGAAGAGGGATCCTTTATTTTTAAATTAAAAAGATTATAAATATTTATAAAAATAAATAAGGTATGATTGAAAGTTTATATGATAATATTTAATTTATTTTTTAAAAAAATAAATAAGGAAAATATTTATTTAAAAGTAAAAATTAACCCTCCTTTTTAAACTCCTCAATTCAAATAACAAAAATTTAGGTACACACCATTTATTATAAATACTTCATTTAATATTATATATGTATAAAATTATGTGAATTATGTTTAAAATATAGATTTAATTTTAATTTATTATTTTATACTGTCATCTAATCATGTACTGATATATCATTAAAATTGTTAGACTTTTAAAGTAATTGTTATAATAATCAAACTATTTTGATGAGTTAACAATACATAATTAAATGATAATGTAAAAAAAATTTATACTAACAATAAATAAAAATTAAACTCTTAAAATATACATATCGTTAAAGACTAAAGAGTATAGTTGTATGTATCAACTATTAAACACAACTATTCGCACACCGCTAGCCTTGTTTTCTTTCGTTTCTTGACCGCTTCACAATCGACCAAAGCCACTTTTGCCTGACAATGAGTTGGACTATAAAAAAGGAGCTAGAATCAGCTCTATTTTGGAATTTGCCAAGCAATAATGGGCTTTGCCATATTTCTTCGAAGTCTTGCAAATTGCCTTGTTAAGATAAGGCCACATATACTCAATAAATTTAGATTAAATTATACTTTACTACAGTAAGATTTGTTAAAATTAATTATTAACAAACTCTATATTATAAGAAAAATTTCTTAAGCTTAATATCATGATTTAAAAGAGATATTTCTTCTTTACAAAATCAAATTCACTTTTTATAAATGATAGAAAGAGGAATTCATATATTATTTATTTCTTTAACAAATAATTGATATATTACACATGTCTCTTTTATAGTATTATATATAAAAAAGATTATATTATCATTTTCTCATTTTATTTTCTTTGTTGAGTTTTCTATCTCCTATTCTTGTAAGCAAAAATTATATTTTTAATTAGAATTTAATTTTAATTTATTAGTATAAAAAAAATTTATATTATCATTTAATCATAGTTGATACATTATTAAAAAAGTTAGACTTTTTAAGTAGTTATAAATTTTTTTAATGATTTGATAATATATAATTAAATTATAATGTAAAGTTTACGATGAATTAAAATTAACTACTTATTTGTCATTTATTATTTTTTGTGATTTTTTACAATTATCTATCTTAATTAGTGGCCCACGAGACGAAGGAACTTGCCTCTAAAGATTTTGGACTTATTTGAACAAACCTAGATTCAAATGTATCCCACCCTCAAAGCTTTTTTCTCCTTGTTTAAAATAATATAAGGGTTCGGGCTGGTTGGGCTTGAGAGAATTGTAGAACCCAAATTGCAATCAGAATCGATGATTGGGTTGCTTTGGATATTGGGGAAAAAAATTATAAACAATCATCAAATATAAAAATTGTGAAGAACTCATCAATTAGAGCATTTGGTTTTTATGTTCTCAAAACTAAAGGAATGGCAATAAGTTTTTTTTTTTGTTTTTCAAATTAACCTATAATGTCACAAGTCATATGTATATTACAAATTATTGATACAATGTACCTTATTAAAATAATTTGTTTAAATCATTATTTGAATTGGTATAAAATTATAATATATAAATAATTTGCGATGTATATGGAATTCATTTGGGCGCTTTCTCCCAAATATTGCCGTGAGAAGGAACCATATGGCTGCGCTGTCTCTGACCGGTTTGAACAAATGGGAATACCGTTTTGTCCTGCCTATTTGAAGAAACATCGATATCATATACGTATAATATCGACCTCTGTGACTCTGTCACTGTGCTTTCAAATAAAATCTCTAGGTTAGAGAGGTGAGGATATGATGTTCTCATATTCTGGGTCGTTTCTACTTATGAAAACGTGGACTCATCTCTACCGTTTTTAATGGGGACCATAGATTATCTTCCACTCCACGACGAGGGAGTATCCAAATATGTAAGAGCATCAGAGCATGTATCTTTTTTTTTTTTCCTTTTTTAATGTTTGCTAAAAAAAAAAACAATATAGAGGCTAATGGGCCATCAGGGGCAGTGGGTCAGTGTCACGTTATTAACTCTTGTTTGGATTGGAGAGTCACGGACGGGACGGCTACTTGATGACACACAAAAGCCCAACCAAGTGCCCAACTTGCGTGCAGTGCAGCTCGGGATACTGCTCTATTTCATTTTCATCCCTCCAATAATGCCTTCTCTCATTATATAATTTGTTGAGCTAATGGGCACATCTTATTTTATTTAGGCAAACAAACCTCAGTCCCCCATGTTTTATATTGTTGTTCTAAGATTTGATCTTAAATCTTTTGACTTGGGATGATGATATCAATAAAATTACATTGTTATATCTTCAAATGTCAAATCAGAAAATAAAAATATCTATACACCAAACACAGTTCTTCGCACTTCTAATTGATTGGTATGTGAGCTATACCGAAGGAAAATAGCAATATAGATTTTTTTACAAATTCCTACAAGCATCACAAGAAACATTTTCAATTAAATCAATAGTTTAATTTTGTTCTACCCGTATTATAAAATTATTGTACATTATTATTCACTCATATATGCAATTACATGAAATAAGTATTATTATATTCAAACACTTTTAATGATAGAATAATATATGAATAAATAATAGTCTGAAAAAGTTTTACATTAATAAATAAAAATTAAATTCTTAAATCTATTCAAAGTTTAAACGTTTTATTTTGAGGAATGAACATATACCACAAGGCAGTGGTTCAGATATAGTGATGCAGGAGCAAGCGTACAAGTTAATAATTCGATTTGTTTGTACATGAGAACTTTCGCATTTAATCAAAACTGCAGCATAAGTGGATGCTGGGCTAAGCTAGACAATTGCAAGCAAAAGCTATGCATGTATTAGTGGAATCAATGTATTGATAATGTTCAATTCATTCGCACGAGATCGAACTCTTTGAATTTATGGCCTAATATGTCAAATATAGAAGATTGTTTCAACAAATTTAAAACGTTTATATTTTAAAATTTCACAATGAAATTAAGCTAACTTTATATATTTGTCAATCAATAAAAATATTAGTTGAGTTTAATTTTGATCCACTGTCAGTTTAAAGTTTTTTTACACGGTCATCCAATCATGTATTGTCAAATCATTAAAAAAGTTTGACTATTACAACAACTACTTTAAAAGTCTAAATTTTTTAATGATGTGTCAGTACATGATTGGATGACAATGTAAAATTTTTTTATACAGATAGTATATTAAAATTAAAACCATATTAGTTATACTTATTTCAGCTGGAAACCAAATAGTCATATATACTATATGTATTTTGAGATGTGTAAACCCCACTTGTGGATTTGAGCTCCAGTGTATGCAGGCAATAAATTTTAAATTCCCATCGCTTATACAAAGTTCATTAGTAACCAAATTATCGAGTGTTGTTCATTTATCTTGTAGGTGTCTTGATGAATAATAATACCATAAAAACGGTATGCCTCAAGGGGGAGAAACTAATAAATCAATAGGATTTGGCTCAATCAAATCTAATAATATGATAATAGATTTTATGTGCTCCGAATATTAAACTCAGGGTGCACATGTTATTATGGTACAAAAGAGTGATTTCATTGAGATTCCAATAAATCAGAAAGGGAATGGTTTGGTTGACAGAGTTGGAAATATGCGAAGGAGTTCCCAACGCCTTCACCAATGAGTCAAAAATGGAGTTTTTTGTTGTTTTAATTCATTTTTAGAAGAGAAGGGAGAATAGAATGAGTAAGAGAAATTTTTAGATAAGTATTATTTATCGTATGTATTTGATTTAATATTAAACACGTATAAAGTTGTATAAATTATATTATAAATAACTTATTTTTAAAATATGAATATCAATTATTGAATAAAATATTTATAATAAGCAATGAGACAATGTCATCTGAAGAATTTATCGAATAACCAATATATTTTCGAGGCGTTTGGTTTGCGGATTATTTTTTCATTTATGAGAATTCTTACATGGGAATGTTAGATTCTTATATTTGGTATAAGTTTTGAAAAAAAATTCTCATCTTAAAGCCTTTATTTGGATGAAGAGAGAAAATGAAAAGAAAGAAAATGAAGATAAAAATATATTTTATCTCTTATGTTTGGATGAAGAGAAAAAGAAAAAGAAAGAAAATGAGAAGTTTTTCTCTCTCTTGTTTAGTTGTATAGAAAAGTAAGAGGAAAGAAAATATAATTATGTAAAATGACTCATATACCCTTAATATATTGTAATGGAGTGTGGCATAATTGTAATTTTAAGTGGTGACTCTCATCCTCTCTAATTTTCTTCGCAAATGAGGAGAGAAAATGTTTTAGGTGAACCCCACGTGTTTTTTCTCTTTCCACCGTATTTTCTCTTCACATCCAAATCGATGAAAACTCTACTTTCTTCCATTTTTCTTTCCTCCAAAAATCTATTCAACCAAACAATGCGAAAATAATTATTGAGAATGATTTTTAACCAACATTCACACACTTTCATTTCCATGGAGAAAGTAGGTTTACAACATTCCCATAGCATGAGAATATTTTTGTCATGTGAAATGTCTAAAATATTTACCCTTTTATTGACATGTCATAAATCAACAACCACCACATCATTGTCGGTGACCGTCATTGGCCACCATCGACTATCATCCACGGAGGTCAATTACTGGAATCTGGCTACCCCCGTCATCGCCTCCAGTTGACGGTGGCCGGCAACTTCGACCACCGTGCCAATCGCCAAAATCCGACTACCCTTGCCGCTGGCGGCGACTTCGACCACCGCAATAGTCACCGAATTCTAGTCACTGCAAGCCAGCGGCAGTTAATAATGACCAATGACTTTAGCCACCACATCAGTTACTAGAATTCGACGACTTCAGTCACCGCCCTGATCACCGGAATCCAGCCACCCCTGCCACTGCTAAAGGTTGACGGTTGCAGGCGACATCGACTACTATTGTCGGCTGTTGAAGTCATTCCCAGAAAAAATTTTAATTAACCAAACATAATAATTATCATTCTTGAGAATACAATTCCTGAGAATATTATTCCTAAACATGTTATTTCTAGAAATATTTTTTCATACCTTGAACCAAATGACTCTTTTGTTCCAAGCGCGGCTTTGTACTCACCAATTCTCTCCCTTAAATTCCGAAAAAGCTCAAACTCTCACATTCAATGAGAAAACAACAGGCAGGTGGTGGGCACTGGGCAGTGCCCTGTTAGAACAACAAATTAATTGGATTAGCATGAAACTAGATGCTAAAAATTTGTTATTGCAAGTCGTTTTAGTTTACTTTTCGGGGTTTAAAAAATTAAACCAACATGTTATTAATATCTTTCGTCCTCATCTTAAAAAAATAAAAAAATATTGCACCAAAAGTACTAAAAAAAACACTTTTTATAACAAATTATGAATATATGTGAAATGTGAGAACTCATTCTTTTGATTTTATATATAATTTTGCCAAAATCTCACGCATCCACACATGTTCGGTATCTTTTCATATTTTAAAATCCCCCCACTTATCTTCTAATATTTGTCTCACATGCATCTGTATGTGAATGATTCATGTTAGTTTTCAATAATCATCTAGTTATCCAGTATTATTATTATTATTAAATTGTGCTACATAATTTAGTCATATATTATGGGAGAGGGGGTTGAATGCTATTTAATGATTTCTTGTTATATGATTTACTAATAAATACTGTGAGGACATAAATAAGGTTCATTTGACCATGAGCAATGTCACAAATTGGATGCACATTCATCTATAAAGCTAGAGAGTTATTGAAGACTCGGTTTGAAAACTCAAATTAATAATCGGTTGTGTTTAGTCATCATTTCTATTCTAAATTAACAACCTAATATATGTACATGAGATGAAAAATAATTTTCTTATTTAATATAAATTTCCGACAAAGTTAAAAATTTATCAACAACAAAAAATGTAGTTTGATGATAGTTGACGACCTATAATTATTAATTAGCACATTTTTTTTTGGCTAAGAAGTACTTATTAATTAGCACATTTAGAGGAAACTCCCAAATTGATCATCGAAAGATTTGGTCAACATTAGTTTGATCCTTAAAAGAAGTTAACATCAGTTTAGTCCTCAAATTATTGTTTTTGACATCACATTAATCCAAACGTAAAGTTTCGTGATGAGACCATCAGCTAGTTGCTGATGCTGCTCGTTTTATGTTGATATGGTCTATTAAGTAGTGACATGGTAGCCATGCCGGCATCTGATGCAAGTGAAAGAAGGAGAAATTCCCAAATTTTGAACCATAAATTCCTAAATCTTTAAAACCCAAAATCGTGTCAACTCTTTAATTCACCTTCTTTAAGGCCCTTATTGTATGCCTTTGGCGCTACCACACAACCGTATTAACCAAAATGAAGAGGTTCGCTTATTGTGCATTTTCAACTCAGATGAATAGGTTCAATGTTTGGCAGTTTGGGTTTGTGTGTGGCTTCTTAAGGTGCCGGGGTTTGGACTGGTTTTGTGATAGGGGTCTTGATATGAGATTTGAGTAGGAGTTGTTGTGTTGAATCATTTTACAAATCTCAAAACTGTCATGGGTTGAAGGCATGTGATGCAATGAAGATGTGAGTTACTCAGTCACATGAAGGGTTGATGCTAACCTTTTGACTAGGGGCTATAGTAAATATTTACTGTGGTAGCAGGGAGGATGTTAAGGATTTGGGAGAGAACACAAAATCTGAATCATCACATAACTTCATGTCTAGACCAACATCATGTCAAAACCAATGATTCGAGGATCAAATTGATGTTAACCATCTTTTAAGGATCAAATTGATGTCAATCAAATCTTTCAAAGATGAATTTGGGGGCTTGGTCAAAGTTATATTATTACTTGTTTCTATGTTAGATTGATCTTTTTACCATTTGACAAAGTTTTGTGCCATGTCAATAATTAATGATACATTTAAGTAGATAACTAGTTATATTAGCGTTCCACTAACAGTCTTATCATAGATCTTCATACTTAAATTAATGTGATGCTAAATATAAATATTTGATGACCAAATTAATGTCACCATAATTTTTTAACAACACAAATAAAGATTTACTTATTTTTTTTTATTCCTCTTGAACTAACATAGCACGTGTTTATTCGTGAGCATGATTTGGCACTACCGTAATGGTGGACCGATGACTAAGACCGGAGCTGACGTGATTCATGCAAATAGTTGCCAAGGACAAAGTATGCCTAAGTATGTCAACAAACATTGTACGCTCACAAAGAAGGGCATCAAATTGTATTTTTCAAACCTAACAATAAGGTTATGAATCAGTTCCACATATATTACCAATCAAACAATGCTCGTTTAGAGAATGTTTGAAATCACAATTTTTGAGAATATTTGATTTATCAATGAAATTCTTTGTTTAAAGAGTTATAAAATAAGAATTTGAAATTTTTTAATTTAAGTTGGGACTCTAGTTGAATTTAAGTGAATTTAATTGTTTGAATTGATAATTCTATCTTTATTTATTTACTTATTTTACCCAATTTTTTTGACTAATTATTTTACCCATTTTAAATAAGGGTAATAACTAATAAAGTAAAATTATTAAAAAAATAATAAATTCCATTATTTTTTTAAATAATTATAAATATAGAAGTTGATTTGCAAATCAATTTAAATTATATATATTTTATAATGAATTCAAAAAATGACAATTAATTTATAATCAAATCAAATTAATTCAATTCAATTCAAATTAACTTAATTTTATATTTTAATAATTCTAAACATAATGTTAAGTAATAATTGTTTATGGCTTATTAATAATTTTTAATACAATTAGAGGTTTAGGATAGGTTTAGACGAACGAGAGGATAATTTTTTTTTAAATTAAGAGAATTATAAAAAATTTATTAAAATAAATTAAAAAAACAAATATAATATTACAAAATAATATCTCATTTTATTATTTTTATTTGATAATTTTATCAAATAAAAATAATAATTACTTAAAAATAAAAATTACTCATTCCTCCTTCATTTCCAAACACCTTCACCTAAATATATAATTAGAGTGTGTTTAGAATGTAAAGAAATGAAATTTGATTTGATTTGTAAATCAAATCTCATGTTTGGAATATTAAAATATAAAAAATAATTTGATTTTAAAATCTAATATTTTTTAATTATTTAAATTTACAAATTCTATCAAATATAATAAGATTTATTAAGATTTAATTATTCAGATTGATTATTTAATTTTTATTAAAATTTTGATTTTATAATAATATAAAGATAAAAATAAATAAAAATAATAAAATAAAATCAATTTCTTTTTTATGAGTAATTTAATTTGTTATAATAAAAAATTTAAATAGAAAATTTTATTTTAAAATTAAATTAACTTAACTTAATTTAAATAAAATAAAATAAAACCAATTGAATTTAAATTAAATTAAATCAAATCAAATCATTGATTTCAACCACGACCTTAGTGAAGTTGCAGAGTGATTTGCAAAGACAAATCGCGTTTTGGTTGTACCACACTGCCACTCGTAGTTTTCGATCAACCATTCATTCAAGTAGTTCACGTTCCAAGGTTTTGAATCGCACATGTAACTTTCAAATTTATGTGAAAAGCACTATTGCGATTTGTGAATGTTAAAAAAATAAGGAGGGGCAATTTGGTCATTTGGCATAGAGGGAGATTTTGGGGAATCAGCTTGGACTTTTTGGACGGTGCACACATGTACCGTAAGAGATAGATCCTAGGGATGCTCGTTTACCCTTTGCCTGACCGTTTCCCATGCACTTTTTCTTACCTATCTTTTTCACTCCCATTCTCATTTCTCAGCCTCACTTCCATTTGTGTTTGTGGGATTCATCTGAGGGACATTGTTTCTTCGTGAACGGATTGAATTAAAGAATATTTTTAATTATATTATATATCATTTATTTATTTTGTTCCTTTGAGGGTTTGGTTACTTACCTGATTCTTTTGACATATAAAAGCAAGAGATATTTGTATGTGCCCCCTTCTTCCTTTGAGAAAACAATCTTCTCCAGCCACCTTATCTCTCTTTTTATACTGTGTCTCTCTTTATGTTCTCCTCTTGAAGTACCAGGTTATTGGTTTTCTTGAAGGGACCTAAGAGAGACATGGACGCTGTTTTTCAGACCAGAGGGCTTCTCTCTCTCCCCACAAACCCCAGGAACAGGGTTTTACAACCATCCCAGGGCTTAAAGCACAGATTTTTCACACCAAAGCCCAAAACCCTTGGTGGGTCTTCTCTAACTACCAATGGATTCCAAAAATTTCATGGGTGTGTGTCAAAAGCTAATGCCTTTGGTCAAAAGGACAGAAATTTGTTCATCTGCAGGGCTGAAGCTGCAGCTGCTGCTGATGGGCAACCAGTATTTGGGGAAATTGAGACTGAGAAACCAAAGGTTTTGGGTATTGAGCTTAATACCCTCAAGAAGATTATACCACTGGGGATGATGTTCTTTTGCATCCTCTTCAACTACACGATTCTGAGAGACACGAAGGATGTGCTGGTTGTGACGGCCAGAGGAAGCAGTGCGGAGATTATACCATTTCTGAAAACATGGGTGAACCTTCCAATGGCTATTGGGTTTATGTTGTTGTACACAAAATTGGCTAATGTATTGTCCAAGCAAGCTCTGTTCTACACTGTTATTCTTCCCTTTATCGCCTTCTTTGGGGCGTTTGGGTTTGTTTTGTACCCTCTCAGCAACTATATCCACCCTGAGGCATTTGCTGACAAGCTTCTCAACATCCTTGGCCCTCGGTTCCTTGGTCCACTTGCAATTATGAGAATATGGAGCTTCTGTTTGTTCTATGTCATGGCTGAATTGTGGGGGAGTGTGGTGGTTTCCGTGCTGTTTTGGGGGCTTGCCAATCAGGTAATTTTGTTTCACGAACCGACTCTCTCTGTTTTGTTGGTTTTTTTTTTTGGGGTCTTGATTCATTGATAGTATATGTTGGTATCAGATTATGATTTTTGATTCTGGTATCCTAAACATGGCATCTTAATTAACTTTGTTGGAGATCCTACGGTTCCTACCTAAGCATATTCTATATACTTCTTGAACCTAGTTGAATGAATTAATGAAACTTAGATATAGTTGCCTCATCATGATTGGCTATTAGGTTGTTTTACTTTTCATCTATAATCTATTCCTTTTTGTCATCTGCACACTGGTTTTGATTCATATTCTTTAGGTTTGCATGTTCATGTTGATTATGCTGCCTCTTCCTCTAGGTTGGCTGTTCACATTTGACGAGTTGCTTGTATTTGTATGTCTTCAATAATATGTTTAATCAATAAACTGTGCAACGGAATTCATAATAGCAAGAAGAAAAAACGATATTGGACCTATATGAAATTTTCATGGTCAGGTATGTTTCTCTGAGTTTGTGCGGAGGAGTGGACGATCTTTTGCTTTCTTTTCCCCTGTTCTTTTGATGACAAATTGGTAGGTAGCTAATATATTGGTGAAGCTCATAAGGAAATCTGAAAGGTGGATGAGTTTCATTAATACAAATGGCATATTGAGTCATGCATGGCTTTGAAGTTTGAATGAGAAAACTTGGCTTGATGTAGATATGTCAAGCATAAATAGTGTCCCAATTCCATCTATTCATCTGTAATTGTGCAATAATTATATTTTTCTTTTTCTTTTTCCTTTTAATTAGTTGGATGAATCTCAGGTGATTATGTTGTTGGTTTCCTAAATAGTTCATGTCTGGTGTCCTAACTTAGCAGTTTAGTTCAATTAGTTGTTGAGACTTGAGAGAAGAGATGAATGAAAACATGGATATGTTACTACATTGGATTTGACCTATCATTTTCATGCTGTGTATCATTCTTAATCCTACTATGAGTACATGTAATTATTATGTACTTGTAATCTTCTTTTTTTATTTAATTTGTTTTGTAACTTTTGTTAACATATGATATAAGTCTAACAATAATATTCTAAGGATGACTCATCATGTTACCTTTCACATCAAGCATTTTTCTCTCCTTAAGAAGGGGTTTAGAACTATAGATATTGTTCCATTTGAAAGAAGTGGCAAATTAATTAGTATGATTGGTATATCAATAAATAGAATGATGGAATTAAACTCCATGTTAGCGTTTGAAGTCTGTCTCTGTTTTTCTCTTTTTCTTGTGTTACACTATTGGCTTATTTAGCTGAATGGCAAGCATTGTAAGATGACTTGCTTAGCAAAGTAAATCTTTTTCTCGAGTGTATTTTACTGTAACTGTCTAGTAATTCTTTTTTTATTTTTCTTTTTCTTTTTGGCCAATGGGTTGATGGAATTCTTTAGTCATGTTAGATATAATAATCTGCGTAAAAACTTCAGAATTGACACAAAAGCTGTGAAATCATTGTGACTCCAGCAAAGAACTAATTATGATAGTTAGATGCTTGTTTCAACTTTCAATTGCAACAATATGCATAAACTCTTATATGATTAAGATGCTATCGATGGCAGGGTAAAATGTTGCATCCATTTATTATGTTCTCCAATTCTGTACGGCTTTATTTAATGAAACTGGTGAATTGTATCAATGAAGAAATTGTAATGAATATAAAGCAGAAAGATGTCTATGATGTTATGAGGTTCTTCTTCTTGGCAAATGCTAACCCTGTTTTTCCTGCAGATAACTACTGTCGATGAAGCAAAACGATTCTACCCATTGTTTGGACTTGGGGCCAATGTAGCCCTTGTGTTCTCTGGCCGGACAGTGAAATACTTTTCTAATATGAGGAAGAATTTAGGTCCTGGAGTTGATGGTTGGGCCATCTCTCTAAAAGCAATGATGAGCATAGTTGTGGTTATGGGACTTGTAATCTGTGCCCTGTACTGGTGGGTGAATAATTATGTTCCTCTTCCTACACGTAGCAAGAAGAAGAAGGTAATCTCTTGAAAGGAAGCTATGTTATTGTGCATATCGTTTTTGTACCTAAGGCAGGCAGAAGCATTCTCATTTAAAATTTCTTGTTTTCTCATTTTTTCACTGAGACATTCTTGTTTCATTCTTGAGCCTACTAATTGAGTTACTGAGACAACTGAAAGCAAAGTAATATAGCAGTCCTTTTTTAATTTTTTTTCCACTGCTATATATTTTGAAAATTGTTTTCTATTTGAAAGAATTGGATATTTAATCTAATATTTAAATGA
Organism: Styphnolobium japonicum; assembly: GCA_023212625.1. Lineage (NCBI taxonomy): Eukaryota > Viridiplantae > Streptophyta > Magnoliopsida > Fabales > Fabaceae > Styphnolobium > Styphnolobium japonicum. Next base: position 5,871,956 of record JALBWW010000007.1, on the reverse strand, counting down.
GGTGTCATTTCTGTAGTATGGTTGGTTCACTTACAGGTGTGTTGTCCTAGCTACGTGGTCTTATCCCCCTTTGTTCTTTTTCGATGTCACACTTGGCAATTCTGAAACACCTGTTTTTTTTTTTGGTATTTGAAATAAGTTAACTGACATTTTAACTTATTATATGCATTTTTTACAGGAGAAGCCCAAAATGGGAACAATGGAGAGCTTGAAGTTCTTGGTGTCTTCAAGATACATAAGAGATCTTGCCACTTTAGTGGTTGCATATGGAATTAGCATTAATCTTGTAGAGGTTACATGGAAATCAAAGCTCAAAGCTCAGGTAATGTACAAAGAAGTTGCTTTTGTCTTAGTTTTGGGTTTATAAATGGCTATTTTTTTTTTTTGGTACCTGGCCCCGCTGGGGCCTGTGGAAGCCCCACCTCTAGGGTGGAACTTAGGGGCAATCCCTGAAGGGGGTCCCAAGGGAGGGGAGAGGGGAAGGGGGTCCCAAGGGAGGGGAGAGGGGAAGGGGAATGGGGTGTGCACTCGCTAGGGATGGAACCCCGCATATGGCACTAACATCAAATGTCCCTTACCAAATGAGCTATAAGCTTACGGGACTATAAATGGCTATTTTACTCTTGCACTTTTTCTCTCTTTCACACTCCTCTACAAATTGTGCAGTTTCCTAGTCCAAATGAGTACTCTTCTTTTATGGGCGACTTCTCGACTGCAACTGGAATTGTCACATTCATAATGATGCTTCTGAGCCAATTTATATTTGACAAGTATGGATGGGGAGTTGCTGCCAAGATCACACCTACGGTCCTGCTTTTGACAGGAGTTGGTTTCTTTTCTCTTATATTGTTTGGAGGCCCACTTGCACCTGGTCTTGCAAAGTTTGGAATGACTCCGCTGCTAGCAGCTGTATATGTGGGTGCCATGCAGAACATATTCAGCAAGAGTGCTAAGTACAGTTTATTTGATCCCTGCAAAGAAATGGCCTACATACCCTTGGACGAGGATACCAAGGTTTGGATTCTTATCTGCTACTCCACATATTTACACTAAATTGGCATGAAACTTTCAATGGTTGTAATTGTATAAATTTCAAAGACCTGAAACTGTGCAATCTGTTTTACAATTTTTTTAAATTGTTTTGTGGATCCTAAAAATCTTGCTGCTGTATCCACTTTTATTTAACTTGTTTTAAATTCCCTGCTGTAGGTCAAAGGGAAGGCAGCCATTGATGTTGTGTGCAACCCATTGGGGAAGTCTGGAGGTGCCCTTATTCAGCAATTTATGATCTTAACTTTTGGGTCACTAGCTAATTCAACTCCATACCTGGGAGGGGTGCTTCTGGTGATTGTTCTTGCCTGGCTATCAGCAGCCAAGTCCTTGGATTCCCAGTTCACTGCATTGCGTCAGGAAGAAGAACTTGAGAAAGAGATGGAAAGAGCAGCTGCTGTTAAGATACCAGTGGTAGCTGAGAATGAGGGTGGAAATGGTTCTTTTGCAAGTGGTTCACCATTAAATCCAGCAGCAGGTGACTCCTCAAGTAGTCCATCTGAAGCCTCAACTCCTCGCAATATTTAATTATGCTTCTTTCTATGAAATTGCCAGACACAAAGAATAAGTAGAATTGATGAGAGCAGTGTTAGGTGAAAACTATTTATTGTAGGTTATTATTCTGCTTACAGAAATAAGTTTGCTACTGACTGTTTTCGAGCCCCATTGTTTTTTTGCCCCCATAGATAGATGAGTTTATTTACTTCTTACTATCAAGGATTCCTGTTTTGTAGAACCACATTTATTTTTCTATGAAAGAAAAGAACTTGTTTGTTATGTACGTTTCTAATATATGTTGAATGGGTTGAACAGGGAGTTATGTTCCCAAGATATCTTGTTATGGATTGATAACTAAGTAAATAAATATAAACAGAAAATTATTTGAAAAGTAATTTTAAGAAACAATAGTAGTATAATTGAGAAGAACATAATTAGTAGTTATGTAAAATAACAGTTTTGATTCATTGAGTAAGAAAATGTAATTATTTTATTCTCAATAAAGTAGCAAGCTGAATAAAAAAGAAAAAGGAAAGAAAGATGAAAAAAAATGCTAACGTTTAAAAACCGTGTGTTCACTCTACCTGTTTGCCTTTGTTTGGGGAGTTTGAGGGTTAAATCTTAACATGGGCTACCATGTAGATTTTGAGCATCATGAGACCCATGTAGCCCATATGTGTTCCAATCGTGCCCTTCTTGAATCGCATTGAGAACCAAATTCCAATCACTTTCGGTCTTACCGTTGGCTAAACCTTTGTGGGCTGGGCATGGGATAGCATTTTACTTAGAGCTTCAGTTGTCTGCTTCAAAACCGACAAATAAGGAAGTTCACGAGCTTGGCTGTGACTTGTGAAGTTGTGATGCAATACACAAACTTTGGCATTTCTCTTCTATATATATATATAAAACTTTGGCATTTCTCCCTTTTTTTAACTTTGGCATTTCTTTATATGGCGGGTGTCGCTGCTCTACCAGATTTTTTATTTTTTGATATTTCAAGATACCGGTATCCTTGCTGAATGCGATGGGCACATCTTCACAATAAATATTTAGCAGCACGCAAAATATCACTAACAACCAATGTTTGATAACTTAATAATTAAAAGTGTTCCAATAAAATGAAGGAAATTTTTTTAGGTAAGAACTGTCTATTTAAGTTTTAACAATTGACAACTTAACATGTGTAAAAGTACTCTAAAAATAGTTATATTTATATAACATGTTTTTCATAACTTTATACATGTTTAAGGAATTTTTCTAGAATCCAGAACAATAATGCCCTGGGTACACTCAATCGTGGGGCCTATTCCTCCGTATCATCGGGGCAATACTGATCCGGGCTCCATGGTATTTTTGAAAAGAAAAAAAAAAGAATACCATAATAAATCTCTTCTCACTTCTAGCGTCTTCTTCCTTCCACTTGAGCTTCCATCATTCTGAGCAGTGCAGGTCGTTATTTTCTTAAAATCAACGACCAGAAACCCATGCCATGATCACAAAGACGTAATATAAGCATGGCCTTATAAAGAAAACAAACAAGTTCCAGTACTGTTTCTTTGATTATCCCTATTGGATTCCAAGAAATGGTATTCTGCACATTTAAATGGAACAGTCCAAATCCCTTACGCAACACATGAGATAGAGAGAGAACAAAGGAGTCTGTTTCAAGTCCCTTTCAAGTTTGAGGGTGTTATAATTAATTTTTGTTCTCCATATACTGCATAGGAGGATATGAGCAATTTGCTATGTCTGACATTGGGAGGGAATAAACGTACAGTTGTATGAGTGGTCCTACTCCTCTCCCAACATGCCTTATCTATCCTCATAATTCCTAATATCCTAGCTTCAAATGCTTAAGAAAATCCCATATCCACAAGAAGGTCAAAAGAATAAATCTGATATTTTTAACATACTTTATAATGCAACAACATGCTCAAGACAGCTACTAGAGCAACGAATTGCCCCTGCACTGTACTTGAGCTTTTTACCGAAATGAAGAAGCAATCCTACCCAGAATCCGTCACTTTCCCGGCAAAATCTCCAAGCCATTTTTCCTCAGAATGCTGGTTCGACGATGCATGCATCCTCCACATGGATTACTTCGTCAAGACCCTTTCAGACATCAAGGCAAAAGGCGTTCATGCAGACTTGATTGGTTCCATCATCACACATTATGCCTCCAAATGGCTCCCTGACCTCTCTGCAGGTGACATGGCCGAAAAGGGTCTTACCCAATTCGAAGAATCACCTGAGAGTGTCACAGCTTCATGGATGAAGAAGAGGTTCTTCGTAGAAACCTTGGTGGGTGTTCTGCCTCTCGAGAAGGATTCCATCCCATGTAACTTCCTCCTTCGCCTTCTCAGAACGGCCAATATGGTTGGGGTTGAGGCCACTTACAGAGCAGAGCTTGAGAAGCGTATTTCATGGCAGTTAGACCAAGCTTCATTGAAAGAGCTCATGATACCTTCTTTCAGTCACACTTGTGGGACTCTGTTAGATGTTGAGCTGGTCATTAGGTTGGTTAAGAGGTTTGTGAGTTTGGACAGTGAGGGAGCTAAAAGTGGTGCTGCTTTGATTAAGGTGGCCAAGTTGGTTGATTGCTACCTCGCTGAGGCTGCTGTGGATGCCAATTTGAGCTTGTCCGAGTTTGTTACTCTTGCGGGAGCTCTTCCAAGCCATGCAAGAGCAACAGATGATGGGTTGTACAGAGCCATTGATACTTATCTAAAAGTATGTCTTTTTTATTTTATTCATATTGCTTGATTAATATTTACTAATGTTAATTCCTTTGTAATTCAGGGTTCTGTGTACTCTAATTCAATGGAAAAAGATAATGACAGAAACTAACACTAGGAGATGAATTAATAGGCTCATTATCCTAGAAAACTGTTTCTTGTGTTGTCACCAGCATGGGATTCTTCAGGGAAGAATCAGAAGTAGGAAATTGAACAAGGAGCAGTGGGTGAAGTGAATTAACAGAAAATGTCCTCTTTGTGGGGACTAAAGGATCACAGCTGTAATCTACATTTCTGTACGTTTGGCTTTTCTCTTGTCCAAGCATGCGAGAGGTGGTGTAACTGTTTGATTGAAATGAAACTTACTCAATGATTACTTGATTATAGGAAACTCTTCTAGTATAGATGTTAAAGCTTGGCATTTCCATCCTATAGCTATGTATATTTATTACTTGTCACTCTAAAATTGAAGTAGAGTTGTTTTCTTCCAAAAGTAAGTAACCCACCATGTAGATGTAGCTAGGCAATCATCTTAGTCTTCCCAAACGTTATTTGAATAATACAATCTTGTCCAGTTGATAATTAGAATTTCATTTTAAAATTCAAATAGATAGCCTGTGTTGCCATGTAATTGCTTGGATAGTACAGGATGATGCTACTAATTATTGCTCAAAACCAGAGCTTGGGCAAAATTGATTCCCATTAACTTGTACATGCTGATCGTACGTGACGTACCAAAACACTCCTGGATTAGATACCGTCTGAGGACATTTTTATTTGGTGCAGGAGTGAGAATAAGAAATGTGCAAAGAAAGGAAAGAAAAATGAAAAGAATGATAAAAGATTTGAAGAATTTAAACGAGTATTTTGTGTATTAAAGCTCTTGGTAGTATGTTAAGAAAAGTGATCGATTCTTGCTCTATTTCTTGTGAAAGTCACATATAATATTTAAGCATGTTCTTGAAACTCTTAATTAACTCTCGTTTTGTGTTGTGTTATAGGCACATCCGGGTGTGTCGAAGCAAGAAAGGAAGGGTCTGTGTTGGCTGATTGATAGCCGGAAACTCACACCAGAGGCCTCACTTCATGCAGCTCAAAATGAACGCTTCCCTGTCAGAGCTGTCATTCAGGTTCTCTTCTCTGAGCAAAACAAACTCAACCGCCACCTAGATTGGAGTGGCTCCTTGATCGGTGGCATGAGAAGCCCAAATGGCGGGTTCGACGCACCCGCACGGTGTCATTCAAAGCGCGAAATGAACGCTCAACAAATGGAGATAAGGAAGCTGAAGGAAGATGTTTACAGGCTTCAAAGCCAGTGCAACGCAATGCAAGTGCAGATGGAGAGGATGGTGGACAAGAAGAAGGGGTTCTTCAAATGGAAGAAGTTTGGGATGCCTGCGTTTAGCAAAGGCGTGGGTGTGGTGGAGAAAATCGAAGAAGAGGTTGAAGGGGAAGTTGGGTTTGGAAGGCAAACGCCTTTGAGCATGAAAACCAGGTTAGTGAAAGGTAGAACTCCTCGCAAGTGGAGGAAATCCATGTCCTGAAAGAGAGGTGATGCAGAGTAGTTAGCATAGTTTGTGTTTGTCATTTAATAAAGCAAAATTAGTATAGTTTTTAAGTTCGTTTATTGGTATTAGACTTGAGAAATAATGTAAGATCAACTATGTTGTATTTTGAATAAATTCCATAAAGATGTGAGAATACCATGATTGATGTGTATGCCTGGTATAGTGGTCTGAAGATATTATAAAGTATTGAAAATATTTCTCTTAAAACAAAAAGTATTGAAAATATTTTTGAAAAGTTACTTGAATCCATTGAGTATTGTTAGAATAATAATATTGTGCCAAATGATGAGGATATTTGACTATTTGTATAAGGAAAATATTAAAAAATTAAAAAAATTCTCAACATTGTTATCAATTCTTTAAATAATGAGTGATTTTTACCACTTTAATTTATTTAACAATTATCAACAAATTTTAGCATTACTTTGTATAAATACTCACCAAATAAAACTTTCTTCACCTTTGACTTTGAATTAGAAACTATAGAAACATGTTGCAACAGTCTTCAAGAGGTTCGAATACCGTTTGAATGGGTTAAAACACTGAAAACAAAGTATGCACTATGCACTAACTCATTAAATGAAAAATTAAAAATTAAAAAAGAAAAGCTTCAACAGGTTAAATAAGCCCACGTACAGGATAAACGGGCTAAACTTGCAAGTTGGCCCAATTAATCTACAATTTTTTAATGGGTCAAACGTATTCGGTTACTGAAATCACAATCCATTTACTAAACAGGTCAACACTGGGACAACTCCATTGTTTAAGGCCAATTCATAACGGGTTGAGTCAGATTGTCCTATTTTCCTAGCTGTTGTAGTTACGGGTTCCATAATGCACGATAAGATTAAACATAGCATAAAAGAATCAAAAACATAATATGGAGCTATTTTCAATTTCACCCATATATAGCTTCGTAATCAATCAAATAAGTGTAGAAAAAAATAAAGAGAAATAAAAAATAAAAAATAAGGTGATATACATGGTTTGAATTTTTTCTTTGTTTTTAGTGGGGGATTTTAAATATAAAACATGAGCTTGAGTAATCACTTTATAGCATGTTTGGTTACACTATTTTCAAACATAAACGGTAGTTTCATGGATTCCAAAACCACAATTTTAGGAAGGAAAGTTTTTTCTTACTTATGCTCAAGGCTCATTTCCACCGCTCCACAATTTAAAACAAACATGCTTTTAAGCTTTGTTTGGTAGAAAGTGTAAAAAATAGTGGACTAAAAATGAAAAGATACACTCGAGCCTTAGCTCAGTTGGTAGGTATGTTGTTGCAATAGAGAACGGATGGTTTGATTCCCTTAATACATTCTCTTTTTATCCCTAAAACTCTTTACCAAGGTTTTCTTAAATTACACCCCAGTGGAAGAGAGGGAAAAAAAGGTAGGATTTCCGTCACAAGACGACAAAAATCCGACTTTTAATGGCCCCTCTCTTCCCCAGAGGTGGTGGACCAAAGCAGAACTTTGGCCCTCGGGGGCTACCTTTATATCTTAAAGGAATAGCCCCCAGAGGGGCTTCTATGAGCTAAAGAATAACATCTCTAATGGGTTGCTACTTGAGAGGACCTTCACTAGGACCTATGAGGCCAAGTATAAATTTGTTTTTAAAAGATATGTTTTTTTTTAGTATTTAGTAGAAAAGGTAAAAAAATAAAAAATAAAAGAAGGCAGTGCTATTTTTAATGTTTATTTTATTGTATTAGGTAAGTAAAATAGTTGAATTTATACATTTTAAAGTTGTTCTTTTTTTTTGTCCATTCCACTTTTAGTTTTATTAACCTGTCAATTACTTAGATTATGCTTGATGAATTTTTTTTAAAAAAAGAAGAAGATCAATATATGATAATATATTTAAATTTTATTGTGTGTAAATTCTATTTTCTCCTCATTTTCTTTTTAAAACAAAAACATTGTACGAAAATAATCCTACCAATGTTTGTTTAGGACATGCTTACCAAGGACATAAACATAAGAAGACAACATGGATTTATAGATAAGATGATGATTATGGTTGACAGGTAGAGAGAGCCAGAGATGTGTTCTGTTCCATTTAGCTTCCTTTTAAGTTTTAACCGTTAAACCTCGGAGCCTCACCCAAAAACCTCTGCTCTGTAACTCCAATGGCGGCGTTTGCTAAAACCACCCGAATCCAAGTTCAAAGGGACCATCCCATTCCCATACCCATTCATCCCAGTTCCAACAATTCCAAGCTCAAAACTTTCACTTTCTCCCATAACTTGCAAACCCTCCATCCCCTACTTAGAAAAGCTCAACAAATTTGGGTCTCAAATTCTCTCACCACCACCCCCTCCATCAGCAGCCACAACCCAAACTCGGATATATGTCAACTATGCCTTCTTGGGAACTTGGAGCGTGCTATGAGCTACTTAGACTCAATGCATGAGCTTCAGGTTTCCGTGGAAGAGGACTCTTACGTTGCTTTACTACGGCTCTGTGAATGGAAGCGAGCGCGTAACGAAGGCTCTCGGGTTTACGCTTATGTTTCAAAGTCGATGACCCATTTGAGCCTTCTGCTGGGGAATGCCCTGTTGAGCATGTTGGTGAGGTTTGGCAATTTGGTGGATGCTTGGTATGTGTTTGGGAGAATGGAAGAGAGGAGTGTTTTCTCTTGGAATGTTTTGGTTGGTGGGTATGCTAAAGCTGGATTCTTTGATGAGGCTTTGAATCTCTATCATAGAATGTTGTGGGTTGGTGTAAGGCCTGATGTTTACACTTTTCCATGTGTTTTGAGAACTTGTGGTGGCATGCCTGACTTAGTCAGGGGCAGAGAGATTCATGTGCATGTTATAAGATATGGGTTTGAGTCAGATGTCGATGTGGTTAATGCATTGATAACAATGTATGTGAAATGTGGTGATATCAATACTGCTAGGTTGGTGTTCGATAAAATGCCTAATAGAGACAGGATTTCATGGAATGCCATTATTTCTGGGTATTTTGAGAATGGAGAGTGTTTGGAGGGACTGAGGTTGTTTTGTATGATGCTTGAACATCCTGTTGATCCGGATTTGATGACCATGACCAGTGTGATTACTGCTTGTGAGCTTCTCGGTGATGAGAGATTGGGGAAGGAAATTCATGGTTATGTTCTGAGAACTGAGTTTTGGAGAGATGCTTCAGTTCATAATTCATTAATTCAGATGTACTCTTCTGTTGGACTTATTGAGGAAGCAGAAAAAGTTTTCTCTCGAACAGAATGTAGAGATGTGGTGTCATGGACTGCAATGATGTCAGGTTATGAGAATAGTTCTCTGCCTGAGAAAGCTCTGGAGACATATAAAATGATGGAAGTGGAAGGTATCATGCCGGATGAAATCACCATAGCTAGTGTACTATGTGCTTGTTCTTGTTTAGGCCATTTAGATATGGGGATGAACCTTCATGAGGTGGCCAAGAAAACAGGGCTCATCTCTTATGTTATAGTTGCAAATACACTCATTGACATGTACGCTAAGTGTAAATGCATTGACAGGGCTTTAGAAGTTTTCCACTCTACTCGTGACAAGAATATTATATCTTGGACATCTATCATCCTTGGTCTTCGGATCAACAACCGGTGTTTTGAAGCTTTATTTTTCTTCAGGGACATGATGCTTAGACTAAAGCCAAACTCTGTTACTTTAGTTTCTGTCCTATCTGCATGTGCTAGAATAGGAGCTTTGACGTGTGGAAAAGAGATCCATGCCCATGCATTGAGAACAGGAGTAAGTTTTGATGGTTTTTTGCCTAATGCAATTTTGGACATGTATGTAAGGTGTGGAAGAATGGAATATGCGTGGAAACAATTTTTCTCAGGTGATCATGATGTTGCCGCTTGGAACATTTTGCTAACAGGATATGCTGAGCGGGGGAAAGGAGCACTTGCTATTGAGCTCTTTCAGAAAATGGTAGAGTCAGATGTTAATCCTGATGAAATTACATTTATCTCCATATTATGTGCTTGCAGCAGATCTGGTATGGTGGCAGAAGGCTTGGAATATTTTAACAGCATGAAATATAATTACTCTATTACGCCTAATCTGAAACACTATGCATGTGTGATTGATTTACTGGGCCGTGCTGGCAAATTGGAGGATGCTTATGGATTCATACAGAAAATGCCAATGAAACCAGATCCAGCAGTTTGGGGAGCCTTATTAAATGCATGTAGGATCCACCATCATGTTGAGCTTGGGGAACTTGCTGCAGAGAATATCTTTCAAGATGATACAACAAGTGTTGGATATTACATTCTTCTGTCTAATCTATATGCTGACAGCGGTAAATGGGACAAAGTTGCAGAAGTAAGAAAAATGATGAGACATAATGGGCTAATAGTAGATCCTGGATGCAGCTGGGTGGAAGTCAAGGGCAAAGTGCATGCTTTTCTCAGTGGTGATAACTTTCACCCTCAAACAAAGGAAATAAATGAAGTTCTGGAGGTATTTTATGAGAAGATGAAGGAAGCTGGTCTTGGAGGGCTAGAGAGCAGTCATATGGACATAATGGAAGCTTCCAAGGCTGAGATATTTTGTGGGCACAGTGAGAGACTGGCCATTGCCTTTGGAATTATTAATTCAGCCCCTGGGATGCCTATTTGGGTGACAAAGAATCTGTATATGTGCCAAAGTTGTCACGACACTGTCAAATTTATCTCTAAGGAAGTTCGTAGAGAGATTTCGGTAAGGGATACTGAACAGTTTCACCATTTCAAGGGAGGCATCTGCTCTTGCATGGATGAAGGTTATTGGAGTCAGCCAATTAGCAAGAAAACTGTAAGATATGTAGCATCATATTAAAAAGTTAAGAATTGTAAGAAATTACAACTTCGAGACTCTACACAACAGTGATAATGGGCCTATGAATCACTGATCAACCCGACACATAACATGCTATACTGACAAAGAACAAACTGTGTTATGTCCGTTGCACATATGTTATTTATTGATTTAAGTGTATAATATTTTTCTACTTTTTAATCCCAAAAAAGAAAAAATTAGGATAATCCTCCCATGAACTGTAGAACTAGGGAGAAAGTTGCCCCGGTGATCCAAGATCACATTGTAACCTACAATCGAACAAGTGATACAAATAGAATTTTGTGGGAGTGGTAATTTATACAGCAAATTCCATCGTAGTGCAGTGTTAATATCTAAAGTTTTAGATGGTGTCCTCTGTCCTGGTATTTTCATGCTAGTAAGATAAAACGGTCTTGGATGTGTAGGAAATCCAAGATTCCCGCGTATGATGTGGCAAAGAAAACTGACTCAAAATTCTCATGTTTCGATATGATATAGGCATTTACGATACCAATACATCTTACATACTAATGTGAAAATATTGGCAAATCAAACATCTAAATGTTTTCATAACAAATATTTAATTAAATGACATGAACGTTCGTCACTATGCAAGATTTATTCTGATTTCACCCACCTGAGAATGTAATAAGAATTGGACTGGTAGATTTTTGGTGAAGAGAAATGCTGATTAACACGAAACGATTTTTGTAAAAAGACTTACGAATCAACAGTGACTTGCCACATGAATTTTTATTTATTTATTTGTTATACTTTGTTTGAGAAACGATTAGCTATATGGTACTTGGTGAAACTTTATGTACCTGGAATCTGAAGTATTTTGTATCTACTTTTAATAAAATTACAAATGATTGTTGACATTAAAGAATTTGAAAGCAAATGTCATCATGATTATGAAAGAAAGAGGAGCATACTTAGTTAGTCCCTTATTTGTGAGAATATGTTATCTTGTTGTTAGTGGATAAGTTAGTTTTTGATTTTTTATCTTTCATTATCAGTAGGCAGTAGCAGTTCCTAAAATTATGGAGAATGATCTCCTATTCTGTTATTTCTCTATTGTATTTAAAACTCAAGTATTATTCAATAAAATCTGTATCTTTGCACCAAATCCTCTCTTTTACGTGCCCTGTTTCCTTCTCTGTCTCTTTCCTTTATCCAAAGCAAAAACCAACAATTGGTATCAGAGCTCTCTTCTTGAGGGACCTGTGAAATGAATGCTGAAACAAATTTTACTCAAGTTGCTCCTCCTATCTTTGATGGGGAGAACTATGACCTTTGGGCAGTGAAAATAGAGACCTACTTGGAGGCTTTGGATCTATGGGAAGCTGTGGAAGAGGATTATCCAGTGCCTCCATTGCCAGACAATCCCACCATGGCCCAGTTGAAAAATCACAAGGAAAAGAAAGCTAAGAAGGCAAAGGCAAAGTCATGTCTATTTGCCGGTGTTTCATCAACCCTTTTCACCAGAATCATGACCCTCAAAACACCAAAAGCAATTTGGGACTATTTGAAGGAAGAATATGTGGGCAATGAAAGGATACGAGGCATGCAAATACTAAACTTGATGAGGGAATTTGAGCTGCAAAGAATGAGAGAGTCTGAGACGATCAAAGAATACTCAGACAGGTTGCTTGGCATTGCCAACAAGGTAAGATTACTAGGCATAGAGTTTGCTGATTCTAGAATTGTAGAAAAAATCCTTGTAACAGTGCTTGAAATGTATGAGGCATCTATAACCTCTTTGGAGAACACAAAGGATCTTTGTAAGATCACTTTGGCAGAAGTCATACATGCCTTGCAGGCCCAAGAGCAACGACGGCTTATGAGGCAAGATCGTATGATTGAAGGTGCTCTACCAGCGAAGAGCCAAGAAGCTGGAACAAATAAAAAGAAGCCAGCAAGTAGCGAAAACACTGCTGCAGATGATCACAGTAAAGGAAAAGGTAAAAAGAAAAGTTACCCACCTTGCCAACACTGTGGGAAAATGGGTCACCCACCATTTAAATGCTGGAGAAGGCCAGATGCAAAATGCAGCAAATGCAATGAGATGGGTCATGAAGATGTAATTTGCAGAGCTAAAATTCAGCAAGTTGCAGCTGAAGCAAAAATGCAGAAAGCGTAGAGGAGGAAGACCGGCTTTTTGTTGCAACCTGTTTTTCCAGCAACAATTCATGTGAATCTTGGTTGATTGATAGTGGCTGCACCAACCACATGACCTATGACAAAGAATTGTTCAAACATTTGGACAATACTGAAGTCAGATGGGTCAAAATTGGAAATGGCGAACAAATTGCAGTAAAAGGCAAGGGAACAGTAGCTATAACAAGCCACTCAGGTACAAAAACTCTTACCGATGTTCTATATGTACCTGAAATTAATCAAAACTTGCTTAGTGTTGGACAGCTACTTGAGAAAGGGTTCAAAGTTATCTTTGAAGATAAAACCTGCATAATTAAGGATCCAACAGGGAAAAATCTGTTCACGGTCAAAATGAAGAGCAAGAGTTTTTCATTTGATCCAATGACAGAGGAGCAGGCTGCATTTCCAGTTACAGAAAGTTCAGCTGATCTTTGGCACAAAAGGCTGGGTCATTTCCATAATTCGGGAATGAACTACATGATGAAGAATAAACTAATTCGTGGAATTCCCTTCTTAACGGAAAAGGCAACTGAATGTGAAGCTTGTCAATTTGGGAAGCTAACAAGGAAATCATTTCCTGAAAGTAGTTGGAGGGCAAGCAAGAAGCTTCAACTTGTTCACACTGATCTTGCTGGACCACAAAGAACCCCATCATTGAAGGGAAGCTTTTATTATATCATTTTTATTGATGATTTAACCAGAATGTGTTGGATTTACTTTATTAAAAACAAGTCAGAAGTGGCTGATATGTTTTGGAAATTCAAAGCTCATGTTGAAAATCAAAGCAGCTGCCATATTCAAATTTTGAGGTCAGATAATGGTAAAGAATATGTAGGTGTTCAATTTCAAAAAATCTGTGATGAAGCAGGGATTGAACATCAACTAACAGCACCTTACACTCCTCAGCAAAATGGAGTGAGTGAAAGGAAAAATAGATCAATCATGGAGATGGCCAGGTGTATGCTACATCAAAAGGAATTGCCGAAAAAGTTCTGGGCTGAAGCTGCAAATATAGCTGTATTCATCCAAAACAGGCTTCCTACACGAGCTTTGCAAAATCAAACTCCTTTTGAGGCATGGTTTGGATTTAAACCTTCTCTATATATTTTTAAAATATTTGGCTGCTTGTGCTACTCACATATACCTCAGGTTAAGCGTGATAAGCTTGACAAAAGGGCAGAAGTTGGAGTATTTATTGGCTACAGCACAATCTCAAAAGCTTATAGAATTTTTCAACCTCAAATTGAAAATTTTTTGATGAGTTGAGATGTGCATTTCATGGAAGATGAAAAGTGGTGCTGGAATGACTCTAAGCAGAATCATAATGTTATACCGGAGCTTGAAGATATTATAGATGATCCACCTGTTCGAGGCACAAGGTCACTTGCTGATATCTACCAAAGAAGTGATGCAGTGGTGTGCAATTTTGCTGTGTGTGAACCAGCCAATTTTGGAGAAGCATCCATGGACCAGAAATGGATGGATGCAATGCAGGAGGAGCTGTCCATGATTGAGAGAAATCAAACCTGGGAGTTGGTTCCAAGACCTTATGATAGAAATATCATTGGGGTGAAATGGGTGTTTAGAACCAAATTCAACCCCGATGGCTCTATAAACAAGCACAAAGCAAGGCTTGTTGTGAAGGGCTATTCTCAAATATTTGGAATTGATTATTCAGATACTTTTGCTCCGGTAGCAAGACACGATACAATCAGGCTACTGCTTGCAATTGTAGCATAAAAGGGGTGGAAAGTATTTCATATGGACGTCAAATCAGCCTTCCTTAATGGTTTTCTGCAGGAGGAGATTTATGTTGAGCAGCCAGAAGGTTTTGTGATCAAAGGCCAAGATGAAAAAGTCTATTTGCTGAAAAAGGCTCTATACGGCTTAAAGCAAGCCCCTAGAGTGTGGTACAGCAGAATTAATGATCATTTGATGAGTTTGGGCTTTCAAAAAAGCCAATCTGAAGCTACACTTTATGTCAAGCATGCTGGTGCAGATATTCTAATTATTTCTTTGTATGTTGATGATCTCTTGGTGACAGGTAGCAACCTAATACTGATTGATGAATTCAAGCAAGAAATGAAGGATGTGTTTGAAATGACTGATCTTGGTCTTATGAGTTATTTTTTGGGCATAGAGATCACTCAAAAGAAGAATGAGATTTTTATTTGTCAAAAAAAATATGCAAAGGAGATCCTCAAAAAATTTCAGCTTGATGAGTGCAAAACAATGAACACTCCTATGAACCAAAAGGAGAAGTTCATCAAGGAAGATGGAGCTGATAAAGTTGATGAAGCTCATTTCAGAAGCTTGATTGGGTGTCTAATGTATCTTACATCTACAAGGCCTGACATCTTATTCCTAGTTAGCTTATTGTCAAGATTCATGCACTGTGCAAGTGAGCTGCACTTGAAGGCAGCAAAGAGAGTTGTAAGATATATAAAAGGAACCGTCAATTATGGAGTCAAATATTGCAAGGTACAAGACTTTAAACTGTCTGGCTTCTCTGACAGTGATTGGGCAGGTAGCTTGGATGATATGAAGAGTACTTCAGGGTACTGTTTTAGCATGGGTTCAGGTGTTTTCTCTTGGTGTTAAAAAAACAAGAGGTTGTAGCTCACCACAAATGGTTTGAGTTTGTAATCGCAATGTAGGTCAGAATCAAAGCTATCTGGTTAAGGAAAATTCTAGCAGATTTGGGCCTGAATCAAGATCAAAGCACAAAAATTTTCATTGATAATCAAGCAGCTATTTCAATCTCATATAATCCTGTGTTTCATGGGAAGACCAAACACTTTAATGTCAAGTTATTTTACTTAAGAGAAGTGCAAGAAAATGGTGATATAAGTTTGGTTTACTGTAAGACTGAAGACCAAGCTGCTGATATGTTTACCAAGTCTTTTCCACTTAGCAGGTTTGAATTTCTGAGGAAGATGCAAGGAGTTTGCAGCCTCCAAGGCAAGGAGGAGTGTTGAGAACGTGCCTTTTTAGATGCTGTCAAAGTAATTTTTAGTTTGAATAAGTCAAGATAAGAATATGTTATCTTGTTGTTAGTGGATAAGTTAGTTTCTGATTTTTTATCTTTCATTATCAGTAGGCAGTAGCAGTTCCTAAAATTATGGAGAATGATCTCCTATTCTGTTATTTCTCTATTGTATTTAAAACTCAAGTATTATTCAATAAAATCTGCATCTTTGCACCAAATCCTCTCTTTTACGTGCCCTGTTTCCTTCTCTGTCTCTTTCCTTTATCCAAAGCAAAAACCAACACAGGAAAGTAAAAGAAAGAGAGAGGCTTCTTGCAGTGAAAACAACAGGCTGTTATCACATATTTGACAGTAAAAAAAACCTTATACACAAATCAAACAATACTAAATTTTACACACTTATTTTCTCTCTTTTTTAGTTATCATAAATTTCACTTATTCATCTAGCATCACTCGTAAATTTGTAAAAAGGGTTGAAAAAAAGCCTCAAATATCTATTCATAATTTCACTGCTTTCTTGATTGTCATGATGGATGACCTAAAGAAGCTGTTTGCTGCAGCAAGATCCTCATTACCATCATTATTACCACTTTTTCTCATCCCCAGAAGCAAAGATGGAGATGATGGGATTCGCCTCAAGGCCCTGTCACTCTCTGACCTAACAAGCATTTTTTCCTTTTTATGTTGTTGTTCCTTTCTTTCCACTCCTTCAAATGTAGTACCATTTCCTTCACCTATGCAAGCTTCTTCACTGTAGTTTTTATTTCCTGTCCGAAAAACACTTCTAGCTTCATTTTCTATTCTATCTTCTTTCTCTGTCCAACCGTTCTTATCTTGAACTAGTTGCAGCTGCTTCTCTTTATATTCAGAATCTGAAACTTTTGAGATCTTCAGCTCCTTTTGTGGGTATTTCTGGTTCAATTGTTTGATTATTTCTTCAGTCCCACTAATTTCAATTTCGTTTGTTTCTTGTGGATCCCTGTCTTCGTGACTATTCTCTAAAAGTATTTGGAGCCACTTATCCACATTCCCTTTGCCACGTTGCTTCCTGCATTCTTCATCTTCCTCAGTTTCTGTTTCTTGAAGAACTGGGAATGAAATGCCATAATCCCTCTTCTTACCTTCACTGATTTCTAGCTTCTGAAGTTCGTGTTCAATTGAGTTATCTTCTTCCAAGGCTGCAACAAGTGATCTGTTTTGCTCCTCAAGTTTCTCTTCTGTGACTATAATGTTATCAGCTGGTATTTTCTGCTCCTCTTCCTTTTCTTCTTGCTTTTGATCTTCGTTTGCATATAAGCCAGCATCAGATGCCCTTTGTTCCTCCTCCAAAAGCACTCTCAGCTCCTTGTGCAAAGGTGTTCTTGGCCTGATTCCAGGCAGATAAAGAACAGGTTTGCTATCTCCCTCTTCAAAAGTGGAATCATCTATTCTCGATCTCTTTCTTCCTTGCTCCCATTCATGTCTTATCTCTTTCTCTATTTCATCTCTTTGTTTATACTTCTTGTGAAGCTCTTTCTCTGCAGCATCACAAATCTCCCTCTGTGCTTCAAGTCTAGCCATCAGTGCATTAGTTGCAGCCTGGTTCAATCTTGCCTGTTCCTTATAAAGGACACTCCTACACGAAAAAGATTTCTAAAAATTAGTTGTTAAAGTCCAAGAAAATCTAAAGAAAGTAACCATTTCAATTTTGGTCACTGGTCTTACTGGTGCATAGCGTCTCTAATCATCTTCTCTAGCATGGTCCTGTAAGAACATTGAGCCTCCGCTAACCGCCTGCACTTTTCTGCCTTTCTCCTACGTTTTATGAGCGCCAATTCCAGGTCTTGAATAATGAGTTTTTCTTCCTCATTTGTGAGCTTCATTTCATTCACTTCATTATCTAGCTTCTGTATTTCTGCCTGCACTCTTGCATTTTCTTCTCTTTTCTTTAGGGAATCTCTGGCCATGACAATGGCTTGGTAGGGGTTTTTAACAAATTCTGGATCTTCATTCTCTTTCAGGAGATTGCCCTTGTTTTTTCCTGCAGCTACTGCAAAACATCAAAGGTTTGCAAACAGAGGCTGGTCAGATGTTAAATCTCTCTCTATCTTCAAACCAAGAGAAAGAAATTGCTAATTAATTCAAACTTCGTCTGATACTCATACACTAACCAATTGCAGGAGACATTGGCCTTGGCTTCCTATTGTAATCCAGTTGTTTTAAAGCTAATGTATCGTAAGATTCCCTTCGAGATTCTACGATTGCAGCTGGAGCAAGGCCAACTTCTTCTTTCAATCCAAAGAAATGTTGTGGAAAAGAATGAGAATCCACTATTTGTGAAGCATTCAGTTCTTGGTTTTCTCCTTCAGTGAACAGAAATGAAAAGGCTCTGTGCCTGTCGTTTGCAACTACAAATATTATCACCCACCCCACTTGATGTTTTATCGAATATG
This sequence comes from Styphnolobium japonicum, assembly GCA_023212625.1. NCBI lineage: Eukaryota > Viridiplantae > Streptophyta > Magnoliopsida > Fabales > Fabaceae > Styphnolobium > Styphnolobium japonicum. The sequence continues at coordinate 5,853,711 of JALBWW010000007.1, read as the reverse complement.
AGATTAAAAAAAAAAACAATGATGGACGATAAAAAATAAAATACCTACCTGAAGTCTGAGTTTGAAGAAGCAAAAATGGACAGGAACTGGTTTACAGAGATACCCAATTGGAAATCCCACCATGGGATTAAGAATTCTAGCTTATTTTTCGTCCTCTTGCAGGCTTGCCGCTGTAAGATCCTCAGATTGCTCAGAACAGTCAAACCTCCCCCTGCATGGTTCAACCCAAAGAAGCAAAATTACACTGTGAAACACCTGTTATATACTCAATTCTTACAAGGGGTTTCTTTTTTGGGAGGAAAGAGAGAGCTTACTTGAACAAGGAAACCAGTGATCAATGTCCCAAGCCAGAGGAGAGGCTGAATCCGCATGATAATACAGGACATTGCCATAAGCATCTACTCGAATCATCGCAGGGTCAAAACCAGCATTACTAAAAAAATTCAAATTGGCAAACATCAGAATCAGAATTATCCTTATTACTTACTAAAACGTCTAAAACCTGTTCATGCTCAGGTGAAGAAAAATTGAAGTGCATAGCATACCCAAGATGGTTGAGCTGCTTCCACAAGAGACCAACAAAGATTTTGGGCTTGGTAGTTGGCTTAGCTTTAGGATCGATTATAGGAAACATCTGATCCAAATCCCATGCTCTCGCAGCCTAAGCATCACCTCAAATCAAAGAACAAGATAAAGGATTACAAAATACATAGTTGAACTCAATTGAGGCCACCCCAGCAAACGAATTCATTTTATAAACACGACCCAGAACTCATTTTCCCTGAAAGTTCTCTTCTTTTCTATAAAACCAAACAAAGGATGAAAGATAAATATCCATCTGCTTACCTCCTCTTCCTGCAAAGCATAAGGCATGAAAGTGAAGGGAGGCCCATGGCTGTAGGGACCGAAACCCGGATCACGGCAGAGCCTTGCATAGGCTTTTGGGTACCCGAGATTGTCATTGACGGCCATCTCCTCTGGGGTGAACTCATAATCTTCTGCCATTGTTGGTTGTGCTTCTCTTTCTGCTCTGATGAAGTTTGTGGTAGATGCAGGGTTTAGTTTGATGTAGGAGCTAACGGTCGAATTGGTTTTGATGTTAAAGGGTTTCAAACGAAAAATTAATTCAAAATATTGGATGACACGCAAGAATTTCGGTGTGGGACAGTGGGAGTGTCAAGCAGGGTTGGTAACGGCTAGATGGGATGGAAAGGTGACCCACAACAATAAGTATTTGGTCATATATGCATTATGCAAATGTCATACTCCACATTCTATAATTTATTTTTTTGTAGGACCAAAGTCGTAGTACCCTTGAAAAATAAGATGTTCGCCCCCAAAAATGTGGCAAAAGAATGAAGATGAATTTGGAATTCAAGAAGGAAAAAAGAAAAGAAAAGAAAGATGTGGGGTTGAAGATTAGTTCCAGTTGTAGTGGATTAGATCGTGTCAAAATTTGAAACCATAAAACTATAAAGTGGGAAATGATTCCTACAAATAAATCAATCACGTTTGAACAGGTCAGTACCCATAAAAAGCAATCATAAAGTCCCTTTTAGCTCAAAGTACACCCCAAAACAAAACCCAAGGGCCTGTAACTCCGTATGCTACAAACTTGGATGTTGCCTAGATTGCGGGGAACTTTATCCTTTGTTGATCATTAGCGAGGTAAAGCTGTAAGGCACATGACGCTGGTTTCTACCTAATTTGAATTCAGTACCAATAGTCCAATGCCATATCGTTATTGTGGGCCTGCAACACGAAGAGAAGGAGCAACTAAAAAGAGAAACCCTCCTATGTTCTCTCTGTCTCAACTTTTGTATATATAGAACCTGAACTGGCCTGCGCTATGTGGACCAACCGCAGTTTTACTAAGAAGGAAGCTTGGCCCAAGGCCCAGGATTCATGGATCGGGTGACTGGTGAGTCTCATGCTATAGTATACTAATGCTGATATATAAAATCAAAGCCCTTTATATTATCTTAATCAATTTTATAAATTAATGAATATAAGATCCATCAAAATGAGATTCTACTTTCTCACGTATTATTATTATCACAAAAATTAGTTTTTCAACACTCACTTCTCTTATTTGCTATGTTTTGAACTGTTATTTTAAACCATTGGTGTAAATTCATTTGCCATTTTCACCAATAGTTTTAACTCCCAAACTTTTTCTTTTGTACAACCTCGAGAAGAATAAAATAAAATAAAATAAAATAATGTCAAATTGGTGATAAATAGCAAAAAAAATGTTAGATCAGTTCATACAATTCCAAAAATGCATAATTAATTGGATAGTGAACATAGAGAGGAGTACTACATGTTAGAATATTAGTCAACTATAATTATGACCATAGTTAATAGTTATTAATTAGTTTTATAATTAGATCTTGATTAGCTCATGTACTTAATGCCTTCATAGTATAAATAATATTGACTTCTGTGTTAAGTTATACACGTCTTCTTCCCAATACTCCTGTTTTAACACTAACCTTTGGACTGAATAGGAAGATAGTTATTCTTCTTATCATTCTTCTTGTTTTGTTTACAAATTGTTGGTCTTAAACAGTAGGTTTGATTTCAGTTCTCCCGTTACTCCTCTTCCGATTCATAGAATTGCCCCATGATGATTTAAGTTTAGCTCAAATAATTGCAAATGGTTATAGCTTTAAGTGATTCCTACTACGGAAAAAAAAGAAAGAAAAGAATTATCCCTATGCCCAAAAGGATGAATATTATTAACTTTGCACAATTAAGCCCACTTGCATCCATATTTTGAAATGATTTAATTTTAATTTATTGTTTATGTAAAGTTTTTTATATTGTCATTTAATCATTTAATCATGTGCTGATACATTATTAAAAAAGTCAAATTTTTTAAATAATTATTGTGATAGTTAAACTCATTTAATAATTTAGTAATAAACAATATAAAGTTTATCAAAATTAAACTCAGTTTGAAAAGAAAAAGGTTATGTTACTTAAAAAAAACTAATGACATGGTTATTATTTGACTAATCGTATACGTGGTGCCTGGTGCCTCGGGGAATTCGTGAGTTACTGACATTTGACAATTATCTGTTTTAGTGTGTTTGAAATGTAAAAAAATAATATGATATTTGATTTAATTTGTAAATAAAATTTTATGTTTGGAATGTTTAAAAATAAGAAATGATTTGATTTTAAAATCCCATGTATTTTGATTGTTTAGATTCGCAAATCCTATCAAATATGGTGATATATGTTAAGATTTGATTTGATTTTAAATTTAATTATTTAGATTGATTATTTTATCTTTATTAACTTTTTAATTTTACAAAGATATAAGGATAAAAAGGTAAAATAATAAAATCAATTCTTTTTTAATAAGTTTCAAATAGAAGAATTGATTTTTAAATAAATTCAAATATAATTTTTTATAATAAATTCCAAGCATAAAATTTAATTTTTAAATTAATTCAAAACAAAACAAATCAAATTAATTTTATTTTTAATTGATTCTAAATACAACCTTTGAAAATTGAGATTGCTCTCACAGGAACCCAACTACTTGTCATGGCGATATTATTTAAATAAAAAAAAACAAATATTATTCTTTAACTGTTAAATATATATATTTTTATTTAGTTATTACTTATTACAATCTAGTTGATCTAAGATCTCTTTGTTAAAGATAACGGAAAAAATCTAAATTATAGCTTTTTCTCTGTATTTTAACTTTATTTTATTTTATTATTTTATGATTTTATTTTATTTTATTATTTTATGATTTAAAAAGTAATATTTTGTTCTTTAGGTTTTACACTTTTATGTGGGTTTTAGCTATATTTTTCAAACTTTGTTGCACAGTATCTCATTTATTATATATTAATTTTAAATATAGTATATGCATATGTAAATATTATCTTACGTGCAATAAATATATATAAATGTTTTATACAAAAACTCACATTTAACTTATAAGGCTTCAAAAGTGAAACCCGGGGCGGGGGGGGAGAGGGAAGCTCTCTGTACAACTTAGAATGATTTTTTTTTATATGTTTAACTCACGAGTTTGACTCAACTTTCCTTCGTATGGCTTGGGTTGAAAGAAGCAAATTTTTCCTATTCAACCTATTATTTTCATGAGTGGATTAAGTTAAAAAATATTTTAAATCCAACATAACCCAATCAATAAACACTAATAGTTTATGTCTTCAGTTATGTTACACCATGGGCCACCAAACATATCTTAGCTCAAAGGCTCGACTTGATCTCGACAAATAAGAGATTCTCCATTCGTTAAGTCTCATCTCAATACATTAACAAAATGACCTTCACCAATGCATGACAACTATAACTGTCTGACGTCTATAAATGCTTATGATTGCCATAAAGCACCCTATAGTCATGGGAGCTCCTTATAAGGGGCTAACATCTTGTTTTCACTATTATTACTTTGAGCACTTTATTAACAAATAGCTTATTTGAGCATTGAAGTGTCTTTGCAGGTACATCTCTCGAGTTCTAGACTTCAAATCACTTAAGAATCACGTCAATAAAGAGTTTGGAGATCTTTAGATAAGACAAGTTAGTTTAATATTTTATAAATCAAATTTATAAATCTTAGGCTGATAAACTTAAATAATAAAATAAAAGAGTATGACAATATCAATATCTTAAAATATTTAATTTTGAAAGAATTTTTTTAAAGCTTTTCAGTACTATTTTTTTTTTATCATAAATTGTATAGGTTAAATTAGAAGTACTATTATTTTTATTAATGATTGTGTTACATAAGAGATAATGTTTAAGTTGATGCATAAGAATTTATGTATATATATATATATATATATATTAATGAGTAAAGACTCAAAATATATGTATAAATTCTTGCACGTAAATTTGTATAAATTTATATATATATATATATATATATATTAATTGGTATAAATAGATAAGTTACTAACATTGAGGTGGATACAAATTACTTATTTATTCACGAGAGACTAGCACCCAAGAGTAAGCTCTGAAAGAAAACAGTAAATTATTGGTGTATTTAAATTAGAACATAATCTAAATACATCAATAATTTTTCCCCCTCTTAAATTCTACTCTTCCAAACATTGCCTCGGCACTGGTTTTGCACCCTCACTTTTTAACCCTTTTGATCTTTTGCTGAGTCATCTTCAGCCAATTGCTGTTAGGTCATTACTGGCACCAAGCAATATCTCACTGATTCATTATTATCCACATGCATTAGTACTCAGTGCAGCCATTTATTTACACAACAAATTCATTCATGGCGATGATACAGACCTGGGCAAATCATTATCAAACCTCCAATTATTAAATAGAATCAAAACAAAGAAAGTCTTCATTTTGATTTCTAAGAAAGAACATCAAAATGCCACGCAAAAAAAAAAAAAAAGCAATTGGCTGAGAATTGACATCGAAATTCAAGTACCTTACATGCATATTTCGTCCTAAATAAGAAACACCAGTTAGAGAGAAAAGGAAAAACCTTAGCTAGATAGTATCATCGCTTGCTCATTTGAATTTAATAGTGTTACATAGCTGTAAAAAATTATTGATGTATAAGTTTGGATCTTCTGCTTGAATTTCTCAAACTGATCTTGTTGAACCAGCTATAGAAGAGCTGATTTGATTTTAAAGTTATTCGCTTGAATGAGAGGTCTTACTATGCTAATTGCACACCTTTCAGCAGAGGGAGTTGCATAATCTCCCAACGTGCGACATCTTTCTTCGCTTGCTTTTGTCATAACTTCTCTTTCAACTTTTCGTCTTTCTCTAGTTGTTCTTCTATGTCCCTTTGCTGTTCTTTCAATTTTTGGAACAAATAGTAATGCTTCCAGATTTACATTACCTAGCATACAAGGGATACATAGTTCAAACGTGAGTTCACAAGTAAAATAAATGAAAAACAAAAGGTAAGAAATTAGAAATAAAAATGGTGCCTACATTAGTATCTCGTAAGCTACTAAAGATATTAACAAATCCACAATCCCCGACAACAACGTCAAAAACTTGTTGAATTATTAACAAGTGTACCAAGTCGTACAAATAATAAAGTAATGAAAGAGTTATCGTCCCACATAGATTGTGTTTGTTAATTACCAATTCACTTAATTAATACTATCTAAGCAATCAAATATTTTGGATTGAAAGGAGTTCACAAAGGAACCACTAATAAGGCTAAACAACTAATTAACAGAAAGTAATAAGCAAAACAAAACACTAACGGAATAAGATGAAAAAGAATGAATATGAGATGAGTTAGGAATCCGGTTTCATATATCTATGTTCCCATGCAATTGATAATCCTTAAATTAATCCAATTTCCTTTCTTGAATTGATGATAAGAACTACCATAATAACCGATGCCCAATCCCTTGGTGCACCAATTCTCTTAAATATCTAAGATATAATTAATTTCTTAATCAAACCTCAAACATTCAAGGCATAAAAAGACATAGGTTGCCTCAAACACCACATAAATTGATAGTTCTATTCCTAGACTCAATCAATTCATGGTATCTATCATATAGCTCAACCATTCATTAGTTTTTCCAATATTACTTATGGATGTTCAATCAATTTATGAGTGGTCAATTCACAAAAACATTAGGAACAATAATTGATACTCAATTCAATGAAAAGAAACTTAGATTAATCAAAAATATTCAACTACATGGTCCAAGACAAACTATATCTTTACCCTAACCAAAGGAGTTTAACTACTCATAGAGAAAGAAAACAATTGAGAAGAAAAGAGAAAAGAGATCCCCATTAGCAAGCTTTGGAGTTAGATGAGAATTCTTGAACCCTTGAAACCTTGTTGTTTTATATTCCCCTAGGTCAGTCGTCGTCCTCCTTCCCAAAAGGATCACTTTTTTTTTTCCTTTTCTCTTTTAAAGTGCAGAAACACGCATCAATAAGTGAGTCAATGCTTAAGCACTGGTAGTTGGGCGCTCAAGCGTGCAGATGACTGAAAAAATGCAACAAATGAGCGCTTAAATGTCGGCTGGTAAGCGTTCGAGCGCTCCAGTCACTTAAATGTTGAGCATATAGATTTAAAGTGTCATTCTGGCATATGATTACTTAAGTGCTCAACTTTGGGCGCTTAAGCGCTGGAAGAATGAAACAACCATGACTTTAATTCTCCTTTCATGTGTACTTAAAAGAAAAGAAAAAAGATTTGATGAAGAATCAAAATTTCAAAAGCTAAAAACAATGCAAAACTAAACTAAAGGTATTTAATCAACTAAACACATAAACATACTCTAATTATGCGATTTTACATTCGAAAAGTTAAATCCAAGGTTAAGTTCAAGCAATTTACTCATAAATAACATTATAATTATCATTAATATTAGACCTCAAATCACCTAAGAATCACGTCAGTAAAGAACTCAAAGATCTCTAGACGTAGCAAGTTAGTTTAGTATTTTATAAATCAAATTTATAAATTTTAGGCAGATAAACTTAAATAATGAAATAAAAGAGTATGACAGTATCAATATCTTAAAGTATTTAATTTTGAAAGATTTTTTGAAAGATTTTTTTTAAGCTTTTCTATACTAATTTTTTTTATCATAAATTGTATAGGTTAAATTAGAAGTATTAATATTTTTATTAATGATTGTCTTGCATAAGAGATAATGTTTAAGTTTATGCATAAGAGTTTATATATATATATATATGTTAATGAGTAAAGACTCAAAACATATGTTAAATTCTTGCACGTAAATTTGTATAAATTCATATATATATATATATATATTAATTGGTATAAATGGATAAGTTACTAACATTGAGGTGGACACAAATTACTTATTTATTCACGAGAGACTAGGACCCAAGAGTAAGCTCTGAGAGAAAACAATAAATTATTGATGAATTTAAATTAGAATATAATCTAAATACATCAATATATTGTTTTTCCTCTTAAATTCTACTCTGCCAAACGTTGCCTCAGCACTGGTTTTGCACCCTCACTTTTTAACCCTATTGATCTTTTGCTGAGTCATCTTCAGCCAATTGCTGTTAGGTCATTGCTGGCACCAGGCAATATCTCACTGATGCATTATCATCCACATGCATTAGTGCTCAGTGCAGCCATTTATTTACACACAAATTCATTCGAGGCAATGATGCAGACCTGGGCAAATCATTATCCAACCTCCAATTATTTAATAGAATCAAAACAGAGAAAGTCTTCATTTTGATTTCTAAGAAAGAACAACAAAATGCCACGCAAAAAAAAGAAAAAAAAAAGTAAAAAGCAATTGGCTGAGAATTGACATCGAAATTCAAGTACCTTACCTGCATTTTTCGTCCTAAATAAGAAACACCAGTTACGCACTGAAAAAATCTAGATTCTATCATAAAGCAAGAAATAAAAAGAACACAAGCACAATTCGATCTGATCTGAGTGTGAGCATAACGATGTCAGATGTTGAAACCTGAAACCTGAAACCAAATAACTTGTTCACTGTCACTCTATGTCGCACTTTATTACCTCCAACGACCATAACGAAATGTCAACCACCACCACCACCACCACCGCACCCCACCTCCGCAACCGGTGGCGCCTCCCCTCCACCATAAAACTGAAAACCACCCTTTCCTCGGAGCTCTCCGGCGCCGTGGGCGACCTTGGGACCTACATCCCCATCGTGTTGGCACTCTATTTGGTGAACAACCTCGACCTGACCACCACCCTCCTCTTCACCTCTCTCTACAACATCACCACCGGCCTCGTCTTCGGCCTCCCCATGCCGGTCCAACCCATGAAGTCCATCGCCGCCGTCGCCATCGCCGAAACACCTCCGCTCACCATCCCACAAATATCCGCCGCCGGGCTCTCCGTCGCCGCCGTGCTCCTCCTCCTCGGCTCCACCGGCCTCATGTCCTTCCTCTACCGCTACCTCCCTCTCCCCGTTGTTCGCGGCGTTCAGCTCTCTCAGGGCCTCTCCTTTGCCTTCTCCGCCATCAAATACATCCGCTACGACCAAGACTTAGCCACCTCCAAGTCCGGTCCTCCTCGCTCCTGGCTCGGCCTTGATGGGCTCCTCCTCGCTCTCGCCGCCGTCCTTTTTCTCGTCCTCACCACCGGCGCCGGCGTTGACGACGCCCCTTTGGACGTTCACGGTGAGAGTGTGGCCGGAGAAGAAGAAGAAGAAGAAGAGGTTGATCGGCGCAACCGGGTTCGCCGGAGGTTGCGGGTTTTATCGGCTATTCCTGCAGCTCTTATAGTGTTCTTGTTTGGGTTGTTGCTTTGTTTTCTTCGTGACCCTTCGATGATCAAAGATCTTAGATTTGGCCCGTCAAGGATTTCCGTGGTTCCCATTACTTGGGAGGATTTGAAAGTTGGGTTTTTTCGTGCGGCGATTCCGCAGATTCCTTTGTCCATTTTGAATTCTGTGATTGCGGTTTGTAAGTTGTCTGGGGACTTGTTTCCTGATAGAGAAGCTTCGGCCATGAAGGTTTCGATCAGTGTGGGGCTTATGAATTTTGTAGGGTGCTGGTTTGGTGCTATGCCTTGTTGTCATGGTGCTGGTGGGTTAGCTGGGCAGTATAGGTTTGGGGGTAGAAGTGGTGCTTCTGTGGTGTTTCTTGGAATTGCTAAGTTGGTGCTTGCGTTGGTGTTTGGGAACTCTTTTGGGAGAATTTTGGGTCAGTTCCCTATTGGGATTCTTGGGGTGCTTTTGTTGTTTGCTGGGATTGAGTTGGCTATGGCCTCTAAGGACATGAACACAAAAGAAGAGTCCTTTGTGATGTTCGTTTGTGCTGCTGTTTCTTTGACTGGGTCTAGTGCTGCATTGGGATTTGGTGTTGGCATTGTGCTCTACCTGCTACTGAAATTGAGGGAGGTTGAATGTGGTGGTTTTGGGTTTTCCACATCAGAGAAGTACAAATCTTCTTTGGATGAGGAAACTAGCTTACTTGCCTAGGCAAATTGATTCTAGTTTTGCAGAGAAGGTGGTTGTAGGACAGTTGAAAATTGAAGTAGATATGCACTTTTCGTAGTCCATGAGAGTGCAAATGGGTGATGGCCCTGAAAATGATCTCCAAATTGTGATCATGTGGGAGCTTCTCATTTTCACAGTATATATCTCTTTTCCACCTTCCTCCTCGCAAGGAGTCTTTCTGTATTTGGTTTCGTACAATATTTCAAATGAGTGTACTACATGTGTATTTATTATAGATGAAGTTCATCCATTTGAATAAATGGTAATTTGCCTTTTGCGTTGCTTCAATTTTGTCAAACTACTATGCTGGCGTGCCAGTGGATTGGGGAACATGGTTTATACCTATAGGATCTAACTAAAGATACTAAGGACTCTTTACAATTAAAAAGAAAAAAAAGCATCAAACTCTTAATTATTGAAGTAGTAAAAGTAAACTAAACTTTAATGAACTAGATATTGAAAAATATGAACAGGCTTTAGGATAGGAATAATAGAGATGGCATCCTAACTTGTTTGAGAAGATACGATGATTATGAGTTTGAGAAGATATGATGATTATGAGTTTGACAAGATATGATGATCGTGTGTTTTTCCAAATCCTCCATAAAAGAAACAGGGTTTGAGCAATCGACTTTATAACCACCAGACTAGAACAATTCCAAAAGCTAAGCAAAGCTCCTTCTACCGACCAAAGAGACGACTTTGACATTAATCCATATCAGGCGATAAAAATAGAGAAGTCCATTGTACCCACACAAAAAGAAGAGAGAAGTCGCATCACGAGCTCATGAGTAAATGTTACATTCTTTCCTACCGAAATAAAATGTTACTTATTTATTTTACTATTTATAATAAATTTTAATTGTGTGAAACATTGTATCATTTTTAATTAAATCAAATTCACGATAACAGCTATAAATTCAGACACCAAAATCTGAGCTTAAGCATATTTCTTAAACTTAAAGACCGAATACTTGCTGTTAGAAATTAGAATACAAAACCATTAACTTATTAATATAATGATAGTCTTCACTTATTAAAACAAAATTACAAAAGCTTTAGTACGAAGTTATGCATTTATGAATATATATATATATATATATATATATATATATATATTAGAAGAATGCAATTTTCGTAAGAGAAATTTGAAAAGAAAGAAAGAAAATTATGATTTTTTTCCACTTAAGTGTAAGTATATTAATTATTTTATTTCTTTTTCTTCAATTTTTTTTTTCTTCTTCAATTTTTTTTTTCTTATCCAGCATAAATCAGTTTTTTTCCCCTTCTTTTCCTTCCAATTCCTTCTTAGAATTGAGAAAAGCATAGACGTGCTGCTTTAGAGTCTGTTTATATTAATTTTTTTTATGAATAGAAATGTTTTTTTAAAATAATAAGAATATTTTTTTAAAAAATTAAAAAGTTCAAACTTTTTTAAAAAAGTACTTCATGTATAACAAAAAAACACATGAAATATATTTTTTAAAAACTTAAACTTTTTAACTTTTAAAAAATCACTTTTATTATTTTAAAAAAGTACTTCTACTCTAAAAAAAAATTAATACAAACGGACCAGTAGTAACTTTTTTTTAGTAAAAATTTTCTAAATTGTTTTCTTTTACGTACGCCAATAATGTTGAGATTCTTATATAAAGTATAAACTATATCTAATTTTCTATCTAAACAGGCCATAAAAAAGTCTAATTTATTCTATATATGTGTTTGAGGTTTAAGAAAAAAAAAACAGTACTTCGGATTCGGAAAGACCAGACAGCTACTTCTACTTCAAGTCTTCACCTTAGCTTAAAGTTTAGTGTTATCTGTTGGCCCTCATCAAGATCTAAAACACAAATCCTTGTCCATTTCTACTAAGCTTCCTTTCTTTATTATTACCACAACTCTCAGCTCAGTTGAAATTCCAGAAACATCAATTACAGGAACAAAGGGACTATGATCTGAGTTTGATTCAGGTTTGTCCTCCCACTTCGTGTTCTTTATTGCTTTTGCTTTTGCCACGCTCGCTGACTAGAACCTTAAGTTTTGTCTTCTTATGATTTGTTTCTTGTTTTTAGATCTTCTTTGTGAATGTGATCTGTGGTTGATTTGTGTACTGGCTGCATGTTCAGACCTAGTGGTAGTTGTGGACGCAATGAAATTCAGTTTCATATTGAGATTTGACAAGAAAAGCAAGTGGGTATCCTAGTTTTCTGAAATTATCAAGAAAAAGTGGTTGAATTTTGTCTGTTGGAATCATGAAGTTTTCATTTTCTGCTGTTGCTCTTTGGTCTGTTTGTGGCCTGTTGGTCATTGGGCTCACAAATTCATACCTTCCTGAGGCGGAGTATCGTTTTGAAAGGAATTCTCATGTGGCTTATAAGTATGATCGAATTGAGGAAGTTCAGAGACAATGTGCCTCTGTCTTACTTACTGCCTCTGAATTGAAATCTGAATATAGTGGGGTTACTGGTATGAAGGGAGAGCTTTCCTTTGTCAATGGGGATTGGAAGCAGGATGGAGGTAAGTTTCCCATAATGCCATTTGATGCTGCAAAATCCCCTGGGACCTTGTCTGAAGATCGGACTCCATTGAAGTTGGTCTCTTTTTGGTTAACAGACGTTGATCATGCCCATCGATTGAAGAAGTCAGTCCCTGTCAATGGCTTCTTGATGATGGGCATTACTCGAGATGGTAACTTTGTGGACAACACTTATGATGGGAATCCTGAATTTCAGTTATGGCCCAGCCATTCTCAGATTTCAATTCCCTTTCAAGGGATTTACACTGAATCAAAGAAAAATGGTGGGGAAAGGGTGTTGTGTTTGCTAGGGAACACTATGCTCCCAACTCGAGAGGCTGATCCTGCCAATCCATGGGAATGGATGAAGACTCCTGGTGAGATACCTCTGTCAGAAGATGATCAAATTCTGCTAGTTCTTAGCTATCCCATGACATTCACATTAACAAACAGGATTATCAGTGGAGAGTTAAGAAGTTTGAACCGTGAATCAAATCCTAAATACTTTGATGTGGTTCACATATCATCACAGTTGGGCAAGTCAGCAAAGTACACATTTAGATCACAACATATTGTATCCAAAGCATGCAATCCATACCCATACAAGGATAACCTGACAAATGGTGGCATTAATGTCTATAAAGGGACAAGTTTTTGTGAAATCCTTGAAGAAATTACCAGAGAGCAACCTTTATATGTTGTGCCAAACTGGAGATGCAATGGCACGGATGATTTCTGCAGTAAATTAGGTCCCTTTGTGTCAGATAAGGAAACCAAATTAACAGATGGAGGCTTTCAAGATGTTAAACTTTATATGCAGGATGTTATCTGTGAGCAAGCAGCTACTCATGGTAATACTGGTTCTGCTAGAGTTTCTACAGTTTTTAGAGCAGTTTCTCCATCAGAGAATCAGTATAGCGCAGCAAAGAGATCTGGGCCCAGCAACACGTCTCTTGCTGCTGAAGGGATCTGGAAGTCTTCTAGTGGGCAGCTTTGCATGGTTGGTTGCCTTGGGTTTATTGATGCCAAAGAGAGTAGCTGTAATTCTCGGATCTGCTTGTATATACCTACGACTTTTGCCATAAAGCAACGCAGTATTATTTTTGGAACTTTGTTTCCCATTATTAACAACAGTGCCTTCTTTCCTCTATCATTTGAGCAGCTTGTGCAACCTACAGAGCTCTGGAATTATTTCAAATTCACCCATCCAAATTACAGTTACTCTAAAACTAATTTGGCTGGCACTGTCCTGGAAAAAAACGAGCCCTTCAGCTTTACAACTGTTGTTAAGAAATCATTGCTAACATTCCCCAAACTTGAAGATAACGAGGCATTCCAAGATAGTCTGTCTATTCTTTCAGAAGATCTCACTTTTCATGTCTCAGGTTTTCCTGATCCTATGCCTAAAGTCCAGGCCCCAAGAGTTGACATTCAGATGGAGATTCTCTCTGTTGGTCCCTTGTTTGGGCGCTATTGGTATGCCCAAAATGGTTCAACATTGGAACAGGAAACACCATATCATGCCAAGGCTGAATACACAGAAAAGCAGCTTCTTATAAATGTATCTGCTCAACTCAGTCTTACTGGAGAAGCTTATAGAAATTTTTCTGTGCTTTTTCTGGAAGGTCTTTATGACCCACATGTTGGAAAGATGTATCTAATTGGTTGCAGGGATGTGCGAGCATCATGGAAGGTCTTATATCAGAGCTATGATCTTGAGGCTGGATTGGACTGTCTGATTGAGGTGGTTGTGGCTTATCCTCCAACTACAGCTCGGTGGCTAGTCAATCCCACAGCTAAAATTTCTATAGAAAGCCAGAGGACCGAAGATGATGCCCTTCGGTTTACTACAATAAAGCTCCAAACTTTTCCACTTATATACAGGAAGCAACGTGTGGATATCCTCTCACGCAGAGGTGTTGAAGGGATTCTCCGCATCTTGACACTTTCATTGGCAGTTGGTTGCATTTTGAGCCAACTGTTTTATATAAAGCATAATGTGGATTCTCTTCCATATATATCTCTTGTTGTGCTAGGTGTCCAAGCTCTTGGGTATAGCATTCCTCTGGTCACAGGTGCTGAAGCTCTTTTCAAGAGAATGTCTTCTGAATCTTATGATGTGTCATCTGCTGACCTGCAGAACAATGAGTGGTTTAATGTCATTGATTACATTGTGAAGCTGCTATTGATTGTATCATTGCTAATAACTTTGCGGCTTTTTCAAAAGGTGTGGAAGTCTCGCATCAGATTGCAAACACGTACCCCTCTTGAACCACTTTGTGTCCCCAGTGATAAATGGGTATTCCTTTGCACCTTCACCGTGCATCTGATTGGGTATCTAATTATTCTAATAATTCATGGCACAAAGACCAGCCAGAAGCCTCTTAGAGCAGAGACATATTTGATTGATAGAGAAAATTCTCATTCACTACCTGATTGGGCAACAGAATTGGAAGAATATGTAGGTCTCGTGCAAGACTTTTTCTTGTTTCCTCAAATTATTGGGAACTTAATCTGGCAGATTGATTGTAAACCACTCAGAAAACTATATTTTATTGGAATCACTCTGGTCAGACTTCTTCCTCATATATATGATTACATACGAGCTCCAGTTCCAAATCCCTACATTTCTGAGGACTCTGAATTTGTCAATCCAAGTTTGGATTTTTACTCTAAATTTGTGGATATTGCCATTCCGGTGACTGCAATTATTCTTGCACTTATAGTCTATATTCAACAGAGATGGAGCTATGAGAAGCTGAGTCAGATTCTGACATTTGGGCAGCATAAGCTTCTCCCGAGTTTCAGATATGAGAGGTTGCCTTCTAAGTCTTTTGAAACTGAACTAGTTCCTGGTATCAATGGTGGTGGTGCAGATGAGAAAGAGCACGTTGATGTAGAATGATTTTGACACTTAAGAATTACTGACAGAAGCTGTTGTAAACATACATGAAAACTAGGTAAGAGTTTGGGTGTCTGTAATGTTATATATGAGAAGTTGACTTACATAATAAAGTGAATTGTGGTTTTACTCTGCAACTCCTAATTCTTTATTGTCCAATTATTGCTGCTTAGTTCTTCACTAATGTTCTGGCAACTCCTAGCTTGATGTTCTTTACAAGATTGAGATCAAAGGTTTGAGGGTGTTTATTTATTTGGGCCGGTGGGCAATTTGATACAAGAAAGGTTAGGAAGTTTAATCAAGTAGATATATTATATAAACAAGCGGAATTGGCTGAATATCATATACTGTTACGAAGGTTAGGACTTCTTGCATTGTTTGGATAAACAAGCAGAATTTAGAAATACATCAAACTTTTTAACATCCAGTACTCCCCCATAGAAATATAATATAAAACTTGATAAACTTTTGTCTGCCAATGATGTGTGAATTGTGATGCCCATCAATATGCATAATTATGTCTTGATTAATCGCTGTTCCTATGACTATATTTTCACTGTATCTGCTTATTATTGAGATGCTAGATGGCATGACATTTATCTTCAATTGGTGACTCAATGTGCCTCCCTTCCAGCCAGCGATTTATGGCGCATGCATTTCGATTTGTTATGTGATTTCTCGTGCTTCTGGCAATGCACATGCTTTTATCATGCTATTGCTGGGTACATGCGAACCATAACCAAATTCTTTTGGTATATTTGCTTATCTTTATTTGACACTGCAATAGATATTTCTCCCAACTTTCCACTTTTTGGCCGTGTACGGATGAAAAATGGATGGATTGGATGAATTTTGGATTGGATATAATGAATGGATAAAAAATTAACCACTAATCTATGTAAAATCCAATAAAAAATTGTTAAAATTATTCAACTCATTCATAACATATTTTAATGGATGGATATTTAAGTTATTTATTAATCTATTTTTATGGATGGATATTCAACCCAATCATTTAAAATTATTTTTTTAAAATAAAATAAAATATCTCTCTAGAAAAAATAATTTTCTCTCTTTAAAAAAACTACTTCGCTCTTTATAAAATAAATGAGTTAAGGATTCAGATAAGTTATGGATTAGTTAGATATCAAATGAATCATGAGTAAGTTAGTAACTGAATATTTAATAAATATTGAGCTCAATGCATTAACTAATCTGATCCAATTCTTTTAATTTATTATTATTATTGGATTGATTAGATTGAATTTAGATATGGATGGATTAGATGGATAATAGATAAATGGATCATTTTGACACCTCTATGTTCAGCCCATGCATCAAGAACCACTCTCTAGTTTATAATGAAGGATTTTGAATCAAATAACAGTAATCTAAATTCATGCATAGATACAAAATTATAGCATGTAAATCATATTGAATAGAAGAGAAGGGCTAGATCAAAGATTATGCACATGGAGTTATGGGAGATCTATTGCTATGAAGTGAAGAGATGAGAGAAAACAATTTGTGAGAGAAGGGCTGCTGATAATCCTACAGATTATCTGATTTTCCTATGCTTTTTGATTGGATTTAGCCATTTACATTCAGCTTTTAACATTGTTTTGCCTCAATTAACTTTGAATTGATCATTACGACATGCATTGTTTTAACTAATAAATTTTCCTGAATTTGGTTATAATTTCAAGCATTTTAGACCTCATTCATGATATTTTGGTTGCAGGTAAGTGCATGTGGAAGAATGGAGGCTTGATCAAGGGAGAAAAAATTTGAAGTAAAGTTGCTGACACTGGGCGATTAAGCGCCCATTTTTGAGCGCTTAATCGGTGAAGCACAAGGGAAAAACGTTCTGCGCGACTAATCGGTGGAAAACTGAGCGCTTAAGCGCTTGATATGTTCAGATTACCTGCTGCTACTGCATATAAATAGAAAAATTAGGTTTTTCTAGGAGGAGGCCGTTAGAATAGGGAGAAAAGAAGAACAAAAGAACTGAGGATTGGTATGGGCACACTCAAGTGGAGACGTGGAAGAGTCTTTGGATCTTCATCAGCTTATGGAGTTCCTTTACTCTATCTCTACTCCTCTTCTTAATTTCTATTTCTGCTTCCATGTCTAGTAAACTCTCCTTTATTGAGATTAGGTAGATTTTGATGGATCTTAATTGTTTTTTATATTGGATTCAATTAACATGAGTTATTATTCTATTTTGAGTTTATGGTCTATTTTCTTAATGCTTTCTAAGGATTAACCCTTTTGGAATGATTTTAAGATTATATGTTGAATAGAAATTTGATGTATGATTATGCTATGAGATTATGAACCTTGCTTATCTTTGGGTTAGGAATAGTCATTGATTTGCTCGTTACCTGATTGAATTCTAAATCCTAGTGCTTATTACCTTTTTGAATCGCCTAAGGAATTAGGGATTTTATTTGGAAATAAAGGATCAATTGCCTAAGGAATTAGGATTTGATTAATTTAGAGAATTCGGTAACAAAATAGGAATAATAGCTTGTGTTAATTCCAATTGATATGCAGCAAGTGAAATCAAATGAAACTTGATCCCAACTCTTCCATTAATTGATTATCTTTCATATTGCATACCAAGTGTTTGTTGAATTGTCTAATAGAAAATACCAAAAATATTGTTATTGCATTTGTTCTTGTGTTCATCTTACTTTGCTTTTAAAGCTCACTTTGATCCAAAATTTAGTTTAAATAGTAGTTATTCTCGTTGTTTGGTATTTGGCAACCAATCCCTGAGAACGATATTCAGTTTCTCACCATTTTTATTACTTGATGATCCGGTACACTTGCCGTGGACCCATCAAGTTTTTGGCGCCGTTGCCGGGGATTAATTTTACCAATATCAGTAATATTGAAGGCAGCTACTAATTTAAACATTGATGCTCTCTTTCTGATAAACGTGTACTTGAGTTTACCAAAACTGCTTAATGGGAAGACAATTTATATAACTTACCAGATGAGAGTAAGGATCTCTCAACAGGCTACCAAAAGAACGACACAACCCATTATGGGTTACTCATAAAACAAAGCCCAACTATTATTTCATCATATTGGTAAAGTACTATAATATCAACAATTGACCATAATTAATATATTAACAATAATTCATAATATTGATTAATGCAAATCCATAGAATTGATTAATTAAAATTAATTAATCTAACATTATCCCACTTAGATTGTATTAGTCAATTAGTAAAAGGATATGAGTTCTTAAGACTAAAATATCAATTATGGTCAAAGTACATATCAACTAATAATATAAGAAACATAAGCTTTCACGCTGTAGAGATGGTATCCAATAGGGAAACAAATCATACATGTTAAAAAACTTACATTTCATATAAAGAATGATGAATATGGAAAAACATATTTAAGTTAAGTAAAATATGCAGTCCAAGAATGGTCCAAGCATCTGAAAATGCTATAAGAGATATGACAATAAAAAAATGACATCTCGTACATATCTCATAATAAACTCTCACTAACCCAAAACACCAAAAGACTTAACCAAACCAATATGAGTTACAATACTCTAATAGTTAAGTCTCTAGCTAGTGGATCTGCCAACGTGTTTTCAAACTCGTAGAGGTCATAGTATATCTACATAGGTCTACCAAGAGTATTTACATATAGGGATAGCCCATTAATAAAAGTAATTACATTTGGTCTAAATCAATAAATGCTTTACAGTATTGGATATTCAAGTAATCTGGGTTTCACTAAATGAGTGACTATGCTAATCCATAAAGAAATAGGAAATCCAAAAAAAAAACTCTTACTAGAATAGCATAGACACTTAGTTTAAACAAGAAAGGAAAAGAAAATGTTCTGGATTTATGTTGCCACAAGAATGTTAATAATAAACAAGCACTTATGACTATAAGATCTACAAGCACCTTAACAATACAAAAAACATACTCGATAGGAGTAATGACATCATACATGCAAGGTATTTATACGTTTGTGACCTAACAAAATGTAGAATGTTGGATGAAAGAGAATCACAACATAATTGCATGCTAAAAGATTATTGTGCATTTTCCAACAAAATTGACCTTAGCATCCATTTAAGATGTTTTCTGAAATTTAAGAGAAGGTTTATATATATCTTAATACAATAGAATGAGACTGAATATCAAAATCTCTTAGAATATGCCACATGTTATAATGCGCGCAAGAATATATGGCAATATAAGATTAATAAATTTTGAAATATACATAATTGTGTGTACACACTCCCATTGATTCAATATATCTAAACAAGATTAGGATTCTCATTATAGCCTACTAGTATCAAAATACTCTAATAGTTTAATATTTAATAGTAGGTTCATAACTCTGTGGTATAATATCAATGTGAGTCTAAAAACTCACCATCTTTCTCTCTTTAAGAGTAGGCTTATAAATTAGAGAGAAATAGACTAGTGCAAAATTATCAAGAGAAGTGGTTACAGAATTTATCACTTATAGAGTTTTATAAAATTTAATCACGTATTCTGCATACAAAATAGAATATAGCAGAATTATCAAGATAAGTGGTTACATGATGACAATATGAAACCCACTATATATATATATATATAATTTATGAATGACAGATTTTATCAAAATTTGGGTTTCATAATTAACCACATATTCTGCATATAGAATTTAAGGAGATTATAACATAGAATCTCCTCGAGTCATCACAAACATAAATTCTGAAAAGAATTTCATAAATAAGGTAACCATTATATATTAGAAAGTATGATAATTATTTAAAAGGCTTATTATCATATGAGTGAGATAAAAAAAATCCCCAGTATTTTAAATAGAATATGAAATTTCTTGCAAGTTTTCAATAGCTCACTCAAAACTCAAATGTTAGATAATAGTCACAAGCACTTGAGCAGAATATTAGGTTACACGCAGCGGAAATACATAGGACTTATACTTAACTGTAATTGAGGATACAACAACACATAGTCTATAACTCCTACAAGTATTAAAGGATAGCAATAATGTATTGTATCTCAAAGGATAATAATAAGAATAATATTGTTAAGTATATATCCCAAATATAGGTCTTCACAACAAAACAATGACAAACAATATATGAAGAGAAAATCATATTATTGAATAAGATATATTTGTAAATATAATTATTTTCTTTCTCACGTCTAATTAGTTATGCATTTAATTAAGGTAGAGATCTTGTATTAACACAATCTTGTATATAAGATATTACTTTCAGCATGCAAGACTCTCCCACTTGATAGAGAAAGATTGTTGAACTAACAATTTAAAATATTCAAAGTGTTCAAAAAAAAAAAATCAACTATTTTTCTCTATCACATAATGATCATGTCAAGTAATGTCATATCGTTAGGATATGTCCATTACTTGCACAATACAAGGATAATCGCAATTTGTTCCAATAAAAAAAAATATGTAACATAAATTTGCATCGCAATAGGCAAATGCAAAATTTTAGAATAATACTGAATTGCATAAAAAATGCCCAATTAAGAGTTAGACCATGAGGATGATAACAAAAGAAATATAATAATACAATACACAAATTAAACTTATGTCACCAAAATTCTAATACCGATAGAGTAATTGAACGAATAGTTGACATAAGCATAAAACTAACAGTATGTTGTATAATAACAAATTACATTAATAACAACACACTGATAGAGTATAATTACTATCAATGCAATATAAAGTATAATTATTCAATAAATACAAAATCTGCATAATTATACCCACGATAGGTGAGATACAATTATACAAATTAAGAATAATAGTGCTTAATAGAATATGATAAATCAATGTCATTCATAAAAAAATATTCAATTCACATTTTAAAGGATATTTAACAGCAATCATATTCGAATAAATCCAAGTCATGCTTAGCAGTATTTTGAATTAGCATGTAATAATCATGACTTTATCCTCATAAGAACCATGACATTAATTTCATGATTTCTATAGAAAAGAGTACAATAACAAAAGTTATTGTTTATACTTTGACCGGGCCAAGCATACAAGAGTGCATAAAGCAATTTTATATTCATTCCATAATAGAACTCTCAAAATAATAAGATGTGTAACCACATCTTTACATTTCACTCCCACTATAAATAATAATATAATTACAAAAGAGAGTATTATAATAAGTAATCAATAAATTGATTGTAGAGTTCTTTAATTTCATAATATTTTGATAAACAATCATAGTCTCATATACAATTGCATACTTATAGTATCAAAAGGAAAAGAATATATTATTAACAAATTTTTCTACATATGCAATCATATAATAAGTTTAAAGGTTAAAGATTTCACAACTAACATTAGAGAGTGTTATTCATCCTTGTATGTAGATCCAATAAGCTTTGATGACTTAATAAGAGTATATAATGTCATCTTAAAAAAAACTCCAAATACAAATCAATACAATTCATATAGAATATAAGTTACAAAAATAACATAATTTTAATTACCTCAAGAATTACTCAACAGAATTATCTTTGATAGTATTTTACAAGTGAGCATATTAACAATAATAAGGCACCAAAGAATTTAATCCAAACTTTGGATTAATTTGACATAGGCCATAGCATTATTCACTAAAACATATATAAGATTTAATTTTGTTATGATCCAAAATTTATTTTTGTGACTACGACTAATTATTTGAAAAAGAAATGTCCAAAAGTATATTTTTGTCACAAGAATAATAAATTGGAGGATCCAAAATTTAGTCAAAGTAGTGAAAATGCAATATATAAATTATGCCAAAAGAATTTCTAACATGTCTAATATTCAATATTAATAATATTTTGTCAAAAGAATAATAATATTTGACACTTTAAGATTAATTATACAAAAATGTCATTGACAAATAAGAAATCTTCATAAATTTCCTAGTCTAGAAAATAAGAATAATAATTAATCAAATATTTTTGGGTTAATTAACTAAAAAACTTTTGGATATTAAAAAATTTCTAAATTTATTCCAAAGTTTTAGAATATTAAGTTGATTTATTATGGCATGATTGTTTTTTTAAAAAATAATTTCTTAATTATGACACATTAGTAGGGAGAGTACGATATATCACAGTGTCACAAACAAAATAAGGAATATTCACAAAAAATATCATACCTAAAATTTGAGAGTGCAATATTTAAAATTACATATTAATCTCAGATTAATTAATATTACATATTTGGATTTGTCAAAAATTTCAAGAAAAATACCATTTTTTAAAATATTAAATAACAGGTATTTGACAAAAACTAGCAAAAATTTGATCACTATATATTTGGTTATGTGCCCTACACGCCTATGCCCGCGAATGAGCATACACATGAAGACTTCATCTTCCTTACCCAGAACCAAAAAAGAGGTCATCTGACCCCGTTTTGTGACTGGCTTCATTTTCCTTGTGCAAATGACAGATCAAACTTATTGCACGAGCGAAAAATGAATTCAGAAGAAGAAGAAAAAGAAGAAGAAAAAAAAAGTTTATGCACAAAAGCAACTGCAACATAAATACTTCGAATTCTTCCAAATGTCTCAATTATTTTGTGTATTAATTGAGGGGTTTTGATCACAATGATGCGATGAAGATTAGCCCTCAATCAATTTTAAGAAATATGGCTCAATTAGAGAGAATTTAAGTGAGAGATTTTAGGGTTCTTAAAATATGGTTAAAAAGGAATTTTCAAAATTAAGAACGAAATCACGAATAACAAATTTAAAAGCAAATCGATCTCTTTTAATCCAAGGCTTGATAATAGCTATAATCTGTATTTACTTGACTCTGATACCATTTGAAAGATTTTGAATCAAATAACAGTAACCTAAATTCATAAATATATACAAAATTACAGCATATTAATAATAATGAATAGAAGAGAAGGGCTAGATCAAAAATTGTGTACTTGGAATTATGGGAGATCCATTGCTATGAAGTGAAGAGATGAGAGAAAACAATTTGTGAGAGAAGGACTGTTCTCTTTCTGATAAGTGTGTACTTGAGTCTACCAAAACTGCTTAATGGGGAATTAGTTTATATAACTTACTAGATGAGAGTAGGGACCTCTCAACAGACTACCGAAAGAACGGCCAAACCCATTATGAGTCACTCATAAAACAAAGCCCAACTACTATTTCATCATATTAGTAACTATAATATCAACAATTGACCATAATTAGTATATTAACAATAATTCATAATATTGATTAATGCAAATCCATAGAATTGATTAATTTAAATTAATTAATCTAACATGTAATTTTTACAAACTGTAAGATCTGGATTTCTTAATGCACCTTTCCAGTGGATATATAGTCGGCTGTCTTGGTCATTACAATTAATTGAATACCCTCACAGGCCATAGCATAGACTCTAACTCATGCAGTCATGCTTACTTGCATTTTTAGGAACCCTTACTTAAACCTCAATCTTCTACAGAATATTTTATTTTTCAATCATGCAATTAAGTTCAGGCAGGTGGAGGGGGGTAAATGGAAATAATGTATCTCTTACTTAGTAGCGGTTGATGAGGTGTGTTTTAGTTTTAGTTTTTCTTTTGTGTAAATCAAGGTATCCTCTCGCCTGGAATGCAAGAGATTAATTCCTTAGGGTACAGTCAGGCGCGTGAAGTAGGGATCTTTCTCAACTGCATTTTCTCCATACACACCATCCCAATAATCGAACATAGGACAAGATGTTTAAGGTGACCGAGCCCCTTCCACTCGAATCAATGCAAGTTAGTGAGGTGTATTTTAGTTGAAGTTGAGCTAGTAAACTAAATTTAAATAAATGATAAATACCTTACCCTATAATTAGGGAAAAGCGATCTTGAAAGGTATTAAACTCTAATCCTATGTTTAGATGCAGGAGTTTAGAATAAAAGACATGGATAATTTTTCATTTTACTCAAACATTTCTTTTATTTGATAATTTTTTAAAATAAGAGATTATTATGTAACTTTTCAATTATTCTTTATTCATTTTTATAAAATATTTTATAATTCTCTCAAATTACTTCTCTCTTCTAAACTCATTCATTCTAAACATACAGTAAATGTTAATCAAATAAGCATTTGGAGGGGTTGATGGCATTGTTGAGTTAGGCGACCTTTAAGAAGCAAGGCGTTAGACATGGTTTCTTATTTGTTCCATTCTGGTTTGAACCTCGGATAGCTACACGAAAGAGCATATGACCGAGCAGGATATGACCCTTAGACTTGCACATAACTTGCTTCCTGCTGTATCAGTTCTGGTCATCAGGAGTTTATTAATCTTTGCATTTTTGCACTTAGCATTTAACTTTGTTAGAGATATAAAACGATTTTTGGTCATTTACCTAATAATTTAAGCTTTTTAAGAGAATTAGTCTTTAATATGACGTTAAAACTTTTATGATTAAGTGGTCAAGAGTTAACTGCTATAATTAAGTTCCCTTATCTAGTATGAGTTTAGAAGT
The DNA here is from genome assembly GCA_023212625.1 of Styphnolobium japonicum. Lineage (NCBI taxonomy): Eukaryota > Viridiplantae > Streptophyta > Magnoliopsida > Fabales > Fabaceae > Styphnolobium > Styphnolobium japonicum. The sequence continues at coordinate 5,828,783 of JALBWW010000007.1, read as the reverse complement.
ATGATAGGTTATGAGTTTTTTCAACAATGACGATTCCAAAAATCAAATTCTTGACCCAACACTTGAATTAGCTAGAGCCACTTACCACTTCAACTAACTCCTTGTTTGTAATCAGGTTCTTTTTATACATTGTAAAAGCCCCATACATTCCTGTCTGTGGTTTGTAAGTTCTATAAACAATATGGATTTAATTTTAATTCATTATCAGTATAAAATTTCTTTACACTATCATCTAATCATGTACTGACACATAATTAAAAGTGTTAGACTTTTGAGGTAATTATTATAATAGTCAAACTCTTTTAATGAGTTGGCAATACATAATTTGGTGAAAGTGTAAAGAAACTTTACATTGAAAGTGAATCAAAATTAAACTCAAACAATATTAATGAATAAGAAGACACACATCATATGTGACACCTATAATAAATTTCTCATACTTTTTATACTTGGTTGTTAGTTCCCACCATAAATACTATATCTATACATAAAAAGTTTTCTGTTGTGTGTTGTGTCTCTTCTTTTCCTTTGCTCTTTTTTATTCACAAATCTCATGTTTTAAGACTTCAGTATTAATTCCCTTTTAAAAAGGAGCCATTATTAATTTCTCTTTGTTTTGATAGATATATACACCAATCGGCTGAAGAATAATATAACCAACGACATTTTAAATGGGACACTGACAAGAGGTTGTCGAGATCCGTCAAATAAATAAAATTTACCGGTTCGCAAACTAAATTGTAGTATAGAACATGAATCGAATCGTCTCTCAAGGATCCAAAAAGAACAAAGATTTAATTAGATCAAGATAATTAAAGGGGGGTTTTGATGATTTGAAAAGATAATACACTAATTGAATTAAAGGAAAGTAATTAACAAATTAACCAATCCAAGGAAATTTTACTGATCTTGAGTTTAATCCATCATTGATCACAACGAATTCACTTAATTGCTAACCATGTTCTTGGCCTTAGATCACATCAAGATGCCTCAATATGATCCAAGAATCCTCTACTAGATAAACATCTAGGATTTAATTAACCAATGTTAGATAAAGTAAGCACCATCCAAACATAGATTAACTTAAGATCAAGAATTTAACCAAGCTAAACAATCCATAAAAAAACTTTAATAAATTGTTTATTCTATGTGATCCTCTTGAATACATGATAATAAAGCTATTATCACATAAACATCCAAATCAAATTAAGCAATTCAATCTAGATCAAAATTAAAAGAGGAAGAAGAGAAACTTGAATAACAATTAAGCAATATGAACAAGTAAAACAAGATCTCCAAATTAAACATCAAGATGGCTAATCCCTTGGATTGATTATGAGAGCCTAGCCTTCCATGGATGGGAAGGAAGAACTCAGAAATAAAAGAACAAAAACGAAATTCTAAAGAGAATGGAGAAGAAGAGAAAGAAAACTCTCACAAATACTCAAACTTTCTTCAAACTTACTTAAAATTGAATTCATTATAATACAAAGAGATTGACTCTAGTTATACTAATCTTAGAAGCCAATTTGTACATGTACATAATCTGAATACAAGCTATAAAAATATGGAAATTGTCAAATATGGAAGCTTGATGCATGGTTGGTGGGTTGGTGCATGGTAGGTGGGTTGGTGTATGGTTGGTGGCTTTTAGTCAGCAACTCTTATCCGACTTCTGGCTTGATTTTCATGATCTAGATGGTGCATTTTGGATTGGAGGTCTTCATGAAAGTTGTAGCCAGTTGTCTCCTTGAAATTTTGCAATTGGAATCATGCCATTTGGACATTTAGAACTCTAGATATACCAAAAACACTGAACCTACCTCAAGTTAGGTTGGCAGAACATGTTTCCAAATTCAAACCAACTTGTAGCTTCATTATCATGCCTAAAACGACATCTATTAACTAAATAGTCTTCAGTGAAGTTGGAGATATGAGTCTTATCTTTCCAATGGCCAAGTTTCAGCCCAAGAGGAGACCTATAGCTCACTATGTAGTCCAATATGTGCACACTACCTAGATTTTCGTGACAGCAAACCCACTCTGCATTGCAGGCATATTTTGGACCCTTAGAAGTCTGATCCAGCTCTTGAGTTCTTCATAAAACTTGTAGAGCATTGTCTTAGCTTTGTAAAGACACCAAGCTCACCTTAAATGGATCACCGAGTCCCAAGTTATGGCCTAACCAAGGAAGAAATGTCAAAATGCATTAAAATTCAAAAATTATTCAATATTTGCATTAAAGGCCAATGAAGCCCAACAACATTAAACTCATCTAAAATACTAATATTGGGCACAATAAGTATCTAATAAAGCCTAATACAAAGCTAACATAAGTGTCTCAAATTGATTGATCAGACACCTCCTGAGACGCCACCACCACCTACTGGTTCTCTTGACTCTCTCTCTTTTTTTTGGTTTATTCAAAAGGATTCGGTTCTTTGCTATGAGAAAAAAGTCAATTGTAAATTGTAATGTTGTCCCTCTTTATTTTTAGAATTTAATTTTAATTATTAATAATGTGAAGATTTTATATAATAATTTTTTTTTACTGTAAGTAAAATATTTTAGTTATTCTAACAATTTAATACCTTTCTATTTATTAGTAATGTATAAAATTTTACATTTATAATAATGGATCAAATTTAACATCATCTATTTAATAAATTTGCCATTAGCAAAAGAATTGAAGAAGAAAAAAACATTTTAAGACAATTTGGTTGAAAACTCCTCTCTTAATTGAGATTGATAAGACTCAACTCTCAACAACATCCCATCTTCAGTTTCATATATGAACAAAGTTTGCCGGCCTATGGTATAGATCCATTTAAACGTAGAAGAAATACTGTCAAGGGAACGTAAAGAGCATTCATATAGCGGTATGAATCGGTAGGTAGGCATGATCTTCCTTCCAACCTAATACCAAACTAATTTTGACTTTTCTTTGGGTTATATGTGAAAACACAATGAGAAGAAAAAGAAATAAATTAGTGGTGCCAGCCTCAATTGACATCGCATTTCACACAGGGTATCAATTAATTAATAAAGTAAATGTCAGTATTATATCTCATGAAAAACTGAAAGACAAAAAGGGGGGAAAACAATATCTATTTTTTATTTAATAAACTTTTAAAGTAATGTTATCATTGACGGAAAAGTTGCAAAAATACATGGGAAGGAATCATTTTGATCACGTGAACAACAGTGAAGTAAAGTTTATATATTACAAGCATAAATGCTAGTATTATTAATAAGAAAGTATAGTGTCATAAATTTGCAACGTGGTCATGCCACCGATTATTGAATGAGTTCGCAATTGCAACAGGTCAAAGAGAAGCAGCCCAATATTTATTTGTTTTATACATAATCTATTGGGCAACGGTTGAGTGCTGACTAAGCGTCAAGCTTCTGCTTTGGCAAAACCGCCAACTTTGCATAATTGAATTGGAGAAACACGTGAATAGCGAGGGTTGGCTCGTACTCCACTTCAAGACGCGTAGTATGTTTGAAATTGGATTGGATAAAATTATGGATAATTTATTATTAGTATAAAAAAATATATTATTATTTAATTATGTATTATTAAATTATTAAAATATTTTAATTATTATAATAAATATTTTAAAATTTTAATTTTTTTAATAATGTGTCAGTACATGATTAGATAATAATATAATTTTTTTTATACTGATAGTAGTTCAAAATTAAATCCTAAAATTAATGTTTGTAACTACATTTCATATATATATAATTTAATTTTAATTTATTGTCAGTGTAAAGTTTTATTATATTGTTATCTAATAATGTACTAACATATCATTAAAAGAGTTAAATTTTTTATATAGTTATTATAATAGTCAAATTCTTGTAATGATTTGATAAAGTATAATTAAATAACAATGTAAAAAAAGTTTATACATGAATCAAAATTAAATTCATAAAAACTATCCCTGCTTATTGTAAATTTTAGTCATGGAATTGAAACTTTAATTTGGTAATAAGTATCACTTCTCTTAATTATAAGAGAGGGGCTTGATTCAAGCTTTAGTAATTAAATAGTATCTATCTATAAGTTGAATAGTTATTGGCCCAAAGTTAAAAGACCTGATTAATTTTGGTAACTAACGTGATAGTGATACTAATCATGGTTGTTCGGACCCAAATCATGAATTGATCACTTATCTAGTTATAATTTATTGTCAAAATCAAATTTATGATTAAATTGTGTTGAGCTAGTCAAAATTGAATAAAATTAATAAATTGATTAGTTTTATATGAATTAATCATCTTTTATTTTTAAATTTTTTTTAATTTTTTAATCACTTAATTACTTACATAAAAGTAATATAAAACTTAAAAATTGAGATTTAAAAATTTTATTATATATTTTATTATTAAAATCATATATATATATATATAGATATTTAACATCATCTGTTTGACTAAATAATAAAATTAATTAAATTTAAATCGAAAACTTTTTTTATTAAATATCTGATTTGATTTTAACAACATTTTCAAATGTAAAAGTCAAAATGTCACTGTTTTGTTGCTTCTTTTTGCCAATATTTTGGAAGTGAAGACTCGAAACAATACGCAAGTCCCAACTTTCAAGCATTCCCTTTTCTTTCCAAAAATTAAATATTCTGACGGACGTCTTTATTATTATTTATTATTATTATAATATTTTTTAAATATAAGATTAATTTATTTTAAATCTTTAAATCTTTATTGTTATTAGTCTCTCTAATTATGCTGTCTTTTAATATTTAAATATTTAATTTTTTCATGAGTTTGTTTATTACTTCGAGCAACCACTTAACGTCCCTTCTTCTTTTCATCAAATCTATCTCAAACGATTCTTATGATTTATGAGTTTTGAGTCTTGTCTTTTAAATCTAAAAGATTCCAGAAAGTCTGAATTTCCATTAAATTGTCTACTGTCCCATGAATTTGGTTTCAGGATGATTCCCTTTGATTACTTTCTTTACGTCCATTAATTGACATAAAATTCTAGAAGATCCTTTTTTTCATTTCGGCTTTCTACTTTTGATTAGGATTGAAAATCTGAAAAACGATTTCCCAAAAAAAATAAAAAGTTAAATAAAAGAAAGCTTCAAGATGCAAATCGTCAAATGTCAATAACCCATGACAGAATTCGTGGTCATTATTTGACACCCATGAGTGCATAACACGGTATGGAATTCGTACCGCTCCATGTCGAACAAGTTACAACACGTGTGTTTTATCATAAAATGTGTTTTAAATTATTTAAAAATAAATAGTTATACACATTATGTCAGATATATGTACAATTTAGATTATTTATTAAAAAAATAAGAATCAAAGTGTTATCTAATAATTAAAAAAAATAGATATACATATATAAAAAGTATGTAAATATAAATATTATTAATTAAATTACTTATATTTATTTCAGTTTATTTTAAAATTTTCAATTAATTTATTTGAGCGTCATTGACGTGGCTTTGCGTCCCACATAAATATTAGAATGGTGCATTGGTGATGTCACTTGATCTGAACTTTAACCCTATAGGGTCCATAATTTTTTTTTAAAATTTTTTATTGGTAAATATAGGGTTCATAATTCAATCTTGTTCTTTTTTAGCAAATTGTCCATAAGAGAAAAACTTTAGGCCTTTTTCTTTATCTAATAATAATAAAGTGATTATTTTAAAGAAATGAATAAACTTGATCTTGATAGATAACAATAAGTGAGAGTTTGACATGATACTGAAAAATAATTTGATATGATTTATGATGCCTCTTAATTAAGTTGATTAATTTAACTTGCACCATAATATATTTTTTAACTCATTTTTAATATTAGTTAAAAAAATATTTTAAAACCTGGATTTAATAATTTAAACATTTGAATAAATTGGATCTTAGCACTGAACTATACTATAAATACAAAATATTCATTGGATTTATCAAATTTCATTTTAATTCAATGATTGAAAAATTTAAAGAAGGTGTAAGATTAGCCGTAGTTGACATGATAGTGGTAAAATATTTTATTACGACCTTAATTAGTATTGAAGGTCAGGATAAGTGTGTGTGTGCGAGTAGATTCACATGTTTAATGGAGAGTGGTACCAATGATTTAAAAGTTAAAAGTAAAAACAGCTTTGTCTTTTCTTTATATTCCAAAAAATAGGTTCACACGTTTAAACACATATACATAAAATTCATGATATAATAATACATATAGAAGACACAAAAACTTAAATATATGATATAAATGATTTAAATCTTTCACTACTATTATACTTTTATTGACTTATATATTACCTTATTAAAATTTAAATATGAATTATGAAAATTATTTAATTTTTTAGGTGATTATATAAGTTGTACATAGTTTAAAATTTATTCATAATAAGATGTATATATTTTTAATTTAATTATTTGGAGATATGCCTTTTTTCTCTTAAGTAGGTATTAAATATACATCATAATAGTAATAAAATATTAATTAATGTAAACACAAACATTATTATGTTGTACCTAACACATGAACTTTGTTATTTTATTTTTATGCCGACAAATAATGACAAGATACAGATAAAAAAAGATTTTATAAGGAAGAATAGCCACTTAAACAATTGTTACGGGAATATAGTATTCGGTATGATTTACTTACATTAAAATTATACATAATTATGGATGATACAATTAAAATTTAGAAAAAAGAAGAATAAACTGCTATCATATAATGTGAAGTTTTAATTGTTTTTACAAGAAAAAATAGAAAAGAAAAAGTAAATGAGTATTGACTACTGTTGAAATTTCAATACTCGGTCCAAAAAGATCCACAATGGAAAAGAAAAGAAAAGAAACACAAGAAATACATTCTTACCAAAAAAAAATAAAAAAATAGATTAAATAAAATATCAGATTTAGAAATATTATTTAAATAGTCCATTAATAAAGCAGTAAGAAAGAAGAAGGAATAGCCGCCTTGTTTTAATCCCAGTTATCATGGAACAATATTATTCTTTAGCCTTTTATGAAAAGTTGCATCTACTCTTCTACGTTACATTAATTAAAACATTTGTGCATGTATATGATTTTATTATATTTTATTAAAACAATAGATTAAATAAAAATATGACATTTTGGAAACTTGAATTCCACTTACTTTGTAATAATGTTGTTTAAATTGCATCAGACAGTGAATCAGTGAGACATTTAATTTAGATTTAATCGTTTAAATTAATTGGTCAAATCGAATGACGTCATAATAATAATTCATATGTAACAATATAAATATATAAGAATATTTATGAAATATAAAAATATTAATATTTTTTATAAAAAAATTAATGATCATATCAATTCAACTAAATGAATAGGATAATAAAATAAAATTTTAATTGATTTTGATCAATTTAAAATAATTTGACCATAAATTTAATTATAAAGTTAAATTATAATTGTTTAAGTGTTCAGAATAGGCGAACTGCCCTTGTTAATAATACTAATTTGTACACGCAAATTTAAAAATGATTTTAAATTTAATTTATTATTAATGTAAAAAAACTTTATATTATCACTTAATAGTATGGTTAGACATCATTAAAAGATTTTAATTTCTTAAATAATTGACGTGATAATTAAATTTTTTTAATAATTTATTAATATATAATTAAATGACAATATAAATTTTTTTAAAAAATTAATAATGTATTAAAATTAAATTCTTTAAAAATATATATTTAAATAGTTCATTAATAAAGCAATGAGAAAGAAGGAATGAGCGGCAGACCAGAAACAATTAAATGCAGCTGTATTTTGTTGTTGTCATTTGAATAATTAAAACCTTAATTTTTGGTAGAAATAGCATAGCCACCATGTGGCACCTGCACAAACATGGCACTTTCCCTTCAGATTTATGAATTCTTAATTTTCCTTCCCTGTTTTTTTATTTAATTTTAATCCACTTTAACTTTTATTTATTTATATTATTATTTAATTATATATCCACATATCATTATTAAAATTTTAAAGTAATTATTATAATACTTAAATTCTTTTAATTCTTTAAAAATGATCGGATGAAACTCTTTTTCTGTCCTTTTCATTTTTTGTTTTCATTATTTAATTCCTTCTCCTTTGGATGACCAAAAAGAATTAAAAATATTAAAATAAAAATGCACGTTAGACTCATCAGTTTGCCAACCTGTTATTGTATCAACTATCAAGATATAAATAGGCATGTGTTCCCATCCCATTCTCATTCATAGGAAAGCTGATAGATTCCCAAGAACCGTTGTTATTTTTTTTCTTCTTTCGTGTTCTCATTTGTGTAACTCTTTCGCTTAGTTGTATATTTATATTTCTACAAAGAATCATTGCTGGTGATTCCTGGGTTTTTGCAGTTGTTGCAAATAGCAGTGTTCTCTGGTTTCCACCATAGCACTTTGTGACTGCATTAGCTTTCAAGAAGAAAAGGCTTCTGGGTCTTGGTGGGTTTGAGCAGAGGTTGCAAAAGTTGTTGTCTTTCATAGTTCTATTGGGTGGCAGCAATGGAGGGAAGTGATATATACAGAGCAAGTAATAGTCTACGTGTAAGCAGTTCTACAGTTTGGAGAAACAGTACTATGGAGGTTTTCTCCAGGTCCTCGCGTGAAGAAGATGATGAAGAAGCTCTGAAATGGGCTGCACTAGAAAAGCTCCCTACATACAACCGTCTGAGGAAAGGGTTGTTGAACACATCCCGTGGCGTGGCCAATGAAATCGATGTCACTGATCTTGGATTTCAAGAAAGACAGAAACTGCTGGACAGGTTGGTCAAAGTCGCTGAAGAGGACAATGAGAAATTTTTGTTGAAGCTCAAGGAACGACTTGATAGGTAAGGATGCATTGCTCTTGCTTCTTTGCTGTTGTTTCCTTCTTGTCTCCTCTGTTTTGGTTCTTCAAAGTTTCCATGGCAACCAAAAGTGACAAGAATTTTTTTTGTTTTTCTTATTTACTAGTTAGTAATATATCATACTATGTAACAAGCTCTCTTTCTCATATTTGTTTTTCTAATTTTTCTAGAGTTGGGCTTGATATGCCGACAATTGAAGTTCGATATGAGCACCTAAATGTTGAGGCAGAGGCTTATGTGGGAAGAAGATCTTTGCCCACTTTCCTGAACTTTGCTACAAATATAGTGGAGGTAAAACTGGGCAGATTCTAGTTCATAAATTTGTGTTTCTCAGTTATTGTTGTTTTTATTTTTATTTTTCTTTGTTCTGCAATTAGTCTCACAATCTTTCTCTCTTTGGTCTTCCAGAGTTTCTTTACTGCTCTCCATATTTTCTCAAGCAAAAAGAAACATATGACTATTCTTAAAGATGTTAGTGGAATCGTCAAACCTCGCAGGATGACACTGCTTCTGGGTCCTCCGAGTTCTGGGAAGACCACACTCCTTTTGGCACTGTCAGGAAAGCTTGATCCAAATCTTAAGGTGAAAACCAATTTCCTTTAATTTTACTAATATTTATTTATAGTTTTCTTTCCTTGTCAATTAGAAAATTGGTATTTTTATTTTCATCTAATTTGGATGCCCATGTGTCCTCCAGGTATCTGGGAGAGTGACTTATAATGGGCATGGAATGAACGAGTTTGTACCTCAGAGAACTGCTGCCTATATCAGCCAGCATGATGTTCATATCGGAGAAATGACTGTGAGGGAAACCTTGGCTTTCTCAGCAAGGTGCCAAGGGGTTGGATCACGTTATGGTTAGCCATTTTTTATACCAAGACCTTACCTTTTTCCATCATACTAATTTTTTTCATACTTAAAGTATGACTGATTATTATTTTTTGGAATCCACAGACTTGCTATCTGAGTTGTCTAGAAGAGAGAAAGAAGCAAAGATTAAGCCTGACCCAGATATTGATGTCTACATGAAGGTGAGAAAGAAGCTACTATCAATCTTTATTGCACTAAAAGAAGCTATTTTTATAGCAATGGATATAATATGTCTGCATCTGATTGGCTTCTCATATACCAGGCAACTGCAACTGAAGGCCAGGAGGAAAGCTTGGTAACAGATTATGTACTAAAGGTAATACTAAAATAAGGCTCTCTCTTGCTTTAAAGTTTCTTAAAATTATCTACGAAGCCACAAGGTATTTACTTTATAATTTTGCAGATTTTGGGGTTGGATATATGTGCTGATACTATGGTGGGGGATGAAATGTTGCGTGGTATATCTGGAGGACAAAGGAAGCGAGTTACTACAGGGGAGATGCTTGTTGGGCCAGCAAATGCTCTATTCATGGATGAAATATCCACTGGCTTGGACAGCTCCACAACTTTTCAGATTGTGAGCTCTCTCAGGCAATATGTTCACATTCTTAATGGAACCGCGGTTATCTCTCTGCTCCAGCCAGCACCGGAGACTTATGAACTTTTTGATGACATTATTCTAATCTCTGATGGTGAAATTGTCTACCAAGGACCTCGTGAATATGTTCTTGACTTTTTTGAATCTATGGGTTTTAAATGTCCTGATAGGAAAGGTGTTGCTGACTTCCTTCAAGAAGTAAGTCAAAGTTTATCTTTTGTTTCCCTCATTTGAAGTTTTTAATGTAGAATATGTACATATAATCTATTTCTTCCTGCAGGTAACTTCAAGAAAGGATCAAGAGCAGTATTGGGTGCGCAGAGATGAACCGTATAGGTTTGTAACTGTTATTCAATTTGCTGAGGCATTTCAGTCATTCCAAATTGGAAGGAGAATTGGAGACGAGCTTGGAATTCCATTTGACAAGTCTAAGAACCACCCAGCTGCATTAACCACTAAAAAGTACGGTGTTAACAAGAAGGAGCTGTTAAAGGCTAACCTCTCAAGGGAGTATTTGCTGATGAAAAGGAATTCATTCGTTTACTTCTTCAAGCTAGCCCAGGTGGGTTCTAGCTACTTTTTATGAATAAATGCCTTTTATTTCTCATAGTTTGATGCTATATTTGATTTTATGATTATTTTGCATGCATGGTTTTGATTTATGACTTTTCTCTTGATGCTCTTTAGCTTGCTATCATGGCAATAATAGCAATGACACTATTTCTACGAACTGAGATGCACAAGGATTCTCTGGATGATGGAGGTGTTTATGCTGGTGCTCTGTTTTTCACAGTAGTAATGATTATGTTTAATGGAATGGCTGAGCTTTCTATGACCATTGCAAAGCTTCCTATTTTCTACAAGCAACGGGACCTTCTATTTTATCCCCCATGGGCATATTCCATTCCCTCATGGATCCTCAAGATCCCTATTACATTTTTGGAAGTTGCTGTTTGGGTATTTCTCACCTACTATGTAATTGGATTTGATCCAAATGTTGGGAGGTAAACAAACTTCCTTTATCTGTTTGGAATATGTGAATGCTAGTTCTGATTGTTTGCTTGTTACTTATGATGTGAGGTCTCGTTCTTTATGCAGGTTGCTCAAGCAGTACCTTCTGCTATTACTGATCAACCAGATGGCTTCTGCATTGTTCCGAGCTATTGCAGCATTGGGTAGGAACATGATTGTTGCTAACACATTTGGGTCCTTTGCACTTCTCACACTTCTTACATTGGGTGGCTTCATTATGTCAAAAAGTAAGTTTAATTAACAGATGTATCATGTAACAAAATTGTTGTATTTATCACATAATGGAACCTGATATCAATGCTTCTTTCATTTCATTGGCAATGAAACAGAGGATATCAAGAGCTGGTGGATTTGGGGTTACTGGATTTCACCTCTAATGTATGGGCAGAATGCTATAGTGGTGAATGAATTCCTCGGACAAAGTTGGAACCACGTAATTTCTTGAACTTGCAACTTTAGAAATAATTTACTTTCAGTTGAGAGACGTGCGGGCCTAATTCATTTGCTCTTCAATTACAGTTTACCCCAAATTCAAGTAAGACACTGGGAATTCAAGTTCTGGAGTCCCGTGGGTTCGTCACACATGCATATTGGTATTGGATAGGGATTGGGGCATTGACTGGATTTATGTTCCTTTTCAACATTTTATTCACAATGGCTCTCGCTTACCTTGATCGTGAGTATCATCACATTTGGTTCTTTACGGTTCTTACAGTGATGCAAAATTTTATTAACAACTATGCATGATTTTGCAGCATTTGATAAGCCACAGGCAACAATAACTGAAGTATCAGAAGGCAGTACGCCTGATGACAGAGCCCGAGAAGTTGAATTACCACGTATAGGTGATCTATCTTATTTAATCACTCATGAAAACTCAATGCAAGCACACTATTTTCATGTGTGTGAGCTAGTTGATTAGTGATTCATAATATACCTATAGATTCTAATTTTCTTTCTTTCTTTCAATTGTCATGCAGAAAGTTCAGGAAGAGCTGATGCTGTTGTGGATTCCAGCCACGGAAAGAAAAGAGGAATGGTTCTTCCTTTTGAACCACATTCTATTACCTTTGATGAAATCGTTTACTCTGTTGACATGCCACAGGTTAGTCACTTTCAAAGTAATAATTCAACATTTGGGTTTCTAACAGTGCTTTTAGTTTAACTCTGCTCTAGTCCAAAACAGTTTGAACACTGACTCTTGAGATTTCAACTGGCAGGAAATGAAGGATCAGGGTGTAGCCGAGGACAGGCTAGTGCTTCTGAATGGTGTTAGTGGCGCATTCAGGCCTGGTGTTCTCACAGCTTTGATGGGTGTAAGTGGAGCTGGTAAAACTACTTTGATGGATGTTCTGGCTGGTAGGAAAACTGGTGGATATATTGATGGGAGCATAAAAGTTTCTGGCTACCCTAAAAAGCAAGAAACATTTGCTAGAATCTCTGGTTATTGTGAGCAGAATGATATCCACTCTCCTCAAGTTACTGTCTCTGAGTCCTTGGTCTACTCAGCATGGCTTCGTTTACCAGCAGAAGTTGATTCCAACGCCAGAAAGGTTAGCACCTGCCGCTCAAGACACCCTATGGTTTTCTTTTTTACTTAATGTAGTATGGTCCAAAACAATTTACAAAGTTTAATTAATTGAGACAACTTGCTTTCTGAACTTAAGAGACTGATTGTTCTTACTTTTGGATCTGACAAATGGTTGTAGATATTCATTGAGGAAGTCATGGAACTCGTGGAGCTAAACCCATTGAGGAACTCACTGGTTGGTTTGCCTGGTGTGAATGGTCTCTCAACTGAACAGCGCAAGAGGTTGACTATTGCAGTTGAATTAGTGGCTAATCCGTCCATAATTTTCATGGATGAGCCTACTTCTGGGTTAGATGCTAGAGCTGCTGCAATTGTTATGAGAACTGTCAGGAACACCGTTGACACAGGAAGAACAGTTGTTTGCACCATCCATCAGCCAAGCATTGACATATTTGAAGCTTTTGATGAGGTGAGAGATGATATGATAAAATGAAGCTGTGTTTTATAGTTTCTTTCTCCATTGGACTTGAATCTGATATATATTACATGTGATTCTAGTTATTCCTAATGAAGCGCGGAGGGCAAGAAATATACGTTGGGCCACTGGGTCGTCATTCCAGCCAATTGATCAAGTATTTTGAGGTAGGGTGCAACTTAAATTCAATATTATTTTAAGTGGACAGCCATAATTCTTGATAGTAATTACTTACTTTCCAATATTTTCCTTTGTCCAGAGCATTGAAGGGGTTAGTAAAATCAAAGATGGCTATAACCCAGCAACTTGGATGTTGGAAGTTACAACTTCAGCACAAGAAGTTACTTTAGGCGTTAATTTTACTGAGACATACAAAAATTCTGACCTGTATAGGTAAGCTAATACATATGATATGAATTTATTAACTATAGTACTTATCGTCATGTTTGTATTCTTGATTTGAGAAATGCTTAGACTTGTTATACATGGTTCTTCAGGAGAAACAAGCAGCTTATAGCAGAACTGAGCAACCCTGCTCCTGGTTCAAAGGATCTTCATTTTTCTACTCAATACTCACAGTCGCTTTGGGTCCAATGCATGGCTTGCTTATGGAAACAACATTGGTCATATTGGCGCAATCCACCATACACTGCTGTGAGGTTTTTCTTCACTACTTTCATAGCCTTGATGTTTGGAACAATATTCTGGGACCTCGGAGGCAAATAGTAAGTCACAATTCAGTAATTTAGAAATAAGACATATAACATATTAGATTTAGTCAATTTTGTTTTTCCACTTGAATTCTGATTCCTTTTGGTGACTTCCAGCTCAAACAGACAAGACCTGTTTAATGCCATCGGTTCAATCTATACTGCTGTTCTCTTCCTTGGGGTCCAGAATTCTTCCTCTGTACAGCCTGTGGTAGCAGTTGAAAGAACTGTTTTTTATAGAGAAAGAGCTGCTGGAATGTATTCTGCCTTACCCTATGCAATTGCACAGGTAATAAAATCATTATTTTACAAAAAGTATTTGTACTACGGTTTGCATACGTACCCATGTTAACCCAACTCACTCCCTTTTGTATCAGGTTATAATAGAGCTTCCTTATATTTTTGCCCAAGCTGCTACATATGGTGTCATAGTTTATGCCATGATTGGATTTGAGTGGAGTTTGGAGAAATTCTTTTGGTATCTATTTTTCATGTACTTCACATTGTGCTACTTCACCTTCTATGGCATGATGGCTGTGGCAGTGACTCCAAATCACCATGTTGCTTCGATTGTGGCTGCTGCATTTTATGCAATTTGGAACCTCTTTTCAGGATTTATCGTCCCACGACCTGTAAGTGTTAACCTCTGAATGCATTGAGTAATATATATGAATGGATTCAATGGATGTATGTATGCTGATGCTTACTGATCTTTTCCATGTTTTTACCTTTTTGATAACAGAAAATTCCTGTGTGGTGGAGGTGGTACTACTGGGCATGTCCCGTGGCCTGGACCATATATGGATTGGTTGCATCACAGTTTGGAGATATAACAACCATGATGGACTCAGAAAAAAAGTCAGTGCAAGATTTCATAAGAAGTTATTTTGGTATCAAACACGACTTCATAGGAGTTTGTGCAGTTGTGGTTTCTGGGACCGCAGTGCTCTTTGCATTTATTTTTGCTGTCTCAATCAAGGTCTTCAACTTCCAAAGGCGATAGTTTAGACTCTTTCAGCCAACCTGAAGGCTTCTTTATATTTACAAACAATTTTTTTTTTCAATTTTTTTTGTACCCTAATAACACTTGTATCTATCATATTCATGCAGCATTTGCCTAGGAAACTTAGTGCCCCTCTAGTGCCAATTTGAAGCTTCTTTTATAAATGTGCAAGCATATCAGCAAGATATGATTTCTGTATTATTAGTTTATCAATGTGAAAGAATGCACTGAGGCAATCCTATAATCACTTCTTAGTTCTGTCTGATTGAGAGAAATCTTGGGGGCATAAGTGCTCATGAAGTTTAGGGTAGAACCAACTTGGTAATCACCAGGATTACATATTCAGCTATACAAAAAATTTAAAAGCCATGTGCTGACAGGTACAACAGTGAAGAGACAAATTTGCCAATCACATGAAAATTCATCTGAGAATCTTTGTTCAAAATAACCAATTATCCAAGAATTTCATAAATGAAGACAATTATCAATATTAATTTATATTGATTAACACTATGTAATCATTACACCCAACTTTATTAATTCTTCAACAATTTAAAATTTTTTAAATAATAAAATAAATAGTTAAAATTAAGGCAAATAAGTTAACCATAGTTAAATATCAAGTAACAAGAATATTTCATTAACATTTTATAAGATTCTGTTAAGTAGAGGAGTTAAATGGGATGGAATGTCATTCTTGCATGAGAATGAAATTAGGTGTTATTTTAATATACCTCAAGAAGGGTAAATATAATTTACTCTAAATATATAATATTAGTCTATTAGACAACCACCTTTGATATTGTAGTGCCCCAAGACCTTGAACACAACTTTCTACCGTCCATTTTGTCCACTGGAGAAATTTTTGGGCATTAACCTTTAGGTTTGGCAATGGGACGAGTAGGGGCGGGTTTTTCCCTAATCCGACCCTGCCCCGCAAACCTTAAAATCAATTTCAACCCGCCCCTACTCAACCCGCAGGTTTTACAAACAAAAACCCGTACCTTACCCGCGTGAAAAAATTAAAACCCGCACCCTACTCGACCCTACCCGCACTATGTTCATAAATTACTTACAATTTTACAAATAAATCATCATTTGATATGAAAGGATCTCTGTCCATAATTTAAATTGCCAAATCAACATGGTAATCTCTAAATATATGAAAGTCATACAAATTAAAACAAGTAAGCAATGAAAAAACAAACTCTAACACTTGAAGCTTTTGCATAGCTCTCCATCATGCAATCAACTCATCACTATATTCCGCCTCATCATCAGTAATTGTAGAATAATCATCCAAAGTGAGAGGTTTTTCATCTAGAAATTAAAGAACACAAACCAATTAATTTTATTACAAAATCATATATAAACATATAAAAACTTGAATAGAACATAGAAAATTACTTTTTTTGTCTAAACCCCACAACCAATTTTGAGTACACATCAAAGCTTCTATGGTGTCTTCTTTCAATTTACTACGGTGAGGACTAATCAAGCGTCCACTTGCACTAAAAGCATATTTAGAAGCAACGGTAAACACCGGAATAACAAATAAATCTTTAGCAATTTGTTGAAGAGTTGGATACTTAACCCCATTTACCTTCCACCAAACTAAAATATCAAAGTCATGAGTTCGTGGTATAACATCTTCTTCCAAATAATGATCAAATTCTGTCCTGATAAATGAACCCTTTGCCCGCTTTTTATTCCTCACAAACAAATCATAAGCACTCATTTTATCTCCTGAATTAATGAGTTCTTGGGTAGTAGACTCATAGATACTTGAACTTGCAGAAATTTTCCTTTGTTGGTACTCATTGATTAAGTCATAACAAATTTGTTGAATCCTTTCAATTTGCTTTGAGTAGTCAAAGGGATATAAATTTGGAAAGTAATACTCAAGTAAAATCATCTTATACCTAGGATCTAAGACAGCAACAACACCCATAATACTATGAATATCATCCCAATATTTTTGGAACTTCATCATCATATTAAATGCTATATCTTTAATCAACTGAATATGAGAATCAAGCCACTCATTCAATGCCAACTTAATTTCACAAATTTGTGGAAAATACAGATTTGCAGTTGCGTATTGTGTCCCAGAAAACAATTGAGTCACATCATAAAACACTTTTAATTTGCCACAAATCTCTTTAGCAAGTTCCCACTCTGCAATACTTGGCACACTTTTATATTGAGGTTCCTTCTGTCTTAAACAAGTAAAAACATCTCTATACAACCAAGCAGTTTCCAACATAACATAAGTTAAGTTCCACTTAGTCGGGCAATCAAGCACTAATTTTTTGGTAAATAGAACTCCAGATTTGCTGCACCAACTCACAAATGTTTCATGCCTTTTAGGTGTTGCATTCCAATATAGCACACTATTGTGAATCTTCTCAATACCATCCTTAACTATGTCTAAACCATCTTTCACAATCAAATTTAGAATGTGAGCACAACAACGCATATGTAACAATTTACCCACTAATAATAAATATCCACTATCCAAACGTCTCAATAAATCATCCATCATAGCATCATTAGTAGAACAATTATCCAATGTAATAGTTGATAATTTTCTATCTAAATTCCATTCCAACAAAATCTTCATTAGTGTTTCAGTGAGAACTTTACTTGTGTGAGGAGTGGGAACATAAGAAAAGCTGAAAATTAAAGGAATATGTAAATTAGGGAATGATAAAAACCAAAGCTTTATAAGGGAAATTTTATGAAAAATACCTCAAAATGCAGCTTTGCAATTTCCATAAGCTATCAATGTAATGTGCTGTGACAACCATGTATCCTTTCCTCTGATTGGAAGTCCACATGTCAGTAATAATTGCCACTCTACTTCCATTTTTGTCCAATGCCTTCATTAATTTGAGTTTTTCTTCTGCATATATTTGCATGATGTCTTTCTTTATTGTATTGCGAGTGGGGCACTGAAACAAAGGTTGCAAGTTAGAGATAAACCTCCTCATTCCAATGTGATCGACTATATTCAGTGGATACTCATGCATAATAATCATCTTTGCAAGACAATTTCTTGAAATGTCTTGATCAAAAGAACCTAAATCTCCACATTTTCCTTGTTTCATAAAGCACTTGGCAAGAGTTGATTGCTTTGAGTTAATTTGCTTCACTCTCTTACAATAGTATTGCACATGATTCTTCAATGTTTTAGTCCCATTTCTTGGGTTTGCTCCCAATAATTTGCCACAATAGTTACATTTGGCCTTCCATTCACCATCTACTTTAAATCTTTGAAAATGATTCCAACAATCACTTTTAACACTTGCTTTGTTTTCATCTTCTTCTTCAAGTGCTTCTACTCCATTTAATGGTGCTGTAGAAGATGTTGCTTCTGGATGCTCTTGAATTGGGTTAGAGTTTTCTACACTAGGACTAGGATTATTTGAAGTTGCCTCAAGAGGTGACATAATGCCAACATTAGGAGATGACATAATGATATTTTCTTCCATTAAAAGAATAATTTATAGCACCTATATAATAAAAATAAGTCATAAAAATGAAACATGAACTAAAGCTAAAGAAAATAGTAAACTAATTCAACATTTGTAAGTTTCATATTAATTAAAAGAAATAACAAAATAGTAAATTAGAATGGATTCTTTGGTGGAAAGAATGGATTCTTACGTATATATATAAGACATGAAATAAAGACAAATAACCATAAAGACAAAACATAATCCATAATAAAGTAAGACTTTTGTGTACATTCTAAAGTATCCATTATAGACTTATAGTCACTTACGCATGTGCTTACGCATAATAAAGTAAGACATGAAATAAAGCTAGTGTTGATAGTAGTAAAACATTGAATTTATAATCACTGATTCACTTACGCATGTGCTTAAGCATCATATATTGCAGTGACAAATAATTAATGAAGGGTCTATTAGCAATTCAATTTGCACCTCAAAATTTTACTAACTTGTCTGCAACCGAAGACAGAAAAAAGCAGAATCATACAACTCTCTAAAAATAACCATCACCTCCCTGTGAATTCTCTCTTCCACAATAACGCACCACCATTTACTCCAATACTTTCCTTCACCCTCCATTCATTGACAGACCACCAAATCTCCCATATTTCATCAATCTGTGCAGGAAGTAGTCTCACCACAACTCCACCATCCATTCTCATCATAATTAAACAATAACCTGCCTCTGCAAAGAAAAAGAAAAAAAAAAGCTTTTTCACATATTTAACCATCGGGTTTTCATTTTTGAGCCCAAATTTGACCACCTTCTCATCTTCATTGTCCTCTTCAACTTCAAAGATAATAGTCATCTCTGTTTGACTTGGAACCATGAATTTTCATTCACTCTTGTTGCTCCTTCTCTGCCTAGGCTTCCTACCATTGATACAGTGCAAACTCACCACCAACTACTACCAAAAGTGGAACGCGACGCCGACACAATCAAAACAGAGCACAACCAAAATGATGACCAAAATAGAGTTGAGAGAATACGACACAATCAAAGTGATGACCAAAACAGAGTTGAGCACTGAGATGGAGAAGAAAGGGAACTAGATCTATGGATTTTGTTACTTACTTGAGCGTTGCAAGCTAAGGACCAAGAGAACCTCACTTTGGCAGCCTGAAAGAACCTAGCGGCACTGGAGTGAAAGATAGAAAGTATCAAAGTAAAATAAACATTTAGGGTATATGTGGGGTGCGGGTTGGAGCGGGACGAATTTACCCCTAACCTGAACTCGCCCTGTCCCGTAAATAATGTTGAACCCGCCCATACCCGCCCCGTTGCGGGTCGGGTTAAAAACCCGCCCCAAGAAGGGCGGGTAGGATCAGATACCCGCGGATCGAGTAGCCTATTAACCTTATAAAACCACTTTGTTTTTGTGTATTGAACTTATAAGACTAGTTGTTCTTTTTCATAAATTTAACCTTTTGTTTGTTTTCATTTTCCAATCAATTTGGGACCCAAAATGTTAGTGGTTTGCAAAGAAAAAAGTCACCTAATTCTCAGGCCCCATTCCAACAACTTAGGCCCTAGTCCCCAAATTTGTAGAAATGAAAGGATACTTAAAAACGAAGCCCAACCCATTGTGCGCCAATAAATTGTTGTGGGCGTTAACCTTTACAGTTGAGGGCTTGAGGCACTTGCCATCCCACTATTAAGTCAATATTTGCTCCCTGAGCCCTTGAGAAGTATACATATTGCTTAAGAAGACGAATCTTTCTTCTATAGCATATTTATTTATTTATTTATTGTGAATGCTGTCACAGTGATGAGTGAACATATACTAATATATAAATTATTTTTTGATATGTTTCTTTGATAGTTGAAGGTTTTATAACAGTTGGTTGCTTCTTATGATATTAAGTTTCTCAGTCAATTAATTAGAAGTTTGATATTGTTACCCAAATTTTTTTTTTAATTAAATTAAAATTTAAAAATTAGAATTTATGAACTTGTGCTCGGTTTGTGTCCATGCTATTCAGGGCCCGCTCAAACATAAAATTACTAAAGCCCTTACTTTAGGCTTCGGAAATCTTAGGTTTCATAATATAATAATATTATATTTATAATTTATATATTTATTATATTTATTCAATAACAAATTAAGGTTTTTAACTTTCCTAACTTAATGCTTAATAAATCTCATTTTCTATCATTCATATTAATTAGTTAATTATAACTTAGTCACATTTTTTTAATTTTTATTTTTTTTTCCTATTTTATTTATTTAAACCGTCCCTTGAGTAGTTAATCATCTGCTCCTCTTTATTTATTATTCAAACAGTAATGTTCAATTTTTTCTTATAAAACTAAGTGTTTTTTTAAATCTTTTTTACTCATTTTTTGGTTGTTGCCAGCATTGATCTTTTACCTGTAGGTTGAATAATATTTTTTTATTTGTTTAATCAAAATATTTAAAAGAGTTGAGATTGTCTAGATTATTTTCAGTTTTCTATTTAGTGGTAAAAAATTGAGATCATTAGCCAATGAGAATTTGAAAAAGCACTACCTTAACCTTAATATTGATAGGTTAGATTTATTTTTGGAATTGAAGATGTTAAGAGAAATCGTACAGGTAAAAGATAATACTCTAATCAACATACTCAATTACAGTACATATAAAGACTTGATTCTTTTTCAAATCCATTTATTGCCTACAGAATAATGTTAATGATTATTGTAACTGTTGCTTCGGTTGAAATAAGTTTCAACAATGTCTTAAATAGATTAACTATATTATCAATTAAAAAATAAATGTCAAAAGAAATTGATTATACAAATTTAATTTGTAACTTTGCATCTCAAAAAGCTAGACAAATAAATTTTAAATTAAAATTTATTTAATTTTATTAAATAAATTCAAAGTCTCATATTAAAATTTGGCTTTAGACTACCAACTCTCCTAAGCTTCCCTGATGCTATTCCGCCTTGTAAATGTTGAAAGTAGCAAATAAGGCATCTTCCTTTGAGATTGATGTTATTATGAGTTAAATAATTTGTTTTGTGGAAACATTTGGCCGATCTGAATCCCCCATCACTTTCACATAAAAATAAAATAAAATCCCACATCACTATTAAATTTTAATCTGAGATAAATTGCAGAAACTCTAATTTAATTTGAATAAGAGAAATGATGGGTTTTCAGCCCAGAAAAAAAAAAAAAAACGACGGAAAAAGATGGCCATGTAGACTAGGGTATTCGTATTCCTTTGTAATATATGTAGGGTTCAAATTCAAGGTTTGTAGGGTGAATTATTGATGGAAGAAAGTATACAATTAAGTTGCAAATAAGACAGCACTCTTTTGATAGTGATGGGGTGACCACGACACTACATAGAAAAACCAAACCTGTAACATAAACTTGTCTGATGCAAGTAAAAACTTGTAAATTAAATCTACATAAGAAAGAGACAGGTTCCTAATCAGAATGCGGAGAAAGAGAATAATTATTACTTCCCTCAGGCCAACGCTTTCAAATTGTAAAGCATGAGGAGTTGTGTTTTAAGGGAATGAAAAGTAAAAAATCCTTGTTTTTAAAAATATAAAATTCATTCTTCAATGGCTTCTGGTTGCGCTGATTGGCCTGCATTAATATTGTGTAGATTCTTAGGAGATTGCTTAGGGAATTGCAGAGGCATATGGTTATGTACATATTCTGTGACATATTATTGTAACAGTAGGCAGAGATAGAAAGCCCCCTTGGGTAGGTTTTCCCAATAAATTTGGCATAAAATTCTCTGACGGGATGGATTTGGTAACTTGAAACATAGATACTTGAGAATTAGACACCACTCATGCTCGGAATGCTCAAATTTTTCACTGAGAATAACCAGTAAGCTAGACTCATGCTGTGTCATAACAGAAAACAAGATGATGATTTCACAATTAAGCTGATTGTATACAGCAGGAAACTATATATGAGAATTAGCATTAGTAAACACAAAATGAGAGCACCGTATAAGGCAACAAATTACAAAACCTAGTTTTCTTACGCATGTGGGCATTAGGGAACTCAACACAAATTTTCACTTTTTATCAGCGTAGTCTATACCGCAGTATGCTTTGATTCGACACTCAGATTCTAAGGCCTCTTTCGTTCCATAGAAACGTAGGTATTCATAATGGTCAAATGGATTATAACGTCTTGGATGCTCTTCATCAACTAGCTCTTCTTGTGTTTTAATTATCTTAGCGCCAAGTGAAAATAGTCCCATGGAGCACCTTTCCTTCTTTGCACTTATGATGACTCGGTGTTCACAAGAGCGTATCCTGTCGTTACTCCAAACCTAAGACATGAAGAAGAATACATTTCTGTAAATCTATACTGAAAATTTATTTTTCCGTCAATTTTATGAACTCAGCTCCTTTATAAGAAGTCAGAAGAGCAAGGCTGAAAATAGAAAACCATGTTACCGAATAGTAAGATAAAGAATTATGTTTAACTGAAGCTCCTCATTAATTCAAAGCATTTTCACAAGCAGATTTCCAAGATGCATGCACATGTGAAAAATTACCCACCTTAAATGCGTCGCCTGCCAAGATCAGAAACATGCAGGGTGAGGGATCAGCATCAACCCACTCTCCATTTTTTAATTTAACTTGCAAACCAATTACATTATTCTGATGCAACATGGAAAAGAAAGAAGTGTCTGTGTGAGCAAACAATCCCAAATTATTCTCATTATTCTGGGGCAGTCTATATTTGAAGCTCCGAAGCATGTAATTGGTTGATTCAAGCAGGGAATCACAGTGCCTTTGGTCCAGACCATAGCCATCAAACACTATTCTTTTAGTGATATGGTCCAATTCTACAAGCAGCTTTGCGTAGAGATTGAGAGTCTCACTATTCACACAACGAGAATTAGAAACAACAGTCAATAGACTCAATAACAATAAACGTAGTCTAACAAGGAATATATATGGAAAAAAAAAAAAAACATGGCTAAGCTAAGTTTCAAGTAGTACCAGAAATGATCATATCCTCCTGGCCACATTAGTTTGGTGAACTTTTGAACTCCTTCCATGGTCAATGGGTCATCGATCCCTAAGGATTCATATAGAGGAAGATGAACATTTTGTCCATAGTAACCATGGTGAGGCTTATCACTGGTCTCTTGCATTTTTGTTTCCAGTGGAAGATCAAATAGTTCTTCCATTAGAGTAAAAACTGAATTGTAAAGCTCCATGGGAACTTTATCACAAAGAGCATAAAAACAACCATGGTCCTCAAGTGCACTTCGGATCACTTGGCATGTTGAAGACCATGTATCTGTACCAGGCTTCAACTTCTCATCAGTGAAGTCTACAACGGGGACATGGCAAGCTGTTTGGGAACCCATGATCCTAATAATATATTAATATTTTCTAATCTCTCCCCAAGCAACTATGAATACAAGGTTGACACTGTTTATGATATTTATAGAAGTGCCTCTACGCAGTGGAGTTCATAATGTTCATTCACAAGGTTTAGGCCTTTGCTTTTCTGATTGCTTCATAAATTCATCGTAATTTTTACAAAGAAAAGTGTCATTTACCTACAAATATTTACTTGTTTACCATGGAAGTTAGCCTCTCTCTCTGTCTCTCTCCTAAGTGTAGGTCTGTCAAGCAAATTATATCCCAACTGATGACTAGGAGGATGAACGTACAATAATTAGGAAAACTAAAAAAAAAAATTAAAACAATTTCAGCCTTCAAATTATAATAAAATATGCCTCAAGTTGCTCATGGTTGACTTGATGACGATTTCATTTTGCTATATATTAAATCATATCATGTGCTTGATTATTAAGAATTATAACATTTTCAATCAAATTGGATAGTAATTTAAACGAATAAATGGAAAAGGTACTTATAGACCAAATGTTTGTATCAATGTTAGAACGAATTAAAAAGAAAATGATGAAAGCAAAAAGTCGAAGAAGTGTGACATCACTTATGCTTTGCTACATTAATACAGACAAAACATAGAAATTGAATATTAAAGATTTTGTGATGATGAAGTCTTCTGAGATTATTATAACAACCTGAAATTAAATCTCACATTTATTAGAGAATGAGAGGTTTAAAGAAGGAAAATTATGATTATTTCTCAGGGTATAATCCATATCAATTAACTAAAAAAATCGAACATTTATTTAATAGAAAAATGTATAGATTTATCAAGTCCTTGTTACAAAGACAAGCATGGGTCGGATTATACGGAAGTTTTATGATATATCAATTAATCAATCAATCAATCACAACGGAGAAAGTTTATACAAACCTCAACAGTAAATATAATAACAAAATGTTTCGTTTTGTTTTATTTTTTATGCAGTTGATTCCGTTTCTTGCCATTATCACAGCTAAGCCTATTCCAAAGTCGTCCCAGGCCTAGTGAATAGGGTACCGTGTTGTTTGAGCATCTTGTGAATCTGTGAATGGCTCAACGACTATAATGGGTTGGCAAGAACAATAAAGAAAAGCTTATGGATACTATACTAACGAGGTAAAACTTTGGACCAGGCTGGGGCATTTGGAGGGCCTGTAGCTTCTAACGCCTCTTGCTCCCCAGATACCGGCATAGATATGTGGTACGTAGGAATATTTTGACATTAGCTACCAAAAATAATGGCGTTATATATATGGCTTATGCATATGCATCATGCATGTGCATTGCCCAGGTAGTATTGTGTTACTTGGAAAGATTTTCTAGTCTATGAGGATTTCTTAATAATGGCCATGGATCTTGTTACCAAGCTATTTCCCAAATTTGCTTCTCGATCTCATAGTCTCACTTGTAGAAGATCCTGCTGCAGAAAAGCATGCTTCTCAGTCTCACAGCAATATCGATACTCTTCTTTTGAGAGGCAATGGGAAAACCTTATGGTATAACTATGTCTTTGGCAAAAATATATATACAGAAATGTTGTGCTCCCCGTTTCTGAATTCTTCAATTGGTGCTTGTCTACAAGATTGTTAAGCAATTTTTTATACTTAGGCTTCTTTTAAGATCGATCAAGGGACACAATTTATATCTACTCTATATAGCTTTAGGAAGCTGAAGTGTATTCCTTAGTTGGACCCAATTATGTGTCTATATAAAGTACAAACTGCTAAGGAAACCTATTCTTGTGTCCGCACATGCATTATTGTGAAAACCTCTTATTTTTCTTTCATGGATTATTTTTATTTATTTATCAAATTTAGGTAGAACCAATGCCTGCAACTGTCTCTGGGTCTGAAAGAAAGATTTTTCATCAAATGATGAAAAAATTGGATCAAGAGTGAAAACTTACTTTGTATATATGTTGGAAATTCAAGTGTGAATGAGAAGTCCCACATTAGTTAGGAATGAGCCAAGTGAGAACCATATAAGTAGAAAGATTCACAGACTTAATGTTTTAAAGTTTTGAGTCAAGATATAGTGTCAAGTTCTCTATATAATTCCAACAGGCCTTATGGTCCTCACTTAATTCATGTCTCAGTAATGTGAGACTTCTTTAATTACACTTAAATTTCCAACAACATATACTTTTTATGACAAGATTTCATTTAAACTTTTGATGACAAGATTTCATTTAAGTTAGTTTCAACAGAAGTTTTTCACTAATTTTTAATTACACAAATTTCCAACAACATATACTTTTGATGACAAGATTTCATTTAAGTTAGTTTCAACAGAAGTTTTTCTCTAATTTTTAATCACGCAGGTTTTAGTTTTAAATTTAAATTTTATTCATTGTTAATGTAATTTATTCATCCAATGATGAAAAAATTGGATCAAGAAAACTTACTTTGTACATATACTTTTGAGAGGATTTCATTTAAGTTTGGTTTCAACAAAAGCTTTTCATTAATTTTTAATGAAATTTTAGTTTTAAATTTAAAATTTATTCATTGTTAATGTAATCTACTGCCATACAGAGAGAGAGAGAGAGAGAGAGAGAAATCTATGGAGTAATTAAACTTGATTGATCATAGACAAAAGTTCATAATTATAATTCTTTCGAAGTAACTAGTTCTATTACTCCAAAAGTAAAATTTTCAGGAAAATAGGCTCAAAATTCAACCCGCGATAACTCATTATGATTGCATACAAACTCAACCAATTTATTTCGAGCTCATAAGATTGGGGTTCATATCTCCATGTTTAACAAATTCATACTCAAATCAGGTCCCGTGACCTTTATTTCTTTTTCTTTGTCACGTTAACTAATTCATAAAAACAACAAATGAGAAACACTAACAAAAGTCAATTATAAATAGAAAACTAAAAGATAAAAAAGTTGTTTCTGATTCTTTCATTATTTTTTCCTGCTGAAACTTACTTTTCATTATGTCACTGTCAAGAGAAAATAATTATGTAAAAATATATCACATGGACAGTAGTACCACGATACTTTTCAATGCAATAACATTATGTTATCTGATATCTTTGTTTAGTAAAAATAATAGTATACGACAAATTTATAATTTCTAGTGGTCCAAATGCAACATGTAAGTTATATTAAAGATCCGACAAGAGTATGGCTCACTTTATGTTAGTTTCTATTCAACTAAATGGTCCTATATCTACACATAAAAAAAAATGGTCCTATATCTACACATAAAAAATGGTCCTATATCAAGCAACCTATATGCACGTCACATTTCTAAACTTGGGGCCTATTTGCGAATAAAATTTTGGTTTTTCTTTTAATAGAAAAAACTGAAAATTTGTGTTTGATAATTTTTTTCTTTTAATGTTTTTAAAAGTCATAATTACTTCTAATAATGTAATAAAGGTGTAAAGCAATAGTTACTTTTGAGAATCACTTAAGAGATATTCTTTAATACTGTTGTGGATATTTAAAAAAATGTTTCTTAAATAGAAACCTTTATTCTTTCTTGTTAATTTTTGTACAATTTTTTTTGAGTAAGATGATAAGGGATTTCTTCATATTAATTTTTACTTCAATCGAGATTGTCTCATCTCCAAATGATTTTAAAGCCCCACCCCATATATTGACTTAATTCATTTTAGAGAATTAATTATCCTGTCGTCAAAGCAATAACATTTTTTAGTTTATTAATAAATGAAGTTTTTAACTCTTTATTTCACATACCAATAATGCTAAAAGCAGAACAAATATTACACTGCAGGTAAAAATCTATTGTTATTCATAAAATTATGATCATATCATAAATCTTTTCAAATCTATTAATTACTAAAATATACATAATAAATTAATTTATTACAATGGGATTTTTTTTTGTACATTTGAAAAATGACCTTTTTGTTGTTACAAATTATGGTACATCAGACTGCTTGTCTAAAATAGATTAGCTTATAAAACCTTATAATTAAACATTGACTTTTTTTTATTATTTATTAGACTCAATTATCATAATTAATCAACCTCTTCAATTTAAACCCTGATAACGTATTATATTCCATCTAATGTCGTTGCATCCAAAATTTATTATCTGATGTATTCGTTGTCTTCCATCCAACGCCATCAAACAATTTTATAAACATCACACATTAATTAGTTTGAAGGAAAATTTTACCCTGGGAAAAATTCACCCAATGTGAAACAGAATTATGTGCAATTAACGAGAGATGGAATTTTTAGGTCTGTTTTTGCTCTTTTAGCTAATGCAATTAAAAGTTAAAAAACAAAAACAAAAAACAGAACAAAAAACAAAAAACCGTCCGTCAGAACGGAAACACGAAGCCAAATGTAGATGATTGAATGTTTTCTTCCCCTGAGCGCGAGAGAAAGAGGGTAGAAGATGTGTTTAGTGATGAATATGGTTCATGTCAAGGCAACCAGCACCAGGGTCGTGTCCTTACTGTAGAGGGTTGTACAGGCCATGGACATATAGAGTCACCGTCACTGGAGATTTTGTTTTCTACCCTTCTAATATAAGACCAAGCGCAGTTACTATTGCACCATGCATGTGCACCAGGCGAATGGTGGTGCTGTATAGTGATAAGTAATCATCACCACACCTACAGCACCTGCACCATGGAAGGTCTGGACCAGGACTAGAAGAAAACTGAATACATTCATAGATTGTGTAACATCAAAAGCTTGGTACCAATCCAAAAGTTTAAACTGATAGTGAGAGTACAATTTGATTTCCCTCTTGCTTCTCAGAGTTGCATCAAGAACTGAGTGGCGATTACTGATTATAGATGACAAAATTAGAAAACCAAAGAAGTTTACCCTCTAGAAAATTTGAGACATTATGGAGGCCTCGGAAGTGAAAACAAATTGCTGAATTCATTCAAACAGATTTAGAAAAATATCATTTTCTTGTTTAACCTCGAAATTTGAGTAGAGAAAAGTTCTATAAATAGGGATGGCAAATTCATTTACACATTCATAATTAAGTAGCAAATCACAGGAAAGGTTGCGCAAAATGCCTTGCCTTCTGTTACTTGGTTTAAGCTCTTCTGTACTTCGTTCCATCCTCAGTACACAGTAGCAACATATGTATCTTTAGTCCACCATTACAAATCAGTGTATAATATATATATGATTGAGGTTAAGGAAAGCAAATTCAAGCCACAGAAGATGCATGTAAACCTTAGTCACAGTAGAACACATGCATGATAGGGATCGGAGAAACATCAAACATTACGTAGACATAGCACATGGACAGTGTGGTACCACAATTAATCTTTGGGTTATTGTTATAAAAGTTGAAGGATTTAATTTTGACTCATTGTTAGTGTAACAAAAATTTTACACTGTCATTTAATTTTATTTTAACACATCATTAAAGAGTTTAACTTCCTAGGTAGTTGCTATGATAGTCAAACTTCATTAGTGATTTAGCAATATATGATTAAATGACAATGTAAATTTTTTTTACACTAACAGTGAATCAAAATTAAACTCAAAGTTAAAACTATGTTGTGTAATACCATTTTTAGGTGAAAATACTTGTACGACAACTGATTAATTTCTAGCTAGTGGTCCAGACGCAATTTGTACGTGACGTCAAAGATCCAATAAGTGTATGGTTCACTTTCTTTAATTTAGTTTTTATATATTTAACTAAATGGTCCTCCACCAAGCAATCTTTGCTTGTCATGTTCTAAAACTTTCGAAGATTACATTCATAATTAAGTATCTTCAAAAGATGGACTTAAATAAAATATTATTGAAAATCATAGAATCACTAGCTACTACATAAAATTATACCTATAAATACAAAAAATATTACCATATAGATTAATATGAGAAAAATTCACTTTGTAACTAAGAATCCAATACCAATAAGTGAAATTATAATAGGTGTTATATTATATTTATAATTAGAGATTTCTGCCAGTGTTAACCACCGCTCCTTTTGTTACCAATATTCATAATAGATTAGAGGATTACTTTGGTATTCATTACTTATGGTAATTTATTAAATATTTATTTATTGTTAGTTATATCTATATTTAATAAATTTTTAAATATTTATTATAACAATAATGATAAATAATAAATATTTGACAATTTACTAATAACTACAGTCCCACAAAGATATACCATATCAACTTCCTAGATAGGAATTATTTATTATCGTTAAGGTTTTAATTTATGAATTCCAATTCTAATTCAATGATTGAATAGAACATGAGGAAAGGAAAAAAAAAAATCAATGATTCAAATGTAACCATATATGTCGCCATTTTCGCTTGTCCATCGCGACATAAAGGACATTATCTATATGAATCGATCATGTCATTCATAACCTCAGCCTAGATTAAATTAGACATTTTTTAAATCTATGAACCAAAGGATAAACGAATGGAAGAAAATAAAGTACGGCTTAAAATACTCCACAAGTTAGTATATATTATGGGGTGGGTCTATTGGCAGTATTTTTATTTGTCAAATCACACTGTCATAATTACATTTAGTTTTAATTTCTTAAGCTACCTCCGCACTCTCAATTATAGCCTCCAATAATCCTATTTTGTTTTTCTTCAAACAACTTCCTTAAAAATTATAATTTCCATCTTCTACTTCTTTTCTTTTATTGGGTAAGCCTTTTTTATGGTGATTTAAATTTTTATATCTCTTGTGTAGGTCTGAGTAGAAGAAGTTCGATCACTTTAAACATTTTATTTTGATTTTGATCTTTAGAACGATATGTATAGAGAAAACGTAATTAGGAAAGATATTCACTTCATGTGCTTAACTGTATCATGTGAGATTAGTCTTTCGTATTTTGGATAAAATGATACTCTGGTTTACACAATTTTTTTTTTAAATTTTATATAACCAAATAACATTGGAACAACATTAAATTGAGAACTAAAATATGAATTTTGACGAAACCCTTTATCGTGATAATGCAATAGCTTACAAATTAAATTGAATTATTTTTTTGACATAATAGCTTCCCTTATGCCTTTTCTTCTATTTGCATCGCGTTTACTTTATATTTTAGAGATCGACGAGTTATTTTGATATGATTTTATTATATGATTGCTTCTGATAAGTTTTCAGTAATTGTGTTTAAGTAAAGTAGTCACTTATATTGCACAATGCACAATCCACAATTCTGTCATTTTTCTCTTTTCCATTGAAAAAGGTTGTACATCTCTCAACGCAAAAATAAAATCTCTACCCTGAGATATATATCCTTTCTCTCTCTCAATCTCAATCTCAATCTCAATCTCTATTTAGCTATGACTTTTGAGTATTTTACAATTCATTACAATGATCTAATTCTATTGGTGCGGTAAAATAATTAAACTTCAATTTATATTAATAAGAAAATATATCAGTCAATGTGTCCTGAAAAAAAAATATCAATATTATATCCATTTAATAGTCGGTATTAATTTCGTTATCAAAATAATAAAACTCAACAATCAATTAATCATAGCTTTCGTTTTTTTTTTTAAAAGAAAATTCTTGTCTATATTTAACACAGTTTAATCTTGCTGTTATCCTAAAAAACATATTTTAAACCATTTGTGCATTTTATGTATCTATTTATATTGCAATAACAAGTACAATTCATAGAAAATTGTAGGAAAATGTTTAAGCATTTTTGTTTTTCAAAATTCAACTTTTCATGTAAAACCTCAAATTAGTAGAGGGGAAACAAAATAAGCCCAAAAGAGAGCCTCCGGCCAAAACCCGAATAATTTGATATGCCAACTTGATCTGCTTGGTTTCAAGTCCAAATAATCTTTTTCTATTAGACTAAGCAAGCTATAGGCCATATATTTTAGTGCTAACTCGTAGAATAAAACAAATATTTTAATATTATGAATATCATCATTACAACGTAGAGCATACATATTATATAACTTGATCACCAAAACTCATGATTTATTGTAAGCATATTTTCCAATCCTGTAAATCAATTAGAGAAGGAAAAGTGAAGAAATGGGCTCAGAAACCACTCTAAAGCTCCAAGTCATTGACTTTACCAACCTTAGCCTGAAAGCCAACACTCCTAAGTGGGAGGCAGTGAAATCCCAAGTCCACGAGGCACTAGTAGAGTATGGTTGCTTTGAGGCAATTTTCGATGAAGTTCCTTTAGACCTTCGCAAAGCCATATTTGCTGCACTAGAAGAGCTCTTTGATCTCCCTCTACAAACCAAGCTATTCAATGTGTCTAAGAAGCCCTATCATGGCTATGTTGGGCAATACCCTATGGTCCCACTTTACGAGAGCATGGGCATTGACGATGCAAATGTCTCTCAGAAAGTAGAAAGCACGACAAACATCTTGTGGCCTGATGGAAACCCAAGTTTTAGGTACGTACTCAAATAAATTTTAAATACTTAGTTTTGTCAACTTGCTTTTCTTTTATTTTTGGAATTTAAATTTCTTTTACCCCTTTCTTAAGTTGTCTTTTGGTTTGGCAGCAAAACTATACAATCCTTCTCAGAGCAGCTATCAGAGTTGGATCAGATAATTAGGAAGATGATTTTGGAGAGCTTGGGTGTTGAAAAGTACTTGGAGGAGCACATGAACTCAACCAATTACCTCCTCCGGGCTATGAAATACAAAGGCCCTCAAACCAACGAGACAAAGCTAGGCCTCAGCACACACACAGACAAGAACATAGTGACCATATTGTACCAAAACCAAGTGGAGGGTTTAGAGGTGCTGACGAAAGATGGAAAATGGATAAGCTACAAGCCCTCGCCAGACAGTTTCATTGTTATGATTGGTGACTCTCTCCATGTAACTTCTATTCACCACTTCTTATTTAAAAAAAAAAGCAAACATACAACATACCAACTAGTTAAAAATGTATTTTTTTTTTCTTAATCATATTGAAATTCTATCTCTTATGCAGTTTTTATATGAATTTTTCAGGCATGGACAAACGGCAGGCTGCATTCGCCCTTTCACCGAGTGATGATGACTGGGAATGAGGCAAGATACTCTACAGGGCTTTTCTCAATCCCCAAAGGAGGGTGCGTGATAAAAGCCCCAGAGGAGCTGGTGGACGAGGAGCATCCTCTGCTCTTTAAGCATTTTGATCACGTTGAGTTCCTCAAGTATTACTACTCTGAAAAAGGGCAGAGAGATCAATTTGCACTGCGCACTTATTGTGGTGTTTGAGCTTTAATTGACTTTGTGTACCATTACAGTGTTGTGTGTTCAAATGTTCTGTAGAAATTTACCTTGGACTGAATAAAACTCTGCTATTTGTGTGTGCTGTGAACTTCTCCAATTGAATTGCAAGGGGTTACATTATTAGGTGATCTTAATCAACCTTTGTAGTTCTTATTTTGACAGAAAAACCATACAACCCTTCTAGTAGGAATTGAAGATGATGGTTGGGATTTGGGATATTGAAAAATACTTGGAAACTGATTATCGTCTCTTGTGGGTATGACATACAAAGCCACACAAACCAATGAAACAAGCTTGGCCTAAACTGAAAGATCATATTTGCCCAAATCACGTTCGGGGATTATAGATACAAACCAAGGATCGAGAATGGAGCAAAGTCATGTTCTCGCCTGAAAGTTTCATCGTGTTCATTGGACACTCATTCCATGTAAAGCCTATTCCTCATGTCATAAAAATAGACAACACAACTAACCAATTAATTAAATGTGCAAACTGCAAACTTTCTATCTTTCTATGTCATATTTGCAGGAAAGAAATTATTGAGTATCTCAGAGATTAAAGTAGTGGGATTTGGATCCTCTCACGTTACTCATGATTATGTTATGAGGTTGAAAGATACAAAATTTAGTATGGTAGAATCCAACATTATTTGTGTATGGTTCTTTAATTTTACTTTTATATATTTTTCTTTCACAATAAAACCCTCTTCCGTTAGTTACAAGAGAGGATCTTAATCCAAAACCATAATGAGATGAGTCGATTCCCATGTGTGAGATCCACCTTACTATCTCTCTTCCCAAGCTACTCGGGTTAGGTAGCTTGAAGGAGCACTTTTGTAGGAATGGACTAATAGATGGCTGCATTCACCCTATCACAGGGAGCCGTTGGTAGTGTATTGTGAAGGAACCATGCCCCAAATTTTTTTAAAAATTATATATATATATATATATATATATATATATATATATATATATAGGAGATATATTTAGTGAGATGAGTAGTTTATTATGAGAGTGAGAGGAACAATCTTGACCATTGGATCATCTATGTATGATCAAGATTAAAACATAAAGTCATGTGACTTTTTTAAGTGGTCATGTGACCTATCAATAACTTCTAATCTTGATCATACATGATGATCCAATGGTCAAGATTTGCTCCTCTCATCTCTCATAATAAAATAGTGCTTTCATTATATATATATATATATATAGTGAAATGAGTGATTTATTATGAGAGTGAGAAAAGCAAATATTAAGCATTAGATCATCCATATATGGTCAAGATTAAAATATAAAGTCATGTGACTTTTCTAAGCTTAATCATCTATGCAAGATTCAATGGTCAAGATTGATTCCTCTCACTTCTCATAATAAGATAGTGCTCTCACCTGATATGTCTCATTTGTGTGTGTGTCTTAATCTCACTTTAGCGATGACTTTTGAGCCATTTTCAATTCACTTCAGAATGATCTAACTCTAATCTAAAAAATTGGTGTAGTAAAAGAAATCAAACTCTAATTTATATTAGGAAATATATAAGATCATGTGTTTTGAAAAAAAAAAACTCCATCAATATTATTTTGCCATTTAAATGTTGGTATTTCGTCATCAAAATAATAACATTCAACAATGCATTAATCGTAACATTCGCTTCGTTTTATTTCTTGTCTACAACACAGTTTAATGTTGTTGTTATCCAATTGTTTAAACCATCTGAGCTTTTTATTTGTCTATTTATATTGCAATAACAAGTACAATCCATAAAATCTTTGGAGGAAAATGTTTAAGCATTTTTTTTAAAGAGTAATGATACTTGCACAAACTTACAATCACATATTACATACTCACATGCAAGCCATTAGATAATACTTTGTCTAGTTGTAATTGTTTTTAATAGTTCAAATTAAAATTATACACATATCTTATTGTGTAAATGTTTTTTTTCCTTTCTATATTCAATTTTCATCTCAAACATCAAATTATTGGACAATAAAATAAGCCCGGCTTGTTCTGCTTGATTTCAAGTCCAAAAATCTTTTTCAATGTGACATACAATCTATAGGCCATATATTTTGATAGTACGTCATAGCATTAAACAATAACTATGTTAGATTTATGATATTTTTCTTCATTTGAAATTTGAGATTTTGAATAAGTTTTAGATAGAGTTTAGATAGAGTTATTGTTATTGCTTCAAATTTTATCTTCTATTTTAAATTTTTAGTTTGTTAGATGTTATTCAAATAAATCTGATGTAGTTTAAATTTTTTAGGATTTATCTGTTGGGTTTGTAAGCCTATTTATGAGCACTTTCTTTTATGAATAATATTGTAATTTTCTTCCTCCAATATTTTTATTCTCTTGTTATCTTTTCTGCAAGTTCACACTTTCAAATTTCCAACAGTGGTATCAAGAGCCATTTTTCTTTCAGGGTGTGAGGGAAAATTCTTTTTTTTTAGGGCTAAACACGCTGAGATTGAGTGCTAAACACAGTGAGGTTGAGTAATTTTTTTTAGGAAGTTGTGGTGCAAATATGTCTACTTTCAGTAATTCTTCATCTGCAATTCCAATGTTTAATGGTGAAAACTATTACATTTGGACTGTCAAGATGAAGTTTTATTCAAGGTTTATGGAATGTTGTGATATCTAAAGCTGATCCACCGCCATTAAAAGAGAATCCTATTGTTACTCAGATGAAAGCTCATGAGGAGGAGAAAGTTAAGAAAGACAAAGTCATCACTTGCCTGCGTTTAAGACTTGAAAACACCTAAACAAGTATGGGACAAGATCTAAGATGAATTTGAGGGCAGTGACATGGTCAAATCTGTTAGGCTCCTCACATTAAAGAGAGAATTTGAATTTATGAAGATGAAGACAACGAATCTGTCAAAGATTATTCTGGCGGGTAATGGATGTTGTAAATCAAATGCGCCTTCTTGGTGAGGCATTTACAAATCAAAAGGTGTAGAAAAGATCATGGTTTCAGTGCCTCAAAAGTTTGAAGCCAAGATCTCTGCAATTGAAGAGTCTTGCAATTTGCAAAGTCTCACAATTATAGAGCTAACCAGCAAACTTTATGCACAGGAGCAGAGGGTCTCAATCAGAGATGATGAAACTATTGAAGGTGCCTACCAAGCAAAACAAAAGGGAAGGCATTCTGCAGGTTCTTCAAGAAAAGGTAATTTGTTGTCTTGTTCTTATTGTTAAAGAACCAATCATGTTGAGGAAGATTGTTATTATAAAGATAAACCTCTTTTTTACTGTGATTTTTGCAATAAACTCGGTCACAGTGAAAAGTATTGCAGAATCAAGAAAAAACAATCTCAGCAGCAATCAGATCAACAGATAAATGTGATTGAAGAAAACAACAATGATGAAGAATATTTATTTATGGCATCACAAGCACTCAATTAACATAAATTGAATACTTGGCTCATTGATAGTGGTTGCACCAGCCACATGACCAAATGTCTATCATTTTTTACATCCATTAACTGATCATTTCAACCAAAAGTTAAGTTGGGAAATTGTGAAATTATGCAAGCCAAAGGAAAAAGGGACAATTGCGGTAAAAATCGAAAAAGGTATGAAGGTTGTCAATGATGTTCTTTACATTCCAGAACTAGATCTAAATCTTCTTAGTATTGCACAAATGCTAAGAAATGGATATGCAGTTTTTTTCAAAGAAAAGTATTGTTTTATCATTGATGAAATTGATGAACATAGAACAGAGATAGCACAAAAATTGAAATGATCAAAAACAACTTTTATTTGAAGTTTGATTTAGTTGAAGATCATTATTTTACTACCAAGATTGATGAGAATGCTATTTGAGATAAAAGATTTGGTCACATCAACTTAAGGTCATTGAAGTTCATGTAAGATGTATTAATGACAAATCTTGGCACCTGGTATTTAAAGACATGAGGAGTTAAGCTAAATGACTATGCTGACAGTGATTTAGGCTAGGAAACTGATGAGCAAATTGCTGATATAATGATTAGAACGCTTCCAAAATCAAGATTGGAGTTCCTGAAGCTAAAGTTTGGCATGTCCATGGAAAATCTTAAGAAGGAGTATTAAATTTATGAGATTTTGCCTCATTTGAAATTTGAGTTTTTGAATTAGTCGTAGATAGAGTTATTGTTACTGCTTCAAATCTTATCTTTTATTTTAAATTTTTAGTTTGTTAGATGCTATCCAAATAAATCTGATATAGTTTAAGTTTTTTAGGATTTATTTGTTGAGTTTATAAGCCTATATATGAGCAATTTCTTTTATGAATAATATTACAATTTTCTTCCTCTAATATTTTTATTTAACAAATTACAATGTAGAACATTCATATAACTTGATGCACCAAAGCCCAGGAGCACTAATGGGTTCAACTCAAACCCAGCTTATGTTAAGCATTATCCTCCAATCCTCTAAATCAAATTAGAGAAGGCAAATTAGAGAAGGAAAAGTGAAGAGATGGGCTCAGAAACCACTCTAAAGCTCCAAGTCATTGACTTTACCAACCTCGACCTGAAAGCCACCACTCCTAAGTGGGAGGCAGTGAAATCCCAAGTCCGCAACGCAAGACTCTGCAGGGCTGTTCTCAACCCCCAAAGGAGGGCTCATGATAAAAGCCCCAGAGGAGCTGGTGGATGAGGAGCACCCTCTGCTCTTTAAGCCTTTTGATCACGTTGAGTACCTCAATTATTACTACACTCAGCTAGTCCACAGGAGGCTTTTATCATCTACCAACTTAATGTTGGTGTTTCATTCACCAAGAGTTTGTAACCGGCTATAACAGGTACCAAAGAGTAAAAATATATTTTAATTTTAAAGTGTATAGTGTTATTATTTTTGGTTGGATTAGTACATTAATTTCTAAGTAAAACATGATTATTTATGAAGTAATATGAGTAATAAATTTAATATTTAAAAATTTAAATTATTTAAATAATGAATTTAATTTTAATTTATTGTCAATGTAGGTTTCTTTATATTATCATTCAATCATGTACTGACACATTATTAAAAGAGTTAGACTTTCAAGATAATCGTTATGATAGTTAAATTTTTTAATAATTTGACAATACATGATAATATGATAGTGTAAAAAGAACTTTACAATAACAGTAAATTAAAATTAAACTCATAAATAATTAACTAATCTATTAATTAAGTATTCACTTAACCTATGTAAAATAATAATTAAGCATGGCAATATCATAACAATAAATAATTATTTTATTTTTAAATATTAAAATATTAATTTAATTTAATAAAAATTAAATAATCAATTATACCAGGAGCTATTTAACAAAAATTACACATTACTTTTAAATTAATTTAGAACATTTTTATGAAGTCAAATTTTTATTTATTAACTTATAATACAGATATCACTTAAAAAAATCTAACCATTGATCAATTTTTATACAAAATCAATGGTTGATAAAGAGTGATGGATGGATCCACCACCATTTCCTTGATGGATGGAAAACGTTGCCAAGCCGACACAGATCAATTTGCTCTGCGGACTTATTGTGGTGTTTGAGCTGTGATTGACTGTGTACCATTACAGTGTGGTGTGTTCAAATGTTCTGTAGACAATTTTCCTTTGACTTAATAAAACTCTGCTATATGTGTGTACTGTGAACTTATCCAATTGAATTGCAAGGGAGATTTTGGATATTGAAAAAATACTTGGAACTCAACTGATTACCATCTCTTGGGGGTATGACATACAAACTACAAAGCCCCCCTAAACCAATGAAATAAGGCTTGGCCTAAACTCACACAAAGGTCATATTTTTACCCAAATCACATTCAGTTATTAAAGACACAAACCAAGGTTGGAAAATGAATCGAAGTCAAGTTCCCACCAGAAAATTTCATCGTGTTCATTGGACACTCTCTCCATGCAAATCCTATTCCACATGTCATAAAAATAGACAACATAACTAATTAATGAATCATATTTATGGGAATGGACAAATGGAAGGCTGCATTCACACTATCACCAAGTGATGTTGAGTGGAAATGAAGATTTATACTCTATAGCTCTGTTTTCAGTTCCAAATAGAAAGTACATGATAAAATTCCCCCAAGGCACTTGTGGATGGGAGCGCCCTCCGCCTAAAGCCCTGTGATTATATTGAGTTCGAGAGATTGTGATAAACTATAATATGTGGATTATGTTTCTGTTCACTATGCCATCCCAGAATAATGAAAGGCCCAAAACCTTTCTGAGACAGAACTAGGTTTGCTTGCCTTAGTTACCTACGATAAATGCCACTCCATTTATAGTAAAGGAATAGAAAGACCATGTTGCCCTGTCATTTGGTCTCTTATGTTAGTCAAACATGGTGGGCACCGCCAAACGTAATTGAAGAACAGTAACCTCACAAATTCAATTTGATGAACAGTAATCAATTTGCTTTCGGTGCAAATTGATTTGGCACTGTGTTGCAGTACTGGGCAATTAAACATAAGCAACATTCTTCTATAAATAGAAGATCTCAGATGAAAGAAAAATCACAACAGAAAGAGAGAAAAAACCAGAGAGAGAAATAGAGAAAGCTTAGAGAGAGAGAAGCTTCAGTTTCTGGGTGTAATTGGGTTGTGGTGTTGTGAGAGGTTGTGAGTGTTTTGTAAGCACTTTGTATATTTCCCTTTCAAGAAAAGATCTGCAGCAGCTCGGAGACGTAGGCATAATTGGCCGAACTCCGTTATCAATTGTATGTGTGCAATTATTCCGCATTTATTTTGCTCTTCCACAAATCTGATGATAAGGAAATTTTGCGTAATTTCCCAACAATTGGTATCATGAGCTCTTGGTGATCAAGACAATTTTCTCTTGATAAATCTTATTATGCTCTGTGGTTGCGGTAGTATCTGATCTTCCACATCAGAAAAGATTTGTCCTTGAGTTATTGGTCAAGGTGCCGGTTCTTGAAAGAAGTGTAGGTGGTGTGAAAGTGCATGTCTAGGAAAGATTTGGTACTTAAGCGTGCCCTTGTGACCCACCTCTCTTTCCTAGGAACTTTCCTAGTGTACTGTTTATAACTACAAATACTATTCCGGTACATTGAGGTACTATTCATGTGAATAGTGAATTCGTGAACAGTAAATTCGTGAACAGCGGATTCATGAATAGTGAATTTATGAACAGTAAAATTCTTGAATAGTGAAAATTTGGTCAGCGTTACTAATTTGTCCACAACAGTGTTCTAAAGCACGGTGGTTAATCGAAATTGTCGAACGATCCAGGAAATCAGTCGAGTGGGAGCGATGGCGCAGATGAAGGAAAGGTGAAAATTGAAAAGTTCGATGGTGCGGACTTTGGCTTTTGGAAGATGCAGATCGAAGATTATCTGTATCAGAAAAATCTATATCAACATCTCAAAGATAAGAAACCTGAGGGCATGAAGGATGATGATTGGACCCTTCTTGACAGACAAGCCCTCGGAGTTATCCGACTGACGTTATCCCGTAATGTTGCGTTCAACATTGCAAAAGAAAAGACCACAATGGTCTTATGGCAGTCTTTCAAAGATGTATGAAAAGCGTCGGCCTCAAACAAAGTTCACTTGATGAGGCGATTGTTTAACTGCGGATGATGACGGAAGGCGCATCAACGGCGCAACATCTTAATGAACTTCACATACCCAAGCCGAAGTTCGGTTGGAATCGAATTTGATGATGAGGTACGAGCATTGATACTTTTGTCTTCCCTACCGAGAAAGTTGGAATGCTCACACATCACGGTACGTGAGTAGCTCATCTAGAAGCAACAAGTTGAAATTTGATGATGTTCGTGATTTGGTTCTCGGTGAAGAGATCCGACGGAGAGTCGGGTGAATGTTCAACCTCTTCGCATGTGCATACGAGTCAAGAGGAGAAATTCAACCGTAGAAAATAGGCGTGGTAAATCAAGGGAGGAGGTCCAAATCCAGAAATCATCAAGGTTCCCACAACTCAAGATTATCAAGTGTTGGAATTGTGGGAAGACAGAGCAGACTTTACAAAACCGAGTGCAAGAGTGCAATCAAGAAGCGAGGAGGCAAAGGAGGAAGCAAATGTTGCTTCCACCTCAAGAAAAGATGATGCGTTGATATGTTCTTTGAGAGCAAGGAAGAGTCTTGGGTGTTAGACTACGGAGCATCTTTCCATGCTACTGCGAAAGAATTCTTCGAGAAGTATGTCCCTGGAAAATTTGGAAAGGTATATCTTGGTAATGATCAACCTTGTGATATCATTGGTAAAGGTGTAGTAAAGATTAAGTTGAACTGCTTACGTTTGGGAATTGAAGAATGTCGCATATTCCCGACTTGACGAAGAACTTAATCTCGGTAGGCCGATTGGCCGGATCGCTACAACAACGCTTCCACTACGATAATTGGAAGATTTCAAAGGGTGCAATGACGATTGCTCGCGGTAAAAAGAGTGGTACTCTTTACAAGACAATGAGAGCATGTCATTTGATTGCGATTCGGCAAATGAAAATCCCAATCTATGGCACCAAAGACTTGGCCATATGAGTGAAAAGGGGATGAAGATCATGCACTCAAAGGGCAGATTACCGTGTCTTCATCGATGAAAATTGACATGTGTGAAGATCGCATACTTGGAAAGCGAGAAAAAGTCGGCTTTCTTTGACAAGTGGAAGAACCCCAAAGAAAGAAAGACTCGAGCTTGTTCACTCGATGTTTGGGGTCCAACTACCATCTCATCCATTGGTGGGAAACACTACTTCGTGACTTCTTTATCGAGATGATCACTCTAGGAAGGTATGGGTATACTTTCTAAAACATAAGTCTCAGTATTTGAGGCTTTCAAAATATGGAAAGCCATGGTAGAAAATGAGACAGGGTTGAAGGTCAAAAAGCTCAGAACAGACAATGGTGGTGAATATGAAGACACTAGATTCAAGAAGTTCTGCTATGAGCACGGGATCAGAATGGAAAGAACCGTGCCAGGTACGCCTCAACACAATGGTGTAGCTGAGCGTATGAACCGCACGTTGACTGAAAGAGCCAGAAGCTTACGTGTGCAGTCAGGCCTACCGGGCGCTTACGGGAAAAAGCGATCAACACAGCAGCTTACTTAATCAACCGAGGTCCATCGGTGCCATTGGAGC
This sequence comes from Styphnolobium japonicum, assembly GCA_023212625.1. Taxonomy (NCBI): domain Eukaryota; kingdom Viridiplantae; phylum Streptophyta; class Magnoliopsida; order Fabales; family Fabaceae; genus Styphnolobium; species Styphnolobium japonicum. The sequence goes on along the minus strand of JALBWW010000007.1, from coordinate 5,786,435 downwards.
ATAAAATACCAGAAGAGGTATGGAGCGGAAAAGAGACAAAACTCTCACATCTTAGAGTTTTCAGCTGTGTAGCATATGTGCACATTAGTGATCAAGGCAGGAATAAGCTTGATCCCAAATCAAAGAAGTGCACTTTCATCGGTTACGGTGAGGATGAGTTTGGCTACCGCATTTGGGATGATGAAAACAAAAAGATGATCCGCAGTAGAGATGTAATCTTCAATGAAAGAGTGATGTCGAAGACAGACATAGCACGACGCCGACAGCTCGTAAGCAGTGGGCGGATATGCGGAGGTGGACGATGTCCGAGAAAGTCCTATAGTTGAGAATCCTCGATCAGGAGGAATCAGCAGGAACATAACAGTGAGCAACAGTCTGACACACCAGAGCTTCCTACTCCAGCTCCTGTATTGAGAAGATCTTCTCAGCCTCATGTGCCTAACAGGAGATACATGGACTACATGTTGTTGACTGATGGAGGGGATCCTGAATGCTATGATGAAGCATGTCGTATCACGAGATGCCGGCAGAGTGGGAGCTTGCTATGAAAGATGAGATGAAGTCTTTGATCTCCAATCAGACATGGGAACTAGCTAAGTTACCTATGGGAAAGAAGGCACTTCACAACAAGTGGGTGTATCGAGTGAAGGAGGAGCATAATGGCCTCAAGAGATACAAAGCTCGACTAGTCGTCAAAGGATTCCAGCAAAAGGAAGGAGTCGACTACCGAGATTTTGCTCCGGTTGTGAAGCTCAAATACTATCAAATTCGAGATTAAGTATTGTTGCCAGTGAAGAGCTCTACCTTGAGCAGTTAGACGTGAAGACTGCATTTCTTCACGGAGACTTAGATGAGGAGATATACATGCACCAGCCAGAAGGTTTCTCAGAAGAAGGGAAAAAGAATATGGTATGTAGATTAAAGAAGAGCTTGTATGGCCTAAAACAAGATCCAAGACAGTGGTACAAGAAGTTTGAAGGCTTTATGTATAAGGAAGGTTTCTAGAAGTGCAATGCCGACCATTGTTGCTTCTTCAAGAGATATAAGTCCAGTTATATCATTCTGCTACTTTATGTCGATGATATGTTAGTAGCTGGTTCAGATATGGACGAGATCAGAAACTTGAAGATGCAGTTGTCAAAGGAATTTGACATGAAAGACTTAGGTCCAGCAAAGAAGATTCTTGGAATGCAAATCACGAGAGATAAGCAAAGAGGGATTTTACAGTTATCTCAGGCAGAATACATCAACCGTGTTTTGCAAAGATTCAACATGGACAACGCCAAACAGGTCAGCACACCTTTGGCTAGTCATTTTCGCTTGTCCAAGGATCAGTCCCCTCAAACAGAAGGAGAAAGAGAATTCATGGCTAAAGTTCCATATGCTTCAGCCATTGGAAGTTTGATGTATGCAATGGTCTGTACGAGGCCAGACATTGGCCATGCAGTGGGAGTTGTAAGCAGGTTTATGTCAAATCCAGGAAAAGCTCATTGGGAAGCAGTTAAGTGGATTTTGAGGTATCTACGAGGCACTACGAGAAAATGTCTCAGTACTTTGGTAAAGGAAAATTACAAGTACAAAGGGTTCGTAGATGCGGACTTCCAGGTGAAGTCGATCACCGGTTAAGTATCACTCGGTTACATATTCACTTTATTTGGAACAACGGTATGTTAGTTGGATGTCGCAGATACAAAAGATTGTTGCTTTATCCACTACGAAATTTGAAGTATGTAGCGAGAATAAGCCAAGTAAAGAATTGATATGGCTTCAAGGATTGTTGACAGAGTCGAGATTTATCCGCGAGAAAAGTGTTTTGCATGTGATAGTCGAGTCGCGATACATCCGCAAAAAGAATTCAAGATTTCATTCTGACAAAACACATTGATCTTCGTTATCACTTCATCAGTCTCTACTGAGGATGAGATGCTAACACCTGGAAGATTCAAGGAAGTAAGAATCCAGCAATGTTAACAAAAGTGGTAACTATTATACAAACCGGGTTTCGTGTTCAACCCGAGCTCGCTTACATTTAGACTAGAGAAGGGCTGTGCGTTGATCGAGTGTGAAGACAGATTGAAATCGGCCTTCAAGTGGAAGATTGTTAGTCAAACATGGTGGGCAGCCAAACGTAATTGAAGAGCAAGAACCTCACAAATTCAATTTGATGAACGATGTCAATTTGCTTTCTGCAAATTGATTTCAAACACTGTGATACTGACTTGGCAACAGTGTATTACGATGCAACATTCTTCTATAAATAGAAGATCTCAGATGAAAGAAAAATCACAACAGAAAGAGAGAAAAAACCAGAGAGAGAAATAGAGAAAGCTTAGAGAGAGAATTATAATTGTTGTAGTGTTGTGAGAGGTTGTGAGTGTTTATGTAAGCACTTTGTATATTTCCCTTTTCAGTAAAAGATCTGCAACAGCTCGGAGACGTAGGCATAATTGGCCGAACTCCGTTATCAATTGTGTGTGTGCAATTATTCCGCATTTATTTTGCTCTTCCACAAATCTGATGATAAGGAAATTTTGCGTAATTTCCCAACATCTTATCCACCCAAGCAAGAAAATACACTCCAAAGCATTAATCAGTCAGCAGCGTAGTGTTTGCTTTTAGCTGTGGTCTGGTCTCTGGGGGAATCTAGCAACATTGATACTTTAATCAGCTTCAGTTGCACCTTGATTGTGTTCGGCTTATGAATCACAAAGCAAGAAGCCAAAGTGGAATATTGTTAACATAAATGATAATTCAAATAAAGAGGAGAAGTCAGACATGAAGTTTTTTTATACAATAATGACAAAGATTTGAACTTCAGTTCTCAGTCCATTTAATTTTAATGAGATATAAAGCTCTAACGTATATCATAAGCTAAGCAACTTAAAAGTTCAAAGTTTGTCATTCTTTAACACGGTATCAATGTCTTTATGATTAAGCAGTATATCTATTTTTTAAATTTGGGTGATTAAGTTTGTTTTCATAGTTTGACCTTTATCATATCTATTTTTGAAAATTTATAAGTTTCTTATGAGGTAGTATGCCATGTCTATGTCTATTTTTAATTGGCTTATTCTTTAACCTTCACTTACTAATAATTTGAATTTTTAGATTAATCATTAATCAATTCTTTGATATGGCATTTTATTGGAGCTTGACAAGTTTTAAATTATATTTACATTAATATTCGGCTAGTTATTATTGGAGCTGAAAACCTACATATGGAGGATTCTTAAAAGTAGGCATTGCAGATATTGATCTCAAATCGGGAGAAATTACAAGTCTTACACACACAGTATCTATTCAGCTTAACCCCAAAGGGTAAGTTTATTAGGTGCTCTCTCACAGGTTCAAATCATAGCTTTGCCATTTTCTTGGGGTCAGGTCGCAAGCAATTTCTTTGTGAATCCCTAGTCTTGACATGGATGGCCTATCTTTAACTGGACTAAAGGAAGATTAGTCGAAGTATCCACAAACTAACCATGACTCCTCCCAACCGCAATAAAAAATCTAATTTAAGTTTTTAACACAAGCACACAATATAAATTTGGTACTATTTACTGATAATCTAACAGTATCTCTTAGATTCTTAACACTTTTTAAGTTTTTAACACACAGACTTCCATAAAAAAAAATTCGTCCAAAGTAGAGCAAAAGGAAAATTGGTAAAAGGCCTAATTACATAAACTTTATGGTATCAAAGTATAATTTATATGTTGTTTTCTTTGTTTAATTGTGATACACCTATCACGAACTAACTCTTACCTTATGTTAAAATTTAATTTTATTTTGAAGAATGAAGACAGTAAGGATCAAATTCCTGACCATGGTGCTCTAATACTATTTCATAGACCAACTCTCCTAGTAACTTAAGTTATTAAATGAAGCACTTGAATAGTTTTATATCTTTTACAATATTAAGAATTTTCAACTAGTTTTGAGCTCATATTATTGCAAGGGCATATGTTGTTAGATGAAAGCACTTTGAATAGTTTTATATCTTTGACAATACCAAAGAACTTTCAACAAGTTTTGAGCTTATATTATCGCAAGGGCATATATGCTGTTAGATGAAAGCACTTAGAATAGTTTTATATTTTTAACAATATCAAAGAACTTTCAACAAGTTTTGAGCTCATATTATCGTGAGGCATATGAAGAAATTAGAAGTCTCATATTTTAAGTCCAGTATCTAATCTGCTGGAACCACTGCAGAATCTGGTGGAAGCAGAGGTAACCACATATATAAATTCCAATGAGAAAGGAATATACACAGAGAAAGATATGGAAATAAAAACAAATCCTGTAATGGTGTTGCTTCCAATTAGGAGCCAGTCCGTGCGGTACGTATTAACCATTAAAATGATATGATTTTTGAATTTGGAGTCATTCTTATTGGAATCTAATGACAAATATAGACCCTCGGAGGTTGAGCCTTCTTGACACAGAGATTCCTCTCAATCACATTGATAAGGTTAAGAAAACAATGCAGGCCTTAGATACGAAAGGTAAAGCAACCATTCACAATTTGAAAAGACATTGACCTAATGAAGGATTCCATAGCTTTTATGATTTTTTCCTTTGTCACCGAATGCTACCACGTGATCTTCATAGACCTGCTCGTGTGGTGGGATCAGAAAGGAGGAAAGAAACAAAAGATAATAGATCCTCCTCGCAAGGTGACTTTGGACTTCACACGACAATGTGATTTGGAAAGTTGAATATTGAAGCCGGGTTGAAAAGTTCGATGAAACATTAGTCGTATTAGATTGGTGTAAGTAAAACATCTCATTCACAAAATCATAATACAAATTTAGCAAATATAATCTATTGTTGATGTGATTGAGATTGATTCGGATATCCTGCCCGATAAATAAGCTTAACTATAATATTTGACAAAAAACACTTCAACAAAATCCTGATTTGGGTTCATTGGAGATAACAGAATAGTCCTGTCATCCTGTGTTATAATTAGTATTGCATTATGCAGCTCAAGATAGATACAAAACCAGTCAGTTCAAGTATTGTTCTGACCTCATAAACATTTCGCCCGTATTGAAACATAATAACAAGACTTCACCACAAAAGAGGGTTGGCTTTGCTCCTCACGAGTCACCAACTATTTGTTCAAAGTTGGGATTTAGCTGTCTTTTGCTTTTAGGCACTTCAATCATTCCCATGATGTAGTCCTTTAAACTACCTTAGGAAAAACTAAACCAAGCATCTTGTGTCATAGACTCATAATCATAGCACAGTAATTTTTTTTACTTTTCTTCAATATTTCAAGCTCTAGTCTCTTTTCATTACATAAGCTTTGAAATTGATGAAGCAGAAACTTCAAGGAAAAAAAACCCATGCCTGTGCTCAGTGGCGAATCTTGAACAAAACTTTTGAGGTGGCCATATGATATTTTGATAATATTTAATGGAAGGTATGTGTAATTTTCTTAAGTATTTCTATGGAGTTTTCAAAAAATTTGGGGTGGCCATGCTCCCCCCAGTCCCCATGAAGATCTACCCCTGCCTGTGCTTGACGAGCGTCATTTATACACATTAAAAGGGTGAGTTAGTACACGAGACTCCTATCATTATGGAGTCTAAAGAGGGCCAGATGTGTTAATTATGCACAGGGATTACAATAATTCAACACCTCTTTATAGTACTCTAAAAACTAAGATCAATATTTGGAATTTCTTACCACTTCTCATTAATATTTTAAAAACCGGTTGAACCAGATAATCAAAGAGGAGATGAGAGTAGTTCAAGGTTTGATCGATTTGATCAGTTGAACCGATGGTTGAACCGGTATACTATATTATATATATATATATATATATATATATATAACTGATCACAAAAATCATAAACCGCTTTATAGTGTCGCCACTTATTTTGTGAAAAAGAAGGACTAGAATTGTAGAAACTCCCAACCCAACTCCTAAAAGAGCTAAATCCTAAGTTTTTTTTTTAAAAAGAACCATTTTCTTCTTTCTTTTTTAATAAAAATTCAATTTAAAAGTTGATGAACGGTTCAATCAGTTTTTTATTTCTGATTTTTACCGGTTTAACCGATTCAACTGATTTTTTTTATGATTTTTGTGGTTTAATCGCTCGAGCAGTTCTTTAGTTAAACCAGAACCGATGAAACTTCTGGTCTACGGTCCAACCGGTTGAACTGGTCCGGTTGGACCGGTTTTTAAAACACTGCTTCTCATACACCAAACATATCCTACCTGTAATTTCATATGCTTATTGTATTTATTAAAAAAAAAAACATCTGTGTATATCAAGCTTCATTTCTTCATGTTTTGTATTTTGTTGTTCTAGTATGCCCCATGTCGTGATTCATGTGCATGAACGTACATATGACCATATCTTCAACTTTAGTATTATAATGTCGTATGTACAACACATACAGAAAGCAGAGTAGTTAGAGTGTGTTTGAAAAAGTTGGAAAAAATAGATTATGCTGATAATTGATTATTGTGATAATCGATTATAATCAGAATCTGTTTTTGTTTGGGTATGTTTGCTGAAAAGCGATTTTAAGATAATCTATTTCGTTTGGATAATGTAAATAATCACTTTTGCATAATAAATTATAAAAAAGGGTATGAAGTTATTTGTTTATATTAATATTTGATGCTTTTAAAACATTATAACTTATTTATTTTTTGTTATGTATTATCATCAATTTTTTTTCTATTATAAGAAATTGAATAAAATTTGTAACATTTTTTATGGTTGTGAAAAACATGTGAAAATATATTATTTTTTAGAATAGTTAAATAAAAATAATATGTATTTTATTTGAATAATATAGGGAATTTTAAGATAAATATATATATTTTTCAGAATAATATTACAACATGTACTAATTTTTAAAGAATTTGAGTAGTAAATTCTAAATTAAAAAAATGATAGTGATAGACAACATAAATTTCAATAATAAATAATATAGTGATAGACAATATAAATATTAATAATAAAAAATAAAAAAATAAAAAATAAAAGCTTAAATTGTAAAAATAATCTAACCATCCTATATTAAAGATGTTAGTAAAACAACTATTTTAAAAAATAAAAACTTTTTTAAAAATTTAAGTCATTTTTTAAACACTCTAAATTATTTACAAAACAATTTTTTAGGTGAAAAAAAACTTAAAGATAAAAAATCTATCTTTCCCAAAGATACACTTAATGAAAAAATGGTAATGTAAAGACTTAAAATTTTTGAACGTAGGAGAGCTTTCTTTAGGAATAGTGGAATACCGTTATCCTCTTCTTGCCAATTAATCATGTACCATTTCTTTTTTATCAACAGGTGACTGGTGGCAAACTAATCTGTATGTTAAGCTCTTTTCTCCTTTATGTCATTGTCAGATGGAAGGATTCATTGATCATTTGATGGAATAGTACTCACATCTACCAATAGGTAATTAGCTAGCTAGCGGACGTTTATTATCAATAAAATGAGAAACTGAATCCATAAAATTAATTATTGAAAAGTTTATAACTCACTACTTTTACAACGATTCATCTGATCGTACTGCAATAATAACAATCTACTTACGGAATGGACCTATTTCCCCTCAATAATGACTCGTGGAAGTAATCTTACATGATTTTCTCCAAGCTTATTAGCTATTTTTTTTTGTTCCAGAATGTATACAACAAGCAGGAAAAGAAAATAATAATATAGAGAGACTAACTTTTGTGTTCTCTTCATCAGAAGTCCTAGAAGTGAGGAAAATAAAAATAAATAGAAAATCATATAACAATTTCCTCTATAATTTTCTATTTAAATGATATTTTGAGAATATTAATTGTGTAATTTAAAAATGAACTTAATTCCAAGTTTAGTTCTCATAACATATAAAAAGGATTAATTTGATCTCAAATATATTATAATAATTCACTATAAAAATTATTAATTTTATCCCACAAATTCTTTTTATAATAGTCCTGCGCTATGACAGATTTTGTGGTGGTTGCGTTGGAGACCAAATGAGGGTATGACCATCACAGATTCACAATATCATTTGGCGTTTAGCAGCAGCCATAGTTGTCACTATATTATTTTTTTAAAAACAATAATTTTAATTAATTTTTTAATAACTTTTTAGCTGCGCCACCAAAAGTTGTATAATAATATGAAATAAATAGCGGCGGCTATTTACGCCCTACATTTTCAATTTTTTTTAAATGACCGCTGTTCATCCAAAAGTGCCCAAGAAAAAAAAAATCAATGTTTTTTCCATTTCTTGTAACTTCAGATTTTGGATTTTGGTTATGTTAGGAGTTGATACTGTAACTTTGGATTTTAATGAAGGTAGTTTTATGGACAGATTGATCGAATATTTGAATTTTATTATTATGATTTTAGAATCACAAATCTCTAGATTGATGGAATATGTGAAAGGTTTAGATAAGTAAAATAAGACCACTGTAACAAAATTCACATATAGTGACAGATTTATAGATAAAAACTTTTAATGATCGTAATTATAGAGATTAGTAAAAAGAAATCTCTAATCTTTGAGCCACATTTTGTTACACATACTTTTTCTCTCTATTGTCTTCTTCTCATTTGGTGAACTCGAGAGCATCTGGAGGTAAGTTTTGGCTCTCTTCTTCTTGACCAGATTGCATGTATGGAAAATTTCCTTCTTCTCTTTTCTTTTCTTCTTCCTTTTTTTTCTCTATGCTCTCTGCTCTTTCATCTCTTCATGAAAATTTTTATTTTCACAAAAAAAAAAATTCTAAAATTTCTAGCTGATGTGTAGCCAGGAATCAAGAAGAACAAGTAGATTTTTCAAGTAAATTTATCTTAATTTCAAACTCAACACGTATTTCCCCCCTCATTTTACCTTGGTATGAACGCATGCAAGCCTAGAGCTAATTGCTTGTAAACAAATAAATTTGTATATCCTATATAATAGATACATTAATACAATAAGTTTATACATTCATGAACATTAAGACAAAGAGAATCAATAATACCAGTAACATATCCAAAAGCAAAGTATGACTATCTTTATTTCACTTCAAAATATCGAAAAGACCATTAGGACAACTATGGAGGGTTGATGGCTTGCAGACACAAATTGCCTTTGCAAAATAAATGCTACATTTGCCAAAATGTCAATTGGCTATTTTTTTTATTTGTCGTAAACTGAAATTTTCGTCTCTTTTGTAGTTGTTCCTTTCTATCAATTGTGCATTGGAAGCCTTCTCCTTATAGTTTTTGCAATTATTTGCTAGGTTGACAGCCTTAGTATGATTTCCATCATCACTACTGGAAAACTGTGTAAGTATCCCATGATCTAATCAATTTGTTAGGTTATTAACCTTCATTATTTCTTTTATGGTTTTCAACAACAATTCTCTTCAAAATAACTAATTAAGATTAGAGTATTTGTATCATATTTTGATATTGCTAACAACTTTTTCTTCTCTTCATCATGTGTTTATATATGTATTTTGCTATGTTGTCTTCGATTGGATTATGTGAGACATACCAAAAAATTGTGGAGGAAGAAGTTGCATATGTATACAACTAATACTGTATCTTTCTTTCATGGATCTTTTTGCTTTTTAATACCTTGGGTTTTTTTGTCTGAAGTCTAAACCATGTTTTCTTTTTTTTTTTTTTTGTTGCCAAGAATGAATATCTTATTGTATTTCTATGTTTAGTGTAAGTTCAATTTTTCCATTTTTATATTTGGATATACAATATGAGTATCTATTAATGATATCTTTTAGCTTTTAATAACTGATAATCCATTAATGATTATCAGTCTTATTTTATGATTTCATTATATTATGAATTTTAATAACTATATGATGATATTGTATAAAAAAAAGGTAATGAGAAAAGGAAAAAAAAACTTTTACCTATATATGGACTATTTTTGTAGAAATTTTGTAATAAATTATAACAATATAACAATTCTTAAGATTACATATAGATACGGAAGAATTTATTATTATAAATCATAAGTCTATACATTTGGAATAATAAGATTGTTTTTCTATTAGTAAAGACATATATCTATGTCATTAAATAGCACACACAAAAGTGTCATAGTAATAGTCTAAAATAACCTATAATAACATATTTTAGACTTTTACCTATGAATATTATCCGTCACTTAATGTCAATTATATTGTAGTGGACTTAAGTCCTAAAGTGTAGAGAATTAACATATAAATTAATTAAATCTCTCTATGATACAATCAACAAAAGGTTCTCAAATCTCAAATGCAATCTTACCAATAAAAAATTCTCAAAATAGAAGACATTCCACTTTACTTCCAATGCTTCAAAAACAATTAAAAAGATGCACAATTTCATTTCTAATTTGTAGCCAGATGCAGAAATTAATGGTTAATTAAAAAACATAATAATTCTTGCATGTCTATTTTCTCTCGTCTAGTTTTGTCATTTGATTAAACTAATTGCTATTTGATTTGTAGGAAATACAAGTGAAACCTCAAATGAAGCTTCAGTTATGTTTGGTACATGGGAGAATCACTTTCATGGTCTGAAATGAACACAAGGACAATAGCAACGCGAGAAAATGCTATGTCAACTATCGATGAAGGGTAGGACACTCACCAGTGATGGCCGTTTAGTTGGAAGCAATAAAGCTCATTCAATAACAAACTCATTATTAGTATTAAATTATTTGCATAATTTTCAATACAATCAGGAATCTAATCTTACAGCAAGCATACATATAACAAGTTTCTTTTACTTCCATACTAGTTATCATCCCCGATGCACAGGTTTATATAATATATATATATATATAATTTTATTCTTATAGTATTAATCGTTTAAATTGTATAAAAAATAATATTAAATTTGGCCATGTTATTTAGATCATGAGACATATCAATAAATAAAGTACTGAAATTTGTTTTAAATGAATATTTTTTACAAATTATATTTGCCTTAAAACCTATTAATCTCATAATAGTTACATTAGTAATTTTAAATATTTTTAAAGAGCATATAAACTATTTATTTGAGAAGTTAAGTAATTATGATAAAAGTAGTTTAATCTGGATTGGGTTAATGTTCAGTACTCTACCTATTTAAAAATTATGAAAGAGAATTTTAGCATCACTAATGGTATTTATTGAACTTAAATTTTATTTGGATTGAGTTAGTATTTAATGCACTTATCTTGAAATATAAGGAGATAAAAATACTAATTTGAATTTTAGGTTACTTAATTATATGCTGATATTAGGGAGCTAAAGGCTCCTTTTCAATGTTGTAAGCTGGTCTTTGTATTTAGGAAGGCCAATTATGCTGCCCATAGGCTAATTAGATGGGCTGAGCAAAACCTCCACCCTTCCTTGATAATATACCATGGTTAGATTCTTATTTTTAATGTTAAGTCTTTCATTTAAAAAAAAAGAATTATTAATGGAAATTATTACTCAAATCAATTTTACTATATATAGAGAGAGATAAATAGATAGATAGATATATATAAGGTGAAATAATCATTCCCATGTAAAGAGATGAAATTAAGTTGGCATCAATAAATTATTACTTTCCCTTCTTTTCCTCTACTTTTCTTATTTTCCTACACTTATTTAATTTTATCTTTTTATAAAAATTAAATATATAAAATTTATTTAAATTTATCACTTGAGTCAAGTGCAAAATTGTCAGTTTCTCTCTTGTTGCATGTATGTGCCACTTTCTATTTAATAAAAGGAAGGACAATCTCAAGAGAAAAATAGTCCAAGTCTCAACATCAACATCTCTAACATTTTTTCAAAATTTTCACGAACCTCTTTTTATTTTTAAATTTTAAAAACATACACAAGCTTCTCTTGACACTTGCAATACCCTATATTGACTTTCCCTAATTAAGATCCCGCACAAATCACTTTTAAATTTTCTTTAGTTTTTTACAAACATTTCTGTTGAAGAAAGGTTTGTATACAGGTTATTGAAATAGGACAAAAAAGTCCATGCAAAATCAAGGCAATTTAAGAGAGGGTGAAGTATTTTACTCGAAATCTTATTTCGCTTATTGATATGAAAATATATTTCTCATTTTTCTTTTCAAAAGATGGGGGTTTCATTTCATTCAATAAACAAAATCATTTGAAAGAAAGAAACTTAAGGATAGGCAAGGTGGATAAACATGGCTGAACTGAAGACCCCAACAGCGCAGGCTTCGGGACAGCCCATGCATATGAAAACTGAAAAATGATAAGAAATTCTTAAGTAAACACGCAAACAAATCGTTTTTTTTTTCGCCATCAAACAAATCAAATCAAGAATGGTAAAAACGGCCACTTCCCCACCTGAACTTCCTATGGTTGTCAGGAAGGCTAGCCACCAACACGTGGTTGCTGTCTTGCAAATAGACAAGAACAACATCGTCTTCAGACAATTATTTGATAAGCCAAATGATTGATAATTTTCCCCTCACTTTATTTCGCATTATCTTGCAGTGAAAAACACATAGGAGGCTGTTATATGCTTCCTTATCAACCACGCCCATCACTTATTTACCACATATCAATAGCTTGGTACAACTGCCCGTGTCAGTCATCGATCACTGAGCAAGCACAACTTGGTCGGGTGGAATCCATTCCATTCTCTAGTGATTTTGTAAGGTTCTCATGAACCCATGTCCTTCACTTTATATATGGCTTCAATTTGATCCATTTTCATAAAAGCAAAAAAGAAACAACAATAACGAGAATAAAAGGCATGAGTTTTGTCGGCTGGATTGTCCTTCACATTTGGAACATACAAAAATGGGTAATAATTTTTACATACTTTCTTTCTTACATAACCTTTTATACCATTTTTCTGTAATTTATGCATAAATTATACCAATTTTTATAGAAAAACTTAAATCATGTAAATTTTATTTTACCATATACAACTTGTGTGCAAATATCATTTTCTGGTTTTAAAAAATTGTCAATTATGCGTCCTGTAATTGAATTGAATATTCAAATTTGGCTATTTCCCTCTATCCCTTTCACTACAAAGACAAACGAAACACCACTGAGACTCTTTGTTTTCTCCCCTTTGTATGATTTCATGTATCTTATCCTCTGAATGGATTTTCCTCTGTTTTTTTCCTCTCTCTCTCTCTCTCGTTTGGAGCCAAGCCAAAGCATATTTATCTATACCCTCTTCAACTCATTTATTGTTTGTACCCCACCACGGCCAATAGATTAATCGCCACATTCCAGTTAAGCAAAAATGCGTGTTTAATTTTTTTTGCCTTTTACGGTTGGTACAAAATTGACCATACAAGAGGGAAGGATCCAAAAAGTTCAAAGGCTATCTAGCCCACTTGTACACTGTTATTGTGAGACTCGTTTACATCAAACAAACCGTTAATAGGTGCACAAAGCTGAACGGATGAGAGTGCCTTATTGAAATGCTTTGCTTTGGTGCCAAGGTACTCGTTCCAAGTCACTGGTCGATAAAGGGCAGGCCTATTTGGGCCTACTAACTTTGCATGTGGACATATTTGGACATTTGCTGGGGGCCCATATAAATAGGCAACTGAGAACCGCTGCCGGGTCCGGTTCACCAGAACCCGGTGGAGCACGCTCGGGTACAACCCGTTTGACAAAATGTGAAGGAGGTCACCCACGTTGATCACGAGCCCGCCGGCAAGGGGCGGCACCGGCACCCACCCGGCACCTTCCCGAAAAACCTGCAACCCGCTGATGCTGTTTTGGTACAGGATTGTAAGGAGAGTGGAGTCGGTATGTGGCGCGAGACCCATGGCCCGATCCGGATCTGGGCAACTTGGGTAGGAGTTCAAATGCAAGGCAGCACAAGCTCCTTTGAATTCACCTCTTGGGCCAGCCCATTTGAGGTCTTCCTTTGAAATGCCCAGGGAAGCCAAAACGAGCCACATTAACTTCCTTGCTAGCTTTTCCATGGTTTCTTCATATCGTACGACCATATCACTGAAAAGACAAAAAACTCCTCCAAATGCAGGAGTGTTAAGGAAAAAATCAGAACACTGTTGAACAGTAGGTAAGAGGTTTGGATCGAACAAAATAACAAACAGAAGCAAGTGGATATTTGGTGTAATAGATTCTCATCACTCTTAAAATCTTCTGGGTGGGTCCATAGCTCTCATTGTGATCTTTGCTAATTGCATTAGGATAAGAAAATAGGCTTATAATTTTGCTATTAGTACCATCACCACACCACACAAAAATAGCAAAAACCACACCACACAAAAATAGCAAAAAGTCTTTATTACTTTTAAAACCAAAAAAAGAAAAGAAAAGAAAAGGAAAACAGAGACGAGGTAGCTTGTTAAGTTTTCAATTTTACTATTGAGAACACGTGCATGATGTCGTGTTGTTATTACCAGTATTTGCCGTAGCCTTGGGGCCAGAGTTGGTGGAAATGCTCAAGAGGGGATCCAACAATTGTGAAGCACTCAGACCACATAAGCTTGGGGAAGAAGGAGGAGATGCGGGCGCGGCCATAGCCGGAAACGCCGTCCGGGGAGCGAGCTGCTTTGAGCTTTTGGTGAGGGGGAAGGGAAAAGAGGGCCTGGCCAGCCCACTGAATGTCACCAAGGAGGCTTATGGGGATGCCATGGTTTATGACTTGAAAGACGCCCCAAGTTTTGCATGCATGGCCTACGAGCTTTGGAGCATTTGGATCATTGAGATCGATAACGGGCACGGTCAAACCACGGCAAGAATTGGAAGGGTAAGTGTGATCATCGTCGAGTTGTGTCCAAGCGTAAGAATCAGGGAGTTCTTGTAGGGAGTTGAAGTCAGGGTGCTTGTGATGAAGGTGGACGGGGTGGGCTCGAAAGGCTTCTGAGGGTGAAGGCATAGTAGTAGTGGAAGAAGGAAGGAATGAATGACAAAGGGTGTGTATTCGTGTGTTGAATACTACTTGGATAGTAGTATGGCTAATTAGAAACAGGACTAATTTCACCAAAAAATTAAACACGACTAATTATATGAGTTGGGAAATAGTAGCTATTGGTGCTAGTACTTGCTAGAAAACATAGTACCGTATGGAACGATGAGATGAGAAACATGATTGTGCGTAGTGAGTATATATAGAGGTGGTGGCGAAGATGGCGACAATGTTGCCCTTAACCCAAACCGAGAGAGAGAGAGAGAGAGGTATATTTATTTTATATTAGTGCTGCTGAGTGCTGTTGCAGGGGAGTTTTGAGAGATCGGGAAAATCATTTTCTATATTTTTTTTTAGTTTTTGCACCGCGCACATATATTTAATAGTCTTTAAAAAAAAAATATAGACCAAATATTTTTTAAAATTAAAATAAGATAAAGTTTATATTAAAAATCTCTGCAAATTTTAAAATGAAGAGAGACAGGAAAAAATTTTTAAAAAAAAAGGTATTTTATAATTGGACAAGGGAAATAAAAAATTTTTAAAAAAAAGGACCAACTTGTCCTGTGCAAACAATATAACTTCAGTGAAGAAAGGAAAGGCATCTCAACCTCTCAATTCACAACTCAAAGGAGCTCAACGAAAGAGCAGGGCCCCCTACCTCAACATGTGCCTTTGTCTTGTATTCAAGTAGAGAAAACATTTAATCAAACTCTTCCAGCTTGGTTGTGATCTCTCTCCCTCGCTATAGGACAATAGTCACAATATAGGGCCATTTTTGGGTTGGTTGGCATCAAGACCAGAGTAATCCTACACACACAATCAACAGTAATATGCACTCAACACACACCCCATTCTTATTTGTTAGATAATTCTATATACATAGGGTTTCGATGTGCCACACTACACCATTTTATCACAATCCTATGCAAGAGTTCTGTAAAAAACAATTTTTTTTTTACCGAAAATGGATGTGTGTAGCACTGTTTTTTAAAACTTCACAGATTTATATAGAAGAAGACATTAGCCCATAATTGAGCAACATATGCAAAAGTTAATTTACTCCCTCAAAAAATTAAGAAAGGAAAATAAATAATGATAAGATGAGTGGATTGGATGATTATTCTCCCCTATGCTTTTCACTTGTATATATGGTCATTTCCATGAAAAGCAGTAAAGTTTCTTTTGGTATTTTGCGGTTGGATTTGTGTTTTCCCTGTCCCATGTGCCTCAAGTTGGCTGATTGATTTTCAGCATCAGCAATATATCACTGGTTTGATAGCACTACAACAATTTTGTGGGTTGTCCCCATAATATCACCAAAGCTGATGCTTCTTTTCATTTGATTTGAAAACCTATTTTTTTCCATATATATATATATATATATATATTAATGGTACTCTTCTACTACGAGTTAGGTTGCTCTAATTTTCCTTTTTGTATTATACTTTTTCATGAGGTTATCAATATATTACATATTAACTGAGAGTATTATCTTTATTATAAAAAGTGAAAGAAATTAATTTTAATCATTAAATTTTATATAAATTATCAAGATTAAAAATTACTTGAAAGTTACATGACTATTTTTAACATAACTTTATATTCTAATCTTAATCATACATGCATGATCAAATAATCAACATTTACTCTCTCACACAATAAATAATTCCTCTCACTTGATAGCAGTGCAGAGAGTTTAAATCTCATTGAAAATACCTTATGGTTAAGATAAAGTTAATATCTAAACAAGAATTAGTTTCACATTTAAAAAATGTAAGGACACTTCATTTATTGACTTTATATATGTCTTAATGCTCTCACTTGTGTCTATGTGTGGTGTCATTAATTTCTTTTTAACAATGAATGAATAGTGGGGCTCTTCTTGTAATTGCACATATATAACATGCATGACTATCATTCATGGGACATGGGCTCGTGTGTGTTCACAGCATCACACATGACATTCGTAATAATACTACATGAAGTTCACTTGGGGACCGTTACCACTGCTTCTTTTTTCCCTTTCTAAATATGGGGTTAAATAATTTTACAACTTGATGCATGACCATTCAACATCATAATCATAATTTATCCGAAACTATATTGTACGAGCCAAAAGAGCATAAACCAAATATATCTACTCAATCTTGCAGTTTTATAACTCCAATTGGCATGCATAATGATGAATGAGCATATGCAGGAAGGCTAGCCCTTTATGTATATGAACTAACATGGTTTCACGATCATGATCGTAATGAGATAGTAAAAAAATTAATTAAAAATAAATTTTTCATTAATTTTTTATTTGGTGAAAAAAAAGATTAATAAAACCTTTTTAAAATATTTAAAATATAAAACTGTTTATGAACCAGATAAAGTTTTAGAGTCGATTATGCATAGAGAATGATGAAAATTAAATCTCATTGCACCCTTATACATTCGTCATAAGATGGTTACCATAAGTTAGTTTGTGCAGATTTAATAACCTAAACAATATTTAATTTACTTCATAAATAAAAATCAAACCAAACTAAATAGTTAAATTACAAATATTCATAAAAATTCAAATAAAAACTAAATTTCACCATTTAAAAGTTTGGTGGGAAACAAAAATAAAAAATTTAATTAAAATATTTATATATTTGGTTTACCATGAGTTCTTACGTATCTCCCAAGTACAGTAAGGAAGTCAAAATCACGTAATTCTTTAAAATGATTGTGTTGGTTAATTTTAAATTAAAATTTAAAAAAATGATTACAAGTGGTTAATATAAATTAAAAGAATGATTTGATTTGAATAAATGGAAAGTTAATACGTCTTAAGTAGAATTGGTCATGACACAGGATTACAGAGTAACCCCAAAATAGGCTAGTGAGTACATAACTCTTCAAGCATTTAAGTTGATATTACTAAATTTGTTTTTAATTTAAATCATAAATGGGATTGGTCATGACACTAAGCTACAGAGTAACTTCAAAATAGGCTAGTGAGTACATAACTCTTCAAGTCCTCTAAACATATATTAACACATTTTATTTTTTATTTAAATCTTAAATATGATTAATCATGACATTAGGCCACAAAGCAACCCAAAGTAAGCTAGTGAGTACATGATTTTCTAAACCAATATTAATATATTTTATTTTTAATTTAAATCCTAAATAAGATTAGTCATGACACTAGGTCACAGAGTAAACTCAAAATAAATTAATGAATACATAACTTCTCAAACCTTCTAAACATATATTACTATATATTTATATTTTTTAAGTAAATCTTAAATAAGATTGGTTATAATACTAAGTAACATAACAATCCCGAAATAAGTTAAGAACTATAAGACTCCTCAAGCCCTTTAAATCAATTAAAAATCATCATTTAATATATAGCAATTTGTTTTTGTTTAATTTAATACACGTGTAGATAAAATGAAATGGACTCAATGCAATTGTTAATTAACATATATCCCATTAAAGAAGTAAATAGAATAATGATGAAAATGAATAGTAAATTACCTAATCAATCAAAGAGAAACGAAGATAATATTCTAAAAGTGGAGATGGACCTATATACAACAATATTTCTTTTTGTCATTCATCTTCTTCTTTTTTTTAAAAAAATGAAAAGAGCCAAAATTTAATTTAGTAAAAATCGTTAGCAGAATAGGAATAACGAATGAAAAGTCAACTTGATTCAACAATACAACTACAACGCAATGCCAAGATACTACCATTAAGCACCATTAAGACGTATAACAATACGTTAAGATAGAATTATGAACCAAAAACAAATAATAAATAAATAAATAAATCCTATTGGCCCAAAGAATAACCACACCCAAAGGTATTATTTGCAGCAAGAAATAAACAATTCTACATTATTCACGACAAGAAAGCAAGGACTGGGTCTTCGCCCTTTATTTCTATTCACATTTCTTCATAAAATATAGGCCAAGCATTCACTACATCCTTTGGAGACTACGACAGAACCAGGGAAGAAAGAAACTCAAATTCACTTGTTGGAACAAAACAAAATCTCCGGCAAAGAAGAAAGAAGCACAAAATAACAGAAATAGTACCTTAACCTCTATTTAGTGTTGAAGAAGGAAAAAAAGGGAAGCCTCCTGCCATTCCTCTATGCGTCTTCTTAGTCAGAGAGAGATTTCTCTTGTGTGCTTTGCTGTCTCATTCTCTTTCAGATTTTGCCTCTTTTCTACCCCTCTACATGATGATCTTTGCCTCTCTTTTTCTTTCCTTATGTTTTCTGCCCTAATTTTCTCCCTTTTTTGTCAGTCAATTCCCTTTTTTTTTTGTATTTGCCATAATTGTCTCCTCTTTTGTCTATCTGTTCTCTACCCTAGCCGTTACTCTCTCCCCCCCCCCCTTTCCCTTTATGTGTCTCTTCCTCATTTGTTGTCTAGCCATCACTCTTTTTTTCCTCTCTAATGTTTTCTCTTTAAGAATTTAAAAGAGTGAGTTAAGATTTCAAAAGTGAAACAGTGGGCTATTTTAAAACTTAGGCATTTTATCACTTATTCTCTTTCTTTTTTCAAAAATGAAATGATGAGTTATATTAAGATTAGGCCTTTTTATTTTATTTTATTTTATTTTTATTTTTTTACTTCAATGCTTTTCATTGATTGAAAAAAACTTTTTGATACATAGATTTTATTTTATTATTTTATTTATTTTTATTGTGACCCAAAGAAAGTAAAATGTTCACACAGGGTGATGGGTGTGCCCCAACTTCTATTTTTGAAGGGAAAAAGAAAAGGCAGGCATGCAAGAGAGTATAATTGTGGACAAGAAAATTTTTTTAAAAAAAAATTTATTTTAATCTTTTAGAGATGTACTTAATATTACATTGGTCATTTATTTATCAGTGACATCAAGTTAATTTTTTAATATTAATTAATGTTACCAGTTTTATCATTTAATAATTAATAAGATGTCATTTTAAAGATTAATTTGTTGATAAAAATGTAAAATTTAAGGACTAATTTAATGTCACATATACCTTTAAAATACTAATTTGATATATTTATAAATAGATGACTAATGTAATGTTATATATATTTTTAAAGCATCAATGAATGTTTACTTAAATTTTAATCTAACGGCAAAATATGGTGCCTTTTGCAGTCTTCCTTATGCTACAGGATGAAAAACCTGCACACGGTTGAATGTCTTCCTAAATCCTAATATGTCAAAACAAAAGTATCTTATGGTTTCTATAACAATTCGACATACCTTTCCTAATTGAGGACTCCACGTTGCTATCAAAGATTACCATATAGATAGGCACCACATCTTCAGGGGAGTTGTTATGATATCCTGATGGGTTTGGTACTCAGGGTGAATTGTCAATAAATTATTGATTGTTAGTTTTACAATAAATGTTAAAGAGTTTATTCAATATAAATAACAACTAATGACTGCTAGACAATTTATCATGAGTACCGATATCCTAAAAAAAAAATGGGTTCCGGAATAATGCCCCACCTTTAGATATTTGAAAACTTTTAGGATATGTTTAAATGGAAGAGAATTGACAAAAAAAAAGAGAGAGAAAGAGTTTTCATTTTCGAATCAAGAAAATTCTAAATATTTATAAATACGAATAAGGAAAATTTTAGAGGATTATATGATATAATCCATCATTTTCTTTTTTCCATTTTAAAAAAATCTCAAACCAAGAAAATATATGTTTACTTCCCTCTCTTTTCTTTCATTCTTTTCCATCAAACGTGCCCTTAACAGATTTGAAAATGATTTTAATGATCATTTCAAAATATGAAAGATTTTTATTATGAATTAAGTATGTTACAATTTAAGATATTTGGCAATATACATTTTAGAATGTGAATTTAACCAATTCAACCGTTGAATCATATGTTATTATCTTAATGATCATGCATACCAAATTTTAAATAAATCAGACATATATAGTTATCTAATTTAATAATAGACAATTTACTTACATTTTAAAACCATATTATACGTTAAAATAAAGTAATTAATGAGATGAAGTATCAAATAATTTTTTAATTGTAAGAAATTTTATGGTGTTGATCTATCTTATGAGAACTTTTAATTCAACGGTTGGATTTGTTATATATATGAGTGGAGATTCACTTATACCAAGTGTAAGTCTTGACACACTTACTCCATTAAATAACTTTTTATAAACTTTAAATTTCATCAATCTAACCGGTGGATTGAAATTTCTTATTAAGTAGATCAAGCTTATAAAGTTTTATAGAATTTTAAAATTAATTGATACTTTATTTAACTACTTTATTTTAACATATAATATGCTTTTCAAAATATAAGTAAATGTCGGTTATAAGATTAGATACTTATGCATATCCAATTTATCTTAAATTTGATATGCATGATTTTCATAATAATGTTACATGGTTCAATAGTTAGATTGAAAAAGTAATAATTTTATAAAAATTTATTCAATAGAGTAAATATGTCAAGACTTACTATTAGAATAAGTGGATCCAACCCATGTATATATCCTAAATTCCTAACTGTTTATTTTCTTAGAAGACTAAATATAATATTAGTCGACGTCTTCGAATATAAAGACTCAAAAATCTTACACTACAAGAATTTCGCAGATTAACTAGGAAAAATTCTGTAGCTAATCCCTAGTTAATCTGTAGTTAAAAAGTTTAGCTACGGATTAGCTAGGGATTAACTATAGAATTTTTCCTAGCATAATTTGGGTAGCTAATTTGCTATGGAAATTTTTGGTAGCTAATCCGTAGCTAAAATAAAATAGCTACGGAAATTCCATAGTTAATCCATAGCTAAAATTCTTTAAAAAAATGTTTCAAATTCCCTAGCTATTTTGCTATAGAAAATCTCTAGTTAATCCCTAGCTAATTTGAAGCTAATTTCTTTAATTCCCAAGTTAATCCCTAGCTAATCCGTAGCTAAATTTTCATTAAATCCTAGCCAATTCAAAGCTAATTTGAAGCTTATTTTTTCACTCCCTGGCTAAATCGTAGTTAATTTTTTCATTCCCTAGTTAATCTCTAATTAATTCGTAGTTAATTCGCAACTAATTTTTTCATTTCCTAATTAATCCTTATCTACTCTGTAGTTGATCTATAGTTAACATATAGTAGTTAATCCCTAGATAATTATAAAAGAATAAAAAACAATAATTTTATTTACTATGATTTGCCAAATTAAACATGCATAAAAATGTTCAAAACATATATTCAGCTAGTAAATTATACAAAATAAAGAAATGTCATAATTGTATTAGTAACTTCCAAAGTTATACAATAAGTTTAAACAAGTTCTACAACAAAAAAAAAGGAAGGAAAAACACAACTAATAAATCTAAGTCTACGCCATCATCTTCATCATCCCTATAATTCCCTCCATTTGCTTTGCCTTGCTATGGTGCCTGTGACGCAAAAAAGTTTGACTCAAAAGTTAAGGATCTAGGATAAAGGTAACCAACTACCAAAACCAAAAAACAAGGAATTATGTTAATTAAAATTTAAGATGACAAAGTCAATTAAAATTTAAAGGCTAATAATATACTACTTTGCAGACTTGACTTTTAAAACTCTTAACAACTTACTTATGAAGTCTAAAACAAATGTATCTGATATGTTAAACATTTTATAAAAAAAAAGGTTATTCAGCTTGTTTGACCTTGCAACATACACTCATGCTGACATTAAGAAGAACAAGTAGAAGCTAATTGCATTAAACATGGCATAACAGAACCAAATCTGCATTATTTAAGATTTTAGTTTTGAAACTTGAGAAAATAAGTGAACCAGTCAAGGGAGAGCTACTATACCTGAAGCGTACCAGCAGCTGAATCAGCAGGTGCATCACTTTCACCCTGCCCAATGCCAGATCAGTAGCAAACAATCATGTGAACAATGTGAAATTGCCAAAATTAGAATATAACAATCACATATGTAAAAGAGAAGATAACAATGAAGATGTTGCCAAACCTCTGTTTTAGATTAACAAATAATAACAAAACCACGAAGTGAAGGAACTAATTGAAAAACAATAAGCTTCCTAACAGCGAAATAAACAGATTGATATATAATTAATTTAAGTACATGTGCCAATGAAGCTGCTAATACATATTAATAGGTGGCCAACAATGTGTCAAACGTGCTAAGACTATGGAAAAATAATATTGGTAAACAGACAGATGCATATAAAATTACAAGTAGAATTATATTAATTAGCCCTTTTTTAGGTAATGAAGTGAGAAGTTGTTTTCTATGCATCTTTGGTTCCAATATTCATATAGGTGATTAGAGTCAAATTGGCGATGGACATAAAGACAAAAATTGGAATTATAAAAAAGAAAGAAAAAGAGAAGTGATATAATTGTGTGCTGGGGATAAGGCTCACCACCGCTGAGCATCAACGTCCCAACTGTGCTCTTCATATATATATAACTATTTATTATATACATTAATTTATATTATTTGTTCTATGCTCTTTCTTATAAGAACCTTAAAATATTTATTTTTCTTCTCTTAAAAGAAATTTATCTTCAATAGTCTTCTAGATTGATTCGGTCTACTTTATGTTGTTGGCTAGCTTTGAGCAAGCACTTAAAAGCAACTATTAATTCAAAGAAATATGTATCGTACAATAAAAATATTAATTAGATTAATTAATTTTTTTATAGGTATAAAACCTTGAAATTAGATTTTGCTTCGTTTTATATATATATATATATATATATATATATGTATGTAGGTATAAATACTAGTCCCAGCACGTTTAATTGAATATATATACAAAATAAAATAAAAGAGAAGAAAAAATCATGAAATATAATCCAAAATATGGTCTTATATCATGTGCTTGGAGTTGGTGTATATTTCATTAAAAAAATAATGAAATAGAGTTATCCAAAACACCGTACCTTTGTGATTTAAATAATGAAATAACTAAGGAATTTTTTTTTGACATTTACTTAGTCTCTTAGGTGAGATATTATGTCCACATATAATAAATTCAAACCAACAGTTATGTATATATAGTATTGTCAAGCAATACATAGCTAGCAAAGGTTCTTTAGAGAGAAAATCTACTGAGAGAAAATGAGGTTATGGGTTTTATCATAACTAGCCAAAATAAAATGTACTATTGGGTCTTCGATGTTTCATTTCTAAGTATAAGACCATATTTGGACACTGGTGGCCTTTTTGTTTGATAGCAGTACATATGTACTCCTATTTTCTGGTGGTGAGAGAGTTACACTCTGACTTAAGCATCAAATATATCTTTACTTGGATATTACAAAAATTCTCTATAATGCTAAATGAATTTAAGAAATTTAAAGAAAGCAATGGAATATATATATATATATATATATATATATATATAATAAGAATGGCTTACTAATTTCTAGGTTTAAAATATGGGATATGGTATACCATCAACGACCATATAAGCTTCAAACAATTTGTTGGGATAAATTGCACAGCAAGCTTGATTTTAAGGATAAAAGGATGCTACTTGTGTCAATTTGATAAAATTCTCTAGAATGATATATTTTTGCTTGGCGCTTAATTAATTCATAAGTTTTGACTTAATTTTCTAATCTCACATACAATAAATAATAAGAAAATATTTATTTTAAATTCATTTTTTATTAATACAAATAGATTCATAAGCTATGAAATATTAAAGTTTAAAAAAATATCTAGACTTTACACAGAATATAATATGATAGTTCTCTATGTCAAAAGAATAAAGATTTTGAACTCGAGCCAAAGTAACATCATAACAACAAATAGGTTGGCTTAAAGCTAATAATAGAAAGTATATGAGTAAAGACAAACCTCGGATGCCACTTGACCCTCACTAGAACCTGGTGAACTCCCCAATAGTTTCCTCCTTTTATCTGCTCTTGTATTGGGCAAGTATTTCACAACAACTGAAACCAATAAAAAGAGTGACACCTTAAACCACTTTCTTAAAGTTATACGGTTGCAAGTATAGGTGTGGTTGCATCTAACTGCAAGGCAACAATTAAGAGCGTTATCCTTCTTACATGAAATGAAACATAAATGACAGTTAGGAATATCTAATCAAGTACAATCAAACATGAATGGCTATGTAGTATTACAAATCTATTTCCATTTGAAGTAACCTTTTAAATTCAAAGTTTCAAACTTAATTAATAGGAGTAAGCAGTGATATTACATATAACACCTATACTAGTTATCACCTTTTTAATAAACTATCAAAGCTTACTGCAAGTGACTACCTTAATTGCTAAAATGACACTTTCTTGTTTACTAATAGTGTAAAGAGCTTCATATTGTTAGTGGATAAAATTTAACCTAGTCTCTCACTTATGCACACAAGCACGCAAGAAACAGAGCACATATGGTTGCTATATGCCTTGGCTAGATCTTTTTACAATGGATTTGAACTTTGGCCAGAGTTCTATGCCTATGCCTCTTCTTAATTTCTTAGGTTTTGTAACTGATCACCAACCCCAAACAATAGCAACAAGACTTGAGCTAAATAACATCTCAACAATAATGAAAGCTCCAACCGCTACAAGAAAAAGAAACTAAGACATACAAAATTTTAAAAAATAAAATACGGAAAATGGTTGATTTATATTAGAGTAGTTATGAGAAAAAGAGTATGATGGAATCGAATTAACCTTTTTCATAGCAAAGCCTCCTTGTATTCGTATCAAATATTCTGAAACCATCCCTAGTGCCAATGGCAAAGCAACTGCAGAAAAAAAAATGTCACCATTGAGGTTGAATGAAGTTTTGAAAGGCAAAATAGAGTGATTGATTTAAGATCCCTGTCAACTAGCATGAAAAAGATACTCTAACCACTTATACTAACCAAAAGAGCCTAGTTTTCATGATTTATATTGTCCAAAAACACTCTCCTGTGCAACCTCTGCTGTTCAACTTGAGGATTTTTGGCCAATACTTTCCACATGTCAACAACAATGTTCTCCAGAAGCACTAAACCATTTGTCACGGGGAGAATTATCATAAAATGCTCAAAAGTGGTGAAAAGCCATTAAGTATAAATAACAAAACTACTGCTCACATTGATCTTATTTACATCCAAATGACTAATACATTCACGAGTGAAATAACTGAATTGTTATGGAAGGTTCAAAAAGAAACATTCCCTTCTTTGTCCTTTAAATTGGGGGGAAGACCCAGAGAAAATAAAGAGATTACTTACCTCCCTAATCAGAGTGAGGCCAACATTTTCCATGGCATCAGGTAGTTCAATAGCTCAAGTAATAGTCACTCCATCATTAACTACTCTAGGATTTCCAATCTCATCTAACACGACATTCCTCCCTTAAAAAATTAAAATACAAGTATTAGTCCTCATCTCCTCATTCATCAAAATATGTTATGAATCACATATCTTGCAGTGATAGTGCATTAGTGCTAGATAAGATGGGCTAAACTGACAAATAAATTCACAGCATCTATGCCAATAAGAAAAAATATATGCATTCTACCTTAAGTGAACATTGCAGCACAAGACTAGTGAGGTTATATTCATAACATCAACCATCATTCCATAGCAACTAACAAAAGCAAGGAACAAATTGCAAAGCAAGAAAAATATGCATGACATATGATATTCAAACCTACTCCATTCAACGCTATCTTTTTCGAAAGCCTTATTAAATGTAATGTATATTCACACAGTAAGTCAATAACAAAAGAACAGAAGGCTACCCCTTGGCAGAAGAGTAAGTCCAGCAGCATCAGTAAGCATATCAATGTCAGCCTAAATAGCCGCTAGGGAATTCTGATCAAAGGCAATCTCTTTGGTAGCAACTTTCACCACAAACTGATTGCTCGATTGCTTGTAATTTATCCTACCATTTGGCTGCTGGCTGACTCTCCTACTTAGACTCTGCACTTGCAAAGTATGGCACAATCATTATGCTTTACTAGAAGATGAAATAACCAAACTAAGCAAAAAGGAACAAAAAAACTGAAAGCAGCCAAAGGGATTCTTCCAAAACCAGCAAACACAGTATACTCCCCCCGCCAAAGGGATTCTTCCAAAAATATAAATCGAACCTGAAAGCAAATTACAAAATGAATCTTCTTATAAACGCATATCAAAGTGCATCATTTAAAGGAAAACCAGTTAGAGGCTGCCACCAAGGAAGACATGAGTTAAATGCATATTCCATTCTATTCAAGACAAGATTCAATAATTAGCCAATGAATGAATCTGACAACAGAAATGAACTGCAACCTAGAATAAAACATTAGAGCAGTGCTATATCATACGAAAACAAAGGCTACGAATTCATTAGGAATAACATGTCACAATTCTCCAGCTATGAATTCATTGAATTTTGAAATGATATAACAATTTACTTAGTTATGTGAACAATCAATGCACAACACTACATCATTCGTGAGTCATTCGTAAAATCAGTTTCATGACAAATAGCATTTTCCAAAACATTAACCTTCACAGAATCAATGGAAGTAAATGAAGATAAGCTTCCAAATCTAGATTTGAAAGTGAAAATTAAGCCACGGATTCGGCAAATTCATAGAAAAATGTATGAAGAATAAGCTTAGATTTAGGGATCCAGATGAGAGAGAAAGAGAATGAGAAGAGAGAGTACCTAGTGTCGGCGATTTAGAAAGCCTATATGAAGAAGAAGCCCTAGATTTACGACTTCAAAGACACGAAAGAGTGAGACTGAGAGTGAGAGATGGGCTTAGGACACGATGGATAAAGAAATCTGAAGGGTGAACTTGAAGGTTAGAAAAGAATTGGCTACCGATCAGCAAGGATTTATTTAAATCCCAAGCTAAATAAAAGTTGCTTTTAAAGAATTTTAGCGAGGGAATAATCTCTAGCTAACTATTTTAGCTATAGAAAATTATTTTGCTAGGGAATTTTTGTAGCTAATCTGTAGTTAATCTCTTTCCATTTACTAGTCAATTTTTTTTCAATTATTTTGTCATTTTAGCGAAGGATTATTTTTTCCTAGCTAATTTGTAGCTGATTAGCTACGGATTAGCTAGGGAAATTATCCCTAGTTAAATTCTGTAGCTAATTCAAAAAATTCTTGTAGTGTTAAACTCAAATACAATTAAGAATAAAAGGTGTATGTAAGATATATGAAAAGTGGGATGAATTAACTCTGCATTTCACTCTTGCCCAAAATAATTATGAATTAACCGAGTAGAGTGCAGTTCAGAATGTTTAGTTCTTTATATGTCATAGAAGTTTTGGATATGAAGAAAATACAAATTATACAAGATTTTTTACGTAATTAGCTCCTTTAATATAGGAAGAGACATGGGCATACGTCTTAATTGTATTCACCACGAATGAAGCAGAAGCACATAATTAAATAATAAATAATACTACAGAGTCAGAAAATTTTAATAGAATTTAGTTAAAATTCTATCAAGATTCAAGGTTGGTTATTGAATAAATTAAAGTGGTGAGGTCAACTCATTCAGCTAAGAGTAAATAATAACGTCAACTCATTCTAATAAAATTTTTAGCTATCTAATATTTTTCCTTAAATAATTAATGGTTAACTTACACATATATAGTTTATTCAAATGCATCAAAATACTTGGCACATTCTTGTAGGTAAAAGAGCGCAAACTAATTAGTATTTTTTTAAAAAAAAAATGAACTTATAACTAGAGGAGAGAATAGGTTGAGCAACTTATCAGGGACTTGTGACCTAGTCTATTTTATCTTAATTTATTTATCAAATAATTCAAGTATATACTTTTAAAAAGACATATTTAATTAAATAGGATAAGGCTTAGATCTTTAAAAAGACTTATTTGGTCTAACAAGGCTAACCTATTTATTTATTATTTATAGATAGATTTAAAAATTTATAATATTTATATAATTTATTAAATATATATTAATATAATTTATTTATTTTATGCACGATAATTTTTTTTAAAAGTTATGTATATTTAAAACTTATAAAATTTGAATCTATTAGCTTATTTAAAGACTTTTATATAATTAATGTAAGCTTTTAAATAAATTTTTAAATCAAGATAAATTTTTATATTTTCACAAAAATGTCAAATTTAAAATTAAAAAAAGAGAGCTTATGATTGGTATATAGACCAAGGTTTTACAAGATTGACCTGACATATTTAAAGTAAAATCTATCTTATTTTTATTCCTACCTATAACCTTTTGCAAATTATCCAAACATCCCTCATCACTACTTGTTCCTTACGGCCGCTTTCAATATCAAACTCTTTACACTGAACATAAAAGTAATCACATTATTGTAGTAATTGAGATATTTCACAAATAATATGTTTTTAATAGTGTTTTAAATATGTAATATCATACTATTTACTAATAATGTAAAATTTTTCACATGGGATCAAAATTATTATTTTTTTAATTACAAATTTCATTTACAAAGAAAGCTCAATAAGTCCAAAAAGTCTTGAGTTGTAGTGAATAAGGCTGGAAATGCGTCGAGATAAGTAGAGTCAGGTTTGGTTCAAGCTCGACTCACTATGAAAATTGAGCCTATTTTCTTGATTTAAACTCAGCTTACTTTAAGCTTATAAGTTACTCAACTTCAATGAACTAATATCGAGCCTTATATTAATTATGTCTCTTATGCTCAATAAGTTAGATTTGAATTTATAACTCAATAAAATTTATTTATTTTACATATATTTAGTTAAAAAAAATAATTTAGTCATACCAAAAATAAAATCAAATGCTAATATATATTAAATTAAAACATTATTATTATTATTTATAAAAAATAATTATATATATATATATCAAGCTAACTCTCAAACTAATAAATCAAATATATAAAAACTTAAATTTAACTCATTTAATAAATGAACTAAAATTTTAATTTATTAAATTATTAATGAATGAAATCTTAAACTCACTCACAAACTGATTGGACACATTTTCATAATTAGTCATAGGCTGTCTGACTTTAGAGAGATCCCACTTGGTTTAGCTTTTCTACTTGCAGCTAATGATTCCACTTTGTTTAGCTTTTCTACTTGCAGCTAATGATTTTGATTAAGAATGTAGCACGATAAAAGCAAGATGCTTCCTGTTTCAACGTTATTGGGTCGAATCTTTCTCATATTCAGTCGCAAGCCTATGCAGCTATATATTGCTTAGGATTAATGGCTACTCTATAATGTTAATAATCACTGCGTTGGCAGTTTTTTTTTTATATAAAAAATACCTTATCATAACGGTCTGAACGTAATCACTTAAGTTGACGAAGTTTCAGCTTCTCGAGTAACCATCAAATGAAGTCAAGAGATAAGTTATATAAAAAATAATCACTTATGTAGCCAAAAAAAATCATGACAGGCCACTATAGGAAAGGTAATTTTTACGGCAACTTTGTTGCCACAAAAACCTAGGAAAGTTGTAACTGAAAATATTGTCACAAAATCATGGTCTCGTTAAAAGTTATCATAGTCTCGTTAAAAGTTTTGTCACAAAAAGATTTACGATAACTAACTATCATAGATTAATTATACCAAAACTTTTTGATCATTTTCAAGTATGGCAACAGATATATAATAAGTGGCCGTAAAAAGAATTCGTTGGCATAGTGAAGCAAAAAATGATAGACAATTTTTTTTAGTTTATTTGACCTCCCTAACAAAGAGTACTAGTCTTATATTTTATATTTTAGACGAAACTAAAACGCTTGACATACATATAGAATAAGTAGTAATTTACATTGTAATATGGATTTTGAGAAGTTCTTGACATTATTTTCTTTAATTTTTCATAAACAAATGTAAAACTTAATTAATTGCATCTTTTCTTACAATTTATATTTTTATCTTACCTTTCACTTATTATACTTTATCTATATCCAAATTATGCGTCATACTCATTCATATTTCTTTGTTAATTTTTCCCCCTCTTTTATTTTTATTTTTATAGGCACACACATAGAATTTAAAATATTGTAGTGGGAAATTATTTGTTAGCTATACTTGTATTTGGTACATAGAATGGATCAAAAAGAATTTCCGTTGAGGATTAATGACTCCCTAATATATACCAACTATACCCTAATTCCTAAATATCGCGAAGTCAATTTTTTTCCTGATTGCAAGCCCAACAAAGTGGAATGGAAGCAAGCAGAGTTGGTCCTCCTGTATTAGGAAGAAACAGATAAATTGTTAATGCTTGCAAGATTTCCACTGTCATAATGATGGGAGTGCTAGCCGTGGTACGTACCCCTTCTAAACCCATTTAAGTACCATTACTAATAGCAAAATGCTACCGTATTTTGGGTATAAAAGTACGCATATACATGTACAAGCAAAGAACTAATTAAGCAATTCTTAGCCATAGATCTAGCAAATCATAAGATCGCTTTCAATTGTATTTGATCTTGTGAAATAATTTTGTTCCATAAACAAATTAAAACGAAGCAACCTCCTTTGATTAACTTTTAAGGCTCATTTATCTCTTTGCCTCACAAAGGTTCATATAGGTCAATATCACCAATTTCTCTCGTCGCAAAAATTATCATGGCATAAACAAACGCATATTTCATATGTTAACACTTTGCGCTCAAGCTATATAGATGGAGTGGAGAGGCAAAAATTAAACAATTCAAGGGTTTTGATTCTGATTTCTGTCACAATACAGTAATGGTATGGTAGCTAGAGGCCACGAAATTGAAGAGGACACACTGAGCTATAATGGAAAGGCCAGGGTTGGGAATTGCACGTGTCTTCATGGAGTTGGACCGTCCTATATAGCTAGCGACTAGATCATAAGTAAAATCAAAATATCCCAAGTACACGCAATATTGATGAGTCGCAGTAGTAGCAGTTCTTTGAATCACAAAAAAAAGATAATAAATCGTTTTCTGAAAACATCAATTTTGGGAGGGATTTACCTGTTATTCTTAGTATCTCAAAAGAGAATTAGTCTTTTATCTAATTGGGTAAGGGATACCTTTAGGAAACCAAAAAAAATTCTAAGTACAAAACCTAAATTCGTATATGATGCATAAGCTAACAATTTTCTGGCCAAACTATTGTCGTCTTATAAATTGAGTGGTCGTGGTTTTGTTTCCATATTTGGGGTTCACATTACAAGTTAACTAGTACTATTTAGGTCATGCCGCTGTTTGGAACAATGGATTTGGTCTTAGTGAGTTTAGCTTACTTTTACGTAGAGCTGGGTAAATGGATTGAGGCTCACGGGTTAATCTGTTTAACCCATTTTCTTAAAGGATTATGATCAGTCTAATACCTAATTTGTGACTATCTCAGATTGGTAAGGCTCAGTCCGCTTAACTCGTGGGTTAAGCGGGTTAAACCGAACTAGTTTGTGACTCATTTTTATTTATTTTTAACTAAATTTTTTTTTTCACAAAAATACTCTCAATTAGTAGTTCAACATAAGTATTTAACTTATCTAATCTCTATTCCAAAATAAAAACTTCAAAATTTTTCAAAAAATACTCTAAAAAACTCAATTAATGGCCTCATATTACACTTATACACACATTTTTTAAATTTAAATTATTAAAAAAATAAAGTTAGGGGGTTAGTAGGCTGGTCCGCTAACCCCGCGGACTTTGGCTGGCTAAGCTTGGGTTGGAAATTCCCCAACCCGTTATTAAAATAGGTCAACCCGGTTCGGCCGACATAAAGAAAAGCCCGCAAACAGACCGGGTAAGTGATTTCTATGACAAACTAATGGTTCCCATTACATTTGATAATAAGTGAAATCAAATATTGACTATATATTGTACTAAAAAGTAGACGAACTCACAATAAAAGCACTAGAAGAAAATAAATAAAAAAAACAATCAATAACCTAATATTTAACATGGTTCAACCATTTTGACTTACGTCCACAACCCCTAAAAGGGATAAAAAATACTGCACTAATAAAAATATTAGATTACAACTTTTGCACAGTTTAAGTTACAAACCCTCATCATAAACTCACAATCCAATAGCCCATTTACAACCTCTTTCAATTGTACTTTCTCACTTAAGTAATGTACTATTCTAATACACAGAAAGCTTATTTATATAATAAATTTCTCTTAAGTTTCTCTAACTCTAAGGATGTGAGATTTGAGTCAATTACATAACACAGTAAACTTGCAATTTATTAATCAAAACTTTGACAAAGGACATGCATGCCATTTGACTCAATTGTTCCATGATTCTATCTTCTACCCTGCAAGGACAAGATCCATTTTTTTTCTTCTTTCCATTCTTCTTTCAAATTAGCTTTTAAAGTAATTAATTTGTGCCTTTCAACATTTTGTAAGCTTATAGGTGTAGGGTGACCAACTTGAACCCGATTTTCTGATTTAAGGTTCTCCATATAATTATTGGAATCTTTTTTTATGGATTATCTAAATCAATTGACTTTTTTTTTAAATTTGTTTTCAATGAATACAGTGTGCTGACCTCTTATATAATAATGTTATGATTAAGGTTTGTGTTTCTAAATTTTATAGTGACTGGAATATGTAACCCTCGTGACTGAGCTTTGTTCAAACACATGCCATGATGTCCATGGAGACTTCAAGAGGCTCTGGTTCAATTGCTTATGCGTCCCGTGCCCTAGTATTATAGTATGTGTTTGTTTAAGATCCTAGATTAAAAAAAAAAAAAAAAGAAGGCCTAATTGGGAATTGGGAAGAGCTACATGCCCTAAAATCTTCGATTATCTATAAAATAAAATGCTCCTTCATTTCCACACCATTCGTTAATTGATACTCATGGTGTGTGTGTGAGAGAGATAGGGATTTGTATCCGTCTTTTTTTTAAAACTAATTATTTTTATAAAAATTAAAAAGAAATTGTATGACTTATTATGTACGGAAGTTTATATGTCTTACATAAAAAAGTAATTATATAATTCTTTCTTCAAACTTAGCATATCATATTATAAAAAAAAAAAAAAGGCGTCTATATGTGCATCGCCTCGTGGTTTCTTAAGTGAATATTCAAATGAGGGAACAATACGTTCTTACAGATTCTCTTTCAAATAATTTATATATTATCCGTAGTGATAATTGAACTTTTGAAAATTTTAATAAACGATATATATGGAGACCTTTTGGATTCACTACGCGTTGTGTATAGTTTAGTGCACTTAATTTGGAATTTTTTTTTTTGTACATAAAAGTTTAGGATTAGAGAAGACTCTCCTCCATTTTAAGATTAAGATAAACTAATAACCTTAATAATGATTTACAGTAGGATTATAAATCAGTTACTAACCAAAAAACCTATGAATTTGATTCCAAATCAAGTAACCTTCATGAACAAAAGGTGGATCAGGTAAGCAAATCAGTTTTCACTCAATTTGAAATTTGCCTTATTCTTCTTCTTTTATGTATGTTTTTCAACCAATCACAGTAGAGGATGCATCTCAAAAGAAACCCCTAGAGAAGAGGAGAGATAAAAGTGGAAACATTAAGACAATGGCTCAGTTGGGTCGCCTTAGTGCCTATGGTGGCCATTTGCTTATCCTCTTATAATATTTTATCATAATACAGTAATTCAAAGAGACATCAACCATTATCTTAAGTCTTCACCACTACCATTAGCTATTTATTTATTTTTTAAAAAGTAAAAGGTTTCTTCTATTTAGTCTAGTTTTTTCTTGGATTTAATTTTAATCTACTGTCAGTGTAAAAAAATTTTATATTGTCATCCAATCATGTGTTGACACATCATTAAAAGAGATAGACTTTCTAGTTAGCTGTTATGATAATTAAACTCTTTTAATAATTTGACAATACATAATTAAATGATAGTGTAAATTTTTTTTACAGTAAATCAAAATTAAACTCTTTTTCCTTTGATCTCTTAATGTGTATGTATGTGCGAACTGGGGGAGGCTGTGATCTATTTGAATTGATTTTGCCAAGAGTTAGCAATTTGATTAAAGGGATGGAATGATAAAAAAAATGAAGAAATAAACTAATTCTTTGTAATTATTATAAAAGAAGGGGGGAACTCAAGGGAATGGGATTAAAAAACAAGATCATTTTTTCTCTAATTTTTGTTCTATTAAAATAGGACGAAAGCAAAACGAACAAAAAAAACACTTGAGAATGTTATGAATTTGCAATTTAGTCCATTCACAATAAAAAATAAATAAGTTTTATAGAAAATAATTTAAATATTAAATTATATAAAATTTATTTCACCTTTAAATATCTATAAGATTCTTAATTATAGAATATACAATTAAATATTTAATATAGTTAAATACCAGTCCATGTGACTGTTTAGACTTGGCTTCTAAGGCATCATTTAAATATAATGTCATCATTATTTAGATTTAATTTAAATGATTGGGGTTAATTTAGATAAATTTTTTTTTAAAAGCTATAATAACAATTTTTTATTTTAAAAAAAATAATGCCAACATACTAAACATAGACATGCAAATATGCTAAAATCCAATATATGTAGTAATAGGGCAGTACTATCAAACCAAGTCAACCAAATCTATTCTGTGCACTGCATTTGTCTCCCTTATATGCGTGTAAATTACTTGTATGGAATACTATGATTTTTATCATTTATAGAGGGTGATGCATTTTAGAAAATAAAATATAAAATTGATAACAATTAATAAAAAAAGTCAATGATTTAAAATTTTATAAAATAGAAATACCTGAATGATAAATTATAGATATGTAAAATTTCACTTCTTTGATTTCTTACACTTTATCATCTAAAATCTCTTCTCAATTTGGAGGATCTAAATCCGTATTGGATAGTCTAGTTTTTAAAACTCATATAAGAACGGAATCTACAACTTTCATATACTAACTTCACTTAATTAGCATTATTTTGTATTACTAATATTAATATCGTTCAACGTACGAATTTAGGCCAAAAAATTATTGTATAGTTTAATTTGTTCAAGACTCTCAACTCTAGCAGATACAGAATAATTCAAAATATGATTACTGTTTATTTTAAATTTATTTTGTTTGGTAAAACAAAGATGCATCGAAAAAGAAATGAAGATAAGGGTGAATTTTATAATGGTTTGTAATAACTAACAATTTAGTTTTATGTTATGTTTGTTTTACATTTTCAATTTTCAACTACAGTTAACAGGCATTTGTTAGAAGGAGAAAAAGCTTGCTGAAAGGAAAAATATCTTGAAAAGCATGCTATGCTAACACCAATTGACGTATACTGATAACTAGATAGCGTCCATGACAGAAATTCTTTCGTATATAATATTATTGCAAATTATACATTTTATTTTTTTAGTTAGGTAACTAGGGGAAAAAGTTAGATAACTAGGAAACAATCGAAATTCGAAACGTAGTCTTCATTCCCCCCCCCCCCCCGGGGAATTATATTCTTGTAAAAAAATTTGTTACATATAAACTTAATGTGTGTTTTTTAGTTGAACTCAAATATGTAAATATAAAAGAAGTGATAGTTACAAAAAGCAGTACTAAAAATTATTAATAAGGTTTGGTACAGTTAATAAATAATTAAGTCTCTTAATTATATTGTCATGAGTTTAAATTAGGCTATATATATAAAAAAAGTTTTATTAAAAAAAGTTATACCCATTTTAATAATCTCTTTGTCTTAAAAAGGATTAATTTCTAACTGTCAATTGAAAGATATTATTAGTTCTTACAAAAAAACTTATACTAAAAATTATTCTAATAATTATGAGAAAAATTAATCATTTTTTACTAATTAATTATCACGTGTTTAGATTATCTTATTTTTATTAAAACAAGTTTTTAGTCAATTTTTTAAAATATTTTAGTTATAAATTTTTTTAAATTAACTAACCCATGTTAGCCCAAGGTTTCTTGTTAGCACTTATTTTATGATGATTACAAACATTACTTTATCATTAACAAAGATTGCTTACACTTGATCCTAGTTAAAAGACTATTATGCAGATTTATCAAAGCATTAAAGCTGAAATTCTCAAAGATAAGCAGTTCGGATGAAATTTGACTCATTTAATCAAGATGAGCTAACTCACTCCCTACACACTTGAACTAGCTCACTCCCTGCAGACTTGAACTAGCTGTTGGATGGACAGAGAAGAGCATGCTAATGATCAAGATTAGTTTGCTCAAGGAACAAAACTGGAAAACATGGATGAGTCGTCATGAACGCAAGATAAGCCGCTCATAATCGGAAACTCGTAAATACTGCTCAACTCGCTTTTGTTCTCTAGCCGCAAGATGATTCTGTATGGTTTCCAAAGTCACAAATCGTTAATATTCTTTGGAAGGGCCGAATGATACCAAACAAAGGGAATGGCAGACACAAAAGAGAAAAAGGACATCATGCATCCACTAGCCGCCAAAAGAGGTTATGGACAGTCTGATACAAGATAAAACTCGCAACGCCCTCAGGCCGCAACGCCCTTGGCCGCAACGTTAAAATTCTCTGCTTACAAATACCCATAATTTTCCAGACAACAAGAAGAGTGAGAAGGGAAAAAGAGAAGAAAAATGCACTAGTCATGCGCTTTTACTCCGAGAATCATTTGTAAATCAGGTGGAGCTTATCATTGTATATCCAACTCTTTGTGAGAGAGTTTTTACCTGCTTTTTGTAAAGCCCATTGAGGGTGTGTTGTTTCATAGCTTGGAGAGGTTAGTGGTTGATCAAAACTACTTAGTTCTAGCTTGAAGAGGCTAGGTGGATCAAAACTACTTGTATCTAGCTCGGGAGAGGCTAGGTGGATCAAAGAACACTTGGTTGATAGTGAAAATCTCGCTTTGCCGAGGACTCGGATGTAGGTTCCACATTGGCCGAACCAAGATAAATTCCTACTGCAAGCTCTTTCTTAACCATTCTTTTTACTGCATTCGTGTGTATGAATGTTTATTTATTGATATTCAAATTTGTATGCGCATGCTTGCTTCGGTTTCAAATTCTGACTTAGATGAGCTAGCTCACTGTTACTGATAAGCCAGCTCATCTCTACTGTGTTGAGTTTTTTGTGTGTTGTAGAAAATTTCATTTTTGGTATCACTTGATTCAACCCCCCTTCTCAAGTGATTTGTTACTATCAATTGGCATCAGAGCTTGGCCTCTAGAGTCAAGCTTAACAGCTTTGAGGAAAAGATCCAAAGGTAACCATAATGTCTCAAATCACTTCTTGCACTCTCTCAGGAGGACAGTCCACCACAAGACCTCCATTTTTCAGTGGAACAAACTATTCCTACTGGAAGGAGAGAATGCGCATCTTTATTCAATCCACAGATTATCAAATTTGGAAAATCATCACAACTGGCCCTCAAATCCCAATGAAAATGGTAGATGGAGCAGAAGTTGCAAAGACTGAAGAAGAATGGACACCTGAAGACATCAAAAAGATTGAACTAAATGCTAAGGCAGTCAACATGATGCACTGTGCAACAAGTTTTGATGAATACCGAAAAATTTCAAGATGTAAAAGTGCAAAGGAGATGTGGGATAAGCTTGAAATCGCCCATGAAGGAAACAAGCAAGTGAGGCAGACCAAAGCTGACATGCTCATCCATGAGTATGAACTATTCAGAATGAGAGAAGATGAAAAAATAGATGAAATGTTTGAAAGACTCTCTGTTATTGTCAATAATCTTGATGCTCTTGGAAAATCATATCCAGATGAAGAACTTGTGAGAAAGGTTCTTAGAAGTCTTACTAAACCTTGGCTCTCTAAGATCTCAGCTATTCAAGAAGGAAAAGACATCAGCACTGTATCCTATGATGAACTCAGAGGAAATTTGATTGCATATGAGACTACTCATCTCAGAGATGAGCTAGCTCATCAGAAGAAAAAGAAGAACATTGCCTTCAAGACTCTAACTGTTGAAGAAGAATCTTCTGAATCTGAAGAGGAGCAGAATAATGACAATAATGATCTGCATTTCATTTTCAAGAAGATCCTCAAGATGTGGAAGAAGAAAAGGAAAACCAAAAGACCCTCCAACTTCAAGAAGGATTCAAGAAATCCTAGAAAGAAGAAAGCAATGATGGCCACATGGGAAGACATTAAAGATGACTCATCCGAAGGTGAAGATGCTGAAAACATTTGCTTCATGGCTAATGATGAGGATGAGGTATATGAATCTAACTTATCCTATGATGAATTACTTAAAGATGTGAAAATTTCAAAACTTGAAGCTGTCACATGAAATGAAGACCATTCTGTCCCTGACAGAGATGAGCCAACTCATCAGACAGCATCAGTCATCTCATCCAGAAGCTCACATCAACACCTAACAAGGAAACAGAGATTCTATGCTACCTATCCTTATGATTTATCATTGGAGAACCAACACAAAGGATAAGGAATAGATCCTCCTTCAAAAACAACAATTTGATACTCTTGTCTCAACATAGACCAAAGTTCATTAATGGAGCCTTTAATGATGAAGTATTGACTCAAGCTGTAAAAGAAGAGTTGCTGCAATTTAGAAAGAACAAAGTTTGCAATCATGTTCCCCAACCTAGTGGAAGCATAATTATTGGAACAAGATGGATCTTTCACAACAAGTTAGTTGAAAATGAAAAATTTTGATAAACAAAGCAATACTTATGCCCCAAAGTTTCAACCAACAAGAAGAAAGATTTGCACTGTGAGAAACAAAATCAATATGTCTAGCACTATGAACTTGTCTTGACATGATATCTTGTTGCTTTTAGACTCAAACTTATGTCTCACATGTGTTTGTTTGGTTTATTGCATCATTTTCTGCATAAATGCACTATTGACTATGTTAGAATGCATTTTGCTGCATAATTCACTGCATAATCTGTATTTTCTACTTTTAAATTGCCAAACATATTTATTTTAACATATTTTATTGTTTTGGAATGATTTAAAATGGTTTACTATTGTTTTCCAAATTTTGGGTATTCAAAACCTTGAGTTCAACATACTTTATTGTGGTTTTGACATGTTTATTATAGATAAAAGCTTACTTTTGATTATCATACTATTTTTGAAGTTATCCAAGTGTGATACAAGCTTTCAAATGTTTTTATATTAATTTGGAAACCATTTTGCAGAAAAATTATTTCTATTGCATGAATCTTTGCATAAAGTGCATTTTCTGTTTTTGAGCTATCAAACAATTTTGTTTTACCATATTTTAAGGTTCTGAAATGTTTTGAAATGATTTAGAATTGTTTTACAAAATTTGGGTTCTCAAAACCCTCATTTTAGGATTGCTACATAATTGGTTTATCATGCTTTTTGCATAGGATAAGCTTTCCAAAATGATGATGAAATTACAATTTTGTGAGCATATAATATCATGAGTTTTCTGGTTGAAAATGAGATGGTGCATAAGCTATTTGATAAGCTTTGTGACTTATTTTTCTTCAAAAACGATTCTGTAAAAATAGTTTACTGTCAGTAATAGGAAGATGAGCCAGCTCATCTAAAGGATAAGCCAGCTCATCGTATTAAAAAAAAAACTACAGAATTGATTTTTCTTTCAAATGAATTGATACAAAAAGGAGGAGCTACTTTCATTGTTTATATTATTTGGTATAACTATTATTTGCTTGATGCCACTGCAATTCCCACCTTTGATGATGCCAAAAGGGGGAGAAATGAATAGAGTTTTCTCAAATGAAGAGATAAAAGAATTTCTCAAAAGAGGGAGATAAAGATCAGTTCTCAAAGTTACTTCTAAGGGTATTATCTGTTACTGCATATACTCAGGGGGAGCTATTAATTTCATATACTCAGGGGGAGCTATTAATTTCATATATTGAGGGGGATTTTCTTTTCTAATCATCAATACAGCTTTTTATCTTTGCTCTCATACATGTTATTGAAAATCTATATTTGCTTGCTTTGATAAATTTCTTTGAAAATCTGTTTTTGTTTGAGAAAATATTTGTCATCATCAAGGGGGAGATTGTTAGCCCAAGGTTTCTTGTTAGCACTTATTTTATGATGATTGCAAACATTACTTTATCATTAACAAAGATTGCTTACACTTGATCCTAGTTAAAAGACTATTATGCAGATTTATCAAAGCATTAAAGCTGAAATTCTCAAAGATAAGCAAGCTGATGAGCTGACTCATGAATTGAAGATGAGCTAGCTCACTCCCTACACACTTAAACTAGCTCACTCCCTGCAGACTTGAACTAGCTGCTGGATGGACAGAGAAGAGCATGCTAATGATCAAGATTAGTTTGCTCAAGGAACAAAGCTGGAAAACATGGATGAGCTGGCTCATGAATGCAAGATAAGTCGGCCATACCGGAAACTCGTAAATACTCGTTCAACTCCGTTTTTGTTCTCTAGCCGCAAGATGATTCTAGAAGGTTTCCTAAGCTGCCAAATCGTTAGAATATTCTTTGGAAGGGCTGGAATGATACCAAACAAAAGGGAATGGCAGACACAAAAGAGAAAAAGGACACCATGCATCCACTAGCTGCCAAAAGAGGTTATGGACAACTGATACAATACAAAAACTGCAACGTCCTTGTGCTGCAACGTTAAAATTCTCTTGCTTACAAATACCCATAATTTTCCAGAAACAACAAGAAGAGGAGAAGGGAAAAAGAGAAGAAAAACAGAATTAGTTGTGCTTTTACTCTGAGAATCATTTGTAAATCTGTGTGGAGCTTATTATTGTATATCTAACTCTTTGTGAGAGAGTTTTTACTCTGTTTCTCGTAAAGCCCATTGAGGGTGTGTTGTTTCATAGCTTGGAGAGGCTAGGGTTGATCAAAACTACTTAGTTCTAGCTTGAAGAGGCTAGGGTGGATTAAAACTACTTGTATCTAGCTTGGAGAGGCTAGGGTGGATCAAAGAACACTTGGTTGATAGTGAAAAATCTCAGTTTTGCTGAGAACTGGATGTAGATTCCACATGGGCCGAACCAAGATAAATTCACTGCAAGCTCTTTCTTAACCCTTCCTTTTACCGCATTCGTGTGTATGAATGTTTATTTATTGATATTCAAATTTGTGCAAGATGTCAGCTTCTGGCCAAATTTCGACTTAGATGAGCCTACCATCACATCGATAAGCCAGCTCATCTCTACTGTGTTGAGTTTTTTGTGTGTTGCAGAAAATTTCATTTTTGGTATCACTTGATTCAACTCCCCTTCTCAAGTGATTTGTTACTATCAACCCAAACACGTATAACTTCTATATATTATATTAGAAGTTTATACTTTTACATTATTAATTTTTTAATTTATAAAAATCATTGATATTTTATATAAACTTACATACAATATAGCGCTATTTAAATAATTATTTTAATATTTTTTTGTCTCATATGTTAATTTTTTTAGATAATTTTTTTGTATAAATATTTTATTTAATATTAAATATGTATAAATTATGTTATAAATGTATTTATTTATAATTATAAATAATACTTTTACATATATTAACTTTTGAATAGAGTACTAGCCTGCCAACATAAGAATTTGTCCTCATTTGTTTCCGCAATCATGTTCACATTTGCAGGGTGCTCCAAAGATTTCTGTCATGTCAAGCTCCTTTAGGTTATAGTAAATGAATAATTTCCATTCTTCTGCTGTCGACTTCTCTGTATCGGCTTACTCATAACACGTGTTTATCGAAGAGCACTAATGAGTAATGAGAGTTGGTAGGGTGTAGGTAGTTGGTTGGTTCGAGTAAATTCAATCAATTTGATAAATTGAATTAAATTAATTAAAAAAAATTAGTTTAATTTAGATCATCGGCTCATATCGGAACCATTTGATCAAAATTAATCATTATTAGTTTGGTTTACAGATTTTAAATATTTGAACTTGATTATCCGAAA
Source organism: Styphnolobium japonicum (assembly GCA_023212625.1). Classification (NCBI taxonomy): domain Eukaryota; kingdom Viridiplantae; phylum Streptophyta; class Magnoliopsida; order Fabales; family Fabaceae; genus Styphnolobium; species Styphnolobium japonicum. Next base: position 5,743,686 of record JALBWW010000007.1, on the reverse strand, counting down.
AATTGACTTGAAAAAAATACTCATAAATATCTCTAAAGATTCACTTTCAGTGTATTTGTTTCAAGTTTAAAAGTATAGTATTAAACCAATATCAAAGTCTTAAAAATTCTTATATTAAGGATACCTAACCTATTCACTTTTAATTGCTTGCTCAAGGACTTAATCATGTATATTTTGACACACAAAATGGCAACAATTTTATATATATTTATCTTCAAAGCTACTTATAACTAGTAATATTTTTCTAGCAATTTTCTTTTTTTTATTCTTATCTTAATTAGTCTTATAGAATGCTAAAATGTCCAAATATGTTAATTAATATGATTTCCTTGACTAAGCTACTATCATTATGATTGGCCAAATTATGACTTGTGATAAAAAAAATTTAATCGGACAACTGGATGACTCGAACAAAACTAAAGCAACCTTAATCGATTTGGTTTGATTTAGGTTGCTCGACTTTTTTTTCAAAAACCGACCAACTCAACCCAATTAAGGTTGATCGGTTTGGATATTTTTTCACTATAAACCCGAATCAACCCAACTCATAAACACCCCTAGTAAGGTGGCATAGTTAGCACCTATTTAGGAACTAATTTAATATTAAATATATGTAAGAATGTTTTTTAATGATAGGACAATTTATAATATGATTCATATAATTATATATATATAAGAATATTTTTTAAAAATAAATTTATTTATAATATAACTCATGTAATCTTACTTATATATATATTTAAAATTTAATATTAAGTAGAATGTTTATGATAATTAATACCTAATTAATTAAAAATATCTCTTTCAGAGTATATTCCAGGGACAATAATACACTCACCTTTTTGGAAGTAATTAATTAATTATGGTGCCCACCACTTCATCTTCATCATCGCATATATATATATATATATATATTAAGCAAGCACCTTATTTTTAGGCACTTGCATATATAGTATCGGCCTCTCACAAAAGTAAAAGATTCAAATTCAAACTTTCGATCCCTTATATATATATATTAAGCAAGCACCTTATTTTTAGGCACTTGCATATATAGTATCGGCCTCTCACAAAAGTAAAAGATTCAAATTCAAACTTTCGATCCCTTATTATTTTAACTAAAAATTTAGCTGCTCTTTGCTTACCATAAAATAAAAATTAAAAAAAATAATCATATTTTTTCGTTGTAACAACAATACACAAGATATAATATTATAATTGGTCACTGTCATTTTGCCTCCCAGTTAGCTTTTTCAGATCTTTAAGTTGCTCTGTGCACACCCCCTCTGTGACATTGTGACTCTTAGATTAGGTCTTGGATTAGGTCCAAGCTACTCCTGTTTTGCTTGACTTGCGTTTGTATATAGTGTAATAAAAAGTCATTCGCAAATTTAGGCCTTTGGCCGGCGCTTTTAATTTTATTCAAAATATAAACTCATTCCTAAAGAATTTTAATATTATACATATATATATATAAGGCAGAGCACTATCTTTTATATATATATATATATAAATGAATGGTTGTCTTATCTGCTATGCAGAAAAGCTATGTAAATGAAAAGAGTACACTGAGATGGAAAAAGGGCACATGAAAATGGAACTGGAATATAAAGTCAGCTCTATTATTTAGAAATATCTAGTGTTCCATTAGAAAAATTTACAGCACTTTAATGCTCACTTTTAAATCCATTTTAGAAATATTGTTGCTAATATCATCGTAGTTAGCATATGGAGTTCCCTTGAGCAGTTCAGCATTTCACCTAACCCTGTCATATACACAAACAATCAATACAATGATGCACGTAAACTAACGTACATTTGCATAATTTCAATTTAAGAATCCCTCGCTTCAGAAGTTTCCAACGTGTTTTTGTTGAAACCTGCCCATATATAATATTCTAAATGCTATCAAATCTTAAAATTAGATCTGTAACCTCTGTTTTAAAAAACAAACTTAATAAGCATATTAGTAAACTTTATTTTTATGATTAGTATACAAATAAATGTGAAGTTTTGAAAATATTTATTTTGGATTTAATTTTAGTTTATTGTAATATTTTTCTCTTCTTTCTAAACGAGCTCGACTGGCCATTCGGGACTGCCCGTTTATGTATGCTCTTTAGTCGAGCCAAAACAATAGAAAGCTAAAAAGTTAGCTTGACCCGATTAAATTTATGTGTCAAGCAGGCTGACCTGTCAACAAGAACACATCAGTGCAGAGAAGAAAAAAGTTGCACATGATTTTTTTATTTTGAAATGATTGAACACATCAGTTTAAGGAAGTCAAATGAAGCCATGTAAAACTGTAGATTTGATGAAGCATTAATTTATGCTCACTATGTAACCAAAATATGTAAAACTCGAGATTTTAAGATCAAAGTCTAGGATTTCAGACCGTTCATATTATTTAATTTATTTTTACTCCCCTCTCATAAAAACTAATAGGGAGTAAAGAAAGTTCAGTTGAAGTTTTGTAGGCGGTTACCAGTTGCAGGAGAGCTAGAATTTTCAGGTGGTGGTGAGGGTGTTGCAGGTGTTGCAGGTGTGCCGAACCCAAGATCAAGACCATTACAATCTGCTCCTAAAGCACCTGCCCAAAAAGCTCAAGAAATTAAACTAATACGCATTCATATATCAAATGTGTAGGCTTATAACAATAAACATACTCCCCCTATCAAAATTGCAGATGAAAGAAACAGAACAAGTATTCACATTTTTTTACATCAAGAATTCGTGGTGAAGGAGTCATGACCACAACTTGAATTTGTGATTTTTATCTAATTAATGCTTAATCCATTCCAAATATTGTCTTAATCCTATGAGCCAGCAAATTATGCACATTATTTCTTTGTCTAAGATGGAGATTTCTAGTTTTGCACTTCAGAAGATTGCAGATGCATGAAAGTAACGCTTTTGGAAACAGAACACAGTTATCCAAACTCAACATGTTCATGATCAAGCTAAGCATGAAAAGAGATATATAAACTATAAAAGTCAATATGATAGATCAAACTAAGCAAAAAGAAAAATAAAATTTAAGAAAAAAAGCAGTTTACATTTCTTAAAGCAAGTCAGCTTTGGATCGTTAAGCAGATTGGCCGACCCTTCATTGCATTGACACCTAAATCCAGAGCCACTTATCTCACAGGTTCCATCCCCACACCAATTCAATAAACAAGCTGTGCAAAACAGTAAAAGCATGAGTTTTCTTTCACATTTTGTTCTGCAAAACGTAAAACAATTGAAAGCTAGTGAAGGAACATATACTGGGTACATTTATTGTGAATCAAACATAAAGGACATAATGAATGATGAGCTTACGATCAGACACATTTAGAGATGGACGTGGTGGGGGTGGCGGAGATCCGTTGCCACATTGGAAATCAACGGTACCTGCAACTCTCATTCATAATTCATCATTCTTTTGTTTTGAACCAATGGATACTTTTGTTTTGTTTTTATAAACGGTTGAAATTACTATTAAATGTCACATGGTTTTTGAGAAATTTTGGTGTGAATTTTAGGTATTTTTTGCATTACATCATTAGCAAAATACTAACTATACCGGTAGATCACTTACAACATTTGATAAAATGAAGTTACAGACTAGAGATACTTTGATACAAGTTTTTTGTAAATTTTTTAAAACCACGTAACTTTGACCATTGCTTATGATTTCAAAAGAAAAGTTGTAAGTATTTTTTATGAAAGGACAAAAGTTACATACTTTACATTAAAAAACACAGGAGTTAATTTTCCGTAAAATATTAAAAGTTTATAACTTGTTTAGTGAAAGTTATAAATAACCTAACGATATATCATTTTTCAATAATATACTATATATAGTAATCCTCATAAATTTTTAGAGAGGTAATGCTAGCTACAGAATCAATCTTATGCAGAAATTTGACAAAGATTCTGCATGCAGTCAATCGGATGAGTAATAGTCAACTATCCAAAGGCCTACAGAGTCAATTAATCAAATTTTGAGTTTCATTTGTGCAAATAGCAATCCTTATTTTACAGTAATACTGTGGATAAAGAATTGTATAAACTCCACACATGCTACAACAGACAAGTTAAGCCCTCTATTCCCAAGAACATGGTTTGAACTGTGGAGACAAACAAGAAGAAGAGAGAGATAGAGAGAGCATTGGAACAAATACAATAAGCTCTATAAATTAAATAAGAAACTAAGCTGGCAAAAACGATGAACACCAGAACCTAAATATGTTTTCTTTCCTTTTTTTTATTTGTTTACTTAAAGTTACATTAGAAATTTATATTTATGCGTGTACCATAAAATTAGTATGGTGGGAGGGCCAAATTTTATATAACGCAAAATGTACATTGTTTGGGTTGACTTTCTTCTAATCTTTATCCTTTCTTCAAGAGAGGGAATGGATATAATATAATATAAAGACACTCATCTAATTCTTCTCTTTGGTTTCATTTATTTCCTGTAAATATAGATAGAGGGTGAGAATGAGAAGATCACTCACAGTTAGGAATAACGCAGGAGGGGAATTCGATGGAACCAATGTTAAACTTCTTCCAACCAGAGTCACAATCGCATTCAAAACCTAACAATTCATTGATAGAAAGGTGGCATGTTCCTTTCCCACAATACACTATTTTACAGATATCAATATCATCTGCACAAACACCACCATGAATGATATCAATGATCAGCATACACTACATTAATAAAAACTAATCCAATTTCCAATTTAATTACCCAAATATATGGCACGAAACTTCAACTAGGAAATCAGGCATGCGCAGAGCAACCAAACTTCAATGGAATTAAGACCAGAAAAATAAAAAAGATTAACTATATTCTCACCTTGTAGTGGGTTGGACTTTATCTGTGTGGAAGTAGCACAGAGGTTGCAAGTGAAAAGAGTGAAGAAGAGGAGATGACAAGAAACAAGAGCGAAACTTCTCCATTTTAAAGTTCCCATAGTATTGAAATCGGGAAGAAAAGGGAGAAATAATTCTAGTTTGATAAGACAATTTCTAAGGGATGTGACCTATGAAAAACTGCTTGAAATGAAAGTGTAATAAGCTCACCTGCATGGGTATATATAGCTTACCTTATCTAGAGACTCGATTTCACCAATTTCCATTTCCAAATGATGTCAATACACCACATGCACTCCTGAATTGCTAAAAGATTGACATGAATTTTTTTAAAAAAATTATAAAATTTTACTATTTTGATAATAACTAAAAAGTAAAATAAAAAATGTAATATACAATTCAAAATAAAAAATGTATAGCTTAAAAGCCACCATCCTATGGCTTCCGGCTTTTGGTTTGGCACAAAAACTATAGTTTGTTGGGGCGGGCCAATCAACGGTTGAGAGTGAAAAAAGACATTCAGATAATACCATCTCAACTTTAGCCATAGAAGGCTTGTTGAGATTGCCGTTACATGCCGAGACAAGCCAACCAATGTCAATGAATGCATCATCATTCGTAAGCTCAGTCCATCGATTTGGAAGAAAAGACAGAACATGATTCAAGCCATATTCTCTCTCTTCCCATCCAACAAAATTCTTGTAATACTTCGGATATACCAAGTTTGATGGTGAAAGTTTCATTTAAGTTGAGCGTACTAGATATGCACAAAGCACAATTATCCTACGCAAGTCATTAGATTCAAAATTGAGGTGGATTCTGTTCCTATTTTCACTATGCAAACTTTCGTCAAAATGTAACCAGAATCAGTTTCAACTATTTTGAATTTCCGTATTTGAGAAGCATTTGATGTTTTCTTTGCATGAACCTAGAAGACAACTTTACGTAACAGCCACACGTTATACGCACATTAACATGGCCACTGACACTGGCTACAAGATGACTAAATTGGAAGTTAAACATTCGGGTTTAGTATATTAAGAGAGAATAAGTGTTTTGATATCATATCAGATTACATTACATCAATGGTCGCAGATACGAATGAACAATTGAAGACCCCTCCAACACCTTAAAATTACAATCAACCAGAATCAGACAACAAATATTAGAGACATTCCCAGTCAACGAAGAATGATTGTAGTAAAAAACAAAAAAGCAACACTGCCATTGTTGGTGTGTCTGAGTCTTTATGCTGATCCAAATTCAGTAAACCACTTCTCATGGCGTTCAATGTCAGCCTGAGAAACGCTTCTTTGGACCTTCACCAAAGCTTCTTCAAAATCACACATGGCAACAGGATCCTTTGAAATTTCATCCTTGGACATGTTCTTGATTTCATCACGAGTCTTTCCTGCTATCTTACGCCTCATACCATTCAAGGAAGCGTCGCGACAGACGTTTGTCAAATCATCTCCACTATAATCCTCTGTCCGACGAGCCACTTCATCTATATTGACATCAGGGGCCACCTGGTGCAAGACAAGTACCATAAGCTATAATGTAAGTTCTAGCAGCATTGAATCTGCTGGGCTGGCCTTTCCATGAACTGTTTTTACAGTCAGTTTAGTGAACAATAAACACCTTGAATAAAGAAGACATTCACAAGACAATATTATTGTTTTGTTAAATGCTCAATTTCATTTTTCAAGTAGGTAAAATAAATCCTCAAATCCTAATAAATAAAGCTCAAGATAACATAATTTATGCTATTCATAGTAGAATTGTAGAAATCAATTAAAGCTTTTACAAAACAAAATTATAAGGAAATATAGGGTCAAAATCCTATATAGCCAAGACAGTAATATAACATCTCAACTTGCCTCCACAGTCTTCAAATTTATCCGGATCAGATCTTTACGACTCTCAAAATTTGGAAGAGGAATATATATACGTTTTTCCAGCCTTCTCCTGCATTGAATTAACATCAAATTGGATCAGCGAGTGTAGACTAGTACAATAAAAGAGATCTCAGACATATATATAACTAATATCATGTTCTTAGAGTAAATGTTCATTCTGGTCCCCTAAAGATATAATCGACATCACATTGGACCTCTATTTATAGGCAACATCAAATTGGTCATTCAATGACAATTAATGCTATCAATTTTGTCTTTTAAAGACCAATTTGATGTCACTTTAAGGACCAATTTGATGGCATAAATTGACATTGAAGGACCAATTTTATGTATTTATATATAGAAGACCAACCTGATGACACTTATATGTTTAGAAGACCAAAATGAACATTTACTCCATATTTTTATCACTTACAACTTAAATTGTGAAGTAAGAAAAGAATGTAGAAAAGCAAATACAAACCTTAGTGCCTCATCTATGTCCCATGGGAAGTTAGTGGCTGCCAAAACCATTACTATTTTACGGCTACCATCTTCATTTGTGGAACTATTGCTTACACCATCAACCTGAACTAGAAGTTCAGACTTCACCCTTCTGGATGATTCATGCTCCCCAGATCCCCTGATGAAGTAAAAGTCAATTCAATCAGAGTTCAACATAACTCCAAGAAATAGTACAAATTAAGGGTTAGCCCAACGGGCCGTGATAATTGAAAAACATTATCTCAATTACTTCATGAACCAGACACAAACTAGGAAAAACGTATACATACCACAGAAACAAAAGAATTAAACGAAGATTATGACGGGGAAACATATAACAAGTCTCAAAAAACTACTACATGCAATGGTCGTCTAAAAGAACAACAAAGACTTACCCCCTGGCATTGCATAAAGAATCAATTTCATCAATGAAAATTGTACTTGGTGCATATGCTCTTGCAAGATCAAACAAACACCGCACCATGCGCTCACTCTCTCCACGCCATTTAGAAGCTAAAGTAGCAGAAGAAACATTAAAGAAAGTGGTGCCACATTCAGTAGCAACTGCTTTAGCAAGAAGTGTCTTCCCAGTTCCAGGAGGACCAAACATGAGGACACCTTTCCATGGTCTCCTAATTCCCTACAAGAACAGAAATAATGAGCTCCACGAAACAATTTCAATATTTACAAAGACAGATTAATTCACTGAGATTCAAATGTGTGGATACAATAAGAGTTTGCTTAAAAGAATAGGCCAATCAAACAAACAGTTTTTTATGGAAATTTCAACCTTTCATCATGTCGTGCAAGCTTGATGTAACAGGAGAATTCATGTGCATGAACTTATTTTGCAATAATAATTTCACAAACAAGGCTTAGTTACAAATTAAAAACAGAGTTGTATGCAAGAGTAGTTCATCATATAGCCAAACTAGGGTTTAAATATAACTACAATGATAACAATCACAGATTATCATATACACATCACAAAATCAAATTATTAGTTATATATATACCATGATTATTTAATATAACTGGAATTTAAACTTCAGGCAAGCTAGTTTTATGAGAATTCAGTGTGAAAATTATTCAAGATTACCTGAAAATATTCAGGCATCCATAAGGGAAGCACTACAGCTTCTTCCAGAAGCCTTTTGGCTTCAGTAAGCCCTGCAACATCATCCCATCTCACTCCAGGAGAGGTTTCTAACACATCCCTTTCAAGCATTGCAGCCAATTCAGGATCAGGACCTTCATATTGTCCCTTCTTTGACTTACCGTCTTCACCATCACCATTCTATCCATAACATACACAATTGTGAGGACACAACCGTAGATAAAAGTTAAATGTTTCTCAAACTAGCTAAACAGGGATGCCATAAGCAAAGAGTAAACTGATAATCAGAGATGCTACACAATGTGATGATAATTTGGACACCAACACACACACAATAAACCCCAAAAGTCTGTACAATAATAATAACAAAAAAAGATGAAGTAAAAGAAAGAAAAAGAACTTCATTTATTGGCTGAGTTTCCAATAGTGAATGAACACTTGGAGACAACTGGCTCTGGATCCTAAGAAGAACATGTTCGATTAATGTATAATCAGAGATGCTACACAATGTGATGATAATTTGGACACCAACCCCCCCCCCCCCCAACACACACACAATAAACCCCAAAAGTCTGTACAATAATAATAACAAAAAAAGATGAAGTAAAAGAAAGAAAAAGAACTTCATTTATTTGGCTGAGTTTCCAATAGTGAATGAACACTTGGAGACAACTGGCTCTGGATCCTAAGAAGAACATGTTCGATTAATGTATTATAAGATCAAGCAAATAATTGATATTTGGTTGAGTCCACCAACCAAATTATCCTTAGAAACAACTTCTCCAAACAATGAAATATTGAAATGTGATACAGAAAATGTTCTCCAACAGACTGCCTCATAGAAGTTAGAACTTACAACTGAATCTGCCTTGCTAGACTTTCCAGAAACACCGCCTTTCTTTCCAGTAGTTGATGCTCGGGCCCCTGAGTTAACCCTACTTGTACCACCAGCCTTTGCACCACGACCAGTTGTAGCATTTCTTGTAGAGCCTCGAGCCCAAGTCCCATCTTGTGGAGGTTTCCGAGTACCCACTTGACCAGACCTTGTGGGTCTTCTACTTGTAGTATCTCTACTGGGTGGCCTCCATACATCAGGATCATGATCATCCATGGGACCACTTGATGAAGTAGGAAACTCATCTAATGGTTGAAAAACAAATGAGGATTTAGTAGATATTGGAGGTGAGGAAGGGCGTCTACCACTAGCAGTGGGGGTTTCTTTAAATGCCCTTCTCTCTGCATCTAGTTGCTTCACAACTTCAGTTTCCTCAGAAAGGGCTTTCTTAACATTCATCCATTTTGCACGAATTAAAGGGTCATCAACAGTGCTCAGGTGCCTGAAATCACAAAGAGCTTGAAACTTGTTCAAGTGAACTAACAAACTAACTAACTAGAGCACAATACAAGACACCATTAATGAATTAATAATTAAATAAAAAAAGAACATATACACCAAATTGATACAACTATGTGACAAGCATAATTAAGTTTAACAAGTAATTAATATGAACAAGACAAGTAATGTTGAGTCTTGAGAAACATAGGAAATGAGTCCAAATCCCTATTACCATTGATATGTAACAGTTCAAGCAAAAAAGCATGCACTTTAAGATGAAAAAGCAAAAACCCAGAAAAATGGGAGGGGGGAAGAAGAAGGAAGGAGAGTAGTACTTGTTGATCTGGGCAAGGGCGCCATCGAAGAAGATGATAGAGGTATCATAGAGTCCTTCAAGAGCGTACTCTCTCGCCAACTTGAGGTGCTCTTGCAACCCCGCCAACGAAGCCCCACCCATTGACATTCTCTCTCCCAATTTCTCCCAAAGAATCCAAATTCCCACACTTCACAAAATTTTCCAGTTCATAATCATGTGGAACAACAACAACAATCTCTCTCTCTCTGTGGTTTGAAGCACTAGCTGACGGCGCCGTTTAAACCCTGATAGAAGGAAAGTGAAATGACAGAACAGTCCCTGGGAAGGCAACGTTCGGTTTGGGATGGGCTTTGGAATTTCAGAATTGTTGGATGGGCCCACCAGCCCGCAACAACTTTGCAAATCAAAACTGAAATAAAAATGGGAGGAGGGTGGGTGCTGGCCCATTTTACCACAACTCTATTCATTTTTGCTTTCCTTTCTACTTTTCTCTCTCTCTTTTTGCACCCCCTCCCCCCCCTTTTTTTTAAATTTCCTTTGTTATTTGAATCCTTTGGATGGGGTGGTCAGTTTGGGTCACCATCTTATAAGTGATTCCATCATAGTTGTTTTTGAGATTTCAGCATATCATGTGCATAAAAATAATTGGTGCAACAAGGAAATGACCCTCCTGGTTAATCTGCATTTTTAATTGGTATAATTTATTCTTATAATATATTTACATGTATAAATTAATAATTTTATCACAATATCATTAAAACTAGTAACATAAATATAATAATTTATTTATGAAATTTTTTATTTGTGTGATTTTTTTCATTAATAATTGAATTCAATTATCAATTTTAATTATATTGTAGTAAAATGAAGTAAAGTGTACATTTAAATGAATTAAAAATATATTGCACCAATCGAAAAATTGGAGATAAAATGTGCATGAAATAAATTTATTTTTTAAAAATAAAATAAAATGTGGCAACATTGGATTTAAATTAGAGTGATGAGTAGAGAGGAGAGTCAGGAGACAACTATATAAGAAATATAAAACTTTAGAACTTTTGTAATCCCATGCCTAGATGACCTTCAAGTTAAATGACCATATGATCATATAGAAAAAGAATTCCAAAAGTTAGTCTATTAATTGAAGACATGTGCTCCTTACTTTGACTACCCACATTCAAACCTTGGATCATCATGTAAAAAAATTAATTCACCAACTAACATATTCGGTTCTTGGTACCCCATGCGGTGGTGGCGGATCTGGATTTGGTCAGCAATGTTGTTTACTGACTTTACTCTCACGAGTCACAAAAACTATTTTCTAAATTCTAATGAACCAGCTATCTATTTTATAATGTTGTATAAATAATACACTTATAAAAACTTATTATTTTTTCATTATTAAATTTCTCTAAATTTATAGTTACATCAAAAAATTTCTGCATACATTCAATTCAATGACTTTTAGCATATGTTGTTTCTTTTTATTATTTTTAAAAGTTGTTCAATCATATAGCATTATCCTTTAAATAAAATAGACACTGCAGAATCGAGATACAAGAATGTTGTTAAATACAGTGCGTTTTATACTATAGCATCCCTTTCTTGGTACAAGCTTTACCAGCACTACTTGCACACTTGGTCCTTGATATATAGGGAAACATATAGAGAGAAGAAAAAAAAAAGATCAACCCCATCATGAGGCATAAAACATTTGCATGTAATATAATTCAATGAATATAAAGGAAGTACATGCATCTGCATGGAACCACTGTTTTGAATATCAAAATGAAAATGATGAAACCTTGCTACCCTACAACTTAACCAGGTAGAAAGTAAATCCTCCATTTATTCAAATGCACCAATTGCAAACTTGCTTTGCTGGCAAATGGACTTTCTTTCTATTGATTTTTTTTCTCTTTGTTTCCCTTCGGACAGGGAGGGTTGAAGAGGTGGGGCAGGAGATGTACCAAGAATGATTTCAGTGCTGGCTTAGAAGTTACTGGTACTGCACCAATCCATCTCTAATCAATTCTTCCAAGCCTTTCCGCAGCCTTTCTGCAGCTGCTTTGCAATCATGCTCTGTCAAGCCTCCAAATGAAATTCTAAGATTGCCAGATGAACCACATGCACTTCCTGGGATTACAGCAATCCCATGCCTATTAGCTAGCCAGCAAACAACTTCAAAATCATCATAACCATGTCCATCTGGGAGCTTTGCCCATAGGTATATAGCACCTTCTCCTCCTTTTACAGAACCCTCTCCAAGAGGGGAAAGGGCCTCTAAAACAATTTCTCTGTTCTTGACAAGACTTTTTACTCGGCCTGTAACTCACTCAGGTCCCATTTCTAAGGAGCAGAGGGCAAGGTATTGTGAGATTATTGAAGCACGGATGGGAATGTTGTCTTGAACTTTGAGAAGTTGGGCAACAAGGCCTTCTACTTCAGATGGGTATGCTATCTGCAATAATCAAATATTTAGTCCAGACCAGCAGTGCTGATTTTTAACATTAATTAGTGAGGAAAAGTTATGAACTATGCAACTGAAAAATCTAACTACTATGCTGCATAAAGTGGAAGCAGTATAGGTTTGTAATTCATCATTTATACTTGGAAAAAAAAGGGGGGGTGGGGGAAAGAAACACTTGTCATAAAACAATTGTCAGAATTCTTACCAAACCTGCTTACCCTATGCTACAGGATAAAGTCAATGGATGTTTCTTCTTCTTTTTTTTCAAATAATACTATGGCAAGTTATATTAATTATTAGAAATGAAAAAAGGAGAACAACCTAGGCCAAAAAAATAACTACTGAAGTTGTGGACTTGTGGACTTCCTTGCATATTATGTTGCATTGCTTGAAAAATTACAAGCAAAATGACTTGAAGAAAATCGATGCCATAAGTCCAACAGGACATCACTTGCTTATTTACAGGTTCCAATGGTTGTATAACATGGTTGAGAAATCCAATGTTTCACCAAAAATGGTCAATTGGACATATAAAGTTCAATACTTCTCTCTCCTGCTGATGAAAATAAATGAAGACATTAGAAGTGTTACTTACATATCCAACCCGCCACCCCATCATTCCATATGCTTTTGAGAAAGAAAAAATTAACAATGTGATTTGCCTCCACACGAGTGTTTTAGACCATCTTACATAAAATACCTGCATGCATATTTATTAGAGAAAAGAGGGGAAGTACAACTTGGAGGATGACAAGAGATCCTCAAGTACAAGAAAATCTATATACAAGGAAGTGCAACCAAAAGATAAGAATGCAGGAAGTTGCCCAATCCATCTATACCTCCCTTGAAGCAGTCATGAGTAGAACATCAAAGAGAAGACAAAAATGTAACTCTATCCCAAATCAAGTTTGGGGTGTCATGGTGTTAAAAGAAATTATTAAAATATAAAATTGCAATACAAACGATAAGATTCAGAGACAATTGTAAAAGAATCTTTATAGGTACTATTAGTGAAGACTACTATGATGGCTTAAACATTGATTTAGCATTTCCTGACCAATGTGATATTTTAGAGACCACATAAGGGGCTGACCTCACTATAAGCGAAAATGATTCAAAAATTAATCTGAAATGATAATAAATTGAAAAACCTATCGATAAAATAATTAGGAATTGTCATGAACACAACCCATTATTTAAATGGTGTTTTCATGGTGCTAAGCAGAATAACAAGGACATAAACATATCTCTGTGACTTTTTTTTTTGTTCTCTTTCATAATCAAAGAAAGAAATATGATAGAATTTCCATTAGCAGAGTAATTTAAAAGGCGTTCTTTTTCTTCTCTGTTTCAAGATATTACTACATGGTTAATGTTCACAACTACACAACAGACATGAACTTCTCTCTTTCAAGCAGCCCTAAGCTTTACTGGAAACAAAACATTAGCCATGTTCATCACACGGTGTTAATTAATGGAAACAAACCATTAACCATGAGCGACCAAACAATGAAGCATATATCATCCATCTTTAAATTCAAGCAAATATCATCAGAAGTGAAAGTAAAACAATCACAACAAACTCTATTCACTTGATTTTCCAACCATTTTGTTCCTACAAGCCCGAGACTGAGAATGAAATGATTTCTCCAACCATTTTGTAAATGATTTATTAATTTGTTTAAAGAGTAAGAAATTACTTTTAATTCAATGGCATAGATTCATTTGTCTGGATGGTTAAGATAATGCCAAATTTTTAACAAGGAGTTTGGTTCACGGATTATTTTTTCATTTTCGGGAATTTTTACGTGAGAATGGTAGATTCTTATGTTTGATACAAGTTTTGAAAAAATATTCTCATCCAAGAATGATTCCCGAGAATGATTCTTAATCAATATTCCCACACTTTCATTCCTACGGGGGAGGTGGGTTTGCAACATTCCCTTGGCATGGGAATATTTTTTCCATGTGAAATGTCCACACTATCTACCATTCTATCATCATGTCATTAACCAAAAACTGTCACGTCATTGTCGGTGACCGCCATTGGCTACTATCGACTACCGTCCGCGGCAGTCAATCATCGAAATCCGATTACTCCCGTCATTGCCTCCAGTTGACGATGGCCAGTAACTTCAGCCACCACGTCGGTCATCGAAATCGACCAACCCTGCCACTGCCGGCGACTTTGACCACTGCACTAATCACCGAAATCTAGCAACCGCAAGCCAGCGGCAGCAGCTGACAGTGACCGATGACTTTAGCCACTACACTAATCACCAGAATTCGACAACTTCAACCACCACCCTAGTCACAAGAATCCAGTCTCCCCTGTCACCGCTAGAGGTTAACGGTTACAGGCGACTTTGGCTGCTGTCGCTGGTGGTTGAAGTCATTCTTAGAAAAGTTTTCAGTTAACCAAATGTAGTAATCATCATTCTTGGAAATATCATTTCTAGGCATGCTATTCCTGAAAATATTTTTTCAAACTTTGAACCAAACGCCCCCTAAAAGTCATGTGACATTCGTATGATTAAATCTTCGAGTTAAATATTTAACTGTTATGGACGGAGGAGTTTATTAAAATAATTATTTTAGTTTAAGTATTTAATAGAAAGAATTGATAATTCACACTAGTTCATTGTAAACACCTCAAAATTAAGGAGTGCGAACGTATTTTTCCCTCAAAAATTTATCTTACTATTAGAAATATAATTAGTTGGATATTAGTAGTTAGTTTGTTAACCTATATAAAGGCTTGATGTAATCACTTTGTATACACTTCACTCATTTTAATCAATATCAATTTTTGGCTTTATCTCAATTCTTTCTTCTTCTCTCCTCTGAACCATGAATCTTAATATGGTATCAGAGCGATACCACCTACCTTGAATTTTTTTTGTTGCATTCTCTTTTTCTTTTCTTTTCTTAGTTTATTTTCTTTTCCTTTTTCAATTTCTCGTTCCTCTCATTTTTCATTTTCACGTGCTGCTGCATTTTTTTCTAGATCTGGTTCTTTGCATTTTCTAGATCTGGTGTTTTAGCTCTTTAGACGATCTTTGAGGTAAACGAGATGGTGCTTCGTTTCTTGATTTTCTTCAGATATGGTTTCAGCATTGCCGGAGGAAGCTTCTCATCGCCTTTTTCCCAGTAAATCATTGGGTTTTCATCTATACACGTTATTGCACGTTGTTCTTGATGGATTTGATATGATCTGTTCTTTAAGTTTTGTAAAATGGACTGATAATGGCCAAGATCTGATGGTTCCTTGGAAAGATTCCAAATCCTATTCTCAGATGTTCAGATTTGGATGGTGCGTGCGCTTCTCTTCAATTTTAGTGTTCTTATTTGATTTCCAGCTTTGAGGTCACGAAATTGATGAGCTTGTTGCTCTTCAGCTTCTTTGTTAGTGTTACTGTTGGCATCAGGTGCCAACGTTGAAGAAGATCTAGGATTTGCTGGGCATTTTTAGAGTTGTAGTTGTTGATCTCTAATTCCTTCTTCTTTACTACCAAATCCATTATTGGTTGTTAATACCCCAAAGGATATTCCTTGCGTGTTGCTTTGGCTTACGAGTTGTGGTCAAGAGCCACAACTACCAAGTTTGCAATTTCTTTGACACTTTGCGCTTTTGATGGAATCTACCAAGTTTGGATTGAACTGGAATTTATGAGTCGAATTTTATTTTGGTATTAAGTGTCTTCTATTGGTTCAATGTTTTTTTTGTTAATCTTTGTTCATCCTAAATTGGCTTTGTTGTAAGCCTCTGCCTTTATGTTAGTTAAGCATTTTTCATTGTTTTAGCTTCTGCCTTTGTTAGGTGGTTAAACATGTTTGCTTCTGTTAAGTGGTTCAGCTTTGAGTTGTAGCTTCTACTTAATGGTTAAGCCCTTGCCTTATGACTTTGATGATTGTAGCTTTTGCCTTATATGGTGATTAAGTTTTGTTCATATTCTTTTCAGCCGATGTATTTCCCTTTGATTTGATAGGGTTTTGTCTTGCTCATTCTAAGCTGGAAGTGTTGTGGACACCTTCTAACTTGCGGGAGGCTATTAGAAATATAATTAGTTGGATGTTAGTAGTTAGTTTGTTAGCCTATATAAAGGCTTGATGTAATCACTTTGTATACATTTCACTCATTTTAATCAATATCAATCTTTAGTTTTATCTCAATTATTTCTTATTCTTTCATCTGAACCATGAATCTTAATACTTACTCCAATAAGAGTGTAAGCTATAATATCCAGGCTTGTCCACTAAAATTGAGAATATGAGAATTTATGGCCTTCACATAATATTCACACAGTACCAACTGAGGGTTAGTTGAGCTGGTAAGCAAATTCACCCCCATGAAATAAGACGCAAGTTCGAATATCAGTGAGAATCACTCTGGTTGGGAGACAGCAAAAATCCTTATGTTCTAAGTTGTCGACCATGGATTAGTCTCATATAGAATCAAAAAGCCTAACCTGTGAGGATATTGTGGGGCGCCACTCAATCCAAAGAATTAATTAGAGTGGTTGACAAAAAAAATATATATTCATGCAATGAAAATATATTACTTAATTCTCATTTTATGTTTTGTTTCCACTACACAGTTGCTATATTCATCAATATGCCTTTTTGTTATCCTTGAGATAAAGAATGTGTTTCTGGTTCATCTGTTTCCGTAGATATGTTTTTCTTTCTTGGCGTATGAAGATATTGTTTCAAGTTCATGATATGTATATAATTAATAATTCTTATGTGAGATCTTATAGATTTATTATAATTTGATTGCAATATAAAAGAAAAGAGGAACTTGTTAATAATTGTAAAAAAATTTCAAAAGTAAAAAATTAAAACGAAAGTAACATTTAAAAGCAATATGTTGACATGAGAGAGAACAAAAGGAGAGAATTTAGTAAAAGAGAAAGAAATAGAATAGAATAAAATTAATGGTGGTTAGAATTTCCATAAGAGAAAAAAAGTGACTCAAAATTAAGTTAAAAGTCAGACAATTTAATTATGGAATCTAAGAGTAAATCTTGTTCTATATATTTAATTAGAATTAGAAAGTCTCCCTCTCAACCCATGCATCGAGGAGGGATCCTAAATGCGGATCCATGAAAAATTGCATCATGTTGTTTTTCTTCCAAAGCTTCAAGCAATGGATGCGATCGATTTTTCATTTTCTTTTATTGTTAATGGCTCCCCACCCCCCACAACCCGCTCTCTTATTTTCATCAGATTAGTTAATAGAATGTTCTCTACTATTAGGACGTCAAGCGTTAGGGTTTTTCATGGATAACTTTGAGATATTCATATATATATATGAAGAAAATTCATTTCTTTTTCCTCTTAAATGATAGGAACTTTTTATTGGAGTACTATGGATGCATCTAGAAAACAACCATATGTTTTCATTGTTTGATTTTTTCTTTTTAAAACATGAGAATAAATGCAAGTTGTTTATTTTAATCTTAACAAATGAAAGCTCCTTCTAATCGAATGCAGAAAGAAACCAATAATAAACACACACAGTACTCCTTCATCATTGCCGTCTTCGTCCTCCCCTAATAAACCTAATAATTGGCATGATGAACACAAGGAATTTAAGCCTCAACAAGGGGACCGTGGCTTTGGCTTCAATTGGGTAGGTGTTGTCCACTGGCTAGCATGATGTGATGCATGGTGAACACATGGGTTCAGAAAACTTTTTGAAAAATGTTGAAATCAAGTGATTAATTAATATATCAATATTAATAGCGAAGCCTTATATCATTCCACTAGATAAATCGATTAGATTGATCAATTGACGTCATTAAAATATAATTAACATCAATTACTACTATATCAACTCCAAATTTGAATGATTAAATATAGTTTTATCCATTTTAGTTTCATTGGAAATAAAACTATTATTTACTAAATCGCAATTCCCAAGTGCCCCTCTCCCAAAAGTTCAAGACACAAAAAAGAGAAAGGAATTTACGTGGAAGAAGTATTATGGATCTATGTTGACTCACACACACATATCCTCTCTTAGATCATTTTGATTTGGTATGCAAAGTCTTCTAGGAAATATTACATTACAATTTGCCAAGGAGAGGATTTAAATAAATTGGGCACTGATCTTTCAAAAATACGATTAGTTAAAGCAGAGTTTAAAATTTGTGTTAAATTAAATAATAGTCTAGTGCTAGAATATTCAAAAGGGTTGGTTACGACTTAGGACTTACGAGGAAAGGTTGTTGCCCTTCATGTGGGGTCTAGATAAGCCACATGCCACTTATATATCTGTCATAAAGCTGCTAAGTCACGTGCTAATCATATTAAATTGTCCCTGTTTCCTTTAAATCTTCCTTATCCTATGTTTCAAAAAATTTCAAAACATTTCAAGTTTTTAATTGCTTTGTCGTTTACTCTATTAACATCCTTCCATCAACCGCTTCCCACTCTGTCTACCTTCTTTAGTCAGAGTGTGTTTATGACGTAATGGAAAAATTTGAATTTGGATGGTGTCACTCACACTGCTAACAGTAACACTGGATGCTTGAGCAACCGTTCATATTTTTATGGGCAACCCAACAACGTTGGAATTGACAATATGGGAAAAGATTAATGACCACAAAATTAGGTTTTAAATTGATTGAATAAATATGGGAAGCCAGCTTAAATTTGTCCACTCACAATTAACAACCTTTCTCAATGTTGCTAATAGCAACTGCTTACCTCCTCTCCTTTAACATGCTTGTGGTAATTATCTTATATACTATATAACGCTGGACTTCCATGCATCCAATGAATAACATGCACAATATTATATTTCACTCCCCAAGGAAAAGTTTAGTACTATAACACTAGACTTACTCTATACTGTAGTAGTATGTGTATATAATGGATTAATTTCATGAAAAAGTTTGAGTTTTCAAGAGTTCTACCTTATATTCATTATATCGTTATATATATATATATATATATATATATATAATAAACATGTATTGTCTTTTAAAATAATTTAATAGACAAAAATGTAAAACTCTTAAAAGCTTGAGCTTTTTATAAACTCACATTCTCTACATTCACCCATATGTAATATATGATAGCTTGCCAAGAAGATTATGGATTTTTTTTTTTAAATAAAAACTATTCTATTAGTCTTTTAAATTGTGAAATATTCATATTTTATGGGTAACAAAAAAAATTAAATTATGATAATTCGTTAAAAAAAGCATTAGTTGCAACGATTTTGACTTGAAGTTGAGTTTATGCATGTAAGATTGGCTCTTCAAATTCTTTATTTCTTTGATTTAACCTAATGGACAGGCTTCATGTTGATAGATATTATTGGGAAAAAGTGTAAAAAAGAACAAAGAAGCATAGTATGAAGGATGCAAACATGGATTTTTATTTAATTGCTATCTTTTTTTGGCCACAAAATGGCAAGAAAGCAAACATGGATTTGATATAGAAACAAGATCAACGCACGCAAAACAAAAGGTCTAGGCTTAAGATGCATAGATCAATAGAAAAGTGCCCCAAAAATCCACATGTCATCTTCGTACTCATTCAAAATTTCAACTTTCAGTAAAGAATCTACACTCTCTCCAATTTAACATTCTTAATACTTAAAAACCTAAACTTCGGAATGACCAAACTACCCATAAGTTTTACGTACAGAATAGTCGAGTGAAGTGCGAACAAGTTACAAGTCAACGAAGCATGATGAAGATGTAATAAAGGGACAACCTAAGGGTGTATAGGTAATTCAGAACCTTAAACGACCATGAACGGTCTTTACTCTTTACCTTTTGATTCAAATAGTCAACTATTAAGCCTTGTTATATTATTATTATTATTTTTTTATTTTAAAAAATAATTCTTCTTTATTATTTTATTTTTAAAATTATCTTTTCCTCCATAGTTTCACAAAGATTTTAAACAAGCACATCCCGCTCACTCTCTTCCTCTTCCACAGCTGTTCCCTACAAAGACTTGGAGCTGTCTCTTTCTCTCTCCGTCTGTCTGTCTGTCTGTCTGTCTGTGAGCTACTATCTCTCTTCAATGGAGGTCTTGGAGCTTGCAAGATAGAAGCAGGTCATTCTTCATAATCATGCATTACCTCATGTAAAACAAACCAAAAATGTTTGCTTTTTATACTATTTTTTACATGTCAAGTCTTTGAAGAAATGAAGGTATCTTGAA
This sequence comes from Styphnolobium japonicum, assembly GCA_023212625.1. Taxonomy (NCBI): domain Eukaryota; kingdom Viridiplantae; phylum Streptophyta; class Magnoliopsida; order Fabales; family Fabaceae; genus Styphnolobium; species Styphnolobium japonicum. The sequence continues at coordinate 5,722,998 of JALBWW010000007.1, read as the reverse complement.
GTCCTTTGTGGGTGGGTTTGTGGGTAATGTTGCTTCCTAGTCATTTGGTTTTCGTTAGTAAGCTTAAATGAGCTTCAAAGGAACAGAGCATTTTAAGGTTGAAGAGTGGTTTATACTAAAATCTAGAAATTTTGGAATGTGGATTTGCAAGGGCAAAGAAAGTTGTTCATCTACCTATTACTTTGCCTAAAAGCTTTTCTCAACTTCTTCCCCACCTCTGGGTTTGGCCATGTTTGCTGAGAAATTATTGTTGAGTTTCTTTATCTTCCCTTTCAACTGTTCAAAACTCTAATGTGCACTCTACATGCACCTGCTTCAACTTGAATACCCTTTTTTTTCTTTTAACATTTATATTTCTCATTGGTTATCTCGTGGGAAATTATATTTTTTAATTTGTAAGGACACATTCCTTGTGTCATGTTGAGAAACTTCAATGGAAGAATTTCTTAAATAAATAAATAAATAGAGATCACAACTAATCAAATTTCTTGAAGCAAACTGAGCTGCGTGATGAAAACAAAAGTTAGGCCCTGGCCTGATCTTAAATGTTAGCTACTGTCAATAATTTTTTTTTACATTCTTCCCCCTTAAATGAATATTTTCGCTTCAATTAGACCTTATGTTGATCTGCTCTGCTGTAAAAAAAATAAATTGTAATTTGTGGACTCTCTTTGTGCCTTTGTCATTATGGGGTTTTTATGCTTGATGTTATTTCAGGTGTGGCAATTGTATGATTGATTTCAAATTTCAAATAACACAGAGAATCCAAAATTTACTCACTTTCTGCATTTGAAAACATAGACCAGGAAATTGCTAAATGTGGATGTGAGTACTTAAATGTTCAAGTGAAGTGTGTTTCATTGATGTCAGGTTGCTGATCCACTTCAAAAATGTTGTCACTGACTCACTGATAAGAAAAAATAATACATAGATGGGTCTTTATTGTTTCCTTACTTGGATTTTCATGCATTTGGTTCCTTGACACTCTCAATCTGTGTTTACTAATAAACATTGCTGTTGTGGATTCCTGATGCTTTTCCTTTCTCATGATTTGGTCTTTATGTTGCAGGATTCACACATCAAGATTTAGTGCCTGTACTGTTTTCTGTTCTTCTGATCTTGCAGACATGAAGAAAGAAAACAGTATCACGTTGAAAGCTGGAGAGCTCCCTGGTCGATTGACTCGTGCTCGAGCTGCTGCTTTTCGTGCATCTGGGCAGCTGCCCCCTTTGAAGGAGCCAGCACAGCGAAATCAGAAGCAACCACTACTAGCCAATCCAAAAAGAGCAGTTTCTGATAATACATGTCTTCAACGTAAAAAGAGAGCTGTTCTTCAGGATGTCACTAACTTTTGCTGTGAAAATACATACAGGAGCTGTTTCAATTCAACTAAAATTCAGGTTGTTATCCACATCCGGTTGGCTGTAAATAAGCTCCAACTATTTAGAGCTAGAAATTATTTTATTTTAAATGTTCCCATCATTGTTAAATGTTTCTTTTCTTCTTGAAATTTATTAATGAATTGATAACATATTCATGGAAAGTTACTCTCTTCCTCCTTCTATATTTGTGAAGCTAAGAATTTCCATGTAATTTTTCTGAATGCCAGGCTAAGAAAAGCAAGCTGGCTAAGGCTGGTCAAATTAATGTTTCCAAAGTGGTTCCTTCCGTTGCTGTGGAGCTACCACAACTTCAAGTTGACTCAAAAGCAAAGAGTTTACCAGAGACAGGGCTTAGATCAGAAGATTCTATGTGCTCAAACAATTTGGAAAACAATGCACTTCTTCGGCTGAGTGCCAACGAATGTGGCAAGGGTGATAATCTGCTTGAAAGTCATACTTCTGGAATATCTTCTCAGCCTTTAATTTCTCAGAAGAAAGGTTTTTCTGTCTATTTCTCACCCACAAGACTGAGACATTAATATGCCGCCCTGCATATTAAGCTTCTTTAGTGTAGGAAATGGTCTGTGCATTACTCAAATACACCATTTTGACTACATTAAATATTGTTTACTTCTACTATATTTTTATGAAGGACTATTTGATGAGTGGTTCTGCTGAACCTAAATCAGTTAGTATATGGAGTTCAAAGGAAAATTAGCTTCTAAAGTCTGAGGTTGTTTAGCAATCAAATGTCTATTTGTTTTCTTGGTGTGCAGTATACGTTATTATGGTGGTGGTCAAGCAAACATCATATCTCTTGGGAGACAATGATATTGGTTGAGTAAACTAATATTTGCTTGATTAATGAAAAAGAGACAGAAAGTTAGTTAGTCTTAGTGGACCTAATTTGCAAATTAAATGTTTAATCTTTTTCTGTTGCAATATATTCCTTCAGAAATCATAAGTTCTTATCATACTGCGAATTGTCATTGCTAACACAGCTGACCTGTATAACAATCAAGCTTTCTTGTATAGAGAAATTTGAAGATTATTTATTTCCTTCTTAATATTATAAACAATTGTTGCTTGGAAGCTTATTATTCTGACAATAATTTGTAATTACGTATTCAATATAATGCTTTTCCTTGGGTTAGTGAATTTGTTCAAGACCTTCATAAAAAGAAACTATTTCTTAGTTGATATAATTTTCATGTTTTTTCTCAGCTGTTTATTGTCCAGTACTGACAGGCATATACAAATTGTTGCAGCCAAGAAAGGTAGCCTTTCTGAACTTTTGAGTGCATTAAAGGATCCAGACATCAGTAATATAGATGCTGATCTTGAAGATCCTCAATTGTGCAGCCTCTATGCTGCTGCTATCTATGACAACTTGCGTGTTGCTGAGGTTTGTGTCTTGAATACCATGCCATTTGTATGCAACAGTCTTCTCCTGTCCTATAAAGCCTTAATGCCCCTACCAACTTTGGTTGCTTTGAAACTTGAAAGTTACGAAAATATATTCATACTTTTTCTGCCAGTGTTTTCATGTTTAAGATTAAGAACTCACTTCTTTCCACATCCCCAATAGTTACGGAAAGAAAAAAGGTCCTTTCTTACAAAAGCTCTATATATCCATCCATTAATTTAATGGAGTGCTGATAGATAGAAATATTCACCTCAGCAGCACTGATTGGGGAGCTGATCTTTAATTTGATAGACATCATGAACTTCCAAAGATGATTTTGCAGCCAATAGTAAAAGTTTTTTAATTATATAAATGATTGCTTATATTGAACTTCGTGATTAGGACCATAGGATCCTATGATGGAAACAAGATTTAAGGTAACAGAGCTCCTAAGATAAATTTTCAACTTGATGATTTTATTTTATTTTCCTGTTAACCCTTTACTAGAAAGCACTTTTTAAATTTAAGATTTTTCATATGTCATTATATAATCAATAATAGTTATTACTGTACAACAGTAACCAAGCCTTATGCCACTAGGTGAGGATAAAAGGCTGCACTGACATGTTGGGTGCAACCTTGCTCTGCATATGCAAAAGATAGTTATAAACTTTATAATGTACATGATAAAGCATATATTTGACTGAAACATTGTGGGATGCTTGGTTTCTAATTGTTCTAAAAAATGGAATACAGAATCACCATAGCCTTTCTGTCATCTGTTTTCTTTAATTTTGTTTTATATCTTAATTTCTATGTCAAATATTTTATTTTTCAGCTTGCTAGAAGGCCTTATCCTAACTTTATGGAAACAGTGCAGCAAGATATCACTCAAAGCATGCGTGGGATACTGGTTGATTGGCTTGTAGAGGTTTGCATCATTTCATTTCTAATATAATACAGAATGTTGGACTTTAAAAGGTAACACGGGAAATTTAGCGTTACATAGATGATAATGATGAAGTGGTAATATGGCAAAGATATGAAGATCATTGCTTATAATTAGGAATTTAGGAGTTACTTCATTCACGATGCTCGAGGATACAAATATCCAAGATGTATGACATGGGGATCATAATGCCCCAAAATAAGTGACAATGTTCAATTTAGAATTGAAGCCATCACAGGAGAGGGGAGACACAAGGAATGGCATGAATAAGATTGACTAAGAACCATGCTGTTGGGGTCAGGGTAGTAGAAAGTGTAATTATAGAGTGGATTGAAAAACCAAAGAGATTCCATGAGGACCGTGGAGGTTTTTAAATAGTTCTTGGAATAATTCTATTTCTTGCTAATGAATCAGCCTAAGAATCCTCCTAACTACTTAAAGAAGAAAGTATTAAATGCTTTTTAGGTTCCCAATATAAATGTTTGTACTTTTTCATTTAATACTTTCTGTCTCAAGTAATTAGGAGGATATAACATTACTCTAAATGCATGAGTTGGAAGTAGCTTTAACATTTATAGGAATTTGATAAACAAGGAAACAAAATTTCTGTTATCTCAGTTAGTGATGGTTTTCTTAAGGTCTTTTGATGGTAGTGTCTAACTGTCAACATTGATCATCCACTATTTTTTTTCACATTCTTAAGATAGTCTTACATGAAAAGCAATGCTTTGGAAATGGCAGTGGTATGAATTTTTTTGTGGAGAAGGCCTCCCCATCTCCCATGAAGTTTAAATTTCCAATGTCTATAGATATAATGCTCAAGTCATCACAAACTTAGAGATGTTTGTTAAGCCTAGCTCTTGCATTGTAGCTCAAAGTTGCATGGAATTAGAGAGTATCAACAATTCTCTTTCTGTCACTTCCAATTCTTGTTCTGTTGCTATTTTTGGATTTTAAATTTTTGTTCAAACATATTTTATGTACTTCCGAAACCAAGTTGTGTTTTTGAATGCTATTCAAATAGTTATAAATCTCTTTCTTCAATGAGATATGAATGCTGCATTTATTACCTTTTTGTTTAACTGTACTTTTAGGTTTCTGAGGAATACAAATTAGTACCAGACACTCTTTACCTCACTGTATATCTCATAGATTGGTTTCTCTCCAAAAATTACATTGAAAGACAAAGACTTCAGCTGCTTGGCATCACCTGCATGCTAATTGCCTCGTAAGTTATCAAATTCAATGAAGTTGACTTCATGCCATCTCATTCATATTCTTCAACTGGGCATATGTAATTACATTCATGATATCATGATATTAAAACTCAATTTTTTCAGTTGAGTTGATGCTGTTGTATGGTTCCATATTATTCCTTTATGCTTCTTGTTGAGAAGACAATGTGCTATATCCTTGTTTTTATGTCAATGAATGGTCATCCAAGAAAGAGATTATCTTTGATCTTTGAGATTTTGACAATTTGGATTAGGCTGTCTTTCTTTCAATGCCACAATCCACGTGCTTGGCTGTAAATTAATGGACTGGGTTTAGTTGTACAGCACCGAGTTCTTTAGTTAAACTAAGAATTCAAGTGACAAATTACTAGTGACTAGCAGAATCTGGGTACCATCCATTGTAATGCATTAGGAAATGTTCATTTGTATTCTGCTTTCTGTGATTGAAGGAAGTACGAAGAAATTAATGCCCCACGTATCGAAGAATTCTGCTTCATCACAGACAACACATACACAAAAGCGGAGGTATGTCCTACTTTTTCAACAATAAATGATTAATGCCCATAGAGATTAAACAAAAGTTGATAATAATAGTATTTTCCAAGAATTATTGGACTCTTTGCAATTGATAAATAATGTGAGTGGCAGGTACTAAAATTGGAGAGTCAAGTGTTAAAATCCTCTGAATATCAACTGTTTGCTCCCACTACAAAAACTTTCCTCAGGTGCTTGTTGACATTTTTATCATTAATAAATCCATACAAAAAAATAAAAAGAAAATTTCAATGTGTTATTGGGAGATTCTTATGTAATTGTCTCTACATTCTTGGTTCTTAGGAGGTTTCTTCGAGCAGCACAAGCTTCTTACAAGGTGAAAAGATTGATCTGCTGCAATGCTGCTTGGTCCAGAACATGCCAAATTGTTTGCTTCTGAACTTTTGAGTATTACTAATCACTTACCTACTGAAAAAATTGCAGAGCCCTAGCCTTGAATTGGAGTACCTGGCCAATTACCTAGCTGAACTAACATTGATGAACTATGCTTTCTTGAATTTCCTTCCTTCTATCATTGCTGCATCAGCTGTATTTCTTGCCAGATGGACATTAGATCAGTCAAACCACCCATGGGTTAGTGTCTCATTCATATTTTCCTTCCGTATGAAGTTTTGTAAAGGAAGCATGACCCTCATTGTTTATTGCAGAATCCAACTCTTCAACACTATGCCTGTTACAAAGCATCAGATTTGAAAACCACAGTTCTTGCATTACAAGATCTACAGCTGAATACCAATGGCTGCCCTCTAGCTGCCATCCGCACAAAGTACAGGCAAGACAAGGTATAGCAGATTAAAAAAAAAATTCACTATATTATATGTATTTTTGAACTTGAACTAGTAGTAGAACTATTTATTAGTAACTTGCATGATGTTCATTATGAAATTCTCTGAAACAGTTTAAATGTGTAGCGGCTTTGTCTTCACCAAAACTGCTTGAAACTCTGTTCTGAAGATAAAGATGATTGACAAGTCAATGCAATGGACTCCTAACTGATATGTACACAATACAGAAACCATGTCTAATCTAATCCTCCCTTCAACTTCCATTCATTTATCCATGTCCATTCTTTAAATATCTTTTGTATTATTGTATATACATTTCATGACCTTTGGTTGGGGTTCATGATCTTCATGCTAAACTTTCTGAGATTGAACCCCAAGATCAGGCATCTCGCCTTGGATATTTTGAACTCAGATGTAGTAATGGTTATTGTTGTTGACTTGTTGGGTGTGGCAATGACATCTACTGATTAGGTCCTTCTTGTAAGTTTTCTAGTTGTGGGTTTTGGTTGATTCTTTTATTTTTCACTGTGAACTTAACCGGGGTGCAACTATCCAACTACTGAAATTTGTCATTCAAATCCTATTTCTATTAAATAATTTCTGCGATTTTATATATCTCTGAAAACTTACCAACACAGATCTACTTTGCCGCTTCTTGATACAAGTTGTGAAACTTGAGAATTTACGTAAACTTGTGGAGCTCTAATAGTAATAAGAGTTTACATATTTTAAAAATATTATTTAAGAAGGTTTCTTTGGTACCTTTGTATTTTGTGAGGGTACTGATACTTATTCATAATTAAATGGTCGATATTTGATCACATATTTCATTTAGTTGAAATATAATTATTTTATTTATATTTTAACTAAATAGGACATATAACTATATATTAGTCACTAATTATTCAAGGTATCAGTTCCAAATGAATTTCCATTATGTAAAACATATATCCTAGTATCCAAACATAATGTAATAGCATATCCATAAGTAATATTCAACATTTCAACTCCATAACAAATCAAACAAAAATAATAAGGTGAAATTATAACTCTATACTTGACCTAACTAGTATATTATACTTAGTCTAACACTTAAATTATTTTGTAGTTTAACAAAACTGAACAAAAATAATAATAACAACATAAAATTCACTTCATAAATCCAATATATATAGCAGAACAAAGACAATTCAACTAAATACCCAATAAAATCAACTAAAATTGTGCGCTTTGAGGCTAAAATAATGTGTAAATCTGAGCTTGTAAACTCAATAAAATCAAGAGTTTATCAATTATGTGAAAGTTTACTTGAACTTATACGAGTTTGATAAAAAGAAAGTTTACATGCGATTTAACTCGTTTTGTGTCCTGAAGATCATAACTCATTTTATGAAAGCTAATATGAAAAGGCTTGGAGAACCACAAAAAAAATTGAATAGACTTGGCACTTGAATCTAAAGTCAAGAGAAGTAAACTGCTAATAGCATGTGTTTTGAGGAATATTTCAACATGTTAAGCTTCATAGCTCAATCATTTGAGGCAAATATAACCTGATTTACTAACTTGTGTTGGTCTAAGTGGAAGAAACTTGGTCACCTTAAGTATGTTGTTCTGAGTTCGATACTTGGGGCGGTATATATGGAGTAAACGTAGTTAGGAGGAATCTCCGCTTCACGCGTCTGACCGTATTCCGTAGGATTAGTCTCTCGTCTTTCAAGTGAGAGGATATCTTGATTTTAAACAAAAAAAAGAAAATATGACCTATGTTATTGTTTTTATGATAAAAAAAAATGATTTCATGTGTATCTATTATATAAATATTTTCATGATTCAACATAATATTGTAATTTTTAATAATATTTGATTTTGTTTTGAAATGTATAAAATTATACTGTCTTTATTTTTCATGTATTTTATATAGGACGGATAAATGTTTGAAGAAAAATATAAGAAATAATTGTTTGATAAAATTTTAATATAAAATTTTATTTTATTTTTTAACACAAAAAAGTTACAATTTTAACAAAATTTAGCAACAATGAGGATAATTTATTTAATTTTTACAAAGGTTGAAGTTATTATTTTTTTAATGAAAAAATATTGATAAGTGCAGTATTAGATATTATATTTTATTTTGATATTGCATTTATTTTTTTTTAAATTTAATAACTACTCTTTATAAAAAATAATTATAATTACAAAATATATTTATTTCATTAAAAAACGTAAAGTAACATGAATAATAACAATTTTTTATAATAAAATAACTATTTTTTAAGTAATAATACATTTAGTAAGAGTCTTTGACATCAAAGTAAGATAAAATAGCTGACGTATCAATAATTTTTCTTTTTGACAATTTCCCCTTAGAATTAACAAGAATGATGAGATTGCTGGGTTTTATAAATCAATAATAACAATGGGCAGATTACAAAGAAGAACAAAAGCAAGATTTTTTTTATATTTTCTATGGTCCTCCTCATTCCAATCTCATTCTCAAGTCATTCATTCCAGTACTCACACCAAAGTGGCTGGCAAAGACAAATAAAAATGGCTACTTTGAATGGCTAACACTGCTCCATTGCTGATTTCTCTTGCAGCTTTGGCATCTGCAAGTAGAGAGAGAGAGAGAGAGGCACACATAACAAAAATGGCTACTTTGAATGTCTTATGTCAGCCATGTCAGCCTACAATTTCACCTTCTTTCTATTGTTCTAACACTAACAACCATGCCTATATTAATTCTAACAATTGTAAATTACATTTGTGTTCCAATTCTCGTCACCACCCTGTTCTATCTTCCCTCTGTGCCCCCACCCAATCAAACTCTTCTAAGCTCTCTCAAATGCCAACCCACTCTTCAAAGTCAGGTACTTCTTCTTCTTCACCATATTCAGTTTATTGAATTAACTCAGTTGTTAACTATAATGGTATTTGGGTTCTATGATATTGCATGAATGAAAAGGCTGAAGGAAACCCAAAATTGGATTAATTTACCTGTAGGTAATAAGAGAAGAGGAACCGGAAGAAAGGAAAAAGTGAATAAAAACACATAGCATTGCTTCTCTTTTTTTTTTTTTCTAGGTTACAAGTTTTCATTTTTTTGGTTGGGAGTTCAGTTAAACACAATTATATAATCTTATTAGATTAATGTTTTTTTTTTTGGGGGGGAGGGGGGGGGAGGTATATGTTTACTCAGGTTACTAATTTTGAGAATCAAACTTTTCTGAGAAATTTGAAGCTTAATAATTTATTCAACTCAGCCCACTTTGTGACTAACCTGGGATTGCATGCTTGATTCTTCCTTGATGAAATTCATACCAGATTATTAGGTCTTCTATAATGTCCTTTCTGTTAAAGCTTCAACCAAATTTCAGAATCTTCTTTCAGTCAAAATAGGAGAAGGAAAACTAAAATGAACAATAGAAAGATCCTCTTCCAAATTTGTATTGGGATCTCTCCGCTTTTCTTATATTTATAATGGGTATGACTGTGTTGCTGAAACTCCCTTTCAGCCATTGCAAAATGAATATACTGGATCTTGGAATAATTTAATGTTTTGCATTATTTGAAAGAATTAATAATTGATATTTTAGTTTGCCACGAAATTAGTGCATCAACTGCTACATTATCCCATACTGCTGGAATTCATGTATGGAATCTTTAATGTACAATTACAATTTCTTCCTACAGGCAGTGGAAGTTCATGGCTGCAACATGGTTACACTACATCAAGTACTGCTGCCCGCAATGAGTACAGGCAGGGTCCTTTATATTCTGTATTTCCCACAAAACCTGCTGAAGTTTCCTCTGTGCAGGACCTTTTTGAATTTATATGCTCAGGACCTTTGCTAGACAAAATAGGTGTGACACAAGAGAAGGTGGCAGAGTCCATAGATAAGTGGTTATCATATGGTCGGCACCTATGCCGATTGTTTCAACTTAATGAATTGTACCTAACAGTGCCTCAAAAAGTTAGGCTCTATCACTACTATATACCAGTCTTTCTCTGGTGTGAAGATCAAATCGCTCAGCATCAGTCCATGTTCAAAGATGAAGAAGATATTCCTCCTTTAGTGGTATATATATTTGGCTTCCACAATTCCCTCTCTCTCTCTCTCTCTCTCATATTTTGTTTTATGTATATATTTATGTTATGCATCTTATTATAAATGTTCTACATCTTTTACTGAATAATAATGATAATCGCAATTTTTTTAATAAAAATAATGGTAATGATAATAATTGTAATAAAGGTATACATAAGCTGTACCTGCAACTAAAAAAATAGGAAGTTTTTTATTTATGTTAAAGAGCCTCCCAATTTTTTCACGTTGTAATTTGTATGACTCAGATTGGATTTAGTGCTCCCCAAGGCTGTGGAAAGACAACCCTTGTCTTTGCTCTTGATTATCTTTTCCAAATAACTGGCAGGTAGGCTCTGAACTTTGAAGCAACTGTGATTTTGAGTTTATCCTTTGTTGTAGTGACTATCTAAAAGGGACATTAGTTAACAAATTGCTGATACCTGTCAAAATTTTCAGGAAGCCCGCAACAATATCTATAGATGATTTTTATTTGACGGCTGAAGGTCAGGTATATGGAAGCTGTAATCTACTTTTGCCTTTTCCATTGATGCTCCCATCTTGATCTTTTTCTTTTGTTTGGCTGACAAATTATATTTGGATTGTAGAATAAATTAAGAGAAACTAATCCAGGAAATGCACTTCTTGAGGTAACCATCCCCATGCTTTGTTAAGTGAAGTAGTGAACAGTATATTGTCTAGGGACATTGTGACAACTAGGATATTTTGCTTGCCTTGTTTCTTTCCAGTTGCGTGGAAATGCAGGAAGCCACGATCTTGCTTTCTCTGTTGAAACTCTGACAGCTCTAGCCAAATTGACAAGAGAAGGTGTCTCTGTAATTAACTTTTATCTTTTTATCATCTTGTATTCTATGTATAATTCCTTGATATTTGAAGTTTCCAGGTATGAAGATGAAGTTACCTCGATATGATAAAGTAAGGGCACAACTGCATATTTTGGTTAATTAGACAATTTTTTACTTTGTAGTTGCTAATGTTGATTTGCCTGGCTTTGCAGTCTGCATTCAATGGGAGAGGTGACCGTGGTGATCCTTCGACTTGGCCGGAAGTTGAAGGGCCTATTACGGTAAGAGAATCTTGAATTGTAACTCTTGAGCTGCTTCTTACAGGTTAGGTTCATTTGGTAAAAAATGACCCTACACAGATGAACAAATATTACTGAAGTGTGTGAAGTTCATAACTGCCAAAATTTACCCTCCTCCCCAACCAAAAAAGGAAGTGCATGACTTTTTTTAAGTTCTGAGGACGACAATATCTAGCTTTGAAAAAATGGGATTTTCTGGCAGAACCCAAATTATAATAAGATAGGTGGGGTTAGTCTTGCCATGAAACAAAGACTGGTTATGAAACAAAGACTGGATTTCATCACACTTCCATTTCCTTTCAAATTGTTGATCCTTCAATTACCATGGATGGCCTTTTAGGTTGTGTTGTTTGAAGGTTGGATGCTTGGTTTCAAGCCCCTTCCAGTGGAAGTTGTAAAGGGTGCTGATCCCCAGGTTAGAATTAGACATTTACCTTTTTCTTTCTTAATTCACATATTGAGTTGATTGATTATGCAAATTCTGCAGGATGTAGCCTATTCTTGTAATGGGACTATGGGAGGAAATATTAATCAATTATGCTTGATTTTTCAGCTAGAAACTGTAAATAAAAACCTTGAAGCTTATTATGATGCATGGGACAAATTCATAAAGTCATGGATAGTCATCAAGATTAAGGACCCAAATTGTGTCTACCAGTGGCGTTTGCAGGTAGGCTACTTTAACATCCCTTTCAGAAATTATAAACTGTGTGTTCAGAACCTGATTGTAACATACTTCTGTGTCTTTTGTCTTTCAAATTTGCAGGCTGAGATTGCCATGAGGGAGGCAGGCAAACCTGGAATGTCTGATGACGAGGTCTGTTACCTCCTTGCATATATATGTTTGATTAAATATGATGTTATCTCTTCAGTGCTTGCAATATCTACCTTCTACTGACTAAAGCAAGATTTTGTCATGGTTGGTGCTCTCCAGGTGAGAGATTTTGTTTCTCGCTACCTGCCAGCATACAATGCTTACCTTCCTACGCTTTACTCTGAGGGTCCAAATGGATCAGATCCACAGCATCTCCTAATCATCGAAATAGATGAAGGCAGAAACCCCATCCTAGGTGTCTAGGTTTACTAAATGATGGGACATTGCTGGCATTTTCAATTCCTGGAGATAATTGGCATGGCCATTCGGCATTAGTTAGTTTCATCAGCAGTGGAGATAAGTCAGTGTATATGCATTATGTTCCTTGAAATGTATAGAAAATATTTTCATTAATACATAACGGCTAATGCTTTCTGGTTTTCCTTGAGGAATAAATGACTAAAGGAATGGCAACAAATGCTCAATGTTTGTCATTTGTTCAATCAGCATTCAAGACTACTAGTCATTTGATAGTGGCATTTTTTTTACAAGACTAGCTTGTGCAGAATATCACTTGTGGTATTAAAAAGAGATTAAATTCACTTGTTTCAAGTTCCAAGTATAAATTTGGTTGAATTTAACGAAATCCACTTGCTCAGCCTCTATGAAGTTCAACCTCACTCTCTGCAATCTGCTGAGGTTTCTCAACAAATTCGGATACCTGAGAAATGAAACAATGTCGTGGGTTTATTTCACATCTGCGATCATAAACGCTTTTTTTTTCTTTGTAATTTAATAAACATAAGAGTGTGATATATATATATACACATGTTAAGAATTTAAGTATGAGTGAAAAAAGTTTCACATCGAAAAGGAATGAAATAAGAGATGACTATAAGTGAAAGTACAAATAAACTTAATGCCTTAAGTTTTTTGGTCAAGATGTGGTATCAAATTCACTATTTTAGTCCCTCATTTAGCTAAGTCCATGGATGAAGATCTCTCCAACATGCATGACAAGGAATGAAATAAGAGATGACTATATGAGTGGAAGGATCTATAAGCTTAATGTCTGAAGCTTTGGATTAAGATGTGGTGTCAAATCCACTATTTTGGTTCCTTATTTAGCTAAGTCCATGGATGAGGATCTCTTCGATATGCATTTCGGCTCCTCCTCTTGTCCAGCTAAACGTGTATTAGCAACGATGATTGTGCTCTCATGTAAAGAAGTCTCACGTCAAGGAAAAAAAAATGAAATAAGAGGTGACCATATATGTAGGCATTTGGGCTCCTATGTGTACAATAAGAGGATCCTACACATATCATTCAATAACTTTTCGTAAAATGTGAATTTAACCAATCTAATCATTGAATCATATGATATTATCTTAATGGTCATGCATACCAAGTTTTAGATAAATATTATATTCATGAGTATCTAATATAATAGTAGGCATTTTACTTATATTTTCAAATCATATTATACATTAAAATAAAATAGTGCAACGAAGTACAAAATAATTTTAAAATTACAAGAAATTTTTTGAGTTTGATCTATCTTATGAGAACTTTCAATTCAATAGTTGGATTGATGAACTCTTTTCTTAAGGTAAGTTTATAAAAGGCTAAATTACATAAACTGTTGTGGGAAATGCAATTACTCCTTTTGAATGTGGTCGTTAAACATAAATCTCATGTCTAAATTTCTTCATAACCGTGGAGTCTGGAGTTTGATTTGTCTGAGAAAACTTTATAAAAAGTGCTACTTTCTTTTTCTCAAAATACTAACAACATTCGTGTATCCCTCTCTTTTTACATACAAAAAACATCAAAAGAAAAGGAAATCTAGAAAATAATCATTGAGGAAGAGAAAGTGTAATACATAATTAGGCTAATGAATCATTCATTTGTACAAAATCATTCATATTTTAAATAAAATTTGCCATGATTAATGGCCACCAAGCTTGAATTTTCTGTATTTTTTGAGAAAGCAATCATAGGCTTTGAATGTCTGGAAAGACCCATAGAAGACACCATTCAGAATACCTAATATTTAACCGTGAACTTAAGATGATGGTACTGAATTAACATTTTACTGCATTAGTAATGATTAATCCTCAAAACTGGGTGAAGTTAAAAATTTATTTCTTTTGGGTCCAGAAATTGGCAATACATTCTGTCTCAAATAATGGTACTATACCCCATTTCATGCATAAGACACCAACTCTATTTTATCTTTTAGCAATCAATTGAAAAACAAATACAATAACAACAACAAAGTGGAAGGTGTATTGTCATGGAACTCCTTTCCAACTTGCAGAGATCAGTCCCTTATTTCTTATCCTTGAAAGAAACTCAAAGCAAGGGAAGAAAGAGATGAGACCGAGCAGTCTACCATCATACTCACTCTGGGACAAACACAACTCACAGGCTTATCCCCTGTTCTTTCCTAAAGGGGAGGCAACTGATGGCACAGTGGACCCTTTTCTTCTTATTGTTGTGTAATGGAAGTATAATATATAGTACAAGTAGTTGTGCTTAAATTGGCTTCCCAGATTCACATGGGTGTCATTGACAACAGCTAGATAGGCTTTATGGCTTTCCCAAGTTCCTATAGACATGGATGGTGAGAGGCTAAGATTATTAGTACCTCGTATAAAGGACATCTGGCATAACTCCCAGTGTTGAAGCCTAGCAATGGCCCTGTGTTTTGTGTTTTCTATTGGTTTCTTCATTTCTCGTTTTGATAGGGCACAACTAGTTTTCTATCCATTTGGAATCTTTCTTTTATGTTCCTAGAATGTCATTAAATTGGTTTGTCACCTGAGAGAGGTTGATCTCTCTTTCACTTTCTCAAAAGTGAAACTAGGTTGGGAGGCTTCAACTGAGATCTATTATTGAAAATCATGCATTAAGACAAATAGGCAGCACTGTGATTGTCAGCATTCTGAGGGAAACAGAGAAGATGTATTTTGATAGCTTGACATGACTCATTAGATATACTCGTATACATAAAATTTGATAGAAAATTACCAGAATTGGCCTGAAATGTTCCATGGGTGCTCACACTTTTGTTCTACCAGTTAGCCCAATATTCATTCCATTTCCACTTAATTTCTAATCACGTTTACCCAATTATAGACTTATTATCTTTTGAGGAATGATTGGATCATATTTAATATGTGAGAGGTAATCTATTTATGATTCAAAATAAATATAAGTGAGTTGTAATTATTATTTAATAATTAAGAGAAAAAAAATGGTATGATTTAAGAGTGCAACTGTAACATGACTTTTATTTTTGATGCAATAAAATATTTTCTGCCGTTCTACCCTTCGACATAGGTCATAATAACCAAACCGCACATTACTTTTGGGTTGTGTTATTCTTCCCTCTAGTATCATTTCTTTCCTAACACTTTTGATTAACAAACAAACATATTTTCTCTTTCAATCAAATTATATTAATTTTATAGTATCAATCATAGTTATTAAGCTCGGACCGGTAGTCGATTCGATCAGGGTACTAAGTCAATGAGTCACTGGTTGATCCGCATAAATTAATTAAATTAATATTTAAATATATATATATATACACACACTACATATGATGATATTTATCATTATAAACGACTAAAGTATCTTTATTTTGAGAGAAATGGTGACCTTTAAGAAAAAAAAGAGTTTAATCATTAATTCATAAAAAAAAAGCTCTAATATTTTCATTAAAATGCTCATAACTTTAAAAATAAGTTTTCTTTTTAAAAAATTAGGATCGACATGACGTAAATCTCAAAAAGTTATATGAAATGAACATATAATTAATTTAAATCGGACAAACGAGTCAAAAGTTATAACTTCTTAAAGTTTAAGAATTTTCTTTTTAAAAAAAAAACATTTCATGACCCGACCAATTTACCGATTCAACCAACCAAGTCACTGATTTTCGGCCCAAACCGGCTGAGTCGAATCGGGTCACACCGGTTCTGAGACATGTCTGATCCACTTAATCACCCGGATCAATTACTTGGTCGGTTCACTGGCCGGTCCGATCCGATTTTAATAACAATGGTATCAGTCATGAAAGTCAAAAATTTTCAAAAGATATCAATTTTATAGTATCATTAGTTGAACCATTCTAATTGAGAATGTGAATTAAATGAGTAACAATGCATACTCAAACCCAAATTGTTATTATAATTCAATTTTATTAGTATTACCAGAACATACTGTTGAGGTTGATGACAATCGATTGGTACCACTTGATGACGACCGACCATCACCACAATTAACCTAATCAACTGAACAACATATGATCTCATCAGTAGCCGACCTAACCAGTACCCGATCTATAACCGACCTGCAAGTTACCCAACCTGATTAGTTGATCATTTGGTTGACCCAATTAGTTAGCTACCTAACCTAACGATTGACTCATAGGACCCGATCGATTAGCTCATATGATCATTTGATCAGTTAGTTCATCAGTTTACTGATTAGGATGACTAGATGCTAACTAGGCTAACTAATCTGTTATAAGTTAGTTAGTTTATTACTAATTGGTTGGCACCAACTACTCTGCTTATTTATCTTTCCCGCCAATTTTCAATAGTTGCATTTTAATTAGCTATATATATATTGTACAGCACAATAAGTGAAATGATAAGATTCATTTTTCACACCATATTAATTTCTTAATAATTAGCAATTATCTAAGTGAACAGTGGAATATATATAAATAAAACAGTATAGTTTTCAATTCCTGGTCACCAAGGCCTGTGGTGTTTAAGGTGGGAGATTAATTTGTTTCCCAACACTCCATTTATCTAATTCCTCATCTAAATCTCAATATATAGGAGTATATTACTTTAAAAATAAAACAGTTTCCTTCTTTTTCTCCATATAATATGTTAAATAGTTATATCGGAAAACTAATTTCGTTGCAGGCAGACAATTCAGATCCCAAGAAAATTGATAGCCATGCGTGCAATTATCTTGATTAATATTGATTTATATTATATTTGATACTTTAATTAATAAGTTATTTTTTTAATTATCTAAGAGACTTTGTAAATTTACAAAAAAAAAAAAAAAAAGAGATTAAACAAGCACTACAACAAAATTGACATTTAGTGACGGACAAAATTCGTAGGTAAAAGTCTAAAATCTGTCACTATAGTCTATTTTAGGCTACTACTACGGCACTTTTTCCCGTCCTTTTTAATAGCGTAGGTATATGTCTTTTATGACGAAAAATATCTGTAGGTATAAATTTTAGTGACAGTCTTCTTATTCTGTAAGTATAAACTTATGATCTATAATGACAATTTATCCGTAGCTATATGTAATTCTAAGAATTTTTATATTATGATAATTTATTACGAAATTCCTACAAAAGTAATCCGTAGGTAAAAGTTTTTTTTTCCTCATGCTTTCCTATTTCTATACAATATCACCATATATTAATTATTAAAATTCTTAATATAATAAAATAAAATAAAAACAATAATCATTAATGTATACCCATATATTAATTATTAAAAGCTAAAAAATATCATTAATGGATTCTCATATGATATACCCAAATTTAAAAATAAGAAAGTTAAGCTTGCATTGAAAATAAAAATGTAGTAAGAGATTCATTCTTCGCCCCAAAAAAAAACCTAATAAGATATTAAAATATGGATATTGATTCCATGGCAATACAAGCAACTATTTCAGTGGACATTATAGAATTCACAAAAATACATCAACGTAACAAAAAAAAGTCAAAATTGCTACAGGAAACACATTTTTGTACATATCTGACAACTAAGAAAGTTTTGGGGGGATAAAAAAGTTTAACAGTTGCCTCACATTTCTATGTATTTATGAAGCTATTAATTAAATAGTCCTAGAAATCTAGCCTCGTGCCTTGCCATAGCCATCCTCCTCTTATGGATGATCTGCATAACCAAAAAAAAGCATTAGATTTTTTTACCAAAGCGGCCAAACTTAATTAAGGAAAGATATACATCAAATCAAAATAGTAAAACAAGACAATAAAGAAGTCACTATTATGAGATTTTTGTCTCATCATGCAGAGTAAATGAGCAACTAACTGACTGTTTTGTCACCTCATAAGGTTGAGTGAGAAAAAGTACAGACATGTATATATCAACTACCATTTGTTGAATTACCTGATTCCCATAAACTCTAGATATCTGCTCTAAGCCAGTCTTCCCAGTATTTACTAAAAGTGAAACCATAAAAGCATCAAAAGAGACACATATAATCCAATCAATATATGTGTGTGAATAAGCATGTATTAATAGAAACAAACAATGGGTAGAATTCCATACTCCAGTTAGATATTCTTCTGCAGCATAAACTGTGTCACTTCCAATGGAAATCTTATCCGACCTAAAATATTTTGAAGCAACTTCCAAACTAGAATAGTACCTGAGAATATAATTATTAGGATGAAAAACTTAATTGAAGTTCTGAACTAACACATAAGGATAAAACTATAAACCTGCATAATTTTAATGAAAAACTCTAGCATAAAAGTCAAAAGTATAATCCCCATAATGACTACTAAGAATACCTGCCATTCGAATCTGTAAAATCTCTAATTCCATACCAAACTGTTAAAGGTACAAAAACATTTTCTGATGTGTATTGCAATACCTATGCAGCGTAGCAAGCATGAAAGACATAGTGGATATTGGATAACCTATAATTTAACACCAAATCATAAAAAAATCATTTGGGTGCACTTCACAAACCTGCAACATTGGCAAATCAACAAGACAGAAGTCACAAAAACCAATAATATTTAGAAAGCTGGCCTGCAGTTCAAGGCTGAGGTTTAATTAGCAAGAGCATTCTTCATAATATGTGTAAACATCAGAATTGTCATAGGCATACCTCATCAGCATTCTTCATAATGTGTGTAAACAACAGAATTGTTAGTACTGTTCAGCAAGCTCAATTGGCTTGCCAAGATTCCTTACCTAACCATTAGAATATCATTATTAGATGATAAAAATACAATCTTATTCCTGAATAATAAAAATTAAGATGCTGACTGATAGAAAAACAAAGTTTAGAGGGTTGGCTTACCTGCTGCTGAGACTGTTGAACTTGTTGCTGCTGCTGGACATTCCTACATATATTTAACATCTTGGAAGGGGTTACAGGGAGAACAAATGTGACTGAATGGATGTGTGGGGTCAGTGGAAATATGTGTCAGCACACATAATGAGGAGAGGCAGAATCAGAATCAAATATTGTCTAGCATCATGGAAGCAGAACATGGATAAAGGGATGAAAAAATTGGAAAAGCTACCTCTATGACTTATTACAAGAAAAATAAAAACAAATGAAATCTACCACTCTGACCATTTATGCATTTGTCCTTAGAAAATGGAAAGAAATGGAAGCAATGGAAAGTACCAACTACCCTCTCGAAGCAATTTGTTTTCCCTTCTATCCCCTTCTATCCAACTGATTTTAGCATTCACACCTTGATTAAATTGCTTCTTAAGCTCATCTGCTGGTAACAATGTGAAGCATCTAACAACTGCAGGTAAAGACAAACAACATTGACAAAATAGTCTAGCAAATATATATATATATATATATATATATATATCAGTCACGTCAAATCATTAAATGTACCAATGGCACCAAAGTGTAGGAGAAGGATTAAAATCCTCAGGCATATGTCAATATACCAATTTGCTGCCATAATTCATAAACAATCGTTCTTCTCTTTTTGATAGTTGGGCACATCACTTAGACTAGTCAAAAGTTGGGGAAGCAATCAACAACTTAAGGCCCACGTTAAATAACCAGCCTCTAGTAAGAATAATAACAGTCTAAATAACTTAAATAAATTAAAGAAAATCCCATGCATAGACACAACTAACTAAGTATGATAAATTGGATGGGTAAACTTCTAAAAGGCTAAAACTGACGAGAAAGGAAAACATCTAAAAGCTCATTTATTAAATTTCAACTCTTCTTACTTATGAATGGTATATTTGATTACTAGTTTTTATTCTTCTTGAAGTTTAAAACTCATGTTGGTTAACAGTAACATTATTTAATATCAATTATATCATATTGAATAATCTTTACAATATAATTTCAATAAAAATCTATGAATTTAAAGGACATTCAAGAAAAAGTCCTCGTACCATCCAATCAAATAGTAAGAAATTAGAAGTTCATTTCTTTAACTATTGACACAATTTATCTAGGAAATTGCACCCATCAGCTGGGATGGGACAAGCATAATTCCTAATTAACTAGCAGGCAACATTTTTTTTGGGTGAAAAAGAAAAGAAAGAATGGTTAGATTATATATGATGTGAAGAAATTATGTCTAATTAATAGTTTATTTTCAAACTAATATTTCCTACCTTAAAGAAAAATAGACGTCCCTATTTTATAAATAAAAATAAATTAATTAAAGAATAAGAGAAAATAATAAGAAAGAAAAGAAAAAGAATATCACGTTCAATCCAATCCAGTATCCATGGTCAGGACAGGAAGGTTGATGATAGACCCTCAAAAACCAAGCTTACCCCAATCTCCATCTATTACTCTAGCAAAAATACTAACTTCTAGGTGCTCAAGCCAAAAGTTAAGCACTCCTTTCTCTGAATTACAAGGATGATCCAGAATAGTATCAAAAGAGAATGCACAAAAGACTACATTAGTAATCAAAAGTAAATTGACTTACTTTCTGTAGCTTTGTTTTCTTCTTCCAGTACTGCTTCATTTGTAATTCCTTCAACCTCAACCATGCCATTGACAACCTCATACCGCTATAATCACCATAAAACAATTTGAAGACAAAACAGAGTAGTATTTTTTAAACTAATTAAGTTTAATAATAAAACTTAAAATTTCACTACCCACTTTATCTCTGCAAGACAGATATTCTAAATTACAAAGAAATGTCATATCTACACTCTCCAATATGAGTTCAAAACATAAATTCGTAATTGAAAAACAATATTCAAGAAATGAAATACAAGACTAAATTGAACCCCAATCAAGGTTTGAGAAAATGCAGTAGAAACTCATCACACATTTGGCAATGAGCATTAACATAGACCTTCTACAGAGGGCTACTACGGCTATGGGGCAGTTGGTGTTGTGGCACAAGAATCTCATTAGTGCAATAATTTCCAATAGATTTCCTGAAGTTCTTCAAAGCAATATTTGGAATTGGGAACAAATATTACTTATGACTTGCTTTAATATTGATATTAAGAACGCTAACATTAGTACCTTTGAAAAAGTTCCATTCTCAATCATCAAAGTTGTCAATTTTGATGGGAGTAATATCGGTAGCAACATTGAAATGCCCAATCAATCGTGCAAAGAAGACCATTTCTTGTTCAAGTGTAAAATTAATGTTTTCCGCCTGCATCCAACCCATAACTGCATATTCTTTTTTTTTATATATATAGAAAAAAGTAATTTCATTAAGATGAAGAGAGAAAAATACAAAAAGATTGGAGGATAAGGAATCCTCTATGACATAAGACAAGACACTAGGCAAAAGGGAACAAAGAAAACATCAAAAAAGAAAAGCCGCCAAATCCCTAGTCATATCTGTTAGGGAAATCCCCAGTCATATCTGTTAGGGAAATCCCTAAAAAGACCATGTGCTTTACAAGATAAATAATTAAATCATCATGTACCTTTCGAAAACCATGTTGTTCTCCTTCACACTCAACAAGAGAAACAGACACACCCTTTTCCTTCACTGCTTGGTATATATTCCAAGCTTGATCAGCGAGTACAACCTGCAACATGTAGAATAAATTGATCAAACTGAATCTTGACATTATTTAAAGTAAATTTAGGAATAGGCCATCAATTTTCACTCAAGAGTCCTTTAAGTTTTAAATATGGGAAGGGGGAAGTAACAATTGCATTGTTGCAATCTTGTCCTCTAATCCTTGAAATAAAATTATGGGACAAGAAATAAATCACTCCTTCTCACCTCCTACAATCAGTTAAGAGATTGCCTGAACACTAAATGAAACAAATAAATCAAAGAGATAATTGTTACCTTAAATGGTCATCTATGACTTACCAACAAGGTTATCAATGTAATGAGATTCAAGTTTATGAGTTTCTGCTCTCAACATGTTCAAGTCGACTACCTGTTTGAGAAACCAATTGGAAAATAAATTCCATTGCAAGGTCAACAACTTAACTTAAAGTGATGATAGCATATACTATACTACACTTGATCTTGACCAAAAAGGCGGAGAAAAGTATCAGTGTATCTGTAAGCTATTAAATAGATTACTAAAATCAGTCACTTAGAAGGATATTTGATAAATAAAAAAATTGTTCAGTACATTCTTAATCTTATCGTCTTTGTTAAAGAGATGAGAACAAATGACAAGTTCAAACATTCAAATAATGTGAATTAATGACAAGTCATAAATCTATTCCATGAAAACTACTTCATGGTTAATAGATATATGATTATAATCATTACGAAAAAGAATTACAACAAAGCAAAACAACAATACGAACCAAACAAATTCCCAATCTCAAAATCCCTAACCTAACCCCAATCATTACACCACCAACACAGTAAAGTTCAGAATCGAGACAAGAACGAAGAAATATATTCGCACACAACACAAACTAAAATTTCACAACATTGTCTAACTTGCAAGCATGTGCAAAAGCAGAAAACAAATCAGAGAACACAAACAGAGATCGAACAAAGCCAGAAATTTGAAAATGCAATATAGATATATGAATCTCAGAATTCTCAGAAACGAAACTAATCAAAGTGAGAGAAACTTACCTCTATGTCATACCTCTTGGATAATTTTAAGTCCTAATGAGAATCTCATTTTGGAAATTCCTTCGATCTTGAAATCAATGGCAGAGAGAGAGAGAGAGAGAGAGAAGTGTGGAGGGAATGCATAAGAGTGAAGCAAGAGCACAACGAGATGAATCGTGTTCAGATTTCTGGGAAGTTTTGTTTTAAGAGGACGGGAATGAATAGAGGGTGAGTTAATGAAAATTGGCTTTGACAGCTA
This sequence comes from Styphnolobium japonicum, assembly GCA_023212625.1. Taxonomy (NCBI): domain Eukaryota; kingdom Viridiplantae; phylum Streptophyta; class Magnoliopsida; order Fabales; family Fabaceae; genus Styphnolobium; species Styphnolobium japonicum. The sequence goes on along the minus strand of JALBWW010000007.1, from coordinate 5,699,614 downwards.
AACGATTAGCTTATAGTTACAAAGTCTATACAATTTTTATGTCTGTCACTAAAGATAGCCGTAGGTATATGTCATTTTTCTTGTAGTGAAGAATGGAATGAATTAACGTCAATCAAATTGTTGTTAGTATCACATGACAGCAATTACTTCATTGGCAAAGTAAATTATTTTCGATAAAGTAGTTATAAATACTGATCATGCAGACTATAAAAAAAGGTCTGATGCCATCCAACAGCTTTGTGTCTGAATGGATTAAAAAATGGTGGGTTAGTGAGTGTGTCTTAGAATTATTATTATTTAGGTATTGTTCGAATACAAATAAGATTCTGCACCTAGGATTAAGATAGAACTCGGTTGTTGCGCTGTTATCATGTGCAACCTTTGAAATGGCCAAAAGAAGAAACTAACGTGCATGAGTGCACCTGTTGTGAGAAGCAAATCTACATACAGTTCATCAACTAGCTAGAAGTATTCTTTCACTCTCTTTCTATATGATGTTAATTATGACATATACTTTTATTTATTAGAAGATAATACATTGATTCTTAAACATTTGACCTAGATTAGTTGACAACCATGCTTTAGTGATCTTCTAGCAATATTATCCTCTGGTTCCAAAGGATAACATTGATCCTTTATTTTTGGGAGAAGAACGGCCTTCCTTTTCAATTGTAGATGTTGAGGGCATATGTAGACTTAAAGTCAAGCCATCATGGTCTTAAGATTAATTCCAAGTGGTTACAAATGTAAGAGAATATGAAAAACAACTTTTGCTAATAAACCAAATGGTTGAGACCTTTTGGAATGAAGTCAATGCATGCTTCTCTCATATAATATAATATGATATTAGTAGCTAGTTCGATCAATTTGTCTACAGTTTCAAAGGCAATGCAATCTTAATTAATTATATTCAAACACCAGATATGATTAAGTGAAGTGAATAAATATTATTTACGATATATCTTTTTAATTCAATTCGCTCAAAGAAATGAATTTTCCTTGTAATTCTTTTACTCTTATCTTTCCAAGGTTATTTCCCATATTAAGGAAGCATTAGTGCCCGACTTGTGGCAGCAACTTAACAGCTTAACTATCAACATAATTGATGTCAGGTAAAGTATGGGATTCATATCACATACAAACGGGGGGCAGAGTTAGGTGGAAGACAGAGGAAGTACTCGTTTAACAAAATTCATCATTCTATTTTGAATCCTTTTGTTTTATTTCAATTTTTTTACTGATACTTTTCTTTATATGTTTTACTCTCACTTTAACTTCCTTTCTTATTTTACCTCTTTATTCTTCTCTCTTTTGACGTGTCCCTTCTCAATTTTTATGCTGACTACCTCAATGCATGCAAAGCTTTATATAATTGGTGTTACATTTTTATTTATTTATATTTTTGTGGCGGTTAAAGAAAAAAAATTAAAGATATTTTTTTCTTAATTTATCATCATGAAAATTTTCACTTGCACAAGGAAATATAAAGAAATGAAAAAAATATCATGATTAAAAAAATTTAATATACCAATTTTTAAAATAATAAAAAGGGAAAAGGAAAGAATTTGGGCGAAGCAAAGGAGATGAAATGGATTTATCAAGTAAAAATGAACTGACAATAAGTTTTTCTGTAGTGAACAGAAAATTAACAAATATGGCAAAACCTTTATCTAAAACGATATGAGTTTTCCCTATTTAATTAAATAGGGTTCTATATGCCTTCATTCTTAAGTCTGAACATAAACAGATGTATGATTTCATACATCAAATTATAAAAGCTTGCTTCCTCAAATAAAATAAAACGACAACATAATTGGAATGATCATAAAAACGTGCACGACATTAATTAAAAGCCTAACATCTTTGTTTCATCTCTATCTTTCACTTTGCCACGCCTTCTATGAATCCCTTTAAAGATCCTTTTGGTTGCAGACCGAAGCCCTTCGCATCTGATCTCTTCATAATCCTCAGCCTCTTGCATGACTCAATAAACATTCTGTAAAAATACCACTTCATGAGTAAACATACTTATTTCAACTAGCTGTATATAAAATTTTACATCACATAAAGAAAATTATTTTAGCTTCAAATAAGAATTAATTATGATTATCGTTCTTATTTACTTATTCATCTTTTATTTTGTAAAGTTTATATATTTTTCATGGGACATTTGATAATTCTCAGAAATGTGGCCAACTAAGAAGCTTTTTACCCCCTCTATATTTCTCTATATTTTAATGTGTCCAAGCTAACAATAATGGCTTTGCCTTTTTCAGGGTAGGCCATTTTGGATGATTTTTCCCCCTTCCCACATTTAGATGTGCTGAACATTATAGCGAGGGATTCACGTCACGCATGTCGGCTATGCCATTTAAATGTGTAGGACAACTAGCTTAGTTAATTGATTAGAATGTAAACCTCTTTAGCAGTTAACTAATTAGCACGTAAGCACCATTTTTACATAATTAATAATGATAGTAGTATATCAAAGTAGGATTATTTGGATCCTCTAAAGTAAAATGTACACTTTTAAAAAATAAAATACAAAATGATAACTGTTGATGAGAAAATACAAGCACATATATAACAAACCATGCATATGCGAGAATTCAGTCCTTTGATTTTCTTATCATCAGTTATTATTCTACATTTTACTTTTTAAAGTACACCCCTTATTTTAAAGTATCAAAATCCTGTTAGGTGGCTTAGCGCAGCAAAGACGGAGGAGCTAACTCTATAATAGTAGACAAAGGTATTTCTTGTTTACTTGACTCGTATTTTGCACGCCTATCACTTTTGTCTCCAAAAACATAAATAGATGTTTCCACCCAAAAAAGAAAGAAAGAAAGAAAAATCCTGTTCTAATGGTATTAGTCTTTAAATCTTTACTTAATTCTTGAAATTAGATACGTATTTATACAGAAAATACATTTCTTATAATTTGATGCTCATATATGGGTTTTAAGATATTTGAGAATTCTCAACTCAACTTGGAATTTTGAACCTAAATATAACTATTTTTTTTCTAACCATGTCTATGTGGAAAATACGATTTTATTGAACTGGTATAATCACCTAATTGGTTGTTATGGGTTATTGAACTGAATCTGAATTTGATTAAAAAAATGTATTTTGTATAATTAAATATGCTTAATTTCAAAATTATAAGTATATCAAACTTATTTTCCTTAAACAAACTCTATTTTACTCCATCAATTGAATTCACCAGTTACACTATAAACAATTCATTTTTCTTTATAACCTAATTGGCTGTTATCACTTGACCCAATTTTTTTTTAATTCATCTCGAATTCAATAAATTTAACTACTACAGCATAGATAACTTATTTTCTATCCGTAATAAATATAAAACACGTAATTATAAGAGAAAATTACAAGGAGGTAGGGCCAGAAGAACTTACTCCCAAGGGACATCTCCAACCAGCATCCAGTCACCATCTTTGTCCTCATAAATGGGAACGTGTTCAGAATTGTCCGCATCCTTCAACGCCTCCCCTGCCAACAAATTTTTACAAACAAATATTAATTGTCATTACTCATTATTAATTTTTGCTTTTTTGAGGGTTGGGTTCCCTTAATTTCAACCTATTCTAATTGAGTGTTTATGAGTAATTAATTTATGTATAATAATAAATATATTTTGCTTAATTATTTATCATGAAGAGAGCAGATCAATTTTATATATACACTAGCTGCACGCCATCACATAATAAGGAGAATGTCTAATTATTATATACTACTTGGTCTCCTACTTTGTCCTTCTATCTCTCTCCTCGAAATTATTTCACTTGTGCCCATTCTTTCTAGGATTATTATTAAAATTAAGCAAAGATTCTTCATAATCCTCATGTTGTATTAATATTATATGTGCCGGCCAATACATCAACTTCATAAGCATCTCTAATTTGAGGTTGTGTTGATTTCATGAAGTACCTACACTGCTAATTAAACCAATATCATCGTGTTGCTATTAAGTCTTGAAGTATATAATATTTTGTATATGCTCGTTTTAATTTTAAAGAGGAGAGACTTAGTTCAAATGGTCCACCTTGTGTTCCATCTAGAAAAGGAAAAAAAAACTAGTAGACTATTTAATATTTTCCAACATAACTTTTGTGAGCTTATTCTTTTGTCTTTACTTGGATATTTTCATGCCTTTTGGGTGTGAGATTAATCTCGTTTAAAAAATTGAGATTGTTCCTCTCTATAAGTACTTTTTTGCGTTCTCAACTCCTGACATTAGAGATACCCTCAACTTCTAAATTCAAGCTTGTTTACCATTTGAATCACCTTTTATAAGTTTTTTCTGAGTTTACCACTTCAAGTTTCTTTGTTGATAATGATTATATGCATCGATCATGGCCCTTTCTTGCTATTAAAATCTTATAATCATAGTACTATATATATACAATTAATGTGTTATTTTGAATATATATGCATTATACACCATATATATTTTCTATGTCTCTTTCTTAACCATAGTTACCCTGGCATGAAAATTTTCAAAAATAATAAGAAAGATTTAAAAATGGCGCACAAGAAAAAGGAAAATGTAACTTACCCATTCCATAGCAACCAAAGAGCTTCTCCAAGACCAGGGCTAACTCCGAGTATCCCTTATGCATACCCAAATCAATTTTACGCAAGAAGGGAGCCCCGTCCATGCTAACCTTGACGTACATTTTTGAAGCTTCATTCATGCTGTTCTTCTTCCGGTACGAGCACACCGGAGGCCACCCCACCAATTGATTCTTTGTCTCGATTTTCCGGTCACCGGAGCAACTGTTTTCATCCCCACCACCGTTAATCTCCGAGAACACCCTCTTCTTGTCATTCTTATTCACCACACTTATAGGCTCCCCACTGGGCAGACCCAACCTTAGCTCAGTGATTTCAAGTCCAAGACCTTCTTTGGCCATTTCTCAGCTGGTCAGGGTATCAAACTCACTAACTTTTGTTTTTTGGCAATAATTTTTCTCTTTTGGATCAGAATATTTGGTGAGGGATCAATGGTTTTGTGTATGAATGAAAGGGCTTAGTTATATATACAAAGTGATGGAAATTAAGGACATAGTGGGAGCAATGACAGGTCAAGTAAGGCGAAGTGGTCGGTCACATGAGAAACAAATGTAGGGCCAACTTGTTCCCTAGCAAAAACAACAAAGGCCAGCACCATAAGTTGGATATGGGACACATCCTATTTACCAAAACAAAAAATATGGGACACATCCAACGACTGCTGTTGCCTTGTGATTTGGTGAGATTTGATCATGGCCGTTTGATTAGCTGACTGGGAACAAGCCATGTGATTGGCTTGATTGAGGGGGCTCTTTGCAATAAATTATACCTAGGGAGGGTTACATGAAGAATGTGCACGATTATGTAAATTAATATACATTCTCATGTATGTGTAATTTCATTAACTAGCTCCTTTTGTTTTATTTATTTATTCTCGTAAATTATATTTACTTTCTTTACAGTTTAATGCATAGTTATAAAAACTAGATCGGTAGTTGACTCGGTCAGGGTACTGGGTCACTGGTTCAACCAGTGGGTCACTGGTCGAACCTCATAAAATTAAATAAATATTTAAATACATATATATATATATATATAAATACATACTACATATGATGATATTTATCATTATAAATAACTAAAATATATTTATTTTGAAAAAAATATGACTACCATGGTGTAGATCTCGAAAAGTTATATGAAATGGACATATAATTAGTCTAAATCGAACAAACGAGTCAAAAGTTATTATTTTTCAAAGTTTAAAATTTGTTTTTTTTAATTTAGTGACCCGGCTAGTTCCGGTTCAACCAACTGGGTCACCGGTTTTCATTCAAAACCGGCCGGGTCGGACCGGTTTTGAGATATACCCAATCCAGCAAGTTACCCGGACTGATCACTTGACCGGTTTACCGGTCCACCTGCCGGTCTGGTCCGATTTTTATAACATGAGTTTAGTGAAATTATACAAAGTCTTATTTTAATTTTAAAAAATATTTATTAATTTCTTATATTTTTATTTTTTATTGAATAAATATATTTTATTTTTTTAGATATATACATACATTATTTTTGTATATATTTTAATACAATTCTATATAAATAAAAATAATTGATAAAATAAATAAAATATAATTTTATCAAAATTTAAAAAACTATCGTATATAATTTATCATCTTTCTTCTATTCGTAGGAATTATATATACTAAGAGATAACTCTTTATCTTTTTTTTTCTTATTGAAGATGATTGTTTTTTCGGTGAATATCAAAGATGAAATTTGATATGATCATCTCTACGTTTCAAACATGTATGATTGATTACATGTTTCACATAATTAGTACGTGTGTGTATACACGCATATATTAGACGATGATGACCAATGCCATGCCATGGCACAATGCATGTGAATATGCTAATATGCATGTGATATATGAGCATCATGTTGATGATGCTGGGAGGGAGAAAGAGAATGAAATGGTCAAGTGGTAGGACCCAAGCAATTCTCTCTGGAGTGTGAAGTATCACAGCAAATCATATCAGTCAAACTAAACAATCCCTAGGTCCAGGGAACACTTGGGGACTCATGAAAGTTACCAACGCGTAAGCCAGGTAGCTATCAGAATTACCACTTAATGCACGGCCGTAATATGCGAAGCAATTAATGTTGAAGATTCTCGACACAAGATCACTTAACAGGGTTCACTAGCTTTTAATTTAATTAGGTCACAAAATTTGCTAAGCAAAATTAATTTGATGGGTGATCTATAGTAATACTCTTTTTTTTTTGGGTACAAATAGTAGTACTCTTTTTCATATACATGTACATGTATGCTATTTTATGGAAAGCAAATTAAGCTATCAATTACCTGGGCTAGATACTTTCCCCCCAAACTAACTTTTCTCGTCTTATAAAGTTTTCCAACATTATAAAGGCAAGAGGTTCTCAGAGATTCTATATATGATTAAACAGTATTTATTTCTTGTAGGTTAAGTCTACCAATTTTCCTGATGCTGACTCATGGGTGCTCTTTACGTGTCACACAATTTTAAACATAAACGCATGTATATATGTGCGTATATAACAGTATTCCATAAGCCTTTCATATATCATATATGGTTAAAACTAGAAGAACCAAATGCTTGTGCATGGTTTGAGTAAAAATAAGGGAAGGAAAAGGTAAGATGGGGTTAATATAGTACTCATTTTCTTCTTCTATTACTATAATTTTGATACCTACTGAAAACAAACTTTAATTAAAAACCACTAGGGATATATTGAGTAGGTATTCCCTATATATTAAAGATAGTGTGGCTTGAACACCATGCAAATTTGATACGAATAATTAAGAAGTTGTTGTATTGAATCTCATTTGAGGAACATAGTACTCTTGTCAATCTTGAGCAGAATAAGAAATCAAAGAGTTATATATAAAAACTAAAGTAGATGATAAAGCCAAACACTTTCTCATAAGCATATTATCAACTTTATTTTTTCATCGGCATTAAATCCCTTGCTTGCTATATAATTAAGGCCTCATTTAAGACCAATTAAGCCAAGTTTTGCGTTGGCAACAATAGTTGGGTATATCCAAAGCAAAAATTTATGAGTGCCAAGAGATATTTTCAATCTCAATCAGCATGCGTGTTTGGTGAAGACATAACCAAGGAGCTAGAAAGGAAAATATGAAAGACAACCATCACTTGCACTTTTTTGCATTCATCTTCATCAATATGAACCAAGGGCATATTCTTCAAGCACATATAGACGTATGTGGACTTTGCCTCAGTATGCTTAGGTCATTTTTTTTTTTTTCTGAAAAGGCTGTTTGATCTTTTAAGATAGTTCATCAATGACTTCAAATTGATGCATGATAAAATAAGATCCTTCCATAATATTTTTAAATTAATGCTATTTAAATCAGAGCATTCTACTATACACCTTAAAAGCATAAGTGCAACAATACTCTATCAAATTTACTTACTATAACCGGTTTTGAAACATATTTCAAAATGCACCTCATCTCTTGTTTTATTGCATCTTAATCCATTAGTATTTTTTTCTTATTTTTTTTGTATAACCCAAAAATGAGTTTTTTTTTCATATTTTTTAAGACACATGGAAATTTTATTTTATTTTTATTTATTTCATGAAATTTTAATTTAATCTTGTCATTATAAAATATTTTTTTATTTTTTTATTTCATCACACTTATATTTTATATTTCATTAAAATTATTTTTAAAATTTTCCATAAAAAAATGTTAGACTAAATCATTAAATTTAATTTTAAAACTTATTAAAAAAAACCTAACTCACAGTCCCGCCATACTAAAATTAACATATTAAAAATTGTTTGAAAAATATATTTGTTTTGGAATCACTTTTATTACTTTATCTTATTTTTTTGTTTAAGTACATCAATTATTATTTTATTTTCATTTATTTTTTTGGATGCATGACTCATTTTTCTTTTCAATTTAATATTTTATTTCTCATCACGTATGGAATTATTATTTTTTGTTTATTTCCTGAAAAATTAAAATTTCTTTTTGTGTTCATAAAATATTATTTTATTACCACCATTAAAATATTTTTTTTCATGAAAATTAAATTAAATTATATTTTTTTGTAAAAATTTACAAAGTATGATATTTTATTTTATTTTTAATATTTTTCATAAAAATTACACTTAATTTATTTCTTTACCAAAATGTTACTTTTTAATTTATGAAAATTTAATTTAATTTTTTTAAAACACATCTGTATGTAATTGGCAAAATCTAATGGCATGAATAAAAAAAATAAAAAACTAAAATTCCATGGTGGGATTGCCACTCCCGCCATGCATTAAAAAATAAAAAATAAAAATCAACGAATAAAGTCCACTATGATGGCTCTTGTTAATTAGAAAAGATTACTAGGATAAAAAAAAAATTTGACTATAGAAAAGTTGATACTAGCTATCTCTATTAATTATATATCATTATCATTTTGTTAATACTTGCTAATTCATTAATTAAGGATGTAGTTTTTCATTGTAATTTTTTTCTCAAGTCATGACATTTTATTTAATATTTATTATTTTGTGACAAATTTATTTTATTTTTATTTTTTTCCCTCACATATAAAATTATATTTTATTTTCATTTTTATCTTCTGTTTACTGTAAGCTTTCTTTCTGCATTTTCTGATGCAAGTTTGGTGGCTTAAGCTTCAATATTCAATTATGATGCACTTCATTTTCATGTTGGCAGAGTTTTTAGTCTTAGTTCAATTTCATGAAGAAAAAAATTAAATTAAATTTTGATAATTGGTTGTGGCGTTTCTCATGGTGGTTGAGGAATAAAAAACATCAAAAGCCAAGAATCTCAAATGGGTCATTCATTTCATGTTATTTAATCTTTTTTATTTCATGACACATGCAATGTTATTTTATTTTCATTTTTTTCTTACAACTAAAATTATCTTTTATTTTCAAATTAATTTATCTCTGCCATTTTTTTATTTGGGTTTAGAGAAATGAATTTTTTTTATTAATTTCATTCTTTCATCACAAATATATATTTTTCCATTAAAAATGATTTTTTTAAAAAAATTGCTTTATGTGTTTCATGGAAAAAATCCTATAGAGAATGAGGGTTATTTTGCAAAGATTTTGAATGCAATTTCATATTTGTAGAGATCTTAGTATGTAATTATTAATAAACCTATACAATAGGTTATCGGGTGAAGTGTGAATGTTGGATTTATTCACTAGTTTTATTACTAATGGATGCACAAGATTTAATAGTACATTCATGCTCCCATTCTCTAATGGAGGTCCCATTCTCTAATGGAGGATGTTAGACGTTGTCATTACTTGTATGACTTGTAATATTCATGCCAACCAGTTGGGAGAGCGATACATATGAATCGGATACCATGTAGTAGAAGGAGTAGACAGAAAAGTATAAAAGAATATATCTAAGTATACATTTTGAAACTTTAATCACCCAAATATCATGTTCGCGCTTCAAAGTTGAAACTGTTTTCCCCAGTAGTGGTTTCAAACAAAGAAACCAAAGATCTTTAGTGATTAGCACGTATAACTTTACGATCGAGCCCGATTGGGGAATATACACACAATTATGGATTCCACTGCCAATTATATAAATAAAAGAATTAGAATAAGTGTGTTTTCACATAAAGTAGTACTAGTTATTTAAAACAATTGTATAATGCTTGCTAACGGCTCCATTATGATTTAAATTCTATTGAAGACAAATCTAACTTGTTTTTTGGATTGCAACAATAATATATTCCTTGAATTGCAAAGGACATTTTAATTAATCTTAATTTTATTTCAAGTCTAATAATGTATGGATGTTGTTACATGATTGATGTTGGACCAAATACAAGCAATAAATCTAGCGTATACAACACATGACATAATACCCCATGAGTGCAAGTGGATATATATATGGATCTTAATTAATTACTATTTAATATTATAACTGATGCTTAACTGAATAATATAAATATATGTCAGACAAAGAGACTTAAACAAACCAAGTTGGTTGATGGAAGATGCATTGTCTTAAGGATAGAATTAAATTAATTAGTCATTAAATCTGATCGAGGAGAAAATGTCTTATGGTTAGGGCTACAAAAATTGAACGAAGGTATTTTTAGACTTTAGCACATGTTTCACTTTTGTTTGGTCAACAGAACATGTTTCAATTTGTTTTTTGTCAACAGCACATGTTTCACTTAAGTGTTTGATGATTTGATTTCAGTTGTGGTTGGTAATCGCAAGGGAAGACCCACTGCCCAAAGAAAAAGTACCAATTCCCCCACATCAATTTAATATAATTAATCTGCCTCATGTAATTAGCGCGTGATTCTCAAGAAATTGATTTTGCACCATCTAAAAATTGGAAATTATAGCTTCCTATTTCGTCAAGTTCGCATGGAAATTTGAGTATGTCTCCCACTTTTTTTCTGAATTTCTAGACCAAATTACTGGTTTGGGGTTAATCTTCCAAATTACTGGTATGTCTTACATATGATTGTATTTTCTAAACTTTGTTTTATCTTGTCTCATCTGCATAACAATTTGCAACGAATCATGTACTTCTATATATACATATAAGTCAAGAATAAAAACCATCGTGTCTTCCCAGTATCATTTCATTTTTACATGGTTGTGTAAAAGTTAAATAATGAAGTGCACCCACTAAGCTCCAATACGTTGAAGGAGTTCCGTAGCATACTTGAATTGGAGGAGAAGAACACCATCGGAATTGTGTTGGCTACTTTGCTTTGAAGGCCCAGGAAATAATGCGGTGACCCTAGATCCTTCATAGCAAACTCCTGATGCAAGTTAGCTACAATGATTTCGAGAAGGGCCGACGAAGCTGTGAACAATATGATATCAACATAAAAGTAGAATTGCTACCATTGTTCGAGTGAAATATAACCATATATAGAAGGGTCAGGTCTACTTTGGATGAAACCAATGTGAAGAAGAAATTGTTGAAAAACGATTGAACCAAGTATGTTTGAAACTATAGGGAGCTTTGTGAAGCTTGCACACAACGTGGATATAAGGGATGGCGAAACCCCGGAGGCTTCTTCATATAATAATTACGATTCTATTTCATACAGATATCGCATAAATATCATAGATTATTATATTCTATAATTTTATATAGACCAAATAATAGAACAAAAATAATTATTTTGCTCTGTTCTAGCTCCGGTGGGTTCCTGAAGCAAGGGGGAATTTTTAATCTCTGGTCACGAACTGGTGGGATGGGGGCAAGGGCACTCCGATGCTTAACGTTATAGTTTGGACAAGAGGCATGTTTTCTTGAGTTCAGTTAGAGTGACTTACCTTTCTCAAGACTTTCCCATTATGGATATACTTATTGATAAGATTGTGTATGATTTGGTTGCCTATAGATCATAAACATAGTGTTTATGTTTATCTTGAACTCTTATACAGATGTAGATATATAAACCATATCAATACATACGATAGACAATGTTTTCCTATTTTCTACAGTTATAATCCTCTCGAGTGCTATATGAGGCCTGTTCTTGACTACGAGATCTTTCGGTAACATGGTGGTCGTGTGGGTTTTAGCATATTGGGCATAGGTTTCCCTTGAGTGGACCGCGGGTTTTTGGACCCGTACGCATGTCCAATTCCTTCCATTTCCAATTCAACAAATTAAAATTAATTTCATGAATCAAATGTGCTCTTTGATCGTTTTATCTTCAAGCTTCAAATCCCTGGGTATATATGAGGAGGGTTTCTTACAGATGCAAATGAAAATTTTCGCTGTATCCTTTCAGTTCAAGCTTCCAAAAGGGTCGTCTCAGGTAAATAAATTCTCTGGTTGCAGACCTTAATATGAGATTATATCTAATAAAATCAATCAATAATAAGATGTGGAACATATTTCGAATCAGTAAATGTTAATGCTACATTAGCAATCTGGCTATCCACATCCAAATTTTAAATGATTTGCAGAGTTTTAATCAGGTCGCCGTGCAGCAAATTAATACCATAGACAATCCACAACCAGTATATATGAAGAACTATCTTCAAGGATATATATATATAGGGGCCACTTTGGGACATGTTTGCTAGGTTGCTACTGGTCCTTGTTATACAAGAATACATAGCAGAAGCATCTATCTCCGGAATGTGCTAGGTGAACATATATGTGTACATATAGATAAACCAACTGCTCGCAACTAACCTATATTCAAACCTTGTTAATTAAAGCAAATGTTTATGTCCCTCCCCAACCGAGCATGTGTTTCCCATGGCTTCGACATGTGCATGAGATTCACAGCATAGCCCCACACAGAGTCACACGTAATGCAGTTGTCCCCCGGCACATCACTGGATCACATTGTTCTTACAGCTTGATCCTTGAAAATAGGTCATTCAACCCCAAATCAATTATAGCTAAATTATCGAAAGATTTTTTCCTGACAGAAAATCGCTAGAGTTTTGGGATGCTCAAAAAACTATATATTTACATATTTATTATTTCATACGGAACTAATTACCGTTATATATTATGAATTCAGTGTTCATTCTATAATATGTTTTCTAAATTTTATAATTATAATGGGTTGTGACTTGTGAGAATGCTGATACTACAAGAATAAAAAAAAAAAAATAAAAAAGATTGATGCTATTTACACAATTCTTATTCCAAAAACTAAATATGGGTTAAAAAAATATATTAATTTATAGTTGGCCTTTAATTAATTCAATCATCTTCAAAACCAAAAAAACAAATTAATCATCATACATAATTAACAATGAGATCAATAATAATCAATATTAGTAATGATGTAACTGTAGTATGCTAGCTCTAATTATTCAACCATTTGATTTCCTTTTGTTCATTAATATTTTTTATAAATAATAATAAAATAATTAGAGAATTCTCTTTTAATTTAATAATTATAATAGTTTGAAAGGATACATAACGTACGGGTACCGACACTAACAATCAAATCAACAATCGAAGTAATGTGGCGAAGTGTCTAATGCTATGTTTGGAAAAGGGAGAGAAGGAGAATGGAAGGGAAGGGATGGAAGGAGATATCTTTCTTATTGTTTAGATGTTTAAGTAAAAAAAATAAGGGGGACTTATTTTCTCCTTCTTATCTCTTAATTTAAGGGGAAATAATTTTGAAATTTTGAGGGGGAAGAAGGGAATATTTCTCCTTCTTTTTTCTTTATTCCCCCTCACTAAAAGTTATCTAAATAAGAGTAGAAGTTATTTTTCCTTTCCTTTCATTTCCGTTTCCTTATATATATCCAAACAATGCATAAGTTTCTAACTAGACACCACAGCAATTTAAACTTTAAAATATTCAGCCCAACTAGTCTCAATTTGGCTCCAATGTGGACCTGGGCCTTAGGGTGGGGCCTTTTCCCACTTGCTAATATGATGGTATTATCTCGTTAATAATTAACTTTTAAAGTTTAAATTGTTAAGTAAAGATCATTGGATAATTATATATTTTTAAAATGTCTTTTCATGTAAAAAGTATTTGAATAATTTTATATTTTTAAAATATCATTTCAAGCAAGAGTTTTTTAGATTGAGCATAGGCAATACATAGGCTCATCTTATCTTGTGAGTAAATTTAACTTTATTTATAATAATGGGAGTGATAATAATTGAATTCTTGACCACTTGATCATAGAAGTTCTAATATTATATCAAGAATTAACTTTCTTAAATATTTAAGTTGTTAAATAAAGACATTTAAATAATTTTATATCTCTAATAAGTTTTACTTAGTCGAAGATAGTACAAGAGTTAAGTATGTTTGTTTTTTCTTAATTTTCACATAAAAATAGTTTTTCAATTAATTTTTTTCATTTTAATTAAAAGTTTTTCTAAATAGAAATTAAACTCAGCAATGCTAAGATAAGGTGGTAAAGCCTTATTGCACAAAACTTTTCTCACGAAAACACGTGCAATGATGCACCATGAATTACTCCTCTTTTTTGCTCAACCAACATATAATAAATAAAAACAAATATTTGACAAACAGCACACAAACTGATGCCAAGTAATTTGTGGGGTATTTTATGAAATTACTTTAGTAAATTTTGATAAATATGCTAACTCATTTTATTGAAAATTTAAAATAAAAATATTCTTAAACTATGCAATATTTTGCATAAACTAATCCAAAAATGCAATGAGATTTCTGGTGTGTTCGTCTTCAAGTTCATTGGATACCATACATGTGGCCTGTGGGTATTAGCTTGGCAATGTGTAATAAAATTAAAATGGTCCATTATCTCCAACCATCCATCAACAGATACGTGGTAAACAACTGTGTGATCATCCCTACTTGGGCCTCATATCAGACTAGTCCGTTCCTTTCATTTTGGGGCTTTTCCTTTTGGGCTCTAAACTTGCTGTGGATCAAAGCCTAAAATACGATAAATTCTTCAACCCCAAATGTCACTGTTCTTTTCTTTTCTTTTGCTGAGATGGCCTCGTTTGGAGAAAAATGCCTGTCCCTGAGACCCACGTGGAACTCAATTCATTCATGAAAAACTTACCAAATCTTTGTTTCTTTAATCTTTACAACTCAACAATGAATTTCTTCCGTTTGTCTTATCTCAAAGATATTAAGATATTTGGGGAACAAAAAAGACAAGGTGAATGTGTCCCTTAATAATTGTACTAATTCTCAATTCCTTAACTATCTCCTCTTTCCATTTATTTTATCACAATTCTGTTTTAAATAAAAGTCAAAACAAATAGAAGTCAACTTATTTTTTTTCGTTGAGTTATAATAAAATGGATGAAAGAATGAGATTATTAGAGATTTAAAGTTTAAGATATTAAATCAATAAAATTAATTCTATAAAGGAGAAATTGATAAAGTATACATGTGAAAGAAAAAATAAATTTTACATTTAATTGTTTAAAATAGGATAGGATGATTTATTCAGCAAGAGTTCCTATTCCTGGGTCCTCCATGTAGTTTCCTTTCCCTTTTTTTGGGTCTCAGCCACTTCTCTTTACCAAAATTAAAATTATTCAGAAAAATAAGGTGTACATAAAGCTTCAATGTCTATTCGCATCAGGTGGATTCCTTGCCGTCTGATCAGATGTCATCTCCCATCGGACGGCTAGGAGACCCCCAATGTCAACCCAACATCTCACATCTGATTTCAATGTTTCACCTTCCTTTCTCTCTCTGAAACATCGCTGACGTTCTACATTTTCTAAGACAAATGGAAAATCTGAAGGAAAACAAAAAACGACATTGAGCTTCGAACCCTTCTTCTCTCACATCAATTCTTCAGCTCAATCGGGTGCAGATTTTCTTCTTCACACTCTTCAATTCCAAAATGTCTCAATTATAAGCCTATGATTGGTCTTTTGCAATTTTGGGTTTTTTTTTTTGTGCTTAATTTAAAGAATCCTAAGTTGTTTTAAGATTTCGATACGATTAAATAGGTTTGGGATGTTAAAAGGTTTGATTTTTTTTTTTTCGGATCATCACTGTGTTGCCTGTGCAAGATAGATGAATAAAGTGTTGCAGATTAAATATCTTTTGTATTGAATTAGGTATTTCAAATTTAGGTATTGGGTTTAACCTTGGAATTTGGAATGACTAGGTTTCTGTTTCTCGGAGACCGTTTTGTTTTTATATTAACTGTTACTTAACTGTAAGCATAGATTTAGTTCCTAATGTCATGTTCATGGGTGATGCTAGGTTCTTCCAGTTTATCCATTTAGTGTATGCTGTACTCACACTCTTACTTACTGCTTTTGGCATTATATTTAAGTCTTTTGATAAAATTTCACCATTTATTTCCTAAGATTCTTGGTTTTCTCTTGTTTTAGCCTTATAGGAACAAGATCTTCTTCATGTGGTAACATTTAGAACGATCTATTATTGTAAAACAGTTGCAGCACTCTTGCAAATTCCTCACTATCTTGTTATAACGCTCCTTGTGCTTTGGTAAGCTGGTGTTAATGATGATCATCTTACCAATTGTGTCACCTTATGGGAATTGAAGAAAAGTAACATTTATTTTCCTTTTGTATTACCACTATTATTATATAGCGAATGTGGGAAACAGGCTATGAGCAGTAATAAGACTTTAATATATAACATTATCTGCCTGTGGTTAAACAGGACAAAAACTCAATCCTTTACAACGTGTGGTGCAAAGTACTGCAAGGATCTTGGTACACTTCATTCAGCTTATTAGAGCAGATTTATACATGATCAGAAAGCAAATTAGAAGTTGCAGTTTGGAAACCTTGTTTCTACCAATCTATGTCTTATTGCCTTCAGCTTTGGTTGACTAATTTAGATGGATGTTACCTATCTGGAACGAAATAGCAACACCCAAACTGACCAATATCCTTTGCTGATGGAGCAGCCGGAAACCCATAATGTTCATCAGCACATAATTGATATTACAAGGAATGGTGAAGCTTTATCAAGCTCATCTCATAGTGACCAACACCCTGAAATGCATATATCTCAGAACGAAGATCAACTGACTGGTGGCACACAAGTCCCCACTCATCAAACATCTTCATTTTCTGCATCCAGATTTAACTCTAGAAATTCCTTGTCAACAAGAAGAGGTGAGGGGTATGGTCATCGCAGAAGGAACCCACTGAATTCTGGACTATTGATTTCTGTTGAGCTTGTTGTCACTGTGAGTCAGATCATAGCATCTATCGTTGTCTTGTCACTATCCAGGAATGAAAATCCCCAAGCCCCATTATTTGCATGGATTGTGGGCTATGCATCTGGTTGTGTTGCTACACTTCCTATTCTTTACTGGCGTTATCGAAACCGTAATCAAAGTACTGAACAAGATACCTCTCAACCATCTCAAGGATCTTCTGGAAGCAACCCTCCAGAACCTACTTCATATACTGCCATCTCTGTTGCTCATGTTTCAGACGAAGAGAATAATCATGCTACAGAATCAGCCACAAGAAGTGCTAGAATTCCTGGAGCCTTTAGTTCTAGGTATGCTTTTTTTTTTTTCTGTATTAGCTCTGGTACTCACCTTTAGTTATGATGGTTATCACATTTGATTTTTTTTTTTTTTTGGTTTCCATTGCTAAAATATGGTGCTTGATCTTTCTTTGGAGTATTACCTAACAAGGAAGAAGAAAAGTAGAAATTATTGTTCCATCACAGCACGTTATATCTTGGAAAAAAAATTTACTGGTCTTGAAATTTTTCTAACAATAATTTTATCTGTTACTCTTCCTCTTTTGAGTGTGCTTGATTAGTTGATTGTTATCCAAGTAAATGGCCCTATAGTTTTCTGTAATGTACTATTGTCCAATATTAATCAGGTTTGGTGTTGAAAAAAATACTTGTCTTTTTGTTATGAGTATTGATTACTGCTGATATTAATTCCAGTCTTGCCCTAACCCTACAGAGTAAGGAGTGTATGGATGGTAGTAAGTAACTAAATTTAGTATTATTTGTTGCAACTGAGTCTTCAATGCGAAGCATGTATGTGATGTGGTCCAGGCATTAAATGCTCAAATATCAAACAGAGCCAGTTGACAGCCTTTAAACTACATTAATGTGTGTGTGTTTGTATATATATATATTCACAACTTCACATCACATGAAATTCCATCTTGAAAGATCCTTTTTTGTTTCTTTTAATTTTTTCACAATTTTTCTTAAATATATTTTAAGCTCTTAGCCTGTAAATTCTAAGCTAAATGTAAAAAATACGGCACACACTATCTTCTCTTCCTTTTTAGTGCTCCAGAAGCAAGAATGCCTTAGATGACAAAGTTTGCTAAGAATCTAACAACTGTAACTTCTAGAACACTGAATTTGAAATCTAGGTCTTTCTCTAATGCTACAGTGAGTAAGCTTGGGCTGATCCATTGGTGGGGTGGGCCGTGGGCATGTGTTCCCTGTTATTCTTATGCAGTTTTAGCAGACAAGGAATGTTGGGCTAGATATACAATGTATGTGAAAGATTATCAGGATTTATGTAGTGAGGTCGCTCACAGTGTTGTGTGTGGATCTCAGTTGAATTGAATATGCTGAACAAGATAAAAAAAGTTCCAAATTTCTAAGTATTCAAGATTGAATATGTTTGTGAATGCTTGAGTGTATCTTCACTCAGCTGAAGATTGAATATATAGATAATTTACATAAGATAAACAATACTAAATAATCTAATGTGCATTCCATGCACCAAATAAATTATTCCTATCTGTCTACTTTAGGATAAGATAATACTAATATATTCTATCTATATCCGACACTCATACACACTACAGCTAACACATACTCATTACAGACAACACAGCACACACATTTACAGCTAACAATATTCTTTTTTCAACACTCCCCCTCAAGATGGAGCATATAAATCAAATGCTCCAAGCTTGGAACAAATATTCTGAATTCTTTGTCCTCTTAGTGATTTTGTGAAGATGTCAGCCAGTTGATCATTAGAACTAACTGATTTAGTGATGACTTCTTTAGAAAGGACTTTCTCCCTGACAAAGTGACAATCAATTTCAATGTGTTTAGTTCTCTAATGGAATACTGGATTAGAAGCTATATGTAAGGCTGCTTGGTTATCACAACATAGTTTCATTTGTTGAGTATCCCCAAACTTCAGTTCTTGAAGAATTTGTTCAATCCAAATGAGTTCACATGTGGCTACAGCCATAGCTCTGTATTCAGCCTCTGCACTAGATCTTGCAACAACATTTTGTTTCTTACTTTTCCATGAGACAAGATTTCCTCCAATAGACACACAGTATCCTGAAGTGGGCAGCCTATCAATGGGTGAACCGCCAACTGCATCACAAAATCCAACTATTTGAGTGCTCCCTTTGTCTTCATAGAGTAGTCCTTGTCCGAGGGTCCTTTTAATGTATCTCGAAATTCGGATTACTGCATCCCAATGATCATTATGAGGAGATTGCATGAATTGACTTACCACTCCAACTGCAAAGGAAATGTCTGGCCTTGTAATAGTGAGGTAGATGAATTTTCCAACCAATCTCTGATATCTTTCAGGATTAGAATAAGTCTCCCCCTGGTTGGGTAGTAATTTCAAATTTGGGTCAATGGGACTATCAGCTGGTTTACAGTCTAACATACTAGTTTCTTTAAGTATGTCTAACGCATACTTTCTTTGTGAGATGATAATCTCATTCACTAACTGGGCAACTTCAATTCCAAGAAAATATTTCAGCTTTCCCAGATCCTTAGTCTGAAAATGACTAAATAAATGTTCCTTTAGCTGAGAAATTTTCTCTGGGTCATTTCCTGTAATGACTATATCATCCACATATACTACCAAGTAAGCACATCTACCTGGAGAGGTATGGCAATAAAAGACCCAGATAGTCAGCCTTCCTGCGTTCATTCCAAAAGCACGAACAACAGAGTGAATTTTTCCAAACCAAGCTCGTGGAGATTGTTTGAGTCCATAAAGAGATCGTTGCAATTTGCAAACCAAGTCAGGACTCGAGCAACAAATCCGGTGGTTGCTCCATATAGATCTCTCTTCTAATTCTCCGTGTAGGAATGCATTTTTAATATCCAAGCGATATAATGGCCAATGATTGATGGCGGCTATGGCAAGAAAAAAAGTCGAGCGAGCAATTTTGGCCCACGAGGAAAAAGTATCTCCATAGTCAAGACCATAAATCACTGGGTATAACCTTTCGCTACCAATGCGGCTTTGAGATGATCAATCATCCATTGGCCCCTACTTTAAACAAGATATACCCACCGGCAAAACCGATGGTTTCTTTCCCGGAGGAAGAGGAACTAACTCCCAGGTACCATTATGCTCCAAAGCCTGCATTTCATCAATCATGGCTTGTCGCCATCCTAGATGATCAAGTGCTTCACAAAGATTTTTAGGAATAGAGACAGAAGATAAAGAGGACACAAATGAGTAAAGAGAAGGAGAAAGACGATGATAACTTAAGAAGTTATAAATAGGATGAGGATTACCTATGGACCGAATACCTTTCCTAAGAGCAATGGGCCAAGTAAGATTTTCTTCAGGTAGGTCCGTAGTCGGGTTGTCTGCTGGAGTAGGACATGATTCAACTAGTCTTACAGTGCCTTCCAATTCTGTATTGGAAATTTGTAGACGTCGTTGGTATGTGATGAGTGGTCTTTGTGGCTGCTCAGGTGGAAGGTTTTCAGGAATATCTGTGGAATCTATGATTGACCCTAATTCTTGCAAAGGAGGTGATGGACCAAGATAGGGAATAGGAAAAACTTCTTGTAGAGTATTTGACTCAACTGTGGAAGGTGAAAAATATAACTTCTCTTCAAAGAATGTTACATCTGCAGAAATGTATTAACGATTGTGAACAGGAGAGTAACATCGATAACCTTTCTGTAGTCTGGAATATCAAGAAAGACACATTTGATGGCTCTAGCAGAAAGTTTATCAAGACCTGGAGACATATCATGAACAAAACAAGTGCATCCAAAAATACGTGGAGTAATATGAAACAATGGTTCTTTGGGAAATAAAATAGAATGTGGTATTTTATTTTCAATGGAGGAAGAGGGCATCTGATTTATTAGAAAACAGGCTGTCAAAACTGCGTCTCCCCAATGACGGACAAGTACATTAGCATGAAGTAATATTGTACAAGCAATCTCAACAAGATGTCTATTTTTTCTTTCGACTATACCATTCTGTTGAGGAGTATGAGGACACGAAGATTGATGCAGAATACCTTGTGATGACAAAAAGGAAGAAATAGCCGAAGAAAAATATTCTTTTGCATTATCACTTCTAAGCACTTTAATTGTTTTTCCAAATTGAGTTTTAATTTCATTGACAAAAGAAGTGATGATGGACACAATTTCAGATCGGTCTTTCATTAGGAAAACCCCAGTACATCGAGAAAATTCATCAATGAAGGTGATAAAATATCTATAACCCATAGAAGATACACGACTAGGACCCCATATATCTGAATGAATAACTGAAAAAAGGGAATCAACACGACTGTCAGCATGCCTAAAAGAAGAACGAACATGTTTTCCTAGTTGACATGACTCACAGTTGAAGGATTTTATTTTTTCAAGACTTGGGACCATTATTTTGAGTTTGGACAAATGTGGATGTCCCAAACGTTCATGAAGGAGATTTGGTAACGCAGCAGCACTACAAATCCAAGAAGAATCAGGCTTGAGATAGTACAAACCATTAGATTCATGTCCTACGCCAATCGTCCGACCCATACCACGTTCCTGTATAACAAATGAGTTAGCATCAAATGTTACTGAGTAATTATGAGAATGAGTAAGCTGGCTTACAAAGATTAAATTGAAAGGACAATTGGGTATAAACAAAACAAAGGATAAAGACAAAGAAAAAGCGGGTGATACACGACCGATTCCTTTTGCTGTAACTTGAGAGCCATCAGCTAGAGTAATGAAATGAGGAATATTTGGAGAGGAGATGGACGAAAATAAAGAACTATTACCAGCAACGTGATCAGAGGCACCTGAATCAATTATCCATGGATTTTGATCATTACCAGATTGGGAAATGCAAGCAGTAGAATTATGAGTACCTATAGATGACGAGATTTGAGGTTCCTTGGCAGCTTTTAGCTGGAGATACTCTTCATATTCGGCTTCGGAAAACTTCATCGCAGATGTTTCAGACTTGGAAATATTCACAAATTTTCCGGAGAATCCGTGAATAGAATAGCAAGTGTCTTGTGTGTGGCCCATTCTTTTGCAATAAGAACACTGAGGGCGGCCTCCTCTCCCACCTCTTCCTCCTCGGTTTTCACGACCTCCTCGTCCTCCTCGACTAGAAATCATGGCAGAAGTTTTAATAGTGTCAACTGAATTGCCTCCTATGGATGGAAGGACCCGAAGGAGTCGAGTGATTAAATTATCTAATGAAGGAACTTCTTGACTAGTTAAGACTTGATCGCGAACATGATCAAAATCTGGATGCATTCCTCGTAGAATCAACACCATATACAGATTATCAAGTTTCTTCTTTACGTCTTCGAGTTTATCGACTTCCAAAGATAATTTTAACTCCTCTACCGCAGATTGGGCTTTCGAGACATATGCAACCATGTTATGATCAACTTGTTTGAGAGTGGCTAATTTTTGTGCAACATCATACATTTGTTGAATGTCATTAGCAAAGACATTTTGAGTCTTTTTCCAGAAGGTGTGACAAGTTTTGAAAGTTCTGAAGTTTATCAATATGGTTGGTTCAACAGATTGCCACAAGAGAGCACACAGTTGATAATCAAGCTTCTTCCATTGGTCGCGTTTGTCTTTTGGAATATCGTCGGAGGCTTTTTCGATATGTTCATGGTATCCTTGACCAAGAAACCAAAGTTTTACGGAGGCAGACCATGCTAAATAATTTTTAGCACTGAATTTTTCTGAAGTAATTGTTGGTGTGCCAACAAAAGAAAATGCAGGACCATCATTTTTGTGAGAGTTGGAGGCCATTTATCGCTCTTGAATGATCAGATCAGAAGTTTCTAGACAAGTAGAGGAGGTGACTGTGACCAATTCTGGGCAGTCGGAATAATTTTCCGGCAGCAGGAGGGTGGCGCGTGTACCTCACGCGCCGGCAGAGATGTGCGTGTGGGGCGTGGCTAGGTTTCCGGCGACGGGGCTCCGGTGGGTGGCCGGTCGAAGGCTTCTAAGATGTTTTCCGGTGGCGATGCATGGTGGGTGTATGGTCTGAACACTAGTAGAGATGTGTCAGTGGGCTTTGGTGTTGTGCGTCAGGCGCGTGGATAGGTTTCCGGCGACGGGGCTCCGGTGGGTGGCCGGTTGGAAGCTTCTGAGAGGTTTTCCGGTGGTGGTGTGAATGCTTGAGTGTATCTTCACTCAGTTGAAGATTGAATATATAGATAATTTACATGAGATAAACAATACTAAATAATCTAATGTGCATTCCATGAACCAAATAAATTATTCCTATCTATCTACTTTAGGATAAGATAATACTAATATATTCTATCTATATCCGACACTCATACACACTACAGCTAACACATACTCATTACAGACAACACAGCACACACATTTACAGCTAACAATATTCTTTTTTCAACACTAAGAACACCTCTACTAAGGCCTAAAACCATATTAACCTTTCTATGAACACTTTTACTAAAGCCTGTACACCTTGTGAGCTTCTTTTAATATGTGTAGCCTGTGGAGGAGAAATCTGTCAAAAAATTTAACACCTTGTTTCCTCTGAAGTTATTGAGTGTCAAATTCAAGTGAATCCAAAACCCTTAACTCCCCTTCTCCCCTTTTTCTGATTTTATCCATGTTTAATAAATTTAGTGCACAAAGCAGAGATGGTTGTTACTAATGGAACATCTTTCTGTTAATATTTGGGGACTGGGGAGAAGGGGAAATATGTCGAATTTATACACCTTATTTCCCGAGTTATTACCCCCTTTCTGATTCTATTTACATTTAATCAATGACTAGTGCACTAAGCAGAGAACTTTGTTGCTAAATTTCAGGTTTAATGGATTAGTAGACCATTTCAAGATGGCCTTGGATTGCTTCTTTGCAGTTTGGTTTGTTGTAGGCAACGTGTGGATCTTTGGAGGTCACACTTCTCCTTCTGATGCTCCAAAATTGTATAGGTACCTGTCACACACAGTATTTTTGCACTGCTAGTATTTCACTTTCCCAAATCTCCAAATATTCTTGGCTTCCTTGCGTGCAGGTTATGTATAGTGTTTCTTACCTTTAGCTGCATCGGATATGCCTTGCCATTTATACTATGTGCAACAATTTGTTGCTGCCTCCCTTGCATAATTTCTGTTTTAGGCATTCGGGAGGATTTTTCTCAAAATAGAGGAGCAACAGTAGAATCTATTAATTCTCTGCCAATCTACAAGTTCAAATTGAAGAAAAATGAAAATGGTGATGTTCAGGATGTGAACACAGCTATAGATGAAGGTGGAATCGTGGCTGCCGGGACAGAAAAGGAACGGGTGATATCAGGAGAAGATGCTGTAAGTTTATAGTTGGCTATATGTTTGATAGAAAAAAATACTTGAGGTAATGTCATGTTAGAGTTAAATTTGTATTGACCTATCTTTAATAATTAGTGTATTTGCAATAATATCAGTTAATAGTCCCCTCCCCTCCCCCTATAAAAAAACAAAAAATATGTTACTTTTTTTTAAGACTAGTAGGCTAGTAGGTTTATTTGCAGTTTTTCGTATTATGACTTGGCAAACCATGCAAAATCCTATTCTACAATGGTGGGAAAGACCTGATAAATAATAAGAAACCTAGCCAATGGCCCAAAAAAAGAGTAAATGAAAAATACAAATGTTTGAAGTTATATGAATCTAAAGCTATTTTTATGATTGATGTGTCTTCACACTGTGTAGTATGTCTCGTCTTTAAATATAGTTTTGACTACATTTCAATGTAAAATTTAATTTATTTCATTAGCTTTGTTAAATTCGTTGCAGGTTTGTTGCATTTGCTTGGCAAAATATGCTGATAATGATGAGCTTCGGGAGTTACCCTGCTTTCATGTCTTTCACGTAGAGTGTATTGACAAATGGTTAAAGATAAATGCATCCTGTCCTCTTTGTAAAAGTGAAGTTGGTACAAGTAGTGGAGTGTCATCTTCAGACTCCAGTCAGCAGTAGATGAGAATGGTTGCCAGGTCAACCAGCCAACGGTGGTCTGCAAGGGGTTAGTATTGCTTTCCTGAAGGCACATCCACAAGGAAGTTGCAGTTTTCAAGTTTACATCAAACATCTGGAATCTGCTTTCAAGAGTGATTCATATGTGGTCTGAGAGCCGAAGGTAGATGCAACATTGGCACCTTTCCCCCGATTTTACATTTGTAAGTCTTGTTTTGTAGAAAATAGGCTACATGTCCCGATTCAAATCTTTCTTCAGTTACCAGTTCTCCATGTGTGTGTATATATATAACAAAATATAATGAAAATGTTGATTTGCCTTGAATTTGAAGTTCTAAAATAAGCTCAAGTTTTTCGGAAATATTCCCCAAACTCTTATTAAGGAAGTTCTTCAATAAACATTTTGCTGTGATTGAAGCCATATATACTATTATTATCTGTGGAGCCACCACTTCTTGCTTGCAATTTAGTTAAGAAGAAAAAATAAATGTGAAAAATGCAGTATCGAAATATGCGATACTTATGTAGTATGTAGGTGTTGTATAAGTAGGTTTCCCTATTGATAGATGTGCACTCATTGAACATGAAGAATATGGTAAATTTACAGGCACCCAATCAGTGAACAACTGAAGCTACAACAGAAACCTTACTATGGCTACACTTGTTTGGTATGGATTAAAATCTTGTGTCTCATTTTTTTTGTTTTCAATCATGTCCCTCCAACAAAAAGGCTGACAATTAAAATAGAAGTTTCTGTCAATTAATATAGGTATATTTTTGCTTAATTGTTTTTTTTTTTAAGGGACAAAATTAAAAACATGAAAGAGAGACAGAAGATTTAAGTCTGTTTGGTACAAGGAAAACGTTTGAAACTTTTTGAAGGTTAAAGTGGGTTGTAATTCATTTATATTTTACCTTACATATTTGGGCTAATGATACAGCATAAAAGTGAGTAGGAAGTGATTTTTTCCTCTATCATACAATGAGTAAAAATCGATATATTTCAATCTATTTTTTCTCCCCGCTTTTTATATTACATGAATACTTACACTCAATAGTCTTCACATACTCCTTTCTAATCCTAAGCACACTGGCCTCATTATAACATTTTTTTAATGATCCAAATTCTCTACATACCTCATTAATATGTGCCAATTTTTTTTGGTTTTCATCTTACAATTTTTTGCCCTCAAATATATTGGACGGCCTCAAAAACCACCTAATTTCATGCCGGTACATTCAACCTAGAAAATAACTAGCCATACTCTCTTTCTAAATAGTTTTGCTATTTAAATCAACTCACTCAAACTCACAAAGTGAGAAATCAAAGACTTTTATTGAACATTTTTATAACCAACTACAAGATGAAATATCCAGCGGAAGACGAGAGAAGCAGAACACGCTGGAAAACACGATCCCATAGGACAAGGCACGATTAATCTTAAACTTGATCCAACTAATGCATAAAGTAAATTTATGTTTGGCATAGATTGACGTACTGTCCAAAGCTCACTTCTCCATAAGTACTGTTTAATGTGCACGACGAATGGCTCAATTCCTTGCAAGTTTATACTATAAGACGTGAACCTAAGTTATCACTCCATAGGATATGAGAAAGTTTGAACATCAGAACACAATGATCATACTAGGATTTCGAATTTTCCTTGTTTATATAGCTTGTTCAAAACTTAAATTCATCATGGTCCTTATCAACTATGAGAAGGCTATAATACAATACTTAACCTCAAAATTATCCAAAACTACGGCTGTCATTTCAACATTCTGAAGCAAAATTTTCATAGTTTCATGTTTATATATGAAAGGTACAACATGCTCTCCGTATATTTATGTTGGCTGGATGCAGGACCAGAAACCTAAAAAATTATGTGGGCTCTCCCAACGAACTAAATGATAACCTCGGACAATGGTGCAAATCCATGAAGCCCCCTGTCTACCACCTCTCAGGAAAAAGGGGTGAACAAATAAAAAACTCAATCCTAAAACATAATTGAGGGAAAATTATACACATTTGCAAACGGCATACATTTCACAGTTGGGAGAGGGAGAACTCGTGCAAAAGAAATACATGAGTGACGTGTGTAGTATTTTCCATAACCCGCACCAAAACTGTGACCCGTGTTGCTGCAAACTGCATTGCAGTCGTTTCAGGGAGTGTCAAATGCAGTTTGATTTAACAAGCATCCAAACTGGGTTACTTGCAAATCTGTTAGCCCCGATGCATGTGTTCAACTTAGTCAGATGGTGATATCTTTAAATGCCTCTAGTTTTCCATTTGACGTGATGGAGCCCAGATTTTGCCCACCCACTGAATCGTTATGACTACCATTTTCAGAGTTCTTACATATCTGATTGAAGACTGAGTTCGGAGAGGCAGAGCTGCAGCTGCCCTCAAAGTATGTAGAATAAGGAAAGTACTCTGCACAACGCACTTTCCATCCTGCAAGAGTATAGAATTAAACTTGTGATGCACCGTTATAAAAACGCAATAGAAATAAAATAAGAAAAGGGGGTGAAAAGAAATAGAGAAACAGCACAAAATTAGGTAAAAATTTAAATTGCGCGCCAATATTGCACATTAAAAAATTTCATATGCACTTGTCCTTTAATGGCCAACCAACAGAAAAATTAATCAGGCAACCCAGAAGTCCCAGTTATACTTACTCAATGCAGCATCCTGATCAACAAGGACCGTTCCAAGAAGTTTGTGAACTGCAATACAGTCTTCAAGTTTCCAGTCCCTAATTGGTCCGAGTGCTCCATTTCTAGCAGAACAAATTATTGCAAGATTCAATATTGCCATTACTCGGATTCGAAAGCCAAAAATGAATCAGACAAGATACCTACATTGATACATGCACACACTATTTTTTGAATTTTAAACTTTTTTATTTTAATTTCTTCATTATTTAGGATTTTTTCTATACATTCTTGTTATTGGTCCTATCATGATTTATTTGATCTAGTACTTATTTCTTTTTTGCCTTTCCTTTTTGGTTTTACCTCCTTTTCTGTGGTGGTGGTGGTTTTTTTTTGGGGGGGCGGGGAGGAACAACAACTCTTTTAGAATAAGATTAGAAACAAGACAAGGGGTTGTCGTCTACGTAAACCCCCTTAGCACTTCAGGTTATATCTTACCCACTTGCAATCTCATCTCTATCTGAGCAAACCATCACTAGCAACGGCTGGAGGCAGCAATACCCCTTCGTAGTCTTTCCCATTGTCTCTCTACACTATTAATTTCTCTCAAAAATCTACCTAAATCTTTCTCTCTCTATACTAAAAATGAGGTCAATGAGCAAGGCCCCCACCAGTGAGGTGAGATGATGAATTCCAGCAAGCTTTCACAGTCACAGTCTGTTAAGCCATGTAGGAGCTGTAAAGAAAATGCTTTCCATATGCAATAATTACAGACACGTGCCTCGTGCACATCAGTGTCAGAAACACGTTGAACAGAGTGACACGCATGAAACTGCTTGTGTCAGTGCTTAATAGTTAATAGCATGAGGCTTAAGATGTTCTAACTTTGCATTACCTTGGAACAAGTTTATTTGTTGACCCTTCAATCAACTTGACAGCCTCAGACTTTCTGATGGGATCCAAAATGTACAAGATTTCTGCAAAAGCCGATCTATGCATCAAAGAATCTGCAAACAACAGGGAAATAAATTAAGAAATCTTCATAAAGAAGTTTGAAATATATGTGTGGCCAACAAATGTTCATGATAACGTTTTTGCTAGACCTTTATGTTTTTCAAGGAAAGAGTCGTTTGCCTCAAACAGAGATTTATCATGCAGCTGACTGCAAAAAAGAAATAAACAGATAAAGTTAGAATTATTAGAATTAAATCATAATCATAAATTAATAAAAAAAATTGAATATACCTGCATCCAGAAAATAAAAGGAAAAAAGAAGGAAAAAAAATTGCATCAAAGAACCTAATAGTTGGGCGTTCAGCTTCCAAGACACTCCAAATCAGCTTCTCGCTGTCAGTCACAGGAGCATTCATGGATCCCACTTTATGGAAGAATTTAATCTGCAACATATGGACTTAGAAATAAATGCCAGCAGAAAAAGATGGTTTTTGCGATTTTTCTTTTAGGTGTGTTTAATGGAGGACGGAAGAAATTACAAGAATAAAGAGGACAATATATCCTAAAAATGAGAACAAAGAAACTGAATAACAGAGACCAGGAGCAGCTGGTACCAAATTCAAAGGAATATTTTTTCCTTTGATTACCTAATCTTTTGCATGCTTTTCATGATGTATACAAACAATTTAAAAGTATACTAACAGAATATACAAAATTATAATAATAACACAAATTTTTATAAAAAAGATATGGCCTGTAGGCAACCATGGAATTGATTTGTATTATTGTTTTGATATGATAAATATTAAAAAAGCAAACTTTCTAACCCCAGTAACATGGAATTAATTTGTCTTTCAGGGAGACCATACCAAGCATCGATGAGAATCAGGGTGTTCAGCATCCAACCTCAGTAACTGCTTTACAGCCTACAAGTCAAAAGATAGAGAAAAAACACATTTAACTTGCATCATAGTCTAAAATGATAAAGAAGAAATAAATGTAATATAACACATGCAAATAAAATTATTCAATAATCAGCTATAGTTGGCATTAATTGTTGAGCCACAACAAAATAGAGCACCCCCCCCCCGGGGGGCGGGCCAAAAAAAAAACTTGTGATGTGTGCTTAAAATAGCGAGAAAGACATCCTCAACTGTTAACCTAAGTAATCAACTAGCCTGACAACATTACTTAACAATGAACAAGGAAGTTACTGGGCTCCTCATTTAACACAAAAATACCTGAAAGGCAAGCAAAATCTTCTGTTTTCTCGTATATAACTCAAAAGAGAGCAAGTGTGTCTCCAATGAATCAGGTGAGTTCTTCTGCAGCAACGTCAAGTATTTTGTGGCTTCCAACAGCGGATCTTCAACCTAAGTAGGAAAAGGCGCACAGGAAACAGGACTATATCAGTCTTAACAATTATATTAAGCATAGTATAACAGAATAATGACAGGAGAATGCTTATAATGAATTTTTGCTAAAACATTTTGCCACTAAAATTAGTAGGTTTGATAAACCTGACACTTTCATGCATTATACTGATTCTAACAGTTTGCTATATATGATATGCACATTAATTAAACATTGAACCTTGGTGTTAATCTGTTCAATATAACATTTTAACTAGCCAACCTAGTCAATTTCATATCTTTTTATTCAAAGAAAAATGCTATAGGAAAAAAAATTACGAAGGAACACTAAGAATATTGTTAGTCAAATTTACATAATAAATCTAAACTCCATCAACCAATATAGACCACCAAATAGCTATGCAAGGGGTCATGTAACACTATCCACCCGACAATCATAATGAGCAGGGGAAAAATTTATTTTCTCTGTATTGTGGAAACCCTTTCACTTTTGACAACCCATCTCTTGGTCTCTCTCTCTCACTCACAGAGACATGTCCTTTGATGATTTTCAATAGTTAGGGCTTTCTGCCAAGATCCAAAATGCCAATATGCATGGAGGCAACCACCAGAATGGTAGCTGTATTACTATTTACTCATCTTCTACGTGAACTCAAGGAGAAAAGTTTTATTTTGCTTACTAAATGAAAACTTAAAACACAGCCATATAAGACATAGAATGAAAATAAGAATCCCAATGGGAACAAAATGAAATAAAATTCAACCTGCAACAACTTCTCCCCGCGTGGATCAGGATCAACAGGTTTTACATGCCGTTTCCCAGACTTTGATACCCCACCAGCACTTAACTCTTCATTCTTTTCTTCTGCCTCCTAAAAACAAAATAAACAATAGGATTAGTACCTTTCCTGCTTTAAGTTCCACAAAAGCAATAGAAATGACTACAATACTTTCTTAGCTCTTGCTTCTGCCTTCCTCTGTTTTTGCCTCATTTTCTTTTTCTGAGAAGGAAGCAACTTTGACATATCATTGTCTTCCTCGGCTGTAGACTTTGAGGGAGAATCATGCAACTTTATATAACATCTGCAGCTCAACATATTACAACCATGAGATCATATATACAAGATCAGAAAAGTAAATTGCTTTACTTATAATACTAATATTAACTTAGGCTGAACTGTTTTGGTCATAAGATTATAAACCCACACCAAACCTGAAGCATATGTAAGAAAATTCTTGGCCTCACAAGGGCATTGAGGCAGCGAAACAACCAAAAAATTAAAATTAAAATTAAAACAATCACAAGCTCAGTTTCCCAATACACATTGCACCTCAAATGTAGGAGTCAAGGGCTTCTAACTACTATGCATGTGCAGAATCCAGTTAGGCAAAGCACAACAACCATGAACAAAATACAACATGATATTCACCTGATAGCTCCAGCTGCTGCTTTATGAAAGTATACATGTGAGTGCAATCGGTCTTGAAATTTAAGCATTTCCACATAAGTACGCAAAGTCATTTTTCTTAAGCAGTATGAATGAAAATCAAATTGGTCTTCAGTAATATCTGCATAATGCTTCTCCACTGCTAAAAATTTCTTGAGTGCCCGTCCAAGATCACCCTGGCGGAAATAGCTTTCACCAGAGGCAAGTTCATACCTTCCAAGGATAGATGTTACAATATGCATTAAGAAATTAAACTACAAATCCCTTGGATAGTGCAGAATGTTAAAACATCATTATATACCAACCACATGCACTGCATGTCATGAAGGTTGTTGTGTTGATCTCCATCTTTTGTGAACAATACAGCAGTTTTTTCTGCCAAAGCCACCTTGGTATCAAGGGAATAGATAAATTATAAAGCATAGTCAGAAAAGGCATATGAGAAAGCCATACAAATTACAATGCCCGTGTGTAGCTGACATTCAAATATAATGAAAAATAGATAAAAACCTGATCAGCCTGCAGCATGCGCTTAACACATTCACTATTAACATAACGATCAGCAAGATCCATACACCTAGCTTCATCTGCAAATGCAGCAGCAGCAGCCAAATCACCAGCATGCTTCAGTATCCGACTCTGTTATACAAAGACGACAATCATTCAACAAGAATTGAAGTATGCTATTCACTGTTAGGGAAATAACCACTAACCCCAAATTCAGCTTCAACTCATTTTTGCCCATCCATGGTTTCACATACACACTTAAGCCCACATGCGATTTAATCATTGAACTTGCTTTAATTTTTTCTATAATAGCATTTTTTTACCCTAGCATAGATTCTTTTTGGAATATTGGACTAATTTCCCCAAATTCTTTGACATCTTCACATTTATATGATATGTAGTAAAAGATGACTTAAAGTTAAACCATGGTTATCAGAATCATACCATTTAATTAGATTTTCAAGAATGACAGTTCATATCGCCTTTAAGAGTCAGGGGTGGCCAGAATAACATAAATAGTCAAAATCGCCACAATCATGCTAATTTATACTATTCAGACAAATGATTCTGACAACTCTGTTGCTTGGAAAACCAACAGGGTTGCGACTGAGTCTGGTTGGGTCCTGTGCAGCCTGAATGGGGAAAGGTAGGTTTTTACACAATGTTTGCAATTTTTATTTTGCATAATGTTCCAGAACAACCAAAATACTAGTCTAAGCATATTATAGGGTGATATTGAACCCTATTTTATAGAGTATGAATTCTCCCTCTCTCTTGAAAAAGTCTAAATCTTTAATATTACATTTCACTATTCAAATAACTTGATTATACATAGTATTTGTGGCAAGCATTTAAGAAGTTATTTATGATATTTAGATATTTAGATATCATATTTTTTCAAAGAAAAATAAAATTGAAGTGTCCCATTATGCCATATTTATATTTTTTATTTAAAAATATGATTTATTGTGTAGAACACAATATCTTATCTTTATATTTATATTTTTTACTAGACAAATAAATAAATATCTGGCGTTTGAGCATTCTGACATGAGTTAAGCAACATGTTCTAAACTGCAAGGCCAAAAGGCAAAAACTAATCAAAAAATGCTATTTAGCACAAAGATTTGGCACAGAAACACATGAAATTGGGTGTGCCAGTAACCTGTGTAAGTAGGCCCACCAGATGTGAAGTTCTCACAATAACCAGTGGTTTTCTGTGCAAATTAGTCATGCTACATAGAACTTCTCAAAGTTAATCAGCCCAAACCACACTGAGTTAAGTGTAATTTAATTCGTAATTGTATTTTGTTAACTAGAATACAAAGCTTTATAATATAACAGAAGAAGGACTACAAAGAAATGAACTAATCCCGGAACAAGTAAAGAACTATTTATATAAGCAAACCTTGACAGAATATAGATCAATGACAGTAGGTGTGTGTCGTATAGCCTCATCGATTTTAGAAAGAGCAAGTTCATATTGGCCCCGCCTGTCATAATGCTGCACCAGTACAAATTCTCTAAGTGGAAAAAAAGGGAAAGAAAAATGGAGCAACACACAAAAATTAATCTAAAATTATCCAAAAAAAATAGCCACCAACCTGAGCCAATAAAAACAGAGTCCACATAAGAGTTGAAGCAGGCTCTTTTTCCACCCTGTATACAAGATAAACAATGGATCATTATCCAATAGAAGAAAAGAACTCCGAAGTACCAAAACTTAGATGTAACAATAAGGCTCTTTGCCATTAATTTGTTATCAGATAGGATTGTGTTTATGGCTTCTCTTTGGTGCTCTGCTCATGGTTGTTTCAAGGGAATTTCAGTAAGATAACAATCGTGCTGAAGCAATACTAAGCCATCTCAAAAGTCAGGAAATTCAACCAAGAGAAGTTTAAGAACATATTCTTTATGCAAAAATTCAATGAAGACTCCTGAAAAGCATTATGAACCCAGCATAAAATTTCCTAGATATTCTAAATTACTGTCAGGAATTAATGTACTCCAAAATAGAAGTCTCACATAATATATTAATATAATCACCAATTATGATCTCGGGAGGGAAGAAATTCAAAAAAAAAAGTTCCAAGATAACATTTGAATCATTTTCATGTCCTACAAACAAAAGTAAACAAGTATATCTTACCTCCCAGGGTATTGGCCTGACGTCCTAATTGAATGCTCTAACTCAAGAATAAGTTGTTCCAAAATGTCTGCCTGGACAAGAGTTTAAAATAAAAAGAAAAAAGAAAAGAATCAGAACCCACAGAAAGTATTTCCGCCACCATATTATACAATAACAAGAAACCCCAAACTCTTTCAATAGCAGAAATGTAAGTGATAAAACTGACCTTCCCAGGGTGATTGTACAAAGAAGAAAGATCAGAGAACAGAGATGGAACTCCCTAGAAACAACACCAAAAGAAATCTCAATTAATTTTGAAACAGATAAACTAGCCAGAATATGAAATGAGGAGGAATTTTGTATACCTTAGTTAGGAGTGGCCTAATATAATTATCTGCAGCTTCTCGAAATTTGTCACCTTGCAAAAAATCTAGTGGTAGTCTCTGGCAAACAAAAAGATTCAAGGGAGAATGAATTTCATTCCAAAAAATTGGGCATTCCAACAGTACTACTAATTTTGATAAGAAAAACCAGTGGAACACCAAGCATTTGTCTATATTAATATAAAATTCTAGAAGATGCACTCACACTGATCTATGAAGAGGTCACCAAAACCAGGATTACTTCTTTAGCATGCATTTTATAAAATGGTTAGAGAAGGGAAGAAAACACTAATGCTAAGGGATATTCCATTCAAGTTTTGCCAACATTTTCTATTAAGCAAGAAACAACGTGATAAGGAACTAGATATGTAAACACTTTTATTGATATTTACACTGAAACACTCCTGCTACTGATTTTGGATGGAAATCAGTACAGGAAGAAGGTGTAGATACACTCAGAAATGAGAAAAAAAAAAAATCTCACTGCAGAGCTTCGAGGGTCAGCTTCCTCGCAAACCTTTCCTCACCCATGACTCTCGCCTGTTCTCTTTCTTCCCCCTCACATATTCCCCACTCCTCCTCTCACTGCCACCTCATCATTCTGTTATGTTGCAGGCTTGCAGCCCATTAGCATGAATATTCGTAAAATTTCCCATCCTGTCCTCATTGCACCTGTGGACTGATCCACTACAACCCCTCCTAGCATACACCTTAGTAATAGTGGCTCTATCACAACGAAATTCCCGCCTCCTAAAAAAATGGCAACAAAGCAATCTATGTATGGTAAAACCCATTTCAAAAGAAAGTACTGACAATGTCAGAAGTGATACATAGACACAGACATATCTCCTTCTACACAGATAAAATGGGAAAATAGTAATTAAGTGATAACTGAGATACATGAAGGCAAGATATTGAAGTAAAAGTATATATAACTACAAGAATAAACTGCATTACCTTAACAGCAGAAGACCACTTAGATTGTTGCCCAAGTGTTTTGTACAAGGCATCTAACCGATCTATTTCATCAGGAGAAAACTGGCCATTTTCTGAATACAACCCAACGCATTTTTGGAGGCCTTCATAGTATCTGAATGATAACATGAATCATGAACTATTATTTAGATTCTACGAGTCAGCAATATTGTGGACAAAATCAAATACAAACAGACTACTTAGAAAGGGAGTCATTATACAATTATTAGACATTATTCAAATGACCTAAAAGGCCTCATTTTTTAAGGCCTTCATAGCATCTGAACAATAAAATGAAATATGAAAACATTCCCTAGCTTCCAGCCTGCCACAAGTCAGCAACATCGTAGACAAAATCAAATACAACCTAGACAGTTTATCAAAACAAAAAGATCCAAATAAAATAAAAATTAAGGCATCTGAACCAAAAGTATCCATCATCCTGGTGGCTAATTAAAAATAACTTAAAATCACTTCTCTAAACAAATTAGGACAAGATGTACCTATCCTAATCTAACTTAGAGCTGAACCTACCCTTCCACCTGTAAGATATTAGGTACACAACCAATACTCACAATGCACAGGTACTCAACTTCCCTCTTTTAAACTATTTGGTAGTCAAAATTGGAAAAGTGTAGCTCCAAGTAATTAGTGGTTTCAGATATCAGCTTTAGTGTAAACTGGCACTATTGACTCTAAGCTAGATAACATATAGCTGAACATCCAACTTAAGAAAGTATCTGGTGAGCAGACACAACTGAAAGAATCTGATATAACAAAGAAAAGAAGTCTAGCTTTTATGTTTTGGAGGATATCATATCCTCCCTTAGTTGTACTCATGATAAAGCTCCTCCTAAAATCACTGAAGTCTACGTGAGAAAGAAAGCCCAAAATAGGATGAGTGTGGGCCGAGAGGGTGAGGAAAAAGGAAACCACAATGCTTGTCACTAACTGCTGATGTGGTAGTGGTAACGGAGGGAAGGGTGATCCCATGTGATTCAGTTAGAGGGTGGGTATATATGAGGGGATTTGGCTAGAGAGAGAGCAGGTTGGACTTTGGCTTAGCCTGGGAGAGAATTGAGCACACCCTAATTTGCTCATCATCTTTTTTTCCGTTTTCTTTGCATTCCTAGAAGCTGATTACAACATTCCTGGTATTGATATCAGCTCAATATCAACCAGAGATTTATCAATATATCAGAGTTCCTATCAATTTTCTGTCCTTATTTTTCTGGTACCTATCAACTTACCTCTTTTCTCTCTAATAAAATTTCATTTTCTATTCCAAAATAAATTAAGTAAAGAAGTCTTTCAACAATAAATATCCCAGGAATTTTTAAAACAATAAAAATATCCCTGTAACTTTTAAAATCCCAAAGACATATCAGTCTCCCATATACAGATAACCTATTACAATAAGAGAATAATTACAATTATCAAAATAAGTACAAAAGAATGTCCAATTGATTAACAGAATAGAAGACGACCAGCAACCTTGGACAATTATGCATCACAAATGAAACCATCATGGCTAAAACTAAAAAATACTAACAGGGTTAAAACATAAAAAAGAATAACATCTAGATTCTAGAAAGACTTTGCAATTGAGACAATCCAACCTAAAATATAAGTGGCCAAAAAGATCACCTATAATTGTCAGGATTCATGGAAAGTAATGCCCGGTACAAAGTTTCGCCTTCTTTTAAGTGACCAAGCTTCACTAAAAGAGAAACCTCTTGTTCTTTATATCCAAGCTTATCAACCTAAAAGGCACAATCAAAAACATGTTATTATATCTATTGAAGAATTAGAAATAGTGAATACTTTGAATGCTTGAGTGTTCTTCACTCAGCTGAAGGATATATAGATAGATAATTTACATAAGATAATAATTTACATTATCTCTAACACACTCATTATCTAACACACTCATTACACACACACTACACCTAACGTACTCATCACACACACTACACCTAACACACTTATTACAAACAGCACAGCACACACTTCATTAATAATATTCTATTTTCAACACTCCCCCTCAAGATGGAGCATATAAATCAAATGCTCCAAGCTTGGAACAGATATTCTGAATTCTTGGTCCTCTTAGTGATTTTGTGAAGATGTCTGCCAGTTGATCATTAGAACTAACTGATTCGGTGATGACTTCTTTAGAAAGGACTTTCTCCCTGACAAAGTGACAATAAATTTCAATGTGTTTAGTTCCCTCATGGAATACTGAATTAGAAGCTATATGCAAGGCTGCCTGGTTATCACAACATAGTTTCATTTGTTGAGTATTCCCAAACTTCAGTTCTTGAAGAATTTGTTTAATCCAAATAAGCTCACATGTGGCTACAGCCATAGCTCTGTATTCAGCCTCTGCACTAGATCTTGCAACAACATTTTGTTTCTTACTTTTCCATGAGACAAGATTTCCACCAATAGACACACAGTATCCTGAAGTGAAACGCCTATCAATAGGTGAACCTGCCCAATCTGCATCTCAAAATCCAACTATTTGAGTGCTCCCTTTGTCTTCATAGAGTAGTCCTTGTCCCGGGGTCTTTTTAATGTATCTTAGAATTCGGATTACTGCATCCCAATGATCATTATGAGGAGATTGCATGAATTGACTTACCACTCCAACTGCAAAGGAAATATCTGGCCTTGTAATAGTGAGGTAGATGAGTTTTCCAACCAATCTCCGATATCTTTCGAGATTAGAATAAGTCTCCCCTGGTTGGGTAGT
This sequence comes from Styphnolobium japonicum, assembly GCA_023212625.1. NCBI lineage: Eukaryota > Viridiplantae > Streptophyta > Magnoliopsida > Fabales > Fabaceae > Styphnolobium > Styphnolobium japonicum. The sequence goes on along the minus strand of JALBWW010000007.1, from coordinate 5,661,178 downwards.
AATTTCAAATTTGGATCCATGGGACTATCACTTGGGTTTGATCTAACATACTAGTTTCTTTAAGTATGTCTAACGCATACTTTCTTTGTGAGATGATAATCCCATTTCTCGACCGGGCAACTTCAATTCCAAGAAAATATTTGACTTTCCCAAATCCTTAGTCCGAAAATGACTAAATAAATGTTCCTTTAATCGAGAAATTTTCTTTGGGTCATTTCTAGTAATGACTATATCATCCACATATACTACCAAGTAAACACATCTACCCGGGAGAGGTATGGCAATAAAAAACTGAATGGTCTCGCTTCACTCACGTTTCATTCCAAAAGCACAACAGAGCTGAATTTTCCAAACCAAGCTCGTGAGGATTGTTTGAGTCCATAAAGAGATCGTTGCAATTTGCAAACCAAGCCGGACTCCCGTGAGCAACAAATCCGGTGGTTGCTCCATATAGATCTCCTCTTCTAATTCTCTCGTGTAGGAATGCATTTTTAATATCCAAGCGATATAATGGCCAATGGTTGATGGTCTATGGCAGAAAAGAGGCGAGAAGCAATTTTGGCCACGTGGGAAAAAGTATCGCCATAGTCAAGACCATAAATGCGGGTATAACCTTTTGCAACCAACTGCTTTGAAGACGATCAATACGTCCATTGGCCCCTACTTTAACGATATACCCACCGACACGGGTTTCTTTCCCGAAGGAAGAGGAACTAACTCCCTGTGTACCATTATGCTCCAAAGCCTCGCATTTCATCAATCATGGCTTGTCGCCATCTTGGATGATCAAGTGCTTCACAAAGATTTTTAGGAATAGAGACAGAAGATAAAGAGGACACAAAGGAGTAAAAAGAAGGAGAAATACGATGATAACTTAAGAAGTTATAAATAGGATGAGGATTCCGTGTGGACCGAATACCTTTCCTAAAAGCAATGGGCCAGGCAAGATTTTCTTCGTAGCTCAAATGGCCGGGTTGTCTTTGGGGTAGGACATGATTCATTTGGTCTTATAGTGCCTTCCAATTGATATTGGGAATTTGTGGACGTCGTTGGTATGTGATGAGTGGTCTTTGTGGTCGCCAATTGGAAGATTTTCGGAATATCGTAGAATCTATGATTGACCCGATTCTTGCAAAGGAGGTGATGGACCAAGATAGGGAATAGGAAAACTTCTTGTAGAGTTTTTGACTCAATCGTGGAAGGTGAAAAATATAACTTTTCTTCAAAGAATGTTACATGCTCGCAGAGATGTAGTAACGATTGTGAACAGAGAGTAACATCGATAACCTTTACGTGAGTCCGGAATATCCAAGAAAGACACATTTGATGGCTCTAGCAGAAAGTTTATCAAGACCTGGAGACATATCATGAACAAAACAAGTGCATCCAAAAATACGTGGATCAATATGAAACAATGGTTCTTTGGGAAATAAAATAGAATGTGGTATTTTATTTTCAATGGAGGAAGAGGCATCCGATTTATTAAAAACAAGGCTGTCAAAATTGCATCTCCCCAATGACGCATGTGCACATTAGCATGAAGTAATAATGTACGAGCAGTCTCAACAAGATGTCTATTTTTCCTTTCGGCTATACCATTCTGTTGAGGAGTATGAGGACACGAAGACTGATGTAGAATACCTTGTGATGACAAAAAAGAAGAAATTGCTGAAGAAAAGTATTCTTTTGCATTATCACTTCTAAACACTTTAATTGTTTGTCCAAATTGAGTTTTAATTTCATTGACAAAAGAAGTGATGATGGACACAATTTCTGATCGATCTTTCATTAGGAAAACCCAAGTACATCGAGAAAATTCATAAATGAAGGTGATAAAATATCTATAACCTAAAGAAAACACACGACTAGGACCCCATATATCTGAATGAATAACTGAAAAAAGAGAATCAACATGACTAGCAGCATGCCTAAAAGAAGAACGAACATGTTTTCCTAGTTGACATGACTCACAGTTGAAGGATTTTATTTTTGCAAGACCGAGGACCATTATTTTGAGTTTGGACAGATGTGGATGTCCCAAACGTTCATGAAGGAGTTTTGGTGACGCAGCAACACTACAAATCCAAGAAGAATCGGAGCTTGAGATAAGTACAAGACCATTAGATTCATGTCTACGCCAATCGTCTAGGCGTACCACATTCTGTATAACAAATGAGTTAGCATCAAATGTTACGAGTAATTATGAGAACGAGTGTTTAGAGAAATTAAATTGAAAGGACAATTGGGGATAAACAAAACAGAGGATAAAGACAAAGAAGAAGTGGGTGATACATGACCGATTCCTTTTGCTGTAACTTGAGAGCCATCAGCTAGAGTAATGAAATGAGGAATATTTGGAGAGGAGATGGAAGAAAATAAAGAACTATTACCAGCAATGTGATCAAAGGCACCGGAATTAATTATCCATGGATTTTGATCATTACCAGATTGGGAAATGCAAGCAGCAGAGTTATGAGCACCTATAGATGAGGAGATCTAAGGTTCCTTTCGCACTTTTAGCGAGATACTCTTGATATTCGGCTTGAAAAACTTCATCTCAGATGTTTCAGACTTGGAAATATTCACAAATTTTCCGGGAAATCCGTGAATAGAATAGCAAGTGTCTTGTGTGTGGCCCATTCTTTTGCAATAAGAACATTGAGGACGGCCTCCTCTCCCACCTCTGCCTCCTCGGTTGCCACGACCTCCTCGTCCTCCTCGACTAGAAATCATGGCAGAAGTTTCAATAGTGTTAACTGAATTGCCTCCTATAGATGAGGGGACCCGAAGTAGTCAGTGATTAAATTCTAATGAAGGAACTTCTTGACCGATTAAGACTTGATCGCGAACATGATCAAAATCGATGCATTCCTCGTAGAATCAACACCATATATAGATTATCAAGTTTCTTCTTTACGTCTTCGAGCTTATCGGCTTCCAAAGATAATTTTAACTCTCCATGATTGGGCTTTCGAGACATATGCAACCATGTTATGATCAACTTGTTTGAGTGGCTAATTTTGTGCAAGATCATACATTTGTTGAATGTCATTTGCAAAGACATTTTGAGCCTTTTTCCGAGAAGGTGTGACAAGTTTTGAAAGCTCAAGTTTGTCAAGATGGTTGGTTCAAGCAGTTGCCACAAGAGAGCACACAGTTGATAATCAAGCTTCTTCCATTGGTCGCATTTGTCTTCTGAAATATCATTGGAGGCTTTTTCGAGATGTTCATGGAATCCTTGACCAAGAAACCAAAGTTCTACAGAGGCAGACCATGCTAAATAATTTTTAGCACTTAATTTTTCTGAAGTAATTGTTGGTGTGCCAGAGAAAGAGAAGGCAGGACCATCATGTCTTTGAGAATTGGAGGCCATTTTATCACTCTTGAGTGATCAGAACAGAAAAAATTTTGTTATAGGCACAAGTTGTTGCTGATAGGCTCTGCTTCAAGAAGAACAAGAAGAAGAAATATACTGTTTTGGTAAGCAGGGAATGCTAAAGACCAAACTCAAGCACAGCAGTAAGACCACTGTGTCGTCGAAAAAAATTTCCGATAGAGGTAGTGGCGCGTGTCCTTCACGCGCCGGCAAGATGGTGCGCGTGGGGGCGCGTGGATCTCACGCGCCGACAGAGAATAAGCGCGTGGAGGCGCGTGGGGAGGTTTCCGGCGATGGGGTTCCGGGGGGTGGCCGGTCGAAGGCTTCTGAGATGGTTTTTGGTGGCAGCGTATGGTCTGAAGGGTCGGAGATGTTGTGCAGTGAGCTGTGATGTGGTGCAACAGGAGTGTGGACCGGTTTCCGGCGACGGGGCTCCGGTGGGTGGCCGGTCGGAAGCTTCTGAGATGGTTCCTGGTGGTGGTGTATAGTGGGTATATGGTGTGACAGTTAGTGCGTGAAGGGGCTATGGTGTTTGGGAACAAAAATGGGTGATAGTGGGCTGTGATGCGGACCAGAAGCAGAGTGAGTGACTTGACTCTGCTGTGATGCGGACGAGCGGTGAGTGAGTGACTTGGACAGAGGTCTCTGCTGGACCAGTAGCAGAGACCTTCTTGGAGAAAAATTCAAGAGTTGATCGAGGCTCTTGATACCATATTGAAGAATTAGAAATAGTGAATACTTTGAATGCTTGAGTGTTCTTCACTCAGCTGAAGGATATATAGATAGATAATTTACATAAGATAATAATTTACATTATCTCTAACACACTCATTATCTAACACACTCATTACACACACACTACACCTAACGTACTCATCACACACACACTACACCTAACACACTTATTACAAACAGCACAGTACACACTTCATTAATAATATTCTATTTTCAACAATATCAAGCTCATCATGCGTAACAAACAAGTTACATTATCAAATTACCCCAGTAAATAAAACATACTTACAATTTTTGATTCTTTGTTGTGCAACTCCTCAAGAGCTCTCTCAAGAAATCCGCATTCCTCTAACAAAGAGATCTGGGCAAAAATATTTGATGTAGAAAATCACCATATCAGAGAAACATAATACCAGCATTCAAATTGTCAGAAAGATTTCATATTCTTGAACATCCACAAGTAGAAGTGCCAGCAGAAAAAACTCACATTCAACAAAACATAACTTGACTAGAGCGAGATATTTTCCAAAATATTTAATATTTAATATCAGAATCAAAGTAATTAAAAAAAAATTCATTTGTCCTATAAAGAGCATAGTGGATATGGTCTATCGTCGGCATTTACAAAGAGCATCACATAAATTCCAAAGAGAAATCAATTACACCAGCCCTACAAAGGGTCTGACCATATACCAATTGATAAAAGCTTAAAATTATAATGAACTTCAGTTTGGGATCAACTGGAACATTAATAATGGGTATTATCATTTACTTCAGCTGCTGTTTGGGGATCTATGAATCTCTCGTGCACGGATAGGCCATTTTCTAGGCACATACTGCCTCAGAGATGTCACCAATACCAAGGCACTTACTAGACAGCAACTCCAGTATTTTTTGGTCATTCATTTTGAAACTAATAGAAACCTGAGAATAACTAGCAATGGAACAGTAAAGATGAATAGAAAAATTATAGAAGCTACTGAATATTATTGATTATGAGGGATAGGTTTTCAGAGGAAAAACGATTCCTACTGCCACAGAGCAAGGCTCCTATAGAGAGCTATTGCCCTCTACCCATTACAGCAACACAATGATTACTTCCTAATACCCCCTCACATCCCCCTTCCTAATTGTTATGCACAACAATCCTAACAACAATTCTGTTGCGCCTTACTTCCCCTTGCTGCCAGCTCAGCACTCACCCTCTCTCCACACTTTCCTTTCTACCCCTCCTAGTGTAGACCTTCCACACCTTGGGCCCGTGTGACAACTGCTGGACCAAGGGCTCCTGTGACTGGGCTCTAACAGAAACAGGTCAACACTCAATGAGTTTGGCGCATTTCAAAACGTCCAAAACAAGTTTCAATCTGTCCAACTCCAAAATGCATTTTGAAACACAAAAAACATTTCTGAGATGTTCCAAAATACCTGAAATGCACCAAACCACTAAAAAAAATACCTCTAAACTAGTCTGAAACTTGTCAAAAGCCCACCAAAACACTTGAATTTGCTGTATTTGGTACTTTTAAAATGAAAATGTATAATAAAACTTTTTATATTAATTTTGTAGATCTTTGAATATTGTTGAAATCTATAATCTGATCCCTGATTTCTAGGGATTAGTTTCTGTTATTTAGGCTTATTTATCTCTTTTTTATTTCCTAGAATAAAGGGATTCTGTTGTTCTCTCTACTTAATCCCACCAGGATGTTTTTCCTTATCTAGTTCCTAAATTTAAGGGAGTTGGTTACTCCTCATCCTTATTTATACCTGTGAGTTGCAATTCAGAAATAATATGAGAACTATTCAGTCTCATTTATCACATGGTAATAAAGCAGACTCTAAACCTTAGAATCTCCAAATCCTCTCGAATGACCAAATGCGAAATGGCCACGAGAGAACAAACAACCTCGTCGTCTTCAGTGACAAATTCGAAATCCGAAGTACATGGCACTAGAAACCATGGAGGGTCTGAAAGTACCCCGTTTCTTATCACTGGACACAGCTGAATGGAAACAACTATCTCCCATGGTCACAATCCATCATGATGTACGTCTGCGGAAGGGGAAAGATGAGTATCTTACTGGAAAACTTGTCTATCCCTGATGATCCAAAATACAAAAACTGAAAGATAGAAAACAACATGGTCATGTCCTGGCTAGTTAATTCAATGACAAACGAAATTGAGGAGAACTTCTTACTCTACAACACGGCAAATGAAATTTGGGAAGCAGCCAAGGAACTCTACTCCAGCAAAGATAATACCTCTGAAATCTTCGAAATTGAATTCAATCTTCATGATCTCTGACAGGGTGATTTTTCTGTCACACAGTACTACAATATCCTCTCCCGTCACTGGCAACGATTGGATATGTTTGAAGAGCATAAATGGAATTGTCCAAACAATGCAAAGAGATTCAAGGAAATTATCGAAAAGAAGAGGATATTCAAATTCTTAATGGGACTGAACAAAAATCTTGATGAGGTTCGAGGACGTATGCTGGGAATGAAGCCATTACCCAACATCCGAGATGTATTCTCGGAGATTCACAGAGAAGAAAGTAGAAAGAAAGTCATGCTTGGAGACTCCACTATCACATCTGCAAATGAAAACTCAGCTCTAGCTGCTCGAGGAACCCAGCACCAAAGTGACAATCGTCAAAAGAAGGGAAGACCTTGGTGTGATCATTGCAGAAAACCAAGTCACTCCCAAGGTAATTGCTGGAAGATCCACGACAAGCCTGCAGATTGGAAGCCCTCAAAACCACCTGCAACTGACAAAGAAAGTCGTGGTAATCATGTCACTGTTGATGAAGGATCTTCCATCACAAAACCAAGCCCATTCAGCAAAGAACGACTTGAAGCACTGCAGAAGATGCTTGTCAACTATACATCCAGTACCACTAGGACAGGATCTTTAGCCCAAAAAGGTAATCATCGAAGTGCCCTTATTGTAAATTCAGGATAAAGAAGTCCATGGATTATAGACTCAGGGACATCCGATCATATGACAGGTGATGCCACTCTCCTCCACAATTACTATCCATCTCAAGAAAGTATCACAGTAAAAATAACTTATGGATCCCTATCTAGAGTTGGTGGAACAGGTTTTGTTATTATTTCAAAGGATTTGACTTTAACTTCAGTACTTCATGTCCCAAATTTGGATTGCAATCTTTTATCAGTTAGCAAGCTCACTAAAAATCATAACTATGTTGCTAAATTTTTCTTAGATTCGTGTGAATTTCAGGATATGGATTCATGGAGGATGATTAGCAGTGCTAAAGTGTGCTCTGGACTTTTCCTTCTAAAAGTTGATGACTCTCCTAGAAGACAAACTCATAATGCAGGATGTGTTGAGTCCAGGAGTCAGCCCAATAACAGTCTTATCTCTTGTAATGATTCAAATAAGGAACATGCAGTCATGTTAAGGCACTATCACCTTGGTCATCCTAATTTCTTGTATCTCCAAAAACCATTTCCATCCCTTTTCAGCAATAACAATCCAAAACTATTTCAATGTGAGGTATGTCAATTTTCCAAACATATTCGCAATTCTTATCACATTCTTCCTTACAAATCATCAAATCCTTTCTCAATGATTCACAGTGATGTGTGGGGACCATCTAGAATAAAAAATGTCAGTGGCACTAGGTGGTTTATATCATTCATAGATGATCATACTAGAATCACATGGTTGTTCCTCATGAAAGAAAAATCAGAAGTTGGAACTATTTTCAAGAAATTTAACACTATAGTTCAAACCCAATTCCAAACAAAAATACAAGTGATAAAAACTGACAATGCAAAGGAATACTTTGAGAAAATTCTGGGTGATTATCTTACAAGTCAAGGGATTATCCATGTGAGTTCTTGGGTGGATACACACCCAACAAAATGGGATTGCAGAGAGAAAGAATAGACACCTCCTTGAAGTTGCTAGGTCATTGATGTTTACAACTCATGTTCCTAAATTTTTCTTGGGTGAGGCAGTTTTAACAATAGCTTATCTCATAAATAGGATGCCTTCTCGAGTATTAAACTTCCAAACACCTCACCATGTCCTTCTTCAATCCTTCCCAAACACTCATATTTTGCCCACTGTTCTCGTCACAGTACTTGGTTGTACTGTGTTTGTTCACATACACACTCAACATAGGAGTAACCCTGATCCAAAAGCACTCAAGTACATCTTTGCGGGATACTAATCAAATCAAAACGGGTATAAATGTTATTCCCCTGTGACATGAAAGTTCTACAACTCAATGGATGTCTCCTTCTTTGAAAATCAGCCCTACTATAAAGATGATATTCATGGGGAGAATTCTACTCAAGAATATCAGCATTGGGACATTAATACTCCTTCGCATGTTCTTGCCATCCAACCTGAGTCATCACAGTCCAATTATCCTGTTCAAATAGATCCCCCCCTAATGTCCAAATAGAACCACAAACTGAACCTAAACAGAAAAACCATGTGCCCAAACAAAACCTATAGAATCTCTTGATGCCCAAACAAAACCTGAAACACGTACTCAAACACCTCAATGTCGCAATCACATACAACCTCCTGTTAACAATGAGTTTCGTGTCTACACTAGGAGAAACAATACTCAAGAAATGAAAGGGCTACAGCCACTAGATCAAGGCCATGAATCTAATCTGACTCCAAAATCCCAAAGTTCACCAAGTAATAGCATAACTGATTCAATTTCTAATGATTCACCTATTGATGATAGACCCATCGCTTTAAGAAAAGGCAAAAGGGATCCCATTTATAATTTTGTCTCGTATGAAAGATTGTTACCTACTTCATCAGGCTTTTATTAGCAAAATTGACAAAGTCCATGAGGCTCTTGCTGTACCAGAGTGGAAGACAGCAATTTATGAGGAAATACAGACTTTGAAAGAGAATGGGACTTGGGAAATATCCAAGTTACCTTCAGGCAAATGTCCTCTAGGCTGCAAATGGACTTTTACAGTCAAGCACAATGCTGATGGAAGTATCAACCGTTTTAATGCAAGACTAGTAGCTAAGGGATTTACTCAATCCTACGGGGTTGACTACCAAGAGACTTTTGCCCCTGTAGCTAAACTTAATACAATTCGGGTGTTACTTTCGCTTGCCTCAAATCTAGACTGGCCACTATATCAATTGGACATAAAAAATGTGTTTCTCAATGGGGATCTTGAGGAAGAAGTTTACATGGAAATACCCCCTGGACTTAATTCACCTGCCACTACCAACAAGGTCTGCAAACTCAAGAAGTATTTGTATGGTCTCAAGCAGTCACCGAGAGCTTGGTTTGATAGGTTCACGAGCAGTCACCGAGAGCTTGGTTTGATAGGTTCACCAAAGTCGTGAAGAAGTTCGGGTATGATCAATGGCAGACTAATCACACTTTGTTTGTCAAACACTCGCCTTTTGGAATAATGGCAATACTTATTGTGCATGTCGATGACATCATTCTAACAGGCAACCATGATGAGGAACTCCTCAAACTAAAAGGTTTCTTGGCCAAAGAATTGTAGGTTAAAGACCTAGGAAATCTTAAGTATTTTATTAGCATGGAGGTGGCAAGGTCAAAAAGAGGAATTTTAGTTTCACAGAGAAAATATGTGTTAGACCTATTGAAAGAAACAAGGATGCTCGGATGCAAGCCAGCTGACACTCCCATGGACTCCAACTCAAAATTGGGAAGTAAAGATGATAGTGCACTAGTTGACAAAGGGAGGTACCAACGATTGGTTGGAAAACTAATCTATCTCTCACATACTAGACCAGCTTTGCTGTAAGTATAGCAAGTCAATTCATGAACTATCCAACTGAAGAACACATGGGAGGCTGTATATAGAATCCTGAGATACTTGAAGATGACACTAGGACAAGGATTATTTTTTAAAAGGACAGCAAACAGAGGGGTTGAAATCTACATTGATGCAGACTGGGCTGGATCTGTGACTGACAGACGTTCAACCTCAGGTTATTGTACCTATGTTTGGGGAGACTTGGTCACTTGGCGAAGCAAGAAGCAACCAGTGGTATCTCAGAGTAGTGTAAAAGCTGAACTAAGATCTCTAGCACATGGTCTCTGTGAAGGAATATGGCTAAAAAGAGTACTGAGTGAACTGAAAATTCATATTACAGGTACCATGAGACTGTTCTATGATAATTAGGCCACAATAAGCATAGCAAAGGATCCAGTACATCAAGATAGGACAAAGCACGTGGAAATTGACAGGCACTTTGTCAAGGAAAAGATAGAGACAGGCTGGATATCACTCATATACATTCCAACCAGCCAACAAACTGCAGATATTTTAACTAAGGCCTTGCCCAAAAAGATATTTGATGAACTTAACTCCAAGCTGGGCCTGCTCAACATCTACAACCCAGCTTGAGGGGGAGTGTTGAAATCGATAATCTGATCCCTGATTTCTAGGGATTAGTTTCTGTTATTTGGGCTTATTTATCTCTTTTTAATTTCCTAGAATAAAGGGATTCTGTTGTTATCTCTACTTAATCCCACCAGGCTGTTTTTCCTTATCTAGTTCCTAGATTTAAGGGAGTTAGTTACTCCTCATCCTTATTTATACCTGTAAGTTGCAATTCAGAAATAATATATTGAAAATTTGCCATACCCAAATATCATATCATCTCATATACAATATACATACTCAGTCATACCCATACTACATAGCTGTCCTGTAATAGTTGTATAGATTCTTGACATTATTTGGATGGGTGTTCTGGTTATCCAAGCTTATCATAGGTTTCCATCAGAAGTTTGTAGTCAGTGATAAGTTTGATTCAAGAGTAGTTGTAAAACCTGAACCGAGGGTCGACCTGGTCAGGCGGCCAGTTTACCAAGTCACCCGTTTGGTGGTCCAGTCAAAAAATCACCCAAAAAAAAAAGATAAACCAGCTGGGTTGACCAGGTTTAAACCAGGTCATCATAGGTTTCCATCAGAAGTTTGTAGTCAGTGATAAGTTTGATTCAAGAGTAGTTGTAAAACCTGAACCCAGGGTCGACCTGGTCAGGCTGCCAGTTTACCAAGTCACCCATTTGGTGGTCCAGTCAAAAAATCACCCAAAAAAAAAAAGATAAACCAGCTGGGTTTACCAGGTTTATACCAGGTCACTGGGTTTGACCGAAAAATCAGTCAACATGTCTAACCAGGCTGGCCAGGGAACTGGGTTTCCAGTCCAGGTTTTACAACATTGGTTTCAAGCATAGCAGTTCTAGGTCACAAGATCCTCTTATACAGTTATTTAAAGTAAATATTACATGTTATAGCAAAATTCTAATACATAAACTGTAATAGTAACAACCAACACTAATTTTTACTATATTAGAGCAAAAAGCTAATTAAGGTAAAACCACAATAGTTACATCAAGCACCAGATGCGTGAATAAGCATTATGCATTAAACAAGAAACAGCTGTAGAAAAGCTGCCAGAGGAAAACCTTATATAAAATCATTTCCCCATGCTCACACCGTTCATTTTCTGGAGGATAATCATCTTCTAAAGTCCCTTCATATGCTTCCAAAATTTCAACTGCCTTGGACGCACTGTTTACATATTCAAAAGCTCAGTATTACAATCTACCAAAAGAACAAAATTATGCTACTTCAATAACAACTATCTACAATTGTAACAAAGCTAGGGTAGTGACATAATCCAAAGCTTCAGAGTTCAGACTGAGCTACTGCAGTAAGTAAAGAAACGAAAGCTCTCGAACATACAAATCTACATGTTTACACCAGTGAAGGATTTTTGGGTAAACATACCATGTAATTGATTCCCGAAAAAAGTCTCCAACCAGTTCCTCAAAGAAAACCATCCATGGAATGAGACATATATTACATAACAACTTCATTCTTGTCACATTTCATTTTTTTCTTTTAAAGAAAATCCTGTGATCCATTAACATTATTTATGCAGAAACATATTATAATGTAACAGAAGCCAGTTTTTGACACATGGCATCACAGTAAAATTAATCACTTGCATTCCAATACCACATTAAAAATATGCAAAATCATAAATATGACAGTATATAGTGACTAATGAGAATACCACAATGTTTGTGAAAAATGAAAGTGTTAGGATCCCACATCGACTAAGTGCGAGCTTGGTTGGTGGTTTATAAGCCCTTAGGCACCCTCCCATTGTAAGCCGGCTTTCAAGGGTGAGTTCTACCTAGTCTAACATATGTTAGGATCCCACATCGACTAAGTGTGAACTTGGTTGGTGCTTTATAAGCCCTTAGGCACCCTCCCCTAGCAACCCAGTTTTCAGGGGTGAGTTCTACCTAGTGGGCTTCTAACAGAAAGCTTCAATATTTATGTATTAAATTAGCAACAAATTGAGAATTTGAGATCATATGTATGTGAACCCCATTAGGATATAAAGGAAAGAGAGAATAATATCTGTCAACAAGCTAATAGCTCAAATGGCACTAGTCCTGGTCTTTAAGATCAGGGTGTGCTTGATGTTGTGGGTCTGATCCTCTCTCTCCCCCTATCTCAGGTCCTTAAATTTCCTCCTATATAACCCAAAAATAAGGAATCTATTGCAAAAAAAAACCTGCACAACTGCCAATTACATTTTTTTTTTTACAGAAAAAAAAAAGTATTATTAAAAAGGAGAGAAGAAAATACAATAGGGGCAAACTACCATTTACATATATTGTGTCGAGGACATCAACAAATTAAACAGAAAAAACATTGGCAAACAAAAAAAGACAGTTATAAGACCAACATGTTACAAATATTTCATATAAAGGAAGTTCAAGCTGTCATCAAATGGAACAATATTTAATTTGATATAAATCTAAATCATACTTAGAGTTCAAATGATGGGCAACACAAAAGCCAATCCAGTTCATGCGATGGTTTGGCTTGAGGGTCAGAAGCTGTTGTCTCGTCTCAACAAAGCCAGTTAAATCTCGCATTTGAGCCTGAATGAGGGATAAAAAGCACCATCACATGAGGAAAACAAATTACATGATAATATATTCATAATCATATATATTTTATGAAAAGTGATACACAGTACAATAGAACAGCAGAACATTTATTTGCTCCAGCTCATGGTGAGGGCAAGATGATCTTGTATGAAAATTAGCTACACTTAAATCACTAATCGTTACAATAGCATAGAATGTTCCTAGGAAAAGTATTGGGATGTTAGAGCACCTTCCAAGTCAGCTTTTCAACTTAGAAAAGTAGCCTTTTGTTTACTAAAAGTAACTTTCAACAGAGTATTGGCAGAAAATAGTATCAAATAGCAGATTATTGAATATGGGCTTAAGCTTCCTCACATATTTTTCTAATTTGTAAGACACAAGCACGCAACTAGTGAATTTAGAACCCATGATTCAACTATCCACATGGTTCTTACATGAGGGGGAGACACATTAGACCAAAAGGATGATAAGTCACCTACACATCTGTCAAAAGAAACAATATCATTTGCTCTTACATTGTTAAATAGCTCAGAAAAGGCTCTCAAAGTTTTTGCCCTATTTAGAGTTAGACATGTGCCATAGCAAGCATGGGATACTCGGACAACATTCCCCTCTTTGGAGACCAAACCTACATCAAACTCTTCCCTTTGGCCCAAAGTAAGAAATTGTACTTGATACACGAAGAAGATAAATTGTTTTAGTGTGCAAGTACATTCACGTACTTTCAGTTTGCTGGTCAGGTTAAACTATAATTTATAGGGTCTAATCTAGGGTTTACTTATTTCATTAGGACTTCCTTCTTGTCATTAGTTTATTTCAGTTGAGCTTCATTCCTCAAAATAAGGAGTTTAGGTATTCTAATTATTGGACCACAATTATCTCCTTGACTTTAGCAGATAATTAAGATTTAAAATGGATAGATAAGAAATGTGTTTGAACTTTAAAGATCCAGACAGCTCAAAGCAGGGAATTTTAAGACTTCGTTATTATTTTTACATATTTCTTTGTATATCTAGGGTTTGTTCTAGGCATTTTCAGGTTTGTTGAAATTAGAGATTCAGATTTATGAGTTCAACCTCTTTTGCCATATATCTTTAGATACTTCTGTATGTGTAACCCATCACTTAGTTACTTTTGTTTGGTCGTATGTTTGATATGACTTCTAAGCAAAATGTATTCTAATTATTAATGAGCAGACTACAATCAACAGATAGAAAGTCAAATAATTGTTGTGGCCAGATATCTGATGGAACACAGGAACAGTTGACAGAACTTTATTCTCTACAATTAATAAATAAAAAAAGGGCACCCTCCCATGATATGGTCTTTTGTTGCGCACTTAAAAATGCCAAAGGGGAAGTAAGGAGACCAGAGAGGGATTTTCATACACCCTTCCTATTAATCCAGCATAAGTTTAATGCTATAAATAATTCTCAAAATACCGCATAAGAACTCTATCCTGAATTTGAAATGGCTACAGAAGAACACTAAAAGCGTGTTTGGTTTGTGTATTTCCAGTTTTCATTTTCAATAAAAAATAGAAAACAGGCTTGAATACGTGTTTGGTTGGGTTTTAATGAAAACGTTTCTCAGAAAACATTAAAATGGGGCCAAATGTGAAAACAAAAAATAGTCATTTCCATTGTTTTCTTCTCAAAATTTCAGAAACAGGAAACAAGAAGTTGAATGCGTGCTAACAACTTTGTAATTATAATAAAAACAATATCAACCAAGCATATTTTCTACAATTTGAAAATCTGAAAATGAAAATCATTCCCAGGAAATGAAAATACAAAACAAAAACAGAAGATGTTTTTTCAAACCAAATTCTGATCTCTGACTTATGTACATCACAACTTCACCAAGATTCATTCATAAAACAAACCTAGATAGGAAATTACAGTATCATAAAGGCAAGTATAATTACTTATAATCATGGTAAGGCCATTGTTCATAATAAATTTTCCTCCATATCAACTACCAAATACAAGAACCAACTCGTTTGTGTCCAGGAAATGCCACAAAAGAGGCCACCATAAAAGACTATCCCATGCTAAATCCACTGCATATGTGTGTGTATTGAAAGGCTTTCTGAATTTATATCTGCTATAGTAAGGCAAATAGGGGCAAAAGGCATTTAAGATGCTACCTGTAAGAGTGATAGGTCACGCAGGATTTCAATATTGTCAGGATCTATTTTCAGTGCATTTCGGTAGCACTTGATTGCCTCCCTATATTCTCTGTCTGAACGATAAAGGAGCCCAAAAACATGCCAGCAAACATGACTTTTAAGGTCATTCTGCATCATAACAAAGATTAAGACTGGATCATCTGGCAAACAATGAATGTAAGATTGATAAATGGCGTAAAATCAAAGACAACACGCAGACCTTTAGTCCTTGACGAACAAGTTCGTATGCTTCAGACTTACGATCCATGCAATTTAATGTCAAACCCTTCATCGATAAAGTTTCTATCAACCAGAAGGGGGAATAGACACATAAATAAGAAATATGACCAAAGAAACAAAATATGCTGCGAATGAGAATGAGGAATAGAGAAGGGAGAAGCTGTATAAAAAATCTAAAATTGTGTTTCTTGCATGACTCATTTAAACAACTAAGATAGAAAATAAAATATCCCCTGGCCATAAGGAAAAGCATAAAAAATAATTGTCAAGAAATGCATACCTCCATGGTCTGGAAATTTTTTCAAAATGGCATCAGCTGCTTTGAGGCCCTTTTTGTATTGCTTGGTTTCATATGATTTCTGCAGCAACCGGAACAAGGGAAAATGAACTCCACATAACAGTTATCCCCCCACCTCGAAAACTAAATGGAGTATTTCACTTACACATAAATATCCTAATGACTAATATAATCAAAATTAATTACATAAGCTAGTAAGCACAACTGGACTTTTTCACGTAGTAGAAAAAAAAACAAATCTCAAAAGAAAACCTATGGGAAGTAATCACAAAAACAAAGACTGAAAGCCATATCAAATAACATAGCTATTTATCTCCAAAAACTAAATCCTTTCCTTCAATTGCAACAAGTCGAACATATCCAAAGCAAGGAATTCACTTCAACTTTTCTGTTTTATTCCCGTAAAGAGGCACTAACTATTTCCAAAATTTATCATTTTCATTATTCATCGCAGGGCCAAATGATTTAGTCAGGTTGTCCGCGCGCGCACATTGATAAAAACAAACAAGCACATCCACAATCATGCTGAGATCAGTTCAAACTTCCTGCGTCCTATGGTTGCATGGAAAAACAAAGAATACAGAGAAGGCATGCCAAAAACTCAAACTCTAAAGTATCGAATTTTCTACCCGCCCTGAAAAGCCGAAACTCCATGCAAGAACTTACAAATTACAATTACATAAAATTAGATAATTTAACTGAAAACCCCAAATTTTCCTTCCTTGGAACTTTCTCCCAGATTCCGAGCAACCAAACAAACATTGAGATCAGAATCTAGGGTTTTAAGATGGGGAAGGAACCGAGAGAGCAGAAGGAAGTGATTGAACATGGATCGAGCAACGATAAGGAAGCAAAAATAAATAAATAGAAAAGGAGAAGAAAAAAGAGAGAAAGAATCGAAGCTTACAACAATAAGCTTGAAGAGGTTGGCCTCCTTGGGGGGCAGAGAAGCACCCATTGTTGCAGAGAGAAAAAGAAAGTGAGTTAGGGTTTATGGGAATGGGAGTGAGAGAAAGCGAAGGAATGGGTCACGAGAGAGAAGAGAAGGGAGAAGGGTGGCGTATATGAGCTGCAAAGCAACCCTACTGTGAAGTAGAAGCAAAGAAGGAGTAGATGGAGAGGCGCTCTTAAAAATAAGAAGAGTTCACAAGGAAAGCTCTGATTCTGACTGTGAGCGAGCGTGTGCGTGTGTCAGTTTCGCGGCTGAAAGCCTGAAATTACCAATTACTTTCCAAAAAATTTATTTTATTTTATTAATACCAGACTAAAAACCAAATGAAAAAAGCCAAAATAAGAAAAATAATATATACTTTTTAAATTAATTAATTAATATTAATATATGATTATTATAAATATAAAGTTCCAAATCTCTAGGAAATTTGAGAGGAGAAATTGCCACTATTTACATAAAAGTATACTCAGTTTTAATTAAAAATTAAAATAAATTATCAACCTTAATAAAATTTTATGATAAGATTACATATTATTTATTAATAAGTGTGACCTGAATTTAAATTCATGTCACGACTAAATGAGCTGTAAGTTTGAGAATTAATCATATTATTCTATTATTTTAATTTATATTATTATTATTATTATTATTATATCAAAATTTATATTTGCAGTTTAGTTTCTTTCTAATATAAAAGTTGTCTTTAAAAAAGTTATAATTAATATTTTTGTTGAAGAAAAAAATTCACTGATATTTTTTTTTTTTGTTGTATTACCTCAACTCAGTTGGCAGTATTGATGATTGCTAAACTATTAGTATACAAATCTCAATGAATCTAATGGTTAAAAATACAGGATATCAAACATTGGGGGTACTAAAAATATTTAATTTTGATATAGTCAGTGTAAAACTTAGTTTTTTTGTCTAATTATGTAATATGTAATTCTTCGTGTATCTCTCAGTCCTATTAGGCAAGAGAGAGGGTGGGAGAGAAATATCAGACAAATGGGCCACAATCTTTCTTGCTAAATACATGATAACAAGGATTGCGGATAAAAGTTAAAAGAAAAAATGACTTTCGCATTCAGTTTAATTAAATAATTAGATAAATTGATTTGTTTTAAAAATTAATTAAATATTTAATTAATTTAATTAATAATTTACATATAATTAATCACATATTAAATATTAAAATGAAAATAAATTATTAATCATTAATATATAAATTATTAATTAAATTAATTAAATGCTTAAAAAAAATTTAAAATGAACTAATTTATTTAACTTTTTAACAAGCTAAATGTAATAATTATTTTCTCAAAGTTAAATAGCCTTTGTTACTCACTTTTGCCTAGCCAACGCTTCTTCGATCTTAAGAAAATAATAATAATAAAATAAATGCAAAGGGTTAAATGAGCCAAACATGAGTGATTCTATCTAGCTTATATATATTTAAAACAATAATTGTTTTCATTTAAATCGCCAACTCTATAAAATTAGGATCGGGCTATTAAACTGTGTGTGAACCCCATGTGATAAAAAAGACTCAATTAGATTGACGGCTAACCCATGTAGGGTCAAATTGGTCGATTTTGACAACATTCCCAATAATGCCTAATTTCAATTGGAAGCATCTTATGTCGGGTTCACTTACAATGGGTTATTGATGCAATACCTTTCGGACATAAATATAATAGCCCAGATCCAAAAATAGAAGATATGAGTCATATGACTTCCTCCACTAAAACGTCTAGAACTAAGTTTATTGGTATGATATTTTTAGGTTGTGTTTGTGTTTTTTTTTTTTCTTATTTTGTGGTTGTATGATAGGATGTAAAACTATCCATTTCTTAACACTTTCACGTTTCATAGTAACTATAGATATTAATTGTATTCTGTACAGATGTTAGATGTCCAATAAGTTAACTCATTATATCAGTCAAACATCCATAAAGACTCTAACAACATCAATATTTATCATAATTTAACTCTTAGAAAAAAATTATTATTAAGATATTTATCATTATCAATATTGAATTTTTATCAAAAGTTAATCCTAATCAGATAAATCTCTTTTTGCCAATCTATAAATAAAGGCCCTAGCCTCTGAGGTAATCATCTACTTTTTACTCAATCAATTACTCTGATTTGAGTCAAGTTGTCTATTACAGCACTCACACAACAAAGGAAATAAGAAAAGAAAAGTTCCGTTCACAAAGCCAACGCATAGAGGAATTTAAGGGAAGCTTAACAAGCATTAATTCATTCCTTTTAATTTCCATTAATATATTGTTGTTGGTAAACCCTATTAACACGTGACATTTATCACCATCTTATATTTGGATTGAATTAATTGCATCCTAATTATTTGCTCAAATAGTCATTCAATTGCATGTTATCCTAATACATCTATTTGACCTTTTACAATGACATGTTATAATTGCTTTAACATGACATTTATGATAGTTGACGAATAAAAATAACCGCCGTTATTAAATTGCATTGTAAAGAAATTTCATAGTGGTAGCTACACCCACAAACCAATCAAAACCTTTGTGACATAATGGTCTCGTTTAGATCAATAGCTTATATAAGTACTTATTAAAGTATAACTTATTTAATAAGTTCTACTATCATAAGCACTGTCTAAAATAAGCTAAATAGTGTTTGGATAAGCACTTTGGAAAGCGCTTTTCATAAACCTTTTGAAATAAATATCGAGCATTTGAGAAATATGTTATGAATTGTGTCAATCCCCTAAGGTTAATTTTGTCAAAAATTATTATAGAAACAATTAGTACCTAAAGTATTTTTCACAAAAACTTATTTTCATTAGCTTAAATTTTTAACTTATGAAAGTAAGTCCAAAACAGCTTATAGAGGTTTCATAAGCTGTTTTAATAAAGCCTCGTTTGGATAGGCTTATATGTAGCTTATTTTGGCTTATCTACTACAATAAACGCTTATGAAGTACTTTTATTCTGTCTAGATGAACTTATTAAAACAGCTTATGAAACTTATATAAGCTATTTTGGGCTTATTTTTATAAGTTAAAAATTTAAAGTTATGAAAATAAGCTTTTGTGAAAACTAAAAATACCTTAGTACTAGTTGTTTTTATAATAATTTTTGACAAAATTAACATTTAGGAATTGACATAATTCATAGCATATTCCTCAAATGTTCAATACTTATTCTAAAGGGTTTATAAAAAGCGCTTATCAAAGTGTTTATTCAAACACTATTTAGCTTATTTTAGACAACGCTTATGACAGTAGAGCTTAATAAATAAGCTCTACTATAATAAGTACTTATTTAAGCTATTTATCCAAATTAGACATAAGTTCATCAAACTAGAATAAAAATACTTCATAAGCGCTTATTATAATAGATAAGCCAAAATAAATTACATATAAGCATAACCAAATAGGGCTTAAATACATCTATTTGACATTTTACGATGACATGTTATAATTGCTCTAACATGACATTTTATGATAGTCGATGAACAAAAATAACCATCGTTATCTATATACTATTATATAAAATAAGGTTTCTGAAATTTGGACAAATGACACGTGTCACTTATATAAGTGTTTTCTCCCTTCCAAATTCTTGCTCCTTTGATATTTAAATTTTAAATTATTTTTATATTGAAATTTCAATTATACTAAATAAAAAATAATCAATTTGATTTTATTTAGATAACAATCTATCTTATCTCTTTGATAAGTAATAAAATTCAATTTTGAATCTTACTTTTTTCTTAAAATTTAAATAATAACTAATTAATATTTATTCTAATCAATCTGATTATGACTCTCCTATTATCCTTTCATTTGAATAGGTCTACATTTAAAGCAAATAATTTTTTAATTTTTAAATACATTTCTCTTTTTTTTAAGTCATGAATTAAGAAACAAAACACAAGTAAGAAGATGATGATAAATTTATAAAATATTATTTATAATTTTTTAATCACAACTACAAAATGATTTAATTTAAGATAGATGGGAATAAAATTTAACAAAAATATACTTAAACTCACATATATTGAAATGTACAATTATAGAGATATTTTTAAGTAGACAATATATATATATATATTGTGCATTCAATTAAATATAAATTTTCAACTCTTCTAGATAAGTTCCTTTAATAATTTATATAAACCAAATTTTAAATTTTAAAAAATCAAAATAACTATCATTTTTCTTTTAACATGCATTAATTAGTCTATCTAAAAACAGTTATATATATGTGAATAATATTTTCAAATATTATATTTATTTAGATCTTATTAAATATGTTTTTGAATATAATTTTTTTTTAATATTTGATCTTTTTTAATCTTAAATATGATAAATATCTTTTTGATCATACTTATTTGATTCTTGCTACTTTGATGCTGATATTTTAAATTATTTTTATATTGAAATTTCAGTTATATTAAGTAATCAATTTGATTTTGTATAGATAATAATTTATCGTATTTGTTTGATAAGTAATGAAATTCAATTTTGAATCTTATTTTTATCTTAAAATTTAAATAATAACTAATTTGCCTTTAATCTCTAATATATCTGATTATGACTCTCATATTATCCTACTATTTGAATGGGTATAAATGACATGCATCTAAAACAAGTAATTATTTAATTTTTAAATGCATTTCTCTTTTTTTTAAGCCATAGATTAAAAGACAAAAACAAGTAAGGAGATCATGATAAATTCATAAAATATTATTCACAGTTTTTTAATCACAACTACAAAATGATTTAATTTAATTTATATGAAAATAAAATTTAACAAAAATATACTTAAACTCACATATATTTAAATGTAGAATTATAGAGATATCTTTAATTAGTGCATTGAATTAAATATACATTTTTAACTCTTCTAGATAAGTTCGCTTAATAATCTATATAAACCAAAATTTAAATTTAAAAATATCAAAATAACTATCATTTTCTTTTAACATGCACAAATTAGTCTATCTATTTAACTAACAATTTAGATATGCTAGAGCTTCTAATTAACTAACAATTTTTTTTAGAATTCTAAAATAAATACTAATAATTACATATTTTCAATGCTTGAATGATTTTTTAATATAAGAATTTGAATTAAATTGAAATTAAAGTTGACAACTTCAATTATTTAATCATTTTAAATTTCACTATTTAGATATGCTAGAACTTCTAATTAAATAATTTTTTTTAGAATTACCCATATGAAAATAAGGGTAATTAATATGTAATTATTATTATTTATTTTATAATTCTAATTTAACTAAAATATCTCTGTCAATCTTACTTTTAGGGTGAAAATTCTATTCAAATTTCAATTATCTTTTTACCATTCACCCTTAATTCAATGTCTTCATCATTTTCCATTTATATTGTCTCTTAATCTAAATTTTATTTTAATGCAGCCAAACAATAGGATTAGAGAGACATATTCAAGTTGGACAAATTATTGAGTTTGTGACACAGAATGGTTCAAAAGTCTTTTTTGATTCTCAAACATATAACGAGAAAAGTTTTTATCAAGTTGCTCCAATATCCAATTCAATTGAAATTGATCATTTAATTGATCATGAAGGTACTATGCATATTTTGTGCTTCTAGCATATAGGATTATTATATATTATTTTTTTAATGAACCTCTTTTTTATTTTTTCTTTAATATTTTTTTAACTATTTACATGTAATACACTAGATATATTATTTATTTCATGCTAAGGTTTATTTTTATTAATTTTATAATTTTCTCATGATATAATTAATTTAAAAAGTGATTGAACAATTTTTTACATGTAAATTTTATTAAAAAACTTATGTAAAGAGTATTGTAATAAACAACATATTATTATTTAAAAGTCTATACAGACCTAATTTAACAAATCTGTGCATCGCACGAGTAATAAAACTAGTTAAATTGCATTGTAAAGAAATTCCATAGTGCCTACACCCACAAACCAATCAAAACCTTTGTGGCATAATGTGTGTTATTATAAGCACATGAGCATCTTCAATTAATTCTTGCAACAAGTTTTGCTTATGCACAACACAACAACAATTCCCACCTTGCTCAAACCAAATATGGGATATGTGCCTCAAAAGAGAACTATACAAGTATTGTGAGACCTTTTGCTAAGGAAACCTTGGAAACATAGTTGCCAACAACATTCAACAACACTCAACACCAACGAAACCGGACAGATCAACAAAACCAACATGGCAAATTAATTTGACTCGTCAAAGCTTGTGACTATGTGTCAAACAACATGCCAAAACAAGAAGACTCCAATCCCTCAATAGCCGAGCTAACTTATATTAAGGTCCACACTTCGCCAACATGGTTGCAACTACCAAATTTAGCTGGCACCTTGTTGTCATGCTGATGTGACTGCAGTTGATTTAATCCTGACGTCAACTTATTTAACCACGATCAATCTTAATCATGTGCAACACAAAGACTTAGGGATGGTAGGCTTTCGCCCCGTCATCCAACTCAGGATTGAAGATGCCAATGACGATCAATCTTAATCCTATTAAATGAAGGCTCCAATGACAGTTGATCTTAATTTTGTCCCAATATTGGATTAAAAATCAACACCTAAGGTCGACTACGAATTGATATCAACTAAAGCCATCGAGCATGATTGGTGTGCCAGTGACAATTTATATATCTCGACACTCGACTCGTTGACTAACTAGTTGAAGGGCAATGTTTAATACAAATATTAAAGACTTAATAAGTTGACCCATTACATTAGTCTAACATTTAGAAAGACTCTTACAACATTAATCATTATCATGATTCAACTTGTAGAGAATAATCCTCATCAATATATCTATCATTATCAAGATTGAACTCCTATCAAAGGTTAATCCTTATTAGATAAACCTTTCATTATCAGCCTATAAATAGGGAGCCTATTCCCCAAGATATGATCATCCAATTTTTACTCAATCAATTACTTTGATACGAGTTACTTTAGAGTTAGTCACATACTTATTTGAGCATCAGAGTGTATTTTCTTTGTTTTCAAGGTCCTCCTTCGCTTAAAGATTACTTGACTAAATTTGAACAGGAACATATTGTAAATTCTTACAAGTGTAAATGGTTTAATGATTGAACCAATTAACACATTTTTTATAATGATATAAAAGTTTGAGCATATAACCTTTTAAATCCTGTTTGGCAGATAAATTTGGGTTTAAAATTGAGCCTCATAATTAGAATTTGACCTCTAAATTCTAATTATCATGTTTAGTTGTATAATAGATTTAGAATTCTAATTTTATGGAATTAAAAAATAAATAATTTATATTACTTCAAATTCTTAACATGGACCCTAAATATTACAATTCCAATCACTAATTTTTTTTAGAATTTCAAAAGAAATAAGTTAAAAACAATGTTTTATATTTTGTTGCCACTTGCTTACTCCATCAATCATCGCCGCCCCACCAGTGTCTTCCTACAATCATTGTCGATGATGTGCTTTAACTATTGATGTTGGCATCGTGCTCAGGACATCGTTGCTGGTGGCATCATTTGACCACTTTTGCCAGCATTATCATCTGATACTCATAAAAATAATTCAAAATTACGATTATGTGTATCAATTTTTTATTTGTCCCAAACATAAAATTTAAAATTCCTAAACAATTTCAACTATGAGAGAATTGGAATTAGAATTATAATTATGAACTATAATTCAAATTTTGTCATTCAAAACAAACCCTTATAAATTATCTAAAATTTTCACCACTAGTTCAATTCTACTTATTTAATTGACAAAATTCATTTTGTATTCAAGTTTGATAGCTTAATATGTGATATGTCAAGTGAAAAGAGACTATATAGAGTGGTGATAGTCTTTTATTTTCAATTCATACATTTGTACACACTAAGAGAACTATCTAAACATCTTAAAAATTTAATTTTCGGTATAAAATTTTACATGCACAAACATGTGATGTTTTGTCTATTTGTATAGAAAACCTTACTCATGGAACCTTGAATTTCTAATTTTCTAAAGCATTTAATTTTAATATAATGTCAGTATAAAAAAAATTATACTGTCATCCAATCATGTGTAAACAAATCAATAAAGGAGTTTGATTATCACAACAATTACTTAAGAAATTTAACTCTTTTAATGATATGTTAATACATTATTAGATGACAATGTAAAATTTATTTACACTTTATTAATTACAATATAAATAAAAATTATGGTCGTTAATTTTTAAACCAATGAGAGAGAACATTTGAAAATAATAAATATAAAAAGGAAAAATATTAACGAGAAAACAAAATTACCAATTCATTAAAAATGTTAAAACCTAGATAATGTGTAAGTTCATTTAGTCAAACATTCTGCTTTTGTTAGTCATGACATGAGTTCGAATTCACCCTCTCTTAGGTCATTTGTAAACTTAACAGTAAATATTTACTGAGGTTGGTGATATACCATAATCTTTGACTAGGGTAGAGCTTTCCTTCAACTTAAATTTGTAATTACAAAAAATTAAAATAATGAAACCTCCTACTTATTTTTATTTTAAAGTAAATACATATTTTAGTTTTTTAAAGATATGTGTGACATCACATTAGTTATCTATTTATAACTACATTAAATTGGTCTTCCAAATATATATGAGACATCAAACTAGTAATTTAATATCATTTTTTTTTGTCATTAAATTGGTCCTTAAAATGACATCAAATTAGTCATTGACATATAAAACTGATGGTACTAATTATCATTAAATGACTAATTTAATGTCACTAATAAATAAAAGACTAACGTAATGTCACATATATTTTTTGAGAATAAAAATAAGTGTTTACACTTTTTGTATGAGTTGGGTGCTTATATATATTGGTATCTTTTTTTTTTCTTTTAACTACCATAATTAGTCTTTTGAGTTGAATAATACTATGTTATATTCTCACGGATTAGGCCATTTGAACCTCCTACAAGAGTAATCAGTAGCTTAGAAAATAAGAGTGTTTGCTGCCCTTAAACCAAAGTGACTCTAATTAAGATTTGAATTGTGTCGTATCCTATAAGGACGAGCCTGTTTACTAATTCGATCAACTCTTAATTGAATATATATTGAGCATCTTAAATGAATATAGGAAATACAGTGATCTAAAGTAATGACACCTACACATATATTTCATTTCATATATTTTACTTTATTTAAGTTGTTTATTGTCAAAAAGAGAGAAAAGAGTTAAAAGAAAAAATAGAGATAAAATAAGATACGTGAGATGTAGATTATGTATAAGTATAATTTATGATGATATTATTCATTCATCACTAGACTTGTACCCGTGCGATGCACGGTTAATTTATCTTAAAAATTGTAAAGTAATAAATTAAAACAACATAAATATAATGATATAGTAAGTTATAACATTATAGTTGGAGAATTGGAACAATAATTAATACTACCTTTTTATAATCGATTCTTTGGTTTATTAATAAACGATATGCATACATTTAACAGATAACTCTATATTGACAGTGTGAAGATACATTTACTGTGTACAATGACATTAAAATATAATTTGAAAAAAACATGGCAATCATGAAACGACAGGGTATTTAAAAGACTGAAATCATTATTCTTCAATCAAATATTAATTTATCATTGTTCATGACCAAAAGGAGATATACTAACAGAAACTATCGTTGTATAAATATCTTATATGAAATTTCACGATGGGAACTCATTCAAATCTAAAGGTGAGCAATGCATGTAAGTCTTCACCCCACAACTGTTACCAACAAATTATAATTAGAAATTTTTAATGAGAAAAAATTCAATATGATATATTAAGAAATACAAAAAGGCACATGTATAAAATTACCTGCCTATCATACATTTCGAAAAACTTCTTTGAAGACGACATTATTTGCTGACGTAGATAATTGTCCATGCTTGTCGACTATCAACATTTTTAACCCTTGTTTATTCCGAACTCTTGAGATTGCAACATATAGCTGCCCATGGCTAAAGACTGGACTTTTAAGAAATAAACCAACATTTGAGAGAGATTGACCTTGGCTTTTATTAATAGTTATGGCAAAGCATACACATATAGGATACTGTCTCCTTTGGAACTTATATGGAAGCTTTGTATTAGAAGGAGTTAACAACATGCGAGGTATAAATAGTTTTTATCCAATGTTGGTGCCAGAGATAACCTTACCTTCTAATACATGATTCCCTAACTGAGTTAGAATCAATCTGGTACCATTACACAAACCTGATGATTGATCAATATTTATGAGTAGCATAACTGGAGCACCTACTTTCAGTTTAAGGACATGATTTGGTAGACCTGAACATCTTATATTGTTAAGAAATTCAGGGTATGTAGGTCCTCATTTAAAAATGAATCCAAATCTGATTTACAGATACTATCCGAGCTCAAGTATACCTTTTCATCTCCTAGCATAATTGAAAGTACATAATCATTCACTGTATCAACAATGTCATTAGTGGGTGCCAGAATAGCTCTATCTTGCATATATGCAGGATCATGCATATTTTCCAACAAATTTGGATATATGCTATTGACAATTCCTGCAATAGGATTGTCTAAAGCCTTAATAAGAAATTCATCTGGTATTTGAACAAACCCTTCACCATCATTTGCTTCATCAATATTGCCATCTCCAATTTTCAAGATCCATTCAGAGAAAAACCTTATATCTTCTGATGAAGTTTCATCCAATGCTGAAGACAATCTCATATTTTTTGACAATGTCAACACCTTGCAGTAAGACCACAAATATGAAGAATTAATGGTGGCAGAAACAATATATTGCCTAGTACCCTTAGAGATAACAGGCAAGATTTGCCTAAAGTCACCACCAAATACAATAACTTTGCCTCCAAAAGGTTTTTCACAACTTAAAGGATCAGTAAATCTGAGAATATCTCTCATGGATCTGTCCAGTGCCTCAAAACAATACATTTGAGTCATTGAAGTAACAATGAACCTTGGAAGAACACGAACAAAATATGAAGTAAATCAACCATCGGATATTTATATAAGTAAGAGAAGAAAGGGAAGATCTAAATACAAGCCAACTTAACTGATTTATGGAGAAAATATTGAAAAGACAATGTTTTGGAAAAGAACCGCCGGATATGAACAGGTACAACATTAAATGAAAGTGGGGAGGAACCAAGAAGGTTGAAAAACTTTTGGGAAATGGTTCGCCGGATTAGAAGAGTTGCAGTGTAACAAAAGGTAAAGTCGATTTGAATCCTTCATTTAATAATAGTAAAAACAAAAACATTTAAAACAAATGCATTTATAATTTTTTGGAAATTATATCTTAAGTTATCATATAGAATTTTTTTAATTGTTATATATTACGTTTAGAATTTATAGTACTAATTACAAATATTATCGTTATAAGGAAAATTTAACATCTGTAAATTTCTTATTTCTTATAAGCTACATCTTTGAAGTATAAAATAAACTTCATAAATGAAACTAATTGTCTAATTTCTATAAAAATATTATATCATCTTTTATATAAATAATCATACGATGTTCAAAATTTTATCCAACATCTAATCCTATATATTGGCAGAAAATCAACAGATGTAATAATGAAACTATCTTATATATAGATATATATATTTATTCTGGACATATTAACAAAAATTATAATAATCTATACTAACAACAATCCAAAATCTTATAAAAATAGCATATGATTTAGGCCGTTGGATACTTTTGTTCTGCTTCACCAATTCAAAATCATCTACTAATATATTATTTTATTATCCAATATTTGAGGTATAAAATAAACTTCATAACTGAAATTAATTGTATAATTTCTATTATAATATTATATTATTATTTTTTGGTTGATTTATATCATCTTTTATATAAGAGATCATACGATGTTCAAAACTTTAACAAAAAACTAACCCTATATTTTAGCAGAAAATCAACAGATGTAATAATGAAAGTATCTTATATGTAGCTATATATTAAACAAATATTATAATAATCTATACTAACAACAATCCATAATCTTATTAAAATAGCATATGATTTAGGCCGTTTGACAGTTTTGTTCTACTTCACCAATTCAAGATCATGTTATAATATATTCTTTTATTATCCAATATTTAAAATAGTATTTCTACATATTTCAATACATATTATACTAAAGATGAATAACTTATTTTTAATACATAAAACGATTATTTTAATTAATAGTAAAAATATAATACAGAAACTTCTTAAAAATCCATTAACATAATATCATTAACAAAATAAGTAATAATATCATAATTTGGACATAACGATAGTTGTTAAATTTTTTTTAAAATATTATGAAAATAAGATAACTATATCCATTATAGTTATTTATAAGGTTATATAATATTAATATTTACAACTAAATAAAAAATTGATGAACTAAATAACAATTCCAACCACCAATATTTACCAAAACAAAACTAAATATGTAATCCATATCGTGCTCTAGACGACATTAATAAGCTCCCAGTTATAGCATGTTCAAAAGGGAAATATAACCATTACATAATTAAAACCAAAATACAGTACTGAAATTCCAAAATATGACAAAGTTCATATAAAAAACATCTCATTGCAACATTTAGAATCTCCTGCAAATTACTCCTTCTCCACTTTGATAATCTTCTTCAACTTAGATGACGATTGCTGAGTTGCTAATTCAGGAGTACTCTCCAAACATTCACCAGATTCAAATGGGCCTTCACCGTTGGTTCTCTTTGCAGGTGTGATACTTTTATTAAAACTTATATTAGTTCCATTATCTCCTGCATCAGAAAAAGATTCTTGAAAGAGAATAACATATCGTTAATGAATAATGCACGGGAGAAATTAAACATTAATAGTCATACTTAAACAATTCAAATAACCTTCTCACACACATTAAGCTTACTGTCAACATTGGTGAATTTGGAAGTGACTGAATTGGCCTTCCCAATCTAAAAAAACAATATCATAGTCATATAAAAAAATATTATATAAATCATATAAAATTAAATTATGACAAGATTATTGAATAAAGTAATATAATGATACCGGTGTTAGAGAATCTCCAGCAGAAAATGATGTCATCAGATCATCATCACTACTAATCTTCAAAACAGTATAAGAAGGATCCGATGAATTGTCATTTTTCTTAACTTGCACTTTAAACAACAACTTCTTGCTGAGAAAATCATTTAGCTTTTCTGGGAATTCGTTGACATCACCTCCCTATGAGTGAATAAAGGAAAAACATATTAGAATAAAAGAGAAGTTGGACTTTAAAATTATTTTTTTTTTTACTTACAGCTACCACTTCATCTCGTAGATCTGCAACAGTCCTTTGAATGAAGCTCAAAACAACATTATTAAACATTACAAAATAAGCACTACCCCCATCATCATCGACAACGTTAACATGAACTTTGAAACTGCACATAATAAACAAACATAATTATTAAATATTTAAAAAAACTATTAAATAAATAATATAGTAAACTTTATTATAATTAAATAATAAGACTTTTACCATAGTTGAGTTGAAGAGACTATCTTGTCACACTTCTCACAGTAATAACCACTTCCATCGAGAACAACTTTCTTAACGCACTTCTTGCAGGCATTATAGTACTAACCATGCCTCGTGTCCAAGCTCAAAACAGTACACAGACAAACACAAATGCAGGCCTGGAATGTATAATCAAGGTGAACAGAATAATTCAAATAGAAAAATGTAAATGAAATGAAAATCAACAACTCTAGCATCACCTCTTTAGTAAATTTGAGTTCATTCAACGATTTCCACATTGAATTGTTGGTAAAATCATCATTAAGGGAAAATATGGACCGATTAGACAATTGACTTAGAATAGGAGCATTACCCTCAGTAAGTCTACAAATAAAAAGATAGGATTAAATATTATTTATTTCAAAATTAAACATAAGACTTTATAGAAACTATATTATGATTTAACATCTTTAAAAACTATTACTTGTTCTTGAAGTCCCTTGCATCAGTCTCATCACAATTAATAAGCAGTCTACTTGCATAAAGGGCGTTTGACAACTTACGAGGTCCCAAATTTCCTATAACATTAGGGAAGACATACATAAGCAATAGAAATGAAGTGCAAATTGTACAATTATAGACGATTAGCATGGCTTTACCATTATAATCCTTGATTTTACACCATTGAATGATTAAGATAGCAGGACCTTCATTTTTCTCAGCCAAATAAGATGCAACCTTCTCAGCATAATCTCCCCATAATGTACAACTCAGTTTATGATTACTGAGTCAATTATTAGGTATATATATTTAGAAAACACTTGAGCAAGAAAATAAAGGAAAAGAAATATTAGACAATAAAATGACATTACTCTAAATCTTGAAGATAAATGATAATCTTCTTTATTGACTTTCCATCCTTGTTAAAATCTTCAATCTCATGATATCCATCCAACTTTCCTATAACATATGTTTAAAGATATAAATCAATATTATTCGATAACAGAAAATTACATTAGATTCACGTTATTTAAAGGAATGTATAAATAAGTAAATAGTACCAACTAAGTAATTATCATCAGCAACTCGATCAATAATATCTTCAAAATCAGTAAAGATGAAGCCATAAGTAGATATCAGGGATGCATCATGCTTTTCACATACAGATGTTGAATATTGGAAATAAATTTTAAATGGATGCTTAGTAGTCCTGTAAGAACCACTATTTTGTACAACTCCAAACTAGCTAATCTCGTAAACCTTGCCTTCTTTAATAGAAATGAACTTTTGTACAAATGATCTCTTAACAGTGGCATGAATTCTCCCTCCCTAGAAAGCAAGAAGAAATAAAAAAACAATTACACATAAATTTATTCAAAAGAAAAAATAAATCAATCAATAAATACAAAAACACAACCTGCTCATCTAGAAAAACCATCTCAATCTTTGTTAACAAGTCAATGATTAAAACCTGGAGTTGTCCATAACCTTATGACCCTAACTTTAATTCTCCAATTTTGTCTTAAAGGAGATATATCAGAGACATTATCAATCTTGCCAACCATCCTAATCACAAAAAGACATGCATTATATAACAATTAAAAGAATCTTTAATCTACAATAATCACAGAATATAAACCTCCAAGAACAAATAACTAACAAATTTTAAGATATGAAAACCCAGATCAATCAACTGCTTGGTAAAACAACATAAACGATATATATATATATATATTATAGTACATAACCAGAACAATCAACTACTCACTAAAAGAACAAATACGATATCTATGTTATAGTACATACTACGAACAATTTATAGAGTTAAAAAATTAGACAACCTACATTAATCACCAACTGTGAGCAGGCTACATAAACCCTAAAACTACATAACCAACTCCTCCAAGCATCTTAAACTTAACCTTAAATATATCACAACAAAAATGAAAAATAAACCCTAGAAATAAAGAATAACTATAGATAATAACAACAACTGAGAATGATTTTCAAAATTTCAAAATTAAAATCAAATTATAGAGACTAACCTGGTCTTCAATCAGGCGAGAAAATAGGAAAAAGGATAATAAACCACAAATCTACAATCATGGTCAAATTCAAACTAATATGACATGAACAGAAATGAAATAACAGCAGAATAGGAAAGAAGCTTACCTCTGAGAACAACTTGTAAAATCTTCTTCAAAGCATAAACAAATATTTCTCACCTAAATCAGTTGAAATTTTCAATCGACTGTATACAATAACATATTTATAGAGCACAAAATCTACTACTAATTTAAAAATTGATAGCATAGACTGCATTTCCAAGATGACAATTGATGAGTTCCTCATCGGGAAAGAGAATACACAAGAGAAAGAACAAAACGTAAAGCACGCGTGCGAGGTAAACTTCAAAGAGAGAATACGGAGAGACTTTGATTTAAAGAAGAGGTGATGTTATGGGGAAAAGAAAGTAAATAGATGTATTAAAGAGGCTACCTGATACATCTTGACAACACATTATGGAGTACACGTATGACTATAAATGAGAGGTAATAAAAAAAAATATAAATTTAAAATAACACGTGGGACTTGATGACCAAGATAAATGAAGCAGCAAGGTACTTGAGCGGGAAATGAAATCTGCTTTTAGTTTAGGCGAGAGTTCTCCTTTTAGTTATAGTAATAGATTTATGGGAAGTGATAACTGTCGATTTGTTGTTTACTTTTCTTAATTAAGTTTTGTTTAAATTTATCAACGGGCAACCGGCAAATCTGGTAAAGCGACAGCAAGGACGGGGTAGCTCCCGCTCAGGTATTTGTTTTGAAATTGAAAATAAACAGAAAAAAAATAAGAATAAACCTGTGAGTGCGGTGGTAGGGTTCTTCTTCTTCTTCTTCTATTCCAATATCTTATCTCTGAAACAATTATGGTTTGAAAATGAAGAACGAAGGAGAAGGCTATGGCGTAGTGGATCCTCTAGCCAGTTACTGGGGCCTTTCGCTCTTTCCTCAAACATCTGGTGTGCTGCCCCACCCTTCCAACTTATACAGCCCCGACCAGGATCTTCTCGCCACTCATAATCATTTCAAATCCATGGTAATTTCACTTCAATTTTTTTTATTATTTTCTTTTTTTGCATTTTTATGTACCCCAATTAAGCTCTTTTTCCTTTTTTTTTTATAAAAAAAAGTATGATTTGGAATTTATTCAGTAGTGAGAATTTGCTTTCTATTGAGTTCTGCAAAACTACAAAATTGCTGGTTTCTTTATCTTATCTCTGTGTGCATGCTTTTGTGAAAATGCATGCGTGTTTAGGGTTTTTCTTTTTTGCAACCCCATCTCACTCATGCAAACCAAATGCCTTCCGTGTACACAATTTTGTGAATTTAAGAATGGAAGTTGTTTCACCAGGCTTAGTTCATGTTTCAACATTTTGAAGTAGAAAAGATGGGAAAAACAAATATGGAATTCAAAATCTACATTCCCTGTTTGCTTTACTTTTTCTCTGGAAAAAACTTGGAGTGGTTGGAAAAAGAAAATGACTATTATTAACTATGGGAAATCAGAAGTTGATTTCAAAAGAGCATTACAACAATAATTGCCATCCATGCCTCTTATCCTTGTACAGGCTTTGAGAAGTCCCAGTAAACTTCTGGAGCAGACAAAGGCCATAATAGATGTAAATCCAGCACTATTCAACCCAGAAAATTCAAGTGATCCAACATCTGATGAGAGAAATGATGTTGTTGCTGAAGGGGCTAAAGAATGCCCTCGAGAAAGGAGACCAGCCTTAGGCCTCAAGCATGCGCGTTTCTCTTTAAAGCCAGATAGAAAGTAATGCTTATTGTCGTCCCTCTCTCTCTCAAATTTCTCCCCTTCCCCGTGCTGCTTTTTCTTTCTTCAAATAGATTTTTTTTTCTAGTAACTACAATTTGGATACGTGTTTCTCATGTATCCATCTGACAGCCAACCTGCTGAGAATTTGATACCAAGTCTGGACTTTGATAAACTGAAAGATCCTGTGGAATTCTTCTTGGCCCATGAACGGTTAGAAAGTAAGTTACATTTTGTTTCTCTTCTTGAATGCCCAGTGGATGATATTTCTAAAGCTTGTTCTTATTGGATTTATATTTTATAATTGATGGATAGATGCAAAAAGAGAAATACAGAAGCAGATGGGTGTCGTGTCATTTGGGCAAAATCAGGATAATACATCCACTAAACCACGACAACGTCGACCAGGACTTCTGGGGAATAATCAGCAGTACCATCAGAATACTTTAAACATCAGTCTCCATTGTCTTTTTATGATGTTTGTCATTTTTATTCTGTTGCTTAACATGGTCTTAATATTATATGGTTCAGGAGGTCAGTCAGATACAAGCATCGGTATCCAATAGAAACTTTTGACAATCATGATTATGTTCCATCCTCTCAAGAGGCATTTGAATCAGGCAGTTTTGATCCTGTTGTTGAAAGCACAGACAAAGCTGGGGGTTGTCTTGCATCACTGGAAAGTGGACAAACTGGTGAGTGAATGCTACTCCATAGAATAAAATGGGCATTTATCATCACCTCTCAGTCCATGTTATCCTGTCACTCATCTTGCTTTCTTTATCCTAATCTCAGTACCCTTTTCCTCCCTCTTATTCTCATACTTCAAACATCTCTATTATGAATTTTTGTTGCAGATTCATCTGCCATGGAAGAGAACAAGCTCAATGACATATTGGATCGATTGCTACATTGCAATGGTGAAGATCTAGAGGAAGACGGAGCAATTAATCTTTTGCAGGAGAGGTTACAGATCAAACCCATTGTTTTAGAGAAATTATCCATTCCAGACTTCCCAGATAACCAAGTGACTGATCTGAAATCTTTTCGAGGGAACTTGTTGAAGCCAAGGAAGGCTTTATCCAACATAGATAATTTGTTGAAAGATACAAGCAATAAGACACCTGTTAGACAGGATGTAGGAAGCCCTGTGCTGCAATTAGCTTCACCCACCCCACCAAAAAGTCCATTTGCTTCATTGTCATCATTACAGAAACGCATTTCACAGTCAAAGCCATCAGTTGATCCATTTTCTGCTCATTATAGTTATCAGTTATTCATGAGAAACTCTTCTGAAATTGATATGATAGACGAGGAAATCAATCTTGTTGGTTCTGGGAAGCCTTCAAATGAACTGAATGCACACTTAATTGAAGATGTTATTGCAGTAAGTAAGACAGGTTCAGTTGTTGACACTGTTGGAAATTGCGCTGCTACTTCTGGAAAATCTAAGGAAGATAATTCTGGGAAGTCATCAAATAAACCGAATGCACCTGTAATTGAAGATATGATTGCAGTTTGTAAGATGAATTCAGTTGAGGACACTGTCAGAAATCGTGCTAGTACTTTTGGAAAGTCCAAAGAAGATAATTCAAGGGAACCTGGGCTTGATACTAAAATGGACTCAAATGAACCTCATGTTAACATGGATGTGGATATTGGAGGCAATGATATGGGTAAAAGGGTTATGGATGATAGAGTAGGCGGGCCAAATTCTGAGGCACATGGACAAAGGAAAAGGAAAGTTAAATTACATTCACAAAGAGAACCTAAGGATAAAACACTTTCTCGGAGGCAGAGCCTTGCAGGTTTTAACTCTCACATTGATCTCATCCATTCATTTTCAATAATTCTTTTTGTTATTGCATTGAAATTATGTTATATCTTCCCAGCTGCTGGTACATCATGGAATTTTGGTGTAAGGAGAAGCACCAGGATCAGGACAAGGCCTTTGGAATACTGGAAAGGAGAAAGACCGGTGTATGGCCGCATACATGAGAGTGAGTAGCCATAACTCATAATGCTTTATCATGTGATGGGCGTGCACATGGTGAATTTAGAAATTGTAGCTTAATCCTTTATTTGCGAAGGGGGTGGATGTCATTATCACTAGACTAGATCATTTGCTACATCTTGAGCATATACACAAATATCTGCATACTACTTTTTCACCTGTTTTAAGCTTCTCTGTTTGTTCGTAACAATATTATTCTATGTTGATAATTTATAAATTATGACGGTAGCTTAACTTCTACTGCTTTAAAACTATCAATACAGAAAAACATGAATTAGCAATTAGCATAATGTATTACTAACTATAGTGGAAGCTAACGGATAAAATTATTTTGCAGCTAAATATAGGCACAAGCTGAGAGTTTATTTGGTTTGATGTATATATGTAGAGTATCAACACTGCGATTTGGCCTAGATTGTGGCTTGAAGATTAGTGTTTTGCAGTATTTTTGACAGATGTATCTGAGGGTTAAATAAAATTTATCTGTGCAGGTTTGGCCACTGTCATTGGGGTGAAGTGTATGTCTCCAGGAAGTGATGGTAAACCGACTATGAAGGTGAAATCTTATGTATCAAATAAATACAAAGAACTTGTGGAGTTGGCCTCCCTATATTGAAAGTAAAATAAGTTCTGCCCATTTATTTTCTTGTGCGTCCTATCTTAGTATATCTCTGGTCCTTTGGCACTGATCACGTGTAGTGTAAAAGAGGGCATAGCATGACAAGTTGTGGGAAATTTGATGGTTACCAATGAGGCGCATGTAAGCACATTCACCCTCTAGGTTGTCACCATCAATGGAGTACAAAAAGCTTTTGCATTTATTCTTTTGTAGAAATGGATTGCATGCATTATCATTTCACTTTTCTAGAAGCTCTGGAATTTCTCAGACAAAAAATGAAAAATGGACCACTATATTCTTTAAATGGACCACTGTGTTCATTTGCATACAACATGTTTTATACACTAAATTTAAATTTTGCTCAATCTTAGTCGGTGACTGATTATTATTATTAGAATCAGATGGAAGCTCTGCTTTCATCAGAAAGATGCAAAATGCCAGAGCCAGTATGTACTACATAATTGCATTTGCTCATCAATTTGTGAAAGATTCAAGGGGAACATTTAAAAAAAATAAATCAGTTTTTGAAAAAATATATATAGCACGAAGGAATGGTGATATTTTTAAGTGTTTGAATTAAATGTAAAAAAAAAATTATGTTAAAAATCGATTATGTGTATAATTGATTTTTAAGAAAATCGATTATGAGAAAATTAATTTATGTTTGGATGTTAATTCATAATCAATTTTAAGATAAAGAGTTTTGTTTGGATTGTATGAAAAAAATATTTTTATATATTAAATTACAAAAAGATATATGAAATAATTGAAAAAGTTATTTGATTAAGAGCAAATAGATATTTTTCTCTCAAATTTTTTGAAATAATCTAAAATTATATAATTAAAGCTTAAAATTATTTTTAGTTATGAAAAAATAATCTTAATTTATAATTAATTTTTACATATTTTAAATAAACAAAATAAATTTTAATTAAAAATAATAATTATTCTAAAAAATTAAACAAAAGCAAACATGTTCTAAATAGAATTATCACTCTTTATTCTGTAGTGAATACTTTTTTTTTTTTTAAATTTTTGGGTAACCTGTGGTGAATACTTTTATCAAACGTTTTTTAAAATGTTTTGGAGATTCAGCATTTTGGGCAGCGCAACCAGTTCAGCAAAATTACTTTTAAAAACAGATAGTAGTGGGAACGATTCTGCTGTCTGCTTGGTGGAAGCTGGAAACCAGCAAACTAAAAAAACAAAGTATGCAACAACTGCGTATTATTTTAAGAGCTTAATTTTGATTTATTGTCAGTGTAAAAAAATTTTACATTGTCACCTAATTATATATTACTAATTCATTAAAAGAGTTGAACTATTATAACAATTACCTCAAAAGTCTAACATTTTTAATAATGTGTTAGTACATAATTGAATAACAGTGTAAAGAAATTTTACACTGACAATGGATTAAAATTAAATTTTTATTTAAATTCAAGAAAAAGTAAATGTTATTGACCATTTTTCTGTTTGACAAACTATTCCTAATTAGTCAAAACGATTATAAGAACGTCAGCTTCAGTATTGTATTTGACACGCATTCCGTCATACTTTGATTTTGATTTTGATTTCGATTTGAATGAAATAAATATTCACAGTTCAAACTGAATGTACGAATAAAATACTTGAATCATAAATCTACATACTATATCTTTATTAAGCATACGGTTTTACTTATATAATAATAATAATAAGTAATTAATTTGATTCAGTCCCATTAATTTGATATTAGCCTTACTTAGAATGAATCTAGAAGAATTACTAATCAAACTTGATAAATGAGATTGAAAAGTTCTCCATATTCAAACAGCATAACTTCTAGATGATTGTGCATTATTCTGAATTTATCAAGTCAAGGCAGGTTTTGTCCAAGCTACTAGAATAAAGAAAAAAACTATAAGTCAGGATCTGCTATGGTGCTAATCTGCATCAAGATGGGAGCCCAGAAAACTGATTTTCAAGGTCTAAAGCACTAGGATTGCACCCTGACTCGACCTTAACTAGAATCATCTTTAGGGTCTCGTCTTTTACGTATTTAATAATTAAGAGTAAATAGATAATTTAATCGCTAAAAATATTTCTCACTTATAATTTAGTCATTGAATTTATTTTTATGTATGAGTTAATCCTTAAATTTAGCGTATGTTTGGGAAATATTAACTTTTTGTCATTACAGCTTTTTTTTTTTTTCTTCTTATAAAGTTGTTTTTGTGTAAAGTTTATCATGTTTGATTAAAGTGAAAATTATTTTTTCATATACTAAAAACCACTCTTTTTTAAAAGTTTTATTTTGAACATTTTGATTAAATAATTTTAGATTATTTCAAAAATTTTGGTAAATAAATACTCTTTTGCCCATAATTAAATAATTTTTTAATAATTTTATATCTCTTTTGATAATTTAATATATTAAAATGATTCTTTTTATACAATCTAAACAAAAAAATTTGTCTTAAAATAATTATGAACTAATATATCTAAACATAAATTAATTTTCTAATAATTAATTTTTATGAAAATCAATTATACACATAATTCTTTTTTTTCACAGCTAATCCAAACACACTTTTAGTCCATACATTATTTCATATTGATCAAGTTAAACGATTATCTCCTGACGTTGTACATTAAGTGTCTATATGTAACGTTGAGTGTCACATGACATGTTACACAATACTTTTCTTAAATATACGATGTGAGTGAATGATAAAGTGCTCTATGTATGAGAGGATTATGATTCACTAAATTAAAATGACATTGTATCTTAAGAAAAATGGCTGAGTGACATGTTATGTGACACTAAACTTTACACGTAGACACTTAACGTACCACGTCAGGAGTCATTGTTTAACTTGGTCAACAAAGAGATAATAGAATAACTAAATTGATATAAGTTTTGTAAATTTAAGAACTAACTTGTACAAAAATAAATTTAAAGACTAAATTACAAGTGAATAATATTTTCAAGGACTAAGTTGTTATTTACCCTAATAATTAATATATCAAATCTACAGATTTAAGCTACAGAGCTCCTTTGTTTTTTTTTCCTCCGTTGAAACTGCACACGAAGCTGCTTCTAGTTTTCAGTATCCGTGCAACGTAAATACGTAATTGTGGGGTTTTTTTTCCATTGTAGTTCAATATCAAACCAATCTATATACTGGATTTTTAATCTACATAATTTATATTAATTGTTATTTTTTAAAGAGTCTATATTTTTTCACCTTACTTTCTTTTATATTGTGTTTACAGTACAAGAATTATTT
This sequence comes from Styphnolobium japonicum, assembly GCA_023212625.1. Classification (NCBI taxonomy): domain Eukaryota; kingdom Viridiplantae; phylum Streptophyta; class Magnoliopsida; order Fabales; family Fabaceae; genus Styphnolobium; species Styphnolobium japonicum. The sequence continues at coordinate 5,621,102 of JALBWW010000007.1, read as the reverse complement.
GGCTATATTTCAATTTATACAGAAAAACTATAATAGAATACTGAACTAATTTATGGGATAAATCTAATGGTGAAAAAATGAGTCTAAATTTTTTGGTTTAATGTGTTGTTTATATAACATTATTCTATATACAATAAATTTATATATTTTTTTAATTTTAATCTATTATTGTTATAGAGTTATAGGATTCTTATGTGGGATAGCATGACTTAATGATTCATATCATGTGGACACAAGGGTGTTTCTTTTCTAAAAGTCCATACATGTGACGCTCATCTCGAGTTTCAGTTAGAGTGGAGGTTGTGTTATTGTGTACTCACTTAAGGCTTCCTAGGTTCATGGAAGATCAAGGTGTGATTAGGGCACTCCAAAATCACGTTAATTTGACAATGAAATTGGTTTCGAACATATGTCAACATGTTTGAGAAACTCTAGATTAGTTCTATAACCTGAATATATTTAGGTGAAAACAAATTTGTTTGTATGTATATTAATAGACATATTTTTATAATTTAATATTATATAATTATTTTAATAATATTTTAAAAATATAACCTAATATTTTTTAAAAAAATATTATTATAGTTATCTATAAAGTGATTTTATTTTACAATACTTAAAATAAACTTAACTTTTAAAAGAATTTTTTTACCATCAATTTATTTATAATCAATATTTTTGACATAAATTTATTAACAATTTAAATCAAAATATTAGTCATGGAAAATCTAGGGTGTGTTTAGGGTTTAGGGCACTCCAAAATCACGTTTGGCAATGGAATTGGTTTCTAGCAAGGTGTGAACATGTTTGACAAACTTCAAATTAATTCTAACACACAAAAATATTTGTAGTGAAAGAAAATTCATTTGTATATATTGATAGAAATATTTTTGTAATTTGATATTATATAATTATTTTAATAATATTTTAAAAATATAACCTAATAGTTTTTTAAAATATTATTATAGTTATACTTAAAGTGATTTTATTTTACAATATTCAAAACAAACTTAAAAGATTTTTTTTACCATTAAATTATTTATAATTAATATTTTTAACATAAATTTATTAACAATCTAACTCAAAATAACTCATACAATTTTTTGTAATTACACATCCAAAAGTAATTTTATCAACATTATCCAAACAATATTTATTTTAACAAAATCAATATTCAAATAAAAGTTCTAAACATAAGTCACTTCATTAAAACTCACTTCTAACTAAAATTAAGTATGAAAAATCAAATTAATTCCAAATCAGGTTTGTAAAATCAAATTCATCTAAAATCATGTTTGCAAAATTTAATCCCACACCTTAAATATTCTTTCAATTCAAATAAAGAGAATGATCTAAATCACTTCGCTTTCTTCTTCATCTATTGTTGTATTTTGTCTTTCTTATCTACATTATGATAAATCTGTTTATACTGACATATTCTGTGCCTAAGTCGTTAATCTGTTTATTTCATCGGTTTCGCTTTCAGATTTAAAAGGTATAATGTCAATTTTAATGAGTCCTATATGCCTATGTCTTTAATTTCGACAAAAGATTAGAGAATTGTTTATCAGAAACTTTTTTTTTTTTTGGAAAATTGCTATCTAGCACTCTTATAAATTTCGCAACCTGTTGACATAATTATTTCATTCATTAATGAAAATTTGACTATCGAGAAATAAAGAAAGAACCCAACTATTATAAGTGTATTATTATATTTTGAATTAAATTATGGTGCCAACTCTACACGTATAAAAAAATTAACATGGAGAAGTATTAGAAGCCATTTATTGTAGTATGAAGAAATATTGGCTCAACATTGTTAATTAGGATTTATTGCAGTAATAATGACGACAACGTTATTTAAATAAAATAATATCATGGCCACCTAAGTAGTTACGCCAATTGCCGCTTTGAATAAGGTTTTTTTCCATAGTGAAAATATGCAAGTGTATTTAATTGGAACACTGTAGTAAGTCGAATACTACGAAATTTATGGACTACAATAATCAAATGCATATGCGTAATAAGCACTATCTACTAAAAAATATTCTTTAAATAATATTAAATTATTAATCATCACTTTAATATTTGTAATTGATCATTACTATGTAGTTTTTGTGCAGGCAACGGTCGATTAGTTTATTAGCCTCTTGAGAATATCTAAGCTATGACATCATAGCAGGGAAATAAACAAGAAAAACATATATAAAAATAAAATAAAATTGAAGAGTTTAAAAAATGGAAAAACGGTGAATGTGATCCAAATGTGAGTACATAACAACGTGGTCGGCGAGGGAAGGTTGGAGTATTTTTATGAATGGATAGGCTTAAACACTTGAAACTACAATCCCAGGACCAGGAGCTTCAATTCTCAGTTGTTTTGTTCTACTTCGTTAGTTTCAAAATTAATATGTTAACGTGCCAATCACACTTTCTAGCTATCTTTATATATTGGTTGCATCACGTAACTTACCTATACTTATTTTATGATACAATATTTCCATTATTACGCTATCATCTTCATTAAATTTCATTCATGCTTGTATTAAACTCGAGATTGGAGACTGGGTATGCCTTTATTTATATAATTTTGGCGACACCATGCACACCCTAATAACAAAATTTAATAAAGTTTCCTTACAAGAAAAATTGTTTTTCACGGCAATGTTTATGCAAAAAATATATTATATAGTTAAAAAAAATTGTCACAGAAATCTGCGTCAAAATGATTTTTCATAAAATAATTGTCTTAGAAAATACTATATATGAATATAGCATAAATTCAAAAATATTTAAAATTAGTAATAATAATAATAATACTAATTATTATTTATTATTATTTTAAATGTAAGGAAAGTGATAAGTTCTTGTACAGAAATTAGTTATCACAAGTAACTAATTTTCTTGCATTGTATGAATTTGTTGTTATTAAGTTTTTTTGAATATAAATGTCAATTTATATGTATAAGTAAAATTTTCCTGAAAAATCATTTGTGATATTATTAACTTTTCTCATGAATAATAATACTATTATCTATCAATTGTAATATTGCATTGAGAAGTAATTAATTATGTTATTAAATATCAATTTTATAAATAAATAACATTTTTTTGTTAAACTTATCCGAATTCATTATTAATAAAAAAATTTAAAAATTTAATAATAAAATTTTACAATAAAAAATTAAAATTAAAATGATATAGATTTTCTATGAAAAAAAGTCAATTAACATGTTAATATAAATTAAATTTATTTTACTTTATTTTTTATTTATTTATATAACTTACATGAAAGTATTAAATTGTGTGTATAAACCTAAATTAAAAGTACACTAAAAAATTGCCACAAACAAAATAAAACAAAATAAAATCAAGTCATATAATTATTAAAATTTGAATATGAGTTTCTCTATTATACTTTATAAGAAGTGTATTTGAATTAAATTTTTTTATTTAAAAAAGATTCAATCAAAAATTTTCTTTAAAATATTTTTTATTATAAACTTTTCTAAAAGCAAAACAATTTAATTCATAATTATAAATATGAAATTTAAAATAGTATATACAAGACACGTGTAAGATAACTAGCTATGAGTAAAAGAGATGCAAAAGTAATAACTGAAATATTTATTTTAAAATTGAAAGTATTTTTTTAATTCTTTTTTAAATACTAATTAAGTTTAAATTTATCACTTCCTGCAAAACTATCCAAATTCCTTATCACTAGATGAATTATAGTGGCTTGCATTTTTGTAATTCTTATGGAATGGATGTTTGTTTTCTTAAAATTGAAATTTTAAAGAGGATAATCATGCATACTTACATTACACATTTGTTTGGATGGGAAAAGAAAATGAAATGAAAGAAAAAGAGGAGGAAAAAATGAAAAGAAAAATGAATTTTCTCTTCTCATGCTTAGATGAAGAGAAAAACATGAATGAGAACTTTTTTCATATTTAGTTCAATAGAAAAGTCAAAGGAATATGTACCAAAAAAAAATGAAAAGTCAAAAGAAAAGGACAAAAACATAATTACACAAAACTATCAATGTATAAATTAATAGGACAATAAAATAAAATAAAATAATAATTTTATAAAAATCACCACCTTCTTTTCTCAATTTTTTTAGCACAAGGGGAAGAAAAGTTTCTTGTGGGTCTCAGAGTCTTTTTTTTTTTCTCCCTTTCCCCTCCCCTTTTTTCCTCACATTTACAGAAGATAAAACATAACATGAACCCATTTTATCTCAATATAAACGTACGGCAACGATTAATAATATTGTTACTCAATTAATAAATAAAGGGGTCTATATATATATGTTAGGGATATTCAGCATCTGCATGAGTCTCTCTAAATTCAAACTCAATACATGAAAAAAAAAATTAATGGAAGCTTAAGAATCTTCTATTACAATATACAAAAAATTATAGGATTTAATTGTAATTCATCATAAGTGTAATTTTATTTTTATATTGTTATTTAATTATGTACTAACATATTATTAAAAATATTAAATTTTTAAAATAGTTATTATGATAATTAAATTTTTTTAATAATTTGACAATATGTAATTAAATAAAAATATAATTTTTTTACTATCAGACAATATAATAAAATTAAATTCAAAATTATACGAAAATAAAATAAAATAAAATGCATACATTCTTTTGGCAAGTAGGGACAGACAATGTGGGAGAAACTTATCATTAGGGAGCGGTGCCCATTTTTTAGCAGATAGCGTGATACGTTTTTTGGTCGCTAGTTTTTTATGTTTAATTTTTTATTTAATATTAATGTATCATTATTTTATTATCATTTAATTATATATTATTATATCATAAGATTTTAATTTATTAATAATTATTAATATAGTCAAATTCTTTTAAAATATGATAATATATAATTCAATATAAATATAAATAATTTTTAATAATAATAAATTAAAATTAAATTTTTTATTATACTTATTAACTATTTTAAAGCAAATTGTAAAAGACTACAAGTCTTGGAACACACTAATGATATACTTCCAAAATCACGGGTCCCAAATTGATAATGAGCCAACTAACAAAGATTAATTTTGTGATAAAAACTATTCACTCATGATTACAAAAAATATATGAAACATTACCCAAAAAAATAATTAAAAATTACTAAAATAACTCAATGAAATTCTTAAAAATATTAACAAAAAATTACAATCAAATAATAAAGTAAAATAAAATCATAGTTATTATTATTAATCTCTTTATCTGTCCTGCATCACTCGCAAACTATGAATCAAATCCTATCCTATTCTATAATAAAACATAAAGTTGAGTTTTTTGGATCTAAAATAACTAGCATGCAATTATTGAGATATATTGTAGATATATTTATGTGAAAAATAATACTACACACAACTATTTTCTTTAGAAAAATTACATTTTTCTGTCTCTTACTAAATTACTTTGTAAAATATATTTATTTGATACTTTATAGAAATTTAACAGTGCACATAAGAAAAGATATGAAATTAGTTTTTTTTAACCCTCCCCATTCACTTATATCATTAATGAAGCTCTGCATGCTCATACTAGTTTGGAAGAGAGGCTTGGATAAGCAACTGGTAGTTCTAGAAGGATGATCATAACAAATCTCCCATAATTCATATTATCTTTTTCATGTCCTCGAAAGCAACTACACCATTAAAGAAACACGAAAGCAAGGACAAGAGGAGGGCCAGCACCCAACATAAAAAGCAAAAAAGCAAAGGAAGGTTGTGGAAAAATAAACAATAAAGACAATACATCTGATAACGACTACAGAAATGTGTTTAGATTATAGATATATTCACTTTTGGATTTGAATGAACGATGGATTTTAAAGTGTAAAATATAAAATTAATAATAGTCGATAACAGTTTAAAATTTTATAAAATATATAAATATTTAAATAATATATTATAAATATCTAAAAATCTAGTTTATTATTTTTTATTAATAATTAACAATTACATTTTATTCTTAATTATATCTTTGTACATGATTATATTTTAATTTAATTAATCATATTAATTTTAATTGAATGCATTTTAGTATTTTACACTCACTTTGACTTTTTGGTATGAATAAAAAATCTTTCGCCTCACTTATACACACGTTATGTGAGAATAACATTTCCACCTCATAGTGTACTAGAACAATGTCAAGTGCTCATATCCATATGCCAATGAATCTGCATCCCCAGCTAGCTACGTCAATCATCACATCATTCGGCATGTGCTTTGAACAATTTCCCACTATCGTGAGGGATGACAATTTCTTCAATTCGGTGGTGTTATTTACACCTTAAAATGTATATCACTTTTTTACATATATATATATAATAAAATTCATTTTTTTATATAACTTAATACACATTAAAAAGTGATACGCAAAACATATAAGTTTATTCATTATGGAAAGATTTAAGTTCGAATCTTATGATTCTCTATTGGTACTATTCTTAAATCCAGTCAATATATCACATATTTTGACACGCACATTCTATACCAATTAACTTAGAGATTAGATCACAAACTATCTAATTCTAGAATTTTATTTATGAACAGAAAATTTTGAGTTGTTTTGTACAATTAAAATTCAAATGATCAGTTTAATTGGTTTAAATTTAAGTGAATGGATTTAATTTGCTAAGTATTAGATAAGTAATGTATATAATAATAAAATGGAATGAAAATAATATAACTTGTGAATTAATAAAGAAAACGGATCTAATTATTTTTTATACAGATTATAGTTAATCAAACATCTCCCCCCGGGTCGGATCCACTGGTAGCAGAAGTAATTTAAACACCAATATTTTAAAATTAGTTTAAAATATTTGAACACCGATATTTTAGGGATTAATTGACCGTTGACATTTTAAAAAAGAATTAAAATTTTCATTCTAGACTTTGGCTAAATTCTATGGATATACACTTTATAATTCTTCTCCTTAACTGTCAATCAGCAACTTGACATGTGATGTAGAAAATCAATTTAATTTTTAATTGGACTAAAAATTACACGTATGTTCTGACGTGTTGCTTTGCCTTCTCATGTGCTAGTTGACTTTTTTTTATTAATAATAAAATAATAATTTTATAATAATTATTATATTATAAATAATTATTTTATTATTAAATTATATGATAATTTTTAAGGAAACAAACATATTTAAGTGTAATTTTCATATTATAAAAACAATTATTTTATTATCAAATTAATTTTAATAATATCATTATTTTATAATCTTGTAGTTATTTCGAAGCATGTTTCGAAACATAAAAATAGCACATGTTGAGAATACAATGTACAATTAGTATCACATGGAATACAATGTATTTATTTATTTATTTTTTTGTTCAAAATATTATTTTTAAATCTTAATTAAAAATAACAAATAGATTGGCGTTTAAATAAGAGTGATACTAGTTACATAGTTATTGAAATCACAACTATGTGTAATTGTATATATTCTGCCATTTGAATTTAAGCTTCTCCGTTTGATATTTTCTTTCTGTTAAATTAAAAAATAATGTGTAAAAATAGGCACAATTGTAGTTTCAATAGTTGTTTAATTATTATTCTCTAGTTAAATATGAGTAAAATATGTTATAAACACTAAACCATTACTTAATGGATATACATACCATAAATAAATAATATGCCCCAATTACAGGGAGGGAAAAGTCACAATTAATCTTTATCCTCTTAAGTTGTACGTGAACACTCATGACTCAACACTACTCAATGCTACGCACCACTTGCATGATGGAACTTAATTACGAATAATTCATCCAATTAATAGGATAACATTCAGTCCCTTTGCCAATAACAAAGTATACATTGGTCATCTTTTGAAAAACATGATTAAGGCTGCACGTCTTTTAGGGGCCACAAGAGAGTGAGTGAGAAAAAGTTTCGCATAATTTGCCAGTTGCCACTTTTGGACGCAATCACCGGATTATGCCATTTCGTCCCCTTTTGGACGCAATAAACATGATGGCACCTATTTGCCCAAATTGTTATCTTTGCCCATGGCCACTTTTGCGTCTGTCTTGCACAAAGTATTATTATCTTTGCCCATGGCCACTTTTGCGTCTGTCTTGCACAAAGTATTATTATCTTTCCTAGTTGTTTATGACCTCAAGTTTTGCTGTACCTTAGTGTACAGCCCAAGACTTCAATTTTAAGTTTACTCTAGACCGTGCAAAGAAATTAACAGTATATACAAATAAGTTTGTGAAGTTATTGAGTTCGCATTTTGCATTAGTATTTTGTATTTAAAAACTTTATAATCCAAATGCTACAAACATATAATAGTGTACAAAAAATAATCTTAAATTTGCATTTTTAACTAAAAAAAGTTGATATTGTACAAAAATTATTCTTAATCAAACATGTGCTACACATTGACAGAGAGACTAATATGAAATTTTAATTAAAAAATTTGACTACAAATTTTATTAAATTATCCAAATAAAGTTTTTGGCATATTTAGTAGTGCATGTTGCACGCCTTTGTTTGGATTGAGTAAAAATAAAAAGAGAAAAAATAGAAAAGAGAAGAAAAGGGTGAAATGTGACATTTTCTTCGATTTGGACGTGAAGAAAAAGTAGAGAGAAAAATGATGAAATGTGACATTTTTTTTGGTTTGGACGTGAAGAGAAAGTAGAGAGGAAAGAGAAAAAAATTTAACATGGGACCTACTTAAAATTTTTTTAAAGAATCTGAGAGAAGGAATTGAATGGCTTTTTGGCCACGGTTCAGTAGATTAGGAGACAAATTACCGAAATGCCACTCATTTGAAACATATTACAACAGATCGTCATTTTTCGCCAGATCAACACGGCTGGCGTGATACACGCCATCACGTCAACACGGTGACGTGATACACGTCGCATCACGCCACCGGTGTTGACGTGATGGCGTGTATCACGTTATCCGTGTTGACGTGATGACGTGTATCACGCCAACACGGGTGGCGTGATATACACAAAATCGGAAAAAAAATAATAGATTAATACAACAAAACTTATATAACCAAAGTCAAAACTTTGAAAAACTATAACTTTTGACTCGTTTGTCCGATTTAGACGCATTTTATATCGATTCCATATAACTTTTTCGGCGCCGGTGCAAACTGCCGCAGCGGTTTTGGCCCACCTAATTCCAAAAACCCTTTATTTTGTAAGTTATCAAGCTTTTTATGAAAATTATATGGGTATTTCATCAAATCAAGGTTAAACTCATTTTTTTTCCTTTTCATTTTCATGAAATCAAGGTTAAAAATTATGAACCTATATTCATGAATATGTTAAATTGACAATTTTGTCCATATCTCTATATTAAGTTTTGTTTGGATTAAGAAAAATGAAATAAGGTGAAAAGAAAATTTTAAAATTTTGAAATTTTCTTTTATTTGGATGAAAAGAAAATAAAAAAAAAGTAAGAAAGAAAAAAAAAACTTTAGAAACAAAAGAATTCAAAATTTTTTTATTTAAGTTTCTCTTCATTTCAAATTTCAAAATTTTCTCTTCTTTCTTATTTTCTTTCATCTCAACCAAATAAAGGGTAAATGGTTTCCATCCTCCAACAAAAAAAAGTTTCAAAAGAAATGCCCCTATAGTTAAAACTTCGCTTCCATGACCCAAAACCAATGTAGGGGAGGGGGAGGGGGAGGGGCAGGAGAAGGGGGAGGGAGGGGGTGGAGGTGGGGCATGTGGATGCAGGGGGGGGGGGGGGGGCGGTGGAGGTGGGGTAGGCTAGGGGAAGGTATAATTTGGTGAGGAGGTAGGGGCAGGGCGGGGGGTTGGATGAGAAATTTTTTTAAATACTTTTAAAATAGTACATTATTCTATTTAAAATGTAATATGTAACATTACATAATTATATATATTGTTTGATTAAATTTATTTATTTTTAATAAAATTAAAATTAAATTTAACAATTAAAAAATTATTAAAAATATTACTCTTAAAATATATTAAATTTATTTTTATCATTTTACAAGATTATATTTATTTATTTATTTATTTTTTACATAACTCTCATTTCCTCTTCATACAAACATATGAAGAAAAATAATATTTTTCTATCTATTTCCTCTTATTTCTACTTTTTTTTTTCCATCCAAACAAAAGTGTTATCTAAAATTGTCAATTGAATTTAACGGCGAGGTTTCATTTGTAACTTTATCTCTTGAACTACAGTTATTTATAACACTTTATCTCTATAAACTTCGATACATTCTAAACTTTTCAACTGATTTTTTTTATAAATATAAATATGTTCATATGCCACTCACGTGGTTTATCTTACCTTTTAATTTAACTTTTCAATTCATAGTTTTAATTTATATCAAAATTCAGTGAGATAAAGTGTTACAAATAAAAATTTTACGTAGTAACTTTACCCTTATTTTCAATTTTTCATGGCCTATAAATAAACTGCTAGTTTCTAGAACGTTGGCAAGAAACACAGAGTCTTCGTAAATGCTAGAACATTGTGTTCAAAGTTCAACCACGTTCATTTGGGGTTTGGACTTATGCATGAGAATTAGTTTTTAGATTAGAATGATATTTAAAATAAGTTATTAATTATTTATTAATTTTTAATTTTATAATAAATATTTAAAATTTTATTAAATATAAATAATAATTAATAAAAATTTAATAATTTATTTTAATTATTGATATTTAAAAAAAAAATAAGTGCTAAAATAATCGTGTAATGTGATGGTCCCTTCCACTCCCTCTTATCAGCGAGACCACCGGGACCCGCTTGCCATCACATCAATTCCAATTCGATGTTTGCCAAACGGCGTTAAGATTCTTCAATGTCAATACTCGGCATTATTTTAGCGCCGATGCCGTCCCCATCCATTCTTCACCCTCCATTTTCTATTCTTTGATTTCTTTCCCATTCAAATACAAAACATAATAAATAACAATCAATAACGTGCTAGGAAAACAAGATTAAATAATTAACCAAAATCAGATGAATCCATTGAATTTTTCATAAAATACGTGTACCAAGAGTGGATTATGGATTTTTTTTATCAATTACTTTAATTATTTTTTAAATTGAGTGTCTATCTTTATAGATTAGATCATTTAATTTGTTTATGAAATTAATTCATAGTTAACAACTCAAAACGTATATTTTTTTTTAATTAAAACAACTCTGATTAAAATTTAAACTTATTTTTTATCATATTAAAATGAACATGTTAACCGACTCAATTGGTGAGTCGACTACGGGTCTCTATTTGTTGAAAACATGTTCCGAAACAGATGGAGCCGTTTCAAATTGGGAAATCCTTGTTTCGTTTGAGTATTTGCTTCCTTATTTTGTCTCTATCTCCATGCGTGGCGTGGGTCTTGCCATTCGCTTAAGTTTTTTTTTGTATGTGATTCACACAATGAGTTAGATTCGCACAATTGGATAAGACCAATATAATAAACAAAATAAAAATCATATACAGCAAAATATTTTGTTTTTGAATACTTCTTTTATTGTAGTCCAATAATATTTCTATCCTTAGTTGAGATCAGTCGAATTTCATTTCATAAATAATAATTATTAATATACGGAAAAAATAAAATTGGAAAAGTACCTACATTTCATAAATAAATGTAGGCTGTTTTTTCTTACCATCTTGCGTTTATTGATGCTTGTTTTCACAAAAATAAATTATTTGAAAAATTGTCTAACACAGTAGAATTTTGTTCAATCTGTCCTAAAAATGTGTTATTGAAAATGTGATAATTTTTTTTTAACCTTTTTCAATTTTAACCCTTCGAAGACCAAATAGTCAGTACTTTCCAATAGGATATGTTTGGATTGAAAATTTTTGTAAGGAAAAAAATTATTTTTAAATTAATAAAATTATAAAATAATTATAAAAAATAAATAAAATATTATTAAATATTACACAATAATTTCTTATTTAAAAATTTTTCATATAAAAATAATATTTATTTAAAATAAAAATTTATCTCTTCACTTCCTTTTCTTCTAAACCTTTCGACCAAATATACCTTAAGAATGTATTAAGATTGACTTTAAAAAAAAACATTTTTTTGCAAATTTTTAGGTGTGTTTTTGTGCAATTTTAAAAAATTAAAAAAAATCTAATTAACACTTTTTAAGAAAGTAATGATCCTTAAATTTTTAAAAAACATGACAAGACATAAGTTTTATTAAAATTTTTTGAAAAAAATATTTTGTTTTTACTAAAAATAATATTTTTTATGTCTTTTTTTTCCTTCTCTTACAAACTTTATTCATGAATGCCTCCCTCATTTGCTTTGCAATTTATAAATATCCTACTTATTAGGTGCTTCATCTCATCTCAGAATTTTATCTCATTTCAAATAATAATGATAAATTTTAGTTTGTTATTTGTTTGAAATTTATTTTTTTTGTTGATTTCGATTGAGATTTTGTGTGCCTTACATTTAAAGAGTTCTTAGGATTTTACAAAAAAATATAAGATATCATATTTATTAATTTAAGTCATCTTTTAAATCACAAAATACTCATTCAAACTTTTAATTATTACTATTCAAGCTTAATGAATGCTTTTTGTCTTTCAAATATTTAAAGAGTTTAATTTTTATTTATATAATTTTTTTTATATTGTCATCCAATCATGTGTTGTCAAATCATTAAAAGAGTTGACTATCACAACTACTTAGAAAGTCTATCTATTTTAACAATGTGTCAACACATAATTGAATAACAGTGTAAATAAATTTTACACTAATAGTGGATAGAAATTAAATCCATATTTAAAAGTACTTCTTAAATAATATATTAAAATACAAAATATTTTTTCCCATTTTTTTTTAAAAATGACTTTTCGATAAATTTTTAATATAAGTAATTGCTTTTTATAAGAGACTGACATATATAATAAATCTTTGTGTATATTTTTTTTGTATAAATTAAAATAATATAAAATTTGAAAGAAATAGTGTGTAAATATTAAAATTCAAATATTCTTGTACGTGGTCACAGTGTTAGACACAAAAGAGGATGTAAACACAACAGGATTTAACGCAAAACAAGGAGACTGACAGTCATCAAGCAAGATTCTTTGGGCGGTTTCGCAGAACGCTGTCAGGCCAAACAGTAAATATAAATGTACGAAAATTGTTACGGTATTTATCTTTTTTTTAAAATATTAATATTCAGATAAATTATTTAATATTTATTAGTTATTATTTATATTTAATAAATTTTTTAATATTTATTATAAAATTAAAAATTAATAAATAATTAAAAATTTATTTTAGATATAAAATTTGTTAAAGTATCATAACAACTCTCAATAACACATTGAAATTAGAAAAATCAAATCAAATATTTATAATATTTATTAAAAAAATTTAATTTTTTTAATGGTGTGTAACATATAATTAAATAATAATATAATTTTTTTATATTAAAAATAAAATTAAAATTAAATCAAATCAAATATTTGTAATAGAAGCCAAAGAAAAAGAATAATGAAATCAAGTACTCCTTAATCTATTTGGATGAAAATCAAGTTCTCCTTATAAATTATAATCATTCAAATAACTAAAAACCAAAGGATAGACTATGCTTGCATTCAATGGTCACCCTTTAGTTGTCTCTTTCAAACATGTCCCGGTTCCCAAAACCCTTCTAGAACACCCACTGCTTTTTCACTTTAAGGGTAAGCTTATCGCAAACACCTTGTGCGCCCCCTATAAAATCCCATGGGCTGAAACCTGTATCCCTACCGCACCATCTCCACATCCATAATCATATGTAGATTATATATACACTTCCAAACACCTTTTCTCAATCAACTTGAATCTAATACCTTCAATAAAAGTTGCAAACTTTCACCTCAAAATCTCTCCTTTCTGGGATTTTAATTTATGGGTGTTCATTAATCCAGTGATAGACTTCGTTGATTTTTCGTTTTCACGGTGTTCTGTTATCATGGATCTGATTTCGGGTCTACCAGAGGACATAGCCAGAGACTGTTTGATTCGGGTCTCGTACCAGCAGTTCGCGACGGTGGCGTCGGTGTGTAAAGGGTGGAAGACGGAGATTGATATGCCGGAGTTCCGCCGTCAACGGCGGAGCACTGGGCACACCCAGAAAATCCTAGTGATGGTTCAGGCACTGGTCGACTCGGGCAAATGCGGCGCCGGGTTGATCAAGGGCCTGACGAACCCGGTTTACCGGCTCAGCGTATTTGAACCGGGAACTGGAAACTGGAGCGAGTTGCCACCGCCACCCGGATTCGATTCCGGGTTACCCATGTTCTGTCAGTTGGCGGGTGTCGGGAACGATCTGGTGGTGATGGGCGGGTGGGACCCGGATTCGTGGAAAGCTTCGAATTCGGTGTTTGTCTATAACTTCGTATCGGCGAAGTGGCGCCGTGGGTCCGACATGCCGGGTGGGCCCCGGACCTTCTTCGCGTGCGGGTCGGATTCACACCGGACGGTGTACGTCGCCGGTGGGCACGACGACGAGAAGAACGCTCTGCGGTCGGCGTTCGCGTATGATGTGGCGGCGGACGAGTGGGTGGCGCTGCCGGACATGGCGACGGATCGCGACGAGTGCAAGGCGGTGTTCCACCGCGGGCGGTTCCGCGTCGTCGGCGGGTACCGGACGGAGATGCAGGGGCGGTTCGTGAGGAGCTCCGAGGCATTCGATGTTGCCACGTGGAAGTGGGGCCCGGTAGAGGAAGACTTCTTGGATTGCGCCACGTGTCCAAGGACGTTCGTGGACGGTGATGATGGTGATGAGAGGATGTACATGTGCAGGGGCGGTGAATTACTGGGGATGCAGGGTCCGACGTGGCAAGCCATAGCGAAGGTGCCGAGTGAGATAAGCAACGTGGCGTACGTTAGAGCGTTGGACGGGGCAGTGCTTTTGATTGGGTCGAGCGGTTACGGTGAACCGCATATGGGTTTTGTGTTGGATCTGAAGAGTTGTTCTTGGAGAAAAATGGAGAGCCCAGACTGCTTCAGGGGCCTCGTTCAGTCAGGTTGTCTTTTGGAAATTTAGGAGATTGTTTTTTTATTTTGACACATGATATATATTTATATAGTTGCTCTGTTTATGTAAATGTAAGCAAGATTTTGATTAGTCAAACAAAATTGGAAAGCATTTTGTTTCCTTCTCTATCTTTCATTCTCTTTCACTTTCACATGACCAACCAAGTGAGCATTGGTTACTCTCTTTTCGTCAATTGGGTCACTGCTACACATTGGCACGTTTATTCCTTCATTTTTCATGTTCATTTATTCTTTCGGAAAGTAAATGTCTATATGCTTTATTTCATTAATCTTTCTATTGATCATTTAATAAAAATTAATGTGTTTCGTGATTCACTAATTTAATATTATTTTAAAAAATAATTTAATAACTCTTTTCATTTTTTTTTATGGTATTTCTTTTTTTTTTCCGTCATATCAAACAAAACATTCATGATATTTGTGGTATACATAAATGGGTATAAAAGAAAAAAAGAAGAATATCTTTTCTTTTATTTTTGCTTTTTTTGGTATCAATCGTGAGTTAGGCACAAATAGAACACCTTTTGGGAGTTTCAATATCGTCACTTACAATTCATGAATATGACTAGTTTGTCGGTCCCTAATTATAAGTTCTTTTTGTATAAACGTTGATTTATCAAGAATACGTAAGCAAAGTATTTTGGATTGTTGATTCGTCGCTAGAGATGGCTTAGAACTAAATTGTTCATTATTTAATGGATACATCATAGACTAAATGAAGAGTAATGAATCGAGTTAATATATATATATATGATAAAATTAAAACAAAAAAATATTTTTTTATTAAATAATACCAAATAGATAACTTATTCACTTTTTTATTTTATTTTATTTTCTGGTATAGTGATGTCCTATTGAAATTTGGAATTATCACATATATAAATGGGATATGACTTCGTAGTTTGGTAGGACAAAATTCTGATGAAATTAGCAGCAAATACACCATTGTCCTTCAAGTAGAACTCTGCCTGTGAGACCAGATGAGTCAGAGGGATCTTGAAATGTTCATTCCTCGTCAGGTTCATTTGTTTTTAAGGAAAATAACTTGATAGTGAAAAATGTTTTCAGTAGAAACTTGAAAAACATTTTCATATAAATCGTTTGTTCAGGAAAATGACTTTCCCCTTACTTCAATTCAATAGGTTGTAACAATTGATTGGAATTTTAATTTTTTTATTAGTACACCATACATAGGAAACTTTTTTTTTTCAAATGTTTTTTGCATCAACAACAACAGAAAATATTTTAAAAAAAGTATTTTTTACACCAAACACTAGAAAATATTTTTCATTTTCTTTAAAACAAATGGATCCTGTATTTTAGTATTTATTTCTTTTTGTGGTGCGTTCTAATGGATTTATTCTACTTTATTCATTTTCAAAATAGGTGCTAGTGAATATGTTTGTGCACTTAATGCAATGAAAATACTACCTATACGACAAAAAAGTCATATATTCAATAATATAATTATGGAAAGTGCATTTCCATATTACAATTGCTCTCTACATAAACTCATATTTTTCATATTGATACGTAAATATAGTAAGCAACAAAAATAAGAAAAAGGAATTATCATACTATTAATATGTATTATAATTTTAAAATAAATTTATAACTACTATTTTTAAAAAGTATCAAAAGAACAAATACAAACTAAAAAATTATGGTATTAACAAAAAAATTTTTAATTAATTATTTTTTCCAAATAAGTCTAATATTTTTTCTATAAATTTTTAATGATCACTCTCTTACATTTTATAATAATAAACGTTTATGAGGAAAACTTTTATATAAAATTTTCACTTTATATAAATCTGCGATTGAATATAGGAATGGATAGGCATAAAATAAGAAAAGTCAATATGCACCAGGCACTAGGTTTTGATGTTTCAATGGAATTTCTTTTCTTTCATTTTCTTCCTTCCCTTTTCTTGAAGCATCTTTAACTCCATTTTGTTATTTTCCTTCTCTTGATTGATGATCATTTACCGTCAAGAAGCTAAACAGAGTAGTAATACGAGACTTCAAGTCACCGCTGTCATATTTAACACTTTTATCATCCACATGATTTGTGGTAATTATCTCCAGTGGTTCACCTTCAACTGAGCCTTTTGTTAGCTTCGGCTCTGCAATGCTCTTCAATTCTTTACCTTTACCCCACAAGACAATGTATAGCCCGACCACAATCAATAATGATCCTACTATGCTGTAATTTATAACAAATGATATCAGTTACTACAATGTAGAAATGATTGGGATTAAATTTCACCAGATAACAAAAATCATTGGATATAAAATAAATTATCATTCTAATTCTTTGATCTGCGTTTTAATCAAATGTGCCTTTCAAAACAATAAGAAATAATCTTTAAGAAGAGAAAATGACTTATTTTTTGTTATTGTGAAGACAGAAGTCATCATGATTAATCCTTTTATGGGTAGTATTTACTTTCAGTCAAAGAAAAGGAAAATATGTCTGTACCTTCCCAAATGGAGCCTTTCATCTAATATTAGAGACCCTGCAATAGCCACTAGGACAAGGAAGAGAGGGTTGAAAATGGAAGCATAAAGTGGGCCTTTTAAGCGCACGCACCATGTAATGAGAACCCAAACTAGTCCAGAGGCCACTATTCCCTAACACAAATTCGCAAATAACGTTATTTTATTAGCTGAGACTTAAATTCAGGTTTTTGACTCAATTTAAGGCAGTTATAACTTGTATGTAAAAGAAACTATACCGTATAAACTGCAGTGAGAAGTCTGATAATTCCAGCCAAGCTTCCATTGACTCCAATCTCTTTCCATGCAAAGGGAAAATATAACTGACTGAATGGAGGCCATCACTGACATCAAAGCCGCACTTGTGTAATGCCAAGGAAATTTCTCACTCATCCTAGCCTATCACACACAATATTGTAAACATCTTCTACACTGTATAATATAACTTAAGAGTAAAATATGGAATGCATAATTCATAAATTTATGAACATTAGTTTTTTTTATTTATCAATGGTTATCATTTATAATTTATTTTCTATACTGAAGATGTATAATTATAATTAACTCATGAAGTTAGATATAATTGATATTTTTCTAATAAAATAATTTGATGGTGTTATAGTTAAACAGTTCATTTATATCTTTTCAAAACAAGTTTGATCAAATTTATAGTGAGTGAAGGGCACCTGGATTATCAACCACAATGAATAGGACACACAAGTGCCAAAAGCCAGAGCAGAGCCCCAAATTTGATTAGCAGGCACGTCTTGTGGTTGGAGGTGGCGCATCAGGAGATTCAGGTTGACATGCGTTGTCCAGATGTCAATCTCTGTGCCCTTATAGAAGGTAAGGATCATGGCTCCACCAATTCCCATTAGAGTGCCTAGCACCTTGGCCTTCCCTGTTGATGTTCCAATGTTCAAACTTTCCAACCTGAGAAAAGCAGTAGTCGCATGAAAATATATAATTGAATACAACTGTGGGATGTATAATGTATTAATCATATAGAACCATAGCTGGAGAACAGAATCATGGTGAAACTGAGGTCCAGATAGGGCTTGAATTCAACTATTATTTTGTGTAACTGTAAGTCAAGGGACTGGTTCCATGAGGTATGATGGAGATTATGGGGCCTACCCAAAACAGACGGCTAAGATGAAGATAGCACCAGGAATGAGGTTGTACATGGCCGTAGTGTTGCAGTTGCCAAAGCCACCGCTTCCACAAACAGATTTTGTTGTAAGGATGCCCTGAGATTGAAATCAAGTAATGTCCAAAATTATTCTACTTTGTGAAAATTTCTATTTTTTTTTTAATTTATATGAATGCCAAAAATTCATTGATATATCATGTATGTGACTTTTAATGAGTTCTCTTCTGTTTTCATTCTTAACTTGTTTAATATACACTTGGGAAGTATATATATGTTTTCAAGAGGACACGTTAATTTTATAATTGATCAACCCTAGTGTCCAAGGTTTAGAAAAACATTGATGTGAATACTATATAATACAACATAAGAAAACTTTAGAAAGTTATGCATAGTGAGACTTAAAGAAATTGAAGTTTCATTGAGACAAGTTTAAAACTAGATTTTTTTTAAATGTTCACAATTATATTACAAACAATTAAAGGTAGTAATTTATATTTTACTTATTATATATATGGCCACAACCTTTAGGGTTGAAAAATGGTTAAAAGAACAGTTGAGGAACACCACTGTTATGCACAATGAAAACAATCAAATCCTACTCAAGCCTCAAGTAAGAGCTTCTGCAATTGTTTCAACATATTAGATGATGTCTCCCAAAACACCTATTTTGGTTCTACAAAAGATACATGTGTCATCAGTTTCATCTTCAAAAAATAAAATTAAAAGACTATTTTAATATATTTATTATTAAAGGACTAAACTAATAACATATCTATCTTTGGAGAAGCAAAATGAGTCTCTTCTTTTAATCCACGAGACATGAAAATATGAGTTTGTTGAAAACTAATAAATTGGGTCAAATTATATATATACCATGGATTCAACTTACCCAAATAAGCCACAAAGAAATGCTTGAAAGAGGACTCCTGCTGTGATCTTTGGCTTGCTCTTCCTGTGTATCGCATGTGCATGCCGATAACATTAATTATGATTTTCTTAATTGATTATAGATACAAATGAAAAACATTTTCTATTTTGGGAATCAAGTGTATTGATGAATAAACAGCATGTTATACGCTTCATGTTGCACAATACAAATAAGTCTTATGGTATAAAACAAGATTATGATAAAAAAAGATGTCACCTTTCCATGAAGAAGGCAAGAGGGACAATGAAAGACGAGGCAAAGAGGAAGCGGTAGTCCATGAGGACGCTCAAGCTCATCCCGTCATTTGCAACCAATTTGTACAAGATGCTAACCCCAGCATAAGCAACTTGAACCACTACCATCAGAAACGCAGTCTTCAGGCCAGCTATGAATTTGCCGATATCTGTCATGGTAATGACCACTATGGTTTTATATTAACTATTCAATTAATGCCTTGTGTTAATCAATCTTCTTCGCTCTTGTGACTGTGTTTTTAAATATGGCAGAGAAGGCTGGGGGGAGAGAGATGAGCATTTGCAGAACAATGATGAAGAGCTATTCTCCTCCCTGCCACTCTCCCTCGAAGTTTAGCTTTGATTATTGCAACCTCTATATATTGTGCTGATAGAATGATTATTGGATTCAAGTGTATGATCAACAAGGGCAGAGATTTTTGTCTTTTCATTTTTTAATACCTTGCTTGGTCTTTTGTTGTGACAAGAAGACAAGCTCTCTTGAAACGACAAGGAGACCTTTTTTTAAAAAAGAAAAAAGTTGGAAATTTATGAACTAATATATCTAGTAAAATAACATCAGAGAGAAACCAACAACTTATTTTGGACAATAAAATTTGTAATTTGAAGAATGGTGATGTGAATCATAAATGACAAAGACACTGATTATGCACGATGATGGACTAGATATATGCACGCGCGTGTTGTGCAGACTCCCTTAAAAAACAAGGATGCTCTAGGAACACCTCAAATTTACCACAAGTCGAGTTGATGGAATAGTGGGTGATTCTTTTGGAAGAACCCCCCACACAAAAGCCTTGTAGAGGTAGGTGGACGTATACGTGGAATTGGATCCACAAACCAAGTAGTGACGACAATAGAGAAGACAGTGAGAATGAATGACAAAACATTAGGAAGAAAATGAAAAGCCATGGATATGGATACCAAAAATTGAACTTTGTCAGTTAGCATGACTTTCCATTTCCACTTGTTTAGTTCTTAAAGAATAATGTAGGTTTTTAAAGTAATAATAATGGCGGAATGAACTGGAGAAGATAAAAAGGTAACATTTAACGTAATTCGATATCACTAAATAAATCAAGGGAAGAAACTCTGAATTTGTTGACGTGAATGAAATAAACTTAGCATTTGGCAAAGAGGCTTGAGAAAAATGAAAGAATTTAAGCAGAAGATAACAATGTAAAAAATATAGTTAGGTGACAGAAGATAATTGTTAAGAAAGAACTGATGTAGTACTTTGAGAGAGACCAACATGACTGATGTGGCAATGTCTACAAGCCTAAATTTTTATATTACAAATAAATTTATGGACTCAACATTCACTGCTTGAGGTATATTTAGGTTTAGGTTTTATGTGACCTCATTGAATCTGATAAAACCAACTGCTTTGCAAAAAAATTGAAGCTTATATATGAATTAAGAAATTAATTAAATCTTGAGGGACAATTGATTCAAATGTATAAAAATGTTTAGAATCATTAAAATATTAATTTAATTTGATTTAAAAATTAATGTTGATGTTTTGAACTCATTACAGAAAAAACATTACAAAACAATTTTCATGTTTGGAACACCTTAAAAATGAATGAAACTTATTTTATTTTATTACCCATACTCAGAATAAGTAAAATGAATAAACCAATAAAGACAAAAATATCAATTTAAATAATTAAAATTAAAATTAAATCAATATAAATCAACTTAAATCCAATCAAATCTAAATGCATTTATAGATAAACACAATTTAAATCAAAATAATTTTAAAATCAAATCAATTTTTATTTTATAATTTTTTAAATAAATTTTTTTACTTATAAATTTAACTAATTCCTAAATTTGATGATTCCAAACATACTAGTCATTTTCTTAATGTTGGACTTGGAACTCTAAAAAATTTAGTATAGAACATAGATACATATCTGACAGTTTGTTATGCTATAATAACATCGTATGTATATGCCCTTGGGTAAAGCAATGTGTATTTCTATATATTTAATTATACTGACGCCTATGTTTTGATAAGACATGCATCGCTATGATAGCCTTCTGTGTTTATTTTAATTGTACTGGTCATGTTTGAGAAAAACTATTATTGCAAATACTTAAATAATCTTTAGTTATAATAATATTAACATTAATATTAAGCAAAGATCAAACAAGAATCAACTTTTCGCTTGTGGCCCTTTATAGCATTCAAAAGTTAATCCTACTCCAATGTTTTCACTTTATAATATAATGACATTTTATGAAACTTTTTCTTCTATACAAAGCTTCCAATCTAAATGATCAACCTTGACAGTTCGTGGCATGTATATGTTGAAGTCTCTTGGCTCTTTCTGATTTTAAAACTTAATAAATGTAAGACATAAAACTAATGTCACTCAATGAATTTTAATCTATTTTATTTATTTATTTTTGTGTTGCCAGGAAAGAATTATTCAGCATGTGTAATGTATGAAAATTATTCTGGTACCCATTTTTTTTTTCTAGATACTGATGTGTTGTCAAGTATTCATTGATTGCTGATCATATTTCATAGATTTTTAAACATTTATTGTGAAAACCACCAATTAATAAATGCTTGCCAACCCATCCTGCGTGCCATACCTAAGGGTACCACAACAATTCTCGTAGTGTATTATACCATTTTTACTTTCCACTTCCACTCATCAGGAAGATCACTAAGGAGGGAAGAAGGGGAAAAAAGGTAATGGCTATTACCTATGGATTAGGATCTTCTAAAGCTATGGGTGCAAACTGTATTTGATGAGAAAATTAAAGGTTTAAGATTTTATAAAATACAAACACTTGCTAATAAATCATGGATATGTGATAATCTATTTCATTGATTTTCTTATCCATGATTATAATTCTGCATTTTACTTTTTAATTTACACTCCTTATTTTAGAGGATATAAATCCATTACTTTATGATAGCTACCCTGAAAGACTTAAATTAGAATATTGAAAGAAAATTAAAAAGAAAAGTAAAGAACAAGAGGTTTATATACAACAATTATTATTCTTGTAAATTGTACATGCTTCTACATCAGAAGGATATGGATTCCGCAACTGGTTGGTATTTGAATCCAGAACCTGAACTCAAACAATACCAAAGATGCGCCAAGAATTTTTATTGATGACTCAGCACCTCTATTAGCCAATAAAAATGCTGAGGACAAAGAGAAAAAAAATCAAAGTTTTATTTGCAGTCCTCATGAAAAAGACATGGGAGGAAGCTATGAAAAAGAAGAATGATACAGAAGCTCCTATGAATCGACATGCAATGGGGGCCACCTTCTACAGGGTCCATATATCAAGCTTAATGTGGCAAAGTAGCAATAGTAGTAGTTGCAAGAAATGAGAATGGGTACTGCAAAGGAATATGGTATGAATGCAGCAGCATTATGAGTAGCAGCTTTGAAGTGTTTTGAATGCAAGAAATGAGAATGGGTACTGTTTTGAATCTGATTGTAATATTTAGCATGAGTATATCAGGGCGAAAGGAGACAATATCCACTCTCGCCATTTTCACTTTCACTAGATATATAACTGAGTTTTGTTCAATTGAGCAAGACGAATTTTATAATGTGTAGTAAGTTAATTGTTTTGCATTAGAAATCATACTCAAAAGTCAAACGAATTTTGCTTTGCAGAAAGGTATAACAAATTTAATTTCCAGATAAAAGAAAAGAGAGGAGCTGGTTATCTTTCTCATAAACTGGGCACAAGAATAACACTTTCAGCACACAGTGACTCACAGGAGTATGTAATTTGAATCCAATAAAAGAATGGGGGAGTATTGCAATGGCCAAGCGGTTATTTGCTTCTCATGCACTTGACAATAACCTCTACAAATTTCTTATACATGTGCTGCTTCAAGTACATCCTCTGCACCTTCTTTCTTCCCTCCATCCCCATTTGCTCCCTTGCCAACCTGTTTTCAAGTAAAAACCGGAGATTTTGTGCAAGGACATGATTCCCTGGACGTCCAATAGGATGAAGAAGACCTGTGACATTGTGCTCAACAATCCCTTGCGTTCCCCCAGCATCTGTTCCAAGCACCTACTCCATAAGATTAAATGGAATAGAACTGTCAATATTCATTTGTACCATTAAATGCACAGAGACATAAAACCATAAGGGATTATCAACTACTTTCACTGAATAAGTAATAAAAAGAAGCAGCTAAGAAAACCTATCCCACACTGGATCCATCCCCAATATAGTTAGAACTTCTTCACTGAAATCCAGCTACCCTCACCTCAAATTATTTTCAATAACAGTATACAATTACTGATTTCTCGAGACAAACAGCATACTTGGATGCCACAATTTCAACTACTTTTTATTTTCTCCCTGAAAGGCTATTTTTCCACAGAATGCAATGGCCTTCACTTCTAGGCTGGTGTTAAATTGGTATGCCTCAGTAACAATTATCATTATGATGAGTTTAAAGAGAAAATCTAGTTTTGGGTTATGATACATCATAAGCCTTTCTATATAGATGGAAGGATATGCTTGTATAACAGGATGTGCACGCAGGATATTCAGAACAGCAGTCTAAGGACAATTAATTTTACCTTTATAAAAGGTTAAATTACTCATTTGGTCCTTATAGTTTCACACAAAATTTAATTTAGTCCTTATAGTTTTCAAACAAGCAAAATGGTCCCTATTAGTTGGGTTTGTTCCTTATTTGGAGTGAAACTATAGGAATCAATTTACATGGTTTGAAAATTATAGGGACCATTTTACATTATTTAAAAATTATAGGGACCTTTTTAAATAGTTTTAAACTGTAGGGACTAAATTGAATTTGACGTGAAACTATAAGGACCAAATGAGTAATTTAACCTTTCTAAAATCTAAACTCAATATCTAACAATATTTTTAAGGATGAAACTACCAACATATGTTGGAAGGGGAAAGCAAGTTGGCAGTCATACCGGAAGACCAAATGCCATTGCTTCTATAGTCACCCGTCCAAACGTTTCTCCCAATCCCTGTTCACCATTTTGCAAATTAGAAATAGCGTTGCACATTAAAATATTTATATAGTTAACTTAATGACTCCAAACATAAGAAACAGTAGGAATGTGTAGTTTCTGCAATTCTGTCAAGTTGTAGAAATGCAATACTTTTTTCTTACATGTCTGATGGAAAACAGGATTCATTGTACTTATAACAGTTTCATTGATTTACAACATGCACTAAATCTTATCTTTTACTGATAAAGAAAACTGAATAGGTTAGGTCAAAATTCAAACATATTAAAGTAACATATAAGAGTCATCAGACAAGTGAGGATAATATGACAAAGAATCAAAATTAGAGAGAATAACATATTTCTACTATTTAAACAAATAACCTATAACAACATCATAATAACTTTTCCAACATGATGAAACAATTTTGTCATTACAATATTTTTGTTTCGAGTTATATGAACGTCAGATATAAGCCAGATTCATTAACAGATGCACACACTAACAATGAATGCAGCAAATGTAAAACTCATACTTGAGTACTTAATAAATAACTTAAACATGATTTACCTGAGAGTTTATGACATAAACATCTGCAGCAGAGTAAAGTGAGGCAACACGTGTTGTGGCTGGAGTCCACAAAACCGACTTTGACAAGTTTGGATGCTGTGCTAAGAAACTCAAAAGACCTTTAACATAATCCACCTTGTTACTCTTAGATCCAACAGAACCAATGAGAATTTTAAGAGATTGTTCCTTTGTTCCGTTGTTGTGGGACAGCACTTTCCTTCTTCTGTGAACATAATAGTATAAATAGTTAATGCAATGAATAAATTTAAGATATTACACAACCTTAAGTTGTAATACTTTATTTTTAGAATCATGAAACCTGTTTAGAGAACTGCTAGAGATATCATTCAAAGCTACACTGCTATCCTTCAACAATCGCAACAATTTTCTAATACGATGTCTTCTAGCAAGGGTAGATAGGCCTTCCATATCTGATGATTTTTTCCTTTTCTTATCATCTTGCAATGGACCATGTTCTACGATTGAACTTGCTGATTCAAGAAGCAATAGCTGGCCCTTCCCAGGGTTGATGCTACTCAGAGACATCACAAGCATAACATTATCAGTCAATCCCATTTCTCTTCGGATTGAATCTCGCAACAACTTCCTTTTCTCATCCATTTTCTCAGCACTGAAGGAGGGAGTATTAAGTGTAGAAGGAATGCCAGCTGCAAAAGCCAGTTCATCATTAACTGACAATGGAACAAGTACAGGCTGGGATCTTAGTTTTATGCTTTCTTCTTCACACCATTTTTGCCATTGCATAGATTGCGATTCAGAAAGAAAAACCAACATCTTCACTCTGTGCAAGACATCCTTTGAACGATCAAAGTACTCTCGTCGGTTTTCCATAATCCACCAAGCAACTTGACTTGCACCAGCAGGAAAATGTTCAATATATTGTTCTGGAAACATACAAGAAAACAATGGTTTTCTAATAAGACATATGTAGAAGAACGGAATCTAAACAACA
This sequence comes from Styphnolobium japonicum, assembly GCA_023212625.1. NCBI lineage: Eukaryota > Viridiplantae > Streptophyta > Magnoliopsida > Fabales > Fabaceae > Styphnolobium > Styphnolobium japonicum. The sequence continues at coordinate 5,594,646 of JALBWW010000007.1, read as the reverse complement.
GGAAAAGAATCAAAAGAAAAAAGAGATGTCATTAATGTGTGCTTCTTCCTTGAGCTTAAAAGAATTATTTAATAGCAAACACAACCACAACCACTTTCCAACACTAAGAACTACAATTTAAATAAGGAAACTTTACCAATCTGTTCATACCAATCCATGAAGCACAGACGGCTGATCCAGCAATGACAAGATCAGCTTTCATTGCAGTTTTGAAGCTGAGATCTGCTTTGTCCTCAAGCACCTTGATTTGTCTCCTAGCAAGCTCTGCCTTCAAACCACCCTTCTTGCTAAGCACAACAGCTGAAACAGTGGCCCCACAACTCAAAAGCTCTGTTGCCAACTCCATCATTGAAAGTGGAGCTCCAGTCATAGAAAGCTCATGGAATATCAAGATAAATCTCCTGGACCAAACAAGACGTGCAAAGTCCCCCTTCCTGTTACAGGTTCCAGAACGCTTCTCAGGACTCCATTCCAGAATTCTATCCTCTGTTGAACCAAATGGGCCAACAAGGAAACCATAGGTAGTATTCTTTTGAGGAATTTCTGGCTCCTGCTCCTCTATATCACTGCTCTCAACTTCTGGTTTTGGTTTCTGGCTCTGCTTACCACGTGCTTTACCTCGCAAAGCATGCTTTGACCGTCTGCTCCTCTTCTTTGATCTAGTTTTACCATGAGATGGAACATCATTTTCTTTCTTGGCCAAAGCTACATTTATTGTTTTATCAATCCCCACCTTATCTCTAACTTTTTCATTATTAACAGATAAGGAATTGTTATTAGCAATCAAATTGCGAGGCTGACTCTTTTCAGCATCTGAGTTGGTAATGGTATTACTTGCCCTGCTTTTTCCAAAGCCTGAAAATTCCTCCTCCTTATCACTATGTGCCCACCTGGACTGAACCAAAAATCCAAGATAAGCCCAGAGGGTAATTAGAAGCAACCAAAACAGTAACCGATTGCCCCGAAACCACTGTGAACCACCTATACTACCCCTGCCTTCTCTTCTTGGTGTTCGGCTAGAATGTAGTCGCCGAAACGAAGGAGAATTTTGTGGAGTTGATCTTCCAGATAATGTTGATTTAACATTGCCACCTGACCTTGATGAAGACTGTCTAGCTAAATTTGCCTCAAGTTCTCCTCTGTTGTTGCTCTCCTCCATTAGTTTCCTAAACTATATCACATCATTAAAGAAGCTTGAACCCCACTTGTAAATTTATTCCCTTTTTGGGATAATTCCTTCTCAAAAGTCAGCAGAAAGCCTCCTAGAATGCTTCAAGCTCTCTCACACGTTGAACTCTGCTGGAAGCACATGCTCGTACAATTCTCTGAGTTCAATACAAGATGAAATAAGTGGGACATAAAACAAAGGTTTAATTTCCCCCCATCAGAACCCAGAATTTTAATTTTCTGCATGTTCATTCTGCAATTCGTTTCTTGTTACTCCCTAGTCTTATACAGCAGTTTAAGCTGCCCAGAAATGATCAAGAAATGCCTTTCAACATTGCTTCTTCTCCCCTACCACATATAAGAAATTAATTTTATTAAGAAACATTGAAAGAAAAAAAATTCATTTTCTTAGCAAAGAAACAGAGATTGGGTTCCTATTCCTAACCAAAAAGGAAGCTCATTTGGGTACCATCTAACCAAATTTAGAGGGTAAAGCTGCCTACTAAACCAAGAAACTCATTGAGCAGCCATTCTTGAAGGCGAGGGGTAAGAGCAGGCCTTACATGGATCCTCTTCAACGCCTTCAAGCTGTGCTGGTTCTCCAAGATCTGTGCTTCAGCTTCAACAACGATTCTTGACAACTGAGCTTTGACTTTGATCACTGCCAGTGCCAGACCATAGTTTTCAACAATGAAAATGGCTGCATGTGCAGGGTACACGTATGAGTTTGGTTAACGCGTATAGAACTAGAACTAAAACTTCGGTCTTTGTGTATGCCATTTTTTCTTTATTGGTCAACGAAAATAATCATGGGTTTTTTTTTTTTGTTGGTTGGTACAAAACATAAATTATTGAATTAATTATCATTAATAATTAGAGGCGCCCCCAACAACTTTCATGTACAAGCTGGGATGCCACGTCAGAGTATTATTAATTATTAATTTATTATATTTTTTCGTTGATCATTTTTCATTAAGTAATTAATAGTATAATGAAAGAAACAAGAAGTCTCCATTTATGATGACCACAAAATCCAAAGTAGAGATGGCAATCGGGGCGGGAGCGGGTTGTAGTCTCCCGTCTCCCGTTCTGTATTTGTATTGGTATTCGTTTTTTATTCTTCCGCGAGTAAATAAGTATTTACGGATATTTATGGGTACCTATAAAATCATTAAAATTGAAAAAAAAATGAGAAAAATTGAAAAAAAAGAATAATAAATTAAATAAATTTTAATATTATAATTTCTCATAATTTATCCACTACATACTAATTTAATTCAACAACTTTAAATATTTAAAATCAAAATAACAATATAATTTTCTTGAAAAACATATATATAAACATAACAATAATACAATTTTAAATACTTAAAATTATATATTTGGTACCCATGGGGCCACGAGTATGGAGGAAACAACCCCCTCCCCCGCCTGATTTAATAAACGGGTATTAAACCCCTATTCTCTAACGGGTATTACCCACGGGTACCCATAAGGGATGAAAAAAATTACAATCCCTAATCTAAAGAGAATCCTTCCCACAGAGTATTGCTTCTCAAATTCAGTTCTTTATATGTTAAACATTTAACATGAAAAGCGATTGCAGTGAGTCAAAATAATGTAGCAGTAGCCTCTTTGATTTAAGTTTTCTAATTGGTTGCTTGGAATGATTAGGCTGTTAAAATAGTGAATATTCAGGGCATTTACCATTCATTGGTCATTAATTCCGTGCTACTTCTCAGGCATTACCAAATACGACTTAGATGCAACTTCAACTTAGATTGCATTGGAAAGGAAAATAGTGAACTTCCTAATTTTGCAACACCATATTTGTTTGAAATTGTCTTAAGAGTTCAGTGTAAAAGAGCTGTTAATCTCTCAAATAATCTTGTTTTCGTCGTTGCCTTCCGAGTTATTTTTTAATTTTCTTCTATTTTTAAATTTTATATTTTAGCTTAGCCCACACAAACTAATTCGGTGATTTTAAGTTGATTCAGGCTGAAAAATTATTTTCTTCCAACCCGACTCGTCAATACCCAAAATTTTAAGAATTGATAATAAAAACACAAAAAAATCAACAAAAAAAATGGAATAAACCTCAACATACGATTTATAATTGAGCCAAAATTATTGCTTAACAAAGAAACCGCTAAAAGGGTCAACTGTTCGATAGCGTCCTCGCGTCTCTAAGATTTGTCAAAGGAACAACTCATCAATGCCATTTTCAAGAATAACCACCAGTAATAAAACGAGAAATGCTATATCCACCTATTAAATCCTCCTAATAATATCCTAATTACTTAAAACAAAAAAATATTAAATGATAAGATAGAAGCATTTAATAAAAAAAATCTTAAAAACCCAAAAAACATTTAATTCTTTCTTCATTAAGAATATATATACTTTTTTGGTAATAATAATTAAGAATATTATTAGAAAGGAGGGTATAGAATTATTAATAAAACAATCATAAATAGATTAACAAAATAAAAACCAAGCATTCTTCTGCATGGAGGAGTTAATAACAGTAACTGAAACGTCAACCCGCTTTTATTTAGTAACAATATATCAATACTATTATTAGCTTCTCTTACTAATAATACACGATAACTGAAGAGGGCATAATACCAACCAGTAGTCCCCCTCAATTAAGTCACACTAGGAGAAACAAAATTTTAAAACAAAACCATTCAGTTAAAAAGAAAAATTGAATTTGAAAAAAGAAAACCGATGCATTAAAAATGTCTCATAACCTTAAGATAATTTACCCACAAGGTCAAATCAGATAACATGAGAAACTCTTTAACTCCACGATGCAATCAGCTGCCGCACAATAATTATCGCTTTTTCCTATATCCATAGTTCTTGAGATGCCTGCCTGTGTTTCTCACAAGCTTCACTAAAAAACCAAACCGCAATAAAAACCTATAAAGAAGCCAACAATTGTCAGGTTCCTCAACATCAATATAAGGATACCAATTGACTATGCTCATGATTATTCTTACCGCACAACTAAACAAGCAACTACCACCATCAAGCTAGCAATAACTTCTTAAACGGGGGAGCAGCATGAGCAAGTGTTATATAACTGCCTAGACCAAAATGGGGAACGGAGAGAGGCAAAAAAAAAAAAGGTGCATGAGTATAAAGTCCAAGGCAAACCCAAAAGTGCATTTCAACAAGCAAGTGCAATTCTTTCCTAGACTAGATATCCCCAGACATTTTATTCAACAATTTCTATCCCCAACTCACAATCCCAAGTTCAGTAGTTACCTAAAAAATCTCCAAACCTATTGCAGCCCAAAGTGCTCCAGAACAAAAGCTGGAGAACAAAGGGCCTAGAGGAAGGCCTGCATAACAAAAATTACCAAAACTCAGAAAATTGCAACTACATAAAAACATAAAGCATTAATTAGGAAACAACGAACCTTTATCTGCTTATTCAAACAAGTTGCATCCTATTTAATAGGTCACTGACCAAAATTCATCTCTGAATATCTGCATAGAGCATAACAAACATTCATTGGAATTAAATATATCTAATACAAAATCGTGCCAATAAAGATGTCCATTCCCAGCTTCCCCACAAACCCCCCCTAGAACCCAAAGAAAAAGATTAGTAAAAGAAGCAGTAGTACCATGCTTAAGCACACAAACAAAATAATAATTACAACTATTAAAATGATGTTTTTGCAATCCAACTTGCCTTCGGGGCTTATTCTGCCGTTGTCCAAACTCATCACTAACAAGCTCTACAGACAGATACATCCCAAATGATAGCATTAGCAACCAATGGCAATGGGCAAACAATATCAAAGGGGTTTACAAATATCAATGTCTTACCAGATCTCTGTGGTTGCTTCAGTTCATTATTAGCTTTATTAGCATTACTTTCCTTGCTGCAAAGGTTCAATAACAAAAACAGAAATCAAGAAACTAGCAATAGGCTACAGCAATATTGAAAAGGAAAAGGTGGTAAATAATATAAAATCATATCAATGCTATAAAACTCTACCAACCTTGAAGTACCCGTTGCAGAGGTCTGTCCTGATTGTCGAGCATAAGCACCATCAACAGCAAGGTATGGTGAACAGTATGTAGCCCCTAAAGCTCCTGCAGCACCAGCCAAGACTGGTAGCCTAAACCAGAGAAGGAAGTAATTACTACATGTTCCAATACAGAGAGAACTAAAAGGAATCAAAGAGAATTTCAAAATAAAAAAGGAACTCATTTAACAACAAATGAGACAGTCTTGCATGATCCTTCTCAAAATATTTCTGTTATCATGATTTGTTGTCATTGATATAAACTGTTCTTATAGAAAATGTGCGAGAGAGAGTTTGCAACTATGTCAAAGGCACTAAAACATGTGAATTGGCCACTTAATTAGCTCCTCAAACATTGTTCAACATCCAATAAAATTCGTAAGTTTATATATGTACCATGTCATTTCAGAGTTTCCCAAACCAAGTTGAGGCCGAGCAACATATCCAGGGAATGCCATGCCAACAGCAGGAACTCCCATGCCACCAGGATGCTGCCCCCCAAATTGCATAACTGCATCCCACCAAAGCACAATCAAAATTAGAAAAAATCATTAATGAGCTAAAAAAAAACATAAAAAAAACTGCTCAGTCATGTTCCAAAAGGAGGACTACAAACACAAAAGAAAACCAAGTATCTGTAACGTCAAATAATATAACTACTTAACTACTTGATTTTTCGCAGGATAGTGATGTTACAACTACTTGATGCATGAATTGCATTCCAACAACAGAAGTTGCAATATGTAGATTGGACCCAAAATTTCCATAAAGTCAGCAATGTAGATACTTAAAAAGAAGACAAATAAAAACTAACCTGGCAAGAAGGCTGGAGCAGCTGAGAAGTTCTGATCTCCATGACTAACACCCATATTTCCAGCAGCCCCCATTACCTGTGCCCCACCATAAACAAAAGAGCCCCTTCCACCACCCTGGGAACCTTCCCTTCCCTTCCCAACCAATGCACCTTTGGATTTACCTGATTCTGATGCTGCATCCATTTCTCCAGAATCAAATGAATTAATTGACACAGATGTTTTTGGGGGAGATGAAGATTGAGACCCACTACCAGGTCGATGGCTCAACTGTGGGGCAGGCGCTTGCACAGAAGCTAAAGTTCGCCCTGGTGCAGAACTTCTCTGATTAGCCTGTAGTTGTGTTGGAGAAAATTTATTTACTTTATTATGTGAGGGAGCAGACTGATAATTCATCTGTACTGGGATTGCTACACCCCTCCCAGGAGCCCTGGGATGAGGAGATTGAGAAGCATTGGCTCCAGATGATCCAGGTGGTGCCATATGCACATTGTTCAAAGGCTTTCCACTAGATGGAGTGATGGACTCATCAATATACAGCTTGTCCATGCTGATGGGATCAACAACATTCTTTCCCCGAAGCAAAGCATTGTTTTGTTGAACCGGAAAACCCTCATCCATAACAACAGGGCGAAAGTTCCTGCTAGTGCTGCCAGTTTGTACATCCCTTTTCAGTGTCAGATTAATCTCTTTGTTGGAAGATCCTGACGGGTAAAAAGGGGGGGATGCAGAGTTCAAATTTGAAGCAAACACTTGTTTCCTAGCAGGTACAGAGTCAGATTCAGCATTGGAAGTGGGTGTGAAAGTTCTCTCTGAACTAACATGTGAAGTTTTCTCAAGAGGCTTCCTAGATCTTGGAAAACAAAACAATAGTTATCAGAAAGTCTTGACACATATAGGTAGCATGTGTCCAACTAGTCTTATAAAACAGTCTGTACTTACTGTTTATTTTGCACTTGTGGTGATGGACCCTTGCTTTTATTGGCAGGTTCATACCTTCGGGGCCCTCTCCCTCGCACAACACCCTTAGGTACCGGACTTTGATTGTTACTGTTATTATATCCTTTCCTGTTTCCTCGAACATATCCTCCACGATCAATGCCTCGATTTTTAGAACGGCCTCGGTAATTGCCCTTAGAAGGTCTCCTCCCCTAAATTTTATATAGAATGCATTAGAAAAGTGTCATTTCAGAAAAATGACAGTTTGAGTAAAAGGAATGCTTAACCATGCAGCCATTTAAAGTATTGCATGTGATGTGAACAAGATCATCACCTCTTCATAGTGCCTTTCCTGCAAAGTTATTTCCTCAAACTTATCATGTCCCCATTTCCTGTCATCTTTGGACTCCCACAGTCTCCTTCCACCATGTATCCGCCTGAAGAAAGAGAAAAATTAAGGTTCACACACAGTATGCCCTAACTTCACTGGAAAATGAACAAACCAACACACATGCAGCACAACTTAAAGTCATTGAAGCATCTAGAGTAATATTTCAAGAGGTCATAGGAAATCAGTAATATAGAATCAGTTCTTATATATACAAAAATTGTGGTATTATAAATCAAACTCAGTAGGCTTAACTAAAAGCTTAGCAAAGAATTCCAAGCAGCAGTTATGTAATCTCCAGAATAGTTAAAAACATTAAAAATAAATCAGGAAAAACATGTGTTTGGTGTACAATGTAAAGAGGACAGCTTGCTTCAAATAATAATAATACTCCATCATGTTGTGCTCAGTAAAGTGAAGCTAACATGGAATATATATCAATGAAGCAAATACTTTTCCTTAATTTGAAAAATAGAGAAATATATAGCTTTACCTCAGTCATACGCTATAAATGAAGCAAATACTTTTCCTCAATTTGATAATTGATATACAAATTACAAAAATATTTTTTTGCTCCTTAAAAACAAATCAAAGTTCTAAGAAAAGGTTCAATGATTGGAAACATAGAAGTTTATAGGCCGAAGAAAGAGGGCAACCAGAAGTCACATAACAAACCAAAAAAACAAATCTAAACCATAACACGGTGCATTGATATGAAAAACTAGCAGGCAGAGATATCAACATAGACAATTTATCTGCTAGAGTCCATAACCTATGTATTGAAGTTCCTTTTCCCTTAGAGGGGTTCACAACAATCTCTCTGTTTTAATGGTATAAAGGTACTCAAGCTTTTGTAAGACAGTGATTAGACTGATCTTTCCTGAATCCCTACTTAATAGGCACATATGATCGCTCTATTCTCATTCCTATTCCATGTACCAAAGGTGTCTTTCGAATTTGTTCAAGAGGCAATGGAGTATAGTAATGGCAAGACCAATTATTTCTCTTCTTTCTTGTTTTCCATTTTGTAGAAAGATGGTGTTGAGATAAAATGAATACTGAGCGCATAAGTCAGAGGAATGCCATATGGATGTATGACAAGATGCAATGTTACCTAACACTTCATGTCAACCCTGATCTGTTACGTATGAAGCTCAACCTTCGGCATTTTTCCAGCTAAAAAACCAACTTAAAAAAAAACCCACAGTACAAATCAAACCAACCTATCAATAAACAAACAATTAAATAAATAAATGACGAAATGTATTTTATGACTAGAGTCTGAAAACTACGATATTCAATGTAACACTATTATATGCACAGATTTCACTACAGTATATTAGGTGCAATGCAAAGTATAACACCAACACTGAACATACCTGTGGCGGCCACCAGCATTGTCCCTAAAACGGTCATCATGCATGTAAAATGCTCCAGCTGTGGGCACCGCAAATGGTTCATTCTCCTTTTTCTCCTCACCATCATCCATGTTCCCAGAAGAATGCACCTCAGCAGAATCCTCCAAAGGGGGTCTGACATCACCATCAGATTCCTTGACAATAACAACAACCCCAGCACCATTTGGAGTTCCTTCCCCACCCCTCTCCTGGTACACCTCTTCTTCAACTTCCTCCTCATCAACCTCTTCTTCTTCCTCCTCCTCCCCATCCAATTCTTCTTCATCATCATAATCAGCAACTCCACCTTCGCCCTCTGAATCATCCGAATGAACCGCGACCCGAGGATCTGCCCTCTTATCTCTACCCTCTCCTTCACCTTCCTCATCATCACTTGCTTCACGCCTCCGCATTGTAAGGGATATCTTGCCCTCTTCTGGATCACTATCGTACTCAACATCTTCTTCAACTGTCGTAGCCATCAATACCTTCCAAACAATTCCGAATAATTCCAACAACGATGAACCCCAAAAACCTAGACTTTCCCAGGAACCAAACAGAAATTCAACCAAAATCCTAAAAATTAAGAATTTTTTTTTTCTTCCCGCAAAGCAGAAGCCAATTAAAGAAAATCTCAAACAATCCCAACCACCAAAACCGGCATAAAGAAAAACCCAAACTTTCTGGGACGCCGAATAACCAATCAACACGAAAACACGAAAAATTCCTCGAGAACCGAAACACAATATGCAAAATCCCAGTCAATTGAAAACAGCAAAAGCCCTAAAAATTGAGACTTTATGAAGGGGCGAAACCCGAAATTGAAACGCCTAGGGGAATCGAAGCCCTAAATACCAAAATTGGAAGGGAAATAGAGTTAATTATGCGACGGTTGGGATTCAGGGGTTGCGTCCTCTGAAACCCTAATTTGGGAGATTTTTAGGATTTTGAGTGTGTCGTTAGCAATTGAAAGACGAAGACTCGTTCGTAAAGGGAAGGAGTTAAAAATAGGAGAAGCGTTTGGAGGAATTATCTGATTTTTTAAGGGTATTTTGGGAACCTTCTGTGGGTTTGAGATTTGGAAGCGCTTGATTGGTCCAGTTCTGACACGTGAGATAGCAATCTCATTAACAAATTGCTTGCTCTAATCCAAATCAAATTAATAAATAAATAAATCTTGTGTTATATATAAAATAATTAGAATATCCTAATCGTATATAATAGATAAACATAAAAATTGAAATAAGTTCAAATGCATGTAAAACTAAACAAGAAATGAAATTTCAAATTAAAATTCATATATAAACAGAGACATAGTTAAATAGTTAAAGCCCAACTAAAATCATTGCTGAAGCTGTCTATACTCAACTTTTTTTCACTCAGTATTCAATTCTTTGTCAATATGTGAAGTTTCTTGTTTCACATTTTCAGCTCACTTTGATGTAAGAAAGGAAAAAAAAATAATTCTCATAATTTCATGCAATATTTTGATAATATTTGATTGTTATTAATAATATGCTTAAATTAGGAAAAAATATTATATGAGTAATAATTTAAAAATATAAAAAGAGGCAACAAGTATGTATAAGATTGCATGTAAATTTATATAAAAAAAATATTTGATGTAATATGTTAAATATAACATTACCTATAACTATCATTTTTAATTACCAAAATACAAGTATAATTTTTTACTTATGTAAAGTTTAGTTTATATAACATGGTCCTAAATTAAAACAAGGGTAAAATACATATTATTTTTCTGTAGTATATGATATTCTCAACTTACTTTCTTAAACTATTTTTGTTGTTAATAAACCCCCCTAGAGTATAGTTTTAAATGAAGACTAACATTTTTAGTTAAATCAAACGGTGATGATATGTGCACAACACATGACTTGGTATTATATGATTTGATAAAATACACATTACTCCCCTGTAGTATATGACATCCTTAATTTACTTCCTTAAATTATTTTTTTATCACTAAACCTCATAAAGTATGATTTTAAATGTCATCACCGTTTGATTTAACTGAAAATATTAATTTTCATTTAAAACTATACTCTAAGAAGGTTTCGTGACAACAAAAATATTTTAAAGAAGTAAGTTGAAAATATCATATACTACAAAAAAATAATGTGTATTTTATCCTTAAAACAATAATGACAAGTGACCATACGAACCTAGTCGACCTACTAAACTTTTGATTTCCTATCCATAAAATGAAGAGTGCAATCAGCTATTAACCAGTAACAATAACCCACCCCCTTTATGTTGTTGCCTTCTAGGTTGGACAAAGTACTTGTTTTGATGCCTCTTTTTTTTAATATAAAAAAAGATTTCTTTTAAAAAAAGTACTTTTGTTTTATTTTAGCGTGTTTGGATAAATTTATTTTAAAAAAAGTTAAAGCTCTAAAAAAAGTACATTTTATACTTTTCTTTAGCTAAATTTTAGTGCTTCTAAAAAAAGACATCTTTTATAACATAAAAAAGATGTTCAAACATAAAAAAGAATTTTTTTTTTAAATATTGCATCCAATCATAAAATATGTTTTACTTGTTATAAAAAAATATTTTAAAAAAAGAAGATCTTCTTTTATAACCAAATCAGCCCAAACCCTCTTGATTTCAAGCTAATATAAAAATTATATCAATGTAAAGCTACATGAAAGGGGAAAAACGGGGGGGGAGGGGGGGAGGATTCGCATTTAATAGAAAAGTCGCTGGTATTAGTTTGTAGTTTTACCCACTAGTTGAGTAATTATGTAAATAGACCTCTTTCACCGTAAATTGATAACAAAAAAACCAGCTACATATGCAATTTGTGAAATGTTCAAATGTTTTTCAATACAATTGATCCTTATAATTATATAAAACCAATAAAATGCCTACAATTTTAATTTTCAATATATTATTAGATAAAGACTTCTGAGTCTATTGGAGGAATTTTTTTTTTAAGGATATGAATATGGTGTGAGACTAATTTTCACTTAGATATCGGCTTAGTCATAAAGTTAAATAAACTACATGAATTTTTGAATATATAATTATTTGTCTATTTATTACACGTAAAGGTTCATTTGATATATGAAACATATGTAATTTCGCTACTCTAGCATTCTTTGCAACTTATGCTATATGGCACAAGAGTTGTTAATTAGTCGTTGGATTGTACATAGTGGCAATTTCTGCTACGGTTTTAATAAAATTTCAAGGTCTCAGCGGTCTTTTTTGGTAGCTGAACTATTTAGAATATCCAACGGGTAAGAACTTCTTCATGTAGCATAAATCCCATTATTTAATTTAATGCTATGTTTTTTCCTAGGTGTCATGGGCCAGAAAGTCCCTTTAACTATTTATTTTAGCAAAATTTATTTACCCTTAATTAATAATTAATTACCTACATAAACAAATTGAAAGTGTTTAAATACATTGTTTTCTTTAACAAGGACCAAGTCAAATTTGCTTTTATTCTGGGATCTACTTTGTATATGTATACGAACATGAAAATGAGCGAGTCTATCAATGGAAAGCAATGTGTTGCGATAATAATTTTGGCCATTGTCATGATTATATTAGTAACAAGAGTGAAAGGCTACACAAATATTTCGCCACCTCAATTATCCATCAGATTAACTTCTTGCTATCTCCCACAAATTGCTCTCAGTGATCCTAATCCTCGATTTGTTTATTGCAAAATAGCGTGTAAACTCAGGTGTGGGGATAGGCATGCCGGAGTTATCTGGATGCAAATCATGTGCATAGAACACTATGTGAAACGATGTTTAAAGGGAGAGGAGGACATTAAAACCAATTTCTGAAATGTTCAAATGCAACTGACACCTATAATGAAATAAAACCAATAAAATGCCTACAATTTTAATTTTCAATATATTATTGCAAAAGTGATCTGAGTCCATTGGAAGAGCCTTTACCACGTATAAAATATCCATGCCAAATTTAGAAAGCAATATGAAATGACTAAAAAATTTACAAGGAAAAATATTCTAATATTTTTTTAATAAAAAAAACTAGTAATAAAAAATACGTAAAGTTTGTTTGGCATTCCAGATGAATATTTTTTTTTCTCTTCATCTTTTCTAATTTCTCTTTTTTTTTTGTGTGTGAAGGTAGAACTCAATTTCAACATTTTTCACTCACTTAAAAAAATTAATCATACTTTTGATTTCTTAATTTGTAAAAAAATTATTGTCTAATAATATTATCCTCAAAATTAAAATAATTGATACAATTAAGAAGCCATGCATGTTTACAACAACAGCCACATTAACAAAAAAGAGAGTCATCTCATCTCAATGTTGAAAAAAATGTCACATAAATTTGAATAAAATGCTGCAATTAAATTAAAATTTGAGAAAACAAAAATTGAAATTTTGTAAAAGTACACGAATAAAAAAATAATATTTCTAACACCAAATTAATTAAAACATGTTCAAAATGATGAATTTTGAGTTTCTTTTTTATTAATTAACAACATCAAGCTGATATACTGTTCAAATTATTGTACTTAGGTGTTTATACAACATTTTATAATCATGCACCAGAAGCTAAATAAAATACTTGAATTTTGACCATATAATTATTTGTCTATGTAGTACGTGTAGACGTTCATTTACGCTACTCTAACATTCGCACAAGTTTGTGTAGGGGAGAAAGTGTTGGAGTATTGACCAAGTCTTAATGCTTCCATATTGTATCTACCTTTTTCAAATAGGATTAGTTAAGTTTGAATCTGTTTGAATTTAAATTCTTTATTTTTCATTGTATATATACATCTTCCGTACAACTTGTTTAATTAATGAAAATACATTCCTTTAAAATCTTTATGGTATCAAAGCTCTCCCTGCTTCACCAGCTCATCAATGGCCTCTGAAACCTCCACTGACACTACTCAACCACCCCGTCACCCCTCCACTTGTCACACCTGATCCAAAGGACCTCATCCAATTCAACACCATTGCTCAACCATCAAACTCGATGGGAAACATCTTTAGAAAGCATGCAGGTGTTGCATAGATATAAGTGGTATATATATATACACACACGCACATACCGTTTTTCTCAAAAGTACAATGTTTCTGTGGTCTTTTTGGGTCTTATGCCTCAGTTGCTCTTCTAATAGAATCAAGAGAAGTAATAATATTATTGTTCTATAATTGAGGATCATAACCCCTATATTTATAAGAAGCACATATCCTTTCATGAAGAGTAATGTTTTTTTGAGTTCATACACTTTCATTAAGAGTCATAACTTTTATATTTTTTTTATTTCTATTTTAGTCCATCATAAAAATAGAAATAAGACTTTTGGTATTTACACAATATTTTTCATGATAATTATGTCATTTGCCATAACACTTTAATCCAAATAGATTACTTTGATTTTGACTACTTAAATAATAACTAAACACATTTAATCATTACATGTGTGGCCTCAATTTAATATATATTTTTCTAATAAAACTATTTAGAATATCCAAAGGGTAAGAACTTCTTCACGTAGCAGAATTGCAGAAATCCCATTATTTAACTTTATACTATATTTTTTACTAGGTGGCATGGGCCAGAAAGTCTCTTGGCTATAGCTAAGATATTTTATTTTAGCAAAAGTTATTTACCCTTAATTAATAATTGCATACATAAACAAATTCTAAGTGTTTAAATACATTGCTTTCTTTTACAAGGCCAAATCAAATCTGCTTCTATTCGGATTCTACTTTCATATGTGTATATAACAGTAAAATGAGCAAGTCATGGAAAGCAGTGCATTGAGGCAGTAATTTTGGACATGATGATGCTTTTATTATTATTATTATTACTTCTTTGATAAGATCATGAGATGTCTTTATATTTTTTGAGTGTAAGACTAATATTTATTCGGACGTTGACTTTACTCTAGTCACAAAGAATTTTTATTGAGATTCAAACCTTTGTATTGAAAGTAAAATTTGTCCACATGAAATTTAATTTATCAACTAAGTCACTCCTTTTATTTATGTTTTTATTATTAATAATAGTGAAAAGCAACACAAATATTTCACCACCTCAATTATCCGTCAGATCAATTTCATGCTATGATTGCTATCTCCCACAAATTGCTCTTATTGGTCCTGATCCTCGGTTTGTTTATTGCAAAAGAAGATGTAATCTCAAGTGCAGGCAAAGGTATACAGTTCACTGGATACACATATTGTGTATGGAACACTGTATGGAACGATGTTTCAAGGGAGGGGGCAATAGAACATAGTACTTTTCGAACTTGGGGGTTGGAGTTTTCACTTAAGATGTTCTGTATCTCACCTAGGAGTGACAATTTTATCCGTCTCAACGGATACTCGGGGATAATACTTGTCATATGATGGGTTTTGGGGAGCAATTTTTCTCTTGCGGGAGAGTGAGGATGGGTTTTTCAATACCTATTTATTAAATGGGGTGAGGAAGAAGGTTGTTTTCCCTCTACCCCGAGTACTTGTTATATGAAATTATTAAAATATTCTTTATTAGTGTTTTAATTTAGTATTTGAATTTAGCTTTTGAAATTTGTTTCAAGAAAATTGTATTGTTATTTTTATTTTAATTATTTAAAGTTGTTAAACTAAGTTAGTTTGTAGTTAACAAATTATGAGAAATTGTGATATTAGAGAAATTTCATTTATTCTTTTTTTTTTAAATAATTTTTTTTAAATTTTAATGATTTAATAGGTATCCGCAGATACTTATAAATACCTGCCTACCCGAAAAAGAAAATAGAAATAGATACCCGTACGAGAATGAGACGGAAGCGAGGGATGAATATTCATCCAAGGGGCAAGAGATGAGAGCTTACTACCCGCCCTCGTCCCGTCCCATTGCCATCCCTTCACCTAGGGATGTCAATGGCAGAGGGCGGGGCGGGGAGTACTCCCCCGCTCCCTGTCTCCGCCCCCCGTATTTCCCTGTTCCTGTCCCCGATTCTCGCTGTGGATAGTTTTTCTCTCCTGTCCTCGTTCTTACGGATCCCCATGGGGGCCTAAAAAATTTATAAAAAAATTATAAAATTACCAACTAAAATTCAATGAAATTTAAAAAAATTATATAAAATTAAATTGTTAAATTTAAAGTTATATCATAACAAGTTTAAACTTAAATAATACAATTACAATATTCAAATTAAATAAAAAAATATATGAAAAGACCAAAATGTTATTAATATTTATGATATATAGTACACATAATAAGAGATATATATGTAATCTACTCGGGGTGGGGCGTATGATCCCTATCCTCGTCCCCAAATCACCTTCGGGGGGATTTTGTCCTCCATCCTTGCAAGGAAAAATTCTTCGCTCGCAGGACCTCGAATGGGGCAGTCCCTATAGAAATCTTCACATACGGGTAGAAATTGACATCCTTACCTTCACCTCACTATGTGTCATGACCTCTTTACTATCTATTTATCTTATCGAAGCTTCCACAAACACTCTAAAACTGTAAAGTGCTTGTTTGAATGTACATTTTTTATAATTTTTTTTAATATGTTTAAATGAACTTTTATAAATATATATATATATATATATATATATATATATATATAAAAGACATTAGAAAAAGCACATTTTGTATTGCTAGACTTGTGCAAAAAAAAAACCTTTTTCGTAACATAACAAAGTTGTTCAAATATTAAAAAGACCTTATCAAACATTGCATCTAAACATAAAATAATTTTTAATTTTTAATTTTTTTATTTAAAATAATACATTTCTTTTAAAAGCTCATTCAAATAAGCTCAAAGCACTAACAGAATTACACACGAAAAGATAAAGTGACAAAATGAAAATCATATATGGTGACAAAATGAGAATCAAATCTTATGTTTCATTTTTTTAATCTAAATTTAGTCTCTTAATAAAAATTTAATAACTAAATAAAAAATAATCATCAATTAAGAGAGAAGTTATTATTAACTAAAAAATATATGTATTGTTTTTACTTAATTGTTAATTATTAAATAGGGAAATAGGATTTGAAGACTGTGGAAAGGAGAAAAAAGTTTTGAATCCAATAAAATGATATCACCCCAAACACAATAGGAGAAAGTAAATTTAAAGTTAAATTACTCTGTTGGTCTCTGTATTTTTTTTAATAAATTAAATAAGTTTTTATAGTTTAAAATTTATTAATAGGTCCTTATAGTTTGAATTTTTTTTAACTGTGTCCCTATGACGCTATAATAGTAGGTAAATTTAGGGGCTTAATTAAATTCTTTTTTGAAACTGTAGGAATTCATTTACAAATTTTAATCTATAAGTATCAATTTGAATTTTCTTAAAAAGTACAAGGAAAAACAAAGTAATTTAACCTAAATTTAACCCTAAAATTTATGTAATATCTAATTTAATATAATTCCTAATGAATATAAGTTAAAACTTAATGCTGGATGCGTAATACGATACATATAAAAACAAAAAATATATTATATATTAATTTTACAACTTGTAGCTGCCCTTTCGTAATTAAAAAGTAATGAGTTTAAAATTGATATATTATTCGTAGAAATTTTTTATATTATTAATGAATAAATATGTTATATTATAATAATAATTAAGATTTGTAATTTTTTTTGGAAAAAATTAAAATTATTTTAAATTAGGAACATTACATGATTAATTAAAAATATACAACTTTTTACATTGTGAGTGTATTAAAATTAAAGATAAAAATAATCATTATTCATTAGCAAAACATATTACACAATTGCTAATAGTAGTGTTTTTAAAATCGGACCAGATCGGCTAGTTGAACTGGGAACCATATGTGTTTGCGGTCTAATTTCATCCACAAAATCGATTAAAGTATTGAATCATCAAAATTGGATTAAAATGACAACCTATTCAAACCAGAGCAGGTTCTTGAAAATTAGATGATTCTTCAAAAAAAAATCTGTTACTTTTTTTTGAGTTCTTTTATTAATTTTTAAAATAATTTCATTATTTTTCCAATTTTTTAATTTTTTTAAGGTTTTTTTCACCTCTATTTTTGGAAAGTTATAACTATTGACTTGTTCATCTGATTTTGACTCATTTTATGTTCTTCCATGTAGCTTTTTAAGATTTACGCAATGACAAATTGGCGAAGGTGGTTTGGCTAACCAATTTTTAAAAATACTTTTATTTTAAGAGTTATTAGTATTTTTTATTAATAAACAATAATAGTTTTTTTTTAAAGGATTAAACCCCAACTTTTTTTTCTTTCTTTTTTCCATGTTAATATCAAATTAAGACTATTTCAGTTGTATACAATAATAAATATCATCACATGTAGTTAGTTTTTTATAATTTAGATTATTAGATTTATTTATATATATAATTAAATTATAATTATTACATTATTCGATTTAATGATTAAATCAATCAAATTATGATTTAGAGGTCTTATCAATTTGATTTCCAATTTGATTTTTAAAACATTAGCTGATAGCTAATAGTTTAAGTATTCCTTCCTCCCAATCCAATAAACACTTTAATTCTTTAATAATATAGTAAAATCAAATAATCTTTGGTGTCAATAGCTTTTGGATAAAGGAAAAATCTATGAGAAAGATAAAAGTAGCTACGCGGCTTTTAAAAAATGGCCAACCAAAAAGAAGTATGTTTTACAAAATAAGAATTATTCAACGAAGATAAGTTTTAGAAAGGAATAAATATAACCAAAATAGAACCCATATTAAATTCAATTTAAAAAATTAATTAAAACGGCATAAATTTAATTTTAAAATGGAAAATAATGTTATTAAAATTTAATTGTAGAGTATTTCAGGCAATTCAAAAATTTATGCAATTCATGATTTTATATATAATATATATAATAATATAAATAAAGAGAATTTTGTGATACTTTTTATTATTGTAGTACTTCTGACTAATTACAGTATTGATGACTATTAAATTATGGTTATATTATAAAAAAATTGATTAATTTTTAAATCTCGAAGGAACATGAAAACTTTTGAATTAAAAAATAAATTGATGTAACTCTAGTTACTTAAAAAATTGTTGAGATCTTTGGTGCAAGACATGAAGAAGAGGGGTTGATCCTCAAGTATCGTCATGACTTGGTTCTGATTTCCCTATTATTTTTTTCTATGTATACTGAGTGACTCTTCCCCTATCTGTATTGAATAAAATCTTAATGTAAAATCCATTGGGAACAGTAAAAACCTCTGTTTTATTCTTCATTCTATGCATCCAATAGGGGGGGGGGGGGGAGGGGAATTCTTGGCGTTGTATACACGAAAACTCATTCAAATTGCTCTCCTGATGGGGGCAATATTGTATATCTTAATATAAAGGGCCATGTGACAGTGAATTGCTTATGAAATATAATGATATAATTAGCATTTTACAATTGCCAAAAAGCCACTCACTTGATTCGCGCATAAAAATGTTGTTGAAAAACTACGTGGATCTCAAGTAATGGGTATATATATAGATGTACTATGAAGAAGAAAAGGGCAATCGGACTTTCATTCCCCAAATTGTTAAAAAGCAAAAATCTCTTTTTTGTGCTTTTTTTTTCATTGGATCCTTTTCCTTTTCAGTAGATCATAGCTTAGATTTGTGCCGAGGTTTCAGACGAAAAGAAAATAAGATCTTTACCTGAATATCGTCTGTTAGCTAATTTTTTAAAAATTCTGTTTTGGATAATTGAACGCCATTATAGTTACATTTAATATACATTTCTCTATTTCAATCTCTTAAATCTTCTGACCATTCGGGAAATTGAAATAATAGTATATACCAGTACAAGTATCATAAACTTTGATACGACAATACATTCAACTTTCGATCAGTGAGAACTTTTAAGGGAGAACTTAAGCATGGGAAAAATTCTGACAAAGCGATTGATGGTTACTACGTTGGTCTTAGTTATGGTTATGCAAATTCAAGTGCAAACTGAAGACTCCTTAATTCATTGCTTTTTTTCAATTAAAAAATCTATGCCTTTATCTTTACTATCTTTACTTTCCTATCCACTTTCCCATGATTTGAGCTCACATTATGCATATCATCCTAGGGTACGAAGTTGTGAGAAATTTTGTTTTCTGCAGTGTGATAGAAGGGGTACTATTTTTCCTTTATTTGACTCCTGTTACATGAGATGTTTGAGTCTCTGCTTGCACGTTCCTTCAGTTCCACCTGTTTAAATCTATTCCTAGATATCTGTCTAAGAAATTAGTGGAAGTTAATAATATGAGATCCATGTTGATTACTTGTTTTGTTCAACACCGTTTTTTGTTTGGATGATAATTTTTAATTGCGATTTGCAATCACAATTACCGTTATAATATTGTAGTTTTAGAATTCTATGCAACTATAATGAAATTGAAATTATAACCGTATCAGTAGCATTTTCCTGTAATTATCTATAATTTTTATAATTGCAATGCAACCACAATTTAAAATCTTGAATTTTTTTTTTAATTTTTGTTTATGTTTATAAATTTCTTTCAAGTTTTTATTTTTCCATGATCTTTTACTTTACGAATATTTGTTATCACACGATCACAATGCCAATGCCAATACTCACGAAACTCAACTTGATCGTGTTAGAAGCTTAGCTTTGCTTGCTGCTACTGATATGCTGATGGGGATGTTAGTTGATGTTAGTTACCTGACAATTTGACGTGGCTAGCATCTTACGTAAACAATCAATTAGTTGGTTCTGTTATTTGAATTAGTTAGAGTTAGATTCCTTCAGTTTGTTAGTTGTAACCGATTATGTGTTCATAGCTTGTGTATATAAGAACATTTGGTTCTGATCAATGAAGCAACTTTCATTCTTCTCATTCAATCAATTCATAATATTTGTTTTATTATTCAACTCATGGTGGTTCAAATTTATGTTCAATATTTGGTTTTCTGTGTTATCCACATTTCACAATATGTACTTTTTTAATAAATTAACATGGCATCTTAATCTTTTAAAAGGCTATTAGCTTCATTTAGAAAAAGCAGAGTGTAGTTTCTTTTCGTTTCACTGTAGCTTTGTTTGGATTATGAAAGAAATAGAGTGATAAGAAATATATTAGAAAGAAATAGGGAGAGGAGAAATAGAATAGAAAATGAGTAGATTTTTAAGTTGTTTGGATTAAGAAAATTAGAAGAGAAATAGGAAAGAAAGAAAATTAAATTTTGTTGTAAATACATATTTGTCTCTATTTATTTATTTATAAAATAACAAAAAGAATGGTATATTAGTTAAATTTTCATCTTTACCAATTTCTTCTCACTTTATGAGAGAAATGAAAAAGGTGTGAGACTCATAATTTTTTTTTCTTCTCTATTTCTCTTCTAACCAAACAAGAGAATTTCTTCATTTCTCTTATATTTCTCTCTTTTTTAATTTTCTCTTCTCCATTTCTCTCATACCAAACGAGTGTGGAAGAAAAATAAATATAAAAATGAGTTTTAAAATCAATAAAAACAAGTAATAAATCATAGTAAATAAAAGAGGTAATGAATGTTTAAAAAGAACAGTAAATTTAGGAATAAAACTAAAAAAAATGGAAAATGAAGCATAAGTCATAAGTTTAGTGTGTTTGGATTAACTGTAAAATATATATATATATATATATGTGTGTATAATTGATTTTAAAAAAAATCAATTATGAGAAAATTAATTTATATTTGAATATGTTAGTTCACAATCAATTTTAAGACAAAATATTTTGTTTAGATTGTATAAAAAAATTGATTTTATGTATTAAATTACCAAAAGATATATGAAATGATTGAAAAAGTTATTTAGTTGAGGGCAAAAGAGTATTTATCTACCAAAACTTTTAAAATAAACTAAAATCACTTAATTAGAAGTTCAAAATAAAAAATTTTCTAAAAAAATTGTTTTTAGTTAATGAAAAAATAATCTTAAATTATAATTAATTTTATACACTTTAAACAAACAAGATGAATTTTAAATAAAAACTATTTTAGTAAAGAATTAATCTTTTCTAAATATGCTATTTTAAAAGGGAAAAAAAATTATGGAGACAACAATGAAGAAAAATAAGGAAATTGGAAAGAGAATTTTGGATTTTGTTACTGTTGCTGGTAAGGGTATGTTTGGTTCAAAGGGAAGAGAGAGATTTTAATGGAGAGAAAGGGAGGAGAGGGGAAGGGAGGGGAGATTTTAATTATATATTCTGTTTAGTTAGAAGGGGAAGGGAGGGGGAGGGAAAATAACTCTCTTATTGTTTGGTTCACAAGGGGAGGAAAGATATTTTAAAATTAAATTACTTTTATACCTTTTTATATTATATTAGAATTAAAATCTACACTATTTTATTTGTAATTCTTTTAGACATGTTGTATGTAGCAACTATCGGTAGAGGGACGACAGGAGGCTATGACAGTTGCGACTTCTAAGTAATTCTGGTCGCGAATACAAAGCAAATCTAACCTAAAATGCAACAAGGGCAATTTTGGATTTCAAAAAATTCTAAAAGATATTATAGTCTAATTATTTAAAATCTTTTAAATCTCCTTCCCTTTCTCTCCAAATCCTCCCAATATTGGAGGGGAGCCAAAATAGATTCGGGAGAGATTTTGCTCCATCCATTCCCCTCCTTTTCCTTCTAAAAAATTGAATTAAATATGAAAGATTTTAAAACCCACTATTCCCCTCTAACCAAACAGTTAGTAAAGGTCCAAGGGTTAAATATGAGGATTAAGCAAATCAGAACACAAGAAACTTTTTTGTTTTTGGCGTTTCATAGGCCAATAATTCTTACACTGTCATGTGCCTATAAACTTCAATGAGAGATATTAAAATTTGAAATATTTCAGGCCGAGGGAACTATAGTCCTATCCAACCTTTCAACTACTTTAAATGCTATAAAACCATTCTTCCTTTAAATGGAAAAATTAAGTAAATGAGCTTCATTTCAGGGTAAAGACGTGGATTCAAAACCTGTAATTCAATTTCCCCTGCAACTGCTATGAAATTCAATAAAGTACAGAATCTGCAAAATAAAAATAGCAATAAATCTACTCTCTCATTTTCTTAACCTGTTTCAACCCTACAACCTCCTAGGACAAACAGACCTTGGATAATCCCAGACCAGAAGACCCTTCAATTTTCATTATAAAAATAGAACTACAAACACTAGCCAGTAGTATGGGCATGGTTCGTTTTAAAAAATCGTGCCGAACCGAACCAAGCCAAAAATCCGGTTCAATTTAGTTATGGAGTATAAGTCTAAACCGTGACCAGTTCATAAGGAAAAAAAACAAACTTAAAAAATAATCAGTTCGGTTAACCAGTTTTTATATAGTAAGTTTAATTAAAAATAATAATAATAATAATTTTAACCAGGAAAAAATTCAATAAAGCTTTATATTTAGTATTTTATATGTTTCTTAATTATTTTTTGGTAAAAAATATTTTTAAATTAAAATGATTCAATTTAGTGAACCACGCGTACCAAATCATTTTTTCATAAAAAATCACATTAAATTAAAATCAATTTGAAAATTTTAATTATTTTTTGGTTCGATTCAATTTGGTTCTATGATTCGATTTGATTTATGATTTTTTTTATTACTTCTATTCAAAGCCTTATTTTCTATAAATGATGACAAGTGTGCCATATTTTGGAATATACCAGATAGCTAGACGTCAACTATTTCACCTTATTCTAAATTTATTTTAAAAGAGATATATTTCCATTTTCCATTATGTTATTATTCGTATATACAATTTTTTATTTTAAGTTTGTAAAGAAAAACTAATATGATAACCTGCAATTAACATACTATATTTTTTTCAATATAATGTATCTATCATGTATTGAATTCTTTTTCAAACATATTATGATAGGGATTTTTGATTTCCTTATTATTTTTTAAGAATACCAAGTGACTCTTCTCCTATCCGTATATTCAAAGGAAATATAATAGAGACCTATTTTTTTTAAAAAAAATTATAAATGAGGTTTGTGACGGCAGTCTTTAAAAGCACTTGATGTCACTTGAGCTATTAAGCAAAACTTTTAGAAAAAAAAAATCTGGTACTTGTATACACAGAAACTTATCCAAATCGTATGTCTCTTTGGTCATATAATGGTGAATTTCTTATAAAATGTAATGATATAATTAGCTTTGTACAATTGGCAAAAGCCACTCACCTGAATCAAGCTTAAAAAAAATATGAGAAAGAAAAAAGGAAAATAAAATGACATATTGTATGATATCAACGTATAAAAGCTACGTGATATCAAGTAATAGGTATATATATACGTACTATACCAACACAAGTATAAATATTTTTGATACCAACACAAGTACTATACATTCAACTTCCGATCAGTGAGAACTTTTAATAGAGATCTTAAGCATGCGTAAAATTTTGACAAAGAGATTAATGGTTACTACGTTGGTCTTAGTTGTGCTTATGCAAATTCAAGTGCAAACTGAAGACTCACCTCATTGCTTTTTTTCACTCAAAAAATCTCTGCTTCTATCTTTACTTTCCTATCCAATTTCCCATGACATGAGCCCACATTATGCACGTCATCCCAGAGTACGAAGTTGTGAGAAACTTCGTGTTCTGCAGCGTGATAAAAGGGGTATTGTTTTAACTGTATTTCAGTTATGTTTCTGGAGATGTTTTGTTGGCTGCTTGGAAGATCCATCAGTTCCACCTGTTTAAATATATTCCTAGATATATATCTACCTAAGAAATTAATGGAAGTTTATAATATAAGATTGATATTGATTACTTGTGGCAGTTGTAACTTGTAAGGATTGAAATACTTTGCTGCTTAAGTTTAATTCCTATTGTTAACCATTTCCTTTGATAGATGATATGTAAATACCAAAATTAACTTTGATTGAGGCATGTGGTATGTCGTAACATTATAAAAAAAAGATATTGATTACTTGTGTCAATATTGTATTTTAATTTGTTAGATCTTTTTGTCTTTGTTTATGTTTATAAATTTCTTTTAAGTTTTAATTTTACATAATTTACTACTCATTATATGACAAAAAGAGAAGAGAAAAAAAATAATAAAAAAATAATAATGAAAATCAATCCCTACATATGTGTATGTTATAGATTTGGATATTTTAAAGTGATGGTTGCACTTTAACGAATAAAATGTAAAATTGTAACTGCTGATGAGAAAATCAAGAGTTGTGCTTATATTTTATAAAGTCTTAAATTCTTAAACTTTTCATTAATAATTACAATTTTATACTTTATTATCTAAAATACATCCCTTATTTTAGAAGATTTAAATTTGTATGTCATATGGTTCTCACCTAAGTCACACGCGATTTATTCTTTTTTGGTGTATTGTTATTTGGTACTTGACGAATATTTGTTTTATTATTCAACTCATAATGGTTTCAATTCAGTTTGTTTAAGAATTTGTTTTTTCTGTGTTATCCACATTTCACAATATGTAGTATTATTTTTTATAAATAAATTAACACGACAGATCTTTTAAAACAAGCGGTCATTGCAAATCCAAAATGTTATATGAACCCGGGAAGGATTTCTTACACTTTGATGAGCCTATAAAGTTTGAAGTATTCCAGGCTGAGGGAACTATAGTCCTATCCAACCATTCACTTATAAAAATTTAATTTTGATATATATATTATCGATATAAAAAAACTTTACACTTTTGAATCAAATTTAAACTCACTTTATAAAACCATACTTCCTTTCCGTGGCAAAAGTAACACCTATTTTGTACATAACTGTTACCTTCATATCAGGGTTAAGACGTGCAACAAGTAAAGTTCATAGTAGCATAACTCCTTAATAATATATATTAGTTTTGCATACAATTTGGAATATATATATATATATATATATATATATATAATGTGTGATATTGAATTAAATTACAGACTGTTTGTTTTGGATTTTCTTCAACGCTACCGTGAGTTTGCACAATGTCTGATGCACGCTTAATGCTTGTTGAAAGCTAGATATATCTCTTTCTGAGAAACATGCATTGACATTTTTTATCAACGCGGTAAACAAACATGCCCTTAATATTTGCATAAGTTAATGTATTGTAAACATCTAAATTAAAATAATTTCAGAAAAGCATTAACTAATTAACACAATTGATAATACTCATCTTTATTTTTCTACCATTAACAAACAATTATGCTTATTAGTTTGAAGTACACCATCACAATCAGGTAGTGCTTGCCAGCCAAATGTACTATAAGACATAACAGAAAGTATCCACAAACTATTGTGTGAAAGCTGCAATTAATTGAACTAAAAAATGATTGGTAACCCTTCATAATTTGACATCTGATTCTCTACAATTGCATGGCCAACCTAGACTGCAGGGTACGTAGCGAACAACAGCAACATTCTGACTATTCAAGACTGCTTTGCCTTTTTCTGTGCCGACGAACCAGCTTCATCTTTTTCTGGCACCGAACCAGCTTCATCTTTCTCTGTCAAGGACTTCATATCTTTCCACAATTCAGCTATTATCACCTTCACTATCTTCCAAGATTCATTCTTCTGCTTACTAACCCTCAGTTTAAGCCCCTGCATGTTGGACAGGGTTTGACCGAGCACATCTTCAAGCCTTATTCGAGCTCCAGCCACCATCCTCCTTGTTTCAGGAACAGTCAGAGTGCTCATAATAGAATCCAAATCAAGAATACCTTCAAAGAACTGCGTGATCATTTTATCCAACTGTTCTTCCTCCTCAAAGGTGCCCTCTTCCAATTCACCTTTCAGTTTCATCTCCGACAACATGTCCCTTGCAACATCCATCACAATAACAAATTTCTCAGCAACCATGCATTTCTTGGGAACCATTGCTAAGCTCTCAATCTTTGATTGCAAGCGTCGAAGCTTAGCTTCCTTCCCAGCCAAAGAAATCATGAAGTGCACCAGCAACTGTGAGAGCTCAATCCCAGTGTGAATTGCTTTGATCCTAAGCTCATACAGATTGTTCCATTCATAGGGTAAGTAACTGGTATTTTCATTCTCTTGCAGCCACTGTGCGAGAGTCTTCCTCCCAGAGTTCTCCAATTCTTGTTTGATTTCACCCAGCAATGCCTTGCACGTAACAACCATCTTCTCAAGAACCCTTTTCTTCACTTCAGATTCTTGGATTCCTTCAACTAGCTCTTCGGTTTCTGGGTCTGCATTCTCAGTCCTTATGAACTCGCCAATTGTGTCATCTGGGTCTGCCACCTTCATGGATAACTTTTCGAACCTTGCGTCCAGGTTTCTGCTCACGAACCTTTCGAGGACATCAAGAGCCTCATAACACACTGAAAAATGAGACAACAAGCCAGTGTACAACTCTGTCTTGAAATCTTCTTTGGTGAGCTTCCATGCTTCCAGTTCACCCAACAGGTGCCGGCGTTCTTCCTCTTCACACATGAAAATTGAATCCGACTCCAATTTCACCAGCTCCTTGTTGACCGTATTCAGCTTCCCTTTCAGTTGTGAAACCTCTGCCATTGCTTACGAGAGAGAGAGAGAGAATTTCTTGAAACAGAGACAGTAATGGGGTAGCTTGAATATATAGGAGTGTTATTCCGTTATTTTCAGTTAGGACTTGGGAGTAACTGATTCAGTCATCTTTTTTTTTAAAAAAAAAAAAATTGATTCAGTCACCTGGTGGTGATTGTTTGGTTAGTGTGACAGACTAAATCAGGTGTGGGATGCCCTCACAAATCTCTGCCTGGTCCTTTGCTTTTCTTTCCTATCCCATTTAACAATACAATCCTAAAAGATGAAGTTTTTGAGAAATTTGGTTCTCTTTTGTGTGTGATAAAAATGGTAGTCCATGTTTCTAAATTTGTGTCCTGTTACAATCCTGTAGTACTACCTTTTCAAATCCATTCCTAACTACATGTGTATAATTAAAACAAAGGCAGTCATTGTCAATTCATTGAATCAGTAAGAAATTAAAACATTAATTAGTATCAAAGATTTGATAAAATTTTATTAAACAAACATTTAGTAATGAAATAGAATATGTAGCAGTTTATCCAAGTTAAGCCAACTGACTTCAGTTCATGTGAATAGAAAAGTGAGAATTTGGATGGAAAGTTTTAGAAACAAGTGATAATAGCTCTATGGTTGAATTGGTGTTTTGTTCAGTCCCAGTCCTACACTCCTACTTATGACTCAAATGCCCCTGTGGGTGTCCAAAGAGAGTGCAAACATGCCTTATACAAAGGGAACCCCTGAAATAACTCTCGATGCTTAGACAGAAAAATAAGTTGCATGCGTTTCTGTTCTCTTGTTTTTTTCGTTTGTCAAATTTAGAAAACGTGTAGAGGCTGTCTACATTCTTGCTTAGAATCTATAACGGAGTATTACCCTGCATATAAAAAACAAAAGATTGTTTAGTCAGGTTAACTAGTAAGTTTAATAGTTTAAGCGAATGGTCAAAACTAAACGAATGGTCCTTAAAGGTGATTCTGTCTCCTGGTTCATCGTAACTAGTTTCAAATATAATGCTGTCTTCCAGTTTTGAGTAAGTGATTCTTAATCAAATTGGAAGTTCCAGTGTCCGAGTGCTAAGATTGTGTAGTCTAAATCCAAGATTTTTCCAAAATTAAGTCCCATTATCGCTTAGAGACTTGACTCAAATTAAAGTACAACAACTAGTCTCACATATGATAGACTCTGCCACACAAAGGCATACGAACTCTTGAACAGCAAATTTTCTCTTCGTAAAGGAACAGCTTACGAGACAGACTTGGAAAATATTGAGTATCGGGTGCATCAGTAAGGGATATCTTTCAATCATCAGAAGCCTTGGGAGAATTTTCTGAGGTCTTGAGAACTGTCGGCGTCTCACCCTTATGTGCCATGACTGCAGCTTTCAACTCCTCGACTATGGACCCATCCTTGAACTTCAAGGCAAATGTTGAAAGACCATCTTTCCCTTCAGTGGCACTATTGATGCATGCAAAAGTAACACCCTTCTTGTCCATATTTGTGAGCTTCATATCAGGGTAAAGACGTGCATTCAAAATCAACCTGTAATTTCCCCTAGACCTCATAAGAAGTCTGGCTTTTTCCGTTCCACTAGTAACATTGACCTTCAGTTCTCCCTTTCCTCGTTCCTTCCAACTTCCATCCACAAATTCAAACAATACTGAATCTGCATTAAAAACCACTTTCTCATTTTCTTCGCCAGTTTCAACAACAACCTCCTGCAGTGTTGAGAAACCACTTCCCTCGCTCTTAGAAACAGCAGAGGCCCCTGACGCCCCAAAACCAGAACTTCCATTGTTGGATAAACCCAGACCAAAAGGTTTGTCAGTTTTAGTTCCAAAAATAGAACCAGATCCACTACCCAAAGCAGACCCATCATTTGATATAGGCCCAAAGGAAAATAAGGAAGTAGAAAATCCAGTTCCAGCAAGACCTGTGAAAGCATTTTGGCTGCTTGAAAGCTGTTGAAATGACTTCAAAGTTCCACCTTCAGAACTTGGCTCTTCACTTTCAACTTTGTTAGCTTTCTTATCCTCGTTGTCGGTATTTTCTTTCTTATCATCGTTTTCAGTGTCATTGTCATCCTTAGTTTGTTCTTCATCTACCTCAATAGCACGCTCCTTATCTGCAGCATCCTTCTTATCCTCATTTTCACTTTTATTGCCATCCTTACTTTGTTCTTTATCTACCTCAGATTTGTCACCATTACTCTCCCCTGCAATATGCTCCTTATCTGCATTGCTTTCTTCTGCAGCATCCTTATTTGCAGCAGAGTTATCCTTCACCTCAAGAGTTTGGCTCTCTGATTGCTTACTTTCCCCATCTTTGGCTTTCTCAGAATCCTTGATTATAACATCACTGCCTTTTGAATCATCTGCAATAGTGTTCTCATCAGCTGATTGTGTTTCAGTAGTAGCTTCAGCAGGATTGGCACTGGATTCAGTAGGAGCAACCAAGCGTATTCCAGCAAAAGGGTTTGAAGAAGGAGCAGAATTAGTCTGTTGGCGACGAACTTTGACTATTCTTCTGGTAGCCAGAACATCATCACTGGCCCTCTTGAAAGTTCCAGCCTCCAGCTCAGGGCTATCTTCCTCATCATCAAGAGGAGTATCTCGAGAGAGCTCCCTTCCAGCAGCCCTTTTCTTTGAAGGTGGAAGGGCATTCTCCGCATCCCCCATTGAAGAAAGAAATCAATATATGAACTATAACTAAGAACTTCTATTTCACCAAGTTTGAGCACAAAAATAACTGCAATCAGGAAAGTACAATTTTCATTCCAGTAAAAAGTTCAAAGTAACAAGAGTAACACAAGCTATATGTATTGCAAAGTCACAAACACATGCTAAAACATCTCAGAACATGTCAAACATTAGCACACAAATACCACATACTGGGCAAATAACACACAGATAGCATCAAACAGACACACAGGCAAGACCAGAAATCCCATCGATGTGAAATTCACAAAGTAACCAATTTGTTTTTTTTACTGAGAAGACTATGAAAGCCTAGTAATTAATAAACACCAGCACTGCATTCCTGTTATGTACACCTTCAAACATTATTTGTAGCTTACAACAACTTGTTCCCATCTCATCTACCAAAAGTTAAATGATGATTTTGGGAAAGGCATGACTCCATAGATACAGATAAAAGTTAAACATATTTTTGGAGCTAAATTAAACCCATCGTTCAATTGCACTCAATTAATAGAATTATTGACAGTTTCATACCAATACCATGGAGAGTATATGGCAAGCCATATTCCCTACAGAAACCTTACCCCTTTAAAAGATTATTTCAAGCTGTGTCTTAGAAATGTTATAGCCACTATCTTCACAATCAGGAAAATAAAAGGTAAAACAACACAGGTGAAGATAAAAAAATTTGGCTGCATCACAGAAGTTCAGTACAATGTATTTATAAAAAGATTCTTCCATGCATAATATTTTCAAAATCCATGCACTGAAGTGAAGATCTTGAAACTGTCATTGGGCTACAGTACCATAAAACAAGTGATAGGTATAGAAGATAACCTAAGTACTTCCGCACCAAGAAAAGCAGTCATTGAAAAAGGAAAATAGCTCTATTAAAAAACAAACTACAGGATTAGTTAGCCCAATCAGTTTTTTTTCATCATACTATATGACCAGATACTCCTGTTTATATTATTTTAGATAATTAGAAAAATTGTCGCTCATCTATTATCATACTGATGTAAAGGGGTTTAAGCATTATATGCCTTCTATAATGTTTATAGAGGCATTTAATTAGTACTATATAGTACAAAATGCCACAATTTAAAAAGGGTAAAGAAAACAAAAGATGGCCGAAAGAGATTCACTTGAAATCAACATGATAAAAAGGATGTGTAACTCTTGAGCATTCTAGGCATGAAATTACACATGAACTAACTGACACTCCAATGAATCAAGTTGGAGCAGAAAACAATTTCTCAACTCGAGTAGGCATCACTTATCAACATAAATTATAATTTATATAAACTCAGAGCAAAAGTTTCAATCTTTAGCCATAAATAATCAGAGGGATCTGAGAAAACAGAGATATGGTTATCATATTCATATACGTAGGTAGAAAAAGTGGCATGAATTCTTTCTAACACGAACAAATCAAATACTAAAATAAATAATTGGACTCCAAGGGTGCTTACAGGGAGGGAAACAAAGGAACGAAACCTTGCTGTCCGATTTCGCGAGTTACCGAAACGAAACTATAGAAGAATTGCGATATAATCTGCTCTTGTATCGGTGGATATAGACTACAGAGAGAGAGTTATTGATCGAAAACAAGGGTAGTTTTAAGCTCCGAAAAGTGAGTGAGAAATGAAGGCAAAACTGCAACTCTGCAAAGTGCAAACCCTAACACGATGGACGAAGAAGATGGTAGCGGCAGCAATTTGTTCATACACCTGGCACCCGCATTTTTTTTTTTTAAACTACAGCCAAATTCTTGTACTAATATTATCTATATAGAAAAATGACAAGTGTCGCTTGGATATGAAGATGGATAGTTTGGTTCTTTTTAAAGATTAATTAAGTATTTAACTAATTTAATCAATAATTTATATATAGTTAACTATGTATCAAGTATTAAAAATAAAAATAAATTATTAGTTAACTATATATAAATTATTGGTTAAATTAATTAAATATTTAATTAATTTTTTAAAAAAACCAAACTGTTCACTTTTATAGACAAGCTGCACCTAAAGTTCATTTTCCCTATCTATATCTATATCTATATATAGCAAGTTTCTCAGACAAATCCTTACATTTAATATAGTGAAAAATAAATTTAAGCATCACAATGTTTTAAATATAATTTGTCTTCACTAAATACTCCTCATGTGTTAATTTTTTTTTTAATCTTTATGGGACATACATTAAATATTTACTATCACATATATTTTTCTTACGAGTTTCTATTGCTAAATGGTTAAATTTTAATCATCTTGTGTTTTCTTTATATTGTCTAATTTAAAAGTGACTTGAAAATAGTGTTTAATTTTGATCTAGTATAAAAAAGTTTTACATTATTATTTAATCATGTATTATCAAATTGTTAAAAGAATTTGATTATCACAATAATTATTTAAAAATAATAATTCTTTTAATTATATATCAACATATTATTAAATGATAATATAAAAAAATTTACAATAACAATAAATAAAATTTAAACTCATCAAATGAAAGCACGGAATATAATTTTTGAATGTTTCAGGTAATGGATATCCAATATCTGAACCATCCGAAATAATTTCAGATACTTATTTTTACTATCCGAAATGAACTGTATATCGAATGCTTATTTTAAACAGATAATTTTAAATATCTAAATTTGTCCAAAATATTGTCGTTTCATCTCTATCGTCATTGACCACATTACTAAAGCTAAACAAATGTTGATATTACTCGATGGACCATAGTATTTGCACAGTTTCAGGTATAAAATTTATATTTTAATTCGTACTCAGAGATTGATCCAATTTTTGCCTAAGGTGCTCACTTTGTGTATGGATCCTACGAACCACCGATATAAGAAAGTAGTGTTAAGGGTGACATGAGAAAAGAGCATACAATAATTATTTTCCATTTACACCATTTCAAATTCTTCCACATAAAATTGGTCCAGTTCCCTTGTAGCATACCCACCATATGCGTGGATCTGGATACCTTTGACGATCAAACTAACACTTAGAAGAAACATCTATATATAAAAAATGATAAAAAAATTTATGTATTATGTAAAAGATATTATTTTGTTTTGTTTTCTTTTGCTATTACAGGTATTTCAGGGTTAGTATTATCTTTGCATTCGTCCTCGCATAAGGGTGGGCATAATTTATCCATTACTCTAGTGCTTAATACAGGCCTTACTTTGAAATCCTGAAATGACCCAACCGAAACTAATCTCCAATAATTGATTTTATTTTAAAATTCTTTTGACTTAAATTGTGTATATTTAAAAGTTCACTTAAATTTAAATATATTTAATTTAATTTTAAATTTGATTATTTAAATTAATTATTTTACCCTTAATTAATTTTTTAATCTTACTTCACTAACTTCACAATATTATTCATAATGATATAAAATTAATAAAATAAAATAATAAAATCGAATAATAAAATCATTATTTTAATAAATTTTAAACATAAAAATTAATTTTCAAATCAATTCAAATCTAATTTTTAATTAATTTCAAACACAACAAAATAGGTTACGGATGCCAATTAACCTATTCGTGGATCACGTCAATATTTGCCAATCTACGAATGCATAAAATCCTTCGAAAACATTATCACATCTTAGAAGAAAAATTGTAGAATATTTTTTTCCTATAAAAAACCCTTTGCAAAACACCACAGAAGTACAAGAACATGCACGGGCATCTTGTCAACAGAAGCAACTTTGGGGAAGAATAATTATTTTCTCTACTAATTTTCCATGTTTACAATCCAAGGAAATATCAAGTATTTAAACGGGGAAAAAACATGATCAAGAAAATAATACTATCTAACATTTGAACAGGCATCCATCTCTAGTTCGAATTTTCTACATTCACAATGGCAAGAGAATATTGAGGTGTAAAAGCCTAAAAAATATGTGCTATAAACTCTAGTAAATTGTAACTAACTGACCCTATAGAATATTTTATAACACGTGCAAAATGACAAAATTCAGCGCACTACAAAACCACAACACCAGGAAATAGAAACAATCGGTCCGCAGAATCTCTTCTCATGGCCCCTTGAGGAAACCTGCATTTTAGATTAGAGAAAATGAAAATGGCATGCAATGCAGATATCTGCAGATGACAAACTCAGACCTGGTCTTTAATAACAACACTATTCATCCGTGCAAGCAACCAAATTAAATGCAGGAGAGAAACGGTTTATCAAACCAAAAAATCTGCCCATAGTAATAAAATCATTTGCTTACATCAGTAGCCCAAAAAAATTATTTGATTACATGGACGACTTAGTTTTGCTAGAGGAAAACATATTAATGATATTTTTATATTAGTAAATTAAAAAAAACAGTCCCAGCTATTGATTTTCACGTTTTTTGTTCAAAACAAAGGCAAGGCCAGTATGTTGAAGCCAATGCAATACATGAGTTCAATCCTAAGTTCCTAACCTCAGATAAAATATCCCAGGAGCTGGAACCGACTGTCTTGATGGGACCTAGTGATGTGGTGCAAGCACTGTCAACAAAGTAGAGTATTTAAAGTGAGGACTAAGAACCAACTAATCAAACCAAATTTAAAATGGAAAATAGGTTTTTGGAAGAGATATTCATAATTTCAGTGAATAATATGATAAGAGTAGTAGACAATTACGTAAGAAACTTTGTGAAGTAAACAGAAGCAAGCAATTATATAAAAAATAAAAGGTTTTCAAGGATGAATTCAGAAAGGCAGGTATCTACAACATTTATATTTTGGGGGGACCACTAGTACGCACTAAAGTAAAGATCAGTAGCCACTCTGAAAACTTTAAGACACAAAATATAACAGACTTCATTATGATATTAACCTCATCTTACGCAACAGCAAGAGTTTACAGGAAACATTTAGAATTAATTCTATCCACAAGATTGCCTGGGGCAAGTTAATATACTAGAGGCAAGAGTGTGCAACGAGCAACAAAATGTTTCAAAATCCCAAGCCCAATCATCATACAAAATTATGGAAAAATATGTCATGAGAGTTCTGAGATTTGGTCAGTGATTCATTACTGACAATGGACGTAATTTTATAATTTCCTCCCTGATTCCCAAATATACAGCCTAATTGTAGTAAAGTATATGATACACTAAAAAATAACACTAGAATTGGTAGGACTCAGGTGGTAGAAGTAGTTATAGTAAAAACAGCTAGTTATCAAAATGTGAGTTAGAAATGGCACTTCAGAAGCAATTAATCACCAGAGACAAAATTTCGATTTTCACACTGCCCCAACCAATTGCTTTTAGGCAGACGGGGCTCCTTCATTATTCGTACCCCACTCTTCGTCAGCCTCGGTACCATTAACGAGTACTGCACCATCTGTAGAATCAGCATCCACTACAACTGCCTCCTCTTGGCTTCCTTCCTCTACATTCTGTTCCTCATGTTCCTCTGTATAGTCCTCTTCTTCATTGTGTTCAGTCAACTGCAACAAAAGGGCAAAAAACTACATAAACCAACAGCACCACTAACAATCTATTGGGGTTATTATTTCTGTAGCAGCAAACAAAATACAGCATTATGTAGTTTATGAGAATTTTTTGAGAACTTGTGTGGTGTTAGCCCAATATTTAGTACACCTCGTGATTAGAGTCCCCATTCTCAAGAGGCTCCTCCCCTTCTTCAATCTGCATGTTTCTGAAAGCTTCAACAAGGGTAACATGTGATTTATCAGCATGGTTGACGTACTCCTCTGCAGGAGAGTAAACACCCCTAAAATAAAAGAACAAAATTAATAAGTTAGTAAAAATCATTTGTTGGAGATGTTTAGTACACAAAACACTAATACACAACTCTGACCTTGTTTCTGCAGCTTTAGATTCAACAGCAAGTGCAACTTGCCAATCTTCAAACAAATTAGGATACTCCTCAGGATCAGCCAATGATTCAGCGGCTTTTGGATTAACCTGTGCAAAATAGAAAATATATATAAGAAATATATAACCTATGTTTAATTTAATCCACATTCCATCTATCAACATGATAAGAATCCCCATACAAGGCAATGGAATGAGAATGGAAGTTCCTACAGACAATATCATGTGCACAACATAAATGTCAGGCAGTTCCATTATAAGTAAATAATATATATCTGAATCAGAAATTACCTTATTGAGATCTTTTCTCCAAATTGCCACTATCTCTGAGACCTTGCTGGGGAGATAAGATCGAGCCATTAAAGCTGCCTCAGGAATTCGATTGCTGCAAAAAGCATAACTCAGCTACATATAACTGCAGTCTAACCAATCCTCCCCCCCCCCCTTTTTCTCTCTTCTCTCTCTTTTCCTTGTGCCACTAATGTCATAAAGGAAAAGAGCACAACTGAGAAGATTACCTTTCTACCAACAGTTGAAGGCAGTCTTCAAGTTTACCCAACATAAATAAGCAAAGGAATGCGACGTTGTTCTTCCCTTGCTCTTTAGCAAGAGTTGCAAGTTCTGATATTCCTTCAGCATCTCCTAAAGAAGAATATAGCAATAACAACCCACTCAAATCCATTGCATGCTTTAAACACTCCTCAGCCATTTCTAACTGCAAGAATGGAAAATACAGTGAGCTGCAGTGGAACAAGAGAGATACCCAACAACAATCAGCATCAAGTGCTGCCAGAATCATTACTGATTGTGACATGAATAAAAAAATATATATTCAACATCTTAATTTGGCCCTAACTAAAACCTCTGACGCCTCTTGCATCCCAAAAGCTTCAAGAATGCATCCATCATGTACACATGATCATATTCAGAAGCACATCATCAAGCCACTCACTTCAATACATTTGGACATGGATATTTAGGAATGTAATTCAGCTAATTGTTGGAGAATCACAAAAAAATTATGAGTCATTTGACATAGAAAAAACCTTTCCAGTAGACATAGCTAATTCTCCCAACTGCTTCCATTTAGACTCACTCTGCACTTCTGTGGCAATACTCTGCAAAAAGAGAGGATGAACATTACTCACGATATAAACTGATAAATCAAACTCATTAAAAAGAAAAATGAAGAAAATTAGATACCCAAGTTATAAAATTGTACACGTAAAGTGATATCTGCAAGCAGGCACATATGAACTAATGAACTTACCTTTGCAACCTCTAATCTCCCAAGCTGTATGGCTAGATCAAACCTGTAGTCAGGGTCAGTAGCTACTTCAAGAGCATCCTCTATCATCCCTCGTGATTCCAGGAAACGGGCCACACTACCATAAAATCAAGTATACAATTAGAATGTAGATAACAACTAAGCACCAAACTTTAGATCTAAAGTTCTAGTAAACATCATATGGCCTATAGAACAATAGCCTAAATCAAGGTGACAGGAAAAAGAACATGTAATAATTATTCATATAATACGTTAATATCATAAAAGCATGTCAAGCAATGATCAATAATAGACAAGTAAGAAGACTGGATAGAGTCCAGAAGTGAGTAAGAAGCAAAGCGCCATTAATAAGAAAACAAAACAACTAATGAGTGTCAAAAGATTCTCTGGTCAGCCACAAAAGACGCACTTCCATTTTCCAGCAGGTTGCATTTTCTCATGGGATCAGACCAGAACTTTTCTTTAAAAAAAAATAGAAAGGGCATGTAATGTTACCAAAAGGGCATGATAAGTGATAACTATCTAGATAAACATAATTTTATGAAGCATAACTCTGTTACCAAAAGCATTTCTTAAAACATATTAAACATAGTTTCTAAATATAATGAAAGGAAAAAAACCATTCTCTTATAAACTAACCCAAAGTAACTTCTACCTGTTATGATGCTCTTTAGGAATTGATGGTAGAACTTCATTGGCTCTTTCCAAATCACCACGCATCACAAGAGTCTTGTACTCAATCAAGCTTAAAAGCAGTGTGTATCCCATAACACTGAGAGAAACGACCAATAAAAAGAAAAATATTCAAGATTACTGCATTTTGAGATTTTGAATAACGCAAACAAACGGACCACTTACTTGAACTCTTTGTCTATCAAATAGATCCTACTTTGGCTGGCAAGATATCCCAACAAGTACATAGGGCGGTCCAAATGAAACATTGTAGTTACCTAAATTCATAATGTTAAGCATCAAGAGGTCTTGTACGATCCTTGTAGTTCAACTTCTTTTGAACCTAAAAGGGAAAAGAGTTAATACCTCCCCACCAACACAGTAATTAAGTCTCCAAGAGGAATTGTTGTAGATAAAACAATCCCCAACCCAGATCCCCGTCCTGACACGTTCATTCGTTTCATGAAGGAGCTCAAAGGCATCTTCAACACCTTGCTCATCCACAGGTCTTCCACTATCTAAATATGACGCAACAACATCACGCTGCAACAATGGAAGTTAAAATGCTTACAGTGCTCCGCCAGTAAAGTGCCACCAAATTCATTGCGCCAAAAATGTAAGAAAAAAGAATGTTCTTCAGAGAAAGCCAATAACTGTAAGAAAAGGATCAAGTTAATCAGAATCCTCACATTGTACTTCAGGATGTAGAATGATGTATCACTAGCAATCGTCACCAGATCACCACTATCAGCCCAGTAGAGGTTCTGACACAAGGAAAATTAACAAAATTAAATAAAACAAGAAATAGGAAGAAAAAAAGCAGAAACTAGATGTCACCAAATGAAGCACTTACTTTCACATTAACATCAATGCGACGGATCAACCTGCATTCAGCCCAATCATAAAAGCAGATGAAATCATTCGAGCACATTGCCAGTAAATTACCACCAAATATTCGTTCAGCTGAAAATGTTGGTCGGATACTCCTCTTTTCCTGAAACACACATCATTTCGACTCCAATTAAAATTTCCCAAGAGTAAACTTATTTCATTTAGCAGACAGCTAAAACAATGAGAGAATTATTTTTTTGAGAACTTTCATCTGTGAGAACCAAGTCAGGCAATATACAAAAATAAAATTCTAAAATGTCTTATTATTGGCAGCATTGGAAGCACACTTCCCAATATCTTGTTCAGACATAATGATTTTCTTGCGGAAAATTAATAGTCAGCATAGTTTTATTACACACTCCTGTCATCAACAGTAAAAAACAGCAGGACCCAGTTTGCCCCTTTTAAGAAATATTAAGAATTTTTTGGTTGTCATCATTGCTTTCATCAGATAAACTATGAAGTTAAAGAGTAAATAAATTCAAAATCAAGTACAAACCTGGAAATTTTTGCTGAAAATTTTAATCTTTGATGTACTTTCTCTGACAGCATATTCTCCGTCCGAAGACCAAACAAATTCCAGTGCTGAACCAAATGACCTATTTCTCCATGCCAATGCAGTGTATATAATATACTCACCATCTCCACATACAACAACAAACCTCCCATTGGGATTGTGCCTTAAACTCTGAATACAAAAAATCAAATCACTAGTCAGTCACCAGTGACCACATACATGAAGAAACAAACAAACCACTAGTGCTGATAATTGAACCCACAGGAAAGATTGTTATTTTAAAGCTCATTTCTTTCAATATAGATTGAAGACTACAAAAGTGTAGTTCCCAAATACCAACTAAATTTGGCTACATTACATAACTATAGATCACCTACCTTCCAGAAAAAGAATACACATGATCCTGTCATTAACTTTTGAATTCAAGTGTCTAACATTACATAATAAAACCTATATTTTGTTAAACAAATACTCATTTGTACCCAGATTACATATGCAAGATCTAGA
Organism: Styphnolobium japonicum; assembly: GCA_023212625.1. Taxonomy (NCBI): domain Eukaryota; kingdom Viridiplantae; phylum Streptophyta; class Magnoliopsida; order Fabales; family Fabaceae; genus Styphnolobium; species Styphnolobium japonicum. Next base: position 5,554,945 of record JALBWW010000007.1, on the reverse strand, counting down.
AGAGAATGGCCAAGGAGTTGATGACCAAGCTCTTTGCATAAAAATATATTAAAATTCGGCCAGGTTTCAAGAAAAAATGTAAAATATACGGCATGAACCACAAAAACAAATAAGTCCGGATGAATATAGCAAAATATCTGGCTTGCTAAATAATGTAAATATGTCTGTTCCCTTAAAATCTGTCAAGGGTTGAATAATATGTGCAGAAATGATAAAAAATAGAAAAGCAATGCAAAAGAATGCAACATAATATTAAGAAAAAGGATGTTCACTCACTTGTGGGTAGAGATCACAGGTGCCCAACTCCTTAACAGCCAAGGGTAACCTTTCTCCATCAGCAACCTAAGAAGCATACGTGTGTGTGTCACTAAAGAAAAACAAGTTCCACTTCTTCCTCAGTGCTCACAGATTATACAGCAATAAAAAGGGTATGATTGAACCCATACCTCCACATCTGCTCCTACACTCTTTATATTGACAGTCTGAATTTCATTATGCTTAGCCAAAATAATTTTCCCACTGTTGTCCATGCTGGCCACAGGTTCTTCTCGACCAAGTTTGACCATAATAGTTCCTTCATCATAGCCAATCACAACCCTGCGAGAAATAGTTTTGGTAATTTAAGTCATGAGGGATGAGTGAAAAGAGGCACTTTGAAGCTTCAAGAAAAGAAAAAGTAAAGGAGATTTTGCATTTGTGGACAGATTAAAGCAAACAAGATAACATGATACATAAGGAGAGAATAAAGAGTTTTCTAATCAGTAATCTAATCAGATATGAAGACTTCATTATTGATGCAAGACCTGACACTATTGTCCACTCAACATGATTCTAGGGCTAAGAAATATGAGACTCAGAAATTATTTGCAGAAATTCTATCCAAATAAAACTCACCGACGTGAACCCTTCAGGTATCCAATAGCCCAAACTCTTTCAAGACCATAGTTCAATGTGTTCTCAAGCCTGCAAACCGATTAAACCACCGTAAAATATTAAAATGACTCGTATATATCCATAATCTCAAATATACTTCCAACTAACTTTAGTAAAATCTTAAAAAAGTATAACATGGGGAATAAATGAATAAAAGTAGAAGAATTAGACAACAGTGTCCAGTTCGCCAGTCACAATTTCAGCACTATCTCAAGTGAACATCAATCAAGACATCATAGTCACCAAAATAATTTTTTCCAACCTTTTAATGAAAACAGCAGCAAAAGACGTGAAGAAGCAACAAGTCAACAACAATATCATAATTAAAATAAAAAAAAAAAAGACATACTGGCATAAGGCCTCATTCTCTAAGATCAAAAGTCAACCAAAGCCAAATTATTCAAGTTCCTATAAGAGAGTGATGACAATGGGACAAAAAAGCAAGAGAAATGTGCAAAACAGAATAAGAAAAAGATAAAGCTCACAGCTCAGCAGTCTGTGAATCTCATATTACCTATAAGTTGTTGAATGCCATATGCGCACTGTACCATCCTCAGAACCAGTAATGATTATAGGAAGTTCAGGATGAAAGCATACAGAAGAGACATTGTGTGTGTGACCTTCTAGAGTCTGGACACAACTTTTGGTCTGATAATCCCATACCTGTTTCATAGGTTCTATCCATGTAATAATTCCTATCCATATATACATATAGGCAAACAAATCAAAAGGAAAAGTAAAGAAAACAAAAAAATTGAGAGCAAACCTTGGCAGTGTGATCATCAGAACCAGTGATTAGATAAGGTTTGTCACCACCTGTAAAGTAATCAACACAATTCACCCCTTTCTGATGGGCATCCAATGTAAAATTGGGGTCGGGAGAGCCAAGATTCCAAATCTGGCAAGGGAAGATAACAGCTGCATTAATGCATTATATCATAGGTACGTGGAAATAAACAAAAAAATGGAGGAAACAACTGGCAAAAAGAGCAAATGTATACCTTTATGGTGCGATCAAGAGATGCACTGGCAAAGGTGTTTGTGTCTTTAGGATTAAATGTCACTTGCATGACATAATGAGAATGTCCCTCAAATATCTGGGTACAGACCCAGCCTTTTTCCCAATCCCAAAGCTTTATGAGCATATCATCAGATGATGACAGCACATAAGGAAGGGTTGGATGAACTGCCACACACCTAATGTAATCTGCATGTGCCTCAAATACTTTAACTTTATCCATTGTGTTGTAATTATATACACGAATAAACATATCATCTGCTCCAGCAACAACCCACTGTTTGCGTGCAATAAACTTGGCTGACCTAACTGCAAAATGCATCCGGTATATGAGACCCATGAAATATACAAAGAAAGGAGATGACTTCAAGCAAATGCATCAAGAGGTAGATATACAAACAATGAAACAAACAGACCAAAAAAGGTTTATGTACCTGGTAACTCAGTAACCTCAAAAGACTTGGCCATGGTCTGAAATAGAATCAAAGAAATTAAAGTTAATTACACAAGCAAAAATTAATAATGACCCATTTGAAGCAGAAAGGCTCGTGAAGAATTTAAATATAGAAACAGGACAGTTGGAAGCTGTCATCTTTTAATACCAATCTATAAATACATATAGAATGCATCACAATCTATGAAAGTATAAATGATCATTGAGAGACCATGATGCCATGATAGAAAAAGCAAGAAGAATATACCTTACTCAATAAACTAGAACCTGCAAAATACAACATGCAGAATGTACAAAAGTAAAAATAAAAGTAAAATTCTTCTAAGGCAATGCTTTTTTTTTGTTTGGGGGGGGGGGGGTACATAAGAGGGGCAAAAGGCCAAAGCCAAAAATCTACAATTGCACACACTTCAGCAAACTATGATAATGTGCCTCAAACACCTCAACTAACAGAGGTATAAGGACATCCAGAATATTCAAAAGCACAGAATTTCATCTGAAATACGCTGCCCATACATGGGCTCTGAGACTACCAATTTCTGTCAAATAGGAGTAGGGAGTGGCTACTAGACTTTCTTCAACATTTTGAGAGGGTATCTGTCATTTTGCAGCAACCACATAATTGGTTTAATGAAACACACAATTTATTCATATCAATTTACCAGGATATAAATTTCACACAACTACCCAGTCTCAATCTACTTTGAAGAATAAATGCTACTACAGTAATTTCTAACCAAGCTTCAACATGAAATATCACTAAAAGAGCCAATCATTCACTTTTTGTTTCTTTTAAAATGGCAGGCTATACCTATATAGGCTGACTATACAGTAACTACAAATTTGTTTGTTAATCCTGTTCAAAACTTGCTCCAAGTATTGAGCCAAGCTCTTCCTTACTTCATACAGGATGTCCAATCAATCATGTAGCACCCACTCCTTTTTGTGTGATTAAGTATGCATATGTGTCTACATGCAAGGCCTAGGCTAAACAACACAGGGTAGCCATCCCCAAACTAGGGCCATAATTATGAATTTGATTGTTCTTATGGGTCAGTTTGAATAGATGCGTGTAAAAGCACAAAAAGGAAAATCATTCCACATATCATCACATGTTAGAAGTTTAAAAGGACCAGCTTTTTATGAAGAAAAAAGTATAATTTATCTTGTAACTTAAAATATTTATGCAGTATTTTTTTTATTATAAAAGAAAGAAAGAGAATATGGCTGCTTGAAATTTGAAGGAAGCCATGAATAAATAGGTCCCTTCATTCGTGAATCAGCAGCTCATTATATATAGGCACCATGCAAAAGGTGGCTTGTTTGGAGATCAATCAACAAACACCCGTGTCTGACTTAAGTGCCAACATATAAGTATCCACCATTACATTCTTCAATTGGGTTACTTTAACAATATACAACATCTCAATTATAAAAATTCACATACCTGAGATTGGTAGTTCCAGATACAGACAGTTCCAGAGTATAAACTTGCCAGAATCCTGCATGAATGATGGTAACATCTAGCAATTCAGCAAACCGTCCTAGTATCAACAATTTACCAATCTTTCTAATCTCCACAGTAACAAAATAATGTTAAAAGAAACCACTATTAGCGACAAAATGCTCACAAACAATCCTTATAGATGCCACACTTGAGAAATACCGAATGATGGAAGCAATTACAGATATTCGTATTGAGCAGCAAATTAGAAAGCCATATTCAACTTTAGCTTCATATCATAAAATAATTCCAGAGACAAAATCACACAAGACAGCCAAGGATAAGGCATTACCATGGTTCTCTTGGATGCAGATCCACAGATTTTACTCTTTCTGATCTTTGAGCAAGCTTTCGCTGATCAAATATTACGACAACACGTCAGTTTAAGTATGCAGAAATCTAAACATCTGCACTATGCTTGGTTGCTGAGAAATCTAATTCCATAAAATCTCGCTAACGAGCTATAACCAAACACTATTTCTCGGCAACCAAACACAAATAAACATCGAGTCAAAAGACGAAGCAACAGTACCTTGATTTCGAGTCTGAGAGGCTGCAAATGCAAGTACCAAATAAAAAAACAAACAAAAACGAGTCAATGCACAATTCCACATTAGATCCCATTGGAATTGAAATCGTATGAACTAACCAAGCAGAATCAAGAGCCTCGCATCGCATTTCAAGTTACAGATAGGCAAGCGATTGAAATTCGAATAGTAGAAAGCGTAATGAGAAAACATCAAATCGAAGCGAGTTTGCCCCAGATCTAAGCGTTTGCGAAAGAACAGATCAAAGAGGAAGCTTACCATTTCCGCAGATTGAAGAGTTAACTAGCTTTAATCCAGAACAATCCTCGGAGATCAGGAGCCAAATTGGAAGAGCCCAAGAGATCGTGCTCAGAGAGAGAGAGAGAGAGAGAAAGAGAAGAAGGCGACGAGGCTGTATTGTAATTGTAGGAGTGTAGTGTGTAAATGTAAATATGATGATTATGATGGGGACGAAAGAGGGAGCGGTGCTTTGCAGTTAAGGGACAGATTTACGAAAATGCCACTGGGAGGGGGCACTGTCCTGTGCTTGTTGCACCGTATCAGTGGTGGATAAAATTAAGGTGATAAAATAGACGGACGAGATCTAATCAGACGTTTCTACTACGGTGCTAATAACGTGCTCAATGGAGCGAGGGTGGCAGTGACGTGCTTGCCACGGTGGCTGCTTGGCCCCCACATTTTTCGTTATTAATTTATTATAATTAAAGAATAAATAATTTAAAAAAAAATATTTTGTTTAAAATTAAATTGATTAATTATATTTAGTGATTATTTGATTATTCACTGTAATAAGTGTAAGCTTCATTATTTTGTATTTTAATTCGCAGTTGTTAACTTTTCGAACTCATTTGATATGTTAAATTATGAATTCTGTCTCCAAATTGTATGTATTTAACATTTTCATCTTTAGAATTTATAAATTTGATTAAATGTGTTTAAAATTTTAATTTTCGTTCAATTTTATTATATAACAACTTTTTTTTAAAAAAAATCAAATACAATGCCAAATCACTCAACAAAAATGTACTGCAATCAGCTACGGAAACATTGTGTTTCATCATATGAAGAACATCTGTTACCTGCATATATTTTGTCCTTTGGGCTTTAACGATTGATTGCCACGTGAGTTTCTATGGCATTTAGCATACATGCTATTTATGTGGTTAAGCAGCTCTTTGCTTATTATACAAGTTATTAAACCTAATGATGAAAGTGTTATTAAAACGGATTATCTAAATCAAAAACAAATAAAGAATCTCAACCAGTGTTTAAAAGAGGAACTATTTTTTTGAATTGAGAAAAATCTAAAGAGTCCAGTAGCGAAAGAGTCATTTAATCCTGCTGGACACAAATGGGCTTATGAGGTATATGAGCCTCATAATGGGGCAATTTGGCCACAGTACAGTAGATTAGGAGACAAATTACTGAAATGTCATTCATTTAAAACATATTACCAGCGTACTGTCATTTTTGCCACGTGTATCACGCCAACACGGGTGGCGTGATACACGTCACGCCGACGCGGTGGACGTGATACACGTCATCACGCCACCGGTGTTGACGTGATGACGTGTATCACGCTATCCGTGTTGACGTGATGACGTGTATCACGCCAACACGGGTGGCGTGATATACACAAAATCGGAAAAAAAATAATAGATTAATACATCAAAACTTATATAACCAAAGATCAAACTTTGAAAAGCCATAACTTTTGACTCGTTTGTCCGATTTAGACGCATTTTATATCGATTCCATATAACTTTTCGAGGCCGAGTACAACGCAAACGCCGTAGGCAGTTTGGTCCACCGGAATTCCAAAAAACCCTTTATTTTGTAAGTTATGAAGCTTTTTATGAAAATTATATGGGTATTTCATAAAAATGAAAAGGAAAAAAAATGAGTTTAACCTAACCTTGATTTCATGAAATACCCATATAATTTTCATAAAAAGCTTCATAACTTACAAAATAAAAGGGTTTTTTGGAATTCCGGTGGACCAAACCGCCTACGGCGTTTGCGTTGTACTCGGCCTCAAAAAGTTATATGGAATCGATATAAAATGCGTCTAAATCGGACAAACGAGTCAAAAGTTATGGCTTTTCAAAGTTTGATCTTTGGTTATATAAGTTTTGATGTATTAATCTATTATTTTTTTTTCGATTTTGTGTATATCACGCCACCCGTGTTGGCGTGATACACGTCATCACGTCAACACGGATAGCGTGATACACGTCATCACGTCAACACCGGTGGCGTGATGACGTGTATCACGTCACCGTTGGCGTGATGGACGTGTATCACGCCACCCGTGTTGACGTGTATCACGCCACCCGTGTTGACGTGATACACGTGGCAAAAATGACAGTACGCTGGTAATATGTTTCAAATGAGTGGCATTTCGGTAATTTGTCTCCTAATCTACTGTACTGTGGCCAAATTGCCTCATAATGGTCTTCTAAGTATGTGAGAAATTATGATGTCCACCTCCTACCAAGCAACTTATAGGAGGCCGCATATATCGCCGCATATATCCAAAACCAAAATGCCTATCGTCCAAGCAAGATGTCCATTTTTTGTAAGAGACGAACATGCGACGCTATGCTAGACGACCATAGAACATGCTAATTTCAAATGTATCTCTAATCATTCAAAATTTGGATATTATTTTACTCCTATCTTTTTTTCTTATGTACAAATACATAAATTAAATTATCAAATATTTATTAGTTACTGATTATATTTAATAAATTTTTATTTTTTGTGAAATTAATAATCAATAAATACTTAACAAACTCATTCTAAATATAATAATAATAAGAATATTATAATAACTCCTAAGTAAATTACATGTTAACTACCTATGTTAATGAATGATATTTGCTTATACTTTATTCTCACAAGCTTCTCGAAGACTACAAGGTAGACTTATTTTACCTATTAAAAAATAGTTACTGTAAAATAAAATGTTATCTAATAACTTATATAAGAGTATATAAAGATAAAGTTTACCTAAGTATCATTGTTGAAAAAGTAATTAGCAATTTAGCATATTCTACCGTGCCGGACAAAGACCCAAATCACCGAGTTTTAGAAAGACCGTAAGGATATGATGTATTCATGATTAAAACTTCATTAATCTAGAACCCAAAAAAAAGAAAAAATCCATTAAACTACATTGTTGTTTCTTGTATCTAATTCCCATATCCCTAACATATCCTGTATGCCAGCAAAAATACCTACAAATTGCTAACTTCCATTACCTACCTCCATGACTCAATCCACTAATCTTATTACGTTCTAGTTAGAGATGGTAAAATGAGTTCAATCTAACGGGTTAACTCGTAAAAAAAAAATAAGTTGGGTTACCTCTTTCAATCCATTTTTTAATGGTGGGTTACATAACCCTCCCTGTATAACCCGCGAGTTATGGCCGGGGCGGGGCGGGGCAAATTGATCCGTCATTTTTTTTTTATTTATAGAATTGCTTATGGATTATGAACTAGACTTTTTGAATATTTGTTTATGAAATAGACTTATATGCCTTTGTTTTGTGGACTAAGTACTTATTTAATGCTTATGAAATAGACTTTTTTAATATTTATTTTATATTTAATCTTTATTAAGTGAGTGAAATGATAACAATTTATGATTTTTTTAATTTTTTTTTAATTTTTAAACAAATTGATCCGCTAACCCATTAACCCGCTATAAAACTAGGTGGGTTGACATTTTCAACCCACCAATCAAAAACGAATCAACCCGCTTTATCCCATTTAAGACCAACCTATAACGAGGCGGAACAGGACGGGTCAACCTGTTCACTATCTCAAGTTCCAGTTACTTTAAACACAAATGTGTAAGCGATGAAGAACCGCGTGGCTAAACTGGACTTGAACCAGACCACGGGTAAATAATCTATACTTTGCCCAATATTTGTAATTATAAAAATTACTTAATTCAATTTTTTAATAAAAAATTTATAGACTCTTAATTAGATGTCTATGCCATCTGTTTTTTCCTTGCGACCAGTTTGTTATCTTCTTTTCTATAAAATGAATTAGCCTCAGTTTTTTAATAACAAACTGACAATAAAAAAAATATTAAAAAAATGACAGTGAAAAATAGAATTATGGGAGAAAATACGTATGTAGCTAAAATCTATTCTCTTGATTGTGAAGATAGCTTAGAGGTTCAATTGAATTTGTATGTTCACATGATTTCTTCAAATATAACTTCTCTCGTGTACTCTTGATACGCTTTACTTGTAAAAGAAATATAAATCATAATTGAATTTTTAATTTACTAATTCTAGTCAAATCTAACTTGTAAGAAGCAAGTTATTGAGAACATATGACATCCAAAAAAGGCAATCACAGAGAGGGGGGGGGGGGAAGTGATTTAGCATGGTGGGATAATTAGATGTAGGAGTTTAGAAAGATGAAAATCATTTTTGTTTTAAAAACTAACTTATCACTATAATTAATAATAAGGAGTTTGGGCATAAATAATTAAATATAAGAGTCAATAGATAATTAGTTTAACTAGATTTAAGAAAATAAGAACCATTATTTAATGAAGAATATTTTAGGAAAATCAAATGAAAGTTAGCTAGAGAGGAGTGGTAATAGATTAATAAGTCACTCTAAATGTAAAGGTAATATTTCTTACATCTTCCTCCGTAATCATATGGTATTTGGATATATGCTGCGTCACAGATAAAAGGGATATCAGCATACATACCCGCAAGAGCACACCTTATGGACTCCAAGACAGTAAAGAGATAATCAAATGATACAGCTGTCCAGAAATGCATTCCCAGTTTACCCCAGTAGACTGCTAGTGGCATCCAAAGGCTCACAGTCCCTATAACCTGCAGGGCAATCTCCAATAACACTCCCATCACAACATGAAATCTGAAGAGTGAGGCCATTCTTTTCTCCTCACAATTCCAAGATATGCAACAAAAAAGTATGCCATGAGAAACCAGCTAGGCAGCCTCCCAATTGCTGCAAGAAATGGGTATGTCACGAATTCAAAGTCTTCCAAAAACGGGTGAAAATTGTATGCTGTCTCAGCATACATCCATGTCTCATGGAGAGGCATGAGGTAAGGGAGGCATGCTAACGTTCTCCACTACCATCTTGGTTTTTTGGTCATTGGAGGCTAACGGAAACTATATGGGACATCCTTCGATGCTCGAGGGGCCATATAAAACCTGCACCGCCTGGGTAACGAGAGGATTGTACGAAACAGAAGACTTTGACCCCGACTTAAAAGTAGGCTTGATGCAGCAAGACATGTTTGAGAATGTCATTCCTATCACGGAAACATTTTATAAACAGTAATGAAATAAAATATTGAGGATACTTGTTTCAAAGATTGGGTAAACTGAAACCAGACTAAGAAATTTCAAAACATCATATTCATATCCCAATCAGATGTTATCTAACACCAAGGCCATGAGGGCAAAAACAAATTTCTCTTTCTAAACACCATATAAAGGGAATCAATTATCTAGAAAATCTTTTCAAATGCCATATTTTTGCCAGTTGCAGGGCGGGGGGAAAAAGGGGGGGAAATAAAATTATAGTCTCACAAGTCATAACATCAATAAATTATATCATAATTATTCTTTTTTTAATGAAAAAGCGAACGAGTTGACAAATAACTAAAGCATGCCATGTGCCTCTTGGCAACCAGGATTTACGTTCTAAATTATGTCCCCAAGAACTCCGGATGCTTGAGACAGCAACCTTAGTAGGCATTTTAGAAGTGCGACAGAAGACAGAGCTACAAGGTATGGCACGCTTGCATGGCCTAGAATTCCCAGGAGCATACCTTTGGTACACAATGCAACCATTTACAATCATGGTTGGTCACCTGGTTGAAGAACAACATAATAAGAATAAGCATCGTGGGAAATTAAAGATAAACTATTGGAAAATGACGACATAAAGAAGAAGAAAAATTATCCATCACACATAAATGCTAGAAAGAAAATAATATAGTAATGGAAGTCAAGTTGGCCACATAAAGCATTTCAGCCATTGAAATCTACAAAGTAATCCTAGCAGAGAAAGAGTGACTCTAATAATAATAAAAAAAATCTAAAGACAGCAAATACCAAGTTATCTTTATGTGAAGTCAATTATACATATATCAGTTTATTCATCTGTGACTGTGATCACAAAGTAATCCATCAAGTGCAACATTATAATCTCTTCAGTGCTTGCTTTTCATTGTGTTCTGGCAAACAAACAATCTAAAGCCCCAAATCGCGTTGTGACAGTTGTTTTACAACAAAATCATTCGTGATCATTAAATAGCCAATTGTTGTACCAAAAGGGCATAGAGATTAATAGCATTGAATGTTAACATAGCTATCTGCATGTTAATGTGGAAAATAAAATCTATCGTTTTCACTAACTTTGGTTGAAAATCATTTCCAACCCGTTGTTTATTTTCCACCTACTCACCAGCAGACCCTTATAGTTACCAATCCCAAACTTTAGTGCCACAAAACAATGGTTGGAAATTGCAGAAGGCATCAACCAAAATAAACTCAGAAAATCCAAGCGTTGAATTTGAAAGGAGCAAGGGGGAGAGAATCAGGTAAAGACATACATGCCTCACTTTGAGTTAAGCAAGCTCTTCTCTTTTCTCTTCAATTTGGAAACTAGCGTGCAGTCCTAATTCGTGGCGTGGCTTCAACCTTCAAAGTTGAGGATATTGTTATTGTGTATACGTCTCCCATCAGAGTTCCAGAGCTTACTCCATGTTCAGTTTATCTGCTCCTGATTTTAACTAAACCGGCAAATGGGCCATGGAAAGATAAAAAGATAAAAAGATAAATTATAAAAGTGTCTGAAATTTGAATTGTCATGTCGGGTCGGGTTCCTGATAATTTTAAAATCTAACTTCATCATTGTTGGTTTGGGTTAAGTCCACGAAAGTTTTGTTTTTAACCTGCACTAATCCAACTGGACAATAATAAACCAACCCAACCCGGGCTTGGTTTAATTTAATCAGTTTGCTCAGTTTCAATGGAATTTTTGAACACTCCTAATATTAATTAGGTTGTTTTTGGGTTATATTATATTATATATATATATATATATATATTGGTACAAGCTTTTTATTTTTACTTAATTGAAAAATATCACAAGTTAAAAAAAAAAATTCTAGTTTAGTTGAATGCTCAACTATTAAAGTCTAAAAAGATGATCAGATCGGTAGGCCTCAAACTTACATATCAAAAACTTATGATCACAGGATGGAATGGGCACTTCTTGATGCTGTCCAGATTCCACCCTAACAAGAGTTAAAGATAAGGTTATCTGGTTTCACCCTATCTTTACATTATGTGATGAAGTTTTGTTTGCTGGAACAATACAAAATATAAAATACATGGAATCAAAGTTCCAAGAAAATGCCTAAGAAATATCATAGGTCTTTTCTTAGAGAGTGATAGCATAATTTTTAAGCGAGCCACCCATGACGATGCTTCCTATATGAGCTCCATTTTTTAATATTACTAAAGATTTAATTTTGATAAATTAAATTTTTTTTATATTGTCATTTAATTATATATTATCAAATTATTAAAGAAATTTTACTATCATAACAATTACATATAAAATTTAACTATTTTAATAATATTCTAATACATTATCAGATGATAGACATTACATCAAATTTAAACTCTATTACCAATTAGCTTCCTCACAACGTATAAACTTGAATAAATCCAAGTTCTCCTTGAGCTGAAATGTGCTAAGTGCCAACAAACCGAAGAGGTTTAGAAATAAAGTCATAAGACAGCAATTTTAACATTATGGCAAGACTCACCATCATACTGAGTAAATGATTAGCAAAATTAAATCTATACATATATCGCATTGTTTTAAAAAATTATACAAATTCTTATTTGTTGAAGTTTAATATAACAATTACCTTTTTCCCTCAACAACTCAACAACATGAAGGCATTTTCGGCCTTCCATTCCCACTCCAATTCCTCGGAGGAAATGGTATTTGAGAAGTCATGGGCTACTTTGCAAAGACGATGATTGCTTGCTAACATTAGCAGACAGGATTCACAGGGGGGCGAAGGGATGCCTTGTTATATAAACAATTTTATTTTATCTTTTTATATAAACAAAAACTATGTTAAATTGACAAAAAATATTTATACACATAAGAAAATAATTAGTGTCTAAAATTATTTAAGAAATATTATGACTTTAAATTTGAAAAATATGAATTTAGAGTTTGAAAATTACAAATAAATACTGAACCTATTTTGTCCCTTCAAGTTATATAAATCCATAAACTTCATGTATATTTAAGACACTAGTGAAACTTGATAAGGGCATAGCCCCCCCCCCCCCACCCCCCACAAGAACTAAATTATATCATTGTTCTAATTTATACTGCTTCTTTGTTTTGATGTTAATAATGTTACTTTAAAGTTAGAACCTTAAAAATGATTTCTTATATACTTCTATGCTAATAATTTATTTTATGATGAATATAACTAATACTAAATTAACAATTTGTTTATTGTTATCAAAAGATGAAGAAATATTTTTTCATCTCTAAAATATGTGCCTAAATACATTTCAAACGTTGAATGGTTGTCAAAATAAGAAGAAAATGATATACTCTGATGACTTTTATAACTGAACATTGTTAAATGTATTAAATTAGATTTACCTTTCCTTTCACATATTTTTTTTTCATTTACTTGTTTTAATCTTATCATTTATGCACCCAAATTTTTTAGTGAAGTTACACCAAAGTGCAAGACTAAGTTTATTATAATACATACGACCTATAACAAATATAACATTTGTTCCACACAACTTTTCGTCATTTTATCTCAAAATCTTAGCTTGCATTGATTTGGTGATAATTGTCATGAAAATTCTAAAATGTTCACATATAATTATATATATATATATATATAAAGATATTGGTACCTTTTTATAAATAGTGGTTAATATTTAATTACATGTTTTATTTAATTAAAATATAATTATTTTATCTATATTTTAATATTTATATTTTAACTAAGTAAGACATATAATTAAATATTAACTATTAAAGTACTGATATTCTTTATAAAAATAAATGATATCGAAAGAATTTTTATTGTCTTCATTCTTCAATGAAAAGATGAAATAGGGCCATAAGTGCTATTTATTCACAAAGTGTGAAAGTGAATTAACAAAAACACAGCTCCATTTTCCACACATCTCACATTGTTCCGATTATAAAAGTCAATCTTCCTCCCTCAATTAAAAAAAAATTAATGATAATTGTAAAATTTGGTTATAATCATTTAATTATGTACTGATATATTATTAAAAGAGTTATATTTTTTAAGTAATTATTATGATAATTAATTTTTTTTAATAATTTAACAATACATAATTAAATAATAATATAATTTTTTTTATAATAACATTAAATTAAAATTAAACTCATAAAAAAATTTAAAAAGCAAATGATAAAATGATTTGATGGACACTAATCTGCTATGCTCGACAAACACTTCCCACCGTCTTTCATTTTGTAAATGCAATAGCGTCATTTTGACCATAATTTCATTTACATGTACAAGCGCTAACTTTGTCTTTTATTCGAATGTTAACCCACGTGTCCAATGGCAGCATATAAATCCTAGCTACTCTCAGTCAATCCTTTTTAACGTAGGTTTCTGGCTTCAGTGCCTTCACCACTACGATTTTAATGGCACAGAACACGCGGTTTTGCTTTCCACATCCTCAAAGTTGACTTTCAGGGGAGGATCACAGTGACATAGTGGGTGTTGTTTTAGGCATATGCGGAGTTAGAGATTTTTCTTGGGACAAAGAAAAAGGGCGCTAAATATAAATCAAAAGGAATGCAATATGGCAATTTATACATCTTTCAATTTTTATTCTTGTCTTAAAACTTTAAAAAATCCACAATGCTTACAGAAAGATGCACATTTAACCGTCAATTTTATATAGTTATACACTAAGTATTAACAATTTAAAGTTAATTCAGAAAAGACTTTGATAGAATCGTATTTATCAAGTATTAGCATAACTTTTTCGGCATGATTATATTACAAAATATAAGAATATGCATCCTCATGAACAATTAGAAACACCCAATATATGAATGCTTCCCTGTGCAAGTGAGAAGAATAAAAACCACAGCATATAGTAACAGATCTTAGTTGAGTTTTATAGATTGTACCACTTTTTCCATCATCATTCAATGCAGTTTTCTCAATAAGACGAGCGCATTTCTCGCAAAACTAGAATTAAAAATATATTTTCAATAGAGTTGTACTCAGAATTTAAAACTTGAACTTAGTAAATCACATTTTTGTGTTTATTAGGCTTAGCCTAGAACAACAAATTCGAACCTGAGAACCAATTTATTGAGATTTTATATTTTTTGTTTGGCCCAACACTTGTTTAATAAATTTAATATTTTTATGGATTTAATTTCTATCCACTGTCAGTATAAAGTTTTTTTACACTGTCATCTACTAATGTGTTGCCAAATTATTAAAATAGTTAGACTTTCTAGATAATTGTTATGATAGTCAACTTTGTTACTGATTTGACAACACATGATTGAATGACAGTATAAAGAAACTTTACACTGACTGTGAATAAAAATTAAACTCTATTTTTATGGAGTGGCCAAATTAAAGTTTTTTTTTCAAAAATATTTTACATGTAACATTAAAGATTTTAAAAAATGTTTGGGTCCTAGCCAATAGAGATGAGCCGCCCCTGGTTTTAGGGAAACCAAAATTGAATCAATCTGGAAATCATTATAACTAGGAAACTACTAAAGAAGAAGTTCAGATGTATTAGAGCCATATGGTATATTCCAAGAATAAACTCCTCCACTTACCACATTTCTCAAAGCTTCCTCTATGTCCCTTCCCGTTCATCCATCCCTTAGAATAAGGAATGACCAATCACTAGAATGCCATATCCTTGTGGATTCCGTTCATGTTTCCTTGACCTTGTGGCCCTAAGCGATGGAACTAAATGTTCTTGTTATGTATGTTCTTTTTGAAAATGGTTCAAGTTCCCGTGTAATGTCCATAAATAGCACTGCTTGGCGTTAGCATGGCTTCTTCCTAATGCTTAATGTATTTCTTTCATCAAAGAAACTAACTACGAACTGATTAGACTTCAGAGCATTGCTATTGAACCCTTCTTTGGCCTCTTGCCCTTTCTTACAACACCCATGGTCCATGGTCTAAAAGGAAAATTCTGCTGATTTTTTTTTTTTTTGAGTTGAGGCTGTTGTTAATGAGAGATTCATATAGCACACCACCAAGAAATTTGACAGCGAAAACTTTTTTAATGATTAATTAAGTCAATAATCACACTAGGGCTGCTCCACTTAGGGACTTCCCTCTTTAATACATTCAAATGAATAGGGAGAGAACCCTCTCAACTTTTTGAAAACACAAATAGAAGAATTGATAAGTTGGAGGATAGACCCTCTCATGTGAAGAGAAGACCAATAGAAGCCCCGGTGAGAAGAATTGATAAGTTGGAAGATAGTCCCTTAAAGAGAGGTAGAAGTAGACCACTGACAACACTAAGGGATATCGTTAAAAAAGATTTTGAAATAAATGATCTATCTGAAAGTATGGTCTATGACAGAGCACAATGGCATCGTTTGATTCATGTAGCCGACCCCACCTAATGAGAAAAGGCTTTTGTTGTTGTTTGTTTGTTTGTTTGTTGTTTGAGTCCAAAAATATGGCTATTAAATTTTGTGGCTCTGCTAATCTGTATCTGAAATGACCATTCTTTGTATTAGAAAATGTTTTAGCTAAGTTTGAGAAAGTTGGCAATAGTCCTATGCACTTTGTTATATGGGAATCAATTTCTAGTTGTTGGCTTTTGACGCAGCCTTGTTAATAAATCCATGTTGTAAACTTTAAATCAAAGTAGTATTAAGAATACTCAGTGTACTGGAGAAGTTTTGTTCCTGCTCCTACCCACTAGAGGTCCTTTGATTAAATTTTCATTTCAGTGCTATAGATTAGAAAGCAAGTGGCTTTAGAGAAATCTATGTTACACCAGTTGGAAAGGAAGAACCAAATTCCTTTCAGCTAAATAAAATCTAAGGGGTTGATGTGTAAGAATTAGGACCTCAACGCTGACCTACAAAAACAAATAGAAAAATGCTAAACAGCCAGAATTTTGTTGCGAGAATTTTTAACAGAAATAGTAGCTATATTTATTGACTCTTGGATGGATAAGTGGTCCTTAACACTTTATCTTTTCCAACAAACACCCTTGAATCAAACTGAATTCTGTCAAAATCTATCTTCTGGTTCAGCTGTCATTTGATGGCAAGCCATGTGTTCCCATCAAACATTTTTTTTCCACAGTAAGCAGAGAACCTTTCAAAATGGGTCTAAAGAGAAAGGCAATTGCATCTGGTCCACCATTTTGTTCCTTTTGAATTGGCTAATTATCTGATCCATCAATTGTGGATACCTTATAAATCTTGCATAATAATTTTTCCTTCTCTTGTACAATCCATTTCCGGGTAGCAATCAAACACTACTCCCTCTCGCCGCGTATACAAGTCTTTCTCTTTTCCCTTCAGTTTTTGAATTGAGTAAACAGAGGAAACAGAATCTACTCAATCTAGCTAGTGTTCCACCCAAGTCAAAATATCTATCTTTCCTCACAAACATTAGTGGTTCTTGATATATTAACGTGAGAACAAGATTCACAATGGTTGTGCTTGCAGAAACTTTTGACTCTGTGATTCTGCACTAAGGGGCTAAGACAAGTACTACTCAACTTTTTTCAATTTGCTGAGCCATTTGCAGGTTTTCACGGAAAATAAACTTGAGAAAAAGAAATTGGTAGCAACAAAAAAATTATGCAGAAATATGGGGAGAATGTTTGCTTTATGTTAAGGAAGGAAGCAACTTGTATTAGCAAAAGGAAGGAACCAATTATTCCTATGCCTAAATTTGAGTTATGAACACTGGATCCTTATGAATGTTCATTCTGTCTATCTACTTGCATTTATAATATTTATTGATCAAAGAAACGCTTCTAGGAAGCCTTATATGAACGACCATTATGTCGCTAACTAGGAGTACAACTTGTTCTTATTATCAATATAATTACAGCAAGTTTGTTTTTAAGTATTCAGTTTCCACAACTGTCAAGTTTCAACTGTCCCACAAGGAATAGCCGAATAGCCATTGGGGCTATGAAGAATGATTTTCCATAGAAAAAAGTTACAGTTCTAAGAGATAGGCACAGTGTTGCAATCAGAGAGAACCCTTTACTGTTAAAAAGAGTGATGGAATTAGTGGTGGGATCATGGTATCAATTTTATGAATAGTCTAGGTGATCCTGAAACCATTAAAATCTGGGGCCAAATTATGGGTGGGATCACAATAATAATTTTATTTATTTACCTTTATAAGCAGCAATCCTGGTGTTGACCTTCTAATGGTGAATCTTCAGAGTGGGGATATAGATGGGGTACTATTGCCTCCCATTAATGCATAACCTGTAACATTCTTCTAACCAAACCTAACCTCAGTTACTTGCTGTTGGCTCTAAATACTACTTTGTATGCTGTTTCTGTCTTCACGGTTTGATATATTCGCAGAAAGAGTAAAGTATCTGGGTTAACGGCAGGTCTACATTTGTTTGACCCATTTCAGTCAAAAGATGGGGATAGGAAGATTTTTAGGTAGAGTTCAATCTGACTAGGGAAGCATTCGTTGCCATTTAGAACCAGAAGTAACTATGCAGCTTCTGATATTGACTGTTTGATTCTGTATAAACGACCAATATTTTGGATCTGAATCCCAACAAAAAGAAGGGGACGCAGGGGATGTAAAAGACATCTGTATACTGCAGCCGTCTCTTAATTTTTAAATAGCATCCGTAGAATTTGGAGAATTTGTTCAGCGAATTGGGTCCTGCAGCAATGTAGTTACTTTGGAAGAGGATCTTCATATGACATGCTTGCCAGGCTATGATCCACGGACACTGATACGATTATTGGATTTGACACGGAAATATGTTATTTTTTAAAAAAATTAAGATAGGCACATACAACATAACATATATATAAAAAATTATAAATATCATCTTATAAAATATAAAAATATATATATATATAATCATTATAATACATCATAAATAAAACAATAATAGTTTAGTCATTCTGATTAAAGAAGATAAATAGAAAAAATAGATTTTATTTTTAATATTAGTCATTATAAACACAATATAAAACTATAATTTATTAAATTCTTATGATATTTTATTTATATTGACACAAAAATTCAAAAATAAAAAATGAAAACTATACAATATAAGCACGGATCATGTATTTAAAGTATCTAATATTAAATACTGATATTCAATACAAATACAACAGATATCTTAAAATATCAGTGCTTTGTAGTTTCGAGACAACTCCTCACGCACATGTCTTATTAGGATAGCCAAAAGGAACTTTTTTGAAGTTGGTTGTTTATAACATGTAAGAGTTTTGGATTAAAAAATATAAAAAAAAGAAAAGAAGAAGATGAATGAGTTATAAAGTCAAATCACCAAAAAGAACAGTTATGGATTTACCAAACAGTTTACAAGAGGTGACCTTTACTTATTACACTTGAGCTATCTCTCTAGTTTTGTGTTACTCAGAGAACTACTTTGCTAAGAGGACAATGAATTCCTTTGTTTTATGGTAAAGTGAAAAGAAAAGATACCACTCTTTTTGCGAAAGCCAAACTGCTAGTTGCCACTGCAAATGGTATGGTATCTGTTGTAAGCACAAACCGGTTTTGTGTAACTTCATTGCCTAATTGGGCTCCTGCTTGGTTAAGTTTTAAGTCTTGTCTATATTGTCAAACAAATTAATTTCTAAAACATAGTAGCATCTTAAATATATACGAGTTGGAGTAGTGTGACGAATGATGATGGTGACAGGTGTGGTGAATCTATGAAGGGAACAGAGAGTGATTGAAGTTATAAAAGTTGGTCACACTATTAATTACAATATATATATATATATATATATATTTCTTTATTAACCGTGATTTCATGATCTGTATTAATACTTTAATATAAGCTTCTACTTTTTGTATAACAATATGGCAAATTAACGAGAAAAAGGTGTGAAGAGTTGTTTTGGGGGGGGGGGGGGGGGGAGTGCAATGGGCAAGGATGGAATTTATCCTTTGGCGTAAAGCTAGGATTTACTGGACGGTGCTGATTGCCATATGTGGAAAAGTTTCTTTTACTTGGAGAACTAGTAGGCATTCACCACAAATAAACAGAACTAGTAGGAAGGTAAGTAAAATAAATAAATAAATCAAATAATTTAAAATTGAAAATAAGAAGTGAATAAAGAGAATTAGTAGATAAGAATAATAGCTGATCATGAAAGAAAGAGATTAGAGGAGATGGAAATGAGGTACCAAGAGATGAAAGGAAGAAGCAAACCAAATACTCCTGTAAATGACCATGAAAACTAAAATTTGATGGAAAGGGCAACAAATAATATAAAATTGCAGTACTTTTATTTATGTTACGTTCCTAGGCCAAAAACAATGGTAATCGTGTAAGGACTAGACTTTGGAAAAGCTCCAGATCATAAAATCAAACATATTTAATGAGCTTTATCCATATCAGTATCCAATTTGCACATTTATCCAAGAAGTTTTTTTTCCAATCAAAACAACAATCTTAGGTGAGATCAAGTAATAGTCCTACGACAAAGTACTAAATAACAACATTATTGATCTTGTTTGATTCAATGTCAAATAAGGTTCATCTTCGACATGAGAATTTTGAAGTATGTCGTAAAAGAAGTATAAGACTTAATGTAGGGAAATATGTCATTAAAGAAGTACAAGACCTAAAGCGGGGTGGAGAACGGCATGTTAAAATACAGATCGCTTAGTTGAAATTTAATCCGATAATCAAATAATTTTTGAAAAGACTTGATAGCACTTTGAGCTACAACTCTTGGCTTTAATGCTAGTATTTTTATCTATTGTAACTATTAATGAGTATGACTCTTACCCACATGAATATCCATATTTTTTTGTAGTTTTGGTGAACGGTGTAAGATCCTCATTGTTCACAAAAAGCAAGTTATGATTTTGCATCCTAAAATTCAAGTTCCCTTGAAAATATGATTGTTTTAGCCTTACAAAATAATATTATATTAGAAAAGAAAATATTTATGTAGGATTTATGAACTAGTCAAGTCATATGGCTGCAAATATGTATGTGTGTAATTGTGAAATCCTTATAAGGCAATGAGGGGATAAGTGAACAGCCATACTAAAGTGACTAAAGCGGAAGGAAGCTCGTCATGACGATCAAGATTGGTTGTGTCTTTCTTTCTAGCTAGCCCATCACAACAACCAACACACTTATACCATAGCTTTGATAATTTCCAATAACGGTTTAGCAGTATGCTTTTTTTATTGTGTTAATAACAGTTTAAGGGTGAGTTGCTGGTTTTCACAGTCCATCAAAGGTGGTGACGAGCGATGACCCTATAAAATTTCCAAATTCCACTCTTACTATATCATTGTGTATAACAATATGATATGATATATCCAAATCCAAGTAGGAATATAATATTCACTAATAATGATAGTGTCACTTCATCATTCTAATATTTCATTTTCACAATTTATATATTACACAAGACGGCAACAACTGCTAAAAAATAATATTTAGAAGTGATGTTGTGACAGCAAAGAGTGGTAAAATAAATAGTTTTAAAATTCATATATTTTTGCCTACATTTTCATATTCATATCATGAACAGGATACAGCGACAAAGTTATCCCAAGAGTTTTTACTTATTTCTTGTTCCAAATTACATTTCCTCGTACCCATGGGGCCAACGTTACGAAACACAAAATTTTATAACATTCATGTTCTTACAATGCAGTAATCCTTCCCTCTTTGTGAAAGCATGTTTAGGAATTATACATGTTGATTCAATTACAAAAAAGGGCCACCTATATTGTATTCACGATAGAACATTTTTCAGTTAGAATTTACATTTTTTTTAAAGGGTGGAAATTATAATTGTTTGTTCTGATAATAATTTTTTTTATCCTTTAGTAAAATATTATGAATTTTGTTGGAAAAACTATTTTTTTACTATCCTGTTGGTGCACCAAACAAGGACTTAGTGCAAACTAAAATAGAAGTTTGAATTTGGATCCTCTAAAGTTATGATAAATTTTAGAGAATAAAGTACAAATTAACAATTGTTTATAAAAAATAACAGTTTAAAATTTTATAAAGTATAAGTAGTTATATAATAGATTATAGATATTTAACAATTCACTATCTTAATTTTATTATCAGTGATTACTACTTTCATTTTAGTCTTTAAAATACACCTTTTATTTTAGAATACACCTTTTATTTTAGAATATCCAAGTCCAAAAGTTTAACTTTATTATAAAAAAAATTATAAAAGAACTGTAAGAATGAATATGAAAAAACTATTTTACCTTAATTTAATAAAAGAAATCTCTAAACTTCACTCCTTAATTTTCTTAGGTATATGGTTTAATTTATTTTATCTTTTATATCAATTTTATATTACTTCAAAAGTGTTTCAGAATCCACCTTTAATTAAAACAAATCCGTCCAAAACTAGAAAACAACTTAAATACAAAATTAAAACATACATATATAATATTTTTGGTTTAAAATAATCATTTTATTTTGTAATTTTTCATTCCACTATTTAATCACAGTGACTAACCTTGAATTACAAATGAGAAATTATAAACATTAATCGAAGTGACTAAACTGCCCCTATAATGTTCCAATAACGACAACTTCCCAACAATAACCTCCACCCGAAAGACACCTGCCACCTCTTCGTTTGATCATTTCCCTCTCTATAAATTCCCAGGCACGGTGTGTTTCTTCTTCAGAGAAACCGAGTAGTAGTAGTTTTGCATTTTGCAGTGCACATCAATGGGTGTGAACTCCTATAGAGTTGATCACTTTGATTGCCATGGAGCCACCATCAAAATCCAAGCCGAGATACCAATGCCACCTTTGGAAATCCACAAGGTTCGCTTGCCACCAGAGCGAACCACACTGCAGAAACTCAGGCACAGGCTCTCTGAGATCTTCTTCCCAGATGACCCACTCTACAGATTCAAGAACCAAACTTGGTTCATGAAGTTTCTCCTGGCTCTTCAGTACTTGTTCCCCATTTTCCAGTGGGGGCCTGAGTACAACCTTGGCCTTCTCCGCTCTGACATCATCTCTGGTCTCACCATTGCTAGCCTCGCCATTCCTCAGGTGAGAAAAGAAAATCTTCACTTTTCTTCCCCCACCAGTATCTCTCTGTGCAATATCTTGATGACCAGAGATGCATGCCTGATTTTGTTCTGCAAACATACTGTTCATTCTGCACTATATTACTTTATGAACTTTAAATTCCATTTTATCATATTCATAGTAGATGAGGCCTTACCCATAATCTGTTTTTGAAGCATTCTTTCCAGAGAGCAGTTCATTTTGAAGAATTCAAGTTAATATTTGATAGAACTGCCCAAATATTTGAACTTTATCTCTTCTTTGCAGGGAATCAGTTATGCAAAGCTTGCAAACTTGCCACCAATTGTTGGATTATGTTAGTATCCTCAGTTTCTGCATGCAGCATGGCATTAAGTTATTGTAAATATGGTGTCAATCTTTCAATCTGAAGTAACGTTTTAACTGGTATGAATATCATGCAGATTCCAGTTTTGTGCCCCCGTTGATATATTCACTGCTTGGGAGTTCTAGACATCTTGGTGTTGGCCCTGTTTCAATTGCATCTTTGGTTATGGGATCAATGTTAAGCGAGACAGTTTCTTATAGTCAAGATCCAATTCTCTATCTGAAACTGGCTTTCACTGCCACTTTCTTTGCTGGTTTATTCCAATCTTCTATGGGTATATTAAGGTATTAAATCATGCATCTCAGATTTTTGTTTTGTTTTGTTTTTTTGTTTATAAGAGAAATTAGCATAATATCTTTCCTCACTTAACGATAGAACAGACATTACCACGAGAAAAAAAAAAAGAGAAAAAAGAAACTGGCAATGAGTATTCAAAAATTCAAACTGTTTTTTTTTTCTTCATAAAATAGATTTTTTTAATAAAGTTGAAAATTAGGAATTTCTACGGTTACTTTAAGGGTATTTTCATTGGCTAGTTATATTTTATGATATAAAAAATTAACCTTTGATGGTCTATACAGGTTAGGCTTTGTAATTGATTTTCTCTCAAAGGCAACGCTGGTGGGTTTCATGGCCGGGGCTGCGATCATTGTGTCACTGCAGCAGCTGAAAGGGTTGCTTGGAATAGTGCACTTCACCAGCAAGATGCAAATAATTCCTGTACTGATATCTGTTTTCAAGCAAAGAGACGAGGTATATTTTTATATGATATTCAAGTTTATTCAAGTTTTACTTCTGTTTTCTAAAATGTAAGTTGAAGTTGAGATTTTTTTTTTAAAAAAAAAGGACGGCCATAAAAAATTAATTTTATATTTTATAGATACTGTTTTGCTTCTTTTAAATCTGAAGGCTAATACTCGGAAGAGTAAAGCTACCTTAG
The DNA here is from genome assembly GCA_023212625.1 of Styphnolobium japonicum. Taxonomy (NCBI): domain Eukaryota; kingdom Viridiplantae; phylum Streptophyta; class Magnoliopsida; order Fabales; family Fabaceae; genus Styphnolobium; species Styphnolobium japonicum. The sequence continues at coordinate 5,530,808 of JALBWW010000007.1, read as the reverse complement.
AAAAAAATTCCCACCACAAAACTCTTTAAATCATTCTGATAGCACTGATTCCTTTTTAAGAATTAACACTATCATTGCACTCTAAGATTGCTAACCGAAAGCTAGCTATTTTTCTAGATATTCTTTTCTTTGATTATTAGATTAAGGGATCAGATTCCAATTTTTTATCAAATGTTTTTTTTTCTTCCTTTTTCTATTTCTATCTTGGATGGAATAGCTAGGGAATTGAGGGTCACTTTTAAACGAAAGGTATTTGTTATAGTGATGCAAGTGTAAGCTTAATTACATGCATGTTCATTAAAATATTTGAGCAACTTTTGCAGTGGTCATGGCAAACCATTCTGCTAGGATTCGGCTTCCTAGCCTTCCTGCTGACAACAAGGCACATTGTAAGTTTCTCTATCTTGCATACGCACACATATATATAGGCTACTGTTATTCGCTTTGGCAATTTATTTGCTTCTTAAGATCTAAAAATTCTGAATGATTGAAACAGAGCTTGAAGAAACCAAAACTATTCTGGGTTTCAGCAGCTGCCCCGTTGACATCAGTTATTCTGTCGACCATTTTAGTCTTTCTTCTGAGAAATAAGGCTCATAGAATTGCAACTGTACGAAAGGACACTCTATCTTTGGTTTTTAAAACACACAAGAGATGCGCACATATAGGTTTTCTTCCTAATAATTATTTTTTCTGTCTTTTTCTCTGACAGATAGGTGAATTGCCAAAGGGACTTAATCCACCATCATCAAACATGTTATACTTCAATGGTCCTTATTTGGCTCTTGCTATCAAAACCGGAATTGTCACTGGGATCTTATCTCTCACTGTAAGCTGTCCCAAACCTAGAAACATTATAGGTCATAGAAAATTTTACTATAATTACATGTTTTGAATAACATGGTCTCTTCATTAGCATAAACACACAGACTGGAATATACCATATTACGCCACTAAACTCAGCTATCACGACTTCTGTTTCAGGAAGGAATTGCAGTAGGAAGAACATTTGCTGCACTTAAGAACTACCAGGTGGATGGAAACAAAGAAATGATGGCCATTGGACTTATGAACATAGCTGGCTCTTGTTCTTCATGCTATGTGACAACAGGCAATGATTCTTCTCTCATGTCATTTGACCATATGACTATTAGTTATCGAAGAAATGGAAATTTTGAGAAAATCTCTATTCTTATTTAAAAATAAACTTGCAGGATCCTTTTCTCGATCAGCTGTTAACTATAATGCTGGGGCACAGACAACAGTCTCAAATATAATCATGGCTTCAGCAGTTCTTGTGACCCTTCTGTTTCTCATGCCTCTGTTCTATTACACACCGAATGTTGTCTTAGCAGCCATTATCATCACCGCTGTGATTGGGCTAATAGATTATCAAGCTGCATATAAATTGTGGAAGGTTGACAAGCTTGATTTCTTGGCCTGTTTGTGCTCCTTTTTCGGTGTTCTGTTCATTTCAGTGCCTTTAGGCCTTGGAATAGCGGTAAGCTTATAATTCATTAATCTGTTCCTGTTATTACAAAGCTAAAAATATATTGGATGATAATGCTAAGTGATTAATACCTAATGACTTCGCCAAAATCTTCAGGTGGCAATATCGGTCTTCAAGATCCTTCTTCATGTCTCTCGGCCAAACACACTGGTTTTGGGGAATATACCAGGGACATCAATATTCCACAACCTAAACCAATATAGAGAAGCTATAATGATTCCTTCATTTCTCATTTTGGCTGTTGAGTCTCCCATCTACTTTGCTAATTCAACTTACCTGCAAGAAAGGTTAGATAAGGCGATCTGTAGATTGCCAATTTGTGAAGTTTAGTACATTTCAGAGATTAATCAGAGGCATTTTCTGAGTGGTTCCAAGATTCCATCTGATTGAGAGCTTCTCCCTGCTACAGGATACTGAGATGGGTTCGAGAAGAGGAAGAGCGTATAAAAACAAACAATGAAAGCACATTGAAGTGCATAATTTTAGACATGACAGGTACATATTTCATTTGACTTGCAAAATTAGTTATCTAAGTTTTGGGATCGTTTTGACTTAACAATATTGTTTTCTCAGCTGTCACAGCCATAGACACAAGTGGGATCGACACTTTATGTGAACTGAGAAAGATGCTGGAGAAAAGATCACTTCAGGTATGGATACTAGTTGTAACATTTCAGAAGGTCTAAAGACTTGCCCCATTTTTCTTTCTAATCTTAACATTTATAATTGATTACTGCAGCTAGTGTTGGCAAATCCTGTTGGAAATGTGATGGAAAAGTTACATCAGTCAAATATTTTGGATTCCTTTGGGTTGAAAGGAGTCTATCTCACAGTGGGAGAAGCTGTGGCTGACATTTCATCCCCCTGGAAAGCTCAGCCTTGATTTCCGCAAATGAATTTCTAGGAAACAGGAAAAAGATGTTATTACTAACCTTCCAACTTTTGGCAGTTGGGGAAAACCCTAACCTTGGAAGTTTTTTGCCTGGCTGAGACAGTCTACTTTGTTTTAGTAGAAACCTTGAAAATCAAGGCCTTGGTTCTTTCAGAAAAGTGTTTCTTATCCCAGGTTGATGGTCCTGCAGATGTTACTTTATATTTTCTGTTACTTTTATCCATTTTTGTCTTTTGTTAGAGACTTAAGAGGGAAAGACCGAAAGAACATCCAAGGGAGATATGTTTTGATGACTTTATTCCTATGGAAATTGAGTGAAAAATATGAATATATATATTTTAAGGGAAGAAGAAAGAAAAATAGGAGACTGATCTTTGACTCTTCTTTTACACACCTTTTCTGTCACAAAATGGTGCACACTTTCTGATGTGACTATTCTTTTCTTTTTTCTTTTAGCAATTCTAATCATAATTGTATGACGATCGGTGGTCGACTTGGCAAATTGTAGGTTTAGCGGTCAAATTAAAAAATTCGAACAAAAAATAAAAAACATGCTAAATAAAAATGTACCTCATATTTTTAATAAAATAAACTCAAATACAGTATTTAAAAAGAATATGACATTCCAATATAATAGAATAAAAATACTTTTAACTGACTAATAACACAAATAAAATCATTATCTGCATATTTTAAAACAAATAACAACATAAATCTAAAAAAATGTACAAAAGCATAAATTTCTTATCAAATAATTTTTTTAATGAAAACCAGGTCAGAATGAGTCAAGCAGGTTCAACCAAATTTGACCAAGTTGATGAGAAAAACAATTCCAAATGGATCGGCCAAGAGGCTTGGTCACGGGTTTGCCAGTCGGACCACCGGGTCAACCCGGTCCATACGGCCATGCCTCAGAACTTGATTACCCACATAAAAGGATTAACATTTGAAGGTAAGGAGAATATTCATATCTTACTATCTTAGTCAACAAAAGCCAATTCAGATATTTATCAAGGTGAACTATAATATGATGCACATTCTTTTCATATATTAGGACAGAATTGCCAGGACTTCTACAAGTTCGCTTATTGGTTAGAAATTGCATTGAAAAAATAAAACTCGCAATTAAACTATGTAGAGGAAGACCAACCACAAATTTGTGGTGCACATTCATAAATCAATATAAAGAAATCAAAAAACAAGTCTGTCTAAGAGGTTCATTCTGCTTTCTGATATAACAACCCCATTAAAGTAATGGCACAGAATTAACATATATTTCCAAGACTTAAACAGATCCGAGAACTCACAAAAGGGTAAAAAGAATAGAAGCTCTATCAGCTAAACGCATCACCTTAATCAAAACTACAAGGGGGAAAAAAGAAAAAGAATAAGAAAAACTCACATTAAGACTTTCAGAATTTCCTGAAAAATGGTGTACCTAGTCTCGTCTCGTTATCTACGTTTTAACTCTCTATTGCAAGTAAAAATACAAAGGAAAAGGTAGTTCTTTCAATATCATAAAAGAACTATTCACTTCGAGGGCTTTATCTTGGAGATCGTCCAATGTGTAGAAACAACAGCTGTTACCATCCCGCAACACAGCTTTCTTGAATTAGAGACTCAAATTACTTCTGCCAATCAAACATCTGCAAGGAACTCAACTGTATTAAATCACAGGAATAGCCAACCAATATTTGGCAATATATAAAACGCTGCTATCCAAATCCAATACATCATTACGTCCACATAATTTCAAAATTCAAGAAAAAAACGTATTGTAAGGAAAATTCTTAATTAACGAATGATGTTAGCTCAGAAAGACAACATCTTTCACACTATAAAATAAGATAAGCAAATTGAAATGACAATATAAAACATAATGCATAAATTAAAGTTCAGGCCCTCTAAGCATAAATATTCCAAGGGTCGGCAAAGAGAGCAAAGAAAACAAGGAATATATATGAAGGGTTGGCAGCACAACATGAAATGAAGTTAAATGCCTGCCAAACATAAATTTGACTTTGAAAGCCTGCATATATATTCAGACTTCTGAAATAAGTAAAAAAAATACAAGGAAAAAGGACATAATACAACATATAATATAGCACATAGACAAACAAATCTTCAAATGACGTGTCCAAGTAGCTAGCCAAAATTCCAAATAGGAGAAGGTTCTTACTTGAACGATATCGTGTCATTGGTATCTCCCGGCGTTCACGATTGATGCACAGATATTCACCTAACAAAGCCATCACTGCAATTCCAGTACCATTCACAATCCACCAAGTTATAGAAGAGGGCCAACCCCCATACACAATGCATATAAAAAGATGGATGATGTAGAGAGTGGCTGAAAAATCCAAACACTTATTTGCCCTTTCAATCAAATAAAGCATATATACAGCCCTGCATAAAAAAGATAGTGGTGTAATTTCAATGTAGAGATACTGCATAATTTCAGTTTACAAGCCAGAAATGCATAAAACCCATAACGATAAGAATGCCTCCCTTAGTTCCTTCCTCCCACACAAAATAATCATAGAACATAAAGAAAGAGACACATGGAGTCTCCTAAGAAAAAGGCACATGTATCTCAAAGATTAACTTCTTTTTAGATTAAATAACACACCTAACCCAAACAAAAAACACTTTCAAAAGTTTCCATTCTCTCAGAATGATGTGGTAGTATTGAAAAGTACAGTTTATACAAAATATTAGCAAATATACACGCCAACCAGGTCTATCCATAACATTGTCAAATATTAAACTTCAACCTACAATAGCATGCAAATTTTAGAAAGAATGACCAACTAAAAATAAAGAATAACTTCAGTTCACATCAAACACAAGCAGGAGGACACGTGATCCAAGTAAGAAACTTCCCCACCACTTCCCACAACTTAACATCACCACCAACAATGTTTTGCTTAATGAGCGGAAGCAACCAACAATTTCCTTTCTTAACCACCCCACCCCCTGCCCCCGGTTTTATTTAATTCTTAACCCTTTCTACACTTAGCAGTGGGAGCCATGTTATAAGAATTTGAATACAAATAAGACATGCATATCATAAAGGAGATCTTCTACTTACAAAGTAAAGGATAAAAGAACCTACCAGTTTAAAGATGTTAACTATTAACAGTGGGTTTTCTGAGGATCGAAAAGTACAGAAGCGAATCATTAAAAAAAAAAACAAATAACAGATATCCCCATTTTATACCTTTCCCCCAAAATGCTCGAAAGCACAATCAATCCAATGGAAAGAAAACAAACAGATTTATGGATGAACACCCATTTATAAGCTTATGGACAACTGGACATAACACTGCTAAAACAAACATACAAAAAAATAAAAAAGGAAAGATGCTAAATATATAATTACAGTAGTTCGAAAAATGGAAAATGATCAGCAACTTTTATCGAAGAAACAATAACGATAAAAAAAGAAAAATTGCATGTGACCTTGTAAACAAAAAAAAAAAAAACTATGATAATATTAAGGAATAGAGTCAACTCGCAACACCATCGTATCGTGATTGAATGACATGTAAAAAATAAATAAAAAAACCCAAAACAGAGAATATAATAAGCAATCAATTATAGCTAATTACAAATTCATGCATTAGGATCAAAATAAACTGATTAGGGGCAGTAAGGTGGAATGGAACAATTACCCTGCAACCGAGGTGAGCAGAAATGAAGCAATAACACACCAACCAGTCATAGTAGAGGTAGTGATGGTAACATAATCAAAGAAATATACGAGGCTCATCCGAGATACGCGAGTTCCAACAAGTATCGACAAGAACAATCCCAGAGTGATATAGTACAAGCAATGAAGACAAAGAATTTGAGCAACAATAAGACAAGGGTCCCATACCACCGCACCATAGAACATGACGGCGACACCTAATCCTCTCCAAAAATCTTCCCCCTGAGAATTTCCTTAAACGAATCAAAAACCCAATTCTTAAACTTTCTCCACTATTGCAGCCACTCCCATCGACCTAGTTTCTGAAATCTCACCAATTGAAGCGATACCACTCGCCTTTCACAAAAAGTAATCAAATTTAGTGACCCCACTTTTGTTAAAGCAGCTTCAAACCCCAAATCAAGCTTATACTACATTCAACACAAGCATAAACGACGCTTCGTGTGCACTCAGATCTGGATTGTGGAAACGAGAACTGTTGGCGGTGAAACTGACTGAAAGAAAATCACCACAAGAAATTCAAAATAAAAAAATAATTCATGATTGATAAGCGTATGCAAAATTGAAAAGTGGGGGGCGAAAGATTCCTACTTTCTTGCGAGACTGAGATAAAAACAGTGAGATTCGGATGCAGCCGAAGAAAATCTGACAGAAGAAAGAGTGAATTTTTGGAGATCAAGATAGACGAGAGAAAATTAGAGAGCTATTTTTTTGGCGAGAAATGAAAAATTTCCTAAAAACAACATGGCTTTAAATTTTAAAGAAAACAAAAAGAAAAATGGTAAACAGCTGGATTAGGAGTGTCACGGTTACCTTCCATTCGCCATTGGTATTTGGTACTAAACGAACTTTTCGAGCATGTATTCTCTATATTTTTTAAAAACAAACTCGAGCATGTACGACCAAAAAAAAAATACGGCGCTAACTCTAGTTCTAGTACAAGTTTATATTTTACGCTGACTCAACAACCAATTGACCGCATAGCGCAGTGGATTAGCGCGTTTGACTTCGGATCAAAAGGTCGTGGGTTCGACTCCCACTGTGGTCGGCATTACATTCTCTTTTAACCATTTTGACAGAAAAATCAACAACGCAATAGCAGGCTATCGCGTTGTCTGAAAATACCAGCAAAGCAATAGATAGAGTCATAAGAGCAATTGATGATGAGAAACTCCGAATTCATATTTCATATTTACAAATGATCTCTTCTTCATTTGATTTCCATCCGTTGTTTGTCTCATCTCATTTGTACAATGATATTATTGCAACAACATAGACATGTTTGCATCATAGAGAGAATAAAGTCCAACATCAACTGCCTTCCAAAAAAATATTACAGAATATCATTCTCCTAATTTGAAGAAAAAATAATTAAAGCTGTTTAGGTTCTCTATATCATTGGGGGTTAGCCTTTCTTCTTCTGCTATTCTTCCTCACATTTACAGTGACCTTGCCTTCACCTTCATCTTTCTGCACTTGCTCATTTACACTGAAGTTGCTTTCACCTTCATCTTTCTGCACTTGCTCATTTACACTGACCTTGCTTTCGACTTCATCTTTCTGCACTTGCACATTATTAACAGCAACTTTTGAAGAATTGATCTGACTCCTCAAGCGCAATATCTCACCTTTAGCAGAAGCTAATTCCTCCACAAATTTTTTTCCTCTGTTCTCTAACTTCTCTCTCTCCTTGCCAAGTTTCTTGATGAGATTATGAGCATCTTCAATGTTTTTTTGGGCCTCTTTGGATGCATTTCTTTGCTCTGTAACGGACTTGTAAAGCATCTCTTTCTCATTTTCAAGGCTAGGAATAAGAGAATTAGCCCTCTCTAGTTCAGTAGAGAGGATCAACGCATTTCGGTTCATTTCATCTAGTGATTTGTTAGCCTCCTCCAGGTCCATTTCAAGAGACCTTCGGGCCTCCTTGTCTTTTGAGACTTGCTTCTCCAAAGCTTGTAGATCTTTGTTCAAAGAAGCAACTAACTTTTTCTCTTCTTTCAAATCCTCAGCTGCGCTCTCAGCCTTTTTGTAGATGTCAATCACTTCTCTTTGTAGGCTATCTCGATGTTCAAGAGCAGCTGTCAGTTCATGGGACAGAATTTGCAGCTCTGCTTGTGTTTTCTTCAAATGTTCCTTTGTTGTTGTAAGCTCGCCGGCTAGCATTTCTGTCGCAAGTTTTGCATCATCAAGGCTCCTCTGTAGTGACTCTCTAACTTCAATGAGTTCAGATGAAAGCTTAGAGACCTCAAGCTCAAGCTCTTTGTGCAATTTGTTTGACTCATTTAGACGTTTCTCTATATCAGCAGCCTCGTTTCTTGATTTTCCAATATTCTCCTGGGTAATTTGCAGTTCGTACTTCAAATTATTCACTTTTTTAGATTCATTCTCCAGAGACTCCTTTAAATTTTCTCTTTCTTGGTCTAAATCAGCAATGATGGCCTGGTTTCTGCTTGCTTCATTAAGGGCAAGTTCAAGCTGATCATTTAGCTGATGAAGTTCCTCTTCTTTTTCTCTTAAAAGCTTAGCATCGGAAGCAGCCTTCTTTTCAGCAGTCAACCTTAGGTCATTGTATTCCTTCTCCACGACATCATATTTCCTCCTCGTATCATCTTTCTCAAGATTTAAAGAACTCAGTCTTGAATTTAGTTCATTCACCAGGGAATCTTTTGCTTCTAGTTCCTCTCGGCTTTTCAGTAGTTCATCTTTCAACCCTTGAATCTGCAAATGAACATTGGATAAGTCATCCTTAGTTTGCTTGTAGGTAGAGGTCAAATTCCTCAACTCCAACTCCTTTTCTGCAAGGGATGAACTGAGATTCTGAACAACATCTTCTTTGCCCTTGAGGTCCAAATTCAGCAGATTAATTTTTTCCTGTAAAATTTCAATAGAATCCACCTTTTCTTTCAAAAATATTTCAAGATCCTTCTTGTCTGCATCAGTCTTTGTAAGCTTAGTTTCAAGACTGTCAATTTGAAGTTTCAGATCCTCAGTCAATCTTTTCTCACTTGTTACCTCCTGTCCCAAGCGGGTGATGGTACTGTTAGCAGAACTTAGTTTGTTTATCAAAGCTTGCTGCTCTTCCTTTGCCTTTCCAAGTTGCTTGGTTTGTTCCTCCTGTTCATTCAGTAACTTGGATTCATAGTTCCTCTTCAAGGAAACAATCAGCTCTTCCTTTTCCTTCAGTTTGCTGCTCATCTGTGCACATCCACCAGTAAAATATATGGCTTAAAACCTAATAAATTAACAACAAACACATCCTAAAAGTGAATTCTTTTATTAAAAAAAAAATTAACCGACTTAAAATCAAATTAGATGGAAAGAGACCAATCATGTTTGTTCCTTTAATAAGAAGAGAAAATGAAGGATACTCCCTGATTTCCCTTCTTTTAAACGAGTTTGTTTAGAAGAAACATTCCTCAAAGGCCAGAACAAGTCTTATCAGTTTGGAAGAATAGTAAGGGTGCATAGCAGCTTACCGTTTCTATTGTTGCAACAGCAGTGGTCTTTTCTTTCTGAGCCAATGCATAGAAAGCACCCAGCACACCAGAGGAAAATATTCCAATTCCATTCAGGAGAGACAGAAACGAGTTTGATGGTTTGTCCTTTTGAGGTGCCGTCTGTACATAGAAACTACGCAGTTTAGGGCATTTTGAACATTTTCAGGACAAATATATCACCAACAATTTACTATTCATGATTTGTATCCGAACTTAACAGCAATTCAAACCTCTGCTTTCTGGTTGTCCTCTGGTGTCTTCACCTCACTTTCTTCTGAAAGGAGAATGAATAATTACACAAGTTACTACAGGAAAACAAAATCGAAGACTGCAATTTCTAACAAAAAAAAAAGAAAGACTGATTTATGAAACAGTTAAAAAAAGTAACAAATCTCTTAGTCCACATCCCACACTTAAGACAAGGACATGGAAAATAAAATGCAGCACAACACCTGAAGTCCCTGATATTTTGTTTTTTCTGGGGGAGTGGGGGCAGACATTGTGCAAAATCTACGAATAATACAAGCTAAAGAAGCAAGGACTAAATTATGCATGCTAATACATAATAGGGCCCAAAAAGGAAAAGATGGAAACTTCTTTTTGATATGTGTATGTAGCTCTATGTTATTATAATGGACAAATGATGAACAAAGCAGCCATGCATTTTAAAGTAACAAATCAGCTAGGGACTGTGCTGTGCTAAAAGTTGACATTTGAAAGTCAAATTTTTACATCCTCAAGGAAAAGGAATGCAAATTCTAGATTTTATAATGTTCCAGATGTGAAAAGAAGGAACAAGCATATACATAAGTTGGAAACCCACTTCTGCATTGGAAGGGAAATGAGTTGGAAATTTTTATCAGCACATTAGAAACAAGACAAGAGATCTCATATTTTATATCATCCTCATTTCATTTTCTGCTATTTTCAACCACCAATAAGGAGTTAAGGTGTGTCTAAATCATCAGCTGAAATGAATCTAGGTTATATCTCTTAGACCTCCTGTCATTCACTTACTTCCACAAATTTCTCTCTGACTGATCCAATCTCACAGTTATATGGCGGTAGGAACTATAATATCATCAGAACCCCTCTCCTCATAAGAAGTAAGCTTGATTTTAGCATACAATTTATAATATATAAAGATTTTATATTTTTAATGATAAAGAAATGATAATACAAAGAAATCATGGAGAATATTGTTATGAAGAGGGATGACCTGCATGCTGACACACAAGCTGACCCAGGGGAGTTAGTTAGCTCAAGTGGCAATGGGAGCTGAAAACAAGGAAGCAAGTCTGAGAAGGAGCACCCATGGGCGGCTCAAGCTTAAGGCTTCTAAAGCCCTTGCTTGAGGCCCCCAAAATATTAGGTTCCAAAATATAATAATATTATATTTATAATTTATATAATTGTTAGATTTATTTATAATAAATTAAAATCCTTAACTTTCCTAACTTAATGCCTAATAAATTTTATTTTTTTTCATTCGTATTAATTAGTCAACTATTATCTAATCACTTTCCCACAATTCTTATTTTTTCTTTCAATATTATTTATTTTGAACCACTCATCAGCCACATCTATTTATTCCTCATCTTTCCAGGCACTAAGGTTCAATTTTTTCTCATCAGCCCTTCCCTAGGAGCACCCAATCCAAGGCAACCCAACTGCAGGATGAGGGAAACTGGAAGGAAGGAAGACAGGAAGTTAAGTCATGACAGAAGTGTATTCTCCTCTTTCTCTGATCTGAGACCTTCTTACTTTCTCTCTGGGTTTCATATTTCCTCTTCTGGAATATGCTTCAATTACGTGCTTACCTCCATCTTTTATGTTTGCAATTTCATTATGAGAAATTACTCTTATCTATGTTACTAGTTAATCAATAAAAATCTCTTTAGTTTTCATTTCCTTAATTCTGTGTGCTTAATTGTTGTAAATTTGAGTTCATTCAGTAAGCTATCACTACAAATATCAAGCAATAAAAAAATGAAAGTAATAGACAAATATTGAACTTACTTGTGGTCAATCCGTCAACTTCAACAGCACTGGCTCTCAATCCCAGAAGTGGAAGAACAGAGATACCCATGAAGAGAACTATCCTCTTGTTGCAGAAAGCCTCCTCCTTTGGGTCCTGTTGGGTCAAACAGGATGCCATAGGAGGTCGGAAGTTGGCCTTGGAGTGTGCATTTCTTGCCCGAGAAGAAGAAGAAGAAGGGAAGGGAAAATGGTAGAGTGAAGAGTGCAAAAAGCAAGAGCTGGTTTGCACAAAGCTCATCTTTGGGTGATTGGCGTGGCACTCACAGGATCAGCTCCCTCTATTACTCTATCTTTCAATTTCAGTTTGCCCTTCATGAGTCATGATGACCCACCCAATGTTGCACTGGAATACCCTTTGGCTGAAAAAGAAAGCAAAACTAAAATTCAGTTGCACATTATTATTTTTCTAATTATCCAAAAGATTAAAATTATTTTAATAATAAATTATTTTAAATTATTATGAGATAAATATCACAATTTAATTTTTATTTAAACACATTTACTCTGTGCTCAATTTTTCTTACCGATAAAAATATAAAAATAAAGAAGGTTAGTTTAATTTTTAAGATTTAAAATGAGAGACTAATGTAATTTACCCAACTTTAAAATAGGAGTTTAATTTTAATCTTCCATTATTAGTGTAAAGTATTTTTACATTGTTATTTAATTATGTATTGTCAAATCATTAAAAGAGTTTGACTATCACAACAATTATTTTTAAAGTTTAACACTTTTAATGTATTAATATATAATAATATAAATAAGTTTTATACTAATAGTAGATTAAAATTAAAATTTTAAAATAATTAGTTTACTTTACTCAAATACTTGTGTATATAACTAAAACTAATTAATTGACTAATATCTGAATCACTAGTTAGTGATGTAATATTATTAAGGATTTCGTTTGCTTCATTAGATATATTTACTATATTTGATTTATGCACTAAATATTGTACAAAGTCACACAAGATAGCTTATATTATCAAATTCAAATGTATTGAACGTGCCAAATAGATCCTAAAAATAACCAGAGGTTAAGTACGATTTTTGTGAGTACATATTTGTGTTTAGTGTTAATTTATAATTTTTTATTCTAAAAATTTTGAAATTTAGGTTCAAATTTTCATCTCAGCATTGTAAAAAAAAAATTCGGATAAAAGATGAATAAAGATTTCAAAGGTATATATATACAGGGATCAACTTACACTAATGTAAGACTTAATTACTCTTACACTACTTAATAATTTTTTATTAAATAATTTTTTCACAAAATTTACTACTAAATTGAAAGTTTCTATCACGTAAATCACACTTATAAAATTTTACATTAATCTAAAATTATTATATGACTTATTAATATATATCAAAATTAATGTAATATAAACCGTTAAAATATATAAAAATATGAATTATTTGATTATATTCTTATTAATATTTAATTTTTTTAAAATTTGACACAAATTATCAATATGATAAATAGTTATAACTTAACGATTTGATCGATAAAAAATCTATTCAATAAAAAATTATTAAGTAATATAAGTGAATTAAGCCTTTTATTAGTGTAAATTAATTCTTATTATATATATGTGTGTATGTAAATTACAGTTTTTTAATAAAGTAATGATACTTATATACAAAAAATCTCACAAAACTCTCACAAAAATACATGTAAGTCATTGGATTAAATAAAAAAAAGTTATAGTGGAAACTTGATCCAATAACTTACATGAGTTTTTATGAGGATTTTGTGAGAATTTTTTGTATATAAGTATTATTACTCTTTTTAATGTTATTGAAAAAAAATTATTATTAAAATGTTCGGTATGTTTGAAAATAAAAAATTCTCAAGAGCATCCGTGCAACGTGGCAGTTCTGTTAGTATTAGACTGTTTTTGTCCTTTTTCCCCAGAAGTAGGTCCATGTATGTACTGTTGAGTGTAAGATTGATGATGCACTTTTTATTTTTCTTTTATATTTGTACCAATAAAAAATGGCCAACGAAGTAAGGGATAACTTTATCCAAAAGCCGCGAACACAGGGACGCCACGTCATAGGATAAATGGCCAGGTTCACACGATTGCATTAGAATTTACGGACAGTTTAGAAAGTAATCTAACATAGAGCCCGGGATTCTTTTGTTAGCTCCTTGTTTCGTAAATTTAAGAATTGAATCTTTTCTTCTATAAAAAAGATCTAATTTTGGATCCTTATCAACTAAATATTAGCAACAAAAAAATATATGTTAAATTACATACCCAGGTAAAAGAAAAGGGTATATTTAGCAATGCTTTAAATATTGTTTTATAAAGTAATTCACAATAATAACTGGGAACTTTTGGAAAATAATTTCAGAATTTATGTTCATGCGTACTTTATTTTTTTTGTACATCATGCATACTTGTAATCTCTTCAAAGAATTAAAGAATGCGTATTTTTAATCTCTTCAAAGAATTAAATAGAGTTTTGGCACTTGGCAGGAAAAAAAATATTTGCTCTATTTTAATTGTTTCGTACTGACAACTTCCATACGGGTCATAATTTTCAAATAATTCTTTCAACTTTATAGTTTATACTTTATAGTATTATTTTGTCTAAATCTCCTGAGTTTTAAGATGTGCTTAGTGGTAATGCATTGTGCTCGTTGGAGTCCACAACTAAATGATACAGAACGAGGAGTAAGATTGAAGAATATGATTTTTAGAGAGAGGCGCTGCCATTTTTTATGCAATGTGCTCTGCTTTAGCGAGACAAGGGGTGTGATAAAAATAAGAGTAATAAATGAGAGCTTGAATTGTCATGCTTCTATTCAACTTTTGAATTGGGCTCTGTAGCACAAGAATGAAACAGGTGAGTCCCAGTTAATAGGCTCCACAAGTGAAGTGAGTTCCCCTCCACGTTTTTGCATGTTCGGGCTAAACAGTCATCGGGCTATGTTACAAGTAACAACACTAAACTTTTAAGACTTGATCTTAATGGGTTAATTTAAATCTTGGGCCATAGACCTAACTTGTGGTGTACAGTCCTTTGCAAGTTTGGAAGACTTGACAAGGTGTCCACTTATCCAAAGGGAGTTTTGATTGGTGTTGAAGTAGTTGGATTGTGTGCCCCATAACATTTAGTATGTGTTTGGATTAATTGTAGAAAAAAATTTATGTTAAAAATTAATTATGTGTATAATTAATTTTTAAAAAAATTAATTATGAGAAAATTAATTTATGTTTAGTTATGTTAATTCATAATTGATTTTAAGATAAAGAGTTTTGTTTGAATTGTATAAAAAAATCGTTTTTATGTATTAAATTACAAAAAAATATATGAAATAATTGAAAAAATTATTTAGTTAAAGACAAACAAGTATTTCTCTCTTAAATTTTTTAAAATAATCTAAAATCAAATAATTAAAAGTTTAAAATAAAATATTTTAAAAAAAATTATTTTTAGTTATGAAAAAGTAATCTTAACTAATAATTAATTTTACACACTTTGAAAAAATAAGAGAAATTTTAAGTAAAATATCTTTTAATTAAAAAATAATTATTCTAAAAATTTATGTTATAACAAACATGCTCTTAGTAAGAATAAAATCAGAGCGAATAAAAGAGAAATAATAAGGGGGAAATAGGATATATCTAAACAAACATCATATCTAAATATTGTCAATTTTCATTTCATCCACTTCATTATATTTTTGGAACATATAGCTTATGGATAATTTGTTTTCAAAGAAAACAATCAAAAGTGAAAAACTTTGTTTGAGTAAATAGTAATTAAATTTGTGGGAATTTTATAGTTAGTGGGTGATTGGACCTTATCCTCTCGGCAAGCAGTCCTGCTTCCCAAATTTCTGGCGCAAATATGCAGCATGCATCGATCAAAGAGTTCATTAGGTGGCAAAGCTTAGTATACATGGGCATTTTTTTTTCTAAGTAAATATTATTTTATTCTTTTAAAAATACAAATTTCATCAAAATTTATAATAATTTTTATAAAAATTAATTCTTTTAAACAATTAATTTATTAAATAATTAATTTAATATAAAAAATAATATTAAAAGACTAAAATAAATAAATATTAATTTTTTAATAAAATCAAATTTAAGTAAAAATAAAGTCTATTTTTAATTTAAAATTATGACAAATTATCAATCTTATTAAAAATATATGATAAAATTATACATCACCTACTACCAAACTGTACTTTAAATTAAAACTCAAAAGTCATTCATAGTCAAAAGGTCAGACTAAGTTAAGTCCGTGCTTGGACATTTGGTGACAAGTATGAACATTTCAGTTGTCACACATCAGACAAACCATACCGAAATTTTCCTCTTGTAGATGAAAAAGTCTCTTACAACATATCGGTTACAACCATTTAATTTTGAAAAATATGCTATTTTTATAAAAATTTATAAAAAAATATTAATTGATGTGGTATAAAAAATGAATTTTTCAAGGTTAATGAAAGCACAATGTCAATTGAGGGAAAAGACTGGTTTACAAATGAAATTTTTGTAAGAGTTCAATTATTATTATTTTTTTAAAAAAAAGAGCAAAACAACTGATCTGAAATTGAGTGAAATTATAATTACTAACTAAAATATATCGCACTGACAGGTGTCCAGCTCAAAGTAAATTATAGAGAAAAGTAAGACAATAAAAAATAAAATAAAATGAAAAAAGTGAATACACCCGGCGTACATTAGCAGCAACCATCTTCTATCTAGAGGGGTATACTCTGGAACTTGTTCTGCTTCTTTAATCCATCTACCCCTTTTGGTCTTGGATTTGGCTTCACTCCGTTAGAAATTTACAAACTTTGCATCCCCTGCGTGCTCTTCAGAGGGGAAAGTTTGTGAATTTGAAATTTTCCTTTTTCCTTTTGGGAAATTTGCGTTCTTTTAGGTAAGATTGATGTCTCCTGATTTTCTTGTAATTTGATTTAAGTTTTTGAATTATGGGTTTTGCCTGTGTTGATAGGATTGATAAACTATGGCTTGTGTTTGTCACAGAGATATTTTATCTGATGATATAGTGGTGAAAAATATATGGGAATATTGGAGCTGAAGCACATGTCTTTGTGCTTCAATGATTTGTGACAAATAAGTTTCACAATATCGTTTTAGAAAGAAAGAAAGAAAACGGGTGATTTCATAGAAGAAGATGGCAA
The DNA here is from genome assembly GCA_023212625.1 of Styphnolobium japonicum. Taxonomy (NCBI): domain Eukaryota; kingdom Viridiplantae; phylum Streptophyta; class Magnoliopsida; order Fabales; family Fabaceae; genus Styphnolobium; species Styphnolobium japonicum. Next base: position 5,513,984 of record JALBWW010000007.1, on the reverse strand, counting down.
GAAAAGATCTTGGGGGTTGAATCAAGAACAAGTATTTATATAGTTGAAGAGATTGGATATGGAGGTAAAGATTGGGATATGTTGTGTACAAATATGAGTTGGTAGTCTTGGTTTTTTAAAGCCAAATCAGTGGTAATTGATAACTTTGTTGTTCACTGTCGGAACCACTTTTTTGAGGGAAATATTAGTTCTGTGGCTTTACTTTTCTTGCTAATTTGTTTCCAAATGGATGGCACTGAGGATGATGCAAGGCATCCCCCTAACCCATATGGTGTTAACCACCACCAGGGTTATGGTTATCTGAATCATCAGAAACTTCCAGTTAGGAGTTCTCCATATTCTCAGCCAGTTGCAAATGAATATGCTGAAGATAATAATGATGATGAGGATGAAGAAGAAGATGAACAGTTAGGAGAGGAAGATGATGATGATGTTGAACAAAGTAACAGTATTCATCTTTCCCAAAAGGATGTTGACCACAATGATGATGAGGAAGGCGACGAGGGTGAGGATGGGGAGGGTGATGAAAATGATGGTAACAATGACGACGATGATGATGATAATGATAATGATGCTAAGCCAGAAATTTATGCTAGGGGGGTTGAAGATGATTTAGAGTGGCACCCAAAAAAGCGTAAGCTGAAGAGTTTGATTTCAACTTATGAATTTGCACCCCGTGTACAAGCACCGTCAGCTGCAGCTCCCTCAGCCCCTAAACCATCTTTTGGTGGTAGGAATTCCCTTACGGACTGGACTGAGCATGAGACATCTGTTCTCCTTGATGCTTGGGGAGAACGGTTTCTTCAACATGGAAGGAAGAGTCTTCGGTCTGAGGAATGGCAAGAAGTTGCAGAAAAGGTATCAGAAGTTTCAAAAATTGAAAGGACAGATACTCAGTGTAGAAATCGGCTAGATACATTGAAGAAAAAATACAAAAAGGAGAAGACTAAATTAGAAGAAATAGGTGATGGAACTAGCAAATGGGTTTATTTTAAAAGGATGGATAAGCTAATGTCATCTCCGGCACAACAAGCAGGTCTCTCTTGTGGTTTGGACTCAGGAGAGTATGTTTTTATGAACCCTAGAGTTTATTTAAACCGTGCAAATGGGCTGGATGAAATGAGGGATAGTCCTGGGAATTCAGAATCCACTGGTGAAGAAGGTTCAGATGGACTTCAACCAAAGAAAAGAAGGTATGGAAGGGACAGTGATGAAGCTTCTTCCTTCAGATTGCTTGCTGATTCCATTCATAAATTCAGTGAGATATATGAGAAGATTGAAAATAGTAAAAGGCAACAGATGGTGGAACTGGAAAAGATGAGGATGGATTTCCATAAGGACTTGGAAACACAGAAGCGGCAGATTTTAGAGAGAGTGCAGGATGAAATATCAAAACTACATCAGAGAGATGACAACGAGAAGGATGATTCTGCTGAGAATGGTATGTGATGTTTCATGAATTATAGTTCCCATTGTTATGTAACATAGAATGTAGGCAGCTAGCTATTGTATCATAATTGAGGCATTTTGCCCCTTCTTCAAATTGTTCTTGTGAGGCAATACCCTTGCCATGAATGTTGCATTTTACTGGAATCAGAACTGGATGGTCCAATCTCGTTACCAGTACTATGTTCTGAATTGTGCTCCATGCCTGTCTAGTCTATTGCTTATTTTTTAAGTAGTATATTGTTGATTACTTGCTTTCTTATATGAAAGTTTATTGCCAGGTTTACATCAAGTTTATTTGTAGTTGATGGATGCCTTTTTCGCAGTTTTTGTAATCTCCACCACGACAAAAATTATCCTCTCTCTCCAAATATTTTTCTCTTCACTTCCCTGAGTTCCTTCCATTTCCCTTGTTGAAGCTTTGTTCCTCTAGTCAAACTCCCCATGACTGTGTTGGTCTGTTTAGTGAAAGGGAGTCAATTTCTGTTAATTGTGTCACGACTCACTAGTCACTACCAGTTAAGAACAGAAATCCATTAGTAACAGAAGAAGGCTTGTAGGTTTGTGATCCATATTCAAATAATTTCTTATGATTTTACAACTTTTTGTTTAAATATAAGATCACTCTGCCCGTTCATATAATTCAAATTAGACAATTTATTTTCTTCTTTTATTTTTTTAATTTTTAAGATGGAGTTCAAGGTTTTGTTTTTCAAATTATTGTTTTGTAATGTGGTTCAAGGTTTGACATCACTAATTTAGTCAAATGGCCTTTCAGGTTTATGATTGTTTAAAAAAAGATACCTTTAAAGCAAAACGAAGGGTTCTAAAAAAAGATTAGCTTTTAACCTGTTTTAGTGTTTTTTTAATACCAAGTAATCTAAGCTGATTCATCATTTATAAGGCTTGGACAAGTGCATATGTATACAGAAATATTTTTTTTGGGGGGCAGTGGGGGGACGTCTTTATGACCAGGAAAAAACAGCCAGTACCAAATGGGAGATAGAAGGGTCAGTGAGAAAATGACAGTTACACATTTGTTTTTTGGTAAGCAACGGGGTGGCTACAAAAAGCCACGCTGGAAAGAAACTCCAGCCATATCATCCCGAAGAGTATTAGCCAAGCAAGAAGGCGGATCCAAGGATCTGTGCATTCCAAAATCAAGTGAATGACCAGAGTTACACATATTATATGAGATATATGATGAAGTCTAGAAGGGATGTGAATAAATCTGAATGGAGAACCATAAGGAATGCATTTAGCGTTCTCAGTGATTAATCAGGAAGTAAACCAGATTTAATCATCTCAGCAAGTGGTTCTGCAACTGAACTATGATCACCACCTTCAAGGAAGGCATTTAGCATCTTTTTGCAAATTTCTTCATCAGGAAAAATGCCATCAGATAACATTTTAGAAAATAAATACTTTGCTTTAGCAGTAAAACGCCTTTTGCACAATCTATTGATTACAGCACTATAATCTCTGATTGAGAATTGAAATTTCTTTTCATCCATTTTATGGAAGAATAGTACTGCCCTGTCTACATCCCATTTTTCTGTATACTCGTCATTATGTTGCAAGTAACCTTGGTCACACAGACATGATGATCTTAAAAGGAGAGATTAGTAGTCTATCAGCATATTCTATGTCACCATGAATGCAAAGGCCATTGATAAACATGTTATACGTTGCAGGAGTAAGCTCCAGTTTATGCAATAACATCTCATCAAGCAATCGGAAAGCCTTTTTTCATGTTATGAGCTTTCCAGAAACACTGTGATAGCATAGTGTGTAATTTGATCTGGACATAAAACCTTAATGTACATATCATTAAGCGCTTGGAGAAAATCATGCAGCCTCCTATGTTTGCAAAATGCTTTGATAATTAAAATATAAGCGACGTAAGTTAGACGTACACGTTTGATCTTTAACATGGTCTTTCGAAAGTTTTTTATTTATAACTTTCGTTTGATATCTTTACTGAAGTGTTTGTGTTATCTCAGCAAAAAAAAATGCCCGCTGAGAGAGGGTACAATGTGTAATCCTTTACTTAATTAACAATAGAGAATTGTTATAGTAATTTTATAGGTTTGATATTATGAAAAATTGTCAAATATGTATTAATTGTTAATTTTAAAATATATATTTAAAAGTCTATTAAATATAATCAACAATTAATAAATGTCTTATAATTTATTTTAAGTACCGATACAGAGAAAGAAAAAAGATAAATACGGAAATAATTCTTTTACCAATATTTTTATAAAGGATTTAAAAAAATTTATCCATATTATTTTTACACTAACTTTCAATCATGTATTATATCATTAAAAAAATTATTTTTTACAACTACTACTTACTAACACATCATTAAATGATGATATCAAAAAATTTATAGTGATAATGGATCAAATTTAAACTCTTATATTAAAAAATATGAATAAAGAGAGAGAAAATATAAGATTTGAGTGTAGCATAAACATTAAATTTATAAGAGGATTAATTGTAAAAATTTAAAAATTATGAAAATAATATTATTACAATTAAAATAAAGGAACAAAAACTTCACAAAAAAGATAAATAAAGGAACAAAAACTTCACAAAAAAAATAAATAAAGGAACAAAAACTACACTTCAACAAAACTCAGAAAACTAAAGTGTAATTAAGATTATAAAAACTATTAAAATATAATATATTAAAATAATTTAACCAATAAATTAAGATTATCTAATTAAAAGCTTGGCAAACATTTGTAACTCCTATCAATGGAGAATGTCATCTTCTCACACTTTTTTTTTTAATATTCTTCAGACAATAATTTAAAATATTCTCCTCAAAGAAAAGAATGCATAACTCTCCGTTGGTTAAACCAATCCTGCATAATCCCCCCGAAACTCCATTCAAGGGAGAAATGCAAGAATTCACAAAGTGGTTTAAACGAAAATACAAGGTGAAGATGAAAAATTATAATGCACATAAAATGAAATTGATGTACTTAATAGGAAACAGAAATTATAATTCAACTTCTAGAAATCGTACACAAATAATCTAAAAACCTAGAGAAGGTAAATTTGGCCTCTTCCCACAGGGTTGGGAAGACAGACCACAAACATTATATCGTTTTCTCTTCAAAACCCTTCGGTGAAAAAATCCGGATTCCAAAGACCACCCATAATATTAATTAAAACTTGCGTAACCAACCTACAGAGAGCTCTACACCAGACAACCCAGCAGCCACTCACTGTCAACCCACCCAAAACCTATTTTGCCAGGCCCAATTCATATTCCTTATACAAAAGGTAGGTACTGGTCTTGGCATGAACTTGAGAGAAAACCAACAACAAAAATTATGCAGAGCCTGCGTTCTCTGTCTTGTCAGACTCCATTGGTTCAGTAGACGCTGGTGGGGCCTGACTACCGCTATCCCCTGCATTCTCACTAGTGTTGGCATTAGCATCCCCCTGAGGTTGCTGCTGCTCACCCCCCTGAGGAGGTGGAGTTGCTGGTGCTGGTGGAGTAGCTGGCTTGGCTGGCCTTGGTTTCGTCATAATCGGCTTACAGAACCTATTAAAGCAAATACAAGCCAAAATATTTTAAACAGAAAAAATAGATGAACAATTAACAAACAAGAAAGGAACAAGGACAAGAATCCAAGATGTTTCTCAAAAAGTTCACATGTGACAGCTACTCCTTCCTCAACTCAACTGGTTTATATGAATAAAAAATTTAGCAACGCACAGCAAAGGGCCACCAAAAACCTAAATACCACCTACCCACGGCAAGAATTAAAACAAATACCTATCAACAGCTCAACTGGTTTATATGAATAAAAAATTTAGCAACGCACAGCAAAGGGCCACCAAAAACCTAAATACCACCTACCCACGGCAAGAATTAAAACAAATACCTATCAACAGCCTCAGCTTTCCTTCGTATTTCAGCTGACAATAGTACAGGGTTGGCATGTTTTGGGAGTGAATCCTGCTGCTGCTTCTTCTCCCTAAGCCAGTTCTCAGCTTCGACACATTCGTTTAAGACCTGCAAACAAATAAAAGGAAAAACAATTTCAGATTAAATGCCAACCAACCATTAAAGAAAACAAGGGCAAGAAAATTGGCGAGCAATTACCTTCTGTTTCTCGTTCATGTCAATGTGATCAAATTTGGGATCATTTGACATTGCAGCTTCTCTGTAACTATTTATACAATAGATGAACTGATCAATTATTGTACCCCTCTCCATGTATTCTTTGTAACGCTCTTCAACTGGATCACCTTGCTGTAATCGCATAAATCTCCATTAAGATTGCAAACACTAATGCTATGACTGGTATGCAAATTAAAAGAGAAAAGAAAGGAAAGGAAGATAAGGATTGTCATCATCCTTTGTTTGGTATTTAGTTTAGAGAGGAAGGGAAATGATTTGGATGGATAAAAAATTCATAGGTCCCACTAATATTCCATCCTCCCCATTACCCATGGATTGGGAGGGAAAGGAGTTGTCATGCTATTTTTTTATTTTTTTTATTAGTTTTGTTTCTTTCTCCCTTTCTTTTCTTTAATAAAACCAAACAAAGGAAGAGAAACTTCCTTTCTTTTCCATTCGATGATACCAAACAAGGTAAGTGATAACTATTTACTTTTCCTTTCTCTTCTTTTCTTTTCTTTTCTATCATATCCCTTTCTTTTCCTTTCCCTCCATGATACCAAACAAAGCCTAAAACTAGCATGGAAATACCCCCCCCCCCGCCACTTATGTTTGTGCATAACAACACAGAAAGGGTAACAGGTACAGGGATTCTCTAATCCCCCCTTTTTTTTTTTTTAATTTTGCAGTGTGATGGGGGGACAGGGGCAAGGATTCTCTTTATCCCTGAAACTTCTTACCTTCTTGAGTTCTTCAAGTTTGGCAATATATACACCTTTAGTTTCATCTTCACCCTCTTCATATAGCCAGTCTTCCACCTCCTGAAGTTTAGCAGTAAAACCTTCCCTCTCTGAAGCAGTGACAAACTCTTGGTATTTGTCACTAAGCTGAAATGTTAACAGAAAAATTAGTTTCAGCAATCATCAAATGACAGGCATTGTATTTGACCTTGGGTAAGGAAAAAAAAGATAAGCCCACCTTGTTTCTCATGTCATAAACATAAGCCTCAACTGCATTTTTCTTGTCTTTTGTTTCTTCCATCACTCGATCTTGCAAAGCCATTTCAAACTCCTTCTCTACAGCTTTCTGGACATCCACAGGTCCCATTGCTCCATAAACTAACTCTGCTACAGGAATGTTTGTTTTCTTAACCTTTTTCTTTGGAGCCTGAACCTACAATATTAAGCCCAGTCAGCCAAATTACAAATATCAGTTAACCATGCTTTACAACTTACATTGAATCACAAAATCCAACAAGCACAGAGTGCATAATATGCATGCATGACTGTACATGACAGTATATCTATAGGAAGGGCAAGATTTACATTAAACTAGAGCAGGAACTCATTTAAGTTAAATCCATCACAGTAAGGTTCAAACACAAGGGTAATACCACAACAAAACTCAACAACGAAGTCATATTTGCAAATCTCTCCTGTAAAATGATTTTTTAGTTTGTTTAAACAACTTAAACTGCAGTACTATCATCTTACTTATCAAAAAACTAATTAGTCATAATACATTCAAGATCTCAACATCCCCCAACCCCCCCAAAAAAACAGGCGCACTATTACGTAGCATCTTATTGATGTGAATACCCATATAAAAAGTAGCTGGTTTTACATTCTCAAAAGCTCCAATGCACACAAGAAGCTAAATAAAACAATAAGAAGCTCAAAATAAAATAACAAAAACAATTAATGTCTGAAAATTCAACAATGGCATAAAGAATCAAAAAACAAAACATTTTTAGTATATACTTAAATATTCCTTTCAGCAGTACCAACCTTGTTATCAGTATCCATTTGCACAGGCTTTTCTCCAGTCTCAGGGATGCCATTTTCAACCCCAGGGGTATCAGCACTAGCCTTTACATCTTGCATGTTAACATCAGTGTCATTGGTGTTTGGAGGTGCAGCAGCATCAGCAGGAGCTCCATCAGTGTCCATCTTGGTATTCTCTACTGCTGATTCTTTGGATACTGGAACCTCAACTTCTTCCTCTTCCAGGAGCTAAACAAAAACAAGCATAAGATGTTAGACAACAAGAACAAATGATCTCTGGTTTACTACCATAGCCTCACAAGTGAGGTTATGGCAGTTGAGAAAAATAAGCAATCACTGAAGCCTGAAAAAGACATACAGTTGCCGACTCAACAGATACAATTCCATGCAGGTTCAAACGAACTTTCACTTTAACCTTTGCCCTTTCACTTTTTGTAGTTTGGAAAGGACCAATCTGCATACACCTAAAGAGTCAAAGGACTGCCAAAAGATAAAAAAAATGTAATAAAGAAAGAAGACAACTTGGACACTGACTTACAGTATATGTGCTGATCTTAGCAGGAGTTTGCAGCTCACTCACATCACCATATTGTACATCAACAGAAAATGTTCCTGACCTGTAGAATGTCAGCGCCTTGACACTTGGTATGGGATTGCCCTTGGGGAAAACAAGGGTACTTAGCTGATTGTCTGGTCCACCATCCTGTGCATCTGGACCAGAACCTTTCCATGAAAGAGAAATCGAGAAAGGAAGGCTTTCGTTGACCTTCACGTTATGAAATAAAACAGCAACATCATACCATATGGAAAACTTAGTATATGAACAATTCACTGCAGAGAAATAGCAATTAAAAAAGCAAAAAATGAACTGCAATGAAAATTGCCTAAAGGCCTAAACAGAGGCAGATACCAGAGACAAGCAATTAAAATAGCAAAAAAAATGCTGAAAATGAAATTCATAATTCCTAAAGGCCTGACCGCCTGAGCAGCTTTACAATGAATAAGTACTGGAGACAATAACCAAAAAAGCTTTCACAACCAACTGTAACATAAGAGGGCCTAGGGCCTCCTGAGCTGAAATAAAAAGCAGTCCAATGGAAGAAACTTCACCTGAAACTCTCGTACTTTAAATGTTGGACTAAGAATTGCACATTGCAAGGCACAACCCCTGGCAACGCACTCACTAGCATTCATTGTCCGCCTAGGCTCCTTTTTGAAAAACTCTGTCAATATTTTGTTTATAGCGGGTACACGAGAACCTGAACCAACCACCTCAACCATGTGTACATTTTCAACCGTAAGCCCTGCTTCAGCAAGTGCATTCTCCAAAGGTCTCTTCACACGTTCCAAAATCGGAACACTTAGTTGCTCAAGCTCATCACGCTTGCTGAAGCCCCTGACATCCTTGTCATCCATTAAGCATTCAATGTTCAGAGGTGCCTCGGGATTTGCACTAAGCACCTTCTTCAGCTTCTCACAAGCAGCCCTGAGCCTTAGACAAGCCCTGGCATTCTGGAAAACATCAATCTTGTACTCCTCCTTAAATTTTGCAGCAAAGTGATGGAACAAAACCTCGTCGAAGTCTCTACCACCCAAAGACCTATCATATGAATGAGCCAATACTTTCAGCTGCCCCTTTTTAAATCCAGCAATGCACACTTGCATGCTAGCATGTCCAATGTCGACAAAGACAACATTCAGCTGATCATTTTCAGGAAGATCTGTTTTATAAATTCCATAGGCCAAGGCAGTTGCAGTCGTTTCATGAATCAGGTGAAGTGGGTGCAAACCAGCAATAGAGGCTGCATCCAAGACTGCCCTTCTCTGAAGATCAGTAAAATAAACTGGAATTCCAATACAACAATCAACAACAGCTGCATTGAGATTTTTCTCTGCTATTTCTTTAAGATTTGACAACATCATTCCCAAGACTTGGGTAGGTGTAAATGTCTTAGCTTCACCCAAGTACCGTGCATGAATTAATGGATATCCATCGGGTCCTTCGGTGACAACAAAAGGCAACGACTTGAGATCCCGCTGCAATTCAGGATCAGAAAATTGTTTACCAATTAATCGCTTTAACTGTGAGATTGAATTCTTAGGGTTCATCATAGTAGATGCAGCCCCAGCAGTCCCAATGAAGCGTTGTTTGTCACCAAAGCATACAACTGTGGGAGTCTCACGCTTGGACTCATCATTGAGCACAACATCAATCCCCCTCTGCCTCGCAACAGCAACAATGCAGCTCTCATTCCCGAAATCAAAACCTACCACGCTCATCTTTGTCAAAATCTAAACCACTCACTCAGAATTTGATCTGCCACCCAAAAAAGAAAATCTGAAATAAATAAATAAATAAATCGGTCACACAACAAAACAGTTCATACATGACAACTTGATAAGGACAATCAAATAAAACAGTGATTCAATAAATTCGATAATACTAAGATACAAGCATTAAGTTGGGAAAGCAAAAATACACAAAAAAAATCATTCCTTTTTTTTTATGACTAAAAAAAAAGCATTGGATTATCCATAGAAGGCTCTGGAAACCAAATCAAATCCGTTCCATCAAAATTGAGCAAGAGGCAAGCCAAAAAGATGAAGTTAACACTACGAAAGAGTTAACGACAGGGGGAATCGAAAATCCGAACGATAATGGTATCAATATGAAGGAATTGTAGATAAAATGCATGAATCTAACAGCGGGAACGCACAGATCTACAAGTTGAAGAGAAGGAAAATGAATCTGAAGGATGACGAAATAGGGTTTTGTTTTTTTACCTGGCGTAGCGATCCAGAAGAGAAGAGAGGCCGCGGAGAGAAAGAAACAAGAAGAGGGGGGGTTTTGTTTTGAGGTTCTGGAACAATCTCTAACCTTTTAATTTTATTACTTACTTACAATTACACCAACTAGAGAGAGAGACACTGGGGGCTCCTATGGAGTTTTGGTGTTTAGGTTTTAAATTTCATTCATGACCTTTCCAATTGTTATAATACCAAATTACATCACAGAAAATATAAGCTATAACAGAAGTATGCTTCTAGAAACATCTACTATCCGGAGTTCTCTGGTGAGTGGTGATGCTTTCCTGTCAGATTTTTATTGGTTTGGGCTTGTTATTATTACGGGCCTCAATTTTAAACTTTTCCTAGATCTAGGGCTACTTTGCTTTCCTCTCTTATTTCTATTTTCTTTTTTTCTTTTTATCAGAATTACTAATGAGTTTATTTTATTTAGTGCAAAAGATATTTATATTACAATCTAATGTTGAGTGTTGACAATCGACCAAAAAAAAAATGTTGTGTTGACGGATAATTAAAATATTTTGATTTTTTAAATAGTTGTTAATTTAATTGAATTTTTTTAATAATATAATAATATATTGTTAGATATTAGTGTTAAATTCTTTTAAAAATATGTCTAATAATTTTTTAATTATTTAAAGTGAAATAAAAAGAGTAAAAATATAATTTTAGGACTCTCGAAGGTATTGAATACACATACTTTAATTTTTTACTCTTTTCTTTCCTAATTAGGTTATTAATTAAAAGAATTGTTAGATTGATTTTTTATCAATATTTATCATTTCCCTAAAATTAAATCCATAATTATTAATTACTAAACACATCAAATTATGAATAATAATATATATTGAACGAGCCTTGGTTCAAATGGTAAAGGTTTGATACTGATAAAAAAAAATGTTAAAAGGTTTGATTATATCGATTTTGTCCGACTTGTTCACTCGTGATATGCACAACACTTTTTAGCAGAAGATACTGTCAGAGACTAACAATTAAAAATGAGGAGACAAGTCATATATCATCACTAGTGTTTAGTTAATCTTGATTGATTCCTCTCGTGTAATTTTTTTAATATTGTCTCAATTATTATATTTTCGAATATATATTAATTTTAGTTCTTTTGCCACATATTGTTTTGCCTTCAACTACAGTGTAAAAACTCTTTTCATTGCTACTTTAAATTATATATAGTGAGAGAGTACGATTTCTCCATCAATAGCAGTGATATTTCACCGAAAACTATTAAATTACAAAGCTTAAACAACCAAACAAAGTGCTCTTTTTTCTTCACGAACACTCAAAATTCATATAATGCAGCTTATTGCATGTGATACTGATACCTAAGGAGAAAAGGCCAAAAGAAACAAAGAAACAGTTCAAATCTAAGATCTTTCATTATATATCTTGAACTGAACCTCATCCCTGCCGGTATTTTTTTCTTTGCTATGAAAATAAAATTAATTTACGAGGATCCAAATTCTAATGTTACTTCTTTCGTCTTCTTCTTCCTTACCACCTCCTTACCGATCCTAACAGTTCGAACGCTCCGAGGCTTAGGCTTCGCCGGAGCGGTTTCCGAATGCCGACGCATGACGGTGATCAAGTCCACAAAAGCACTGAGTATGAACTTGAACGACTTTTTCTCATTCAGGTTTATGTAACAAAACAAGAGCTCCTCCATGAAATCCCAATCCACCCTTTCATGGTTCCTGAGCCTGGCTTCCACCATGTCTTGCATGGAGCGCCGAAAGTCCTCATGGGGGCACGGCGAGCACGCCAACACCGCGACGCAGTTATCGGGAAGCGCCTTATCCATGCCCTCCTTTGCATAACGATGGTAATGGAAATTCGAAGATGAATCATTGAGGGTTGTATTTGAGGTTGAGCTTGATCCTACTTCGTCACCCGTGGTTGTCAGAAAATCCTCCACCAGCGAGCCCGAGCCCGAGAAACTGCGATGGGTCATGAAGAACCGGTTAGATCCACAAAGATCCAGTGGTGGTTCCTCGAACATGATGGGGCCTAGCTTTGGAGCTTTGTCATGGCTTTCTACAGAGACCCTTTTGGTATTATTGTTATTATTATCAGTTTCTTCGTCGCCTTTAAGGTAGAGTGACTTGAAATTCTCAAAGAGAAAACGATCAATATCTGCTAGCGTGGCTTCATCGTCATTGTTATTGTTGTTGCCGCGGCTGCCATGAGCTTCATTTCTCTTGCCATCGTCTATGGCGAAAGAAGGGGTCCTGGGATGCTTGCAGCCTGAGAGAATCCATTTCTTAGAGGGTAATTGGATTTGTGAGTGAGGGTTTTTGATCTTGGAGAGATAGTCTTGAAGGGATTTTTGAATCTTCTTAGACATGTTTTGGTGCTAGCTAGCTAGGCTAGCTGCTTTGTTAATGGGGATGAGTGAAAAGGTTCAGGAGAGGAGTGCGTTTATAAATCAATTGACATAGAAAGGAGAACGAGCTCCTTTTCATTTGTATCAAAAAAAGAAAAAGAAAAATAAAGGAGAACGAGCACAAAAATGTTTGACAAATCAAGGTTTATCAGTTTGTTTCTTTCTTAAAATGCATTTAGGGAAGAATTTGGTGAAAAGCATGGACTTGGTTGAGAATCACGCTTCTTGGTAAATCCCATTTCAAAGTAGAATTTGATTCAATGGACGTGGTTTTCTTGACTAAAACGGTAAAACCGTAATCTTTTACCATTTGTGACAAATTTGGAGAGTAAATGGGAGATTGTTTCTCGTTTTTTGCAATAAAAAAAAATTAATAAGATGTGAATGCTTAGCAAAAGTAGCAATAATACCTTACAAAGATGTTTTGGATGCCTTTTGATTAATTGCGCTTGCTTTGAAACTCGTGGGTAAACATTAAATTAAAAAAATAAACTTACGGGTAAACATTAATGGTGAATTTAGTACTTCGATAATAACGTTAATATGAATTTGTTTCTGATGGAATATTTAATGTTATTACTTGGAGTTTGTAACTAAATTAAATTCGGGTAGGATGTTGAATCTCACTCAATCTAATGTAATTTGGAAACAAATCAGTGTAGATGGTCTAATTTTCATCAATTTAATTTCCATTTTTTCATATATAAGATATATATGATTTTAATATTTTTTTCCTTTGTCACAATAAAGGTTTCATTGTGAATACTTTTGGTGATACTATAATTTAAAGCTAAGATTCCACAACAATAGATTTTTATTTTTTTACATATTGTAAGTGCAAATACTTAGGTGAGAGAAGGGAATATGTGTCGGGGTAAAGGATTAAATATTCATCATATAATTTCACACCTTAATTTGAAAATTGCAACCGTTCCAATTAAATTAAAAATTTGTTGACTTTCACAATGATAAATAATCTTAGGATCTTGTTAGGGGTATTGGTTAAGAAGCATTTAATACCTCTCAATATATTCTTATAATTACTTTAAAAAAGAAAGTATTAAATATTTTTTGAATTCTCATATTATTAAATGCTTTTGCTTTTCATTTAATACTTACTATTTTAATTCCTTAACAAGTATTCTTATATGACACTCATTAGCAAAACCCATAATCTTATATGTAATAAAATGTTAAAGTTTGGTTTCTTAGTGGACTTAATATATATTTTTCACTTAAAATTAAAAATTTAAATTTGATTTATATTTAGTATTAAGTTTTTTATACTATCATCTAATGATATATTATCACATCATTAAAAAAGTTAGACTTCTTAAGTAATTGTTGTGATAATCAAACTCTTTTAATTATTTAATAATATATAATTAAATGATAATGTAAAATTAATGAAGAGCTAATTGAGTACTTCAACAATTCTTCTTGTGAGGTGATTTATAAATACTATTATAAGTCTTTTATTGATAGTTATGAGATATCATAACATTTGAAATGGAATGGTGGTATAAGAGATTTCTTTAGTTGTTTCTAATTAGTCGTTTCTAATTAGTGGTATAATTTTTATTTGTCAGTATTCTTATATATTAAATAAATTTTTATTTTATATTTAGATATAATTGATCTTACTTAAATTTTGTAGTCAAATCTACTCAAATTAAAACTAAATAAGTTTATGTAAAAAAAACTTAAATATGAAATAAAAATAATAATAATTAATAATATTATAGCGGAAATATCATCACTGGTTAAGAGAGCACCAAAAGAATTTTTTTATCGAAATAAAATTAACAAATAAATATGGAGAAAATAAGAAAATTAGAAAACTAAATTAGTTCCATCACAAAATAATAATAATAATAATAATAATAATAATAATAATAATAATAATAAGTAGTAGTAGTTATAAAATGTGTCTCATACAAATGGAGTCATGCGCAGATAGTGACTTTCCATGAGTCAACGCTTAAAAATAAGACCCTTTAACCTTTTTGTTGACCACTATCAATCTTTATTTATTTATTTTTATTTTGAAAATATTTACCAACGAGTGTTTATAATATATTAGTTAAGGAATTAAAATATAATAAGTATTATATGCAAAAATAAAGAATTTAATATATTGAGACTCAAAAAATATTTAATATATTTTTATTAAATAATTATGAGAATTTATTAATAGATATTAAATATTTATTAAATAATAATTTTAAGACACTGGTTAGTAGTATATTAGTGTTAATACTCTTTAGTGACAACCTAATTTTTTAGGACTAATTATTTTTAAATTGATTTTCACATTAATCAAGTCTTATTGAATTTTAAAAAAATAATATTTAATAACTTGTCGAATATTCGATTCTATGTAATTAAGTAACAGAATACATATTTTTAATTATTACACCAACCTCATCAATTGATTTAGTTTTGGACAATGCTTATAAACACTCGACCGCGAGTGGGCTTTAAACTTTTAACCTTTTTTATTAAATATTTTTTAGATATGTGTGAATTTTAATTAAATAAATAAACATATCCTAAGAATTAATAGTAGAGACTCAAGCCCCTGTGCCCTCAAACACATACCCTTTAGTTTTTTTATATTAAAATCTGGAAAGTAAACAAAAGTCAACAGGATAGAGCCAATGAATGTAAGGCAATTTGGCCTAACTACAGTAGATTAGGAAACAATTTATCAAAATACCACTCATTTAAAACATTTTACCTCTATACTGTCGTTTTTGCCACGTTGGCAATTTTTTTTTTTAATATTCCACGTGTATCACGTCAACACGGTTGGCGTGATACACGTCATCACGCCAACCGTGTTGACGTGATACACGTGGAAACGCTCATGACAAAGGCGTGATATATACATATCACGCCACCCGTGTTGACGTGATGACGTGTATCACGTCAACCGCTTTGACGTGATACACGTGTATCACGCCTACCGCTTTGACGTGATACACGTAACCCTAATTCCGCTCCTCTTTTCTTCTTCTTCCTTTCTCTTTTCTTCTTTCTTTCTCTTCTCCTCTCCGCCGCCGCCGTCGCCCTCTCCCTCCATTTTTCCTCCGTTGCTCCTCCTTCAACCCACCATATCCCCCATTTTCCTTATTTACAGGTATGTTATTCATCTTTTAATTATATTTTATTACTGAAAATTTTTGTTTATATGTAAGATTTAAGTTTATGTAGTTGTACATTAGTTATTTTGTAGCAATTGTAGCTTTATTGTTATAATGAAGTATAAAACATATGTATATTGTATTTTTTTTAATGCTATTATTTTTGAGATGTATAGATTATAATTTATTGATAGTTTATATTATATTATGTGATAATTAAATTATGTATATTATGTTGTGGTAGGATATATGTATATTGTATATTTTGTAATGTAGCATTATTGATATGTTGATTGCTATGATTTATATTATTTGATACTTATATTATATATATTATGTTGTGATAGGATATATGATTTATTTATGATCCTTATTGTATGATATCTATATGTTATATTTTATGTTCTTATGGTATAGTATAAGATGTATGTTTTTTAGTGTATTTATAACATTTTTTATAGCATAAATTTTAATGTGATAGAAGGTGTGATCTATATATAATTTATTTTGTGATCCTAAATTTTAGTTGATTTGTGTTCAGAATATTTTAAAATGGGAAAACCACTCCTTGTGCTAATTTTCTCTAACGGGAGAATGTGTGAGGGTGAAGAGGGTGTTAAGTATGATGGTCCTCCTCCTAAGTCAATATTGATTAAACGAGAAACTACTATTAGTGGTTTGAAGCGGAGGATTCATTTAAAACTGAAACTTCAACCAAATCAAGTGATCTCACGGCTCCAGTATCGGTTCCCTGAATGGTGTAACGTGTTGAGGTGGATAGCTCTTCCATTGGAAGATGATGAAGATATTGCATGTATGATTGATAGTTATGAGCAATATCCTAACATTGCTTCGATGCAAGTGTATGTTGAGGTGGAAACAATTGAAGATCATGTCAATGTGATAGCTCCTTCTGTTACTTGTATTGAAGCTGGACCTTCTAGAGATACGTCAATTTATCCCATCAACACTCAATTGTCTATGGCTCAAAATGATCCGATACATCAATATCAAGAAGTTAACATTGTTGAACATCATGAGCCTTTTCACACTTCTTACATTGCTGAAGTAACTCCTGTTGAACAATGTGAGCCTTCGAGCATGTACAATGTTACTAACCATGAACAAGTTGCATGTGACTTGAACTTTGCAAGTGAGAATCCAATTATCAGAGATGCATTGTCCGATACCAGTGAAGATGAAGGGGTGTTACCTGATAGTGATGATAGTGACACTGACATAGAAGGAGACTTTGATGCCAATGAAAATTTAGAAGATCCTCCAAGAGAAAACATTCCTATGACGTCTTCTGGTCCATCATTTGTAATGCCTACACATAATGCACCTACAGTCACAGCGGCTCCAGTATCTGTTTTTATGCCTCCGTCCCCTATGTTCTCAAATATTGATTGGGATGTCTTGAGAAATCCGGATTTGTTTCTTGAATTAGCTAGGCCTGGTACTTGGAGTTCAATGAAGAGCTATATATTGGGTTGCAATTCCCTACAAAAGAAGCTGTGAACTTGGCCCTTAAACATTACTCACTTAGACGACATCAGAGCTACAAGGTTGAAGAGTCTGATAGCCGAAGATTAAGTGTTAAATGTCCTAGATTTGGCAACGGCTGTAACTGGAGGGTTAGGGCCATTTTAGGGAAGAAATCAAATGTGTGGCAAATTACAAAATATGATGGCCCTCATACTTGTGTTAACCCTGCTCTTTCCCAAGACCATACTAAATTGGACTCCGATATGATTTGTTCTTGCATTTTAGACATGGTCAGTGTGAAACCAGACGTGCCTATATCTTTAATTATTGAAAGGATTAAGGCTATGTTCTCATACAAGGTATCATACAGGAAAGCTTGGAAGGCTAAACAAAAGGCCATTGTTAAGGTATTCGGAGATTGGGAGAAATCATATCATATGTTACCTAGATGGTTAGGTGCATTACAAATGTACATGGAAGGCATTGTGGTTGAGATTCAAACAAATCATTTTGTTCACCACAATCGTGTTGATCCCTCCAAGCAAATGCTTCATCGATTATTTTGGACATTCAAGCCATGTGTTGATGGATTCCCATTTTGTAAGCCTATTATTCAAGTTGATGGTACACACTTGTATGGGAAATATCGTCATAAGCTGTTAATTGCCACAACACAAGATGGAGATCGACATCCGTTGCCACTTGCATTTGCTATTGTGGAGGGGGAAACAAAGGATGCTTGGAGTTGGTTCTTAGGTTGCATTCGAACACATGTCACTCAACAACAAGGGCTATGTCTGATTTCTGATAGACACGCTAGCATATTGGAGTCAGTTAGAAATCCACACTTAGGTTGGCAGCCGCCTCACGCCTATCATGTCTTCTGTATTCGACATATTGCTAGCAATTTTAATAGCAGGTTCAAGAATGTGGTACTTAAAAAACATTTGATAAATACAGGTACATTTCATATTCCATATTTAAGGTTCCATTTCTTAAGTAATAATGTGTCACGCAACTAATGATGTTAAAGTCTTTGTTGTACAGGATATGAACCTAGTAAGACCAAATATGCATCCATGCTGGAGAAGTTGACAGTTGATGAAGATATGTCCAATTGGATTAATTCAATCCCTAAAGATAAATGGTCAAAGTCATTTGATGGTGGCCGAAGATTTGGACATATGACTACAAACTTATCCGAGTGTATTAATGGAGTCTTGAAGGGAGGCAGAAACCTACCAATAACTACATTGGTTCATATGCCATTTTTTAAATTGGTTGAGTACTTTGTTTGCCGTAGTCGGAAGGTCCATGAACAAGTTACAAGTGGACAAGTGTATACTGATGATCTTGTCAAATCTATGACTGCAAACAATCTAGTTGCGAGCTCCCATCAAGTGCGCGATTATAATAGAGAATCCACAAGATTTGACATACAAGAGGCACGTCATCCTATAACACAAGCTGGGGGCCGAAGATTTACTTTAAACCTTAATGAAGGATGGTGTGATTGTGGTGATTATCAGGCGTTACATTACCCATGTTCTCATGTTATTTCTGCATGTGCTGCTTTGGCCATTAATCCTATGGAATATGTTCATCCAGTTTATAAGTTGGAAAATATTGTCAAAGCTTACCAGGGTCAGTGGTATCCAGTTAAGGATGAGCCTTTTTGGCCCCCAGCTCCACCAATAACATTAGTAGCAGATCCAGCTTTGCTTCGGGCACGGGGTCGGCCGAAGTCAACCCGTATCAGGAATGAGATGGATTGGATTGAATCAGGACCAAGACAAAGATGCCGTTTATGTGGTGAAGAGGGACATAATCGTCGTAGTTGTCCATCTCGTAGATCAAGAACTTCTGGAGAAGGCCCTTCTAGTTGATTTGAGCTTTAGTTTATTATGTGTAACATTGAATTTTAGTTTATGATTATCATTGTACTTTATAACGACTGAACATTAGTCATTGAACATTAATCATTGTACTTTATATTTCATGTAATGAATTACTCACTTTTATGATGCATTAGTCAATGTATGAGTATTACTGTGTGATGACTGAACATGATTTAAATTGACAATTATTACCAGGAGACATGACTTTAGATCCATCGCGCCAGGAATTGAAACCAGGGCCCGAGGATCCGTCCTTACTTGTATTGCAGCCAGTTCATATATCACAACATATATGGAATGGATCGGTATATTATGTTATATAATTAATTGAATTTGAGTTATTATGTTTAAGCAAATGTTTTCAACGAACCTCTAATTGTTGATTATGTTTAATCAGGCTGATCGATCATTGCGTGTCAGACGTGCTCACAAATATAAGCACGATCCGCCACATGACGCTCTCATTCCATACCTACAGCTATCAGGCTTCATTGGCGTAGCCCATTGCAGTTATTTCCCAGTTGACCATTACCTCATTAGTGCATTAGTTGAGAGATGGCGGCCTGAGACGCATACATTTCATCTTCCTGTTGGGGAGTGCACCATCACTTTGGAGGACGTGTCTATCCAGTTAGGTCTTCCGATTGATGGCTTACCAGTGACTGGGAGTACTTATCACGACTGGATTGATTTGTGTGAGAGATTATTAGGCGTTAAACCCCCTGACGATGAGATGAGGGGTGGAGGGCTTAGTATGTCATGGTTGAGTAGCTACTTTCACACTATCCCACCTGGTGCAGATGAGATAGTCCTGCAGCGACATGCGCGAGCATATATCTTGAGATTGATCGGGGGCATGCTGTTTCCAGATAAGTCTGGAAGATATGTACACTTGATGTATCTTCCACTCCTTGAGGATCTTACTGCTGCAGGCCAGTATAGTTGGGGATCTGCATGTTTAGCTTACCTGTACCGGGAGTTATGTAAGGCCACTAACTATGATACGAGAGACATTAGTGGTGCATGTATCTTACTACAGATGTGGGCATGGGATAGGTTTCCCCTCCTTGCTCCAGCATTGTTAGATCCTGATGATGATGACATTATTGTGCATGCGATTGATCGTGGCCAGTTTCGTCCACTTGGATATCGGTAAGTTTATAATCATTTGTTTTTATTAATATATACATGGATTTATATTCTTATTTGTTAATATCATTGTTACTTGCGCATTGTAATAGGTGGCATTGTCGTAAGAGTTTGGCAGAGACTCCACTTCACGTCTTATCGTATTATCGACGCCACCTGGATCGTCTCAAGAAATCTGAGGTATGTAATGTTGTAAACAATCCACTGATTAAATTTATTATAACACTCATCGATAAACTTAATGTCTAATTGTCTCTTTTATGTAGTTCATATGGCAGCCATATACAGATGAGCTTGTATCCACGCTTCCAGCATTCTGTGTTGCTGACAGAGACTTGTGGCGAGCTGTGGTTCCACTTATATTCTTCCACATTGTTGAGTGGCACCAACCAGATAGGGTCATGCGTCAGTTTGGTCTTAATCAGCCAATACCTCGCGCACCACATCAGCCTGACCATTTGCATACCATTTCTTTGAAGGGGAGGTATGATGAGTATTGGCCTAGAGTACACAGGCAGTACATAGCTATCTGGGATAGTCGCCAGGATCATATCATTACCGGTGAGCCATTGACTCAACCTTTGGGGGTACATTCGGAGTACATAAGATGGTATAAGCGGGTCACTAGACGATGGATTACTCCTATTGCAGCTAGTATTGGACTTGTGGTACGTAGATTGTCTATTGTATTTGCACATGCAATTTGTCTCTTTTATCTAATGTTATTGCATTTTCTAGGCTGATACTGCAGAGATGCAATATAGCTGGACTACACCGGAGGGTCATTCTGCCTTTAACCTTGACAGCCTTCGAGAATCAGCTTCATTTATTTTAGCCGCATTAGATGAGCATGATCGTATCGCAAGCGACCAACTACAGAGAGCTCCCCGCAGCAAGTGAGATTCCCTGTGCCACCACGATGAAGATGAGGGTAGGAGTCAGAGAAGGAGGAGAACGGGGTTAGCTGATTCGAGGAGACGTGTTGAGTCATCACAACAACACGTTCAGCTCTCTCAACCATCAGATACCCCTACTCCACAAATACCTCAGCCACCTGTTGCTACACCTTATACTTTCCCACCTACACACCCACCATATCCTTATCCGTCATACTCATCATATCCTTATCCACCTTATCCATCTTATCATTACCCACCATTTCCGTATCCAGGATATCCGTATCCACCACATGCTGCTCCATCTTCTTCATACATTCCATCACAGGCAGGCCCTTCTCATCCACCACCCCAGGCAGACCCTGCTCATGTACCTCCACAGCCTGACTACCCTCACAGGCCGCCACAGTGACATCCTTTATATTATGTATTATCATTGTTGTCTTAGGTTTTACTTTTTATTACCTAACATTAGATAATTATTATTATGAATAATGTATTGCATTTCTATATTTGGTTATACTTGGATATTGTTGGATTGATTGCTGGATTGATTGTTGGATTTATAAATTTGGTTATACAGGTTTTGTTTTATTAATTTGTTTGTTGGAGATTTATATTTGTTGGATATATGGTTATACAGGTTTTGTGTTATTAATTTGTTTGATTGATTGTTGGATATATTTATATGTTGGATTGATGGTTGGATTTATATATTTGATGATACAGGTTTTGTTGTATTAAATTTTAGGATTATCTTTAATCAATTATTTTTTTTCCCGGTCTATCATTATCACGTCAATGACGTAGGCGTGATATATTTTATCACGTTAGTGCTTTCAACGTGATTATACATATCACGTCAGTGCTTTTAACGTGATTATGCTATGTCACGTTAACACGTTTGACGTGATGACGTGTATCACGTCAACACGGTTGGTGTGATGACGTGTATCACGTCAACCGTGTTGACGTGATGACGTGTATCACGCCAACCGTGTTGACGTGATACACGTGGAATATTAAAAAAAAAAATTGCCAACGTGGCAAAAACGACAGTATAGGGGTAAAATGTTTTAAATGAGTGGTATTTTGATAAATTGTTTCCTAATCTACTGTAGTTAGGCCAAATTGCCATGAATGTAAAGCCAATAGGGGAAGGGAACCCTCGTAAAATTTTATTTTTTATTAATTTATATTTAATTTTAATGTATTATTAGTATGAAGAAAACAAATAATTACAATCATTTAATCATATATTATTAAAAAGGGTTGTTCATGATAATAAATATCTAAAATGTTAAAATATTTTAATAATATGTTAATACATAATTAAATAATATTGCAAATAATTTTATATTGAAATTAGATAAATTTAAACTATATTTATTTACGTTTAAAGTTTAATTTTGATTTACTATTAATAAATTTTTTTATATTATCATTTAATAATATTTTATCACATCATTTAAAAAAATTGACCTCATAAATAACTATTATTATAGTAAAATCTCTTTCATAATTTATTAATTATGATTTCAAGTGATTTGACATCTTTATTAATTTGATATAATTTTATTTTTCAGATTGAGATCCTCTAAAATGAAAAATGCACTTTAAAGAGTAAAGTAAAAAATGATATTCATTGATAAAAAAATAAAGGAGATAAACTCTCGCATGTGCATGATTTGTTATATACTTATATGTGTGCTTGTATTTTATAAAATTCAAAATTGTTGATTTTTTTATCAAATATTTATTTTTTACACTTTACTCTCTAAAATGTACTCCTCATTTTTCAAGGATACAAATCCTTATTTTTGAATTTGTGAAATAAAGCCTTTTCATATTTTCTCCATTAGAAGATGACCCATGGTTTTTGTTTACCCATATCATCATGATCACGAATATAACTCAACTTATATTTGTTTTGTTATGATTGTAAATCGAATTTACGGCACAGCCCATTTGGCCTAAAACTACTTTTGAGCCAAGTGTTTGATCTATGACTTTTAAAAAATGATATTTTAGTATGACTGAAATAAAAAAATGTTTGATTTTGGTACGTGTATTAAATTAATTAATTAATAATTTATTTACAATTAGCTAATAATTTATTGTTAATTTATACTTAATATTTGATTAATTGTAAATATATTATTAATTAAATTAATTTAATACTTAACTAATTTAATACACAAATTACAATGAAAATCTTTTTTACTAAAATGCATTGAAGTATCATACTCTTTTAAACAAAATTTGGGTCGGGCCAAATATATGAGCCCACATATAATTGATCAAAGTCAGCCTATCTTAAAAAAAGAATGTTGACTCAAAGGGGTCATCCGAATATGTTTAAATAGAGTAGTTTATGAGTTTTTTTTTTCATTTTAATAAACATTCTCTTATTTTGAGGAATTTTTAAAATGTAAATAATAAAATAAGATATTATCATGCAATATTTCAATTATCACTTATTCATTTTTTAATTTTTTAAATTTAAAAATAAAAAATTAACACTTCGCCTCTTTTTCTCTTCAAACTAACATAAGTACCATACTTTTTAAAATGCGCGTAGATGTGGGAAAGCCGTAATAAACTAATATTTAACAACAGATAGTATTTGTGATTGTAAGTTTTATTTTCCTATTTTTTATTGAGTTTTAAAAAAAATCTCATAAAAACTCAGAATGCAAGCAGCACATCTGCAATGACAAAATTACAACATGTAGGTAATTTATAATTAAAATAAATATTAAAAAAATTGATAAATTCCATCCTAAACTTTTTACTTTATTTACAATATTCTATCGACATTTTTTTGGTTGATTCTATCTACATTTTTAATTTCACCAAATTTACTCTCAAAGTTTAGAATTTACTTAAATTTCTTTATGCAATTGTTGTTAGCTTAGTTTCAAGAAATAATTAGAGAAAACATTGAGGGCCAAGATGGAGTTAACTCAACTGTGTATTTTTTGTCTCGAAAAAGTTTGTGTTCGAAAACCATAAATCTCCATTGATGTTGTTTTTTTAATCTAATCTATACATTTTTGAGGATATGCTTGATATGATAATTTAAAATTCTGAGACATAAAAAATGTCTAAACATTTAAGATATTATATACCAAACACATTCTGAAATAAATTTAATATAGGAGAAAACTTAAATAAAGTTCTTTAAGGATATGTTTGGATAGAGTTTGAACGGAAAGGAATGAGATGCATAATTTTTCATTTTAAATTTATATTTTTTTTATTTGATAAATTTTTTAAATGAGAAGAATAAAGTGAGTGACTATCATGTAACATTCTAATCATGTCTTTTTCATTTTTATAAAATATTTTATAATTATCTCAATTTAAAAATAAAAGATAACTCATCCTCTTTCTCCTTCAAACTCATCCAATCCAAACATACACTAAGTGTTTGTAATATTGTTGTCCTATTAAAATATAACATTTGTATTATTTTTTACACTTTTGTACCACATCATCCTCATTTTTGAAACAATAATGTACATGTTATATTTTAATAAAAAAATAATACCAGAAATACCTATAGAACTTTATCTAAGTTTTGTCCTTTAATATATTAAAGACCATATTAATATCAATGATCAATAAAAGATTAAGTATACACTATAACATTAAATAAAACTCAAATGATGAGAAAAATAAGGTTTAATTAGCAATTTAGGTTTGTAAACACCACATATAAAATTTGAGCAAAATCCAATGATAATGGCATGATTAACTATTTTTTTTTTATAAATATTTTCCCCTTATTTAAATTACCTTGGCATCCCCCAAAGGATGCTTATTAATTAATAAGCTATATAACATGCAAAAAAAACATTTTTTTTATATAATTTAATGTAACTGTACAAAAGTTTCCGTGAAATTAGTCCCATATATATTGACATTGTGGCAAATTTAATCCACAAAAATAAAATAAAGCCCTGTCAAACGGCGTCGTTTCCGGGACCGATCCTGCATCAGACCAAAGATTCTCATAACAGAAATACCAGAAAGACCATTTCAGAGGCGCAAACAGAGAAAAGGAGAGAGAGAGAGATAGAGATAGAGATAGAGAGACAGAGAGAGAGATGGCGACCAACAATGGAAGCGAAGAGAGAAGACGAAGGATTGCAGAGAGAGGGTCGGATCGCATGGCCTTGATTACGGGTCGGATCCAGAGCCTTCCTCCAACACCACCGTCCTCAACCCATCACCACCACCCTCCTCATCACGCGCGCCCTCAATCCTTATCCGCAGCATTCGATTACCACCAAGATCACACTGATAATCACGTTCCCCCTCGTCATGTGCGCCCTCAATCATTATCATCAGCATTTTCTGCGGATTACCACCTAGATCACACTGGTACGCAATATTTTTCTTTTCTGGTTGGTTGATTTGATTGATTGGACAATGGATATCCATAATTTTATAAAGGGTCTAATAAAAATTGATTTTTTTCTTTTTTCTACAAAGGGTATTTTGTATTTATATTTTACTTTCTATTTCTATGAGGACATCGTGCAGAATTTGCAACAACTCAGAAATTATTGTGATGAGTGTGTAAGAAATCTGTTTGTGTAGATAACATTACTTATTATAACAAATATGTTACATTGTTACTGTGGCAAACATGAAACATCAACTGTGCATGAATGTGAATCTACGTAGATTCTCAATTCCGTCCTAATCATATGTTTCTTGCTTTAGTTTTGTTTAATTTGATTTCCATTCTTAGAATTTGAATGCCAACAATAAAAGGAAAAAGAAATAGAGGCGAAAAAAGGAAAAGCAAAAAATTTGAATGAATAGATAGCATGAAGAAAATGAAGGTCATCATGTGGAAAGACATTCAGATGCATCACCTCTACAATTGTAAATTTTATTTATGGGAATAGTAAAACATGTAGGAGTTCCTATATTTACAATGATTACACAGACCTTCCTTGTAAAGTGATTTTAACAGTATCTTCAAGTTATAAACAACTAAGGCACTAAAACTCTGTAACTAGTATTTCTGTGAGAAGTAATATTGTTAATCTTTGCTCCTTTAAGTATCACCAAGCTGCCTGACAAAATAAAAGACTACGTTTACATTGATTTTCTTTTTATCAAATATCTTTCTGACACTGTCATTTTTGCAGTGACTCGAACCCGCCCTGAGTAAATCTCTTGTCAGGAAAAAACATTACTTTTATTTGTTGGACTATACATATTGCTTATTTGCATTTAACTGGATTCGTTGGGATTTTCAGGTGGTGCTGAAGATAAACATGATGCCTCTAGTTCTTCCACACGGCTAAAACATCAGGCCGGATTTAAGTTTTCAAACTTAAACAATTTCGACATCAAAAGTGAAGTGGAACCTCTAATACATGATTCTGATACTAATTCAGAAACCAATCATCAAGTGTCTGAGGATGATGGTGCCAAAATAAAACCCTCTTCAGTCACATCAAGAGCTCAAAATGCAGCAGTTGGCACAAAGCAGCTCCCGAAACCTGGCAGGCATAACCCTCCTTTTTTCTCTTCAAGAGAGCTGAATTCCTGCATTATAGCTTCTGAGACCACACGCGCTCTTAGTGCTCTGATAATAGCATTGCTCGTAGTTTTTTTTTACATGATTTCAGAGAGTATTGTAGCCTCAAGGCCTCTTTACATAGTCCTGTTAACTGATATTACGATTGTGCTTGCTCGCCTGTACCGTGAAAAGGCAAGAGCCTTAGAAGAAGCTGAGGGAGAAAGAATTGAAGCTCATGGGGATGGGCACAATTGGGGAGATGCAGTAAAACTCTTGGAGAGAGGATTGGTTGTTTACCAGGCCATTAGAGGTGTTTTTATAGATTGCAGTATTTATGTAGTGGTTGTCGTATGTGGCATCTCCTTGATGTAGCTCTGGCTGGTTGAGTCCTTGCAATATTCTCCTTCCCCTTTTGGGCAAGTATCTGCTCGCAAATAATTTTGTTATAAATTCTTTGTTTTTTGTATCCTTGAGGACTATAGTTTTGAATTCACAGTTGAATTAGGCATATCATCTTTCTATCAAATTCTTTATCTTCGCTGAAAGCCTGAAACCATTATATATATTCTGAAGTCTACTATCTAATATATTTGCATACATTACATGAATGTGTGAGCAGTGCTCACTGAGTACCTAAGCTATCTACTTTGATGCTTAAATGGCGCAGCCACACAAAGTTTAATGGAAACCTAACATGAGAACTTCTCTGTACAGGCTATAAGGTTTGAACACTTAAAATGGTGTCTTGGAACCAGCATATGATATGAAAATAGGTGAGATTTTTCCCAGATGCAAAATTTATTTGGTACATTTGAATCTGGCAAGGATTATAATTTGCTTGGTGAACAATTGCTCTAAATTTTTTGGGGGTAATAATAATTGTTCCCAAGTTTGGGGATGCTAGAAATTTTATTAAACAGCTGCACTGTTTTCTTTATTCTGAGTTTTCTGTGGTGATCCACAGAAAATTTATCAAGCTTCGAAACTATATTACATAATTAGATACGTCAGCAAATAAAACAAAATGTAATTGAAAATAAAATACATTGACTGATAAAAATATAAAGGCTCAATTATACTTCGGATTCTTGAAAAATACTTTAGTTTTCAAATGGGTCCTTAAAAAATAAATTATTTCAATTTTGCCCTTAATTTTTTTTTTCATTTTTCAATTAGGCATAATCACTCTAAACAAACTAGAGGTATTTTTATTTATGTTTTCTTTGAACGCAAACGCCTTTTGTGAGAAGGAAAAAGTTTAGCTGTCAGTAAAAGTGCTTTCAAAGGCGTGCAGGACATTTGCGTTGGATAAAATCGGAAACAAATTGCAAGGCATTAACAGTTGACTGGCACATCCACAAAACATTAGCCACATCAGCATTTTCTGTCAAGGATTTGAGCATCTCGTGTGATTTGGACTCAATTGAAAAGTTAAAATATTTAAAGGACACAACTGAAAAAATTAATTTTTCAGGGACTTATTTAAAAGCCATATTTTTAGGAACCGAACGTGTAATTTATTCAAAATAAAAATGTTTAAAAATATATTTTATTTCAAATGCTTGAGCATATCTGTCCAGATTGATTTCTCTCATTTGAATTTATAATAATAGAATTATAATAAATAAATATAAAAAGATGTAGCATATTCAAAATAAAAGAATAAGCATGAAAGTATCTGGATTAGCCATAAAAAAAGTGTTTGTGACAGATTAGCCACCTACTGAAAATATGGTAAACATCATAAATATTCTATCAAATCTTTAAATCATTCACATTTAACAAAAAAAAGTAAAAATTTAAGCATTTTACTTACTCATTTGATATTTTAAAAATCTGATTTGAGTTTTTAGCCATGTGCATTGATCAGACCACATGACTAGCTGTTTCCTACTGGAGCTTGTCATCTTGCCTATTGTATACAAGGTTAGGCTTCCATAGCAATTGAGGGCTACCAGTACTACCAATTCAAAAATTTATGCACTGAACATAGCAATCATGCATGCCACTGTCACCTGAGTGTGCGGTTCAAGTGGTAGTAGAAGGTGGGACTTAGAGTAGATGTCTCAAGTTTGATCCTTCCAGAAGGTCAATAATCATGGTAATTATGGTGGAGCTGCGGCAGCTGCCAACTAACAATAGCGGATGAGCCCATGGAGCTGCCAATTATAATGGCAGGTGAGCCAAAATGATAAGGTTTCCTGTTATATCTCTATTTGAGCAGCGATTCGGTTGTATATTTTTCTTGCTCCTAATTTTATCTGGCTGCAATTTGAGTGTCACTTAGAAGCATAGCAGATAGATAGGACAAAGAATTGAATTTTGATCTCTTTGAAAAGCTGACTTGATTCTTTATTGTGTAGTGAATTTATGGAGGACCTAAGTGAGGCTTTCTCTCTAATTTGGAAGCCCCTCACTAGACAACTAATTGACGGGTGAACTGCAGACATTTATAGTTAGACAGCTTGGTCTAAAGTATATAG
The DNA here is from genome assembly GCA_023212625.1 of Styphnolobium japonicum. Taxonomy (NCBI): domain Eukaryota; kingdom Viridiplantae; phylum Streptophyta; class Magnoliopsida; order Fabales; family Fabaceae; genus Styphnolobium; species Styphnolobium japonicum. The sequence continues at coordinate 5,484,796 of JALBWW010000007.1, read as the reverse complement.
GAAGGTATGGTATCGCAAGGACAACCATTAAATTCCATGAGCCCCACTGCACAGGTCTGAAACCCTTCAGTGATAGGTAAGGTAATAGAAAAAAGGTTAACGGATTAGGATGCAAGAGAAAAGCTCCTATAGCTTTTGCTATTTCTATTTTAGCTATGTTTCTCTCTGCATTAGTTTCTAACATTAACTCAGGCATGAATGGAAGTGTCCTAAAACTTCAAAATGTTTAATTCAATTTCTTCACCACTTTGTATCCCTTTCGTCCGCTCATTAAATACCAGACTCAGATCCCACACAAAAAGAAGCCGAAGAAAAAGAAGAGAAGATAGGTGGAAAGGAAGAGGAAATAAATTCCAGGAGAGACAAGGGAAGGAGGGTTAGGTAGCATTAGCTCATGTTCACATAGCACATGGTTGTTGAGGTTACTGCTCTTCTGGATAGGCAGAGATAATGGTCCAAAAAGATCAGGAATTAGAGGACCACCATACAAGTTCTTCTTTAATGATTTTGTTGGTTGATCAACAGTAGAGGAATTTTGTGCAAGAGAAATATGATATCCTATTTTGTCACTATCTTGCAAGATTAGACCACAGAGGAGAAATAAAGTTTATAGTCCTCAGCCTCTACAGTATAAAATCCTTACATGGAGAAAATAAATCAATTTAATCTCAGGTTAATTATTAAGCTTCAACTGAGAAGGAAATGAACTCCATTTGGAGGTTAAATGTGCTTTTTAATTATAACCATTGGCAATGTTGCAATGTCCTAATCTTAAGCAAACAGGAACAAATACGGCAGCTCTGCTTATGATGGTTTGCTTCTTTAATGATATCGTAAATGTAGTTTTATACACTTGGATTGACACCAACCTGACTCAAAAGTTTTAGCTAATGAGTCAAAGGCCCCATCCAAACACCAAAGGAAAGAAAGTCTATGATCAACTACACCATATAGGAAAAAGATGAAAAAGAAGAAAAGCAGATGACAGGAAAAAGAAGAATTGGAAACATCACGGAACATCACTTTTATAACATCTCAGTCAGAGATTAACAAGATCGCCAAACTTATGTACAACTACATCATAATTCATCGGAAAAATGAAATTTTGAGTCCAAAAAAACTCGAAATTACACTATGTTGCTTTTATCATTTATCTCCATCATCCACCACTTCAGTCTTCTCAAAAATCTTGGAGGGCACTGCAAATCGAGCTGAGAATGACCGAGAAACATTATCAGGGTCGGTGGAATAGCCATCATCGAAGTTCTGTGAGTAGGAGCTGGGATCGTATTGGACATGAACCACAGGTGAAGAGCTGAAAAATCTCCTCTTTTCCCTCTTGATCTTCCTCCACAACATTCTCCAGTTTGCCATCTTCAATCTGGTCACAAATTCATTGACGCACACAATGGGATCGTAGCCAATTCTCTCATAACATGGCCAACTGCTGTTGTTTCTGGTGCCTAGACAGTGGGAACTTTCAAGGTTCATGGTGTAAAGAACAGAGAACCTAGGGAGCATAAAATGGTTTAAGGGACCAAGGTGTTTGAAGTGCATGCACTAAGGCTATTTATAGTTACAATGACCCCCCCACACGCCACCACAGCACGTACTTATAATTGGATAGGATCAAGATAAAGATTGTGGAATGCTATAATCTTGCAATATTAAAAATTTCTTAGGGTGTATGAAGTTGCATTTATATGACTTTTTGAAATTGGTCTGTGGCTTTAAGATATGTAGTCACATGGGGCATGGTTTGTACAGTAAGTTACTTTGGAGAAAGATATATAATGAATAAAAAAGTTGTTTACATGTATAGAGAAAATTGATGTTTCAAACAGTTTAAGTCCTATCCTATGTATTTGATGTGCCAGAATGTTATAAACAATATATTTCCGTAAGATTACTTTCAGCATTTCCGAGTCATTTGGGAGTCCAAAAAAAAAAAAGGATAACCCAGGAAATAAGCAACAATTTGAGGAATATTTTTTTTTTGGTGCACAAGTTTTTTTGGTTCAGTGAAAGTGCAGGATAAATAAACCTTAGTCGGTGCTCATAATTTAAATCTATTTAACCCTTTGTTTGCTCCTTTCATTTGTGCAAGGATTCAATTTGACATGCTTTTGAAGTCTTGCCGTTCTTTCACAATAAATCAAGTATAATATTATACATACTAACACATAATTAAATAGTTATGTCGCTTTTTATATTATTAGATTAACTTATAAATTTGTGCAGAATAATATTAATACTTTTTGTATAAATTTATATAAAACAATAATTTTGGTTAACTATTTAAAATTACTCTTAAATTATGCATCTTTGTTGGAATTGGAAGAAAAGGAGACGAAGAGAGTGGAGTGAATAAAGAAAACAGGAGACATATAGCAGGCTGATCAAAGTTCAGTTATTAAATGTTAGTGCCTGGGCATTTTCATGTTTTAAACGAACCCATTTGGCATAGTGATGCAGTTACTGAAGTAATAATATTAATGTGTGTCACCCAACCTGTTGGCCCACTCCCTTCCCTGATCAATGTCATCACCCTTATTTTTTTTTCTACTCCCCCCCACACCATACTGCTTCTTCTGTCTCGACCACCCTAACCAAAAGGAGAGTTATTAGTATTGCTTGAGAAGAATGGAAGAAAATAAAGTTGATGAAGAAGAAAGTAAAAATTCGGAGTGCAAGTCATATTAAAAGATTATAGATGAGTGCGTGGTTTTGTATCTTTTTCTACATTTACATTTTTCTTATTATTTTTATAATCAATATCCAAATAAGAGAGAAGAAAATTATTTTCTGCATTTTCTTTTCATGATATGGTACTGGAATCAACATGAAAAATGATGTAGTGTCGTGGAAGTGCAGGCTAAGTCGTAGGTTTTAGATGAGGAGAATTGGATCAGGCAATTTTACTCTGTTTTTTTCCTTCAAAATTTCTCATTTTTTTATTCTTTTGATTTTTCAATTTTTGGATTATTTATTTATTTTTTAAACTTTTAAATTGGTTAAATAAATAAATTAGACTTTTTTTTGAATTTTTCTAATATGACTTGAACAAATTAAGATGTTCACAATCAACATTAGAAGAATTTTGTGCAAGAGAAATATGCTATCCTAGTTTGTCACTATCTTGCAAGGTTAGACCACAGAGGAGAAATAAAGTTTATAGTCCTCAGCCTCTACATTATAAAATCCTTACAAGGAGGAAATAAATCAATTTAATCTCAGGTTAATTATTAAGCTACAACTGAGAAGGAAATGAACTCCATATGGAGGTTAAATGTGCTTTTTAATTATAACCATTGGCAATGTTGCAATGTCCTAATCTTAAGCAAACAGGAACAAATACGGCTGCTCTGCTTATGATGGGTTGCTTCTTTAATGATATCGTAAATGTAGTTTTATACACTTGGATTGACACCAACCTGACTCAAAAGTTTTAGCTAATGAGTCAAAGGCCCCATCCAAACACCAAAGGAAAGAAAGTCTATGATCAACTACACCATATAGGAAAAAGATGAAAAAGAAGAAAAGCAGATGACAGGAAAAAGAAGAATTGGAAACATCACGGAACATCGCTTTTATAACATCTCAGTCAGAGATTAACAAGATCGCCAAACTTTTGTACAACTACATCATAATTCATCGGAAAAATGAAATTTTGAGTCCAAAAGAACTCAAAATTACACTATGTTGCTTTTATCATTTATCTCCTGTTGAAATTTAAATTAAATTTGTGCCTATTAACATGCCTTTAATTCTTAAACATCATGTAGACAAAATTAAGATTAATATGAAACATGTTCTTCATAAAGCACAAACCCAAAACCATATTCTATGTATAAACCTATGCCAATTCAAGATAATGAATAAATGCGGAAGCGTACTTGAAGGATCCATGAGATCTTGATTGAAAGGATGACGCCCTTGATAAAGTAATGATCTTCCAATTGTAGAATTCCTTATGTTATGCCTTAGATCCTCTTCTAATGGGATGAAGAGAAGTAAATTATGCTGTTCTTCTACAATTGGGGACCATAACCCCTATATTTATAAGAAGCACATGTCCTTTCATGAAGAGTAATGTCTCTTTGAGTTCATACCCTTTCATGAAGAGTCATGACTCTTATATTTTTCTTATTTCTATTTCAGCCCATCATAAAAATAGAAATAAGACTTTTGGTATCTACACAATATTTTTCATGATAATTATGCCCTTTGCCATAACACTTTAATCCAAATAGATCACTTTGATTTTGGCTACTTAAATAATGGCTTAACACATTTAATCATTACATGTGTGACCCTAATTTATTATATATTTGTCTAACAATCTCCCACTGGGCCACATATGTATTCTTATAAATGTGTTAGACTTTATGAGCTCAAAACTTTGTCATCATAAATATAGGGCATATCCGAACAATCTCATCCATTAGTTTTATCAATATAGGACCAAAGCGGCTTTTGTTATATCTATCATAACTGAACCCATCAATGATCACTAATATCAACATAACCAAATGACATAGATCAATCATGAAATGTGTAGCATGAAAATCACATGAAGGTGATGCATGTACATGTCGATTTTCAAGTCCCCACTGTACTTTAGTGAGATCATTTAAAAGACATTATCGTACAAAGTGTAATAAACTAAACACCAAACTTTATTTTTTATCAGAAAAATATCCAAATACAAAAGTACTCATATATATATAATCAAACATAGAACATATAATACAAAAGTGATAAACTCCCACTAAACCAAAGATTCCTCATATTCTAAGACACCCATGTGAGTAGTATGCTCATGAAAGACCTTGGGTGAAAGACCCTTTGTAAGAGGGCAGCTTTATCATGGAGTTTGTCCTAAGTGTTCTATGGAAATCTGTCCACTTTGTACCCTCTCCTTGACAACTAAGAACTTGATGTCAATATGTTTTGACTTGGTCGAGCTCCTGTTATTATTGGAGTATAAGACGGCCGATTTGTTGTCACAATATAACTTAAGCGGTCTTTCAATTCCTTCCATAATTCGCAGCCCAGTGACAAAGTTCCTCAGCCAAATCCCATGATTTGATGCCTCATAACATGCTACAAATTCTGCTGCCATGGTGGACGAAGCAATATGAGTTTGCTTGGCATGCGCCAAGTAATTGCACCACCAGCCAACAAATAGATATAGCCCGAAGTGGATCTTCTACTATCTTGGCATCCGGCAAAATCAGAGTCAGAATACCCAATGATCTCCAAATAGTCTAACCTCTTATATGTGAGCATATAATCTCTTGTTCTCTTCAAATACCTCATAACCCTTTTAGCTGCTTTCCAATGATCCATTCCTGGATTGCTTAAGTATCTGCCTAACACTCCAACAATGTACGCTATGTCCGGACGCGTACAGACTTGAGCATACATTAAACTCCCTACAGCTAATGCATAGGGAATCTTCTGCATCTCCTGAATCTCAAGATTTCCTTTTGGGCACTGACTGAGACTAAATTTGTCTCCCTTAGCGACCGGGGTATCACCTGGTTTGCAATCCTGCATGCCAAACCTTTTAAGCACCTTATCGATATAGCTCCTTTGTGACAATCCTAGAGTACCTCGAGATCGATCCCGGTATATCTGGATCCCTAATACAAAGGAGGCGTCACCAAGATCTTTCATCTCGAAATTTCTTGATAGAAATCTCTTGGTTTTGTGCAATATGCCTATATCATTAGTGGCAAGCAGTATGTCATCAACATATAAGACCAAGAAAATGCACTTGCTCCCATTGAATTTGTGATACACACAATCGTCAACAACATTCATCTCGAAACCAAATGAGAGAATTACCTGATGAAATTTGTAGTACCACTGACGAGATGCCTGTTTTAATCCATAGATGGATTTTGTCAGTTTGCAAACCATCTTCTTTGGGTCTCCCAACACAAAGTTTTCTGGCTGCATCATGTAGATAGTTTCATCAATGTTGCCATTGAGAAACGCCGTCTTGACATCCATCTGATGAAACTCCAAATCATAATGTGCAACAAGAGCCATGATTATCCTAAAAGAGTCCTTCGATGAAACCGGAGAGAAAGTCTCTTTAAAGTCAATCCCTTCCTTTTGAGTATAGCCCTTAGCTACAAGACAAGCCTTATATCTTTCCACATTACCTTTCGAATCCTTTTTGGACTTAAATATCCATTTGCAACCAATGGGTTTCGCACCTTCTGGTAATGGGACAAGTTCCCAAACCTTATTGTCTTGCATGGACTTAAACTCCTCATTCATTGCTTCAATCCACTTTTCTGAGTTGGAATCTTGCATGGCTTGACGAAAGTTGATTGGATCATTTTCCATCATACCATTATTTTCCTCATGTTCTTGGAGAAATACGATGTAATCATCTGGAATAGCACTTCTCCTTTCTTTAGTGGATCCCCGCAAAGGTACTGGCTCTTGAAGCACTGGGTCTTGAGGATCTTGAGTTTGCTCTTCAACCAATTCATGTTGAATGGGAGATTGAACAACCATGTCTTGTAGAGGTTCAGGACTTGCTTCATCAGAAGCAAGCATGCAGATCGATTCACGGAATTGAAACTGATTCTTCCTAAAAAACAAAGTCTCTAATCTTATTTCTCCCCCCAAACTCAATATCCTCAAAGAACGTGGCAGTTCTCGTCTCAAAAATTGTCTTTAATTTGGGATCATAAAACTTATAGCCCCTGGATCGTTCAGAATAGCCGATAAAGTAACTGCTCAGCTTGATTCGGGTTCCAATTTCTTTTCATTTGGCCTATAAGGCCTTGCCTCAGCTGGACATCCCCATACATGAAAGTGATTTAGACTAGGCTTTCTACTTGTCCAAAGTTCATAAGGTGTTTTCGCAGCTGCTTTAGTTGGCACTCTGTTCAGAATATAAGCTGCAGTCTTTAGTGCCTCTCCCCAGAGTGACTCTGGTAAGGTAGAATGACATATCATACTCCTTACCATATCCTTAAGAGTCCGATTTCGTCTTTCAGCTACACCATTCATGCTAGGTGACCCCGGCATGGTGTAGTGTGGGATGATCCCACATTCTTCTAGGTACTTGGCAAATGGTCCCGGACGTTGTTCACCTGAACCGTCATATCTGCCGTAGTATTCACCACCACGGTCAGATTTGACTCTCTTAATTCTTTTATCGAGTTGGTTCTCAACTTCAGCCTAAAATAATTTGAACACGTCCAATGATTGAGACTTTCCATGTATAAGAAATAGGTATGCATATCTAGAATAATCGTTTATGAATGATATAAAATATTGTTGACCATTCCACGAAGGTGTTGGAAATGGCCCACAAATATCCGTATGTATCAATTCTAAAACATCTGTAGCTCTATATGCACCTAATTTCTTTTGTTTGGTCTGTTTGCCCTTAATGCACTCAACACAAACATTAAAGTCTGTAAAATCAATGGAATCTAGGATCCCATCTGACACAAGTCGCTCAACTCTATTTCTAGATATGTGACCTAGACGCTTGTGCCACAATGCTCCTGAATTTGCATTGTCAACTTTACGCTTAGTACCACGTGATTCCACGTTCAAGGTTTCATTATATGAAGCAACAGTATCAAGCAAATATAGATTGTCATACACCATAAGAGTACCAGTTCCAACAACATTTGAATTAATAGATAAACTAAATTGATTGTTTCCAAATGAACAATGATAACCAAATTTGTCCAACCAAGAAACAGAAACCAAATTCCGTCTAAACGACGGTACAACAAAAGTATCAATTAAATCCAAATAATAACCAGTACTTAACAACAACCTAAAATGCCCTATTGCCTCTACTTCTACCGACTTGCCATCTCCTACATAAATGCGTCTTTCAGCATCATTTCGCCTTCGGTAACTCGTGACCTCGCATTGAAACAACGATGTTAGTAGTAGCACTAGAATCTAACCACCAAGTGTTTCTAGGTAATCTGAAGCTAAATTTACCTCGAGCAGAGACCAAATTAAGGAACATACCTTTCTTTGCACGCCAGGCATGGTACTTGGTACATTCCTTCTTGACATGCCCGGTCATGCCACGTAAGAAGCAAGCTGTTGTTACCTTTATTTTGCTTCTTTTGTCTTGGACCCTTAGCGACTTCATTCTTAGCAACCTCATTTTTCCTCTTTTGCCCTTATCCTTAGAGGTGCTTGTCAAGTGAGCACTTTCTGTCCTTTCTTGCTTCATCTTTTCTTCCTCTTGCACACAATATGAAATGAGCTCGTTAAGAGACCATTTCTCCTTTTGACAATTGTAATTGATTTTAAATTGACTAAATTGTGTAAGAAGCGATATCAACACCAAATGCAGGAGTAAGTCATCTAACAACTCAAGCTTTAGAGCCTTAAGCTTAGAAGCAATATTAGATATTTTCATAATATACTCACTTACGTTTCTTTTTCCTTTATACTTCATAGAAATCAAGCTTTGAAGGAGTGTGCTTGTTTACGCTTTATCGCTTTGGCAAGCGTTTCTCAATTCGGCAAGGAATTCTTTGGCACTTGTTATCCCGGATATAGCACCCTTAAATGCCTCTAGAATGCCGCGCTTGATGATCATGAGACTCATGCGATTGGAACGGTCCCACTTCTCATAACTTTTCCTCTCTTCAGAGGTACTGGAGTCTGTAGGAGAAGGGGGTTGCTCCATCCTTAGTGCAAGGTCAAGATCCATGCAGCCAAGAACAATTAAAATGTTCTCTTTCCAGTCCTTAAAGTTGGTACCATTAAGGACCGGAACCGAATTCAGGTTAGCAAATACAGTAGCAATAGTAGCTGAAGTGAACAAAATAAACAATATAAGTATACTCACATCATAATCAAAATTAAATCATCAATAAATTCAAATAATGGCACAACTCATCTCAAGATACCTAGTGCAACATTAATATCAAGTCTTTGGACAGTAATATTAATTGCTAGTGGTACTCTTGTTGTAATGATCAAACATTGACAATAATGCATGTCAAATAATAAACCTATCTTTGGATTGATTTATCATTCACATGTACAACCTTATAATTATCACATGTTTACCATCACAAGTGTGTATGTAATCCGGCCAAATATTAACCTTCCTTTGGGCTGATTAATAATCGCATAGATACACATGCACATTAGCATTTAACATTTCTCATGAGCAATCTACACAATAGAGGTCACTTTGGTGACATTTTGTTTTAATTGGATCAGTTAAAATGTTAAACAATTATATAATCCGAAAATATGACTAATTATTTGAATTTATTCCGGTTTCCTTTAATATAACCGTTTGAACATGAACCGACACGACTTGAACCATGGCATAACGGTCAGCGTGTTGAAGTTACATGACCCCCTTGGGTCTCGGGTTCGATCCAGACAGAAGCCATGATTTTCACGTCTGTAATCCTTTTCCATAAGGATATGAAAATGCACAAAAAACTCGTGTCTGAGAATCGAACTCCATCCCTTTGAAACCATTCATGCGTTCAGACCACCAAGCCATGGCACAAACCAAGGTTGTAATGGACGAACTTTAAAATTTAAATTCAAAACAAAACGTTTCATAATCAAATGTACGAAATGGAAAGGGGATTGCAGCATGATGGATTGTAATTACCTTAAATCTAATAAACCCATTGAAGAAAGATGAATAAACATAAATGGTAAGCACAATTCATGACAACTAATTTCATCATGGAAGATCAAGAACACAAAATTTTTAGAAAAACTTGAAAACTCCATTGTTGAAACTTTAAACCTTAAAAAATCCTTAAATCATACATGAATTGAACATGGGTGGCTCTGATACCACTTGTTGAAATTTAAATTAAATTTGTGCCTATTAACATGCCTTTAATTCTTAAACATCATGTAGACAAAATCAAGATTAATATGAAACATGTTCTTCATAAAGCACAAACCCAAAACCATATTCTATGTATAAACCCATGCCAATTCAAGATAATGAATAAATGCAGAAGCGTACTTGAAGGATCCATGAGATCTTGATTGAAAGGATGACGCCCTTGATAAAGTAATGATCTTCCAATTGTAGAATTCCTTATGTTATGCCTTAGATCCTCTTCTAATAGGATGAAGAGAAGTAAATTATGTTGTTCTTCTACAATTGGGGACCATAACCCCTATATTTATAAGAAGCACATGTCCTTTCATGAAGAGTAATGTCTCTTTGAGTTTATACCCTTTCATGAAGAGTCATGACTCTTATATTTTTCTTATTTCTATTTCAGCCCATCATAAAAATAGAAATAAGACTTTTGGTATCTACACAATATTTTTCATGATAATTATGCCCTTTGCCATAACACTTTAATCCAAATAGATAACTTTAATTTTGGCTACTTAAATAATGGCTTAACACATTTAATCATTACATGTGTGGCCCTAATTTATTATATATTTGTCTAACATCTCCATCATCCACCACTTCAGTCTTCTCAAAAATCTTGGAGGGCACTGCAAATCGAGCTGAGAATGACCGAGAAACATTATCAGGGTCGGTGGAATAGCCATCATCGAAGTTCTGTGAGTAGGAGCTGGGATCGTATTGGACATGAACCACAGTTGAAGAGCTGAAAAATCTCCTCTTTTCCCTCTTGATCTTCCTCCACAACATTCTCCAGCTTGCCATCTTCAATCTGGTCACAAATTCATTGACACACACAATGGGATCGTAGGCAATTCTCTCATAACTTGGCCAATTGCTGTTGTTTCTGGTGCCTAGACAGTGGCAACTTTCAAGGTTCATGGTGTATAGAACAGAGAACCTAGGGAGCATAAAATGATTTAGGGAACCAAGGTGTTTGAAGTGCATGCACTAAGGCTATTTATAGTTACAATGACCCCCCCCCCCCCCCCCAACAACCACAACACGTACTTATAATTGGATAGGATCAAGATAAAGACTGTGGAATGCGATAATCTTGCAATATTAAAAATTTCCTAGGGTCTCAGCAACTGAAATTGCATTTATATGACTTTTTGAAATTGGTTTGTGGCTATAATATATGTAGTCACACGGGGCATGGTTTGTACAGTAAGTTACTTTGAAGAAAGTTATATAATGAATAAAAAAGTTGTTTACATGTATAGAGAAAATTGCTGTTTCAAACAGTTAAGTCCTATCCTATGTATTTGATGTGTCAGAATGTCATAAACAATATACTTCCCCAAGACTACTTTCAGCATTTCCGGGTCCTTAGGGAGTCCAAAACGAAGGATAACACAGGAAATCAGCAACAATTTGAGGAATATTTTTTTTTTGGTGCACAAGTTTTTTTGGTTCAATGGAAGACTAGGATAAATAAACCTTGGTCGGAGCTTAAGCGTGCGATTTTGGGACATAATTTAAATCTGTTTAACCCTTTGTTTGCTCCTTTCATTTGTGCAAGGATTCAATTTGGCATGCTTTTGAAGTCTTGGCCTTCTTTCTCAATAAATCAATTAAATATTATACATACTAACACCTAATTAAATAGTTATATCGCTTTTTATATTATTAGATTAACTTATAAATTTGTGCAGAATAATATTAATACTTTTTGTATAAATTTATATAAAACAATAATTTTTGTGAACTATTAAAATTACTCTTAAATTATGCATCTTTGTTGGAATTGGAAGGGTGAATAAAGAGAACAGGAGACATATAGCAGGCTGATCAAAGTTCAGTTACGTTCATGTTTTAAACGAACCCATTTGGTACAGTGGTGCAGTTACTGAAGTGATAATATTACTGTATGTCACCCGACCTGTTGGCCCACTACCTTCCCTCACCACCTTATTATTGTTTCTACTCCCCACCACACCATATTGCTTCTTCTGCCTCGACCACCCTAACCAAAAGAGAGTTCTTAGTATTGCTTGAGAAGAATGGAAGAAAATAAAGTTGATGAAGAAGAAAGTAAAAATTCGGAGTGGAAGTTATATGAAAAGTCAAACGATTATAGACGAGGCGTGGTTTTGTATCTTTTTCTTCATTTACATTTTGCTTATTTTTATAATTAATATCCAAATAAGAGAGAGGAAAATTATTTTCTGCTTTTCATTCTCATTCATTTTATTCTCATATTCTTTTTGTTATTCCTCTTTTCCGTTGCTAATGAAATCCTTGATGAGTGAAAATTAACCTTGGGTTAAAATTCAGATTAAAAACATAGTTATTTTCATGACTGAATATTTACCCACTGTTTCAATAATGATCATAATACAAGCATTGCCATTGGGGCACCATCTACTAATATATCATCTTACAATATGTGGCGCTTCTCATTGATTTATCCAAACTTAATTATATGTATAATATCGAGGGAGACTAACATCTTTTGAACCTTCACCCCACGGCTGCAGAGCCTCTTTGGCTAGCTCTTCACTGCAATCATAAACAGAGGCAATACAATAGAAGCAAATTCATGGACAAGGCAAATATTAAGACTGTATTATGATCCCACAAAGGCTAACTCTATAACAGTGTAAGCTTACCTCATAGTGACAATGTTGACTAACAATTCTATGCTTTTTTGTATTGACCAAAACCTCACATGATACTTTTGCCTGTTGGGATATTACAAGATAGAGAAGCATCAGCAAATTCAAAGTATTAGGAAAACTGAAGGAGGGCGGAGGGGAGGAAGTAAGAAAGTGAGTTATCAAGCAGAAGAGTTCAGGTGCAGATTGCAATGTGGAAGTTCTCCATTTGAAGCACTTTGGGTTTTCAACTCCTCAATGTGAAAGTTCTGTAAGGATTAGTTTCCCCCATTTTGAATCCAAAAGTTTCCAGTCATTTGGGTTTAGTGATCAACACCACTAGGAGTTCATTTGCACAAAATTAAATTAAATTAAATTAATTAATTTCCAACACACACACAAAAGAAAAAGGAAATTTTTTGAAAAGAAAGACCAACATGACTAGAACTAGGAGTTCAACAAAACTTCATAGATAAAACTTTTTACAGTTAACTTAAGGATTTAGGATTAAATCCTATCTTCGTTGAAGAAAGGATGCGTTTATAATTTTAAAAATAAATAAATTCTTACTTCTTACTATAATTTTGTGAGTTTTATGGTTTTTGTAAATCTACAGTTCTTTCTGGTGGCATATAAAAACAACGTTTCATTTTAAGATTAAATGTGTATTAGAGATATCATAAACTCACTCATCCAACTCATTTTCACGCGACGCACGTAAGAGCATGCACGTGATTAGTCTTAGCAGGTCACATACCTATGACACCTAATGTCTATAATAAGAACCTCCACTTATTAAGTAGGGACGAATCACACCACTCAATTTTCTAATCACAAGTACTTTGTCTACCTCAGAACATAAAAAATAGATAAATCTAACAAGTTATATTAAAGGATTTGTTTAGACGAGTTTAAGGAAAAAGATCATTTTTTTTATCTAAAAAAATATAACCTATTTCATATTTAGATGTAATATTTGAATTTTTTTTTAAATATTTGAACAAATTTTTTTAAATATAAATATCAAAATCTAACTATTTTTTTAGTGCTTCAATTTTTCTTTTAAGAAAATATTAACATATTAAAATATAACAAATTTTAATTTTTTTTACATTAAAAAAACACATCCAAAGTAACACTAAAATAAATAGTTGAAGCTGATTAATAATTTGAATACCTCGAAAGTGAGAGGGAGGTGAAAGAAGAGAAGACCCGCTTGGCCCTCAACCTGGGTAATAGTACGAAAGGATACCCTACCCTTGGCCAGGTCCTCCACCAGATGCACCACCTCAGGCATAGCCAGCTCACCATACTCCAGCTCACCTTCCACGTAGGACGACCCCCACCCCCTCACGTGCCCATCCTCCAACTCCACGTGCCCCAGCTTCTTGTCCCTATACCTCACCCCCACGTCAACCTCTGACAACTCCATCCAGCACGCGCCACCGTTGTGCACCCTCACCGCCACCGACAACCACAGCTCTACGCTCAGGCGCGGCACAGGGTGCACCTTCGCCCGCTTCACCTTTAGCCGCACCACCTTCAGCTCTGGCTTCGACGGCCATAGTATGAACACCGTGGCCAGGCACAGCAGCAGACCCACCGTTATGTGGACGCAGCAGCGGCGGGAACGAGAAACGACGTAGTTTTGATCCTGTTTTGATGGTGCCACTGCCATGACTTTTCTTTAAGAACGTGAAGTTCGTTGAGTGTGATGTGATTGCAGAGATGAGTTTGGTTTAAGACTTTTTTATTTTATTTTATGTTTTTCCATGAACGTTGCTTTACATTAAATTGAAGAGGGCACGTAGATGAAGGGTTTTTGAGTCTTTTTGTTTGAATGCTCGTTAATGAGTTTTTTTGTTTTGGTGTGGGAAATTGTGATGGGGTTTCCTACTTTGTATACCGTAGACGTATTCGGTGTCTGATATGCGATTCTCTTTATTCTTTAGTTATAATTCCCCTCAGCTTTCCTTGTGCTTGAAGTACAAGTTGGAATCTATTTTTGCTGTTAAAGCAAAATTCTTGAGTTCAAAATTATATATTTTAATCAAACTGCTAAAAGGGGTTGAATAGCATTACTTAACTGATAAACTTTTGTTATGTAGAGTCTGACTCTGACACACTCAGACCATATAGATTAGCTAGTACAGTTAAATATAACTTGTATAAGTTATTAAATTAACTTTAAAAAATAATATGAACTGTATAATGCACACTGAATACCCAAAGATGAATATGAAGGCAATCCTAACGTTGAGAATTACAAAAACTGGACTAACTAACTAACTAACTAGTTAACTAACAGTCAACGCTGAACAAAACTACCAGTCTCTCACCTTGTTCTGCGTCAAGTTTCCAATGAAAAATTTAGCTTGGAGTTTCTTTGATCTAGACTACTCTCCTTCATCCTAAAATTCTCTTCCTTTTCTGTAACATCTACAGTTTTGTTCAACCTAGCGGTATGGCAAGGCTTGAGATTGGGAATAAGATCATTCAAGCCAAGCTGGTGGGTATGTCTTACCTTATATCCAGAATTTTATTTTTCTTTTGCTTTCTGGTATCAGTCATTTTATTGCAAGTTGCCAGTGTACTTTTTCTTCCCCTTTCCACACTTTCCCTTGTTCCTATCCCTGAAATGATTATTGGAATGACATTTATACTTGCACAAAAAGCCATTACATAGTTAATTATTTATACATTATAAGATATTTTTTCATGTCTGTTACTTGAAGGAAGGAATAGTTACTGCGATTGGAAGAAAATTTATATGAAGAGATTGTTAATAACTAGTAAGTAATAAGTTTGAAATAGAAAAAGAATAAGATCAATATTTGGTTAGTGTAATTTGACCAACTTTTTAATGTGATAGTGGACCTGGAATCTCTTGATGTGCTTCTTTCATGGGTCTTCTGATCTGACACAAAGATTCACATAACAAGCAACTATTACGCTATCGAATTTGCTATTTATTTGGTTAATTTTCATCGAAAAAATCTGTTTATTAAGATCAGGCTCACAGATTAATAGAGCACACCTTCTCTGGCCCTAATTATTTTCTTATACAAGAGTGCTACATTTAATCTGCGAGCTAGTACTTTTCTCTATGTTGTCATGGGAGCTTGAGGGGCCTTGTTTCAATAGAATTAAGATTGGTGATAATTTTAATATGAATCAAATTACTGTTTATTTATATTGAGTTGCAGCAAACCAGCAGAATTATGAGTGCACCCAATTATATGAAGGAAAAAATGTGGCTTTGATTGTATACGTTGTCATATGAATACTTGTATTTGCTGAGGAACCAATGTGAATCTCAACTTTGACAGAAAACATCCCATGTCTTTCCTCTAAATATATGTCACAGGAGATACTGCTGTTGCTTACATACAACTTGGCTTCTTTCTGATATGCTTTATGTCAGATTGCTCATACACTATGGTCCTTAGTGGGATCTCTAGTGCAGTGTGCAAAGTTACTCGATATTTTGGATAATAAC
Source organism: Styphnolobium japonicum (assembly GCA_023212625.1). Taxonomy (NCBI): domain Eukaryota; kingdom Viridiplantae; phylum Streptophyta; class Magnoliopsida; order Fabales; family Fabaceae; genus Styphnolobium; species Styphnolobium japonicum. The sequence goes on along the minus strand of JALBWW010000007.1, from coordinate 5,468,778 downwards.
TTTGCATAAAACCTTATTTGATATAAGATATACCATCCAGGAAAAGCTCCATGCTTATGCACCCTTTTTTCTCATTGTAGGTACTTCTTGGGGACATGGGAACTGGAAAGACCAGTTTAGCATTAAGATTTGTAAAAGGCCAATTCTTTCATAACCAGGTTTACTTCTATTTGATTTCATTAATCAAAAGTTGCTTCCTTCTTTCATATCAGTGTACCGCCAACACAGAAACCACTACAGTTTAGGAACCTTGACATTAACCTACATACAGGAACCAACCATAGGAGCTGCTTTTTTCACTCAAATATTATCATTATCTGAAGCTACTGTGAAGTTTGATATATGGGACACGGCAGGACAAGAACGATATCATAGTTTGGCTCCTATGTACTACCGTGGTGCAGCAGCAGCAATTGTTGTATATGACATCTCAAGCATTGTGAGTATTCAGTTTGTTAAATTTGAAAGCATTCATCAATTCCAGTGTTAGTATGGTTTATTGGTTTACCAGTGGATCCAGTAGAAGTTGTGATATGACAAGCCTCTAAATTGTACAACACCTGGCTTTTATTGCAATATTGTTTGAAATCATTACAAAAATTGATAAAGAACTTGTAATGCTCTTCCTTCTAGGTCCATTTTCTATTAGAAGTAGCCAAAAGTTGCCAAAATGACATTGCCTGATTATTCCAGGTGATAATCTCAGATAAGCCTGAGAGAAATATTAATATTCTGCACTGTAAATGATAGAACAATATAACAGGAACTTTGGTCTCTAAGGAAATGTGTTTTAAAAAAGATATTCCTCCCTAACTTGCTCTTTCTTAAACAGCATGGATATCTGAAAACTCTTCTGTAAATTAATGATCATGGCTGGTGATGCTTGGCATTAATTCTCGTACACCTGATATGAATTACAATTTACAAGTTCGTTAAATTTCTGGGATGCTTGTCATCAGGCCATAATAATTGTCAGGGGAAAAATGTAGTTGCATGCATCATGTTCTCTTTGCTCTTGAATTCTGTCTGTAACCTCACTTTGAAGAAGGAAAACAGTAAAAGCAAGGATACTGAACACCTCATTAGTAACCTATACTTAGGAATATGTAACTCTACTGTTTCATTTATTTCATTCACATGAATCTTAAAACCTTTTCTAACTGTAGTTATCTTATATTTTCTTTTTTCAGGACACATTTGTTCGAGCCAAAAAATGGGTTGAAGAATTGCAAAGACACGGTAATGCCTTAACCACAGGAAATAAAAATTGCTGCATTGTCTTTGTCTACTAGTTGGCTCCTGGCAGAAGCCTTGGGTTCCACATCACATGATTAGTATACCGTAATGTTTTTTCACTAAATTAACTTAGAAACCAATTGAATCAGCGTTTGCAGATGATTAAGTGCATCTGTTAGTACTTATTGGTTCATCTCTTTTGTTCTTTTGTTTTGTTTCATTCATTTCTTTATTTTTGCTGAAAACTTATTGCTGCAACTCATGTTTGTACCTAATGAAATTTGAATTAAAGCTACTCTCCAAAACCGGCCACTCATAAGTCAATCACTAATTTATAAGTCTTTTTGGACATAAATAGCATTTTTGTATCTCTCTTTCATCACAGTTTCTATAACAACTATTTATTGATCTCTGCAGTTACAAATTCATAATGTTTATTTTGACTTTATGCATAGTTCCGTGAGAAACCACCACACTTCCCCCCCCCCCTCTTTTCTTTTTGCCTCATTTTGATCAATAACTCAAGCAAGTTCATATTGAATCGTTTAATGCCTGTCTCGCTATAGTAAAACCATAACCAATGCTTGTAGGAAGTCAAAAGTTGGTGATGGCATTGGTAGCAAACAAATCTGACTTGGAGCCGAAGAGAGAGGTTGAAACTGAGGTATTGTTGAGATCATCTTCCCGCTCTGTTCCTCGGCTCCTTTCGTTTTTCTTGGAATAAAAAAGTGTAGATTGTTTCTCTAAATGCATAGAATGATTACTATATGGGATACTCTCATTCTTTAACCAACAAGCAATCCCGTTCCAAGTATTTTTGTTTCTCAATTTTTACCTAGTTTTTTCCTCTCCTCTTCACTTCTCCATTTGAAAACATATCACTGTTTGTACCTTGTGAAGATGCAGTTTATTCCATGGCATTATATTCGTCATTTGCTAGTGCATTTTTTTTTCTTAACAGGATTTGTGGACCACGTTATATAATTGCAGTATGCTACAGAATACCCTTACATCTCTCTGGTGTTTCTAGTTCGTTTTTGTTTCCCTCTTTCTCTTTTTCGATGTAACTTGTTTGAGTATATTAAACCATTGCAGGAAGGGGAGCAATTTGCTCAAGAGAATGGAATGTTCTACATGGAAACATCTGCTAAGACTGCAGAGAACATCAACGAACTTTTCTATGAAATAGGTAAATGCTGAACGTCTTTTAAACACTTTGACCTATTCGAATTGGTGGGTCATTCAATATTTTCCTCTAAGAGTTAGTTTGAGAATATAAAGTAGCAGTATTAAATGGTTGTTCCTGCCTTCTAAATGCAGCTAAGAGACTAGCAAGAGCTTTTCCCCCAAAGCCTACTGGGATGAATTTGAACAATGAAATGCGAGATAGGAGAAAATATTTTTGTTGCTCAGCATGACATTCCCCATGTAATCAAGTCACAGGATAACCAACGGTGTCAAGGCGCCCGACTTCCATGTTTAATACCTCAGCCTCTGAATAACATGAATTCTGAGAAGGTTCCCCATGTAATTCACTTCTGTTTTGGATTCTTGTTTCCATAGTTTTCTTTCGAGCTGTATGAGGCTTTGTGTATAAATAAGTTCACGCGTAATGAATGCATTTCAATGCTGCTTAACATAAGGAGTTATAACGAATATTTTTCATATCTAAACCATTCAATTTGGCTGTGCGAAGAATACACATCAAAGCAGAAAGTGGAGAGAGCCTTAGGAATTTCCATTATATTCTGCATGGACCTTTGAGAATAAGCCTGATTAATTAAATACAGAATTTGTAACAATATATAAAGTCTTTCCATGGATTTATATTTGTCAATTAACAATTAGTACTTAGTAGAGAATATATTTTTCTCAGCCCTGCCATCATGATGATCAGGCAGCCAACTAGGGTGCTCCCTTGTCTAATCGAGGCAGTGCATATATTGTGAGATGACAATAAGATCATTTTTCCTGCTGCACGACCTTAATGCTTAGCTATGAGGTGGATGGCAAAAAAAAATGTATTTCATGAACGTAATATTTTATGGCCAGCCATCAGCATAACCGTTTATAAATACTGATCATATGTTTTCTCAGCAGCTTGTCCAAATGATTTGAGCAGATTTACACTAGCTACAAATATGCAAAAAGTACGCGGTATTATAAAATATTTACAATCTTGAAAAAATTGATTTTCACATTATATCATGGGCATCAATCCATTCAACTTCCAGAATCTTCAATTATATGATACAATTTCAGTTTATTTTACATCACCATGTGTAATTTTCAGGGCTCATCCCCAATCAAGAGATATCAAGATCAAGTGTAATATTATATTAACACAACCAAGATAAATATACTTTACCCAGAAAAGAAGAAAAAACTTAACATAAAAATACCCAAACCAATTCTCATGATGTGCTCTGGTCTGAACTTAGGTTCTGCGATATGGACCTTAGTTCGCTGTACATTTTGGAACATTCAAGAGAAAAATCCGACATAGCCCTAAAGAGCTCTGGCAAGCGATTTTTGAGACCTCCCAAAGATTTTTGCCTTACCTGGAGGCACTGCCTTGCATAGGCTTCTTCCTCCTCTTCCAACCTCCTCTTCACTTGGTCAACCAAAAACTGCTTCTCTATAACAACCTCATCGGGATCATTATTACCTTCTGCCCTGTCTGGATCAAGCTCATCTGGTATTTTCTTTTGCATATACTTGTGGTGCCAGTCTTCAAATTGCCTGGTTTTGCGGGCAAGCTCCTTTCGCGTCTCCTCACATTTTCTCTTCAAAACCATCTCCTCCCTTTGCTGTAGGAAAATAGTATCTATCACAGCAGCAAAGTTGGTTATGGCTGTCCTAGCAAGCTCATCAGGAAGTTTCTCTAGATGGTCATGCCAAGCATGGAGAAGGCCTTGTATGGGGGGACTTTTAACTCTTGGGGGAGAAGAAACCTTTTCCTTCAGACTGCTCTCAATTGGGATAAGATTTAGTTTTAACCAACTGTTTAGGGCCTTTATGTATCCCTTTTGATTGTTTACTAGCTTCTCAAATTGTGACTGCCACTCTTGCACAACAATCAATAGCTGGTATGTTCGGTCATGATGGTGCTCACTAGTTTCAGTAGGAGACTGGGAAATGTCCAGCGATCTCAGAAGCATCACAATACTTGACTGCTTCTCATGGTGGTCTAGCATGATTTTCCACATAATGGCCATCCTGCAGTCCATCAAAAACCACCAATATCAGCAGAGAAGTTTGTCTGTGTGTGCATGTGCTTGTTCAGTTGTACAGATCTGGGCTTTAGTCTTGATGGGATGGTATTACTAAACAAACAGCTTTCCTGAAGAAAGATGCAACTTACATTTTGCTTAAAGATTTTTTATTTTTCTTTCAAACATCAATCGTAATTTCAAACACAAGACAAGCATGACAGATGTAGAAGACTACCATTTTCTAAGGGTTTGATACAAGTATGCTAACATTGAAAAATCAATAAGGACCAGAATAAAGTAGCATCCCAAAAATTTGGAAAGAAACAGAAGTTTGAATCTTTCCACCAGAGAGATCCCCTGATATTGTGCAAACTACATAAACCAAGGACATCTAAACAAGATTTTGAGGAGTGGACTGTTTTAGAAAATTGAGATAGTAGTAATTGGGAAATTCAGGATCAAGTATATTACATATTGCATAAAATAATAGCAAAAAGAAAACTTGACAACATCATTTCTGAAAGAACAGTCCTGTTAAATTGATGAATAACTAGAGGTGAGATTAAAGTATTAGATGGATACAACAGATGGCAAGAATGAAGCAGCACTTATGCAAAGCTTATAGGAAAATATCTAACTACTTCAGGTGATAATGGTAGTGAGCAAAATAGCAATTGAATATTACTTCTGAAGATACATAAATCAAGGTAGAACTGATGAACTATGATAAAAGGGGCCCTTGAGCATCTGATGTCCAATAAAAGTGCAGGTTCAAGGTAGCACAACTGAAGGTAGAGCACAGCTGTCCTAATTATCCAAAATCCAATCAGCTATATTTAGATAGCCAACCAATTTAACTGCTATAACACAAAACAGCATATTTTTATCCAGTAAAAAAAGGATTTTGAAGTAGTCTCTAAAGATCAAACTATCTGCTATTGCAAGTACATATGCATATATATAAGAAAGTAGAAACAGCATTAATCTTAACTGAAACTAACACTTAAAAATTCAGGCAGCCCAGGGGAATGTTTCCAGTTCTATTAAAATTTCATCTCATATTACAGTTGTCTACAGAAAGTAAAGCCTTCTGACTTTCCTTCAATTTTAAAGTTTCCAAAGCACAAAGAAATTCATCTACAAAAAATATGTCTGGATTAATAAGCATCCATAATATAGTATATCAGAGATCTAAATTGCAAAGCACTTCTGCAAGGTTACAATAACAGCCGCATATAATTATCCAATTATAATTTATAAATACTAATTTATACATTATAACTCACCCATCAACAAGCTGACCAAGTCTTGGGTACAACTGTTGATCACGTAAACGGTTAATCTCTGAGACTGTTGAATCCAAGGATTGCATATCTACAATGTATCTTGTATGCAAATGACTGACGGCTGCTTTTGCTTTCTCCAATGCTTCGGAGTTGGTACCTCTTTTCTTTAGCTTGTTAAGCGTGGCAACCTTTCTTTGGTACTCAAATTTCATCAGCTCACCAGCCTATCAAACAAATTTCAGCTGCAAAATTCAGAACAGAAAAAGAAATATGTATGGCTGCATTTTCAACCAGAACTGTTAGAAATATAAAACCAATCTTGGGCCTTCACTTAATATTTTAAGCTTTTGGGCAAGTTGGTCTTTGACATGGTATCAGAGCTTCCATAACTAAATGGTCAGGAGTTCGATCCTTGCCACTCCCATTCTTCTAAAATAAAGTTGAATTTCAACACAAGGTAGAGTGGGCTTATGCATTATCCAGGCTTTGAGCCCAAAGAGTTCTTACGTGAGGGGGCATGTTAGAGATATAAAACCAATATTGGGTCTTCACCTAATAGCTTAAGCAATTTCTTTTGGGAGAGTTGGTCCTTAACAGAACTAAGAAAAAGATAGACTGGTAGGAAAAGGACAACCAGGCAAAAGAAATAGAATTTTGCATAGGAAAAGATGGCAAAATAAAACTCCTATCACATAACATTTGACTCAACTTACCTTAACTTCATCATAAAGTTTCTTTTCCCATGCTAGCAAATTGTCCAAGACGGTAGCATGTGTTACATGCTCGTCTGTGTCAAAATCATCCTTTCCGTCATCCAAATTAGGTATTCCTCTAAAGGACCGATTCCATGTAATTACTCGCATCACCCTTGCAGAGTGATCAATGTGTCCTGCCAAATAAAAAAAAAAGTTAATTACAATTCAAAATGAAGGATATACATGACACAAATAAATACAACCAACATGCAGTTTTCTTTTCCTTTGACAAAACTAGTTTATTATGAAACCTATGAAGTAATCATCAGCATAATTACTATGAAATTCAAAAAGTACCCATGTTACGCAGCCTTTCTCATCAATTGATCTTAAAAGCCAGAAGTCAAAAGTTGATTACTTAGAGTAAAATACTTCAAACATTTACACAATACAATCTCAAAATCGAAGCTGAGAAAGAAACACTGGATAAGAATTTTCAATTCTCAATGCAGAAACCAAAGCAACGAAGGCCATTCATTCCATTACCTCTATTATCAGCAAAATTGGAGTGATAATGCAGCCGCGTGGCCTCAAGCATCTTTGAAACATCATGAGCACTCTCCGAAGCCTTTAGAAAATGATCATCTAGTTCAGTAAAAATCTGTATCAGATTGACACTCTGTTTAGCCGGTGGCTGCTTCACCTTCTTCATTCCCATCCCGGAAGAAGCCGCCGCCATAGGCGGAGGAGGGGGCACGGGTGGCACCGCCACTTCCACCGGCAAGGGGACAGAGTGGGGAACCTCATGATCCCTCTCAGTTGTCACAACCTCATCAACAACATGATCCACTCTATGGGGCTTCTGGCCAACCACCTTCCTCTCAATTTCCTCCTCCTTATGGAGGTGAATGTGATCAACCTCTGCATCCTCCAACCTAGTTCCGGCAATGTTCTCCATCGGCGGAAAGAAATACTCCCAAGCAGAGCTCTGCGGCGTGGAATGGGTCTCAAGATGGGTCACTGGTTTCGACGGAGGAGGTACCTCTTCCTCCACCACCTTAGTCCCACTTCTACTCTTCCCTCTTCTCCTCGTCAAAGACTCTTTCTCTTCTTCCTCCTCCTCCTCCTCCTCCTCCTCTTCTTCTTCTATGATGGTTCCGACCGGGTTCGGTTCGGGCTTGGCGGTGGGCATTTTCATCTCGGGCATGCTGACGGCGCGCTGGAGGGGGGCGGGGGAGAAATTGGAAAGCGGCGGGAGAGGGGGCGGCGGCGGGGGGATCTCGAAGGGTTTTTGCGGCGGCGTGATCGCGGCGGAGGAGGTAATGGCGGGGAGTGAGGTGGAGGAGAATTGGGGGTTTTGGACCTCGCCTTGGGCGAAGTCGCTGAGGGCGGCGCCGGTGGTCTTGAGGTAGGTGGCGTAGGAGGAATGTGCGGCGGCGAAGGCGTTACGGGAGGAGACGGCTTGTTTCATGAAGTGCTTGCGGTCTTTGCAGCGCGCCACTGCTTCTTCGTTCTCGATCTTCGATTGGGAGCAACCCATGTTGAATCCAAAGGTTGCGTTGTTGGAGCTTTACTGGGTTGGGAGCAAGGTGGATCATCAAGATCAAGGTCTGTGTATTGCGTGGGAGAGAGAGAGAGAGAGAGAGAGAGTTGGAATTTGTAGAGAGAGAATCTGACTTTTGAAAAAGCTGTAACGCACAACGCAGTGGCCAGTGAGAATTGCGGAACAATGACGGGATCAAGGCATCGAAACGATGCCGTTTTTGTGTGTAATACTAATTGGTGTTACAAGTTAACAATACGATTGTTACTTGGGGACAGACAAGGCAAGAAAGTCAAACTTGGGATTAGTGACGGATTTTAATAACTTGGGATTAGTGAATAATGATTAATTAAGGAGGATTCACAAAATCAGCCCATCAAGTTCGTAGATAAATCCCCTTTTTTGTCCTGGTTTAATACTTTATATTATAATTTCAGAATGAATTTAATATTTCAAGGCTAATATCTAATTTGCTTGTGGAATTTAAGTTTCCCCCAAAAGTGTTTGCATGCTATCGGAATGAATACATATTAGGAAAAGGTTAATTGGAGATACTAATATTGTAATGTAAAGTGAATAAAGGACTCATAATATCATTAAATCATATAGTTCTAATAGTAATTATTTTTAAGTAAAAAAATAGTAATTATTTTTTTATAAAATTCCAATAATCATAACGCTATGATTAAAATTTGCAAGATTGAGTAATTTCGTTCCGTTTAGATTTTAATAGAATTAATGTTAAAAGAATTGATTTATGTTTAGTTATAATATTTTAGAAGTTAATTTGAAAAAATGATTTTGTTTGAATGGTGTTAAGTAAAATAACTTTTAACTGAAATTACTGAAAAGTACATGCAGTGCGGTGATTAAGAGGGAAATAAATGAGGCTAATTTGGTCATAAACACTTTTGCGTTTCAACAATTGAAAAGGAAAAGCTATCCATATTTGCCGCAATTATAATTGATTTTACTAAACGCTCTGATGTCTGCTTTGAAGTGAGAAAGTAGCCAAACATGTTAACTTATTATTGAACTTCATTTTTTTTTAAACGTAAACAGGCGTTTGAGCCCTTAAAATCCAAAACAAACAAGCACCAAATCAATTTGTGTGGACCTGCATTAATTTGTTTCTTAGTTTGATCAAAAGCAAATCATATACATACCGAGATTAAGGGATTCATAAAATAAATTCCCGTGACCTTGTACGAAAAGTTAGCAAAGATTTTCGAATATGTGAGTGTGTCTATATATTATATGCTTACATAAAAATAAATATAAATTTAACTGAAATCCCATTTGCTATTTAATGTTTATATTGTTACTATAAAATAAATTAAAAAGTTACAGGTACCATTGGTATTGACTATGGGGTGATTTATATATAGCAACTTACAATAGGGATGCCTTTAGTTTCTCAGAAAGAGTACAAGGAAACCTTCAATTTAAATTAGCATGACAATTAATTAATAAATAAATTGTTAATTAGAGTGGTAAGTGACTCTAATTCTAAGTATCAAATCAAAAGTTTTTTTTAGAGTTGTCATTGTTGAAAGAACATATAACTATCATACTTTCAAATTCCCAGCAAAACCCGTGATTAAAAAAAAAAGCATGACAATTAATTTATTTTCAGTTAAAATAATTCCACAAAAAAGAAAGGTAGTTAAAGGTTAGAAATTCTGCTTAGCTTGGTGGAAACAAACTTTGGATTTCTTGCATTCAGCTTCTAATCCTAAAATATTCATATGCACAAATAAATAGAAATCCAAGTCCACGAGGGGTGACCGTATAATCTGACATCATTACAAGTTTACAAACGAATGTGATTTAAGTCCTAATTCCTAAACTTCAAATATAGAGATAAGAGATAGAGAGGGACATGAATCCAAGAAATTGTGAGGATGTCTCATAGCTGATTTGAGATGTTAGACAAATCTTGAAAGCTAGTTTGAAAGCTACAGCAGGGTCACGCTGCGGCATGGCTTAGTGCATGTCGCGGCATAGATTCACGCCCCTGCATGGAATAATCCACGCCGCGGTGCGGAAGCTTCGACCGAGTTTATTGTCGGGGTCCCGAAGGTTGGGCGCTGTGGCGAGAAGAAGCCATACCGCGGCGCGGATATTTGTTATATAAATTCTCTTTTCTGGTTCAATAAAACAATAGGTTAAACTTTCAAAGAGATGCAGATGACGAGACAAACTTGTGAGAGACATTAAAATATGGTTATCTTGAGAGGAAACACCATTGAAAGGTTGAGATTGCTAAGGTAGGTAGTTCAAGGGAGAGTAGAGAGTTTGTAAAGCTTGATGGGAGGTTATTCCTATTAGAAAGTTTGATCCAAATCACTTGTAATCTTGTTCTAATCTTAGTGGATGATCTCTAATGTTGGATGTAGGCTATATTGGCTGAACCAGAGTAAATCTTGTGTGTTATTTCTCTTTACTCCTCTTTAATCTTCCTTAATTTTGTTACTTTGCATTTCTTGGATTGGTTTCTGCATAACCTTTCTATTTATGCATATGTATGCTTGCTGTGATTGCTTGGTATTGACTAAGTGGTATAATCACAACAGAAACTATGCCTAGACCGTGTGACTATGGGTGCTAACATAAAAGAATAACCAAACAATGAAGAATGAGAAAGTTGTCATGCTTGTTGAGCTGTTTCTTTTTTATCTCCCTCTGAGAGCTGCAAGACGAGCTGCCAAGTCATCATAATCGGGTAGATTAGGATGCACACGCCCTGCGCCACCCCGCATTTCTGGTTCTAAGGAGTTTGCTCGTGCATGCCCTTTTAATGTTTCCACTAACGATGTGGGTTCAGGCGGAAGAGATGTTCCTCTGATATATGATCTTGTACGCCTTCTGTTGTTTTGCCCAGTATCGTGTTCTGGTTGTTGAGAAGGATAAGCTTTTCCTTTGCCTGATTCATAAGGAGATCGTTTCTTATTGTAATGCATTAAAATCCCATCCATTATCCTTTCTTCTTCATCATCCCTGTCATCTGCAAGTTTTGTTTGCCGGTGTTGCTTTCCTTTCTCTGACTTCATTCCAACTGAATCTAGTTTTGCAGCATCATCAGTTTTAGAATAAGAAACCGTGTCATGGGTAGGTGTTGGATTGAAAGGTCTCCTCCTAACTGATCTTGATATGGGCTTTTCTTGAACAACCGGTTCATAAAGATCATGATTTGACTCCTTTTCAGGAAAAGCTGCAGAATCTGTTGTTTTCTTTGAAATGCTTTCGCCTTTGTCAGTTTTTTGTTTGAGGTAAGGGGGTGGAACAAGCCAATAGGAAAATGGCCTCTTAATTTCTTCTTCATACTCAGATACACTTCCCAATGAACTTGAACGAGTCTTTCGGCCATCCAGGGATGACATGTCTGTACTTGTGTCATCATCACTGCTGCTTTGGTGCCTCCATGAGCCATCATTGATATCCTTCCTTCCTTGAGATAGGGTGTCTCTTTCATTTCCTTTGGATGTATTGCTGTCTCTTCCATCTGTATGTTTTCCCCCAGTGACTAGGTTGTCTGTTTTAGGGATGGCAACATCATTGTTCTCGTGCCATTCTTCATCAACAGAATCATTTAGTGCATCAAGCTTAGGTCTCTCCTGCAACAAGCAACATTAAAAGCCATTTCTTATTGGCCAGTTGATTTATTATTGTTTAGTAGTTGTATTAAATGCTAATACAGGAAAACAACTAGTATCTAATCAATTGGACATTGAGGACAAGTTGCTGAAACTATCTTTTATGATTAAAATATGTCAGCGTACTTCTAATTATCCAATTCTAATTCATGTTTTTTGCGGAAATATATGCTCCATTGTTTAGATAGCAAACAAGTCGATGTTAAGTGAGACTTACTTTATGTAATCGAGGCAGTGTATAAAGTCTTTGCTCCGAAGCCTTGACATCCCACTCTATAGAGAACTCTTGTGCTATATCATATAATAGCCGAATCTTCATTTCTTTCGTAGGAGGATCTCGCCTCAACTTCTCAACAAACTACGGAAAAGCAATTATTTGAGTAAGTGGTAGAAACAAAGATATCCTAAAGAACATAATTTATCTCAGTAATTAACAAGAGTTGTGAATAAGTATGTGCTATAGAGTAGAGTCATTGGTTTACCTCTTTACTTATATAAGGTTCAAGAGAATTCCCAAATTTCTCTGTAAACAAAGTTCTGAGGTCACGCAATTCTGGCAGATCAGCAAATCTTGCTGCAGCATACGTCAATGACGGTACTGCTTCCTTGCATTCATCAGGGCAATCCCTATTTAAGAAGATTGAAACATTGTCATGATAAACTCCTGTTAATGCCACGTAGACGACGAAGTATAAAATAGAAGTCACAGACAGATGTATTTAAAATGAAGGCCCAATATTCAAGCAATTTCATTAATTTAGTTTGACTTGTATACATCCTTTGGTGGTAGTGTTGGTTTTCAAGATCGTCACCAAATGTGACAAGATTTAGAGCATTTGCATTGCGATTGAAAACTGGGAGTTACTATCCTGATGGGTTTGGTACCCAAGGTGAATTATCAATCATTTATTAATTGTTGGTTTTACAATAAATACTTGAAATTTTATTAAATATAAATAACAACTAATGAATGCTAGACAACTCACTCTGGATACCGGTTACTCTGAAAAAAAAAAAGAAGATAAGTATCGGAATAATCCTATTAAAAACTAGGTAACACAGATTCATTATAGGAATAGAGGTTCAACAGGTGAATAGTTGATTAAATTTGTGTGAAAAGAGGATATTTCATATATGTAAGAAGAGGCATGCAGTTTGAGTGGGACAATCCATAATAATAGGGTAAACATCCAAAACAGAGAAAGCCATGCTATTTTATGCGTGTATGAGACATAATCAAATGAGCAACTCAGCTATAATTAGGAGAATAAAGAACTGCAGGCCCTCTCAATCCCAACAAAAGGAAACACGAGGGAAAACAAAAACAGAAGAATATTGTAGTGCATATGTATAGAAGCATACCTCTGCTTACATAGGTCTTGAAGATTATCTGATATGCATCCAATAAACTTTGCAATGAGTTCATAGCAGGATGACATGTTTTGCTCGAACAGAAGCCCTTCAGCCTGCTACAAGTGCAAAGAGTTAAACATCCGAGTTCACTAAGAAGTATATATACTCTGCACATATGTTGTTACTTAATTGCAACAACTTACAACACTGTCATATGCATAAAATGGATCAATAGAAGATGTGGACTACTAGCAGTTTTTTGTATAAAAAATGATTGCGTCTCAAATTACATCTTCAAGAGCATGATTTATCACACATCTTAGAAACCCAAATTTTCTATAAACATTATTCCATCTTCTCATATGAGGATTTGAAAGGATGACTTATAGATGCCAAAGCTGTAACTTGAGGCTACAAATGAAACATTAAACAAAGCCAATTGCTTAAATAGCCCTCCCACCCAAAGACAGAGAAAGAGAGTTCAGCTGCATTTATCTTCTTTATTTACTGTTTTATTTTACGTCACTTTGCCAAACCTCACCCCCTTCTCACTTCAGAAAAGAAAAAACTTGAAAAGTAGACCGGTGGAAAATTACAAATCTGAAAATAGCCGTAGAACTTCGGTGGAAATTGAAGTTAATTATATTGATTATGAATAAAATCAATGGAGTAGAGTTCTTTCTCCACAGTTCAGACCATAAATAGAGGTGATAAAAATCAAGCTAAGAGTTTCAGGAAATTAACCATCTAATTAAATGAGAATAAACGGGAAGACCTAGTAAACCTCTGCAAAAATCAAAATTACAATGGAAAAGATTACCTTTCTATATGCATCGTAGTCAAGGCCACTTTCAAGAAGCTCGGCGATGTCACTCTTCATAAACTTTTGCACTGCGTTCCTTTTCTTCTGTATCGTCTCTAGCCGCATCTTTATATACTTCACGCACGATTTGCTATTTTTTCCAAATTGAAAGACACAGCAAAATTAGAAACAACAGGTTCCCAAAAAAACAAGAGCAGAGAAACAGAGAATCACTAATTGCATGTGAGAAGAATACAATCTCGGGGTTAGTAGTATACCATTTTGAATAGGATTTTGGCTTCAATAACCAATCAAACATTTGTCTCCGCGAATCTGAAGAGAACAAGTTGGCAGAAAAGGGAAAATGGGCGATTATTAGGTACCTTAAGAGGCTATGTTTTGGTTAAATAGAGCTGGAAGCTGAGAATGAACATGAAGTTACGCCAAGAATCAGCATTCAGGAGACCTCCAAGAAAAGAAATAGACCTCTCCCTAAGAGAGAAACCCAGAAATCTAGAGAGAGAAAGACAGAGAATGGATATAGGAGAAGCTCTTCAGAAGAAATAAAACCTGAAACCCACGAAGAAAGAGACAGAAAAAAAGACCAGACTATCACGCAAAACGGCGAAAAAACAGCTCCTGGATTACCAAGAAGGAAACGCAGAGAGCTCAGAGGCAAAAAGGAAGATAATTTAGCAACAGAGAGAAGAAGGGTGTCAATCACAGAGAAATAGGCAACAAAAACCAGATGTATCTGTTTTGGAACACAGAGAGAGAGAGGAGTGATCAATGCAGAATATATAAATTGGCACGTACGAGACTCCTCAAGTTCATGTTCCTGCCGCTATAAACCTTAGGTTTGCGCGCGTATTTAACGGTGGACATGACAGTGGCATATTGGTCAGAAACGGTTTTAACTGGAAGCTTGACAGTTAAAAGGAGGAAAACAAACTGTTATGAATTTAGCTGTAAATTTGGTACGACGTAATCTGGATAAGGGAAAAAACATGCTTTTGTAGAATGGCATTGTTGAAGTTTCAAAATTTATTTTTAGCTCTACTAGTTCCGAAATTTACTACTAATACTAATCAACGATAAGATAAAAGAAGTGCGATTAGGATAATGAGGTTCCTGTTTATCTACGTTTGTTTGTACTATTTATAAACATCTACTTCATCTCACTATTCTTTTTTGCCACTTGAATTAATTAATTTCCTTTATTATACTGTTTTAGAATATATATATATATATATATATATATATATATATATATATCCATCTGTTCAGAGGGAAAGGCCTATAATAATTTACAAAATACAGTTATTTTCGGTCTCTTCGAGAAATGCAAAAGGGAACAATCGAATAAATAAGAATACATGCATGGAGTTATCCTAAAATTTTGGGATAAGAAGACAAGATGCGTAGTAGATCGTCCAGAGCTGGCCGGGGTTAAGGGCCTAAGTAGAACTAATCTATATATATTTTTTTTAGGTTTAATTTTGGCCATGAACTATCAACTATTGAAAATTGACGAGTAGACTACACTCGAAAAAAGGTACAAAAAGAAATAATTAAAATGAATAAATCGTAAATGTTTGTTATGTTACGGCTTCCAACTTGTTGACAACCATTTGGTATCCTCATTCGTTTGGAACTAAACCACAAGCATAAGTGCATAAAATAACGATTAATAAAGGTATAATCTATGGCTCTATATATGAATATATAATAGGAAACCCCAATTGTTAACATTACGTAAATACATGTGTAATATTATTATTTTGATATAACAAAGAATCGTTATCACAACTTAAATTTATAAATTTAAATTTATCCGGATCATTTTAGTTATTTGAAGTTTTTGGCCTCCTTGGTTGCTAGCTGTCTCCAGGGAGGGAATGAGAAACGGATGTAATGATGAATAATAGAAGGTGTCACAAGTAATGGCAACGGTCTGCCATAGTTAGCGTACATTTGAGGCGGGAAATGTGGGGCATGCAGAGGCGGGGCATATTCGTTGATTGAATAAAATATTCTTCATTTCTTCTTCAGTAATCAATACAATATTCAGAAATGAAAGAAAAGGAAAAAGTCACATTGGTGAATGGTGAGTGAGTTGCGCTTGCGTGCTTCTTCATCTGAGAGAGAAAACAAGAGTCAAATTGCGTGGAGACTCGCTGAAAATATGCTTATGCTACTTATACAACACGGACACAGCTGTGAGGTAGCCTCCCAGGTGCGTGACCCTTGACTTGCTCCTTCTTCCTTATTCTTAAATTATGCTATATTCCTTTTTTTATGTTCACATTGCTTAGTTACCAAGTATAATCAAGCTGCTTCCCAGCCATAAGGCATAACCTATGCAAAGTTCAAAAGCATGGGGACTTTTTGGGCACGATTTCAGGTTACCTTGTTATAAGGTTCTGTTAGGGGCGGACATACTAAATGCTGACTTATCAAGTGTGCCAACAGGTTCTGCCAAGCATGCCTCTCAAATTAAACAAAATTTTGGGTGCCAATAAAGTTCAAGCAATCTTCTGCAGTTCTGTTAGGGCCACAAATCTTGCGTCCAAAAAAACTGCAACTATAACTGTGTAATTGAATTGTATATAAATTTATTTAACAAATAATTAAATATGAGCTAAGTTGAGAATTTTGTTTTCTAGCAAGTTTAAATCTATATATATAAGTAAAATTGTCTTTTGAAACAATTAATAGTATTATTAAATATAATTATATTATTAAATACATGGTAACATTAACATAAATGAAATAATAAAATTTTAAAAAACAATTATATTAGGAAGTAAAATGTTATCAAAGTATATAATTAAAATTTAAAGAATAAAATAGTGAAATAAAAAAATAGACAACTTTTTCAATATAAAAAATTAATTTATAATGTTTCCTGTATTTATTTTTAAGAATTTTTATTAAAAAATACTTTGTAAATATATATAAATAAAATTTCCTTTTAAAGCAATTAATAGTATCATTAAATATAATTATATCATTAAATACATGATAGCATTAACATAAATGAAATAATAAAATTTAAAAAGATAATTATAATAGGAAGTAAAATGTTATCAAATATATAATTAAAATTTAAAAAATTAAATAGTGAAATAAAAAAAGACAACTTTTCCAATATAAAAAATTAATTTATAATGTTTCCTGTATTTACTTTTAAGAATTTTTATTAAAAAATACTTTGTAAATTTAACATACATGAAATCATAATTATATATAAAAATATTATTTTTTAAAAAATAAAAAATAAAAGATAAATTAAAATGTACTAATAAAATAAATTATTTTAGACATAAAAAAATTAATTTTAAACATTTTTTTATTTATTTATAAGAATTTTTATAAAAATATTTTTATAAATTGAACATATTCAAAATAATAATTATAAAAAATATAATTATAAATAAAAATTTAAAATATAAACTATAAAATAACCCATGTAAAACACTGATAAGATAAATAGTTTATAATAGTAGTTTAACCTGCGTATTGCGCTTTTGCTTGCCAATGAATGTTTGTAGTTAGTGTCGTTGAAAAGATAATATTAAATGAGATACTCATTAATGTATATTGTGTAGATAATATATTAATCAATATTTATAAGAAAATATTAAATGGTACGAATTACTTTTCGTAAATATGTTACAAAGTTTTTTTATGAGGAGTAATTTGATTTTATTACTTTTTCCTGTAACTATTTCTCTCTTTTTCTTTTATCTCATTACTGTCATGTCAATTCGTATGAGATTTGTGTAAAAAATTTCGTATTTAATAGTGAGAAGAGATTGTCGAGACCCGTCAAATAATAAAAATTATCGGTTCACAAATTAATTTGTAGTATAGAGAATGAACCGAATCGTCTCTCAAGGATCCAAAAAAAACAAAGATTTAATCAGATCAAGATAAATAAAAAAAGAGGTTTTATGATTTATAAAGATAATACACTAGTTGAATTAAAGGAAAGTAATTAACAAATTTAAAGAAACAATTAATTCAAGGAAATTTACCGATCTTGAGTTTAATTCATCATTGATCACAAGGAATTTACTTAATTGCTAACCGTGTTTTTGGCCTTAGATCACATCAAGACGCTTCAACATGATCCAAGAATCCTCTACTAGATAAGCATCTAGGATTTAATTAACCAAGGTTAGATAAAGTAAGCACTATCCAAACATAGATTAACTTAAGATCCAAAATTTAACCAAGCTAAACAATCCATCAAAAAGTTTTAATAAATTGTTTATTCTATGTGATCCTCTTTGAATACATGATAATAAAGCTTTTATCACATCAACATCTAAATCAAATTAAGCAATTCAATCTAGATAAAAATCAAAAGAGGAAGAAGAGAAACTTGAATAACAATTAAGCAATATGAACAAGCAAAACAAGATCTTCAAATTAAACATCAAGATGGCTAATCCCTTGGATTGATTATGAGAGCCTAGCCTTCCATGGATGGGAAGGAAGAACTCAAAAATAAAAGAACAAAAACGAAATTGTAAAGAGAATGGAGAAGAATAGAAAGAAAACTCTCACAAATACTCAAACTTTCTTCAAACTTACTTAAAATTGAATCATGATAATACAAAGAGATTGACTCTATTTATACTAATCCTAGAAGCCAATTTGTACATGTATATAATCTGAATACAACCTATAAAAATATGGAAATTGTCAAATATGGAAGCTTGATGCATGGTTGGTGGGTTGGTGTATGGTAGGTGGGTTGGTGCATAGTTGGTGGCTTTTAGTCAACAGCTCTTATCCGACTTTTGGCTTGATTTTCATGATATAGACGGTGCATTTTGGCTTGGAGGTCTTCATGAAAGTTGTAGCCAGTTGTCTCCTTGAAATTTTGCAATTGGAATCATGCCATTTGACGTTTAGAACTCCAGATATGCCAAAAACACTAAACCTACCCCAAGTTAGGTTGGCATAATGTGTTTCCAAATTCAAACCAACTTGTAGCTTCATTATCATGCCTAAAACGACATTTATTGACTAAATGATCTTCAGTGAAGTTGGAGATATGGGTCTTATCTTTCCAATGGCCAAGTTTCAGCCCAAGAATATGCCTATAGCTCACTATGTAGTCCAATATGTGCACACTGCCTAGATTTTCGTGACAGCAAACCCACTCTACATTACAGGGATATTTTGGACCCTTAGAAGTCCGATCCAGCTCTTGAGTTCTTCATGAAACTTGTAGAGCCTTGTCTTAGCTTTCCAAAGACACCAAGATCACCTCAAATGGATCATCGAGTCCCAAGTTATGGCCTATCCAAGGAAGAAAGGTCAAAATGCATCAAAATCCAAAAATTATTCACAATTTGTATTAAAGTCCAATGAAGCCCAACAACATTAAACTCATCTAAAATACTAATATTGGGCACAATAAACTTCTAATAAAGCTTAATACAAAACTAACATAAGTGTCTCAAATTGATTGATCAAATAGCAGTGTTAATATTCATAAAACTAAAGCATTGTGTACTTAATGTTTTGATTTGGAATATTTAATTGGTATTAATGTATCATTAGTAGTTGATAATTGTGTTTTTATTTTTTATTATAACAGTTATGTAAAAAATATGAAAGGTTATTTTTTTGTAGGATGATATACATATATATATATATATATATATGTTTTATGAATAAAGTTTAAGTGAGGGGAAGACTTATTCTCAGTTTAAGGTCATGACAAACTCCCAACTTTAATAAAAATTTATGATGGAATTACAAATTATTTACCAATGAGCATATCTTAAATTTAAACTAAAATCATAAATAACATGAGCCGAAGATGAACCACAATTCAAAATCCATTTAAGTAGGATGCTATATTATGAATATTTGAGAGCACGTATGAGAAATTATATACTTGTAGGAGTAGGTCTACTTAATTTAATTATATGTATATATAGACATAGATAGATTATATTTTATTATGTATTCAGAAGGTGATTTAGTAAACATGAGATAGAAATGTTGAGAATTTGATCTTTTTATAAACTGATCTTATTTTTTTTTAACCATTTTCTTTTTGTCTTACATCATGTACGTGTGTACCAATGTGTTTAAATTAATTTTCTTCTGATAATCAAG
The DNA here is from genome assembly GCA_023212625.1 of Styphnolobium japonicum. Lineage (NCBI taxonomy): Eukaryota > Viridiplantae > Streptophyta > Magnoliopsida > Fabales > Fabaceae > Styphnolobium > Styphnolobium japonicum. Next base: position 5,448,848 of record JALBWW010000007.1, on the reverse strand, counting down.
ATAAGACAAAAAGTGAAAGAACATAACTTTCTTCATTGACGAAAAAACAAAAATCTGTGAAAACGGTGGACGGTGTCAACAAACTGCCATCGAAGAGGGTGAAAATTAAAAAATAGGCTTACCAGTCTCATTAGCAGTAGTACTGTAGTACTGACGTTTGGGGAGAAAGTCATTGGAGTAACAATTAACAAATACACATTGGCATGTATCTTTATAGGGGAATATAAACTTTTGAAGTCACATTCAAACATATTTCATTACTTAATCTTTAGGGGCCAATACATTATTGCTTTAATTTAGAAAAAAAAAGAAGAAGAAGACTGTTTTCATGCTGCACCGAAGGAGTAGTTAATTACCATTTGGGATTGGAACGATCAAGTGAGGGATACAAAAAATGAAAAAGTAGTAGGAGAAAAAGTTACTAGCTATTTTCGCCAGGTTAATTTCATGTGCATCAAATTAAAAAGGAATGGTGGTGTTGCTGGAACCAATCCTCAAAACCACGTTCCTCAACAACCTTAGGAACACTTTTTTAACCATATACTTTTTGATAGGTTCACCGGTTCCTCATGATTCAAAATATATACCCTACCAAATGGAAGATAAAAGCCACAGACACATAAACAATGAGACAAAATGTTGATGAATTTAAGCATTTAGTAAGTCAGTGTTAACATAAGAGTGAATTAAGCTACTTAGGTATGTTAGATGTAAGAAGGCAATGCTACCTGATAGAAGAAGGGGAGAAACAGATAGTTTTGGGGAAAAGCAAATAATGCCAGCTTACCTACGACAAATGGAATATCTGGTGTAGTCAAAACTACAGCTGGGAATGTCTTTAGCTTTTGGCAGATTAAAGCAGATTATAATGTCATTGCCTAATAAACATAGATATTTTGAAGCAAAAGATTCGAAGAAGTTCTGGTTTCAACTATTTGGTAAGTTAGCTTTTAGCCTACTAAGTTTCTTGTAGAGAGTAAGGAGTATTGAAAAACATTCCCATATGCTCAGCTGGCAGCGGGTTGGTTTCTCAACATATTTGGGAGAAGATTTATAGTGAGTTGCTGATTCTCTATTAAAGTTAATTTGTTTCTTGTCAAACTTGGCCTAGATGCTTGGAAATGAAGATTAGGAGATTTTAAATTAGGCCAAAGACTAATGTAACACAACAGGGACAAAAAAAAGTGTGTATAATTTTTTTTTTGGGTACAAAAATTTATCTATAATTTACATTCGTGTATCTTGCTTCTCTTTCACCTACTGATCAAAAAACTTCATCCGTGTTTTATGCTTCCGTCCTTTCTACTTACCCTCCTTCGTCTTCCATTTAGTTAATGAGTCAAACTTAGAAAATAAACAATATATGAATTTACATTAAATGGAGGAACATATTTTTCTGTGATTATTTAATTCACTTGTAAAAATATCATTTTGAGGCCATATATAAAAGAAAGAATTATCATCGATTATGGTTTTGGTGTTAAATGAAACTAAGTGGTAGGAATCCTTTGAAGTTAATATTAGAGAAATAAATAATAGATTCACTTTCAAAAATAAAAAAAGGAAAGCTTGAATTTAAATCTATAATTCTACTTATAAGTACTTAATCATCATAATCGATTTTTACATGTAAAGTAAAATAAAAGAAAAAATTATTTAATATATTTAGTTTCCAATATTTGACTTTTGACATACAATAGTTGGGAAATTGTAAACAGATGCTATCACTCAGTGCAACAAATCTAATAATATTCTCAAAAAAGATAAAAATGGAAATAATCCTTTAATTTTGATTGTCTAACATATAATTCCACCTGATTTTAATATTTTGTCTATTTACTCTCTCATACTTTGAATGTTTAACAAATAAACTCTTATATCAACATGTCATAAATCTATAGACACTTATTAAAACGGTATATAATTTTTCTTTTTTGCATGATAGAAAAATATGAATTTTTAGTTAATTAGGCATTGCTTTTTTATTTTTGTATTTGGTTAATATCTTGAAAACTTGTAATTATGATTTAAACCTATTTTTTTGGGGGGTTGTTTAGGTGTAATGACGACTCAAATTTAATATTTTTACTCAAATTAATTTTCACGAAATCCAACAAAAGAATAAAATTTTCTATATTTATTTATTTCTTTTTTTAAGTCTTACGAAACTAGATATTACTAGTTAGAGTAGGGAATTAAACCTGCATCTTAGTGAACATATGGCAAATTTATGATAAATTTGAACATTTTTCAAAAATATATTTCTCTAATTTGTCTAAAATTTGGTTTTGAATTGGTTATATATTAAATATTGTTTGTAAAATAATGGTTGTATCTTCCATAAAATTTCAGATGAAGTAAAGAAGAGAGAGGAGGAATAGTATAGGTTTTGATTCAAATATAAACTAGTTAGTTTTAAAATTAACTTTGTATTGAATTTCTTTAAATTAGTTTTAACTTCAAAACTTATCAAATAAGAACTGTTTTTTTTCCTTCAAAATTTTAAGTGATTACCAAACATTTTAAAATTGGTCTCATTTTACCTAACTATCCAGTTTTTTAAGATTGGTTTTTTTCTTTGGTGGTCAAGGTTGACTCCTGTTGATTGACAGGGGCTGCTGCAGCTTAAACGAGTTCTAGCCCAGAATGTTTTTTATTTTTATTCTATAAGAGCCAGCTTTATTAAATCACATAATTTTTCTTCTTATTCTGCCTGTTATAGAGGACATTATGATCGTTTGAATGTGTTTTTTTTATAATTTAAAAAAAAAAAGTACATTTATTATATTTTAGTGTATTTAAATGAACATTTTTTAAAAGAGCTAAACCACTAAAAAATATACATTCAGTACATTTTTTAACTAGATTTTGATGCTTTTTTTAAAAAATATATTTTTATAACACAAAAAAGTTATTTAAACATAAGATAAGATTTTATCAAATATTACATCCAAACATAAATTAAACTTTACATTTTATAAAAATAAATAAAAATTTTCTTTTAAGAAGTTTATCCAAACCAACCCAATTATATTTCATGCATCCGAGGGCGCACTATGGCGATCTCTGGAGATGCCCACAAATTAGCTCATGTAACTACAAACCTATATAAAATAGTTGGGCTTAAAGTTGTCCTCATACAGAATTAGGCACAGACTTGCAGAGGGGCAAGTTGGGGACGCTTGAACCATGTTAATAGGAGATAACAAACCTAGACCAATCCTACAAGATGGGCTCAAAAGCTTGGGAGACCCTTTCAGAGTCAGTGACCATGAATCCAAAAACAAGTTAGGGCGTCTAATGGCAACTAAGATCTATAGGCCCCGGGAGACTGGTTGAGTAATGCTAGTCACGTACTCATTCAAATGCAATATAATTGTTCCGAATTAGATGTAACCCACACACCTTTTCTAGAGGTTTGTGGCCACTGGCTAGACTCTTTCAACTTGACTCAACTCGTGTTTGTTGAGGCTACTAAATTAATCCCCACTCCACCAAAAGCATGTGTATGACTAACTTTGACCCCTAAAAAATTCCACGACCAATCATTAAAAGTAATTAATTTGAACATTGAAATTTTAATTATAAACTTTCTTTGGTGGTATTTTAATTATAAAACTTGGAACATACATTATAGCGAGATGTGTTTATTGTTGTGAGAAATAAGTTGTATTTTAGTTAAGTTAGCTGCTAGTTGTAAATTTATTGAAAATGTCAATCGTGAAAATTGTTTAAATATTTATACATAGAAACATGTAATTCTAAAAATAGATAAAACTTTCGCAGAAAAGAATATCCCCCATTGTTGATGAAATCCACAATGCATTTGGATTAATAAGTAACCTAAAATAGAAAAGAAGAAAACCATGATGAGGGGAACAGCAAAGAATGTTTCTACGGAAACATCTACGCTTAAGGCATGGTTACATGCACTTTCAAGTTTCAACAATTCTCACTATGCTACCACATGGAGTGCCTCAAAAAGTACATACATTAATTGGTTCCCTCAATTTTCATCTTTGATCTCTTCTCCAACAAACTAATATCATAACTTTATGAAACACCTGAACCCAACATGCTAGCTACCACACACACCTCAACAACATGGTGATGAGAAAATGGAAGAAGTGGTTTTCTTGGTGAAGAAATTCGCGTCGCACAAATCGCTCCAAGTTAAGATTGCGGGGAAGCAGATTGCCGTAATAGAGAATGTTTGTCATAGTGGCTGTAGGTTCACACACTAGTGCTGTCGCCAGCCTCACCAGTGAACGCAGCATTAGGGGCATTAGGATCTGCAAAAGTAAAGGCAAACACAGCAAACTCTAATCAGTTGGCATGATGATATCATTCTCACATTGTACTATATCATCATATAAAACAGCTCTGCTGGAGAAATGCATAATATTATTATTGACTACATTTTGCTAATATAAAGTAAATTAACTAGCTGAACATGAATTAATAAACAGAGAAACATTAGCAAATAAATAACCATTGCCCCAGCTATACTCTGAAGTAAATGCAAAATAATCCATGGCGATTAAGTGTCAACTTCTCCTCCTCTTCCCTCAAGCCTCCCCCTAGATAGCCTTCTCACTCCCACCCTTGTGTGTCATAAACAGAGAGAGAGCATACCATGGTTATTGTCTTATTGGCGAGGGAAATTGCAAGACAGGAGAGGAGTCATGTTGGTGATGAGGAAGTGAATTTTTGTTTTCACCAAAGTAAAGAGAAGAAGACAGGAATAGATTCAAATGCAGCGAACTACTGAACAGCTAGTGTGCTCAGACCTACCCTTCCCTTCGAAGCTGTCTCTAATGCAAACTGTAAAAACTGCAAATGCTTAATGTGGCTGAGATGAGATGCCCAAGATATATACAAACAAATAGCTCTGACTCTGAAATGAGTGCTACCAACTATTGGGCCTTGTTGCTGCCAACATCGGGCTTATCGACAACTCACTTTTGGTAAGCAACAAAAACAAAGAAAGCTTTGCCAAATGAATATTTTTACATCTACTTAATAATTCTCATAATTACTTAAAAAATAATAAGTATTTTTATATCTTTTTAATAATATTTATAATTAATTATATAAGAAAATGTTAAATATTTTTATCTTTTTTAAGATATTAAATATTTATTTTCTTACTATTTTTAAGTAATTAAAAAGATGTTAAGAAGATTTGTTAAAAGAATATAATATTACAATTACTAAATGAAAAAAATAAAAACAAAAAAAGAATGAAATCTACGAAACATGGTCCAAAAAATGCCCTTGGGGACTCCAAGCTTGAGTTGAGACCAAAGCCAAAGCATGGAAGGTTTGCCCATTCTCCGCCACTTGTTTTTCTTCTGTTTGCTTGTTTGTTCGGTTATATTATAGTATGTACTTTGGCTGTACTTTTAGATTATAAAAACAGAAGAAAAGGAAAATAGCCCCCATAATTACGGATCTTAATTTGAAATTACTTTTAAGTGGATTACTAGATTTTGTTAGTTTCAAACTCCAAGGTGGGACAACTGCCTGATAAAACTATGGATGCAAAGGGTGCACATGCAGATGAAGGCAAGCTGAGAAAAAGTGGTTCGGGTTCAGCTTTGGTGGAAATGACAAAATTGTTTGCTAAGTGGCAATTGGTTTAGGTCTAACTTCCCAATACCTACCTATCTAGCAGACTAGCAGCGCCCATTGCTTTTAGAATCCATGCGCTGATGAAAACATAATTACTTCCATGTGAGGCTGTTTTGACCACGGAGGATTTGGCTCACTTTTGGAATCCTACCTCTTCAAAAAGAGAAGAGAAATAAGGATAGTACTTTTTTATCTTGATTTAAACTCTATATTAACATTAAAGGTAATTAATTTTCTTAAATGTATGGGACGAAGGGTACAACTTTAAAATTGTTTGAAAATAAACTTAGTCATGCAAAAGCTATATTACTGATACATATACAAAAAAAAAAAAACAAGAGAATAAAAATTACAAAAGTGACAGTTTTAATCAGTTGTTAAAGGAGACGTTTTAATACTATTGAAATAAAAAGAGTTTAAGTAAATATTTTTCTAAAAATATAAGTGTTATTAAGTTATTCTTGTATTTATAAATATATTAATATAATATTTTAAGGTCAAATTATAATATTAAAATCATTTTTAAAGTGATATTAAATTAATTATTAAAAAAATAAAATTAATAACATTAATTATCATTGAATAATTAATTTAATAACATATATTACGTATATATTTAAAATACAAAAAATGTACATTTACTTGTGTGATAAGACAGTTATGTTAGGAAATAAAAACATCTAAAATAAGACTATTAATAACATTTGATTGGAAAAGGATACAAAAATAATTGTGCGTCCCCCCTATTGTCGCTGACATATTACGAGAGAGGATTGAAATAGATGGGAGGATTTTAGTATCTTATTTTGTTACCTTATTTTGGAGGTTGTTGTTATTTATTGGTAACGACTTCAACCAATCATTATATATTTATTTTGACTCGAGTTACAATGAATAGAGAGTTTCATTAAATTAATTTGGGTATAGTCTTATTGGAACTACTAAACATAGAGAATCACCGCAAATTAAGTAGCAAAATTAAATTTATGGAAACAACCAAGTAGTACACAAAGGATAGATAAAATATCAATCAATTTTATTATTTGTTAAGGTAAACAATATTTTATTAATGATTATTTATTATTATGGATTTACTAATTTAGATCATTTAAAGTGAAAGATACACTTTAAAGAGTAAAGTATAAAATTATAATTGTTGATGAGAAAATTAATTATTTAAGATTTTATAAAATACACAACTTGGATAATAGATCATGAATATATGTTAATCAAATTCTTTGATTTTCTTATTAATGATTATAATTTTGTATTTTATTATCTAAAGTGTACTCCTTACTTTAAAAAATTCAAATTTATTTATAAGAGTTTAAATTTATGACAATTAAGAAGAAAAACATGCAAATTCCAGGTTCAATACATAAAAAGGTGACACTATCAAAAACTAAAACACTACAAGATTAATATTGCCAACCGAATGCATTAGGTAGCGTTGGGGATAACCCAAAAATGAACTACGGACGAAGTCAGGTCAAAGTAGCCATTAAGAGACTCTCATAACTCCAGGCTTCCAGCACACTTATCTCTCGAGGATTCTGCATGGAGAGGGAGGGGGGACAATACTACTCTATTTAAGAATGCCTTGTAAAAACGTGGATCTTTTGGGCAAATTGCAATAAGCAATTCATTGTGGTAGGAGTTGTTTCTTTTGGAATATGCATGCCAAAGGTTTGGCATTGTGTTGACAAAACAGGTGCCCTCAAGGGTTAGACGTGAGTGCAAAGATAGCACCATAGACTTAATAATTGGTTGTCCTTGTCCACTTCCACAGAGCATTGAGCAACAAGAGTTTACAAGACATGTGAGATTGACATGGGACGAATCCTAAAGGGGAGAAGCAAAACGGGGATTGGGGAACATGCACACTGCCACTGTATTAGTATTACATCTCCTTAATGTCAAATGTTTGAAGATATATTGGGGTGAACAAAGATTCAAAGTGGAAGAAAAAATAACAGGAACAGAGATAATTAGAATTCTTCAGTCTTCCTCTTCACTACTCCTTGATTTCCTATTTCTCGTCCTGCTTATCACCTCCCAAGCTGAAGACGTTGGCGTTTACTGGGGTCAAAATAGCAATGAGGGAAGTCTCGTCGAAACATGTGCAACCGGAAAGTACTACTATGTAAACATAGCCTTCCTTTACAAATTTGGAAATGGCCATACCCCTAAAATCTACCAGGGAGGTCATTGTAAACCTTCTTCAAATGGGTGCACTTTTGTTAGGTCCGAAAGTCAGATATCAAATATTGCCAGAAGCAAGGGATCAAGGTGATGCTCTCGATTGGAGGAGGAGTTAGGGCATACAATCCGAATTGTTCTGAGGATGCTAAAAGTGTTTATGTTTAATTGTTTACCTGTGGAATAATTTCTTAGGTGGTGGCTCATCTTCACGCCCACTTGGTGATGCCATATTAGATGCATAGATTTTGTCACCTAGAGCTACACACAATACTGGGAGGACTCACCTTTCAAGCCAATAATCCTTTACAGTTAATTTACGTTGGCGGACCATATCTTTTATGCTCCCAAACCAATATGCATGAAATACGGCGTATGAAGAATTAAAGACTGCTCAAACATTCAAAGGATTAAAAGAATCGATTACTAACACAAAGAATTCCTTTTTATATAAACTTTTCTAGGGGCTACAATGATACTTTGCTTCCTCTTTGGTTTCCTCTGCTTTGCAGGTGAGTTATCAAATTAAAAATAAAAAAAAAATTCTGTAGAAGTCACGACTCTTTTATGAAATGATCACTCTTAGTTATCGCTCTACTTAGTTATGAAAATTAAAAAATAAATTCTATAGATATGGCCACGACTTTAATGAAAAAAAGTTAATCTTAAACATAAGTGAAGGGAATTCGGTATTTTAGTGTGAAGAGAATTTTGTTTCCCATTTACACTTGATGGGTAAAAGCCATAAATGGACCAATAATTAGTAAATAAAAATATGTGAACTCTCCCTTTGTTTGTTTCAAATGTTACGGGTTTATTACTTCATAAATAGTTATTTTAACTATTCAAATTTCAAATTTACGAAGAACTGTCAAAGAAAACTTTCTCAAAGGATGATTATTATTTTCTCTTTTTATACTAATTTAACTAAGCGTACATATAAACATTTTGAATATTTAACTATTGGCTACATTTATGTTGAAGTTTTTCTTCATAAATACCTCTTGGTCTCCCAATAAAATGAGTTTATGTTAGACTATGAGTTTTTTCTTAGAAACCTACAGCTTAGTTTTTGTTTGTGTACACTCTAAGTAATGTCAGTTGATTACTGCTAGCTAGGTAGAAACCAGAGGTGGTCCATGTCCTTAAGTTGTTTTTGACAAGTTAAGTTGAAATAGCAAGTTAAGCAAAGTAGTTAAGTTTGCTTTTGACCACAACAAATATGTACCAATGCCTTTTGTATATTTGAATTATGATGAATGAAATCGGGCAGTGTTCTCACCATAATTTTATTTTCTTGCTCCTTCCACTTATGCTATTCTAATTTAACATGGTATCAAGAGCTCATAGTGATCTTTAAGGGGTCGTGAGAAAAAGAGAAGAAAAAACCGTAAAAGCTTTTCCTAAAACCCGGACACTGGCTAAACTTGCTTCCCTCGCTAGAAAACTCATTCACACCTCCCGCTACATGGCATCGATAAACTTTTCTCTGCCTCCTCCTCCCGTGTTCACGAGGAGTTCAACATGATTACAGGCGGTTAGAAAATGAGGGCTTGATTTTGAGAGCATATGGCCTTTGGGATGTGGTGGATTCCCGATCTGCTCCACCACCATTGCCCAATAACCCAACTCTCGTGGCTCAACTAAGAAACCACAATGAAGAACTAGCAAAAGGAGGCAGAGCACTTACAATAATCCATTTAGCCTTGAGTGATGACATGTTTCTGCAAGAATTTCCAAGCCGTGAAACAACAAAAGAAGCTTAGGACAAACTTAATGAAGAGTTTCAAGGCAATGAAAGAATCAAGCGGTATAGAGTGATGAATTTGAGAAGAGAATTTGAGACTTCTCAAAATGAAGGAGAGGTGAGACTATAAAGGATTACATGGACCGGGGTCATGAAGATTGTCAATCATATCAAGTTGCTAAGAAGAGTTTCCCCGATAGAAGAGCGGTGGAAAAGGTGCTTGTAAGCCTCCCAGAGAGGTATGAAGCAAAAATTTCATCACTTGAAGAGACAAGAGATCTTTCTCAGCTTACCTTGACAGAGTTAATAAATTCTTTGCAAGCATAAGAGCAAAGAAGAGCAATAAGGCTTGAAGACTCTATTGAAGGAGCATTTCAAGCAAAAATGAAGGAGAAGAATGCTGGTTTCAGCAAAGGAAAAAAACAATCTAGTGAAAAGAAAGAGAAAGAAAAGAAGTTTTATGAAGCAAGCACAAGTGGAGTCAAAAAAGGGAGATACCCACCTTGTCCACATTGCAAGAAAAGGAGTCATTCAGAAAACTTTTGCTGGTGGAGACCAAATGTCATTTGTAGAGCTTGCAACCAGCCTAGACATGTTGAGAAAGTGTGCAAGAACAAAGGAAACAATCCGAGACAGTAAGCACAAGTTGTAGAAGATCAAGAGCATGAAGATGAACAGTTATTTGCTGCTACTTGTTATGTTGCAGCAAGTGACAAAGATGCTTGGCTTATTGATAGTGGTTGTACCAACCGCATGACGTATGATTCTAGCATTTTCAAGGAATTGGATGAGTCCTTCACCTCCAGAGTCAAAATTGGTAATAGTGACTATATTGATGTGGAAGGGAAGGGTGTCATTTAAGTTCATACACCTTCAGGTACAAAGTTAATCTCAGATGTCTTATTTGTGCCTAAAATTAGTCAAAACTTATTGAGTGTTGCACAAATGCTAGAGAAGAATTATTCTTTACACTTTTAGAACATGTCATGTATCATATTTGATCCATTTGGCTGTGAGTTAATGACAGTAAAAATGAAAGATAAGAGTTTTCCAGTTGAATGGAAAAAACCAGAAAATCATGCATACCCTATCAGTACAAAGAAAATTCGATCTCTTATGACATAAAAGACTTGGCCATTTCAGTTATGCAAACCTGAAGCACATGCACTCTAGTAATATGGTTTCAAATTCGCCTGCTATTGATGCTTGTACTAGTGTGTGTGATGTTTGTCAATTTTGGGAAGCAAAGCAGATTGCCTTTTGGTGCTAGTAGTTGGAAGTCTTCTTGTAAACTGCAGTTGATACATTATGACATTTGTGGACCAATGAGTATTATTTCTTTAAGTGGCAATAGGTACTTTCTATTATTCATTGATGATTTCTCAAAAATGTGTTGGGTCTACTTTTTAAAGCAAAAGTCAGAAGTTTTTACTTCATTTCAGAAGTTTTTACTTCATTTCAGAAGTTTAAAGCAGAAGTTGAGAAGCAAAGTGGATGTCAAATTAAAATACTCAGATCTGATAATGGAACTAAGTATACTTCAAAGGAATTCAAATTTTTTTGCGAGAAAGAAGGCATTCAACATCTTAATTATCAAATTTTACACTCCTTGCAACTCCCAACCGTAATGGAGTGAGTGAAAGGAAAAATAGATCTGTTATGGAAATGGCCAGGTGTTTGATGTTTGAGAAAGGCTTGCCTAAGAATTTCTGGGCTAAGGCAGTCAATACTGCAGTACACTTGCTGAATTTGCTCCCCACCAAACCTCTAAAAGGCAAGACTCCTTATGAAGCTTGGCATGAAACGAAGCCTTCTGTTGAGCACCTTAAGATTTTTGGTTGTGTGTGCTATGTTCACGTACCAGAAGCAAAGAGAGACAATCGGATGAAAAGTGTTTTGAAGTTGGAATCTTCTTGGGCTATAGTAATTTTACCAAAGGATACAAAATCTTCAATTAGAAGTCACAAAAAAATTTTGTAAGCAGAAATGTCAAATTTGATGAGTTAGCAAGATAGAATTGGGATGAAAATGATGTTGAACATTCCAACATGAATTCTCCTGAATCTATGTCATTAGATAATCAATATGCAACAGTAGAAGAAGAAGATTACGATTTTGATAATAACACTCCAGTTAGAGGAACAAGAACACTTGATGATATCTATGAAAGATGTAATGTCTCTCTGCTGGAACCTTCAACTTATGAGGATGCAGCATGTAAAACTGAATGGAGATTAGCAATGCAGGAGGAGATTAATATGATTGAGAAGAATGAGACATGGAAATTGGTTGACAAATCAAGTAATCATAAAGTTATTGGTGTCAAGTGGGTTTATAGAACCAAACTGAACCCAAATGGCTTTGTAAACAAGTTCAAAGCCAAATTGGTTGTGAAAGGTTTTTCTCAGCAACATGGCATTGATTTTACAGATACCTTTGCTACTGTTGCAAGGCATGACACCATTAGGTTGCTAATAGCATTAGCAGCCAAGCTTGGATGGATAATTTATCATTTGGATGTGAAATCAGCCTTCTTAAATGGACTACTAGAAGAAGACATTTACATTGAACAGCCAGAAGGTTTTCAAGTTCCAAGAAATGAAGACAAGGTGTACAAGTTGCATAAAGCTTTGTATGGCTTGAAACAAGCTCCAAGAGCTTGGTACAACCAAATTGACACTTATCTACTGCAGCAAGGATTCACCAAAAGTGAAAGTGAAGCTACACTTTATGTTAAAAGAGCTAAAACTGAAGTGGAGCTTATAGTATCCCTGTATGTAGATTATCTCCTTGTCACAGGTTAAAGCTCTGAAGGTCTAAGACAATTCAAGCTAAAAATGGAAGAAGAGTTTGAAATGTCAGATCTTGGAGAAATGAAATACTTTTTGGGAATGGAAATTTACCAATCTAACATTAGCATTTTCATTTCTCAAAATAAGTATGCTTGAGAAGTCCTAAAGAAATTTCATATGGAGAAAGCCAAACTAGTGTTTAATCCACTAGTAGTAAATCAAAAGCTAACAAAGGAATATTATGAAGAGAAAGCTGATGCTTCTGTTTATAGAAGCATAATTGGAACTTATCTATACCTATCCTCTACTAGACTTGATATTATGTTTTCTGCAAGTTTGCTCTCAAGGTTCATGCATTCTCCAAGTCACTCTCATTTAGGTGCAGCTAAAAGAGTTTTAAGGTATATCAAAAGTACAACAGACTATGGTCTATACTACTTGAAGGATGAAAGTGCTGAACTTGTGGGATATGCTGACAGTGATTGGGCAGGAAGTTTAGAAGACTCAAAAAGCACTTCAGGTTATTGTTTTTCTTTTGGAAGTGTTGTGTTCTCCTGGAATTCTAAGAAACAAGAGGTGGTTGCACAATCCTCAGCTGAAGCTGAGTACATTTCAACAGCAAGTGTTGCTAATCAAGCTATTCGGTTGAAAAAGATCTTATCAGATTTGGGGTATGATACAAATGCTGTCAATTTAATGGTGGGTAGTCAATCAGCAATAGCAAATACTAAAAATCCTGTGCAGCATGGAAGAATTAAGCATATAAATGTCAAGTTTCATGCAATTAGAGAAGCTCAAAGACATGGAGAAATTAATCTTGTGCACTGCAAATCAGAAAACCAGATTGCAGATATACTAACTAAGACACTTCCTAAAGCCAAATTCGACTACCTAAGATCAAAGCTTGGAGTTTCCAAGAAAAATCTCAAGGAGGAGTGTTAGACTATGAGTTTTTTTCTTAGAAACCTACAACTTAGTTTTTGTTTGTGTACACTCTAAGTAATGTCAGTTGATTACTGCTAGTTAGGTAGAAACCAGAGGTGGTCCATGTCTTTAAGTTGTTTTTGACAAGTTAAGTTGAAATAGCAAGTTAAGCAAAGTAGTTAAGTTTGCTTTTGACTACAACAAATATGTACCAATGCCTTTTGTATATTTGAATTATGATAATGAAATCAGTGTGTTCTGCTGCATAATTTTATTTTCCTGCTCCTTCCAGCTTATGCTCTTCTAATTCTAACAGTTTAGCTCCCCACCTAATAACTCGAAATTGAGTGGCAAGAGGAAAATGCTAGTTGCATTCCTTATGGATATCTCCTTAATCTCATAAAAAAATTATGAAGTTTTGTATCACCCTATTTAGCATGCAATTTAGTTTACAGCATCGTGGTATTAGCTGTCCTTTTATGGATCGTGCATGCCTATTTTTATGCAATATGTTGACAAGATGGTGCAATCAAGGGTTAAACGATGATCCCAAAGATAGCGCATGGACTGCAAAACATTTGGTTGTCCACTTTCACAGAGCACTGAGCGAAAAGAGTTTACAAGATATCATAAGATGACGTAGGGAGAATCTAAAAGGGGAGGAAGAAAATAAAGACGTTGTTCCTTCCTTCCTGTCAAGTTTGTCAATGTATTACATCTCCTTAATTAGGTTGCCACTTTGCTCACCTACATTATGCATATGTTTGAAGATGTTGGGAGATAAAAGTTGAAGGTAACATAACAGAAACAAAGATGATTAGAATTCTTCAGTCCTCCTCTCTACTACTCTCCTTCCTATTCCTCATTCTACTTGACACCTATGCTGATGACATTGCCTTTTACTGGGGTCAAAATGGCTTTGAGGGAAGTCTTACAGAAACATGTACAACCGGAAAATACTCCTATGTTAGCATAGGCTTCCTTAACAAATTTGGCCATGGTCGTACCCCTGAAATCAGCCTGGCAGCTCACTGTGACCCTTCTTCAAATGGGTGCACTTTTGTTGGCATGGACATCAAAAACTGCCAAAAACAAGGAATCTTGGTTATGCTCTCTATACAAATTGGAGATTACGGTCTAGCTTCCTCTGAGGATGCTAAAAATGTTAATAATTACTTGTGGAACAATTTCATGGGTGGCAACTCATCTTCATGCCCATTTGGGGGTGCCATATTAGATGGCATTGATTTGGATAGGGTTCTCCTCAAACCATTATTGGGAGGACCTTCACAATACCTTAAGTCATATAGCACCCCAACACTAACCATTTACTTAAGTGCAGCAACTCAATGCTCATTTCCTGATAGTAGACTGGGCACTGCCATTGGTACAGGCTACAGGGCTTTTTGACTATGTTTGGATATAGTTCTACAATAATCCTGACTGCGAGTATACTAAAGGTAATGTCAACAAATGAACTCATGGAACCAGTGGATAACATTATTAAAAGTGGGGAAAGTTTTTCTGGGGTTGCCGGCTTCTCCTGCAGCAGCAGAAAGCGGCTACATTTTTGCTGATTTGTTAAAATCTCGGATCCTTCCAGTCATAAGGAAGTCGCCTAACTGTGGAGGCGTAATGTTATGGTCAAGGTTCTATGATAGAATGAGTGGATACAGTGATTCCATTACAAGTCCTCTGTGCAGACAGCAAAACCCTCCTCAATGCAGGAGCCGTGACATCAATTTCATAGAAGATTTTGGTTACATGTCAATCGCTAGCTTCAAGGTTAATGAAAGTGAGGAAATTAGCCACAATTGCTGTGAGGTTATATGCTGGAACAATTGTTTTTGTGGTGCCTATGCACCAACAAATTACGTTACCAACACTGGATGTCAGATATGGAGTAAAGAGTCATAACGTTCAATAGAAGCTACAAGTGCAGCGAATATATTTGTTTTGTTACTTCTCTCTTGCGCAATGTAGAAGCATTTCTTTTTTTTTTCTTCTTCTGGGTTGACAGGAGGGCTAGAGCACCTGTCAAAGGGAAGCAAACTTCACCCAGGTCAGCAAACAACGACTGCCCTACACCAGCATCACCAATCGCACAAACTACAGATGTTCGGAATAATATTGAAATTGGAATTGTTGGAAGCTCAACATTTCATAATTACGTAGATTCTTAAAAGAAAGATGGTCATATGTGTTTAGCTTTCAAATGATGCTAAATCAATTCAAATAACACAATACACAAAAGAAACCATCATAGTTAATAGGAGATACAAGATGCCAATTGGTTGAGGATTAGCTGGTCGTGTCTCTCAAATTATTTTCAGATCTTGGATAGGATATATCTAGAGAATACCTAAATATTAAGGCTTCCACCCTCTATCAGAAATTGCTTCACAATTATTTTCATGAAATGCAAGTTATCTTCTTGACAGTTGCTGTAAACAAAATGTTGTTGTGCATTATCACTGGTGTGGGAATAGCCCTTGCAATACCTCTGCTCTACTACTTATGTTGTGCCTTATGGAGGAAGTTCAAAGCAGAGGGTAGTCCCCTCATAATACGTTTTAAATAATGTATAATAAGTAGAGGACTGCTTCATAACTTACATCACTAGTGGACAGAAAAAGGAAGCAAAAGATCCTGTTACATGAAATTGGAGGTAATGCAATGCTTTCCATGGCATACGGCAAAGTAAAAAAAATAAAAAAAGATGGAAATACAAGCAATGATGTTGAAATATTCAGTTTTGAAAGCATTGTTGCTACCACAAACAATTTTGCAGCTGCTAATAAGCTAGGAGAGGGTGGATTTGGTCCTTTTTATAAGGTAATGTCTGGATATCTGCTTGGATTGAAACTATCTGGAAAAGCATTGACATAATGATACTTTCAGGGAACATTAGAAGAAAGGAAAGAAATATCAATAAAGCGACTTTCTCAGGGTTTAACACAAGGCTTAATAGAGTTCAAGAATGAAGCGAAACTCATTGCCAAACTGCAGCACACTAATCTTGTGAGGCTCTTAGGGTTTTGCATCTAGAGAGATGAAAGAATATTAGTCTATGAGGTCCAACAAGAGCTTAGACTTATACTTATTTGGTAGGCCATCTTTATCTTAACGGAACTATGAAGGTGACATGTTTTTGTGTACTGTTTTAATTGGCATTCTTACTTGAAAACAGATCCAAATAGAAAGAATGTTCTGGATTGGGAAAAACGAATTAACATCATTGAAGGCATTGCAGAAGGACTTCTATATCTTCACAAGTATTCAAGACTTAAAGTGATACACCGAGACTTGAAGGCAAGCAATATATTACTTGATGATTAAATGAATCCTATAATATCTGATTTTGGCTTGGCTAGAAGCCTACAATATTTGGTCTGAAAGGATCTGAAGAGAATACAAACAGAATTGTTGGAACTTAGTATGTAAATAGCCATGCAATGTCGATATTTTCTATATGAATTTTAATAATCTTAAATGCTTAAATTAGTTTATTTATATTATTACTGCAGCGGTTATATGTGTCTAGTGTATGCAATGAATGGTGTTGTCTCGATAAAAACAGATGTTTTCAGCTTTGGTGTACTGCTGCTTGAGATTCTCAGTGGCAAGAAGAATAATAGTTGCCATCATTCAGATTACCCATTCAATCTCGTAGGATATGTAAGTTTTCAAATGACTGGTTCTTCAAATTTAAGTTCTAATTTAGTGGTTGACACAATGCATGAGGACGCTGGGATTCTTTTAGGCATAGCAGCTATGGAATGAAGGTAGAGCTCTCGAGCCAACGGACCCAGGAATAAATGAATCATGCACTTCTAGTGAAGTACTGATCAGATGTATGCATATTGGCCTACTGTCCGTACAAAATTGTGCAAAAGATAGACCTACCATGTTAGAAGTTGTCTCTTTTTTATCAAATGAAACTATCCAACTTGCTAAACCAGAGCAGCCAGCATTCTTCATCAATGTGAATGTGGAAGAAATTTTTTCGGTTTTTCCACAAATTATGTAACACTTTCTATAATGGATGGCAGATGCATGTGCCATTAAGTATGTATAACAATTAGATGAGCGCATTCATAAACACACTTACCTCCACTTCAATTTCTTGAGAACGAAATCTCAACATTTGATCCTTCTTGATGAGAACAATGAGAAATTTATGAGTTCATAAATTACTTGATGAAGTCGTAATATTAAACTCACTGTGTGAGTGGTAAGTCATGTTGAACTATTCTTTATTTGAAGTGTCAAGAGGACTGAAAGGACCTGATATGCAAACAGATTGAATTAGAAACTAAGAACAAATTCTTTCATATCATTTTTTTTTTCAGAAGCTCTTTTTACGTTTGATGCCTAATGGTTGCTAACTCGCAATATTTGCTACCTGAATCTTAAAAATCAAGAACCGGCTCTTTTTATCTCCACCAATGTCTAGCAAAGGAGGATTTTTCCGGAGTTTGACTTCATGCACTTCAAAAAGGCCTTCACACTTTCACAGCGAACATAACAGAAATCAAAACGCATGGCCAGTCACAACGTACCTAACTTATATGGACTTGTATCCATATGGAAATCAAGATTCAAAACGAGTGGCAAGTTAATTGTTTGAACTTCCAATATTTTGGGAGAGAAAAAGTAAAAAATATTTTAAGAAGACAAAAATAAATTTAATTTTGATGAAATAAATAAAAATAAAATAAAATAAAATATTCATGTGTCATAAAAATTATGAAAAATCAAAAAATTATTTTTGGGTTACGCAGAAAAAAATAAGAGAATAAAATAATTATTGATGGATTAAAATGCAATAAACAAGAGATGAGAGGAGTTTTGAAATATGTTTAAAAAACGTTTATAGTAAGTAAACTTGATAGAATATTAATGCTGTAAAAGTGTATAGTAAAAAGCTATTTGTTAATAACTTTGTCAATTCATGAAAACAATGGACAACATCATTAATAGCATGAAAAATGTAAAACAATCATTTATTAAATTATGTATTTAATGTATCTTAATCATGCTTTTAAGATATTGGTTAGCAAGATTCTTACTAAAAAGGAAATCTGGTACCAATATTATTATTGTGTAAGACACTCAGAATAAATATCTTATGAATCTATCAGTCAACTGGGTCAAATTGGTTAGCTATTAGGGTCTCAAGTTCTCTGAAGTTTCAATGACAATTTAAGTGCAAAGTAGAAAATAGAAATTGATTATATGGAAAAGAAACATTACAAGGTTCCCGCTCTTCTCGTTCAATGGTTTTTCCAATAATTCTATTTGATTCGATTGCTTTATATTACTTGTAGATTTCATTATGAAAATCAATTTACAAATTTTAGTAAAGCTAAAAAATAAAACATAAGTGTAATTAATTGATCTTTTAATAATAAATATATTAAAATATATATATTTTAATTTTTAACATTAAATTATTTATTTAGTATTATTTTTTGATATCAAATTAATTAAATTAATTCTTATAAATTTAATGTATCAAAATTAATATTTACTCCAAAAATAATAATTAAAGTTTTTTTAAGAGTAAACCACCATTTTCGTCTTTGAAATATTTCACAGAGTCACATTAGTCATTCAATAATTTTTTACATTAAATTGATCTTTTTTAGAGACTAATTTGATGTCAAAAAATAACTTTAGAAGATCAATTTGATGTGAAAAAATTAACATTTAAAGACTAATTTAATATAATAAATTATTGAAAGACTAAAGTAGTGTCATATGTATTTTTAGAAGACTAATTTGATAGTTTACTCTATTTTTAAATATATTTTATTTTAGATGAATGAAAAGAAAGAAGGCACTATTTATAAAACTGAATGCGCGTAAGGGAAATTGTGAGGCGAGGGTAAGGTCGTGTCGTGTGCTATTATAGAACTTTCTTTGTCGTTTCTGGATTCATACCGAACCCTAGCTCTTCAACACAACCATGTCGTCCAAGCAAGGTACCATGATTGTTTTTTAAATTTTACCTAAAACAAATCCACACTAGAATTTCACTAAATGTTATTTTTTGTACGGAATTCTCTTTTGTTAATATAATCAAAGAGTCAAACACTTAAAAATGGATGATAATGGCTTATAACTTGTTTGTTTTGCCTTCAAACAGAATGCGGAGGCACGTTTGGAAAAATGCTCAAGCTATTTGCTTTTCTCTCAACGTCTGTTGGGATTGAGAAGAATTCTAAACAAAGATGATTTTAGTAGTACATATAAGGTGTAAAGCATCATTTTTTTCCTTGAAATATTTTATGTACGTCATGTTAATTTTTCAATAATTTTTTACATTAAATTAGTCTTTTTTAGATAATTTGATGTCAAAAAATAACTTCGGATGATTAATTTAATGTGAAAAAATTGACATTCGAGAACTAATTTGATGTATGTAAAAATTTATTGAAAGACTAAACTGATGTTACTTATATCTTTAAAAGACAAATTTGATAGTTTACTCTAAGCATATAACCATTTGAGGGCTCCTAAGAGTGGTAAGTCATTAGTTCCTAATTTACATGAAGTTGTAATATTAAAGTCACTCTCTGAGTTAGTCATGGTGAACTATTCTTTATTTGAACTTTTGAAGTGTCAAGAAGACTGCAAGGACCTGATATGCAAACAGATTGAATTAGAAACTAAGAACAAATTCTTTCATATCATTTTTTTTTCAGAAGCTTTTTTTACGTTTAATGCCTAATGGTATTTGCTACATGAATCTTAAAAATCAAGAACCAGCTCTTTTTATCTCCACCAATGTCTAGCAAAGGATGATTTCTCCGTAGTTCCACTTCATGCACTTCAAAAAGGCCTTCACGCTTCAAGGCGAACATAACAGAAATCAAAACGCGTGGCCAGTCACAACGTAGCTAACTTATATGGACTTGTATCCATATGGAAATCAAGATTCAAAACGTGTGGCAAGTCAATTGTTTGAACTTTCAATATTTAGGGTGATAAAAGTGGAAGGAAACATAACAGAAATGGACTCAAGCAAGATGACCAGGGTTCTTAACACTTACTTTGTACTCCTCCTCCTTCCCTTCCTAGTCCTCATCCTACTAGACACCACTCACTCCGATGACATTGCCATTTACTGGGGTCAAAACGGCGACGAGGGGAACTTAACAGAAACATGTGCAACTGGGAAGTACTCCTATGTAAACATAGCCTTCCTTTACAAATTTGGAAATGGTCAAGCCCCTAAAGTCTTCCTTGCAGGGCATTGTGACCCTGTCACGGACAACTGCACTTTAGTTGGCAGAGACATCAGAAACTGCCAAAAGCAAGGGATCAAGGTGATGCTAGCTATAGGAGGTGCAAGTTTGAGTTTCTCTCTAGCTTCCTCTGAGGATGCTAAAAATGTTTCTGATTACTTGTGGAACAATTTCTTGGGTGGCAACTCATCTTCACGCCCACTAGGAGATGCCATATTAGATGGCATAGATTTTGCAATAGGGGGTTCCACCTCCACACAACACTGGGAAGACCTCGCACGTTACCTCAAGTCACATAGCACAGCAAGACAAAATGTCTACTTAAGTGCAGCACCACAATGCCTATTTCCTGATAGTGCACTTGGCAAAGCTCTTGGGACAGGGGTTTTCGACTATGTTTGGGTACAATTCTACAACAACCCTATCTGCCAATACAGCGAAGGTAATGTTGATAACCTTTTGAATTCATGGAAACAATGGACGACATCATTAAAAGCAGGGAAAATATTTTTGGGGTTGCCTGCATCCCCTGCAGCAACTGTAAGTGGCTATGTTCCAGCTGATTTGTTGACCTCTCAAATCCTTGCTATGATAAAAAAAGTCATCTAACTTCGGAGGTGTGATGCTTTGGTCAAGGTACTATGATAAAGAGAGTGGATACAGTAAAACGATTTTAGAAAATGCTCTGTGCACAGAGCAAAGACAATCTGAATGCAGAAGGCATGACAATGGTTTTGTTGAACGTTTGGGGTACATGGCCACTGCTGGTTTCACGGTTTCTGAAAGCGAGAGCATTGGCAGGCAGTGCTGTGAGGTTATATGTCGGAACAACTGTTCCTGTTACGCTTATGCTACTTCAAATTTTGTTAACAATACTGGATGCCAGTTATGGAGTAAAGGAGTGATGAGTCTTAGTCAATACTTATATTTCTTATCTTTATCATATGATTTTGTGGGATTTTATTTCCTAATTGATGTTTATTTGCTATTTATTTTAGGAAAGTTGATATTTGAACAAATCTACTGCAATTATGGTAATTTGTGCAAAGAATCATCAAGGGATGCTAATCAAGGAGACTCAATCAAAGGTTATTCAAGGAAACAAGGAAACTTAATTAAAGGCAAATCAAGGAAACTTTTGCTGTCAAATCTTTTGTAATAATTTGGGCATAACTTTCACTCCAGAAGTTCAAATGACATGATTCCGGTGAATAGGAGAGTTAAGAAAAAGATCTACGAATATTATGTTGACCACTATCACTGATTCAACCAGATTTGATGAGATATGTCCAGCCCAAGTTAACGTCTTTTATGAAGAAAAGTGGCAGCAACATTCAATTGCTTTTTAATTTTCTAAATCTTATAAAATGACTTATTCCCCCATAGAAGAAAGGGGGCCTGAGGGGGACTTTAAGGGAGAGGGCTACCAGCCCTAGGAGAGTTAAGGAGATCATCAAGGAGTAAGGATTCGAGATCTTTATATTCTTGTTGTCTTGGATTCAATGGAGTTTACATTTTCTTATCTTTTGTTTTCTTCTTTCTTGATGTTTTTTTAAACTCTTCCTAGCTAGAGTGATGATGTAACTTGAATGGATGATTTATTTGGATTTATAGTTCTTAATCTAAGTTTTCTTTCATGATTGAGTGTTCATCTCTATTCTTAATGTTTTTATGACTTGATCAACCATAAATTGAATTGATGGTCATGCATAGGATTGGGGAATTCATGTGTGATGTTGCTTCTTGAGATAAACACCATGATTAAGCAATGATCTAGGAATAGATATTGTTGGTTGTGGGGTATTACTTGGGATTTTGTTCATTCATGCCTTGTTCTATTTGGAATTAGACTAAGGAATTAGTTAATTCTAGATAGTTAAAGAGAATTAATCTACTAATGAATTGGGTTTTAATTAAATTAGATATCCCACCATCAATTCTTGAATTGGAATTTAAATTAAGAAAGAATTCAAATAATCGGAAAATCAAGTGAAATCGGATCTCTAGCATCTCACTCTTTGTTTGCTCAACCCCATTTAACATAGTTACAATTTTACTTTTATTTCTAAATTCTCTTCATTAATTTGCATCGTTTAAATAGTATCTAAATTAGTAATTTAGTACTTGACAACACAATTCCCTGTGGAGACGATAATTTACTCATCACTTTATTACTTGTGCGATTTGGTACACTTGCCAAATAAGCTATCAAGGAGCAAGGGTCATTAGAGCTTCTAGGACAAATTTGCAACGAATTTACATTGTTAAAAAGAGAGGTATGTCCAGTTTCTCAATATGCAAGCCGGTTATGTTGTTTTACATGTTCTTCTCTGAATATACAAAATAAATAGGTTAGTAAATAACACTTTAATGTTGAATACCCTGTTATTCTGTCGTGCTAGATGAAATTCAATATTTATTTACTCTCGCATATATTCTTAAAAGTATGGCCGCCAACAATTATTATTTGTAGATTTCAAAATAGAGTTACCAGGTTCGCAATACTCTTTGGTACGTGGGACGGGTACGGGTACGCGGTACGTTACTTCTTGAAATTATGATCTTAAGAATTTCTTTACAAGTGAAGTACCAAGAATTGGTACGTGGGAATTGGTACTCAATTCGCAGGGTTAGGGAGAGAACCCAGTAACTATATTTCAAATACTATACCAAAAGGAAGCCTTCATAATGACTAGCACATACAAGATGCTCTAATTGTTTGGATGAGTTGGAAATGTCTCTTTGGGTTTTTGTCTTGAAGATTCCTGAATATTATACCTTCCAACCTTCATCTTAACAATCATTTTCATCAGTTGCAAATAATCTTCTTGTAAGTCGCAGTAAACAAGTGGTGGATATGGCTTATCACTGGTGTTGGAGCAGCTCTTGTAGTACCTCTGTTTGGCTACTTATACTATGTCTTACGGAGAAAGTACAAAGCAGAAGGTAATTGCTTAAAGAAGTTCTTAAATAAGATATTACTAGTTTTAGTCTTGTTTATAACTTATGAACTTCCATATGATTTCTTCAGTGGATAGAAAAATGAAGCGAATGAAACTGTTGCATGAGGTTGGATTTGGAGGTAATGCAATGTTTTCCAAGGTTTATGGCAAAGCAAAAAAGACTACGAAAGGGGGAAAGACAAGCAATGAGATTGAAATATTCAGTTTGGAAAATGTCATTGCTGCCACAAACAATTTCTCAGCTGCTAATAAGCTAGGAGAGGGTGGTTTTGGTCCTGTTTATAAGGTAGTCTCACATACTTAACTTGAAACTATCTTGATATGCGCTTGATATTTATGATACTTTCAGGGAAGATCAATTGATGGGCAAGAAATTGCAATAAAGCGACTTTCTAAAAGTTCAGGCCAAGGGCTAGTAGAGTTCAAGAATGAAGCTATGGTTATGGCCAAACTTCAGCACACTAATCTTGTGAGGCTTTTAGGGCTCTGCATCCAAAGAGATGAAAGAATACTAGTCTATGAGTACATGTCCAACAAGAGCTTAGACTTTTATTTATTTGGTAAGTCATCTTCTGTCCTAATGAACAATGGATATGACAAGTTTTAGTGCTTTGATTACTGATATGCATTCTTTCTTTGAAACAGATGCAAGTAGAAAGAATGAAATAGATTGGAAAAAACGCCTCAACATCATTGAAGGCATTGCTCAAGGACTTATTTATCTACACAGGTATTCAAGACTAAAGGTGATACATCGGGACTTGAAGGCAAGCAATATATTGCTTGATGAACGAATGAATCCTAAAATATCTGACTTTGGCATGGCTAGAATATTTGGATTGAAAGGATCCGAAGAAAACACAAAGAGTTGTTGGAACATAGTAAGTATAAACAACCAGGCGTTGTTAGTATTTTCTCTAGGACTTTTAACGATCTTTGAATGTTAACAGCCCAACATTTAATCAATTTTTTTTGTCAGTGGTTACATGTCTCCGGAGTATGCAATCAATGGAGTTGTGTCGGTCAAAACAGATGTATTCAGCTTTGGTGTGCTGCTACTTGAGATTCTCAGTGGGATGAAGAATAATAGTTGCAACCACTCAGGTCAACCATTCAATCTCATAGGACATGTAAGTTTCACAAATATAGTGTTTATCAAATTTAAAGCTCAACTCAACTGAGTGTGTCTTTCTGGATGTTGGCATTCTTTTAGGCCTGGCAGCTATGGAATAAAAGTAGAGCTTTAGAGCTGCTTGATCCATCATTAAATGAATCATGCAGTCCCGATGAAGTACTGAGATGTATTCATATTGGCCTCATGTGCGTACAAGATCATGCAACAGACAGACCGACCATGCAAGATGTTCTTTCTTTTCTATCAAATGATACTATCCAACTTGATCAACCAAAGCAGCCAGCATTCTTTGTGTATGCGGTTGTGGAAGAGTCAGGGTTGGCTAATAGCAGACAAGAAAGTTATTCCTTAAATGATGTATCAATTTCCACTACTTATGGCAGATAAATGTTCCATCATAAACACAAATAGATGATTATACTTGTACACATACTTCCACTTCATTTTCTTGTGAACTAATTCACAAGATTTTAATTCTTAATACAAGCAATGAGAAACTTATATAATCAACTGATTATTTGGCTGAAGTTGTAGCATCATTGTACAGGTGGGGTTCTGAGTATTAGATTCTTAGAATGATATGTTGTAAACTAGTCTTATTTGAAGTGGCAAGAGGACTATCTCTGCCTCTTCTGTGATCATAAAATTTAAGACTATATTATTGTCCTTCATAAACAGTTTCCCACAAATGAAGCAAAAATATCTGCGATGGATTCTGGATGAAGCACTTGACAACAAGTATAGAAATGGTTCTGTTGTTTAATTATGAAGATCATAACTTCCTAGACACAATGCGGACTACTGCCTTTTTGTGATCATAAACAACTCTACATTTGATTTACACTAAAAGTAGGTGCTGTTGTTCTGAAGGATATTTTATTAAAACTTTTGAATCTGCATTTGATTTGCATTAAAAGTGGGATAAAATGTAAAACAATCATTTAAATTATGTATTTAATTTACCTTACTTATGCGTTTAAGATATTGGTTAGCAAGACTCTTATTAAAAAGGAAAGAGTAATGATACACCTCCAAAAAAATTGACAAAATTAAACGTGGTAGTTGGATAATTCAAAGTGATGGGCTATCTATTTAAGAGTCAATAACAATATCAACTCATTTTATAAAAATTCTCGTTATCTAGTATTTTTTAAAAAGAAAGAGTAATGATACACAACTAGAAAAATTTGACAGAATTCAATCAAAATTTTATCACTAGTAGTTGAAGAAGTCACAATAGTAAGAACCACTCATTTAGAATTATTGTTTATTGACTAAAAGGCACCCAAAGTAAATATCTTATGACATTTACTAATGAGTATTTTTTAGGACATTGGTTAAAAAATATATAATATAAAAGTAATTTAATATTTTTTTAAATAATATTTTTTTATTTAATAATTTAAAATATTTATTAAATAATATTAAATAATTCTAAAATAATGCTCTTACGACACTAAAAGAACCATATCTTATGAATCTATCCATCGACGGGCGGTCAAATTAGTTAGCTATTAAGGTCCTGCTCTTTTCACTTTTTCTAATAATTCTATTTGATTTTATTGCTTTATATTACTTGTACAGTTTTTTAAGGAATACTGATTTAATCCAAATTATATGTTATCACAATATTAAAACAATTTAATTATAATAATAATAACTATATTAAAGGTTTAAAATTAAGGGTAAGAGGAGTCGTTTTTAACAGCAACAACTATTGGCACCCTGTTGCAATCAAAGCATCATAAATAAAAAGAGTTCATACACAAATTGAACACGCCATAGCATACTTTGCCTATTTTCATTTTGGAAATCAGTTTACAAAATCTTTTTTTGGTGGTTACAATTTACAAATTTTAATAAAGCTAAAAAAAATAAAAAGAATAATTAAACTTTTTTTAAATATATTTTATTTTAGATGGATGGAAAGAAAGAAGGCACTATATATAAAACTGAATGCGCGTAAGGAAAATTGTGAGGCGAGGGTAAGGTCGGGTCGTGTGGTGTGGTGTGCTATTATAGGACTCTCTGTGTCGTTTCTGGATTCAGACCGAACCCTAGCTCTTCAACACAACCATGTCGTCCAAGCAAGGTACCATGATTCTTCTATCTCCATCGTCGAAAACTCCAGATTTCTCAGATTCGCTTGATTCTTCTTAAACATAAAGTTTTTTTTTAGCCCTCAATTTGTAACGTGAACCCTGAACTTTAGATCTGTTAATAAGGATTAACGATATTGATTTTGCGATTCATCTAATTGATTTTCTTTGGGCTTTAGGTGGAAAGGCTAAGCCTTTGAAGAAACCCAAGTCCGATAAGAAAGATTACGACGAGGTATTTCGTTGAATTCCTTTTGGAATTTTGTAGTTTTCAATTTTGTTTTTAATCTTTCAATTGGTGTGGTGAAAGAATAGAACTCTTAAGCTTTGATGCACTTTGCTTTAAGAATTTGTAATAAGTTTAAGGAAGAGGGAGCGGAGAAGTGTCAGGTTTGGGCATAGTTGGATTATTGGGCGTTTTTAATATAAAAATTCCAAGGGCTTGATCTTAGGGTCTGGCATCTTGATGTTCATGTTGAGTTCATTTGTCTAATTATACATTAAATCGAAATTCTAGAACTAGGAATTTGTTACCTTCTTCGTTTGCCCATTTTTAAGAGTGGAATTTGGCATGCCTGTTAGAAATCACCTTATATGTGGGGAGGGTAAGAAGATTTGTGCCTCTGGTTGACTCCAGAAACATGTCTTTTTCTTTTCCTGGGCCGGACACCTTAATGCATTGCAGTGGCAAAGGACATTAACTATTTTGCTTCTGGACATGCATCGTTGTTTGGGTCAAGTGCTAAGTTAAGTGTTTATCGATTGTTTTAATTTATTAGTATTTACACTTAGGTGATGTTTTATGTAAAAATAAATGGGGATTACTCCGGTACCCATATTTTTTTCAGGGTATTGGTACTTAAGGTGAGTTGTTAAGCATTCATTAGTTGTCATTTATATCTAATAGATTTTTAAACATTTATTGTGGAACCAACAACTCACTCTGAGTACTAAACCCATCAGGGTACCATAGTAATTCCCAAAATAAAACGCTGCTCTTGTTTTCTTAAAACATGTGTCATGTAATTGTCCTTGATCAGTCTTCCAGATGAATTGGAGAATTTGGAGTTTGATGACCATGCTAGCTCATTTCCATTTACCAGTTTTTACTCTAGTAAATTGCTTTTATTAGTAAATTGGACTGTTTACCACTTCTCCCTCTTTCTAGGCCCAAACAGAAATGGGTAAAAGGAATTGCAAGCAAATAGTCATAGGAAATTTACTTGGTGTCATGGTTTCATTTAGAATAAGCTATTTTAGTCTGAATAATTCTATATCCTCCTAATGAATTAGCCTAATAATCCTATTAATTACTTAAAGAAGAAAGTATGAAATGCTTCTTGGGTTTCCAAGATATTAAATTATGCTACTTTTTCAAGTAATTAGGAGGATGTTATGATGATTTGTTAGGAGGATATAGCATTACTCTTTTAAGTTTACAATGATGGTTCTGTGAAGTTTGGAGTATGATCTCCAATGAGTGCCATGCATGAACTGTTGCAATATGCCTTAATTGTTGTTTGTTGTGAAATGCAAGTCCATCCATGATTGGTATATGATTTCTTCTTGCCCAGTGCATTTATTTACACACACACACAGCCTTATGTGAACTTTTGAATCTGGTTGTGGCCTTCCAATTTATTTATATCCTGTTTTGTAGCTTGACATGGCAAACATTCAGAAGAAAAAGGAAGAGGAGAAGGTCAGATATTGTATCTGTAATTTAGTACTTACTACATTCAATTGATTTGTTTGAATGCTGATCCTGTTTAAACTTAATCCTTTTGCATGCACTAAACAGGCGTTAAAGGAGTTGAAAGCCAAGGCACAACAGAAAGGAAGTTTTGGAGGTGCCGGGCTCAAGAAAAGTGGAAAGAAATGAGGGCTCTGTATCTTGATTATAACTGAATAAATCCATCACTGTGCTCTGTAATTTCAATTGTTACCGTGAGGACATCTCTTGTTGTGTGGCCTACTTTATTGCTGATGTTAGTATTGAACCTAGGCATGTCATGATGTAAGCGCAATAAGGTACTTGTTGGTAGCTTGACTGTGTCCCGCTTGGGTTCTGATAATTACATCTATTTAGTGTTTTCGTGGCTTTGGCATTGACTTGTTCAAGTAATAATGGCTTGGATTCCCTAGGTTGGACACTTTTATTAATTGATATTTGAATGTTTGAATCAATTCCAATTCTGTGGCTTTGGCTTGCAAGTGCA
Source organism: Styphnolobium japonicum (assembly GCA_023212625.1). Lineage (NCBI taxonomy): Eukaryota > Viridiplantae > Streptophyta > Magnoliopsida > Fabales > Fabaceae > Styphnolobium > Styphnolobium japonicum. The sequence goes on along the minus strand of JALBWW010000007.1, from coordinate 5,419,883 downwards.
TGTCCTTGCCTCAGTTTTTTATCATACTGATAAGCCTATGAAATTCAGCTGCTTCGTTTCTTGTAATATGTTAAGAAGAAAAAACCATGCCCTGATCATAGAGTATATATAATTGAAGTTAAGGGCAGGACTCGGCTTGATTTTGTTGACCAAGAAGTTGGGGGATTTGGTACATAGTTCCTACCTTCCACAATATTTATTAGTTAATGCTCGAAGAAGAAAAAAAGAGAGCATAAATCACCCCTTTATCAACATGCTTTGCATACGTACTTACCCTCATGCTAATATCATCAAGTACATTAGTCCACAGATCCTTTTCCTACTCTCGTGGCTGTCAAAGACTAGTAATTTCTCCAGCCATTTGACAATCTATGGGAGGTCGTGTTGGAAAGTTTTGCCAATCATGCTAAGACCTAAAGTTGCAAGAAAAATTAAAATCAAATTTAGTAAATGCACAGGTACAAACGTAGCAGCGCTGGAAATCCAGACCTACCCGTTACCCATATTTAGCTTTCTTACAGAATATACCATCTACCTAAAGATAAAGCTCCATATGTCCGCTAATTCCGCCATAAGTAATCCAATCAACATCCTGCATCTTAAACTGGAAAACAAGGACCATCAAAATGATAGCAAACGTGCAAAAAGTCGATCAAGTGTTAAAAATACTTCAGTATACTACCTAACCATATGTAATATTACTTTATAACAGGAAAACAAAATTTTCTGAGTGGGGAGAGGAGGGGACGCTATGAAAGCACTTGCATAAACCAACTTATATAAGGGTATACAACGCAAGTGAGCTAGAAAAACTGGAACAAAGCTCAAATTTTTTGACTGAGTATGCGATCTTCACATGATACCCTAAGTTTAGCAAGCAGTAGTCTGGCAGGAGATATCTTCACTATTGCTGTTGTGGCTTATCTGTCTCCTCCTTTTCAGGATCTTCCTCTTCTTCCTCTTTCTTTTCTTCCTCTTCTTCATCCTCTTCAGGAGGATCTGCAGGCAATGGAGGTGGCAAAGGTGTCTTCATTGGACTAAATTGAGGGAATATATCTGGTCTTCGTCCCGGCTTAGGCCTTTCCCATTCCTGTCAGTAGATGTATTCAACAATATATCAGCTTGTGTATTGAATGGCCACAAATTGAGAAGAGAAAGAACTCACAATCTCACAAAACCTAACATTACCCAAACCCAAATTTGAATAATTACTGTAAGAGCTACCAGATTATGGACAGGCAGAAAAGAAAGTTCCAGAAAGAGTAGTTTGTCTAACTGTCTTCTACCAAGACAAGTTCCCTTCTTTACATCATCAGACCAGAAATAATCATCAAGGGGGGAGGAAGGGAGACGCTTGCTGTGAAGCATCATTCATTATTTGCTTCAAGTATGCATAAGGAAATGGTAGTACTGATCGAAGTAGCTTTAATGCACTAAAAAGCAAAAAATAAAGTTCACCATCTCTAAACTATACAACATACAAGGTTACTCAGGTTTATCTGAGAGTATACACATAATCTTATCTTCTTAAACTTGACAGTTTTATTATCTTAATGCATTTTAGGATGATGACAATATTCAATAAACTTGCATCTCATGGAGCCAAGTATCATTCTAGTTAGAATTTAGATGTGAACAAATGCATCAAACTACAGTACAAAGTTATTCTATCGACTAAATCACGTATCCTTCAACCAAGCACAATAACAAGCTGAATATCATGACGCGACAAATTTCAACTGCATTGCAGCAATGGGGACATATCCCATGTCCAAACACAGACCTTTATACAGTGATTCATAATTCAAGTTGTATCATTAACCATAGTGTAAGTACCCCTGATCACCAAAGGAGGAAATAAAATAAATAAATAAATAGACTCTTGTACAAGGTTCAACAAAAACGTCAGAAGACAATAAAAGAACACAAGATAAGATAATTCACATGAAGAATCTAGGAGTTTAGATAAAAATTCAGACACTACACTTGAATGAGTCAATAATGATATTGATACCCCTTTATTCTCAGTTGTCCAATTACTTCGCCAACCAATTAGAGCATAAAAAGAATTGAAATTGAGGAACAAAAATTGGAGGAATCAGCGAAAGCGAGAGGAAAAGAAAAGGGCTTACAATTGGAAAATCAAGAGGGGAACGGCGAGTCATCTTCTCCTCTTCGGGAGCCATACGAACGAGGTGGGTGTGGAAGCGACGGGTGCTCGGCGAAAGGGGAGTGAGAGAGAGAGAGAAAGAGAAAGAGCAGCAATGGATAAAGGGTCGTCGAAAGTAGCAGGAAGAAGATTTGAGAGAAGACGACGACGGTGAAGAAGAAGAAGAAGCAGAAGCAGAGAGAGAAGAGAAAGGCGTGTTGAGGCTCAGTAGCGCCATGCCTATGCCTCGACTGAATGAATGGCTCTTTTGCTCTTCTGCGGCTGCGGAACACCTAATCCTTCCTTCCTTATTATGTGGCTCTCAAAAATAACATATCACTCGTATGTTTTACTTCTTTAATTTATGTTTTGAATCATATTTTCATAATTTTAAATTGAAATTAAAAAAGGTAAATTTAAAAATTTTAATTAAATTTATTTTTTATATTTTTTGTCTGAAGCTGTCAATCAGTTCAATGAACCTCCATAATTTACCTCAATATATAATTTACCTCCTTCATGTCATTAAAATTGGTAACATGAATTCAATAGTTAATGATCATCAATTGTATCGCTGTCAATTGAAAAATTAACGGGAGATAAATTGTTACGTTTTTATTATCAATTTAACATAATTGTGACAGAAGTCTTCATCAACACACTCAAATAAATCGTTGCGTTAAATTCCTCATAAAGTAAAATTGAAAGAATTTTAAAAAAAAATTACCTAAAATAAATCCAAACTAGAAGCTTACTAAGAGTATGCTTAAAATGTTAAAAAATGAGAATTGATTTGATTTGTAAATTAAATTTTGTGTTTGGAATGTTAAAAAATAAGAATTAATTTAATTTTAAAATTCTTTTTATGTAAGTCGTTTGTATTTAAAAATATAATTAAATTTAGTTAAATTCCAGTAAATTTGATTTGATTTTAAACTTAATTATTTAGATTAACTATTTTACCCTTATTAACTTTTTTATGTTACCTCATTAATTTAACAATATCATTTATAATTATATAAGGTTAAAAAAGTAAAATAATCAAATTAAATCAAATTAAATATGTTTTTAATGAGTTCTAAATATAAGAATTGATTTCTAAATCAATTCAAATTTAATTTTTTATAATAAGTTTTAAATTTAATATTTGATTTTTAATCAAATTAAATTAAATTTATTTTTAATTGATTCCCAACGCAACATAAAAAATTTAAAAAAAAATATTGTCAGCAAAAATGTTATTTTTGAACAGAATTCTCTTTTGTCAATGTTATCAGGGGGTCAAACGAGCAAAAATGAATATGAGACTTACAACTTGTTTGTTTTGCCTTCAAACAGAACCCAAAGGCCCCTTTGAAAAAGTGCTCAAGCTATTTGCTTTCTCTCAACATCCGTTGGGATCGAGACGAATTCTAACAAAGATGCTTTTAGTACTACATATAACCTTTTTGTAGTACATATAACCATTTGAGGGTTCCCAAGAGTGGCAACTTCCTTTCCTTTTATGTGTTTCTTTTGAGACCGACGAGAGCTAGCATGATGACTAGTATCCAAACTTGAAAATCTCCATCTTTCATTCACTCTAACCTTTCTTTCCTTGCAAATGAGACAGAGAGGGAACAACGACGTATGTGCTTTTCTGGGTGCTTTATTGGTTGTAATTAATGCATTAGAAACATAGTGCAAGAATCTAAAAGTTATGTTATGGAGAAAAGCTCCGTCTGGCTTATCAAACAGTGATATTCAATTAATGCTCAATTTCATGTACTCTTTGGCTCTGAATTATTATTTCACTGAGATGTAAATCGTATAATTCTTTCACACAGGACAATCATTACCCTTAATCATCACTAGTATTCCATCTAAGGTCACTACTTTCTCAGCCTGCTCCCCCCTTACTCTACCCCAATAACCATAAAGCTCTATTACAAAATTTGGCTGAGTCATACAATTTGCATTTTGCACTTTACAATCTACAAGTTCTTCTACTTTGTTTGGGCGCACGTGTTTGGTATGGAAAAGTTTGATATTCTGCTCACTGGGACTGGGTAGAGAAGGTGGCAAGTGAAATGTTGAGGATCTTGTTTGGAGTCTTGATATTGCATTTTCATCCGAGTTTGGGATGAAAAAGAGTTTACAAAGTATTGAATGCAACTACTAGATTGTCCATTTCTTTTCTTCCTCTTTATTCTCTTACCAGTGAAGCATACGATGATTCTCACTCGGTCATTCCTGACTCCCAAATGTCATCCCTTCCGAGCACATCACAGTCACTTGCATTAATCTTCATGATGACTTACTGACTACCTTCTCTCTACCCATATGCGAAACCAAATCTTACTGTATCAACTTCATTCATGAGAACAAAATTCTAGAACTTATATATGCGCAAAGACAAAATCAGCCCTATGTTGTCAATTATGAGTTCTTGATATAACTTCAGATCCCTTTCCTGCCTTCTGAGTCATCAATTTTCTTTCTTTTGCTATAGATGCGCGTCTACTCAGATTCCAGCTGTTAGAATTTCCATCATCCCCATTTGGGCATCCATAAGAAATGAGGAAGTTATAATTGCTGTATCTATCTATATTTTGCTTATGAAATATACTTATTCCCCTGTTTCCTCTTTTTCATAGTGTAATCATAATTCTGTACTTCATGCTCCTCACATATTATTCTATTAGCCGCTTAATAAGACTTAATTTCATTATAATATTTTTAAACAATTCAAACTCTATTTACGCTCGTATATATGTAATTATATTTTCCTTTTTATACCAAGTCTCTATACAGCAACAGACTGATGAAAAGAAAGGAATGACTTATATGAGATGTGAGAGAACTTGTGTGAATGAGATAACCATGAAATCGATATAAACCTCAAGCAGTTTAAAAGTCCCAAAGATAATCCTTTTCCTTCCTAAGATGACATCAAGAAAGGACCCACATATGTTGAGTAATCAAGTCTCCAATGTCCATCCCCAAAAATCATGATTGGATCACTACTGAAAGAAAAAAAAAGTTATTAAAAGAGCTTGTACTATTCAATTTGAAAACTAAAACGTAAAATAGGATTGGTATTCTGCACTCCAATGTCTCTAATTTAGAAAATTCAAAGAGCAGTTCCTTTGCTTTACTTCTTTTACGCACGAAATATGGAAATAAAAAAAAATCTAAGGCTAATGAGGATTGATGCATTGACCAAAAAGTCTTATGTTTGATTCTTGTAAGTAGTCTTTTATTGATAAGACATTACTATTGTAAGTCCTTTTGTGATATGTTCTTGAAATTTCGTTTTCACAAGCAAATACAAACACTTTCTGCAGGGCAATGGAGGTGATGTCACAGTTTGCCTAACAAACCTGTAACTTGCAGCCTTCCTCAACAATATGTAGCCCAACATGACACATAAAGACAAAGATTTCTGCAACCCACTTGTGCTCCTCCAAGTCTCGAAGCTTTCACGAGGTTTCCAAACAAAATTATCTTTACCCATGCTCTGCATCAAAACTCCCCTCCCCCTCAGTCTTTATTAGATGTCTTTCTGTTTCTCTGGGGCACTGAAACCAATTTCAATTGGGTGCACCATAAAATTTCAAAAAGTTGGTGAAAACACTAGGCTGAAAGCAAATCCAAGGGCCATGATTAAGGTTTTCCACGTGTAGAGCATGTATTGGTCTACGTGGGGCGATTAGATTGCTCCTCATGAAAGGAAATGTCTGCCTTTCCTTTCCTTTTCAAAATAGCAAACAAAATAGCAAACAAAATAGCAACCGGTGCCTTTTGTTTTGGCCTATAATTGAGAAGTCAGGTTGGGGTTCTCTGTTTTTCTATCTTTCCTTCTTTCTCCCAAGAAAGTGGAGGTGAAAAGATCTGAAAAAAGATAGAAATGTGAAGGGAGTTTCCAGTTTGGGATCGTTTTACTTCTTGGGTTTGCGAAACGAGAGAAAACGATTTGACTTTTAGACAGAAACACCAAAGGAAGGCGTTTTAGCTGGTTCTGTTTTGAGCATGTCCTTTTATAAGTTATAACTGATAGAGAGAGATAGTACTGCAATTTGATCCGTGTAAGCAACAGAAACAACTTGATTTAAGTTTTGGAAGGTTCTCATCATCCACAGTGTGATTGAGGAATGAGAGCAAGGAGATAATGGATTTCTGGCCAGAATTTCTTGCAAACAGTTGGGGTAGAGAGTTTGTAGCGGGAGGCTTTGGAGGCATTGCTGGTGTAATCTCTGGTTATCCACTGGACACCCTCCGCATCAGGCAACAAAACTCAAACACTGGCTCTGCCTTCAGCATCCTTAGACATATGGCGGCCAGGGAAGGACCAGCTGCTCTGTACCGTGGCATGGCTGCACCTTTGGCCTCCGTTACTTTTCAGGTCATTTTTACTCTCATCCCTCAATTGCGTTGATGGTATTTTCTTAGTTTTTGTCTGTAAGTTGAGATGCAGATACACCCTCACAAGTTGCAGTGGAATTTATGGGGATCGATCACATGGGGGTTTATCTTTATTTCATGTGGAATACCAGAACCTTATCGATAATATGCTGCATGTAAATTATTTCACAAACCATCCTCACCTACCAATCTCTTTTACGATATTGGTATGTTGTAGAATAATAAATTTTCTTCTGATGGATGCAATTGAAAAAAATGTAAAACTTATAGCCGATATGTCTTGGACATGGGGAATAAATTATAGTCTCATTCAATAGTGTTTTTTTTTTTTTTTTTCTTATTGGAATATACTCATTGATGGGAGTGCTATTTTGAAAGTGACTTTCTCACGGCTTTTAATTTTATTTTATTTTTTGGTTTATGATGGAATCATATGAATGGTGAATCCCTTTTGCTTTTGGATTGTTGAAGAATCATTAGGATAAGGACTCACTGACTCATACACACTCTTTCAAATTCAAGCAATATTGAATCATCAAATAAATAATAATAATTCAAGCAATATTGAACTAAATTTTGGAATGAGGCATGTTACTTAATAGTGGTGTCAACTTCTAGTGATCTGCCTAGGTTTAAATGCCTGCCTCACGGTATTAGGAAGGAAATAAAGATGGCTTGTACTCCACTTGCCACACCAAAATTATAGACTATAGTAATGTTAGTTTCACAACGACAGTCGCAAAATATTATAACTGCGCTCTATAGATCACTGATTTACCAGTCAGTCATTCAAAGACTTACAAAAGTTTTGATTTTTTGTGACTTCATAATTGTGGTACTAGGATCAAACTAGACTGTGCCAGCAATAAATTTTCATTTGCGATCGTGTCAAATCAATGAGATGCTCATACCACTTTTGTTGACCCACCTACCGTTTTCCACTAGGGCCAGTGTGTCTGTGTATCTTTTGGCCAGGGTGGGGAACGATCACAGAACATGGGACTAACATCACCTAAAGTTGGTGGGTGCCGTTGGGCCATAGCCATAGGCCATTCATGGCTATTGAAACATCAAAGGAATGACATGTGATGTCAATGGAGAAGTAAGGGTAACCCAGAAGATTGGCCTGTTCCCATTTAAATGTTTGACATAAGTATGTGAGTTTATTTTGTTAGTCTTCACCACAAGAACTCAATCCTTAATATCAATGTATCTGAAACTGGAGTTCATTGTCTCATATTGAATGTTCTTTTGTTTTTTTGGCTCCAGAACGCTATGGTTTTCCAAACTTATGCAGTTCTCTCAAGGGCATTTGACTCATCCGTTTCTGCTAAAGACCCTCCTTCCTACAAGGGTGCTGCCTTAGGAGGAGTTGGTACCGGTGCTCTCCAAAGTATATTGCTTTCCCCTGTAGAGTTGGTTAAAATTCGACTTCAGCTGCAGAACACAAGCCAATTGACAGAATCCCAAAAAGGTCCTGTAAGGGTCACTAAAAATATATGGAAAAAGGAGGGCCTTCGAGGCATTTATCGTGGACTTGGCATCACTGTGATCAGAGATGCACCTTCCCATGGTTTCTACTTCTGGACATACGAATACATGAGGGAACAACTTCACCCAGGTTGCAGAAAAAATGGTCAAGAAAGCTTGGATACTATGTTGATAGCGGGAGGATTAGCTGGGGTAGCGAGTTGGATTTGTTGCTACCCTTTTGATGTTGTAAAGACAAGATTACAGGCTCAAACACCTTCTTCACTGAAATACAAAGGCATTTTTGATTGCCTCAAAAAGAGCATTAAAGAAGAAGGATACGCTGTGTTATGGCGGGGTTTAGGAACTGCAGTTGCTAGGGCGTTTGTAGTGAATGGTGCTATATTTGCTGCTTATGAGATTACACTAAGGTGCCTGTTTAACAATGGGAATATTCAAATGCACGAAACAATCTAGGAGAAATACTCCTCCCCATGTTTTTGCTGGAGACATGACAATGGGACAACACACCCGAGTTGCAGGTGTGCTAAAAACAATTAAAATTCAGCTTTGATATTTAATAATCATCACTTGATGTAATCGCCAAATATTTGATATTTGATAATCATTACTCGATGTAATTGCCAAATAGCTATGGGGCTGATAGAAGAACAATTGGATATATGTTAAGAGATTATCAACTTAAAATTAACAAATTTCATACAAAAAGGGATAGCAATTTATTCCAATTTATCTCAGCAATTCAGAGCAACTAGATGAAAGGAAAGGCCATTTTAAGATCAGTATGCAGAGCAGTAAAACAGACGAAGCATATTCCCTATACTATAAGAAAAATAGACCCATATGCTTAACCGCATATGTAGTCCTCACTGATACAAATTTATGTGTAATATAACTGAAAAGAGTAATAGAATACATGACTATACTATACTAAACGTCTAAATGATTAGACGGTTGCACCACCAAATCGCTCAAAGCTGTCATCACCAAGATTAGGCCTCAGCCAAGCCGCAGCTAGTTTCAAGCAACACATGAGGATCATTGTAGTGCCTAACAGCCTGTATTATACCCCTAACTCGCTTGTAAGGATCCGAGCAATGAAAAACTTCCGATCCCACAAACACCCCATCACATCCCAATTGCATCATCAAAGCTGCATCCGCAGGAGTCACAATGCCTCCAGCAGCAAAATGCACAACGGGAAGCCTACCCATTTGCTTCGTTTGCACCACCAGATCGTAAGGTGCCTCTATCTTCTTCGAGAACGCGAAAACTTCATCTTCATCCATGTTATTCAGAATCCTTATCTCCCCCATCACGCACCTCAAGTTTCTCACCGTCTCAGCAACGTTCCCAGAACCAAGCAAATCCCCTTGAGTCCTTATCATTGCCGCGCCTTCCCTGATCCTCCTCAAGGCCTCGCCGAGGTTTCGAGACCCACACACAAAAGGGCATCTGAAGTTATGCTTGTTTATGTGATTATGGTCGTCTGCAACAGCAAGCACCTCGCTTTCATCGACGTAATCAACGCCAATGGCTTCGAGTATCTGGGCTTCCACGAAATGGCCAACACGGGCTCTCGCCAATAGGGGAATTGAAACAACCCGCTTGATCTCTTTGATGAGAGAGGGATCGGTCATGCGGGAAATGCCGGGGCCAAATGGCTCTGAAACGGTAATCGCACACGCCCCTGCTTCTTCGGCAATCTTGGCCTGCTGCGGGTTCGAGACTTGGAGAATGGCTCCTCCTCGCAGAGTTTGTGCCACTCCCACCTTGAATGAATATGGGTTCTGCTTTGGGTCGGTGATGACGGTGCTGTTGTAGACCGTGACAGCGCCATCTTCAGCCATTGCGATCTGTTTGCGAAAATTCCCAAGTGAAGCAACGAACAAAGGGGAAAAGAAACAGAGAGAGAGAGAGATTGTTTGTTCGAATCAATGGAGGCGAATGCTGCGGGGCTTGTCTGGCGTTGCTTGATTTATTGAGGAGGAGAAAGTAATATGGGACTTTTGGGTGTGGTTTCCAGAACATTCGACGGTGTTTCGAGTCTGAGAAGTAGAACTAGTCCAATCGGCGACTCACAAGTCACAAGAGATGTAGAAGGTTCCATTTCATTTCAGAAATTATATTACGTTGGCTCACCGTTTTGGTTTTGGATAAATTCTTACCTAATGTGAGAGAATTACACAATTTTACAAAAAAATATATATATATAACACGTGATATTGTATAATTATACATGTTTTAAATCAATTCTAATGACTGAAAAATTGCTTAAAATATCTAAGAAAATTTTCCCTTCAATACGTTATTTTTTTTAAGATTAAGAGTGTGTTTAGATTATCTATGAAAAAATATTATGTTAAAGATTGATTATATATATAATCATTTTTTAAGAAAATTAATTATGAAAAAATAATTGATATTTAAATATGTTAGTTAATAATCAATTTTAAGATAAATTTTTTTTGTTTGAAATGATTAAAAAATTATTTAGTTGGAGATAAAATAATATTTATCTATTAAAAATTTTAAAATAATCTAAAATTACTTAATCAAAATGTTCAAAATAAAGCTTTTGAAAAAAAGTAAATTTTAGTGTATAAAAAAATAATTTTCACTTATAATCAATTTTATACATTTTGACCAAATATAATTAACTTTACACAATAATTTTTATATTTAAAAAAGTTGTTATGAAAAAAAATTAATCTGTTTCAAACATTCACTAAGAGGTAAACAGTGTGAGAATAATACTGCTATGATGTCGATTTGACTCTAACCACAAAATAAGATTTCCTTAAACGGCAGCTAAACTTAATATATAGATTACATATATGCATAAGCTAATTTGAATGGGATGAGAGCTTGAATTTAAAGACTTCTGATTAGTAGGTGTAGGAAATATAATCAATCAGTCTATTCACAAGGATGAAGTAGAATAGTTAGAACCTCGACTTTTTAGTTTACAACCCACCTTCGGAGATGCAAATGCCATTAATAAATAATTAAACACTCTCACAAACTTATATCATAAAATTCTATACAAAGTTACAAACTACCGATAAATATAACTGAATATAATTGGTGCCCTACTAGAACTGAATTTAGGTAGGATAATTAAACTCAAACTCAAACACAAACACAAACACAGAAACTTTTTTTTTCTTCCTTCTAGGAACTCAAAAACAGCAACTTAGTTAGTTACATAGATTTTGTGATAGAAGTTTATGTAAACAACATTAGACTTCAGAGTTTCCTGGTCTCATTTATTCCTCACCTCTTATTTGTGCTGAAATATCTAGTTTGGTTCTCCTTCCTTACAGATAAGAGTTTGATATAACTCAGTAGCCCACTACCTAATGGGCTTTGAATCTTGGATGGGCCCATGTAGAATTGTGGAATAAATGAAATGACCCTATAACTATAATGCAATCGCCGATTCTTCGGTTGGTTTTGAGCCATCCATATACATTTTCTTGGTATACCTAACCCAACCCACAACAACATCTCCCTCTATCTTAGGGAACCATTTTCTTGTTTTCGGACTGCTTAATGAAAAAGTAGACAGCCACCCAAACAGGCGGAGAAAGCCTGGGAAGCCTGGGCCCGTTGGCCGTAATTGCATTGTTGTGTTGCCATCAACAAACAAACATAGTCCATTCCATTATTATGACCAAAAACGAAAATAATAATAATAAAAAGAACACAGTACATGATCAGTAGACGTGGCATGATCTGATGAACTCCTGAAAGCTCGCAGAATTTTTGAATGTGAAGGAAGGAGCCAAGCGCGCATTGCATTGCATTGCATTGCAACGATAAATAGACAAAAGACCGAGGTGGTCCCCACCCATGTGGGACGGTGGGGGACGATGATAGGACAACTTCAAAAAAACAAAAAAAACACGGGACTACATCTACGTCGTCGTTTCATGTTTGAACCAACAACCTCATCTCATGTCATTGGCACGTGCATAAAGCCCCCGCTTCGTTCTTCAAAAAAATTCAAAGGCTCATTCTACAGTCCGCACACAGGCAGAGCCTGAGAGAGATGAACGGAGCAGGGAGGCAGGGGCAGAGATCTGGTGCGACGGGGGTGCACCACCACCGTCAGTACTCCGACAACTTTCTCGACGGCTCTTCTAACGGCAGGTGGCTTCAGTCGACTGGCCTTCAACACCTCCAATCCTCTTCCAATCCCATTCCTCCACTTCAGGTTCCCTCTGAAAATCGAAATGGAATTTTAATTTTTTTTTCTTTTTACTCTAATGTTAAAGGACTTTACTTGAAAAATAAATAAATAAGTAGATACATTTATTGGCCTCAACAACCCCTTTTGATTTATATATATATATATATATATATATATATATATATATATATATATATATTATATTATATTATATTAAATAATCTGATTACTATGGTGATGATGATCCACTAACGATCTTGTACTGGAACTTTATTTTGTAAGGCATTTTGATTTGATGGGTTAGTTTGTGTTTGGAATGCGAGCAGGAGTACAACTTGTACGGTGGTGGGGGAGGCAGAATGTATAGGACTGCGCAGAGGAGCTTCCATGGAGGGAATGAGTATTACAGGGAGCCCTCCACGCCTCCTCGTAATTACCGGGCTTCTACCCAGAAAAAGAATGGTGAAGATTCACTTGATGATTTCAGCCCTGGCTTGTTGGATCTGCATTCATTTGATACAGAGCTTCTTCCCGAGGTTACAATTTCACTACATTTCTAGCAAAAAAATTACACTTGCTCCTTTTTGGTTATGACTTATGAGTAATGCTCACATTGCGCGTCGTTGAAAAGTTCACGGCTATAATTTTATTTTTTAAAAAAATTTATTTACTGTCCTGCATTCACATCTAGAGTTGATGTCTAGCTCTTGAAAATTTTCATACCATGCAAAGCTTGAGTTGATATTTAGCCCTTGTTGAAAATGGTTGGATAAGCCTCCTTGATTTTTTCGTCATTCCTTTCATATGATGTAAGGATTAAAAACATCTTCTCAATCTAGATAGGATAGTGGATTTGATTACTTCGAAACAATAATTATTGCATTTTTAAGTTGAACGTATAAAATCTGAAATTTTCCTGTTTTGAACTGCGATGGTTGACCTTTCATTTTCTCTTTTGTAAGTAGATAAACATGGAAAATGTAGCTTAAATTTGCTTGTAATTTGTCAATCCTGTAGATGCCGGCATCCAATGTATATGATGCCACCCTGTATCAACCTGTCCGCGGTAGAAGCTTAGATGACTCCGAACCTTACAATTTGAGCAAGCAGACTGGCAGTACTCGTGCTCCTGAAAACAACATCTTGAATAATCTTTCCGCTGACAAAGAGAAATCTAGCTCTGTAGCAAAGATTAAAGTTGTGGTATGTTCTCTTTTATATCTTAATTTACATTGATGTTTGATTTTTAATTTAAGTTTGTAGATTCATTTTCCACTTAAAATATTTTGCTCACTGCTTGCTAGTAAATTTGAAGCTTTTTCAAAGCTGCATAGAACAAAAAAAAATAAAAAATCAATGTAGTATTTTAATTTTGTTCTAACTTTGGTGTCTTATTATTTTAATGCAGGTTCGCAAGAGACCACTTAATAAGAAGGAATTAACAAAGCATGAGGAAGATATTATAGAGACAGTTTCGAATTCTTTAACAGTGTATGAGACCAAACTTAAGGTAAGTGTAATAGACAATAGAAATCCATGGTTCTAATGTAGTATAATTGTCCTTTAACTTTGAAAAAATGTTAGATTAAGCTGTTGTGAATGACTTATGAGAACTAAGAAATCGAGAATGAAGCTGCCCAATGTATCTGATATTTTTAAGTCTTTATCTTGTTGAATCTAAAATGTGACTCAAAAACAGTGCGGAGAATCCGTATAGGGTTAAAACTGAAAAGGGCAAGCGATGCTATTAACTCTGCATAGTGTAATTATCTTTATGTTCATTTTAATAATTAAAGAAGCTTTCTAGAATAGTATCTATCAAGAAAATACGTCATAAAGCCTAGTTTTAGCAATGTCCTACATATCCAAAAGCTTCTCAGTTATTAATATTTACCCACTTATTTTCTCACTAGTCAGAGCATATGAAAAGTTTTTGGTATGATAATCTAATAAATGTTTTATATTTGATTTTAAAATCTAAATGCTTTACAGGTTGACCTAACTCAGTATTTAGAGAAGCATGAATTTGTTTTTGATGCTGTCTTGAATGAAGAGGTTACAAATGATGAGGTAACTATAATGCAGTTAAATACTCAGTTGAAAAAAATGAATCGACAATATATAGCCCTACTTATGTAACTTTCTTTTTAACCTTTTGATTTCCTTAGGTGTATCGTGAAACAGTGGAGCCCATAGTTCCAATAATCTTTCAACGCACTAAGGCAACTTGCTTTGCATATGGGCAAACAGGTGATAGCAGCCTCTCAAATATAATTTTGTTGCTGTTACAGCCTGCCTTTGGACAGAGTCAGATTATGCCTATTTGAGAATGCACTTCATATCATGTGTCTCTTTGGAATTTTCCAATTTTTCTTTTCATTTTCGAAAGAAAAACGTGTTGTTCATGATATAATATATGATTCTTAAACTTTTGATTATTCACTTCTTTAGTGACAGCTGTAGAAGGTCATCTTCTTGGGTCATTGATGGGTTGTAGTTTTAAGTGTGGGTAATGTGATATATATTCCCAAATGTTTTCATTATGTCTACTATGCTTGTTTTATGTCAAAGCAAAATGCTTGAATAGTGTGAAGGTAAATATTGATTCTGCTGTGGCCGTTGTTTCAATCATGCCAAAATGACTTTGTTGGCTTGCACTACTACTGGCATGTCTCTGCAAGTTATATAATTAGTGAACTTTTAAATACCATTTTCTGCTTGACTAGGAAGTGGAAAAACTTACACAATGAAGCCACTACCTCTTAAAGCATCAAGGGACATCTTGAGATTGATGCATCATACTTACAGGAACCAGGGATTTCAGTTGTTTGTGAGTTTCTTTGAAATATATGGTGGGAAGCTTTTTGATCTCCTTAACGATCGAAAGTGAGTCATTTGATTTTGATTTTGACTTTTTTGTTTGAACCTGTAGTCTCTGTATTCTTGAGGTGTAATGTTGTACTTCTGCAGAAAACTTTGCATGAGAGAGGATGGTAAGCAGCAAGTTTGCATTGTCGGTTTGCAAGAGTTCCGAGTATCAGATGTGGAGACCATCAAGGAACTGATTGAGCAAGGAAATGCCACACGAAGTACAGGAACCACGGGTGCAAATGAGGAATCTTCACGGTCACATGCAATACTTCAGCTTGCTATCAAGAGGTCAGCTGATGGCAATGGATCCAAGCCTCCCCGTGTTGTTGGGAAGCTCTCCTTCATAGATCTTGCTGGAAGTGAACGTGGAGCGGATACGACAGATAATGACAAACAGACAAGGTATGTTCCAAGGAGCTTGAGAGGGGATATTGTTACTTGTCTGACTTAAAAGAGGACTTATGGAAGAGAAAATTCCTTAGGAAATAAGATTATTAGATTACAATCCAAATTTGGCCATATATTTTATCATTAACTACATCTCAGGTTTTCCCTTCTTAACCCTCTTAATGAATTTGTTTGTTTGATCGGATGTTCTGAATTATATGATGCAGAATAGAAGGTGCTGAGATCAATAAGAGCTTACTTGCCC
Organism: Styphnolobium japonicum; assembly: GCA_023212625.1. Classification (NCBI taxonomy): domain Eukaryota; kingdom Viridiplantae; phylum Streptophyta; class Magnoliopsida; order Fabales; family Fabaceae; genus Styphnolobium; species Styphnolobium japonicum. Next base: position 5,404,121 of record JALBWW010000007.1, on the reverse strand, counting down.
TAAAGGAATGCATAAGAGCTCTTGATAACGACCAGGGACACATCCCTTTCAGAGGCAGTAAATTGACTGAAGTTTTGAGGGATTCATTTGTTGGTGATTCCCGCACTGTTATGATATCATGCATTTCACCAAGCTCTGGTTCATGTGAACATACTCTCAATACATTAAGATATGCTGACAGGTAACAATGGATTTTCTGTTGTTGATTGTGATCATAGTTCAACATCCCCCACTCCTTCAAAGCACCCACACTTCGCACAACCACTGATGCGTACAAAACGGAAAACTTATGGTTTTGCTGTTACAAACTGACTGAAAATCCAGGGTAAAAAGCCTATCAAAAGGGAACAATTCTAAGAAGGATGTTTTATCTTCAAATTTCAACCTTAAAGAATCAACTACCATTCCCTTATCTTCCATTCCTACATCGGCCTATGAGGACCGCACAGCTGATACATGGCCAGAAGAAAATGATGGGGATGAATTTAGTCCTTCTGAAGAGTACTATGAGCAGGTGAAACCATCATGGAAGAAAAATGGAAAGATAGAGCCATATGGTACGACAGATGACAAATTGAAGAAACCCAATGGTCAGATCAAATGGAAGGACCTCCCAAAAGTTGAACCTAAAACTTCACAGTCAGATGATGATTTACATGCTCTCTTACAGGTAAGACTACTGACTATTAAGAGAATGGCTTTTCATTCATACAAAACCTAGAATAAAAGCATATATCATAATTTCAGGAAGAAGAAGACCTCGTAAATGCTCACCGGAAACAAGTAGAAGAGACCATGAATATTGTTAGAGAGGTATTTAACTTGGCTCTATTATTCTTCTATAGTTTTTTTTTAATATATTCAGATTTCTATATCACTATATTCACACCATATGCAGGAAATGAACCTCTTGGTTGAAGCAGATCATCCAGAGAATCAGCTGGATGATTATATAACAAGACTAAATTCCATTCTATCTCAGAAGGCTGCTGGCATCATGCAGTTACAAACCCGTTTAGCTCATTTCCAGAAACGTTTGAAGGAGCATAATGTTTTGGTTTCATCTGCTGGTTACTAATTTAAATGAGTCTCCCAGGAGGAGGTTTTTTTTTTCTTTCCTGATTGGGACCATGCATTTCTGTGATTCTGTTGGAGCTTAAGTGAGATCTAGGATATTATGTGGTAGTCTTGCCAGATGATTCATCATTATTTTGTACCTTAGCTATTCTCCCGGGGATTAGAAGCTGGAGTATTCATTTTCTCTTCACCCTTCTGAGCATATAGACATGTATTTGTTTTACGTGCCCGCTACCAGGCATGATATCGATGTATAAGGCTCTACATTGATGTTTGATTAATCAATGGAGTATTTCTTATTGATTAGTGTACTGCTTATTCTGCAGTGGATTTATACTTTTTTACGGGGAACTACTATGAATCTATTCATTCCGTTTCTAGACACGTTCTGCTTTTGTAAATACATCCTTGTTTGCATTGTTGAAAGCGACTCGCTGTAATGATATAATTATTAATTAATTCTTCTTACCATAATGAAATTGTGGTTAAGCTATTATCCATTAGTGCAAATGAAAGTAGCAAAGGTTTTAAATTTTTCCAATGTGTTGATTTTAAACCCCCAAGGAAAAAAAAAACGCACACAATTGTGCATAGAAAAGTAGAAAGGAATTTTTTTTAAAAATAGAAGCAATTTGTGTGAGGTGAATGAAAACAGATATAAAAAAATATCCTAAGTATAGAAAAATATTGAAAGCATTATAGATAAGAGCCAAATCAAATATATATATATATATATATATATATATTCTCAAAGTAATCATATTTTATAATAACATATTTTACATTTTCTTATCACTAACTACTTTATCATGAAGAGTAATTATTAAAAAAAAAAAACAGCAATTTTCAGTAGTAAATAAATAAACATGACATTAAAATAAAATAATTTTATAAAATGAAGCTGTAAACAATAATTCTTTCAAAATCAAAGTCATTGGATCAAATAAATTGGTGACAAAGATTAAAAAAGAAAAATAGTAAGCATCACGGAAACAAAAGCCATGAATTGGATAAGCAGATGACAGTTGGGTTAATTACTTTCACACCGAACCTATCAACAAACTTTTTCCCGCCATATTTTTCATATTTTCATTCTTGGTTCTTTCTCTTCTCAGGGCGTGACACTGCAACTGCAGAAGCCATAGCCATAGCCAAAGCCAAGAATCCGAAACCATTTGAGAGAAAGATGGCAACTTTGATATTGAACATGGACCAAATGCCCAAGATGAGCTTCCTCATGCTTCTACTCTGCCTTTTCCTCTCTTTCGATAACCACAACACCCCCACCCCCACCAACAACACACGCTCCTCCTCTCCTTCCCACTCACCTTCCGTTACTTTAGATTCCTTTCCCAAACGCCCCATCTCGTTATCTGTGAAGAACGAGGATCGGGTGTTCGACCTCGACGATGATTCTTCTCAGTCCCTCGAATACGATTTCTACCGCAATTCCTGCCCCCAGGCAGAGCGGATTGTTCTGGCTACCATTCGGCGTCTGCACCGCTCTACACCCAATTTGGTTCCTGCTCTTATTCGTCTTCTTTTCCATGATTGCTTCATTCAGGTTCATTTTTATGGCTTTTCTCCTTATTTGAAAAAATGGAAATGGATCTCTTTTTATTCTCTTACTCCTTTTTTGCTTTTCTGATTCTGGGTCTAACTTTAACTGGGCTTATTTCTGCGATTTTGATCATTCTTCAGTGCTTTCTTGAAGAAATTTCATCTGGGTCGTGTTGAATTGGTCTTCTGGTTGATGATTTACATTGGTTATTTTCTCTTGCGCCGTTGTGCTTTTCTAGTTCGAGGTTTTGTTTGTGTTGGTCTTGATGCTTCTTGTAATCCACATTTATGGAATTCTATTTTCAAAGTGAAATTTATTAATTAGTCGTTTGTTACATATTTCTGATGTTACCTTTTTCTATGGATATTACGTTTGTTGGGTCAGTATAAATAGTTCTCATGTTTTTAACTGAATTGTGTTGATTTTAATCGGGTTGTGATGCTTCAGGGATGTGATGCTTCTGTTTTGTTAGATGATGATGATTATATTGATTCAGAGAAAGAGTCGCCTCCCAATGGAAGTCTCAAAGGTTTTGATGTAATTGAGACCATCAAGTCCAAGCTTGAAGAAGCATGCCCTGGGGTTGTTTCTTGTGCTGATATTCTTGTACTGGCAGCAAGAGACTGTGTGGTTCTGGTAATATATTTTCTCTAACTCTTTTTTCTTTCTGTCATTGTGTGATTGTGTGAGATACACTCAGGAACATAATTTAGAACTGTGTATTTCAGGCTGGTGGCCCATTTTATCCGTTATATACCGGCAGGAGAGACAGTTCTAACTCTTTCTCTGACATTGCAACATATGAGCTTCCTTCACCCTATGGTGATTTATCCCAAACCCTTGCATCCTTCGCATCAAGAGGATTCGATGAAAGAGAGATGGTCACTCTCCTAGGTTAATTTCTAGTCCTTCTTTCCCCTTCTCTTTGTACTAATGTGAAACAAAGCCTTTGGTCTTATATTCTGTTCAAATTTCATGATACTGAAGCAGCTGATATAGGGTGCTGCTTTCCCTCTAGGTTCAGCACAAAGAAATTGCATATTTCATCATCAGGAATTTAGGACCTAAATCATTCCCTTACACGACTACACTAATGCCTGAATATTTGTTTGCCCGTTAATTAATGGAACCCAGAACATAGATCGGATATATTTGTTGGTTAACATGTGCCAAGTTAGTTTCTTCCACACTTGTTGGTATCAATGCACTCATGGCCTTCTTAATTAGCTGGCTTCTTTGGCCAATTGCTTAGGGTCGGTGTTTGGATACGTCTTTGGTTTTTCTGCAAATCTTCCATTTTCTATGGATGACTTAGTCTGTCCATTCTTTCCTTCCAGGTGCCCACAGCATTGGGGTAATCCACTGCAAATTCTTCCAAAACCGCCTCTATAACTTCACTGGAACTAATGAACCTGACCCTTCTCTAGATATCGAATTTCTGAACCTACTAAGATCAAGATGCAGTTACACTAGTGCATCGTCCTCTTCAGCATCAGAATGTACTTCCCATAACTCAACTTCATCAGAAGCAGTAAAGTCACTTCCTAACAAAGGCTCGCCTTCATCAGAAGCAGTTAAGTCAACTCCCCTCAAAGGCTCGCCTTCTTCCTCAGTCGAAGAGCCAGGAGTGGCTATGGACTTTGAGCAAGCTCGATCAGATTTTGGGACGTCATACTACCGCAGCCTATTGCAAGGTAGAGGAATCCTCTATGCTGATCAGCAGCTAATGGCAGGGGAAGGAACTGAGAATTGGGTTAAAGCATATGCATTCGATCCCACTTTGTTCCATAGAGATTTCGCCCTGGCAATGATGAAACTCTCAGATCTCCGGGTCTTGACACTGCCTATGGGTCAGATTCGGCTTAGTTGTTCAAAGGTTGCATGACAGTTTTGCCAAGAAGGAGGGACGCTGGCTCACAACCACACCCCCCCCCCCCCCGGGTATGCAATACATTGTAATTGCCAACTGTAAGTTTGGAGTAGTTAGAAATTTTAAACGTTTATGTTTTCTAACACTTTTAAGATCCAAGCATCTTTGAGAAAGAAACTGAAGATTTGTAAGTTTGCAAAATGGGAAAATTGGCAAACAAGAAAGTTAGAGATTCTTATATTGTAAGAAATCATTATTGATGAATGAACAATATGGATTCAAGCAATAGCCAGAAAGTAGGAAATAAGAAGAAAGCTCTAAATAGTGGGAATTAAACCAAACAAACTCAATCGTACAGCACACTGGAAAAAGGAAAATAAGAGGCACAAAATAGTGAAATAAAACAGATTTCCTATACACGAACATTCTTTGCTGTGTGGTTGGTTATCTTATCTACAACCGCATTGAGCCAAGTCTTCCTTTTGAGGGTTTGATGCTGACAGAGGACTGTGGGACAAAGAACTCCGAGTGCATGTCCATGAAAAACTTGTCCACAATATCTAAATAGACCGGGCTTTTAAGGCGAGAATAGTAGTGTAGTGCCTCTTCTATGTCTAGTACACGCTCAAGATCACCAGCATCCATCAAATCCAATTTCTTCATCTTTTGTGCTAAAACATGAGCTCCCTCATTCATGTTTTGTGAATTTAAATCCTCCTTTTTCCCTTGTTGTAATCTCTCTTTGTTCTTCTTCTCTTTTGCTCTGTCTTCATGAATGCTGTCTCGTGGACTTTGCTTGGCAAAACTCATGAAGCTTCCAGTATATGAAGCATCTTCCATTGCTGGCTCTTTTGAACTGGACATGCTATTGTTACCAAACGTCTTTATTATGTTCAGGTCAGAATGCAAGTGATCATAAAACTCATTGTAAAATTGTTCGCTTGTGTAAGTTCTTGCATTGCCACTGCTACAAGGGAATGGCATGAAGGAAAGAGATCTGGGTAGTTTTTGGTAGCGTCCAAAGAAGAAAGACCTGAAGTTTCGGAGGGTTTTGTGAAAGAAAACCTTGGTCTTGTGAATGGTTTCTCTTAGCAGCATTTGTGGTACTACTGTGAAAAGGCGCGAGGCTTTCTCCAAGTGGTTCTGTCTTCAAGAGCAGACACAGTTTTAATCTGCTTTAGTTCTTGTGTATTCTCCAATTTTGTCCTGGTTCAGATTTTACATATAAAGAGACATGCAGATGGTAACTAGTTTCTTAAGGTTACCAAAAGACAAAAGCAATGTACTCTAAAGGGGTTGTATTTCCTCTGTCTAGGTTTCAACCCTACCTTTTTGTCCACGGCATCCCATTCTCACTGTCCCTTTCAAACCCTCTTTCTCTCTCTCAAACATGAAAGCTCAAAGCTGGTGGCCATATGATAATATGAAAATTATCAGATCTGATCATCTGAGGGACAAAGTATTTTGGGGTCCCAGACCTTAAATAGATTTTGTCCGCTGATCTGGTGGTTGTTCCTCTGTGTTAAAGATATTTAAGGAAAAGATTTGTAAGTTTGAGGACTTTGGTATCTAAATTATCACGAATATTAATGTATTATTTTGACTAAGTGCTGTTGAAAGTCCAGTGGCATTGATTAAGATGCAAAGCTAATGGTAGTGGGTAGCTAAAAGATTACTTGTTAGCCAAATTTGAAACCTTGGGACCCCTAGGATAAATCAAATAGTACTTAATTGAGTTTTTCTGGAGGTCTATGTTCTTTATCATGCCACTCGGTTTTTGGAACCACACTAATTACTTAATGCATCTCCTAAGCAGAATCAGCCTCGGATTTTAATAGAAAATTCACTATGGGTCACTGAGAAGAATTAATGGCACACATGCTCACTTTTCAAACCCGATTAAGTTGGTGCATATCATCTTAATTATCATCTTTCCCTATGGCATGTAAAGGAGAAATCCTTATTTATTTTGTAAGAAACGGGTGCATGGTCCCCATTTGTAGTCAGGCTGGCACTGAGAAGTGTGCATTCTATTTCCTGCACCGTGAGGTCCTATGTTTTAATTCCTCCACCCACCTCTATCCTAAATTATTAAGTTAAAGCGACTGCACTTGCAAGAGACTGGCACACAATTATTTCTTTCTTAAAAAACTATTTGCCCTATAAGGAGAGCCTACTGAACTCTGGCAACTGACATAACTTTAGAAGCACAAACATGGATTTTGAGTGTCTAAACTGCACATCTCATTCATGAGGGTACCCATGAGATTTGGCACAAACACTGATATTAAAGATCAACTGTGTAATTCTGCATGAATTATTTCAAGGAACAATCAGAGAACCCTTTGAATTAGACTTGATGCTAATGATAGAAAAGGGAACCTTACCAAATTATTACAGTAAACAAGTCTCAGAATCTCTGGCTCACACAACGTCCACAATCTGAGTGTTTGGATTATGGTATAGTACGGAATTGCCTTCCTTTTAACAGATGGTAGGACATTCATGCCTTATATTATATGTAGTGATTTTGCTCAAGTCCCATATGGATGGAGGAGAGATACAAATTGCTACAAATTATCTGGATAATAATGGCAAAACGAGGGATCTCATGCACATAAACCAAGGATAAGGTGCATTGAAATTTGGGCGCTAAGATCGGTTGGTTGGATGCATGTAAAATATCTGACACCATACTTGTCCAAGACCAGCATTCTTTAGTTTCGAAAGAAAGTGTTAGCTAACTCAATTAATGTGCATCTTGAAGGACATCTAGTAAATGGTTATAAGCCATATGTGATGATGAAAGTCAAATTAACCTGTTTTACATACTTATTACTGGCAGAGACAGTAAGTTTTTATTACATGCTCTTATTCCCTATGCGTCAACAATAGGATCAGACAACCTATGAATCCCTCATCAGTCCATATTTTTAGGGCTTGCATGCAAACGCAGCTAAAGTATCTACCACGTATTCACGTGGGCCCTGCTGATGAAAATGAATAAACGTCGACTACACAAGCTAGAGTTGTGCAAGTTTTGATTTGTCAACTCATTCGAAGGTCGTATTCTTGCCAGTATTATTGCTTACGATTTATAAGATAGATAAAACAAACGCGACCTTTTGGACTTTTACAGCTCTCCCCAGTTTCAAGTTTTTTTAAAGAGTATTAGTGAAGTGAAAAAGTATAAAACCAAATGAGGGAGGGGCTTTATCAATTAATATAATGAAAAGCACGGCTTTATAGGATCTGCTGCAGTGACTATTGACAGCATATCCTTTTGGATTTGAAAAACTGATGCAGCAACCTATGTACTTCACCATAGTTATTGGTAGAAGAAACAAGACGATCTTTTATCCACTGTGGGAGCTTGGTGACTGGGTGGGAAAAGCTCCTTTTTGAGGAATCGGATGCATACCTTGTGTCAACCAACAAAATTGCTGCATAGTCATTAATGTGACGGATTGCTCTACCTAAAACAATAAACATACAGATATCAGTGAAAGGTTAGTGGAAAACCCATTAAGATGTGTACAAGAGCTATAGGACCAAAATGCACAACAGACAGGAAATCCAGTGAAGATGTCAAGCAATCATGAGCTATGGACCTTGGACTTCCTGGTTGCATTGCACCTTCCTGTTTGTGAGACATAAGTACTAGTAAACCATGGATATGGTCTACCAGGCTTGAAAAAAGTCTTTCAGAGAAGGGTAATTCTATGAAGAGGTTGAGCTCTCTCACTGTAAGATGCATCTTGAGACTCCTATCTTAATTTTTAACAATTTAACCAGTGAGATCCTATGAAAAATCAATTCAACTAATGACTGCTCAACCTCTTGAGAAATCTACACTTCATAGAATTACCCTTAAGGGGCTATTGTAAGTACGCACCGATTGATTGATTTACAGCTTTCATGCAGAGATTCTCATAGTACTCTTTTCCTCTGTGACTGCAACTCCTTAAGATGTCAAAACCACCTTGTGCATCTCCACGATATACATCATAACTGGCAGAAAATCTAGGAATTTCAAGGGACTTTGAATTTCGAAAACCTTCAATATGCTTTACCCTCTCCAACAACTCAATGTCAGATGGGCTAGCATATGGCAGTCCAACCATGACTATGCATCGACCCATCCCATCACTTAAGTTGATCCCTTCAGATATCTTCGCACCAACAACAGCAAGGAGTATTGCACCACTATGAGATGCTTGGTTTACTTCTGAATTCGTACTCGATAATGTACAAATTGTCTCTTTATATTCCTTGAGAACAGATTCAACATCCATATTATTTCTAGGCTCTCTAAAGACACGCTTCCTCTTCAGAATCCTTTCGATGATGCCAGAAGACTCCCAGGTTTCATAGACTCTTCCTTCATAATCAAAAGAAGGGAAGAAGACTACGATTCCTTCAGGAACCACAGTCACCAAATTACAGAGCAAAAGACCTAGCTCTCGCATCTATAAAGCACAACATGCAGCATAATCAGTGATATTCCACAATTAATATTTCAGAGAACGTATAAAGAAGAAAATAAATTCTTTGTTGGCCATAATCAAGTTCAAATAGAAAAATAAATATTATCAGTCTATTGCTTTCCATCAATTACAAAACCATCAATAGAACTTGCTTTGTAAATCAGAAGAATGATAGATGAGAACAGTGACAAACTCACCATGTCTGGTGAGCTCCTGGAGCTGTAGCTAAAATCAAAGGAGCGGCCAGAAGGGCCACGGGAAACTGCAATTGGCATAACGCTATCTGGAGGGACAATATGACCACATGAAAAGAAATGCAACTCATTTGGTGGTAACCATGGAAAGAGTCGCTCCCTTGTCTCTTCTATAGGTTGGAGTGTTCCCCCTACTAATAGAACGGCATGTGCTTGATCTACAATCTAGAGAAAGTTCAAGAGTTATTTCCTTTTTCATTAATCTGCTAGGAAAGAAACTTAAGCTATATAGTCCTTTCTAGTTAAGACAACAATATCTGGCAAACCTCGGAGAAAATCTTCTCCCCACTGAGCATAACATATTTAATATATCCTCCTTGTTTCCTGAAGCTCGTTGGTCTAGACCTGGAAATGATTATCCTTCCATCACTATCATTGTTTGTCAGTGATAGCAAGATGTCAGCTAATGCCTGGAAAGCAGACTGACAGCTTCCCTCCTCACCAAGTTCCCCAATTTTATCGAGTGCTGATATCTTCTTCAAGGTAGCCATCTTTTCTCCATAACTACTAACCTGGAAAATTAAGTACATTCTGATGTCAAAATGACAAAAACAGAAAATTCAGAAGCATCACGTGGCACTCTGACAGAAGAAAATGTATATATTTAGTAGCAAGATTCACCTTGTGCATGATATTACTTTCCTTTATATACTTTAACAATTTTACCAAGTTGATATTGTCTATATTTAGTTCAAAGAAAAAATCATTGATGGCCATAGTAAAATCAGAGGCTCTATTTTCTTCAGAAGCCTGTTCTATATCATGGCAGGAATCTCTGAGATTTCCATCCTTCTCATTGAGTAGCACTCGGAGGAAAGCTTGAGTGAGGACCATCAGAATTTGAATATATCTCCGATTAGCAGGTCCCAAAAGATTCCGGAATCTCGCAAAGTACCGCTCCACATGGCAATGCACATTCTCCAGCTGTAGAAAATAGAGAACAACCATTTAATAATTAATGGAAAAATCAAAACTAAATATCCAAAATTTGGTGAGGTCTACCACTAAAGCTACACTAATTGCCTATTGACTGTCTCTAAAACAAATGTCCCTTTGTTTGAAAGGCTTCTCAAACCAGTGACCCCAAATGAAACCTTGGCTTAGCTCAGATGATTGGGGAGGCTGGGAATTGGGGTAGAATTTCCAGGTTCAAGTTGTAGTAACAAATTTGTTCCCAAAAAAGAAGTACCCCAAATGGCCTATGCAAATAGCAAGTTTATACTAGCTTTTAAAAGACACTAGTAATACTTCAATCAAGGTAGTGAAATGAGAAGCATACCTGTGATAAAGTAATTTTGGAGTCATACATGCTGATGAGTGAATCGGCTAAATTATGAGCCTCGTCTATTATAAGAATGTTGGATTTCAAATTTAGACCAAGTGCTTCCCGAGATGATTTTGACAGAAGAGATTGATATGGTAAGACCACAAGATCAGCTCTCAAAACCATGCTTCTAGAGCCATAGTACGGACAAGTTCCCAAATTTCTTCCAAGGTTAGCAAGATCTTCAATATCCAAGGCCCCTCGTTGAGATACCTCATTCCTGAATTCTTGTTGTAGTCTATGTTTTCTAAGCATTGGGCAACCCGATGTAGCCTTTGTTCTGCGTACTCTTGCACCTACTCTTAAGTTCTGCAAGTCAGAAACACCATTATTCAAGAGAAGCCTTCTTGATCATGCAAGACACATTAGTCTCTAGACTCTTTACTATCTTATTTTTTCAATAGCAGAAGTGTTTTGCTAACACTAGGTAGTGAATTGGATACTCTGTAGCAAAATTAGACATTTAGCATAGTAGTTAGTAATACACGACTATGGTTTCATTTTCAATTTTATATTTCTTAATAGACTTTCTTTCTTGGTTCTTCAGCGATGCAAACAGACCAATTTTAAAATTGCTGAACAAGCAGAAGCACGAATTACTGCAGGCACCTCGCACAATCTTTAGCATGAATTCCTGGAAATAGAAAAATTATGCATCCCCAAAAACTTCAGCACAATCTTCTCATTCTTAACAGATATGACTCATGCAAATTCACCTGTCTATTACTGTAGAAAAAGTCAAGCATGCGGAGTTGCATCACACATATCAACCACTAGAATGAAGAAAAGGTGGTAAACTATTCTCAACGTTAAGATTCTACATGGAATTTTTCAAAAGAACAACCACAGACCTATAGCCTAAAATCCAAATCGCACACACCTTACTTTTTGTAGCTTCATTTTTCTTTTTCTTCTGGAGTTCCAAGCATCGCTCATTTATGCGTGTGGAGTTTCCATGTGTTAGTAGTACTTCTGGAAAACATGCAACAAAATCATGGGTAAACCATAGACATTTGTTATTAGCTACTTCAGCTTCAACAAGTAAACAAAGGAAATCAAAAGGAGAAAACAAAAGAATCTTCCTACTTAAGTTAATTCCAAACCTTCATTAATGCAAAGATTTTTCCTGGAGCCTAAACTCACAACATCCATCTCATTAGCAAAGACTGTCTTCCGTAACTCCTTTATGAACTGTGAAAGCTGAGAATGTGTTCGACTACAGAAATAAACCTTCAACTTCTTCTCCTCCTCCTCCTCATCATCATCATCAGACTCATCTTCACTGGATGAAGTGAAAACCCTTTTAGTAGCCTTCCTCTTCGATGTCACACTACCCAGAGCTTCCTCATCTTCACTTTCATATTCTTCCAATAAAAACTCCTTATCTATAACATCCACAGCATCAATATTCTTTTGCAAACTCTCACACCCCTTTTCAGTAGGAGAATCTTCAATACCCACAACCTGAAAATCTTTACAACTTTCCTTGTTCTTCTTCTTCCTATCAGGTTTTCCTAACAGAGACCCAAACTTCTCCTTCTTAGTTTTAATTTTCTCCTCTTGGACCTGCTTGTCTTTGTTTACAACAAAGTTTCTCATCCAATCAGGTTCACCATCTGAACCAAGCCCGTCATCATTAGCCTGATCATTACCACATACACACCCTGGTTCCTGTGATTCCTGTTGTCGCCTGCGATCAAGTACCCATTGCAAAGCACTACAAATGACACTCATAGTCTTCCCAGTACCTGTTCCAACACAATCACATAAAATTTTAAGAATGAACAAAACAAAAAAAAAAATGAAATGGGGGTTGCCTAACCGAATCCAATCATGTAGGTAAAACCGCAAAAATTCACAAATGACAAAGCTTTAATTTTCAGTGACCAAGAAGAAATGGAAATAGAGGGGTTTACCAGTTGGGCTTTCTAACATGGAAACGCCTCCTTGGTTGAGAGATTGATAAAGGGCGTTCATGAAATCGATCTGGATCGAGTAGGGTTTGAAAGGGAAGGCTGGGAATTTTGGGTCGCACTTGTTTCCTTCTTTCGAATCCATTTTCCCTCGTTTTCATGTGAAGCTGTCTTTGCTTAGAAGCTATGACCTCTCTTATAGTTGCATTGCCGCCATTTCCCTTTTCTTTCAGTGCCACTCCCATGGCGGGAAGAAGGCAGAAATTGGGTTTGTTTGGTTACTTGGATTATTGAATTCCGGAATCCCATTCACTATGCACTATTTTTAATTAATTATTCATATTTTGTATATGTCGCTGTGAATTTTATGAATATTTATTATATTATTATTTAATTAAATCTGAAATAATTTTTTATTGCTTCTTTATTAATCTATAAATATAATTTTGATGTAGTATTTTATGCATATATTTTATAATTTGTCTTTAGAATACAATCTTTTTTTAAATAATAATACAAAATACAAAATTAAATTACTCAAAATTATATATAATTTTTTTAATATTCATTAACCATATAACTTTAGAAATATATGAAGATAAAAATATTAACTGATTATGAAATCATTATCATAAAATGCTGCTCAAATTATTAAACTAATACAAATTATAAACAAACATTTCAAATGTGAAATTAGAAGAAGTCTCCTTATATATATATATATAATCATATTTCAACAAAATGAGATATATTGTTAAATATTAATCACTAATTATAAAAAAATGTCAATATTTTTAAAAAAAATGATGAGAGAAACCTCCTAATAAATGAATTATAAGGTTTCTTTGATTTTTTTTTTGTGAGTGTATCAGTACTTTTTTATAATTAATAGTTAATATTTAATTACGTATATTGAAATATAATTAATTAATTTATATTTTAATATATTTTAATTAAGTAAAATATGTGATTAAATATTAATTACTAATTACTAAAAATACATATATTCTTATAAAAATAAAATATACCGAAAGAATCTCTATATAAATTATTATTGAATCTTTTAATTTGATTCTAAGAAATTTAATTATTTTCGTTGACTACTAAGTTACTAACCTTCCATTTCTTACAATATTTAATATACTCTCATCCAATTATTATTTCAGTACTGTAATTTGGCATGAACGGTTTTTCATAAAACGAACGATTTTTCATGAAACGGTTCATGAATGCCACACTGTATCTTTTAGTAAAAGTTAAAGTGTAATCAAGTGTTTTTGTTTTTGGGGGGGGGGGGGGAATTACCTTCTAATTTTTCATTCGTGAGTCGTTTTGTGAAAATAGTTCCGGAAGATTAAGCATTTTCCTTATTATTTAACACTTCATTTGCTAATGAGTAATTATTTATTGGATTAATATGTCGTATCACTACATGTTCAATGAATATTAAGCAAAAGTCCAGATCAAGTGAGATATAGGTGAATGGCAATAGAACACTGGCATCATTGGATAAAATGATTTAATAAATACTAATATGGGGCAGGGATTGTTCATGTTCGTTTACTCATGAAACGAAATTGGTTTGTGAATATTAAACACATTCTAATAAAACAAAGGCAATGCAAAAATTTCTTGACCAAATATGGAGCAAAGGAGACTACGGATTGTGTTATTCGGCAGGCATATATCTGTAAGGCCCAAAATGTAAAAACAAAAGCCCAGTTCAAAAGAGATTGGGTGCACCATGCATGCCGTGTGGGCTTGACCATATCTGATCATCACTAACAAATTCATTTCCCATGTTACCCCTCAACCCTAACTAAACCCCTTTGTTTGTTTGCACTTCACTCGCATCGCACATATAAATCCTTCTCTCCTTCCACCTTCGCCTTCTTCACCCACATACCTCCTCTCCTGCATCTAGGGTTTCTGCATCTGGTTCGTTTCAATGGTACTTTCTCTCTCTCTTTCTTTCTTTCATTCTCTCTTCATGTTCATGGTGTTGTTTGTATGCTAATTTTGAATATGGTGTGAATGCAGGGGAAGGGGACGGGGAGCTTCGGTAAGAGGAGGAACAAGACCCACACTCTCTGTGTCAGGTGTGGCCGCCGCAGCTTTCATCTCCAGAAGAGTCGCTGTTCTGCCTGCGCTTTCCCTGCTGCCCGCAAGAGGAAATGTAATTCCACTTACCTCATTCTTTCTATCTCTGCTTCTTATCTCATTAATAACCATTTTGTTGCTTAGTATTTAGACCCATTGATCCTTTCTTCACTAAACAAAACCAAAAAGACAAAAAAGGAAACGGCTTTTGATTGGGTTTTGTGTTAAAATTATATTTGATTTGTATTGGGGTTAGAACTGTTTTCTTATGGTGATGAACGATTCCAGATAACTGGAGTGTCAAGGCTATTCGGAGAAAGACCACCGGAACTGGTAGGATGAGGTACTTGCGTCATGTGCCTCGCAGATTCAAGAGCGGATTCAGAGAAGGTATTTAGTTTAACCAGTTTCTCTTTAGTTTTGTTCCAAAGGAATCATTTTTTTGTGTGTGGGCTAACATGTTTATATGATCCTTTTGGGGGTTTTGAATCAGGTACCGAAGCAGCACCCAGGAAGAAGGGAGCTGCTGCCACTGCCTAAGGCTTTGAAAGATCGTTCTTTTTTGCTGGGTACTGAATTATAGGATTACAAGGTTTTTATGTTGGGGCAAGCTCTATGGAACATTCTTATTGATTTTTCAGCCTCATTGCTCTGGTCATTGTTGTTTCCTTTAATTTGTAGTTGCTTTTTATATTTCAACATGAAGGTTACAAGACTTTTCTGTTGTTCAATGAGAGTTTATGACATCTATGTTATTCCATCTAGAGATTTGGTGTTATGGTACACATATTCAACTGTAATTAGCTGAATTATGGTAAGCCAGTTTGGGTATCAGGTAAACCTGGTTTGCTCTTTGCATGAGCATAAACATTTCGGTTCACTTGTCATGCATTGTCTTAGAATATGTTCACACTTAACATAGGTATTATGTGAACATAATCCTCCTGATACAAATCACATTCCTGATGTGAAAGGCAGTTTTAGGTTGTGGTTGAACCGTGGAAGTCTATTTTCTGGCTGTCAATGAGTGTCCTGATCAATTTTAAGTGGCAATTAGGTCATTGGACAAACATAGGATGTGAAGTGTACTGATCTTGTGAAGAAATTCTCGTACTCAGTATGGCTTATTTTTATGAGCTTTTTTAGTAACATTTTTGCATATCAATTTCTTATGTTGAGCTTGTTTTGTTTCAAAAGTTTATAGTATGCCGTGTTGCCTAGAATTTTATTATTTGGATTGGTTTTGCGTAGGCTCAGTTTGAATTGTTATCGAATTTCGTGTCATGAAATGCAACAATTTCTGAAGAAGTTATTGAGGTCTAGCAACAATTTTTTTTTTTTGTAAATCTCAAGCTAAAGCATTTTGGTCAGTTGCTTATATTGGTTCATTTTTTTGGATTTGTTGTTTCTTACATTGAAGAATTGGATTTCTCCAGCTTGCTAATTAAAAGTTTTCCTGTTTTCTCAATGTTTTGTGGTTAGATGGTACCCCAAAAATTTTGAGAGCATTTCTATGAAATTTTTTGTAAACGAACATATATGTTGGACGTAAGTCGTGGTTTAGACTACTAGTACATGTTAGTTTGGAACTATGCATGTGCTACTCATGGCTCCACTCATAGCAGTACTAACGTATTAACCTTGTTTCAAATGTATAATGTATATATGCAAATGAACCCAGAAATCATCTGTGATATGATCCGCTGGTCAAATTCCTCTTTGCTGTGCAGAGAGCAAGATTTCTCAATAGAAATTGGGAAGCTGAATTTGGAATAGTTTAGATCAAACTACATTTGAAGTTGAAAATTTTAGAAATATCTGCATTTAACTTGTAATCTTTTAAATTCAGAACACTGATACATGACGTGAGGATGACCATCAATAACGTGTAATTTTAACAATGTTCAAACTAAACCATGACAGCTACTCTTAGCTACAACAAATAATATAGAACTGGACACGTAAATCATTTCACACGCATCAAACAGCATGAGCAAAGCACCCCATTATGAATTGAGACAATACTATGAAATGTACAATTCGAAGGTTCGAACTTAAGGACTAGTGGTTGGAATGGCTCAAGGAATTTTTGGGACTTTAGGCAACTTAGGCAATTCAGGGACCTTGGGCAACTCAGGCTTTGACAATTCAGGGACCTTTGGCAACTCAGTCTTGGGCAAATCAGGGACCTTAGACAACTCTGGATTTGGCAATTCAGGGATCTTAGGCAACTCTGGTTTTGGCAATTCAGGGACCTTAGGCAACTCTGGCTTAGGAAATTCAGGGACTTTAGGAAACGCGGGCTTTGGCAGAGGTGGCAACTCAGGTTTTGGAAGCTGAGGCACTTCTGGCTCTGACAATGTTGACTCTAGAAGATAGCGTGCCCCAGCAACCATTGTGTGACTGGTCATTGACAACAAAGTTAGAAACAGAAATGGAAAAATTATTGTTGAGAAGCTGCAGGAAGCCATGGTTGAATCGAGCTGATGACAAGAGCTTCAGGATCAATAGGAGTTGGAGCTTTTTGCGAATGGTTTTGATATGCTTTGGGAGCGTAGTTTGCAGATGTCATATTTGGGGCTTTTATAGATGAGGTTGTGTAACGCAAAGATGGGTAAGTAGGGTGAGTTGGTGGGATGGTACAAGTGTTGCTAGTTCAACTTCTTACCTATACAATATTGCTTATAACAAAATTCAGTCAGAACCAATTTTGGTCAACTGACCTATCTGCATTAGAAGGGAATGAAGACATTTTTGTAACCTTCGAGTAAACAAATCCCCTTTATTCATGAAAGCCAATGTTCTCAATGAGAAAGCTACCTCAAGATCAAGGATTACTGGAGATGTTTGCCAATCAAGATAGTGCCATTTTTCTAATGCCTTGTCAACAAATCATATTCAACTTCAACCCCAACAAACTGTAAAGAAAA
The DNA here is from genome assembly GCA_023212625.1 of Styphnolobium japonicum. Taxonomy (NCBI): domain Eukaryota; kingdom Viridiplantae; phylum Streptophyta; class Magnoliopsida; order Fabales; family Fabaceae; genus Styphnolobium; species Styphnolobium japonicum. The sequence goes on along the minus strand of JALBWW010000007.1, from coordinate 5,386,605 downwards.
TATTATCTATAAAATGGGAGGAAACGGATAAGAAGGTTAACGAAAGACAAAATCAATCTCAGAAAAGTCCAAGATTAGATTACCAATAATCAACCATACTGGCGCACCTTCCACCGTTCCACATCTCTAGTATCTATATATACCCGAACCTTGTTAAAGACTTTCCATGCAAACCAAAGCGAAACTTCTTTTGCACATTTCTACCTCAGCCTAGTTGTTCCAACTTCCAAATCTTCAATATTTAACTTACTTTAGCCATGGCCTATCATAATTCCTTTGTCATAGCTCTCTTCATAGCTCTTTCCTTTTCAAGCATGGATTTTGGCCTGGCAGCTCGCCATCTTCTGCAAACGACTCAACCTGCAGTACCAAATTTGCCTGGCATGCCTACTTTGCCCAAACTGACATTACCACCTTTGCCCTCATTGCCAAATCTGCCTCAGGGGAATGTCCCCCCATTGCCTACTATCCCAACTCTGGCACAACCTTCAATCCCAACCACCCTGCCCACTCTGCCACCACTTCCTAGCATCCCCACCATACCATCAGTCCCACAGGTCACCCTGCCTCCACTGCCAGCAGGCTCATTGCCAAACATTCCCTCAATCCCAACTATGATTCCCTCCATCCCATTTCTCTCTCCACCCCCTGCAACCACAAGTCCTTGAGAGCTCTTAGCATTTCCCAGTTTATGAAGCTTGGATTAGTCTAAAGTTGCTGTGGTATGGTCTAGCTAGCAGCAATTAATATATATGCATTTATGGGATTACCTTACATATGTCTTGTATTTTTATTGATTTATTTGGGGTTTGTGTTGTTGCTGGAGGGTAGTTTATATACATTACAGGTGTGGTCATTCTTTTTTCTTTTTCTATTCTTTTCCTGTGGTACTTTCTAGCAAGGGTGTCCTATTAGTTTGTGATGACATCTTAATATCATATGCCACTACTTTTTAAGTTCTTCCAGTGCTTGATTCAGATTGGTTTGGCCATGAGGAAAATTTATAAAAGTAGAGGAGATGTCAATGTAATTTCATTAAATTTAAGAGAGAATAATGTAATTTGCGCTATTAATAAATATGTATTCTTAAGTACTAAAAATTCTTAAGTGTTTAGAAGTAAAGTAAACATATTAACTAAGATATAAGATTGGAGAGAAATATTAAGAAAGCAGTTGTAACAAGAAAAAAAGAGAGATTAATTTGATGAATTGAGCTTCTGGAGCATATCAATTAATACCTGGACAAATGCGCTTGTCGAGCCATTTGTAAGATTTACTCAAATTTTTAAGAAAGAACTTTGCATTTAGATTTTAAAACCATGTATACCCAGTTAAATTCCTAATTCTTTATGATTATTTTAGAAAACAAAAATGTCGTAGTGCCACATAAATATTGTATTATAAATTGAGTTTAATTTCTATCATCTACTCTCAGTGTAAAGTTTCTTTACACTGTTATTCAATCATGTGTTGTCAAATCAGTAAAAAAGTTGATTATCACAACAACTACCTAGAAAGTCTAACTATTTTAATGATTTGGCAACACATGATTGGATGACAGTGTAAAGAAACTTTACACTGACAGTGAAATTAAATCCTTATAAATTTATGTCTGTATATTTCACACAAAAGCTAAGGGAGAAAAAAAAGAGAATTTTCTGTACCCAAAAAAAAATTTTTTTTTTTTTGCAATATGCAAGAGTTTTCTTTTATTACTTTTTGTACATTATTTTTATCTCTTTTTTATATATATAAAAATTTATTTCCTGCACACAACTCCACACATGATAAGTCTCAACAAAAGAGATGTAAAAATAACAAGACTTTATATATTATTAAATTTAATCAATCATTGGGTTATATATTTGGCATGTATGCTCTCTTTTTCTTGTCATCAATTCCCCTACATACATATAATTATAAATTAATTAATAAATTTTAAATAAGGGGTTTCATAGGGAAATATGATGGTAAAATTAACAGATAAAAACACAAAAGAACGAAGAATGCATGATATATACACAATAGATAATATAGGGATTAACGTTGGCGCAAGCCCTTTATTGTTACATATGGCCGCGGCAGCTAATAGAATGATAGTAATTCTCATTCTATAGCATTACAGATAAAAATATCAACCAAAAAATTAAACGAGAGTTTCAATTACCTCATCATATTAATTCCTCGTGTTGTTGGCGGTGGGCATAGGGTAACGACACAAGGGGCACATATGACTGACTGGTTTGCAGCCACCATCATCATCACCACCGACATCGAACTCTTCCATGCATGCAGATATTACACTGTTGCTGTTCCGTAAGCTTGAACTTCTTCAACGACTTGATGGCTTCGTTGGATGCCGGAATCATTCTGGCTTCATGCATGGAAACTCTTGGCCTTGGGATTTCAAAAGATTTCCAACTCCAGGATCAGGATCAGTAGCAAAACTCTCGTCAAACTCGAACAGTCGTTGAACCTTAGTCCTTAGATATGACCCCCTCTATTATTGGGTCAAGAGATTCAGGGGAAAAGTATGGGTGGGTTAAGTGTGTTCGTAGGAAAGCTTGACCCTCTTGGGCTTGGAAGTTGCTTTTGTAGCCTATGTATTGAAAGAGGCAGTAGAGTAAGCGTGTTATGAGTTTGAATTAGTTGAGTGAGAAAAAACACTGATGTAGAATTTGAACCAATCCAATCTGTGGGCATCGGGTTGGGTCACTGCTGCAGGCCATTCCTATTTTGAAGGGGTTTATGTTGTTGTTGGTCAAAATCTACTGATGCCATAGCGGTAGCGTCCTAGTATTGTTACTTCTGGAGGTGCCATGGTGAAGAAGAAACTTCAATTTTCATGATATGCACAAGGTTGTGTTTAGAACAACTAAATTGGATTTGGATTGAGAGAAGATCTCCGTGAAGTAGTCTTCCAAAATATCCAATAAAAAGAATTTAATGAACTAGTTTTTCCTTATAAAAAAGAGAGAGAATAAGAAAAACTACATTATTCTATTTCAATAGCCAAAATAAAATATTATTATCGCCACTCTTCATATATCTCCAACACTCGTATTCGACTTCCCATCCATGCAAATTGCAATCTTTATCTTTTCTGTGTTCTGGTATATATAGTAAAGATATGAAAGTCTTAACAATGTATAATTACAAAATTAAATATTTCAAAAAATGTTAGTCATTTGCTTCCAATGTTGTGAAAACAATTATGCGCATTGGATGAAAGAGTTTGGAGGAAAATAAAAGGAAAGAGTAATTTTTAATTTTAAGTAAATATTCTTCTTTTTTAAAAAATTTTTAAAATAAATAATTATCATATAACTTTTCAATCATTTCTTATTCATTTTTATAAAATTATATAATTTTCTTAATTTAAAAATAAAAAATTATTCATATTTTCTTCTAAACTCTTATATCCCAAACATATCTTAAAAAAAGATAGATATAATTTTGGAATATTTTTAAAAATAGAAAAGTGATAAGAGAAGAAAAATTACGGGAGAAAAATAGGAGAATTATATAAGGAAAATAGTGACAATGCATTATATGAAGAAAGGGGAAAAAAGCAAATAACTATATCAATAATTTAGGCCCCATTCGGGTTTTTTATTTATTTATTTTATGTTTTGAAAATTTCAAATTTTAAATCTAGTTTCAGTTCTCGGTTTTGAGTTTCAATTTTTTTTTTAGTCAAGTCACTCTTTTTACCTCGCCTCACTATAAATTCATCAAATATAAAAAAAACATTGACACGTAAAAATAATTAAAAATGATAATAAAGCAATTAAGTCTAGAAAAAATACTTAAAAAATTAAAAAATATATATAAATTTTGACATAAAAAATAAATATTATAAAACTATAAAAATAATAAATATGGTACTCATAAGTAGTAGGACCAACTACGATAACAATAATAATAATAAAAATAATTATAATGCTTATATAAATATCCATCATACAGATATCTTAATCCAAACATAAACATAAATATTTATGTCTTAATCAAAACATAAACATAAACATAAATTTTTAGAGATTGAGAACAATATCTTTCTTTCGCTCATCTGATAATGTCAAAAACATGTCCCTCCATAGAGGGTCTTCTTTTAGCATCTTTACTGCCTTTGTAAAAGGAGTAGCACCAATGCCTTTAAGTTTATCAAAGATGCTCAAATAAGCCAACAATTTCTTATTTGCTTCATTGTCTTGTCTATCTATTTCCCTCGTAGCATTAGAAGATGACCCTACAACCTGACTAATGCTCATCTTCTCCAAAATATCAGCTTTTCTCAACCACGTCATCTCCAACCGCTTCATTCTCATTTGCCATATAATAAAGTTGTCTTAAAAATGTGAGCGATTTTTATATCTAACAAACTAATTGACACGAAAGTACTTTATGGAATGAAAATTGTAGTACAAACATCATAAACTAATTAATAATTACGAAGCAAAAACGTTAAACGAACCAATAATATTCCTAACTACTGCAAGATAAGCAATTTCACAATTTACTAGAAAATGTAAGAGAGGTGAGTGAAACCACAATTACCAGAACTAATCTTATTATTTCATGAGTCATTTTACTTAATAGAATTAGAAACCAAAACTTATTGGTGAATGAAACTTAACTGTAACTATATTGTGAGTCATTAACATCATTAGAAACCAACAAAATCAAAATCATAAATAACATCAACCTTGTTGAGAATGGCAGGGAGAAATGATGAAAATGGTCTGTAAAGAAAATGAAAGGATGGGAAAAAAATACAACAAAGACAAAAAAAATAATAATAAAATAGCCAAAGAAGAGAAGAAATGGAAGAATGAGAGAAAATACCTTCACAAAAGTAAGAGAGTCAAGAGCAGAAGAGTCACCAACAGAAAATGAATAGTGAAAGGGCAGAGAGGGATGGTGAAGGGCACAAGAGAGACGTAAATGGGCACGAGAGCGAGAGCGTGATTTTAAGATAAAAACTGAAACAAAAATCACAAAACCTATTTTTATGATTTTGTGCCTTGGAAGAAAATTGCTTTAAAATTAAATAAAAAGTTAATTTGAACCCCATTTTACCCGAACACATTTCATTGTCAAATTTAGCTTTTAAAACCAAAAATAAAAAACTTACAACCACCCCAAACGGGGCCTTATCTTTTGAGTTTTGTTTTAAAAAAAAACTGATAAAATTATGTTAAAATATCTTGTAGAACTAGTTAATCCTTTGATTGTAGAGCAATCTTAAGAGTTGTTTTCTAATTCATTCTTAATTTATTTTCTTATTTGATTATGGTTATGAGTCTTATTGTACTAATGAACTTTGACTTGTAATAATAGTATTACACTAATAATTTACCTAATTATTTAGATAAATAAGTGTTAGTGATTTATATTTTATATCAAATCAACACATCAAAATACCAATCTCATATCATACGAGTCTACTGATGCCATAGCGGTAGCGTCCTAGTGGGATAAACATAAACAAAATTATGATAAATTGTTTCACAGAGAAAGAAAATAAAAGAGAAGAAGATGAATCAATGTAATGGGGGACTTGAGTGGTTAATGGACAAATAGAATTGTTCTTTGGTACTACTTCATTCAATGTACATTATTTTTTAATTTTTTTTGTGAGAATTAAGGGTATCTTTCAGCTGATAGCTAAAGAGTAATCTCTTTCGAAGTGGAGAGATAACTGAAATGGGTCCAGCCTTTTCCAACCAAACATTTTTCATACACACAGCTTGATTTGAACTTAAAATAACATAGTTAAAGGATCCAACTATCTACTAATTATGCCGGACCTTTTTGGTTTCAATATACACCACTTGTGATTTACATGAACTGAAAGAAGAATTCGCATTAAAAATAAAATAGAAAAACAGAACCCATAATTGACCATGACAAATAATACGTGACCATATCCCCCCATACATGACCATAACAATAACACATAACAGCATATCCCATACAAAATTGAACACACAGGTTTCAAAGATTGGGTAAACATTTTAATTCCTGTTTGAAAAAAATATGATACACAGAATCTATTATTGTTATGGTCAGTATATGTGCCAAACTGTAGGCTCCTCCTGGCACGTCATGAATTGCAATCACAAATTCGAAGAAATAAAAAAATATCGACCAAGACAAAGAATATCAGCTTGTTTTGAATTTCCTGTCTGAAACAAATTTGATACGCAGAATAACCTCATCTTTGAAGCTTCCAGTGCTCTAGTAGCATCGTCCTCTGATTCATGATGTGCCCCACAAAGCAAAAGTCATAAAAATCCTCACACTGACTATCTTACCACATGACTCAGTGTGACTCCTCCAAGTCCCTCGCTCTGGTATGGTATGTATCTAAATCTAAATTAATTACAAATACGTCCCTTTAAACAATTTTATTGCGTTTTTGTAGTCTACTTATCAAAATTCTCATCTTCATATCATAGTTGGATGGGATCATTTTGCGATGTATGCCACTCTTCCCCTTCCACTTAAACAGTGGTATTAGTTTGTTGCCTAGAAAAATTATTAAGCATTAGTGTAGGTATCTCGTTTTTCATGCATAACAATAATAATAATAATAAGAATAATAATAATAATATATTAATGTATTACAGAAGACAAACAGGAGGACTGAAAAAGTAACGTTAAGGGAATATGATTCGTACCTCCTCTACTAGCATATGGATCATATATAAATGTCTTCGATATATTCCACAGCAGCAAGCTCGTTGCCAGCATCACCTGCATCAATGCCAACAATCTGCTTTTTCGGTTCGTTAGTTAGACAACTTAGACCACATGCTGCCTGCAACAGAATATTGTAAGGAACTGTAAAGAGACAGAAAAGAGGCAGCCAATATGGTTTAGAAACGTTAAGATGTGAAGAAAATAAAGTGCAAGGAGGGTTTTTCTCAACCTTGCTTCAAGCTGTGAGTACTGAAGTAAGAGTGTTTGATTTCTTCCTTGAGTTGCCATCTCCTTCCTTTTTCTTGTTCACAGACTTCTCTATCTGGATCTCTTCTTCTGGGCTTAATTCAATGACTTCCTCTGGCTTTGATTCAACAATGGCTTTGGTTTAGGTCCAACCACATTAGTACAAGCCTGTTTCTGCAATTTGGAAAGGGAAAAAAAAAAACAGAATCCATCATAATCTACTACTGGAATTGAACAATCAAATAAAAGAAATGAAATAAGTAATAGAGACCTTGTTATTTTGGGCAGCTGCAGCAGCTTGCGCATTGGCAGTAGTTGGGCACATAAGCTCCTAAAAGAATCCTAAAATGATCAAATTATGTAACAATGATGATCGCAACAATAAGAATAAGAGAAACAGGAAAATAGGGACAGAGGAGAAGATTTGCATCTTTTCTCCAATCTCGTGATTTCTCTCTTCTCAACATTGAAGAAGGTATATATTTGTCCAGAATCTTTTGCTGTTGGATGTTACTCCCCTTTCTCTTGGTTTGAAACCTGCTGATGCTGAGGAGAGGTGCGATGACTGTCCTCATTCTAGGGAAAACTAACCATTCCAATATAAACAAAAAACAAAAAAAACTAGCAGGTTTTCTCAACCTACTCACTCAAGTACTCAACAGCCTGGTCTCTTGATCCAAGCATATGAGGGTGAGAAAGCCAGAACCAGAAATAACAACTTGTTGGGGGAAATTTGAGCTTTATTCCTCCAGAACCTAGGGGTGTTCCTCAGATCAATGTTTGCTTTGATATTGATGCCAACGGTACGATGAAAGCCTCTGCCGAGGACAATTGAAGATGAGGGAACAACATCACAAGAATATCTTCGCAGATCAACGAATAAGAATAGGCCCTATTGACAATTTAGAGCCTTAAAAGGGACTGGTCTTACAATTGAAGTGCTTCTTTCTTCCCTGCCAAAGAACTAAGGCTCGGAACTGAACTAAAAGCAGGGGAAAGAAGTGACATCATATATAAAGAAAAGGAGTCGAATGCAAACATGGGAAATGAGAATAACTGAGAGAGTATGCTATGTGTAGACTGACTTTGGCTCCAAGATTTCCTCTAACGGTCACCAAATTTCCAATATCACCCAGTGCTCTGAGATTCCTTCCCTCCTCCAACAACTGCCTAACCAGTGAGATTCATTCACCCAACAAAAACCCATTAATAAGGCCAATTTGCTTGTGGGTTCTAAAAAGATTAAGATGGGAGTAAACCCAGAAACAAACTTGTCTTTGATTAAGCAAATTTGTAAATCCCAGTTCTTCCAATCTTTCAGTAACTAAGCATAAACACAGGAAATAGAAATCAACACAGAAACTATGTCCCTTCCATCACCAATTCCAATCTTACAGCGAAGCTGATTTGATCCAAAACTCCCCAAAAGTAAAAGCAGAGAGAAACAAAATTTGAATGCCAATGAGAGAATCCAAAAAATAGAAAAGGAGAAAAACACAAAACCTCTAGCCTGTTGTTGGAACAATGGATCTTGAATCCATTTACAACCCTTCTCTTCAATGTCTCTCTTTTTGAATCTGAAGAACACAACGCTCTCTATTAACGGTCGAATTTTGTACATATAGCGTCTTAACTGGTTGCGGGATATTTATAAAAGGGTTATTCCTTGACACACTAGGATTAAGAAAAAACCTTCCTGAATTAGTCTTCTTAAAATATCCAATAAAAAGAATTTAATGAACTAGTTTTTTGCCCAAAAAAAAAAAGAATTAGATTATATCCTATTCCAATTGCAAGGATAAAATATTATATCTTCACTGTTTATATATCCCCCGACCCCGTTGAGGGAATTGTGGAGTTTGTGATTTGTACGTCTGGGATGGATAAAAGTGGATGAGTGAGAGTTGGACCGTGTGAAAATGAGAATTTATATTGGCTCTTAAAATTAACCCAATGCACAGGAACAATTTAGGTAATGTGAATTGAGGGATTTAATTTTTTTTATATTGGGTAGAGCTGCACTGTCAAACATTCATCACTATAGTTCGATAACTATGGGAAGGTATCCGTATTGGTCATGTATCCTGCTAGAGGCTCAAAACTGTATCTTAGCGATTAGTACTACAAGTAATGATATTTATACAAATATACATTTATATTTTTCATATATTTTCTTGCAAATCATTGGATAACACTCTACTTGTAACTATTTTTGAATTTCCAAATTGTGTACATACCGTTTGAGTTTGTGAAAGTATCTACTATCAAATTGCCTAGTACTATTTAGTTGAGAGGCTCAAAGACCTATTTTATTTTGGCTGCATTTGGTTATCCCATATAAAAATGTCTATTCTTCATGAAAAATGAACCAAATGGATATTTGGTCTAAGCGAAACTAAATTATACTCATATACTTCTTTCTCATTTTGATTGATTTGATTGAGGGATATCCATAGGCTGACTAGCTCATCACAAATTTGTCTATTTCTTTCTCAATTTGATTGTAGGATATCTATATGCTGGCTAACTCCTCACAAATTTGCCTTTTTCTTTCTCAATTTGATTGAGGGATATCAATTGGCTACAAGCACTTGGCAAATTTGTTTAAACAATCTTATTTTTTAACAATATTAACTGACGGATTGACAATCCATGATAGATAATAGGGCATTACTCCGGTACCCTTTTTTTTTTTTCAGGGTACCGGTACCCAGGGTGAGTTGTCTAGCATTCATTAGTTGTTATTTATATTGAATAAACTCTTTAACATTTATTGTGAAACTAACAGTCAATAACTTATTGACAACTCACCCTGGGTACCAAACCCATCGGGGTACCATAGCAACTCCCTAGATAATATATGACTTTTAATAAACTCATTTATTTTTTAATTAAGTTGATTGATTTGATTAATTACTCCTTTTCAATATTATGGATGAGGTTTATGTGTACTTAAATTAAAAAGTGGATGCATCCAGGGTATGAACTATGAACAAGGTATCTCCAGTTTGATAATCTAGGCAGGGGTGGCGCTACGTTGTGCCAAAGGGGTGACGCTACCTTAGCCCCCTCCTCCTCCCAATTTGTTTCAAAAAAATTGTTTTTCAATGTAAATTTTTTTTTTTTAAAAAAAGAAAAAATCAATTTGACGCCCCTCAATAATGATAATTTTTTACATTGACTCCCCTTCTTATTTTCCTCTAACTCTGCCCCTGAATCCAGGATTAAACTTCTTTATTCTTCAACTGAACCAAAAGGGTATCCTTCGAAATGCAGCAAACCACCGTAGAAAAAGGATGTACTCCACTAAATAATACTATGCAAGGAAGAAACAAAACTAAACAAAATTCACAGGAATATCAGAATCTTGTAAAATTAAAAGTTGGTTTTGTTGCGAGACCAAACCAGGAGCTTTCAGTAGTAAAGTGTCCCAATGGTAATTACCTCACCAATAATATGTGCTTTTTCACCATGGATGGACAGAGGCATTCTTATGTAGACCAAGTCCATAACAAATTAACACATCATTATTTTATATAAAAAAAATAATTATTATACATGAATTTCTGTGCCAAACAATTATTATACATTTAACAATTATTAAACATCTTCATTTTGTTGGCTTAGCTACACAAGTTGTGCAGATCTCCGATGGATCACTTGCTAGAGCATTCCTGGCAGTCTGGCGCAGTTATCTAGACTAGAGAGCAGTTGGCTTGAGAAAATTTTAGCAAAAAACGAATCTTAAAATAATTTCATTAATCTCAAAATTTACAAATGGTTCCCTCAAGACGCCAAAATTAATTACAAAAATTGAATTGCCTTCGACTCAACAGGCAGAAAGAGATGGATGCCGGGTTGCAGAGACAAATGGGGCAACCAGAACATTCACAAAACAAAAATGTAACTTCAAAGAAATAACATCAACACCACCGTTTCTCCATGCCTCAGCTGAAAATTTTAATATTCACTTTGTTCTGAACTCACCAAATTTATGCTTTTCTTCATGCAGCTGCTTGAATACATAATCAAGTTCTGGAAATGCTGACAACAGCAGCAGCTCAAGGAGGTCAAAAGCCAGCTGCTTCAAGCAAACAGATGACTGCAAGAAGGAAGTATAAAAGTCTTTACAACTATGCTAAATTGTGTCAAAACTCAAAATAAGAGAAATGGTCTCGAATAACATCTTAGCATTCTAAAGGTTGCAAATTCTAATCGACATTTTCTCAATAGATTGCAATTCTTAATTAAAAGAAAAGTTCAATATCTTGATTATATAAGTGATATTTTTAATAAGAAAAGCATTTGTACAAAAATGACACCAACAAATTTCTGCTAAAATTAACCTGAAACATTGGGGAAATGGTGCTATTAACTATTAGTTGCACATGCAGAGTGGAAAGAGCTAATCATAGCAGAACCTGTACCATAAAATATATGATGAAGCTACAAGTGAAGCCAAGTAAATGCTAAATTGAAATGCAATGTTCAGCATAATAAAGATCAAGTGGTAAAAGAATAGAAGACAAAGTGGTAATGTTAGTATGTTACAACTACCAAGAACAGCAGAAAATTAATAAATTAACACAAAGGAAGCTTCTTTGGGCAACTTTAATACATTTAGACAGAAATTACCTGAAGAAAAAAATATAGATCCCTAGCACACTGCTCATACTCCTTCCGACCAACAAGACCTACAATTGCTGGTGGTGCACGATCTACACGGAAGGGGGTGGGGGGCTTAAGTATAACATTTCTTTTAATAGAATTGAGTATAAGATATTGAATAGTCTCAATTCTGAAGGTAACTGAGAACAGTATAACAGGTATTACCGATCATTAGCTCGTATACAAACTTCGCACGCCGATCTGCCTCCTGTTGTTGCTCATCATCCATCCTAGGAGAAGTTACTTCTGTAGGTTGATGGCCATGAGGTGATTTGCGAGATGGACTAGTAGGTGGTGGTGGCGGTGGTCGTCGATTTGGATGCTTGGTCATGAATATTCCATCAGGCCAGAGTATCTGATAAAGTTGCACAACACCTCATCAGCACATCATATATTTATCTAAGCACTGTACACAGCATTCTGCCCCATCATACTAATTAGAACTGTATTATTGCCCGGAAAGCGTATCAGGGTTATATAAGTAATAGAAATATAGCATTTCATCAAAGTGAAAGAAATTTAAATGGTGAGGACAGTTTCCAGAACATCCCAATTTTAAAAAACAAATGGGTGAGAAGATTACTTGCTCAACTCGCCTGACCCCTGAAGCAATCACTGATCCCTTACGGAGAAGCTGGATTTTCTCTATCAACCAATCATCAAAGGCATCACCCATTCCTAGTTGCAAGATTTGTTTAGCAACCCAAAAAGCCTTCCGCCTGTAATGTACACAAGACATGTATTGTAAGCAGATCTGAGCTTACTAGTGGATCTTAAAATCAAACAACTTGTGTTTAATGTGAAATACATATGATTTTTCAAATTACCTAATCCATCCACCATCTTGAAGCTGGAAGATAACATCAACCAGATCCAATATGGGTACACTCAAATTGGGCGCCACCCACTGCATGGAAGAATTATATTAATCAGAACCAAGATGCCATCATGAATATAATAATCTACGAAGAACAATATCAACAATCAAATATAATAATTTCTCTATTAAAGAACACAATGGAACAATAAAAGAAATTACATCATTCATCTATTCCTAAAATTAAAGAATAAAAATAAATCAAGAACAAAAGATTTAGATTTGTCTTCATAACCTCTGTCGGAAGAGTATCAGAAGTATCATGGTGCACATCAGACACCTCCTCTGAGCTATCTCTTCCTTTCACAGTCTTCTTCAAGTTATTGGGAGAAGGTGCATTCTTCCCTGCTCTAATATCTGTATTGCTGCCAGAATTGTCAAATGACTTTCTAGGTTCCTGTCCATTACTTTTTGGCGGAGAAAGAGGCATGCCATTTACTTTTGATGTTAACCCATCAGCCACAACATTATTTCCTGTTCGCAAAACAGGCTCTTTACTTTCAGCAGTACAGTTTTCTCTCCGTGAGGCAAAAGGGTCACTTGCAGTTGCAGAAAAATTGGAAGTGCTTTTAGTCTTCTCAGATGGCTTATCATCCAGGCCAACTAGGGTAATTTTCAATGAACACAGAAATGCAAGTCAAAAGGTGGGAAAAAATAAAACTATGCATGTCCAATATACATCAACCATGAGTCACCTGATAACGTTTCCATGATAGAAAATGAATTCGAGAATATATATGTCTGCAATATAATATATAATAATGAGAGATGAGCCGGATAATTTTTGTGTTTTAAAAAAAAGAAACTTTTGGCAACAGAGGGGAGGAAACTGTTGGACAAGAAATCAGACCTGAGAGTCAACACTGAGAAAGTCCCAAACTTCAATTGATCCTGAAACTGTTGGAAGCTGCATAAGTTTCTGATGGCCAATAAGCCATGAGTCAGTAAAATATTGGAAGCATCGATGAACATTGTTAGGTGTTAGCAAAGACAGAAAAACAATGCTATACTATAGATGCAAAAGGAAGTATTATCTCAAAATAGAGCTGGACTCAAATCCAACATCTATCCTTCTGGTAATAAAATATTGATGACTCCAGTTCTATCACTGTACTAAAACCAGATAATTTATTCATCAATAGAAAAAAAATGAATTCATTATTGGCGAAAGGAACCGATTCATTAAGAATGCAAACCTACCAATTATCCAAGGAAACAATTAGGTACTAGAAAAATGTAGACACTGCAACAGGAAAGAAGAAGCCAAACAAAATTTGTCCAAAAGTACATTATAATGCCACAGTATTGGGTAGTTGGAGGAACCAAAGAAATGTGAGTTTTTATCAGAAAAAAGAAAAGAAAAGAAATGTGAGTTAAGTTGACCTTTAAATATTTATCCAGCAATTCACACCGCTCTTGAATGACAGGTACATCTAAACCTGTTGACAGAAAATGTTTTGGTGGCAAATGAAGATTATACTCAGGGAACTCTTTCAGGCGTCGATGTAGCTCCTCAAAATGACGAAACCTTTAAAAATAAGCAATAATGTAAGCCTAAAAAAGTTAAATAAAAGAAAACAACAAACACAATAGGACATTATCAGATTGAAAAATATTATTAGAAACACATTGATGAAAGACATAGCAGAAGCCTTGGCACCTTCTTTTAATTGACCAACTGTTATTATTTACATCTGTAACGGATATGGAGTAAACAGCAAATGTTCTTGAGCCACTCTTCACAATATTTGCACCTAAGACCTGCATCAGTAAATTAGCTTACACTTTTTTCATATACAAGCATATTAGTATATGAACTTAATCATTATTGATTGAAGGAGCTACAGAGCACTATGATAAGTACCTCACATCTCAGCTTGAAAAAGGAATCTAACGCCAAGGAACTTCTCAGGGGATTAACAGCCAAACTACAAGATTCTGATTTAGAAATAGAGGATGCAGAAGAAGAGGCTGCTGCACCACTATAAATTCTACCCAAACTTTCAATATCAGCATCATCACTGGAGTCCTCAGAATTTACATGTGATTTTGAAGAACTAAGTATGTCTTGACCATCTCCAGATAAAAAGCTTGTTCTCTCAACTTCCTGCCATGTATGTATGTTATGACCACTTGGCCTAGACCTTTTACTGCCAGATTGGTTTCTGGGTAATCTCGGATAGCGTGAATGGCTCTTATTCCTCTTCTTTGTACCATGATTATCAAAATTTTCAAGTGGGTGATGAATGTAAGAAACAGCCTGGTTTCTATTACTTCTTCCATCCCAAACCTTAGTTCCAGGGGAATCAAGACCAGTGACAATACTAGATTCATCATCTTCAGAAGTATAAGAAGTACTGCTCCCTGATTCACCCTTCTGCATATGCATATGGTTGTGCTCATCATCTTGATATGAGGTAACTGAAGAGAAAGTTGATCCAATCTTGTCTGCATGAAAGGGTGCATTTTCAACAGTGAACCGACTGCTGTATCCAGAATTAATGCTGCTTCCCTTAGAGAGATTAAGCTTGGAATTAGTGTCTTTTTCTTTGGGTCCAGATATTGCCTTCATATGATCTACCATTAGCGATTTTCCTGTCACAGGATGCTGCGGGACTTGCTCATTTGACTGGTTCTCCCCATCCTTTTTCTTGTAGTTGCTCCCTTTTGTCCACATGTTCTCAAAATGTTCTGGAGCAAGGGCTTGGGTCTTTCTGCGAGAGATGACATCTAAGATATCTCCCCACCCTCCTCCGGAGCGAAGTTGTTGAATACCTTGGTCATCATTAATTAGGGAGTTTGCAGGCAATGAGTTCCATGAACGGGATGACTGAGCATCGACTGAAAGCAATGGATCTTTAATAAAATTATTGTGGGCATTATTTTCTGCAGATGACTCTGCATTTCTGGATTGAGCATTTCTTAGCTGCACAAGCTCAACACCAGTAACAGAAGGATCTAAACACTCGGAAAAATGGTCAGATGAAGTCTGCAAATCATCTGCTTTGGCGTTAGATGCCTCCTGTAGTGCAGCAGCCCCCTTATTAACCTTGGTCCTATTAACTATTACAGATTCAATTCTCTCATTAATAAATCTGCCAGAAGAAAACAGGGAAGATGAGAATAACAACATACGAAAAAATGAAGCAAAAAGGAAGAAAACAGATACCTCGGATTGGCTAAGTTAAGGACAGGTCTCATTACAGCACATGCAAGAAGCTCCCTAACAGTAAATCGAAAGAAAGAACACTGCAAATCCTCAGACTTGAAAGTGACAGACATAAGACCATTCATCAGATGCTGCAAAACCTGCAAATTAAGAATAAACACAGCATTATACCCCAAACTTAGAAAGTACAGGAACAAAATCATGGCCTACAGGCTACAGATGAAGACTAAATTACTCACTACAAAATCCATGCGTATAAAACAATAAAGTGAAAAACCTTATGCTCAGCTTCAGCAGAAAACAAAGCAGGATGCAATTTGTTCTCAGCAGCCAAGACAATTTTTAGTTCTGTATCTCGACATTCAAGTGTTAATGAATCTGTATGTTGTTTTTCAATCTTTGAGTAAGCAGCACGAAACAGCTCCAAGTGTGTGCAAATGAGATTAATAAGATCCCTGAACCAAAAAAAAGTTAATTCCCAGTCAATCAATTTACAATCCAAAATAAAGAAAAATCATGGACAAAAAAATGAAACTAAGAACCTTATCAAAAAATCAATCAGATTTATATTTCTCATGCGTCCTGAAATTTCTCCAAGAACACCATTTATTATTTGCACTAACTCCTCGGGACCCTCTCTGTCTGGTGTTAAGCGAGAGTACCACAGGTCTGTCACCCACTCAGAAACTAGATGTCTGGTGAAGTGATCAATTGCATCCTCAACAAGAGGAGATTTCACTTTTGCTCTCCACTCAAACTTTGCAACAACTTTTGGATTTTCACGAGGCTTTTTTGAAGACTGAACACTGGTGGAGCCTGCTTTATTATTGTATACTGCAGCTTTTCTCTTCATTTCAAAATCTAGTGATAAATAGCGGAGGATGATAATTAAGGAGGCAGCAGCTGGCAAGTTGACCCAAACTGAGGAGCTTGTCACTGAAATGAAAGTAAAAGAAATTAAATCAAACGCCAAGACCGAAAAATAACATGAATTTATAAATTAACAAGTGTGCCACATAAAACTTCATCTCCTTGATAAATGAGGTACTTAAAGCATTTAAAGTATATATCTACTCATGAGATGGGCATTAATAAAAGCAAAAGGATGGCAACCTAGTAAACATTAGAAACAAAAGTGGCAACCACTTAATGTAACCAAACAAGCATAGTTTTCTAGGTGTTGAGGAACAAGGCTTTAGCTTGGCCACATTAGTCAGTATCAACAAAATTTCCTGTTACCAAATGACCACAAAAGTAGGGGTGTTCAAGGAACCAACCCAAGCTGATCAAAGTGACAAAACTGAACCAAACTGTAGGGTTGGTTTGGTTTCATTGAGAGATCAAATAGTTTGGCAAGATTTTAGGAGCTTTAACTTTTTTCCCTTTGGCTCTATTCATATTTTAGAAAAATGCCAAAGCTTTTGAATAAAACCAAATCTGCTAAGGTGTCCCTCTCCCCTTCAAAAATGCCAAATCCTACACTGACCACTACCCCTTTTTACCTTTCTTTATAGATCCCTAATTCAAACCTAACATGGTCCCAGGATTATTAACCTTCCACTGTTATTAAATACTTAAATATAATTATGGCTCCCTTTTGCTTATCTCTCTTAAAGAAAATCAAGCACAAATAAATGAGTAAATAGGAGAGATCATGAAGAAACAGACCATAAATTTCAGCAGATATGGGACTACGCAAGGTATATTCAGGGTCCAAAATGGGGAAAAAAGACTTTGGGTTTGCAATGCACAATAAAGGGGGTCAAATATAATTATATATTGATTTTTAATGATAGTGATGTGATTTTCGAAGTAATTATTTTTAGGAGGTTTATTTATTTAAGTTTTTTATAAATTTTATTTTAGGTGATTTCAAGGTAATTATGGTAGAATTAGATTGCTGTTAGAATACTATATGGATTAGGAAAGTCTTAGAGTACAACATACACTTTCATGTATGAATATTATGACAAGGATTTGCTTTGTGTCCTAATAAATGCTTGAGTTTCTACCTAGTGCATCCTAGGTTCTATGCTAGAATGGTAGCTAGCCCTAATTGTTTTCATGCTTCCATCCTGTGTCAGTTTGGCTGGTATCACATGGCCAACATAAACAAAGTAGAAAGTAGGATTCTTAACCAAAAAAAAAAAAAAACTAGAGCTACTCTTTGCTCGTGAAAACTGTAGCAACCCAATAATTAAAAGCGTGGCTCTTTATCATAAGGACTAAGCATGCAAAATTATTGGTTGAACAACCAATGTTCCTAACTTGACAAGATGAGATGTCCATATTTGCATTTTAAAGAGCAACAAGAAAGATAAGTGGATCCAAGCAGAACTTTTTCCACTGAAAACCTTCCAACACCACTCCTATAAAATAGGTCCAAACCATGTCGTCATATCTTAATACTTACTGATAGAGATATGATCCTGTGTCTTAAATTCAACAGCATTATTTAATTAGTTTTCCCAATCCTTCTCCCGTAAAAATGATGAAGCCCAAATTAAGACGTAATACATGCTAAATGCCATATCACTTTGATCCTACCGTTCATTACACATGCTAGCAATGTAATAATAACAATGACGCATTAAAAACTTCAACATTTGATTAGCAAAACAATGAAAAAGCTGTTAAAACTTAAAAGGGGATAACCAAACTAAATAAACAACACACAGCAAAAGGATACAAAAACGCTGAAGATTATGGACCCAAATGAACTAAAGAAAAAAGAAAAATCAAAACTTTGTAATAATGAAACTGAAAGAAACTCACAGGACATGAGATACGAGAGTCCCACGACGCATACGACCAAGATGACAATCCGTTTCTTCGCTTCCTCGACGAGGTCTCTCACTGTCACCTGGTTCGCCATGCTTGCCTCCAATCCTCTCAATCACGCCGCAATTGGGAATAAGAAAAATCAATTCAAATCAATCCAAAGGCACCCTAATTTTTTCTGTTTGGGGGGGGGGGGGGGTTAATTTCTGCTCCCATCCCAATCACTACATCACTAGGGGGGGAAAATGCGAAAATTGAGCACTCCGAGGCGAGGGATCGTGGAATGGGTTGATAAAAAGGAAGGAAATTCGATTGAAAAACGCGGAGAAAATTGGTGTTTGGAGAGAAGGAAAATAATGAATTGAAGGGGAGAGAAGATGTAAGAATGATACGAAGAGATTCAATCAACGGTATGACCGTTAGGTTTTTGGTTCGTTTGCTTGCATATGGTGGTGTGTGTGCGCTTATTTTCTCACTTTTTCTGTCAGTTTTCTTTTCTCTTGCAATTTCTCTCCTTCCGCGAATTCACTTGGGATTTCTACTGTCAAGTCATTGTGGTTCAATGCTATTGCTTTTGTTTTCTAGAAGTTCTATGCCATTGCAATTTGCAATGCTATCTATGGTGGTGACTTCTCTCGTTTTCATTAAAAATTAATGCAAACATAATTATGAAATTCAAATTTCACTTTGCCCTTGTATTCTTAAATCATCCCATTTTATATATCAATCTTTTTATAAAAAATTAAAGTGGAAAGAATGATTTGTGTAACAAGTAAATAATAACATTTAATTGATCTGATCAAATTTATTTGGTATTGGTAGGATTTAAATTTAAAAATATCAAATCTAATTATCATCTTTATGGGTGGATGATAGACTATTGGCAAGTGTACCAAGTCATGCAAGTAATAAAGTGATAAGAGAGTTATCGTCCCACAGAGATTGTGTTCGTCAATTACCAATTCACTCAATCAATACTATCTAAGCTAATCGAATACTTTGGAACGAAGGAAGTTCACAAGGGAACCGCCAAAAGACTAACAACTAATCAATAGAAAGTAATAAGCAAAACAAACGCTAATAAAATAAAATGGAAGAGAATCAATATGGGATGAGTTAAGGGTCCGATTTCGTTTATCTCTTCACATGCAATTAAAAATCCTAGATTAATCTAATTTCTTCTCTTGAATTGATGGTGAGAACTACTAAAATAATCAATGCCCAATCCCTTGGTGCACCAATTCTCTTGAACACCTAAGATAAAATTAATTCCTTAATCAAATCTCAAACATTCAAGGCATAAAAAGATAAAAGTTCCCTTAAGCACCACACAAATTGATAGTTCTATTCCTAGACTCAATCAGTTCATGGTATTTATCATATAGCTCAACCATACATTAGTTTTCCAACCTAATCCATGGATGCTCAATCAATTCATGAGTGGCCAATTCACAAAAGCATTAGGAACAATGATAAATACTCAATTCAATGAACAGAAATATAGATTAATCAAAGAAATCCAACTACATGGTCCAAGACAAACTACATCTTCCCCCTAACTAAAGGGGTTTAGCTACTCATAGAGAAGGAAAGCAATAGAGATGAAAAGAGAGAAGAAATCCCCATCAGCAAGCCTTGGAGATGGTTGATAATCCTCAAGCTCTTGAAACCTTGTTGTTTCCTCCTCCCTTAGGTCAGCCGTCGTCCCTCTCTCCAAAAGATTCAGAACCCCCTCAAAAACCCATTAGTTTCCCTTATATCTTGTTGAAATTGCATATCGTAAGTGATCCAGCCAAGCTGTTTGGATGTTGGGCGCTCAAGCGCGCGGGTGGCCGAAAAAATGCATTAGATGCTGACTCTGGGCGCTCAAGCACAAGATGGTGGGCGCTCAAGCGCTCGGGCGCTCGAGCGCTGGATGTTGGGCGCTCAAGCGCTCGGGTGGCAGAAAAATTGCATTAGATGCTGACTCTGGGCGCTCAAGCGTAGGATGATGGGCGCTCAAGCGCTAGGGCGCTCGAGCGCTGGATGTTGGGCGCTCAAGCGCGCGGGTGGCAGAAAAGAGTTTCTTCAGTGTTGCGCGCGCTCAAGCGCTGGTGTTCCACCGCTCGAGCGGTGGATGTCCAGAGATTTAGTATTGTTTCTGCCTTGTGAGCGCTCAAGCGCTGGGTTGGGCGCTCAAGCGCTGAGCTTCCAGCAAAAATGATGTTCTTCTCCTTCGCTTTCTTCTCCCAATTGCAGCTAACTCTAACTTGGACTTCACCTAAAACCAACCAAAGCAATTTTAATGAGAAAAACTGAACTTAAAAGTGCAATAACTATTAAATTTGATTAAACAAACAAGTAAACTAAATTAGATGAAAATCCTAAGCAAAGATACTAAAAGGAAGCATAATCCTAGTTAATTGAGAGAGATTAAACTAGATAACCATGAGATGTATGGCAAATATCAGTGGACATGAGTTGGGTTGGGTTGGGTTGTGTTTAGGGTAATTTTGAACTTAACCTGCTCATGAAAGCAGTGGGTTGGGTTGGGTTTGAGGATTTTTTTTCTTCACCCGACACGACCCGACCCAACTCGCTCATATGTGGGTTACTTTGGGTTCCATTTAACCCATGGGTTGAATTGGAAAAACAAAATTTAGTATGCTAAAATATAAATTGAAATATATCCTAAATAATATAACATAAATTTTCAAATGACATAACATAAAACATAAATTTTAAAGTACATATAACTCTAGGATTACAAGTACGATCAACACAAACAAACAATAAAGATACATGTAACACAATTAACAAATGACACTATAATCAACACCTCATCTCCTCTTTGATTTTCTGCAAGTCAATAACACCATAACATTAACCACAATTATCAAAATAAAGAAAAATTGAAACCAACAATGAAATAATAAATAAAAAGAATTAGAATCTTAACTAGTTAAATGGAAAATATCTAAAATAATTAATTATTACAATCCACAATTTCATTTCTAGCACATATCTAACACATAAAGGATTTATAAAGCATTAGTAAGCATTAATGATTAAATTATTATTAATTGACTAAACAAATTAAAGAAATTTTATATAGTACACTACTTGCTTCAATCTTTTCAATTTCATCTATTTAAGCCTGTAAATCAATGTGTTTATCAAGGGTTCTTAATTAGTTATGAGCACAAATCAATGTCTCAACAACAGTAAGTTGCAAAGAATTACGAAAATAATCAATAACTCGCCTTCTAATATTAAATGTAGTGTAATTTTAATTAAAAAAATTCTCAAAAAATTATAAACTTATATAAGATTCTCAAAGTTCTAATAAAAAGTAATTACACATCATAAAATATTATATACAAAAAAAACTTCAGTGGATTGAGTTGGGTTTTACAGGTTAAGAGAGTCTTAACCCGCTACATGACTCATACCTCATGGATTTCACAATTTTAAACCCAACCCAACCTGTCAACTATGAGTTAAGTTTGGTAAAAAGGTGCGGGGTCGTGGGTCTACCCGACCCGCTGTCCACCCTTAATCATCTTTGTATTAGCTTAAGGTACAAATTGATATGGGTGTGGATATTGACACTTTTAATTGCTTATCTATTAATTAGTTTTAATTATAATTTTTTAAATTGACCTCAATTAAATAATTTTTTATTTAAGTTAGTATTAGTTAATTATATTTTATTTACTTATTTACATTTAATTAAAAAATTAAATAAATATAATTATAATTAAAAATTAATTAGTGCAAAGTTTGAATACAAAATATTTTATTTTGATCCACTTTATTATAAATTTTTCTTACACTATTATTTAATCATATGTTGTTATATTATTAAATGAGTTTGACTATGATAATAATTATTTAAAAATTAAAATATTTTAATAATATGTTAATGCATTATTAAATGATAGTGTAAAAAAATTATACACTAAAAAAAGATACTTATGTACTTTAAGACTCTCAATGATTCATGTATCTATATTTTATTATATAATATATTAAATTTAGGGTAAAATACACATTACTCTCATGTAGTATATGTCATTCTCAACTTACTTTCTTAAATTATTTTTGTTGTCACTAAAACCCCTAGAGTATGGTTTTAAATGAAAACTAACATTTTCAGTTAAATTAAACGGTGATGACATTTGTCTGGTTCTTGTTCCTCATGCTCTGGTTCTGGTTTTGTTTCAGAAGAATTATCTTCTCGATAATTTCTCTCCATCTGCATTGTAGCAGTTTCTTTTGAAGTGCTGTCATTTGTCTGCTCACTTTGCAGTTCATTTTCTGCAAAAATTACATCTCTGTTGACAACAACCTTGCGGGCAGTGGGATCCCATAGGCGATACCCCTTAACACCGTCAGCATAATCCAAGAATATGCATTTCCTGGATTTTGGATCCAACTTTGTTCTTTCTTGGGAGTTGTACATCACGTACGCAGGACATCCGAACACATGTAAAGAAGAATAATCAACTAGTTTTCCTTTCCACATCTCCATTGGTGTCCTCAAATCTATCACTATTGATGGCGATCGATTTATCACTTAATAAGCTGTTTTGACTGCTTCTGCCCAAAAAGATTTGGCAAATCCCGTTGTTCTTAGCATAGCTCTTGTTCTTTCTAGGAGAGTCATGTTCATCTGCTCTGTTACACCATTCTATTGAGGTGTATGTGCAACCGTGAATTGTCTCATAATACCTTTTTTCTTACAAAATGCTAGAAAGTCACCATCTACATATTCTCCTCCATTGTCTGTCCTCAAGCACTTGATTTTCTTTCGAGTTTCAAGCTCGACTTGTGCTTTGAACTCCTTGAATAATAGAAACACATCTGACTTCTTCTTGATTAGGTACACCTATAATCTCCTCAAATAGTCATCAATGAATTATACAAAATACTTTACTCTACCCAGGGATATATCTGGTGACTCCCACACATCAGAATGAATCAAGTCCAGTATGTGTTTGCTTCTAGTAGTTACTCTAGCAAACTTCAATTTATGTTGCTTGCTTATTACACAGTGCTCATAGAAAGGTAAATTTACCGTCTTGAGCCCATGACAAGAGGATGTCGAGACCTATCAAATAAAATAACCGGTTCACAAACTAATTTGTAGTATAGAGAATGAACCGAATCGTCTCTCAAGGATCCAAAAACAAAGATTTAATTAGATCAAGATAATTAGAAAAGGGGGGTTTTGTTGTTGATTAACAAGATTAATAAAAGTAGGAGATTCAAAGTTGTAAACAAATATAAAGAAACAACCAATCCAAGGAAATTTACCGATCTTGAGTTTAACTCATCATTGATCACAAGGAATTCACTTAATTGCTAACCAAGTTCTTGGCCTTAGATCACATCAAGAAGCCTTAACATGATCCAAGAATTCTTTACTAGATAAGCATCTAGGATTTGATTAACCAAGGTTAGATAAAGTAAGCACCATCCAACATAGATTAACTTAAGATCTAGAATTTAACCAAGCTAAACAATCTATCAAAAAGCTTTAATACATTGTTTAATCTTTATGATCCTCTTTGAATACATGATAATAAAGCTATTACCACATCAACATCTAAATCAAATTAAGCAATTTAATCTAGATAAAAATCAAAAGAGGAAGAAGAGAAACTTGAATAACAATTAAGCAATATGAACAAGTAAACTAAGATCTCCAAATTAAACAACAAGATGGCTAATCCCTTGGATTGATTATGAGAGCCTAGCCTTCCATGGATGGGAAGGAAGAACTCAGAATTTAAAGAACAAAAACGAAATTGCAAAGAGAATGGAGAAGAAGAGAAAGAAAACTCTCACAAATACTTAAACTTTCTTGAAACTTACTTCTAAATTGAATGCCTCTAATACAAAGAGGTTGGGTCTATTTATACTAATCCTAGAAGCCAATTTGTACATGTACATAATCTGAATACAAGCTATAAGAATCTGAAATTTGTCAAAAATGGAAGCTTGATGCATGGTTGGTGGGTTGGTGCATGGTAGGTGGGTTGGTGTATGGTTGGTGGCTTTTAGTCAACAACTCTTATCCGACTTCTGGCTTCAAATTCATCACCTAGACGGTGCATTTTGGCTTGGATGTCTTCATCAAAGTTGTAGCCAGTTGTCTCCTTGAAAATCTCCAATTTGAATCATGTCATTTGGACTTTTAGAACTCCAGAAATGCCAAAAACACTTCACCTACCTCAAGTTAGGTTGGAAGAACGTGTTTCCAAATTCAGACCAACTTGTAGCTTCTGAAGCATGCCTAAAACGACATCTATTGACAAAATGGTCTTCATTGAAGTTGGAGATATGGGTCTTATCTTTCAAGTGACCAAGTTTCAGCCCAAGAAGAGGCCTATAACCCACTATATAGTCCAATATATGCATACTGCCCAGATGGTTCCGTGACAGCAAACCCACTCTGCATTGCAGGGATATTTTGGACCCTTAGCATTCCGATCCAGCTCTTGAGTTCTTCATGAAACTTGTAGAGCATTGTCTTAGCTTTCCAAAGACACCAAGATCACTTCAATTGGATCACCGAGTCCCAAGTTATGACCTAACCAAGGAAGAAAGGTCAAAATGCATCAAAATCCGAAAATTATTCAATATTTGCATTAAAGCCCAATGAAGCCCAACAACATTAAACTCATCTAAAGTACTAATATTGGGCACAATAAACATCTAATAATGCCTAATACAAAGCTAACATAAGTGTCTCAAATTGATTGATCAGCCCATGTAGGAGATTGCGTTCTACAAGGACTTTCAAGCCTCGCTCAGACATATGACCTAGTCTGTAATGTCATATCATCGTTGTTTCTTCTTGACTTGCTGCTGCAACTAATGCATCTGCCTCTTATAATGTATCTCCCAAAAGAATGTATAGATTACTTGTGATTTTCTCTGCTTTCATGACTACAAGATTGTCTTTCACTACTTTCAAGATGCGACCTTCAGTGTGGATCTTACACCCGAGGTCATCCAATTGCCCAATAGACAATAAGTTATTCTTCAAGCCATTCACATGTCGTACCCCTTGAATTTTACAAACAGTACCATCATGCATTTTTAATCTGACAGTACCTACTCCAACAATTTCTAAGGCGTGATCATTTCCCATGAACACATATCCTTCAAAAATAGGTTCATAAGTGCAAAACCAATCTCGGTGTGGAGTCATGTGCCATGTTGTGCTTGAATCCATTATCCAGACATCATTGAGTTTCTTTCCGCCTTTAGAATTGATTGTTGCTTCACTATACAAAATTTCTCCATCATCTAAGGTACTTGCAACACAACCTTGGGAGGTTGATGTTTCTCCATTCTTCTTGTTATACCAACACTCTTTTTTCAAATGCCCTCTCATGTCACAATTGTAGCATTTAAGATTCTTCATTATTCGAGATTTTGATCTACTATGATTCTGATTCCCACTGGAGCCACGTTCCGTTGATCTGTCTCTCGTCACCATTAAAGCCTCTACTTACTTTGAATTTTCTGACCTTTCCTTCTTATTCTTGCGCCTGGATTCTTCTTCAAGAATAGAACCAACAACATCATCAAAATGAAGAGAGTTAGCAACATTATCATTTGTGATGTTGATAATGAGTTAATCATACGAATCTGGTAAACTCTGAAGTAGAAGTTCTGCACGTTCATTTTCTACTATTTTGAAATCTGACACTATGAGCTGAGCAAATAGCATATTCAGGGTGTTGATGTGATCCGTAACTGAAATGGATTCACTCGTTTGAAAAGTGTAGAGTTTTCTCTTCAAGAATATTCGGGTATAAAGTGATTTGACCTTGTACAATTTGTTGAGAGCATAAAAAATCTCCTTTGCAGTCTTCTTCTCTACAACACTTGACAAAACTGAATCCATCATTGCTAGGTGCAAATTGGCAACAACATTGTCATCCTTCTCTTTCCACTTTTCATCAGTCATATCTGCAGGTCTGCCATCAATTACTTGAAACAATTATCCTTCCTCAAAATTGCCCTTACCTTTAATTTCCACAAGGAGAAATTACTCCCACTGAACTTCTCTATCTCGAATTTTGCTGCCATGGTTGTACACGAACTGAATCGTGTTATATTATTTCACCGTGAATAGTACCGTATACGTAAACAATATTATACATATATCGTACACCAGAACAAATTTAGTATACGTTAACAATCACTGTAAAAGTATACAACCACACGTATAAATAGTAATTGTATCTGAATAGTACCGTATACTAGAATAGTGACGTAGTCCGTAAATAGTACACCAGATAAGTTCCCAAGAAAGAGAGGTGGGTCACTAATGGACACATTTAAATACCAAGTTTTTCCTAGCCAGAACTTTCCTAGACATGCACTTTCACACTACCACACTTTATTTCCAGTAACAAGAATAATTCTTTTCTGATGTGGAAGATCAGATAATACTGTAACCACAGAGCATACTAAGAACTAACATTTTCCCAACTTACTGCAGCAGAATAAGGACCACAAACCAATAGCTCTGATACTACTGTTAAGTACCAGGGTGATAGAATAGTGCCTCACAGCTAAAATAAGTAATGAGAAAAAGAGAAACTGAACACACAATTTACGTGGAAAACCCTTAACGAATAACGGGAAAAACCACGGGGCAAGACTAGAAGAATTTTACTATAAGAGGAAAATTACAACACTTCTCTCTAAATATTAGGAGAGAACAACCTCACAAATATAACTCACAAATACTCACAAAGAATACAAGAAAATATATAAGAAAGGAAGAGAAGATTTTGGGATGATTATAAAAGCACCTCTTAGGCTCCTTTATATAGGCTTCAAAGGGCAACCCCTTCCTTGCTCCCACCGATGAGGGAGTTGGACTTCACATTTACCACCAGACCTCGAGGGAGGACGAGAAGCTCTGATGATGTTAACCGTGTAGAGAGGGAGAAATTGTTGAAACAAATTGAAATTCCATTGCCCATTTGGATGAACAAAATATGTACAGTAACAGGGCCATCACAAAGAGCTGGAGGATGACTGCCCATAACCTCGTTTAATAAGATAGTATGGTTACTTAGCCAAGGGTCAATCCAAAAGTTGGTGTCAGAGCCATTCCCTAAGACGTGATAGATGTTGTTGATAAAGGTACGCCAAACACTGACCATAGCTTTCCAGAGCGCAGAGTCGTACGGTTGAGAGTGGATTAGAGAGGTAGAGTCATTGCCTCTGGAGTATTTACCACGCAAGACCTGAACCCATAAGTCATTTGGTTGATTGAGAACACCTAGGGATGAAAATAGGTCAAACTAGCTAACATGGGCTTACGGCCTAACCTATTTTTGGCCTACTTCAGCCTAGCTTATTTATCAAACAAGTCAGGCTTAGGTTTTTTTAAAAGCCTATTTAGCTAAATAGGCCCAGGCCTTAAAAAAATCCTATTAGGCCTAACAAAGCGGCCTATTTATTTATTATAATAACATATAATTAAAATTTTATAATACTTATATGATTTAATAGTTATATATTAATATAGTTTATTTATTTTATACACAATACAATAATTTTATTAAATGTTCTGTATATTTGAAACCTATAAAATTTGAGCATGTTGGCTTATTCGAAAGCCTTTATGCAATACAGGCTTTTAAATATATTTTCAGGTCAGGTCAGACTTTTAAGTTTTCATAAAAAAGTCAGGCCAAATAAAAAAAAAGGCTTATGATAGATAACAGGCTAGGCTAAGGCCAATGTTTTTTAAAATATGCCAAACCTATTTAAGGTAAAGCCTAGCCTAACCTAACATATTTCCACTCCTAAGAACACCTCAAGCTAGCTTTAGTAAGAAGGCGTCATTCATGAGTGAGAGTTTTTTAAAACCCAAACCACCTTCTTCCTTAGACTTGCAAATGATCTCCCAGTTTACTAGGTGGACTTTTCTCTTTTGCTGAGAACTTCCCCAAATAAAGTTACGCTGAGTCTTTTCTATTTCCATACAGACAGATTTAGGCATTTTATTGTACTGCATATTGAAATAAGCCATGGAGCCCAGAACAGAGTTTGCAAGAGTAATTCTACCAGCAAGAGAGAGACCATGATGTTTCCATCACTTAGTTTACTATGAACCTTTTCTATGATAGTAGAGTAGTGGTGTTTAGTGGCACGACCATGCAGCAGGTGTGCCCCTAGGTAGCGCCCAAGGTCTTTGGGGAGACTTTGAAGCCACTACAATTCGCGATTGCACTAATATCAGCTTGTGTAACATTTCTGGAAAAAATTATACTAGTTTTCTGCTTGTTTACCTTTTGACCTGAAGTTGTACAAAAAATATTGAGACAATCCAAAATTTTCTCCATTTGCTAGACTGAGGCTTCCGCAAAGAGAAGTAAATCATCAGCGAAAATAAGATGGGAAATGGAAGGTCCTTGTCTACCAGCCTTCATTGGCCTCCAATTCCATTAGCAACTGCATCCAGTCTTATTTGGAACTAATTTAATGCGCTTGGCATACGGTGGATGACTCGACTTCGAATGTTCCGCTAACAAATTTCACATCAACATGCCGACAGATATTTTCATATTTCCACATCAACATGCACACATATATTTTCGTATTAAATTTGACAAACTCCCAGTCTTATTTGTTTTAATTTAATTGATTTACTTAATAAGATTCATAATATTTTTAACTATTCTTATTTGAAAGTTTTGATTATACTCAAATAAAGAGAATGATAATCAAATTGTATAATTGATTAAAAGAAACAAATCTTAAAACATGAGCACACAAAAATAACTAATTTATATGATTTCGATTCTAATTATAGTGTACACAAGAGGGAATGAACAACTTGGCCCTTGTTTGTTTTGGTCTTTGCGCAATATTTATATACCATTTAAGTATGTGACTAATTTAATTTAAAATATTGATGTTGTTTTTTTTTATAAGTATTTTTTAACAAACTTAAATTCTTAAAATTACAGAAGTTCATGAATCGTTGAGTTGCTTGCTTACAGAGTTACTCCTTGTGTTCCTTGTTCTAAGTCTCCTTATTTTATCCCGTGTCTTATTTAGAACTCAAGTCTTGATCATGATTGAAGTAGGCCTAAGCCTATAGTAATTCCTCACCTAGAAATAGGTCATCTATTGGCATCGCTTTTTACATACGGTGATGACTTGACTTCGGGTGTCCGCTTACAAATTCCACATCAACACATGACATACGGGATTGACTTGACTTCGGTTGTTCCGCAAACAAATTCCACATCAACATGTGACATACGGGGTTGACTTGACTTCAGTCGTTCTGGAAACAAATTCCACATCAACATGGCCACATATATTTTCATATTAAATCACATTTTAAAAAAAAAATTAATGGGATGAGATCAAATCGTACTAATCTCAAAGAGAAGATATAGAAATATGTTAGTATAGTGGTTAATGATATGTATGATTCTTGCTTTAATTATTTAAGTTTAAACTTTAATTCGGTTTTTAAAGAAATTAATTAATTAATTTAAATGTAACATGCTGACGTAGGAAGAATTTAGTCTCTTAATTGCATAAAATTTGGTTAAAAAATATCTTTATTGTACAATTAAAAAAAAGAAAAATAAGTTAGACATGTTAGAAAATATTGTTATAGGTACTAGAATTATAATTTATCTAATACTATTATATAAAACACAATTTATAGAAGTATGATTAATGTCATGTGTCACTTATATATGAGTTTTTTCCTTAAATTTTTTATTCTTTTGATATAGTCTTATTTTCTATGCATTCAAAATTTATTTTAAAAATTTAAATCCAATTCAAATTTCAATTAAATTTTATTTTATTTTATTAAGTAATAAAATTAATTACACTAAATTTTAAAATTTATAATATAAATAATAATTAATTATTTACTTATTAATGAGTGTAGTTAATAAAAATCACATATCATAATATATTCAAACTGTTAATATTTTTTAAATTAACTAAATATCAATTATACTTATTTACATATTATAATGAACAAATATTCTAATAAAAGTTTAATTTTAAATATTTTAAATCTTAATCAAATACTTCAAGTTTTATATTTTTGTAGTTATTATTATTTTTTATTTTTTACATCTTACTAAGTATTAAATATATTAAATGCTTCATGATAAATTTTTATTTTATGAGTTTTTTATTTTTATTTTATGAGTTTTTTATTTTTATTTTTCTTTTAAGATAATTAAATTAAAAAGTAATTAAACTATTATTCTGCATAAATTTGATTAATTTTCTTTTATAAAATATATCAAAATAAAAACACGTTATAATTCAAAAAACATATACATATCTAATGTAACAAATCTAATATAACAAATATATGCATTGCACAAATAATAAAATTAGTTAATAAAACAAAACAAAATATATAACCATAAACGGGAAAGAAAATGTTTCTTGCACATCTTTTTTTATATTATTTTTATACCGGTTAACAATTAGTAAATTTTTTATTAATACAGTATATCGTTTGGTTAATAAATTTTCATAAGCGATTGCTTACAGACTTGGTTAAAGATAAATAAATTTTTGGTTAATTCATTATATCTTTTGGTTAATAAATTACTGGCTTGTAAGTGATTGGTTACCAAAACCCATTAACCAAATGATATATTATATTAATCAAAAATTTATTCATCGTTAATTAATGTAAAAATGGTGTAACTATTTTGATGTGTAAATATCATTACTTAAAGGAGAATCAAATTAATAAATGAAAAAAGAATAGGTATCTTTTATATTTACACGTGCTGTCATTCCTCTTTTACTCTTGCACGTAAGAAAGGCAAAAGGCAAGAGGAAGCAAGTGAAATGAGAGAGGATGTCTTGAAACAAAACAGAATCGGTGACTCGGTGAGTGACTCGGTAACAACTAACACACAAGTGGGTCCACCCCCAACAGTACACCACATTTCACTTATCTCCTTCGAACTCAAATCTCTCAACACATTTTTTTTCAACAAAATCATTCTTCTTACCGTCACGCCGGCAACTTTGCCGGCCATGTCGTGGCCGCCGCCGTATGTCGCTTCCGGACCATGGTATGGCTCTCCTCCGTCGCCGTCGCCGGATACCTCTCCCGGAACTACCACCGGTGTCTCTCCTCCGGCTCCGCCGCCGTCGCCGGATACCTCTCCCGGAACTACCACCGGTGTCTCTCCTCCTCCTCCGTCGCCGTCGCCGGATACCTCTCCCGGAACTACCACCGACGTCTCTCCTCCGGCTCCGCCGCCGTCGCCGGATATCTCTCCCGGAACTACCACCGGCGTCTCTTCTCCGGCTCCACCGCCGGCGGGCACCACCACTCTTGCTCTGGCTCCGTCCCCCACTCCTCGGCCTCCACAGACATTGAACGGAATAATAATAGGGGTTGTGTTAGGTTCTTTAGGTTTGCTTATCATCGGGGGCATTTGCGTCTTTGTGTACTGGAAGAGGAGACGGCATGGGTTGGAGGAGGGCAACCACCTTGGTGCTCCTCCACAACCAAAAGGTGAGGCCCTTCCGCGTATAAACTATAAAATGTTACTATTTTCGCAAAAAAAAGTATGAACTGTATCAACTTCTTTTTGTCGTTTTTCCGAGTGCATTCGATGTGTATGACAGTAACGTAAGTTTGTTGATTATGATCAGTACTCTGGAAATCGTAGTAAATGTGTTGGTACTGGTACTTTCAACTTGTGATATATATATATATATATATATATATATATATATATATATATATATTTTCATTTCACCTTATATCTTGGTTGGATGAGTTCTTGGGTTGCACGTACATGCACATGGGTATTACACTATTTGTCGATGCCAAATTTCTGCAGCTGACCAGGTTGGTGGTGTACCTCAGCATGGGCAATCGACTGTTACTCCTCCTAGTCCTAGTCCTAGAGATGGTAAAGGAGAGTTGCCTTTGTTGAATCAGCGACAGTCATCCGCTAGTCTCCCCACACCCCCTCCTGTGCATGCTTCAATCACCAGCATTTCCTTGGCGCTCTCTCAGAGCACTTTTACATATGATGAATTAGCACTAGCAACGGACGGATTCTCCGATTCCAATTTTCTTGGTCAAGGCGGTTTTGGCTATGTCCATAAAGGCGTTCTCCCAAATGGAAAAACTGTTGCAGTTAAGCAGCTGAAAGCTGAGAGTATACAGGCGGAGCGTGAGTTCCACGCGGAAGTCGAGGTCATTAGCCGTGTCCATCACAGACATCTTGTTTCCCTAGTTGGATTCTGCATCTCAGGTGGCCAGAGGATGCTTGTTTACGAGTTTGTGCCGAATGGAACACTAGAATTTCATTTGCATGGTAAGATTTATTAGCACAATTTTTTCTTGCTTGGTCCAATGTTAACTCTTTGCCTTCTTCTCTTCCCCCGCATAAAATTATCTTTTTTTTTTTCCTTTCTTTTTTTTTTTTTTTAATGGAGAAGCATGCATGATGCATACATAATGTAGAATGAAGAAAACAAATTTTTTTTTTTTGGACACAATATCATTATCCTTTTCTGAGATAGGATTTACTGAAATCAGACTCACATAAAGCATGCTCATCTTATCCAAACTTTCTATAAGGACTGCATATGCTCATGAAAATATTTGATCCTCAGACTTTCGAAGCACTTATTGGGGATTTGGAATTGGAATTCCATATATTTTCTTGAGAGTTGAGAGACGATAGTATGTGAGAAAAATGCCAGAAACGCGCTTGTTAATTTGGATCTGATGGTAGTTTAACCTATGGTTGCTTAACAAATCTATTTTAGCATCAACTCAAAATTATTATATAATTTATCTCATAAATATCTAACAACAAAACATATATTCACGAAAAATCTACTAATTAACTTCTGATAAAAATTGTGAATTGTATGTTTTATTTTCCTAATCAACTGAAATTTATCAAACCATCAATTGTATCCCTATTTAAAAATCACAATTGA
This sequence comes from Styphnolobium japonicum, assembly GCA_023212625.1. NCBI lineage: Eukaryota > Viridiplantae > Streptophyta > Magnoliopsida > Fabales > Fabaceae > Styphnolobium > Styphnolobium japonicum. Next base: position 5,353,162 of record JALBWW010000007.1, on the reverse strand, counting down.
TATCTGATTACAGTTAATACACAAATAGCAAAAACATATTTAAAGCATGAGAAAAATATGATTGAACTCATCTAAAAATTTATTCGAACTAACTGATAAGAAAATAGAAACAATAAACATTAAAGATCCAAAAACTAGTAATGATAATCTAACATAGACAATGCCAAAACAATCAGGTTTTCATCATCCTCTTAGTATATAAAATCTAACTACACATATTGACTTTAAGGGACAACATTAGTACTACCCCTTACTTCATTCTTTCCTCTTGTGCAGCTTCTGTGTAGCCTCTTATTTGTTACTTGGTTCTTAAGGTCACTACTCTTCCGATTTATAATAATTTTATTGGGCCAACAACTCTCTTTTTCTTTTAGGGTTTCCTAGTTGTGTACAAACTCATTTATGTGCAACTCTTAGGTAACAAGGAAAGTAAAAAAAATTCTTTTAAAATTTTCCTAATTAATGTGAGAGAAAAGGGGAAGTCTTCCAAGAATAGGAAAGTGATTCAAAATAGAAAACTTCCGCAATTAGATTGTTGATATCGGCATATAATTATGCCAAAAATCTTGTAAAACAATTAGTAATATCATAAAATAAGAAAAATTAACTTATATCATGATATAATAAAGTCTATTTTTTATATAAAATACATATAATATTAGGCTATTATCACAACCACCAATCAACTTATTGCTAGTCCTTAGCAATGTAAGTGACTCTAAACAAAACTAAAAACTTCAAGTCATATCAAGTATATTTAATTAATTCCAATTTTAACTCAACTCAAGAATATCATTCATGTATCAAAACACTAAAATTATCACAAAAATTTCAATAATGATCAAAACTCAGTGTGTGTGAATATTACAGCTACTATGACACAAACCTATAGTCTCAAAATATTATAACTAGAATCATTATCAGAGAAAATATTTCAACAAATTGCAAACAAGTATCACACTCAATAAGAAAAATAACTTAAAAATATGGTGTCACTCTCAACTAGTATATATGAGTAGAGTAGTAAGAACAAATCAAATCAAAGATCTCACATATAAAATATAATGAAGAAAAGCTCAACAAAGAAGTTAAATATCGTTTTGTGGTAGGATGTTAATAAAAAAAATTCATATCACACCTTTAGATCAGTCATGTTCATTGAAAGAACCATGCAATTCCTTAAGATCAAATAAGACTTCATTAGCTTATAATGCGGGTAAAAGAAAATATTAAGACTAAAAGGTAATAATGAATCTCTTAGAATTTGGGTTTTGGCCTAACTCAACCCCAAAAGCTAACTCAAAGAGTGAGGGTTGCTCCTCTCTTATAAATACTATTCAGGCCATATCACTATCCAATGTGAGACTCTCAACACACTCCCCTCACGCCCAGGACTGGACATCTGAAGCGTGAAGTTTGCAGGACTTGACATCTGCGGGTGGCCCAACGGATCTCGATAGGCTCTGATTGATGTGTTGTAAAATACAAAGCACTAACCCCTATTTATACTTATAATTAGGTTGAGTATTAGTGAGACTTCTCAATTAGAGGACTAATTGATTCTACAATATATTTTAAAGATCTTCTAAAGATATATTAAAATACCCCGAAGATATTCTGAGATATTCTAACACTCCCCCTCAAGCTAAAGCTTACTAAGCTTTAAGCTTGTTACAAATAAACATGCTAAAAGAAACTAATCCAAAAAATAATGTGGGCTCCATAAATGATAGCTCAAAAGACAACTCAAGGATGCTAAAGACGTTTTGAAGGACAATATATGATATGACCAAGCTGACATGACTCACACTTTAGAGACTGTAAGTGAGACAGATGAGGGACCATTTTCTTCAACTTCTTGAGACTGGGATGACCAAGGCGACGATGAAGGAGATCTTGGGACTCAATAGTGGTGCAAGCAACCGAAGGTGGATGCTGGAAATAATAAAGGTCATGTGATTTAAATCCTGTGTCAATCATCTGTCCCGTACTTCGGTTCAGTATGGGCTACAGCGGCTGAAGATTGGCCTTGTTGGACTGTTTTAAGCTGTAGATACTCCTTGAATTCAGCATCTGATAAGATATTTTGATTATCATTCCAATTATCATTGTGCTTGTCTGAAGCCGGAGGCTGTGACTATGACACATGGACTGATTTCTCAGGGAATCCAATGAGAAAATAACATTTGTCTTTAGTATGGCCATGCGATTACAGTAAGAACACTGTGGACAATTAGCAGAACCTAAATTGGACGTTGCAGCGAAAGATTCGAACGTGAAAGCCATTGTATGGGCGAGGTGAGTGGATGACTGACTTGGGTGACCACCCCTCAAAAGTGACAGAGGAAATGCCGATGAGGTGAAGGGGACCGGGGACGATTTCTGGAGCTAGGGCCGACGTTCCAGGCAGAACGGTGGCCGAACGATGGGACGACTAGCGAAAGGAGTTGACTATTTTGGCTAGAAAAATAACTCAACAAGACGGCTGGAGTGACACACAACCAATAGAAACTTCATCACCGGTATGACTCATCGGTGAGATACGAGAAATTACCACTGATATGACTTGTCAGTGGGAAGAAAAGTCACCGTCGGTATGATTCCTTATCGGGAAGATAAGCCGATATGATTTGTTAACAAGAAGTAGCAAAACTTGCGACAAATGCAAGACTCAACACTAGTTGACTAAAAACCTGCCACCTACACTAACAAGTTGGAATCACCACCAACAAACCATTACAAAGGTTTCTGAAAAACCATCAGTCACCTCAAAGAAGGGAGGCAAGTTCTACACAATGTCATTAAGAAAAGAGAAATTCTTCATAATCTGCCACTTAGCAAACATGAGTTCTATGAACCCAACACAACAGAAAGAGATAATCACCTCAAGGAGGATACCATGGCTTTGATACCATTTTAGAATTTGGATTTTGGCATAACTCAACCCTAAAAGCTAGCTCAAAGAGTAAGGGTTGTCTCCCTCTTATAAATACTATTCAGGCCATATCACTATTCAATGTGGGACTCTCAACAAAATCTAAAAACTGTTTCAAGAATATTTAGAAGCTTAATTTCTTCACCTCTATTTTTTCTTCTTAAACTTAACATCACTATATTTGCTACCCTCCAAAACCAATATTCTCTTTTCTTTTTCTTTTCTATTTTTCTTTCTTTCGCATCTTCTTCTTTTTTATTCTTTCCTACTTTGCTTTGCTTTTTTACTTCAGTTGCCCCTTCCATTTTTGTTTTTCAAAGCTCTCCTTATACCATTCATAGTGTAATAGTAATGCTTCTTTCTTGAAACACTTTGAAAAAAGGTTAAAAAATAAATGCTAGATACAAAGGCTCAATGGGTTTACTAGTGGCAACATATGAAATAACAAAACTATTATGTAAAGGCTCAAAGTAGGAAACATGGCCTAAAATCGTCTCTTAAGGAAACACATATATAACTCCACCAATTTCCATGACATTAAATGCTATTCCAAAATAAATCTTCTTTTTAGCCAAAACCAATAGTAATGAAACGATGCAATAAAAAAAATTTGTGAGCTAGTTAACAAGAAAATATGATGACCAAGAAAATACTCTCACAATAGTATAAAATAAATCTTCTCTTTAGCCAAAAACAATAGTAATGAAATGATGCAATAAAATAAAATAAAAATTATGAGCTAGTAACAAAAAATATATGATGGCCAAGAAAATACTCTCACAATAAAAATCAATGGCTTAAAACTCACTAGGTAAAAATTGTATCCACATGTTCTCATCAAGTTCTTTAATTATTCCACCTTCTAACAAATAGTAATATGCATAAGTAGCTATTTGAATGTGCAATAGATTAAGTATGATGATGAAGAAAAAAAATTCACACATAAGTAGAATAATGAAAACATGACTAAACCTTAAGTGACTCACCCCAATCAAAACCAAACATTGTCCTCAATGTTTAAAATTAATGCCTAATTAAATGAATGAAAAAAAAAATATTTGAATAAAAATAAAGAATATATTAAGAGTCACATACCTGAAATTCTTAGCAATTAAAAGAAGAAGCAAAAAAGATAACTTAACCCTAAAAAATGTTAGCAATAAAATAAAATAAACAAATAGGCAAATTGAGAAACATAAAACACATAATTTTTTTGTTGGCTGACACTATTTACATCCACATTCAAAGGCTCCAAACTTTGGGAAGCACTTAAGCAGACTCACTAAAACACTAAGAAGAAAATATTATCACACCTCAATAAATTAAAAATATCATTAATTAATCTTATCTTCAGAAGGACAAGCTCTATCACAAATTTAGAATAAACATGTACTTGTTTAACAACATTTAGAAATTATAAATTAATTAATACCTATTTGAACATCTAAAAAATAATATCAAACTGTGCAATGTCCTTAGAGTTTACTACCCTTTGAGGAATCAATGTCCTAAACACAACTCCTTAATCTCTGACTTTACAATTTCAGTTTCAAGGACAAATGCATTAAGCTTTAGGGACGAGTCATCCTCATCTAAATCTTGTTCGTCCCTAAAATCATTAGCCTTATTTGAATTCTCATCATCTTTTTCCACTAGCACCACAACAATATCATCAACTTGCTCTTGTTTCATATTAAAACTAAATGCTTCATTAACTACATATTGTCCTTCAATATTAGGGAAAGGTTGACTAGAGAACTCCTCTTTATCTATCTCTACCATCTGACTAACTAACTGACCAATTGGACCTCAATCCTAGCTATGTCATTAGAATGCACTTTTTTCTTCTCTTGAATGACATTGTATTTTCTTAATTGATACTTTTCATATCTTCTATGCATGTTCTAAGGGTTTGCTCTAATAACTCCTCCTGGTTATAATGATTTTTAACATGAGTAGGGAAATAAGGTGGCTGATAGTAACCTTAATATCATTGACATTTTATTGGGCGATACTTTTCATCTCTTGTATGCATGCTCTAAGGGTTTGTTTTACTGACTCATCCTGACTATAATGATTTTCAACCTAAGTAAGGAAATATGGTCGTTGAAGGTAGCCTTGGGAAGGTGGGTAGAACTGGTGAGTTTCAAAATATTGGTCACCTATGTTACTAGGAGAATAATTTTGTTCCTGCCCACGATCCTTTGGCTTTGTTGGTCCGGACATTTGGTTGTTTTGGAGAGCCGGGGGGGGGGGGGATCAATTCCCCCCAATGCACTCCGACCCTTCCCCTATCCCCTTGGGGTCCTTTTAGGGCCCCACTCCAGTGGTAAGGTCCTCCTACGAACAAAAAAGAAAGAACAATTTTGTTCCCATGAGAAATTAGGGTGATTTTTCCAATTAAAATTATGTTACTCATAATATGAATTAGCAAAAGACATGTTTACGTTATCTAAAGGACACATATATGTAACATGCATAGGACTCCTATACAACACATTTCACAGGTAGTGTAATTCATATTGAGCAATGTGACAAAACAAAACAAAATTATTTTTTTCTTTTTTAAAAAATAAAATAAAAATAGCTAGTAGAAGAAGAAATCTAACCAAAACCTAAAAACTTTAAACTACTTAAGTTTCCAACAACGGCACCAAAAACTTGTTGTGACTTTTTATAAGTTTTAAAATTACTCACAATTGCACGAATCGTACCTCAGTACAATCCTTTAAGTATGAGGCCGATCCCACAGAAACTTAGAGTTAAAGTTTAGGTATTGACAAATTTATCTAATCTAGTTAAACAAAATTAATTAAGATGAAAAAATTAAATTAAAAACTAAAACAATTAAAACAAATAATAATCTAATTAACCAAATGCAAATTGACTAAGGTTCAGAATCTATCAAGATTAATTTTAACATCAACTATGTCAATATCTAGTGGCAAAACATGTATTCATGAAAAATCTATTAATTAAGCTCTAACAAAAATTATGAATTGTATGTTTTATTCTCCTAATCAACTGTAATTTGTCAAACAATCAATTATATCCCTATTTAGAAATCATAATTGATATCAGATTATAGCTAACACACAAATAGCAAAAACAAATTTAAAGCATGAGAAAAATATAATTGAACTCGTCTAAAAATTTATTCAAACTAACTGATAAGAAAATAGAAATGATAAACATTAAAGATCCAAAAACTGGTAATGCTAATCTAATATAGATAATGCCAAAACAATCAAGGTTTTATCATCCCCTTGTACATAAAATCTAACTACACATATTGACTTTGAGGGATAGTATCACTATTGTCCCTTGCTTCATTATTTCCTTGTGTGCAGCTTCTATGTAGCCTCTTGCTTGTTGTTTGGTTCTTGTGGCCGTTACTTTTCTTATTTATAATAATTTTATTAGGCCAACAACACTCTTAGGTTTTTTATCTAGGTTTTCCTATTGAGTGTTGCTATTTGGTACGAATAGATTTTTATGAAAAGTAATACGTACGAAACAAATGGACCAATCATGTTAGTTGAAAAAACAAGAATGGTAAATTAGAGGAAAAAAATTAGCGGCCAAAACACACGGACATAGAGCCACGTTTATTCGTATGTCATTTCGTGCAAAAACAATTCATAATATTTAGCATTTTTGTTTCTTATTTGTGTAGAAACTCATTTATGTGTAATTCTTGGGTAACATAGAAAGTAGATTTTTTTCCTCTTTAAATCTTCCTAATTAATGTGAGATAAGAGAGAAAATCTTTCAAGAATATGAAAGTAATTTAAAATAAGAAACTTCCACAGTTGAATTGTTGATATTGTCATAAAATTTAGTCAAAATCCTATAATTATCACAATTATTTAATAATTAGTTTCTCTTAACAAACAATCAGTAATATCATAAAATTAGAATAAATAACTTATATCATGATATAATAAAGCCTATTTTTTATATGAAAGATACGTAATATTAGGCTATTATCACGTATATTAGTCTTATGTGTAAAACATATTATAATATAATCCTTTAAACAAACGTGAAAAAGAGTATATTTGGTGGAGTTGATATCTGACTTGATCTGATTGGTAATTGAGGGTAGATGACTCCACTGTTTTGCTGGAAGTTTGATGATTTTACTCACATCTCATAAGTATGATACTCTTGTTCTATATGAATATCATTCCAGGAAAGGATAGGCCAACTATGGACTGGTCAACAAGGATGAAGATTGCTATTGGATCTGCAAAAGGATTGGGATATCTGCATGAGGATTGTGAGTTTACTGTATCTAATTAATTTACTCTGGAAATCTGTCAGCCTTTTTAGTTCATAATGTTAATTTTGAAATTTACTTCTCTCGGTCTAATATCTTTTTAGGTCATCCCAAAATCATACACCGTGACATCAAGGCATCTAACATTCTTCTTGATAATAATTTTGAGGCAAAGGTAATTTTATAACTTCATAACCTGCACTCCTGGATATGTAAATTTATAAATGGAAGTTCAGATTTCTCATTTATTTTTTGAATCTAAAGAAACCTCATTTTCCGCCTGCTCCCACGAGGCAGGTTATTCATGTTTTGCTGTTAACATATCAATAATTTATAAAGCTATGTATGATATAGTATGCAAACAGAATCAACTGATGGAAGATCCTCTCACTTTAACGGTGAACAAGATCAACAGGTGGATGAACTGGAAACTATGTCACTTTCTATCTTTCAAATGTTTTTCTGCATTAGAAAAGAATGGAGCCTCCCCAGAGACCCAGACCCCATAATGGTGGGAGCCTCATGCACTAGACCACCCTTTAGAAAAGAAGGGACTTAAATGGAATACCATGAATAGTTAAATGAACTAAAAAGCTATTGGAATTTGTTCATCTTCTCATGTGGCACTTCAATATGAATTTATATCGTCACTGTGATAAAATAATATTCCCGTATCTTTTGTTTAGGTTGCAGATTTTGGACTTGCCAAATTTTCATTAGACACAGATACCCATGTCTCTACTCGAATAATGGGAACCTTTGGGTAAGATTCGTCATTTGTATTCTTTTCTCTTGAATCTGATTATAAAGTTCTTTTATTGGGTAGTATGATAATTTGCTACGTTGATTTATTTTTCCTTTTTCTATTAACTATTTCTGGCAATCTTACTGAAATTCCGAATTCATTTAATGCAGATACTTTGCTCCAGAATATGCTTCTAGTGGGAAACTCACTGATAAGTCAGATGTTTTCTCCTTTGGTGTTGTGCTTTTGGAGTTGATTACCGGACAAAAACCTGTTAATAAAACTGAGTCTTCCACAGATGACAATTTGGTTGAATGGGTGTGTAGTGTACAATACTTCATCAATATTTATGTCTTAATAGTTATGCATAACTTGAGTGTGAAACAGAGACAGAGTTTGTGCTCCTTAGGCATCTTTTCTTTTTATGGGCGAGTTAATGAACTTTCCTGGGTTTGATAACGTTGTGAGAGGAGTGGATGTGATTAATATTTTGGCGTTCTATGTTGTGTTTTGCATTTTTACACTTTCTCCTTCAATTTGGAATTTTGGATGCTTTTTTACCCTTTTTTCAGTTAAATAGGCAATCTTGTTCAAAAACAATATTCCCTGAGGGTGTTTTGGAAACTTGAAAAACCAGCTAACTGTGTATAGTGGGTCTGTTTTGAAGGTGAAATTGTTTGATACACTGAAAATCAACAAAATCTGATTGGTTTTTATCTAACGTCTAACTATAGTTCAAATTATTTTCAAATTTTGACTTAAATAACTAGTTTTAGACACCAAATGTGTATTGAACTTGGGTGAAGCTGATTATAGGTTTGCAAATTTCATCCAATTATTCGTCAAATTTTTTGAATTTGACAGAATTGATGCTGAAATAGTATCTGGGATATTCTGCAATAAATAGTTGAGATAACAGTCTTGTATTGAAACATTGTGTACATTACAGGCTGGGCCTTTACTGTCCCAAGCTTTGAAAAATGGCAACTTTGGTGGACTTGCTGATCCAAGGTTGCAGACGAAATACAATCTTGATGAGATGAGACGAATGACTACATGTGCTGCAACTTGTGTGAACAAGACTGCCAGGCATCGGCCTCGAATGAGCCAGGTGAATTTATCAAGTGTAAAGAAATGCTTTAGAATAAACTCTTTGTGCTTAGTTTTTATATTTGAACTGCTTCAGCTGTTTGTCGCTTAAACAAAAATATTGTCCAGTGTTGTGTTACAATATATTTCGAAGTATTAGCAGGATACTCACCAACTTGTGATTCAGTTTGGAACAGAGAAATTCATGATCCAGTCTGACCATCTGCAAATTTATTTTGAAACTGAGATCTAGTGCTTGTATGTAATGATGATAAATGAATGACATTAAGCAGGTAGTTCGAGCTCTAGAAGGAAATAATTCCCTGGATGATCTAAGCAAGGGGAGCACGCCTGGGCAAAGCAGAGGGTATGGTTCCATTCAAAGTTCAAGTTATGATACTGGCCAATACAATGAAGACATGGAGAAGTATAGGAAGCTGGCACTAAAAGGCCAAGAACAAGGCACTAGTGGGTACAGTGGGCCCAGCAGCGAGTCTGGTCAACATCCATCTACCTCCACCAGTTCAGGCCAACAAAACACGCAAGAGATGGAAATGGGAATGTGAAGGGTAGCAACCAAGGTTCTGGTGTAAGCCCTTGATTGATGATTCCAATGTTTTGAAGAGTGATCCCATTTCGCCTGCCTTATTTACAAAAGTGCACCCGACATCAGATTCCACATGCGCTCATGAGAATTGGTCCATATAATTTGTTGGTAGATTTTGCAAGTCCTATGTACAAGATGGCTTGCTTCATGATGGATAGTAGCCAAAGATGATTTGATTAGTAAAAATAAGACTAATGTGCTTGATTATTGTTCTGGAAGATTCATTATCAGTACATTGCTCAATCTTTACTAGGTAGAACTTCTTTTAAGGATGAGTGGCTATAATTGGAAGATAGAAAAACTCTGAAACATGTCAAAGGGATGAAACATGTTAAATATAGTTATTTAAGTGTTGATTGATGACGAACTCTCTTGAAAGCTAAAATTCAACTTTATTTAGAAGAATGAAGATGACAAAGATCCTACTTTTGATTACTTAGTCATAGAAGTTCTGATATAATGTTGATAATTAACTATTTAATTCTCTTAAAAGCTTAAGTCGTTGAGTAGTTGTTCATGAGTAATTTTATATATCTAAGAATTTATATTAAGTAATTCTTTTGTCTATTCTTCATTTTTGTTTTGTTTTCCTTTTTTGGATTTATATAGAATGTAGTTGCATTGTGCTTGCTAAAATAGACAAGATTTTCTATGCAAATGGATAGTGGTATTATGATCGGTTCAATCTTAATTGTGGTAAGACGTTTGATAATGATAAAAATTGATCAAGAATGTTTATTGTGCTATGTGAAGGGGACTACTACCATCCCTACGTAATATATTACTTTTTTTTTTAATATTCTATTACAATTATATGATATTAAGAAAATAATGTTTATAATGTTATGTATTAAGATTTTTTTTTCTTTAATTGAAACAGATATAAGATTGAAGTCTCTTTTGTTAATAGCTTGGGTCTTTCATAAATACATTAGTAGACCCAATTACTTGCCACATGAATTGGATTTCTAATTTTTGTGTGACCCACATTGTTAATTTGTTTTCTTCTTTTGTAGCACCTTTACTTATAGTCTAAAAAATGTTTATTGTTAATTTTTTAGTGCTTATATTTGATAAATGCTGGTATATGGACAATTTTTGATTTAATAGTTTATTTTATGTTGTTGTGGAAATGGTTTTAAAGCAATTTTTTTTTTCGTACAGGTTTTATAGCAATATGAATGACTAATTTACTTATGTATTTTGTTCATAAAAATAAATTTTTTTATTGAACTTTCTTTCTTTCAATTCATATAATGAAAGAATTTTCGGCTATAACATCTTTAGAGACATGATGGATCTCATATGAACCGTCATTCTTTTACTTTCTTCCTTCTTATTAACGCATAAATTCATAAACTTTTCTTAAAAATCATAAAATCAATATTGTTACTTTCTTCCTTCTTATTAACACATAAATTCATAAACTCTTCTAAAAAATCATAAAATCAATATTGTTACTTTCTTCCTTCTAAAACACATAAATTCATAAACTATTCTAAAAATCATAACATCAATATTGTACCAAAAAGATATACAAATATAAAAGAAAACAAAAAGTAAAAAAATACTTGTAAAATTCACTGGGCATAGACCAGTTGTCATTTGCCAAACAAGTAAACATTGGCGGTGTTTTGATTCTTACGTGCACGCGCTGTTTGCAATTTGCTGTAAAATTGAGTATTCCTTCGGAAGAGATAAATTGTGAATTATATTTGATGCTTGTCTTGATCACTTTAAAAAAAAAAACTTAATGTTGTGTGTTGAGAAACATGTTTAGATAAGAGAAAATTTTAAAAAATAAAATAAAAGTAAAATATATTAAATAAAAAAGTGTATTTACAAAAATGATTTATATAGGTTTAGATATGTAACTAATTATGTAATTAATTATAATTAATTAACTAATTATTGATCACCTAACCATGTGTGGTAATATTGTGTGAGAAATGATAATCGTTGATGAGAAAATCAAAGAAGTAGATTCTCGTATGTGTATAATTTGTTATACAAGTGCTTGTATTTTATAAAATTATAAATTGTTGATTTTCTCATTTACAATTATCATTCTTTATTCTCTAAATTGCACAATTCACTTTAGAGAATCTAAATCTTAACCAATTATGTAACTAATATCACCTAATTAATTAATTATTAGCCACCTAACCATGTGTGATAATAATCCCCGTAAACTAGAGAATGTGTATATAGGCATTTTAGCTTAGCATGAACAATACAATTTATCTAAAAGCAAAACACACAAAATACAAGTAATGTCATAATCATATTGGTTAACAAGATAAAAAATCTGAAAAAGAGTGATGAATAAGAACTGGTAACGGCCGAAATACATAGCTTCTAGAAGTCTTTGACATTTTCTTAGGCCTTGTCAATCTTCTTCCAACGTCTCCATTACACTCGTCCCAAGCAAATCAGATCTTTTTAAACTACCAACCAACAATCAAAACTTAATCATCATATAAAAATAGAAGCAAAACTTAACCACCATAGAAAAAGCATAAGCTAAAATCAAAGCAAAGCCAAGGCTTAACTTGTTAGAAATTTCAGTGTGAGTGAAGAAATCCCACATTGATTAGGAATGAACTAAGTAAGGATCATATAAGTGAAAATACATATAGACTTAATGCCTTAAGGTTTTAGGTTAAGATGTAGGGACTCACATTTAGGGGGAGAATGTTGAAAATTCAAGTGTGAGCGAGGACCATATAAGTGGAAATACCTATAGACTTAATGCCTTAAAATTTTTAGTCAAGATGTAGGGACTCACACTTGGGGAAAGAATGTTAGAAATTCAAGTGTGAGTAAGGAAGTTCTACATTGATTATGAATGGACTAAGTAAAAACTATATAAATGGAAAAACTTATAAACTTAATTAATGCGTTAAAATTTTGGATCAATATGTGATGACAAGCTCATTGTCGTAGTTTCTCACTTAGCCCATTGGATGGAAATCTCCATGGCTTCCATATCTGCCTAACCAAGATTAACAAAGAGGAAAAATTGAATTAAAGAAACCTATCCAATTAAAGATTCAATGTTGAGGCATTCACAAATGCCATCAACGAATCAACATCTCTCTTGGGAATCAACGAACATCATTCCCCACCTTCATCGACATCGTTGGTAACCCCAAGCAACTTCATTTCTTGAGAGAAGTGATAAACCAGCCTTGCAAAAGAAAAATATGTTTTCGTCATGCGATTACCACTAGGACCTAAATATGCTACTATATTAAAAGACTATAACGTGTGATTACTATTAGGAGCTAAATATTCTATATTAATTAATAGACTACAAAAGAATTTAAATTAGAGTTACCAAATAAGCTACCTTGGCCTAACATGGCTCCGACTAGCCATTACTCATTGGACAAAGAGGGTGGACTAACCTGTAAATTAGTGTACTAACAAAATGTTAATTAATATTGTCATTAATTATGTGCGGAGAAGCCAGTTTCCTCCTAAAAAATTGTTAAATTATTTTAATAATTCATTAATGAAACAAAAGTCATATCTAATATTAGCATTTAAAAACATATATAAATTTTAGTTAATTAATGTATTAGGTGGACTAGTTAATATTATTAGTTATAATTGTGAATATTATAAAATTCTCCTCAATAGAATTTAGTATAAAATACAAGTTAAAAGTGTACTTAAATCTAGGGGTGGACATGAGTTGGGTTGTGTTTGAGGTAATTTTGGATCCAACTCACTCATGAAATCAATGAGTTGGGTTGGGTTAGGTTTAGAGATATTTTTCTTTCGATCCGAACCAGCCCAACCCGCTCATATGTGGGTTGGGTTAGGTTGGGTTGGGTTCAACCTGCTCATGAAGTAAAAATTGAAATCTATTCTGAATAACATAATATAAGTTTTCAAATGACATAACATAAAATATAAATTTCAAAGTACATATAACTCTATAATTACAATTACGATCAACACAAACAAACAATAAAGATATATGTAATACAATTAACCAATGACACTATAATTAATGCCTCATCTCCTCTTTGATTTTTTGCAAGTTAATAATACCATAACATTAACCACAATCAACACAATTGTCAAAATAAAGCAAAATTGAAACTAACAATAAAATAATAAGTTAAAAAGAACTAGAATCCTAACTAGTTAAATGGAAAACATATAAAATGATCAATTATTACGATTTACAACTTCATCTCAAGCAGCAGACATATTTAACTCAGAAAAGAATCATGAAACATTAGCAACCATTAATGATTAAATTATTAGTAATTGACTAAACAAATTAAGCAAATTCTATATAATACACTACTTACTTTAATTTTTTCAATTTCATCTATTTGAGCTTGTAAACTAATGTGTTTATCAAGATTTCTTAATTAGTTATGAACATAAATCAATACTTCAATAGTGGTGGGTTGAAAAGAATTACGAAAATGATAAAAAAAACTCGCCTTTTAATACTAAATGTAATGTGATTTTAATTTAAAAATTCTCAAGAAATTAATTATATAAAAAAATTATAAACTTATATAAGATTCTCAAAACTCTAATAAAAAGTAATTACACATTATAAAATATTATTAAAAAAATCAATGGGTTGGGTTGGGTTGGGTTTTCAGGTTGGGAGAGTCTCAACCCATTACCCAATTCATACTTCATAAGTTTGATTATTTTAAACTCAACTTAACCCATAAACTCAAATTAACTTGTCAATTATAAGTTAAGTTAAATAAAAATGTGTGAGCACTCATTGTCAACCCAGTTAAATCAACAACTGTGGTAAACCCAAAGTCAAAAAAGTAAATCAACAACTGTGGGCATGTTGGGAAATAAATAAGGCACGTGCAGCCGCATCTTGGCTGGCATTCGTTGTTTTGTTTAGTACGAATGTACAATATAAGCATTTTTCTGTTTGAAATTAACTCTTGTTCAAAACTTTTGTCGCGCACACGGCACAAGTGCATCACAAATTCTGGGTTCCAATTTTTCTCAGAAATTTTCATTTTCGAGTAAGACAAAAAGTTCCAGTTATTGTCTTCATCGATGGCATCTCGCCGGCGCATGTTATTAAAGGTCATAATCCTCGGAGATAGCGGGTATGCTTCTTTTTTTATTTTCCTTTTTTAATTAAAAAAAAGTCATTTTTTTTTCTTTTGAATTTAATCAACAAATGGGTGATAACATATAGCATGGCCAGAAAGAAAAGAAGAAAAAAAAGAAAAGGGTTGTTGCATTTATCTTCGGGCTGTATGGTTTTTATTGAAATTTCCAATTTTTGTTTGTTTTTCGTAACTTTGTGGTTATTGCTTATTTGCAAGCAAAAATTATTGGATTTTTGCTTCCAGGAACATGCGGTACCTTCATATATCGCTTTTGGTTCCTTAGAAATCATGAGATGCTAAAAATTGAGAAAAAAAAAAAAGAAATGATTATTGACTATGTTTGATTTCTTGGAAACATGAAAGTTTCTCATTAAAAAAAAATTAAAGGAAAAAACGTTTTAGATTCATTAGATTTGCAATTTTCTAACAGGGCTTTGTTTCATATCATGCCGGGCAGCTTATGCATACGAATGTTTGAAAGCTTATGATGTCAGCTCGATGCAATTGTTTGTTGAGTTGATCACATAGCTTTCTTTGCTAATTGACATTTATTTGATTATTTTTTTTTCTCGCAGGGTTGGTAAAACATCACTGATGAATCAGTATGCCCGAAACTCGGTTTTTTTCTTCTAATTTTGTTTATTACTGTTGGGAAGTGTTTTTGAGTTCTCTTTTATTTGATTTGTATTAATACTATGATGATCATTATTTGATTTATTTCCTTCCACCTGTATCTAGGTATGTGAATCGTAAGTTTAGTAATCAGTATAAGGCTACCATTGGTGCGGATTTTCTTACCAAGGAAGTTCAGTTTGAAGATAGGTTGTTCACATTGCAGGTGAGAGATACAAGAACATACTGTTTATAAATGGATAAAAATATGAGAATATTTTTGGTAAATGTACAGTCTTTTATAATGTGTTTTCCAGTTATGATATAAATAAACCTGTCATTGTGCTTTGAACTGAGCTATTATGTTGATCTATTTCATTATCACCTTTTATATAATCTAAATCAGTTTTCACACAGATCATCAATGTGTTTTGTATTAGTTCTAATCTCAGATACACTGAGTGATTCATGTTTCTGTTCAAATGAATGTAGCTAAAGTGTCCGAAATTCTCACAAGGAACTCAGTTTCTTTTTAAAGCATAATTTTCTTAAGTAGGTTTATATTGTTAAAGTCTTCGCTTCTCCCTCTTATATTCATATTCTTTTTTTGCAATTCTTTTGATACTGCTTTTGAATTTTCTTGTAATTGGCATCTCTGTGGATTAAAATTTATTTGCATGATCTTCCAATCTCATTTTAATGTGATTTTCTTAAGTATGAGGTCTTTTGGCTGGTCAAGTGAAAAGTTTATAAAAATAAGAATAGAAAAGAGAAGAAAATATTCTGGTTTCTTGTAGTAAAGTTAATGTCTGTATGATGCATGGAATGATGGCCATTGTGCTTGATATATGATGCTATGGTTGGGGCAAGTGCTTGACTCTTTCTACTGGATAAAATATCAATGTTTGGTTGTATTTTTTACCATGATATTCATTGAATGGTTCTATATTCTTCCATCTGTTTGAAGTATATGGAAGAGAGACTAATCATCTAAGATTTATGTGCAGATTTGGGATACTGCTGGTCAAGAGCGGTTTCAGAGTCTTGGTGTGGCTTTCTACCGAGGTGCTGACTGCTGCGTTCTTGTTTATGATGTAAATGTCATGAAATCTTTTGACAACCTTAACCACTGGCGAGAAGAATTTCTTATTCAGGTAATGTTTTTATCATTCCTTGGCTTGGGGTATCACTGTTATTAAAGAACAGCGAGAAACTCATGCAAATTATTTGACTTGCAGGCTAGTCCATCTGACCCTGAAAACTTTCCATTTGTTGTCTTGGGAAACAAAATAGATGTTGATGGTGGGAATAGCCGAGTTGTAAGTTACTTCTCTCCTCATTGCATATTTGCTTCTTGACATTTATGAAAACTATTTCTCAGAATTCAATTATCTGTAGTGAATAGGCTTTCTGCTAGAGTTGTGAGAAGATATACGCAACTCTCTCCTTTTTTTTTTATTTACCCTATTTGTTGGGTGGTTAATTCTACATGTATGCATCCATGACAAAATCTTTTGTTTCAGATTTCTGAGAAGAAAGCAAAGGCATGGTGTGCTTCCAAGGGAAACATACCATACTTTGAGACCTCTGCAAAAGAAGGATTTAATGTTGAAGCTGCTTTCCAGTGTATAGCCAAAAATGCACTGAAGAATGAACCTGAAGAAGAAATGTGAGTATTCCTGACTTCTGAGTTTTCTTTATCCATACCATTAATTGTGCAATCACTTGTGAATTGTTAATGGAAGGAGTTCAGATGTTAAACAAGGAGGAGGTGAAAAAGAAGATACAATCTTATTTTAAGCTATAGGGGTTTCAGTTCCCTTCTTTGAATTAATTGTTTTTCTTTTCACCACTAGGAGTGAACTTATAGCCTGTTTATTTCAATTGGAGCACTAACTAGTTTTAAGTTATTCTCTTTAAGGAGGATGGTTGTGTAAAGTGAGATTCTCTTCAGGGGGTAACCCGAAGAATGCATGGCCATAATGTTGTGGCTACTATAAGTAATTGGACAGTTTTTTCCTTTATGCCATACACATGGTCCTTGTAGTACAATAGGGGGAATGAGATGTGTTGAAAGTAATCAATTTGGTTTGGTTTTATTTATTTGTAAACATATGCATTTATTCCTAATATAACATCAACTATTCCATTATACCACGTCGAGAAAATTGCAACAACAATTCATGGGATGGTACTAGTGAGGGATGGCATTTAATTGCAGATTAATGATTTACGTTTTCTTACATTTAAAAGTTAAGTGAATTTTGGTTCCACTTCCATCTAAGACTAACAGTTTATATTTACTCATGACAAGGCTTTTTCAACTTAGAAGGCTTAAGTATGGTGTATGTTGATTATATCAGGTACTTGCCTGACACAATCAATGTTGATGGTGGTGGACGACAGCAGAGATCTACAGGCTGTGAATGTTGAATAGAGAGAGTTCTTTGGACCAGCTTTACTTGCTTGTTTGGTGCCAAAATACAAGGCCCTCAAATTGGTGATTATTAGCCAGCTACATTTTTAACAATGAAAAACCAAGGACAAATTACAAATTCTATTTTGTATCTCATTAGTGGGCTAGATGTCATCTTGTTTATTTTTCTATTCATTTCTCTTTATCTTTAATGTTTGTATCAAATCTTCCCCCGATATTTCATCAGGAAATGTATACTGAAAATTGTGTTGTGTATGCTTATGAGTTATGACATTGAAGTTGCAAGTTTAAGCATGGCTTTAAATTATTATATATTTCCAAGTGATGCATGGTATTTCCCAACCATCCTTCTTTGGACCTTTTCCTTTCTGTTTTCGACCTTCTCCTTTTTTGAAAGGTTCTCAATCTGATCTTCAAATACAGTAGATGCCAAACCAGGCAGGATATTGCTCCTTTTGAAATCTCAAGAGTCTCGTAATGGATTCCACTAAACTTTCATGGCTTCCTTTTTTGGGTATGTTTGGAAGAAAAGGGAGGGGGAAAGAGAATTTTTATTTCTAAATTGAGTAAATCATAAAAATAAATAAGAAATGATTGAAAGGTTACATGATAATTTCTCAAATAAAGGGAATACTTTACTCTTCTCATTTTTTTAAAAAAAATCTCAAATAAAAAAATAGTTATTTAAAATGAAAAAAATTCTTCTCTTTTTATTCTAAATTCCACCAACCAAACATACATTTAGTTGGGACCAATTACCGTTCACCAATATGGAAAGCTATACAGTGGAAATGTATGTGTTTGAAAAATAAAACTAGTGGTGAAATTTCAAAGTATGAAAATTATTTAATTTTTAAAATCAAAAGGAAGGCCATTATAATTAAATATCAAGGGAGGTCAGCATAATAATTTATCTAAAAGAAGAAGACATGGCTGAATTTGTGTTTTTTCAAGACATGATATTATAAATACGAAGCGTTCCATTAAAAATTTGAAGTGTTATATACTTATATTATGTTAAAAATGTTTCGTTCAGCCTACCAAAAAATAAATAAATAAAATGTTTGACACATATTTTATAGATTCTGGTACGTGCACTTCATACACATGACTTGACTACTATCGTGGGCCAGGTTTTGGTGAGCAAATCATATTTTTTGTTGATAGAAAGCCCATAGAAAGGCCCAATTTCCAGCCCACAAAGGGTCCACGACGGTCGCGCAGATCAGAACATCACCGCCACGGTGCCAAACCTATATAGCATCGTTGTTTGAGATTAGGGTTCACAAACCACAATCACAATCACAATCAAAATCTGATGGAGTCCACGAAAGAGCAATCTGGACTACTGCACCAGATCCTACCTCCGCGCATAGAAGACGCAGGCCTCGAAGATTGTGCCCTACCACCGGAATCCATCCAAGAAGCCTTTTTCAAAGCTGCCACCGCCGTGAAATCGGGCGCCGCCTCCATTTTCTTCGCCGATGACTGCCTCAACGACCCGTGGCCCACCGCCAAGGACGCCTCCGACGCCGTCATCGGAATCCAGCCGGAAAATGATTCGCCGGGGCCCTGCGCCGTCGAGAAGGGATGCGAAGCGGGTGCCGACGAAGTGAAGGTTGGCGGTGGCGGTGGGGAGGTCGGAGACGAGGTGGTGGTGGTGGAAGGGGGAGTGAAATTGGGGGAGGCAGGGAAACCTTGTGTGGATGAGTTGCAAGGTTTGGGTGTCAAAGAGGATGTGAAGAACAACGGTGGTGTTGGTGCTGAGGAAGGGGAAGAAAAAGATAAAAAACCTACCTTGGCGGAAGGTTTTGTGTGAAAGGTGGAATCTTTACGCTCGTTGGTTGGGTAGGGTAGTTTTTGGTCTATGCCCACTTCTTAATTACTGCAACTTATATGTTTTTTGGTGTTTAACCTGTACTGGTCTTTTTGTATATTATACTTTTTGTGTTCTGCAACTGCAATACAGAGGGTCTTTCTTTAAAGTTCAAAATGGATTCTCTTGCTCCATGATTTTGATTTCAGAATTTAGCCCTTTAATTATCCATTGAATTTTTGTTTTAAACCAGCCTGTTGATATGAAGATCTGGGGATGAACTATTTATGATGAAGATAAAGTAAATCTATTAGTTATCCTTGCAATTATCAAAATCATACTCGCCCATGAATATAATTACCTAATTAAAGTAGGTTTAATCTCAATAATCAATCATCAATCACCTTGTATGAAAATCAGGTTTTGAGATCTTAAAACTCGTCCCATGAATATGATTAACAAATTTAAGAAGATTCACGACATAAACAGTAATACTAAAACAAACACCATTCTTTTTTCTTCACAAAATGTCCCCCTTTTATGGGCTTTCTTAAAAGGATTTTCATACGTATGGTTCAAAAAATAGGAAGCAAAATAGCATATACCCGTGTTCCATGTTGTATCATAGAACTGTAATTCTACTGTAGTCTATGCTTGATACAACTGTAAAGGTAGAAAGTAAAGCATGTAGGTCCGACTTAATCTGGAGTAGCTTGATACTCATACTATGATCTTCATTGTTTCAGATGCAAAATGTTTGGTGGGAAATGATATTGAATTCAGTAATTAGGTAGCTTAACGTGACAAATAAACATATTCATGAAATTAGATAGAAAATTTGTATAAGTACATTTCTTGCTTTCCTTTCCTGTACTAACTGAGTTAGCCATGGATTTGTTGTTCATCCCAGTTGACCCTGATTCCGGTCTGTGGCTATCGTGTAGTTGGTTGGGTTGTTATTTAAGGATCTTGAGATTTTGGTAAAAATTTAGTTTATATATATATATATATCCCCTCCTACAATTCCAATTTTAGTGGGAAGGTTCTTCTTGAAGACATCGTACTATAATTAATGTTCATGAGGGAACACTTACTATAAAATTTGATAGAGTAGTGATTTGTTTTAATATTTTTGACGCTATGGTACTCTAGTGATGTACATTCTGGCTTTGTGGTTGAAGCAATTGATCCTTTGGCACGTAAAGTCAAACATCTTGGCTTGGATGAACCATTGGCAACATTGCAGGCTTTAAATTTACTGAGAAAACTGTACAATTATTTTGAATTTATAATGTTTTTTATATAATTTTTTTTTCTAATTTATAGTTCTTTTTATAGAAGATTTTCTTTATATTAGGCTTGCTAAGCTAATGGAGTCTTTGGAAAATTAACCTGTGTGTCGGTCACGATGTCTAGGAGGGGGGGTCGTGACATCTGCCTTGCTGAACCCAGTATTTATCTTTTACTATTGATGATGCCTTATGACTTGGTTTTGATTAAATGCCTAGCAGTCATTCATTTTAATCGATCTCATTCTGAATTGGCATGGATTAGCACCCTAGATTACTGAAGAAACTTACTGAATTGATTCTTTAAACTATTTTTCCTTTCTGAATGTTTTGAATCAGTTAATGCTTCAAGGACTGCAAATCCGATTTGCCTATTCTTTAGACAACCTGAAAAACGATTTATCCCATGTTTCTTTAAATGTTCTTCATCATTGGAAAAATGAAAAAAGGCTTCTATTGTTTGCGGCATTTATTAGTAAAAATAATATTTGTCAATCTACAAAATTTCCATTTTCACTCAGACTTTCTATAACGATGGTGACAGCATGTATGGATGTCATAATTTCGTCAGTAATGAAATCACAAATTGTCCCTGCACTTTATGTATTCGCATATACACATTTACATGGATTTATTTGCACAAGGCTCACAAGAGTAAACTAACTACATATGGAACTGTGAAAAGGATTTTCCAGGTGCACATTTTGCTTCCCTCACAAATGGTCCTCTTGAAGCTCGAAAATGCTCACAATCTGCAGATTATACAATTTTAAGTTACAAGCTCAGGCTCTGTGTGACAGATGATCTCATGAAATGGACATCAGTCATATGAGCATGAATTCTTTTTGAACTTGATGGGTTTTGATCCAGAAGAGTTGATGACCAAGGGGCAGGTGATTTCCTTATGGTGCCTTGTCTTCACCAGTTTACCCACGACATCTCCCCGAGAACGGATTTCAAACTTCAATATAAGTTGAACTTCAACACCAGTTTGGGATACTGTTATGGTGGATCCAGCCCCATACAGAGGAACCTTATTTCCTTCCAAGTTCACTGATACAATACGGTGACTTTTTCTTGGCTGATAGTATTTCTTTAGCTGCAATACATTACATGGACAAGAGGTAGAAGTTACTTGAGTGCTAAGATAGGACTTGAAAACAAGTAGAGTTACTTGATACATTTTCAATGTGACTATTTTATGTTAATGAACATCAAATTTGTCTCCAACGAACACCCCAATAGGTGATTATTTGACTCTTCAACTTAGAAGTCCAAGGCTAAAGTCTCATTGGGAGCCTTAGTCAGAGTGAGATTCAAAACCAGATTGGCCCATGCTCGATTGAATTGCTTGTTGTTTACCAGAAGAAATTCTTACCTCACCAGTTGCAATAGTGATGTCTGAGAAGACAAGATTGATGGGTGTGGAGTGCACATGGATGCCAAAAAACGTAGCAGGATTATAGATGCTCATTCGCAAAGAGCCATTTACTGTCAGCAATTTTGTTGGGACCCCTGTGAAGTCTGAACCCTCCCCAACATAGAGATTATGCACTATCAAGCTCTGTAAGAATCACCATGTCAAGGACTATTCAATTTGCGGGGGTAGCTTGTAAGTAGAAATTGATTAGAGACCATTTATTATAAGCCTACACATTACAAGACTTCATTGATCTCATCATTTGGTTTGTGAGGTACGTGGATTGCAGCTTTACTTTCATAAATTCAGCATCTGTGGTCTTTAGTTCTACATATTGCAGAATGCATATAATATAATGCTTGGCAAGTTTCTAAAGATTCTTGACAGTAACCATAATCCCATGCGTTCAGAGAGTAATTTACAATAAAATTGGATTTTCCAGAATAATACAGAAGCCCATTGACAGGTTCAGAAAGGAAAATCTCGTTTTTTGAGTTGAGAAGTCATTTGCTTACTATCACTATTGCAGAAGGATCTAAAATCAGCATAAAGATCATCCAAATTAATGTATATGGTTGGAGCCAATACAAACTTGCTCATATTATGATAGCAGTCTGATTCTAAATTAGCATTCAGGTAATCTTAATTATATGACATCGGCTTTTCTTTTCTAATTTCTACACTTCTGCTTTAAACTAAACTTGAACATGACAATTAACAATATCAGCTATAGAGTAATATTAAAAGTTTGCACACGAATATGAACATAATCTAGAAGAGATAAACATCATAATAATTCAACAGTTTACTAAAAAGCCACATGATTTTTTAGTCACCTATGTATTAGTAACAGTAACTAATTTTGCTTTAAAAGGAAACAGAGATGAGTGGTATAAATTTACTCCTTTCGAAACTGAAATTTTTGCTTACCTTGACGGCAATTTCAGCCTTGTAAGGCCTGCTAGCACCCCATATGATCAAGCAAAACACAGTGAAGAGGACCACAAAAGTAACCACAGCAATCAAGACTTGGAAACGCCTTGTGAAAGCCTTGTCCGCAAATTCACCATAAGACCCTTCTTCCAAAATCACGTTACACTCAGGCCACCCCTTGTCATTCCTCTTTCTACTGCCTTTCCTTCCCGAAGATGACCGGAAAATCCCCGAAAACCTGCTAGCAGAGGAGTTCCTGGAGTGACGCCCAAAAGAAGGGTGTGAGGGGGATTCCATTGGGCTATTATTGGATATTGGAGTGGCCTGCATTGAGGACTTGTCCCCATCATGAGAGTCTCTGGAAGGGCTCTGTACATAGTACACAGGGCGCTTTGGAGACCTTGAAGGTGAAGACGGGGCTAAGCTAGTGATATCGGATTCAGATTTCGTTGAGAGCATCATGGCTTAGTATAACAAGAAACTCGGCTGATACACTTTGAAGAGTATGCAGAAAATTAAAGGAGCGAATTTGCAAACTTTATAGAGAGTTGAATAATACCCAGAAAGCTTTGATACAGAGGGGATTGAAATTTGTACTAGATGACAATCTTGAGAACTTGTGCCCCTGAATTCATGAGCCTAGACCACAGGAAAGCAGGGTGGACTGTACATACATGTCAGCAAAATGAATATCATTAGCACCCAAGAAGTGAGAAACTCAGGAGATGACAACAAAAAAGATGGCATTTGAATAGAGATTATAATGAGAAAGGAGACACAACTCAGCTCTCAGTCACTGTGTGCTTTACTCTCTTTGTCAATGTGTGTGTGAGTGAGAGAGAGAAAGAGTTTGTCTGCATGGAAGGAAAGGAAGGTGAAGTAGTGGAGGGAGCATTTTGCTTTGTTTTTTCAACGACCAATGAAGAAGCCAACCCCCTCATGCTCATGCTTTGAAGTTTAAACAGTAAATGAATGAAGTAAAGGATAATAATATTGAAAGGCTCGGAATCAAAGGCTGGAGCTGGCTACAGAAACTGGGCAGGTTCGGGAATAAGTGTCGGCAGCAGCTTTGTTTTATTGTTGTGCTATAAATGTTTAAAATTTAAATAAAAGATCAACAGTGTAACTTTTTTTTTCTTTTTCTTTTGGGGGCCACGGGCACTACAGAGTATAGAGAAAAAGAATACATAAACGTTTTATTATATGAGTTTGATAAACAACCTAACTAGCTCGGGTCCTCTTGTGTTTTGTATCTACTGCAATTTGAATTTATTTATTTATTTATTTTGGTACGTTTTATTTGTAATCTTGGGTTTAATGCAGATTATGAGTGACAAAGACTGCACAAGTGGCTATAAACAAATAAGAGATTATACATACACAAGAAATTTGGAGTTCACCACAGACCTTACCTTTTTTTTTTTTGTGTATTAAAAGTTTAGGTGAATGTCATTTCAAGTTAAAAGTTAAAATAAACCATCAATGTAAAGATTTATGATAAAATTATAAATTATTTACCAACAAATATATCCTAAATTCAAACTAAACCTTACTTCTATGCAAACAACAAAGTTAGTCCCACAAGAATGAGGGAGGATTTGAGGGAGCGATGACTCATAAGCGTTTAATTAATGTGGGTTTGTTTTTAATGTCTTTTTGTGCATTGTTAGGAGCATAAAATTATGTTTTCACAAGCAATTATTGGGATTTAATGAAAGGTAATCTGTATTGCTTGAAAGTTTCTATAGTAGACAAAGGGAACCATTTTGAATTATGAACTACAAAATAGGCAAATTAAGGCTAGTGTTCACAACCAATACGTATTCATGAATGCTACCTGTGTGATCATGTCTTGGTTTTTGAAATTGAGTTTTTGTGATACTAGAATTAGTTACAGAATACGGCATCTTTGCATATGCATTATAGATTTTTATGCAAAACCACTAACAATGGAAATGGGATAGCATCATACCCATAAGACGCGTGACAGTGTCTCACAAAATAAATATAACATAAAAGTTAGATAAGAGCTTATATATCCTTAGTTTTGTACTTTACATGTAATTCTTATTTTCTTGCTAATATATCCTTCACTACTAATTTTCATGCTTCTTTTTTAATTTCGACTATTTGTATTTCTTGATTGTATTTATACTTTCACCATAACTTTAAGCATTACAATTTGAATGTTGGTATCGTGTAAATATCAATATTAATTAAAAAAAATTATATCAAAGTATTTAGAATAAAATTGAAAGATTGTGTCATTATAAAATATTTTTGTTCACTCAATTCATTTTCATCTTTTAATACATATTTCTTTAATTGAATTAAATTAATTTAATTATGCACTAAGATACTTTAAAATTTG
The DNA here is from genome assembly GCA_023212625.1 of Styphnolobium japonicum. Classification (NCBI taxonomy): domain Eukaryota; kingdom Viridiplantae; phylum Streptophyta; class Magnoliopsida; order Fabales; family Fabaceae; genus Styphnolobium; species Styphnolobium japonicum. The sequence goes on along the minus strand of JALBWW010000007.1, from coordinate 5,327,509 downwards.
AAGGAATAAAGACAAGATTGAGCTTTCTAATCTCAAATAATGTTAATCTCTAAATTAAGTTCAGCAGAGATATTTTCCAATCTAGATGGATAATCTGATCAAAATGTAGCATGATGAACAGAATCATTCTTTACAATTGTTAAATCACCAATATATCAAGAAGCGAAGCTCACACATTCATCCATTTCCATAAACAATGATCTCAAATTATTAATTGATGGTAATGTAAGTGAAATGAGGGTAATCAACCACGTATTGATAGATCTTAGACGGCATAAATTAAACCAAGGGAGTTAACAGTGGCTTGCCAAGGAAGTGAGCCTCCAGGTTTCCAAGGACAAGGTCACCCATCGCAGTTCGAGTTTCTACTGTGCCGCTTCCAACATGAGGCAACAAGACAACATTTTCTAGCCCAAATAGCTCTTCAGGTACACGAGGCTCATTTTCAAATACATCTAGCCCAGCGCCACCCAAACGGCCTTCGAGCAGTGCAGACACCAGCTCTGGTTCATCAACATGCTTACCTCGCCCAATGTTAATTAGAACACCCTTGGGACCCAGTGCATTCATGACCTCCCGGTTGATGATGTGATGAGTTTCCTCTGTAAGAGGGCAAGCAACAACCAGTATATGGCAGTTGGCTGCTAACTCAACAACGCTTGGATAGTACTTGTATTTTGACTCTCGTTTTTCAGTTCTAGAGTAGTAACTTATTGAACAGTTAAATGCTTCAGCTCTCTTGGCAACTGCCGTGCCAATCCTTCCCAGCCCAATAATGCCAACGGTTTTCCCAGAGAACTGGAAGGAAAAAACACAATATAAAAATTAATTTGCTGTTGAGAAAAGGATGGGAATACTAAAAGAGAGAATATATAAAACAGATTTAAATGAGCAGAATCTGATACAGGTAAATTCGAAAGATTGAAACTCGGCACTCCATATGACATGACATGACATGATCACAGATCACTGGTGTCCAATTCTAAATTTAGTTTTCCACCACAATTCTGGAAGTCATATATATTTTGAGGTAAATTCTGTCTATATATCTTGAAAGAGAAGTGAAGACAAAAGGACAATTCTCTTCATAATTATACAATTGTGTGAGAAGAGCAGCTATGGGCTATCACTAACAAGAAACCATGATGGTAATCACGCAAAATGAATATAGCATAAAAAATCACCGCAAAAAACCCGAGCAAGGACTGAAAAATTAAGTGGAAATTAGACAAATCACACTTACTCTGACACTCAACGGATCAAAAAATAACTTAAGACACTTGTCGACTTTATATATTCCATAAAATTGAAGGCTATCCCGGTTTCCAAGTATGAACTATAGACACAACACAATTATGTCTCAACCAAGGTGGACACAAAAGCATTGTCACCTTTTGAATCAAGGGCAAAAGCATATCAATGAGAGATAGACCTAGGTGTGCTTGATTAAGCGTGTGTTTGGGTGGGCAAACAACGCACGTTACATAGTTTAAACGGGCTTTTAAAGTCCTCCCAACATGTTTGGCTGAAACAAGGTGAGCAATCTGCAACGGGATTTTGTTTCCAACCACGGTTTGAACTGAAGCTATGTAAACTTGCTTTTGCGTTGCGGTTGGAGAATCATGGCTGAAATTAAATTCAGCTCCCTCATCTTACCACAATATCCTTCGAAGTTGAATGTAACGTTTGAATGAAGAACGTGCAGAAAGGGAAGAATGTGCAAAAGTCTGTGTTGTGTGTGCTCTGTATTTCGTGTATTTTTATCTTGTTGTTTTGTGGTCCTTGCACCAAAAATCATGGTTCTTCTAAATTCAAAGCAGTAGATTTGCCTCATGCTTTTACTTCTGTCATCTTGGCCATTGTTTTCTTCTGAAATTTGGCTTATTATACAATAATATTCTTATTCCCCTGCTTCTTTTGGTGTTTCTTATAACGTTGCACGGCCATGCAAGCTTGCACAGGCAAGTCGTGCAAGAAACTGTAACGCATGAAACTCCTTTTTTTTTTGCATCAGGAAGTCACGGCACGACCATACAAGCTTGCACAGACAGGCCATGCAAAAAACTGTAACACACGAAACTCTTTTTTTTTTTTTGCATCAGGAGGTCACGACATGGTCATGCAAGCTTGCACAGGCAGGCCGTGCAACACACTTCCTTAAAACTCCTCTTCTTTTCCCCCAAACAGTCTCTTGCACAACCAGCGTGTGCAAGGTTGCATAGCCGTGCAAGACAATATCATATTTTTGTCACTGCTTTTCAGTTGGAATTGCTTCATTTGATATCTTCACTTCCTAAACTTCTGAAAAAATATGCAGTACTTGTACTAATTATATATTTTATTATCCATTATATAAAATTTATTTAAATTGTTATTTTTTATCAAGACTGTGCATTTTATTGGAAATGCTAAAATAACTTATATATTTTTAATTTTTAATTTAATAATGGTACAAAAAAAATAGAATAACATTCATGTTATTAATTAAATTATACCTAAAAGATAATGAAATTAAAATGAATGACAATTTGGACAAAGTAATATAGAATTCATACCCTTTCTAGTAATTACACATTTAGAAGTGATTCTAATTAATAATGTCCAAACAACATTTATTCTACCAAAATCACTTTTCAAGTTAAGTTTTCCAAACATAAATCATGGTCAGTCAAACTCACTTCTAAACAAAATCAAGTTTACAAAATCAATTCATCCAAAATCAAGTTTACAAAATCTAAACAAAACACACACTAAGTAGGTGGAAAGTACGAAAGTGTGAAATTTGGATCAATTTACACTTGCTCAGCATAACAAAAAAATATGAGAAAATTGAACATAAGAAAATAATCCATTAGCTAATTTTGAACTGAAATCTGATTTAGAGCTAATTGGTCCCTTGAACATTTTTTCAGTCCTCCAGATCATAAAATTCAGATGCATGTTGGAATCTTGGAATAAAAATCACTTTAGCTGAAAATCATTTTTAATGATTATTCAAAAAGGTAATATTTTTTTTGTTTTTTTGTTTTTTCAGGTGAAAGAAATGAAACAATTGTAGAACAATCAGAGAGTGAGTGAAGCAAAACGCGATTACCTTAGTGGTCAATTTGTAATCACCCAGCTTCCATTTCCCGGTTCTGACATAGCGATCACACTCGCAGAGCCTCCTCAAGAGTGACAAGATCAAACCGATGGTCAAATCGGCGACATCATCGGTCAACACGTCAGGGGTGTTGGTCACACGAATCCCTTTCTCTTTACACTTGCCCAAGTCAATCTTATCCACCCCAACGCTGAAGCTCGACACGATCTCCAGGTTGGGCAACGCGTCTATCAGCTCGGCGTCGGCGCCGTCGTTGGAGTTTCCCACGACGGCGCGGATGGAGGCGGCGTGGTCCTTGAGGAGGTGGGCCTTTTGCGGGTAATCCCAGATCCGGAAGAGCTTGAAGCGCTTATCGAGCTCTTGTTCGAGGTAGGGGAGCACTCGTGCGACGAGGAGTACTCCGATGGATATGGTTGCCATCTTCAGATGAATTAGGGTTAGGGTTAGGGTTTGGAGAATCGGAGTTGCAGAGGACCGCGCGTGTGGTTGTGACTGTGAGATGAAGCTAACTCCATGCAGATAGATAAACTGATAAAGTGAATGGAATAATAATTCTATTAGTTTGATATTCTCTGTTTATGATAATATTATTTCATTATTTTTTTAAAAAAAATTAAAAATTAAAATGTTAGTTATTATTAATAGAAATTAATATTTAATTTGATTGGAATATGTTTTGTTCGTGTGAAGAAAGGAATAGGTTACTGCTCTATTCTGATTCGCAAGTATCATAATCCCGGCAATTATGAAATTAGATTTCATTTTTTTTATTTATACAAAGTTAGATTTCATTTGATTACCGTACGTAACTACTATTACTCCGAGTCCATTCGTTAGACGGGAAAGATAATAATATATATCCATTTACAATAAAGAAACTTAATAAATAATTAAAAATAATGGTTACTAATATAAAAATTTTAAAAATAATTTATATTATTAATTTTTCTATAAACTTACAAAATTATTTGAGCATTATTATTCGCAGTACTGAATCAATGCACTTGAATTCACATGTGAAAAGACTGGAGGTGTGGTAGTTGGGTGAAAATAGAACTTTTTTAAATTAAATCAATATTTATTTTTTCATAATTTATATATTATTTAACTGTGTTTAAGATATAATTTTTTTTCATCTCTGTGTCTATTTAGATTTTAAATATATATATATATATATATATATGAGGAGGAATGCATATTAGATTGCAAGTTGAATAGAAAAAAAGTACAGAATGTTGGAATTATAGAAGTATCCAACAATACATCAAGGCAATAATTATTTTCTTTGTAAAAAAATGATTTAATACAACGCTTGTTTCTTTTTTATATGTATAATAATATAATGAAATATTTGTTTTCTTCTGTGTAAGTGACCCAAAAAACAATCATAATAAGTTGTATTTGCCAGTTGGAATCATAACACACTCTGTCTCAATTTAATACTTCAACCCTCGACGGTTCCCCCCTTCCCCCCCCCTCCCCCCCCCCAACAACCCCAAAAAAAATGCTACAATTAAAAACACATTAAAATAGTTATCTATATGTTAAAAGATTTTGGGGAAAGAAACCGAACTTTATTTTAGTGGGAATCTGAAATTCAATTTTTGCATTTTACATAAATCTTATTCGCATATCAAGTATGAGTTTTTAAATTATGTATTTTACATAAATTTTTACATATCAAATCAAATCAAATCATGCGTTTACATATTATTAAAATAATTTTATTTTAAAAATAATTATTATTATAATCAAACTCATTTATTAATGTAACAATATATCATTAAATACTAATATGATTTTTTTTACACTAATAATATATCAGAATTATATCTTTTACATAATAACATAATTACAACTACATATAATTACAAGAGTTGTTATAGTATCATAATGGGTTTAGTGTCTAAAGTGAATTGTCAATTATTTATTAACTGTTAGTTTCATAATAAATGTTAAAAAATCTATTAAATATAAATAATAATTAATAAATATTAAACAGTAAATATGATATCCTAAGAAAAAATATGAGTGGTGAAATGATTCCATGCAATTACACATATGGAAACATTTAATTTTTAAATAATAATAGAACTACTTAAAACCAATGATGTCTGGACCGGACCGGACCGGCCGGTCGGACCGGTCGGACCGTGAACCGGACCCTCATCCGGTTTCGGTTCAGTGTCAAAACCGGATTCATGGTTGGACCGGGTTGGACCGGATTGAACCGGTCAAAACCGGTCAAAACCGGACAAAACCGGGTTGAATCGGGTTGAACCGGTCCTCTCTCTTTTTTTTTTTTTTAATTTTTTTAATTTTTTTTAATTTCTCAATCACTTAACTACTCAACTGAGAGTGATATAAGGCTTAATAATTGAAACCCAAAAACTTTATTATGTATTTTATTATTGATAATGTGTGTTATGAGTCATGCATATGTATATTTTTTTATTTGTTTATTTAATATGTAATTATGACATCATCCGGTTCAACCACACGGTTGAACCGGTTGAACCTGAATCGGAAACTTTTCCGGCTCAATGTCCGGTCCGGCTTTCACAACATTGCTTAAAACTCGAATAAATTGATCCATGCAGGTGTGACAGCACAGTTATGCCAGTTGCATGCCATAACTCAAGACTTATGTGTCTCCAAAAAGAAATTAAATATTAAATATTAGATATTTTAATATGAAAATTGTAATTTGCTTGTGTTGAAATAAATGAGACTTGGAAACAAGTTAATACTTTAACCCAAACTATCTCATTACATAACTTCATTTTAAATTAATAAAGAAAAGAAGTCTTGTAATAACCAGCTCAAAAGTTCTTGCAATGACAGGGTGGGAAATTAATAGCAGCACCCTATAGTGGTCATCAAATCAATGAAAGACTCAAGGTACGTGCAGGTGGCATCATAACAAAAATCTAGAATTTGGTGTGAAGATTTTGGACTTCACAAGCAGTAAAATAGTTGTACTTGGAATTGAAATCTCTTCCTTGATTCTTCAACTGAGGCATCTGCACCGTCCACTGATGCGTGAAAATGAGGTGGGTTATTGTAATTGACTGATTGCCTAGGCATGCATGTCTGTCTTCCCTAGTCTTTAGCTACCTTTGACCTTCAAATTAGAACCTCACCTCAACCGTCCAATTTCCCACATTGTTACCGAAACAGATTCCTCCCAGCATAAAAAAAAAGATAATGCAAATTTTGTCTCTCGCACTCTTAAACCCATCTCATTTCTAGCAACATGCACCCCACGTTCAATGAACCCAGCTCAAAAAAGAAAAAAACTAATACAAAGCCCATCGAATAATCACCTCCAACCTTTTGTCAAACTCACAATCTCCTAAAAAAACATCTTCCACTTCATTTGCAACTCTGGCTTCTCTCCTGCTATTTTCCTTCTCTCCCTTGCCAGAGAAGTAACAAACTTAGTTTTTTCTTCTTTCCCTCTCCCACTATCTCTCCCTACGGGGTCTTGGAAACCCCATGTTTTGTTCTTGCTTGTTCATCCCTTGAGAATCTTGGAAAAAAAAAATGGTTCGGGCTCTGGAACAAGAGCAGGAAAATTACAGGTCCAAACTATTCCATTTCAAAGGGATGTTTGAGAACACAGGGAGACATACAAAGAGTTTGAGCATTGAGAGTGCTAGCACATTAGATCCTTCAGAAGAAGATCCAGTGTCATCAAGAAGTCAAGGATCAAAACCTCTAAATGATTCGGAGAGGGGTCCTAAGTCAAGGATAAGCAGGGAGGAAATAGCAGCCAAAGAAGCCAAAGAGAAGCTATTGCAAGGTGAACATTGGTGTTAATTATATTGTAATCTAATTTCCATTGATATGATTAAATTCAAAGTTTTATATTAACTATTAACATTATTTCATGCAAAAGAGAGACGGCTGACAGAACCAGCCCATTTCCTTCAACTATCATTTACAACATATTGTTTTCAAACTCTGTGGATTCCTTGCATTGGATTTGTCTATAACTTTAATATTTATGATTGGGTTTAATTCAGAAATGGAACAGATGAAGGAGAGATTTGCAAAACTGCTATTGGGTGAGGATATGTCTGGTGGAGGAAAGGGTGTTTCGTCTGCTTTGGCATTGTCAAATGCATTCACAAACCTTGCTGGTATGTTGACCTCTTGATTTCTTTCTCCTTCAGCTAAGAGATGGCATTCTTTCTATAGTGCTTGAATTATGATGGACAAAAATTGTCCTGTTCCTTCCATTTTCAGGAGAGCTTGATAGCAGAAATGTTTCAAATAATTCATTGTCAGTTTCTCTCATTCTTTTCTTACTGAGAATGCAGCTTCTGTTTTTGGTGAACAAAGGCGCCTGGAGCCAATGCCAGCAGAAAGGAAAGCAAGATGGAGAAAAGAGATTGATTGGCTTCTATCAGTCACCGATTACATTGTTGAAATGGTTCCTTCACAACAGAAATCCAAGGATGGCTCGAACATGGAGGTAACCCTCTCTCTCTCTCTCTACCCTTCTCTTTCTCATTCTCCCTATCACAATTGCTTTATGAGTGAACCTCATCTTTGATTGAATAGATTATGACGACACGACAACGGACTGATCTCCACATGAATATACCTGCCTTGCGAAAGCTTGATGCAATGCTTATTGTAAGATCACTAACCTTGCCTACTCATTTCATCCCTCCTGAGCTAAATATGATATTATTTTTCTATAGGCTTCAATTGATTGTTAATTATATCAAACAATTGCTGATGATGAGCAGGATTGTCTAGATAACTTCAAAGACCAAAATGAGTTCTATTATGTATCAAAAGATGCAGACGATTCAGATAAAGAAAGTACAAAGAGAAAAAATAATGATAAGTGGTGGTTACCTACACCTAAGGTTCCCGCAGATGGTCTATCTGATGCGGCAAGAAAGTTTCTGCAGTATCAGAAAGATTGTGTGAATCAAGTACTTAAAGCAGCCATGGCCATAAATGCTCAAACTCTATCAGAAATGGAGATCCCTGAAAGCTATATTGAATCTCTACCCAAGGTAAGCCAAAATGAACTACTATTTGCTTCAAAGTTAGTATCCTGATTAATATTCTGACATCTTTTTACACTCAACGTATTTATTTGTTTTTCTCTTCTTCTTTTACAGAATGGAAGAGCAAGTCTAGGGGACTCGATCTACCGGAGTATTACAGTTGAATTTTTTGATCCTGACCAGTTCCTATCGACCGTGGACTTATCATCAGAACATAAAATCCTAGATCTCAAGAATAGAATTGAGGCATCGATAGTGATTTGGAAGCGGAAGATGAACCAAAAAGATGGAAAATCAGCCTGGGGTTCTGCTGTGAGTTTGGAAAAAAGAGAACTCTTTGAAGAGAGAGCAGAAACCATCTTACTTCTCTTAAAGCACCGTTTCCCTGGGATTCCTCAATCTGCATTGGATATAAGCAAAATCCAATTCAACCCGGTAAGAGCATCTCCTGTTTGCAGCTTGATTCTATCCAATATCTACATGCTCTTCAGTTGCAATGACAAGGTTCCATATGGTCTTAGTATCTAAGACAACACCTATTTAGGTTCTTTTGTTCACTTTCTGTTGCATAAATTTCTGGCAAGGTTGATAAGTTCTTATAATAGATGAAATCTATTGCGTTCATTAGCTTAATTAAGGATCTCTTACCTTGGCAGGATGTGGGGCAAGCTGTTCTTGAAAGCTATTCAAGAATATTGGAAAGTTTGGCCTTTACAGTGCTGTCAAGAATAGAAGATGTACTCCATGCAGATTATCTCACTGAAAATCCATCACAAGCAGGAAAAAAGAGCGCTATCAGAAACTCAATTCCAAAGCCAGATAAGTCTCCACCTCCTAGAGAAGAGATAGACAAGGGTGGCGCAGAATTAGAAACACCTGGTTCAATGACACTATCAGATTTCATGGGTTGGGGCGGTGATCAAGGTGACTCAGACATGAAGAAGGACCCCTTTGCAATCTCAGATGATTTTTACAAAGACATTGATGGTGGAAAGCCTCAAAAACTTCCAAACATAGTGACCGACAAGAAGGTGTCCTACCTTGAGAACTTGGGAGGTATGAGAAGTCCAACATCGCGCCATTAAACTTGAATATGAGAATAGCTGAGCAGGTGCCAGAGAGGGACAGAGAAAGAAGAAGATAGGAAAACAAGTATTATGGGGTGAGAAGTCTGGTCTTCAAAACCACAATTAGATACCCATAGAGGTATTGTTTGAGTCTTGATTATTTATTCTTGATCTATTCTTTCTTTTGTACATAGGAATGAATGTACAAAATCATCGGGTTTGAAGCATTGTCACATATGATATCCTCTGCATAAGAAGGATTTGTAGTCTGGTAGCTACCAAAATGAGATTTTTGATGAATTCACAGATTTAATGTCTTTCACTCCCATTATACATTCAAATACTAGATAACTCTTAACTCCCTTTTGCACGAACAGTCCATTGATTCCCTTTCTCATCACCACTGTACTTAGCAATCATCAGTAACCTAGCCAACACTTGAGCTATTGCTCGTGGCAGATAATGTGTGTATTTGATTCTTCAAAAAAAAATTCCTTTTTAATTGTTGAACCTTATGAAAAAGAGGGGCCAAAAGTGATAGGGAACCATCATTTTCCATAGGAGCCACGTAAGTTTCCTTTTCCACTAGTGGGAATGTTGAGCTTTAATTTTCCTTTTTTCATTTTCTAATAATTTTATGCTTAGCATTCTGTTAAGGTTCACTGTAAAAATAAATGGCTTTGGGATCGCTAAATCTACAATTTTCACTTTCTCTTGCAACTGCGTAGCATTTTTTCAAAAATTGGGGTTTTATCTTTTATCTTTCATCATGTGATGACATCTTAACATGTTCAAATTTCGTTGAAATACTTGCGAAATTAAAGCCATTGTACTAAATATTTTCTTGGTGGTAGAGTTATCATCAATTCTTCATCCTCAAGGTACAATCCATTTTCGAAGGCCATTTTTTTTCCTGCTTTTCTATTTGAGTTACAATTGCCTAGATTAGACAAACCTCAAATCCAAATTAAGACCAACATCCCAATCAAATAGTTCATACTAATTTGTCTTTGCTTCAATTGAAAATTAAAGCAATACCACTCAATTAGACTGGAAATAAACATCTTTGAATAGTAGGCTGTAGGCATATACTTACACATTATGCAAAAGAAAAGAAAAAAAACTGAACATGTGGAATTCTGAAACAAAATTAGATCTTGCCACGTGGACCGAGCTGTGGTGGAAGTTGTGGGCCCTTCTTGATTGGTAGAATGTCACCTGAAGCTGTGGCACTGAAGTATGCGAGGGTGGAACCACCTCCCAAGATCAAAAACTTGAGTAACAATCCCCTCTTTGTGAATGGAGCAGCAAAAGTCTCGAAGAACTTGCTCTGCAAATCCGTATCAATGAAAGATATGTAGTTTGTGTATTACTGTATTTTCAGACAAAGGACTAAATTGTGTAAAAAAAAAAAACATCTTTGTGGGGCCACACTCAACCATATATTTGTAAGTCCCTTTCTGTGACGGCATTGGCCCCATCTCTACTCAATTGGAATAGAGAAAGTCCCAGGAGAATCCAGGAATGGGAGGTAAAAGGCTTAAAGCAGGGTGATCTTCTATCATGTTCATATGTAGTAGATAAACAAGTTGTATACTTGTATGCTCATCCTGAGCCTAGACTTAAACATCATCTGATGTTCACTAGTATTGAATACCCAAGACAAGCGAAGTTACAATACAAATATTTGACTCAACGAGCAATGTAAGTGAGACAGTCAGTTGCATAGCCTCTGCTTGTAAAGGACACTGAATTATGATCTATACAGAAAATTTCTCTCTTTAGATTTCAAAACCATTGAGCCTTAGTCTGCTTACTATTCAGGATTGCCATTTGCTTCACAGAAACCATAAACTATCCAATATTGCTGCCTATGGCCTTGAGCCACAACATTTCAATCCTCTATCTCAAGCCATCTGAAATTCTTAATCATTGTTCTTCTGTTACCATATTTTGCCGAAAATGCTGTTTCAATCTTGTTCTAAATGCATGACTTTTCATTCCTAGTTGTTAATAATTCCTTTTCTTCTCTTTTTCTGTTTTCTATGCTCATGTTATATATCAGAAAAGTAACACGTTAGTTGCACATCACTTTTATACCATTTTTCATGCATCGGGATTGGCCTTTTTTGGGGACCAACCCTATGCAAGTTTCAAAATTGGTGTAAAAGAGAGGTATAAAAAGTGATGTGCAAATATTACTACCCTTATATATCCAGCGCGGTTTACCAATGAGGCAATATATTACTACCCTTATATAACAGTTGTGTGTACAACTGTTATCAAAGTATTCATCAATGAATATTAATGGATGCCAGATTCCTAATTATCTATTAATTTTCCATGCTTAAAATAGAAACACTATAAAATACAACAACAACCAAGTCCACAGTAAGACTTTAGTAAACGTGAGGTCTTCACTTCGTCTCTCACTGAGAATTTCCAATTATCTAATGTGTTTTAATAAATTTTCTTTCATTTTCTATTTAAAAACTTAAATGAAGAAGATGCAAATGCAAAGACGAGACGAACCTGAAGAGGGTTGTAGGGTGAAGGTGCATCTGAACCATACAAGTCCCACTGCCCTGTAGTGTTACCCAGATCCTCCAAGTCAAAGTACACACTCTTGTCACCATACTTTGCTACCACAGCACCACTCCTGTTATGTTAAGTTTTCGCATACAATTAAAACACACATAAACCATAAGGGACATTTTCTTTTCTCTTCTAAAACGGAGAAAAATAAGCCCATATTGATTTGATATTCGTGTAGATAAATTGCAATTTTTGTAGTGGAATGTACCTGAAGTTCTTGGGTCTGAAACTCTGGCGAGAGGACTTGAAAGAGAGCTTAGTACCAGTAAGGGAACTTCCAGCAAGGCCATTGACTGCAGCTGGTTGAACAGTAGCTAAGGTTGCCAGAGAAGCCATGATTTTCACTTCTATCTTTCTGTTTTTCTCTCCTGTATCAGTATATCAAGTGGCCAAGGGGGCATTGATGTTTCGATTCTGATGTGTTAAGTGGATCTCATATTGCCACGTGGCCAACTCTATTTACTTGAGCAGATTTGGGAATTCATTTATGAGGTGACACATGGTTTGAAGGTAGATAAGCTTATCCACTTATGATCTCATGCCAAATAATAATTTACAAGGAAGGGAGAGTGTGCCAAAGCTGACATGCTACATCTATGGAACTTAAATGCAATTGTTTACATTCAATTTTGAATCTTAAAACCTAGAACCTGTGAAAAATGTATGTTATATGAATGAATTTAAGCAAAAAGAAAGCCAGCAACAAGAAGTTAAACCTTAATATTTTCTTGGCCAGTACAATAGGGCTTGAACCCAAAAGAAAACAAAAAGAATTACATATAAACAATCAGGATATAAAAGCCCCAATCATGCCAGTAGTGATTAAAATTAGGAGCATGTTTCGCTTACAAAATAAAAATTTGTGGAATAAGAATAAGAATGAATTGAAACAGAATGATTATTTATTCTTTAATATTTGGTTTCATTTTTTCGTTCTTATGTTTAGTATATAAAATTGTTGGGATTATTTTGATTTGAATTGAATAAAAGATAAGTGAGAAAATTGGTATCGTAATTAATAAGAGATTTTTTAATACTTTTTATTTTTATAAGAGTACTGGTAATATTAATAATTAATGATTAATATTTAACTATTTGTCTTATTTAATTAAAATTAAATATAAAAATAATTTATTATATTTATATTTTAAATAAATAAAAACACATAAGTAAATATTAACTAATAATTACTATGATGTATCTATGCCCTCACAAAAAGTTAAATTACCGGAGAAACTTCCTAATTAATAAGATATCAAAAGAGAAGAAGGCTTGGACCATTGCAAGCTGTGCTTTAGGGTTTAGGCACACTTGTTAATCACGCAACATACTTTAATATGTCTTGGAATGTATAAATCTTTGTAAAGTAATGTATTAAATTAATAAAAGTATAATATGTGATATAAAATAAAATTTGTTATAAAACATATATATTATTCTAAATAGGGGTGAAAATAGGTCAAGTTGCCCATTAGGTGCCTACGGTCTAGTCGACTTTCGGCCTACTTCTGCCTAACCTATTTATCAAACAAGTCAAGCTTAGACTTTTTTAAAAGTTTATTTAGTTAAATAGGCCTAGCCCTAAGCCTTAAGAAAAGTCTATTAGGCCAACAAGCCAACTTATTTATTTATTATAATAACATATAATTAAAATTTTATAATACTTACATGATTCAATAGTTATATATTAATATAGTTTATTTATTTTATACACAATACAATAATTTTGTTAAAGATTAGGTATATTTAAAACTTATAAAATTTGAGCTTATGCAATATAAGCCTTTAAATAGACTTTCAAGCCAAGTTAGGCTTTTAAGTTTTCATAAAAAGGCCAGACCATGCTAAAAAAAAAAACTTATGATAGATAACAGATCAGGTTAAAGTCAATATTTTTTAAAATAGGCTAGACTTATTTAAGATAAAGTCTAGCCTATCCTATTTCCACCCCTAATTCTAAAGAATATATCTTGCAAAAGAAAAAGTGAAGTGAGAAAAGAAAAACTCAAAAGGAGACTCACAAAAGAAGCCAATTATACTAATTTCCAGTTTCCACAACAATTTTTTTTTTAACTCGGGAGGCCGATGACATCTTCGAATAATTGAATAATTCATCGTCTTTTAGAGTCACGAACTATCTTTTCTGGTAAAAAGAAAGAAAGAAAAAAGGTAGTAGATAAATTACAGTAGTGTTGGAGTGTTCTTTTTCACCATCATGTATATAGAGGAAACCACCTAAAATTTATGAGCAATGAAACTTAATTATGATTTTGTGAATGTATAATCGAGATTAAAGTGCTTTATATAATATGTCACATCTTGCTCCATATAATATGATCATGTACCATTTGAACCTGCAACTTGGTCACATCTAATCCAAGTCCAACCCCTTCTCTTTCAGTCAGATAAACAGATTCAGGAACGCTTTTGTTTTCTACTCCTTATGCCTTCCCAGTAATGGTCTCTCCATAGACACAACAGTAACACAAGACAGTCCCAAAAGCAATCTATGTCTCTAACAATGTCGCTTCTTCAACTACCTCCGTTACATTCTCTCAAACTCCCCACCCCATTCCTCCATGGCTGCTCCACCCCTCTCACCCTCCTCTCCCACCCCTTCAACTCCCTCCTTCCTCCCTCTTGGCGCCTCACCCCAAGTACAAGAGGCGGGTCTGGACGAAGAAGAAGTATCAGGCTCATGACCCAGATAACCAATTCAAGGTTGGTGACACTGTCCAGCTTCAGAAGAGCAGACCCATCAGCAAGACCAAGACTTTTCTTGCTGTTCGGGTTCCGGTCAGGGGTTCCATGAATATGACGGTCGAAGAAGCCTCAGGGGAGCTTGGAATCCCATTGGAGTCTCGGCAGCAGGCTTAGAGAGTTAGAGTGTGGTTTTTTTTTTGTTAAACACTGTCAGGTTTTTTCTGTTAAGTGTTTACTTTTATTGAAATCGTTTCGGTTTTAATGTTTATATAATGTGTACGATTGAAAATGAAATGTATGATCTGAGTGTTGTTCAATTATTTAAGCTTCATATGTGTATGGAATTTTTATGATGCTTGATCAGTGGTATGATATATATTTTTTTTTATAATTGCATTGGTTAGTGTTAGCGAGGGATTTCATATATGAGTTGCTTGACAAAACTTTGGAGGGTGAATTGGGGGATATAATTATTGCATGATTCAAGAGAGAAATGAAATGGGATTATGGGAGTGAGAACAGAAATTGCTAGTGAGTAAACATGACACTTTTGGAGGGTACAGTTATTTGACATTAACAAATGAAACTAAAGATATGCCGAAGAGTACTATATCCAGCCAAGTTTTTGTTCTGTACCAAACTTACAATGGTGTTATCATGAGAACTTCAATGCTTATTGTGCTAGACAAATGTTTGATAAATGTTCGTTAAGGTTGCTGATAAACCTCCTAAAGTAGATGGAATAATTTACCACATATAATCTTGTAGTTTACCACTTTACTTTCCACCTGGAGCTCTTTTTCCTGTTTTTGTGTTGTCTCATTGGTAATTTCTCAAGGGGGGAGGAACTGCCATTTGCCACTCAAAAGATTTTTGGTTGGGACGCTTTTGTTTTTTCATTATCTTTTTTAAGCATTTTCTGTGTAGACCCTGCGGAGGAGATTGTACTAAAGGAGACATGTTTTACTGATCTTTTGATTGGGTGTGTCCTTAGTTGCCCTGGAGAAGCCATACCCTTAGGATGCTTACCCAATCCATCGCTTAACTGCCAAGGAACGAAGACTTAGTTTTCTTATTGATTACTATTACAAGGTAGTATAGTCCTAGGATAAGATGAACAATCCAAAGAAGTGTATAGTAGTAATGTAAAACCTTAGACCTAATGCAGTTGATCTTGTTATGATCCTAGTTGAAAGAAATGCAGTACTACTGCCTTGTTGAATTCAAATTTACCCACATATTCCACATGAATTCCATTGTACTTTCCAATAATGAGTGCATTCCTATAATTTCACACTCCCATGGTTTCGTTGTTCTGTAATATGTCCTAGTGCATCATCTATAATGGAGGGTTAACAATTGTTGGTAACCTTGCTTAACAAAAGAAGAAAAAAGAAAAAGAAACAAAGAGCCACTTGGTGGTAACAAAATTACACAATAACTTAGGAATACTATAGTGCAGAAGGCAATAGAAAGTTTTATTTTTTGCCCATCTGACCAAGATTTAGTGATGAAATTAGAAATTTGTTAAGTGGTTAAGAACTCTGGCTTTTTGTGTCCAAACTGGCTGCCCTCAGCCATGGGTTGGGTGCTGAGTTGGGTATTACAGTGTGTAACCATTCTTGCTAGTATTAAGTTTTTTTTGCCACATTAATTTCTCTCTACATCATTCGTACATCACAATTCTTGTTCAAGCTGTGTAAGGCCCACATTTGTGCAGGGATTGTGACTAATTCTTGTGCAATAATTTCCCTGGTGTAAATTTGATGTTAACAAAAGGGTGGTTTCTTAGGTAGTTGGTATTCATATATTTTGGACCATTGGATTTTGTATCTAAAATCATCCAACAATCATCTAACGGCTAATAACATTGACAACTGGACAGGGGTGTCAAACATTTGGGACTACTGTATAATTCCCCAAAGAAAAGTAACATGCAAAAATCAGGACTCTTTAATAATCATTAATAATTTTCACCAACATGACGTGTTTTGTTTGGCACGTTTATGATATGGGCTGCAAGAATATTGTAAAGTTGCTTTCAACATAAATGTGCTCAGCGCAGCGTAATTCATCTAAAAGATGACAAACCTGCTGGAGCTAGCCTTGTTGTGTGTGAAGGTAACTTACTTATTACTACCGTTGTTAGTCAGTATTCACAATATGAGCCATTAAAACTACCACATAAGGCCTTAATAAATGGTAATTCTGTACATAAGACATACTTAATTCTTAGGTTCGTCAAGCTTTTTGTCTCTCCTTCAACCTATGGAATGGCAGATGCAGATATACATTTACTGCAAACACTCCTTTATAATGTAAATAATGAATGAAACTAATCCAGAAAAAGGGGAGAAAAGCAAGCTATTTTTGGCTAAACTGAATACTCAGAATCAATTTGTATCCCTTAGAAGTAGAGGTGAAAAATTCAGGGATGAATTTTTCCTATAAAGTTCATCCTTGAATTTCTTACTCCTAGTTTTAAAGGAACGCCGAAACTTATCCTAACCGGAAAAAGGGGATAGAAAGCCTATGACTATTGCAGCTAATTAAAGTCTGTCTATCTAATAATCTTATCTTGACTAACCATCTTCGCATTGCAAACATGTTCTGATATTTCTTAACGTACAAGATACAAGAGTGTTGACCGACTCCACAGACTCCATTGTTAACTTGGCTGTTGGAGAAGCATTGATAAGGATCTGGAATGCCATTGTAAATATAGACCCTCCTTCTGTGTTCTTTTCTTCCTGCCTTGAAGTAATCACCAATGGCCTTGCCTCGAGCCCATCAGGAAGAATTGAGAATCCTGAGGGCAGTATGGCAAGATTATTTGAATCACATCCTGTCATCACAGCCTGGATACCAGTAATGTCCACAGGAGCATATACCACCATTGACTCGCAAGCATTTGTCCAGCTATCTTGCAGTATCCACATACTGTTTTCTTCTGATTTAATTGTCTGCAAAATGATAAGAATCTGATACTTAAAGAACCATGTTTTGAATGCATTTTGCATTTAGTTCATTGTGTATTGAACCTTCCACAAAAGGGAGCTCAGATCTACTTACTTGGATGTTTACCACATTGCCTCGGTCTTGTCCTTTAGCTAAATTTGCGATGGACTGCACTGACCCTCCACTGGACATGATATCCCACTGTGACAATGATAATCATCAACACAATTGCCCCCAATTTCTATATTTACTCCCCAAATTGGCAAAAGAGCTGCTCTGCTGGATGTATCTCGGAAAGACACAAAGTGAATCCACTTGTGCGGGACTCGCTCACTTTGTGTATTCCCGGGATGCATGCATTTGGGCCTGTAGCATTAAGCATAGAAGGGCATGCAAAAAAGTGGTACCTCAGTTCGATGAGCTTCATCCCTCAAGAAATCAAACAGAACATCAGGAGAGATAGGAAGCCATACAGAAGAAACGGCTGACATGATCACCCCAAGAGGCTCACCAGGATCGTTCAAGTTCTTCCTAGAACTAATCCTTATGTCTTCCCCTGTTTTGCTTGTGACCTTGGTCCATGTGTGGAAGCTTGACGCGCCAATTGCATGGCAGAAACTGCATGTCATTCTTTGTGCCAACTTCAAAATGCTTTTCCTCCCAGCCAATGTGGCAACACCTAGCATTTGATCACTAATATGTTTAGAGGACTTTAGTGAAGTCTCCAACAAATAACATAGAATTCATTACTCACCAGTGGAGTCCTTCATGGGAACATTTGTTGCCATAAAGAAAGCTAGACGTTCGCATTGAAGTTGCAGTGTCGCAATCCAGTGCCTTGCCCCAAAGGCTAGACCACTGTTGACAATGGTGCGATACATTGTATGAACTGCGCTCCTCTGGCATTCCAAGTGCTCCACCGAGATTACCTAAACCCAAAAGTAACACCAATATATAGCTTAGATTGCCCACATATTACCCACTACTCTTTCCCCCTAGGGAGTTTCTTTTACATTATTGAGTCGTTTCCATTTCTTCTCCATGTTAAACCATCCTACAGAATAATTACATACCTTCTTGAAAAACCATCCCACAACGAGAAATTGCATTCAGATGAAAGATTTATGAAAACGTGGTTTTTTAATAACATAGGGTCAGTTTGGTGTCCCCTTAAAAATGAGAGTGAAAAATTTATGAATGAACTTTATAAAAAGTTGTACGAAACACTTGTACCTAAATTTTTATTCCAAATTTTAAGGAGATAACAAACTGACTCGAGCTGTTAAAACTTTTGACTGTTTAGTTATTAGTACCAAAACTAGATTAATTTTCATTTAGTCTGCAATCTTATTGCTTTTGTTCTTTCAAGTGATGGTAGCTAACTGTGGCTATGAATGAAGGCCTAGTTTTATTTTGGTTAAATTAACCAAGTTTTGTTTTTGAAAGTGCATCCTTAAAAATATGAATACCAGTTTAAAACCTTTGTACTTACCTTGCAATGGCCATTTGACTTATCCTCAATAATGCAACCGGATGGGCGCTTTCTGCATTTCACGAGGGATGCGTCAATGTTGTCTTCTACTTTGTCTATGGATACATCAACGATTGCCCACTGTTCAGTACTTAACTGTTTGCAGTACCTGACGAAATACACTTCTCTGGTGGGCACCATTGGTGTGAGCATTTGCAGCTCAGCAAACATCTGCAGTCATTAGGGTTTATGGTTAAGAGTTTTTCAACGAGGTCATCTTTGTCTTGCTATCTTCAAGTATGTTGAATAGGGAATAAAACAGAGGTTTATGCCCCCTGTAGCTGGCAGGATATGCCTTTGAGAGAAAAATATTTTCTGAGAGAGAGAGAGAGAGATTCCAGCTGGGTATGTTGGATGAGACATGGGGAAGTGCGAGGAAAGTGCCAAGAGTTACTAAATGATGTTCGATCTTTTGTATATATTCTTTAAGCTTTTTTGTGTCTTTATCAATACTTTCTGAGATACAAATACAGGATGTGTAAAGGCACAGAAAAAGGCATAAGAACTTACATTTCCCAACGGAAGATTAATGCATGGGTTATAAAACCATAATTTCTATTAGCAGAAGTATAATTATAAACATGCAGCTAAACATTATATTTTATCTTAAAGTTCTACAACCTTAGGATAAAAATTCCAAATGAAGGAAAGGTAACTTTAAAGAGGAAGTTCCATCATTTTCTTATGTTTGTCATGGATGGACCCCTTGAGAAAAAAAATCTACAGATCAATAAAAAATCCACGTTCGAACTGTTCCTTAAAACTGGAATAACTTTATGTCAAACATCAAGCTGAATGCAAATGATTGAAGATAAATGAGACTTTTTTTTATCGTTTTTTGTACTTTAATTCAGTGTGACTACCTAGGTCCTAAACCATTATCAAACCCTTCGTTCAGTAAGCCCACGGGTTTTACTATCTAGGAAACCTAGCACAGCGGTAATCGTTTCACTTACCAGTTGCACTGAACCATTCCTGTTCGAGCCTTCTCCATTGCATATAACATCAACAGTTGCTGCCTTTGATACTAAGCATGGAAACATTTCCTTCCATTGATTCTGCAAGAAGCAAATTAAAGATCTTATATAAGTCAAAAGGAAATAAATTCATTCTAACCCAGAGCTCATTATGGCTTAGTTATTATAAGATAATAAAATTAATACTACTCAAAAACTTGTAGGATAATTTTAAACAGTCATATGGTTCAAGATTTTAAGTCAAAGATTCTATTTTTTTTTCCTAAATCTCTCAGAATAACTTTTCCTTAGATATGATACATTCATATATATATATATATATTGGTGTCTTACCACATCTAGAAAACTTTGGACAAGCCGTGGGAGATCCACAAAAACAACCCCGGTCTCTCTTGAGGCTTCGATGGATCTCTTTGGCCTTCCGCTGCTTGAACTTTCAACTTCGAACTTCTTCACGTATTCATCATAGTTAAGTATTTCGCGACCAGTCTCAACACTACGAATCCATAATGGTTCCCCCATAGTAGCCATCTTTATGAGCTCCTCCATTGCTTGGTTTAATATCTCCATTATCCTTGACTTCTCAAGCCCAAAAATTCCAGTGTAAAATTCCAAAGAGCTTCTGTTCTCTTGGTCATGGCCTGCAGAACATGAAGGGGACGTTGTCCCTGGTGGGTATTTACCTAACGCTGCTCGGAGCTTCTCTACCTGCACATTAATTAGAGATTAAATTTTATATATATATATATATATATATATATATATATCATAAGAAAATACAAAATAGTAATAATGTATTTGGAGTTAGTTTTACACAAACCTCAGCTTTGAGTTTGGCATTTTCAATACGTAGTTGTTGTTCTTCAGTGGACGTGGAGCCATCTCTGCTAGCGGTGGCCGTGCCGCAGTTGGGGCAACCAGATTTGTTTATGGTCTCTCGCATGGCCTTATTTTCCTCCCTTAGTTTCTCCATTTCCGTCTTCAACAATGAATTTTCATGGCGCTCTTGTATTGCCTGCAAATGGATTGCACCATTTCTGAATTGCCAAGAGAAAGACAGTTTTTTTTTTTTTGCTGGTGGTGGAAGCGAATAAATTAAGTTACCTTGATTTGGGTTCGACGATTTTGGAACCAAAACTTGACTTGCCTTGGAGCAAGGCCTAATTGCTTGCTAAGTTGTTGCCTCTGTTTTTCATCAGGATGTGGTGATTCTTTGAAAAGTCTACCATAGTACATTGCATGTCAGCTTTTTTGCTGGTTTATCTTTCACAATAAGCTTCAATTTCTTATGTTCAGAGTGGTCCAACAAATGGAGTTTAATAATGTAAACATGATATGCAAGTCTTAAATAATACAAATTAATCAAGTGGAAAGAGGAGAATAAAAGGGGCTTTACATAGGCATAATATAACAAATAAACAGATAAAGCAAAAGCTGTTCAAAATTTTAAGTAAGCTTTAGCTTTTAATCATCTTATTCCTTTTATATATGACCATATGAAATCACAAACTTTTCTCTTAATCTTTGCCAGTAGTACGGCCTACAAGATATATAAGCTATGCTTTAAAGTCCCTCCACTGGTGATGTTGGCATGCAAATTATTTAACATTGGAAGAAACCATGTCATTGGTACGTAAAATATAATTAAACCACAAATTATTAACTTATAATTAATTAATTAACACCTAACATGTGCACATAAAATAATCTCACAAGCCATAAATTAAAATAAGAAAAGCTGTATCTTAATCCTTAATCAATCCCAGGTTTCTCTCTCTAACAATGAAGACGTACACACATATAGTGCTATATATGTATGCAGAAAGAAAGAACCTCAAAAAGAAAAAAGTACAAGAAAATTATAATGCTCACCCATGATTCAATTGTCCTACCTAACTCATACCAAATACATATACATACATAGATACATACAAGTAGATAAAGAAGGAGAGATTTGGCGTACGTACGCTTCCATTTCTCTGATCTGCTCAGCAGTGTGCCTGTGATATTTCTTCCTCTTCTTCTTGTTGTTCTTATCCCCATCCCCATCATCATCCCCATGCTCACCTTCTCCTTCAAAGTCATCGTCTGACCTCGACCTCGCCGGCCCCGAGTTCTCGCTGCTAATCTCAACGGTGTTCTCTCGCCGCACACCTCCTCTACTCCCCTCATCCCCCTCCTCCACCTCCATGTTGGACGTCGCCGCCGCCTCCCCGGCATGGCGAAAAATCCCAGCCTTCGATATCCAATCATTCAGAAGAATCCAATACAATTTCAATCAGTGAATGATAGGAAAAACAAAACAAAAAGAAAGAAAGAAAGAAAGAACGAACGATGTTTGTTATATGCAGAAAAGAGTGAAGGAGTTTACAAGGCTCAGAGAGAGAGCTGGAGAGGCAAAGAAGTCTTTGGTGTGAGAAGTGGGAGTTGGTTTGTTCGACATGTCCAAGCCCATTGGCAACTACTTTTGGTGTGTTGTTTTTGAGGTGTGGTGACGAATGGGTATGTTTTTTAAGGAGCAAAAATGGTGGAGGTTGGTGTCTTGGTTCTCTGTGTGTGTGTTTTCATAGTGTGAGAAAGAGAAAGAGGGGGGAGAGAGAGAGAGAGAGAGAGACGTAGGGACTGCTGAATTTAAGAATATAAAAACAAAAGGAAGGAACTCGCTATGGTTTTTATAATTATTTTCTATTTTCTTTTTTTTTATAATTTTCTTTTTTGTTGGTTATGGAAAATGTGAGGCAGAGTCAGATACGAGGCTGGTAGTATTGACTGATGGATATATATGCTACGTTACATAGGATTGAGAAAGACCCAACAAACATTAAGTTGCTCAATTGAATTTATTGCCAACGGTGTTTTTTTTAAGGAATCTTAAAAGGGTTATGGCTTGGTGGCTGGCTGGCTCAAGGTCTTGTCCTTAGCTGCTCAACAGATATAAGATGGAAGAATGATTATGTAGTTTTTTTTTAGAAGATAATACTAGTTTAGTTTAACTTGAAAAATTAATTAAATATTTAATTATATTAATTAATAATATACATATAATTAAATAATAAATTATTTTTATTTTAATATTTGATATGTGATTAATAATATATAAATTATTAATTAATATAGTTAAATATTTGATTAATTTTTTAAGTCAAATAAAAAAATACTTATCTCTTATAAAATACACTATTAAGTCATTTTTCTATTAAGGGTGTAGTTGGACCTTTCTTTGCTTTGGGACTCGGTTTTTACTTGGATTTTTGGGAAAAAAAATGTGCAGATGTATATTATTTAAATTTTATCGTGTTTTAAAGTAGTTATGGTAAAGTTTTCAATTTAGATGAAAGATTTTTATACCTTATAAAACCTTATAATAGACAATTTCATTCACTAGCTAAACAAAAATAATTTTATGTGACTTGTTTATATTCATTAATATACATGATTGTCTCTCATTTTTCTGGAGTTTATATATTCCTTAAATTTCATCACGTTTTAAAGTGACTATCATAAACTTATTTAGATTTGGATTACATGAGAGATGTTTAAATTTTTTGAAACACGTAGACAGAATATTTTGTCCATCAATTAAACAAAAATCTTTATCATATAATGTGTACTATGCATTAATACATGTGTCAACCTCTCATTTATTCATATTATTTTTAAAAAAAATGAAAAAATATTTTTTCTCTCTTTTAATTAAATCTCTTTTCTTGGCACATCAGTTACACCATTCAAGTCAATTGTCTTTTTTCTATTTAATTATAAAAGAGGCTTATGATCTGGTGTGAGGATGAAGTGAGGTTAAAGTATGGGTAAAATAATTTGGCTAATATTTTAATCCCAAACTCTTAATAGTTCTCAAGTAAACATTATGCCACTTAAACTAAGGCTCTTGGCTTTCAGTTACCTATCTTAATTAAATTCAATTTACCTGATGTATTGTTTAGATTGAGGTAAGGTAGGGGAAAGAAGAGGAAGGGAAGAAAAAAATGACCACAACCCTTAACCATTGTTTTGATGATTTTTAATGAAAGGGAAAGAGGGAGAATGAGGGAGAAGTATTTCTCATTCTTCCATTTCAAAACTCAAAAATTATTCTACCTTAAATTGAGGATAAAGAGAGAGAAATGATTTATTTTTAATTAAATATTTATTAAATTACATATTACCATATATTTGTGTTATAAGATTGATAACATAAAAGTTATATTAAAATTTTAATTTTTAAACTTATCTCTTCTTTCTATTTTAATTTTAACTCTTAAACAATAAGAAGGAAATTCCTCTTAATTATTTTTTACTTAACATTCAAACAATAAGAAGGAAATCTCCCTTTATACCTTCCCTTTCCTTCCTTTCCATTTCCTTTTCACCATTTCTCCTCTCCCAAACGATAGACCATAAGAGTTTCGTATATTAGTTGTGAAATTAGATATAGATCGTTCTCAAATAAAAATGGTAATTGACACAGATTTATGATTATAATTAGAAGTGTTGAAAAGCTAGAGTAGTAAAACATTATACACAAATGGTAAGAATTATTCGGGTTACACCAATAATTCTCTTCCTGGATAAGTCCAAATATTTTTTTGTTTAAGTTAGGTCTCACGAATTCATAGGAACTAAACTTCACACAATCGTAAAAAGGATCCAAACTCAATACAATATGATAAAAAGTAAAGTCTCGTATTATTAGAACTAATATTTATTAATAAAATATTTTTTATTTTCATTCATGCACAATGCTATTCCATTTCGGGCGCCAATCTACATCGATCAATTCTGTTAGCTCAAATAGAACCAAATACATATACAAAGAGTAAACATTAATATAAAATTAAAAAAATTGGATACTTAATTAAAGAAACTTTTTTTTGTTAAGGATCAAATAAATAATTGATCTACTTATTGGGGGTAAAAATGTGGTTTTATTAAAAAATTTCCCATTACCCAAAGTTAATTCATTGTGTTTAAATATTTATGTATAGCCAATAATAGTTGACTCAATTGGTATAATCAAATAGTTTCAACACAAAAGTTTTAGGTTTAATTCTTATTGATAATCCTTCATTGATAGATTATTTATATATAAGTATCATTATAAGCCCTTGTTGAATCTCGTGACATACTTTCACCTTGGAATATAGCAACTTTTCTCCTCTAAACTTTTTTCTACCAATTTTTTATTTATTTATGTGTACCTTCAACCAATTTATTTATGTGTACCTTCAACCAAAACATTAAAATAATTATGTGTAGTGTGTACCTAATAGTTTCGTAGAAATGGAAATTTTCAGGCAGATATTAGAGGGGTAGACAAGTTCACTTCATATATATATA
Source organism: Styphnolobium japonicum (assembly GCA_023212625.1). Classification (NCBI taxonomy): domain Eukaryota; kingdom Viridiplantae; phylum Streptophyta; class Magnoliopsida; order Fabales; family Fabaceae; genus Styphnolobium; species Styphnolobium japonicum. The sequence goes on along the minus strand of JALBWW010000007.1, from coordinate 5,302,208 downwards.
TATGCACCTAACACTGAACACAACAGCATGCATGAGCACGAGAAAAAGAATTGGTATAGTCATGGACTTACTACAACTCCAACTTTCCATAAGTTGGTGAATCTTAGCCATAGCCTATATCTGGTCATCTGTTTTATTATGAGATTAATTTCTCATTTTGTATGGTATCAGTTTTAGCTTACACCTTTCTGTGCTCCCATGATCACCTATATTTCTATATCTTTAATTATAGTATAAATAAGTGGAACAAATTTTTTGTTCGAACCTATATTTTAGATTTTTTCTTTTTCATAATTCATTCTTACAGTGGGGATAGCATATTCAGAAGACATATCTAAATATGAATATAAGAAAATAGCAATAAGCACATTTTTTCTCATTTCCCCCATTTCTTTTATCTTCCTTTGTTTTATAAAATGGCTCGTTGCAGTTTTTTTTTTTTTTTTTGAGTTGATGAAACATCATCTGTACTCTATAAAAGGTACAAGTTATAGTACTATTTAAATCATAAGGATGAGAATAAATAATTTATTGTAAATAACAAATAAATTTATTAAACATGGGATGATTTATAAAAATTTATAAAAATATTATGTTAAATAAATTAAACCAAGAATATTAAAATTACAAATAAAAATTTTAATTTTAATTTATTATATTAAGGTAAGGGCGGTCAAAATAAATATTTTAAGTTCCATTTAATAAGAGAAAATTTAATCAGAAAGGTAGAGATACAGATATTAAAAAAGTATTGACATAAAAATATACTTATTTGCTACTAATTAATAATTATAATATTTTTCATTATTTGATTAATTAAAAATATTTATGACATGGATAAAACTTATTCTCATACACACATACATATATATATAATTTTAATTTAATTCATTATTAGTGTAAAAAAATTATATTATTATTCAATTATATATTCACAAATCATTAAAAAAATTAATTTTTAAATAGTTATTTTCATATTCAAATTTTTTAAATAATGTGTCAATGTCTTATTAAGTAATAATATATAAAAAAAATTACAATTTTTTTATACTGACAATAATTTAAAATTAAATTATATATATATTATTTTATTTTATTCTTGTCTAATTTACAATATGACATAACAGTTATTTTTTTATAAATGATAATAGGGAGAATGATCAATTAATTTAGTTTATGGTGTTTCATTTTGATTTAATTATTAAATATCAAATATTAATTAATATAATTAATAATTTATATATAATTTATTAATAATTTATTTTATTTTAATAATTAATATATAAATAATTAAAAATAAATTATTAATTAAATTATTTTAATATTTAATTAATTTAATTCACCAACTAAAATAAAAATTTTATGTTTACAAGTCACAGTCAATTGTTATTCTTTCATGATAATCTACGCTCCGACTAATTAGCCGAGCCACGACAAAAGAAGCTGGGGCGGTAGGGACGCATACGATAAGGTCGGTCATACCGTACAATTATGTCAGATAATTGATGTGAACTTTTGTCTGCAATTGGTTTATTCATTCATATTTCATTAGTAAATTTCTTTGTGTGGGTCTTTATATCATTTAATTTAATTTAATTTAAAGGGTTGATCAAACAGTGACTGCAATTAATGTATTTGACTATTTGCATCCAAGCTCTTCCAATGCTTTGCAAGTATAGTGCAGGTGATAAAAAAAATCAATTTTTTTTTTGTCTTAAGACTTTAGATATAAAAAATTATATCTTTCGAGTTTAATCTAAATGTAATTAAATTTAATGTAAAATTTTTCATGAAAATATTTACAACAGATTAACGTCAAATAACATCTATAATTCAGGCCATTGAGTAAAAAATTTACAGACTACAAAAAAAAACACACATTTGTAAATTATTTTTTAAAAAATGAATAAATAGTAAAATGATACATTTGTATTTAATTTTAAAATTAATTAAAAGATGATAACATAAATGAACTAAAAATTATTTTAAATTTGGTGTCAAAATCTGAAAATAAAAAGTTACCTTAGCTTTTTTTTTTCTTTTTTGGGTTTTCCAATGATATTTTGCATTTAATTGAATAAAAGATTAATCTCATTTCGAATTATTGAACAAAACGGATAGAGTTCTCCCTAAATTAATATCTCTAAGAATTAAACTATTATTATTTTCTAGAATTCAAATAAATATTACCATTGCCATCAGTCAACATTAAGTACCTCAAAATTATCTTTATTAATAAGAAGGATGATAGTAGATGAAAATCAGATCGATATCTTAATCCATGTTCTGAGTGTTATCTTTGACGTGGTGTGTGCATGTGTGCACTGGCATAAGTTTAAGTTGTATACTTTTATTGCATGAAGGACAAAACTGGGGTTCGTAGGACTGACTTAATTAGTGCACATAATAAAAGTGCATTTTATACTATTCACACATGAGAAAAATGAAAATTAAAGAGTGGTTTAGTTTGTAAAATGAGTTATAGGTTGGCAAATTTTATTTATAATACAAGGATGTAAATTTTACTTAAAACACATTATGGTCATGACAAAATTAATATCCAAATAAGGATTAGTTTCATACTAAATATATATAAAAACACCTCTCAATTTTACCAACAAAAATAAGAAAAACGTGCTTTCGTTCTTAGAAAAAAAATAAAATACTAACCTCTCAAAAAACAAAAAAAGAAGGTTGGTATTTCTAAAATTTATAAATAAAATTTCTAGATGCAAGTAAGAAATAATTTGTTTACGTTTCTTTGATAATTATTATTTAGTGTTATTTGATACGTTATATTTTAGTTTGATGTGAACTTTTTTAATTGTCACTTAAATAAGCCCTTATCATGATAAAATAATTACAACAAAAGATGTCATTATTTCATTATAAAGTATGATTATCTTATTTTAAAAAAAATTGAGGTAACAAAAATGTTAACATATAGAATGGCCATTTTCTTACAACACAAGGACTACATTTTTTAGTGAGTTTTGCAAAGAGTGGTTAGTCAGATGATAAAAACATTAAATTTAGATACTAAACTAGTAATAATGTCTCATTTGACAAGGCATTAATTATTCCTTGTATTTTTTTGTTAGAAAGTCTGTTAAGAAAAAGGGTAGTGTTTTTTCCACGAATGTGGATAATATAGTAGGAGGTATAGATGAGATTACTTTGGTATTGGGGTGAACATAAGTTGGGTTGGGTTAGGTTTAAGATAATTTTGAACTCAATTTATTTATAAAAGTAGTGAGTTGAGTTTGGAGTTTTTTTTTTCTTCGATTCACTCATATGTGTGTTAGGTTGGTTTCAACCCGTGAGTTGAACTTGAACTTAAAAAAAATAACATGCTAAAATAGAAATCGAAATCTATTTTGAATAATATAACATAAGTTTTCAAATGACACAACATAAAATATAAATTTCAAAGTACATATAACTTTAGGATTACAATTACGATTAACACAAACAATCAACAAAGACACATATGGTGTAACACAATTAACCAATAACACTATAATCAATGCCTTTTTTCCTCTTTGATGTCTGTAAGTCAATAATACCATAACTTTAACTATAATTAACACAATTGTTAAAATAAAGGTAAGTTGAAACTAATAATGAAATAATAAGTTAATAAAAACTAAAATTTTAATCAGTTAAATGGAAAACATCTAAAATGATAAATTATTATAATCCATAACTTCATTTCTAACATCTAACATTTCAATTCTATTTATTTGAGCATGTACATTAATGTGTTTATAAAAGAGTCCTTAATTAGTTACGAGAACAAACCAATGTCTTAACAGTAGTAGGTTGCAAAGAATTACGAAAATTATTCAGAACTTGTCATCCAATACTAAATACAGTATAATTTTAATTTAAAATTTTTTAAGAAATTAATTATTAAAAAAATTATAAACTTATATAAGATTTTGAAAACCTTAATAGAAAGTGATAACACATCCCAAAATATATATATTTTTAAAAAACTTGAGTGAATTGAGTTAAGTTTATGCGGGTTTTGAGAGTTTCAACCTGCTATTCGACCCATACTTCGTAGGTTTAACTATTTTAAACTCAATACAACTCATATACTTAAACTAATCTTTCAATTATGAGTTGGGTTAGGTAAATCTGTATGAGTTCGTAGGTTTACCTGATCCATTGTCCATATCTCGATACCCATTTTTTTTAGTACTAATATTTAATATGAGTTGTCAATTATTTATTAATTACTATTTATATTTAATTAACTTTTAAATAGTTATTATTTATTATAAAATATATAATTAATAATTAATAATTTACTTTAAATACTATACCTATCGGATACTATGAAAACTCTATTTTTTTATTTATATAAAACCCTCTCCTTTCAAATAAAACTGATATTTGATCCCAAATCTGTGCACCTACTGCAAATGATTTTTACAACTGACAGGTTGCAGAGTAACTAATTGGTGAAAAAAGGAGTGGAAATTTCGAGTCACATATTGTGTGATTTTATTTTAAATTGGCAGTTGCAGATTATTTGATTTGATTTTATATTCATTGAAAGTTGTCGTTTCTCTTAAACTATTTATTTATTGGTCCAATAATTTAACGTAGCAGTTGGAGAAGAGAGGTTGAGGGTTAACAAATGCCCGGCAGTGCGTGGTAACCAAGTGGGCAAATGAAAGTACTTCAATCAGTACGTACTGCACTACTAGGTTCACGTAGTGCCAAGGAGCAGTTATTGCAATTAATTGATGCAATTCATTAGTTATAGATTTTTCTTCCTTTTACCTTCACCTTCGCTTTTCTTAGCTACCACTGACTGACCTTTAGATTTTTGATGTGCAAGATAAACCTTTATTATAGTTAGGCATTTGTTAACGATTGTCTTTATGGTATTGGTAAAGGAATTAAAATAAAAATTATTAAATATAAAAAAATTAGTATCTTAAAAATTCAAGAATTATTTGTTTTTTTCATTAAATAATTTAAATAACTTATTAAAAAATATGTAATACTTCTTAAATAGTAAACATAAAATAATGGTTACCAATACCATTATAGTTAATGTTGTAACAACATAGGATATAATTTATAGGTTTGTTAACAGTTATATGAGTCAACCCCTTCCATAATTAAAGTTTTGGTGCCATGTGGGTTAAGATGAAGTTTATCTGCAATTCAAACTACCAAAACAAATTTTTGTTTTTCTTCAAAAAATATTTGTTTTGGTAGTTGGGGCCGGTAGATAACTAGAAGCAATCATGTGATTCGAGCACAAACCTAACAGAGAGCAGCATTAATTGATTTTAAGGTTACTTTCACACCTCTCTCTACTTTATCTTTTTTTTCATCTAATTCCATGCACCGGTTTGTTCATCCATTAAGGAAAGCAAAAAGAGGAATCCCAAAAATTCCAGAGGAAAGAGGTATATTGCTTTCTTTGTTTTAAAGCTTTTGTCGGTTTCTTGTAAGACAAGTTTTGGCAAGAAAGGCCGGGAAGAAGAAAAAAAATAAAGATGAACAATGGGATGAGAATAATAAGAAACTATGAGCTACCCTCGCAGGAGCGATCTTCACTCTTCGTAGAAGATAGCTAATAAAAGAAGGGTCTGGATAAGTATTTAATATTTTTAAATAAATTTATTTAATTATTTAATAAAAATAATATTTAATGTTTTTTTATTCATAATATATTAAATATTTTTATTTATATATTAAATATTTTTTATTTTAATTCTTTAACAAGTACACTAAAATCACACTTAGCAAAAGTCATAAAATAAAAGTAAGGTTGGTTGACTGAGAAAAAATACACTTAAATATTTAGTAAGGTTGAAAATGAATCGCATTGAGTCGAATTAGGTTGGACTCAAGCTTGACTTAATAAAAAATTGAGCTTATTTCAGAATAAGTTCAATTCACTTTAAATTTACGAGTTACTCAAATTTAATGAGTTAATATCAAGTCTTATATTAATTGAGTTTCTTAAGTAATAGTTAGGTTCAAATTTATAATTCCATAAATTTTATCTTTTAAAATAAATTTAGTTTAAAAATAATTTAGTCAAGCCAAAATAAAATAAATATTAATATATATATATATATAATTAAAATATTATTAGTAGTAGTAATATTTGTAAAAAATAACTATATACATATATTGAGTTAGTTCATAAACTAATAAACTAAACATAAAAGTTTAAACTTAACTCATTTAATAAGTGAATCAATTTTTTTAATTAACTAAATTGTTAACGAACCAAGCAAGTAAGATCATCAGCTTCATCTACTTATTTCCAATCCAACCCTAATGTTCAGCATACTCAGCACAAAAGCACAACTAAAAGTATATATAGGTAACTTAGATGTCAGCATAATGTCAGCATAATGCTTACATATCACACTTACAACAACCACTTGGATGTTCTACTTTATATCTTTAATTTACTCCATTTTTTCTACATTTGGCCATTCATGGTTGCATAATCCATATCGTCTCCTCTTCTATTCGTACTGTTTACAAGTATCCGGTCTCTGAAAAAGTAAGCATGTTGCTTTCTTTTTGAATTCGTGGTGTCACATTACAAGTATGCAAACAGAATGTCAACTTTAAAAGCAGAAACAACAAGGGCTCAAGATTAAATTCAGACAAGCTGAGAATTACTTTTATTTAGTTGCATATTCTATATCAGCTTCAATTTAATTATGTAGATTTAAATCACTAATTAAAAGGGAGTTGCTATGGTATAAGAGCTTTTTATTTTAATTTTTTATACCAATTTTGATTAGCTGTGAAAGATTTTATTAGTTGTTAATTTTTGCAATAAATACTTGAAGTTCATCAAGTATAATCAATAACCCATAAAATGTTTGACAATTAATTAGGATATCATATTTAGAAGGAAAAAAAAAAAGAACTTGCATACAAGAGCAATTATTGCTTTTCAAATTTTCAAGCTTTGGTTATAATAATTCCTTTTTTTGAGAAATGCTTAGGTACCCAAGTTTTTTTTTTTTTTGAATATCAGTACCTTTATTAGTTATCGAACATTTTATTAGGAGGTTACTCTAGTAATTATATTGTTTGTTAGGATACCAATACTTAAAGTGAGTTATTAAACATTTATTAATTGCTAATTATATTTAATAGGCTTTCAAACAATTATTGTGAAACTAACTATTAATAAATATTTGACAACTCACTTTGAGTACCATACCCGTTATGATACCATAGCAACTCCCTTTCATTTTTTTGTTGTTGCGAGAGGTATCCTTAGACTCTTTGAGTATGAGATTAATCCCCTTTCGGGCTGTGAAGTGTTATAGTAAAATCATCTCAATGACTCTCAAGATTTGAACCTATGACCTCCTCCTATAGGGAGCCGTTTACCACTTTAACCAACCACTTATTAATCATTTCATTGGTTGTTGGTTATACTTGCTAAACTTCAAATATTTATTGTGAGAACTAGTAACCAATAAAATACTTCACAACTAATCAAAGTACTATTACATATAAATAAATAAATAAATTGGGCACTGTAACAATTCTCTTTTATTTTTAAGTTTTTAAGAATTATTCTAGTATACATATTTATTTTCCTTTTTTTGGGTATCATTATTTAGGATGAGTTTTCAAAATATTTATTAATTGTTGATTATATTTTAACTTATAAATATTTATTGTAAAACCAACCATAAATAAATAATTAACAACTCAATTTGATTACCATACCTAGTAACTCCCATTGTTTTGTCTATGAATGTTGTTTCTTATCTGAAAAAGAAAAAAACAAGAAATTTAAATCAGAAATCACTAAGGCCCAATTTAACGGACCAAATTAGGCTTGAAATTGAGTCTTAGAATTGAAATTAGACCTCCCAATTTCAATTATCATGTTTGATGTGTATATTAAAATTAGACTTAGAATTCTAATTATGAGTCAAATTTTATGGAATTAAAAAATAATTAATTTATAATACTCTCAATTTTTAGCTTAAACATTAAAAATTACAATTCAAAGTACCTAGATTTTTATTTTAAATATTAAAAGGTAACAGTTAAAAACTATCAAATAACTATTGTTGCGAGTAACCATCGTCATCAACATAATTCGGCTAAGCCGGCGACAGCATGCTTCAGCAACATTGCCACTACGCATGCAAGCCACAGTTGGCCTCTTATTATTGTCGTCGTCGCACGTGCAATAGTCAAATTGCTGCACTTATTTTAATTACTGGCGTTGACGTCCTACAATCACTTTCGTCACGGGCATCATTCGGTCACTGTGGTTAATGACGTCTTTTAGTTTGTCGATTGCTGTAATATAGTAATGCAAGCTTCATTAATTTTTAATATAATTTTAAATTATTATTTATGAATTTAAATTTATTTATTATATTTTTATAAATTTTGACAAATTATTCAAATAATAAAATTTTAATTTAGTTTAAAATTATCATTTTAAAATATTAATTCTTTATTTATTATAAATATTAAAATTAAGATTCTTATTATTTTTAAGGGTTTAATTTCTATCAACTGTCAATGTAAAGTTTCTTCACACTGTCATCTAATCATGTGTTGCAAAATCATTAAAATAGTTAGACTTTTTAGGTAGTTGTTGTGATAGTCAACTCTTTTATTGATTTGATAACACATGATTAGATGATAGTGTAAATTTTTTTTACACTGATAGTAAATAAAAATTAAACTCTATTTTTAATTCTAATATAAATAAAATTAAAATTAAAATTAAAATTAAAATTAAAATTATCCACTATAATTCTATTTGGTCATTCGGACGGAGGTAATTGAGGACTTCCAAGTGCCAGATTTTCAGATATCATTGTAAGGCATTAGTTATAAAAGACCAGCAAAAATTACCAAAAAAAGAGGCCCAGCAAACGAAACGGCACCATAATCTGTTTTTGATTCGTCATTTGTCATATCTTAAAAGTTGTAAGGATGGAAATAAGTTAGGTTAGGTTAGACTTTATTCTAAATAGGTTTGGTCTGTTTTAAAAAATATTAACCTTAGTCTAGCATGTTACTTATCATAGACTTTTTTTTTTAAAACTTGGTATGACTTTTTTATAAAAACTTAAAAGCCTGACTTGACCTAAAGGCCTATTTAAAGACCTATATTGCATAAAGGATTTTGAATAAGCCAACAGATTCAAATTTTATAAGTTTCAAATATGTCTAACCTTTAACAAAATTATTGTATTGTATATAAAATAAATTAACTATATTAATATATAACTATTAAATCATATAAATATTATAAAATTTTAATAATATGCTATTATAATAAATAAATAAGTTAGTCTATTAAGCTTAATAGGTTTTTTTAAAGGCTTAAGTCTAAGCTTATTTAGTTAAATAAGCTTTTAAAAAAATTTAAATTTAACTTATTTAATAAATAAATTAAATCAAAGTAAATCAAAAATAAACTAAATCGTAAATTTCTATTACACAACTTAACTTATTTTTATCCCTAATTGCAACTTTGTATTGCAAATTTGCAATAGACCCCCCACTCAGTCTCTCCTAGCCTCTCTCAATTTTTTGTTTTTTGTTTTTGTGGCTGGAAAATGTAAAGCACAAAAGGTTAAAAAAAATATCCTTTTTTCTTCAATCGTTTTTTGTGGTGCACACTTTGGAATTTTTATTTTTTTATCATTACACTTCTTGGATTTGAATACTCTGTGGCTCTTTGTGTGTCTCTCGCACAGTCTTACTCATCCTTTGCAGCAATAGAAGGTGAAGCTCTTCCCCTCCCTTGGTTTTTATAATCTTACTTTTGATTTGATTGACATTGACTTTGGATGAGGAAACCATGGACTAATAAAATTTTGGATTTTTTTACCCCCCAAATTTCTGCTAGAACTTTGGAGGTGCAAATGGCTTCCATTGTAGCAAGCTTGCCGCCACCACTGCTGCTCCATGATAGAAAATCATATCCAGGGAACTTCCAAAGTTCCCCTCTTTCTCTTCTTGCTGGTAACCCTTTGTTTTTGGTTTTTTTCTTTCAAATTTGAAATTTTTATTCCAATAGACACTATATCAAACTCGTTTTTCTTACGTGATACTTGTTTAAAATCTCCAATATAGATGTTTCAGTGCGAAGAAATGAAAGTGTGGCATTATTTAAAACGTTGGTTTTGACTTAAAGTAGGGTTTTTTAAGCGTAGTTAGTTTAAGTCAAAATGATTCATCTGGCGGAGATGCTGAACCGTCAGTTCTAGTTTCAAAATGAAAATTTTGATTATGACAAAGATGTCCATTGAGGGAAAAAAAGTTGGATTATTCTATGGAATGTTCTGGCCAAATTGTACTAACTCTCCTAAAAGCTTAACCTCGTGGGTGGAAGCCCTTGAATGGTTTTCATGTAACACAAATGATATAATTACAAAGGTTGAATTGTAGAATACCAGTATAGAATTTGGCAATTGGTAGAAAGGGTTTGATGGCTTCTTGTCATGATATATGCACTCTAGCACTATGTAAAATTCATGAGCATTTGCTCTAGCTTGGATACAATAAAAGAAAGTTTTGTATGTTTGAAATATAACTTTCATGCACAAAAAGCTCAATTTTGAACTTCAGTGGCTTGCTGTTCTATGGAGCTATTGTGACTATGTCCTGGTCCTCATCACACCATTCATTTGATTACTTTTAACTTCTCCTGCTGATGTGTGTTATATGTGTTTGTGTCTCGTTTTTATGTTTCTGATTCCTGATTTCCGATTTGCCCACTTCACAGGGAGACGGAATCATGTTAGTTTTGTTGTGAAGGCTTCTGGAGAAAGTTCTGAATCTTCAACTTCCCTTACTGTTTTAAAGTCTGTTCAGAATGTTGTGAGTTTCTTCTCCCACCTTCCCCTCCTTTTGCCTCTCTTTCATAGAGACTGAAAAAGTACTATATTACCTAAGTTGCTGTCTGTTTTTTCTTTGTTGATTTAAAAACAGTGGGATAAACCTGAGGACCGGGTTGGACTAATTGGTTTGGGCTTTGCAGCTATAGTAGCACTTTGGGCATCAGCAAATTTGATTACGGTAATCTTCACCACTTTTACAGTATTGTACTATTTTGGAAAATGAATACATGATTGTAAAATTTTAAAAATGAACTATTGAGATACGGACTGATATGACCACTATTACAAAGAATTAGAATTGAAGGTGTAAACAAATCCATTTGGGTTATCTCATTTGAGCTTTAAATAAATGTCTATTTATTGAGGTTTTGGAAACCTCTTTTAAGTTTAAACTGCTATACAATTATATTCCTTCTTTCCTATTGAGTCTGTACATTTTTTTTCTCAGGAATAAAAAGGAAGAGTCTGTAAATTTTATCCTTCTGCTTGTGCCAATCTGATTTTGTTTTTTCTTTTATGATTCTTGTATATAGGCCATTGACAAATTGCCACTTATCCCAAGTACACTGGAATTAATTGGAATACTGTTCTCTGTGGTAAGTGCTGTACTTCATACTTGACGTGGCTGTGAATAACTCATGAGGAATAAAAGCACCATAAGATGAGATCATTCAAATGTATTTTTTCTATATGAATCAGTATGTTTTTATTAATTTCGATTCTTAATTTATTTAAATTGGCCAGTAATTTGAACTTCTCTTTCTATTTCAGTGGTTTACTTACCGTTATCTCTTATTCAAGCCTGACCGGTAAGAATTTTGGTGACCATTATTCGGATTTCCATTAGTTTATCTGATATTAACTACTGTTATAAATAAGATAATTCACTGGTCCTTTTCAATATTAACCACTTGAGTGATTAATCCTGTTATAAAGTGGTTAACGAGTAACTACTAAATAAAGAGATTAACCACTCAAGTTGTTAATGAAACTTTCTTTTTCAGAAATAATATCATTCACTGGTCCTTTTCAATAGAAATCCCAAACAATTGTTTAGCTGCTAGTGCACTCAGTTTGCAAGCAACTTCACTTGAATATTTTCTTGATACAGGGAAGAGCTTTTTCAAATCTTGAACAAGTCAGTATCAGATATCTTGGGCCAGTGAGCTGTGCCGCCAAAATGTTACCCTAGATTGTGATTTCAAATACAGATTCTCAGCGGCAAAAGGTATTTTCTTTTGGGATGATTGGGTGAAAGAAGGGGGAGGGGAAAGTGGTTTTGTTTCAGGTCTTTACAGCTATATTTAAATGACAGTGCAAGGATTTTTTTTTACTTGGTTTAAGACCGTTGTATTACGTCAGTGAATTAAAGCTTATAGCTATTGTAGCTTCTCTTTGTACTGGACAGAATAAGATAGGGTAATGAATAATGATTCTAATGAAGATCCCTTAAGCATTTGGATGTAGTTAATAGGAGATCAATTGAGAATATAATCTACCAAATACCAAGAGAAGATGACCCCCCTTGTCAAAGAAAGATTGGACCGTAGTGGAGTACCCACATTTTAGGTGTTGTTTTTTTTAGTTTAATTTCATTTCACCTTGTAAACTATATTACTAGTGGGCATGCACCTGGGCAGAACATTTTCAAGTATTAGTGTTAACTATTCACCATTTGTAAGTTTAAATTGTGTATCTTAGATTAGAAATGTAGTTTATATCCAAAAGCGATGTATTCAAGCTTTTAAAAACGATGTATTCTGCAGTCCTTGACAAAAAAGAAAAAAAAAGGAAAAAGAAAGAAAGATATTTTGCGATGAGTGTTTAGAAGTCTGTAAATAGTGTACGTCAAATCTTCGGTTTAAGACTTGGCAGCCAACAATGGAACTACATTCTCGTTTTAAGATAATACAGTCATGCTATCACTTCAACACCACCGAAAACAAAAACCAAACTTCTCATCATTGTATAACAATTACTGAACGAGCTAGTAGTTCAAAGCTTGTTTTATTCATCAATCCTCTATTCAAATGTCTTCTATTTCTTCCATAGAGAAGATAGAGAAGACCTCAACATCCCTGTTTTAACTCTCCCCCCTGTTCAACCTCTTTTCTGTTTCATCTTCTCTTTTCGAAGTCCATGTCTGGTATCACTCATTTGCCACACAACAAATCCCTCACGAGCTAAGATGGTTCTCTTGCCTCTCTTTTAACATTTTAATATTACCCTCATCTCATCTATAACCTTTTCTGTTTATTTTGTGCTCATCTAAACTTGTGCTTGTTGATATCAGCCACACTCTCGTCAAATACTTTTCCAACGGTCTTATGGTTGTCTACTATTTTTTTTCATTATATTCACATCACATCGTTTCAATTTTATTAATAATTTTTTTAATAGTTATTAGTTATTGGGTAAGAATTTTTGAGCAATTGAACGCGTTCAGCAAATCCCTATAAAAAAATAGATCAATATCTGCACAACAATTAAAATGATATAAAAATTATACTATTCTTTTTATGCGCAAACTAAATACTGACAAAGTATTTGCAATTTAAATTTAACTATGATATAATATATAATACATGAGTATAAGAGACAAATACACAACTGTAACTCATGGAGAAAAAGTAATACCTACATAACTAAGGAAAAATTAAAATAATTGGACAAAGTTGTAATAAACATTTTTGTATCATTTTTAAAATATTGGCATAGTTATTAATTTCGGTGCAGGATTCTCAGCATAAAAAAGAGACTAGATCTTAAGAAAAATCTAAATAATATAAAAATTGAACAATTTTTTTTTAATGTGCAAATAACATGTTTATGGTTACCGGAATCAAGCTCTGGTGAAAGCTATTCTCATATATGTGATGTATGTAAAATGAGTTAAAAGATGTATCAATCAAAAATACAAAATGAGTTTTATTATAATATTTTATTAAATTAAAAAGATTTTTTTTTGTAAGTTTAACGTAGTTAATCGAATGAGTTAAAATTTTAAAGGAGGTTAATGTAATTTTCTTCTAAAAATTCTACCCACTATTTTTTTTTTTTGAAAAATAATAATAAGAGATTAAAATGATTGCGTTGCATTCGATACGAGCAGAAACTCTTAGAATCGCTTGTGAGAATCGAGCGCATAGTTTTGATTTTGTAGAGCTCATAGAATCAAACCCACTTTCTTCTTCTCAAGCGCACACCCAAATTATACTATCCTTCATTTCACACCATTTTCACCCACAATTTTGTGTTTTTGTTTTTTGAATGATTATTTTTGTAAATGAAAGTTGCTAATTCAACCATAAGCTCAACCAGTTGAAACCATGATTTGATTCCTGGATCCAACGCAGTCGCTTCATCAAGGTTCGCTTCTTTTAATAATGATCTTTTCCCTTCGCGAATTCAATTCCTCTGCATTGATCTCTGTCTTTAGTGTTTTCAGATTACATATTTCTCTCAATTTTTTTTTAAATGCAGATGAATGATTTTTGGATATATAACTGTTTTTTTTGGTTTGGTTCATGAATTAAATTTGGTTTTTATTTTATTTTTATATATGTTATGTTGTTCACAATTTTGTGGGATCTGAAATTGAAAATAGAATAGAAATCAGAGACGTGGGTGTGTTTTGAATTGGTAATGTGCATCATGGGTCGACTTTATTTTGGTTTCCAGCTTTGGAGATGGAGTGGTTTGGTAGGAAAAATACGTGGGGCAACTTCCCTGATTTGGCGGGAGCAGTGAATAAGCTTCAGGAGAGTGTGAAGAATATTGAGAAGAATTTTGATACTGCTCTTGGGTTTGAAGAGAAGTCTGAATCCAGCAATGAAGGTAATTTACATTTTTCAAGTTCCTATAACTCCTCTTTAATGGATTTCTTTATGATATGTGAATTTTATGATTGAGGTAGATAGATGCAAAGTTCATTAGCCAGTGTAAACTAGGAGTTTTGGATGTTTGGATCAGTGAAAAGTTATTAATTTTTGAAATGGGATTCATGTTATAGGGAGTTTTCACACTGATTATAGCTATGCCCTTTGTCTTTGTCTTCCAGCTGCAGGATCACGGCCTATACCTCAAGACACAAAAGCCTTATTTAATCCTGTTATGGCTCTTATGGGCAACAATAGTGAGGAAAGTACTGAAAAAACATCTGAAGAACTTGAATCCTCTCAACAAGAATCTGGAACTAAGAAATCATTGGAAAAATCTGAGTCTCCAGATCATATACCTGTGGCTGAGATAAAAGAAGGTGTTGAAACTGATAACGCAGCCTACACAACAATTGAAGAAACCACTGTTCAGAAAAAAAATGAAGTGGTTAGGGTAGAAGAAGATGTTGAGCAGACAGAGTCAGCAGATGGAACAACTGCACAGAATATGGACCATGGAAAGGCAGAACACCATTTTCCTGAGATGCCTGTTGAATTGTCTGAATCTACCACTCAGAATGTTGAGAGTTCAGATTCTGTTGTCATTCATCAAGAGAGCGAGATTGCTGAAGTGGGAACCTCTGAAAGTCCAGTGTCAATGCAAACCAAGCCTGTTAATCTTGAAGAGGATCAAGTAGAGGGTAGTACTAGCGATCCTGGTGAGTCACATGGTATTAGTGATGCGCAAGAAAAATTTCAAGTCGAGACAGAAGAGGAGAGTAAAGAAGAAGAGAGGGTGCAAGCAGAGGAAAGTGTAGGGAGAGTTTCTTCCGTTCACCCTGTGGCATTAGGTGACAGTGAGAAAAGAGATGAGACTGATACTTCTGTTCTACATTCTGTGGCTATTGAGGAAACTAATAGTGTCGAACAATCATATAATGAACACTTGTCCAGTGCTTGTCCATCAAATGAGTCTTCTGAGGTGGTATCTGAATTGGGTTTGTGTGAAAATGAAGCAACTGTTAAAGCAAATGAAGGGGACCACTTAGGCAATGATGTTGAAATTGACATGAAAGAGCAGCGTTTGAGTTCGGTAACAAATATGTCTGACTCAGATTCTATGCCTGAACTGGAGAGGGTGAAGAGGGAGATGAAAATGATGGAAGCTGCGCTACAAGGTGCTGCAAGACAAGCTCAGGTATTTCATTTGCTGCTCATAATCATGAAGCAATGATAGCTTTTGTGATGCGCATTTCATTTTTATGTTGGAAGTGCCTAGATGGCAAGACAATGTATGGCTCAGGTCTTGTCATTTTTTGAGCATGAGAATCATGATTGCATGGTCTCTACGTAGCCTTTGTTATAATTGTGAAGTTTTTCTTGGGCCTTTGTCCTTTTCTTCTTAGTTAAGGGTATTAGGTGCTATCAATTATTTTCTGGACAAGATATTTTATGAAGCTGCTTTACATTAAAAATGGTCATGAAGATTGTTAAGTGGTGTTCAGATTGTTAATTTTCTAATCCCCTTTGTCATAAATGTCTTCTTGCCCTATTCTGGACTGATTGAGAAGGGACAATAGCAAATTGTTTCTTTCTAGCATCAATTGTGAATGTTTTCTTTCCGTGATGCACATTAAAGTTGAACTTAAATCCTGTTTTAAACTTTTACCCTCTCACAGTTCTTGAATTTTTTAGCTCCTAATGGACTGACTAACTCTGCCAAACATGGATGCATACCCTTTTCTTCATCTATAACCAGCTAACATCTGACTTCCGCTTGTCAAAGATGATGCAATTATCCTATCAGCAAGGTGGAGTTTTCATTAATTGCTAAAAATCATTTGATTTTTCTGTATATTTTTTTTTGGATGTCTCCATTTGTTCAAGGAGCTGCATGCATGGTCCAATTATACTACTAATTCTTTATCTCCTATGTTCATCTTTTGCAGCCATTATAGTGTTTGCAATCTTGAAATTTCTGTTAATTCTCTTTTTCAGGCTAAAGCTGATGAGATTGCAAAATTGATGAATGAAAATGAACAATTTAAAGCTGTGATTGAGGATTTAAAGGTATGTTTATTTTTTTAGTACGTTATAGTTGGTGTAAAACATAAATTATGTTGTAATGCTTGCAGATAAAACTATTTATTTCAGTTCTAGTTGCATAGAACATAAATTGCAGATAATTAGTTTAAGTCATTAAAATTTTTTATACAAGTATTGTTTGTGTTATCCTTGTCACATTATCTCTATTGTTGTAATGTTTTGAATTTTTTTCTTATGACATGTAACAATTTTCCTTTCCACATCTTTCTAAAAACATCAATTTTTGCTTCTGTAAATTAATTGGGATGTGTTCTCTTTTGCATTTTATGATGTGTTGCTCACTGTCCTGCTTCCTTTGAAATATTTATATTTGATTGCTGATAATTGTGGAACAGAGAAAATCTAATGAGGCAGAAGTTGAGTCTTTGCGAGAGGAATACCATCAAAGGATTGCAACTCTTGAGAGAAAGGTATCACTTGTTTTTATTTGTCTTTGTTCTTAGTTAACAAAGTTGTCAATAATGTAACTCAGAAGCATGGTTTAAGTCCTGTGCATAGTATTTTCAATCTGTACATTGAAATTCTGATTGACTTTTTGGCCACAGCAACCAACAAAATATGCTGCAAATGACAGAAGTACTGTTAAGGCATCATGTGTAACTTAAGATATTGTTTGCAAGATTCTTTTCATATGTGATTCACTTCCGACGCTGATGCTATGTAGCCTGCAGGGTGCTTGTGCCTTTTGAGGGATGAAGCTTGAATTTCACTTAATACTAAAAGGGGATCAATAATATGGTTTATAATGATGCAATATATATATAGCTTATGGATTTATACTTCTGTCCATATTTTGCATAATTTCAGGCTTTTGGTTTGTTTCAAGGAGCAATGGACACCTTGTTTGAAGACTCAGAACTATAATCTAAAGAAACAGGAAAAAAAGAGGGTTTCAATGAATTGCTTTGTTAATGACTTAATGCAGTACAATTTGTTTGTTCTTTCTTTTATGCTTTGTCCATTTTGTGAGCCAGTGAAGGTGTACCAATCAAATTCTTGCACTGTCAATGCATATTAAACATGAAATTCCCATGAAATCATAGTGAAGGCACTATAATTTCAATATTAGGGAGCATTGGCATTTTAAGCATTGGAGATTGTTATTAGCAATTCATATGGCTCTTGAAAAATGTGATTTATCAAAGTGGATTATTGGGGTTATGCATATGTTTTGAAGTGTAAGCTATCTAATTTCAGCTATAACTGTTATGGGATTTTATGCATTGTGTGTGAATAATTGCAGGTGTATGCTCTCACCAAGGAAAGGGATACGCTTCGCCGGGAGCAGAGTAAAAAAAGTGATGCAGCTGCTCTCTTGAAGGAAAAGGATGAAATAATTAATCAAGTTATGGCAGAAGGTAGAGCAGTTGGAAACCAAACCTAAATCTGCATCATCGAGACTTTAGTGGATACAGAACTCTTCTGTATTTATTATTGATGTCTTTTTAGGTTTGAGTGTATGGACGGACTTTCTTAGAATTTCCAGCTAAGTTTAAAGTGACAAAAACTATAGAACTAAATTGCTCAGTAGGGAACTTGTGTCCACAACTTTATTGGATTGGGGAATTGTGCCTTGTCTGGGACATTAGTTTGGATTTCTATAAGATGGATATGCACAGTTATTAGATTACTAAACGCTTTATCAAAACACTTCAAATCTTTATGGTTGAGGAAGGTGAAAGCATTTAATCAATGCAATTGTGTGGCTGCTACTTTGGTGTTTTCAAGGTTAGAATTGGAAAGGGAGATGAAAACAGTAGGACAGGTAGGCTTGGGATCTGAGATTATTGGAATTTTTTTTTTAATATAGTTTCAATTTTTTATGCTCAGAGAGGTTTTGTTAGTTCCTTTGAATGGGCAATGTGAGGCATACTTCAGCAACCTAATACATGTAGTCTTTGGCTTTGCAACAGTGTTGAAAAGGATTGGACAAGGTCTATAGGAGAGAAAAGAGGATTGAATTGGGGAAGGCTGATGTACATTATGAAGTTGAGTTTAAATTTGATCTGCATCAGTGTAAAACTTTTTACACTATTAATAAACAAGAGAGTGCCACATCATTGCAGTAACTAAGGTTTTTCACCGACAGTAAAAGCGTTCGGAGAATTCCAAAAAAGGCACTTGATAAAAATATTTACGATGAAGGAACAATATCACTCCAAGTGGTTTTTTCAAGCCTGTTTAAGCCAATTATTATGCATAATAACCACTTCAAGTGGTTTATTTTTCTTTCATTGTAAATATTTTTAACAAGAATTCCTTATTTGGAATTCTCCCTAGCTTTAAACTGTTTTTTAAACAGGTGTCACCATCTTGTTCACTGGTAGTGTAAAACTCTCAACACTTTCAGTGGATCAAAATTATTAATGTTCTCTTCTTGGGTTGGAAAATGAATAATTTCATCTGAAAGGCATTGCTGTTGTAGTTAAGAAGTTTTTCCATTGGAGCATGTTAACAGTTTAATTATTGGAGATTATAGAGGTCCTTTTTTTATTTTTTATTTTTTATATTAGACTGTCTCTCATCTCAGGTGAAGAGCTTTCCAGAAAGCAGGCTGCTCAGGAATCTACAATTAGGAAACTAAGGGCTCAGGTATGCAGGCTACTTACTGCATTTTCTTCAATATTTTTTCTATGCCTAGATATTATATTTATTTATATGTTTTTTGAAAGCTAGATAAGAGAGCTTGAGGAGGAGAAGAAAGGTTTGACTACTAAACTTCAGGTAATTGAATTCTGAAAGTTTTCTTGAAAGTTATTATTAGCTGGTAACTTTTCTGAATAAATTGAATTCTCTTCACTCATCATGGGATTCTAGAAACAGAAATTTCATGCAGTATAAATTGTACAGCACTGTTTCACCAAACTATTTGAGTTCACTTGTTCAGGTTGCTTATCTCTTTGCAAAGTATCTTCTTTATGATAAAATTTAACTTAAAGAAATCCTGTCTTACTGCATGTAGTTTTTGAAAGATCATATTTCTGTTAAAAGTTATTTATTATTTAGCATGCTACAATGGACAATCCTCTATATTGTTGAAAGAGTCAAATTCTTTTATTTTCGAGCAGCATGTTTTAACAATCCTCATATGTAGTAGTTCTTTTAATTGAAACCGCTGTTTGGTTAATGGCATTTAATCCAGGTGGAGGAGAATAAAGTAGAGAGTATCAAGAGGGACAAGACCGCTACCGAGAAGTTGTTACAAGAAACAATAGAAAAACATCAAACAGAACTTGCAGCACAGAAAGAATATTATACTAATGCTTTGGCTGCTGCTAAGGAGGCTGAAGCATTAGCGGAGGCACGTGCCAACAATGAAGCAAGAACTGAGCTTGAGAGTCGTCTAAGAGAGGCTGAGGAACGTGAATCTATGCTGGTCCAGGCACTTGAAGCATTAAGGCAAACGTTAACTAGAAAGGAACAGCAGGTTTTTGTTATATTTTCTGTCACTCTTTTTACTAAGTTGACTTTCTCAGGATCTTGCTTTTAAAGTTTTTATGTCTTAATCCATTTTCAGGCAGTCTTCAAAGAAGATATGCTTCGCAGAGACATTGAGGATCTTCAGAAACGCTACCAGGTGCGCTCCCTTGCTCTCTGCTTGTGTTTTAACTGTTTAACTTTGAGGATCTTGCTTTTCCTTGTTTTCTTCAAGTTGTAGCAACTAAATTTATGCTTTTTGTAGTTTGCATAATTTATTTAGTGTTTTATCTAGGCAAGTGAAAGACGGTGTGAGGAACTGATTACACAAGTTCCAGAATCTACAAGGCCACTTTTAAGGCAAATTGAAGCCATGCAGGTGAATACACAATTACACATGTGATCCAAGATTACTTTTCCTTCAGTTTTTAGTTCAGCTGCATGGGGTTTGTATTTGACTAGAATTCACCATGATAACAGGAAACAAATGGCAGAAGGGGAGAAGCATGGGCTGCTGTTGAAAGAACTCTCAATTCTAGACTTCAGGTCTTTAAAATACTTTCTGAATTTAATTTTTGAAAGTTTCCCACTGGATATTAATGTATTTCTTTATCTTTTCCTATTGATTCTACAGGAAGCAGAGGCTAAAGCTGCAGCTGCCGAGGAAAGAGAGCGGTCTGTGAATGAACGCTTATCTCAAACCTTGTCTCGAATTAATGTCCTTGAGGCTCAGGTTCTGCAATTTCTTGAGTGAAATCATGTCTACAATGGTGGTCTTGTATAAGTGTGACTTACTTTAGCAATAAATTACAGATTTCATGTCTTAGAGCCGAACAAACTCAGTTAAGCAGGACACTTGAAAAGGAGAGACAAAGGGCAGCCGAAAATAGGCAGGAATACCTTGCAACAAAGGAGGATGCTGACACTCAAGAAGGTCGCGTGAGACAGCTTGAGGAAGAGATTAGAGAAATTAGGCAGAAACACAAGCAAGAGTTACAGGAGGCATTGGTGCATAGGGAACTTCTACAGCAGGTGAAGCTTCTGCTTCTGGATTTCAGAGTTAACATTGTTAACCATGTTACATGAAGCTCTCTCTTTCTTCTTCAATTAAATTTCTCATCTCTTTCATTTCTCAAATAACTTGGGAAATGGAAAGAACCAGCCAAAGAGAGATATTTGGTTTCATGCTGCATGTCCTTTTTTGTGAAAGTAACTTAAGAAAGGCCACATACTTTTTTTATGGACTTTTCAACATTATGTGGATGGTTGGAATGAAACAAATGTTGGTAACCTGATATAGAATAATTGGGCAAGTTATATCATGAGGTCTGGTATTGCTGGTAACAATCTTAAATTCCAGCCACCTTATTAGAACCTTTGTGATTATTGTTTGTCTAGTTCCTGAATTAAGCACTTCATTTTCACCAGGAGATAGAACGAGAAAAGGCTGCTAGATCAGATCTGGAGAGGAATGCTCGTGATCACTCTGCTCCATTATCAGATCAAACTACCACAATAAAGCAAAATTCTGCTTTTGAGAATGGTATAATGCTCTTCCTCTCTTTACATCACTAATCTGTGATATTTTCTATAATATACTTCATTATGTAGGCAACCTGTCTCGGAAAGTCTCCAGTGCAAGCTCCCTGGCAAGCATGGAAGAAAGCTACTTTCTGCAAGCATCATTGGACTCATCTGACAGTTTCTCTGAGAGGAGAAACCCTGGAGAGCCAAGCATGAGTCCTTACTATATGAAGAGCATGACACCCAGTGCTTTTGAATCTGCACTTCGTCAGAAGGAGGGTGAACTTGCTTCATATATGTCACGATTGGTATGCTTTGTTGCCTTTGTTCCTTGGATTACTATTTGGCACCACAGCTTCCAGTTCATAGCTCCATTGTTTCTTTTTGTTATCTTGAACTTGTCATAATGTCTAAGTTATAAAATTTATTTTAAGTTGTTACCTATAGACGCTGATATTGATGACATTTTTTTTAATTGCAAAAATTTCAGGCATCAATGGAATCTATTCGCGATTCTCTTGCTGAGGAGTTGGTCAAAATGACAGAACAGGTGAGTTTCAGCTTCATGTTTACTACTTACTGGTACCCTTGTTTGTCCTTAAGCATGATTTGCATACACTCGCTGCAGTGTGAAAAGTTGCATGTGGAGGCTGCCTTTTTACCTGGCTTACGAGCAGAGCTAGAAGCACTGAGGAGGAGGCACTCTTCTGCTTTGGAGTTGATGGGCGAACGCGATGAAGAGGTACTTTTCACTTTGCCAGCATTTGTTTTTATAAGAAACAATGTCCTAGACACAAATTGTTCAGTTGTTGGATGTAATGTTTGGACAGTGCCTGGCCTGCCTATTCCCTGTAAGAAAAGTCAAAATGATCTTTTGATTCAGTGCTAACATATGGTTGCATAGTATAAGCATAATACACTAAGTTAAATATAACAATTATCAAAACCTTTTTCCTGTTCTCCCCCCCCCCCCCCGGGGGCCCCCCCCTTCAATTTACATAACAGAACAGTGAAACACTTAACACGAAAGGACAGATGTTTAGGGCTGTAGTTATATTGAGGTTTGGGACTCTGCTATATCTTAACTGTCCTCTCTCCTTGTATGCTTTTTTCCAAATAGAAAAGAATTACTACTCTAAAAGATGTTGTATGTGTTTAGCTGGAGGAACTTCGTGCGGATATTGTGGACTTGAAGGAAATGTACAGAGAACAAGTCAACTTGCTTGTGAATAAGGTATTTTTGTTAAACAGCATCTTTTTCTCCCTTAGATGGCCCTTGTTATCTTTTTCTCACTTCTTTCCAGAATGCTTTCCCTTTTTCTTTTATCTATACTTTTGGAATTCTAATCTTGCTACATCTGTTTACAGATCCAGATAATGAGTTCCTCAATGGGTAGCAGCTAATTTGGCTGAAAGAAAAAAAAGGGGGAGGGCGGGTAGTGTCTAGTAACTGTTTGAGATAGCCATGTCTTTGAGCTTTGTGTGATGTCAATGGCACAGTTATAGTATATTGAAGATTAAACCTTCTTTCTCCGGAGAATGTTTCCTCCAAGCTCTTCATTTGAAGATTTATATCTTGTTTGTCTTGGCCACAGATACTCAAAATCACCCTTGTTAAATGTAATTTGTATAATGACTTGGGGAGTTTGTACTTTTGTATAGTCGATTCTTTAGACCACATTCAAACTTCAAAAGATCCAAAGAATCTTCTGATTGAGATAATTACCAATAAAGAGATTTTTTTTTGTTTAAATAAATTTTGGTTCTTATAGTTTTATATATATTTTTAAATTTGGTCCCTATAAATTTTTAATGTAGTATTTATAATTTTTTCATTTTTGTAATTTGATCATTATAAGTAGACGGTGTTATAACAAATTTAACGATAAGAATCATTTTATAAACAATTATAAATATGATAATTGATTTATTAAATTATATATAAAAATTAAATTTAAAATAAGTGTAAATTATGAAAATTAAAAATTTATTTATTTATTTATTTTTACCGAGGATCGGGTGGGGGTGATGTCCCAAAGATATATATATATATTTATATGTATATATATATTCCATTGAATCTGTGATTATGTTATATGTTTCTGTTCTTTTACTCGTGCAAAAGTCTTGCATTAGCCAATGAAAAGGACAAAGTAGTGTTGGTCAATTAATTACTCAATGACAGACGGATGAACTGCTTGCCAATGAAGGGCTTTGGCATCATATGGCCATATAAAATTTCAGCAAAAGAAAAAAATTCGTATGATCATATAATGTCATTACCTGTCTCTATCACATCAAACCTGTTTCTTTTTTGTTTTCCCAAACTAATGTCGTTGTGTCTGATAAATGCTTATGGAATTCCTTTGAGGCACTAAAAGTGGCTCAGTCGGAGAATAAAAACGTCCTAGTCAGATCATTGGTTATAGTTTAACTAGTCATGTGTTAGCTTAAGAAGTTAGTATGGTTCTTAATTCTTATAACTCATCATTTTTTTTTAATCACAGTCAGTGACGGACCCAAAGATTTTAGGTATTGGGAGTAAGGAAACAAGTAATACATACACATAAAAATAATTGTTTAAATGTTTATATAAAAATACAGTAATAAAATTATAAGTATATATAAATTTACATCAATTTTATATTTTGAAAATATTGAATATTTTTTTTTCTATGTAATCAAATATTCATTCAATCATTCTTTTTATATGATTTAAAAGTTAAATTTTAATTTTTTTTAATGTTTTGAATACCTAATTAATCATTATTTTAACTGATTGTGGGTGCAAATCTCTATAAACTATGAAGATAAAAATAATAACAATATTTATATCATTGAACAAAAAAATCAGTGGGGGCGCATGTGCCCCCAGAAGCTAATGAAGGCACACTTAAGATAATTCTAAAGATTGCTCGAGAATACCTTTATCATACAACTAAAAATATAATACTACAAATCAAATACTTCAGAAATTGGCCTCCCTTCTTTCTAGAACTAGATGTTTGCAGGAAATAACTTGTTTATAGTTGCGCATTGTCAACATTTGTTTTATTTAGCATGTGAATTAGTGAATTTGTGTCCAAATTTTTTTTTTTGATATATGACCCACACTAATAAACAAGTCTAAATTTTTGCAGTAAATTAGTAACTTATGTAATATTGATGTCTCTGTTTATTATACGGGTATACTGTTATATTTTATATAACATGAAGAGTTGGTTCTTTTAGCTGACAATATGAGCTTTTCCTTTGTTCTTTGTTCTGCATTTTACCAAATAAACGTGTTTATTAACTACTGTTTATCACAAAAGTTAGTGAGACCGTATTCAGAAATTCCTTTCAACTAATTTAACAAAAACGTGGGATTCAATTCATTTTTAAATAGCAAATTAAATTGTATTTTTAATGTTTTTTATTGCTCAAATTCCATATTTTGTTATTATTTATTGCACAGATATAGTCATTCTTCCTTGTTTTGAATTTTTTTGGCTGAGGATTTAAATCAATTACCCAGCATTTTTGTTGCAGATGTAATTGACGCCTCCAGCTCTACCACAGATAGAGGGAAAAAAACTACAACACAGGAAAATATCAAACAAAAGCAATAGGACTGCTATACTATCTTATTTTTTTTGTGTAAAAAAAACCAAGATAAGTTTTTGGACAGAACTCTTTGATAAGGTAAGTTTTTGTGCAATAAATTAACAAGCATGTGAAAACTATGAGGAAAAATTAAAATGAATTTGGTAATAAAGTACACCTCGAAGGCTGCTGAAAAATAGTAAGTTATTATATTGATGAACTGTGAGTAAATCATGAATTTGGCAGGACACTCATGCATTTACTATTATTTTTTTTTTGGGCCAATCGCAAGTACAATGATATGAATTTTCTCAACTTTTATTAAGAATACGATAGTGTCATGTCATAAGAAAAAAATAAAATAAATTTAGTAAAATGATGGCTTTCTTCACAAATATGTGTCTTTCTCTCTTCTAAATTCTCTTTCTACTCACAAATATGCTTCTTTTGCACAACAACTCCCATGACAGCAAAAGAAAGAAGATTCACGTGCAAGTAAATCTCAAACAAAAATTCAAGCTTTTCAGCAATCTGCGGTATATACCAATCATAATTCATAGCATAGCTGAGGAGCTGCCACATGTCCAAATAGTAGATACCATGCCATACCATACCATACCATACCATACATACTTGTTTGCATGTACAGTATATAGTATGCTTAATGCGTAATCTATGGTAGCTTTTGTATTGTATTGACCAAGACCGCGTCACCTACTGACACGTGCCTTCGTCTTCAACTGCCATGACACCACTTCACTTCTCCTTTTCTGATTCAATCGCATCGCTCTCTGTCGAGCTCTGCATTTGAAACACCATTCCAAGTCTCCACCTGAGAAGAACAAGGTGCCCACTTTTCAAATCTCTTTCTTTATCTCTCTGCTTTTTTTTTTCTTTTCTGCATAGTATGTGATTGCATTTGGGTTCTCAGCTTTTATTGTGATTGTAGTGAGAGAAACTCCTTGATTTTGTGATTCTCTTCAAAACCCTTTTGAACTAAAAAAATGGTGAGATTTCAATTCCCCCATTGTTTGGGAATAACAATGTACGTGGAAAAACCATTGTAAAAGTTCCATGTAATCAAAATGAAGTTCTGGAGTGTCAGATCTGAGAAAAGTTTGCAACTTTGTTTTTGAGATTGGTCTCTTGTTGTAGTTGATGTTGCCATGTGCAGCAACTGATGAGTTCTTTGATTGCTGTTTGTTGTACTGATGAGTGATGAATGATGCAGAAGCCTGCGGAAAGGTACTCCCTTGAGAGGTTTGGAGAAGGTTTTTATCGTTTCGCCATGCGGGGACGGCAGCGAGTGGCATCCAGGGAACACATATCTGTGTATGATAAAGAAGAAAATCCAGGTACTTCTTCAGGTATATACTTTTCTTTTCTCTATTTTTTTTAAATCGTTTAATATAAGTAGTTGCATTTTTTTTTATTTAAATTTTTTTGGGTATATTGATTTTATATTTGGGTGATTCCACGAGTTATCAAGGATATCCAATGTAATATACTAATATAGGAGTTGAATATAAATAGCATGATTCGCATCTGACTGAACTAATAGAAAAAAAATGGAAGTGGCTGGCTACTTGAAAACGGATAAACTCATAATAGTATGTAGTAATTGGCATAGTGATTAAAGAGGTGTGCTCCCTGCCTTGATTACTCATGTTCCAACCTTGGGTGTTGGGCCACCACCTAGGGGAATTAATTAATTCCTCTAAATGCACCCGGCCAATGTGGGGGTTGCGCCCTTAAGATCATCCAGAGATGGACTTAGTCTTAGTTGACGCGAAAGCTAGCCCGAGGATACCCCATAACCAAAAGAAAAGTTCATCATATAATATCTTCATTACGTCATCATATATGTTTGCATGTGTGTTTTCATGAAGTTCTTGCTGATGAATGCATGCCTTTTTTTTTTTTGGGGGGGGGGGGCATTACATATGCTGATGAATATTGATTTCTATAGTATGCTTAAAAATTGAGTACACAATTAGTCAATCCATTTCATTTATGAGTTTGTGAAAATTGGTTTGAGATAGAAAGGAAAATTGTTCATGCATACAACACTGGTACGCACATTAGAAAATGTGATTAAGCATGCGTCCTATATTTAATAAATTCTATGTAACAAGTCAACCAACAGTGAGCTCCTGTCTCAGCTACTCTATGTAGTTTGAAATTCTTAGTTTTCTTTTTGATGGGAGAGAAAATGATGAAGAAGTGTGTGTGTGTGTGTGTGTTTTTTTTTCCTTGTCTTGTTCTTTTTAATTACCCAATTGGAGAAATTATTTTGTAATGATATCACTAACAGAAGAATTTCATTCCTCGTGGCATCAGTGCGTTTACCAAATGTCAAACCTTCTTGGCAGCGCTCTTTGCGGCATGTACTAGTGGCTTCTATATCTTCATTCTTATATGGCTATCATATTGGGTATGTCCTTCTACTCTGAAGCTTGATCCTCCTTCATTCTTCTTGTGTCTGTAAGAAATTATCTAATTTCCTTATTGCTATTGCTAATGTAGGGTAGTCAATGAAACCTTAGAGAGCATTTCCATAGATCTGGGTTTTAGTGGGAATACAATGGCTGAAGGTACTTCATCTTATTTATCTGATGAACATTAAATCTCTTTATCATGATTTACGTCTGAATATTTATCTACTTTCTTTTATTTTTATGTTGATGAAGGTCTTGTAGTAAGTATATGTTTAGGAGGTGCTTTTGTTGGATCTCTGTTCAGCGGGTGGATTGCAGATGGGGTTGGGCGTAGAAGAAGTTTCCAGTTGTGTGCTTTGCCTATGATCATTGGGGCAGCAATGAGGTATCTGCTGCATAAGTTGCAAATTAATTTCTGTCTTTCATTACTTGTATCACCTTGCAATCTTATGCAATAAGATTTAAATTTTATGTTTACAAAGAAAGTACAAAAGCTATGATGTTTATTAATAATATATATACTCAAAGTATAGTACGTTTCTCTTTTGGAGGAGGTTAATTTTCTTCTAATTGCTTTAATTTTTTGGAGTTTAGACTTCCTTCCTTTGTGGGAATTGGAAAATGTTAACAAATATGATCAGCCTTGTTTCTTTTCAGTGAGAAATTGGTATGATAAATTATCTTTTATGTTCACTGATGAATTACTTGAATCCAGTTATCTGTCTATCCCTTATGTGTTAAGTTGAGGTATCGAAACCCATCCAAACAATCTCTGACTTTATGTTCAAGATGAGCTTTCCTACTGTCTGTCTTAAATTTGAATTTTCTTTTTCAAGTGACTTTTGAGAGACCTAATTTGAAAATAGAACACACAGCGGATCAGGAAAAGTAGAAAAAATTGAGAAAATTATTTTACAACTCTAATCATGATAAAACAATGGAAAGCCCCTTTTCCCATGCCCTCTTTTTTATATTTTTACTATCCATGTTCTCTTGCTAATTGTTTTCAAATTAATGTCATCGTATTCCAAGATGTTTTCTATATAAAAGAGAAGATAAAAATAAGAAAAAGAAAAGAGAGGGAGAGCATTAAAGAAGAAAAAAAAATCATCAAGATAAAACAATGGAGAACCCTTTTCTCATGCTCTCTTATATTTGTTTTCAAATTAATGTTTCCTGCTCCGACTTGTTTTTCTATATAAAACAGAAGATAAAGCTATAAACTTATTATTCACAACTTTTGCAGTGCAACAGCAAAAAGCCTGTGGGGCATGCTTTTGGGAAGGTTATTTGTTGGTACTGGAATGGGACTTGGCCCACCTGTTGCAGCTCTTTATGTGGCTGAGGTATATTAGATGATATCATCAATATTGTTTTCTCTTCTGTATGAGATCACAATATTTTTCAATTGAGGTCTTTTCAGTTATCTTACAAAATCCACTTGCATTTATAGGTCTCACCTCCAGCTGTACGGGGTACTTTTGGGGGCTTAACTCAGATTGCAACATGTCTTGGACTTATGGGTGCTCTCTTTATTGGACTCCCAGCCAAGGAAATAGTGGGTTGGTACGGAATGTTAAAATAGGCTTGGTGAAGTTCATGGACATATATTTACTGTAGCGTTATCTATCAATTCCAATTTTCACAGTTACTTTATTTTCCAGTCATATTTTTCAAAAGGTAGTCTTTTATGTGGAAATTATGTGCTCAGGTGGCGGATTTGTTTCTGGGTATCTGTCATTCCTGCTGCAATACTTGCCCTTTTCATGGAGACCTGTGCAGAGAGTCCTCATTGGCTTTTCAAGGTTATCTACTCTCCATGCAAATTATAAATAATTTCCAAGTACTAACTAAAACTGGTTAACTTAGTATTTAATGTATTTGTTTTCGACTGTTTTGGATCCTTTGTTGGAGGCTAATTGATTGAGTGGAATGAAGTACTAGGAAAATTTTGATCCTGATTGCGGCTTATAGATATTTAAGTGTGAACTTGTTAGGAATCCCTTTCAAGATAGGGAAAAAAGGAACTAGTTTTAGAGAGAGAGAGAAAGAATGAAACGAATCTGTATGCTGTACTTTGCAGCTGTAGTATTATGGACAGAATGTCCAAGAATTGTACAAAGGAGCCCTCTCCTTTCTCACTGGAAATGCCCAGTCAAAACTAATGAAAAACCAAGATCCCCTCTAATACAGTCTCGTGGGTTATTTATAGGTTTAGCTTCTGCCCCCCCATCTAACTGAAAGACTAATTACAGTTATTACATTTAGTGCCCCTTTTTATTCCTAACATATACCCTTAGAACCTTTGGCCCACTTTGCTGACTTTCAGGCCTAACAGAACTTGATCTTTGCCATGATATATAAAGTTTAATGCTTGGATAGATAGATGGATAGTTAAGCTTAAGAGAGAGATAGGTGATAGAACCTACCATATATTTAGATCTCTCTTGTTTCTTCTTCTTTTATTTTTTGTTCAACTTGATTATGAAGGGAGTGTTTGAAGTGCTGTTTCTTCAATCTCCCTCTTCAGACAATATGCTGCTGATGTGGTGTTATTGGAAAGCTCTATCACCAGTTGACTTGTGATCGACCATGTTGTTTATACCTAGTGGGAAAAAAAGTGATTCTCTCATCCCATTATGACTGATGCCTCTTTCCTAGATTTCTGAGTTTCCCTCTCACGATGATTAATTTCCTTCTCAAAATAAATAAATAAATAAATCCTTCACAATGTCTATTTTTAATCTTCTATTGAACGATTTATTTATAGAAGAATACCAAGGGTCTCAGCCTACCTAACTGTATTTTGTTCATTTTTTTTATTGATTAGGGTTATTTGTCTACACAGGCACTTATAATTCTTTGACTTTGTTCAGAGAGGAAGAAGCACTGAAGCTGAAGCTGAATTTGAGAAGCTCTTGGGAGGGATACATGTGAAACCTGCAATGGCTGAACTGTCAAAGTCTGACAGAGGTGATGAGTCTGATACAGTTAAACTCTCAGAATTACTCTATGGCTGCCATTTCAGAGGTACATATCATAAATTTTTCAAAATAGTTTGTTTGTGGAACAGTACATAGTTGTATCTTCAAGATGATTGCTTAATCATATAATGATTTTTTAAAATTGCTTGTTTGTGCAACAGTATATAGTTGTGTCTTATCAATTGTTGCTAAATCACTCAAATGCATTTTGCAGTGATGTTGATTGGATCTACGCTTTTTGCTTTACAGCAGCTATCTGGCATAAATGCTGTTTTCTATTTCTCTTCAACTGTCTTTGAAAGCTTTGGTGTACCATCCGATCTTGCAAACACATGTGTAGGAATTTGCAATTTATTGGGTATCTGCTGGCTTAACTCTCTTCTTTTTTTTTTCTTCTCTTTTGCTGATTTTTTTTGGGTAATTGATGTATATTTCTCTCAACCTTGTTGTTTATGCCACTTCAGGGTCAGTTATTGCAATGATTCTGATGGATAAACTTGGAAGGAAAGTGCTTCTCCTGGGGAGCTTTTTGGGCATGGTAAGAAAGAAAAATGAAAATCATAACTTTGCTGAATTAATCTTTTTTAAACTTAAATATTGCTTACATAAAATTTCATTAGAAATATTGGTATAAAATTGAAACTACATTGTAGTTGTCTACTATTCATGCATTTCATCTACAGTTCCAAAAAACCCTGATTTTGCATCCGGAGGACATTAAGCGGAGCTTTATTTATTTACTTTGAATTACTTGGTGCCATAATGAATTGATCTCCAGAGGAAAGCACCATAACCATTTAGCTGCCAAAGCAATGTTTTTGGACACCAAAATACCAAGTCCTAAACCTCCCTCCTTCTTAGGCCTGCAACAAACCTCCCAATTGACAATGTGGTCTCTTCACCTCTCCCCCTCTCCAGATCAAAGGAAATCTCGCATTATCCTTTCAATTCTTTGTGCCACTGCCACTGGAATCTGTAATAACTAAAAAGGGATAGACTGTAGATTAGAATGCTGGACAAACAAGCCTGAATAAAAGCTCTACTTATATTATGGGAAATGGGATGGTGAGAAAGGTTAAAATTTTGGCCAAGTTGAGCACGCATCTATAGTTTTTTCTGATACAATATTGGGACATTTAGGGTGTGCATGGTAGGAAAGGAAGGTGGAAAATGGCAATCTATCCAAACTTAAATTTTGCTCAATACATTGACATTTTCCACCACTTCATATTCCACTTGCTTATTTTCACTTTTAGCAAGCTCACCAAGAGCGTGACTTCACTTATGCAATCTCCTATCTTAGGTTTTCTTACAATCATCAGGGGAGAATCTAAGCCATTTTAATAGTAGGAACTTTCCTATGATACTGTTTTAGAGTTTGGTTGCTTTCCAATTATTACATTTTCTACTGAATTTCGTAAGTTAGGTAATGAGAATCATATTATCTGACCTTCACTCATTTTGTTTGTTTAGGCGGTAGCAATGGGTCTACAAGTTATTGCTGCTAGTTCTTTTGTATCAGGATCTGGAGCAATGTATCTATCTGTTGGTGGCATGTTGCTGTAAGTGGTCAGAACGCTTCAACTTGCATGGGGAGGGGAAAGTAACAAAAGACAGAAAATTGGAATTATTATATGGAAGAGGGGGTGGGGGTAGGGAGAAAGGATTATGTCAGCAAGATGAAAGATTCTTGCAATATATAAATTTTCTCTCCTCTTATAGGGATATTCAGTCAATGGTTTTCAAAACCTCATAATTAGCGTGCTTAATTTATCGTTTCATCAGATGCACAAGTAAATGTATGTATTAGCAAGTGGTTAATGATAATATAGATTTTAATCTCATTCTAGCTGCAGAATCACAGGGCAATGAATCTAATGTGGCTTTTTGAGTTTTCACTATTATTTAAAAAATATGCGCCTTTGATTCTTTATTCTGAAATAGATAGCTGCATGGATTGTTGGACACAGTGCATATGGATCTGAAATACCCCATTCCTTCTTTTGCGCTGCCAATTTACTGAACAGATCTCTGCAAACTTGAGAGCTCATTTTTCATGATATGTGTTGCTAAATGTGGAATGGACAATGCAGGTTTGTCCTATCATTTGCTCTCGGTGCTGGTCCAGTTCCTTGTCTCCTCATGTCCGAAATACTACCTGGCAACATCAGAGCAAAGGCAATGGCAATTTGCTTGGCTGTGCATTGGGTAATTGTCTTCTGCATTCATTCCTCTTTAATGCTTCCTGATATTATTCTGTTTCATCTTCTTCTTAACTTTTTGAAGCAATTAACTCGTTTGGACATTCTTATGAACTTGAAATCCGACTAAATGTTTGTCTTTATTGCGTAGTTTTTACCTTATTTAACTCGGACAGTGCTGGTAAATATTTTATGATGTCAGAGTTTTAGAACTACTGCTTACATACTGCGGGTGATATGTACATTTATATTCTAGTAAGGTTCCTTTATGTCTGTGAGTTAAACTTATGTATGAGATAATTGGTAATCTGACATAGTATCAGAGTATGATTGTTGAGAAGGTTATTGATTTGAGAAGTCATGATAACCCCTTGTCAATAATCAATAATAGTGTTCTAATCAGGGTTGTTAATAGCGGCTATAGCGCCCGCAACAGCGGTGGAGCGGCGCAGAGCGGCCCCCAAACGCTACAAGACCTTCGTAGCGGAGCGGTGGAGTGGAGCGGCCAATAGCGCCGCTATAGAGGCTAGTCGCGGTAGAAATAGCGGCCATAGTGGCCGCTATACTTATCAGAGAGTGAAATCTCTCTGTTGCCCCAACTTAAACATCTGATTGAGGGAGTTTTGTGACTTTTGCCTCCCCACACTCATCACACCTTTCTAATTGCCCAAATCAAAGCCCATCCTGTTTACCAGGCTGAAATTCAGCCTATTCCATGGCTGCATCAGTCTTAGCCACAGTCATATATCATCTCTCCTTATCTCCCCTTTTGAGTTTTGAATATTAATGATGAACACTTTGAGTTTTGGGTATTAATTATGTGAGTATGATAAATTTGTGAATTTTTAACATTGCATCCGCTATCTTCGGTGTAGCGGCCGCTTCGCGATCCACTATGCCGCTATAGCATTTTTTGGGGTAGCCGCTCCGCGCCGCGTTCCGCCATTAACAACCTTGGTTCTAATAGCCAGACTTTGTGACTTATGTTGAGTTCTGTTGACTTTTAACTTTCATGGTGCGTGTGCAAGTCTAGGATTTAAAATTTTAGTTCTGAATATTATATACATTCTAATTAGAACTACTTGAACTCTGGTCTCTTGATATATTGTTTGATATCAGGCTCTACATCAAATGCAATATACATGCTTGAAAGAAGTTTTGGCCTTTCGGAATTCATCAGTGTCATTTTGTTTGCCTCCTTTCTCTTTAATCCCCAGCCCATTTCCTTGTCCAATGTTATCAAGTTCTGAGATTGTAATACACTTCTTTAACAGGTGATAAACTTCTTTGTTGGTCTATTATTTTTACGCTTGCTGGAGCAAATTGGGGCACAAATCCTGTATACTATTTTTGGTTCGTTTTGTGCGATAGCTGTGATTTTTGTGAAGAAAAATGTTCTGGAAACAAAAGGGAAGTCACTCCAGGAAATTGAGATTGCACTTCTTCCACAAGAAGCAACCGAAATTAAATGAACTAAAGGGGCCAGATGGATGAGGTATAAGCATATTTTCATTTGCTGTATGAGCTGTGGAAACAATTTTGGTGGAAAAAAAAGAAAAAAGAAAAAACTTCTTTCAGATAGAATTTGCATTAGCTTAAAAATTAAAAGTATAAGTGAATTCTCCTAGTGTTTATGCTGAATGCAACAGTTCGCTAAATAAACGAATATTTAATGAAATTTCATTTGGAGAAATTTCCTTCGGATTCAGTGTCTGTGGTCTTGAAGATAAATAAATGTTTAGATGTGGGTCTCAAATGTTTCTAGCGTTAATTATTGTTTCTTATCCAATCTTGAGCAACTGAATTATGAAACCTTGAAATAATAGCCGAACAAAATGGGTAATTCAAAGAACTTTTATTGGTATTGTGGCTACATTAATCAACCCATATTTCTTTATTTGCAGGAAAGTTTCTACCTTGTGCATCTGTGGTCTTGAAGTTTTAGGAGGCATTTCTTTTTGCCATCATCCCATGCTAAAGTTGGAGTCTTTTATCAAGTGCTCACTCAAAGGCATTTGTAAATTTTTGAGTTTTCTTTTTTACGCATGATTGGTGAGCACATTATGGCCATTGATACTTCAGGGGAAATGTGATTCCTAATTACGCAATTCACATCAGTGTTTTGACTTCATATGATATGATAAAAATGATTTATGGCAGTTCTTTGTGCCTCGTTAAATGAGGTAAACCATATTGCTGGTCTCTTAAATGACATGGAAAATTTACATATATTAGTCTTATAAGTTATATCACACTACTCAAAGTGTCAGGTCAGCTATATGGATTATCATTGTTTCTAACTTTAATTACTGTATTTATTTTATTTTATTTTATTTTTTTGTCTTTAGGGACCTAGCATTTGCTAGCAAGGGGAGTGGGGATTTGAATTTTGGTTCAATAGTTGTTTAAAATATTTTCATATATTACAGACTCGACATATACCTATCCGAATTGTTATTTCTGTTTAAAATAGTTTGTAGACTTAAGTCAGTGAAAAGTAATAATTGATTGAAAGCTTTTAAATTTTATACCGATCATAGGGATTTGTTAAACCTATAGCAATCACGCATAATACTAAAAAAAGAAAAAAATGTAATATGATAAAACCGATAGTATTTGAGTAATATTTTAAATTAAATGTATTTTAATATTTTTTTTAAATAACATTATTAGGATGAAAAAAAAAAAATCATTCCTTCAGCCTTTGTTTGGTATGAGATAAATGGAGAAGAGAGAATTAAAGAAGAGAGAAATAAAAGAGAAATAGAGAAATTCTTTTGTTTGGTTAGAAGAGAAATAGAGAAGAAAGAAAAAAAAATAATGGGTCCCACACCTTTTTCATTTCTCTTCTAGGCTTTGTTTGGATTATGAGAGAAATAGAGTAGAAAGAAATAGGGAGAAGAGAAATAGAGTAGAAAATGAGTAGATTTTTAAGTTGTTTGGATTAAGAGAATTAGGAGAGAAATATGAAAGAAAGAAAATTAAATTTTGTTGTAAATACATATTTGCTCCTATTTAGTTATTTATAAAACAATAAAAAGAAGGGTATATTAGTCAAATTTTCATCACACTCATTTCTTCTATATTTCTTCTCATTTTAGGAGAGAAATGAAAAAGCTGTGGGACCCATCATTTTTTTTTCTTCTCTATTTCTCCTCTAACCAAACAAGATAACTTCCTTATTTCTCTTCTATTTCTCTCTTCTCTTCTCTATTTCTCTCCTACCAAACAAAGGCCTAAAGTGAGAAGAAATAGA
Organism: Styphnolobium japonicum; assembly: GCA_023212625.1. Taxonomy (NCBI): domain Eukaryota; kingdom Viridiplantae; phylum Streptophyta; class Magnoliopsida; order Fabales; family Fabaceae; genus Styphnolobium; species Styphnolobium japonicum. The sequence continues at coordinate 5,265,930 of JALBWW010000007.1, read as the reverse complement.
GAAGAAATGAGTAGAGATGAAAATTTGACTAATATATCATTCTTTTGTTATTTTATAAATAAATAAATAGGGGCAAATATGTATTTACAACAAAATTTAATTTTTTTTCTTTTCTATTTCTCTCATAATTCTCTTAATCCAAACAACTTAAAAATCTACTCATTTTCTACTCTATTTCTCTTCTCCCTATTTCTTTCTACTCCATTTCTTTCTATTCTATTTTTCTCATAATACAAAGAAAGCCTCAATGTTGAACCTATTGATGATTTTTGTATAATTTGAATTCAATAAAAATGAATTTCTTTTATAAATTTTTGAAAAATACGAAATTATTTATTATAAACATCTTAAGTTAATTCTATTACTATTATTTTTTTATTAATAAAATTAATTAATTTTAAAATACTTTTAATGTACATATGATATGAATATATTTGTCGTATTTTTAAATATACTGTATTAAAATTATATCTAATTTAAAATATATTTATAATCTACAAACTGAGGACCCTAACAATGGTTCCGTTTCACATTCTCTGACGGCACGGCTTGATTCTGAAGCTCCATCTCACGATCTGACCTTGGTCTTGAACCATTGCGCCATTTGACGCCGAAGTATCACAGCAGTAGCAGACCAAAGCTTCTCCCTTTTTTGTTCATCAATTTCTTCAACCCACTAAAACTGTGAGTTTCTACCTTCTACGTACCCATTTCATATATCTACATCTAATCAATGAATATATGTTGCGCTTCCAAAATTCACTGTCAAAAATCATTTTTTTTAATTGGAGGAAACATTTTCTCGAATGGGTTTTAATGAAATATGTTTACTGCAACTGCTTACTAGGTGTTCGACAAAATGAATGATAAGAATTATGTGAAAACGCTAAGTATTTTTTTTTTTTTTTTGTGGTTTGATACGGTAATACTGAATTCCATACATTTGTCGCTTAACTTATAATGTAGACTATTGTTGTTAATTGCTCATGATTTTCACATTCATAATCATTGGTTGTTAAAGCATCATGGTTCATTTAATGCTTGGTTTTTTTGTTGTTGCTGTTGTTGTGATTGTTTGATCTGGTCTTGCAGCTGTTTGATGAAATATGTAGCTGGGAAGAAAACTTCCATTATTACCTCTTTCAACACGAGTATTTTTTTATTATGTTTTAATGGATTTTGCAGCTGCCTTTTAGGCAAGATAGAATAATAATAGCTGTAGGCTAGCTTTGCATGGCAAGTGAGGAGGATGCAGTGAAGACCCAGATAGAAAATGCCCGGGCTAGAAACATCAGTCACAATGTGAGGTGCACAGAGTGTGGAAGTCAATCCATTGAAGATTCTCAAGCAGACATTGCCATTCTGCTCAGGAAGGTACTTGTACTTTTACTTTCTGAATGGATTTTCATATGGGGAGATTAAATAGTTGGTACAAATTGACTGATATGGATGTTATTCAGGGTTGTCACTTACTGTTAAGAAAAACAGGATTTAAAAACTTTATTGGTTTGAACTACTTGTTTGGAACTACAGTTTTGTAAGCTTCATTGGCAGACATCTAAGTTTTCTTCTTTTTTTGTTTCTCCCTTCATTGGCATTCATTTCAACTTCTGTCTTAGGGAAGTTAGGAAATATTAAACAGTATATGACAGGCTTGTTGGGAAATTCCAGATGTATGAAATAACTTAAGTTCTTATTTTGTTAAACTGATTTTAAGTTTTTGAAGTTCCTTGCCCATTTTTGTGGCCTGTTTTCCATCCATTTCTGCTCAGAATTTCTATAAATTAAAAAATCAACCATGTTTGCTAGCAGCCTTTGGAAGTGATCCTTTGTGCTACCATGTAACCTTTGGAAGTGAGCCTTTGCGGTATCATGCAAACCCTTAACACTTGTTCTATTTGCAGTTAATTCGTGATGAAATTCGGGCCGGAAAGACTGACAAGGAGATCTTCAAAAAGCTTGAGGATGATTTTGGAGAGACTGTACTCTATGCACCTAAGTTTGATTTGCAGACTGCAGCTTTGTGGTTATCCCCGGTAAATCTTCTCTGGAGAATTGAAGACACTTGAATTTGTAATTTATTTTTTAGTTTAGTTTTAATCTGTGCTGATTCCAGAAATATGTGATTTCTGGGAATAGCTCCTAGTTGCAGGTGCAGCCGCTGGAGTATGGGCTTACAACAAGCATAGGCAAAAGACTAATGTTCATATCATGGCTTTGAACCTTGTTAGAGGTGTTCCATTGACCCCAAAAGAGAAGGAAACCATGCTTGATCTTCTTACACCACCTCCTTCACAGGTAGCTAGGACTTCCTTCTGGTGGAGGAGATGGCGAGGTCAATGATCCCATTGACTATCTCCTCTCATGGCTTTAACCTTGTGGGCAACTCTCAGTTGTGGCTTCGATGGACAGCAAAAATCGTCAACTTGAAGAGAACCCTTGATGTCGTACATGGTTGTGATCACAAGTTAGGTGTACATTTTTGTTTTTAACTTATTAGAAGCACATTGTCTCGTAACTAGGAATACATTGATGCCCTGTTATTTGACGTGGTTTACTTTATGTCTGCCATATGGTTTTTGTATTGCGAAGCATTTTTATATGCTTTATTTATAATCTCCAGGGGAACTGATTCATATGGGCAGACGTTTTTCCTCCTAGTAACTGCTTATCCAAAATTATCACTTATTTGTATTTTCTATATGAAATCATATATTACTAAACGATAGTTATAATTATCCTCAAGTGAATTATTGGTTACAAAAACATTTCATGTGATGGCATAGGCGGTATGCTGGAGAGGTTCATGTATTACCTTTCAATAATATTTAACCATGCCTTTAATTAGGTATATTACAAAGTCTTTGAATCTTAATTTTTGTCAAATTTTTAAAGATGGGTTGCAAGGAATTTTTTTGTGTAAATCCCTTAGCTTTGACGTAGATGAATTGCTTATGATCAAACTTTGAGAGGTGAATTAGTCGGGTTTAATTAGTTGAGACACGCATAAATGACTCAGAGATTACAATTTAATGTTATCCACAACTTTCCAAGCATAGTATTTTGATTGCAATTGTCCTCGTCCAAGCGTGGTACAGATATACAGGCTAAGAATGAGTTGACTTTCAGTATTTTCTTAATACAGATTTCATTGCTTAATTTCCATGCTAATCCTTATAGTCTGATGTATTCCAGACTTCTGGCATTAAGATATATTTCTAGACATAATATATTATGTCTTTTCAACGATTTTCCTTTTCCTCTTTTTAAGGTCTCTTTGTTGGGAGATAACAAGAAGATTTACTTCTAGAAACAGTATAAGTGGAGGAAATATAGAAGTTGAACTTATTTGCATATTCTAATGTTTTTAGTATCCGCTATCATTTCTACGTAAAACAAACAAGTGGAGGGAAAAAAATCGAAGAAAAATGAATATTGGGCATGATTTTATTTTTGGAATTGAAGGAAAGAAAACAGAAAATTACCACCTAGCAAACCAAGTTCCCGCCTAATATGATTATATCTTTAGCCGTTAAATTTAAGAAATCTTTCTTTTATTAAATTAGTTATAGAAATCATAATAAGCTATCAAATTGATGTCATCTTATTTTTCCACCTGATTTCTTAAGAACACGGTTTAACAAAACAATAATTAGGAGCATGAGATGTCATGGCAACCAACTAACCCCTAGAGCTTGCTTTTCCATTAAGAGATTATTTGAGAAGTTCATAATAATCTCCACCTTAACACCTTTATTAGGACTCCCTTATAACTTAATAGAGGTGAATTAAACTACATTTAGCAAGCACCTTTATTAGAACTCCCCTATAAGGTAGTAGAGTTGAATTAGAAGTTAAAACTACATTTGAGACACCTCGAGAACTTTTGGAAGTTAAAATGGCAGTCTGACCCAAGATTTAAAAATGGGTATTATGGATGTGTTTCTTTCTTCTGCATTTTTCTTTTTGATATAGATAAAGGATATATGAAGCTTCTTGTCATTGACTTACAAAATTTGAATGGTCAAATTTGAAATATCACCCTAGCTTTCTAATATTCATCAACGTGAAAATAGTATATAAGCAAACCTGGATTTTTCACATTTTTTTGAGTTCGCTCCTTAAAATACAAACTGATTCTACTAGTTTGTTTAGTTCTAGCGTTGTTGGCCTGTTCATCTGAACTTATCAGGAAAAGGTGAGATGCAAACTACTGAGGATCACAAAATTCAACAGAATGAAACCGTTGGTTCAATTCCACCAAGTCCAAGGTAGGAAGCAGATATGATTCAGGAAATAGGGAGTCCATGGAGCACTGCATTATTTGACTGCCATGAGAATCAGACAAATGGTAATAAGTAATAACTACTTTATGTCTGCAGGGTGGAATGGTATTCTTGCAAAACAACATGCAAGACAAAAAAGTGATCAAACATTGAATTGAAGAATCCCCCTTCAAACAAAGTCATGTCCAATTGGACACGGTTCTTTTAATTAGTTTTTGTTTTGATGTCTGATGCTTGCAAGTTGCAACTGAGTTCTAATAAAATAAAGACAAGGTGGCAAGTTAATTTGCAACTTTTAAAGGTATTCCAAATGCAAAGGCCAAGGCTAACGTAACTCAACTTGTTTTGAATTTTGCCTCCTTATTTAATTTCAGTTCTTCTGATGAAGAATCTGAACCTTCGTCAACATTCGTTTTGCATAGCATTGCTTGCACTTTGCAGAAACAATGACAACCAAAAATGATGTCATCGTATATGGCGGACTTTATTTATAATGACAACCAAAATTGATGTCACCTTTATGAATTTACAAAAAACCAATTTTTATTTCATTGGGTGAGGTCAATTACATAGATCAAGATAAACTATTAAAAACTAATTTTGTTTGTAAGACTTTTTATTAGTTTTTTCAAAGAAAAATTAAATCTATTTCTAATCAAACTATTTTTCTTTTAATTCACATTTTTTATTAGAAATTTTATTGATCTTTTTATTAGCGTGACCAAATCACTTCAAATGAATTCATAAATAATTTTTAGCATGTTTGGATTGACTTTTGAAGAGTCCCAAATTATAGTTTAAACAAAAACTTTAAGAAATAATTCTGACTTAAATTATAATTTGAGACTCTTTAAAAATCAATCCAAACATGTTAGAATTGAAAACTAATTAGTATACTTTTCTTCCTGAAGTTTCATGAAAGGCTAAAATCCAAAGCACTGATTACAAAAATATTGCTTCTGTCCTGCTTAGAAAATAATAAAGTTCACTACCAACTACATCACGTAACTAGGATACTAAAAAATCACAAGGCAAAATCCAATTTTAAGATGTCATGTTAAACCCGAGTGTGCTCCCCACAATTGTTTTAATCAACCTTGTAGGCTCACTTAGCAGCATACTCATCCATATAAATATAACTTAATTATTTTTTTAATCATTATAAGAATATAAAAAAGCAACCTTTTTTTGGTTTTAACTCCTAAAACAAAATTTCCAACTTAGGGAAGAGAGGGATGGGTGAACCAATAACCATCTTCAAAACCTCCATATAAACTGTGCTTATGACACAAGAAATCACAGCTGAATAGCCTAGCAGGCTAACGCCAATCCAAACTCCAACTTCCAAATTCCTTGATAAAGATTGAATAATTAGATTGAACTGAATGAGGCATTGAGGCAGGGAGAGAGGGAGAGTACAAAAAAGTTAAAAAACATCGACTGAACGAAGCAGACAAAACTCAAAAGGCCACGTGCATTGCATATAACATATAAATACACCTAACTCAGCAGATCAACTAGGACCTCCGCGCGCAACTACCTAGTGCCTAGTGCCTACCCCAAATGCAAATGAGTACACTTCATTTAAAGCTCTCAATAAAAACCTTACTCTCCTCTCTTTGCCATAAACGCTCAGCCTTATGCTTTCATAGCTTCCTCTACTCTCACTCTTTTCCATATCCCAGGTTCTGTTCCTCGGAGTTTCGGCAATACTCGTGTGAGTTTCTCTTCTTTACTCATTTTCTCTTGAAATTCTCTGTTCGGTTGCTGAGAATGAAATTATGGTTAATTTCATTGATTGAATTTGAACGTGATTTTGGATGATTTCCCAATCCCGTGCCCTTTTTTTTTTTTTTTTTTAGGTTCTTTCTCCTACGGGCAGTAATTTACTGGGCATATGAAAGTTAAACTTTACTCTTCACTCGGTTGAGTAGCACATGATTAATAAAGGTATCAAAATTAAACTTTTCTAAAAAAAATTGCTTTTGTTTTGTTCAAAAAAAAGAAAAAAGAAAAAAGAAAAAAGAAAAGAGACAAATTCATTTCCAAGTGTATCACGTAACCAAGATAATAGCAAATGATAAGGCAAAGACCAATTCTGAAGGGTCAAACAAAACCCAGGTGTGCCACCTCGCCCCCACTAATATTTTAATCAACCTTATATTGTAAGCTCATATACGATTATACTCAACCTTATAAATATAACATCTTCAAAACATTCGTATTCATACACTACAAACTCTGATTATAACACAAGCAATCACAGCTAATACCAATCAATCACTCCTCCAAAATCCTTTCTTATAAATTGAATGCAATGAGAAGAAGCCAGAGACAGCACTGTTTGAATTGAATGAGGCAGAACAGAGAGCAAAAAGCACAAGGTTCCAAAACGCCACAGGAAAGGAAACAAGCACATTGACTTAAGGGAATCAGACAAACGCGAAAGACCAATGTGCACATAACACATACCACACCTAACTCCACCGATCAATTACTACCAAGTTGCACCAACGTGCTCACCAAAATGAGCAGTTCATTTAAGGCTCTCAACAAACACCTCACTCTCCTCTGTTTCCATAAAAGCACGGCCTCCTATGGGTTCGTAGCTTCCTCTTCTCTCAATCTTTTACCACATCCTACGTATCCCAGGTTCTGTTTCTCGGAGTTTAGGCCATACTCGTGTGAGTTTCTCTCCTTTACTCATTTTTCTGGAATTCTCTTTGATTGGTTGCTGAGAATGCAATTATTGTTTTGTTGATTGAACGTGATTTTGGATTATTTCCCAAACCCATGTTTTTTGTTTTTGTTTCTTTCTCCTATGGCCTGTGGGCAGTGATTTATTTGTCAACTGGGTGATTGGGTAGATGAAAAATTCTATCTTGAGGTTGAATTTGATAGAATATATACTGGGGGTGTCTCCCAACCGAATGCAGAAATAATGGGTTCCTTTCTTTCGTGGGCTGTAATTTGTATGTCAACTTGGCTGATGAAAAATTCTCTCTTTAGGTTGAATTTGATAGAATATATTCCGCGGGTGTCTCCCTACCCAATGCAGAAATAATGGGTTCCTTTCTCCTATGGGCTGTAATTTATATGTCAACTGGGTAGATGAAAAATTCTCTCGAATTGGATAGAATATATTCTGGGGTTGAAGTAATTTTACCAGAAACTGTTCTTTGTGGAACTCTGCTCCCTTACAGCTATTAGCTAATATCATGCCTTATCATATTTGGAATTCTTGTTATTTTACCTCTAAAGATAAAAATTATTAAGAAGCTTTATATTTTAGCAATAAGCAGTGTATTTTACTATGTAGTTCCTAATTGCCGATTAGGTTATAATGTTGCTATCCTGCAAACATGAGTTGTCTAGACCAATTTCTGTACTTGCCATGTTTATAATTAACTCTCTGGTTATTAGCTTTTTGGACCTTTGGCTTAAATATTTCAGAGCCCAGGAAGAATAAAAAGCCAGTCAGTTCCTTTGGGTGGACCGTGGACTAATCGTACTTACAATGATTTCTTTCAAAATTCTGTATTAGAATCCCAATTATCATAAGTTATTAAAGTTCACAATTTGTAAGCGATGAATTCTAATAAGATGAGATTTACATTGAGTTTTATGACAATCTGATGATAATGATATTTTTGTGCCGGAAAGTTTAGAAGGGCCATCTTGGTTTCAGGCAGTTATCAGTTTGTTGAGGTGTCACTTAAGAAAATTTTCAAATAGATATTGTGATTGTTCAATGTACGTAATGTGGACATCATATAATATCTAATAAATCCATTTATTGAAGGTTGATTGACTGTTTTCGTCCTTTTATACAGCATCTCCTTCTGCTACATTTATGGAGGTGGTCAAAGCAGTTGCTAAGAAAGAGCTTACAGCTCATGGCTGTGTTGCTATCAGAGCCGATAAGAAGAGTTACAGTTACATGCAACTCATATCATCTGCACAGAAGATATCTAATCTATTGTGTGGCAGTGATGTGAAAAAAGTGAGTTATACCTTAGAATTCCCTTATTGTTGTTATTTATAGATGAAACAGTGCATATCATTAGTTAGCATTTGACCAATATAATGAACAGGAGATCCTAAAGACATAATCTGTAATAAGAGTTATGTAATTCTTTTTTTAATAGAAAACTATTTATTAAAGAGAAAAGAAGGAGAGTACAACATGGGGGAGGGTAAGCTATCTTCTAGAGCATAAGAAACAAAAACACTGAAGAACAAGAAGAAAACTAAGAATGCAGCAAGCCTGCCCAATCCCTCTGCATATCAAAGATGGAAATTCCCTTGAAACAAGCATGGGAAGAAGCTGCAGAACACCAAAGAGAGACTAAAAGTATAATCCTATGATTCCTATCCCATTGCATACTTAAGGGCAAAGAGACACCCCAAAACATGCGTGCATTCCACTTCAACTAAATGCAATAAAAAATAGAGTAAACTGCACACTGCAAAATTATGGACCATAAAAAACTGCTCCAAAATGGAAGGACTCACCCAATTCTCATTTTTAAAAAAACCCAAAAAGATTGCTATTCTGATAATCTGCTAATAATTGAAGAGTAATAAAATGCTTAGTCTGTTGGTTGGCGTTCATGCTTATATGGGAGTGCTGTACTACATTCACATATAGATGCCAAAAAAAAAAAAAATTTAGTAAATTCTTGATGTAACCAAAATCCAGGGAAATCTTGGTGGAGCTCGAATAGGAATTGTAGCCAAACCCTCTGCTGAATTTGTTGCTGGAATACTTGGGACTTGGCTTAGTGGAGGTGTTGCTGTGCCACTTGCAATCAGCTATCCAGAAGTAGAGCTATTGCATGTGATTAGTAATTCGGTATGCTCTGGAAACCCTCCCTTTTTTATATGGTACCCCTTTTCTTTGTTTGTTTTAAATTTAAGTGGCTTTTGATTTATGAAGTCAGGACCCCCTTAATTAGCCCTTGACATTGTCTTAATGTCTTTTATCTGAACTTACAAATAGCTGATTTATCTGTAGATGTTAGTCTTTGTGAAAGTACATGACTGTCATATGCTATTTAAGTACAACTTGAATTTGAGATATTGCATCTTATTGGACGTTCAGACACAAATAAACTATTGACTGAGGAATTCTTCTGTTCATCTGTCCCTAACAAAATAATCCAAATTGCTTTTGGAGTAGTTTTTACATGCTTCTGTTGTCGCTATTATGTTCCTCTTCTGGAAGTATGTCCATTCTTAACTGACGAAATGCTTATTCTATGGTTTGGAAGATGCCAATATGATTATTACTGTATAGGTTGAGTATCATGTGCCTAAGGAAGAAAGAATGGGTCATAAGTTGCAAAAAAAATAGTTGAACCATTTATTTATTCTACATTACCTTTGTTCTTTACGTCTGCTTTTGTGGATTAGATCTTATAGAAATTTGATGATAATTTCGCTATAGGATGTGTCTGCAATACTGAGTACTGAAGATCATAGTGAGTTAATGCAAAGCATTGCCAATAAAAGCTCTTCTCAGTTTTTTCATATTCCACCAGTTCCCAATACGTCTTCAGAGAAAAGCAGAGATGAACATTCACAGAATTGGGAAATTGATGTAGACAGAATTTTTCTGGAGAATATTGGAAGATCAAGTAAGAAAAACACATTTTCAAATTTTAAAAATGGATAGAATAGAATCTTTTGGTAGCAAATTGCGGACAGTTGTTTCTCATAAAATATTTTTCATATCCATTGGCATAGGTGAAGATCCAGCACTGGTTTTGTACACTAGCGGGACAACAGGTAAACCTAAGGGAGTTGTTCATACACACAGAAGCATCACTGCCCAGGTATGCTTAATGATTTACCTCTAGTTACATGATTTAATGCCCCCTTGAATAGACAGTTTTACTGAGATAAATCCTCTTCCTGAACACTAGCTCTATGTTAATGCAAGTTATTTTGATGTGATTATCAAATCATACAAATACTGCGGTTTATAATTTATTTTAATTGTAATGCAATTTAATCCTTGTTGACTTAAGCATGTAAATCCATTTCTATTTTGTTGTTCTTGTTCTTTAATTTTTTTTATTTTTCAATTTTGACTTGATTTTAGGTTGAAACCTTGACAAAAGCATGGGAGTACGCATCTGCTGATCAGTTTCTGCATTGTCTTCCGCTACATCATATCCGTTGATTTTTTTATACATTATTCAATATTTTTATAATTAGATAAAACATATTATCATCATTAGTGTATTTTTTGAAGATGTGATCTGGGATATCTTTATGATGTCAATCCTTAACATATATGATATACATGTTCACGGGCTTTTCAATGGTTTACTGGCCCCTCTCTACGTAGGTTCCACGGTAATTTACTTTTTTCACTTCTGCTTCCAAACCAAAGACAAAACTAAAAAAATATATATGATAGTTTTTGTTCAAGTGGCCTCTAAATAAGTAGTATCCATTTCAAATAGATAATTTTTTGTTGCTAAGAATCTAATTATCTTTTTGAAGGTTGAGTTTATGCCAAAATTTAGTGTGAGGGGAATTTGGCAGAGATGGCGTGAGTCATATCCAGCTGAAGGAACTAAGGCTGATAATGCCATATCTGTGTTCACTGGAGTAAGTATAATTCTGTTGAGCAATGCACAGCTCTATGATATGGTTCATTCTCATGGTACCTTGGTTTGTGTATATAATCTAAGCTTGGCTGGAGATAATTAACTTTGCTGCTATAATCATACAAGACAGCATTTGTTGGCCATATGATGATGTTCTTTGTTATGCCTAAACATTCATAAGTTACACAGTTTTGTGCATTTAAAGTTCCATATGCATACTATTTGCTATCTTACTAAGATTGGAAAACTTGTCTTGGGTGACCTCATTATGATTAAATCCTTTTGTAAATGAAGGTTCCAACTATTTACACCCGATTGATACAAGGTTATCACGCAATGGATCCTGAACTACAAGCCACATCAGCATCTGCTGCAAGGAACTTGCGTCTTATGGTAAGGGAAAAGGGAACTGTGACTTATATCAAACATTTTTATCTCTTAAAGGAGGATGAATGGAAATTTATTTGAATTTTAAAAAATAAAATGTTTTTTTTTTAATTTAATTGAAAATTTGACTTTCCCAATGTGTAACTTGGGTGTGTGGCAATTTACCATGCATGCAGACCCTGGAATTTATGTTATGTGTTAACCTGCATTGGTGCTGACTAATAACTCAATCTCTGAAATCTGAGATTTATCATATTATCATTCAGATGTGTGGTTCCTCTGCGCTTCCTCAACCTGTTATGCAAGAATGGGAAGTGATCACTGGGCATCGCTTATTGGAGCGATATGGTATGACTGAAGTAAGTACACTTTGGTTTAAGTCCTTCAACTTTGCAGAGAATCCTATACAGTGTATTTTACTGTTTTTGTCATTAATTTTATGGTGAGATTTTTAGATGAATCTTACATTAATATATTAATGTTTCTAGTTTGTCATGGCAATTTCAAATCCATTGAAAGGTGAGCGTAAGGCAGGCACTGTTGGCAAACCATTTCCTGGTGTACAGGTCAGTTGAACTCGCTCCTTCCCATCTGCTGTTTACCATAGAATATGGACTTTGTGATCTCTCATTTCACTGCTGCAAAATTTGATATGATTAGTAGCCTAAACAACAGTGTTAGGGATTTTAGTAACTAATGGTCTGGGCACACAGGGAAACCAAATTTATTGTTCTAACAACACTTTAATAATATGATATGTGACTGAAACTTGAAGGATAAATGTGAAAGAATTTGACTTTGGCATACTCTCAAATGGATTTATTACTATGAACCTGAAGGGAGGGGGGGAGTTGCCTCAAGTGTTGTTGATGCTCAATGTGAAAGAAACTATCACATGCAATTTTAATGTTGACTTTTCTGTACTCATGACAGGTCAAAATTCTTGCAGATGAGGAAATTGGGAGTGATACTACTGGAGTGGGTGAGCTTTGTGTTAAAAGCCCTTCATTGTTTAAAGAATACTGGAAACTTCCTGAGGTATTTTGAGAATGTTAAGTTCTTCTGTCTAATGATTCTGAAATCATCATTTAGTAATAATTGCTACCTGTTATTTTGATTCTTATATTTCAAACAGTTCCTTATTGGTGTATAATGCATTACATAATTATGTGCTTCCTGATGTAATACCCTATTTCCCTGTTATGCCCCACCACTATCCTAAGACTGCTTTTTGTCTTGCCAACATTTGGCTTTGATATGAATGGGTACACTGGCTACCATTGCGTTTATTGGTATTGTCTGAGTGTCTGACATATATGGGCTTTATGTTTGGATCTTGTGAATAAACTTTTAGATGGTCTTAGCATCAACATCTTATTATCTGAGAAGCAGTTATTTGAATAACAGAAGTTCCAACATGCTAAAGAGAGAGCACAGTAAAAGGAATATAATACTAATTTGAGTTACAGAAGTTCCAAGATTCCAAAGATAGAGCACAGTAAAAGAAATATAATATCACCCACTGAGAGATTTTATTATTTTCATGCAGGTAACGAAGGAATCATTTACTGATGATGGATTCTTTAAGACTGGAGATGCAGTTACTACTGATGAAGACGGATATTACATCATTCTAGGACGTAAGGAAATCTATTTTTCTCTATGCATACTGCAGAGTAATTTTTGTTTCTCATGGAATATGCTTTCTCATTATGGAGTTAGCTTCTTTCTAACAAGATTTTGTGTTTTGCTGCCTTTCTGATGTTCCCTGTGTGGCTTGTATATGTTTTTAATGGTTCTGGGGCATTTAAAGATTTGTGTGGCTGATTCAAGTTTATATAGTCATTCTAGGACATAAGAAAATCTATATTTGAGTTTGTGTTTTGCTGCCTTGATGATGTTCCCTGTGCAGTTTGTACATGTTCTTAATGGTTCTGGGGTATTCAAAGATTCATGTGGCTGATTCAAGTTTATATAGGAAGCACCAATCCGCTTTTCATGTTTTTGTAGTGGGACTTGGAAATAAATATTGAATTTTCTTAGGCTTTATTTAAAATTAAAATATTGCTGTTACTAGCATATTAATAGCATCTGCCAAAGTTTGAGCCTATATATTACATAACCAGAAAAAAAAATCCTATATATAATCATGAAAAAGATGATTCAGCCAGTTTAGTATTCTGACTGCTTCTTACACTACTAATTTGCAAATCTAGTATGTATGAAAACTATTGATTCCTAATTATAATGTTTTATCAAGTTGAATAATAATTTTAGACCTTGCTTTGGTGTAAAAGATGTTCCAATTTGAGTTATATGTATTAGAGCAGGTTCTGTTGTGTGCAAGCTGTCATATGCCTGGTTGTAAGAGTCAGAGCTTTGAGTGCAGCCTGCAGTATGGTTCTCATGCCTTAAGTAACTTTTACATATATCTAGTACCCCAATTTTAAATTTCTAGGATGTTATCATTGAGCTGGGGTTTTCCATTTTTCCAACATGAATCTTCCAACAAAAGTAAGATAAAACCATGATTATAGTTTTCCAAGCAGTAATTCAACTTTATTTAGAAAAATGGGGGCGGCAAGGATCGAACTCCTGACCAATTGGTTATAGAAGCTTTGATACCATGTTAAGAACCAATTTTTCCAAAAGCTTAAGCTGTTAGCTAAAGGCCCAAGATTGGTTTTATATCTCTAACAGTCAGAAACTACTTTCCTAAATTGCTAATAACTAGGATATTTGGTTTTTTTCCTAAATTTTTTTATGATAATCTTGAATGATAATGATATGAGCCTTGGGAGAATCACACCCAAAAAGCTAGCTATTAAGGTTGGAGAGCCTAAGGCCATATAAACCCCACATAAGAATCATCTACTTCCAATGTGGGACTCAAGTCCCATACCTTGCAATTGGGTCGTAACATTCCATCACGTTTCACAGCCCCAGCAGCCACATGGCTGGTTGTGCACTAGCCCTTTGACTAGTCCACACCCTAAAAGCTAGTTGTTAATGTTAGAGAGCCCAAGGCCATATAAACCTCACATCAGAATCCCATACTTAAGATGTGGGACTCAAGTCCATGCTTTGCAATTGGGTCGTTATATCCCACCAAGCTTTGCAGCCCCGTCACCCATATGGGTTAGCTGAGCACTAGTCCTTTGACTAGTCAAAGGGTGAACACTGCAATGCTGGCGTCACCACTCGTGTCGCTTGTTTGCAACTGAGAGACATGGTGGAAGGCTCTGATACCAATTTATACGAACCTTGAGAGAACCACACTCCAAAAGCTAGCTATTAAGGTGGGAGAGCCCAAAGGCCATATAAACCCTACATATGAATCCCATACTTCGGATGTGGGACTCTAGTCCCATATCCTTTGCAATTGGGTCCTAACAGATAACAAATTTGGATATCTATGAAGTTAATTATTTTATCTTGATTGGCTAAGTGAAACATAAAGATCCCTATATATGAACTTATCATCAGAGGAGTAAAGTTAGATAAGTTGGAGAAGAGTGATTTATGCTACAATATCTTCTATAATGTTGTGCATGCCAACTTTTTTGTAAAATATTACCAGCATAAATAATAACCAGGTTCATTTCTTCAGTTACTCTGAGCTTCTAATTTGTTGGATTTCTGTCTTGCATTGGCCTATTATGTTCCCAAAACGTAGATAACTCAGGTCTAACCATGGCTTGAAACGTTAAAGTGCATGGCAAGAAAACTAAGTATACTGTGTATATTCTCTACTTGTTTATCAGGTACTAATGCTGATATAATGAAGGCTGGTGGGTATAAACTGTCTGCATTAGAAATTGAATCAGTTGTCGCAGAGGCAAGTAGCTACTGTTTTTTCATCCTATGGTTGTTAGCTGTTACCAACCATTTATATAGTTGCCTGGTTTCTTCCCTTCCACCAAAGGAGCCAAATATAAGGAATAATATGATATTCACAATCAAAACCTTTTGCAGCATCCAGCTGTCTCAGAATGTTGTGTTTTGGGCTTGCCAGACAAAGATTATGGAGAAGTTGTCTGTGCAATTATTGTGCCAGAGGCTGATGCCAAACAAAAGCGAGATGAAGAGTCGAAGCCTGCTATAAGCCTAGAAGAATTATACACCTGGGCCAAAGACAAACTTGCACCTTACAAGGTATGGCAGCATGGCCATTGTTTGTTTATACCCTTTCTTCAGGCAGAAATATATATATCTGAAGTGTCTTTTATGGAGATAATCCATCCAATTTCTTATTCTCAAACTCATATATAGAGCCGCTGAAAATGCTTGTGATACTGGATTAGGTTCTGAAATCTTCCCAAGTTTGAAACTCAAAAGAATTTATCATAGAGAAAAACATCCGTTGTTAATAATGCGAGCAAAAAGTTGGGAGTCCCCAATAGTATATCATACTTTCCGTTCCTTTTTGAAAGTTTTCATGCATGAGTTAAGGTGATTTTTTTTTCTGTTACTTTAATAATTTCATCAAGTGCTTATCCTTGATGTCTCAATTCATTCATTTGTGGGGGGTTTGTATCAAAGTTTACATTGGAAAAAGGCCTGTTATAATATTAGACTGCTTGATTAAATTGGCTGAGTTCTAATACTTGACGCGGGAATAAGTGCTGAGTGCTCACCCGTGGAAAAAGTTCATCAATGTGACATTTTGATGCATAAATCCATCTTACAGTCATGATAGGCTTAGGAGCTTTAAAAATAATTTTCTTTTGATAATTTGTTTATTATCTTGTTAGATACCAACTCGACTATTCCTGTGGGACTCACTCCCTCGCAATGCAATGGGGAAGGTAATTTGCTTTTGCTTGTCTGCCGTCCTATAGACATCATTTCCTTTTCAACCATGAATCATTCTTTAAGAAGTTAATTAATTTTCATGTGAAATTTCAGGTAAATAAAAAAGAATTGAAGAACCTGCTGGCTTCAGAACAGTAAATTCCATTTGAGCAGTTTACAGGGAAAAATCAATTTTCTGTAACACCTTGGTGGGAACTCAAAAAAATTGCATGAGTTATTTGCATAAAAAGAGAAAGCTGTACTTTGTCATTTCTCCAGTACGTTAAGCTTTAGCTTATCGTTAGGGGGGGAGAGAAAAGATGATAGAAGTTTAGCATTTAGATTCATAAGGGTGACTGAATGTATTGCTATATATATGTATATATATATATATGTATATGTATATACATGTATATGTATATATATGTATATGTATATATACAAGGACATATATATATATATATAATATATATAGACAAGCCACAAATTATATTTAGAAAAGCAATATAGGAATCCTGTAGTTAAGCCATTCATATTTTATTGTTTATTATGAGTTCTAAAGTTCCATTCATAATCCGTGGGAATAATATTTATTTTTCCTTCAACTCTTGCTTAAAACTTATAGCCTGAACTTGGCTGTTGAGAATTGAGATTGAGTACTCTTGCGCTAGCCAAACTTTATATTTGTTTGAAGTTGAGCAGCGTCAAATTAGGCCACAAGACCATTGTGAAGTATATGCTGCTGATTCGTTCAGAAACTTGTGGTCCAGTAGTGCAGTAAATTCATGTCAATACATACGTCAATTTACAAGCAATCTTACCCTCACTGATGTCGAGAATGATCATATTTGCATCATACTCGCTATGCTATATTGCTAAATATGCATATATCTGTTGATTCCTAGATCTTCTGCAACTAATGTTCTTTCTTAAACCTAGTAAATGAATATAATATGCATCCAGTGATGTATTATCGTAAGGCCACTGTGCAAAATTTTCAAGGACAGCACATGTAGCTTAAGCAAAAAGGGGATCCCACAGTTCCCCCTTCCCACCCATATTCAAAAATTTTGTAGTACGTGCTACTTAGTTTACATGAAAACAACTCCGTCATTCAAAACAAAAGTTTCTTCCAGGAAGAAGGGGAATAAATTAATGACGAGGGATTTGAATTTTATAAGAAATCTTAAACGTTAACTTTTTGCTTCATAATTGTATTTAAAAAAATATTACATGGCTAACTAGTAATACCAATAATAATAATAATAATAATATACCGCTTTATTGTTAAAAGTTAAAACTACACAAGAAGTTGTGCTGAGGTAAAGAGCCTAGTAAACTGTAACGTGTTTACTTACTAATTGTTCCGGGATGGTGATAAAATACCGGAACTCAACCCTTACAATTACACATTTCCACGTAACTAGTTGTGTCACCGTAAGACACATTCTTTGTCCAAGTTCTCACTAAAAGCAGCACCTTGCAGTCATGACCAAGGGGAAGCGCGAAGTAAAGTCTTCTATCTTAAGGGAAGGAAGGAAGTCTTCTATCTTGTCCTAGA
Source organism: Styphnolobium japonicum (assembly GCA_023212625.1). Taxonomy (NCBI): domain Eukaryota; kingdom Viridiplantae; phylum Streptophyta; class Magnoliopsida; order Fabales; family Fabaceae; genus Styphnolobium; species Styphnolobium japonicum. The sequence continues at coordinate 5,248,282 of JALBWW010000007.1, read as the reverse complement.
TATATATAAAGCATTGTTTTCTTGAAGCTTGAGACATGTCAAAGTCTTCCATCTGGAAAGGAAGAGGGAATCTCTGTATGGGAAAAAACGACCCCATGATCTCAAACTCGATGAAGGAGACGGTGTCACCTACCACGTGAGGCATGGACCTAGATATAGTTGACCTTCATAACATGAAATAAAAATACTTTTGAGACAAGTTTCTCCTCTTTAGTTTCACCGTCACAATGGCGTATATCAGTAAAAATCTGATTCATCATTCTTGCTTTTTCGTTTTTCTTTGGTTGTTTTGTTTAAAAATATTCATGCTTTACTTGTTATATAGGATGAAAATGGACATTGGCATGCCCGAGCAATCTCAATGTTGATTGACATTCTTGGAAGCGTCCCTACCCGTTCCGTTACTCAGAAGGTTCCAGTATATCATTCTACTTTATATCAGTGAAAACGGCCCGGCCCGGTCAGTTCGGGCCATATCTTTAGTAGTCCCTGCCCCAAAAGATAATGAACTCTAAGAAAATTGACCGGGCCCAATTGGACAGGACTATTTTGGGTCATAAAAAAAGCCCGGTTCTTGTATCGGGGCTTGGGTTGGGCCATGGTCCAATGACAGTACTAGAAGTAGAACTAGAATTCATCATCTTCTTCTTCTTCAAAATCTTCAGCCTCCGCTGCAAAGTGCAAATCGTAGAGAGAGAGAAAGTGATGGAGAAGATGAAAATAGAAGAGGTTCAGTCGACGACCAAGAAGCAGCGCGTTGCAACCCACACACACATCAAAGGCCTAGGTCTTGAGGTACCAACTATGCCACTCTTCTCTATCTTCCTCTTCCTCTTCCTCTTCAGCCCCTCGAACTCGAACTTGAACTTGCTTATTATTACCCTTTTTTAAAAATAAAATAAAATAAAAATTTGTTGGGTAAATTTTGTAAATTGGGATATACTTGCCAATTGTTAACAAGTTTGTATCTTTGTTATTGTTGTGTCACTAATTGCAAATTTTGAACGGTATAATATAAGCCTTGTGGCCATGGGTTATATACATGCTTGTAGTTGGTGGAACCCTGCACTTAGTGCCCAAGAACACAAAGCATGGTGAAAAGTTTTGGAAGCTTCGATTGTAGAGACTTAAGTGAATAACTGCATTTTTTTTTCTTTTTTGTTTATTTGGTTTCATTATTGTTCAGGCCAGTGGAAGAGCATTACCTTTTGCTGCTGGCTTTGTGGGACAAGCAGAGGCAAGAGAAGCATCTGGTCTTGTGGTTGATATGATACGCCAGAAGAAGATGGCTGGTCGGGCTCTCCTGCTCGCTGGACCACCTGGAACCGGGAAGACTGCATTAGCACTTGGGATAAGTCAGGAGCTTGGCAGCAAGGTTTGCTACTATAACTCAATGAGAGGGATAATTTATTCAATTTTAGTTGTTTTTGTGACCCATCTTGCTAATAAAATTTATACTATTCTTTGTTTTTTTTTTGCAGGTTCCATTCTGCCCAATGGTTGGATCAGAAGTATACTCATCAGAAGTGAAGAAGACAGAGGTTCTGATGGAAAATTTTCGACGAGCTATTGGCCTACGAATGAAGGAAAATAAGGAAGTTTATGAAGGAGAGGTGAGTTAATTATAATGGACTTGTTGAAACTGTGCTGATGGGATTGTTGTCTATTTTTTCATATCCATATTATTGTTGATATTAAGTCCTGATGTAATGCTACACTTGTGCAAGGTAACCGAGCTCTCTCCAGAAGAAGCAGAGAGTGTAACGGGTGGTTATGGTAAAAGTATTAGCCATGTGATAATTGGATTGAAAACAGTGAAAGGAACCAAGCAACTGAAGTTGGATCCCACCATATATGATGCTTTGCTTAAGGAAAAGGTAAAGTCTCTAGTTTCCTTGCCTTTCCTCTAGTTGTTACTTGTTATCTTTCTTTGTGTGTGCGCGTAAGAAGTTATATATATTTTTTCAGGAAGTTGTTTTAATTTTAAATTTCTGTAATGGTTGTGTCAACCAATCTGAAGATTTGATTTAGGATTTCTGAAACTACATACAGGTAGCTGTTGGGGATGTTATATATATTGAAGCAAATAGTGGAGCTGTGAAAAGGGTGGGTCGAAGTGATGCATTTGCTACAGAGTTTGACCTTGAAGCAGAAGAGTATGTTCCACTTCCTAAGGGAGAGGTTCACAAAAAAAAGGAGATCGTTCAGGTATTTAATTGAAAGTCGTGGTTTTTATACTCATGTATTAATAGTTAGAGGTCCAGACTCTGCCAGAATGTGTTTTGGACTTTGGCTAGATATTACTAGTTTCTTATTGTGATTTGGATTGTTTTGACATTTTGTTCTTACAGGATGTAACCCTACATGATCTGGATGCTGCCAATGCACGACCTCAAGGTGGGCAAGATATTCTGTCTCTTATGGGTCAGATGATGAAACCCAGGAAAACAGAAATCACTGACAAATTGAGACAAGAAATTAACAAGGTATTGTCATAACTTGTGATACATGCTTATAATTTTTTGTTTAATTAGTTGTGGGGAGTGCATAAATTGAAATTGGTCATTAACAAAGTCATACTTGTGACAAAAAAAAAAAAAACAAAGGAAAAGAAAAGGAGGGGTAATATAATTACAAGAGGGTAACTTATATGTTTACTAATATAATATGTTTATGTTTGTGACAGGTTGTCAACCGATATATTGATGAAGGTGTAGCAGAGCTTGTCCCTGGAGTTCTATTTATAGATGAGGTGACTTCGTTGTTAACTTTCTCACCAACTAATGTCTGCAATTCTATTGCTTTTAATTAATCAATTTTTGAATGCTTCTTTGCAGGTGCATATGCTAGATATGGAGTGTTTTTCCTATATGAATCGTGCTTTAGAGAGCTCCCTATCTCCAATAGTAATATTTGCTACAAATAGAGGAATATGCAATGTAAGGTACGAAACTAATGTTGCTTTTGAAGAAGTTTCGTTCTAGTGGTAAATTTGGAGAAACCAAATGAATGAAATGTCAGATTGGTTGCTGGTCATTCTTCTGTGTTATTACCATAGCTGGCATCACCATGGTTCTTTATTCAGTTAATTAGTGTTCCAAATTTTCTCCTTGATATTAGGTTTAATTTTTTTCTCATATGACTTAGATGCATATGATTAGAAAAAATTGAAAGGTAAACCTCCGTGGACCTTTGTTTAACTTTCAGGGCTTATGTTCATGCTTCATTGACATACATTAATGTAAATTTTAAGTCAATTAGCCTTCTTTGGTGCTCTTTGCGCGTCTTATAAGACACCTGATAATGTTGGATTTTTAGAGTATCTCAACGGGGCATGCCCGTTTTCATGATTTGTTGAGGCATTAAAATTCCTTAAAAAACATAGGTATCATATTGATTTGTAGTTAGATTGATATGATTCCATTTTCATTACTTCTGCCATGCTGAAATTTGACACGTTAACTTGCCTGCTTTTTATACAGAGGGACTGATATGACCAGTCCTCATGGCATACCTGTTGACCTGTTGGATCGATTGGTGATCATCCGAACACAAACCTATGGTCCTGCTGAAATGATACAGGTAATAGGCTTCATCGATCTTTTGAATAGCCTTTCAATCATTCAAAGTCTTATATAGTATGTAGGTACTAACATACATTCTTCATACCTCTGGGACAGATTCTAGCTATTCGTGCTCAAGTAGAGGAACTGGTTGTGGATGAGGAGAGTTTAGCTTTCCTTGGTGAGATTGGACAACGGACATCTTTAAGGTGTGCCTTTTAGATTGGCTGTTCTCCAATACTTTTCTTTCCTATGTTACTTATACTTGTTCCTTATCAGGCATGCTGTTCAGCTTTTATCGCCTGCCAGCATTGTTGCAAAAATGAATGGCCGAGACAGCATCTGCAAGGTAATTATGAAATTGGATGTCGAGCACTTGAAATAATTTATTTACGACATCATTACTACATCGTTATCTTCAACTAAATGAGTATGGTTTTGATTGTGAAATTTATAGGCCGATCTTGAGGAGGTTTGTTCGCTATATTTGGATGCCAAGTCATCAGCCAGGCTACTTCAAGAGCAGCAGGAAAAATACATCTCATGATATTATTTTAAAACTGTTGCAATGGTATTGCTTGGGTTTGAATTATAACTGGTTTGCTTGTTGCTTCTCTATTTTGTTTTCTGCATGACTGGGAAAATTGGTTTAAAGGGATACATCCGGATATTGTCATATGATGGTAGCAGGCACCAGAGCTAAAGAACCTGACTCACTCAGTGGGTAACAATATGGCACGGTTGAAGTGAGCAGTAATTTATTGCTGAATTCATGATTTTGGGATTATTCTTCATCACATTCTGACAATTGAAAACGAAAAAGGCAGGATGGATATGCAATAGGTGATTTGTTCCCCGTATGTTATCCTTTTCTGTTTTTGTTTTGCTGCACTTTTTACTTTCTAGTTCTAGTTTTTGTTGATAATATAATATCTTTCCTTTTATCCCTTTCTTCTACAACTTTTTAATGGTTTTTGGAACATTTTACGATGTTGTTAACGTTGAACAAAGTCCCCATCTTCCCATTGTGTTCTCTCTACTTGACCACGTCGATGTGGCGGTCTGATGTCCGCATCAATGCATCTAACTGCGCACGTTCTACCCTCCTGGGCCTTTGTCTTTGAACGCCAAGAGTTCTGGAGCGTGAACTTAGCACCAAGTCAGACCGATTGGAAGTACACCCACTTTGGCCATTCAAATGAAATGATGTGGGAGTATTGTTTCCACGGTTAAGGGTCTACTTGTTTGACTACGTGAAAAATAAAAAGTAATTTATATATATATATATATACAAAAATGTAAACATAATAAAGTGTAAATATTATCTGCACTTTTTTCGTTTTTAAATACAGTACTATTTTTTACCCCTAAAGCAAAAAGAACATTCTTAGTTGCCAAGGGGAGCACAAACATATTGAAGCTTCGATTCAAGTATCTGGTATCTACACAACAAAGAAAATTATATGCGAATGATAGTGAAAGCAGCATATATACTTCGGCATTTTAAGAGTAGTACAGAGAAAACATATCATGTGGCACAAAAAATAAATTTTATAGTTACCAAAAATAAATAAATTTTTTAGAATAACCTTATAATATTATAAATAAGTTTAAGATAAATTACTTATTTGGTCTAATCAGTTTTATTCTAAATTTAGTTTAGTTCTTATAGTTTAAAGTCATTTAAAAATGTTTTTATAATTTTTAAATAATATAAAATAATTCTTATAATTTTCAAACAATACAAAATTATTCTTATTTCATTCTTATAGTTTCATTCTAAATATGAAACTAACTTAATAAGGATGTTTTACATTATTTAAAAATTATAAGGACTCTTTTAAACAATTTTGAACCATAGAGTCTGTCGGTCTAAATTAAATTTGGAGTGATATTACAGAAACCAAATTAGTAGAATGAGTAATTTAACTTAAAATTTAGACTGAATATAAACCGTTTGAGAGTCCTCGTTGTAGCTAAGTATTTCTCTGAAAGCACGCTCTTCATATTCTGTCTGCAACTTGTGCATATTATATTGAAAAGGACTATGATGACTAGTGTGGACCAATGAGCATTCAGATATAAACCCAATTGTTGTTAACAATTCTTTGACTTGAAGTTAATCTGACTCTTATTTCAGACTAAATTTATCGAGAAGTACAAAACGTGGAACATTTTGTCAATTGCTGTTCATAATGACTTAATTATTTGAGGGATGTAAGCTCACATTTAAAACATTGTCGGCGAAAGAAAGTCTTGTAACTTTTTTTTTTTACATAACTACTCTTTTTTCTTTTAAGTATCAATATTTAAAATAAATTGTTTATTATTTATTAGTGATTATTTATATTTTATAAAATTTTAAATATTTATTATAAAATCAACATTTAATAAATGATTCACAATGAGCTAGATATTAAATCATCAGCTATCATATCAACTCTCCCATCAAGTTTTGTAACTTTGTTATAAGATAAAGTTGACCCAGAAGTGTAATGAAAGATTATCTGACAATCTCGTTTCTGGGCATGCTTGAGAAATTGAGATGGAAGACTCCTGTCTGCAAGAAGCCCTCAAATGGATAAGAGATATGGCAGATGGGACTATTGGTCATGAGGTAGAGGTTTTAACCACAAGGGGTATCCGGGTAGTCAAGGCACACAAAGGTTTCCTCCTTTGTGATTTCATTATACACAATAGCTTATCGGTAATAATCTGATTCATTTCTGACTTCAATGTCTCCTTTTCATTTGGCTTTTTGGTTCTGTCCATGAGAATTCTTGCTTTATGTTTATAGGATGAAAATGGAAATTGGCATGTAGGAGCGATAGCAACATTAGTTGACATCATTGCCTGCTCGGCCTCCTACACCTGTACTTCATATCACAATGTAACCGTTGATTTCAGTATATCATACTACTCAACGGCAAAGGTTCAGGTAGTCTTTTTCGTCATCTTAACCTTTCAATATATTTTTAACCTCGAGTCCAACTGATATCAACTTTTCTTGTTGCTCCAAAAGCTAAAAACCACCTATCAAAAGTTTCACTCACCAAATTCATACACTCTGCAGCAGTTTAGTTTTCATATATATATATATATATATATATATGTAAACATGTTTAATTTACATTTTAATGACAGGAAGAGGTTGAAGTAGAGGCAAAGGTTGTAGGAAAGAAGGGAGAACTGACTTCTGTGATTGTGGAAGTCAGGAAAAAGGAGAATGGAGAATTGGTTGCTCTGGGAAAGCTGTGGATGGCAGTAGCTAGAAGTAACGCAAGACGCCAAGCAAGTAAGCTCTAACTTCTGTAGTTCTTTAATGCAAGACACCAAGCGAGTAAATTCAGTGCTTTCTTTACAAATTTATGATGGAGACTCTGTTCTGCCCCTACCATATGAGAAGAAACCAATTCAATCAACCTCATTCCTCATGTAAATTGATATGAACATTGGGCTTTTATTTATATGTAATAGCTATCTTCAGTGGTCAGCTCCTTATCGCCTTACCCAAGATCCCTCTTGTATGTGGATGAGATGTTTCGGATTGTTCTTTTGCTCATTTGAATATTGGTTCCTTCAAGGATTCGTTTCTTCAAAATTTCAGAAAGTTTTTTTTATAAGAAAAAAAATTCCAGAGAATTATCACGCCGTTAATTGAATTATGCTAGTTGAATTTAATGCTTTGGCCGGGGCTTAAGTTATGCTTGGTAGAAAAGAGTAAAATTTAGAGAATTGCAGATAGAAAAAGAACCAGACTAGCAAGGAATAAAGAGGTTTTAGTTGTCATCCCAGTGCTTGGTAAGGAGATATTGGAAAAGAGAAAGAGTATACTAGTGAACTGAGATATGTTGTTTGGTTTCTTACAGTCACATTCTCATTTTGATTGTCCCCTTATATTCATTTCATTTTGTTCGATGACAATATGTTAAAGATGAAATATAACTGGTAAACAATTCAATTTCTCTCATTTCTCTTTACTCTCCTATTGAGAAAGACTGCCTTAATTTTCATTCACCATTTTCAACTTTTACTCTTCTTATTTTCGTCTTGACAAGGCATATCCTGAACTCAATACTCGATTATTTGAAATAAATTTTCATTCTTCAGTACTTCCACATCCCAACCATCTCTTCCTAGACCCTTGCAATGGATCCCAGACACAAATTATTGCTTGCTAGTTTGCTTTCACGAATGAGCCATGTACAAGAAATTACGACATGCTAGTTCAATTTTGCTCATCTTAAAACTTAGATTGCAATTAATCATGCTGGGAATTTGCATGTTCATGGATCAATATAGACTGTACATTAAGTTGCACGAATAGTCTACTCATAGATGCAACTACTAAAACACCAGAACCTGAAAAAAGAAAAAAAGAAAAAAAGAATAATACCAACCAAATTGAGTCTGGCTCTCATTTTTGTAGTAAACAGTTCTGATTAAGTCTGACCAACATGACTAATTTCAAGAGGGCAAATATTGGAGTTTTAACATTTCTCCCTTAATGGAGCCTTCCTCTCGTTTTCATCCTGAGCCCTATTCCCTCGTGGAGTTAACCTTTCCTCCTTGAATGAGCCATACTATAGACCAGATAGTACAGTATATTGAAAGCACTCCTTACAGCAAGAAGGCAGTAATACTTGTCACAGTCACCCTTCAGCTCTTCCCCCCATGCTTGACACACTGCTAACAGAATAATAGAACTCTGATTGGCCTATTGCATTAAATGCTTCTGCCATGCCACACAAGCAATTAAGTGGGACAAGCCACATTGCAGACATGTCCAATACTGCTTGAGAATGTCATGGTAATGAGGCCACCCCTGCGCCTTTGCTCTTGTGGATTTGGTGATTCATTTCCCCTTGACCCGAAGCAGCCACCACTTCCTTCTTCATGCTTTGGCTTCCCCTTAGCAGAAAGAAAACCAGAGAAAGAAGCAGTGAACTACAAAATCTTCATGCACATGCCGATCCTAATCTTTTGGAGAAAGACCTATTTTGCGTGTGTTCCGCGATAACTGATACTAGAATTGTATTACCAAGTAGATTGGACTTATTTTTATTCCTGTCAAACATAGCTCAAATTACGCTAATTTGCTACTCTCTTTAGAGTTTTGAAGTGTATGAATTCAAGGTAATAAGATACTTTTGGATATGCAGCACCTAACTTCTACTCTCTCCATTCCATAATAAGTGACATTTTAGGAAAAAAAAAAAATTCATGTTGTTTTAGAAGTCCAAGGAAGAATTAATTTTTTTTTTTTACTAATTTTATCCTTGTCTCTTAATTACTTCATTAATTACTCAATTCCTAAAAAATTTCAACATTTACTCATGTAGCTTTTTCTGTCTTTTATCACTTCTTTTATTGACCTAATCATAATTTTTAATTTACTACTAGTGAATCTCTTATCACTTTTTTTGTTGACCTATCATAATTTTTAATTTACTACTAGTGAAAATGGTAATTTAGGCAGATATAATTATTTTTTCTTAGAATTAAGATTATTTAATAATTTTTCAATACTTATGTCATTACCTTAAGTGTCACTTATTAAGAAATGGAAGGAGTATCTAATTAGTTCTATGCAATAGAACTTATGTGAGACCTACTTACTAAACCAATCAAATGCAGGTGTCTAATTTGAGCATTGCGTAATAAAAACCAATCAAATGCAGGTGTCTAATTTAAGCATTGCGTAATAATAGTAATAATAATAGTAGTAGTAATAGAAGTAATAATACTAATAGTAATAATAATAATAGTAATAGTAATAATAATAATAATAATAATAATAATAATAATAAATCCCGGATAATTGATCCAGTTGACACTCTTCCATTAAACTACACATTACCTTCATACGATGAATCATCACCTATTCTTTTCCTTAGTACTAAAAGCAAAATGAATCATCATCTAGTTTTTTTAGCCATGGGACCAGTAGAGAAAAGCAATTCAATTGTAGTTGGACTCGTGGAAGAAATTTACATTTGTTTTCTTCTTGCATGATTTCCTTCTTATCGTCAGTGTTCATGATTATCTCCTGTGACAATTAATGCATCTATCTCTAAAATTATCAATTTAATCACTTCATTTATTTTAGAAAACTCTTTGCCATGTGGTATCAAATAATTAGCCCATTTACCAATTTTTTTTATAAAAAAATCAAAGACCATTTGTGGAAAAAAATCGTACCAAGCTACTCTTGCCAGCAGAGTCCCCACAATCATCGCAGCATTAAGTAGGTTGATTATATTTGTCATGGCTACCCAATATCCCAAATAGAGTCTAAGTTTTTAACTCGGAACATGATACTCAGAAAATCATTGTTTCATCCCTGGCTTTCTATATCCTTCAAGACCATTGAGAATTCTCAAAACATAACATTTTAGAATATAACAATTTTACAATGCAGCAAAACTGCATCGTCATGTACTGAACTAGATAATATATATGAATATATATATGTTTGTATGTATGTATTTATAGCCTAATAAATACTGCGATTACTACTTTTCAAGATATGAAAATAGGAATATGGCTATCCAAATTGAGCGAGGCTCACTACGTAGTAATGGTTTTTGCTCGATCAACAATCTGACTAAGAGTCCAACATGTCATCACTTCAGTTTCTCTCCCTCCACGGAGACTTCCTTTTCCTTTTCATCCTGAATCCCACTCCCTAGCTCAGTTAACTCTTCCTCCTTTGAGCCATTGTTTTCACTAATCTTGAATACCTTCTCAACCGGACCCCCATTACCTAATTCAGTTAACTCTTTCTCCTTTGAGCTAATTTCTTCACTAACCTGGGATACCTTGTCAACCGGACCCCCATTCCTGAATTCAGTTAATGCTTCCTCATTTGATCCATTTTCTTCAGTTACCTTGGATACTTGATCAGCGGTAGGTCCATAAGCCCAACTGCATACCAGATAATACAGTATATTAACAGCACTCAGTGTAGCAAGAACCCAGTAGTACTTGTCGTAGCGACCCTTGTTAATATTATCTGAAACCCAGCTCTCCTTTCCCCCACTTGCAGTAACGTTTTCCACAATGCTGAATATCAAACTAGATACCACGTTTCCTGCAGCCATTCCAAGTCCAAAAAGGGCTGAAGCAACACTCGACATAGTCTTAGGAAACTCGGTGTAATAGAATTCATTTTGGCCTATTGCATTGAATGCTTCAGCCATGCCACCCAAGCAAAGTTGAGGAAAAAGCCACATCGCAGACATATTCAACACTGCATGAGTATCATTAATATATCCCTCCCTGATTGCTCTCCTTCGCCTTATAGTCTCAACAATTCCTGCAGTTACCAAGTGGAGAAAAGAGAAAAACAACCCAATTCCCATTCTTCTCTTTGCACTGATCCTAACTGGTTTGCCTCTGAGCTTTGATGCTAGAGGAAGAATGACACGATCATAGAGAGCTACCCACACAAATATTGTAAATATCATGATTACAGAAAAAGAACCTGCTGGAACTTCGAAGCGTGAAGTGATATGTCTGTCCAGGGATTTAGCTTGCAGCAATCCAAAGGAGCCTCCAATGTTAAGTGACATCATTATCCCCGAAGACCACAAAGGAATAACTTTAATGATGGCTTTTAGTTCTTCTACTTTCTCTATTGTGCAGAGACTCCACGGATTGGAAGCTGACCCATCAGAGGCTATATCCTTTTCTGGATCTTTAATGACGCAAGCTTTATTCAGAAACCTAGAAGAAAAGCATCACCAGAAGTTAAGTAATATTTCATCCACTGAATAAGCAAAAGACAATAAGGATGGCAATGTGATTCAACCTTAGTTTATCAGTTGGAAGAAGAAGATCCGAGTCCTTCTTATGATGGTACATTCCAGATGAGTTATTAGGTGGTAATGGAAGTTTTCTGTTCTTATAGGCCACAGCAATTACTTGTGCAAAGCCAGTTAGCAAGCTGCCTTGTGTTTTATGCTTTACGTAAAGTGGAGAAGCAAGGAAGAAGAAGAAAGTCGATAAGAACATAAGGGCAGCTGGAACTCCAAAGCCCAGTTTCCATCCAAGATGATCTTGGATGTATACTATTCCTGTGAAGGCAATTATGACAGAAATAGCTGAAGAAGCATAATACCAGCTGAAGAATATTTCCAAGGCCCTCTGGTTATTTGGGTTATCTTTTCTATTCACCTGGTCTGCACCAAATGCTAGGGAGCATGAAAGGCCACCATTTCCAATGGACATTAGAGCAAGGGAAGAGAGTAGCATTGCCATTTGTCCACTTGTTGCTGATTTACATCTTTCAGTTGCAGGGTTGCAAGGAGGAGGCCGTGCCTGTGGGATCATGGCTGTTAGCCATAGGAGTGTCATTCCCTGTAAACGAAGGAAAAAAAGTTCACTTTTCTGAATACAGAGTTACTTTGAGAACATCAAATCAACTCATTTTTCCTAGACTAATTTGAATGTCTAGCAACCCTGTGAGCAAACTGATTTCTTCACTAAAATGAAAAAGTGAAAAGGAAATTAAAAATGTTAATCTTGTTTTCATAATGAAATATTTCTTGTATGAATGCATCAAGTTAGCTAATTCATCTCCATACAGGTCACTTTTACGTTGAAAATCACATAGTTGTGATTTATTATAAATGATTTTAATACCTTCACAGTTCTGTTGATGCAAAATTACAATGCAAAATTCAGTGGAATAAGTTATAACCATTGAATAGGAACTTTGATGTTATATAAAGAAAGTAATTTCAAGTGTTTGATAAAGCTGCATCATTCATTTTTGTTTCCTCAGTAAAAGAATGAGCATCAAAACTGAGATCATCTACAAGACCCCTACCCTTAGACCTGAACTATATGCAAGGGACTACATCATTGATCATTCCAATAACCAATGAGTTTTCAGAAGATTGGCAAATGCCATGAGGGTAGTTCATAATTAATGTGCAATAGAACTAAACAGTTCTTAATTCCTTTGATCCTTTCTATAAAACAAAATTCTTCCTTATAGACCTATCTAGTATTCATAAGACATGGAACTTGGGCGGCTCTTTGCCCTTATATCATTATTTCATTCTCAGAAGGATTGTGGTATACTCGCAAGAGTCTTGAACAGAATCAGGGGCTTTAGCAATGCAATTGACAGGATGCAATCTTATATATCTATCCATAATTTCATTTGATTAACCCTCCCAGCTAATCAAAGCTCAGAGAGAGACAATAACATTAAAGAAAATGACAACCATTTTCCAATAGCCACTGTTCATCTCAGCAATCTGCCATACCCACTGGATTATTTTTTTTTTTTTTACTTCTTTTTATTATGTATGAGAATAACTAACGGGAAAAAGGACAAGGCAAGTTCCTAAATTGAACTCTAGAATTGTCAATTCAAAAGAGAAAATGCACAAAGGAATCTGAAAAGAAAGTAGGAAAAGCAATACCAGGAAAATGATGATGGAACCTAACCCAACAGCGACGAATCGACCCAGATAAGAATCAGCAATGAAAGCACCCACCACAGGCGTGAAATTACCGGTTGCAGTGGATAAGAGGAGTATCTGGGTTGCTGTGGCTAAATGAAGCTTGTAATTCCCCATCAAATACAATATCATGTTGGGTAAAAGACCAATGCGTGCCACCCCAGCAAGTGCTTCATTTGCTGCCATTCATATCAACACCCGAGACCAAAAAGAACATATTATAGAATCCACCATGAAAACTGAAAAAGAAAATATAGTCTGAGGGAACCATGTCCATGTTTTTTTGTGATGTGGAGCAAGTACCTATGATGAAAGGCATGGTAACAAGGCCTCCCTTGCGCCTTTGTGGTTGTGAATTGTGTTGGGCAGCCATTTCCACTTCAACTGAAGAAAGCTCTACTTCCTTATCCATTGATCAGTATCAGGGATCTTCCTAATGCAAAAAAGAAAAAACAAAGAAGAAAACAAAAGAAAACTAGAGAAAACAGAGAGTAAACTGTTAAGTAGAAATCTTCATGCAGAGAAACAAAGAGTGTGATGTCATAGCTTGCGATCGCTGGGACAGTGAACTACATGCGTGTGAACAGATAAATAATTATACAGCTAGAGTGCACCATGTATGTGCATCTGTCTGAAGATTATTAATGATAACAAGGAACAAATAAACACATTAATCGGCAAATTGTATGCTACGACACTATTTTATTTATTTCACTGCTGTAATATCCATGATACATTATTATGCGTCGTAAATTTTAAGCTTTTTACGATACACAGTTTTTATTATGTATTAATATATTGATTATAATATTTATTAAAATTAATAAATTTATATTATTTTAAGATACATTCTTATAATTTATAAATATATTTTTAAAATACATATATTACTTTAACAGCTATTTTCATTGTATATAAAATTTTGAATTTTACTTTTATAAAAAAATTATTCTCTTTTCATATAATTTATTTAATATATGTTTTAAATCTTTGATCAATACATATATTTTTTTTTTTTTACAGTTGTATCGTATTAAATGACCCATACTTTTTAGTGAAATTCATATTCAGTTTGATAGTTTAAAAATTAAATATAACTATTGTTGACTTTACTTAAATTGTTTACATTAAACTGAGTTTAAAATTTATAACACTAAACGACAAAAAGGGAAAAAAATAAAAGAAACTTGTAACACAACGTCGACATACTACAATAATTACGGGAGTGCAAACGAGTGTATTTGTTGCGCTGCATCTACATTACCGGCCAAATTGAGAAGTATCGGTTTCTTCTTTTCAGGAAAAAGTTAAGCATCGTTAGTGGTAGTGGTAGTGGTGGTGATGGTGGTGGTGGTGGGCACTCCTCCCTGTATGGCCTACAATTTTTGCGGGTCAAATGTTCAGACCTTTCTTCTTGGTTTCAGACTCTGCATGAGACAAATCTGTAACGTCTACTTGCGCTGGGTTTTTTAATTTATTTATTTCTGTATCGATAGCAAATCAAAATTATTATTTTAAGTGAATTAATAATTTATGTTCTGTTTCGAAGTAGCCTAGACACAGCATCCTTGTACAAAAGGCAAACACAAATACAGTATCCATGTACAAGGAACCAATTATCCATGTGCAGATGCTACTGAACAAGTTTTGTTTGTATTTGTGTCTAATTTATGTTGATTAGAGATTCCTTGAAATTCCATGCACTCTAAATTACCAAATAGCCATCTGTTTTATTTAGCCATGAGATGATTTGAGATATGTATATACACAAAAGCTACCCAATGTTCCAATGCTTTGATTAATCGCTTCTCATATGTACGTGAATGATGATTAGATGGGCCTATATATAGAAGGAGTTCACACCTATTTTTATTCTCACATATTAATTATCTATCTTTTTCTGGTTGTGGTCGTGGAGTGTTGGGGCATGTTCCTTTCATGTGGCCATCAATGGATTCAATGCGTTTGTTTACAATGTCATCAATTTAGATATTTAATAACACTACTTGAATTTTGAAAACCTATACACTATAAGAATATCAGGCTAAACAAATAATCTATATACTTATCGTTTTTACTTTTTAAATTTGCAAAAATCTTCTATATAAATAAAAAAAATCATAAATAAAAAGACAATTCGTGTACTTTATGAAGACAAACGATTGAATATTCTTATCCAAAAAAAGAAAAACGATTGAGAATCAATATACTTTTTAAACAGAGGTGTTATTTTCCTTTAATACTTTTTTCAATCCTAAAAGTATATACTTTAAGAGGTTCCTCTCTCAATGATTTCATTTTAATAGTCGATTATAAAAAAACTTTTTTTTATTCATTAACAAACAACTTTTTCTTTGTAGGCATAGTTAGATCTATAGTAGTATGGAATATTAATATCTTGTACAGATGATTCAATAATTTATGAATATCAAATAAACACACACCAAACCCCATTAATTGATCCTCCAAAATGTGGTAGAGATCAGATGGGTATTAAGAGTGACTTGCGTGTTGGAGTGTCACACGCTTGCTATTTCAATCATTTCTTTTTTCTTTTTCTTTTTGGATGTAAACTATTTCAATCATAATGCAACCATCATGCAAATAAAACATTAAGTTCTTATTTTCTTTATCGGTGAGGTATAAGTATTTGGGAAGGATAAAGGGATTGGTAGCTTTATAGAAAATTGAACCTTAAATATCATTATCACACTCAAGTTTTATCAGTTGAGTTACAATTTCGTTTACATTTAGTTATTATTTTCACTTATATCTCATTTTGCATTTTGCATTTTGCATTTTGAAAAGATAAACTTCATAATGCATTACATTTGAGAATTCATGTTTGAAAATTTCACAATATTCTCAAAGATCACGAGTGAGAAATATATGAGAAGAGAAACCATATATATTTATAGATTATATTAATAGTTTATTCACTGTATAGAAAACTAAAAACAAAATGATTGGATATGAATATATTTTTAGAAGGTTGTAGTTTTCTGTTAATTTAATAGTATTTTTCAATCCTAGGGTAGAAATATATACTTTAAAAGAGGATTTTTTACTTCACAACCCATTTCCAACTAACCTAATTTTAGCACTTTTACACTTGCATGTTGTGGTGTTGGAATGTACTATACTTGCTATTTCAATTATAATGCAAGAATTATCATGTAAAAATAAAGTATTAGTCTTTTGGTATTCAAACATTTTAAATGTTTCGATATAAAACGTGTAAATATAAAATGCCAGAATTCTCATATTTAGTATAACATTTTAAATGTCTAAACAAGTGTTATGTTTTCATTTATATATAATTTTTTAATATAACACCTTCATTTATTAGACTATAATTTTAATATGCAAATTTTAAGGAATTTAAATTTGATATAATTTCAATGTAAATTTTTTAACATTATTATCCAATGATATAATACATCATTAAAAAAGATTGATTTCCTATATAATAATTATGACAGTCAAACTTCTTTAATAATTTAACAATACACGATTAAAAAATAATATAAAAAAATTATACTAATAATAAATAAAGTTAAATATAATTTTAAGTACAATAGTTGTACTCAAATATTGATTAAAAATATCTAAATATTGATAAAATTCATCTATATTTAAATAAAAGTTAACAATGTCTAACGACAAGAAAAAAAAATCTATAATATAGCATCCAATAACAATTTATTCTGATATTTAAACTAAAGAAGAACCCTATTGTTTAGCCATACCTAAATACATGCAGGTCATTACAATTAGCCCTGAAAACAATATTTACTTTGCCGATTGCCGTACCTCAAATGATGTCTTACAAACTCGTATTCCACGGTTCATAGCACATACACTTTTAATGAACCATCCGTTGCATTGGCGTGTGAAATGTAAACTTGCTGGTGCTGTGTGGTCTAGTGGCCGAACTTTTTCTCTTTGAAAGTGACTCATCACTATTTGCTATGATTCATGAATCATTTTTTTAAATCGTTTGATACCCACAAAGAGATAAAACAAGCTGTAAATTTGTATCATCAATTTTTATTTCTTAAGAAGTTTATAGAAAATTAAACCTTATTTTATCATTTTTAATTAAGACCTCATTCTAAAATTTAATCGGAAAATAAATTTCATTAGTAATGAGTGGAACCTAGTACTAGACAACTTTTTAGATGGCGAAAATATGTACTAAAAACGATATGTGTTAGAGAAAATAAACAATATATTTATAGTGTCCAAATAGGCAAATATTTCGTTCTTAAAAGTATTTAAGAAATGATACAATATTTTCAAAAGTGAATTTTTTGTTTAGTAGTAAAAAAAATCTTACTTTAATGTTGTAGAAAGTAATAAAAAGATAATAATGATCGTTGATCAATAATCAATCATATAAAAAAAATATAAGAAATAATAACAGTTACAAACAATAATATTACGATATTCATTAAAAAAAAGTATAGTTTGTGGAAGAGCTTCTCAAAATTCTCAATCAAAAAGTGTAGTTAGTGGATTTTGTTAGTTCGCTTATCCCTTTGAGGATAAGGGTGCTATGTTTGTTCCCATGATTGATTTCATTTTTCTCATGATCTTCGATGTTTCCGTGGAAAGCTTAATTTGTGTAGTTTTATTTTTGGTAATGGCCTAATTTATTACTGTTAGTTTGTTACAGGCACGTTTGAAATTGAAAGTCCACCAAGTAAAGACAGGTGGTGACCCCGACCCTGTTTGCTACGTTCACATTGCCTACTACTACTTTGATTCACAATAATTAACACACTTTTTCAAGGACAAAATAGACTATTAGCCAAATAATAAAAGGGCCAGGCAGAGAGAAATTAATAATAAAGAAATACCTCATGGTTCACGACATATATTTATTTAATGTACACTAGTCCACCTACAACCAAGGCAAAGGTTAGACCTGGGACCCAGTCACCTTTGTTTGCCACGATCACCCTACGCCAACTCCATGTTCACACTGCTTGCTATTCCGGGTCTATCTTGTTTCTTTCTCTTAAAAGGAAGAGTAATGAAAACTTAACTTGAGCAAAAGTCCATTTCGTACGCTAATCATGACTGCAATATATAACCCTCAGCGTCTTTTGTTGATGGGGATCATCAACATGAAAGCATTTTTCACATACTATACCAGACCCAAAACTTTTGTCAAGAAAAAGTTACTAAAGAAAGAAAAGCTAAAAAGAGATTGTGAGAGTGAAAGGTAAATAAATTAGTATGAACTTTAGAATCATGATAGTTGCTATCTAGTAACTTAAAAAAATATGTGAAGAACAATGAGGAATATGTAGTTATAAATGACATCTGTCTCGTGAAAATGAGTTAAATATTAAAACAGTTAAGCCCTCGGTAGGCCAATTATTGTTATCAATGTAGCCCATGTTAGCTCTTAAAACAACCATGGAGGCCTGCGCACTACCACATGTAGTTCCCTTTTATTTTTATTTTTATTTTTTGTGTGTAATAGAAGGGCCAAGGAAAAGAGGAGGGGGCTACACATTTTTCTTTGGTTTTTTTTTTTTTTTGTGGTGAGAAAGTGCTACAGTTACCACAAGGGGGTATAGAATAGAGACCTCAGACCCAGATTGTGAACAAATTGTAAAAACAATTGGAGTCTGTTAAAAAAAATTGAAGTAGAATCCAATTGTTATTCAGTGTCTCATAAAGATTGTTGGAAGGAGTGTATGAGAAATTTGTTTGTGTAAATAATAATACTCCTATAATAATAAATAAATAAATAAATAATAGCATTCCCTTATTGAGTAAAGTAGCAAGTTCTTGAGGATGACCGAAAATAAAGGCAAGTTCTTGAGGGGGGACGTTTGAAGATTAGTGAACCCAGGATCCAGCCGAAGATTGTAGTTTGCAAGCCAGCAAGTGGGGATCGTTTTCCATCCACCACCGAAAAGGTGGTGGATCCGTGCACCATTGGCATTGCCTAAAAGTTAATTTATTATCGAATTTTTTTAAGTAATACTCGCATTATAGGTTAACAAGATAAAAGTTTAATTTTGCATAAATGTCCTGAATTTATTTGAAAGTAATCTGTAATTTTTGCCAAATTAGCCTTGATATAATGGATTATTTAAAATTTCTCCAAGAAACATGAAAAAATTTATTTAAGAATTGTAAAATGAAAAACTTGTTATGATTTTTAAATTAGACCCAGTATTAAATTTTTTGGTTTTTTAATGAAATCCATCATTTTTCTTTGTTATTTTTAATTTTTAATTTTTACAGAAATCACTTTATTTTCAGATTTTATATTCAATTATATATTTTAATTTTTTATGTTCACTTTTTTATTCTTCTATTTTGGTTGTTTTTGTATTTTCTTTGGTTCAAATGTTCCAAGATATTTTTTTTTATATAAAACTTGTTGGTTTATTGTAATATAGTTTTTTATTATTTTAACCAAATCACAATTTCACATTTTGTATTTGTATTTGTATTATTTCATTTTTTTAATAATTTTCTAAGTCTTTCTGAATATCTTCTTATTTTAATTTTGGATTTTAAAAAATTTCTCATGTTAACAAATTCAACTGCTTTGATTTTTTATATTTTATTTTTCTGTCACCGTCGCTTATTGCATAACACATTTCCGTCGCCATTAGCACGTGATTGGAGCAATTTAGAAATGCATAAAAAATAGTGGTCCACGGACGTATGTCCATTAAAACACAAAAACTAACAACCAAAATGCATGAAAAATGAGGTGATTTTATAAATAAATATTTTTTGAAATTAAAATATAATTTTATTGTTTGATACCTGAGACAGCCAATCACAATACACCAACATTATGTTGGAGGATGTTAAAAGCCTTCACAATCACTAAGCAGTCATAGCCTAAGCCAGTCCTATGAGCAAAGAGAATGGCTCCCAACATCTTCCTCAAAATTGTAACAAAACCATTCTCTAAGATCACCCATGTAAGGAAAGTGCGTAGGCAGAGGGCTTCAGCAAACTTCTCCAAATCCGCAAAGCCTTAAAAAAACAGTCACGAAAACATGTCATGTATCCTCCACTTGGGTTATAACATCACATGAAATAGCTACTTTCTCTAGTCCATGAAGATCACCCATGTAAAGAAAGTGCGTAGGCAGAGGGCTTCAGCAAACTTCTCCAAATCCGCAAAGCCTTAAAAAAAACAGTCACGAAAACATGTCATGTATCCTCCACTTGGGTTATAACATCACATGAAATAGCTACTTTCTCTAGTCCATTTACTATGAATGCTGCTGGTGTTCAAACTTCCATGAAGAACCTGCCAAAGAATGAAAAAAGATTCTAACTCTTTCGGGCACCAACAACTTCCAAAATCCAAATCCGTTGCATATAGTTAACATGGATCTAGAGAATGAGACATGTACCAATATATCGGAGGAAAATCGTGGAAGGAAAAACATTGCATGGGGTGGAGTTATTAGCATTTTTATTCATATATTCACACTCCTACCCAGTCAGTTTGTACTTTTCCTGCAATCCACCAGAGAACCAAATATAAATATCAGATAAACTATTCCAAACAATTTATAACTAGGGTGGGGCTTCTTTGTTAAATCTCTATTCCCTACTCAAGCTTCCAAACAAAATATTCCTGTCTCCTTCTCCTAGCTGCTAGTGCTGCCATTAGATCTGAAAGCACCCCTTAAAATCTTGCAAAAACCTTCTAGAAAAATGCTCCTTAATGTCCAATTTCCATTGCCACAGAACCATGTTTTGCTTCTCTGTATGCACATTCACTTCAGCACAAAGCCTCAATCCAATTGATGGCATCCTTGAAACTCTCAATTTTTTTTTCTTCTAACTCACCCGATATTAATTTTGAAGGAATCTAATATTTTTCCATGCGACCATTTGGGAGTGCATTTGAACTATGAAGAATGGAACTGCTGTTGGGTTGCGATGGGATGGTTTGAATTTTGAAGAAAAGATTGTAGTTGAATTTAGCTACTTGGATTTCTAGATTGGTGTGCATTGGACAAGAAAAATATGTACTAAAATAAGCAAAAGTAGCAACGTGAAATATTATATGGTGCCGCATCCAAGTAAGGCAATATACATAGGTTTCACTTCACTTTACAGTTTAATTTGCCAAAGACATCAACACCAAGTCTTGGAATTGAAAACCTGCAGGGTGCAAAAACTTGTATGGTCCATGCAGATCAAGCTTTGGATTCGCTCCATTCATTCTTGTAATGTTGGGGTTGCAACTTCAATATTTTTCATGTCAACGATATTGGCTGAAACCACACAAACTTTGGTCATTATTACCTTATAATGATGCGAATTTTAATCATCATTCAAATGTTTTGAAAAAATAACAAAATCTAAAATACCTTGAGGGCATCTAGAACATCAGAATGTAGTCACAAAATGAAAATAAGGGAAATTCAAGAGGTGCGGTGTATGTTGTTTGACAGAATTTAAATGTCACAAGTGCAACTATGTTCACTCCAGACTCTAGAGAAATGAAAAAACATTTAGGAAGAAATTGTCTTTAGAATAATATCTCCTTAGATGGTTATTTACTTATATATCTAATGCAGAGGAGGTATTTTTGTTAGAGATATAAAAACATTCAAGTGGTTTCACAAAAAAATAAAAAATGTTACAGGTCGATGATACTATAATACTACAGAATCAAAGATAGTTTTCCTGATGCAATTGGTGTTTGAACACCTAAAATGAAATTGAACTCAATATGTAAATATAAAACTCTGCGGTCATATTGCGCATTAGAACTATTACTTACAAGTGATCATGAGACTATTAATCCTTGCTCCCTGCTCCTTGAAGGAATGATGGTGTGTAGCAAAAGAATGCAGTAAACCTGGTCTTTACCCGCTTATAATCCCCTTCTCTAATTACCAGCCCATCAACTAATTCTGCACCTGCACTTCCCTTAGTGTGGTTTGGACCAATTTTCCCTGCTGCATATAGATGCCAACGAAAGAGTTCAACATCTCTTCCTAAGGCATCAGGTTCACGTACTACCCGAAAACATTTGGAAAGACACAAAACACGACAATTACAAAACTATTTTCTTGAATGCCAACAGGCCAAGATGTCTAGTAAATAAGCACCACAAAACAAAACGCAATTTAACTGGCCCATATTAAATTAAGCTACTCTTTGTACCAACAAAAAAATTTAAGCTACTCAATCATCACAAAGCTTATAATAAAGGGCATTAGTCAGGGATTTCACTCTTTTAAAGTATACACTGCATTTTATAAAATAAAGTACGAGTGAATAATTATTCATAAAATTAATTTTTGTAAACTTATTTAGATTTTGATTATATAATATTAAATAAAATACTTAGCTGAATGAATTGCCAGCAAAACGATCTGGTTGAAATTCTATACCGGAATTAAGCAATCTACACGTGACCTTGCATATGTTAATTACTTAATTAGATCTGGAAACGATCCGTGATAAAGTCTTTTCTTTTCTTTTTTTCTTCTCTTTTGCTGTCTAATACATGGTTTGTGGAACACCTATATATTATATTTCTTTATTTTTTTTAGAAAGTTGAACCTAACATTTTATCTTCAATTCTTTAATTTATATTCATTCTTTAATTAATTTAATTTTCCCCGTTTGTTTTTAAGAATATAAAGCACTACGAAGGACTTGAAAAACTCTCGGGTAGACTACTGAAGCAAACAAAAAAAATGAAAAAAAGAAGAGGACAAAAACACCTTGTTGGCAAACTAATAATACAATCACAATCTTTTTTTATAAAAAATATTGATAATAAGAATAGATTAATCTACTACTATCGATTATTGGCACAAGTAACATATGTCTGGATCCCTTCAACACTCGCATTGCAATACAAATCTTTTAACTTCTGATTTTCTAATCTATAACTTTTAACTTACATTATATCAAAACAAATCTAATCTATATGTTCCATTGGAGTAAGCCAACTTTTACGTAATAGAGTAATCATCTAACCAATTCATTAATTATTCTTAACATGATCATCCTATATTAATTTCTTATTAGTGGATAAAAGGTAATCACAGATCACTAGCCCATTGGCTTCACACTTCAAAGTGAAAATAAATTAAAACATAAAACCCTAATTTGGATTTAGATGATTTGTAGTTGAATGCATTACCAAAGGTGAATCTTATAATTTTTTTGAAACTGGTGTTTTCTTTCTATACTCTTTAGCGGCACTTGCATTTTAACTGTAGAAGATCTGATCCCCTTAAACTTACATTTACTTACCAAAGACAAATTGATTAAACTATAGTAGCTAATATTAAGTAATACTAATTTTATATATATATATATATATATGAGGTTTTTTCGCTACCTTTATTTGTTGTGAGGGTATTAGTATTATTTCATAATTAATGGTTAATATTTAGTCATATGTTTTGTTTAATTAAAACATAATTATTTTATTTAATTTTAATATTTATATTTTAACTAAGTGAAATACGTAATTAAGTATTAACCAATAATTATTAAGAGTACCACTATCTTTATAGAAGCAAAAGGTACATGAGGAATATGCTATATATACACATATATGATATATTTATATATTTGGGTTTTAGTTGAGATGGTGCAATGTGCAGCGAAAGGATGATGAAAGCGCCACTTGGTGAACATGGAGGGGAGAAAATATTGCAGAATTTATGTAGACTAGCCTAAAAAAAACCTGAAATGTTATTACTTTAAATGTAAAACAAGTCTTTTATTAACTTATACTAAAGCACGGAGCACTTGAGTAGTTTCATACTTCAATATAAAGAATATCATATTGTATGCAGATATATTTATATATTTTTACATACTCTCATCATCAGATAATATTATAGTTCAATCACGACTTTTTTTAAATCATCCAGATTATGCACATATTTTATATTATTTGTGTAAGTACCTTTTTTTTAATTTAAAAGGAGAGTTGTTATCGTAAAGCAGTATTATATCTTTCTAATTACATAAAATAAAAATTATTAAATGAAAAAGTAAAAATATTTAATATTTTAAGAATTCAAAAAATATTTAATACTTACATCTTTAAGTGATTATGAAGATTATTAAGCAGATTCATTAGGAGAATATATAATTCTTCTTCTTATAAATGCAATGTTATATCTTCTTAATATATTCTCCTAACTACTTAAAACAGAAAATATTAAATAAAAAAGTAGAAGTATTTAATATTTTGTGAACCTAAAAAATATTTAATACTTACTTCTTGAAATAATTAAAAAGATTATTAAGCTAATTTATTAGGAGAATATAAAATTATTCCTCTTATAAAAGCAATGTTATATCCTCCTAATATCATATTTATTGTGAATTATCAAATATTTATTAATTATTAATTTCACAATAAATTTTTAAAAATTCATTAAATAAATCAAACAATCAATTAATGTTCTACCCATAAAAAAAATTATTATGATATCATAATAGGTATAGTAATTGTTAATCATTTATTAATGGTTAGTTCTACAATAAATGTTTAAAAGTCAATTAAATATAAATAATAACTACTAAATATTTGACAACTTACCTTAGGTATTGATACAAAAAAAAATTACAATAAATAAGTACATGAATAATTCAAAAAAATTACCGAAATAATTTTAATGTAAAAGCAGTCCAAAGATGACTCGAGAGAGTTACATGGGGTCTCTGGTTAGCCAACCCCACATCCATCCACGTGAATGTCTGCCATGAACTTCTAGCAAAAAATTCTTCTTAGAAATGGCTTTTACATATATGTATATAGATATATATATATTGCTATGATGAGTACTCCTCCTGCCATGGATCTATTCATATACACGTACAAATAATTGGCCTCAGTATCTTAGTCAAAAAAAAAAAAATTGGCCTCAGTATCGACACTTGACGTATTTTGCTGATTTCTCCCTGCATGCATGCATGCATCCGTATAAATTTGTATATCCTCATTAATTTCTGGTTGGTCATCAACAATATCATATAACAGTATTTCAAAATTCGAAAAGATAATGGAACCACATGAAGTTGAACGAGAAGACAAATTTTAAACAATGGAAAGTAACGCGTTTCTAGTTTTAAATTTCTAATGCATGCTTGCAAGGATAGATGAAAATTTTGCAAAAGCATGTCATCATATCTGTATTAATAACTACATCAAGAAAGGATTACTGCGAATTAAAATCCACTGCGATATAACGGTGCCCAGTAATCAGCTTCATTTTCACTTCCAACTTGTTGAGTGTAAGAGACAGGCACCAAGCAGAACCCTCTACTCCTCAAGTCCCTTGGCTTATCTTTTGCATCCTGATGATTGTTTTAATAAATAATAAGATCCTAATCCTTTTTTCTTGTCAAAAGAAAAAAGAAATGACATCAATATTATCTTGATTATTAATTAATGCAAACTTTGCACTGCAAAGCCTGAAAGTTTCTACCCATGTTCAGCACTGTAATGCAACTAAAGGTGAAAATGATAATAATGATTGGGATGACACTTATTAAATATAAAAAAAACAACGAGTCAAATGAAGGAGAATACTAAACTCATCATGGGACAGCTTTGTAAGAAAGAAATCTGTTGTTTGGAAAAACTAAAAGAAAGGAAGAAACTTTCCCTTCAATTATATATTCTAGTACATACAATATAGGTATTTATTTTTGTCCTGCTCAAACATGTCTGCAGGCGTCTGTGATGCACGGATACTTTAAAATTGGTGACGTATCCGTATCGTACCCGTATCCGATACTGATACGCGTATTATATTCCTGCATTCATATTTTTATTGTATCCTTGTGTTTTTTGTTTCTTGAATACCTACCGCCTTAAAGATACTACTACTCGAAAAATCCTAGCTATAGATTCAAGCCTCGATCTCATCAATTACCTTCCTTAAAACATATTATTACTCTTGCAATCTTGCTCTCTTCAAAATCAAAGTAAATTGGTGAGGAATTTCACCAAATTTAAAGTATATTTTTTTACGTATATAAATATAAAATTATTTTATTCAATATACATTGTCGTACTTGTATTCTAATTTTTTTTTTAAAAATACCGTATTTACGTATCGTATCTTATCATATCGGATACTTGTACCCGTATCCGTGCAACATAGGCAGGCGTGGTCGTGTGTGTGTAAGCGAGAGAGAGAGAGAGAGAGAGAGAGAGAGACTTAGGGAAATGGGTACTTACAGACTGTTGATTCCTCATGTTTTTTGACTCATTGCCTAAGTAAGGAGAACTGAGTGCCTGCAACCAAGGAGGGGGAAAAAAAGAATTAAATTTTATAGTTTCCACAACTAAAGAATGTGTTGGAGAGAAGCATCAATACTGGTGAAACTATAACTGCATGCTGTCTCAATGACTTGGAATAGCTTGCAGAGTATATAATATGTGGGAGAAATATCACCTCAATTTGACCCTGCAGGAATCTGATATATCCAATGGCTTCTAACAAGACAGAAGCTGTGTCAGTCTGCAAAAGTGAAACACACCACACCACCCGGTCATCTTTCTCTTTACTTCAAGGCTAAAAGTGATTCCAACCAATGAGAAAAGATAAAGAGGTATACAGAACTTGGATCATAGAATGGTGGAAAAGAACTGTTCATGGGGACTTCTAAAATCAAACACGAAGGCACTTGTAATGGTTTATACTTATAGTTTTGTATTTTGTGTGTGTTTATTGTGTTTGTAGTAATGGAGTGTTTGGTCTATTACCTTTCCAAGTGGGGAAACTAGCTGGTGAAGGGCTGTTATTTTATCACCCAGCTTCTCCTTTCTCACCTGATTCAGATTTCATATATGCAAGTCAGGACATGAATTCATATGCTTTTCTATCTTTCAACTATCATGGATAAATACCAGCAGAAAGAATTTACAGTCTGAGAGACAGACAATCAAGAAAGACAACACACAACAAAACGCCCAAATATAATTAAACTCACATACCAAGGGGAATGTGTGTGTGTGTGTGCGCGTGTGTGTGTGAGAGAGAGAGAGAGAGGGTAGTAAGAGGAGTACGGGAAAAGAGGGAGAGTTTGTGGGTCACCTTCAGAGGTGGTTGAAAGAGAAATTTGAATACAATATTGAAGAGATCATCTATACATGCTTAAATTAGTATTAGAAGGTGAAAGTTTGGATGAGAAGAAAAAAGTACAACAAGCTAGAACCTCTCTCTTACCTCAGATGTGTGATCTGGTAGTTGGTTCTTCCTATGATTTGCCTTGTTATAAGTGAAATCCAATATATTATTACTATTCAAGCTAGTAATACTTGACCTAGGGGAAGAAACTGGCACCATATGTGACCAAGATGACAGAGGTCCAGAAGCCTGAAATTCCTCATGCCCATTGCCACATTGGGAACCCTCTTGCTTTATTACATTACAAAATGGAACTCTAGAGGATGGATTAAGAACATGGTCATCCCAGTTTCCCAACTTTTTAGATTGAAAATGACTGACAACCGGTCTCTCTTCTTCCCCCGGTAATCCAGTGCTGCAAAACAAACAGAACCCAGAAAATTTTCACACCAAGAAATAGAGAAGGAAACCTTGGACTAAGGTAAAAGAACTTATAATAGGAAGCAAAGCTGGTGCACACCCATAAATGTACTTTGATCAACCTCAGTAAACCAATCTATCAAACAGTTTTTCAAACACTTAACAAGACACACTAAATAAAAGTGGAAGTAATAAGCTGAACATATATAATGAACAAGAATTCACACACAGACACAAGAGAGAGAGAGAGAGGCTTACAAAAGAAGCTGGCTCCATGACTGAGGGGGCTCTGGATTTTTTGTCAAAGAATTAAAAGGAATTGAAGAAGGTACAAGCTCATATTGGGGACGGATCAAAGATAGTCGACGCTGAAAGAGTTGGCTCCACCAGTTAGGGTTCCCATCCATCATTTGCTGCTCTGAAAGAGTCTCCTGTGGAAAATTTCAATTCATGCCTTCAAAGAAACCTATAAGAAATGAAATTTTTAATCTCCTTTTCCCTTCTACTTTTCCTCTTTCAACTTTGTGATATTTCCTTGTATGTGCACCCAAACAAGCCTTTGGCTAAAGCTTTGAGAGTTCTGTTTTACTTTCTTACTAGCTGGTGAAGAATGTTAAAGTTTTGGGGTCACAGTATTTTATAGAGTTGGGGTTGAGAAACCTTGCATATGTTGCTTTCTCTTTCCTTTCTTTCATCTATTCAGTATTTCTTTTTATTACAAAGTGGAATGCAAAAGCTGGTGGCTAGTGTTTTGAGGCTATAAATTACTTGTTACTCAGACTTACTTCCTTAATTTTGGGTTGCACCTTGGGATTGTTTTGGAGCTAAGGTTGAGGTAGAGGTAGGGTAAAATATTATTGAGATCAACGTCAAATGCTTTCTTTATTCTCTGGATCAATAACTCACTAAGTTAGTTATAAAACCATTCATAAGCCTCCACTTGATAGCTTAAGCTTTTAGGAGAGTTGGTCCTTCACATGGTATCAGAGTCTCCATGACCAAGTGGTCAGGAAGTCGATCATTGCTTCTCCCATTCTTTTAAAATAAAGTTAAATTTCAGCACAAGCTAAAATGGGCTTGTGCATTCTCCACGCTTCAAGCCCAAAAGAGCTATTCTATGAAGGGGTGTGTTAGATATAAAACCATACATGAGCCTCCACTTAAAAGCTTAAGCTTTTGGAATAGTTGGTCTTTGACACACTATAACAAACAAAACTACAGAATCTAAGTGGCAGATTAAAATAAGAAGACCAAAGCAGAAATTGATAGGAATCTCCCATGAATAAATGCTCACTCACGACTAAAATATACAAACCTAAATTATCAACATGCTGTTGAAATAAGATTCTAATTAAATAGCTAGAACCATTAATGATAGGATAATTAAAAACATAATTAATGAAAATTGACATAAATGGTTATTTTTGTTGCAAGTGTACTGTAATATATACCATGTCATTGAGTGAATCAAATTCTACCCCTATCAGAAATGCTAATTTAAGTATAGAAATTGCTTATAGTTTATTTGATAAATATGCTCTGATATATGCCACAGGATATACTAATCATATATTCAGATATAAGATTTATAGATAAAAAGTAAAATAATTCAGTAACTAAAACTTTCCTTCATAAGTTCTAGTATAACATGCATGTGCAATCCAGGTCCTTTGCAATCCGTATGATGTATGGTTTGAAGAATTTTACTGAAACATAAGTATTAAGTAATGCTGCCTCATACAAAAAACGGTTAGAGGTTTCAGTTGCCCAGCAATGAAGGAGAATCAAAAGAAAATCATGATTGACCTATTTTAGCTGTCACCAAAACAGTGCTGTATGGATGACTGATAAAGGAATGAGGGGGCGAGGGTCCTAGATATGAATATGTTGTTTGTGTCTTTGTTAGTGACTGGCGAGAGAGGACTCGGATGAACTAGCATTTCTTATTTAAGGTAAAAACAAAAACTAATTTTAATGTAAGGTATCAGTTACACTTAGTTTACGTGAAAAAGTTCTTAAATTTCTTCACTAACCTGGGATACCTTGTCAAACTGACCCCCAGTCCCGAATTCAGTTGATGCTTCCTTATTTGATCCATTTTCATCAGGTACCTTGGATGCTTGATCAGCGGTAGGTCCATAAGCCCAACTGCATACTAGATAATACAGTATATTAACAGCACTCAGTGTAGCAAGAACCCAGTAGTACCTGTCATAATGACCCTTGTTAATATTATCTGAAACCCAGCCCTCTTTTGCCCCTCTTGAAGTGAGGTTTTCCACAATGCTGAATAGCAAAGAAGATACCACGTTTCCTGCAGCCATTCCCAGTCCAAAAAGGGATGAAGCAATGCTAGACATAGTCTTAGGAAACTCAGTGTAATAGAACTCATTTTGGCCTATTGCATTGAATGCTTCAGCTATGCCACCCAAGCAAAGTTGAGGAAAAAGCCACATTGCAGACATATTCAACACTGCATGAGCATTATTAATATATCCCTCCCTGATTGCTCTCTTACGCCTTATAGTCTCAACAATTGCTGCAGTTACCAAGTGAAGAAAAGAGAAAAACAACCCAATTCCCATTCTTCTCTTTGCACTGATCCTAACTGGTTTGCCTCTGAGCTTTGATGCTACAGGAAGAATGACACGATCATAGAGAGCTACCCATACAAATATTGTAACTATCATGATTACAATAAAAGAACCTGCTGGAACTTCAAAGCGTGAAGTGATATGTCTGTCCAGGGATTTAGCTTGCAGCAATCCAAATGAGCCTCCAATGTTAAGTGACATCATGATCCCCGTAGACCACAGGGGAATAACTTTAATAATGGCTTTTAGTTCTTCTACTTGCTCTATTGTGCAGAGACTCCATGGATTCGAGGCTGACCCATCAGAGGCTATATCTTTTTCTGGATCTTTAATTATGCAAGCTTTATTCAGAAACCTTGAAGAAGAAAAAAAAGCATCACCAGAAGTTTAGTATTATTTAATCCACTGAATAAGCAAAAGATAATAAGGATGGCAATGTGATTCAACCTTAGTTTATCAGTTGGAACAACAAGATCCGAGTCCTTCTTATGATGGTACATTCCAGCTGAGTTCTTAGGTGATAATGGAAGTTTTCTGTTCTTATAGGCCACAACAATTACTTGTGCAAAGTCAGTTAGCAAGCTTCCGTTTGTTTTATGCTTCACGTAAAGTGGAGAAGCAAGGAAGAAGAAGAAAGTAGATAAGAACATAAGTGCTGCTGGAACTCCAAAACCCAGTTTCCATCCAAGATGATCTTGGATGTATACTATTCCTGTGAAGGCAATTATGACAGAAATAGCTGAAGAAGCATAATACCAGCTGAAGAATATTTCCAAGGCCCTCTGGTTATTGGGGTTATCTTTTCTATTCACCTGGTCTGCACCAAATGCTAGGGAGCATGAAAGGCCACCATTTCCAATGGACATTAGAGCAAGGGAAGAGAGTAGCATTGCCATTTGCCCAGTTGTTGCTGATTTACATCTTTCAGTTGCAGGGTTGCAAGGAGGAGGCCGTGCCTGTGGGATCATGGCTGTTAGCCACAGGAGTGTCATTCCCTGTTAACAAAGAAAAAAAAGTTCTGACTTTTCTGAATACAGAATTACTTTAAGAAAATCAAATCAACTAATTTTTCCTAGACTAATTTGAATGTCTAGCAACCCTGTGAGCAGACGATTTCTTCACTAAAACGAAGAAGTGAAAAGGACATTAAAAATGTTAATCTTGTCTTCATAATAAAATATTTCATGCATGAATGCATCAAGTTAGCTTATTCATCTCCATACAGGTCATTTTGCGTTGAAAATCACATAGTTGTGATTTATCATAAATGATTTTAATAACTTCACAGTTCTGTTTATGTAAAATTATAATGTAAATTCAGTGGAATTACCATTGAATAGGCACTTTGATATTATATAAAGAAAGGAATTTCAAGTGTTTGATAAAGCTGCATCATTCATTTTTGTTTCCTCAGTAAAAGAGTGAGCATCAAAACTGAGATCATGTACAAGATTCCTACCCTTAGACTGGAACTAAAGGCAAGGGACTACATCATTGGTCATTCCAATAACCAATGAGTTTTCAGAAGACTGGCAGATGCTAATAGGGTAGTTCATAATTGATGAGCATTAGAACTAAACAGTTCTTACTTCCTTTGATGAGTTTGATCCTTTCTTTAAAAATAAAAAATAAAAAAAATTCTTCCTTATAGACCTATCTAAGATTCAGAAGACATGGAATTTGGATGGCTCTTTGCCCTTATATTATTCTTTCATTCTCAAAAGGATTATGGTAGACTCCCAAGTCTCAAGAGTCTTGAACAGAATCAGGGGCTTTAGCAATCCAATTGACAGGATGCAATGCAATCCTATATGTCTATCCATAACTTCATTGATTAACTCTGCTCTCGTAGTTAACTATCAAAAAAGTGACCAACTTTATCTTGGATTATCTCAGAAAATCCTCCCTTCCCCACCAAAAAAAAAAGAAAGAAAATATGTAGATACTGCTTTCATCAACAAATTAGATCCTATCATTATTAAACAAGAGTACCCTCCCAGCTAATGAAAGCTTACTGAGAGACAGTAACATTGAAGAAAATTACAACCATTTTCCAATAACCACTGTTCATCTCAGCAATCAGCCATGCCCGCTGGAGTAAAAAAAAAACTTTGTCCCATTGGAGTTGCTCCAATGGTTTGAGCACGGGACATATGTGGAGAGGAGGTGGGAGAGATTGGGGAATCCTCCCCAATCTCTCCCACCTCCCTCCCCCAGTCCCCCTTCCCATGGCCCTCTACAAGGGTCCCTTAGGCCCCCACTCCAGTGGTGGGGCCCTCCTCCGTTACCCAAAAAGAAAAAAAAAAACTTTCTTATTATTATGTGTGAGAATAATTAAAGGAAAAAAGGACAAGACAAGTCCCTAAATTGAACTCTAGAATTGTCAATTCAAAAGAGAAAATGCACAAAGGAATCTGAAAAGAAAGTAAGAAAAAGAATACCAGGAAAGTGATGATGGAACCTAACCCAACAGCGAGGAATCGACCCAGATAAGAATCAGCAATGAAAGCACCCACCACAGGCGTGACATTGCTAGTTGCAATGGATAAGAGGAGTATCTGGGTTGCTTGGGATAAATGAAGCTTGTAACTCCCCATCAAATACAATATCATGTTGGGCAAAAGGCCCAAGCTTGCCACCTTAGCAAGTGCTTCATTTGCTGCCATTCATATCAACACCAAAAACCAAATAAAAAAATTAAAAAAAAAACAAGATTATAGAATCCATCATGAAACTTGAAAAGAAAACAAAGTCTAAGGGAACCAAACCCATGTTTTGTTTGTGATGTGGGACATGTACCTATGATGAAAGGCATGGTAACGAGGCCACCCTTGCGCCTTTCGGGTTGTGAAATGTGTTGGGCATCCATTTTCAGTTCAGCTGAAGAAAGCTCCACTTCCTTCTCCATGATCAGTTACAGGGATCTTCCTAAACCAAAATACAGAGAAAACAGAGTGAACTGTTAAGTAGAAATCTTCATGCGGAGAAAGATGTAGTGTGATGTCAGAGCTTGCAATCTCTGGGACAGTGAAGAATGAACAAATTGAGGGTGCACAGATGATACAGTGCACCGTGTCTGTGTCCTCTGCCTGAAATCTGAACGTTATTAAATATAGAGTAAATACCAAATTTCTTCCTCCAAATATGTTTTATTTTTTAAATTATTTTTACATTAAATTAATTTGTTTTTTAAAAATAAATTAATATAAAAAAAATAAAAAAATAATTTGATATAAAAAATTATTTTGATATTAAAAATAATTAAAAAATATCTCGTGTATTTGTTAAAAATAAATTTAAATATTTACTCATAAACAGCCGTTCAAAAATGTATTCTTATTTCTTAAGTCTTAACACGTTTATAAAAAATTAAACTTAATATATGTACCAAAGAAAAGAAAATTAAAATTGATTTTCTCACTTTTAATTAAGACCTCCTTCTAAAATTTAATCTGAAAAGAAATCTCATTATTAACAAGTTGAAACTAGTATTAGACAACTTATTACCTGGCAAAAATGTACTAAACATTATCTGAGTGTTAGAGAAAATGACCAACATATTTGTAGTGTTGAAATATTTTCTTCTCAAAGTAACTTAAAAATGCTACAATAATTTTTCAGTCAAATTTTTGTTTGGTATATTAGAAAACCGACTTAAATGTTGTAGAAAGTTTTTGTTTTATTTGGTTATAAGGTAAAAGTATTATTAGTTCAACTTTTACATTAATTGAGAATAAGTTTTTTTACTCACATTAGCCTTATTTATTAAAAAATGTATTAATTATTTTAAACAATAACTTCAAGTGTGTGTGAAAAAAATACAATTGAAAATGATCCTCACATCATGTGTCTTATCATATCTCATGAAATTAATTTCTTATCTTTCAAGTGAGGGGATACTTGATTTACCAAATAAAAAAAAAAAACTAGTTCTTAGTAAAAAGTAATGAAGAGATAATAATGATTATTGATGAATTTATCAATTTTTTCACAGATAAGAAAATTGATAGTTTCAACTCTTACATTAATTTTAATAACTAGGGAGACGAGACATTGGGATGGATTTTTATCAATAATCAACCATTAAAAAAAGTACAAGAAAAGAAAAATCAAATCATAAAATTAGTGGATTTGGTTAGTGTGTTTGTTCCCTTGATTGCTTTTCTTTTCTCATGATTCAGTATCTTGGACGTTTTCCATGGAAGCTTTGTATAGTTTTATTTTTGGTAATGGCCTAATTTATTACTATGAGTTCATTTAGTTGTCACAGGTACGTTTCAAATTATTCATTTAGTGGCTCTGTTTTTTGTTTCAATAACGGTAAGTGTATCTATCTTCTTGCAGACTACCCAACCCTCTGTCACCCTATTTGTTACGTTTACATTGCCTACTACTATATGATTATTATTACTTAATTAACACACTTTCCTGGACAAAATACACTATTAGCCACAAAAAAAAGGACCAAGCAGAGAGAAAATAGTAATAAAGAAATACCTCATGGTTCACGACATATAATTTATTTATTGTTCACCAGTCACCTACTACACCAAGGAAAAGGTTGTAGACCTGGGATCCAATCACCTTTGATTGCCATGTTCACCCCCACTCCACTCCCACTCCTGAAACCTTTAAAACCTTGCAAAACCCTTCAAGAAATGCTCCTAAACACCCAACTTCCATTGACACAGAACCATGTTTTGCTTCTCTGTAAGCAAACTCACTCCAGAACAACCTCAGTCCAGTTGATGGCATCCTTGAAACTCAATCTAATATATATATATTTTTTAAATTCACCTGATATTAACTTCGAAGGAATCCAAGTTTTTTCATAAGAGACCATTTGGAGTGTATTTGAAGAATGAAAATGCGGTTGTGCTGCGATGGGATGGTCAGAATTATGAAGAAAATATTTGAGTTGAATTTAGCAACTTGGGATTTTCTAGATTGAAGTGCACTGGACAAGAAAAAGTACTAAAATAAACAAAAGGAGCAATGTAAAGCATTTTATGGTGCAGCAGCCAAACCAATGCAATATACATAGGTTTCACTTCACTTTACAGTTTAACTTGCCAAAGACATAAACACCGTGGAGTCTTGGAACACCAGCAGAGTGCAAACAGGTGCATGGTCCATGCAGATCAAGCTTTGGACTTGCTCCATTCTTGTAATGTTGGGGTTGCAACTCCAATATTTTTCATGTCAAACATATTGGCTGAAACCACCCAAATGTTGGTCATCATTACCATCAAATGATGTGAACTTTGATCATCATAAAAATACTATGAAAAAATAACAAAATCTAAAATGCCTTGAGGGCATCTAGAATATCAGAATGAGACCAAAAGAAAATGGAAATTAAAGAGGTGCGGTGCATGTTTGACAACATTTAAATATGTCATCAGTGCAACCATGTTAACACCAGAGAAAGGAGAAAAATTAGCAACAACTTTTGTCTTTACAATAATATCTCCTCAAACATGTCACCACTCACCAGTGTATGTACAGGCATATTAGATTGTGCGAAAATAATTTTCCTCTCAGAAAATATTGAATAGACATTTAAAAAAAAAAAAATCATAAAGAAGTCCTCTCCAGAAATCAATACTGGACCTTGACTTCCTTAAAGTTGAAATTTGATGTAATCATTCATGATCAATAGATTTTAGATTTATAACACACTACACTATTACAAAGGTGCTGTTAACTAAATTAGGCATCTGCACAGTCAGATAACTTCTTAATCATTAAAACTTGTATAGCTTGTAAAGTGGCTAAACTCTAGTAAACATACACCAACCTAAGTAACTGCCACACAACTCTACATTGATCGGAGGTCTATATCTCTCCGCTCAGAATTCTTGGACACGAGTGCATAATATCTGTGCAATTAATAGATACTCTTCCAGAGACATTGAAGCATAGGCAAGTATTCACCAATAAAACACAGAAAATTTGAATGAAAACAAGACATTGAAACTGATCAGAATAGCCTTCTGACCAAAGTATTTACTTAAATATCTACTGCAGAGAATGTCTTTTCTTAGATGGTTATCCAAATAAAGTTCCTGCCAATTTCAAGGCTTTCAAGAAATTGAAAAAGACATACCAAGATGAATATCAGGTGTGGCTGCCGCTGTGGCATCAACAATAACAGTTACAGGTTGATAGTCCAATGCTACAGCATCATAGACAGTTTGCCTGATACAATTTGGAGTTTGAACACCTAAAAATAAAGATATATGAAGTCAATATGTAAATATAAAACTCCAAGTAAGTTCATATTGTGCATTAGAACTATTACTCACCAGTGATCACCAGACTATTAATCCCTGCTCCTTGAAGGACTGAATGAAGGTGTGTAGCAAAGAATGCACTAAACCTGGTCTTCACCAGCTTATAATCCCCTTCTCTAATTACCAGCCCATCAACTAATTCTGCACCTGCACTTCCCTTAGTGGTTGGACCAACTTTCCCTGCTGCATATAGATGCCGACGGAAGAGTTCAACATCTCTTCCTAAGGGATCATGTTCACGTACTACCTAGAAAGATTTTGACAGACACAATTCAAAAATTACAAATCTATTATCTTGAATGCCAACAGCTCAAGATGTCTAGTGAATATAAGTAGAAGAAGCACCACAAAACAATTAGTGCCTTTGGACCTTCAATTATGAAAATTGTTCAACTGATTATGAGTGCAAACAAGGCCGGGAAAAAATGGAAGATTATGAGTGCAAACAATTCAACTGCTTAACATGAATGTTTCTTTCAGTATCTTCATGTTGGATGGCTAAAAACATATGGACTATGGAGCATTACCAAGGGAAAACAACTTTTTACGATACCATGAGGTTGCTAAGAAGACAAAGGCAATGAAAGAAACAGGTCTCTTCAAATTTCACACAGACTCCAAAAAGAAAAAGGAAAGAAAAAAAACCTTAGCTGATCCAAAATGGTGACTACAGAGGAGGGTACCTGTAAATAAACTCAAGAACCTAGGGAATTATGAAAACTAAAAGAAACTTAATTTTATACATTTTCATATTCTTTCCATAATATCCAACTATACTTTTCCTCACAACTTCACTGGGCATTATGGCTCAGCTCCCATCATGTAAACAAACAAGCAATTCATAAATCATAGTAAGACTTTTTTCATGAAAAAATTTATCCATTTCCATTTGAACCATTATCCCCACCTTCCCCAACAGAATATTTACATCAAATTTCCACGTTTCTGTGGTTAACTAATCAGAAATTTGTATCTTCACTACCATTAGTAGTGATTTGAGCTTGCTCAGGAAAAGTCTTTAGACAAGACATGACAGAGGGAGTGAACTGTTATTACCCAAACTAGGAGAATTCCACGCTGCCTGGCAAGTTCCACAGCCTTAATCACATTTGGGACAATGTCTTTGCCTCCATTTACTAGCATAGGACCCCCATCTTCTATAAAATCTTTCTGCAACATCATAAACCCAGATAAGATAATCCTTAATTTCTCACAGAACATCCTAAGAGGTACGAGGAACAATGGGAAGAGACAGAGAGTAACAACAACCTGCATGTCGATTACGAGAAGAGCCGTGCGATTCCAATCCTCTGCCATTTCCAAAGGGTCAACTCCTCCAAGCCCAAATTTTGATCGCAGTGGCAAAGACCTTGACCAATTGGGTTGCTTATTATGTATCAGCCCACTGCACAGGCGCTTGAAAAAAGTTGAAACATGAACCCCAAATTAGTGAAAAAAATAAAAACGAAAATGGTGGAGAATTGGTGAAGAGAAGGAAATACCAAGAGCTCAAATTGGGCGCATTCAGCTTGAGAAATGGAGAAGGTGCTAGCTTCAAATTTGCAGCTATGGAGGGTGGCCTCACAAAAGATGACCAAGCTTCAAGGGCTGCAGTTTTGTCCATGTCTTCTATTCTCAAAGCTCAAGTAATGCTTCTGTTTCAGATACTTACCAAATACTTACTTTCTCAAAAGAACAAAAATACAAAGAATTTAATTTTCATCTTTAACTTTAGACTCTCGTTTAATCAATCCTATAATGATAAAACAACAACTAAACAGAAATTTTAACTTTTTTAAAGAAAATCAAAATTAAATTTAAATATTAAACGTAAGAATTATATTATTTGTTTTCTTTTTTTCTTTTTCTTTTTTTTGAAGTAATTCGACTCTTTGGTTCAAACATGCAGTTAATTTTGAGTTAAACACGTAGTTTTGTCCATGAAAAGCATGAAAGAGAATAATGTTGGAATTATTTGGAGTGGCACTAAAATGAGGTTAGTATCTCTAGTCAAATATTGTGTTAGTTTTATTAAAAGAAAATGTGTTGGGAATTCTCATGTGTTAGTGTTACAATATGTGTAGTGCGAGTTTTTAAATACAAAAACAAGTATTCACATAGTCGCACATGTACCGTGCAGGAACATGAAAAGAAGGTGGGGAGAGCAAAATGTGGTAGCTGGTCTGGGCTGATGAACTTTGCAGGGCTTGTGTGTGTGTGTGTGTGCAATTGCAAGCGCATGTGCAAGTGCAAAGTGGGTCTTCTTAATTCTTGAATGTATTCTGTCCTGCAGCTCCCATTTACAAACTCTACTGTTTCAAGAGGCTGCCATAGATGATGTTCTTCACTTCTCTATATGATATGTTCAAGCAATATATAATTTGACCTCTGGGTTTGGTTTCACCTTTTAGATCAATGAAAAATCGTCATGCACAAAAGTTAATTTTCAATTTGATTTGCTTAGAGTATCTAAACTCACCCATATCATTTTTCTTTTCTTGGTAGAACTAATTAAACACGTAGTATCATCTTGACAACTGAAAACCTTTTGTAAGTGCTCATAACCTCCTTTACCTGAAGACAACCTCATTTAAGCTTGAAAGGCCGGACTAGTATATATGCAGCCTAATACTCAAATCAAAACGCAATTTAACTGGCCCGTATTAAATTAAGCTACTCAATCACAAAGCTTATAATTATTATTAGTCTCTGTCATAGCAGATTTGACTCTTTGTAAGTATAGAACAAATTTAAATCCATCAATATAAGTATTATTAAAAAATAATTATCCTTATTTATGAAGCAGCTGCCATTTGCCAACTGAAGTTTCATAGGGAAATTGGGGTTTGGGAATTGGTCGAGGCCATGGTTCAATACCATTTATTTATACTTGGAAAAAAAATTACACCGTTAACATTTTTGTGGTGATTAATTTGACTTGGATAATTTAAAGAAACATGCATAGATATGTTCTTTTTTTTAAGGCCTCAAGTTGTTCTTAATTTTATTTATTTTTGTGTGAAATTAATCCCTGTTTAGAGACCGACTTGACCTTGACCATAAAATATTTTCATTAACATTGAACCTCTGCACCGCGTAAATATACCTTTAATTTTACTATATTCCCTGTTCGCGTTTTCTTTAACTTCTCTTTTCATCCTTGTGGTAATTTAATTGGCGTCAATCTAGGTTTTTAAAACACATGTCGAAAGTTTCATCTTCTATCATGTCACATTTTTAATTATCCTATCTAAGTACTTAGCACCTCGATGTAAAAAATAAAAAATAAAACGTTCTTCTTTCGATATTCCCTGGGTTGGCAGTACGCAAGGCAAGAGATGAAGAAGAAAGTAACATAGCCCAAGCATTACTTAATTATTTAAAAAACTGAGTATAACATTAGTTATAGATTCACATAACCCCTTGCTTTTGTTCTTTATAGCTTAGCCCATATCATTCTTGTTCTTTCGTCTTATTATAGCGTACACTTGCCTAACGCTTTAAATTATTTGTTATATTCTCAGCTTGCATACGTTATAATTACTTAGATCTGGGAACCATCCTGTGATAAACTCTGTTTTTTTCTTTTTCTTTTTCGATTTTGTTGTCAAATACATGCGTTTGTGATACACCTATATATATATTTTTTATTTTTTAGAAAAGCTGAACCTAACATTTATATTCATTTGTTTAATTACTTTTATTTTCCCTTTTTGTTTTTTAACAATGGAAACTGGTAAGCACTAAGGGGGACTTGAAAAGCTCTCGAATCGATTACTGAAGCAAAGCAAACGAAAAAATGGAAAGAAGAAAAAGGAAAAAAGGATAGAAACCCCTTGCTAGAGAACAAATAATACAATCACATTCGAACTTTTAACTTTTGCTTTTTCTCATATAATATAAAACAATTCTAAGCTATGACTTGACATTGGAGTACGTCATCTTAAATAATAATATGAATGTTTAGGCCAACGAAATTGAGAGCCACGTTGCTTAATGGACTAATCATCTAACCAATTCATTAATTATTCTTAACACGATCATTCTATATAAATTTCATGTTAGTGCATAAAAGGTAATCACCAGTCATTACCCCATTGGCTTTACATTTCAAAGTGGAAATTGATTAAGACAACATTATAACGCAAAACCCTAACTTAAAATTTGGCAAAGACGAATTATTGATTAAAGAACTACTAGCTAGTATTAAGTTACAAAGGGGTTTTAGATGATGCAAATATGCAGCGTAAGGATGATGAAAGCGCCACTTGGGAGAACTTGGAGGAGCGTGGGAGAAATGGGGCATGGGGCTGGCGCACTTGAGTAGTTTAATCTAAAAAGTGGTTCAAAGATGAACCGAGAGAGTGAGAGAGGTCCATACTCCATAGATCATATAGGCACATTCGGCAACCCCTACATCCATCCACATGAATGTCTGCTGGCAACAAGTTGTGTTATTTTTTTTTACTAAATATTAGCTTATTTCCAGTTAGAAATGGCTAAGACACAAATTAAATATCCATTGCTATAATGAGTGCTCCTCAACAGCAACATATATGCATATGTTTCTTGTATATACCAGAATTTGAAATCAAAGTGAGACCTTTCTTCATCAATCAATTAAAAACCAGAAAGAAAAAGAATAAGATTAAAGTGACTGTGATATAATATAGTACTGATGATCATCATAATGCATAAGCCACTTATATACACGTACAAATTAATTGGCATCAGTTTCGAAACATAACGTATTTTGCAGATTTCTCTCTGCATGCATGTATCTGCATAAATTTGTCCTCATTTCTGGTTTATCATCAAGAATAACATATAATAGCTTATAGTATTTCAAAATTGAAAAAGATAATGCAACTACATTCTAGTTTTAAATTTATAATGCATGCTTATAATTAAGGTTAGATGAAAAGATGCATGTACTTGAATATATTAGGGGGGTTACTACCCTATTTTTTTTTAAGGTACCGATATTCTTAATAAATCGTAATTAATATTTCGTATATAAATACAACAAGTTTTTCTTTTTATATAAACTTTTGCTTTATACACTTAATCCTAATCTTTAATTTTATCTATAAAAAATATCATCAACTATTTTTAATATATATATATATATATATATATAATATGATCCAAACCAAAAAACTTTATCTTATCCAATATATATATATATATATATATATATATATAAAATAAAAAATAAATTTATTTATTAATTTTTTACTCTTCTAATTGTATCACAATTTCTTTCTAAAATATTATATTAAAAATTGAGATTAAGTAATATTGTAAAATGTGTTAATGGACAAAATATAATTTATTTTATTTATATTTTAATTAAATTGACACATGACTAAATATTAACTACTAACTATAAAGGATACTTCATAAAAGCAAAGGTACTAAAGCAATCTCCCTATATTAGTGATATATATGTGTTAACTAATTAGTGACTACAAATTAACGTCTATAATATGATCACTGAACATTTTATTATTTTCTATGTCACCACAATAAGATTTTCCATTAGTTCTCGTGATCTTAGACCAAATTTGATTAAATGGAGGTGATTGAAATGATAACGATTCTAATTTTTATTATGTATTTGATTCAAAATCAGCATAGAATATCCATTTTATTCACTTTCTCTTTTCATCACCTCTTCTTGATTTCTTTTGTTCTCTTGAAGTTTTAAACTTTCCTTTTGTAGAAACAATTACTAAAACTTGTTTATTGACACAGGAATTTATGTGTGTATATAGATCCATATCATCAGTAACCAACCAGTACTCTTTCAAGCATTAATGAAATGAAGAAAAAAAAAGTAAAGAGAGGGGGAGGGGAGGGAAGAAAGTTGATATTATAATCTTGAACAAACATAGACAGAATGTTAATTATCAATAATTGTCACCAATCATATGATCATTCTGAACAAAAGAAGGAAGATTTGCTACCTCAGAAAATGCATATTTAGAAGAACTAAAATTACAGATCAATTAATGTTTTGACAACTTACTAAATAAGTTATCCTAATTAGATTAGAGGACCAGACATCAACAATGGATATATATACATACATACATACATATATATATATATATATATATATATATTTCCATCCACTGAATCATGAATTATATAGCATCGTGAGCACTCAGCCTTTTCATTACTGCAGATTGATTGCTCACGATGTTATATCATCCACAAATTTCTTCCATGCTGTAGCCAAAAAAGGATTGCTGCATGTTAAAATCCACTGCCATATGCCGGTGCCCAGTAATCAGCTCCGTTTTCACTTCCAACATGTTGAGTGAAAGAGACAGGCACCAAGCACAACCCTCTACTCCTCAAGTCCATTGGCTTATCTTTTACATCCTGATGATTATATTGATAAATAAATAAATAACAAGATTATAATCCTTTTTTTCCCTCAAAAGAAGAAAGAAATGACATCAATATTACTTCATATATATATATATATATAAGTTAAGAGCATGAGACAATATTTTGATAAGTGTCACATATAAAGTGTCACTTAGATATGTTTATGAATTTAATATAATTAATGAAAGTGTATGTTAAACCTTAATCTATGCATGCATGTTAAATATTAATTTGTGATTAATTTATGATTATGTGAATGCATGTTAAACATTAATTTTGTGATTAATTTGTGATTATATCCATGCACATTAAACATTAATTTGTGATAAATGTTAAAATTATTGAGAGAAACTTTTGACATGTGTCACTTAGAAAGAGAAAAAATGTTGACAAATATCACCTAAATTTTTTTACAAGGGTCACTTAGATATGATTATATAATTAATGAAAATACATGTTAAACTTTAATTTATGCATACATGTTAAACATATGTGGAACTTTAATTGTCAAATTTAATTATGCACAAGTTTAATAATTTTTTAATTACTATATTATTATTGTGAGTAATTGATGGAACTCTTAATATCTGATATACAACATACTTTGATATTGAAAATATTGTCAGAATATGTTCTAAAAAGCCAAATATGTGTCATATTGTTTGAATGTGTGTCATATTGTTTGAATGTTCTATCTTAGTAAAAAAAAAAGACAAATGTGTTTTTATGACTTTTAAATTGCTCAACATTCAAAGCAATTGTAAATGACATGAAGAAAGGAAGTGAATTTGGGTTACAATAAAATACATATAAAAGTATATTTAATTTCTTTGTTTGTAAAGATGTCCTTTCGAATGATCGCAAATTTGTGTATGTATTTGTCATCTCAATAATATTTGTGTGGTTCAAATAAGTAACTATTTGAAAGTTTAAACTAACATAAGTCATATATAATCTTTATGTAGGTTTATTGGACATAAAGTTATATATAATTATATTTTTATGTTATTATTTTCCAATTCGAATGAGATTTACGTCAATATTAGCTAATTTGGTTTAACACGAAGGACAATATGAAAATCAAATGTGTCTTAAAAATAGTACAATTATGCTTAGTTACGTTTGTTTTTTCATAACCACTTCCAACCACTTAACGCATTTATGTTTATATTCTAATTGAAAAAATGTTCTTCTTGTATACAAAATCATAATTAGATGTATACTTTCCATAAAAATGTTTTTAGTTAATTTACATAATATTATTATTTTATTGATATTTAAATAAATAAATTTTATTAACTCTTTGAAATATTTTGATAATTATCATAAAAATAATTAATTTAAAACAATATTAAAATAAATTCAATATTTCAAAAAAATTGTCATTATTTCTTTTAAATTCCTTTATTTTACTATCTATCATTCTATAATTTAACAAAATGACATGTATCATTAAGCTTATTTTGAAGTATTTGGGAGGTTCAGGTCATTTTATATGTATCATATGAAAGATTTGATTATTTACTAATTGTATTTTGTTGTCATGTATCGGAGTGCACAACAAAATTATATCACAATCAATACATTAAATATTTATAGTTGTGCTCATGTAAAATTCTTCTCCTTTTAGTCATAGTATGAACTTTTTAAATTGAGATTCTCATTCAAACTTAACATTTCACCATAAAATAATATCCTATATTATATATAAATTTTTTTGAAAAAATACAGATAAATAATATTTGAAAATTATAATGTTTATATATACATAACTAATAATATTTAATAAT
The DNA here is from genome assembly GCA_023212625.1 of Styphnolobium japonicum. Lineage (NCBI taxonomy): Eukaryota > Viridiplantae > Streptophyta > Magnoliopsida > Fabales > Fabaceae > Styphnolobium > Styphnolobium japonicum. The sequence continues at coordinate 5,203,621 of JALBWW010000007.1, read as the reverse complement.
TTATAATTTTATTATGTTATATTTTTTAGAGTTTAATTTTGATCCACTATCAGTGTAAAATTTCTTAACATTGTCATCCAATTATGTATTGTCACATCATTAAAAGAATTTGACTATTATAATAACTACCTAGGAAGTTTATATCTTTAATGATGTGTTAAAATATTATTAGATAACAGTTTTAAATTTTTTTACATTAACAATAAATCAAAATTAAATCATATTTTTTATGTTTCGAATAACGCTCGACTACTATACTAGTTATTAATTAATTAATGCAAAGTTCGTAATGCAAAGACTGAAAGTTTCTGCCAATGTTATGCACCGTAATGCAACTAATGGTGATAATGATAATAATGATTAGGATGACACTTATTAAATATCCAAAATAACAATGAGTCAAATGAAGGAGAATACTAAACTCATCATGGGACAGCTTTGTATAAAAAGAAAGAATACCTGGTTTGGAGCTCCCTTTCTTTTCAGGCCAGTGTCATTCAACAGCTAGATGGAAAAAGAAAAAGAAAAAAAGAAGTATTAGTAATTTCACTTCTCTCTCTACCCTTTATGAATCAAATGCGCAATGCAGTCTCCATTATGCTTTTCACTAGCTTCAAAAGATGTAATGTAATAAAAAGCTGAGAAACCTTGTTATTTTTAATGGCTTCTTTTCGTGGATTAAATATTGCAATAATTGCAAAGAGCCTCCTAATTTGATTCTAATGAATTGATGGATCCAATAAAGCATACCAGACCGGGGTCCTCAGGAAATACAGAATTTCTTTCTCCATGTACCTGCTGTTTGAAAAGAAAAGAAAGGAAGAAACTTTCCCTTCAATTATATGTTCTAGTACATATAATATAAGTATTTTTGTCCTGCTCAAACGTGTGTATGTGTGAGTGTGTGCGTGAGTGTTTGAGAGAGAGAGAGAGAGACTTTGGGAAATGGGTACTTACAGACTGTTGTATATTCCTCATGTTTTTTGATCCATTGCCCAAGTATGGAGAACTGAGGGCCTGCACCCAAGGAGGGGAAAAAAAAGAATAAAATTTTATGACTTCCACAACTAAAGAATGTTTTGGAGAGAAAAATCAATATCGGTGACACTTTAACTGCATGCTCTCTGTGTGACTCTGAATAGCTTGCAGAATATATAATATGTGGGAGAAATATCACCTCAATTTGGCCCTGCAGGAATCTGATATATCCAATGGCTTCTAACAAGACAGAAGCTGTGTCAGTCTGCAAAAGTGAAACACACCACAACACCCGGTCATCTTTCTCTTTACTTTAAGGTTAAAAGTGAAATTCTAATCAATGAGAAAAGATAAAGAGATTAACAGAACTTGGATCATAGAATGGTGGAAAAGAACTGTTCATGGGGACTTCTAAAATCAAACACAAAGGCACTTGTAATGGTTTATACTTATAGTTTTGTATTTTGTGTGTTTATTGTGTTTGTAGTAATGGAGTGATTGGTTTATTACCTTTCCAAATGGGGAAACTAGCTGGTGAAGGGCTGTTATTCTATCACCTAGCTTCTCCTTTCTCACCTGATTCAGATTTCATATATGGAAGTCAGGACATGAATTCGCATGCTTTTCTCTCTTTCATCTATCATGCATATTTATCAGCAGAAAGAACATTACAGTCTTAGGGAGACAGATAATCACGAAAGACAACACACAAAACAAAACACCCAGTTTTTCAAACTCACACACCGATCGAGAGTAGAGAGAGAGAGAGAGGGAGGGTAGTAAGAGGAGGCCGGGAAAGGAGGAAGAGTTTGCGGGTCACCTTCAGAGGTGGTTGGCCTGAAGATGGCTGACCCCTAGCCTTCTTACATACTACAGCAGTGGCTGTGCTATTACACTAGAGCAGAAGAAAGAGACAGATGAAAATTAATTTGAATATTGTATTTGAAGATATAATCAATACATGCTTAAATTAGTATGATGGTGAAAGTTTAAATGAGAGAACAAAAAAGAATAACAAGAACCTCTGTCTTACCTCAGATGTGTGATCTGGTAGTAGGTTCTTCTTATGATCTGCCTTGTTATAAGTGAAATCCAATATATTATTACTACTCAAGCTAGTGACGCTTGACCTAGGGGAAGAAACTGGCACCATATGTGACCAAGATGACCCAGGTCCAGAAGCCTGAAATTCCTCACGCCCATGGCCGTACAAGTTGCCACTTTGGGAAACGTCTTGCTTTACTACATCAAGAACAGGAACTCTGGAGGATGGATTAAGAATATGGTCATCCCAGTCTTCCAACTTCTTAGATTGAAAATAACTGAAACCCAGTCTCTCTTCTTCCCCCGGTAATCCAGTGCTGCAAAACAAACAGAACCCAGAAAATTTTCACACCAAGAAATTAAAAAAGAAACCTTGGACTAAGGTGAAAGAACTTATAATAGGCAGCTAGGCACTTAAGCTGGTGCACACCCATAAATGTATAGTTCTTCGATCAGCCTCACTAAACCAATCTATCACAGTTTTTCAAACACTTACAAACAGGATACAATTAAAAACAGTGGAAGTAATAAGTAGACCATATATAATGAACAAGACGCCACACACAGGCACAAAGAAGAGAGGGAGAGGGGGGCTCACAAAAGAAGTTGGCTCCATGATTGAGGGGGCTCTGGATTTTCTGTCAAAGAATTAAAAGGAACTGAAGAAGATCCAAGCACATACTGGGGAGGGATCAAAGATGGTGGATGCATGCTCCACCAGTTAGGGTTCCCAGCCATCATTTGCTACTGACAGTGTCTCCTGTGGAAAACTCAATTCATGCCTTCAAAAGAACCTATCAGAAATGAAATCTTTAATCTCCTTTTCCCTTCTACTTTTCCTCTTTCACCTTTGTGATGTTTCCTTGTATGTGCACCCAAACAAGCCTTTGTCTAAAGCTTTTGAGAGTTCTGTTTTGCTTTCTTACTAGCTGTTTGAAGAAACTTAAAGTTTGAGGTCTCAGTATTTTATAGAGTTGGGGTTGAGAAACTTTGCATGTGTTGCTTTCTCTTTTCTTTCTTTCTTTCATTTATTCAGTATTCCTTTTTATTATAATTAAAGTGGAACGCAAAAGCAGGTGTCCAGTGTTTTGATGCTATAAAATAATATTTACTTAGACTTACTTCCTTAATTTGGGGTTGCACCTTGGGATTGTTTTGGGGCTAGGGTTGGGGTAGAGGCAGGGCATATAATGGTATTGAGATCAATGTCAGAGCTTTATTTATTCTCTGGAGCAATAATTCACTCTACCAAACAAAACTACAGAATCTAAGTGGCTGATTAAAATAAGAAGACCAAAGCAGAAATTGATAGAAATCTCCCATGAATAAATGCTCACTTGCAACTACAATATACAAACCTAGCTAAATCATCAACTTGTTGAAGATTCTAATTAAATAGCTAGAAACCATCAGTGATATGGACAATATAAATTACAAACATAATTAATGAAAATCGACATAATGGTTATTTTTCTTGTAAGTATACTTTATATATACTATGTCAATGAGTGAATCAGATTCTACCCCGATCAAAAGAGACAAGGGAAATTGCTTATCTTTTATATTGGTTTATCAGATATATATATAAGTCTGATCGACCATGATATATTAATCAGAGATTCAGATATAAGATTTATACATAAAAGGTGAAATAATTCAGTAACCAAAACTTTCCTTTATAATTTCTCGCTCAAAATGCATGGCATCATATGCAAAGCTAGGTCCTTTGCAGTCCTTATGTTGTATGGATGGGAGGATATTTTGTCGAACCATAAGAAATGCTGCCCCATACAAAAACCGATACAGGCTTCAATTGCCCAACAATAAAGAAGAATCAAAAGGAACTCATGATTGATCTATTTTAGCTGCCACCAAAACAATGCGGTACGGACGACCCATAAAGGAATGAGGGGGCGAGGGTCCTAAATATGAATCTTTTGTTTGTGTCTTTGTTAGTGAATAGTGAGAAGGGACTTGGAGGAACAACAATTTTTTTTTGGGTAAAAACTGAAACATAGTTTAACGTAAGGTATCCGTTACAGTTTACTTTACGTGGTAAAGTTCTTAGTAGAGGGAAAGGGTTTGGGAGCTAATGAACAAAATTCTCAACCATTATCCCTTATTGGAAGACAATATTAAGCGGTTCTCGAAAAATTTAGATACAATATTCTAGTCTTGATATACATTAAACTTGTCAATTCGTTTTTTATCGTATTTATTTTAAAAAATACATTTTTATATTCAAGTAAAGACCCAGTAAATATATTTTTTATTTTACTTTTTATGATAATAATTTTGTCTTTTGAAAGATAAAAGAGACTAAGCTCAAATTTTTTCCATAATATATTAGTATTTAAATTAAATTTTCTTATACGTCACCTTAATAATTTATATCACTAAACAAAATTTTCCATGTGTATGATATTGGTAAAATTTGAGACACACATCAACCATCGAGAGTAACGACCAAAAAATCACAGACTCTGTGCACTATAATCCAAAAATGGGAAAAGAATGAAGGAGATGCAACAAAAAGAAAATTACATTTCCCAAACGCCAAAGAGCAAGTTTTAGATCGATACTAAAAATTGTACATACGTACTTTTTGGTTCCTACCACATAAATTTTATATTTGGGTAAAACTGTAATTGTATGATATATATGTCGATATTGCTCTGTTTGGGAACTAATAAATATCATCAAGAAATAAAAATAAAATAAAATCAACTAACAGATCTATCGAGGTTGATATTGATTTAAGTGAGAGAAAAAAATATAGTAAACTTTGTTTATTACTCTTATCAAATGCTATTAAATAAAAAAAATTTCTCAAAAACCATTTGTGTTTTACTAAATAATCTCAACATGTAAAGATTAGTTAGTGGTCTAATTTTCAAAACATATTATTGGGTACGGAACGCTGCTCAAGTATATAGGTTTTTCAATGGTCTAGTTTTTCAGAACCTTTTAGCATCTTTTCTAAGAACGAATTTTTTCATCACATTAAGAATCAATGAAAAGGAAATATGACAACCTAATATATGCGAAAAGACAAATAAATAAATAAAGTGGACTCATCTCATATTATTTTACCTTTTAATTAAAAGGTTATACATACCACATGTTATATATGACTCATGAGAAGATAAGAATTGTATCAGATAGATTTCATTTGACCATTGGTCTTCCACTCAAGAATATTCAATAACAATCAGAAAGTTTATGTCTCTCCAACAGCCCTGAAGCTAAGTGATCTCTACCAATCCCTTTTTAATCAATTGTGAACTTTTGTTTAATCATGCAGGGAAACAACAAAATGATAAAGAAAAAAGGTTTAGACTGAGTTCTCAACATTGTTGATTTTGTTTCTTGTTTTCTCTTTTCGGTTTTTGATGTGTGTGATCATGAACAATTTTTAAGCTGAGTCATGCACATTAATTAGGACCGCAAACTTTCAAAGCAAAAGCAGTCTTATGCTCTTATGCATCGGGTGGTTTCCCTTCCCAGTCCGGAAAATGTCATATTCAACTGATTAGAGCTACAACCTTTATTGGAAAAGACAATCCAATTGAGCTTTAACATCCTGAGAAAAGTTGTAGAGATATAAATGGGATCTGAAGAATATCATTATGTGGCTACTTCATAAGAAAATAAATATATAAATTGGAATGAAAGTGAAGTGGTTGCACTCACCCATTTAGTTCACACAGCCATCAACCGGATGGTGGTAACCTATGGCACCTCCCTAAAGCTAGCAATGTCTAGTTTATAGAAATCAAAAACAAAATCATTGAGAGAAAATTAAAAAAATGTTTTAAAACACAAATTTAATAAAGAGAAAAAATAGAAAAATAATAAAGAAAGTAGAGAGAATGTATAAAATAGAGTAGAAATAGAAAAAAAATAAAAAACATATAGAAAATATCTTAGGTAATTCATTTTTATTTAAAAATAATAATAAATAATGAAATGACATATTTATGTTTAATTTTAAGATAATAAAATAAAAAGGAAGAGTTATATTAGACATACTTTCATTTCAAATAAAGAATGTAAATGAGGTTAAAATAAAATGTTGCGAGTAGGATAATTAATTAGTTATAAATTAAATATAAGATTACTTGTCATATCTGAACAATAGAAAGAGTCTGTTCTAGTGGACATGCATCTACACGAGGTTTGGAGAGTAATTCAAGGATTCAAGTATAAAATTTAGTAAACGCTAGTTATATATGGATTTATTCTCATTTTTGGTGTCTATTTTTCTAAAGATATATAGTTATTTAATTCATACAATATAAACAATTTAATTTTAATAGGAAAAGAAAAGAAAAAATGGAGCATCTGATCTAGTTCATATCAACAATAAGAGGATATAGCTTTCTGTCTCCAGCCACTGGTAGTCCATATCTCAACCTATAAAGCTCAGCAATTATATTAGAAAAGTTTTAATCCTTGGCATGCTGGCTTAACTGCAGCCAGATTACAATAAGACTGTGTCCTCAATGATAAAAGTCACCAAAAAGCATAGACAAATGATCCCATAATGGTAATATATAATCAATACTTATTTATCAACTTTCTCTTTAACGTGTTTTTAGAATTTCTGTTTTTTTCTCTTTTAGTACATGGCCCCGCTAGAGCCAGTAGAGATCTCATCTCTAGGGTGGAACTTAAGGACAATCCCTGAAGGAGATCCTAAGGGAGTGGAAAGGGGAGAGGGGTGTGCACTCACTAAAAATCGAACCTCGTATCTAACAGTAACATCAAATGTCCCTTATCAAGTGAACTAAGTTCACTGGACGCAATTTCTTTTATAATACAATAATAAGCTCACTTATTGGGAACCTAATAACTACAACCGGGGACAATTTTATGGTTGGAATTATTTTCTAAAATCAACCTGGGAGTTCATACCTCATAGCAATCACTCAGATTTTTTAGTAAGATTATTGTATCATAGCACCTTTAATTTGAATGATCTGAAATGATACGCAGTTAAACCAGGATAGAAATCATAATTCAAATAAATAATGCCGAGGAGTAATCCTAAGTGATGCGAATGCTACCAAATGCACTCAGAGAAGACCACCCATTAGCCTGGTCGATCGTGCACGTTGTGTCTAAAGCTCACTCGGCAGGCACTTAGCACATAGAAACCGGCTGTGAAGTGTGGACCCAGCAAAAAGGTTATCCAACCACAACACATACAACTTTGAAATTTATCTTAGAGTTGCTATGATACTTGATAAGTTTAGTAACTATGATGAGTTGTCAAACATTTATTGACGATTGATTTTACAATAAATGTTAAAAAGTCTATTAAATATAAATAACAACTAATGAATGGTAGACAACTCACCCTGGGTATTGGTACCCTGCAAAAAAAATATATAGATACCCAAGTAATCCCCAATTTAACTTTTGACTTGATTGGTAATAAAATATATTCGGAAAGAAATGTATAAAAAAAGGAAAAGAGCAGCTTGGTGCGATAAAGCTCTCGCTATGTGTGGGGTCCAAGGAAGGGTCGGACCCATTATATGGGTCTATAGTAAGCAGCAGCCTTACTTTGCATTTGCAAGAGGCTGATTCAATGACTCGAACATGTAATTTTCGGGTCACATGGCAACAACTCCAATTGTTGTGCCAAGGGGACAATTGTGCCAAGGCTCCCCTTTGGAAAGAAATGCATGAGAACATTACATTATATATTGCTACAAGAGAGAAATAATACATTCCACTCAATCAAGAGATGCCATAAAGAAATTTGATTTTTTTTCCCAATTAAATGTGAACAATAAGGGAGAAACCAATCAAAGAAAGAAAGAAAATACCACCCCAATTCCAGGCAGTACTTTATATGCTAATTCTGTATGTAGATCAAATGCTCCCTAAGATTATTTCCTTCTCTCTTTGTAACAATCATTCTGTGGGGACACCACCATGCCGTTGCATAGCAACAACTGGCTCACTGCACCTGGAACACCTAAATGATGGAGCAGCAGCACATCGTGTCCGAAGACAGTAGTAACAGTATCTGCCAGAAAGAAATTGTAATGCTTAGCTTAGCGCTTCCCCTTTAATGAGAAAGAGCTGAATTTGAAGCATATATACATGAAGTTGAGATCTACATACAAATATTTTATAGCCATAAGTTCTACCAAATTATCAAAAGGTATGTGAAGTAAAAAGCTTCTATCAACAAAAACAACAAGGTGAGACGAGAGCATATCTAGAGATGCACCTGTGCTGACAAGGAAGAGCAACAAAAGGAATGGTTGGAGTAGCCCGGCAAACGGGGCATACAGTGCCATCTTCAGCCGAACTTGATGATTTATCCTTTGAAAATGGCCGTAGGAGATTTTTCACAGACGACGAGTTAAAAAGAGGAAGAAGCAACAATAACATTTCCTGCCATGAGAACCAGACAGAAGCTCCAAAGCATTACAAAATGAGAAACAAAACATTCTTGCAAATTCCTTTGCCAAAAAATCCAGAAGCACTTCAAAAAAAATTTCATTGTGCAGTGCCTCGTTCAAAAATAGAGAACAAATATACTATATAGGCAAAGCAGGGGGAACCATCAGTCAGCTAGGAAACAGTTGACTAACCAATGCAGAAAACTTGGGAGGTGGACTGTCAAGGAATCTAAGGAAATATTTTGTATAGACAAAAGCAAGGAAAGTTGCCAGCTTATATTCCACAAAAGAATGGTTCCCATAATGCTCTTAACCTTATCACAAAATCTACAGAATTTACAATAGGTTTTAGCTTCCATATCAGTTGCAACATGTCAGGACCCAATTGCAAGGTATGAAACTCAAGTCCCACATCAGAAGTATGAGATTATGATATGACGTTTATATGACCTTGGGCTATCCAACCTTAACAGCTAGCTTTTGAGGTGTGTTTCTGGTGCAGTAGAAGAAAATAGACAGCATCTAAACGATAAAAATTGGGGAGAAGTTGGATAGATTGAAGTGGAACAATAAAAGAGGGATTCTAGGGTTTAGAAGCCCCTCAAATCTGAAATTATAATATTACGGCTAAAAAAAAAATACTAAGACAAATCCCTAGGATTATTTATACTAGGGTTATCAGCATATTACTAAACCTAGCCCATTCTTTCAAGGCCCAAATAACCTTAAGCCTAAACACCTCATTAAAAGGTCACATGCTAGTCATGTGACTAATGCTAGTCATGTGACTAATGCTAGTCATGTGACTACTTATTACAAAGCAAACACTTTAAAATAAAAACAAAAACAAACTGGAATAAGGAACTTAAAAACAGAACACTAAGCAAACTGCTCCTGCATCAGTTTCTCCCAAGGTTCGTATCAATTGGTATCAAAGCCTTCCACCATGTTTCTCAATTGCAGATGAGTGACGCAGGTGTTGGCGTCGGCATTGCAATGTTTGCCTGTGACTAGTCAAAGGGCTAGTGCACAGCCAACCTGCATGGGCTCTAGGGCTACAGAACGTGGTGGAATATTAGGACGGCTAGCTTTTGTGGTGTGGTTCTCCCAAGGTTCGTATCACAATACAAAGAACTTGCCAATGAAGCATTCATATTTGACATGTAAAAGGATAAACAGGGAATCAAGTAAGACTAAAACCTAGTTTCCGGAGCCATAAATAAAATACCCAAAACAAGTAATAGCATCTCTGAGGATGCAGCAAACTTTTTAAGTAACTAGAATAATTATAGGAAGAGTGTTTCCAACTTCTTGGGATTAATTAATTCAGACCATAAATCAATTCACACAGGTCACAGCACACTTCAGGAACAAAATCTTATATTAATTGAAAAATGAATAGCTAAGAATAATACATTTCCCAGCATTATAAGCAGAAGATGGAAAACAATGCAGACCAAGATGAGTGCCCAACATAAAAAGACCTCAAAGCAAATAAAAGCTAGGTCGTAAGAAATTTCAAAATGGAAAAGATAGTATACCCTCTTGATCTAGTAAGGTGCATTCAGCCAGCTACCCTCATCTTTTCATATTCATTTGTCTTAAATAGTACATAAAAGAAAGATCTCATGTAACCCATAAGATTCCACAAACTACGACATCAATAAATTTGATAAGGGGGGAAAAAGTACCGAGAATTCGTTCCAAACTAATTGCCGGTTCATATACTCAAAGCTAACAGCACGATTCATATTTGGGCTCCCATATACAAGCCTAGCTCGTAAGGCTCTTTCGATAAGATTTCGATATCTGCTTCACAATAGCACAAAACAAGAACATAAGTTGTACAGCGCAAGTCAATCATGAGATAGTCTCATCCTAGAGGACCTGAAGAACATTCAAACTAAATGAAACCAATTACATGCTTTAAAAAATATATAAATAAGTAGGAAATATTTCAAAAGACACAAACTGAAGAAACATAATAGTGTTGTGTGAATCGTCTCGTTCTTGAAAATAATTACCTCCCCGTGCAAAGAAATATCAACAGGTTTCCAAATGAAGCAGCTCTATAAATTCCTTCTATCCGTTGTATCAAGATCCATACATGTCGTGCCAATGGTCTCTGAATAAAACAGAAGGTCAAATTAGAGCTCACTTCAATCCACATCCACCTGAAGGCTTGCAGGCTGGCAGTGTAGGGCTTAAAAAGGCCAACTAAAAAAATACCTGCTCAGTATCACCCCATCTACGAAAAGCAGAGAAGGATTGTAAGCGAGCCCAGATATACTGACCACCAACAGTGGCAACACAATACCAAATCTTCTGAGCAACAGTGAGTCCAGGTCCCTCCAGACCAGTCCTGACTGTGTGAAAAGTACCACAGAAGAAACATTATAAGAAGTTAGGATGAACATACTACAAGGATGAATAACACTCAAATGAAACAAAAAGTACATATGCACTGGTAACTCATCACCAGCAAAAATGTAAACTTTTTCCTCTCCGTTATTGGTTAGTTAAGGCAAGTAAACGCCTCATGAAATTATATAATTTAAATCTTTTAGTGGTGCACCATATGACCATAATGTGGAGTACAAATAATAATAGATGATGTGTACTTTTAAGGTCAATCTAAGAAAAATTTCACAACAAAGACTTGAAAGACATATTTGAATATGTGGGCATTAAAGCTTCTTATTCAATGGCATCAACAGCATATCATCAATTACACCGATTTCAGGGCACAATCACTCATAATGCTGATAATGCCAAAAATAGCTTATGTGTGTTACAGAGAGTCTCTGTGTTTAACACTGATAACTTATCAAATAATCAATTAGAATTGAGAACCATCTCACAACATTGAAGACCATCTTAGCGAAATAACACTATAGAGAGATGAGATTCAGACCTTCTTACCTTTATCTCTTGATTCCACTGCACGCTCATCTCTGTACCTCAGGTTCATGAGAGCAATGCCTGGAGTTGGCTTATCTACCCAAATTGAGAACCTCCAAATAAGAAACTCAAGAAACGCATCAAGCTCGGCTTCATACTGAAATAACATTCCTGGCTAATCCCAAAAATAAAAAGAATTTGAAAGATGATCAAAGCAGTTCCAAATTGCCAGTAAAATTACCATAGACATTCATTTCACACAATATCAAAGTAACTCATAACTGTACCTTCATTAAAGAGAACACTTTAACCAACTGTTCTTTCAACATGGCTGACATTTCAACGTCCAGTCTTGCTGCATCCACTTGGTTAACTCTTGATATAGAAATTGGGATCGTTGACTGCAGAAAATTCCACACGGATAATAAAATAATCAGCATTCAGCAGTGTTGTTGCAATATCAAAAGAAAATAATAAAGACAAGTACATGGAAAAGCAACGGTTAGATAAAAGAAATTATTTACAATGTCCTTATCATGATTTTGAGTTCACGAAATTGTATGGTGTAGGAACTAGGAACACTCATCCATTTCAACAACACAGAATTCAGACCTTATTGGCATTCCTAAATTTACGCATCCAAATGAAGCACACAGGAAACACTCTGCAACTTGATCAAATACTCAATCATAAATTTCAAAACAAAAAAAAAAATTTATTTTTATGGCATTGAATTTTTATCTCCCTGAAGCATGCGAAAAAAAAAAAGTCATTTTTTTATCCTAAGGGGAAAAATTCTTCCAGAAAAAAACTTAATAACTATAATGAATAAGGGAATACAGTTAAGAACACGGATTAAGAGAAGGTCGGCAAGGAAAGGAGCAAACCCTAAATCAGAAAAATAGAGTGAAGTTGTGGGTTTGAATTGTATTGGAAAGCAGAGCGTAGTTGAGGTCGTGATGGTTTTTTAGGGGTAAACAGAGAAAAAGGACCTGACGAGAAAGGGAAACAGATTCCCAATGAGGTAGCAACTTGTGGCAAGTGATAATCCAAGCATCTTCTGGTGCTGGAACTGGAACTGGAACTGGAACTGGAGGGAGACTACTGCTACTCATTGCCCCTTTCCACGATGATGATCAACTTGGTTGGGTTTCTCTCTCCATGCACCACCTGAGTTTAGAGAGAGATTAGAATAGAATGCTCTGGTCAACACTGTTCACAAGCGGTTGAAGGTAGAAGAGGTAGCATTGTAGTGTTGCATTGCACTGAAGCATGTGAAGGAATCCAACTAGCAATTCGCTTGGCCAAAGGGTTTTTTGGTCTTTTCCTAGTTTCAATATTTCAATTGATGTGAAAAATGTGATTATGGAAATTAATACTTAACATTATTTCTTTAAAAATTGTGTTTCATGCTTAGATTTAAGAGAAATGCTAAATAAAATGAATCTTTTTTCACGAAATCATTTACGAAGGCATCTCTATCGATATTATTAGAGGCGTCAATTCGGGTCGGTTTAAATGGGTTGGGCCGACCCGTATCAGGTCAAGCTTATTTTGAGTCGGGTCGGACTGACCCATAATAGGAGCTGGCTAGTAAATAGCCAGCTTATGCGATTTGTGGGTTGGCCTGACATGGCTCATGGGCTAATTTTTTTTTTTTATATTTATAATAATAAGTTATTGATAAATTAAACTTCTACATCAATCAAAACCCACATAAATATGTATGCAAATTAAATACAAGTATAACATATTATATTAAGTGTCATTAACATAAACAGTGAATATTTATTACATTGTTTTCGACATAAATGATTTACGATATATTTATGAAGCATTGCTTGAACTATAAATTAATCAATTCAAGGAACTAGTACAAATTAACATCATATTTTAAGTAGAGAAAAAAGAAAGGCTTAAATGTACTAACTAAATTTGATTCTTTTTTTAAAATCTAAATAAAACTAGTCATATGAATAAAAAATAACAAAATTAAATATATAATAAAAATAATAATATTTTACATAGTCAGGTTATCGGACCGAGCCGGCCCATTGCGGGCTGGGCCACATCGAGCCAGCTTAAATTTGAGCTGGGCTGGGCCAATCCAAAGTTAGTCGGGGTTAAGATTTTTTTAGTCCAACCCATACTTTTTATCGGGCTATTCGGGCCGGCCTATGGGCTCAACTCTATGAGTTCTTTTTCTTTTTCTTTTTTTTCTTAATTTTTATTTGTTGATTAAAATCTTAAAATCAGTATACTTATATTGTACCACGTAATTCGTGAAACATTTGCTGAAAATCTATTCATATCATACGCAGAACTCTAGATTTAATTTTGATCGTATTGCTTCTCCTTCATTTAAGAATAACAAAAGAATTCAATTAAACAGAAAAAAATAGTGAAATATTTATTTCTTTTAGAAAATATAGTGAAATATTTTCAATAGCATTGGAATGTTGATGCATTACATTATTATGACTTAGAATTCAAATTTCCTTTTTGGTAAGTCACAAGGTGTTTCTATATTATTTGAATATAAAATTAATTTTTGTTCAAACATCCACTTTATTTAAATAACAATATGTTTTTAGTAAACTGTTATCAAGAAAATCCAAACTTAGTTTACTTATAATTCATATTAATCTCGTATATATACATGTCATAAGTAAGTGGCAATGTAGTGCGATTATCATGCAATACATTATTACACCAAGGAGCTTATCCTCTTAGAAAAACGCTTATAATTTTAATTTTATAAGGAAACCATTCATAGATAAAAATAAATCCTTAAATGACATTTAATATGACTTTAAGGCAGGAATGCAAAGCTTAATCTAAAGGTTGACCTAATATAAACAAGTTTATAAGATGTGATTTATCACAAATTTCGATTTAAGTCTCATTCAGTTTTTGACATTAAATAAAGAACCTTTTATGAAAATTTCAGAGTTTAATTTTAATCTCATAATAATTGAATCATAATAATAATAATAATAAACTTTACATGAATCAAAATTAACTTTAATTTTAAATACAAAATTTGTAATCCGATTCGGACACTGCATGATTACAGTAACAAAATTACAAAATATTACAAATTTTACAAAATCGTCAATGTCTTCAAATTGCCCCTAGAGAACCTGGGAAATGCCATCTTGGATTCATTTTCAACCTCGACAGCGAGACCCTGTTCCCCAAAACTCTTGAACCCGTTCACCAAAACCTTAACCACAAACTCATCAGGCTCAACACGGGACCCCCACCCACTCCTCTTCATCAACCCATAAATCCTGACCGTTGATTCTCTCCTCTCAGCATCAATCACAGCCTTAATCAAATCCACAAGACCCTTATCATCACAGTGGATCCCACCCTCCTCAGCCTCCAAATCAAGGATCAGACGGTCCACATCCTCCGCCATGCCGTTCTTGGCGAGAGCCCGCACCATCTCGGCGTAGAGGGACAAATCGGCATCGTACTCGGATCGGACGGCGGAGAAGACGCGGAGGGCGAGGGCACACTGGTCCTGGCGTAGGAGCTCCCGCAGGGTAGCCATGAGGTCGAATTTGATGAGGCGCGTGAGGGTGTTGGAGACGAGGTGGGAGAGATTGGGAGGGTTGGTTCGATGGAGGCGTTTCAGGGTTTGGATGGCTTGGATTGCTTCGATGCTTAGGATTCGACCTTTTAGCAGAGGTCCACGCTGGGACCGAGGGCCACCGCACCGCACTGGAACATAGCTCGAGGGTGTGGCGGTGGGAGGCTTCGCTGTTAAACAAGTGTGGGATTTAAGGTAAATAGGGTTTTGACGGAGAAAGGAAGCCATGGGAAGAGGAACAAGAAGACGAGGAGGAACCAGACAATAAGATGATGATGGGTTTAAGGTTATAGTAGGTTATCTGTAGGAAATGACGTTTTTGCCCTTGTAGGAAATAGAAGAAAAATGAAAGAGAGACAAAAACGTCGACAGCAGGATTCGAACCTGCGCAGGCATAGCCCAACAGATTTCGAGTCTGTCTCCTTAACCACTCGGACATATCGACGCGATTGTATATGATATTATTAATTAACTATTATACTAAGATCTAGTCTCTATGTAGCTTTTATTTGCTTTATTTATGAAAAAAGGAAAATCCGATTTTTATCGTTGCCCTTGGTGCAGAGTATGCAGCAAAAATGAGTGTTAAATTAAACTTGAGAGGCCCACTTGTAGAGCCTATATAATCTGCAACGGGTGAGTAGTGGGCTAGTTGTTAGTAAGTCCAATAGAATCTAACAATAGCAGCACAGGATGTTGCTTTTCAGGCACTAGGGCCTATCTTTGATGCTTCAAATAGGAGGGAGCTGAGCTGAGACCTGAGTTAGCCTTCATGCACATTAACTTGGAATGGAAGTGGTATTACCCTACTCTCCCAGCAGCCCATTAATGCAATTGGGATATAAGATATTGAGAAAATCATAAAATCTTAGGACAACCGCAAGTCAATGAAAAGGACTTCATTTTGGTACACTATAGTGATTATCCGATGGTACTAAATTATAAATATTTTGTTATAAAATGCATGTGACCATGATTCAAACTAGAAATCATTTTAGTATCATCCTATGGTGTTCTAAGCTGCAATTCTAATAGGTCAGGCCTTCTTAATTACTTGCCACCAATACTTTAAACACTAGTTGTTTGGGACTATGATCTTTTACGAACATTTACAGATAACATATCATGTTCTTTTCTATTCACTGGGTTATTGGGTTCGCTAAGAAACATATGCCAAACCTTTTCCATTCTCAATTGGCTATGATTATATGAACATCATTATCTTTAAATGCAATGATGATCTATCTAGTAAATGCCACAATTGTTTCCACTTTTAAGAGGTAGGAAGGAAGTCTTTTGTATGGCGTCCTTCTAATTTTCTGCATTGTCTTCTATTCACAACTAATCATTGATTTAAAGACTATAGCAAGTCAATTTTTTCTTGAACCAATAAGAATCACCTGCTCAAGCTTGGAAACTTGTATTCTATGTTTAAATAAATGACAGGTAATTCCATTTCAACAATACCTTCCATAAACTATTTGGAAGATATAAGCAGCTCTGTTTCCCATATTGTTTGGATTGACATCTGATCACTTAAAGTTTGAAAAAGATAATACACTCATGAACTCTAAATGCTCTCCATCAACATCATTGCAACTTTTGAAAGTCTTTTCAACTTCAAAAGATTCCACACACATAACTTCCACTGAGAAATTGGGTTTCATGGCTTTTTCATGGTGGGAGGGGGGTTGGAAGTGCGCTTGGTTGGTGCTGAGAAAGAGACTGCTATATAATAGTCAAGCTGAACTGCTGAAGTTATCTCTGGGGGATGGCAAAGAGTACGGTATTTGAGTCCTCCATCAAACAGGACTAAAGGGCAGATTCTTTGCACCAAAAGAACGGATTAGACTTTAAAAAGTGATGCATGATAATGAACACTCGCAAAATTGGCTTTTCTCCAAGAAGTATGTTTTCCATTTTTTAAGAAGAAAATAGTACTCATCAAAAACATTTGTTCATTTTCTATCTAATCTAGTGATTTAACTGCAGAAAGGGCTCTCTTTGGCAAAAGGGAATCAGGTCGTTGGTGAGAACTTAGTTTCCTTTTAATCCTAAAATATGAGAAGGATTTTCCCAAATGGTGCAGCTAAATGTTAGTTTCAACTAAAGTCAGTTCAAGCTGACACGGCAGAAGACTCAACGTGGAAGTCATCAGTTGTTGTGCCTTTCATTTTTTGATGCTGCAATTCAAGTAATGGTCTTTCCTTTTGCTTCTAACTTTTTTCTGTTAAAGCACCGGTAATGTTCCTTTGCAGCTCTGAGATTTACCAGAGTCTCTGGTTCCCTTTATCCCAACCTGACTTGTGAATTAGCCTTCATTTACTGCTCATTATGAGATCTCCATTCAGGGTATAATTGGACTGACCTTTTAATTTCATGTAAATTATATTTTCACATATCGCGCTTAGTTAGAAAATGACTTAAAAGTTATAATGTTTTTACAAATTTAAATAAAAATGTAAAAATATAAAATAACTTAAAACATAAGGTTTAATTAAAATCTTATACATTTATTACCATGCAAGACAAATAAATAATATGTGTATGGAAGAAGACGCTGATTTTAAACAGTAGTAAAAGAAACCACTGAAATAATAAGGAGTTTCAAGAATAAAGCATATATCTAAACTTGGGATTAAGTATGGTCAATTCAATTGAAGAATATGAAGCTTACTATTCATGACATCTTTGTCCGATCGAAGAAGGTAGTGATTTGATGTTTCCTAGGAAGCTGGTTTTCAAACGACTCTACCTCTTCAAGTGGACTGTGGCCTTCTTTTTTATATGTTTGGTCTTGAAATTTTTGAACACGCTTAGCTCGTGAGATTTTAGAAATGCAGCACCATTAAGATATGGACCTCTCCCTGTTGTCTAGTGCTCAAGCTGATCTATCTGCTGCTTCTCATTCTGCTGTATCTAAGTTTCAAGTGTGCTTCTGATAATATCTTCATCTTGCCTTGCTTATTCCTGAACCGAAATTCCCCATTCTTCTATAGGAATCATGACTCAGCTTACTTCACATAATTGTATGTGATCGTTCGTGTCCAACTCTCTTTGGTCGCTGTCAGCTTCCAATTATTAATTCTATTTTGTTTCTTTGATGAAAATTGGCCACTCAACCAAGGAGATTTCAGAAACTCGAGCTGTGGCAAAACAGTGAGCATTTGAAAAATAATTTTCATCGTAGCTTAATTAATTATCGATATGTTATTGTTATTAAATAACCATATAATATTATTATTATTATTATTATTTATTAGTCATATATACAAAAGTTTAAAAAGGTTTTGCAAATTCAAAATTACATGTTAAAGATTGTTAAGTACCCCCAAATCAGGACATCACACAGAGAATTTTTTAGTGGAAAGTCACAAAAGAACTTTAACCTCAACTAAACAGTTGATAGGATTGAATCTCTATATGGTTGAAAACAATTTAAATAATGTTCACAGTAAATACCTCAGAAATCAGTGACACATATAAATTATGTAAAAAAGACCAACTTTTGCATGAATAGTTTTGATGTACATCTCTAACATATATGTTCCTCAATTTTCTTTTTTCTTTTTTTTTCTTTTGGCGAATACATACATGTTTCCTCGGTTTCTAACAGCTTAGTTTATAAAGACTTAGTATGATGTTAATGATTTAACAATTTCAAAAGTTTATTAATTGCATGTCGATAAATTATTTTAATTTATACCTTTAAGAAATTATGTGCTGCATTATCGTTGTTTGCCAAGAGTGGCAAGACAAATTAGTAATTCCTTTTAGCTTCATTTGTTGTATTTCGCATGATAGAGACGTGGCATTTGGTTTGATCAGACCGACATGGACGGTGGATCATAAAGGCTGTACCATAATCCATTTCAGAATGCGTTGCCAATTAAACATGGCTGATGGCCTCTTCTCTTTCTACTGGAGACGTAGAGCACCTGAAGCAACCAAAATGGAACAACCACATCCACAGCCATATTGGATTTGGAGGCCCTTTTATCAATAAAGAAAAAAGTTAAAGAATGTTAAAAGCATTCAGAAAACGGAGGCTTAGGTGATGGGGTAGTGAGGAACAAATAGAATCATTTTTTAGTGAAAGGGAGGTGCCTTGGCGTTGCTTATCAGGTCAGGATTACAAGCGTTACAACTTTTTTCACTGTAGCAATGGTGCTGTGCACGCTGGTCCCACATGTTTCACACTTTAATAAATGTGATGGAAATAGGAGAGTAAGATAAGCGGGCAAAGTAAGAGAATCACATATTATTAAGAAAGAAGTATTGAAGAATCTTAGATAGAGACCAATTTTTCTTTTCTTTTTCAGAAATAGTAAATTTGCTGTCTTGCAGTTAGTTTAAGTGATTAGAGTAAGTAAAAATTAGAGTAAGAATTATAGTCAAAATATAGTAAGGACTCTTTTTAAGACTCGAAAGATTGAAAGGTGAAAAAAATAGATAGTTTTTAACGTAACATGCTTTCCCAGACAAGAAGTACTGATCCAAAATATATATGTCTTGGAATAAACTTAACAGTGAAACCAAATGGAGTGATTTATGAAAATTTCAACTTTGTACTAATGAGCTGTAGCAAAATGTTGAACTTTTTATCTAGGCTAAAGTTAGTATTTACAATTTAGAGAAGGTTCATTGTTTGTTTTGTTTGGCCAACTTTGTTATACAGATTACTTCATAAGAAGAGGGTGGCGAATTTTGGGTATTTATTGGGTAAGTTTCCTGTAATTCTTGGAAACGCATGTCATTTTGTCATTTTGCTGCTGGAGTTAGAAGGCCATGAAAGAGTCCGTTCATTAGAGTTAATGTAATCAATGACCTCAAGAGTAGAATTGGCAGCCAGCCAAATAGTAAGTTTATCTTTTATTATGAAAATGATCTTACATACTGTTGTTTGTATCACAACTGGAAAAAGGGGAACTCGGAATCTTTTCTAATATGAATGATCTTTCTCTGAATGACAAAAATGACATATATCTATCAAGCTGTTGTTAAGCTTACATTGTTTAATGTATTATTTTGATTTATATCTTTATTACTAAGTAGCTAGCTATGTGTGATAACTTGGGACTAAAATCCAAATTAACAAGTGGATTAACATGAAGTGTTAATATTGTGATTTTGCAGTAGAGCTTTTGGCTAAATTTGATTCCCTTCTATTCCTTATGATCTCGAAGTTCTGTTGTCTTCTCAGATCAGATTGAATGAGTAAGAGGTGCAATAGAGCCAACAACTATAGTTATCCATTGAGGTAGAGGGCCAGGTTTGGTTTGGTTGTACCAATTGAAGTGTGCCAGCCAATCTTACGAACCTTTTAACAAGGCGTGGGAGTAACTGGGACACAATGGCCCATACATACTAAAATCACTAAGCTGTTATTGTCATCATAATCTATCCATCATTCAGCATAAAACAAAATACATTAAAGGTTTACGAACTATTTGACTGGAACCCCAGCAAGTATGGGCTAAAAGTAAGAAAAGACTAACGTTTTTCTAATATGTTCTGTGATATATATATATATATCGCCGTTCAAAAAAAATCGAAACTACTTTTCTATGAAAAAAATTTCGAAGATCTTTGGCTTCCCAGGCATAATACAGATTCATCTAATTAAGTACAGCAGAGAAAGTTTATCATTTTTCCTATTTTGCTTTTGGTCCCTAGCTAGTGCCTTCAAAGAATTTCCTCGCTTTATTAACCCATCAGATTATTCGTATTTTATTACTTTATGCTATGTTTGGTACGTATAAAATGAGTGGAAAAGAAAAGAAGAGATACATATTCCTTTGTTTAGTATCTAACTTAAGGGTGAAAAAAAATGATTTTTCTTTCTTTCTTTTTTATAAGCCCCACATTATTCCTTCTTTCTCTTTTTGAAAAGATTGAGAGGGAAAAGAAATTAATTTCCTACTTTATTCACTTTACCAATTTTATTTACTTTATTAAATGAAGGATAATAAAGTAATTTGATATTTATTTACATATATTTTCATTATTTTCCTTGATGAAACTAAATAAAGAAAGGGAAACATCCATTCTTTTCCGTTGAATGATAACAAACAAGGTAAATGATAACTCCTCTAATTCTTCATTTCTTTCTTTTTTCCATCAATAATAATAAACAAAGCCTTAGAAATTGTCGACTTAACTGTATTTTAACTCTTGTACATAATTTACTTAATATTTTAGTCTGATCTTAACATTTATAATCCATCTATTGGCTCATAAAATTTGACTAATGCAACATATTGATCAACAAAATTTTAATATAATATCACTAAGCTTTTATCAACAATTAAATCCTAGACCTGCAAATAAGAAACAGGCCATCTGCAGATTTGTGCTCTATTTTTGTATGTTTATTTTGATTCGAATTCGCAATGACCCCAATCAATAGTGATTCGTCAATTTATGATGCATATGGGGACCAACACTTTATTTCTTCATAATTAATTAAGACTTGAAACAAACTACATAGTATTTAAGCCAAAAGTTGTTCTCTTGAATGTGTTGTATAAAAGAAAATTAATTTTTTTATTTAACTACTTATTCTACAAATTTTGATATTTGAGATTTTTTTTTAAAAAAAAGAGAGATCAGGGCGAATATATACATTTTAAATCATATTTTTTTTGGTTGTACAAATTGGCTGTGTTAATTTATTTCTTGGTGTACGTACAGCACAATGTTTGTATATTAACTACAAGCATGTTAATTTTCCGTTTGAAGTACTAAGTAATAGGGTTTCGAAGTTCAAAGTTCAAAGTTCAACAATGAGATTACGGCATTGATGAAGCAGCTCAAACAACAAAAAGAAGGAAAGAAACATACAACAACTATAATGTCACAACTTCCAACAATACACATATATAATTGATAGGTGGGGGCACAAGTGATGCATTGTACCAAGTCTTCAATTCATTTAAAAACAAACAAAAAAAGATCTTGTAATGATTTGAAGTCGTAGACACTAATAATAGGTGGGAAATAAATGCTTATAACAGCTACCTCTCGTCCTCTATCCTTTGCCTACCTCAATTTGCACAAACAGCTTGTTAGGTTTCCAATATATATGTGCTGGGTCTATAAGTCAGTATCAGCCTAATTTTCCACAAGATTGGGTTCTTCTTGCTGTGTAAACCCAACCAGTTTTTGAATGATGGCTATGTTACAAGGTGGCTGTTATGATTTTTTTTTCCATGTTTAAAATATTAGGTAAAATTAGGTCTAAAATCACGAGACTTGCAAAACTTTGGTCCATTTATGAATTTGATACTCTATCTGTACAAAAAATGACTCAACCTACGTATCCATAATTTTTTTCTTTTTAGTAATTAGTAGAATCACATTGTCTCAAAATGAAATAATTCTATTTATTGAATGGCTTTGTCTCACTTTAAGTTTTTTAAATTAAAAAAAAAAATCTTCAACTGGCAAACTTAACCCTTGATGAAATTTCCCCCATAACCCAAATTAACATAATTCACTATTTCATGAGTAGGATGAGTTCTAAAAACAGTATAAACCGAACCCAAACACCAACAGCCTAGTTCCAAAGTAGGTAGATGTTGGAATGGATCCACATGACTTGAGTATATCTACATTTACAGGCGTTGGCAAGAAGAGATTGTCCCCTAACGACCACATAGAGTGACGTGCACGTAGACCCTCTGATCTCATCCCCGCACGCCTTCCCACTTTTGGATCATACAATAATTACGATTTGATACGGGCCTGCTAAGTAAACAACATGCAACATGGGAGCAGTGTGATATTATAATTTATAGGTGGTTCATTGCCTACCTCATTCACGGTTTAAAGTTTCATTTTTTTAAAAGATATTATGTTATTGTCATTGCTAATTCATCATCACAAATGATAAGAGCTGAACAAAATTTTCTGTGATTTTTTTTTATGTGTATATCGGATCATATCAATAGCCTTTTGATGTTGTACTATGTAAAGATATAAAATCCTACGTAAGTCAAGACATAGTTGAAGTTCACGAATTTCCAAACAGATCTTGATACTACTCCCCATATAAAAAAAATTATTGATCTTTAGTTTGACCCAAAGTTAATTAATTTGTTCAGTGTCTGATAGTTACAAACCCATGCCTTGTCTGGTAGTTTGGGATTCATTTCATATTGAACTAATGATGGAGGTTCACTTCTGTTGAATCCCTTTCACCTGTCTTTAACCTCACACGCAGTTATTTACTCTATGCTTAATGCTTTGCAAATTGGAATGGCATGGTATGTGTCTAACCTGCGCCATGAGTGCATTATAGGGGGTCGGTATTAATTAACGGTAAAGTGGAAAGTGGACTGGAAACAGTGCGTAAAAGGTTGCCGGGAAATACCCAGCGACCTGTCGGTGGAAATATTCAATGCTAATACATCCAATAATATTTTTAAAACTATATACTAATACTAAATTACTAATAAAGTAAATGGCGAATTTTTTTGTCTTCTCTTATAATAGAAATGGTAACAAAAACTTAACTCGTATACACTTCTTATGTATTCTCTCATACAATTTTAATGTAATTTCAATTTAATTTCATTGTTATATGATAAGAAAATATTAAAAATTTAATTATTACAATAATTATCTAAAAAATCTAATTCTTACTAACACATTATTAAATCTAAATTAAACTCTAATAAATTTTTTTAAATAATCCAAATTTTAGACATACATATAATTTGTAGAAGTATCTTTTCCTATTTCAAAAACATTGCTCAAACATACATTAATTATGATCATATATCAAATTATTATACGTATAGGGGAAAAAAAGATGCCTTTGATGAAAAAAAAAGTGGCTTTTTTTTAATTTATAAATTTTGGTATAGAATAAGAAAGGGTAATGTTGGCTACAGAAAGGCCCAAGTAAGGTTCTTTTCTGCATCAACAAAATCAGTTCATACCATACCATAACTGCTGTTTAAGCTCTGTTTTCTGACTTCCTTGCTTACTGTCTTCTTCTAAGTTTTTGTATATCTATATATATACACTTGTTTAAAAAATTTCTGTTACATATTTGGTATCTTTTCATTGT
The DNA here is from genome assembly GCA_023212625.1 of Styphnolobium japonicum. NCBI lineage: Eukaryota > Viridiplantae > Streptophyta > Magnoliopsida > Fabales > Fabaceae > Styphnolobium > Styphnolobium japonicum. Next base: position 5,179,602 of record JALBWW010000007.1, on the reverse strand, counting down.
GCCATTTTGATGTCTAGACCATCAGAACATGATTACATAGGCTTAGCTGAGAATCCGTCCATGGAAAGAACCTCTGACAAGATTTCCTCTTCAGCTTCCTCCACCCTCTCCTCTGAGGATGAAAAGAGCTCATGTCTCAACTTCAAGGAGACAGAGCTAAGGCTTGGCCTGCCTGGTTGTGAGTCTCCTGAGAGAAAATCAGGAGCTGGGGTCTCACTTTTTGGCAAGGATTTGCAGAATAAGCATGATGGTTGTTCTGTTTCAAGCCCTTTGAAGAACCTTGTGGCTGGGGCTAAGAGGGGCTTCTCAGATGCCATTGACGGGTCTTCTGGGAGATGGGTTTTCTCTGTGAGTGATGGATCTGAGGTTGATTTGGGAAAAGGAGCTGCTTTGTTCTCCCCTAGAGGTGGGAATGCTGGGAAGCCTCTTGTTGTTTTTGAGGGTAAAAATAACAACCAGCAGGCTAGTACCTCTGCACAAAGCATCACAGAGGTTGGTATAGTTCCTCAATCTGCTATGCCGGTTCAGGAAAAGAAGCCTCAGGTTGCTGGAACAAATGAGCATGGTGGTGCTCCTGCTGCAAAGTAAGTTTGCCTCCTACTTATCTTTTCACTACTACTCTTTTTTGTTCTATTTTCTGTCAACAATCTACGTCCTCTGCTTACTGGGAAACTGATTACTGATTGAATAAAGGAACATGTTGATAAACAAGTTTGAGTTATAGGTCATGTTGTTTTGGTTGCCCAGAAGAAAGTAAAAGACTAGTAAGTAAGTCATCCAACTATTCTGATTGGCTGTTAAATGGTTTTTTGCTCATAGAGGTTTTGAAATTGTGAGCATCAATGGGAAATTAGACTGTTGGAGTATGATTTTAGGTATATTGTTTCTCCGGTGCCTTCTTGAAAAAAAAAATATTATTTATTTCTCTGTCAGATGTGGTGCCTTATTTCGACTCTGGTCTTCCAAAATAAAGGAGGATGTATGAGGTAGGTTGGTAAATGGTAAATGGTAATCAGTTCAAGACTTTGTTAAAGCTAATGAAAATAAAGTGTATGATTAAAAATTTAGAGTCTTAATCCCGGTTTTCTTATAGTAAGGCTATTGTGATTGTTAATTTATGTTTATAGTTTTTCTCATCAATTTTTATTTTTCCTGTATTTTTGTTTCACATTCTGTACTGGTCTGCTGTACATAAATTTTGTTCAATTTTCATTTTATTTTATTTTTAATTTTTATGACAAGCTTAAATTTCGTCTCACAGGCTAAATTTCTATTCTATTTTTTGGGAGAAGAGGGGGCAGGAGTTTTTTTTTTTTTTTTTTGTGGGAGGTTGGATTTTTCTTGTTGATTTTGTGAGCTCTATTGTGCATATACTTGGTTTTGCTAACTTGCTGCCTTATACTCTTCAATATGCATGATTTGTTTGGGTGATATTTCAGCTAGACATAGCGTCTTCTGCAACAAGTGAAGTCTTCCATTGAAATTAAAATCTAGTGGCTATTGAATTTTTTCCTTTATGGGAAAGTTCTATCTTCTCTGTTTGATTATTAACAGAATCTTCATTGGGGTGACAAATGAAATATCAAACTTTTGCAACAGGGCACAGGTTGTGGGATGGCCACCAATTCGATCTTTTCGTAAGAACACGATGGCCTCTAATTTGATAAAGAACAATGATGAAGCTGAGGAGAAACCAGGATTTGGTTGTCTCTATGTAAAGGTCAGCATGGATGGTGCCCCTTATCTCAGAAAGGTTGATCTGAAAAACTACAGCAACTATATTGAACTTTCTTCAGCTCTTGAGAAGATGTTCAGCTGCTTTACCATTGGTACTCTCTCTACCTACCTCAAAATGCTTTCACTAGCTACTTATTTTAATTGACCATTTATTTTATCATCAGTAAAATAACTACTTGTCCTTAATCCATAAGTTTTTTTAATTTGAATTTCAAAGGTAGATTGAGTATTTGAACAAATTGATTACTGCTGTGAAGCATCTTAGGGCTTTGTTTAATAGTGGGCTAGCTGTGAGAGGGAATTTCTCTGTTTTTCCATTTCTGGGTTCTGTATTTACTTGAGGGAAATGCAAATTCAAATCTGTAATTGCTAAATCTAATAATAGGAATTAAACATTCTGTGTAGTTTCGCTTTGTAAGAATGAGCCAAAGCTTCTTATATAGAAAGATTATTTCCCTTTTTTTTGACTCTGCATAGCAAGATTGCACCATGACATTTTTCTATTCCTCAAATTAGGTCAATGCAGTTCTCGTGGACTTCCTGGGAAAGATGGCTTAAGTGAGAGCTCTTTGTGGGATCTTCTTCATGGCTCTGAATATGTTGTTACATATGAAGATAAGGATGGAGACTGGATGCTTGTGGGTGATGTACCTTGGGAGTAAGTTCTTTCTCCATTCATTTTTAAATCCTTAATGATCAATGCCTAGAGAGAATGTCATTATTTTAACCATAATAGTTCGCGGATGAACTGGTTGACTTCAATCCTTTGTTAATTCACCTGTTTCTTAAATAGGTTCTGCTAGTTTTTGCTGATTCTGTCAGGACTTTAGAATGATTTTACCTTGTGTAGAACTTTCTGATATGCCAAGACAAGCTTGTAACTTCTGATTAGCAACTTCTCATTGAATCTTCTCATTACGACCATAATCATTTTTGTCTTCAATCCTGTTAACTTGTCACTACAGGATGTTCACTGACTCATGTAGGAGACTAAGGATCATGAAAGGATCTGAGGCAATTGGGCTAGGTATGTCTTACTCTTATTTTAAGCTTGCTCTGACAAGCCAAGGTGTGCACTCATGCTTTCCAGTTTAAAATTAACTAGGCTCCTCTAAGCAGGGTATAAATGTCATCTTCTCATCATTATATTTGATATGGATCACTATTTTTATATTTGAAATGCAAGATTGCTTAAAATATGTTGTGAATTCCCTTGGTTGCAGCTCCAAGAGCCATGGAAAAATCTAGGAGCCAAAACTAGTGCAGACGATTCTGTTAGACCAAAGTGGGTCATTCACTGAAGCATATAAATGTTTACAAGGAAGTTTGATTTTATGGTTCTGTTCCAAATGAAAAATATATGTAATGCAGCGTCTCAATTTTTGTGCATTTATATACTGACATCCAGACCATATATATATACACATATTTTGTTTGTTTTCTCTATTTCGTGTATCTTTGGATTCTTGTTGCTGTATAAAAGAATTGCTTCTTGTGTTTTTCCCTCTCTTAACAATTCTTCATTAATTTCCTATATGTATTTGTTCTTAAATATATATACTGAACATTTTCTACTTTGATATTAAAATGTTATAACCATATGTTTGGCTTATGATGTTGTTAGCCTGCAAAATAAAAGAGGCAATGCTGAAGTTTTGCTCTTTCTATCATGTGTAATATTTTTACGTGTATTCAAGGTCACTTTCCAAATTCAAAAATGAAAAGGTTTCACTTTTATAAAAAATAAAAAAAAATTCGTATGGATAAGTTTTTAAAAACTGACTTTTTTATTTTTAGTAGAGATTTAAAAATAATTATTTTGCATTTGGATGTAATGTTTAAGAAGTATTTGTAAGTAATAGAATGACTTTTAAATTTGTTTAGACAAGAAAATATAGAAAAAAAAATTTTATAGCAAAATTATTGAAATGTAGAATATCCAAATGAAAGAGGTAGGATTTGCAAGAGAGAGAAAAAAAAAGACATAAAATGTAATTTTTGATAAAGAAAAAAGAAATTTTTATTAAAATATTATATTAAAAATTACTTTTACTTTTTTCTTTTTAAAAAGTTGAGGATCATTAATTTTTTTAAAAAATGATAACTGAGTTTTTTTTTCTAATTTCTACTTTTTTTTTAAGTTGCTTCTAAATTTGTTTGGATAATTTTTTTTTAAATATTTGTATTTAGGTGTAATGTTTAAAAAGTATTTTTAAATAAAAAAGGAATTTTAAATTTATTTGGATAAAAAAAATATAAAGATTTATTTATAGTAAAATTATTGAAATGTAATGTATCCAGAATAATCAATGCAAGATTTGCAAGGAAAAAAAAGAGAGGATATAATATGTAATTATTAATAAAGATAAATAATGTTTTTATTAAAAAATTATATTAAAAATGTTTTTTATTCTTCTTTTTTAAAAAATTGAGTATCATTAACATTTAAAAAAATGATAATTAAGCTTTTTTCTTTTAATTTTTACTTTTTAAAAAAAGTTGTAACCGAACATAGTTAGATATGTAGAAGTACTTTTTTTATTAAAAAAATACTTTATTTAAAATAAAATTAATCTAAACGCACTCAAGCGGCATAGTTTAGTTGGAGGACACGAACTAGAGTTTTGTTAAACGGATGTATTAGCATTTAAGCTGAAGAGATGAGTACATGAAGTATCCTTTATAATTATAATATAACCTTAATCTTGGCAAAAGTAAAATTTTCAAGAAGGATTGTAAATATGTAATTTGATGTCTAACTAATACACCCTTTTGAGTTTTGAGTGGAAAGCCCATAACAAATTATGACTCGGACTTCGGATTACTTTTTTAATTCTTATTCTTAATAATTACAAATGTTTACCTCTGACAGGTATTATATTTTCTTTAAATTGAAGTAAGAAAAATCAATTTATGTTACTATCATGGTAATAGAATTTAATTCTCAATTTGTTATCTCAAGTTTTAAATTCACTTAAAGGTTGTAAGAAGTTTTATTATTATTATTATTATTATTACTATTTTATAATATATATATATATAAATATATATATATATGTATATAAGAAAATCAATAGATATTGTGCCTATCAACACGTGTTTTCGAACAAGAAATGAAGGATGGGATTTTAAGCCAAATATGAATTCACAAGCCACCATGTCCAAGGCAAATGACCCATCATTCAACCTAACAAACCAAGCTTAATACGTTACTATATTAAGATACCAAAAGTAACCCATGCATTGGTATTTGGGAATTCAGTCAGTCATACGATTTAGAAAGAATTGACACTGTCACACCAAGTAAAGATGACTAACCTGAATTTCACAGACTAATAAAAGGGCAAGAAGTAAAAAAACTACATTTTAAGCCAAAAAAGGCTGAAGCAACAATTCATGCATAATACAGGTACAAAAATTCCTCCTCGTACAACATCATACCCTTATCTAGTCAACTCTAAATTATTGTTCAGATATCTGTAAATAAACCATCTGAGTGTATCCATTAAATACAGAATTGTCAAGTTGGGCCAAACCAAGCCTTTGGAACAAACCATACCGTCCATCTTCAACAATAGGACTGGGTGCACGAGCAGGATCATATCTGGTTTGATGGGTGAGGGAAGGACCAGCAACTGGAGGGAGTTCCCAGTAAACATCAAGAATTGATTCCACATACCGACTGTTCTGGAAATGTTCTGCATAGGAAATTGGCTTATTACTATGATTGAAGTTATCGCGCATGTAGCCTCTAACTCCCCACCATGCTTCACCCGGCCCACAAAGCTCTTCAATATCAACTGCTTTGTCCCAGAATTTCTTGCTTCTTGACCTGATCCTAGCTTCATCACTGTCTTTAAAGCAGCTGTGTCCTCCTCCTTAGATCAACAAAAGAACAACGGAAAAAAAAAGTTAATTTCCTTATCTTGCTTAAGTTACCAGACACTTCTAACAAATACGATAGAGTAATAAATTAAATATCGAGAAAAGTAACCAACCAAACATTTTTAGCACACCATTTTGTCCCATTGGATGCTGGACTTGATGGCTGGCAATGTCTAGCAATAAATTAATCTCAATAACTTTACAGGCCAAAACCACAAATTGAAATTTTTTCTTGTATTCAGGATCGTAATTGCAGCCGCAATATTGCAGTTTTGGAGGTCTTTGCAGGCCGTATTTTCCAGCAACTTTTTGCAACCGCGACCGCAATTTAAAACACTTCAATCACTTGTGGCTTTGGCTAGACAGAACTCACGGATGCACTCCAACATTTTCTGTTGCTTTCATGAATTTCATTGATAGCTTCTAATCCCTCAATTTGTCTAATATAACACCTCAGTCCCTCTAATATTTCAGTCCGCTAGCCCAATGCCATCAAATATCAATAATTCAAACATATTAAGCTTGTTTAACTATCTCAAGAGGAAATGGAACACTAATAAAGGTGCATCACATGAGTTAAACTTCATACATTACTTACTGAAACAGAAAGCAAACGTAGTAAAATATAATAAATCAATAGGAAAGTGAGAGATTACACACCTCTTACATAAAATTGATCACATATCTGCCTCAATGAATAATGGTCACCAGTTCCAGTGTCATAGTTATCCTCAAAAACAAGATGCCTGAACCCAGCTTTTAAAGCTTGCTCAATTCTGCTCATTAAAACATATAAAAAGATTTAATAAGCAATACCAATTTCAGCAGAAGTAATTAACAATTGAATCAAGTGTTCTCAAAGATCCTGTAATCACCTTTTCAATTCATTCTGATGGTCATCGAAAAATATAAGAACCCGACTAAGGTCCATAATTCCATGTTTGATCATCACTTTTGCCCAGTCAAAACTTCCAAAATCCACGAAGTCCTTTCCAGCATAATATGTGCAGTTTCCATCAACATAGGCAGGTCCCTTTTTCAGATACTTTTCTGGATGCCTAGGTGAAAGTGAAATAATTGGTGTGTCTGGCATAGCCTGCCGCAAAACCCAAGTTGAATGTCCCTTGAAAGCACCACTCTCGATCATCAGATCTGGATTCAGCCACCGGACAATAAACCAAAGCCCAAAGCTGTGGTCAAAACCCATCCCATACAAGTTGTTTTTTATTGGCCTCGTTTCATATATAGGAACAAACTCTTCCAACCCCTTAAGCAGATCTTTTGATGTCCATTCTACTGTTTTACCATGTTTCGATCTGCCTTTACCAAGAATAAGATTATAAGTGTCCAACAAAAATGAACTATATAATGAACTTGATGATTTTAAATTTTAAAAGAAACCAAGAAATTGAAACAATAGGAAATCAAATTGTCAACCCATGACTTCCATTCATAAACATAATATCACCACAATATTATTGAATTTGTCCCACCCATTCCCCACAAACAAGTGCAACTTCAAAATTCAATTATGATTTTTCTTTTGTTGGAAGGAAATCGGGATAATAAGGAATATACAATTACAAGTCATTGAAAAATCAACTCAACTCCAAAGTGTTAGAATGATTAGCCATGAAGCTATCATTTTCTTTCATGGGCTCGTTCATAAAATACTAATTAGGCCACAAAATGCTTCATAAATTTCTTCTTCTTTTTTTTTCCTAAAAAAAAAAAAAGCAAACAAATACTCCCAAATTGCTATCTTTGAACTGTTGGCTTATTTAATATACTTCCTTACGCGTTATATCAGCATTTCAATGAACCCTAGAATAATGCCAAACCCGAAAGAGCTGTTCACAACTAATTAAGCAAATAAAAAAAATGGAATTTGGTTCCATTCAGGATCCAGAAACAATAAATCGAACGAGTAAAAATAAATAATAAAATAAAATAAAAAAGAAAGCCATTTTCTTTCTAAATGATTAACATTTCGCCTACCATTTCATTTTAATCTTCCAGAAACAAGAAATTTCCCAATCTAGCATTTTTTTTTTCTTGATCCAAAAGAAACCCAAAAAAAATAAAAAAAGATCACAACCCTGAAACTCCAAAATAATGTTGGACATTGGGAGAAAGAGAAACCCTAGGAAATTATGGATCAGACGAGACGCACAGAGACACTTACAGCAGGGCACGCCGAGGGCTCCGAAATCGGATTGAGAAGCGTCGAAGCCCAAGAAGCGGGCACGAGAGAGCGGGTGATAGGAGGAGATGCAGACGAAGCCGCGAGAAGAGAAGAGCAAGGATGAGGCTAAGATGAGGAGGAGGAGGAGGGCGCAAAGGCAGTAGGCACCGGAACCCACCGTTCGGGAAAGGTAATTGGATGCCCTGTTGGTGGCGCGGGAGAAGATGTGCTGCTGCTTCTTCTTCTTCGATTCGTCTCCGCCACCGTTGACGGCGGCGCCTTCGTCTTCGTCGCCGTGAAGGGTGCCACGGCGCAGGGAGAGGACCCGCTCCAACATGTTGGGTGGTGGTGCTCTGAGTCTGAGAGTTACATGAAAGTGCGTTCCAGCGTATACGTTGGTGATTACATTATTCTTTATTTATTCTTGCATTTCTGCTTTTAAGTATTTTTAATATATTATTATGTATTTTTAATTTTTGTATTATTAATTAATTTTTGAAATAATTTGATATTATATTTACAATAAAAAATGTTATTTTTATGCAATTTGATTACATTATTTTATATGTACGAGTATTATTATTGTTAAAATTAGTCAATGTGCATTAGCTTATTGTATACGAGGCTTTTCATAATTATCGCCATGGAGACCTATTTAACAAATATGATACCAAAGAAGTGCCTTAACTTACACATCTAAGGGAGGGTGGATTGACTTGTCTAATTTACTTAAACTTACGTTAAAAGTTGAGTTTTGTGCTGGACTTCTGGTAATTTCCTCCTCTCTCCTTCACTATTTGACACTGTTTTATAAGGAATGCATGTAGGTTTGATATGTATCCCATTTTTTAACATCAATAAAGACTGATTTTAAGATAGAAATTTGAAAATAAAAAACAAAGCAAATAGGAGAAAAGAAATTATATTTGAGCAACAACTACTTGATTCTAGGTTCGTATCTCAGAATAATTCAAAATTTTAGAATGCTTTTACAAGGAATATGTTAACATTAAGAGTAATGTTACACAAGTGGAAATTTTTTATTGAATTCAGTTAAAATTTAAGGGTAATTATTGTATAAATCAAAGTAGTAGAGATTACTCATTCATCAAAGAGTCAATAATAATAATAACTAATTCTATAAAAAAAATTATAGTTATATAGTATTTTCCTAACACTAATGATTGTTGCACAATTTTAGGTATAATGTTTACACCATTTCTAAATCTTGGACTTGACTATTAAAAACTTGACTAGCTTGTACTACAAAAAGAATTCATATATTACTAATTACACGCTCGCATGAAATTTAATGCTTATTTTCACATATTACAAGTTTTTTTTTATTGATAAGAATATTTTTGAGATAGTTTTCTTGCCAATCGAAACTATATTTCTTTTTGAACAATTTTAAGAAGGCACCCATCATATCTGTCAGATGCATTTAAAGGAACTAATTAATTATATTAGGTGTTGACCCAAGGTATCAACTTGAGTAACCAAGTAAGGAACAAGAGTAGTTGAATGAATTTAGAGACTTAAAGCTAAATATTAAGATGAGGCCTTTTAAAATTTAAGGAGAAATATTTTATTAGATTATTTTATATATAGATTTTTTTAGATCTAAAATTCTTAATTAAATTTTTATAATCAAGTTATTCTAATATTTTTTTATTAATAATATAACTAATTTATTTAATCTTTCTTGGGACATTATTAATCTTAAATATGATTTTTATTAATTTTGGTTTTGAAAAACTTCTTTATATTATAACAACACTTACAAGAATTGTTAACATTATTTTAAAGATAATATATGCATTCAAAAAAGAATTGAGACTTCTTATATGATTGGGTATATCGACTATAGTGTTATCTTTCATTTGTATAATTTCTTTTAAAAAATTTAGCTCTTAAAAATTAATATAAACCATCAATATCAGAATAGTTATTATATTTTAAGGAACACTCCAGATTAAATCATTATATTTTGAAGGTAGATATTATAAATTGAAAGAAAAAAAAAAGATAACTTGTTTTATATATAGGAAAAAATAGCTTTTGGTGCTCACTAATACATATTACTTTTAGTTTATTGGAAATGGGAGAAAATAGTTGAGAATTAATAACATTGTGGGAATTGGAAAGTGAAAAAAAAATAAAATTATTAAGCACTTAATTAGAGAAGTGGGAGAATATGTCATCTTATTAATTATTTTGAATTTTGCATATTTTTTATGGGAAATGAGTTAGTTGAAAATTATTAAGGATATGGAAATTGGAAAGTGAGAAAAAATAAAAATTTGTTAGACACTTAATTTAAGTGAGAGCAAATATAAATATTTTATAAATCAATTTTTATAAAATTTTATTATGTTATTATAAAAATTATGAGGCCTATAAAAAATTAGGGCCTAAAGCTCTTGCCATTCCTGACAAGGAACACACTTCCTTAATTACTAAACTTATTTATTGGATTTTTTTGTAAGAAGTTGATTGCAATAAAAATAAACTACAAAATGCTATATATTTTCTCTAGTTTAGAAAGATATCATAATAAATAAAATATAATACAATAATTAATATTAGAAACCTAGTAAAATCTAAAAACAATTTCTATTACGTTACAAGTTACAACGATGGAAATGGGAAACTTCAAATGAATTATTAATTCAAAAAAATGCCATGTCACCGTTTCATAAAATTTCGTGCAAAAATGTTTCGTACCAAATAGCAGAACTCATTAATAATAGACTAATGAAGTTTTGATCCCCCCAATATCTACAAGTCACCAAGTCACAAATAGATGTCTTCTGTTGTGGAAATATAAGCATCATCTAATTATACAGTAGAAATAAGTTTAGAAGAAGGGGGCGAGTCGATGGGGGAGTGCAATTTGACTCAATCGATGGGGGAGTGCAATTTGACTCAATGGTTATGATTGTTGATGGGGTTGATTAAACCGTTATAACTTATAAAGATATATGGATTTGGGTTGAATGAATCACCCTTTGCCGAATGGGTGCTCGAAGCACCGAAGAGTTGCTAATTTAATTAAGAGTTTAATTTTTATTTACTATTTTATATTGTCATTTAATTATGTGTTGTCAAATTATTAAAAGAGTTTGATTATCATAATCACTACCTAAAAAGTTTAGGATTTAATTTTTATTTACTGTCAGTGTAAAGTTTCTTTACACTGTTATTTAATTATGTGTTGACAAACTCTTTTAATGATTTGACAACACATAATTGGATGACAGTGTAAAGAAAATTTACACTGACAGTGGATATAAATTAAACTCAAAACTCTAACTATTTTAATGATGTGTCAACACATGATTGAATGACAATGTAAAAAAACTTTACATTAAAAATTGATAGAAATTAAATCCTTTAATTAATTTGAGATGGCACAAAGTGCTAGTGTGGTACAAATAATCATACAAGTGTAGCGGACAGAAACAAATAACAACTAAATAAAACTTTTAAAGTAGTGAGAATCAAACTCTTAAAGAGTTTAATTTTAATCCACTGTCAATGTAAAAAAATTTTACACTGTCACCCAATCATATATTGCCAACTCATTAAAAGAATTTGACTTTTATAACAACTACCTCAAAAGTCTAACATTTTTAATGATGTATCAGTATATAATTAAATGACAGTGTAAAGAAATTTTACACTAACAGTAAATTAAAATTAAATTCAACTCTTAACGGGCATTGGCATATTAAAAGAATTAAATCATCCAAAAACTCAAGTTATTAGTAAGAAGTTCTGAAAATGACTTTTTATCACTAGCTAACACCCAATATGCATGTGCTACACTTTAAATATGTATCGATCCATGTTATTTTGCTTTTCTATGCAGTTCGAGGACTTCCGATGAGGCATTCTTTCATCTTCTTTTTTTTCTTTTTCTTTTTTTAAATTTTAACGCTAATGGATTAATTGAGGTCTTTAGTTTAAATCTCATTAAGAGGCCATTGTGTAAAGATTTCTTAAAATGGAAATCCTTTTTCTTCTGCTGTTGGGGAACTGCACAGATGACCAACCCAAGGATCAATGCTGCCATATTTCATAGATCGACAGTGATATAATCAGAATATGTGAAACTAACATCTACACTATAATTGAGTATTGTTAAGAAGCTGTAGCTACATCTACTACATCATCTGAGTCGTCAACTATCATTTCATTTCTGAAAAGCAATTTCAAATATGGAAGAACCTTGGGAAGCACAGGCAAATCCGCTATGTTGATACTCATCATGTCAAATGCAACACATGTTTTATGCATGTGTGTTTCATCGAATACAGGAATTTTTGGATATCTTTGGCTGAAATGAGTAAGTATGATTCGATATGCATTAGCTGAGTCTCCCATTTCCATGGCTTCCTTTGTGGTGCTGTGGTTTCTTGCTATAGCCTCCTCCACCATAGCATCCTCAAAAGTTGCCTGCATCAATAAGCAAATCATAAGTAAACAGCTGCCTCACTAGTGATGGCATTTCAGCATATTGACAATCCTCTACAGAATTAAGATTTCACATGGACACTGTTGAAGTAAAACTCTAGGGTGAAACATAATATATATTGTCGGACACTTAACTAATTCACAGCAGAATAAATTGAAGCAAAAAAGCTCTAAATAAGACTATTCTTTTTATATACAAGGAGATTTCTTTGGCACCCTTTGTTTTTGTAAGGATATTGGTACCTCTAGTAATTAGTGGTTAATATTTAGCTATGTGTCTCACTTTGTTGAAATATAAATATTGAAATTAAATTAAATAATTATGTTTCAACAAAGTAGGACACATGGCTAAATATTGATAACTAACTGTGAAAGTGTACCGGTACCCTCACAAAAAAGAATGGTACCAGAAAAACCTCCTATATACAAATTAAAGAAACATGTAATTCACATCAAAAGAATCACTGAAGATGCAAATTCAAAGGTAAAGACATAAACTTAAGTAGCCTAAATACAATACCTAAATCTTATATTGATGTCATTTCATAGCCTTTATTTAAGATATTTTCTGCAAATATTAATGTGTTACAAGCTCACACAACATCAAGTAATTTATAAAAAGACTTGCCTCATGTATAAGAACTGTTGCACCTCGAGATGCTTCTACTAGCTCAGGGCAGGGCCTTGTGTCCCCAGAATATACAATCTTCCAGCCAGGTATCACTTTTCCAACACTATTGGTCCTCTCTGCTGCTTTTAGAACAACACCAAATGCCTGTGGACAATGTACAACGGGGAAACTAATCAAGGCCTCCAGACCAGCTTCCTGGAGTAACCCCTTCAATTTCTTCAGGACTGGAGAAACCACATCTTTGTCAACAGGACTACCTGGTCTTTTCCAATAGCTTTGCATACGAGATCCTCTGGCAAACAAAGTTGAATCAACTTTTGATGCAATTACTTCCCTATTATTACTATTCAAATCCTGAGAGTTAAATGGACTTCCTGGGAAGCCATGATCTTTAATTGATTCAACATCATCAAAAGCATCCAATGAAGCTGCTGTGGTGTGCTTGCAGTCAAGAAACAGCATATCTAAATTTTCAAGTCTTTGGTATGCATCTAAATATCTCTTAAGCTGCCTTGGTCCTACAACAAGCACTGGTTCATGAGGCACCCCCTTCAGCAAATCACGGCGCAGAGTGAGAATCCTAGCCAAGCCAGTATGGTGGTCGGCATGAATATGAGAAATCCAAATGCACCTCAAGGCTCTCACAGCATCATCAGCACCACTTACACCATATCTGTTTCCAAGTGATGTCAACCAACAGTTCAGATTAAAAGAGCAAACGGTGCGGTACTATAAACATAAACGTTAAGAATTTGGATAGACTTGCCTTCTTTTAAGTTGTCCCAAGGTTCCTTCACCACAATCCAAGAGCAAACCTCCTTCTGAGAAAAGATTTATATATATTGAGCTCACATTTCGGTATTTGGATGGCTGGGATGAACCCGTTCCAAGAAGAACTATCTCCAAGTCATCTGTCCTTATATTTTCCAGACAACTAGGAACACCATCTGCATCTGCACACAGCCATGGCTCCTCAACCATTACATGATGATCTGCCACAGTAGTGAAATCCTCCTTTGTTTGACTGGATTTTTTCCAGAGCTGACTTACATGCTGGGCTGCTTCCACAACCTCTGGAATCTCTGACAGTAATTCATCAATGATTTCTGAGGAAGCCACTGTAGTCGGAATACAAGATCTATCCAACCCAAGAAGAGCATAAGGACGCAAAGTAAACTGTATAACATAGAGCAATATATTTATCAATATATGAGGGTGATGGCCTCTTGTTTGCTCATCATACCATGATAAGAGTAAGTGCAGCATGGCAAAAGCAAGAAGTAAAGAACCGAAATTCAAAATGATAATTAAAATGAGCGATTGACATTCCACCACTGCCAAATGATGAGAATGGAAGCACCAAGCATTAAAAATTTGCTTGAATAGATTTAGTTTTTTTGTCATATCATGTCCATGAGAAAACCGTTCTACCAGGATTTGACAAAAAGAATGCAATTCTTATATTCTTAGTGATGCATCCAGACTATTTAAATTTTGAAGTTGTTCCAAGAAAAAAGTTAGAAAGCCTGAATTCTGTTTTTTATTTAAAAATTAGATGATTTTTATTTAAACTTATGTTGCAGTGTTAGGTATAAATATAACCATAATGCTTTAAGTTGTTAACAATAATAGTCTCTTCTTTTTTTCTCAAGAATTGTCAATAACAATCTTGTGATTAGCTATCAGAAGTCAAAAAGGCATGAGTTGGAATATTAGATGCTTCTCAGACTCCAAAGACTTTGATAAGAACAAATAAGTTAATAACCAGCCAAGTAAATCTTCCAAACCTTGAGAAGATTTTCAGCAGAAGTGGCTTCAGAAAGTTCTGAAAAAGAACCCTGCAAAAGAATCAAATAAAACACTTTAATTAGACTCATTTATGGTTTTTCCGTAATTGTCCACGAGAGCAAATTTCCTCTTTTAGCACATTGTGACAAACCTCACTTGAAGAAAGAGAGCCCGACATTGAGCAATTATGATTAGAAAGAGACCAAAATCCTGGAGCAGGAAAGAACTGAGGACACAAGTAATTAAGTCGTGCAGCGATTCTTGCACTAGATTTCAAAATTGGAATCTCTATGTTCTTCCTGCAAAAAGCATGAGCATCCAGGATTAATCACTAATTAGGAGAACCAAAAAAGGACTTTTCAAAAAGACAAACAGCTTACTTTTCATGTCCAGCCATGATATGCTGTGCAGAACCAAATTTCTTCATCCATTTTTGGTAACTTGAGCAACTTATTACAGATGCAGGACTTAAGTGAATTATACACGTGACACTCTTACCACCCTCTAGCAGGTTGCCCATATTGTCAGCATAATAACTAGTGAGTGATTGTACAGACAATAATGCTTCCAAATGAGATTCTGTTGGGCAATCGACAATAAGTACAATGGGACCAGGAACAGAAGGACCCAACACATCACTTGGATGAACCTATTGTGGCAGACAAACATTTACATTAAGATGTATGCGCAACATCAAATTAAAAAAATAAATAAAGCATGTGTAAGAGTGATTGAAATCTGTCTCAGACTCCATTTTCCTTTTCTAAATTTCCTTCTACCCTGCTTTGGGTAAATAATGTGTTCCAGTTCTGAGACTTACCATAATATTCTGGTGATCTGATTTCACTGAATTTCCAAGTTGCAGTTCTCGATACTTTGGCCCGGGTTTGAGACCAAGGGCCTTCGCTTTTTCTGTATCAAATTTTCCCTTGATCTCAGGCAATTCACAGACGTATACTACAGACATATCACCAAGCTTTGCAGCAGGCTGCTTTTTGCCATTGGGAGAGTCAAGGGGCTCTGGACTATTATCCATCCTTTTTTGTGAATGGCTCTCTGAAGATGTCAGGAGCTGATCTTCAAAGTGGTTTGGTTGTAGGATAATGGCTGATATGTTGACCACCTCATCATCAACAAGAATAATGGGGTCCAAAAACTTACTTCGATCAAAACTAGTGGACTCATCAGCACTGAAGATGGGCCCAAAGCTCTTTGTGTGAACCATGGTAGCATTGGGAACAAAAGATCTCATGGCATCTACTAAATATTTAAGATCTGAAGGACCCCATATATTGACCTGCAAATTGAAAGAAGCTAGATTCACAACAATATATAAAGCAGCATTGATTGTGTAAATAAAATAGAGATGGGGGATTATATGAAGTTAATCTGTTACGTACTGACATCCCCTCTTCTCCCATGCCAGCCAAAGTAAGAAGTAAACCTGGGAGTTGAAGACTATTATGAGTATTTCAAGACTCTTCTCTTTGTATCATCAGTCTAAATATCAAACTTTAGTATCTTGTATGTTACTCTGCTAGTTTTTTGCAATATATGATATGGATAATGACCAAAACCACAACATTATTAATAATCCAAGACAGACCTGGAAGCCCACTTGCAGTCTCTGAACAGACACGAGAAAGAAATATGTGATCAATCTGAAGAAACGTGAAAGATAGTAAGACTAAGAAACTAAAGGTTGTAACAAACTATCTTTTCTTAAGTTGATATTAAGATAAAAAATCACATTAGAAGAAAAAGAGGGATCAAGTTCCAGATATATCAAACCTTGGATAACTTAATCTTATGCTCTGTGCAAAATCGTTGTAGTCCCTGAAAGGAATATTATATATTCATTTAGATTAATAAATCCTAAAAGGCATTCATTAAATTTTCTATGAACATGTATATCAACAATTAGACAATAAGCTTTGCAATATATTCAAATTTCCAGAATATTCAGCAATATAACCTCAGCTTAATTAAAGTAACGTGCTCGAGCCAAACACCTCCAAGGCCAAATGACTCAAATCCTTTGGTTGTTTGGTGAATTTTAACAAATTGATGCCAATGACCAGTTACATTTAAAGAGGCCACTCTCATACAAAACTTACCTCTCCAGCATTAAATATAAATCTTTGCTTGTCAAAGAAAAGCAGGACTGAAGGTGATGTATCTTGAGTATCCATTCCAGTCCCCAATATCTGTGATTTACACAGAAACCAACAAAAAAAGAAATTAATACCAGGAAAACAAAGTTGTAAATAGAATTCTACATCCATTGGTGAAGCATCACGGTGACAAAGGGGATCCATGGCTCCCCCAAAAATTTAAATAATCTTAGAGACATGAGAAAAAAACTATTGGATCCCTAAATATGATGTAAAAATTGTATGTTCCTCTTACTTTTTAATCTCTCTTTATATTTTTTGAGTGTGGGTATAATTTTTCGGGTAAAATACACATTACCTTCTTGTAGTATAAGCCTTTCTCAACTTACCTCCTTAAAGTTTTTTTTTTTTTGGTCATTAAACCCCCTTTAATTTGGTTCAAATTGAAAAAGTTACTTTATATGTTAAAACAAATGGAGAACCCTTTTTTTGAGTTTCATCTATATTCCAATTCCTATTTTCTCAACCGAAAAGTAGAGCATCACTTGTGCATACACCTCAATCATCCATAGAACTTCCACCATGCACCAAACATCAATCCGCACATCTCAAAAGTTGATCCTTGTTTTCAAGCAATTTCAACCCAATCACTGCCAACAATCCTGACATACTCACCCACTCAGCCAACATTGCAACCTGAGCACCAAGACCCCTTGTTTTCCAATAATAAACAGAGTTCTTAAGTGATTACCTTCAAACAGACTTCAACTTCTGTTTGATTTAACTCCTAAAGTAACGTTTTTAACGTGAACCATACTATAGGAGGCTTTAGTGACAAAAAAAATAGTTTAAGGGAGTAAGTTGAGAAAGACCTATACTACAAGGGGGTAATGTGTATTTTACCCTAATTTTTCTTAGACAAGTCAATTAGAACCCCATTCTACGGGCAGCTCATTTACTTTCATTAGAGGTATGCTATTTGCCCACTTATTTATGCACACTACTTTAACATTTGCATGTATGGCACAATTAAGTTACACTAGACCTACCTAAAGTCTAAGAGGATCCACTTAAACTTTGTTTGTACAGCACTAATTTCAACACATCACTTAGTACATACCAAGTGGTGTGCAAAAAGCATTTCTCCTTTCACCAAACCCATTTTTGCTTCTTATTAGAAAGAAAGTGTGTGGTTTAACATTTTAATAGTTTCTTTTAAATTTTATATATATAATACTTTTCTTTATGAATTTACTGGAAATTATCTGCCATTGTAAATTATTTACAGATTGAATATTCACTTTGGCTCCCTGGACAAGCTCCGCCACTGTCTATAACATGTCAAATACAAAACAGAGAAAATTTCTGTCAGAGAATATCTCAAGTAGTACTCCAAACAAGGGCATGAGCAAAAAAAATTTGTGAGAATAATATTACTTAAACCACAACCCAAATGACCGTAAGTTTTAACTTTTGCTCCCTACACGAACACCTAGAAACCCAGGCCACACACACCACTATAATTTTTTTTCTTCACCTTGATAAAACAAAGATACCATTACTAAGGAACAAACAATTGAGTAATTTGAATTTTAAACACCCATTGCTTGCTCTTTGTGTTTGGTATCACGGTCATTGACTTAATAACTAAGACCCAAATGGAAAAAAAAATAATAGTTCTTCCCCTACAAATTGATCATTTATGTACTTGATAGATAGAAATTGCATGCCCACACAAACTACTGCTTACACAGAGATAAACCATTGAATTGTTGGGAAATTACGCAAAATTTCCTTATTATCAAATTTGTAAAAGAGCGAAATAAATGCAGAATAATTGTACAGACACAATTGATAACGGAATTCGGCTAATTCTGCTTACGTCTTCGAGCTGCTGCAAATCTTTTACTGAAAAAGGAAATATACACAATGTTTACAAAACACTCACAACCCAATTACACCTAGAGAAAATTTTTCTCTCACAGAAATTCTCACTAAGTTTTTCTCTCTAAGCTTATATTTTTCTCTCAAACTTGGAATAAATTTTCCTTCCGTAGAGGCTTCTATTTATAGAAAAAATCTGCACTGCGTATACAGCTAGTGCCAAGCTGCACCGCGTATACGAAATCAATTTGCACCAAAAGCAAATTGATTATTGTTCCTCAAATTGAATTTGGTAGGCTACTGTTTCTCAATTTGGTAGGCGGTGCCTACCCTTTTTGATCGAGGTGTGAAAACAGATTGAAATCCGTCTTCAAGTAGGAGATTGTTAGTCAAAAAAGGTAGGCGGTTGAGAAACAGTAGAGTACCAAATTCAATTTGAGGAATAGTAATTAATTTGCTTTCGGTGCAAATTGATTTCGTATACGCAATGCAGCTTGGCACCAGCTGTATACGCAGTGCAGATTTCTTCTATAAATAGAAGCCTCTACGGAAGGAAAATTTATTCCAAGTTTGAGAGAAAAATATAAGCTTAGAGAGAAAAGCTTAGTGAGAATTTCTGTAAGAGAAAAATTTTCTCTTGGTGTAACTGTTTGTGAGTTTTTGTAAACACTGTGTATATTTCCCTTTTCAGTAAAAGATTTGCAGGAGCTTGGAGACGTAGGCGTTGTGTGTGTGCAATTATTCAGCATTTATTTTGCTCTTCCACAAATCTGATGATAAGGAAATTTTGCGTAATTTCTCAGCATGAACCCCACTAACAACCATGAATTTCCTTACATTGATGCATCAACCAAATTAATCAAGCATCCACGGCTGGTTAAGTTTCGGAAAAATACAATATTTATTGTCTCAGGCTAAAAACAAATATTCTAAGTCTGTAATGTATAGACGCCACAGCACAGACCAAATCTAATAACTAGCAAACGAACTCCACATCCAACAAAGAACGGAGCTTCCTTATGGGACAAAATGCAAGACCTTTGTAAACAAATGTTGGAGCTTATGTCACAGCATTAACAAGCAGCCAATGAAGTTGGAAGACCAACACAATCAGCAATCATGTACCCATTCTGGAAAACTGAAAGTGACCCAATTCTTAGAAAGCATTTGAGAAAACAAGAAACCGATGTACCTGTACATATGATATGGTATTGACAGGATTTAGCCTGCTAGCTTTCAGTTGCAGGATCTTCTTGGGCACATCACTCTTATCTCTGCCCTCAAGCCTTCTCTTGTTGAACCCAACAGGTTCGGTTTCTTCCATTGGGGTGCCTTTGCTTTCTCTGCTACTGGTGCTGCTGTTTCTGCGGCCAAGATGGAGAGGCATGTTACGTTGTCGTCTTGAAGAGGAGGAGGAGGAGGCGAAAACGGTGAAGAGAGACTGGATTCTGGGTTTGGAGAAGGGAGAGAGAGAAAGGGAATGGTTCAAGGGAGAGAGAGAGGGGAGTAGTAGGAGGCCAAAGTTTGAAACTTGGGCCATTGGGTATCATTGACTTGTTAAATCTGACAAATGGTTTTAGCCATGGGACTAGGAGGGAAGGAGAAAAGGATAAAACCCCCACCCCTCTCTTGGTCTTAGTCTTCAAGTTTGTCACTTTTTGCTCCAGTTTGGAACTTTGGATTCAATTTTTCACTGTTAGTTCTATTCTATGTCTTCAATGTTCTATCAGTTCTTCTACACAACTTTTGAAAATTGTCATGCTTGTCATTAGATCCCTCATTGCATAATTACCTTAAGTTTATGAGAAAAGTCTAACTAATTCTCCACTTCCCAGTTAAAATGCAAACCATTTATCAAGAGATGTGGTTATCCTACATCCCATTTTTTACTATCCTTCTTGAAAAAAAAAATGCAAAAAAGAATAGTGTGAGTTTCAGAAACTTACTTAAAATTGAAAAATAAATGATAGCACCAAGAGTTGGAGTAGCTCAGTTGGTTAGAGCGTGTGGCTGTTAACCACAAGGTCGAAGGTTCAACCCCTTCCTCTAGCGCATTCTTCTATTTTCTTTCTTTTTCTGCCTGTTATATTCCAACTCTCTATATCTAGCTATTTTTAAAACATGACCCAAAAAAAAAAAAAAAACCGCAGAACAATTATACTAAGCGCAAATTCCTTGCAAAATAATATATCCACTGTTGGTACAGTCCCGAGAGGCAGTCCCAGGCCACTGAACCCGGCGAGCCACCCTCTGTAAAAGTTGAAAAATGTGGTTATACTAGATTTAATTAACCTCTATATGCTTCTTTGCTCGTGTTTTTAACCTCTATATTCTTTTTTGCTCATATTGATATGTATATAATATTATTATATTTATATTTTTTTATATATTTTTAATATTTATTGTCTTTAAGATATTATTATTTAAAAAATTCAAGATATGAATTAAAATTTTAATTTTATCAATTATCTTCCTTAAAATATGTTCTTCCTTTTGTTATTCTCATCCCCAAAATCATAATGGTGAGAGATTTCATTGATTTTAAAGTTTATTTTTTTCACATTTATAAATATAATTTTATTTTATTTAATATATATTTTCATATTTATATTCTAATTTTTAAAAAAATTAATATATTTACGTATCATATTGAATACTTATCCTCGCACCGTGTACCACAGCTGGGGTGTTCTGGATTGGGTCAGTCCGTGTTGCTAACAGATGTGCAATTTAGTTCTGCTTCTGGGTTGGGTTATTTACCATCTTTATTAATCAAAGGCCATTAACAAACTTTTGTCCATCATTACAATAGTCATAGGCCATCATTCGGAAGTTGCAAGTCATAATGCAGCAATTTCTGAGATGTTCTTAGGAATTATAATATTTTTACCCTTTTCAAGCATCATCAAAAGCCTTATTTATTCTGCAATTATACATAAATTTTATCTTAACTAAATTTCTTTAAAGTAAAAAATGACAATGATTGAATTTCTTTTAAAAGGGCCGCTGAGGTTGGTTCAGGATAGTTCATCATAGATCAGCTTGGCAACTTAATCTGTCCTTTCAGTTAGTAGACTCAGTACTTCTATTATATGTAAGTTCTACTGCTTCTGCAGCTGCAAGCAAGCCCTGAACCAAACTCTTCAGGTATTGCGTCAGGACCCAGTACCTACTGCAGATTGCAACTGTAACTTTCCCAGAAGCAGTGTAATGGTACAACTCTATCACAGTCACCCAACTTTTTGTAGCTTATCTTCAAATCTGGCAGAGAAGATCCCGAGGAAGCATGGACCCTCTCTACCTCCATGCTTTGAAAGGATGTGACCCTATAATGGTTGTTCCTGGATTGTATTGCTTGGACTTTTCCATTCTAAGATTAATAATTCTCGCATGCTGGGCCCACATTCAAACCTTCTGGGCATAAGTGACAAACATAAAGCCATTGGCCATCTCATCTCCATCCTAAGCACTTTTGTTGAAGCTTTGCATTAGGCAAGAGATTATTTCTCAGTTCAACCTTTTGGGTTTCTTGGATTCTCGTTTTTAAGCACTCTCTACATACGGATAGTCATGTGCCACTTTTTATGCATTTTTCAATCTTCTATCTTGTATTAAACAGCGAATCATTTGCATTTTCCCTTTGTTTTTACGCAACATGGTAAAAGGCTAACTTTTCCATTGCACCCGAATCACTGACCAATTATGCCCTTGGAAAATCCAAAAGAAATCAAACGTTACGGGTTTTTCTTTGTATCTGCTTTATTCTTGCCCCCTTTCATTTTCTTGATTTACGGCAGCAATTTTCTGTGTTCCAAGGGTGTCAACTTCTGCTCTATTGATTGATAGTGATAGATGGCAATGGCACACTAGTCCTCCTAGCATCCAAATTAAAAGGACAGCCAGAAAAGTAAACCTTAGAGATAATAAAGCACTACTGCACATCACCAATCTCTTGAATTCTTACAGAACAATGATTGACTCTAGCAACGCTTTACAATTAAAGCAAAAACAAAGAAAGCAGAGAAGAGAGAAAGAGAAAAGAAAGAAAGGCAAGAGCTCTTGCTTTTCCTCCTTTTATTATAGAGAAACACCAATTACAAAGGCAATAATCTCAATCAAATCAATATTCACTAGAAAGAGGTGCATGATCAGAGCGTATGAACACGTTGCCATAGATAAGACCAGCCAAACCACCACCAATTAGAGGTCCAACCCAGTAGATCCAGTGGTCATGGAAGTCACCACTAACAACTGCAGGGCCGAAGGAGCGTGCTGGATTCATTGACCCACCAGAGAATGGCCCTGCAGCTAAGATATTAGCACCAACAATGAAACCAATGGCAATGGGTGCAATTGTGCCCAATGAGCCCTTCTTGGGGTCAGCTGCTGTGGCATAGACAGTGTAGACCAATGCAAATGTGATGACGATCTCCATAACAACTCCTTCAACAGCTCCAACTCCTGCAGCCACGCTGTGGATGGGAGTTGTCTGACAAGAAATAACAACAAATCAGTTTATAATTTTAACAAAAATAAACTGAAGACTACGACATTCTTTCTGTTCTTATAATTTGGAATATAAAATGGAGGGTATCTTATATCTATCTAGTATGCCCCCATATCACCCGTTATCAATGAAATTTGATCATGGGAATTTTAACTTACTTACTGGGGTGATTGTGATTGTTCAAACTGAAAATGGTTCATAGCTTCATACTTTTACTAAAGAAATTAGGTAACTGTATTCCAACAGAACTATAACCGTTGTCCCCGTAATTAATATGATGTATAGAAAAAAAATTGGTTTATGCATGAAACTTCTTCTGCAAGGAAGAGATTTGCCATGTTGATCCCACAAGTGATCGAACCATATAGATGAGTTCAGTTTAAACTTACCAAGCCTCCTGTGACAAACTTGAGGAGGAAACATGCAACTATGGAGCCAAGAAGCTGTGAAATCCAGTAGAAGATACCAGTGAGGATGGTGATCTGGCCACCAAGAGCCAATCCAAAGGTCACAGCTGGGTTGACATGGCCACCAGATATGTTGGCACCAACAGAAACAGCAACGAAGAGACCAAAACCATGGCAAACAGCAACTGCTACCAACCCAGCAGGATCAAGAGCTGCATCTGATGTCAACTTACCTGCGAATAAAAAGAAAGAAAAGTCAGAATTGTGTTGAAAGTTGAAACTAAGAAAGAAAAACGATTTTGTAGTGTTTGGTATGTAAACTTCTGCATGGCCACAATTCAAAAAATGTGTTATAAGAAAGAAAAAAAAAACTTCTTTTTATTCATTTATTCTTAAGGGTTATTTTCTGCGATGATATATTTAATCACGGTGAAAAACCTATTCAGCTACTTGAATGTAACTCTAGTGATAAAGAAGTGGCGGGGTTGAGACAGAGGCCTTAGGTTCAATTCTCTAGTATAGCAGAAAAACTAACCATAGGCTATGGCTGAACCAACACCAGCAAATACAAAGAGCAAGGTTGAGATGAATTCAGCAACATAGGCCTTGATGGAGCCCAAACTGAAAGAATCATCTAAGCGTCCGAATGCTATGCCAGCCATCTTCAGAAGTTTCTAGGGGAAGGAACCCTAAAAGATGGAGCTGGAGGATGAGATAGGGAAGTCTTCAGAATTAGAAATATAGCACAAAAGGCTTTTCTGGTGGGTTATATATATAGCAGAAGTTGTCAAATACAGTATTAAGGCTTATTTAGTAAGTTCGGAACTTGCTGGGTTAGATTGCAGTTGTATTATTATTTTAGTGTGTGTTTATTTGAATGATAAGGGAATATGGTTATTCTACCAAAAAGAAAAAAAAGAAGGGAGTATGGTTATGTGCAACATATCCATGCATATCCAATCAGGTCTTTTTTCTGGCAATCTTAGCTGTCACTGGCGTGCTTTATTAGAAATGTCCGGAAGCTAATGAATGATTCCTCCATGTGAGCAGGAGAGAGAGGGATAGAGGCGGTGTTAGGTGGGGTAGAATGTGAAGGAAATAATCATAAAAGATGATGGAGAGTGGAGGACATGAATAGTTTTGGGCCACGAATAGCACCGGCCATGCTCAAAAAAATGGGCAAGAGGTTGTGGAATTTGAAAATGAGTGAATAGAAATTCATGGGTGTTTATGATTTTAAGGAATTAATAGGTCACATATTGGTTGTTTAGGTCTATCTTATAGAAAAGTGGTCGGCTAATTGGTGCTAATTAAATTAAAGAAGAATCTCTATGGACAATTATGATTATGTCATCATTAATTTACATACACCAACAAACTCATTATTAATTATTTTATATTATCAAAAGAAAGAAGATAATTATTCTAAAAACTATTTTTTTTCTTGTTACTAGTACTTAGGATTAGGATGAGTTATTAAACATTCATTAATTTTTATTTATATTTCATAAATTTTCAAAAATTTATTATGAAATCAACAATAAATAAATAATTGATAATTCATCTTAAGTACTATACCTATCAAAATACCATAGCAACTCCAAAAAAAAAAAAGTGCTTTTGGATATCACATGTGATTCTTTTGTCCTCTGTTATTGGCCAAAAGTTGAACGTGAAGTGTCTAGTGAATGGTCTATGCGCGGACCTTTGGGAGCTCTGTCTTAAACAGAGTTCAAATTTCCATTTCTGTACAGTGCTAAATTTTCCACGAAATATCATTTAGATAAGGCATTCAAGCTAATCAAAGTAGTTTTGTACCTTATATAGTTTTTACCTTATATAGTTTTGTGTGAAGGTGTGGTGGTTTTACCATAGAATGCCATTGCAGCAGCACATCATTGTCTCAATTGCTGGTTATAAGCTACTAATTAATTGGAATCCTTATCTGCCAACTACTGTTAGATAAGATGAAGCCATCAGGCTACAGAATAAGCAACATGTTGATATCACAGAGCAATTCTTTAATTTCTAATTTCCTCACCTGTATATGCATCAAAACCCAGTTTAGGAAATCATTAACTTCATTAGTTTTGCTTTCCTTCCAAATTTTGCATAGCCTAAGTTCAATTAAAAATTGAACCACACATGATAATAAACTTGGATATAACATTATTTTTCTTTGATGTAATGCCATTGTATTGTCTTCTCTCTTGTACTGCCAGCTCTGATTTTAGAGCCAAATATAGTAGAGGTCAAAATCAAAATGATCTGGGTGATCTCCCTTTTAATTTCAAGGAGAACACTTTAATGACCCATGTATCACTTTCACGTCTAAAGTCATGCTATTTGACATGGAAAATACGAGGAAGAGTATTATTTCATTAGGAGTTTTGACTTTCATTAAAATTCAGGACTATCTTCAGAATTCAACTTCAGAAATCTCCTTTGGATGCTTTTTAGGAGTGGCATTGGCAATGCAATAATGGATCTTAATAGCAGACAACAAAACATGGATGAAAGTGGCAAACAAAATGACAGCAAATATCTGTAACTGATGGCTTTATTACAATATGTCATTTGTTCCAATTTGTAGAGTAAATAGGCAACTTAGACTATAAAAATATTCCCTATTTGTAATTTAATCTCTGCATTTATTTTTATATATGAATTAGTCTTTAAATTTGTAAAATTCGTACTAATTTAATTATTTTGTTATCTCTGATTAACAAAATTAAACGATGATCAAATTCTAAGGACTAAGTTACTTATGTATTCCAATTTAGAGCTAAGCTTGGACTAAGATCATTGGCCGTTCAGTACTGGACCAGAAAATCATTATACAAGATGTTCAATTGTTCACCGTTCAAAATGAAAATCATTATACAAGATGTTCAATTGGTTACTGTTCAAAACTTAAGATCAATTTGTAATGCATCGGGTGTGTTATTAGAATAACTTCTTTGGTCCTGTGTTAGGGTAGAAAAGTTTTTTTAGTTTCTTAAGGTATTTTTAGAGATTACTAGCATCGTAAAACTAATCTCCTTCGGATATGGTCACGACTAGGAAGCCCTTTTAATAATTGTCTGTTCTAAGAGTCGAACTTGTGTCCTTAAAAGTGCAGCTCGCTTGCCACTGCACTAAACGCTTCTTGGTTAGCAGGAAAGTTTTATTATTTGTTAGTATTATTTTTGTTGTTATTATATACTTTAAGTATGTCAGATGAAATTTGAATGTTTAGTATATGAAAACAAAAGCATACAGAAAATAAAATAAAAATCCTTAGTGAAATTAATGCAGTAATTGAATCAATTACATATAATAAATAAATAATTCTACATTATCCGACGTTGCTTTTAGAACCGGAAAGCGCAGCATTGAAATCTGTTGTAATGGCCTTCGAATGCATAACTGTGCTCTAGTGTTGATGCTGATATTGTGTGTACAATCTGGCGAGAGTTTCTTTCTGGTATTAGATTATTCCGTGATAAATGAAGGTGATGCTCTCCAAAACAAGTACTTACTTAGAACTCTTCAGGAAGAAAAGCATTAGCAGTATTCTTTTTTATACAATAAAATTTTAATCACAAGCATAATTTTAAAGTATAAAACTTCAAATACACTATGCAAAATTGCAAATAAACTACATATTTCTCTTTAAACTGTGTGTTTATGTGCAAATATCTTCGTTTTCATCCCGTTACCCAAAATGGATGAATAAAATTGGGCATCGCAGCCTCAACATCACCTGTCTAGAAGAATGGTAAAATGGCATGCATGATGCATCATTGCATCCACCAATATCGAAGATTTTTTGTTCTACCCACGTCTTTATTTCTGGCTCTGAATTTTAGTGCTCAAATAAGTACCTCCCTCGTAGATGCTTTAGTTACTGGTTCCCTCCGAAAAATCTGCCACGAACAACAAAAATTTAACGTATCTCATTCAGTTTTCTTTTCTTTTTTTTTTTGGGTACAATATCTCATTCAGTTTTACTCCAGTATTTTCAACATCATGGTAGACAAGAATGTTGAAATTAAAGTTAAATGTGCCTATTAACATGCCTTTAATTTTTAAACATCATGTAGACAAAATCAAGATTAATATGAAACATGTTCTTCATCAAGCACAAACCTAAAACCATATTCTATGTATAAACTTATGTCAATTCAAGATAATGAATAAATGCGGAAGCGTACCTGAAGGATCAATGAAATCTTGATTGAAAGGATGACGCCCTTGATAAAGTAATGATCTTCCAATTATAGAATTCCTTATGTTATGTCTTAGATCCTCTTCTAATGGGACGAAGAGAAGTAAATTATGTTATTCTTCTACGTACAATTGGGGACCATAACCCCTATATTTATAAGAAACACATGTCATTTCATGAAGAGTAATGTCTCTTTGAATTCATACTATTTCATGAAGAGTTATAATTCTTATATTTTTCTTATTTCTATTTCAGCCCATCATAAAAATAGAAATAAGACTTTTGATATCTACACAATATTTTTCATGATAATTATGCCATTTGCCATAACACTTTAATCTAAATAAATCATTTTGATTTTGGCTACTTAAATAATGGCTTAACACATTTAATCATTACATGTGTGGCCCTAATTTATTGTATATTTTTCTAACAAAGAACCTTCAGTGTGGAAGGAGAAACAAAACCAAAGCTTAGCAGAAAATAAATTACAGATGGAAGCCCCCTTTACCATGGTTTCTGTGTCTAGTCAACAAAAGAGCCATTTAAGATTTAAGGATTCCACGCAAAAAAAAGTACAATCCTACTATTCACTTTGACAGTATTTCAAGTCTTCTAAGTTCTAACCCTCTAAATTTGCCCTACTAATTATAGCACAGAATTGTTAATGCTTCAGTTATGAACCTACAACCAGGCTTTACAGGCGATGGTCTCTTTTGGCTGATTGCTCGTCAGAGTCGGCACAAATTTCAGTCTTCACAGATTCTTTCAAGATGACATTTCTTACAATGACTGCTTCAGTACAGACTTTCAACAAATTTACTTTGATTTTTAAGCCTGATTGAATTACTCTATCCCATAGTTGACTATCCTCTGAACAACATCTCCATTCCATCCTTTGAGCATTCGTTTAGCTTATGCTTTAGGACTCCCGCAGGCTGCAGGAGATTCTTGGTTTGCTTTTCTCCTATCTTTGTTTGAAATTCGGGTTTCTTTGAATTAATTTATTTTACACTCAAAAAAAGTTTTTTAATTGAAAGCTCTCTCTATAACATTTTAATTATAATTTTTTAAAAAAACAAAATAAACCAACTCAAATATATTATTAGTTCATTTGGAATTTTGGAGAGCTGATGATTGGGCTGGTTGGGCCAAAGTGCTCTGATGGGCTGTCCTGTCCATAGAGAAGCCACCAGCAGTTGTTTTGTTGAGTCTTGTTTCACATTGTAACAAAAGGGACACAAAGCGTAGCAACGATTCCAAGAAACAAATGGGTGAAGAGAGACAAAGGGGCCATCAGACAGCTTCACTTGCCAGCCTTAAGCAGTTAAGCATGACAAACTGTATCCTTTAACCAACCAAGATTCAGAATAAGGCTTGCTTAAAAAGAGGCCCTGTCAGCTCCTTCAAGGCTTCAACTACATGTTATGGCGAAATTGAATTCCAAAACCACATTTTTAATTCAACAAAGATGAGGGAAGTGAGTGAGGACTGAACGATATGCACCTTTCAGGTTTCAAAAGAATGGAACCAAAAGAGAATGACTGTCTCAACTCTATAGATCCCCCCACAGCCCCAGGTATCACTTGGATGAGTATTTACTATTTAGTTGCATTATAATAATAGATGCTATGAAAAACGTGTTACCTAGATAATAAAATAAGTGGTCTCTTCATTCAAAAAAAAAAAAAAAAAAAGTGGTCCCTTCTTCATCCTAAATGTTGTATCCTATCCATTTTTCTTTCATTTTGGCTTGTAGCACCACGGTTACGAGAACGAGAGTGATGTATGAAAAACGTGAATGCAAAGAACATTTAATTTAATTTTATAATTATTTATATTGTATTATTCGATTGAAAGATATTTGAAGATAGGGATAAGATCTTATGATATGAATGTAAAAATTGACACACGTATATTTAATAACTTAGTTTAAAAAATAATTTCATCAATTAAACATGAAATTATATTTAATTATCACGTTGATCTTCCACATCAAATTTTATACAAATTTAAACATGTAGGTAATCCAAAAATAAAAAATATTTTACTGTAAAAAAAACAGTAGTAAAATATCTATTTTAATAAACATAAAAAAAATGTTATATGAAAATTTATATTTTGACAAAATATTGTTTATTTATATGTTACTTTTGTATGAATAATATTTATATCACATTCATTATATTAAACTTATTTTTAAGGTATTTCTTTTGAGAATAAATAACACAAAATGAAATATATTCATAAGAATGTAACACAAAATAAATAATTAAAAATATATACTTACTAAAATTTGAATTCAAGCGTACTTCTCCAAACTTAAAAGATTGAATAAGTATTTTTGTTGAGGGAAGATTGAATAAGTATTGTAGAATACAAGATTAATATTTGGCTATTTTTATATGTCACTTTGCTTGTGATATTGTCTTACCACCAAGGCAGAAAAATCATACAACCATTTTTAGGTCTGTGTTTTTTTCTTTTTTCTTTAGCCAAGAAAATAAATAAATAAAGTGGATATCATTTATTTTTTGTTTTTCGGTGAATTGATTTTCATTGAATTCCCAACGTCCAAACGCAGGGGTGGGGACATGTGCTAACGTGCGCAGGGAGACAAGAATGGCGTTTCAACTCTAACCAAAACCGACCTCCTTCGTCATTTTTTGTGCCACAAATCTTCCTTATTGCTCTCTCTCTTTCTCTCTCAATTTTTCACCAAATCTGAAAATTCTGTAGTCACTGTATCAGGATTTCGAATACTCACTCGTATTGCTTGGTTTGATTCGAATCGATTAATGCGTTGTTAGCACGAAATTTTGCTGCTTTTCACAGATTTGGTCTTCCATCTGGGTTTCGTTGTTTTTGATCACCCTGCTATCGATCCGTGACTTTTGAATATCCTATCGTATTGGGTTTGAATTGCACGGGTTTCAAAGAATAGCATATATTTTTTTGTTGGTAAATTTTGGAGCTTTAGCCTATTTTGGATTCTGGGTTTTTGTTAAAAATCTGAGTGGGTATTATTAGGGTTGTGATTTGTTCGATCAATTTGGGAAATAATGGAATCGAGTCGAAGAGCGGTGGAATCGTACTGGAGGTCTCGGTTGATCGATTCAGCTACGTCCCACGAAGATAAAGTGACTCCTGTGTACAAATTAGAAGAAATCTGCGAACTTTTGCGGTCTTCGCATGCTAGTATTGTGAAGGAGGTTTCCGAGTTTATCTTGAAACGGCTGGAGCATAAGAGCCCAATTGTAAAACAGAAGGTACAAATACAATTGTTGTTTTTGGTTTTTTGTTTCCTTGCTGAAATTGGATGAGGTGGATCTGCGTGTTTGAAAGTTTGATTCTTTTGATCATGGGGAGTTTTTGAATTAGCTGAAAGCATAAAACAACATGAAAGAGATGGTGACTTTTCAAATTTTAGTTTCATGTTGCTTTCTTGTCTATAGAATCAGCTTGGTCTGGAATGTGTAAGACTAGGTTGTTGGTTTGAGTAACGTGATTGTGAAAATGCATACTTTTCTTTCCTTTTTACTGCAATCCAGTGGTCCATATGTTGTGAGAGTTATCAATCTTTTTATTTCCGATACTGGAATGGAATTATCCTCTAAGAACACTTCCATCCTAATTTGAATTGTAGCACTTGTTCTTGAATTTGCATAATTCATCGTTGCGAATGGGGTTTAAGTAATATATTGGAGAGTCAACAATTTGTAGATTACCCAAATTCATTTAGCACCTTTTGTTCTATTGATGTCTTTAGATTGCAGTGGTTCTAACTTCTAACTACACTTCCTTTGGGAAGTGCTCTATTGTTTTAAATGTGAAAATGCAGTAGAAATTTGGAGGTGGGGATATGAAAGTTAAAGACCATAATGGTATTGGTGTCAGAAATTGTATCGCAGACTTATGTATCATATGTCTAAACTCGTTATGCTCTGCTCCTTTTTTTTTAAATGTTTGCAGGCTTTAAGATTGATAAAATATGCGGTTGGAAAGTCTGGTGTAGAGTTCAGAAGGGAAATGCAGAGACATTCAGTGGCAGTTCGTCAATTGTTTCACTACAAGGGACAGTTGGATCCTTTGAAAGGTGATGCACTAAATAAGGCTGTGCGAGACACTGCTCATGAGGCTATCTCTGCCATCTTTTCAGGAGAAGACAATAAGCCAGCACCTGCTGAAGATCTAAACAGACGGATACAAGGGTTTGGGAATACAAACTTTGAAGTACCATCTGAAGATAAGAAATCTTTTATCAGTGAGGTAGTTGGTATTGGAAGTGCATCAATTAAGCAAGGAATTAGTAGCTTAACACAGGGACATTCATTAATGAAGAATGAAACTGGAAGCTACAAGAGTCCAAATCTTCAAAGGTCATTGACCATAGAAACAGAACATGGTGACAGATATGAACCAGTTGCATATCGTAATGAAACTCAGAGTAGTTTTGGACTTCCAAAGAATCAATCTAGTGGTTCTTGGAATCAGGATTCAAGAGTAGCTAAGATGGAAATATCAAATGGGGATTCCAGTGCAAGTTATTCAGAGAGTAAGACAAGAGAGGATAGGTTGCTGGAGACAATTGTAACTTCGGGAGGTGTACGCCTTCAACCCACTCGCGATGCCATTCAAGTTTTCCTAACAGAGGCCGCAAAGTTGGATGCCCTGGCTTTATGTCATGCCCTTGAACTAAGGCTCCAATCTCCAATGTGGCAGGCATGTCTGTTATGTTGATGTTACTGCAAAAATATGAATTCACACATGCAAGTTCATATCAATTACACAAGCATGCACTTGTATATTTTAAATTATTTTTTTTAAACTTCAAATTAACTTTCTTTTTGAAGTATTTTGGGATCACAATATTGTGGAACTTTACATGACTCTTTTCTGGTGGAAAAACATTTTAAATTTGAATGGGTTTTGTATGCATTTCAATTTAAGCATCTATATATATTTTTCTCTAGTATTATTAGACCTTGCATACATCAGTGCACATACAAGTGAAGACTATGAATAATGAATTGTTGGTTATCATTTTTTGTTGAAGGTTGACATCTTGCATATATTGTAATGCAACTATATATACTGACAAACAATTTTTACAAGGTCATGCTGCATATTGATGTACATATCATTTTAACTTATGAGAATAATGTTTTCAGGTTCGCATGAAAGCTGTTTGTGTCCTTGAGTCCATCCTTAGAAAGAAGGATGATGATCATTTTTCACGTGTGGCATCTTACTTCACTGAAAATAAAGATATGGTGCTGAGATGTTCTGAATCTCCCCAAGCCTCTTTGAGGGAAAAGGCGATGAAGGTACCCTTATAATCAATCTGAATGAAAATTACTACATGAAAATGTCATCTTCTCATTCATTTTAACATTTTACTCTTATGTCAATCCATTTTTTTCTTGCTTTCATTTGTTTTGAGCATCATTTTGAGCTTGAATAATTCTTTCTTAACCAGGGCTAGTAAATTTTAGTTAGATAAAATGAGATATTTGCGATAGGCATGATGGCTGAATGACCTATAATATGAGTTATAGCCTCATCTTTACATTCTATCAAGAATGATGTTAACACATGCATCTATTAAGCACACATGGGACATTAAACCACATGGACAAAGTGACACAGAATGATAGAAAACATAGGGATACTACATGGAATGAATATATAAGAGTGTGTGTGTGTGTGTAAGAATGAAAACATCAACTTGTAGATGATAAAAATATATGTATGATATGTTTGGCATATGTTTAAACATGTTTAGAAAGTATCTAACAAGTTCCAAATATCATTTCTTTTATTAGTCTGAAGGGTTCTGCTCAAAGAAGTCAGAGTATGGTACTGAGTATAGGTATCCATTATGTGGGGGGTCATGTACACCAACATGATACATGATACACAAAACCAAGCATACAAAGTGACACTGCTAAATATAGAACATTTCATGGAATAGATATATTTAAATTTAAGTGACAATGTAAGTTATTATTTATGTATCAGCAAATACATAAAACTATATCTAAGATGTGTTTACTGGTAATAAATGGGCTTGTCATATGAAAACTTTGAAGACTGGGTAGGTAGGCTGCTAGTTATTGAGATGGAATCTAAAGTGAGAAACAGCTTTGATAATTGATTAGATTGTAGTTATCTATGGCATTATAGATACTGTTAAGGAATTTCTTCTGTATCTCAAACCCGTGTAACTGTGCAGTTCTTTCTTTTTCTTGGTCAAGTACACAGGAAAGAAATTACCCTATACCAAATAGCCAAGTTTCATTTATTTTTTTATATATTTTAATAGTAATACCTTAGTGAACGTCAGCTGATAAGTTTAAGAGCAACATTTGTAATTTAATTTAGCACTTGGCCCTTTGATGGACAGGTTCTTGGTCTTCTAGATGGAGGCCAGCCAAACAGCTCTGCTATTAATTCAGAGAAGGCTGTGAAGGCAGAGAGTGCTACTGTTGCCGAGTTGCCTGACTTGATAGACACTGGTGATTCAAATGATTATCACAGAATGGATGATACTACAAGGAGTACGAGCGATCAGAATATAGCAAGTTTGACACCATCTACACCTCTGGTTGATGATTTATTTGGAGATTTTAGTGGCTCTGTTGGAGCTAGTAATGAACTGAAAAATGATGACCCCTTCGCTGATGTATCATTTCATCCAAGTGAAAACAAAGAACATGCAGATGATCTGTTTTCAGGGATGACAGTTGGTGGTGATAAACAGGATGATCATGTGAGTCATGGGCAGGATAATTCTCAAATTTTTGACATTTTTGCTTCCAATTCCGAGCAAGGAAATCATAAAGAGTTTGTTAGTGATTTAATGGCTGATTTGTCCTTGGATGAAAATGCCTCAAGTACGAAGCAGAAAGCAACATCTCCTGCCATGCAATTTGAATCTTTATTTTCAGGTTTAAATAATCATGTCCCTGACAATGCTTTAGGTGGCATGTTGGGCTCTCAGGCAGTTGGGTTCAATGTAAATCCCATGTTTCCTACTGGTCATCTGCCTCATACTATACAGCCTGGTATTATGTTGAACCAGCCATATTCTTCTCAGCCTCTTAATTATGGTGCCATGGAAACTCTCTTGGCTCAGCAGCAATTCCTGGCAACAATGGCTAATTTCCAACACCTTAATAATGTCAACATGCAAGATGATGTTTCTCAAAATGCTGGACCCAATGGAAAAACACCTCTGCCAGACATATTTCAATCAAAATTTTCAACTCAAACTCCTAGCTCAATGATCAACAGTTCAAAGAAAGAAGAAACTAAAGCGTTTGATTTTATCTCCGTAAGTCTGGGTGTAAATACTTTATGCTTACCTTTCATTGGTTTAATTTAAGTATTGTAATGGTCTGGTTTGAATTTAATGCTTTATGGAATACAAATTTGTTTAGTATTTAGGCCCCGTTTGGATGAGCTTGTTTTCAGTTTATTTGAGCCTATACACTGCAATAAGCTCTTATGAAGCATTAAGTTTTGCAACTTGAATGGAATTCAGTCATTTTAAATTTGTGATTTATCTTCAGAAACAAGCCACTTGGTTTTGCAGACCATTTATTAAATATGAAGCATAGGCAATACGAGAAATTCATAATTGAACACCTAGAATGCCAAAAATAGCTGCCAGCATGAATAATTTTCATTTACCTTGTCAGGTCATGGTTACTACTGGGGGCTTGCCTTTTCCTTGATGGGTGAAGTAGATATCCAGTTCAGGGGAAAATAAATTATAGTTGGTGTTTAACTATCTGGATTATTATATTGTCATTACTCCTTTAAATACTTTGTCTAGCTTTTGGTTGATTCACTTGATCACATTGTTTCATGCTTGTAGGACCATCTTGCTTCTGCTCGTGATCCAAGGAGAGTGATTTGAAATTTCAATCTTGTGCTTTTGTGGAGGATATTTATGGTGCTGTAGTGTTGGATTGACACTAATAGATCAAACAGTTTATAGCTTCCTATGAAAAAAGTTGATTTTCTCTTGCCATGATGGAGCATTCTAGATGTTATTCTACATGTCCATGTTAACAACAAAATAATAAAATGGGCAAACTACTTGGACACGGAAGAAGAGGCTCAAAATGGTTACCGGTTCTTGATATTTTTGATAGAAATGAACGTGAGAATGTTGTGTAGTGTTTTATTTTCCTGAGTATGTTGTGTGTGTAGTTAATAGTTGAGATTTTGCAGCTGTAGTTCAGGCGCTAAGAGCAATGCCTTCTTACCTTATTTGTAGCATTTGAGGGTGCTTGCCCCATTTCTAAACTTGCTCCTCCCGGAGCAATATGTATGTCTACCAGCAACGACTGTTATTCCTCATGCGTTGAGAGATCTCGAGAGTTTTAAACCGTATCAAGTCACTAGAATTTTACCTACTTGTCGGTGGTGCTTGCCCCGTTGTTAACTTTATTAGCTGTGGCAATAACTGCAAAAGGCTTCAGTCAGTTGAGCCAACTGACCCCTGTAATTGTGATTTTTTTATGTTACAATTTACAAATTACTGATAAAAACCGATATATATAGAGGAGAGAGCAAAGTAGTCTAATGGGTTACATGAAAATTTTGCTGGTTGCTTCGCGATTTTAATAAATGTCATAGATGATATATATATATATATATATATTTGTACACATGAAAAGAGACTAGAGCCAAAGCTCTAGGAAAAGAACAGAAGAACTATCAGAAAGGAGGCCTAAGCCCTGATGAGGATCCTCAAGCAAGTTACCTCGCTCCAAATAGCTCCGTATTTAAATATGATCCATAGAAACTATCCAATCTCGTTGAAGGAGGATAGGATTGTCAAGCCATAGAGATGAAATTGTACATCTGCAACCTTGATCAAGTGAACAGAATCAGATTCTCACAAGTTTCGAATGCCATGATCCCAAGCAATCTCTAGACCAGTCTTGAAAGAAACCAGTTCATCAAAAAGATGACTTTTGATGCCAAGAAAACCACTAAAACCGCAAAACCAATTCCCTTCATCAGAACGAATAAGACCCATACCAGGATTACCAAGAGAACCCTCATCAACATTGAGTTTACATCAATCCCTGAGGGGGATATGAGCACCCCAACATTCGGGTCTGAGAATTGAGAGTTAGCAACCAGGAAAGCTTTATAACAATCATCCACCAAACTCCAAGACGTTGCAGATTTGTAAGGATAAGAAGATTACGTCTCCTCCAGATGAACCAGCAAGAGCACAGTAAAATTATATACTCCAAGGAATCCTTGTCAGGTGTACTGAATTGGCGTCCAAAAGAGAGAAGCCAGTCATGATGATCCTAGGTGAAAAGGTGAGGAAGAGAATCAAAACCAAGATAGCTCCAAACCAATTTAGAGTCAGAGCAATCTCTATGACAGTGGAGATATGAATACATATTTATAAGAAGCCATTGAAATGGCATTCTAACCTTTAAATATTTGCAGCCATATTTTAACTTTCAATTTAATATCCATTTAGGAAAGAAAACAAATAAAACGTCTTCATTTACAAATGAGATTTCTTATTCATTGAACAAATACTATAGGTGTAAAAATCTGAAATCAAATTGAGAGGAGTTTCAGTGTGGGTAGTAGAGGTGGCATCTCAAGGGCAAGTAGTATAGGTCAATAAAGACTGGAGCATTTTTCATCAATTTGGATGAAACTGCATTTGCATTTTATCAAACAAGCTTTGGAAGTTATCAAATTGAGTATTCATCCATTTTAACATTTAAATAATGCGGTCATCTATTTACAACAGATAGATCACTATGAAGTTTGAAAGACGAGGCAATAGCCCAAATGCAATTTGAGACTCGAGCATACTCAAGAAATGGTTGGTGATTGATCTTCAAGGTTGCCCTGTGACTGATCACCCATCTCTCTAGTTTGCTTCAGTTGCTTTACAACGTCCAAGCGCTCTGAAGAATAAGAGGAAGGAATCTACTTACAGTAGCAAGCACCATCAACAGTAGCAAGCATCATCAACAGTGTAGAAGATATATGAAAAACATGATGGACAAGGCAGCAAAAAGTTACCAAGAATGGCATATACTTCTTGATTGCTGCTAGCATGGCTGCATGACCTACAGCTGTTACCTGGTAACAGAATGAAAAACAACCTTTCATTGAAATACTTCTTCATTGTGTAATTGTAAGTTATATTATATTATGGTTGCACGCTTCAGTGAAAATTATATAACCTTTTGTTTGGGATTTCAAATGAGGAAGGAAAGAGAATGTGAAGAATGAAAATTAGTAAAGTATCCATTCATATATGTCTAGATTCATTGCCTATTTTAATTCCTCTCACTTTCTTTGCCCTCCTGATTTTGTTTCCCAAAGAAAGTGGTCATCATTTCAGAAGATGCTATAGTAGACCAAAAAAAAAAATGCAATATATGCTGGAAAAGCATTACATATTTATACTAAATGATAAAACACGGAGAGGCAAAAAATTTCGTTGAAGTATTCATGTCATTAAAATATATCTCTTCATTGTATATCTCATTAATAGCCCGCAATTTTAAATTCTGCGCGGTCCAAGTGCAAAGTCTTTTATCAAAAACTGAAAAAAGAAAAAATTAAATTAATTGATATAACCTTGCTACAAAACTTCCTAAACTCTCAAGTTTACAGATAACAACTAGAAGATGACAATAACCTTTTATTCAATAATAGCACCTCTTGGTTCTCTCCATGGATATTTTTCTGAACATCCGAAGATCCCAATTCAAATTCCCCTTCTTATGTATGACATGAAACCATGGTAAACATTCAATAAACAAGGAAACTGAAATTTAAGGTAAGGCCATTGCTTTTTAACAAAATACCCACATCCAAGTGACGAAGCTTTGGGTCCACTATCTTAAACACAGTTTTTGTCTTCTAGTCCAATGTTTCTATACACCAGGGGAAACCTATCCAGATTTTTATTATGCCAATTTACTACTAGTTAATATTACATCCACATAAAAGGAAAGGGAAAGTCTAACTAAAAATCAAATAGAACTGGGAGGGTAAAGGGTCACATAATTGCTTACAGGAAGTAGCATCAAAATTGTCACTGGAATTAGCATGATTATGTCAGTCAAGGTTCTTTCTAGCATCTTTCTTTGACTCCTTGAAGCCTTGCAGCCATGTGCTTGCCTTACAAGTAGCTCTAGAGCAACCATGATGTCTATGAAGAGCAATTGAGTAACCATCCAGAGATCCTAGTAACACATTCCACAGATTTAGCACCTTGCGTCCAAGACAATCTGCACATTTACTTGAAGCAGTCTTACCACACTTGTGGATGCCAACTTGATGCTGTATCTCTTGATAAAACTTTCTCGCAGAGGATTTAACTTATCAATACAGGTACCTTGCCCACATATTTCCTTGTGTGTGCATGCTGAAATGGGAGCCTATGATTAAAAAATAAAAAATAAAAAACAATGGTTGCTATAAAGATGAGCATATGTATAACTGAAGTTCCACACAGAGTTGACAACACTAGTTCAAAAATATAGGTTATTGCTTTCTCGTGGTTTGTTACACATCAGATCTCGTGCCAATATATTTGGTGCAGAATAGGGAATCTTACAGCAAGCATCCATGCCGAGAGCATGCGCAATAATAAAACTCAACACTTTCTAGTTTTACAAACAAAGTTTATATGCTAGTTTTCAGGATTAAAATTTAATACAAACATATTTTTCAGAAGGA
Organism: Styphnolobium japonicum; assembly: GCA_023212625.1. Classification (NCBI taxonomy): domain Eukaryota; kingdom Viridiplantae; phylum Streptophyta; class Magnoliopsida; order Fabales; family Fabaceae; genus Styphnolobium; species Styphnolobium japonicum. Next base: position 5,140,027 of record JALBWW010000007.1, on the reverse strand, counting down.
AAAGAAAAAGAAATAAAAGATCATGACTAATTGTTACTCTAAAACCAGAAAATTTTTAACGTAAAACATTACTTGACAAAAGCTGTTTCTTCCATAAATCCTCCTCTATCAATCCATTTGTGAAGTGTTATCAAGCCACTTGTCATCTTAAAACTCCATAATTTTTATGCATTTACCCCATTGTTGCAATGCCATTGATCTAGAAAATATAAATTCATTAATTCAGTTGTGCGAATACAACAATTGATATACATTTCACTGATAGAGGCGGTTTTCCCTTGTCTTATCATGCATGACCACAATCTAAAGTATGTCCCCACAGTTCCCATTGCTGCTGCTTATCTCTTTTATGGCCACATTTAAGACAATTAATAGCAATAGATGAAAAGACATTGCAATTGTCTTTCGAAGCTCCCCCCTGCTGAAGAGTTCATTAGAAAGAAAAAAAAATCACTACTGAAGTACTTCTATCATTGTAGCTGATTTCTTTTTTTCACTATGTCTTTAGTCTCAATTATGAAGCTCTTCAATAAATCACATAGAACTAAACTAGGCATATTCGAGGGAGCTTGGTACTGAGATCTAGCAACTCAATAGAACAAGGGCTAGTTAAATTTGAGTATAGAACATATAGAAGGCATCAACTTCATCTCTAGTTTGAACAAAAACTTTTTCAATTAACCAAGATATTGAATTTCCTAACTTTGTATCTATCATGTTGTTATTACAAATAGTATTGTCTAATGTACCTTTTTTAATATAGAACTGTTTTGAGAATTACTCTTTGGACATCCTTCTGCAGTTAAATCATGTGACTTCTGTTGCACTTCAAACACCAAAGATAACTTGGGTCTGGTTATACTTCCTATACATGATGTATGGTTGTCAGATGCAGCATGGTCCACAATATTTAGTGATTCACTGCAAATAGAACACAAGCGTAATCATAATTATTTCCTTCTCTTCTTCTTAGAGATTACCTTATATGAGAGAAAATAATATTAAAAGAATCCAGCAAAACCAGCCTACCCTGAGTTGTCATAAGCAGCCCAGTGGTCTTGCAAACAAATACTTAGCAACCCCTGACTAGGAATGAAGAAAGAAGGCAAAGCATACAAGGTGAATAGCAACTCTAGGCAGACAAAGAAACCTAAACTAGTAAAATTGATGTATAAATTAAATGTTACCTGCGAAGCAAGTATGATAGCGAAGCCATGTCCAATGATTGTTGAGTTGAGGCAATTGAAGTGTGCAAACCCAGAGAAAACATCATAGCGCACTGTAAAAACTACAGATAAAATGATCTCTTTCTCTGCCTGGCAAGCATGATGTTTGGTCCTTTTCTCTTGGCAGTTTATTTGAACATACGAAGCGTAAAAATCAAGTCATCAGTTACTACCTGAAAGACAGTATAAATTAAAATGAGTGACATTTAATATCAACAGGAAAACAAGACATTTAACTGGTCATTAGCAGAATTAACAGAAACTAACCTCCATGAAAAGCTGATACACAGGGATGGAGGAAAATTCTGGATAAATGAAAAGGATGCCACATTCCAAGTAACTTAAACCAAAGCATTGGACCTTCAGTATCAGTAGCTTGATAATTGAAGTGTTTAAAATGAAACGAGAAAGTAAAGAGATCAACCTGAGGAAGTCCTTAACCATTTCATCAAGATCCTTAATACCCATGACTGACAAAAATATTCTAGTCTGTCTTCCAAGATATGCAAAAAGTCCTAGTGTGGCCAAACTATCTGATTGAATCTGTAAAAGGTACACCATATTGTCCATAAACAACTATTTGAATGCAGAATGCTAAATAACCACTGCACCTAGAAAATAAAGAGATTAACAAGATCAGGTACTTAGCAAGGCATACAATCATGTAAAACACGACTACGAATATCTTCTCTCCGTTTTATAAAACTGAAAGAAAAAGACTCTGACAAAGTATGTCCTTCATGTCAACTGTGCATCTGGAGAACAGGACAAAAATTTGATCTAAAATATGTGCCTATATGTTTCTGGCATTCATTATGAATGAGATAGATTTCTTAAGTAAATATTATACTCAGATTAAGTTCTATCAATCCAAATCCTGCCTCAATTGCTAACTGATGCAACTTGTCCACTGATGCAAGATTGAGGGAAAAATTCATGAGCTTGACTAAAACATCCTCAAGAAACAATATAAGAAAGGGGCAGGAGATGCACCCAGAGCCCCAATTTCACCACTGCACTGCCCTACTACAGCAGGTTATAGCCACAATAATTCCTGCAATACCACTGAACACTTTTCTGCCAGGCTAAATTCCTTCTGCTGAATATTGGGCAAATCTAACAGAAATGAACATATAATCATCAACACTTTGGAATTGAAGTCAATGCAAAGACATGATGTTGACTAAGGAAAAGGATTTCCATCCAAAGTTCAAATATATTTTTCCAAAAACAAGTTTGTTTCAAGCAAACCTTCCTGCATATTCCGTGGACCACTTTTTTAGAAGACGAATAAGATATCCTGCTATTCGTGGCATTTCAGTTTCTCTAAACCACTGCACCAAATACGGATGCCTCATTTTCAATTGACTTTCAATATGTTCTCCCATATGATTTTTTAATGGGGTCAAACCTATGATGCACGGATACAGGTACGGGTATCGGATACGAGACCGGTACGACACGGGGATACACCATTTCTTAAAACATTAAGATACGGGTACGGCAAGATCCAACATAACATATATATCAAAGATAAAGAAAATAGTTGGGTCATTTCATGATTATGGGAGAAAAGTAGAGAAAATACTTTTAATTTTCAGCATTAGTCATTACAAACACAACAGAAGACTATAATTTATCAAATTCTTATGATATCTCATCTATATTGGCACAATAATTCAAAAATAAAAAATAAAAATTATAGGAAATAGGCTCAGGTACTGTATTTGGGGTATCTAGTATCGGATACAGGTATCTGATACGGGTACGTATCCGACACGGGTACGACAGATATTTTGAAGTATCGGTGCTTCCTAGGGTCAAACTGAAACAAGAGAAGGAAAATAACTAAGATCTGAGCAATGCTTCTGTCATTTGTATTTAACTGTTTACTACTACTACTACTGATGACTTGTTTGGCAAAAGTAGAAATAGTAAATATGATATACTGTTCTTCCAATCATAGGAAATTGATGAAAGTCTAACTTGTTACATCTCTTACAAATCTGTCAATGTTAGTAATTACAAGAAAAGCAACCTCCCAAATATATGTTATTTGTTAAGTATAGAAGAGAACACAGCAAAAACTTACATCTCCTTAACAGGGGAAAATTCATTCTGTCGTTCTTGTGAAAGCAATATCTCCAAATCAATTGCTGTTTTCATTAAAGCATAAACTGCAACCTGTGTAAGCATATTATCGGTTATATTCTTATTTTCTATTAATTTATCCATGTTAATTTCTCAAGGCAGAAAATAAGTATACACACCTTTTTATTAAAATGCTTATATCACAAATTGTTTGGCTAATAATAACGAACTTGGAGGAGACAACTACATATTTCTTTGTCAAAGAACATTTTGTTGCATATACCTGATAAGCAATACATCTATGCCATCCATGCACATCCTTCCCAAGCCAAGCCATTGCAAGCGCTGGACCGCTCCCTGCTAGTTCAAGGGACTCAACTGCTTGGGAAAAGCTCCTAGCAGATTCATGCAATACCCATACAACACAATCCACCCGATTCAATTCCATTCCCTGACTATTGGATGTAGCATTAGTAACCTCGTCTGCTTCTATGCTTTGATCAGTACAGGAAAAAGGAGCCTTATTAGCTGATGCTGCCAATGATGAGCACTTCCATAAGGACATGTAACATCTAGACAAAGATCCAACTAACAAGCTATTATGCAAAGAGCCATTGTTTCTTTCCTCTATTGCATTCGAATTAGTATGTTGAAGGGCATAGGCCGTTGTCTTTTTTCTGATATCTAATCCGAAGGATCTGCTGTTGGAAGAAACAGGGGATGCATCAACTTTTCAGGACTAGTAGAGATGCCATGTCTTAAATGCTTAGAGATCAAACACAAACGACATCACATACATCAGAAAAAAGGTATTATTTGGAACTAGTGACCCAATATAGTAAGCTACTACCCAATTTCTCACGCGAGCGCACCAATCCTGTCACTTAATATGTGTGTCTGTATATATATATATATATATATATATATATATATATATATATATATATATATATATATATATATATATATATATATATATATATATATATATAGGGGAGGATCAACTTACACCGGTGTAAGACTTAATCACTCTTACACCATTCAATAACTTTTTATTGAATAACTTTCTTACAAAATTAACCGTTAGATTGAAAGTTTATATCATGTAGATCATTTGTGTCAAATTTTGAAAAAATTAAATATCAATAAGAATATAATCAAATAGTTCATATTTTCATATATTTCAATAGTTTATATTACGTTAATTTTAATGTATATCAATGAGTTACGAAACAATTTTGGATTAATGTAAAACTTTATAGATATGATCTACATGATAGAAACTTTCAATCTAACGGTAGATTTTGTAAGAAAGTTATTCAATAAAAAGTTATTGAGTGGTGTAAGAGTGATTAAGTCTTACACCGGTGTAAGTTGATCCCTCCCCTATATATATATATATATATATATATATATTTAAAAAATTGATTATAGGATAATACAACTCACATACGTGAGCATCAACACCTTGTTTTGGAGGAGGACACTCGGTTTGAAGACTTGTTGATTGCCTTAACGTTACATTATTTCAAAGACCACCACAACAACAACAGCAATTCACAAGATAAAATTTTAACCGGTCGAGCTTGCTCAATAGCCTCAACTGTTATCTCCTTCATCATACAGCTGTGATTGGGTGTGAAAGTTTGATCCTCCACATCTTCATTTTTCATTTAGTTTAGTTTAAATTTGATATTCTATCAATGTGAACATCATCATCCATGATGTGTTATTAACATATTATTAAAAGAGTTGATGCTCTTAGTTAGTCGTCATTAAATTCTTTTAATAATTTGATAATACTTGATTAAATGATAATATTAAAAAATTTATACCAACAATAGATCAAAATTAAATTCTTTCTCATTCCCCTTGGTCCAATACGACCTTCCTAGAACAAAACAAAAAAAAAAAAGTGAATTCTGATTCAACGGATAATTGGTTTATTTCTCGAGAAGTTTTAGTGGAAGGTGGAAAATAAGAAAGTAGAGAAGCTTAATTTCATTCTGGGAAGAAAAGGGTATTGAATGAATATATAACAATAATTAAAACTGCACCCCATTTGGTAGTAGCTCATCCTCAAAACTCAAAAGACTACTTTAGTTACTTATCTTCTGTATAATACGCACATATCCTCAAGAATATGTATGCATTAAAATCATTTTCAGGGAGCAAAACCTTCTATGCAGAAAAAAAAAAAAAAAAAAAAAAAAAACCTCCAGAACAGAACAAGATAATGCTTGGTCAATCTGTCATTTTAGAAATGAATCCTTCACCCCAATGGTGAAAATCAGAACCCAGGCACAACATTTTGAAGCATATTAACGTTAAAGTAACAAAGAGAAAGAGAGGAAGCTTACGAGTAGTAGAATAGTTGATGATGTTGCAGATTCAAATGGGTAGCCATGGAAGGAGGAAAAGTAAGAGAAAAGAAAAGAAAAAAAAAAAACACTAGCCATCTTGGAACAGATAAATGCAGGACTTGGAGCGGTGCCATCGAGGCACAGAAAGAGAGATATACTAAAAAATAGATAATTCAGCAACTTCATTACGAATGGAAGAAAAGCCAAAAAGTTGAAAATACATTATGCTGTACAATTCCCTTCGGATTTAGCTCCTGCCAGTTGTTTTGCTTGCTAAGTTTTTGTAACTTTGTAATCACATAAGACATACGGCAAATATGAAGACCACAAAAAGAAAAAGAAAATAATCTTGTATCCAGATGTCCAAACTCCAAACTTCAACTCAACGGTGCTTCTTCCCATATTACCCGCAAAATAAAATCCAACACAATTGCGGGGTCAAACACTGCTCAAGGCCCGAGCCTCTGTATTGAGGAGTGAGAGGAGTTACAGAATCGCAGTCCATATTTACTTAGAAATTTGTCTCTACAAATCATTTTGTATAACCACTAATTCAGATAATGTAATTTTACTAGTATTAAATGGTGATAAAATTGCATTACTCCACAATTGTACAAAGGACAACTACACAAGATAGTCTCAAGACTGTTGCAGGAGCAAACAACTCTACTTTATTGAACTTGATACAGGCTTTGCAATTATCTGGAGTCATATGGTAGTAAACAACCTTCGTCAATTAATCAAAAACCTAAAGAAAAAAAATAATCATTAACCCTTTAAATGTTATTCACCTGACAGGAGTTTTGTTCACAAAGTTTTAATTTCAGTCTTTACGGTACAGAATAAATTATAATGAATCTCAATTCGATATTGACACAACTGTTCTGAACTTAGAATTCCAAAAAAAAAGTTACTCAGAAGGACTTATCATTGCCTTTCACTCGCTGCATTAGTTTTAAGGAACAAGAGCCGTAAATAAAACGCCTCTTTGCATTTGTTATCCACTTCCATCTAATTATAACGACTCATATAGAGAGAATGAGACAAACTCTTCCCATCATTTGTTGTTCACCACCATGCTATCCAAATGACACCATTGCAAACTCACAGTGCATGGTTAGACGTTGGCTTATCAAATGAACTGAATGACATAGGAGAGAGGGATATCACCAAAACTTAACCTCAAAAGTAATATACGTTCTTAATTCTTTGGGTTCATTGGTCTCAATTATCAATCCTCTCACTAATTTTCCCTCCAGGAGTTTCTACATTACTTCCCTGAAAACCAAGTTCTGTCAAGTCTTGCTTCGCCATCAAGTTCCTGCAAGATGCCAATTATATAGTTCATGGACAACCAGTTATAACAAAGCTCAACTCAAAGGAAACGTAAGAACCATAAGTAGCCAAATAATATCAACAACAATAATATATCAGCCATATACAACGAATAAGAAAACGGATCAAGATATCCATTTAAAATTTCCAACTGCTCTCAATCACATTTTATCATGAGAATTATTTTGGATTAAATAAGATGAGATTCCTCATTCCAATGCAACATCTTGCATAAAATTAGTTAAAATGGCATCGTGCACTACCAACTTGTCAAGCTCCTATGCAAAGAGAACAACTAAAATAGATTCTTAGAGTCACAAAACAATTACACATTCACAGAAAAACATTGAAGACACTAAATTTCTTCAAATTACTTCCTGAGCACAAAGATTAGTACTGAACACGAGCTTAATATTGGATGGTCGTGGAACTACAGGAGTTAATCCTCCATGTTATAATGACCCTAATGCCTTAGCATGCTATCACTTTGACTCTTTAGTAATTGCTCTGCACCCATAAAAATTATAAAAAAGAAAAAGATAAAGATAAAAGTAAGAGCATGTTTGGGAAAGATTAATTCTTTCCCAAAACAGTTTTTTTTTTATAAAAAAAAGCTGTTTTATCTCAAATCTATCTTGTATGTTTAAAGTGTGTAAAATTAATTATAAGTTAAGATTATTTTTCTATAACTAAAAACAGTTTTTTTAAAAAAGCTGTTATTTTAAGGTTTTAATTATTTGATTTTAGATTATTTCAAAAGTTTTAAGAGAGAAATATCTATTTGCCCTCAATCAAATAACTTTTTCAATCATTTCATACATCTTTTGGTAATTTCATACATAAAAGCGATTTTTTTATACAATCCAAACAAAACTCTTTATCATAAAATCGATTATGAATTAACATATCCAAACATAAATTAATTTTCTCATAATCGATTTTCTTGAAAATCGATTATACACATAATCGATTTTTTACATAATCTTTTTTTTACAGCTAATCCAAACACACACTAATTACTCTGACAATTAACTTGTTTGTCTAGTTTTATGTGTACTTTGTTTTATTCAGTTGCAAGCTCAATGTGACAATTAATTTTAATGAGAACTGCTCTTCTGCAATGCTCACACTTTTCCCTGCTAAAACTGCATTGCTCACTCAAATAGATCATACACAACTTTATAATGCTTTATTCAAATCCACTAAAGATATGAATTCTTTTAGAGCGTTGCTTACTCATCAAGTTACAGTACAATATTGAGCTCCAAAGAGAAACCTATTTAACACCAAATACTAAAACCAAAATGGCAAGAGATGAAACAAATTGTGCATTAAAAACTCCTAGATATATGAACAACTATGATCTGTAATACAGTGAACCAACTCACTTTTCCATTCGACACTGCAGGTATTTTTTTGAGAATTCCCTGCATTTTTCAGACTGGTGAGCAGCAGTCTTTAGACAACTGAGATATTCTTTCTTCTCCTGAAATGAGGCCAATAGACGAATTAAGCTACATGAAGATAGTCATAGAACTGAAAAACTCAGAATCAACATGTTGGGCTGAAAGTTTGAAACAACATGCACTTGCAAGGGCTTATCTCTTACAAGTATAAATATAACTTAAGCTTCAGTTCTTTATGGACACTCAGAGAAACATACCAGGTCACATAAATGCATGTGGTCCAATGGGAATATTCCTTTCTCGGGAGGCACTGGACGGAGCCCCCTATTGCCACCAAATGCACCACCTATTACAGAAGTTTCAGAGAGTGAAATCAAGTATGAACAGGTCCTTCGCTATTTTAGCAAATTCGCAACCAGAGGCCAGTGATGGTCACAGAAAAAAAAATATTGTACTAGAGAGAAGAAATCAGTTCCCTCTTTTTGAATCCAGAACATGGCAATAACAAATTATTTGCTGACCACCCAGATTTTGATTGAAATCAAGACACAATTCTCCATATCCTTGTTTTTAGAAACATAAGTGTAAGCAGTAAATATTAGATATTTCAGCTAAACACATAAGCAAAAAAATTTCAAGCAGGCAAAGAAAATTAACCCACTTTAATTTTAATTCTCCAAAAGAATCTATAGTTTAGATTAATCCTTCAAATCCTTTCTCTTTCATCCCTACGGCATAGTTATACTTTCAACCCCAACACCAAAACAAAAAATTGATATGATCAAAAGATAATATTGGAACTCCCTTCAACTGAGGTAAACAAACTACATTTTCCATCTACTAGCAAGTTTAAGTTGCAACTTGCAACCATGTCATTGAATTTCTCAGGCATTATGATATCAATTGTTGGTGAACTTTAAGAACCACGTGAATAAAAACAAATATATATATACACACACACACAATGGGAATTCAACAGCCTTAAATAAAAATCTCATTTCGTCAACTATTCAATATTCACCAACCACATTAGGCTGAATGGAAGAGAAGAAGAACGAAAAATATATTAAATTAAAAGTAACACAAAGAAGGTTTTCCCAAATTTCTGAGGAACGAAGCTAAGGATGAAAAGTGAAAGGGATAGAGAAACAAACACCTGCACTCATTTGAGAGTTTCTAGGGTTTCGTACGGAACTTGAATCAGAGAGAGCAGTTACTTTGAACTTCAACTAGAGATACTTTCCTCCTCGTTGTCGTTGGATTCGGCGGTAAATGTCACGTGACTACAACAGAGAAAAGAGGGAACAACACATGCGTGCCTAGTTGTGGATTTCAACTGTATGAGCAAACAGAAAAGAGGGAACAATCACCTGGGAAGAGGAACAGAACCTTCGCACAACGCCACAACAACTTAGCCCGATGTTACAACTCCTTCGAACCGGCAGAACAAACACGAGATAGGCGACAAAGACAAAGGAAACGACAACGACATTAGAAACCACAACCAAAGGAAGACAGACTCGAGAAGGTCACCTAAGTTTTTTCTCCGATATAATGACATGTAATTAAAAAGGACTGCCACCTCACTTAAGTCACTTGCCATCTCATTCTAGCGAATTATAATCGGTTAAAATAGTTCTGGTTTGTTAGCAGAACTCTTTATTATATATTTCTATGAGCATTATTTCAGTATTTATTTTTATTTTTTGAGTATTAGTATTTAGGATAAGTTGTTTAATATTTATTAATTATTATTTATATTTAATAAATATTTTAATATTTATTGTAAAACTAATAATTAATAAATAATTAACAACTCATTTTAAATATCAAATCTATTAAGATACCACAGCAACTCTCAGCTCCTATAAGATGGTATTTGTAAGTTGTCTTTTATCGTATGATTGGTATATATAAAATGGATAAAAAGGAAGGAGAGAGAACTCTTTCTTTGTTTGTTATCAACTTTAAGGGTGAAAAAAATGAAATTTATCTTCTTTTTTTTTTTATAAGTTCCACATTATTCCTTCCTTTTCTTTTTAGAAGGATTGAGAGAAAAAAGAAATTAATATCTTACTTTACTAATTTTATCCATTATATTAGATGAAAAGTAATAAAATAATTTGATATTTATATACATATATTTTTATTTTTTTTCTTTGATAAAACCAAACAAATGAAGGAAAATATTTTTTTTTCATTAGATGATACCAAACAAGATTAATGATAGCTCTTCTACATTCTCATTTATTTATTTTTCTTTTTTATTGTATTCACTTTTTTTCTTTCAAACAAAGCCTTAATCATGAAAAATATTAGAAACGACAAGATACTAGTTCACAAATTAAGTTTTATGTAAATAAACTTTATTTATAATATACAAATTTTGAATTTTATTGAAAGCCCCTTGTGGATGAATACAAAACTAACGTTTGTACTGGAATTAGTATCACATCTAATGTCCTTACTTTAAAAAATGGGTTAATGGTTCTTGCAGTTTGCACATCATGAAAGTGTAAAAAAAAAAAATGTATAATATTTCTTTAACTTGGTTTTGGTTCATGCCACACATAAATTTTGCATAAACAGAAACTTTCATCTTTTTTCTATAATACATTGCACATATTTATATGAGTTTAATTTTGATTCACTGTAAGTGTAAAGTTTTTTTACACTGTCACTCAATCATGTATTGTCAACTCATTAAAAGAGTTTGACTATTATAACAACTACCTCAAAAGTCTAACACTTTTAATGATGTGTCAGTATATGATTGGACGATAGTGTAAAAAAACTTTACACTAACAATAGATTAAAATTAAATCCTATTTATATATAATCTAATTTGTTTGTTTTCACACGTGTAGGTTATTTTATCTAACTTATATAGAATTGAAGATAAGTGAATGAAATTTCACAAAAGCAACAGGCTTGAACTTTGCCTGATCTTTTTAAAATAAAATTTTTTACCAAAATAAAATAAAATAAAAATTCCTTTCTCTTATTATTCATTTGCAATTTTTTATTATTGTTAAAAAGATTTAAGTGAAGAGAAGGTCCATCTCAGATCAAGAATAAAGCAAACTACTAACGTTAATGATAATTTATAATAAGATTACATATCGTCTATCAACAAATATACTTAGATTTAAACTAAGTTATGGTTAATGTGAATAAAATGTTTAACCAAGTGAGCAACACTCATTGGACATTGCTACCTCAAGCAGCATAAAGATGTAAATCTAGCACTCCCCACGAGTTGGTTTGGTACGTCACAACTTCAATTTGCAAATAAATTTCATACATGATACAATTGTTATCAGGTGGAATTTTTTTTTTTGAAGAGAAACCATTAAAGAGGTCTTGTTCCAAATAATTTTATTAAAAATTTAATGTTTGATAGACCATTAAAAATTTAATGACGACCCCACATAATAAGATATTGATTGATTGATTGTTGTTGTTAATAAAACAATTTAAAATATCAACTTCCTCAGCATCATGAAAATGACTAAAAAGGTAAAGTTAGTTTTCACGTAGACCTCCCACAATTTGAGAAAAGTAGGCAATTAACCAATTTTCCATGTCAATGGAAGCGTATTGTGTCCTAGGATCATAAATGAAAACCTTTTGGCATGATTGTTCTTAAAAATGATAAATATAATCAACACTGAATCAAGAATATACACTTATTATTACTACTTTGATAATGTATTGATACATATTTGCGGCTGCCCCTAACATCTAACCCGTGGTAAATGAGCTACCCTTAACTCATGATTCCTAAACTGAGGAAAAAATTTTTTTGCGATGGTGTAATAATTAAAGATAAATTAATCTACCATCATGCCCACGCCAACTGCAAGAAAAAGGCATAAGCAAGTAATGTTAATCGTGTTTGTTAGATTTGGCATGAAGATGAATTTGTATTGAGATTTGACTCAACAGAACAGTCGGTGCTATGAGAAAAAGCATCGAGCTTTCTTAGCCTCTGTGCGTGAGGATGCTGAATGATTACTAGAACTTCATCTTTGGAGCTTTCATCATGAGAAGTAGAAGTTGGCTACACAGGCATCATGAGTGTCTCAGTTAGAAATAAATAAATGAATAAATAAACAAAAGTAGCTGAAAGAATACAAATTAGCCAAACTTGCGCGTCTTTGTTTAGAGGATTCAATCCTTGGAATGGTGTTTTAAGAATGTAAAATAATACCACTCAATTAGTAAACTATCCAACTAAAGAATGTGAGAGCATGTTTGTACCACTTACCACCCCAATGTGCCATTCATGACTACTAAATTCTTTAAAAGTTGCTGCATCCAATTCCTGTAACAAGGTGCTCAGTTTAGTCAGAAAATAGAATAATATTCTATAAACTACATCTAGAATGGATTAATTCTTCAATTATCTGTTCTGAATATGGGAATGAACCCTGACTGTCTAACCTTACCCAAGTGAGTAGGTCAAAAGATATAAATTGATGAGATCTTGTCTTCCAAAAAGTAAGACTTGATAGAAGAAGTAGAAGTTCCAACCCCAAAGAAAGGTTAGATCGTAAACATCATTTATAACTGATCTCTTATGAATGTAACTAAATATTTAGTATTCAATATATTGAAAACATTCCAGTTACAAATGTTCCAAGGGCACACGGCATCTAATATAATACATTTAATTGGCATCTTGACCTCTGCAACAAGTGAAGATCGATAACTTACAATACTGTAGATGGGAGGCACCAGAGTCCCGCCTTTACACTTTGTGGCAGGCATAACAGAGAAGTGTGATGCCAAGTCTCGTGACCTGAAAATCCATCTGCAGGTAAAGGAATACATTAAGAACAACTGAACGTTAGAAATGGACGCATAATTGGAGGAAAACATTGAATAGTTTTCTTGTACTGCGAGGTCATTGTTAAGGAATTTTATAAATTTCAGTGAATTCAAGTGTCCTTGCATTGGAACACATATACACATACCCAATGTACACAAAGATGCAGAATTGTGCCAATTCTCTGATCAATAAGCGAAGCCAGTAATTCTCTGAAGAGTCATCCATGTTCATGTATATCTAAAATCAATGGGCTTGTCAAAGTCAGATATTTATATATATCATATTCATGTAAGTTTACAAAGGGAAACCCATATATAGTACCACAGTTTCTGCCATAGCTACTATCTGCATTGCACCCTGAAATTTCCTGCACAAAGCAAAGGAAAGCATGTCGACTATTAAGTATGATTTCATCTTACATGAAGCTGAGATATATCTATGACATTAGGGAAGAAATTACTCGTATACACTTCTCAAATGTGTGGCACTTACTTGAACATTGTGTACTTCGTATACACAGCGTCATGAATTGTATGAACATCCTCATTTTCTATAATGCTCAATTGTTCTCGCAACACTAGTAGGTTTTGGGATATATGGTGGAAAATTATATAGAATGAAATAAAATAATTTAGTAGCAGAAGCACCTGTACATTTGTTCAATTATGAATTAGCATCAAAGAACCATGCATGCTTATTGAAAATCACAAATATAGCACTTTTACCAATTAAACTGTATATTACATAGACCAGCTAAGAAACTCACTGTGAAGTATGGCACACAAGCCTTGTAACCAACTAGAGTCAAGTAAAACATACATCCAAGTGCGGCAGTTGCACGGCGTTCATTTAAAGAAAGACACTCACACATGATGCAGTAACCATAAGAAATGAGCAGAAAGGAGACAAAAGCAGCTGTCTGAAATAGCACCCCTGTTACGTACACCCCGAATGACATCCACAAAGAGCATGCCTGAAAATTGAAGCATGAATACCTGCAAGAATGGTGTCATCAAACTCAATGAAGTAAATTTTTGCAAACAACAAATACAAAGTTTACACTACTAGGATGTGTTATCAAACAAGCTTCAAAGTATGCCAAGCCTTGTCCAGTCTCACACTAAAAATGCACATAGAATCATTTGGAAACTTTAACGTTTATACCTTTGGGGCTACCTTGACAATGGACCTCATACACTACCATTTTAAAAATAAACTGGTTTATGATGTAATTGATTCTCCATTACAAACAGCAATTCTACAAATGCACTACACGAAGACTAAATTTGTAATTTTCTTTTCTAAAAGTTTAAGGTTGATAATTTGAGCAGTGTCCCCTCTCCCTGTCAATAACTTTCTACAGGATGAATTCCATGTGTCTTTTGTTTTTTTTGGTACATTCCATGTGTCTGTTTTTTATATCAATCCGAAAAATAGGTACATGCATTCTGGTAAATTGAGCGACTTGTAACTTCAGATACAGAGTTGACCATGTATATATCATGAGAAGGCCAGCACAACCTCATATTCAATGTCATCTCGATTTTATCACACTTATGTTGCCTTTTCCATCAGTATCTTTTGGTCCTTCAGTTACAAATACTCTATCAATATAGTCATGCTTACAACATATATAGCTATATACTTCCACGCCCTTAGCCCGACAATTATTCTGGAAAGTACGGTACTCTCATATATAGTCGTATGTAAACTCCATCCTCACATAGTCTATGACTCTGTGGCTATAGCCTATATGCAGCTTCCTCATGGTTAACAGTCAAGCACTTTGGGGTGCTCTTCACAGGAGCAAAAATGGAAAGAATGGAAGAGGAGGGATGAAAACTAATTATGTCCAGAGACATGCTTTATGTCTAGAAACATAGCAAAATTTTCTCTCCTCCCTCTCTATTTCTTCTATTGATACTCCTACCAAGCACAGCACTCTACTGGCATTGAGGATTAATTTGTTTCCTGAACTATCAACTAAGACAAGAGTCACCTACTCTTCCCAAAAATAAAACACTTGATTAATTAATACTAATAAATACTTGTCTAAACTAACTGACAGATTAGACTATCCCAGACTCGTAAAATTCAAATTAAAACACAAATCTTTAACCCTAAAAACCCAGTACAGTATTCAACAAGCTAAAGAACTTGGTCCAAAACGTACCAGAAGAGGAAGGATAGCATAAGCTGCAATGCTTTAATCAATGGAACCGATGTAAGAGTCCACTGCAAATTATTCGACTGCTCTAGCAAAAGAAAATCATAAAACAAAGCAGTTATGACAACAACAAAAAATCATCTGCCTCAAAATCAAATTATAATATAAATGTTGAGGAACCAACCAAAAAAAAGAAAAAAAGCCGTATAGCACGAAATAAATTAATTTAAACCCACAAAGTAACAATGTTATCTCGTATATGCGCTGGGAAACAATTTAGATCCCACAAAATCACAGATTTTAATTAAATTTCCATATTTGATTGGAAATTCTCATCAGTTTTACATTACTATTTAAAGAAAAACCATAAACAACACCGAAATTCATTTTCTCATGGAGTTGTATTCTTGGATATCAATAAAGCGAAAACGATCAAAAGTTGAACAACGAAACAGAGTCCCAAGCTAGCAAACGGAGCAAAGAACAGCTCTCAAGTACCAAACAGCAACATTCAATGATCAACAATTCACCTCTTATATTCCACACCAAACAACACGCAATGATCAACAAAAACAAATGAGAAATAACACAAACAAACAAGAGCAGTTAGGGACCTGAAAATGGCGGGTTTTGTAGGTATAAGCGGTCCAAGAGCAAGCAGAGAACAACCAGATCGACAAGAAGGCCAAGTAGAGCCATGGGAGTGGCCGATACGACTCGTCCATTCCGCCTCCGTAATCGCCGCCGCCGGACCTGACCATTTCGTTGCCGGAATGCTGTTTTCGGGTTAGAGCGCCGCCGGCGACTTGAAATTCAGTTTTAAGTTTAACAGTGGCGTTGTTGCTACGAGTGTGCTTATGCGCATTTTATACGCTGGGAGCGTTTGACACGTCTGAAACGTGGCCTTTTTTGCGGCAAAACTGTAATTGATTGTTAATTAAATTTTATCTATTTTGATAAAGCAGTTAAGACTTGAGAGTAAGAGTTTTGGAATTTTGTTATATAGTTATATCTGTTAATTCTAGATAAATTTTGTATTCATTGAACATCCAAGTGTAGGGATGGCTTTCTTTATATTGTGTGTGCAAGTTTGTGAGTATATTATAACGTGAATTTAAGTGATTTTATAAGTAAGTGAATTATATCATTGTGAATGCCACCCATATATTTTTTAGTTAATTTTAAAAGTATTTGGGCCACCCCAATTCTTTGGTACAAAACCATGATATAACTTACTTTACCAATCAATTATGATTTTGGGGAGTGAATGTAAATTTACTTAATTAAGCCTGACCACATGTCTTTTCTATTTTGTATTAAAATGCAAAGTTGATGGGCCAGGTTTTGGGGAAGGAAAGTTGGTGGGTGTAAACTATCTTAAGTGCAAAATGGAGTCATGCAACAAAACCACTCGGAGTTTTTGCGATGCCTAAATGAAGAGTATATATTACTACCCACTCATCAAAAGATTATCCATACAAACATTAAAATAAGATTAAAAAAATCATTTTTTTATTTTTTGAAATGATTCTAATTACTTGATAGATATAAATATATATGTATATATATATAGATATATATATATATAAATGAAATAGTTTTATACTCTTAACATTAGCAATAAGATATTTGCCATAATGGCGTTGAAGAGGACGTGAAGAGCAATTCAGAGCATTGCTCACTACCCACCTTTTAAATTTTCAGCTGTTTAATGATTACTTAGTATTTTTTTCAAAAAAAAAATTATCATACATAAAATTACACACACACACACAAAAAAAGTGTTTCATTTTTCTGTTCATGAAGGAGTCTTTCATTTTACTTTAGATTTTAAAGAAAACGAGAGAAGTCACCAAATCAATATAGGAAAGTGATGTTGGTAATGCATTTGACCAACTAATTTGCAAATTTTAGGCAAAGGGGAGTTGACTTTGCTGAAGTTAATTGAATGCGTCAAAGAAGGGCATTTTGTATTCTATTTAGACCAAATTTGAAGGCAGCTAGGGCTTTGATATGGTAGATGAGGGTATCAGAAGATATAAAGACTTTAGGTGAACAAACAAACTAACAAAACTAGTTTCCTCCACATCCTACCCAATCTAATGCTTGAAGGTCTAGTTTTTATTTCCAATTTGGAAGTTTATGATTTTCAGTTTTATGCAAATAAACATCATCTCCTCCATAATTAGTTTCATTGCTATTCATAGTAAAATCTTAAACTCTCCATGCTGTATGTCTCTATGATTTTTTAATAAGATCAATTTTCTCCAAACTACAAAACCATTTTTAAAAATTTTCTGCCAAAAGAAAAACTGTAAAATGGATATGTGGTTAAATGTAAAAGTTAAATCCAACACAATCACCAAATTAGGAGACACCATGAATTGGACCATTTATTTTTGTTTTTGTTTTCTTTCTACTTTCCTTCATATTTTGATCAAGAAATGCAATATCAAAGGCCAAGATGCGACCAACAAAAATTATAGAGAAAATGAAATGACTTGGACTAACTCGAGTATAAATGAATACTGAATAGGCTTTCCACGTTAAAGCATTGACAAACTGGGCTTAAAAAAAAAAAAACAGAAAGCTTGGGACACAACAGAAAGAGTCGAACATGGTGACAAATGGGACTTCATAGGCCCAAAATCTCAATTCTCAATGCTTGACTTGATTACATTACTACAATTCCTCGGTAATAAAGCGTGCCGTTTTCTTTTTCCTGGGCCTATGGGCCTTATATGTAAATCACCTGTGACCTAAATAATAAAAAGAGAAAAAAATAGTTTTAAGATAATTATATAAGAGAAAGTAACATTACAAACATGTAATAAGAAGTGAATTCTCTAGGTAGAAAGGTTAGGTGTTTGATTCTTGATAGTGATTCTTTATTCGTAAGTTATCTGTATATATTATTGTAAGTCTTTATTAAAATTTGTGGCATGTTTTGACTTTGGAACATGATAATCTCTCATCTCTTAAACTTTTTTTTACAAAAAATATGATAATGTAGATCTTCATAAAAAAACAATTTAAGGACCAATTCTTGTGATATATGCTAGTTTTAAGTATAAAATCTTAGTGTCACTATATTTAAAGTTATGATTTAATTTTTATCCATTCTTAATGCAAAAAAAATTACAATATCATTTAATTATTTATTGTCAAATCATTAAAAGATTTTGACTTTCAAAATGATTATTTAGAAAGTCTAACTTTTTTAATAATATGTCAATACATCATTAAATGATATTGTAAAAAACTTTGGATCCCTAGCATCTCAAGAGTATTGTTTAAAAAAACATTTAATATAAATCATCTAAATTAATTAATGAAGAAAGTATTAAAAAAATTTAGATTCTCAAAATATTATATGCTCTACTTTTATATTTTAATTCCTTAATTAGTGCATTGAGGACACTTGTTAGTGCCAATTTTATAAAAGGCCCTTGTGCCAATGGAATTCCTAAGTTTATTGTAAAGTAATAATATAAACCAAACTATACTTGAAGTAATTAAAAAAAGACTACTTAGCTAACAAGCTCCTTTGTTTTCAAGTAAACATGTGAGATTAAGCACAAATGAAAATTAGGTTTCTTGACTATTTTGTTAGCCATTCTAATAATATCATGTTGTGCGGTTGTGCATAAACAACTCCAATCCCTCCCATGTTTTGTCCTATTGATTTGTATTTTTTATGCGCTAGAATGATTATGTATAAGGAAATGATAGTTGTACAAATTTTCCTTTCACATATCTCATATATGATGAGTTGGTGGTCACTCATATGCTATCATTTTCATCTTAATTTCTATATTTAACATATGAGTAATTTTCACCTTATCATATGTAATATATAAAAAAAGAAAAAAAATTGTACAACTATGATTTCCTTGAATTGAAATGATTATGTATATGTGAGATGAACGTGAATGATTCACACACCGGTCCATTAAAAAAATGATTATTGGTTTGTTTTCGTTGCCATTAGCAATAAAATAAGACTTTCATTCCACGAGCCAATTAGCATTGTGGAAATTCACACCGGTCCATTAAAAAAAGATTAATGGTTTGTTTTGGTTGCCATTAGCAATAAAATAAAACTTTCATTCCACGAGCCTATTAGCATTGTGGAAATACAGCTTACTTTATTTGAATACTACTGTTTATGTCGTGGCATAATTATTAAAATTGGTTCATATTGAAGTTCCACCAGTAATCGATTATTTAACTAGTCCACCGATTATTTAATTAGTCCAAGTTAATTATTAGATTAGTTTTATATATTAACTAGTGAAAATTAATTTGACTTAATTAGTTTTGAACAAAAATCGATAAATTATTCGGGTCATTAATTTTATTTTATTTTAAAAGTTTAAAATTTTTTTAAATTATAACTTTTAATTTATTTATCCGATTTAAATAAATTATATGTTTATTTTATATAATTTTTTGTGATTTACGTCATATCAATAAAATTGAAGGAGATTTGGTAATTTATTTTTTAAAAAAAAAAAAACTTATTTTGTGAGTTATGAGTATTTCTATGAAAAAATTAAAATTTTTTATAAATTAAAAGTTAAACTCTTATTTTTATTCTTAACGTCATCATTTCTCTTAAAATAAATTAACTTTAGTTATTTATCATTATAATGATAAATATCAACCTATGTAGTGTATTTTTTTATATATACTTATATATGTATATATTTATTTAATTTTATACAATTTAACTAGTGATTCACCAATTAAATCAATGATGTATTAATTTAATATCTTAATTAAATCCGGTTCCAATTTAATAACTATGCATGGTGCCTTCATATAATTTATTAAAATGAAAAATGCACGTTCTTATTGTTTACTTATATATAAAAAAATCACTAAACACTCTACTTGGTTAGGGGAAATGAACTTTTATTTTTTAACCTTCGCGGTAAGAATCCCCAAATTGTAGTCCATTTTAAAGTGTCACATCTTGCTAACTTGAACCCTGTAAATAGTCCCACACCAGAGCTATGCCCCTAAGCCTCTAGAGCCTAGGAATCCTAGAGTGGAATGTTACTGAATTGATAGTGCGCCCATGCCAACTATATAAGCCAAGCATAGGGATATGTTAGGTTAGATATGTTTCTTCCTCTTTTATTAGAAAGGACGATTAAGACACTAACGCTGTATTAGACTCCCCAAATTCTAGTGTAGCTTATTCTAGAGATGTTCCTTCTTCTTTTCTTGCAAAAGATGATGATTAAGATTCTAATTTCTTTCCTTACCATTCGAAGTCCTTGTCCAAAAAATTGAGAAACTAGGAGAAAGAAACCATGGGAAGGAAAACAAGCACACGGGCTAATGGTGTATTAGACTTGGTCCATGGCAACAAGTGAAGGGTGGAAGACACCGATTGGTTGTGAAAATCTTTAATGAGTGGGGGATGCGGTTTGGACAAAACAACAGACAATTTGACCCCAACGGGCACAAGAAAGGCGAAATGTGGACTAATGAGGCTTCGCCAGAAATGTTATAATGAACGTTGCTAGTACAATACTGTGTGGGGCCTTCTGTACCAGTGGTGACCCATTCCTCCTGTCACTCCTGCACGACCCTATACTTGTCAAAATAAAATTTCACCAAAAAAAGGGAGACTTAAAGGGAGATAGTATAGTATCTTTTGGAATATAGTAGAATATACTAATATAGTACGTTGAATTGAAAAATAATTAATCAATTTTTGATAACTAACCTTACATATTCGTACTTAAAAAAATGAATATCAAGGATAAATTTACAATTAGTTTTATCAAAGTCTTTTTTTCCCATCTTTTACAAACTTGCACAGTCAATTGTGAAATATATTATTGGTAGGTCAAGAGTCGCTTTATGAGAGCGTATCCTTCACTACAAAAGCCTACCCATATGCTCTGTTTCTGCCCAACACCCCCTATCTCCTCCAACCTATATTCTGCTCCAGAAACATTCCGATTCTAAGTAACAATGACAGAAACAAGCTGTTCTGAAACTGCTAGTAGCAGCAACTCCTCCACATCTTCACCATCCTCACCCTCCTCCTCATCTGGGTTATCACATTCCCTCCCCAACTCTCTCTCAAACTCTTCCAAACCCCAAAAGACAGAGACCCAGAAACAGAGCAGGTTCAAAAGACCCAGAGACTGCAGCAAGCTCCCAGAATACCACGGGGTCCGAATGCGCAATTGGGGCAAATGGGTGTCCGAAATTCGCGAGCCACGCAAGAAATCCCGCATCTGGCTTGGCACCTTCGAAACGCCAGAAATGGCAGCTCGAGCCCACGACGTTGCAGCTCTGAGCATTAAGGGCCAGTCAGCGATTCTGAACTTCCCAGAAATAGCTGACATGCTACCAAGACCCGTCACGTTAACCCCACGTGACATCCAAGCCGCAGCTACAGCAGCAGCAGCCATGGTTAAATTCGACCCAGTACAATCACCTTCATCGTCGTCATCAGAAGAAGAAGGGTCAGAGTCCTCAGAGCTGAGCGAGATAGTTGAGCTTCCAAACATTGAAGAGAGCTTGGAGTCGGTGGACTCGAGAAGCGAGTTCATTTGGCTTGACTTGGTGGATAGTTGGGTGTATCCACCAATGGTGTCAGAGGGAATCGAGTTCTGTGCCACTTTTCCCGATGACTTACTTGCAGATCAGAGTTTTATTGCAGATAACTCTAAGTATGAGATACCAATTTGGGATTGATGGGTCGGCGTGAGACCAAATTGGGTTATGCCCACTTTTGCTTTGGCACTGTCTGTTTCATCTCGTCCCCTTCACTTTCACTTCCCAACTTGTGGGACTATCAAATGTCATCAATGGGTGTTTCATGTTTGGCTACTTTTGCACTCACCGGTCCGTGGTCAGCTCCATTACTGTAATATATATACTATATATTTCACTCATTACTTAGCAGCCTTAGCAACTTCAATTCAATTCAACATCCTCTCCCTTCTCTAGTCTTTTGGTAGCCTCCTTTGTTTACTGAAATAGAAAATGTGAATGCCAAATAAATTTTTACCACATTACGTTACTGTAAAGATGTTATTTTGAGGTTAGTATTTTTTTTTTTAATAAAAATTTACAGTAGTTGTTTCTGCAAGTGACAGTGAGGTGAATATAATGGAATTTATTTTCTTAATTTAGAAAAATGTTTGTTGATCGTGGAAGTGAAGCCCAATGAAACGATTAGTTTATGGAGATATACTTCTATTAAGAAAATATTTATAGCGGGGATACTGTGCTTCCATAAAAATAATTCCATTTTGTGTTGGTAAGTGACCAATGATTGATTGTAAACTAGCAATCTGGCATTGGAAACGAGTCTTTTGTTGTTTCAGAAATTGATTTGTTTCTAAATATAAAAGGAAAAAAGCGAAACAAGTTACATATTTAATTTGACTATTAAGAATTAATATCGAGGAATCATTGTCCTCAGATTCAAATAAGTTATTTTATAATCAGTCTAGTGTATTTATAAAAAAAAAATTCACCTTTATTTTAAACAATTTAAACTCAGCAGTAAAACAAAGAGTACACTCTCTTATTATTTAAACTGATATATTAATATAAACATTAAACATGATTCATACATGAAATAATGGAAAAATGAATTCACTGTTTACTTTCTGGTCTCATAGGCAATATGGTTTCTACATCCTACGAGACTACTAGAACAATTGTTTATCACCTCTATCTACCAAATTACATAATTTTTATAATGCATGCTTAATTTCAATAGGTTTTTTTATACACAATATGATTTTAAGTTTTAACTATAATTTTACAACAAAAAAAACGTATGCTGAGAATATAATGTTAGGAGGGTTATTGGATTTCTTAAAACATTACATACTCACAAAAACAAATTTCAAATATTAATAATTTTTTTTAACTAAGATATAAGTGAAAAATTATTAGGAAACAAATCTCTCTTAATCGGTAAATGATCCTTTTATTCATTTATTAATGTAAAAACAATTGTTAAAGGTGATTTTAACAGAAATTTAGTGTTAAATTAATAAATTTAAGTGTTAACTACTAAACAAACGAGGTTAACACGTGGTTCATGGCCATGATCAGTCCATGACCCATTCTAATGGTATTGTCTCCGTACATGATTTGTTTCTTATGAAATAAGGTTGTCGCAACATGATTCATGTGTCATTCTAAATAATGTAGAGAGTTGGTGTTGTTTAAGTTTTGATTTTCATTTAAATTAAAGACGTTTTGTATTTTCAGTTGACCATAACTTGATATTTTCATAATCTTAACAGAGTAATACTGTTTACTTAATATTACAATCATAACTATATACATATACATACATACATACATATATAGATTTGTGTGCGCGCGCGCTCGTATTTAAGCTTCTTCATTTTTTTAAAAAATTAAAACAAATAATGTCAAATTAATTGTTGTGGCCAATTTTAACTTTTGACAGTTGTCTTTTTAATAGAAGTCTTTAAAAAATGCAGTTGTCAATAAACTATTATTATGCCTGTTAATGTGTTTATGTCATCTTCCATCATCACCTTAATCATTCACCCCTTCTTTCTTTGTCTTCGCATTTGATATGATATATGTCACCACATTAATTGATTAGCGCGATAAGCTACGCCCACATCCCTTCATTTTCGTAACTAATTCTTTTGGCTATTTTTTTTTTTTAGAGAAATTATGACAGAAAAACTTAATATTTTTAAATCGGAGAGTGCATTAGGTATAAATTCTCCCTAATATACTAACTCTAATAGGATTCAAACTTAAAATTCACCTTTAAAAGTCGCAATTCGCTACCATTTTTCTCAACTACCTTGAGTTTGTTTTGGATAGTTCAATCACTGACTTTTCAACTCTCATGATTTGACTTAGCTTAACGTTCTAAATTCTAATACAACGAGTTTTGTTTTGTTTGGTTGAAAGGATTCAGACAGAAAGAAGAGGAAGGAATAAAGAAAACATAAAAGCATTACCAAATCCAAAAAGCCAACCCAGCAAAATAATAAAAGAGCTTTTGAAAGGGTAAAAAAGAAAAAGATTGCATTTTGGAAAATGTACCGTTGGAAGGTTTTGAATATTCGTCATATGTCGTATTCGGAATATGCCGTTGTAATGTTTTGAAATTCTATATGATGACAAGAGTACGTAATTTAGACCCTAAAAAAACGAAATCAGATAGATAGATTAGAACACTTCACTGAATTCTAGAAGAGAGAAATTTGCCCGGAGGAATAAAAAGAGAGTCATTAGGTGAGTGGTCGGTCATGTGATAAACTTGTTGAACTAGCTTTTAAAAAAAGACCAATTGAAGTTCGTAAATCCTCCGTCAAATCAACAAGGATAAAAATTAATGTACACTTTAGATTTTTTTTTATGGATAATAAACTTCAGATATTTTGAATGAATGGAAGTTCGATCTCGAATTTTTGGACTAACGCCGATTTTTCTTAAATTATTGGAAGTGATTTTCAGGCATAATTCCACGTTAGTGTTTATTGTTTAAATTTGTTGCTTATGCTGTCTTCATCCGATTGATGTGAACTGTAGGAATCCGACATGTAAACTTTCTTTGGATGCCGAATATAGCAATATCATCTAATTATAAAATATAATTTACCACTTCGAATCTTATTTTCACTTTTTCAATAAATTAATGTATGTAATCATGATGTCTAGTTTAATTGGTTAATTGAATTTTATATAAATAGATTTTATTTATAATGCAAGAATTTGAATTTTATTAAAAATATTTTGTTGTCAGAGTTAAACTAACGTCAAGTAAAGATTAGTCATATTCACACATTTAAACATTCAAAGAGTAAAGAGACACCTTTTGATCTTACTGGAAACAAAAGTATGTAATTTTAAAATTGATAATTAAACACTTAAACTAAATTGTATTCATCATTGTTGATTTTTTAAATTTTGCATTGAATATTTAACTTTTTTTTATCTATTTTCTTCTAAATTTAGAGGATGAAAGAAATAGAGGTCCCACTCTTATTTTTCTCTTCACTTTGTATACTCTCCATTTTCTCCCCTCAATCAAACAAAATAATTTAAAAATATACAATGCACTCAATCGGCTAATGCGAGCTAAGTTCGAAGTTCTATTAGTTCAACTATCCAGATTGTCTCATTGAAACACTATATTGAATTATAAAAATACGATGCACTCAAACCTAGGTGTTTAAGCTTCTTAACCCCTAGCTCCATAGGCAAAGAGATGTACGAATCTGAAAACGCCAAAACAAAAATGATGGTCCAATTGGCCTTCTAGATTC
This sequence comes from Styphnolobium japonicum, assembly GCA_023212625.1. Classification (NCBI taxonomy): domain Eukaryota; kingdom Viridiplantae; phylum Streptophyta; class Magnoliopsida; order Fabales; family Fabaceae; genus Styphnolobium; species Styphnolobium japonicum. Next base: position 5,114,298 of record JALBWW010000007.1, on the reverse strand, counting down.
TAGGATAAAAGTAAGATGTTCAATATTGATCTTATCCGATGAAGCTGAGGCGCTCGATCATATTTTGTCTAATCGATTTATGCAGGTTCAGGCTTGATTTATCAAGAAAAAAGAGATATTGTGAAAAATAGGTTAACGTATTAGAACATTAATTTTATAATCATTTCATTCACGTCAGAATATGAGTCATTGTTCACGAAAGAAGCCACTTCAATAATATCTCTTTTCTCCTTAGCCACTCATATATATAGAAGGTTCAATCTCACCAAATAATGTAGTTTTTCAACGACTTATAGAGATTAACTTGAAAATCGAAATATCTTTGTAAATACTTACCTTACCATGAAGGATCATCTCCTGACAACGAAAAAGTTCAAACACACCAGAACTCACCAAAAAAAGAAATCAGGCATAAACATAAGGTAATCATGTTCATGCTAGTCACAGAAAAAAGAAATAGATAGAAGGCACGTTTTTAATAATATAATAGATACATAATAACATAAAAAATTCAGAGTTGTTCTAGGGATATGGATATGAATATGATGTGTAATAAAACATTTAAATATATGTTTAAATTTTAAGTTTATCAATTTTTGAAGGCTAGATCATTAATTGAAATGTGCACAAACTAACCTAGACAACAATAAATAAAATAAAATAAAAAGAATGCATGCATAATGTGTATCAAAAAGCAAATCTCAGTGTATTCTCCCATCAATGTCAAAATTCAGAAACCATAGCCCTAAAATTTGGGTGTGCTCTTGAGACTTGAGAGAGTGAAGCAATTGGCAAATTGACGTGTGAAATTAAATGATTACGTGTAGAGCAAAACGACATTTAAAGCAAGATGTCGTTCGTAGTCCTTCCAATCTTCTCACGTAAGTGAAGGTAATTAAAATTGGTCTTCAAGTTCATTACAATTTTTATAAACATTAATGATGCTTGCTAGCTGTTGTTATTAATTAATAAATAAACAAGGAGTTTAATTGTCCAAATCTGCTAGAAATACAGTAATATATTATTAAGATTTGAGTGCATGGCTACTGTGGTTGCTAGAAATCTTATCTTGCAAAGTTGGGAACAACTAACTCTTTCTCTAACCTTTTCATCCACCATCATATAATTCATAGACAGAGACCAAAATAGACACTGGTTGCATGTCCCCAAGAAAAAGCCTTGGAACTTGGCTTTGTTTTTGTTAGTCTCAACATTAACAGTGACGTTGTGGGCCACTGCGCTCTTATTCCTATAAGCCCTTTATGATAATATTTTCTGGGAGTTTGGTTTGTTTTTATTTTTATTTTAATTTTTGAATGATATATTTTTATTATAATTATACAAATGTTATTTTTTTTTATTTTTTTAAAATGAATAGTAAAAAATTTAAAATATTATTTTTATTATTTCTTTCACAAAATTTTAAAAATAAAAACAACATGACATTTTTATGATTATAATAAAAACATATCAATTAAAAATAAAAATAAAAAACAAACTAAACATCTCCTTCATTTTTTATTTTTCTTTTAGTGAAAAGGAATCAATTTTGATCCAGTTAAATATTTACATTACACAGAGAGAAAGAAGAATATACGGGAAATATCATATCTAAGATCAAGCTAGACTGTCAAATTATAATTGCATATTATTTTTTTTTTCATTCTTTCGGGCTGGAGGAAAATTCTTCATTAATTCCTTTCTTTCCATAATCATAGTATTTGACGGTTGTTGCGTTTTGATGGACCAGAATGACATAGTTGATATTTATTAAGAATAATTCTATATTTTTTAATTAATTATTCTAGTAATTATTTTAATTAATTAAAAATATATATAATATTTTTTGGTTCTCAAAATATTAAATGTTTATATTTTTTCATTTAATACTTTTGTTTTAAGTAATTAGTAGGATATTAAGAGAATTTATTAAGATGATATAACATCACTCTTATTAATAGAGTAAATTACACTAACATTCCTTGAGTTATACTAAAATTATTAATTTGTATTGATCAACTACTCCGTGTGATCATTCAGTTTGGCTTTATCGATTATTCTAAAGCTTAGAGAAATTTACATAATACAATAAATAATTAAAATTAAGACAAATAAATAAACCATGATTAAATATCAAGTTAATAATTCACAATCAACATAATGACTTTTAAATATGTAAACAAATTTAAAATGATTTCTTGATAATACTTCATGGAAGCTATTTTTCCTAAACATAAATGGTTTGAATAATTGAGTATATCAGTATCAATGAGCAAATCTTTGTGGGATTTTGTTATGGACACATGCAATTAAGGGCGCTGTCGTATACATACACGAGTCTCTCATGGTCACATGAATCTTAATTACACTTTTAAAAAATACAACGGATAATGAAGGCAGCCGTAGTTGGCGGTTCTGAGAGGTTGGTTGCTTTGCTTTGATAATGCAATTTACCATATGGAACAGTGTTTCAAATTTTATTTTGCTCAATAATTGAGAGGAATAAAAATGGGGATTATGATAAATTAGTTAATGAATTTCAAGAAAAGTCGTGTTGAATTAAAGAATTACGTACGGATTTCCCAATTTCAATTGACTTATTAAAGTAAGGAAAGCTAACATGCTGCACGCCCTACCATAATATATTTAGGATATTTAAGATTAAGAAACACATAATAGAACATTTAAGTATATATATATATATATATATATATACAAATATATATATATACAAATATATATATATATATATATTGTTAGTTAATTAAGCATACGGGCAAGCAATGTGCTGTGCTGTCTAGTCATCAGGGACAGTCCCAATTAGTGTGGCTCATCCTTTGGTTGGTTCAGGACCTTTTATGTCAATGTAGTTGATGGTTCCACATTTATATCTAAGTACACTAAAATGAAGCCGAATTTGGTAGTTAAGATGGTTCAGTCATTGTTTTTAAAGCTTAGCTGTTTAGCACTAAAGCTGGACCCGTTGCTTCTTGTTCATTTGTTGCTATATTGTAGCAAAATAAGCTAACAACCTGTCTTCTTCTATACTATTAGCTCAAAATAAGCTAACTAACTGTCTTCTTCTACCTGTCTTGCTTATTTTAAAAATAATAAGGTTGGATAATTAAGGAGGCAATTTATTATGTTATTGGTTTCATAATATTTTTATTTGCATAATATTAATATTTAACTTAATATATATCTACCAAATTTCATAGTTTTCCAATCGAACTTAAAATCTACTTCTTGTCATCTTTCCTTTATAAATTGAGTTGCGAATGGTTAGTTTCACAGTTCTACTGCAAAGAAGATTCAAAACTCGTAACCTTAAATTCTTAACAATAAGATTGATCTGTCATCTTAATACTATATATGCTACTTCATACCCGATTTCTTGTCATTCAAACAAAGATCACGAGAAGTTTAACAAAAAAATAAAAATAAAAAAAGTCCAACACTGGACGTTCAAGCACCATGATTGAAAGTGTCATCATAGTAGTAAATAGTACTTAATTTGCACCTGATTTATTGTCACATTTGAAATCATGCTTTAATAGTGGAACTTCATTTATTTAAATTTATTTCTTCGAAATTTTGTTGTATTTACTTATCAATTTTCACGTACTCTCCAAGGGTTTGTGTGATCGTAAGAGGCAATAAATAACGTAATTGGTTGTGGAAATTGGAATCACGAGCTTCATAACTCGTTTTGTCTAAGTTTTTGTCCCACCAAGTACAAGGCTCAAGTTCTTTAAGTTATTTTCAAGTTTAGGTTTGGAAGACATTTGATTTGGGCTATCATATATAGCGGCTAAGCGTGTTAATAAAGTCTGAATATGATAATTATTAACGATAATATAGTAAACAACTGGACTCCTTTCTAGAGCAAGCGCCCATGGCCTAATGGATAAGGCGCCTGACTTCTAATCAGGCGATTGTGGGTTCGAGTCCCACTGGGCGTGATTATTATTATATGATAGGTTTTTTAAAAAATATTACTCTCAATCGATTATAGTTTTACTCTTTCAATCAATAGATAATCTTTTATTAATTTTAAAAAACAATCTATAAATGAAAGATTGTATGAAGCTAGCATCGGTCTGAGTGTTTTATCATTTCTTTTTTTCCTTTTGTCTACCATATTAATGAATGTCATAATTTTTAATTTGACAGTAAAAGGGGAAATTAAATGTTTTGGGGGGACCGTAGCGTGAGATTAGATTCGTTTGTGGTCATTTTCCTAACATGGTTTCGTAGGTACTTATAATTAGAGAACTCTTATTCACCTAATTAAGTTTAATACCTAGTGCACTTCTGTTAATTGCGCCCATTTTTTTTTATTTATAATTATTGCATGTTTATGACCTAATATTTGCACCCTCCAATTACATTTAATATAAATACGAGTTTGTAGTTTAGAGTACTAAAATCATTTTCCACATGTTTTTTGTAAGAAAGGTTACTCTTTTAACACTCTTTCTTTTTTTTAAACAATTAAATATATATTCTTTCACACACGTGCAGTGAGATTTTAAATAATATTATAATGGTTTATAGGATTCAATACCCCCTAGTAGAACCACTTTACACTTCCATACACTTCCATATTGGAGGACTCTATAATTGCTTCACGGAAACAAAACACAAGCTAGAACAATGGGCAACTTAATAAGTTAGTGGGACAAGAAATCGTCCCGTGGCAGCTGAGGAGGAGTGGTAATTTTTTATTTTTAAAATAAGATAATTATAAAATATTTATAAAAATAAAAAATATATGATTAAAAGATTATATGATAATTTTTTATTTTATTTCTCTTATTTAAAAAAAATTAACAAATAAAGAGAATATAAAATTAAAATAAAAAATTATTATTCCTCTCCAAACTCTTTCATCCAAACAATACTTGAAGGTTTAGGTAAGTTAAATCTTTACTAGAGGTGTTCGCGGTTTGGATTAGTTCGATTTTTAGGAGAAAATTTATCCGAACCAAACCAATCGGTTTTTTTATATTGAGAACCAATCAGTTTTTTTTTTAAATTGGAAAATATAACTGAACCGAACCAATTACAATAGGTTTGGTTTGGTTCGGTCCAATCAGTTTTTGATTAAATATCTTTTTCTTAAAAAAATTCATGTACAACTTCAGTTTATTCTTTTTATGGACCAATTAAAAAAAAATTTAGTATAAAATCTTAATAAAAACATCATTACATAATTATAAACAATAAATTAGCCTAAAAATATTTATAGAAACAACAAAAAATTTAATTATAATTATTTATAATTATGTAAATTATAAAAAATATATAAATAATTATATGAGTTCGGTTTGATTTGGTTTCATGAATGAAAAACAAAAACCGAACTAAACCAATCAGTTTTCATAAAAAGAAAACCAATTAAAACCAAAATTAATCGATTTTATATGGTTTTGATTTTTCAGTTCAATTTTGATTGGTTTGGTTCGATTATGAACACCCCTAGTCCTTACTTTAGTTTTTACAGACTTTATAATTTTATAATAATATATTAATTATAATTTCTATTAAAAACGAAATAAAATAAAATAATTGATAAGAAAATTTAAAATTAAATTTTTATTATTGTAAAAAAATTATATTATCATAAAAAAAATATTTACATATTATTAAAAAAGTTTAACCTCTAAATAATTATTGTGATAATTAAACTATTTTAATGATTTAGCAATATAAATGATAATGTAAAGAAATTTTACATGATTAAGATTAGATTATTACTAAAATATCAATATATTATTTCACTTTCCTAATTAAGTACATAATAAGTCTCTATTTTCTCTCATATTCTTATTAATTCTCAATTATTTCTCTCATTTCTAAAATATACATTTAAAATATGTAAAAGTAAAAAAAATTAATAAAACGGCTCACATATACTCTCATTTTCTTAATTACGTACTTAGTAAATCTTTAATTTTTTTCCTCACTTCCTCCACATCAGTCTCTATTAATTCTATTTCTATATATAAAAAAAGTTGAAGTTATTAGACAATAATAACAAAATATAATAACTACTCAAATATTAATGGGTTAGATTTATATTCAAAGCTAAAAAAATTTAAAAGAAATTATACATATGAAAAATAACATTCAATTATATTAGAAAACTCAATCTTGTCACGATATAAAGAAGTTTTTTTAAAACTAAAATTAATAAATTTTATTTAAAATCAACAATGTTTAAAAAAATAATTAAATATATTAGCTATATTATCAATTAAAAATATTTAAAAAATTTAGTTATAAAATTTTAATTACGAATTTTGTATTTCAAAAAGTTAGAAGAATAAATTGTAATAAAAAAATTTCAATGAATTTTTAATAAGAAAAAAGTGCCATTTTGATACCCACCCTTAGGCTTCTATACCTATTGAGACGGCCTTTTCCGTGGTAATGCTTGCTAGCTAGCTGGATAGAAGAGACAAAGATCGTCAATACAATGTGACTTGCCAAGTTGGATTGTTTGTCCTCCTTAAAGAAAAATCCGAATCAAGTAATGGCTTTTACTTATCATAATCATGATACTCGAGCTTTTGCTGTTTTAAATCTAATAATTTTGTTGTATGCTTTTATTATTTACATCACTAGTCAAAAGATAAAATAGGTTAATACTAGATATGGAACTCTAAACTATAAAATGATCAAGATCACTTGTCGCTTAAATTATATTAGTTGAAAAAATTCAAATGAAAGGGACAAAGCTAAGAAACAAGCTTTTAGTGATAAAAGCAGCGTAGCTCACCAAGTCACTTGGGCGGTTCAAGAGAGTTGGTTTAAGAGAGTTGGTGGCGTAAAATAAAATTTAATATAAGATATTTAATTTATTTAATATGAATTTTTATTTAAAAATTATTTTTTAGCTTTTTAAGATAGAAAGATACTAAGACTTTTTAATGAAATTTTATTACTTCAATGCTTATTAATAAAAAATAAAATAATTTTTATTTCTAATTTAGATAAAAAAAATACAAGGTGAATTTAAGTGTTATTAAAAATAAAATAAAAAAGTCAAAACTAACTACATATAAGATAGAGGATGATCTTAAATAGCTTGGAAAAGCAAAAATCTCTAAAATATAAACTCTACAAGTATTTTAGTTTGACAAATAAGAAAAAATTTATTATAACTAAATATTAGTCTTTATTGTTGGCAACAACTAAAAAATTAAAAGTGAAAAATATTTTTTTAAAAAATATTTGGTTTAAAGAAAAAAGTTAAACATTACTATGCTAGAAAGATTAAAAAATAAAAGAAAAGTGAGTGGTGAATTGCTTAAGAAGATATTTAAAATAAATAAAAATAAAAATAAAAATTATAAAAAATGATTAAATTACAATTAACTAATTAATGTAAACAAAAGAAAATGAGATTAGTTTAAAAAATAAATTTTTTTAATTTATTATAAATAAATATAATAAACATATAAATTATAAATATATTATTATTAAATGAGACTTAAAATTTTAAAATCCTCTAACAATGATTTGAGATGATTTATGCTGAAACCGGCCCTGCCAAGGCAGAGAAGTTGGGTGACTCACGAAGCTTTCAAAAGTGGAAAAGAAATCAGATTTTGCTAACTTGGTCATACCCTTTTGAATATTATATTTCGCAGGACAAATTGTTATTGACGACTCACGACTATTGGCTGTGTCTGATTTTAAATTAATTGATTTTTGCAGTCACTTCATTTTCAATTGCATGGAGACTTCATTGATTAACGGAGATATTATATATACATTGCGATCTAGAAGTAATGCCAGTTTTATCAAGTGGTGGATTCTTAATTATAATTATTATTAAAGTAAATATTTATTTTAATATTTTAAATATATACATATAATCAGTTTGATTCTCTAATTATTTTAAACATTAAATTAGTTATTTTAAAAGAATAATTTGATGTAAAAAATATTATTAAATTACTAATTTAATATTAAAAAATAACATCAAATGATTAATTTAATGTTAAAAATTAATATTAAGTGATTATTTTAATGTATTTATTATTAAATAATTTAAATGATGATATGTGTATTTTCAGAAGATTAAAATGAATATTTTGTTTTATTATTATGTTACTTACTACTTTGGTTTGTGCTACATTGAGTTTTATTGACTTTTTTTTTTCAATTTTTTCTAAATATTTATTTTGAAGAAAAAATAGTAATAACCGATTGGAAGCATGGGATAATTAAGATATGAAAAGACATATTCATCATGACATAGGAGAAAATCAACAATTAAAGTATTTTTTTAATAGTTTACTTCAAATATAAAAATTAGGGCTTGCTTAAATTCTTTTCAATGAAGCCCCTATTAATATAAATTTAAGCATAGGATATTATAAACATAGTCGGCACCGTGTCATAATTAAACAATATTTATATCATTCACCTAGAAAAGAGGCATTCATCTAGAAAGAGCACCTATTACAGTATAGCTAGAGAACAAATTTTTGCTTCTTTTGAGTTAGAAAACTATGAGAAGAAAGCTAAGAAGCTATGGATAATTTAGTTTCAACATCTGCTGTCACTTCATTTTCTATCTCATAGAATTCATGTATTCACCCTAAACTGATAGGCCATGATTTTAAAGAAGAGACTGATTTCCTTTTATTAGGTTAGTTTGATAATTGAATTTACGATTAGATTATTTCAAATTAATTAAAATTGATCAAATCAATTAAAATTTAATTTGGTTGAATTGGTTGATTATTAATTTTTTTATAAATATTTTAATATTTTAATATATTTTATATTTTTACATATAAATTATTTTTTATATTATTATCTAGTTCAATCAACTTATTTAGCTGAACCTAAACTAAAAGTCTCACAAGTTTTTTTTTCTAATCCAATTATATAGATTTAATGTTGTGGATTCTATTAATAATTGTAATGTCAATGAGCCTATTTATTTTTGTTGCCCTTTTTATGTGGGTGCCAAGAAGATGGAGCAATCTTGATTTAAATGTGCTACATTGAGCTTTGTCCTCTTGGTTTTTATTTTCTCTCCTTTTTCTTTAAACTTGAAAATGAAAAAAAAAAAGGGTCTTGTCTTGAATTTATTTTTTGGGGTAAAATGAGAATTTATTCAACAAATACTAAATTTTCTTTTGTTACATTAGATATATAAGTACCTAGATAAAGAATAAAGAAATGCAATCTAGTCAAGAATTAAACCTTCAATATTAACTTCACATCCATATCTTAACTACTTGAGTGTGCTCGTGTCAATTAAACTACAAGTTCGTTGGTAACAAAATTCTCATATTACCCTTGGTATTTTATAGCAATATATATATATATATATATATATGCGTGTGTGTATGTATGTATAACATTGTTCCTTCCACAAGTGTGTACTAAGCAAAGGTCTTTTTCTCCTTTTCTTTCGCATCTTTTCCTCCTTTCATGGACGAGTGATTGGTCATAATTTTAGCAATTATGAGTACATATAAACGTTATGCCCAAAAAAAAAAGCAGATGTAATTTTAATTTTATTTTATTTTCTAGAAAAAATGGAGAAAAGCAGATGTAATTAAACATTTGAGCAAGTATACTAAAAAATTAAAACAGGCTTAAACGAGTTTGGGCCTTGTTATTGTTAAGACATCTGAGTTTTATGAGAGCCAGGTTGGTTCCTTTTTCTGGTTTCGGGCCCATGAATGCATTGCGTGGAGTGGCACAAATATTAATAAATTTGTGTGATTTGAGGAAGAAAAAAAAATGGTGTGATAGGGAGCAGTGTCAAAGACTCAAAATCTAGATAAAATTCTATATTATGAGTTCAAGAGTCATAGTTGAAGTATGTACCAAAAAAACAAACATATTTGTTACGTACTAAAAGAAGAGTCTTAGTTCAAGTAGTTCAAGTGGCAACAAGTTCTTTTAAGTACTCTTTAATTCCGTAATTGAATCTTGGGCAAATTGTTTTGGTTGTTTTTTAACTTATCATGCCCTTTTGTCACACGTTATAGGCTTGGTACAATAATGACAAGTATTCATATTTTGTGAAAATTATCAATATTTTACATGAACATTCATATTAAGTTTACATATCTATTGTAAATATTCACCAATTTTTATTTAATTTTTTTCAAGATACTCTTAATCAAATTGTAATTACTTATTTCTATTCAAACTAATTGTCTTTTGCTACTCTCACATCTATCTAAAACTCATCATTATTTTAAAGATTAAGTATTTTCAAATTAAATATTTATGTTTCTCCAATACTTTTAATTTTTAATAATCGATTCAGTGGTTGATAAGAAAATTGAAATTATGTGATATTTGATGTGAGAAAAAATATAACTAAAATTTTGATTTACTAATTCTAATCACTTGAAGTTTTGTTATAAATATTAACTCTAGTAAAATGAACCCAAAATTACAATACTAATAAAAAAAACAAAACAAAGGAGAAATATCACAATAGTTAAGTAATTAAATGACTAACTACTTAATTTAGGAAAATTAAATAAAATTTAGTTGAAGAAAAGTGACGATAAATAAGTAGAAGTGGCACTGGCAATAGACCCACCGTCATATTAAAGTTCACACATGCAAAAAGATTAAAATGGAACAAATTTTTTACATATACTGCTCTGAAATTTTGACAAAGAGAAATGAAAAAAAGAATTTAAAAGCACAAAAAATAATTATTCATACTTATATTTATACATTTAATCAACACCTATCGAAATCTACACATCATGCAGTCAAAACCGCAACAGAATGTAGAATTGTTTAGAGTCGCATATACCGCATGGAGTAGAAAAGTCGAAAGCTGAATGGCATAAAGGAACAGCCAAAAAACTAATACAATGCTTCAGCCCAAAAGGAAAAACTTACATGAGAGAAAGTCAAGCGATGATCATAAATAGTTAAATACAGTACAGAGATTATAACATAATGATATCAAAGTAGCTGATACCTGATAGGGAAAAAATATGTCAAATGGTAATACCTAGACAAATCAAACTCCAAATGCAATTAATCAACAAAAAGGAAGAAAAACTAGTTAACCACCGTGACCTTAACAAGACATTCAGGGTGCTAACAGCAACACAATTACAAATGTTGCCAAAAGAGCCATAAAGACTGAACTAAGCACAACGGAGGCTGAAACCCCTGAGCTCTGAGAAGGTGAAGGAGCCATTGCTGAGAAACCTTCTGGTGGAATAGAAATGGACGGTGGAGTTGAAATTGGATGTGGCGACATCACCTCTACAATTAATTTCTGCCCGTTCTGGCAATGATCATCAGTTCCACTGATGAAGTAGAAGGCCCCAGGCCTGTCAAGATTGAGAGTGCTGTTCCCATTGTCAAAAGCAGTGATGGGGTCACTTGAATCACAATGAAAGTAATCCCATTTTTCCACAGTAAAAACTGAGTCATTCTGGTACTCAAAAACTGCAGAAACAAGAACAGGAATCAACAATAGGGTAGAATCTATTGCTTCTAAAAATTCTGTCTTAACCTGGATTGGTAACCCCTACTGTTTGAAACAAATAGCAGGGGTGCTGTTGCAAAATTGTGTGTCTAGCTATCTCTCTTAAGTAAGCGAGTCCCACCTATGAGAAATATATGTAACCTACCTACTATATATTTTTAGAAAGAAAAAACACATAACACCACTGATGCTGTTTTTTTTTCTCCTCAAATAGCAGGGAATCCAAATCCGTCATAAGCTACAAATCTAAGTTACAGAACTGAAATTTTCAACAGAAACTAGGTACTATTCATATTAAGTATATTCAAACTCAATGGAGTTCATTTTACCTCTTAATATTTTTTGGAAAATCATATCACTAGATGTAACACAAAAAAGGTGATTAAGTTGCACTCCCATGGAATCAATAAATGGGTGATGTAACTTCAACAAAAGCAGATTAACCAGTAAATATCATCCAATTCATCATCAACAGTTAATGCCAACAAGTAGTGAATACTAGGGCATGAGATCTGATTCAACAAACTTACCCAGAGAGTCACCAATTTGAAACCTGTTCCTTGCAGCCCATTGGCTATAAAATGCAGTATTGTTGGGGCCAGGTTCATGCCAACCCAAGTGATCACCAACTTTGAATTGCCTTGCAGCTTCAACTGAAGCATTCGTGGCAGCCAAGAAAATGATCGTACAAGTACAGAGATCGCCCAAAAGGGATGCCATGTTTTCGTTCTTCTTGTTCACCCAACAAGGTTTGAAAGCAACAAATGGTTGTAACTAAATGCAAATTGTAGAGAAAACATATATATATGAGACACACATAAGCACATGGGCTATCGAGAGGGACACAGAGAGGTGTTTACGTGGTGGGGTGTGGCGGTTATTGGGTGGTTTTGTGGAGTGTTGGTGATAACGTGTAGGCAGTGGTGGGGTTCATGGTCAAGTTCTTATTTGGTAATTTTGGAATGAGGCCGAGAGAGTAGCTAACGTGACTCAAAGACAGGAATAGGCATTGAGCTTAAAGATACTGTTATTGAGGAGAGATTCTTAGGTGAGAGAATTCTTAAGTAATCTCAGAATACTACACCACTTTACTCAAAATGTAACAAATGACAATACACGCCATTCATTTAAAATTAAAATATTAAAAAAATCAAATTTAATTGTCAAAAAATGAGTGAGAATAATACTTTCAGAGTATATATATTAGAATGAGTCTTCTGAATTACAAAATGTGTAGTGAGAGTTAATATTTAATTCAAAATTTGAACTGAAATCCAACAATCCTAAGTGAAACATGATTTCAACAACTTTTCATTGACATAAATGTGACAGTGCCAAAATAAAACGAGAAGGAATACAAAATTGTGCCTCAACCATTAGTAATTCAGGTTGATCTTTTCGGAGCCGAGCCTAAATCGAATTTCAATTGATTATTTGTGTGTTATCAATTGGATCCACGCAACTCTGTCAAAAAAAAAAAAAATTGGATCCACGCAATTAATGAGTCTTACATAAATTAAATTATGGTAATTTGAATGGAGTAAGAAAAAGGCTTACACCCAGCAAGAATATCACACAAAATATCTTGTATTAATATGAACTTACTTTCCATGTATTATTAAGAGTAAACACTTATTTATTTTGGTCTTCCAAAGATATAAGTGTCATTAGTTAAGTCTTTTAATATGATGAATACATCAAAATGGTTATTCAATGTTAATTTTTAACATCAAACTGATCTTTCAATATAATTTTTTTACATTAAATTGGTCATTTAATGTTTTTTTTTACATTAAATTAGTCTTCCTAAAAGACCAATTTGGTGTAAAAAATTATTATATGACAAAACTGATGTCACTTGTATTTTTAGATGATCAAAATAAGAGTTTACTCTATTATTAACATATTCAGTGTCTTAAATTTTGTCCTTTTTTTTTTCTTCTTAACACAAAATTACGTTTTTATGTAATTTTTAAAAAATAATTTTAATCTATGATGCCACCAATTCCGTATCAAATAACACCTATTATACAATAGTTATCATATTTTTTTTTAACATTTGTGAATATTTTTTTGATGAATACACAAAAATGTTCGGCTACTATATTTTTTGTGGAGAATTTCAAGTGGGGAGGGAATTTTAAGGGAAAGAAAAATTATGAATGATAATATTTTACTGATTTTGAATTGTGATATTAAGAATGATTATGAATTATATAATATTTTTTACATATTTAAATATTTTATTTAATATAATTTCCCATATTTATATCTTATGTTTTTTCTTAAAAAAATAATCATATTGACATATTATATCGGATACAATACTCAAACCGTTATCCATGTAAGATTCATTTTAATTCACTAATTTTAATTTGGGCTTTTGGATCAGGTATCAAGCTCCCCATTTTTATTTAATGCAAGCTCGTGCCCCAAGTCAAGATTAATCCGCCCAGGTTCCATGGTTTAGCTATAAGCTGACCTTTCTTTTCCTCTAACGAAGGCCCAATTTAATTATCAGATATTAAGAATAATAATAATAAATTACACTTCACTATCTTAAAATTTATTAAAATAATAATAAATTTTAAATGTAGTCATAAATTACACTTTATTTTATTTTTTATCTTTAACTAATGATTGACTTAACTCTGTTAAATATTTTTAAAAGGAAAAAAACAAGCAAGTTTATTATTAATTATTGTTAAGCTTCTATATAAAAAATTATTACGAAGCTCTACATTATAATAAAATATTTTTAAACTTAATTTAATGATTTCTTCTATACAAAATTAAGTTGACTTTTTAATATAAAAAATAAAAAGGATATAATTTGACAAATGTTATGAAGAGAAATATAATTCATATATGTATTTATTTTACTATAATAAATAATTGATATAAAGTGTATGTCTATTATGTTAAAAAAATATTGTACTCTCTTTCTATCATTTTGTTTCCTTTGTTAAGTCTTATATTTTTCTAACTTCTAAGTAAAGACCACACTTATATTATTTTTTTCATTTTTTTATGGTTAATATAATTTTTTTCTTAATTTACTTAGAATTTTTCTAAGATCACAAACTATAACCTTATACAAAAAATAAAAATTTAAAATTACACAATTTTTTCAACATGCTAGCTTCAACATTAAATTCTAAAATTAAATCATATTGTTTAATAAATTCAAATGCAAATATTCAATTAATACTATGAACATTACTTATGTTCTTTTAAGTTAAGGGTAATTTTATATTTATTTAACAGGTACACACGGGCCTGAAGATCTTGATCCCAACTCACCTAGTTTATTAAACAGAGACAAATTTCTCTTTGTCTTTGTCATCATTGAGAAAAAATTTCTCCAACAAACACTTAAACGAATATTTTTATTATTTGTATCAACAATAACATATTATAATAATTTCTGTCTTGGTATATAAGAAATAATTGAAAATATGTTTTTTTTCTTTGAATTAGTTGAGTTAAACGACTGAGCAAATGAGACAAGAAAAGGAGTATATATTTTTTTTAACATAATAGACATCTAAAATATATGAATTATTTGATAACGTAAAATAAATACATATATTCCAACGTGCTAGCTTGTAATTCAATTCATAGTGCCCTAATGCTCTTAAAAAAAAAACCAATAGAGAATGTGCCATATTAATAATACAAAGATTTTGCTACGTGAAAAAATTCATAGCCAGGCCAACGACACATGTTCTTGGTCACGTCAACTTGAAAACTAAGATGACAATGTTCAAATTATAGTAGATGAAAAATGCAATATTTTTAGAAGAACCAAAACTGCAATTAAACCTGACTTTATACTTTAGATTCTTGAGCAACTACAACTGTATACTTAATAAAAGATTACACATAGCAATCGTATTGTCATATAATACATTCACAGATCACAAGCCTTCACGAAGGCGGGTCATTGAACGAGGATACATAGCCTTAATCACATATAAGAAAGCCATCTTGTTCTCGACAGAAAGAACATCTAGCAACCTAGCTATTAGAGAGTTGAAAGCAAGAATGCTGACTACAAGGTAGCATTAAAAGGACAGTGATCATTTTATGGAAAATATATTTTCGGATAATTTGTTACATCAAGTATGTGGAATATTAGGCAATTCAGTGTTGGGAGAGCCATATTACATCCTGGACAGCAGATGTAGCCAGCAAAAAGCAGCCAATGAAAGTGAAGGCTATTGAGATGGCAACATGGTCACAAAACTTATGCAAAGGCTTACAAAAGTTTGGCAGAGCTGTATGTCTAATTCCAGTGCGATTCAGATTGGTCACCCCAGATGCAGCAGATCCAGCACTCATAAGTGCATAAGCAAATGCCTGCAATTTGAGCACAATCGAACCCTTACAAAGTAGCACTTCAGCACAAAGTGAAGAACCGCATATTAAGAAGGAGCTAATCATGATTAATTTCAAGTCCTAAATTGAATGTAAAGCTAGAATGATAGCAAATTCAATTATAATGCACAGAGGAAGGCAAAATAAACAAAGTGCAATTTATGTATGCTTCGTCTTAACAAAGAAGAAATATGAACTATCCTCCGCGTGTCTGCATTGAACAGCAGTTTAGATGATCTCCAAAATTTGAAGTCTACAAATGTTGACACGAAAGACAATGCTCGAAGAAATGATGAAATTGTCAACGTGACATATATCTATTTAGGGGGTAAAAATTAACCCGTTGTCAATCAAGTTTGAAGAGATGCACTCCTCCCTCAATCAGCATATTAGTAAATAGTTAGAAAAGCTACTCCTCCTGTTTTCAGTGCCAAGTAAACTAGACCTCACTTTCCAAAAGAATTGAATTTTGCTTCTAAAAGATTTTGCTTGTTGGCTACAACATTAATGCTAACTCAAGTTCTGCTGGATTTTCCCCCATGGTAATGGATTTGTTATCTATAGTCACAGCAATTATCCATAAAAATAAGAATATTAGGATACAGTCGATGAATTTTAGCACATATGATAATTTAGGAACGACAAGTATTTCAAGTCAAGAGGAGGATTGCAGCAAATGCGATCTCGCTTATTGCTCTATGTTTCGGCCCCCACTAGTTTTATATTTTGCCAATTAAATTTTATCACAAGAAAAATCTTAAAACTATGTATCACTATACCTGATCCCCAGCAAAAATAAGCCATGCATGATTTCTTGAGGGAATCACTGAAGACTTCCTAAGAAATCTTGATGTGCCAATGAGTAGTTGCAGCAAGGAGTGAGCCGCAACAGCAGCAGAAACCCCAACAAGATATCTGCCAAGACAAAATGAGTAAACTTATTTTTATATATAAAATTAAAATAATGAATAAGTTTTAGAGGTTATACTTTCAATTTGAAGTTGTCGTAATTATTTTTGAGTGTATCATAAACAAGCACAGGACCAGTTATAAATCAAATTCAAAAGCAAGTTTAAAATAGGAGAGTCAAAAGATTATAGTTATACCAACATTACACAAGCCATAAAAAGATCAATTTTAAATAGTAGCTAGTTTCAGGTTTTGCTGGCAATGTTTTTTAAGTACTCTCAAAGGGTAAGAGGGAAATTTAAAAAATTGCTAAATTTAAAAGGATACCAAAGGCAAAGGGACAAACAAACACCAAGAAAAGTGTTGAAGAGAGGAAAAAGATAAATTCCATCACGGGCCTGTTTTCTGTTCAATCAAATGATGACATGACAAACAAACCCCCCCAAGATCCCACTTTTTACGGTCGGTCAATTTTGTCGACAACCCAGTTACTAAATCCTTAGTCCGAGGACATTGTTGGCAAACAAACACACTCACACACAAAAAAAACATTAAAAAAGAAAAAAGAAAAGCAAACTCTCATGGACTTGTGCTTGGTTACCAAGAAAATGCAGCAAAAGAAAAGAAAATGTGAGAAAATGAAGTAACATTTTTTAATATGAATTTGATTAAAGCCAATATTCAGAATTTAACTCGATCTGATCATTTCCTTCATATTCTTCTCAACTTATGAAGCAGTTTTTCAGTTAGTTCAGACTTCAGAATCACAAATTCCATTGCCTTTTCCTTTTCTCTCTCTTCTGACAAAACAGAGTGGGAAAAAAAAAAGGAGGACAAAAGAAACCCATTTCTTCATGAACAAGAACAACCCATGAAATTAGCAAATCAAGAAAAAAGAAAGAAACACACCCAGTAACAAAATAAAAAACCAATCTTGAATAACCAGAGACACCCAGAGAGAGAGAGGAGTAGATCATGGATGGAGCATTTAGCAAAAACTGAAGAAGCTTACTCGAATGACTCAGAGAAAGACCACTTGGAGTGGATAGGTAAGAGAAAGCCATAGATGGAGACAGTGCTAGCTTCCTTGGCAGTCACCATGAATGAGAGCGCAATCACAGAGCTGGCCATGCACAACACCCTCAGAATCAACTGCAACGCCTCAGCCCTCCGGCGCCGCCGTGTCCCCGCGGCGGCTCCGACGAGGGGGCCACTCATTGTGCCACTACTCTCCAAAGCAGCCACCTTGGAGTCCTGAAGGGTCTCTTCTGGTATTCTCTGGTCACTCACCATCACCATGTTTCAGAGGAGCTGCCAAGCTTGCTTCTGCTGTGTCCTCACCTGTTTTGCTCTGCTCTTTTTCTTTCTTTTATGTATATATATAAATGGTCTGACACAGTTGAATGATTGTGTGTGTATGGTGGTGGGGCTGTGTGAATGAATGAGCTATTCTGGTGTAGGTGTTTAATGGAATTGGAGCCTCAGAGAGTGAGAGAGAAGGAGGGTGAGATTCGTGTGTGTTGCCATTGGAGCTTTCACACTTTTCTCTCTCCCGTGACTTGTCCTACTGTGTGTACATATATTCCTCAATTAATGTTGGATAAAAATTTAAGTTAAAGAGAAGGTATGTCCAATTTAAGGTTAGAATATATCATTAATTTTGATGAATATTTACAGTAAAGTTTATAAATAATTACTAACGAACGACATTGAATTCCAACTTAAGTTATATTTAATATGAACGAACGAAACATCTAATCAATTGAGTCAATTTCTAGTAATATATTTTTAATTATATGATTTTGTTCTTTTTACTTAAAAAATTAACTCCTTTGCTACACGTAGAGGTAGAGCTTATAGATGGACAAAAAGAAAAAGAAGAAAAGCTGTCGAGGATTTGAATAGGTGGAATAAATTAAGAAGTTTTGGTAGAAACTTTTTAATTTTTTTGTAAGATAAAAGAATAGTAAAGCGTAAGGAAAGGTATATACCGAGAAAAAAGAAACTAGTTGTTGAACTCTACAAGGTCAAACTAATATATTATGAACAAAAAATATTGTGGATTCTTGTCATTCTATGATTTTATGTTAGAAGATATCATATTTAGAAGATAGGGCGAAATGAAATAATTTCAACTGAAGATGAAAACTACTGCTTTTATAGTTCGTTCATTGAATTAAACATTAACTTCGCATCCACATTCTTGAGATATGCCGTCAATCCCTTGATTATACTATAATAAACAACATGCTTGTATTTAGGAGGAAAAAAAAGATAAGAAATGAATTGCTGGTAGCGTAGGAGATAAAGAGTCATGCTAAAGTGAAAATACATTAAAAAAAATGATATTCTTCATATTATTAGATTTAGTTTTATAATTATATAATGTTATATAAATATTTTTAAAATGTCTATAAAATTTAATAATATCAAAATCACGTTTTTTCGTTTATTTAACTTTTCCAAAAATATATCAAATATAAAAACACTACCTTATGAGTAAAAACAAACAAAGATGAAATAAAATAAGAAAGGCAAAACCACCAAATCACCAGTATGGAAAGCATCTTCACTTGGCACACCTATAGAAGAAATTCGGAGGTGCCTACCCACCAAGGCAGCACCCGTGACTGAGTGACATCGTCACAATGTTTTTTTTTAATCTACGAATGTAATGCTGTTGAATTGAAGTTTAGTTTTTCTGTTTGTAAATTTAAAGCGTTTTCGATTTTTCTCTGAATGTTCACACTGCTCAATGACCCTTGAGAACAAGTTAGACGATATCTCTACGAAATTGGAGCTCCTCTAGCGCCATTCATCAAAGTTGCATACATCATCTCTAATCTGAAACTGCAGAACTCTGGTATTTCCACTACTAGCTTTGGACTTTAGGAGCCAATGCCCATGTCACAAGAGGATTCAATGGGGATTTGCATTTTTTTTAAAGATTTGATAAGTATATTTTAAAGAGGAAAATATATAATGATAATCAGTGATAAAAAAATTAATGATTTAAAACTTTTTAAAATATAAGCACGTGTATAATAAATTATTATTCATTTCAACCGTTATCATTCTTTACTTTATTTTTTAAATTCCAGTCAAAAAATTCAAATCCTTTCTTTTCGTAGATTGATCAAATCAAATTTCAAAGTGTTTTTTTTAATGTGAACAAGAATTTGATAATAAGAAATATGTTTGAAAAAAATTAATTTTTTTTTAAATAAAATTTTTTAATTAAAATTTATTTTTTTCCAAACAATTTTTTTAATTAAAATTTATTTTTATCTAAAATTTAACTTGTTTATTTAAATTGTGTAAAATTGATTATAAGTTAAAATTATTTTTTTATTACCTAAAAATAATTTTTTTAAAAAAAAATTTTATTTTGAGCTTTTGATTAAGTGATTTTACCTTATTTTAAAAATTTTGGTAGATAAATATTTTTTTGCTTTCAAATAAATAATTTTTTTAATCATTTCATATATCTTTCAATAATTTAATACATAAAAATTATTCATTTTATACAATTCAAAAAAAAAATCTTAAAATAGATTATAAATTAACATATTTAAACAAAAATTAATTTTTTTTATATATACACATAATTAATTTTTAACATAATTTTTTTTTACATTAAATTTTAACACACACCAAGTGTATCAGTCTCATTGCACACTCCTAAACCAAAGATGTCAAATCCATTTCTGGTAAGAAAACATTTTTCTTTGCAACACAATAATCAAAGCACCATGAAACGATGAAAGCAAATTCGAATACTAGGTTTCTTTGGTTTATTTCCGTTAAGATCTTGCAATGAAATCAAAGCAATTATTTCCACTCGGAGTTTTTTTATTTAGAAAACATAACAAATTAAAAAATTCCATGTTTAAGTGGAAAAGTTACAAATTATGACCAATATTTTTTTTTACCTAAATATAGACAAAATTATAAAAAGCAGAATAACTGAACTCAAAACTTGTAAATTTTTACTAAAATCATGTAAAACCTCCCACCATGTAACTCAAGTAACATTTTTCCTTCCTGACTAGAGTTTTTAATTGACTCTGAGTTTCCTTGATAACACTGCAAGTGAGTTTTTAAAAGTTTATATCAAATCCAGTCTTCACAAAACCATTTTCCATTTAGTTTAATTTATATCCTACAAAATAATGATTAAATGTTGTTCAAAGGATGAAGAGAAAACTTCGTATTACATTACTCAATTTTCAGTTAGAATATTTTTTTTCATAATTTGATTCATATTATTATATAAAACTGTCTTAAGCAAACATTATAATTATTTTTCCCCTGAAAAAGGATACATTACGATATTTGCATCTCGGAATTGGGCTTAGATCAGGTCCAGTTTACATGACTAAGCAGAGGCTGGCTCATTAACCAACGAGGCCTATAGTGGTTTGTGTAGGCTTGAAATCATACCCTTACCCCCCCCCCCCCCAAAAAAAAAAGTTTAAAAAAGAAAATGCATTTCGTGTGCATTACTGCATTTAGTCCTCTGTAATCTGAACTTTATTAGCAATATTGATCATTAACATCACTCAAATCTTTGAAGAGAAAAAAAAGAGGGAACAAATATACAAGTATGTAATTAATTCGTCCCATGGCAGTGTGGCACAAAATTCAAAATGGTGCAGAAAGGGGCTCTTTTAGGTTAATATGATTTGGGTTTTCAGTAGTGCACGAGCATTGGCATTGGCATGCTTTCTCATCAGTGATCACTTCAGCCTTCTCCGTGCAATCAATTAGCTTCTCAACTTGGCCTTCATTTTCATCCATCTGCCTCACCTCTTTTATTGGATGTATGAGTCCCTTCATTGACAACAATAAGCATTATTTTAGTGATAAGATAAGTGGTGCAATAAAGAAATATATGAAATTGCCCAGGTTGGGAAATCATACCTCAATAAACAGAGCTGAGGCTTGACTTGGTTCCAACTTTTGAACTACCTCTGCAGCTACTTCCTGCATGAAACAACAGAAATGATCAAGATAAGCCTCCATAGTCCATGGGGGGCTGCTATGATAAATATTAGGAAATTGCGGGCTCCAAAGTAAACCAAATGAGACTCAAGACCAAATGATTGTGAATGAATAATGAAATCGGATATTAACTACCCTTGCTTGGGTGAGCTGCACTTGACTCAAGGTCCTAGGCTCCAGCTCAATGGAGCAACAGATATTTGCCATAAGTAACAAAGAAACCCAGATTCGATCTCCAGAACAAATAATTAGATGTGTAGCAATTGCAGCCCATCACCCAAAGCAATGTCTCTTCCTGTATAGATTGCTCATAGATTTGCCTATTTATAACCAATCAGAAGCATGATATTTTTCAATACATTCACGGAGTCTTTAGGTCATTGGACAGAAGTTTGTGGCCATAAAGCAAAGCAAACTTAGCTGAGCCCTTGCACATCCCGTGGTTCAGTTTAGGACAAATTTTCATCCTCCCTTGTGACCTCAAATGCTCTAAAGTCTAAACAATCATTTCACAGGTCAAGATCTCTGTTTATAAAGTCTACCATTGGTTGGATTGTGGCCTGAAAAAATAGGAAAAGGGAAAAGGGTGCATATTCATATCAGCCTTTTCATCCTCACATTAGCTTTTTGGTGATTGGTGGGAAGTTGGTTCCCGTCCTTTGGGCATAATTAAGCGCAAGGCTAATTGAGGAAACAAAAATGTAATCACAAGGTGCACATCACATTTGATTAGACATGTTCTAGGGTCTGATAACCCACTGGACCCATCCATTTTGGCCCATGAGCTTTGTCTTATCTCAGGCCATGGGCTCAATCCTACGCCTAAGAGCTAAGGCTTAGGCAAATACACCGTAGTTTTATATTATATTATAGTAAAAAGGATACCGGTAAACAAAAAATAATAAAAAGATATGAAGGCAGGTACGGGCCATGATATGATACTGTTTTGCCTCGGGAAAAAAAAAACCAACATATTGCGGGTTGCTTTGAATCACATATATAACGAACTAATAAATTTTGGGCTTAATCTTAACTGGCTATGACTCTCGTTGAACCTTGTTTTGTCACTGACCAAAAACACACTCTAAGAGGATGAAGCAGAAGGCAATGGAAGTTCATGGAAGAAAAAACACACTCGTTGAACCTTTCAACCTGTACAATTAGATGTGCTCAAGTCCTAATTGCCTAGAGGATGAAGCACGGTTTCTTCTAAAACCAAAAAAAAAACAAGAGTAAAGAAGTAAACTGCAATAATACGTTGCAATAACCAAATTAACGATTAGAGCTGACTTTTCACGTTAGATCCCTTTCTGAATGGTATATATTTTTTGTCCTTCTTTATTAGAAGCTACTATTAACACACCATTACAACTAACAATATAATTATGCACAACAGCAAATAGGTGTTAAGAATACCAACATGACTTATAAGAATACCAGCAGGACTTTTGGAAAATATACATAGTCAAATCTGCCATAGGTAGGCGATAGCCATGTTGCGTTTTAATCTTTTGCAACCTAATTAGATATAGACCATCAAACTGGCTCGCTATCCCTTCGCCAAAAGGTGGGTCAAACATATATATATCTGTCATGTGGAACTCGATCAGAAAATAGATAGTAGGCGCTAGCTCTATGTAGTTGAAAATTAAGGCCTACGATCCCACTCTCTCCTTTTAAACTTAGATAGCTGCTATTCTTCATGTAATATTCGGCATCAATCGCGCACATGTCTTTGTTGTCCAACTTAATTTATGTGAACTGCATACTATAATAAATCCTGCCAGTGCCAGGTAGCAAGTTCACCCACTCGAATCAGAACCTAATGCCATATTTGAAGGAAATCACAATTCATATATCCTCGGCACGTGAAGCCAAGGTTACAAGTTACAACTTACAAACAATGGGTTTAATACTGAAGGGTTAACCCTTAGGCCTCTTCAACTTTGACCTTACAATTTTCCCCATTTTAATGCCACTGGCCTCGGCCTCTACTTACCACAATATTTTATTCTTGCAAGCCAAAATCACCCAACGTGCGTACCCCAGCCAATGTGATATATATATCTCCTATTGATCATTCACGGACTCATTTTTTTAAGTGTTACTATGTTAATGTTTCCGTTATTTTCGATAGTTAACACGGGGGAGTAGTTATTACTTATTGGTATAGCAATTCGTATAGTATTGAAAAGCTTATCATAGCTACAACGAGCCGTACGTTTAATATGGTAGAGATTAACCACCAATTAAGTTTATTAATTAATAATAATATATAATAAAAAAAGAGTCTGTCCACTATAGAACTTATAGGTACATATAGCATAGTGAGCTCCAACCTCTTCACAAGTTTGGCTGTATCGTATCAGAAATCCAAGCTTTGCTTAAGATGGACTGGGAAGTCAAGCTTCAGCACATCCTTCGTGAAGCCAACAAATGTGCCGACCTAATTCTTGGCTAAGCTTGGAGCCCAAAATGATGATATCTTCGGGTCTTGCGGTCTCCCCCTCAGGACTTGGAAGCTTACTGCTATATTATGTTTTTATTGGACGAGTTTAGAAAATAAAAAAAAGGGAGGGTAATTTTTTATTTTTAAATTAAAAAAATTATATAAGATTTATATAGAAAAAAATTAGAAAGTTATCCCATAGTCTCTCATTTTATTTTTTTATTTTAAAAAATTATTAAAAAAGAAAAATATTTACCTAAAATTAAAAAATTACCTCTCATCTCCTTTCCTATCCCTCTAAACCTACCATTAACTGAAGCTTTTTGACCATACTATAGTTGTTCCCGAAAGTTATTATCAAAATATTGTCATTTTAAAACTTATTTTTAATATATTACTGTTTTTGCCACATAAAAAAATATATATATTTTTCATGTAAATATGTTATATACGTTGGCGCATCCATGTAGGATATGTCAAATGCGTTGACGCATCCATGTAAGATACACCATGCACATTGGAAGATTAAAAAAAAATTTACGTGACAAAAAAAACAATATATTGAAAATAAGTTTTAAAATGACAATATTTTAATAATAACTTCTGAAAACATATGTAGAATGATAAATAAAAAAAAAACCCTTAGCTGAATCGTTGGGGGTTGTCTTCATTAGGAGTTAGGGTTTTTTTTGTTTTCCTTCTCTACTGTACCAAAAAAAGACATATAGCGTAGTTTGTTTTCCGTGAATATAGATTCTATGAGAATCACATTTA
This sequence comes from Styphnolobium japonicum, assembly GCA_023212625.1. Lineage (NCBI taxonomy): Eukaryota > Viridiplantae > Streptophyta > Magnoliopsida > Fabales > Fabaceae > Styphnolobium > Styphnolobium japonicum. The sequence goes on along the minus strand of JALBWW010000007.1, from coordinate 5,089,279 downwards.
TTAGGAAGATTATTGAAATAATTTAGAAATCACTGTAGGCTTTGTTGGATAGGATCAAATCTTTTATCATGCATCTTTTCCTTTTCCTTTTCCTAATTCAGCCTTCTCAATTAAATATTGGAAATTCAGCCAAAAAAATTTTCAAAAAAAAAAAACACATCTTTCTTAATTAGAAACAACATATTTCATTTCACCCCAAGTAGTTGGGCCATTGGAGTCATCGTAGAGGAGAGAACTTGTACTCAATGTGCTCTCTGATATGAGGCTGTGAAGTTTTTCCTTTACAATTTTATCAATTGAAAGTTGATTGAGTTGATAAGTAAGTTTCCTTCTACAGAATAGGACGCAAGTTTAAATACTAGTAGGAGTCACTCTAATTGAGAGACAGTAAAAAATTTTGTATTTTAAGTTAACGATCTTAGACTAAAGAGCCTAAATAGCTTAACCTGTAAAAATATTACAGAGTGTCACTCAACTCAACTCAAAGAACTAATTAAGCGGTTGACAAAAATTCATAAACATGTTTCTTAATTAGCGACTTTTTGTTGACTTATTAAATATTTAATTGGGATCGGAAACAGAAAAGTGGAAAAAAAAAAAAAGATTTGAATCCCGTTGCATAATGGGCCAGGTAACTTTCAATTATAATTCGCCATTAAAGTTCCACTAAATGACATTTTCCATACCTCATAACAAACATACACGCCCTAAATGAAAATAACAGATAGTGATTTGAATAAATGTTATCCACAATACCCATGAAGAGGTTGGAGCCAAACCACGATGGAGGAAGTGTACGTATACCACACAACTTTTCCAAGAAGCCATAATGTTGCTTGCTAGCTTTGTTTATCACCTAACGAAAATGACTTACCAATGACCCTGAATATAAACCTGTGACTAGTGCCAACAAAATCACTTTCCATAAATTTTAAAAAAAGAATCCTAAAGTTACGAACTTTTTTTATCTATAAGTATGAGTTATGCAAGAAAAAATAACATTTTTCCTTTTATTAAAATTCTCTTCTTCCTAGTGAAAATAAGATTTGATCCCAAATTGTTACCCTCTCACAAAAGGCTTTACCAACTAAACCCATTAACACCTACAAATTACACATAATTTCAACGTGTATGATACTCAAATACATACCAATACCGAAAGGGAAAGAAAAATCATAGTTGTATGATCAAACTGGCCTAGACTATCTGAACGTGGAAACCCATGAACTGACCTTTTGGCTGGTTCAATTAGAATTTGGAATTATTTTTCTCATCAACTCGGTCAAACCCGCTTCATCCAACCCAACTCGCATGACTTAATTTTCATTAAAAAAAATTGTTTGATAAGAAATTTATACTTTAGTGCATCTTACTAGAGTTATGTTGTTATTTGCTTAAAAACATGTGAAAAATGAGTTTATTTGTGTTATTAGTTGATTAAAAATATGTTTGTGTTGTTAGTTGATTAAAAAATTTTATTTTATTGTATTGCATTCTAATATTAAATTATGTACTTTTTAAATATTGGATCTAATTAAGTTGTGTTCTATTAAAAATATGAGGTACTTTTTTATATAATAATTTTTTATTCTTTGTTTGGATTTTCAGGTTCAACTGCTAGACCTATAGTCAGACCGCTAACTCGATGACATGGCCTTCTGACTAGGTCGACCACTGGTTTGAGTCATACAACTACAAGTAAAACATTTTATGATTTAAAAAAATGTTTAAAGACAAAAATGAAGTGAATAGGGCTATCAAATGAGTTAGTCTGACCCGTTTAGGCCCCCTATGACGAGTTGTGGGTTAAACGGAGCGGGTCAAAACTGCTCGTGTTTAAACGAGTTACAAATCATTCAACCCCACTCATCTTGCATCAACTCGTGGGCCTAAACGGGTCGGCCATGAAATTGATTTTTTCTAACTTGTAAATTTTGATAATAATTTAAACTAAATAATCTCAAATCAAATATTACTTTACATATAAATAATATTTAATACTTTCATCTCATCCAAAGGGTTAAGGGAGAATTCAAACAAATAAATGACACAAAACTTATGAAGTTGAATGAATATGTTCATGTATGGGACGTGTCACTGCTAGCTTGTACAATACGTGCACTTTGTATTTTTACTTGAGAAAATAGTGTTTAATTAACTTTTAAATTTTTAAATTAAATTTTTTTATACAACCAAATTGAAATTTAAAAAGATAAAATAAAATTATGCAAAGGCTTGTGAGGCCCGCAAGTTGACCAATTTAACTCGCGAGTTAAATGATCAATTTAAAATTATTCACATTTTTACGGAATACTAATTTTGAAGTCTGATTCGTATAATTTATGCAGATAAACAGATTAATTTGACAAATTTAACGTATTTTGATGACCCTAAAAGTGAGCCGGATACATAATTACTAGGATGCCCCTGATTGTGCCTTTTTATCATAAGGGCCCAAAAAGAGGGTCATATTTCAGAGTGTTAGTAAAGGCACACAGACTATGGACTCAGGGAGTGGGGTGGGTGGTGGGAGGGGACAAGAACACTTATCAGCATCGTCTTTACACACATAACATGGAAAGATCCCTTGACAATGGGGCATGCAGCAGCAAAGCCATATCGTGAAATTTTTGGATATATTATCAGCAACAGCAACACAGAGGGAAGGCAGAAGGTATCAGTCATGCACGTCGTCACGTAGCGCATGTGCTGGGTTTCATCGCCCACATGCTCTCTCTCTCTCTCTCTCTCTCTCTCTCACACACACACACACACACTCTCTCTCTCTTTCGTATCCATTCATATGTTGCGCTGCTTCTTCATCGATCATAACTTCGGCAGTCTCATCCATCATATATAAGTTAATAGTATGAATAAATTAAGATTCGGCAGTCTCATCCATCATATATAAGCTAATAGTATGAATAAATTAAGATTGGGCAATGCCGACACTGGCCACACACCAATATGTACATACAGTGTACTTTGTTTGTACCCTTTCTTCAATTATATCGTCGCTTTGTGAAAGGCTGAAAGCTATAATAAGTATATGTTAGGCATATACCTAGCCATGCAATGCAATGCATGGAAAGCTCCTTTTGCCTTTTTTTTATAATTCTCATTTGAAAATTGAACGTCACAATCACATAGTCTTCTAAAAGTATGAACAAATCAACGAGCTTCTCGATCCATTCTTTAGGTGGTAATTAGTTCTCAGCAAAAAAAAAGTGGTAATTAATTAGTTTTTTTTTCTTCTATTTTTGTCTTACTCGGGCAATAGCCTATAGGTAGTAACTATCAAAAGAGGTACTTAACAAATAATTTTATCCCGAATTTAATTAGGAGGATGAAGGTGACTTATAATGTCAAAATTAAGTTCAAAGAAAATAAGTACTATATATATTTTTGGTTAACAAATATATCTCATATTTATATTTTGCTCAAAAACATCAATTAATGTGATTTCCGAATGACAATACAAGTATAATATATGTTCGGCATTTTATTTTCAGAAGTACTATATACGAAGGAAAAGGGGAAGTGAGTTAAAAACGGATTAGTGAACATTTTCATCCCTGTCCATTACTTCTCATTTCTCTATTATTTTTAGTTTTCTACTACACATATACGCCAGAAAGGAATCTATTTTTAGTTCATATTTAGTTACTTTATCTTCTATGCTTTTTACTTCAGATTTTGTAGAAGAAAAGAAAATAATAATTAATATTAGTACATAGAGGCTCAATTTTTACAAATAAAAGATTAGGAAAAATTAGCAACACAAATTTGAAGGATCTGTGAACCTAGTAAGCATAGTAGCACGATGTAATCAAGCTTGAATTAGTTAAAAATTGACTTTGTTGATCGCCATGTTTAATGGCAACCTAGGAAGACGAATATCACATATATAATTGACCCATGAATAGTATTTTACTGTGTATATGTAATGAAAGAGTACGTGGAGCCCATGGAAGAGGAAATGTCTAGGATCGGGTGGACAGTTATATCAGCCCTCAATGTGTACCTAATTCTTTGTTTATTTATCACTCCCCCACAACTCAACTCACATGACCATGTTGCACCATTTTGCAAGCTAAGCAGCCATTTCTTCTTTTAACTCCGTTTAATATTTTTTTGCCCCTCCCACGCTGGTTTCATAATTCCCTTCTTCCCTTTTCTTTAACGCACTTCTATGTAGATGGTACGTACAGAGGACGATGTGTAACTGGCTAGTGGCTAACCATGAAATCTTTTAATTTCATATTTTCACTGAAATCCATGCCATCCTTTTATTTCATAGTTCTTTCCTAATCCCCGGTAATTTGGGTCCTCGGTAGTCATTCACAAGTCACACAACCAAGAACTTCAGTTCAAGATTAAAAATTGTTGGTATATATAGTCTTTGAACCCTTAGAGTGGTGGTAAAAATTAATGGGTGTTAGTGTTAGTTCACATTGGAATATCGTCCGCTAACAAGAAGCTCATGAAGTATCAATATCCAGTGACGGATCCGAATTTTTTAGTCTCTTGAGACCAAAATTTAAAATTATAAAATATTTAATGATATATTATTATTAAAAATGTATACACAAATTATAATTGTTTTAATAACTAAGGGCATTGAGGACAAATCAACATAATTAATGGGACAATAATATAAATTATATGTATTATTATTACAAATTATTGAAAGATACATAGGTCAGAGAATTATATATATATATATATATATATATATATATATATCATGTTAAACTCCTTGTGAAAAAGAAAGAAAAACTAGAATTACATCAATCCACGAGGAGTTTATAGAAATGATGATGATGAGTAACCCACTTTTTTGATAAGGCAAAAAGATCAGCACATTGTTTCATTATTACCAATTGACCAAATTATGTATCGAGCAACCATCGTTTTCTGCTAATTTGTAATTATGAATATTCAAATTCCCTTGGTGTGTAGTGTAGGCACTCTGGGTTCCATGCTTTTGTATGGCCCGTTGGTTTTTAGAAAAGTGATGCAGCAATTTATTTATTTATTTTTTTCTTTTACATATAATTTCTTCTATATAAATTGATGCTTCTTTATCTTTTTATTTTTCTCAGCAAATATTTTAAGCTCATTTTTTTTTCCTCCTTGAAGTTTTATTTATCCTGATTTCTAATAAAAATAAAATTCTGATTCTAAAGTTGCCAAATTCGGTAAAAAAACAATGAAGAGTAGAGAGAGATTCTACGACCCAATGAAGCTCTTCTACCCTATTTCATCCCCGTGCCTTAATTCTACAACTTATTCTTTTTCTTTTCTGACTTCTGCCATAAAGTGGGATAAAAAAAAAAAAGCTACAAATTCAAATTTATAATTATAAGACAAAAATTTTCAAAGTGAAAAGAAAGAAAGAAAAAATAAAAAAAGGAGTGCTGGGCCCTCTGGTTAAACTTAGAACTAGAACCCCACCCTAAATTAAACTAGTCTAGCAGGCATTCACTAGATCACATGCCTAAAATCTGGGCCAGTGTGGTGATGGATCAAGTACTCATCTCCACCGTTGGATACACCGAAAATTGAACTCTGACTGATCAAGTGTTGATGCTGATGCTGATGCTGTCGCTGCAACTCCTTCTGCCTCCGCAGCTCCAAAACCTTCCTATGCGAATTGGAGTGCTTCGCCGACACGAACGTCGGGCTCGCCGCCGGCCTATATTCCGGCACCAACCTCCCGGACTTGAACCGGACCCCGCATGCATTGCACAGCGTCTTCGGGCCCATGGGCCCGGTCCGCCATTGCGGGGTCTTATCCGCGCCGCAGTGCACGCATTTCCGCCCCGAACACTCCGAATTCGAGCCCTCCCTCTTCTTCGCCGCCGCCGCCGCCATGGCCTGCTCAGCCGTCTCCGCCGCCGGCGTCACGAGGTGAAGGAGGCGCGTGGACCAATCCCCGGGCGCGGCGCGTGAACGCTTGCTCCGTGCCTTCCCCGGGAACGGGGTTTCCGGGTGGAGAAACGGTGCGTTTCGTGCGGTATCGTCTACAGCGAACGGTGGGAGCGTTTCGGAGGAAGAGGACGAGTCCGGAGTCTGGGGTTTCGTGCCAATGGCGACGGAAGCGGTGGCGCCGGAGAGAAGTTTCAGCGTTTTTAGCTCTTCCTCCGCTGAGAACGAGTCTTCCACGAAGTTCGAGAGCCATTCCAGTTCCGCCATGTCGTCATACTGTTACAAAATCACGCACCGAGAAAAAAAAATTCAATTTTCGAATTTAACCAAATTCATGCCATTTTCACAGAAGAAAATGAAAATTTTAATTCAAATCATCATTTTCTGGTAAATTGTTGTTTCTTCTCGCAATTTACATTTTCTGAATGTGGCATTGGAAAAGGTTTTGTAGAAATTCAAACTTGGCGTGAGCGTGAAAGCTGTGAATTACCGGAACACAGAGTTCTCCGGAGAATTGAGGATCGCCGGCGAATCCACGAGGGACAATGCTGCCGGAAATGGAGGAATTGCAGCTGTTAACGGCGGTGACGGCGGAGGAGTCGGCGGAGTTGCCAGCAACATTATCGAAAAAACCGTCGGACATAATCACGTCTGCGTTAGAGAAATCAAGGAGGTCGTCGATGGCGAAGGGCTCGCCGGGCTTCTGGTCGCCGTGCCGCTTCTCCGGCGAGTATTGGTCTGCTCCGGCACCAAAATAGCCACCGACGAAGTATTCCGGCACTTCCATTTACGTAGAGATGGCCTCTAAGTTGCTGTTGTTTAGAGAGAGAAAGAAGAGAGAGAGAGCTCCGTTTTGGGAGGAGGATTGTGTCTGAGAGGGAGGTGGGTGGGGTTTTGAGGAGTAAAGGAATGGCATAAATGTAAATTCTGAAACAATGGAGCATCTTTTTTCATGCAGAGACATATATATATTTAATAATAATAGGGAAGTGACTTGTAAGTTCTGTAAAGTTAATTAACCACTTTCATTTTTTTTCTTTATTTGGCAATTCAGATTTTCTTTAGTAACGACCATGTAAGCTTTTCCTTTTTTTTCTCTCTCTTTTTATTTTTTTACTTTCGAGTATTAGTCTTTTAAAACAATTCGAAATTATTGTTGTTCTTACTTCTTCATTTCAATTTTGCCATTCAGTGAAGGAGTTGGCAAGTGTAGATAACGATAATAATGCGTTATAATTTTGGTCGATTAATGGATAACCATGTCACCAACTTCGCCTACATATACAGGCAGTAATCAAAGTGACAATTACAATTACAATTACACGCATGCATATGAAGTAAATAATTTGTAAGGTTTTAGGAAGAAAATATGTAGCTTCCCTATCATATAATTTATACTAATAAATAATATTAAAAATACCTAAGTGGATTTGTGATCAATGCGTTGTTTTTTTTATTAACTCATTTTTTGGTGCATCATTATTTGATTGCTCGATATATGAATTAGTCAACATATAGTTGAAGAAAATTATGTTTTAGTTGAATTGATAAAGTACTAGAATTCCATGCTAAGGAAATAGCAGTACTATTACTTTTGTTTTTGTGATTCTTTATTTTTTAACAATTGGTATGTCAGAAAAATGTTAATTCTATTACCAAAGTTCTGTATGAAATTGAAAAATAAAAAGATGAACAGAGAAAGGAAGAGGATTTAGTTGATGCAATGAATAGTGATCATGTGGTGTGAACAGGAATCAAGTGTTAAGCAGCAGCACAATGGTGGGCTGTCACTTAGAAAGAAAACAGCTATGGCCACAGACACATTCTGCTCACTTTCCTTAACGTTTCAGTTTGGGACACTCCATTGGGTGATAAAGTAAAACCACTTAGCAGAGACAATATTAGTTTATGCATTTATTTAGAGTGTAAATTATTGAACAATTAATGCCTTAATTAACAATGATTAAAAGGGGAAATTTAATGTTCAACAAATTCAACCCCTAAAGAATCGATCTCTTGCAGGTTTTGTCGCTGTGACTCCTCCAATAGTGTCCAAGTTTACAGCCGGATTCCTCTGCAGCTAATAATATTATTACTTCGGGAGATGTGCAAAATTTTAATTTAGTTCTTCCATTCTGATTTATTACAATAGTTTACTTCCATTAATTGTACTTTCTACCCTCTAGCCCTATCATCACCTCTTATTATATTCCCCTACTCACGTTTTAGCACGATGCTTACAGCTCAACTTAATCCAAACAAAGGCCATGATCTCATCCACGTGGCTCGTTAGGAAAATTTTCACTTTAAACTCTCCTGCTTCCTTCTAAAATGTTTCTATGATTTCTGTTTCAATTTAATTTTAATTTATTATTAGTTAAAAAAAATTATATTATTATTTAATAATATATTAATATATCATTAAAAATATTATACTTTTAAGATAAATTGTTATAATAGTCAAATACTTTTAATGAGTTAGTAATACATGATTGAGTGATAGTGTTGATAATAAATCAAAATTAAACTCTTTCTGTTCTTCTTATGAACTGTAAACCTTGATAGGTAATAACATAATGGATTTAATTTTAATTTATTATCAGTCTAATTTTTTTATACTATTATCTAATTATATGCTGACATATCATTGAAAGAGTTAGAATTTTAAAGTTATTATTGTCATAATCAAACTCTTTTAATGATTTGACAATACATAATTAAATAACAATATACAAAATTTTTATATTAACAGTAAATCAAAATTAAACTCTTTTTATTAAGAGGGGAAAATGAAATCTAATAGATTTTTTTTGGTAATTTAAATAGGGAACAGGTAGGTTATATTATTGTTTTTTATTTATAACATTGTGTTCATTTGCACTATTATACATTTGTAAGGGTAAATATGTAACTTAATTTCTGAAAAAAAAAATTATTAATAGTTTAATTCTTAAATTTATTCTTATGTACGAATTAATTCTTAAATTTATAAAATTCATATTAATTTAATTATTCTGTTATTTCTAGTTAATTAAGTTAAATGATAGCCCCTAACATGATTCATTAAGTGTATATGTATAATGTTTAATATAACATGGCACATTACTTAACACTTTCCTTGAAATATGACATTATTTTAATGTAGCAAGTGAGTGACTGAGTACTTTATGTATGACAAAATTATGATTCATTAGGCTAAAAAGACGTTGTATGTCAAGGAAAATGACTGAATAACGTGTCATATGTCACTTAAGACTATACATAAGCACTTAACGTGTCACGTTAGAGATCACTATTTAATTTGGTCAACAAGAGATAATAAAATAATTAAATTAATACAAGTTTTATAAAAAATTTCATTACTAACTCATATGCAATAATAAATTCAAGAACTAAACTGTAAGTAGGGAATACTTTTAAGGATTAAGTTGCATATTTACTATATTTTATAATAATCTTGTATAAAAAATTAATAATGGACGGCCATTGCAATAGGGTTAATTTTAAGAAGTAAATAGAAAACTTCATCAAGCGATTATGAATAGGATTAAAACTCAAGTGTTTGAATGATATGAATGACTTGTTTACTCTGATGTCTAATATGCACCTCAAAAGATTAAGTGCATGGATGCACCAATAAGTATCGGTCATTAATTAACAATACTAAAATTCATATATTAATCAAATGGTTAGGAGTGAATCAGTTTATCTGTTAAACAGGTTAATATCAATTTTGTAAAAAAGCCTAGGTTATTTATTTTTTAGGGCCTAATTTTTCATGACAAAAAATAAAAATGCAAAAATTATTTTACAAAAGTATTCAAATAATTAAGTTCATGGTATTAAAAAAAATTTTTAAAAACTTATTTCATGAAATCCAATAAATAAAAATATATTTTAAAAATTTATATTTCAATCACAATGTATTAAATATGTATTAATTTTTTTCTTCTAAATATTATAATTTTTGAAAATATTTTAATACAAAATAGATTTTTATTAAGATATTTTTAAATAAAATTAAATAGATGGCAGGACTGGCAGTCCCTTCATGGTACTTGCAAATATTATTAAAATATGTTAACAAACGAGATCACCCTTATAGTAGTATATTTAACTATCTTTCTTGGTTCTTTTGGAAAAATAGAAAGGCTTTTCGACAATAATTTGCACTCCACACTCAGAACCTTAATTGAAAGCAATCAACAAATTAACAAATGGGGAAAATGCTAAAGTCCATTTTTTGCACAATTAATTTAGCTTCCTGTAAGTCCAAATCAGTTCCCGTCACCAACCCATAAAAAATGCTAAAATCCCCACTAACATCCTTACTCATCCTAGCATTGCTCAACGTAAAACCTTTCCACCTATTCTCATCAAACAATATCTCATACAAATTCCTCACCTTGCAATTAAACCTTCGTGAAGGTAATATTTTTACACCCCTTCTTCTCCTCCTTATTCTATGCCGCATAATTATGTGATGTTACTTTCTTGATCCCTAGCTCATCCTTGAAATGGGCAACTTTGGCTATGCTATGCACCCAAACCTTAACTTTTTCTAAGATCAAAGGCTTCCCCTTGAAAACAATTGCCTCCTTCAACATCTGCGTAATGGGTCTTTTGTCTTTAACGATGACCTTGATGGCTTCACCTTCCCAAGCATAGGAGTGATTGGTAGAGGCAAATAAGAAATTAGTGGTGGATGAAAAGAACAGAGACTTACCTAAAAAAAAAAAAAACAAAATTGGATGTCATTCTTTATATAGGAGAAAACAAAGAAAAATTAATTAACATGGCAGGAGTGTGAGTATTAAAAAATGTAAAAAAAATATTTAAAACAAACATTGTCAAATCAATATAAAAAGCAAATGTTTTCAAAAATATTAAATTTATAATTGATGAAAAAACAATATATATATAGATATAAATAAAAAACTTTTCTTTATATGTTAAATTTTATTTTCATAAAATACATTAAATATAAAATAAAATATCATGAAAGTTTTAGTGATAAAGAAATTTTTTTTAAAATAAAATTAAAATAAATTTAAAATTTAAAAAAATTCATGACAGTAGGAGAAAAAATAAAAAAATATTTCATGAAGACAAAAAAAATAATTTTCATAAATTAAGCAAAAATAAATATAAAAATTTATTACAATTAATAAAATCATTTTCGGGTCATGTAACAAAAAAAAAGAAAAAAAAATAACATGGACTATACTGCAAAAAATGAAGAGTGAAGTCTTACACAAAAAGAGAAAATAAATCGATTATAATAAGTAATTTTGATGGAATATGGATACTCTTTCCCACTACAAATGCATAAAACGCTCCCTTATTTACTATTAAACTAACCCCTTCGAAAGAGAAATCTTATTTTTTTTAAAAAAAAAGAAGGAGATTGTCTAAGGTTATCATAATTGAATTTTAAAACATAATAGAATATAATTTAAATAAAAGGCTCATTATGGGTAATTGGATTAGTTTAATGGGTTACCTTGATTTAGGTTCATACTTCTCAACCTTATTCTTAAATGTGGTATATGAAATTTTATGAGGTGCACATTCTATCCTATTACAAGCAATGAACGAATTCAAAAATTCTATCCTATTACAAGCAATGAACGAATTCAAAAATTCTTCACAGCTAGTTGGGGCAAGAAGAATACATAAACATAAAAAATAAACTTTTTAAATGTTTATATTTATACATAAAAATGATTAAAAAATAAATTTATAGTGATTCCCTTTATATTTCTATCTTTTTAAAATATTGAATAATTTTTTTTCATTATTAATACTATAAAAAAATCTCTATGAAATTCTGCCCATTTTTGTTAACAGGAAAAAATATTTTCCTCTTTGTATGCAACTAAGTAACTATTTAACTATTCATTTACCACACTACGATTACGTATCAGATTTTTTATGATATTTATAACAAAAAATATTTTCTTAACTATTGTAGTCGTCACTGATAAAATTATTTTTAACATTCTTTATGAGTAATTATATATTGTCGTTGCACCAACAAAATTATTCTTAATATTTTTTATGATATTTTTTGCTAGGCAAGAGTAAGAGGTATCTAACTCACATTCAGAAAAGAAAGATGATGACATAATTTGAGATTTATGGAAAAAAAGGTCTAGAGTTTGTTCAAGCATAGAGGTTAATTTGGAGGCTTATGTGATTAAGTAATTCTTTTTTCACATGAGAAAGTTATTAACATAAAAATGATCCGCTAAAACTCATAATGAGGGCAAACTTAAAAAAAAAAAAAGAAAATATAGGGGCAAAAATGATCAAATAATAGTATAATAATAGAAAAACTTAAAAATTCAATGGAGACATGTGCCTCTACTATATTATACATGGATCCGTCCCCATTACAAAGATTTGAGTAAATGTCTCTCAGTTGATTTTATACCAAATTCTAATATAATAATTTAACTAAACTCAAATAATAAAAATATAATAAGATTAAGGTAAACATTAAAAAAACATAATCGTTATATATATCACCGAGCGTGCATGTGACTTTTTTTTTTTTTTTTGCCATAGCGTGCATGTGACTAATGAAGCTAGATTTTGGCAAAGGAAAATCATTATTTTGCAATTTTTTTTTTTGGAACTCTAAAAGTATACGTACCGACTTGTCCAAATTATTAAAAAAAAATGATGCAATATCATGGGGCTGCTGGTGTTATAGCAAGCATTTTATTTTATTTTATAGGAGAAAACAGGGATAGAGTCAGATGGGCCGGACTCATGCGACTCTGATCCCCAGGTTAATGAACCCCGGTAACTAGATAAGGGTTGCTTATGCTGTATTATTACCATCACGTTTTTTCTAATATATTTATATACATTTTTGGCTGTTCTTTTGTTTTTACTTGTTGCATGCAACTTCTAGGTTCTAAAGTTAAAAAAAAGCAAACGATATATCATTTTAAAGTGAAATCGATCCTCTTTAAAGAAAAAGAAGAAAGAAGCTTAGTGGTTGATTTAAGACTTTTAAGTTAATATAATAATATGTTGTTTTTTTTTTTTGGGGGGGGGGGGGGATTTGTGTGTAGTTGGTGTGGATTTAAATTAGAATTTAGAAATAGTGGGATGCAGGGAGCACGCGAGAAAGGAAGGAGAGGGGGTGTCAGTGAGCATGTGAGTGTGAGTGTGAGGGGAGGCTTCTCAATCAAGCTTCGGTTGGTTTCATATCCAAAGGCCAACCCAACCCAACCCCATAACGTAACATAACATAAAGTCATAAACGTAAGGGGGGAAGGAAAAGAAGTGGTAGCCAATTCCAGGTCGATGCTGGAATCTATTCAAGGAGGATGGGGTTTTCTTTCATTCCTCACTTTCCTTTGCTGCTTCCCCCACACGTGCTTACTCCTCACCATATCCTATCGCTAACATGGTACCTCGTGCACCACACATACAATAGCCTCCTGAGTTATCGTTTATCAATTTCTCATAGTATGTTTATTATGATAGAATGACGAAGGAGTCTCTTTATTTTAGAAGAATGACTATTCATTTGTTAAAAAAATATATCATGAAACGAATATTTCATTTCAACTATTATGAGTACAGATATGAGAATGACCATTTATTGTAAAATAAAATTAATTATCATTTTATTTATTTTCTTGTATATTTTATTTAATTATAATTAAATTTTATTATATATAATTTCATGTACTAATAAAACATAAAAATAGGACAACATAAAATGAATCTTATTATTGAGTGAATAAAAAACTCACACTAGGATGACAATTTCATTTTATATTTATTCATTTTATATTATAATTTCATTAAATTTATTGCATGTATCAAATGTACCCCCCCCCCCTTTAAATGCTCAATAAACATAAACATGCATCTTTCAAATTGCCAATGAAATTAAACTATATTGCGCATGAATATTCCTTTTTTTAGTTTTAGTGGTTCTTTGTTGACACAATCATGTGCCTTAGTGTTTGAGACAGTCCATATTAAATAAGCCCAAACAGGTGATTGGACATAGAAGTATAAGCCCAATGGACCAAGTGGTATTTGACTTTGAGGTGAGACCTTTTCTAGGAACTATTTTTTTATTTATCACTGCTGTACGCTTTTTTTTTTTTTTTTTTTACGAAATAGGTTTATCACCTCATTTTAGGAGGGAGATGCTAGGCTAAAGTAGAAGTAAATCTATGCAAGTTTCACTGCACATTATAAGAAATCTTAGATGTTATAATAAATGCTTGAAAGCGTTTTCATTTATTGTTATTCTATACATCAAGTACTAATAACACGGTCATGTAATATTAATATATTATACAAAACTACACTGCTCATGTCCAAATTTGGAAATTCTTTTGCCTAAAGTGAATTCCAATCCTGCTAAATTCTAATGCTATATGATTGCCTCTTTTATGCTATAGCGCACAATAGGCCAAGGCAATAGCTACAGACAGTAATGACCAAACAATTGACTGTCATGAATGCAGCCATTTCCAAATTTCGGGAATATATTTGGAATAGTTGTGAAAAAAATTATATTAAAAATTAATTATATATATAATTTTTAAAAAATTTAATTATGAAAAAATTAATTTATGTTTGAAATATATAAAATGATTAAAAAAATTATTTTAATTAAAAAATAATATTTATCTATTAAAGTTTTTGAAATAATTTAAAATTATTTAATTAAAATACTCAAAATAAAAACTCTTTTAAAAAAATTAATTTTTTGTTTATGAAAAATATAATTTTTACTTTAATTAATTTTATATATTTTAACTAAACATGATAAATTTTATACAAAATAATTTTTATATAAAAAAAAGTTATTATGAGAAAAAATTAATTTTTCTCCACCTCATCACTTGATCATAAAATTTGACGCACAAATCAAGCCCATTACAAATCTAGTCATCTACCAAAATAAAGTACAATGCCTTTTCAAATGAACATTAGAAGCTTAACCCATCAATTTTTATTTTACATCAATGAGTCGCTACGACAACTTAAATTTATACTTTCTAGTTTCTACTCAAATTTTCACCAACCTCATATGCCTAAGTGACTAGCGGCACATGTCTATTTATCAGCTCAGTTGTACATATTTTCGTTGATAGGTTTCTGCTAGCATGGCCCGTGAGTAAGAGCCCAAGGGCTGTGGGACTTTCTTTCGACCAAAATATAGTGAGGATATGGGCCCAGCTAACCTGGTTGAACTATGAGTTTGATTTGTCCCAAAGCACCAAAGACCCAGGCTGAGTGGCTGACTCTCGCTATTGACTAGCAAATAGGTAGCAACAATCATGGCATAGCCTCTTATAACCTATATCCAAGTATCTAACCCAACCAAGAATGTAAAGCACATATCAGGAGTACACACTCCACGAAACTTTATTTGGTAGACAATTGTGCATACAATTTCTAAAACCTTTTTTTCTTGTGAAAAATTTATGAAATGTGCCACCAGTTATGAAGAGTGGACCCCACCGATTTTCCTATCAGAGGCCCCTTCCTCTGCCTGTCCCCTATCGAGATTCGAGAATCTACATTTTCCTCGTAGACTCGAAACCCAGTGAATAACACTCAACGAGCCTATATACAAGGCTATGTCACATGCGTATATCACATGATGCATGAACGAGCTCTGAGAGAAGGGGGGAAAAAAGATTGGTTGATTCAGTCGGTGAAAAATGAAGCGAAGAAGATGGATATGGAGCATGATTGCAGCAGTACGTAACTTACAATCATTCATTTATTTGGTCAAATATGTGACGCAGTGGACGGATGGAGTGACCCCAATGTCAGCGCTGTGGACGCTTTGGAATAATTGCTTCTCACAAGTCACAACAATTGCTTATCCGAACCATGTCTTTCTTACATTAAGATTTTACAGAGGCTTCTTAACTACTTGGGGTTTTGCCATCCTGAATTTTTAACTAATAGATTCTGATCTAGTTCAATTCAATTCAATGATTTTTCATCTAAATTGATTTAGCCTATGTTTAGATTAAGAGAAAGAAAGTAAGTTGAAAAAAAAAATTAATTCTAAAATTTCTCTTGTTTAAATAAAGAGAGAAAAAAAAGAAAACTTCAAAATTTAAAAAAAAATCTTCAAATTTTCTCTTCATTCCAAATTTTAAAAAAAAAATTATCCTCTCTTTTTTGATCTTTTCTCTCAACCAAAGAAAGGGTTAATGATTGGCATCAGTATAATTTGTTATGGGATGGTATAAAACCCCCAAAACTACCACAGAACACCTTTTTTCAAAATTGAGCTCTCAAGGTGGAGGGCTCTTTTCGTTTTTGGAGAAGTATGAATATTGGACTGAGTCAGGTGGTAGAATATCCTAATTTACAGACTACGAACACCGGCAAGGAAACTAAAAAGCCCTTTTCATGCCATATTACATTCTTGAGTTGTTTGTTTATATCAGAAAATTGCAGATATGTCATGGCTTAAAGCCATAAAAATTAAAAATGAAGACAAAACTGTACAGTAGGATTTTACCTTGGTTAAAAAGTTAATTCAAGCAGTACGAAGTTTGTACTGTGGGATATTTCGCCACACGGGGTCAATTTTCCTATTCGGGCTCTTGGCCTTCTATCCTCTCGAAAAAGAAAATACTAGACAATGTTGCTTATATAAAATTTTCTTAATTTCGAGTTATATTGAGATTTACAATTCTCTAATTTACTTTTTTTATTAAAACAAATGTATCTCTTACCTTTCACTCTGTTAAAGGAAAAACTAACGAAGTATAATGAGAAGACGAATCAAAGAATTAGAAGGAGTTTACATCTTTTAAAGTAAAAAATATACTTTAAAAAGTAAAATATAAAATGATAATTATTAATAAAAAATTGAATAGTTTAGATTCTTATGTACACATGATTTATTGTACAAATATTTAATTTTGTTCATTTCATTTGAATTGATTTTATTTAACACTGGACACCGTGTATTAACACTTTATTTAGTATTATAAAAAAAAAATAATAAAAAAATAAAGAAATAGATAAATAAATGAGTTATCACTTATTTTATTTTATATCATTAAATAAAAGAGAATGAATATTTTTTTCTTTTGTTTGGTTTTATAAAAGAAATAATAAAAATATATATAAATAAATGTCAAATTATTTTATTATCCTTCATTTAATATAATGGGTAAAGTGCATAAAATAATAATTGAGTTTCCTTTTTTTTCAAATCTCTCAAAACAAAGAGAAAAAGGATAATACGAACTTATGAAAAGAAAAAAAAGATGAATTCCTTTATTTTCATCCTTTTATGTATACTAACCAAATGAAAAGGTATCATTTCTTTTTATTTCCACTTATTTCATAGATACGAAATATAACATAAAAGTTTAGAACTAGTTTGAGGGATATTATTGTTTTGGTGATGGCTGGATTGATTTGACTAGTTGAATGGTTAAATCTTAATAAGAATAGGCAAAATGAATTCAACCTTGAAATTTAAAAGAAATTGACAAAAACCCTAAAATTAGTCACTCAGAATGTGCTATCAATAACAATAATAGCAATAAAATAAAATGCACATTTAAATTGAATTTTTTAATATGTGGCTGCATTTTTCTTTTCTTTTTTTAATACATGTCAAAGATTGTGTTTAGACTAGTGAAATTTAAAAGAAAAAAAATTGGTAATTTTATATTTTTAAATAAAAATAATAATAAAAATAAATAAAAGATAATTAAAAAATTATATGATAATATTTTATTTTATTCCTTTTATTTTTAAAAAATTTTAAATAAAGGGAATATTTATCTAAAATAAAAAAATTATCCCTTTTTTTTTTATTTCAGACTCTTCCAATCAAATATACCATAAATACTTAGTGATTTTTATAATGTAAAAGCTTAAAATAACCTAAATTTAAGTTTTAAAATGGTTAAAATCATTAACGATTTCTATTTTTTTTAGGTAAATAGTTCATAGCTTATGTTCTCACCTTTATATGATTATTATTTACAAGGATAATTATAATTAATTTTGTATAATTATATAAATGTACTAGACATCATTATTTAATTTTATCTAATTATGATATTATTCACTTTAATTTATTGATCTAAATAGTTAAATTAATTGAGTCGTCTAATAAAAAATGATTTAGCTCGCGGATCAGCCCATATAAATTATAATTCGAGCTTATAAGGTGATAGTTTTATAATTAAACGCCTCTTTAATCTTGGATCAAATTAACTTTGTCCATTTTCCCTCACTTTTAACTTTATGAAAAAAAATATTTTATTTATTTATTTATTAGGAGCCTTAGGTTAGGCTCTTGTTCTTAAGATTTGAAAATATCAAACAGAACCCGAAAGACCTTTAAGTTATCGTTCTCTCTTTCAATTATGAAGAGGTAGTAATGATAAATTAATTATTCAAGCACAAGGATTAGATGAAGTTTTAAAGAAAACTAAGGATCACTACATTAAGTTTAATCTTAGAGAAATTCAGTTTGTGATGTTCGTGGACTATATTATTGGAAAGTAAGGATTATTGGGTTTATTTATAGTAAGTTTTGCTTTTAGGTTTTCATCATTTCCTTCAAAGCATTGTACATTTTCATTATTCGTGATATATTTGCCAAAAAAAAAAAAATTTACATGATCTAGGTAATTGTGGAATAGACTCTTATAAATCAAACACCTTATTACTCCCACTTTAATTTGTAAATGTGAGACTTAGAGCCTGTTTGTATTAATATTTTTTAAGAGTATAAGTACTTTTTTGAAATAATAAAAGTATTTTTTTTAAGAAATTAAAGAGTTTAAACTTTTTAAAAAAGTACTTCATGTGTAATAAAAAAGTACATGAAGTGTTTTTTTTTAAAATTTGAACTCTTTAGCTTTTAAAAAAAATATTTTTATTACTTAAAAAAATACTTATACTCTAAAAAAAGTTAATACAAATGGACCCTTAACTTTAAAAAAAACTATAAACAACTGAAATAGTTGTGTTAAATAACGCAAAACTAAATTGATTTAGTGAGGATGGTAATCCAAATATAAAAAAACAATTGGGAAAATTTTTACAATTATATGTTGCTATTACCACTCTTGTTTTAATTACTAATAATAAAAGTTTAAGTATTACAATTAGTGAAATATCTTTTTTAATAAATTTAAAAACATTAAATATGTCAATAGTTAAATAGTGATATATTTCACTCCTTTGTTCACTTAAAAATTCAAACAAAGAAAATTAGTTCTCTTTGTCTCCTTCCTTTCTTTCACTTTACTTTTTTTCTTTTTCCCTCACTTAAAATAATTCAAACATAACATTATATTATATAATTAGTTAAAACTGATTTAATTTGTATAATTAAAAAAAATAAACAAAGACATGTAAAATACGGATTACCAAAAATGGGATACAAGGAGTGGAATGGGATGATACTAGTAGTGAAAGAAGAAGGCCCATTTTGAAGCCGACAGGTCCAACAATAATCCCTCTGTAGTCTGTAAGTCACAGTACATACCTACCACCCATCCCATCTCCCATCCCATCCATTCTCCCAAAATTTCCTATGTCACATGTCCCATCGGTCACTTGTCAGGGTCATGTCATGCAGTATAATGGCACGTATGTATGTCATGCCATAACACAGCATAGGATATGCCATTCCCATCCATATCATCACCAAACCAAAGCTGCTCTATCTTTCCTCTTATTTTTTAGCTGCAATTTAAATTCCATTTTTTAGAGTAATTAATAAACTTTTAAAAATATTTACATAATAATTGTTTAAAAATGAGAGACGCATGCAAAAAGCTCATGATGGTGTCCCACTCGGACGCACGCAAACGCAAAGCCTTTTTGTGTATTTTAAGACTCTGATCCGCGCATTATCTTCTCCCAACGCCCTCCCATTCCCACATATTTACTCTTTTGCCATTCAAACTCAGGCCTTCTTTACTTTTCATTAATATATATATATATATATATATATTTATCTTTAATTGTCAGAATTTACTGATAAAATCGTTTGAATAAAAGTTTAAAAATAAAAACAGGAAGATTGAGCAGGAATTTATTGTGAAAAGCAGCCAATTTAGACTAAAAAAACAAATACTATGATTGGTATCTAATTTCAATAAATCTTAAAATCAAGTCATTTAAATAAAACTAGTTTCAAATGGCCACAGTATAACTAGACTTGATAGATAATGTTGGATTTAGATGGGAAGAAAAAATGGAAAGAAAAAAATAATTCTCTCTTAATGTTTGGTTGAAAGAAAAAAAAACGAAAATATGATTTTATTTTGTTTGATTGTGTAGAAAAAAGAGGAAAAAATTATTAAAAAGACTTATATACCCTTATTATAATGTAATGGATGCAAATACTTTTAATTAAATTTGTAATTTCAAATCACCATTTCTTCTTTTTTCTTTTGAGTGAAAAAAAATCTTTTGGTGGGTCCTATGAAGGGTTCAAGTGCACGATATATTTCGACTATTGAATTCATCTAACACCTTTTTCTTTGTTATTTTCTTTTCAATATTAAATAACATCGACAAGAACATACAGAATAAGTATGAGAGTATTTAAATATTAATTATGAATTTGAATTCTCTCTTAGGACAGAAAGAAAGAGAATAACAATTGTATTTTAATTATTAAAAGTATTTTATATCTTTCTCTTATTTTAACAGGAAGATTATAATCTATTATGGCGAGCAGAGCGCGGGAAAAAGGGTAGTTTGGTCCAAAAATCTCTTGTCTTGTGCAGTTCAGTTTGAAATATTATTATTATTATTATATAAAAAATAACAGGGTGCTCGATTTTGCTACAGAGGGGGGAAGACCTGTGAGCCGAAAGTGACGAAGCAATGAAAACAGTGACAGAGAGATAGTGTGCAAATCTCAGAAACTAAACACATCCAAAAAGCAAAGCCTGTACCTCAAGTAGCACCATTATTACTTTCTCTTTGAGCAGCTAGGGTTTCCTCTCTTTGATAAAAAAAAGAAAAAGAAAATCATTCACAATCGCAAAGCAAATTCACAGTGCCAGTGCCAGAGATTCCCCTCATTAGTTGCAAAAATATTTATATATGTAAAAAAAAAAAAACTATCTTTGATCTTTCATTTCTGTTTCATGCTCTGTACTTCTCTGTCAATGGCGTTTGTTCCTTAGCCAGGTTCTGTCAAAGCTTGAAAGAAAAAAAAGCATGGTTCTGAGATCAGCGAGAATTCGAATAGATTAGCTAAAGTTGGTACCTTGCCAGAAGATGAAGATCGGTGGAACGGTGTCGTTTTGGGGCAGGGTTGAGGTGGTACTCTGTTCTGGGATTTGAGGTGTTTAGCTTAATCGAATCCGGTGCACAACGATTCTTGGTTTGTTGGTGTTTTTGGTGATTTGAAGGAAACTGTTTTAGGTTGTACGGAATGTTTCTGGGAACCAGATCGTTGGTGTTCTTCGCATGAGGTTGCTTCCAGAGCTCTGATCTCCAGGGATTCTATGTTTTCTGGTGTTCGTGGCTGTCTGTTGCCGAGGAAACAAGGTTAAGCTGCGTACCAGTTCAGGCAATCTCTGTACCTTGTCCTTTATCTCTGTCGTTGTTTGTACTACAATCACACGGTTTTCGCTGCAGAAAATCTGCAAAATGCATAATTGGTTTTAAAAGCACGCGAAGTAGTGCTAGAAGCCACTCGTGCTTGTTGTGAAGTTCGGTGGGGTGGGGTGTTTGAATTGTGAGGTGATTGGCTATGGCAATGTCCTGCAAGGATGGTAAACCAGGAATGGACAACGGCAAGTATGTCCGTTATACACCTGAGCAGGTTGAAGCACTTGAGAGGTTTTATCATGACTGCCCTAAACCCAGTTCCATTCGCCGCCAGCAGCTCATCCGCGAGTGCCCAATTCTCTCACACATTGAGCCAAAGCAAATCAAAGTTTGGTTCCAGAACAGAAGGTACAATTGCTCGCACACCCAATTTTTTATTCTTTAGAGTAAACACTTAGTCCTTTAATACAAATGTTTGGTCTGGTCCTTTTAATATGACTAATTTGATATAAAAAATGACATTGAATCAAGGACCTAATGACACATGTATATTAAAATGAGTGTTTGATCTTTAGCTAAGGTAGCGGAACTTTTTGTATTTTGTAATTTAACATGTCCATAATGTGTGCTTAATGCCACCATTTAGGATAGTTTGCAGTTTTTTTATTTTTATTTTGTAATTTGGTACTGATGCAATTAATTCTCTTTGTTTCAACTACATTCTTGTTAATCTCTTAATTATATTGCTATTTGTGGGTGTGTGCTTGATGAGGGAACTGAGAGATTCATACAAAATGTACAAAATGAAGAGTTCATTCTGTTTTTTTGGCATTATGTTTAGTTTTTTAAGATGATGATGTTAGTCGATTTTATATATGTATTTTTTGTTAATTCAGATGTAGAGAGAAGCAGAGAAAAGAGTCTTCACGCCTGCAAGCTGTCAATAGGAAATTGACTGCCATGAACAAGCTGCTAATGGAGGAGAATGATAGGTTGCAGAAGCAGGTTTCTCAATTGGTGTATGAAAATGGCTACTTTCGTCAACATACCCAAAATGTAAGAATTTTGCCCGGGTTTCTACTCTGTTTTTTATTGGGTTAGTTAGAAAATTTTGTAATTAATGGTGGCCAAACCAATCTAAAAGATTCCAAAATTACAATCCTAAAAATTTGTGTGTATAATTTTAGCAACTTATGAGCTCAATTGTTCTGCCCTTTATTCAATGCTGAATGCTTTAGAATTGAGTTAGCACGGTGCTTTCAATGCAGACGACGCTTGCAACCAAAGACACAAGCTGTGAATCAGCCGTGACGAGTGGTCAACACAGTTTGACAACTCAGCGTCCCCCAAGGGATGCAAGTCCTGCAGGGTCAGTGGAAATATGATTGTTGGGTCCTTTCTGTCATTGTGGTCTGTGACAACTTGGTTGTGTATGTATGTCTTATGGAATCATTCGTTATTTTTCCCCAGGCTTTTGTCCATTGCAGAAGAGACTTTAGCAGAGTTTCTTTCGAAGGCTACTGGGACTGCTGTTGAGTGGGTCCAAATGCCTGGAATGAAGGTAACCCAAGGACACTTTTCATTCATTGACGTATTAGTTATTTTATTCTTCAATTATTTCATAGGAACGAGGCCTGAATAGAATGGTAAAATTATCATCTTAGAATAACTTCTCACCGCATGCTCTGATGTCCTTTTTTTTTTTTGGTCAATGAGGGTTCCTATTATTTTTAATAAATTTGAAGGGTACATGTTGAACAAACATTTTTGGAATCACGTTTCTTCATTAATTCTTGCTGATGTCTGCAGCCTGGTCCGGATTCCATTGGAATTGTTGCTATTTCTCATGGTTGCACTGGTGTAGCAGCAAGAGCCTGTGGCCTAGTGGGTCTAGAACCCACAAGGGTAAGTGCTCAAGATTTATTATCTTTATGATGATAATTGTCTTGTTTGAGTTTATGAATCACTTGATCGGCCATACTCTTTCCAGGTTGCAGAAATCCTCAAAGATCGGCCTTTGTGGTTTCGCGATTGCCGAGCTGTTGATATTCTGAATGTGCTGCCCACAGCAAATGGTGGAACCATAGAGCTGCTTTATATGCAGGTAAAGTAAAATTTGTTGTGCATGAATGATGACTATCTGAACAGATTGGCACTAAATCACTTATTTGCATGCTTGCTCTTCGATGATCAGCTATATGCGCCAACAACATTGGCGCCTGCACGGGACTTCTGGTTGTTGCGCTTCACTTCTGTTTTAGAAGATGGAAGCCTAGTGGTAAGTGACTTCAAAGAATTCTTAGCTTAAGATTTGTCTTTGACTAGATATTGTAGTTAATGACAGACCTCTCTCCTGTGCAATGGCCTAGCCCTACTTTTATATTTTGTAGTTCTCCTGCCACACATGTATGTCTAAATCATTCTTCTAATGTGTGCCTCACTTTAGATCTGTGAGAGGTCTCTTAAAAACACTCAAAATGGTCCAAGCATCCCTCCTGTGCAGCATTTTGTTAGAGCAGAGATGCTGCCTAGTGGATACCTGATAAGACCTTGTGAAGGAGGTGGTTCCATAATCCATATTGTTGATCATATGGATTTGGAGGTACATTAATTTAACTTTGTTGCATTAATTATTATTTTTCATTTAACTAAAAATAACTTCAGCATGTTTATATTATTGTTAGCCATGGAGTGTGCCAGAAGTTCTGCGTCCACTGTATGAATCATCAACTGTGCTGGCTCAGAAGACAACTATGGCGGTATGGTTATTGTATCTCTTTACTGTTGGAACATCAGTACATATAATGTGTTTCTTTCTCATCCTATTTCAATTCCATACAATTGGAAATTTTTTATCAACTTCAGAGTAACAAGAATATTGATTACAGGGTTTATAAAGGCTATGGCTTCTTTATATCTTTCTCCTTTTCATGCAGGCCCTACGTCAGCTAAGGCAGATTTCGCATGAAGTTTCTCAGTCTAATGTCACTGGGTGGGGCAGACGACCAGCAGCTCTACGAGCACTTAGCCAGAGACTGAGCCGGTTAATATATTCTACTACGGGGGCATGATTATGGTTCAAAATCTTTGCAATTAAATTTGGAATCTCACATCTATTTCATGGCAGGGGTTTCAATGAGGCACTCAATGGGTTTACTGATGAGGGATGGTCAATGATTGGCAATGATGGTGTAGATGATGTTACAATTCTTGTGAATTCGTCCCCTGACAAGTTAATGGGTCTGAATCTTTCCTTTGCCAATGGATTTCCACCTGTCAGTAATGCAATCTTATGTGCCAAAGCATCAATGCTACTGCAGGTCAGGATGCATAGAAATTTCACTGAATTTCCTAAAAATTAGACAATAAAATACCGAACAACCAAATATATCTATTTTATTGTTGTAAACAATTATTAGACTAGGACACAAGTCAACAACATTATCATAATGTTTACTGCATATTCTGTATTGCCATGTACCATTTCTTTTGTCCAGAATGTGCCCCCAGCCATTCTGCTAAGGTTCCTGCGTGAGCATAGATCAGAATGGGCAGACAACAACATGGATGCTTACTCAGCTGCTGCCATTAAAGTCGGCCCTTGTGGCTTCTCAGGATCTCGTGTTGGAAATTATGGGGGTCAAGTTATCCTTCCTCTAGCCCACACTATCGAGCATGAGGAGGTGATAAATTGGTGCTAAATATGCAATAAAACTGTTAAGAATTTTATAATTTTGCATGTATTAACTTTTTTCATATTTGT
The DNA here is from genome assembly GCA_023212625.1 of Styphnolobium japonicum. NCBI lineage: Eukaryota > Viridiplantae > Streptophyta > Magnoliopsida > Fabales > Fabaceae > Styphnolobium > Styphnolobium japonicum. The sequence continues at coordinate 5,064,027 of JALBWW010000007.1, read as the reverse complement.
GCTAGTTTTTGGAAGTCATTAAATTGGAAGGAATTTCTCATTCGCCTGAAGACACAATAATGCCCAGAGAAGTGTTTCTTTTGCAAGTTAGTTCCCCCCCCCCCTCTCTTAATATTGCTTGCTCTTTGCTTCAAGTTCAACCTTTTATAGATGGTACTTACTTGATATACTTGTTTTGTTTGATGTGGTACTAATATCTAGAAACAAAGCTATTTGATGTACTACTCATAACATTTATGTGGAATTTGGTAGAGGCCTTTAGGGTTTCATAATTCTTATGTCCTATAAGTTGTGCCGCGTATATGGATTGAACTATTTAAGGATTTTAGTCATCCTATATTGTTCCAACCAAAATATAATACTTGGAAACTTGTAATGCATATCTGAATTCAGACCAAAGTAGTGCCTTGATTTATTATGTTAGTATTGACATTTCCTTAACTTATGTCCTTTCTTAAACTAAGAATCAGGTCTGCTCTCCTAGTCCTGTCGATATGATGTTATTCTTGACATTTCCTTCTATTGGAAATCAAGACTGGTCATATCACTGGTGTCCATCTAGCCACTTTTTAAATGAAATTATGAATAGTGCTCACTTTCTTCTTTCTATGATCTATGATGAGGGAAAACTATTGTATCCCAAGCCTCTTGCAAAATTGTGATTGAACGGATAGCTTGTGATAGGAAACTGATGCTGAATGGTCTGATTTTATTGACTATCCACGAAGAAACTTCTCTAGTTACTGAACTCACTGGGAAATCAGTACCCAGGAAGCAATTGCACCAGATGAAGATGAAAGAAAACACTCAAAAACAGAACAAGAAAAGATAGAAATGGTTGCATACTCTTCGAGGGGTCTGCTGCCTCCTTCCCACTATTTTCCCACATTCAATCTGAATGAATCCCCCCTTTTTCCTCAATGCCCCTTATTCTCCCCTTAACCGAATTCCTCTCCCAGCAGATACTGGCCCCCCTGCCACGTGTGCAGGTGGTTATAGTGAGGATCTCCATACTGATTCTCATTCATACTTCCCACACTCCTTTCATAGGGCCTGGATCCCCTACACCCCTTCCTAGTCCTCCTAGTGTACACCCTTGTAATGGGTGGATGGCTAACAGCTTGCTAGTTTAGTTCAGAATCTTTCGAACTCCTGCTATTAAAATGAGGCAGCTTTCTGTTCTTACCATCGTTATGGTTTCCATGATACCCGTTTGTGACTTACTTTCTTATAGTTCCTTTGATGTTGTTTTGGTAGCTCTGCAGTGGAATGGATGAGAATGCTGTTGGCACCTGTGCTGAACTAATATTTGCTCCAATTGATGCATCCTTTGCTGATGATGCCCCCCTTCTACCTTCTGGATTTCGCATCATTCCTCTTGAATCTGGAAAGGTTAGCCTCAGTCATTGTTAAATCAGTATATTTTGTTTGTATATACCTTTCCACAAGGATTTTTAATTATTGCAATGAAAAACTTTGCAGGAAGCCTCCAGCCCAAATCGCACCCTTGACCTTGCATCTGCCCTTGACATTGGCCCCACCGGGAACAGAACTTCCAATGATTATGCTGGAAATTCAGGCTGTATGAGATCTGTGATGACAATAGCATTTGAATTTGCATTTGAAAGTCATATGCAAGAGCATGTAGCGTCTATGGCACGACAATATGTTCGCAGCATTATATCATCGGTCCAAAGGGTGGCATTAGCACTTTCTCCTTCTCATTTGAGTTCACATGCTGGGCTTAGGACACCATTGGGTACTCCTGAAGCACAAACACTTGCTCATTGGATCTGCAACAGTTATAGGTGTGTAAACTTTACTGTGTCTTCACATTACTGAGGCTGAGGCTGGTGCAATGTATTTTGCCATGATACATGTTGGCTTATCCTGCATGACGTTCTTATTAGATACTGATACCCTTTTGATGTGAAACCATTGTTCTTCAAGATTTTCATAAGATGAGAAGTAAATTTAACATGTAATTTCATTCAATAAAGAAATTGCGGCTCTGAAGTTAATGATATAGGTTAGATAAGTTGCATACACACAGTTAGCGAAATTTCCTCTTTCCTGATAGTCAGCTCCTGTCCTCCCATGGTCCCTCCCCTACTTATTTGCATATTAGGAAAAAAATCTTTCTAGCACAGCTGCTGAGTTCTGTAAATAGATGTATGGCACCAAGTTATATTGTAATTTTGTAGTTCTATCTGGTTGACAGTCATGCAAATCCCTGATCCAATCTTTTAAATCCTTGTATCATTATTTCTATTTTGTTATCAGATACTTTGACAAAGATTAATTGAGATACTTCCATGTGAAATCCACAACTCATGTATTCATTAGATTAATGTTTGTTTTGACATCGTTCATATCATATTCACAAATTTGTGATTCCCAACGTTCCCTCACTAATTTTCTTACCTTATTTTAAAAAAAATCATGGCTATAACTTTGGTTCAAGCAAATGAAACTTTGGGCTTACTGTCTAAGTAGCAAATGCTGTTTTATTGAAGCAGAAGCAGAAGCAGAAGCAGTGCATTACTACTCAGGTGGTTTAGTATTAGTTGTATAATAGTCATGCTTGTGTGGTTTAAATCCAACCTGCTGGGTGATTAAGTTGTCTTTAATATACCTGGAAAAATTTGAAATTCAAAATGTTACTCATCCCTACTAAGTTGTGATGAAGAAGAGCTCTAAGAGGTTGTTGTAATTGTTATGTAACCTTTTTTTGAACGTCACATGGTTAGATTTATTGCTTAAGGCGCCTCCTGGTTTTGCAGGCAGAAACTGATATTTCGAACACACATAGCTGTTGTTTGACCGTTATAGTTTTGTAGGTGCTACTTGGGTGTGGAGCTACTTAAATCTAATAATGAGGGGAATGAATCTTTACTCAAGTCCTTGTGGCATCACTCAGATGCAATATTGTGCTGCACTCTAAAGGTATGCTTGAAATTTATGTCAATTTCATAGTACACGCATCTCTTCCCTATTTATTATACCTTCTCTGTACATAGTGCAAGTCAATTTCTCCAATAGAAAAAGATAACAGAAAAAATATTATTATAATCTTCTACCACCTTGTTTGGAAGCACATTTATCGAACTCAGTTTATGCAGGCATTGCCGGTGTTCACTTTCTCAAACCAGGCAGGGCTTGACATGCTGGAGACTACCTTAGTTGCACTCCAAGATATAACTTTAGAGAAAATATTCGATGATCATGGACGAAAGATTCTCTGTTCTGAATTTCCCCAGATAATTCAACAGGTCTACTATTTTTTATTTTTATTTTATTTAAGTAAATAAGGATTGATTCCACTTCGATAAGGCTTGATTTTGAATTTGTTATTTTGTTAATAGATGTGCGGCATACACATTTCTTTTATGTGTTGTATAATTATGATGCAGTCTCAGATTATGCCCCACTAGATAAATTCTTTTTGCACTGGGGGACTTGTTCCGTCCTTCCTTTTATTTCTCTCTTTTCCTTTTCCTTATTGGGGGTATGCTGTAAATAGAACTTGTAGCATTTTCAAGCTTTATAATGGTTTCTATTGATTTCTCCTCATTCTCTTTTGGTAGGGTTTTGCGTGCCTTCAAGGTGGTATCTGTCTCTCAAGCATGGGGCGCCCTGTCTCATATGAGAGAGTTGTGGCTTGGAAGGTGCTGAATGAAGAAGAGAATGCTCATTGTATTTGCTTTATGTTTGTGAATTGGTCTTTTGTTTGAAATGTTCCGAGTATAGGAATCGAAGTGCTAAAGATGAAGTGCTCTTTTAAGACATTTATGTTTTGTTGGCTGGTGTTTTACTGTATTTGCTCTGAAGACTTGGATTGCATATAAAGACTATTTATGTGTTAGCCTATGTTATTTTTTTACCTTATCCAAACTCCAGCTAATATTTGGTGCATTCTTAGAAGTGTTGCACTTTGTAGAAGGGAATTGGCTGATCGACCTTAACGCAATGGATGTCTTAGGTAGTTTCTTTCTGCTCTTTTTTTCTTCTCAGAAGAACATAACTTTGCATGGACAAAAATGAAATTAAACCCAAATGTAAGAATGATGAATAAATACTTGGCTTATAGCTAGGGGCATTTATATTAGTGTAGCCTTGCCAATTTATCTGTGCATACTGCTCCTTTTGTATGCCGACAGAACACTCCTTGATTTGTCTGCTCATTAGAGAAAGTGGCTGAGGAGGACTTCCCAGCTGCTTCACTAACAATTGAAATTGATGCTTTCTTTTTTAGTTTTAAAGGTAGTAAGAAAAACTGACATGATATGTCCATACGAATTAAGCTACATGCAGCAGTAATTGAACTTTAAGATTATGAATGTGATTTGAGTCAAAATCTCTTAAACACTGCTGCATGGAGTTTCCCATTGCCGAAAAATAGTTAATAGACGTTCCAGCCCAAGTCTCCGACAATCCCGGCAATTCCTAGTCCTCCATTGGCATCAACTTCTGCCATAGGAACTGCTGAATGACTCGTTAAGGAACCTATCTATGGATGAAGATCATCATATTTCCGAATGACAATCATCTCAGCAGCACCTGAGCCGAAAAAAAAGTAAAAGCACACATCAAAGCATTTTAGAAATTAAAACTTTTTAAAAAAGATGTTAGTTATAAAAGGCGAGAGGCAATTAACACCCCCCATGTATTCAATGACATCTTTTTGTTTGTTTCCTCTATCAAGCTGACTGAATTTAGGGAAGAGAAATGTACGTTTATCTAACTATAAATTTATAGTAAAAAATAAGAAGAAAAAATAATGTGTGGATTAGTGATTTCCTTGGTCACGTGTATTAATTAGAATTAAACCAATCATTCACATATTTTCATTGCTTTATAATGTGTGGATTAGCAATTTTCTTGGTCACGTGTATTATAATTAGACTTAAAACTATCATTCACATATTTTCATTGCTTCTTTTGGTTTCTCAAAGTATCTCACACCCAATTAGATAGAAGACTAATTCTTTTTTTAGCTATTTAGCACAATAGAGTTTTTCCCAAATTGATGTTTCTAGAAATTAAACTATTGTTGTTTCCTAGAGTTCAAGTAGCTTCGAGGATCCAACATTGAGTACATATTTTCATTGCTTTACCACTGTCAAATGTATATAAAACTTTACATGTCTCTATCCTCTTTATTTACGGTCCCTAGCCCAACTCAGTATCTTTTATACACTATCAGACAGAAACTTCAACTTTATTTAATTAATATCTTCCATGCAACGAACTTCAACGACTTTCCTTTCTCCTTTTTACGGTTCATTAAGCTCCTCGTGAAATGAAAGTTCATGTTTGTGGAGGAAAGCTCGCATGACCTAGCTAGTTTCTTTCCCTCTTCAAGTAATTAACTTTACCACAAAAGCAGAAAGCCGAGGCAAGTATACATGGTTTCACCACGCCGGCATGTGAATACCCCACAAGTTGTATTGGTGCCCAGCTTGTATTGGGCCACCAATAATCGATTGCCAAAAGGGAGAACTTTTTAGTAATGGAAAGAAACTTTTTTATTATACGAATATATATATATATATATATATATATATATGGAGAGAGATCAATTTACACCGGTGTAAGACTTGATAACTCTTACATCACTTAATTGATGAATTATTATTCACAAATCAGAAGATTTAAACAAATATAATTAAAATAATATGATATCATTTAACCCTAAAGCCATAGCATACACAAATCATACAATTATCAAATTAGTTTAGTTTCAAGGATTACCTGAATAGGACGATGATGAACAATTCATAGCCTTCCTGTAAACAAATCGAGAGAAAGTAATCCTTGTTCGTCGATTGTTGGGGTGTGTGTGAGGGAGAGAAATTACTCCTATCCTAGGGTGCTTTGAATTTTTGTGTGTAGTCTCAATGGGGCAACCACACCCAATCCTAGAAAGGAATAAGAGCCTCTCCTTGTGCACTGAAATATGGGCCTACTTGCCCATCATAGCAAGCCCAAAATACAGCCTACCACATTGACCCACATAACATAAAATGCTCAATAATAACAAGCCCAACAACCACTAGTGATCACATGATTGGGCTAACAATAATAATAACAATATGCTCCAATATTTTTGACATCTAATTAATCTGAGTTTTAGTAAAATAACATTGATTTATGCAAGTCCAAATTAAAATAATCCAACAATCTCCCACTTGGACAGCATAAGTCATGTTGTTTGTTTTGATAAAGAAAATAGTAATTAATTCGCGATATAATTGCGTGGCCACAACAAGATGTCAAAATTGAGCGAGCACCATCAATTATTGGTCCAAAATGAAACTACAAGTAGCTTAGTAATATAGAAAATCATGCTCGATAGGGGCACTGACATCATATATACCAAACACTCATATTTCAGTGACCTGATAAATGTGGGATGTGGAATATGGAAGAGCATACCAAAATTGTGATCAATCATGCAATTCCAAAACAAATGGCCCTAGCATCCGCCCAAGATGCTTGCTAAGATTCAACAAAATATCTTAGCACAACACAATGAGGCCCAGGTCCAAAATGTCTCTAACAATAAGTCATATTCTTAAGTGTGCATAGTGACAACATATGACAACAAAAGTTTAAATATGTCTCGAGATAATATAATAACAATTAAGCACACTCCCACTAATTTAACATATCAAAACATAAACAATCTCATTAGAATCATATAAGTTTCAAAATACTCTAATGATAAAATCTTTATTAGTGAGATAAAACTTAACTTTGTGATAAAATTATTCAAATTGAGTATGAAACTCGCAATATTTCTCTATAAGAACACAAGTACAAAATAGAGATAAATATATTATTGCAGAGTCATAAAAATGTGGTCGTAAATCAGAAACAATATGAAGTCTAATCAAAAAACAATTAGATAATCACAGAGTATCATGAAATTGACTTCATTACCAACCACATACTCTACCTCCACAATTGAGGAGATTACAAGTGTCCACTTGATACTTAACAACAGATCAACTCCTCTTTGTCATCACAAATATAAATCCTTGAAGGATTTTCTCAAATGGGTAACTTATATCAAAATTCACTTAAAGTGATTTGATCACTTGTGGGTGAGATAAAAAATCTATAATACCTTACACGTATTATTGGATTACTTGCAAGTTTACAAAAGCTCACTCAGGATCACTCAAGTGTTATAACATAGGTAATAAATAAACAATACACACTTGAGTATATAACTAAGTTACCAACAGCGGAAGCACATAGGACCTATTTTTAACCACTATTGAGGACATATCAATAACAAAGTCTCTAACTCACATAATAACCAAAAAGATTACACATTAATGGGCAACAAGGTCACAAATTTAACATATTTCAAAATTTCTAAATATGTGTGTTTTATGAGACAATCTATCATTAAAAAAAATTAATTTCAAATAATTGTATGCCTTAAATTAAAAAAATAGGCATCACCATATATTTTACGAAATAAAAAAAATAACTGAATATAAGATCTTGTCTCATATAGAATAAAAGTAGCAACACTAGTCACCAATATACAACTAGCACAAAGTACATTGACAACAAAACTTGCTCCCACTTACCTAAGGTATCATGCATTAATAAACAATGCAAAGAAACAAAGCACCTTAGATCAAATTTCAGACAACAATACATGAAAGCCAGCATTAAGCCATATATAAACCACTTAGCATGCACTTAAGTATTTATTTGCTCAAATATTAGGCCTAAAATACAACAGACTTTATCAAAATAGGCATTTTAATAAATTTAATATATTTTATATTAACTACTTCAAAATTGAGTAATAATTACAAAATCGCATTCCCCTTATGAAATGTAAAGAATATTTAATCCAAATTAATCTATCATAGGCAATTTCATATATTCAACCCACATAGAAAGTAAACATATAAGCTTTTACCTTATTCTCAAGTAAGGAAAATGTTGAATAGTAATATCATAGGTACAATATGTTTAATTCAAATATTATTTATTCCAACATTGTGCACTACCAACAAAAAGATATATTTATCAATTGAAGTAATTAATATGCCGATTTGTGCTTAAAATAAATACTTACAAAATCATCTTTATAAGAAATTATTTTTATCATAACATATGAGAAAACCTAGATAACAACTTAATCCCTGAATTTTCACTCAAGATATTTCAAAATCAAAATTGATAATTTCTTTTAAAGATCATAACATTAGATAATACAAAAGTATAATTCTTTAAAAAAAGAAAACCAATGAGAAGTAACATTTAGTTAGTTCTACTACTTCAAAGTAGCAATTACTACAATGCTTGAGCATTTACAAAATAATAAAAATGTCAAACACATACAAATAACATATAACATGTGTCAAAATGTCACAAAATTGCGGCAACAATACATATTTCAAAATAGGTTCAATAGGTAGTAGTTCTCTTCAAACCTTATTATAGGTTAACAAGTTTTCAACATGTTACCTTATCAATGATTAAGGTTTATCAACAATATACGACAACCATAATATAAGGAGTTCACTATGTTACAATATACTTTAAAAGACTTAATCATGTCCTCACTATAGGTCCCAACAATAAAGCGACGACAAACACAGAAGGAAGAGAAAATCATATTCAAATATTGTAATATGTTTATGTAAGCATTGATTTTCTCATGTTCAATTAACAAGGCAATTAATTGAACTAGAGTCATTGTATCATTGCAATCCCGCCTAAGGGTCCCGAATTACAATATACAATACTCTCTCATTTGATAGAGCAAAATAGTTGAATTGATACACATCAAGGAAATAGACACAAACAATGTGTTTAAAAGTTTTTAAGTATTCAAATTATTTTCTCTATCACACAATTATTATGTCAAGTAATGTCACACCGATAGGATATGTTCATTACTTACATAATTCAAAATTATTTAAAATTACAGATTATAATAAATAATATTACACCAATAAGGTGTGTCAAATAATTAAATAACCCAAAATAATATTTGCAAATCCATTCCAATGAAATTGAGAAAATAAATTTCATTTGACATGACAACTTATCTTGATTAGCTTTGCGATAGGCAAAAGCAAAATCATTCAAAATCACATGTCCAGAAAATAACTTTGGATTGCTACAAAATGCTCAATTATCTCATTTGTCAAGATTCACAAGATGATACACACATTCAATTATACAATATTGTCACTTATAAATGTGCACAAATGAATTTATCAATTCAACCAAAATACTTGACAATGAGTGATATTTCATATATATCATAACAAAATTGAGCACACAATTATAATTGAGCTCTTATGCCATTGTAATCCCGCCTAAGGGTCCCAAATTACAATGCATAAGCAACTCCCACAACATTAAAATATTATGTCTCTAAAGCTAATACCGAAAGGATACTGAAAACTTTAAGGACATAACATTTAATGCTAACAAATCATTAGAAATTATATTAACAAAGACAAACCGATAGGGTAAGTGCACCATTAACATAATTCCTAATGCAAATATAATCATATCATTACTAAAATAACACTGTCATAATTGGTCTCGCGATAGGCGAGCACACAACTGTTCAAAATGTCTAAAACAGTTTCAAATATCATAAAATAGTGACTCAAAATTTAGTTTACACAGAAATTGCAAAATATCATATTTGTTTCAATACATTATGTAATATTATATGCACGTAACAACACCAAAAAAGGAAAAATTATTCCTGTGTCAAAATTGAGTCATATCTGATAGTAACATTAAATATAATAAGCACACTCAACTCATTATAATTGACTCCCACGATAGGTGAGATCACAATTAAAGGAAATTATTATAATAATAACAAATCTGCTTATAGAGTTTACAAGTTTACATGCCACATCATTTTAGATAATTGTCAGACTCTCATATATAATTGCATATTTCAAAAATTGGCATGACGAGGTAAACAATAAATTTAGAACATATTCCCCGCTTATGCAATTATGAAACAAATTAATAATCATAAAGGTTTAATCACTAACCTTAAAGAGTATGACGTTCATCCTTGTATGTAAAGTCAATGAAACAAGATAGCTCAAAGAAATGTCACTAAAATAGCTACATATAGGTCTCCCAATAGAATGCTCATAAAATAAATATTAGAGCACAATTTGTAACAAAATTAACATAAAGGAACTCTAATTTATAATCATACAGCATGTGATAACATACACACAAGGATTACTTAATTATATTTGCTATTACATTACAATTTGCACAATAGCCAAAATATTAAGTAACACTTTTATAACGTAATCACATAACAAATAATGGACATATCAAAATATCTTAAATTTGCAATAGCAAAATATAAAATATTATTAGTATAGCCTCTCAATAGATCTTGACAAAATATAATGATAAGGGTTTATGATTACCAATATGTAAACATTTTTCATACCATAATAGTTAAGCATATACTAATTATATAATTTCTATAAAATTTTAACTAGCTTAACTAATGGAAAAAAAAGTGACAATCAATCCATAATGAGGCCAATAGTATACACAACCAAAATAACTAATTTCAGTTTGTCTAAATTTAGTTAAATAGATTCCTACAAAGTTTGTATACAACAACAACAGTGAGCATAATTAACAAATCCTTTTTTTTTGTTGGCAGTAAAATAATATATTTGTCAAGAGAGTGATACAACATTCTTATTTTCACAAGAAAATTCTCCATAACAATAAAATATTCACAAAATAGTATTTAATTATAATTATCACATGTTTACTTAATTAGTATATATAAAACACTGAAAAATTTCAGCAGCCACAGTGTACCACAAGATAGAGTACTCAATATGAAACAATTCTATATTAAGGACTATACACAAAAAATTTCACTTCCAAATTTCAAGAGAACAATGTAATATATATTAAAGCTTCGAAAAATTCAAGATAAATATATTTAGGTAGAAGAAAAAATTTACATAATTCCCCAAAATATAGTACTATCAAGAATCCATTTAAGAATATAACCAAATGGTATATGATTGATAATACCCACATTTTTTCATACAAAGTTAGATAACCATAGTATAACTCTATAATTTTTATTTACAAAATTCGATGAACTTCATTGCTGGAAAATTGACGTGAAATAATCACTTTTTAGATAACAATAATACTGAGAGTTGATAACACACAAACTCTCCATCATGACAAAATTAACCACATAGCTTATTTTCAACATAATCTAATGCTTTTATGTAATCCATCTCTACGAAAGTATTTTATTGGTAACTAAGTAATGGATCAATAAGTTGTGAAAATGCAAGGTAAAAAAAACAAAAAATAGCAAGCACAAAAAGGAAACGAAAAAAAAAAACTCAAGCCCACCACCTTGCACAAGCCAGCAGGGATTGACATGATGGGAAAGCAAGATCCAACACAAACAGAAGTGTTATTTTTTTCAATTTTTTTTTTAATTGATTCTTCACGATTTCTTACAATAATCATAAACTTATTTTATTAATTGTTCTTTTGAATTGAAAAAGCCAGGATCAAAAAAGGGAGTTCCCACCTCCAGAAACGTAATATAATCCTCACTCAGTCTTATTGACATGAATCACAGAGAAAACGAAAGCCAATTAAAAAAAATGCGGACTTACATAGGAACAAAATCTGCATGATAAACTCAACCCAACAAGACTCTAATCTCATGTAATTAACAAGTATGTGCAGCCATGGTTAAGGTTAATTGGCTCTGATACCAATTGATGAATTATTATTCACAAATCAGAAGATTTAAACAAATATAATTAAAATAATATGATATCATTTAACCCTAAAGCCATAGCATACACAAATCATACAATTATCAAATTAGTTTAGTTTCAAGGATTACCTGAATAGGACGATGATGAACAATTCATAGCCTTCCTGTAAACAAATCAGAGAGAAACGCAGTAATCCTTGTTCGTCAGTTGTTGGGGTGTGTGTGAGGAGAGAAATTACTCCTATCCTAGGGTGCTGAATTTTTGTGTGTAGTCTCAATGGGGCAACCACACTGCAACCCTAGAAAGGAATAAGAGCCTCTCCTTGTGCACTGAAATATGGGCCTACTTGCCCATCATAGCAAGCCCAAAATACAGCCTACCACATTGACCCACATAACATAAAATGCTCAATAATAACAAGCCCAACAACCACTAGTGATCACATGATTGGGCTAACAATAATAATAACAATATGCTCCAATATTTTTGACATCTAATTAATCTGAGTTTTAGTAAAATAACATTGATTTATGCAAGTCCAAATTAAAATAATCCAACATTAATAACTTTTTATTGAATAATTTTCTTATAAAATTCACCGTTAGATTGAAAGTTTTTATTATGTAAATATCATGTAGATCATTTGTGTCAAATTTTGAAAAAATTAAATATTAATAAGAATATAATCAAATAGTTCATATTTTTATATATTTAAATAGTTTATATTACGTTAATTTTGATGTATATTAATGAGTCAGAAAATAATTTCAGATTAATGTAAAATGTTATAGGTATAATATACAAAATATAAACTTTTAATTTAATGATAAATTTTTTTTAAGAAAGTTATTTAATAAAAAATTATTGAGTGGTGTAACAGTGATTAAGTCTTACATCAATATAAGTTGATCCCTCTGCTATATGTAAGTCGATTCTTCCCCTATATATATATATATATATATATATATATGTATGTATGTATGTGTATTGATACCTAATAATCATTCTAATGAACAGGGAGTTTTCCAATTTTTTAGTACCGAACATGGAAATTACAATTTGGCTTCGATTATGTCAAACTTAAAACTTCAACATCCATTTTGGCTATCCAATTACATGACCTCAAGAAATTAGCGTAAAACGATATTTTGCCTTAAAATTTAAGAGGAATGGATGAAAAAATAGATAAAAGTAACTAAAGGTGGATTTTTATATGAATATAGCTAATTTTTATTTTATTTTTCAGATTACCTTACTTTTATTTTTATGTATTGAAATAAGTTTTTTTTTTTCAAATCTATTTAGGTATTGTTTGGATGGAAGAGTTTATGTGGAGGGGAAAGGAAAGAATGCGTAATTTTTCATTTTAAATTTACATTCTTTTTATTTAGTAATTTTTTTAAATGAAAGGAATAAAATGATAGAATATCATGTAACATTCTAATCATGCATTTTTTATTTTTATAAATATTTTATACTTATCTCAATTTAAAAATAAAAGATTACCCCCCACACCCCTTCTCCTCCAATTCAAACTAAGCTTGAGAAACCGTCATGGGTTAGGACGGTTTTGCAAGGTCAGAAATTGCCTCCTATTACCTACGATTCTCATTCATGTTTTTGAATTTTGATAAAAACATATTAAGAAACCGTCATGGGCTAGAATAATTTATGAATAATCATGAAAAAAAAGTATGTCGATACATAAAAATAAAATTCAAATATTTTGATAAATAAATAAAAAATTCGCAATATTGGTATAAAAAACTCAACTAAAGGACCGTGAAAAAAAAATGTAATTACGTAGATGGACAATTGAAATTGCAAATCTAAGTTTTTTTTGTTCTTCATGGTTTCTTAATTTTATAAATAATATATTTTCTTTTCCTTCATATACATTATTCTAAAACTATTGGAAAAAGAGAAGAGAGAAGAGAGGGGGGGGGGGGGGGATGCATGTCGTAGCCTTGCACTATTATCAGCCAAAGAAAGAAATCATGCAGGTGAACCTTGTGCATGTCTTCACCTTTTTCTTGGCGCCACAACTACCAACATGGAAGTTCACTAGGAAGTAAAATATAGATAACAAAAAAAGGCACATATCTTTCAGATTAGATATACATTTACTTCAAATTTCGAAAAGCTACACAAGTCATTTGCTTTCTCATTAAATCTTTCTCGAAAATCTAGGAAGTTCACGACCATGGAAACTGACATTTGAGTTTCTAAGATCCACACGTTTACAATGTTAGATTCTCAGAACGACGAAGAACTATTATAAATAGGATTGTTCCTTCCTTCTTCAGCCATTAAGATACTGTTCAAGCTCATTCCCAAGTGTATTTACTATTTCCAATATTCTTCTCAAACACCATTTAGCGGAATCAGGTTCTAACATCCTTCTTGATCCTTCAAACCATTGCTGGCTATAGCAAGATGGCACCACACGAAGAGTCTTTGCCTAGCTCTTTCTCTAGGAGGAACAACATATCCAAGCCACCAAAGCTCTCATCTGATCACCTTCAACGAACAATCTCAGACATCTCGTTTGAGCTAACCAAGGAAGGTATTGATTTGAAACTTCCATCAATATCTGAGGTTGAAGATGCAAAGTGTGAGTGCTGTGGGATGTGCGAGGAGTGCACGCCCGAGTACATAGACCGTGTGCGTGACAAGTTCTTGGGGAAGTGGGTGTGTGGGTTGTGTGCTGAGGCAGTGAAGGAAGAGTTGGAGAAAAATGGAGGAAAAAAAGAGGAGGCATTAAGTGCACATATGAGTGCATGTGTTAGGTTCAACAAATATGGGAGGGCTTTCCCGGTTCTGTTTCAAGCCGAGGCCATGAAAGAGATGCTGAAAAGGAGCAAATTAGATGGGATAAGGGCCAAGTCCATTAGCCCCAGGGAGAAAGGAGGGCTAAAGAAAGGAGGAATTGCTCGTAGTTCAAGTTGCATTCCAGCAATTACAAGAGAGATGAATGATCTCACAATAGCCAATTAATCTTACCACAAGTGCAAGCTTTTTCTGTATTATTAATTAGTTTCTATGTGTAGGGGACACGGTTTTGTATCTTTATTTACCTGTCCCCATAATTTTCTCTGCTGACTACTCTAGTTCTTCCTTAGAATCTCCTCCACTAAGAGCCCCACATCTCATTTCTGGTTTCCAAATGCTTCCGTGACCGTCTTTTGGGATAAACATGGCCCTATCTCTCATGGGAAGAAGCGTACAAAGTTACCTTCTGAGGTTTTTTTTTCAGGTCTCTCCCCATGCTTACTCTTAGGGTTCTTTTAAATGTCTTTTTCTTGTCCCTATGTTTCGGTCGTTTCGAAGTCGTTTTGTTTGAGTTGTTTGAATTTCTTTCTCGAGAGGGTTATTCTTTGTTTTTGGTCAGTAGCTTTTTCTTATATATTATATTTCATGATATGTATCTAGATATTACCAATCATATAGTGGAATAAAACTTACTTGATGCACTGATATGATATCTATTGTTTCAACTAGTTTTGTCTCCCATTTCAATATTACCAAACGCAAGAGAAATTCTCTCCCATTTGGTTATATATAACATATGTGGCTTAGCAGGAAGTTGAAACAAAATTTAGAAAAAGAAAAGAAAACCTCATTAAATGACTATTAATTTTTAGAAAAATGATTTAAATAAAAATAATATTACACTAAAATTTTCGTTGGTAAGTATCTCATGCTAAATTCTCGCTAAACTTGTGGAATATCATAACCTTATAATGGAAAATATCTCCTCCTCTTAAATTAAAAAAAAAAAAAGAAGATTCTAGTACCCTAGGATGTATTGAAAATAACGCCTCACCAATGTTATGTACTTATGATCATAATTATCATGATCCGAGAGTGTTTGATTTTGTTTTTTGAGTTATATATATTTTTATTATAATTATAAAAAATATTACATTATTTTTATTTTATTTTTTATTTTTAAGATTTTATGAAATAAATAATAAAAGTAATTATTTTTATTATTTCTTTCATAAAACTTTAAAAATAAAAATAATGTGATATTTTTATAATTATAATAAAAATATATTTAATTAAAAATAAAAATAAAAAACATACTAAACGGACTCATATTTTCTGAACTGTATTGTTCTGTGAATTACTTTTATTATTTATTTCATAAAATCTTAAAAATAAAAAATAAAATAAAAATAATGTAATATTTTTTATAATTATAATAAAAATATATTTAATTAAAAATAAAAATAAAAAACATACTAAACGGACTCATATTTTCTGAACTGTATTGTTCTGTGACGCACTACTGTTTCAAATTCTATATATAACTGTGCCCATTACATTTTCTAAAAGCCTATCCATAAAGGATTTTAGGACAAGTAAGGATTCCACGTATTCTGATCCATTTGTTATTAGTATTGGTGCATCTGGGGTTCAATGGGCAACTAGAAGCTCCACGATCATTAATTTTTCATAAGTCGCAATCCCAACGAAATCCACTGCCAATACAATGTAGCAGGAATCTACATATCCATGCACTTCATTTGCATCTACCGCATCAAATATATATTTTATTTTTAATTAGTCAATAAAATTTACTGAAATTATACATTCGTATATATAATTTTAATATAAAAATCAGAGAACGAGAACAAAAAGTTTTTTTTTTTACCACAACAGAATCAGATACGATCTATTAATAAAAGATGGTGAATACACTGAGGAGCTACATTATGAATATGCTCAATATCAAACAAGATAGAACTTCTAGCTAAAGAATGGGCAACCAAATTAGACTGTCTACTACCATAATGAATGGAAATATCTGGATGTATAATCAACATCTCTCTAATTTGATTAATAATCAGCCCACACTCAGTAATACCCTTTTCATAATTATTAATTTGATCCACAACCAACTTACTATCTGATTCTAAGATAGCCGCATGAAAACGTTCACTGAGTACCCATGTAAGAGCCTTCAAAATGGCCATTGCTTCACCCTCTTTAACAGTCAGGTTTGCTTGCACTTAAGCAGTTTTTGCCTGCAGAAAAACGCCATCTGCATCTCTAACAACAGCACCAAATCCGGTCTTAGCTTGTTGAATAAAAAATGCAGCATCACAGTTGCATTTGGCAGCGCCACTTGGGGGCATAATCCAGGCCTGAACTCTACCCGCTAGTTGCTGTTGCATCACATTGCCATGCAACTCATGAGCCACCTTCCAATCAGCCAAAACAACATTTGCTCTGTGAAGCACAGCTTGAGTGTCCTCCACCTTCGAATTCCATAGCATCTCGTTGCGCCGCTTCCCAGCTACTCCACAGCACCATCACCCATAAAAGAAATTGGTCCGGAGACAACACATCATGTAGCTTGAAAAACAGTTCCTTAAAGGACTCACAAACCTGCATGACAGGATCTATTTTTGGCCATAAACCACACTGCTTCCATCCGTCCATGCTTTTGGGACATGTGACCAGGCTATGCCAACAATTTTCTAGAGCATTGGGACAGAACACACATGATGCAGGACAAGAAATACCTTTACTCTGAAGTCTGGTCCTTGTTGGAAGACAGTCTCTGCACACTTTCCACAAGAAAATCTTTACCTTTAGAGGGACTTGCAGCTTCCATATGACATTGCAATCACCCTAAATATTTCCCTCAAGGGGAGTTTATGGATTCCAAGATTGGTCACAATCCTAGTTTCATTTGGCGTAGCATTTGGAGTTCTCGGGCGGTGCTTTCACAAGGTTTGAGGTGGAGAATTGGTGAAAATTCTAAAATTAACATATGGAGAGAGAACCTTGGGTGCGAGGTTTGGTGCGTAAGCAAATAGGTAGCCCCCCCACACAAGCAGTGGCGCAGCTAGCTATTAAGGATATTTTAGTTGGGGACAATAAGAAATGGGACATGCCGTTTATTCATATGTTGGTTTCCCATGAAGATGCTAACTTAATTAGAGACATGCCTACAGTACTGATGAGCGGTGAAGATCAATTGATTTGGGGGCTGACTCCAAATGGGGCTTATGCAGTAAAGAGTGCTTATTATGCCTTTATGGATATATTGGGATTTCAAAACTCCCCTTGAGGGATTTCAAAACTCCGCTAGTGATTGACTAACTGAATTTGAGTTTAATTTTGATTCACTGTCACTATGAAATTTATTTATACTGTCATCCAATCATATATTACCAAATAATTAAAAGTATTTAACTTTTACAACAACTATCTTGAAAATCTACTTCTTTTAATGCTGTGTCAGTATATGATTGGATGACAGTACAAAGAAATTTTACACTAACAATGAATTAAAATTAAATCCTATATTAATTCAAGTTTTCACAATGTTCTTGATTAACGCAATTATATATGGGTAAATTGTATCAGATGCCATGCATGTTTATAGCAGAAATTTGGGGTTTCCTTTGAGTTTACTTTGCAACTTGAGTGACCGGGTGACGATAGGGGTCCTTGATGGAAATTGTCACATTTTCCAACATTCATAACGCAACTATATATATATATGGTTAAATTGTATTCCCTTCGTAATTAAGGGGCTTGACGGACCTTAATCAGAAGTGGGTGATTAATTAATCGATTTTTTTTGTAAAAACCGTTATGGTTAGAAATTTTGTAGGGTATCCATCTGTACACTCGTGGTATTAAGGAGATGAACTTTTTTTAATTATTATGTAGACCAGTAAAAGTGAAGAATGTATAACTTACGAGTCTTAAACTCAAATGGTGCCAAGTTGTTTTTTTTGGAAACTCTTTATTTCGAGATCGAATATCACCAAACCTTCAGCACCAATAATATTTTTAATGTTATATGAGTAAAATACTTAATTAAGAAATGCAAAAATATTTGTCCATGAGTAATTTTGTTTTCTTTTTTTCTTTTATACCTAGCTAATGATTCTTGTTACCGCATCTTGCACTTGTAATTTTATTCAAATTTAATTACGTTGATGATTCATTTCAATAACATACATGACTTGAACTCAAGTGGCCATTGTTGAGATTAACCTCCATACTCCCACTAAACCACAAATTCTCAAACTCACGTGAGGATTCTTTTAGCCCACCCAACCTCACGTGAGGTTCAACCTACTACTCGTCTACTGCTAAGGAAGCGCCCCACCAATAATTATCGGGTCAAGAAAATAAAATAAACAATAAAAAAAAGTAATACTAAATATCTATGCGTGCACCCACGGGTTATTCTGGTTCTAGGCTATAGATTCAAGTACAAAACCACATTATTCTTCTCCTCCTTCGACCTCCATTTCCCCACTATATAAGCCCCTCCCCCTTCCTCTTCAAACCATCTCTTCGTGTCTCAATCTTTGTCTATCTCTCCCACTCTCTAACTCTCACCCAAATCACAAAGAAGGAAACAAAATTTTCCCTCTCTCTCTCTCTCTCTCTCTCCCTCTCTAAAATTCTAAACAAATTAAAACCATTAGAAATGGAAAGCAATCTACCAGTAGTAGCTAAGAGAGTGTGGAGCATAATACGTGTGGCCTTCTTCATGTTGAGAAAAGGCATATCAAAAGGGAAGCTAATGATGGACCTCAACATGATGCTCAAACGCCGCGGCAAGACAGCCGGCAAAGCCATCAGCAACCTCATGTTCCACCACCACCACCACCACGGTGGCTCCACCTCAAGCCGCCGATCCCATGACTCACACCTACAATTCTCCGCCGCAAGGGAGTACGAGTTCAGCTGCAGCAACACACCCAACAACTTCTTCCCTATTGGCAAGCGTCACCGCCACAACCATTTCTTCAAGTGCGCTCACGCGCCACCCACAAACGACGATGACGCGGTGACCGTTAATGCAGTGAAGGCGGTGCTGGAGATGCTAAACAATGAGGTCATGGTGGAGGCATCGCCGGCGCTCCCAGGGTTCGAGCGGAGCCCAATGGTGAGTCAGTTGAGGGTGACAGACTCGCCGTTTCCACTGCGTGACACCGACGAAGACAAGGACAACCAGGTTGATAAGGCGGCGGAAGCGTTCATAAAGAGGTTCTACAAGGAGTTGAGGAAACAGGCTTGAACCTTTCTTGTTGAGTTCCTTTTAATTTGTTAACAAATAATTAATTAATTAATTTTGATTATGAATTATTACCAACGTAAAGCCAGTAAGCATTTTTGGATTTTTTTTTATTTATGATGATAATCGATCCCGATCGAGTTGATATGACTTTGTGGGGACTTGGCCTTAGGAGAATTATGTTAATTAATTAATATTGAGGAATTTTGTATGTATTTTTATTAGTTGTTGCTTATATATAAACAATAAAAAAGAAATTAAAGAGTTTAGTTAACTCTCCATCTGTTTCTCTTCAATTTAATTTCTGTTACTTTTCTTTTCCAATTTTAGTGTCAAAGTTGTAGAAGGAACTGGTAAATTAACATGCATTTTCATCTACACATATATAAAATTATAGCCCTTTCTGGTTGAAGCTGAGGAAATAATTAATACTCTACGAACATGAAAAATTAAGAAAATAAAACTTGGACGTGTGTAAAGGGTTCAAGCATAGGCTTGTGTTTGTCTTTCATTATTAATTGAAATTATGATATTCACAGTATATACACACTAACAAACTGGGAACGATGAATGGAATCTTCCCGAGAGGTACCCTGTTCGTACACCCTCTTGTCCTCTAAGAATATTGAATAATCTTTGCCTTTAGAATTAATAGTATTCCTAGCTTGCGGAATTGTTGGTTATAATCAAGCTTTCTTTTCTCTTTTGCTTACCCGTTGTTATTCATTATTCTTGAATTTTTATTACTATTTTCAAGTTTCAAGTTTCTTGCCTTTAGCCTCTTCTTTTATATACCTTCCAGCGAGTTGATATTGTTATTTATCTTAAATGGAATTTGCCTGTCATACATACATACATACACAGTGATTTATTTACTTTAGAAGTAAGTTTTGTAAACTTATACTGTAAAATAACTTTTCATAAAATTATTATTTTTTAATCTAATCGTTGAATCATAAATATTATTATGAAGATCATGCATATCAAATTTAAGATAAATTAGACATACATAAATATTTAATCTTATAACCAACATTTACTTATATTTTGAAAAACATATTACGTTAAAATAAAGTAATTAAATGAAGTATCAATTAATTTTAAAATTTTATAAAGCTTTATAGACTTAATCTACTTAATGAGAACTTTCAATTCACTGGTTAGATTAATGAAATTTAAAATTTATAAAAAGTTATTCAATTAAATAAGTGTTTCAAAATTTACTTTTAGGGAAGTAGATGCTTACCCATTTATATATATATATAGTGCACTCAGGCGTGCTCCAAATGTATAATAACCACATTTGGCGACAAAATTATTGTACTATGTGTTTGTGTTAAAATCTTGAAAGTTTTGGACCTAAGGCACTTGGTTTGTGTGATTAGTGACCCTTATTTGGTTTAAAGTTAAAATGGATTTTACAGCAAGACCACCCACCTCCACTACGTTGTCTTCATATGATTCCACTAACATGTCAAAGTGAACTATAGCTGGCCCCTCTCCAAAATATTGTTGCCTTTCTCAACTTTTTGCTTTTTTTCTCTTTTCCTTTTCCTTTTGTTTTTGTTATTTAATGACTTTTTCCAGTTTTCTGCTGCTTAATTAAGCCGGTTAAGCGGTTGCTATGAAAGAAAGTTTCCACGCCTCTACGGGAAGAAGCAGACCCACCGACAAAGAAACAAGTGACCACAATGGCATTGTTTACCAAATATAATTTTGATTAAGAGAAAAATCATAGAATCATAGAATTATAACATAAAAGGGGTTGAAATAAATATTTTGATTAAGTAGTGATTAATTGAGCCGAAGCAGTTCAAAAGGGCAAATTAAATATCATATATCCTCTGAAATAAATTAATTTTTATCTTATGTCTGAATTAACAATTTTACCAACTTGTTGAGATTGGCTGGATTTTGGGTTAGATATATGTCTAGTCAAATTGGTTAAGTAAATATGTTAGCTGGATCAGCTATTAAAAATTGAAGTCCTTTACAATGCGTGCAATGACATGAAACTAAATGTTACTTTTTTAAGAAAGAGAAGTTTTAGGGGGAAAATAAAATGTAATATTTTATTATTATGTAACTTACACACTCTATAAACCAAAAAATAAAAATTAACAGTCCCATTACGCAATAGTTGTCTATAACGAAAGTTTAGACCCAAAAGTTGCAGAAATAAGCATTAATGTTTTACATTATGATCATTAGCAATTGTCAATTACTTTTATTCTTTTAGTAAACCTTGTGATATTTTGATAAATAGTCAATATATTGTAGGAAAGAAATATGATTAATTGATCAGTGAAAAAAGCAATTGCTGGAATGAGAATTAATTATTGATGATCATTTGAAAAGAGAAGGGGGTCAAATTAGAGTCTGTTAAGAATTATTTTACGTCATATATATTGATATTATTAAAAAAATTCCAAAAATGTCGATTTCAGTCAATAATAATTGTGAAAGTTAGCTCGATACCTGGATTGTTATTTCTTGCGGGAAAAGATGGAACACTCGAAAATAGCGAGCTTGGCGTTTTAACTATTTTATTCACATTGAAAGGTGGCAGCAAGGAAAGACTCATAAAGCCTAATGTTTAGGTGAAGTGCATGTTTGGTGAGACTAAGAAAATAAGGGTAGCTGGGGATGGGAGACATGTGTCGCTTTTAGAGCTGATCAATTTTGGCTTTTATTTTGACATGCTTCACGTGTAATCAATTCACATCTCAAATTTAGTCTATCGCAATCATTTGTATTTGCATTACTTCTTGATTTATAGCTTTATTATATATTCCAGCATAAAAAGGAAAATAAACTCTACGTGTTATTATGATTGGTCATGTTTATCAAAGAATAATTAATCAATTCTTTTTTAGTATAACAGTAAGGGTTTTTAGGCTGTGTTAGTAGTCCCCTTATCAAATTATATAGTCCAACAAATTTAAATTCCATTAGGAAGAACGGATTTAAATTCCATTAATCAAAATCATTTTTCATCAAAACCGAATTGTCACTACAAGAAAGGGACATCATGTGTGATTGAGTAACAGATACACAAATTTAAATTCCATTAGGAAGAACGGATCAATGGGTTTTATGGGAATAATATGAACTATTTTATTATGTAAATCAAATCTAAAAGATAAAAAGGAAAAACTTGTCTGAATTGTGAACTGATTAACGTTTTGATATTTTAATTAATTGCCTTGCATTTTTTATATTTTGGTTGCAAAGTGATTAGCAAATAAGCAAATGAAAATTGAAGTTTTCATATATCAAGCTTCCTTTCTTTGCGTGCATCAATTTATAACCATATATTTCTCCGGGTTCAACGTTTTTTCTTTTTGTGAATTTTGTTACTACTTTTTTAAGAAACCTAATTAATAATTGTCATGAACCAACTATCCTAAAAATTTTAATATTTAAGTAAAGACACATAAATGATTTTATATCTCTAACAATAATAATAACTATGCAGCTAGCTAGCATATGTTTAATTTATTCGCCTATTCTATATATTTATAGGTCGCTTGAATTAATTGTTTTGAATGTGAGACTAGGTCTTCCTTTAGCACTATGGGAAAGCATGCGATGGTGTTAAAGTTTTAGTAGTTGACCCTGACTAAAAATTCCACATGACAAAAATCGAAGCACCCACATTACTTCTTAAAAGCTTAATGCAGCCATATGCTTTATACCTCTTTTCTGCGCAGCTTTGTTTAAAGCTGATTCAATTATGTTGTTCTCGATGCTCAAAATTTGCTTGTATACTTGGTATCAAAACTTTGTTTCTAATAGTTAGGGTTCACAAAAAAAAAAAAAAATAGGCAGCTAGCGTAATGATGATTTAATGTTCTAAAGGGGACATTAATTAATCCTAGAAAAAATAATTAATAAGTCATCCTTGTTTTTAATAAATTCCATTCATAGGTTTTCAGAATTAGATTGTTATAAAAATATAAATCATTGTATTTTTTTATTAACAATTATTAATTTCATACTTTATTCTTTAACTACTCTATACTTTAAAAAATATACATTCATAAATTATAAGATGTGACTCAGTTGACAAATTGAACTCTAAGTGAGTAGACTTTACTTGAAGTATAAGAGTTCA
Organism: Styphnolobium japonicum; assembly: GCA_023212625.1. Lineage (NCBI taxonomy): Eukaryota > Viridiplantae > Streptophyta > Magnoliopsida > Fabales > Fabaceae > Styphnolobium > Styphnolobium japonicum. Next base: position 5,040,050 of record JALBWW010000007.1, on the reverse strand, counting down.
AAACTCACTAAAAATACTTTATCAATGTCCGAGTAGAGATTAATCTTACACTTAAAAAAATGTAAAGACTCCTTAATATCTTTTAAAAAAATTGTATACATTCATAAGTTTTGGCTTAATAACTTAAAATTGTAAAGAAGTTACCGATTGATATCGTATGAAAGCTTCTATTTTCAAGTTGTATATAATGAGTTTGATTTTTATTGCCTCTAATATAAATTATTCATGGGCTTTTAGTTAATAGATTAAATTGTAAAAGAATTAATCATTAGTTCATGAAAGGGGACAAAGAAAAATAATGATGAATTATTGGTTGACTTAAAAAACTTCCTTTATATAGTGTTTGGTTGAAGGGAAATGGAAGAGAGAGGAAGGGAGAAGATTGGTTATTTTAAATTTTATGTGTTTGTTTTAATTTTTTGAAGGGGATGGGAGGAGAACAAAATTCCTCCTAAAATAATTTTAGCTCCTTTCCAAAAGTGGGAAGATTTGAAAGAGAGAGAATATATGTTTAAAAATTAATTAAAATATTCTTAAATTAAATGTTACATTAAATGTTATAATTGTGTAAAAAAATAAATTTATATTTTCCTTCTATTAAAATATCTCTCTTTCGCTCTTCTAACCAAACACACACAAAATTAAAATCTCTCCCCTCCCCCTCCCATTAATTGAACCAAACATACCCTTATCCTCATGTATTAAAATAAAAAGAAAAACTCATGTGTTTTAGTTCTCAAAATGAGTATATGTGGCTGAATTTTCATCATCCACGTGTGTATATATATATAGTTTTATTTCTGCGAGCTGCTTGTAAAAAGACAACCCTACCTGAAGATATTTTGTTTACAATCTGAATCTTACAACTTATTACAATTCAATTATTGGACTTCCTGTATATTATTTTAGTCTTTTCTTCCTTTTTATACTTTGAACCTATCATACATTCATGCACTTTTTGTAATGTTTGTTTTTACTTGGTTTTGTCTTCTATAATTGGAAATGGTTGATCGGTCGAAATCACTTTAATGTATACGGACATGGAACAACCAAAATATTCATGATTGAGAATCATTAGTTGGTTTTGATTTTGAAATTAATGTATTAAAATCTATGACTTAAAATTATTATTCTGTCATTTTGTAAACCCAACATATCTGTAATAGAAGAAATCATTCTACCATGGACTTTGCCATAAAAAATTATGTCTAAAAATAATAATTGAAGGTTTTCTTTTACATATTGGTCAATTTTAAATACGAATTTCATGTTTGAAAAATATATATATGGATTTGGCTTAATGATTCGGGAGGAATATATGCAACTGCAAAATTTATAACCTGATGAATTGGATCTTCTCAAACAAATAAGATCATAATTTGGGATAGTTGGCTTCCTGGCCTTGATTTGGTTCTCCAAATTAAGGTACATGATGAACTTACAGTTTGCGAAGAGCTAGTTTCTATTTTGTTTTATGTCTCATATATTCGAAATTAAAACAAACTAGAAGAAGAAACATATTACAAATTTGAACCCGCAATAGTTCTTGTATACTGTAATAACTGAATTTTATATGTGTAGATAAAATTAAAATATAAAATCACATAATGTTTTTAAGAGTTTAAATTTGATTCTTTATTAGTATAAAAAAATTTATACTATCATTCAATAATGTGTTAGTACATCATTAAAAGAGTTAGAAATTTTAAGTAGTTGTTATGATATATAATCAATTTTTTTTTAATAATTTGACTATATATTGTAAAGAAATTTTATACAGATAATGAATCAAAATTAAATTATCCTTTTAAATGTTTATTATGGTCTTCAAATGATTTATATTCATAATCATCCATATAAAATTTAATCATTCAATTTTGTTTTTCTTACTTTTATATTAATTATATCACTCTTGTTTAATACATAGGAGGTGCCATTTGTATGCAAGATTGCTTCTAGAATGTGAACGCGCTGATTGACTCAATTGTTTCAAGGGTTTCAAATAAAGTTTTTGTACTTTCCAAATGAATGGGTTCAAACTTCTCTTAGGCTGTAATTCTACTTTGGCAGTCATCTCTCTCTAGAGAAATCCCCTTGTGCCCAAGGGTTATAAGTGAATAGTCTACTTGTGTGAAATGCCTATGGAACTCTGATTGCCCTTTGAAATTATAGGTATGTCCTTAACCAATAATATTAAAGTAATATATCCTTATTATCATTTATGTTACAAAAAGAAAAAAGAAAAAAGATTGCTTCCAGAATCTATGGGACTTGAAGGTGGGGAAAGGTGGCTTGGAAAAAGACGTGGGCCGCATATGAAAAACTCATTTTCTTTCATGTTAAGCTTTCTCCTATTTGCCCACTACCAAAAGATGGTCTTGCGCTTACAATAATTCAAACCTTGGTTCACTTCCAAAACCCTATCACGACATGTCTGCGCGTTTTCGTGAGCCTACCACATGCCCATTAGAATATTCAAATATCCACCCATGTAAGTAATTGAAGCACATATGATATGACATTTACACGATGAGGAACCGATTTAAAATGTGTCACTTGTATTGGAAATATATAAATGGCAGCAATATTAATTTTAAATGAAGTACTCTTTTAATGTTTAAGTTTGTGAGGAAGCATTTGATATGCCGTAATGTTTCACATCGATATGTCAAATATACAATTTGAATTTTTTGTAACATATTATACAATATCTTACATACTAGCTAGTATAAAATGTTAATGTACCAAATATTTTTTGAGAGTGTAATGTGTGTGTGAAAATAATAATAATTTTATTTATTTATATTAACGGAAGTTCTAAAATTTTGTGAGAAGATAGAAAAAGAAGGACTAACTGTGAATATTGAAATTCATTAAATTGAACTTGATATCACGTACTTTATAAAGAAGTTAGATGTCCTTCTTAGATCATAAGGGTCATTGATTAAATAAGTTATACACATTTGTGTTATGTTTGAGAAAGTATATATAATTAGTGTGGAAGAAAAAGTGAAAGGAATAAGAGGGAGACACAATGGAAGATAAACAGGAAACTTTGTTTTTCATTTTTGTTTTGTTTGAGAAAATAAAGGATAAATCAATAGAATCTAAACTTAGGGTGAACGAAAGACTGAGAGTATCAGATATATATATATATATATATATATATATATATATATATATATATATATATAAGAGTTGTTGTTGGAAGGCAGGCAACTTAGTGCTCAATTATTTAACTCCTTAGTTCTGCACTAGTTTTGCTCCAACCTCTGACCACAACTATATCTCCCTCCCTTTGCCAACAACGTATAACTCCCATGATTATTTATGTTCAGTGGAACTTTATAGATTCAGTTTATTGGTATAATGCATGCCGCACAAAAGCTAAATTATAAAATTGCTGACTTCAAACCATTTGATTTTGTGACACTTGGATAGCATGCAAATATATAAGTAGCACTTAATCAAAGAAAAATCAGATCTACATGCAGGTAACATAAAAGCATAGAGTTTACTACACGTGTTGTATTATCAAATGAAATATGTCCATTTCACCTTTATAATATATATCTTTAAGTAAAATCATGCTAATACCACCATTTTCATTAGGAATATATATACACAAGTATTGAACAAATAGCCTAGGTAGGTGATAGTACTTATTTTGGCCAATAAAGGAACCCTTTCTCGACCACCGAGGGTTGTGGTGCAGTGGTCTAAGGCCTACCCAGAGTTCAACGGGATGCGGATTCGAGCGTGTTTTCAAATACTCTGCGGACAAGTTTAGACTGGGTTCTCAGTGAGATTAAACTTATTCCCTATAAAACCGTGGTGAGCCGTAAACGACAAACCTTTGCTCGGGACAAAGCCTCTAACAGGTAGATGTGGGCGCAAGCCTCATTGTCCAAGCGACAACCTTGGAATCATATTTTGTTTACAAAAAAAAAAAAAGTTTAATTTTGATCCACTGTAAATTTTATACTGTCACTCAATTATATATTGTCAATTCATTAAAAGAGTTTGACTATTATAACAAATACTTCAAAAGTCTAACACTTTTAATGATGTGTCAGTATATGATTGAATGACAGTGTAAAGAAACTTTACACTGACAGTGGATTAAAATTAAATCAAAAAAAAACCTTTCTTAATTCTCCTTTTACTTTTTTTCGAGTAATTTTTAAAAAAGAAATGCTTCAAATGCCTAAAAAAGTAGGGTATATATATATAATGCAAGCCCAAAGAGCTTTGGCTTGATGCGTCTGGCCACTTCTAATTGTTTACTCAGCTTGCCCCAAAGCATATAGTGACATAAACTAGTGCTCATTTAAAGGGTGAAGACTAAGGAAAATCTTTTGGTTACCAAAGGAAGCTTGTTGGAGTTAGAGGCGGCAACACCCAACCTAATATTTGAAGATATGGCCGAATACGACACAGGAACAATATTTACAAAATTAATTTGAACTAAATATGTTCTGGTGGCCTGCATGCAAGCTTATGGATCATTTTGATTCAAGATTGAATTTTGGAATAATTTGCTATTTAAGTTTATTAAGACCTAGAGAAATTTTTGGATACCCATACGATACTAGTGGGAGTCTTTTTTGTGTGTGAATCAAGAGTGTTCTCCAATCAATAGTCAGAGACTAATTCTCTCAACAAATTCTTTTCATATACACGGCCTGATTTAAATTCAAAACAGTATAATTAAATGATCCTATCAACTATGTCGGACCTTGTTGGTTAATAAGAGTCTTTTATTGTATGTACAATTTATAAGGGAAACCCTACTTTATGGGAAAAAGAATGGCAAAACAATATGCCAGCAAAGATAAAGAAAGAAGTGGCGCTATTGACATTCTCAAATTTTACGAGACTCATGCAAGGATATATCTTATATGGATTGAACCTAATATGGATTGAACTTAAAGGTGAAAATTAAATTGAGCAACTCGATATGCTCGATTCGAAATTCGATAAGATCGTGTTTGAATATATTATAAAGCTCGATTATATATTGGAACCGAATTCACACTAGGTATTTGAGTTAGATAGAATTAACTCGAGCTGGATTAATTACACGTAATATTTTATTTTTATAGTTATATAAATTTAATAAAAATAATTAATTATATTATTTATATGGAACTTGAGCTTGAACTTATATTCGAATTTCTTTTAGAACCTTAGTTGGATATACTAATTGTATATACTCATAAGATTCACGAGACAAAAGTTTTTTTTTATAAAAAAAACAGCATCCAAGTAAGTCGCTTATAGACGTATTTGTGTATTCTTTTATTAATTTTTTGACTGAATGAGTTGTTATGTTTATTAACTTTTAAATATGAGTAGAAATGGCAATTTCTCCCATCTCCTATGGGTACCCGTGGGTAATACTCGTTGGGGGATGAGGGTTTAACACCCGTTTATTAAATGGGGCGGGGGAGGGGGTTGTTTCCTCCATCCCTATGACCCCATGGGTACCCGATATATAATTTTAAATATTTAAAATTGTATTATTGTTATGTTTATATATGTTTTTCAAGAAAATTATATTGTTATTTTGATTTTAAGTATTTAAAGTTATTGAATTAAATTAGTATGTAGTGGATAAATTATGAGAAATTATGATATTAAAATTTATTTAATTTATTATTCTTTTTTTTTCAAATTTTCTCCTTCTTTTTTCAATTTTAATGATTTTATGGGTACCCACGGATATCCGTGGGTATCTACCCGCGGAGGAATCAAAAATGGATATCCGCACAAGTATGGAGCGGGGGACGAGGGGCTACAACCCGCCCCCGCCCCGCCCCGCCCCATTGCCATCCCTAAATATGAGTAATTATTACCACTTTCAACTTAGAGTTTAATTTTGATCCACCGTCATTGTAAAGTTTTTTTACACTGTCATCCAATTATGTGTTGCCAAATCATTAAAAGAGTTTGACTATCACAACAACCACCTAGAAAATCTAACTCTTTTAATGACGTGTCAGCACATGATTGAATGACAGTGTAAAAAAACTTTACACTGACAATTGATTGAAATTAAATTCTTTATCTTATTCAACAATCACTAATATATTGAATCTAATTAAATTTTATCAAAATTTTGAGTACTCTTTATATGGATATAGATAAGGAGAATAAGTTCTCATAATTAATTAAGACTGTCAGTGTAAAGTTTTTTTTACACTATCATCTAATCATATATTGCCAAATCATTCACAATAACTATATAGAAAGTCTAATCCTTTTAATAATGTGTCAATGCATGATAAACAGTGTAAAAAACTTTATACTGATGGTGGATTAAAATTAAATCTATTAATTAATTCCTTGAACTCTATCCCAGCCATCTTAATGAGATTTAAATCTATATATAGCTTTTTTCGGTGAATTAAATATATAGTTTATATTTGTATTTAATACTTAGTTAATATAATGTTCGTTTTATATTTCTTATTAAAAAGTATCAATTAATATTTGTTGTGAAAAGTGACTCATACAAACCAATGCATGTCTGTGTCATTTGATTTTCTAATTACTACAATGTGTAATGTGTCATGCTGTGGGAGATTTTTGCCCCATTTCTTTATGCTCGACAATACACCATTTAGGATGCGAAAAAATCAATTGCTTTAATTTTAGAATGAGATTCTTTTTGGGTCGAGGCAGGGAAAGGCCAAGGCACAGGGTAATGCTTAATAATCATTTAGATCCAAAATTCCGATCCTAAAATTGTTATATTATTATTACATGATGCTTTTTGAGACATGACAGAACATTCTTAAATAGCCTGACAAGGATATAGATAAAGGATTGGATCAAGTTTAGCGTTATCTGTTTTGTGGAATATATACATTTTCTTAAAACGGCTTTTCTTATCATAAATAATGATTGTCTCTTCAGAATCGAGATTAACTCTTCGTTAAGAATGTCTCCCTTAGTTAGTGGCAAACATGATAATTGGTAGAAGTTTGCTAGGCCCAGTAGCAGTGGTGAGGAAAAGCATATTATTTCCAACAATCAGAGCCACTATATACATGGCGTAAAAGAAGAGAAGATTTTACTTATATACTGTAATTCTGTTCATAATTAAATATTATAAATGAGATAATATACCGTCTGTTATAGACTTATAGTACTGGAGCTGGTATGCTATTAAAAATTCAGCATGTTGGTCTTAGATAACTAAAGAAAAAATATTTAAACTTAGGCGTAGCAATGTGCATATTTGTGAATATATGATAGTGTATGATAAATGCTATATATCACGAACTTTTTTTTTACGAAAATTAGTATGAATGATGTGGCATGCAGTTTTGTTGCTTTTCATCCTATAAGTAAATATTTAAAAAAAAAAACTCATATTACAACGCCAACTCATTTATAAACTTTTTTTTTTCGTAGCACTGTTGTTCGTGAGTTTTAGCATTTTTCAATTAGAAAAGTGAAAAAAAAAAAGAAAGTCATAGTGTTATTAGATTGGGCTTGTTTGTTACAGATTAAAAAATAATAATTTTGACATTCAATAATTTAGAGATTATTTTTTAGATATTTTTTAGAAAAACAAAAGTTGTTTTGTGTTTGTTTACAATCATAAAAATCATTTTTTAAATGATAGTAGTTTCTCTCTCTTCTATCTGAAGAGATTTTTTTTCAAAATTTAATGAGAATACCTTTTCATTTTAACCATAAAAGTAATTTTTTTAAACAAATAATTTTTTTAATAAACTTAAACAAACACAATCAAAATCATTAAAAATAAATTTTTATTCAAAAAAGTGATTTTTTCATCAAATAATCTGTAACAAACAGGCTTTACATATCAATGTGCACAAAAAGTATTGATATATGATTATGCACAAATTCAAGTATAACCTAATGAATTAAAAAAAAAAGTGTGAAATTTTGTGCGGAGTAAAGATAATTTCACACTCTTAATTCATACGTTTCTCACACAATTTTTAAGATATTGACTAACGAGAATCTTACTTAAACATCTTTTAAACGGCTTAAGTTAGTCACCCCTCACATAAGGATCACATAAGGTGTAAGACAATCATTATCAATATGTGTGTATAACTAGTTGTGGATAGTTGGATACAATATTACTGATTGTATAAATTACGTAGCTTGATATAAACAAGAAATAAAGAAAGCTTGCCGGAACCAAAGGCTGAAAGGCTTACCCAATTTTTGTTGGGCTATGAACATGATCAAAGCCTAGCAAAACAAAAGAAGACGAACAACAGACATGAAGCAGGGACGGGAAGCCCATCAGAAACCAATATCTATGCAGATAGAGGAGGGAACGGGGGGTTGGTTGAGTAACCCAACCCAAAGAAAAGAGAGCCACATCTCATCCCTCTTCTATCTTACTAACTAGCCTTACAAGGAAGCCATTCTACTCAATTTTTGGTCATTCTTAATGGGGCCGCTTGATGTTCGTACACCAATGTTCACTGCCAATGCTCAATTCCAATGTTGTCTTTTGTTTTGGTGCAAGGTTTGGTTTATTCCTTCCTCTCATACCTATGGATATTGTGGGCTTCCTCTTTAGAGTTTAGACCCATAGAAGACATGCTAAATAAAAAATGTGCCAGAGAGAAAAATAATATCGCCCACCGTGGGGCTCGAACCCACGACCACAAGGTTAAGAGCCTTGCGCTCTACCAACTGAGCTAGACGGGCTGTTGATGTCATTGTCAAATTTAATGGAATTTCATTAAAAATATCAATACTTAAGAATATGAAAAGGAAAAAAAATGAGTTTAACCTTGATTTCATGAAATACCCATATAATTTTCATAAAAAGCTTGATAACTTATAAAATAAAGGGTTTTTTGGAATTCCTATGACAAACCGTCTACTATAGCGATTTGCGTTGCACTTACCGAAAAGTTATATAATCGATATAAAATGCGTCTAAACCTGACAAACGAGTCAAAAGTTATGGCTTTCAAAGTTTTGACTTTGGTTATATAAGTTTTGTATTAATCTATTATTTTTTTCCGATTTTGTGTATATCACGCCACCCGCTGGGCGTGATACACGCCATCACGTCAACACGGATAAGCTGTGATACACGCCATCACGCCAACACCGGCGTGATGACGCGTGTATCACGCCACCCGTGTTGACGTGATGACGCCAGTATCACGCCACCCGCTGACGTGATACACGTGACAAAAATGACAAGACGCTTCTGATATGCTTCAAATGAAATGCGTTTCTGTAATTTATCTTCTAATTCTACTGCATCGCGGGCCAAATTGCCGAATATCCTTGCCTCGAGTAACTAATAAAAATCTATTGCTTTTCTCGCCAAAAACAAAAGAAATCTATTGTTATGTCTAATACCAATCAGCATAGCGAAATTCAGAAAAAAAAAAAAGATTAATGGTTTTTCAGGAGAAAAAAATCTTAAAATCAACACTTATGAAAACAAATGTTTTTTAAAACTTTTTTTCTCTATATTTTGTATTTTGATTTAAAGGATAGCAATAGCAAAACTTTTAACTAAAAACTAATAACCAAATTTTCAAATAAAGTGGTATTTGAAAACATTTTACAATTTAATTATGTTATCAGTGTTTATCTTATTTCCTTTCCTAAAATGCTCGAGACAAAATTGGTCTTAAAAGGTCATTTGCTTGCTGTAGAAATATCCAATCTAAAATCCTGGTTCCTACCGGCTGAGTGGCTGTAACTAATATTAAAAACAGACAAGGAACATGGTACAACTCCAACAGGTGTTTAAAGACTGCATTAGAATTCTCCGATAGGTGGCGAATGTAGAAGTAAAATTTTGCTCGCGATCACTTGATTAACTTGAGGAAGAACTAGTATATGCCTCTGTGATATTCACAGATATTTTTATTATATGTTTATTTTCTTTGGAGTATTTTACATTTTTTAATTACATGTGTTTTATTTCATTTTTCTTTCACATTTTTGACAATATAATTTTAACTTAATATTTTATATTATATCTTAGATAATTTTATTTTAGCAACAATCATTCTTTAATTTCAGAGATATTTTAATTTTTCATTGTTCATTCATACTTACATTAATATTTTTAATGAATTTAATTTTAATATACTGTTAATGTAACTTTTTTTTACACTGACAGTTAATTAAAATTAAAATCATTTTAAATTTAATATTTTACATATTTATTTATGGTATGTCTCAAATAATTTTATATTTTATTATAAAATTTTATTTGAACACACTTCAAAAGAAAAAGAAAAAAAGTCTTAAAAATTAAAATTGTTAATAAGCATATTTTAAATTGTTTTTATTCAAAAGACATTTGTAGATTTTATTTAAATTTTTTGTGCAATATTATATTTTTTAATTTAAACTAAATTAATTAGTAGTGCAAATTTTAAACTTAATAAATTATGTAGTTTCATTTATTTAAAATATTATTAAATTATTTTACAAATAAATTTTTTAATTATTATAATATTATAAAATATTCTTGCAATAACTATAACATAAAAACTACCAGGTTAATAAATAAAATTATTAAGACAAATACAATAATTAAATATTAAAGTATTCATTTTGCTGATAGTTTAATCAAGACACATGTTTGTCAATTAATCAATTCCCAACACGGGTTATTTTGTATAAATAATACATTACATAGATAGAGCACTTCCCAACACGGGTTATTTTGTATAAGTAATAAATTATATAAATAGAGCACTTCTTAATTGATTGTTTTATTTGTGTAAAAGAAGAAGAAGAGTATGCTTTGGTTAGAAAGGCACGTGCACACCTTGTTGCCAGTGACAAAACTGAAAGTCGCGGGAAGTGACAGAAAGTCGCACGAAGTGAGAGGAGAATAAATAAATTATCGATTAAACTAGTAATTTGGTCTCGAGAGTGGTTTACACTTGCAATTTAGTCTCTGAATTTTTTTTTACATATAAGTTAATCCTTAAAATTTTAAAACACATAACAAGTTAGTCCTTTTGTTATCTTTCTCAAATAAAAAGGTAATATGTTATCTTTTCTTCCTAAATTAAACGGTAATATGTGATGTTACATATTAAGTGCTTACATGTACTATTAAATGTCACATATCAAGTAATAACTGATCGGTTAAGTGTAAGTTCAGTCAGTTGAGTTGATGGAAAAACTGCTATGGGATCGGCCGCTTAGTGAACCGAGGGGTAATGAAGCATGAGTAAAGTCTCGCTGGTCAGCAAGAGATCCCGAGGGTCGAGTTTCATATTTCTCACCTAAATGATGTAGTTGGAAGGGTTACGTATGTGAAGTAACCTACCATGTAGCATTTAACGGTATACGTAAGCACTTAACATGCCACATCACGTGTTACCGTTTAATTTTGGAAGGAAAAATAACATAAGGACTAAGTTACTATGTGTTTTAAAATTCTAAGGACTAACTTGTATGTTAAAATAAATTTAGGGACTAAATTGTAATTGCAAGTTATTTTCAGGGACAAATTGCTAGTTTACTCATAAATTATCAAGTGACAAGAGATTAATGTTTTAAAAATTGGATCACATCGAGCTGGTTGAATAAAAAATTTAATGTCTGTTTTACTCAAAAAAAATTAGTTAAGATATTGAACCATCAAAATTATTTAAAATCAAGTTGAATCGGAATTGGTTTTTGAAAATTAGTTGGTTCTTTAATTTTTATTTTTTTTTTTAATTTTTGAATTTTTAGATTTTAAAATTATTTTTTCAGATTTTTAAGATTTTTTTCACATTATTTTTTAAAAATCATAAATTTTAACTCATTTATCTAATTTGAATGCATTTTATATTAATTTTACTTAATTTTTTAATATCTAAATAATTAAAAATGATTAAATGCAGTTGAACCAACTAATTTTCTAAAAAATAATCATTATTTTTATAGTTATAAGTCTTTTTAAAAAAACAATAATAATAATTTTTTAAATAAGGATTAAACCTTAATTTTTTTCTTAAAATCATTATTACTCTCAAAATAAGATTATTTTAATGAATACAATAATAAATATTATCATATGTAATCAATTTTTATAATTCATATTATTAAATTTACTTATATACTTATAAATAATTATATTTTATAATTATAATTATAAATATTATATCATTAAATTCGATTCATTAAACTAATCAAATCGTAATCCAAAAGTCTAATTAGTTTAATTTTCTGTCTAACTTTTAAAACATTACAATAGAAGCAATTTTTTTTATTATAATATAATATATTTTTGAAATTTTGTAAGGTGCTCGTCCTTCTTACCTATCTTTATCTCTCGTTAAAAATTATCATTCATTAAAAATCATGATATAAGAGTACAGGTCACTTTGTTCTTTAATTTTCCTCCCTTTTTTCTTTTTACTTTTCATCCAAACATAACATAAAAAAAAAAAAAATGCTGTGTGACAAGTACGATACTGCATCATCAAATACAGCTAATTGATTTGTATTATTTGTTCCAAACAAAGTAATAAACTTAGTATAAGTTCTATTTTACAAAGAGATCGTTATAATATGTTCCAACTGTGATCAATGGAGACATTTTACATATACGTTTTGAAAGGAAGAACGGAGCTACCCAATGTTATCTTCATTCTTCAAGGCACTAGTTGACTACACTCAGCATGTAAACGAGTTAATTCAACCACTTCCGTACAAAAGGAATGACTGGCTTTGAATTCCTTCAAAGGACTCTAGTCTTGGTTTGTATCCACAAGAGGAAGAACGCAACTTTAAGTGTACACAATAGAGAGGGCCAAAACAAGTCACAGTGGATTAGAGTTTACAATGCATTCATCAACAACCTAGATGCCAAGAGACCCAATTCACCAGTTGATGGAGTTTGCAAGTCTCCCTAACTATTGTGAGATGCCAATAGTAACATATACGAAGACTGATATATTTTAGGGTATTGCTTGTAGAAACATTCTTAGATACAAAAAATATTGCCCGTAAGGGTATCAACTTCTGAAGAATGAGTTCCTCTGCAATCTCCACCACTATCAAAGTGATTACTCTCCCTCATAAACTCAGTGTTAAGGATTCTCACACATTTTTAATGTTAATTTTACTTAATCTCTAAGCAAAATCCCAAATGGCAAGGTCAAAGTCAATTTGATTCTGTGTGACCTGAGTTGGGACCCGCAAGACTGTAGAACGAAAAAAGAATGGCAAAGATGTTGGCATCCCCACCAGAAGAACAGTGGGGAATGATGCACCGCAACCCTCAGTTTCGGGAATACCAGTAGTGTACGTTGAAGGAAGGCAAGGCACCGCTTGGTTGCTCAATCACAACTCTGAGCCCTTTCCAGTAATTTCCTTTCTCTTAATTAATTAATAATTATTATTAATCAATTAATTACAATTTTTTTTTAATTCAATGAAAACCTCTGAAAATCCCAATCGAACCCTCCACTCCCCCATAATCAACGGCTCCCAAAGCCTTACGGCAACGACATTTAATTTCCACAAATTTTCCATAAGCATAAGACGCAAAATTGAATAATTATTAATTAATATAATAATTAAATAAAAACCTCGTGTTCTGTGTCTCCCCAGTACTCCAAAGCTTTCTTCCACTCCCTCTCTCTTCTCTCTCTCCTTCGATTGCTTCTTCTCTCTCACTGTGTGATCGTGTTCGGAACCCTAATTTGGCTGCGACGATCCCTGCCTGCGCGGAGAGATTCTCGGATTCTAGATATCCTCCGAGGAAACCTCGGAATTTGCCACATTTTCCACTGTTGCTTCTTTGAGCCGAGTTTTTTCTTTTTTGGCCGAAATCGTTACGAGTGTGAAGATTTCTGAGGTTTTCGTGCGATTCGAGCTGTTTGGATTTGGTGGGTTCTGATCGGAAGGCGAAAGGGTGTTTGGGAGACTTGAAGATTTCTGATTTTTATTGTTTGTTTCTTTTTTCTGTTTGGGCATTTCTGAGAGGAGGATGAGATTTGAAGGATGAACGATGCCGGAACTGCGTAGTGGAGTGCGCAGGGGCCGGGCAGCAGCGAAGCAACAACAACAACAGCGGCAGCAGCAGCAGCAGCAACAGGAAAATCCGATTGAAGGGGAAGCGATTGCAACGCGGACAAGGAGGCGGCGGGCGGCGGCAGCGGCGGCGGCAGTGCCGAAGAATAAGAAGAAACAACGGCAGCAGGCGGTGGTCAATGAGAACGTAGTTGTCGCTGATAAGGAGGAAGAGAAGAGGGGGTTGGACGAAGGTGTTGGTGTTGGTGGAGCCGAGAAGGAAGAGGTTGGGGAGAAACAGATGGATGATTTCGACAGTGGAGCTCGCAGCAATGATAAAGCCAATGCTGGTGAAGATGAGGGGAGCACCGCTCCCCTTCCTGAGAAGGTCTGATTTTCTATTCTCATGATATAATATATTATCTGCACTTTGTTTTGTTACTATTTGTGTTAATGTGAGTGGGGCTGAGCGTAACGGAAGTTGCTTCTTCAGATGGCATGCATCTTAGATTCCTTTATTTACTGGAGTGGGTGCCGTGATCAATGTCTAAAAATATCCTTTAGTTTTAGAGTAAGGATTCTGCCTGAGAGTAGGACTCCGTTGTCAGAGATCGCATATAATTTTTACTGGATGAGTCAGAATTTGAAAATTTAGTAGCAAAAATGATACTCTTATATTTTATATATGATATCCTTCAATTTCATATATGTATGAAGTTTTAAATCAAATCTTAGTGGCACAACATATATAGGTTTTAAAAATGCATCGATAATGCAAATGTATAGGAATGATGGTAGTGTAAATAGAATTATATGCAGATGACACAAAAATTGAAGTCATGGTTGACATGTTTGATTCTGTACTCTGAGTAACACTCTTTTATTTTACTTTTTTTCTTATAAAAAAAAACTTAGTTGAGAAGAGGATTGGAACTATCTTATTATTCTGTTATTGGTTTCTAAAAACATGGGTTTTCTACCAGGCTCCCAACCATTGTTCCGTTATTAGATATTAAGTTCAAGAATCCTAGCTGTTGCAACAAATTATTTCTTTTTTACGTTAATTCTCGTATTTCCCCCCTCAGTAGTTGATGTCAAAAAATATAATTTAAGTGTTCCAATTGCCGTAATTGAATCTTGGAAATTATGAAGCACAAAGATGTATTATCTCTTTGGTTCTAGTGATATACTTGTATCCTAATCTTTTGTTCTCTTCTGGCCACAGGTCCAAGTAGGTGGTTCCCCTTGGTATAAAATAGAAAAAAAACTTGGCAAGGGTGGATTTGGTCAAGTATATGTTGGTCGACGTGTTTCTGGTGTAAATTTGAGTGAGAGAACTGGAGCTGGGGCTGTAGAGGTATATGCATCCTTTCAATATTGGGCGATAAGTTGTATCTCTTGATTTTATATTCGTAAATATTTTAATTTCAGAAATTCACAATTTTTAAGCTTTTTATCAGGTTGCATTAAAATTTGAGCATAGAAGTAGTAAAGGATGTAACTATGGACCACCCTATGAGTGGCAAGTGTACAAGTGAGTGCTGTTCTTGCTCCTTTTTTATGTTTGCCCTTTGTTTCCTCTCTCTTTTTTTGGGTATATCATGCATCTTTTTTTTATTTGTACAGCACTCTTGGTGGCAGTCATGGTGTGCCACAAGTCCATTACAAGGGCAGGCAAGGTGACTATTATGTCATGGTATGGTGCTGGGTCTTATGCTTGAGTGGTCTGTTCTTTATTATTATTATTATTATTATTTTGAATGGTAATGCAATATTTCTTTTATCTGTGTTTGCCTTGTTTGAAGATTGGCTGTTTGACTTTAAGACATTAATGCGTGCAGGTTATGGATATGCTGGGACCTAGCTTGTGGGATGTTTGGAATAACAACTCTCACACGTGAGTTCATTGCAAATTAGTTGTTAGATATGTACAAAAATGTGTTCCGCGTAGCAATTTTGACTTAAGTTGGTAAGCTGATGTGGTTTTTGTGATTTCCAGAATGTCCACCGAAATGGTTGCTTGTATTGCCATTGAAGCAATATCCATATTGGAGAAGATGCACTCTCGAGGGTAACTTTCCTACCACCTTTCCTAAACAATTTCCAGATATAAACTATGTAAACTTTGTTCATAATAATGATTTTATCTGCTGAGCTATTTCTAATTTTCTCATAGGGTTGTTAGTATGCTGTTCTTTTCCTGCTTTAGGGATAGTTCTAATTTTTGTTCTCCCCTTGCCACTTTAGTTATTTTGGTTGAAAACAGATGCGATGTTTCCAATTGTTACTGTCTGCTTGATGGATCAAATGCTCTACGAATGACTCAGTTTTCTTTATTTTTTTAACACTAATAGAAAGATTTATAATGATGAAAAGTGGGGATCTTTCTTTGCTATATAAATCAGGATGAGGTTTCTATTTACGGAGTTCTCTTGGAAAATGTAATGATAAGTTTAACTTATTAGTTTTAGTGTAGATTAAATAGACCTCACCTGAGGTTGCAAGAAATTACACAAAGTATAATTGAAAACAAGAAGGGAGGTTCCTGTCATTGTCGAATTTGAAGAATGTACTTCTAAAATTACTTTCCAGCATTTTTTTAATCGATGAATGTTTGCTTGACACTTCCTATGAAGTTATATCCTCTTCTTTTATTTTCCCTTTCTTTCACTGCCATTAGCATTGTTTATATGATACATCACAATAATTGAAATTAATAATTATGGTTCTCAAACTATATGGCAGGTATGTGCATGGGGATGTGAAGCCTGAAAACTTTCTGCTTGGTCCTCCTGGGACACCTGACGAGAAAAAATTGTTCCTTGTAGATCTTGGATTAGGTATGATGAGTTGTTGACTAATTAGTTGTATTTTATATTACGAATTTTATGGAAGCATTCAATCACTCACTTTTACTTTGCTATTTTGGGCTAACAGCTACTAAATGGCGGGATAGTACGACAGGTTTGCATGTGGAATATGACCAAAGGCCAGATGTTTTCAGGTACTGATAATTGAATTTGGATCATGAGGAAAATGTTTATATATCTTACCTTACACTGAAATCTCTGTATTGTTGTGTACTTACAGCTTCTCGGTTCACTATATTCTGTTCATGCAGGGGCACAGTGCGCTATGCTAGTGTGCATGCACATTTAGGGAGAACTGGCAGCAGGAGGGATGATTTGGAATCTCTTGCTTATACACTGATTTTTCTTCTTCGAGGTCGTCTTCCTTGGCAGGGCTACCAGGTTGGACATACTTAAATAAGGCTTCATTTTGTTATGCTTATGTTCAGAATGTCAGTCTTTTAACATTATTTTCTCAGGGAGAAAACAAAGGATTTCTTGTTTCCAAGAAGAAGATGGGAACATCTCCAGAGAGCCTATGTTGCTTCTGCCCCCAGCCTTTTAGACAGTTTGTTGAACATGTGGTGAACTTAAAGTTTGATGAAGAGCCTAACTATGCAAAATATATTTCTCTGTTTGATGGGATTGTTGGTCCAAATCCAGATATTAGGCCAATTAATACAGAAGGCGCACAAAAGGTATCAATTTTGCTACCCATTTACTCTTATGGTGCCTTGTATGCGTTTGACGATTGTTGTGCAGACTGAATATTACTAACCTTATTCTTTGTGAAGCTCATTGGTCATAAGAGAGGCCGGTTGGCCATCGAAGAAGAAGACGATGAACAACCAAAAAAGAAGATTCGTATGGGTATGCCAGCAACACAGTGGATAAGTGTCTACAATGCTCGCAGACCAATGAAACAAAGGTATACACGAATATGTCATAAAGTTTGCCACGTCATCTATGTAGTTTTATATTCAAGCATTTTTACATTGATGTAATGGGACAGCATGCATTTCCCCATCCTTCTAAGATTTATGGTGGAGAGGGGGATTCTTCTACCCATATCTTCTGTGTGAATCTGCTCTACACCCCTTTTGTGTGATTATTTTTTGGATTGTATGTTGACTTCCATCGAATTTCATCCTTTAAACAAAGAAAATAGATGCTCATAATTATCCATATAAGTTTAGTGATATAAGGGAATTGTTGTGCATGAGGAATGATTGTCTTTGTGTTGTAGATATCACTATAATGTCGCAGATACAAGGCTATCCCAGCACATTGAGAAAGGAAATGAGGATGGCTTATTTATTAGCAGTGTGGCTTCATGTCAGAACCTGTGGGCCTTAATAATGGATGCAGGGACAGGTTTCACTTCCCAAGTTTATGAACTCTCCCCCCACTTTCTCCATAAGGTAAATTTCAATATGTTATCTTAATTTCTTATATGTTGTGGATTGCCAAGAATTTGCTACTTAGCACCATATATGCATGCTTGTAGAAATGTTAATCCATAGTTTCAAGGCGTGTTTATTAACTAGGAATATTTTTTGTTTTTGTGTGTTTGAAGGAATGGATAATGGAGCAGTGGGAAAAAAATTACTATATCAGTGCAATTGCTGGAGCTACAAATGGGAGCTCGCTAGTAGTAATGTCTAAGGGTTAGTTCCTCTCTATTTGCTTCTGTGCTTTGGCGATTTTTAATTTTGTTTTTCGCTGACTTAGATCATGGATTTCAGGCACACAGTATTTGCAGCAATCTTACAAAGTTAGTGATTCATTTCCTTTCAAGTGGATTAACAAAAAATGGAGGGAGGGCTTTTACGTTACTGCAATGGCTACCTCGGGGAGCAGATGGGGAGTAGTCATGTCTCGTGGTGCAGGATTTTCTGACCAGGTCATCATTGGATTGAGCTTTATCAACCAGTACTTCAATTTATAATAATGCAACTTCTTAACGTGAATAACCAACTATTCATGTCTACGAATTTCAGGTGGTTGAACTAGATTTTCTGTATCCTAGTGAAGGGATTCACAAACGTTGGGATTGTGGATACAGAATCACAGCGACTGCTGCAACATGGGACCAAGCTGCTTTTGTCCTCAGTGTGCCAAGGAGGAAGCCTGTGGATGAAACTCAGGAAACGCTTAGGACTTCTGCTTTTCCTAGTACGCATGTCAAGGTGCGTCATCCTTCATTTGTTGTGCTGTGGTTGCCTATGCTCCTGGTTATCAAAGTTAATAATAATTGGAGTCTGAACATATCATAATAATGGGTTTTGCAGGAGAAGTGGTCAAAGAATCTCTACATTGCTTCTGTTTGCTATGGACGTACAGTTTCTTGACCCTGCCAATCTGATTATGGCTGTGCAGCTGCCAAGTCCAATCCGCTGAATATGTGAAGTGACATGATGGTCCAGGCCCCAAGAAATTTTGATGACTACAATTTTAATCATTTGTATGTAGAAGAAATCTTCAGTAAAACAAAAACCTTACGTTGCCAATCGTGTGGAAATTGTTTCTATGTCAATGATTAGTTAACGTTATGCTTATGCAGACGGGGATCCTTTTATTTTATTTTTTAATTTACCCCATTAAGGATCAGTATCAGGTACAGGGTAATTTCATTCTAAGTTTGGTAGACATATTTTATAAGGTTGAAAAATATCAAAACAGGAGAGATGTGGTGGGGTATAGATAGTTTAACGAATACAAGCGAAAATGGAAATATAATAATAAGCGATTAAGGGCGTTTTTGGAAATGGGTAACTGTTATTTTTTTTATGTATTTTATAAGTAAGACATAATAACCTGTTTTGGATGACTGTTTATAGCAACAGTGAAACACAAGTTGTTTAATTCGGACAAAATCTAACATTAGATTTCTTTTTAATTCATTTGTTACTGATGTTGATTTGCATTTTACTACTAATGTGGATTTTGAATCTACCATTCTAACAGAAATTGAAATTCAAGTGATCACAAAATGTGACATCTTCGGTTAATAACGTATATGACTTTTTTTGCTTATTACCCTTTAAATTAAGAATTTGATTATGACAATCATATGATATGACAAATTCTTCTAATGATGTGACAACACATGATTGAGTGATATGCAAAAAAAAAATTCCATTAACAAAAAATAAAATAAAACCTAAGATATTGAGAAAAAAATAATCTACACAACATCAGAAGATTGCAAAAGCAGCAATAGTATATACTTAATAACTTTATTTTCGATATAGATGAATGCAAATAGCTAGATAGATAGTAAACATTAAGACCATTGCATGGCATGTTGGCTCATTTCATCCCCACAAGCTCTCTATGGGATTTATGGAGACCACAGATTCCTCTTGTATAGGCCTACAGCATAACCTGTTCCAAGAAACTTCTTCCTGGCACAGGCATATAAAACAACATCAAGTAGAGATAACATTGAAGGATTTACCTAACAAAGGACCAAAGAAAGCAAAAATTGATAGCATGAATGCTCATGATATGGCATGGTTTTTGGGACAGGAAAAAAAATCATCAAAGATCACCTCGGTATGGTCATGGACATATCGGACAATGAAGATGCACCTACACCCTGTTAGATCATGTAGTCGCCTCTGGATTTTTACAACACGGGCATCACAATAGAGGGCATAGTCTTCTCTTTCCTGTGAATAACCAAGAAATGCCTAAGAGAGTCCTAATAGCTAGGGAAGTTCTGGAGCAGCTAAAAGCCAAAAAACTGTGTCCTTCTTGGTTATATGTTACACAAGTCAAGTGACTTTACAAACATTTCAATCATGTGGCCTCTGGACAAACACATTATGTAGATAAACTGAAACGGAAAAAAGAGGGCAGGGGATCTCTTACCAGGAAACATAGCATAAGATCTCCATCCTTCACCTTGTGACACTCTGAAGACGCTAATGGGATGGATCTCTCACGCACCCCCTCGTTTACATTCACCCACTCATCCTGCTCCTTACCAAATCCAGCATATCGTACACGGACTTCCTTAATTGTATGAGAAAAGATCCATTAACTTCCACAATATCCAATCAAATTGCATGATTGCATCCACTAAGCCAGTATAGCAATCACAAGACGGCAGGATAACTTAACAATGTTCACAGATGTACAAATATAATTTGCACGGTCATTTTCTTACTTGAGTTTAATTTTGATCCACCGTCAGTGTAAAGTTTCTTTACACTTTCATCAAATCATGTGTTACCAAATCATTAAAAGAGTTTGACTATCACGACAACCACTTAGAAAGTCTAACTCTTTTAATGATGTGTCAACACATAATTGGATGACAGTGTAAAAAAACTTTACACTGACAGTGGATTGAAATTAAATTCTTTTTACTTTGCCATTATTTTGCAATGAAGGACAATATCCCAAATAGTAGGATGCAATTATATATAAGATGTAGTTTTAAAGGTCTTATTGGAACACAATGTATAGATTAAAATCACAAGGAAATTTAGTTTTCAAATAACATTGGGACATAAATATGATTATCTTCTTAATGACTTTAGTGGAAGAATTTTCCAAATCACTTGTTATTCTATAAAACCGAAAAACAAAAGTAGAATAGTAGACGCATGAAGGAACAAATGCGTGGCGATCTGAAAATCTGTGCTTGTTTGCCTTCAGTTGAGTTCTACTTATTGCAGAGTTATATGGACGGCAGACAAATAGAGTTTCAAAGAGAGAACAAGATGGTAACAAGTAAAGATGTAAAAAAGGCAAAGGGGCCAGGAGGATTGGGGAAGAAAAAGACTCTAACCTCTTACATTTGGAATAAGAAGATTGTAACTATGAAGCAATTAGGGAAATGCAGTAGGAGGTCAGTTTAATTATGCAATTTCTAACATCTATCTTGACTTTGAGCCATTACTAAGTACAGCTAGCCACACTAATAGTAACATATGCTCATGAAGAAAAAAACGCAGCATCTGATTGAACCATGTTGTTCACCCAATAATAACTGTGCCTGGGTGACACAAGAAATCGAAAGTAGTCTTGATTAAATTTCTTCAATAATGTCAAAGGAGCACTGATATGAACTGGTTTTAGAATTAAGAAAACGAAGACAAAATCAGAGAGCACAACTTCGATCACAATAGAAAATAGTTGAGAATTTATCACAGCACAACTTCGATCACAATAGAAAATAGTTGAGAATTTATCACAGCAACTAGGAATGGAAAAGAAAAGAGAAAATAGAACAATCAGAGCTGCAATAACAGTCTCTTCCCCTTGGCCAAGGCCACCGGTTGATTCCCAAATTCCATTATGCCCCCTCCTTACTCACACCTCCCTCCATATTCACGTTTCTCCATCATGGCAGAATCTTCCTCCCCAATCTCCTGCTGCCACATGTCCATTCTGTTGTGCCTCTCTTCATTTGCTTCTGTTATATGCGGCCCATTTCTCTCCAGCCCACTATCCTTCTTTTTTCCTCTCCTCTTATAGACATATGTTAAAGGCCCATCAAGCACCTAAGGCGGTAAGGTGAGATGCCAGCAGGGCCCTTGCCTCTTGATGTTTCAGACAAGGCCCCTTCAGTCAAGCAATTGCCTTTCACACATTAGCAAAATCCAGGGTGGTTTTTGTTTTCTGACTTTAGAAAGGAAAAAAAAGAAGCAAAAACAAAAATCTCATCCATTTAACTTGTTGGCTCTGATACTAGCAGATGATAAAGTGGTCAATATAGTGTAGAAAAGTTAGTTTTAACTCTTGGTGACTTATGGGTTTTGTAACTAAACCACATTAAAGATCAAGATGAGACAGCCAAGGACCACCAGTAGGTATTGGAGAAGCAAGTTAAAAAAGAAGAAACTAAGCCAGAAAAGCTAACTCAAGAACAACGTCATCAACCAAAGGCTCAAATTCACTTCCTAGTATTGAAGAGATTGAGGCTGACTAATATCGGACAAAAGAGTGCTAAACTCTCCTTGTGCCTTAAGGAGCACCTCTTGGGATTCTCCCCATTTGTTGCTCTTATTGTTGAAAGAGGAAAAATAATTTATATGCACTATTACACTGTAACATGCAATTTTAAATGCAAGAAAAATCAAGCTTCATAGTCAGCCATTGTGTTGCAAGTCCAAACCAAGAGAAGTAATTATAACATCAATGTCTTCAATCAAAAATAAAAAATTATAACATCAATGTAATTCCAACAAGTAATAACTGAGCAGCAGCTAGATATTTTAAGTAAAATCAGGAGCGTGAAAAGAACTATCACTCCTCCGTTGAATACAAATTCTAAAGAAAATGTCTTAGTTGATTAAGTTTATTAACAATCCAAAAATACATAAATTAGAATATGAAAGAATCTTACAAGTTCACCCGTGCTTAGAACTCTATATGAAAGGAATGATGCAACATCATGCCTGTAAAATCAAAGAAATATCAGATGTTGGGTGCACAGTATGTAACAAACTGACAACAAAAACTTTCTGTTTTGTGGAGGGGAGAGGATTGGAGTTTTGAGGGGATAGAATTTTTTTTACTTTATTTTTTTTTTTTGGGGGGGGGGGGTGTGGAGAAAGACATACACACTCTCATCTTCGATCTTGTTCTGGTTGGAATGCTACATACAAAAATCTGATCACACCTTATAGTTCTCATATAATCCAAAATGTATAACAATGCCACATACAATTTTTATCCAAAAAAAATGCTACATATGATGCATATTATGGCTAAACTCAAAACATGCAGCTGCAGCTTTTCAACATCTTAAATCCTTAATTAGAAGATTATTCCTCACCATGCAGGGTCTTTTGACGACCTTGCTTCAAATGCCAACTCCGAGAGATCTGCAACTCTTTTACCTGATATTATGATCAGAAATTCTAATTGAATTGAGAAATTTTCAAAACCAAGTTGGACTCAAGAAGTGAATGTATTAATCATCATTTATTAGTTCTATATTGCTCGTCATTGCATCCTATCACTTGCTGAAGTTAATACAAATCAATCTTTAAACAACTGTTATTCTTATTCTTATTCTTCTTCTTATTATTATTTTCTGTAGGTGTTTCTTTCATTCTGTCTCAACAACCCTGACATGGCTTCACGCGAATGCTATGCAAATGGTTTAGTTCTATAAAACCAAAATTTCAAACTACAGGAAAAAAAAAATCCATCCAATTCCATCCATGGACTTTTTTCCTTCCTTTTCTAAATTTATAGCCACAATAAAATATAATAAAGAAAAAAATACAACCGTTTGGACTTGGGGAGCTTTTATGTCCACTGCTTAAAATAGATGCATCTGAAAGATCAACTAATAGTTTCAGTTCATCCGGGGACGATGTAACTTTAGCCTGTGACTCTTTCTGTTTATTTTGGAACCAATGTTGCACCTAAAACCCAGTGAAACCAATGCAGCATTATAACATGCTCTGCATTCATACCAAAACGTTTCTAAATGATAAAGAAAGAAACTGTAACAACCTGTTCCCATGATAAGGAAGTTTTACCAGCACGGTTTGATGAGGAACTGCAAAATTAAAGTAAGTCAATTATGAAACATAAAGTCCCCTTTATTTAAAGTTACAGTTAAGATAAGGCATAGTTCACCTAAAACTTATTGCAAGCTCTTGGCAGAAATCCTGACCAAGTGATCTTTCTCCCATTTCCTTGTATATTCTTTCCAATTCCATGATCTAAGAATTGGAGCAGAGGAACAGATCAATAAAATGGAACACAGAACAGCTTAATTATATAATATCTGAAAATGGTGAGATGATTGTATATATCACAGCACACACATTCCTTTCTCTCTGGGAAATTACCTCAGCTACAGAGAAATAGGGGAATGGAGATTCGGTTAAACTGAACCCGTCCATAGTTGCAAACAGAACAAAATGTATTTGCCTGCAAAACAGCAAGCACAGAGTTAGCTAGAGTATCTTGCTGTAAAAACCCTAGAACTTAGAACATAATATGACAACTTTGCAGCAACATTAGAATTTAGAACAAACAAAAAGCCCTATGAAGAAGAAAAGAAGAAAAAATGGAACGGCGTTCTAACCTCGTCGACAATCGTTTCTCGCAGGATGCCCCTGGGGCCTAACGGGAACAGCAATAGTGTTATGTTATGGCTTATGGTGAGTGAAGCTTCAACTTCAAAACGCGAACCAAGGTGTCTTCTTCTGTTTCAACTTCAACTCATTGAGCCTTTCAGTTTCAGTTGACTTAGCCCGATTTTACTCAATTTTTCAGTCCAAACCAAACTTAAAAGCCCACACCGAATTACACTAGATAGCTAAAAAAGTTTTTTGTCACGATTTTTTATAGGACTCTTGAAACATAATAATACTTTATCTTATTCAATAACTATTTTAAAATCTAATTCTATTAAAATTCTGGTTAATTGTGTACTCTTCAAACTATATCCTTTTCTATTTTTGTTGTACCCAGTGATAGTGTAGAATCTGAGTACAAATCCATCACATTATCATAAAATGCCAATAGTGCCATTGGCATAGCAATGGCGTTCCAACCTCGTCGACAATGGTTTCTCGCAGATGCTTAGGGCTGAACAGCAATGGAGTTATGTTATGGTGAGTGATGCTTCAACTTCAATACGCGAACCACGGTGTCTTCTCTTCCAAGTTTCAACCTCAACTCTTTGAGCCTTTCAGTTGCGTTGGCCCGGTTTTACTCAATTTTTTAGTCCAAACCAAACTTAAAAGCCCACACAGAATTTAGGAAATTTGAGCTATAGTTGGTTTGTGTGAGCAAGGATGTTCTTTCCTCTATTTTCAAGGTAATATATTAATGTTATATATACAAAAGTAAAAGAAAAAATGAATTCACATTTTTTTTGTATTAAATTTATCTTAAAATTTGTACATAAATAATAAGAATAATTCCTATATAAATCAACTTACAATCTAATAACTCTCCATACGAATTTCTTTTCATCGTTTAAAAAATTCTCTCTCTAACATTAATTTTTGCACGGATAAGAGTCAAAGATTATCATAAAATTGAAGAACCCAGCGCTACAATGCACTAATGAAAAAAAATCAAATAAGTTTATTCTCACATATCTCTCATCAATTATCCAAGTGATTATATTTTATAAAATTTTAACTAGTTAATTTGATTTATCCTGATTATAAATTTTGCTCTTTACTTTATAAAATGCATCCCCTATTTTACAAGACACAAATTTCACAAATTGAACCTATAATACTTGTCACTGTATCTATATCTATGTATCTATATTTATAAACTGTTATATAAAACAAAGTTCATATAATATGAGTTAATATCACGTGTTATACATATATAAGTTTTTTTCCTTCCAATTATTCCCTCCTTTAATATAGCATTATTTTTTATGTATCTAAAATTTATTTTAAAAAAAATCAAATTCAATTCAAATTTAGTTTTATTTAAGTAATAAATTTAATTACTCTAGTTTTTCAAATTTTATATTAATTTAAATACTAATTACTTATTTATCTATTAATAAATGTGATTAATGAATATCATATATCATAGTATATTTATATTAATTAAATATCAATTATACTTATTTTCCTATTATAATGAATAAATACTGTAATAAACATTTAATTTTAAATATTTGTAACTCCAATCAAATACTTTAAGTTTTATGTTTTTATAATTATTATTTTATTTTTTTACATATTGTTAGACACTAGATATATTAAATACTTCAAGATAAGTTATTTTTTATCGTATTTGTATTTCTTGTGAGATAATTAAATTTGAAAGTGATTATGATTTTTTTTTGCATAAATCTGATTAAAATCAAAATGAACAACCCATTATAATTCAACAACCTGTTTGCATTTCATATAACAAACTTGTGCATCATACAAGTAATAAAACTAGTCATATTATAAAAGATAATCTATTCAAGCTCTACCAATGTCATATGTTACTTATACATCATATATTTTCCTTCTACAAATTTTATCCCCTTATTAATGTCAATCATAAATGAGTTTTTTTCTTATATATATAATTTATTTCTAAATATGCATGTCAACTATTTCTTAATGGCTCCAAAAATTACTATATATATCTATATAATATTATAAAATAGAGTACATTCAAGTTCCACTAATGTCACGTGTCACTCATACAATAAATTTTCCCCCTCTAAATGAGTTTTGATTTTCATATATTTAATTTCTTTTCACTTTGCATGTCAACTCCTTCTTACTAGCTCCCAAAATTATTATTAGAAATTAAATTTCATAGATTTTTTAATTGGAGTTATGGATAATAACTTTGAATTCAAATTCAAATTTAAATTATATTATATTATATTTCATTTAAATTATTAGAACAAATTCAAAATTTAAATCTTCATTAATATCTTATTTATAGAATGAATTTTAATTTTCATTACTTCAATATTCATGAGCACAAATTCAATTTGATCTTTTAGCATAAATATTCATAAGTCTAAATTTATTGCCTACCAATTATCTTTTTCAAAAATTTCTCAACTTGAAATTTCAAAGCAATCAAAGAGTTACTTTCATATTTTCGTGTCTGTTTTGTTTTAAGCACAAATTTTGACAATAAATGTTTAGAATTTGCAATAAATTAAGGGATAGGAAAACTTATTCGGTTTTAATTATTTATAGTAATATTGTCATTAGATACATTGCATCATTAAATTTAATTTTATGATAATTTGAAATAAATAAGAAAATGTGTAGTGCGTTCATTATGCAGCACTATTTTAACATCATTTTTATCTTTTATGTTGGTCTTATTCTTCTATTTTTTGATATTTTGTCCAACTGCTAGCCAGTTCATCTATGGTACCCTTTCTCTCATTATCTCCCTTTATCTTTTTTTTTTCTTTTGTATTTGTCTCTAGTACCAATTTTCATCTTGTCTCCTTATTTTCTTTTTTGTGTTTCTTTTTGCTTATCTTTATCTTTTTGTCTCCTCCCTATCTTCATTTTTCAACTTTATGTAATTGGCTAATTTTAAAGAGCTCAATGGTGAATCAACAAAGCAATTAAAAAAACCTTAAAAAAGTACTTTTAATTTTAAGATTTCTCTATCAGATTTTGCTTTATTTAATCTCTTCAAATAGTCAAGCTCCATGCATATATCAATGATAAGTGTCTTTTTGTAAAATTTTATATATTAAATTATTTTCATGTTTACAAATTGTTCTTCTATTTGTTTTAAGCTCAACATTAAATTGACATTACATATTTTATAATTGCAAGAAGAAGCTCACCCGCAAATGACTTTTTGACTCGTGCGCTAATAAGGATCATGACAATAGTGTTTTGTCAAAGCTAAAGCAACAATGTAGTGGAAAGTTCACATCATCAAAGATAAAAGGTATAATTAGTTATTTGTGTTTTTATGGTAATTAATTATTAATTGTCTTTATTTTTCTATTAGATGATTTTTTGTTTTACTTGAAATAATAACTCTCTTACATGTTAGAGATTTGACATTGGTTAGGGATAATCAAACTAACTTTGAAGAATATCCTCATGATAACACACATGTGAATCCATAATATGATATCAAGTACTTGAAGCAATTATAATAAAATAAAGGCTCTTGAGGAGGAAGATAACAAGAAAATAATTATTGAATCTATAGTAGTTGTGAAGAAATCTCAATTATCCAATGATGTAGAATCTGGCAATCTATTTGACCAGTCACTACTTGAAATTGAAGCAAGATTTTGTGAAATAAATGTACTCATAAGAGTTCAATGTGAGAAGAATAAAGAAGTTATAGAAAAAACAATTAGTGAAATTGAGAAACTCCATCTAAAAGTCACCAATAGAATGTCATGACATTTGAAACTTTTTCCCTTAATATAACAATTATTGTTCAAGTAATTTATGTACCTATACTTTTTTTATAACATTTTTGTTCCTAACAAGTTTCATCTCAATATTTCATTGGTCATAGAAAGCTCCACATCTTTTTTTATCAACACTCTTACCATTCGTATGAGATTCATTGTTAGGTATGCTCTTTACTGTATATGCCTTTATCAATACTTTTAAACAATAAATATATTTCTAAAATTAAATTGATAATTTTTTTGTTATATTTTAAGTGTCATACTAAAAAAAGTTTAAGTATAATATACTCATAATATATTGAAAATTTCTTTATGTGAAAAAATATTGAACTATTTTTATATAATAACAAATAAATAGTAGCATTGGTTTTTCAATCAATATTGGTTTTTTTTTTTGTTTCTCAAGATATCCCTTGCGCCCGACTACGATGATTAATCTCTCGATGTACTGAGATCTATTTAAGGGATTGACCTCTCTCAACAAATGTTTTTTCATACACACGGGTCAGAAGTCAAACCCCTGACCACATGCTTAAGAGGTCCAAGTTCTACCACTTGTGTCACACCATGTTGGTTATCGATATTGGTTTTGAATTAATTATGAAATTTACTAACATTTATGACATCTTCTTTGACTTTTTATTTATATAAATAACATTCAAATTTTATTCCTAAGATAATAATGTTAGTATTTTTAAATAAAAATATATATTAAATACTCTCAAAATATCATTATAATGATTCTCCTAATTACATTTAATATTTTTTAGAAATTAATAATTTTAAAATTTAGATTCTATGTCTCTCACATTTTATTGTCAACAAATGTTATCAATAATTTTAAAATTCAAATAGTTAAAAAAATATTTTAAAATATGAAATGATTACAATATATTATATCATTAACAATATCTCATAATTAAGTAATATTGTTAATTTAATTAATTAGCATCATACTAATTTAAAATTATATTAATTTTGTGTAATGTTATTTTTTATATTATTTCATGCATTGCATAGGTGTTAATCTAGATAGAAAATAAATTTCATATGCTTTTTTAAATATAGTTATAAATAATTATTTTGAATAATGAAGTTAACATTCCATTCAAATTTAATTTACCTTTTGACAATAGTGTATTTTTTCTTACTTTTCAAAATCAAAATTCATATTTTCTTACTTTTCGTCAAATTTATTAGCATATATTTTTTGATAGATTATTTATTAGTTTATTTTTTTTTCAATTTCAAAGTTCATTCATATCATCACCTATACTTATGTTATTATTATTATTATAATAAATTACATATTAAAATATAGTGTTTGTGATTTTGGGATATCTTATTATTATTATTATTAATTTTCTTTATAACCTATATTGTTTTTAATTGCACACAATTTAGAGTTATTTAAATTATTATTAAATAATTTGAAAAAATACAATTATCTTAGTTAGATTAAATATTAAATTTTAATAAAACGATACATTCCATAATTTAAATATAAAATAATTGTTTATCAATAAATTCTCATACTATACACAATTGAACAATTACACAATATTACAATTTTTTATATTAATTTTTTCCTTCTATGTTAATTTTTTAAATTCATTCCTCTAATTTTTATTATTTATTTCTAACATTATTATAATAAAATTTCATAATTGAAAATCAATCAATTAATATTAATTTCATGAATTATTTAATCATCATTTCAAATCATCATGAATTTTCCTAATCTCAAAAATTTCAACTCAATTCAAAAAATAAAATTTAAAAAATAACTATTTATGAGAAAATAATAATTTTTATAACATAATTCCTTATTGTTTCTTTGAATATTTTTCTTATATCTATACTAGATTCAATTAATATTTATCAAATTTTATGATTCAATCATAAATCTTACTAGAACTCAGAAGTTGTTTTCTTTTACTTGGAAATTATTTATTATGATACTATAATCGTTTCCTTTTTTATATTTTTTTCCAATATTGATTTAATGTACCGCCAATATGTTGTTAGCGATATTTTATCTTATTTTGTCAAATAAGTTTTTAACTTAAACATGATTAACTATAAGTTATTTAAATAATAATTATAATACATATTAATTTTTATTATCATTTATTATATATAATATAATTTTTTATATTATCCGTGCGTGCTGATAATCTAGTTTTTTGTTTTTTTTTATAAAAAATAGTGAAGACAGATGTTGTCCCGTATAGATTTTGAGGCATGCAGAATTTCTTAGTACTTTCCTATCAAAATCAGTGTAATAAGAAACAGGACACAAATCATCTGTACTTGTTTTCCGGCTCTAATTTTATTTCTCAATAAATACTGTTAATTAAATTAAATGTTGTTACCTTTCAGAAAAAAAAATAATATTAATTGAAAAGTGTGTAATATTGTTGCTAATTGATAAATTTAGTGAGAAATAAGTAGGTGAGAAAACAAAAAAAAGTTGAATATAACAAAATAAAATAAAGTTAACATTTATTTATATTTCAATAATACAATAAATATGAGCAAATATTATTCTAGAAAATATTTTATAATAAAGTAATCAAGAGATTCAACTTTTTTTTTTTGTGAATTATCTTAATTAGTTCTTTGGGCTGAATGATGTTCTGCGGCATCCCCACGAGTTAGAATCTTTAAGTTTCTTATGAGACTAATTTACAGTTGGTAGTTTAAAGTAGAAGAATTTTTTCTGTCTCTCAACTAAAGCGATTCCCAATAGAATTCAAACTTACTTTTTATCTTCTAGGGGCGAGCTTGCTTCTCAGTTTGATCAACCATAAGTTGGTAAGAGATTGAACTTTTATTATTACCAAATAAGGACCTCAATTTTATTAAAAAATATTTTTATTAATAAAAAATTGAGAAAACAAAAATATCTAATATGACATATAAAAATAATTTATAAAATGAATAAAA
Organism: Styphnolobium japonicum; assembly: GCA_023212625.1. Taxonomy (NCBI): domain Eukaryota; kingdom Viridiplantae; phylum Streptophyta; class Magnoliopsida; order Fabales; family Fabaceae; genus Styphnolobium; species Styphnolobium japonicum. Next base: position 5,008,391 of record JALBWW010000007.1, on the reverse strand, counting down.
TACACGACATATATGACCTAAAAGTTTTTTTTTCAATTAATAAATATCATCAAAATATTTTTCTATTAAAGTTGTAGTCTTTAATTGATAAGTTTTAAAGTTAAATTCTTTAATTAGTTATCACAATAAAATTAAAAATTTTATACAACACTTTTCTCCAACAAATTTTTAAAAATTGATACCATACTTTAAAGTTTGTATTAGTACTTTTAATTATTTATTAAATATTTATTAGTTACTTTGTTCGTTCACACAATAAAATGTTTTGGAACCTACAACGTAAAATTAGAAATTGATAAATACTTGATAATTTGTTAAAAAATTTAATTGATTATTAAATATATATTACTTATTTTGTTAATTTTTAAAATAAAATATTTAAAATTCATTAAATATAATTGAAAGCTAATAAATACCTTACAACTATCAAATTCATTAAATATACGTATCAGAATAATTTTCAAAATTTCGGTATTGATTTAAAAACCATTCAAAATAGTTTTTACTAAATTTGTTTCTTTTATCGTAATTTGTCTTCCCTTACCATTGGTCGATTCCCTTAGTACTGTACGGTTGCAGTGCCCAACCCATTCAACTAACCACGTACCTTAAAAACGACAACTCGGTTGGTTATCTGCTTCCATCACCTTCTTCCGATCACTCACTCTTGTCTTGCGGCAAAATCATCGACAAGGAGGATGGCGGAATCGTCGAAATCAACCTCGAAGTCGAAACGCCGCAACCCAGAAGAGAACGAAGCAACAAGTGACAGAATCAGTAGCTTACCAGACTCTCTGCTGTGCCACGTCCTCTCCTTTCTCCCGACCAGAACCTCGGTGGCCACAAGCATTTTGTCAAGCAGGTGGCGCCACCTCTGGGAGCATCTCCAAGTTCTCGACTTCTCCGACGATGCCCATTTCCTGGGTGGCTCCGAAATGCTCGAAATAGACGACCAAACCCAAAAATTCAGGCGCTTTGCCGCTTTCGTATATGGGGTTCTAGCTCTGCGCAGGTCACGAGACATTCGAAAGTTTCGTCTCGCTTGTACCCACTCCCTCTCCGACTCGTTCCACGCCGATTCCGTTGCCACGTGGGTCCGCGCCGCCATTGGGCCCCACCTCGAGGAACTGGAACTGTCCCTGTATTCCATCGATGGTTGGGGGTTCGTGTTGCCACCTAGCGTTTTCGCTTGCAGCGCAATGGTGTCGTTGACTCTGAGCGGTGGGATTCATCTGGAACAACCTTCGTGGGTTCGTTTGCCATCCCTCAAGATCCTCCAATTGGATGTGGACTTTGTGAAATCCATTGACACCATCCTTTCTGGATGCCCTGTTCTTGAAATTCTCAACATTTCTTTTGGTCCCACCAACACCACCAAAATCCGCGTGCCTTCTTCGTTGAAGAGGTTGAGATTTGCAGATGAAAATGATGTTGCTATTGACCTTGAAATAGACACGCCGTCTCTTGAGTACCTTAGTATCACCCAAAAGAGTAGGTGCTCCCCTTGCTCGGTTGGCAATTTGCATAACGTGGTGGAAGCTTATCTTGATCTCTTTGCTGTGGATGAGCATATTGACGGTGTTATCAAGCTTCTCAAAGCTCTCTGTAGAACCAAATTTCTGCTCTTGCGTGGTTCAACATCAAAGGTGATGTGATGATCATGTGCTTTAATGAAATCTTGGTTTTTTAAGTTGTCTTGTTAAAGATTATTATCATGGTTTTGTTATAGTTATGTACTGTGTATAATAACTTGTTCTTGTCTTCTATAAGCAGTGCCTACTTCGTGCCCCCATTCTAGATTTTCCCGATTTTCACTGTTTAGTTCGTCTAGAGCTTACTCTTCCGTGGTTCAACTCGAATTTTCTGGTAAACTTGCTTCAGAAATGTCGTATGCTTCAAGTTCTTGTAATTCAGAACGAGAAGGTTTGTTGAGTTCTGAAGTTTAAGCTTTGGTTTATGAGTGTTCTTTGCTAGCATCTTTTGAGCAGTCGTGTCCATTGTTGCAGGAACCATCACTTTTACGAGGCTGGACACTGCCAGCAAGTGTTCCTGACTGTCTTGTATCACACCTGAACATTATTAAATTTAGAGGATATCAAGGCTTTGCAGATGAGCTGGCATTTACTGGGTATGTTCTACTAAGAGGACTTGTTTTGAAGACAATGACAATTCATACTGATATTTTGTTGGATTTAGAGAAAAAGCACCAAATTCTGAAAGAATTATCTGTTATACCAAGGGGCTCTAACATGTGCCAACTTAAATTTAACTGAGCTGTATTTCCTTAAGGTATGAACTCTCACCTTCTCTATTCTCTTTGGCTAACGGAATCAAAGCTGTCTAGAATTGTGTTTACTTTGTACAAGTAGCCGTAGCTTGTTCTTATATGCATTTCACCACAATCTACAACTGTACTATGGTGGAATTATAAAATTCCGTACCCCTGCAACTGTGTTTGTAAAAGTATTTCAAGGCTTGCTAGAGGAGTTGAGATTTGCGAGGTTTAGTACTAGAAGATTAAAGAAAATGATAACATTTATTTGCTTACTAATATTGAAGGAAAAGCTTCTGGATTTCGTGCCACTTATTATATATTAACTTAGTATTTTTGTCATTATTGCCCCTAGATCTTTGTTTATTTGGGGCCATTGGTGTTTACTTTGGTGGTGAAGCACTGTCTTTCTATTGTAATTGGTTATGAATTTTGTATTCATGAGTTTGCTCATCTGGCATAATCATTATACACTAGTAGCATAATTTGTTTATATGTTCTGGAAATAGAGGGTTTGATATGTATTGTAGATATTGAAGGTAGCCCCGAACTTATGTTATCAGCTGCTTAATATTGTACTCCTTGGATGTATACTACTGTCTGATGTTTTTGCTTGCTTAGAATGTCATTTATATGTTGTGCAGCAGTTTGGCTTTTGTGGTAACACTAATCAACCAATTTTGATGTTTAGCCAAATCTTGCAAATTTTTAGTTACAAAGTGCTTACATTAGATGTTGTGTTTCATAAAAGCTTTTGAGTTAACTACTGTGGCTTTTGTTCCAGATTTGGCTACTGAAATATGTAACTTATCAGGTTTAAAGTTTGTAGAAACAAGCAATTTATTTTTATAAAAAAAATAGGCCTAGTTTTTGGTTCTTTTATAGGGCAGTTGTTATCAGTTGTGTTTTCCAACTGATATTCCTTTAGATGCCACTGTAATTCTCAACTTGCTAGTTTACTTTTAAAGTTGGATAACTTTGTGCTATGTAACTTATATAAATCGCTATATAAACGCTAAATGGCATGATTTGTAACTACTGATTCTCTGTATATGAATTGAATTTAGGTTAACTCCAAATGGTAGACTTATGGAGCACAATATAGCAACGTAGATTATACATTTGCAAGTTTCTGGTTATTTAGTCTTGATTTCTGGAGATAATTTGATGGGTGAGTTCTAATATATTTGAGGAACTTTTTCCGTTACCTGTTTTGCAGTGCTTTTTGCTTTAATGGAAAGGTTTGAAGACTGTGGTCCTTAGTGCGCGTTTGGCAATGCCATGATTTCCGGGAGAATCATGTTTGTCCAAAAGCAACTCAGAGTTGCTTCATGGGCTTACCTGTCTAGAACTCTCGAATATGACCCCAACAAGATGCTGAAGTTTTGCTATAAGGGGCCTGAAGTCTTCACACTACTAATTAGAAGCAAATTTGCTTATGATAATTTTTGTGTCACAACTTCGGAGAGGCTCTTGTTGACTTCAGTGGTATCACCAGCTTCATTAGAAAGATGACATTGGGAACTCAACGTATGAATGCGTATTTTGCTTTTCATTAAGTTCAAAAGTCTTGGACAACATTAAAGTTTTTTGTAGACATAAATCAGAACATGGTACACAAGGGTCAGAATTATAGCCAATATGACTTGCTGGCCAAGTGAAATAGTTCTTCCGCTATTGTTGGTTTGAAAATTGTTCTTGGTATTTGGAGGAGAATAGAGGAAAGCCATTGAAATGCTGTCTTCTTTCTCACCTTTAAAGATTGGCCTTCCAATCACGTGCTTGTAGTGCCCGCCACTCAATATCTGTAACGAAGCAATGTCAACCTCGTTAATTGAGAAAGATAAAGTGTAATTTCTCTCCATTTTCTTCACTGAAGACTTGGGAATTGTTATTTTCCATGATATTACACTATCCCATTTAGCTGTCAAGAAGATTAAAATAGTAGGTAAAAGATAATAATAATTATACAAAGCACTAGAATGGTTGATATAAAAACAGGTTAATTTTGTTTATGAACTCTAATTGAAGAATCATCTGTTTTGCTTTTGGTAAAAAATGGATAAAGAACTTTGACGAATTGGGTAATGATGTTCGAGCTCAAGAATGTTAAATTATATAGACTAATTTAGCTGCTATTCCCTTGGCATTATATCCAGCAAGAGAAGTAGTTCTAGCATTATCTATGCTACTTCGTTTTTAATTTTTGTATGATGTTCACTTTATACACAAAGAAAACATTGTTAAGGAAGAAACCATGTATATTTATCATCTTGCTGTCTTAGACTCTTAGGATCCTCAGTTTTAGTGTGTAATTTCCTGGCTAATTGAATGCTTTTAAGGGAAGAAACTCTCTCAAGTTCTGCCGCTTTCCTAGGGGTTAAAATAGGTGAGGCAACTTATTAGGGGTCATGACCTAGTTTACTTTCTACTAACTTGACCTATCTTTTTTATTATACAACTTAGGCTTAGACTTTAAAAAATGTCTATTTAATTTAACATGTTAGTCTATTTATTTATTTTTATAAATAAAAAATTATAATATTTATATAATTTATTAATTATATATATAATGTATTTATTTTATATGGCTTAAATTTATTTGAAACATATAAAACATAAGTTTTTTTTGACTTATTTGAATGCTTTCATTTATATAAACCTTTAAATAAGCTTTGGGTCAAGCTAGGTTGAGCTCCCCAAAAAGCATATGATAAATAATAGACCTGACTAATTTTTTTACAAAATAAGCTTGAACTATCGCCCTCCCCTCTCTCTTTTTCATTTATTATGTCAAATTAGTAAATATATTTAGCAAAACAAATATATTCACCCACTATACAGTTAATTTCATTTTAATTTAGTGGTTTTAAATTATTAAATTTAATGAAGAAAGAGAATAATTAAATATATCTTCAATGAAGATAAAGAGGATTAAAACCTCCATTCAATGAAGAAAGAGAATTAGAGGCTACACATTAAATTAAAAAAATAAATAACAAATTTAAGATTTTAAATTTATTTCCTATAATATGAATAATAATAAAATAAAAAATAATTAAGTATTATTTTAAAAAAATTAAAACTATTTATCTGAAATAAAGATATTAGCTATTATAATAACACAACTTTTAGTATATACATTGACAAATGATCAAATTTAAATTCTATATAAGACCAAAAAATTATATTTTTCTAAACGTAATTTAAGTTTTTCTTGTAAGAAAAAAAATCTTAAGTTAACGCATTTATTAACAAATATATAAGAAATTAGTAATATTTTTTAATAAATGATATATAACAATCGTTCATTCTCTAAAAGTATAATTTTCATTCTTATTTTCAAGCATGGCATGTAAATATTTAAATTAATTAATAAGATTGAATGTTTTATTTGGTACAAAACAAACACATAAGTTGAAAACGTTAATTATCTTTAAATTACTTCAGCCTTCAAAGCCAAATACAAAACTATACATACAACTATAAATAATTATAATAACAAAAAAATATTTTAGAATTTATATATATATTAATTTAATAAAAAAATAGAATTTTTAATTTTTAATTTAATGTGTAGAGTCAAATTTTCTTTTTTCATTGAATGACATTCCACTATTTTCTCTTCATTAAAGACATAATTTATCAGTTTCTTTCTTCATTAAATTAAGTAATTTTAAACTATTATATTAAAGCAAACTCAAGGGCTAGATATTGGTGTAAAGTTTTACTCTTACACTTACGCTGGTGTCAATAGGTCTTGAACTATATGCGAGTAGCTAGGCATGTATATAATTACATGTAATTATGGTTTTAAAAACCGGATCGGACCGACCGTGACCCGGGTGCTTGGCCAGTCCGGTTAGCCCAAAAAATCGTTTTAGCTGTTGAACCAGGAAAAATCGAATTGAACCGGGCAAAACCGGGTTGAACCGGCGACCCGAATGAATCGGACCGGGTTTCTAAAAACCGGCCGGTTCTCTCTATTTTTTTTCTTACTTTTTTTGAATTTTTTATTACTTTTTCATATTTTTAAATTAGTTTTTTAGGAGTTTTTTTTTTCACATTTATATCTCAAAAGTCATAACTTTTTACTTATTCGTCCAATTTGGATGCATTTTATATCAATTTCACATAGCTTTTTAAGATTTATGTGATGAAAAATGAACGAATGAAGTTGGACTAACTGATTTTCAATAAAAATAATAATTATTTTCATAGTTATGAGTATTTTTAAAAGAAATAATAATAATAAATTTTTTAAATAAGGTTAAACTTTAATTTTTCCCCTTAAATCTATGTTACTCTCAAAATAAGGCTATTTTAATTGAATACAATAATAAATATTATCATATGTAGTTAATTTTTATTATTTATATTATTAGATTTATTTATATATATATATATAAATAATTATGCATATAATTATAATTATAATTATTAAGTCATCCGGTTTAACCACCGGTTCGACCGGTTGAACCAATCGAACCATGACCCGAAAGTCTTGCCGGTTCGATCTCCGGTTCGGTTCTTAAAACATTGCATGTAATATTGTGCATAAACCAAAAATGGAAAGGCAAAATTGCAAATTAACCTGGGCTTGATCTCCACCGGTGATTATAAGGGAACCTTCTTCTGGGCAGAAAGAGAGCCAACTTTTCTTGGAGTAAATATGAAACTCTGAAGACCCATCACATACGTGCAAGCACAGGGAATGAGAGTAATCGGTTCCCCTAATCAGCATTCTAATCACGTCATATTTTAAAGAGTTAGCCCATCGGTCAGCCATATTATCTCGACTATGCTTGTAAACACAACAAAGTGTCCCAAGTTCATGCCCATGAGTCATATCAGCAGCACTTGCAAATCTTCTAGGAAAGGTATTCAGTATCACTGGCAAAATTTTCTCGGCCACCTTCTCTATGCTTGACAGAAGAGTTTCCATCTTCTTGCTGCACGTTAAAGAAATTCAACATTAAGCACATCCACGAAAGTTGTTAGGGAGTTGTTATGAAAAATCTTGACAAGTGATCATTACATACGTGCAATTGCATTGCCACTGTTTTGAGACATAATTAATGGATGTATGTAGTATAGACACTCATTATTGCATGTGCTTTTCAACAGAGAACTGAAGTGTAAAGTAGTTTGCTCCAAATTATAAAATTTCAGCTGATCAGGCAGCTCAATTATTATTCTCGATCTTTACTAAGAAGCACTTATGATTTACTTTTTCTCCACTAGCTTTGCGTGTGACACACAATAATTAATGTGTTTCTTTTTCTGTTCTTTCTTTCAGACTAGATTTTTCCAAGCTTTATTGAATTTTAGACTCGAATGAAGAACCTACACCATCTACACTACAAAAATTATAGCAGCTGCAATCACACCTTCACACTTACATTATTAGCAGCTTGATTATAGAACCAAAACCCTAGGATGCTAAAATATTGTAGATAATTATAGTAACTAAAACTCTTGCACTTGCAGGACATAACAAAATTCAACAATATAATAAACGAGACAAAAGGAAATCAATAATTGCAGGACCAGTATATCTTATTCGTAAAACCATATTTCTCTCTCTCTTTCTCTCTCTCTCTCTCTGTGTATGGGATATGGCGTTTTTCAGTAAGCATTGGCTGATCTTATTTTGCAGCTAATAAAAGCAATATATACAATATGATCAGAAATTTGTATTTGTTTTTCTCTTTTAAAGCAAATTTCATTATTGTATTTATTTACCTCTAATTAGCTATGTACTGTCCATGTTACGCTAACTTAGAAATTTATTAAAATTTATTTATTCCACATTATTGGTGGTTCAGTTTTATATATATTATAGACCAAGTCTTGCACTGGTGCACCGTTGGTTATAAGATGTTGGATTATATGCACAGCTGTAATTTATGTGAAGATTTTATTCTTGATAAACCCACAATCTAAAGCCGGTGCTCCCATTGCTTGTTCATCATTGATGGTGAGAGCACCATCACCATGAGCGGCGCTTCCACTACTCCTACATTGTTATTGAGCTGCAACCACCATCGTTACCCTTCCATAGCCATACCACAGTGACGTTTGTAGAATGATAAGAACAAAGCCATGGTTGTGGTAGTTTTGGACTATCGGGCACTTAGAGTTTTTCGATTACCAACTTTACAAATGAAAATTTGTTAATTGTCTTGTAAAGTGAAACAAATTTGTACTGATTGATCAATTTGTTACTAACATTCCAAAGTTAGTGGTAGGTATTCTTCGCCTCTGGCTTGACCCTACCTCACCTCTTCCCAACAAAAATCTTTGACTTGGATCAAGAATTAACAAATGAACTAAAACCACCACCGTGAAAGGAAGACAAAGGCAAACCTTCAAAAAGGAATCTAAGGACAAAGGATGAGCCTTAGAAAACTCAAATCCTTTCAAATATAATTTCTTCCTACACTAATAATAATGCCAATTTGATTCTCATTCGTTTTAAATAAATTGATTATCATTAATTCTCTCGATCTCTCTTTCTCTTCCATTGCAATTCTAATAGTTTCAGGAAATATAATCCCTTGAATATCCATCCACTCAAATGACACTAACCTAGAGTAGTTGAGGAGAATGCATGCTGAGATACTATTGACATAAATTTCATCTTCTGTGATACGTTAGCTGATATTATGGTAGATTCGCTGCTAGGACTTGGACAAGTAACGCTATATTTATAGTGTGATTTGTCTATATAATCCAATCCACTTATAGCTGATGATATGTGAATCATATATATATATATATATATATATATATATATATAGTAGCATGATATATATATGTTACCTGAAATTTGGATATCCAATTGGCCAAATTCCCTCCATTTTCAACTTCAACTCATCATCTCTGCACCACACGAATTCTTCACTCAATTCACTTCCCTCCTCCTCCTCCTCCTCATCTGCATGATACAACTCGAACCCGCACGGCTTCTCCGGCGACCTCATTGCCGCGGCTCGCTTTCCCGGCGGGACTCGAAAGATTCCAACTGCGGCCTCCGCCGCTGAGGCCATCAGTTCTCGTGGAATTCCATGGTTCACCAGCTGAAAGCATCCGATCCTCGACATAGAATCCGAAACGACATCACGCAGAGCGTCATCATCCTCGTCGAAACACAACGACCCGAAATCAACCTTGGGCGGTGTATCAAGGTGCTTCTGTTTGGGGAAGATCTTGTCGGGCAAGACAAGATCAGGGACGCGGAGTGAGGTCTCTAAGAACTCCGACAGAACGTCGTCGTTCGTGACCGACGATCTTCTGCCGGAGGCCACCGGAGACGGCGGCGGGGCGCGGAAATCGACGGCTGTTTCGGGCATGGATTGGGGTGTTGTTGGCATTGAAGAATTACAAGTGAGTGATTTATTTGAATGCCTTGGATGTTTTTTGTTTTGCTAAGGAGAGAAAAAGCGCATGAAGCAGCGATGATAGCGTGTCCCGCGCATCGCCGACATCGTTCCCAGGAATCATCACGACGTCGTTTACTTTTCTTCTTCTTTTTATTTGCTTTTTCACTTCTTCTTCCTTTACAGCCCAGGTACCAGTGTGTTCCTCATCATATCATCGCAAAAGAAAGACAATGATATATAATGACTCTTACACATTACTAATTGGATTTAGTTTTGATTCACGCTAGTTAGAAAACTTTCATCTAAATCTACCAAAAAAAAAAAAAGAAAACTTTCATATAATAATTTATTAAAAGGAATTACCATAAATAGTTTACATAATTATTTATTCGACTTATTTAATAAATTTTATTTAAATAAGTGTAATATAAAATAAGTTAAATAATATTTTAATAAGTATTTTTTTATAAATTTTTTAGAATAAATATCGTACATTTAAGGGATATATTATAAATTATATCAATTTTTTAAAGTTAATTTTATAAAAAAATAATTATAAAAATAATTAACACTTAAGTTATTTTTAACTTTTGTAAAAACTTATTTTCATAAACTTAAATTTATGCCTTATGAAAATAAGTCTAAAATAGCTTATATAGTTTCATTAACTATTTTAATAACTCCATCCAAACAGAATAAAAATATTTCATAAGACAGTTATTGTAGTAAATATGTTTAAATAAGCTGCACATAAGTTTATTTAAAAGGGGTCTTAAGTCCCGTTTGTATAGGCTTATGTACAGTTTATTTGAGTTTATCTATTATAATAATTTCTTATGAAGTATTTTTATTTTGTTTGAATGAGTTTATTAAAATAAGCTCTACTTTAATAAGTACTTATATAAATTATTTATCCAAATAAAACCTTAGACTATTAAAATAATGAGTTTAATTTTGATCCACCGTCAGTGTAAAGTTTCTTTACACTGTCATCTAATCATGTGTTGCCAAATCATTAAAAGAGTTTGACTATCACAATAACTACCTAGAAAATATAACTCTTCTATCAGTACATGATTGGACGATAATGTAAAAAAATTTTACACTGACAGTAAATTAAAATTAAATTCTAAAATAATTGCTTAAAAATTTAAACTCATGTGCCACCTAATAATTAGATTACTAAGTAAACCAAATTTAAGTCCTTACTATTAGTTTGTCAATATTTCGTGTGGGGGCTATCTCGTACTAGTATGACGCCTTTGTAGCGTGCATACACATGATCACTTTTAAGTCTTTATAGACATACTAAAATACATTCACAAAAATACACAGCTCTACTTTTCTACAGTAAAGTATCTCAAACATGGAACAAGTTTTTTTTTTAAATAATTTTTTTAAGTAGTAATATGTTACACTTACACCAATTATTTAAATCTAAACAAACACATGCCCAACTAATCCAGTTCTGACAAGAATATGCCAACAACAACCAGAATTGTACCCATATTATTGGAAGGATACTCTCGAATCTTAAATTTTAGTTTGGACTGGGGCCGGGCTACTAATAGTATTGAGCTAAAGCGTTCGCCTTTTTAATTTCTCACGCGATAGCGTTATGAGTTTATTTCAATTGCTATCCCAAAATATATTGGGCCTAATATAAAAGGTTAGCCCCAAACTGAACATTGGGCCTAAATTTAAAAACACAAATGGGCTTGACCAAAGTTTAGTGGCAGCGGCAAGAAAAATTTGTCTTTTTTTTTTTACTTGAGTTCAGAGAAGACCAGTTGGAATTTAACAGATTTTGGCAGTCAAGCATAGGAGTTTGGTGTGAGTGAGGATTTATGTAGATGTCTTAAATTTAAGTTCTAATGATTTCTTCATGCACAAAGAAAAGAATCTTGTAGAAATTGAAGTATGCATACATAAACTTTGAGAGAAATACACATACATACATAAAACACATTATTTTTTATTTTTTATGTCTTAAATAATATTTTATTTGAATATAAAATTGAAAGATACACATAGAAAAATTATTTTTTTATTTATCTGTACAAAATCACATTAATTTTTTTGCACAAATTCCTGTATGATCTAATAAATTTATACATTGCTTGTGCTTTTTTCCTTTTTCTTATGCTAGTTATTATGGATATATGAGGGATGTGATGTTAGAATTCAAAAGTAATGTTTCATGTTACGATGAGGTTGAAACAATTCCGTGCTCTGGAGTGTTGTATGGACTCTGAGGCAGAGGCATATCATAGACTCTTCCGTCCCTCTAATGAAGTGCCGTTGTGATCGAATAGACTCTTTCCAAACCATACTTACGTTGCTTCTCAAGGCAGTGCTTTCGGTTCCATTTTTGCACTCCCTTAGTCCCTTCTATTTATTGTTTAGCATCTGCTCCACTAGCCAACCGGCACAGGCAATTGGTGCCCATCCCTATCATGAGTAAAATATAAATTGAGTTGTTTAAAAGTGGTCGTATATTGTACTCCCACTTGCATGAATTATTTGCAGATATATATATATATATATATATATATATATATATATTTTAAAGAGAACCAAATATCATGTCTGCTCGTTCGATGTATTGGTGATATCTTCACGAATTAGTTTATAAAAAGTTTGATTAATTAATACCAACACACATACCACTGAAAAATCAATACTAAAATAATTTTTTTGTCTTTTTTGGATAGCTATTAATGCTTTTTGCTTTTTTATTTTTTAATCTTTTGATGACTCAATTACTACACTTTTTTTCTTAATGAAGTCTTACTTTAAAGAAATAAAGGAGAAATTCCGAATAAAAATCATTTTTATAAGACGACATTTGGTCTAGTCTAGATAGTAATGTTACAACTTCACTATGGAAAAAGGATTTATATCATGTGCATATTACGTTAATAATCACCTAAAAAGCACATAAATCGTAATTGAGACATTTCAATCAAATATATATCGTACTGTATAAAAGTTTAACGCCACCACTAACCAAGTTGTTTGCATAAAACAGAAAAAGAAATGGTAAGAGGAAGAAGAGAGATCTCACTATCAATGTCTTCTGTTATTTGTCCTAGTGCATGTGTCCCAAATCCCAATCTGGTCTCCATATAGTTGCAACTTGCAGGCAGCATGCTGAGTCGTCCATATATAGTCTAGCTAGCTATAGTACCTGTGAGGATGTCTCATAGGTGATTTGAGATGTTGGACAAGTCTTGGAAACCAGTTTGGAAGCTGCAGCAGGGCCACGTCGCGGCATGGATTAGTGCACGCCGCGGCATGGGAGCCATGCCGCGGCATGGCTTAGTTCACGCCGCGTCATGGGATCCACGCCCCGGCATGGAACAGTCCACGCCGCGGCGCGGAAGCTTCGGCCAAGTTTTCTGTCAGGGTCCCGAAGGTTGGGCGCCCATGAAGAAGTCATCTTGTGGCGCGGACATCTGTTATATAAATTACATTTTACGATGCAATAAAACAGTAGGTTAAACTTTCAAAAGGGAGGCAGAGACGAGACAAACTTGTGAGAGGCTGCAGAATAGGGTTGTCTTGAGAGGAAACATCATTGATAGGTTGAGATTGCTAAGGTGGAGAGAGTTCAAGAGAGTGAAGAGATTGTAAAGCTAGATAGGAGGTTGTTCCTATTGGATAGCTTGATCCAAAACACTTGTAATCTTGTTCTAATCTTAGTGGATGATCTCTAATCTTTGGATGTAAATTTATATTAGGTACCAGGGGTAAATCTTGTGTGTTGTTTCTCTTTACTCCTCTTTAATCTTCCTTAATTTTGCTATTTTGCTTTCTTGGGATTGGTTTCTACATAATCTTTCTATTTCTGCATATGTGTGCTTGCTGTGATTGCTTGGTATTGACTAAGTGGTATAATCACAACAGTACCATATTGAATACTAACTTCTTACTATTGTACTGTGCCATCACCATTTTTATGTATATCCCTTTCTCTGAACGTAGGTACTTGAGTCCCCGACCCCTTGACCTATTCGGCACAAACATCTCCTAAACAATAACTAGCCGACATGGGGAGGGAGACTAGTGAAGTCTTTTTGTTCTTGGCACCATATGAGCAAGCCTCATGTACGTGTCAGTTAAAAAGTGCCAAAAGTCCTTTGTCTCACTACCTGATATACACTACCCACCAAAGGCATAAGAAACGAATGACATTAATAAGGGATCATTTTTTAATGGGGAAGAAATTGAAGTTTGAACTTTGAAGCACAACTAAATCAAAGACTTCTTCCCGAAACCATTTTTTGGTTTTTTTTATGTTGGGAAAGAGATTGGAAAAGAGGGGATTGTTTGTTCCTCCAACTACTAATTTTATTTTCTCAAATTAAGTTGAACTTTGAAGCACATATAAATAACAAAGACTTCCTGAGTCACCAACCATTTCTTGGTTTTTTATGCGATGAAAGAGAATGGTTCCTCCAACTCCTATTTTTATTTTTTGGAAAAAAATAGCTCTTCAATCGGAACTTGGCATGCAATTAAGAATACAATCGAGACCATTTCTAAGTCCAACTTGAATGAAATTGTAAGTTCTCAAAGAGAAAAGTAGGTTGTGGGTTCCATCCATATTGTGATTTGTGACTCGCGCGCCTGCCACTAAGTCTTCCTTTCCTTGAGCGATGAGTGGGTGAAATGGTGGGAACCCTTTGAACTTTTGGGGGTTTAAGAATTTCAAGAGTTGGTGAAAATTTATTTTATCTCCCTTTCGTCAAATATGATGCACCCAAAACACATTATAAATGTGTATTTTTATTTTTATTTTTTTTTACTAATGGAGGTAGCTGGTACCTTCAGAGAGATAAAACATACAAAATGATGATACAAATGCAGTTTGCAACCATGATGAAGAATTGGGTAGTCCTTAATAGTAAACCCCTCATATTCTCCTCTCGTACACGTTTCCAACAATAGAGAAGAGGTGGACAAAGTATACAACTATATATATATATATATATATATATATATATATATATATGAGTGGAAATCCACTTATACCAAGTGTAAGTCTTGACACACTTACACCACTTAATAATTTTTTTTGTAAAATGTAAATTTAACCAATCCTACCATTGAATCATATGTTATTATCTTAATGATCATGCATACCAAATTTTAAATAAATCGAACATATATAGTTATCGAATCTAATAGTAAACAATTTACTTATATTTTAAAACTATATTATAAGTTAAAATAAAGTAATGTGATGAAGTATCAAATAATTTTTTAATTGTAAGAAATTTTATAGGGTTGATCTATCTTATAAGAACTTTCAATTTAACGGTTGAATTGGTTAAATTTACATTTTACAAAAAATTATTAAATGGTGTAAGACTTTTACTTAGTGTAAGTGAATCCCACCCTATATATATATATATATATATATATATATATATATATATATATATATTATGTGTCAATTGATAATACGAACAACTTATATCTCTAGCAAACAAAAGTATACCTTGTAATAGAATATGTTGGTATTGGTAGCGCTATTAGTAAGCAAATGGCATTATCCACGCGTAGTCTGTCTCACTCAAGTCATACTTGCCAAGAGAAATGCTTTAGTCATACTTGCCAAGAGAAATGCTTTAGGCATACTAGGTTTAGGCCAGTTTGTATTAATTTTTTTAAAAGAAAAAATATTTTTTTGAAATAGTAAAAATATTTTTTTATAGAAGTTAAAGAATTTAAGTTTTTAAAAAAATATTTCATTTACTTTTTTGTTATACATAAAGTATTTTTTAAAAAAATTTAAACTCTTTAATATTTAAAAAAAATATTTTTATTACTTCAAAAAAATATTTTTACTCTTAAAAAAATTAATAGAAACGGACCCTTAATATAATGTTTAAATGGTTTTGAAGTTTGACCGTTGCATATAATATTTAATGGTCTTGTGAGTAGGTAAGGCTCAATATCCTAAATGGGATTATCATACCCAAAGGCTGTGGGATACGTGTGCCCGGACCAAAAAATATAAGATTTAATGGTTAAAAGTTAAAATTTAGAACTTACCGCTAATTAGATATTAGTTTGCTTTTCTTTTTAGTTTGAAAGACTTTTTATTTAATGAAATTCGAAGTATTGTGGGTCACAATAGTGTTATTAAAATCAGACCAGATAATTTAACCGTGAATCAAACACTCATATAATTATGGTTCATTTTTATAACTAAATTTACAGTCAGATTATTTTGGATTAATTAAAACTAATCAAAATCTTATTGAATTAAGTTTAACTAATTGAATAACTTGGTTCATCTAATTAAATTAACCAATTATTAAATATATATTTTTAAAAAAATCATCACATTTAACTAATTAATTTAAAAAATTGAACCTAAATCTAAAGTATTGTTGATACACTATTTAATCCAATTTTAAAAACATTGGGCACACATGTATTCATACCAACAAGATTATATGAAGCAACTTAAGAAACTAATGATCTAATATTTTTTATTACATTCGTACATGCACTATCTCACATTATGGGAGATTACTTCGTTACTTATTTTTTTTAAGGTACCGGTATTCTAGATGAATTGTCTATCATTCATTAGTTGTTATTTATATTTAATAAACTTTTAAGTATTTATTATTAAACTAACAGTCGGTAAATAATTAACAACTCACCATGAGTATCAAACCCATCAGGATATCATAATAACTTTCTACATTATGTGGAAAATTTTGTGAATGCATTTTACCTACCATTGAAAGAGAAATTAGATACAGGAGGGCCTTAATATGAGACATTTCACAGCGGGCAAGACGCCATTGTGTTCCATACAAAACTTAAAAGGGGGCTGGTGGAGGTTGAGAGTGATAGACTGCTGAAGGATATCTTCTGTTGTTATCTATCTAGTTATCCCTTAGCTGATTCTTTCCAAAAAATGTTATCCCTTAGCTGATAAGGTGTTATAGTTTTTTTAATTTCAAATCTACGGATTTCTTATATTACATGTAATTCTTTTTTTTTTTTTTGGGTAATGAAAAGGGGAAGAAGCCCAACGAATGGAAAATTACATAGAGGAAATAAAATTATTTTTTTCCCACCAACATGTATTGGTCTAAGTAAAAAGGGTTTAAGCACCTTAAACATTTTATCTTATGTTTAATCATTGTGATATTGTATATGAGAAAAAATAATTAAGTAGGGTCTTCGCTCCTAACGTTTACAATATCGTATGAAATTAGTTCTTTTTAGATAAAAAAATACATAAGTTATAGACAAAAGAAAAATTTATCTTCTCCCCTTTCAATCTGCGCCCGGCTCCACCATTTTTGGGGGCCATTATTAATTGACAGGTACGTAGATATAGAGGGAATCAAATCCGAGATAGAGTCTCTACCTAAGCATATATATTCATTTTGGCATTTAAAAACAAATAAAAAAAGAAAAGTGGAATGAGGAAAGGTTTTGAATCTTCCATTGAGGATGTTTTGCAAAGTTATTGGCTAGATTGCCTCCTAATATTCGCCCTTGACTTGAGTACTGCGAACCATAAAAGCTAGTTCTTGAACAATTGAAATGGTGTGGTCTATCATGGTTAAGGAAAAAGGAAAGAGTGGGATGGCTAGGGGCGGAGCTTGTGAGGGGGGCCATAGTAAAAGAAATTATTTAAGGAGTGGCCAAATTAAATGTTTTTTTAAAAAGTACATGTAAAAGTTTATAACACCGGAAACGAAGGGTTTGGTAGGTCATTTCGTCAAACCTTTCAATTTCTTTCTTGTTTTTTAGTACCAAAATCAATTTATCTGGATAGAAAGCCATCGTCGATCAATGTACGTAGTATAATTTTGCGTAATGTAATTACATGCATGCAAGCTTA
Source organism: Styphnolobium japonicum (assembly GCA_023212625.1). Taxonomy (NCBI): domain Eukaryota; kingdom Viridiplantae; phylum Streptophyta; class Magnoliopsida; order Fabales; family Fabaceae; genus Styphnolobium; species Styphnolobium japonicum. The sequence continues at coordinate 4,990,852 of JALBWW010000007.1, read as the reverse complement.
ATTTTCAGAACAACAGAAAATGCAGTCCCATAAATTGGACCTAGACGATACCTATTCCACCAATATATGTTTAATTCCTTGTGCGTACCAACAAGAAAGAAAAAGAAAAAGAAAAGAAAGGTATGTTGGTCATTTGCTTTGCTCGAGTCTATTTCAATGGGAAGCCTCCAATTAATCTGGAGAAAGAATGTGTTGACTGTTGAGCAAATGGACCAAAAGGGCCGAAACCCCCCAATGTGCTGAGAAATATATACATAAATAAACACACACATTTCCTAAGAGGCGAAAGTTGAATTTTCATATGTAGGACAAACTTGTACTTGGAATTTGGGCTACACTGGTATGGGTCAATCAGTGTCGGCCAAGTTAATATTATGCTCGCCGGGCTCGCCGGTGTCGTCAACTCACAACGTGTGTAGGCTAGCTAGCAAATTGTCAGATTAACTCAGCCTTATGCTGATTGTAGGTTGGCTTATAGGTCAATTTTTTTTTTTTATATATTTGTAATAATAAATTATTAATTAATAAAATATCAATTAAATTTCATAAAAATTATGTACATAAATTAAATATAAATATAATAAATTAAATTAAGTGTTATTAATATAAGTAATAAAAATTTATTATATTATTTTTTATATAAATGATTTAAAATATATTTATAAAGTATTTTTTAAATTATAAATTAATCAATTCAAGAATTAAAACAAATTAATATCATATATAAATAAAAAAAAAGAAATATTGAGATATATTTACTAAATTTAATTATTTTTTAATTTAAAAAAAATTAATCAAGACAAAAATATATAATAATAAAATTAAATATATAACACAATAAAAAATTTCACATTAGGCTAACAGGTCCGTCCACGTTAAGTCAATCTAATTTGTGAATTAAGGTTGGTCGGCCCATTACTGATTCAAAGTAAAATTCCCTTAATCCATCCAACAATCACTTTTTGACATCCCTGGGAAGTTCATAACTCAAAACTACATTATTCGTTGACTTCTTCGTTTCCGAAATTATATTTATGATTCCCACAATTTTTTTGTGGGTAAGCCAATTTTCTTTTTTCTGAATAGTAGGACAGGGCATCCTGTAACAGTATAATCTATTTATAAATCCCACAATTTTCTTTTACTAAAATAAATACTTACACAATCTTTATTAAACTTTTTTTAAAAAAATTAATTTCAATCTATTATTAATATGAAGTTTTTTTACATTATTATTTAATCATATGCTGATACATCATTAAAAGAGTTAGACTTTTTAGGTAATTATGGTGATAGTTAAACTTTTTTAATGATTTATCAACACATAATTAAATGATATTATTAAAAAACTTTACATTGACGATGTATCAAAATTAAACTCTATTCTAAACGTATATATATTACAAGGCTGATTTGAAATTTTTGGATCAGTTTCTAAAAAAATATATTATTTATAGGATTTGGATACAATATTTAAGATTTTTTTTTCTTTTTTTATGTTTTAATAGTTTTTTGCTATAAAAAATCCTTTTTAAAAGTATAAAAATCTAGTTAAAAAATGCAAAATATACTTTTTTTAGTGTTTTAATTAAAAAAAAAAACTCATCTAAACACATTAAAATATAACACATATTTTTCAAACAAAATAAGCACATCCATATGAGAACATATTGATGATAAATTATATACAATATATGAGTTTAATTTTGATCTATTGTGAGTGTAAAGTTTCTTTATACTGTCATTCAATCATTTATTACTAAATTATTAAAAGAGTTTGACTATCACAACAACTACATAAAAAATCTAACACTTTTAATTATATGTTAAAACATTATTAAGTGATAATTTAATTTTTTTTACATTGACAATGAATTAAAATTAAATCTATAAGATATACTAGTGTAACTTTTAAAATAAGAATTTAATTTTAATCTTCTTTACACTGTCATTCAATCATATATTGTCAAATAATTAAAAGAGTTTGATTATCACAACAACTACTTAGAAAGTCTAACTCTTTTAATGATGTGTCAGCACATGATTAAATGACAGTGTAAAAAAATTTTTTTACACTAATAATGAATTAAAATTAAATCCTTAAAATAAAAGAGAATGTGAATATAATTTAAACAAAGTAAATTTATCTCATAAGGGTAACAACATACTGATTATATCGCCATCATAAAAATAAGAACACACACTAAATAATGAACTAATCTTCAATCCCGGCCAGAAGGGAATTAGGGTTTGAAGGGTCAAGTTGGAATAGAAATGCCCAACGGGCGAGGGCACAACGAATTAGGCTTTATGTGTGAAATTGGAAAGTATTGTATTGAGTACAAAATCAAAGCTTGAATTAGTCACATATATACCTATAGTTTTTAAATGTTTTCCAGCTTAATTAGTTGAATTGGTTCCCATATCGTATATACAAGTACGAGTGTCTGACTTCTTTGTAGTACCAACTGGCAAGTCTTCCCTAGTTTGAATTTCTGTGTGTTGGTCTATCGATCCAAAAATTAGAACTCCAAAGCAGCACTTTTCCCTCCCAGGTTCCATCTCTGTGGTCCAAGTTTTGAATCTTGACTGGGTTAATTATATACATATACATACACATACATACATATATATGTATATATATATAATATTTATTAGACGTGTTAGTCAATATATATTTTTTTATTTTTATTCATTTAAAAATAATTTTAGAGTACTTGTAATTAGTTATAACTGTAAAAATATATATAATAACTTTTTTTAGAGTATTTGTAATTTGAGTTTAATGATAACTCTTTAAAATAACTTCCAAATATTTATAATTAATCAGAAAATTAATATGTATTTATAATTTTAATCCTTTTTAATTTGAGTTTAGTAAATAAAAATATTTTTTTAAGAATAAAAAATTAAAGACCAAATAAAAAAAATCCCATTTATAGTAATATAGATACACATACAGTTGTATAGGATGGTCCCTGTCAGAATAATATCTACCCCGCAACCAGAATTTATTATTTATTTATATGTGTGGGTCTTAACTAATTAAGGACAATAATTTCCTAGATAAGATCAAGAAGAAAGATTTTTTTTTTTTTCCGGCCAATATCTCGCTTTTCCCAACAGATAGATTGAAGTTTGACCGAACATATATATATATATATATACATACTTTCGTTAATTACAATATAATATATATTATGTGTTCGTTATTTGAGATATCAATTACCAAATGCTGCTCATGCGTTGCCGTCCCAAGAAAGATGTGTCTATCGATCTTTGAGATTTTTTCTTTTCATGTTGACATTTCAGGCATAGTTTTGAGAATGGTTCAATAGCGTGCTTCCTCTGTAAGATTTTTTTTTCCAAATTCCCGGGATATTTTTCTTTTTACTGTGTATAGTGTATGCAAGACAGAAATTCTACGAATAAACCCCCACCATGCTTTCGTACCCTAAGTATTTCTGAGTTACAGTAATTTTCATTTTTCTAAAATAAAAGATATTACATTTGATCTTTATATCCAAAAAGCCACAAATACTTTTATATATTTTAAATTATTAGGATAAAAACAGTTTTAAATATTCAATATTTGATACATGAGTATGTATCTCAATTCTTCCGTAATGGAAAGCATGGCGGCTGCTGAATTGCCCTGTTCACGACTTAATGGTAATTTAATTGTGATTGACCAAAATATAATTATATATACATATATATTAAAATTACCAATTTTATTAATCTTTTTAATTAGACATAAATTATAATAATTTATTATTTTTAAGTGTCTTTTGTATGTGTTAAGAATTAAAATATAATTTTATTAACATAAAGAATGTTGACATGTAATATTATACCAAAATAAAGTATTGAATTAAATAAATAAATAAAATGAAAGTGAGGAATTAGTATAACTTTTTACAATATTATTAATAAATTATTATAGTTACTAAAATATATTTTTTAGTTTTTTTTCTTTTGTAAATATTTTACACTATCTAAATATATTTTATATTATAAATGTATCCTACACAAAACATATTTTACATTATATTCCTCTAAATGAGAAAGAAATTAATATAAATATATAATATAAGAGAATCAACTAATAAGCACACCCAAGTTTAACTCCTAGCTCCTCCATTTAGAACATATTGTATTAAATAAATTGAATTAGTTGAACGGGTCAAACCGTCATCAATGTGCATGGTTTGATCAGTTGATCTTTGATCAGTTCTTGAGTAACCGGATCTAATGACTTGATTGAACTGGTCAGTAAATCAGTTCACGGTTGAACTGATTTGACCAACTGATTTGATCCAATTTTCAGAAAAATATTACAAGAATTTAATTTGTGGATCGATGATATATTACATATCTGTATGGTCTTAATTGATCCAAAGAGAAACCAAAATATATAGCCATCCACACTGCATTAATAATTGCGCATCATCTTTTCCTCTCCCGCTTTTAATTTGCAAAACTGATCACGAAAGAAGTATATATGTGTGATGTTGTTTGCATTGCACGTGTTAACAAACTGTGAGCATGTTCTGATTTCCGAAAGCAACTTGCTCAAGAAAAACAGGAAACCAGCGTGCAGGCCTGCACCCTCGAAAGTCCAAAATCATTTATGTTTGTAATTTTGAAAAGGGATTATTTCCATATTTTTATTTTTTATTATTAATAATTAAAATGAATTATTAAATATTTATTAAATATTATTTATAAAATTAATAAATAATAAATAATTAATAAATTACTTTAAATATTAAATTTATAAATATATCATAATAATTTTTTTATAAAGGAGATTAATATTATGAATAATATTGATCTTACATTATTAAAAAATGCTTCATCTGTGAGTTTGTTTAAATATATCAGTTAGAGTTAATTTTCGTTTGGATGTGTTTTTTTAAATATTTTTTAAAAATACTTTGATTATATTTTAATGTGTTTAGATAAATTTTTTATAAAAAAAATCTGAAACGCTAAAAAAACTATTTTTTTGCTAAATTTTGGTGCTTTTAAAAAACATTTTTAATAATATAAAAAATATTTTTTAAAAATATTACATTTAAATATAAAATAAATTTTACATTTTATAAAATATCTTTTTAAAAAAGTAATTTAAAAAGATCTTTTTTTGAAAAGATCATCTAAAGCAGGCTAACGAGTAAATATAAACACATATTTTTTTGGTAAAGCTATAAACACATATATGGACATTGTTATCAAATAATCTTCACCTACATTATATTTACCTCATGCCTCACGTTTGTCTCACAAGCCCACAATGGGTTAGTATGTGTTGCTGTCACGCATAGATAGTTGACTGATCATAAGGTCATTAGTTCTTCTGCAATGTCTTTCAACTTCGTAATTTCTGGGTCATCTTAAAAGAACGTGAGTTGTTATGGTAGTTTGATAGATTTAGTATTTAAAATGAGTTGTTAATTATTTATTGATTATTAATTTTATAATAAATATTTAAAAATTTATTAAATATAAATAATAATTAATGAATACTTGACAATTTATTTTAAATATTAATATTTTAAAAAAATAAATAAGTATCAGAATAACTCAAAAAAAAAAGTAAGAAAAATGTGCACTTTCTTATTGAATATATATTAGTCGGTGACGATTGCAATTTGTGAGTTGTTACCACCAACCACTAGCTAATCTTTTCTGAAAAAAGAAAACTACGTAATCTGACCCATGTACTTCGTTCGATACTAATATGTGTACATAGTAAACATTATTGGTTCAGAGTTAGTGAACTGTAAAATATATAGCCAACGTAATGGTTGTTAAATTAGGGAGAGAGAAAAAGATGCAAATGCGTTATTTGGCTCCTATTTGCTGTTTTTAGTGCTAAAGGTTGCTAAACAATTTCAATGAGAAAAATTAAGAAAAAAAACATATAAAGGGAGAACAACTAACAAAATTAAGTACGTGGAAAAGCGTTGCAGATTTTCAAGAAAAATGCTGCTTACTTGCCAGTTGCCACAGATGCAAGTCACTCAACTATATGCATAATTCATAAATAGTGGTCCATCTGATTAATTTTATGCAGTTTTCCTTGATTATTTTTTTTATTAAACTCAAGGATAATTTTATATAGAAGTAGAACTCTCAAGAGGCTAAATTTTCTTATCATAATATGGATATTGAAATTCTTCCGTAACAACACTCAAGTTGTACGCATATTTCACATACATAGTATGTACAACTATCACTTTTCCTCAAACAATGATATCAATTTAAAAAATCAATTCAACCAATAAAAATTTGAACTCTTTAAGAATTTTTTTTATTTTTTATGGAAGTGTTCTAAACTTGACGGAGATTTGCCTGCATTTTGTAATTACAGTATTCTGTAATAAAAAAATATATTTTGTGTTGAACTTTACGAAATCCTTACAAGGTTCGAGCTTGCCTGGGAGAAGGGTTTGACATTAGTATCATATTATGAAGACTTGAAACCGATTCTGAAGTTGCAGTTAATCTCATTAACGAAGGATGTGATTTGCTGGTTTAATTGGGGTTTTTTTTTTTTAATACTAAAACAGCTAAAAAAATTATTTTTCATTTTATTTTAATTGAAAAATTATGTATCAAAATAGACTAATTTTTTTTAATATTAAGAAGTTGATTTGTCACAAACTAACTTTTTAATACTTTAAATTGACTTTTCAATATGTTTTTTTATTTATTTAAAAGAGTCAACATTAAAAGGCTAATTTAGATAAAACTGACTCTGTAAATTTTTTAAAAAAGATTCTTATTAAAATTCAATTTCATCAAAATTGACTCAACTTGATTTTTTTTTAGGTAAATAAAAAGGCATATTGGAGAGTCGGATTGAACATAACCGACTTTTTAACATGAAAAAAATCAGTATATTTTAATATTTAATTTTTCAGTTGGGGTAAAAAAAAAGTAGCAGTTTTAATATAAAAAATCCTTAGGTTGGTTGCTTAGTAGCTCAAGGTTACTCGAGCAAATCGTGAAAGTGATATGCTAGCAGGCTGGCTAGCCAGCTAGTTGGTCTCATACAACCAAGTACCTTTTCTGGAATTAGAAGTTCCTCCAAATGTTTTCTGTAATAACATCCTCATGGAAGATATGTAAGGAGTTTCTCTAATGTAAAAGTAATAACGAGTTATAACAGTATAGCAATACATTTCTTATGTTAACTTAGTCAAAATGACCAATAAATGGAGAATTCCCAAGTCAAGTAAAGAGCTGAGCCCGAAGTCCGAGTACTTGTAGTTGCAGTCATTTATCTTTGTTCACAATGAAGTAAGGGCTTCTAGCAACATGAGATTGACTTGATATATCTTTTGTACTCCACTTCTTCCAGTTCTAGAAGGAAACACACTGCGGGGCTATAACGTTGCCATAATGCATCGATGACTTTTAAATAAGGAAGGCACAGAAGAAGCGAACAATGCACATTCAACCACAATGTGTGTGAAGTAATTGACAAGAGATTCCAACTTCTACATGTGCAGTTGTGCACTCATGACTTCAGCATTAAACATTTTCTTGGAGTCAATGGTTGGGCTAGCTCATGTAAGAAGGAGCTGTCAGAATATTAATTATGTAACCTTTTTTTCAGTTTCGTTTATATATATATATATATATATAAAAGACATATATAATAAAATAAATAATTTATTATAAGAGTGAGAGAAATAAAATTTGACTATTGAATTATTAATGTATGATCAAAATTAAAACTTAAAGTCATATAACTTTTTTAAGTGATTATGTGATTTTTAAGTAACATTTAATTTTAATTATACATAAATAGTCTAATGATTAAAATTTAGTATTTTTATTCTCACAGTAAATTACTCATTTTATTAAATATATATATATATATATATATAATTCAACGTAAAATTGTATTTATGTTTAACTGTAGGTGAAATCTTTCTTTAATAATATATATCCAAACAAAAATGTCTTGCTATATTAGTGTCGAATGAATGCAAAGAAAATAAAATTTAAAATATAGTACATGTCATCTCATCAATATTAAAATAGGTTAAAAATAAAGTAACATGTAAAATTGTATTTATGTTTAACTGTAGGTGAAATCTTTCTTTTATTTATTTTTTTGGCTTTGCTACTTGAACTCAGTAATAATATATATCCAAGCAAAAATGTCTTGCTATATTAGTGTCGAATGAATGCAAAGAAAATAAAATTTTACATGTCATCTCATCAACATTAAAATAGGTTAAAAATAAAGTAACATGCTCATTGATAAGATATTAATACCCATACGTAAACGGTTTATTTTTCATGTATACTTCACCATTAAAAAAAAAGATTTTTTTTAAATTATACTTTCTAAAGTCTTTTCACCTTTGCAAGCCCCCGCATAAATGCATTCTAGTTCTACCAAATATCTTCGCCCAACCATCATTCAATGCATCCTTCAATTCGTTCAAATGGCTGAAATGACGGTGCATAGTCAATTTAAATCTGAAATCTCTGCATAAGTAAAATTGTACACGGTTAAAAGTTATCAAATCATCATCGATGTTTATCGAATAAAAAAGGTAGAAATAATGTAGACAGAAATTAAGAGTGAAAATAATTTAACTTGAAATAGAAACAACTTATTCAAGAGTTTTATAAAAAGCTATATTTATAAATAATTAGAGATGAATGTAAATAAAAATTTATAAATGTCAATAGTCTATTTTAGCACCTCTTGCGCAATTTTTTTTTTCTTGAGTTTGAAGTATGGACAAAGCACGACCATACTCAAATTTTGTGTAGATATTAAAATTTAATTATAGAGAGTGATAACAATAAGAATCAATTCTTTAATTACTTGGTTAAAGAGGTTCTGAAATCATGTAGAAAAAAATTAGAATTTAATTTTGATTCATCATCAGTGTAAATTTTTTTTAAAAGAGGTTCTGAAATCATTAAAAGAGTTTGATTACGACAATAACAATTTAAAAAGTCTAACTCTTTTAATGATGTGTTAGCACATGATTAAATGACAGTGTAAAGAAATTTTACACTAATAGTAGATTAAAATTAAATCCAAAAAATTAATAATTCAAAAATTTAAACCATTAAATGCAAATTTAAGAATAATATATATATATCTCTGATAAATAAAACTCCTCCGTTCTCTCTCTCTCTCTCTCTCTTTTCTTTTTTATATAACAAAAAAAACATTAAAAGATACTTTCAATAAAATTATTAGTTATATTATATTCTTAAAAAAAACCTTGTTATCATTTTTTAAAAGATTTTTCCCTTTCAGTTTCTCTGAATTATTTTCCCCTTAGAAAGTCTAGCAACATAAAGAAAGAAACAAGTCGTGCAACAATCCCACACGTCATCTATGAAAGAGGCATTGGGTGCTCATGAACTGGAGGTAGTCGAATGTCCAAATGCGCCCACATGACATCAGACTGCAAATTTTTTTTTTTTTTGGTGGAAACAGACTGCAAATCTTGCTAATATATATCTCTCTCTTATAAATATAACATAATATATAATCTCTGCAATAATTCAATATACATATATGGCCGTAAGAGGCAATGAAAGTGCTTTCTAGAAGCTTGTTTTAGAAAAATGCCTCATGGACTAGAGCTGCCACATATGATGATAACTTACATGTATATACAATCTACATTTTAATGATATAACGATATGTGCGGAATTATATTATATTTTATTATTTTTGCGTACAACGGGATTATTTTGTTTGCACATTGTTGACATGGGATTTTTTTAAAGGTCCAATAGTAAGTGAACACTTGCAGAATAGGTGATGAAAATATATGAAATATTATACAACTTTCGATTGACATGGTCTAATGAAAGAGGAAAAAATAGCAAGTCTATTTCTTTTATTTAATCGGTGTTCTAGTACTCTCGATATTTTTTTCCCCTGTTCATTGCACCATTATTGGAGTTCAATTTCTTTACAAGTTGACTTGTTAAATTGTCCTAGTATAAACTAAAATCACATGAAATGTGAGGGACCACTATAGTTATCTTAAGTGTTTAATTTTAATTTAGTGTGTAAGTGAAAAGTTTGTTATCATTAAGTAAATTTAACTTTTTAAGTACATGTTATTAAAATTAAATTCATTTAATCATATGTTAATATATAGTTAGATGATAGTAAAAAAAAAATACATAACTTAGAATCTTTGTATTGATATTTAATCATTCAAAAATATATTTTTTAATTAAAGGATATATAATAAGATAATATATATATATATATATATATATCACTTCCCTCGATCTTAATAATACTTGAATCTTAGACTTTAAAAAATGCTTAATCATTAATAGGCTTTCTTAAGGCTATTAATGAAAATATTTAAATTTAATTATTTATTTCCCAAAAAGTTTCGAATATAAGACTGCTTTGAATAAGTTTTTTAAACAATGTATTTTTTATATGAGCTTTTTTTAAAATACTATATATAAAAAGTAAAAAATATTTTATGTTTGGATGAAATATTTAAGAAGATTTTTTAAAAATGTTTGAACAGTTTTTTTATGTTATTAAAAATGTATCTTTTTAAAAATATCAAAATTTAGTTTAAAAAAGTACAAAAAGTGCTTATTTTTAGTCTTTTAGTTTTTTTTTCAAAAATTCATTTAAATATAATAAAATATTTTTTTAAAAATATTTTGTAAAAAAGCACATACACACGTGTCCATGCGTACGCTCAACAAACTGGTTGTAAATATTTTGGTATTATTGGTTACTTTTGCAAATGTAGAACCACTTAAAAAAAAAAATTTGAAAAATCATAAACAGCGGTTTCTTATTTGGCATCTTATTTTTATAAGAAAATAATATTTTATTTAGAAATTTTCAATGATTAAATTAATCTCAAATAACTAAAAGATAACTGATTAACACAAAAAATAGAATAAATAAATCTAAACATTAACTACTCAATGACTTAAGTTTGATTCGATGATTTCTGAGAATTCTCATCTAATATTACAACTTGTCTACAAAACAAAAATCGTTAGTTTTTTTTATGTAGGCGGGGTACAATATTTATGTTATTCTCTCAAATTTACTTTTACCATAATCAAATGAATAAGGAACGTAGTAAAGATTAAAGAAAATATTTAAAAACAAACAAACTAGAGAGAGTTTTGTGTAAAATTACTTGTAGAATTTTTAATAAACCAAAGGAAATTTAAGCTTATTATTTTATGTAAAAGAAGAGTTACTAGATTATTATTTTTTATGTATGAGATTTTAGACAAATATAGAGAAGGAGAATAGCTAAAAGAAGTAGACAAGGGGCAAGGGTTGGCTGAAAGAGAGAGCTCAGCGGGATATCTCTCCCCACTCTAGCTGTCAGAAATGACTTTTTTGTTCTCTTATTAGAAATATCTGTGGAGGATAGAGCTTAGTCAAACTCCTGCCATCCATATATATATTTTGTTGCTTTAAGATAAAGTCTCTCATAATTTTCTCTTAAAAAGAAAAATTGCTGTGACATAAGTTAGTTGATAATTTCAATAAGCATTGTTTATATGCCAATTACTCAATTGACAAAATTGAACTATTGAAGTTATCCTTGCTTTCGGCTCTTGGCTTATACTATTCATACTCACATACCATTTAAACACGTAAAGAAATGAGATGAGAAAAATGTGACAAGTATGATTCAATCATTCTATTTCCTGACTTCTTTTTAAATTTGTATTTATTTAATTCTTAGTGGAATCGGTCTGAAATAAGGAAACTTATTCCATCTGTTTAATATTAAACTTGACAAAAAAGCTCACCAAAGTTTTAACTCCATATCTTTTTTCTCATAATAAACTCTCGTCATATCTATATTTATATAATATTATAAAATAAAATTTATTAAAACTCAACTAATATCATGTATTACTCATATAATAATTTTTTAAAAGTTTTTTTAGCCTCTCATGTAGATATTAATAATAAATGAGTTATATATATATATATATATTTAATTTCTTTCCATTTTGTATGTCAATTTTTTCTTAATAATTGTCAAAATTATTATTAGAAATTAAAATTTATAAATTTTCTAAATTATAATTATGAAAAATAATATTGAATTCAAATTCAAATTTTAATTATAACTAATTAGATTTCATTTAATTTTAAACAATCTTTTTTTATTTTTTAATCAATAGCTATTAAGCAAATACAATTATGTGTGAAAATTTGTAAATCCTTGATTTTTGTAAATATAGATATGTAAATCAAATATTTATTATCAAATGTCAATAATTTTTCAAATTTTAAATTTTTTAATAGCTCATTTTTTTAAAACTTGCTCCTAAATTTTTTATTAAATGAAATCAAATGCCTCTTAAAAAATTTATTATCAATATTTGAAATGTTAATGATACAAATATATTTTGGTTGGTTTGCTTTTCTATGAAATAACTTTTTATGGTAGTGACTTAACAAAAGTTACGTTATGTTATATTTTAGAATTAGATATAGTATTTGGAGAGTTTTTTTTTTTTTAGTAGTAATTGTGACTTTATTAATTATGTGAATTTTTTTCTAAATACCTTAATTTTAATAATTTATATAGATAATAAGTAAAATTAAATAAATTTATTATGTGACCATTCAATTTTATATATACTTTTGAATTTATTTATCATAATATTTAACAGATATCTACATTACTTATTTAACAAATCGGTGCCATAAAACTAGTAATAATATAAGCTAAAACAAATAGTTTCTTAGCTATTATTTTTCCATTTTTTCCTTATTGTTTTTCGAAAATGAGTTATGAGTACTTTTTTGGTTAAAGTTATGAGTACTTATTACTGTTTTGGTTGGAAAATAATTTAAATTTTTTTATTGCCAAGCAAATATCAAATTATCAACTAATGTAGATTCCCGGATCCCCACTTGCCATTCACATGACATGATTGATGTCGTGAATCGAGCTTAAATAAAGTTATTTATATATGTTTTTTTTTATTCAAAAAAATGCATTTTCAGGAAACCGGTGAGAAGGTGGAAACGCTGATCATGTTTGAATGAACCCTACTTGCAAAGTAGCATTCAACGCAAGGAACAGATTGTTTATTATACAAGTGCTTAATCACCAACTTTCTCATTCGAAGATAGGATTACCAGTTACGACAATTCTTCCACCACATCAATCTCTCTTGGCCACCTCTCTCTCTCTCTTATATAATAATATAAATATATATATACCCTTTCTTCAGAGCAGAGACTCAGCTCAGTTCCGTTGCCTATCATTTGCAAATCTCTCTGATGAGGGGGAAATAGGAAACGAAGAAGAAAGCAAAGAAGAGGGTGAGCTTTGTTGAGAGGAGTAATATACAGAAAAGTCAAGAAGCCAGAGAAAAGTTTTAAACCCTCGACGGTTACCTTCCCTTTCTTGAGCAGAGATTTTTTCTAGTCCTTGTTCTGTTTTGTTAGACCAAGAAACTAACCCAATAAGTTCAAGTAAGCATTCACAACTTCCTGTTTTCTCTGTTTATAACATTCTTCTACTCTGAAAATACTCTGTTTTCATCATAACGTGGGATTTTTTTTTTCATATACCCATCTTTGAAATCCACTTCAGAACAAGGCAAGGCAAAATGGATGGGAATTTAAGCAGAAGCATAAGTAGGAGCATAAGCAGGTCAAGTTGGAAAATGGAAGAAGTGTTTGCGAGTGGCCGGTATTCTCGCAGGACTTCTCAAGTTGATGAGGATGAAGAGGCTCTCAAATGGGCTGCCATAGAGAAACTACCGACATATGATAGGCTAAGAACAAGTATCATCCAAACTTTTGCAGAGGGTGATCATCCTCTTGGAAACAAATTGCAGCACAAGGAAGTCGATGTTCGAAAGCTAGATGTGAATGAAAGACAACAAATCATTGACCAAATTTTCAAGGTTGCAGAAGAAGATAATGAAAAGTTCCTTACAAAGTTCAGAAACAGAACTGAGAAGTGAGTTCCATCTTTCACATATGGTCTTGCTTCCCCACCCCACCTAAGAAAGTTCAGACTTTCTAAACAGAATTGAAAAGTTTTGTTTTTATTAACTTATATTGAACATATGTAAAATAATTTTTTAGCCTCAATCTTTTAAATCTAAGGAACACCATGACCACCATCTATTTAGATCCCTTACTTTCTTCTATAGTCTTCCTTGGGTTTGTTATCATTTTTTCCCCAAGCTTTCATATTCAATTTGTCTTCATCATTTGCTAAAAGACAAACACAAGTTAAAGTAAAATTTCATTCTGCTGCTGTGCAGAGGAGGGGAATCAGATCTAACATGGGCTTCCCCTTTTTCCATTTCCTACATATGAATTTTGAAAATCAAGGGTCAAGTTTGAAATTTAAACACTGTTGAAACAGAGTAGACAATGAATTAAAAGCTTACGTAATACTTGAATGTATGAAATTGCAGTTGATAAAGGGGAGAGAAGCTCACACAATTAATTTATTCCGTAGACAAATTAATGCTGTTAAATGATTCAATTGCTTTGAGTAATGTTATTGACACATAGTATGTACACACTTTTCTGTAAATACATGATAATGCGGTTCAGATTGTGCCCAACAATCATTACCCAATTGGTTTTCTTCCAAATGCAGGGTTGGGATCCGACTTCCAACAGTAGAAGTGAGGTTTCAGAATTTGACTGTTGAGGCTGATTCCTACATTGGCAGCAGAGCCATACCAACCCTACCAAACGTTGCATTGAACATTGCTGAATCAGCTCTTGGCATGTTTGGGATTAGTACGGCTAAGAGAACAAAGCTCACAATTCTTAAGAATGCCTCTGGCATTATTAAACCATCAAGGTACCACATCAAAGTTATCTATATAGTGTTTGGAACAACCTTCAGCTAAAATTTTGTAGGCTAGTTGACCTTATTATGTAGTTTTCTTTTGTATAATAACCCTTCTTCTTCTTGGTTTGTGCAGGATGGCCCTTTTACTAGGGCCCCCTTCTTCAGGGAAAACGACCCTCTTGTTGGCATTGGCCGGAAAATTGGACCCCGAGTTGACGGTAGATTCCAACCCCATCATTTTCCTGAGAAAATTATTCTTTATACAGATTATTACCATTTTATCAAAAGGAATAACAGCAATGATGCATAAGAGTTAACTATAAATGTTTGGCTTTGATCAAACAGGTTAAAGGAGAAATCACTTACAATGGGCACAAGCTCAATGAGTTTGTCCCAAGAAAGACGGCAGCATACATTAGCCAAAATGATGTACATGTTGGAGAAATGACTGTGAAAGAAACCCTGGATTTCTCAGCTAGATGCCAAGGGGTTGGGACTCGATATGGTAATTGAATCAACATTTTCCCTTAAACCCAGTTAGATTTTCCAGTAAATCAATTTATTAACAGTTTTTTTTCTTAAAAAATTAATGTTATTATAGACCTATTAACCGAGCTTGCTAGAAGGGAAAAGGAAGCTGGCATATTTCCAGAGGCAGAACTTGACCTTTTCATGAAGGTGTTTTCATTAATTTCGCAATTAATTATTATATTATAGACATTAATAGAGTAAACATTCAATAATTATCTCAATTTTTATAAATCTGTTGAAGTGTTCTCACTAGTTTCATACATTTTAGGCTACTGCAATGGAAGGAACAGAAAGCAGTCTCATTACTGACTATACTCTCAAAGTAAGTGATTTCTTTTTGTCAACATTCCTGTTTTAGGTTAAAAGGAGAGGGAAGAAGGAAATCGGCAGTTAAAGTTCACTTTATGACTTTCTGATAAATTAGATTCTAACAATACACCCACCCACCAAACCCTGATAAACCCTGATCTCAGGACTCAGTCACTCAGATATCTTCTCAGAAGTTTTCCTTGTCAAAAAATTTATACTCACCTACCCTGGAGTGCTGACTGCTTTCTAGTTACGGTGGCTAAAGTGCCATATGGATTACCCAAACTGCCCTCTTAGTTTACTATTATTATTTTGCAGGCAGCATAATTATTGCTAATCACTTTGCTTAACGGTTTGAATATGTTCTAACAAATCACACTTTTTGTTCCTTGCTATATGAAACAGATATTGGGGCTTGATATTTGCAAGGATACCATAGTGGGTGATGAAATGCACAGAGGTGTATCTGGTGGACAAAAGAAGCGTGTAACGACAGGTTAGAAGGACTAAAAAGTCAAAATATTTTTTTTCTCAATTATTTGGCTCCTAATTATTGAGAACATGTATGAGACCATCTTTTTCTGCTCTTAATATTTTTATGTCCAACCCTTACCTTCATGTTTGAATAAACTTAATTTAATCATCCAAAGGTGGCTGCAACTTGTATTTGTGTATAAGCCAGAAATTTTTCTAAAGACTACGAAAATGTGGCCAGATGTACTTTTGCCGACCAAAATCATTTTATGTTGGACTTGGTCCTTCTCCTTCACCTACTACCTTGGTTCGTCCAAGAAAATTGTTAAAAAGGAGTTCCTCGTTTCCTTTTTCTTTTTGAAAAAACATACTTCTTTAAATAATCTGAATTCTTTTAGTACCTTATTTATGACAATTTTCCTCACTTGAAATATTATATAATAATAATAATAATAATTATTATTATTATCTGCATCTTCATTTAGAAAATGTCATTCTCTTATCAAAAAAATTAATAAAAAATATATATAAATAAAACATTAGGATGGTCCAATTGTGATTTCTTTGGTGAGATTAAAAATGTATAAATTGGAAGACACGAAGTAGAAATTAACTTCATAGAAATTACCATTAGCAAGTATGCATAAAATGGAGATTGATTTAACCAAAAATTTTCATATCTCCAATTTAGATTATAACAAGCCAAGGTTCAAATACCTTATTTGAGATATAATTTGAATTGTAATTATTTGTAGCAATGAAATGGGTTTTTTGTACAGGGGAGATGATTGTTGGGCCCACAAAAACACTGTTCATGGATGAGATATCAACAGGTCTTGATAGCTCCACAACATATCAGATAGTGAAATGCTTGCAGCAGATTGTACACCTCACTGAAGGAACCATCTTGATGTCCCTTCTCCAACCCGCTCCTGAGACGTTTGATCTCTTTGATGATATCATCCTCATATCAGAGGGTCAGATTGTGTACCAGGGCCCACGTGAGCACATTTTGGAATTCTTTGTGTCCTGTGGGTTCCGCTGCCCTGAAAGAAAGGGAACCGCTGATTTCTTGCAAGAGGTATGATCATCATAACACCACCGTAATAATCATGCGCCCTCACACACCTCATCATTTATTTCAAGTGCTAATGTTTAGACAAATAATATCAAACACCACATAGATTATTTCAAGTGCTAATTTTAGACAAATAATCATATCAAACACCACATAGATTATTTCACGTGCTAATTTTTAGACAAATAATCATATCATATGATTATGAGAGCTTATTGAAATTCATTGACACTTCACTTGTATATTAATTTTAAACAGGTTACCTCAAGGAAGGACCAGGAGCAATACTGGGCAGACAAAAACAAGGCATACCGGTATGTTACAGTGACAGAGTTTGCAAACAGGTTCAAGCGGTTCCGTGTTGGGATGCAGATTGAGAATGAGCTCTCTGTCCCATTTGACAAGTCAAGGGCACATAAAGCAGCTCTTGTTTACAAGAAATACTCAGTGCCCACAATGAAACTTCTTAAAGCATGTTGGGACAAGGAATGGCTGCTGATCAAGAGGAACTCTTTCGTCTATATATTCAAGACAGTCCAAATTTGCATTGTTGCCATCATATCCGCAACTGTGTTCTTGAGGACCGAAATGCACCGAGATAATGAAGATGATGGGGGAGTTTACGTTGGTGCAATTTTGTTTTCCATGATCATGAACACATTCAATGGTTTTGCTGAGCTATCACTCACAATTGCAAGGCTTCCTGTGTTTTACAAACAGAGAGACCACCTTTTCCATCCTGTTTGGACTTACACCCTCCCCAATTTCTTGCTGCGGATCCCCATTTCCATGTTTGAGTCTGCTGTTTGGGTGATTGTTACCTACTACACCATAGGATTTGCACCTGAAGCAAGCAGGTAACCTCAATTACCTTTTTACATAATTTGGTTGTGGGTGTGGCATTTGAACTCATTTATGTGTTTCACATCTACCAACATTACATTAAGCAAGCTTAGATAATATTATTGATACCAAAGATTAGATGCCATGATCATGATATTAAGTAATGTATTTGTACTGAATGAGCATTTTGGTGCCTAATCCAACTTTCAGGTTCTTCAAGCAACTGTTGGTGGTGTTTCTTATCCAACAAATGGCAGCTGGGATGTTTAGGGTCATTTCTGGAGTTTGCAAGACAATGATCATTGCTAACACTGGTGGAGCCCTCATGCTCCTCCTTGTTTTTCTACTTGGAGGTTTCATCCTTCCGAAACGTGAGTGACTAATCCAAACATTTTAAGTAAAAGCATTTGAAAACTGTCTCCAAAAATATATGTTATCTGTTCAAAGAATATGCTCACACGGATGCTTAATGGTAACAGGTGAAATTCCAAATTGGTGGGTGTGGGCGTACTGGATTTCACCACTGTCATATGCTTTCAATGCCTTGTCCGTGAATGAAATGTTTGCTCCAAGGTGGATGAACAAACCGGTAAATAGCATAAGCTTTCAATTAGCAGATGAAACTGAATAATTCGCTTAAGAAGAAACTTGTTAATTTCTGACTTGAACTTTTCCTTGTCTACAGTCTACAGATGGTTCTACCACATTGGGTCTGGCTGTATTAAATAACTTTGATGTTTATAGTAAAAAAGGATGGTACTGGATAGGTGCAGCAGCTCTTCTGGGTTTCACAATTTTGTACAACGTTCTCTTTACCCTTGCACTTATGTACCTTAATCGTAAGAGCTCACATTCTGATCAATCTTTCTAGTGAGTTACTTCTTTCACTTCCTGTCTTAACAAAGCTTTTGTCTTCTCTTGTTTGGCACACTAGCTCCTGGAAAGAAACAAGCAATTATATCTGAAGAAGATGCGAGTGAAATGGAGGCTGAAGGAGACTCCAAGGAAGTACCCAGACTCATAAGGCCTGAGTCCAACCAAGAGATAGCGCTTCGATCATTATCTTCTGCTGATGGAAACAATTCAAGTAAATATCAAAACAGACAACTTTTAATCTTTGATGGTTTAGCTAAAAGTATGTTCATGCTTGTTGATGTAATGTGGATGGTTGCTGATTATGCCTCTCTTGCAAATGAATCGTTTTAGGGGAAGTGGCAATGCAGCGAATGAGCAGCCAAACTAATCCCAGTGGACTAAGAAATGCTGATTCAACGCTTGATTCAGCCACTGGTGTTGCCCCAAAAAGAGGAATGGTTCTACCTTTTCAACCACTTGCAATGTCCTTTGATAGTGTTAATTACTATGTGGACATGCCTGCCGTAAGAATCCCATCACTTGTTCAATATAATTTTATAATTTATACCATTAATAATCAATGGAACCTATGAAGGCAATTTTAACTCTGTTAACTTTGACAGGAAATGAAAGAGCAAGGAGTGACAGAGGATAGGCTACAATTGCTTAGGGGAGTAACTAGTGCCTTTAGGCCTGGAGTTCTAACTGCACTAATGGGAGTTAGCGGAGCTGGGAAGACAACTTTAATGGATGTTTTAGCAGGAAGAAAGACTGGTGGCTACATTGAAGGAGACATTAGAATCTCTGGGTTCCCCAAAAACCAAGAAACCTTTGCAAGAGTTTCTGGTTACTGTGAACAAACTGATATTCATTCACCCCAAGTTACTATCCGAGAATCTTTGCTTTACTCTGCCTTCCTTCGGTTACCTAAAGATGTTAGTAAGGGGGAAAAGATGGTAAGCACTCAGCACTGAATCTTTGGATTCCTCTCTTAAAAAGGTACATAGAAGGGTTAAATTAATTTTTTCTATTGTTTATCTTCTCAGGAATTTGTGGACCAAGTAATGGATTTGGTAGAACTGGATAGTCTCAAGGATGCTATAGTGGGGCTTCCAGGAGTTACAGGGTTGTCGACCGAACAGAGAAAGAGGCTGACAATCGCCGTTGAGCTTGTTGCTAATCCTTCAATCATTTTCATGGATGAACCCACTTCGGGTCTAGATGCAAGAGCAGCAGCCATTGTTATGAGGACTGTGAGAAACACTGTGGACACTGGAAGAACAGTTGTGTGCACAATTCACCAGCCTAGCATTGATATCTTTGAAGCCTTCGATGAGGTACCGACGAACATGTAATCTGTGTGTCGTTTGTTTAGCTGTATCTCCCTGCCTCTCTAGTACTTAATAAAATATTTCTTTTTGCGCCAGCTTCTGTTGATGAAGAGAGGAGGGCAACTGATCTACTCAGGACCATTGGGTCGGAATTCCCACAAGATTATAGAATACTTTGAGGTATTTCAAAAAATTGATTGTTCCTTTGATCATGTGCTTTAAGATGGAGTTCAACATCAGATTTCATATTCATTCCTTGGTAACAGGCAATTCCAGGGATCCCAAAAATTAAGGATATGTACAACCCAGCAACATGGATGCTAGAAGTAAGCTCCATAGCAGCTGAAGTCCGGCTTGGAATCGAATTTGCTGAACACTACAAGTCATCATCTTTGTATCAGTAAGTCAACAAACACCAATATTGTCAAGTGGGTTTGCATATTTTTGTTGGTTTGAGCTAACACATCTGCTTATGAGCAGGCGAAACACAGCTCTTGTAAAGGAGTTAAGCATACCCCCACCTGGAGCACATGATTTGTATTTCCCTACGCAGTACTCTCAATCCATATGGGGGCAATTTAAATCCTGTCTATGGAAGCAGTGGCTGACTTACTGGAGGAGTCCAGATTATAACCTTGTCAGATATTTCTTCACCTTGGCTGCTGCCCTCATGGTGGGAACAGTATTTTGGAGAGTTGGCACTAAAAGGTTGAAGCTCCTTCCTGTAATTAAATCTAACCTCGTGCTTCAACCATTATTTCTGGATTTTTGCTCATTTCTTTCTTATTGTCTTTGTATAGGGAGAGCTCAGGCGATCTGACCATGGTTATTGGAGCAATGTATGCTTCTGTTATTTTTGTTGGAATTAACAACTGCCAAACTGTTCAACCAATAGTAGCCATTGAAAGAACAGTATTCTATCGAGAAAGGGCTGCTGGAATGTATGCTGCTTTGCCTTATGCCATCGCACAGGTTAGAGGATTGATTTACTTAAAAGAACTATAGTATCTTCTAGTATCTGTGGCTTATTATGCTGCCATTGCCTTGTTACGTTATGCCATTGCATTTTCATTTGCAGGTTTTTACCGAAATACCGTATGTGTTTTTTCAAACTGTATATTACGCGCTCCTAGTGTATGCTATGGTGAGCTTTGAATGGAAAGTGGAAAAGTTCTTTTGGTTCTTCTTTGTCAGCTTCTTCTCCTTCTTGTACTTCACATATTATGGGATGATGACTGTTTCCATCACGCCAAACCACCAAGTGGCAGCAATCTTTGCAGCAGCATTCTATGGACTCTTTAATCTCTTCTCTGGTTTCTTTATCCCCAGACCAGTGAGTACCATTCTAGTTTGGTTATTCTATTAAAACACAGTAGCTTAATAATGACTCTTATCATCTTTACTAACATAATTCCTCTGCCTAACTTTGACATTTCAGAAAATTCCTAAATGGTGGGTTTGGTATTACTGGATTTGCCCAGTAGCATGGACAGTGTATGGATTAATCGTCTCGCAATATAGAGATGTAGAGGACATCATTAGTGTGCCTGGGTTGGGTAATAACAATACTACTATCAAAGCATATATTGAAGACCATTACGGGTATAAACCAGACTTCATGGGGCCAGTTGCTGCAGTTTTGGTCCTCTTCACTGTCTTCTTTGCCTTTGTATTTGCCTTCGGCATCAAGGTACTGAACTTCCAGTCGAGATAATAAAAGAGCTACATTATGTGAAAAGGAAGTTATGTTCTTGCAAATTGTACTAGTCAAAGTGACTTGTGTACGTATAGAACTGAGGCTGCAGTGCTCAAGATTTATACAGCATGTTTTGTACTTGATGGATAACGACGATAGCTTTGTTTGCAAGTTTTTATAGTTGTTAATTAGTAAGTGTAAATCATGTTGATCATGTTATTGTTAAATTGGTTTGCTACATAGAATAAATTAGGTATTTTATATGGTAAATGTACTTGTAACAATATTAGATGTTATAAATAAAAATTTATTCTTTTACCAAAACTTTTCTTAAAGATGATATTTATATTACATTAATTTGATAACGAGTCATTTATAAAATGTATTAGTCGTTAACACTACCCACCTTATAATTAATAAAATTTGAACTCGGGTCTTCAATTAACGTTTTAACCTTAACAGAAAAGTATATACTAGTTGAATGATTGCTTCTGGCTAACAATATTATAATATTGTTTGAGGATAATACTATATAATATGACAATATTTAAGAAGGCAAAAGGAGACAATATCTATAAAGTTATTGAATTTCATACAGATTTGTACTTTTTTTTATAAATATAACACTAAATAAATTCAAAAATAAAAATAAAAATATAATATGCGTAAATTTTTGTATGTATATAATGTCATTTATAAAACATTACCTTAATTTTGATTACTAACGCTGTCTTCCTTTCCTATTTCCTAATATTTCATAATTACTTCCCTCTAAATTGTTAAGTGGGTCGTATCTTTACCATTCAAATTTCATTTTATTTTTGCGGATTTCTTTATCTTTAAAAAAAATTACTGAAGTAATTTGAATGCAAACTTAAAAGTAGCCACTAAAGTGCAGTTCTTTTTTTGTTTACAACTCTCATCAATGCAGAAGGTTTTTTTTTTGGGGGGGGGGGGGGGGGAACGTAAATATAACATAATATTCTATTCACTTGCATGTTTTCTCTGTCTTCTATATACATTTTCTTACACATTATAATAGAATAAAGCAATATAGTTACTTGTTTACAGTCAGACTGTTTGGCTGGCTAATATACGTGGGCTGTACATATATTCGATGACATGTTTAAATGCAGGCCTAAAACGAAATGGTTCGTCTAACCAACAACTCAATGCGAATTGCAAGGCTCATTTAAATTAAAAAAAATAAAAAGGAAAAAAATGGTATGTGCTACTGTGCTAGCTTGTTAAGCAATTATGCAATTATGATGATACAAAGTTTGTATTATCAAATTATGAAATATAATGTTGTTTTGTTCAAAATTTAAAGATTTCATGAATAATACTTTTTTTATGGGAAAAAATAACTCAATGGACAAGCTAGGATGGGCTTCGCTTTATTGATTTGAGTCTAAAAAGGGCCAATTGCAGGCTATTCCATTTTGACTTTACGAGTGTTGCCACGCAGTTTTTAGTAAATGAAAGTAATTTCTAATATTTTCTTATCGTTGATTTTTGCAAAAATGATTCTTGGCGACAATAAAAATTTGAGATAGTTTCAGCAGAGTAGTTATAAAATGGGTAAAATATGAGAAAATTTTATGTACTTATAGAACAATATATTAATATAATAAAAATATAACATGCGGCATAAAAATTGAATGTGTTTTCATATTAATGTTATACTTTATGGTAAAACTTTGGCCATTGAATGTATTAACTCTTAAGAGTTACATATAATAAAATTATCTTGAGAATAACTTTATGAGATTTAAATCCTCTTATGTTACTCATTAATATGATGAGTTATATTGCGAGAGAGAAAGATATAAATTTTATCATGATAGGATCTATCAGTATTTGTGTATGATTCATTAATTTTATTTTTGTGTCTTTTCTTCTCTAACATGACATTTTTATATTAGTTAATAACATGAGATGATTCTAATTCAAATTATAATATTATTAAATGCATGTTAACTTTTAAAAAAAGAATGAAATAGTGAAGTTAAAAATTAATTTTTAACATTTCTTCATATATTTTAAATAATTTTTATTAAAATAAAAATATTAAATATAGTATATCTAAAATAATAACTATAATTAAAATAAATAAATTTATAGTAAAAACGAAAGATATCGAGTGTGGAATAATATGTACAACGCACGGTCAAGTGAACTAATAAGAAAAATTTCTCCATATGCTGCCTGAGTAAAAATTTGACTAGCAATTTCACACACAGAATTTGGGTTTGTATCCATATAAGTCATCAATTAAAAATTGGGCACAACTAGACCAAGTTCTCGGAGATGTACTCTTATTAAATTGTAATTTGGGTTTTGAAAACATAGCTACAATACATGATCTCTTGGCAGCTTTCATTCCTAATAACAGTTTGGTCCATTCAATATAGAACACGGCAGTTAGCCCATTACATTACCATTTAGGGCTTTAAGCCTTGGGTCTTTTGGCTTTTACGTTCATAGCCTTTACAACCCATTTAACCTACATGCCGTTAAGTTAGGTCATCACCATTTGTTCTTTATTATTATTATTATTACAAAGGGTGTTTAAGATTTGGTGTGAGAAAGGAAAAGGCAGGCTAAAATACAAGCATAGAGATCTAATTATAATTCTATTTGGGAATTAAGTAGTTCCTAAAGAGACTTAGTGCCACTTAAGCCACAACTCTTAGACATCATCATTCATTCCTTTAATAATTTTTTAGTACCATAATTTTAAAATATTGATTTTTGTAAAAATTAATTCTAACAACAACTAACATAAAGAATGTTCTTTTAATTAATATCTATACGAAGGATCATTGAATTAATAATGTTAAAAGAATCTAGGTGCAAATACCGCAGTATTTTTGTCTCCATAGAAAGGAACATTGAATTAATGTCAAAGAATCTAGCTGCAGATATCGCATACTGTAATACCAAGTTTTGTTCTTCAGAATGTCATCACCAAATCTCTAAAAAGAATATAAAATATAAACTTTTTTGGTATATCAGGAAATTCTAATCATAACTTAAAATTGTGACTTCTATTCAATTTTTTTGTCCACTTTTAGAGATCCAAATCAAATCTTTTAGACAATGGATATTAATTTACTTGGTCAAACCTTTTGCTTATATTAGTAATGACTTAAATTTAAATTCAAGATATGTCCATTAGCAAACAATTTATAATTCTATCATAAATCATATGTGGTTGGTATGTTGAACTAAAAATGAGTATTTTTTTTCCCTAAACTTTTAAGCAAATAAATAAATCCAATCTTTTAAACCCAAGTGGCGTAGAGAATCTAGACTTTAAACAACGCACAAAATCTAACACAAATGTTAGAATCCGAGCAAGATACCAAAATCTAGACTAGGTAGGAGCAGATATACCGTATGTGATGTGGGGAATCTTTTCTCCCATTGTCTAAAAGAATTTTCAATGAATATTACATTTGACTTACTATATTGCCCTCATAATATACAAAAATTACCCCCACAAAAGCAACTTTATTTTTTTTATTTAAGTATATTATTATTGTATATATTGCCTTACCAAATTCTTGCATCCACCACTGTTTCTAGCGTATCATGCAAATATAAAAGTTTACCTGTAATTCTACGACCACCAAATCTTATTCTCCAATCTCCATTCAGTGGAAGCATAAATGGTAAAGGATATAGGACAAAGAGATAAGCCTAAACTTTCATGATTTTCAATGATGAATTTTACGAGAGGAATATGTACTGTGCAATTTTGATTAATTTTAAAATGAAAATCCTATTGGAGATTCATTTTCTGCTATAAATATCATTAATTCATTATCCTTTAGGCCTTTACCCTTCTCAAAAGCTTACACTGTGGAGTGCCTACTGCCTCCCTTTTCTGTACAAGAAGACAGAAAAACTTTTAACTAGAACTGTTTGGAGAGGAAGTTAGAAACAGGAAATCAGAAACGGATCCTAGGAACTCAAACGCATCCTAAACATTAAACAACGCACTCTTTGTTCCACTATTCAAGTATCTTTCTCAAGTTGCAACTACTAGTAAGACATACTTTTTTTTTTTCTTTTTACTTATCTTTTTTGGTATTCTTGATGCCAAAAAAAAAAAAAAAGCTCATGCATGTATTAATTACTAGACTAATGATGTTTCCCAACAAGGTTAATCTAGTGGTTAATGATGTGAGCTTATTTATCTTAATTACTGAAGCTTTAATGCGCTTAACATAAAAATAAAAGATTACTGATGTTTGTCATATCTCAGTGGATTCATTCGGTTTCCTTTTGAATTGTAGTTGTGATGTTGTTATATCTTAATGGAATTGGTTCACATTGATTTAGATTTCTAACTATATCTGATAAATTTATTTTTCTCTATCATATCATATATTTCGTGTTTATTATACAAATATGAGCCGCAAACTTACCAATATTTTATAGTCAAATATTTTTATATTCGTATAACCTTATATGTTAAGGAAAAAAAGAAAGAATACATTCATTTAACGTATTTTGACATTCAAATCAAATAATTGAATATTGAAATGAACCTTCAATTCATGCATTTGCACAAAACGATACATTCTTTTTTTCTTCAACATATAATGTTTTTTTTTCGGTAAGCCCTCAACATATAAAGCTGAATAAGTTAAGAATGACAATTAACAGGTACATTTAACCACAACACATTGATGATGAATCGATTATGTCTCAAGGCATTTTGGAGTAAGGGATGAGGAATGGGTTAATGGTGAGGGGTTTGGATAGTTTGCAGTAAGTCATAGGTATACTGCCATTGTACCCAAAAAATAAATAAAATGAATGTGATGATGTATCAGAAGATAAGCAACGATTCATTAAGTGGAAATTTTCTCTTGCCATTTTTATCTCATCTGTTGCCATTGAAGGAATTAGCTAAACCATGTGCTAAAGATACATAGTTGATCTCAATGAGATATTCATTTGGAAACTAATCAAACACGATTTTTTTTTTAACGCTACATGATAAATATCTGAAAAGAAGTATCAGAATTATTTGTAAAAAAAAATAAAATCATATAGTGCATTCAGTTTATCCTAGCATTTTCCTCCTCATAGTTTCTACTAAATGTTTTGATCTGGTTTTCCTTTTTTGTATCTGGTTTGCATGTATGCTTAGTCTCTACAGAAAATGGATGGAATAGAAAAAGTACAACAAACAGAAATATCAGCTAGCAGACAGAGGAGGAGGAGGAGTATAAGCTGGACAAGTCGGAACGTGGAGGAAGTGTCTCTAAGTGGGAGGCACTCACATCGAAACAGCCGGGTTCATGAGGATGAAGAAGCTCTAAAGTGGGCAGCAATGGAGAAATTACCCACTTATGATCGCTTAAGAACGAGTATATTAAGGTCCTTTCTAGAGTATGATGAGTCTCATGGAAAAAAAGTGGTGGTCAAAGAAGTAGATGTTCGAAAGTTGGGTGTGGATGAAAGGAAAAAATTCATTGATAGTTTCTTTCAGGTTGCAGAGGAAGATAACGAAAAGTACTTGAGGAAGCTCCGAGAGAGAATTGATAAGTAATTCGTTAATCTTTATCCGTTTACTTTTGTATGTATGTATTTACATGTTTATATTTGTGTGAATGTGTGTATGATAAATACGTGCATATATAATTGTGTATAATCTAAATTATTTAGTTACTCTATATTTTACTTACAAGAATAAGAGCCACTAGCATAAATGTTTTTTATACTTTGATAATATATTAAATTTAAATATATATTTATATAACTATTATTATTTTGTGTTATTTATTCTCATAACGTATATACAACCAAATTATAAACGTTCTTTCTGGAATTAAAACCGTGACAAAGGAAGTGTGTACAATAAATTACAATTTTTTTTATTTTGTAACATTTGACATAAAAAAATATATATTAAAATATAAAATAATTAGTAAGTATTTAGTCAATTTATATTTTCCTTCACATTTAAGTAATTTTTTTTTACCTATTTTTAGATTAAATGTGTTTTTTTTATGCACTGTTTGCTCGCATATGTTAAAATGTGATATTGTGGTCATAGTATAGATATCTATGCTGGAAACTCCTAATATTCAGTAACAAGTAACAACGTTACCCCCCATCCAAATATGAGAATGAACCAAATGGAGTCTTAAGAATATGTAATTGCAATTGAGTTGAGTGTTCACGTCTCATTGTAATTCATCTTCATTTCTTTCAATTTAAGGGTTGGCATCCAACTTCCAACAGTGGAAGTGAGGTTTGATCATTTGACCGTTGAGGCTGATTGCTATGTTGGAACCAGAGCTCTTCCAACACTTCCAAATGTTGCCCGTAACATATCTGAATCAGCCCTTGGTTTGCTTGGGATTCATTGGACCAAGAGGGAAAAACTCAAAATTCTTAAGGACGTTTCTGGCATTATCAAACCATCAAGGTACCTCGTCAAATATTTGATAAATCGCCTGCTTGAGGTTCAATTATGGGATCCAATAATTTATATAATTTATAAATTATTTTTAGTATTTTAAGTGATATTGTGACTTTTACTAACTTATCTTGGGGACAGGATGACCCTTCTGTTAGGTCCTCCATCCTCAGGGAAGACAACACTGTTATTAGCATTGGCTGACAAGTTGGACCCAAGCTTAAAGGTAATCCAGTTTCTCATACCCCAAGTCCTCAACATTGTAAATTAAGTACGGTGTCCACCATGTCAGCATGGATTTTTCTTACTTCATGTATTATTGCTCTCATATCATGTCAAAGACAAACTCAATAACAATTACAACACAGCAAGCAACAATAGCAATAATAATAGAAAAAAATGTTAAAAGCATGGAAATTAGCAGATTTTTGTATGAAGCAGGTAGAAGGAGAAATCACTTACAATGGATATCAGCTTAATGAGTTTGTCCCCCGGAAGACATCTGCTTACGTTAGCCAAAATGATGTTCATGTTGGAGAAATGACCGTAAAAGAAACTCTAGAATTCTCAGCAAGGTGCCTGGGGGTTGGGACCCAACATGGTAACACTTAACAAATTAATTATCTAAACCACACTTTCTTCAATGTATAAATTTGTAATTTGCATTTTGTTTCATTTGTGTAATAGAACTTCTAAGTGAGCTTGTTAGAAGGGAAAAGAATGCTGGCATATATCCAGAGGCAGAAGTTGACCTTTTCATGAAGGTACATCGCAATGATCACATATAAATTATATGCAGTGATGCATAATACCAAAACGTAATATTTTCGAATGCCTGATATGTCAGTTTATATCCTCGTCTAATAACTGCTATGTCTGTATATTATAAATTTTAGGCGACTGCAGTTGAAGGGTCCAGAAGCAGTCTCATCACTGACTACACTCTTAAAGTAAGTTATAAATTTTCCATGCAATAAATAGAATCTTCATATTTTTTCCCTTAAAAAAATATGATAGAAATCTCTGGTGAATTGAAAAGAAATTTTTTAAAATAGATATTCCTCCAGCGTGCCAGATTTAGTTCATCTTCTCTTCTTACCAGCTTCTTTGTTAAAAGCTTCCTCCTCACTTCCTCTGCCTCTCTACTCCCCTGGTTTCAACATTGTATGATGAAGTGTTGACCTTATTTTGTTTGTATATGCCTTTCTGAATCACATTTCTTCTATTATGATATTTAACATTGTCATTGTACCTTTAAACAATACATTGATTGCCAAATTATGCTTTGCAGAATGAGTTATGTTGTTTCATGTCTTCAGATATTAATTTTCTTTTAGTGAAACAGGTATTAGGGCTTGACATATGCAAAGACACCATTGTTGGGGATGACATGAAACGAGGGATATCTGGTGGGCAAAAAAAGAGAGTAACAACAGGTAGAAATTTTTGTCTCTATTTATTTTTATTTTTTCTTTGAGGAAACAAGAGGTAAAGGTTAGTTGATGACAGGAGATTTGAATTGATTATTTGACCATCCATTTAATAAAGATGCTATAACATGATATATGATTCAATCCAGGGGAGATGATTGTTGGACCTTCAAAAGTACTCTTCATGGATGAAATATCAACTGGTCTGGATAGCTCCACAACATTTCAAATAGTGAAGTGCTTGCAGCAGATTGTGCATTTCACTGAGAAAACCATCCTGATGTCACTCCTACAGCCTTCTCCTGAGACCTTTGATCTATTTGATGATATAATGCTCATATCAGAGGGCCACATAGTCTATCAAGGTCCAAGGGATTATATCCTCGAGTTCTTTGAGACCTGTGGTTTTCGGTGTCCTGAGAGAAAGGGAACTGCAGACTTTTTGCAGGAGGTAAATTTGGGCAGTCCTTTATAGTTTATACACCACCTCATCCCCAAGTCTCAACAGTCAACACCCAAAAGAAAAGGAAAAGAGTGCATGCTCTTAGTTTCTGCAGTTTCAAATCAGTGCCTTACCTTAACTTTGTGTACTCAATATACAGGTTACTTCAAGGAAGGACCAAGAGCAGTATTGGGCTGACAGAAGCAAACCATACAGGTATATTGAAGTAGAGGAATTCGCTATTCGGTTCAAGCAGTTCCATGTAGGGCTGCAGCTGCAGAATGAGCTCTCAATCCCATTTGAAAAGGCCCAAAGCCACAAAGCAGCTCTTGTTTTCAAGAAATATTCCGTACAAAAAATGGAACTACTGAAAGCAAACTTTCAAAAGGAATGGTTGTTGATCAAGAGGAACTCTTTTTCTTATGTGTTCACAACAGTCCAAATCATCATTGTGGCATTTGTAGGCGCAACAATGTTTCTAAAGACAAACATGCGCACTCGGAATGAAGAAGATGGGGCAATTTATCTTGGTGCCCTTATATATTCAATGGTTGTTAACACGTTCAATAGTTTTTCTGTATTGCCACTGACCATTTCAAGACTTCCTGTATTTTACAAGCATAGGGATCTTCTATTTCATCCTGCTTGGACTTTCACCCTCCCAAATGTTTTGCTCCGGATCCCTATATCCATATTCGAATCCATAGTTTGGGTGCTTGTTACCTACTACACGATAGGATATGCACCTGAAGCCAGCAGGTAACCTCCATTACCATTTTCATAATTTGGCTGTGGCATTTGAACTCATTTATATGTGTTTCACATCTACCAACTTAACAAGTTTTACTCATTAAATTGAGCAAGCTTAGATAATATTATTGATACCAAAGATTAGATGCCATGATCATGATATTAAGTTATGTACTTGTACTAAGTGAGCACTTTGGTGCCTAATCCAACTTTCAGGTTCTTCAAACAACTGTTGCTGGTGTTTCTTATCCAACAAATGGCAGCTGGGATGTTTAGGGTCATTTCTGGAGTCTGCAGGACAATGATTATTGCTCACACTGGTGGAGCCGTCATGCTCCTTCTTGTTTATCTACTTGGAGGTTTCATCATTCCTAAACGTGAGAGACCAATCCAAACTTTAAGTAATGGCATTCGATAAATGTCTTCAAAATTACATCTGCTATCTGTTCAAAGAATGTGCTCACACGGATGCTTAATGGCAGGTGAAATTCCAAATTGGTGGGTGTGGGGCTACTGGATTTCACCACTGACATATGCTTTCAATGCCTTGTCTGTGAATGAAATGTTTGCTCCAAGGTGGATGAACAAACAGGTAAATAGCATAAGCTTTCAATTAGCAGATGAAAATGAATAATTCGCATAAGAAGAAACTTGTTAATTTCTGACTTGAATTTTTCCTTGTCTGCAGTCTACAGATGGTTCTACCACATTGGGTCTGGCTGTCTTAAATAACTTTGATATTTTTACTAAAAATGGATGGTACTGGATAGGTGCAGCAGCTCTTCTGGGTTTCACAATTTTGTACAACGTTCTCTTCACCCTTGCACTTATGTACCTTAATCGTAAGAGAGCTCACATTCTGATCAATCTTTCAAGTGAGTTACTTCTTTCACTTCCTGTCTTAACAAAGCTTTTGTCTTCTCTTGTTTGGTGCACTAGCTCTTGGAAAGAAACAAGCAATTATATCTGAAGAAGATGCAAGTGAAATGGAGGCTGCAGGAGACTCCAAGGAAGAACCCAGACTCGTAAGGCCCGAGTCCAACCGAGAGATAGCGCTTCGATCATTATCTTCTGCTGATGGAAACAATTCAAGTAAATATCAAAACAGACAACTTTTAATCTTTGATGGTTTAGCTAAAAGTATGTTCATGCTTGTTGATGTAATGTGGATGATTGCTGATTATGCTTGTCTTGTAAATGAATCGTTTTAGGAGAAGTGGCAATGCAGCGAATGAGCAGCCAAACTAATCCCAGTGGATTAAGAAATGCTGATTCAACGCTTGATTCAGCCACTGGAGTTGCCCCAAAAAGAGGAATGCTTCTACCTTTTCAACCACTTGCAATGTCCTTTGATAGTGTTAATTACTATGTGGACATGCCTGCCGTAAGAATCCCATCACTTGTTCAATATAATTTTATAATTTATACCATTAATAATCAATGGTACCTATGAAGGCAATTTTAACTCTGTTAACTTTGACAGGAAATGAAAGAGCAAGGAGTGACAGAGGATAGGCTACAATTGCTAAGGGGAGTAACTAGTGCCTTTAGGCCTGGAGTTCTAACTGCATTAATGGGAGTTAGCGGAGCTGGGAAGACCACATTAATGGATGTTTTAGCTGGAAGAAAGACAGGTGGCTACATTGAAGGAGATATTAGAATCTCTGGGTTCCCAAAAAACCAAGAAACCTTTGCACGAGTTTCTGGTTACTGTGAACAAACTGATATTCATTCACCCCAAGTTACCATCCGAGAATCTTTGCTTTACTCTGCCTTCCTTCGGTTACCAAAAGATGTTAGTAAGGAGGCAAAGATGGTAAGCACCCAGCACTATATCTTTTGATTCCTCTCTTAATAAAGGTACATTGAAGGGTGAAATTAATTTTTCTATTGTTTTATCTTCTCAGGAATTTGTGGACCAAGTAATGGATTTGGTAGAACTGGATAGTCTCAAGGATGCTATAGTGGGGCTTCCAGGAGTTACAGGGTTGTCGACCGAACAGAGAAAGAGGCTGACAATCGCTGTTGAGCTTGTTGCTAATCCTTCAATCATTTTCATGGATGAACCAACTTCGGGTCTAGATGCAAGAGCAGCAGCCATTGTTATGAGGACTGTGAGAAACACTGTGGACACTGGAAGAACAGTTGTGTGCACAATTCACCAGCCTAGCATTGATATCTTTGAAGCCTTCGATGAGGTACCAACGATCTTGTAGTCTGTGTCACTGTGTGTCGTGTATTTCTCTGTATCTCCCTGCCTCTCTGGTACTTAATAAATATTTCTTTTTGCGCCAGCTCCTGTTGATGAAGAGAGGAGGGCAAGTGATATACTCAGGACCATTAGGTCGTAATTCCCACAAGATTATAGAATACTTTGAGGTATTACAATTAATTAGTTATGTTCTTTTGATCATGTGCTTTAACATGGGGTTCAACATCAGATTTCATGTTCATTCCTTGGTCACAGGAAATTCAAGGGGTCCCAAAAATTAAGGATAAGTACAACCCAGCAACATGGATGCTAGAAGTAAGCTCCATAGCAGCTGAAGTCCGGCTTGGAATGGACTTTGCTGAACACTACAAGTCATCATCTTTGTATCAGTTAGTCAACAAGCAAACTAGAACACCAATATTGTCAAGTGGTTTTGCATATTTTTGTTGGTTTGAGCTAATACATCTGCTTATGAGCAGGCGAAACAAAGCTCTCGTGAAGGAGTTAAGCACACCCCCACCTGGAGCACATGATTTTTATTTCCCTACTCAGTACTCTCAATCCACATGGGGGCAATTTAAATCCTGTCTATGGAAGCAATGGCTGACTTACTGGAGGACTCCAGACTATAACCTTGTCAGATATTTCTTCACCTTGGCTGCTGCCCTCATGGTGGGGACAGTATTTTGGAGAGTTGGCAATAAAATGTTGGAGCTGCTTCCTGTGATTAAATCTAACCTCATTCTTCAACCATTAGTTCTGGATTTTGGCTAATTTCTTTCTTATTATCTTTGTATAGGGAGAACTCGAGCGACCTGACCATGATTACAGGAGCAATGTATGCTGCGGTTATTTTTGTTGGAATTAACAACTGCCAAACTGTTCAACCAATAGTAGCCATTGAAAGAACAGTATTCTATCGAGAAAGGGCTGCTGGAATGTATGCTCCTTTGCCTTATGCCATCGCACAGGTTAGGATTGATTTACTTTACAGAACTATAGAATCTTCTAGTATATGTTGCTTATTATGCTTCCATTGCTTGTTACCTTATGCCATTATATTTTTATTTTCAGGTTGTTACCGAAATACCATATGTGTTTTTTCAAACTGTATATTACTCGCTCCTAGTGTATGCTATGGTGAGCTTTGAATGGAAAGTGGAAAAGTTCTTTTGGTTCTTCTTTGTCAGCTTCTTCTCCTTCTTGTACTTCACATATTATGGGATGATGACTGTTTCCATCACGCCAAACCACCAAGTGGCATCAATCTTTGCATCAGCATTCTATGGACTCTTTAATCTCTTCTCTGGTTTCTTTATCCCAAGACCAGTGAGTACCATTCTTGTTTGGTTATTCTATTGAAACACATTAACATAAGAATGACTCTTATCTTCTTTACTAACATAATTCCTCTACCAACTTTGGCATTTCAGAAAATTCCTAAATGGTGGGTTTGGTATTACTGGATTTGCCCAGTAGCATGGACAGTGTATGGATTAATCGTCTCGCAATATAGAGATGTAGAGGAACACATTAATGTGCCTGGGTTGGTTAATAACAATATGACTATCAAAGCATATATTGAAGACCATTTCGGGTATAAACCAGACTTCATGGGGCCAGTTGCTGCAGTTTTGGTCCTCTTCACTGTCTTCTTTGCCTTTGTATTTGCCTTCTCCATCAAGGTACTCAACTTCCAGACGAGATAAAAAGAGCTACATTATTGGAAAAGGAAGTTATGTTCTTGCAAATTGTACCAGTCAAAGTGACTTGTGTATGTACATAACTGAGGCTGTAGGCAGTGCTCAAGATTTATACAACATATTTTATGCTTGTTGGATAACGACGATAGTTTTGTTAGCAAGTTTTGATGGTTGTTTAGTAACTGTAAATCACGTTGATCATGTTATTGTTAAATTGGTTTGCTACGTAGAAGAAATTAGGTATTTTATATGGTCAATTCTTGAAACAATATTACAAGTAATAAATATATTCTTTTACCTTAACTTTTCTTAAAGATAATATTTATATTACATTAATTTGATAACAAGTCTCATTTATAAAAAGTATTAGTCGT
This sequence comes from Styphnolobium japonicum, assembly GCA_023212625.1. Lineage (NCBI taxonomy): Eukaryota > Viridiplantae > Streptophyta > Magnoliopsida > Fabales > Fabaceae > Styphnolobium > Styphnolobium japonicum. The sequence continues at coordinate 4,955,530 of JALBWW010000007.1, read as the reverse complement.
TATACTACACACCTTATAATTAATAAAATTTGAACTCGGGGTCTCCAAATAACATTTTAACCTCAAAAGAAAAAGTATGTACTACTTGAATGATTACATGTGGATAAAAATATATTGTAATATTGTTTGTGAGGATAATACTATATAAACAATATTAGGAAGGGAAAAAGAGACAATAAATACCAAGTTATTGAATTACATGTAGATTCACAAAAACATTTTAATATAACACTAATAAATTCAAAAATAATTTTAATAATATAAAATATGAGTAAATTATGTATATAATATTATTTATAGCACATTACCTTTTAATGACTAACATTACCTTCCTTTCCTATTTCCTATTTCATAATTACTTCCCTCTAAACTGTGAGATAGTTTATATTATATCAATTCGTCAGATTAATTTTATACTTTATAATAAAACTGACTAGCAATTTCTTTTATATTATATCAATTCGTCAGATTAATTTTATACTTTATAATAAAACTGACTAGCAATTTCTTCCTTTGCTGCGTGTCCCTATAAAAAAATTGACTAGCAATTTGACACACAATTTGGATTTGTATAATTGTATCCATAAACCATCAATTCAAAATTATAAAATTGTAATTTGGGCTTTGAAAATGTCTGTAGCCATAAAACCACAATACATGATCTCTTGGTAGCTTTCTTTCGTAATAACAATTTGTTCCGTTCCATATAGCAGTTAGTCCATTACGTTACCATACCATTTAGGGCTTTAAGCCTTGGGCCGTTGGCTTTACGTTCATGGCCTTTACCCATTTAAGTTACATGCCGTTATTGTTTGGCCATCACCACTCGTCCCTTTAGTAATTTTTTGGAATTATAACAATTTTAAATATTGATCTGTAAAAATATTACTCCAACAACGACAAACAAAAAGAATGTTGTTCTGATTAATATCTATATGAAGGGGATAAAGATCCTCCAAAATGCATGGTGAATTTTTAAAAGTAAAGTGTAGTGTTGATAATCATCATTTTAAAAAATTAACTTAGATTTGATAAAATGCAAGTATATAAATAAAAAATTATAAATTTGTTAAAACTTACTTAAACTTTTTATATATGGTTATCATTTACACTTTACTCATCTGCACTTAAGTGAACATAAATCCATAGGAAGGATCATTGAATTAATAATGTTAAAGAATCTAGGTGCAAATACCGCATACTAATTTTTGTCTATACAAAGGAACAATGAATTAATGTTAAAGAATTCCACCAAAAAAAAAATTAATGTTAAAGAATCTTGCTGCAAATATCGCACACTGTAATACCAAATTTTGTTCTTCAGGTTGTCATCACCAAATCTCTTAGAAGTATAAAATATACACTTTTTTGGTATATCAAGGATTTGTAATCTAAATTTATAACTTCTATTCAAAGTTTTGTCCACCCTAATCTTTTGAACCCAAGTGACGTAGAGAATCTAGACTTCAACTACCACACAAAATCCAACATAAATGTTAGAATCCGAGCAAGATACCAAAACCTAGATGTGCTTTCTAGGTAGGAGCAGACTCACCTTATGTCAGTGGGGGACATTTGTCCTACTGTCTAAAACTCAAATGAATATTACATTCGACTTACCATATTGCCTTCATAATATAAAAAATTACCCCACAAATTTATTAAGTATATTATTATTAATGTATACATTGTCTTACAAAAATTCTTGCATCCACCAGTGTTTGTAGGCTACCATGCAAATATAAAAGTTTACGTGTTATTCTACGATCACAAGATTTTATTCTCCATTCAATGGAAGCATAAAAGGTAAAGGGTATAGGACAAATAGAAAGCCTAAACTTTCATGATTTTCAATAATGAATTTTACATTTTGATTAATTTTAAAATGAAAAACCTCCTGGAGATTCATTTTCTGCTATAAATATCTTTGCCCTTATCATCCTCAAATTATAGCCTACACTGAGGAGTGCCTAATGCCCCCTTTTCTGTTCAAGAAGACAGCAAAAATTTGAACAAGAACTGTTTGGAGGATGTGAGAAACAGGGAAATCTGAAACGGGTCTTAAGAACTCAACGCATAAAACAACGCACCCTTTGTTCCACTATTCAAGCATCTTTCGCAACTCGCGACTACTAGTAAGACATACTCCTTTATTTTTTAACTTCTTTTTTTTTTTTTGGTCTTCTTGATTCTACATAATATATTGCCTGTACAACTAGAGTAAATGGCGTTGCGTAACCACATTATAGCACAGACTTATACTCACCAACTCCTCACAAACTCCCCTGTAAACCATTAGATAACACTCTAGTCCCACTGAAACTTTTTCATAATGGTCCAAATTGTACACATTCCTCACATAATTTGTGCAAGTATATCTTCCCATTAAGGAATGAGCTACACCAAGTGGTAAAGATACATAGTTGATCTCATATTCTCGTTGATATATTCATTTGGAAACTAATCAGATATGAATTTTTTTTAATGCTACATGATAATAATAATATCTGGAAAAAAAATACCAGAATTGTTTGTAAAACTATTAAAAAAATTCATATCGCGCATTCAGTTTCCTAACATTTTGAGTGTGTTCTTAGTCTCTATAGAAAATGGATGGAATAGAAAAAGTACAACAAACAGAAATATCAGCTAACAGACGGAGGAGGAGGAGGAGTATAAGCTGGACAAGTTGGAGCATGGAGGAAGTGTCTCTAAGTGGGAGGCACTCACATCGGAACAGCAGGGTTAGTGAGGATGAAGAAGCTCTAAAGTGGGCAGCAATAGAGAAATTACCCACTTATGATCGGTTAAGAACAAGTATATTAAGGTCATTTCTGGACTATGATGAATCTCATGAAAAAAAGGTGGTGGTCAAAGAAGTAGATGTTCGAAAGTTGGGTATGGATGAAAGGCAAAAATTCATTGATAGTTTCTTTAAGGTTGCAGAGGAAGATAACGAAAAGTACTTGAGGAAGCTCAGAGACAGAATTGATAAGTAATTCGTTCATCTTTATATGTTTACTTTTGTATGTATGTATGATTAAAAAAGTGCATATATAAATGTGTATAATCTAAATTATTTAGTTACTTATAAGAATAGGAGTCTTATTATGCGCTAGCATAAATATTTTTTTATACTCCGATAGTATATTAAACTTCAATTTAATTTATATAACTTACTAATTTGTGTTATTTATTGTCATAACGTACAACCAAATTATAGAAAAATTACAATTATTTTTTTTCTTTTGTAAGTTTTGACATAAAAAAAATTAATTTAAATATAAATTAAGTAAGTATTTAGTCAGTTTATATTTTCCTTCACATTTAAGTAAATTTTTTTACCTATTTTTAGATTAAATGTGTTTTTTATGCACTGTTTGCTTGCATGTTAGAATGTGATATTGTGGTCATAGTGTAGATATCTATGCTGGAAACTCCTAATATTCACTAACGAGTAACAATGTTACCCCCCACCCACTATGAGAATTAACCAAATTGAGTGTTCACTTCTCATTGTAATTCATCTTCATTTCTTTCAATTTAAGGGTTGGCATCCAACTTCCAACAGTGGAAGTGAGGTTTGATCATTTGACCGTTGAGGCTGATTGCTATGTTGGAACCAGAGCTCTTCCAACACTTCCAAATGTTGCCCGTAACATATCTGAATCAGCCCTTGGTTTGCTTGGGATTCATTGGACCAAGAGGAAAAAACTCAAAATTCTTAAGAACGTCTCTGGCATTGTCAAACCATCAAGGTACCACATCAAATATTTGATAAATCCCCTGCTTGAGGTTCAACTATGGGATCCAATAATTTATATAATTTATATAAAAAAAATTAGCATTTTAAGTGATATTGTGACTTCAAATTTTACTATTTTATCTTGGTGTCAGGATGACCCTTCTGTTAGGTCCTCCATCCTCAGGCAAGACAACACTTTTATTAGCATTGGCTGACAAGTTGGATCCAAGCTTGAAGGTAATCCAGTTTCACATACCCCAATTCCTCAACATTGCAAATTAAGCGCGGTATCCACCATGTCAGCATGGATTTTTCTTACTTCATGTATTATTGTTCTCATGTCATGTCATAGACAAGCTCAATAACAATTACAACACAGCAAGCAACAATAGCAATAATCATAGAAAAAGTTAAAAGCATGGAAATTAGCAGATTTTTGTATGAAGCAGGTAGAAGGAGAAATCACTTACAATGGTTATCAGCTTAATGAGTTTGTCCCCCGAAAGACATCTGTTTACGTTAGCCAAAATGATGTTCATGTTGGAGAAATGACCGTAAGAGAAACTCTAGAATTCTCAGCAAGGTGCCTGGGGGTTGGGACACAACATGGTAACACTTAACAAATTAATTATCTAAACCACATTTTCTTCAATGTATAAATTACTTCGTAATTTACATTTTGATTCATTTGTGTAATAGAACTTCTAAGTGAGCTTGTCAGAAGGGAAAAGAATGCTGGCATATATCCAGAGCCAGAAGTTGACCTTTTCATGAAGGTACATTACATATAAACTATATGCAGCGATGCATAGTACCAAAAAAAATTTATTTTAAAATGCCTGATATGTCAGTTTATCCCCTTCTAATAATTGCTATGCGTGCATATTATAAACTTTAGGCGACTGCAGTTGAAGGGTCCAGAAGCAGCCTCATTACCGACTACATTCTTAAAGTAAGTTATAAATTTTCCATGCAATAAATATAATCTTCAGATATTTTTTCCTTCGTAAAACATGATAGAAATCTCTGGCGAATTGAAAAGAAATTTTGCCTAAAATAGATTTTCCACAGCATTCCAGATTTATTTCATCATCCCTTCTTACCAGCTTCTTTGTTAAAATCGTCCTCCTCACATCCTCTGCCTCTCTACTCCTCTGGTTTTGATATTGTATGATAAGGTCTTGGCCTTATTTTGTTTGTATATGCCTTGGTGAATCACATTCCTTTTATTATGACATTAACATCAACATTGTACCATTAAAGCAATACGTTGATTGCCAAATTATGCTTTGCTCAATGAGTTATTGTTCTATCATGTCTTCAAATATTAATTTTTTTTTACTGAAACAGATATTAGGTCTTGACATATGCAAAGACACCATTGTTGGGGATGACATGAAACGAGGGATATCTGGTGGGCAAAAAAAGAGAGTAACAACAGGTAGAAAATTTTCTGCCTCTGGTTTTTTCTTTTTTCCTTTGAGGAAACGAGAGGTAAAGGTTTATTGTGGACAGGAGATTTAAATTGATTTTTTGAGCATCTCTTTAACAGAGATGTTAACACAAGATATATGATTCAATACAGGGGAGATGATCGTTGGACCCTCAAAAACACTCTTCTTGGATGAAATATCAACTGGTCTGGATAGCTCCACAACATTTCAAATAGTGAAGTGCTTGCAGCAGATTGTGCATTTCACTGGGACAACCATCCTGATGTCCCTCCTGCAGCCTTCTCCTGAGACCTTTGATCTATTTGATGATATAATGCTCATATCAGAGGGCCACATAGTCTATCAAGGTCCAAGGGATTATATCCTTGAGTTCTTTGAGACCTCTGGTTTCCGGTGTCCTGAGAGAAAGGGAACTGCAGACTTTTTGCAGGAGGTAAATTTGGGCAGGAGGAAAAGAGTGCATGCTCTTAGTTTCTGCAGTTTCAACTCAGTGCCTTACCTTAACTTTGCGTACTCAATATACAGGTTACTTCAAGGAAGGACCAAGAGCAGTATTGGGCTGACAGAAGCAAACCATACAGGTATATTGGAGTAGAGGGATTCGCTATTCGGTTCAAGCAGTTCCATGTAGGACTGCAGCTGCAGAATGAGCTCTCAATCCCATTTGAAAAGGCCCAGAGCCACAAAGCAGCTCTTGTTTTCAAGAAATATTCCGTACCAAAAATGGAACTACTGAAAGCAAACTTTCAAAAGGAATGGCTTTTGGTCAAGAGGAACTCTTTTGTCTATGTGTTCACAACAGTCCAAATCATCATTGTGGCATTTATAGCTGCAACGATGTTTTTAAAGACAAACATGCACACCAGGAATGAAGAAGATGCGGCACTTTATATTGGAGCCCTTATATTTTCAATGGTTATTAACACGTTCAATGGTTTTTCTGAATTGCCAATGACCATTTCAAGACTTCCTGTATTTTACAAGCATAGGGATCTTCTATTTCATCCTGCTTGGACTTTCACCCTCCCAAATGTTTTGCTCCGGATCCCTATATCCTTGTTCGAATCTATTGTTTGGCTGGTCGTTGCTTATTACTCAATAGGATTTGCCCCTGAAGCTAGCAGGTAACTCAGTAGCTCTAAAAGAGAATCCAGGTGAAATTGGCATTAGAATGTGCCTAAATTTATAAAGCTATGATCGAGTTTAAAAAGAAGATTAGAACAAAATAATATTTTTAGTAGTATGGTTATATTTCCAAATCACTTTTACACTATCTACATAATTCTGTAATCTTAATATCAACTTGTACTATACTAAATACGAAATATTATCATCACAATATAAGATATGCAATGCTTTAGCTATAAAAAGATTTATCCTTTTCATAATTAGTGAGACCTTTTTTCTCCTCTCCACCGTAGATACACATTATCATTTCCACTCTTTCTTTCAAAGATTAACTTACATTAGATGGTTTTCTACTTGAACTTTGGATCAGTAGTAGTTTGAGTCTCCACCGAAGTGAGGGAGGAGACATATTCGATTCCCCCCTCCCCCAGATAACAAGGTCTAGCTCCCTAAAAAATCTCTTTTTTACCTTTTTTGGTTTTAAAATAATGGCCTTTTGTTAGCAAATTAGCAATCCAATCTGTCAGTCACCATGCCATATAATCCTCTGATTTAAGAAACTGTGTAACTAATGGAGTTATCTGTGTTCAAACTTGTTGACAGGTTCTTCAAGCAACTATTGTTGACATTTTTACTGCACCAAATGGCAAGTGCAATGTTTAGGTTCATTGCTGGAGTCTGCAGAACAATGACCATCGCTTCTACTGGTGGATCCCTCGCTCTCCTACTTGTTTTCCTCCTTGGAGGTTTCATTGTGCCTAGAGGTTAGTTGCAACCTGAAATTTACTAAGCTAATTCTTGAACAGCCAAAACTTGTACCTGGAGAACTGTCATTCAGTTGATGAACTATCTATTGTTACAGGTCGAATTCCAATCTGGTGGCGTTGGGGGTATTGGGTTTCCCCTATGACATACGGTTTCAATGCTCTTTCTGTAAATGAAATGTTTGCTCCTAGGTGGATGAACAAACTGGTAAGCAGTATATATATATATTTTCAATCATCAATGCGAGCATATTGAATCTCAACAAAATGCACTATTTAGTTATTCTAAACGAAGAAAAAGTACACTCAAACTTAAGTTAAGAAAAATGTTTTTGGTTGGAACCCACCACGTTGCAGGCTTCAGATAACACTGCCAGATTAGGTATTGCAGTGCTAGATAACTTTGATATCTTCCCTGAAAGAAGATGGTACTGGATTGGTGCAGCAGCTCTAGTAGGGTTTGCTGTTCTCTTCAACTTGCTCTTCACCCTTGTACTTATGTACCTTAACCGTAAGAATTGAAGTTTTGTTCTAGGTGTATTCAGGTTTACTTCGTTCATATGCTATTTGAAGTAACATAGGGTTTGTCTTCTCTTGTCTAATAAACTAGCTATTGGAGCGGCACAAGTCACTATATCAGAAGAAGCAGCAAATGAGATGAACAATAAACTAGAAGAAACAAAGGAAGAACTAAAAAGCAGACCATTCAATTTGAGTGGGCAGTCATTCTCTCAGTCACTATCATCTTCTGATGAAAATAATAAAGGTAACAAACAGAAAGGCATAGCGGAGATTGATTTTCTCAACTAATGCTCTATAGTGAAGCATTATCACACTATTTTAAACTTAATTTGGGTTCTTTCAGGAGAGATTGCAATTGTGCAGATGAGTAGCCGATTAGCAAGCAATGGACTGAATGAAGTTGCTGAACCTGCTCCTGAGTCTTCTTGTAGTGTTGCTCCTAAGAGAGGAATGGTTCTTTCTTTCATACCCCTTGCTCTGTCTTTTGACAGTGTTAATTACTATGTAGATATGCCCCCTGTAAGGATCCTGTCTCTCATTCACTCATTAATTTTGTTACTAAAGATCATTTGTGATTATTCATATTCATCTAGTGTCTGAATCTAAACTAACTCTTTAGCTTACTTATTCAATCATGATAATTGATAGGAAATGAAGGCTGAAGGAGTAGAAGCGGACAAACTGCAATTACTTAGGGAAGTAACAGGTGCATTCAGGCCTGGAGTTCTAACAGCTCTAATGGGAGTGAGTGGAGCTGGGAAGACAACATTAATGGATGTTTTAGCAGGAAGAAAAACAGGTGGCTACATTGAAGGTGATATTAGAATTTCTGGATTCCCCAAGAAACAAGAAACCTTCGCAAGAATCTCTGGTTACTGTGAACAAAATGATATCCACTCTCCCCAAGTTACTGTCAGAGAATCATTAATTTACTCTGCTTTTCTTAGGCTACCAAAAGAAGTTTGCAATAAGGAAAAGATGGTACGAAATATGTCTTCCGAAACATGTAAGTGTATGGTCGTGTCTTGTCAAGGCTTAACTAATCCTTACAATGTTTCGAAAATTTTCAGATTTTTATAGATGAAGTAATGAATTTGGTGGAGCTGGGCCATCTTAGAGATGCTATTGTGGGCCTTCCAGGCGTTACAGGGTTGTCAACGGAACAGAGAAAGAGACTGACTATTGCAGTTGAACTTGTAGCTAATCCCTCAATAATCTTTATGGATGAACCAACCTCAGGTCTCGATGCAAGGGCAGCAGCCATTGTTATGAGGACTGTGAGAAACACAGTAGATACTGGAAGAACAGTTGTTTGCACCATTCATCAACCTAGCATTGATATCTTTGAAGCCTTTGATGAGGTACAACAACTCAGAACTACTGAATTTCTGTCTGTCTCTCTCTTACTCTTGCTCACTCTCACTTGTTTGGATATTTTACGCCAGCTACTGTTGATGAAGAGAGGAGGGCAAGTGGTCTACTCAGGACCATTGGGTCAGCATTCTCACAAGATGATAAAGTATTTTAAGGTATGTAATCTTCTGAACTGAAGACTGAAATATTTCAATATCAATATTTAGGTTCTTTTGATACCATGCTTATGGCCACTTGTGACAGTCAATTCCTGGAGTTCCAAACATTGAAGAGAAATATAATCCAGCAACATGGGTGCTGGAAGTAAGCTCGGTAGCAGCTGAAGTCCGGCTGGGGATTGATTTTGCTGAACTATACAAGTCATCATCACTATACCAGTAAGTCTAGATATAACTGCAACGGTTTAGCAGGATTATGAATTTTTGTTGATTATGAGCAAACACTTGGGCAGGAAAAACAAAGCCCTGGTAAATGAGTTAAGCAAACCTCCTCCTGGAGCAAAGGACCTACATTTTCCCACTCAGTATTCTCAGTCCACATGGGGCCAATTGAAAACTTGCCTTTGGAAGCGATGGTGGACTTACTGGAGAACTCCAGATTACAATCTTGTCAGAAACTTTTTTACACTCATTACTGCCCTCTTGGTGGGGACAATTTTCTGGAAGGTTGGCAATAGAAGGTCTGTGCCATTTCTTGTATAAAATTTTTGAATCATCTCATTAATTTTAGGTGAGAGGAATCTCATTTTCATCACTACAATATCAAATATCAAATTAATTAAATCCTTATGTCCTTCATAATGTAGGGATGATTCGACAGATCTACAGATGATCATAGGTGCAATGTATGCTGCTTTAATGTTTATTGGAATTTCTAACAGCTCAACAATTCTGCCAGTAGTATCCATTGAGAGGACAGTGTTTTATCGAGAAAGAGCTGCAGGGATGTACTCTTCATTGCCTTATGCGCTTGCATGGGTAAGCAGAAGGGCATAATGTTTCTTCAACATGATATGTTTTAAACAGTCTGATGACATTTATATCTGAACTCTTAAAATAAAATTTCTGTTTGCAAACTGCACTTTCAAACATCTAAGTTTCCTCCTATCAAATTTTTAAGATCATTAATTTTTCACCTTTTTAGTCTTAATGTAGAAGTCTAATGTTCATTGTTTTTTCCCTCACTATCTATTCACTGGACTTTTTTAACATTAAGGGATTTTCAAATTGCCTTCGTTTTCAGTCACACTCGCTATTAGCACTAGTGTCTAATAACCTTCTTCTTTTTCCCTTTTGAAGCAGTGGCATGTAGCATCTAACATTGAATTTGCAGTTATCTTTGACATCATTCTGTCCAGCCTTTCTTATAGTATTATTATGCTTATCAGGTAATTGTTGAAATACCATATGTGTTTGTTCAAACTACATATTACACACTTTTGGTGTACGCTTTGATGTGCTTCCAGTGGACAGCAGCGAAGTTCTTCTGGTTTTTCTATATCAGCTTCTTTACCTTCCTATACTTCACGTATTATGGAATGATGGCGATTTCCATCACTCCAAACCACATGCTGGCAGAAATCTTTGCAGCAGCATTCTATTCATTATTCAGTCTCTTCTCGGGTTTTTTCATCCCAAGATCTGTGAGTACTATTGCCTTGTTCTACTGTTAAAAATACAACCCAAGCTTGCAACCTTAGTAATTTCATCTATATTTTCATGTTTCAGAGAATCCCTAAGTGGTGGTCTTGGTATTACTGGATTTGCCCGGTAGCATGGACAATCTATGGATTAACCATCTCACAGTATGGGGATGTGGAGGACACCATCAAAGTACCTGGGATGGTGCCTGACCCTACTATTAAGTGGTACATAGAACATCATTTTGGGTATGATCCGAATTTCATTGGGCCTGTTGCTGGCGTTCTGGTTAGCTTCACAGTCTTCTTTGCTTTGATGTTTGCCTACTGCTTGCGAACTCTAAACTTTCAGATAAGATGAACAAAGATTTGTGGTGAGGATCATCTGGCTCTAGGGGATTCTATAGTTTGGAATGACATCTTATAACTACATAACAGAGCCATGGCAGTTGTATGTATGAAAGCTGGAGTTTGGGTAGTTAGATGATATGCTAGGTTGGTCATCCAAAATGTTACTACTTACTAGAGTATACTATATATGAAGGCTTTCAGTCATTTCATTTTTCCATGTAATACTTGTCACAGAGAATATGTTAATATGCCTTCAAGCTCTCTGCCATTAGTGGGGTGATTTGGGTGTCTCCTTCTTAACAATTGGTTTTAGAAGTTCAGATAAAAAGAAAAGCCAAAATTTACCAACATAGCACTGCATTTTGAATCCTGAGAGAATTCCCAGGTGGGGAACGTAATACCATTGTATATGCCTAGTAGCCTGGACTGTTTACGGACTGATTGTGACAGAAAAATGTGCCATGAATGGTGCCAAATCCAAGCATCAAGTAGCAAGTGGAAAACTATTTTTGGGAATGACCTAATTTTTGTGTGGCCAACTACAGCAACATTGGTCACTTTCGCAGCCTTTCCCCCTCTAGTGTTTGCAGTCTACGTCAAGAATTAGTTTTCAACAAATGTAGTTGAACAGTTTGTGAACCAGTTTTTGACAACTGGAAATTACACATACAACGTCCACTTCCAACGTTCACACGAAAATATAGAACCGGGAATTATTGGATTTGCAGTGATGGCACAGCACATGAAAAGTACTTTTTTTTCTTGGTTTTGCAACCATGAAAAATGAGGACACTTGATTAGGGTCGGGAGTTGAAAACTCCTGCACCTTAAAAATGGGATAGGTGACTCGTTGGGTTATAGTCACAGAGGTCATGAAAAGTACTATTATGGATAGGTACAAATAGTTGAGCACGTAAAATAAGTTAATTTCCACTAGCAAAGTTTAGACATATCCACCTTAGCTAAGATCAAGGCTAGGGAAGAACTTGCCTAAGGAATGAACAGTTAATATTGACACGTTTAGTTAAGCTTGGACCAAGCGTGACTAATAAAGTGTTCTATTCTATGATTTTCTATCTTCTATGTGACGATGCGACTCAACCTAGCAAGTGACCTGTGTGTTTTTGTGCCCCAAAGAGGTTCGGATAGGCCAGTCTAACCAGCCCAGGTTGGGCCTAGCTGACTAGAAATACAACCCAATATCAACCCACCCCACTCTATTCACAGGAAACTCTGATGCAGTAGAGGTAATTGAGCAAAACCAATCACACTTTCTCCTTTCTAATCAAACAATAACATAGCGCCATCTCAGATTTTCTCCTATCTTAATGTCCATAAGCTGACTTCTCGGTTGAAAGAAAGATCCCAACTAATTTTTTCTAACATAGTTAACCAAATAAAAATGAAAATCAATATATAAATCGTTAAACTGTGTATAAATTTGTGTAAAATAAATATAGAGTAATGATATATCTTTTTAATAGGTTCTCTTAACATCCTCTTAAATACTTAAAACAAAAAATATTAAATAAAAAAATAAAGAAAATTAATATTTTCATAATGTAATAAATATTTAATTTTTATTTTTTAAAATAATTTAAAAAATTATTAAATAGGATATAGAATTATTGAATAATATATTAAAGAATAAGTGGCACTGAATCCAAGTATAATTTTTCCTTTGTGGCCAAAGAAATCTTTACCTAACATGCATTGAAGAGAGGGAGGTGGCTTTGCCATTGAATCAGCACTTGCGTGTGGCATGCCAATTGCCATGGGCCATGGCATACCTTTTTGACGTTGTTTTCTAGGACTAAAATGCAGCGAGTTGAACGAAACGTGGTTTTTCCCGACTCTCAAAACAAAAGTATAAGGGTGTTGATAAATGATATTTAAAAAGTATTTAATATTTTTTGATAAATTATTTGAATTATGTAATAAAATATATTAAATATTATTTAAGTTTATAAGATAATAATAAATACTTTATTTTGTATTTATTATTATTTATTTTAATTCTTTAATTAATACATAAAGGATACTTGATAGTAAAAATTAAAGTATATGAATAATTATATATTTTTATAATGATTCAGTTTAATAAAAAATATTTATTTAAATAAGAAAATATTAAATATTTTTTAAATTCTTAATATATTAAATGTTTTTATTTTTTTATTTGATAATTTTTGTTTTAGGTAATTAAAAGGAGGATATAATATGACTAAAATTATAAATAATTGAATAATTTTATATTTTCTTAAATATATCTTAATTACTTAAATAAAAAATATTAAATATTTATATTTTTCATTTAATACTTTCTTTTTAAAGTAATAATTTAATTTTGATTTATTATCAATGTAAAATATCTTTATATTATTATTTAATTATGAATTATCAAATTATTAAAAAAGTTTAAATTTTATAATTATTAATTAAAAAATTTAATTATTTTAATAATGTGACAACATATCATTAAATATAATAAAAAAAATTTACGATGATAATGAATTAAAATTAATGTTATATATAAAATTCATAAATTTTTACTTAATAACTTAACTTTTTTAAGAAAAATAATGTTATATTTTTTCTTAATATTTTTTAATTATTTAAAATAAAAAATAATTAATACTTACTTTTTAAGTAATTAAAAAATTATTAATTTAATTTATTAAAAATATATAAAATTATTTTTAATTGAGTTAATCTTTACCATGTTATCTGGACGATCATTGCGAAAGCAAACACTGAGGTTATATGCCTTCGAGCCACTTTCGTGTCAGTTGTGACCTAAAATGGTTATTTTATTGCCTGCCAATACCAAAAGCGAATAGCGAATTGCAAATGGCCATCACAATACTAGAACCCACTCATTTATTCGCCGTCAACTTCGATGTTGGGCCGAGAGTTGGTTATACGATTTTTTGTTGGTGAGTTTAGTATTTAAAGTAAATTATTAATTATTTATTAATTAATAATTTTAAAATAAATATTTAAAAATTTATTAAATATAATTAATAATTAATAAATAATAAATAATTTATTTTAAATATTAGTATCTTAAAAAAATGAGTATTGAAATAATTCATAAAAAAATTTCCCTACGTAACTTTCATGTACTAATATGGGATTATTTTTGTGGATTTTGTTAACAAAATTTATTAAATAAAAAATATTTAATATTAAATCTTGTTAATTAGTATTTTAAGGATATAATTTAATATTATTTAATAAAAAATAAAAAATGTATTAAATACTTTTTAAGTTTTTAATATATTAAATATTTTTTATATTTTATACTTTATTTTGTTTCTTTAACAATTTTTTTTAAGATACTCATTAATAAATATTTTTAACATCATGAGAATTTTTAAAAAGTTCATATTTTTTAATTAATTAAAAAATAAGTTTAATTTTAATTTACCGTCAGTGTAAAATTTATTTACATTATCATTCAATTATGTATTACTAAATCATTAAATAATTTAATTTTAATTCACTATCAATGTAAAAAAATTTTACACTGTCATCTAATTATGTACTAACTCATCATTAAAAGTGTTTAATTTTAAGGTAGTTGTTATAACAATTTAATTTCAATCCATTGTCAGTGTAAAGTTTCTTTACACTGTCATCTAATCATGTGCTGACACATCATTAAAAGAGTTATACTTTCTAAGTGTTTATTGTGATAGTCAAATTCTTTTAATGATATGGCAACACATGATTGAATGACAGTGTAAAAAAAATTTATACTGACAGTGGATCAAAATTAAACTCTTGTTGTAATAGTCAAATTCTTTTAACGAGTTAATAATACATAATTAAGTGATAATATAAAGTTTCTTTACACTGACAGTGGAACTTTACACTGATAAAGGATCAAAATTAAACTCATCATTAAAAGAGTTTGATTATGACAATAATAATCGAAAAATTTTAATTCTTTTAATAATATATTAACACATAATTAAATGATAATAGAAAAATATTTTATATTCATAATAAATTAAAATTAAATTTTTAAAAAATTAAATATTTTTTAATTAGTACCGACACTGATTGACTAGACCTTCTTTTTTTGGGAGACTATTAACTGTTGACTTTGGAAGAAAGAGCAATGAATGTGCAAGGGAATTTTCCGAGTTGCAAGAAATCAGAAAAGCCTCCACCAGATGCACATGATTTGATATGCCACTTCTTAAGCAGTGAGAGACTCCAGATACAAATCTTTTGGCATTACCAATTACGCGCTACTTTCAACGCAATTGGGGGTCCTCATAGACTCGTGTAGTTATAGATTAATCCACGAGGTTTTGGTCGCTTTCAGCTTTGTGATTCCTAATGGCCTGTGGTTTGTGTTGGAACTTGGAAGTTGAAAGGAAACGAGTCATTAGTAGCAACAAAAGGACGGTAAGGATTAAGAGAAGGTTTAGATTTGTTTAAATTTTTAGAATAATTTTTTTAAAATAAAATGTTATTTTATTAAAAATTTATTTTATTTATTTAAAATGTATAAAATTAATTATAAGTTAAGATTTTTTTATAATTAAAAAAATATTTTTAAAAAATATTATTATTTTAAACTTTTAATTATTTAATTTTAGATTATTTTAAAAGTTTTGAGAGAAAAATACTTATTTGTCCTTAATCAAATAACTTTTTTAATCATTTCATATATTTTTTGGTAATTTAATACATAAAAATAAATTTTTTTATACAATCCAAACAAAACTCTTTATTATAAAATCAATTATAAATTAACATATCTAAATATAAATTATTTTTCTCATAATCAATTTTCTTAAAAATTGATTATACACATAATCAATATTTTACATAATCTTTTTTTTTACAGCTAATTCAAGCATACACTAAGACCTGGAAGTGCAAGATAGCCAAAAAAGCTGTTCTCCCCACGTTTGAGGCCCAAATTACTCTGAATTTTCCCTTTTTGCAAGAGAACGAGCATATTTATAAATTCGAATCATTAATCAACTCAATTAGGGTACTCAGTTAATGGATCACTAGTTCAACTAATAAGTCACTGGTTAAATCGCATCAAATTAAAGAAATATTTAAATATATATATATATAAATATATATTACATATGATGATATTTATTATTATAAATAATTAAAATATCTTTATTTTAAAAGAAAAAATGACCTTTAAGGAACAAAAGAATTTAACTCTTAAATCATAAAAAAAAAGCCCTAATATTTTCATTAAATACTCATAACTCAAAAAATAAGTTTTTTTTAATTATGACTATCATGGCGTAAATATCGAAAAGTTATATAAAATGGATATATGATTAGTCTAAATTGGACAAGCGAGTCAAAAGTTATGATTTGTTAAAGTTTATTTTTTTTATTTTGTGATCCGGACAGTTCTGATTCAACTAACTGAGTCATCGATTTTCATCTAATTAATCACTTGGACCGGTTACTTAACCAATTCACTTATCCACTAACCGGTCCGATCCGATTTTTATAACTATGAGAACAAGTATTACATTTGAACCTTCAATGATTTAGCTGCTTTTAAAGTACTTCATGAAATATACAAGTTGACTATGATAAAATATTGATGTGCACTTCAATACATGACAACAAAATACAATTAAATATTTCATGTGATATATAAAATGACTTGAACCCCAAATACTCCAAAATAAGTTTAATGATAAATTTTTTTTGTTAAATTATAAAATGATTAACAATAAAATAACAATTTTTAAAAGAATTAATGAAAAAATTTTACAATTAAAATTATTTTAATATTATTTAACTTAATTATTTGTATGATAATTATAAAAATATTTCAAAAAGTTAATAAATTTCATTTATATAAATATTAATAAAATAATATTATTATATAAATGAACTAAAAACATTTTTATGTATAGTATACATCCAATTTTTATTTTGTATATAAGAAGCAATATTTTTTCAATTAGAATATACAACTGCGTTAAATAATTGGATGTGATTATGCAAAAACAAACAAGTTAATATTAACATAAATCATGTTTGAATCGAAAAATAATATTATAAAAATATAATAATACATAATTTTATATCCTACAATCCTAAATAAAAATTATAGATATATTATGCTAGTTTAAAATTTTAAATAGTTACTCATTTAAAGCACAAAAGATCGTCAAGATGACATATTCATACACAAAGTTACAATTATTAGGAAGGGCACATTTAAGAACAAAGAAATTAAATATATTTTTGTATGCATCTCATTGCAACCCAATTTCACTTCTTTCATCTTGTCTTTTACAATCACTTTAAATGTTGAGTAATCTAAAAATCATAAAGATAATTTTTTTTCTTATTATTTTTATCAAAGATAAAATATTCACACAATGTGACATATATTTGTCATTTTAAAACATATTCTGACATTATTTACAATACCAAAGTATGGTGTCCAACAAATATTAAAAATTCTTTTAATTACTAATAGTAAGAATATAGTAATAAATAAATTATAAAAATTGTGCATAATTAACTTTGACAATTAAAATTTTACCTATGTTTAACATATGCAAAAATTACAGTTAAACATGTATTTTAATTAAATATATAATCATATATAAGTGATCCTTGTCAAAAGTTTTAAGTGACATTTGTTAACATTTTTTTTCTAAGTGGCACATGTAAAAAGCTTCTCTTGATGGTCTTTATTTTCATCACAAATTAATGTTTAATATGCATGTATTTAATCACAAATTAATCACAAAAATAATATTTAACATGAATTCATATAATCATAAATTAATATTTAATATGCATGCATAAATTAAGGCTTAACATAAATTTCTATTATTTATATTAAATGCATAAATATATCTAAGTGACACTTGTTATGATTTACTCTCTTCCAAAGTTCCTTCCACTTTCTTATTAAACTTTCATTAATTGTTCTTTAATTATCAATTTAGGTGACAATTGTTAAGATTTCATTTTTTTTAAGTGACATTTGTTAATTTCTTTTAGTCTCATTTTTTGAAATTAAAAAGTAGTTATTTGACTTGAACCTATAATTTATACTATGATATTCATTTATCTTAATTTCCTAAACTAAATCTAAGTGAATACGTTTTGCTTTTGATTGTGGAAAATGAGAGGTCATAAAATGCTCCAGTTTATTTACATATACTTTGGATATGATTTTATGAAGGAAGTTGCTGGAACTAATCAGTTTGAAGTAAGGATATAATTTTCTAAGGTTATGAACTTTTTGAATAAGGATTATTAGTTTCATTTAGGTTGATATAAAAATTGTTCGTGCTTCAAATGCTGCTCTTTTAGTCTTAACCATCTTCGACATTAATCCTTCATTAAGTAATAATCTGTGCATATTCGCACTTATAAGGTGACATGTGTCCACATTTTAAATGATACATTTGTCTTGTATTAAGATGTTTAAAGGTGACACATGTCAAGATTTTATTTCTTGATCTTAACTTATATATATATATATATATACAAATATATTTGTAGAAATCATTTTTATGCTACATATACTATTGTGTTATTAAATATTATTAAAATTAATTAATTATTTTAATAAAATTATCATTTAAACTCAAAAATATTTTTTATTTATATGTATTATTATTTAAATGATAACTTTTTATAGAATAATTAATAATAATTTTAATAATATTTTATGACACAATGAAGTGTAGAAAGAAGTGTAAAAATAAAATTTACAAATAACATTTTATTTGCTATTATAGTGAGTTTTACAATGTAATTAAGATGGCAACAAGAACACTGGGGATGAAAATAAAAGGAAAACAAATCTTAAATCTCTTGTTGCAAAATTCCCTCTCCTCCTTACTAGCAAAAAAAAGTGTTTTATTTTGTTATTATAATGAAATATTAACTTTATAAAATATCACCTTTTTCTATATATTATCTCACTAAATTAGTAGCCTATATTAGAATTCTATTTACTTATAAGAAAAGGATAATTCCATTTTTTTTTAAATAAAATTTTCTTATATTTTGGGTGATTGCAAATTGAAAATATGATATCTGAATATTGCCTGGCATGTTGTAGGATTATTTTTTATTTACATAAGCACTTTTTATTCCACACCAATCACTACAAGGTATAAGGGTTTTCCTAACGACTAATATCGCTGCTAAATGTTCTCAGTTGTTGGGAAAAGTACTTTCCCTAGCGACAAAAAAGTTATTGCATACTGTGACAATAAGTGTTGTTGGGAAAAGTTTTGCAACGACACAAGCCACATTAAAACTTATTTGAATAAAGGTTCATGGAGCATCAATCATCAATACATCAAAGCATATTCAACACTTAGTATTTAATGCAAAAAAGAAACAAAGTGTGTCTGTCCAACAAGATCATCACAAATGATAATTGGATATATCCTAGAAACAACTTAGGAATAAGATAGTACTACAAGCACCATTTATCATGTATCATCATAAAAAAGGATAGCACTAGAATCCCCAAGACTAGGCCGATGAGAATAAGAGCAGCTTTCAATCATTTGGTAGGGCTAATAAAACTATATGTAGTAATAATTCTTAAAAATTAGTTATGTTGAACAATTAACATGTAAATATATAGAAACAGAATAGATAATGGGGAATGAACTTGTCATAAAATTATAAATGAAATCTTAGAGGCAGTTTAAAGTGGTAAAAGGATAATTGGTCCATTTTAAATATTAGAAACTAGTCTCATCCCATACATAGAAATATTAATTGCCAAGCCTTGCACTGGTCTTTACTTATTGCTTCTTTTTTTTTTTTCAGTAACTCAGCCTAGATAGAATATTAATCCTCGATGAATGATAGTGTAATAATGTAAAATTAGATAATAACTTTTGCATCTTAGGCATCTCTTTTATACATTGTTGCAAACTTGAAGCTAAGAACTGTTCATGAATGATAGTGAAGTATAAGTTTCGATTGCTCTCAAATTACATTACAAAGTCTGAGAATAATAAGAGAATTTAATAGTTAAATTAAAACAAATAGTCCAATTTCTTTCAACAAATCTATTCAAGTTAATGGCATTAAAAGAGAATCAAATTAATGTCATCGAATTAGGCCAGATCTCAACGAAAATGAGAAAATTAATAGCATGCAAACGATCTAAAACAAAACTAAACAATCTAAAAAGTTTGATCTTGAAACCCTTAGATCAAACGATATAGAGAACTAAAACAAACTCATAATTTCAAATGGAAAAATCCAAAAAGGAAATGAAAGAAGTCATTTGCATGAATGCATTGATGAAAGAGAAATAAGTAAAATGGGGACTAAATTTACCTTTACTTTGGGAGATTTACGGTTTAGGGATCTGGTACCAAAAATTGTATAGAGAGAGAGAGATACAGAGAGAGAAATAGAGAGAAAGGTGTGAAAATACTTTGCACCAACGCAGTATGAGTGTGATAAGTGTCAAAGAGGGATATTTATATTTATAAACGATGAAGCAGAGCAACTTGGTAGAGATGAACACAATAGTTTATTCAAGACGGTGCTGGTGATTTAGCGCCTAAAAGTTAATCACTTAGCGTGCGCTTGTCTTTATATTTTTTCACTAGGAAGTAGTCAAGTAAGAACCTAACTCAACGACATTAAAAAGTCGTTGTGATATGTAGAAGTATTTGGGTTTTTTCTATATTAAAAAAAAACATGTTCTCATTTTTGTTTAAGAACATGAGTTCTCATTTTTTTACTTACTCAATCAAGACATTTTCAAATTTCGTTTCATAAGACTAATAAATTTAATACTAATTTAAAATGTACAAATTGATTTTTATTGTAAATACTAAAATTATAATAAAGAAAGATATTAATATTTGATGAAATAAAAGTGATTATAATAGAGAAATAATTTATTTTAATATTTTAATAAAAAATAGTTGTTGAATGAAATTGATACTTCAAATATTTTTAAATTTATTTCAAATAATTAAATAAATATCCTTATATTAATTTTATTGTTGATATATTCAAATTCAATTAGTCGCTAGCATATGTGTGGACAAGTCATAGCGACATCGTATATCCCTGCCACTGCTATATATGTAGACTATATAAACTATTCCTAGCGACTTAAGTAGTCGTTGGCATATGTATACACTATTCCTAACTCTATATAGACTATTCCCAATGATTGATGTAGTCGCTAGCATATGTGTTGACTATTCCCAACATATATATAAAGCAGTCCTAGTAACTTTTTATGTTGCTGCCATATATGTAAACTATTCCTATCGACTTAGGTTGTCACTAGCATATATATAAACTATATGACAATGATGTCGTATGTGGCTACCATATATGTAGACTATTCCTAGCAACTAACTAGTCACACATATTGTTAATTATAGTAATAATGAAAGAGTCACTACAAAAGAGTATGTTATTGCCAATAATATTAAAAGATTGCTGGCATAAAGTCACTGGAAAAAAGTTGCTGCCTAATATCTATATTCTTGTAGTGAATACTTATTTATATCAATAAGATTTATTTTTTAAAATTGACAATGTTTAAGTTTTTTATTATTAAATTTTGTAGTTGAGATCCTTAATTAGTTTTTACCTATAAAATAAGGTATTTTAACTATAGTTTTCTCGATGATGGTAGGAATTTGATTCATGATACAAAAAATCTAAATTTGAATCGTAATGTATCTTAATTCATGTATAAATGAGGGAAACCAGAATGGACTGATGTGCTGGGTGCTCTTGATGTGCAATTTTTGTTGGAAAATAATGATAAAAATTGCACTTGGGAACAGGTGAAAGCCATATGGTCCTTATAGCAATATCCACAAATTCTACTAGTAATACCGCTATTAATATTGGGAAATTTATGAGGTTCTATTTAAGGGATCACTTTCATGAATAAAAGTCAGAAGTTTTTATCTTTAAAGTTTAGTAGAAGAGAAGTCGTCTCATTATAATGTCAGAACATATCACAAGTTTCAATAAAAATTAACACTAATACTTATAGATACTTTATTAATAAAAAATAGAAGTTAATTGTTCAATATCATCTCCCAAAGGAGGAGGGGACCTAGCAAAGAATATAGCACATTTAAATGTATATTCTTTAAATATATTCAAATTTAGATTTAATTTAAATTTATTGTCAATTTAAAACTTATTTATATTATCATTTACTCATATATTGCCAATTCATTAAAGAATATTGACCATCACAACAACTTTTTAAGAAATCTAACTCTTTTAATGATGTGTCAACACATCATTTGATGATATTGTAAAAAAAACTTTACAACAATGAATCAAATTTTAAATTCTTCAAAAAAATTATCCCCTTTCTTTGTCTCATTAATTAAATATTAACAATTCATAAAAAATACATATCTTTATTAGCTTGCAATAATTTATCTTTTAATTAATAGTTTTTTTGACTAAGTTGTCAATATTTAATTAAAAATACAAGAGTAAAAACAAAAAAATAAAATAAAAGATTTGATTTCTTTAAACACAGCTGACCTACTTTCAACCATCGTTGTTATCACCCCACACTCCATGGTCATGCCTATCGCTCGCCAAGGCTATGTTTATTTTCCGCATTAGGTGTTCATGAATGAGTGTTTCATGGGAGATATTTTTATTTTTTTTTTGCTTCAATAAAACAACACCCTTAGATACCCTATCAACGAACCATGATTGTCCTTTGTACCATTTTTCAAGCTTGCCTCTGTTTCTCAGTCAGTGAGCTTGCTTGGAGTTGGAGCTTTCTGTTTTGTAAAGAGATATATCAAATTGAAGATGATTAATAATGAATATAACAGGTTATTTTACTTTGTTTAGTGAAGGAAATCGCAACGCAATATCATGATACACGCAACCATCTTACAAAAATAAAATC
This sequence comes from Styphnolobium japonicum, assembly GCA_023212625.1. Lineage (NCBI taxonomy): Eukaryota > Viridiplantae > Streptophyta > Magnoliopsida > Fabales > Fabaceae > Styphnolobium > Styphnolobium japonicum. The sequence goes on along the minus strand of JALBWW010000007.1, from coordinate 4,932,630 downwards.
AGTATGTTATTTCTAGTAATGCTAGTTGCACAATTTTGTTCAATATAAACTGATTATAATTAAGTTTAAGGATTTGTTAAGGTATCTTTATATGAGTACGGTATTAAAATAAAGTGTTAAATATTTATTAATTGTAAATTTTATAATAAATATTTAAAAATTTATCAAATATAATTAATAACAAATAAATATTTAACAACATATGCTGGCATGGCATTGATATACAAAAAATATATATGGATATCAAAACAATTCCTGTAAGTTTGAAAGAAAAAAATTAAGCTATACACACGTTTGTACTTTTAACGATTGTGTGACTAGTATTTTTACTTGTGAGGTGAGAGGTAAGATACTTTTATTTTGTAGTGTCTATCCACGAATGTTTTTAAATATTCTTAAATAAAAATTCTGATACATAAATAAATAGAATAAACATATATTTGATTTAATAATAAATTATTAGTTTTCAACAAACATGCTATTATTTATAAATTAATAATTTCTGTAAAAATGAGACTTTAAATCTCATGATAAAAAATAAGAATGGGTTCGTCATATATTTTAACACGATTTGATTCTTATAAAAAATTAAGATTTCTAACAACTTTATTTAAAAATATTGAATCGCTGATAAAAAAATTAAAGTTTTCATCAGACAAGGTTTTATAATATGTTTAGACAGCAAACAGTCAAACACCACCTTCACAAGCATATTTAAGTGATTGATATGGTGGTTTGACATTTTTTCTCTCTTTAAAAAAGCATCATTGTGTGTCCTTCCTTGTTCAAAAACAAATGTCTAAGAGAACATTTACATCACTAAAGTAGGGATCACTAGGGCCTTTTTCTGAGCACCCCGTCTATTCTTTCCCTGTTTCGTTATTCACTTCTTTTTCTGTTTCTAATTATCAGATCTATTGGCCATTGTGTATTCTCTGTCACTTGGTGCAAGCACATCTCCTGGAAAAGAAGTAGAGAAGGACACTACTTGGGAACGTGGGATTTTTTACCATACGATGCTAATATGTGGATTAATTGAGCTACATTTTCACCCTTATTCAAATTGAAGTTTACGAATAGTTGACCATGTAGTTCTGTTAATTACAAAGAAAGATTGTTCAGTTTACCAAGGCCAAACTTGGTTTTAAAATATATTAAATTATGAATTTTTTTTAAATATATTAAAAATACATATAAAATATGAAAATATTTTGTATTATCTCATATATTTAAAAATATTTAGATTTTTTTACTTACTCATTTTTTACTTAATCAAATATAATCAACAGCAAGAATATGATTAGTACATAGGAATAATGAGAAAGTAAGAGTATATTTGGTATATAGGAATAATGATTATGCCTCTGTTATGTAGAAATTATAACTTCTTAATTTAATACCTCGAAAGATATTAAACAGGATTCTATTTTGGACTTTAATTTTACGAAAATAGAAATGATCATTCATTTCTATATATGTTGGAATAATCATCTTTTACATACTGAAATAGATTAATACTTATTTGAGTTTAATTTCTATTTATTGTCAGTGTAAAGTTTTTTTATACTGTCACCTAATTATGTGTTGTCAAATCAGTAAAAGAGTTGACTATCACAATAATTACCTAAAAAGTCTAACTATTTTAATGATTTGACAATGTATGATTGGATGACAGTGTAAAAAAACTTTACACTGATAGTAAATATAAATTAAATCCTACTTATTTTATTTTCTTATTTATTTTCATTAGTCATAATTATGATTCTATATTATTTTTTTATTTATATGTAGATTCCATAAAAATTAATTTCATCTACTAAAATTACTCTAATATTTAATATTTAAAATTATTAAAAACTAAATACATTTATGTGAACCATACATATACATGTGAAAAACACTTATTTTTTTTTCAAATGATAATTTTTTAGGACTTAGAAGTCACCATATCACTTGAAAGTTCCCCGAACAATACTGGAAAGTGCTGCTATTTGTTGTTGTTGTATATTAGGTGTTTTTCTTAACAACGTAGTAAAATAAAATGCTATTCTATGACTTTAGACTCATGTAATATATAATAAGAATGATACACGACAAGATTCAGGTGCAAGAGAATACCAAGAATCAGGACAATTTTTGGTTCTCATGCAGAGAGGCGTCTAAACTCATGAGTCATGACAGCTGCGAAATCTCCTGATTGAGGCTTAACGTGAAGGATACGAAAAAGACACCACTGTATATGTAAATCTAAGGATACTAATCTTAATCATGGGGTTCCAACAGAGTCTCAGTGTTGCTATACTGAGGTTGCCAACATCATAGTACTGCTTCAGTAGTATTGAACCTTTTACAGTTTTACCTATGTTTCAACTTGGCACATGTCACTTATATAATGACATCCTCAACATTGGATGCTAGCACAGCAGCACTGCACGCCGTTGCCAGTATTCATTCTCGTCTGACATCAGAACCACAACCCATAGTTTACCTCCGCAGAAAAGAAAAATGTAATTTTTATTGTTTTAGCTTATTACAAAAAGCAAAATCTATATATCAGAATCAGGCCTTCAGCACTCAGCAGGCAGCCGGGCATGGCCATAGAATTTTTAGCCTGTGTGCTGTGACTGTACTTACTAATGTATTTTATATTAAAAAAATTTAAAAATACTTTTATGAGTTAATTTATTGTCACTTTTATTTATTTATTATTACTCTTCTGAAATTAATTTTTATTTAATTTTCTTAAAATTTCTTTTATTAAATAAATATTTATTGAATTACTTAATTATTATGATATATTTTTCTCATTATCAGTACTATAATTTTAGGTTCATCTTACTAGTCAATATTCATAACAAAGATCGATTTAATTAGAATTAGTGAATTAAAAATTTAATTACAATTTTTTTTATATCAACTACCACATAATTATATTTTCAAGAACCAAAACTTTAATTCTAGGGTACTTTACAAGGAATCAAATTATCTATCATATTTTATGATGAGTTTAATTTTGATCTACTGTCAGTGTAAAGTTTTTTTTACACTGTCATTAAATCATGTATTGCCAACTCATTAAAAGAGTTTGACTATTATAACAACTACCTTAAAAGTCTAACACGTTTAATGATGTGTCAGTATATAATTGAATGACAATGTAAAATTTTTTTACACTGACAGTGAATTAAAATTAAATCCTTTTATGATTCTCTAATTAAGTAGAGTCAACTTAGTAAAAAAAATTGACATTATGAAATTAATTTCTCTTGAATTTGAAAGTGTGATAGTTATGAACACTTTTAATAATAATGATTTTAAGAATTAAACCTTTGACCCGACAAGTATTCATTAGTATCGATATTCTAAATGAGTTATCAAATATTTATTAATAATTAATTATATTTAATTAAATTAATAATCAATAAATATTGAACAATTCACTTTAAAAATCATAACCATATGAACTCTCATAAAACATTTCCAGTATCATTTATTTTAATATTTTAAAAATACAAATGTTATGAATATAATTTTGTAATAAATTTTAATATTAAATTAATTTTTAATATTAAAAAATTACGTCAAAAAAATATTATAAAATTAATTTAAAATCAAAAATTAATGTTAAAAATTATTTTAATATATTTATCATTAAAGTAATCAATAACTAATGACGCATGTATATTTTAAATTTAAAAACTCATGTTTACTAAAATATTTATTTTCGTTACGATATATATTTCATTTCTGATCTCTCCCCTACAAGTTGTGTCACAAACTCAGGTAAAGAGGGAGAGGGAGAGACAGAGAGACAGACCGAGAGAAGAGAACTGAGGAGAAAAGCAAGGGCAGCTTCCCTAAAGACTCTCTCCTTCTCTCTTCTTACAATTCATTAATTTGTCTCTCATTTCTTTCTCTCTCCCTGTCATACAACAACCGCAAGACTCTCTCTCACAAACACATTTGTTTCGCCATCATGATCTCCTCCAATAGATGCAGCTTCCTGGTAATATAAACTGATAAAAGTTTTGAATCCACATGTTACATCCAAAAATTCCGAAGCACGCTCAAATTTGCATAAAACGAATTAGAAACTCACACATCCCATTTTATATTTCTGGGTCTTCCATTTCGTGCTGCTAAATCAAAAAAAAAAAAAAAAGAGTCCATTTTGTTGCCAATTTGGCATAACAAGAGTCTAGAGTCATCGGTAAAAGTTCACTATGTTTCTGGGTTCTCTGTTCAGCGATCCAAAAAATTTGATCTTTCCTCTAATTTTCCTAAGATGAGTTGATTTGTTTATCTGGGTATTGAGATTTTCTTCATTTTTTTACTTTTTTCTTTGAACTTTTTACACAGTGCAACTCAGGCATAGGTGGGTCTTGCAGCTTCTCTGGTGCCCAGAGAAGGCCTTCAGCTCCTTTCAGGGTGGTGTGTGTAGCTCCAAGCAGCAGCAGGTCAGGTAACAGACACGGCAACGTTGTGATGGAGACCTCGTTGGAAGAAATAAGAAACGATTCCACGGTGGCGGACGTGGACGATAACCCAACCTCTGCTGGCGGCGTTCAGGATGTGTACGGCGAAGATAGGGCCACAGAGGATCAGTTTGTTACTCCATGGAGTGCCTCTGTTGCTGGGTGAGGCTAATGATCTTCTAGGATTTCCAGCTGTTCTTCATTTTGATATATTTCTATGCTTTAACATTCACTTTGTTTCAGTTTAGATTCAGATTGGATGAGTTTCTGTCCTACTTTCTGAATTGGGATACTGGGAAATTGATTGAACAAGTTTTGGTGTAATGAAGTTAATGAATTTTTTTCTTGTTTTTGTATAAATGAAGATCTTGGATATATTTATTAATTGATATTATGAGAAAATTTTGGTAGTCTTAATTTCTGTCATCAAACACTGCTTCATATCTTAATTGCATCACGCGGTTCTGCTTTATATTCTTGGAATGCTAGTTAATTTGTTTATTTATTGGCATTTAATTATAAACAAATTATTCTGATCTAGCCTGTTTATTTTTTGAGAGGTTGGATCGCTTATGAATTCTGATTTGATTTGTTATTATAAATATGAATAGTTTTGTGGGTAGAACCCTTTTCAAAATTTTATTCCAGTGGCAGCTAGATTTCCAGAATCCAGATTTATTCTTTTCAATTTTTTTTTTCAATTATTCAAAATGGGTAAAAGGATTCTAACATCGAAATTGATCGCAAGTTTGAATATTTGTAATTATACGTTGATTTTCTTGAGCTACGTGTGGTTCCGTCTTCCACTTGTATATGTTTCTTACCATGTTTGTGCTTTATCCTATTATTATTTATTTATTTATTTATTTTGTGGGGGTGGGGTGTATACTGTATTGTTTGCTTTTCTTTTTATTTCTTTTGGGGGTGGGGCTGTTATATGAAAAAACACTTGTGCTTAGTTATCCTTAAATTTTTGCACTTCCTTGACCCTTCTCTTCTGAAGCATGAAGTTGTTTCTTGTCGTCATGCTGGTTGAATGTGATGATGGCCTTAGTCCAATTCTAAACGAAGAAGATAATATTATATTATTTTTGGGCTACTTTCTGTACTCTAGCCAGAGAGAAGGGCTCAGCCATGATGCATATTCTTACTTTTTAGCTTCTTCTTGCTTTTTAGTGGGTATACTTTGTTGCGAGATCCACACTTCAACAAAGGGCTGGCCTTCACTGAAAAAGAGAGGGACGCGCACTACTTGCGCGGTCTTCTTCCCCCTACAGTTATTTCTCAAGACACTCAGGTTAACTATCTGACTAGAAGATATTCTGAATATTTTTTTTAATTTTTTTTAAAGCTATTAGATTGTGCATGAGCTCACACTACATTGAGTGATAGTTATTGCCACTTTATTTGTCCAGGTGAAGAAAATGATCCAACATATACGGCAATATCAAGTTCCATTGCAGAAATACATGGCAATGATGGATCTTCAGGTGGCCTTATGAACAATTCTTTTTCTTTTTTTTAGGAGAAACGATTAAACAACTAATGTTTTTGGTCTGCTTCTCCATTTTAAGTTTTACTTGTAGTACAAACCTGATTTCATTTAACTGTAGAATGCAATGTGACCAAATTGCAAGTACATAATCTGTGGATGATGACTCCTGTTTCGCCACTTGTCTGCACATTTGTACAGTCACTTTTTGAACAGCTCCAAAATTCTTGCTGTCTTTGCTTTTTCTCATGATTTTATTCAGAACTTTGAAATTTATCTTTACCCTAAAATCATATCTTGGGGAAAGTTTCTTCACGATTTGACTTGCAAATTCTGGCATTGGATTCTAATGCTTTTAGTTTGATATATGCTGGGTTTCAGGAGAGAAATGAAAGGCTGTTTTACAGACTTCTTATTGATCATGTTGAGGAGTTACTCCCTGTTGTCTATACTCCAACTGTTGGTGAAGCTTGCCAGAAATACGGGAGCATCTTCATGCATCCTCAGGGTCTTTATATAAGTTTGAAAGAGAAGTAAGTTTGACTTCAGTTGCTCCTTGATCCTCCTACAAATCTTTGTCAGTGTTCAATTTTAATTGAATACTTTCTCTATTATTTTATATGTCTCAAGCTAATTGTTCATTTTTCTCTTGGGTGGGGTTTAAAGGGGGAGGATTCTTGAAGTACTAAGGAATTGGCCTGAGAAGAACATTCAAGTCATTGTTGTAACTGACGGAGAACGGATCCTGGGTCTTGGGGATCTTGGCTGTCAGGTAATTTCAGTTTTACTTGTTCACATGTATAATTTATGATAATTATATTGAATCATAAGATCTAATACTGTAATATCTGCTTTGGTAACCTATTCTGTATTGTCAGGGAATGGGAATACCAGTGGGAAAACTTTCTTTATATACGGCACTTGGAGGAGTTCGTCCTTCTTCTGTAAGTATTTTCAGCCCACATGGCTAACCCATAATTATGCCTGTCATAAACTTGCAGTGATCTGTTACTTTGTTTTAAGATGCTACTGAAATTTGAGTTGCAGATTTTAGTCCCCAATACATCCATATGCAGAGCCCCCACACCCAAAAAAGATAAAATAATGAAAGGAAAAAATAAAAAAAAGAAGGGAAGTTTTTTAAGAGATTCCTTCATTTGATTTTGGGTTGCAGGACTTTAGCACTTTTGGCCTTGGCCCCCCTTGGGAAAAAATATAGATTGCAAGTATGGGCAAAAGTACAATTTGTAGTGGTTGCTCTGATTATTTATAAAGAAAATAAAAATACATTTAGCATTTCATGTTATATATACTGTTGAAATAGTGTTGTGGTGTTCTAAATTAGCTGCATGGGTGGCTTCAATTTGTGGAAGTTTACTTAGACTGGGTCCTAAGGGTTCTGTATTTGGTTAATTTTTTTTTTATTGTGCATAATGTGACTTCTATTTCTTGTTACAACTAAAACATTATCTTATAAAATTGTTTCAGTGCTTGCCTATTACCATTGATGTGGGTACAAACAATGAGAAGCTGTTGAATGACGAATTATATATAGGGCTCAAGCATAGACGAGCAACTGGGCAGGTTCATGATTTATTTTATTTTCTGGGCCACAGTGAAATTAATCATTTTTTATTTCTGGCATCCTGGTTATCTAATATTCCATAACAATGAATTTGCTTCAACTTTTCTGATTCCAGGAATATGCTGAACTACTCCATGAATTTATGACTGCAGTCAAGCAAAATTATGGGGAAAAAGTTCTCGTTCAGGTATTTAGCAGCGTGCAAAGACATCATTTCTTGGTTTATTAGACTGCAACACTTACTAATATCAAGTTTCCTGTTTTCTGAATCTGTTTTGCCATATCTTTTAAGTTTGAAGACTTCGCAAACCACAATGCTTTTGATCTACTTGAAAAATATAGGTCAACACATCTTGTTTTTAATGATGATATTCAGGTAAGAAATTCCTGTCTTCAATAATGAATTCAGGTGCTTTGGTAAACCAATAACTATCTCTTATATTCTATCTACTTTGTTCCAGGGAACAGCATCAGTGGTCCTTGCAGGACTAGTTGCAGCTTTGAAATTGGTTGGGGGAAGCTTAGCTGACCACAGGTTCTTATTCCTTGGTGCTGGAGAGGTAAATTCATACAATTCTGGGATCATGTCTCATTCTTCATTGGTTCTCAGAGAAGGAAGGGAGAGTTTAATAATTTCATAACAGAGAAAAAAGAAAAAAAGAATATTAAACATTATCAAATCACTTTGAATTGTCCACTTGCATTTCCTTATGACAAACTACTTCCTCCATTATATCCTTATGGATGAATATTGTTTGTGTTTTCAGGCTGGCACTGGAATAGCAGAACTCATAGCACTTGAAACATCGAAACAGGTTGCTAGCCACTTTGAGTCATTACGTTTTCCTTTGTTTTTTGTTGTTGTTTTGGTTTGGGAGGTTGGGTTAGTTATGATGTGAGCATTGCATTGCATGAATAATTTAGATTTATTAAGAAACTACTATTGTTTATGCAGACAAATGCTCCACTGGATGAAGTGCGCAAAAACATTTGGTTGGTGGACTCAAAGGTTGTGTAGAATACAATTTAGCTCCTACCTGTATAAAGTAAATTCTCATCTTCCATCTGATTAATCTTTTATTCCTACTTTTGCAGGGATTGATTGTTAGTTCCCGTAAAGAATCGCTCCAACATTTTAAGAAGCCCTGGGCTCATGAACACGAACCTGTTAAGGAACTCGTAGATGCTGTTAATGTACTTTCTCTCTCACCTCCCCCCCCTCCTCTCTCTCTCTCTTGCCACACACACAGACACGGAACATAATTTCAAATTTCTTACATTTTCAATGTTTTCTTCTCAGGAAATTAAACCAACAGTGTTGATTGGAACATCAGGACAAGGGAGAACTTTTACTAAAGAAGTGGTTGAGGCCATGGCCTCCATTAACGAGGTACTATGTCAATCTATCTGTCCACCTACCATGTAATTTCTTGTCCACATAAGCTAAGCTATGTATTATATGATAATGCTTGTAGAAACCTATTATTCTTGCTCTTTCCAACCCAACGTCACAGTCAGAATGCACTGCTGAAGAAGCTTATACGTGGAGCCAGGTAATGTAAAGATGCAGCTAGTATTTTCGCATAAGAATTTGAGCTTCCTTATTACTTAGCTATTTATATAATTTTATTGCTATGGTCACTTTTTCTTGACTTGTATACGTGGTTGGAATGGATCAGTACTGACTATTTTAATTTTTTTGGCATTCCTTATCCATGTGCATTTCTATCAGGGACGTGCCATTTTTGCTAGTGGGAGCCCATTTGCCCCAGTTGAATACGAGGGAAAAGTGTTTGTGCCTGGCCAGGTCTTTAGCTCCCAGGATTTTTTAGAAATGTTAAAAATTTGACATATGAAATGAGTACTAATTTGAATGTTTTCTTTCTTTGTTCACCAGGCCAATAATGCATACATTTTTCCTGGATTTGGTCTTGGTTTAATAATGTCGGGGGCAATCCGAGTGCATGACGACCTGCTTCTGGCGGCCTGTAAGTGCATGAAAGATTTGATTATTTACTTACAATTTTATGTTTGTAACAGATGAAAAATGAGGGGAATAGGGTGGCACTGGCAGGAATTAGATATGAACAAATGCTCCTATGTATTTATGTATTGCACTTTTTCATGGTCGCAATTATTCCTTCCATTTTAATCTTTCTTAAAAAATTAGGAGCATTGGGAATTTTTTATCCTTGTATTACCCTTAAATAATGTGTAATAGATAAGAGGGGTACTAAATTGTTCCAGTCATTGACATGCTCTTTATCAGACCACTAATTGAAATTACAATGCTTATTTCATGCAACAGCGGAAGCTTTAGCTGCTCAGGTGACCCAGGAGAACTTTGACAATGGGCTCATATACCCACCATTCACTAACATCAGAAAGATTTCAGCACACATAGCTGCCAATGTGGCCGCGAAGGCTTATGAGCTTGGTGAGCCTTTAGTTTTCCTTTTGCTATCTAAAGGCTTTTTACAGTTTCATGTTTTGAAGGCTTTTTGTCCTTTGCAGTATTATGAATAATTTTTTTTTTTGAAGAGGTATTATGAATAATTTTAGAATGATAATAAAATTGAGTTTTCATTTTGCTCAGGCTTGGCCACTCGCCTTCCTCAACCAAAAGATCTGGTGAAGTTTGCTGAGAGCTGTATGTATACCCCATCCTATAGAAGCTACCGGTGAAGTGACAATAGCCCCTTTTTAATTTATTTTTTTTATTTGTGGGTTTTTATCATGAAATCATTTTATTGTCAATTTTTTTTTTCTTTTCTCGTCCCTGTTTTGTTGTTTTAGGTTATTGTATTGGGTGGTTAGAAGGTAGGTGGGTGGTGGTAGTGGTATTGTTAGTTGGACTACAGTATAGCTTGAAAAATTTTCTGTTCTGCTATAAATTTGATGTGACAGTTTTTCAAATCTGAAAATGAAGCATTTGAAAGAGTCCGCGAACATAAATCATGTTTGTACGATCAAAATTTTTCTGGAATATTGGAGATGAAAATTATATTTCATAAAACAAGAAGCATCACCAAGTGAAACATGCTGCAGAAAACTAGGGAGTATACTCCCAGGTTACACGCAGTCCTAAGTATCGGCAGCCCTTGAAGACATCCTATGAGTGGCCATAGAAATCCTTTCTCAGAATAAAACTATAAGACCCAGATCAAAAACTGGGAGCTGTGGAACGAATATCTGGCACACGATCAATATTTGACTTTAGGGAATGATGATGTACACTTCAATATGGTGTTCATTGAGATGGGATTGAGAAACTCAAAAACTTGTTCTTTACAAAGACTGGCGCGTAAGTCGTAGTAAGCATGCAGGATCAGTTCATGAAATAAGTTTCCGTTTGCTTAACAATATATTAATAAATAGGGAAAAAAAATTCACCAAAAAAAATAAAATAAACTGTGAAAAAATATTTTCCTTGAAGTATGGCCCAAGAAGAAGACCTATGTAGTTGCGGCCATATTACAAGGCCTCTACTCCCAACCCCCGTAATGCGTACCATGCTTGGGGGGGGGGGGTGGAATCCAATGATAAAGAAAATTAAAAAGGGAAATAAAAGATAGGAACATAAAATAAAAGAAATATGTAAAGGTACGTGTATTTATGCATTCGTGCGTAAGGGGGTCTTTGGCGTACGTACTAGATTGGTACAAAAATTTTCAAATTAAAACCAGTGATATAATTTATATAAAGTTGAAGTTTTAAAATATATTTAGTATGTTAGTTTTAGTTTTGAACTAGTTTAGTATTAAATGTTCATTAAATCTTGGTGTCTCTTTCTTTAAATTTTAGATAAAGGAAAAAAAAAGAAGAAATGGTGAGAGAAATAAAATTTTTATTCAAATAAATTAATTAGTTTAAAATTAACTTCACATTGAATTTGTTTGAAATAGTTTTGACTTAAAAACACTTCTTAAAAATTTTAGTATTTATTAAACACATAAATTTTAGGGCAAATTACATTTACTTATACTCATGTTAACATTTATTACACATGACACCTCTCTTATTTGAAATGAGACACTGACCCCTCTTAATTTAAAGGAAAGTTAATGATGTTTAAATTTTTTTTATGAAATATCAAGTTTACTCTTATAGGAAAATTACACTCACCACTCTTAAGGCTAACTCTTATTACAAACGATACCTCTCTTATATGTGACGTGACATTGGTCTTCCTTAATTCAAAGAGACGTTAATGATGTTTAAAAGAATTAAGAAATATTATGTCTACCCTCAAATACATATATATATATATATATATATTCTCTTCTTTTCTCTTTCATTTCTATACCATTTTTTAAACTTTATAGCAAAAATTTACTTATTTATTCTAAAATTCTTTTAATCTCAACCAACTTTATATTGTGTTTCTTGTAAGAAATTAAACACTCACATCCATAAACTTTCATGCCAACAATTCTCACATTAAACCTTATAATAAAATAAATTTTATTTTGGGAGTCAGCTTGGGTGTGAGACTAATTTTCAGGAGTTGGCTTAACCTTAACCACAAAGTGCTTTCAATAAAGGTAAACGAGTTAGTATGACTCGCATAATTTATATAGGTAAACAAGCTAGCCTAACTGGTTTGACCCATTTTAACGGTCCTATATGAAACTCAGTTTGCCAACTGTATTTAATCTTTATTGAGACATTGTTGTTCTTAAACAAAATTATATAAAATTTAATTTTGAAAAGCTTATTTTTGTTGTAAAGTGATAAAAAATAGAATTTTACTATCACTTAATAAGTGAAATGATATATTAACATTTTATTAATTATCTTTACTTTTACATATTTTTAATATAAATTTTAGAAATAAGAGAAATCGTGTTAAGAATTAATAGAAATGTGAGAAGTGAAAGAAAATAGAGATTTACTAGCTACTTAATTATGGAAGAGAGAATCTGTAGACATTTTATTAATTATATTGATTTTTATATTTTTAATAAATTTATGATTTTAAATTTATGGGACTTATGAAATATGAGAGTTTAAAATGGAGGAATTGATGTCTCATTGCCAAGAAAAATAATAAGAGGTCATATTTTAAATAAGAGATGTGTCGTGTGTAATAAGCACTAACCTCAAAGGATGTAGGTATAATTTTTTCTACTATTTTAATAATAGGAACAAAAATGTTATTTCGTATAAGGATATGTGTTAGTTGTTTATTTTTAAACGGAAGTTAGCTATAAAAAAGGTCAGTATGACAACAACACATAAATTAAGGGAGACCGATGTCATTTTTCAAAGAAGATGGGTATCATATGTAATAAACACTAACTTTAGAGGAGGTGAATGTAATTTTTTTTAAATTTTAAAATTAATTTCATTACACCAAATTAATTTTTTTTTTAAAAATGTGAAACGTCCGAAGAATTACAAGATAGATAGGGCTTTCAGTGACTGTTTGATAAGTAAAGTGGAAATTGGTGCGTGTTTCCCATTGTGTATTGGTTATGGACGTGTCGATTGGGTCTGAAGGTGTGGGTTCGACAAGAAAGGCACTAATGTGTCAAGAGTCCTAATCGGTCCATAGAAAATCTTATCTAATCTTATCTTACATCTTACATGTGGAATAAAGATACCATCATAGATAGGTAATGCATTAGCTCCTATTTTTGGTATGTGAAGCCGCTGTGATCTGTCTCAACTCAATAGTATCTTGTAGCCAACAAGTTCCATGTCATATAATTGCAGTTGCTGTATTACCCTTTAAATAGTCATATCTGAAATGATACGCACCTGTCATACTTGGCAATGGTACCACTTATATTACGTACAGTACAATACTCTGAATTAGAGTATATATAACCATTTTTCTATCACTTAAATTACATGCCAAAAATATCATAATAGCAACAAGAACACTTATTTGAATCGTATTGTCTTGCATAAGGGAAATCTGCATGTCAAACGACAATGGAGTTAGAATAACTCCAATTGAATATAAGAAGAAAATGACAAAGGCTTATTTATGGCGTGTATATATACATGTACATATAATGGTGTTCTGCTACATGTGATCACGAGGGCGGCTGGAGCGGTGACCTAGCACGGATGCTTGATTTCAATACCAGATTTTTGTCCATATTTGGGTCAAGGTTGTGCCTGTGCTGTCAATTTCTTTTTTGTTTCTGGGAAAATGCGCCAAGCCTCAAGTTCTACTGTCCTACTCCTTTATATCAAATTGACTTTCAAGTCTACACGTAATTTTCTTTTATTTAGAATAATCATGGGGCGCGTGCATACAATTCACATACATTTTTAGAACACCATAAACTATAAACAATTTTGAGATACGTATTTCTTGAATAAATTTTAGAAACATTACCTCCATGAATTCCTGAAAAATGAAGATGTTCCGAGTACATTATCATAATGGGACATATGCACCTAATCCCGTGATTAAGCTATTCTCAGAAATTGTTGGAACTTGGAGGTTTTTTTTGGTTGTATGATAAATAATATTTTCAGGTCTAAAGTTTACGTTATTCGATATTATGTTCAATCCTATGACAATCTTAAGAGTTTACATTCCACATTAACTTAATACATTAAAAAAAAACTAATTTTCATATATGTTGAGGTAAATGTTTGATCTTTAATAATGAAAGAATAAAGTAATTATGAGACGCGATTTAATTAATAAATTAAGTTTTATATAAACAAATTTTATTTATAGTGTAAAATTTTAAATTTTATTAAAAATATTTTATAATCATATCAAAGTCAACACTTGAACATAAATTTATCATATATTAAAAGAGCGTGAAAAACATCATGTTCTTAAAAGAAAAAAAACATAAAGAACCCATTTTGTAAGTTACTCACCAAGATAACATACTTTATAACATGTGTCCAAAGAAAAGATAAAAAATATGCCCTTCGTTATATATATGATATAATAATAATATAAAGTCTGCAGAGACTTATTTTGCTTCGTCCGCTCTCTTCCCTAATCTCTAGACTCCAGTATCTTCTCTGCAGCCAAATGGCAATTCTATAATAAAAAGAATTTCCCTAATCCCATGCCCTGACGTATCCGTACAATCTTTAATTGCAGGGGAAATCTTATTTAATTAAGACTGAAAAATTCTAGGACTATAAGATTATTATAACTACAATCAATACGATCCCATGTTTTGTGGAGTGAATGAATCTGCCCTATTAGTTGAAGGGCTTTAGAATGAATAAATAAATGAAACAAGATAAAGATAAGTTATGAGATTTAGGAGATTCTTTTGCTAATATTATGTTTTTTTGGTAAGGGGATGATACTCATGGTAATTAATGATTAATATTAAATTATGTATATTACTTAGTGAAAATATAAATATAAAAATATAAATAAAATATTTAATTTTTAATAAAATAAAATATATAATTAAATATTGATCATTAATTATGAAAAAATATATCTATATCCTAAACCTCCTGAGATTTATATATATATATATATATATGGTTTCTTTTTAAGCCTGTGATAACAATACTATATTTGGGTCGGGCCCTAATAATTACAAGGGTCAAACAATGTTTTGGTACTCAGTCTCCCTGTTCAAATTTGAATTTCTTGTAGTAATAAACAATTAGTTAGAGTGATGACAATGGAAGCGGGATAGGGGTAGCTTGTAGCCCGTCCACTGTCCCGTATTTACGTGGTATCTGTTTTTAATTCTTTAATTCTTTAATAAATAGGTGAGTATACATAAATATTCATGGATATTTATAAAATTATTAAAATATAAAAAAATTAAAAATAAAAGAAAAAATAACTTAAATAAATTTTAATATCATAATTTCTTATAATTTATTTACTATAAATTAATTTAGTTTCATAATTTTAAATACTTAAAATCAAAATAATAATATAATTTTCTTAAAATATATATATATATATACATAACAATAATACAACTTTAAATACTTAAAATTATATATCGGATATTACAAGTATGGAGAAAACAACCCCCCACTCCATTTTAAACAAGTGTTAAACCCTCGCCCTGTCACAGGTATTATCAGCGGGTAATCATGTGGGATGAGAAAAATTGTTATCCCTAAGAATGATAAGTAACTCTCATTTTATTTGTTAAGTCAAAGATTTAATTTCTGCAATCACAATTATTAAAAAAGTTCATAACCATCACACTTTTAAACCTTAACAAAATTAGTTACATACTAAAAGATATGAAAATACTCTTAGTTTAAACCATTTTTTGTTTAATTTCTTGTTTGCACCATCAAACTCAATTACTACACATCCTCTCAATTTTGTCTTTTGCTTTATTGTTACTTTTTATGGAATGTTTGGGTGAACAACACAAGTTGAGAACCAGGACCACTAGGCTATTTTACAGATACACTTGCTTGAGTACTTTAAAGTGAAAATAATGAATTTAAAGTGAAAATTTTATATTTTTTTTGCCACTAGGATTTTGACGTGTGTTGAAATTAATGTAATATTAAAGAGGAGTTCATGCAAGCAGAAGATCGGATATCACACCAAAGATAAAAAAGACAAAAAGATAAGAGACAGGGAATATAGTCAGTATGAAGGAAATATTCCTTTTGGATTAGGTGAATAAATAAACTAACGTGATGCGTAATAGCTTCAACCCCACGACTATTCCACGTGGCTTATTTCAAGAGAAGAAAATTCTTCGTAGAATAAATTAAAATGTAAATAATAATTCGTTCATCTTATAGATAGATGATAGATACAATACAAGCTTAATCCAAGATTCTATGTCAAGGGGATAGTTAATGAAACTCCATACCGTTGAAGATAAAAACTAAAAATAATGAAATTTCATATTTGATCTTCATTAGGAAACTAACATAATTTGAGACAAAGAAATCAAAATCTGTTTTCCTATGGACTTGTGACGACAAAGTATGTAGCCGTGTTTACTCTCCAATCGTTATTTTCCTTAAATAGTGAAACTCTGATGCGTTATCCATATTGACCAAATGATATTGCCAACTCTTGCAAGTGAGTGGCCAAATGCGTCCCACAGGCCAAAAATACAAAACCCACGCCATTATTTGCTAAATTATTGCAGAAAATAGCTACACTTATTAAATGCATTTATTAAATTTAATATTAAAAACTAAAGAAGATAATTTTTTTTTGAATTTGTATTATCTAAAGTGAGGAGTGCAATTTAGAAAGAAAAATGTATAAATTTAAGAATTAATGAAAAAATCAAAGGTTTAGAATTTTATAAAGAGTTTAATTTTGATCCACTGTCAGTGTAAAGTTTTTTTACATTGTCACTCAATTATATATTGCCAACTCATTAAAAGAGTTTGACTATTATAACAACTACTTTAAAAGTCTAACACTTATAATGATGTGTCAGTACATGATTAGATGACAGTGTAAAGAAACTTTACACTGACAGTAGATTAAAATTAAATCCTTTTATAAAATACAAGTACTTGCATAACGATAGTGGATATATGATAATCCACTTCCTTGATTTTTTTATCGACAATTAGAATTCAGTATTTTATTATCAAAAGTACACTCCCCACTTTAAAGAATCTAAATGATATGCAAAAATTTGATATGTATAGAAAATTTTAAAAATAATATTTTATATTATCATTCAATCATGTATCGTCATTAAAAGAGTTTCACTAAAATAGATAATCTATTTATATATATATATATATATATAAAAGTAAAATTGTCTTTTCAAGTAATTAATAGCATCATTAAATACATGGTAATATTAAAAAAGAAAAATAATGAAATTTAAAAAGACAATTATATTAAAAGATAAAGTGTTGTCAAAGTATATAATTAAAATTTAAAAAATTAAATAGTGAAATTAAAAAAAGACAATCTTTTTAACATAAAAAATTAATTTATAATGTTTCCTCTATTTACTTTTAAGATTATTATAATTAAATTCTTTTCACATATCATTAAATAATACATATCTAATATATCAAAATTAAATGTTTTAATTAAATTCAATTAAAATTTTAGTAAATTTAAATCTTAAGAGTTTAATTCTAATTCACTTGTCATATCATTAAAATAATTTAACTAAAGTAGCAACTATGTCATAAGTTAAATAGTGATAAGGATTTAATTTCTCTAAATACATATGAAGGTGTACATTTAAAATCGATCAAGAAATGACTTAGTCTCGGTTAATGTAAAAAATAACCATAATCATAATTGACGCAAAAGATGATCTATATCTTCTTAATGAATTAGCTTAATAATCTTTCTAATTACTTAAAGATAAAAAGCTTATTATTTTTCTAAAATTTCAAGATATTAAATATTTATATTTTATTATTTATTATTTATTATTTTAAATAAAGAGGATTTCTTTGAAGAATATAATATTATTGATATATATTTTAAAATTGTAATCATATCAATGTGTGACTAAATAATTAAACTAGAGTAAATAGCTCTTTCCTACACTTTTACTTTTTACGTATGGCGATTCATGAAGTTTTTGGGCAACCCCTTGTTATGTATATTGTTAAGTATATTTCTTATGCGTATATATATTTAAAAAATTATATACATTTACGTTGTTACGTATATTTTTATAATACATATATTTTTATAAAGCATGAAAAGTTAAATGAAAAAAATTAAAATAATATTTTTAATCAATAAAAAACATTTTAATGACAATAAATAAATAAATAAGATTATTAAATTATAAATTTCAAAATTTTAACTTCTAAATATCTTAATAATTTGTTTAATTAACATAAATTTATTTTATAAATAATTAATAAATATTTTTATCATATTTAATATTGATAGAAGAAATTTAAGCATTAATTAAAAATGTCTTTTTATATCATTTTACATTTATCAATTAATTTAATTTCTAATTTTATCAAACACTTCAAATTTAATTTGTTAGCTTATTCGTTATTAGCTATCCGCTATAAGTTCATAAGTTATTAACTAGGTTATCCACTATCTACTATAAGTTCATTCGCTATCAGTTAACTTATCTATTATCCACTATTAAATTGGTCATTTCATGTTAGTTTTTGATATCAAATTCATCTTTTAATATATTTTTTAAAATTAAATTAATATTTAATGACAAATTGATCATAAAAAAATTAATTTAATATCACCTAATTATTAAGAGAGAATTAAATTAATGTCATATATATGGTGTACTGGTAAAACTACCAAAGCAAAAAGGACGTTATCTCGCGTAGGTCGAATAAGGGTAAAATAGTGATTGCATTAAAACTTCAAGTACTTAAACGAGCGAACCAGTGAACCACCGCGTTCTAGTAAATCTTCTATTTAATCCCTTAAATTTGTTTCCCTGATTTACCCCTACCCTTGTCCTCTAAATCAAGCTTTATCCATATAATCTTTCTGCCTTGTTTGCCTTAAAAACAAACACATGCACAGCACAGCACAGCACAGCACACCACTCTCTCTTCTCTATCTTCTCTTCCTCTCTGTGATCCTTCTTCGTCTCGCTCCACCGAGTGACGCGGCGGAGAATCGGAATGACTCGGCGGTGCTCTCACTGCAGCAACAACGGGCACAACTCCCGAACATGCCCGTCTCGAACCGGTGGTGGTGGTGGCGTGAAGCTTTTCGGGGTGAGACTCACGGATGGATCCATCATCAAGAAAAGCGCCAGCATGGGTAACCTCTCCGCTCATTACCATTCTTCCTCCTCCGACCCTCTCCGAGACCCCGCTCCTGAACCCGACGGTTATTTGTCCGATGACCCGGCCCATGCCTCCACTTCCGCAAACCACCCTGCGCAAAGAAAGAAAGGTATTGCGTAATTTGCTCCTTTTTTGGATTTATTTTTTGTGAATTTTTCAATGTTTGTTTACCTTGTAATTATTCTATTACTCTCTGGTTAATTATCATTTTTTTATGTTTTTTTAATACGAAAGCATGTTTCTTCGTTGAGCTGTTTTTTTTTTTTTTTTTTTGACTTTGTTGAGGTTTACTTTTATTTTATATAATTATTAAATAAAGTGAACTTTAGAATTGGATTTTCTGTGTTTGGTGGAAACGAAAATTCAATTTTTTTTAAAAGTTAATTAGGATACTTTTTTACTTTCCTTCCTTTTTATGTTTTTTTTTTTTTTTGTTGGTTTTCTTGTCTAACTGGTCCAGCTGTGTTTGCAATCTCCATATACATGAATCATGAGTAATTTTGAAGAATGGGAAGAATTTATTATATTATATGAATTTTATCATAGTATAGTTGGAGACAGTTGGAACTCATAGCTGGTTGAATTTTTGATGGCCAATAAGGGAATGTTGGCAATTTGGCATTTGTTTTCGTACATTTGGATATTTATATTTTCTTTCCTTGCATGGACTTGGGGAGGTCGGTGGAAAGGAAAACTGTATACTTTCTGGATACCCATAAAGAGGCATCCATGATTAAAGTATAAATGATTGACTAAGAAAGTAAATCTGCTATTTGAAAATTACTGCATGGCCTTTCAGTCTTGTGGCATCCATGAACACGACTAAAATATTTTTTTATTTTTTATTTTTGCGTGAGTATATTTCCCTTTCAATCCTAAAACCAGAAACAATGCTCTGAGGTGGCTTACCTAGCTCAAGTATAATTGTGTGTATAGCTGTTGGATATTCATGTTCAAATTGAAGTTTTCGTAAATGTGGCAAACATTAGCCACTTCATCTTAATTATGCTCAGCTTGACGCCTGAAATAGTTAGAATGGGTGCAGTGATTGTTGTGTCTGGCTTTAAGACAGAAAGAATCATGGCATTCAATTTTTTTCTCCTTCTGAAAGCAGTCATATGCTTATATTTACATGGTGACATCTAGAAGTTTGCCTTGGAAATGGTGTTGGTAGATTATGCTATAAAGTCTCGTGTTTGTTGAGATTTTACTCATTCAGATACATTATATCACTAGGTTGCAATGTTATTATGTCCTTTCTTCTTCTGGAACTTTTCTCAAAGTCATATTTAATACTTACTGGCCAAATATTTTTCTATTAATGTGTCATGTTCTTTAATAATGGTTCTGCTTTTTATAACTGAACTTGAGGTTTCATCTAATTACTTCTTAAAATATATTATAGGAAACCAATGGAGTATGTTGCTTTAATTGTGGAATGATTTTTTTTCCTTTGCTATCTTTTCAGGAAGCATTTGGTAAGACTCTATGAGGAATCATGTTTATTAGTTTACTAAAAATGTTACACAGGGCTAGAAGCCAAAGATGGGAAACGCTATGAAGTAACTAAACATTCTTTGAATTTGAAAATCTCATTTAATATTTGTAATTACAATCAAATGATTTTCATGTTTATTGTTTTATATTTCTTGTGAATTTCATATGATATTTGCAGCCTTTCTTTACCCCAAATTGTTGTAATTGCATTAAATTGTATGAAAATTTGTTTTCTGGTGATTAGATTAGTTAGCAAATATTTATTTAAGGTTTTTCTGCCAAATTTTGAGCCAACAATTTGTTTGGTTATTTGCTATATATCCTAAGGTGATGCTGTAGAGCAATTTTTTGCTCAAGGCATGTCATATATGAATTTTGATCTTCTATACCGTGCAATGGCAATAGTTTAATTTGGTGCAACTTTGAAGGGAATTCTCAATTGCATGGAATCTTTGGCTCCTGCAACAAAGATATCTACTTCAATATACATATCTTACCCAACCTATTATTGTTGCTTCTTATCTGTTTTTGTGTCACAGCTATAGTTGGTTGGTTAATCCTGTGAACATTTTTTTCTTTCCCTTTTAACAAGTCTCCAAGTATATTAGTTTTCGTATTGGATTATCATATTTCAATAAGGACATTTGTTCCATTAAGCATGTTTAGTATTGTTTTGTCACTGATGATTGGATTACTTTACTCAATATGTACTTCTTGTGTGTTTTAGGTGTTCCATGGACTGAAGAAGAACATCGCATGTTCTTAATTGGTCTCCAGAAGCTGGGCAAAGGAGACTGGCGTGGAATAGCACGTAATTTTGTTGTGTCAAGGACCCCTACTCAAGTAGCAAGTCATGCCCAGAAATACTTTATCCGGCAGAGTAATGCTACCCGGAGAAAGAGACGTTCAAGCCTTTTTGACATGGTTCCAGACATGGTTGGTCTTAATTCATTATATCTAATTGAATCATGTACACATTGCATATATACCTTGTAGATTAAACAAGTCAGGGATATGTTGATTCAGTGTTATTTAAAATTTTCTTATATATTTTTTTGCAAAATATAATGGGGATGGACGTGATTAAAGTTAATGATATTCTTTGTCTTGAGGAGAGTAACCGCCTTCTGTAATTTTGCAAGGAGGTGGAGCTAATGATAGCCTAATTCTTCTTTTCCGTTGTCATCACACACATCCTTGTATGTACATGTTGTCTAACAGAAGGAAATTAGTGTCATCCTTGTTTGTACATGAACAGTTAAACACCAGTCTATAAGCAGTCTAATATTTAACTTAGTTTGGGGAAAACATTGTGGTGTGTTTGGCCTGAATATGTTAAATATTAATCCATAATAATTATATATATAAGACTGAGAAAATATGTGGAGATATTCTTTCACATTTTAAATGACATGATGGCACCTTGTAGTTTGTTGGATTGCATGAAACTGGTTCTTGCTTTAAACAAACTTCTGTATCTCTAAGACACATTAGTAGAAACCTATATATGCTAATGAAAACAAATGGGATCATCCTAGTCGTAGCTGGGCATTTATTATGACTTATGGTTGATGAGTATTATGTAGTGTTTTAAATCTGTCTTTTTTTTTTTCCGTTAAACTTTTTTTTATCATATATCAGGCTTCAGACCCACCTTCAGTGCCAGAAGAACAAGTACTGCTGCCACCTTCTGAGAACTCACAACCTGGTAAATTACATCCTTCATTAGATCTCTCTCTCAAGTCAGAATTTGAACCCATGGAAACTACTCAAGAAACTGTGGAAGAGCCCAATGAAACTACGATGGGATCAAATGGATTGACACCAGTGGCTCCTGGATTCTTCCCAACTTATTTACCTGTCCCATTTTCCACATGGCCATCAAGGGCAGCTCCCTTTGAAGAAGTTAATGGACCAGAAACATCTCATCATCAGGTCCTCAAGCCAATCGCAGTCATTCCCAAGGAACCTGTCAATGTAGATGAACTTGTTGGTATGTCTCAGCTGAGTATTGGTGAAACACAGGTACGTGATAGAGAGCCTTCCCCACTTTCCTTAAAGCTGTTAGGAGAGCCCTCAAGGCAGTCAGCATTCCATGCAAATGCTCCAGTTGGAGGTTCGGATATAAACAATGGCAAGAGCAGTGCAATTCAAGCGGTTTGATCGTTTGAAGTCTGGTGAAGACAGCAGTAATTAAGCCTTCTTTTGGTCATCTTTTCATTTGTACTAGCATACATAATTTTTTTTTGAGCCATGGTGTTTAATCTTCAAGTAGTATGAAGTTATATGGTATGTAGCTCAGGTTAGATCGATTCTTGACAAATATTTATTCTTTCTAAATGTAAACAAATGAAGCTTAAATAATCAAATGAATATGACTAAGAGGTTCCCTTTCGTCTAGATTTGGTTATATTAGTTGGCTAGCCAGCACCCTGTATTATGCATGCTCATACACTGCTGTAGTTGGTATACTGCACGACGACTTTAAAATTTAGAATTCACCTTTTGCCAACTAGGGGGCAGAGGGAAGAAGTGAAATAGTTGTGTCATTGATGTCCTCACACCATATACACACAACTAAATCAAAGCCACTCTCTTCCTTTTGCTATCTTTATTATAACATGTTTGATCTGTTATGTTGTTTTGATTACATATTTGTCATACTTCCATTGCAGATTGGGTTTTTTTTTTTTTTTTGGGAAAGAAAGGGGGGGGGGGGGGTTCATTACAGATTGGAATTCACAAGCACATTTTTTATATGACCAATTTGCACAGAAGTGACAGAACACAAAACATGAAAGCCTTAAAGAACTACTCCCCCATTGGTCATTGCACAGAAGTGACCAATTTGCTCTACTTGGGAATAGGGATTGTCATTGGTCAAAATAGTCCTCCCATCCCAGTTAATGGGAACCAGTGAATCATGTACTGGATTGGGAATGTCCCATGAACACCCCTAATTGGGATATTGCTTCCAAAAACCCTATACGGTTATATTCCAAACCCAATTGGTGTCAATTACAATCAAATTTAAGAAGAAAAAAAAAGAGTATCAGATTGTATGTTAATATTAATCAAGATACCAATTATTTCATATATTATTATATTAGAGGATTTTCTACCAATATACTAATTATTAACTTTTTCTTTTCTTTTCTTGGTTAACAAGTAATTCAACTAATTAGCTTGAACTGGTTCAGCACACCTTTGCCGTTAAAATATTTGAGCCACCATGCATCCTCATTGGATTTCCATCCTCTCTTAAATTTATATTACAATGTTGTAAGTTGTAACGAAATTTTGAGTATACATACAGATTACAGAAATTGGTCTGAGAATAGTTCTACTGTAATGGCCTTATAAATCCACTATACATCGAGAGGTATATGATTTTGGATTCAAGTAAAATGCAACGGAATACTCTGTATGATATTGATACACTCTAATCCTTTGGAGTTTGGTTTGCTAATCTTGGCAACTATTGGAATGTTTTTTCAATAAACAAAGGACACCTGACGAGACATCATACCTTAAATCCCATTAAATAAATAGTTTTCAATTCATCTCATTTTGATTAATAGTTTAACAATTCACACAAAGGATCAATAAGCCGTCATTTGTCAGGTGCTGTTCTGATTATAAATGTTAAGGTGGGGTTTGAATGGTTTGTGACTTCTTTCTCTTTCGAATTGTTGATGGGTTGGTGTTCTTGAATTTAGACAATTCTGTATTACTATTACCTATTACGGAGCCGTGTTTGCAAAGCTTGAGTAGCTGAAGGGTAATTCATTCTGATTTATGAAATCTCGAATTTTTCCTAGCATTGGATTTTTAAAAGAATTAAACTATTTTTTTGACAACACACGAGCATATGAATCCCATAATTGTATTGACCTCTCTCGTGTCTATTGGAAATGCTGACAACTGCATCTATTAGTGATAGTAAGAGTACCTGATTTCTAGACAGCAGACCAGTGCTTTATCATCCTTTGTTGGTGGCCCTATTATCATTATTTGGACCCTGCTTTTTCCAAGTTTTCTACGAGGATCATGTCTTCCTCATCTTATCTAATTTGGATGAAGTTTTGGCAGACAGAGCAAAAGTTGTCTTTAGTGGGCAATGCTACCTACTTGCAATAATATCTTCCAAGCAATGGATTCTGAATAAGATGAGCAGAATTGATGCTGCTAGAGAAGACTACCTCCATAAAAGTCACTGAGAAAGCAACCTCAGCTAACCTCTCCATGATTGCATCAATGCCTACGGGCTTGGATGATTCTTGTCAGCACATTTTTGATGAGGAAAGAAAAAGAATAGGGATACTTTTTCAGGTAGTAGAGCTGCTAATGCTTCAACGTGGCAACCCATCCAAGAAGGTCCTTTATCAGCAGCTAATTCTTTGACGTGGCAACCCGTCTGGGACACTGTCTATTGCATTCATGTACCTTTCAATGTAACTGGATCTTCCTTGCTTTAGGAAATAGAAGACGCAATCAATGTTTTCTGGTATACACATGGACGTGAAAGCACTTCGACATTTTAAGATTCTAACTTTAATTTGTCGGGCTTACTAATTAAAGATTCTTTGATTTTGGCGGCTATTATCTAGTCTAGTTCACAGCATTTGGAATAATGTTCCTGTTTAGGGACATGAAAAAATGGCAGTGCATATGATCTTTTCTTATTTCTTTTAGTTATGTTGGTAATAATGATTCTTTGTGGTGGCAGTGCATACATTTACTTCCACGATTGGCTGAAAAGAAAAAGACTAATACCTGACTGCTAGTTCCTATCCTGGCTAGCTTGCTGGTGCATTATTTATTTATTTATGGATCTGCTATAAAATCAGTTTCATGTACGTGTAGGGATTGAATTTGATCATTGTCCAGGGTGGGATCCTTATCAACATAGGAGATAGTAAGGAGAAAAAAAATAAAAACAAAACCCACAATCTGCCAGACTTGAAAAAGACAGAGAAACCAGATTCTGATCCCCTTCCACCCACTCAAAACATTAAGCATTTTAACTCTTTACAAAAGGAGCAGACAGCAGATGTGACCACACACATGCATGCACAAGAAACAATACTATTGGAGGAAGGGGAGGGAGGGAGGAGAGGAGCAATTGTTAGGTAATCAGAGTAATTCTTTCAATTGTGCAGATTTAACTTAAATTTTATTATATAATATTTTATATTTAATCCAATAACATATATTATTATGTTGTGTTATGTGTTAGGTTTTAAGTGGACTAATGTACAACTCCGTAAGAATCTCTGTAAGTGGACTAATGTACAACTCTGTAAGAATCTCTCTGAGAGGAGAGTGTGTGGACTTGTGTAAAATGTGGAAAGAGAGAGACGGGAGTGTGGAGTAATTCTTAAGTAAGCATTGCCAATCATAGGCACTCCATTCAACAATGAACATGTGTAAGGTTACTCTTTAGAGATAGGTGTATTTATAATATGACCTAGACAACTTTACACATATTTAATGTTAAATAGAATGTCTATGGTAAACCATGACTACTTAAGAATTTCTAGGGAGGGTGTGGCAGAGGAATAAAGAAAGAATAGAGAGAGAGAATCTCTTCTCCAACACTTCTTTCTCTTTTAAAACATTTTGCTTTGTTCAAATTGCAGAGAAGGAAATGACGAGGATCACTGAGGTGCATGGCAAAATTCTCATGTCAATCATTGGGGAATTTTCCTCTTTTGGTCACTTGTTGATTCCCTCTTTGTTATTCTCTGTGCACCATATCTTACCGCAGTAACATGGTTTTCTGCTGTCCAAGTTTTGCTAATTTTACTTGTATAAACAGAAAGAAAAACATTCAAGAAGATAGCAATTTTATGTAGCCCTTGAGGCTTGCCTCTACATGCTTGATCATTGACCTTTCTTTCGATTAAATAAACTTATTACTGGTGCTCTCGTCTGTGATCTCTCAAGCTAGATAAAGAGGCACTTATATGGAGAACAAAGTAAACAAGACTATTTCAACAGAGAATAGAGAATAGACACGTGTAGTTATTAACTTGTGTTATTTGAGTGTGTTATTTGAGTGAAAGAGATTCCATCATCTTAAATATTTCATTTCAAATTTGATCTTTAGGATAATATGTATGAAAAAAATACAATTAAGAAGAATTCTCCATTTCACACGCATCATGTATCTCATGTAACTAGTCTCTCACTCTCGGACGGACAAAAGAATACCTGACTTATAAGAAGGAAAAAAAAAAAAAAAACTGTTAAATTTAAGGTTGCTTTCACCGTTGCCATCACATTCGACTTGGCTAATGTGCCAGTGTTTTATTCCATCAAAACCATAGATAATGTGGCACGTGTCCTGTAAAAGCCTGCGAAAAGTGAAAGGAGTTTACTTTCTTCATACTTAAGAGTTAAGAGTTCCCTTTGGCTTCCTATTTTTTCAAACAGAAACACAAATTCAGAAAGACATGGATAGTCCAATTTACACAACAATTTATGATAATATACTTCCTTTTGTTTTCGGTGCGAGAATTTTGATTACAAGTTTAAATTGTAGTAATGACTCTTTGATATAAAAATTATATATTTATGAAAAATATATATAATTAAGTATGAAATCATTAAATTTACTTATGAATATGTGGAAAAAAAGTTACTATCATCCTAGGTGAAAGAAATTATAAGCTTTTGTATCCGAATTATGATTGTATGTACAGTGTTGCTCATTCTAGAATTTACGAAAAGCATAATATGTCAAATAAAAATCTGAGTTAAATATTAGAAAATGTCTTTTCATAGAATCCACGACTTTCTTCAAAATTATAATGCATGTATATAGTATTGTGAAAGAAATGGTAGTCACAAAAGCGAAGGGATTTATTTTTTATGATATAATGGTCTTATTTGTCTGCGTTAGCGGCCGTAAGCAAACTTTTTGGCTCTCTTTTGAGGATAAATTCTTTGTCTCATGCGATGGCCAATATTGTTTTGGAGTATTAACGTTAAAAAACGTTAATAAAGTATATTTAATTTTAAGGCATATAAAAAATTTAAATTATTGAAAAGAATTATTCAAATTTTATTTAGGTGAAAGGATAATTAGATTTTATTTATTGGATAAAAAAAATTTTAATAAAATTTTTTTAAAAAAATAATATATGAATGACTATTTTTTTTATTGAGTAGTCAAATATTCTTATAAAGTGACTAGTAATATTAAATAAATTTATAAATTTATAAGAAGTTTAGAAGACAATATTGTGAATGATTATTTTTTATTGAGTGGTTAAATGTTCTCACAAATTGACTAAAAATAGTAAATAAAATTTTAAATTACAAGAAGTTTGAAAGACAATAAACGAATGATTATTTCTTTTTACTAAGTAGTCAAGTGATCACACGGGGTGACTAATAATAGTAAATAAAGTTTTAAATTTACAAGAAGTTTGAAAGACAATATGGGAACAATTATGTTTTTTATTAAGTGATCAAATATTCTTATAGAGTGTCTAACAATAATAAGTAAAGTTCTAAATTTACAATAAGTTTGAAAGACAATATGCAAATGACTATTTCTTTTTATTGAGTAGTTAAGTGTTTCCAAATTTGGTTTGTCCAATCAATACATCACTAAAACCAAGTTGACAGACCAAATCAACAGTCATCAAACCATCACAATCATGACCGTTGAAAACACCTCCCTCTCCAGCAGGTCCCTAGATGTCATTAAGGCAATCATCAACACTCACGTTATATTTGACTACTTAGATGAGAATAAGCTCATGAGTGTTGATGGCAGCTACAACCAGTTGAACCTCTTTGTATTTAACATATGTCAGGACAATAATACTTTTTAATATAAAATCTCCTTGACAATTGAAAGAATGATTATTGATTAAACTGCCTTATTCGAAAGGATTATATAAAAGAAAATCCAAAATAAGAGAGAAGCACATGAATCTAGGGTATTTACTTGAGGACCTCACTTTACTTCTTGCTGCCACTTGTGGTGAATAAATTGAAGGAAATCTGTAACTCTATAAAATCCTAATACAATAAAGGAAGATGACGAAGCAAGAAAATGGACAATGCACTGTGACTTCTCTTTTAAATTCCAAAATGACTTATCTTCTCATTTACAAAGATATTTTTGTTTGTTAAGTGACATCTAATGGCTCCTCTCCCTAAATAAAATTTAAATGGTCATTCTTAATAATTTAAATTTCTTATGTTTCTTAAAATTAAATATGCCTTATTAACGGTCCTTAAAATTAATTCTCCCTATTATTTTTTGGAATTTTGTTAAATTAATTTCCTTTTGCTTGCAAACAACTAACTTTGAGTTGAGAGCAAAGAGGATATGCTAATTTGGTACAGGTCTCCTTCTATTAAAAAAGGAAGGAACTTCTTAGTATTATTCTTTTACATCCATAAATGAATAGAGAGGAATATGATCCATCTTCATCTTCTCTTCATAACACTTCTTTTTGTCTCATTTTTGGACAACTTGCATTTGGGTGGTGTGACACAATGATGACAAAATATAGTGACATGCTAAGTATTAATGTTGTTAAAACTGCTCTAGATAGTGAATTGACGAGACTTCTGGTTCAAGTTTGATTGGTTTAACTCTTTAAACAGATTGGTCGAACCAAATGGCGTTATACAAATAATTTGCATGCAACAATATGAAATATATAAAAATATTGGTTAAATTAAATGGTTGATCCCTATAGTTTACATTGATTTGAATTTTAGTCCCTATATTATTATTTTTTAGATTTAAGTCCTTCAAATTTGTTTCTGTTAAGATTTTGGTCCCTCTTGTTACCTAAAGTTATGACACTGTGAGATTTCGTGTAACATGTCTAACCATTGCCAATGTGGATGGCTAAGTAGCTTACTTGGTTTCTAAAAGTTGCTTATTTGACTTTCTTTTTTACATCTCACAATCCATGTCATAAATTCCCACACACAAAAAAAAGGTCTCAAAACCATCATCTTTCTCAACCCTTTTATCTCACTTGAACTCCACCACCACTAGTCATATGCATGTTGCTCTTCTATCCTAAGGTCAAGGTTATCCTTAATTCCATTGCTCTCCAAAATCTAGTTAATGCCTTCCAAGCGCCATATTCAAATTTGCAAAAACTAGCATTTGGAGTGAATGTTCATTTGCAGCGGGGTAACCTTGAAAGGTACCCAGTCAGCTTAATCGGTTGGTTCCATGGCGGCATAGGATACCTAAAGCCTACCTTTGAAATCAATTCCATTGCCACTAATAAAAGGGTGCTGGAGCCATAGGATCATAAACTATGTCGTGGATACTTGAATCAAAAGGTATGGGTTGGGATTATTTTTTCTTGGTGGATAGTATGACAGGGCAATCTTTGAATGAGGAAGATGAGATTGAGGGTGCGAATGAGGGAAGTGAAGCAAAGAGTTATCATGAAGCTGAAAATATAGACAGTAATGGAGGCAATGTGGGTAACATGATGATGGAGTTGAGCCTAAGATGTCTGGGAGTTGAGCCTAAGATGTCGGGGAAGGTGGAGGAAAACATCCAAGACCACGAGGAGATAACGGGGGAGAGAAGGTATTAAGGAAGAAAAGGGTTTTGGGGCTTTTGTGGGAATTTGTGACACGAGTTTGTGAAATGCAAATGGCAAAGCCACATATACAACGTTAGGAACCAAGTCAACCACGTAAGTATCTACCTAGGCAACCATTAGCCGCATAAGACAAAATCAAACAACGTTATAACTTCAGGTGACGGGAGGGACCAAAATCCTATCGGAAACATATTGTAAGGACTCATATCTAAAAAAAATAGTGTAGAGACTAAAATTCAAATCACTACAAACTACAAGGAACAAATATTTAATTTAACAAAAAAATATTCATGAAATGTGAAAAATATTATTAAAAAAAACTAATATTCAGTTAGCTCAACTGGATGAACCAATCGATTCAACTAGATTTTGGCTGGTTTTGACCGGTTCAAAGTGGTTTGGGACTGTGAACTCGATTATGAAACTAAACCATAAGCGTTTAAGTATTCGATTCACGGTCAGACCGTTTGGTACGGTCTGATTCTGATAACACTAAGTATAATTACGAAAATTTTGGATATTTATCTCTTATTTTTACAAATGAAAAATAATTACACAAAAGTTTT
The DNA here is from genome assembly GCA_023212625.1 of Styphnolobium japonicum. Taxonomy (NCBI): domain Eukaryota; kingdom Viridiplantae; phylum Streptophyta; class Magnoliopsida; order Fabales; family Fabaceae; genus Styphnolobium; species Styphnolobium japonicum. The sequence continues at coordinate 4,901,704 of JALBWW010000007.1, read as the reverse complement.
TAGAAATGTGATCTTCTTGTCTGTTATGTGGGAGTTGCTATGGTATCCTAATGAGTATGGTATCTAAAGTGAGTTATCAATTGTTTATTAATTATTGATTTCACAATAAATGTTTAAAATTATATTAAATATAAACAACAACTAATAAATACCTGACAACTCACTGTAAATATTAATACGTTAAAAAAATAGATACTGTAAGAATGCCCCTATTTTGTTTTTAACTGTTTTTTCGGGTGTTAGATATTCAACATGTTTCAAAACTTTACATACCTATGAAAATGCAACCTTAATGATGTTCTTGAGATCGGTTTTCAATTGTATTGGAAAGAGATAATCTTAAATACTTAAAAATTTATTTATAAGATATTTATTTATAAAATATATGACAAATTCAAAATTTACATATTTGGCATATCATAATAAACATGAAGATATATATATATATATATTATTTAATTTAATATTCCTTTAAAAGTATGAATAAAAAAAATAGATTTTCATACAAGATTAATAAAAAATAATGCATAAACTTTTCATCTATAATTTTTAAAGATACTGAATTAAACAGTTAGGAGTAAATGGATTGAGTCGCAAATACGTCCACGTAGCTTGTCAATTCAATCTTCTGTAACGATGTTCTCCTTCTCCATCAACATAGTGCGATGCTCAAATGATGGCCCCCACGGTTCCGTACAACTATTATTTTTGTGGCTGTTGGTGCTAATTAAAGTATTAACATTCTTCCTTATTAATTGATTGCACGATGATTATATTTCAACTATTTTAGTAGAAAATATGGTGTTTTTAGTGTGCAAGTGACTCTAAAATCCCTTTCCATAAAATATAAGTGTATAACCAATCAATTTGTGCATATCAATTTTAATAAGAATTTAATTTCTATTCACTGTCAAATGTAAAAAAAATTTATACTGTCATCCAATCATATGTTGATATATTATTAAAAGTGTTAGACTTTTTAAGTAGTAGTTGTGATAGTCAATACTTTTAATAATTTGACAACATATGATTAGATAACAGTGTAAAAAAACTTTACATTGATAGTGAATAAAAATTAAACTCTTTCAACAAAATATAAGAATATTAGGGATATATAATTACTGAAATGTTTTGTTATTTCTCTTCTCGCTATAATTAATGGATTCAAAATTGCAAACGCTATAATTAATGGATTCAAAATTGCAAATACCATCCAGGATGATACTCTCCCCTTGGTGCTTATGAAATATCCCTTTTTCTTTACACAATTTCACTCTCAAATGTCCAAAACACACGAATGCATGCAACATTCCAATTTCCAACCAACCCCACCCCTCGAAAAATAAAATAAAATAAGTGAAGCACTTTGTCTTGTGCTTCTCACTTCTTAGTTCCTAGACACTGACATCTTTTATCTGCTATAAAAACCCTCATTTCCCACCTTCATATCATGTATTCCTACCTCAGCCTTAAACTACAAATAGCGTTCCCTGCCCTTATTCTCTCCGTGTCTGCGACCCTCTCCCCCTTCTGCTTGTTCTATCTGACATTTTCTTCTAATGGAGATAAACCAATCCCGCAGGCCGGTTGCTGCTATGAAACAGTCCCTCTTTGATCAGGTTCTTCCCTCATCCTAACATTTTTATATATATGTGATATGATCCTAACTTTCTTTTATTGCCATTTATGAGAAACACCACAAGTTATCTTCTTCAATCTTCACCTTTTTAGTTTGTGCACCAATCTCATTCACTAGCAGATGCAGAAATATTAATAAACTCAATTGGTAGTTCATGTAAAACTTAGGTCACAAGACACAGGAAAATTATGTCTTTCATAATGGGTATGGCATTATTAATGGTAAGGAAAGCATGGTTCATTAGAACTAATAACAGAGAATGGATGCTCATGCTCCCTTCAGTATTGTTGGTGTCAAACACAAGGAAGCCACGCTTTCTGATGGTGGTCGCATTCGTGCAGTTAGTAGCAGACGTGAATGGAATGTATAGATTACACAATGTTCTGTTCCATTTTAGTTTATGGATGGAATTTCAAATCTGGTCCTTTGCAGGGATTACTTGATGAACAGTTTGTCCAACTGGAAGAATTGCAGGATGATGCTAATCCTAACTTTGTTGAGGAAATTGTGACTCTTTACTACCGTGATTCATCGAGGCTTATCTCAAACATAGAGCAGGCACTGTAAGTTTATTAATTTCATCGTACCGTGTGTTTTCTTGACTTTCTCTGTGTTTATTTAAATATATAAATTTGGTGTCATTCTTGTGCTTGTGGCAGGGAGAAGAACCGACTGGATTTCAACCAGCTGGACACAATTATGCATCAGTTCAAAGGAAGCAGCTCAAGGTGAATATAGAAAGAGTCCAAGAAAATAACGATAATTATTATAATATAATAATAAGTTGAGTGAATTATTATTTATTCAATAATAATATTTGCACATCATTCTTTTACATTATTTTTACACTTAGTTAATAATGAGTAAATTTTTAGTTAATATCTAAAAAATTATTTATCGTTAATAAAGTATAAAGTGTAAAAAAATAGTGTGCATGTATCTTTTTTCTTATTTAAAACTTAAAAAATATCATAAGGTACATACTGTGTTGGCTTTATCACAACAAAGAATCCTAATTATTTGGACTCATTCGTTTGTTTTCTTTTATAATGGATTGCAGCATCGGAGCCAAAAAGGTGACAGCAGAGTGCACACTTTTTAGGGAATATTGCAGGGCAAGAAATGCAGAAGGGTAATCTATCTTTCACTCAAGCTTCCTTATTGACAGTCATAACTAGCATTTCCTCAAGGGCCCTTTCTTTTCACTCTAAACTGCTGTACTATACTGTATCATTATGTTGAATAACTACCCTTTATTATATGCAGAACTTGGAAAAATGAAATTCCACAGACCCAATTTGTAGTTTTTCCTAAATAATAATAGTACTGTTCTTGTGTGAATATGCAGATGCAAGAAGAGCTTCCAACAAATGAAGAAAGAATATGCTGCACTAAGAAAAAAACTTGAAGCTTATTTTCAGGTGACAATAGAAAAGTGGCTTTGATGTATTGTAAATTTCTGTGTCTTTGGCAATGTGGTAAACTGTAATGTTTCTTTTTCCTCTGTGCAGTTGGCTAGGCAAGCTGGGTCCCTGGAGACAGCACGTCGATCCAAATAAAGAGCTGATGAAAATATGCAAATGAGAAGGGACAAATGTAATTGGTAAATTTTGTAACATAAAAATATATCTATTCACCACAAAGAATAGGAGAGGGATGTTGGTCCGTTTGGGGATATTTTGCTTCCAAATATCAGTTTTTTTTTTCAAATGCTGTAGGAATCTTGCTCTTCCACTTTATACTATTATAGTATTATTCCTGTGGAAACTGTGTTAATATCATCCAAACCCTCTTCATATTGATGTAGTTTTGTGGGTTGACAATGTTGGCACTCTGAACCTGAAGCCCTCCATAGAGAGGCATTGCTAATTTGCTATGTGCTAAGGGCTTGCTTAATTGAGCGTCGCTTCATTAGTAACTAACTACAATGAAGCAACCCAAGCCGAAGCTAATGCTGAGTTTGATCAAATAAGCATAATGCTTTAAATATCCAAATATTAAATTATAATACGGATCAAAGGTCTGTTAGCCCAAGCAAGCTCAGCCCAAGACTGAAATAGCTTGGATCTCATCATTCACGAAGCCCGAGTTGGTAACATTTAGAAGAAAAAAAATCTTATTTATGGCATGGAAAATAATATTCAATTCTATTTTTTTTTAAATGATAAAGAAAATTTAAAAGTTGAATCAAACAAATTTTTTTCCCTGAAATATATTTAAGCTTTGTTTTTGTTGAACAGGCAACATATGTAAAAACATAATGCATTTTTCTTCTTAATAAAACATTTTTCTCAGAAGTATTTTAGGTAAATTCTACAAGTTGAATTTTTTTTACCTTTTGCTACGAGAAACAAAAAAAAAAAATAGCTGTAGTTAACAACAATAAATAATAGTTTACACAAAATTAATTAAAAATATATGATAAATTATTTGTTATGGTTCGAGGTACATAAGTATTGTTTTATTATATATATATATATATTGACCAAATATATCATGAAAAACTTAATGGCATGGACAAATTTTCTTATTTATCTTAGTTAGAGCTAACTATAATTGTGCATAATTATGATACAAGCGTTGTGCAACTAGCATGACTTTTAATGACACATTTTTCTCAATCAAGTGAGCTAAAAAAAATTACTTTACCTAAACAACTATGATAACCATAATTACAAATCGATTAATTTATTATAACAATCTAACAAATTCCTATTATAAATATTTGTCCATACATATTGTAAGAAAAGTATATAATATATTTATTTTAATATATAATGTGTACATTTGATCATTATCAAAAACAAAACTCAAAACTTTCGTTTCGTTGAATTGGATTTTTCTTTTCAAATTTCAGGATGCACTTTCAATGCGTTTCCAATCCAATTAATAAACATTGTAAAAAATCTACACCCAAAAACAACGCCGAGTTCTGAATTCTGATTCTCAAACCAAAACTCTGCTTTTTCACTGTCTATCAGCTCTTCTCTACTCTCTCTCTCTCTCTCTCTCTCTACATTCTGCTATAAGTTTTCCATCTCGAGGTTCTGTATCGGTAGCAGCCAATTTGATTTTCATCTTCTAAACTTTGCAATTTTGGTGATTCGTCAACCTTTTCCAATTTCAATTCTTTTATATTTGATAGCTAGCTGCATTACAACTATACGAACCACAAATTCGTCTCAAAAGGGTTTTGGCTCTTAAGAGCCCGTGATTGTGAATCATCCAGTGTCGTTTTGATTATCTAGGGTTTATCTCTGTTCAGCTTGAATTTCAAGATTTAGGGATTGTAGAAGAAAAAAACAAAAAAACAAAAACGAAAGAAATTGAAGAAGAAGAAGAAGAGAACCCTAGTGTTTTTTGCTTATTCATTTGAGATTTTTTTTTCTGGATCCTGAGTTTGCGTTGTGAATTGTGATTGATTGAATCATAACCCAAACTAGAATTGGGAATGGCCTCTTACAGGCCTTTTCCTCCCCAATCATCTATTGCAGCAGGAGCAGGAGCAGGAGCAGGGCATCCACCACCCCAACAGCGTGGGAATCAGTATAACCAGAACTGGGGTTATGGTGGAGCTGATGGGACTATGCCTTCAGCTTCCTCCACTTCATTCCCCCAAAGTTACAACCAAATGCCCCCAAATTCTAATTACCATCATGCTGCATTTGGCTCATCTGCTTCACAGCATTATGGTGCTCCAAGGACCCAACAACAACCACCTCCACCTCCACCTCCCCTTCCTTCCCATCAGCAGTATCCATATCCTCCACCACCACCTGAAACTTCATACCCACCTCCACCACCCCTGCCACCTTCAGTGCCTCAACAAAATTCAGTGAACTTGCAGCCACCACATGCTCCTATGTATTATCCTTCTAATCAGTACTCTCAGTACAACCAACAGCCAATGCAGCCACCACCACCACCACCTCCTCCTCCTCCTCCTTCATCACCACCACCCAGTTCTTCTATCCCCCCTCCTCCTCCCCCGAGTTCGCCGCCTCCTTCTTCAGCTCCTCTGCATAGTCAAAATAACGAAGAGAGGCGATTGCATGATCGCAATAAAAGGCCGTTGAAGGAGGTTTCGACTTCTGGTAGACGTGAACTTGAGCATTCAAATCATGGCATTCCTCATAAACAACAGAAGCATGCTGTTCCTCCAATGTCAATGAAGAAATCAAATGGGCCTCCAGGGAGGGCTGAGACAGAGGATGAAAAGAGGCTTAGAAAAAACAGAGAGTTTGAGAAGCATAGGCAAGAAGAAAAGCATAGGCAGCAGCTGAAGGAATCCCTGAACACTGTTCCGCAAAAGACTCAGATGTTATCATCTGGGAAGGGGCATGGTTCAATTATAGGGTCTCGAATGGGAGAAAGGAGAACTGCTCCCTTGTTGAGCGGTGAGAGGATTGAAAATAGGTTGAAAAAGCCCACAACGTTTTTGTGCAAGCTGAAGTGAGTATGTTGAGATCATTTTTGGCTTTTAATTTTCGTTAGTAGTCATTGTTTCTTAGTGATCAACAATATTGATTGTTTCTTCTGTATGCATTGCACTTGATCTGGCTTTCAGAATTTGTTCTTCTGTATGGATATTCTAGTTTCGAATTATGTTTGATTTTATTTTCTTTATGCTCTCTCTTGCATTATGTTTTCTCTGTTTCTCAATTAAATTTACTTTTTATCAGTGTTAGTAATGATCCATAAGGCAGACAAATGAAATTATTGTTATGGATGATGGATGGTTTTATCTAGTGGTTTTGTAGTGTTTACTTCCAATACTAACACATTTTTTATGTCATTCTCATTTAAGATTCCGAAATGAACTTCCAGATCCAAGTGCACAACCTAAGCTTATGGCTTTCAAGAAAGATAAAGATCAGTATGTAATCTTATTCTCTCGTTTACATTAATATGTAACTACAAAAAACTATCTATCCAATTGATGGGATAGTGTCATTGATTTTAGGATGTTGTGCTATTGTTTGCCCCACTTATAACAATAAAAAAAATTTTTGGTCATGTTGGTAAGTGATAAATGTTCAGGGTGGGGGGAGTTGAAGAGGAAAACTGATACTTTGGTGAGAAAGCTGGTAAACATATAATGGGTTAATAGGATAGGACGTTTGTAGACCAGATTAAAATTCTGGTGTTTGATGAGATATGCCCTGCAAGTAATACAATGTACAGGGGACATACCAAATGAGACGAGTGATTCTTGACCATTAAATTTTGCGTGAAGGTTCAAGGTGATACAATAATTGTTTACTCATGTGGTTAATAGAGTCAAGGGGAAACTGGAGATGACGTAAAAGAGATTACTTTTCAAATGGACATGCTCATTTTCAGTTTTAGATGGGATCCCTATAAGATGTCAAGAGTTTAGAGAGGATGGAATTGGTGTTTGTGGATTTGGAAGCTTTAGTAGTGCAGGTGATGTATTCATCACTGGTTATTATTGCAAAATAGTATTCCGATGATGATTTCAAAATTACAGATTACTTGGCTTGTATGCGTTTTTTTGGTAATTTTATGATCATTGTCCAGATATGCAAAATATACAATCACATCTCTGGAGAAAATGTATAAACCCAAACTTTTTGTGGAGCCAGATCTTGGGATACCTCTGGACCTGCTTGATCTCAGTGTTTACAAGTATTATCCTCAATTCCTTTAATAAATTTGAATACTTCTATGATTTATGCTGAATGAGAAGGTCTGATGAATTTATTTACTTGTCTTACAGTCCTCCCAGTGTCGGACCACCTCTTGATCCAGAAGATGAAGAATTGTTGCGAGATGACGAAGCTGCTACTCCTATAAAAAAAGATGGCATAAAAAGAAAAGAAAGGCCCACTGATAAAGGCGTAGCTTGGCTTGTCAAAACACAATATATATCTCCTCTGAGCATGGAATCGGCAAAACAGGTATTAGACATGTATGCCAATATAACAAAGCATTACTCTCTCTACAAGCAATAACTTATGAACATATTGTTGTAGTCTTTAACTGAAAAACAAGCTAAGGAACTGAGAGAGATGAAGGGAAGCCACAGCATTTTGGACAATCGTAACAATAGGTATGTATGTATATACTGCCTTGTCCATCTGAAGTCAATTTCAGACAGAAATTACTACTTTGTGAAAGTAATAAATAGTTTCTAACTATAATCGAATTATCTCTTTTAGGGAAAGGCAAATCAGGGAAATAGAAGCATCATTTGAAGCAGCTAAGTCACACCCTGTTCATGCAACTAACAAAGATTTGTATCCTGTTGAGGTTATGCCTTTGCTGCCTGATTTTGATAGGTATGGCACCGTATATACTTTTCATAAGTGAAAGTATTACTTACCCTAGTGTATTCATTAATCAGCCTGTTGTTATTTTTGTATATAAAGCCTAAGCGTTTGATACTAGAAGATACATATGGCTTGATGACATTCATATTTCTGTTCATATTAATTAAGCTGCCTTCTGCTATCCCTCTTTGCAGGTATGATGATCAGTTTATTGTTGCAGCATTTGATAATGCTCCCACAGCTGATTCGGAAATGTACACTAAGTTGGACAAATCTGTTCGTGATGCCTATGAATCAAAGGTAAGCTATGTTGCAAGGATGAATATATTCATAATCGATAACTTAATTTTTTTTTGTTTTTGAAGTTTAAAAGCCAGGAGAAATCCTGAGCAAGACAAGAAAATAATACATTTTGTCAGTATAAAAAAATTGCAGTGTTACAATAATTATTTGCATACCTTACCGGTCTTGTTAATTTGTTCTTGTGGTTCTGACTTCATATGTGGTGGAGCTATCCACTTTTAAAATATTCAATTTACCTTTGCATATTTGGTAGGATAGTGATATATGCTTGTGTTTAATTCATTGTGGTACGAAAAAAAAAATTGGGCTCAATTGCATCTGTACTAATGGATTTTTTTTTTGTAGATTTTCATGTTCCATACATCCCATTACTACCATAAAGTTATTGGTCATTAATTTCTTAGCTGATTGATGGTATTCCTGTTTTATGGCAGCCAAGTTTTTATGAAGGGCAAGTTATCTAGTTAATTCCTTTCATCTGCTTGCACATTAAAAAACATGTCATTAGAAACTTAGAATTATGTGTAATTTGAGAACTTAAACCTGAAGTTGCTGTCTTTGTGATAGAAGTCTGTATCTTATGCTGATATCACTTTTTTCTTTGACCTTGATATTAACTACAAAAAGAAAAAAAAATTGAAATTTCATGTCACTGCCAGCTATTGGGCATAAGCTAGATATTCTGCCAGAATGTATTGTATTTTTATGTGGGATCAATTTGGTGATAATGGAAATTTTTGTGGTATTAGCATATGAATTTTGTTTCATTTATTTTGAAAGCCTCTTTCTAATTACTAAGAGTATGTTCTTGCCAAATATGGCATTGGTAGTCTTCTGGTTCTGTATGTGTTCACAAGTAACAACTTATAAAATATAATTAGCGACTATTCTTTTGGTTACTCTGTTGATTATTGGTGCTGAGTGCTGAATGTTTAGAAACGGACTCCTATCCATTTGTTGCCTGCAGGCAGTTGTGAAAAGTTATGTTGCAACAGGCTCAGATCCTGCAAATCCTGAGAAATTTTTGGCATACATGGCCCCAACACCTGGAGAGGTATGCATTAAATTTAAATCTGTATCTCAGTTTTGAAACACTAGTTATTGTAAATAATTCTGTGATGTACTATTGGATTTATCTGAACTTTTTGTGATGGCAGCTGTCAAAGGATATATATGATGAAAACGAAGAAGTCTCGTATTCTTGGGTTCGCGAGTATCATTGGGATGTACGTGGAAAGATTTTAAAAATTCAGATTGCTAAATTAAATTTCATCGTGATTTGGTTATAAATTCCTGTAGCTAATTTTAAATCATTAACCTTTTTATTGCTAAAGAAATGCCTGCTAAACAATTCCCCTTTTCAACACTGTTTTGACAATTTTATTTTTACATCTTAATAGGTTCGGGGTGATGATGCAGATGACCCTACAACATTCTTAGTTTCGTTTGATGAGTTAGAAGCACGTTATTTGGTATTTCCTGGAACCAATATCTGCTGGCGCATAGTTTCATGGTTACTCAGTGTCAGTGTGTTAATTTTTATAGTAAATTTGTTATGCAGCCTCTTCCAACGAAACTTGTTTTAAGAAAAAAGAGGGCTAAAGAGGGAAGATCTGGTGATGAAGTTGAGCAATTTCCAATACCTTCAAGAGTGACTGTAAGGCGGAGGTCAAGCGTTGCTGCAATTGAGCATAAGGATTCTGGGGTATCGCATTGATTTTATCTTTAAGCTTGTCATTGCATTTGAATTTATAAAATAATTTCCTTTATACTGTGATGCTTTTAAGGTTTATAAAAGTTCAAAGGGGAGTTCTTCAAAGAGAGGGGGTTTAGAAATGGATGATGATCTGGAACAGCAACGCAGAGTTGCACCTCACGAGGACAATTATCAGTCTAGTGGAGCAGATGACATGTCTGATTGATTCTTTGATGCAAATGCTGATGCCTTCAAGCAAATTTTCCCAATGAAGTTGTGGTTGGATTGTTGGTGGCAGATAGCTGAATTTGAAGCGGCCTAGATGCTTCAACGAAGGAAAAGCAATGACAGATCCCATATTTTTGTATGTCCATTTCAACCCATATGCATATACTTCCAGATTGTATGCTGACATAGATTTTCTTTTCAATACCATTAAAATACAAAATATTGAGAAATAAGGAAATGTATAAAGCATGCCGGACTAAATGGAATCCTGTCATTGCCCCGAATGTTTAGTGAACATTCAGTGCTCTCGTTCTGTTCCTTTCTGCCAATAATGTTATGGCATTCTGAAGCAATTACATATTAGTTTTTGTCCATTACTGATGCTATGAGTCGAGTTTGCTGACAGATTGCCTGTAAAAATTACTGGTACCTTTCATGGAGGCTGGCTTTTGGTGTACGAAATCATTCCACTACTTGACAGAAAAGATCAGCTCCTGTAAATTACTTGATGGGAATAATCAACTAATAGTTGCACTAGAGCTGCTATAGTCACATAATTGATGGCGTTGGATAATCAATACTAGGGCGATTTTCTTTCCACTTTGAAAGTTAACAAACCAGTGCAAGATTGGTGATAGTTGATTGGTCATGTCACCATTGTTAATACCTTTTGTTTATGTGTGTTGGGAGGAGGGGGGGTGGGGGGGATAAATAATGAACATAGCACATAAGTTGAAAAGATCTAATGACAACAATAGATAGAATGAAGCATCTTCACATTTCAGTATCCCCAAAAAAAGGGTCACTAGAACGAGTATACTATTTAAATTTAGAGAAATAATACGGGCGAGAATGACTTCTATGCTTGCAAGTACATAAAAAAGTATATTTAGCTTCATACGCCACTCATTTACCTCTCTTCCCCGTTCCATCTTCATCTCTATCATACAGTCTCCAAGAAGCAATGCTTCAAATGAAGGTTACTTTCATGTTATTGCTGGTGTTCATAGCTTTGATTAATTGTTTCCATAGACTTTATCTGGCATCAGGATATTTGATTAATTGTTTCCATGGACTTTATCTGGCATCAGGAAATAATTGACGCAACATAGACTCTCATTGCCATTCACACGAGAATCAGACAATTAGATTGCCAAACTTCGATATTTACAATAATAGAATCCCCCAATTAACAATCGCAAAGCTTTTTCTTTTGGGATCGGGGGTGGCACTTGCATTTACCATGTTGAACTTGAGAAAAATGATCAAAAGCGTTTCCAGTTGCTTGGGAAGTTAGTTGTGAACTTCAGAAATGAAGACTCCTGGATGCAATTGACGCCCTATCAAATGGTCCAGAGATAAATAAGTAAAAGGAGCAAGTATAACAGTTATTGCAACAAATAGGAAATAGGATTCGATTGTACATATCCGTGGATATTAAAGAAGTTCTAACCAAAAGTACCAACCATGCTTGCCGACATCTGACAGCTTCATGGCGTACAGCTCTCTTTGTATCATCAAGAGCCTTTGATATTGCTCGTAGTACCTAATATAATCAATATGAAGAGTACGAAGAATAACAAAAAGACAAGAATACACACGCTTCCCAAAAAATGCAAATACAAAAAAGAGAGGTCACAACCTCGCACAATCTCTATTAACAAGTTGATTCAAAGCATTGGGCACTAATAGGAAACTAGGAAAGTGATAATCAAGTACCAGAGCACTCTTTTCCATTCATAATCATCAAACCTAAGGGAATATTTGTCAAGTAAGAGCTCATAATCATCCTTTCATACTAAGAGCTTGACAAACCTGTGTTCTCATAGGATAGATCCGCACATGGGGCAGCTCAGATATGGCAACTAGACACTGAATAGCTGTCTCTCGAACAAGCTGCACAAGGATAAGAGGAGAAATCCAACGTTAACATCATTGTTGACTTCGTGCTGTTTAGACAAAAAAGATGGCACCAAGGTGATGCTGAGACTTTTTAGATCTTTTGAAATACCCAAGCCTCTGCCAGAAATAAACTGAGACTAGGAGTTCAGGCCTCCCCTGCTGGCCCTAACATAGCCCAGAATTGAAAATGTGTCTAGACTATTCAAACTGTTATGTCTAACAGGCAATAAAATTGATTCTAAATTCTAACACAACTCAACACATTTCAGCAGCAAATAACTTGTACAAGGAAGTTCTGGTACCGTTTTATGAGGGCAGTCTGCAAGCCTAATCAGGCAATTGATGATAATATGTGCATTCTCAGCGACAGCTTCTTGTCCTCCTGCATGAACATAATTTACAAAAGGGTCCTACTCTTATTGTCACAAAAGATAGCCAACAGTTAAGTGAGGTTAAAAAATTATATAAGATGATAGCATTCACAGGTCATTCATTCTTCTCATCGAAGATTACATTATCATCATCATCTTCATCCTCAACACAACTGTCATTGGCATGGTAATACTAGCATTTATTTATTCTTTGTGAAAACATAAGTAGAAACTATAGACAGCACCAAGTGCATTGGCAAGGACCACACACAGACACTAATATTTGGACCAGAATTTAAATGATGCCTAAGGCAAGAGGTACAATGGCTAATGATCAAAGGTCCTTGTGAACATTCTTATTAACATTGGCATTGATCCTATCAATGTCCCTTTCTTTTCTGTTGTCATGCAGTGTAACTTGCTTCTCTATTAATATCAATATACTTAACAAGCATAAAAGAGTAATCCCTGAGGTAAAATACAGTGTAAAGAAGAAGATATTGGATTGCTATATTAATAAAGTATTTAAACGGGGAGAGTATCAAAATGATATGAGAAGTTGAGCTAATAAACAATAAGTCAGTCTCTATTTACAATGAGCTACATAGCCAAATCTCGACCCCAAAAATTCAGATAATGCAACAATAAATACTAAAAGCATTGTAATTACCATTTTTATCAGTCAATATCCCAGATAAGACTAGCAATAGACCATACAAGATATCTTTATCCTGAATATCCTGTGTCAACATGGACAAGCAATCCAGTAGAACTGTTATGAGCTGCGAAATTTGCAATGGGAACTTTCTGTAATGAAGTAGTCAATCAAGAAAATCCAACACATACTTTATGGTAGAAAAAGAAAATTAAATAGAGTCCAACAAAAATATGATGTAATTGTACTGATAGTTTAAAATTTCTCAAACTAACCTTTTTAGCTTCACTCAGTATAACAATCAGTGGAGTATCTGCTATAACATGTGCCAAAGCTCGATACAACAAAGACCTGACATAAGCATTTGTGGAGGAAAGGGAGAATGTACAAAACAAAACTTGTGGTCAAACAGCTCATTGGAAATACTACGGTGTTTGTTTATATATGGGGGACCTGCACACAGTTCTAGTCTTGATACATAACAGCTTAAACTATGATTTTATCTAAAAATCTCTTTGCATAGTCATTCCTCTATTCATATGCCTGATTCAGGAATGCTGCTAGAATCATTTACATTAGTGTACAAAAAGCATATCAGGTTTAAGATTGTATTAAGCCAGTGAGTACCTAGTAAAAATAGCAAATTTATGGCAAATTTCAAATCAATTATATGCAGGAGGTCAGGATATAGTAGCTATGAAATGTGGATGTAGATAGAAAAAATTTAGCTCCAGAGAAAACTTATGGTAAAAAAAATAAGAATTTGTCAATGATTTCCTCTGGCAGCTCATGTAGAATAGGCTCCAACTTACAAATGTTCAGTAGAATAATCTAAATATACAATTCACAAGGTGACAAGAAATTATAATGGTGAATCACATATGCTAAGGATATTATTCGAGATAGAATGGGTGGTCAAAAGAATATTCATTTGGCTCAACCAATAAGCCTTCTGTAAGAATTTTGCCCAAGCCCAAGCAAAACTGAGATAATCATTTAGATCACCAAGTAGAGTAGGAAGCAAGAATAGCTTTCATTGAGAGAGAGAGAGAGAAAGAGAGAAAAAGAGAACAGTGCATCACCTGGAGAATGAAGAATGAGATTTTGTGAACAATTGCTGAAAAATAGGCATCATAGAAGAAAAAAATCGCTGCTTATAGAGTGGCCGTATTATGGCATGAAATTTTCTGTTCAAACAAACTTCAGAATCACTCATAAGAACATGAAAAGCATCGGCAGCACATTTCATTACTAAAGGATCCCAATTCTGCTCATCAGTATTTTCTAGTGAATCTGGGATCAAAGGCAAGGAACTCTTTGTGCCTGATATTAAGCACTCCAGAAAAATCATAGTGATGTCTTTAAGCTTTTTGTGACCGCACAGAAGCAAACCTTTTCCAATCCATGAGAGCCCACAAATGGCATTGATTTGAAGCAATCGATCATTTGCAACACCAAGGCATAAATCAATAAGAATCATTTCGGTCCCATTACTCATTCCATTACATCTCTGTAACATACCAGTACTAGAAAACCAAATTTTTGTGTTAAATATAATATCCAGAGCTTCGTCCAAGGTAAGATCACTAGAAATCTCGGTACCATTAGATTTTAAAACCAATTTGTTAATCATAGAACCCAAGGCCTGTGCAACTGGAATAACACCCCTGAGGAGGGTTATTATAAATAGATGCAGAAGTACTCTTATATTTGGAATGTTTGTTTGGGGACAAACTGCTATAACTACTGATGCAAATATTGGAAGTATCCATTCATCTCTATGTGAAATGTCATATTTTCCAGGAGTTAGTGGTAATCCTTCCAGTTCCATAAACTCAAAATTAGTATGTGATGAGAGTATCCTGAAAGCTTTTTGAATTATAATATTTTGGCTCTCCACAGAGCAGCTCCCTACAGAAAGTTTCATCACTTTCATTATTGCATCAAGAAGTCCCTGAAGTACAAGCAGGAGAAATTACCGTTATTTCTTGGATTGTCTATATATTTGCATGTAAATAATAATCAGTACATCATTTTAACTAAAATCACAAAAAATAATTAGGATGATTAATTCGTGAGGAGGGTCACATTTATATAAACCTTTTCCTCAAATGTGGCACTGAAATCCATGCAATTTCCAATTTGGCTCCAAATGTCCACAGCAAATTGCACCACAAAGTCCTCAGAACCTCCATTTTCATGGATCCTGCCCAATTTCAATTCAAAATTTTGGATTAAAAGGAAATCTTCTAAAGTGCAAATCTTCCATGCCCCTAGCACCAACATAAAAGCAGTAGACTAGGAATTACAGTTGATAAACCAACACATGAGATGCACAAAGAAAGAGCTACTAGTCCATCCTTTCTTATTTCTGATATAAAATATCTCTAAGTGATAAAGTTTCAAGGAGGTGGTCGTTGCTAAAAAGGGAAGGTATTTTCATAGTGAAGAAAATTCAAATGTATACGCCAACATATTTTAAACATAGCAAGAGAGATAATAACTGATATGCCACAATTATATTGCACCTGTTGCTAATAATTAACTTAAATAGTAAATCAGAATTTAGAAGCCTCGGCTTAATGTTCAATACTGTATTCAACAGTTTTTACAACCTATAATAGCAATTGTGGAACAATATGTGAAAGTACTTTCAGGAGGTAGAGCACAAATTTCCGAGATATATCTGACCAAGAAGCATTGTCTGAAGAAACTACAAAGTGAAAACTTCCAATAGAAAGAAGTTACATTTTCTTTTGGATATTAACTAGACCATCTAATGACATGTTGATGCAGGACAAAAGGGTGCCAACTATAATTATATTTTAATTTTTTTATTATTTTCATGTAATTTCCGAAGTGATAATTTTTATGGATTTTATTTGGTCATTTTACATAATTTTAAGGTAATTATGGTAGAATTAGAATCCTATTAGGATACTACATGGATCAAGAAAGTTCTAGAAGATTGTTTAATTGCTAGGAAAGTTTTGTTTTATTATGCCTATAAAAGGGCTTGCTATGTATAAAATGGGATACTACTTATATATCTACACGTGAATATTATTCCAAGGGTTTTCCTGTTTCCTGATAATTCCAGAGTAAACCTAGTAAATTCTATGTCCTATGCTAGGACAATATCTAGCCCCTTTTTCTGGTCCAAAGATTTTCCTTGTAATCTGGTGAGTTCCATATTTGAGAGGTTTTTAAACCCTGGAACCCTTATTCTGTTGTTTCAACTTTGATCCCCAAACCGTTCAAACCTAATTCAGTCCCAAGCTACTGTCCCTATAGCTCTCCTCTGCATCAAATTCATATTTTGTAGGTCACAAGATGGATGTAGCAAATTTAATATATGTACAAATTAGTCAAATAGTCACAATGAAGTGAATATAATAAAGAAGCCCTATAGAGCTGAATAACATAGAAGCAACTTGCAAGAATAGCACTCTAAAAGCTGAACAGCAGTTTCAGCAGACCTCAAATTCCCATGGACCTAGATGAACAAATGCCAGGAAAGTCACAATCAAGTCCAAAAAAGTGAATCTCACAATATTATTATAGGGAGAAAAGCAGGCAAGAATGTTAAAATAACCAATAAGTAACAAAGTAAACCCCAGGGCATTCTAAAACATAAACAACATTAGAGGATCACAAAAACAGAATACTGTCAAAAGACCTAATACTGAGGATATTCCGTGATGCCTTCAAAGAAATGTTTCAAGATAGAGTATAGGAATTATGTACATACATAAAATTCAGATAGATTGGCAAATACAGCCCCCGCCAACCCTTGAAGAATTTTCAGCAAATATTTCATTCCAGTCATGCCTATATCAGATAATGCTTCCACTTTGAGTGAAAAAGGCATAGTAACATCATCAAGAGACAGAAGTTCGACAATCTTTTCCACAACAAAACTCCTATAGCTCATAGCCTTTTCAGACTCATAAAATTTCTGAATAAATGAGCCAATATGAAATAATGCTTTCAATGCCGCTTCCCATAATATTGATCTGTTGAAATCCTCCATGATAATTGACATGAGTTTCCTCAAAATATTCTCAAATATGAGTTCTGGTATTGGAAAAACATCTACGCGAAACATAGCCAGTATCTGCAAACCCTTCACTGCATATCAGTACCAAAAGCAAAAAAAAGAATCAGCACTGAGGATATAAATAAATTAATAAATTAACAAGGTAGTGAAACAAATATATATAATGTGCATCAGGAAATAAATTATAGTAAATGTCTTCAAACCCTTTGTGGGCATGCATTTCTCTTTGGTTCTCAGTTCATGGTAGTTTCAAGGGTATTTCTGTTACTGATATGTAGGGGTGGCAAATGGATAGATTTTGGATCAGATTTTAATGTATGGATAAAAAATAAACCATTAATCCATTTAAGGTCCGTTAAAAATTTATTAAAAAAAAAAAATCTAACCCATCCATGCCTTGTTTAATGGATGGATATCCAACCCATCCGTTAATCCATTTTAATGGATGAAATGGATTCATCCAACCTAATCCTTTTGAAATCAGATATTTTTTTAAACTCATTCTATATATATATATAAGCATTTTTTTCTCACCAGATGTACTAGACATTCCTTGAAGGTTTTTCATTCGAAGATTTTGGATAAAATGCTTCCCTGTTTTCATGGCTACCTTCAAACAAAAGCAATCCAATAACAATGTGGAAAAAATATTAATTTCAGATTTTTATGATTTTTCCATTTGCTTTATGTCTGTTTAGGATTCAACCACCTATAGTCCTGTACCCACTGCCCAAAGCCCTTTCTACAGTATCCCTAAAAACAGTTACCGTCAACCAAAAACTGTTTAAAACAGTTACATGGTTAGATGATTAAATTAAATATCCTATGGATACCAATAGATATTTTAGTTGGTCAATTAACCATCCATTAACTAATACTGATCCAATCCATTAGATTTATTATTATAATTGGATGGATTGGATTGGATTTAGATATGGATAGACTGGATGAATGATAGATTAAAGGGTCCAGAGAGATTGGACAGCATTGCTGCATTTTTTAGCCACTTTGCCTTGCTGTTTTATTTTCTCTTTTCTCTATTTAGAAGGATTTCTTATCCTCCCCAAATGTGCTTCTTTACTATGCTTTTAATAAATTTTCATCTTTTATCAAAATAAATAAATACACCATGACTTAATGGCACATTCTCATGGATGAGCTATTTGAAAAAGGAACAATGACTGAGAAGTCAGATAAAAATGTTATACTCAAATAGTAAAAACAAAATAGCAATCACCTCCAATGTAAATATCTGTATCAAGAGGGTGAATATCAGCACTTAATGCCAAGGCTGAACTAAAGGCATTGAATAATGGACTTGAAAAGTTATGAAGCATAGTGCAACATGTCTCATGCTCAAAAACAAACTGCAGTGCTGATTCCTCAGACACAGCAATTAATTCCCTGCATCCTGCAAGTAGTTCAATGCATAGATAAAGGAACCCAAACTTAACTCTCTGAGGGGGCAAAACATTATCATTTTCCAAGCTAACAATATTACTAATAGAAAATCCCGAAGTATCCATAAATTGGGAGAAAAAACTCTGAAACAAGACATTGCAGGAAGAAATGGAAGTCTTGGCAGTAATATAGAGAATGCGACCAATAGCATGTAGCTTCTGCTTTTCATGCACGAGAATAGAATAGTATTTCTCATAACCAATGGTGTTGAAAATCGTGTTGATGTCTTCATCGTCAATGATCAAGCTAACTAACAAACTGCTATTTTGCATGATAAGTTGTTAAAGAAGGGATAGAGCTTCTATTATAATTTCATTCTTCGGGACCAGTAACAGTATCATACCTCTCTGGTCTCTCGACCAGTAATCCCAGAGAGAGGCTTTGCTTTCACCCAAGCTATGCATCGGGAGATCTTCTCTATCCTTCACCATCATGGGTGGGAGGACTTTGGGCGCCATCCTCAATCAGGTGCACTGCCACTCATCCGCGAGTTCTACACGAATGCCGCCTTTTCAGAGGATCGGATGGTGGTCAGTGTCCGTGGCCATAGTGTTTCTTACTCATCGGCATCCATTCGAGCTGCTTTAAGCTTGCCATCTCCACCCGAGATGTGTGATTACACAGAATTTATCCACTAGGAGCCGGAGGGGATTGATTTAGGCATTGTTACTGAGCGCATCTGCCGACCTAACACCCCTGTGGTTTGGATTTTAAGTATGCAGATGCATCGGCCTCTTCACTTTGCCAGATCTTACCTCACCCCAGAGGCGAAGGTGTGGTATCATTTCCTTTCCCACCGCATTCTTCCCTCTGGGAACATGTCTTCAGTAACCAGAGAGCGTGCCATTATGATTTATGCTATTATGGAGAGGCGCTCCATCGACGTTGCCAAGGTCATTTATGACCAGATTCAGCGGTCTATCAGTGAGTTCCGCAGTTTATTCTTCCCATCGCTCATCCAGCTGCTCTGCCAACGAGCCCAGGTTCAGTGGGAGACCCACGAGGAGCTCAGTGAGGTCAAGCAACCATTATCTAATTATATTCTTGAGCGCTTTGGTGCCGCTGCTCCTCCTGCTGCTGCCCCTCGCCAGAGAGCAGGCCGTCGACAGCCTGTTGATGCCCCTCCGCCTGCACCTGAGTTTCATGACCGCATCACGGCCATAGAGGCCCGCATTGCAGCTATGGAACTCCATCAGGCGCGCCAGTCTGCCCTCCTGTCATGTCAGTACCAGTTCACAGTTCAGAGTATGCGTTGGTTGGCATAGCACTCTGGCCATCTGATGTGCTCAATATACTATGGAGGTATGAAGATGGTATGATGTTACCACACAAAGGCGAAAGGTTAGGAGGGTGAGGGACCTATGGATTTATCATATAAGGGTAAGCTTGAAAGGCTCAACCGATCCAAACAATGCCCGAATCATTTCCTCAATCATGCAACATCTAGGATTTCGCCTCAAAAGATATTCAAAACAATTTCTAAAGTATTCGAAATCTCTACAAGTCTATTGCATAAACTTTCTCTAAACAAGCATGATTATCAGATTCAAAGTTACCCAAGCATAATAACAAGATACAATTCATGCATAAGACGAGACTTAATTGTTTAGACAAAAATGAGATTACATAGGTATGCACAAGGACAAAAGAAGTTAAATTGCACACAAAAATCTATCATCGGGCAACTAAGGATGCTTAACGTCAGCAGTGAGGGATCAGGATTAAGTCTAACAGTATTAACAAAGTTTTGCAAAACACTCCCAAACCGAAGGGAAACAGTGTCTCCACTGGTCACAAATAAGAATACACTAAACAGAAAAGAGAAACAGAGAAGATGTCCTGGGTACATCAAGACTAAGAGAGGTCGTCCGGAGCAGCATCGCCGTCCTGGGCATCATCATCGGGGTCAGCAACAGCCTCCGGTGGAAACTCAGGAACTGGAAAGTCGTCCATCGGATGGCCAGAGCGCTCCGCCAACCAACGCATACTCTGAACTGTGAAATGGTACTGACATGACAGGAGGGCAGACTGGCGCGCCTGATGGAGCTCCATAGCTGCAATGCGGGCCTCTATGGCCGTGATGCAGTCATGAAACTCAGGTGCAGGCGGAGGGGCATCAGCAGGCTGTCAAAGGCCTGCTCTCTCTGGCGAGGGGCAGCAGCAGCAGGAGCAGCGGCACCAAAGCGCTCAAGAATATAATCAGATAATGGTTGCTTGACCTCACTGAGCTCCTCGTGGGTCTCCCACTGAACCTGGGCTCGTTGGCAGAGCAGCTGGATGAGCGATGGGAAGAATAAACTGCGGAACTCACTGATAGACCACTGAATCTGGTCATAAATAACCTTGGCAACGTCGATGGAGCGCCTCTCCATAATAGCATAAATCATAATGGCACGCTCTCTGATTACTGAAGACATGTTCCCAGAGGGAAGAAAGCGGTGGGAAAGGAAATGATACCACACCTTCGCCTCTGGGGTGAGGTAAGATCTGGCAAAGTGAAGAGGCCGTTGCGTCTGCATACTCAAAATCCAAACCATAGGGGTGTTGGGTCGGCAGATGCGCTCAGTAACAATGCCCAAATCAATCCCCTCCGGCTCCTAGCGGATAAACTCTGTGTAATCACACATCTCGGATGGAGGTGGCAAACTTAAAGCAGCTCGAATGGATGTCGGTGAGTAAGAACCACTACAGCCACGGACTCTGACCACCATCTGATCCTCTGAAAAGGCGGCATTCGTGTAGAACTCGCGGATGAGTGGCAGTACACCTGATTGAGGATGGCACCCAAAGTCCTCCCACCCATGATGGTGAAGGATAGAGAAGATCTCCCGATGCATAGCTTGGGTGAAAGCAAAGCCTCTCTCCGGGATTACTGGTCGAGAGACCAGAAAGATATGATACTGTTTCGAGGCTTCAGCAGAAATGAATCGCCTCCTGTCAAACTCAGGTGGGAAGGTCTCACGTCGCTAACTAGTAGAACCTCCCTAGCGTTTAGGACCCATGAAAGCTGGGAGAGAGTATCTGAAGAGAAAGAAGAAAATCATGAGGTCATATTGCATTTCACAAAAGATCTTAGGTAACATTTAACAATAATATGCATGTAGGACATCACGCCGCGAAATAGTTCATGGTAACGCCACAGCACAGATCATGTCGCGCAATGCTCGAAAATTGGAAAAATTAGTTCCTTGCCCTTACGTTGGCCAAAATCTACCCTTTCAGAAACCCAGGATCATTACTCAAAAGGTGATAACTAAAAAAAACTAAAATGCAACAGAAAAGAAATAAACTTAAACCTAAACATCCTTCAAACAAAACAAAAGAAAACAAAACACTAAAATACATAAGAGAAGGAAATAAAAGAAGGATAGAGGGTTACCTGAGATGGAAAGTGAAATAAACCAAGAAACCAAAATATGCAAGAAAATGAGAGGAAAAAAGAGAGTACTGGTGAAAATTTGAGGGAGGAGGGAAATGAGTTAACCGCGAAACTGTTCGTGTTTTTGAAAATTATCGAGTTCGTGCCGCGGCATGTAATTCATCAACGCCGCGGCATGTGATAAACTAAAACGCGCGTTTCAAATTAGGGCTCCACGCCTCGACATAGTTCCATTCGACGTCGCGGCGCTAAATCAGAATTCCCAAAATTTAATATTTACATACTTACCAGCGCCGCGGCACAATAATGTATCGCTGCGGCGTGGGACTTTCGGGAAAAAATTTGGCTCAGGTCCAAAAGCTTGGGCGCCGCGGCACAAAATGGGTGTTCGCAATGGCGTGATCACTGTAATGTCATGCCGCAGCGTGCAATAACCTACGCCGCAGCGTGTAACTCTCTGTTGCCAATACCTGAATCTCCCAAAGCTCAGGCGCCGCGGTGTGCACGAGTTGGTGCTGCAGCATGGACATCCAGTCTGCAAAATTTAGCAGCTTTTGTGATTCTGCTTCAGTTGTTGGTTCCTAGGACCCTCCATCACCTGTCAAAACATATCATAACCTTAAATTAGGCAATCGAGCTCCTCAAAAAGAAGAAAAACATGTGAATGCAAAACTAATTCACTAAAGCAAAAACAATGGAAACTTGGTGTCCCTTCAAAAAAGTTTTGCCTTATTTATAGTCCTGACCGGACTTTCTCTGTTTCAAATAGGCATGGATAAGGTGACGGAGGATTTGGAGCAATCCACTTCTCCTCCGCAATAATGCTTAAGTCTTTGCCCATTAACCGTAAAGGTTCTTCCAGAAGAAGGATCCTCCAATTCAACCGCACCAAATGGAGAAACTGACTTAATGGTGAATGGACTCGACCACCTTGATTTTAACTTTCCCGGAAATAGCCTGAGACGTGAATTGAAGAGTAGAACTGATTGGCTTTCTTCAAATTGCTTAGGTAGAATATGCTTATCATGTCAAAGCTTCGTTCTTTCCTTGTAAATGCGTGCACTCTCGTAAGCTAACAGTCGGAATTCATCCAATTCATTCAATTGCAGTAATCTTTTATCCATGGCTGGTTTCATATCAAAATTCAAAGCCTTCACAGCCCAAAAAGCACGATGTTGGAGTTCTACCGGAATATGGCATGATTTCCCAAACACTAATTGGTATGGTGACATACCAATAGGTGTCTTATATGTAGTCCGGTATGCCCAAAGTGCATCGTCCAACTTTCTCGCCCAATCTTTTCTTGCATTATTCACGATTTTTTTTAAAATCCGTTTCAATTCCTGGTTAGACAGCTCCACTTGCCCGCTTGTTTGCGGATGGTATGGTATGGTTACTTTATGAGTAACTCCAAACTTGGCCAAGATAGCTTTGAACTCTTTATTGCAAAAATGAGTACCCCATCACTTATGATAGCTCTAGGGGTCCCAAATCGCGTAAAAATATTCTTTCTCACAAAACCAACGACCACTTTTGCATCATTTTTGACAGTTGGAACTGCTTCCACCTACTTACTTACATAGTCAACCGCTACCAAGATATACTGGTGGTTATAAGATGATGGAAAAGGCCTCATAAAGTCAATTCCCCACACATCAAAGAGCTCAACCTCTAAAATTCTTTTCAAAGGCATCTCATTTTTCTTGGATAAGCTTCCGGTTCTTTGACATTTGTCACACTTCATTACCCAAGATCTTGAATATTTAAAAATGGTGGGCCAAAAGAAGCCACTTTGTAGAATTTTCATGGCAGTCCTCTCTCCACCATAGTGTCCTCCATATGGTGAATTGTGACAATGAGTCAAAATCTCTTCCATTTCTTCTTTCGAAACACATCTTCTCAGAATCTCATCTGATCCCCTTTTGAAAAGGTAGGGCTTATCCCATATGTAATGTTTAGCATCATTAATGAGCTTTTTCCTTTGTTGTGCATTGAAGTCCTTTGGGATCTTGTTAGCGGCCTTGTAGTTAGCAACATCTGCAAACCAAGGTGTTGCTTGCGCCAACATCAACTTCTCATCTAGAAATTTTTCTTGAATTGGCATCTCATCTACTCCTTGACCTTCCACTTGTGGGATCCGAGACAAATGGTCGGCTACCACATTTTCTACTCCCTTTTTATCTTTGATGTCAAAATCAAATTCTTGGAGCAGAAGTACCCATCTAATGAGCCTTGGTTTGGCATCCTGCTTAGTCATAAGATACTTCAAAGCAGAATGATCAATATACACAATAGTCTTAGAGCCAATCAAGTAAGATCTAAACTTGTCAAAAGCAAAAACTACAGCAAGTAATTCTTTTTCAGTCGTGGTATAATTTAATTGAGCATCATTTAACACACGACTAGCATAATAAATCACATGCAGTAGTTTATTTTTTCTTTGACCCAAAATGGCTCCCACCGCATAGTCACTCGCATCACATATCAACTCAAAGGGTAAACTCCAATCCGAAGGTGCAATGACTGGTGCGGTGGTGAGTTTTTCTCTCAAAACAAGGAAGGCATGCATACATTCATTATCAAATACAAAAGGTGTGTCCACTATCAAGAGTTTGCACAAAGGTTTCACAATTTTTGAAAAATCCTTTATAAATCTCCTATAAAATCCTGCATGTCCTAAGAAACTTCTTACACCTTTTACATTCATTGGAGGAGGAAGTTTTTCAATTACTTCAATTTTTGCCTTATCTACTTCTATTCCTTCAGATGTGATTTTATGTCTAAGAACTATGCCTTCCCTAACCATGAAATGACATTTTTCCCAATTTAAAACAAGATTAGTTTCTTCACCTCTTTTAAGAACACATGTTAGATTTTTCAAACAATTATCAAAGGACTTACTAAACACAGAAAAATCATCCATAAATACCTCTATAAACTTTTCAGTCATATCAAAAAATATGGATAGCATGCACCTTTGAAAGGTGGCAGGGGCATTACATAACTCGAACGACATTCTCCAATAGGCGTATAATCCGTAGGGACAGGTGAAAGCAGTTTTCTCCTGATCCTTTGGGTCTACCACGATCTGATTGTAACCGGAATAACGGTCAAGGAAGCAATAGAAATTATGGCCCGCCAATCTTTCCAACATCTGATCAATGAATGGCAATGGAAAATGATCTTTTCTTGTTTCTTCATTCAACCTTCTATAATCTATGCATATCCTCCATCCTGAAATAGTCCTTGAAGGGATAAGCTCATTCTTTTCATTAACTATAACCGTCATTCCTCCTTTCTTTGGCACTACTTGGACCGGACTCACTCATAACCTCCCCATTCCCCAACTTGCAAACTTATGTATTACATTATACTTGCCAAGTCAAAATTATGACAGATGGAAAAGAAATTACAAGAATAAACAGATAGAATAAGAAAGTCATTGACAGAAACATACTAGGAAAAAAAAAAGACAATTTTAAACGAAGAGTTTAACAGAGAAGTCATGTTGCAGATGGAATATTCTTACTGACCAGCTTGTCCTTGAAGAACTCAACCAAGCTATGTATAGTTGCACTGCCAAGAGGTTTTGATTCAATACATGTAAGCACCTCTGCTAGAAGAAGGATTCCTGAAGGAGAATTTCCAAGAAATATTCAGGGAGTCACTCTAAAATATTTTAAAGGTTAAACTAATAAGAACACAATCCACAGTCAAATAATAATACCATTAAAATATACATACGTGTGTACACACGTGAAGGTTATCTTCATAGTTACCGGATTCTCTCCCCAACCCTGCGAATTGCGTACCAATTCTCGCATATCAATTCCCACGTACCAATTCTTGGTACTTCGCTTGTAAAGAAATTCTTAAGAACATAATTTCAAGAAGTAACGTACCGCGTACCCGTACCACGTACCAGAGAGTATTGCGAACCCGGTAACTCTGGTTATCTGTATGCATGTATAGAATGTGTGCACGCGCATGAATGCATCACGTTTGTAATTAGTAAGTGTATACAAATGAAGGTAGAGATAATTCAATTGAATGCCACATTGGTCGTGCAATGGTAATTGGACTGAAATAACCACCCCCACCCCCAAATTGACATCTAATTCATAAAAAATTGTGTTCTCTAATTCATGATTTTACAAGGACATTGTTATATGTAAAAAAATCGGCAGCTTCAAAATAAACAAAACGCACCTCTTGCACGAATCATGTTATCTGTTGTGGTCAAATACATCTCCAATTCTCTAACCTCAATTTTCAAAACAGAGGAAAACCAATACACAAATTAAGCAGCACGAATGAATGGAAATTTTGGAAGACTAAGTGAAACATACCAGTGCTTCTATAGTTAAAGTATCAGTCTTTACGAGACCAACAATTACGTCCAAACTCGCAGCCCGTAGTGCATAAGAGTGATTAATGACAACCAGAGAAAGAGTCAAAAAAAAAAGTTGATTGCTTCAAAATAGGAGCCAAAAATTCAAAAGCTGAAGGAATGCATATTTGAAAATGGGAATTTGGAGAATAAGTAGTGAGTGTACCTGGTGAGTGGGAGTGGAAGACGAGTCAACGAACGAGTCAATGTGGCGAGTCAATTGAGCCCGTTCCGCCATTGTCGATGAACACATTGAACAGAGATAACAGGGGGTTTTAGAATTGAGAGAGAGAATGATTTTGTTAGGGTTTAAGCAGTTGAATTCGAAGACGCGGTGGCGATTGGTGATTGGACAAGCGAAGAAAGAGTCTTAGTCCTTGTTCGCAGTGGCGGAAAGGGATCGGAATAGGTCACTAGACAGAGACAGAGTGTGTACGTACAGACAAGACACTCGACTACATGCACCTGCAGTAAAACAAATCCCACCACTTGGAAGTCCTATAAATATTCCACCTATTATTTGTTTTGGTTGTTGTTTATGGAAAATGCTAATGCAAAAAATATAATAAATACATAAAGTGATTAAATTATATATAAATTTATGTAACCAAAAACTTTTAAGATAAGCTTACATAAATTTAATAAAAAACAAACTGTAAAAATATTTATTTGTACTCATGAATTATCAATTTTTTTAAGCTAAAAATCTCAATACATAGCTAGAAATTTGTTTAAATTTAATCTAATAATGTGTTGACACTTTATTAAAAGAGTTAGACTTTTTAAATAAATGTTATGATTAAATTTTTTTAACAATTTATCAATATATTATTAAATAACAGTATAAATTATTTTTACATAATAATAAATTAAAATTAAACTCACTAATAATAGGTTAAAATTAAATTTTTATTATAATATTCATCTATCTCCAGTAGAGCTGATCATGAGCCGGCTACAGCTTTTGATTTTTTGTCAAGTTTTGAAGGGGCCAGGCCTAAACTCAACACTTAGTAAATTTCTGTACAATACGAAGTCCAAAGACCGGCCCACAATCTGGTTAAGTTCAACCCACCGCCAATGTAACTTACATCTGACTGGAGAAAACATGCAACTTACGAACACTGGTGTGGTGCATTAATACCAAAAGGAAAAAAAATGCCGGAGAATAATAATACAGGCAGGTAGCATCAGAGAGACAAAACAAAATGCACATTTTTAGCACGTATCCCCCAAAAATATACGAGTTCTTTTTGCCTCTAGGTGGGACTACGACACAATGCACCAGGCCTCCTTGCTACAAATCTTACAACACAAACCAGCATGTACATGTCAAAATTTTCTAATGAGAGAGATTATTTGCATGCTTAGATCTTGAAATTTTCCTATTTTTAACTTATTCATCACAAGAAGCTTCCTCCAGTAGGTCAAGAAACCCTTTCTGAGTAGTCTTTCGAACTGTGGGTACATTGGGTTGAAGCCCATAAGTGGAGGCTGCTTCAAACTTTGTCCATAATTCCTTCTTCAAAGTATTTTCACCAGGACGTTTCCCCGTTTGAAACGAGCTTTCAGGCTCCTGCCACATGGGAGTACTCTCTATATGTGATAAGTTGCCACCAAAATAGTCTGCACAGAAGAAAATAAAAACGGCTACAATCAAGTATGCAACCCGTGTTATGCCAACAAGCCAAAAGACATATATAATGGATTAAGCACTACCTTGGTTACAAGTATGGTCTTTGGAAACATCATCTTTCAATTTGCTGAATTGTTGCTTAAGAACAGAATCAGTTATCTGTACACACGAGTCATTATCAGCCTTCTCCAAATCCAATGATTTCTCATCAAGTGGCTCCAGCAAAACACAAGTTTTAGGAGGTGACATGAGCCAATCTGGGGACGCTTCTACTGTTTTCTTTCCAATTCCTGATTTAGAAATCTGATGTATCCCTAAGAGCTCTGGATACTTCAATGCCAAACCCTGTGAAGCATCACTACCAGAAGATTCAGAAGTTTCTGAATCACTGTAATGAATCCCTACAGGAAACGGAGTGGACTTGCGAACCTTGGCATTGCCTAGATGATAGATTTCAGATATGGGTTCAAGCAAAACGCAAGATTTTGGAGGTGACATTTTTAAGCATGGAGTCATAACAATCATGGAGCTGTCTCTTTTAGGAAAGATTGGTGAAGAAATTAAACCATGCTCTTGATTATTAGCTTCTTCAATTGCAACAGGAGGGGCAGGTTTAATTGGAGTTGGCTTCATTACAACACTGTCCAGCAAATCAGTCATATCTCTAGATAAGGATAAAAAGGTTGATGTCCCAATAGCATTAGTGGAGGAAGCCAATTTATTGAACTCCGATTTAGATGGTTGCTGACGTTTGGATGATAATGCTTTTGATTTTGGAAGAGGTGTGAGCATAAACATTTGTCTACCTCTCTCAATGGTACAGTTGGCCCGCCATGACACAAGGGGAGAAGGAGAGACTAGAGAGTGCAACGTGATCTCTTCAGGACTGTCACAGACATTGCTTTCATCTCTATCCTCGTAAGAAACTGGTTTACTTTTCAAAGCCTGCTGCGGCTGACTTTCAGACACTACTGAGGGCAAGGAGAGCGCCTTCTGAAATCTTGGCACCCACGGCTGCATTTAGAAACAACACCTAGCACTCAGATGTGAAAAAGAGAATAAAAACAAGATATCAAGTGCAGAAGCAGATAGAGCCTTGACCTTTAAAGATGAAAGCATGCTAGACAAGACATGGTTGAAAGATTCAATTTCTTTTCTCCCCTCTTTGCTTACAGTCTTCAGTCTAAATGCTTGCACAACGATCTCATCAATCTGCCATTCAATCCATTAATTCAAATATGTATTCTGTTGCAAATGTCTTGGTTAATAAAGCAGTGTACTAAACTTAAAGAGGCATTTTGCTGTTGGTGAGAACTAAGAACCAAAAAAAAAGACAGGGAAATGCATTAAACAGAGCAAGAGGGGAACCGAGATTTACATATACTTTAGTTCTAATATGACAGAAGTCACAGAACCATGTTAAGATGCTCTAACATGTTAAGATTTATTTAATTCTTTTAAAAAAAAAGATCCTATCCTGAAAAATTAGAGATGCGGAGCTTAGTTGGGTCACTAAATAATGCATGTTAGCGCAATCTTCAGAAATTTCATATTTTGGGCATACCCATTACTAAGATGAATCAATGCAGACCAAAGTCATCTAAGCATGCAAACAAAACAAAAGCATCCAAGGAAAACACTTACGAATCCCAAAACGAAAACATTTTCTCCGTCAACAAAAATTACAAACACGAGCATGCCTTTTTGTTTTTTTCCTCTAAAATTGAAAAAAAAAAAAAATCAAATTGCTCCAGCAAATACTCCGAAACGAAACAGAGAAAACAAGGGAACTCAATTGAAATAGCCCTAGAAATAGAATTACGGTAGAGTAGATTAAAAGGGTACGATACCTGATGGAGAAGAGAAGAAAGATCGGAGTGAAGTAGAAGAAAACGATCGAGCGCGTCATCTTGTTGGACATTATGAGAACCCATCTTCTTCAAGTTCACAGATGTGCCACCGCCATTGTTGTTGGATACATCCCTCAGCGGCTTCCTCCCTGACTTCGCCTTCACTTCATTCTTCCGCATCTCTCTCTCTCTCTCTCTCTCTCTTTTTGAATCTATTGGAAGGCGGGTTCATAAAACCACAACTCAAAAGTATGATTAATATGAGAAACAATAATAATTGACCCTCAAATCGAATAAAAATAGATCATAAACCACTCTTAATTTTTATTTTTTTTTGGGCTGTCTTGTTTAGTGCCTAAACGCTTTGTATTGGATGGGCCGCAAGAGGCCCATACATAGATTCAGAGAACCAGCGGCATCCTCTCTTCTGCTGAAAACATACTTCAGAAAAGAAGCAGAGGAGAGATAAGTTTTGTGACACATCATTGGCACTTGGTAATCATTACGACCATATATATGTCTGTCACATGCACCGTTTTTTTTTTTAGGGATGTCACATGCACTGTTTTACCACGTTATTATTATATTATTCTATATTTTTTAACTAAAATATTTTATAAAATAAATGTTAATTTTGATTCAGAATTTTCCATTAGTCCTTTATTTTTCTAAAACATTAAAATAGTCTTTAACGAAATTAAATCTCATTAATTTTCTTTTAAAAAAATAATTTGATATTATTTAAAAGACTAATTTTATAATACAAATTAATATTAAATGACCAATTTAATATATTCATAAATAAAGGATTAACATAATAACATAATATTTTTATAAGACCAAGATAAATATTAAAATTATTTTTTAAAATAACATCATTAAACATGAATCAATTCTTTTACTTGAATTTTTCTACAATGCCGGCATTTCAAGGTTAAGCATTTTTCCCCAATGCATAATGGATCAAAATATCGTAAGGTAATCGGGAAATCTTCATCACATACATGATACATAACTATGGCGCCCCAATCCAAGTCCAAGATTGCTGGTGGATCCCATCAGATGACCAAATAAAAGTAAATATATATTTTAAATCTCCAAAAATAAACAAATCATTAGTTTAATCTTATAATAATAAATACTTAGACTGGTTAATTATTTCTAAATAAAAATATTTTTATAAAAAAAAAAAGTATGTAATTTTCGCCTTTATTTTCAGGTTAAAAAGCAGTTTGTGCATGCATGAAGCAATTCTTCTGCCATATGCAGAAAATTTGTTCTCTACATATCAATTATTACAAATTTGTTATAGGACAAAGGCAAACTTAAAACCTTAGAATGTAGTAACCACATCATGTCTTACCAATTACCATAACTCTCTCCATGAAACATAAAGGAAATATTAGAACAGAACAAATGCAAGGAATCAAAGAATATAAACATACATAGATTACTGTCAAATTACAACTTAAATCAGTACCAATAAGAGAGCAGTAAGATGAACCTTAGCTCCGTCATCACATATTCTAAATTACATCCAAAACTATCTACATAATGAAATGCAGTTAAACAAAATCAAGATATAGCATTTAAGATATTCAGGCAAATGGCCAGAAATAGATATTGACCCACCAGGTCCATGACAAGTCTCAACTCCTATGGATACATTACTATTACTATCAACCAAAAAAGGGTATAATAAAGAAAGGATACAGAAAAAAGAATCCTGTTGCAGTAGAGAGTGAAAAAGATCTTGCTGTGTAACTATCTTCCCTGAACAAGCCCACTGAATACCTGGCTATTCCCAGCTAGAGTTGCTTCCCATTCAACAGAAGACAGGAGAATCTGTGAGAGGGAAATCACAACTTGTTTCATATCAGGTCGTAAGATGGGATCGTCATCCACACATTGCTTTGCCAGCATGGCCATCTATGCACAGAAACCCACCAAAAGAACAAACAAAGAATGAGTCACAACAGTAAAACCTCATGCATATTGTTATCCCTTCAGATGTCACTTCAAAATAAATGGAGTCAGTTATTTCTTCAGACTAATAATATTGGAATATGAGAAATTACAAAGTTGTTTGGGTTCCTGGGTCATATATGGAAAAAATAATTACTTTAATTAGGCTCTGAGCTGGACAATCTTCAATTTTTCCTCGGTAAAAGATCAAAATACCCTAAACCATAAGCAAAATACAAGAAAATGGATACATTAATTTACCTTAAATACACAATCATGGGGATACAGATTCATCATATTAGGATCAATATAATCTCTCATGCTTGACATGCTCATGGAATCAGGTGAGTTCCTAAGAACTGCCAACATCTGCAATTTGACAAATGTCAAGGCAATACCCCAGAAAACAGTTGCAAGTTGCAATGGTAAAACACAAGGGCATGCCATCATAAATTAAATAAGAAGAAATATAGAGGTGTAAGAAAGTAC
The DNA here is from genome assembly GCA_023212625.1 of Styphnolobium japonicum. Taxonomy (NCBI): domain Eukaryota; kingdom Viridiplantae; phylum Streptophyta; class Magnoliopsida; order Fabales; family Fabaceae; genus Styphnolobium; species Styphnolobium japonicum. The sequence continues at coordinate 4,869,387 of JALBWW010000007.1, read as the reverse complement.
AAAACCGATAACTAATACTGAGAAAAGCACAGATGTTGCAGCCAAGTTTGAAATATAAGATGCAACAGAAAACCACAGAAAAGTAGTTAATAAATTATCATCACAAATTAATGGAGGTTGATGTTTATGCTTGCTCGTTATACAATAACTCAACTCAACCCATCTCAATAGGTTGATATTGACAGTTCATTACAAATTAATTAATAACATAAAGCCACTTTCATTCTAATTTGTAAATTTGAAATACTATATTGCATTATTACATATATTGTGTGACAAAATTATCTTTGCTCAACAGACTTATCACAGGACTTCATTTATTTATTTTTGGGGGATGGGTGTAGGGGAGTACAAATACAATTAAGTCATTTCCAGTCCTACTGACATTGTGCCATTAGTGCAGATATGATGAGATCATCATCCCGAGTGACTGCTAAAGTTACCCAAGCCCTTATAACATTTTCTGAAAAGAAAGGCAGAACAATATGCATGTTGAACCATGCCACACATATCACCATATTCACAATAATGTCTTATAAGCAAAACTTACAATGGATGCCAGTGAACGTCTTTCAGGATTTTTTGTCATCATGCCTTCTGTTCGAATAATTGCCTCCTTCCCTGATATAATTTCAAAAAGAACAACACCAAATGCAAAGACATCACTTTTGGTTGTCGCGAGGCCCTCACTCAAGTATCTGCAATATCAGAAATGAAAAATTCATATTTTCTTATTCTCTTTCTAAGCAGGAGAAATGAATTTGAAAAACTTGTTGGTGGGCATTACTTACTCTGGAGCAAGATATCCATATGTACCAACAACTTTGGTTGTTGAAATTTCTCCCTCATTTGTTTTCCCAACAAGTTTTGCTAACCCAAAATCTGAAATCTAGAGACAGAGAGATCTGTGAGAATCAACAAATGTGTAAAACATTTAGAAATGATGTAATAGTGTCTAAATCTGTTATTACCTTTGCTCTAAAGGAACCATCAAGTAAAATGTTGCTTGTCTTGATATCTCGATGGACGTAATGAGTTTTTGTGTGCTCATGTATGTATTCAAGGCCCCTAGCAGCATCAAGAACAATCTGGACCCTCGTGATCCAAGAAAGTGAGGAATGACCTATAAGCAAGACAAAAAAATGGTCATGAACTATATATGCATAGCTTGTTCATGCAATACGACATGGAAATTTGGCAGTCCTGACACCAATTGAAGTCTCATCATTGAACAATGTAGGAAGTTTCTCACAGTACTGACTTCCACTAGAAATTCCATTCAAGTATTTCAACACAAGAAATTGCATTATAGTGAAATAGCAGCTGGCTGAAACATCAATTATTAACTTGAATCTGACTCCACTTGATAGGCCCTGACTGGCCCAAACAAAAGGTACTGAAAATCTAAGCAATTGAAGACAATGAGTTACTCAAAAACATTGCAATGTCATTATTCTTCCACCCAACTAAAGTTCTTTGCTTTGCCTGTGCACAATCATTCTAATGATATTAGAAGGCCAAAGCATAAGGGTACTAACACACCCTGATTCTTAGTAACTAAAAGAATACCCTTAAGGGGCAAGTATATTGAGCTACTACATCTCAGCGGTCTCCAAACAAGACCAAATCTAGAAAATGGCAGTGCTGACTTGGTTGGATAAACCCTGAATACCATCTCTATATACAGGAAGAATCTGATATATACAGAAAATCTAGGAAACAATTAGAATGACATTTTTCTTGAGTTCAAAAACTGGCTATGTGGCGATACAAATGCCAATCTTGCCCTTTCAACTTTCTCATATCATTACCACATAAGAACAAATCACAGTGAGGAACACAAAGGACAAGAAGAACAATAGAACAAATACAGTCTCAAAAACTATTTAGGGTTTCAAAAGAGTGCTCTAAAAATTAATGTTAGTATGAGTTTGAACCCCTTAAACCTGTTGGGAAAAAATCCCCAGTGTTATTCTTCTTATTACGCAGTTGTACATCTCATCACAATGAACAGGCAAAATGCAGTAAGCAGTTAGTTTCCAAAATTGCTCTGTAGAAAGAATTTCATTAAATTTTCAAAAAGTTAAAATCTAAATATGAACTCATAAGCACCAGGTCCACACAGATAGTGGTGATTAATATTCCACACACCAAAGCATAGATGCATAATCTTACCCTTATTTTGAGGATCATGCAAATGGCTTCTGAGTGAACCCTTTTGAGCATATTCATAAACAAGGAAAAGCTCATCATGACTAGCCGCATAGCCGATCAATTCTACCTTGACAAAATTAATCAAAAATACAACTCAAATTTTTGAAATGTACCAAGCAATTGGCTCCAAAATCAAAGCATATCATTTATTTTGACCAACAAAGAAATTACCAGATTAGCATGATGAACCTTGCAAAGAACTTTCATCTCTGACATAAATTCTTTTGTTTTTGTAGCTGTCATTCTTTTAATAGCAACTTCCTAGAAGGATTTAAGTACACATAAAAAATGGTATGAGGAAAATACTTGCTTTATACTATAACAGACTTAAAGTAAACAGCCACAAACCTGGTCACGAAGGAGGCCATAGTAAACGGAACCATAAGTTCCATGCCCAAGTAGATTTGAATCAGAGAAACCATCAGTTGAGGAAAAAATCTCTTCATATGTAAAAACTACAGGCTTATCCATGTCGAATACGTCAGGCCCTAGAGCTGCAGTAACAAATGTAAGTATACTATTATTATGCATAAATTCCAATTTTAAAGAACAAATCATTAATATTGGCACACAGAGATGTATAATAAAACCATATGGTTATATATCTAAGTTCAAAGAATTGCATATATTTTGGAAGTCATACTAATAAGACATCTTCATGAATAATATTCAAAATATAAAAACAAGGGAGAGTATTTGTAAGTCAGATAATAATACATCTTACCTTTCAATTTGCATCTTAATGCGGTAAGAGTAAAACTAAGATGCAATTTAAGTACAACCAACATGACAGCAAGAATGAAAATGAATGCAAGTAATATAATACCCGGATATATGAATAAAGTTTTCTCATAATTTATGTCCTAAAAAGAGCACATATTCCCTAGAGAAAATTAAAATGTACATATCCATGCATACTCAACTATATTGGAGACAGGAGTCGCAGGACCATATGACCACCAATCATCCAGTGCAATATCCATCAATAACTCAACATACTCTGATAAAAAACCAGCATTAGCAGCAGGCAAACCCTCTCCCCTATTCCCACTTAATCAAATTTGGAATGGAATCTTTAAACAAATAAGACCACAAAACATTTTATGGAGTGTGCTAGAGAAAACAGACATCAAATTAACATGAAAACTAATATATCAATGAATGTTCTGCCTGAACCACTATCAACTTACATCATATACCTACAGCTTGCAGGCATTGATACAAAACTGCACAACCTAAATCCTCAAATTTTGAATAACATAATGGCATTCAGCATATTGTGTTTTTTTAATTTTAATTATATATATATATTTGTTCTTGCTTGCCATTGGAACTATGCATATTCATGCACAATACAGTACATGCAAAACATGATAACTTCAGGCTGAAATCATAGGCAAAATATACAGCTTGAGAGTCCAATAAGTTACTTGAAACTTTGGGAATGGTAATGTGATTGCTGGATTCACCATCAGTTTGCTTCTGGTCTACAGGTTTGCCACATATGTACCTTCCAGAACCACAAAAAAAACTTGGATTCCGAAGAATATGAAATTTATGAGAGATCTTGCCCTCAGCATCTTTTTCATGACTTCTGGCTTCAGCAAAACAATTTGATGATCTCAGGGAAACACAGAGAATTATGCTTAATATTATCAGAGCAAGACCGACCCCTAAACCCCCAATGATCCATCCATAGGGTACATGAGCCTTATGATTGATTTGATCATCTGTAAAAAAAAGTTTAAATAAAAGTGCATATTCTATTACTGCACAAATAACTGTGAAATACTGCACCTAGGTTGACAATTTATATGAAGAAAACCACAAAATAAAAAATTAGGGGAATCAGAAGACAAAAGCAACATAAAAATCACAAATGTGTGAAGTCCAAGAGAAACAAATAACTTGTAGTTAGCTACATGACAATATTTTTTTACTCATTTTTATTATCATTTAATTTGTCTGGCAAGATTCTAAACAAGACTTATGACATCTCCAGACCACTCTACCACCTGAGCCAAACCAAAGACTACTTATTTACCATCTGTCATAACTTAAGGCCCCATACTTAGCTTCAAATATAAGTACTTTTCAATGTGTTTATACTTTATAGCTACAAAAAGTCTCCTTCACAGAGATCTACATAGGTGTTACATGAGGCACTTAGCTTCACTTTAGACAATGAAGCCATGAAAATAAATTTATTCCATTTGAAGCGAAGTGGAAGTATAGACATCAGCACAATAATTTTTTCCTCTGGAATTTTAAAGTTTCGAAAAAATCAGTAAGAATCAGCTTAAACTAAAAGCACAAGATAACAGACTGTATGCCTGCAAACAAAATTTTAACCTCCATTAATTTGTACATGGATAGATACAACAGACAAACTGCGAATTCCAAACTAAAGGAAATAGAAAAACCATTTTCCTTTTTTTCAGTATATGTTGATCCATACCTGAAAAAATTTCAACAGATGGGGCAGGAACAGGAACTGGAGGAGTATCATTCTTCAAGGGATAAGGCTCACCGGGAACTGCAATGCAATTAAATAATTCAAAATTGCAGTCAGGATTCAGGGAATACAATTGGAATATTGGTTCTCCACAAGATATTGACCAGGGAATACAAACAAACCCGTCACATGTAAAACATTGAAGCAGTACATATAGGTACAGCAAATTGAATGAGCAGTTTCAGCTTGGTCAATTCAATAAAAAGTGAATATTGTCCAATTCATATTTTCCCAAATTAAACTGCATTACAGAATATATAACAACACCCCCCCCCCTCTCCCCCAGAAACTGATCATATTTGTCCCAAATGTGAAGTCTGCTTGCAGGATGGCAGAGTAAGAAACTAAAACATAACCGAGAGATAATGTCCCTCAACTTAAGCTCCTCTACACAGAAAATGGGATATTCTTCACTCTGCATGGAGAGACTAAAATAAACCACTCTTAACAATAATCTTTCAGAAAGATAAAACTATACTTTGCAAGTTGATTTAATATTCAAAATTATCTCATTTGGAAACAGAATGCAACAGGCCTCGTGGGGAAAAGACAAGGTGCGAAGAAAAATCGTAGGTTTCATTCCAATGCAGTCTGCAATCCCTCCAATCTAGTTCCTTGTCAGAGTGATCAAAGCACAAAAAATTGTCAATTCTCTGCTTTAAAGTATTTATAGCTGTTGATATGAGGTATTTTTCCATATATACATGAGTTTCTCAACACATTAAATGCTACCACTCATGACAAATCAAGGATTTTCCCAAGTCCCACCTACTTAAATGAAATCACTTTCATTTTCATTTGATAATCAGTTTGCTACATGTACACATAATCTTTACATATCTCATTTGCTGGTCGTTTTATGCCCTGTCTTGAAATTCCCATTGGGAAGTATCTTTGCCTTGGTGAACTAAAGAACACCTTTGAACACCTTTAAATTACGCTACTAAAAAAACAGCCCCAATTCTTATATTCCACCCAGTTGTTCTAAAACGAACAATATGCCATTGCATAAAGCAATATAGAACTAAAGCATCAACCAAAGGTCCAAAACTGAATAGAACCAAACATCCCTCTAAAACAAATATGCACACACATAAATATATACACAGGCACCTTACAAGAAAAGGGTTGAAGAAGATTGCAAAGACTAACCCGAATCCAGAGGAATATAATAAAGAGAACCCACGGAGACATTATCAGGATTATCAATGCCATTTATCGTCTCAATACTATCCATACTAACCCCGAACCGGCTTGCCAATGATTCAATACTATCTCCATCTCTCATGACATAACTCACCACATAGTTCCACAGTCCACTGGAGCAGCTACAAAACAACCTCAGTGATATAACAGCACCATTTCTTGCCCTCCGGGTTGTGTTGGGCAAGAAAGCAAGCCCATCATAGGCATCCATCACCAAATCATACACAAACCCTTCATTGGATTTTACAGTGAACGTGGTGTTAGATACATATTTCTTGATACCAGCAGCACAAGAACAGTTTTTCCTGATGAATATGTAATCCCAGCCATTGCCTTCAACAGTAATGTCACTGGGCAACACATCAAACATGCTCTCTATCACCCGCAGCGTCTGGTTTGGTTGAGGCTTAAAGGCCAAGAAAGAAGTGCAAACGCGGGTTGTGTCCGTACAGTTCATGGGGGTCAGGTAAGAACTGATGCAGTGAAGGTGAAGCAGAAAGAGAAGAAAAAGTAGCAACTTCAAATGGGGTTTCCGTACCAGAATCATTGCTTTGCAAGAAGCCAGAATATTTAGTATCTGCAATAAATGATAAGAATTTTGAGCAAAAGGGTAAAAGGAAAGAGTGGATGGAACCACTGTGCATTTAAGGGATGGAACAGACCTTGATCCAAAGAAAATAAGCTATGGTGGAAGAAGGAAGAAAATAAAGGAGGAAACTTGATCTAAGTTTGAAGGCAAATGGTACAACAAGTACAAATTCAGTTGAGGAAAAACATAAGCAGAAACTAGAAACCAAGTTATAAAATTCTGATGCAGACTTGCAGCTCCAACTTAAAAGAACTTATTTTGTTCCTTTTCTAAATTTCTTTGACAAAATAAAATTTGATGAAAGATGATAAAATGTAGAACAAAACAAAGGAGAAATTAGAGTCTGAGAAGAGAAGTTAAGAAAGACACTTGGAGGGTATATGGTGATGGAATGGGAAAAACGGGTTTCTGCTAAATTTAGGAAGCAACAAGAAGTTAAGGAAAAGTGTACTAAGGGGGCTTGAAGTTGAAGGAGAGAAGAAGAAAGGACTGAATGGACTGTAAACAGAGCATTTGTTTTCTGCCCTTACTGATGACTCTGGTAAACCGCTTACTGAAAGCAGTAAAAAGAGAAAGCGACCCTGTAAAGAGAAAACTTTCAGAACCACCCACCTGGAGAGCAGATGCTTGTTTGAAGAGACATTATCTTTCTCTTTGACTAAACCACCCTTCGTTCTGTGGAAACAACAACAAATCACCTTGTAACATCGAATTTGTATGAAGATTTAGCGAACACTAAAAGGCAAGTAAATGACAAATTAAACTATTTTATTTTTTTATGAAGTTCTCAAAACTAATTAGCCTCTTAGCACACTATTGGGTCGATAGAAGTATTGATTATGAATCGATACAAAGTTCATTTGAATCAAGATATGCTATGAATATTTATTATTATACCAATGAGATTTAATTTTTGAAATAAAGTATAATTTACTCATCATATTTTATGTGAACTTTATTTTACTCACGTGCGAGTAAAGTGTAGTTTTTCAAATGTGTTAAATTTTCTCGTGAACCATAATATTTGAGCATTTAAAAACTTTAAAACATAATAGTTATACATATTATATAAGATATAAACACGAATTGAATAGTTAGAAAAAAATTTCAGTGACATTCGTAGTGTTATTCAATATTTGTATAAAAAATATATGTGAAGTTTATAAATTAAAGCCCGTATAAATATTATTATTGAAAAAAAACTGAGATAATAAAATTAAAGGAAATAAATATTTACCTCTTTTTCTTAAATGATTGGATAAATTTAATAATATAGTAGATACTATGTGATCTTTTGTTGAATTTTAAAAATGTATATGATCATTAATAGTCATGACATTACTATAAAATGTCACAAGCACACTAAAATGACTAGGGCACTAATTACGTTAATAAAACAAAAGTGGGGTTGTGAGTATAAATGCATTTGTTGGGAGGAAAAATGGTAACGTCTTTATTGAATTTCTTGCTCCTAATTAATATCAAATTTAGGAAGATATAATGTCAATTAATTTATAGTATGTAATTTTCTTTTATGAGCACATAGTGTAGTGTGTATTTTTTGTTCACTTGAGAAGTAACTAATTACAATTTAAATGTAAGACTTTTATTCATATAAAATAAAATTTATTTGAATTTTCTTCTACTTTAATGATTTATTGAATAATTATATTTTAGTTTTCATTACTTTCAAGTTACAATGGTATATTTATCTCTATGATTGGATGGCTCAAATTAAGTAATTATTCTTCATTTCTTAATTCTGATAAAATAAAAACGAAAAGGAAAAAATGTTTATCATTCATAACCAAACTACATTAGTTTCACTCATAAAAATAGTTTAAATAGTAACTAAACTTGAGTTTAATAATTAAAGAATATTTACAATATTAAAATTTTAAGCCTATTAAAAAAAACTTATAGAGGGAAGTAATCTCAATAACTCAAATAGTATCATACTTAAAAAATATAAAATAAATGGAGAAGACAAAAAAAACTTCAAAACAAGTGATGATTTTATTATAGCGACCTTCTAATAGCAGTAAAAAATAGGTAAACAAAAATTATTTTTCTTTAAATTTAATTTTAATTTATTATTAATGTAAAAAAATTTACATTATCATTTATTATATATTGATACATTATTAAAAAAATTTAAGATAATTTTTATGCTAATTAATTTTTTTAAATAATTTAATAATATATAATTAAATAATAATATTAAAAAATTATACTAAATCAAAATTTAACTCATTTTGTTTTAACTAAAAAAGGGAAAAACAATTCATTCTCTGCTGTGTGTGTGATGGCATCGAGTGGAATTCCGAAAATGGTGTGAGGCTAATATGGGAATTGAGCAAGGTTACGGAAAGGGTAGACACAAACAGCGGAGAGCTGGCAATAAGCAAAAAGGAAAACGACAGTTTTGTATAGGGTCCCACAAAAAAGTGTTTCCAATGTTACCAAAAACTCGCCTAGGAGTTCTCGAATCAAACGGAGACTCGTCTATAATAACGTAAGAACTCGTTGACCTGCATATTTTTTGACTCGCTGCAACCGACACGGAAAGGAGGAGATATGATTCTGTGCTTCTGATCTGGTTTTACCACTACACTACAGAAACAAATAAATGAAGTGGGAAGAATTAAAATGAGAGATTCAATTAAATAATTATAAAATAAATTTTAACTTAAGAATTATTTTAATATTATTTAGTGACCTTAAAAAATTTTAAGGTAAAATTAATAATACATCTTGAAATATATATATATATATGATTGTATATTATTTAATTTAATAAGTACAACTTGGTAATTTTAAAAAATTATAATATCATAATTGAAAAGTAAATATATTTTATAATATCTAGATAAACTAAAATTTTAAATTTATTTTTTATCATTAAAGTTTTAAAATATTTTTAACATCAGTTTTTTATTTATAATGCCTTGAACAATCGCTCTATAGAGGAAGAATGATTGCGTATAAATCTGTGGTATTCTAGCAACGGCAGCACAGAATGGACAGTCAAGGGAAGCCGATATATTGGAGGGACATAAAAATCGGGGACTTGGGTAGGCCCGCACGTGGACAGAAGACAACTGTAAAATATACATATATTATTATCCATGGGACACAGAGATCTTAACCTGCACCTAACAAATTACATCAAAAAGAACCTCACTGAAAAGATATTAAAAGTGGAATTATAATTTTTAAATATCTGTTTTATCACATCATTAACTTACTTATAAGTAGGTTACAGCTTACAAGGATCAGTGTTCAGTGATAAAGATTTTTGGATAAATTGCAGAACGTTTAGTGTCTAACAAAAACATCAGATAACTTTGAAGTTTCAATCTCTCCTTCCACATAATTTATTATAGTATGACATCGAAAAAATAAGAATAATGTATGTAGAATCATCCTTTCATATTTTTCAGAAGAATATAGAATTAATATTCATATTCTTAAGAGATTATGGCCATAATTAAGAGGGGGGAAACGCAAATTCATGGTATAAGAGTGATATTCATTGCCATTATAAAACAATTTATAATAATCTGCACCTGTCTACCATACATAATCAAATATCAGCTTCTAATTTGATCAAAAGTCTATCATATTTTATTTTATTAACCAACTAAATTCATAATATAAACTTAAAAATGCTAAAGGTTTCAACATACAAAATCACACATATCTCAATAACATATACCTAACTCAACTTATACATAATATTATTAACGGTACCAATTAAAAGATTATTAATACTAATCATGAAACTTAAGAAATATTATATCAATAATTAATAGCATCAGTCAATTTTCAATGTTTTAGCTCTATAGAAAAAATGTTTATACAAGAACCAAATCATTTGGATTTTGACATTACTTCGGTACTCATTTTCCCTCATAAGTAATGGTATTTAAGATGAGTTATCAAGTATTCATTAGTTGTTGTTTATATTTAATAAATTTGCAAACATTTATTATAAAACTAACAGTCAATAAATAATTAACAACTCACCCTAAAAATTATATCCATCAGGATACCATAATAACTCCCACTAAATCTAACAAACATAGTTATCTTTAATGGACTATCATTATCAGATTTATAAATAATCTTTATAAGTTTATAATAGATTAAGGCCACAGTTAAATGAGAAAGATATTAAATATATATATATATATAAATATTTCATTTTGATATATTATTAATATAAATATTTTTATATTATTAAAAGAATTTAATTATGATAATAATTATTTAAAAAATTAAACTCTTTTAATGATATATATATAAGAGATAATACAATTTATTTTACAAATAAATTAAAATTAGGGTGTTGTTATTGAACACTCGAGCTTCTGAGCGCTCTAATGTTTTAATCATTGATGCCTCTATTTATCTATATTTTGAGATATGTGAGTTTTTCATTAAAACTTAAAATAAAAAATAACAATATATGCACTCGAATGTTTAATAGCACGGCCAGGCTGGCTCAAACGTAATTACACAAGGCCAATGAAACTCTTGCTTCCTAAAATTTTCGGCCTCATAACTACCAACTCTTTTGAGCTACTCTTGACCATGGCCTTAAAATAAAAATAAAAAAACACAAATAAATCGCATAATAGTTATCTCCATAACCATTATAAAACAATGTCCAATAGAAGGGAATCGTTTTCAAGTTTTCTTAAAATATGCTTACCGAAGAGAAGAAACTTTGGCCTGTCTCAAAGATATAATACCTAATCAACCTAATCTGTGGAAACATAATATCAAACCAAAGCTTGAGCGAAAAAGTTGGGGTCCATTAGTTACGTCGATTGCATGTGAATTTGGCTGGAAATCCTTCCAAGCCTAAATCATTGTCCACAACCACAAGCCATGAGCATGTGTACGAACCATTATCATCATACTCCAACTCATTATTTACGTTTTAGCATATAATAAATTAAGTAAAAGCTATTGATATTTTGCTATTGTTTTTGTAGTTAGTAAGTAATCAAATCACCCCCATCCAGGCTGGAACTGTCGTACAGAATAATATGCTTCATTAAGATGTTCCATTCTACTATTTAATACCATCCCTCTCATCCACAATGTTCTTTTTTTGTTCTAAGGTCCCCACAACAGTTGGATCTTGTCTGCGAATGCCCATCACAATTGCGTGAAAAGTTTGCCCTCTTTGGCATCCCTTACAAGAAGGTGGGTCTTCGATTTTGGTAAGTTTCAATTATGAAATTAATGGCATAGCTACGTTTGGGATATTGTTGTTGTGACAAGAGAAGAGAGTTGGTTAGATTAATTGCCTCTAACAAGTTCATTTACAGCACAATCACTCCACGATTTATAATATTTCATTTCGAAAACTCAATATTAAATAACAATATTTGCAAAACACATCTTAGAGAATAAAGTGTTGAGTCGATTATTACTGATAAAAATAAATTGTGAATATGTGAGAATTTATTTTGAATTATTATATATTATACTTTAAAACAGAGAGTATATTCAACTATTAAAATACACTTCTACTGGCACAAGAGTGGCATATCAAGTCACTGTGGTTGGTTGGTTTATAAATAGTAATTAATAATATTAATTACACATAGTAGGTATTGAATTGCAATGAGCTAAGCATATTTATGATTATGGCATTTTGATGTTATTGTAATGACACTGGGATTGACATTGACGTAATCAAGCAACTTAACAAGGTAACGTGCATCACAATCAAGTTGAATGATGCCCAATCCAATGGGCACATACTTTATTAAGATCTGGCCACAACTCGCACCACTTACAGACGGATAACTTTTCAACATGGTTGTCAGTTGGGACCCAAATATTCCAAGTCATTAACCCGAATTGGAGAAATTGTATACATTATATATGGTAAACACTTTATTTAATATTTGATATGTATAAAAATATTAATATATATATATAATTTTAAGTATATTTAATATTGAATAAATTATTTATTATAAGCGACCTTTATCTACAAATTTCTTTCGATAGTAGAAACATTAGACATTGACATTCATTTCTGATATTATTTTTTAAACAATTTAAAAATTCATATTTTATTACATTACGTAAAATTAAGCTTGTTTTATTTCAAGGAAAAATACAATTTTACAATCAAAAGCATTGCAATTTGCAAACATCCACTACTTCAATGGATCTTGTGTCCAACATAAATGCATCAAACGGTCCCCAACTAGCATTCTAAAGCCAAATCTGCACCATCATTCCCTTTGAGACTCTTACACAAATTGTGTTATACAGTGTGGAAAATTCACGGTTAATTTGTCTGGGACAAAATATTCCCTTAATTTGGTCCAAAACCCAAAGCTAGTCGAACAACAGTAATGCACCCGTATGGTATAGCCAAGTAGGAGAAGAGAACGAAGATTTCATGAAATTTTTTAATATAATAAAAGCATACCTGTAACATGTTACATGTGTATAGTTCAGCCCATAATGAGAAACCCATAATGAGAAGAAAAAAAAAAGGAACAAACTTATATGGGTTGGAAGATGAACAACACAGACAGACCAATTTCACATTTTTAGGCCTTCCAAATCAAGCCGTTAAAGCCCATTTCAAATTCAACTAAATGCAAAGAATAGGAAAGCCCAAAGCCAGTGACCAAAACGATTGGAGAAGCCCATAAATTCCACATCGCTTCTTCTTCCTACATACATGGCGATACATAGGGTTTGCAGTTTCACTGTACCCAGCCAGAATATCGCTATCCCTCCATAGTTTTGTTTACGTTACTCTCGAAATCGTACGATAAGGTACCATTTTACGTTCTTTGCTGGTGTTTTGGATTACTATGATTGATTTCCATTCGTTAGCTGGAAGACTTTGAAAAATCTCTTCAGGGTACTTCTAAATTGCATTATTCTTATTTGAAGTTGGAATCTAAATTGATTCATTTTTCATATATTTATATATCACCAATCATCAAATAAATATAATTAAGTCTTCAATATATTTTGGATTGATACATCTCTGAAAGCCTCAAGATACATTTACAATTGTACAATAATACACCAAAGATATTTTACGACAGATAAGGAAGATAAATTAAGATAAAAATTATCATTTGACTTCCTTGTAATGTGCAAATAACAAGCAGAGACTTTTCCACAAATGCTGATGCTACTTATTTTGGATCTAGTAGAGAGATTTTTTTCTTTTTTTAATAACTCTCACGTGAGTTTCACTAGGAGGTATGCTAATATGGCTGCCCATCACCTTGCAAAGGTGGTTATATATAAAGCTAATCTTCATATTTATTATGATATCTAAGCATGTATTAAAACAATTATCTTAAATGAAATGAAGTAGTCTTGTTTTTGTCAAAAAAAAAAGTAGAGACTTTTCTATTATCTAAAATTGAGCTTTGTGATTTTTCAAATGTGCATCTTTTATTTGGGGTAGAGTAAACATACCTTTTGGTCTTCTAAAAATAAAGTGTTATTTAATAATAAATATATTAAAATAGTTATTTGATATTATAAACTAATTTGATGTCAGAAATTGACATTAAAAAATTATTTTAATCTATTTATTATTAGAAGATCAAACTAATAATATTTATATTTTTAAAAGACTTTCAAAATGTATGTCTACTCTTTAGAATACCATAATTATTTCCAATTTTAAAAATACTACTCTATCTATTAAATATATATATATATATACCTAACTTCTCGAAAGCAGGATAGTCTTGGTCCTAATTCTGGTGCATAATTTGAGAGTGCTTTACCATAACATATGTACCTCACAGACCACTGTTTAATGGCAGAGGGTATTGAGTTTTCTGCTTTCCGGCTGTCTATTTTTACTAGTAAAAAGGATTAAATTATTCCTTTGACATTGTTTCACAAATGTCTGGGAAATAAATTTAAAATTGAGGTTAAATATTTGTTGCATGCTAAAGGCATGTTTGCTTCAGGTAATACAAGCTTCTTTTAACTGCAATATTTTTAGGTAATATATATACCATTCTGTTCTAGATAATTAGATGATACTGCAGTCTATCATCTGCAATTTAATGATTGTTAATAGTTTTAAGAAAGGGGAAAAACTTACATATTGGATCCAATTTTTTTGACGTGATGCATCTACTTCTATATCAGAGCTTCTCCTTATATTAAAATAAATAGACTCTTTGGCCTGAAATAATGAGCAATTGCTAATTGACTTTGCATTTAATTGTTCATTTAATTTTATTTACGCAGTAACAAATTAAGGAGAGAGATAGTGTGAGCATGGAACTACTTGGATCTGATCTGCTTTTGGAAACACAGCGAAGTGTTCGAGTAGAGACCATGATGGTAATTATACATCGTAGTCAGATAGCTAGATAAGATTTACTGCAAATATTGGAATCGCATGAAGAGGAGGCAGCATGAATTAGATATCGCTAATGCTTTATGCTTGTCCCAAGCTAAAGGAGTAAAAGTAGTGTGTATATATTCATCATTCGTAACTTATTGAGTCTACGCAACTCTCTCTCTCTCTCTCTCTCTCTCTCTCTCTCTCTCTCTCTCTCTCTCTCTCTCTTAAAGGTCTCAAAAAGTGTTGGTTGCATGTCATTGCGACGCTTGCTGAAATACTTATAAGTTTTAAAAAAAAGTTACACCTTAACTAGTGTGTGTTTAAATTAATTTTTTTTTTTTAAATTATGTTAAAAATTAATTATGTGTATAATTAATTTTTAAGAAAATTAATTATGTTTATAATTAATTTTTAAGAAAATTAATTATGAGAAAATTAATTTATATTTACACATATTAATTTATAATTGATTTTAAGATAAAGAGTTTTGTTTAGATTGTATAAAAAATTTAACTTTATGTATTAAATTACCAAAAGATATATGAAATTATTGAAAAATTTATTTGGTTGAGAACAAATAGGTATTTTTTTCCAAATTTTTTTGAAATAATATCTAAAATCAAATAAAAAAAGCTCAAAATAAAATATTTTTAAATAAAGATATTTTTAGTTTATGAAAAAATAATCTTAACTTATAATTAATTTTACAGACTTTAAACAAATAAAATAACTTTTAATAAAAAAATAAATATTTCAAATAATTAATCAAAATCAAACACATTCTTAAAAGCTAAAGTTTTTTTGTTTTTGTTTCCTAGAGTATCCCTAATTCAGATGGCAAGAGATTAATTTCTCGAATATTGTCAGACGTCAAAAGTAGGAACCTCTTCCAACTACATTTTTTTATACTGAATCATTTTCACTTGGACCAATGCAAGTTGGTCTAGTGGTAAGCACCACTCGATTCAATTAAAGTGATATTAGAGCCAAGGTCACAAGTTCGATTTCTACAAAGGCACAAATTGCTTACACGTATTAGGAGGGAATTGTTGGTTGTAAGCTAACATTTTGCCTATGGGGTTATAGTTAGAGGTATCAATTCAGGCTGGGTAACCTGTATCAGGCTAAGTTAATTTAAGGTTAGCTTGTGACAGCCTACAATGTGTGCAAACTAACAAATAACTAGCCCAACCCCGACCCCATGTGAGTTGGCTCATGGGATTCCCCTTCACTTTTTTCCCCATATATATAACAATAAGTTATTGATAGATAAAATTTCTACATCAACCAAGCCCACAAAAATTATGTATGCAAATTAGATACAAGTATAATGGAGAGCAAGCAAACATCATATATAAATTAATAAATGGAGAAAAAAAATAAGAATGAGATGTATTGACTAAATTTGATAGTTCAAACTGAAATTTTCTTAGTTTAGTCATCACTTTTCGTAAATTAGCCCATTTTAACACCTTTAGGACTCATAGTCCCAGAAAGGCACAAATTGCATGAGGCAAGTGTTGAGAGGGAAATTGTTAGTTATAGGCAAGTATTTTGCTTTGGCAAGATTCAAACAAGATTAAAGATGACAATTTCAATCCACCCCAACCCGCATAGGGTGGGTTTAAACCCGCCCTACAACAGGAGAGGAGCGGTGAACGTTTAAAATGTGCTGCGAGGTGGGCGGGTTTAGGTTTAAGGTCTTTCCACCCCTACCCTATTTGCACCTCAATTATTTTACAAAGAGTATGTTTCATACTTGATGTAACTTGAGATTTTTGATACAGTGAGTAATTTTTTTAATAATTTTATATTATATTGTGTATTATATAATATATGCGGGTAAAATGCAAGTAGGGTTCGCGTTTTATTATTTTTTTGCGAATAAGATGCAAGTTTTCATTTATAAAACTCACAGAGCGGGTTGAAGATTCATTTAAAAGGTGAGAGGCGAGTGTCCCTACCTGCCCCATTGCCAAACCTAATCAGGATTGGAGTCAAATCAATTTGTAACACTTGTTCATCTCTCTCTCTCTCACACTCACTTTTAGTTATAATTATAAAATTATAAAATCTTTAAATATTTTTTTATTTCTTTAATAAAATTTTTAAAATAAAAAAACATTATGGTACTTTATAATTTAATAAAAAATATCAACTCAAAATGAAAATGAAAAACAAATAAACAAATGTTTATATAGTAAGGATGCACCTGAAAATGCATAAGTTTTTTAAGGTACTGCACTGATTAATGGAAAGCGAAAAAAAAAAAAGCCATATACGCTGGAACATTATTATAAAAATTGGATCGGATCGCTGATAAATTGATAAATTGGTTAAGTAATTGATCCGGATGAATCAGCTATATCATGAAATTAAAAAAAAAAAACTCTTAAACTTTTGAGAAGTCATAACTTTTGACTCGTTTATTCAATTTAGACTAATTATATGTCTATTTCATGTAACTTTTTGAGATCTATACCATATCAATTCAAATTTTTTTAAAAAAAAACTTATTTTCTAAGTTATGAGCATTTTAATAAAAGTATTTTTTTTTATGAATTAAGAGTTAAACTTTTTTTCTCTTTTAAAAGTCATCATTTTTATCAAAATAAAAATATTTTATTTATTTATAATAATAAATATTATCATATATAAAATATAAAATATATTTATATATAAATATATAAATATTTATTTAATTTTATATAATTCAACTAACAACTCAATAATTAAACTAATAACTCATTACTCAATATCTGACTAAATCAACTATGGATCCGAATTTATTAACTATAAGCCGGAGCATAACCACATCAAATGGCAGAACAAAACAGTTATCTGTTCAACTAATTTCAGTCGTCCAATTAAAAGATTCATCAGACAATTATGTCATGTAAGCAACTACTATGTATCTTGTGAAGAGTATTACCAAAAAAATTGTATCTTGTGAAGAGGACGGGGTTACCAGCAAATACTAGAGGAAGAGCATAGAGAAACGAGAGGGGAATTCCATTGGAAAAGACAAAAACATGATTCAGAGACCAGTGTACATAGAAATCTGCGTATTCTGCACAAGAAAAAAAATAAAATTAGTACTCTGCATATTCATAAAAAAAGGACAATGTTTTACATACCTATTAATAAAATAGTTACATAAATTATCGATGATGTAAAGTGCATCGAACATTAATTATTAATTATTTGTAACTAAGTGATCTAGCCATTTCTTTTTCAATCTATATTAATGATTTAATCGTGCACAGATGGGGTTTAGACACCCTTGCTTTTTTTTAAATTTATTTTAGCGAATTAATTTCTTATTATTTCTTTTTTGGTGTAAATGAATTGCTTATTTTTATTTGTGACTCTAACTTTATTTACCTAATTTAATAATTTTTTAGTAAAAAGGCTTTCCGAAGTCGTGACTTCATTTCATTTTCATTAATATATTGTATTGTATTCAGCAAAATTAGGCATTTTGGTTTATATTTTAACCAAAACAAAAAAAAAAGGAAAAAAGAAAAGCAGCAAAAGTGATTCTCCTTTGAGCTGTTAAGATCAGATTTGAGAGCTAACTTTTTCAGTTTTTCATTTTTTTATTATGAAAAAAGAAAGAAAAAACACTTAACTTTTTTGTCAGATTTACGTATGGACAACCCACGTCCGAAGGATGATTCGTTTCACGACAGCAAAGGCACCAAAGTGTAGCTTATGATGATGGAATGGCGCTACACAAGATCATAGCCAATTCTCATATCATCGTATGGGGATACGTGGAGCGTGGACAGAAAGAGAGAGAGAAAGAGCGCAGAACAGAACAGAGTCGCTTACAGAGGAGACAAAGGTCATGGGATCTGCATGTTTTTATTGCAGAAGCCCTGCAAATATGGATCATGCAAATCCTCTCCCTTCCAAAATAAAAACAAAAAAAGCAACCATGGCCATCCCATGATGCCATCCATCAATTTCTTGACATATCAAAAGGTCACCAAAGTTTTTGTTTTTAAAAAAAATTGATTAAGCCCTCAAAATGTATATCTCTAAAGTCTTATCCAACCAACTTAACCCGCACTTAACTAATTAGCTTTTGACATTAACATTAATCAACATCATTATCAAAAGGAAAAACTTTGGCTCTGTTTGTGCCAACAAGGACTTGAGTGTGCCGGTGTCCCTCTCTCTTTAACTGGACTTTGAAGTGGTAACTAAACTAATTCAGTTTGACTCATACGAAAAAGAAAAAAGGTGCAAAATTAATACAACTTGACGCAGTTTCCAGGGCATGTTGGGGTAGTGTGCTAACAAGGCAAAGGCATTGTAGCTAAGCTAGTAAGCCAGCTAGTATGTGTCAAAGGTTCTAAAAGGCTGGAGGGGTATCTTTAGGGGAGGTCAGCACAGCATGCTTTACTTCCCGTGCTAAACAACCTAACGTTGTTCTAGGGGCTCTCAGGTTGCTTGCGTTATGCTCTAATTCCGGTCTTGTTTTGGGTTCTTGGGCAAGGGGAATCTCTCTGGTTTGATCACTCTGTGCCTCTTTTTTGCCTCTTCTGAAATACCCTCCTTCTCCTTTAAAAGAGGAAAGACTAAAGAGAGAGAGAGAACCCACTAAGCGTGCAAATAAAAGATTTAAAGCTAAGCTACTCAACAATCCCATGCTATTATAGCTCCCTCTACCTTTGCTTTTAGCTGTGTTTTTCCTTTCTCTTGGTGGGGTTTCTTTTGAGCTGTGATGATATTTTTGTTCGGGCTCCTAGTACTTTGGTGTTCAAGGTTTTCCACTGGTTGAAAGCTTTTTAAGGCTTATTATAGGTTCCCCTGGCAGGTGGTTCTGATATCAAAGGTTCAGCTACTTTTTTCTATCCAGAAGTTCATAAGGCCAAAGAAGCTATTTTCCCCCCTCACAATTGGAAGATGTGGTATTTCATGGATTTGAGCTGTGGTTAATTCTAATAAGGGTATGTGAATTCTATTCTATCTTCTCTAATACTATCATGTGGTCTATTTCTTCTGGTGTGTGCTTTTAAACCCAGCCTTTTGGTATCTTTTTGTCTCTCACTTTTGGTTTTGTTGCATTAACCAGTGGAGGGTTGCATATATTTGGTGGCTAGTAGTACGAAGAACAAGTCCATTTCCTTGCAATAGCGTGTTCATTTGAGGCATAAATGATGGATGAAAGGTCAAGAAATGAGGAAGTATTTCCTCAGCTGCTGGATTTAATCCCAAAAGACAGAGAGTGGCACATGAGCAGAGACGAAGGAAGAAGCCACAAGTCTTCAGAGGAGAGGAAACTGGAGCTTAGACTTGGTCCACCTGGTGAAGACTGGTATCTCAATGATAACATCAAAAACGTCAACAGAGAAAGAGATGAATCACATTCACCACTCTCTCTTCGTTACTTCTCTATCTTTCCTACTACAACCCGGAACACCGAAAATGGGTGCCAAATCCAGAAAATTTCTACCTCTGACAACCCAGCTGGGGCTATTTTGCCCTCTCCATGGGCTTCCACATGCTACCACCAGGGGAAGAGCCAGCATAATCAACACCACCATGCTAAAGCTTCGTCATTTCTTCAGTTCCCATCAAGTCCACAGAGCATGCCAGTGATGGGAAAGGATACGTCACAACCCTGTCGCCCTAAAGTGATAGACTTGCAGAATGCAGAGAAGAAAGCATCATCACCTTCTGCAAATACAGCTGTGCCCAACAGCTCTCAGAAAAGGTACTCCAGCTTTTCTCTGTTGTATCTATATATATTCATGCCCAGAGTCACGTTTGGTGTTGTTGTGGTCCATGCAAAGCTTTGCGTTTCTACAATATATTAGATCTAGTTATAAACCCTGTTTCATTTCACTCTCCCTGTTGCACTTTTTAGTGCAAGAATCAATTATGAAGTTTTTCATTATTATTTGAAATATGGTTTCTGAAAATTTGCGTAGCCAATCCTCATCCACAAAAAAAGGGGCAATTTTAAGCATTGAAACCTTGTATTGTACTCTTCACTGGCTGGTTTTGTTCTGTTATACTTCCTTGCTATGTTTGCTTCAGAGATGTCTACATCTGATTTCTGATGCTATCTGTCATTTATTAAGTGCCTTCGTTATCTAAGTCTTCCTTGAAATTTGACACTGGCATGGCATGTGAATTTCTGACCCTGTCTCTATTTCGGTATTTCCTCCCCCACCCACCCCCCTCTCTCTCTCTCTCTCTCTCTCCGTGTTTATACTTTTTGGGTCACTCGTGGGGAGATGGTATTTTGTTTTGGTTGGTGGTTTGAATAAAATAAATTAGAAGTACTAAATATGAGAATTTGAGTGGGTTGTAAGCTTTTGCTGATATGCTCTTTATCACCCCCCCTTTTTTTCTTCCTTTCAGTAGTGCTTATTATTTTCACTGTTCATTATCATGCCTAACTTTCTATATGGACCCACCAAAAACAGAACTGCTCCTGGTCCAGTAGTGGGTTGGCCTCCAATTCGTTCCTTCAGGAAGAACCTTGCAGCAAGCGGAAGCTCTTGTAAGACACCTCCTGAGTCCCAGCATCATCAGCATGTTGTTCCACACAATGATGCTTGTAAGAAACCTATTGGCAACTCGGGTAAAGGCTTGTTTGTGAAGATCAATATGGATGGAGTTCCCATTGGGAGAAAAGTGGACATCAATGCTTACGACAGCTATGAAAAACTCTCCTCTGCTGTTGACGAGCTCTTCAGGGCCCTCCTTGCAGGTAATATTCGTGGCCTTTAGTTCAATAATTGTGCCCCGTGTGGTCAATTTAATCACATTTGTTTATTCATTTGTTGTTGATATAATTGTTTGAGTGTGGAAATTTGTTTCTTTGGGAGTGAGAGCTAGTCTTGACAGGTATTCTCCTTTTGTTAGCTATATCCTTTGACCAACTGGTAAGCATGTTGTTGAATTTTTGGCAATCTATGTGCGCTTGGGTTGGCTATGATAATTCAACATTTAAACTTCCTGGTATTAATGTCAACCTTGCTCTAGTGTAATAGAATGTGCATTAGCTTATGGTCAATTTTTTTTCACCAAACAGATTTTTAATGTAAGATTTCTAAGTGCCCCTTTAGACCATTTTGCTTTCAAATGTTTTTGTTTTTTTGGGCTTTGCCTCTTAAGATCACTTCCAGATTGTGATAATGAAACCTGAGGCAGAGATAAAGTTATCTCACTTTTGTCTTTTTCCACTGCTGTTCAGCTCAAAGAGATTCCTCTGCTGGTGGAATTCACAACAAGCAAGATGAAGAGAAAGCGATTACGGGTTTATTGGATGGAAGTGGGGAATATACTCTTGTCTATGAGGATAATGAAGGAGACAGGATGCTCGTTGGGGATGTGCCATGGCAGTAAGCATCTTATCACTATGGATCTGATGCATTATTATCTTATTATTATATTCAATATTATATTCCATCATTAAATGTTTCAGGGCCAATGCCAAATTAACATTTGTTCTAAAAACTACAATAGCGATTAGTTGGATTCTTGTGCTTAACATATATATATATACACTATTCACCTTTATTTGTTGTGAATAAATTCCAAGCACTACATGCCAAACACTAGTATGACTGTCCCCTCGCAGAAATACAAATAAACTACAAGTAACTCTTGCAATTGGCTTTTCCCTATGCTATTGTTTTGTTTTTGTTTTGTTTTTTGTTCCTTTTTATGATTTTGTTATTGCTAGAAAACTGTGATTAGTTGCTATGATTGTTATTATATGATTTGTTTTTAATGTGTATGCTTGGCAGCATGTTCGTATCAACAGTGAAGAGGCTGCGGGTGTTGAAGAGTTCTGATCTTTCTGCTTTTACCCGTGAGTTGGAGTCTCTAACTTAATTGAGTGAATTGGTTAATTATCCCCCCCCGCCTTCCCTTATTTTGTTTTGGTTGTGATCAATGATTGAAGAAACGTTCTTTTTCTCAGTTGGTAGTAAGCAAGACAAGATACCACTTGACTCGGCAATGAAATGAAGGATGAGGCTATTTGAGGTCTTCTTCCCTGCTGAAACTTGAAGACTGTTTTTATTTGACATTTTGGTTCCTTTCTCTGATGAAGATCAGGGAATGAAATTTTCAACTTCTAAGTAATGTGTATTAATGTATCTTGTTTTTAATCGAGATTTGAGTTGTTTATGTATTGCAGAAATAGGGTAAGGTAAACTTAACGGATGTGTGTACTCATGATTTACTGTTGAGTAGCCATTAACTTGTTTTGGCTTGTATTTTGAGTCTCCCTTTTGTAGATAGGGTTGTTCAATTTCCGCATCATTTTCATATAGTTATGGAAGAAGCGCGCCCAGGGTTTTTCACCTTTTTTTAACCTATCAAAATTTGGGTTACATGTTGGGATAATTTTAAGGATTTAATTTTGATTCAATAAAGTTTTTTAACATTATTATTATTTTTAAATCATTAAAGGGATAAAGGAGTTTTATTATCATAATAATAATTTAATAAATTTAACCCTTTTAATAATATGTTAATGTATCATTAAATAATAGTGTAAAAAATTTTTAAGCTTCATCAAATTTAAACTCTAATTTTTAATCTCTCAAATTTCATTTACTTTAACAACCAAGTGAATTTCATCAAATAGAGAAGTTTTAACCAAGCGAAATGCGATGGCAATCTCTAATTGTCTCGTGCAATTTGGGGCGATTTTTATTCTTTATCTGCATTATGGGTTGTACAATGCTCTATGCTCCCATTGGGACAGTTCTTTTCTGGCCAAAGGACATGGAGGATTACACGCTTTATGTTCAAGTGGAGTGGACCAAGAGCCGCACCTACCACATGCAGTTCAAAAAGAAGCAACAAGCCAACAATTGACTGTTTGTTCCTTTTTCATTCACGAACTACATTTCTTATGCTAAGTTGATAGAATATGACTTCCACTATATTGGTATTGGGGTCTCTTAAGGTATAGATTATAGGGTTGTTCGAGGTGTGGACACTCACTAGGTAAAATATCTCACTTCAAAGCTTCACGGGCAATACTAATTAATAGTAACACCTTGAAGCGAGAGTCAAGGGGAATTACATCCATCACTATGGCCATAAGTAGAAATGGGATAGTAGGAAGCGATTTGGGGAGAATTCAATGGTCATTGTTGTTGAGAGGTGCCTAACTTGGATGCCCAAGTAAGAGACTGGCCTTACTGCATACAAACGTGGGGTGACGGTTGTCTCAGCTGCTCAAGGGGACAAATGGGAAAGGGAGAATCACTCATTCGTGTGGCTTGAAAGAAAATTATTTTATTTTGGTATGTGAATAAAATTAATTAAGTATTAAATTAATTTAACTAATAAATTACATATAATTAATCACGTGTCAAATATTAAAATAAAGATAAATTATTAATTAATTGTGTATAAATTATTTGTTAAATTAATTTAATATTTAATTAATTTTATCTACAAACCAAAATAGAATAGTTTTCCTGAAGCTATACGAATGGTTACTCTCCCATTGGAAAACACGTTCTTAACTTTGCGCGACTCAAGTGTACATATATGTGTATGTTATCTATAGCTTCTGAAGGGAGTTGGTGTAGTTTACACGTTGGTCTTCACAAACTAGGTAGGACCCAATTTTTAAAGATTAATTAGGTACCATCTTTTTTTTTTCTGGGTTGATTATTAGTTATACTTTATAAGCTCCTACTAATAATTGTTTAACAAATCACTCACGATACCAGGATCATGAAGAAGAAAAAATGCAGCGTATCATAGCAAACCCAATTTTAGGAACTAGAGATGAGATACAGTACTTGGTTTGAATTTGGTCAGACCCAGCCCATCAAGTAACAGCTGACCGGAATGCTTCCTGACCCAACTCTTTCTCTGTTTTAAAAAATGAACCCCCCAAAAAGGGGGAAAAAAACTCTTCTACATTAGAAATGGAATGCTACTATTTTCCCAACTTTCCATACAAAATGATAATTGATAACTTGTGATTGATTTAAGACTGACAGAGAAATGATTTTCTTAATCAAACAGAGGAATGGTAACAAAAACACAGAATACCCAGAAAGGAAAAACATCACTTATGAATGGAAGGAAAACTGGCATGTGCTTGAATGTCAAATGCATGTCTTTAATTTCAAGTTAGTGGGGTTTCTCAATTTTCTGCTATTAACATGGTGGAAAATAAATCGCAATTAATCAGTGTCAGAATCTTCAATCAGTCGAATATGTGCATAAATCAAAGGCAACATACATACATGGAAAAGGGTTCCATGCCTCCAAATTCTGTTTTTTTAATTGAAATGCAAGCGTCAGACACGAAAACTTAGAAGAGAGTAGCAGAGAAGGGAGGTATGGCAGGAAGTAGAATGGAGAAGGTAATGATTATGCTTATGAGCACAAGCTCAATTTGCCCCTCCAGTGTTCGGTGATGCTCCTCCTCCAAGGCATCCTTGTGCGTTTCTTACATGCTTTGCCTCAACCTCTATTATCTGAGATGCAAAGTCATGCCTTCTTGGGACTAGATGCAAGTCGCATTGTAACTTGCCAAGGGAAGCAATATTAACTTGCTGATGATATTTAATATGTGCCAACAATGCAACTATATATAAAAAAAGAATGTATCAATGCTGATGCTGCTATTCGATTTCTTGTATAATTATAAATGTTGCAGGAAGTTATAAGGAGGTTCAGCTTCATTTACTCCAAAAATAAATGCAAAAGGTAAGTATATATACTGCATTGCTCATAAGTCATATCAAAAAGGTGGCTGCATAAACACACATTACAAGTTTCTATTGCTCATTGTGTTTCATTTGAATGCTATTTGAATATATATTGGATGACCAACCCCCAGTGGAATCAATAGTAGTAACAAATTAGATTAAGTGAAATTAATCCTATATGAAAAAAATGTATATTCTAGAAAATGTAACTAGTTATAGAATTGGAAACAGTTGTAGTCAGTAAACAATAGAGTTGAAAAGGTTGGTCAAAAGATTAGTGAGATATATCATACCAATTTAACTCCAATTCAACCACAAAGAAATCTTTATATTAGATAAGAGGAAGAGAAGCCCGTGCGTGTCTTGAGAACTAAGCGGGAGTTACGTAAGAACTTGCATGAGAACGTTATATATAGATTATGGTCCCGGTCAGGTAAAGATTTGATTGCCAAATTAAATAACTTTGAATAAGAGCGAGAACCTTGATAATCACTGAGTAACTAAACTTCTAATCTTAGTCCATGATTATTAGCCAAAATACATAATGTAAAGATCTCGTTATCCATTCAAAAACTCAATCATCTAAAACGAGAAGTATGTCAAACGAAGTAGGATGAATTATTCTAATTGCGATTCACAGAGATGAGTTCTAAGGAAACCAACACATTTTTATACTCTCACGTGGGCCAAAGACTTATATTTTATACCAAAATAAGCAAAGAGATTGATTAATTAGGAGCATCGTATATAGATCAAAACAAATAAAGATGCATATATACATGATTCACCCAGAAGGCCAGAACCATATAGCTAGGGAGAGAGGAGGAGAGGGGGGAAGTAAAGAAAAGAAAGAAAGAACATTATTTACAAAATTATCATTCCAAGACAAATAAAACCCAAATCTCATAAAAAGGTCAAACATATTATGCAGGCGAAAACATGAAATATATATATATATATATATATATATATATATATATATATATATATAAAGCTGATTTCCTTCGTTCTAATAGCTAGCTTCTATTTAAATCATATTCTTGTAAGGTTAATTCTGCATAAACTGTAATAGCCTTCTTATGGTACTGAATCTTTCCGGAAAAGTGGAACAAAAAATACGTACTAATTAAGTATAGGCTTCATCAATAATTTGCCTGGCTCAGCCTGTGTGCCGTAGCTGTAGACGACAGTATGATCAAGTGAAAGATACAAATCAAGGAGTCATCACCTTCACCTTGGGTTCTGCCATCTCTGGAGTTGTATCCACCATAGTTGGAGGATAGTTTTAGCTAGAAAAGGCTCTGCAGCCATGGGATGAAAGGAGAAAATTAAGGCTTTGTTATCAGTGAGGAAGAAAAGGTCAAGTAATGGGGTTTGGAAAACAAGGGTGCTTGTAGTTGCATATATGAATAATGATAATGGATCACCAAATGGTAACTTTTTGTCCTTTGACCCAAGTCACCCAACCCTTCCTAATTCTATATTCTTAGCCAAAGAAGTAATGATATATGTGTAAGTGGGAATCCTTTCACTTTTATTTTTTGGGTTTTATATTTTTGCTTTTGGTTTGTTCGGAGTTCAAACTATATGCAGGCACTCAAAACCACATCCTTTGGAGGGTACTGAACTCGTGCTCTGGCGCTGCAGAAAAATATTCACGTCCTTTATATGTATATTGAACCATGATGATTGATGGATATGAAATTATGATTATGAACACTCACGGGAAATAGTATTGCACAGCCTTATTTTTAATGTCATGAAGATAAAACACTCTATAGAATATATTGTACTATATATATATATTGTAATATCTAAGTTTATTAATCTTTCCTATTTCTGTAAGTGGGTCAGGGTTCTAAAACTTGTCAACTAGGGTTTGATTTCTCTGTGGACCAATAAAAAAACAATGGAGTATTCGGGGGAGATGGCAATTTGGGGCACTTTCACCAATATAAGATTCCAATGGGGAGCCCTTGTTAGTCAAAAGATAATCACTATGTCAAGCCTCTACTCTTTTGTGCTTTGGAATCTGGACAAATTTTTTCTTTTCATTATTTTGTTTACACACAAGAAAACTCTCATAAAAACATGGACACCACAATTGGCAGACGCACCTTCTGATTCCCCCCCCCCCCCCTCTCTCCATACGGACTATAGAGTACTGATTTTAGAAGCGTTTTCAAATAATTAAACTATGAACTTCACGAGTACATATTCATTTGCACATAACAACGATGTATTGTTATTGTTTTATAAATTCTAACTATTTCAATAAGATCATTATTAAATCCTTAGTCTGAAAATAACTTCTATTAGATTATGAAATTATATTTACCCTCAAAACATAATATGATCTGCATTATTAAGTCACGGTTCTATTTCTTTTTCAAAATGAAATCATTTCATTGTTGTTTCCCATGCAATTTAATTATGTCGTACTAACCACTGCCATTCATCACTACTTATGTCCATACCATGTTCATCTTCTTTAAGAAACGTATCCATGACAAGCTATCAAAATCGCAAGAGATGGAAGAGTCAACTTTAACCTTTATTGAAATAATGAAATATTTGAACAAAACCCATGACAAGCAAAACATGGAGAAAAGCAGAGGAAGAGACAGACTAAAGAGAATATGAATTATGAAGCGGTAGTTTTCATGAACAGTGGACCACTGCAGGCAAAAACAACCTCCACAAATTCTGCAAATGTCTTCAGGAGGAACATCGAGTGTGGCTAATTCCTAATGGCACCTGAAGGCCGAAATAGGACATCTAATTCATCTCAAGAAACTAGAATAGTGTCACATGGCTGTTTCCAGGTCCCGCTTTTGCACATTTGATCCAACTTTATTGCTTACAACTTACAAGTACTTAATCCAAAAACTTCGAAGCAAAAGGTATCCTAACTAAAATAGAGACCCTGGTGGCCTGAAATATGATGTCAAGGTTAACGAGGTAAGGAAAGATTGTAGACATCTTCTGAGAGAATATAATAAATGAATGTAAAGAAATGAAAGTGTCAGGCAAATATTGCAAATTGGCTTAAAGGAAAGATACATGTACAAGTCAACCCTACCAAGGCCCAAGACAGCAGGGGTCATAAATGAATGGGCAACGACCTCAACAAAAATAATTGATACAAACTCCAATATCCTGACCATTATTATTAAACCATCAAGTTACTGGGAATGAGAGGCAGCAAGAAGGGCAGCACCAATGCCTGAACCATCATTGGAGTGCTCAATAACAATACTTTCTGAGACAGCTTCACCAAGCAATTCTTTAAGGGTATTCTCTAGGCACTTACTATACTCAGTGTAATGCTCATACAATCCACCATCCATGGCTATCACGTTCTTCTGACTCTCACCATCATTGACGGTGTCTTTTCCCAATTTCTTCAAGATACCAAAGATGCCAGCGGCAGAAAGACGAGCCCCACGGGTGGCAACAATGTTGCAGAGCTCAACTACCACCTTCCTCACTTCCAGGGAGGTATCAGATATCTAATGTTCCAAAAAAAAAAATCAATTTAACAAACTGTAAATGGCATTGAGACCTTATAACTGCAAGTCTCAACATGAATCACAAGTTCAAATAGAACAATATTTAATATGTGAACTGTGTTCTCTAATTATAAGCACATAGAGAACCTCTATATCTCCATTAGTTGAAATAGCTTTCAAAACATCATTATACAGGTGCTATTAAAAATCCTTCCCAGTAAATCTTTATCCACTTAGTATAGAGAAATTGCTCAAAACATATACCTCCAAAATATTCTTCAGTTTGCTTCCAACCACATTGAGATCAGCAGATGAGTCATGATGCATTGCAGACATGTCAGGTGTCCTGCACATCCAATTCTCATGGTCATAATGTAACAACTTTGATGACACTACCAGTAATTACAAGCACAGCAATCTTGGAATTTAAGAATCTTATTAAATCAGGACCTAGTGTGAGAAACATTAAAACATTAAGTATCTTTGATGTAACTAGTAACTAGTGAATGCTCAAAAATTTCACTATCTTCTATCTTGTCTCATGGTCAATTAACTTAAAGGACAAGCATAGTGAGGTTCTCATAGCAAGAATTGAAGAAATAAACATAACTGAGATGCTCCAGCATATGCATCTTGTAATAATATTTTAGCTCACAAGTCCATCAACATAACAATTTTTATCCCAAATCTGAGGTGGCCGATGGTCAAAATTATAAAAAGAAAAAGTGAGGAAAAAGTGATAAAATCTTATTTTTGACGGGGATGACCTTTTGCATCCTCTTAATCTACCAAATGGAAAAAACCATACTTATTGGAGAGGATGCAGAGCATCGCATTTGTGGGTCTGCTGCTATAGGTGGAGTTTGCCCCAGATTTATCGATCTCTGTTTGCGAGAGATTAATCATGGTTAAGGGAATAAAAGTGGCAATCAAGCAGAGCACAGCTTTGTGGGTAGATGATGGTTTAGAAAATTTAAAAGATAAGGCACTACGTAACCCATTGCTTTTGCTGCAGAGACTTGCCCCATGTAGGATGTGGAAGGAGATTCAGTAACCCATGTTAATGTTAGTCAGGAATGAGATACTCCAACATTAAATAAAGGAAAATGATAGAA
Organism: Styphnolobium japonicum; assembly: GCA_023212625.1. NCBI lineage: Eukaryota > Viridiplantae > Streptophyta > Magnoliopsida > Fabales > Fabaceae > Styphnolobium > Styphnolobium japonicum. The sequence continues at coordinate 4,839,150 of JALBWW010000007.1, read as the reverse complement.
ATAAATGTTCAGGGACAAAATTGAAGTTTGAGTGAAACATTGATGACAAAACCAAATTTCAGCCAAAAGAATTTAGAGGTCTAGACTAATCTGGATGCAAGTCAAATCCTTTGTGTGTAATACGATTTTAAACATGTTCTTTGTCCAATCTATCACACCTTTAATTTTATTGGATTTATCATTGTTTAAAGGATACAATGTCCATATTATAAATTAAACAGAGAGAACTTTAGCAACGTTATCAAAAGTCATGATCCAGCATGATGCTATACAGTCTACTATAATTCTTAAATTAGTATAGCAGGGGAAAAAACACCAGAAACAAACCATGATTAAGTTTATAAGTAGTTCAGAAACAATTCTCACTACAAGTTTGATAAATTCCTAATTGTTAACATATTTCATATATTATACTAATAGTGATTTTCCAAAGAGATATGTGCCCTTGTATCTGTAATCATTTTTTTAAAAATTTTTTTGACATATTATTAGAAGGAAAGAAGGATTACAAAGGAGAAGGATGATAGATAGCCTCCTTAACAAAACGGAAAACAAATAAAACCATTAGTACAGAATAACTAACCAATCTCTCTGCATGTCTGATTGTCTGCCAAGGAGGTGCTCCAACCAAAGACACCAAAGAATTGCATACCAAGCACACATTCATAAAAATTTTCATCCTTTCTCCTCCCAAAACCTCTCAACTAGATAAAAAAAAAACTGCTCCAAATTCTCGAGTCACACTAAAGGTTCACCAAATAAGCTGAAAATCCTACTCCATATGCGAGCGGCTGAGGGTCAATGAAAAAAAACCCTCATATTTTTTCCTTCTATTGCTATGAAAACCTCTTCAGCCTTATGACACTCCTTGTAAAACTCTCCCCTCTAGCCACATCTCCTATTTCTTTAAGAGAGAACAAAATCCTAAAGGATCCTTCTCTACCCAGTAGAACAGTGCAAAAGAATCCCTTGCACATTCAGTAACATCACTAACATGCAATCGAAAAATACAACCACCTGATAGGATATTCAAGCCCAAGGGAGAACCACACCCCAAAAGCTAGCTATTAAGGTGGAAGACCCAAAGACTTAAGTACCACTCCACACATTGCTATTTAGCCAATGTAGGACTCTATCATAGCACCGCCCCAGAAGAGCTGACACCCTTAGTGGCTACATTCTGCACAGCAGATATGGAAGGCCTTCTCCTCGGCCCCTGGTTAGCCTCGGACAGGTAGCCCTTTATGCAAGGTCAACAGACTACTTTAATACCAACGATAGGATACTCAAGTCCAAGGGAAAACCACATCCTAAAAGCTAACTATTAAGGTAAGAGAGTCAAGGACTTAAGTACCACACTACACACTGGTATTTAGCCGATATGAGACTCTATCATACCAGAGCAGACATCCTTGGCAGCTGTACTCTACCCGATAGATCCGGCAAGCCCTCTCCTTAGCCCCCAGTTAGCCCCAAACAGGTAGCCCTTTCCGCGGAGGTCCTCTGATACCAATGATAGGATACTCAAGCCCAAGGGAGAACCACACCTCGAAAGCTAGCTATTAAGGTAAGAGAGCTCAAGGACTTAAGTACCACTCTACACAATGGTATTTAGCCGATCTAGGACTCTCTCACCACCCTCTCCCTTGCTTCAATGGCTAAACACAACCACAAAATACAGATAAAGATTGTTACTGCTATGTCAAACTATGCTCCCTTTTCTGAACAGGAAAGGAAAAAGAATTTGACTTACCCCATACTATATACTTTGAGAAGAAATAATGAGACAACAAATTTTGTCCTCTCTCTTCTTTTTTTTCTTTTTCTTATTTACTTTTTCATGTTCTTTGGAACCAGAGAATGGCATCTATACAGGAGCACAAAGGGGATGCAACCCATGTACAACTTATAACTGTAATCATAATATTCAACATCATTATACACTACATAGCAATCAACGAGGCAAGTTTTTGTTCAAATTCAACTGCAAGGGGGGAGAAAATACAACCGAAAAAAAATTGAATCTCAATAACAGAATGGCTAGTCAAAAGCCTAACACTATACCTTAATATGAATGGAACTTTCAATTTCGGAGGAACAGTATCACCAAAAAAGCTAGCTTCTTCAGCCATTTTGCATAGTACTCTACGAACAATTTCTCCCAAGTACATACCAGAAATTATCTTCTCAAAAATCTGATGTATGGTTGAAAATTTCAGATAAAAAATTATCTAACCTCATTTAATAAGGCACATAAGATGGAACTTAGAAGTAACACAAACTCACCTGTTCACCAGGGTTTAAACTCTCAGCATCTAATGCATAATCATACTCAGTTAATGGAAGATGTGATGACCGAAAGTTTCCCCACTCCATGTTGATAACCTGCAGTCATATATTCAGAGAGACTTCAATATTTATTCTATCGTTCATATCGATTATCAGATAAGCTGTAGCCTTTGTTTAAGACTACACACTCAACTGAAGGAAAGTAAGACAGGAACTGCTCACCATTTCTCCAGACTTGGGCAAAAGACCATGCCATTTTGGTATCGCTTGAGCACGCTCCACATATGCTGCATTTGTCCCAGTACCTAAAATAACAGCAGCAATGACATCGTTGTTTGTGTATCGACCTCCTGCTAATGTCCCAACTGTATCATTGACCTAGTATACATACTGAAAATAAGTACAGAATAGAAACATAATACCCTGAAAAGGCAATTGCCAGAAGATTTAAAAGTCTTGTCATTTAGTATCATGCAAAAGAGTCCAAAAACTTCAATTACCAGAGCTGCTACATGCATATCAAGACCTTGTCTCTCAATGGCTTTTGTCAATTCTGCCACAACATCCTGGCCAACCTATGAAACGAAAATAAAAATAAGATAAGTATAAATGGAAAGGAGAAAGAGAAGTTGCTCCTCAAGGCTCAAGTAACCCAAAAGTTAATAGATATCAGCTTATTATTGATTATTGTATATTTGAGAATTTTGAGTCAAGGGCAAGACATGATTCAATCTCTCCCACAGAGAAATCAGAAAACCAAGAAGAAAGATGGGTTGCTCTAAACTTGCTCCTGAGATTATATGGATTACATCTAGTACCAATTAACATTTTGTATGAAGTTATGATTATAGATTTGAGCAGATCATGTGAGTTGAAACATACAGAAAATTAAGTCGTCTTCAATGGCTATCTAAAACCATCAAAAAACAGCAATTCAACATACTTTGTCAGTTACTGCATAACTTCTTTCACAATGGAGAAAAAAATCAATCAATATATAAAAGAAACTCATTTAACTCATAAGAATACAGCAATTTATCAATGCATACCTCCAATGGTATAAAAATAGAAAATTTTTAAGGGGCATGTTATTCATATTGTTTTTACAGTTATATAAATTTAGTTTTTATAATTTTTTATTATTAATGACCAAATACCTTTTTCTTTCTTTCTTTCTTTCTGTTTTCCCGCCCTATGTAATTTTTAGCATTATCTTCAACATCAAATAGAAAAGAGAAATGAAAATGTATTGATATATATGCAAGAGAATAAAAATTATGAGAAAATTATTTTCTGATTGAAATATCCAGTTCTTGCGATTATAATTGATTCAAAGGAGCAGATTGCAACATCAACTAATCAATCCTTGATAAAATTACAAAAACAATAACGTATATCTCTGAAGTGCTATAATTTACATCACTCAAGGAGATAATCAATATAAAAGAATGTAAAAGGGCAGCAAAGCAATCAGGATTCAGGATTAACCACATCATCAATGGAGAAGCCTTTCGTCCACTTGATAAGGTTCCCAGAAGCAATTGACGATTGCATGACAGGGAAGGAAAAGGTAAAACCTAGCTCCCTCTGTCTACCAGGAGGAACTTGAAAATCTTGACCTTCTTGGCCAACAAATTTTGCAAGCTCTGCTGCAATATAGTCAAAGAGTGCCTGAATCACATTTTTTTTAGATTGGTTATACTTCTCATATGGCTTGCATAAAGCAATTATCAATAGTTAGGAAAAAGAGTAAATAACTGTTGTTAGGAAAAAATAGCATATTATAGTTGCTAGGAAAAAAGGGCTTACGTTTGATGTCCCAACCATCAAATTAGGAGGAATTGACACCTCAGTAAATTCTTGACTAACAATACCACCATCCTTGCCTCCCAGTTGCACACGCAATACACGGAAGTTAGTTCCTCCAAGGTCCAATGCATAAAATAGTCCTTCCTCATTCCTAAAAATGGGAGGGATACATAAGAGCAACCAAACAGTAATATTCGTTCACCTTCTCTATAATTTCAAAGTGTTGAAAAACATATATGAGAAAAAAATCCATTCACTTCAGAAAACTTTAGATGTTGATGTATGAAGTATTACGGACTTAATGCTCCTGCACAACTATTTACAGAGAATATAGCAATAAATCCCATAAATGTGAATTCATTGGATATTGTATCTGAAATATGGCTAAGGAGTAAGAAATACTCCACACACAAACACGTGCAGTGTACATTTTCAAATGCAACATAAAACCTGATATAAATGCCGACCATAGGTCAAGTGCAAGTACCTCACATCTGCATATTTTGAATCATAGGCACACTGACAATGATCTCAATAAAATAGGTTTCATTAAAGCATAATTTTCAAATATTTCAGGAGTGGATGGTTAATTGACAACAAATAATTTTATAAACAAGAAAAAACGGTATAGTAAATTGCATACATAATTGTGATTTAAAAGCAAAAAAAACCAAACAAGTGTAAGATTGAAAGATGAATGCAGAGTACAAGTGTAAATGCTAAAATAAATTCAAAATGGTGATTGTTAATGCATTGGGCTATTACCTATGTTATGAAAACCATTATAAAACAATTAACATGAGAGGCCAATGCAAGTCACAACTTCCCTCTAGAGCAAAAGCAATTTACAGACACTGCATTTGAATAATCAATGAGCCGGAATAGCTAGATGATCATCCAAACCCAAGTAAAAGAAAGGATCTACAAGGACAACTGACAATTTATCAACCAAAAACTTATTTGTGAACAAATAAATAAATAAATCTATCAGCTCAACAATAACTAAGAAAGATGAAATTTTGATACATGGAAATGGATTTGGATTTCCAATGAACTGAAATCGATCAAACCAAAAACGCATCAAGTCCATAAAGCAAATATAACAAGAAAGACCGAGATAAGATGAAGGTGGATTGAATCAAATGCAAGATCATTAGATCAAGAAAACAAGAAATGCAATACCCAGTTGGGAGATTATCAACGTAAGTGATGAGCATCTTGAGCTTGCTACCACCTTCGGAGGCAAGCCCGGCATGCATCTCCACTGTCATAGCATCCGCAACCTGCTTCAGCTTCCCGGTGGGTGTGGCACACTTCTCCTCGAACTCCTTCAATAAGGCCATTGCTCTGCCCCGCCGTCTGGATTTCGTCATGCGCCGCCGCACCACCAGGGCAGCCACCGCGCACGCCGTCGCCACGCATATCACCGTCGCACCCACCACCACCTTCCCCATATTGGTTTATTGCTTTTATTCACAACAATCCAAATTCCAAAAGTGTCTCTCTCTATTTGTTTTTTGTTTTTGTTTATATATAATAAACGCAAATCAAATATTTTAACGAAATTAAATCTGAGAGGTATTGCGGCTAATTAGGAAATGGAATGACTAGTTTTAATTTGATGTATTAATTAATTAAAGTTTAAGTAATTATTTAATTGAAAAAACTGAAAATTTTTCTTTTTTGGAAAATTTTGGTTTTGGGGGATGACATGCCTAAGAAGTAAGAAGTGAGATGGGGGAAAAGAAACAAAATTTGGTTTGGTTTGGAACAAGACAAGGACAAAAACAAAGGAACTTGTCTGCACACGAACCCCATCCTTTGTCTAGTTAAGTTGGAATTTGTTTGTAGTTGTTCTCTCTGCACCCTGCACCCGCAACATTAGACTTTTATTGGTATTCTTAAGGATATTTCATGAAAATCTAGGGCTAAACGTCCTACCTAGAGGCTAAAGCAGTCAAGAAAAAAAATAAAAATCAATTGAGTGAATTTGATGCAGCTTTATATGAATGGTATTTTTATCTAATTAATCACAAAAAAAAATAGCTGTTGATATATAAACTACTAGCAAATATAAAATAGGATTATGTTATTATATCATTACAAAAAAAGGAAATACATGATAACATAAATTTAGGTGGAGTTACGTTTATTTTATAAATGAGATTGAATTTTTTTCTTTAGTTAACTATCCTAATTAATCTTTTGGATCGAGTAACACCCCGTAGTATCTCCATGAGTTAAGTCCTTTGGGCTTCCTATGGAACTAATTCACGATGAGCAACTTAGAGCACAAGAATTTTTGCTATCTTTCAACTAAAGTGACTCTCACTGGGATTCGAACTTACGTCCTATTTAATAAAGGCGAGCATACTTATCAACTCAACCAACCATCAGTTGGTGAGATTGAAATTTTTGGATTGTTTATTTACACACTTCACTAATTTTTTAATTTAAAAAATTATCCTTAATTAAATAATTTGTTGTTCTAATCAAAATTTAATTAATTGTTTTATTTTTTTATTCACGTTTAATTCAAGATAATTAATAAATTAAATAATAATAATAAAATTCACTTATAAATCTTATCAAGTAGATAACTTATTCTACTAAATTTATTGGCCTTTATCCTATTCCATCCAACTTGCCTTATATGACTGCCCCGTACAAGACCTACAAGAATCAAGTATAATTAGGAAATAAAAACATTCAAGAAAACTTAATTGATTAAATTAAGAATTTAATTTTAGTTTACTGTTATTATATAACTTATTTATATTATCATCTAATCATTTATTGTCAAATTATTAAAAGAGGAGTTTCACTATCACAATAAGAAATCTAACTTTTTTAATTAGGTGCCAACACATCATTATATGAGAATAAAACATTTTACACTGACAACGAATTAAATTTAAACTCTAAAATTATTATTAAAAAATTAATTTTTTAAATAGTTACTGTAATATTAAAAAAAATTAATAATTTTAAAATACACAATGTGCAAGAAGTTAATGAATAGCGAAGTAAAGTAGGATGAGTTTAAACAATCGGAAAAGTTTATAGATAAAAAATTAATTAATACCAAAAAAAAAATAGTATGTAGTATACCAGAGGAAGGATGACAAATCAAAGTGGAGTTTTTTTTTTCTTTTATAACATGAAAATTTGAATATATTATTTTTTACCTATTCAAATTTAATTAATATTTTAACAGATTCTAGCCAGACTCAAAAAAATTGGATAGTATGGATAAGCGTAAGGACAATATCTTTCTTTTTATGAAAATAATAATAATTTGATAAAATTTATTCATTCATCCATTTTCGAAAGATAATAAGAACTGAAATGACAAATTACTATTATAGTAATAAGTAAATTTTAAAATTGAATGGGAGAACTTACAATGTGGACGTAATTTATATTTGGCATGCTTTGTCTGGATTCTACTATTGCGTAGGACATAAATATGAGAAAGAATAAGATCTTATTAACGAACACGAATTCTCATTGAAAAATAATAAGATTCATTCAAGGAGATTGGTGGACGATAAAAAGCTGCGATAAAACTAGGTTAATACTAACACTTCTAAAAAGTTATTATCATAATTTAAAATATATTAAATTTATATTATTTTAGTGAACCAATTATTTTTATTGAGTATTGTTAACCGATGCCCTAGATACTTATTGAAAACTGTATTTTTATTTTAACCGGCAACTAACAAAGCCGTAATCATACTTTAAAACGTTATCATATATAGAAATTATATATTAATTTCAAAGGAGTGAGTGAGAAACATCACGAGATTCAAATTCCAATAATGTAAAGTAATAGCTTGAGGCCACAAACAGAAATGTTTTTAGAAACATGATAAAAATTGAGTGCCACTTCATAGCCCAGAGCTTTTCAAATGATGCAATTAAAGTATTGAAGGTGGAGTTTATTGGTGTAAGACCCACTCTTTTATTTCTTTCCGGCATTTACGATGCAAAAAGTTTCAGACTCTCTTTTCTTAAAAGACAATACAAGACGTTGGTTAGTTACACACTGAAATGTTAAAGGTGTACTCGACGAGAAATTTTAAAAGCCATACGTGCTTCGGGAAATTCGTAATGATTCGCGAATGCAAGATATATATATTTGTGTAAACCAAAGTATCTTTTTATCTGAAAATAAGAAACTAATTTTATAAAATATAATTAGGCGTATAAAACAAAAATCTCTTCCAATTATAATTTTTTCATACATATTATCTTAAAAATCAAACCTAAAATAAAATGTTTTAAGGTAAACCAACCTTTTCTACTCGGAGCAACATATGCAAAAGAACTTTATCCATTGAAACTTCAGGAAAGTTAAAACAGAAGGGGAAACTATTGGGCTTATTGCAATCATGTACAACATATTTGTTCTCATATTAAATTTTTTTTTTACTATAATAAAATAAATTTGATATCTAAAATGAATTGTTAATTACTTATTAATAATTAATTTTATAACAAACGTTTAAAATTTTATTATATATAAATAACCACTAATAAATATTTAATAACTTATTTTAAATACTGGTACCAAAAAATATATATAAGTGCCCAAATAATCTTTTAAAAAAAACATTTGTAAACTTCCATTAATCCAAATGAAAACAATTCCATCACTTTAAATATTTTGTCCCCCGTCCAATTTTTAAGACAATATGTATAAAAAAAATACAATTAAGAAAAATTCTCACCTGCAGCACTTAACAATATCTGAAAAATTAATCTCCCACCTTCAAACGAGAAGATAGCTTAGGAAAACCAAAAAAAACAAAAGCATTTGTTCTCATCCGTGCAAACAAACTTCCATTGAAAGAAGTTATCCGATTAATTGACTTTTTATATAAATCTATCTTCAGTATTACTTCTATTTAAAAAAAATGATCATGCTGACTTTGAAGCAGCTCTTAATCTTTAATAGTACAAATACTATTTATTATAGAACTGTTTGTAAACTACACTATATATATATATATATATATATATATATTATCGTCAAACTTTTTAAACTACAATTTATTTTTATCAATTATCTAATATTAATAAAAATAATGAATTAGTCATGAGTTTATATATATTTTTTAAAATTTATCATATAATTTGTTTTTAACATATGTAATTAATATATCTTGTTTATATTTGTTTGTACATGTATATAAAAGTTTACAGCCGTCTCCAGTTCATCTTCTACTTTTGAAAAGAGAAACCCAATGAATCTAAAGGGAAGAGCGTATCCACTTCTTTATTAAAAAAAATTCCCTAATTGATTTCAATTTCTCAAATTATTATGTTCCATAATAAAGAAAATATCAATTTTTTTGGAAAAATAGAACAGTAACGAATAAATATTTTAGCTCCATTAATGGATTGTCATCATCATCATGGTGTCCCTCTATGCCTTCTAGCTCAGAAATATTCTCAAACCATTGAAGACGACTTCCATCGTTAGAGTCTATTCTTATGTAATTGTGAAATGCAAAACAAACCCATATGTAATTCCTAGGCCCCCTTCTAAAAAAAAAAAAACCAAAAGCCCTACCACAGCAAAGGACAATGAAGAGACTGCCAATGACCAGACCAGCAAGGAAATGGGGAAAAAGACACCATAATGCACGAAGATTACGAACTGTACAAAGGACATGGTAAGTTCCACCCTCAGCCTCAGCTCTTCCAAATTTGCAAGCTTGAATGACCAAGCCAGCCTGAAAAAATTAGAGAATTGAAAGCCAGCATTTAAATTAGCACTTACCCGAACTGCTGGCTTTCTCCTCTTTCTCCATTGCACACCGTGTACAATTCCAGCCATTGCCATCTAATCCTACTGATCTCTCACGCTGTGGATGCTAGACTCAATCTCCTGTAATAGATCAAAACACAAGCGACAGCATAAAAGACAAAATACATACAGACAAGCTATACAAACAATAATTATTAACACAGAACATGCCTTATCACTGGCTTTTGCACAGTTTCTGAGTGAACTCTGCCCTTAGAATTAAGAACCATCCCTGGCATTGCATTCGGCTTCACAATAAAGCCCAAAAAAAAAAAACCAAAAAGACAGGTAAATTGGTCAGTACATAATAAGCTAACAAAAAAGTTTAAAAAATTGAAACAATATAACAGTAGATGTGCAAAGCTTTTGATACATACACTACGCCCCCTATGTTTCAAACTAATATTATTGGGCAACTGTGAAGACCTAAAATTGCCTATTCAATACTTCAGTCAAATTTTGTGAAAATATCATGTGCATCACCTAAGGCTATACAATTATTGCATTTTGGATGTACAGTACTTCAGGGAAGACCTTGCACATCACTGCACTTGGCTGTACAATCTATAACGATAGTAATAGTGCTATGAAGAAAATAAGAACTGATCAAATGGCTGAGTACCATGCTAACAAGACAACAGAACAGAAATAAATCAAGCCAGAAAAAAGGTAAAGAGAAATTAAAAGCTTGAAAGGAATTGAAAGCCAAAACCTCCGACTGTTCCTGTAGCTCATCCTGTAAAACTTCATTTCCACTTGCCGTCGCATTTTCTACTAGTGTGACAGAATCTGTCCCATAAGTGCTATCCTCAAATCTGCCATTGATCATCCCCTCAATACCCCTGGTGTTATCCTCAACACAACCTGCCACGGATCCAGATCCAACATCTTCAGAAGAACCACCATCACTTGTAACAGATGTAATCACACTAGAATTTGAGGCACATTCAGGCTCAGCTTCAGGAGACTGTGTCCTTTCATCTGACTCATCTTGCCCACTGTCGGACAAATTAACGCTCTCCACATTGCTCAACTCTTGACTATCAGATACAGCACCAGCAGACAAACCACCAGAACCCGGGCATTGAACTCGACTCACTTCAAACTGGCATGTGTTGCTTCTTGCCAAGCTATCCAGAGGTTTACTCATAATATCTGACAAAATTGACTCTTGCCTCGGAGGACTGGTAGATTGCTTTTTGAGTACAACATCCTGTTTCACACCCACCCTGTCATCGCATTTCCTCTTATGGTTTCTCTCACCATTTTCAGTCCCACAAACTTCATCTACATGAAATGATTTAAGAGGACTCTCCAGTTGTGTTGTTGGCCTTGATGGTCGAGATCGTTTATAACCATCAGGAAACACATAGGATGGGATTTCCCTTCTACGAACATGAGAAACATAGATGTCCATCCCTGGTTTCCAGAACATGTACATATTAACAGAATGCCGAAATTCTTCAACTGTCCCACGTATATCAAATTGCTGACCTTCTTGAACAATCTCCCCTTGCTTCCTCTGCAAGCCCATAAAGAAAGCACAATGTGCACACTGCCTTGACATATCCATATACTCATGAGGATAGGGATGGCACTGCAACTTCCCAAAAGTGTCACGCTCAATCTGCCAACATAATCCAAATGCAACAACCCAATGAGACTAAAAAATCAAGTTGATGTCCATCCTAGCAAATTGTATAATGCAACAACCCCTTTCAAATTGTCCTTTTCCCCCACCATAAATAAATGAACATACCATCAAAGTCAGCTGCCGAAGCCGTGATTCCACCCAACCTTTCCAAGCGCGCAAGTCATCAACATCAGCAGCAACGATGTCAACTTGCAAATAGTTTTTATAGCTTTCAAAGAAAATGTATGGCTCAAACAAAGCACTCCAATGAACTTTATTCAGTTCTATTTCCTGGATTTGTTCAACAAAAGCAAAGGCATCAATTGCACTTATTTATAGCAAAAAGGTATTAATATCCAAAATATTTCTAGCAAACTCAACAAGAAAAAAGCAATTATTACCCCACAGATCCCATTGCCATATTGTAACTGCTCCATCATAACACGAAGTGTGCTTGTTGAAACATTATAACTAGAATTCATACAAGGATAGGCAGGAGTAATGATTGGCATATGATGGGTTCGATCACGAGGATTTTTACGAGGATCCCAAACAGAAAACCCAAGTTCATTCTCCTCTATTGGACATAACATGACAGGATTTGGCCACCGCCACTGTGTATACACCCTAAAGAATCGAGAGACAAGCATGCTAGGAACTGCATTTGGATACAACTGGCACACTCGAGCTACAAGAAGTGCCCAGTTAACACCACCAAGAAAACCAGTCACCTAAAAATAAACATACAAAAAAATAAACAGGAATATTTATAAACAGTTAGCCATTAGCCATATCTGTGGAGATTCAAAGCAAACAAAATAACCTAACATGATTAGTAAAAGAGGGAAAAAAGAACATATCACTCACATTGGAATAAACACCTCGCCTTTTGGCCCAAAACTTCAAGCAACGAAGTGTTGTTCGAAAGTGCTATAATCCAAACAAGGAAATTTTTAATAAGAAACACTATTTCTGGGGCATAACAAATAACAGCCTCATACCATAATAAATTTCCAAAGGAATGGGTAAATTAAAGCAATAAGAAACTAGCAAGAACTCAAAAAACAAAAATCACCTCAACATTTGGAACAAGCTTTAGAATTTGATCCGCAACCCTACAGCCATTCAGACTTCGAACAGTAGGCTCATCAACATCGTGTAGAACAGAGACATGAGATATATCCAGGTCCTGTCCATAAATTAGAAACAAAAGAAAGTTCCAAAATATATGACACAAGCTAAAAGAACCCCTGCATGATACAGGTCACTAGCACAAAGAAAATATTTAAAATTCTAACAAATTTGGCCTCCTACTAACATCAAGACCAACTCATTATAATGAACATTTGAATAGTAACATCCACGGTACATGACTTCAATCTGTACGTTAAGAAAGATATTGAATATCTACAAACATGTTTTAGCAGCATGAGATTCATTTAAAAATAAATAGAAGGATCGAAATCCCATTTTTCAATATTCACATCTGCTCATATTCATAATCTAATAGCAAGGACGCTGATTAAAACAAAAATCTGCTTGCACCTTTCATCTAGAAGATGTTTTCTGATTAAGAAATAAGTAGAAAATGAAAATTATTTCACTTACTTCAGGTACAATTAAGCAAGAAATACTTGCATAAAGTAGGTCAATTGATATTCCATCAAACTTGAATTTCATAACTGGGACATGAGCATCTGGAACTGGTTGCAGTTCTGTAACTTCCCCCATGTTAGCCAGGATGTCATGCAACATGAAAAAAAAATCCTCCTGGTGAAAAAATATGAATGATTAAACACGAAACTTGAGAATGATTTTGAAGAAGTAACATAGAAAAATTATTTGCTCTCTCAACCTACCTCCCGGTTTACATAGGATGGCCCAATACATAAAGTGTCTATGTCAGCCCCAGGACCATGAACCTGCATCATAAAATATTCAAAGAAAAAGGGTTTAATTAATCCATGAATAAAACAACAGATGTGGCAAATTACAAGCTAAGCTTGACTGAAGAGGAAAAATGAAGTTTGAAATCAAAACTCCCTGCAATCAAGTAAGATCATCATATTCCCAAAACATTGAAGAAAGATTCATTAAGTGCATTGTTTAATTCACCAATAATAAATCAAAACATGAAGGTGTGCATGTCAGGCAAACGGGCAAGCAAACTCACGCCAAGTCGATAAGAACCAAAAGTGAAGATGGCAGCATTTGCATCTTCCACCATTTGATCTGTGTATCCTCTTACGCGGGTAAGTTGCTTCACCCAACCTTTTACTACCTGAAGTAAAAAAAATTATAAGCAAAACCATACTGAAGATTTTGGGTCTTCGATAAAATAAATTATTTCCACGAGTTGTTGTAAAGCAGGATCAAGTAAAAAAATAACTTCAATAAATGATAAATGATAATAAGCAAGTATTTAATCAATACAATGATACACCCATCAATTCGAACATATAGTTCCATATTAAGATTATAAGTGACAGAAACAACAAATAATTTAAGATTTTTGTTGAAATTATAGGGTTTAGGTAGGGAAGGAGTAAAAGAGAAAAGGAATACTAATGAATAATATGATATTGGATTGATTTGATGCGTTGTAAAATACAAAGCACTAACCCCTATTTATACTAATAATTATGTCAAGTACTAGTGTAGTACTACTAGTACAAGCCCAAGCCCACTAAGACAATAAGACTTATTACCCTAATTAAAAAAGAAAACAAATCAGGAAACAACTCCTAAGATTGCTTCTTCAATTAGAGGACTAATTGATTCCACAATATATTTTAAAGATCTTCTGAAGATATGCTAAGATATTCTAAAGATACCTTAAAATACCTTGAAGATATTCTAAGATATTCTAACACTCTCCCTCAAGCTAAAGCTTACTAAGCTTTAAGCTTGTTACAAATAACAAACCTAGCCTCACATCAACTCATACAAGAAATAAGACAAATTAAACCCAAGCCAAATAGCAGCAAGTCATCAAACATAATGAGTTGTGGGATGCACAGTTAAATAGCCCTTAGAGAGGTGAAATCAAGGCACAATGGGTTAATTAGATAGGAGAATGACCACAATCATCTCTGTTGAAGTCTCTGCTGGAAAACGTGGCACAAGAAATGAGAACACAACTAGAATGTGATCATCACTGGTTACTACAGTGTGTGAGAATGGAGGCGGCAGCAAAAACTTGCCAAAATTGAGGCACAACGAAGGAAGAGGCTGCAGGCATCGGGTCACAACAGAGGCGGTCACCATTGAGCGGTGGACAGCAAGTGTTGAAAGAGTGCACACGCATAAGATGTTGGATCTGGATTAACACGGGCTGGATGGCCGGAGAGAGATCACCAATGCACGAAACAGATTTGAAGACGAGAAGAAGCGTCGCCGTGAGAAGATTGTTGGATGCAGCGACGCTTGTCTCTTTTACTCCTTCCCTACCTAGAAGCATAGGTAGGGAAGGATTTGATTGTTGGATGCAGCAACACTCGTCTCTTTTACGCCGCGAGAAGATTATTGGATTGATTTGATGCGTTGTAAAATACAAAACACTAACCCCTATTTATACGAATAATTAGGTCAAGTACTAGTGTAGTACTACTAGTACAAGTCCAAACCCACTATGACAATAAGACTCATAACCCTAATTAAAAAAGAAAACAAATCAGGAAACATAATGAAATTAAGAAACAACTCCTAAGATTGCTTCTTCAATTAGAGGGCTAATTGATTCCACAATATATTTTAAAAATCTTCTGAAAATATTCTAAGATATTCTAAAGATACCCTAAAATACCCTGAAGATATTTTGAGATATTCTAACAACTATAATTTTACAGAGGGGAAAATTCAAAGGATGATGAGATGACTAGATTTTTTAGTTATTCAGGTGACGTGAATTCAAATGATCTACAAATATGAAAAGCTTCATGATTGAGAAGACTTTCAAGAGCACGAACTTGATTTGGTGTAACTCCGTATGATTCTGTAAGATCATACATCATCACAGATAAGCACTTGTAAAGGTTACAAGAAGTCAAGGATATCAAGTTAAATACATATAGTACGTTATTTCTTATTTCTTTTTATTGCCTGAGAAAAAGAGAGCAATCATCAAAGAGCAACTCTAACTAAAAGCCGAGTTAATATCCTATTCCAACTAAGGATTCTTGTAAAAAAGGATAGGTCCATTTAAATGCCAACCATCCAGAAATACAATCATCTGAACATAGGGCATCATGCACCCTACACCTTTGTTTGGTATCACCATCAATATTGTGTCTTAAAACAATATTATTGTCATCAAATAATTATATTGACTCAGAAAAGCAACTATCATTATAATGAAAAATAATCAATGGAGTGAGTCAAAGACCCTCTTGTGTACCCAACACTATCCATCAAAATGGAATTTGGACCTAGAACCTCTATGTGGAGACAGCAAGACTTCCCTTCCCGTTATACAAGTTACAAACCCCATTCAATCTTAAAAACCAAAGAACGGCGCCAACAAAGAACCCGTAAAGATTAAAACTAGACAATTACAATCACCTGTTCAAGCCGTTGAAGGACATCTTCTCTTTTGGCAGATTCCTCTTCGCTCTCGTAAAGCCCTGAATCAACAAGAAACTGGCGCACCCAGGAAAGAATTTTTCAGAACAAATTAATAAATATTCGTAAGGAAAAGAAAAAAAAATGTCAATTTAAGAAGAAGAAGAGAAAAAGTAATAAAGCGAACCTTCTCTAACTGCAAAGTCCTTTGCATATCAGCAACCGTTGGCCCAGCCATCGATATCGGCTTCGTCACACCATATTGCTTCGCCGGCGCCTGAGAAGGTTTCGACGAAGCACCCAATCCTTCAGAACTCCCCATGATCCCAACACCGACAAAAAAGAATCTTTTTTTTTCTTTTACTCAGACCAATAGCTTAAAAAAATGGAACCCCAAAAAAGAAAATTGAGGGAAGGATCGAAAATTCCAGAGCGACACCAGAATGGAAAATCAAATTGAACAGAAAATCGGAACCCTAGAACTCAGGAAACAGAAACCCAAAGGGGGACCAAAAAAAAAGAGAACTGTAGCAAGTAAGAACGAGAAATTAGAAGCCCTAGATCCCAACGGTGACAAGAAGAAAGACACGAAAAAACAGATCTGAGGTTAACGAGGAAAGAGAAACACGACCGTGGGACGCAAAGATAACGAAAAAGAGAGGGACAACAGCGTGGGTGAGCTCAGCACTCAGAAGAGAGAGAGAGAGAGCGCGCGGTGAATGGAATGGGGTTAGCGGTTCCTTGACTTTTCTTATATATTTATCTATATTATTACGAATTCTTTAGTGTAAAGTTTGGGACGAGAATTGTGATAGAGCAATTTAAGAATGTGAATGTTTAATTTCTTATACAAAAATATAAGAAAAAGTTGTTTGAAATTAAAAGAAAAATTAAAAAAAATAAATTTTTGTCGTAAGATTTAGAAAAACGTCTGGAAGTAAAAGAGAAAATAAATTTTTTTTTTGTTAAGAATAAATATAATATTTCATAAAAGTTTTAAAATAAATTGATATTATGTTAAAAATAACATATTGATAAATACTTACGTGTCAGTATTTTTTTTATTGTTATTTATTTAAAAATAATTTTCAAATATTTATAATTAATTGTAATTATTAAAAATGTATGTGATAACTTCTCTTAAAATATTTGTAATTCTTAAAATAATTCTTAAATATTCGTAACTAACTAAAAAAATAGTATGTATTTATAATTTTTTTATTTGAGTTTAATAAATAAAAATGATTTTTTAGAAATAAAAAATTTGAGACAAAATAGAAAATCTCTTTTATAATAGTATAGATAAAAGGAATATCATATATAATAAGTATTAATTTTAAGAAAAATAAATGTAATTTTTTTATAAACATAAACAAAATATTTTATAAATGTTAATTTTTATTTAAATTGAAAAAAACTGATGTCACATTTTAAATAAAAAATATTAACTCTAAAAAGATAGGTGTAATGTGGTGAATGATACCGAAAAAGTGTTATTTCGAATTTTGGAATAAATGCTCGAATAATAAGAGTAACGTCACCGGCAAGGATAGTTGACTCATTCAGGAGCATGACAGGTGGCAAACTGGGGATGGTCTGTTTGCCACAGATGGAAACTTATCAGAGATTTTTTATAGCAGCCCACGCACCAATTTTATAGCTAATGACCAAATTCTTTTTGGAATGGAAAAAGCAGATTGAGATAGGCTTGCTCCAATCTCTTGATGGGTTGGATATGATTCCAAACCTTTTGGCAATATATGGTTATATTTATTAAACAAATATTATTGTGTATATAAGTATAATGTTTATAGCCGGCATACTTATAATTATGACTATAATTCACAAATTTTATTATTTTAAATCCTGTACTAGCACTCATAATGCAAGTTGTCTATAAATCATGTATCCATATAAATATCTCTCTCAAACTTAAACAAAACTTAGAAGGACCAATTAACTGTACACTATTGTCAAAAGAAAACAATTTAAGGTAACAAAATAAATTGCTTTCCTCTTCAAAAAAAATTAAATTAAATTGCTTTCAAGCCTGCCAAATAAAAGAATAAATTGCTTTCAATTAAGAGTCTATATTGACAAGTAAAATCTGAATCCAGTCAAGTTAAGTTTTTAATTTTTTTAAAAAATAGCATTTTTAGTATAAAATTTGAACGTCAAGAAAAGGTCAAACCAGTTAATAGACATGAGTTAATTTATTTATACTCAATGAAATAAATCAATCAATTAAAGATTATGACAGATATTGTTACATAGTTTCTCAATTATATTCATTGTTTTTTATTATGCAGGATACTACTATATATAGTTTTTCAATTATGTAAGATATTGTTATATAATTTTTCAATTATATGAAATACTGTTACATTATTTTCTTGATTATGTGAAATATTAATATAAAGTTTCCTTAATATACAGAGAGAAAGATTACTGTTGTGGCCTTTGTTTCTATACAATAATCTATGTGATTCTATATTTTTTCAACTTTGATATTAATGAATAAACATATCATCAAATTAATACTTTAATTGTGTAAAATTATATTATAATAATAATAATTTTTAATAATTAATTATTAAACAAATAAAACATTATTAGCCCAATATCACTGGGTTAAAATGTAGTTCATAATGTAGAATTCAACTCAAGTTTAACTTTTTTTTTTTACAATTCATTTGTTAATCATGTATGGAGAATTGACTCAAAGTCACATGCATGTATTATTTAAAAAATTATCAAGCTATTTTGTATGGCTTAAAATGTAGAAATTTAATACATTATAAATGGGAAAGAAGAAGTTAAATTGTTATATTTATAAAAATATGAAAAAGGAAAATAAAATTTACATATATAGAATAAAAAACTCTTTCGTCTGTGATGATGATCTTCATTCAATGCGTGGACATGGGAGGTGGGAGCTAAGAAGGTTTGACTGTTGTGCAGAATGGTGGTTTTAAGCACGTGTTTCTTGAGTGTGATTTTTAGAGTATGGCGTTGTAGCCCAAATAGTGCCCAAATAACGTAAAAGTTGCACGGGTTCATCATTATGGGGCTCACGTGTAATATATATAGTAGTAAACATCGGACGGGGTTTGACCCGTTCATATGGTTGGAGTGATATGTTCGATTATTGGTTTAGTGGGCATGAGATGTGTTATTTACATTCACTATTTGAATTTAATGATAAACTTTAGTTGGGGGCAAAGGTAGAAGTATAACTTGAACCTAACTTGATGTAAATCATAAGTTGAGTTAAAGCATTTTCACTTGAAACTAATTATAGGCCAACCTAACGTAGTCAAATCTAGTCTAAAAACAAGCGGGTTAGATAATGTAAAATTTTATTTTTGTGTAATATTTATTTTTATTATTATTTATTTATATATTTACTTGACTATTTTTTTATAAAAAATTAATGACTAGAGCTTAGTCTTTCTTTTTTTTCATTTATATATAATGTTCACTTTGTGTGAATTTCTTGAATTGATTAATTTATTATTCAAATGATACTTTATAAATATATCTTAAATTGTTTATATTAAAAATAATATAATAAATTTTTATTGTTTATGTTAATGAAACTTAATATAATTTGTGTATATGATTTTTGTAGGTTTAGATTGATATAAAAATTTTATTTACGAAAAAAGTAAAAAAAACAAAAAATAATAAAGGATCTAGCCTGCGGACTGGACTCGTTATTTACTAGTTCACACATGTTGTGGCCCAGCCCAACCGAGTCCTGAATGAGCTGCATTGACCTGAATTGACAACTCTAAGCAAAAGTGACAATTTCTTTGGGGAAAAAAAAATTGACCTTCTACTCCCTATCACAACTTATGATATGTTTTGATTGAGGAGTTCAAAGGAGAAGAAAAAGAATGAGTAATTTTTCATTTTAAGTAAATTTTATTTTTATTTGATAAATTTTTTAATTAAGGGAAATAAAATAAGAAATTATTATGTAATTTTTTAATTATCATTTATTTATTTTTATAAACATTTTATAATTCTATTAATTAAAAAAATTACCTCTCTTTTCTCTTTTTCTCTAAACTCCATCATCTCAAACATGTAGGGTTAAGAGAAAGCTAAACAGCCACCCAAAAATGGTTTGTTGCTGATATAATAGAAACAAGTAAAACATTCAAACAAACTAAAACTGGTCCAAAATTCAGAGTCTCTACCCTTTCTTTAAGTCTAGGAAATGAGCAACCCTCGCCCAATAACTTACATATGAATACAAAACAGAACAACCTTTTGTATCATCAATAAATATGAGCAACAAAAATTAAGTTTGTCATGCCTTTAAGATTTTAGATCAAGTTCTATCACTATTTTAATTTTCGACCAACACCTAAAAAAATGAATTATTCAAAAACTGACTTAAATATACCTTAAAAAAAAAAAAAAAAACTGTCTGTCATACACAATGGCATATCTGCAATCGTATGCACATGCGCGTGTTTTTATTAATACTTAATAATGTTACAATAGGGTGACCTTTAATTTAAAACTAAGAGGTTAAATTTGATTTATTGTAAATTTAATTTTTTTTACTTGGTACATTATTAAAATAATTAAAACTTTTATATAATTATTATAAAAGTTAAATTATAATAACGAGATATGACTCAATTAAAAAACTAAATTTTATATAAATAAATTTTACTTTCAAATTTAAATTACACTGCAAGTATATTATGAACAGAATAAAAGTAACTATCAAGTGAGAATTATTCACGCACTTAAAATAATGTAAAAATATATTGTGATCTTTTTACAAAGAAAAAAGTCATTTAATAATAAAGATTAAATAATATTGTAAAACATTTTTATTCTCATAATAAATTAAAATTAAATCCTAATAATAATAATTGGCCATCCCAATCCGATCCATATTAAAAGGCTCACCATTCACATCCTGCCATTGTTGATACATCTAATTAAATATAATGCATGTGTTATTTCTTACTTATTATAATTTAGATATGAATTTAATTTTTATTTATTATTACTGTAAAAAAATTCATTAACATTTAACGATGTATTATCATATTAAAAAATAAGTTTGATTATATGATAATAATTACTTAAAAAGTTAAATAATTTTAATAATGTATCATCAAATAATTTAATGATGATATAAAAAAATTAAAGTGAAAGTAAATTAAAAAAAATTATATATTATTTGAGTTCTGTCCATTGAGTTATGCCCCTTATTGAAACTTTTTAGTATTGAAGGCTTTTTTAATTTTTTCTTTTTATGGTCTTTTAATTGCATTGATATCACAACTAGATTTCTACTTTTTGAACACAGATATATAGGAAGTGAGATGTTATTAGTATTTATTATGGTTGTTTGATAAGAGAGACATGTGAATTATTAAGTTATTAATACGGGTTAGAATACGTTGAAATGATTGTAAATTAAAATTATTCTAATATTAATTAATTTTTCACAAATTTTATCGTTAAATTAAAATTTTATATTATTTTTATATTAATCCAACATTTTTTTGTGCTCCATCAAAATGTTTTAAAATTTTTATTATTTTTTAAAAATGAACCACTTTATAATATACCTATTCTTTTTTATTTTAGCTTACAAGATCTATATAATAATTAGTTAAAATTAAAAGTTAAATCGATCAAAATATTTGTTAAATAATTTATTGGAACAATGTAAGTAATAAAGTCTTACGTAATGTTAATTGATTTCCACGCAATTAGGGTTTATCATGATTGTTTGAAAATTGGTTAGAATGATGTGAATATGTTAATTAACTTCATTGATAAAGTTTATTGACTACTAGAAACAAAAACCTCATCGTCATCAAATATAAATATAAATATATATATAGGGGAGGGATCAACTTACACCGGTGTAAGACTTGATCACTCTTACATCACTCAATAACTTTTTATTGAATAACTTTCTTACAAAATCCACCGTTAGATTAAAAAATTTTATTATGTAGATCATACCTATAAAATTTTACATTAATCCGAAATTGTTTTGTGACTCATTGATATACATCAAAATTAACGTAAATATAAACTATTGAAATATATGAAAATATAAACTATTTGATTATATTCTTATTGATATTCAATTTTTTCAAAATTTGACACAAATGATCTACATGATAGAAACTTTCAATCTAACGGTGGATTTTGTAAGAAAATTATTCAATAAAAAGTTATTGAGTGGTGTAAGAGTGATTAAGTCTTACATCGGTGTAAGTTGATCCCTCCCCATATATATATATATATATATAAAGATAGAAACAAGAGAGTTATCTTATTTAAATTTTCTAAAGTGAGAAATACATTTTAAAAAATAAAGTGCAAAAATGATACACAATTGTAAATAATAAAAATCATTGAATGATGCAAAAAACTGGTTAGTCAAAATAAAATTTAAAAAAGTAAACACATCCTCAATTTTGAGTGGTTTGTAAAGAATTACCATGAACTTTAATTTCTCCTAATTCAATTATTGAACTTAATGATTTATCTTAATAAATATTTTCATCCAATCTCAATTTTATTTCTAATGACACTAATTAATACAGACAACATCTTGACTGTTCACCTAAAGTAATCCCAACTATTAATTTTAAATTAATGTTTTTATCTTTTGAAACATTTTAATAAAACTTTAAAGTAAAATAAAAAAGACACAAGTGACCACGTGCTTAAGCACGTGATCAGTCCCACCTCCAGCCATCAGAAACTTCGTTCCAACCATTGATAAAAGTCCCGAGAATCCTTGAAGAGTAGGCCTCGGAGTGTCAGTTTTGTTCATACCGTGGGAGGGAAATTTTGTTATATAAAGGGATTTAAAATCTTTAACGGTCTAACTCCTTTCTTTATCTTTAATTTTTTTCCTTTCAATAAAACACTCAGTTAACAAAATCTATACCTTTCTTTTAATTAATAGTATTTTTTAAAATTGACATTATTTTATTAGAGACCGTATTAAAAATAAGAGGAGAGGATATAAGATTTGAGTCCTAAATAAAATATAAACTAATTTCTAATACCAAAAAAGTATAAACTATAAATTGATTTCTTGCAACAGGCATTTCACTGTGCCTGTAAGTGAACAATGATACAGCAGATTTGGGCTTTAGTTAGGGCTGCTAGTTACTTACTCAGAAAGATGCTTTTGGGCTCAAAGAAGCTCAGAGCTGAACTGAACCAACCCCAGGCCATGGTCCCCCCTGAAGGAGTAGGAGTCAAAGAAGTAGCTCTTGTTGTGCTAATAAATTGTTAGCAAAGGCAAATACTATTTTTACAAAAAAAAAAAAAAAAGGCAAATACTATAAAGGAATGGTGGTCCAAGTAAACCTACTGTTTGGTTGGATATCAAAACCTCTGGTCCCTTCCCCCAGTAACACAAATAACAGACTGGACAGCTCACTACAAAGAATTTAGGACCATTTTGGCACTTTGGATAGGAATAGTTAAATAATACTTGAAACAAATTTTTTTGTGTGTGTGAAAAAGTTTACGAGGAAGTGAGATTACCTGACACGTTACAAGCTTCAATTAGAGCTTATAATAGAAGTTACGATCGCCTACCACGATGGATTGTTCATAGCAGAAATCAAAATAAAGATTTTCAATTAAAGTATTTTGATCTTAGCTAGTTGAAGTAACTGAAACAATTTTATTCTTATTTTGATGTCAATATTTGAATTTTTTTTTATCGAACTGAACTTAATATAAATTTTATATAAAGAGCATCGAAACAATTAAAATAAAAGAATGGAAGAGTTTTTTTGTTGTTGCATAAATGTGATCTAAAAATATGATTAAAACGGTTAGGAAAAAAAATGTGACTTAAGACTTTAGAGTTATAACTTTTTTGTTTTTGGTAAATAAAAATTTAAGTTAAGAGAAAGGTTTATCCTAATCAAAGATTAGATAATACCACAAACTTTAACTTAGATTTATAATAAAATTTACATATAACCTACTAGCGAGAGAACTTTAGAGTCTAATCGTATCATAATTAACATGAGCAAAAGTTTAAATCAGAAACCAATGCTATCAACAGTATAATTACTCACACAAGTGATAGAAATCGAATTCCACATTACGTGCTTTTTTTCAAAGAAAGCTAAGCATAGTTAAATTATTATAATATTTTTTTAGCTATATAACAGAAGGTTAGAGACTTATAATATACTGTTCAAATTGTACAACTTTCTCAATTAAAAAAATAAAAATGACAGAGAGAAAGAGGTAGACTAATATATTTCCATAAGTCAAAGGGAAACCGGGTTATAAATAAAAATTATAATAACTTATTATGTAAATATATAACCATTATGTTTAGTAGTTTTTTTTGGTGCTATTATGTTTAGTAGTTCATAATAGTAATTTTTTTATGATTTAATTTTTACTTATTAATGGTATATAAAATTTTATATCTCATGAGGGGCATTCTATGCCTTCCCACAATGGGCATTCCATACTATCTCATGAAGGATAGGATGGAACAAAAAAAAAGGATTTAGGTAGTTTAAATTTGATAACAATCATAATTGTTACTTTATAAATTTAATGGGATATGTTAGGAAAAATAAGTAAATCTCATTCCATGAAATATTAAATTACTAATCGTAGATTTTTAGAAAGATTTGATAATTCTTAATTTTATGAAATAAGAAATGGAATCAAATTACTTTTTTATGCTTTTTTATTAATAAATATAAGAATATTCATTCTATGTAATAGAAGATGTGATGGAATCACCGTCGAAGTGGCATCAAACATCACGTTAATAATATTTTTTATATGTACAATCACTTTATATGATTTTGTATACTATTTAATTTAATTACATCTGCTTATTAAAAAAAATTATACATAAAGTCATTGATTTTTTACTCAAATCATCCAATCATTGCACTTTCAAAGGTTTTTTTGACTTATAAATTTATTTTTCCACCATAAACGCAGAACTGCGGAAGAGCATATTAAATTCAATTTATATACTATTCAGGCTGTTTGCCAAAATTTTCGGAGAAAAAGTTTCTTATGAAAGTCTTTTGTCATGTTATGATAAAACCTATTTAAAGACTCCTTCCTGTAGTGTTTTATTTTGTCTTGTTTTCAATTTTAGTAATAGAATTTAACTTTTATTTGTTGTTATTATATTAAAAAAATTACACTATATTTGTATTACTTATGAGGTGAAAGTTTTTTTTAAAAAATTGTAAGGATTTAATTTTTATTCACTTTTAGTGTAAAGTTTTTTTACATTATTATTTAATTATGTGCTGACAATCATTAAAAGAGTTAGACTTTCTAGGTAGTTGTTGTGATAGTCAAACTCTTTTAATAATTTGACAACACATGATTAGATGATAATGTAAAAAAAATTTACTCTGATAACGAATCAAAATTAAACTCAAATTGTAAACATGACAATAGAAATAAATTTTTATATGAAGGGAATCAAATTTAAACTTTTAATAACATTATAATTCCCTTATAAATCTGTTACAGAAAGCATTATTATCATTTATGCATAAGTAAAAGAAAAAAACTTGCATCTTGAGATCATTTTCCTTTCAATTTAGCATACTTTTTTTTTCATTTTACCTTAATAAAAGTCACACAATTTTAGAAAATAAAAACTCCCAAGATAGTTCTTCAAAATATTCACATAAAAAAATTCAAAATTTGAATCAAAACCCAATAATCAATTTTCAAATCATATTAAGATAAGGTTGTCGATAACCACACCACATGCTATTAACTCTGCTTGGGCAAAACCAATTTCAATTTCGGGTATCCCAAAAGAGAGGAAAAGGCTTTGAAAATTGGTAGAAGAAACCCAGAATTTATTACTTTGGTTCTGTAAATCCCATTGACTGCTCCATTAGGAAAGGACCTTTTTACGAAGGTATTGTTTCAGGTTTGCTATCAGAAGAAACTGTGGCAGAGAAGGTAAGCATCGAATCATGATGGTCAGCGAGAAAGTTTTTGTGGAATCACTGTTGTTAAAAGATACGGAAACTGAAAGATTTTTTCAAAGCCAGAGCAAAATCTCAGACCCATTTTTTGGCATACTATCCGGGACAAAAAAGATGATATAAAGGAGTCCTTTTAGTTGGTATATAGCCTTTAATGGCTGTCCTGATGACTAGTGCAGGCACAGCAAAACAGTGGGAATGCAGGGTACGGGCAATGAGAGCAAGTTTTAGTCTTTAAAAGGGGTGTTATGAAGTTGCAGAACTTAACTCACAGTCTCATTTTTCTTTTTAGAAAAGGAAGAGACTTTAGAGTTTAGAAGACTAGAGATAGGGAGAGAAACCCAAGGGGTTACTCAATGAGGGATTTGAACCAGAAACCCAAACAAGCTCACGGGATTGTCAGTGGGTATCTTTCATATATAGTACACGTTACTTTAGATAGTTAGAGGGGGAGAGAAAGAGAGAGAGAGAGAGGGAGAAAAATTTGCAGTTAGAGGAAAATACAAGAGAGAGAATTGGTATTTTGTAGTGCTTTTTGTAGGTTGGGGGATACTGATATTGAAGTGAGTGGGAGGGGAATTCGGCGCTCTTTCTCTTTTTTGAATTTAAGATCAGATAAGAAGCAGTTTTGGGTCTCGGGGGGCTTTTCTCTATGATTATTACCACTTTTTTTCATAGGATTTCACCTTTTTGCTTTGTCTGTAATATTTGTCCTTTTACTCTGAGGGTGAGATTTTGAAGTTTTTTAATGGGTTTTGAGGTTTTGATTTGAGCCTGTGTTATGTTAACTTTCTGTGACCTCTTTTTGTCTTGTAATGCAGTTCTTCACGAGGTGCTGTCAGAAGTTCATTTTCAAAAAAGTCCGATCTTTATCCAATTTTTCCCCATATTTTTTTAATTTTAAGGTTTGATGCTTACACCGTTTATTAATCTAATCTTTTCCTCCACATCCTGCTCTCATCACTTCTCTGCTTGCAACCTGTAGAGATTCTGCTACGTCATTCAGAGCCTTTCTTGCACTAAACTCCACCTGTTTGTTCCTCCATTTTTTTAAAACAAAATTGTACCCATACCCTGCATTACATTAGGCAACATTTGGATTCATTTGGTTATTACACTTGTTCACTTACATGCTCCTTACTACTACAAGAGGCAAACCCTCCTGATTTGCTCACATTTGAGATTAACTTTGACAGTGTTTCTCACTCCAGATCCTGACCCAAAAGTTATAGTGAGAGAGGGAAGTTATGGGCAAAGCTACCAGGTGGTTGAAGGGCTTGTTGGGCATGAAGAAGGAGAAGGACCACAGTGACAATTCGGGCTCATTGGCTCCTGACAAGAAGGAGAAGAAACGGTGGAGTTTTGCTAAGCCAGGGAAGGATGTGGTGGATCACATTACTCCCACTGGTGTTCCAGCCTCTGATAATGCTTGGCTCAGATCCTATATTGCTGATACAGAGAACGAGCAGAACAAACACGCAATTGCCGTGGCCGCTGCCACAGCCGCCGCCGCTGATTATGCTGTGGCCGCGGCACAGGCTGCGGTTGCTGTTGTGAGGCTAACAAGCCATGGCAGAGGCACATTGTTCAGTGAGAGCACAGAGAGGTGGGCTGCAGTGAAGATCCAAACTTTTTTCAGAGGTTATTTGGTATGTGCTTATCTTTTAGGAAGGTTCAAATTAAATTGTTGTTAGTTATTAATTTCTCATGTGGGTATGTCTGTTTTCTCTGTTTTTGTAAATGTAATATGGTAAATTGCATTGTTTTGTGATGTTTCTATCTTTGTCTCTGTGACAAAATACATATGGTTGGTATAAGTGAAGTGCTTTGCTTGATTCCTACTCCTTTGTCTGTTCTCAAAAGGTGGGAAAGTTGTGTTTTAGATTCTTAATGAAACAGTGCCTCTCCATTTCTGTCTGGGTCATTGAAACTAGCATCTGCACTTTCCTTTCTTCACGTTTTCGTTGACTTGGCTCGTCATTCAATTCCTCATATTCTGTTAAAGCTATTTGATTCTCTTTTTAACCATCTTGAATATTTGATAATATGAATTTTCGACCCATCTCATCAATGTCATGCTTTCTAATGCAAAACTTTTTATGGTTTAGGGCCTTGATCTATATAGTTTTTAGTATGTTCTACTAGCATTTCAATTCAAACTTCATTTTATTTGCTTTCAGGCACGGAAGGCTCTTAGAGCACTCAAAGGATTGGTTAAGATACAGGCTCTTGTTAGAGGGTATCTAGTTCGAAAGAGGGCTGCTGCAACTCTTCGCAGTATGCAGGCTCTAATAAGAGCTCAGGCTGCTGTCCGATCACAGCGAGCTCGTCGTTCCATGAGCAAAGAGAATAGATATCTACCGGAAATTCTTGCAAGGAAATCTGTGGTAGAAAGCTGGTTCTTTAATCCTGCATAACAACTTACAATCAATATCTACCAACAATGCATTATTTGTTCATGTGTTCTTTTTTTTCTCTCTTCCTACTAGGAGCGATTTGATGAAACAAGGAGTGAATTCCACAGTAAAAGGCTACCTACATCTTATGAAACATCCTTGAATGGATTTGATGAAAACCCGAAAATTGT
Source organism: Styphnolobium japonicum (assembly GCA_023212625.1). NCBI lineage: Eukaryota > Viridiplantae > Streptophyta > Magnoliopsida > Fabales > Fabaceae > Styphnolobium > Styphnolobium japonicum. The sequence continues at coordinate 4,810,441 of JALBWW010000007.1, read as the reverse complement.
TGAAATTGACACTTACAGGACTCGATCAAGATCTAGGCGCATTACTACTACAATGTCTGAATGTGGAGATGACCTGCCCTATCAAGCAATCTCATCCCCTCTTCCTTGTCCAGTCCCTGGTCGAATCTCAGTTCCTGATTGCCGACATCTTCAAGATTTTGAATGGTACTTCAATGTTGATGATTGCAGGTTCTCCACAGCTCATAGCACGCCTCGTTTCACAAATTTTGTGCGACCTAATGCCCCAGCTACACCAGCCAAGAGTGTTTGTGGAGACACCTTCTTCCGGCCTTACTCCAATTTCCCCAACTATATGGCCAAGACTCAGTCATTTAAGGCAAAATTAAGGTCTCACAGTGCCCCAAAGCAAAGACCTGAACCCAAGAAAAGGCTTTCACTCAATGAAATGATGGCAGCAAGAAATAGCATAAGTGGTGTTAGAATGCAAAGGCCATCCAATGTCCAGACTCAAGAATCCTGGAATTTGTGTCAGTTGGAGAATGAAAAGGAAAATTTGAGAGGAAACTGAAATCTAAAAGATTTTAGTACTTACTTTGGAATTTCTTTTTCTACTTGTGCTTAACTTACAAACTCAAGGATAGAAGAAACTCTGCTGGTGTACATTCTTTTAAAGAGTTTTGTTTTATTATTATTTTTTTGGTCATGCCCTTTGTCTTGTACCAAATGATTCACGTCTAGTAAAGAATTTGGCTTGGTTTTGTAATAACAAAATTTAGTATACTAATTGCTGGTTTTAAGAACAAACCGTATCAAAGTGCCTACTGTAGTTTTGCTTTTGGAATACCGTAAAGTCCAAGAAGCAGAAACTTAAAACTGATTTGTGTTCAATTCGAATAAAAGAAAAGCTTGTAATGTAGAACTTTTATGGTGGCTTACAAAGTCCAAACAAAATGACGGGGTCTCTGTGGCACATTATATTGCCAACTGGGAATATTTAGTTTCAAGCACTGGTAATGGTTGAAATGTCTTTGTCACTAAAAAGAATAATTTGCTATTGATAGTTCTTCATGTGATTGGTGACTAACAGTTGAAGGAAGTTAGTTGGTTGTTCAGAAGATTTTTTAATTGTAAAGATATGTGGCCAAAATTTGAAATCCAATGCTTCCCACTAATTCATTCATGAAGCTCTAAGTTGGTATAATATATTGCCAGCTAATTGTATGAAGGCTTGGCAGTGATTACCTGCTAGATTTATGTCTATAAAAGAATTGAATTAGTGCCATTTAAGTTGGAAGAATATCTTGAAATTGCCTGAAATGGCACAATCACAAATGGTAATGATAGTGACACTATTAGATATATGTTCCTTTCCATTGTCTTTTTTTATCATGGTAGTAAGCTATTTAATTCCAGTCTTTCACATGCCATACCCTTTTCGTTTATACTTTGTCATGTTAAGCCCTCTTACGTTACATAATAATGTTTTTCATAAATTATGAATAAACGGTAGATATGTTTAGATTTCAGTTCAAGTGGTCATAAATACTTTAAAAATTCAAATATAATCATATCAGTGAAATTACTCTTTAATTATACCCACTTTTCAATTACAAATAAACAAGATCGAAATGAGGCTTTCATAGTAGGATGAGTTCATATATCTGAAGCAGGAAACAACAAAAACGGGGCCTAGCTACCTCAAATCTCAAACAACGTTCAAGTTTTGAACCTTTTTAAGAGAATGGATAAATTATTATTAAAAACGAAGAGAGAGAGAGAGAATAACAAGATGTAACTGTTGACCACGTGATTCCACGCGTTGAAGAGGCGCGTGGGTGTTGAATGGAAAATGCAGTCCAATCTGAACTCTGAAGTGAATGGCACTGTTTTAATCTTAAATTTCATATCAGCAATGATTAGTATTTAATTTTTATCTGGTTTCTAAATGTGATGATATTGTGAAATTAACCCACCTCCAATGTAAATTTGATTAAAAAGTCTTTTCAATAATTATTTATTTTAAAAATTAAATTTATACCTTCATGTTAAGAGTGCAGTTCAATTATTACTATACCCAATACTTGTTAATATTAGAATTTTATTTTATTTATGGGTTTTTCTGAATATTTTTGTTGTTGGATTTTGTGTCCGTGTTATTAATTAGTATTTCAAAAATATTAAATGAAATTTGTTTAATATTATTTAATAATTAAATAAAATTTTATTTTTATATTTAATATTTTTAGTTTAATTTCTTAATCAAGTTAAGGGAACTTCATAGAATATATATATAAAGGGCATATCTAGTGAGAGCACTATTTTATTATGAGAGATGAGAGTAGCAAATCTTGACCATTGAATCATTCATATATGGTCAAGATTAGAAGTTACTTAAAGGTCACATAATCACTTAAAAAAGTCACATGACTTTATGTTCTAATCTTGACCATACATGGATGATCCAATTGTTAAGATTTACTCCTTTCATTCTTACAATAAATCACTCTTCTCATTAGATAGGCTCTCCCTATATATATATATATATATATTTTCATGCATCACCTCTTACGATGGCTCGAATCTCAATCAACATTTCAGTCCTTGCTGGTGAAAACTGAAAAACATCATTCGAATAGGGGTAATGTGCGTAATTCTCATTTCTTTGACAGAATAATTATCCCCTCATACATACATCATCGTCGATGTTTCGTGCAGAGTGTCGATAAGGTCCTCCTTTCTTCGCTGTCTTCCACGCTCCTCACATTTCCGAGAATACCCTCATTCTTTGTCCAAACTTTTTAATATCATGTATTATGTGGATGTGCAAAACACTGATCGAATTATATATTTGATTATAATAACAATTACATTTTACGTAAATTATAAAAAATTATCAACACTTTATGAATGGACTTGGTGCAATTAATTTTTTTGTTTCTTGTATTTTATAGTTAGAGAATTTGTTATTATATTATCAGAATAGATGAATTTTTTAATTGAAGTAATTTATTTTAGAGTTTAATTTTTATTCATTGTCAGTGTAAAGTTTTTTTATATTGTCATTTAATTATGTATTGTTAAATTATTAAAAGAGTTTGACTATCACAACCACTATTTAAAAAGTCTAACTATTTTAATAATGTATTAACACATAATTAAATGACAATACAAAATTTTTTTATACTGATAGTAGATAAAAATTAAATCCTATCTTATCAATGGTTTTATTTTTTAATCAATTAATGGTATATTCACGAAGTTTAGTTTACACAATTAACTGACGAAGAGATATTTTTTTATATTAAAAATAATATTTTCATCATAATGTAAATTATATACAAATTTATTTATGAGAAAAAAATAAAAGACGAGATAAAACTATACAAACAAAATTTAAAATCTGGTCACTATATATTTACTTGACCATTTTAGATTAAGTACTTCTTGTTATATTATAATAAAATCATTGATATTGATGATGAGATAAATTATATTATTAAAATTAATCCCATCTGTCTACCAAAAAAAAAAGAATTACTTTTTTCATAAAATTTCTTTTATTTAATTTTTTTTTAAACTTCTTTTATTTAATTTTACCGCCCCCATTGTTTGAACAGACAGAAAGAGACGTTGAGAAATGGCCAAAATAGATTAAACTATTAAGCTTCCTTAATCAAGCATTATGTCTGTTGTGATTCATGTGATTAATTATATATATATATATTTTAAAGTATCAATATTCTGAGTAAATTTTTTAATATTTATTAATTTTTATTTATATTTAATAATTTTTTTAATATTTATTATAAAATTAAAAATTAATAAATAATTAACAACTAATTTTAAATATTAAATCTATTAAAATATCATAATATCTTCCTTCAAACATTAATAAATAAAGAGGATTATTTTATACGGTGGCTTGCAGAAGCACTTAGTTCAAGAAAATGCAGGTCCAATTTGTTTGGTGGAGGGGCCTAATTATGCTGCTGCTTTCGTCACTGGTGGGTTATCGAGATTGTCTATGCTCATTAGTTTTTAGATTAGGACATTTACTAACGACAATTCTGCAAATTGGTTAAGGAATTTAAATAAATAAAACAAAATATTTAATATTTTAAAATATTAAAATATATTTAATTAAATAATTAAAAAAATTTATTGAAAAATATAAAATACTTTTTAAACAATATCTTTAGGAGACTGATTAAAAAAAGCCTCAGTTTATATACAGACACAGTTAAATCCAAATCTAAGATTAGTTCCTACGGCTTCGTATTTAGGCCCTTTGAAATTTGAAAAAAGATGAAGTGCAAAATGGAAATAATCAATTTTTGCCTTCACCACTTTCTACTTGGATATGTATGTTTATAAGAAATTATTTTTTATTCATGATATACGTGGTATTTTTACAATTCAATTTATCAACTTTAAATTAATTTTTCATACATTGAATTTTACTATAGTTTAATCAATTAGTTTTGTTCATTTATTGGATAAAGGAATACTAAAATTTATTATTTTGTTTTTGCTGCAAATGATGTTTGATAATTATAAGTAGGCATCTCATGGGCTCATGAATTTTATGGGCTTTCTAATTAGGGATATTTATAATCAAATCAAACTGATTTAAATTAAGAAAATTGACCCATGAAATCAAAATTCAAACAAAATTGATTAATTTCAATATTGTTTATTTATTTTTATTAAAACTGATCGGTTTGATTCAATTTTTAATTTTTATTTTTGAAACTAAACCAAATTAAACTCACATAATTATTTATATATATTTTATAATCCACATACTTATAAATGATTAAATTTCAATTTTTTATTATTTCTATAAATATTTTTAGGTAAATTTGCTGTTATAACTATTTAATGATTTTTTTATTAGGATTTATAAGTCAATTTTAATTAGTTTATGAAAAGAAAAAGTGATGTCGTTTATGATTTTTTTTTAAAAATGTTTGACCAAAAATTAATTAAATTAAACTAAATCAAACTGATTATTATTATTTTTGTTTGATTTAATTCTCTGATTAAAAATAAATTGATCGATTAAAAAAATGATTAGTTTTGTTTGAATAACTTTTTCTATAAAAAATGAATTAATTCAAACCATAAACACCTCTACTTTCATTAGTCTTTTGTTCACAATGCAATACTTCCTCTAACTATGACAAGATTCTTCACTCTGCCACGATCTCACAGTAAAAAAAAAGGCTTAATAATTATAAATTGTAGCTCAATTTACAAACTAAATTTTATGTGGATAAATTTTAAATCTCACTATAAATACTTTATGATCATAGCAAATAATGTGAAAACACCTCATACTCTTTCTATAAAATAGAAAAAGAAAAAATGCTTAATCCTCACTCCAAAGCCTTTTTACTTTAACCTCGTTTTATTTGTAACCTACACAGCTGGTGTAGACGTAGTTGCCAGGGTTTGAATCAGCACTTATTACTAAATATCTTTTATAAGGAAAATTTAATATATCCAAAAGTTAAAGAAAAAGGGTAAAAATGGCTGTCCATTTACCTTTTACACTCCCTATATATTCCTAAGATTATCCTAAATTTGTACTTTTTTCAAGTACTCCGCATCATTATGTGACGAACAATTGATTTTAGTTCTTAGTGCCACCAGTTACTAGCAGCTAATCAAGTAATAATCAAATAATAAAGAATGGTGGTTAAGTAAATTAGAAATTGGCTTTACTTATGTGGGGTATGAAGCTGGTGGGCTCAGAATCAGAAATGAACCTCAGTGTTGTTATCTATCTGTACCTTTACGTACTCCATTGCATTTGCCATTTTTTACTTGTAGGTTTCGAAACAATTCGATAGGATGTCATTGTCTTTTGGAAACAAACAGGACGTTAGTAATGTGTGAAAGAAAGAAAAAAAAGATTCTATCCCATTTAGTACAACTAGTTAATCCATGTTTGGCAGCTGCGAAACACAAGAGATTGATTTGGTCAGAAAATTATTAAAATTGAGGCCATAGAGTTGGCAAAACAGTTTGAAAACATCTGGCTTCCCGCCATTTCTTCATAGAATCATGGAGGTAGTTCCACGTTGAGGTTGAATTCAATTACCCTTTTTCGGGTGTTTTGTTTTATGCAAACTTGAATTTATGCCTTCTGAAGGGAAGCAGAAGCAGAAATGTTTCTTGTATATTAATATTTTGGTGTAATATTTATACTATCTTCTTTCATAGGGATTTTTTTGTTGTTGTGAGAATGTGGTTTTAAAAAATTGACGAATAAATTATAATGTGCAAGTAACTAATGGCCGATCTTCATTGTAGCATGGGGTGGCCACGGCCCCCAAATTTTTTTTTTGTTGAAATTTTACATTTATATATGTGTGTTTTGTTTTGTGTGTGTATCAATATTTGATTTTCATCATTCTTCGTAATTTGATATAATTTGTAATCTATAACTTCTATTTAAGATTTTATATAAATATGTAATTGTTCTTTTTATTTTTTCTTTTTAAAATATTTTTACAGGCTACTAGCATTATGAGATTAATTCATTTTGAGCATTATTGTGACTAATTAAGAGGCATTGTGTTTTCACTTTGAGAGTATAACTCACTTACCACTGCACCTCACACTTGTTGGTAATTATTTCTCTTTGTTAGTAAAATAGTATACTAGTAATATATCAATAAAATTGTCATAGATGATATTGTTGTTATTAACACATTCATTGAGATTCAATATCTTATTAGAAGTTGTGTTTATTTTTAAAATATAATGACAAAGTTCATATATAAAATAATTTATGCACTTTTTACATAAAAGCTAGTGATAAGAAAATAAATTATACAATTTCAATATCTTTATTTCTTTAAAATATTTAATTTGTTGTTCAAAGTCCAAGAATTGAACATGAAAATAAACAATTTCAAAATTTATAAGAATAATACTTAATTTATTTGATGACATTTTTTTTAGAGAGTAGCACAAAAGTGCAAATAAATATAATAATATATATCAATTGGCCACCTCAAAAACTTAGTTCTACATCTGTCACTGGAAATAACACCATCAAATTGAGAAATAATGCATAAAAAACTCGATCACTCTGACAAATTGAGAACTAATACTACAAAGTACAAACGGTACGTACGTAATACTTGTTTCTGTCAATTGAAAGCTTAAAATTTTGTTCACTCTACTCTCACTTTCTTATTGAACTTCAATGGTTAGACACGTTTACAAATACAAGTTAAAAGAAGGGAACGAAAGGATAAAAATGCTTTAACGCTCGTGTGTTGTTACCAAGAAGCCAAACTAGAAATTTTTAACTACGCGTATTATACTATACAATTTTAAAAGAGGAGACAGGTTTAACTTTTATGAAAATGCCTATATAAAAATTTGTGTATATTTAATATTAAAAAAATTGATTTTTAACGTAAAGTGTGAATGGGTAAAAATTTTGTGAAAGAGTTTGGATTGTGCCGAGTTTGGTTAAATTTAAGATTTTGAATAAGTCAATTTTTTAGGTTTGAACAAGATTGTAAACCCAAATAAACCTGATCATAGTGGGGCCTGTGATTGATAGGGTCAGGATCAAGCTGATTTGAAGTTTAACAAAATTTAGATTGTAATGTAATTATATGTATGATATGTTATATTATGCAATGTATTTAAAAGCTTATATTGTATGTTAATAATTCTATGATTATCAAACTCTTAATAAATATTGATAATTAAATATATGTATTTAAAAATAATGTTTAAGCAATCTGTTTTGAATTCTCTAAGTCAATAAATATAAGTATTTATATACTTTAAATTGAGTCAGGTAACTTGATTCCAATTCAAAAAGCGTTTTGGGCTAAAGTCATTTGGGCTAGTCTAGTCTAATTTTCCATTGAAACTAGGTTTAACTTAGTCCAAGTAGCTTGGGTCAAATGAACAAGGAAGGTTAGGTCTTGAACACCCCTAAGAGAGATAACCGCATTAAAAAAGTTATACTTAATATTATATATATTTTTGATCAATTTTGATATATAAACTCTGTATAATTTTTTTACATGGGTGAGGTCCACCCAATGAGACCCACTCTTTTATTTGTTTTCGGACTGCTTTCGAATTAAAAATCTCTGGGCCGTTTGGCTATTTAGCTGTTTTTAATTATTTTAAACAACCAAACTCCAGTATTTTTTGTTTTTTTGAAGCAAACAGAAGTAGACTCTAGAAAGAGACTCCACTTTTTATGGTACATTAGATATAGCCTATGCCCAATCACAATTGTGGGCCTATGTAGTACACGTTGGTGGACCATTTTTAAGTATAATAAGTTGTTTCGAATCCAAAAAAAAAAACGTTGCTTCGAATCAAAGAGGTCACATTCACATATTCACCAAAAAAAAGATAAAATCAAAGGGGTCCAAAGTCCAAGAAGTTGTAAACAGATTCATGCCCCATCGCCGAAGATTGACAAAAGAAAGGAAAAGAACGATGGCCGAAAAGAGAAAACAAGTAGACTCATACCCAAAATAATATAATTTCACTTAATTAAAATGCCATACCTTTCAGAAAATCAAGAAGATAAGAAATTTTGTACCTATCTTAATTCCTAAGCGAGAATGTTTTTAAACTTATGCATACTTTTTATTTATTTATTATTACAATGAGTGGCAAAAGCCCCCAAGAGAAGGTTACAAAACGGGGAGGGAGGCCTTACGCATACTTTTGTTTCTCTATATTATGGCAGTAGCCTAAGTAGGATAAGCATTCATTTTTCCTTTTTCAAAATTTTTTGTTTTGTTTTAAAATATTATCAATGATGAAGAAGTATCAACAGAAGAGAGGAAGATACTTCAGTCCTCTTCCTCTCGTAAATTAGAGACAATTAAATAAGGATGACAATTTGAATTTACCATGCGGGTACTTACTTCGCCTTAACCCGCATGAGGCGGGTTTAAAATATGTCCCGTAGTAGGGAAGAATAGAACGGCTTTAAACTATGTTGCAGGATGTGGCGTGTTCGGGTTTAAGGTCTACCTGCCCTTATCTTACTTGCACCCTTATTCTTCTATAAAGAATGTATTTCATACTTAATGCAACTTGATATTTATGATGCAATGATTAATTTTTTTAAATAATTTATATTATATTGTATATTAGATAATATATATGGGTAGGGTTCAAGTTCTATTATTTTTTTTACACATAAGGTACAAGCTTTCATTTATAAAACTTGCGGGGTGAGTAGGGACGGGTTAAAGGTTTCTTTAAGAGATGCAGGGCAGATTCAGGGTGGGAAAAACCCGTCCCTATTTGCCCCATTGCCAAGCCTACAATTAAAGAATACCATCAACCATAAAATATTCACATTGATGATTCAGAGTGACTATTTTCAAATTTTGTTGATGCATAGAAAGCAACATGAAATGATATTATCAATTAAAAAAATAGGTAATTGAAGACAAAAAAAGGTGGAAAATTGAAACAAAGAAAAAAGGATGTAGAGAAAATGATTGTTGTGATTTTCAACAACAAAGATGAAACACAACTACCCATCTTCCCAAATCAATATTGTAGGGAACTCTTTTGGAAGAGTGCATCGTTGACAACACAACATCGATACATATAATCCCTGCTCTGTCTGCCTCTACTTTACTTCCAAAAAAATAAAAAATGAAAATATAATCTTGAAATTTAAAAATGAAAACTAAAATCTATTAACCTCAGTTGTGATGGTGATGAAGGAACCAAGCAGCAACTGATACACGAGAAGGATAGAAGGAACATGGTTGTGCGTTTGTGTGTGTGTGTGTGTATATATATATATATAGAAAGATGAGGATGTGGGAGGCAGCAAAACCCTAAGCAGGTGTGACTGTGAGATTGGGCTTGAACTGAATATAATGGACCATTCTAATGACCCTACGTGTGTTCATTTTGACCCACCCTTGTGGGGGGAATTTCTTCCACAAAGGAATTTCTAAGGATTCGACCACTACTAGAGGTGGGTAAAGGGCCAACTCAGCCTAGCCCATTGCAGGCTTCACTTTATGCGGGTTAGATCGGGTTGACCCGTTTTAATAGCGAGTTGGGAATATTCTCAACTTGGGCTTAGCTTGTTGCTAACTTTTTTTTTTAATACTTTAAATTTTAAAAGTGTGTGTATAAGTATAATATGAGGTCATTAGTTGAATTTTTTGGACTATTTTTTAAAGATTTTTGAAGTTTTTACTTAGGTATGGAGATTAGATAAGTTAAACACTTATGTTGAGCTATTAATTGAGAGTACTTTTATAGAAGAAAGTTATTTTTTTGTTAAAAAATAAATAAAAATTAGGTCACGGGCTAACTTGTGGCCCAACTCGGGCCAATCTACTTAACCTACCAGTTAAAGGGACCGGACCTTACTGATCTGAAATAGTTGCAAATTGAATATTAAGCTAGTCAAGTGAGGCGTTCATGATTCTCCTCAAACAATTCCTTATTCCTCCACTTCCACAAATGCCAGCAAGTAACCATGAAGATATCCCTCGATATCCACCCGCAGTTGAAGCCAAACTCTGGACTTAATTGAGTTATTATTTGATAGAACTTGATTCTAATTATTTGGCACAACACTCTTTAAGTAAAATATTTTAACAGTTTTTCTTTAATATTTCATATTATTTAAATTTACATACTTTTATAATCGTAAAATCAAATGTTGATTAGGACATTAAAATCCATAAGTTCAAATGATTTTATTTGTTGAAATTATAATATATAAAAATTAGACTTTAATAGAATTTTTTTTTATGAAACTAAAAGTATGAATGCATCTATCATACTCACATTGTGTGTTAAATATGTCCTATGACAAATTATTTAAAAAAATTAGTTATATAAAAATAGTGATAGTATAAATATTTCTATATGTATCAAATCTTAACTCAATGTAGTATTTATACAAGTTTGCAAATTTTATTAAGCTGAATTGTGGTTTCTGAGGGAGAACTTAAATTGATGGGGAAAACGAGTGATATAATTAATGTAGGGAAATTCAACTAAAATAAACTTGAAAGTTGAAAGAGCAAGACTTTTTTATCATAAAGATTTTAATTTTACGTAGGATCTATGTGTTAATGAAAAGAATAAAATGAATGTCTGCTTATCCACGTAGGTTTGCCGCGACATTGTCGTTGGATTCCCCCTTCTCTTCTTCTTTTGCTACTACCGAATGAATGACCTTCACACCTTTCCGTTATGTCAAGGCTAACCTATGCCCATGGCTCCGTGAGTCCCACTCTAACTCAATTTTTCATTAACTATTAAAATATAATAATTAATTTGTACCAAAGGAAAATATAATAATAACAAATTAATGACAACCAAAACTTTTATATTCAATCTTTATTGATTTTTATTTTTGGGAAATACTTTTTCGAGCTTATTTGAATGTAATTTTTTTTTAATAAAAAAATAGTTTTATTAAAATTTATTTTAGTATATATTTCAATGAAGAAGCAGGCTCAACTCTCTAAAGTCTCTTCCCCTTCAGGTTCCGCTTTCTCCAACTACATTTCTCTGCAGCTGTAGGGTTCATGTGTGTGTTCCGCGACGATGTCGTTTTGAGCAAGGTGTGTAGGCCTACGCTTCGGGCTCTTAGTTCTGGGCCCTCTGCCAGCTACGAATGAGAGTAGCATTGGGCCTTTTCTGTGTGATGCAGAAAGCCCGTTAACAGACTTCGTTCCTTACTTTCTTATCTGTTTCTGTCAACCCTTTGCCAATTGCCAGTGATGCACACACGTATACAAGTCTATTAACCCCATTATTTATTTTTCTTCTTTATTTTTCATTTTTTTAAAACTAAGAGAATAATTCCTACAAAATATCCAAATAAATATGATAAAACCCTTGCGAATTATTTCTGAAGGGAATCGTTTTTTGTATTTTACTTTTGGAAACTATTATATTGAAGAGATTATCAAAACGAAATTATTTTTCTCTTTGTTTTTAACTTTCTCAAATAACAATCTTAAAACCAAAACAATGTGATTGACTTTTATTTAAAGAAAACGATTGTTTTTCAATTTTCTGAAAAATTTAAATATAAATATTAGAAATAGACACTTGAAGAATTATTTAAAGACAATGAAATTTTAGAAATCTTTCTTCTTTGAAAATTGAAAAAACAACAGAAATAGTAAGATATTAGTAAAAGGATTTCCTTCTATGAAAAAATTAAGAAATACGAAATATTTAAACAAAATGCAGTCTTGACATTCAATGAATATTTGTAAGCAGATCTAAACTTAAGTGGTGTATTTATAGGGAGCTATTCTTATTTATGCATATCTTATTAGAAAATAAAACCAAAAAACATAGGGACATATATAATTAAGCAAAGATATTTAAATGGCCAATTGAAAACGAAACAAGCACACATCTATTTATAATATATAAATTCTTAAGCGCGTGATATAGAGTAGCCACATCAGTTGATATAGAATGGCCACATCAGTTTATTCATAGCTTTATGTTTGAGTCACATTAGCATGTATGTAAGATTTCTTTTTTTGAGTGTCTTCTTATGTTTCTTTTTCAATAATTTATATTAAATACTCACATACTACTATTTTACATATTCTTCTCATTCCTTCATCAGTTGACAACTCTTTCTTTCCCTTATCAATTCACCCCTCATCCCATTCCCTCATTAAAATTCTAAGTTTTTCCTTGAGTATACGCCTTTCATCTTTCTTTTTTAATAATTTATATTAAATACTAACATACCACTGTTTTACAAGCTTTTTTCATTCCTTCATCAATACATATCTCTTTCCATTCCCGCATCAATTTACATTCATCCTATTCCCTCATTTTTTTTCTTTCGCTTTATTGGCTCCGTGTAATAGATCAGTTCTCGCATTTTTTTTCACTTGCTGACAAGTTTTGAAGCTTTAAAATGAAAAGAAAGAGTTGCTGTAAGAAAATAAGTAATACAACCAGTTGAGACACCCACACAACACGTAGGTCTAAAACCTATTAATTTATTAAAACCACAAAAGAGAAAAACATTGTCGTGTAATCTTCCATGTGACTTTGTTTTACATACACTACAATAATATACCACAATAATTTAGAGCAACATAACTAGGACTGCTTGGTTAACAGTCTTCATATCTTATTTGGGGATTTATATTTTTTCTCCTTAAAACACACAAAATAATTATGTGCCGGGCCGATGAACCTCTGCATAAGCAGGTCATTATACAAGAAAGTTTGTGTCTCTTATAACATGACCCTGTCATATTTTTATAAAGAAAAAGATATAAATCTCTTATTTGATTATTCCTAGATAGTAAATAGTAGTAGGTAGCTAGAGCCTAGAGCGCTCAACTAATATAGTACAACGGATCGGGCAGCTTAAAGGTCCTATTGCCTGTGTTGGTCCCCAGAAGATCGCTCCATTGGTCGCCAATATTTCCAATGATTCTGTATCCTTTTGCCTCCAGCTTCTTTCTCTGAGCTGATTTGTATGTAACTGCTGTTTTACCTACGAATGATGCATCCCTGCAGCCAAACATTAAGAGTATCTTTGGTAGGTTAATTATTTTAAAAAATAATTTTTATTATAAAAGCTATTTTTACTTTTTAGAACACGATTGAATTGTTAGATTAAAAGTTGTTGATTAATTTTTTACACTAAAAAATAACTTTTTCTTAAAAGTTAGAATTTGAACATTTTGTTTATAATATATTATGATTATTTCATAGTTATAAAAGATAAATAATATTTTGTCTTTAACTAAATAATTTTTTTTAATTATTTCATATCTCTTTTAGTAATTTAATATATAAAAACGATTCTTTTTATACAATCCAAACAAAATCATCTTTTAAAATTGATTATGAACTAACACAACCAAATATAAATTAATTTTTTCATAATTGATTTACTTAAAAATTATTATAGATATAATTAATTTTTAACATAATTTTTTTTCACAACTAATTTAAACACACACTAATTGTTTTCTTTGTCAAACACCAAATCTTATTATTTGAACTTGCAAACTCTAATGCATTACAATGTTAAAGAAGATCACATTAAAAACATTTGTTTCTTATTATGATTAATTGCTTCCCCCCTCCTTTCATATCCATAAGAACTTGTCCTCTCACTCAAATCTTTTATTCAACTGTTTTTCATGAATCTCAACAGACAACAAAGTATATTTAATTTTTATACGTACGTAATAATTCAGCTACTTTTCTTTCTTCTTCTTATATTAGTTTAAATCTTGGACTAATACTTCAAAGAATTCATTTTTCTAAATACTTCAAGTCCATATAAATTGCGCATTTTGAACTCTTTCAAGAGAAATTTTAGTTGATGCAAAAACTAATTAAAAAATATTGTTATTATAAAAAAAAGATTGTTTTAATTATTTTTCAGTTATAAGATTATATATATTTATGGATCGAATCCACATGGAGGAGGAGAGTAAATCGGACAAAGTCGGGGGTGGATCAATAAGTCAACGATCTAATATCAAACTCTGATAAATTTTAATTTGACATCATATGAATTATTAATTTATTAGTATAAAATATTAAAAAAAATATTTTTAGTGAATCATAAAGTCGATGAATTATTGGTTTCATGTATATATAAATATTCTTCAATTATTACGACTTTTATCATTAATAATTATAAAGAGATCGAGTAGTTCTACTAGAAATGTTGACTTTTTGGCTATATCTAATTATCTATGGAAAGGGGCTTAGTTTCCTACGCTATGCATAACTTTAAAGTGAAACAGGTGGGCCTACAAAAAAGTTAGATCCACGAATATAGAGCGGGTCTTCTATAATAAAACTCACCAAAATCATATTTATTCGATCAATTCCGTGCCTAAGTCTTCCGGGCTCTTCAGCATTTTTTTAAACTTAGATGCCATTGTCGTGGACATGATTATGGATTTTTTTCTTCTTTTTTAAATTGATCCATGAAGTATGATTCTTCAGTAGATTCAATAGTAAAGAAAAAAAAATATTTTTATGAATTTAAGGCCTATTAGTATATTCTTGTGATGCCACCCCTATTCAAACGTTTTTATAATTGCAAAAAAAAAGCAGAAAAAAAATCTTACTTGAGAATTAACTTCTCCCACGTGTGGTACCCAACATGCTTTAGGTTCGTAACTGTTACGTCCTTTTGATCCACTGTTCTTCCTGTTAAGAATACGACCTTGAAGCCAAGGGACAACAATTTCTTGTACAGCTTAAGACTCTCCGGCAGTGCTGGTTGTACGCCACGGTCAATCCATTCATTAAACGCCGTGGAGTTATATGGTTCCACCCTATCAACAAATTATTCGTGAAATAAAATTATATTGTCCAAAAAAGCATAAGAATAATGAACAAGGGTCCAATAACAATATAATATGCTTTTAAATACGTGGTCAACGTTTATATATATTTCCTTTGAATCGATATGTTTATTAGACCGAGAGTGATTAAGTATGTCCAATATCTGCAAATTTGCTTCTGATTATTGGGCCAAACCATCACTCACAATACCAAAAATAGTTTATATATATATATATATGTATGTATATGTAGTAATTGTTAAGCACAAGGAATCCAACTATTGTAGTTTTTAGAACAAATGTTAATTTACTGCTAATACCGAAAAGGAAAAGGCACAGTGCCAAAAAGAAAAGTGCGTACCCAAATCCGTGCTCAGCATAATATGGCAGATTAGACAAAGAAGTCTCATCTATGTCAAAGACCCATATGTCTTTGCCGTCCCCCCTGAGTTTGATGCTCTTAGCATAAAGAAAAGCTTCACGAGCAACTGCTTTGGAGTCTTCTCTATATTGGTATCCTAGAATATAGTTCCCTATATAACCTTCACACTCTAGCGGAACAGTTTTCCAGTCAATTATGTTGTGTGCTTCCACACCAAGCCTCCAACTTGAGCACGATACCCCCGGAATGTAGTGG
Organism: Styphnolobium japonicum; assembly: GCA_023212625.1. Taxonomy (NCBI): domain Eukaryota; kingdom Viridiplantae; phylum Streptophyta; class Magnoliopsida; order Fabales; family Fabaceae; genus Styphnolobium; species Styphnolobium japonicum. Next base: position 4,794,493 of record JALBWW010000007.1, on the reverse strand, counting down.
CCACCAGAGCCAGATTTCAGTCGGAGAGGGTAAATTTGGTAGTTTACGCCATGGTCTGAGGCATGGCATGTTGCTATAATTGTAGCAAGAAGGAAAAGGAGTACCATCATTCTCATGACTGTTTCTAGCTAGCACAAGAAACTTTTGCAATTTGCAAGTGCTGGGTTTTGTTCTTTAAATAGACTATATCTCTAGTTAGAGGACAACAAATCTTTGAATATATTACATGGGCATTAGGTGTCCCTGGGCAATGTGAAAATGAAAGAATGTATATACTAATAATTATGATTATGTGGCCCTTGAACAGTTAGAAGCATTAAAGTGACAATTAATATAGAAAATTTCATACTATTATTATCTTAAGTATATATGTTGTTTTATCGCATGGCTTTTCTATTGTGGTACATTAACATATAAATATAGACTGATTTATTTAGTTCAAGTAATCCACGCATTCCACGATGAAAGTATTAAATAACGTCCACGTTTTAAGCATTCGTACGTACACACACACACACACACATATATATATATATATATATAATTTGATGGTAACCCTTTTACTCCCGGCCGGGCTAATGTGGGTTGTAGCATTAAGTCACTTTCTTAGAGTAATAGAAATTAACATATATCGGAATGAACTTGTAGCTCAATTAGTAGTGGCTCAACTCTTTTAGATTGAAGTATGATGTTGATGTGAGAAGCTTAATCATTCATTTGATCATCTTTTCTCATTTTTTTATCTAAATACTTACACCTCCAATGTAAATAAATAAAAAAACCTATGCATCACAAATGCAATTTTATTTATGTTTATTTGTTACAATGCCGGTAGATAGCTGATGAGTCTTAGTTAGTACTTATATTTCCTATCTTTAGCATATGATTTTGTGGGATTTTATCTCATAATTGATGTTTATTTGCTATTTATTTTAGGAAAGTTGATCTTGGAACAAATCTACTGCAATTATGATAATTTATGCAAAGAATCATCAAGGGATGCTAATCAAGGAGACTCAATCAAAGGCTATTCAAGGAAACAAGGAAACTTAATTAAAGACAAATCAGGGAAACTTTTGCTGTCAAATCTTTTGTAATAATTTGGGCATAACTTTCACTCCAGAAGTTCAAATGACATGATCTCGGTGGATATGGAGAGTTAAGAAAAAGATCTACGAATATTATGTTGACCACTATCACTGATTCGATCAGATTTGATGAGATATGTCGAAGTTAATGCCTTTTATGAAGAAAAATGGCGACGACATTCAATTGCTTTATGATTTTCTAATTCTTATAAAAGGACTTATTACGCCATAGAAGCTAAAAAGGGGGCGGAGGAGACTTTGGGGGAGAGGGCTTCCCGCCCTATGAGAGCTCAGTAGATCATCAAGGAGCAAAGATCGAGATCTTCATATTCTTGTTGTCTTGGATTAAATGGAGTTTATATTTTCCTATCTTTTGTTTTCCTATTTCTTGATGTTTTTCTAAACTCTTCCTAGCTAGAGTGATGATGTAACTTGAACGGATGATTTATTTGGATTTATAGTTCTTAATTTAAGTTTTCTTTCATGATTGAGTGTTCATCTCTATTCTTAATGCTTTTATGACTTGATCAACCATAAATTGAATTGATGGTCATGCATAGGATTGGGAAATTCATGTGTGATGTTGCTTCTTGAGATAAACACCATGATTAAGCAATAATCTAGGAATAGATATTGTTGATTGTGTGGTATTACTTGGGATTTTGTTCATTCGTGCCTTGTTCTATTTGGAATTAGACTAAGGAATTAGTTAATTCTAAATAGTTAAAGAGAATTAATCTACCAAGGAATTGAGTTTTAATTAAATTAGATATCCCACCATCAATTCTTGAATTGGAATTTAAATTAAGAAAGAATCCAAATAATCGGAAAATCAAGTGAAATTGGATCTCTAGCATCTCACTCTTTGTTTGCTCAACCCCATTTAACATAGTTAAAATTTTAGTTTTTATTTTTATTTTCTTCATTAATTTGCATCGTTTAAATAGTATCTAAATTAGTAATTTGGTACTTGACAACACAATTCCCTGTGGAGACGATAATTTACTCATCACTTTATTCCCTTGATTTTGATAAACAATATGCAGTTACCACTAGATCTAATAGGAAACAAGAACAAGATCAATCTATCTCCTTTAGGTCTAGTGAGGAAATTGATAATACTGTTATGCCATTGAAGAATAATGGACACTCAAATACGGCTTCTGTTTTTAAAGAAGATTTTAGGGATAAATATCATTTAGATGAGGGTAATTCATTCCCACAACATAATGTGTTCATCCCTGAAATTGAAATTGTAAAGCCTGAGGTTAAAGAGGATATGTCTAGGATCCCAATTCTTCATAGTTTAGTAAATTCAAATGACTTTGTACAGTTTTGTTTTATTTTAGAGGAGTTTGTACATAAACTAACTTTTTTTGATTTTCTTTGTGCTAGTAGATATTTAATTGCTTTTGTTAATTTTTTAGAACTTGACTTTGTACAGGTTAGACTAATCCATGATACGTATGATTAAATTGTGATTTATTTTTTATTTTTTATTTTTTATTTTTGTTGAGTCGGCTTGAGTGCCTCCCCGAGTTCGGAGCCTTTGTAGGGGGATGTAAATAGTGTCGGCCAAAAAAAAATTTGTGTTTTATATTTTTAGATTGCCTATTTATTTTAATCATTGCTAGTAATTTCCCAAGCTTTGGTATTCCTTTGTGCTTCTACCATTTCAATTGCTAAGAATTTCAGGTATGTCACTCTACCCCATTGCTCTTTATTCTTCCTATCCAGATTTTTTTTTTCATTCATTTAAATTAGGAATTATTTTTAAACATTGGGGACAATGATTAGTTTAAGTTTGAGGGTGATGGTCCTTTGTTTAAATTTCTAGAGTTTGTTATGCATATGCTTAAGATATAATGTTCTTGCTTTATTGATTTCCTAATCCAATGATGAAATCTAGTTATCAAGTTATCTTGACTCTTGGGAAAATATGGTAATTGTTTAAGTTTTGTTAAATTCTCTTATAAGTATTCTTGTTAAGATGTGATTCCCATAAATAAAAAAAGTAAACACTCGATCTCTTGCTTAGAGTTGCATGTGCATTTAGAAACAATTTATGTGATGTGAACTTTGCTTAAATCTAGGATCCTAGAATTTGTTTGATTCTCTCTTGAGGCGAAATCCTAGGCTTGAACATAGAACTTGGAGATGATTTAGGCATTGTTTGGATCGTTTGAGCCTTTTAAGCATACCACCCTTTAAGACAAACATCCTTAGTCACCCTTTTTGAGCTTGTTTAATACATGAGCCTATTTTTCTTTCTTATGTGCTATGCAATTACCTACCTATGAATAGCCTAGACACACATATCATACCTTGATTTGTTTTGGAGAATCCATTGAGGTGCATTAATTCTTTCGTAGTGCATGAAGTTATTTAAATTGGATGTGAATTGATGGTGTCTTTAATGTTTTCAAGTGTTGAAATTTTGGTGTTCCATGATCCTAGTGCATGAAAATATTAAAGTTTAGGGATATTGGAAGCACTATTAAAAAAAAAAGACAAAAAAAAAAAGAAAAAGAAAAAAAGAAGACAAAAAAAGAAAAGAAAAGAAGTGCTTAAAAAAAAAAACTAGATGCTTCTTGATTGTGAGAAATAGGCACCTAGATAAGCATCCTTATTCATCATTATCGTGATTGCTCTTGTTTATTTAGTGCTTTAATGGATCTCTAAAACCTTTGTGTTTATCCATTCCTTTCTTTCATAGCCAATCACCTGAGCCTAACATTACAAGCTTTAAAAGACCTTTTGATCTAAGTTCTTTGGGATAGCCTACATTAGTGGAGAGAGAGATGAAAAGCAAACTTATGGGGTTTGAACATGGAGGCAGATTTGCATTCGCATAAATCAATCCAGATGTCATGTAACGATTTGTGATGGGATCTTGCACACACACACAAAATGGGAATTCGTATTAACTTGTTGCTTGTGATTGAATTGAAGCATATTCTTTTATGATATCCATGAATACCTTGAGTTGAGCTAATAAGATAGCTTTTGAGGAAACTTGTGGAAATCTTGAAGCATGTTACATATTGTCTTAAGCATGTCTTTAGTTTAATTATGTGTCCCTTGTTTTCCTTTTGCTTGAGGGCAAGCAAAGTTTAAGTTTGGGGGTATTTGATGAGTCTTAGTTAGTACTTATATTTCCTATCTTTAGCATATGATTTTGTGGGATTTTATCTCATAATTGATGTTTATTTGCTATTTATTTTAGGAAAGTTGATCTTGGAACAAATCTACTGCAATTATGATAATTTATGCAAAGAATCATCAAGGGATGCTAATCAAGGAGACTCAATCAAAGGCTATTCAAGGAAACAAGGAAACTTAATTAAAGACAAATCGAGGAAACTTTTGTTGTCAAATCTTTTTGTAATAATTTGGGCATAACTTTCACCTGAAGTTCAAATGACATGATCTCGGTGGATATGAGAGTTAAGAAAAAGATCTACGAATATTATATTTGACCATATCACGATTGATCGGTTTGATGAGATATGTCCAGCCCAAGTTAATGCCTTTTATGAAGAAAAATGGCAGCAACATTCAATTGCTTTATGATTTTCTAATTCTTATAAAAGGACTTATTACGCCATAGAAGCTAAAAAGAGGGGCCGAGGAGACTTTGGGGGAGAGGGCTTCGGCCACTGGGAGAGCCAAGGAGATCATCAAGGAGCAAAGATCCAAGATCTTCATATTCTTGTTGTCTTGGATTAAATGGAGTTTATATTTTCCTATCTTTTGTTTTCCTATTTCTTGATGTTTTTCTAAACTCTTCCTAGCTAGAGTGATGATGTAACTTGAGCGGATGATTTATTTGGATTTATAGTTCTTAATTTAAGTTTTCTTTCATGATTGAGTGTTCATCTCTATTCTTAATGCTTTTATGACTTGATCAACCATAAATTGAATTGATGGTCATGCATAGGATTGGGAAATTCATGTGTGATGTTGCTTCTTGAGATAAACACCATGATTATGCAATAATCTAGGAATAGATATTGTTGATTGTGTGGTATTACTTGGGATTTTGTTCATTCGTGCCTTGTTCTATTTGGAATTAGACTAAGGAATTAGTTAATTCTAAATAGTTAAAGAGAATTAATCTACCAAGGAATTGGGTTTTAATTAAATTAGATATCCCACCATCAATTCTTGAATTGGAATTTAAATTAAGAAAGAATCCAAATAATCGGAAAATCAAGTGAAATTGGATCTCTAGCATCTCACTCTTTGTTTGCTCAACCCCATTTAACATAGTTAAAATTTTAGTTTTTATTTTTATTTTCTTCATTAATTTGCATCGTTTAAATAGTATCTAAATTAGTAATTTGGTACTTGACAACACAATTCCCTGTGGAGACGATAATTTACTCATCACTTTATTACTTGTGCGATTTGGTACACTTGCCAGATAGCCATCAATAGCAAGCTTGAAGCTTGTGTTTTAACATTTCACTCAGCCATTGTAAAACTATATTTAGTTATATAATTTTTTTAGAGGTATATTTAATTATTTACTTAGATTTACTACTTTTTAATTTATATATACAAAGCATTGACACATTTAGAGAGCCGTTGTGCATGTATTCACATGTATGGGGCACTGACATTCAATACATTATCTTACTTAACTGACATGTAATTACCAAAGTTTCATTTTATTTATTTAGTTATACCCGCCTCATTTACAAGAGAAAGTAGATGTGAACGGGCACATCAACAAGTTAATGGAGATAGAGATGGTGATCATGGGTAATCAGAAAGGTGGAGAAAGGTGGAAAAACAGGAAAAAAATACATATTATTTTTATTTTTTTGCGACTTGGAAGTGCAGGGGTTCAATTTGTTCTTTAAATAGACTCTATCGATCTAGAGCCTGTTTGTTATAGATTATTTGATGAAAAAATAATTTTTTTTGGATAAAAAACTATTTTTAATGATTTTGATTGTGTTTGTTTAATTTTATTAAAAAAATTATTTGTTAAAAAAATTATTTTTATGGTTAAAATAAAAAGTTACTCTCATTAACTTTTGAAAAATAATCTCTTGCGATCGAAAAGAGAGAAGCAATTCTCATTTAAAAATAATTTTTATAATTGTAAACAAATATAAAATAATTTCTATTTTTCTTAAAAATTTATAAAAAAATAATTTCTAAATTATTAAAGGTCAAAATTATTTTTTAATCTATAATAAATGAATCTAACTAAAGGACGAAATAATGTATATACAAATAATCATGTGGCACTTGAAAAGTCAGAAGCGTTAATGACAATTAATATACAAAATTTCATACTATTATATATCTTAAATGTTGAATTTACCAAAAAAATAAATAAATGTTGCTTTATTGCAAGGCTTCTCTAGTCTGGTTCGTTAACATATATAAAATATTAATTAATTAATTAATGTGAGCCGCTCATTCCATTCCATGATGACATTATTAAGCTAACCAACTACAAGACAAAGAAAACATTAGGCACTAACACTTGTTTTGTTTTTATCTCATTGTCACTTCTGCATATATTTCTCCTTATGCTTTCTCGTGATCTCTTATGTTGAGACTGCTTTCTCGTGATCTCTTATGTTGAGAGAGTTAATTAATAAGCATTACTTTTAAAGCATAAACATATAATGTACGCCCATATACCGTAGATTTCGTCCCAATTGTAGGTCCAAATCACGTCCCAGGGTTAAATTTGCTTTTAATTTGTTAAAAGACCTAACTAGGTATACCCAAATATATTTATGTACTTTATAAATTTATAACAAATTAATATATTTATGAGCTAATAATTATAATCGTTTCATGATTAAAAAAAATATATAGACACACACTTTAAAGTATAAGAATACTTTTGATGTAAAAAAAAAGTGTTATTATCTTATAAAAAGAGTAATGATTCTTACATTAAAAAAATTCTCATAAAATTTTCACAAAAATTCATTTAAGTTATTGAATCAAATCTAAATTTTATTATAATTTTTTTTTGACTTAATCTAATGATTTACATGATTTTTTTTTAAAAATTTTATGAGACTTTTTTTTTTATATATATAAGTATCATTACTCTTATAAAAAAACACACTTTTTGACATGTAAAAAGAGTTTTGAAGGTAAGAATTCTCGGGACAGGATTTCAGAATTCCCATGCTGTCCTCTCTCGCTAGGTGCGTAATTCAAGAGTCCACAATTTTGAATGGTCTTTTTTATTTATTATTATTATGGCCGCCCATGGCAACTGTTGGCTACAATTGTGGCAAGAAAAAAAATGAGCTACTATCATTCTCATGCTTGAGTACTGTTTTTAGAAAGTGTTTAATTTTGATTCACCATCAATGTAAAAAAAATTTATATTATTATTTAATTATGTGTTGCCAAATTATTAAAAGAGTTTGACTATTATTACAATCACTTAAAAAGTCTAACTCTTTTAATAATATATTAGCATATGATTGAATGATAATATAAATTTTTTTTACATTAACAGTAAATTACAATTAAATTCTTCTAGAAAATTGTTACAACTTGAAGTGGATGCACGGATTTTGAAAACAAATAATTAACGAATAATTAAGTGATGGGTGTGAGTTGTTCGCTGCTCGCGATATTGTCTACTTGTAGTAATCCATCAATCCAAAAATATTACCATGTGTAAGACTTCTTCAAAGCTAAAAAACGAATATTATCTGATTATATATTATCCATGTGATGATGCGTATCTCCCATTATAATGTAGATAACCGAACACGTTTTCAAGCTAGGTTTGACTGTAATTGGCATTGGGTAACACATGGAGAGCGAGAGAGAATATTTTATAAGTGTGCTTTTGTCTTTTAATCTTAGCTTTCAGAGAAGATCTTGTGATATCTATATTGCATATAGGTGATGCGCTATTATAGGCTCTATACCGCCGAAGTTGGAAAGAAGAAATGTAATGGGAGTTGAACCAATCGGGTAATTGCCATAATGCCATGAAACCTGATATTTCTGAGGTTCTCATTCATTTGGCAGTTACCCATTCGGAAAATGGATCATTTTGTAACAGAAAGAAAATGGAGAAAAGAGCTGTGATTTTACAGTTGGATTATTTAATCATACCTAAATTAATATAAATTTATATTTAGTAAAAGACTCAAATTAATTAAATGTTATATTTGTAAAATATATGTTAGTGAAGCTTATTTATAATCATTTTTATTATTAAATTTTTATAAATGTTTAAATTTATTGTAGACTGCAATAATATGTGAACCTAATATCTAAATGTATTATTTGCACATGACATAATTTAAGATTAAATAATTTAAAATTTTATCTTGTAATTAAGTGTTAAATTATACCCCAAATATTAACAGTTACGGCCAACATTATATACTAGAGATTCATGCATATGTCGAAGATAGACAGACAAAGCTCTTTTGACTCGTACTCAAAAGTTGAGGATGCTTTCAAAGAGAAGGTCCGTAGGTCACTAATTTTGAACTGCTTAGACTCCATTTTGACTTTGTAGTATAATGGTTGCTTGCTTAACTGATATTGCATTCATGAGCTGTTTGGATAGTTTTTTTTTATAAAAAAAAAACACATTTTTTTATAAAAAAATATTTTAATAAAATTTTAAATATATTTGAATGTAACTTTAAAAAGATAAAATTTTAAAAAAAATTAATTATCACCTTTTAAAAAAAATTAGTGATCCTCAATTAACATAATTTTTTTGACAAAAGTATCTTTTATTTTTATTAAAAATTACGCTTTATGTCATTTTTTTTTTCTTTCTTGTAAAGCCTATCTTCTTTATTTTGCATATTCTATATTTTAATAATTTTGTTATAAAAAAATTCTTATATTCTTTTTTTCTTAAACAAACTTAAAAGTCATTATGTTACTTAAAAATACTTCTTAAATATCACATCGAAATACAAAATAATTTCTTTAAAAAAAATCTATTAAAAAAAGATCTAAGTCTTTGTTGTTTTTTATAAAAACTTATACATACGAACCCTATATTCCTTTCCAGTGACTCACCAATAATGTCTCCCATTTCTAAGTAAGCTCTCAAGTAATTTGGCTTATCTCCAGAACCATGATGATAAAAGAATTTCAATGAATTCTCCTGAATTTCCTTAAGAAATGGAATTACATGGTTGAAATTTATCGGTGGGAATGGAAGAGGCCGTAGAAGATCTTATGATCTGAAAAATTGATGATAACAAGTTACACAAAAATTAAAACTTGTGTTGTCCCACCTTGAAAGGGTCAAATAATAACTATAATCCATTTGGAAAACACAACAAATTAAAGCCATGTTGAACCATCTCTTAAGCCCATTTTTTTTTTTTACCAATCGGTACCACATTACATGCAAGTGACACTTAGTTTTTTCATTTTTGAACTCATGCCTATTACCAATATTCTATACATATATACAAATATGTTCACTGCTTTTCAAAACATATACTTATTTTTGTGAACGGATTTTGAAATAAAGAAATGAAACATAAGAAGGGAGATTGAATTATGTTTCTTAATTTTTTTTAAAATTTTTCTTGAAACAGTTCTTAGAACAAAACTATACAAGTTCACAAATGAGAATGGACGAAATAAAAGAGTTTTACGGTCTGTTGGACGCAAAAAGAATTTTCTAAAAAACTTTAAACGGAAGTTAAAACTAATATGTTCAGATAAAACATGTTGTTAAGCACAACAATAGTAATCCCCAAACGTTAGTAAAAATAAAATAACACAAGTTAAGGGAAGAGAAGATTACACTAGGTGTTTATACTGATTCACTATCACAACCCGAGAGCTATATTCAGTCCCTTTTACTTGAAGGAATTTCACTAATCTTTCTCAAAGATTACAAATATTTTTTACATAGTCTCTTCAGGCTTACAATCAAGTATTCTAAATCTCTTCAGGTTCTAACAACAAGTATTCTTTTCTACACAAGCCTTTTCAGGCTTTTCCACATAATAATAAGAGGATAGTGTTTAAAAACACTTGAGATTAACTCACGATGTGTGAGGATAAACAATAAGCTGAAGTAAAAATTTTATACAAGTGAGTAAGAATTCAGAGTGAATCTTTTCACTTTTTATGTTCTTCTCAATTAAGTATTTTATCCTTCAAAGACTTCATATATATATATAGGCTTGTGAGTTTGTACTTGTCTTCATAGGTTTATTCGTCCAACGGTAATATTTATTACCATTTTGAGTTGCATTAAATGCTCAATACTGATAACGTATTGATCTTTCTCTGAAAAGTGGCTTTGGTTATCAACGTTGCAAGAAACTTTGATATCTTTGTTCTAACTTTTTTAAGCGAGCAGAAAGTTCCTATTTGTTGGTCCTTGTAGTTGTTAGGTATGTTAGCTCAAGTGTACTAAGTTGATTTTGAAAGTTGTGTACTTTGTCAGAGATCTCATTGACATTTAATGCATTTCATCTTGCTTGTTTTTGAATTGATTTGGACGAATTCATTTAAGTGAGGAACAATAGAGACAATATATTGGATGATCTAATAAAATATAATAAAGCAACACATGCAGTAGAACAATAAGTTTATCTTTAACGAAACTTATCTTAGTCCAGAAGTGTTTATAAATGATTTATTCAAGAGAAACAACTTAGACTATTATTTTCTTTAGAACATAATAATATAAGTTCATTAAAAACTTATTTGTTCATTCTAATTTAATATTATTGTTATCTTCAAAATTTTAAACTATTTTGGTATTAGTGTCAAAAACTTGATTTCGTCTTTGGTTCTAACAAGTTTGTGTTCCTTAGCTTAATGAGCTTACTAAACTTATATAGCACAGAAAGAAGGGAGATATATGATGTAAAAGACAAGTAAACCAACAAATGATAGTTGTATGGAAGTTTAGAATCAAATTAATGAATGGATTATTGTTTATGAAAATAGGTGTATTACACCCAATACTGAATAATCTCTCTCCACACACGTAATTGTATGGGGAAAGTCCAATTTACTCTCATGAACTATAAGTTATGTGTATTTTGGTCCGGATATTTTAAAAATGTGTGAAATAATTTTTAAACTTTTTAAAATGTGCAAAATAGCCATTCCGTCTAGCATTTGTTCAATTACTAATGAAAAACACACCTGACACTTACATGTTTGGTAAATGTGACATTTCCCCCCAATAATTCCTCCCAAACCATCATGTGAAACTCACAATCTCCTTCCCCATCAAATATCAAATAGGGTTTAATAAGGAAGCAAGCTCATCTTCTTACTTTTTACCACCATACCATTGAGAAGACCTTTGCCAACTTCAAGCACCCTCTCTCTCTCCTCCAACTTCAAGACCTTTGCCAACATCTTCATCTCCATAGTAGGTGCTGGTGTCTTCTAACTCTCATATAGCTTCAAAAGAACGGGCTAACTCATGGACTTGCTCATACTCTTCACCGTTGCCTTTTTCACTTACGATTGCATGATGCTCCTCATCTCCATCACATATGAAAGGAGATGGTGTTTTAGGGAGATAATGAGTTTCAGATGGTGGTTGGGGGGAAGAGGTCATATTTACCAGACACGTGAGTATCATGTGCATTTTTTTTAGCAATTGAACAGATGCTAAACGGAAGGACCGTTTCGCATATTTTAAAAAATTTAGGAATCGCTTTATACGTTTTAAAAATATCGAAACCGAAGTGCACATAACTTATAGTTCAAGAGATAAATTGGACTTTCCCCTAATTGTAATGTAGGACCTAGATGTGGGATGATATAACTGATAATAAATGAAATCATCATGCATTCATACTTTAGACATGAGCTTTTCCGAGGTGTTATAACCAACACTCATATATCTACCTTACTTGTCCTAGACTTTCACTCTCTGCAGTAATGAACACAAACTTGAACCCTGTATGTAGTAGCATTTTGTATTGATCAAGAATGATCCGCAATCTGGATATATCCCTTTCTTTTCGCATTCTTCAGAAGTTGTCTCATAAAGATATGAATCAATGAATTCAATCAACATTAGATCAATGCAGCCCCATCTATGTCAAACACCGAAATGTCATCGCCATCATTAGAAGTATATGAGGCTTTTGGCACACTCTAATTAATTAATTGTTCAAGATACGAGGATTGCGGGATCCAAGTTAATTTGAATGTTCAAAAGTCAAACTGTAAAAAAATTGTAATGCGTGTTTCTCTAATATGTCTAATTATTTTTTAAAATGTTATATATATTATTTTAAAATAATTATTTATAAATTAAATAAATAATATATTTTAAATAATTTTTTAGTTCTAAGATTACCAACTAATGATTTAATAATACAATTTTCTTACTAAATAATAAATTTGGATTTTGTAAAAAAAAATTGAATCTCATTCAAGAAAAGGCATTCCTAGGAATGAATGTAATTGTATAGTTATGCAAATTTTAACAACCTAATGGGTCATTTAATTATTACATATATTAAACATTAATGATCTACACACACATATTACATATTAAGTGAAAGTATTATCTTATTTTGAGATACGAGAAGATTTAATCGATTTCTTAAATATTAAATTTTATAGTGATAATCAAGATTAGATGCTACTCAAATGCTACATGATTACTTAGAATAATCACATCATTTTATGTTATAATATTAATTATACATGTGTGATCCAATAAATTTACACTTTTTACTCTCATAATAAGTCACTCATCTCGATTATCATGCCCTATATATATATAATTTGAGAGTAGTTTAATTTTCATGAAATTCTACCAATAATAAGGCATGAATCAAGTTTAGGCCTTACAAAATTTTTATGTGAATAACCTAGATGAGTCAACTTTAAAGTCTGTGAAAAAATTATGATAATAAAGTATGTGCAAGTATTATTAGAATTCATAGAAACAACTTTCGTATAATATAACAGAACTTGTATAATTTTAGAACTCTCTCTAACTAGTTTACTAAACGATGACAATTGTTGCAATTCTTAATGATAGTAAAAAAATTATATTTATCGTGTTAATTTTTTTAAATCAATTATCATATTAAAGCTTTAATCATTATCCTTATCACTAATAATTAAAATTTACCTCATAATAGATATAATTTAACAAATTTATATATCTACGTATTTTTACGTCTAATTAGTTTAAGTTAGAATTAATAGCATGTATAAAAAAATTATTCTTATTATAATTTAGCTAAATATAATTTTAAAAGAACATAATATTGAATATAACAGGTTAGAAATGCTTAGGGATGGGATCCTATTGGAATGATGGGCTCTCTCAAGTCTCCAAGGCCTGCAGAGGGTGCTTAGAGATGCAGATGCATGGGGCCAGGCTGCAAAGTTCGTATAAACCTGGAGCTGGTAGTGTCATATCTGTTGGTTTGTGGGAGATATATGCAGGTTTGAAGTGGGCAAATGAGCAGCACGTTACTAATCTGGTTGTTGAGGTAGATTTAAAATTGGGTGTTGATTCTGGTTACTAAAGTTTGCGATCAGTCACACCCCTTTTCTAGTTTGATGGACAGTATCCGTGCTCTTAGCATTGTTTTTGGCAAGTCCAAATTGCTCATGTGCTCAAAGAAAGAAACAGGGCTGCAGACTGTTTGGCTAATATAAGCCATAGCACAGAGATGGATATTTTTTGTACTGTGTAGTTCTCTCAACCTCCGAATTCATGCTTCATTGGCCAAATAAAAAAAAAATATCGTGCTTGAGCTTCTTCAGGGAAGAAATGTGATCAGGAGTTAGCCTCCCTAGACTTTTTCTTTTGGTCATGCTTCCCTAGACTTATTGTTTCTTAGTTTTGGGCTCTACTCCTTCACTGTACCAAAAGAAAAAATATATATAAGCATTTAGTGAGTTGGAGCATTATCAGACATTTATTTTCAAGGTGTGTCTCGAAAGATATATGTGTATTGATTTGGATAAAATTTATCTGGATTTTTCTGTTTATATTTTTAAGTTTTCTACACTTAAGAATTTTTTTTTTTTTGTTTTAAAAAAATCCTATTGAATTTAAAGGAGAACGAGGAAATGAGAATGAGATCAAACTCCCGTTATATAATCACAACTTTTTAATAAAGTATTACCACATATTGTTACGTGGTTAATAATTAGTTAATAATTAATTAGTTAAGTATAATTAGTTATATTTGTAAAATTATATAAACTACTTTTGTATATAATTTCCTCATAACTTTTCATTAATTAATTTCACTTTAATTTTTTCTTAATTTTCTCTTATTTGAAGTTATATTTCTCAACGTGATATTAAAAATTCTACGGTATCCACTTTAAAAAAAATTCTTTGTTATGTTGAATTAAGTTCCTCTCTCTCTCCCCAAATTATCTCTTCCGCTCTGCATTTCAATTCAAGTTCCAAAAATGGTGCTCTCATTGGAAGTTCTTTGTTCTTCTTCCCATCACTGTCGCAAGAACCAATTCACTCCAATTCCAATATTTATTTGTGAAGTTACTGTTCACTCCACTGTTGGCATGGTGTTCTTTGCTACCATTGCTGGCTATAGTTCGGTACTTCTGCCTGTTCAATGTATCTTTTTTACTTGTTATTCTTGGTTAAACCTTAATTGAGCTTTGATTTTAGTTTTTGCCTATTTTATGGTGGTTAAATTTTGATTGTTGTTTGGTGGCCTGAAAAGTCTAAATTTACTTGGGATGAGTGCTATATATGAAAGAAGATCGATAGAACTTACAAAAAGATCAAAGACTTTTAAAAACTATGCACTTCAGCCGTTATTAGTTTTCATCATCTCTCTTTTTTATATTTTCTTATTGTTGGCTAATGTGATTATTGCATTACTTGTATTTTGTGATTTTTTTTTTGTTTGAGATAGATTGTATTGTTTATCCCAAGCGAGAATGTAAAGTACGCATCCTCTAGCTTGTGAGAGTTTATTACTATATATTGTTAAGTAATTAGTAATTAGTTAGTGATTAATTAGTTAAGTGTAATTAATTACATTTCTAAAACTATATAAGTCACTCTTATATACAATTTTCTCATAATTTTTTATTCAATTAATTTTACTTTCATTTTTTCCTAATTTTCTCTCCTCTAAAATCATGTTTCTCAACATAAAAATCAAGAAAATATCAGTTGACCTTGCTCACTTGATAAGAGAGAAAATTTTAAATAACGATAATTAAACCGTAAAAATGTGACTTACAGATTTTTTTCAAACTTAAATACATAGCATTATTTTATTTTAGACCCGGCCGGTATATAGCATTGCTTTATCTGATACCTCTTTAGAGGTCCCCACTCCATAGTGATGTTGCCGGGGTCCTATCAATACGAAAACAACTTGCCCTTGTTAACTAGTAGTATCAAAACGGGTTCAGCCCGTTGGGTTTATCTGCCCCGCTACATCTTCTATGGGTTAAGCCCATAAATTTTTTGGACTTTGTCCGAACGGGTCAATTAACCCAAGCTCAATTGTTAGACTATAACTAACTTTTTTGTGTCGATTGTTAGATTCTCAGATGCAATCCTCATCGAGATAGTCCTTGCTTTCTGTACGTTCTGCAATCATCGCCCTTTTATAACCTTATAATCTGCAGGAGGCAGGACTGTGTACGTGGTGCTCAATTGTCCTTGTGTTGGATAAAGTTTTGCATGCTTTCCGCGAGGCAAAATTAATCAATTATATATTTGGTTTAAATGTGTGTTTAAATTAGTTATAAAAAAAATTATATGTTTAAATGTGTGTTTAAATTAGTTATAAAAAAAATTATATTAAAAATTAATTATATAAATAATTAATTTTAAAAAAAATTAATTAATATTTAAATATGTTAATTCACAATTAATTTTAAAATAAAATGTTTGGTTTGATTTGTATAAAAAAATTAATTTTGTATATTAAATTATCAAAAAAATATATGAAATAATTAAAAAAATTATTTGATTAAAGATAAATGTGTATTTATCTATTAAAAAATTTTAAAATAATTTGAAATTAAATAACTAAAAGCTTAAAATAAAAGATTTTTAAAAAAATATTTTTAATTATAAAAAAATAATTTTAAATTATAATTAATTTGACACACTTTAAATAAACAAAATAAATTTTAAATAAAATAATTTTTAATTAAAAAATCTATTATTCCAAAAATTTAAGTAAAAAGAAACATGCTCTAATTCTTCAATTATCGTCCTTTTCTAACCTTATAAGTTATAACGCTGCAGGAGGCAGGACTGTGTACATGGTGCTCACTTGTCCTTGTGTCATATAAAGTTTTGCATGCTTTCCACGAGGCAAAATTAATCAATTATATATTTTGCTTAGGAAACTTCAGCATTGGAGTTCAAATATGTTTTGGTAGTTTTAAAGTTAAACTTGTAATTTATTTAAGTCATGAATATTAGCTAGGAATCCTATCAAATGTTAGAGAAGATTATTATTTTAAAAATAATTTTTTTAACTAAAATTTGTTTTATTTATTTAAAGTGTATAAATTAATTCTAAGTTAATATTATTTTTTCATTAACTAAAAATAATTTTTCTAGATACATTTTTATTTTAAGTTTTTAATCATGTAATTTCAAATTATTTCAAAATTTTTGAGAAAGAAATACTTATTTATTTTCAATTAAATAATTTTTTCAATTTTTTTATAATTTAATACAGAAAACTAAATTTTTTTATAAATACAAACTAAACTCTTTATGTTAAAATCGATTATGAATTAACATATCTAAACATAAATTAAAATTTTTAAATAATTATATATAATTAATTATTAACATAATTTTTTACAATTAATTTAAATATGCATTGGGTGATTATTTCCTGAATTTCTATTCTTATTTTTCTTATCCCTTGGTATGCCTGATAAAGAGTTGTCGAGACCCGTCAAAATAATAAAAATTACTTATTCACAAACTAATTTATAGCATAGAACATGAACCGAATCGTCTCTCAAAGATCTAAAAAATAAAGATTTAGTCAGATCAAAATAAATAAAAAGTGGGGTTTTGATGATTTGTAAAATAAATACACTGGTTGAATTAAAGAAACGAAATTAACCAATCCAAGGAAATTTATCAATCTTGAGTTTAATCCATCATTGATCACAAGAAATTCACTTAATTGCTAACTATGTTCTTGGCCTTAGATCACATCAAGAAGCCTTAACATGATCCAATAATTCTCTACTAGATAAATATCTAGGGTTTAGTTAACCAATGTTAGATGAAGTAAGCATCATCCAAACATAAATTAACTTAAGATCCATAATTTAACCAAGCTAAACAATCCATCAAAATTTGTTCATATATTGTTTAGTCTTTGTGATCCTCTTTGAATACATGATAATAAAGTTATTATCACATCAACATCTAAATCAAATTAAGCAATTCAATCTAGATAAAAATCAAAAGAGGAAGAAGAGAAACTTGAATAACAATTAAATAATATGAACAATCAAAACAAGATTTCAAAATTAAACATTAAGATGATTAATCCTTTGGATTGACTATACGAGTATAGCCTTCTATGGATGAGAAGGAAGAACTCAGAAAATAAAGAATAGAGAATGGAGAAGAAGAGAAAGAAAACTCTCACAAATACTCAAACTTACTTCAAATTTCATTGATGTATAATACAAAGAGATTGACTCTATTTATACTAATCTTAGAAGCCAATTTGTAATTGAAAATAATATGAATGTAAGTTGTAAAAAAATAAAAATTATCAAATATGGTAGTTTGATGTATGGTTGGTGGGTTAGTGCATGGTTGGTGGCTTCTAGTCAGCAACTCTTCTCCGACTTCCAGCTTGACTTTCATTCCTAATCGATATATTTTGGCTTAGAGGTCTTCATGACAGTTGTAGATTGTCTCCTTGAAATTTTGGCACTGGTTTCATACCAATTAGACTTTTACAATTCTAGATATTGCAAAAACATTGCACCTACCTCAAGTCACGTTGACAAAACGTGTTTCCAAATTCAAACCAACTTACAGCTTCATAATCATGCCTAAAACGGTATCTATTGACTAAATGATATTAAGTGAAGTTAAAGATATGCATTTTATCTTTCTAATGGCACTGGTTTTAGCTCAAAAGGAGGCCTTTATAGCCCACGATATAGTCTAATATGTGCACACTGCTCAAATTCCAGTGACAACAAACTCACTTTGACTTGCAGGATTATTTTGGACCTTTAGAAGTCCGATTCAGCTCTTGAGTTCTTCATAAAACTTGTAGAGTCTTGTCTTAACTTTTCACAGATACCAAGATCACTTTAAATGGATAACCGAGTCCCAAGTTATAACCTAACAAATGAGGAAAGGTAAAAAATACATCAAAATCCGATAATTATTCACAAATTGCATTAAAACCTAATGAGATCCAACAACATAAAACTCAACTAATATACTAATATTGGGCACAATAAACATATAATAAAGCTAAATATAAAAATAACATAAGTATCTCAAAATGATTAATCAATGTCTAAAAGAAAAAGAACTGGTATTGTACTTGCGCAACCGTCCAAAATGAAATTATTAGACATTAATATTGCAATTTATGAAACTGAGGATATGTACAATAATGCATATAATTTTTATG
Organism: Styphnolobium japonicum; assembly: GCA_023212625.1. NCBI lineage: Eukaryota > Viridiplantae > Streptophyta > Magnoliopsida > Fabales > Fabaceae > Styphnolobium > Styphnolobium japonicum. Next base: position 4,775,778 of record JALBWW010000007.1, on the reverse strand, counting down.
GAGTATTTTAGATCCAAATTCACCCGTTGACGTTTTGGCCATTTTATAACGAAATTCTCATAAGACAAAATCAAGTGAATGGTTTTGATAAATTTTACAATCATCGAAAATTAAAAGGGGCGAAAAACTTTCATGATTTAATACCAAACACTTTATTTATTTATTCTCATCAAAATTTCGTGAGAAACATTTTAGAAACATAATCTATTAACATAAAATTTGAGCACAAAATAATTTATAAAAAATGTCTAGATTTTTCGCCAATTGAATTTTTTATTGGAAACTCTTTTGAAAAATATTTTATTCTCCCTTCAACTTTTTGACATAATTTTGATTAAAATGTTTTCATCAAAATTTCTATTGAAAAAATATAATTTTATTCAATTTTGCGAAATTTTTTTTTGAAAATTAAAATTTAAAATCCATTTTATTCAAATTCTAAATTCTAAGCTTTTGCAAAGATTTTACATTTTTAAAATTTCATATGATACCTTCCATTAGATTATCTTGATTTTGAGATTAATCATCTAATGGGAAGTCATCTTTTCTTAAGATTGCCCTCGCTTTCTTTGTTGTTTTTTATTTCTGTTTTGGTTTGTTTGGTTGCTGAGAAACAACTAGAAAATTAAAAATGAAGATGGACGGGGAGGAATGGAGTTCAAGCTCTTATTCTCTTATACAAAGAGACGGATAGATTCATAGAAGAGATCAGGCAGTCTTTCCCTTCAACCTGATTGCCACATCTTCACCATTTTATACGAAACATTGTTGCACCGTTAATAGGTTTCCCTAACAACGAACTCCTTGGAAACTGCCCATGAAACAAAAACCTTATTGAAGCAACAATGAGACAAGAAACTGGTGTAGGAGGAGAAGGAATTCACGAACCATGTCTTGATGAATCAAAGTTGAAACAAAGTAGAGATATATTCAAACGAGAATAAGTTGCCTACATTTTGGGGATAATTGAATACTAGGATTGATGGGAAGCCCAATTTAGAAACTTACACCAAACTTCCCCTCCCTCCCTCTCTCTCTCTTTTCCATTTTTTTTCCTTTCATTTCTCACTTTTTAATTGTTGTTGACGGTGCCAAACTGGCACTATATTTATGATAGCAACTCTCCAGTAGTCAGTAGATATGTACGTTTGAGGTTTACTTGTTGGAGTTTAATTTAATAATTTTGATCCATTGTAATAATGTGTATTCGATCACATGATTAATTGGATGATACTATAAAATTAAGATGAAAATTAAATTATACTTATTTTCACGTGAATTTATAATGCTAGCTAGAGTTTGTTTTCTTTCAATATTTTAAATATCCACATAAAATAAACACATAGAAATTAACTAAAGCCATTTTTTTTGGCAAATTGATATAAGGTTAGTGATTGTTGTATGACATTTTACTATTTTGGCTAGGTTTAAAACTTTTTTTGTTTTGTTTGTTAAACTGTGGTTGAATAGACCAAAATTAACAGTAGAATTTTTTATATTTATTGTAGGCATTTGTAAATGTGAGATGGCCAAAGATTTTTCAGTATCTGACAAATTGCCATCTCTACACTACAACAGTAGAGCACTCAACTAAGATAGTACATTGGGTCGGGCAGCTTAAAGGTTCGATTGCCTGTGTTAGTCCCCAGAATATCACTCCATTGGTCGCCTATGTTTCCAATGATTCTGTATCCATTCTCCTCAAGCTTCTTTCTCTGAGCTGATTTGTATGTAACTGCTGTTTTACCCGAAAATGATGTACTCCTGCGACCAAAGATTTACATTTCATGTAGCAAATTTTTTTTTTTTTTACATATCATCATCAGAATTGATGAATTGAACTTGCAGAATCTGACACCCCAGAAGCAGATTGTGGTGAACATAAAAAGTTTCAACTAGCATATATGTAAGCTACTACATTTTAAACCATATCTGGCTGAACGAGTTGTGTTTTTTTAATATATGTTTTTATATAGTAGTTCTCACTATCTATATTCTAATAACAAAACACAATAACAAGACTATATTTGGATACATATTAGTTATGTTCGACATCAACTCAAAGTATGATGCCAATTTCACTGGTGGGTCTATAAGATGCCACTCCTAATTAACCGTTTGCAGATTTAAAAAAAGACGTAAAAGAAAAGAAAGATCCTTACTTGACAATTAGCTTCTCCCATGTATGGTAGCCTTCTTGCTTTAGGTTGTTAGCTGTTACAGTCTTCTGATCCTCTCGTCTTCCTGTTAAGAATACAACCTTGATGCCCAGAGACAACAATTTCTTGTACAGCTCAAGACTCGCCGGCAGTGCTGGTGCTGCGCCACGGCTAACCCATTCATCGAACGCCTTTGGGTTATAAGGTTCAACCCTTTCAACAAATTAGTCATAATATATAATTAGTGAAAAAAATGAAGGATTACATAGACATTTGCATAATTTTTTTCCTTCCAAAATCAGTGTAGGAGTGGTCCAATATCTATTCGCTTTGTAAAGTGATAAAAAGAAATAAATTAACAAAAAGCACATCGTGCATAAATATCAGCGGTGGATCTTAGTGTAGGGATGGCAATGGGACGGGGCAGGGGCAGGTTGTAGTCCCCCGTTTCCCGCCCCGTACTTGTGCGGGTATTTATTTTTGATTCCCCGTGAGTAGATGGGTACTCACGAATATTCGTGCGTATCCATAAAATCATTAAAATTGAAGAAAGAAGGAGAAAAATTAAAAAAAAAGAATAATAAATTAAATAAGTTTTAATATCATAATTTCTCATAATTTATCCACTACATACTAATTTAATTCAACAACTTTAAATACTTAAAATCAAAATAACAATATAATTTTTTTGAAAAACATATATAAACATAACAATAATACAATTTTAAATACTTAAAATTATATATCGGGTACCCATAGGACCACGGGTATGGAGGAAACAACCCCCTCCCCCGCCCCATTTAATAAACGGGTGTTAAACCCTTATTCCCCAACGGATATTACCCACGAGTACCCATGGGAGATGGGGAAAATTGTCATCCCTATATTAGTGGGATTGAGAGGAGCCACAGCACTCAAAATGATTATTTAAGAAATATATATATTATTATTTCAAACATCAAAATATTATATATATATATATATATGAATTACTAAAATTTTTAAAAATTCTACATAAATACTTAAAAAATTACATATTAATTCAAACATGATTAAAATATTATATGAACCCTAAAATTTTAGCTCAAAATCTGCCAATGAAGCTAATGTGGGATATAGTTAGTGTTTCTAATGTTTTTAAGAATCCAACATGATAATTGTTAGCAGAATTTGAAAAAAATAGCGAATGTGTTCTTTCAACATTCCGGTTAGTCGTCACCTAATTAATGGCTGATACCAAAAATGGAAAAATTACAAGATCGATCGTACCCAAATCCATGCTCAGCATAATAAGGCAGATTGGACAGTGTGGTCTCATCTACATCAAAGATCCATATGTCTTTGTCGTCCCCGTTGAGTTTGAGGCTCTTAGCATAAAGATAAGCCTCCTCAGTAACTGCTTTGAAGTCATCTCTATACTGCTGACCTAGGACATAGTTCCCTACATAATCTGCGCACTCTTCTGGAACAGTTGTCCACTCAATGATGTTGTGCGCTTCCACACCAAGCCTCCAACTCGAGCACGATATGCCCGGAATGTAGTGGCCACCGGTTCCGGTTTTCATTCGGAGAGGATAAATTTGGTAGGTTGCGCCGTGGTCTGAGCCATGGCATATTGCTATGACGAAGGCAAGAAAGAAAAGAGGTACTATCATTGTCAAGGGTTAATTGTTTCCAGCATAAGAAGCTTTTGTACCTTGAAGTGCACTGGTTTTGCTCTTTAAATAAACTTCTTGTGCCAAAAGCAAGAATAACTTTAATTTATTTCTAGTTAAATCACAAATATTTTGTGAATAATTTGCATAGGTGAGGGCCCTATCATTTTTTATTTTTATTTTTATTTTTTGTTAAGGCCATGTGACAGTGCCCTCACCTATGCAAATTACACACAAGCCTTCCTTCTTTAAGGCCATATGCCATATGTTTTCTGACTGAGCTTACGAGTTTTGACTCCCTGAGATGGTCCATCTTTGTTGTAGGCCCTGCTTGTTGTCCTTATAACCTTAGCTGTGTGGGCACATGGTGCTCAATTGTACAGATGAAGTTATGCATGTTTTTCACGAGGAAATAGTCAACTATTATTTTGCTCAAGAAACTCCAGCATTCTAGTTTAGAACTGTTTTGGTAGTTTTAATTTTTAAAGTTCAAAAATTGAATTTTAATTCATTTTAAATGTAAATTTTTTATATTATTATTTAATTATATATTATTTAAAAAAATTAATTATGACAATAATTACTTAAAAAGTTAAACATTTTAAATGATTTATAAATATATAATTAAATGACAGAAATTTACATTCACAATAAATCAAAACTAAACTCAAGTTAAACTTGTAACTTACATGAATATTAGCTAGGAATAGCTTTAGTTATCAATATCTATCACACCTCTAATTAAGAATGGAATTATAAAGAATTTATCGAACCTATTAGCTTGATTATCTCCTGAATTTCTATTATTATTTATAAGTTTAAATAAACTTTAGGTTTTTATAGTTTACATTTATTTTTATTTTAGTTCATATATTTTTCTTTGTAAATCAGTCATCGTACTTACAATCATTTACAAAATGGTCTACTGTTATTTCCGGTTACGCCGCTGTCAATTTATGGTCCCTATAGTTTTTTATTTATTTTTAATTTGGTTCCTATAAGTTTTTAATTTGGTTTCTATAGTTTTCACCTATTTTTAATTTATTCTCCAGAAACTGACAGCATCATAACGAGTCTAACAGTAGGGACCATCTTGTAAACAATTGTAAGTATGAGGACTAATTTATAAAAATAAAAATATAAGAAATAAAATAAAAAAGAGTGAAAATTATAGGAACCAAAAAATTAATTAAACCAAATTTATATTTTCTCTTCATAAACCCAATAGAAAAAGGACTGATATTTTGCCTGAGCAACAATCCAGAATGAAATTATTTGGCAAAATAAACTTTATGAAACATTGAAAAACAGGACGATATATACAAGAAGACAGCTATTTCTTTTTAATGATTTTTTAGATCCATTTACCTGTTGACATTTTAACCAAATTTTTTTTTATTAAATTCACATCAAACAATACCATGTGAATATTTTTTTTATAAATTATTTTTTTTTGTGTAAATCAGGGTATCCCCTCGCCTGGAAGACAAGAGACAAATTTCATGGAGTACGATCAGACGCGTGAAGTTGGAACCCCTCTCATTTGTGTTTTTTTTTCATACACACTTCCCAAAAATCAAACTCGAGACAAGATACTTAAAGTGACCGAGTCCCTTCCATTCAAACTAACACAAGTTGATATACATTAAAAATTCTTCAAAAAATTAAATGGAGCAAAAAAAGCTTCATGACTTGATACAAAACATTTCTTTGATCGATAATTCTCTGCAAAATTTTTAGAAACATAATTTTGATTAAAATGTTTTTGTCAAAATTTCTATTGGATTTTTTCATGAATTTTTACTAATTTATTTTATTGAAAGTTAAATTAAAAATACAAAATATTTGAAGAGAAGTGAAATTCAAATTCTAAATATTTGCAAAGAATTTAAGTTTTTAAAATTTTCTTATTAAATCTTCCATTAGTAATAAAACTACAAATTTCTAATATGTGAAGGAGTTTTATTTTATATATATATATATATAAAATAAAAGAATTGCGTTTTACATCTGCTCTGGGAAAAAGGTTTACAGATTTGTAGTTTACCACTTAGAATCAAGTTTATCCAGGTAATATACCTAAGTATTCAATTCCTAGGTAACCAAGCGATAACATGCTTGATAAGTGGCAAGAAATCAGTTTAAATTTTCTTGATTTTTAGATTAATTATTTAATAGTAAGTCATCTTTTCTTCAGATTGCTTTCGCTTTCTTTCTTGTTTCTGATTTCTGTTTTGGTTCCTTTGGTTGCTGAGAAAATCTTAGATGGAGGAGGAGGAATGGAGTTCAAGCTCTTATATTCTTCAACAAAGAGGCGTATAGATTCAGCCTGATTGCCACGTCTTTGCCATCTTATACGAACCATCTGTCACCATTGATGGGTTTCTCTGACAACGAACACCTCGGAAACTGCCGACGAAACAAACCTTGATGCAAGAATGAGACAAGAAATTATGTAGGAGAAGGAACTCACGAACCATGCCTTGATGAATCAGATTTGGAACAAAATAGAGATATATTGCAAACAGGAATAAGTTGCCGCATTTTAGGGATATTAATTGAATACTATACGATTGATGGAAATTACCCAATTTAGAAACTTACACCAAACTTTCCCTCCCTCTCTCTTTGTCATGCTCGCAACTCATATATACGGCTCAATAACTTACAAACTACCTTGATATATGTATATAATTATTTTTTATAAATAATAATAATGTTTTAATTTAATATATATTAGTATTTGATTTTATTTTTTCTAACTAAATTATTTTTTAATTAAATATATGTAAAAAAGATAAATTTTATTGAATAACAAATTCTAGTCTAATTTATTGCGCTATAAGAAGTTCAATTAATATATAATTTCTATTTAGGAGGAATTTCTTAAAGGTATCATGGATTTTCTTATTCTTTGGGGACATAGTCGACTGATTCCCCAAGGATGGCTTACCGAGTTCCCTGATGCCATACTTAATGGGAAACGCCTTAATCTCTACAATGCATACAGAGGTGAGTTAGTGAAACTGTGTTCTTTAACAACAATTATGTATGAATGGTTTTTATTTATTTTGTTACTGAATTTGTTGGTCTCTTTAGGTGGTTTCCAGAGGAGGATTTCATGTTGGCAATAGCATCAACTGGAAGGGATAGATCTTCTCAAAGATCATTTTATTATGACATTTGAGAACTTGAGTTATATTGTATAATGTAGAGAATTTCAAACTTATTGGATAGGATTGAGAACTTGTTTAGCTCCTTGTATAACATTTTATGTTATACTAACAATGTATTTGGTGTTATATATTAATTTTGTTATGTATATTTTTATAAATATTTTTTATGATATTGAGCTTATAAATTAAATAATATTTTTAAAGAATCAGCAAGTAATGAATGACAAGAAAAAGACAAAAATATGTGTTAACTAATGCAAATTAACGACAGATAGCAATGAATTTTTCGTTGCTAAATTAAAATTAGTAGCAAATAACTAAAAAAAATTAGCAATAAATAGCGACGAAAATTCCGTTTCTAAATAAAAATTAGCGATGGTCAAGTTCAATATGACATGACATTTTGTGGCAATGGATTTTTTCCTTGTTAAATTTTAGCGACAAATAACTTTTCTTTGCAAAAATTTAACATAGAGCGTATTAGCTAGGGATTTAGCGACGGACCATTCCGTTGCTAAAAACTGTTTATCTAGGGATTTCCACTCATTAGCGAGGGATTTTTCCATAGCTAAATTTTGATTTTCTTGTGGTGAATGACTAACAATGATGTGTAATGTGTTGGCTTTATTTGGTCAACGTCTTTCTTAGAATTTGTGGGTTTAACATCCTGACCCATAACATGGGTATAACTCAGTAATACTTAATGCGGTTCTGAAAAATTATAAAGAAATAAAATTACATTATTGTCATCAGCTATAGCTTTTAGCTTAGTAGTAAGCGCTTTATTCAACAAGTGATATCAGAGCAAGGTCATGAGTTCGAATCTCTTAAATGACAATGAAAGGAGATTGTTGGCTTTATTTGGTTAGCCTCCACCTTAGAAATCGTGGGCTTAACATCCATACTCATGACGTTGTAATGGGTGCAACCCATGAATGCTTGATGCGATTTTGAGAAGGTATAGAAAAATAAAATTATATCATTGCTATCAACTATAACTTTTGACTTATTGGTAAGCGATTGATCCTTCGTAATGATGTTAATTGATCCTATTCTCTGATAGATGACATTAACTTAATAAAGATATATGGGGGCTTTTGATATTTTCTCACTGTTCTATATAATATCGATAAAGACTTTTGTTATCCTACATTTCCTAAAAAATGTGGGGAATCAGTGAGAAAATATCAATTTTCATTAATTATCTACTCCTAACGTACTTGTCATTTTAATGCAAGATACCTCAGATAACTCTGTATCTTATATTCTTATACCCTATACCATCTAAAATAGCTATAAAAAAAACAAAAACAAAGTGATGAATACATCCAAACACTTCCTAAATAATACTGGCTGGCTTTGTTTTCCAAGCTAAATTAGCGTCCAGTGAAAAAAAGTTAGGAGAATGACAATTTAGTGTGATTTGTAAAAAAAAAATTTATTTTGGTTTGTGGATTAAATTAATTAAGTATTAAATTAAATTAATTAATAATTTACTTATATTTAAGTATATATTATGTATTAAAATGAAAATAAATTAGTAATTAACTGTAAATAAATTATTGATTTAATTAATTTAATATTTAATTAATTTAATGACTAAACTAAAATAAAATACTTTTACTTAATTTGAACTAATGAATCATTTTCTAATATATATATATATATATATATATAGAGAGAGAAAGAGAGAGAACAATGGTCCTATAGTCCTATGTATAATATATATAGTAAATATTTAATTTGATTTTCTTAATATACATGAAATTTTAGTTTAGTCATTTAATTATTTTTTATATTAAATTAATTTTTTTGGTGAAATTAATTTGAAATAAAAAATAATATTAGAAGATTAATTTAATATAAAAATATTATTATTAAAATATTATTTTAATTTAAAAAATAATTAAAAAACACTGATGTCGTATATATTTGGAGTAACAATTTAAATACTTACTCCAATATATATCATGTAATAAAGCTCCACCCTTTGTTTACTTTTCATTATGGCTCCAATTTGTAACTGCGGGTTCTTGAACAGTGAGGCCCTCCTCGATTAACTAAAAATTGGTGAGGGTAATAGTAATACTGAGTAAATTCATTGCGATCGATCTGATATATTTCCTTACCAATCATGTGATGGAGGATGATGGAGGAATGGTTATTGTGGGACCCACATATTTAAATTCAGAAAACGATTGTAGTACCTATGAAGCCTTGGCTCGATATGCTTTAATTAGATACCTACCTACTGATATCTTTCATTGGACCCACAAGCTTTTGTGCCAATGGCCCAATAGATCTATATAATTGGTATACGAAATTGATTTTATGAAAAATAAATATTCAAAAAGTTTTTATTTCACAATTTTTTATTTTTTTTATTTCAAGCCTATGCAGATAAAATAAATAATTTTTTAAAAGCTTCAAAATAACTAGTAAATCACCATAATTTTTACTTTTGGTTAGATTTTCTGTTTTAATGATATGGTGAAGCTAAAATATCAAATTATTTTAAGTATGTTGTTATCATAATTGAAGTTTTTTAATAATGTGATAAAATATAATTAAATAATAATGTAATTTTTTTTTACATTAACTTTAAATCAAAATTTATATTAAATTCAAAACGTATAATAAATTTTGAAATATAACGCAAGAATATTTTTTAAACATTATTGGATCCCACTTGCGTTAAATTTAATTTGCAATGTTGCTTGTCGAAGTCTGCTTGGAAAAGCACTATTAATTCTCACCTCAAAATCAATTTTATTCATTGTAAAAGTTACCCTAATTAAATTACTTTCATTAGATTTAATTCTTACCATATGAATCAATTCTGATAATATTAAACAAAGAACTATAATTACTGTAGTCAATGCTGGTGTTGAAATAACCCGATTAGGATTTTACATTTCCCTTGTGTAGGATTTAAATTCCTCCTTTTTCGATTGGTAGTTACGATATGAATCAATGAATTCAATCAACATTAGATCAGAGCAGTCCCATCTATGTCAAAAACCCAAATGTCATCGCCATCCTTACAAGACTGAGGCCTTTGGCACACCCTAATTAGTTAATTGTTCAAAATACGAAGATTGCGGGATGCAAGTTAATTTGAATGTTCAAAAGTCAAACTGTAAAATTTTTGTAATGCGTGTTTCTCTAATATGTCTAATTAATTTTAAAATTTTTATATATATTATTTAAAAATAATTATTTATAAATTAAATGAATAATATATTTTAAATAAGTTTTTAGTTTTAAGATTACCAAATAATTATTTAATAATATAATTTTCTTACTAAATAATAAATTTGGATTTTATATATTAAAAAAATTGAATCTCAATCAAGAAAAGGCATCCTTAGAATGATTGTAATTGTATAGTTATGCAATTTTTAACAACTTAATGTGTCATTTAATTATTACATATTAAACATTAATAATCCATCCACTCTAACACCCGTGTGCACACACACACAAATATATAACATATTAAGTGAAAATATTATCATATTTTCATATATGAGAAGAGTTAATTGATTTTATAAATATTGAAATTTATATTGATGATCATGTGTTATTCAAAAGTTACATAATTACTTAAAATAATTATATGATTTTATGTTCTAATTTTAATTATACATGTGTGATCTAATAGGTTTGCACTTCTCACTCTCCCAATAAGTCACTCCTCTCACTTGATATGACATATATATATATATATATAATTTGAAAAATACTAATTCGTACTATCCAAAGTAGTTTAATTTTTATGAAATTCTACCAATAATATGGCATGGATCAAGTCTAGGCCTTATAGAAATTTTATTTTATGTGAATAAACCAGATGAGTCAACTTTAAAGTCTGTGAAAAGATTGTGATGATAAAATCTGTGTAATTATCATTAGTTTTAGTATAATTCAAATAAACAACTTTCATATAATATAAAAGAACTTGTATAATTTTAGAAATCTCTCTAACCAGTTTACTAAATGATGACAACTGTTGCAGTTCTTAATGATAGTAAAAAATTATATTTATCGTGTTAATTTTTTAAAATCAATTATCATATTAAAGCTTTAATCGTAATCCTTATCACTTATTAATTAAATTTTACCTCCTAATAGCTATAATTTAACAAATTTATATATCTACGTATTTTTACGTCTAATTATTTTAAGTTAGAATTAATAGTATGTGTAAACAAAATTATTCTTATTATAATTTAGCTAAATATAATTTAAAAGAACATAATATTGAATATAACAGGTTAAAAATGCTTAGGGATGGGATTCTATTGGAATGATGGGCTCTCTCAAGTCTCAAAGGCCTGCAGAGGGGGCTTAGAGATATGGGGCCTGGCTGCAAAGTTTCTTGTATAAATCTGGAGCTTGCAGTGTCATGTCTGTTGGTTTGTTGGAGATATATGCAGGCTTGAAGTGGGCAAATGAGCAGCACCTTATTAATGTGGTTGTTGAGATGGATTTAAAATTGGGTGTTGATTCTGGTTACTATAGTTTGCGATCAGTCACACCCCTTTTCTAGTTTGATAGACAGTATCCGTGCTCTTATGAGGCATAGCACAGAGATCGATATTTTGATACTGTGGTTCTCTCAAGCTCCGAATTCATGCTTCATTGGCCAAAAGAAAAAAGGGTGCTTCAGCTTCTTCATGGAAGAAATGTGATCAGGAGTTAGGCTCCCTAGACTTTTTCTTTTGGTCATGCTTCCCTAGACTTTTTCTTTTGGTCATGCTTCCCTAGACTTATTGTTTCTTAGTTTTGGGCTCTGCCCTGTACCAAAAGAAAATGATAATATAAGCATTTAGTGAATTGGAGCATGATCAGACATTTATTTTCAACATGTGTCTCGTAAGATATATGTGTATCGATTTAGATAAAATTTATCTGGATTTTTCTGTTTATATTTTTAAGTTTTCTACACTTAAGATTTTTCCCCCTAGAGAAATTCTATTAAATTTAAAGGAAAATGAAAAATGAGAATCTAACAGGTCAAACTCCCGTTATATAATCCCGACTTTTTAATAAAGATCAAGAAAATATCAGTTGACTTTGCTCACTTAATAAGAGAGAGATTTTTAAATAACGATAAATAAACAGAGAAAATGTAACATAAAGATTTTATTCAAACTTAAATACATATCATTATTTTATTTGAGACCCGCACATAGCATTGTTTTATCTGATACCTCTTTGGAGGTCCCCACTCCAGAGTGATTGCTGAGGTCTTGTCAATACGAAAACAACTTGCCCTCTATTAACTAGCTTTTTTGTGTCAATTGTCAGATACTTCGATGCATTCCTCATCGAGATAGTCCTCCTTTCTGTACGTTCTGCAATTATCGTCCTTTTAGAACCTTATAATTAATGTTTTAAGAATCGTACGAAAAATAAAATTTACAAGATTTTTAAGTTATGATTTCACTGTTCAATTGATAATTATATTGGATGATATAATAATTATAATTATTATATATATATATATTTAATTAAAATAATTTTATTTTAACAGTAATATAAATTTAAAAAAATTAAAATTTAATTTTTATTTTAAAAAATAATTATTTTTTTAATTATTCATTATTATAAAAATAATAATAATAATTTTTTAAAAATTAATTGTTCTAATTTTATTTGTTTATTTTTTATCACATAAATTTTAAAAAATTTTGTTAAATTAATATAAAATATATTTAAATGGGACGAATGAATAAAAAATTATATTTTTAAAAAATAAATATAAAAAAAATCTTAAAAAACATATTTAAAATCTTAAAAAGTAATTTAAAAATCTAAAAAAATAATAAAAAAATTTAAAAAAATAAAAAAGATAATCGACTAATTTTTAAGAATCGAGTCCAGTTCATTTAGATTACCAATCTTTTCAGTTCAATAGTTATAAAAAATTTTAAAACCAATTAAATTGACCAAACACACAAATCACTATCCAATCAGTTAAACAGACCAATTCGATACAATTTAATTTTAAAAACCATGCTCATAATGCTGCAGGCGGCAGGACTGTGTACATGGTGCTCAATTGTCCCTGTGTTGGATAAAGTTTTGCATGCTTTCCACGAGGCAAAATTAATCAATTATATATTTTGCTTAAGAAACTTCAGCACTCGAGTTTAAATATGTTTTGGTAGTTTTAAAGTTAAACTTGTAATTTATTTAAGTCATGAATATTAGTAGCTAGGAATAACTTTAGTTATCAATATGGATTAGCTTTTTTTTACTCCAAAAAAAGCTTATAATAAAAAACGAACATGCACTTACATGGAACCATCTCCTGAATTTCTATTCTTATTTCTCTTAGCCCTTGGTAATTGGTATGCCCAAAAGAAAAAGGACTGGTATTGTACTTGCGCAACAGTCCAAAATGAAATTATTAGACGAGATTGCAATTTATGAAACTGAGGATGTGTACAAGAATACGGCTAATTTTTATGGAGTTTTTTAATCCATATTCACCTGTTGACGTTTTGTCCATTTTATAATGAAATTCACATAAAACAAAATCAAGTGTATGGTTTTGATAAATTTTAAAATCATCGAAAATTAAATGGGGCGAAAAAGTTTCTTGATTTAATACCAAACACATTTTTTTTATATTGATTCTCATCAAAAATTCGTGAGAAACATTTTAGAACCATAATCTATTAACTGAAAGTTTGAGCACAAAATAATTTTAAAAAATGTCTAGATTTTTCGCCAATTAATTTTTTTTTATTGGAAAATCTTTTGAAAAATATTTTATTCTCCCTTCAACTTTTTGATATAATTTTGATTAAAATGTTTTCATCAAAATTTCCATGGAAAAAATATAATTTTATTCAATTTTAGGTATTTTTTTATTTAAAATTAAAATTTAAAATCCATTTTATTCGAATAAAATTCTAATTCTAAATTCTAAGCTTTTGCAAAGATTTACATTTTTAAAATTTCATATGATACCTTCCATTAGATTATCTTGATTTTGAGATGAATCATCTAATGGTAAGTCATCTTTTCTTAAGATTTCCCTCGCTGCTCCCGCTTTCTTTGTTGTTTCTGATTTCTGCTTTGGTTTGTTTGGTTGCTGAGAAACAACTAGAAAATTAAATATGAAGATAGACGGGGAGGAATGGAGTTGAAGCTCTTATGATTGCAACTCTCCAATAGTCAGTAGAGATGTACGTTCGAGGTTTACTTGTTGGAGGTTAATTTAATAATTTTGATCCATTGTAATAATGGGTATTCGATCACATGATTAATTGGATGATACTATAAAATTAAGATGAAAATTAAATTCTACTTATTTTCACGTGAATTTATATTACTAGATTTATTTTTTTCAATATTTTAAATATCCACATAAAATATACACATAAAAATTAACTGAAGTCATTGTTTTTTTTTTTTTTCAAATTGATATAAGGTTATTGATTGTTGTATGACATTTTACTATTTTGGCTAGGTTTAAAACTTGTTTTTGTTTTTGTTTTTTGGTTAAACTGTGGTTGAATAGACCAAAATTAACAGTAGAATTTGTTATATTTATTGTAGGCATTTGTAAATGTGAGTTGGCCAAAGATTTTTCAGTATCTGACCAATTGCCATCTCTACACTACAACAGTAGAGCACTCAACTAAGGTAGTACATTGGATCGGGCAGCTTAAACGTTCGATTGCCTGTATTAGTCCCCAGAAGATCACTCCATTGGTCGCCTATGTTTCCAATGATTCTGTATCCAATCTCCTCAAGCTTCTTTCTCTGAGCTGATTTGTATGTAACTGCTGTTTTACCCGTAAATGGTTTACTCCTGCGACCAAAGATTTACATATCAGCTACCCCAAAAAAAACAAGATTTACATATCAATATCATAATTGATAAATTGAACTTGCAGAATCTGACACGCCAGAGGCAGTTTGTGGTGAACATAAAAAGCTTCAACTAGGATTATATGTAAGTTACTACATTTTAAACCCTATCCGGCTAACGAGTTGTGTTTCATTAATATATATTTAATTTTTATAGTAGCTCTCTGTATCTATATTCTAATAACAAAACACAAGAATAAGACTATATTTGGATACATATTAGTTATGTTCGACATCAACTCAAAGTATGATGCCAATTTCACTGGTGGGACTATAAGATGCCACTCCTAATTAACCGTTTGCAGATTTAAAAAAAGAAGTAAAAGAAAAGAAAGATCCTTACTTGACAATTAACTTCTCCCATGTATGGTAGCCTTCTTGCTTTAGGTTGTTAGCTGTTACAGTCTTTTGATCCTCTGGTCTCCCTGTTAAGAATACAGCCTTGATGCCCAGAGACAGCAATTTCTTGTACAGCTTAAGACTCTCCGGCAGTGCTGGTGCTGCGCCACGGTTAACCCATGCATTGAACGCGGTTGGGTTATAAGGTTCCACCCTTTCAACAAATTAGTCATAAAATAAAATTATATTGTGATAAAATGATGGATTACATAAACATTTGCATTATAAAAAAAAAAAAATAGAAACACTGTACAAGTGGCCCATCAATGCGGTTGTTAAAGTAATAAAAGGAAAATTACGAAAAAACACATCATGGACAATGAAGCTAATCTGGGATATTGTTCTGATGTATAAAGATTCCAATTGATAATCTTAAGCATAATTTGAAAAAAAATAAAAATAGATAGCGAATGTGTTCTTACAACATTCTGGTTAGTCGTCACCTAATTAATGGCTGATGCCAAAAAGGAAAAATTACAAGATCGTACCCAAATCCATGCTCAGCATAATAAGGCAGATTAGACAGTGTGGTCTCATCTACATCAAAGATCCATATGTTTTTGCCGTCCCTGGTGATATTGAGGCTCTTAGCATAAAGATAAGCCTCCCGAGCAACTGCTTTGGAGTCATCTCTATACTGTTGACCTAGGATATAGTTCCCTATATAATCTGCGCACTCTTCTGGAACAGTTTTCCACTCAATGATGTTGTGCGCTTCCACACCAAGCCTCCAACTCGAGCACGATATGCCCGGAATGTAGTGGCCACCGGTTCCGGTTTTCATTCGGAGAGGATAAATTTGGTAGGTTGCGCCATGGTCTGAGCCATGGCATGTTGCTATGACGAAGGCAAGAAAGAAAAGAGGTACTATCATTCTCAAGGGTTAATTGTTTCTAGCATAAGAAACTTTTGTACCTTGAAGTGCACTGGTTTTGCTCTTTAAATAGACTTCTTGTGCTCAAAAGTAAGAATAACTTTAATTTATTTCTAGTTAAATCACAAATATTTTGTGAATAATTTGCATAGGTGAGGGCCCTATCATTTTTTTTTTAATTTTTTGTTAAGGCCATGTGACAGTGCCCTCAGTTATGCAAATTATCCACAAGCCTTCCTTCTTTAAGGCCATATGCCATATGTTTTCTGATTGAGCTTACGATTTTTGACTCCCAGAGATGGTCCATAATTTGTTGTAGGCCCTGCCTGTTGTCCTTATAACCTTAATGCTGCTGGCTGTGTGGGCACATGGTGCTCAATTGTACAGATGAAGTTATGCATGCTTTTCATGAGAAAATAGTCAATTATTATTTTGCTTAAGAAACTCCAGCATTCTAGTTTAGAACTGTTTTGGTAGTTTTAATTTTTATAGTTAAATGATTTAAATTTAATTCACTTTTAAAGTAATTTTTTTTATATTATTACTCAATTATATATTATCACATCATTAAAAAAAATATTATGACAATAATTACTTAAAATATCAAATATTTTTAATAATTTATCAACACATAATTAAATGATAATATTTTATATTGACAATAAATTAAAATTAAACACAAATTAAACTTGTAACTTACATAATATTAGCTAAGAATAGCTTTGGTTATCAATATCTATCACACCTCTAATTAAGAATGGAATTATAAAGAATTTTATCGGACCTATTAGGTGATTAAATTATCTCCTGAATTTCTATTATTATTTATATTTTCCCTTCATAATCCCAATAGAAAAAGGACTGATATTTTTCCTGAGCAACAGTCCAGAATGAAATTATTTGACAAAATAAACTTTATGAAACATTGAAAAAGTGGACGATATCTACAAGAAGACAGCTATTTTTTTAATGATTTTTTAGATCCATTTACCTGTTGACATTTTACCCATTTTTTTTTTAATAAAAATCACATCAAACAATATCATGTGAATATTTTTTTATAAGTTTAAAATTCTTCGAAAACTTAAATGGGGCAAAAAAAGTTTCATGACTTAATACAAAACACTTCTTTGATTGATAATTCTCTGCAAAATTTTTAGAAACATAATTTTGATTAAAATGTTTTCGTCAAAATTTCTATTGGATTTTTTTAATATATTTTTATTCAATTTCTACTAAATTTTTTTTATTGAAAATTAAATTAAAAATACAAAATATTTAAAGAGAAATGAAATTCAAATTCTAAGTATTTGCAAAAAATTTAAGTTTTTAAAATTTTCTGATTAAATCTTCCATTAGTAATAAAACTACAAAATTCTAATATGTGAAGCAGTTTATTAATGTATATATATATATATAATAAAAGAATTGCATTTTACATCTGCTCTGGGAAAAGGTTTACAGATTTGTAGTTTACCACTTTGAATCAAGTTTATCCGGGTAATTAATTCATACCCAAGTATTCAATTCCTAGGTAACCAAGCGATAACATATATGCTTGCTTTCTTGATTTTTAGATTAATTATTTAATAGTAAGTCATCTTTTCTTCAGATTGCTCTCGCTTTCTTTCTTGTTTCTGATTTCTGTTTTGGTTCGTTTGGTTGCTGAGAAAATCTTAGATGGAGGAGGAGGAATGGAGTTCAAGCTCTTATTTTCTTCAACGAAGAGACGGATAGAATCACCCTGATTGCCACGTCTTTGCCATCTTATACGAATCATCCGTCACCATTGATGGGTTTCTCTGACAACGAACACCTCGGAATCTGCCGATGAAACGAACCTTGATGCAAGAATGAGACAAGAAATTGACTCATGAACCATGCCTTGATGAATCAGATTTGGAACAAAATAGAGATATATTGCAAACAGGAATAAGTTGCCTGCATTTTAGGGATATTAATTGAATACTATACGATTGATGGAAATTACTCAATTTAGAAACTTACGCCAAACTTTCCCTTCCTTTATCTTTGTGATGATTGTAACTTGATTAGTTAACAATTTAATAAATTAAAAAATTACTTAAGTTTTCATATATATGATTTAATAGTTTACAAGCTAACTTGATATATATATAATTATTTTTTATAAATAATAATAATATTTTAATTTAATATATATTAACATTTAATTTTATTTTTTTGATTAAATTATTTTTTAACTAAATATATATAAAAATAAATAAATTTTATTGAATTACAAATTCTAACTTAATTTATTACATGCTAAGAGGTTTAATTAATATAAGACTCAATATTAATTTATTGAGTTCGAGTAACTCGTAAGCTTAAAGCGAGTTGTACTTAAGTTAAGAAAATGTATTCGATTTCTTATTGAGCCGAGCCTAAATTAAGTTTGACTCGACTCAACTCGTCTCATTTCTAACTCTATTCTCAAACAATTACTTTGGAGTTATCTTGATATTGTTGACTAAGATTTTAAATCAAGGATCACATTATATGATACAGCCGATGTACGTAACTGCGACATGCTGCAATTATGGCTCGCATCAACCGCAACTACTATTTAAAATGTAGTGGCCATCGGAGCTAGATTTCATTTGAAGAGGATACGCCATGGTCTAAGCCATGGCATGTTGCCAAAATTGATGCAAGAAAGAGAAGAGGTACTATCATTTTCAAGGTTTAATTGTTGTAGTGTACTGGTTTTGCTCTTTAAATAGCCTCTCGTGTCCAAAGGAAAGAAAAACATTATCTCCAGTTGGAGCACAAATATATAGTTTTGTGAATAATTTGTTTATGTGAGAGGGGTGTCCTGATTTTTTGGATTCTGAGGTGTCCTTTTTCAAAATCTAAAGTTTAGATATAAGTAAGTATTCATACATATAGTCAGTAAATCAATCATCCTATATTTCCCTATACTCTATCTATATTCATACCTAATTATAGACATAATTTTGATTGGGTTGAATAAAAAAATTGTTTTTATGTATTAAATTATTAAAAATTATATAAAATAATTAAAATAGTTACTTAGTTGAGGATAAAATTATATTTATTTCTCATAATTGTGAAGTAATCATAACAAATTATAAGTAAAATGTTCAAATTCTAAATTTAAAAAAAAAGTTATTTTTAATGTAAAAAATTAATCATCATCTTTTAATCTAACAACTCAAACATGTTTGGTAAAAAAAACGGTTTTTCCAAATAATTCAACATTTCCAAACATGCATGATGACGTCTATCTAAATCTCGTTATCTTGTATCACATAAAAAAAAAAATATTATATATGTGGATCATTGTAGATATGTGTAGAATGGATTAAGATCCTTTTATGTTAGTAAGTAATATGAGAGGGTCATGTTAAAAAGAAAAAGATACAAAAGATAAATTAAAGAACTCTACATAAATATTAGTATGTCCTACCATAATAAAATTTGTATTTTTCTTTCTTTAACATTACCTGCATTCATGCAGAACAACATTAATATGATTCTAAATATATCTAATGATAAGTTTAATGATATAAAAATAAATGGTAAAAGAGTACAAAATTTGGCTATGTAGTTAAAAAAAAAAAAATCTTAAATGTGTTATACAAAAAACACATAATATACAGTTAAATAATTATCCAATAATGCTACGTATGTAAATTTTGTATTTATAATTAGGCCAAATTATTCTGACCTCCCGGAGGTTTAACTTATTTATACTTGCTACTCTCTATTTTGGGAATTAAACACGACATCCCTTTAAATATTACACATGCCTCTCTTACACTAATTATCCGTTAAATAAAACAAAATTGTTAGTAGAACAAGTGCGTAAGAAAAAAGTGATTGTTGATGACTAAAACAGATTTTTATTCTTAATATTTAAGAAAAAAGATACAAAGGTGAAGAGGATGAGGAGGAGGAGGGAGATAAGCAGTTGGTGCCATGATTTTTTGGTTTTGCTTCAGTGTTATTCTACCAATTGTGTAGCCCACTATTGGTGGTGTTGGTTTAGCAATAATTCATGTATGTGTTTGCCTTATAATTCATTTTCCATCGATTCTAATGTATGTGTTTTCTTTTCTATTCTTTCAATTCTTATTTTTTTTTCATTTTTCATCACTGTTGGAGGAGGGACTACTGGAATGGAAGGCCATTGTCGGAGGAGGGTTTAAGGATTCTCGGACAAAGGGTGGCGGGTTTGGATTTGTAGATTAATTGAGAAGATGGCATGCGAAATTCCAAAAGAATTTCAACAATTTGGGAGAAAAACCCATTGCATAGAACAACTAAAAATTGAAAATGTAGTTTTAATAGATTTGGGTGAAAACCCATTGTAAATAGACACGCTAGGACATGAAGAATATAATCAATGATGGCAAACCCAATAACAAGCACACTATTCTGGGTGTTTTAGTTAGGCAAGAGAATGGGGCAAGCAAAAGAAGAAGAGAACTCTTGGGGTAAAAATGACTTTTTATCATTTTGTGAAACAACCTTAAGTTCTCTTGGCAATAAGGGAGGTTATATTTAATTTTCAAAATGGCTGGGTAACGAGTGTAAATACACTAAAATTTCAGGGAGATTGGAGTAATTTGTCCTTGTAATTATATACAATAATACAATTCCATATGAGATTAACTAAAAATATTAAGTAAGATCACATTAATTTAATTGAATAAAGTAATATATACAGTATACAACAGTTGTTGAAAGAATTATATATGTAAATGACACTATTAATTTAGTTATTTATAATTATATGGCCATGAAGTAGTTAATTATAAAAAATTAATGAAAAGAAAATACTGTTATCTTAACTAGCGTGTCCTTTCAAAAAAAAAAAAATTAGCGTGTATTTAGCACTAATTGTACATTTACACTCTTTTTAAAATAATTTTAATTAACTGATTTTCTTTTTCAAGTCAAGTGAATTTTTCATGTGATTTTTAATTACAATGATATTTTTTTCTCTTTTTTATAATTCAATTTCAGTTTTCAATATTCTCACACTCTCTATTATCTATTCTTTCTTTTAAATGTACAATCTCTGTAACTTCATTCCTATTTTTAAAAAATAGACAAATAAAAGAAAAATAAAGGGCACAATATAAACGTGAAAAATTATAGACTTTGAAATGGAGCTTTTGCATATAAGCCAAAAAAACTTCCTAATGCCAATGACTAATGAGGATGTGTAATGAAAGAATTAATCTCATTCTCTGATATATGACACTAACTTGAGAAAGATATACAATATGGGGGCTTTAGATATTTGCTCAGTGACATGTTCTATATAATATCGATAAAGACTTTTGCTATCCTACACTTCCTAAAAAATGTGGGAAATCAGTGAGAAATTTATCAATTTTCATTAATTATCTACTCCTAACGTACTTGTCACTTTAATGCAAGATACCTTCTAATTGCCATATCAAAGATATGCATGGGGATATTAGATAACTCTGTATCTTATATTCTTATACCCTATACCATCTAAAATAACAAGAAATTAGCTATAAAAAAAAAACTAGAAAACAAAGAGAAGAATGCATCCAAACACTTCCTAAATAATACTGCTAGGCTTTGTTTTCTTAGCTAAATTAGCGGTCAGTGAAAAAAATAAGAAAATTGACCTAAAGGGTCAGTTTAATAAATATTTTTTTTAATTTGTTTTAAAAATTAATTACAATTTTAATTATTTTATTAATAATTTATATATAATTAATCACATATTAAATATTAAAATAAAAATAAATTATTAATTAATTATATATAAATTATTAATTAATTATATATAAATTATTAATTAAATTAATTAAATATCTAATTAATTTTAAAATAAATCAAATAAAAATAACTTTTTTTAAACTGACCCCTTCAACCATATTCCCAAAAAAGTATAGAGAACAATGGTCCTATACTCCTATATATAGTATAAATCATGTAATAAAGCTCCATCCTTTGTGTACTTTTCATTATGGCTCCAACTTGCAACTGAAGATTCTTGAACAGTGAGCCCTCCTCGATTAACTAAAAATTGATGAACGTAATGGTAATACTGAGTAAATTCAGGCTTTTTTTATATAAATATACCTAAAAATAAATATATATATTGTTTTATCACACATGAAAAATTATGTATCAAAATATTCTTTTTTTTTTTCAAGTTGAGAAGTCGATTTTTCTCAAACCGACTTCCTAACTATGTTATTTTTAAAAAAAAAAACCCGTTGGGAAGTCGGTTTGGGAGAAACCGACTTCCCAACGGTGGAAATCAAAATTTTTTATACCCTGTTGAGAAGTCGGTTCCCTCCAAATCGACTTCTCAACAGGTTAATTTTTTTTTTTTTGCATTTTTATACCTAAACCAAGTGTGAATGAGAGAAAATGATGTGAGTAAAAATAAATTTAACTTGTTGAGAAGTCGGTTTGGGGGGAACCGACTTCTCAACAATGTATAAAAAAATTTGATTTTCACCATCGGGAAGTCGGTTTCCCCCAAACCGACTTCCCAACGGGTTTTTTTAAAAAAAAAATAACATAGTTAGGAAGTCGGTTTGAGAAAAACTGACTTCCCAACTTGAAAAAAAAAAAATATTTTAGTACATAATTCCTCATGTGTGGTAAAACGATATATATTTTTATTTTTAGGTATATTTATATAAATGAGCCGTAAATTCATTGCGATCGATCTGATATTTTTCCTTACCAATCATGTGGTGGAGGATGATGGAGGAATGGTTATTGGGGGACCCACATATTTAAATTCAGAAAACGATTGTAGTACCTATGAAGCCTTGGCTCGATCTACTTTAATTAGATACGTACCTACCGATATCTTTCTTCGGACCCATAAGCTTTTAGTGCCAATAGCCCAATAGATCTATATAATTGGTATATGAAATTGATTTTATGAAAAAATCAATATTCAAAAAGTTTTAATTTCACATTTTTTATTTGTTTATTTGAAACCAATGCAGATAAAATAAATAATTTTTTAAAAATATCATAATAACTAGTAAATCTCCTTAATTTTTATTTTTTGGTTACATTTTCTGTTTTAATGATATGATGGAGCTAAAATATCAAATTATTTTATCTATGTTGTTGTCACAATTGAAGTATTTTAATAATGTGATAAAAAATAAAAGAATAATGCAAACTTTTTTTTACCTTAACTATAAATCAAATTTTATATTAAACTAAAAAATTATAATTACTTTTGAAATCTAACGTAAGAATATTTTTTAAACATTATTGGATCCCACTTGCGTTAAAATTAATTTGCAATGTTGCTTGTCGAAGGATGTTTGGAAAAGCCCTAATTCTCACCTCAAAATCAATTTTATTCATTGTAAAAGTTACTCTAAATTACTTTCATTAGATTAGATTTAATCCTTACCATATGAATCAATTCTGATAATATTAAACAAAGAACTATAATTACTGTAGTCAAGCAGGTTAACTCAACATGTTGAAATAACCCGATTAGGATTTTACATTTCCCTTATGTAGGATTTGAATTCCTCCTTTTTGGATTACTAGTTACGTTTGGCGTTCATTCCTATCTAAAAAAATCTTTAGTGATCAGAGAGCAGTTGAGTAACTTCCTTTAATTAGAATTTAAATTCATGTAGATAATCTGCTAGGCATACTATTAGCCTCATAACAAATAATTTTAGTATAACGTATCATTATT
This sequence comes from Styphnolobium japonicum, assembly GCA_023212625.1. Lineage (NCBI taxonomy): Eukaryota > Viridiplantae > Streptophyta > Magnoliopsida > Fabales > Fabaceae > Styphnolobium > Styphnolobium japonicum. The sequence goes on along the minus strand of JALBWW010000007.1, from coordinate 4,751,905 downwards.
ATAAGAGAAAATTATATCCACTTCTCTTCTCTTTTTCTTTTATTTTCAGACCTTTTTTCAATCCTTACATCAAAATATCATTTTTTTAAAAAAATTCCTTTAATCCCAAACAACTTTCTCTTATGTTTCTTGTAAGAAATCAAATACTCACATCCCTAATTAAGCTTTCCTACCATCAATTTTTATCTCAAACCTTACAATAATTTTTTTTCCTAAAGTCAGCGTGAGTGTGAGACAAATCATTGGATGTCGACTTGACCTTAACTACAAAGTGTTCCCAATAAAATTTTGAACCCTTGCACTGTAAGTAAAGTCCACTTACACAGAGTTTAGTTTGCCAACTATATTTAATCTTTATTGAGACATTGTTATTTTTAAACAAAATTTTATTAATTTTAATTTTACAAAACTTCACTCACATAGAGCTCAGTTTGTCAACTTTATCTAATCTTTATTGAGATATTCTTGTTCTTAAACAAAATTTTATTAATTTTAATTTTAAAAAGCTTATTTTTGTTATAGCAGCATTTAGTGCCTTTAACATTTTATTGCTAAATAAAAGTAATAGAGTTTGATATTTCTATATAATGATAAAAAATTAAGATTTACTAGCACTTAATAAGTGAGAGAATATGTTGACATTTTATTAATTATCTTTACTTTTATATATTTTTAATATAACATTTGGAAATAAGAAAAATAATATTAAGAATTAATAGAAATGTGAGAAATAGAGTAAAATAGAGATTTGCTAAGCACTTAATTAGGAAATAGAGAATGTGTAGAATTTTTATTAATTGTCTTAATTTTATATTTTTAATTAATATATTATTATAAAATTATGATACCTATAAAATAATAAGAGACACTTAATTAAGGAAGAAAGAAACATAATTAATTATAAAAAAAAATAATGAGAAGTTATAATACTGTTAATAAGGGCAAAAATATTATTCCGTATAAGGATATATGTATTAACTGTTTACTTTTTAAAGGATGTTAGCAACAAGGAAGCTGTTGTAACAACAACAAATAAATTAAGAAGTTGATATGACGTCTCAAACAAAAAAAATATCGTGTGTAATAAGTGTTAATCTCAGGAGATGTGTGTAATTTTCACATACTATATCTATCTCTTTCGTAATGGGAAAAAAGAAGAAAAAGCTATAAGTAGGGTCAGAATTGATTTTAAATTGCCACAATATAATAAGGGTGTGTTTGAGGTAGTGTTTGACCATTCCAAAATCATGTTTGGAGGTAAAATTTGTCTTGAACACGATGCCAACATGCTTGGTAGCTTTCAGAGAAAAATCACATTTGAGTGCAAATATAATTTTAATACCTCAAATGTGAAAGCAATATTTTGTTATTTTTGTTGTAAAAAAAATTCGTTTGTGTGTATTGACAAAAATATTATTATAATTTAATATTATATTAATATTTTAATAATATTGAAATCAATATAATTTAATATTTTTAAAAAATATTATTATAATTATACTCAAAATAATTTTATTTTACAATACCCTAAACAAACTTAGTTTTTAAAAGAAATTTTTTGTCATTAATTTATTTATAATCAATCATTTTAACATAAATTTATTAACAATTAAATTCAAAACAAATCATACCTTTTTGGTAATTACATATCAAAAGTGATTTTTATTAATAATATCTAAACAATATTTGTTTTAACAAAATTAATTTGTAAATAAATATTTTTAAACATAAATCACTTCACTCAAGTTCACTTTTCACTAAATTAATTTGGTAAAATTTAATATAAACTAAGTAGATGGTTAGGTAGCCACGTGAATCTATTTTCAGAAATTTAATGTAAAAATTAATATATTTGTTGCAGAAATAAAATATTAATTAATCATTGATTCGTTTCTATATAAATAAGTTGGCAAAAATGTTTACAAAATTTGTCGAATATTAATTTTGTAAGTTGTCTTCGGCCAACTATTGTTTCCCTATAGTTAGTAAATCTATCAAATAATGTAAACATAACAAAAAATCAGTTTTCCCTCAAAATGTATCCCAGCTAAGTTTACTTTTTGCCATTACAATTCGAAGCAACTATGCATATAATGAAGAATAGTTGATTGAGAGACGTTACACTAGGGGTGGATATAGATTATGTTAGGTTGAGTTTGAAATAATTTTAAACTCAACCTATTTATAGAAGTAAGAGGTTGAGTTTGTAGATATTTTTTTTTTATTTGAACCAATTAGACCGGCTTATATGGGGGTTGAGTTGAGTTCAACTTATGAGTGAAACTTGAACATAAAAAAATAAGTTAACATACTAAAATTAAAATTAAAATATATTTTAAATAACATAACATAAATTTCTAAATGCTATAACATAAAACATAAAACATAAATTTTAAAATACATATAACTTTAGGATTACAATTACGATCAATATAAATAAACAACAAAGATACATGTAACATAATTAACCAACAATAATATAATTAATGTCTCATCTCATCTTTGATTTCTTGCAAATTAATAATACCATAACATTAATCACAATCAACACAATTGTCAAAATAAAGATAAGTTAAAACCAATAATGAAATAATAAATTAAAAAAAAACTAGAATCTTAACCAGTTAAATAAAAAACATTTAAAAAAATTAATTATTACGATTCACAACTTCATCTCTAGCAGCAGACACATATAATACATAAAGAAATTATGAAACATTAGCAAACGCTAATGATTAAACTATTAATAATTGATTAAATAAATTAAGCAAATTCTATATAGTACACTACTTGCTTTAATATTTTTAATTTCATCCATTTGAGCCTATATATCAATGTGTTAGTTATGAGCATAAATCAATGCCTCAATAATTGTGAGCTGTAAAAATCTACTAGAATGATCTAAAACTTATCTTTTAATATTAAATGTAGTGTAATTTTAATTTAAAAATTCTTAAAAAATTCAACAAAAGAAATTCTTAAAAAATTATTTATTCAAAAAAATTAATAAATTATATAAAATTTTAATAATAAATAATAACACGTTTCAAAATATTTATATAAAAAAAATTTGAGTTAGTTGAATTATGTTTATGCGAATTAAAAAAGTCTAAACCTATTACTTGATTGGTAATTTATAAATTTAACTATTTAATATTAACCCAACTTATAAACTCAAATTAACTTATTAATTATAAATTAAATTACATAAAAATATACAGATTTATAAGTGTACCCGATTATCGGCCGCTGCGTTGCAGCATAGAAAATATGCACAGCTGATTATAATTCATCCGATGGGTAATATTCCCCAAGCTATACCAGACAACAATCCATGTGATGTGACGCACATAGTCCTTGACCTTGAAAATATATAGAAAACATTTCTCGGTTTGACCTCGAGGACAATATAATTAAAGATGCAGAGCCATGCACACGGCAAGTTATCTGATCCCACGCATGCTGTGCAACCTGTGCTTCTTAACTTCTAGCTAGCATCATCTTGTGCATCGAGGTGATTCCAAAAGTAAGAATAATATAATTCTCGTATACAACTCGAAATTCCAAAAAAGTAAAAGAAAAAAACACATTACTTTGCTTCTCATATCATTGAAGTGTTCTGGTTAAATTATTGTCCCAAAAATGTATTATTTTGGGGCATGTTACTGTTAGAGAAGATTTTTCAATATCTGCATTCATGATATCGTACGGATTTCACAGTTAAAATCATTGTCGTTTAATTTCTGTAAGAAAAACGCAAATAAATAGATGTTATTTTATTAATGTTGGATATTGTCAAATATTTTATTAATTTTTAATTGTCATAATAAATATATAAAATATAAATAATAATTAATAAATATGTCACCATAATTATAATAATATTAAAAAAAAGATAAGTTACAGCTTACAATGTACCTTCTAACTTTGGGTCATACGTGACTTAAATATTAAGATTTGAAAATATGTAGCTGAGTTATTAAACTTCATACTTTATACACTAAACCCTTAATTTTTATCAATCTACAGTAGTGTGTGTGCAGCAATTGCTTAATTAACTTTGGGTCATACGTGACTTAAATATTAAGATTTGAAAATATGTAGCTGAGTTCTTAAACTTCATACTTTATACACAAAACCCTTAATTTTTATCAATCTACAGCAGTGTGTGTGCAGCAATTGCTTAATCAAATGAAAAGTTATAAAAATTAAATACTAATTTGATGATTTATAGTAATTTTGTCATGAGAAACAATGTTTATAGAAAACTAATATTTACAGGAATCACAATAATTGCTTAATGCTTTTGTTTGTTGTATGACATTTTTACTTTGCCCCCCTAGGTTTATAACGGTGTTTGTTATTTTTTATTAAACTTTTGTTGCATATACCAAAAGAATTTTTTTTTTACATTATCATTTAATTATATATTGATAAATTATTAAAAAAAATTAACTATTACAATAACTATTAAGTTTACCATAAATTGGGAGAATTTTCACCTACTCAACTTTTGAGGACATGCAAAAAATGATAATAGATATTGTCATTAATGTGAATTTTAAAGTTAATTTAGTAATAATAATTAAAAAATTACTCAAAAATAATTTTTTATTAAATGAAATGATTAATAATTAAATTCAATAATTAATAAATAAATTTTTATTAATTTTTTAGTACTCTAATAATGAGGTGTAATACATTATTAGATAATGAATCATATTTAAATTCATACCAAAATTAATAGTAAATTTTATGTTAAAATATAAGGAACTCCCTCTAACTATAGGTCAAGTTTAGAAAATCTTGTGTTTTTAAACTCATTAACTCAACTATCTAAACTAACAAAACAGTGTATAATAACCTTTATGTTAACCTACCATTTAAATAATTGATAAAAAAGTAGTCATGTATTAATTTGTTTTCATTAATCTCACTTTAAATCATTAATATTTATCCTTCAAATCATCTTCAAGCCTCTTTTTTGAATATTCATTAACCTCACCCTATCATTTGAGCGATTTGTGAAAATTTTAAATGACGGTGTGAGGTTAATAAATACTTAAAAAAAGTTTAAAAATAATTTTAAAGATAAATATTAATAATTTAAAATAAAATTAATAAAAAAAATTAACAACTATTTTTTATCAATTATTTAAATAATAAATTAATAGAGAAATTATTATATATTATTTTATTATTTTTAATAATCAAATTGGTAATTTAAAAGAATAAAAAAAAATTTCTAAACTTAAAGCTATAATTAAAAAGGATTATTTATATTTTAACCTAAATTTTATTTTATTTGTCGACATTTGTAAATGTGAGATGGCCACGTATTTTTCAGTGTCTGACCAATTGCCGTCCCTACACTACAAAATGGAGCACTCAAGCTCCTTTCTCTGAGCTGATTTGGATGTAACTGTTGTTTTACCCGTAAATGGGGAATCCGTGCAACCAAAGATTTACATAAAAATATCAGAATTGATGAATTGAACTTACAGAATCTGACACCCAAGAAAGTTGTGGTGGACTTGAGTTTCTCGTGAACCATATGATGTAAGCTACCAAATTAATTTTATATAACCATATCTGGCCGAACCAGTTTTTTTTTGTTTTAATTTTTTATAGTAGCTTTCTTTATCTATATTTTACATAATTCCAAATACCAAAATCACCATTAAGACTATATTTGGATTCATATTATATATGTTCGACATTAACTCATTAATTATGAGGCCAATTTCACTGGTGGGTCTATAAGATGCCACTCCTAATCATCAATTTGTATTAAAAAAGAAAAGAAAAGAAAAGAAAATCCTTACTTGACAATTAACTTCTCCCATGTATGGTAGCCAGCTTGCAGTAGGTTGCTAGCTGTCGCATACTTTTGATCCACTGTTCTCCCTGTTAAGAATACAGCCTTGATGCCCATAGACAGCAATTTATTGTACAGCTCAAGACTCTCCGGTGGTGCTGGTGCTACGGCTAGGTAAGCCCATTCAGCGAACGCCGTTGAGTTAAAAGGTTCCACCCTTTCGACAAATTAATCATAAAATGAAATTATATTGTGATCAAATGAAGGATTACATAAACATTTGCTTAATTTATTATTATTTTTTCAAGAACACGTACAGTGTAGGAACGGTCCATGTATATTGCGGTTTGTATGTTAATAAACAAAATTATATAAAAAGCACATCATATATGCACAATATAATGAAGCTAATCTGGGATATAGTTTGTGTGTGTGTGTGTTTGTTTGTTTTTTTTGGTAAAATATAGTTTGCTTTTCTAATGTTAAGAATCTATCTGACAATAACAAGCAGAATTTGCGAGAAAAGAAGAAGAAAAAAAAAAAAAGAGACAGCTGTGAATGTGTCCTTTCAACATTTTGCTACGTCTTCACCAGTTCACCTAATGAATTATTGGCTAATACCAAAACGGAAAAAGTAGTGTAACAGAAGCAAAGAACGTACCCTAATCCATGCTTCAGCGTAATATGGCAGATTAGACAGTGTGATCTCATCTACATCAAAGACCCATATGTCCTTGCCGTCCCCGCTGAGATTGAGGCTCTTAGTAGCATAAAGATAAGCCTCCTGAGTAACTGCTTTGGAGTCTCCTCTATAAGAGGATAAATTTGGTAGGTTACGCCGTGGTCTGAGTCTGAGCCACGGCATGTTGCCAAAATTGATGCAAGAAAGAAAAGAGGTACTATCATTCTCAAGGGTTAATACTTAATAGTTTCTAGCAGAATAAACTTTTGCAGCTTGAAGTGCACTGGTTTTGCTCTTTAAAATAAATAGACTTAGTTCTTGTGCCCAAGAGAAATAATAACTTGAATTTATTTCTAGTTAAAGCACAAATATTTCGTGAATAATTAGCATAGAGGTGCGGGGTACTGTAGTACTTGGCCAGATATATGTAATTACGTTGATCCATCATCCTATATTTGCCTATATCTAGATTCAGACAACGTCCATCTAAATGACAGTGTCTAGTATGTATTTTTTGCCACTGAGGCATAGCTCAAGTGGTGAGGGTGAGGGTAGTAGTAATCTAGGTTGGAGTCCCACATATAACCGAAAAAATGTTTATTTTTTATTTTTTATATATATATGTGGATAGTTATGGATATGTGTAAAACATCATTAATATGGCTACATATTTCTAATGAAAAAGTTAAATAATTAAAAAGGCATAAAAAAATTGGACACGTGGATTTAAAAAAAACTCTGAAATTTCCTATATGAAAAACAAAAGAATAGTATAATTGTACAATAACTTTTGCTTGAGATTAACTAAAAAAATTAAATAAGATCACATGAACTTAATCAAATAAAGTTATCTATGCAGTACACAACAGTAGTTTCAAAAAGTAAATAAATGACATTAATTGATTATTTATAATGATATTACCATGGAGTAGTTTGAAGCAATTAATAATAAAATTACTGTTATCTTGATCATGTATATTAATTATGTGAATAGGACTTTTTTCCCGATAAACACAAAAGTAAGATTGCTCCATGACATATTCAATATAATATCAATAATGATTTTATTTTAAATTAATTAAAAATAAAATTAATTTGATTTGATTTGATTTAAATTAAATTAAATTAAAAATTAAATTTTATGTTTAAAATTTATTATAAAAAATAAATTTAAAAATTAATTCTTATGTTTAGAATTTATTAAAAAATAAATAAATTTGATTTGATTTTAATACTTTTTTTAATTTTATATCATTGTTAATGATATTATTAAGTTAGTAATGTAAAATTAAAATTTTAATTTAAAGAATTAAAATTAAAATTAAATTAAATTCATTCAAATTTAATTAAATTTAAGTGAATTTTTATATACACATAATTTAAATTAAAATAATTTTAAAATTAAATTTTATTTTATTTTTTAACATTTTAAATACAAAATTTAATTTATAAATTAAATTAAATTAAATCTTATGTTTTAACATTCTAAAGACGCTTCGAAATAGTTTTGTCATCGTACACTTAATAAATGTGGGATGCCAGTTGTTTAGATGCATTTGTCGTGGTGATAGTCCTGCTTTTATTTAAGACCATATGTTTCCTGATTGAGCTTACGATTTTTGTCTCCTAGAGATGGTCCACCTTTGCTGTAGGCCCTGCTTATCGTCCTTATAACCTCACTGCTGCAGGACTGTGTGGGCACGTGGTGCTCAACTGTCCGGATGAAGTTTTTTATGCTTTCCACGAGTTACAATCATTTTCTAGGGTTAATTGTTTTGAAAATTAAAGTGTAAGAGGTGAGTGAAGAATTTTATATTAAAAAGTAATAAATATATAAGTAAAATGACTAATTTAAGAATTTATATTAAGATATAGTAATATAAAGCCTACTGAAATGGTTTCACATAAAAGTTCATTAAAGATGTCTCTCTAGTATTTTTTGGACTCTCCTCATAACTCCAACAAGTAATATCAGTCGATGGTTCAGACTGATTAAGACGAATATTTGAGAGACTATGATCAACTAAGATGAGTATTAGAAATATAGTGGTTGGTGGATCATTGTACGTTCGTGATACGTGTATGAAAAGCAAGTGACTTGCTAAGGTGAAAAGCAACAACACATCAACGGAGATATGACTCGGTCAAATGAAGAGTTCTAATATACATGTATAGAGTGATATGGTTCTTGAAACGAGTTTGATAGAATGTGTTCTTAATGATACTATTAAATATCCAAAAAAAGCTTTCAACTAAAGTAAATTCATATAACGACTAACACTTAAAAAAAAAAAGATTATTAAGAATTAAAATCTAAGTGGCATGTGTATTGAGAGTTCTATATTAGAAATGAATGAAATATGTAAGAAAGATATTAAGTTTAACGGCACGTGAACTAATTAATGCATTTAAGTTTTGGGTTAATATACAGGGACAATCCCACAAGACGGATTCTTTCTTCAGATATGTTTCAATTCGAGTTTGATAGAATGTGTTCTTAATGATACCATTAAATACCCAAAAAAAGCTTTCAACTAAAGAAAATTCATATAAGGACTAACACTTAAAAAAAAGATTATTAAGAATTAAAATCTAAGTGGCATGTGTATTGAGAGTTCTATATTAGAAATGAATGGAATATGTAAGAAATATATTAAGTTTAACGGCACGTGAACTAATTAATGCATTTAAGTTTTGGGTTAATATACAGTGACAATCCCACAAGACGGATTCCTTAAGATATGTTTGGATTTGAAGAATTGAAAGAGAAGGAATGAGAAGGGTAATATTTTATTTTTAAATTAAAAAAATTATAAAATATTTAAAAAAATAAAAAAAAGATATGATTATAATGTTATATGATATTTTATCATTTTATTTCTTTCATTTATAAAAATTACCAAATAAAAAGAATAGAAATTTAAAATAAAAAATTACACATCCCCTCTTTTATCCTCCAAACTTTTCCATCCAAACATTATCTTAAAGTAATATTTTAAAAATCAGTTGAACCGGATAATCGGAGAGGAGAATGGTTCTAAATTTGATCGGTTGAACTAGTGGTTGAACCGGTATACTATATACTATATATATATAACTGATTACAAAAATTATAAATCACTTTGTAGTGTCGCCACTTATTTTGTGAAAAAGAATGACTAGAACTATGGAAACCCCCAACCCAACTTCTAAAAGAGCTAAATCTTAAGTTTTTTTTAATAAAAAAATAACTATTTTTTTCTTTCTTTTTTAATAAAAATTCAATTTAAAGTTGATGAACGGTCCAACTAATTTTTTATTTTCGATTTTTACCAGTTTAACCGAATCAACCAGATTTTTTTTTAAATTTTTGTGGTTTAACAACTTGAAAGATTCTTTGATTGAACTAAAACTGATAAAACTTTCGATCCACAATCTAACCAATTGAATCGGTCCGATTAGACCCCTTTTTAAAATATTGACTTAAAGTGTATATAAGATATCTCCTTGTCATTTTTTTTGGCTCTCCCCTGACCCAATAAACAGTAATAATTATTGTCCTTTGTGTAAGAAAAACCCCGATCGAACAAGTAAACAAATTATTTTATCATTTCTAGCAAACCACGTGGATCTCGTTATTGGATTCATTTTTTTATATTTATAAGAATAAATATTTACTTTAGTCATATAAAAATATAAACATCATTTGTTTAATTTTTTAATAATTTTTAAAATTAAAAAAATTAATATTAAAATTTATTTTAATATTTTTTTTGTTAGAAAACTGAATTAATGATATTTGTATCTTTCCATGTTATTATGTTGGTAAAAAGAGTTCGTCTTTCTTACTTTTTACGGGTTCGTCTTTGCGTTTGAAATTTTGCGTAATTTGGTAGGGAACTGAAAGCGGATAGGTAAGGCTACCCATTACCCTTACCAGGCCCATCTCGATCTAAGAAGATGGGTATGGATAAATCTCCTTTCAAGTTTCAACCTTATGGTCCAAAGCAAGCCCCTATTAAGCATATGAGTCAACACTCAACGGCAAGCCTGATACACACCTACACAAATATTGCTATTTCGACCGCTGAAGTCATCGAGCTGAACAGTGAGATATGTATAATAAGTTATAACATTTAGCATAAGAACAGAAAATAGTGATTCCGTTTTGAAAGTGCTGGTGATATTGATCGACTGGTCTGGTTATGTATGACTAAAACGAGGCCATTATTTTCAATTTTCTTACCGTACTTTCTCTACCCATTTACATCATTGAAGCCTTTGCCACAAAATTCCCCTTCCGCTTCCTAAATTTCTTACTGGCAAAGTTACCTTTCCGAATTCTAAAATAATAATAATAATAATAATAATATTATTATTATTATTATTAAAGACAAACTCTACGTCGAGAATCATCTCTCCATTTACACTGCCTTATTTGCCTAAATTGTGCCTTTCATTCTGCCTTCCAAATAATTACATTAATTTTATTTTTATCAACTTGCATCCGAATATAAAAAAGTTTAATTACTTTAAATATTTTATTATGAATTTGATATTTAGGATAGTGTGTATGGAGAAAACACAATTAAAAAGACCTTTCACTTTATGTGTATGACTGTATCTTATTAAATTAATCTCTTACATTCTAAATGAAGAAATACACTGATTTATACGAAAAATAAAATAAAATTTATTTCTCATTACTATTTAATTTTATACGTTCTTTTTAAAAAAATTGATAATTAGAAGTTAATTATTGGCCTGTCACATACATTATATTTACAACAGTTCTCGATACATTTGGCTAAACAATTTTTTTTATAATTATTTCTAATTACCTTATGGATTTTTAATTTTAATTCACTATCATTGTAAAAAAAATTTACATTGTCATTTAATCATGTACTGACATATCACTAAATGAGTTAGACTTTTAAAATAATTATTGTAGTAGACAAACTCTTTTGTGATTTGATAATACATAATTAGTTGACATTGTAAAAAAAATAATTAATTAAAATTAAAGCTTATAGAACATTCGAAGATGAGTTACTTCTAAAGCACTGAATGACCACAATAGATGTGTAGGGCCTTAAGGAAAACGTAGTCGCCACCCATGTCTAACCAAACGAAGCGAGTTTGAAGGCAAATTCTTAGATTTACTTTAAGGAAAAGAGAGAGAGAGAGAGAGAGAGAGAGAGAGAGAGAGAGAGAGAGAGAGAGAGAGAGAGAGAGAGAGAGAGAGAGAAGAGAAGAGAGGGGGGGGGGGGGAGAAACTTTGTATCAAATGATATACCTGTGTCAAACTAGGATTCAGAGCTTAAGATTTTCTGCTAACCTCCATTTTCATTTGAAAGCAAAACAAAGGGACAATATCAATAAATTTATATTCACCACAAATATTAATAATCTAGCCACTGAAATTAAACAACCATTGAATTGAATCAAATCGACTTCATTCAAACCACTTGAAATTGAAACTGACACTGATATGATCTCTACCCCTACCATGGGTTGAACGCATCACTGCCTTAGTTCGGGTGAGGGAAGAAGCCAATCATGTCAACTCAACACAAGCACATAAATCACCCCAACTAACATGATTACTTCGCTAGTGCAGTCATCCAATAGTGTTTGAATTATAAATTTTTTTTTGGAAGAATTAAACTGATTTAAATATTAAATTCACTCAAATCAGATTAAATCTGAACAGATTTCTACATATACATAATTAAAATTAAAAAAATTTCAAAATCAAATCAATTCTCATATTTTATGACTACTCATATATGACTGGTCGCACCGTGCAAAACACCGAAGTACATACATGATAATAAAAAACTATCAAGTATGTTTCGATATGGCTTAGTTACTTACCATCGAAATGAGAGTATGATTAATGAAAAAGCTGGTCACACAAAATGTAACGTTTTGCTACAAATTTTTTTTCTTGGTTTATTAATGGAACTCAACTACTTCAACCTTATGATATTTTGTTAAAAGCTTAAAATATTGTCAAAATGACACTTATCTTTTGGTTTAATTACTTAATTATTTGTATTTTTTATATTTTTATTAATATCCTCACCTACCCGGATTTTAGTTTTTAGAAATATTATCGTATTCCATACCCGTATCAATGCCACCTAATGTGATTCCAACATTCTAATAGTGAATGAGTTAAGGATTAAATTTCTATCCACTACTCTCAGTATAAAATTTTTTTTACACTGTCATTTAATTATGTGTTGACTCATCATTAAAATAGTTAAACTTTCTAAGTAGTGGTTATGATAATCAAACTCTTTTAATGATTTGACAATATATGATTAGATAACAGTGTAAAGACGTTACACTGACAGTGGATATAAATTAAACTCATGAGTTAATTACATAATACTGTAGTCTGCACCATGATTTTGGATACAATAAATTCATTTGTGATAAATAAAAATTCTAAAACGGGCGTTTCCAAAATAAACACAGATGGTGCAGGCTACACAACTATACCCTTTTTCCTAATGGGCTATACTACTTTTCCACCAAACTATGATAGAAACCTGAAACTTAGGTAGTTTGATTTGCTGGAATAATGGTGAAGAAATGTAAATGAGGTAAAAGTATGTCTGGCAGCAACCATAGAAAAGAATTGTTCATTTCCAAGGAAACGGTATCATTCCCTCCAAGTTGAAAGAAATATCCATTCCATTTCTGAAATCACAAGTGTACTTTCTAAAAAAAAAAATAACAAAAATATCCGTTGCCACCACCACTGCCACAACTATCATGCCCGGTGCCCGCTATCACCATACTGCCACAGCCACCAACCCTAACATTGTCACACCAGTCGTTGCCACCACCACCCTCACTAAGTCACATCCGTACCATTGCCACTACCATCATTGCTATCATGTAAGGGTATTATTTTCGTCAAAGTTATTTTCCCTTTTTCTTCTTGCCTTAATTCCATCATATCATATTTTGTAATGAAATCCATTCCGGACCATAACAAACATGTTAAATATGAATGACAATTCTATTTCGCTCCATTTTATTCTCTTTCTCGTTCCCATTCACACCAAAATCATTCCAATGAACCAAACACCACTATGTTTAGAAGAGAAGAGGAAGGGAGATAATAAAAGGAAAGGCAGGGGGATACCTACGTTTCCCTTGTCAAGAAAATTTTGTATTAATGGAAAGCAAAAGAATCAGTTTCATATCTTATATTGATATAAATGCACCGCTTTTGTGCTCTCTTTAGCTAAGATATGAGAGAAAATTATTCATTAATAAAAAATTGACGAGATCAGTAACCATGAGACCATACACCTAATACATTAGGCAAATCAGTATAAAAAAGACAAAAACACAACCTGAATAACGGCTCCTCAGATCTGCACAAAAATTTCTCTGGGATTTATTTTCAGCATTGCTGAGATGGTGGATTGTGCTGGAAAATTGGAAGTAGGCATTGACCCAGAAAATATGATGACGCAGAGGTCGATGACAGGCATTTTCATTTTGCATGGAACTTACTGTTAACAGATTCATAACTGGGGACATTCATAACTGCCATAAAAGAAAGAAATGATGTATCGTTAATCAACAGTCAAGACTAGCATTGTAAGTAAACAAATATTTCAAGGGATAACTTATCAATTACCATCCCCATATGATGCCATAGTCAATGGTGAGGAAATAATCTTCTGAGCAATTTTAGTGATATCATTCAAAGTTATTTCATCTACAGCCGTCAAGAACTGCTCCACAGGCTTCCTGAAATGGGTGAGAAATTCTTATATTACAATTTACAAACAAAAATTAAACTTCCGTTCAAGAGTTAAAAGTAACAAGCCAGTACGCTTTACAACAGTCTATTGCTTTTGAATAAAGTATTCATAAAGATTTCTCCACTAGATTAAGGGTGGGAAATTCAAATGCAAAAGATTGTTACTCCCAAGAACCTAGCCCTATTTCCTTGGGATATATTTAAGAGATGTGATTTGTAAGTTAAAGCACTGCTGCTTCTCATATAAAAGTAGAAGCAACATAATGTAAATGAAAAAATCTCATGATTTTTTCATATTTATGAATAGGATAAGAAATTGATTGTTTACCTTTCTCCATAAGTCAAAATCTGCCTGCCTATATCTTCTGATGCAATCATCTGCAAAAGCAATTATTTTTAAGTATACAAGAACCATACGAGATCTAACCACCCCATTTCGCCTTTAGAGCAGCAGATAAAAAAAAGAGAGAAGGGAAACCCACGAGAAGATAGAAGCAAGGAAGCATACAATGATACTATACAATCACATACTTGTAAGGGCTTTCTTAGTTCAGGTGGGGAAGGAGGAGTAAACATGGGAGTCTAAATGAATGAGAACCACAGGCCAGTTCCACATTATTTAAAATATCACAGTTTAAGTAAATAGAGAAAGAGAGAGCATACTCTAGATTCCAGATTCATTAGAACTGCAGACTTTGTGGATTTTTTGGCACGGTCAAGCTGTACCTGTGAAACTGTCATTGCAAGAAGCGCTAGTTTAATTTGGAAGAAATCAAAATTCTCACTAATATACTGCAGAAACAAAAAAGAAATGCAAATAAAACCTTGTCCAGGTGATGCAATTGCTATTAGTTCTTTAGCTGCTATATCCACAGCTTTTGGCACAAAATCAGGGCTCTACATCCACAAATTAGAAAATGTGTCAAGCTTAGTAGCTTACCAAAACATATTAAGCAGTAACTATTAAAAGCAAAATATTTTTTTACAGAAAAAAGAAAACTTTATTAAAGAGAAAAGAGGAAAAATACAGTTAAAAGGAGTATAAGAAATCCCCCTAAACAGAAAGGGCACAGTAAATACTACATAGAGGACAAGATAAAAAAATGCAGCAAAGCTCCAGCGTCCCTATACAAGTCTGAAAAGGCAACTCCCTCGTTCTATCTGATAAGCATCTAAGCAACTTGGAGAACCCTCCCTAAAAAGCTAAATATTAAGGGGGAAAAACCAAGCCACTTAAATACACCACTAGGCAGCCCATACTACCCAATGTGGGACTTTTTGGCATCCCATACTACCTAAGTCCCTATCAACAGCACCGCCCCTGGACAGCCGACGTCCTGACGGCTGCACTCTATGATGCTGTACTCGGCATTGCTTCATTCGGCTTTTCCAGTCAGCCCCTCCACAGGTAGCCCTTTCCGTGCCACCGACAACCAACTCTAATACCAATTGATAAGCATCTAAGCAACTTGGGGAACCTCCCTTAAAAGCTAGCTATTAAGGTGGGAGAGCCCAAGGCTATATAAACCCCACATTTGAATCCCATACTTCCGATGTGGGACTCAAGTCCCATACCTTGCAATTGGATCCTAACATTCCACCACGCTTCCGTAGCCGACGTCCACGTTGGCCTCTTTACCCCAGTGCCTGCTGGTTAGCCTGCCACTTAGGTGATGTCCACGTGGGCGAAGGATCATGCTCTGATACCAATTGGTAAGCATCTAAGCAACTTAGGGAACCCTCCCTTAAAAGCTAGCTATTAAGGGGGAAGAACCAAGCCACTTAAATACACCACTATGCAGCCCATACTACCTAAGTCCCTATCACTATCCCATGATAATATTACAAATTCATCACAGCTTAAACAATTGAAAGGTCATTGACAAGCCATGTAAAATCCTCAAACTAGATATACAGTCAGATCAATGTTCATCAAGGCAACTTCAACTAAGAAGCACATTGTAAGTCTATCTTCTGTCAGCATTGCATAATATAAGGTAACTTATTCTCCTAGACACACTAACCCAGCCTTTCAATGAAATAAAAAGCCAAAAGAGAAAGGGAAGGGGAAAAAAGACATCCACATCTATATTCAACAAAATATTATCCATGTAAATGAATGCCCAGAAACTACAAAGAATGTGCCTTACAGTGCTTGCATAAATGCCAAACAGTCCTGTATTATTGAAGATACTGTTGAATGCAGAAAAAGATTGAATCTGTTGATATTCATTCAACACACGAAGATCTGGATTCAATTGTGCATAGCAAAATAAGTTAATCAGAGAAGGTATACTAATATAAGGACAGAAGAAGGTGAAGTAGACATCATACACACAAGCAAAAAGAAAACTCTTCTCAAATGGGAAAACTTAATAAAACATAATGGCAAAGATAAAGCAAATCATTGACCAAAGCAAACTGTAGACTAGAAGATATAGGTAAAACTTACATAGCCTTGAGTGCATCCCTTTTCCGGGGCCCCCTGCTGAGAATGATCCACCTCCTCCCATAAGCATCTGCAGGGCTCAGAATTATTACTTCCATTCAATTATTTCTTTCTTCCTTTTCTTGTGCAACGGAAGAAAATATGCAAATTCAAAAGCATGGTATCTATTGAAAACAGAGAGACTCAGACACAAAATGAGTACCTGTAGAACAGTCAAAACTATAGCATCTTTCTCTTTTTGCCAGCCACCAGGCACTTCAAAAGCAATGGCAACATGTGTACCCTGCCCTTGCAACATATCTTAGCAGGTAAGTAACAATATATGTTTTTTGAAGGGGATAAATGAAAAGAATGAGAAATACAAGTAAATTTAAGTAGTACTATATAAAAATTTATACACACCCCTGATTCACCCTGACGACGAAAATCACCCCCAATGTAGATAGATTTTGGTTCTTCAGGACGGGGAACACTTGGTAGATCAGAGAGAAGTGGCTCAGCAACAGATAGAAGTTCTTCATGCTCAACCCCAGATGCTGCAAGTACCATTCTAGGTGCAGTGTAATTCTCCTGATTTTTCACATCCAACAACAATCAGATTCTCAAATAGATTGCAAGAAAAAAAGCATAAATACCAAAGTTTAAGTTTTGCATAAATTAATACCAGTAGTATTCATGCAGTATCATAAAGGATAACAGATCTTACAGCAACAAACTCCTCTAAACTGGGGCCATCCAATCTGTTCAGTGCTGATTCAGGAGCCAAAAGAGGATTAGCCAATGCACCAGAATAACCAGCAGAGTGAATTGCTTCCAAAAGCAAGCCCTGAGGATTATTTGAGAGTTCTCCAAGCTCTGCTTTCACCTTTCGAAGCTGTACCAATAGATGGTTCAACAAGTTCAGAAGGATTGCCATAGTTGAACAATTAATGAACTGGGCTATGTATCAGTAAAAGTTTGAACTTCAGAACAGCTATCAGCAGCAAAGAGTACCATACTGTCAAAATGGGATGGGACGCTTTTATCACAACCCATGTGCTTCTCATTACACAACAGAAAAATACAGTCATAATGCTTAAAGGAAGTCAGAGCTAAGAAATATTTAATCTTGCACTCAGCATATGAGTTGGTATAGTTAGAACTTAGAAGGCTAAAATATGTAACTAAGGAAAAATAAGGAATAGCATTTTCTCCCTTTCATTTACTTAATTGCAGGTTACTAAATTGTTGCTATACATATAAGAAAGGAATATCCTATATAAAGAGACACTATTGGTGTGTCATTTTTCCATAATTTTTTCTGCAACAACAACCAAGACTAAAAAAGAATCCCATAATTTTTTATCCATCCTGCAGTAGATTATAAAGCAGGGAAAAGCCCTGCCCCTTTGCTGCAGAAAATGATGAATGAGCCTTGACAACTTATGAATTAGAATATCAGTCCATAAGAAAACAGAATCATAAAACATTAAAAATAAAAAAATACCTCTTCATTGACCTCCCAATCCAAAAAGGCTGGGTTCCTTACACAGTCAACTAGCAATTCAACCATTTGAGGAACATATGTCTTCAAAGCATCAAATGTGTAACCCATTTGCTCCCGAGAGGCCGAGGCTCCTATATTACCACCAATTGCTTCTACTTCCCTCACAATACGAAAGTGACTTCGGTTTGTTGTGCTCTTAAAAGCCATTCGCTCTAGCAAGTGGGAAGCCCCGCTAGAGAACGGTGTCGTCTCATAGATAGAACCACAGTCAAGATATAACCCAATTGAGGCTGCAGGGTTCTAATATAATAACAACCAAAACACACACATACATAATAAAGAAGCATTGTCATTATATAAAAATATGATATGATATGAAAATAGAGAAAAATAAATGCACATACGGATGAGGTCTCGGATGCAATTTTGAGACCATTGGAGAGAGTTGTGATATTGGTCTTGCTTGGTTCAACATAATCAGGTAGCGGAGGTGAGAGGGGAACACCTCCTAGTGGTGTGTCGAGAGAAGGAAGAGAATTAGAAGACTCGCCGGTAAGCCAGCTGAATAAACCACCTCCCGAGGAAGCCCTTGTAACTACCGCGCTTGAAGTCCCAAACCTGGTGGCTCCCAAGTTGCCCCTACGGCCCTAAACAAACATGTGATGTTACAAACACTATGATTTACCACCAAATAAAATTACCATATACCTAGTACCTACCATATGCCAAATGAATATTTCTATCATCTATTTATTTTCACCCATCATAATCATAATCATAATCGGATTTTATTTTCTGGGTACTGACCTTGAGATTGAGATGCCTGAGTGATGAAGCTGCTGCTCTGTACATGATTGCCGACCACAACGAATCAATCCCTAATCTGTTTCGAAGATGTACTACCGAGCACAAGCAGAGCAATACAAGAGCTCTCAAACGGACCGACCCAGTCCATCTCGGGAATAAAATGACCCAATTTTTTAGCTGATGCATATGCTTTCCGGCCCAACCATTTTTCTGGTTATACGGGCCGGGCCCATTTTCATAAGGCTAGGTGCAAATAGCCGAATAAGGTCCTCTGCGGAGGGTCTTTTTCACACTCATTTGTCCATGTAATTAGTATTGTAAATGTTATGGGAAATGGTAAGTATCACCAAACCATGAGTTGGTTTAAACTCTAATAAAATTTTCTTTTCTTTTATTAAAAAATATTTATAAAATGGGTGTGTTAGCACGAAAACCATTTGTGTAATATAGAATTGCTGTAACGTTATATTACATACCCAACGGATCCCCAAAGAAGGGCACTAAACTCTCTGCAAAAATTTAATATAAGTTATCCCATTTCCAGTACAGTTTTACTTTCCGAGTATTGAATGTGATTCAGTTTCAGATATGAATAGTAGAATTTGAATGGATATCCATCCAATCGCCATCCTAGTGAATTACCAGATATCCATCAAACATAATACTAAAATACTTTATTATTATTATTATTATTATATTGAAGACTTGCATATGTAAATCTAAACTAGTAATGTTGTGAGGAATCTAATAATGTCAATATCAACCTAACCAAGCAGTGTATTAGAAATTAACTCTCAAAAGATTATATGAATGAAAAGGCCCGTCTCATACCTTTTGTTAGTTTCCATAGTGAGTCATACAATTTTGATCACCTGTGCACAAATATTTTTTTGATATAGTATTGAAAATAGAAATGAAACATGACTCACGATGTAGCCATGCCTTTATATGTCTCACTTACATAAATAATGGCCATAAAGATTTACTTATTGAACAATTTCATATAACCAATTAATATATAAGTCAACATAGTAGATTTTGACATGTATAAAATGCATCGAGCGGATTACAAATAAGAGCATGCACTTATACATAATCAACATCAACGTAAGTCTAATCTAATGACGAGAGCTAGTTTATAATTTATTCTTAAATTAATATTACAAATGAATTGGCTGCATTCTGCACCAGTGACAAAGAAACTGAAACATTCCTTTTTTTTTTAATCTTCATTTCTACTGAAGAGGAATTTAGCTTAGAAAATTTAACAATGAGTCACAAAAGCCAATACTTTTTGTTTTAGATAACACAAAAGCCAATACATAATTTAAATTAAGATAATTTAGGTTAAGAAATTAAACCGGTCATTCTCATTTATGTTTATTATATAAACTATTGACTATTGATGGCTTTTCCTCTCCAATAAAGGTGGAAGCTCTTAAGGTAGGATAATAACTCCTTGCGTCCTTATATTTACATTTTTTTAATTTTGTAATATTATTAAAAAAATTAATTTTTTATTTTAAAAAATAAAATACAAAATAGCTGAAAAAAATTAACCATAATTTTTTATAAAATGAATTAGTAATATTATTGACTGTTAGATGAATAAATATGCTTGATAATGGGGCAGGTAAGGGCAGGTTTTTGCCTACCTTTAACTCATCCTGCATTTCTTAAAAGATTCTATAATTCGTCCCTATTCGCCTCGCGAGTTTTGTAAATGAAAATTCGTACCCTATCCGTAAAAAAATAATAGAACCCAAACTCTATCCTATCATACTCGCATGTACTATATAATACATAATATAATATACATTATTGAAAAAATTACTTATTGCATAAAAAATCTTAAGCTACATCAAGTATGAAACATACTCTTTATGAAATAATTGATGTGCGAGTAAGGTAGGAGCGGGTAAACCTTAAACATAAACCCACCCCACCCGACAATACAATTTAAATTCACCTCGCTCCGCCCTTGTTGCGAGATAGCTTTTGGTTGGGGCAGATTGGATACCCACGGAGTGAGTTGAAATTGTCATCCATATGAATAAGTGATCCTTACTACATTAATTTATTCAACAATCACTTGTAATTTTTACAAAATTCTAAGAATTTTGTCAATTTTTTTTTTTACTATGTAGCATTACTTATTTTTTTAAAAAAATTTATATACAATCTAATATTTTTTGTACTGACAGAAATGTATTTAATTTTTTTCTGACTTTACAGATCATGAATGTGTCCATTTCTTCTTTTATTTTATTGGTACATCGATATTAGACATCGTTAATTAATCCTTATTGTAATCTTCATAGAAAAATTGCTTTAAAACAAGCAGTGTGGACAACTTGAATGACCAAAATAGTTGCTATGAATCATGAGAATTTGAGAAATTATCACTCCTTTACGCGTCAGTGAATAGGTACATACTCTTTTTTTTAATCTTATTAAAAATTTTACATTATTATTTAATGATATATTAGTATATTATTATTAAAAAAAAATTATAAATATTTATTATGATAATTAAATTTTTTTAATAATTTATCAACATATAATTTAATAACAATATGATTTTTTTTACCATAATAAATCAAAATTAAATCTTTTTAATTAACCGTACATGCTTGTCCAATGCCTAAGGCAATAATAGTACTACTTCAAATCAATAAATCTTGTTATTTTGTGTTTTTAGTATATCTCACTTATTCTATTTATAAAATGTATATAAACACTATTTTTAATTTTACATATTACACCCATTTTCTTTAATAATATTATGTCACTTATATGATTTTTTCGTAAATTCATATTAAGGGAGTTTTTGTATGTAAATAAATTCAAATAAAATAAGCATTTATATATATTATAAAAATTAAAATGCAAAATATAATATTTGAAACTAGAAAAAATATTTCTATAAGTTTTTCAAACTTCAGGACAAGTCAAAACAATTTACTCTATATGTTTCTTTCTTGTTCATTTCTTAGTGATTATACAATAAACGTAACTAAATCCCCTCTTAAATCAAGCATTAAGATTAAAGTGACATTCCTCAAACTCAAATTTAAAAGAGTAATGACATACAGTCAAAGAAAATTAGTCAAAAATTCTGAATTTAGCTTGGATTTAAAAGTAATTGTTGAATAAGATAAAGTGTTAGTACTAAATTTAAAATAACCTCTAAGTTTAGAGAATGATTTCTCCAAAAGTTACCTTTGTCATCAGTGATGGATTCAAAAATTGTGTAGTGAGAGCAAAGGTAAAGACAATACATAAACATAAGAAATAAATTTTTAAATCTTTATATTTATACATAAAAAATATATTAAAATAAAATAATAAAAAATAAATTTACGAGTATTCCATTGGATTGTGAAAATGTTGAATGATTTTTTTTATTATCAATATTATAAACTATTTCTCTTTCTATGTATGCAATTAAATAATCATTTAACCATTCATATCACATACGATTACACATTTAATTCTTGGTGATATTCATAATGTTCTTTTAACTATTACAGTTGTCATTGATAATATTATTGTCTTATTTTTTACTTTTACTACTCTTAAAGAGATTTGAAAAGTTAGATTTTAACTTTCTAAGTGGGCTAGTAGAATTTCCTTGTTAATTTTCATGGTGAAGGTAAACTTTATAAAATATTGAGAAGAAGAATGATAAAATACTAATACTGTAATAAATTAAAAAAAATAAGTGGGGGTATGTGCCCCAACTGTTGTTAACGTGCATCTGTACCTACTAATCGTGCTACTAGTTTGATTTGCAAAAGAAATTCTGATGATCAGTCATCAAAAGATGTAGAGAAACTAACTCTAATCATAGTAATTTGTGATTGAGTGATCATACCCATAAAGCTAACTAAAGAGAAACTAACTCTAAATATAATAGTTTTTGATTGAGTGATAATACCTATGAAGCTAACTCTTATTTATGAGCGAGATAGAGGTTCCTTAATTAGTCTCTTCTTTTTTATTGGCTTTGGGCCCAATGAATTTATGGGATATGTATAATATAATATAAGTAAAGACGACTCATTTATCCAAGAGTTACTAGACATGTTAACTCATTCTGATTTTTATTCTTACAAATTAATTCTAATTGAATAACATTTTCCAATTATAAATAACAAGCTCAAGTTCATGAATTCTTTTTTAAACTTTAGTTTGTACATAACCTTATTATTATTCTAACAATAACTTCAGTTTTTTATATAATTTTGCGTAAAATTACTCTAACCCTATGCAATAAAGTTTAGTAATTTTAATCTATTTTCATTATATTTTTTATATTATTATTTAATCACATATTATTACATTATTAAAAGTTTTATTTGAGGTAATCATATATTATTAGATATTCGTCTCCTCAATTAATTTTTATCACAATAATAATCCTGATATAATTTTAACAGCTTTTGATTTTCTCTTTCTTAGGTAACCAATTTGTAAGCATCCCCTGTTGAGACTGCTTTTCAAGCATCTTCTATTATTCTTCTAGCAATCTCTTCTCAGTTCTCACTGTTACAAGAATCATTAAATAATCAAAAAACCACTTAGGTTGGGCGTGATACATGCATAACACTACTTTTGTGGTCAACCTCACCTGGATCCATTGCCGTTAGATTCATCATCAACGGCTATAAATATGTCCCATCTGGGTTCCCATGCTCTCTCTTCCACCAACCTCCATGGACTCCATTTCCAGCTCTGCTTCAATCACCTCTCCAAGATTCCTCTGCTTTGATCCCACCAACACATATTCTTCATTGCCTTCTAGTCCCAGGCATTACTATTACGCAACCTTCTCTCCAAGATCGAAGTCGGGTACCAGAGAACCCACCAGCACCATGGTTGATTCTGCCACTGCCGACACCAAAATCATCAGAGGAGTTGCTGGCTACGTCCTTGAAGATGTTCCTCACCTATCTGATTACATCCCTCACCTCCCTGTAATCTCTGCCACTCTTGTTCAGCAAATGGGTCTGTTTGTTTTGCTAGAAAACAGAGGAAAAAGAAAGAAACTTTGTGTTGTATGAGTTGATATATGTGTTTGGTAACTAACAAACATATAATGATTCTTTTTTACCTTCTGGGTCATCATGCAGACATATCCTAACCCGTTACAAGACAATCCTTCCTATTCAGTTGTTAAGTAAGTTACTCTGTATTGACATTGAAGTTTGATTCTTTCTAGTGTCAGTGTTACTATGTTGTCACTTCGGGAAATAATCTGGTAACCCATTCTGATGATGAAGTTGATAAATTTACATTTCACCAGGCAGTATTTTGTTAATGTGGATGACACTGTTGCTCAGCAGGCAAGTAGTTTTTTTGTTCTGATTATCCTCCCTCGGGCCATAGCTTGTTTATGCTTCCGTAGTATTCTTGTACAGTGTTCCTGAATTGTTGATTTAAGTTTTTTCCCTTTGTATAGATAGTTGTTCATAAGAATAGCCCAAGAGGGACTCATTTTCGTCGTGCTGGGCCTCGTCAGAAGGTTTGCCATTTTTGTTTTTTTCAAACTCAAGCATTAGCTTCCACAGATGTAATTTATGGGAAGACAACAATGATTGAATGTTTCCTAGGTATATTTTGATTCAGAGGACGTGTATGCTTGTATTGTCACGTGTGGGGGTCTCTGTCCTGGTCTAAATACAGTGATCAGAGAAATAGTTTGCGGCTTATACCATATGTATGGGGTGCACAGAGTTCTGGGAATAGAGGTATCTTTTATGTGTCTTTATTTGTAACTGTGACAGATTAGGAGCTTGATTTGTAATTTTTCATGGATGTTAAATAGTTTTTGGTTATGGTGTTTGATGTTTCATTCAAGTATAATCCAGCGTTCTTTTTCTTCCATTCATTTGTAGGGAGGATATAGAGGTTTTTATTCTCGAAATACAATTCCATTAACACCAAAGGTTGTTAATGACATCCACAAACGTGGTGGAACCATCCTTGGAACATCACGAGGAGGCCATAATACCTCAAAGATTGTTGATAGCATTCAGGATCGAGGAATTAATCAGGTTTACATACTTGGAGGAGATGGAACTCAGAAAGGGGTTTCTGTGATTTTTGAGGTAATTAATTGATGTGGTTCGAGTTCTGATATGCAGTTTGCAGAATTTGAATTTTTTGATATGTGGTTCGAGAACATGTTTTAAATGTGTTTGTAGAAAGAATCGTCTTTTCTAGTCAACTTATAAGTTTTAGTTATTTACACGCAGGAAATTAGAAGACGTGGCTTGAAAGTTGCAGTGGTGGGAATTCCAAAAACTATTGATAATGATATCCCTGTAAGCATGCCTGAATTGTACATGTGAAGTCCTATACTTCTAAGCTATTGTGCTCAAAAAGAAAAAAGGATTTGTTTTCAAACAATCACCAAATTAATGCCATGCTGTATCTGAATTAGGTTATTGACAAGTCATTTGGTTTTGACACTGCTGTTGAAGAGGCACAACGAGCTATCAATGCTGCCCATGTGGAAGCAGAAAGCATTGAGAATGGTATTGGTCTTGTCAAGTTAATGGGTCGTTACAGTGGTAAGTTTCATTCATTCTTGTGGTAATTTACAAGTTTAGCCAAATGGTATCAATATAGAGTAGAAGTTCTGAAAAATTACTTGTAAGCTGCTATGATGCTTGATTATCTTCTAAAAACCCCTGTTCATAATTCTTTCTCCCTTTTTCTTGTAGTTATACTATTGTCATCTTTGGTCATTTTCATGCCAAATCCTGGGACATATTCTTCCTAGACATGGTCATCACTGGTCAATACAAGGTTCTAGAAGGTCTGGTTTTAGTTATTTCAGAGCCATCCATTTTGACAAACACTTGAATTCTTTAGCTATCTTGCCAGATTGTTCCTCCATGCGTTTTGAAATGTTTGTCCTTTCTCATTTGCAACATCTTCCTTCTAGAATTCCAGTAATTGTTTTATTTTGGTCCATGGAAGGCACATTAGACCTTTGGGCTACATGATAGGTAACCTTTTCCTTTCTCTTATACCCCACCTTCCCCGAAAAAAACAGTAGTCAATTCCAAGACCTTCAACAACACTAGGGGACTATACTATGGAATCAGCTAGCAGCCTGGCACCTTTAGTACTAAATCATTTGTTGATCTTAGCACTTCCTTTTTCATAAGATTAGTTGTTATAGTCACTTCACATGACCTAATCATGCAGGATTTATAGCCATGTATGCAACTCTTGCCAGCCGAGATGTGGACTGTTGCTTGATTCCAGAGTCACCCTTTTTCCTTGAGGGTCCTGGTGGACTCTTTGAGTTCATTAAGAAAAGACTCACAGAAAATGGACACATGGTTATAGTAATAGCTGAAGGTGCAGGTCAGGACCTTATTTCAAAAGCCTATCTGCTATGAATAAGCAGGATGCTTCTGGCAACAAGTTATTTCAAGATGTTGGTCTGTGGTTATCCCAGAAGATTAAGGTAAAAACTCTGGAATAATAATCCTGAAGTATGGCTTTGCTACTAAATGTGTTATTTTTCTTGCTTTATTGAGAAAAACTATATGTAACGTGATCGAATTTGGAATTCTTTGTATATATTCAAGATAGCTACATAGATATATCAAAATATTTCAACTGCTAAAGTAATTGTAAGATATTGTTATTAGCATCACAGCATCGTTAGGTGTCTCACTTGCTTTAACAGCATTTGGAACTGTGAATTTTCTCTCAAACTACATACATGCAATTAACCTATTATATTAATCACTAGATTTTCATCATGCAGAATTTTCTTTTTCGTTTTTACTTTTTAACAGATTTATTTATATATTTATGTTGTAGGACCACTTCACAAAACGTCCAAAAATGGCTATAAATCTGAAGTACATTGGTGAGCTTTCTTCTTTTTACTTGTGGAAATGGTAGTATATTACTTAAAATAACAAAATGTTCTAACCAATTGAAAATGTTCCTTTCTGGCAGATCCTACTTACATGATCCGAGCTGTTCCAAGTATTGCATCTGATAATGTGTATTGCACTCTCCTTGCTCAAAGTGCTGTTCATGGTGCAATGGCTGGATACACAGGCTTCACAGTTGGCCCGGTCAATGGTAGACATGCTTATATTCCATTTCATGTAAGTTCTTGTGATTTCTAGCAAATTTATTTGCTATTTGTTTTTTTTTTTGGGTCTACCTCCAGATATCCTCACACCCTTTGGGTGTGTGCTTGTATTTTTTTGTTCTGGGAGAATTTAAGATTGGGGCCAAACTGTCAAGATATTTATGCATAAGGATCAAATAACCAGAGTGGTTATTAACAATTAACCACACTAAGTAGTTATTTGATTTTTATACGTAAATAATCATTCAGGGTGGTCCCTATCTCAAATTCTCCCTCTATTTTGTGATTCGTCATGATATTTGATTGCGATATTTGACAAATGACACCTCTTTCTGCATTCTTTTATATTATCTTTTGAAAAGTTCCTAATCTTGCACTATTGTTTTAGTTCACTGTAAGTTGAACGTTCTTTTTTATGTGCAGCGGATAAATGAGAGACAGAAGAAGGTTGTGATAACTGACCGAATGTGGGCAAGGTTACTATCTTCAACCAATCAGCCTAGCTTCTTGAATTCTAAAGATATCATTGGGGAAATAGAAGAAAGAATGGAACAACAAACACCAAATGGTGAGATTCATATAGAAACGACTGTGACCAAAACAGGCGAATAAACCAACTTGTGCAGCTGCTAGTTAGTTGTGTTCTTTTTTTTTTCCCCGTTTCTTTTCTACATGTCTTCTTCGTAACGTGTCATACGTACTACACCCTTAACAATCGTGTCTAAGTTTTATAGTGAAATGGTTGAGTGATGAGTTAAGGAAATAATGTTTGTCAATATGCATGTAATGACGCTTAGTTGGAATAATAGTATCGGCATAATACTTTTGGCACAAAAATAACAATTGATAGTGTTTTGCCTTTGATTAAAGAATCATCTCACATCAAAATTACTTTTTTGGTGGTTGCAAGAATTGTCTAGTGAATGAAGCATGCTTGTTATTTCTGTAGTCCTTTCCCACCGAGTTCAAGAGACAAGTAATTTCCTTTTCCTGCTACATTTAAATGGAGCCACTTATGATAATTATAAATATTAAATGCAAATATCAAAAGCTTGTCGTAGAGTTCACAAAGAGCTATTTTGATACTTTTTTCTAACGGCTTGTGGTTGTATACTCTCAATCCTCAACGTGATAGGCGAGCCAAACCACACTGCTCCGGCACACAAGACTCACAAAATAGGCAAATCCTATATATACTTTTGACGAGTCAAATTTAGCAGATAGTTACACAATGGTCACAAACAAGCTATGTTTAATACATTATATAGATATACATAATTTTGATGAGTCAAATTTTACATCTCAGAAATTGAAAGATAAATATTAGAGATCTTCCCAACACAATCAACTGAGTGAGACCAGCCATTACCAAACCCCAATTCCCCCTGAAACTTCAGTTCGCAAATGACAGCAGTTTCATATCTAAGGATAAAAGATAAAATAAAAATCAACCGAGTGTGAACCATCACTAGCTTCTTTTCATTATCTTGTGAATACAGTGTTAATAACGTCTTTCAGATTCCTGCAACCTACAACTTTCATATTTTCTAAACCTTCAGTTCCTAAAGCTTTTTCAGCTGCCTTCGGTACAATACAAATTCTGTAACCCAGTTTCGCCAGTGTGTATACCCTTTTCTCCATTCTAGGAACCTGTATCATCAAATAAACAAGACTTACAAACACCCAGCTAAGGTTTTATAAAATAACAAAACGAAAAGTTTGTTAAATTTTGACTTAATGGATACAAGAAATGTGCAGTTCTTGAAAGGCACAATAAAAGTATTGATTTTGAACCATAACTTGTTAAGCACATGCAAAGTATTAAAGCTTAAGATCCCTGAAACCAATGGATATTGTCCAAGGTTTTACTCTAGGTTGTATTGTTTCAATTCAGGCAGGAGGCTACTTCCTACAATAGAATCAACCTCAGTCAACCTCTAACGGATAGTTTGGAGATAAGCAGTGAAACACTTGACTTGGTTTTTTCAGAACTAAAACTGATCAGATAAGTCCACAACAGAGTTCAATACTACAGGAAGCAAAAGACACCAAGCATGAGATCTAACAGGCAAATAACCAGAAACTCTCACAAAGAAAAAGCTTTCATCACTAGATATAGGAAGCAAAACTTTTATCATTAGGCCCTTCAGTATTATAGTCAGCACACCGCTATGCTATTGAAGACTCTAAATTGGCAATTAAATATCATAATAGCAACATTAACATAATAAAGAACATGCTCACCATGCGAAGCTCACCACCAAGGCCAATTTCACCAATGAATGCAATGTCATTTGGAATGGGGAACTCCAAGAAACTGGAAAAAAGAAAAAGACAACAGAGATAATAAATAAAAGTAATAAAATTAAAATCCAAACTAATATACTTTGAGCAGAAGGGAGAAAAAAAAACACAGGTGCAATAACCTCGGTTAACTTAATATACATTGGCTGTAAAAATTATTTCTCCAAACAAGGAGCATAAAATGGTCAACAATATCCTCCTCAATCCTCTCACATTACTTTTATTATTGTCAGATCAACAAGACTGAACATTATTTAAAAAAATTAGAACATGAACCTGCTGCAAATTGCAGCTGCTATTGCAAGATCTCCTGCAGTCTCAGCCAGTGTCAACCCACTAACAACATTCAAAAATACAGCCTGTTGTACACAAGCAAGACAAGGGAACAGAATATAAGAATCAATACAAATATCAACAAGAAAATATATCCATGTAAAATTATAAGCATGAAACAGATGATGGACTTTATTACTGTTCTGGAATACAAGTGAATTCCCACTAATTTTTGCTGGAAAATTCCATATGACCATGCTTAAATCGGAAAGAAAAGCCAGAAGTGAATATTGTTATTTTTTTTGTTGTACTTGGCCACCAAACTAATTCTTTTTAAGTTCACTGAAATTATCCACATCACTGTACTTCTAAATTCTCAAAGGAAAGATACAGAACACAATCATAACGCCTCCCCACAGAAAATTGTGAAGTAGGCCCTCGGATCATTGAGTTTATGTCATTCTTGCAACCCAAAGAAGAGATCAATAAATTAATACTTAAAGAGTTAGAGACAAGATGTGCATATTTGTTGAAACTGTCATCTTTGACATCAGCAATTAGTTTTCCTGTGTTATATTCCCATTTTTTTTATTATCTATTTATTTATGCAGTTGATTTAATTCTGTGAAATATCATATTAACATGATATGTGTATTATGATAAAATAGAATAAAGGGAACCCACTCACAGGCAATACATAGAGAAGGAACAACAAACTTGAAAGGATATATCACATTTATAAATCAGCTTACATTTTCTTGGAGGCGAAGACCTGCTTGCTTTATGAGAACCTACAGTTCAAGGAATGGTAAGATGATCAAAGAACAGGTGAACAACTGTACACCTTTCAATGCAGCAGATTATATTTTGAATAAGAAAAGCAACATCCCCTCAAGCATCCCCTTTCATTCATTTTCCCAATAAGAAAAAAGACAAGATAAAAAGATGACCATATGGTATGAAAGCAAGGATAAGACTGTTAATGAAATCTTTGACAATAACTTACAGATATAATCATATCAGCTCTACTTGCTTGGATCCCATTAACTTGCCTTGAAACTGTTGAACCAGAAAGACAAAGTGCCTGCAAATTGAAAATTAGCCTAAACATTTTCTTTTGAAGGATGTCAGAAAGGATGCTAATAATATTGTAATAGATGTCCCAAGTTGCTCTCTGCATTGACATGAAGAAACAATGAGCACCACAAAAACCTTAGCAAGTAGTTCAGAAGACTTCAGTGAGAGCTTATCTGGATTTGCTCCAAATGAACATTGTAAATATTCATATATTGGATTATTTTTTAAAAATAAAGTAAAGCATTTGTACATCACTTCATTTTCCTATGAAAGAAATAATAAAGAGGAATAAGATGACTACAGGACACAAAGATGACAATTCAGAAAGTGAAATTGGAGATCTCTAACATATATACATAATCACATTGTGATTAGAGCAGCAAGGACTGGACCCAATATAAGTTCCAACAGAAGGTATCAAGGCAATAACTAGAGAATGTTGAAATGTCTCAACACCATGTATTATATTTGATCCAAAATCCTGAGACTGCAAGTAGTGTATTTATTTGCAATTATTGAACCCAAGGTTCTGTAAGCATCATGGTTTCTTACAATGGCTTACAATATATCACAATTCATGACAAGGGTGATGGTGGTGATGTTTCTCAAAACAGAACTGTTGAATAGTAGTGATATGAACTGGTATTAGAATTAAGAAAACAAAGACAAAATCAGAGAGCACAGCTTCGATTACAATAGAAAATAGCTGAGAATTGACCACAGCAGAATCTTCCTCCCCAATCTCCTGCTGCCACCTGTCCATTCTGTTATGTCTCTCTTCATTTGCTTCTGCTATATGCGGCCCATTTCTCTCCAGCCCACTATCTTTCTTTTTTCCTCTCCTCTTTTATAGACATATGTTAAAGGCCCATCAAGTAGGAAATCCATAATGGGCTTGACAACAAAAAAACTTTTTATACATTGAAAGTACAAAAGAAAATTACCTGAATTTCAATAAGGAATGTTCGGGACCCATCCACTATTACAGCAACAGCTAGCCCAGCTAAAATTTCTGAATCCAAGTGTTGCTCACTGAGAAAAATTTCACTGGCATTTGAAACAGCCTGAAGTCCTGAATGTGACATCTCAAAAACTCCAAGCTGTCCACATAAATCAAAGACAAACATCAAATTTTCCCAGATAATCATAATCATAGAGTAAAGAAAATATAAACCCAAATAACATTAAGAAATTAATATAATACACAAAGAAGCCATTTCTCTATTTTGTTAAATTGTGATGAAAAAATCATGTCATGTAAAATCCTTTACAATAACATATAGTTAAATAAGTTTCAGTCCTTCACACAGCTGATCATATGACACATATAATCATGCCTCTGTTCTACAATAGTGCTGAGTCTGCTGACTTGCTGCCCAATTGACTAGAAAAGTTAAAATCACCCATCTAGACAACTAAGGGTCTATGCTAAAATTGACAATCAAAGCAAGGTATTTTCTTACCAGTCTTTCAGCCCCTAGTGTTTAAGACAATGACAATAGTTTCTTATGGCATAGTCAACATGAATAAGAGCGGATGAAGATAAATAATTCCAACTCACATCAATAAGCATGGCGCAGTCTAATGATAAATTTTTTTAGTCATTACTAAATAGTTATACAAGAAAATGCACAGGGGTAGATAGATCCACAAGTACAAAATCATTAAGCATAGCTGAAAGGTACTAACAGACATAGACCAAAAAAAAAGCATGAAGTCAATGCCATTACACACTATTCAAGATATTATGAGTATTGCAAACAGATAATTTATCAAAAATATTCGTAGAAATAACGCCATTACTATCAGGAAGACATAGTTGATCCTTAATGTAATTGTTACGACATACCTCATCAGTGGATCCAAATCGATTTTTCACAGATCGAAGCATACGATAGGAAGAGTACTTTTCACCCTGAGCATTAATATGAGCAATTAGCATAGAAAAAATCCAGTGATTTCAACAAGCCAACTATAGGTAACATGCACATAAAATGCATTAAAGGCAGAATGTCAGGTCCACCAAATGTCACGATGAGATCTTTCTCCCATTCTCTTTCCAAAATTTTATTAAGGATTAGAAGACGACAAAACTGGTAATAATGCCCCTCCTCTTGTCAAATTTTTAAGCAGTGCTATGCTATAAAGGCAAAGGAGTGACACTATATTCAGTAACATGCTAATGAAACTCAAAAAAGGATTAAATGCAAGTAGTAGAAACTGTCAACGACCATGAATGGTTTTATATCTCTAACATGTCCCCTCATGCAAGAGCCCTTTGGGCTTGGAGTGTGGATAATGATGCACAGACTCATTTAACCTTGTGCTGAAATTCAACTTTATTTAGAAGAATAAGGGTGGCAAGGACCGAACTCCTGCCCACTTGGTCATGGAGGCTCTGATACCATGTCAAGGACCAACTCTCCTAAAAACTTAAGTTGTTAGGTGGAAGACGATGAATGGTTTTATATCACCAATAGAAACTATGAGGATAGGCACAAATGAGATTTACCAACTATCCAAAGAAATAACAATGTAACAAGGTACCAACTTCCATATACAAAACAACATCAACAATATGCTCCAAGACACGAGGTCCTGCTATGTCTCCAGATTTTGTCACATGTCCAATCTGAAATACAGAACAAAAAAGAAAAGCGAAAAAGGCAAAACTCTTATCATGAACGTCAACAATTCAAAGGCCACTTCGACAGAAATGCCCACAGATAAACCATAATGAAATACATACAAGCAACACCAATCATTTATTACATAATACACGTGAACCCTGCTCTTTTAGGCTCATAGAGACCATAAAAGCATTTCTACTTTTACCATAACTGTAAATGTAAATAAGTGCTGACTGAATAATAGGATTAAACCATGAGAAGGAAAAATAGAAAAATCCACAAGATCGTCTTCCTTAAAAATGTATATATGATGTGATAATAGCCAAATATTACATATTTTTCATATAAAAATAGGCTTTATTACATTATAAGATAAGTTAATTTTTCCTATTTTATGATATTTTTTATTATTTGTTAAGAGAAACTAATTTTTAATTAATTGTGATAATTACAAGATTTTGGTAAGATTTTGTGAAGATAACAACAACTCAGCTATGGAAGTTTTCTATTTTGAATCACTTTCCAGTTCTTGGAAGACTTTCCCTCTTAAATCAATTACTTGCATTAATTAGGAAGACTTAAAGGGGGGAAGAAATCCACTATCCTTACTGTCCAAGGATTGCACATTAAATAAGTTTGCACACAAATAGGAAACCCTAGAAGAAAAGCCAATAGTGGCTTTGGGCCCAAGTGAAATTTGTATAAATATGATAGAGAACAGCAGTGAGACACGCCAGGAGAGACAACACAGAAGCAGTACAAGAGGATAGAATGAACCAAGGGGCAGTATGATGCTGTCCCTAAAAGTCAGTATGTTTAGTTAACCTTTGTGTATTTAGGGCTTAGATGAAACCCAAACCAAGTGACAGTGTATTTTAATTTGAGTATGGATTTATTTACTGAGTTATATAATTGCATAATCATTTAATGACTAGAGATTTCTCCTGAAATATGATTGTACGTTTGATTGATTTTTATTGATTGTTCATGTAGAATTTATTAATAAATTGAGATTGACATTTGTTAGACATGCCTGAATCTTGTAATTTCAGGTATGTGATTATGCAACAATGCTTATGGTTTGCAATTGAATGATTGAATAATCTATGCTAAATTTAGATAGGTCATGAGTTTAGTTACAAATTTATTTTATGTCAGTGAACCAAAGCTTGTAGCCTAGGCCACTCCATAGAACCAGTAAATTCCCAATTCAATTTTTTATTCTTTGTTATGAGGTTAGTGGTGGATTCGAAGTCCTAAATTCATTCATCTGATTGTTCTAGCCTGCAATTGAAGTTTAAATATTTAGTATTTGTTTTAGAATAGTTAGTAATTTAAATTTCTAGGTTAATTCAATTTAGGTTGACATTAGATTTTAGTTCCTTTCTTTTCTAAATTAATTTAGGTCAACATTAGATTTTAGTTAATCCAATCACTCCCTGAGGATACCACACCTTTATATTTGCCTAGTAGTACATTGATCTTGTGCACTTGCAAGTAAAGGTTATTTTTATTACTTAAAAATCACTATCATGATGAAAAACACAGTAGTACATAAACTGATACAATTCACCACTTAAGTATGATTCACAAAACTGATAGGCATATGTATGCTCACCAAAATAACTGGGATGTTCGTCTTCTTTGCAAATCGCAGCAAAGCTGAAGTACATTCCTTCACCTGTCACACACCTATAAAATGTCATGTAACATGGAACTAGCATTTCATTTCACTGTCAAAAAGATATAGCTAATGCACTTTTGACAGCTTTTGGTAGGGGATCAGATTAAACTTGTCTTATTTGTGAACATCAGATATGAGTTATGAACAATAAGGTGTGACATAAGAAAGTAGACCATTCATCTCAGCAACTAAATGAACTAATTAAATAATTTAAAGGAACAGAAAACTACTACATCATTAGTGTTATCCTGTTTTAGTAAAGATTAAGGACTTTATCTGACTATGATCATTACTAGGAAGATGCAAGTTAATATGGAAATTAAGTAGGATAGATTCCCCACCTGCATAATCCCTCCAGGACTTCCCATTATTCCTTTCAAATAAACAGTTTGTATTGAATCAATAACTAGAGCCCGAGGGGAGAGATACTGAACTTTCTTCAATATGTCCTAACACCATGAAATAATAACAAAAAAGAATATAAATTTTAGACTTCATTGTACAATGCTCCTCTCTGGCCAATTAAGAATAACATTTAAGTCAAACAAACTCCTTGATACTTGATAGTAATAACATCATCAAAATACATGTTAAAAAAAGTAACAATGCAAAAAACAAGCTAGCAGCAAAACTAGTCAGCAGAATGCAAGACATGCACCTCAATATCAGTACTTGAATATAAATAAATATCTGATTCAATCCTAAGGCGATCTGCTCTGTTACCAATTTGCTCAACACTCTGTCACATGAAAGAGAACAAAATTAATGTAAATGCAAGCTACATCAAAAAGTATAAGAGAACCTAAAAAACAGTTGTAAATCATAGGTGAAACTACACTGTCCACCTTCAGCATCATGATGTTGGGATCGGAGCAAAAGGTCAACAATATTGAAATAAGGCTTACCAATAATTTTCTGTAGATTAACTTCATATCAACTTCTATTACTTTTCAATTATAAAAGCATAAGGAGCTTTTCTTTTATCATTTAATGAATTTTTTATATAAAAATACTAGTAATGAATAAGTTTTTTAAAAGCACTAGGAGCTTTTCAGCATTATGAGATATTAATGAAAGTTTTCAGATTTAAAACCATTAAGAGGATCAATAAAAGCAAACCTCTTCACCAGAGACATACACAACTGGAGATGCTTCACCATCATCGCACCCTTCTGCTATCATTGCAGCAATCTTACAATTCAATGTTACAATTAAAACTAGCATTAATGGGGGCTGACCAAGTCCACAAAAGAAAGCTAAGCATCTGACTTTTAGATCCAGTTTTACCATCCAAAAATAATGCATACCTGCAACAACAGAGTACTCTTCCCAACACCAGGATCACCACCAACTAAAGTCAAAGAGCCTTCAAATGCATAATTATAGATAAAATTAGCCATGAATACTAAAATTCACGTTGCGGTGAGGCTGCAAGTGAACTTGTATTAAGAGAGATATCACAACTTCTCAGACAATCAACTGGAAGCATTCGTATATGAAAAATCAAATATTAGGATCATAAAGGGGGGGGGGGGACAGAAACAATGTACCAATAATGACCATTCATTCACCAAGATAAATCACCAAAAGTAGTAACTCTTTTGAACTAGTCCCACCCATCAAACATACAAATCAAACATGGTCATGCCAAAAAGTTTGTGTAAAGCATGAAACTTCATAAATATTAGAGTGGTATGCTAATAAAGTTCTTACCAAACAATACACAATTAAATATTAGTATAAAAATACAAAACAAGAGACGTTGGTGTTAGACACCTTTACTGCAATGCATCTGACAACTTTGAGCTGGCAAATCCATCATACCCAGACAAACAAGAGGAAGGAAAAAACACAATATCTCAATGTCAATGGTTGTTGGCATATCAATATAGATAAGTAAATTGTATTGAACCTGGTACAAGACCACCACCAAGCACTGTAGAAACTTCATTTCCAAAAGGACCAGACCTGAAATCAAAGCAAACTACACAGTATAACACTTGAAAAAAAAAACACCACGTTTTATTGAAAACTAAAAGAGCAGACACGTGTCTATGACAACCTTCTATTTAACATGCCTATGAAGACAAATTTACATAGAAACAGTAGATTGATATATACTTGCAAAAAAAAACAACGGCTCCTATGCACCAATTTTATGGGTAGGCTACGCATGAGAAACTATTTCACATACAGAGAAAAGAAAATTAGTTAAGAGAAGGATGAACCAAAAGAAAACAAACATGAGTTGAAATAGAAGAATGTAGATGTGAGAGAATGAAAATTCACCTAAAGAATTGTTGACCTTGAGGGGATTACTCACCCATCTTTTTTTCCAGGGTATCGGTACTCAGGGTGAGTTGTCAAACATTTATTAGTTGCTCATTATATTTAATAGACTTTCAAGCATTTATTGTAAAACGAACCATCAATCAATGCTTAACAACTCACCTTGAGTACCATACCCAAAAGAGTATCATAGCAACTCCATGACCTTAGTACAGAACTACAAAGGACTTTCCTACTCCTCAAATTTTACTCACCTCAATTTAAACTCAACTCTAAAAGAATGAATCAACAGAAATGCTGAGCTTAACATATTACTTGTCCAGTGTCAGACTCAAAAATAGGACACACTCCATACGGAAGCAGAACATCAATTTATCTAACAAGTACAATAAATTACCAGAAAATGAGCAGCTGGTATATCAAAATGACGGATCCTTTTCTCAAATTCAATGAATAATAAAAATTTCCGTATAATGTGGCCAAGAAGAAACAGCATGTGCTACATGATCTAAAATTCCACGACACCCAACTTCACAGAATCCAAGTAGATAATATAATTATAAACATCCAAACTAAACCATAAAAAAAAAAAAAAACCTTACAAAGGGATTCTCCAATGCATCTGATTAAGTCCCCGGTTTACCTCAGCCAATCTCAAAGGACGCAGCTCACCTTCCTGCTGTGGGAGCCATGACCCCACAGCATCCTCCGAAACCGCAAACCCACTCACCTTCTTATCAGCATCACTGGATTTCGCCTCATGAAACTCTGTCATAGTCCCAGATACACTGCAGGAGCGACACACCCCCCACCATTGCCCTGCTGTGTACCCACAATTGCAGCAAACCCAGTAAGTTTTCCCCTTCGCCTTTTTCTTCCTCCCAATTCCGTTTCCAACAAGAACCCCACCACCCTGTTCGCTACCACGAACTGGGTTCGCCCCCATCACTCTCCTTTCTTTCGGAAAGTTTTCAACTTTATCCTCAGAATCGACCCTATTGGCGTGCCTTTCGCTTCCCGCGTTCTGTTCCAAGCCATTGCCGAAGACGGTCCAAGTGCCTTGATTTCTTCTGTTCTGGGAGGGAGTGTTTGAATTGGTGGGTGGGTCTTCTGGGGTATCATTGCGAAAGCTTGCACTTGTAGTTGTTGGGCACTGCCTGCGAAGTGAGAATGAGAGGGAAATTGAGTTGTTTGAAAGGAAATGAGAGACGGAGAAGGAAAGCATTGGTGTGGTGGGTAAGGGATTGAATGAGCATAAACCTCTGGAGAACGGAGAAGGTGAGTATGGATTTCTAGGGTTTATGCGTTGAAAAATGTGAAATTGAAATTCAATTTCATTGGGAAGTAACATTCATGTTAGGGGTGATGCAGCATTTTAATTTCATTTAATTTAATATTATAAAGTTTATAAAGAGAAGGGAATCATGGGGCAGATTACTTGGGAAAACATCCATCCCCGTGGACTTTGGCTTGTTATCTGATGTTCTTCACAGTCCCTTCCCAGTTCCCATCCCACCGTTTTAGTTTTGCTCTTCTTTTATTTATCTGTACCACAAAAAGAGAGAATAAATAGAGGTTTGCTGCATCTGAGTTCTGAGTGCAACTGGAGGAATTGTTTGCCTGTACTTTATGTAGTGCATGCAATTGCAAATCCACTATGTCATTTGTTCCTCAAGGACAAGGCCACCTGGCCACGTATATCATACGGAATTTATGGTTTTTATTTATTTATTTATGATTTGGATTTGAGTAAGGAATGAAAAGGAGCAAAAGAAAATGATGATTTTTCTTAAAGTTCAAAAACTATTTTCCCTAATTTGGGGGAACGAGGTGAAAATAATTTACTTTTTATTAAATTATATATATATATCATATATTTTGTATTATAAAGTTAATAACATAAGAACTATATTATAAATTTAATTTTAAAACTTATACATTCTTTTTACTTTAATGTTAATTCATAAATAAAGAAAATAGAATTCTTCTTATTTTTTTACTTAAACATCCAAACAATAAGAAAGGAATCACCCTCCATTCCTTTCCTTTCATTCTCTTCCCATCCATTCTATTCCTTTCCCTTTTCACCATTTTTCCTCTTTCAAACATACCATTAGAGTTACTTCTTCTTTTGATTATTCAAAAGTATGTTATCAAGTAGTTTCAATAATTTAAGAGGAGTGGTGAATTGAGTTTTCAAAATTCTTTTCTTAATTGTTTCAAATGTACTAATTATATTGAATCAGTAAACTTAAGAGTGATATGAACTAAGAATAATAAACTCTCAACACATAAATTGATAAGATTCATAAAATGAAAGCATCAAGCAAGTTAAATGTTCAATATAAAGCTTGTAAGTAAAATATAAGGATTGAGAGAATGCAAATAAATTTTATACTAGTTTAATCATTCATTGTGATCTACGTCCACGCCTCGAAATCATCCAACCAAGATTTTCACTATTCTTCAAACTTCTAATTTGGGGGCTTGAGAAAACCCTCACAAGCTAGAGCACTATTTACTAGTTTGGGATTTTCCACTCTTTTTGTGCAAAAGCTTCACTCAATATAACAAGAGACTTATCCTCTTGAATCAATACAAGATAATGATATGGTTTTGAGTGTTTGATACTCTCACAAGAGCAAATATACAAATTGAAGTTTTATGAGTAAATATGAATATCACAAGATGAACTCACAAAGTGTAGTTGTAAGGAATTAATGATCAATAAATGTTCTTAGAGGTTAGATCATATTTCTGAAGTGTTATGAGACTTGCATTAAATGTAGAAAACTAACCGTTATTTTTGTTTTATGCTCGAAGAGTATTTGAATACATGATTTTAGTATTCGAATACTTCTTGTCAAGTATTTGAATACTTGAGATGGGTATTCAAATATATGTTCTTCTCCAATTATGAGTTTTGCTCAAAAACAAGTATTCGAATACATATATAGGCGTATTCAAATCACAAGTTTCAAAAATATTATTCAAATACACAAGTTTCAAAAATATATTATGTTGAAGAGAGTATTTGAATACTTAAGAGTGATATTCAAATACATGACTTCATGCTTAGATTATGTAAAATTGAGTATTCAAATACTTCTTGTAAGTATTCGAATACTTGGATTTTGAAAAACAATTTTCTAAAGGCTAGTATTCAAATACGTTATTGTGGTATTTGAATACCTTATATTATGGTAGCTAATTTTAAAAAACGTTTAAGTAGTATTCAATTATCACATTTGTGATACTCGATTACTTGAGTTTAAGACTTAGATAAAATTAAAATGTGGTTACTTTAAAATATGAATGAGTATTTTCCAAAAGCAATCATATGACTATATTCATTTTGAGATTATGGGTAAATTAATTTCTTTGGTCTTTTGATCATTTAAAGAAAGTAACTAGGTGAGCTTATCAAGTAAGATTCATTACCCTTACAAGAGGATCCTAAGTCTTATTTGGATCTTTACAAATGATAGGGTTTGATCATCTTGACCAACTTTTTGTTATAATTAAAATCCTTTGAAGATAATCAAATGTGTCTCCACAAAGTCAAGACTTTGTGGGCTTATTTACAACACTACAAGTGTTTCTAAAACTATTTATATATTTGTTAATTGTTTTAAAATTTATTATTAGAATATTATTATTTTTGTTATGTAGGTATTTCTTTTTTTTTTTTGTGCCATATGAAAGCCATCAACGTGTTTGGTGCCTCTAACTTGGAATCACTAGCACGTTTGGTCCAATGTGGTGTCGCTAGCATGCTTGACACCTTCGACGTGGAGGTACCAAAACTTGTTGGCGACTCTATATTGAAGGAGCCAAATACATTACTGACTTCACAAAAATAAAATAAAATACCTACGTGTTAAAAATAATCATATTTTGATAATAAGCTTTAAAATAATGAGAAATCAGTATATAAATCTTGGAAAGACATGTAAAACAGTCAAAAAGTCAAATTTATTGTGCGAGCAATGGATTTGGAAGTCACATACCGTGTAGGCGCTTCCATTTTTTTACAAAAAAGTTAGGTTGTATGACCTACTAAAGAAAGAATCTAAATTGAGAAAAGAGTATAGCATCATATGCAAATAATTATCTCAAATTTTAAAATTATTTACTTAAATTTTTAAATTAACTCTATTATTTTTATAAATTATTTTCTTCATTTTATATTAATTCATTAATGAAAATGTTACACGACATAATCTTTAATAGTTCATGTGTCAAAATTTGAGTAATTTACATTATTTTTTCTTTAATAATTATTTAAAAAGTTAGAAATATTAAAACATAATAATAAAAAAAAAGAAAGTGTTCTTCTCCTTCAAAAGGACGAAGATTTGTCAAACGTTTTCAAAAGCCCTTACTCAGTTGCTGCCCAAATCCCTCAATGTCACTTTCTGTTCTTGCCTCTTTCGAATACGAACCCAACCATTCTCTTCTTTCTCACATCACAGTTACACTTCAC
Organism: Styphnolobium japonicum; assembly: GCA_023212625.1. NCBI lineage: Eukaryota > Viridiplantae > Streptophyta > Magnoliopsida > Fabales > Fabaceae > Styphnolobium > Styphnolobium japonicum. The sequence goes on along the minus strand of JALBWW010000007.1, from coordinate 4,710,015 downwards.
CGCGTCAAGTTTTGTTTTTTAACTAAATATTCATATATTAATCCCCAATTCTTCCTCTTCATTCAGTTCATTCAGGTATATACCAATTTTTTTTTCACATCTATATACTGATCATCTTTCCACATTTTTATTTCCTCCTATATTTTTTTAGTTTTGAGTTGTATTTTTCTAATATTTATAGGAGTATATCAAGCTTTTGGCTTTTGCACATGCACTTTGAGAAGTACAGACTTTTTTGCTTTCTAAAAATTGAAAATATCTTGTAATTTTGCTGAGATCAGTGGGCTAACACAAAATATCAAATCACCTTGAGCCCCGAAATGAATAGTCTAGTTATTAGAAAATCTTTGAGAACCACTGAGCTATAATTTTCTTTGAAGTAATTTTTTTAAACGTTAGCGGTGATTATAAACCGCAGTTAAAAAAATTTCCCTGAATTTTTTGTAAAGAACTTGCAGCGGTTGAAACCGCCATTATAAGTGTCCCCATTTATGCATTTCCATTTTCCCGCAACGCTTGCTCCATCTTTAGTTTCTTCTTGCTCCATAGGTTAATGATTCTAGTTTTTGGTACATTGTAATGTCATATTTAATTTTGTGACACTGCCTTGCTCATTAATAATAAATTGACCTCAAACCGAAGAGAAGGGCAATTTATTGCACAGCCTTTCTGATAATCAGATTTGTTAAATTTGCAACAATAATTAGTTGTGAGAAGCAGATGAAGGGTGCAAGTCCAACTATATAATTAACAATACGAGTGAATGAAACTAAAACAAGTGGAGCAAGTGAAGCTTCATCATCTTACAAATTTCGTTTCTTTTTTCCTTTTTTTTTAAAGATTCAAAGAAAGCTTCGCCGTTCACGTTTTAATACTACATTTAATACTTGCTTCTGACTGATTCAATGCACGTGGTCCAATATCTGTTCTTTGATATCACAGCTAACCTGCCCTTAGCATATTCGTAAATTATACATTTTTTTCGGTCTAATTCCAGTAGACTATATACACAAAAAATTATCATCCAAGCTCTTAGCCTAAGAAATACAAATATACGAGGCCATGACAAAATTTTAAAATGTCACATTACTTAAAATTTAAATACGCATTTTATCTTAAATTCTATCTTTGATGCATGACAGCAAGAGTAGTTTGACCATTTTCGTATTAAGCCTTTGTTTGGATTAAAATAAAGGAAGTAGGATGAATATTTTTTTTAAAAAATTGAATTTCTTTTGTTTGAATAAAGAGAAAATAAAAACAAAAGTAAATAAGAAAAAAAACTCTAGAAACAAAAAATTTTAAATTTTTATCTTCAAATTTTCTCTTAATTTCAAATTTTAAAATTTTCACTCCTCCCTCATTTTCTTTCCTCTCAACCAAACAAAGGGTAAATGAAAAACAAATGTTTGGTGAATAATTACAAGAAACGACAGCTTCGTTGAGGGTAACTGTGTTCCACTGTCGTGTCCCTCTGTCCAATTCCATTTCCGGAGGAACAATACACAAACAAAAACTGCAAGAAAAGAAAATACAAAAAGGAAGGTGAGCAAAGCAAATAAGCAAAGCAATGGAGGGAAAACTGCTAAAGAATTGAAAGGGCGCTTAATTAGGGGCCTCCGTTTACTATATTTGATCTGATACTAAAACTCATCTCTATTTTTAGACAACTAAGATAACAATGATTATCTGATTTTCCAAATATTTGCATTTTATTGTAGTGTTTCTCTTTCTCATTGGTTGGTTCTTGGTTGTTGACTCAGTGGAACCAGAATCCTCATTCTTGTTGCTTTCTCTTTCTTACCTTTTTTTTTTTCGGTTCACAATTCCAAGTTCAGATTTTGTTTCTCTTTCTGACATGACCCACTTACCACATTGCATTCACCATTTGCATAAGACAAAAATCAATGGCCAATGTTTGTTGATAAAGGCATAACCTTTTTAAGGTTGCGTTCATACCCACTTGTTCTTTTGTCTATGAGAGGGACAAGCAGATACGCAATCAAAACTGTAACCAAAAGACAACACCAAAACGCCGCAGTTATACTCAGCCCATTTTAATAGAGGCCGAGGCGTTTGATCATGATCCTATAAATGTAAAGCTCCAATCTTTTTCTACAATATTCTGAAACACACAGCTTTCTGTGCTTCAGTTGTTGCTTTTTTTTTTTTTAATGTTAATCTGTGTTGGATTTTGGGTACTTATCTTCCTTACTCAGTTTTTTCTGCATAATTTCAATCGTGTTTTGCTTATTTTCATATTTCTAGTGATCCATTTAGTTTTATTAGTGGTGGTCATGTGCTTTTTTCTTTTTTTTTGGGGGGGGGGGTGTTATACTATCGCTTTTCTGTAGAATCAATCTGACCTGGTAGGTCTTGTATGCTTTGATTTGACGTGGTGCATGTAAATTTAGTGGTTTCTGGTTTTGGGGATGTTGTATTTTCCTAATGAATATGTGGGTTTTGCTTATCTATGATGTTTGTTGTGTTTCTAGGCATAAACCAGAAATGGGTCTTGTGTATTTTTTGTGGGCATGAGATGGAGGATGATGATGAAGAGGACCTATATGATATCTCTCTCTCTTCATGAAGAAAAGAATAATTAAAAGGTTTTTAAATGAGATGATGAGAGAGGAGAGGGGTATGAAGCCTATTATACTGAAATGTGGTTTGGCTTTGGCTCTTTCATTCGCTGGATTTCTCTACTCTCGCATCAGAATCAGAAGAATCAAGCCCTCCGCTACTCCGCCCAGGGGGCACCCTTCAGGTTTGTTTCTTCCTCATATCAATATTTCTCTGTTTTATTTTTTGAAAGATTAATCCAAGTGATATTTTGTATGTATATAATGTCTTTCTCAGGTCATGGGAGTGAAGTTAATTTAGGAGGAGGTATAAGGGCAGCATCTAGTTCTTGCAGCACTGTTTCAGAGGGAAATATTGTGGATACTGTAAGTTACATGAGAAAATAGTATCTTTCTGATTTTTGTAGCTTTGTCATTTTAATTATTGATAGGCTGAGTATAATTTTTCGTTCATTTTTTTCCATCTAGAATGAATTCTAGATACAAATGACTGGTCTATTATCTTCTCGTAGTATTATTGGTAGGTAAATTGGAAGTTTAATAACATGATTTTGAGAAAATAAAAACCGAAGTTCATAATTTTTTTTTTTCATTTACCAAAGAAAAAAACAAGGAAAAGAGAAAGATTTCTCCTTTCTTTTGTTGGTTTCCTCTTGAACTCGTGCTATATGAAAAAAACTTGTGAACTTCTGCACTGAAAGTTTTGCTGATTTTGTTTTCTTAATATCTACATAGAAATTTTTGTAGGGGAAAAAAAAAAACAAGTTCAGGGAGTTAAGTTTAGAAAAATTTTGGACGGCCAACTGAATTTTAACTTGAGCCTTCTCGGTTTTCATCATTGTGTCCAAGTTATTTTTGTGGAAACAAATAAATGTGTAGCTTTAATCTTCTGATGACATATTGTCTCTTTGTAACCAGCAATTTACAAAATTAAGTAGACACATTATTGAAAATTGGCAAAAACTGCTAAGATGCTTTTTGTTTAACTAAAATAGGGTATGAAATTTCTTTTATAGCAGGAAGAAACATGCATCAACAAGGTGATCGGTAACAATTCCCCCATTGGTCTCTCTCCAAGAACTAAACAAAGTGGAGAGAAAGATGAGTTCCTCCTACCTGAATTTGATGATCTTGTGAAGGAAGTAGACTTTGGAGCCACCGTTGCTGGATATTCTTGTAAGAAAGATGCAGAAACACCAAGGTCAAAAGTAGGATCTCCTATAGCATATGCAAGTCTTGAGAAGGATGACTATGAGCAAGAGATCAGGCAACTCAGGAACATGATCAGAATGCTTCAAGAGAGGGAACGAAGTCTTGAGGTTCAACTGCTTGAGTACTGTGGTCTTAGAGAGCAAGAAACAGCTGTGATGGAGCTCCAAAATAGATTGAAGATAAGTAATATGGAGGCAAAGATGTTCAATCTGAAGGTTGAGACCTTACAGTCTGAGAATCGGAGATTAGAGGCACAAGTGGCTGATCATGCAAAAGTGCTGGCTGAGCTTGAGACTGCAAAAACAAAAGTCAAACTGCTGAAGAAGAAAATTAGGTATGAAGCTGAACAGAACAGGGAGAAGATTATAAATCTTCAACAAAGAGTTGCGAAGTTACAAGACCAAGAATGCAAAGCTGCTGCTAGTGATCTAGATATTCAAATAAAGCTGAAAAAGCTAAATGATCTTGAGTCTGAAGCAGGAGAGTTGAGGAAATCTAATTTGAGATTGCAGAAGGACAATTCTGACTTAGCTCGAAGATTGGATTCTACTCAGATCCTTGCAAATGCTGTTCTGGAAGATCCGGAGGTAATAAGATTATAATCAATCTAATCTCTTCCTTCAATCACTGTTTGTTAAACACAATTTCACCTTATGCTTTTGGATGCAGGCAGATGCTCTGAAGGAAGAGGGTGAGCGTCTTAGACAAGAGAACGAGGGCTTGGTGAAGGAAATTGAGCAACTACAAGCTGATCGATGTTCAGATGTTGAAGAATTAGTGTATTTGCGGTGGATAAATGCTTGCTTAAGACATGAACTAAGAAATTATCAGCCCCCACCTGGTAAAACAGTTGCAAGGGACTTAAGTAAAAGCTTAAGCCCTACATCTGAGAAGAAAGCCAAGCAGCTTATACTTGAATATGCAAATACTGATGGGCCAGGGAGCATTTCGGACTTTGATTCTGACCGATGGTCCTCCTCCCAGGCTTCTTTTCTTACAGACTCTGGAGAGTGTGATGATTATTCTCCTCTTGATAATTCATCTGCTACCAGAACCAATACCACAAGCAAGTCCAAGATTTTTAGCAAGCTTATGAAGCTGATACGAGGCAAAGATAGCCATCATCAACGTAGTCAAGTTATATCACGAGAAAAATCTGGGTCTCGAGAAGATAGCAATTCTCCACATTTCAGCTCGAGTCTATCAACTGGAAATGATACTGGAACTGAGGGTCTTAGGAGCGAGTTTGCAACTCCCACTGACACATCTAGAACTTCTTTTGATTTTCCAAGGATGTTGAGCTTGAAGGAAGAAGATAGGAGAAATTCAGATAGCCCCGTCGGGGGAAGCTCAAAGAAATTCAGTCCAAGGAAAGGAGGTTCAGGAGATTTAAAAAATCGCATTGATTCTTTCTCAGATTCATCAGTCATAGAGAAATCTAATTTGGTGAAATATGCAGAAGCTTTGAAAGATTCTAATGCAAGTGCCAAACATCAGATACGTAGAAGAACAGCATCATATAGTTCATTTTAACTAATTAGCAATATGCAAAGATTTTGCCTTTTCTACTGTGAATATTATAGATTAGCAGGTTATACAGTAGTCAATCCTGATATACCATATTAGCCTTTAGGATCTGTTCAGACACTAACTGTGTATTAAATAAGGATGCATTTAAAATCATTGGTAAGCATTCATCAATAGTATTTTAGTTCAGAGTATCACAACATTTTTAACTTTTAGTGATACCTCTTGCTGTCACTTGCTTCTCTGCAATTACTAATTTCTGAAGATTAATTATATTGCAAAATATTGTCGACAACTTTTGAGTTGTCGAGGTAAATATTAGTTCCCCTTAAACCTGCATCTTTGCAAGGGATTGCTTTCATCTCACTATCTCAGTGATTCATCTTGGACTAGTTCAAAAGTTCTTCGCCTGTTGACCATTCTATCTGGTGAGACTGAGGGAGATGAAAGCAAAATGTTGGTTTTGCACTGTAGCAATTTCATGCTACTTTTATGGCATATATTTGGATGGGTTGTATTCCTGCATCTAATGACTTAAGAGCCTCTGTTATATGTTTTCCTTCCATATATGGTGATTCTCTGATCATTATATGCCTGGCTTTAGATTCTCCATGACTGCAGTGCATTTTCATATATGGTAGTCCAAATCAAACTACCAAAAATTAGAACAATGCATTTATAAATAATAACCAGTAATTTCTCTATTATAAGATGTTTTACAAACGAGTTAATCTGAAACTGCTCAAGATTTTAATACATAGAATACAGATTTCTCCAGACTCCAGAAAATAGCAAACTTTTGCATCACTTCCATGATGAATAGTGGTACAAGAGAACATTTTACAGAAATAAATATAACTACGAGTCCTTATGTGATAAGGGCTATGCCTTGTACAATCAATGCATCAGCTAGAATTTGGTTAGCAGCTTGTGAAGGATGGACGCTGTCCCAAAACACATACTGGGTTGCATTAGAACAAGTTCCTGGTGATTTTGGATTGCACAACAAGGATGTTGTCTCAAATGTCCCTGTACCACAGCAACCTCTCCTTGCCTCCACAAAACCTATTGAACATCATAAGATAGGTTAGAAGAATAAATAACATCATTTTACTGCAAGAGATGAATTTCATTATGTTGAATGTATTTTAGTCAAAGAATTGTGTACCGGATTTTGAAGGGGATTGAACAAGGTCATAGAGAGGCTTGAAAATATCAAAGACAACAATCTTAAGACCAGGAAGTTGCTTTTGAAGATTTGTTGCAGCTGAGTTGATCTTCTTGTTAAATCCTTGGGCATCAGTATTGATTGTTGAGACACAACCATTCTCATGGAAACCAAATAAAGTTCTTGCAGCAGGTAGGCAACCCAATGGTGGGAGTGAAGTCACTCCAATTTTCCTGGCTCCCAATCCATACAAATCCTGTGTGCCAAACAAAGCAGTGGAACCTTTAAATGGTTTTATTCGTAAAATCATATATTCTAATATTGACCACTTCATGATGCATATGGCTTAAATTTTTCCAAATAATTGCAGTAGTTTACAGAATAGCCCTAGCACAATACCTTAATAAAGCTTGAGAATGCACCCACAAGGTATGACGAATACTGATCAGGAGTGAAGGCTTTGTTGATCCAAGGATTGACATAATAATTTTGCACAAAGTCACTACTACCAGCACTCAATAAATACAATGCATCCTTGATAATTGAGGCTGCTTTTTTACTGCCAGCTACCTGGGCCAGCTTGCTTTGGTATTCCTTGTAATAATTTAACTGTTGGGACAATGGGATTGCATGCTGCCGAAAGAAAAGAAAAACGTTAAAAACACAGAAATTTAAGCCATTTATGTCTGAAGTTATTCATTCCAAACTAACATTCAAAATAGCAGCCTTTTCGTCATAACCAGAGGCAGCTGAAGCAAAGTTTGCTCCAATAAGGAGGTTCTTCCCTGATGCCTGTGGGCTAAGATATGCAGGTGCATAACTCTTAAAACCCAGTGTTTCAGCTGCAAAAGGAAACATTTCAACAAGAATGAAGCTTATGTATAAGAGTATTTGTGCAATATCTACTTAACTATCCAATCTAAGTTCCAAGTTTAAAGTTTTTTCCTTACCAGTAATGTCAGTAGCTAATTTCCCATTGCAAAACCTCCCAGTAGGTTGGTGGTTGACAAAGTCCCTCCCGTAAGGAGGGTAATCAGCCTTGAAAAGAGTGGGCAGATAGTCATTATTCCCCACATCCACGGCAGAGTCACCAAATGTTATGATTGCTGGCACAAGGGTATCTTGTGCATCCCCGCATGTCAGGAAGACAAATGCAAAGAGAAGAGCAAGTGCTTCTTTGCTATTGATGTTCATTTTTCTCTGGCTAACAACGAGCTTTTGGAGGCTTTCTTCTGTGTATCAGTTTATATGGCAATTGAAAATGACCCCTATTGAAGAAGGAGGATGGAAGTTGGGCATAGCCATTAAATGAGAACGCGTAGAGTGGTTACATCTGCATACCCTCCATTGATACTTTCGGTAGTTGTCTCTTCTTTTTACTATAACACATTGCATCCTTTTGCTTAGACTATTCAATTTAGCTTTGTATGCACTTGTAGCTTTTTATAAACTTTAAAATACTCGGAAGTGTATGAGTCGAATGTTGGTATGCTTTAGCAAATACGAGGTCCATTTCATATAGATTTAGAATTAGAGATTTAGGTATTGAAATTTTTTCCTAATCTAGTTGAACAAAAATAATCAAGGTATAAAAATAAATAAATTGAAATTAAAATAAAATAAAACAAAATAATAAATCTAATTAACCAAATATGAGTTGACTAAGGATTAGAATCCACTAAGATTAATTTTAACATCAATTATATCAAATATATTATTCCCATATAATTTATCTCATGAATATCTAGCGGTAAAACATGTATTCACAAAAAATCTATCAATAAAGCTTTAATAAAAATTATGAAAGGTATGTTTTATTTTCCTAATTAACTGTAATTTGTCAAATCATTAACTGTATACCTATCTAGAAATCACAATTGATATCCGATTATAGTTAACACATAGATAGTAAAAACAATTTTAAAGCATAAGAAAAACATGATTGAACTCATCTATAAATTTATTCAAACCAACTGATAGAAAAATAAAAACAATAAACATTTAATCTCTAAAACAACTGGGTAATAAAAATCTAACATAGACAATGCCAAAACAATCAGGGTTTTATCATCCCTTTAGTACATAAAATCTAACTACACATACTAACTTTGAGGGACAACATCAGTACTATCCCTTGCTTCATTCTCTCATCTTATGCAGTTTCTGTGTAGCCTCTTCTATGTTCCTCCCCTGTGGCTGCTACTATTCCTATTTATAATAATTTATTAGGCCAATAACTCTAATAGAATTTTCTTCTAAGGTTTTCTATTTGTGTACAAATTCATTTAATGTGCAATTTTTGGGTAAAAAGGAAAGTAGATTTCTTTCTCTCTTTGAGTTTTTCTGATTAGTGTGAGATAAGAAGGAAAGTCTTTCAAGAATTAGAAATTAATTCAAAATAGGAAACTTCCACAATTGGGTTAATGATATTTTCATGAAATCTTGCTAAAATCCTGTAATTATCACAGTTATTTAATAATTAATTACTTTCTAAAATATAATATCTTATTGATATCTTAAAATAAGAAAAATTAACTTATATCATGACATAATAAAATACTATTTTTATATGAAAAATATGTAATATTAGACTATTATCCTATGTGATTTTTCTCTTTTAACTTTTAAGTAATCACTCACTCTCATCATACCAACAATATTATGACTTTAGTTTCTTTCATTTACTATGGTGGCGCTAAGTAGTTGACATTTTGTGTGGGGGAGGTGGCATAGTAATCTTGGTTATTATGAGAGAGTTGCATGTGCAGGAGTTATTTCGGTTGTTGCATAGAAAAGGTTGAGTACGTACTGGCTTCAAGTTGGCGTGTACTACAGTCAGGGTACCTTTTTTTGAAATTTTTTTTAAGGATAACTCAAGTTGGGAGGGGATTGTCAAAAGTAATTTTAGTTTGATCTATTCAATATACTTTTTTCCTAGTAATTGATAAGAAAGATCATGATTATTCTGCCGAACATTCGGTTCTACCTTTTAATCATTAAAAAGTTATGGACATCCTTTTTAGAAGAGAAAGGAGGGTGTAGTTATTATTTACCATCAAAATAGTGTTCCATACACAGAATTAGACATTAGTTGCCTAACTTTGATTTGGAATATAGTAGGAATGCATGTGTAAAAATGTTAAAAATTTAAGTATGAGTGAAAAAGTCGTTTATAAAAAATGAGCTAAGAAATGACTATATAAGTTGAAAGACCTACAAATTTAATGTCTTAATTTTTTAGGTCAAGATGTGATGTAGTGTGAAGTTAATGAATAGAAAGTGTCCCAAACTACAAGTAAGATCACAGTTGGAACCAATATGTGGTTATATATGCATTTGATGTTAAATTAGTGATTTCTAATGGATAATTCAAGTAAGGAGGGGTTGATGAAAATAATTGAAGTTTGATCTATTAAATTATTAATACACTTTTTCATTTTAATTGAAAAAATAGTTATTCTGTAAAGAATCGGTTATCCCTCTTAATCATATAACAGTTGTGAACGTAAAAGGTGAAAAACGAGTTAAAAAAAGTCACTTACATACTATAGGAGAGGTAAAAAATTGTAGGTCGAGTACAAATGAGTTCTATGTTCTACTCTACTTTTAATCGCTTCAGGTTTTTGTTGCTTTAACTAAGTGTAAAATATTTTTTATTTAAAATTTTTCACCTCATCATTTTCCATTTTGCTATTTTCAGCTCAACCAAGCACATGCACACCCTTAATTTTTTCTTTCTTTCTTTTTTCCTTTTGACTGTACACATACACAGTTACACTTACCTGTGAATAAAGGCTTTATATAAATCATAGGCATTACCAGTATCAAGAGATTAGAAAGAAGTCATAGTCGGAACCAACTTCATAACTGGTCGTATTTGATCATGAATTAGTGATTTCTTGTGGTGGACCATAAGGTTAGAGCTCCAAGTCTTAAACAAATGAAGTTGGTGCCAGTTGCCATCAGCATTTACTAGGTTGTATTCCCCAGACAGATGAGGGACATTGTTTGGTTCTCTTCAGTTTAGTTCGATTTCATATCACAGCTACAGCATAAACACTAACTAGTTCCTCTAGAAAAATCATCTTCCACAGGGGAAGTTTACATGGGTGAAGATTTTCATCTTCGAGTCCACCCGATGAAGTACTTCATTTGCTGCTGGTTGATTTTTCTATAATTCCATTACTAAATAGTAAATAACAAGAATGCATTGGCTTTGTATCAGTTGTACGAATGAGCATAAATATGAGATAATTTACACATGTTTAATTTTTTTTAGATTGGGCAACCCCAGACAAGACACGTTCTGCAATAAGTACAGTACATTGATATGTTATCGTTGCTCTAGTTCTCAGACACGACACTGATGGGAAAGAAGGACTCCTCAAACAATTTGTTTGGTGAATTGATGGGAAAATGCAGGTTAGCTCCTCTGTCTTCATTAGTTCTTGTTAGTCATTTTTAGTATCCCCTACATGAGTGTGATGCTATATAACTATTGCCATACGGCAGATTCACATTTTTAGAATTTGACTGTCTGAGTAAGGAATTTCTGGTTTTCATATGAGATTCAAGCAATTTTGCACCTATTAAGACCTTTAACTTTAAAGCATTTTAATTTTCAATTTTTTTTAATCACACAAATGCATTTGAAAATTTCATAGCATTATTACAGCTTAGCTCTCCAACAACGTTTCTGGCTCGAGTCCAACAAGAACGAACATATTTTTGCATGTCCATTGTCATGGTTTCTTTTCTGCTAAATGCAGATTTTGAACTCCCTCTAAATCCATGTTAGGTTTGGCAGATTATGATAATTTCATTCATATGGTCAACACATTGGTAGAGCAATTATAATACCTCTTTAAGAAAACTTCCCAGACACTTATACTGGTTATTATGTTATGTGAAAACGTACAGTTTGTTAGATGTAATCTTTTATCGAAGTTTATAATTTATTACACCGTTTTAGATTTCTTTATAATTACTAGTATTTTATATTTGGTTTGTTAGCACAGGAAACTTGGATTAGCTTTTTTTTTAAAATAAAAAATTATTTATTTTTAAATTATTTTTAGTAAAAGTAAAAGTTATTTTATTTTTAAATGTAATACTCAAAAAAGTACTCTTTCAATTTTATTATTGTTTGGATATAAAAATATAAAAGCACTTTTTTAATAATAAAATTACTTAAAATGAAATACAAAATTACTTTTTAATGAATGATGTTTGGATTATAAAGTACTTATTTAAAAATTAAAATGTTAAAAAATATCAGTTTTAAAAATTAACTACATTATAATCAATTTCATTTCACCATACTCATTTAGATTAGAATATTGTTTATCATCAGTCATTTTATGTAATTTAAATAAACATAAAATATAAATTAAAAAAATATAAAATCATAAAATTTCATGAAAAAAACTTTCAAGTCATAATGACATAATCATCACATGAATAAAAAAATAACAAATTATAATAACGAATAAAAGACGCGTGCTTTATGTAATATATATATATATATATATATATATATATATATATATATTTTGAGTGAATGTACTTTTCTTTGAATTTTTTTAAAGGTAATCGACATACTTAACCAAAAAAAAGAAGATGATGTTAGAGTGCAGTATCTAAGAAATAGGGTATTAATATGGTCTAAATAAAAAACGTGAAATATGAGAGATGTTATTTTTAGAATTAATTAAAAATAATTTTGTCTAAAATAAAATCGTTAAACAGATTTTTTATATAATGAAAACGAGTTAATACTTAAATTGATTATCCAAATATACACGGAATATTAATTTGGTCCTCTAATCATTTTTAATATTAAAATAATCTTTTAATGTCATATTTTTACATTAAATTGATTTTCTAAAATCATTTTTGACATTAAATTAATCTCTAAAAAATATCAATTTAATGTAAAAAATAATTGAAAGGCTAAATTAATGTTCTATATATATTTAAAAAGATTAAATTAAATATGTACTCTATTTTTTAAAAAATTTAAAAAATCAAACTAAAAAAGTATTATTTAATGTTTTTTAATACTTTATTTTTTAAAATTCATTCAAATATATTAAAAAATATAAAAATTACTTTTTTGAAAAAAAAAAATATTTTTTTAAATAAAAAACAATCACATCCAAACGATCACTAAATTTCAATGCACAAGGTCCATTAACCTGTAGACCTCTCTGCAGAAAGTCAGATTAACACTCTGTACTAGTGTGTGATTCAATGGTTGAAAGCGAGGTGAGAGAGGGGTGTGGGGACAACAGGTTGGGAAGGTATAATTTTCTTTCATTAATTGCCTTGCCTTTACGATTCGTGCATGGCCCTCTTCCCTCTGCTAGTCGTTTCGTTATCCTATATGACTTGACTACTTTTCATTAATTTGCCTGGAAGACTGCAGACTTGGACTTGCTTATATGGATTGACACCCCAACGCTAACACGACCTTACAGTCACATATGGCATCTGAATATATTTTTTGGTGGAAAGTATCTGCATATATAATTGTGGCTAGTTGTGACTAAGTTGCATCATTGGCACCGACATTGTAGATTTGGTTTGCTACTCATATTTGTTTTAAGTACAAGTATTTTAACTTTATTAATTATTATTTTTTACTAAATACTTCAAATCAACTATCATGCTCAAATTTTTCATTGTAAGATGACTGATGATCATGCATGGACGCAGTCTAGAGAAGAATCTTACTTTAGAGTTGGGTGGGGTGTTAACTATCGGAATGATCTTTCGATGTGAGACTGTTTTGAATCACAACCAATAGATAATTCATCACCTGTATGACTCATTGGTGAGATAAAAAAGTCACCACTAGTATGATTCGTTAGTGGGAAGAGAAGCATGCATGGTTCGTTGGCATAAAAAAAGAGGCTAGAAGTACTTTCACGAGTTGGTGATGGTCATCAAAAAGAGAAAGACAATGCAACAGCAGAAGGTAGAAGGAAAAAATAAGATTCTGATAGCAGAAATTGATGTATATCAAATGGAAAAGACAAAAACATTAAGTTCTTGAATTCATTTGAAAACTCAACAATGGAATAATGGCATGATTAAGTCACGAGATATGGTATAGCTCTGATACCATGATAATGTTTGGTGAAAGATCAATCTTACTCAATTGAGAGGCCATAAACATTTTATAAATAGAAAGAGTTTGTTACAAAGAGAATAACTAGAACAATAAGATAAAGATAAACAACAAGATAAATTATATTTTGAAATATAAAGCTTAAGATCAAGGAGAAGAATCTAATATTTTATCACTTTCCTCATCAGATCTTTATTTGCAAAGCAAATTAATGCTTTGATATTTTCTATGTTCCTAGAAAGCTTTGTAACAAATAATGATATTTTCCATTTTTCACTTTGATATAAATGGGGATTTACACTGCTTAATACACTCAATGTCACGCAGGTTGGCACTGAGAGAAGATTGTTACATTGTGGCTACCTAGCCGAGGGAGCAAATTCTGATTCAAGCTGTAAAGGCATCTCAAGCGTAATGCTTGGTCTTCTGATATATCTATGAACCATCTCCAATGACAAACATTCCTTTAACTCTATCAATACATGGATCATGTCTGGCCTTTCAGCTGCCGTGGGTGAAATGCATGACAAGGCAATCTCTACAACTTTCCATACAGAATTGGTATTAAATTCTCCCTGCAACCTTGGATCAACAATGTTTTGGATATCTCCCCTTTCAATCCTGGGAATAACCGACTGAAGTATGTGGACGGTACTCCCAGGTGCTCTTGCCACTGCAGGCTGGCCGGTGATCAGCTCAAACAGGACTATCCCAAAGCTATAGACATCACTTTTCTTATTTGAGTTTCCAGTTCTTTGAATTCTGTTTAGAAAACAAATAATTGAACCAAATAAAGAACCCTTGAAGATTTTGTATTGCTTCTTTTCACTCTACTAATGGAGAACATAACTCCTTGAAATGTCTTTTCTAGGATGCTTCACTTTGAAATAATGAAATTTTAAAGTTAATATTACATCCTTGATCCTTTTCAAACTAAATGATCAAATTCTTTATTGAGTCCCAAGTTGAATTCTTTGTGAAGAGTGCTTCACGAAATTTTTATGACGAAGTAGAAAATAAGTATTAAGTTTTTATTTATCAAGTTGAATTCTCGGTGAAGAGTACTTCACTAAGATTAGTGCTAAATTGATCAGTGTTATTCAGAAACAATATTAAATTTATTATTCAATAAATCAATTGTTTTAAGGTAAGGAGAGGAGAGTGGGTGTGTCCAAAGCTAAGATCAAATAGAAAATAAGTATTGTAGTCAAACTTGAAAGAGCACACTATCTTAGACAAAATAGATCCTGTGAGACTTATCTCTGTAGTAACTTTAAACTTGCTAAAATGTATTCAATGGTCTTGGAAACCAATTCGTTATCTAATAAGGAAATTTAATTTCAAGCCCATGAACTCTGGAACAAGATTTAAACTAAACAAAACTTTAAGTATATGAAACCAAAATAATGAAAATATTGTAACTGCACAAATGTCAATAACTTTTAATGTATTATAACTTACTCAGGATCGACGTAACCTGGTGTTCCAGCTGGGCAAGTTGATATATGGGAATCAGTGTCACTAACAAAAGCTCTACATAACCCAAAATCTGCTATTTTGGCTTGCAATATCTCATTTAGTAATATGTTTGAAGTCTTCAAATCCCTGTGAACAAGAGGTGGCTTACAGCCATTATGCAGATAGTCCAATCCTGCAAATCAATAAGAAAGCATGCACTAATTATATGGAAGGAGGTAAAACACAAAAAGTGAAAAGAAACAAAGACAAGAGAGATATATAAGTGGCTGGCATACCATGTGCTGCATCGACTGCAATGTGAAGTCTCTCATTCCACTTCAAGATATTTGGGTTTTTCTCTGCAGACAAATACATATGAATATGAGCATTTCATTTTGCTCTACAGAGAAAAGAAAAGAAAAAAAGCCATCATAGATATACACAGCTGGGATGAATTCCTTCCTCTTGGCCTTCCTGCATATTCAATTTCTTTTTTGTTGCTATCAAGATTTCAGTGTCATTTGTTCGAAAGGTTTAGCATTTCGTCGCTAATATAAAATCTCCATAAAGTTTGACATATTATGGCTGTGATACATGCGGACAGACTACTTCAAAGTGGCTCAGTTTAATGAGTCTCACCCTATTCAGTTGTCCTGATTTATTAGAGGAATCGCATATATTTTCGACTTGGGACTATGTCTAAGTCTCTTGCTTTTTCAAACTTGAACTTTGCAAATCATATGTTTATTTATTATAGGAAATGAGGGTTGGAAACTTATGGAGTGTTATGTACGAAAGGCCTTTTCTAATGCAAACATAAGTTACCTGATAAGTGTTGTTGAAGATTTCCATTTTCCATGTATTCGCAAATCAATGCCTTAATTTCACCTTCATCACAGTACCCAATGAGAGAAACCAAGTTTTTATGATGAACAACCATTAGAAATTGTGCCTG
Source organism: Styphnolobium japonicum (assembly GCA_023212625.1). Lineage (NCBI taxonomy): Eukaryota > Viridiplantae > Streptophyta > Magnoliopsida > Fabales > Fabaceae > Styphnolobium > Styphnolobium japonicum. The sequence continues at coordinate 4,693,981 of JALBWW010000007.1, read as the reverse complement.
CATTTCAAAGTTCAGCTTTATCAAAGCTCGCTGGAAAACATATAGCAGGGTGTTTCATGCAATTACTGTTTCACTAAAATCAGAAGTTAATTCTTGAGTTATGTCTTAAATGCCACATCTAACCTCTGATCGAAACTCCTTATAGCCTTGCATGGATGATGGAGAAAGCAACTTAACAGCAACTTGAGTATGATCTTGTAAGATGCCAAGGTAAACTTTTCCAAATCCTCCTTCTCCAATAATAGTTTTGAAGTTGTCAGTAATATTAAGAACCTCTGAGTAACTGAATACTTGACTTTTTGATTTCAGTGATGCTTCCCTCTTAGGTTCAGAACATACCACTAAAGCAGAAAAGGGAAGATTAAATCATGCACAAATGCAAAAAGAATAAATTCAAACTTCAATGAGGACATGAGGAATCTATTCTTTTAATTTACCATTCCTGATTTTAAATATAGTGTGTTTCAAGATAAACATCCCTTCCTTTCTTTTCTTACTCATATCAATTCATTCATGATGCTTACTTTTATACTTCTCTTGATAGTGTATGGACTTTAATTCCATGATGAACAAATTGCATGCAACTCTAGCGAGCTAGGTTAGATTTGGCTCCAGTTAGACTTATAACAATATTTAGCAATCTATCTTGTTTTTTTTTTAGTTTTCCTCCTGAGGGTTAGGAGATTTTTTTTTAATCAACTGGCACAATTAAGGCACAACAATGGAAGTAGTAGAAGGTCTAAAATTACACCACAAAATAGTGATAAAAGCAAACATAGTAAGATTTAAATTAAGGCAATAAGGGGACGAATGACTTTTTATTTTTGTTTTTGTTTTTTTTTAAATAACAAAATAGCCATTGAAGCACCAATAGAATTCAATGAGCTTGCTAGGCTGGAAAATTCTGCATGCATAAATAATTGCCAGGGGTTCATGGAAAAAAGTGATTATGATCTCACCCTAATGTTCAGTCATGAAACTGGTATTTGTAAAAAGTATAATTCAGTACCTTTATGTCTTTTACTTTTGAATATCCATATTCCAAAAGAAACCAACAGAGTTGTCATCAAAGCTGAAATAGATGCAACAAGTGGAACAACAAACTTCTGCTTTTTGCATGAACCCGTCAGACAAAGATCAGGATTATCAGCCAAACTGAATAACAAGCCAGAGAACACAACGTTACTTATGACACAACTGATGATCTTTGCATTATATAATCAGAAGTCCAGAAAATAACTTACAAACAAGAAACCAAACTATGGAAAGGTGGAAAGACTTGCAGTACAATTAAAAAGTCAGAAAGAAAGTAAGAGAAAAGATAGAAAAGAGTCTTTGCTTCTCATTTGCAACAGATGGATAAAATTTCATGGTGCTAATGGAGATCCTTAGGCTATGCTTCTTTGAATAGGTGGACAATTTGGAATGAAAGTCACTTCAGGCTTGGAAAAAAAAATGTGGGAAGGTTGAATGTAGAGTGCAACTCATTGCACTCCACCCCATAAGTATTGATCACTCCTATAGAATGAAAGTAGTTGGAAATAATTCTCTACCAGCTGAGAAACTGAGGTTATGCACAATCTCAGCTGCCCTCCATGGCTAATTGTTGAGGAGGCATCACACTGAATTTGTGAGCTACGAAGAGGAGCATATTTGAATGGCTTGGTTGGCAAATTAGTCTCAAAGTAAAAGATTGTTGGTGGTGGAGACAAATTTCATTAATAATTTTTTATTTTATTTTAGGGGTATTTATATATTTTCCTCTAAAATAAATGTTACCCTAATCTCCTTGTCATCAATTGTTGTGTGTAATCTGACCACATAGTGAAAACCTAGTAGCATAGAAGGATTTTTCCAAACCACGTGAATTTGTTGTGTGCTCTTCTGTTCTTTATTTTACTTTTCATTAATTTTACAGTGGGTAGAATGATTTGGTTAGGAACAGTTTGTACTTTTACTGCTATGCTGTTTATGTTAGTCAATATATTGAATATATATAATAATCTGATTATTATTATCATATTATGTTCTTTATTTTATAGTATATATATTATGTTCTTTATTTTATAGTATATATTATACTTTTATTAATATATTATGTTTATATTATATTCTGATTCATGATGATAAAAGAGGAACAACCAAAAGTAGCAAAAGGGAGTCACAATTGAACTAACAAATATTTTGCAGGAGTATGAAACAGAAGATAAGAAACCTCAATTGCAAAACTGTATCTGCCTTTTCCTTGAGAGCCCTAGGAACTCGACCTGAAAGCTTGTTCCCTGACAGATTACTGCAAAGACATTGTGAAATATATTACCCAACTAGCTACCCTGGAAATTTTTTAAGAAAATGAGTGTTGAAGGTTAGAACTCACAGAATTTTCAACTTTGGCAATTCGGCCAGAAATTCTGGCAAAGGTCCTGTCAACTCGTTGTATGACAAATCCCTGGAACAGAGTAACAATTTATTGACTAAGATGAGTAGGTTGCAAAAATAGGGAGCTGTCAACCTATAAACCCCCGTTGGCAACTGGTTTGCATTTTATTTACTCTGTGCTTGTGTACAGTATTTTAATGCCAAAAATCTGTCATAATTCATAATTCAATCACTACTTACAGGGACTCTAGTTCTGTAAGATGTGAGAATGAAGCAGCTATCTCCCCTGGTAGTTTGCTTGAGCTCAGGCTCCTATTTGTCATTCACAGTGATGGATGGTTGAAATTTGTGAACAATATATATAGCAGCTAAGACACAAAGAAAACACATGTATACTCTTAAAATTTCTAATAGTAAGAATGTAAGTCATCAGAACTCACAATGAGATGATCTTTGGATTGATGCCATAGCTGCAATTCACACCACTCCATGCTAATTCATGTGGAACACATGGGTCCCCTTGCCAATCTACTCTCGATATCCCATAGTAGCGTTTGATGTCCAGGATGGCATCAACTATTGTTTCCAAAAACAAATACGTCTAAGGGCTGAGAATATAAGCATTCTACATTTAAAAACTTTTTTTTTAACAGAATGATCAATGGTGTTTCTTTTTATAACATAATAATAATGCCAAAGTATAATAAACTTAAATATATGGATCATACAGATATTGAGTGTTATATTAAAAATTAATGGAGGATTTGGTTAGTGTAATATGAAACTTTTCATGCCACATAATTCTAGATAATACTTCCGTAAAGTTTTTATGCATTTCTAACATTATTAGAAAAAAATAGAGAATGATGGCAGTTGAGGGCGGCAAATTGATGGAAACAAATTTGTGGTGAATTTAGCTGTAGGTGAAACAAAATTGAGGGGGAATACATACCATCTCCAGTGTCTGTAGGTGAATTTAGCTGTGTTATCAATTTATAAATCTCAAAAGCATTGAGAATTGGGGGAGCATCAGATTCTGCAGTTGCGCTAATTGTAAAGCGAACATAACCTTGAGTTGCATTTTTGGGACTAATGGTGACTGGCTTCAAATATTCAAGAGTTATAGGCTCTGAGAGTACATTTTCATCATTAAGAGTGATATTAATTATTCTTCTGCGCCCTGGGGCAAGCTGTTGAATTTCAGCAAAGTGAAAGTAGACATAATATTGGAAAGACTTGTCCAGGTTCTTCCACTCATAGTCGTAGTCATATTTTAAAGCATAGGACATAGTGAATGCCTGGACTGCAGTTTTCAAGACTTCAGCTGGTAATTTATAAGTATCATTGCTAGTTCCATAAATATCTGTGGATGTATTGACCCGATTCCAATAGACAACATCATGCTTGAGCCACAGGCGATCATAGATATCGTCCTTGTACCTCCTACAAGAAACATTTTACTTAGAACACATTCATCACCTTTTGTGCTTTGTTGTGGGCAAGTTAAGTGTCTCTTCATTGGAGTAGGTGAAAAATAAGAAAATAAAAGGTAATAATGTGTTTAGATATTATCATTTTTTATTTAATTTTATTACATTATATCTACATATTTCTTTTATGAACTCAAACAAAAAACTCTCAATAAACAGGTAACTAATTTAAAAAAAAAAAAAAAGAACAAACTAGAAGAATTATTAATGTACAGATATAGTGGGTTAACTTAAAACAAATGAGTGGTTGTTGTTGAAAATAAGAGTTCACCTTCTATTTGAGGATGTAGTAGAGGCACCAGCATCAAACCGTCCTTGAAGGTATAATAATGATTGTGGCATGATTTGATAAATGGAACTGCTCAAAAGCCGTAACTCTAATGCCGAAATGAAAGGTGTTCCAGGGACAGTCTTTACGAGGCACACTTGTATGGTGCCTGTTGGGGGAGCATGAATGATCTCAGTAACATAATAGGCTGGGGCTTGACCAATGGTGTCCCAGTAATTGACCCCAAGATAGAGGTCGAAAAATGGGGTCTGATTTTTGCCATCATAGTTTCCATATGCGAAGAAAGCCCGGATGAGATAATTTTTATTTTTGCCTTGCTTGGGTTTCAGGGTATAACAGTTCCTTTCTCCGTCAGGGAAGCTTCTCAATGTATTCAGTTGTCTTCCAACATCAGGAAGATTTAAGTCAACGTTGGGAGACACCAAAAAATTCTTTCCCGTTTCTACAAAATCTGTGTCTGTCTTATACAAGATACCAGTTTCCGCGTCCAAGTAATCCATGCTTGCCCCACAGTCAATGCTTATAAATCCTAGAATTGTTTTAGATTTTAATAAGCTGAATGAGATGAATGTGCAAAATTAGATGAGGAGAAAAAGTAAAGACCAAATAATGAATGGTTTACAGGAAAATATAATTACATACACAGAATTTTTTTTTAAGTGGTGTGCAATGACTTGCGGTCAAGCTTATATTTCAAGAGCAACATGTTCAGTTCCGCTAATAAAGATTAAAGTACTTTGTTTGTAAGACTTAAATTCAATTATATCTGTCAGTAATTTCCTATATTAGTAGGTGATCAATATTAAGTACTACTGCGAGACATTACTGAGACTTGTGACAGATATTGGTCTTACAATTTGTAATTTTCCCTCTCTCTAAACTTCATATTACCCAAAAAAAAAAAAAACTTATATCTCAAGATATAAATGAGGGTAACATCGCTTTCCATCTCAAATCCAAATAGTATATAAATAAAAAAGTTTCAGTTTATAATGTCTATTATTTTATTTTGTCGATATATCTATTGTAATAATTGCTTTTTCTACACCTGTAGATAAAGTGTATGTACACAAGTAATGCTTGTGTGAGCATAGTGCACATTGTGAAAGAATGCAGATGCTAAATTTTGAGTTTGAGGGGTCCAGAATTACTTTTCTGTGGAAGTAACATGAGTGATACTTTTGCCAAAAGATAATTTTGATGGGTCCAACTGACATTCGAACATAAATTTAAATAAGATATATGTGGCTAATGTATATGGGATAATAAAGAACAAACTCTTCAACAAACAAACTTAAATTTAAAATCATGGCAAGATATCATCTCGACCTTTCAAGTAGATATGTGACTCGTAAGGATCAAGCACATATATAGTTTTACAATGTAATAATATATAAGCTACTTTATATATTAATAATAAGTTATCATATATTTTGACTTTATAATTTCAATATATACTTATTAATGATTTTTTAATCGAGATGAAAATTTAATTAATTTTATAAAAACTTTCAATAATTATTATTTTTTATGTGTTATTGTTAGTCAGAATATATATATCAACATGGCTTTTTTAAAAAGTCTTAATGATAATCAAACTATAAAAAAATTAATTTTCATATATGGAAGCATTGTACAAAACTTTAGTAATACCATTAGAAAAATTGAAAATATAAATATACTAAAAGATCGAATTGTTTTTTAAGTTTTAACTAAATTTACTTTTTAAGTGAAAAATATAAATAATTTTTTCTTTAAATACATTAAAAATAGAAATAATGAAAAAAAAAGCAAATAAGAAGAGAAAAAGAATTCATTTTCTCTCGTATTTATTTGGTTGAGTGATAATGTTAATATTTTGATTAATATTATTATTATTTTTATATTGATAACAATTTAGTTACTAAAATAAATAATATTTAAAAATCAGGTGTATCAATAGTTAAATATGAATGGTAAAAAGTTTGATTTAAAAAAAGATAATTAGTAAAAAACATTTTAAGTAAAATTTAAATAATTGAAAAAGGAATGGGAATACACAAATAAGAATGTCAATGAGCCCCCCCTTCACCATTCACTGAAATGTATTTTGTATGAATCTTTATTGCTACATACCTAGGACCACAACTTTAAGTTTCTATCGAATCAAGTTTCGGTGCTTACCAGGATTGTTGTCCATAGTGATTTTCCTTCCAGCATGTTGATCTATTTTTGAGTTGCCGGGAGTAAATAAAATTTGAAGGAAGGCAAGCCATACGCTTAAGGTGATAATCCATACTGGTGCACTCCCCATGCTATCTTTCTGTATGCACAGAAGCATATATAAACATTTGTTAATTAAGGAATAGGAACTCAAAGTATAAACATTTGTTAATTAAGGAATAGGAACTCAAAGAACAACAATAAAGATGAAAAATGTTATTCCTATACTTTTTTTTACGATCCTCTATGTCACTACGTTATTAAATATTATTAAAATTATTATTAACTATTTTATATATAAAAGTTATCATTCATGCCAATAACAATGCTTGTTCATAAGCATTATTGTTTGGATGATAATTTTTATAAAATAATTAATAATAATTTTAATAATATTTAATAAAGTAAGAAAAAATGAAAAAAATATATATAAGAATAACATTTCTGAATAAAAATAGAACTCACCAAAAGCTCGATACTATCCAACTTCTCCGTGAAAAAAGATGAGCATTGCTTTGATATATATAGTAGCAGAACAAGAGAAGACCGTTTCAAGTCAACTAATCCCAGAGTCCACTTTTTTGACTAATTAACAGACAATAGCAATGCCGTTTTCTGGAAGTAAAATGCAGGAACAGAACCGGTAATATTCACTAGTATGCTCTCCTATATTGTTTTCAATTTGTCATTAAGAATAATAAGAAAAAGATAATGATATTTTTTTTATGAATTTTAATGTAAATTTATTATTAGTGTAATTTTTTTAATAATACAACGATATATAATTAAATGATAATATATTAAATTTTATATTAATATAGATAAAATTAAATTTTTTATATTATTTTTTGTTACACCGTTTTATTTGTTAATACTTTTTTTTATGTAAAATTTTATATTTAGTTGGTTAATAAACGTATCAGCACAAGCTACAGTATCTGTGGAGTGCTAAGAATAAAGAATGGCGTCGATGGTCGGAAGAAAGCTTAGAGTGTACGGAGGGAGAAAAGGCTATGAATGTATAATTTTTTCCCACTAATTGCGTTGCCTTTATGATTCGTGCATCTTTCCTCTCCTATTCTTATAGAGTTATATATTTGTATATTATTTTTTTTACATAATTTTTATATTTGATTAATAATAAGTAAATTTGTAATTAATATAATATATTATTTAATTAATAAATTTTATTAATCAATTACATATAAACTTAGTTAATGATAAATATATTATTAGTTAATAAAATATATTATTTAATTAATAAATTATCAATTTATAAGTAATTAATTATTAAAATTTATTAACCAAATAATATACTTTATTAACTATTAATTTATTTATTTTTAATCAAATATAAAAATAATATAAAAAAATAATATACAAGAAATATTTTCCTTCCTTATGTAAGATCACGTGACTTGACTTAAGGGATTATTTTAATATTTTTTAATATTAATATTTAAAATAAATTATTAAATATTTATTAATTTATTAATTATATTTAATAAATTTTTAATTTTTTATTATATAATTAATAATTAATAAATAATTTACAACTAACTTTAAATATTAAATTTATTAAAATATCATAACAAACTCTCCCTTTTCATTAATTTGGCTAGAAGACTGCTGACTTTGGACTGGCTTAAGTATATGGAGTGGCTCCTCAATGGTAACACGACCTTACGATCACATCTGCCAGTCGTGGCTAGTTGTGACTTCAACAATAATGTAACTTTATCATTTGCACCGTAACTATATTTGACTTGACCAGTTCCAACTTCGAAAAAAAAAAATGCTCTTTGATAATTTTGTGGTCCAAATTGCGTAAGCTTGCAGCTAGCGTGGGAATAACTTAATATTCAGATTCTTGTGCGTAGAGGGGGGGCTAAAATAAAGTTTACCCGACAAAGTCTATAGGCCAAGCCAAACTGGAACGCGTACTAAAAATCTTCAAAAACAGAAAAATACATTTTACTTCCAGAAAAGGAAGCAAACCGGAGAGAGATTTTGGATTAGCTTATTGCTATAAACTTTGCAAATTCTTATAATCAGGCTTATTTATTGTAATAAATATTTATAAAGTATTTTAAATTTATTTATATGAGTTTATTAAAATAAATTTTAAAATTTTTATAAATTATTTTAAATTTATTTTCATAAGTTAAAAATTTAAACTTTAACTTATAAAAATAAGTCTTTATAAAAACTAAAAATAATTTGAATATGTTAGTTGCTTTTATAATAATTTTTAACAAAATTAATTTTACTAAATTGACATAATTTATAACATATTTCTTAAATACACAACACATTTTAAAGGGTTTATAAAAAATGTTTCTCAAAATATTTATTCAAAACAGTACTTAAATAATTCATGTTGTAAGCTTAACATGGAGGTAGCTACTGTCGTCACTACCCAAATTCAAGTAATGACCTGCACAGGCTAAGTTAGTACAACGTTTATCTAACCTAACAAGCCTTTAAAAAAAAACTTACTAAATCACTTTAAACTCAAAATGGAACTATAAAAAATTCGGAAAAAGTCTCATTCTAGAATAAACTAACCAAAAATTTCAATTCAACCAGTAAAACATGAATATTTAAAAGAAAATATCAACAAGCTTTAGTTTCCCTCATGCAACAATAAGACATATAAACAGAGTCAATCTTACACAAAAAGGAAAAAAGCAAACTTTACATTGTCATATACAATTCTCAAAATGAATTAAAACACTATCTTTATAACTACAAAATATTGGAGTCATGATACATCACTAGCCACCCACAAAAATGAAGGCATACCCAAAATGCTACAAGCTTAAGGAATAACAAATCCCAAAACCAACTAATTAACTATTTGAGAATTTGAATAAAATGAAATGAAGTGGGTCACATCAAATCAATAAGGGCATAATAAATAAAATAAACAGAAAGGGAAAACAAGTAAAAGAATGACTTTTTACAGTTTAAAAAATATGCCAATGCAATATGAATAATATTTATAAATATACATTAATATATATCAAGTGATTTTTTTATTTTTTCTTTGTGTCCAACATATACATAAACATAAAGTTACTCGAGATCATCTATATGAGTCTCACCCGCAAAAACCTTAATACAAGTTGTGAAATCAACTTCACCCAACAAGTTAAATCTCATAATTATCTCAAGCAAAGAGCATCGCATCACGTGACAAAAATCTCAAAGCTAGGGTCCACTTATTTTACAGCCAAGAAAAAGGGCAAAGGATTCTCTTTCCTAATAGCCAAAATATAATGCTAAAGCTCTGCTCATCCAATAGCTAAACCGAATCAACTAACTTTGTCAAAATTTATCTATATCTTTATATCTATTATGTGCAAATAAGACGTTATCCTCATTAACGACATACATCATTCTAACATTGAACCTACCATAGATGTTAAAAGCATAACCTCAACTTGAAATGTAATAATAAATAATTTGATAGAATCATTAGAACCATAACTCAAAAGCATAATCACTGTCTATGTAAAAAGAAATTTAGCATTGTCTAAAATAATGACCTTCAAATCGAAGTCTATCATAAAGTAACTTTAAAATTTTCAATGAGATTCTCAATAGAAAATTGAAACTCTTGTTTCCTCGAGGAATTTAATGCTATCAAGAAGGTGTTTACTCAAGTAAAACTAACATAAGAGATATCAAATCTAAATCTTGAAAAGTAACATAAGAGATATCAAATCTAAATCTTGAAAAGTAATTGAAACCTGACTTAGTACGCTACTACGCTACTAAGGGGGAAAATAATGTATAGCAAGATATTTAGGAAATCAAAATATGTCACAAAGTAAATTATTCACTCGCTCAAATAAGTCAAAAGCAGTTCTAATGGCTCAAGTGGATGCAAGTATAGTTGTTTCTATTGAATCTAACACAAAATATTTCGAGGATGGTACAAGTATGATGAACAGTGGCAGTTAGTAGAAAACATTCTATAGTGATTACCTAGCAGAGGGAGTGATTATGGATTCCAGCTGCAAAGTGAAATTGATTGAACTTCTCGATCTAGTCCTATAGCTTTCTGTTCTGAAATTATTCATCTCCAAAGCTAAACATTTCTTCAGTTCTTACAAAATGTAAGTTATGCCGGGCCTTCGGGTTGCAGTTGCTCAAATGCATGACATTGGTATCTCAAGAGCTTTCCTTGTAACATTGGACCAACACTCTCTTGGACATGCCCACATTCAATTAGGACGTACCCAATCAAGTATGAAACGGATTTTATGAGGTCTTCTTCTTATCGGAGGTAGGCCAGTGATTAATTAGCTCAAGTAGAATCATCCCAAAGCTATTAATGTCACTCTTCTTATTCAGGTTTCCCAATCTTAAAAATCTGTAATGATAACATAGCTATGCTGAGGGGCGCTCGAGCGTTGGAAAGCTCGTGCCCCTCAACCGTTCATTTAAGGCAAAAAGCGGGCGTGAGCTTTCCTACGCTATAATATTCTTCTTTTCCAATATGGGTAAGAAGAAGAAGAAGGAAAATCACCTACAAAGAGCAAACCACGATGCATACATGGTAAGTTTCGCCACAGAGAGAAAATTTTCTATTTATTCAAGCATGGGCAGTCCTCTAATCATCAATAACAAAACCAGCAGTCACCATTAAACTAATAACATGTGGTGAGACTCAAATTTAAAAATGCCAAATCAAATTCAACCACGCCTGACAGTGTGACACACAATTGAGGTGAGTGTCCCTAGTGTATGCAAAAAATTTCTCATAATGAGTGACTTTTCATATGTTTAGGTAATATTATTGAGTTCGTTTAGATAAGCTAATACAAAAATGACTTTTTTTATAGACATTTTTTTAATAGGATTTTTTTTTAAAGAAAAAATTATTTTGTATTTAGATGCAATATTTATGAAGTACTTTTAAGTAATAAAAAGACTTACAAGTTTGTTTAGATAAAAAAAATAAAAAAACTTTTTTATAACAAAATTACTAAAAATGTAGAATATTTAGAATGAAAGAAGCGGGGTTTGCAAGAAAAAAAAAGAACATGAAATATAATTTTTAATAAAGGCAAATAATATTTTTATTAATAAATTATATTAAAAATTATTTCTCATTGAGTTATTTTTTTTGACTTCTACTTTTTTAAAAGTTTCATCTGAATATACTTAAAAAATTATAATTTATTTTTAAAAAAGCACTTTATTTTTTTTAAAAAGCCTATCCAAAAACATTCATTATTCAATATGAATTAACTTGGGCCACACGGACCGCCGAGTATACGATTCTATTTTGCAATGCAATTTCCCCGAAATTGGGCATTTTTCATGCCGTTTTCAACTCCATAATCAACAAGACAAAAGAGGTGGTGGTCAAAGTCATACACTTTACAAATGCAAACAGTGTAGGGATAATACAACTTGGCTCTTCAACATCATTTTTGGCTTCAATTTGTTACGTTATTATTATTATTATTATTATTTCTCTGTAAACATAGATATTTTATTATTATTATTATTTTTACAATGACGGCACATAAGTTTGAATCTATGATTTTCTACAAATTATCCAAATTCTTCACTACTAACCTCCTAGGGGTTAAAAACAGATATTGTAGATGACGTTTAAGTCTGAGTTGCATGCAATGATGGACAATTCGTGGTTGCGAACTTTTTTGTTTTTGGAGGATAGCGTCATTTTCTTTTGTACTCTTTAGATTTCTCCTCAACGCTGGTAGTACTGATAATTAAGTTCATCCATAAGATCAATGCATTGGTTACATAATAATATCGATTCACTGGAAAACAAAGATGTGGATATAGAAGACCTTAAAACATGCAAGTATTATAAGTTTTTATCGCAAACAATAGTTGTAACTGCCTAACAGAGGGATTCATTTCTGACTCAAGTTGCAAAGTAAAACCGAGTGAACTGCTTGATGTTATCCTATAGCTGTCTGTTCTCACATGATCCAACTCCAAAGCTAAACATTCCTTTAGTTCTTGCAATATAGAGCTTATGTCTGGCCTTTGGGTTGCAGTTGGTGAAACGCATGACAGTGCTATCTCAACAGCTTTCCATGCAGAAATAGTACTAAACTCTCCTTGTAACCTTGGATCAACAGTCTCTTGTATATCCCCATTATCAATCTTTGGACCAACCCAATCAAGTATGAAAATGATGTTGTAATCAGGTGCTCTTCTTATTGGAGGTAGGCCGGTGATTAGCTCAAGCAGGATCATGCCAAAGCTATAAATGTCACTTTTCTTATTTAGGCTTCCAGATCTTTGAAATCTGTAAGGGAAAACAATTAATTAGTCCACAAGGAACTTGAAGTATTGGTAAATGAATTAAAGCCATTCTGTACCAAAAAGAAATCAAATATTACAGCCTTCCACAAATCAGTAATAAAAATTCAAAGAATTCATTGATACAACACTGCCACTTACTCAGGATCAATGTAACCCGGTGTACCCGCAGGTTGAGTTGATAGATGAGAATCTCTTTCATTTATAAATGCTCTGGACAGCCCAAAATCAGCAATCTTGGCTTGCAAGTTTTTATTTAATAATATGTTGGAAGGCTTTAAATCTCTGTGGATTATTGGGGGCTTACAGCCATTATGCAAATAGTCCAATCCTACAAGTCCAATAAGCAACCCCATACTATCAAGGAAATAAAATAAATAAGGATTGTTAAGGAGAGAAGAAAAAGAATTGTTTCCTCACCTTTTGCTGCATCCACTGCAATTTGAAGTCTCTTATTCCACTTCAAAACATGTGGGTTTTTCACTAAACAAACATAATTTTGTCTTACTTAGGTCTTTCAGAAGTCAAAAACATAAATATGGTGATGCAGTTCTCCAACAAAAGTGTGAAGCATTTCCCAATAAAATTATTTAGAAGAAACAATAAGAATTTGGGAAAAGCTTTAATTGGACACTGTGCATTTCCTTGCCTACCCCTTCCTCTGATATTCATTGGTATTATGTTCTGAGTATCCTTTGAAAGATTATAACTAGGACCTCAAAGTATTCAAGATCCATTTTTTTTACAATTTAGTTTTCTGTTACTCTGATATGCAACTGGATCTTCTCTAAACTATTGAAGCTTTAAGTCTTAATATTGATATTAATCATTTTCATTCAAGTCAGGCTGGCAATCATTAATGGCTACCTCCATAGTTTTCGGTTGGCCAGATTTAACGTCAGAAACGAAATTGACTCAATTGAGTGACCTGTGTGGAAGTAACTCTAACTCTAGCATTGTTATCAATAAATGATACTTTATAAATCATGGTTGCGTTTGAGGCATGAATGTAACAAGAAAATTAGTCCCCGAGTGATGCCATAAGTAACTTCTGAACACAAGTTGACAAACCTGATAATTGTTGACCGAGGTCTCCATTATCCATATATTCATAAATCAATGCCTTAATGTCACCTTCATTACAATAGCCAACAAGAGAAACCAAGTTTCTATGATGAACTATCATTAAGAGTTGTGCCTACAAGTCAAAATGAAACTCTATCATAGCTGAAGGGCATCACTTTGCAATTTGCAGCCTATCTTGCATAAATAAAATTTTGTATGGTGTAAGTAATAAAAAGCATTGAGAATTCTGGCTTGACTTTCATGTCTAACCTCTGCATGAAATTCCTTATCTTCTTGCTTTGAACTTGGAGAAAGTAACTTAACGGCAACCTGAGTTTCATCCTGCAAAGTGCCAAGGTTAACTTTCCCAAATCCTCCTTCTCCAATAGCAGTCTTAAAGTTGTCAGTGATAGTATGAATCTCAGAGTAAGAAAATGCTCAGTTCTTTGGATTCAGAGATCCCTTTTTAGATTCAATATACAAAACTACAGCAAGCAGTGAATAAAAAAATCAATGTTTTGACAATTATGAAGGGAGTGAAATCAGTAAGCCTTCTCATTTTTTCTCCTTTGTTTTCCTCCTTCATTATTTTAGGAAATAGAACTGGTTGATATTGTTATTCTTTTGTCAGCCGGCAGGATAATTTATTGACATAACTACAAACTTAATAACGTAGACGGGGAGAGAATCATTTGCATTAAACCATGAATGATAGCAGTGAAAGTTTAACAGAAGAATGTAACAATTGCAAAAATATACTTGTAACCAATAAGTGGAAAGATTCTGAAAACATGGGTGTTATATCCTGAATGTTAAGTTCTGCCCTGAAATGAAAACACATATAAGAATGAATGTACCTTGTCTTTTCTTTCTGAGTCTCCAGATTACCATAGAAACAATGACAATTATGAGCAAAACTGCAATGGATGCAATAAGTGGAATGACAAACTTGTGTTCTTTACATGAATATATCTGACAGAGACCTGGATTGTCTGCCAAGCTGGTAAAATAGAGAAGGGTCAAATTTCGAATTATATTTTATAATAAAATTTCAAATATCACATGTTGAATTTATTCATAAACTGAATTAAATCATGTATATAAAATTAGAGTGGAAAGCAAATGAAGTAAAGTAAAAATTCATTTAGCATTCTGTGTGTGGACAGTAGAGAAGACTATTGTTTATAGGGAGTGCAACTGGATTTGGTGAGATTATTATGGTTTATTGCGGTAGAAGTATAGGTTTTAAGTCCTTCTAGATTTGGATTCATCAGGGTTTGCAGGGTTGTTATCCGTGTTCCATTTTAAGTGTTCTGATGGGTCATTAAACCATATGGACAATTTGTCCATTTTCCTTTCTTCCTCATCTCTCCACTCTCCATTTCTTGTCTCTAGACTAGTTATGTATCATTTGACCTTAAAGATTTTTGTTATATATCAGGATAGGGTGAAGTGCGAACTTGACAAGGGTGTATTTTGTAAGAGTGAAAATCGAAAGGTGAAAATTGGAGGAGTGGAAATTGACAAGGTATTGGGATGCATAATAAGTCAAGAACTCAAGATACATTTCTCATTTCTCATTTCTTTATTTTCCATCTTTATTTCCACTCCTACCTAGTGCACCTTGAATATACTAGAATTTAATATAGGAGATGAGCAAACCTGAGCTGCAAATCTGCCTTTTCCTTCAGAGCCTTGGGAACTGAACCAGTGAGCTTGTTTCCTGTCAAATTGCTTTGAAATAAAAACAAACTCGTGAGATAAATTCACCATTGTCTGAGCATAAAAGTAACAATGCAATATCAGAGCTTTACAGGAATTTCAAATTAGGCAGTTCTGCAAGAAATTCTGGCAGCGGTCCTGTCAATTCATTGTATGACATATCCCTGCAACAAAGAGGTTAGTTTTGTTAATGAATAATGATATCATAAAATGGATAGATCACAGAGAATTGTAGCAGAAAACATACAAGCCATAATGTTAGACAAAATTGCTAGATAAGCTAATATTTAACTATTTGCTTAGAAATAATGTTTGAATGTTAAGAGACAATCAGAAAACCAAAGGAAAATACTTACAAGGACTCCAATCTCTTCAGATGGGAGAATGAACTTGTAATCTGTCCTGTCAATTTGCTTGAGCTCAGGTTCCTATTTGTATTTCACCAATGATTAGTTTTCCACAAGGCATCCCTATCAGACATTTAAGAATATCAGAAAAGCAGTACTCACAAAGAAATGATCCTCGGATTCTGGTCAGAGCTGCAATTCAATCCATCCCATGCAAACTTAGATGGAACGCATGGGTCTCCTTGCCAATTGATTCTAGATAGCCCATATGCATGTTTGATTTCCAGGATGGCATCAACTATATATGTTCCAAGTAACAAATTAACAGAA
This sequence comes from Styphnolobium japonicum, assembly GCA_023212625.1. Taxonomy (NCBI): domain Eukaryota; kingdom Viridiplantae; phylum Streptophyta; class Magnoliopsida; order Fabales; family Fabaceae; genus Styphnolobium; species Styphnolobium japonicum. The sequence continues at coordinate 4,677,842 of JALBWW010000007.1, read as the reverse complement.
GGAGATTACAATTAAATTAGCATTCTAGAATGAAAAAAGTGGTAACTTGTAAAACAAGCAACTGAATATACACATTATACACAATAAAGAAAGAAAGCAATACCATCTGTAGCATCGGTGGGTGAATTTGGTTGTGGGGTCATTCTGTGAATTTCAAAGGCATTGAGGATAGGGGGAGCATCAGACTCATTAGTTGCTGTAATTGTGCAACGAACATAGCCTCTAATTGGCTTCTTGGGAGTCAAGGTGACTGGCTTCAAGTGATCAAGAGTTATAGGCTGAGATGGAGAGTCTATGCCATCAAAAGCCACATTGATTATTCTCTTCTGGCCTGGCGCCAGCCATTGAATTTCAGCAAAGTGAAGGTACACATAATATTCATAAGACACATCTAAATCCCTCCTCAGATATATGCTACCAGAAACATTATTACTAGCAAATGGCTGCACCGCACTACTCAGTACTTCTGAGGGCAGCTTATAAGCAGAATCCCCAGCTTCACTAGTTATATTCGCCGATGTATACAACTGATCATAGAAACCGGAATAATCATAATTGAACCAGATGCGGTCGTAGACATCATCCTTATACCTGTATTGTGTTTTTTGAACGTGAAGATATGTTAAAATTGAAATTCTATGTACGTAAAACTCACTTTATGTAACATTCTCAATTACTTATATATGTTTGGTAATCATAAATGATATTAGCTGTAAATTCGTGGGTTAACTTGCAATTTTTTAAAATATCTGTTTCAAAATAACTTATTATAAAATTATAACAAATATATAATGACCAATATTTTAAACTTTTTAAATTGCATACAATTATTTTTTATCCAAATTCTTTTAAGATTAGATGACACACTAACAGTGAATCAAAATTAAACTCTTTAAGATTATATAGTATCAAATATATTAGCAAAATAAAAGTGCTTGCCAATACGTAAGAAAATTATAATTATAAATCCTATAAATATCAGATCAGCAAAGTGATATATATATATATATATATATATATATATAGACACACACACTGAAATTTAGTTAGATGAAACAATCTAGGGAATAGGCTACCTGAAGTGCCGGGTATTTAGAAGAGTAGAGGTGACAACGTGGACTTGCTGCACAAGATATAAAGGAAGTGGAGCAGAATATATGGAATTGTTGAGAGGGCGCAACTCCAATGAGGAAATAAAAGGTGTCCCTTGTTGTGTGTTTAGAAGACAAACATGTATGATGTCAGTCAAAGGAACATGGATTATTTCATAGAAGTGATAAAAGTTCGCATTAGGGAGTTGAACGGTGTCCCAGTAGTTGACCCCAAGGTACAGATCGAAAACTGGAGGCTTATTTTCGTTGTCATAATTTCCATAGGCGAAGAAAGCTCTGATGAGATACTTGTTGCCTTTTCCGTGATTGGGTTTCAGAGTGTAACAGTTCTTGTCTCCTCCTGGAAAGCTTCTTAATGTGTTCAGCTGCTCTCCGATGTAGGGATTGCTGAAGGTGATGTATGGGGATATATGATAATTAATTCCAGTTTCTGTGAAGTCTTCATCTGTTTGGTACCAGATCCCAGTTGTGGCATCACTGTAATCCTCAGTTATTCCACAGTCAATGCTTATGAAACCTGTATAGCAACTTTATTAAAACTGGAAAATGAACTTGTGAAACTTTTGGTTCATGTTTAATTAGTTTAATTGGTTCAATCGTTTAGATCGTTTGGTTGAATTGGATAATGTCATAAAAATAATTTATATGTAATAATATAAAATATATACAAACATATGAAATATTGAGGTTTTTTTTAAAAAATTAATAGTCAGTTTAATCGGATAAACCAGGTGGTTCAACTAAATTTTGAATGATTCAAAATAATCTAACTGTGAATTTAGTTATAAGATTAAACCATAACTATCTAAGTGTTTGATTCACACTGTTATTTATACAAGTTATAAAACCCATGTATTTCCATCACAATGGTAATTTTGTATAAAATATATATAAATTTAAAATTTAATTTAATTTTAATTTACTCTTAAATATAAATTGTTTTACACTATGCTTTAATAATGTGTTGACAAATCACTAATTAAGTTTAACTATTATAATAATTTACTTAAAAAGTCAGACTATTTTAATGTTGTATCAAATGTCAACTTATAATTTAATAATAGTGTAAGAAATTTTATATTAACTTTAAATCAAAATTTAACTCCTCAAATTTTCAATATTTGATGTGTTATCTTTTCAGCCAGGCCATATTTCTATAAACCCAACAAAATTGGGCTAACTCAGCTCGGCCAAAAAAATGGTAGCCCGAACATGCTGATCAGATTCACATTTCTAAATACAATCCAATAAATCCTTAATTCTCTTCTTGGTTCTTTGCCTTTATAATTCTTTTGTTAATTTTAATTATTATTTCATCCAATGCTAGTTTTTTTATACATGAAATGCTATTTTTTTTAAATTATTATCAACAACTTCTTGCGGCTAAATACACTTACAGAATAACAGTAAATATAAAGTATGAGTTTATAATATATCTAGTGATAATGAAGTTTTATAATATATATAGATAGAGATATAATTAATTTTTTTAATAATAATTATGACATAATTTGATTATTTTACCAGTGGTCCTGATGATTGAATTAATTGAAACAGTTTCTGTACTTACCGGAACCGTTGTCAGCAACCTCGTTTGCATGAAGCTCAAACTTTTCTTCAGCCACTCGTTCTACGTTGCCAAGAGCACTGATTAACCTAACAAAGGTGAGACACACTCCTAAAACAAGAAAATCCCATTTAATTCGTAAACACTCCATGTTACCCTCTGCATTTATGGGAAGGGAAAAGTTAAATCATGAATGAAATGCTTAGGAAGAAAGAAGAGCAAGAGTTTCACCAAATACTCGTGAACTTATATTCAATACTAAGTAGAAGGGCAGTAACGTCCACGCGAATGTCCCGTTACTTACAGTGTCTTACACTCCCGATCTGTCCCTTTTAATTTCATGCTTCCTTCCAAGTCAATGGGTCATATCTCTGTTACGTTTTGGTGTCTAATTTGAACGTCGAGGAGGGTGTAATGAGCAGTGCGGCTTTTAGCCTTTTAGGAAACAATTTCGATTGTGTTTTTTAGTTTTAGTTTATTTAAGTTTTTTTTATTATAATAATATTTATAAAGTATTTTATGATTGTTTAAAGGGGCTTATTAAAAAAAGCTTTTGAAGTTTATATAAATTATTTTAAGATTTATTTTAATAAGTTAGAAATTGAACTTACAAAATAAATATTTTTTGATTGTATTAACATTAATGAATTATTAAAAATTTAAATATTTATTTTCTTTACATAAGAGCATGTCCATTCAAAAGTCATTTAACTTATTTTAGATTACATTAATGACAATAGAATTTATTTAACAAATTTTATTTGAATTAAAATAGACTCCCACAAGCAAATGCTTCTAAGTAATCTCGCAAACAAATTGCCTTAGATTTTAATATGGATGCCTCAAGTGCCGATGTGGGTTTTTGCAAACATATATCTCACATGATATGTTGGCTTTTTTCAATACTCCTATTGTTTGCTATCTTTTTGGCTCATGCTCCATGACTGTTAGCACTCTAGCTTTGGGGAAGACAATTTTCTGTTTAAGTTCAAAATTTATTGTCATATTTTTTATTTAAATTGTAATCTATCAAAATATAATCAATTAGAAAGGTAATTTAAAAATAAGTGAGATGGTAAGTTGTAGATCTGTATAGTTTTGTAATGATAATTTTATCTTTTCTTAGTTATATATAAACAAAACATCAAGTTTTTAAGAAAAGTAAACAATTCAGTAAAGCAAATGTCTTAACAAGCTTGAAAAATGGGTAGAAATTAAATACTTCTATTTTGGGATGAAATGACTATAGGTTCACATTTTTTTCAAACGTAAATTATGAGTTTTTTTTGCTGGTTCTTATATATATATATATATATATATATATTTGAATATGATTTGTTATTGAGTGTTATATACTTATATTGTCTTTTCCTTTTTTTATTCAGGTCAATTTCCTTTGAAGACATTAATAAATAAATATATTAGAAGACACAATTATGTGCCACGTGAATTTGTTTTCTAAGTTTCGTTTGTCCTATACTGTGAATTTGTTTTCCTTGCTGCTAATATTTTAGTGCTTATATTTGATAAATGTTGTTATAAGGACAATATTTGATAAATGATGGTATATGGAGAAGGTTTGATTTAATTGTTGGTTTTATCCTATTATGAAAATGACCTTTTATAGTAATATGAATGAATACTCGACATTTTTGGATAGTATCCTATTCATAAAATATCTTTTTATTAAACTTTCTTTCTTTCAATTCATATAATAAATAAATTTTCGATTATAACATTTTCAAATACACTTTTTATGAATGAATGAAAAGATAATATTTTTATAAATAACTAAATATATTTAGATAATGAATTTTATATGAATGGTCATTATTTTATTTTCCTCTTTATTAACATATAAATTCATAAAATCTTCTAGAAAAGGCATAAAATCAATAAAGTTGTACTAAAAAAATTACACAAAAATAAAAGAAAAAAAGTGAAAAATAAACCCGTGAAATTCACGGGTGCATGTACTAGTTCAATACTAAGTAGAAGGGCAGTAACGTCCACGCCAATGTCCCGTTACTTAGAGTGTCTTACACTCCCGATCTCTCAATTTCACGCTTCCTTCCAAGTCAATGGGTCACATCTCTGTTACGTTTTGGTGTTCAAATTTCTAATTCTAACGTCGAGGAGGGTGTGATGTGCAGTGCGGCTTTTAGCCTTTTAGGAAACAATTTCGATTATGTTTTTATTTTTAGTTTATTTAAGTTTTTTATTATAATAATATTTATAAAGTATTTTATGATTGTTTAAAGGGGCTTATTAAAAAAAGCTTTTGAAGTTTATATAAATTAGCTTAAGATTTATTTTAATAAGTTAGAAATTGAACTTACAAAATAAATTTTTTTTTATTGTATTAACATTAATGAATTATTAAAATTTTAGATATTTATTTTCTTCACATAAGAGCATGTCCATTCAAAAGTCATTTAACTTATTTTAGATTACATTAATGACAATAGAATTTATTTAACAAAATTTTATTTGAATTAAAATAGACTCCCACAAGCAAATGCTTCTAAGTAATCTCGCAAACAAATTGCCTTTGTTTTTACTATGGATGTCTCAAGTGCCGATGTGGGTTTTTGCAAACATATATCTCACATGATATGTTGGCTTTTTTCAATACTCCTATTGTTTGCTATCTTTTTGGCTCATGCTCCATGACTGTTAGCACTCTAGCTTTGGGGTGAATGCAATATTTCGTAACCACTGACATTTTAGTTCGTTCCACATGAAACATCAACCGATAACAGCAAGACAGTTGTGTTAGTCTTTGCTTTTACACTTCAATTGATGTCGTTCAGGGGTCGCAAAAGACTGCATCTTGTACACATAGTGATCGAAAACAACATTGGCTATGTAATTGGGTGAGTACTAAAATAATATAAAATAAATTTATAACTTTTTTGGGTACAATTTCTTATTTTTATTTTATGTAGCAGAATTTGAAATAAGTGAGCTTCTATATAATTAATCTTTAAAATAATTTTTGTATTACAGAAGTTGACGTCAACTCTTTATGCCATACACCAAATCATATAATTTTTTATTTTTGTAATTTAGTGCTTAAACTATTTTAAATAATTTTATCAATTTCATGTCATTTAAATCTTTAAAGTCTTTTGAATTTAACTTGTGAGACTTTATTTTTTATATTATTACAATAAGATTTAAAATTTTAAAAAACTAATTACAAATATTAATATGCCGAAAAAACCTTAGAGGTTAACATCTTGCTTCCTAAAGTGTAACGTGTGGGCTCAATTTTATGGCAAAAGTGTAATTAGATGTTAGATTATTATCCACAGAGTGGTTTAAATGATAAATAAGTTTAAATTTAACGCTTGAAAGACATTTACAATGTTTAAGAGACCTCTCTAATGTTTGAGATTCAATGTTTGAGATTCAAACCAGTGTAAAAGAACTTCTGAGGGAGTGAAGTACTTCAAATAAGATTAGTCTCATACCTAAATGATGTAGGAATACTTAGGCAAAAACTAAATAAATCTTAGACTACTGCATTTTCTTTCAATTTTAAAGAATTGATGTTAGCCTCAATTGGGAGAAATCAATTGAGAGAGGGGAGCGAATCTTCCATCCGATTTACTTCAAGTAGTTGTCCAAACCACTTTTTCTTTCCTTATGAATCTACGATTATGACCATTGACTGATATTATTACTTCAAGTCTTCGCGAGTTTAGTGTGATAAATGTTGGATTTTAATTTTTTTGTTATTTGACTTACATAGGCTCCAAAATTAGTTTTGTGATGCCTACTGTTGGAAAATTTGAAGCAATCTTAATTTTAATGATAGCATATGCTAGTCATAACTGATAATAAAGTATCATCTTTTTTTTTTTTGGTGAAGAGTATCATCTCCTTTTGTTTTAAAATGATGTATGCACATCTAACTAGGAAGGCACCATTGACCAAGCTTGCGATTCTAGGCCAAAGCTGAGAAAGGGGAACAATCCCATAATTCATGGGAAATCATTGAATGATGCATAATCGTATACTTTTTTTGAGTTTTTCTTCCTTGGTAGCCAAATCTTCGTGCAGATTGCATGACTTCACTAACAACTAACAAGGAGCAGATGCACAAATTGATTTGATTAGAAAAGGGTTCTGAGACTCCGAGTGACTGCTAATTCAAATTAGAGACTACAACTAATGGAATTTTTCACTTTTCACACGTGCAACGAATATAGAATTATGTGTTTATCATTATTCTAATAAAAATCCATCTATGCAATTTTTGGCTCTGTAGGTGCTCTAGTATTCTTTCACTGCAAAGAGCAGACTCTATGGTCTTGGAGTTGGAAGTATACTGTTTCTCACCTAAAACAAGCTATGTAAGAGAACCTCAGCTAGGCGATTTTCTGTTTTAGGTAGTGCCCGGTTCAATTCATAAGTAATCTACCCCCCTATGTATCTTATCTTAATTCAGTGATTTCTAATGACTAGACAGGATGATTAGAGCTCCAAGTCCGTACAAATGAAGTTGGTACCAGACACTAGTTGCCATCAACATTTACTAGGTTGCTTTTACCCAACAGATATGGGACACAATTTGGTTCTCTTCGTTTCAGTTTCTTCTCACAGCTACAACATAAACACTAATTTGAACAGAACTACTTTACACCACCATTTTTTGTCTGCTGAATGCATATATTATACACTCCCTCTAAGTCCATGTTAATGTTGGCTTTGGCATAGTATGGTATCTTTGTTAATTTCATTTCATCCATATGGACAACGCATTGGTTGGAGCAACTACAATACCTCTAGCTCTAAGAATGAATGAATTAAATGTTTTTAAGTTTTTAAGATATTAAATGTTTTTGTTTTTTCATTTAATAATTTCTATTTTAAGTAATTAAGATGATGTTAGGAAAATATAACGTTATATATATATATATATGTATGTATGTATAGGTGGGGATCCACTTATACCAAGTGTAAGTCTAGACACACTTACACCATTCAATAATTTTTTTAAAAATATGAATTTAACCAATCCAACCGTTGAATTAAAAGTTCTTATAAGATATATCAACCTAATAAAATTTCTTACAATTAAAAATTTATTTGATACTTCATCGCATTATTTTATTTTAACGTATAATATGATTTTAAAATGTAAGTAAATTGTCTACTATTAGATTAAATAACTATATATGTTTAATTTATTTAAATTTAGTATGCATGATCATTAAGATAATAGCATATGATTTAACGGTTGGATTGGTTAAATTTATATTTTACAAAAAATTATTGAGTGGTATAAGTGTGTCAAGACTTACACTTAGTGTAAGTGAATCTCCACCTTATATGTGTGTATATATATATGTGTATGTGTGTGTGAAAAATATTTGTATATGCTTTTTAGTTTGGTTTACCGCAAATCTTTCAATGAAATAGTTTTTTTTTAAAAAATAAAAACAAATTCATAATTTTGCTTTAATTTAATTGATTTACTCAGTAAGATTCGGAATTTTTTTACTATTCTTATTTGAAAATTTTGATTATACTCAAATGAAGAGAATGATAATCAAATTGTATAATTGACTAAAAGAAACAAGTTTTATAATATAAGAAAAATGTAAATAGAAATAACTAATTTATATGATTTAGATTCTATGTATAGTGTACCCATAATGGAAGGAGCAACTTGGTACTTTTTCTAAGTCTCCTTGTTTTTTTGTTTTTTTTATTCTACGGACGTTAAATAGGAATGTGAGAAATTAAATCTGCATCACATAACACAGCTCTCTAATAAATAGCAAGTCTCCTTCTTTTTTCCAATCTTAGTTGGAACTCACATGATTGAGGTAGGCCTAAGCCTATAGTAATTCCTAACGTAGAAATAGGCCACTCATTTTGTTGCGTTTGACAAACGGTGGAAGACTTTGACTTGGGATGTTCCGCTAACAAATTCCACATATATTCTTATATTAAATCTCACAATCAAACATTAATTACATATTCAAGGGAGTCTCCTGTTGTTATAACCTAGGCCACACAAATAAATTTAAAAAATTAAAATTAAAATTAATGATATGATCAAGTGTACAATATATAATTGTTCCCAAAGATTAATAATTATTATTTTTATCATGATTTTATATTTCTCTCAATTGTTTGAGAAGTCAATGAGAGAAAGTCCCCTTTATATATGGCTTTCACTTTCATGCGAGATGTTTTTCTTAAAAATGTGTAAAACAAAAAAAACTTATATGATGAAAAAGAATTTTTTTTATCACTTCATTATGTTTTACTGTAATCTAAATAAAGTTACTAAAATGATTTGAATTCATTCAAAATTTATAATTTTTGCTAAAATTTTGTAAATATCTCACTCGATAAGAGAAAAATGTCTCTCCCATACTAAAAATAAATAAATGAGAGCCAATATCAAATTAATGAATAATATTCATGTCGCATATTTTATATGATTAAGTAATTAAATAAAATCATGTGTGCAAGTATGACCATGAAGAATAGTCTAGGAGCAAATACTTATTAATTATCGTTACTGAAAAGTAGCATCCTAAGAAGAGAAAGATTAAGAAAAACAAATTGACTTGGCCATAGGAGGGGAGGAAAAAGTCTTTCCAGGCATATCACAACTGTATATTGTTAAAAAAAAAGGGGAATAGTAATTGCAAAACTAGTTTGGAAATGTGTAAAAAAATTTGGTGTGTCCACGGCAAGTGTACCGGGTCGTCAAGTAATAAAAACGGTGAGAAACTGCATATCGTTCTTAGGGATTGATTGCCAAATACCGAACAACGAGATTAACTACTATTTAAACTCAATATTTGGTTTAAAGGGACCTCAAATGTAAACATACAATCAAACAAAAAGTAAAAATTGCTTTTAGGTTCTTTTGAGAATTTTATCAAACACTTGGTGAGCAAAAATTAACTTGATTCACAAATGGATGAAATGTCGGGGTTAAACTATACTAATCATCCCTCAATTGCTATGAATTGGTTATTAACACAAGTCCTACTTCAATTATGAAAATCAAGTCTTCTAATTACTCAAACCCTAATTCCTTAGGTGGATTGAGCCTAAAACCCCAAATTAAACCCTAATTCCTTAGGTGGATTAATTAACGGTTTTGCATTAAGAGTCAAGACTTAAAGATTACTAACAATGCAAGATCTATTCCTAGATTCAAGTATTACTAGGTATTTGATTCCATGAGCATGCATTAGCAATAATCTTCCAATCACATACCAAAGCAACAAAACATTTCATGGTTGATCAATCCAAGAAAAGCATTAAGAATAAGATCAAATACTCATAAAGAAGAAGGAACTTGTATTGAAACCAAATCAAAATAAAATTAAGTTCAGAAAAGTAATCATCTAACCCCAACAAAAGGGGATTTAGCTACACATAGTTAAAGAGAAAACAAAGAAAAATGAAAGGGACAAGAAGAACAATCCAAACTCCATGAAGATTCCTCCCCAAGATGATCAAGAGTCTTCTTTCCTCTTTTAGGGTTGGAAATTTTGAGCCCAGCTGCTGCCCCCTTCAATCTTTGTCTTAAATGTGTTTTTATAAACTCAGATGAAAGTTGGAAGTTTGGTTCAGCCAAGCTTTTGCTGCGCTCAGCCAAACTTTAAGTTATTTCTCGGGTGGCCTTGCGCTCAGCCGAGCTCTTGCTGCGCTTAGCGCAGCATGTCCAGAATGGAACCTCTCGATCTTGCTCCACAGGCTCGGCCCAAGGATTTCTTTGCGCTTCGGCCTTGGCTTTCCAGTATTTGAATTTTTTCCTGCGCTGAGCCAAGCTCTTCCAGCATGTAAAAATAGTTTAAATTGCTCTTGAATCCCAATCTTTCCACAATGCAACCTCATGCAAGAATAAAAAGAAAATTATTAACATTAAAAACAATTAAATTAACCAAAATTAACAAGAATTAAGTAACAAGACAACTAATGACAAATAACAAAGAATTAATGGCAAAAGTTTTCAAAAGAGACAAAACCACCCAAATTAAACACACAATAACTAGATAATTGGTAGATTATCACTCCCCCAAACTTAAGATTTTGCTTGCCCCCAAGCAAAAGAGAACTACTATAAGGAAATCAAATGAAACAACCACACAAAGTCACCAAAGCTATGAAAATTAACAATATTAGCAAGATATCATCCAACCCCACACACAAGATCCTATCCTTCAAGAATGAAGTTCCTAAGATGAAAATAAGGTCTGTGATTAAATTTAGTTCGAACTCATCCACAATGAAGACCATGGCAACCATACAAGCTTAATGCACTCTTGAAAGTATAAGTGAATGACAATCCAAAGAAGATGCATTTAGAAATGAAGAATCTCACCAAGAGGTCAAATGTTTTCACTCAACCATTTTGTGAATGGGTTTGTGTTTCCCTCACATTCACCGGTTGGATTATGCAGCTATGAAATTGTTCTTCTTCTCTAACCAACAATGCAAAAATGAGCATATATCCATAAATCATAAGGTCTTTTCAAGGTTGAAATGGGGTCAAGGTAAATGTTGGTGAAATTTGGATATGAAAGGCTAAAAGCCCAAGAGAATAGAGAGACATAAGGCATTTGACAGTTCATGTTCACTCCCTTCTTCCTCAAAACTCTTATACATTTATGTCCACCTTCCTCTCTTTGTTCAAGAATCTCATGTTTCACTCTTGTGGATTCCACAACAACAGATGTATTTGTTTTTTTTTTCATTGGATTTCCCCCTTCTTTTTTTTTTTTTTTTTTTTTTTTTTTGCTGTCACGCCTGCTAATGCCTATCCCCTATGTTTAGGCTAAGGTAATTTCATTGTTTTTCAGCCTTGGCTTTGAAAGGTTATAACAAGAATACAGAATAATAAGCTCAAAAGGGGTATTCAAGGGACAAAACTTCAGGGTTAGTCATTTGGTCAAGTAGCTAAAGAAACAAATTGCCTTAATCATTCTTTATGTAACATGCCATTCAAATCATTAGAAAGAGAATCAAGCAATTTCCAGCCCATGAATTCCAACCGTGAGTACTCAAGAAAAAAAATAAAAATAAATCAAATGGCTCAAGACTCACAGGTAAGGAAGAACACTGATCCAATGCATCTCCAACTAATTGCCACAACTTTAACAATCAAGAATGTATAAACATGCAAAAGCTCTATGAACTTAATAAAAAATGGTTCCAACTCAAATTTTCAATCACAATCTAGCTTTCATCAAAGGAACAACATTCATGCAGGCATAAGAAAGTTATGGTGATCTAGATGACAAAGTGTTAAACCATTCAAGTTCCAAGCATGATGACTTATTTCCAAACATTTATTCAAATCAAAGTCTAAAATGTCTAATTAAAAACACACAATCAACTTAAAACGAATAAACAAAAATCACAAGTTTGGGTAAGAAAATGGAATGGGAGGGAAATGAAGAATGAGAGGAAAAGGAGAGAGAAAGAGAGATGGAGCCAAGGGGTCTGCAGAATTTTTTTTTTTTTTAAACAAGCGCTGAGCGCAACATGTGCATATCTGCATAATTCTGCAGCTTTATGCTGCGCTCAGCCAAGCAAAAGTTGCGCTCAGCGCAGCAACACCCGAGACAAAGATGATCAACCTGCGCTCAGCCAAGAAAATCTTGGCTCAGCGCAGCTTTTTTTTTTTTTTTTTAAAGAAGAAATTTCAATCACAAACATATGCAAAACTAAACTAATAACAACTTGCAAAAATTAAAACACACTTAAAATAAAAGAGAGGGATAGAAAGCATGGGTTGCCTCCCAGCAAGCGCTTGTTTAACGTCCTAAGCTTGACGGTGTGCTGCTTCAAGGTGGATCAAATCCTTTAGAGGTTTCAAGCCCCCATTGTTGTAAGTAAGGGTACTTTCCAGAAGAGGTTATTGCTTGGACTGATTTTTCAAGAATTCCTTTTTGTTGGTTCTTATTCAATTGTCGTGGACACTTACTTGATATTGAAGAAGTCCCTTTTTCTTCCATCTCTTGCTGAATTTTAGGAGCAATGACATTAATTGGAGCAAAGAGGTCAGATGTGACTGGTATTTTTTCAAACATCTTGATGATGACCTGGTCACCATCAACCCTCAAGATTAATTCCCCTCTTGGCACGTCAATTACTGCTCCAGCTGTAGCCAAAAATGGTCTTCCTAAAATAAGAGGGATGTTTTGGTCCTCATCCATATCCACAATAATGAAGTCCATCGGGAATATGAACCGGTCAACCTTAACTAGTACATCTTCAACCAATCCCCATGGATGAACTAATGATCGGTCTGCCAATTGCAGGCAAACTGTGGTTGGTTTAGGATCTCCTAACCCCAATTTCTTGTAAATGGAAAGTGGCATGAGGTTGACACTTGCGCCCAAGTCACATAGAGCCTTCCCAAAATAATGGGAACCAATTACACATGATACAGTAAAACTTCCCGGATCCTTGAGCTTTTGAGGAAGTCTTCTTTTTAAGATTGAACTGCACTCTTCAGTAAGTGCTATCTTTGTTCCATCTTCATCCCATTTTCTTCTTTTTGAAAGTAATTGCTTTAAATACTTAGCATACGAAGGCATTTGTTCAAGAGCCTCCGCAAATGGGATGTTGATGTGCAGTTTCCGAAAGACATCCAAAAATCTGCTGAATTTCTTCTCCTCATTCTGCTTTTGAAGTCTTTGAGGAAATGGAAGCTTAATCCATGGTGGAGGTGGCTTGTCCGCATCCCTTAAAATTTCTTTCTTGGTCTTTTTCTTCCCCCACTCTTCATCCACTAGCTTCTGTTTTTCAACTACAATGGGTTGAATAGGAGTGAGAGGTTCAAGTTCATTATCAGAGCCTTCTTCAACCATACCTTCTACCTCTTCATCTTTCTTCCCATCATTTTTTCCTTTCTTCTCAATTTCTGGACTTTTTTCAGTTTCCACCTTTGGGCTAACCACTTTGCCACTCCTTGTTGTTATGGCCATGCATTGTTCCTTTCCTTTAGGATTTGGGACGGTGTCACTTGGTAGAGTACCTAGAGGTCTTTCCGAAAGTTGCCTTGCTAGTTGACCCACTTGAGACTCCAAATTTCGGATTGACGCATCTTGATTCCGAAACCCACTTCTTGCCTCCTCCATGAAGTCAGTAGTCTTCTGGACAAAAGAGGATGTATGTGCAGCTAATTTCTCAAAAGCTATCTCCCAAGAAGCCTTCTCAATAGGTGGAGGTTGAGATGAAGAAACTTGATGTGAAGGATATTGAGAGTGTCCTTGATATCCCATCTGCTGTCTTGGTTGAGCTTGATTGCCTTGGTTACTCCATGAAAAATTTGGGTGATTCCTTCACCCTGGGTTGTAAGTGTTGGAGTATGGGTTATTCTGTTGCCTTGGAGGATTGTTCATAAAGTTAACTTGCTCTTGAGTCGGTGGTCTAAACATGTTTCCTGGACAATCCACACCCTCATGATCTCCTCTACAAAAATCACACGACAAATGAGCATTACTTATTGCGTTCACTTTCAGAGTGTCCACTTTCTTTGTGAGATTCTCAAGTTGTTGAGTCAAGATCTTGTTTTGAGCTAGGAGTGCATTCATTGAATCAACCTCCAAGTATCCCTTTTTCACCACGGCTCTTTCCCCATTTCTTTGGTAATCATTGTTGGCCATCATTTCAAACAAATCCCAAGCTTCCTCTGGAGTTTTATAATTCAAAGCCCCACCTGCTGCAGCATCAACCATGGCTCTAGTTTGAGGTAGCATGCCATTATAGAAACTCTGCACCTGGATCCAGAAGTCAAAACAGTGATGTGGGCATTTTCTCAATATCTCATTATATCTTTCCCAAGCTTCACTGAGAGATTCCCCATCATGCTGTCTGAATGCAGTAATCTCGCTTCTCAACTTCGCAGCCTTGGATGGAGGAAAATATCTTGTTAGAAATTTCTGGACCAAGATCGCCCAAGTGGTAATGCTTCCCCTTGCCAGTGAGTCCAACCAATTCTTAGCCTTGTCCCTCAAAGAAAAAGGGAACAACCTTAAACGAATAGCATCCTCACTCACCCCATTCAGCTTCACAGTATCACAAATTTGCAAGAACCCCGCTATATGTGCATGTGGATCTTCATTATCAAATCCCCCAAACTGATTGTTTTGAACTAAATGGAGTAGACCTGGCTTCAACTCAAAATTATTTGCTTGAACTGGAGGTCTTGTTACTCCACACCCATCCATGTTAGGAATAGAGTAATCCATGAGGGTCCTGGCAGGTGGATGAGGTGGTGGAGGATCTACATTTTCTCCATCCATGTTGTAGATTTGATTTTCTCTATTGTCCGCTATGTCTTCAACAACTACTTGAGTACCACCCAAATTCCTTCTTCGTTCTCTGGTTTGCTTTCTCAAAGCTCTTGCGGTTCTTTCTATTTCAAAGTCAAAAAGAAGGTTATCCGGATGAACAATACCTCGCATACAATGAAGACACAACGTAAAAGATGAGATAGCTAAACCAAAGTGCAAAAATTATGCAGAAAACTGAAAATTAATGCAATTAAATAAAGAACTAAACAATTAAAACAAAAAGAAACAATGTTTAAATTAGTAGCTGCCTTCGATGTTATTGATATTGGTAAAATCAATCCCCGGCAACGGCGCCAAAAACTTGGTGTGTCCACGGCAAGTGTACCGGGTCGTCAAGTAATAGAAACGGTGAGAAACCGGATATCGTTCTCAGGGATTGATTGCCAAATACCGAACAACGAGATTAACTACTATTTAAACTCAATATTTGGTTTAAAGGGACCTCAAATGTAAACATACAATCAAACAAAAAGTAAAAATTGCTTTTAGGTTCTTTTGAGAATTTTATCAAACACTTGGTGAGCAAAAATTAACTTGATTCACAAATGGATGAAATGTCGGGGTTAAACTATACTAATCATCCCTCAATTGCTATGAATTGGTTATTAACACAAGTCCTACTTCAATTATGAAAATCAAGTCTTCTAATTACTCAAACCCTAATTCCTTAGGTGGATTGAGCCTAAAACCCCAAATTAAACCATAATTCCTTAGATGGATTAATTAACGGTTTTGCATTAAGAGTCAAGACTTAAAGATTACTAACAATGCAAGATCTATTCCTAGATTCAAGTATTACTAGGTATTTGATTCCATGAGCATGCATTAGCAATAATCTTCCAATCACATACCAAAGCAACAAAACATTTCATGGTTGATCAACCCAAGAAAAGCATTAAGAATAAGATCAAATACTCATAAAGAAGAAGGAACTTGTATTGAAACCAAATCAACATACAATTAAATTCAGAAAAGTAATCATCTAACCCCAACAAAAGGGGATTTAGCTACACATAGTTAAAGAGAAAACAAAGAAAAATGAAAGGGACAAGAAGAACAATTCAAACTCCATGAAGATTCATCCCCAAGATGATCAAGAGTCTTCTTTCCTCTTTTAGGGTTGGAAATTTTGAGCCCAGCTGCTGCCCCCATTCAATCTTTGTCTTAAATGTGTTTTTATAAACTCAGATGAAAGTTGGAAGTTTGGCTCAGCCAAGCTTTTGCTGCGCTCAGCCAAACTTTAAGTTATTTCTCGGGTGGCCTTGCGCTCAGCCGAGCTCTTGCTGCGCTCAGCGCAGCATGTCCAGAATGGAACCTCTCGATCTTGCTCCCTGGGCTCAGCCAAGGATTTGCTGCGCTCAGCCTTGGCTTTCCAGTATTTGAATTTTTTCCTGCGCTGAGCCAAGCTCTTCCAGCATGTAAAAATAGTTTAAATTGCTCTTGAATCCCAATATTTCCACAATGCAACCTCATGCAAGAATAAAAAGAAAATTATTAACATAAAAAACAATTAAATTAACCAAAATTAACAAGAATTAAGTAACAAGACAACTAATGACAAATAACAAAGAATTAAGGGCAAAACAACTAAAAAAAGTTTTCAAAAGAGACAAAACCACCCAAATTAAACACACAATAACTAGATAATTGGTAGATTATCACATATTTTATATGATTAAGTAATTAAATAAAATCATGTGTGCAAGTATGACCATGAAGAATAGTCTAGGAGCAAATACTTATTAATTATCGTTACTGAAAAGTAGCATCCTAAGAAGAGAAAGATTAAGAAAAACAAATTGACTTGGCCAAAGGAGGGGAGGAAAAAGTCTTTCCAGGCATATCACAACTGTATATTGTTAAAAAAAAAGGGAATAGTAATTGCAAAACTAGTTTGGAAATGTGTAAAGGAAAGATCGTACAAGTCAAATGTTTTGAAAGAATCGAATATTAATTGTATTCAAGTTTTAAGTAATTTGTAATATTTATTAAATAAATTGCTTAATATATTAAATAATTTATTTAATATTTATATTTCAAAAGCATTTAATTATCCTTTTACTTTTTAATTTGGGTCATATTAGTTTAGGAGACTCTTGAACAGTCATGTTAGTTCAGGACACTTATTATTATTATTATAAAATAAGTGACTAATTCATATTAGAAGAGAATAATGTTCTCTCTTTATCATTTACGTTTATGTAATGTATTTCTTTTTTATAAAAAAGTTTTGGGGAGGCATTTAGAATTGATGTCTCAAGGCTTTTAGAGTGTCTTGGATTAATCATAAGAGTAGATTGCTTGTAACTCGGCACTAACTAGTAGGAGCAATTAACACCTTAAGAATATGGTGATAAGCCTGTTTCAAATTCTGCGAGATTTAATCTTTATTTCTTCTTTTTTTGTAACATATATTATATGATTGTATCATCTTTCAATTAAGTGGGGAAAAGAATTGAAAGTGGTCTAAAACATGCACCTCTGTACCCTTCAGCATGCTGGAAACTTAGATGTTTGTCAGCTCGTATAGAACTGAAGTAGTTGAAGACTTAAATCCATCATCTCAAAACTCTCAGCTTCTCTTTTCAGTGTTCGCGTCTGTGTCTTGCTCAATCATCAAGTCAATGGATTAAGCCTCCAAAAAAATAAAAGGAAAGAAAGAAAAAAAGGCATGTTAAGCACAATAATATAGTAGTAAGTAGGAGTGCTCATAGGCCGTATTGGGCTTTGCCCGATTCCAATTTATAATAACAATTTAAAAGTTTATTAAATATAATTAACAACTAGTAAATGTTTGACAATTTACTTTAAATACCGGTACTCGAAAAAAAAATACCAAAATAATACCTTAACATATGTTAGTCATAACTTTAATAAAAATAAGGGTCTTGTTATGCAGTGTTTAAGAATTATTTAATACCCCTTAATATAATTATCAAATTACTTAATAAAGAAAAAATTAATTTTGTTTAGTTCTCAAAATATTAAATGCTTTACTTTAACATTTAATATTTTATCTTTTAATTCTTTAACCAATGCAGCTTTGATGACATTCATTGCACAAAAATAAAGAAGTATCATCACCTTTTGTTTGCACAGTTACCTAGAAAAGCCCCATTGAATGAACTTGTTATTTTACATCTTTGACGTAGTCACTCTATTAGTAATATGTGGGTGTTCTCCTCCCCTAATTGAGTGTGAATTGTTGAGAATTTTAAAGTGTGCCTATATTAGAATTTAGAACGCCATAAAACTATAAACAATTTAAAGTTACGTATCTCTTAGATTACCTCTAAGAATCCCTAAATAAAGAACTATACACATACTTCTAGAATTTCTGACAAAAATAAATCCTATACATGCGTATACTCCATATACCAGAACTTCACCTCCTTTTTTCCTCCCTATAAACCTAGTTTTCACCAATTATGGGCCCTATGATACTTGTCCCTACACCATAATCCAGCACACTTACCAATTTGGCCCAAGCCTAATAAACATACACATGGTGATTTCAAAACCTATAATAGATTACTTAATAATAATATAAGCTTCTAGGAAAAATATCATATTATCCATTCAACTTATGTGGTAAAACAAAATAACAATAAACTTGCTATTCTAGGCCAAATTGAATGATGGATGATCGTATATATACTTAAGAGTTTTTCTTCCTTGGTATCCAAATCTTCGGCAGATTGCGTGACTTCTCTAACTAAAAGGGCACTAAGACTTTTGAGTAATTGTGAGCGAACTTGTAATTCAATTGACCCCGATCTAAGTATTTAAGACGTGTAATGATAATGTTGAAAGTTTAATGCTCCATCAGGCCACCTATTTCCCTCTCCTATGGTGCTGTAACAAAAATACTAGGTATATTAATAAAACAAAGCATTCTACTTATACATTCTTTTTTCACTTTGCACACATGCAACAAATATAGAATTATAACATTAGCATTATTCTAATAAAAATACATCTATGCAGTTTTTGGCTCTTTAGATACTGTAGTCTTCTTTCATTGCAAGGAGCAGACTCTACGGTCATGGAAGTATATTGTTTCTCACCTAAAACACGCAACGTAAGAGAACCTTAGCTAGGCGATTTTATATTTTAGGTAGTGCCCGGGTAAATTCAAGCGTAATCTACCTCCCTATGTATCTTATCTTAATTCAGTGATTTCTAATCGGTGGACTGGAAGATTAGAGCTCTGTGTCTTTGTACAAATTAAGTTGGTACCAGACACTAGTTGCCATCAACATTTACTAGGTTGCTTTTACACGCAACTTGGTTCTCTTCGGTTCAGTTTCGTCTCACAGCTACAGCATAACTACTGATTTGAACAGAACTGCTTACAAAACCATTTTTTGTCTGCTGAATGCATATATTATACATCCCTTTAAGTCCATGTTAATGTTGGCTTTGGCAGAGTATGGTATATTTGTTAATTTCTATTAAATGAGAAACTGCTAATTCTAATAATTTCACTTCATCTGTATGGACAACGCATTGGTTGGAGCAACTACAATACCTTTCTAAGAAAACTTTCCAAAAACTTAGATAACACAAGTTATCTGGATGCGGAGGCAGACAGTTTGTGAGATCTAATCTTCTGCCAATTTTTGCGTTTCAGAGTAAACCACCAATACTTTGTTGCTCTTCCATGCACATTCTTCTATAGATGTTTATTTGGGAAGCAAACTCATGCTTTGAATTAAGCATCACTTACATAAAACTCTTCGATCCTAGAAAGCTTTGAAACTACAAATTATGATAATCCTCATTCTTCATTATGATATAAATGAGGGCTTGTACTGATTAAGACATTTGGTGTAGCACTGAGAGATCATCATATGGTGGCTACCTAGCTAAGGGTGCAATTTCTGATTCAAGCTGTAAAGAAGTCAATTCAAGTATACTTCTTGATCTTTTGATATGTCTCTGAACCATCTCCAAAGACAAACACTCCTTTAGTTCTACCAATATATGGCTTATGTCTGGCCTTTCAGCTGCAGTTGGTGAAATGCATGACAAGGCAATCTCTACAGCTTTCCATGCAGAATTGATATTGAATTCTCCCAGCAACCTTGGATCAACAACGTTTTGAATATCTCCTCTTTCAACTATGGGAATAACCCACTGAAGTATGTGAATGATTTTCCCAGGTGCTCTTGCTAGTGCAGGTTGGCCAGTGATTAGCTCAAACAGAATTATCCCAAAGCTATAGACATCACTTTTCTTATTTGAGTTTCCAGTTCTCTGAAATCTGTTAAGAAAACAAATAATTGAACTGCTTAAGTGATCCTGAAGCTTTTTTATTGCTTCTTTTCACTCCATTCATGGATTGCAAAAATGATAGACCGAAATAAATAATTCTTTTGGTTCTAAATAGAGGAAGTTTCATATCCTTTTCAAACTAAATGATTAAATTTTGTTGAGCCTCAAGTTGCAATCTTCGTCTAGAGTACTCCAAAAATTTTATTTACAAAGAAAAATAAGTGTATTGGTCAAATTTATCTGAGTTTTTCTGCAACAATATTACATCCAGTCAATGATAAATTAATTGTAAGAATGGAAGCAAGGGTGTGTCCAAAGCTACGATGAATTAAAAAAATAAATATAGCAATCAATCTTAATAGAGCACACTGTCTTTGATGTTATTTAGCCAGTGTAACCTTAAATAACCATCCCTTTTGCTTCTCTAAACATGCTAACATGGTATTATACTGGTTTTAAAGACCACTCCTAATTTATTAAGGAGACTGATTTCCAACCCATGACCTCTAGGACTTGAACTATATGCTACCAAAATATTGAACTCTAGCAAATGTAATTTATTTATTTTATACTATTACTTACTCTGGATCAACATAACCTGGTGTGCCTGCAGGGCGAGTTGATATATGAGAATCAATATCGCTAACAAAAGCTCTACATAGACCAAAATCAGCTATCTTGGCTTGCATGTTCTGATCTAGTAATATGTTGGAAGTCTTCAAATCTCTGTGGACAAGAGATGGTTTACAGCCATTATGCAGATAATCTAATCCTGAAAATCCATAAGAAACCATAGACTTAACTCAAGGTATGAGGTGCAAGAAATATAAACTGCAATAAAGAGAAATATAAGTGGATCGCGTACCATGTGCTGCATCAACTGCAATCTTAAGTCTCTCATTCCACTTCAAGATATTTGGGTTTTTCTCTGCACACAAATACAGATTAATATGCCCATTTTATTTTGGTTCATAGGCAAAAAGAAATAGGCATCATTCTTGCAATTCAGCAGGAAAACTATGATAAACCAAAGCATAATCAAAAAATTTACACAGGTTTGGCATTCCACCTCTGTTTCTCTGTTTTCTGTTCTATATTCTGTTAGTTTAGGTAATGAAAAAGGGTTCTTATTGAGGATAAAGCTTAGAGAAGTTGGATGTATTACATCTAGGATACATGCTGTCAGACTACTAAAGGACAAAATATAAATGACCTGATAAATGCTGTTGGAGATTTCCATTGGCCATGTATTCATAAATCAATCCCTTAATTTCACCTTCATCGCAGTACCCATTGAGAGAGACCAAATTTCTATGATGAACAATCATTAGAAGTTGGGCCTGCATTTCAAATTTAAGCTCTACCAAAGTTAAATGGAAAACATATTGCAGGATTTTCCATGTAAATATTGCTTCACTAAAATCAAAATTGAATTAAATGTGTTGTAACTTTAATAATGCAATATCTAACCTCTGATCGGAACTCCTTATAACCTTGCGCTGATGATGGTGAAAGCAACTTAACAGCGACTTGAGTGTGATCTTGTAAAATGCCAAGGTAAACTTTTCCAAATCCTCCTTCTCCAATAATAGTTTTGAAGTTATCAGTAATATTGAGAATTTCAGAGTAACTGAATGCTCGATTTTTTGATTCCAATGGTCCCCCCTTCTTAGATCCAAGACATACCACTACAGTAGTAAAGAAAATCAGAATTAAAACCTGCAAAGATGGATTACCAAAAAAAAAACATGCAAAGATGTGAAAAAGAAAGAATTTCAAAACACATTTCTTCTTTTCTTTTCATATTCATATCGATTCTCATAATAGTAGTAGTGACCTTTAACTAATGTAGTGTGTAGACTTTAATTCCAATATTGCATGCGAACTTTAGATTGGTTACATCTACCTCCCATTAGAACTATTAAAAATTGGAAAATTTTCGATTTATTTTTCGTTAATTTTCCATTGAGAGTTTATAGAAATTAATTGTTTGTTAAAACTGATACATTAAAGAAAAGAAAGAAAAGCAATAAAAGGTTTACAATTAGACCTCTAAAAATGGTGATACGAGCATAGAACATGGTACAGAAGGTTTATACCAATGGTACAAGGGGAAGAGTGAAGGCATTTGAGGACAAAATTATACGTATGAGCAACTTCTTCATGCAATAGTAATTGCTAATTATTCAGGGTAAATTGATTATGGCCACAGAGTAATGTTCATTCAGTCATGAAACTGGGAAAAAAGGATACAATGAAGTACCTTTTTGTCTTCTTTTGAATATCCAAATACCAAGAGAAATCAAGAGGATTACAATTAAAGCTGAAATTGATGCAACAAGTGGTGCAACAAAGTTCTTCTTTTTGCATGAATCCGTCATACAAAGATCAGGATTATCAGCCAAACTGAAGAATAAGTCAAAGTGCCACGATATTAGTTATAATACAACTGATTATCTTGCATTACATAATAAGAAGACCAGAAACCACTACCAATACAAAATCATACAAGACCCAATTACGTTATAATGAAAGACTGTAGTTTACTTGAAGTTAAGAGAGAGGCAAAGGAATAGTATGTATACACACACACACACTATTGTTTAATTTTCTCATTCTCACTAGTCCCAACATCGTGGCTAGGAAAGTTACATGATTCTGGCACAAACATACAAGCAACTGGTTTTATATAATTGATCAGAGCAGCTCTGGGGTACCCAATGGGTCAGTTAGGGGCGAGGCCTCCACCTAACAGGATAAGTTTTTGGAATAGCAAGTTTCTTGATACTACTCAAATATAAATTTCCTCTTTTTTACTTTTCTTTCTTTCTTTATATTCACTCGTTAACTGTTTGGCTACATATAGCCATATGGTTATATTTTTACTGCGTTGCTGTTTATATTGGTCACTAAATCAGAATTCATGGTAAAAAGGGGACTAATCAAATGAAGCAAAAGGCGTGCAACAATTGAACCAGAGAATATGAAATAGTATACTAGAAACCTTAATTGCAAAGTTGTATCTGCCTTTTCCTTGAGAGCCTTAGGAATTGGACCCGAAAGCTTGTTCCCTGTCAGATTACTGCAAAGACAGTGAAATATATATTGCCAGAGTACCTGAGTGGGAAAATTATCAAGTTAAAAGTAATTGGAAAGATCCTAAAACTTACAGAATTTTCAACTTCGGCAACTCTGCCAGAAATTCAGGCAGAGGTCCGTCCAACTTGTTGTCTGACAAATCCCTGGAACATAGTAACACTTTACCGATGAAATTTACAGGTGGGTAGATTACAAAAATTAGGAGATGCCATATTGCCATGTCAACTTCTATACCAAAGTTGGCGACAATGTTGCCGGCGGGCTTCGGCTAATTAGCCAATGCTTAAGTATAATATTTGAACACAAAATAAATCAGCCATAATAATCACTACTCACAAGATTTCTAGTTCTGTAAGATATGAGAACGAAGTTTTTATCTCCCCTGTCAATTTGCATGATCTCAGGTTCCTGCTTGTCATTTACGATTGACATAAATATTTGTCATGGTAATTAAACAAGACATTTGAACCATAAGTATAAACAAAAAAACACAGGAAAAAGAAGAAGAAATGAAATCCACACGGGAAATGACTTGGACAATCTATGGTGCTAAATTCTTCCATCAGACTTCATCATTTAGGAATATGGTCAAACTGGTTTTCTAATACTTATAGGGCTCATGTCACACTGATCAATGCGTGTACATTTTTTTTCTTTATATATATATATATATATATATATCTTCCAGTGGCATTGATGTTTCTCATTGCACCCTAGATGGACTAGTAGGTTTTAAAGAAGCTTAGTACTCACAAAGAGGTGATTCTTGGATTGGTGTCAGAACTGCAATTGAGGCCCTCCCATGCAAATTGATCTGGAACACATGGGTCTCCTTGCCAATTCAACCTAGAGATCTGGTAGGCGCTTTTGATGTCCAGAATAGCACCAACTATACATAGTGCAGCATAGATTGTAGTAAGAAGTAGGGGTAACAGGCGAACAAAGAATTCAAACTGTACTAGATAGTACATACCATCTCTAGTGTCTGTTGGTGAAGATAGTTGTGTTATCAACCTATAAACCTCAAAGGCGTTGAGGATAGGGGGAGCATCCGATTCAGACGTTGCACTAATGCTAAAACGAACATAACCTTGAGTTGGATTTTCAGGACTAATGGTGACTGGCTTCAAGTATTCAAGAATTAAAGGCTCAGAGAGAATGCTTTCAGAGTTAAGAGTGATATTGATTATTCTTTTTTTCCTATGCGGAAGCTGCTCAATTTCAGCAAAGTGAAAGTAGACATAATATTCAGAAGACTTGTCTAGGGCATTAAACACAGAGTCAAAGTCAAATTCTAAGGCGTAGGAGACATTCATTGATTGGCGTGCAGATCTCAATACTTGCGCTGGTAATTTATAAGCATCGTCTGTGGTTCGAAGATCAATATCAATGGACTCATCCAAGGAATACCAATCATCTGCATCGTAAAAGCGCCACACCCGATCATAGACGTCATCCTTGTACCTACAAAAGTATGATGTGGAAATAACTTTTTTGTCTGCCAAAGGAACAATTTCTTTTTTTCTTTTTGGTTGTCATTGACACATGAGCATGCACAAGTCACAAGGATAAGAAGGCTAACAAGCACTGATGACTCAAGTGTTGTTGATGATCACCTCACCTGCTCTGTCCAGGGCTTTCAGGGGCGCCAACATCAAACCTTCCCTCAAGATATAATAGTGATTGTGGAGAACTGCTGGACATGACGTGATAAATGGAATTGTTCAAAAGCCGTAATTCCAACGAAGAAATGTAAGGGGTTGTTGGTCCAGTTTGTAAAAGGCACACATGTATGGTGTCGGTTGAAGGAGTATGAATAATCTCACTAAACTCGTAATTTTCTACGAAACCAATTGTGTCCCAGTAATTGACTCCAACATACAGGTCGAAAGATGGGGTTTGATTTTTGGCGTCATAATTTCCATATGCGAAGAAAGCCCTGATAAGATAACTGTTATTTTTGCCCTGTACTGGTTTCAGAGTGTAGCAGTTCCTGTCTCCTTCTGGAAAGCTTCTCAGTGTGTTCAACTGTCTCCCAAAGTAGGGATAGTTTAAGTTGGCACTGGGTGAAACCATATGATTCATTCCTGTTTCTACGAAGTCTTTGTCTGTCTGATACCAAATTCCAGTTTCCTTGTCCAAGTAATCCATGCTTGATCCACAATCAATGCTTATGAAGCCTAAAAATTATATTCAGTCAGATGAATGTGAATATAGAAGAGCTACGAAGGTCTTCTTCTCTCTCTCTTAACTCTTTTTGATGTGACGAGAGTAGTACCAGTCCAGTAATCGTTGAGATTTTATAAGTTATACTACACATAAAATTTTGGAATACAGAAATTGCTAAAATGATAACTTTTTCCAACTATGGAATAACCGTAAAAAATTTCTATATGTTTTCAAACTCATCATTATAATTCTTTAAATTAATAAAATAATATATAATAATTTTTCTGTTAACTTTTCATTTAAATAACTGATAGAAAAGTAATCGTGTAACTATACGTATTGGTTTTTTTCACTAATCTTACCTTAAATCATTAATATTTATCCTTCAAATTATCTATAAGTCTCTTTTTCTGGACACTCATTAGCCACATACTATTGTTTGAGATTTTCAAGAACCACTCAAACTATAGTATGAGGTTAATAAATGCATAAAAAAAGACATATAAATTATTTGAAGGATAAATATTAATAATTTAATGTGAAATTAGTAAAAAATTCAACATTTATAGTCACTTAACTACTTTTCCATTATTGATTTAAATAAAAAGTTAACATAAAGGTTATTATACATTGTTTTGTTAATTTAAAAGTTGTGTTAATGAATTTAAAAACAAATGAATTTTTTAAATTTAACTCATAATTAGACAAGAATGTTTACATTTTAGCCAAAAAAAAATTATGCATCTTTTTTGTACTTTAATCGTAGGGTTTATACTTAAGGAAGTATTCTGCTCCCTTGTAACAACAAAATCATTATGTGAGAGAGTGGATATAAGGTGAGAGGTGCTAGGTTGAGCAAAACAATGTTATCAAATATCAACGTGTATTATAACTATAAATTATGAAATGCAAAATATATATATATATATATATATATATATATATATTCATAACCTGAAAATTAGTAAATGTCATATAATGCTACTTTGTACAAGACAAAATTTAAGACAACAAAAAAGTAGTGCTATTTTAACTAGAAAATTTTCAGAAATAGAAAATTAAATGCAGTGTATTTTCACACTGGCATGATTATCCATTGTATTCTGGGTAGTTACAGCAGAATTTTTCGATTCGGGTGTGACCTTCGAATTAAATAGAATCTTTTTTTTAAAAAAAAATCAGAAAAAAGCTAATTACAAAACTTGACCCAAAAAAAAGTTTAATGCTACTTCTACAACTGTAACAGTAGGTTCCTTACATTTGAGCCAAATCAGCACATACCAGGATTGTTATCGTTAGTGATTTCTCTTCCAACATGTTTGTTTAGTTTTGCATTGGCATGAGTAATGTAAAGTGGAACCAAGGCAAGCCATACCCAAACGTTTAAGGTGACAATCCATTGTGGTTCCTTCTCCATGTGTTATCTGTCATGTATGGAAGCTTATGTTAGTTACAATAACAAGAAAAAGCAGAAGAACCACAACGAGGATGAAGTCACCAAAAACTTGATATAAATTTTCCGTTCCTCTGGAAACGAAGATGAGCAGCGTTTTAAGATACACGTTCATGTATGCATATTGTTATATAGATGTACAAGACAACGGGACCACCGTTTCACCTAAACCAAGAATTGGTGTGGTCAAATTTATATATTGAAAAATAAGAAGACGAATAAAATGCAGGACCATAACTCATTAACATGCTATACACGCTACTAACTTTTATTGATGAACTGAAGTTTAAGGGAGACTAGGATATATCATCCTAAGGCTATATAGACAGGTCTCAGCGAGGGATTTTAGCATTACTTACAATGGGATATTACTGATAGATGGAATTAAATCTAAATATTTTAAGCGAAATATTTTAATTCTTACCTATTAAATTAACCTCTTTTTACGCTATACCCTACTGTATAATCTCTGTTGTTCGTTCCCCTTTTCCATCAATTTCCCCACTAGTCTCCTAGTCAAGTTTTATACGTAGATGCCTGAAACATCGTTGTAGTTTCCAATTTTTCCTTTAACTTCTTTGTTCGTGTGTCTCAATCAAACCTTTCCTGTATTGAAAATTGTGTACATACTTAAGTCAACTATGTCAAAAATTTAAATTGCTATTTGCTAGTCTTCATGGCTGGGTCAAGAGAATCCTTTCATGACAAATGCGGTGCAAACTTGATGAGCGTGTAAAGAGGGGAAAACTGAGCGATATTGTTGTGCCATAAACGCTAATTCACACGAAGTAATTTTAACGAAATGCTCATTTCGGGATTGAATTAAAAAAAAAAAACTTTCGTGTGATAAAGTGCTCCTGTTGTTGTGCTTGTGCGTAGAGGAAGGGGTCAACCAAGTCAATCAATAGACCATCACGAGAGCAAGGGTAGGGTTGGGAGTAAGAAAGTTCTCATGTCACAGTTTGGTTCTCTCTGCTTCCTTATTAATTATGGCACAACTACTAGGCTTCTCATTTACAGTGGTCATTAGGTGCCACTGTTTAAAAACTTGCAGTGAATAAGAAAGGATGACAATTTAGTGTTTCACCGGTTCAACTTATGATCAAATTAACGTTATAATTTATAAAATTAGTTAATTATTTCAATTATATGCATGTGTGTGTTCAATCATGATCAATGAATTATAAAGTATATATGAATATCATAGTCCAGCAAAAATATCCCACAAGAGTAGAAGCTCTGATAATCTGTTTAAGAAGTTTTAATATTTTAACATCTATTTTCTTGGCTTGTATTTCTTTTGCCATGTTGTCAGGTTGGCTTTGGTTGCAAAAGATCAGTGGACGGCAAACTGGTGAAGAAAAATCACCCCGCGGTCACAGTGAGAAAGACTATGAGGCCATTTCACAACACGCTACAATAAAGGAGTTATTATTTCATAAATGGAAGGTGGAAAATAAAATAATTAATTTAAATAATATAATTTTGTTATTAATAAATGAAAAATTTACAATAAAATTTATAATATTCATAAATTTTAATATGTTATTTTTATTTTAAAATATAATTTGTATAATCCCAATTTATATTATAAACAATACTTTTACTGCAAAAAATTTGCATTAGTTTTTGTTCCAAACAATCAAAAAAATATCATTTAATATTATCTAGTTTATCAACAAATTTTTTTTTGTGAAGTGTTTATCAACAGAAATATATTAAACAAGACGCTTATGTATATACTCTAAATCCTACCCCGATGCATAAAAAATAAAGTCATCTTATAATGTTCAACCGTGAATTTAAAACACACAGAACCTTTGGGTTTGTATTTAACATTGGCTGAATTATCATTCTGAACCCATGAGCTTTAACTGTAAATATATCTATCGAAATAAAATTATCCTCGCTAAAGGAAAGGTAAGATATCCTTGTACAAAATAACGATAATCAATAATCACACGTCTAAATCTAATACTAAAAACTAAAAACACACTCCTATGTAGGTCATTTGGATGAGTCTACATAAGTCATTGATGCAACAAACTGCAAAGATCCAATGACCACATAGGAGAGTGTGTGCTTTTGGGTGTGTGAGTACCATTTCTTGTACAATAAAAATGTAATAAAATCCTGAAACAGTAAAAATGAGAAAGGCGCAAGGGAAATTTGCATGTTAATAAAATTTGACATGCTCAAATAAACTACAATGATTTTGCAAAAAATGGTGGAAATTGAAGGGGATTTTATTAAGTGGGATGAGAAACTAAAAACAGTGCATAGACCAAAATACTTCTGCATAGGTTGGATTGGTTGACGTCACACATTTTGGTAAATTCTATGACTGTTGAACCTAAACATGTCCTTAGGAAAAACTAGGCCTAATTATTAGAATAAAGCAAACACACAGACAATTTTGTTAAAACCAGACCAATCTGTCAAGTTGGACTACTTTAAACAACCCTACCTAGGATATGGACCTGTATCCGACTCAATCTGCGAAGAACCCATGTCCAATGAATTGCTAGACTTTCTCCTGTTGCTCTCGGTCCTTTCAAAGGATACTTCCAGGGACAAACATTCCTTTAGTTCTGAGACTATGTGGCTTATGTCAGGCCTTTGGATTGCAGCTTGCGGAGTACATGACATGGCTACCTCCATAAATTTCCATGCTGAAGAAGTATTGTATTTTCCTTGTAACCTTGGATCAACAATAGCTTGGATATCTCCGGTTTCAAGTTTAAGAGTGACCCAACGAGGTATGTGACTGATGTTGTCTGGAGTTCTTATAATTGCTGGCTGGCCAGTAATTAGCTCTAGCAGAATTATCCCAAAACTATAAACATCACTTTTCTTATTGAGATTCCCGGAGCTTTGAAATCTGTAAACATATCAAGATGTTAGACGCGAGGTTTTAAATCGTGTTTAGTCACAGTAACAAT
The DNA here is from genome assembly GCA_023212625.1 of Styphnolobium japonicum. Classification (NCBI taxonomy): domain Eukaryota; kingdom Viridiplantae; phylum Streptophyta; class Magnoliopsida; order Fabales; family Fabaceae; genus Styphnolobium; species Styphnolobium japonicum. The sequence continues at coordinate 4,647,876 of JALBWW010000007.1, read as the reverse complement.
TGTGTTACAATTGCAGTAAATGAAAAAAATAGGAAAAAAGCGGTAGATGACCACAGACTACAATTGCTGGTACAGTAATTATTATTATTATTTTATTAATATGGCTACAATTATATATGACTGCGCAGACCACAATTTTAAAACCGTGGTTAGGCCTGTTGAAAAATAAACTTTGAAGCCTAGCAGAGTACTCCATTGATTGCTACTTATTTTAAGTTCAAATCAATTTCCATTTTACAATTGTTCTATTGAATATTATTGAGCCTTGGGTTCCACTATTTCAATCAAATGTGAAAAGTCTAGATAATTAGATGCTAAACTAGATTTATTATTAAACTAATGAAATCATCAGGGCATGTTACACAAAATTAGTTCAACATTATAATCATTAGGAAATAAATTTTATTATATTGATACTTACTCAGGATCAAGATAACCTAGCGTGCCAGCTGGGCGAGTAGAGACATGAGAGTCAATGTCGTTTGCAAAAGCTCTGGACAGTCCAAAGTCTGAAATCTTGGCTTGCATGTTTTCGTCTAGTAAGATGTTGGAAGTTTTTAAATCTCTGTGGATTATAGCTGGCTTACATCCATTATGCAAATAGTCCAATCCTGTATTTCCAATAATCATCACATACCTAGCTATTGGTAATAGGAAAGAAAGAAGAAAAAAAAAGCAAAAGGAAAATGGACAGCCATGACCCATGAAGATAAATAAAATAACTCATGTTTGCATACCATGTGCTGTATCCAGGGCAATTTGAAGTCTCTCATTCCATTTCAAAACATTTGAGTTTTCTTCTGCAAAAGAAGTTTATAGATATTAATATCTTTCGGTCGGAGCTTTAATTAAGAAAGATCATGCAGTTGTGCAATAAAATTGTCATGCATCAAGCATATCACAAATTGGACATATAAGTATGTTTATGTTGGAAAGTGATATATATGATCTTATTCTTTGAAAGGAAGAGATTTGTTTATGATCTTGGTCTTACAAGGGCGTTGTATCATACAACTCTTGGGAAAATAGACAAATTCACAACAAAAGCACAAGAAGAAAACAAATAAAATAACAATAAAAAACACAATATTTAATGTGGTTTGGTCTCTCTGACCTATGTCCACAACTCGTAGAAGAGATAAAAAAAATACTCCACTAATAAAAATATTAAATTATAACTTTTGCACGGCTAAAGCTGCAAACCTTCCTCACAAACTCACCATTAGAATGGATAAAAAAAATACTCTAGAAATAAAATATATTAGATTACAACTTTTTCACGGCTAAAGCTGCAAACCTTCCTCACAAACTCACCACCCAATAACCCAGTAACAACCTCTCTCAAGTGTTTAGGCTCTCTCACTTAAGTGACGCACTATCCCAATACACAAAAGGCTTATTTATATAAGAAACTCCTCTTGGGCTTCTCTAACTCTAGTTATGTGGGACTTGGATCAATTACATAACAACAACCTCTACTTCTATAGAGCTCCTAGAAAAACTCTAGAATCATAACATACACAAGTCATAAATATATCATAAATACATAGCAAAGTTACCAAGTTTGTAATACTCTCTAGTATGTGATACGGGTATGGGTACGGGTACGCAGTACGTTACTTCCTGACATTATGATCTCAATAATTTCATCTAGTGCCTAAATTTATGGCTCTAGTGCCTTGTTTTATGGAAATAAATTAGAATTTAATTTTAATCCACTGTCAATGTAAAGTTTTTTTACACTGTCATCCAATGATGTTTTAGCACATCATTAAAGAGTTAGACTTTCTAGTTAGTTATTATGATAGTCAAACTCTTTTAATGATGTGGTAATACATGATTGGATGATAATGTAAAGAAACTTTATACTGACATTGGATCAAAATTAAACTCAATAACTTATGCACTATAAGTTTCATAAATTAATTTCTAACAGTTTATTAAAAAAAAATAGAACAAAGCTTAAACTGTATGTAAGTACTTTGCTTTGCTTGTAGTCTTTCTTTCGATGTATTGTTTGCCCTTCTTGTGTGAATTTTAGAAAAAAATTTGTATTTATTGTTGCTTTCCTTGACATAAGCTGCTGGAGATGCCACAAGAGGTTCTTACTAAAGGACAATTAATATGCCTATTGGTTCTATTAGTTTTATTTTACATCACTATTATAAGCTATTCCCTTTAGTTGCCTTTTTGAAATCTCATTCTAGCCTTTCCTGTCAGGAAATAGACTTTTAACTCTTCAAATGTGCTGAACAATTTTGAAAACTAAGAATCATGAAATAATAAAAGGGGCCTTGATAAGATGTGTTGATTGCTTTGTTGTTTTGTAACAGATATGAAAAAAGTGAAAGGAAACTAGTGACCCAAGATAAATGAGAAACTTAATTAACTTTTATGATGGTCTTATATCATAGCAAAGTTAATTTTCATCTAATTTAAATATATGCCATTTTGTCTGTTATGGTAAGATAGCGAAATTGAAAGCTCTTAGTAAGTTATGTTATGGTGAGCATGGCTTAACAAACCTGACAATTGTTGTTGAAGGTTCCCCTTTGACATATATTCGTAAATAAGTGCTTTAGTGTCACCTTCGTCACAGTACCCCACCAGAGAAACCAAGTTTCTATGATGAACAATCATCAACAATTTGGTCTGCATTTCCATGAGAAAAATGTTTTATATCACAACTGAATGAAAAATATGTTGCTGTATGAGTTTAAGGAAAATGTTAAAAAAAACCCTAATGTGATTGTTGCATCTAACCTCTGATTGGAATTCCTTATACCCTTGCCTTGATGACAAAGATAGTAACTTTACGGCAACTCTTCTGCTATCTTGTAGAGCACCTAGGTAAACTTTTCCAAATCCACCTTTTCCAATCACTGTTTTGAAATCATTGGTGATACTAACAATCTCGGAGTAAGGAAATGCTTGATTTCTTGATTTCAGCTGCTCATTTTTCTTGGATCTTGGAGAAATCACTGGACCAATGTAGATAATAACAATTACATACCACATAATAGTTCAAAAAAATGTTGTGGCTTTCGATTCTCTCTTTTTCTATGTGAGCTCAATATTGGCTGGAATGCTTGAAATTATAATGAATATTTCTAATACAAAGAGAATATTAAGGATAAAAGTGAAATAAAAAAGAAAAAAAATAATTCACTTGGAAATTGAATTAAATTTTACTAGAAAGAAATCATTAAGGAAAGATTATTGAATCCTTAAACGATATTATCATTGTCAGTATCGCCTGCAAGAATAAAAAAATCTAATGTGTTTTTTTTTCCTTTGTTCCTGATCTTTTAAATTTCCAAAAACAAATTCTGTCATGGAATAAGACTATAGTAATTTGAAATTATACAGATGGCGAAACGCAGATATATATGAAGAAGATTGCATAGAGAGATCAAAGTGACAGATAATACTACAGCGGCAGTTATGCTGGTGATGATATCTAATGTGCTATATTTTAATCAATCAATGCTAGCAGATAGTTGTGTTGTTTTAGAGGCCACGAGATCTTATGTTTGCACAAAATTAGAAGCTAGCTCTGTGGCTCAAGTGAGGTTACTGTTGTAATGCTTGTTAGTGGTTGAGACTTTTCTTAGGTAGTCTAGGCTACGACTGATAAGAAAGATTAACTAAAGTACTTTTTTATGTAAGTAAGCATGTAGATTTCTTGTTTAAGGAGTGTATCCCCATGCTGGTTGTTAAACCAGTCTGCTGTAAAAGCATGGGCAGTAAACCAAGTTTACACTCAATGTCTTTTGTATAAAACGTGTTTGTTTATCAATGAATATCAATCTGGTTTCAGCCCAACAATGCTCCTCTATTTGGAATCCTGTTACAAGTGAACGTATCAGATAAATGATATATTTTCTTTCGTAATTCACTCTTGATGAGGTCTGATATATTTGATATTAAAGATTGAATTGGTAATTAATTTGATGAATTAAGGTAGGTTTGATGTTAAAGGTTGGTATTTATCTCGCATCTAGAATGCTATAGGGATCAAACTTTATAAATTTATGGTTACTATATGTCTCTGAAGCAATTTGCAATGGCTACAAAATTCTGATATGGATACAACAAGCTAACATGCATCCTCAATCCCCCCACTACCTTGTAAAAAAAAAAAGCTTAGAACACTAAGCAGGGATCTCAAGCTAATAATTCACGTAGATGCTCAGAAAGTGGCCTAAAATGTAAGTCGGTGAAATGGACTACAAATTCATAAAAGCTTGAAATTTGCAAAATAACGGTTGCAAAGATTACTGCCAAAGATTCAAAAAGAAGGGAACAACAAAAAATTTGAACTTAATGATCTGTAAGCCGGACATGTAATAATATTATGGAAATAATTATGTGAGTATACCTCTAAAAATTTTCCTTTTGAATCTCCAGACCATCATGGAAACTATGATCACTATTATGAGGACTGCTACAGGGGCTGCTATAGATGCAGCCAGTGGGACAATAGACTTCTTCCTGTTGCTTTTGCATGAACCTATCTGACACGGATCGGGATTTCCATCCAAACTGACATGTACGCAAGAGTGTCAGTTAACATATAACTGATGATGAGTGAAGAATTTTGAATTGATGTAAAATGGAACTACATAACCGTGAAGAGTACTAGTATATTTTAAAGAGAAGTAAAGGCAAAAGAAGAAAGAAGGGCAAAGTCTTCTCAGAAGTCTCACATATTTGGTATTCTAGCTGTTGCTTTTCAGAAATAGTTACTAAATATTAATTGTAGAAGTTATTAGAAAAATGGGGAAACTGAATAATATTTTTGTGTTTCCATTTTTAAATTTGTGAATTTATTAACTCTTAGTGCTAAAAAAACAAAAAGCCTCTCCAGAACATATCCTAACATTACTTTTTTAAAAAGCCATGAAATTACTAACAATTATTGAAAAGTAGCATTCGAAGAACTGACCAAATACTACCAAATCTTTATCAAACTCTAGAAATGATTAGTTGAGCTTATAGTAAATAGACGCCACTCAGAAAATCTATAGAAGCTCACTAAAAATCCATTATCGGTAAAGAATGAGACTTACAGGGGGGAAATAAAAAATTGCCAAGAAAGTTAGCAAAGTCAAATTTGCACATTTTTAAGGACTAGTTATATTATAGTTTCATATAGTTATAGTCTACGAGCAAACCTCAACTGCAAAGAGTTATTTTTTGACTTCGACTTTAGAGCCTCCGGAATGGATCCTGTGAGCTTATTCCCTGTCAAATTACTGCAAAGATGTTGTGACATGTTAGATATATTACGATAGTACGAGACCTGGAAAGTTTCCGTGACATTGTTTAATCGTCACAACTTACAGGATCTTTAAATTTGGTAGTTCTGCAAAAAAAACTGGCACCTCCCCTGTCAATTCGTTGTTTGACAAATCCCTGCAACATGACAGTTATCATTATTATGGTCTTGACAACTTTGGCGCTTGACAACCTCTATAATGTCCTGTGAGCAGACAGAGTGAGAGTGGCCATGCTAGTTCATGCAAAGTGCTTGGATATTGAAATCAAACGACAAAATATATATAAAATTTGAAGGTAAAAACTTACAAGATCTCTAAATTTGTGAGATTGGAGAATGAGGCAACTATATCGCCTGCCAATTTGCTTGAGCTCAAGTTCCTGCTTGAATTTTATTAAGAATAAAAGGTTTTCCATTGTAAACAAAACAAAAAAGCAAAGTAAAAAAGGGGATATGAACCATACTGATATATGATTACATGCAACAGAATTATGTCATTTAATACTTTGGAATGGCGGGTCTATCATTTAGTTATTAGCTACTAATATAATAGATAACTACAGATAATTTCCACAAAAACAACCTTTGTTGACACCCTTGGATGTTTGATAAGATCAGTACTCACAATGTAATGATTCTTGGATTGTCCCCAGGGCTGCAAGTCAAACCTTCCCATGTAAAACTAATTGGTCCACAGGGGTCTCCTTGCCAATTGATTCTGGGGATCTTATATTTATCTTTGATGTGCCGGATAGCATCAACTGTTGTTAATTTGCAGTAGTAACCAGAATTTCAGTGTTGTTGAGATTATGAACAATGTAATTAAACAAAATTTCAGCTGGTGGGGCACATATTGAATGAGAATGCACGGAAAAAATGGAGAGGAGAGAAGGGAGTACTTAAATCGATTAGAAGAGAAAAATTAGGAGAAAAATTATTTAGAAACTAATTTATTTTTATTTGCTAATAAATATGTTATCTATTTTTTATATATTAGTTTAATGAAAATTAGTCAAATATGGGGTTTCTTAAATTTTTATAAAAAAAATGAAGATATGAATTATTTCAAAAAGAAAATTCTGTTTTCTTTTGGTAATTAAAAGAAAATTCTTTATCAATAATATCACTACGTATGTAAGACCCTAGGTGAATGATGGCATGGACATATAGATATCAGTATGTAGGAAAATACTATAAAGGATTCTGTGTCATAACTTGAGAAAGAGAATAAAGAAAGCTACCATCTTCTTGTTGAGTGGTTGAATTTGGCTGAGGTAGTACTCTATAAATCTCGTACGCATTAAGTATGGCAGGAAAATCAGAATCAGAGGTGGATTTAATCGAAATATTACGAACACCCTCCTCTTGGGTAATATGCTGAACTATGCTATAGGGCTGCCAATAATATAGAATGAGGGACTGTGTGTGAGCATCATCACCATTAAAAGTAATGTCCATTATCCTTTTCTGATTACCTGCCCTGTCCTCAAAGTCAAAAAAATGAAGGTACACATAATATTCATAAGTGTCGAAGTAACGAATGATATCCAATGAACTGGACGGATTGGCCTGGACTGCAGTGCTCCAAACTTCTGTCGGCAGTTTGTAAGGATCAAGAAGTTCATTCAAATCAATAGCTGCTGCCGTTTTGATTGGCGACGAATTATTCAATTCTTCATCGAACCAAGACCTACCGTAGATATCATCCGTGTACCTATCATACATGATTTTTTCCAACAAACAATATTGATTACTGATTAGCTTTCACATTATTATAAAATCAAAGTATATATTATGGTTAAAAATAAAACAATTACACAAGTCATTTAAATTTGGTTAAATTATGTTGGCTTTTTCTGATGTTTAATTGGATAAAATTACACCAACCTCACATCTAAAAATTACGATGGCCTTTTACATTTTGAATTTTTAGCATATATATATATATATATATAAACTTGAGTTTAATAAATGTCATTAATTCAAAATTTAAGTTAGTATTTTTATCCCCTTATAATTTTAAGATAGGTGTACTGCTTTGAATTTTATAAATTCCATTAGTGATTCTTTAAGTAGCCCAAATTTCTCCTCATGACTTTCAAAATAGGTATATTGAATACTAACTTAATCTAGATTAAATAATTTCTTTTGGTGAAATCATGATTAATCCCCGCTCGAGCGTTAGCTCGGCTTTAGACTTTGTTCACAATGTGCTTTCAGTAGGTTTCAAATCCTTACACTGTAGGTAAATATGCCTACATGAAACTTAGTTTGACAATTGAATCACACATTGTGGTTTAATCTAGACTAAACTTAAGTTTAATATCATCAGTAAGCTTCTAAGTAGTTCAAATTCCCTTTATAATCTAAGTTATATCAGCCAATCTAGTATTATTTTTCATAAACTTTAAATTATTAATGCTACAAAAATAAAAACAATAAATACATGATAACTAGTATGCATGTTATACCAGATTAGGCCATAAGGCCTAACTCGTACCCGCAAAGCCCAAAACTTTCAGGGCCCAGCAAATAACTCATCCTTTTCAAATGGGTCCCTCTCAAGGACACCCATAGTCAACCCCCTTTTAAAGGTCCAATCACCTTAAATGTGGTGCTTGAGAGCCTGCGACACATCAGCAAGTGATCCACTATAGTAGACAAAGGTGACCACTTAGAAAAAACTTAGCCCCTAATATAAGGTATGACTCCATCTAAGAAAACACACTTTGGAAAACAGAGACTAACTTAAGCTTCAGAGTACCTTCGCAAGTACTCACCCTCGGTTCCTGATCAGAGCACCAAAGTTCAAAGACCCACCAGAGAAGACCAAAACATTGGCGCCGTCTGTAGGAACTCAATAAATCGTTTTCCCTACACTCTACCCACATTTTTCCTCCTGACATCGATAACCTCTACGAGAAAACGACACTAACATGGAGGATGGTGCAGAAGCTTTAGTAACATTGTCGCTATGGTACCCTCCCGACTCCCTCAAGAGGTGATATACCGTCAGATATATGCCTTGCAACGTCAACTAGAAGAGCTCCAACAACACAATAGACCATACCAGCAATATCAAGAGTACCAAACTGTGAGCTACATCCCTTACCCACCCTATCATTAACACTATGAGGCCAAGCACAACCGCATCATACCTTTGCACCCCACCGTGGCAACTCCGAGACGTATTACTGCCCCTTAAGTGAGCAGTGTTGATAAGCAACTTAGTCGAATCATGAATAGCCTCCACCTGATCCTGGTCACCGCTGGCCAAACCTTCCCACTCGGGATCCTCAACCGACCTCCAATCCCGCTCCTAGTACAGACGAAATTTGGTTTTGCTACCATCTTTAGTCTTAAAGAATGGGACCCTGATGTGCATTCCATAACACAAAAAAAGCCATCTTTAAAGTTCTTGTATGAATCCTCAAAATGAGTCATGATCCTCTTCCTAGCCCTAACAGAAAAAGATATCCACGTCGCTCCCTTCTCCCGAGTAAGGGATTTGACAAGGAAAAAATAAAAGAATGCATCCATAGTCTAGATATCCTGCATCTTTTCATACACTAACTCAAACCCACGAAAGAACACCCACGCGTTGGGGTGAAGTTGGGTGGGGCTAGCGTTCAACTCGTTCAGCACCCCCATGTGGAATTCGATAAAGGGGAGCCTAATCCCCAAACATGTAAAAAAACATCTCGTAGATATAAAAAAAGTCATCTTCGTCCCTCCAAGGATACAACAAACTCGCACCTAATCCTCGCACCCTCGGTACCTAACCTCCTTATAGTCCAACCCGAGACCCAATAAACCATCAGGACATTCCAAGCCACCATTCATGACTTTGTCCAAAGTCACAGTTGAAGAGACTCCCAAAACCTCCAAGTCCACCTACTCGAACACGCGCTAGTGACCTCCCGCAGTTTCCCCTTTGCGACCACCTTGCTCCCCGCGAGCCATCCGCAAACAGGAAACCTATAGAAAATCACCAACATCCACACTCAGAAGAAAATAAAAAAACCCCTCCCACTAAACCAAGCTATCAATTAATTTGTATGGGACTTTGTGAAGATTTTGTGTAGAATTTGTTTCTGCAAATATTATTGTACTATGGTTTATGCTAATTAAGTCACCTGAGGAAGATAGCATTGTTTTCGATCATGCCAAGGTTAGGTCGTGTCATGAGATCTAGAGGCAGTAAAGTGGACGGGGCTTGATAAATAGAACTGTCCAAAGGCCATAGTTCCAACAACGAAATGAAAGGTACCCCAGCTTGGTCGATTTTTACAAGACAGACATCGATGATGCCTGTTGAGGTAAAATGAATAACCTCGGCTCGAAGAACGTAATCAGCATCATCATTCAAGTCAATTGTCGACCAATAATTGACGCCAAGATACAAATCAAAAACTGGCACTTCATTTTTGTTGTCATAGTTTCCATATGCGAAGAAAGCCCTGATGAGATATTTCTTGTTCTTTCCTTGTTTGGGTTTCAAGGTATAGCAATTCCTCATCCCATCTGGAAAGCTTCTCAATGAGTTCAGCTGGTTTCCAATCTGACTTACATTGTCAAATCTGTGATTCGAGGATACATTACAAATTTGGCCAGATTGGACGAACTTTGTATCATCTGCCTGATACTGCATGTTGGTCGTAGTGTCAGTGTAGTCCTCGTTTACCCCACAATCAATGCTTATGACACCTACAATTAATGTTTGAAGCAAAGAAAATTTTCAGAGTGAATGTCTCATTGGGCTCAACTGCTAAAATCATTTATAGTAGGTACAAAGAACAAGATTGAATTTTCTCTATTAACTTCGTAGTTTAAACAATTAATTAGGTAGCTAATTGATGATAATGATCAAACTATATGATTTATTTTTGTTTTTCTTGTTAAAAAAATTAAAATTTAAGAGATAAACTACACTCACGTGCAATTTACAGGCTTAATTATTCCATTAAAAACTTGATGGAGAAAAGCTATAAATAAAAGAAACATAATAAGACAAAGTGATGAGACCTATCTTTTTTTTTTCAGTATCAGTACTCATCAATTGTTATTTATATTTAATAGATTTTTAAATATTAATTTTAAAACGAACAGTCAATAAATTTTTGACAACTCATTTTAAATACCATAAGGTGAAGTTATACATTTCAAATCATATATTAGCTAAGTGAAAATGAATAAAAAGAAGTCTGAATTCAAGTAGCACAAGTTTTTTAGGAGGTCATAGCCTTCTTTTGTACTAAAATAAAAGGTCATTTGAATTTTCTCAACATAATAAATAAAATATTTAATCATTTATGAAATGAAAATATATATAGACTAATCATGACTCTATTTTTAGTGTTATTTCAATTAATTTTTTATTTGTACTAATGTTTTAAAAATAAGACCGATTCTTAAACTAGCAAAGTAATATGTTTAAAGTTTAAAGGTTGAACTGGGATGGACTAAAAGTTTATACACACTTATATATTTTTATAAATACACGACAATATAAAAACATAATATACATAGTTAAATATATAAATAAAATTATATAAAACATTGAAATATATCTATAAAATTATCAAATTAATTCATAACACATATAATAAGTCAATATATTATAGAAATATAAAAAAAATTACATATAATTTTCACAAATATATTTTAAAATAGATATTTATGTATTTTTTTAAAATATAAAATATTTGTATAATAAAAAAAATATAAAGATATAAAACTCATTCACTTCAATTAATAAAATGTATAAATTTTAGCATTTCAGTTAAAAATCAATTGCATTAAAGTTTGAAAACAATAATATAAAACACTAAAGAAGGAGCAATAGTGGTCTCGTGGTGAAACTTTATACTCTTGTCACCCATGTTTGGGATTGAATTTCAGCTTGCACCTTTCGTTCACAACAGTTCACCGATCCAAGGACTGATTTTTAACAAAGCAATTTCTGATGTTGGATCAGACCGGCCAGAAGTCCCATTCCCAATTAAATCGGCCTGTCGAGTGAGTCCAGTCCAATTTTCATAACTACAGTAAGAACACATTTTTTTTTTTCCTTTCCAGATAACACATGGATTTTCTCATCTTCCACATATTAAAAAATTATAAAATTAGAAACGTGGTTTGTTGTGCAGGTTGAGGCCGTGATTCATAACTTAGCATTTTTAATTGAGTAATGATACTTATACTAAAAAAAATTTCATAAAATCTTTACAAAATTCTATGCAAGTTATTTGATTAAGTTTATGTCTCATTATAATTTTTTTTTATTTGATCAAATAGCTTGCATGAATTTTTATAAAAATTTTGTGAAAATTTTTTTTGTGTAAATATTATTATTCTTTCTAATTTAATGCACAACCATGCATTATGAATTTTAGTGAAAATAAAAATGGGAAAAGAGAAGGGCCAAAATAAAGAATAAAGATTAGGAGAATCACTCATATTAGTTCGTTAGAGAAAAATATTTTCATTTTATTTATAAAAGAAATTAAGTAAGAATTAAATTAAATTAATTAATAATTTATATCTAATTAATTACATATTAAATATTAAAATAAAGATAAATTATTAATTAATTATATTTTAATTATGAATTAAATTAATTTAATATTTAATTAATTTTTCTAAGAATCAAATAACTTTCTACCAAATCAACTTTTTTAGTTATTTTTTCATAAAACTTTAAGAAAACAAGTGTAAAAAAAAGTGGCTTCTATTTTTTTTTTTTTTTTGTAACAAAGTGGCTTCTATTCTAGTCTTTACTCCCATGCAAAAATCATTTTTATATTAAAATAATAATATATAATACTTAAAAAATAAATAAAATAATTTTATTAAAAATTCACTTAACGGTATAAATTATAACTTTTGCTTAAGAATAACTTAAAATCTCCCATAAAAAAAAATAAATAGACCGAGTTCATTAGTTTAGTTTGTTTAACGGTCCCAACTTGACCTACAGCCACAAGGCTCAAAATTGGGTCATCCTCCTCCCAAAAAACCACATAACGTTAGGCTAGTTAGCATAATATATGTATGTAGAATGTAAAATGGCTCCGAAGAATTCATCCCCAAATGCTTCAAATACAGTTTAGGTTCATACCTGAAACATCAATATCGGCAAGCTTCCTATCAGCCCGTTCGTAGTTTTCCACAGCTAGTAGCCTCCAGTTTCTAAGAGCATCAATAATGATGAATGAAGCACATACTGTTAAAACCAGAGCCCATTGTAATGCCCTCTCCATGTTTGAAACTTTGAGAAAAATAAGAAGACAAAACTAGGAGAGCATAAGTTGATATCCACTCATGCAGAAAACCAGATTCTTTGGAAGGAAGAATGGTTCCGATTTCATAAGCCGAGAGCGAGAGCAAATTAAAGAGGTAGGCTAAATTTCTATTCGATTATTTATTATGGGCAGTAAGGTCATTTTCTCTTTTGGGGATTCTTACACGGCATTGAACAAGTGGATTCTTCTATGCAAATAAAAATCGTTTTTTTTTAAATTTTTTAGAGAATGTACAAAATTAACATGAAACTAATTTTATTTGAAGTATTAAAATTACTTCTTTTTATAAGTATTTTTTTGTAAATTCAAAATTTTAATATTATATAAATTCTTTAACTATTAGCTCAAGCTTGCTTATCAAACTCCTCCTAGTATGTACTTAGTCCTTGTTCTAAGTCTGTTTTTTTTTCAATCTTATTTGAAACTCGTGTCATCTAAACTCTTTATGTTACATAAGTTTCTCAATCGTTGAGCTCAAACTTTCTTATCAAACCCCCCATTGTAGGTACTTGAATAAAGGTGTCGAACTCAGTTAAATAAAAGAATCGGTTCATTTCATAGTTTGTCTCATTAGTGATGAACCAAGTCATCTCCTAAAAGTCATGGATGCATATTTAGTAAAATCAAGAGATTAATAAAAAGGGAAGGATTGTATGATCAAATACAGAATTCAATTTGAACGTGAGATAGAATTAGGTAAACAATCAATCAAAGGAAATTAACTAATATTGAATTTAATTCATCATTAACCACTAAGAATCCATTCAAATGCTAATATATTTCTTCGTTTCATATTACTTCAAGAAGCTAATCCGTTTCTTGGTTTTAGATTACTTAAAGAAACCTGAAAATGAAATAATTGTGATACATACTAGGATTGTTATCATTAGGCATTTCTCTATGTTTGTCTAGTTTTGCATTGGCATGAGTAAAGAAAAGTGGAACCAAGGCAAGCCATACCCATACGTTTAAGATGACACTCCATTGTGGTTCTTTCTCCATGTTGCCTGTCATGTATGGGAAGCTCATGTTAGTCACAAGAACAAGAAGACCCAGAAGAACCGCTTTAATCTTGATTTATAACTAAGAATATCTCATAATTGAGACACACGATTAATAAAGTTAAGGTAAAATTAGAAAGTAGAAAGTATAATGATATTTCTGACATCTACGAGTAAACTTGGTCGGGATACTAGTGGGGGAAACTAGCTATATATTAGGTTAGTAGCTTATTAATTAATGAGCTCTGGTCCTGCATTTTATTGGTCTTCTTAAGTTTTTGGTTGTGTTATTTGAGTTTGAAGCGTGAATAATATATAAGTTTACTTAGTTATAAAGTTTTGATGCTATGTTAAAAATGAACTATCTAAATAATTAAAATTGTTAGTCGTGATGGCTGGATCAAGAGACTCAGGACAATCCTTTGTTGACAATTGTGATGCAAACTTGACGAGCGTGTAATGATATCGTTGTGTGTAGAGACAGGGGTCAACCAAGTAGGTATATAATATCAATAGACCATCACGAGAAGAGAGGGAGGCTTCGGTTGGCAGTTGGGAGTAATAAAATGAGAAAATGACCGAAAGAGTTTGAAAATACTGATTTATTTTAAAAATTAATTAAGTATTTAATTAATTTAATTAATAATTTATATATAATTAATTAATAATTTATTTTTATTTTAATATTTAATATGTATTTAATCATTTTTAAATAATTAATTAAATTAGTTAAATACTTACTTAATTTTTAAGATGAATTAAATAAAAATTACCTTTCTTAAGTTGTCTATTTAAGTCATTTTTCCTAGTAAAATTGTCTTGTCAGAGTTTGGTTCTCTCTGCACATCTACAATCGCATATTTATTTGGCGGAGGTGCCACTGTTTAAAAACTTATACATTGAATTAGAAAGGACGACAATTTCGCGTGGATTTAATTTTAATAGTAAAAAATTTTATACTGTTATTTAATTATATATTAACACATCATTATAAAAATTAGATTTTTGAGGTAGTTATTATGATAATTAAATTTTTTTAATAATTTGATAATACATGATTGAATGACAGTATAAGACAATAGATTAAAATTAAATTCATTTAGAGTTTAATTTTGATTCACTATCAGTGTAAAAATTTTTTACATTGTCATCTAATCATGTATTGCCACATCATTAAAAGAGTTTGACTATCATAGCAATTACTTAAGAAATCTAACTTTTTAAAGATGTGCTAAAATATCATTGAATAATAATATAAATATAATTTACACTTATAATAAATTAAAATTAAATCCATCGTATAATCAATTTTGTTGACTTTCTTATTTTGTAGCAATCATTTACTTTTGGTATGTACTGTTTGTTAGGTTGTATAGTGATTGTGATTCTCATATAAAACTACAATAATTCTCATAAAATAAAATAAGGTTTACTATTATTCAATTATTTAGAGAGAAAATTGTGAGAAGTACTCTAAGAAACAAATACGATTACTCTATTTGTCATGAACTTTTTTCCCCTTAAACGCCAATGATTTTCATGGGTTCTTACTTCTTACAAGATCCACCACAGACAAATGTCCCAGTGCAATCTAATCTCATCGTCATAAAGAGAGCAGTAAATTTAAGATGATCAGAAGCAAATATCTAAAATTTAATATTCAGTCAAGTTACAGCATAGGGGTATTCGAAACAGTTAATAATATTCTGGCATCGCTTGTATTTTGTTCGACCAAAATCCCCATTTGCAAACGCAAATAATTATGTGAAAACCAGTAAGACATGGGATGTTGTCTGTCACTCTGTAGTCTGTTGTGTATATTGCTGCCATGTAATAAAACATCATTTTATTTGTGTTTGGATTGAGGTTACCATAAACAAAATTTGAATTCTCTGAAGTGTAAAGTGATTAAGTAGAGTTCACTTATATTTTATTGGCACGTTCCTGAAGCAGTACCACTAATCTGTGCACACTGCACGCTCCAGCGTTGTTGGTATGCATAGGTTTCCAATATATAAGGTATTTGAATTGAATAATGCTACACAGCCATAAAAATTTGATAGAATTTTAGTCAGAATTTATTAAGATTTAAGGATAATTGTTGGATAAGTTAAAGTGATGGGGATCATTCATCCATCTAAAAGTCATGAACAATAACAACTCCTTTTGACGAATTCTGACAAAAAATACTAGCTATCTAGTGTTTTCCATTTGAATTTCCAAGATATAACGGATGATGCAGTGTTTTGCTTTTGATACACAAGTGACCGAACAGAAAGTACAAATGCAATAAATCCCACTCCAAGAAACCCAAGAAAGTATCTTGGAAATGGCATAGGCCAAGTGCAACCTGCTAGAATTTCAAACTTGTATGCATTATGTGCCAACAAACATTACATGACAGTTATATATTTATTACTTTTAGAGACAATAAAATGGACTCAATTCATTCAAGATGAGGCAGTCCAGATCACA
This sequence comes from Styphnolobium japonicum, assembly GCA_023212625.1. Classification (NCBI taxonomy): domain Eukaryota; kingdom Viridiplantae; phylum Streptophyta; class Magnoliopsida; order Fabales; family Fabaceae; genus Styphnolobium; species Styphnolobium japonicum. The sequence continues at coordinate 4,631,815 of JALBWW010000007.1, read as the reverse complement.
CTGAAACCAATTTCAATCCAGATTTGCAACAATCAGATGGTACATGGGGGGAAGACTCATACTTCTCTTATTTTTTTACATAACATAGCTGGTTTTGAGTATTTATATATCATGGACCATAATTGTTTTGAGGCCTAGTTTCAGTAGATGAAGCAACACAGCACTTGCATCAAGACCCTGGAGGGGCAGCAGTACAACACGTACACTGAGGACACATTGGTTCTGTAAAAGCAAATTGGAGACCAACATGGAAACCCATATCAGAAATTATAACTTTTGTCGTAATGATCAACAACCTGTAACCATAAACAAAAATAAGGAGGTGATTGGGTTTAATTACCTGGTGGAGATGGTGCTACTTCACTTGGCTAAGTTGAAGACAAGACCAATCCAAAGATGAAAAAAGTCACCATAGTATACCAAGTGTAATTGCCTGCCATTGCTTATAGAAAGACAAGTGTCTGATAGAAATAGAATCCCGAGATGATCCAAATTTCAATGTGGTGAAGCATATTTTATCCTAGTCTGACAACCTTAATTTGGATATAATTATTATGGCCGTCCTGAGGGTACTTCCATTTGAACTTGAACGCTGAATTTCTAGGATAGTGGACAATAGACAATGCAAATTTCAGTCGTCAGATGGATAAGTTAGAAAATTTCATTGACTTCATATATTTCTTAGTTTAACGTACTCCTCGAATCAAAACCTAATGTTCACTCAATATAACATATTAATTCAAAGAGAAAAATGTTTAAGAGGCAATGTTCCGGCATTACTTGTGTTTTGAACCAACTGGAAACACCATTACATCATTATTTTATAGGGAAAATATAACAAGGAACTCATTTATTCTTTTGAGTTCTGCTTTTTTGATTATACATACTGTCATATATGTATGGGAATATCCATTTTATGCAAAACAACTGATTCGGAAAAACAGTAATGTTATTTGCAGTCATAATTTTGAATTTATTTTTATACAATTTCAGTCTATGCTATCTAAATTTGAACTTTTGACCTCACTACCCAAAAATGATGAAAAAAATAATACCAGAGAAACTTTCTATTAGGTTCTTGCTTGTCTGCATTCTGTTTCTCTGCACAGGCGTTCAAGCTTGGATTGTAGAGTCTTTTTTTCTCTCTCTTTTTTGTTTTGAAATATGAATATTTCCTAAATTAAAAATAAATAAATAAGCGTAATATTATGTACCGGGTCATGATTGAACCTTGCCAAACCAGAGGAAAAATATTTCACAAAGGACCTTCACTACAAATATTATTTCATACAAGAATCTTCTACCACCAAAACACAAATTAATGCTACTGCAGCTTAATAGGAGAATTTCATATGCTCCACACTATAACTAGATGGTTATTATCCTAAATTCTATGCACTTCAGCAATATTCAGCGCTCCAACGTTTCACCACTTCAGCTTTGCAGGGAAGTACTGCAGCAAAAAATGACACATTAATAACAAAAATAAAAATAGGAGAAAACAACCTCTTTCTTTTTTCTATTGAAAGAAAGGAAACAAAAGTTTCCAAGCGGTGCTGACCTTTTCAATGAGGGAGAGATAGTATGGTTTGACCTTTTCAACATCAATTCGAACTTTGCTCTTGCTATAGAGGTCATATTTGCTGCAGGTGAACGTGTGGAAGAAAGTTAAGCGGAAACATTAACCAACCTTTGCCGACTTAATAGCCACCAATCCATTCACCCATATATACTTAATACAACAACAACAACAACAACAAAACCTTTTCCCACTAGGTGGGGTTGGCTATATGGATCAAACGACGTCGTTGTGCTCTATCACCCATATACTTAATAATTTAAAAAAATCATCTAATCTTACTTGAAAATGTGGAGCCATTTCAGATTCTCAACATCCTCATCATTCATCAGGTGCTTATATGCTCCTTCCCTATGTAATGCTGCAAAACAAAAGAGTGTATCAAACAAGATTGCAAATGGACCATTTGATTGGATTTTAATTAAATGTTTGGGTAATGGAACGTTTGCTTCTAAGTTGGACTTACCATAGAATGAATGGTATCTGATAATGAACAAAGCAGCTGAAGGCAGAGTAGTCTTGTTCTCCTTTGCCACCTGAAAACAACACCCAAAATTTAGACCTTTCCTTACCAATCTATGAAACAATAGCATTAAATCTCCTAACATAAATAAAACAAAATATTCTACTTGGGTTTTCCAGAGGCTTACCAGATACATGTAGTCATCATGTCCCCATGACATCATCACGTTGTTAAGTCCACTTTTCTCTGAGTAAATCCCATATTTAGTGTTGTATGCAGAATTGTAGTAGTCTGGATTTTCCTTGAAATACTGAAGTGGGAATAGAACGTATGTTAGATGTTTAATTTCCAGTTACTTATTTGTTCTCCACCAAAAAAAATATGATTGATTACCTTGTGATGAACAATGGAATCGTCAAATCTGCAACCAACTGGGAATATGTCACCTGTACGAGAATAATAAAGATTGAAGAGAATAGCTTAAATTAGAAACTTCAAACATGAAGCTATATGTAAAATATAACTTTTCAATAGAAAGTATCAACAGCTATTATGTAGATGAAACATCATAATTACCTACAACAGCCCATTGGGGAAGTCCTCCAAAACTAGGAAGCAGAAGCACCTTCCCAAGATCTGCATTCAACCAAATTGGTTAAATGATTTTGGTATAAAAAGTTCAAGATTTCAAGTAATTTCCTAACTTCCATTTCCAATTGTCCAAATTAAACCAGAAAGGCAAAACATTTAGCATAGTAAACTTCTGGCAGATAAATAGATATCTTAAAGTAATGGAGTTATGAGGTGCAACGTAATGTAATAGAGGGATCAGTAGAAACTACCATGGATAAGGCCGGTTAAGTGTAGCCAATCTTCATTTGGGTAGTCCTTCCTTATAGCTTCAGCAGTCTGGAGCAAGTGCTCAATTTGAGGATCATCCAAGTCAGGGTCACTCTCATCCACCACTTCATTAAGGAGTTCACAACATTCCCAGATGCTCATCTCTACCCTGTTCAATTTTCCATACTCCTCTCTCATTTTCTTCACCTGTATATAATTCAATGTTCAAATTAATACCATATTTCACTCCTTTATTATATTTTTAAAAGTAACCTAACCAAAGTTTTGGCAAATGTATTGTACTCATTTTTCTGGAGGAAACAAAAATTGAGATGGAAAAAAAAACTAAATTCAATTTCTCTGGTAAGATGCTTACGAAATCAAAGGATTGGTAAATGTGATTTTTTCTGTAGAAGTTCTCCACTCCTTCTTGCCTCTCACTTTCAGCATTATAATCCCTGATTTACAATGGCTTGTCACTTGTAAGATAATTCTAGCAGTGTTAAAGCATGTGAGCGTTGGGAGCTAGAGAATCTAATCAGTTTTCATTTTTAAGAATTTTAGTGATCCGGAATTGAAGTAGGCCAGTGAAATGACAAGTAGAGTATCTTCTATTTTCTTTTTACCAAATATTAATGGAAAAGACTAACAGCTTTAATCTTTTAGTTTACTTACACGAATACAAAAATATGATTGTTTTAATATAGTTTGAGACTGATTAAATACTAGTAAAATTGAATAACAATATTTCAAAATTCCAATTATCTTTATTATATTAATGTATTAAAGACAATTAAAAAATGGAGAAAGACTTGATGGGCCTGGCCCAAAGACCAGAGAAGGTGCAACAAACCCTACACCGGATTGAAACTAGAAGCAAGGAATATCTGATACTCTAACGGGCCCAAAACCAACAAAAAAAAGTTAAAAGAAAGGAAAATAAGTTAAAAACATAATAATAATAATAATAATAAACAAAGTACGGAAAGTACGAGAAATTCATGGATTTGAAGCAATTAATTTTTCTGTTTTTTTTCTTCTTCTTTTTGACATCGAAGATTACACACACCTCTAATAGCTATTCACTTATCTTCAGTAATGAAACTAAAAATAATGTTGAAAACATGTATTAAAATTAGCGAGTCGCGTTTTCTTTTTCTGTTTTTTCTGTTTTTCCTTTTTCTCTTTTTTGATAAGAAAATTTGAACGAGTGACTTTGTGAAGGCGTAAGGACGTAATAGCGAAAGTATAATTGGTGTGGCACTACAAACAGTGAATAAGTTATGCGAAGAGGTGAACCTAAATGTGTGCCCAAATGAGTTGGTCTGTGGCATCACAAATCCATCGTCTAACACCAGTTCTTTCTCATTTATGGGTGCTGTCTTTGCCTCTGCTTCAACGCCTGCAATTTTAGAAACCCAAAACTGAAAAACACTAAATTTTGTAGAAATTTTACACTTCCAAATTAATCGAGCATTTCAGGTGGAAGACAGGCAGATTTTCCGTCAGGGGAAGAATTGTACAAAATTCATGAAAACAAAAGAAAAGTCATGAATAAAATATTCATTAATCTTAAAACTAAAAAATAAAAATCACATGAATAGGAACCCTTTTTTCCCCTTTTCTTTTTGCCATTTGAGAGATAATTAAAAATGTTGCACTACAATATAGAATTTTCTCTATGATCCATAGAGAAAAACAACTAAAATTACTAAAATTAGCTAAAAATAAAGAAGGGTTTAAAAAAAATAATACCAAAGTGATCGGGTTGCTCAATGAGGATAGTCATGTTGACTCACAGAGTCTGAGGAAAACGGAAGAGAATAACAAAGAAAAGAGATCTAAGCACAATAAGAGGAGGGATTTGAGGTATGGTGGCATGGTTGGAGGTTGTTGAAAGGTTACTATTTATAGCTGGCCGGAGAGTCCTTCCCTGAGATTTGGGAGTTCCCATGTCCTTCCCTGAAAATCTCACAACTTTTCCTTTTCTTTTTCCTCATTTTTAATACAAACATGTTTATGACCTTTAAACCTCTCATTTAAACAGACATAAATAACTACTTTTTTCCGCCAAAGGCAAAGCAACCCCCCCAGTTTTTATTTTTGGTACAAGCAACCCCCCATTTTAAATCAATGGACTAAGAAAGTCCCACTCAAGTTGGCAATCTCAAAGAAGACACACAGGCTCTCAGGGAAAGAATGTGACTAGTTGATGGGTGACTTTTGTTTGGTTATTTAGGGTAGAATCTCTTTCACATTGTCATTGTTGTATTACACCTAACAATTTTTTGATTATTTTATAACATTAATCTTAAATATTGAAAACTTTCGGACAAGGACCAAAATATATTATAATTTCCCTATTTGAGGATAATTTAAAAAAAACAAATGACAGGGGATTTGTGGGGCCCACTTTGTCTAGTTTATTGTCATAACTGAGTCAGCTGTGAGTTGGAGCACAAAATATCTCCTGATGTGGGGCCCAATGACGTGGCATCCAGTCAATTTAGTACCACACGTGTTGGCCTCATAAGGCGCCGATGAGCTCATAGTTGATACTTCACTACCAGTTTTCATCACCGTTTTTTCTTATCAGTCCTCGAGGACCCGACACGTAACCCACTATCAAATCCAGTAGAAAAAATTTAAAGTGAACACAGTTTATTATAGTCATTTTATTTAATATTAAATTAAATATGTATAAAGTATAAGGTATATTATATTTACACTTATACTTAAAAAGCGTTCTTATATATTTTAATTGTTGAATAAAATGTTTATATTAACATTATCTACCTAAGAATTTACGTGAACTTAAATGCATAGAGGCTTTACACGTCCGAGTATAAGCTTACGTGCTTGTTTTGTACATGAACATATTGTAGGATAGATAATAACATCAACTGCTACATATGTTGTATAAGCTGGGGAACAAATGGAATATACCAAAATTATGTACCCTGAAGAAATGTTTTATGCTTTGCTTTGACTTTTTAAGCAAGTCTAGGTCCAGGTGAGTATATTAATGGAGAAAAATGATAATTGTACAAATTTATTCTCATTTACTCATTAGAAATTTTTATACAAGTTATTAAATAATATTTTAGTTTTGTTATATTTTTTAAAAAATAATTCAGACTATACAAATATTTCATATAATTTGTGTAAATATTTTTTTGTGTATTGTCATGGAAGGAGACAATTTCATGAACACAATGACAAAAAGCATCGGTAAAGCCGGAAGAGGATAAGGAGGAATTATTTTAATCAAACAACCCAAATCGATAAGGACGGTGAAGTTCCAAATGTAATGGAGCGCTCCAAATAAAAATTTAGAAAAAAATATAGTTTTGAATTTTGTATTTCCAATCTTTAATTTTTTTAATTTAAAAATTGAATAATTTTATATCCTTCCCCGAATGAATCAATTTAATAATTTTTTTAATTACTTAATAAAAACTATTAAATATTTTTTAAGTTGTTAATATATTAAATATTTTTATTTTTTCATTTAATATTTTTTATTTTAAATAATTAAAAATATATATTAAGAGAATATATTAAAAAACGATACCATTACTCTTAAAAATTATACCATCCTCCTCATTAAATCACGAGTGGGGTTGGTTGCCGACGGTGTTCTTGATATGGACCTATGCTTTCAATGACTCATGATTTTAATGATTTTTTTTAATGATTTCAACGTCTCGGTCTGTGATAAGCTTTAGACTATTTAATTACTTTCAATAATTCAACAGACAGTTTCAGAAACAAAAATGGCAACTTGAAAAAGGCTTCGAGTGTGAGAGAGACTGATCTCTAATTCTCTACATGTGAACATCTTTGCTGAAAGTTAATTCAATATTATATATTTCTAAAAAAAAAAGAGCCTGTGATCAAGTGTGCAACAGTGCATATATGATTTCCCTTATTCCTTATCTGTATATAACTTAATAAATGGAGTGATCAATCAAGATATGTTGTGTATTGAATGACCATTTGTCAGTTGTCACTAATTAATTTCTCATACGAACTTTTCTTCGCTTTGAAGAGTGCAATTAGAAATTCAAACTTTCACAAGAAGCTCAAATAAATAAAAAAAAGCACAAAATAATACAAAAAAATTATTGTGGGTGTCTGTCTTATCAAAGGTCACCTCTTACATCACTTCGTCAATATATGACCATGTTGCATGCCATAAACCACCTTTATCGTATCTAACTACATACATATCAATATCACGATAAATATGGTAGTGGATTAGTCGTCGGCTATAAAATCCCAGCCTTGTGTTGGATTTCGCTACGCATTATCTTATGAGCATTAACATTTAAATGAGGAGTGGGTACAGCACATTAGGCAAGTACTCCATACACAGAAAAGTGTGAAGAGAAGTTGCCGACGATGAGTCACTTTCAGCAAGCTGTGAGGCTCAGCAAGTTTGCGATGGATTTTTGTCCAGCTACTAATAAAACAAGTGCAGCTTGTACATTTTACAAGAGGATCATAGTTCCTGCGATCAAAGATACACCACATAAAATCATATTGCAGATTTGTGTAAAGACTATACAGCAGAGTAACAATATAGCTGTCCCTCAAGATTATAAGGAAGTTGCTTTCATATGCTTGAGCTTTTTATATTTTACGATCAGACTCGAACAAAATATCTTTCAAATTTGAAGTATTTTTTATGTCGGGATGAGAGTCACCTGAAGAAAACTATCTTCAACAGTGACTTCATCCGTCACCACATCCACAACATTCACCACCCAACAATAAGACAATGAGTGGGAAGCATCATTGGCCACTTCACATACCACTAAAGAAACGAGTAATGTTATTTATAAAGGGTCCTCTATTAACGGGGCTTTTTAAAGTTAACTCATTGTTTTGCACATACAAAATGGATTACAAAAATATTAGAATTATAATTAAAAATTCAAAGCCAAATAATTTGTTATCAAATCCAATTCCTTTTCCTTTAATAATATTTTCAAACACTTATTCTTATTGCTTTTATTCCGTCTTTCCATTTTGGAGCCAAAGTAAGCTTAACATGGTTATGCTACTAAAATAAGAAATGATACAGCAACTCCCCCAGTTAGCTACATGAAGAACCTGAAACAATACAATTCACGCCCTTCTGGACGTATATTATTATATCACTCAATCGAACAAGATTGCAATTTCCTGAGGTGTATAGGGAAAAAGGCAGGACCCAGTATCAAAGTTCAATAAACAAAAAATGTCCAAATGTGAAGGAGATTAATTTCGCATACATTATCAATTAATGCATTGTCTAGAATGAAAAATGAAGAACTTCATCCTATATTCCCAAAGTACAATGAGCCTAACTGATAATATCTACAAATGAAGACCAGAATAGAGCCAAACATTTTAGACCAAAGAATAGCACAAAGTTCACCATGTTTCAGCTAGGGCGGCCTGTAAGTAATAATCAACTTTTCCTGTACCTGAATATTGATAGCCATTGCAGTTTCTGTCTTTTACATCAAAATTTCATTCTTTTTGCAGGTCCTTGATCAATTATGGGATCAACAGGAGGTGCTTGGGACTCTGCTGCTTCCTGAGTTTCAGAGCCTTTCTCAGTTTCTGCAGTTGTAGGCGGAACATAGCCTTCTGGAAATGGTGGTGGAGGCGGAGCTGGTGGTAGCTGCAGCAGCAAGTTAATACTGACTTCTTAACCATAATAAAGGATGAGAGAAACTGATGCAAAATGGATAAGCATGTTGATTTTGGATAATTAAGTTATTTAGGGATAAGAGTAAACACTAATTTTGGTCATTTAAAGATATATATGACATCATATTGGTCCTTTAAAAATATACATGACATCACATTAGTCCTCCATTTATCAACGACATCAAATTAGTCTTTCAATGATAATTAATGCCATCAGTTTCATCTTTCAAGGACCAATTCGATGGCAAAAATGTGACATTTAAGGACTAATTTGATGTTGCATATATCTTTGGAGGACCAATTTGATGTATTTATAAATTAAGGACCAATGTGATGTCGCGTATATTTTAGAAGGACCAAAATTGGTGTTTACTCTTATGAATGATTATGTTATTTTTTATCATTTATGGATTTCCCCTTATTTTAGGGATCTTTCCTTATTTTTAAGGATTTTATCATTAATAAGTTATTTTTTTTAGGAAACTATATTTGATTAGGATTCAATAAGGGTTTTAGACCACCTTTGGGTTATAAATACACCTTTGTGTGTCTTATTTTATTCAGCTTTGCTATTGATTAATAAAGATTATTGAGTTTTGTTTGAATCCCAAGGATTCATTGTTCTGTTGGGATCCCGAGGATTCCTGGGTCTTGTCTGGTTCTTTTTATTGTTCCATTCTACATCAATTGGTATTTAGAGCAAGGTTCTGTTTCCATTGACCCAAATCCAATAGCCCACTCCTCCCACAAAATTCCCAATCTCTTTCAGATTGTGATTTCAATCTCAGTTGCAACCCCATAACGTCTCCATTGCCCTTCTTCCATCACTATTTGAGCAACCAAACCACCATCAATTCTTCAAGATTTCCACTTAACTAAACCACAAATTCCACCAATCTAGACAATCTTTTTGTGCTAGACATGTTGATATATCTTTCTCCATCCGCTGACCACTAAACACAGATCAAGATCAACAAAAATAGTGCCACTCTCTGCTTCTGTTGTTGAAGGCAAGTTCAAGATGCAGAATGGATAACCATGTTGATTTAGGATAATTATGTTATTTAAGGATAATTATATTATTTTTTTATAATTTCAGGATTTTCCCCCTTGTTTTAGGGATCTTTCCTTATTTTTAGGGATTTTATCATTAATAAGTTATTTGTTTTTAGGAAACTATATTTGATTAGGGTTTAGACCACCTTAGGGTTATAAATACCCCTTTAGGTGTGTCTTATGTTATTCAGCTTTGATATTGATTAAAAAAAATAATTGTTTGTTTGGATCCCGAGCATTCATTGTTCTTCTTGGAATCATGAGGATTCTTGGTTATTGGAACCCCAAGGGTTCTTGGTTTTTTGTTGGTTCATTCTACATCATAAACTTAAAAGTTGAGGGAAGTGTGTGGTAAAATTCTATTAATGTTTTAGGTTTAAACTCAGAATTGACATTTATCAACTAATTCTCAACTATTTTTAAGTTTTAGGATTGAGCCACATCAGGTAAAACCTCTGATGCATAAGTGTAAGGTTTTTATGTCATAAAAACAAGTTAATAAAAATATAAACAAACACCATCACCATCTTTGAGAAAAAAAATTATACCAGTCAAATAAAATTATTGCCAACAGGCAAAAAGATAATAGAAGTTTTTTTTTGAAAATATAGAAGAGACCAGTATATAAACATTTTACATTATTTCACAAATAAATTTCATGGATAATCAGGACGTGGGTTGTAATTCAATCTTTCCTTTACCCCCTTTCTTTTTTGTTTTCAAATTTTTAGGAATTCCCAATAGTGTGCTACACAGTTGTTCGATAAGGAAACGTGGGAAAGCTGTATCATTTCAACTTACCTTGCGTTGCAGGGATGCAAGAATGTGATCCACACGCTTAACTTCCTTTAAGTCAATTGTCTCCTTACCAACCTTTGATTCCAGCACTGCAGTCTCATTTTCAGAATCAACTGACCCAGAAAGAGGAATCAAAACTCAGTTAATGTGAACAGAAGTAAGCAATGTACCAGTTCTATGGTTATAAACTTTAACGAGAACAAAGCAGGTATGAAAAATTAGATGGAAAAGTAACAGTAGCAGTATTTCCTTGTATGCTAGCAACTTTGACATTGCACACGGTTCTGCTTACCATATCCTATCTTCTCCAACTTTGAGGCAGCGGTAGTAAAGGCCTTTTGTATATAATAGAGTGCCCTTCCCTGCAAGATCAATTACACAACCAGGATTGAACAAAACCTTCTCTCTCAAAATAAAAAGCATTAAATAAAAGAAAAGATACCAAACTGCACCAATTTTATTGGATAAAACATCCAAGTATAAGCACTGCTCATATACCAAAAATAAAAACTTCCTGCTGTACTGTCTGAAATTTAAAATGGTATACCTCAATACTTTAAACAATTAGAGCCTAATACAGCTTTTGTGCAGGGAAAACAAAAATTCAAAATTTCAGGCTTGACAAAGCTTGTTTGTTACTTTCACAATGACCAACATCCATCTCTCATGCAAAAAAGTTACTGCATATCAAAATTGTTCCTAACTTAAAAATAATCAAGAAATAAAAATACAGCATGAACTTACAATTCGAGCAGCAAAAACATTGCATAGTTGTGGTGCCTGGTATATTGAACCATCCAAGATGTAATATGCCAGCATCGGCGTAACTTTCTCAGGGCTATCTCTCTTTTGCTTGCGAATAACAAAAAGGTGGGGCTCCATAACTTCACTGAGCATATACTCTGTGCCTGTCATTTTCCTAAAGAGCAGAATAACTGTCATCCATAACAGTCCCGTGTCCCAACAAGTTTAAGTCAACAACATGAGCCATACAATACAACCAACTACTACAAAGGCACAAGATTGAGTTTCTTCTTATGCTGATGCAAATGGATTAATGGAACAACCAAATAGTCATATCTGTGGGCAAAATGAACAGAAAATACAAGATTCTATCCCACTATCCCCACCTTCTCTACTTGCCTCTCTGCAGCTTCTGCTTAAACTAATCAGATGGGAGGAGAAATAAACATATAGATATCAGTTGCATTATGATAAGTACCAGTCTTTTGTTCACATGTTTCTGGTATTGGGAAATTTCCAATGCTCATCATTCCTTCAGTCAAACCACTTAAATGTCTCTTATTCGAATAACTCACCTTAACTTAATTATCCTGGAATTACATGGACAACTCACTCAACTTAACCAAGTCTTAATTCCAATGTATCAAGATTTTTGTCTTTCATTTTAGCTTCATGTCCATCTTCAGCTACATATATATTTGTTCCATCTTTACCACTGAATATGGGTCCGTTCACATGTCTTCCCTATAGCACAACTCAAGCCATATCATGCAATTTATCCTAATGCAAAAGAAGTGCCCTTTCGCATAACAACATTCAAATTTCAAATAAAAAGCACAATTTCATTACAACCTAATTTCAGCAATAACGTAAAGACATTATCTCTGCAACTGCAAGCAAACAGGTAGAAAAGCGTAAAGCTTTAAAATTTTCTCCTTTCCACATTATCCAAGAGCAGCCAAACTCCAAACAACACTAGAAAATTTCCAGGTTCAGGAATTTCATCATCCTAATCACAAAACCCTAAAAACTGGAAACACAAATTGGATCACACAAACACAATGGCATTAGTGCATTCCACTAAAATGAAGAGGTTTGACTTGAGTCTTACGAGAGCTGAGAGACGTCGAGGGGGTGAACAGAGCGCATTCGGAGCTGTTCGTTGTTGCAGGTCCAGTCGTAGAATGGGGACAAAGCGAAGTAATCGAACACCAGGTTGCGATCGAGTGGGTACGTGTTGAGCCACAGCTGATCTCTGAAGCATATTCCGGTCATGTCCGTCCCCGGAGGTTGCGGCGGACCTCCGTCCAACATCGGTGGCCCCATTGGTGGTGGTGTCGCCATCTCGGGTTTGGTTTCGGGTCCTGGAGTAAGCCACCGTTTAAGCCCAAGCTTATGTCGTTTACTTGTTACACATGCTCTGTTTGTTCACTTCACTGTCTGAACTCTGAATTGGGTCCCACCTCCCAGTCACCGCTCGTCAAAAGACAGAGGCGCCAGAAGAAGGAGGTTTCTGTTCCCTTTTCCCTTTGTGAACTGATTAAAAAGATCGTAAGAATCACCCAGCAAAATTTGTACAGTAAATTATAGATTTTAAGTTTTCACTTAATTACAAAGGGTTTTGATTATTATAATAATTAATTTAAAAAATTTAATTTTTTTTTAATAATATACATATTATTAAATAATGTAAAATTTATTTACACTAATAATAAATTAAAATTAAACTTTATAATTAATATTTAATTGGAATTTTTATATAACTTAGACTATCTATTCAAATTTGGATCCAATAGGATCATCTTATGAAAAATAAATAGAGAAACATATATTAATAATTAAAATGTAAATTATTGTTCTATCTCTCTTTTACAAGATGATTCTGTTATAAGAGAGGATTTAAATCATATCTAATTACAAATGTGTTTTTGAGTGTCTAACTAAATAAATTATGATAATTCTATTAATTTAATTAATTTAGGTACTTTATCTTTGTCTATAAATATATAGTGAATTTTTCACCTTCTATAATCTCATTAAAGAAGTTTGAGGCACTTGCAAAATTTGCAGGTCTATAGTTTTTTATTTTTTTGTTTTAAAAACATTTATGCTTCAGTGTGAACGAATATTAAAATCAAAGAAAGGCTGTTAGTCTTTAACGCCATTGCATGCTACCAAGTCTTATTGCGACTTTGCGAGGACTGCATCCCTTGAAAGCATATTAAACTTGATCGCCAATTTCACAGCCACATTAAACTTGCATATTACTTGATCGCCAAGAAAAACTATATTGTCTCCGTAAATTATATGAAACTCAACTCAAGAAACTTTCGAAAGCTTTAAATATAACTTTGTAAATGTTACTATTTCTTTTCTTTTCTTTTTGGAGAATTACTATTTCCTTTCCCATCTGTACGACAAATTATATCAAGTTTAACAAGAAAAAAATTGAAATGATGCCAATAAAATCTTGTGCAATTATTTATAATCGTAAATTCAAAATTAATGTAACATTAAACTCTGATGATATCTGAATAGCTCTTTAAAATCAGTCACAACTTAAGGAGAAAAATACCCAACGGAATCAATTGTCAATCACTACAATAAAATGGGTATCTGACAACCTGAAAACTGCTACTAAAAGTCCTGGAAACTACTGCAAACTGGATCTTCTAACCATTCAAATCCAAATTCTACTTCCTTTCCTGTATCACACATAATTAATGTCTGAGAGAGGTTACTGCTTCGAAAGCGTATTGGTTTTTCTGACTCACACAAGTTCGTGTAGTATTGAACCTCAACACCTTTTAGAAAATGTCTCCAGCATTTGGATAGAAGGTCATCTCTGCAGCATGTAGGATTTCCTTGTCTACCCAATAACTCACGACAGAGAAACTGCATTTTTGTATAACAAATCAACAGGTCAAACAAGAATAAAACTAAAATGAAATATCTTTTTTTTTTCTAAAATTACTTCCTTCAGCTCAGCAGGGACTACCTTGATGAAATTATCACTATTAACAGAACATTCTTTTATCAGTAGAGTACTTGGATGGCAGGTCCAGAGCAATCCATCAAGAAAAGATGTGTAATCTGAAGAAGCTGAAACAGAACTTAGTACCAACTTCCTGACATTTGATGGGCGATAAATAACTTCTTGTTCTTGTAACTGTGCCAGGTTGAGGAAATTCTGTGCATTCAGAAATTCATGGCATCAAACTTCAATGAGGAATGAAAAAAGTGTTCGCACTTACTAAAAAGTTTATGTTGCACAATGACTATGGATCATGAATGAAAAAAGTGTGCGCACATTGCTAAAACTAAAAGTTTATGTATGCACAATGCGTACTGACTATGGATCATGTACATACCTCAGTATAAATATCATGCAAGTTTACTTCTATACTTGGATTAAAATTTTGCAAACAATTCCCAAGTTGATGGATACGAGAGCCATCCAGAATGCCAAAGGTAACACCGCGGATATGTAGTTCAAGTGTCTCACACTCTTTGATTGATGCACTCATAACACGCAAAGAGGGAAACACACTACCATTGCAATAGAACTGGCTGAGTTTTGGGGCATCAATCTCAACCTCCATTGGATCCTCAAATTTCCCATACAAATGTAAAGTTTTAAGATGACAATGTTGAATTCTGAATCTTCCATTGTTTGATAAGCTTAAGTACAAAGTCTCCAGCACGGGAAGTTTTGATATAAGTTCTTGCAATAAGTTGTTGGCCATGGGAATCATAGGCAAGAGGAAGCACCACAGCACCTTTATGTTCACAGTACAGTTCGAAGCATGTAGTTCATGAGGGCCACAAAGGATGAGAGTCCGAAGGTTTGGAGCATCCACCCTAAGTATTTCAACAGCTACGGCCACATATTTAAGCATGGAAAAGTTATCAAGAACAAGACATTTCATTGTGGTATGTATTTTAAGGGTGAGTTTCTCGAGGAACCGGAAGCAATTTATTAGGCTCTGGACCTGATCCTCATCTGCAACAACCCTCACCAGAGACAGCTCTCTAAGACAATGAAACTCTGCTGCATCCGTAAACAAGGTAGCAGGAAATTTACAACCCTCCAATTTGAGCTTTACCAAGGATTTTGAAGCAAAAGTGGCATGAGGTAAACTATAGCTTAGGTTTGCAATACTGATACTTAACTCTTGGACATAATTTCTCATGACCAAACGAACCCAATTATCTATGTCAGAGGCCAAACCCTCTTGGGAAAGAGTCATGTTGAGGGTGAAGCTTTCGATGATGGCCTTCTGATATTGCAGCGGGGACAAGGATTTGTTAACCCGATTCACGAACTCGTGCATACCCACTTGATGTTGCGGTGTGTTATTGGGAGAGAGAGATGGAGATTGATGAAAGGAAAAACGAAAGAGTGGGAGGGAATTCCATACTCGGAGCCAAGTTTTGGAAAGAGTAGAGACACGGGCTGCGTCTTGTATGGGCAAAAAGAAAAGGATGTGCTGCAAAATGGTGTCTGGCAACTGGGATATCTCATCGGAATCGGAGTGGTCAAGCTTCGATGTTTCCGAGATTCTGCACTTCCTCAATCTCTTGGGTGCCATGTTTTGCAATTGGGTCTCCACTCCCCTGTAATCGTGACAAGCTTTGTTTGGGCTTGTAAGAGAGTTTGTTTTCAGTACCAAACAAACGCTGAAATCACACCCCACAACGTTGTCCGGTGAAATTAACAAACGATAAACAAGGATAATAATTTCTTTAATTTCTGCTATAATTAAAAAAAAAAAAGAAAAAAGAAAATTGCAATTTGATTCAGTAAAGAAAGAGAGAAATCGTACAGTATTCTGGTAAAGTGCGTTCAATGAGGATTTGGCGGCGCTGGCGGAACTCCGTCGTGCATTGAGGTTGTCTTCTCTATACGAAAGTAACTAAACAGTACACACCGTTTCCTGTTGAGAAAAGATAATATAACAGGCATCAATAGTTGGTCAGATTAAAAAGTGACTTATGACTTAAAAAGAGGACGCCAAATGTTGGTATTTTAAGAGATAATAATCATAATCAATCATCGATCTTCACTTAAGGGGATTATTCTCCAATCAAAGAGTCATCCAATTATCCAATTGCTTATGTAGGTAAGATATGTGAGTATAAATTTACTGTAGAAGAAATTGGGGAAATTGGCCACCTGTCTGGCTTGTCCTTTATTGGGTCGGGCCGATTAAAACGTTTGGTTGGGCCAAAACTCACTGACAGAACGGGCCGGTCTAATTCGGGCCACTTGTTTTGTGTTGGGTAGTGTAACTGCGAGAAGAACGCCAATACTCAATAGCAATGGGTGAGGTGGCCGACGGCGGAGAAATCGAGAAATGAGATACTGTTCTCGACCCTAAGTTGGCTTCCGAGGAGGACATACATAGCATAGGTGCTGGAAAAATCATGAGAAAGATTTCGTATCATAGATTTTCGACTTTGATTGAAGAATCTTTGCCTCGCAATCACGTTTCTCTTCAATCCACCATTCCTAGGAAATCAAGTACGAGGGTTTTAAGGTGGCTACCCGTACCTCATCGAACAATTCCTCAACCCAAGGGCCAGGATCTTGATTTTGTCAATGTTGCCCACAGCCACCTAATTCACTCCGACTGGACTAAACTCGATTCCTTATCCTCTTCTCTAACGCCATTCAGGGTCAAACATGTTCTGCTCAAGATCCAAAAGGACCATGTCCTTTCTCTCGAGTTTTTCAATTGGGTTCTCAAACATAAACCCAGTTCCCACACACTCGAAACCTATTCCTTCCTTCTCCACATTCTCACCAAAAATCGCAAATTCAAACCCAGCGAATCCATTTTCAGGAAAATTCTTCTTTCGCGTTCTATAGATTTTCCTTCGAAGCTGTTTGAAGCATTGCTCTACTCCTACCGTCTCTGTGATTCTTCCCCTGCTGTTTTTGACTCTCTTTTCAAGACTTTTGCTCATATGAACAAGTTCAGGAATGCCACTCACACTTTTTCTCGAATGAAGGAGTATGGGTTTTTCCCTACTGTGGAATCATGCAATGCATTTTTAAGTTCCCTGCTTCAATTACAAAGACCAGATATAGTTTTTGCATTCTATCATGAAATGCGTCGTGATTGCATTTCACCGAATGTGTACACTCTTAATATGGTTATTTGTGCTTATTGTAAATTAGGGGAACTACAGAAGGCTTTTGAGATGTTAGAGAAGATGAAGAGCATGGGTTTAAGTCCAAATGTTGTATCCTTTAATACGTTGATTTCAGCACAGTGTAACAAGGGTCTCTTTGGCTTGGCCATGAAGATGAAATCCTTGATGGAAAACAATGGGGTCGTGCCAAATGTGGTTACTTTTAATACCCTTATCAGTGGGTTTTGTAAGGAGAGGAAATTGCATGAAGCAAATAGGATTTTCACTGAGATGAAGGTCAGCAATGTGGCTCCCAATACTGTAACCTACAATACTTTGATAAATGGATATAGTCAAGTTGGTAACAGTGAAATGGGTAGTAGGCTTTATGAGGAGATGTCAAGAAATCAGGTTAAAGCTGATATCCTGACTTATAATGCCTTGATTTTGGGACTATGCAAGGATGGTAAGACAAAGAAAGCTGCATATCTGGTTAAAGAACTTGATAAGGAGAACTTGGTCCCAAATGCATCTACCTTTTCTGCCCTTATTACTGGGCAGTGTATAAAAAACAACTCCGAGCGTGCATTTCATCTCTATAAAAGCATGATAAGGAGTGGTTGTAATCCAAATGAGCATACTTTCCAAATGCTGATATCTGCCTTCTGCAAGAATGAAGACTTTGACGGAGCTGTCCAAGTCTTGAGGGATATGATTCACAGATTTGTAACTCCTGATTCCAGTCTCTTATCTGAGCTCTTTATCGGACTTTGCAAGTGTGGAAGAAATCAGTTGGCGTTGATGTTATGTAGTGAGATGGAAGCTAGGCATCTATTACCAGAAGGTTTTGACAAAGAAAAAATAGTCAACACCCATCATCCACAAAATGAGACAAATAATTGAAATTGTGAGGTTGTTTGCGTATGTGTTCTATGACTTTTGAAGCAGCCCATTACATGTTTAACATATTGGTTCTACATTTCTTAATTACACCTAACTCGAGAAGTTTCACTGTAAAGAATGCTTCATCAAATCCACCATAAAAGATACATATTTTGAGATTGAGCTGTATTTGCTCCAATTGCTTTATTCATTACTATACAATAATTATATTACTGTATCGACCTGCCATCTCCCAACTAAAAGTGTGGCAAACACCAGCTATAGTACATCATTATAAAGTATGCCATTATTCTATACCAAATTGCCTTCTTCCAAACAATAGTGAGTCAAGCACGAAATTATCCTATTATAGAATGAAAAAGTAACTGACAATGAATATGCATAATCATAAGATTGCTCTGCCTCTTATCAATCTTCAATACCAAGATCTCCCCATCTTAAATTGTGCCTTGCAGCAAGATAATGTGCTCCAACTGGTCCTCTGCTACCATAGGGATAGAGCTCTGGAGCAATCTTCTTGTTTTCAATTTCTTTTAGCAAAGGAGTGAATAGTGCCCAAGCTGCATCAAGCTCATCACTTCTAATGAACAACCTTCGCTCCCCTTCTATCGCATCTAAGAGTAACCTCTCATATGCATCTGGTATTTCTCTTGGATACCTTCACAGAAATTGAAAGTCGTATATTAATGCTCTCTTAGGAAACTTCAAAGTAGGCATAATTCAAACAACACCCTTATCAAAACATGTTTTGTATCTCTTCCAATATCATGGTCATTATTAGCTGATGGAATTGTTCACAAGCAAGAGTTCTGTCCAAGTGAAATTACGAAGAAGGAAATATCAAAAGCGCACACAAATGATTTACAAGGGTCAAGACACTGACTTCCAAGGAAAACCTACACTCCAACATTGCAGGCAGTTTAGTGTAACTTCATATACAACTAGTATTTTCTTGGATACCTTCATGAAAGCAACATCTTATGCGTCAAGAGAATTAACTAGATTAATATTTTAACTTCCACATTTAAATTTAAATTAAATTAGCACCAATGTTTAATCTACAACTTTTACAAATGAAGTTAAGTCAGTCAACTCTACGCAGTGCATATCTAGAAGATTTTATACCTTGCTCGGTAAAGCAAATTTAGGTCACTTCTGTCTAATCTCATTCCCAGACCAGGAACTTTGTTGTTGATCTTCAAATATATAGCTTCATCAGGTTGTACACGAAGCACAAGCTCATTTGTAGCCTTGTCCAGATCAGTTCCAAAATTCCGCTTGTACAAGTTACCTGGGACATGTCGGAACTGTACTCTGATTTCTGCACTGGATACATTTTCTGGATTTCTTGTAACTATTAACTCCATAAATACTTGGAAAACTCAACGACACAGTTCACCTAAAGAAAGAAGAAATAGTCTACCGTTTAGTATGGAGAGCCTTGCCAGCTTTCATGAGAAAAGGAACCCCATCCCATCTGGCATTGTTAATGAAAAGAGCTGCTGCTGCAAATGTTGGAGTAAGACTACCGTTTGGAACAGTTGGGTCATCTATATAACCAGGATATGATTTTCCACCCTTACTATGGCCCTTATATTGACCAACAACAACATCTTCAAGCTGTAGTGGTCTCATTGATCTCAGAACCTTCACCTGAGTTAAGACCATTTTCAGTAATCAGTGAACATCATTATATTGGACGAAATCTTTCCATAAGATTCTAGGGGATATAGGAGGACTGAATTGAAGAAGTAATAAAATATTATGAGGAAGGTATAATAGGTCATAAATAACCTACATAGTTATACCAAAATTGAGGAGGTATAGATATTCAGAAGAGATCTACCTTTTCATTTCTGATGTCCTCAGCATCCAAGCTGACAGGCGTTTCCATTGCAAACAACGCTAGTATTTGCAGAAGATGATTTTGCATTATATCACGAATTATTCCATAGTTATCAAAATAACTAAAGAAAAGCACAAAGACTGTCAGAATAGTTGTGTGAATTATCATTTCTTTGTAATACCATCAAGAAACATGTATGACTCACCCTCCTCTTCCCTCTGTTCCAAAATCTTCAGAAAATATTAGCTGCACATTGCGAATGTAGTTCCGGGACCACAGAGGCTCAAAAACAAGATTTGAAAAGCGAAGTACAGATAGATTCTCCACGAGCTCCTTACCCAAGTAATGGTCAATCCTAAACAATTTACAATGAGTCAAAACTCCAAACTTTCCTCTCTAGCTTGTTAAAATAAAAAGAACCAAATGCACCTGAATATTTGGTCTTCAGTGAGGTACTGCTTCAAACATCTTGTTAGCTCACTAGATGATTCTGAGTCACGACCAAATGGCTTTTCAACAATAACCCTTGTCCAGCCATTTTTTGAAGAAGCTTTAAGGCTAGTGCATCTCACCACATCGACAAATATGTTTGGAGGTATTGACAAATAAAACAATCTGTTTGAAAGTTTTCTACCCTAGAAGAGACCATTGTCAAATATATCAAAATATAGTCTCAAGTTCAATGATTAGGCAGACACCTACCATGTAAATAATGTTAGTTTGTATGAAACCATAGATTTAGGTATGGCAAATAGAAAATGCCTTAAACTTTATGATTGACAATAGAACCCTTTTGTAGCACCACAATTTTTATTTTCAAATCACCATCTGCTCTAGAGGTTTCTGCACCCTAGTCTAAAGAGAGAGAAAAAAGATCTACCAGAACCCTGCACTTCAGTTTTGAAGGAACGTTGAAATTTGTGAAGAAGTTACTGGAGTTCCTTTTTCTGAGGCCAGTTCAACATCCAGGGACTACTTTGAGAAAGCAATTGTGACACAGCCAAGTAGAAGAGATTCACGTTCAGGGTTATTTCAGTTTTAAAAACAATTATGTTAAATTTGAGAAACAAATAGCATACAAGACAGATAACACGATTTTTGTTGCATTTTTTTTAAGTGTGTTTATTTTGGGGGAAAATTTCTTTCAGGAAAATATTTTTTCATTTTCTGGTGCTTGGGTAAGGGGGGTCAGTGCAGCAGGGGAGAAAAAAAGAACAAAGAGATGGTAGATATTATTACCTCTTTCTCTTTCAGCTTGCAATCCAAATCTGAAAAGTGGTCCTCAGAATTGTACAGACCAGAATGGTAAAAGCATCTTTTTAAGAACTGATCCATTTTATCTTCACAATTTTCTCTGCAAGTCCAAACTCGTATCAATATATACAAAATGAAAGGAAGTATGGGGAAAAGGAAAAGGTAAAGGTAAAGTCTTACATCATGTTACCACAATAGCATTTACCTCTTATCAATTCTGCATGTTAAAGTTTTGCTAATCATGTTCCTTAACTCTTCATTGGTCATTTTGGACCGAGCATATCCAAACACAAGAAAATTCTGCATAAAGATTACAAATATAGAACCTCTGCATAAAGATTACAAATATAGAACCTCAAATGTAATGTTTCAAAACATTTAAATCATCTAAGGCATCTCAATCCGTCAGTGTTTAATCATCATTGTAAAATGAAACTAAATACTATGAGAAGTAGAACCTCAGGTAGCCAATCTTCATAATAAAGAGCAAAGAGTGCTGGAAAAATCTTCTTTTTGGCAAGGTCTCCAGAAGCTCCAATAACGATTATGCTAAGGTTGGATCCTGTGCATCCCGAGTCAGACAAGGGAAATGATCCTTCAACTGGTTGAGGCTTGATATCTTCTTTGGCCAGTGAACTCCCAGCTAAACCTACTTAAAATATGTGAATATATGACTTTAGCTAAACAACTTTTTTTTTTTTTGTGAAAATTTAGCTAAACAAATCTAATTAAATACAAATGCACAAGTAATCAACAGTCATGTAAGCACTTATTACAAACAAGTAAATGGAGCTGCAACATAAGATGTGAGTTCAGTGCAACAGGACAAAACTAAAAATACACTTTACAAACAAGTAAATTATGATTATTTGAGTGTGAAAGTATTATCATACAGAGATGCAATCTCAAACTGACGCCAAAACAAAAAAGGCACTTTACACAAGGTCATATGGGGACAGCAAGAGACCAAGAGGCTAAAAGGGGGAGAAGAGCACAAAATGTTGTGATGCACCAGCAATAAGGAACATATATTTTGATAACTAGAGAAAGATTGAAACAACTAAAATTGGAGAAAATAACTACAGATTTTCTCTCAATATGAAGTCATCCCCAATTCAAGTTGAAACTTTGAATACCAGTTGATTTTCGCATTGATAGAATTTACTGAGGGTGAGCAACACAATTGAAGTATGAGAATCAAAAGGATAAGAGGGAAAGCCAAAATTATAACAAGGAAGCATATGGGTAAGAGAGAAGTGGTCAGAATGTAGTTCTAGATAAGAAGGGAAGAGGTTTCATATAAAGAATCAAGAATGATGTCTAGTTCTGAATAACAAATTAATTAATCAAATCCAGTGAATTCAGTAACAAGGCTTATTGTTAATCAAAACAAGTATGACTAGCTAGTGCATTCAATGTGATATCAGAGGTGCTTACAAACAGGACATGTTAGTGGTTTAGACAAGGTCAATATCATCTATCATTTAAACTGGTAAGTCCAGGAAGACTAAATTACGGCAGTCAATCCCAGAAACCATAAACTATAAACCATAAACCATGGGTAGGAATGGCAAAGGCCGTTGAATCAGTAGATGTTCTCTACAATAAAATTATATTTCACAACAGGGTTAATAACCAGGAAGCTAAGGAGCCTCCCTCTTAAGCCCTAACTCTACTTTCAATCATTTTGCCACAAGTTTGGTCGGAAGGCATATACTGATAACGCATATGAGCACCCCACCAAAACGGTGCCTTGACAAGAGTAGTCAAGGGCCATGAGGGAGGACCAATTGCTAGAACAAGTAACAAATTATGAGCAACCATTTCAATCCAGGGTTCCAAAAGGTGAAGGTAAACCCAAAATCAGGCTGCACGGCCAGTGTTGAATCAAAGTAAGAATCTTTAAGCAAAAGCTAATGAATTGAAGTTTCTGACTGCCCACTTAAAATTCATCCAATTACAGACATTTTAGCAGATCCCAAACAAAGCTTTAAAGCATCATAATATATCCAAAACAATAGAAAAGACAAGCGAATCATGTAAAGAATGATGAATATCAGAATCAAGAACACACCATCATGAGAAGAAACAGCATTTAGAGGATGCCCATTTGAGGATTTAAGCTGAAAATGCTTTCTAGCTCGGTTTCCGGGGCGAATGCAAGAAACCCAAACGGAAGAGTGTATGTTTCCTGGCACTGCAGTGAACTTACTGACCAGGTGCGGTTCATTCTTGAATGCATAAGACGTGACAATGGTTGAGTAAGGACCCAGAATAGTGGCCATGCAATTCGGTCAGAAAGTTCGAAGCTTTCACAAGAGAACCATATGATATGAGCTTGAGCCTTGAGCTACAAATCCAATCCAAGACAAGAAACACGTAAGCTCAGTGCAGGAGTTTATATAGTTAATCGTTGGAGAACATGGTAATGGATAATCTTTCATTCATGTTATGAATGTGACATCCTACCAAAATTGCCCTCTGAGTTCGTCACAAGAGCAATCAAATTTAAGCAGGTGAAGGGTTATTTCGTAAATGCATGACAGAATATCTTGAACGTGAGGCCATAGTTTTTCTTTCACTTTTTTTATTATTTTATTTTTATTTTTCGAATATCTAATTGCAGTGAGTTACGTGCTTTGTCTTGCAGGTACTACAAATCAAACAGATTAACAGAGAAAAGTGATGTTTATAGTTTTGGAGTTGTTCTTTTGGAGATAATCACAAGTCACCCAGTCATAGCTAGAAATCATGAGAAAACTCACATGAGTCAATGGGTTAGCTCCATGACACAAAAGTGTTTGAAGATAGAGATGAGTAGGGTGTTAAGCGAAATGTTAGGAGATTTAGGATTTGTTTGGTTGAGATGGTGAAAAGTGGAAAGGTGATACTTCTCATTCAATGCAAGAATGAGATCAAGTGAGTTGGGCTTCCCAGCAAAAACACTTGGGCAATATGGTCTGAGAGTAGTATCTGCATAACAATGATGTTAACTCTCAGCATGGGCTAGCATTGCTTTTGTTTGTTATTTACAAGTACCCCATTAATTATCCAACATCCTCTCAGCTCAGCCCTTCTACAATATTGGGCTTATATTGATCAGTAGGTGTTGAAAAGAGGTCCATAGCATGGTTCATGTCCTCAATGAAAACCCACAATCTTCAAGATTTGCAAAAGGGAACCCCAGGGCCCAGACCTTCTCTAGCTAGCTCTCTTCCATTGCAACAAAATCATTAGTTTTGTGGGGAAAAAAAGAAAACAAAGAAAAAGCACAAGCTAGTCTAATAAGCTACCCTCCATTTAGTTTTCCTTCGACAATTGTTTTTTGGGTGTTATCTTTCCACAAAATTTATGAGGAAATAAGCTATTCTTAATTTGCAGTGTGTACTTGGATGAACTTAATTTTCATATTTAAAAAATTATTATCATCTAGATAGGGTAAGTTGTTTTAGATTTGTGGTACTGTGATGAAGTCTTGATTTATACATTACAACATTTGGAAGCAAATTACACATAAAATAAATTTAAAAGCAGTTTTAAAAAATTTACCCAAAAAATAAGTAGGATCACTTCTTAAACACAATCAAATTTGCAGCCACGAAGAGTTGTGCAAAAGCAGCATGACTAAATGATATCTTCGAAAAATGAAAAATGAAAATTTATAATTAAGAGAACTTTTGAAGTCCATCGATCAAGGACTAATTCAACTACTATAAATCAAGACTATCGTGCACTTCACGCTCACTACATATTCAAGTATTTCACGTAATGGACTAGTTTGAGAAATGTAGCTTCTACTGGTTGGAATTGTTTAAAGACTCATCACATCAAAATAACAATAAGTAACCATCAAATTAGCACACGGCTCAAAACTATGTGAGTTATTTAAAATCTTATTCCACTTTTTTAGCTTTTTCAAACACGTATATATATGAGAGAAGACTCCCTCAAAGGTAAACTCCCAATTCCTTTTAACTAGAATACACTTTTTACTGAGACTAACTTAAATATCAGAGTGCCTTTTGCAAGTATCCCAACGATTGAGGATTAATTCAACTATTATAAATCAAAACTATTATGCATTTCACGTTCAGTACATACTCAAATATTCCACGTAATGTACTAGTTTGAGAAATGTAGTTCAAAGCTAATTTCCTATAAACATGTCTTCTTCATGACTTACTAAACCTTTGCTGGAAAAATGGCACATGCAAAGCCAAATGACTTGTGCAAAGTTTCATTTGAAGCCATAGTAGAGAAGAAAATTGAAGTCGCTTGTTATTGTCTTTTTATTTCATTTTCTTGGCAACAACAAGACACGAACATAGGGATCTTGTGGGTATTCAATTTGAAGTGAAGTTAAAGACCAAATTGGCATTATAAATTGTGGTCGATTTGTTGTAGTAAGCAAGACGAGGGTCAATAAAGGAAGTTCAACTTCCCAAAAGGATACCATTAATTTTTTTTCGAAAAACACATGTATTTAATTGTTAGTTTGTTATTGTTTAGTGCAAAGTTCCATCTAATCAAATTGCTAGTTGTAGTGTTAATTAAGAGTACAAGCTAGTTCTTTGAATTGGTCTTGGTATGAATATCGTTAGATGATATTATAAAAGTTGACTTGGAAGAGCTTATATATCTGACTTTTTTTTTGTAAGCATCTTACTTTGGTCTTCTTAATTACGTTAGGAAAGAGCTGGAATCTTTAATTCCAATCATTCATAAATTATATCCACAACCTTGCTTTCTATTTCTCCCTAGCCTATTTCCTCTTAGAAAATCATGTAATCCCCCATCATCCTGATAAGATTTGAATATAAAACTTCTAAGAGTTTTCATGCACCATTAATGATTGAAATATCTTATTGGAGATACTTTTAAAGCAATTATAATACTTTTTATGTTATCATATAGTGCTCACTGTTAGTTGTGATGATATAGATGATATTAATCGTTGTGAAATTGCAAATCATCTTATACAATGAAAATGCAAAAACAGAAGCTCTCCATCTCACTAGTGTGGCTCTGTAGTGTAGTTCAAAGTTTAGAGAATAAAGTGAAAATTAGGGACATATATATCATTTCCATAAATATATAAGCAAAGCCTCTCCACCTCATAGGCTCAAATTGACTTTAACTATTCTTTGATATATGTCTCATCTGTAATTAAACGAAACTTAAATAGAAAATTTTCTTTTTTGTTCGTTTTGATTCTGTGCTTTACAATCAAAGTTTGTGGTATATTACTACCCCAAAAAAAAGTTTGTGGTATATCGTTGAAATCCCCTAGTTTTCCAGCAATGATTTTGGGCCAGCTATAGCAAATCTTGTTGCGAATCATTATGCCAGAATTTCATCCGTGGACTCAATGAAAATTTTGACTTGGTCCAAGATTAATATTCTTATTGATATATCAACATGAGTAAGACGGTCTTGGTCACTTTAAATATCTTGTCTCGAGTTTAATTTTTTGGGTAATGTGTATGAAAAAAAACATAATTGAAAAAGGTCTCTGATTCACGCGCATAAATGTACCATGTGGGATTAGTCTTTCGCTTTTGGGTGAGAGGATACCTTAGTTTACATTAAAAACACATTCTTATTGATATACGTCAAGATTAACGAAATATAAACTTATAAATATATAAAAATACGAATTATTTAATTATATTCTTACTGATATTTAATTTTTTTAAAAATTTGACACAAATGATCAACACAATGAATATTTATAATATAACAGTTGAATTGATAAAAAGTACACTCAATAAAAAATTATTGAATTATGTAAATGGATTAAGTTTTATACCGGTGTCAATTGATCCATCATATATATATATATATATATATCTATCTGTGTGTGTGTGTGTCATACAGACTTATTATTATGATTTGAATTTAACATTTCATTTATTCTAATAATCCTAGTTACACCGAATTGGCTCCAATTATAATATATGAAAAATTGGAATTAAACCAATCTACATTTCCCCCCATCAAATTTGCATTATATTCGGGTAATGCATTCCTTTTATAAAGTTTACTCCACAAACTTCTAAATGGGATTTTGAATAAAATATGATGATACTCCTTTAACCAATAAATGATTGATTGGAATGATAAGAGGATTTAATCTTAGGTGTCAGGCCAAAGGTTCAATTTTTAAAGTCATTATTGTTGAGAGGACTCATAATCATTATATTCTCGAATTCAAATGGGATTAGTTTCATACCCAAAAAGTATAAGAATACTTGTGGTTAAAAAAAAAGTCTCTTTACTTCATGAAATCGAATTACAACTTTGCTTGTGTTTAACTTACTCTTTCCTATTTCACATTAATTATTGTTGTATGATGAGACTAAACTTAAATGCATCAGCAAAATAGCCTCTTTTTAAATAGAATTAAATTTTGATTCACTGACAGTATGTTATCTAATAATATAATAGTACTGTAATCTAATAATATATTAGTACATTATTAAAAGAGTTATACTATCTTTTAAATAAACCTCTATAAAAACTAGCTAATTAATGCTCCAACTTGCCTATCAGTTAACGTATTGTTGTCATCGATGAATAATATGGACATTCCTTTATCTTGAAGATGAATTTTTTTTAATGTTGTAGAATGTCAACCAGATATGCAGCATTTTGTTATTGTTTTTAAGCATTCGCCATGGAGATAATATTTTTATTATTATAAACACTATGTGATGCATGTCTTTTTTGACTTTTCTTATTAACTTCATGCTTGTGCTGGATAAGTATAATCAGAAAATGCAAGACAGAAATGTTGGAAATATAAACTATTTTTGGATCTAAATATAAGAGCTAAATTTATTTTTTTTTTAGTTAATTTCTTGAAATGATATTAAATCTCTGTAGTCAAGTAATGAAAAGTTCAAATTTTATTGCCCAAGAAATAATTAGTTTATGCTTTGTCCAAGTTTCAAGGCCGGGCTTTTCCAATGGAAAGAGAAAGAAATTCCCATTTGTTGATTTTCCAAGTGTCCAATTCTACTAATCCTAGTAACCCCGTTTACTTTGACAAAATTATAATTCATAGCTTCATACAGCGTGCAGAACATTGACATAACGTTCTAACAGGTTTATGCTCTGCCAGGGCTATAAAATAATTTCTCTTATTATATAAAAAAGTCTCTAAACCACCAGAAAATTTGACTACGTTGCCAAATACTATTGAATACGACGTGAGCAGTATAAATCATACTATGGCACTCACATCTTTGTCACCCTAAGCAAAATAGGATACAGCAAACAATGAGGGGAATGTTACTGCGTTTTCTTTTTGTATTGCTTGGGGTTCTTACTACTGTGGTTCTGGTTCAAGCTCAAGATCAATCAGGTTTGGTTATCAAAATTTGAAGAGTTGCATGAAGTTGCATAATTATGTATTCAATAAGAATATAGCTGAAATTCTCTTTCTTTCTACCTCTCAGGATTCATTAGCATAGATTGTGGGCTACCTGCAAGTTCGAGCTATACTGAGGAAGACACAAGCATAAATTACATTTCAGATGCTAAATTCATTGATACTGGTGTAAGTAAGAGTGTATTGCCAGAATACAAGAGTACTCATCAACGGCAGCTAAGCTATCTGAGGAGCTTTCCTAGTGGGGTGAGAAACTGTTACAGAGTAAATGTTACCAGTGGTACTAAATATTTAATCCGAGCTACTTTCCTCTATGGAAACTATGATGGTCTAAATGAGTTCCCGCAATTTGATCTTCATCTTGGAGCTAATTTGTGGGACACTCTGAAATTCACCAATGCATCACTCAGCACAAACAGTGAAATTATTCACACTCCATCACTAGATTATATACATCTGTGTCTGGTTAACACAGGCAGTGGGACACCATTTATTTCAGCTATAGAATTGAGGACCTTGAAAAATAACACTTATGACACTAAATCAGCAGGATCATTGGCACGCTTCCTGCGATTAGACTTGGGTTCCATCACCGACATAACATACAGGTGAGTCCATAGTGTTGGGTCAGATTAACTCATGTACATTATGTGCCTACTTCATTTGTTATAAAGTTTAAGATATCAAACACAGAAAAAGAAAATTGTGGTATACAGGTACAAAGATGATGTTTATGACCGCTTCTGGTCTCCTATTTCGTACAACCGGTGGACACAATTAAGCACCTCACTTAGCCCTGATTCTCTGGCTCAGAATGATTATAAACCACCAGAAATTGTCATGAGCACTGCAGCTACACCAGCAAATGCTAGTGCTCCTTTTGAATTCTACTGGGATCCGGATAATGTAAATGATCAATACTACGTCTACATGCACTTTAATGAGGTTGAAAAGCTGGCGGCAAATGAAACTAGAGCATTCAACATCACCATGAATGGCAAATATTGGTATGGACCTCTGGTACCTGCATACCAGATAACAAGTACCATATTTAGTCCATCAGCTATGACTGGAGCCACACGATATCTATTTTCGCTTTTTCAGACAGAGATTTCAACCCTTCCACCCATCATCAATGCCATTGAGGTTTATATTGTAAAAGACTTCTCACAATCAGAAACTGAACAAGATGATGGTACGCTTTTTATCTAAACATATGCTTTTTAGTGTCATTTGTGATTTAAACTACCATATAAAAATGGCTTGAAATTCTTATGAACTCTTTTTGACTATCAAATACCAGTTGATGCTATCACAAGCATCAAGAAAGCTTATAGGGTGGCTAGAAATTGGCAAGGAGACCCATGCGCCCCTGTAGCATACATGTGGGAGGGTCTAAACTGTAGTTTTGATGGCGATAACCCCCCAAGAATCACATCCTTGTAAGTTTATGGTTCAGAAATAAACCATGCATAGAATTCATGAACTCCAACCATCAACTGATAATATAATTGGAAATGCAACCAGGACTTTGTCTTCAAGTGGACTGACCGGGCAGATAGCATCTTACATCTCCAAACTCACTATGTTACAGTACCTGTGAGTGCCTCAATCTCATTTGGTTAAAAAATGATGGAACCAAATCCATTCAATTTGTGTTTTTTCTCCTCTTGGTGGTTCTGAATATAATACTACATGTGAATTGCTTCTTTCAGGGATTTATCAAACAATAGCTTAAGCGGGTCAGTACCTGATTTTCTGACACAACTGCAGTCACTGGAAGTCTTGTAAGTTAATTAATCCCCTATGGTTGCACCAATGTAATTTCCTTGGTTATAAAACAGAAAAGGGTGTCATATTTGTCCTGTTTTAGCAGAAACTTGGAGAATAACAACCTTACAGGTTTAGTTCCCAGCGGACTCGTTGACAGATCAAAGAAAGGCTCATTATCATTGAGGTATGCCTCCTACTAAAAGCCATAAATCCACCATACAGTTAATTCTGAAGATGATTATTATCTTTATTTATTTATAATACCATTATATATAGTGATGACTGTTATAGTGTCAATTTTTTTCTGATCTTATATGCATGGAACTTAAATTCATATTAGACATTCTGCAACTTCCTTTGCTGTTTCTTTTCTTCCGAAAAATATTCTCTCAGAAACTTGAAAATAAGAAGTACCAACAAAAGCTATTGATAACTGGAAAAAAAATGTGTGATAGTGGAATGTAATTCTTGCTCTTACTTTATTCTCGTCTAAATGATGCTAGCGTGGGGAAAAATCCAAATCTATGTGCATCTGCTTCATGCAACCAACAGACAGAGGATAAGAAGAAGAAGAAAAATAATATAGTTATTCCCGTAGTAGCATCAGTAGCTGGGATTTTGGTCCTCCTACTAATTGCAGCAGCAGCTATAATCTGTGGCCTTAAAAAGAGAAAGCCACGAGGTAAAGCTGCTGCGAACTACCATTTACAATCTTTCAAGTTTGGTTAATGACACACGTTCTGATTTCACTGTACTTTGTAAACAACTGACATCTTTTTCCACGAAATTAGCAGCTTTGAACATTCATGTGGATCCCAATAATCCAAATGGGTCATCATTGGAATCCAAGCAACGACAATATTCATACCATGATCTTGTTAAGATCACCAACAACTTTGATAGAATTCTTGGAAGAGGTGGATTTGGAAAAGTTTACCATGGCTTTGTTGATGACACTCAAGTAGCTGTCAAGATGCTTTCCCCATCATCAGTACAAGGATATCAACAATTTGTAGCAGAGGCAAGTAGTCATTACTTGCACAAATCTTTCTGAGCTCAACCAAAATTGTGGTTTTCATGACATAAAAGTAGCCTTGAATTGCAGGTTAAACTTCTGATGAGAGTTCATCATAGAAATCTGACTTCTCTTATTGGGTATTGCAATGAAGAAACCAGTATAGGGCTCATCTATGAATATATGGCAAATGGAAACCTAGATGAGCATCTTTCTGGTATGTTCACAACCTTATTTTTTTCAATGAGATTCAATCAACCAATGCCAAAAGTTTTCAAAAGTACTAAATTTTGATTGTACAGGAAAAGATAGCAGGGCAAAGTTCTTGACTTGGGAAGACAGACTCCGAATAGCAGTGGATGCAGCCCAAGGTTAGCAATGAAACTAAATATGTAAAAGTCTCCTTCAATCTTATGATTCTTCCAATCTGCTTATGCTAAAAATTTGATGTCAGGACTGGAATATCTGCATAACGGTTGTAAGCCACCTATAATCCACAGAGATGTGAAACCTACAAATATTTTAATAAATCAAAACTTCCAAGCAAAATTGGCTGATTTTGGCCTATCCAAAAGCTTTCCCACTGATGGGGGCACGCATGTGTCCACCGTTGTAGCTGGAACACCCGGTTACGTGGATCCTGAGTAAGTGCTTCAATTATGTGATTAAGTGTCACTTTCATTGGATGAACATTCTACACGTTACTGAGATAATCTCACAAGTGAATGTTCATCCACACAAAAAAATTGATGAGAAATGAAATAAACTGTATGATTTGCCATGCAGGTACACCATTTCAAACAGGTTAACAGAGAAAAGTGATGTTTACAGCTTCGGAGTTGTTCTTTTGGAGATAATTACAAGTCAACCAGCAATAACAAGAACGCATGAGAGGACTCACATAAGTCAGTGGGTTAGCTCATTGCTTTCTAATGGGGATATAAAAAATATTGTTGACTCAAGATTACAAGGAGACTTTGACACTAGCTCTGTCTGGAAAGCTGTTGAGAAAGCAATGGCTTGTGTGTCCACTAATTCTGCCAAAAGGCCAAACATGAGTGAAGTAGTGACCGAGCTAAAGGAGTGTTTGTCTACAGAATTAACTCGAACAAGACCTGTTCGTGACACTGAAAACAAAGATTCAATTGAATTGGCCACCATGAATCTGACTACTGAAGTCGGTCCCCTGGCTAGGTAGTACCTTCCTGAAGTTGCGGTGAGTTTCAAGTTATGTGTTGCTGTACCTGAATTTATTGCAGTCTTGCATGTTCAATTCTTGCAGTTTGTTGATCCAGTGGTCTAGTTTTTCTTCTGCTTTATTCTGCGGTTTTGTACCAAGCATTTGTACTATGATAATAAATGAATCAGTTAATATGCTTTGCTTCTTTTCCTTTACAAGTGAACCTGTTGAAGAGGATATCTGTTCACGGAACTTGAAAGTTTTATATATCATCATGTTCTTTCTTTCGCATAGATATAAGGATATAAGAGAGACCCTTGATACATCTTCAGTTTGTACAGCGTAGAACAGTAAAAAAAAAATCTAATAGCATCCGGCTTTTTCAATCTTTTTTGGTGAACAAACGGATCAAAGACCCGAACTCATTCTATTTTTTATATCTTTTTTTTTTTGTCTTGACCCAGTATATCCGAAAGCTGATAACCAAGGGACTAATCACTGTCACGGTATTGTTGACAACTTGATCGTAGACCGCTAGCTAGAGGATTTTTTTCAAAGTGCTAGGGCTCCAACTCGGGATCTTTCACCTCCACTCAAGACAGCCACTTTGGAACCTAGTGCCAAACCACTAGGCCAACCCTGCTGGTTTATTTTTTATATCTTTGAAATCATAAAATCCAATTTATAGTGATATTAAGATTATCTAGTATTTTCAATGGAAAATTTAAGTAACCACAATTAAGGTTTGATACATTTTTTAATATAAATTTAATGGCATGATTGTATTTATAAGAAGCTTCTATAATCATATATATTTTTTATAATATAAATGCATAAAAAGTGCAACACTTCAAAAATAAAAGAAAGAAAAAATCCATAATCATGAGAAACATTTCATTGAATAATATATAGGAAAAAATGTTTTGATATTTTGAGAGTCAGTACAACTTATAACCTCTACCTAAGTGGGTTACATAGAGGGAAGTTAAGTTACTTAAAAAGTACTTCTAAGTATTTGATAGCATACATAAAAATTTAAAGGAGAATGACTCTTAGATTTAGCTTTTGGGAAAAATAATTATCTATTGGTTCGCTTTAAAAAATTAATCAAGTATTCAATACATTAACCAATAATTTACATACATTTAATCACGTATCAAGTATCAAAATGAAAATAAACTATTAATTAACCGTATATAAATTATTAGTTAATCCAATTATATACGATTAATTTTTCAAAACAAACCAATGAGAAATTATTTTCCCCAAGCTAAATGTATGGGTCATTCTCCTAAAATTCAACTAGCTAGCTAATTCTAAGCCATCAAGTGTGAACAGGAGTTTATGCTTTCCTTGAAAGAACATATTTATATATGCTTTTTTATCCTTTTAATATCTTCCAAATTTTAACCTTTGCAATTTTCCCCACATTTTTAACTTTTGTCAAAACATTAGTAAATAAACAATTATCATCCAATTCAATTGTATGTCCGCAATTCCATTATATAAAAAATTCAACCTCAACTCAGAATTGATCCTAATAAGGCAATTTGATATTTGAATTATGTTAAGATAATGATGTGTTGATTCAGAACATGAATTTCTGGTTCACTAAGCATTGGCAAAATAAATTCATCTGTGTCCCTATTTTAGGCAGCTTAGATCATCGAAAATTCCAGTCACTTTGAAAGAATGGGCACACATGGTGTATCGAATGCAATGTTATTACTTTGATAGGTATATGAATCCAATATAAAAAATAAAAAATAAAAAGAATATGCATGCCAATGCATAACCAAACAGACCAGAGTCCAACATCAGATGCTGACTGCTCCTTTATCACAATAAAAAAGAAATGACAATTGAAAAAGTACATCATTATGTTTAGGTAGAGCGATGCTGATAACAGAAACCAGAGTACTAAAGATATCACACTGAATATTCAAGTATAACTTCAGTCACCACATTCTTCATGGACATCAATAATCCAGCACAGATAAGAGATGCTTCCTTCAATGGTGTATCTAAATATTTCAGAACTGTCAAGACACGAACGAGAGATCAGTCAATATACATGATTGCAAGCGTTGAATTTCAAGCATTGATCCTGCTAGAATACCAAGCCATTTTACCCCTTAGAAAACAGGATTCACGTGACTGATTCCTAGATTTCAGAGCTCTTCAACGTCCATGGTAATCTTCTTTATTCCTATCATCAAACCTAATACCCATTCCCCGTATGATAATTAATCACGAAGTTTCTTGCAGCCTATACATTGTGATTTCCTGCTGCTTAAAATATCGCCTGTCCTCTTCATCAACCAACACAAGATTTAAAAAGTACTTCACACTAAATTTATTATTAATGTTACGATGAGTTGGTGTCAGCTCATAAGGACTGAGGAACAGTCTGATTGGGATTGATTCACCTGTAAAATCAATCACTCATTAGCCATTGTATTTAACTATTTATGGGCATATATTAAAAGTAGTTTTTACTTTAGATGTTGATGCTCTTTTAGTGTTAACTGTACTTTTCATTATAATTCACTTTAATGCATGCATTGTCTATGAATAGTAGATGTTATTTATTGCTACTGTCGAGATCTACTCTTTACGTGTATTAAATGTTGAAAAGTGTTTTATATAGGTGAAATCAACATCTGTGGTAGAAAACTTTTTCCTTGAGAAATTGACTTAGCTAATTGCAAGAGATTGTGAGCAGAACATATTATGTATTCTTTCTTAATTGTTTTCTTATGATTTTTTTTTCTCATGTTTAATTGAAGGTCTTCAATCTTTGTCTGTATGTCAAAGTGCGAAACCGGTAAAACACATTTTTCTCTCATCAACTTTTTTTTTGTAAAGAGTCTACACAAAGGAAATTAAGAATGTCTTCTATGAGAAACTTTTACCTGGACAACTGTTACAAATATATTATTTTACGGCTCTAGAATGATGGAATCTAATATCTATATTTGGTCCATGTCATAAAAGATTTGACGAAGTTTTACATTGGCTACCAAATGCCTAACACAACCCTCCTCTTTTATCCATGCTTGGGACTGGCTGTGTGAAGTTTTACTAATATTTATATTCACTTCAATAAAAATGAAGTCTTTTGTGTAGTTGAAATCAACATCCGTGGCAGAAATTTTTTTCCTTAACAAATTTACTTTGGCAATTGCAAGGGAATGTGAGCAGAACACGAGATGTTACATGATCTTTCTTTCTTACTTTTTTCCTTTTGCTTTTGTGTTCTCTCATTTTTCATTGAAGGTCTTTTATCTTTGCGATATAAAATGCAAAACCAGTAAACTACATTTTCTCTCATCAACCCTTTTCTGTAAAAGTGTAAAAGAGTGAACACAAACGACATTATGAACGTCTCCTATGAGACCCCAATCTTTATCTGGTCAAACTGTTAAAAGACATTATTTAGAGCTTTTTAGTGATGGATGATGGATCCAATATTCATTATTGCTTAAAAATAGGAAAATTTGTTTATCAGTCAGTAAATACAAAAAAGAGGTTTTTTTTTTCCAAAAGCATGTCAAGATCTAAATTATTATTATTATTATTATTATTATTATTATTATTATTATTATTATGTTATTGAAATAGATATGTAAGTAGAAAATACAAAAGCTATATTTTACTCATCCAATGTCTTTGTTAACATACCTCTGACAGGAGCACCATCCATCAACTCAAATTTAGCCAATGTTTCTGTCTCAACATGGGTGTTGGTCCCTGATCCTGTTGATTCTCGACGCCTAATCTCAAGATCCATGTTTTTTATCTTGATTCTTACAAGTAGAAAATATATCTTACCAATGATGACATCTTTCAGATGAAATCTGAAAAGTTGAAAAGCCCAATAAGTATATACAATTCATTTGCTCTTTCTGGAATAAAATATATATACGTAGATGAGAACAATATTCCCTTCCAACCAGTGCATATAGCATACAGTGTTAATTTTTGACAAAAATATCTTTGGTGCAGATACCTGCCTAATTATCTAGGATTGTTGAATTGCATCTACTATCAGGACCCAGTTATAATCAACAGATGGTACTTAAGTTCAAATAACAAATTTACAGGCCAATACAACTAAACAACATAAAGCAATTAATAAATTTCATATTCCAAGCTATAAACAGAAACTTTATGGGAAACTAGTTGGTGCCTGATTAGGATTAATAACCTGATAAAGGTGACATAAAAAGTTTCCGGTCAAATGGTCAATGAAAATATTCAATTCGACTTACTTGCTTTTGTTGTATTCGAATTCAATGTGTAGACAATCTTCAATTCCAACTTCCATCTGTAAAAGGCATAATATCATACTAAATATAATGGAGAAGAAATAAAAGCAGCCAATAACAAATTTGTGAGGAAAGCAGGAGGCAATAACTACATGTGCCTGCAGATACTTTATCAATGAGTAATTGAAAGGAAATGGTTGATGACCCAACTTCACTTTACCATTGCTCCTGGGCCATTATTGTGTTTAATTGATGGAAAGTATTGAGCATGAATCACCATCAATGGTGGTAGTGAATTTGTGCTAGACAGCGTTGAAATTCAATTATTATGCTATTGAGCTCACCTTGATGCTATTGTTAATTGACGGAGGTGGGGAATAGTTGCGAACCTGACCAATGATGATAAAAATAAAAATTATATATATATGTAAGCAGATGAAATGGGATCATGATCAAAACCATATAAACTTTATTGATCTATTTAACTTATTGCTCAAGTGCTACATGAAGATGATATTATATATATAATTCAATTGGAAAAGATAATAAGTGTGAATGTGTGATATGATCATATATACAAACTTTTCTTTTTGGGTGTGGGGATAGCGTACTCATATAAAAGTATACTTTACAGCTACATCCAACACAATATTATGCATGAGATGTGGTGATCTGATAAAATAACGTTCAACTCAATATCTCGGACCATAAACCACAAGTTCTATTTTACCAATAGAGAACATACCACAAAATCCTGGTACTCTACTATGCTTCCTGCATAACCACGATTGATGGTCACTTTCAAGACATACCTGGAAATTACAAATGCATAAGAACATGACATAATATCATATTCGAGCTCCCATCCTATTATTTGCAAAGCAAATATCCCAAAAAGACAATCAACAAAAAGCACGTGCACAAAACTTTAGAGGGAAGTCCATGGATCTTCAAAAAATCATACCTAAGCCTCACATTTACCCCATTGTATGTCTCATATGGCATTTCAACAGTAGAAAATTCAAATGGATATGTTTTCCTCTCATAGATTTCTCCAGGAACATCTAGTTCTCGTACTACAAAAGACAGCAAAAAAAGATAATAAGCAACTGAAAGCTACATAGGATGAGAAATTACACACGTTTCAGTTACCACTAAGATGAATTACAAAATAACAAAATAGAATACAAAGTAGAATCATAATATTAATTCAAATGAAACCCTTCCCTTATCAACCCCAACCTATTATTTCCCAGCAGTACAAGTAATTCATTGTAGCATTAAAAGAAAAGTTAACTACAACCATGCAGAATATTTTCATTCAGGAATGAAAGTGACAGAATGCTCAGTTACCAAGGGATGTAAAGTCATAAAAATTTCCTCTGTCCAAATACATCTCTGCACAGTGAAACAAAATTTAAATGAACAATGTATCAGTGATAAAGTAAAAATTGATAACAGTCATAAAGAAAAAAATATTCACAAAGCAATAATGGAATAACTGCATATGTTTTTATACAAGTGGTGAATGGAAAAAAAAAATTCCTTCGCTGGTCATTACCAAAGAAACATTTATGTTAAAAGTTATGCCATTGTAAAATTAAAACTAAAGTGCTCAAATTTGAACATCATAAAATCATCAATGTCAGGAAGATCATATCAATTTCAGCTACAGATTCTCAAGAAAATAAGGGTACAAATTCAAAGAAAACATTTTTTATAAAATATTTTCACAAAACTGAAATGAAAGGCTCAAATTAGGGCAATCCATCTTTCTGCTCTCTATAAGATGTAACTCATGATTAATTGTAAGGTCAACTTTACAGTTTAGCACGGAAAGATTTCAGCATAATAATTCAATGATGTTTCCAAAAGATGTACATCATTTGATGCTTTATCCTGAATCAAATTAATTAAGCAGAAAAGCAACAATCCAGCTGGCCAACATGTCTGACAATTAGATAAAAGCAGAGAATCATGTTGGAATATCTAGCCTAAAGAACAATTTAACAAGAAAATGATGAATGAAAAGCTTGAGGTAGCATACATCCTCAATGCAGGACTGAACTTTTATATGGCAATTAGAGAAACCATGACTCCAGTCCCCTTGAAGGAATGAAGTTCAAATACAGAGAGAAAATCACACATTGTCATTACATGCAACAGTGACATCCCTAAGAGTTTTTCTAAGATGGCACACTGAAAGATACTCATAAATGAACACGATTTAATACATTTCTTGCTAGAAAGGACCAACAATAATATAATACAACAACAAAATCCTTTTCCCACTAGGTGGGGTCGGTTAAATGGATCAAACGACGCCATTATGTTCTGTCAAAGACCATACTTTCAGGACCAACAATAATATATAATAATAAATTAAAAACCAAAAAACTCCTTTAAGGGAATATGAAGTCCTTTAAGCAATTGCACCAAAATGCTACAAAGTATGATAGAACTTTGCTATCATCATCACATAGTGTCCTGACAAAAATAGATTTTAAACAATAACTCATTCTTCTTCTTCTTCCTTTTGTTTTTCTCCATTTAGACTTTAGAGACACATAACACAATAAAGAGTTAGGATGAGTAGCCAAGGACAAACCTATCTGTCCAAGGAGTTCGACTTTTATGCCATTGTGATCAATCTTCCTCCCTTGCATTGGTTCTATTGTAATCTAAACATGGCAGCAAATAGATAAATAGTCAATTCAGTAAGCCAGTAAGGTTCACAGGACAAGATATCAAAAGTCATTACAACAATAACATCACATGTGTTTAACATAAACTCAATACTATTACAAACATTAACAAATAAAATACCTTCCCAGCAATGTTTTCTTGACTTTGGAAGAGCGGGGCTGTAACTGTTTGACCATTCTCTTTTTTATATGGAACCTAAAAACCACAAAAAGTATATCAACTGTAAATCTGTAATAAACACACACAAGTCACTAAAATGAAGCGGTGGAAAGCCACACTATTGAAAGATTGAAAAGCAAAAATAGTGTATGTAAAGATAAACTTCAAATCAAATTACAATTTCCCTCCCCGAACTTTCACTAGGCATCAAGCTTTGCAACAACATTACAGAATGCACATGGCATAATTTGATGCATATCACTACTCCCCATTTAAAAAGGAAAAAGTGGCTCACCTGCTTCCGATTTTTCCCATCAGTAAATGTGATTAAGACGTTACATGCTGGCTTGAAAGCTCCAAGAAGGTAATTCTAGGGTGTGGAGGGGCACAATAATTACCAAATCAAGCAAGTCAAGGTTAGAACGAATAAACACATGTACATAACCAAAACATGAATACCCAAAATAACAACACTCACCATGCTGTTCACAATTCAATCTTCTTCTACCTCAGTACACAAGCACCTGTGAAACACAACCTCCCATCATAAGTTCCAAATAGTATTCACACAAAAGCAATATTCCTAATCCCACAGATCTTCAGCCCAAAAAACAAATCAAAATCGTTTACAAGCCAAAAGGGTATCCAAGCAGCTCATACTCAAAATCTTTCATTTCTAAATTGTTAAAGCTCCCATTATTACTGCAGCGATCTCAACAGCTCTAAAGCTCATATCATGGCTATCCCCTCCTAACCCAAAATAAACCAAAATTCAAATAAAATTCGATTGATACCCAAAGGAACCAAACACCGTACGTACCGTATCGCACGATCACGTCGATGTCTTTCGATTTCGCGGATTAACGAAACGAAACAATGGAGGAATTGCGATATTTTGCAGTGTCGTTTGATATAATGAAAAATAGATCGAAGAAACGCATTATTTGGAGCTGCTCCTACGCATGGGCGTTGGTGAGTGTGAAGAATTGAAGGCAATTTGCAAGTCGATAAAACCCTAACATGATAGAGGAAGAAGAACTCGCATTCTGTTTTCCCAAAGTTTAAACGCATCGTTGCACACATGATTAATTTTGCTCTCGCAAAAAAACAACTGTTATTTTTCTTATGATAATATTATTTATTTATTTTTAGATTAAAATTATAATCTTATGTCAATTAAAAAATAAAAATGACATAATATTCAATTTTAAATAAAATATATTTGAGATAAAATTAATTAAAAAATAATCAGTTTCATTTATCCCCTTGAATTTGGGCTCACAATTTAATTTTGAGATTGAAATTTAGCATTGAACTATCAAATTCTAAATTTTATGTTTGGCGTTATAGTATTGAAATTTTTTTATTTTTTTTATAAATTGATAATGATCGAATTAATTTAGTTATTAAATTTTATTTTAAAAAGTGCGAAATGAGTTATTAAGGATGGAATTATTTTACTTATAAAATTAAACTTCAATTAAGTAGGCTAACAATTTCACTTGATCCGTAAAATTGTAAGGTAAGCAACTAGATGTTTACTAATAAAATATATATTGTTCACATCCAATCTCTCTCTAAGCGAGCTTTGACATCTTTGTGATCTTCTTGAGTGTACAAAGGAGAACTCTTCTCAGTAGATAAGGGTGGTAAATGAATGGATTGGATCATAATAGATAAATAAAAAATTAATCACTAATTTATTTGTGATTTATTAAAAAATTATTAAAATTATCTAACTCATCCATGACTTATTTTAATTGATGAATATTTAATTAATCTATTTTAATGAATATGATAGATGGATATTCAAGTAATAAAAATTATTATTTAAAAACATAAATTTCTCTCTCTAAATAATAAATAATTTTCTCTCTCTAAAAAAATTTTAATTTTCTCTCTCTAGAAAAAATTAATTCTCTCTCTAGAAAAAAAATAATTTTCTCTCTAAAAAAATTTAATTTTCTCTCTCTTAAAAAAATAATGATTTCTCTCTCTAAAAAAATAAATTTTCTCTTTCTAAAAAACAATTTCTCTCTCTCAAAAAAATAGATGGGTTAGAGTTTCAAATAGATTATGAGTTTGATAAAAAAAATTAATTCAAGATTCCCTCCATCACACCAAAACAGGGGATTACCCTGAAAAGATATCATTTCAACAGTAATCTCTCTTTCTCCTTACCTACTCTCTTATATAAGAGAAGGTCAACCTTACTAAGTAAACATCATAAGTTCATAACCCCATATATTTCACCATATACTCATATAAAGTAACTTGAGCGTCGGAGTATCATTGCAGGTACTATTATCCACCGCTAAAAGTTTCTCTTTGTACATCGGAGAGGATCACAAAAATGTCAAAACTCACCTAGAGAGATCCAACATGCACATATAGGCACCTAAATAATAAATTATAAATATATAAAAACTTACTCTATTAGTTTTTTCAGCAACAACTATCACTTGCACTGCTCTAAAATAAAATGTTGCATTAAAGCAAGAATTAAGAAGATGCATTATGCATCTCTCGTCACAACTCATACCACCATCTCCTTCGTCATTGCCAGCACTTCTACCATCACTAACACTCTTTGATCACTAACATTATCAGTTTTACTAGCACTTAGGATTCTAGCCACTGAGACTGGTGTTGTATAAATAAAGTCCACACCTAATA
Organism: Styphnolobium japonicum; assembly: GCA_023212625.1. Taxonomy (NCBI): domain Eukaryota; kingdom Viridiplantae; phylum Streptophyta; class Magnoliopsida; order Fabales; family Fabaceae; genus Styphnolobium; species Styphnolobium japonicum. Next base: position 4,589,318 of record JALBWW010000007.1, on the reverse strand, counting down.
CAAATTAATAAGGTCCATAACCACACGATAGATCGAATTCACCTTAGATTTTTTTTAAAAATCAATTAAACTCACTATTCTCAGAGCTCACGTCATATATATCGGTTGGGGTGGTCCAATATAAGTTAAAACTACAGATATTTTACTTATACAAAATTTGTCCGTCGTTGATTGATAATTTTTTTGGAGTGTCCGTTTTCTTCATTTTTTAAATAAAATTTCAAAAATCAAAATCAAAACTTTCACAATATATGATGAAACTTTTAAATGTTTATATAGAAAGGGATGACATTGATGCTAATATAAAAGTGTGATATCATAATTCTATAATTAGTTAATCATGTGACACTTTTTGATACCTCTTTGATCAATTGAAGCTAACTTGAGTAACCAAGGGGATTTCCTGATTTTCCTAGAAACGGAAGAGGAGGCGACGACGATAACTTTAAATCCCACGTTGACCCAATTTTGCAACTAAAAAAATTCATTAGTCACTGGGTGTCATTTTCTTTAATATTTTGTCTATGATATTACTGTCATTGCTGATTTAGTCTTTTGAACTTGTCTAAGATATATATTTAAATATAGGAGTTAATCTATCTTCTTCCAAACACACTGAATGATGAATGAAATGAATACATGATTCGCAGATAAATGACTGTTTATACAATACCCCTTCAGTCTTAGATAAAGTCCTTAAAGCTTTTGTAATCAGAACACAGGATTAGGCCTTAGGGAAATGGCAAAACATTTTCTGTTCGCAATCTATCAACTCTGTTTGACTCTTGCAGCCCTTATTCATGCCCAGGATCAATCAGGTTAATTTGGTGCTCTCATCTAAGTAACCTTCCATTCTTCGATCGAAATCAGCTTATGCCTTACATATTTTCTTCATTGATAATCTTTTTCAGGCTTCATTAGCATTGACTGCGGACTTGTGGATGAACCAAGCTATAAAGATGAAACTACTGGCATTGATTACACTTCAGATGCCAATGCCACAGACACAGGTATAAGCCGAAGCATATCATCTCAATACAAGGCCAAGTCCCTAGAAAGGCAGTTTTGGAATGTCCGAAGCTTCCCTGAAGGCAAAAGGAACTGCTATACCTTCGATCTTCCTCGAGTAAGTGGCAGTAAACGTCTCGTAAGGGCAAGTTTCATGTATGGAAACTACGATGGAAAGGACTCTCTGCCCAGATTCGATCTGTATCTTGGACCTAACCGGTGGGACTCCCTGGAGTTTGAAAATGCGTCCAGTGTGAGAACCAAGGAAATTGTCTATGTTGCCTCATCAGATTATATTCATATTTGCCTTGTTCGCACAAATACTGGGACACCTTTCATATCAGCATTGGAGATTAGAATTCTCAATGATGATACCTATGACTATCAACCTGAGTCATTGCAGCTCTTGGAACGGTTTGATGTAGGCTTACAGGAGGGTCAAAGAGTCAGGTAAGCCATCTTATAGTTAAAGTCATAGTTGATACAAAGTGAAAAGAAGCTAGAATGATCAAATTGACGAAGAAAAATTACACTTTGCCCATTATTTGTGCGTTGACTGAAATTTATTTCAGAAGTTTTACTCTTTTTTTTGTCAAATTTTATTTTGGTCTCTCACTTATATATTTGTTCTCAATTTAGTCTCTCACATATGAATTTTTGCAATCTAATTTCTCAATGATCTAAATTCAACTCAATTTAATCCTTTTGTAATTAAATTTTATCTCAAATTCACTTCATGGGAGACTAAATTGATGTTGGTTTTGATTAGTGAAGGATTAAATTACAAAAAAATTATCTGTGAATGACTAAATTAAGAACAAACACATTAGTGAGGGACTAAAATAAGAGTTTTGTTTTGTTTTTATTTTAAAATTACTCATAGGAGAATGATCAAACTTCAAAGGGTCTGATGAATGAAGTGTATATATCATAAAAAGAAAACGAAAAAAGAAAATAGACAGGTAAAACGGTAAAGTAAGATAAAACTGTATAAGCTATTCTATACAAAGTGAATTGCACCCAAGTTATGAATAAAAAAATCACATAACTCACATCTAAATAGTTAAAGTTACAATAATGATTACATCATTCCCCCTAAAAGAATAGGGGATTTTTTTTTTTCAAATTGAGAATTAACTATTTCATTTCTTTTGCAGTTAATTTTTCTTTTATTTCTTTCTTTATTTAAATTTGTTATATCATTTTTATTTCTTTACTTCCTTTTGATTCAGGTACCCCAATGATGTTTATGATCGAATTTGGACACCCTACAATCCATATAACTGGAAACAGATAGATACCTCCCTTACCGTAGAATATCATGGGCCTTACTCGCGCGAGGTACCCTCGATTGTCCTGAGAACTGCAGCAACACCGATGAACGCGAGTAATAATTTGGGGATTTCCTATCACCTAAGTGATGAAATCGCCCCATTTTATGTGTACATGTACTTTGCTGGGATCGAGAAGCTCCTAAATAATCAAACTAGAGAATTCAACATTTATGTGAACGGGAAGCTCTTGCTTGGTCTTCTCAGTCTTCCTTTCCTGGGCTACGGTACTGCAAATTATATATCCGGTAAACCTGAATCTAAGATTCAAATTTGGATAAACAGAACAAATACGGCAACTCTTTCTCCTCTTCTAAATGGCGTTGAGGTTTATAAAGGGAAGGTCCTCAATCTATCAGAAACAGATCAACATGATGGTACGTATATACTTTATTTTGCTAATAAATGAGAAGCTATTGAAATTCACCCATCAGTTCCACAGTATGTAAGTGTCACTATATATTTGTGTGTGCGTGTGCAGCATGTTATTGCATGTGGATGTGGGTGACTTAAACATGTTCTGACATAATTGCTCACGGAGTAAGAGAAAGAAAAATCTCTTACAACATGCCAACATGGCATTTGTTACAAACCAAGTAACAAGATCATGTCAAATTTCACATCATCTTACACTCTTGACTTGGTCTTACTGTGATGGAGTAAACCTAAGAATTTCTTCAGACTTACTAATTAATGGTTTAGGTTAATTGTAATATTTTCTTTATCTCTTTTTTTACTATTAAATTTATAAAATAATAATAATAATAATATCTTGTTGTAATATGTTTAGAGAATTAGAGTTAAAGTAAATAATTTTAATACACGCAAAAGTAATTTTTTAAAAATTATATGTGTCATGCCAGACCTAAAATTGAAAGAAAAAAGAAGAAGGTATTTTAGACTAGTTGCGGATAATCATTTTAATTTCATATATTTGAGGAGTTGATTTTTTGGAGATTCCGTGTTTTTTTACCTGGTTCGATCATTTCTACTTGTACAATTAAATTTCTCAGCTAATTAATTATCGAAAGTAAACAACGAGGGTGAAGTGTTCTTGTTCAGATTTTGTGATTGATGATGTTTAAGGTTGTTTATTTAATTCAATATTACCATGTTAAATTCATATAGAAGACAATGATCCCATTCCCTTTTTTTTAGCAAAGAAAGAATCATTCTCCAACTTCTTATATCTTTCTGATATTTTGACGCATGCACGTTACTTACATATATATATATATATATATATAGTTGATGCTATCATGCAAATCAAGTCAACGTACGCCATCAAGCAAAACTGGCAAGGAGATCCTTGTTCCCCACAGGCTTACATGTGGAACGGTCTCAACTGCAGCTACAACGGACATAACCAACCTAGAATCACATCTTTGTATGTCTGTCCGGCACAAAACATATAGCCGTGAGCTAACTCTTCTACTATTTTGATATTTTTATCACTGTTAGTCAATTTTGCAGGAACCTATCCTCCAGTGGGTTAACTGGAAACATAGCTCCGGGCATATCCAATCTGAGATTGATACAATATTTGTAAGCATGTCTAAATCTTTTGGAAAAATAAACCAGTTGCTAGTGTCCCATCACTCACTTCATCCTCAATTTGCAGGGATTTGTCAAATAACAGTTTAACTGGTCCTATGCCTGATTCTTTATCTCAACTTGACTCCCTGAGGATTTTGTAAGTTATAATTTATATTTTGAACAGGATTATATCCTAATCAATTTTGGTCTTCTTTTCCGAGATTATAGAGGATCATATGATTGTCTTTCATTGAAGAAATATACGAGGGAATAAGCTATCAGGGTCAATTCCTGCAAACCTCATTGAGAGATCAAGGAATGGGTCGCTTACATTAAGGTATGCATGCTATGTTTTATCTAGTAATTTATTGGTTAATTTATGTCACATTATATATTCTTTTAAATTATATATAGTTGGTAAAAATGAAGAAAGGAGAAGAACTAATAGAAGGAGGTGAAATTATTAACCACAGAAATGCGTTCATAACATCTATATCTATCCCTAGCTAATCCCTTCCATATGTTCTGTAATTTTTTATTTTAGTATGATTTTTCTTTTCCTCTTTTATTTTAGCTTTCTCTTATTTGCTCATTAATTAATCTGATCGAAACAGATATAAATTTGAGGTTTGTCAATTTTAAATCTGAAAGGGATCAAGCCCAAAATCAGAAAATTATATATTTTAAGAAAATTTATACAGACCCTGATCCATAATCAGTTCTTAATTAATTTTTTGTGGAGTTCAATTAACTACTAACTCATATATAATTTTTATATTTTTTTAATATTTTGTTGTAAATATGCAAGTGTTGGTGGAAATCCAAATCTTTGCACCTCGAGTCCATGCCACAAGAGGAATAAGGTAGTAATTCCGTTGGTAGTAACAATTATTGGAGCTTTCATCCTTTCAGCAGCAGCACTCTTTATTTTTAGAAGAAGACTACAAGGTGCGATATAGCAACTCCTCTCCTTGATATTGAAATAAAAAATTCTAAGACAAGGTACGAGCTGGTGAAATAATTGCAGATAACGGACAACACTATTTAAAATTATATTTTTATAAAATAATAGATAGAAGTTTAAAATTAAGATCTCCATCAAACTACACAAAGTTCATATTATTAATCCACTTCTAGATTCTAGTGACTTAAAATCATCTTTAACACAGCTTAAATACTTTTAGAACACATGTTAAGGATTACTTTTGGAAGATTACTCCATTATGTTAACATCGTTCATGCTAACAAAAGGTGAAAAGGGTATTAACCCAGTAATACTGTGCTTTCTTATCTATCAGTTGTCATGTGTATGAACAAGTTGAGTTGTTCCAACAAAATTGAGTTTTTAGACTCAAAGAAACAAGAGTTCACCTACTCGGATATTTTAAGTATTACAAATAACTTTGAGAGAGTTGCGGGTAAAGGAGGATTTGGAACGGTCTACCATGGTTGCATAGGTGAAACACAACTAGCAGTGAAGATGCTCTCTCCTTCAACTCAAGGGTATCAGCAGTTTCAGACAGAGGTATTATTTATAATAGCTTACATTTAATCCTCGATATTTTCAAGTCACTTACTATGAAGGAATATGGACTCTGATTTGCAGGCAAAAATTCTTAGTAGAGTTCACCATAAATGCTTGACTCCTCTTGTTGGATATTGCAATGAAGGCACCAAAACGGCACTCATCTATGAATACATGACCAACGGGAACTTGGCAGAGCATCTATCAGGTTTCGAATATGATATATGCACTGCAAAAAAGTTTTAATTTCATTCACTGATAGTATGACTTAATATTGTAAGCAAACATACATTTTTATCAGAATACCCTATGAAAAATATATAAATGTTAATACAGAGATTATTAAGTTGTATTACTATGATTATTCTATTCATATTTCATATTAATTTGAACTGTTAATTTGGTGCATAATTTCGTTTGTATAAAAATTTATTCTAAAATATGAAATTAGTTTTCATTCTAATGTTTAAGTACTTGTGAAACTATTTCTGTCATGTAGTATTTCTATTTTGTTTGTCACCACCAATATATGCAAAAATAACTCCGAATAAAAGCCCATTTTGATCGACTTTTCGCCAAGGTCACCCACTTAAAGTATTTGGGATCTTGGGATCAAGGCATTCCTTACTAACACTTTTTTCGATGGCCATGGATGCAGATAAAAGTCAAAATTTGCTAGGCTGGAAACAGAGACTACAAATTGCTCTGGATTCTGCAGTAGGTGAGGAAGGGGGAAAACAAAGGGAAAAAAGTTTTAATGGTCTTTCTGTCAATGCAACAAACTTAAAAAACTACTACTTTAACTGCAGGTTGGAGTATCTGCATAACGGCTGCAAGCCCCCAATTGTTCACAGAGATGTTAAGACTAGTAACATTTTACTCAACGAAAAATTCCGGGGTAAAATATCTGATTTTGGGTTGTCAAGGATCTTTCCAGATGAAAGTGACACCCATGTGTCAACAGTAATTGCAGGCACCCCAGGATACCTTGACCCTGAGTAAGTTGTCAATTATCATTTCAACTTTAGTATACAATTAATTGAATAATACATTTTATTATACAAGTTATCACTTTGAGGAATCAAAAGTGAATAATTTGTTATGAACTTCTTCCTTTATCCTTTTTTGGTTTGATAGCTGCTGATTTAAGTAGCTGCATTGTTTGTCCTGCAGATACTGCATAACAAACAGGTTGAATGAAAAAAGTGACGTCTTTAGTTTTGGAGTTGTTCTCTTAGAGATAATCACAGGGCGGCCTGCTATCTTGAAAACCGAAGAGAAAACTCACATAATTCAATGGGTAAGTTCCATGCTTGCTGTTGAAGGTGAAATTGATAGTATAATGGATCCAAGGTTACAAGGAGGATATGACACAGAGACTGCAACGAAGGCAGTAGATTTAGCAATGGCTTGTGTAGCTCCAAGTTCCGTTAATAGGCCAACAATGAATCAAGTGGTGATAGAATTAAAACAATGTTTGCCCATGGAGAATCTTGGGAGGACATCCAGTTCCAGTAGATTGATTGAAATTGTCTCCAATTCCATGGAAGCAATCAGCGGAGAGAGTTCTCTTGAGAGGTAGTAAGTTGCAAATTTGAAAGGAATACAGAACTTTGTATAGATTGAGTTCTTTCTTCCTTGTTTCATTTAAGAGATCTTTGCATAGAGAAGGGGGAGTTGCGAATATTTTTAGCTTTGAGCTACTGACATTTTTGTTTGTAACAAAATATTATCTAGGACAAACTTTAATTTACATAATTAGTCCACGATGGGGGAATGCCATCTTATTATCATTTGACTCAATCCATTATTTTTCCTTACACTTGTTAAATATTCCAATACCAAAATATTTAAATTTGTTCTCCCAACATTATAAATTTTTTATATTAATTAAATAATCATTATAGATAGAAAATTTATAAGCTTTTTCAATATTTTTCTAGATTTTATTTATTTATTCTTGTCAAATGTGTGAATTGATTATCTAAATCGTTACTGAATGGTTTTCCCTTCTCATAAATGTCTCTTTTTTTCATTTTCTTTTTGGCTTAATGACTTTTACAAATTACTTAAATCTCTCACCATTAATTGACTTCTAGTGGCTTCATATTTTTTAAAAAAAAATATTTAAAATTTTAACTAGGGAAAAATATTTAAATTTGTTTTATAAATAATAAATAACTTTTCCTTTAGTGTAGTATTGCAATTATGGTTAACAACATAACAAAAATATTAAATAAAAATGTCATAATAAATTAAAAAATTAAGACTGCAAAAAGTTGGAGCTAATTGGAAGTATAGATAGACAAGATAAAATAAAGAGTTTAACTTGTATGAAGAAAAAATTTTAATCATTTTATTACGACAAGGCTAGTTGGAAGTATACATATGTCAGTATGTTCATGTTTCTTTCTAAACATTTTCTCATACTTCTTTCTTTTTTGCTTGCTATCAGGTTAGTTCACCTCCCAGGGAGGTCTAGGGATATGCGACCTATGAATATGTTCTTACATATTTATTTATATCCTCTCTTTTTTCTATTGAACTTTATTTCCATAAAAAATCTCTTAGCCCCTTTTTTGCATATACTAAAACTAAACAAGATCACCAACCTATAAGGTAAAAATGAATGTAAGTTTATGGTCATTGCCCCTTCCTGAATTCGACCAGAATTTTTTTTACCTAGAATTTTGTTATGGAAATGGCTTGGGGGCCTTCTATTCCAATGAGATGGCCCAGGAGGCCTATGGAGGAAGAAGTGATGACTGATTTGTATTGGGGAGAGAAGAGAGTGATAAAAATAAATTTGGAGGAAGAGTCTTAGAGAAAAAGAACATGTATTAGATATAAAGCCTTTGACTATTACAACATTGTTTCACGTTCTTATTCTACATAAAGGATTGGAGGTCACTTTCTTTTATAGTAACAGAAATTATAAAGAAAAAAAATCTATGCCTAGTAAATCTCCACCACTCATTTGTCTAACACTTCACCACATATCTAGATTTTATCTTAAGATATTTCTAAATCAAGTTTCTCGGTACTATATTTTTTTGGTAAGATTTTTTTTTTACTTCATTTTTTAGATATTAGATATTTCTTAAGACTCCTAGATATTTTTCTTCTAATATTTTTCTAGAATTTGGGCTATTAGTAAGCCGAATAACCATCTTCAGCATAATGGGCATTTTTTTATTTGTGTAATCATTTATTGTGGCTTTTTAAAGATATACTTATAAAATCATTTTAGTCTTTTATTTATTAATGACATTAAATTAGTTTTTTAATAATAATTAATGTTATCAATAACCAATTTAATGTAATTTTAAAGATTAATTTGATAGCAAAAATAAAATATTTAAAAATTAATTTAATATTATATATATCTTTAAAGGATCAATTTATTATATTCATAAATAAAAGACTAATATAATATTATATATATATTTAAAGAATTAAAATAGATGTTTACGTCTAATTCCAATTGGACTTCAAATCAAGTTTAATTTCCAACATCCCCCTTAAACTTCATCTAGTTACTTCAAGAAGCCTTCTTGGTCTAACAAAGTATTCATAATGGAGAGGTTTAGTGAGAATGTCAGCCACTTGATCTTCGGTCTATGTGTAGAACATTTCTTCTTCCTTATTTGCAATGTAATCTCTGATGAAGTGGTAACATGTATCAATGTGCTTACTTCTCTCATGGAAAACTAGGTTCTTTCCAAGTGCTATAGCCGACTTATTATCTGTGAAGATACTTGTTGCATCCTTTTGCGGCATATGCAGTTCTTTAGCATATTTTAAAGCCAGATAGTGTGGCAATACATGCAGCAACTGCTACGTACTTAGCTTCATAAGTGGATAGTGTCACAATTGACTGATTCTTTGATACCCAAGTAAACGATGTGTCTCCCTGTAGAACACGAATCCTGCAGTGCTCTTGCGATCATCAATATATCATGCCCAATCACTGTCATAATATCCTGTAAGCTCGAACTTGTTGCAAGGAGAATAAAGGAGACCAAAGTTTTATGGTGCCCTTGATATAGCATATATAGAATTCTTTCTGAGCTTCAAATGTACAGGGGTCGGTGTTTCCATGGAGCAGCTGACAAGTCCAACTCCAAAGAGAATATCTGGCCTTGTACAAGTTAAGTATCTCAAGCTTCCGATGAGACTTTTGAAGTAAGTAGAATTTACCTTTTCTCCATCACCAACTCGTGAATTTTTTGTTCCACAACCAACGGGAGTACTTTGTCATGCCAAACTTCTTTAAGACTCCCTTTGCATAGGTCTCGTGTAATGAAGATTCCATCATTCTTTTGTTTAACTTCTATTCCAAGATAGTAGTAGCTCATAAGGCCAATGTCTGTCATGACAAACTCTTTAGTCATACTTTGCTTGAACACTTCAAACATCATTGGCTAGTTTCCTGTGAAGCTAGATAAGATCATCAACATAGAGATATACACTAATATATCAATGTTTTTTAATTTATTAACATCTAACATACAATAAACTTAATTTACTTGCAACTATTTTTTAAGTAGACAATGGTGCTCACATGAATATGGAGACAATCACTTAATGCTACTTCTTGTTTTCTGTTTATTTTAAACACATATAAATTAGTTTTTTTCTTAAACATGTAAATATTATAGTCCATTCTTACTTGTCTCATTTTTGTTTATCAACCAAAACATACAGTTATGTTATAAAAGCTACATCGTATTGACCAAGCATTAAAACATAACTACAATATTTTGGACTGACATCTTATCTTACCAATTATTCTTCTAAGTCAATATGTTTCTTTTGACCATGTTTCTTGAGTTTTATTTACTACTATCATAATTATCCGTATAACAAAATATATTTTTAGTCCATAACATTTTTGTGTTCAACCAAAAAGAAATGTCTAATGAATATCAATGATGTCAAATTAATACATTCCTATCCATGATGAGAGGGATGTAAAAGTGAAACAAAAAATGAGGAACATATAGTAGAACAGGGTTATACTAATCAAAATACTGTCACATGTTTGAATTATGCCCATCCTTGATAAGGCTAAACATCATATCTGTAGAAATGGGTGTCTTATATAATTTTTAAAAGGTGACAAAAATCAATATATTATTTTTAGGATCTTCTTTGCATCAACATCTATAGTGGAAACAGCAATGGAATGTGCATCTCCAACATCCAGGGGATGGCCCACCATGTCTCAGGTTGTGGCAAGACTGCGGGAGTGTTTGCAGGGGAATGAGAGTCACATAGCTTACTCCCTTCAAATGAATTCAAGTACTTGAGTCAGTTGCTAACTGAAGTAGCAGTTCTCATGCTTTTGAATGATTTCCTTGTTTTACTTTTTAAATCAGTTTGGTGGAGAAGAGTGAGAATGGGATACTGTTCGCTGCTAAATGCCTCTTCTATAATTCAAGGTACCACTGGTTTACATTTTTACTGGAAAGGACATAATCCCTACGTTGAAATTCGTGTATTTTTTTGGCTCATATGGTTAAATTTGATATTATGCATAATTAGAATACATGAGGGGCCTATAAACCCTAGTTGTAACAGTAGAAGACATGAAGTGTCTAGGTAATTAAGGTTATAACTAGACGCATTATAAAATATCTGAAAGATGGATATGCTGATATAATATGCTTTTCTATTCTATGAAAAGGAATTAGTCCCTACAGAATGTCATTAATTCACTCAAAATGAGGGAATATCACTTTCAAATTGGAAGTAATGTTCATCCCATTCCTAAAATCATAAATTGAAGGATTAAATTAAGTTTATCTTCCATGTGATTTGAGTCAAAATTACTGCATCACCATATGATTTCAACTTTATCACTTTGCCCACACGTGATTAGTTCTATTAACACAAAGCCTCGTTTTAGTTATTACATAATTTTCTTGTATAAGTATTGGTCTGTGTGTTTGCAGGTCTTTTATTTAAAAAAAAAATAACAAAAATAGACCAATTCCTATGTAAACATTAAAATAATAAATTTTAATGAGACACATGATTTACCAAAATTTGAACAATCAGATAAGAATTATTTCCAATTTCAAGTTAAGACTAAGACTCTAGTGTATAGATTTTTTTTTTTTGCCAAAAAGAATTCAGAATATGTATAGTTGGCCCAATTTCTGGAAAACACTGGCAGACCTTGAGAGTTTGAGACATGGGCCCAGACTGAACCGTTAAGTAATAAGAAAAAAATGAGCCCCAAAGGCTCACCCCAACCCATGCAAGCCCAAATAAGCTAAATGAGACACACTTGTTTTCTTTTATCTGTTTTATATTTTGCTAAAAGAAAAAACTCATATTTTCATGTGATTTGCTTTTACTTTTATTTTCTTTTGTTTACTTAATGTCTGGTTCAATTATCTAACTTATGAAAGAAGAGAGAAGAAAATTACTATTAAGGGTTAGTTTGGCGTCATTATTATTAAAACTGAGGGTGAAAATTTCACATATGAAAATTATAAAAACAATTGTATAAAAAAACTCATCCCTAAATTTTTCATTCCAGATTTTAGAGAAATAACAAACAGATCAAGTATTATGAAATTTCATTATAAAATATGAATTAGCGAAAAAATTATTAATGAAATAATTATATTCACAATCACATTTTTTATTAGTTATTTTATTGTAAAAAATAGTTTTGTAAGAGTAATTTTAGTGTTAAAAAACTGAGTCAAATTACACACCAAACTAAACAAACAATAGAAAACGAAAAGTGAATAGGAATTCCATGACTAAGTTGACACCTGAGGTTTAGTGTCTTGAAAAGAAAAAGATATACTATCAAGTTTCAAGAAGCGTACAATGAAATCCATCTTGTGTGTAAAACTAATCTAAGTGCAACGACTTGTGGTTTTGATTGATATTTAGCCAAAATACATATAGTCAAGCTGGGCAATCAACGAGAAACAGCTTAACCCAACTGTCTGAATACAGTCAGATCTCTCCCACCATGTAAAAGCTTACAAAAGAATTGAGTTCACAATCAGATTTTCAACCAACACAAATTGGTCATTTGGAGACCCTTTCTTGATTGAAAAAAAAATCAAAGGAGTGTACCAAGCGAAACATCTGTTCCTTTTCACAACAGAATGTCTGCATTTAGCAAGAAACCTACCATAGCCTGTTTCGATTGCATGTTATTTCTGTGAGTTGAACATATACTGTGTACACATTGATATGAATGGGAAAGCATCAAATTAAATATTTGAAATATTATCATATAAAATATATTATATTTGTGTACCGTAAGACATCTTCTGTTGCATTTGAAGTTAGTTGAATTCAGATGAGCTCCATAATTACCATGAGAGTATGACGGTTGGGTATGAGCCATCTTGAGAGGCATTTTAACAAACCAAATACAAGATTGAGTGGTGGATCATATGTAATTTTATTGAGGATATTTTAATTTGTTGAGCCGGAAGGATTTTTTTTTATTGAGATGAAACTTTAAATAACATAGAGGCAGTTTTATGCCTTGAATACTTTAATATTAATGCTGTGGCACCAGTCTCCCGAGTTGTAATTTGTGGTAAAAAAATAAACAAATGACTGAGTGGGAGCCAAATATATATATGGTATGTGCATTTAAATTAAAGTATACATATTCTTTGAGAACTTGAAGAAATATAACATGGCTCAGCCACTGATCATGCACCCATCATAAGATAAATTTCTTTTTTTCTTTTATTATCTTGAGTTTAAATTTACTAAAAAAACTATGAAAATTTAATTTTTTATAAATTAATTTTTTAAATTTTGAGTAGGCCACTTGAACTGGTTCAAAGAGGGATTATGGCACATCAATACCAAAAAAATAAAAAGTATCCTGTACAACTAAGAAAAATGACTTGTGGCTTTTAAAGTGTAGCAAATATATGTAGCCAAGCTGGAGAAATCAACAGCTATAACACAACTGTCTGAAAAACAAAGTCAAACCCCTCTGTTCTCTTCTCTCTCTCTCCCACTTGTGAAAGCCTACAAAAGAATGATCTCACAATAATTCAAGACACGGAAATTGGTTATTTGGAGACCTTTTCTTTATTGATTGAGAAATCGAAGGAGACAAACCAAGCGAAAGATCTGGTCCCTTTCACAACAGAATTTCTAAATTTAGCAATGAACTCAACTACTATATCCTCTTTTGATCCAATCAAGACCAACCTTTCCCCCAAAGGCCAAATCTTAACCTTCAATTCGATCCAGCTAAATTTGAAGAACAAAACAAGCAATCACCGGGTCCAAGCAGGAGCAGGACCCACATATTTAAAACCGCACACAAGTTCAGCAATTCTTCTTTGTTTTTATTTGAGGAGAGCTTAGAATTAGGGGAACAAAAAGAGGCAAATTGGTTTTCATTGATCAAGTTGATTGGCATCAACTTTGTCATATGATGGTCACGTACCATATATTAAGGTGCAAAATTCTTTTCTCAAATCCCTCATGGCAAAATTGTCAGTTCCTGTATAGTGTAGGAGAAATTTCAATTACATATTTTTTTAAGCTTATACTTAATTTAGATGGATATGGGCATGGTAAACGACTTGCTTAATTTATAAGAGGTCATAAATTCATACTTTCATGAAATCTTTATAACTAAAAACATGAATATGTGTAAATTTATTTTGATTAAACTCTACATTAATTTAATAAGGGTGGGATCCACTTACACCAAGTGTAAGTTTTGACACTTACGCCACTCAATAATTTTTTGTAGAATGTAAATTTAACCAATCCAACCGTTGAATTGAAAGTTCTCATAAGATAGATCAATCTCATAAAATTTCTTACAATTAAAAAATTATTTAATACTTCATCGCATTACTTTATTTTAATGTATAATATGATTTTAAAATGTAAGTAATTGTCTACTATTAGATTAGATAATTATATATGTCTGATTTATTTAAAATTTAATATGCATGATCATTAAGATAATAACATATGATTCAACGGTTGAATTAGTTAAATTCACATTCTACAAAAAATTATTGAGTAGTGTAAGTGTGTTAAGACTTACACTTAATGTAAGTGGATCCTTACCCATTTAATAATATAAAAAAATATGAATTTTAAAAAATATATGTAGATAGGACTCGTATTGTAGAATCAACAAAGAAAATTAGTTGATAAAATAGTAGAGAACTTAAAACAAAAAAGAAAAAGAAAAAAATTAGTAGGAGAATTGGCTTTTTTCTTTTGTAATAAAACTGATAGAACGTGATATGACATAAGTGGTAGATACTTGGACCTCTTAAGCATGTCGTTAGGGGTTTGATTCCTGACCCATGTGTATGAAAAAACATTTGTTAAGAAATGTCAACCTCTTAAATGAATCTCAATACCTTGAGGGATTAGTTTCTGTAGTCGTGCATGGGAATACTCTGGAAAACAAAACAAAAAAAAGATAGGTTACTCTAGTACTACTAGCTAGTTAGGGCGTCATTAACATGCTTGAGATCCCAAAAGATAGACAAAATTCCACCTAAATGATTAATTGGGCGCCATGGGATCTCCTGGGGATACTCTGAAAAAAAAAAAAAAAAAGATAAGTTACTCTAGTACTACTAGCTAGTCAGGGCGCCATTAACATGCTTGAGATCCCAAAAGATAGACAAAATTTCACCTAAATGATTAATTGGGTGCCATGAGATTTCTCTGGGGAGGAATGACCACCAAACGTGATTATTGACCAAGGAAGGATTGGAACCTGTGCACTTGAGGGAGTGCATGCATAGCCTTATTTGGAACCTCTAAACCTGTTAAACTAACCCGCATTGGCAGGAGATCAAATTGGCTTTAATGTTGATGATTAGAGGTGAATGAAAAGTAGAAATGTTAATTCAATATTTTAAAATCGAATTGAACAGTGAACAAGCAGGATCTTCGATTCAAGTTTAACTATTTAATCCGGTTAATCGAACTAGATGGTTTCATAAAAATAATCAATATGTAACAATACAAAATATATAAAAAAAAAAGTTTATGAAACATTGAGTTTTTTATATATAAAAAAATAAAAAGAAACTTATTGATCGATCAATTCAACCAAATGAACATTCTGGTTCAAAGTGATTTGACGTAACTTTGGTTACGAAATCAAATCATAATCGCTTAAGTGTCCTGTTCACGGTCAAATCAATTAGAGTGTAACAACATTAACTTAAATTTCAAATAAGAGAGATAAAAAGGAAGGAAACCGTTTTATTTTCTGCTGCAAATGACACATGCAGACACAGTAGCACTAGACGTGCTTAGTGAAGACATTCGAGCCAAATTAAAATAATCCATGTTCTATGACAATAGCACGAGACCCTCATCACGTTTCGTTCTAGCCGTCGTTATCATAGTCATCATCATTAACAATATCATTAGTTACATTAATATTTGAGAACTTTGGTACGTTTAAATAAGACACAGGAGTGGTTTTATATATATTGCCTATGACAAACACTCCTGCCAAAAAAGAAGAATATACACGTGCTAAGCAATGCATTTGGAGTGATTTTCAAGAGCACGCTTTGGGTTGAATCAAGGAAACAGGACCACTGACTGTGCTCACTAGTCTTCAGAGAATGTCTCTCTTGCATTGATTAGCTAACAAAGTACATTAATTTAAAAACCCCTAAAGATCTCCAAGAAAATGCATTGCCTTAAACTATGTATTATAAAACAAACTTAAAGTGACAATCACTTTTTAGCCCTTATCTTAATCATAGGTGTTATAATTGCTAGACCTTTCTGTGAGCTAAAAGGTAAGGTAATTCACTTTTCATTACTTTCACTACTTCCATTGTAATCAGTTAATCACCTTCATTCATAAAAGAATATGCAATGACTGTGGTAGCATCATAAACAATAGTGTAACAAAATATCCTCTATTTGCTCATGCATGGCTCCTAATTAATTATGGTAGCAACCAGAAAACATCATCATTAATGAGCATTTTAAAGAAGTCACTGAAGATCGATGTACTGACGAAAATTAGAATACATGTCAATAATTAGAATTTTCTTTCATGGCTAGAAAACGAAGATCAGATGTTAATCATTGTTATTGGTAATGAAATGATTAGTGGTTATGGGTTCTTTGGCCCCATTTTACATTCTTATACCCCATGAAGTAATCCCTTCAACCCTGGGAATGTTGGATGTGGCACTAGGGTTTTGGATGGGGAGAGGGGTTTGCATGGGAAAAGAAGGGTTGAAAGAGAAGGCAATGCTAGTAGGAGGACAATTCATTGAATCAACCTTGTTCCCTAGATTTTCCAGGGCCTTGACCTGCGTCCTGAGAAACTTGAGGTAGTTTGCAGCCTCATCAAGCATTGATGCAGTGTCCATCTTGCTTCCCCCAGGAACTAGCTTCTGTAAAACCCTAATCCTCTCACTTATTCTCTCCCTTCTTTGCCTTGCAGCCACAGTTTGTGGATCAGTTGATATCCTGACATTCTTCCTTTTAGGCGTTTCAATCTCCTCCAAGCCCAAGTTCACAGGCCTAAAAGCTGCAGCCCTATATATCATTTCCTTCATTTGTGCTATGGCCTCTGGATCAGGTTCTTCAATGGAAGATGACACAGATGAATTTGGCTGCTGGAAATTGATATTAGATGAACCGGGACACTTATCCCATCTGGGTTTCTTGGATTTTGGTGGATTCTCTGAGATAAGCCTGAAACCACCTTCAGTAGCAGAAGAATTCTGAACAATACTGAAGTAGGGATCACTGACACCAACTTTGATCAGCTCAGATTGATCATTACTCCTCTTGGTGAAATTAGCCTTGGTTTCTATAATTTTTCCTTGACTGACGTATTGATCTGAGGAGCTTTGAGACACTGTTTCATCGAGTCCGTTGACTGGATACTGCACGTCTTTGTTTCTACCATTGGAAGCATTACTCTCAGATTCACCAGAGGAAACTGTTTTGGCATTACTTAAGTTCCATAAGTTTCTGCATTCAGATAAAATCATATTGGAAATCCCATCATCTTCGACAGACGTGTCTGTGTTGCTATTATTAGCTGAAAGTAAGCAATCAAGTGACTCAAGAGAGCAGGCAACCTTGCCATATTGTGAGCCATTGATAAGTTGTTGTTGGTGGGCCATGTTGAAATCTGGCGTATAATTGCTAATCGGGTTCATAATGTAAGGTCCATTGACTGAAAGGGACGGGCATGATTGGGATGTTAAAGCTTCTCCCCAGTTAGTTCCAGCTCCTGATTTTACCGGCATGGTTGCTGCTCGCTGTGACAGATTTGTGTTTGGCATCACATTGATTATCTCTGATGTGGTAGCAGCTGCTGACTGATCCATGTAAGTCACTTTTTCAGAATTTGAATATGTATGACCTGTTTGAGCCTTCTGCATCTCTTGTATTTGATTAAGAACACTTGTACTTAAGTTGGGCATGTAGTAGCCTCCTTCGGTGTCTTGTTGCTGAGTGCTCCACAGGATCGGTGTGTTCGCAGCAAGTTGTGAGGCATCCCAACTCAGACCATCCATAGATGATTGTTATTTCTAGTTTCTAGATGAAATGAAACTAGAGAGATCTAGTTGAAACTTGAATGACAAAGTGATCCTTCGTTACCTATCAAGTTGAAGACAATATATATATCAGATAAAATAAATATACCCAAGTATATATCTCAACTGTATTAGGTACAAAAATAAATTTAGTGCGGAAGGCCTTACCAATTCTAGATCCAGCTGCTACCAAAACCAGAACACTAACCCAAGAGCCAACAGGATGAGAATCCTTGTTTGAGCTCGAGTCTTCAATGTCAGCAACAAAACAGAGGATTGAATGCAGCTTTTATATCAGCTTTTGTACAATCTGGTTGTAGCACTAACTGCCTTCTTCAATCCAATATGATGAAAATCGTGATAAAGTGAAAGAAAACAAACCAAAGCTTATGTCAGATTGGGCAACTGAATTTTGTATACTGTTTTATTGTGAACATCGTACAAGTAACACGAAGGAGAAGTTCTGTGCTTTAAAACATAGACCAGATACACTTAACAAACTGACGAAAGAATAGAAAGTGAGAGAATAAGGTCGTACCTTCAGCTGCCATGGAAGACCAGTACTGTTGCGTTATTGCAGCGTGTGTTTGTTTTGGAGAAGCTTGTATAGATAGGAAGAACAGAAGGTACAAGCTTTAACAATAAAACAAATATTGGTACTTGAGCAATTACGTCAGAAAATTGTATATTAAATAGGCACTTGAACATGAGTATACAAGGGGGAAAAGTGGCTATTATAATATCCTTTAGAATTTAATTTCAGAGTAAAGTTTTTTTACACTATCATTTAATTATGTGCTAATACATTATTAAAAGAGTTAGACTTTCTAGGTAGTTGTTGTAATAGTAAAACTCTTTTAATAATTTAGCAATACATAATTGAATGACAGTATAAGAAAATTTTATATTGACGATAGATCAAAGTTAAACCCTATGCTTTAACAGTTGAGAGCTGTACAGTGGTTTTTGAAAAGGATAAGGCTTTTTGGTCAGCTGGGTGGGTCTGTAAGACTATATTTATGCAGGCGGGGGAGCATGAGATTTCAGTGGAGAATTTTGAATCTCAGCTGATTGAATTTTTTATTATCTACCTGTTTTTGTATTCTTTTTAAGTGGGGAAGCTGTGACCTCTTTCTGCTTGCTTAGTGAAAGTGAAAGCATCTTTTAACAGCAATTCTCTCTTTACAAGAGATTTCTGTTGATCATAGTTTTAATATAGCCTGTGATGCATGTTTTCACTTTCTACTACAGTACTTGTTTAGGTTGTTATATATTTTTGGTCTCCCACTCTCTTACACGATATTCTTTCACTTGGAAGGTGAGACACTAATCTCTTGAGTATTGTTAGGCACCAAAAGCAAGATGCTTAATGAGTCTGAGTCCTGTTCACTCATACCAATGCTCATTGGTCGTTGTTATATAAATATAAGGAAAATAATTCTTATACATAAAGTGTAATTAATATATAAAATTATTAAATTATATATTGTATATAAAATTGTTAATATAATATAAATTTAACAGTGTATAAAGAGGTATAAATTTTTTAAAATATAAAATGTACAAATAACTTTATATATATATATATATATATATTAACTCCTGAAATTTGGTGTAAAAATTAAATAATATAGGAAGTAAGTGTACGTGCAACACCTGAAAAATTATTAGAAAAAACCACATACACAATCTGAAATGATCTGGCTTACAAATATATTTTCATAGGATTGTTTTCTTTTGTCATTAAACCTTATAGTGGAGAGGGACATAAACAAGTTGGCAGGGTAGCAAAGCTAAGCAGTCAGATTAGCAGATAGAGAAAGCAAGTTGCCTATACAAATGTGTCATCTCATCACATTGTAGTTTATCTTTTGTTTAGATTTATTAGGAGTTGTTGCATTGCTTCGACAGAGACAGAGAGGGATCAGCCGAGTTCTGAACGGTCCTATAGCTACTCACATGCGCCCCATCATTACAGGTTACAGCTCAGCGAATGGGTTCCCATAGCATTTGCTTAACATCTCTCATGTTGTCAACTATCATGGTTTTCTTTACTATATCCTCTGCATATCAAGTCATGTACATAAATGTAAAACTTCAACTTTTCACAGAAATCGTTTGAAAGATTAAAGATAGAGAGAGGGATTTTGTAAACACAAATCCACTTGAGATTATATATATTACACTCTTTATTTTTGTTTTAAACTTTAAAATATTATCATTATCATATAAGACAAATAATATATTTGGGAAGATATAAATAAGAGTTTAATTTCTATCCACTGTCAGTGTAAAATTTCTTTATATTGTCATCCAATCATGTGTTGCCAAATCATTAAAAGAATTTGACTATCACAACCACTACCTAAAAAGTCTAACTATTTTAATGATGTGGCAACACATAATTGAATGATAATGTAAAATTTTTTTACACTGACAGTGAATAGAAATTAAATTCTATAAATAATAAGAGAAATACACACACCAAATAATATGCATGTGTAAAAATTTGTGTCATACAAAAAAAAAGTTGAATTTAAGTAAGTTTAATATAACTTAAATTCTATTATATACGTAAATTTATAAATGATGTGAGTAAATAAATGAATAAAAAAAGTATACTTCAAATAACAAAGCACTATAATTTTCTTTTTCTAACTTCATGTTCAAGAAATTGACCCTACCATCTAGAATCTAATCCAGTTAGGATATTTTTTTTTGGTTGAATTCAACTTAACTCTTAAAACGTTCACATTATTATTAACAGAAAAGAAAAACCATACTCTAATGTCAACCATGAGATCAACTTCTTATCGAAATGGTTCTTTCCCCACAATAATGTTCCCGAAGTTTCAGTCAAACATGTTGGCTTTTCCTTCCAATTAATATTAACTTCACTCTTTTTTTTTTCATATAATAAAAGGATCAAAAGTAAAAACTATACCCGAATGCCACCTCTAATTTAATATTTTAAAAAAAATTATAGAATATGCATATAAAAATTTTAGTAACAATTTAAATTTCTTATTTGATAAAAACTCGAAAATAAATAAATTGCTTTTATCTTTTAAAGTGATGTAAAATATGAGTTTTTTTAATAAAAAAAATTATTTCACACTCAAAAGTAGAAGTAACTCAAAATATTTTAAAATTTTATATATAAAATATCAAATTTAGGATTGAGCTAACTCCTGCTCAAGAAATCCATTTATAGATATTAATTTTTAGGAACAAAATATTTAAAATATGAATCGGGAAACTTCCATAGTTCATTGAAATTTGGGTAGGCCTCCACATTGGGCCTAGTGGTTGTTTGTCTGTGATGAGAATGTCAAAATCTCAATCAATGCTCTCTGCTCTGCTCATATCATGCCGCGCGTTATTTCGGGCATTCTGCCAAACAGGACGTGAGCTGTCGGCTTAAGATGACGCCATCTCGTGTTCTCCGCTCGGCTCGGCTTTCCAGCTTCAATCATAAACGACCCATACACGTGAAGTGCTCGCTCTTATTCACACATGGCAACCATTCATTGGTGGAACCACTGATGAGATAGCCCTCGCCCACATGGGATGCGAGACCAAAACATGGACCATCTCATCCAATCCAAGTTATGTTCTATCTTAGCCTTTGGCTTTAATCATTTAATTATGAAGCTTTCAAAATATTTATTGCAATATGTCCTTTAATATTTATTAAATTTATTAATGGATTTTGTAGTATGTGACAATCATTTGATACGGATTATTAATAAACATGTTTGTTTTTGGTTGGATGTCATCAACTCATTTAGCAATATCGTTTTATATATAATCACATCAGACAAAATTATAAAAAAATCATGAGATGACATGTGTATTAAGGATCTTGTGAGAATCACATCATCTATAAATAAATTCTGTTCATGGGTTTAATGTGGTAGATACATGAATGTATTTTTTAAAGTTTTAACAATCAAATCTTAAAATTTACAATGAGTGCTAATTGTCATCCCGTATATAATTAAGTAATTTTATTACCTACGCGATACACATGTCTGTTATATTATATGTGCACAAGTTTTTTGAGTTATGTGTTATATTCATTTTAATATTTTTTTATAAGATATTTTTAATCAGATTTATGTAAAAAAAATTACTTAATTATTTTTTAATTTAATTATCTCAAAATAAAAATACAATAAAATACAAAAAAAAACTCATAAAAATTATCTTTATCATGAAGCATATAATATATTTAGTGTCTAGCAATATGTAAATAAATCAAAATAATAATTGTAAAAATAGAAAACTTGAAGTATTTAATTAAGGTTAAAAATATTTCAAATTAAACATTTATTAGATTATTTGTTCATTATAATAGGTAATAAATATAATTGATATTTAATAATTTAAAAAATATTAACAATTTGAATATGTTATGATATATGATTTTAATTAATAACACTTATTAATAGGTAAATAAGTAATCAGTATTTGAATTAATATAAATTTTAAAAAATTAGAGTAATTAAATTTATCACTTAAATAAAATAAAATAAAATATAATTAAAATTAAAATTTTAATTAAATTTGGATTTTTTTAAATAAATTTTGGATACATAAAAAATAAGGGTATATCAAAGGAGTACAAATTTGAAAGGAAAAGAACTCATGTATGAATTAGGGGTGTTCATAACTGAACTAAATTGATTTATACCCAAAAAAACTAAACCAGAAAATTGAAAATCAACAAAATCGATTAATTTTGATTTTGTTTGAAAATGAAAACCAATCAGTTTGGTTTGACTTTCAGTTTTTATTTATAAAATCAAACCAAACCGAACTCATATAATTATTTATATAATTTTTTATATATTTCATACTTATAAATGATTATATTTCATTTTCTTGTTTTCTATAAATATTTTTAGGTTAATTTGTTATTTATAACTATTAATGGTATTTTTATTAGAATTTTTATGCCAACTTATTTTTAATTGAGTCATAGAAAGAAAGAAAATAAAGTTGTGTATGATTTTTTTTTTAAAAAAAAAGTGTTTAGCTAAAAATCAATTGGAGCAAACCAAACAAATCCGATTGTCATTAGTTTGATTTGGTTCGATTCTCCAATTAAAAAAATGATTGATTTTGTTCGAGTGACTTTTTTTTTTTAAATGGAACCAATTCAAATTATGAACACCCCTAATATGAATGATACATGACATTGACCATAATTACATTGAATGTGTTTTCTATAATAGTATATAAATAAGATATCTATGCATTCTTTAAATGAAATTTTCACAAAACTTCAACTTTTGGAAGCACTTATTATTGCTTTTAATGCTAGTTGTCTAATTAATATTCATTCAACCAAAAGTTAGAACCAAACTAAACTAATAAGTAATGATTTACTTTATACGGTTTTAAGAGTTTTATTGGGTCAATTTAGTTTCTAAAATCTTAAAAAAGAACGAAAAATATTTAAAATATTAAAGCCCGGCCATTTAATTAGTTTGAGTTTGAATTTCAAAAAAACCAAAACCGGCACATGATCACAACCTATAACTCCTCAATACTCAATAGTGTTTACACTACACCTACTTCAGGATGGAAACTGGAAACTCATTATATTAAGGTTTGAAAAAATGAATCAAATTTTCTGTATTATTTCTTTTTGTCTCTTTCTATGTATTCTCAATTAAATGTTGATAACTTAACAAAAATAATTAAAAATTAAGATAGAAATTATTATCAATTCAAATTTTTTTATACTGAATATTTAATTAAAGGAAACAAAAAAAAAAGACAGAATATTTCAATCCTAAAAAAATAGCCCAATAATTGGATGACAGAAATTCAAATTAGAGCATTGATTGAGTGACTCAATAATCATGAACCAACCAATTGTTTGAAGCCTTGACTCAACATGAACGATTGTGCATTAATCTGCAATATTAATTTGACTTGGTACATGTATGACGTGATGGACTACGTCTATCCCAGTTGTTTTACCTTTACGTATCAAAATCACAGAAAGTGATACTTTTTGTAAAAGAGATCTAAATTCTCAAGAATGTGATTCTTGTTTTGATGACTTATATTTAAATTTTGAGTGAAATTACTTAATTCTTTTAAATGAGGCAATATGGGATGCGCTTTTAAAATAGTTTGAAAAAGAATTTTATCTTAATTAACCCGAAAGCTAGCATTAAAAGATTTTTACAGTATTAAAAAAAAAAACCAGCCGGAAGTTATTTGCTATAACCTTTGCTGACGAACTAAGGAAGAAATTGGGTAAAGAAAAGAATAAAGACAACGAACAAGAAGAAGAAGGAGAGAAGACACTTGAGCTGTACTTGTACCACATGCATGCAGTACCTAGGGACCATTAGGAGATAGGCTTTTCCATATCCATGTAAACCCATAACCTCCATAATGGCCCAATTTAGAAGCAGTCTTGATTATTCTCAAACCCTTGAGAATTACGGTCAAATAAACAACAATGTGGTGCCCATTGCAAGCTCTTCCATATCTCTTAGTCTTTGATTCCCTCCATGATGTGCTAAACATAATAGCTAATAAACATAATAGCTAATCTCTTGGTACAGAAATGGAATGAACACGTCGGCCAAAGATCAGATAGGAAAAGGGGTGTGACCGCCATTGTTGACAAAACATTTTTACATCAACCATGTGTTGTCGTGGTCGCAGAAAACCTCCCCTTCTCCTTTTTGGCAGTGAAGTTTTCTTTCCTGTACATGGATGTACAATAGGTTCGTCGCATTCAATGGCCTTAGGTCAACAACCAAATAAAGACCCTGTAATGGGGGCTCTATTATCACTTTCAGAATAAACCATCATTTTCTCTTACCTTTTCTAGAACTAGCTAGTAGTTTAATCCTAGAATTTCCTAAGATGGCTTTGCCAATTGCCAAAGCTCGAGGGTGATGATCGATGATGTTGACCCCCACGTGCACACGACACCAGGCCCACACAATCATCTATGTCTTTTCCCTTTTTCTTTGTTTCTAGTTGTGGAAATTATTGATCATTGTTAATTACCAATTACAATTATTTCATTCATCATTCTTCTCTAACTGATCTTTGCCATACACTGCTGCACAATCCACATGCCAAGTATGCTATATATATATATATATATATGTACAAAACCAGATGCTCACTTCATGTACCTCCCCTATGATTTTTCTTTTCCTAGTATAAAATACGTTCAAGTTGTCACTCCTCTCATATCGAGGTACTATTATCAATATAATGGATTTGTTTATCTAGAGCTTAAACAATGAACCAAGCATCCCATCGGTGTTATATATAACCCGTCTGTAATGTGTCTGTTTTATCTTTTTGGTAAACATATATAATTTTCACTATATAGATAAAGTGGTAAACATAATTTGAATCTCCTACAATCACTATATAGATAAAGTGGTAAACATAATTTGAATCTCCTACAATCACTATATAGATAAAGTGGCAAAGAAAATGAAACAGAACAACGGGTTCCTCAAGTTTTATTTCAGGAAAATTAAGCCTAGTGAAAATCTACATGAGAAGTTTGGAAAAGACCTAGATTGTCATCTTACTAAAAAAGAAACACCAATAAAGAATAAAATGAAAAATAAAACAAGAAGAAAAATAAGTCTTTCACGTCATTTCCTTTAACGTCATATTTTTAAACCACTCTAGCTTCCTATATAGGAATTGAGTCGATCATATTTATAATCAACACACATGTGAATTCTCTGGGATTGGATCAATCCTCAATTTTACAGAAATAAAAATGGCGTAAAATTTATAGCACAAAAATAGTATACAAATATTAGACTTCAAATGAGAATATATTTTTACATAACGTTTCATAGCATCTAGAGAAATTAAAAGGGGTCCTTGAACATTTCCTCACATCCTACCCCTCAAACTGATTTCTGTCGTGGATATGATGGATCATAAAGTTTCCTCACATCCTACATAATGTTTCACCGCAGAGGGAAGGAGGAACAGATAACCCCGCAGCTTAATTATCCGATATGAATTGATCAATGCCTTGCTTGACACTGATCACGGATTCATTCACTACTTATTTCTGCAGAAAGCAGAAACTTGATCATACATTCCAATTTCCAAACCTGATCTGAAACGGAAAATTTGCTTTTCTTCCTCACAAACATTTTCGAGATCGTGCCCACACGAGTAAAATGAGACCCATTGCTCCTTTGCTATAAAATGGATACTTTTTAAGTTTCCCCTCCTTGGGCAATGCCGCTGATACTGCATGGGCTTTTTAACATTTCAATTTGCTATTAGAGTTATCTTATCGCCTATCCTGAGGGGCATGCTTTGCAAAAGAAAAGCCCAAACCATGGTCCAAGCGTGAGTCGCTGTGAATGGATTAGAAAGCCCAAAGAGAAATTAGTTTTGTTGCTCATGACTCAAATCAAATAACGGCCTCTCATCTTAATGATCTTATCACCCGATTCAGTCCCATCTTCGTGTCAAGTACTAAGGTTTCTAATAATTTTTTATGCAAACAAGAAATTAGAAAAAGTTTCTAATGATGTTTTCTACAATTAGACTAAAAAAAATGATATACCTAGTACCTAGTAAAGAAAATAACAGAAATGCTAAATGCCACGAAAACTTTTGCTACAAATAGTTTACGAATTCATTGTTCCAGTTATATCATGAGTGTGTTTTTTATTTAAATTTTTATTTATTAAGGAAAAAAAAGCAACATTGTTGTGCCACATCATTTGTGGAGATTTTGTAAAAATTTTTTTGTGATATATAACAGTTTTGAAAAAATAAACATGGAGAAATTATAAGATCAATACGTATGCATTTATTTTGCATTTAAGAATGATTGAATACCTGATGTAAGAGAATATTTTTACATCATACCATTCAACGCTTATCATATCTCATATCAATTCATCATTTTTTTCTAACTTTAATTATTATATTTAATTTTTAAAAAATGTTAACTATGGTTAACGTATTACAGATTTTGAAAATTCAATTCAATTGTTAGAATTAGAGATAATTATAAATAACATAGATAATATGATACACATTAAATGATGTAGTGTAAAAGAATACTCCTATATTAGGTATATGTAAAATTTTCTTCTTAATGAAATGAAAAATGAAGGAAGAATTTCTATCACAAAAGAAAAAAGTAAAAGTTGTCGAAAGTTTGATCATCTACTGATCTACCAAAATACCTTTCTCTCGTGTCTTACTCAAGTACTTACTCCAATTTAAAAAAAAAAAAATAAGAAGAAGAAGAAGAAGAATTTCTGAATAATTTATGAGTGGCAAGTGTCTGCTACCTAGGCACAAAAAATTTCACGTGTTTCACACCAAATATCTCCTTCCCTCCCTACATATTAAAACTGTGCATATTTAAGCCTAATGAGTCACGTGTTAGTAAAAAGCTAGTTTGAACTTTGAACAAAATCAACCACAATCTTTCTTTCCTTAACGGGTTGAACCAGTGTCATGTTTCAGGAGACTTTGTTTCATCCCACGCGAACAACTGGCGCTTGTGCCAAAGCACTCTCCATAAATCTCCCATGATTGGAAGGTGACATGCACCGTACGAGGTGGTACCTACGAATGACACTTCTATTAAAACTTGTGCAATCCTTGCTAAAATACGAGGACGATTTTTAACGGATTTTTCGCCAAAGATTGGCCAATTTTTTTAGAAATACAACATGTGGTAACCATGCACTCACCTTTGCCTTGCCCTTCGCCAAAGCCAAACACACAGTGCATAATGAAGAGAGACCCGGTCACTGCCTCTGCTTCCAATCATCCACATTGAATTTCCCATGTTACTCTCCCTCTTTGCGTCCTCCTATTTGAAGAGTTTATCATCCAATATGGTAGGGTCACTGTGAATTCAGGTGCTGGTGCTGTGTGATACTGAAGGGGAAGGGAATTCTGTAGATTGGATATTTCACAATTGAGTTATAGCTAGCTGGGTTCCTAGTGCCCCACATTGCTCTGCAAGTTTTGGTCCCACTTTTTTTTTTTTTTTGTTGGTGCCCTCGTGGTTCCAGGGTGACCCTGTGTTCCTGCTGAATCTATCTTCTTCAAAATTTATATCTTTCCTCTCCCTTTTTTACTTGCTAGAGTTTTGCCTTATATTCTATGATGACCCTTCATTTGTTGCTCGCTATTTACAACTTAACTTTCAATGGGATTCTTGTGCTTTCCTAAGTCATTTCATGTGTTTATTGTTTGGCTATTTTTGGTTTTCAGCTAAAAAGTTCAAATTTTGAGTAGTGGGTACCGTGAATTTGTGTTTTTCCTCTTATTTCTCATGTGCTCCTTCCCCATGTTAATAATGTATAATCAGAAAAACTGTTTCTTTGAAGCTGGTTAATCTTGTATACGTGTTATTACCGTGAATTGCTTGAAGATTAATTGATTTATTGGTTAATCTTGTTTCTTTATTATTATTTTTCTCTGGCTGGATTTTCTCAACAGAACTTGTTTTCATAAAGAAGATTCGAGTTTCTAATACTCCTGAAGTGGATTTTGAGTTTTTCCAACTGAAAAAAAAACACTAGGTTGGCAATTTTCTATGAAAGGAATGAAAATTAGATTTTGTAAATTTGGCAAAGATATGAGCTTTTTGTGAGTGGATAGAATGTAGAAGGAGGACTAGGATGAAGGGGGCAATTAATGAGGGCACGGAGATAAGCCCAATGTTTCCGAGGCTGCATGTTAAAGATGCAGAGAAAGGAGGGCCAAAAGCACCCCCAAGGAATAAGATGGCTCTCTATGAACAATTCAGCATCCCTTCTCAAAATTTTGCCTCAGGATCAGCATCCTTGTTTCCTCTCCCGCTCAGAAACTGCACAGTTCCTTCAACGTCTAGCCATGTGAGTCAATTAATGTTCTTTGAATTGTTGCCTGTAATCATGTCCTGTACCCTCTCGTATTTTCCTTATTTTCCTAGATGGAACACAACTCTTTTTGTTTTTCCTTTCTTTATCCCCTTCATAAGCTATAGACTTCTAAGGTTGGACAGATTTTGATAGAAGCACCAAGGTTGAATGTAGTTATTAAATTGCATGAAATCATAATACTAATTGACATTGTCACTAGAACTCTAGAAGATAATAGAAATTTTTATGTATATTGTATAGTAAAGCCCTTACATATCCTGCTGGAGATGTGCAAGGGATCAGCCTACCCGGTCCATTCCTCTCTAGTTTGTATCTGTTTTGAGCTCCTGCTCCCTTTCCTGTTACCAAAATAATAATAATAATAATTGAAGTAATAGTAATTGTAAAGTACTTAAGGTTTAAATGATATTCAAATGGAGCACACAACTGTGTCAACAACAATGGTGAAAATTTTAAGAAAAAATATAACTAGAAGAGAATTACTAGACCTCTCCCTTTTCTGATAATCACTTTTCTTTCCTTCAAATGTCTTTCTTTCTAATGTTCCTTGGAAGGACACTTGGTTCCTAGAAACCCACCTTCTATGTCAGTCCACCTTTCTGTTTCCTCTCCCTCCTTTTACCTTTCCTTATCTTTGAACTATAAATTTCACTCTTTTTTTTTTGTGGGGACAAGGGGAGTGGCAGTGCCTTCCTTTGGCCCTCAAGTAGTTCTGCTTCTGTCTTTCTTTCTTTCCTCTTTTTTTTTCCTTTCCATTTATTCAGTGGAAAGTATGGAGTACTGAGCTGCATACATGCATAAACACACACCACACACGTAAATACGTATGTAGGTAGTTACAAATATTTACCATTAATTTTTTCTGTTCACCCTTTATAGCCATTTTAATTATGATGGTTATCCTGTGCTGCAGGTCGGTAGCAGTCAAAGCATCCAATTCTGCACCTCCAGTGCACCTTCTTTTCTGCCTGAGAAGATTCAAGCTTATAATTCCAGAAAGATTAACTTAACCAAATTGATGGTGAGTCATGAGTGAGAACCCATGAAACCTACAAGTTACCAAATTTTATACTTCATGTACTCATTGTCATTTACTGGTAAACGCAATTTGTTTCAGCAAGATAATTTCATCAATAGTAAGAATTCTCTGAAAACATTTGATGGTGAAGATGCTTTTATAACTACTGGTTCTGCCAATGGGAAAAATTCATGCTGTAGCATCATCCAGAATGACAAAGATGAAGACAAACTTGCTCACTGTAATTCGAGCTGTTCACTTAAAAGTCTAAATTCATTTAGAAAGAAGGAAAATTCAACTGGAGCAATAGAACTGGAGTCAGCACAACATGGGAAGAACCAGACGGAAACGCATTCAGAAGTGAGTCAAATTGGTCAGAAGACAGGGGAAGGGTCTGCTCACCCATTAGATGGTTTTGTTGATATGACAGATGCATCATTAATCTCATTGGAGAAAGTTAGGAATCCTAAATCAATGAAGAAAGAATGTAGATCCTTGAAGGAAGAAATTAGAAGTATTTCAGCAGATAGCTTGGAAACACTGCAAGGTAGCAATGCCCAGACACATGAAGAGCATGCTGCTATTGGGTACAAAATCAACCTTAGGGACCATTACATGGAGAAGCCAGCAGTGAGTGATGTCCATAAAAGTCCTGATGAGTTAGAAATTGGTAGAAGGTGCTTCCTGGGCAAGAGAGACAGGAATAAAGATGAGGAGACATATAGACAATATGATGCCTTAAATAAACCCAGCTCAGAATGTATATTGGGTATGGATATTTCCCCTGACAATGTTCTAGGAGTTTTAGGTGAAAAGCAATTTTGGCAAGCAAGAAGAACTATCATCAAGTAAGTTCATCCGTCTAGTAATATGTGTTTATGATTTGGCCTTTCTCTCTTTTTGTTAAATATTTAAATTTACATCTGAACTATGCCGAGTTTTGTTATTGTTTACAGATAACCCCTATGAGTTTCTGAAACTTCTAGTACATGGTTTTCAATACGATTCATTGTATTTCTGAAACTTCTAGTACATGGTTTTCAATCCGATTCATCGTATTTTTGGTTCACCTTTAGACAACAAAAATTTATAGCAATTTAGAGTGTACATGGTTTCAACAATGCTATTTTAAAGCTTGACAATGTAGAAGGATCAATATCTGTCTTCTCTATCTACTACGTTTATAAATTAGTGGTACTTATTTTCCTACTTCCATTACATATTTAATTATTTATAGATCAATTATTAGTTTAATCATATGCATCAATACAGTGTCTCTGTTCAAGTGTAGATTTAAACTGAATTACTGTAAGTGCATAATGGATATCTCCAAAACCTGTCCATTGCCATATCCTATATTAGATGGGATCCACAGACCAATTTTTTTTATTCAGTTAGTTTGAATCTCCAACGATTAGTTAGTACACACATGCATTATAGCCTGCCTTCTACATTTTGGTTTGAAATTACAAACAACCTAAAGGCTTGGAATTTTTAGAAGAATAATGCGTCTTTAACTACTGTGGATAGCTTAGTCCCATGTCACATTATTAATTAATTCTGTTTGTAAGGTATTTGCTAAATTGCATTGCCTATCTCTTTTCAGTGTTGCTCGTCTATGTAAGACATTATTTATTCATGGGAAAAATTTTATATAACGTTAACCACTGGTGTGTTTCTGGCCTAACTTTTCTCCTCCTTCATGAAAAGAAAAGGATAAAAACTCATTATTATTCTAGTCATCTATTGAAGTATGTCATCATTTTGCAGTTTACTATAGTAAAACTGACTTTTATTTTAAGTGCCAAAAGTTTGGAAGCTGTACAGATTACACTTAGCATTTGTAGGATGATGGTTTAGGATTTGTGACATTGGGAAATCTAAGTTATCTGACCAGGCAAACAGATCTGAAAACGAATTTAACCTGAAGAAATCAAAGTAGATGAGATGGAAATAGAGAGAAGATTTAGACATAGTGCACCCAGAGAAAGAAATGCATCACACTTCTGGTGGCTAAGGATTCCCTGAAAATAGTCTCTTCATTCACTAAGTTTTGATAGCTGGTTACATCACTAGCCAAACTTGGGGACTAAGTAATCCACAGCTTAAGACCTAAGTTAAATAGTCAGCCTCTAATAAACATACATAAAACCCTAGATAACAATACAACCTAAAGAAAAGCCTGCAAAACTATAGCCCATGCATAAGACAAATCATAAACGGGTAAAGATACTTGCACAAATTATGTGAGGTATGTACATAATATGGACCATTAAGAAAACGTTACAGTGGGACCAGGTGAACCCAATGGCTTGCATGGGAATATGTGAGGAGTGCGTGAGTGTAAGTTTGTGCAACTATCATTACTCATCATGAATTTACTAAGGTACCCTATCCCTAGGGCTCAAAATATAACATTGAGTACAGTAACAGCTTACTAGTCCTAATAACCTTAAATAATCATGATCTAGTAATATGTTGGACCATTACAATCAGGCCCGATAAAAAATCTTAAACTAGTGAGATCTGTGGATCTTTAAATTTATGACTTATGGATTTTACTACTGCCTGCATCAGCTACCCATTTCAAATATTAGAGTCACGTTGTCTCATTGGTTGAACCTAATGCAAGGAAAAAAGAGGGTCAAACCTAAATTCCCTGTGAGCCTTCCTCTTTTATCTTGGATAAAATTCATCCTCCTAACTTATAGTCTTGCATTTGTCAGATTTTAATGTAGATTGAATCATGTGAACTATTTCTTGAAGTTACTCATATATTTCACTCATTCATTATATTTTTTTATGTTGTATTTTGCTCCCTACTTGGACCTGACACTGACATTGCTATATTCAGTCAACAGAGAATCTTCCTCGTGCAAGTGTTTGAGTTGCATAGATTGATAAAGGTAATTAGTTGTCAGACGAGATATTATTGACTGTTTGTCCTATGGAATATGTGTACGTCTTTCTTGCTTATCACTCAGATTGTCAACTGAGAAGCGACTACAATATTTCTTAAAAGCAGGTACAAAGATTAATTGCAGGGTCACCCCATCTATTGTTTGAAGATAACCTTCTATTGAACAAACCACCACTAAAAACATCCGCACTCAGGAAATTACAACCTGACTATGTCAGTGATCGACCACCCTCAATTGTTAAACTCGACAGTAAATCTGAGAAGCCTACTACTGCTGAGCATGCTAAAAATAATGCAGTTGGGAAGATTCCCCTTCCTTGTGGCAACAATATAAGCAAAGGCCATGTTAACCAGCTATCAAATTATGGTCATCATTTAGGAAACCCTTCACTAGCCCCTGCAGCTATCAATACCAAACAGTCCCCATGCTGTGTCTACCCACCACCAGGAAACCAGTGGTTAGTTCCTGTCATGTCCCCATCTGAAGGCCTTGTATATAAGCCAATCATAGGGCCATGCCCTCCAAATGCAGGTTTAATGGCACCTGTATATGGTGCTTGTGGTACAATGAGCCTCAATCCAGGAAGCAAGGATGTCTCAGATGCAGCTCTTGTTCCAGGTTCTCACCAAAGGATTGGAATTCTTTCTGGTACACCTTTACCCCAGTTCTTACCACCATGTGGCCCACCAATCATTCATCCATCTGTATCAGCTTCAGCTGTTGAACAAATGATGCAGTCTAATGGTCCTGAAAATCACCAGTCAGCTGGAGATGTCAATTCCACCACATTGTACCAAAGCTCATCTAACATTTCCAGCCAGATGAGTCAAGTAATGTCAAGACATATTACAACTTATCACTCATCCAAAGATAAAGAATTACAGAGAAGTACAGCTAGTAGTCCATCCAAGAGGATGAAAGCAGATGAACTTCCTTTGTTTCCTGTGGCACCAACATTTTTGCCATCAGCAGATGAGAACACACATGTTGACCATCAACCACGAGTAATCAAAGCTCTGCCTCACAATCCAAAATCAGCAACTGAATCAGCAGCCCGGATATTCAGGTCAATACAAGAAGAAAGGAAACATCTGTAATTAGTCTATCTCATATTATGTCTATTACGTCAAAATATTATACCCCGACCCTCTTAAACACTGTATCTATAACCATTTTTCTCTGATAAAGTGATAATATACCCCGCAATAGATTGATAACAATTATTAAGGCGTTTGGAAAGATAAGGAAGAAGCACATGTGGAGAAGCTGAAGCAGAATGTAAATTCATCAGAAATAAAAAAAATAATTAAAAAACTTAAGTACCAATTACCAAACACTTCAGGAAATGCAGAAACTTTATCAACTACAGACTTCAGCAGCTCTGGCTTATTGGAAGAGGTCACAAAGTTTACCAGTAGTAACATCTTGGGAACAAAAATCATAGGTTAATATTGATAGAAAACAACGTATCCTTCAAAGAGCTAAGACCATACGAATGGTATTAGCGTGAGGGAAGTGTAAAAATAAAATAAAAAATAAAAATATAGACACTCAGGACAGGTTCTTATGCAAGTACTTCGTTCAATAGTTGATATGTATAAAGACACTCTTTAGAGATAGGTGCATTTATAATATAGTCATACAACCTTACTCATGTATAACGTTGAATGGAATACCTATGCTAGACAGTGCCAAGATTTTCTTCTTCTATGTATTTCTCTTCTTTCAATAATTTCTTTTATTTTGGTAAATACCTAGGGTGGGACCCGGTCAAGGGGCCCCTAGTGGTGGCCCTCTAGTGGGGTCGGGGGAGGTAGGGTAGGGGATAGGGTGGGAAAGTATTGGGGAGGAATCAAACCCTCCTCACCTTCATTAAGTGCCCCAAGTTCTACCTAATGCTGTCAGGATCAAATTGGCCAGTCGAACCGCAAACTAGTCCCTCATCCGATTATGGTTCACTTCTATAACCGGGTTCATAGTTGGATCAAATTAACAGTCAAAATTGGGTATAACCAGTTGATTTTATGTGAATCCATCATTTTTTTTTAAAATTTTTTTCTAATCACTTAACTACTCAATTGAGAGCGATATAAGGCTTGAGAGTTGAAACTCCAAAACTTGATTATGCATTTTATTATTAATAATATATGGGGGATTACTCTGGTACTCGTCTTTTTTTTCAGGGTACCAGTACCCAAAGTGAGTTGTCCATAATTTATTAGTTGTTATTTATATTTAATAGATTTTCTAACATTTATTGTGAAACCAACAATCAATAAATGATTGACAACTCACCATGGATACCAAATCTATCAGGATACCATAATAACTCCCTAACATATGTTATGAGTTATATATATATATATATATATATATATATATATATATATGTATAATGTAATTATGATATCATCCGGTTCAATCGGACGCTAAAATTGATTAAATCTAAATCGAAAACTTTTTCAATTTACTATTCAGATCCATTTTAAGAACATTGGTTCTACCACATGAGCTACAACTAGGCCAATAATTTCTTTTAATGCAATGAAATCAATGCAACGAATGCATCCTCCACAAAAAAGTATGCAATAATGTCAACAAGAAAAGTAAAGAAACAAAAGAATGAAAATTTTGTTAAGTGTTTAATTTTGAATCTAATTCGTTTATCAAAGTAATTTAATCACTTTAACCATTAGATTCAAACTTTAAAAAACAATAATCTTTTTCAATACAATGGCGCCACAAAAGTTAAAATTATAACCTAAACTACCAAACCCCTCATCAATAACAACGGTCGATTTCAGTTTATAAATTTTAATAAATATATTAATTAAATCAATCAACAATAACAATTAACTTCTGTTAAGTTAGAAAATAGATATTCATTACGTTCGGCATTGTTAAACTTAGATGGAAAGTAGTCGTAAGAGTGTGTATTATTTTTTATGTAACAGCATATTATATATATATTTTATTAAATTTAAGTAATTTTCCTACCATTAATTTTCTGTCCCACATGATAGGTAGCCACTATAATTAATTAGTATTTTTAAGCAATTAGAGATGTAATATTTCTCTAGTAAAAATTAGAGAAATTAAATTTGGATCAATATATCTTTAATTAAAATTACGAAGACTATGTAACCAAAAAATGAAAATAAAATAAAATTACAGACGCTAAATGACTCCATTAACAAACTAAAAAGACAAAAAGTGCAACCAATAATTTGTTTCAATCTTTTATTAAAATTAAACAGTAGTTCTATCGCTGTTTTATGATGTGTACTGCAACTTTTTAAAAAAGTTTTGAAGATCATTATCCCTACTTTTGCAAAGATAGCAGATGTCAAGCACTAGTTTAATCAACTGGCATGTCATCTTTGTTTTTGTCTTCACTAAAGAATCTTAAATTGAACGTTGCCATCATCAACATCAAAACGTTGAAGGAAAGGAAAAGAACAATCTAGCGATATAACTTAATAGATTGAACAAGTTGGTGGCCTCGAATTATTTTCTACCCTGTAATAATATGATTGGGGGGAAAATGCTCCAGATAATAATATAAAAGTAAATCATACACTGCTCCTTCAACAATTTATTTTCTCTAGAAACTGCTCCTCCATCCATGAAAAACTTGGATAGAAATGAAGAATCAAGAATCAAGAATCAAGAAAAAGGGCCATTTAAGGAAATTACATTACAATACAATGGTTAAGGTGGTCAAATTTTCAATCAACTTATGATTGTAGAAAATTCCAACAACATAGACACAACGGCCTAGCTGAAAACGCCGACACGTGGAACCACAATCGACCACAAAAATGGCTAAAGCAATGGCCAATGCAAAGTGGCAATGGCATGGGCCGAACCGAACCCAAAACAACAACTCAAACTCAACAGACAAAAATCTATGTAACTTATCTTAGGTTTCCTTTCCTACCAGTACCACCCATGTGAGTGACTGTTTTATCTTTCTCTTTCCTGGGAGCTCCCGTTTCAACTTTCCTCTAACTGAAAAAGTGAAAAACACACAGAAAAAAAAAAAAAAAACACTCCCCTCCCACTTCCACGTTTTTATGCAAGACAAGAGTGATGAAAGAGCAGAGCTTGCAGAGAATGAGATAGCACGATTCCACTTCCATTGAAATCTGGCGCAATTCAAGATTTGAGGAGAAAAGTGTGAAGGGATCCACCACTTTGTTCCTTAAACGTCTTTCTTCGTTGAACTGTGTATATAACCGGCTTTTGGCCACACCCCAACACGGCAACATGGTAATGCGGTTTTCACGCTTCTCTATTTTGTTTTTTCTTCCCTCTCTAATCCACCATGTTCAATGCCCAAGAAAATAGGAAAGGAAAGTTTTGATTTTGTTCACAACTTTCTGGTTTTTGAAGGATATAACAATTGTTCGTTAGGTGGGGAGCTGATTTTCTCCCCTTGTTTGATGTGATCTCGGGCTTTTGGTCTATTATTTCATATGGGTTCTGATTGATTCTCTCAATAACGAAGGATACCCATGTGGCAGAATAGTATGACACATTTGTTTTTGATCTGGTTTTGCCATGAAAGGGGAGCTTTTTGAACCATACAAGGTGTTTTTGAGATTTGATATTTGTGAAGGCACAAGACCAAGAGCCTAAATTTGATTGGAATAGAGGAAAAACCATGCAGTCAAGGTTGGTGGCGTTGGAGGAAGGGAAGGACCCTGCCAATGCCATTGCCACTACTACGTTAAGAACTAGTCAGTCCAGGACCTTCCCTTTGAGACTTCTGCAGTTCTTCTTGCTTTTTTTTATTCTTGGCCTCGGGGCTTCGATTGTTAGCATGTACATGATTCGGCATTTCGGTATTCAGAACGTGGACCTGGTACATTCTACGTTTAAGCCTTGCTTTCAGCAGCCAGCTACCATAGAAAGTTGGATTAGGCCTCCATCGAGTTTGCTGCATACCATGAATGACACTGAACTCTTCTGGCGGGCTTCTTTTGTTCCAAGGATCAAGAGTTATCCATTTAAAAGAGTTCCCAAGATGGCCTTCATGTTCTTGACCAAGGGACCGTTGCCAATGGCACCACTCTGGGAGAAGTTCTTTAAAGGGCATGAGGGGCTTTATTCGATCTATGTCCATTCATTGCCATCTTACAATGCTGATTTTTCGCCATCATCGGTTTTTCACAGGAGACAGATCCCAAGCCAGGTATAAGCTAGCTTTTATTTTATTTAATTTTGTTTTAAATATGGTTCATGGAATTACCTGCTATATGTATTCATCAGGAAAGTAGCATTTATCTATATGGTTTGCCATGTATTCACTGACATGTCTGTCCATCGTTATTTGTTATAGCATTTTATGATGGATTCTAAATTATGGTCATATGGAATGATAGTTAGATCCCGGTCCTTTTGTGTAATATATGGTCAATAAGTAACAAATTCATTCTTGTTGCAATCTTAGAATTTGCGTGGCCATAAGTCTCTTAGGTTATAAGTCAATTAATTTTATTTTTCCCTTCCTCCCAAATCTCAATGTAAAAGGCTTATAATCCTCCCCTGCTATGTCATGCTTTTTATGTCAAACAAATGTTGATTGAAATTATCCGACATGTCGATCTAAGTGTTGTTTTCTTAAACTGGAATCAGATACCATTTCCATTTGGAAAAGAAATATCATATTCCTGATTCTTCATACATAGAGTATATCACGGTAGAAGGGGAAAGCACTTTGCTTTGGTCTGCTTAATAGTTTTTTCTTAGCTAGGAGTACATTCCTGCTGTATTATGCTATTATCTCTATCCAGAGAAATGGTTATTTTTCCAAGGATAAACATAGATGGGTAATTTGACAACTGACTTCCTTCAACTGGGGAATCCATCTCTCATTATGATGCTGTCACATTTCTGCACAAATTTATGATATGTAGCAATTAAAAATAACATTTCTTTTATACGGATGAGTGTGGTAGAAGGACTACTTCAGTTTTGAATTAACAACATTTATTAATGTTGCATATTTTGAAAACAGAAAACTGAAAAGCTTTATTGTCAGTTGTGATTTTTCACCACCTTTATATTGTCTGTTGTGATTATTCCCACCTCTAGATAGCTTCATGCCTGCACTTTTTGAGGTGTGGTTAAAAGCTGCTGACTGTTGTATTGTATCATTTTTTGGAGAGGTATGCATGTTTGAATAGGTTCTGTACAATTTATTAAAGAATTTTAGTTGTAAGTTAAGTTTATTAAATTAAAAGTCTTTACCATGAAGACTGTTTTGGTTATAGATTCAGTGTGCCAGCATTTTAGTTGTACAAAGTACTGCATCGGCACTGATGAGACTAGAAAGAAAAGGTTTCTTCGTTATGAGACTTAATTTGAAACCCTACCTAGCAAATCATCCAGAAGGGGACATTGGAATGAAGATAGTATTGATAGTCTATGGATTTCTTGATTCCAAATGGAAAGAAAATAAATACTTCTGAAATTGGACGATTTGCAGATTATGAAGAGGGAAATTTATTTATGATATGATAATGATTATAATAGAGAGCTGGGACTTGGGAATTGCTGTGTGTGTGAGAGAGAGAGAGAGCTGGTGCTTGGTTCTATTAAGGTCATTCACACAACTTGTTATCACTATAAAACCATCACCACCTTCTTGCCTTGATGTATATGCCTAAAGCACAATTCTTAAAGGTACATGGGGGGCTGTCCTGTATTTAGTATATGCCTACAGGATCAATAATGGTGTTGCACTTGGGGATATGTTAACTTGTCAAGTATAAAATTTATTCTTAGATCCTTACCTATAAACATGTAATTTAGAAATGTGTTGGAGCCAAGTAGGTAGTAATATCTACACATCATTCATTATTGGAGTCATATTTAAATGTAATGCTACAATAGCCACAGGAAGGCACAGCCTTTATCTTCTGAAAAATATCTGATACTTGTTCCTTGCCAAATTGTGCAGCGGTGAACTATCTGTGCTGAAAAAACATGTATCTAATAGAAAAATAAAATAAAGATCTTCTTCATTAAGGAATACATGATAGATAAGAGCCTGGGGAAATTACAGGAGCTTACACCCAGCAATCAGACATGTCTGTTCTTCCATGGTTTTCTTATTATCCAGCACTTCATTAGGAGAATATGCTTCTAAAACCAAAAAAGCTTGTCAAAATATTTAAACTCCCACTCCTTGAGATGTTCCTGGAATGGAGCATTGTTTTCTAATTTTGATAATGTGATTGTTAGATCAAAATCAGGGAGATAGATTTCAGGTTGAATATCTTCTGTTTTTACGAAATTACTAAGTAGCCTTTTCATTCACAGGTGGCAGAGTGGGGAATGATGAGTATGTGTGATGCTGAAAGAAGGCTCCTAGCTAATGCATTGCTTGATATCTCAAATGAATGGTTTGTCCTCCTTTCCGAGTCCTGCATTCCTCTCCAGAACTTCAGCATTGTCTACCGTTACATATCACGGTCATGGTATAGCTTTATGGGTGCATTTGATGAACCTGGTCCTTATGGGAGAGGACGCTATGATGAAAACATGGCACCTGAGATCAACCTTAGTGACTGGCGTAAGGGGTCTCAGTGGTTTGAAATTAATCGGGAACTTGCTGTTAGGATAGTTGAAGACAGTACTTACTATCCTAAGCTGAAAGAATTCTGCACACCACATAAATGCTATGTTGATGAGCACTATTTCCAGACAATGTTAACCATTAATACTCCTCATCTTTTGGCAAATAGGAGCCTTACTTATGTGGACTGGTCAAGGGGTGGTGCTCACCCAGCTACCTTCGGGAAGAATGACATCAAAGAGGAATTCTTCAAGAAAATTTTGCAAGATCAGACATGTCTTTATAATAACCAGCCATCTTCCCTTTGTTTCCTATTTGCGAGAAAATTTGCACCTAATGCTTTGGGTCCTCTTTTAGATATAGCACCCAAAGCTTTAGGAATTTGAAAAAATCCTGGCTTCTGAGTTGCATCTTTGAAGGAGTGCTGATTGGAGCATGTTAGTTACTAGTTAGCAGCTATCAGCTAACTCCATATTAGTCACATGTGATTAATCTTCTATTCTCCCTGTTTTGCAGAAATTTTGAGTTGCTCCTCCAGCGTTTAGATGTGTAGGACATTGAATCTAAACCACATTTTATACAAGTATTAGCCAACATGTATACTAATATCTTATTGGATTACTTTTTAATTAAATAAATATTTTAGCTGTCTTTATGGAATATGTCTTGCCCTTGACACAAGTTATTTTTTCTAGCCACTATATGAAGTACTATCACCAACACTTGCATATTTTATTTTATGCCATTGATGGCATCCACTTTGTGGACCTTGTTTTTATTGGCAGTTTCGATCTCTGTTACTTGGTTCGCTGTCATAATTGCAGCCTTGCAATTAAGATGCTGAGGCCAGAGCCATGAAGCACACTCAGAATTATAGTCTTGTTTCCTGTTGTTTGTAGGTACCTACCTGATAAAAGATCAGTAAGCCCCCTTTTTGGGCCATACTTTACACTCTTGAGAATTCAACGATATATCACTCTTAACTCATATTTAACTTTTTCTGTAAGCCATTTTATAATAATTAGATTTTACTTACCATCATATTTGCTTTTGAAAGTTGAGCTCCTTAGTCTTCCATGTTTGGCTTTCTTGGTAAATCCGAACATAAATGGGGACGAGGGCGGCGCGAATTAATATTTTGAGTTATCCTTTCTTAAGTTATTACGTACATATTGAGGAAAGATTAATTTATTTTTTGATAACAAATCTTTTCTTATAAAAGTTATTTTGTGTAAAATTTATCATGTTTAATTAAATTGTGTAAAATTAATTATAAGTAAAGATTATTTTTTCTTACATTAAAAATTATTTTTTTTTAAAAATTATTTTAATTAAGTAATTTTAATTTATTTCAAAAGCTTTAATAGATAAATAGTCTTTTCTCTTTAATTAAATAATTTTTTAATCATTTCATATATTTTTTAGTAATTTAATATATAAAAATAATTCTTTTTATATAATTCAAACAAATTTTTTTACCTTAAAATCGATTATGAACTAACATATCCAAACATAAATTAATTTTCTCATAATTAATTTTTTTAAAACTGATTATACACATAATTAATTTTTAACATAATCTTTTTTTTTCAACTAATCCAAACACATTATACATATATTTCATTATATCTTTCTATTCTATTTCATCTTAATAAAGGAGTTCTTTTTATAGTTGAATGACTTCGAAACTGCAAAGGTGACTACCAGACCAAAAGTATATATTGAAATTGCAAAGTATAATAAATATTTAAAATAAATAAATAAATAAAAGAGATAAAAGAAGAATCTTCTTCCGAAAAAAATAAGATAAAAGAATAAACTTTGTTACTTAGAGAAAGAAAGTATTCAAAATATCATAATCTTACTTAATTCACTAAAAAAATTTATGTGCCTTTCTCCCATTTGCCCACGATAATCACGGCTAATGATTTTAAAGGGCAAGCACTAAGGAAGATTATTTGAATTTAAATGCAATACCTTCTACAAATGAAGTATGTGTCAAAACAATGCACATATCAGGTCATTGCTCCAAGAAATAAGCCAACGTGGGCTTTTAATGATTATCACTTTCAGAGTTATAATTCATCATGATATTTCCTTTCTACCACCGTTACGTCCTGCTGAAATTTTAGAAGATAACTAGCAGCTAATGATGCATGAAGTGCAGCTCCATAAGGAAGTGCATCTTCATTGATTTTGAAATAGGGTGAGTGTAAAGACATAAGCCGTTCAAGTGAGGCATTCTCCATTCCAAGTAGGAAGAAGTAGCCAGGTATAACCTCTTGATAGAACGAAAAGTCTTCAGCTCCCATGAATGGTTGCATGTCATTAACTTTATTGATGCCAAGCAAATTCCCTGCAACATTTCTAAAATGCTCATGCAAGTCACCATTGTTTACGGTTGGAGGGTAGAAAGGTTTCTCTTCTTCAAGGAAGTTGACCGTTGCATTGCACCTCTGCACAGCAGCTTGCCCAGTGATAACCTGCATAAATGAATCAGCCTTAGCCCCTAGCAGGATTGCAGTGAAAACTATAATAGGTGCAATCACTTTATAGTTGCAACAGAAACCCATAAGCTTGTCTACAAAAGGAAAAATAATGTCTACTTTGGCCCATAGTAGTCAATCCCGGATAGCGGCCGACCCCAAAAACGCTATAGCGGGATAGCGGATAGCGGGATGGCCGCTACACCGAAAAAAATTGAAAAAACATATGCAATTATACTATACATCTATAAATGCTTCTAAATATAAAATTAGTCAAAATTAAACACATATTCATCATTAATAATCAAAAGTCATAACAGAGAAAGAAAACCCAGCACCTCTGTTAAAACAGAGAAGAGGTGCAGGGCTGCCAAAACAGAGAAAGTGGCCGGAAAGGGGTGGGCCTCGCCGGAAATGGATGGGCCTCGCCGGAAATGGGTGTAGCTCGCCGGAAATGGTGGAGGGAGGCAGGGACTGGGTTCGTCTTCACTGATGGAGGCTGCGCTGTCTCTGTTTGTGCGAGGGCTGTGTTTCAAAGCCCTAAAAAATTAAAACAGAACGCGCAAAACGACCTTGGAGGGCCGCGTTTCACAGTAGCGGCCGCGACGGCCGCGAACTGGCCGCGAAATGGCCGCGACAGCCGCGACATCAAACCACTCCGTTACGGGAGCAGCGTCGCGGGATTGGGCCGCGACGGCGCTATCGCGCGCGATTGATAACTCTGCTTTGGCCTCATTTTTGTAGGCCAGGAATTTATGTATCTACTTGCACTTTCAAGAAAAAACTACCACACAGGAATTTAGTTCCCAAAATTTGTGTAATCCATACATCTACTTGCAGTTATGTTGGTTAATGATTTGTCTGACAACAAATAAGAATAAGAAACACAAACATGATGCTAGTGCTGCATTTATGTTTTGTTTGTCCTTATACGAATATACTAGCTTATAGTTGATGCTACACATGGGATTGGGAAACACAACATTGCTTAATAATAACTAAAAAAGTTGTTTGATGTATAGAAAATTAACCAGTTACTCTGGACGTAAATTTATCATCAATTTAAACCATGACTGCTGATTAATTTTATTTTTTTTATTAATACATCTGGTTATTTTAATTTTTTTAAGTTACACTCTGATTTGG
Source organism: Styphnolobium japonicum (assembly GCA_023212625.1). NCBI lineage: Eukaryota > Viridiplantae > Streptophyta > Magnoliopsida > Fabales > Fabaceae > Styphnolobium > Styphnolobium japonicum. The sequence goes on along the minus strand of JALBWW010000007.1, from coordinate 4,545,271 downwards.
TAGCCTTTTTAATGTCCTAATCATAATCAAGCCATTAAGTTCTAACAACCATAAGAAAGAAAACAATAAACAGATAATTCTGAGGTAAAGATATATATATATATATATATATATATATATATATATTTAAAAATGAGATCATTAATTTTAGTTTATGCATATAATATGAATCTATTCTTCTGCATGACACACCTGCTCAATACGCTGTCTAAGTTGCATGAAGCTTTCTTTTGAAAAAGCTCGCAAGGTGCCACCAATTGTGACAGAATCTGGAATAACATTGAATGCACCACCTCCTTGGAATTTGGATACCGTCACAACCTGTGGGAACATGCTTTATGTTAGGCAGACACAGAATTTTCACAATAAACAAGGAAAGTCCTTTCGTCATATTCAATAATCAGTAATTATCACATATAGACATGATCATGCACATACACATTCCCATATCCCTCCATTGTCATTAAGATGGGAACTAGAGTTGAGTTCCTCTGTCTCATATTTTTCACTAATAAGGGTCTTCAAAGCTTCACCCTAATTGGTCCCCAAGTCACATATTATTTTTCCCATCCCTCGTGATTCAGACACTTAGCAGGACATACTGGATGCTCTGACAGGCAACTAATGGAGTGGTTATCAACTCTGGATGGTGCTTATCATGGCTCAATTTTCCAGCCAAGCTAACCACTCAGATTTTGTTGCGTAGTGTTCTTAGCATATCCATTAACAATGATCCCTTGAACTAAATTTATATCAAATTATCTCTATTATGCAAAAGCCCTAACAAGTTTCCCATTATACACAGTAAGCAAGCAAAAGTTTTCGATGAATAGTAATATTAATTTTGGCATTGCACAGGCAGCGCCCAGTCTGAAACAAAGCTAAAATTAGATTAGTAGCAACACTTGCTAGAATCCTCTTCCATGTCATCAAGTGTGACAAATTTGTTAATTGTAAATTCTCAATAGTGTCTATTTTAAGGATTGGACAGTTGTTCCTTTTCATATTCTGAAAAACCTAATCCACCACAGGGGACAAGTGTCACTGAGATCAATTTCATTAATTGAACTTCATCCTTATTTACACCGCTCAATTATGCAGACTCAACCTACTTGATAACTTTTGACTTCTAACAACCCTCATGCTAACACTCATTTTCATACAACTATAGAGTCTAAGTGATAATAAAACCAAAAGGTAAACTAAGACTATAATGATTCCTACTATGTTGGAACCCATTCCAAGCCGCAGTACTTGAGTGGCTGCCACAAATTCTGGTTTTGGCTTTTGAATCCCTCATGGTCTAACACATTTACTTCCTATTGTACTTCTAACTTTAGCATTATACACTACTTGTTTGCACTTCTAGTGAGATAAGGCTTGGTTGTTGTTGTACGCTACTTGTTTGCATGTGAGTAATATTGTCACTTCTTGTGTCTTGGAAATTTTTCTGGTTCAATTAGCATCATTGTAAACAGATGATGATGTGTTATGTTTCTCGAAATTTTTTCTCAAATAGCCAAAACAGCAGGCAAGAAAGTGTGGAAGTGTTGTATGAATCATGACAATCTCTATTCTTTAATACCACACCTAAGTAGAATGAAGGCCCATAAGAATACAAAGTTTTTAAACTATACTATTCTATAAGGGGATTCCTCGACTTGGTGTCTTTTTCTACTTTCATAAGTGCCCAATATTTTGTTTTTACTGTAACTAAAACTATACTGCAAAACTGTCAGTATAAATCAAACACATAGCCCCACCACTTTTAAGGAATTTTTTTAAAAATATTACTTCTATACTAGAGTTTAAAATCAGTTTTAACTAAGATTTAAAAACAGAAAAAACTGTCCCGCCAAGCTTTCTCTTCAGCGTTTACCTCTTCCAGTGCTCAATACAAGGATAAACAAGCCAAGGTCTCAAATTAAGTAAAGTGACCAAAAGGTGGAACTGATACTTCTAAAGTTTATGTAGATAACATGAAAAAAATCGAGTGAAGGCAAAGGAAGGGAATAATTTTTAAACAAATTAGGTTCCTCGCTTAGGCTCTACTAATGCTTTCCTTTTACTTCCTTTTGTTCTTTCTGATGTCCAGACATTACTGAAGTAAACGTGTAGACTGTAGAAGACAGGTTGACTGCTTTGCCTAGTCTGGGGTTCAGAACATGGTACAAACTTCTTGATCTTAGCAAGAAAGTAGGGATTAAATAAGCATAAATAAGTGAGTGGTAGCAAGGGAAAGGAAGAAAAGAAACACATTTACCTGGGAGTCCAGAGGATCAGCCTCGCGAGAAACAAGGTGTTGTAAGCTAACAATCACATTAGAAGCCGCCAATATGGGGTCTATAGAATGTTGAGGAATAGCTGCATGACCTCCCTTTCCACTTATTATTGCTTCAAAGAAGCCACTTCCTGCCAATGTGGGACCAGACCTAGAGGCCACTTCACCTATTGGAAAGTTAGGTGAGACATGCAATCCAAAGATAGCAGTAACATTTTCTAAGGCTCCAGCATCTACAATTTTCTTAGCCCCTCCACCTCCTTCCTCTGCTGGTTGGAAAACAAGAACAACAGTTCCCTATTTAGACAAAAAAAAAATAACAAATTATGTCAGGGATCCATGAGTGGGTGAAAACAACAGAACAAGACAATTCTGAAAAAATAGCAGGCATGGATGACTGTCCTGGGATAGTATTCCATAAGGTGGCCAACTTTTTTTTTTCTTTTCATTTTTCTTTTGTCCCTTCTTCTAGTTTGTGTTATAATAGCAAGAACCAAGGACTAATAGATTTCTTTTTTTAAGGTTAAAGTTGTATGACAGATGACAGATTGATTGTAATATACAAAGTTGGCATAATTGCATAATTGGAGATACTGCAGTCATAATTTGGCAGCAATATATGTGTAGAAACAGAAGACATGTTTGACTTTGACATGATTGGAATTATTTAACAAAAAATTTGAACAAAAAAATGTATGTATAACCATCAGAAGGGCCAAATTTCTTGAGTAGGTAGCAAACTGGTTAGTAGTGACCACAAAATCGAAATCCAAATCGGAAGAGAGGTGTCTGAAAAAAAAATGCCAGAACAGAACATTATATAGAAAAGAAAAGGAAATAAATAAGCGAATATAAGAAGTCACACTTGTATCTCTTTTTCATGCTCTTTGAGGATCTTTGCAGCACCGAGAAGCATAGTAACATGAGCATCATGACCACATGCATGCATCTTTCCAGGTACTTTGCTCTTGTGCTCCCACTCCACCATTTCCTAAGGTTAATTAGATATAGCACTAAATCAATTAAATATATAAGAAACGTTATCCTCTTGAAAAGATAGACCCAGAAATGGAAAAGCGGGGCACTTTTTGTCTCACCATCACATAGAATCCATAAAACTATCATAATACATAAGTGAAAACCCTGGTATAAGCATATGATAAGCATGTATGGAAAGAATATATGTAGAATTCATCGAGACCTGCATAGCAAGAGCATCCATATCAGCTCTTATTGCAACAAAAGGCGACTGTCCAGTCCCTATGAAGCCAATAACACCGGTGACTGCAACTGGGTGTTTATAGGGGATGCCCAATTTATCCAATTCAGCTCTTATCAGCTCACTGGTCTCAAACTCCTCATAACCCAATTCTGGATTCTCATGAATCTTCCTTCTGATTTGGACCATCCAATCAAAAACCTCAGGCTTCTTGGCAAAATCTAGAAACTTAGTGGGGACTGCTGAGAGTTCGTTTGAGGTGAAGGTGGAATCTGAGAATATGGGTGTTGCAGCAAAGATATGGAAAATCATGAACAAAAGGACCCTTGTGAAGAAACCCATAGTTACTTTGCAAGAGGTTCTGGGAGAAAATGAAGTGGCACAAGTTAAAGCAAGAAAAATTATATATATATATATATATATATATATATATATATCATCATAAAGTGTACCACCTGGACTTGGGTTTGATTTTAGGGACAGTAACCTGTTTTTTGTTAGGAGGGACAGAAATCTTAAAACGAGAAACATTGATTGCCGAATAAAATTTTGTGGTCCAACTTAGTTCCCACCAGCACCAGCCACACCACGTGAGAATTTCCATTTGTACATTTGGCAAAGTTTTGTTGCAATTCCAAATAATCTGCCTTTGGGTAATCTACAGTTGGCATTTGCTAATAGTTGCTCTACTCGGGGCGAGCTGGGTTCGGTTAGGTGTGTAGAAAAAACTTTTTATATTACCCAGAAAAAGGGTTAGTGTATTTTATTTTAATCCAAAGCCACATTTTTATAAAGAATAATTATATCTTTATAATTAAACAATCATATTTTAATAAGAAAATAATTTTATGATAATTAGAATAAAATACTTTCTCTTCGAATCAAACTTGACTGTTTTTGTTTTGAAAACATTTCAATTTTTAATTTTATAAATATAAAATTTGTTTATTTCAAGCTCTCTGCTAAATGTTGTGATTTAGATACAACTCAAGCTAATATTATAATATTAAATATTTCAAATATTTTGTTCAAAAGGTATATAGTATAATTTAGAAACATACAATTTTAAAATTAGTTATATTTATAAAAGCAAATATTAAATCGCCAATTCTATAATATTTGAAGAATAAGAATGCAATTAAGTCCAATGTATAAGTATAATTAATTTATTTAATTTTATGATTATTTTTTTACTTTTTAGACTCAAATCAAGCGTTAGTTAATATATAAAAAAATTTATTTTCTTATTTAAACACTTACTTTTTAAAATAAATTTAGTAATTGTCATCAAATATTTTTTTAAATTTTAAAAGCATTCAAAGATTTTTTTTTGGTTATCAGCATTAAAAGATTTTAATGCACCTAACTTTCTAAATCAGCTGACGTAGAGTTCAATTTCCATTTGTCTTCACACTTAACTTTTTTCATTGAACCCTTCTCGTACAGAGACAGTATCACCTAACGTGGGCTTTTAAACTCAGATGGCTTATTTTTAAAGTAATTTTTGTTTTACGATTAGTTGAGTTAGTAAGTGCGTTGTCTTTATAAGATAGGAATTAAATTTAAATTATAGTAAAAGTTATTTTAATTAAGAGACAGTAAAAAATTTTATATTTTAAGTTGTGGATTGCGGATCAATTTTATAGGAACCCCAAAAATCTAATTTATGAAAATGCCACGAAACGTTACTTGACTCAAAGGATTAATTAAGTTGATTGATAAAATTATATATTTTGTTTTATCTAGTTTTTATCTTTTTTTTTTGTCCATTAAGTTTAGATTTTAATTGAATTAATTTTAAAATAATTTATATTAACATAATTTATTTGTGCTAGAGAATGATATTTTAAATTTTAATTTATAAGAACTAATTTTATTTAAATTGTAAAGTAAAATTACTTTTAAAAAATTATAAGTATATTTAAAAAAAAATGAACCCATTACCTATAATCAATTCTATTTGCGGTAGGAGTAAGAAAATCTCGCCTCACTTTTAGTGGCTTTTTTATATCAATATATCTAAAAAAAATTATTTATCATTTTATCACACATTTAAAATTATATACTAAATTTTTTTTTTTTATGTTGGGAAGTCGGTTTGACTCAAACCGACTTCCCAACATACTTTTTTTTTATTATTTAAAACCTGTTGAGAAGTCGGTTTGGGAGAAACCGACTTCTCCGAAACAGACTTCTCAATAGAATGTTAAAAAAAATTTGAATTTTAATGCTGAGAAGTCGGTTTTCCCCAAACTGACTTCTTAACAGGTTTTTAATTATAAAAAAACACATTGGGAAGTCAATTTGAGAGCTTAAACTGACTTCCTAAAAAAAATTTATATACTGTTTTATCATACTTTAAAAATTATATACTAAAATACTCTTTTTTTATGTTGGGAAGTCAGTTTAAAAGCTCAAACTGACTTCCCAATATAAAAAAAAGAATATTTTAGTATATAATTTTTAAAGTATGATAAAACAGTATATAAAATTTTTTTAGGTATATTTATATAAAAAAAAACCCTACTTTTAATATCAATTAGAATTGATTTTTGCCACCAAAAGACACAATTACCATACACAATCACATATAGTAGGAATCTTACAGTTCTATAAAGAAATTATCCACAACTAAAGGTGAACCAAACAGACACTTTCTCAGAAGGTGCCACTTTGGATGAGCTGGATTTTTTTCTTCTTCTCAACCATGACTTGTCAAAAAAAATGAAAGATGAGTCACTAATTTTTTTAATATATAATAAATAATCAAAATAATGGATTTTTTTCAAAATTTATGATACTCTTTTTAATAATATTGTTTAAATAATATTTTTTTTAATTTTATTTATTTAAGATTATTAAGTGACTCCACACTTTTACAGTGAGGAACTAATCTTCGCTTGTATGTCGACTTAATCTTAAACATATAATATTTATAATGAATTTCAAACTCTTTTATTATCGTAAAGTTTAAATTCAAATTCCTTTGCTTTGTTTAATTTGTATTAATAATTAAAATTTTGAAAAATATTTATTACTTAAAATGACAATAGAGTTATTATTAATAATGAGTAGTAGTCCAGCTTAACTCAGAAAATTTAAAAATAAAATAAAATAAGAAGATATCAGACTTACTTTTTTAGTAACGAGAACTACCCATTATATCCATACAATCAAGTTTAGGTAGACGATCAACAAGGCTACTCATAGAAACTCTATAGAGTCTATTGTCTCTACACGTTTAATTCATGAATAAAAGAATATCTTCACCAAAAAATTCCATGGATAAACTACATTGTTTTTTAAATTAAATTATTAATATAAATTGGTCACTGATCCATCATTTAGACGACTTCCAAAGTTATAATTTTTAATTATCGTTAAACTAATTATAATATAATTTTAAAAAAATAATACTAAATCCAAAATATGTAAGTCATGCATTGTTTTTATGATGAGTTTAATTTTGATCCACCAGTGTAAAATTTCTTTACATTGTCATCTAATTATATATTGACAAATCATTAAAAGAATTTGACTATCACAATAACTACCTAAAAAATATAACTCTTTTAATGATATGTCAACATATAATTAAATGATAATGTAAATTTTTTTCACATTAATAATAAATTAAAATTAAATTTTTATACGATTTGTTATATATTAAAAACAAATTTCAGCTACCAAAAAAAAACAAAAGAATCCAGCATCAAAACTAGCAAATTGCCCAAGAAGCTGAAAAGTTTTCCCAGACATGGACACGTGTAGAGGGTCGAAGCACTTTTCTCGGTTTCAATGAATTTGACTTCCGACATACCTGCCCATCTCGAACCTAACGCAAAAATTGGGCGGAAATATTGCTCTTTGGCTATGTAGAGAACCGTTTAGAACTTATCGTTCAGAACAAGTTGGCTCTTTTCTTGAAATTCTTCAGTTTGACTGTTCGTATTAGAAATATAATTAGTTAGAGATTAATAGTTAGTTTCTTAGTTAATATAAAAACTTGACGTAATTATTTCACTTTTATTACAATTAATATCACTTTTTAATTTTTTTCCAATCATTTCTTCCTCTTTTATCGAATCATGATTCCTAACATGTAGACATGTGACGGAGAGGGAGATAAAAATCAAAGAGCTTGGTCTTAATGTTTGGGGTTACAGTTTGCCTCCGTTTGTGCTTGATTCTGAGACATTGACTGTGTTAAGTTTGTCTAGTTGTAAGTTGGATGCTTGTGGAGACAGTTTTGTTTCCTAAACACGAAAACTTGTTCTTTACAGTGTTCTTGTAAGTCGATATTTATAGATGTTTACAAAGAGATGAGAACCAGAATCCTCACTCACTGAAAAAGAAAATAACAAGCATTCGGATCATGAATGACAATAAGCATTCTAATGACAACTAACGACTCTAGATGCAATATGGTGTAAAATAAATATGCATTTATAACTTATAACCAAGTCATGAATATTATAAGAGTTTAATTTTGATTCACTATTAGTGTAAAAAAAATTTATATTGTTATTTAATTATATATTATAAAATTATTAAAAAAAATTAACTATTATAATAATTACTTAAAAAGTTAAATTCTTTTAATAATGTGTTAATATATAATTAAATTACAATATAAAAAAACTTTACAGGTTAAAAATTAAATCCATATTACAATCCTTACATGCATCAACCTCCACATACCAAGCACAAGGCCAACTGTCAAGATGACTAAGAAACAACCACCTTGCTCATGTTGGCCTTTTCGATGGCTTTCTTGACCTTGAGCTTCTCTGATTTCTCTTCCTTCTAGCATTTGCGGGCTTGAAGCTGAAGGGGTTTTGAGGTGAATTTCAGTTCCATTATCTGCTTCATTAGCTTCTCTGTGTTCCCCATTATTATTATGATTATTGCTTTGCTTGTTCAGACTTCACAGAGAGGGATGTTGTGAGGGTTTTTGGTTAGATCTCTTCTCAATAAAATTGGGAATTTGATTGAAGAGAGAGAGAGATGAGTAAGTATGAAGATTGAAGGGAAAGGGACTTTTGAAGAAATCTGATATTTTTTTGTTGTGAAAAATGAGGATGAGATTTTCATATAACTACTAACTAGTTTAAAACCTTTTATATTGTTAACACACTAACAAAACGTTGAACGGTAAAAGTGGTACCGAATGTTTGAAACATAAAAAATGATAATGATTCGAGTCTTGGAAACGCTGGAATGATTTTACCTGTTAAGCTTATTAACCCGAAAACAAATTATTTATTTTAATTCTCTAAAAACATAAGTGTAATCAGTTAAATTTTTTAATAATAAATATATTAAATATTATTTTTTGACATAAAATTAATCTTGTAATGTTATTTTTTAATATCAATTTAGTCTTTTAATTTTTTTTACATTAAATTAGTCTTTTATTGATGACAAAAGAACTAATTTAATATAAAAAATTATTAAAGACTACACTGATAATACATGTATCTTTAAAAGATCAAAATTGAGAATTTACTCAGAAAATAATAATAATTGAGAATAAATAATTACTTTGGTCTTTCAAAAATATAAGTGATATTAATTTAATTTTCTAATAATTTTTAACATTAAATTAACATTAAAAAATTATTTTAATATATTTATCATTAAAATACCTAATTAATAACATTCGTATTTTTTAAAAAAATCAAAATAAATATAAATTAACATCATCGTTAAGTTCAAAAGATGAGTTTATATGAAAAATTATTTAATCACCTAAATGTCAAAAAATTTATTAGGGCTGAACCTTACTTTTTTATACAATATATGGTTTATAAAAAGGTAGACCATGAGGACATATGCCCCGTTCTGTTAAGCCCAGGAGGACCCCATGTGAATGACTGTGCTAATAGGCCAATTTCTCTCGGCCGGAATTGAACGCGTCTCAGCCCCTCTCGCTACAATGCCCAACTCGAAGAGTGGTCCCCGTTTCCGAGCTGCATGTCTGCACATACTGGCCCGGGGACTTTTCTAAGCCCAGCCCAGTGAACGAGTCACCCAGCACTGGGCTCATTCACATCGCCCCATGGTCAAAGATGTCACTTAGCTTCGCCTGCACAATGGTAAAGGGTTTCAAAACCATTTTGTTTAGCAATGTGGCTTGTCTTTTCCTTGCTCTACCAAAACAAAAATCTCCCCTTTTCAGGTCTTCTGTATGTTTCAATTAAAATGTCATTTTCAATAGTAACAAATTTAAAAAGGAACGCAAGAGGGTGAAAGTATCTTATTACACTCATTTAACTTTTCATATGCTATTGATTATTGAAGTTCATTCACATGAAATCACATACTTTAAAGGTACTGTGGCTCTCGTGCATGAATGATTTAGCATTGGTTAATGGTTGGGACTACAAGGTCTGTGTACTTGGCTTCATGTGGGGGGACCTGGAGTTAATAATGCTTTTGCAACGAGTAGAACCCGCTGGCACACGACACCACCACCTATCTTTTCACGAGTCTGCAGTGTCCATTAGGTTAGATTGGCTTTGAGAATTCAAGCTACACTTCTTGTTCTCTTGGAACAAATATTGAACGAGAGTGACGTTAACCGTGTAACTTCCCAATTGTGTCAGCGAAAAGAAGCGAGTTTTTTTAATTTTATTTTATGGCACTTGTAAAGGGTGAAGGGCAATGCCATATTGCCGCTCTGTCATCTCTGTATTGCAACCACACCATGACCATGGGATTGGAAGCAAGTGGAATCTGATTATTCCAGAATACAAGAATAGAATGCATTGGAAGCCGTACCCATCTACTCACCCACATGATGACACCCAAGCTGGAAAAGAAATCAACCAGACAATTTTTAGGAAGGATAATACTATAAATAACTCTTTATAATTACACATATATAATTGTTTTATTTTTCACAAGATAAAATTTATTTTAATTTAAATTTAAATGCTTTTGATAAAAAGGAAAATTAAATAAATTCATTAATAAGAAAAACCGCCAAGTCTGGTACGTAACTATAGTATGCACGTGGCCAACTTATTGGACGAACGTCCTTGTTATGTGTCTGTTCCTCCGGACAGCTCCTTGCCGAATGGCCGTTTCCTTAGACACCTCTTCATCGTATTTTCCTCCTTTCTGTCTGTTTCCTTCCTTCCATGTTCATAGTTTGTGTTTATCATCTCTATTTTCACGAACCCACATCACCATTCCCTTTGAAAATGTCGTCATTTGGGTTTTACTTGTACAATCTTCCTCTGGCGTTTTGACCCCCCAAAGAGGTTGCTTTTTTAATAACAACAAAACACCCTCCTGAAAATCTTCCCTTTTTGAACCCCTTTTAGCCAAAGTAGGGATCTTTCTGGGATTGAAAATGAATGAGCATGAAAAGGAAGAACCTGCTTTTGAGATTGGGGTGGTGATTCCCAGGAGAGTCGTGCAGGAAGAAGATGAATTCTCTGACTGCGCCAACGTCCTTGTAGAGGAGTTTACAAAGGTGGGATTTGTAGTTGAGAGGGTTATTGGCATTGCAGATGAGTTCATCAAGGTTAGATTTTTAAATGCTTTCCTATGTAAAACGTTATGGTGTATAGCATAGTGTGGCAGCTTGTCTTTTCTATTTTTGTGGAAATATGATTTATCGTATGGAAATGTTTCTTAAATTTTTCCTATAAATATTTTCATGCCTCATATATATTTTCATCTCTTTTTCGTTTTTTGGTTGGTCTGGGGAAGTCATAGTCTGTTTTTTTTCTTCTGCCAGCAGAAGAGTCTGAACAGGCATTTTCTTCTTATTATTTTGTTGTATGGTGTATCTACCTTGTGGTTTACTAAGTTCTGTCTAATTTAAGCGTTTTGTTGAGTAGCTAAAACTGAGCTGTCATTTGTTTAGCTGGCTGCACCTTTGGAGACATTGGGGAGGGCTGCAGCTGAACTACAAATCAAGAAACGGACTCATATTGGTAAATTTATGCAATTCTCAAAAGGGGCATCTGTTCTACCTAATACTATTTAATTTATGCTTAATTTTACTGTGTCAAATGGTGCTAACTAGCATGTGACTGATAATGCAATTCTTCGTTGTATGTTACTGTGTCTCGTGCTCAATACTAGGTATGGATTTGCAATTTGAGGTGGAGGAGGTCCAAGCTTTTGTGAGACAACCTGATGGTTCAGTTTTCAGTTGGTGCGAGCGTTTCCAGTGCTACTGTCACTTGATATATGGAATAGTGAGTTCTTTTCATAGCCATTCAATCGTCTCTATATGTCAAAATCCCTCTTTATAGAATTTGGCTTGTTATAATGTAGTCAATCCTAATCAGGGATGTGCTTCCAAGTTAGCCATCAACTAAATATCAGATTTGTTATTCTTCATTTAGTTATACTTATTAGCCAGTTTCACACATGCCACTTATTGTTTTATCTCATTCCCAGATTATAGATGCTTTGATTTGATGAATTTACAATTAAAATTTTATGTTCTCTGTTGACTTGTTATATAACTTTGTAGTTATGATCAGTATTATGAACATGACTGTTGAGAGTCTCACATTGGATAGTGATATGGCCTAAATAGTGTTTATAAGTGGGGAGCAATCCTCACTCCATGAGCTAGCTTTTGGGATTGAGTTAGGCCTAAACCCAAATTCTAAGATGGTATCAGAGCCTATCCGAGATCCATTGGGCCACCCGCAGATGTCCAGTCCTGCAAACTTCACGCTCCAAATGTCTGGTCCTGGGCGTGAGGGAGGTGTGTTGAGAGTCCCACATTGGATAGTGATATGGCCTAAATAGTGTTTATAAGTGGGGAGCAATCCTCACTCCATGAGCTAGCTTTTGGGGTTGAGTTAGGCCTAAACCCAAATTTTAAGAATGACTATCATGAAATGGAAGTCTTGTATGAATTCCTCTATTGGCATGTCTTAACATTTTGCTTCTCTTGTAATTTGCAGGTAAACAACAGCAAGTCAGCCATAACTCTTAAATTTGATGGAAATGAAATCCATTGGGAAATTGGGGAGTATCTGATTCAGAAATTGGAATCAGTGAACATTGTTAAGCAAGTCTTTCCTTTGCATGGTGTTTTTACTTACACGTGCCATCAAATTTTCTCTAGATTTAGCGTCACTCAAAGTCTGAACTAATATTGCTTTCCGTTGATAGACGAAAAGAAGAGAAAGAAACTTCTCCGAAGTTGGGCATTTCATTGGTGGGACTTCACAAGTCAGCCAATCGATGAGATTTATTCATATTATGGCGCAAAGGTGAATGTGACTACGAGCTTTAGGACATTATTTGAAAATGATGTCGTCCATTCTCCTGATCCAATGAAGGAATGCATGATCTGCAGATTGCAATCTATTTTGCTTTTCTTGGAATGTACACACGGTGGCTGCTCTTCCCAGCTGCATTTGGGGTTGCTTTGCACTTGATTGATTTTGGGTGGGCCAAGCTGTCTATTGGTGTCTGTTTATGCTACCACTGCTTCTTTAGTTTTGCATCTAGTTAGTGATTATACTAAAACTTTGTGACTTCTTATTTTACATTTTAGGTCATTGAAATTAGTAGTGCTCCCTCTTTTCTTCATCATGGTGATCCTTTGGGCTGTAATGTTTTCTCAGTTCTGGAAACGAAAAAATTCTGCACTTTTAGCCAGGTATTGATTTACTTCTTACTTGTTTTGGAATCACTACATTCACTTTTCTATGTACTTCTTCCCTTGCTGAGATTCTTCCGCCTGCCCCCATGCTTTTTCTCTCATGTTTCGATGTTGTAGATGGCCTATTAGTTCTTCAGTTGCAGCTGACCCAGGATATAAGATTCCAGGCAGCAAGGGCAGTTCCCTACAGGCCCCAATGGAACTCATAAAAGTGTTGGAGACTGATAAAACAAAAGGGAAAGAAGTATTCCAGAGATATGAGTGGTTTGGGCGTCTCATGCGATTCAGAAATGATGCTATCATTATCTTCAGCATAATATGCCTCCAGTTACCATTTGAGTTGGCCTATGCTCATCTTTATGAAATTGTTGGCTCTGATGTAATTAAGTAAGAATCTGAATTATTCTTTTTTCTGCTTCTACTTTCTAGTGTTAAATGAACATTCTATTCTTTCTTTTTCGAAATTTCTTTCCCTGGGTTGTTCACTCATTCCAATAATTCTATATTGTTCTTTTGTTCTCAACAAATGGATCTTCCTTTGTGTTCATATAATTATTGTTGCTTGCGACAACTATTTTCTCACCATCTTTACTGATATAGTGCTCTCAAACTTTCTGAGGGTTTATATGTTATTTTCTCAGCCCCTTAAGAGTATTGATGTGACTAAGTTTTTTAACCTCCTTTTTTTCTCTCTGACCCTTTAGTTGCTCCCCTATTTTAGTCTTGTTGTCTCTGTCAAACTAATAAGTTCAACTCCGTCAAATAATACATAACGCCACCATACTCCTTAACTTTTGCACTCGAATTTTTTTTTTCTTTTTTGATAAAAAAAGAATTTCATTGAGATGAAGAGAAAGAAATACAAAAAGATTGGAGGATAAGGAATCCTCTATGACAAAAAAAGCAAGACTCTAGACAGAAGAGAACAAGAAAACATAAAAAAAGCAAAGCTGCCCAATCCCTAGTGCTTTACACCAAATAGAGGCCAAACTCCAAATTTGCTCTTGAATATATTATTTCTCTTTGAATACCTGCCATCTTTGCTGTTGAATATGTTTTTGCTACGGTCAGTTCATTCCATGATTCATACACTCCAATCTGAGCTTTCTTCTTTGTACATAAGTATAAAGACTTGAATTTTAGTAACATTTGGTTCTTCATCAATCCCACAAGCTTCTCATTTTTCCATATAAAATGCATGACTGACATTTTTTTGTTAGTGCGAAAATAACTTCAAAGTTTTGGATTTAGATCCCATTAGAAGGGACTAGCTTGTTTCTGTTAAATAATCTGTAATTTGGTACTAAAAGTATCTTTTGTTATTGTTAGTCATATAGGCTCTTATATTTGCTTGAGTCAAATCTTTCATTTATATGACACTTGTTTTAAATGTTGGGATTCAGGTTTGGGCTCACTGCTGTTTATCTTTTCGCCATCCAGTATATTACCAAGATTGGTGGCAAGGTGTCTGTCAAACTTATCAAGAATGAAAACAATGAAAACACAGAAAAACGGGCTGACAGCTTGGTCTACAAGGTATTAATGGGGAATTAATAGGTCCCATATGGCTTTTCCCCCCAGTACTAAACATGGAACTTAGGGGATTATTTTCTCCTGCAGGTGTTTGGTCTATACTTTATGCAGACATACATTGGAATTTTTTATCATGCCCTCTTGCACCGTAACTTTTCAACTCTTCGCCAAGTGTTGATTCAGCGGCTCCTTTTGTCTGAGGTCACAGAGAAGTTTTCTCGTGTTATCTTAGTCTCTTCCTTCTTCCCTTCCCTTTACTTTTTGACTTTTCCCCTCTCTTTAGTTTTTGGGTTTTTCCCTTAAACTTAGTGGAGTAAAATAAAACATTTTTCCAGGTGCTGGAAAACTTGTTGGAAAATTCACTGCCTTATTTCAAATACAGCTATAAAAAATACAGGGTCCGGTAAGCCTCTTTATCCCTTTAGACATGGACTTTGCTAGGTTTACTTTGTATACCACCACAGAGTAGCTAATTTATCTTTCATTTGTCAAGACACAAGAAGAAGAATGAGAAAGGAGAATCAAGAGAAAAAATCCAGTTTACTTCTAGAGTAGAGAAAGAATACCTTAAGCCTTCTTACTCCGCTAGCATTGGTGAGGAGCTTGAAGATGGGTTATTTGATGGTACTTCTGAATCCATTATACTCTCAAATTGCATATGATATTTAATTCATGAACATATGGAATATAAATAATTTCATTTTGGTAAACATGTATGTAGGAGTTAGAACTAAAAAAGCTTAATTGCTCGTGGTCCAGAAGCATCACAAGACTTACATTGTTTGATCTATTTAACAGAAAAATCCTAACCTGATTGCAGATTTCTTAGAGTTGGCATTGCAGTTTGGAATGATTTTGATGTTTGCTTGCGCATTCCCACCTGCATTTGCTTTTGCTGCTGTGGTATAAATGCTTTGTTTACCTTTTTTTTTTTTTTGTACTTGCTTTTGCTTACCTTCACCATTGTTATAAATGTTCTTTAAGGGCCCGTTTGTATTAGCTTTTTTAGAAGTAAAAATACTTTTTTGAAGTAATAAAAGTGCTTTTTTTAGAAGCTAAAGAGTTCAAGCTTTTAAAAAAAGCACTTCATGTGTAACAAAAAAGCACATGAAGTGCTTTTTTTAAAAGCTTGAACTCTTTAGCTTCTAAAAAAAGCACTTTTGTTACTTCAAAAAAGCATTTTTACTTCTAAAAAAGCTAATACAAATGGCCCTAATTCATTTTGAGCTTTTGTTAATGACTACTGAACTCCCTCCCTGTTCAGAACAACATTATGGAAATCCGGACAGATGCATTGAAGCTGCTAGCAATTTTGAGGCGGCCTATTCCTCGTGCTGCTGCAACAGTAGGAGCCTGGCTTAACATATTTCAGGTATTTATTTTGCAGGACTTTGGAAGGTACTGTCAATTATTTTGAATGATCCCCTTCATATTACTGATAAATTAGAACACTTGTTTATATATAGAAGGTGCATCTACTGAAATTTTCAGCATGCAACCTTTAAATTGATGAAGGGACATGAGAAAGAATTATGTTGGTCGGAACTGTCAATTGTCGATGCTATTAGATGTTTGTATAAGTCTGTCTTTGAACATGAATGAGTGCTTCATCAGTATACTATGCTCTTTCTCATGTGGCACTATGAATCATACTTGATCTTTATCTCACACTGATTTGAGGATATCCTTCATTTTGCAGTTTCTCATAGTGGTGTCTATATGCACCAACTGTGCACTTTTAGCATGGCTGTATGATCAGGAGGGCAAATGGAGCATAGAGCCTGGTCTTGCAGCAATCTTAATCATGGAACATGTCCTCTTGTTGATTAAGTTTGGTTTCTCTCGCTTGGTTCCTGAGGTGATTTTCCCCTCTCCTATCTCTAAAGTTTTGCTTCCCATCCACAGTCATTCCTTTCCATGTCTAAAGTTTTATGAGAGATGAAAGGCTGCGGTACTGTTTTCTTTGCAGGAACCTGCTTGGGTAAGAGCCAACCGTGCAAAACACACAACACAGGCCCAGGATATGTGTTCTAAGAAGCTTTTGAGGACCATTTCTGGAGGAGAGAAGGCTTTAGGAGAGGTGAAAAAGTTGGACTGAGTTTTAGTGATGCTTTTCCAACTTATCAGTCACTTTATCGTCACTCCAGCACGAGAGAAAGAAAGCTTACGTTGGATTGTTCTTTTTGTTATCTCTATTTCCCATGGCTGAGTTGTATATTAAGAAGGGATTTTGATGTAATTGACCTGTTTGTTCTCCCTCTTCTGTTCTGATAAGAAAACTTAACTATATCACCAAACAGTTTAGTCTTCCCTTCCAATTGTGAATACCAAAATTAATGATGCTTCAAGTTTATCAAAATATCTACGAAAATTAATGATGCTTCAAGTTTATCAAAATATCTGTGAAACAAGGGAAGTGACTTGTTTTAGGAACAAATAAAATTCATTGTAGCTGTAGTACACAGTGACTTGGGGATGTATTGTTGGGACTCGGAACTGCATTTTGGGGTTTTTCTTCTGTGATGCATTTTTTTGTAAATATATTCTATTTTGTGCTATATATTCTGACTAGAGATACTTATAAATATGTTTTGGAATAATCAATGCAAATGTAAATATTATTTATTTTTAAAAAAACACTATTGACAATGATATTGGATTATTCAGTATGAAGAGAGACAGCAGCACATCATGAGTTACCACAAGCCAATGGCCGATAGTGACATGTATAAAGGGGGGAAAAAACAGTTCACAAAAGGTGATTATGCTGTGAAAGTTATGCAAGGGTTTAATACTATAAAAAGCAATTCAATGATTTGACTATGATACATTTAGATTGAATAAGTAAATATTTCGCATTTTAAACCTCCTATTGGTTCTCCTTCGGTATTTGTAACTTACGCTCCTATGATATGTAAATGGGAAACATGTTACTAATGTGTGTGTTTTTGCAAAACCCTGCATTCCAGACGGCAGGTACATAAGCAGTTAATATTTTTGCAAAAACTCTCGATCTCAAGGAAACCCAGAATGGAAATTGACCCAAAGCTAAGAAGAAATGTGCTGCAGAATTTATATACATTCCACACGTCACTATATAGTTTAGCACTTCAATGCAACAACAAAAAAAAAACTTTCCAATTCCATATTATGTTTACAATATTTCTTTACGAGATTCAGAATCATTGTAATTTGAGATTCTAGCTTCAGAATGACAAGGCATGGTTCTTGTCATTGCAAATTTGCAGTGATGCAATTTCACACCCATTATTTGATCCATCTTGCTTCGCATAAACATATATACAACAATCAATTCTCTAACATCTGCACAAATTCTCAAGGCTACAACCATTTGATGTAAAATCCCAAAGCTCATCATCTTCATAGTCCACCAATAGTTCTTCCATTAACCAAAACCCATCTCATTGATTTGTACCGGTAGATATCAAGTTGTTCTTCCATTAACTTAAGTTTGTGACTTGCCATGAGAGCTTCCAAAACGGCCACTGACTTGGCGTGCATATGCCACAACAGCCTTAGCCCACCTCTTGATCTCAGCCTTCAACTTGTTGGAATCCATGTCTTTCAGCTGCTTCCCTGGCTCCATGGACACCTCCATGAAAGAGAAACAGCGATCAAAGCGCCCCCGTTTTGCAGGTTTCTGGCCCTCAAGAATTGCAATGGCTTTGCCACCATTGAGAGACACAGATTTCTTTACCGACATGGCTGCTGTTTGATCAGCAGCCATAATAGTTTGTGAAAGATATGTAGTACCAAATGAATTATGAAACTTTGTTGTATTGTACTAGTACCTATATAAGGCTAGCGAATTACATGAATACAAGTAACATAGTATTCCAATGCGTGTAATACTTTGCTTTCATTGACCTTAAGACTTTGTCAAGACTAATAGGATGGATTCCTCAACAAGTAATATTAATTAGTACCTTATCAAATAAAATCTCCTTTTTTCTTCTTCTTTTGTATAGCATTTAAATACAATTGAGTCGATGAACGTAGTGGTGTAATTTTATTGAATATAATATGCAATATAATGGCTGGCATCCATAGGAATGTGTTAAACACCTTTCAATATTTGATACATTCCTTTCCATGAGTGTAAAAATGAGACTAGGCATTAAGGAAATTTCTGTGCAAATAGTAGAGACAGCGTTAACTATGAAGAATAATTAGGGCAAAAATAGATAGATTTGATTATATGAAAATTTGTTACGAAAAGCTCAAGGTATCAAATTCTTTCCGTGGTCTGATTTGAGCGGCTTCTTGAAGACCCTTCTCTTTCGCCTACTTTCAAAACAAATATAATTAATTGGTAATAAACATCTATAGAAACAAAAAATTCAACATTAAACTACCAATGATTTAAGATTAGTACTATGGTTGTCAAGCATGGACAAACCAACCATCCATTAATCCTAATCATTAGAGGACTAAATGTTACCCACAATAACACGTGACCACATGAAAATAGTATTTACCCATACAAAGCTAACGAGAATAAACGCAAGTAGACACAACAACAAAGTACATGAATAACAAAGAAATAAAATAACAAGCAGAGGGTTTTCATCACAATGTATTATTCTTTTCATTAAATAATCCTATGTATATTTACAATGTTATTACATGACAATTCTGGACTGGCCAATCAGATAATGAACTGACCCCTCTAGTTATGATTTAATATCAGAATAGGATTTATGGTTAGATCAGATTAAATCAGTCAAAATCGGTGAACCGCCCGATTTTATGTGAACCGACCATCTTTTTTTTAATTTCTCAATCACTTGACTATTCAACTGAGAATGATATAAGACTTGAAAAAAATCTTATTATGTATTTTATTATTGGTAGTGTGTGTTATAAGTCATGTGTATATATATATATATATATATATATATATA
This sequence comes from Styphnolobium japonicum, assembly GCA_023212625.1. Lineage (NCBI taxonomy): Eukaryota > Viridiplantae > Streptophyta > Magnoliopsida > Fabales > Fabaceae > Styphnolobium > Styphnolobium japonicum. Next base: position 4,525,667 of record JALBWW010000007.1, on the reverse strand, counting down.
TATATATATATATATATATAAAATACATAATTATGACATAATCCGATTCGACCAGACGGTTGAACCTAAATTAGAAGCTTTTTCGGTTTACTATCTAATAAAACTTTAACAACATTGCCTACTGCACATACTTGGTGCCAATTGCCAAGGTCCAAAGGTAAGGATTGAAACATTTCACTTTAAAAGTTAAAATTTAATTCATGTTATCATAAATCTTCTTTTATAAATGATATGTAAGCATCACCATTAGTCACTATTAGTTCTCGTTGAGAATTGTAACATGAAATTAGAATACGATGACCTCCTCTACTTCTACACTTTAATTAAAAAAACAAAAAATAGACTCCATGTGACAATATGAGGTTTGAAAACAATGGATATTTTTTTTATTGTGCATTCCTTTTAGAAACACACCAAGTATAGTTCTTGTGCATTCCTTTTGCATCTATCATTATGCTTAAATTGACATTCGCAAATTGAAATTCTGAAGATCACAACAAATAAATATGGCCGATTTCACTTTTCAAAATACAAAAAAGGACGATTTCAGACTTCTAGTTTATTTTAGATTTAGTTGCAGTTAATCTCAACTGCAGTGCACAGAAGAGAAGAGAATCAAACGGAGAGGAATCTTGCAATTTAGCTAATAAAACTCCAGCCTGAGTGGTTATGCAGCTTTAGAGATTCTTCCTTTTCTTTTGTATAATAAATATAGCTAAACCAAAATCTTGATAGACGAATTACTTTGGATGGTTAAAGAATTGAATTGACATTTTTCAAAGTTCCACAAGTATGACTGAATCAACCCCACTTTACGGTCCTGATTTTCGAAGGAGAAAAATATAAAGACGTCAAGTTAAACTTTCCCCCAATGAAGCCCTTTATGCGGCTTTTTTGCTTACCATGTTCCAGCTGTCAATCCTCTTTCCAGGTCTGGTTTCAAGGAAAGGTCTACAACACTGCGTTCAGCGTGACAAGATACGGGAGAACAGAAGTAAAATGCTTTGTTTTCAATCCCACCTTTGATCCCAAACAAATATAGCAACATCCGTAAAGCGATTATATTAAGACAAACAAATCAACTAAGTCATAAGCTATAACATGCTAGTTCCAGTTTTATATTGAAAACTCAAGAATTTCCTTTCCAAACAACTCAAAAAATCTAGAGTGGAGTTCTAGAAACACATTTAAACTACAAAGGGGCGGCAAAAACGAGGGCTGAATGCAATATATAACTCTTTCTCAATTCACTTCCTACCACGGACCTTCACAGCCTGTCTGTTCCTCTTCTTGACACCAGACTTTGCAACTTTGAGGCTCCTATTAACGGCACTCAACCTTGCAAGAGCTGCCTTCTTGAGATCAGGCCTGTAGTAGTTATCTGACACCTGCAGCACATAGAATAAGTAGTAAAAAAAGATAAGAAATGAGATAAAAGTATCTACGTGGATTTCATGAAGTAACAACTGCACAAGTGCTTAGGAGCAAGCATCCAAGGGGAAAATATGAACAAGCATTGAGTAAGCAAACTAGCGCAATTAGAAAACATCAAGAAAATGATCGTGGAATGAAACCTAAATGAAACATGCGTGTGACCTAGTCAATAAAGAGTATAAGCAGTCCGAGCAAAAGCCCATTAGGTTTATTAACGGGAACAAGCAAAATATTTATGGAGATAGATAGGTACACAGAAAGAGACAGAATTTAATATAAATAAAAGATGCAGATTGAGAAGGTACTGATTCATAAGAAACTGAGACCAGAACCAACTATAATTATTTTGAGATAATTTATATGCCTGCTTAAGAGCAGAAAGATAAATTTTCATAGGAAAGAGGCTAGCATTCCTCTATTAACAACATAAAATCAGGAAGAAATCAAAAGAATACATTCATGAAGGAATTTCTGATTGATAGAAGCTCAGAAGCCAAGCGTAACAAGCATATTTCATTGAAGAAACCCAAATAGGGATTCTTCTTACATGTTAGAGGCTCATCAACGCTGGGGAAAACTCAGTCTTGTGCACAAAGGTTTAAAAAGGCTTCAACTTAAAAACATGCCACAAACCACGTTTCTGACAAATCTATCTCAACAAACTGACTTAATTATTTAAAAGTAAAACATATGGGGACATGGAAAAAGAAAGAAGTATGTCTCCTTGACACATTTCCCTTACAATGTAAGGCAAGGCATTAAACAAATATATCTAGCAACATCTCCCCCAACAAAGAGATCCAACAATTACCAAAAGCAAAAAAACACATAGGCAAGGTCCTTTAACAAATGGCAGTCTAACTGATCCATAACAAAAGTTAATGCAGCTATGCAACAAAAGATTTCCCTATTGAAATGATATAAAAGCTTTTCTCATCTATAAAAGAATACCATAAAAATTCTACCTGGGGACACTTGACATAAAATGGTAGCTAACCCAGCGCATAATTGTCAAATGTCAAAAGCAGAGGACTACTTTTAACAGCAATTTTCCCAGGAAACTAAAACCAGATTTAAATTGACATTTAGCTACTGTGATTGACAGCAAATAGAAATGCAACAAACAAGAAATGCAACTAACAAAAAGAAATGTTGTCAGATCTTCACAGAATGATCTAAATAAATAGGATCTGGTATCTAAAATACCAATAGAATCAAACTTTCTAGAATTAGAACACCAGTTATTCTATAACATTACATGCATAATGCATCAGAAAGTTAACCTACAAACATAAAGTGAGTTTTATTGTTTTCAATTACCTGATTTTCAACCGCCTTTGCCATCCTCCGGAACTCCTTTTTCATGACAGATTTGTGAAGCAAAGCAGCAGGCTTGTTTTGCTTCTTTGTCTTGGTTGTTGCCAGCAACACAGAAAGATCTTTACCCGCAGGCTGAATAGTAACGGTTTTCTTGTTTGCCAAGCCTAGCATACCAGTGCAAGGCGAAATTTTAATCACAAACAATTGAAACGCAAGAGTTCTACACATAAAAAGATTCATATATAAAACCAACTCTAAGATCAATTTTCTCCATCCCTTTCCTCAATGGGAAAACACACTATTATCCAAATTTAAAATTTCAATACAAACTCAAGTTCTACCTCAATAATACATTTTTAAAAATTGTCACATTCCTTGATAATAAAGTAAATAGCAAAATAAAAAAAATCACCGGTTTTTCTCCACTGAAGAATTCTCAGCAATGGGATCATGCTCATGCTCCAAATACCAACCAGTAATAGCTTTCACATTTCAGTACCTCACAAACCAATTGGCAACCAAAAAAAGATTATTATTATTATTATTATTTTATTTTTGAAGTGCCCATTGTTCGCATTTCCCATATTCTTCTAAAAAAACGAGATTTCAATTCAATCCATGAAGTCACATATCCAATAACAGTAACAACATCCAAATTTGTTCAATATATATATACACACACACCAGAGTACTTGAAAGAGTTGAGGTTGTAGAGATTATTGCTCTCTTTGCTGAACTGCACGCTCTGAGTGCCCCTGCCGAACTCTTTCACCAAAAATGAGTTGTTCTTCTTCACGATCTCCCATACAAGCTGCCCTGGTACTGTGGCCATCTTCTCCTTCTTCTTCCTCCTTACCTGCAACGTATTACAAAACGCTAAGATACAACAAAACCCTAGAAAATAAAAGCGATCGTCAAAGAGAAGAACCTGTTGTCGAGCTGTGAAGTGAAGGTAGAGAATTGGGGAATGTGAGAAGATGGTTTGTTTCAGGCTTTATAGTACAATGGCGAAACCCTAGTTCATCATTTTGATTTCTGAATAAACCGGGTCCAGTAGATCCGACCCGTTTATCATTTTACAGGATCCGTAAACTGTGGGTCGAACTGGATCTTGTTACTACTGGATCAGAGTTGAGTTGCCCATTAATGCCTTTATTTTTGGACTCTTTTAGCCCAAAAAAAAATTATTCTTCATATCCTATTGATATTGATGTGAAAAAAAATATTATTCAAAAAATTATTGATGTGCAATAATTAATCAAACAAAAAATTGAGTAATTTGGTTTAAAAAAAGTTGAGAAAGCATTCTTTACTGGTTCTACTACACCTATTCCTATTAGAGTGAATCGATAATATCTTGTTTTGTGGATGTACTAACATTTTGAGCTTGTTTAGTAGTGTAGAGATGATGTCATGATGGGTTCAAACAATGGCCAAGTTGATTACATTTACTATTTAAATTTGAAAAACATAAAGACATTCACTTTAGGGTTTAATATGGACTATGGGTTCCCCCCTCCCCCCCCCCCCCCTCAATATTCTCTTAAAAACAAACACGGAAGAGAGTGGGGGCATAGATATTTTTTAAGTAAAGATAGTAGGATAACAATCATGTGATTTGATTAGTTCATATATTAGTTACTTGTGTAGTACTTCCATGTTTCATAACTGGCCCCATCTTTCAGGATTTTTATATTGTTATTATTAACTGAATAATCAGTTTAACAATACTATAGGTTCTTTTTTTTTTTCTTTCCAATTTCCGGAGATTAACTTTGTATTTTTCTACACTAAACCGAAGCAAGTCCAAAATCTGACAGCCGTACGTGTCATAATATCAGTAACCCTTTAGAGGGGCAAAAGATGCACCATATCTTTCATGAATCTATACTAACATATAAATAAAAACAATTTTCATATCTAGCATATTTATATAAATTTTATTTAAAAAATGTAAACTTTATTCTAAAAAGGTATAATTAATAAAACAATTATTCTATTCTTTCTTTTTTAAACAAATAAAAATAAATAAATAAATAAAATTAACAATTAAATGTTCATATAACTATCTGAAATTGTATACTTACATGTTAGTCAAAGATAATCACAATCAGAAAATAAATAAATGTTTACGCTAATAAAATAAAACCCACACCAAAGAATAAACATAGTACCATTCACAACTACAAAAAACAAGTTAATACTCGAGTGACAATCAGCATATGTATTGATCGCATGACGAGTAAAATGGTGACAGATCCAAATGTTCTCACAATTTCAATTTTATTTTAGTTTTTGACTTAGCCTTGTCGGATTCATAGAGGTGGCTTGGAATAAACTACCAAGTCCAACATCCGAGTACAATATGAAGAAGACTTATTGAACCTCCGAAACAAACTAATTCATTACTTTTTAAGAACCTAATATCAGGTCACCAATACCTAATACTAGATCATCTTTACACCTCAGCCAATGTTACATTATTTACAGAGCCAAGAGAAGCCTCAGATGATTTAACTCCTACCAGTTCTACATGAAAATGTCTTGAAATTGTACAGAAGATTCCACCTTCATGGCAGAACATGTTGTGCTGCAAACTGCATACAGTTAAAAATAAGTAGATATTATTGTCTGCAGAACTAAACCAAAATCTCTCAAATTACCAAGAAACAATTCTCCGCACAATCCATTCATTGCAACTCCTTCCCAAGAACTGAAGTTCAAGGGTTGGATGTTGGTAATGCACGGTGTGTCGAACGTGCCTGACCACTCACTGCTTCATTTATCCTACTGAATACTACTTTAAGGGGAATACAAGCTATAACAGGACCCTTGGGCTTATCTACCACTGGCTTTCTCTCCTCTTCTGATTGCCTGTGACCAGTCAGTGAGGACAATTTCCGAATCTTTTTATTCAACAGCCCTGACTTTTTCATTTTGGAAGATTTACTAGGTGAAAAACGTGATGAATTCTTGGAAGCTAATCTTCCAGTTACCGAATTTGGCTTGACCAAAGAATAGATGCCACCAACTTCCAAGTCACATCCAATGCCACTCAACACTTTATCACAATGACCATCATCTAAAACCTCAACTGTCAAAGGGTGTCCAATAAAGGCTTTGCCATTCAGTTTACTCACAAGAGAAACCAAAGGGACATGTTGTGGCCGGTAGCTGGATTTGACTTCAAGCTTAACATCATATAATGAAGTATCAGAACAATAATTTCTTCCAGGAAAATCTACCATTTGATATCTGGAGTTAACAGTAAAGCGCGAATGGCGATAAGGAAGCAATCTCTGAGGTGTGAGAGATCCATCAGGCAATAGCTTCACCTCTGTTGTTGTCCCCCTGATATGCTTGCTCAAGTCCCGAAATCCATCTAGTTGGCCTTCAGCAACAGGTTTGCACTTAGCTTGAGAAGTACAAATGTATGAAGCATTGGGTGCACCCATGATATTCCAATCAACTTTCTGACCAGCACCGTGAGAGAATCCATCTGAGTTCTCTATACCTACCAAACAATCACTGGATTCATGATCCATGTCCACATAGTTTCTTGAGACTTGTTTTCTATTTTTACTTGTATGTCTTGAATTCCTCTTTCCTTTTAACTGCCACTTTGAACTATCTTTCTCTGCTCTATGGCCAATAATATTATGACCAGCAGCTGAACTGGTACAACCAGATTCATTCTGGCCCTGGTTTCTCAACGACAGAGCTTCATATTGACTACCATGACAAGATTGTTGTCCCAATGCACTAACTTGAGGCTTGCCAGATGAACAAGAAACAAGTATGGGTGAGAAACCTGGCAGAAGGAATTACATCAGTGCAAGGTAATTATCCAGCCCAGGCCTTTTCAAACCACAGCATACAAAAAATCACAGTAGTAGTATGGCTAAACTGAAGCAGCACAGAAGAAATAAAACTGAACTATATTCTACATTTCTACTGTTTCAAAAATGGGCAAAAAGGGTCTTATCAAGGAAAGATAAACAAATGGGAATAGGGTAGCAAGTAATATTGATATGCAAACCTCAGGAAAGGTCCGAAAGGAACACATTCACATATTCAATTAACAAATTTCTGCTTACTCCACATCTAGAGATCAACAAAGCAACTTCAAACAATCAGTTTGTACTCATAATATTGGGACACAAGAAAGCAATAACCATGAAAACCAGATAAAACAGAAGAGGGGCAAGTTATACAATTCAGAAAAGTTTGTTTTTTGCTACTTAAGTAACATTAAGGCAACTTTTGCTCAAGTGCAAAACTAAAGGTCAACGTATCTCAAGATTTTCCTTCTTAAGAGATCAACCATAAAGCCATGCTTCAATTTAGCTCATTCAATTGTTATGAATCATGATGTATGATCACTGTGCCTCTTCCAGGATCCACATTTGTTTTCCATCTATGTTTTTCAAATTCCATGTGCTGAGTTTCATAAATGAATCAAAATGCAAGAAATTAGAACAGTTAAAATGACAAATAATCATACAGCAAAACCGTAAGAAGAGATAAAATACAACTGAGGCAGTTCAAAAGCTATCTCACGAAACCAAAAAGGAAAACAAGCATATTGAAAAAGAAAAGAAAAAATAATAATATTAGAGAGCAATAAGGGGGTGATAATGAACTGCGAAGTATTTGGATGACAATTGTAAGCATTGCACATACAGAGGACACTCCAGAATTCAAATACTGTAGCATACCTGGAGTGTGTTTCTCCTCCCCTAGAACCCCAACAAATGGCACATCAAATAATTTATCAGAAGAACCATTGCCAACTAGCCCTGATATGCCAGAAGTCTCATTCTCCTTGACCCTGTGACTGATTTGGGAAGCATCACAACCATGGTCATGAACATTTACTGAAGTCCCATTCTCACAAGCAGCCCCTGTACTATCTGAACTGTGAATTGCCAGTGGGAAACTTTTCTTTGACTCATTAGAATCTAATCCTGAAATCCTTCCATCAGTTATCCCACATAGTGGAGAACTGCTTGAACTAGGAAGCTGATCACAAATGACTGGAACCGAAACCATGGCTGTACTCTCCAAAACCTTTGTCAAAGGCCGGCGACGATTTTTCCTTTTCAATAATTCATTAACATTTGTCACTTGTGATCTCTTTCTTTTCAGTGTTGAAGAATAACCTTTAACACCATTTACAGAAGTTCCATTTGCCAGACAGTTCCTTGTGTTTGAATTGCTGAGTGAAGTACTAACATCCTGAACTATCTCAGTTGTACCTGCACCCTGGACCTTTCTCTTTGACACCACACCAATGCCCAGGTCCTCAAGTCCTCTCATTCGCTTGACTCCTTCTGTTCCATCATCTTCCGAATCATTAGGCGTTCTTCTTCTCCTTCCCTGCACAGATTGCATCTTTAAAGAACCATTGTGATTTGGCTCTTCAAAAGATATACCAGATTGTGACAATTCTGGAGCTGAATTAAAATTGTCTTCAGAGTCACTCAGATCATCAGTCACATCCTCATTATCTTCACCAGAATTAGATATGACTGGTAATTCTCCAGCTGAACCACCATGTTCACTACCAGATTTATCTGATCTGGAGCATAAGTTTAATGGTTCCTTGTCCAGGTGAGCACTCTCTAACTCAAGAGCATGAAGAATAGCATCTTCCCTACGAGCATACTTCACCGCCTTCTTGTTTGAATTGGCAGCAGACGCCTTTGCCTTCTCAATGCATTCATCATACTCTCCACAACGAAAAGCTTTTACCCGCTTTGATTTTTCAAGATTATACCAATCCCTATATCAAAAAGGAATTTTTCCAAAATCAGACCTCATGCAAATATCAATAAACCTTAACAACTCAAACAACAAACAAATTCAAGAAAGACAACTGAGGTTTGGAGCCTCCATGAATTAAAGTACAAAAGCTAGTGAGATTTATATTTTTCTTACATCTAATTTCAAGAAGTTATGGGGAAAGGGGTAAGTTTCCTGCTAACAAACAGCTTGCAGTTCTGAAAAAGGAAAGATACATCCAAATCATTGGTGACAACAACCAAGTATAACCTATGCAAGGTTGTCAAACTCGCAAGTTTACCTAAACTCGTGGAGCCTCCGTAAACTCGACTCGTAAACTTGTAAGAGTTTTACGAGTTTACCTATTTCAAAAATTACTATTAAAAAAATATCATAATACTCAAACAAAATAAAATAGCATATTCATAATCAACATACAACATTCCAACTCCATAATAAAGCAAACAAAAGTAATAAAGTATGATAGTATAAATTAAAACCATATATAAATGAGCAAATCATGAGTTCATAATGCTAAAACTTAAAACAACTCAAGTCTAGGATCTTCAAAATTCAAATCCTCAATCTGAAACTCCATGGCATAAACAAAAAAGGAACTTCATTGGCACAAAAAAAAAAAAGAAACAAGAAATAGAAAACACAACATAAGGGTAATGATGTCTGAACAAGTAAAGAAGCTTCACGACACATAAAAATTGAATCGTGACATATGAAAAGGGACGAGAACACCAAATCGCTCAAAACAGGAGCTTCACAGTGGCAATATTGAACTGAGAAGAGAGGAACTGCGAACCTGCGATGGTGCCTCTGCTTGGGTTTTCAAGCCTAGTGGGAAACAGTGAGTTTGGGTCCGAAACAAAACGATGGCGTTTTGGGTGTATTTTGGCTCAAATTAGAGCAAGACCTCAAACTCGGTAACTTGGTGATGAACTCGCGAGTTCACCCGAGCCCACCAAGGACCGAGTTCGGAGCCGAGTTGGCTCGATTTGGGGGCTGAACTCGCAAACTCGTAGTCCGAGTTTACAAGTTAACACTAAAGTTTAACAACCATGAACCAATGACTATCTTTCTAAGATTGGTCCCGGTTATTCTGAAAATCTGTTTGCAGCATATCTGGGCAGATATGAAGCTGACATCCTAATGTTTCAGCCAATGACTGACAAGAATACATGGACCAGTTTCTCAAGCTGGAAGCATGAAATGTAGTAACAAAGCCAAATAAGCACGACTGAGATCACCACATTTAATTACCTTCCCAAAAACTTGTCTGAATGTAAATCAATCATAAATAAAAAGGATTATCATATGAATAGAAGGATCTCCTTCATATGTAAAGATTGGTCTACCACAATAACCAGTTAACCACATAACACCCAAGTCTGCCTTTATATGATTATTATATGAATAGAAGGATCTCCTAATAAGCATTTCTTCGGTTCCCATATAAAAGAAAATTCGTCCAGCCAAAATTGAGCACAATCTAATAAAAATCTGAAAATTAATCAAATTAAAGCATTTAAATCCATCAGGAGACCAAAGAGAACTTGTATGAAGAAGCACTTTTCAAAAGCAGATAGAAAAAATTCAAAAGAATAAATAACCGATAGAAAAATACTACAGATTCAAGGAAGATTGAAGGAGTGCAAAAGGCAGTGCCATAAGGGAAAAGAAAAAAAAAACATTTTGGAGGGGATACATAGTACATACTACATACAGCTAAACAAACCACATGCTAAAGAACTTGGTTACATACAAATTAGTTCTCACAACAAAGCCCGCAAACACTTGGCCAGCTCTATATCAATAAGAGCAATCCTAAGAGTTGAATATTGGAACTATCAGTTAAAGAGTATGAAAAAACAAAAAAAAGCCATAGAAAATAGAAATGCACACAGCAACTCATACAGTAAGCATATGCAAACTCAAAATATAAGAAAGAAAAGAAAAAGGAAGTAGGTTATACAACAAGAAGTAGCACTCACACGCTTGCGTCCTCACGGCCTAACAGCTTCACTGGCGTACCCGATCTCGGCGAAACCAAACAACCCTCAGACAATTCATCAAGACCCATTATCCGACCCGGCCACCACGACCCATTCCGGCGTCGGACCCAAACCAAGCCACCCACCGACGCATCGATTCCATTCGACTCTCCCGAACTACCCATTTTCAGCAGCTGGACCAAAACCCAAAAGCTCCCTATCCCCCAAAAAAAAAAAATCAATCTCAACCCGCCATTGCCACGCTACCCCAAGTCCAGAAGATGGTTCAAAGCTTCACTTTTTGATGAAAATAGCTGACCCCCTTCAAGCCTAAAATCCAAAATACAATATAAAAAGGTTAAAAATTGAAAATTTATAATCCTGCATGCAACAAAAAGGACAGAAAAAAAAACCCAGAAAAAGTATCACTCGGAAAATGAAAATCAATGTAAAGAACATGTTCGACGCACCGAAAGAGGGGTGTGTGGAATAAGAGAGAGAAGTGTTGCAAAAGGTTTATAGCGTAGGAAGATCTAGCAGAAGAAGAAGCAAAGGGAAATGGCCGCTGAAATAAGGGATCTAATATTGTATTGTTTACTTTTTTTTTCTCAGTGAGTGTGAATTTTTTTTGACATTTTGCGGATACAGTTTGATTGTTTTGTGAGATTTTCTGATCTTTGTTTTTTTTTTTGGACTTTCTGCTGTGATTTCATGGGAGGCTCATCCGTGGCACACACCGAGTACGGACACCAAGAGAGTGAGGCAGAGTGAGAGACTGAGAGAAAGAGAGCGGTTCCTGAACTAAGAGAGAGAAAGAGCTTCTGTCTGGATCAAAAACGGACCTTTTGGTATCTTTATGCCAAGAGAGAGAAAGAGCACTCACCATATTTTTAGGTTAAATTACTCTCTTAATTTTTTTTATTTTTTTTGAAAAAAATGAATTATTTCTAATGGTTTAAACTTTAGATTTAATTTTAATTTATTATCAGTATAAAAAATTTTTATACTATCATCCAATAATATTTTAGCACATTATTAAAGAGTTAGACTTTCTAGTGATGTGATAATACATAATTAGATGACAGTGAAAACTTTTTTTACACTGACAGTTAATCAAAATTAAATTCTTAAAATTTACAAATAAATAATTTAATTTAAGGACTTAATTAAATTTTTTAAAATTTAGTAAGAATTTATTTATAATTTTAAATTATAAAGATCAATTTAAAATTTCTCACAAAATATAAGAACTAACAAAATAATTTTATTTTATTTATTTATTCTATCATTTTCTTACTAAAACATGGTAACTTTTGGTAATAATAATTACAACAACAAATCCACAAAACTCAGTTCAAATGACATGAAGTTCTCTTTATAAATTGCTTAATCTCAAATTGAATTTGACTAAAATTGTTTTCAATTATTAACTCATGTCTTCTTAAACTTAATTCTATATAATCATCTTAATCTTAGTTAATAAAAAAGTTGTTGATTATAAAATTTCTGTTCACAATTCAAATTTAGAACTTTCTCTTTGTCTCTACTCATAAACTATGACCATGAATTCATTTTAAAAAAAACACATGTATTTATAAACTTTGAGCAAACATATTGTTAAAGAAAATATCTCCTATCTCTCTATACCTTTTTTACACTAATAGTTACTCTATCAGATAAATATAAAATCAACCTTACATTTACATAACAATTTAAGTTTTTAAAAAAGTTAATATTTGATATAATATTAAAATTTCTATAATTAAGTGGTCAAAAATTTAATTTTTACTATTATTATTCTTTTAAATAAAGTTAAAAATTAACATAAGGTAAAATGTGTTTGTGTTTGTACATTGTCTATACTCTAAATTTTTTTACATAGAAAAATGTGTTAAAAATATAAAACTAATATTATACTTTTATCAAACTTTTTAAACTATTAAAAAAATTGGTTCTTGCCACGTATTAAGGCATTTATTCAAAACTTTATATATATATATATATTAAATATACAAGTACATATATAAAAGGAGGAGGTACGTGAAAGATCGACTATCTAATATTATGATCACGTCTAAATTTTTAAAACTTAAGTCTATAGGTTGGTTAGTAAGTATTTTTAAAATTTTGTTTTTTGTTTATGGGAGGTCCCACTATTAAAGTGAGGCTTAAGAAATCCTAGTAAGGATGCCCAAGGGAAAAGGAAAGAGGAGGGAGTGTATTAGGGGGATCAAACTCTCGTTCTACATATCCAACAATATCCATACTACTAAGTTATGAGTTCGTGGGCGTAAGTAATATTTTTTATTAGTTACTATGTTAAACAATAAATTTATCTGCTTAATTTGTTATGTCTAATTAAAATAATAATAATCATAACAAATTGATTAATCCAAAAAAAAGATGTAGACGAGTACATAACAAACCTTATACGTAATAATATAGTATTTATTTATTTCAAATAATTAAAAATACTTATAATTATAAATTATAATAAATATATACATATCATAAAATTTAGTGTATGGATTTATTGTCATGGTGAGGTTGATGTTGTCGTAAGAAAAACAAAACAAAAACAAAAACGGTGCGTTGGCAAGGGATGATGAATCACTGGTTAAACGGCACGTTTAAGGGAAGGTGTGTTTTGCTTAGGTCTTGTTTGAGGTAGAGCTAGCTTAGTAGTAAGGGTGCAGTGAGATTTTGTGTTCCTGCCCCCGCACTCTGCCAATCTCATCATCATCTACCCTCTTCACTTCACACGCTGGGAACCAATTATCAAACAAAATTACAACCATGACGGGTACTCATAAATTTCTATTTTATTTTTATTTATTTTTTTCATTTAACAAAATACATAAACTTTTAGCGTTATTCTATTGTTCTGGTTGCATATTGATCACTGAGCTTATTTTCATTGAAATTATGTTGTTTTAATTTTTTAAACCGTGACACGATTCTTCGTTATTGCTTCTCGACGATGTATAAAAAAGTATTATATGGGTTTTGCTTATGATTAAGTGATTATGTTTAGAATATAGCTTCAAGCAACTTGGGGGAATAATGGGTTGCAGAGAAATTGCAAAAATCCCAACTACAACATCATTACTAGAATGACTGAAACCGCAAGTTTAAGTCCTCTGTTAATATAAGGTAGTAAAGTCCTGATTTTTTTTTTCCCATTGTTTTACCGAACAATTTATCTTCATTACTGTTCTGCTAATTTGGGCTTTGATCTTTTGCTTCATCAAGTACCAAATACCTTATTAACAACATTTTTTAAAGGTGACAAACCTAAGGAACCCTGATTCCTATTTTTTTTTATGGTAAACCATGCCATTTGTCAACCTCTTGTGCTGATTCTTAGCACATTAGTCTCTCCTTGCAAGACCACAATTATTGGAAATTGGCTACTATAAACTTTGCAACATTTGCTCCCCCCCCTTCTTTTTTTGGTAGCCATGAAGCTCATGTTTTTCTTAAGGAAGATCAGCTTACACTTAGGGGCATAAGAGTTAGGAGGGCCATGTCAAAATCTTCAAAACATGATAGGGCGATTTTATCATACTCCCTAGAATTATAAGGAAGCTATAGCATTAAATTGATTAAAGCAACATTATTCTCTATTCTAGAGCAATCAGCTTAAATTTCAATTTTCAATAACATTATCTGATCTAGCTAGAGACGACCCACTTTGATCCTCAAAAGCAAAGGAGGAGGATTTTGAAGTGTGAAATATGGAGTTGACAGGGATGGTTGGTATTCTCTTACAGTCCATGATCTCATAGAAGGGAGCTTTTCTTCCTTTTCTTTCTCTTCAAATCCTTGATGTTGATGGTGAAATTGACACAATGCATATGGTAGACCATGGGCTTGTGAGTTACTTTCTAATTTTTATTCTAGAATTTAAAGCATTACCACGCTATAAAATGTTAAGATATGCAGTATCACTGCATGCAAGTAATGTAAACTTTTCCCAGTTAAGAAGTAGATAGGTCTAGCTAAAGGGTGCTCAAAAGGATGTAATCCACATATGGGAAAGGTCTAGAGAGAAATTGATGATAGACAATATAGTGGTAAAAAATGATCATTAATAGTTGCCTTCTTTCTCTTTAATCTTTTTTCTTTTAATAAAAAGAAGAAATATTATTAGATAGAAGGGACAACAAAGACAATACAGGAGTAGGATATCTTATCCTCCTCAGCTACTAAAAAATAAATATGAAAAGACAGAACAAACTCATTAAAGGTTTAAAACAAAAGAGCTATGTGTAGAGACTCCCTTGAAGAGTACATGGGACAAACACTGTAGAGAAGCCATAAATCGGTCTTGTCCCAAATCATATCTAAGGGGTGAGAACTTGAGAAGAGTTGCAGAAGATACAAGTGTTGCACTCTAGCCAAATAAACCAAAGTACAGCATAGATAGCACTTTGCCATAAAGCCTTACCTTCCTTGTTTCTACAAAACCCCCTGAACTTGGTCTGTTGAAACTGTTCCAAGTTGAGAGGGCTCACCCAACATTCACCAAAAACACTAAACAATCTCGTGGGACTCTCCCTTATACTTTTATAAGGCCTTTGTCAACTTCCCTGAAAATCAACCTACTGAAGACATCCACAACTAAAGAAATGAAAAGAGAAAAGGTGATTTCTTTACCTCAATTCCCTCTGGCCTTGGAGGTAAGTTTTAGGTTCACTATTCAACATTCACAGTTACTGAAAAACAGAAAAAGTAGTCACCAAACAGCAACCTGATATTCACTTCCTTCAAATCCAGCTTGAACACTAGCTTGGTTGTAATCTTTCTTAAAATCCAGCTTGAACATATTAAGCCTTGGCTTCCCTTTCTTCTCACATCGTCCACCACCTCATTTGTAACAAGTGCAGTATCTACAGTTTGTATACTATTCTACTTGCAATGAATGAGCATTGGGCAATGAGATTCTGAGGCTTTGTTTGGGCCTTGGGGAGAGAACTTAGGTGATAATTTTATACACATTAGTAATCATACTAATGGACCTTATAGATTTATCTTTTAGGAATTGAACTATGGTTTGAATCCCATTGGAAGAACGAGGTGTGGCTCAGTTGGCAAACTAAGTTCCATTGGGCAGACTTTACCTGTTGTGCAGGGGTTCAAATCCCACTAGAAGCACCTTGTGGCTAGGATAAAGCCAGTGCCCGAGCGGGGATTAGGGGTTTGGAGACGCCTCGTGGTCTTACCCAAAAAATAAAATAATTATCTTTTAGGAATGAGATGATGAAAGTAGATTTCATGTTTAGTTGCTCACTACACCTTTGCTGTTATCTCCCAATATCCCTTCTTATCTCCTCTTCTTCAAAATGTCTTTCCAGCCAGATGGACTATTTGAGAGGTAAGACAGCTCCAATCCAGCCATTTGATAAAGGCATAAAGGATCTAAAATGATTCTCCTCTGTGTATAGGTTTCTAAAAATCTCAGATCTTATCTGTAATATCTCTCACCGGGATGCCATTTTTAATTTCTAGCTCCTTAGTTGCACTCCTTCTCTTTCTGCCTGTTGCCACTATATTTAAAACCATAGAGTTAGCATCTGCATCTTTAGCCCACTGCAGCCTAGATTTTTGCCTTAAGCTGATTTCCTCCTTGAGTAAGACCTCATCAAGATCATTCCTCAAAGTATCCATTCTAGCCCCTGCTTTGAAGAAGCTATTCCCTCCTTTTGTTGTTTATCCGAAGCATCAATGTTTCTCTATATATCATCCTTCCTGATTCTAGTGTTCCCTAAAACATTTTGGATTTGCTTCCACCCTTTCAATCATTCCATAGTCCTTGAGGAATTTCAAATTTTCCATAAATTTATAGACTTCACACCCCTCAACACCGCAGTATTCCAATGTGCCTTTCCCAATGGGAAGGAAGACTGTTGGAGAGTCCACATATCCTCAAAACAGAAAAGGGTTGGGCCCTACTTTATCCTATTGGACTCTAACAAGTTGAGGAAATGATTATAGATGGGCTGTGGTAAGGTATCCTGCACTTTATTGGGAAAAAGAATATTGCCTTGTGCTAGGTAATAGGAAGCTATCAAGTCAAGAAGAAACTGTGATCTCTTGTTACTGATCAAGCAATTATTAAAAAATTTAATATTTGCTTGAACTGGTTGTTCATCTCTTTGTTAAAACACATGATGTTCGACAGAGCATATTATTACCTTCACTGCTGATTATTGCCATGAAAGTTACTGTCTTGGCCAATGCAATGAAGTATTATTCAATTTATTCTTTCAGTTAGTAGGACAACATGCTATCCTTGTGGATTACATTATTGAATGTATTGGAGCTTAGCTCTCTCTCTCTCTCTCTCTCTCTCTCTCTATGTACACTAAATTTGACCATATGTGTTACACAGACTACACACAGGAACAAGATATGGAAATTGAAGCATTAGAAGCTATACTTATGGATGATTTCAAGGGTTTGTTTCTGCCATTTAAAAATATAGTTTTTAATTTGCCAATTTACTTCTCATTTTTTGTTTGACATTTACGGTAGAAATACACTCTGGTGAAAGTGGCTTAAGTACTTCCAACCGGTGCTTCCAAATAAAGGTAGCTGCACAGGTAAATGTTCCTTCTTTTAGTGCAGTTTCTCATGTTCTACATTTTTTAATTTTTAAGTAAGAACAAACAAATATCACTTAAAAAGAAGAAAGAAATCCTATATGAGCATCACAGATTGAACACTTGCACTATATGACTACAATCACCACATTCTTTGTTAACCTTAAATTGCCACAGACCTCGTTATAGACTGATTCTGTGATCATAGGCCTGTTGAAAGCAGCTTGTGTTATTGGAAGCTAAAGGGTTTGGCTATCTTTTTTGGCAAAATCTTCATCCTTGGTGATTTTGAGTCCACCTTGTTACTCTACCTTGAGTTTTGTAAGGTTAGCGTTTGCCTAGCATGTCGAGATATAAAGAGTCCAGAGTGGTGGCACAATATGATGACAAATAATTTGCATATTTATATGACCACTCCATTAAAGAGTTTTATATCTAAATTTTAAGGTGGTATAGGAAGGAGGAAAAACTAAAGTGGCTTGAGTTAATAAATTAAATATAGAAAACTAGAAAGGAAATTCTGGGGAGGACATCTGAAAATATAATCAAATGAATAGAAGATTGTTGGAAAATTGATTTTAACTTTCAAAAGGAGAACTCCACTCCTCCAATAGTGTGCCTGAATCTTTCCTGCTGTCTAGTCCGTCATGCATAAGAGAGTAACTTCTGCACCATGCTACTCTATATATGCTGGTTACTCTCCTCCAAGATGTGACATATTGCCAAACAGCCTAAAATGTAATGTGCATAACTCCTTAAAACCAGAACAGTGGAAGAGCAAATGATTGAAATATTCAAAATAAAAAAAGGGGAAAGATTTTGGGATGTCCAAGAGCCTTAGCTCAAGTGGCACCAAGTCCCTCTGGGGATTGCTTGATTCCAAGATTGAATCCCAGCCAGGCCACTTTGCCTGCACTTTAGCCTACTATTCCGCTCCCCACACCAGGTCTAGACCTCCTTTGTAACCAAGAAAAAAGGGGGAAAGATTCCTTGTTTCATTTCTACATACATAATAGTTAACAAGGAATGGTATGCTGTCCATTGTCCAACAAATCATCAATAGCATGCCTTTTTCCTTGAGGAGCAAACTGATAAAAAAACCACAATTGTTGTAGGTACTTAGGAGAACCAGTATTTTTTTCGTATAAATGAGGAATTCAAATGGCCCCTTAAAGCTTCCTTAGGGATTTAAGGGACAACTAATTTTGGTAATATTTTAATAGCAATCTGCATGTTGGTGTAAGGAGTAAATTTGAATATGTATAGCTTATGCTTATAATTAGATCAAGATTGATTTTGAGGGCTTATTGGCTTAAGCTGGAGAAAATATGGTTTGTTTTATGATGTATTGATGAAATTGATGACTGCTGAACTGATGAATTTTTATTTTTACCTCTGGGGGAGGGTTTGATACTCCATGGCATGGATAATCATGACTGTTGCTTTTATGCTGCTTATTTAGTTATATTAATGCAATCCAGATCTTTTGATTAATATAGCAGAATTTGCCTTTCTTTTCCTTGTTTAGCAAAATTCTTCTTTTATTTAAAGTAAGAGCAGAACATTTTCCTGTGGTATGTGGTGTTTTGAAACTCATTGAAAATACTTGGAATTATATTAATGTTTTCTTTTGGTAGAAAGTGATTTGTTGTGCACAGTTATTGGAGTTTCAGCCTTAGGGCGTTTAGAAGTGAGGTTTATTTCCATTGCTTTTCCCCCTCCTTTGATTGATGTAATGTACATACAACTGGGACATCTTCCCCATCAAATAAATTGGCAAAAAGTTACCCTTATATTTATCTGTATATTATACATTTGTACAGGATGACGAGGCAGATGAGTCAATCACTAATCCAGGTTTTTTTCTTTCCCTGTGATATACTATTTTCTTTTCCTTTTTGGCTTTCGGTTTTACTAAATATGCACTTTAGAGTTTGGAATATCTTGTGGTTTTTCTTCCCAAGACATTGTCATAATTAATTCTAGTCAAACTTATCTGTATGGCTTTACTTTGGAGCTTTATTTACTAGCGTTTCTACATATAATCTTCTGATGCCTAATGTACCTAAGATGTGGTTGATATTTCTGTTGCAGCTCAATTGGCTTTGATCTTCTCACACACAGAAAGATATCCAGATGAACCTCCACTTTTAAATGTGAAAAGGTCAGTATTGCTATGATCTATTATTTATTATTGTTTATCTCCAGTTAATGTCAAGTGCAGTACATATGTTTTTATTCATCTGTTATACACTAACATTAAGATGCTATTGCCATATTTCATCTCTACTTTTCAGTTTGCAAGGAATACGTGCTGATGATTTAAAGATTTTGAAAGAGAGACTTCAACAAGAGGTGGTCTTTTTTGATGCAGTTTTGCAATTTAATGTTTTAGCTTATCAGGTCTTTATGCTATTCTTGCACTGGTTGTCATCCAGTTTGAAAGACTTCTTAATAGCCTTTCTGAATTTATTACGTTTCCAGTTGTAATGTGTGCATTTTCATGCTGCACAATGGCTGATGGTTATGGAACTCTAGATTTGTTCTGGATACTTATCTGGTTATGGAAGTTTTAACACAAAACTTGTGTTCCCCAGGCATCTGAAAATCTTGGTATGGCTATGATCTACACACTGGTTACCTCAGCTAAAGAGTGGTTGTCTGACCAGTTTGGTCAAGACCCTGTTAATGGAAGTGCTGAAGCCGAAGAGGCAGCCAAAGATGATGTAAGACTGTATTCTATTTTATGAATTTTCTTTTCAAATTTTGTTTACCAAAATGCTTTCTACATGTCAGTATTAAATAATATAGAATTATAGATTTTATTTTATTTTTCTGAGCATTTGTTAGGCTCTGATAACTTGTAAAGAGAGAGAGGATCTAGAGAGGGTTCTCTTTTTCTTTGGTGTTTTATTTTTCCTTTTTTCGTTATGGAGGATCCCTTATCCTCCTAATTCCTTGTAATTTTCTTCTCTCCATCTTAATGAATTTCTTCTTTTATAAAAATAAAATAAAATAGCAGCTTGTGTCTGAGACTTATTTATATTAGGAGAAATGGCTGTGTACAGCCTGTAGTACAAATTTATAGAACAAGAGTAGAGCTATATACAATGAATACTAATAAATATAAATAAATGGAACTGCTACTTTTTCAACATCCATATTTCTTTTTTTTTTTTTTGGTACAATCAACATCTATAATTTATTTATCCCAATAAATTAAAAGAATTAACAAAAAACAAAAAATTCTAAATAGGTAAATAAAATAAGAAAAATTATAGAAGTGTTAGTAATATTATCCCTAAAACTTCCATTTTTCAAATTAATTATTATTAGATGTTAAATATATTTTTAATTATTCAAGTAAAAATGTATTCTTCCTGTATCGTATTGATACGAATATTGGGAGAACCACACCCTAAAAGCTAGCTAAAGCCTAAACTCCACATTTGAATCACATACTCCTGATGTGGGACTCAAGTCCCATATCTTGCAATTGGATCCTAAAATCTCACCATGCTTCCGTCATCTTCTTTACCCCTTTGGCCTCTTTACCCTAGCACCCGCTGGTTAGCCTGCTTAGGCGACTTCCAGGTAAGCGTAGGATTATGCTCTTATACCAATTGATACGAACCTTGGGAGAACTACACCCCAAAAGCTAGTTAAACCCCACATCTGAATCTCATACTCTTGATGTGGGACTCAAGTCTCATAACTTGCAATTGGATCCTAACATATATCCTCTACTTTTGAGAAATTACTGTATCCTGGTATCCGTATCATATCGTAACCCTATTAAACTTTGTATTTGTGCTTCATAGTTAGTGTCTTAGTGAGTAATGCTAGCAAGATCACTGATACCAAATGTTATAGCATCTCTATAATATTTGTAACTTGACTACATCTGGGTTTTGTGCATTGAAAAATAATCTTTTAATGAATTAATCATTTTAACTCAAATAATTGCGTATGATTTATTCAATGCGGCTTTGTTTTTGTGGTCATTGCTGGCATTTTCGTTTAACAGAAAGGTGCTTAGTGCAGAATATCAAGTAATATGTAGGTAGTCAGTTCTTGTGTATGGAAGGAACAAAGTGTGGCTGTGTGTCAAAGGAGAAAATATATGCTTATACATTTTGGGCAGCACGTAAAAGTAAGGACTATTACAGCAGGGTAATAGTCAACTCTAACATATTGAATAGGAGCACTAATATGGTCAAAGCCCAATATATCTAGTACTCTTTTTTTTTTTGTGTACACCAGACGTATCCACACACCCTCTGGGTGTGAAACTAATTCCTTTGGGCCATATTACGGTTATTAGCCCTCCCTACAATGGTGTCTCCTAATATTCTAACCTTTGGCCTTTTTGGGGTCGTAAGTCGCTTATCACTCCGACCAACCACTTGTGGGTCCAATATATAATGATGATTGTATACAAAATGGACCCAATTAGTGACTTATAATGATGATTAAAGAAATTTGTGTATATTTATAAAAACAATGGTGAACCTGTCAGAAATTTTTTGGGAGAATTCCAAATAACTGCTATAAAAAAATATTTACTATGAAGGAAAATAACCATTTGAAGTGGTTTCTCTGTATAATATATTAGCTTAAATAACCACTGTGAGTGGTTATTGTTCCTTCATGGTAAATGTTTTTATCAAGAGTTCCTCTTTTGGAATTCTCCCAAAAAAATTCCCTCTACTATGTACATGGTAGATGAGCATATAGACTATACATTCATTTGTATATATAATTACTTGGTGTTGTCTACTTTAGTATGTTTTGAAGGACAATCCTTTAGTTCTTAATAGTTATAGTAGTAAAGGTAGTAGTAGTAGTGGTTTGTTTATGTCTTCTCATATTCTTACCCTGATCGCACTATATCCGTTTTATGATTTCATGCATTTGCCTGTAAAATTTTATGTTGAAAGAGCTGCTTGACAAATTTTTATCTTTCCACCTTTCTTAGATAGTGGTACCCCATGGGGAACCAGTTACCGTTGACACATTTTTGGCATGGAGAGAAAGGTTTGAAGCAGAACTAGCACTGGAACGAGCCAAGTAAGCCCTTTCGTAGTTGCTCTTATTCTATGGCACACATTTCTAAATCTCTTTTTATCTGCAATTTTAAAATTCAAAGGGTTTCTGTAGACTGATGATTCTTCTCCATGTGTGAGACCTTCTGGTTATTCAGTGCCTCTACAAAACCTAGGGTGGAGGCGGGGAGGAAGGTTTTAAAAGCATATGTATGGCAGGGAGAAGACAGAAGAGAAAGTTTTTGTCTGTGTGTGTGTGTGGGGGGGGGGGGGGTTGTAATGTGGCATTATAACAAATAACAGAAAAGAGTCGGTGATATTTATAAAGGATTAGTCAATCTCTTCTCCAAATTCTTTTATTTCTTGTTAACTGTAAGATTTAATTGCCTACAATTACAACTTTCCTTTTGATGCTAAAACAATTTGTGCTAATTTCAGGCTAATGCCAGAGTCTGCACTTACAGCTCCCAAGGAAAAGAAGCTCTCTGGTAGACAGTGGTTTGAAAGTGGAAGAGCTGTGGCGGTACTTTATTTTCTTTACTATAGCTATTCTTACCTTGATGTCTTAAATTTGTATTTTCTGTGCCTAAAAATTCTCCAATTAAATCATATAATTTCATAATTTCAAATTACATTAGGCAGTCAAATCTAAAACCTAATGATTAATAACCATTATTGATCTGAATTTTCCTTTTTCCTTTTTATTATGTTCGAGGGTTGGGGGGAGGTGGTGAGGCTTTTGTACTTACTTTTGTGGGGCTTTTGACATTATTCTAAAAACTGGAATGAACCACCTGGTTTTAACCTGATTAACTAGGAACCGGAGTGTATGCCAGTCTGGTCAACCTTTATAAATCAGCCAATCAAATATTGAATGAATGAATGAATGAATCTAATGGTTATCTGGAAACCGGTAAACTTGGTGTCAGTTATTCACACATTAATCGAGTCATTATGGAGTTGTGTGGCATCATTTTCTAGGCGCCACTGGACTTACTTAAAAATGAGGAAAGTGCAGACCAATGCAGTTTAAAATCAGGCTCCATGAGAAAGTATGCAGGGTGCTCACTACTGAGACTTTCTCCTTGCTATTATTTACTATAAATATATTATATCTGTTCAACTATTAATTAAATGCAAAGCTTTTTAAGTTTCGAATTGCGGTCAAATTCTGGTTAAACTGCTATGACTCTCTCTCTCCTCTGTTTCATTGGCTGGTTCAGTTTTGAGAATATTATTGCTGCATTGCTGTTTGAGAAGACATTGAAAAGAAATGATACGGGGATTCAATAGTGATTTTCCTCTAAAATGAGAGATCTTACCAGTGAAATAATTAAAAATTGAGTGTTATTAGAAAGGACCCATTGGAGGGTGTCGATTCGGGCTAGCCCGGCCCATTTGGTTCAGGCTGGGCCAGATTTGATGCGGGCCAACAATTTGCTAGCCCAGCCCTATGCAGGCTGTGGGCTGGTCTGCCCAACCTGCTGGCCCAGTAGAAAACTTTTCATTTACCTTTGGAATCAGAACAAATTGTTTCAAAATAAATATTGCCTTTGCACAGGTAGCATACTGTTGGTCAGTTTGGGCCTTTCTTTGGTAGTACTGCAGGCTGAGTTGGTGTGTTTGCCAGCAGCAGCCCACTAGACAGTGACCCGATCAAATGTGGCAACTTGCATTCATGCGGGCTAGCCCAGTCCAATTTAAGCCAGCTTATATTTGGGCAGGGCCAGGCGAAAAGTTATGCCTGACCTGTAAAATGCTGGGCTAGCCCACATATTTTGTCCCATTTTGACACCCACTTCATAACAAGATCAACTACACTATTGATTAATGGGTCCTCTTTCTTAAATATCATCCCCAAGGGTCCCTATTAATAAATCTCCCTTAAAACACTTCATAACAGAATGAACCACTTTCTTGAGTAGTGGACCTCATTTCTTTGTTTTTATGGTAGTCATTCTCTTAAATTTTATGAACATATAAATAATACTAGTGATTTCTTCTTTTTCACAGAAAGGTGCAGCTCCTGTCGCCGAGGGATCTGATGAGGAGGATGAGGTTGATATTGACTTTGATGATGATGATTTGGAAGGTCTCTCTCTCTCTCTCTCTCTCCCCGTGATTGATATGTAGTTTTTTGAAAATCAAATGCTTTCTTATTTTATCTAGTAAGTTTAAATATAATGACGAAATACATGTTCTATCTGTGGATGGCAGATGATGAAGAGGATATGCTTGAGCATTATCTGGCTGAAAAATCTGATTCACCCTCACATTCATCCAGGAGAGCCAGTTAAACTGCATATGCAGCATTATCATGCAGTGTTTCTGCAGTTTGCCTCGCTGACTTTGAGGAGTTTCTGCCATACGTCTAGGACACAGGAAGCTTTGGTTTTATGATATTATTTAGGGAAAATGAGTATGGAGCAGAAGCGTGTGATGTGTGGCATTGTCTTTCACTTAAAGCACCGTATGATATGGAAAAAAATCATTTGTTTGTAGTCGTCTTGAAGTCACCCTTGAATTGTATGAAAGCAATAACTTGCGGTTAAAAAATATATTTAACTCGTCAATTTAAAGTAGAACAAATAAGATGCAGTTGTTTCATTCTGCATCTCCTTTCAAATCGAGATGTCTGAATTTGGATTCTCTCATGTTTGGAGACAGAACAAAATTCTTCAAAATTCTACATGAAATACTAAATTTGTG
Organism: Styphnolobium japonicum; assembly: GCA_023212625.1. Lineage (NCBI taxonomy): Eukaryota > Viridiplantae > Streptophyta > Magnoliopsida > Fabales > Fabaceae > Styphnolobium > Styphnolobium japonicum. Next base: position 4,500,767 of record JALBWW010000007.1, on the reverse strand, counting down.
ACTAGTCTGACTGGTTGAGATTAGTCACTGATGCAAGAGAAAATAAATTATATTTCATTTATAAGCCACTTATAAATGACAAAATTCTACAGCGCCCGGAGTATGTCTAGGTTATACTAGCTATAAGAGTGAAGAGTATTTCTAACTCGGAAAGAGGCCTTTTTTGTTGGGTATATTGGAGGTGAAAGCATCTAAGTAAGGAGAAATTCTTAGGTACTTGAGAGTAATTATTTCATTAGTCTAGATTTTATTTAATTATATTATATAATATTTTATATTTAAGTCAATAGCATGTATCTCTTAAGAGAGGAAGTAATTTGGTGAATGATTAAACTGTTGACATCACCATCACACCACAATCTTGAACATTAAGGCTAGTGTTAATTGAGTTACAAACTTAATTGAGCTAAAAGCTTATTAGTGAAAAAGACTGTCTAATTTTATAATAATGCTACCCATTTATTTCTGCATATTAAATTTACCTCTAAATTTATGCAATTCACATGTTATTCAATGACTATATATACTTATCTATTTTATCTCGTTTGTGTTGTTCATGTAGTATAAGTATAACCTCTAATGTTAGGGCCCAAGGCCACAGCCTTTATCACGACCAACAACAAAAGGTTGCATACTTTAATGATCAGTACAAGGTATTTGATAACATTTGGTTGGTCACTTTTCAAGTTCAATATAAAAGGCCCCCAAAGAAAATTATGAAATACATAACTTATCATCCATCAGATATTGGGGAGGGAGACTTATAAATAATAAGCATTTTCAATGCTAACCTTTTATTTCTAATCTCAACATCCAAATGTTACTCGAGCACCTAACCGGGACGAATGAGCCAAGGACAATTTCTCCTTTTTCTTGGCAATAATCCAGATACTCTTTCTGTTGTACAACTAAAACTATGTCACAGGTTTCCGCACATTTGCCTACTCCAATTTGTCCTCTAAATCTAAGTCTAAATTCTTATATTACATATTTTACAAGGAAATATGCTTTCTCAATAGTGTGACGTCCTGACATTGAGACTGCAGTATAAGCATTGATCCTTAGCTTGCAATTATCAAGTGCATGCAGATTTCCCACCATAGTGGTAAACTGATATTGGGATGCATTCAAGGTTTTGCAATATCAACTTCTATACACAGCCTTGATCAGTCATAGCTTGAGCAATGGTCAGAAACGCAGAGATGACTGCTCCATGTACCAAAGCCCTGACAAAGCAAGCATACAGGTAATAAGTAAGGCTGCAAGTTTTGAAGAAATAAACCATCCAGTCAAAGATTAAGGATCATTCAAACAAATCCATTGCAGGAGAACTAAACCCACAGCATAATTGAATAGGATAAGAAAAGCAACAAAAACTATCAGGGACATGATTACCAAATTACAAGAATCTTTTACCCAAAATATTTCCTGGGTTTTGAAATACTTGTTAGTCAGTTCACATTGATCACAAGAACAGGGTGGAACAAAAATGGGGTAGGTCAAAAAATTGGGGAGGGAATGAAGAAGATTTCTCCACATAAGTTATTATACAGGATTTGGGAGCAGGGTTTCTTTATTGGGTAGAGATGGAAATGAAGAATCTATACCACTCGCCATTCTAATGACTAGTTACACACGAATGCTTTTTTATTTTTGTCTTGGATAAAAAAAGTTATACTGGGATGATTAATTATAGGCATTTAAGATAGAGAAGCCTTGTCACTTATCTTTTTAATAAAACACAGCTTTATAAGAAAGTGAGAGTATGATTTTCTATTGTTCATACAAGTATCATTATCATGAATTCACGATAATTATAATTCTTCTAAATTAGCATATTCAATACTCAGAAAGTCAAGATGGCTCTTCATAGAGGGAAATCATATATTTGTTCTGTGAGAGGAAAGCAAATTGAAAGAGAGAGAACTAGTCAATTAGGAAGCCTACTAGCAGAGCATTAATTTTGGAAAGTAAAAGCAAGTAGTTAGCAGCTTTCATCAGTGTTGTTATGCTACTGAAGAGAGCACTTACTCGGGACTTTCTTTTTGATAACCAAAATCAGTTGCGGCTTTGATAGCTCTCTGATAAGTCTGTTTCATTGCTTCCTGCAAAAAAAAAATGGAGGCAAAAGTTAACATAAAACAGTAAGCAGCTGATGCTTACCAATGTGTGAAAGAAAAAGTAACAATTAAACGAGTAATTTACAATTTTCACATCAGCTATTTTTCAAATTTTATCTAGCCCCTGAGTCATATAACACACACACACACGTAATATACTGTATTCCTCTGCACAGATGAAAAACAACGTTTATGGAAACTGTACAATTGTCTTTCAAAATAAAGTGAAACAATGACTTTTATTCAATTTGTATAGGAAAAAGATTTACAGTAAAAAAGAAGATTATGAGCCACTTGATAACCACAAACCTAGCAACCATTTACAGTTCTTAAAAGCCAAACTATATGATTTGTAAGAACAAAAGATTTCAAAGAACGACCTGCAATTTAGATTCAAAGTCCTCTGGTGACCAGTGCATCAAACTGCATTCATGATTCAATTCAAGTTCTCCAGCCACAACCTGCAAGCAAGGAGACCAAATGATTAAAGAAAGGTACCTCCAATCGTTACGTCAAATGTTGATGTAGAATCTTCTAAAAGCTGAACAGAAGATCGGTTAAATGATGCTAATCAATCTGACATAAGATTATGATCATAGTTTCAATTTGAAGTTTTATATTGTGAAATGACAAATGAGTGAATAAGCCTATTCAGGCACAACTTGACTAGAGCTTCTGCTAGTTCTATTAAGTTGTTCATGTAATTGCGTAAAAAGTACTCCACAAGGGGATCATACCATACCAACTTCAATGGACTGCTTTACAGTGCTAACCCAATGGATTACAATTTCTAGTCAATTAAATCATCATCAAATGAAAGCTTCAGGTGAATGGTGGGTATCAGTTTAACAAGAACTGAAGGGCGGGCCAGTGCACGAGGCTCACACCATTTTGGGGTCTGGAGAGGGTCAGATTTACATAGTCTTACCCCCATGAGCAAAGAGACTATTTCCGCAACTAGAACCTTTAACCACCAGGTCACAAGACAACAACCTTACGTTACGCCAAGGCTCACACTCATCAATTTAACAAGCACTATGCTAAAATTTGACATCTAATGAGGGTTCAATACATCAGGGAAGTATTTATTAAACAATTAAGCCTCAAGTTTGGAGAAAAAATGAAGCAAACAAAAAGGATGTAAAATTCCTCAGACAAGGAACCTGAGTTAAGAAACTACTCCGTCTCCTTTCCCATTTCTCTGCATCTCCAAGCCAAATGAAGCCTAAATAAATAATCAAAATATAATATAGAACTAATATTGGATCAAAACTCTCAGTTAAGGTGGTTATATAACATCATATTCATCATAATTTTGCATTTCATCATGACACGATTAGAAATGAAGGCGGGTAGTTATACACCACCACCACCATCATTATTGTTGTTCTTGTTTTGGCTAAGATGGGAATCTGTGAGCATATACATAGGCAAAAATCTCACCCCTCCAGCACCAGCAGCCATTGCAGGAGCAATGAGAACACTAGCTTTCCTCAGAACATGAACTGCCTCAGGGCTACAGGGCATGTTTGAACCTAGGATACAGATAATACCAAGTAGCTTCCATTAGTTTATATGAGAAAGAAGAGGAAAAAAAAGCCAAATCCATATGGCATCTTATAAGAACAACTACCTTCTACTAGTATACGACAACCTGAATTAACCAAATTAATGGCATCAGATTGATCAATTTCATTCTGTGAAGCACAAGCAAATGCAAGATCGCACCTTTCGTTCCAGGGTTTCGCTTCGTCATAATATTTGGACCGTGCATAGGTCTTTGAATAGTCTCTACATATGATCAATTTTATGAACAAGGACCATAAAATTGTATATAATTGCCAGCATGAAGCATAAACAAATGACAGAAGTGATACAAACCGCAAACTTCTCTGTTGAGCTTTGATGTCTCTCAAAAATGATATTTTCATGTAGTCAAATCCATCCTCATCAACCAAATATCCTCTTGAATCTGACAAATGCTTTTGTTAAAAAATTGCATATTCCTTAAAAAGACCAGGGTACATAACGGAATTCAAAATCCCAGCAGTTTTGTTTTGAGAATTCTAGATCTAATTACTACTATTCTTAACGATGATTAATATTAAAGATGAAATCTGACATGCAGTAAATGAAGGACAGGCTTCCATTCTTGTTGGAATAAAAGAATACACAAAGCATCATAGCAAATGCAGTAGCCTCCCTATATTCACAAAAAACCAAAATTACCTGATACTGAAATGGGAAGAGCACCATAAGCAATTAGCTTATCTAAAACATGCATTGCAATCTTTCCAGAACCACTCACAACACATCTACAGGAAATTATAAATTTGAAGATTATTCCAGAATCATGAATGTGTGAAATCAATTTTGGAAGCAACAAATTTCACACTAGATAATTGGTTTAAAAAGCATAAAAAAAATTAACAAAAGAAATTATTAAAAATGGGAGCTTCCAAGTTTCAAACTTAATATCAATGGAATTTTGAATTCAAGAAAAACTATTTCTGATTGAAAAGAAAAGTTTCAAACCATAATAAGAATACCTAAATAGCACGAAATGAGGGTTAGAAAGCTAGCACCAATAATGAATGAGTCAGTAGCAACAATCTTTATAAAATGGCCTAAATTAAAAAGAGAAACCTTAATCCTTTGAGTTCTTTATTCATGTCAGCAAGTATGAGCTGGGCAAAGAAAACCTGCAGATGCATGACAAATTTGTTAAATTTAAAAACTTTGAAACAATAGATGGATAGAAAAAAAATTTACGATGATATTCTTTGTTCTGAAATGATAAGTTGGTAGATATGAGATTTAGGCAATAATGTTGAGATTGCATTTTTTTTTTATAAAAAATGGCATGCACTGGAAACTGACAGGACGTGCCATAAAAGGATATCTTGTTGAGAAATAAAAAAATTGGAAGGTTACCATGGAGCACATTTCATACATAGTCACTCATGTTTTCACATCCCACAATACATTCAGAGTGTTAAGAATTATAAGTTAAAATTACCAGGCCATAGCCAGTAGCTTCAGGTCGAAGACTGGAGCCAGACCAAAATATCCTTGGCCCTGTAAAACTTCCCTGCATAAGTAAGGCATACATATGAAAAATACAAAAAAATACAAAAAAGTTACTTAGTTTTCCTTTCTGCCATGATTGCCAACATAATCAGCATCTCAAAATTTCATGTTCTTGAAATGATTAGATATGTTGCATGCTGCACTATACATGATGCATATTGTGCAAAATATGCACATTCATTTGTGCACAGTAAATCAATGACCCGAGTATAAAGGCAAAAAAGCAAAGGGAAAGAAGTAAAGCAAATCTACATCAACCAACTTAAAAAAAGATATGCTAAAGAGAGATATCAAAATTACAAAATATGTAGAAAAAATCATACTCCAGGTTTGCAAATGAATGATACCTCCAAGTTCAATTAACTGGCAGAAAATTCAGACAATTCTATTTTTCACTTGGTCAATAGACCATAGTCAATCAACTACATTTCTATACTTCTTATAAGAACTAATGGCACTGAGAGTCAAGCTCACAGAACAATGATGCCAATTGCTCTCTGCCAAACTCCTCGTTTCAAGCTCCAACTTGATAAATCTATACTGCTATAGAACGAGGATTCTTTCACTTGGTATCCAATTCTTAATTTTTCTAAAAGCAGTGTTTTGTTTTTATTATAATTTAATAGAAAGGAAAAAGCATCTTTTCAATTAACCAAAAAGGCCCATCTCTTACAACCATTTCCTACTTTTAAGGAACTTCTTTTCTAAAATTATTTTTTACATATAACCATTTTTAAGTCAGTTTCATTCATATTTTAAATTTAAAAGAGAAAATTGTCATGCCATCATATAATTAAATAAAATTGGATTTTCTCTTTAGTTTCTTTCTTTGTCAACTTATTGTTTGCCATTACGCTTTCAATTCAGTTAGCATTAAATTTTCTTCCTTCTTTTTCTCAAAGGAAAAAAAAAGTCTGCTCGCTTTTGGTAGAACATAAAGTGCATCAAGCAAGTAATATTCAGATCTGAGGGATAAAAATACAGGAGTAAAACACATAAAAAATAAATACCATGATATAATTCCACCAAATAGTTAGTTAGGACTTAAGAATGTTAGAACATAAAGTGCATCAAGCAAGTAATATTCAGATCTGGGGGATAAAAATACAGGAGTAAAACACATAAAAAATATATACCATGATATAATTCCACCAAATAGTTAGTTAGGACTTAAGAATGTTTAAATTACCTGAAAATGACCAGCTAGGCGTCTATACTGTCCAAAAAGATACCCCATTTCTCGAGTACCGACACCCATTTCCTCTGACGGAAGGTCCTAATATACATCCATTACAAGGTATAATATGTAGAACAGGCCTTGAACGTAAATAGGTTAAAAGATGCAAGAAAAGAATCTACTTTCAGTTACCTTGTCAGGACCCAAGTACCGATACATCTCACTCATGAAACTTTGGCAAAATCGCATAATCTGTCAGCTTATCAAAGTAACATTTAGAAATTATACAACTACTCCAGTAGAGATCAAAGAAGTTGAAAATTCACCTCGTTATCACTTTTTCCTTTTGGATCAAAATCACTTCCACCAGCTGCTCCTCCTAATTTGTAAGGTGATAAGGCATTCTTTAAAGTCTGCACAGAAGGAAGTGTGTTGTATAAAGTGGTCTAATACAGAAATGTAGCTTGCAATCTAGATTCTTAACTTTTGCTGATGCTTGAACCTCAGTATATTTGTCAAATATTAACAAATAAAGCCTTAGACATATATATATCATTTCTCAACAAAATTCAAGACCTTATTACAAATATAAATATATAATTAGTATTTTGAGCAAATACAAGTTGGCCTTCCCAATTATTATATTTCCTGACATAAAGTAGGTAGACCACACAAGATCTAGGCATGTTAGAAATATTTCAAAGATATCCATAATCCTTATTTTTTTTTTAAAAATAGTGCATTGAATATTGAGTTTCACATTTTTTCCATGATAGGCAGATTTGAATTTCGAAAGTTTTGCTCATCAAGTATGTATATACATAAATACACACATAAATTCATACATGTGTGTGCGTGCGTGTGTGATACATGTTAAAAAAAACATATGGATATAAGTGCTTCTTTTTTCATTCTCCATTTGATAAAAAAAATTACTGATGAAAGAGAAGTAAAAAAAATACAAAACCAAAGGGTAAGGTAACCTTCTAAGGATGGAATAAGGAAAAAAAAGAACATACACAATTAAGAGAAATCATCAAAACAATAAATGGCCCAGCAATCTCTAAAATACATGTAAGAAAGCAAACACAAGTGTCTTATGTTCGTATTATAGGTACCCAGGGATATTAGACATCTGTTCTAATATATCCGCATCCCAAAATCCCCCCTAAGAGAATATTTGGAAGAACTCCAACTCTGACCCCCCTCTTCCTCCCTCCCATTGTATACTATCACCATTTTCTTTTTATTATCTTTCCGGCACTAATTCTCTCTCTCGTCTTCTAGCATCTTTTTTGTTGGTACACTTCTTTCTTCATTTCTATATATGCATGTGTATGTGCAAGCACACGTGTGTTTGCAAATTTATCCTCACACATATTTGTGTGTTTATCCTCTTTTGAGAGAGAGAGAGACTTCTACAATACATAACATTGACCAAAAAAAAATAGAAAAGAAAAAGGTGAGTTCTACCATTCTGGTGAAGACATGTGGTGAAAAAATAAGGGGCGTAACATACACCCCAAAATGTAATGGGTGCAGATTAGAATTTACAAAAAAAATTATCATTAAAAAAAGGAAGAAAACCTCTCACATGCTGCACATTCTTGAGGTTGAGTTGATGAATAGACTATAGGCTTCCAATTACCCAATTTTCATGTACAGCAAGTGTTCAGATAGGAAATGGACAAAAATGAATCAACACTAACATAGGCTAAGTTCTGAAAGCTAAGTCATTAGCTGTAGGAGAAAATGTCTTACATTAAATACCAAAAATACTCATAATACCTGTTCAAAACCAAGGAACTTGGCAATACTTAAATTCATTGATGGATGAAAACGAATACCACCCCTACATGGACCCATTGACTGGTTAAATTGTACCCGAAAACCCCGATTAACATGTGTCTCACCCCTATCATCCACCCATGGAACTCGAAAAACAATCATTCGTTCCGGTTCCAACAAGCGCTCCATGACGTTGACATAACTGAAACATAAGAATATTAATGAGATGCATCCAATACTAAAGCATTAGCTTTGTCATCTGTAGATAGATAAATTATGATAATTATAATTTCTTTTGAATAAAACTCACTGGGAATTTTTTGCTATGACTCTCTCAAGAGCTTGAACTGCATCCTGGACTGCCTGAATGAATTCAACCTCATGAGGATCCCTTTTTAGTGCAGCTTCAAGAATTGATCCAGCTGTTTTTGACATAACAGCTTCAATTATAGAATTGTCAGATAGTACTCAAAAGAAAGTAAGCATTTTTTATAAGACCGAAGAGGACTTCTTATCAGTTCCATATGATTATTTAGTGGGTAAATAACTAACATAAACACATTAGAGAAATTGATTATGTAAATTGTAAAATATAAATTCTATCACACATAAAAAGAGGAATGAGCTAAAATTCTCCAGAGTAATGATAATCTGAAACCTGACATTTTAAGATGCACCTTAAGAAACTTTACATTGATATTAAACTAGATGGAAAATTAATATTATTCAGGACAGAAGCAGAAACTAAGCAATTAGAAAGTGTGTAAGGTAACTAAATTTTGCAAAGCAGCAAATGAAGTATTCAAGTACTATACAAGGAAGTGCACCGTGTTAAAAAGTTTTCTGTCCAGGCAAGGGGAGGGAACAAGCCATAGGATCCTCTCAAATCACAAAAATAATTCCATCTCCAAAAGAAGCAGTATAGCTCCACAGTTACACCCACATTTATCAACATCATGATGTTTATACTTCATATAACCCAAAGGATCATTTGAATGCAGCAGTGAAGCATATTCCTATTATCCTATATAATTGATATCATGCATCCTTTGTGACCTTTCCACACAACTAACAATATATTGGTTATGATCTTATGATTACTGTTTAAAATGATTTGGGAAGAGAACAATTTACCGTATTCCATGACTCATATGAGCAACTGATTCAAAATTAGAAAACACAATACAAGTCCATCAACATTTTCAAATAAACTGAAAATATTATCTGCACGTGCCAGTTATTATAGCATGTTGAGATAGCCAACCTTTTGCATAAACGGGCTTGTCGATAACAATTTTATCCTTGGAGGCCATTTGAAGACGAAGAGCCTCTTTGTGAAGCAAACTATTATTATGCTCTTCTAGGGCACTCATCTGCATATTACGACTGCCCTCATTCCCATAAGGATTTCTTCTATGCTTCCTGCCATACTCCCTGCAGACAGAGCAGAAAATCCTTGCTGTCCCATCTTTCACATCAACATAAGCCCATTTGTAGGTGTCTGCCCATTCCTCTCTCCATCTTTTAACAACCTTCTTCTTCCTTTTCACTGGTTGGATCTTTGACATATCTTGAGCATCATTAGGAAGCTGAGCAACCATCCCCATCTGCTTGCTGTCGCCATGCTCTTCAGCTGAAGATTCTCGCAGTGGGGCACCAATTAGAGTAGTGTTACCAAATGAAGGATCATCATCCCCAGGACCAATTTCTAAATCAATCTCTTCACCAATCTCCCTCACAACCAAGTGATGCCTCTGGGCTTGCTGAATCAAATTCATATCATCCATTGCAGAGTTCATCCCTACTCCAATGGTTGGCAACAACATTCAGCAACGTTTGGCATTGTCTAAGCCAGTTTCCAGTTCTCCAAAACCGTAACAAACAAAAATCCCGAACATGAATTTCATTTCTAGTGATCACTCAACATTGCAATTGAACAAAATTCCCTCCTAACTTCCCTCAAGCCAGATTTTGTGAGATACCCATTTCAATTGACAATCAGTTACACCCAAAAGCACCGTGGAAAACTCAGAATCTTCATCAATACACAAAGTCAGAGCCCACAAACTCAAGAAGTGACGGAGGAAGAAAAAAAAAGGTTTTTGCCAACGACCCACAAATTATAATTAAATATGTGGAAATACCCAGAAGTTGAATTTCATCAGTGAGCTCAAATACCTTGAGAATTTGAATAAAAGTGATGGACTTGAAAAGTGGAAGTTATGAGCACACACTCTTTCTCCTCCATCGAATTTTCTCTGGTTGGTTTCAGCAGCAAGTGTGAAGCCTAAACATGGAAAATTCGAGTGAGATCATGGCCCTCAAATTGAAGGGGAGAGTGGTTGATGAGACTGCGGAGTTGGATTGTAGCAGTAAAAAAAGGAGGAAACTTTATGTGGAATTGTTAAGTGGGCGGTGGTGAGTGGAAAAGTGAGTGATTTTAATGATTCTTAGTGAGACTCTTAACTGTGATTGTTTTTTGTTTTTATAGAAGTGGGAGAGAATGAGATGAGGAGTGAGGAGAAAGAGGAATGGATGAATGAATGGGCAAAGATGGCATGCGATCAACAAAATAGTGAAAAACAAATCACTTTGCAAACACACTCGCTGCTTGTACAGTGAAGTGCCATAAGCCTAATTTGAGATGCAGGAATGCACGTACCGTTTTCTTTTTTTTTACCCCTTATCTACAATAAAATTGAAATTTATGAACTATGACTTAATATTAATAATCTCCATGTGTAAATATTATTTTAGGTTAATCCATTTTTTCAAAACTCCCCCCAAAGTTTTACCTTTGCATTTTTTGTCCTGCCAAAACTATACTTTTTATTGACGTTTGAATGGTTGAGCTTGGATTGGGCTCCATCATACTAAAAATTGTGCTAGTAACATCATTCGAGGGTGGACGAGAAGCTCACTAGCTTTGAACCTAGAATTGGAATTTACTCACCTTCAGTTTGCACCCGTTTTCTGTGACACGTAGTCTGTCCCGAAACTTCTTTCCTTGCTCTACTTGGCACCATTTTTCTCATAATCATCATATTTGTTCTTGGCCAAATTACCCATTAATATTGACCAAGCAAAGCAAAAGTTCAATGGATGCTTGCTGCTTTTTTTTTTTAATTTATTGCTTTGGCTTGTGAACTTAAAATGCCCTTTCTCAAATTTCTTTAGGGGCTTTTAAGGCTGAAGCAAGCTCAAATTGTTTAACTAGTAAAATTACCCGGATATGGGTCCAAAATGAAGGTCAGGCTAAACAAAAAATGCCGGACCTACGCTCAAAAGCAATATACAAAATTTAAAATTATGTACAAAAATTTACGGCTCTACCGGGATTTGTATTAAATAAAAGCTAGTGAACATAGAATCTACACAACAATGCATCTACTCTATTGTGCTTCATGTATTCCCCCAAAACTTCTAAGCTTGTTGGAAGAGGCTTCAATTTTATGCATGGAGTAACTTGTATTTTCAGTCTTTATTATATGAGTGCGCGAAGTCTTTGATCCTTTGCTTAAGTTGCTGCAAGAAGCAGGGAAAAGGAGTGTGAAGAGCATAGAGAGAGATGTAATAAAACTGGTAACAATTATGAAAAAAGCAAAACGAAAAAACTAAAGAAATTTAATTTTTTTAACAAAAATAATAAAAACTCCAGATCAAGGTTCGAGAAGATTTAAATAATTACCTCCAGTTCCTCGTGAAGCACAACAAATATTTTCTTCAGTCTCTTGTGTCTCTGCAACTCACATCATGCCCACATATTTAGAAGATAGATACTAAATACATGGAGAGCTTCACAATTTAGGTACCACATGAAGCACTTGAGAAAAGATAATAAAAAAATTTCAACACCCCAAACAAAAACTCCTGAAAAAAATTAGATCAGAGTAATTTTGTTTAAACTCAACCAAAATTGCATCAAGTTAAACTAGACAACTACCAGTCAATTACCATTGCTGACAATGCTATATCAGGTTGCTATTTATGATAATAAGATCAACCACGTGACTAAAACCTAGAGGATTAATTTTGTCTCATGCACATGCACCATCAATAAACATAAATTTAGTTACTGCTACCAAGTTATGTTAGAAGGGTGCACAATTCACGAATGATAAAATCTAAGTGCACTATGTTAAACATAATAAATTTAAAATTATGGGAACCACTTAAAGGAGACCACATGACATTTAACAATGAAGATACACAACAATATTGAAAGATTTTATATGTCTCGCTCATACATGATTTAGACAGTACAAGTATTTTTTAAGTTTATCATCCAAAACATAAAGGTAAATGTATGAGATTAGGTAAAAGGGGCTTAAGTACACCTAAAATTTTGAGAAACTGTTGACTGCAGAACAAGAATATGTGAAAATATTATTTGTCCAACATTTGAGCTTTATACAAATACTGCATGCATGGGTTGAGCCAAATAAAACGTACCGTTCCACAACGTCGATAGGATTCTTTCAGCTGCCCCAAGATGTTATAATATCTATCCATATCCCTGCCTTTAGCATATTCTAAATCCTTTCCTAGTTTATGAAACTCATTCCTACAAATTATAGGTGAGATATTAGACAGAACAGAACATCAAAATAGTAATCAAAATAAACATCTAACAGAAAAGCAATGAAACCTTGAATGGCAAGACTACTTACCTGTAACTCTCCAAAATCTTGTTCAAGGAGCAGTAACTATCATATTTATCACGATACTCCTGCACGTATTCTTTATATCTAGCATTGCGAATAAAACATGTATCAGATGCCAAAAAAATCAAGTGACTAACTCAAAAGAAGAACCCTAACACAACAACAACAACTAAAACAATACTAGTAATAAAAGAAATACAGAATAACTCCTTACTGGGAGAAATTCCTTATAGGTCCTTTCAATTCAGGCTCATCCTTTTCGTACTTCGAATAAGAGCAACTATTTTCATCTGAAGATGATTCTCTTCTCTTTTGATCGCTATTATTTCTATCTGCCAACACTGAATCCTTTCCTCCATCAGCTATCTCTTCCAATGAATTAGATGTTTGTCTTTTAGTTTCTTTCACAGGGTAGGAAACTATTCCACGTTTAGTGTCTAGTTGTTTAGATGCACTTGCAGGTGCTCTTCTATTGCTTTCACTGCGACCTTCCAATTCAATATCTTGGCTCACCCCAGCTTCATTATTTCTAAATTTACTACTCATTTCTGCCAATTTGTTTTGAGATCCAACTTCCACATGATCTGCTTTCAAATGTTGTGGATGAGACTGCATAACTCTAGAATGAGACCTTGTTGAATCTTCAAAATGATTGTCTGAGTTCTTTTTATTCGTGCTTTCCAAATGGCTGGGGAAACCAGAACTTACGAAGGCTGGGGATGGCTTTCCTGAATCTAAAGTTGCTTTTAATGAATGTTTTACTTTAGTAATATCTGAATTCCTGTCCTCTGAAGTGCTTGCTTTGTTTTCCAAACGTTTAAATGAACTTTTTCTTTCAAATTGCTTTCCGACGTGAGTTTCATCAGGAGTGGACTCACGAAGTTCACCCAACTCCAAGTCTGAAAGCTCTCTTTGAAGAAAGATACCTCTCCCATTAATTACAGGGGATTTATCAAGACAAATTCTGTTGTTGTCTTTAGGCGATGTTCCCAAGTGTGAGTGTGTACCTTGTTGGCCTTCCTTTAACTTCCCAACCATTTCACCTTGTTTTTGGTGATGAGAATCCATGGATAGTGACTGTTTACCTCCATTACTACTGTCCCTGGAATTCCTGGGGACTTTTTTCTCAGTGGCATGAATATCTTCATTTTGGGCATCTCTATGAGATTTATCTTTCTGCATAGAAGAAACTTCACGCACATGAAAGTCCTTTCCTGAGTGTTTTATGCTGTGCCCTAAGCTTTCACCATGTTTATCTGATTTTTCCAATGGATTGGAAGGGATTCCCAGCGAGGTTTGGTCAAAGGACCTTTGACCTGTTTGTGGTAAATCTGAAGTAGATTTTCCAGGAAATGCTCGGTTGTATCCTTTCTGTAAACCAACATTTGAATTTCCTTTTCTATCAGCTCTAGTCACCACTTGTATGGTAGGGCCCTTATAAGTGTCTTCAGTAAATTCAACAGGAGACAAACTGTGAGAACTCTCGAACATCTGCACATCCATACCAGGAGAACACGGTGCTTGAGCCAAGTTTTCTGCTTTCAACCTCTTTGTACGTTCAGATTTCTCATCAATGTTCTTCACATCACGACCCCTCTTATGTTTAACTTTAGATAATCTTTCAGATCTGTCAGACTGTCCATGCCTAGAGCTATCCTTAACTTCATTTTCCCTTTCATCAAACAAACTTCCTATATAATTTTGGCGCTCCTGGAGCTGCTGATAATTGGGTGGAAAAGGCTTTGTCTCTTCTGCATCTTTTCCACCTTTATTAGAAATGGTAGCTGTAGTTAGAGTCATTTCAGCTTCCTGTTCCTCAGGTAAGTCTTTTTCAATCTCAACTTCATCAGATTCATTACCATCCTGCCTCTCATCAATCTCATTCTGCATAGATCTTCCATCGGGAGATTTTACTGGAATGAGTAAGGACACCCTTTGATCAGAGGCTTCTGTTTTGTGCTTTGACTCTTTTTCATCATCACTAGTCATAATATCTACATCCTCATCAGAACCCTCCAGTCCCTCCTTACTGCTGGAAGATGCATCACTTTCACTGTCACTACTACTCCCACTCCCTGTTCCAGCGGGACTTCTACTTCTGCTCCTACTATGGCTTCCACTGTCACTTCCACTATCGCTGCTGTCACTGTCACTGTCACTGTCACTTCCACTATCACTAGAGCTGCCTGCCCGCCTTTCACTATAATCAGAACCTTTTTTGTCACCGAAGATATCAGGTGAAGTATGTTGGACATCAATTTTTTCCAATGTGTTTGATTCTTCTTCCACTTTGGATTTTACTCGCACCAGGTCCTCCAAATCGTCATTTGGGACTTTCTCTTCGAAGCCTCCCAGTAGAGCTGATGTCTGATCATGAAGCTCTTCACGAGCAGGTATCTGGCGATGATTGTCATCAGGAGAACTGTAAAAATAAGATAATACACCTTAAATGCATGGTGGCATAAAATAAATATTACAGTTTAATATAATATTGACTAAAAAAATCGAAGAAATTGAAAACTTCTTTAAATCACACCAAGTGAACATAAGTAATCACAAATTTACCAACAAAAGATAAGATCAAGAAAGAAACATTTGTGGCAATTACACACAGTAAAAGCAACACACTTGCAGTACTGCTATTCAATGATATTGTCATCTGAAAATAACAGGTACCTTCCATTTTCAGTCTGAGGTTTCTTGAAGCTTTCCAAATCCACTCCTGGTCTCAAAATATACCTTCCCGGGGCCTGGTATCTTGCAATCTGATGCTCAAGATTAAATGAAAAATTAGATATCATAAAACAATAGCCTCAAAAGATTCTCACCACTTACTTTTTTTATAATGGGCTCAATTTTCTTTATAGAATTTGGAAGTGTGTCTCCAACAGCTTTCTCCAACGCCTATAATCAAAGGGGGAAAGCAATTAAGAAGATAAAATTAGATTAATCAAAAAGCTTGAGATATTAAAACAAAGCTTAAGAAGAACTATATATAAGATTTTATACAACACCTTCAAAGTCATTCCATTAGGCTTATCCAAGAGAAGAGAAATTAACATGCCCTGCAAATCTATTGGTTTAGATCCATCATTTACTTTGCCTCCTGGTGTGTTCCTCATTGCATTGTTTGTCCTGGTAGGGATTTCTTTCTCAGAGACAGCATTAGTATCTTGCTTGCCCATCATTTGTGATGGCACAGCGTCATCAAGGCTCTTAGAGATATTTACAGCTCCCAGTGGAGAGGATGAAGCAGCAAAATGATCTGGCGGAGATGGAACAGGAGAACAATGTCTGCCCTTGGTAGCAGTTGTTGAAGGCAATCCAGATTTATGGGTAGATTTTGGGGGGCCTACAACTATTAAAAGTTCCAGACATTACAGATATACTACACGAGCTAACAAAAACTTAGAGGAAAGGTTTCAATACTGCTAAGCGATGCCATATTGAGATTAACTGAAACTGTGTTGGAAAGATGTAAATTTTAATCACCTTGAAGAGTTTCCACTTTCCTTTTCTTTAGTGCAGCCTCTTTCTTTTTACTGAAACTCTTCCATGGAGTAGCTGGACAAAAGGGACATATAAAGCTCTTCAATTAGATAGTTCAATATATAAGCGTATTAAACTAAATACAATAAAACTAGAAGGCTTTGGCAGAACATAATAGAGTGTTGATAAGTAATGCCCAATATCAGCAAGAAATTTTTTTCAAGTTTCTCATCTCAATGACATATTAAAATAGCAGTTTGAAATTTTCACACTTAAAAAAAAAAAAAAAGGAAATATTAATTCATAATTATCAGACATTGTGGTTGCAAAATTTAGTAGGTAAGACACTTTATAGAATTCCCTGGAAACATTTGGATGCATAATTTTAGCTTCCCAATAGGTGTGAGACATTGTGTGCGGGTGACAGCCTTCTATTACAGCTATTTGGAATCCAAGTTTTGAAGGATACAGAGGAAATTAGCAGGATGGAATTAGGACCATCAGTAATAGGTGATAAACTTACTTTATGGAGAGTACCCTCTCAGTATACAGGCATGAGGCATCATTTGTTAAGACTTAAAGTATACTTCTGTTGCAACTCAGTGTGGACGAGGGTTCAGTAGCCTTCAGGATTTTAATGATCATATTTTGCAGAAATGACATTGGAGACTTCTTGGCTTTTTCTCTGAATCAAGGTGATATGTGGGACTAGTGGGGTGGGTAAATGGAGCAAGAACTTCCCCAATTGTGAGGAATTTTGAAGGTAAGATTTGCAGAAGTTATTCAGATGGATTGATATTCTTTAACATGTTTTCGTTTCTTTTCATATAAGGGATGCTAAACATAAATTTTATGTTAAGCGTAATATAATAAAAATAAAAATGAAGCTCCATAAAATAATTGTTTATTTTGCTTCTATAGATATTGAAAAAAATAATGTCATTACAACAAATAGTATGGTATATTAGGTTTACAGATCACACACGAATAAGAGCCTAATTCTTTAAAAGCCTGTTCTCTTTCCTGGATGAAATATTCTCTCATAATTTCTAGACAGCAACAAAAAGTATGAACAATCAGGATGTGCTATTGGAAAAATATATGGTGAACATAAGCTTATTCCCAATAACTTCTCACTCAATTTGGAGATAAAAAGGAGAAAGTTTAACAGTGATGAAATGTTTGTGGGAAAAGCTGAAGAACAGATTCCTTTCAAACTGAAGAATATATGGTGAACATAAGCTTATTCCCACTTCTAATCCTACTGCTATTTTCTTGTGTTTCCAGATCCCATGTACTTTAAATCTTAACTCATTCTTTTCTTTCCTCTTTTCCTTAAGGTTCCTTATTGGCTCCTCTCTGCGTACTTCCTTCAAAATAAATTTCACCACCTCGGTGGAAGTTGTTATTCATCGAAAGAGCAAGCATTAACCCACAAGTTCAATTCAGTTTCATCAATTTTCAAATAAACACACAGCAGGATCTGGCTCCACTGACGTCAACCTCACAATTTAAGAGTAGAGTCCATTTCTCTTTCTTCATTAAAGTTAGATTCCATTGTTCTCTTTCTTCATTAAATTGGTGATCTTGAACCATTAGATTAAAATAAAACCCAGGGTCAGAGATTGGTGTAAGAGTTTTACTCTAGCATAGGTGTCAATTGATCCTAACATATATATGGGACATATCAAGTGAGAGAAGTGGTTTATTGTGAGAGTGAGAATAACAAATCTTGACCATTAGAGCTTACATGGATTGTCAAGATTATAACATATAAAGTCATGTGACTTTTTAAGTTATCATGTGACCTCTAAATAATTTCTAATCTTGGCCATCCATGTAAGATTCATTCCTCTCACCTCTCACAATAAGATAGTGCTGAAACTTGATACGCCCCCTATATATATATTCCCAGTCTAATTAAACAACAAGAAGCAAATGAAAAATTACCCTCAGCAGCAGCTAATGCCTTTATCTGGCTCTTCATAGATGGGTTCCCAGGCTCCAAGACAATGGCTCTGTTGTACAGAACATAAAAATGATCAATTGGCAACAACAACAAAAAAAAAGCAAGAGATATCATAAGCTAGCACTAAAGTGGCATAGCTATCACTATGTGGAAAGTAATACAAGAAGTAAAATCATTGAGTTCCAAGAAGTTCTGTTACAGGCCAAGAAGTTCTGTTACAGGCCATATGGCTGAGTATAACATCATCAATAGTTCATTTACTTTTAAAAAAAATATAGTGTTAACGGCATGTTATTGTATATTGTATCATTATATAGTAGAAAATCCATAACTTGTTTCAGTCCATATGAAACCCACCAAAATTTGAAAATACAAGTGTAATGGACCATCTAACAAATATCATTAAGATAAATTTTTAACATACATATTACATGCATTTTCTTATTAATGCATGCCGATTGCAAGCAGTAACAAATTATCAAGGAAATAGAGAGAAAGAGACTGTAAGATGATAGCAAGTTGAAGACAAGGTTTTCAAAGGGCATGAGGGCATAATATGGAGTATGTACGATAACAAGTAAGGTATATCCTCGATAACAATTACATACTTGCGTGACTTATGCTTGCGTTCAGCTTCCTCTGACCGCATTTTGACATGATTCTTAGTTGACTCATCCAAGATACGCTGTACATTCAGCTTGCGCCAGGCACACCCAGATTCAACAAGCAAACCATTTCCATCTTCACCACTTTGGCGCTCTTCATAAATATCACAGAGGTCACCAAATTCCCGCGACCATGTAAATCTGAATTCCTTCCCACCGACATCAATAATCTGGTACAATGACAGGCCTTTAAAACTACATATCCAAAATTGCTTATAAGAAAGGGCACACATACAGAAACAAAAGAGGGTAGCTATGAACCAAACCAGATGGAGAATTAACCTGCAATTGATACCCAACTCCCCTCCCCATCTCCCGGGAAACAAAAGAGAAAACTGATCTCAGAAATGACTGAATAATGAACAGATACATTTGTGACTGCTATAATACCATATCCTGAAAGTTCAAAATCAAACACAATGAACAACATGTGCATACTATTTATTATTGAAATTCCTTGCCAGTTGTCATATCATGCAAATCCAGCTTAAGTCCAGCATTGAAGTGAAAATTAATTTTCATAAGTCAGTGCCCACATCAAATTGTTAAATTTTTATTGCTTTGCATAAAGCTAATATCCATCAAACTGAGCGAAACTTCCTGCAGTACATACTGCTGGAGACTGCAACTCCCTCAAAACCTCCCCTCTCATGCTCACTACTGCAGCTCAGTGAGTCCGAGCGAAACAAAAAAAAAATCTACAAAAGCATTTTCTCTTAAAACTCATAAAGAACTACACTCTAGCGGGCATTACTCCGGTACCCATATTTTTTTTCAGGGTACCGGTACCCAGAGTGAATTGTCTAGCATTCATTAGTTGTTATTTATATTGAATAAACTCTTTAACATTTATTGTGAA
Organism: Styphnolobium japonicum; assembly: GCA_023212625.1. Taxonomy (NCBI): domain Eukaryota; kingdom Viridiplantae; phylum Streptophyta; class Magnoliopsida; order Fabales; family Fabaceae; genus Styphnolobium; species Styphnolobium japonicum. The sequence continues at coordinate 4,480,946 of JALBWW010000007.1, read as the reverse complement.
ACCAACCGTCAATAACTTATTGACAACTCACCCTAGGTACCAAACCCATCAGGGTACCATAGCAACTCCCCACTCTAGCAGGTCAACACACTATTGAACGGATAGTTCCCAGTATTATCACTCCAATGCTATTCAAAATGAATATTTTCCCGGAAAGAATCCAATAAACATAAAATGAAGGAAAACCCACCATCAGCATCTCTAAAAAAGTAAAACCAAATAAACTAGAAGACTGGTTCAAAGAACAAGTTAGCATATTTCTTTCCACAAACAAGCCATCAAAGTGCAGGATCACAACAAAAATCAATCACAACTTTGATAACACACTTCCACAATACCCATAAAAACATTAAATTTAAGGATAGGCAACAATGCCCATATGAAAGCGCACACACACACACACACACAAAAAAAAGAACCTGTGAGAAAAAAATTAAAAAGAAAAAGAAAAAAAGACATTAACACAAGTTCACTAAAAAGAAGCCAAGGTCGTCAACTTCACATACGTTTCCATTGGGATTATTAGGGTTGGAATCGAATTTCATCCGCGCCCTGCCGCCCTGGGCCTCCACACGCTTGATCTCCTCCACCAGGTCCGGCGCCAGCCTTATGATCATGGCGAACGCCAGGGGATTGCTGCCGGAAACTAGGCTGAACGTCTCCTCCACCGCCGGAGGATCCGCCGGCGTTCCCCGGCCGGCGTTGCGGGCGCGGGGGCCGGCGGAGCCACCGAGGGAGAGGCGGCCGGAGGAAGGAGCGGATGCCCGATGAGGTGGCGGTGGAGGGAAAGAGGAGTGGAGGCGCTTGGGGCCGCCGGCACGGCCGAGTTTGGACGAGGCTCCGCCGTACATGTTGGATGGATTGTCCTCGTCCTCCCCGAAAGTGCTTGTGGATGGCAAACCCGAACACACAAGAATTGTATATTTGCTTATTTCCCTCTGTTTGACCTTACAATGATTCGGCTGTCAAAATGGGCCCAATGCCTAAACTCTAAACACCACGGATCCTTATCTTTAATCGCATAATAAATTATTAGAGTTAGGTTTGGATGGGGTAATTAGAATTACAGTTTGAAATTTTATTTTTAATTATACATAATTAAAATTGGCTAAAAATTTTTAATTTGTATTTGCGATAAATAAAATTATAATTCTCATCTAAATTTTATAATTATCGACAAAAATAGTCGAATGACACCGCCAATAACAATGGTTGGAGTATGCCGCCGGCATCGATTGTCGACGAAAGTGGTCAAATGATGCCGTTGACAACAATGGCTGTAGCACACTGCAAGCAATGAGGTTGCCTAAAGATGTTGCTAGTACAATTATTGAAGCACGCAATTGATAATAGTAGTCGAAAGTCACTGGAAAGCGATAATAGTTGACAGAATAACCAAGCACCAAATGAAATATTAAACATTATTTTTAACATTTTTCTTTTGATATTCTAAAAAAAATTGGTGCTTGAAATTATAATTTTTAGGGTCTAAGGAATAGAAATAGTGTAAACTAATTATTTTTCAATTTCATAAAATTGATACTTGAAATTAGAATTATAAATATATTGTACAACCAAACAAGATAATTAGAATTGAGATATATAATTATGTGTGAATGAATGCATACTCCTAGTTAGACTTGGACATGAAGCACAAAGTTTTGAAGATGACAAAGTGTGCCGAGTAAAGTAAATTCAAGTTTGGAAGACTTAGATTAGATTTTCTTAGTTTTTACAAATGATAGTTCTTAAGGTTTACATTTATTTAGAACCCTTGTAAGATCACACAAGATGATTGAAAGAGACACTTAAAATAAACATAAAATGAACATAGGTTGATATAATAGAATTGCATTCATGCATTCATCAATTTACAATGAATTAGAATCATTTTAAGCTTATGCGAATCTATTCACAACAAATGTGAATCAATTCACTCAAGTTCACAATCTGTGAATCTATTCACAATAAGTGTGAATCGATTCATTGATCAATTCACAACCTATGAATCTATTCAAAGATTCAGTGAATCTATTCACAAACATGTATGAATCGATTCAAGCATTCTAATGATTTGTGAATCGATTCATGAACAGCTGTGAATCTATTCATAGAAATTTGTGAATCTATTCACAAGAAGTTGTGAATCCATTCACAGTGTGCATATCTTGATTTGAATGGTTGTCACGAGTAAGTGTGAATTGATTCACACAACTGAAATCAGTTTTTAACTGAACACATCCAATCTAGTTGAAGTACATTCTATCTTGCATACTCTTACATACGAAAAAGAAACTATCTCAAAGAAATACTCTGAAACTATCATCTATTTCTTTCAATCTTTCTGGTGATCATATAGCTTCAATTTGTGTAATCTTCACTTTTAAGAGTGATTCAATCTTTTGATATTGTTCGTTTCTGCTGTGTGTTGGTTTTGAAGAAGTGGGGAATCTTCTTCTGAGTTGATTCAGGGTGAGGCATCCCTGATTTGTAAAGGTTACGAAGTGGGGTATCTCCGGTGTAAAATTCTTGAACGGTGTAATCAATCCTACATAGTGAAAGAAAATCTCATACCGTTTGGTGTGAGGACTGGATGTAGATCACAGTGGTGATGATCGAACCAGAATAAATCTCGGTTTGCAATTTTCTTTAACCCTACTCTCTTTAATTTTAGTCTTGTATCACATATTAGGGTTAACTTGAAATTAATTGAATTGTTAGTGATTAAAGATTCATTATATCATCTGATAATACAATATATCTTCACAAAGAAAATTGATTTTAGAAAAGTTTGTGAAAATTTTAGAATCCTATTTACCCCTTTTAAGATTCAAACCCTTATTGGAGGCCACTTGGGCTAACATTCTGTTCGCCAAACAAGACCTTATAGTAACTCATTTAAATTCGATAAATTTTTGTCTAACCTATTTACCACACAAGTTAAACAGACAAGTATTTTTTGCTTGGCTCATTTATCATTTAACTCATAAGCTGGCAAATTAACATGTTTATTAATCATTCTTTTGTAATCTCAATAGATTTGCTCACTGATTAAATTTCTCTATTTTTCTACTAGTTATAATACACGAGAGAGCATATTTTATCAAAATGTTAGAAAGTGATTTTAGATTTTTCTTTTTCTAAAATTTTCTAAGTATAATATTTTAAAAATAAATTTATCACATTATGAAGGCTAACCCATTTAGGTCTACGAGTTTATGCGAGTGGATATGTCAAACTGAATAACCTAATAAAAAGTATAGGTTGGATTAGGAAAATCTAGGCCCGAACCCTTGCGTAGTTTGACTCGGCTCGGATATAGATTGACTTGATGCGGAGCTGGCCCGCAATGGTTGAGTCATCCCATCAACCCGAGAGTCATTTACATTAACATTTCCTAATTTCAAACCCAATACTGAATCAGTCTAAAATATGCCCCAAAACTTGGACTTTTGCTAGGCTTTTATGCTATGTTGTAACCCACCAAGCCCAAAAAGAGACCAGACCACAAGGTCTATCACCACCACCAAAAGCCAATAAGTGAAGTGAGCCACTGATTCAAAATTGCTCTCCAAATCAACTATCTCTCTCTCTCCCCCCCTCTCGCTCTACCTTGCAAATACATTGTCCAACATTAACCAATAAAAACCCCACCTTTTATTGATGCTTGTTTAAACCAATTTTTACAACCAAAACGTGGAAATCCTTCCGGTTCTCCTAATGCATATTGAATTTGAGGAATTATGATGTTTGTGTTACGCAATCACAAATTCTATGTTTTTTATAATTTTCTTATCTAGGAAAGACAACAAAATAAAAATAAAAAAGCTAAAGTGAAGGGCCAACGGGTCAGCCCACATAAGGCTGGGCTAGCAATAGCTAGCCCAAGTCAATATCAACCCAACCCCCGCCAAAAATTAACATGGCTTGATGCTGGCTGGGCCAAATGGGCTGCAATAGTCCGAATTGACACCCCTATACGAGAGGCAAGTCAAATATTTTTACAGCCCATTTAAATGCGATTCATTTTTTCCCCATCGGTTTAACCCATTGCCCTTCACAAATAGGTTTTTAATGAGTTGGGCATGCTTGTTTGACAATCATATGATTATAGGTGTAAAAATAGGTTGAGCCCGATGGATTGGTTGTAACACTCTACTAATATTTCTCTTATTAGTAAAGTATTATGTGAAACATTTTACACTTAATTGATTTCTACAGTCATGTTTTTTTTGTTTATTTTAAGAGATGATGTTACACTAATTTGAATAGCCCCGATTAAATACATAGTTGGGCCAACATATTTTGTTGGCCCACATAAAATTTCACTTATCCCAACCTAACCCTATATTAGGTTAGCCCACAAAGCTCAATAAGAATAATGTTTAACTTATTTTAAAACAAACTTAAATCCATTTAAATTTACTCAACTATTATTGAAAAAAAAAGCACCTCTCAATTTTTAGTAATAATAAATTTGAAAGCTTTCAATACAAGTTAATTTATGTTTTTCAATACAAATCAAATAAATTATTTGAGATTACATTTGTTGGCTTTAATTAAAATATATATCAATAAAAGGCATATGAGTCACCATGCCATCTCAAATAACCTATAACCCCCATAGGGCTGGGAAGGCTAACAATTTGTTAGTTTGAAACAAAATTGGCTTGACCTTACTCGAATTTAGTTTGACCAGCAACAAGTCGAGCCAAAAATTACACTCTAATGACGATATCTTTATACTTTTGTTAATTTTTTTCCTTCAGTTGCTTTGTGTGTCTCCAAATCTATTAGAGAAACATGCTAATTATATAGGGTGTGCACATGCTAATTATATAGGGTGTGTGCCTTTAAGATTATCAGGGAGTGAATTAATCTTGTTGATGTAAAAATTAGTGTGAAGATACATTTCCTGTATTAAAGATAGTTTGATTTGTGTGTTAAATGTATGGATGAACTGGTGAGTAAGTTCCCTCACCATATGAACATCCCATTAGATCAACCACGTCGAATTGCCATAAACCTTATTGAACTGGTCAATTTTATGCGATTTGATTGACTCCATCGATTTTATGTGAATTGGTTGATCAACTTTTGTAAAACTTAGTTGTGATGAAAGGTCGTTGTTATGCAAAACAAGTTAAACCCTTGATGGTTTCTCCTCCATTTGACTGCAATCCACTTTTCCTTCGTTTGTTTCTTTGGAAACTTAGGCTTAAAATCTTCAATTTCAAACTTCTTGAAGCTCACAAATCAAGTCGATTGCTAACTTAGTCGTCAATAATAAAAGTCTTCCCAATTCTAATTGCCAATGAAGTAACTTATATTTTTTTTGTAATTTTATATGTTTATCAAATATTTATATTTTTTTCTTTCATGCAATCCAACAAGTAATTCATTGATTAAAATCAATGACTTAATACTCTTCTTAACGATGATTGATCTTAGTTTTATAACTCTTATTTGAACAAGGATAGTATATGAACAAATATTTTATTTAAATAATTTAAGATCAAATGTTCTCCTTTTAACTAATTTTTTAAGATAAACACTTATTTTAATTATTCAAAAATACAAATGTCATTGGTTAGATTTTCTAATGATAAATACTTTAAAATGACATTTCAATGTCAATTTTTGACATCAAATTAGTTATTTAATGTCATTTTTTGACATCAAATTAGTCATTTAATTATATATTTTACATCAAATTAGTTTTATAAAAACATCAATTTGATGTAAAAAATTATTAGAGAACTAAACTAATAATACTTATATATTTAGATGACTAAAATAGATGTTTACTAAACTTTTTAAAAACTCTAAACATATAGATATTTCATTTTAATATTTACTGACCATTTTCAAAATATATATAAAGTTATAAATATAATTAAATATTTAAAAAATATTATTTTAATTATATGTATAGTTCGTATTTCTCTCACTCCTTTACTCATTATTTTTTTGTTTTGTATATCCATGTTCTTGTTCCATATTTATTTATTGCTATTTTCGAAGTTGTTTATTCATAGCAATCTTCAACCTATCTCTTAATATGACATTGGGCTAGTGCTAATAAAACTTAAAAAAAAATACATTTCAAAATAAAATTTTAGATTATTTTAAAATAAATTAAAAATTTACAAAGTTTAAATATTTTAACATGACATTAAAAACCTTGATAATTAATTTATACAACAAGTGAATACAAATTCTTATATATATCAGAGTGTTACAACTAATAAGCTTGCAACTTAATTGATATCTACTCTAATTTTTAAGATTGAAGTGTGATGATAATGTCAAAATTCTATCATCTATCAAACAACTTATATCCCATTCATACTGAAGTAATTGCACTTCCAACATACCAATATATATATATTATATATATATATATATATATATATATATATTAACATCTTCCACTCCTATCCTTCATTCCCCCTCCCTTATAAAAACACTTTTAATGTACCAAAAAAAAGTGTTATATTTATTACTTCACTTCTTATTCCTTTAGTATTAAAGTTCCATGACTTTCTATAAAATAACCAAGTTTATTAAAAATATGAATAAAATAAAAAAATTACATAAAATTAATTGCTTTAATATATCAAAACAATAAATAAAGAGAGTTGATTTTTTAAATTTAGAGTGTATAATGATCAAGTAGGGCACCCTTCTTATTTAGGGAGGATTGCTCATTCACAACGAAATATAGTATATATTCAATAATATTAGTATATTAACTAAACAGCATTAGTAGTATGGTGATTGAGTATTTTCTTGATATTTTTAGTAATCAAGTTCTAAAGGCTCGACTGCCTAATTAGAAGACCAATTCACAGTTAAATTAGTTTATTCGGCTTGTTTGGTCTAATTTTTAAAATTAATTAAGGAATAAATGATAATACGTAATTTTAATTAATTACTTAATTTATTATTTATTTATAAACTAAAAGATTTCAATTTAGAATTTACTTTTCAATTATCAACTTACATTTGTGAAATAAAAAAAATTCGATCACTTTAAATATCTTATTTTAATTTCAATTTCTAAAATGATATATATGAAAAAAATATAATTAAAAATAAACACTTACTTCTAATGTGTGATAGTAGTTTGAAGAATTAGTAACTCACCTTAAAAATCATAATGCTTATAGAAAAAAAAAAAAATTAGCATCGTAGCGGTCCAAGCTTTGGTCCAGAAAAGAAGTCTCGTAGTTGGGTTGGGTGCGTGCGTTGGTGCAGTGCTCATACCCGAACACGAAGAGAAACAGTGGGCCAGGGACTGGACTCGCCCCAACTATAAAAGCAACAGAGAAAGCCACGAGAGCACGTTTGGTTTTGCCCTTTCTTCAAGCCAAGTTCTGCACAACTCTTCTTCCTCTCTCGATCCTTCCACCACCACCACCACCCTTCTTCCGCCATGGTTACAGGTCACAGAGCTTCTCCCACCTCCTTTACTATTCGTTTTTTGCCTATGCATTTATCGACCGCGATAATTAATGCCTCATTTCGATGCCCTTTTTTTTTCAATTTATTTTATGTGGAGCCTACTTTATTTCTTGTTGTTCGATTCCTGGTCACATCGGAGTTTGATTTCTAGTGCGTATTTGAAATCAACGAGATGTGGCTTTGGTAATTTAGGGTCCGAGTGTTCCCGTGTTTATTTACTGTGCAAAAGGAAGTTTGATTTCTGGCTTCCTTTTGAAATTATGCTATTTGAGTATGCTGCGATGATTGAGTGTCATCTTGGCTTCACTGTTTTCAAGCTACATGGTTCTTTACTCGTATTATTCAATGCTCTTTGGCGTATGTGAACTTTGGAAACAGGAGATGTAGCTGCATTTAACTTCTTTTGAAGTCAAAATGTTCCGTAGGAATAGAGAGTAAACTATACTGGTACTCCAACTGCTGTATTATATTTTTCTTTGTGCATGAATGCCTTGTCTATGTCTTACATCTCTTGAAATTTTTTGAAGATGACTGTGGAGGTTCTGCTTTTGCCATAAGATTTGAAATTCCGTTTCCTATTATTGGATTGTTGCCTTGTCAATTGTTAATTTGTCTTTTATATGATGTTATCTTTAATATATTTGATCCCACTACTCACTACTGTGCTGCATCTCTCCGCAGTGAGCGTAAAATGGCAAAAGGAGCTTTTCCGAGATGTAGAAATTGATACTACCCAACCCCCTTATGTTTTTAAGTGCCAATTGTATGATCTAACAGGGGTACCTCCTGAAAGACAAAAAATTATGGTCAAGGGCGGTTTGTTAAAGGTAAGTAGATGTTTGAATGTGACACTGATAAGAAAACTCATGCTGAACCTGCTTAATCTGATTTGCTTTTGATATTTACTTGTTGATAATTTATAAGTCGACCTGAGTAGGACATATAAAAGATATCTCAGTGTTATGCTGGAATGAAGGTGTTTTAAAACTTTGTTTTTTCTTTCATTTCCTCTTGCAATGCAGGATGATGCTGATTGGTCAACATTAGGAGTGAAAGAGGTCAATAGTGCTAGATTTTGTTTTTTAGTACTATTCTACTATATTCCATACATCCTTTTATTTAAATTATCTGCATCTGTATAATATATTTTTGCAGGGTCAAAAGCTAATGATGATGGGAACAGCAGATGAAATTGTGAAGTCTCCAGAGAAGGGAACTGTTTTTGTTGAAGATCTTCCTGAAGAAGAACAAGTAGTTGCTGTTGTAAGTTTAAACTCTTTTCTTCTATACCTTGAAATTACTTCTTGTACTGCTGAATAGTTGTGCCAATATACACAGTGTAGCTCTAAATTAACATGCATGGTTCATAAGTTTCCTAACTGATGTATAATCTTGCATTGATCCTCATGGTATCTGATTATCAGGCAAAAATAACACTTAGAAGTTAAAATAGTTTTTCCTTTTGTAAAGTCTAATAACCTGGGTCTTGAATCTGAGAAACAGATTGACAGTGGCCCTTTTTTGTCTTCATACTTATTTATTTTCTTAAAATTCCAGCTAACTATGAAAATTGATTTGGAAAGAAAAGATTCAGCCATGGTCCTTTTTCCATCCAGACACACTTTTTTTGCCCCCTTGGTTGTGAGGGGGAAGGGGATGAGAAGCTTAGCTTATGCTTAGGCTTTGAAACAATGTCAAACATTACATGGACAATGCTTTTGAAGTCAAGCCTGGCGTTGGGCATGAAAGTGCTTTTGTTGCAGTTGTCTGGACATTGCAACTTCTTCTTAGGATTGTGGTTAACTTGATTTATTGTCTTGGCCATCGCAGGTTTTGTATTTTCTCTATAGTTTAAGTTATCCAGACTGAAGATATTCTAGTTTATTTTTGAAGACACAGAGATATTTCAGTATTTGATTCACATATTCAGTGGGTCTAGTAATCTAGTTGCTGCCCAGCTATTAAAATATAAAATTTTGGTTTTGTTTTCTGTTTTGTGTGAGAATATATACTAATAGTTTAATAATGTCTAATACTATCAGGTGGGCTTTATTGTCCAAAGTATGTTGAATTTCATTTTCACATTTTTTATTTGTTTATTTATTTTCTACTTCTGCATGCCTGAGTCATAGAATATTTTAATGTTGTAATATCTGATTTTTCTTTTCTTTCCTTTGTGACGGATTGGTTCTTCCAGGGACATACTGCTGGTCTTTTCAATTTGGGAAATACCTGTTATATGAACTCAACATTGCAATGCCTCCATTCTGTGCCAGAGTTGAAGTCAGCTTTGATTAAGTTAGTCCTTTCTACGGGGACATAATTTGAATTTTTTATTTGTTGCATTTGTGGCTGATATGTGATGAACAATATGCGAACTTTCTTGGGATCAGGTACTCACATTCGGGACGAAACAATGATGTCGATCAGTCTTCTCATATGTTGACCATTGCTACGCGTGACTTATTCAATGATCTTGATAAAAGTGTCAAGCCTGTGGCGCCAATGCAATTTTGGATGGTACATTATCTAGTGTCCGTTTCATAACTAATCTGCTTCTTCATTTATTTATTTTTCTTAAGTTATATGTTTATATGATAAGGTTTTGGGAAGACCATTTTCTGAATTTTGAAATGTCATAGTAAGTTGGTAACACAATACATTATGTATTGGGTAGATTACATTTAAATTCTGGTACAAATTTATGGTTTCAGGAGTCCAGTTGAAAACAAAATATCATCTTATATTAAAAATTATTTTTTGTTACTTTGTTCTTTTTCTGACCTTTTAAATTTGAGAATTTATTTATTTAAATTGACAAGGTCTTAGGTAGGAGTTAGGAGTACCATATTTTTGGACCTTGGTGATTGGGATTAGTGGTGTATTCTGTGATGGATTGGTTTCTATTGTGTTTGGTATAGAATTTAAGCGTTCGGCATTTTGAAAGAGTGGTATCACAAATTTTGCTTAGATTCTTATAAAATATTTATAGTTAGTTACTCTATTTGCTTCATCTGAAGTAAATTGTGGGATTTCTGTTCTTGAATTGGCCAAAATAGTTCTTTTTCTCCCTTGAACAGACACTAAACTCACTCTGGCAAATACGATTTTTGCTTACGATCTCATATGGGGTGTGGAAGTCTTTTTGTAGAGTCTGTTACTCTCTGTTCGGCAATCAGCCACCTCTACTGGTGTTACTCAGCCATCTGAATATCTTCTGCCATTGGTTAAGGCACAGCGTCAACCCTTTATTGCTGATAATGCATTTTTGTAGTTTTGTTGCAAAATTGATACATGTCCTTTGTTTTGGTCAAAATATTCATGCCCTCAAGCATTGTCACTGTTAGAATGTGATTTTAGAAATATATTGATGTTTTCCCTCTGCCATTTGTATATTGAAAATTTCTCTTTTATTAAAAAGTTTTTGTTTTTAATGATTGGTTACTATTCTGCTCTTGCCTCACTCGTAATGTTGGGGGGAATGGAGAAATGATGTTGTACTGATTTGTTACCACATTTGCCAGGTATTGCGGAAAAAGTATCCTCAATTTGGCCAGCTGCATAATGGGGTGTTCATGCAACAGGTTTATAAGTTGCATGTCGCTTTGTGGAATTAGTCTTACTGCTTTAATGAATTGTCTACTTACCTATTTAATTTTTCATGTCTAACAGGATGCTGAAGAGTGTTGGACACAAATTCTATACACGCTTTCTCAGTCTCTCAGATCCCCTGGATCTAGGTAACTTTACCCTTATTTCACGGTAACTAAATGCAATCGCTCCAGTATCTTGGAACTAATACTTGTCATAGAAAAGGTGGCAGATTTAAATTGAATTACTGAACATTGGGTAGCTTTGCTCCATTGATGTTTTCTTTTTTCTTTATAGTTATGTTAAGGAGGGTTCCTTATCCTCCAAATTCATTGTTATTTCTTCTCTTCATCTTAATGAATTTCTTTGTTTATATAAAAAAAAGAATTACTGAACAGTTGATCTCCATTCTATGTACTTCTCTCTTCCAGACTTACTGTCTGGTCAAATTAGTTTAAAATGCAATCTAAAAATGGTCTACTAGGTTTTACAAGCTCTCCTGATTTGTATATTACTTGTTTATATTTCAAGTTCAACAACTTTCAATCTAAAAAATTTTATGTGTTATTTTCCAGTGAAAATCTTGATGCAGTGAAGGCCCTTTTTGGCATAGAACTTATTAGCAGGTATAGTCAGAGGCTTTTTTCACAATTGTTGGCCACTAATGTGCAATAAGTTAATAACATTCAGAAAGTATTCTGTGCTTAATTTTTTTTTTCATTTATTCTCATTTGTAGCATTCTTCTTGGTTACTATTTGCAGCTAGTGATGTGGACAAACTTGCCTTGAGTGTTTGAAGAATCAAATAGATTAAGTTTTTTTTTTTTTGCCCTTTCCAATTTTAACTTGTAGATGTCTTGTTATCATCTTCTTTATGCATCCTTTTTATTTTTCTCCAAACCTCTATGGTGGCCAGGTTTCAATTTGTCATCTGATCAGTCAGTGCCATATAATCTTTTATGATTTCCCATCTTAAAGTATGTTTCATATTTAGGAAGGCTCTTGTATATAGCAAATGTGTAAGTGGCATAACTGGTGTTGAAAACTATTGAGACCAAGTCTATTATCTGATTTTGATGATTTTAGAGATTTAATCTACAACTGTATGGTAGCTCATAGAATTTTAATAGGAAGACAACTTTATTTACAGTATTAAGATGGTAACTTCGTAAATGAAGAACCCTTGTATTCTTATGATGTTTTCAAATTCTATGGGATTAGGATACAGTTGCTTGTGAACTTACAAGAGAAATTGGAGTACAAGAGTGCATCGTATAATTTTTTTTCTTCATTTTTTTGGTGGGGGGATGGTTGTAAATAAACTGAACTAGGTAGTCTGGGAGGTTAGACAGGGCTCATTTCCTAGTAGTTTAGGACTATAATTATGTGTCCATGACTCTGGGTCTTATTGCTGGAGAGAATTTCAATGTGTGTTTTATACATGTTTGTCTATATCTGAACATTTGTTTTCTTGTGTAGCATTATAGTCCATGATTTATGGTGCATTCTGGCTGGTTCCTATAATTATTCATAAAAGGCGACAATTCATGCTTTTTATGTTTTCAATTATATTAAAATGCTTTATTAATGCCCATAAAATTTTTTCCTTTTATGTACTCATTTTCTGTTTGTGTTTGATAAATTGTAAGGATTCATTGCCAAGAGAGTAATGAAGAAAGCTCAGAAACAGAATCTGTTTATTCACTGAAATGCCACATATCACATGAGGTGAACCATTTGCATGAAGGACTAAAACATGTAAGTGCTATAAATATAATACAGGTCTGAAGGCCTCTCTATTTCCATAGACAATAGTGTGATTATTATTTTCTAAGGATGTTATTTTCTCCTCCTTGCAAGTTGAACCCCTGTTTTTATGTTTTGTTTTACTTGACTAGCTTTTTTGATCTTTAGTACTTTGTTACTTGATCTGTGTCTCTCTTCTACCTCACCTTCCTCCATCCTCTGCCCCCACTCCACTCCAAGCTTTTACTAATAACTTTGTCTTGATAAAGCTGTATAACTATGCTATTGCATCAGTGAAAGTGCAATGATATGGTGGATTGCTGATTGCTAAAATTACTTACCTTTAAAACTCCATTTTTTCTATGATTCTGTTTACTGCTGTTGCTGAATGATCATTGGCTCTTGGTTATTATGCTAAATCAGTAAGTTCAAGTTTATCTCTAGCACTGTTACCTGTACGCATCTTTTCTTACAATGCAGTCTTCAGCCAGTTTATTACTACTATAAGGCCATTTGGGCTGCTTAGGTGGGCAGGCTGGGTGGGGCTTTGGGCAGAGGTCTTATGTTTGGTTCAAATGTGTACACAAAAAAAATGACAAAAATTATAAGAAAAGAATTCTTGGTAAAAATATTTCCAGTTTAAGAGTAATTAACCACTTAACTGGTTAAGATGTTCAAACAGTGGTTAATGAGTAACAACTAACCACGTATTGACTTAATTAACCACTTGAGTGACTAATTGTTACTAACTTAGAATTATAAATATTTTTACCTTTTTTTTTTTTTAATTTCTGCCCAAAAATTACTTCTATATGAAGATTTAAACTTAGTATGACATAATTGAAGTCTATCAAATTGTTTAATCTTATGAATTCTTAAATTACTCTGTGAAGTTTTTCCTTATTATAAATAATTAATCTTTTTAAGAACTTTTATTAACTTAGCTGACTTTTGTAGGGTTTGAAATCAGAGTTGGAGAAGGCTTCCCCTGCTTTGGGCCGTAGTGCTACCTACTTGAAGGAATCACGCATCAATGCCCTGCCAAGGTTGTTATTCTCCTTTTTGTTATGTATTCCTTAGCCAATACCATGTGATTTCAGTGCGAGTGCATTTTAAATAGGGGAGCTGCACAATTTCAAGCCACCTTTGATAGTATAACTTGCATCAAAGGTGTTGTTGTGAGATCATTCTGTGCAAACTTAGTTGGTGAAGTATTTGAAATCTTTGAGCTTATGTCTTGATTTCATGATTTTGAAGGTCAGCTACCAAATCAATCCAAAAGTTTAAGCTGCTAGGTGCAGGTCCATGAATGGTTTTTTTTCTCTAACACATGCCCTCATGCAAGAGTCATTTGGGCTTGAAGCATGAATAATGCACATACCCATTTTACTTTGTGCTGAAATTTAATTTAATTCTAACAAATGGGGGCAGCCAGGATTGAGTTCTTGACCACTTCGTCATAGAGGTCGACCCAACCCAAAAGCTTAAGCTATTAGATGCAGGCCCAATAATGATTTTTATCTGTAACAAGGTCAATGAGTGGAATCCAATTGTGTTTGTTTAATTGTTTATTCTTATTTTTCCATTGTTCAATTTAAATTTATATCCCCTGTTGAAAACAGAATATTATTAGCTGTGTGTAATGAGTGTGTGATGTGCTGTGTGTAATGAGTGTGTTAGGTGTAGTGTGTGTGTGATGAGTACGTTAGGTATAGTGTGTGTAATGAGTGTGTTAGATAATGAGTGTGTTTAAGATAATATATATTATCTTATGTAAATTATCTATATATACATTCTTCAGCTGAGTGAAGAAACTCAAGCATTTTATTCACAATTCTTATTCTTAAATTCTTCAACATGGTATCAAGAGCCTCCATCAACTCTTGAATTTTTTCTCCAAGGTCTCTGCTACTGGTCCAGCAGAGACCTCTGTCCAAGTCACTCACTCACTGCTTCTGGTCCGCATCACAGCAGTCACCCATTCTGGTTCAGTGTCACCACAGCCCCTCAAGCACTAAAACACCACAGCCCCTCAAGCACTAAAACACCACCACCGGAAACCATCTCAGAAGCGTCCGACCGGCCACCCACCGGAGCCCCGTCGCCGGAAACCGCTCCACGCTCCTGCTGCACAACATCACAGCCCACTGAACCATATACCCACCATACACCGACACCAGAAACCATCCCAGAAGCCTCCGACCGGCCACCCACCGGAACCCCGTCGCCGGAAACCGCGCCACGCGCCTCCACGCGCCCTTTCTCTGTCGGCGCGTGAGATCCACGCGCCCACTGAACCATATACCCACCATACACCGACACCAGAAATCATCCCAGAAGCCTCCGACCGGCCACCCACCGGAACCCCGTCGCCGGAAACCGCGCCACGCGCCTCCACGCGCCCTTTCTCTGTCGGCGCGTGAGATCCACGCGCACCACTTTCCAGCGCGTGAAGCACACGCGCCGCCTTCTGCTGCCGGAAAATTTTCTCCGACAGCCCAGATCTGGTCCCCTTCACTGTTCACTCGCCTGAAAGCCACCGCCTTCTGCTGCCGGAAAATTTTTTTTTTTTTTTCCGACAGCCCGGATCTGGTCCCCTTCACTGTTCACTCGCCTGAAGTGGCTTTCGGTCTTTTTTAAATTTCTGATCTGATTATTATAAAAAAAAAAAAAAAAAAAAAAAAACAGAAAATGGCCTCCAATTCTCAAAGAAATGATGGCCCTGCCTTCTCTTTCTCTGGCACACCAACAATTACTTCAGAAAAATTGAGTGCCAAAAATTATTTAGCATGGTCTGCCTCTGTAGAACTTTGGTTTCTTGGTCAAGGATTCTATGAACATCTCGAAAAAGCCTCCGATGATATTTCAGAAGACAAACGCCGACCAATGGAAGAAGCTTGATTATCAATCAGGTGCTCTCTTGTGGCAATCATGTTGAACCAACCATATTGACAAACTTGAACTTTCAAAACTTGTCACACCTTCCTCGAAAAAGGCTCAAAATGTCTTTCGCGAATGACATTCAACAAATGTATGATCTTTGCACACAAATTAGCCTCTCAAACAAGATGATCATAACATGGTTGCATATGTCTCGAAAGCGTCTGCGGTGGAGGAGTTAAAATTATCTTTGGAAGGCGATGTGCTCGAAGACATAAAGAAGAAACTTGATAATCTATATATGGTGTTGATTCTACGAGGGAATGCATCCATTTTGATCATGTTCGCGATCAAGTCTTAACCTGGCCAAGAAGTTCCTTCATTAGAGAATTTAATCACTCGACTACTTGGGTCCCTTCATCTATAGGAGGCAATTCGAGCTTAACACTATTGAAACTTCGCCATGATTTCTAGTCGAGAGACGCGGAGGTCGTGGAAACCGAGGAGGCAGGTGGGAGAGGAGGCCGTCCTCAATGTTCTTATTGCAAAAGAATGGGTCACACACAAGACACTTGCTATTCTATTCACGGTTTTAAAATTTGTGAATATTTCCAAGTCCAAAACATCCGAGATGAAGTTTTCCGGTGAATATCAAGAATATCTCCCGCTAAAGCCGCTAAGGAACCTCGGATCTCGCTCATCTATAGGTGCTCATAACTCTTTGCTTGCATTTCCCATACTGGGTAATGATCAAAATCCATGGATAATTGATTCCTGCCTCGATCACATTATTGGTAATAGTTCTTTATTTTCATCCATCTCCTCTCCAAATATTCCTCATTTCATTACTCTAGTGATGGCTCTCAAGTTACGAAAAGGAATCTGGCCATGTCTCACCCACGTCTTCTTTGTCTTTATCCTCTGCTTTGTTTATCCCCAATTGTCCTTTCAATTTAATTTCTATAAGCTCACCTTACTCGTTCTCATAATTACTCAAGAACATTTGATGCTAACTCATTTGTTATACGTAGAACGCATGGTGGACGATTGGCGTAGGACATGAATCTAATGGTCCGTACTTATCTCAAGCCTCGATTCTTCTTGGATTTGTAGTGTTGCGCGTCACCAAAACTCCTTCATGAACGTTTGGGACATCCACATTTGTCCAAACTCAAAATAATGGTCCCGTGTCTTGAAAAAATAAAATCCTTCAATCGTGAGTCATGTCAACTAGGAAAACATGTTCGATTCTTCTTTTAGGCATCTTTGGCAAATATGTTGATTCCCTTTTTCGCTTGTTCATTCGAGATATATGGGGTCCTAGTCGTGTGTCTTCTTTGGGTTATAGATATTTTATCACCTTCATTGATGAATTTTCTCGATGTACTTGGGTTTTCCTAATGAAAGACCGATCTGAAATTGTGTCCATCATCACTTCTTTTGTCAATGAAATTAAAACTCAATTTGGAAAAACAATTAAAGTGCTTAGAAGTGATAATGCAAAAAGAATACTTTTCTTCCGCATGATTTCTTCCTTCTTGTCATCACAAGGTATTCTCATCGCCTTCATGTCCTCATACTCCTCAAACGTAATGGTATAGCCGAAAGGAAAAATAGACATCTTGTTGAGACTCGCTTCAGTACATTATTACTTCATGCTAATGTACCTGTACGTCATTGGGGGACGCAATTTTGATGACTGCTTTTAATAAATCGGATGCCCTCTTCCTCCATTGAAAATAAAATACCACATTTTATTTTATTTCCCAAAGAACCATTGTTTCATATTGCTCCACGTATTTTTGGATGCACTTGTTTTGTTCATGATATGTCTCAGTGTCTTGATAAACTTTCTCTAGAGCCATCAAATGTGTCTTTCTTGGATATTCAGGACTATCATTAAAGGTTATCGATGTTACTCTCCTATTCACAATCGTTACTACATCTCCTGCGAGATGTCACATTCTTTGAAGAAAAGTTATATTTTCACCTTCCACGATTGAGTCAAAAACTCTACAAGAAGTTTTTCCTATTCCCTATCTTGGTCCATCACCTCCTTTTGCAAGAATCGGGGTCAATCATAGAGTCTGAGATATTCCTGAAAATCTTCAACCCTTTGGCGTACCACAAAGACCACTTGTCACATACCGACGACGTCCACAAATTCCCCAATATCGAATTGGAAGGCACTATAAGACCAAATTTGAATCATACGTCCTACTCAGCAGACAACCCGACTTACTGCGACCTACTCGAAGAAAATCTTGCCTGGCCAATTGCTCTTAGGAAAGGTATTCGGTCCACACGAAATCCTCATCCTATTTATAACTTCTTAAGTTATCATCGCTCTTTCTCCTTCTTTTTACTCTTTTGTGTCCTCTTTATCTTCCTCGTCTCTATTCCTAAAAATCTTTGTGAAGCACTTGATCATCCAGGATGGCGACAAGCCATGATTGATGAAATGCAGGCATTGGAGCATAATGGTACTTGGGAGTTAGTTCCTCTTCCTCCAGGAAAGAAACCTGTCGGCTGTCGGTGGGTATATACTGTTAAAGTAGCAGCCAATGGACAAATTGATCGTCTCAAAGCGATTGGTTGCAAAGGTTATACCCAGATTTATGGTCTCTTGACTATGGAGATACTTTTTCCCTCGCGGGCCAAAATTGCTTCTGTTCGCCTTTTTCTTGCCATAGCTGCCATCAACCATTGGCCATTATATCAGTTGGATATTAAAAATGCATTCCTACATGGAGAATTAGAAGAGGAGATCTATATGGAGCAACCACCTGGATTTGTTGCTCAGGGGGAGTCTGGCTTGGTTTGCAAATTGCAACGATCTCTTTTATGGACTCAAACAATCTCCACGAGCTTGGTTTGGAAAATTTAGCTCTGTTGTTCAGGCTTTTGGAATGAAACGTAGTGAAGCAGACCATTCAGTTTTTTATTGCCATACCTCTCCAGGTAGATGTGTTTACTTGGTAGTATATGTGGATGATATAGTCATTACAGGAAATGACCCAAAGAAAATTTCTCAGTTAAAGGAACATTTATTTAGTCATTTTCAGACTAAGGATATGGGAAAGCTGAAATATTTTCTTGGAATTGAAGTTGCCCAGTCAGAGAATGGGATTATCATCTCACAAAGGAAGTATGCGTTAGACATACTTAAAGAAACTAGTATGTTAGGATCAGAACCAAATTGATAGTCCCATGGATCCAAATTTGAAATTACTACCCAAACCAGGGGAGACTTATTCTAATCTGAAAGATATCGGAGATTGGTTGGAAAACTCATCTACCTCACTATTACAAGGCCGAGACATTTCCTTTGCGATTGGAGTAAGTCAATTCATGCAATCTCCTGTAATGATCATTGGGATGCGTGAATCAGTTCCGAGATACATTAAAAGGACCCCGGGACAAGGACTACTCTATGAAGACAAAAGCACTCAAATAGTTGGATTTTGTGATGCAGACGTTAGGCTCACCCATTGATAGGCGTTCCACTTCAGGATCGTGTGTCTATTGGAGGAAATCTTGTCTCATGGAAAAGTAAGAAACAAAATGTTGTTGCAAGATCTAGTGCACGGTGAATACGAGCTATGACAGTATTTACACGTGAGCTTATTTGGATTAAGCAGTATTCTTCAAGAACTGAAGTTTGGGAATACTCAACAAATGAAACTATGTTGTGATAACCAGGCACCTTGCATATAGCTTCTAATCCAAAGATTCCATGAGAGAACTAAACACATTGAAATTGATTGTCACTTTGTCGGGAGAAAGTCCTTTCTAAAGAAGTCATCACCGAATCGCTTAGTTCTAATGATCAACCGCGTACATCTTCACAAAATCACTAAGAGGACCAAGAATTGGGAATATACATTCAAGCTTGGAGCATTTGATTTATATGCTCCATCTTGAGGGGGAGTGTTGAAAACAGAATATTATTAGCTGTGTGTAATGAGTGTGTGATGTGCTGTGTGTAATGAGTGTGTTAGGTGTAGTGTGTGTGTGATGAGTACGTTAGGTATAGTGTGTGTAATGAGTGTGTTAGATAATGAGTGTGTTTAAGATAATATATATTATCTTATGTAAATTATCTATATATACATTCTTCAGCTGAGTGAAGAAACTCAAGCATTTTATTCACAATTCTTATTCTTAAATTCTTCAACATCCCCCACCCCAAATATGAAGACAAACCATAATAGTAGACTATCAAAATTTTGGTAAGCTTTTATTTTAATGATGTAGGTCTTGTGGCCTACAAAGAAAATGGTGTAGATAGGTTCTGATTTTAGATTGAGTTTGCCAAGACCTGTTTCTTCAGTTTATAGTGAAAAAAAGGAAATTGGATCTCAAAAGTCAGAATAGAACTGTTTGTCTTGTGGTTGTTCAGATGAAGTGGCTACTATTTTTTTCTTGATCTGTGTTCTTGTATCTCTTTGTTTTGAGTTTCATTTCTTCTTCGTTAATTGCTCTTTGAGGGGTGCAATTCTGAAAGTGGTTTCAACTTCTGCCTATTCAAGGTACTTGACCGTTCAGTTTGTCCGTTTTTTCTGGAAGAGGGAATCCAACCAAAAGGCTAAGATTTTGCGAGTAATGCTCACTATCTCTCTCTCTTTTTGATAGGGTTGGGGTGGGAATAATTTTCCTTGGAATTTTTTGTTTGCTTTCTCCAAGTTTATTTTACAATGTATTTGTGACTGTGCTTGCTTATCTCAGAAAGTGGATTATCCTCTGGAGTTGGATGTTTATGATCTTTGTTCTGATGATCTTCGTAAAAAGTTGGAAGCTCCTCGACAGGTATCCATTTTGTTTTGACATTTGAAAATCTTATGGTTGTCTGTAATAAAAAGATGTTTGCTTAGCAAGGTGTGTGGTCTATTTTCTGATTTTGGACATTGTACCTACAGATCCTAAGAAATGAGGAAGGCAAAAGGCTTGGTCTGAAAGTCAGTGAGAAAACCTCCGTTCACAAAGAAAATGATGTAAAGATGTCTGATGCTGAGGTGAGGAAACAATCAAACTTCAAAATCATGTTTGGTATGCAGGAATGGTGATTCCATTCCATGATTCCAAAATTAGCCAAAAAATTATGGAATAGTGATTCCATCCCATGCCTCATTCCACAGAACCAGGAACGGAACCTGGAATCCCATTCCCTCTTTGAGTGGTGGGATTGGAATTTCATGCTCCATGGGATGATATTTTTCTTTCCAAACATACCCTCGTTAATTTTTACATAAATGACAACTATTACTCTTGTTAAATTTGTACACACTTTATTTTTTCCCTCACAAATAAAACAGCGTTTGCGCATTTTTTAGCAACATTTTTTTTATCAAGTTGTAAATAAATTGTTAACAACTTAAACATTGCTCCCAAGAATGCACTTTCATATTACATATATATAGGATATGTATGAGAAAAGTTAAACGTCTTTTTTTTCTCATGAGGTGCATTTATGTCATTTATATCAACTTGGATTCCATTCCACATTGATCCAATGTAACAAATAATAGAATGCCTTGGAAAGTCATTCCATTCCTAACGCTGCCAGCCAAACTGTGACTGGGAATGGTCATTCTATTACAGCGTTTTCCATTCCATAGAATTAGAATCACCATTCCTTGTACCACATGTGCCCCAAGTGTACATAAATAAGCATAATCTCTTAGACTTTGTTTCTTCCATTGATTCAGGGATCATCAAATGGAGGAGGGGAGCCATCTGTAGCTCCAATGGAGGAAGGTAAAACCTGCAAAATTCTTCTACTATTTTTTTCTTTTTCCATTGCCAATCCTCTTTCTACTTTTTACTCTCAATTCTCTGTCTATAGGTGAAAAAGAAACACAAATGACCGGAATTTATGATTTGGTTGCTGTGTTGACCCACAAGGGTAGAAGTGCTGATTCAGGACATTATGTTGGTTGGGTCAAGCAAGAAAATGGTTGGTTCTCGGAAACAAAATTGTGTTTTGGTAGTATCTGACTATCTGTCCTGGTATTTTCATAATTTAATGTTTATTTTATTGTTGGTAGGGAAATGGATAGAGTATGATGATGACAATCCCAAACCAAGAGTAGAAGAAGACATCACTAGACTATCTGGAGGAGGTGAGGATATGCAGAATCAATTTATGGACATGGATAATATGAAAATTATAATTATTACCATTTTTTAAATTGAGCCTAGCGTGAGTTGACATCCAGTAAAAAATCTGCATATGCATATATATATATATTCTAAGGATTAACCAATTCATTATATTTTTAGTTCCTATTATTATGAAATCATAAGGGCAGCCATCCTTTCCCCCCTTCTAATTTGTGATTTGTGAGGATAAAAATAATGAAAAATTGTTCTATCATCCTTGTCTCTAGGTGATTGGCATATGGCTTATATAATCATGTACAAGGCTCGTGTTGTATCAGTGTAATTGCTACGAAGAGCCCTTTTGGTGTTTTACCTCAGATTCAAAGATTGTGAAAAAGAACCGTCTATGGGTCATTGTTTGTACTGTACCTTTAAGGTTTGATGCATGTTAGTTATTTTTTATTTATTTAATTTAACTATTGTATTTTTTCAAAAGGATGTATAAGGATTTGAATTGAAGATAGCTATCCCGAATCTCCTCCCTTACCTCGACTGAGCCCAAGAGGCAGTTGAAATATCAAGTTATATTTCTATAGTGGATTCTAGTCTATTTCTATGAAGAGAAATGCTAAACCGGGGAAATAAGTTTTGTAAAACGACGCATGAAAGAAAACAAATAGTATAATGGGTTCGCGTTTTGTAGTGTTAATCGTTTTTCTCTTTCTTCAATTCTTATTTTACCTTCTACCTGATTGGTCATTATTCGTAACACGTTTTGTGAAAAAGAATTTGTGCTATATAGCACTCCTCTTCTATGAATGAAACTAAGAGAGCAATCTCCTCCTTAATGAAATGGTTAGTGAGCAAAGAATATGGGTTAAGTTAGGATATTTGAATCCCCCCCCCCTCCCCCCTTCCTGCTTAATGGGTGGTAAAAAACAGGTGCATAGGGCAGGTTTTTGGTCAGACGCTCAATCTGTCTAGTATTTATAGATTACTTTTTTTCTTAGAATCTTTCTTCAAACCTTTTATGTATGAGGTAATGACTAAAAACCTTCCATCTCTGCATGTCAATTTTTATCTATTATTTATTGCTGAAAGTCCTCATATCAAATTATTAACGGGTGGAAAGAATTGAAGAAAATTTAAAGTAGCTGCTTCGAACTTCAAAATTTGGGTCTTAAACTTCAATCAGAACACAATCTTTAATTTTCGTTTATGATCGATTATTTAATCCTTCTAAGAAGTTATCTTTTTTCCCTTGATTATGATAGCTGTTGAAGGAGATTTTTATCCTTAGAATAAGTTTTTCAGGCTAAGCAAGTCTGAAATGCAATTTTAAGTAGGTGATTCCTATAACTTTTTTATTGTTTCTTACATATCTCCTGCTGTGACAGCCGGATTAATCTCTCGAGGTATTGAGATCCATTTAAGGGGTTGACCTCTCTCATAAGATGTTTTTCTATACACATTGGTCAAGAATCGAATTCCTGATCACATGCTTAACGGACCTAAATATTTATTATTTGTGCTACACCATGTTAGTTCCTTGTAAAATTTTAAATAGGTGTTCTTTTGTTTTAGTAGGTGCTATGTTTCTTTCTCTTTTTTCCCCTTTTTATAAAGCTTTTGGTAGGTGCCTCTTTGCTTCGATAGGTGTTTTTTCCCCTGTAGTACTTTGTAGGAAATTGTCACTAAAACAGTTTCAAATTCAAAATCAAATCTTAATTTCAATTTATTTTTTACCATTTAAATCACATAGTTACCATTTAAATAAACAGACGTAAGTTTGAAAAATCTTAAATCAAATCAACAATAATATTTCCTTACTCAAGGAAAGTTTGAAATCCAAAATAATTTAACCACATGCCAAATCAATTAAGATAATACTTAATTAGGATAACTTTAAATTTGATTATTAAGCACATGCACAAAATCAACACTTACATTGTAGAAATTAGAGAACTAAAAAGCACATGCTCAAAAAGTTTTAACCTAGACTTCATCAAAACTTAAAAACTAACAAAATCCAATCCTAATTTTATTAAAAGACTCCTTCTCTATATGAGACGGCTGAATACAAATTGGGCTTAGCCCCAATTTTCTACGAAAGGAGTTGACCTAATAGAAGTAGGTGAACACTCCCCTGAATATAAATAGGACCTAACCCTTCTTCTCCAACTCAGGTCAGGCCGTCCATAACCACAAAGAAATTGTGAATTGTGAATTGTGACAGCAACAATACATACTTTCTGCTACGCAATGGACTGGATATCCAATCTGCCAGAACCAATCATTCATGAGATTCTGTCAAGGCTGCCTGAGAAAGATGCTGCAAGGGCCAGTGTTTTGTCCAAGGCTTGGAAACATAAACATTCTACATGGCCCATCTTGGTTTTGGATCAATCCAGATATGGAATACATGGGAAACCTCCTCGTGTCATGGGAGACTATACGAGGAAAAGAAACAACTTCTGTAATTATGTGGACAGCACATTGCTTAGGTTCCATAGCCAAGGTTTAACTATAAAACAACTCAAGCTCTGGATGGACTTACTTACCGATGTTCCGTCTGCATCTCCTCGTATTGATTTTTGGATGGAACTAGCGAAGAAGTGTGGTGTTCAGGTGCTAGACCTTACCCTTCATAGAATCGCTATGCTTCTTCCTAGTGATGAACGGTATCACTTGCCTCCAAGTGTTCTTGAAGCCAAATCACTGATCAAGTTAACGTTGTATGGGCGTATCTCAGTTGACCATGCATTCCTGAATCATCCAATCATGTTTTCTTCCTTGAAAGTATTATACTTTCGTAGTGTCCGTTTGGTAGATAAACGGGTAATTCAGAATCTTGTGAAAAGTTGTCCTTTGATTGAATATATAACTTTGCATTTCTGTTCTGGGTTGAATTCTGTAATCATGCATGGCCCATCTATGCTCAAGGGTGTTGACATTGTAGGACTTATAACGGAGGTTGATATTGATGCACCAAGTCTCCAGAATTTTTCTTTTAATCCTATGGATTCTAGTCTCCCTTGTAAGATCATTCTGGACAAGTGCACAAGTTTAAAAGAGCTATATTTGATAGGTTTGACGATCACCGACCAATGGTTTCTTCAACATTATCATTTATTTGTTGTCCTTGAGATCTTGGAATTGAGAACTTGCACTATGCCTAGGACGGTAAATATCTCTTGTCCTCAGCTTAAGGTCATGAAGTTACACGAAAGCTCTAGGCTAAGGAACGCCTACATTGATGCTCCCAAATTATATTTGTGCAGCTATATTGCTGGTAACAAAATACCTATGCTGTCCTTATTGAATAGTTCAAGTCAACTGGAAATTAGTTTTAAGCATACAACAAGTGGTGCTTTCAATTATCGGAAGTTGAGGGAATTTTTTCAAGAGTTAGGATGCAGAAATGTTTTGGCAACCCTATCCGCATACTTGATCAATCAGCATGAAGATGTAAGTGCTTGTTAGTTACAACAACATATTTACTTCAATGTGAACCCTGTTTTTCTTGATGTGTAATTTACTTTGGATTCTATAGGTTGAGCTCGAGACAGACATATTGCGAGATTTCCCAGTCCCTCCGCCAAGCATCAAGCACCTATGCCTAAATGTTTCATTTGGAGAAAGCGTCTGTTCCTCTCGTCACTGGTTTGCTTTGGAGCTGCCGCCCGGCTATTATTTCCTGTGATTTAAGCAGTAGAACATTCATTAAGGTATGCTGCTGTCTTCATGATTCTTTATTTGTTTCTGTCATGAAGAATGGCGCTTTCAGCAGTGACATTTATTTCATTGGATAACCTAGCTAGCTGGGGGAAGAAAAAGAGTTTGTCTTCTTGTCTTCAACTTACATTAAACACTTATGAGAAAATGATTTTAAAGTTATCATTACAAAAAATTTATATTCAAGTCTAAATGTCTTTTCTCAAAGGAAGTATATATTCCTGGGTGCTTCTAACTCTCTTTGTCATTTGTCTAAAACGACAGGTCCTCTGTGAGAAGCTAATGAACGGAAAAGGGGAAGATTGTTGTTGCAGTTCTAGTCATATCAAATGTTGGTGGCATGGCTTGAAGGGTGTTGAAGTCACTAGCTCTTCAGCAACTGATGGAAATGAAAATGCTGTTGATTGTAAGACCTTTCTAGATGCAGTACTGCCCACTCTTACTGATCAGGGAGATGTTAGCATTAGGTTAGAATGACTAGAAGAGGTCCAATACTCTGCAGTGCATTTCTCCTTTTTTTTTGGCACCAATATGGACAAGTGCTGCAATTTAAGAGAAGCATGTGATGTTGTTTCTCAACGATCAGTGCTTGCTTGAACATTTTGCTGAATTGTCTCACTTTGAGAGACTAATATAGATATCGGATTTATAATTTTATCTAAAGTCTTGAGCTTAAGGTGCTACATTTTAAAGTTTGCTCCAAAATAATGGTTCCCTTATTCATGATTCTAGCGTATGCTTGTGAACTGTCATCGTGTCAAAGAAAAATTTGGTTTGATCAGGAGTTTCGGTTTGTTGTTAATATCTTAATTCAGTAGAAAAACACAGGTTTGTCTCGAAGATTCTCTTTCAATGATAACCATCATTGAAGTTCCTATGTTTTTATTACTTTATGTTGAGATAATTAACTTAAATTTTAAAATAAAGAAAGAAAGAAAGAAGAAAATAAGGAATATGAATTAAAAATAGGAAACTTGGCCAACAAGCGGTTGTTTAGAGTGGTAAGTGACTCCAATTGTAGGTGTCGGATCAAATGTTCGATTTCTAAAGTTGTCATTGTTAGAAATGCTCATAACCATTACACTTCCAAGTTCAAATGAGATTAGTCTCGTATCCAAAAAGAAATATGAAAATACTCATAATTCAATAAATAAATAAAAAACTTGAGGCTTTGATAGACAGGAAACAAGGTAAGTGGACTGTGGACTTTTCGGCTTTAAAAGGGGAGAGAATCGTGCAATGCGGGTGTGAGAAAAAATAGGAAACAGGAGTAAGAGGTAGCGTAAAGAGGCAGTCTGGGTGTGAGAGAAAATATAGGAAACAGGAGTAAGAGGTAGCGTAAAGAGGCAGTGTGGGTGTGAGAAAAAATAGGAAACAGAACAATAGTGAGAGGTAGTGTGGCTTGATCAGGTAGTGTGGGTGTGAGAGAAAATAGGAAACTGCTTTGTGTGTGGGCACACGCAAAATGTAGTGAGATTTGGGTTTCTAAGAGTGAGATTTTTAAATTGATTGTAATTTTTTGTTTTAATTAGTAAAAAATTTGTTTAGGTGGATGTAGTCAAATTGCCGAACTACAATAACTCTTTTGTGTGATTTGTTATTTTAATTGTTAGTGTTGGCGAGAGAGACCTTATGAGTAAGTATTAGCATGGGCTATCACCGATTAGTGATCTGAACTTTTATCTTCTTATTATTATGGAAGCAGTGGCAGAGCCAAGGCGGCTGGCGAGGGCCACAGCCCCAAGGCTGAAGTTTTAGCTTCTTTAACATGAATTTTTTGGCTCCGTCCCTGCATGGAAGCTTTACTAAATAAAGAAAATTCCAATTAAGCACGAATTTTTAGTTCTTTTTCTTATGTAATAAGTAAAATATTTATTCTTTAACATCACTTCTCAAATGTTCCTCATGTATTTTATTATTGTTTTTTAGGAGTATGGGGGAGAGTAAACAATTACTCCTATTAGGCGTTCAAATAAGATTAGAAGCCAAACCACTTAACTTCCAAACAATTAAGAAAAAAGTCAATTTCAATTAATATTTTGTACAATTAGAAAATTTCATGTCAACTAAAAGTCGATCCGTATCTAAATTTAGTCTCTTTATTTTGACGCCGTGCATTATTGTTATTATTTTGCCGACAAGTAATAACTCTATTCATTTATTACCTGGAAGACAATTTTATATGTATATATATAGCTTATTTATATCTATTAGTTTCATTATCTAGGCATGCATGCGTTTGTTAAATCATATGTGTATAGGTTTTTTAAATAATAATGTGTTATTCACTGTAATACTTTTTACATAATTTTTTTTTAATCATATTTATGTAGAAAATAGCTTAAATATTTTCAAATTTAATTATTTTAGAGTAATATGACTTTTTTATATCTATGTGAACAAAACAAAAAATTATAACCAAAATTTGTTCTTATATAACTATAATTATGGTTATAATTTGCGTTGGTATGCATAAGTTACATGCAAATGCAGACGTTATATCATACTAAGAAAAGTAGAATCTCTAGATTTATGTATTATACTTCCAAAATTGGTACTTAATCTTGCTGGAATAAAATCAAAATCAAAGAGATATTTTACCACTATTTAAAGAAGAAAGATTTAGAAATAAGATTCAAATATATAATTGGAATTTGAATTGAGATTTAATGTTAATAATAAGATTCAAAAAGATATTTTATCACTAGTCAAAGAGATAAGAAATATCTATGTTAAGATATTATTATTTAATCTTAAAATGTTAGGATAAGTTTAAATCTCATTTAATTAATGATAGAGATGCATATTAAAATGTTAAGATAAGTTCAAATCTTATTTAATCTTCAATTAAAAAATAAGATTGTTAAATTAATTAATAACAAAGCTACATTAAAGGAGAAAAAAATTGAAAAGAAAAAATCGCACTTATGAGTGACATGTGACATTGGCCTTGTATAGATTATGTTTTATATAATAGTATATAGATCTTGTATATATTGTAAATAAATATTATTTGGTTCAAATTAATATTAAATTTAATTTTAATTTATTGTCTGTGTAAAACTTTTTACATTATCGTTAAATTATGTGTTAAAATTTATTTTTATAAAAAAAATATGGCTTTTGTGAAATAATTGCTATTATAGTCAAACTTATTTAATAATGTAACAACACACCATTAAATAATAGTATACAAAAGCTTTACACTGATAATACATTAAAATTAGATATATTAATATTTGTATGTATTTATTATTTTATTTATGTATATATTTTAACACATTTATTTCTTTGAAGTGAATTATTTTACATAGAAACTAAGATATTTATTGATGTGACATATATGATTAGGTATACATATTACAAGCAGTGACTGTGAATATGTTAGAAATAATCATAATAATATAAATGTGCCTACGTACGATTGTAGCTCAGTTGACACCCATCCAAATATTTAAAACTTAGGTATGATATTAATGTGAGAGGCTTAATCCTCTATCAAACTACCATAAATGTAATTATTCTTATTATAAAAATTAAATGCAATCAACTCATCCATATACTAATTTTTATCAAATTCGTCCCCTCACGCAATTCGTGCATCGTACATAATCTCATAGATTTGGTCTTATTGTTATTGGTGGCACATAATATGAAGTCTTTCTTTAAAAAAAAAAACTTTATTGGGATATATAGCCGGATAGAGAGTAACCTTGAAAAATTGATAAGGACAGATAAGTTCAGTGAAACAAAACCTATACTATTTTGATTCTTATGTCATTATCTTATTATAAAAATATAGCTATTTAATTATAAAAAAAATCGCAGTTGTCTTATCCCAATTTGAAATGAGTTTAATTTTTATCTATTGTCACTGTAAAAAATTTATACACTGTCATCTAATCATGTGTTGCTAAATTAGTAAAAGAGTTGATTATCACAACAACTACTTAGAAAGTCTAACTCTTTTACTGATTTGGTAACACATGATTGAATGACAGTATAAATTTTTTTTACACACAGTAAATAAAAATTAAATCCATTTGAAATCCATAATCCTTTAGTAGTTCGTCGTTCATGTCATGATATTTGAATCCCATTGTTATTAGCTTTCGTGGAAGATCCCAAAAAAAAAAACTACCATAAATGTAATTATTCTTATTATAAAAATTAAATGCAATCAACTCATCCATATACTAATTTTTAACAAATTCGTCCACTCACGAAATTCGTGCATTGTACATAATCTCATAGATTTGTTCTAATTGTTATTGGTGGCACATAATGTGAATATTTTTTTTAATTTTAAAAAAAGCTTTATTTGGGCATGGCCGTATAGAGAGTAACTTTGAAGATTTGATAAGGACAGATAAGTTCAGTTGAAACAAAACCTAAACTATTTTGATTCTTATTATCTTATTATATAAAAAAATATAGCTATTTAATCATAAAAAATCACAGTTGTCCTTATCCCAATTTGAAATCCATAATCCTTTACGAGTTTGTCGTTCATGTCACATATTTGAATCCCATTGTTATTATATATCATGGAAGATCCCAAAACCTCATTCATTCAAATTTTTTGTTGAATCTGCATTGCAACGCCAAGCCTCATTAAGCTACCATGCACCTCCTACCTTGTGTCTTTATGTTTTCCTTCTCTACGTATTTCATGAAAACATTGGCACGCTCACAGTCTCTACACCTCATTCATTTAAAAAAATAATTGCTTTGATCTGAGTTAGTCCTAATCCTAATTCGTGTGCAGCAGAAAATTTTGAATTGTGACAGCAACATAACTTTCTGCTACGCTGGTTAATTACTTTCAGGGGCTGGATAGCTTTGATGCAATGGACTTGATATCCCATCTGCCAGAACCAATCCTTCATGACATTCTGTCAAGGCTTCCTGCGAGAGATGCTGCAAGGACCTGTGTGTTGTCCAAGGCTTGGAAACACACGTTCTATGCAACTATTTATACGTACACCACTTGTTGCTTTTCTATGATAAGATATTGGAAATGAAAGACACCTCTGATTCTTCTGCAATGGAAAATTTTAGGGAGTTAATATGCTAGTAGATAGATTTGATATTTAGGGTAAGTTATTAATTATTTATTGATTGTTAATTTTATAATAAATGTTTCAAAATCAATTAAATATAAAAAATTAATGAATTCTTGACAACTCTCTCTAAGTATCAATACCTATAAAAAAAAAATCAATAACACAATGATCTCCAAAATTTTAACATTGTGGTAGGCGTATACTTGTGCTGTTGTAGTGCGTGTTTGATTTAGTTTTTAAAACTTTAAAATTATAATTTGAACAATAACATCAAAATAGGGGTTCTTTTCTTTTATGGATTACATGTTTGCATGAATATAAGGAGTGATTAGTAATAATTAATAACTAGATGTGAACCCACGCGTTGCGCGGGCGTTGCGCGGGCAGATAGGAACAATGCTAGTACCAAAGCTAATACATTAATTGTGACAAATCATATAAGAACTAATGGATCTAATCATCCCAAAAAGCACTGTAATGTTAAAAAGTTAAACATAAGTAGAGTCAAAATGCTAAGAGAACCTATTAGCATTGAAATAGATCTAATCACATAATAATCATGTGCTAGCACAACGGTTAAGTAGATCTAACAATGAAAGTAAGTGTCTACAAAGTCAAGGGTAACTAAACCAACACTCCTTGAGTTGCAAATGCAAGAAGCTCATCATTGTCAATTAGTGGCCTGCAACAGATATATGTCATCAATGAAAATGTTGACACTAACATAACACTCAAAGATGTGACACTGAACCTAAGCTTTCTATGGCACGATAAATGAAAGATGAGGAATGCTTTTATTATCGCCACAATCTTGACTTCCGAGGCAGAGCATATCTTATGCATCCTCATTATTTTAATCATTTGGCTTACCCTTTAGCAAAGCCTTGAAACCAGACTTGAAATCTGAGGGAATGATGTCAATTTGCAAACCATAACTACTCAAGCAAGAATCATTAGTTAGTCGTTGCATCCTTCAGTGGAGCTGAGAACAACCCTTAAAGTTTAAAATAATAAAAGAATAATAGAAAGAAGGGGAGGAAGAAATCATTTTTCCATGTTATCTAAACAGTGGTCACAATTAAGAATAAATTCAAAAGAAAAAAGGAAGAAGAATTTTCACTCACGTGGCAGCTCCATCATAGGTAAATGAGTTGATTTCTGCGAAAGCACAAGGACTCACAAAATATATTGTTCGAATTGGAAAATCTTTTGGCACTACTTCCCTCCCCTCTTTATACAAGAAATAGCTAGCCCTGAGTAGGTGCAACAAAACCTACATGCCAAAGCTCAATGTTGCCATCAATGAGCTCAAAGATATTTACATATGCTAAAAGATTACACACATTAAAACTTACTGTTGAATCCTTTCCACCATTGAAACTAAAAGCAACCTCCTCAATACTGTAGGAAGAAATACATTTAGTACGTGTTGGCATCAGTAAATACATTTTTCCATAGATTATAAATCTTTTATATCATTCTTTCCAATTTATTTTTCGAATTTCCCCTTTCTTCAGTTAAAACAAAGGCAATAGGGTTTGAGAAGATTGATAGTCATCAAAGTTCATAGAAAACACATTGTTTGCATTTATAATTTAATAAAGGCATGGCTTATAGCAAAAGACACCAAAATCAATTTGCTAAAGATCCATGATCTATGGACTAATCCCTATAGCAATCAAGTTTAAGTCCTTCATTTTGCAGCCACCCAATGAGAAATAGTGCTCCTAGGAAACAGTAAGAGTTTTCAAGTTGTTTAGAACAGATCTCCTCTAAAAAAATAATGACAAATGGAGCTCATATTGTCTTTATTCAAAAACTAACACATAATAAATCCCAAATGTAAAAGCTATTTCTACTTTTCAGCTAACACCACCATAAGTATTACACTTTGAGTGTTCCAGTAACTTAGACCTAGTGGAATTTCAAGTGCAAACCATCCTTCATTACATCTTTGTTTCAAGGGAATTTTGGATAATTATCTTTAACAGATTCAAACTTATTTGGAAAGCATTGCCTTCAAAGTAGCAAGCAAAAGAAATTAACATCAAAGGGAGGGAATTCAATATTAACCCGAGCTTCATCAAATGGATCCGACATAACATATTTTCCTCTTCCAATTTATACTAACCAAAATTAATATAATTCTTCATATATAAAAAAATACAGACCTAGCTCATGCAAAGGTTTAAGACAGCTACATATCCCATAAAAGGATATAAAGAACAACTTACGAAAACAAAGCTAAAGCTCTCTGAATAACATAGATAGCTTTGTTATACTTGGTCTGAAGTCTTCCATCATCACACTCTTTAATTGCTTGGTCGATCTCCATGTTACCCTACACACACACACAAAGATACATATTCCAAATTGACTTGACATGAAAAAACATTTCTTAAGTCTGTAATAAATTTTGCATTAACTGAATTAAAAAAAATCCAATTTGCAAATAAAAAACCTAGAAAAAAATTACCTTTCCAATTTAATTACAGTGTTGTGTAGGAATTCAACACCTTTTTGACAGGATCATGTTTCTTGCCAAGCAGACTGTAGAAGCACATAACACACTCTCATCAAAAGAAGAATCACTCCTTTAGTGACAATGGTTCTAAAATTTGCATTTCATATCATTGTGATAATATGGCAGATATATCCATATTAAGGAGAATTTGTGGAAGAACACAGTTAAAAAGCAACCTGCCCATTTGATCTATATGAAGTATGCAATAGGTCCCCTTTCTCCTTATTTACATCATATTTACAAATGGAAAAAGCTAAAAATGTAGCCTTGGTATCACTTTGTGCTGCAAAAAATGAAGCCCATAGAGTCAGAGGACCGTATCTGCAACCCCTTCCCACCTTAGCCACAAATATATCTTACATGGTCATAATTAATAGTGTGTGTAGGATTTTATAGTTTTTCTTTCTATTTTCTCTTTGCTTTTCCCAGGCTTCTTCACTTATCAAGCCAAAGCCTAGTCAATTTACCAAAAATATAAAGATAATTCTTACAAGCAACTACCTGACGGGCACTGCGAGAAGGAGGTCTATTAGGACTTGGAATTAATTTCCATTCTAGCTTCTCTACATCACGCAGGCAAAGATTACCATAGACAAAATTCTGTATAAATTCACATTGTAGTAATATAAAAAAGAAGGGAAACACAGGGATCAAAATGCTCCAACATATAATTGTGGTAACAAAAAAAATGACTGCCATTAGTGTCAGGAATCAAACAATAAATAAGTAAGATATTCCAAACAAATTTTAGCACAGACAATTCTTCAAGCACTTGAGAGACCCACCTGAACAATTCCAGAGAAAGAGAAAGCGTAGCTCCACCAGCTAGCAAGCGATAACGGCATGACGACCACCGATTTCAGACAACAACTCCACCCACATGTGAATTCTAATAATATTGTACCAAAAGAACAAAAGAATATAGTAATATACCCACCAAAAAGTGTCCATTATTATTATAGGAATAGGAAATTGGAGTTGTACAGAAGGATTCGTTCTTTAGGGAAAAAGCTTCTTGCTGATTCACGTCAAGTTAGCAAGAGCATTAGCACAAACATCAATCTCGTGAAAAGTGTGAAATAACTTAAGTTACTCCTAATTCTTAGCTATGACTGAGAGTAAAGTAGAAAAACATTAAGGTAATGAAGGTAGGAATATACCTGTCAAAATTGTCCTATTTCATCCGAAAAAATTGTGTCCTGACAAAAAATGGGATTGGCCAGGCCTGATTCAGACGAACCCAACCCCGTTCGATACCTCTAAGTATGAATATGACAAATAAAATCGATACCCTTGATATGAATATGACAAATAAAATGAAAGAATTTTGATGAAAATGAATTGTATAGAACCAAAATACATATAACTCAATAAATTACACTCAAATTTTAGTGTGAAGCTGACAAAGATGGTGTGGACAATATCGGTCAGACTCTTATCGTATAACTTAATTTTTAAAGATTTTTGGGAGATGTAGAAAGAGGGGGTAGCTATTAAGAAAGATAGAAGTGAAACCAACTGTTACTAAAGGAAGGAAAAATGCATTTATCTTCCTTTAGTAACCGATAAATGAAAGTTGAAAAGACATTAAATTTTTAGGGAAGAGAATGAGGGTTTGGCTTGGTGACTGGCGAGAAGAGAAGACAGGGAAACAAAAGCAATAACCAGCATGTCTACAAGTGTCAAAAAGAACACCGTAAGAAGATCTGACGTGGAGTTTAGTTAGAGTCCAATTTAGCTTAGGTGGCTTTCATACAGCTTTGGAGCCTGAATTTATATATTATAAATAGATGGAGTAGAGCTGTGAAATAGTAAAAGAAACTCAATCCAATTTACGAAAGATTTTTATTCCATCTAAATATAATAAAAGAAGAGAGAGAGAGAAGCATGAAAGATCAAATCAAGGTGCATTCCCCAATCTCAGCTGCTTATAGCCTTTACACAAAGCAGCACCTCTCTCACTTTATTATCTCCACTTATAGCACTCTTTTCTTATTTGTGCTAAGGAACCTGCAAATGCAAGAAAGTTTCTTAAAACTCAACCTAAAATATCTCATAAGTCATAATTCACATGATAAGGATGGTGTAGGGAGAGAAAAACACCAAACAGAGAAAACAGTGTTGTCTGAAAAATACATTCCTAACAGATGGGGATCTGGGGAAAATTTTCACCATGGCAGAGAGATAATTTTTAGACCAGAAATTTCCCCACTCATCTTTACCAACTTAAAAAAAATTCTGAATGCACCTCAACGAGCTCAGCTTCAGCAATTCCCCATCTCACTGGGATGCAGATATACTCTCCTTAACTACTTCTACACTTACATCCCACGCACAAAGGCACAGAATTTTAATTTTTTTGTAAGTTGGTGAAGATTGCACGTTATTATTCTTCTATGATTTAAAGTATTGGAATGGAAGATTGCACGTGAAGCACCTTGTAATTCTTCTGCAGTGGAAAATATTAA
This sequence comes from Styphnolobium japonicum, assembly GCA_023212625.1. NCBI lineage: Eukaryota > Viridiplantae > Streptophyta > Magnoliopsida > Fabales > Fabaceae > Styphnolobium > Styphnolobium japonicum. The sequence continues at coordinate 4,445,367 of JALBWW010000007.1, read as the reverse complement.
CATTGCATGTGTCACCAATATTTCTGCAATTGTAGTTTGTTTCAGGGAACACAGAGTTCTTAAGGCAATGGACAAAATATCTAATCTTCCAAAAATCATCCTTCATGACATTCTTTCAAGGTTGCCTGAGAAAGATGCTGCCAGGACCAGTGTTTTGTCCAAGGCTTGGCATGACGTATGGTCCTCATTCCCCATCTTGGTTTTTGATGGTTTCAACCGTGGAATATTCATATCTTATAAAGACCTGGGAAATTCCCAGAAAATGGAAGATCATATGAGGAAAGTTAACAACTTCCTGAACTCTGTGGATGGTACATCGCTAAGGTTCCATGACAATGGCTTAGCTGTAAATGAATTTAAGCTCATTATGGGTTCCTCAGTCCATGCCACCTCGTTTTAATGGTTGGATGAAGCTAGCAAGTGAGAGTGGTGTTAAGGTGCTAAAGCTAGAACTTGATCAGATAGACTTGTCATGCTCACTTGATAAATACTATCAGTGTTAGCTTGGTGATTTGGTCAGCAGAAATTAAGAGTGTTAGGTTTTTTTGTGTCAGAACAGTCACTGTAGACTGTTTGGAGTAGTTAAGTTTAGTTGAGATATTTCTAGCTTTTGTGGTGATCCTTGTTTTTTGCATTTTGATTGTATCAGAAGCTGTCCTTGTAATTATTCTGCAGTTGTATAAATTTGACAGCAATGCAGTAAATTAGACAATACAACCATTAACGATAGAACCCTTGCTTTAGCTATAACTCTTCCTCTTTCTTTTTTGTTTATTCTAGACACCATAACTTTACAACAATCAGTTGCCTCCAAGTGTCCTTGAAGCCCAGTCACTAATTAAATTAGAGTTGTCGGGGATAATCAGAGTAGACCAAGCATTCCTGAATTTTGAAATTAAGTTTTCTTCATTGCAAGAGTTATCCTTAACTGGTGTATATTTGGGTCATGAACAAACACTCCAGAATCTCATTTCTAGTTGTCCTTTGATTGAAAACTTAACACTGAGTCAATGTGAAGGATTGGAATTTGTAAGCATACATGGTCTACCTAAGCTCAAGGGAGCTAAGATTTTTGAAATGCAGGAGGTTGAAGTTGATGCACAAAGTCTAGAGTATCTTCATGTTGGTGCTGAAGAATTAGAATTACCTTGTAAGATCAATATGGACAAGTGCAGCAGTTTAAGGGAGTTGTTTTTAAAGTCTGTGAGTACTATTTTTGTCACTAGCCAATGGTTGCTTGAACTTTTTGGAAAATTCCCTCTCCTCGAGAGGTTGGATTTGGATTTGGATGGCTGCATTATGTCTGAGAGGATAAAAATTTCAAGTGTTCGGCTCAAGTTCTTAAACTTAGGTGCTTGCTTTGACTTGAAGTTGAAGGAGGCCGAGATTGATGCTCCAAATTTAGAGACATGTAGAGTTTGCGGAATTGACTTCACAATGCCAGCTATATCTTTTCTGAATAGTTCAAATCAATTGGAATTTCATGTTCTGTTCATAATACAATTTCGTCTGAATTTAGAAAGCTTGAGAACATTTCTCCAAAACATAAAACCCAGTAATGTTCTAGCGTCCTGAGGATCATTTACGGAACTGTAAGTAGTGTACAGTAACAAGTTGATTATGTCATTGGGTTTGCATTTTTCTTGCCTTTTTGTTTTATGTATATATGTGTTAGTAATTTATTTTGGATTCTGTAGATTCAGTTCAACCCAGATGCACTGCAAGACATTTCAATCCCTTCACCAAGGATCAAGCATTTGAACTTAAGTGTACTTTATAAGACAGAAGAGTTGTGTTTGCCTCTTGTCACTGGCTTGTTTTGGAGCTTCCGTCCTGCTATTATTTCCTTGAAGCTGAGACTCTGCAGCAAAATATTTATTAAGGTCTATCATTGCCTACTGAGTTCTTTATTTGATTATACAATGCATGACAGTCCTTCCAGTAGTGAAATTCATTTGCAAATGGTTAATTCTTATACCTATCAGTATCACAAACAATTATTAAATCATATAAAACATATATATAGGATATTCTATAAGGAATTATTCTGGGTTGCTTCTAGACTCTGTTTGTATAAAGTTGATTTTGAAAGTGTTTTAGATCCCGTTTGTTAATCCATGTAAATTCATGCATAACCGCTTTAGTCTTCTAGAACAAATAGTTTCATTGTTTCCTGGCATTCTTTCATTTCACAAAGCAATTAGAAATTTAGAATGATCCTAAGATTTGCTTAGAATGTTATGATGAATTTTGAAGTCAGATAAGATCAGCATGAAGATTCATAAGCTGTCTTATTGCCAAAATATGGGAAATCTAGTTGTTCTAAAGCTTGGGATGCTTGAGCAGGATCTTGGTGGAAGATTGCTTGGTTTAAGCCTGCATTCCATTCTTAAGCATAGCTTTATTATTGGCTGGCTATTCTTTACAATCTTTCCACTAAGTGGAGACAGACTGTTAGAATGGAATAAATCCAGTCGGGTTCAATGTGAATTTTGTCACTTACCAATGGAGAGTAGAAATCATCCTTTTTATGAATTTTGTGTGAGAATTTTTTCAAACTCCCAGCTGGCCGAAGTCTTTCATCCATGGGAGGCAGAGCCATTCCATTAATGCATTCTTTCAAAGGGGAGTTGTTTCCATTATGCATGGTATATTCATAGCATCTCTCGTGTGAGAGGAAGCATGGTATGCCACTTGGGCATAGTTAAGTGATTGAGATGGGCGACTATTTAGACAAAAAGTCATTGATTCAGGTCGAATCCAGGTAACAACATTTTAATTTTCTAAAAAAACCAGAAGCATGGGTTCAAGGAGGCAAATTTTCTAGCCACGATTATTGGTATAGTAAATCAGGCTGTTCAAAGGAAGACTGTCTCTTGTAAAAACAAGGTTGTACTTATTGGCTTCTTGTGCCGCTTAAATAAAATTTACTGATCATTTATGCAGTGTGCGTGTGTGTGTGTGTGTGTGTGTTTGTTACAATGATCAAAAAAGTTTGAACCTCACCACTAGCCTAATGTGGGCTTAGGGGCTTTTGTTTTTAATACAAGGTGCTCCTTATAGCTTCTAACTCTCTTTGTCTATTGTCCAAATCAACAGCTGTTCTACGAGAAGCTAACGTGCAGACAAGAGGAAGACGGATGCAGCAGTTCTAGTCAAATGAAATGTTGGTGGCATGATTTGAAAGATGTCAAAGTCACAAGCTCTTCCAAGAATTTTGAGAACGTAGTTGATTGTCAGACCCTCTTGGATGCATTGCCAAGCGAAATGCTAACTCTTTTAGAGGAAGATGAGATTAGCTTTAGATTAGAATGGCAGTCTTATTAAGGTAATAAGACTAGAGAAGATAAAAAAATTCTGCAGTTTTTTCTTTGGAAGTAGTTAATGAAGTCATGTGATATATACAGATATTGTCCTTTATTTTCGTTTGTTCCTAAACCACTAACCACTTGATATTTTCCTTGGCTATTCACACATGATTAGACGTACTCATTTGGAAAGTTCAAGCTGAGCTTTTCTATGAATACTTGCATTGCAAATTTATGAAAGGAAGAGAGAGATAAAATAGGTGAATCTAATAGGGAACAGACTAAATAAAAAATTGTATTTTTTATTTTTGTATTGTATTATTACACTTTATAAAATTAGTTTTATAGATTTAGGTTCATGCAAAAGGTCCTAACATTTGCTGAGAAGATATAAGGTGTTGAGGAATAACTATTGTTTACAACAAATCATAATAATTCTGAAAAAAATTATTTATTTTTCTTTTGCTTTTTAGTTTTTACATGGGAGAAGATGGCTCATTCAGAAAGTTGGAAAAAAATCTCAAACAAAAATAATTGATCAGAAATAGTGAATTAAGTGCACCACAACAGCTTCTCCGTGAGAAGTTAAGACGCATAAACGAGGATGATAGCTCGTGCAGTTCTGGTCATATCAGATGTTTGTGGCATAACTTGAAGGATGTCATAATCACAAGCTCTTCCATGACAGATGAGAATGTTGATTTTAAGACCCTTTTAGATGCACTGCCTACTCCTACCGGATGAAGTAAAGGTCATCATGATGCTTAGGTTAGAATGATAACTACCCTGTTGTGACGAGAGCAGATCAAATAATTGTGCAATGATTTCGTTTTTTATGTTGCATTGCAAGAAAATAAGCCATTTGATATGCCTTTGGCTATCAAGTGATGGACGTGCTGATCATTTTGCTAAACCAACTAGATGATCTTTGAGTTTGCAGAGAAAAAAAAATGAGGTATCTAAACTGAGATAGGATTTATTATGAGAAATTTCAATGCAAAATTGCACCGTGATAGTTATTTTATCTACTACTTTAAAAGAATTTTGAGCAGTGTGCATACTGTTCTTGAACTTTCTTAGGCAAATGTTCATTTTTCATTTTGTCGTAAGTTGCAAATAGGTTCCTGAAATTAGACATACAAAATGATTCCGAGGTTTACGAATGCAATTGGTTTTCTGGAATTAAAGGATAAAAAGTCTCCCTTTATTTTTTTGCTCATTATACATAAGAGAAGAGAAAACAGAACAAAAGAACTAAGTAGCTGCTTTTGCAAACAGCAACGCTCTCTAATCATGAGAGGGAAGTGAAATGCACCAAAACCTGGAGAATGGTATTCTTGCATATTGCTGCCATAAGACGTGCAACCTTCTTGTTATTTCCGGAAGCCCAATTGAAGCTAAGGATCTGAGCCAAGGAATTGGAGACAAACTATCTACAACAAGAGAAATTCTTGCTTCCTCCTATGTCTGACATCATTTTTACACTTCACTTGGATGCACTACCCTGGAGTAAGAAATAACACTTTCGTTAGAAGGAAGCAAGATTATTATTATTTTTTGTTGGGGGGAGGGGGTAAAAAGAGTTTCTAGTTTCAACTATAGAATTGATTGCAGAGAAGGGCTTTTAGAAATCACCACTCCATTGTTGTTTCCATCTGTTTGTTATTGGCTTATTGCTTTCATCAGGAATCAAATTCTTTTGGGCTCATTCAAACTTAGAAGTCCAAATGTCAATGGACTCAATCCAAGTGGCACAACAATTTTTTTTTTTTTGGAATACACATAAACTAATTTAATTCATATTTACATATACAATGAGATTAGTTTTTGTAACATAAACACCGGGCCTGGCTCATTTAGTTTTCTATACTCAAGTTCATGGCCTGGATTTTAAATCGAGTTTAAAATTTTGTCCAAATCTATTTTCAGCCTAATTTTATTGACATAAATTCATAATAAGTTACTTTGATTTGATTTTAATTAAGAATTTTTTTTTTTAGTTTGTATAATGTAAAGTCACCTCTGAACGTATATTTTTGAAATTAAGGTTAACTATTTTGCCAAAATTACTCTGAAGTTGTAAAAAAATTGGCAACTTGTATAAAATTGAATCTCGTGATTTTTTATTTTGAAAAGAAATTTACTCAACCTTTTCGATTGGATAATCAAAATTTGCGATGAAATCGGTGACCTAACCATGCGACTGGCTTTAACTTGTTTCGATTGTTACAATAAATAAAAGAGAAAATGGTGTTATAAAAGAAAAAGAGAAATAATATTTTTTGCATAAAAGAAAATTAGCCACAATAATGAAAAAATAAAAATAATATCTTCGTCTCGCATAAAATTTGATTGAAAATTTGTAATCAACCCTCACAGTCTGAGGGCACCCACCACAGCACGCAACGTAGAAATGGGACAAGGGATGGAGTGAAGAAGGGGTTACTGATTCCAACGGTCGCCGTTGAAGCTCTAATCGTCTGAGGGCAATTTTCTTTCTCTCAAAACAAAAGCAAAAAAATTCAGATGCGTAAAAGGTCCATGTTTCTTATGCAAGATTTCTGAAATTGATTCTAAAAAAAGTAGTTTATTTGCAAACATCATATTCATGATGGGCATTATGGAATTTTCTATGGTTCTCACTTCGAGTATGTAATGTTAGTATATTATACTTTGTGTTCTTTGTTTCGTGTTATGCACTCAGGTATAGCTTAAACTGCAAGTTTAGCTTTTTGGGTCAGGTTGAGGCCATAAAATTCAAATTGATTCAAGAATTTTTTTTATTTTTTATTTTTGGGTATGGTATATAGGTAAGTTGAAGATCATTCTCAGCAACAAAAAAGTCTCTAACTTTGCCCTCCCCCACTCCCCTAACCCTAATAATCATTTTGGTTAACATGAAGGTGATGAAACAAGTGTAGTTCTTTTGCAGCCCATGATTTATTTTAACATCCTTTCTCTCTCTCAGTCACGTGTTTATGCTATTCTACTTACTTTCAGGCATGTTTGAAGTTAATACAATGGACCAAATATCCAATCTGCCAAAAATCATCCTTCATGACATTCTTTCAAGGCTGCCAGAGAAAGATGCTGCTAGGACCAGTGTTTTGTCCAAGGCCTGGAGAGAAACATGGTCTACGTTTCCCATCTTGTCTTTTTGTGATACTAAAATTGTAGGGACGTTTCCCCAGAAAATGGAAGATTTTCTCAGGAAAAGAAACAACTTCCTTGATTATGTGAAGAGGACATTGCTAAGGTTCCATGACCAATGCTTAGCAATCAAAGAATTTAAGCTCGGTGTGAACTGTTTTGACCTGGAGTGTATGTCCCCTCATATTGATCTTTGGATGAAGTTGGCAAGTAAGAGTGGTGTTGAAGTGCTAGAGCTCTGCCTGCCTGAAGGTCCAGAACAGGATAAATGCTATATCTTGCCTACGGGTGTCCTTGAAGCCAAATCACTAAATAAGTTAGTGTTGATGGGGGGAATCAGAGTTGACCAAGCATTCCTGAATCATTCAATCAAGTTTTCCTCATTGCGAGTATTATCCTTGTGGCTTGTCCTTTTGGGAGATGAACAGGCAATTGAGAATCTCATTTCTAATTGTCCTTTGATGGAATATATAACTTTGAAGTGCTGTTCTGTATTGAACCCTGTGAGCATAGAAGGTCTACCAGAGTCTAGGACCTCTCGGTTGAAATCTTTAAGCATACTGGGTCTACCAAAGCTCAAGGGAGTTGATGTTCAAGGAATACAGGAGGTTTATGTTGATGCTCCAAGTCTTGAGAATTTATGTTATTGTCCTGCTGATTTACATGCGCCTTATAAGATGAATTTGGACAGGTGCAGAAATTTGAGAGGGTTATACTTATGGTCTTTGAAGAGTACTATTATCACAGACCAATGGTTTCTTGAACTGTTTCCTAAATTCCCTTTCCTTGAGAGTTTGAAATTTGTCAATTGCACTATGTCTGAGAGGATTAATATTTCAAGTGTTCAACTAAAGGTCTTGGAGTTAACAAATTGCTCTAACTTGAAGGAGCTCAACATTGATGCTCCAAATTTACTATCGTGTGGATATTGTGGTGATGGTGTCACAAAGCCTATTATGTCTTTTCTGAATAGTTCTAGTCAACTGGAAGTCAATGTTCTGATCCACATTGATTATCTAGATCTTTGTAACTTAAGGGAATTTATCCAAAACTTTAAACCCCAAAATGTTTTGGCATCGCTATCCCTATTTATCCATCAGCCAATTGTAAGTATAAATTAGCTACTTGATTGGTTCGTTCCATTTGCATATTTACCTATTTTGTTGATATGTACCTTGCATTATGTAGGATGAATTCAACCCAGAGGAATTGCAAGTTTTGTCCCCTCCCCCAAGCATCAAACACTTGGACCTACGTGCTGTTCCGAACAATGAAACTTTCTATTTGCCTCTTGTCAATAGCTTGCTTCGGAGTTGCCGCCCTGCAATTATTTCAATGAGCTTGCATTCTTTTTTCTGCAGCAGAGCATTCATTGAGGTATGTCATTGTCTCCAAATTCTGTATTTGTTTCTTTCATTTAAAACTGTGCTTCCAGCAGTGAGATTCATACACATTGTGGATACCTTTTCTAATGGAAGAAGAAAAGCTTGTCTTGCCATGTTTTCATTTTATATCAGACACGTTGCATTTATGCTTAAAAGGCTTTTTATCAATAGTGTTATGTGGAGCTTCTAACTTAGATTGTTATTTGTCTAAAACTACAGTTTTTCTATGGGATGCTAATGGGCAGAAACGAGGACGACTGCTATTGCAGTTCTGATTGGTGGCATGGCTTGAAGGATGTCAAAGTCACAAGCTCTATCAAGACCGATGAGAATGTTGATTTTAAGACCATGTTAGACGCATTGCCAAGTTTTGCAGCTCAGGAAAATGTTAGCTTTAGGTTAGAATGGTAATTATGTCGTTATCATCTGATAGACATGCTTATTTAGAAGTTTGATGTTGCTGTAGAATAAGATGTGCATCCTTCTTGTTCTATCTGGGAGTCCAATTAAAGCTCAAGGATCTGAAGCCGAGAAACTAGATGAAATATAAATTGCTCAGCTAAACTGAGAATTAGCCCTTTCATGTTGGCCTTAATTACATTATTGGACCTGATGGTTTAATGAAATGATTTTTGTTGAGTGAAAATTGGAAAAAACAGGTCAGAGACATGTTATGTTTGTCTTCTATGAAGACCTCAGAAAGAAGATTTTGTGTGGACTTCAACTTTGAAATGAAATTTTGAAATGTTAGAATGAGTTGTTTTTATCTTTGTTTTTGATGAATCCAGTTATGGATTAAGGGAAATGCCAAACAATCCCCAGGAAAGGATAGAACTCGTGGAAAAGAAACAACTTCCTTAACCCTCTGGACAGCACATTACAAAGTTTCCGCAACCAACGCTTAGATTTGAACGAATTTAAGTTCACGATGGCATAAGTGAACAACACCATAGGTTCCCCCGTCCCGTATGGATTTTGGATAGAGTTGGCAAGTGAATTTGGTGTTGAGGAGGTGCTAGATAGTAGATACTAGCTTTTGGTTAAAATGATAGTCATATAGTTATGACCATACATAGAGGCAAAAATTAGGTGTCAAATTGAAATTTCTGGAAGATGAAAGTTATATTTCACAAAAAAAAAAAAGACTAAAACTAGGAGGTAAAAATTGATTTTTAAGATTTTGGAGGACCATGGCCCTTACCACCAACACTGTTCCGTCCCTATATACACATAAAACTCATGACTATCTAAATGAAAAATAAAGAATAAACATCTATTCCAGCTAAAGATATAAAACATCACATTAATTATTTATTTATAAATATGTAAATATAAATGACATTAAATTGATTATTAAAACTCGCATTTTTGTTATAAATTTAATCTTTAAAATAATATCAAATTAGTTTTTAAATAACTAAATTAATAAAAAATTAATTTGATATCGCTATTAACTGAAAAATTAATATAATGTCTAAAAAACTAACGTAATATTATGTATATTTTTAAAAAATAAATATTTACTAAAAAAGAAACAACCAATTCACGTACAGTGACATTGATTCGGTCAAAGACACTAGTACTGGTACTACTGTATGCACTATACCGCTCAAAATTCCCAATCAATAGCGCAACTCAAATAGTTGACACTTGACACGCTCACCTCTTAGCCACTTCACTGTACCAATTGGTTTCTGCTGGAAAGTTAGAGCTTGAAAACGAAGGATGGATCTAAGCTCCAGCATTTGCCAATTGATCGCTTTCAAAATGCTTAAAGGCTAACACTATTCGTAAGACAGTCATTGCAGGAAAAAAATTTAGCTTAGGTTAACACAGTATTAAATTGTCTTGAATCAACGTAAAGTCTCTTGTCTCAACCGTATTTCATATTAATCTCTTCTCTTGTCTCGACCGTATTTCATAAAATTAATTTCTTCATCACTGTCTCCTTAAAATTAATCGAGCAAAAACGTAATTTGATTTACCCAAAAACATAAAGTATTATCCAAAACTAACTTATCATGTAATTATTCTTTTCAATAGCTAAATCCAAATCCAAAACCCCAACATTTGTGATTGGCCCAACAAGGGTATAACAGTCTGAACAAAAATCGTCATGGTTGAATCGCCACCTCTGGTACCTGACTTATCCTCTAGCCGACATGGACTACATTAATTAGAGGAGGGAGCAAAGCCATATCTTATTTCTTGGTCATTTGGTTGGAAAATATGTGGTAAGCCTTGTCAAAGCTCACGTCAGTTGTCTTTGAAATGCAAGTTTGAAATTCACCAGGACAATTCCAATTTTCCCCTCTCATTCAATGATGGGCACCGATAAACAAATGAAACATTGACATCTCAAGGTAATTGATGTTATGTCCATCCATTTGATTACAAAAATACACCTTTTTCTCCGTGCGTGGGGACAACTTAAGACAATTTAATCAAGACCTTCTTGTTTGAGTAATTATACTTAGACAACGCTGAAATCACTAGTACACAGCTCACAAATATGGACAACTTAAGACAATTTAATCAATACCTTCTTGTTTGAGTAATTATACTTAACACTGATATCACAAGTACACAGCTCACAAATATGGCTCGATTGAGTTTAAGATGGGAGTAAAAAAAATTAAGTCCCGCCGCAACTTAAATTCAAACTCAAATGGAGCCATATCTACCATGAAAGTAGCCTTTTTCTTTTTCTTTGTTTTTCTAATATTTTTACAACGCCTTCTTTCTTCAGTTTGCCAAATTGACTTGGCAACCCCACACATGTGCAGGGTCGTTAACGAAATGGTAACTTGGAGAATATAGTGGTCCATATTAAACACATCATGGTATGTGGCCCATGAGAGCCCACTTGAGAATTAAGATGATCGAACATCCATTAAAGAACAGACACGCCTTGATCAAACAGACGATCAATTATGGGTTCATATTAAGCTAGAATTTGGTGCATTCTTTTGAGGGATCTTGGCAAGCCATTCACTAAAAAATATGCCGATACCTAGAATGAACACAATCCCAATATATTTTTGCAGAAATCCATTGAAAAAGCTAAACAACACTGGAAAGCTGAAGACATAAATTTGAATCCTAAGGAGTTAATTTACAGAGATTAAAGAATGTTAAATAACACCCAAGTTTACTCCGTTTGGTTTTGAAAAAGTTAACAGGAACACGGGAATGATCAGTGACCAAGTTGGAAACGTAAGAATAAAGAAACAATATGCAGGGGAGGGGGGCGTTGTTCCTTGTCAAGCCCTCCATTGACAAGGTACAAACAAGATATAATTCAAACAGTGTACTTTAAATTTCCCCATATTCCCTCAAATATCTAATGCACAACAACTTGTCATGTAGATTTCCATATATCCATGGATGCTTGAAAGCTATGCAAAAACATACCAAATTACAAGTGTAATATATATATATATATATATAGATTTGGCAACACTTCCCCTACGTGATGACGACAGTCACTATAATAACATTCACATTCCTCCCTACTACCCCCACGAAAAAATGACTTCCTTTTTTCTTTTCGTTTCCACCATTGATAAAATTGAACAACACCAATCACAAGCATATGAAGAAACCAAAAGAAAAGTAAAAAAAAAAGCCTTTACCTAAGGGATGCTACCTTAGTGGCCTTCTGGTTTGTGATTCTCCATAGCATGCTATCAATAGGCTTGAGCAAATTATATAACTCTTTACACAACCATAGATAGTGTCATAGTGTCTAAGTAGAAAGATCAGAATAATCAACACAATTGGGAGGGTGGATTAAGCCAGAAAGGTTCAGTTTTTGACTCTGCTTCTACTGAAAGCTTGAGCCTGGAGTGTATATTGCAAGGTCAGACCACCCATTGTTACCATTCCAACAGCTTGAATCACCATTTTGCATACCCAGAAAGCTCTCTGAACTGCCATTACTCTGCATTTGCAACCCCGGGTTTCTACCCGAATCCGAATTCACCACCGGGCCAGAACTCACATTCTCCCCAAATTCACCCATTTGCATCATTTTTAGACTTGACCCACTTGAATTCAGACCCTCCAATAGGCTCCCCAAATGCCCATTTGATGCCAGAAGGGAGCTGAAACTCCCACCAATGTTTAGCACTCTCCGGTCATGATCAACCGGGCTAGTGTAAACCCGGGCCGGGTCAGCCTCTGGAGCTGTAGCCTGTGCTGCAAAGGTGGCCGAGGAAACTGAAGGCGATGGAGAAGATGGTGCAGAGCGTTTGGAGTTGCTGGATGATCGTTTTGTGCTCTTTCTGCTTCCACCCCCAACTGGGATGTTTCGCAAAGTGCCACCTTTGGTCCAATACCTTCTGCAATTCTTGCAAAAATGGCGTGGCTGGGAGAGGTTGTAGTTGTTGTAGTAGCAGAATTTGGTGTTTGTGGAGTCACAACGTGGGCATTTAAGTTGTTCTTGTTCAGGAAAGTGTGATTTCATGGGTTGGAATGCTGTTGGGTCTTGCATCCTTCTATGCCCAAAAGGACTTGTATTTCAAGCACTTTCTGTCCCTTGTGGAAAGTATTATAGGAATAGCGAAAATGGCTTTGATTAATTTGACAACAAAGTTCAAAACTTTCAAGGGATTGAGGGCTTGTGTGTGGTTTTAGGAAGAAAACTATCAAGTTAAGAATAAGAAATGAGTGGTAAATGGCATTCAAAGGCTTAAGGGGTGTGGTTGGTGTATCGAGATCTAAATTGAGCTTCAGGAAAACTGGGTTGTTAGCTTTTGAAGATGTGAAGTGGCAAATAGGTTATACTACTACTACTAAGCAGAAAGTAAAAAGAGGACAAAAAGGTGGGATTTTTTTTCTGACCCTGAAATGGATTTTGGTAGAACAGACTAAAATCACATGAAAGTTTTTCTATCTAGAAGCAATTCCACAGAGTTGTTTCAAGATATACCAGCTCAGGTGATAGAAAAGGTTACATGCATATGGATATAAGGGCCAAATGCAAAGAACCTTCCCTTCTTTGCTTGGATTTCTATGGTATGGAGGATACTGATTGAAAAATGCACACGGATTAAACCGGGTTCAGGTGAAAACATACAGGATTCAAGAGGAAAGGGTAAAGATATTTTACTGGGAGAGTCTGAAAATCTTTATGGAGATGAGCTATCTCTCAATTTGTCCACCAGAGCGAGGACGAATAGCCCAGACTTCAAATAGAACGAGAATACTGCTCTCTCTCTCTCTGGAAGGATTGGCTTGAATCTTGAGCTTTTTCTGGCTGCTAGCTACATGTACAGATTTTTTGTATTTTTAATTCATCTAACTATGATTTTACTTATTAATATTATAAGTTAGACAAAGATATCAGATCTTATATCAAGTTTTGGGTGTGGTAATAAATAATTACACTTTTAAGGTGAGAATGGGAGCTCAAATCTTAGAGGTCGCGCTTAAAATATCAGGTCATATATTAAGACAAGACATTCTTATGTGAATCAGGTGTAATGTAAGACTATTCTTTTATACTCTAATGGTAAATACATGTGACGTTAATTATATGGAATATTATTATCCTTTATTATTCATATACCATTAACATTACAAAGAATAAATCTATATATATAATATTCTTATATCTACAGATAAACATAATTTTTTCTTTTATTTTAATTGTTAATCAATTCCTTCAGCTTATCACCCGAATCCATAACCAAAATTGAACTGGAAAAGTAATAATAAAATAAGGATGAAAATAACGTAATTAAAAAAAAAGGAAGTTATAAGAGACAAATAGGAATATTAAGGGGAATTAGGGTATAACAAGTAACAACACAAATTCCTATGGCAATAGACAAATCAACACGTTTATTCTTTAATACTATAGAGTCCTTTTTTTATTATATTTGTTTGTGATAATAGAATGTTTTTGTCAAATTAATTAACCCACCATCACCAACCACAAAGAACAAGTATCAACTAATAATCTAATATCTAATATATAATATAATAATAAGAGGGACTTGACCGACACTTATCCTCAAAGGTTGAGACTAGAGGGTTGAGTTGAGATGTGATGAGCCACAGCTTAAGCTTAACTATAGCGAGCCAAGCCAGCCGCATGGGACCATGGGTCATGAGACTGAGCCGCCGCCAGCTAGTGGGCCACGACAGGCTCGCGTGCCAACAAAGCAAGCATGGCATCATTTGGGTTTCTACACAATATCAGAACCGTTGAATCTTATGCAAGCTAATCTGGAACGTCAAAGTGTGAAGAACGGGAATGCTCCATTGCATTGCGTTGCGTTAAGTTACCGTCACCCCCACCCCCACCATTTCCAGTGTCACCCGCAACACGTGGCGGAACCCCCTCTCAGTGGTATAAACAAGCACTAAACCTTTACGGGGCATTACTTTAAATTTTTTTTTTTTTAGGGTATCGGTATTTAGGGTGAGTTGTCTAATATTCATTAGTTGTTATTTATATTGAATAAACTTTTTAACATTTATTGTGAAACAAACAGTCAATAACTTATTGATAACTCACCCTGAATACTAAATCCATCAGATACCATAACAACTCCCAAGAAAAATAAATATTAAAGACACAGGTGGGTGAGATGATCATTGATCTGAGAAAAGGTAGTTGTCATTTTGATGATATGATGATGATGTGGAACAATATGGGTCCCACAATTTTGTCTTTGAATTGGCTATCTTTCGAGATGGGTCATTTTCATTGGCGAATCGTAAATATTTGACTCGTCTATATGATATGGAAAAGATAAGAGGAAAAGAAAATTGAATTTATTTTTAAGTAAGAGAAGATAATACAAATCCAAGTAGAAATGTGGCATAGACTTGCAAAAGAAAAAATAGGTGAAACATTATACCTTTATATTAGGCTTTAATTTTGATTTATTATTAATTTGAAATTTTTTAATATTGTTATTTAATTATATATTATTATATTATTAAAAAAGTTTTATTATCATAATAATTATTTAAGAAGATTTTTAACTTGATTATTGTTATTTTTTAAATTTATTATCGAAATACTGTTGTTTTGAAACATATTACTTATTTACTGCTATTTTTGTCACATAAGAATCCCTCATGTGCCATGTAGGATACGCCAACGCATTTAGCGTATCCTACATGGATGCGTCAATATATTTAGCGTATCTTTCGTAGATACGTCAAAAGCGTTTGGTGTATTTACTTAAAAATAATAATAATTTTTTACATAACAAAAACAGTAATAGATAAGTAATATGCTTTAAAATAACAATATTTCAGTAATAAGTTTTAGAAATATCAGTAATCAGGTCAAAAAACCTAATTTGGGAAGCTTAACTCTTTAATAATGTGCTAAAAATAATTAAATGACAGTATAAATTTTTTTTTATAATAACAGTTGATCAAAATTAAATTCTTTATAAATCGTTATTGTTTCTAACCTTAATTATTTGTTATTATTTTAGAGATTTAAAAATTAAATGTATAAATGAAAGTTAAAGATACTAATAACTGATGTAGTTATATAACATTTATTAGTGGTGTATTATTATTTTATATAAAGTAAAGTTAAGATTTAAGGTATGATCAGAAAAATAAATTTGAAGGAGAATAGATAAGTAATTTTTTATTTTGAATGAATACTTATTTTATTTGAAAAATTGTTAAAATAAGATAAATAAAATGAAATATTATTATGTAATTTTTTATTTATTTTATAAATATTCTTATAATTCTTTTAATTTAAAAATAAAAAAAATTATCTTTTTTTTTCTTTCAAACTCCTTTATGAAGTAATTATTAGATAGGTATAGTCTATTATAAATATTTTATTCAACAATTAAGATATGTAAAGTCACTTTGAGAGATAAATATATTTAAACATAACTTACAAAATTTTATACATATTTAATATTAAATAAAATATTTATGATAAATTGTGCCTACTTAATAATTTTTCCCTCTTTGTGCCGAATCATTAATTATTTATTTTTGTAAATATTTTATAATTTTTTCATCCGCTCCCGTTCGTTTGTCTTACTTCTCTTTCAAACTCCATCCTCAAACATATAATTAAGAGTGATTAGGGGTCTCACCGGATATTGAATTTAATTCATCGAACGGCTCCGATTAAGAGATAGGTGATGATGAAGGCAGGACCGTCTGGTTGAGCACTAGTAGGAGTGGGCCCACCTTTAATCCGAGAGAAATGATTTGTGCTTATAAATCCAAGGGCTAGAATTTGATTTGGTTAATGGATAATGGATAATGGATTAGGAATAGGATGGAAGAGAAGCACTGTGCTCGTGCACCGCAAAACTGAAGGATTAGGGGGTGGCCCCCACCTACTATTAAGCAGTAGTGATGAAATCAGCGACACGTGTGCTGTATGATTATGAAGGATGTGCTCTCTCTCCTCACTCAGCCCACCACTCAACATTTTACACCTTTTCTGTAACCAGTAACCACACCACGTCTTCATCATCACCTTCTCGTGAATCATGAATTCACGATCATCTCTCTTTGTCTAGTAACAGTATAATACTAGCATACGACCCCAATGAAAGAACAGAATGATGATGGATACTAATGAAGCTTTTCTCTTTGTTTAGACTTTACATAGAACCAATCAGTTGAAGCAATTATATAGCGGTAATAGTTCCTTCTATCGAAGCAATTGCAAAGAAAATAATGAGTTATAAAATATTTATATAATTATTTATTTTATAATAAATATTTAAAAATTTATTAAATATAACTAATAACTAACTTGAATAACTATACAAAAAAAAGGTATTAAAATAATATCCTATTATACTACTAAGAAACACAAATATTGGACTCATGTTTAATATCAATGAATATTGGATAACTCTATTTACCATCTTTATATTCTTAAGTATTTTATTGTATATATATAGATGTTATTATTGTTACTTATAAAAAAATAATCCAAGTGGTAAGTAAACTTAAATTTAGCGATTGAAGTGCCTTTACAATGTCAGAAAAGAATAATTTTAATATTTAAAACGAAATTAATCTCACACAAAAATAATATAAAAATATCCTGATAAAAAAAAATGCTAGTTAGTATTTGATTCCAAGATATTTGATAGCAAAATATCTTGCATAGAAGAACAAAATGCATCATTTTTTGTCTCTCACAATGTGTCCAAATGTCTAGGAGGTGTAAGATTAATTATGATTCGAATGTGTGATAGTGTGGTGTTGACCACAAAGTTTTTTTCAGTAACTTTCGAGCCCTATACTTCATCCAAAACACATCTTATTATCTTTATTATTATCTCTCTAAGGTGCGAGGAGACTATAAATGATTTAGCTATTTCCATACAAAACTCATCTAGGACCTGAACAGAGAAGCTAATAAGCTGAGTAATTAAAATTTCTCATTTAGAATATTTGATTTTGGATTTAGTGTAAAATTTGCATTATCATTCGGTCGTTAAAAGAGTTTATTTATCATAACAATTACATAAGAAGTCAAATTTATTTAATAACTTATTAACACATCATTAAATGACACTGTAAAAAACTTTAAATAGATTGAATTTTGATTAATTTTTAATATAAAAAATTTACACTATCATATAATTATGTATTGATAAGTTATTAAAAAAAATTAATTATTATTATAACTAACTAAGAAGTCTAACTATTTTAATAGTATATTAACATATTATTTGATAACAATATAAAATTAACAGTAAATTAAAATTAAACTCCGAATTTAAACTCAAAACTTAATCTTAAGTAAGACATTTGATTCCTCTTATCATAACTATAATCGTGCCTAGACATTAAGAAAAAAGCACTCACAATGGTGGGAGAGTGATTAATGATGTTGCATAATAACAGCTATTAGTGACTGAAAGAAAAGAAGAGGGAGCATAGAGAGTTAGTGGAAGTGAGGAGGCAATAGAATAGCTACAAAACTAAAAGTGTGAAACAATGCGTGTGAGAGTGAGAGTAGCGGCGTGAGCGTCGTGTCATGTCCGTGTCCTTCCCCCGTCCAACACGCCGCAGACGGAGATGGCGTGCACCAACGCTAACCCTATTAACTTCCCATAGTCTTTAGTCTTTGCCCTTCACTACCTACCTTACCTCTCTAGTCTCTACAGTTCCCTATCCTATTTGGCCTTTCAAGCATTTGATATGTTTTAAAATATATATATATATATAGTATTATATCAAAATTATTTATATAAGTTTACATATAAACTAATTATTTTACCTATTTATTATTTTCTTAGATATTATTTGTTGGTAACATTCTTAGATATTATTTGTATCACATTATGTTTTCCAAATTTTGTTCTAGCGTGATGAATAAGTAAGTTACTTGATTAGCTTGCATTATTAATGATTACCGTGTGTGACTGTGATGCTTGAAGTATACACTTGCGGAGATTCAATGTAGAACTAATCCATTACCTCAACTCCTGATTTCACTAGAGATCATAATCACCATATTACTCTTTTCCCTTTTCTCTAATCAATTTATGGTTTGGATTCTTCCCCAATACAAACCGGACTTGGGGAAAAGAATTTTTTTTTTTACTTCTTATGGAAAGTATTTTGAAAACTGTACGCCAGATGTTTGCGTTGATAAAAATCCACACAAATTAAACACCTTTCGTTGCCAATTAAAGTACATCCTTATATACACAAGATAATGACAGTTTTACATAGAGAAAGAAAGTTAAAAATAATTTAAATCATTCTAAAAGAATTTAATAAGCTTTATTAAAACGAGTGTAAATTAAAATTTTAAAAATATCACTTAGATAAGATATGACATGGGGTGCCAAAAAATTAATATGAAGAAACAAGATATCACATATGCTACTATTTGGGATTCTATCATACCAGAGTTTATTTATTAGATAATGCTGGAGAATCGGCTCACTCAAAGACTAAAAACCTAACGAATCGAAAAAGACCAGTTAGGATTTTGAGAACTGTTATGGATGTGTATAAAATGAAGCAAGCCTCTTCATATATATTTGATAAGAAAAAGAAGGAAAACAAAACATCACATAAAAAAAAAAGGTTCATTTACTCTACTTAGCAACGACCTTACAAACGATGAAAAGCTACTAAAACAGACATTCAAGTTAAAAGAAGAATAATTTTATATCTTCCTAATGAATCTTCTTAATAATTTTCTTAATTATTTAAAGAAGAAAATATTAAATATTTTTTAGGTTTTTAAGATATTAAATGTTTTTACTTTTTTATTTAATATTTAATATTTTAAGCAGTGTTATTACTGGACTAGATAAGACGGTCTGACTATGAACCGAATACTTAGACGGTTATGATTCAATTTTATAATCGAATTTATGGTCAGGCCATTTTGAACCGATTAAAACTGGTCAAAATTCGATTGAACCATTAGATTCATTTGATTAAACCAACTGACTATTAATTTTTTTAAAAAATAATTCAATGTTTTTCACATTTTATATATATTCTCATATATTTTATATTAATGTTACATGTAGATTATCCTTAAAACTTCATCTGGTTTGACCAATCGATTTAAGTAGTTAAATTTGAATCGAAAGTCTTACTAATTCACTCTTTGATTCAATTTTAACAACATTAATTTTAAGTAATTAGAAAAATGTTATGAGATATATATATCATTACTCATATTAGAAATCCTAAGAAAATTCAGGGTGGAGGCAGGAGGCACAAACTTTTTGAGGCATGTATCCCATGTGCAATTTTGCCTTGCAAGTTGGCTTTTCCACATCAAGAAGTCACATACTTCCTACTATCTTGTAGGGACAAGAATAAACACAAATCATTTTTCACTAGCTTCAAGTTAGCCATCTCACTCCTCTCGACGTTTCATTACTTCTCTTTCTTACATTACCACGAGGAGGGAAATAACATGGACTCAGGAGTCCTTGACCTGGTCTGCTGTTGCAGTAGTTGACGGACACTGGGGCTACATCTAGGCATGGTAATTTTATCCGGCGGTATTCGTGAGTAATACATGTTGCTAGGCGGGTTTTAAAGGATAATTTTCTTCTTGCGAGAAAGTAAGGATAAATTTTTTAACACCTATTTATTAAATGAAATAAGAGTTATTTTTCCCGTTCTTGCGAATATTTGATATATAAAATTATTAAAATAACTTTAATTAATGTTTTGATTTGAGTGCTAATTGTGTTGACTGGATTTAGTGTTTGAAATTTTAGTATTTTAATAATACTAGATTGTTATAGTATTATTATATTGTGATTGAATTTAATTTTTAGAATTTATTTCAAGAAAATTATATTGTTATTTTTATTTTAAGTATTTAAAGTTGTTAAGTAAATAAATTATGAGAAATTATGATATTAGAGAATGTTTCATTTATTCTATTTTTTTAAGATAAATAATTTAAATTCTTTAATGATTTAATGAATATATATAAATAACCATAGGTACTCATCTATTTACAAAAGAAATTAAAAATAATTATCCACAATCACAGATATAGATATTCATTTGCGAGATGGGAGATGCCCGTCCTATTGCCATCCCTAGCTACATCATGGACTTAGCTAACAAGATTCCATTGGCAACCCCATCAAAGCACATCTTTCGCACGAACGTATGTTCATGCACATATAAATTTGATGGATCTGTGATGTACGTTTCAGATGGAAGCATGAGTGTCATAGAAGATGTTTCGCAGATGGAATAGAAGATCTCAATCCATTGACAGTGACCTAGAGCTACATTTTAACTAAGGCGAGTACATATTCTTTTCCTAGTACTAGTATGCGTGCAAAAGATGTTCTTTCCAATAAAGAAGGACAATTTAAAGGAGAATATGATTCTTTCTGCGACTCTCCATTAGGTTAGTACATCACAGCAGTACATTCCGTACTGCATTTTGCCAACATACAGTGCAGATACCCAGAGAATACCGTCAGTAACAACAATATCCTAGTGTGAAACAAGCTCAGCACAATGTGCTTGATTTCAATTGGATTTGAAAAGCACCATTGCTAGAAGCTTCTCAAATATTTCATAATCCATTAGTTAAGATCATTAGATAGTTTCCCAAAATTCCACGAGTGGCCATACCCACAAGGCAAAGGAGAATTATTAATTCATGATTTAAAAATAAAATAGCCTTGAAGCAACATGAATCTTAAGTTCTTAACCAATTTCAGATATTATTATGCTCGCCACATTTACTGACTTGTCATTTTCAAACTTTTCAAATTATCAAAACCAAAACATATTGTATAAAACTGGATCAATGACCTTTAAGTTCCTAAATATAACAATTTCAACAATCAAGCTAATAGCTGTCTGGTCTAGGAGCAGTTTCACTTAAACATAGTAACCCGTGAATGTAAATCCTCTGCCCACAATCTCACTCTCACCCCAACAAAACCACTCAAGTCCAAACAGAGCAGCAATGCCAGCCCGGCATTCTTTACGTTTGGTTCTTGCCTGATCTTCAATAGGTTCTTCGCATACTTCAGTTCCTTCCAGAATGCATCATAACGATAAGGAATACTGCAGCAAATAAGCAGCAAGTTCAACAGTTGATCAAATTGAAATACGTAAATAAACAGAATGAGTAGGCAAAGTTTATATTGAGTATATGTGTGCGTAGGATTCAAATGCTGGACGAAGAAAATTGCCAAGTGCCACAAAAAATTACTGGATGACACAGTACCTTGAAAATCGAAAACATAAAATTTGAGTAAGAAAAGGAAAAGCAATGCATCAATCCATGGTATTGACTCAAGATCCAGATATGCTTACCACATTCCTTTCAAATGATACATTCCTTGCTGAGAGTAGTTATGTAACCTAACTAGCTACCTCCCTTTTTGTTTTAAAGAAGTTCCTGTAAGCTTTTAAAATAAAAAATTATTAAAAGAAATAACACACTATAACATTCTAGAAAATGTAAGCAGACTGCATTGCAACGAATTTTTTATTTTTTTAAGTGTAGAAAAGAAGAAGGTAGATATTAAAACATTGCATATTATTACCTCATTAATAATCGAAGTGCTGGTCCAACTTTCATTAAAAGAAGTCGGTCCAACCGTAGAGTCTGTTTGTTTGAGATTGTCTCAAACGTAAGCAAAATTTCCAAACGTTGAACGAAAACCAATGAACGTTTAGATGAAGCTCTATTTTATTTTCTTTGCGTAAACGCACTTTGTGTTTGAGAAAATCTCATACAAACATGCGGATAGTAATTTAAACAATCTTCATCAAATATTATTGGGCTGTCGAAACCATTGAATGGCTGCTGATATTTTGTCATAGTAGTTATCTAAATGGGAACGTTTTTATTGGTTGATTACAAAGGAGGTCCGAAGACTTGGCAAAGGGAAGAGAAAGATAGGCTAAAATATATGCATGGCAGCTTGGATGAAGTAATTATCAATCAGACTTAGTAACTTACAACTCTTACTATTAGTTCTTTTATTTTTACCTTAACGCAAAGGCTTGCTAATGGCACATTTAGTTCCTGTTCAGTAGCCACTTCTATAATAAGTGCAAACATTTTGAAAAACATGTTAAGTTGTTATAAACAGAAAATTGTGTCCTAGTAGTGAAACAACGGAAAAAAATGTTCAGTAACCGAAATGAAAAATATTAGCCAGAGATTAGGGAGAAATCATGAGGCGGCTTCAAGTTCTTAAGTTGGTGGTCAGAATGGACGAGTCGAATCATCCGAGTTTGTGTCAAAGTTCAAAGATGTCAAGTCATGGTGTGGAGCTGCTGCCATTGTTCATAAAAAAAATAATCGAGCCGGGTAATGAAATTGTAAATTGCTTTGTAATAACCTAGCATAAAGGGTTTATCCTTCTATGAAGAAAGAAACAATCAAAATCTAAATCAAAAGTATCACATTTTAAGAACAGAAATCAGAGTAGAAAGAAAAGTCCAAACATACTTGTGTGACAACCAGCAAATATTGGAGGCTTACCACTAGAATGTCAGGTTGCAGAGACAATCCAGTTTATCCTACATCATTGCAACCTAGAATTATTACTTCCATTGGCAGTTTACACAAAATTGACCGTGTGCAGCAAAAATTAGATTTTGAAACATTGTCAAATTAAATTCCAACACAAATAATCAATGAAAAAATGATGCACTGCAGGTTTCAACTGCTCCATCCCACAAGACATCTGAGCAAAAAAAAAAAAAACTACATTTTATCTTTATCCTAGTGGCAGATATTGAACATCCTTTAGTATCTGTTGTAGGAGAGCTACAATCACATTTTCTTCTTCACTTGCAAGCCAAACACAATTGGAAACATTGACTGCACCTTCTCTTTTAGAAGAAGATACATAAAAAGGGGGAAAGAATATTAGGGTCGGAAGGAGTGAAACGGAAAAAAAGAGATGCTGCCCATCCAGAAACAAAATAAGGTCTGCCTACCCTGGAATTCGGAACAGCCACTTCTGGATCTTTTTCTAAAAGCTCTTGCTAAAGATTCTGAAGGGCACTTGTAGTGTGAGAGTTAATGTAGCCTCCAACTCAATGGCCGGTAAGAAGGGAAAAGAAGCCTTCTCCACAGCAACCCAAAAACACGTTAACCAAGCAAACACATGTCCTCTTCAATCATCTTTCCTTACGCATAGTACATGTACAAGCTATTTGCAGCAGCACAAGCAATTGAATTTTCAGTTGGGTGCCATGCTAAGTGCAGCAACTTTGTTGTGAAATCAAAAGAATTCCCATTAGCATCAACACCAGTGCTTTCCACTCCTGTTCAAGATTACCAAATATTGGAAGTCTGGATATATACTATAATAAGAACAAGAGATATCATGAAATCTCACTCAGTCAGACAAAGGGAATTAAATAGAAAACTAACCGCGTCTTACAACTCGTGTTATACTGTTTCCCAGTGATCTAGAAGGCCTTGAAGGCGTCGGAACTTGCCTTCTGAGGGAATGAAAATGTTAATATAAATGCTATGCCTAACAAAACCACTCCTGGCGTTTGAGCTTTGCATAAAATTACCTCATTGGATTTTTACTGGCTTCCAAAGTTGTAGCCTCAGTACTTCCCGGGGAACAGCCAAACACACGGAATAGATTGCTGGTGTCAAATGAAACAAAATAGTAAGATGCAGGCTAAACAATTTCAATGATAAATGAACCACAAATGGGTTAAGTTTGTATCACAGACCTGTAAGAACCAGTTGCTACACGCAATCCATCACCACTCAGACAACACTCGAACTTATCAAAAATTGAATCGTTTTCATATAAATCACAAAGCTACACATTCAAACAAAAAAATCATAGCCAGTTATGACTCAATAAATAAGCAGAAATTCATGGTTCATCACTTATCTAAACAAAGGAATCTAACCTTAGGTCTTAAATACTCGTGAACCTGGTATGTCGCGACTGGGCCAGAATCCATATTAATGTCCCATAACTGGCAAACAAGTAAAGATGAGTAAGATGAGATGAAAGTATGAAACTTGAGGGGTTTAGAACATAATAAGCAGAAGCTATCCAAACAAAAAGTCAGAAATGAAAAATATAGCATGCTCTCCCTACCCAACAACTGAATGTTCATGAAACAGAGACCTAAATCACTAATAATTTAAATAGAAAGACCTTGCTCATGGAACTCAACAACAACAGCAACACCCAAGCCTTATCCCACAAGGTGGGGTCTGCTACATGGATCAAACAATGCCATTATATAAGCAAGAATCATACTACTAGACCAAATGCTCAAAGCTCATGGAATTCAATTCAATAAATTTGAAGTATCCCCATCCGAAATACTGTTAAAAGCTTTAATGACAAAATGATGGATATTGGAATTATAAGGCTTCAAACCTTTAGAGTCATGTAATCACGACTAAGTATGTATCTTCCATCCTTCCCAAATTTTATGTCTGAGATAGAAGCAATAATCTCTGTGAAAAATGATCTGGACCCAGGGGCCTCCTGTTCCTCAAATCTGTACCAAAGGGTATTGTTTGTTAAGACTTAAGAGTCTACCAGGCATAAGAAATTACATAAATGTATATGTATAATAGGCTTCAGAAAAATGCTTGTGTTCGTAAGCAACATTTTGATTGTCCCCGCCAAGAAGGAAACAATCATCTTCATTCCTGTAATTTTGCCTACCATCTCAACATTTGTTAAGAAAGAGTAAGCCACAAGGGGAACAACCCTTTTTCTTTTGGTGGCAGGAGCAGGATATACATTTGTTAAGAACCAATAAGATTACCACAAAAGAAAACAAGTAAAAGATGGGCTTACAGTTTTGCATGAGAATCACATAATGCTGACTGCCGCAAGTCAACAAGCCGAATTGAACCCTTTGAACTGCTATATGCCAAGGTATTACAATGTGTAGGGTGGAATTCTGCTGATGTTATAACCTCTGCAATAATAATATCCAGGGTCAAGGCTCAACCAAGACTATCAGAAAAGGATGAAGCTGGCAAAAATAAGTATAATAGTTAATGCAGTTTGGCATTACATATAAAGGCTTGTCATCCACAAGACTTCCTTGTAACAAGCTAGATTGGATCTATTAAAAGACTAGAAACAATGTCATTAATAGTTTTTTCATCCCTTTGAAGTAAGTTTAAATTCAAGAAAAAGCAAATTTTAGCCTACATAAACAGTTCACATAGAGCAGCAAAATAAGTTTCATCCTTCAAATGAAACACCACTGCTTAAATGAGATATTATTTTTTCCTAGGTTAGACTCCAAAGGTCCATGAATCTTTTTCTTCTGGTTCTCTCTCTGCATTGTCCATACTCTTCCTTGTGATCTTTTTCTGCTCCACCCACACTCCGAGGTTAAGAAATGTCCTAATAAATGTGATCAGCACTTTATCAAACTATGACAAACTTCACAAAAGGATACCAAAATAGTGACTGCTTTTTTGGCAGTGAAGAGTGAAGGTTCACAATTTCTCTGTTATCAATGAAAGATTTTGTTAGGAAGCCACTTGTCACTAAGGCGTACAGAAGAAAGAAAGAGACCCATAGTAGGGAATCACAGTCCCACATGAGCA
Source organism: Styphnolobium japonicum (assembly GCA_023212625.1). Classification (NCBI taxonomy): domain Eukaryota; kingdom Viridiplantae; phylum Streptophyta; class Magnoliopsida; order Fabales; family Fabaceae; genus Styphnolobium; species Styphnolobium japonicum. The sequence continues at coordinate 4,419,463 of JALBWW010000007.1, read as the reverse complement.
GTGAGGAGAATGTGAGTGCCAATCATTGTGACGGGAGGAATTTGTAACCACCTGCACACATGGCAGGTGAGGTAGTGGAGTAGGGGATGGTTTCAGTTAGGAAAGAAGAGAATAAGAAGGGGGAAGGAGGGAGAGAGAAGCCAGGAAGGTTTGAGTTTGCTTTGGAAAGGGAGGAAGCAGACCCCTCGAAGAGTCTGCAGTGTCTACATTTTTTCTTCTGTGTTTAGTGTTATCTTGTACAAACACTGTTACCGGTATTTCTCGGATATCAGTAGCAGCCAGCAGTATCAATTTCAGTGAGTTTTTATCCAGAAAATATTACTGTGTTCCAATTTCCCATAAGTGGTATCAGAACTCCCGATCTGGGAACTATGGATGGTGAACAAACGTATGGAGGCCCAAATGGAAGTGGTAGAAAGAGAGTTGGGACAGATTAGCGAGATGAGGAGGGAGTTTGGGCATGGAGGAGAGAACTCCAGGAAGACGAGAGAGGCATTTCAAGCACAACGAGGGAGATAAGGGCCAAAATTACAAGTCCCATCAAGGAGGAATGGAGTACGTGGCTAGTGGCAGAGCATGCCAATCCACCCAAACATGAGCAGTGGCGCTGGCAAAGGAGAAGATGCCTATGGGTGGGTAAATACTAAATAGGGTGGAACATTACTTCCATGTGAATGCCATGAACAAACGGGAGACACTTCAGGCGGTAATGGTGGCTCATGAAGGACACGCCCTTAACTGGTATCAGTGGTTGGAGATTTCAGCAGGCAATGGCCCAAAATCCCTACAAACAACTCTTGAGCCTCCATCAGATGGGAAGCGTGAGTGAATTTTGGGAGCAGTTTGAGAGTTTTGCTGGTCCATTGCGTCATGCTGATGAGGAGGTAATGTGTGGGATCTTTCTGAATGGGTTGAAGGAGGAGGTAAGGGCAGAATTGAATTACACAGGCTGGACTCTATCAGATCTAGTGGACCAAGCCCAGCTCATTGAGGAGAAGAATTGGGCTTTAGGAAAAAGGGGGATGAGACTGGGCAGCAAAGGGGGGCCTAATCCCAAGTTGACCCAACCTATTAGAACTGAAGTACTGGACTTTGGGTCAAGGGCCAACTTACAGGCTGAGTCTGGGAGGAGTAATTCAGCAGCACCCATGGCTTCATCTAAGCCAAACGTCAATGCCAGGCACGCCATGGAGGGGAGGCTGACAGAAGGAGCAGGCACTGGCCGGCGAGGGGGTGGATTCCGGCGCTTAAGAGATGCTGAATTGCAAGAGAAATTGCACCGTGGACTATGCTTCTGGTGATGAGAAATACAGTCCGTAACATGTTTTTCGTTTTAAACAATTTCACATGTTGCTAGTGAATCCAGAAGGGGAAAGCGATGAGGATCCAGAGGAGCAAAACGATGAAGAAGGTTGAGTGGAGGAAAAACCATTGCAGCTGTCAATACACAGCATAATGGGAAAGACATCTAAGAAGTCTCTGAAATTATGAGAGGGAGACAGAAGGAAGGGAAGTAGTGGTACTAATCAACTATGGAGCTTCAAACAGCTTCAAGGGGGGTAGCCAATGAATTAAAACTGACGGTCTCAGTACATGGTTGAGGTGGAGATGGGCACTATATCAGCAGCAAAAAGGTGTGCAGGGGGATGCTGGTGCACTTGCAGGGCTTGAAGATAATTCAAGATTTTTTTTTCCTGTTTGATATTGGAGGAGCTGATGTGGTGTTAGGGTTGGATTGGTTAGAAGGATTGGGGGAAATTAGAGCTAACTTCAAAGAGCTGACATTGAACCTTAACATTGCAGGGAAGTTGGTAACCTTGAAAGGAGAACCATCGGTGTCCAGAGCAGCAGCATCCATGAAAGCCTTGTTTAGAGCCCTCCAAGATGAAGGACGGGTTTTATGTGGAATACAGATCTTTGGCAGTACAGCAGCCAAAAAACAGCCCTTCTTGGGAGCAGTTAGATATGGTGTTACTGTTAGCAGAATTTGATGATTTACCTCAAGAACCCCAGGGATTGCCACCTGCAACGAGACAAGATCATGCAATTCGGCTGAGGGAAGGAGCCCAAATACCTAATGTCAGATCCTACAGGTATCCCCACTATCAAAAGAATGAGATAGAGAGATTGGTGGGGGAAATGCCTTCAGCTGGCTTGATCCAGTCCAGCACAAGTCATTTCTCAAGTCCTGTGATCTTGGTTAGAAAGAAGGATGGAGGATGGAAGCTTTGTGTGGATTATAGGGCATTAAATCGGCTAACTGTTCCAGACAAGTTTCCCATTCCAGCCATCGATGAATTGCTGGATGAATTGGAAGGAGCAACAATTTTCTCCAAATTGTAATTGAAAGCGGGTTACCACCAAATACGTGTGAAAGAAAAGGATATCCCCAAGACCGCTTTTAGGACTCATGGGGCATTACGAGTTCCTAGTAATGCCATTTGGGTTATCCAATGCCCCCTTCAGTGCCTTCACTTTCCAAGCAATCATGAACAAGATATTCCGACCCTTCCTACGGAAGTTTGTGCTAGTTTTCTTCGATGATGTACTGGCCTTTAGCAAAGATCAGCCCTCCCACTTGTGGCACTTGAAGGAAATATTACAGCTCTTAAGAGAGAATAATTTGGTGGTGAACAAAAAGTGCAGTTTCAGAAAAACAGAGCTTGAGTATCTTAGTCACATCATTTCAGCAGCTGGAGTAACAGCTGATCCAAAGAAAATTGCAGATATGGTTTCTTGGCCAGCACCCACTGATGTTAAGGAGTGTCAAGGACCAACTCTCCTAAAAGCTTAAGCTATTAGATGAATGCTTAAGATTGATTTTATATCTCTAACACGCCCCCTCAAGCAAAGCATAGTAGGGAATCAAAGTCCCACATGGGCGGTGAGTAGAATGTGAGTGCCAATCATTGTGATGGGGGGAATTTGTAACCACCTGCACACATGGCAGGTGAGGTAGTGGAGTAGGGGATGGTTCCGGTTAGGAAAGAAGAGAATAAGAAGGGGGAAGGAGGGAGAGAAAAGCAAGGAAGGTTTGAGTGTTTTGGACCACCCCCCCCCCCGGGGGGCGGGGGAAGAGTCTGCAGTGTCTACTTTTTTCTTCTTCTGTTTAGTGTTATCTTGTACAAACACTTTCTGTTACTGTTATTTCTCTGATATCGGTAGCAGCAGTATCAATTCCAGTGAGTTTTTATCCAGATAATATTACTGTTCTGTTCCAGTTTCCCATCAGAATTCAATTTCACAACAGACTATCATGTAAACCTGCAATTCTAACTCACAAGATTGAGTTACCCAACAAACCCGACTCTTCAGTTAACAAGAGACGAGAAAAAAATTACTAAAGTTCAAACAGCAGAGTTAGAGGTATGAAACATACATTTGTACTACATATCACATTAATTGCACCTCGTAACTAGCCAGCCAGGGATCTCTAAATGGAAAAAGCCAATAAATATACATGATAAATAAATAACTACAAGAAAGTGATGCAGGATACACTAGCTTCAAGAAAGCATGAGCTTAAAGACCAAATCATCTTAGTATTCTGGTTTGTTTTGATTTTGGGCCGATTGTATTATTCCATAACCTTACTAAATCACTGTTATTTGGGGTTACTACTTACTAGCATTAGTAAGTTGTTACGTTGTTTAATTTAAAATTTCCAGACCTATGGGTACTTAAATAATTTTCGTATTCCCTAGTCTTTGATTATATTTTGGATTGGATTTATGTTACTTTGGTGTTATAGGTTTCTTTTTTAATGTCCAAGTTTCCTTTATGGGTTTAGTAGTAGTAGAGACTTCATCCTTGTACATTTAGGATTCTGTTCCTCATTCTTGTAGGATAAGTTATAGGAGGTGTATTCAAACGTGTAATGCATTCTGTAAAACAGAAGATCAGACTAATGAATTATGGAAGCATATTGCGCACTTCTTGATTATGTGATGCAATCAAATCCTAGATGTGATAACTGCTCAGATCATATTTCTTTGGCAGACATCATTAAAAATTCACCCAATCAAAGCCTAGTTGATTCTTACTTCAATTTTCCCTAAAACACATCAAACCCCAAACACTAAGCCCGCAGGTATTGTTCACAGCATCCAAAAAGTCATCAATCCAACCCTAAAACCCCATCCTATTGCTTGCAAATCCCACTTACCAATTCATACACCCAATGAACCTTTAATCCACCTGTATTCTACCCTTCATTCACCCTGGAAACCCTGATTTCTGATATGTTAAATCCTAACCTTTCTGCCGTCCTATGTCAAAAAGATTGAGACTAGAAAGGTTTACACATGCAAAATGAACACTTATCAGTCAACTTCAACTTATATGCTGTCACCACTTCTTTAAACAGAAAAATATTTTCAGTACAGCATAAAAAATATAATAGTTAAAGCTTACCGGTCAGATCCTCCATATTTGCAGGCTTTACATCAACTATATTAAAACTTTGATTGCTAATTTCCAGGTTCCAAAGATTTATTCGCAAATCATCAGCCGATATGAAAGTTTCGCCATCGCTAGAAAATATGAGCAACATACCATCATCCAAATTTGATCAGTTTTCAGAAAAACATGCAAGACAACAAAAAAAAACAAGGGCGCAAAAAATCATGCAGATATGAAGCAACGCTCCAGAAAGAAAACTCCTCGACAACATTTTCAAAAAGACACCACATGAAGAGAAATAAAAATAATGAAAAGGCAAGATTTGATACTGAACAGCCTCTACTTTAAATATGAACCCTCAGCCAACCAAAATTTATTAGATAGCAAAATATGATACACTAACAAAAACTAAAATCACCTGTTATTTGAAATAGAATTGATATGATAATCATGAGCATGGGCATATACTCTACGACATCGAGCCACCAAGCTGGTCTCATGGCTGGTTACCTACATAATTTATAACTCTCGTTAGCAATTGTCATGGTTTGAAAAAAAAAAAAGAAACTTACAACTATAACCACTTTCCTTTCTTTCCTATCTTCACAAGTATCAGAGAACATATCAAAATAAAAACTACAATAATGGAATAATAAAAACAACAACTTAAACCCTAATGTTTCTGTTTTTGCTTCTTCTTCTTCCACTTTCTTAATGAAGTGGTCTATACAGGAGGGCTCAACATTTCTACTTATATGATTTTACTGAAATATGCCTGTTAAATGCACTTCAGAACCATTTGAAAGGTAACTGGAATAGCATAGTTGTGTTCCACTCTTTCTCGATGCAACAAAAGCATAAGTTGGTAAATGGAAAAATATGAAAAAGTTAGCAACATAAGTTAAAGTGAATTTTTTTAAATCAAGTCAGCATATCACGCGAAAGAAAAGTTTCAATTCACAAGCTTAGTGGCTACATATGTTGTGCACCCCCAAAGCCTCTACTTCCCCTTATTTTCCATTTTCATTTTGGATTCTAGAAAGCAAATCACTAAAAAGAAATGATTAATCTGATATTTTCACATGTAAAATGTTTAACTTCTCTACCCAATTTTGATTGCTTGCTTCAGCTTTAACATTGAAGTCCCTGGATTTTATCTGCCCAAATGCTGCGCATTGCTGCAGGATTTCCTTTCACTTTTCCATTTAGATTCTGTCTTTTATTTTATATAATGCATACTAATACACAGAAAATCTTGCAATTAATATGTTTACATTCTAAACTAGCTTTCTGTTCATTATTTATCAATTGTTCTTTCTTGAACTTTGAAAACATTTAACATCACTAGGTCAGAAGTCCTCAGTTTTCACCTTCTCAAATTAAGGAATATGACTTGGCCAGAAAAATGAAAACAAAATTCAGGAACAGGTGAAATAGAATATATTAAAAGGAAAGACCAGTTTACCAAGACAGCAAAAAGACTTAAAACAAAACTTCTGCAATCTACTAAAAGATGAATTAATACAAAATCGACATAAATTTTACAAGACACAGAATGTATTAAGCAATTTCCATCAAGGAAGATTAAAGCATTTTTTTTGCATTTCACGTTTTCTTGTTTTGTCAAACATTAAAAATTCAGTAGAGACATATCATGCTTGTCGCCAAAACCAATAATAGAAGACAAAAATGAATTTTTAAGACTTCTGCCAAGAAGTATCTATAACTTAGGTCAAACTATAAAAAAAATTATCCCTGAGAAACAAATATTGGAAAAAAAAATTGCAAATGGAAGGGCTGAATACAACTACCAAGGGTAATTTTAGTGATGGTACTCCTCCAGCTGGAAATGAGAAGTCATTGCTTAGATAACTGTATGATCTATCAGGAGATCCTCCATTTGCAAGATATGGCCTAGAGCTACTGGAATTACTTGAACTAGCACTAGAGCCATTTCCCATTGCTTTCGATGGGTCAACATTCATGTCAGAAATTTTCTTGACCTTCTTTTCTTGAATCTGCTCAACTCTCAGAAAAGGACAAAATAAGAATGAGTGGCCTGGGAGACAAATCAATCATATTATTCATATGAAAAACCACTAAATGAAATGTAACCACATTCATTTCATATACATGCACAAGCACACCTTCAACAGGTGACATATTTATTGAAAATAGTTTTCCATCGGGATTTATTTCACAGCATGGGCTTCTTTCATATTTACTTCTCCTCACAAAATTTGGTCACCACAATGCCTTTAGTAAAATAGTAACAATCACGTAATCATTAAGGTGCCACACTGCATAATAAAAAAAATTAGAAGTTAAACAGCAAAAAAATTTGTCACCCAATGTCCTTGAAAGATGGCAGTGTTCAGAAAGGAAGTCATGAGATTATGCGCTTAAAAATGAACAGTTAAAACATACATGAACCCTAAAAAGTCACCCTCTACATGCAAAGTTATCTGGCCAACTGCTTAATAGTTAAATTAATAACCACTTAACCAGTGATTCAAAATATAATTGGTAAGTTATGAAGGCTAAGCCCTGGCAACAGATTCCAATTAGAAGTTTAGAACCCAGATATATGGGCCTCATAAGCTATAACACATCTTCATAAACAGATATACTGTCAAAGCATGTCAAACAAGGGATCAAACTTAGTTCCACAGAAATGTAACCTTGTGCACAATCCATTAATGAATAATAAGAAAACAGCACTCAGCATGTTAAAGTGAGCATTCATTTCCTACCTTCCAAAATTTGATGGTTTTATCATTTGTAGATAGAAGGAACAGGGCACCATTAGCTGTTTGACACCATTTTATTTTGTTGATTTTCTCTTCTATTTCCAAGCTCTTAAGATAGTCAAACTGAAACAACAATCACACATTATAAATATTATCACTTCTGAGCCACAGGAAGTTGGTGCAGCATTAAACGATGACTGATAATTACCTCAGGCTCATGACTCTGAAACTCTGTTTTATAACGGAACTCAGGATGCCTACTAATAGAATAGTCCATCCTCTCCAAATCCCTTCTTGATCCACCATGCTGCATGTTACAGTATACATACAAATTACAATATTAAGTGCATAAAAACTAAGTTTGGAGAAAAAATTAAAAAAAAAACAACTTGCAGGAGCAAAAATCAGACTTACATCTTTTGTATCTGTCCTCTCAAAGAGAACGACTCTACCACCACGATCACCAGTAGCAAGATGATCACCAGACTTGTCAAATTCAATAGCAGAAATTATGTCCACTGTAGAAAGAAAATTGGGCAAATAATTAGGAAACTTTCACATTATCCTGCAATAAAAGCTAATCCAGATTAGTAAATCACTCCGTACTGGAAGACTCTACCATGCTGTTAATGGTATCTAGAAGTCGAGAGTAAATACTCAATAAGCAACCATCGGATTCAGAAACCCATGTCAGAATTGCTATTCTTTCTAGTCCCTTATATAAACCCTGAAATAAATCTTAGTTACAGTTTGACATGAGTACTGCATTTTTGCAGTGAGCTAAACCAGCTTTAAAAAAAGCAGAAGGTTTTTGTAACAAAAGAAACCATGACCTTACTCGAAACCTCAACCACCATAATCTCACCATGGGACTATGGCAAAAATTGAAATTAACCAGATCACATATTGAGACAATTTCTGGAGCACTTAGCTCTCTCATATCCACAATGAATGTGTTTCACATTCCATTTCCACTCTGTTCACAACAATTAAACATTTCTTTCCTCCCTGTGGTTCACACCAGAATTTTAGACAACTTTGCTGTGGTTTACAATATCTGGGACTTAAACCATATTCCAACCTGACCCCTGCAGTCAATCTTCAATGCCACTCACCAAACTACATCCCATTAAGATCTAACCCATAGTACTCACACTCACATTGACAAACTAGAGAAACCAATTCACGACAACAGAACTGCTTGCAATACAAGTCTAACAGCTCAGTTTCACACTCTTATAATCCAACCCAGTAAATTCACAATGCAAGACACAACCTCAACAAAAAGGGCACCCACGTAAGAAATAAACAGCTCCCGGTCAAAGTATCGAACGAAACCCACTACTTCCCCCAAATCAAACAAGACCCCAACAATTACACAACAGTTACGCAATGACCCACGTGCCAAAACAACAAGGGAGTGACGAAACACGATCCGAAACGGATCGAAAACACAAAACAAAACCCTAATCCCAACACAACCAGAACACATCATCAATTGGATCCGACAAGTCACAAAAACACACCCTCTCATCAATACAACGTAAGAACAATTACCTTCCTGAACTTCTTCCCCAGCCGTACGTTCGCCAAAAACCTGCGAGAATTTCCACTCCAGCGGCTGAGGTGGACCCGCCGGAGCTGCGACGACCTCATCGCCACCGTTCATTTCTCGGGAAAACGAAATCAACGGCCCCCGAAGATGCGACTGAAAAATCGGCAAATCTAATCAGCGCATCGAAGATTGCTTTCTGGGTTTTCACAAGATCATAGCTTCAGAGAGACCCATCAAAGAAAGAGACAATTTTTTTTTCCTCTTCACACCCTTTTTTGGATTTCCAGTTGAACTTGAACCATTGGAACACCCCAAAAAAAAAATACCAAATTTTTTTTCTCTTTCTCTCTCCTACAACCTTGTCTGTCCACGATTTTCTCTCTCTAAAAGGAGAAAAACGGGATTTTTTGGGATTAAAATGACTGAGCAAACGGTTCTTTGGGCTTGGAGATGCAAAAACACACACACACGCACACTCTTCTGTGTCTTACTTCTCTCTCAATAATAGGTTTCTGTTTTTTATTTTTTTTAGTACGTAAATATATAGTTTCCTTGTTTATGATAACCTCACTTTTCTGTCACGCGAATTTGTGAAGCACCAAGTTTTGATTGGATTGTGATGTTGGTGTGGTGGTGAGGATGTTCTCATATCAAATGGACTGTGATGGCTGTGTGTGCTACAGCCATGTGAGGTTAAGAATAATTTTTAGATTGATTGAATTTCATTAATTAACTAAAGTACTTATGAAAGGACCAGAAATTGTTGAAGGAAAAAAAGGTAAGGTGAGATTGTCTGAAATGACTTCCATGTCCTTGCCTTTTCATCTCAGATATTCTTTCACTTCCACTCCTAAGATCTTCTATCAGAGAAAAGTGGGCCATAGAGGCGAACGAGATCATGATCCAACGGCTGAGGATTGTAGGATTTTTTTAAAATGAACCAAGAAAAGTAAATAAAATAAGAGAGTATGGAAATTTCGGTCCTTGATAAGATTATGTTGCATATGACAATGGTGAATACATGGAATGGAAGTATTAGTGTGTGATGCCTTGTGCTTGCACTCAACCCCATCCCAAACATTTGCGTGACAAATGACTCGACTTTGAACATTGAGATGGGTGTTCCTCTTATAATCAGATGACACTTTTTTTATTAAAAAAAAAAAAATTGGAGTTTTTTTGTAAGTTATGAACATAAATCCCCATCTGTCACCGTGAACCATGAAGCCTTAACTAACTTGGTTTTATTTTTATCCTTCTTCTTCTTCTTCAATTTATTTTTTATGTTATCTTGCTCGTGACCAAGTAAACGTTTTGGGTTCAGAACAATAGCCTAATAAACGCGATGGAGGGTCATGGTGATTATTTATTCTACTAAAATAATTTATTCTGAAAAAGTATAACTTTGTAGGTCAATTTTAGATTTTTCTTTACAGAAAAGACAATCCAAATACGTTTTGAAATAGAGCTAATTTGAATAAATTATTGGAAAGTTCTTTCCATCCCAAAATTAGAGAAATTTTTAAATAGACATCCCTTACATAACCATTTCATTCAATATTAAATATGTATAAAAATACTCTTTAAAGATAGTTGCATTAATAACATGACACAACCTTACACATATATTTCATGTTAAATGGAATAATAAATATTAAATATTTTTTAAGTTTTCAATATATTAAATGTTTTTATTTTTTTATTTAATATTTTATGTTTTAAGTAATTAGGATAATGTTAAGAAGATATAGTATTACTCAATTAAGAATTTTCTCCAAAATTGTTTCCGAATATGCATTACTAAATTTATTGCAGTGCCAAAAAAAATGGTATGAAACGTCCTAGCAGTAAAATAATTCCTCTTGTTTCGTGCAACCCAACATTATAACATTGATCTTTGTACTCAATAAACTCTTACAAGATAATTTCTGGAATAGTTTTTTTAGCTACTAAATTATTGATGTTAACTTTTGCATCATAAGATATGATACCACTCTATAAAAAGAAATTATATATAAAAAAAAAGTTAAGTGCTTTTCAAAAAGGAACACACACCAACCGGGATGGAGATTTTTATCATTTATGGAAGAAGAATAAATTATTTACTCCAAGTAAATAAATAGAAAGTGAATGAAAGGCAAAAGAAAAAAAAATGTCGTTGCCTTAATTTGTAAAATACTATTTGATTCGGAGATTCCAGAAATCTCGTTAAATGCAATTTTCGTATGGCTCTTGAAAATGTTAATAATAAGTAAATTATATCAATCATTTTAAGATATTTAAATTATACTTGATTTTTTTATTGTTATATATATATATATATTGAAAAAAGAAAAGTAAATGTATATAAGTAATAAAGAAAAATAAAGTAACTATATATTTACTCAAATAATAATTTCATAAACCAATAGATCAAATTTAATACTTTTCTACTGGAGTAAATATGCAAATGAATTATTTTTTGAAATATTAAGAATAACAAATAATTGATAAATATTACTTTTCACATATATGAGACTCCAGAGATGGAAACCTGAATTCTGAAACTTGTCCTATAGATTATTTATGATTTATTTTATATTTGTTGCTAGGAAGATTGCTTACGACTTGGACATATTCCTAAAGGGCACTGCTTGCTGTCTGAGGTTAAGTTTTCATGTTGATTCAACCTGTCTTTCTTTGAAATTGACAATGCACCACCATGTAGGGCAGGTGACGTCTCTGTCTCTCTCCCAAAATGGCCTTAAATATAGAAATACATGTGCCTCCAGGTACCTCCACAATTATAAATGATGATTCGATCACTTATTAAATTTTGGGAAAAGTAGACACTCCCTTGAATTTCGACACATTTGTCAACAATTATCATAAACTTTAAATAATTTAATTTAATTTTTAAACTGACTCTTAACTCAATTTATTCTAATAAATCTATTCATCCAGTATTTATTAACACATATCATAGATTGGCCATCTGTCGTAATATCGACCAGTAATCTCTTTTTACAAAATTAATAAATCTCTACAAATGAAAAAAGTAATTATTAAAAAAAAAAGAAGCTCTTAACAGAAAGTCTTCCTCCATCGTCTTTAGTATGTGGGAACAGTCGTGGATTGCAAAACTTGGAGGCTTCTTCATCAAAGGAGAATGTGGACATCACCATTTCAAAGGTAAAAGAACTATTTCTTGATGGCTCTGTCGAATGGGATAGAATCATAGAAGTTTGCTTAACACATAATCCCTTCGAAAATAATGTGGCTGAAAAAATCCTCCACATTTATATACTCAGAAATTATGCACCTTCTTTGATTTGGACTTTGGATAGCAAAGAGTAATTATCTGTTAAATCAGTATATTTGTCTGATCTCAGTCTAAGATATAGTCCTCCATCTCACTTTTCTTGGTAGAGAGTGTGGCTAATAAATGTCTTCCAACTTTTGATATTCTACAATTCAAGGAGGCTGGATATAGACACAACCTGACCTATTTCATAGAGTGCAATAGAAACCACTGAACATGTTTTTCTTCAATGTTAAGTGGCCAAAGGATTTTGACTGGAAAAGTGAAATATCAGCTCTGAGGTGTGAGCACAAGGAGGTATTTCTTTTTTTTGGTGATACACGAGGGGCAGAAGAAGCCCCTAAGAAAGGAGGTATTTCTGAATGGATAAATTTATACCAAAACCACTAGCTTCATTCCTTAATCAGCTAGCCTTTGGGGGAAGATTTATTGCAAATTATTTCTGCAAACCCAACCCTACAAATCGCTAAACCAGAAAATCCAACCTGAATCCCACCTTCCAGCAATGACAGCTTGTCCACGTCGCATTGTTTTTAGAATGCCAAGTTGATGCTCGAGGAAGACACCACACCACGATGGCAAAGAAGACAACGTTGAAGGGCTCCTGACTACGATGGAGGAAGGCCCTCTTTGAAGAACTTCTTAATTTTTTTAATAACATTTTTAGAGATTTATTAATTTTGTAAAAAAAGATTAAAAACAATTTAATATGAATGATTGAGATTGTAACTGATTTTTTTTTTTTATAAACCAAAATATTCTCTCACTCAGAAGGGAGGGGACTAATATCATAGAATACGGTAAGACGCGTGAAGCAGAAACCTCTCATAATTAATTTTTCTTTATACACATCGTCCCAAAGATCAAACTCAATACAAAATGCTTAAGGTGATCGAACCCTTTTCACTCGAACCAATGCAAATTAATTGAGATTATAATTGATGAATGGTCTATAATGTGTCACATCTCCATTAGTAAGTTAACATATAGTGAATGTAAAAATTTATTAAAATAATTGAATTAGTTTAGATATTAAATTGAAAGGTTATAAAAACTCTCTGCAATTAGGTTAAAGTTCAACATGTCTGCATTTTCCCCTTAAATTCCATTAGCATTTAGTAAACCTTTCATTTTTTATCTCTTCACATTCTTTTAACCTACTTTCTCTTTTTTCTTTTGGTTAAATGTATGAGTTTAATTTTGATTTGTTATTAATGTAAATTGATTTATTAGCATAATCAATTGCACTGGCATAGGTCCGAATCCCTGAACTCAATATCCTTTCGTTGAACCGGATTGGCTAATAGAGAGCGTTTAGCTAGTCTGTGTGTTGAGATTATAACCTTGCAAAACCGTTGGTGCCTAAGATCAAAATAAGTGGGCGGTAGCTGAAAGTTGAGTATGAAGGCTCCATCAATTATGTTTTTGTTGTGGTAAGTATGGGCATGCAGAGGAAGATTGCAAAATGGCAAAGAGGGAGTAAAGGAAATTGCTCGTAAGGTCCATAAGCAACTAAGATAAAGGAAGCCTTACACATGTTTTTGCTGTGGTACATAGCCCGTTAGTTCAAGAACTTGGCCTTTAAATGGAGGCCTTAACTCTATGATAGGATGCATACTCCAAAAAGTCATATATATTTTATGCGGAACTAGACCAACTAGCTACTTTCAGAAGTCCAGTCCAGTCCAGAAACATTCATTTGGGCCATTGGATTTTATCAGCTAACAACGTGTCCAGTTCTAGACTCTAGCCATCTGATGATAGTGATGGCCTAGTGAGAAAAAAGAAGGAAGGAGAATGAATTATTAGTATAATTTTATTTTATTTTGGCTCGTGAAAAAAATTAATTAAGTATTAAATTAATTTAATTAATAATTTATATATAATTAATTAATTATAAATTAATTTAATACTTAACTAATTTTATTCATGAATCAAACTAAATAATTTTTTTTCAACCCACACTAATGGATCATTCTCATAAAAAAAAAAGCATTTCAAGTTTTCAACATGTCTGTCTAGCTCAAGGGGTACTCACTTAGTAATAAGTGGGTGTTTTCCTTCCTTAAATTTGAAGTTCAAACCTCTTTATGCAAAAAATAAAATAAAAAAATTGATGCATTGTTAATGTAAATTTTTTTCAAACTATTATTCAATTATGGGTTAGAATATCATCAAATTCAAAACTCATTTGATTACTTAAATAATGGTCGTAAGTGTGAGAAGTCTGAACAAACTGGTAGTAATTACAATATTAATTTTTATATGAAATAATCACATTTCATAATGTATAATTATGATCCTAAAATATTTGAATTCTTGGATTGCAGATCTGCTAGCCGTTTTTCTAAAAGTAGAACATTGTTCCTTTTCCAAATACATTTTTATTCTTTTTCATTAGCTCCGTTTTGGTATTCTTTATTGAAAATTGAAATGGATGCGAATCTGAAACTGAACACTTCCATGCATTAGAACAACTTGTTACATCTAACATCGTGAGCCATGGCTTCAAAACTAAAAAGTCTACGCTTAAAAGGATCCTTTATTTCAGTGGATAATATAATGGGTCAATGATCAGAACTGAAAATATATAGGTAAGCCAACAGAGGTATAAATGCTTAAACACGTGAAGCCAAGCGGAGTTACACAAAGCTCTATCTATCATTTCCCAAACTACATCTTCATCATGTCTACTATTGATCCATGAAAACCAATTACTTGAAGGTTGAAGATCAATGAGCCCATAATCAAATAGTGTCCCTTGAAAGTCCCTAGCCCCAGGTAATTTACTTCTTGGATATTAACGCAGTGTATGAGTATCTAGAAAGGTTGAGATTCCAATTCAGGCAAGTCATGCAACAAAGGGCCCTTAATTATCGGAAAAGCTATATATACTTTCAGACCAGCCTCTCTCAGAGGTATTTATACGCCTCCAATCCATAAGTAAAAAGAAACATAACTTTCCCCTACACGACAACGAAGAAAGGCAAGAAAGAGAGACAGTAGAACGGGTAGAAACAGATTAAAAAATTGTAAGAATGGAAACAAGGATAGAGCCGTACAGTACAACATGCAAGGACCACTGAGGTGAGAAAAATAACGACCAATTAACGATCCAAAGCAGAAATGCACATGCAAGTCACAGAACCATACATTCAAGCCATAAAAGCGTAGAAAAGGCAGACCAAGGAACCAAAAAAAATAGAAAAACAACAAGATGACAGAGATAATATAAGAGATCTGTTGGGAAACGCCACCATAATTTCCCTCCTCTGTGAACTCAAAAAATAGGCACTATGCGGAAGCGTAAAATAAGCGTAGTAACAACACCAGAAAATTTTAGTGTGGAAAACCTTCTCAATGTGAGCAAGGGAAAAACCACGGGACCAGTAATGACTTAAACCTCCACTATAAAATAATTTTGGGAATACAAAAATACAATAATAATGTATCTTAAATTTGTGGATAACACTCACAAATTGGCTCATATTTTCTCTTTCGAGAAAATCTCTCTCTGAAGATCTCTCTCTATTTTTCTCTCACACTCTTTCTCTCGTTGTGAGGAACTCTTCCTTCTCAATTGTTGCTATGCCTCTCTTGGTTGCTCTTCTTCATCTGCAAGGCCCCTATTTATACACAATTGTTGTACACAATTGTTGACAATTGTTGCACACCTTTGTTGAAAAACCAAACTCCTTAGAAAGTTGTT
Source organism: Styphnolobium japonicum (assembly GCA_023212625.1). Lineage (NCBI taxonomy): Eukaryota > Viridiplantae > Streptophyta > Magnoliopsida > Fabales > Fabaceae > Styphnolobium > Styphnolobium japonicum. Next base: position 4,403,747 of record JALBWW010000007.1, on the reverse strand, counting down.
TGTTTGGATATTGGTTGGATGTCCAATAATTCTCCCCCTCCACATTAAAGGGAAATATCCTTGGTTTAGTTTGAGGTTGATGCTAAACCCGCAACTTCTTCCTGGACTTCATCTTCTCTTTAGGTGAGCTTTTGTCATCATGTCTGCCCCATTGTCTTTGGTATGTATTTTCTCAATCTTCGGATTTATTTTCCAACACATCCACGTATCCGGATGATACCTCACATCGATGTGTTTCGACCTTGAATGAAATGTCGAATTCTTTGAGATGTATTGTTTTATGTCGCAATAGAGAACATAGCTTTCTGATTCTGTCCTAACTCTTGTAGGAACTTCTTCATCCACATGATCTCTTTGCAACCTTCAGTGATTGCAATGAATTCTGCTTCTGTGGTGCTTAAAGCAATACACTTTTGTAGTCGTGATTGCCAAGAAATAGCTCCCTCTGCAAAAGTAATTAGATATCCTGATGTAGACTTTCTTGAATCCACATCACCTGCCATATCTGCATCTGAATATCCTGTGAGCATTAGATTTCCATTGCCAAAGCACAAGCACTTTTTGGCAGTTCCTCTTAGATACCTTAGTATCCATTTCACAGCATTCCAATGCTCCTTTCACGGATTTGATAGGAATCTACTCACAACTCCTACAGCATAAGCAATGTCTGGTCTTGTACAGACCATTGCATACATTAGACTACCACAGCAGAAGAATAAGGCACCTTGCTCATTTCTTCTTTTTCTTCTTCATTCCCTGGACATTGCGACTTACTCAGTTTGAGATGACCAGGTAATGGAACATGCACAGTTTTGGCATTATGCATGTTGAACCTTTCAAGGACTTTCTTGATGTAGTCTTCTTGTGACATCCTGAGCAAGATTCTTCTAGAGCGATCTCTAGTGATCTTCATTCCAAGAATCTTCTTGCACCCGGATCTTTCATGGCAAATGATTTGCTCAATTCCTTCTTGAGCAAGCGACTATCTTTGTCTTATCTTTCCCAACAATCAAGATATCATCAACATATAATAATAGTATGATGGACTCACCATTCTCATAGTTCTTCACAAACACACAATGGTCGCGAGGTCTTCTTGAAATTATGTTGGGTCATGAAAAGATCAAACTTCTTGTACCATTGTCTTGGAGCTTGCTTGGACCATAGAGGCTTTTCTTCGCACGACACACTAGGTGTTCTTTGCCTGGTTCTTGAAACCTTCGGTTGCTCCATATAAATTTCTTCCTCTAAGTCTCCATGTAAGAATCTTGTTTTGACATCAAGTTGTTCTATCTCCAAGTCTAGTTTTTGCATTTAGGCGAAATTTACTTGCTCTGATTGATGTCATCTTCACCACTGGTGAGAAGATTTCTTCAAAATCTATGTCTTTCTTCTGGTTGCACCCCTTCACAACAATCCTTGCTTTGTATCTGGGGTTTGGGTTGTTCTCTTCAGTCTTGAGTTTGAACACCCATTTATTTTTTAATGCCTTTCGTCCATCTGGTAATCTCACCAGGTCATACGTCTGATTCTCTTTTAGGGACTGTATTTCTTCTTCCATGGCTTGCATCCATTTCTCCTTATCATTCGTCTCAATGGCTTTCATGAAACTTTGAGGTTCCCCTTCATCAGTGAGAGTGACATAATCATCTGAGAAATACCTTCTTGATGGTTGTCTGACTCTCGTTGATCTTCTCACTTGAGGTTCTTGATCTATTTGATCAGTCTCCATCTGTTCTCTCTCCATTGCTTGACTTTGTTAATGCAGTCGAGGTTGTTCGATCCCGATCGGGTTGCTCCATCGATGAGGTTGAATTATGCGATCGGAGTTGCTCATTCTTTTGTGGAATCTCTCCCCCTGAATTGTGTACCACAATAGTCTTTGGCTTCTTGGATTCTTGAATATCTGGATCGTCGATCTTCATAGAATATCACATCTCTCGCTTCTAACAATCTTCTTGTTTATAGGATCCCATAATCTGAAGCCAAGTTCATCTCTTGGTGAACCAAAGTATATGCATTCCTTCGTCTTTGCATCAAGCTTTGCTCTTTCATCTTTAGGAATATGGACAAACGCCCTACATCCAAAGACTCTCAAGTGACTATAAGAGGCTTTCTTCCCAGATCATACTTCTTCTGAAATATCTCCATTTAAAGGTCTTGAAGGAGATAGATTGATCAAATCAACTGCAGTTTTTACTGCTTCACCCCAGAATGACTTGGGAAGTTTTGCATGAGAAAGTATGCTTCTAACTTTCTCTGCAATCGTTCTGTTCATTCTTTCAGCTAGTCCATTCATCTGAGGTGTTTTGGGAGGTACTTTCTCATGTCTTATCCCATGAGTCTTGCAATAATCCTCAAATGGACCTCTATACTATCCGTCATTGTCAGTTCTCAAGCATTTCAGCTTTTTCCCAGATGCTCGTTCTACAGAGGCATGAAACTCCTTGAAAGCTTGAAGAACTTGATCTTTCATCTTCAATAGATACACCCACACTTTTCTGGAGTGATCATCAATGAATGTAACAAAGTATTGGGCACCGCCAAGGGACCTTTCAGATGTTGAGCAAACATCTGAATGAACAAGATCCAGAATTTGCTTTCTTCTTTTTGCATCATCTGATCTTTTGAAAGATACTCTGTGTTGTTTGCCAGCTAGACAATCTTCACAGGATTCAAGTGGCTGCCCCTTTATGTTTGAAAGATGATCTTTTGCTAAGATTTCCAAACCCTTCTCGCTCATATGGCCCATTCGTTTGTGCCATAATTCTTTGTTTGCGTTTTGAGCAACATTCATCTCCCCCTTGCATATCTTTCCCTGCATAATGTACAAAGAGCCTTCCTTTCTGCCACGAGCAATAATCATGCTTTCTCAGGAGTTTCCATCTAGGCACCAAAACCTGGTTTATCATTAATCTAACTTTCCTATTTGAGATAAGGTTCAAGCGCATCTCCGGAACATGTCTTACCTCCTTCAACACAAGCTTATTTCCATTCTCACTTATCAAAGTTACTTCACCAATGCCAACGATTTTACTCGTGACATGGTTACCCATCTTCACCGTACCAAAGTCTCCTTTTTGGTATGATGAGAAAAATTCTTCATGAGGTGTGACGTGGAAGGATGCTCCTGAGTCAATTATCCATATGCAATCATCGGATGCAATGTTTAGAAAATTTTCTTCTCAGGCAAGAAATATATTCTCATCATTCGAGGCCTACCGCGATGAGTTGTTCCATCTTCCTTGTTCTTCTTTGGGTTAATGCGGTCGGGATAGAATGTTCGACTGTTGATCTCTCTTCAAGAATACGCACTCCGAGACTTTATGTGGCCTGGTTTACCACAATAATAACAACTTAGTCTAGTGCGAGATTTGGATCCCGCCTTGTGATTTTCCACGACCTCCTTTTTCACGATTTTACTCCTTCCTCTCATTGTCAACAATGTTGGCTTTGAATCGTTGTTCAAGCCCCTTTCTCTCCCTCTTGACTCTTCATTCAGCAAGGCATCGATGTGAGAATCCATGCTAAGCTTTCCGTCTGGGAGCGAAATTCTTGAGAGTGACAACTAATGTGTCCCAACTCTCGGGCAGAGAAGGCGAGGAGTAGAAGAGTTTGCAACTCATCATCTATCTTCATGTCCTGTCTTTGCTAATTGATTCACAATACCTTTGAAAGTATTCAAATGTTCGATCATGTTCTCGACCTCTCAGTACTCCAACTTCACCAATCGTCGACAAGGTGGGCTTTATTTACAGGTGTCTTCTTTTGAATCAAGGATTCAAGTTTCATCCACAACTCATACGCGTTGGTATAAGTTGATACATGCTCGAACAAATTTACGTCAATATATTTTCGGATCGCATAGCCTACGCTTTCCATCCTGGAGCTCCCATTCTTTGTCGGTCTTCCCTTAGGTTTATCTTTCTCGGTGATTGGCTCATGCAAATCTTTTTGCAGTAAAAGTGGTCTTCCATCATCGGCTTCCAATAGGAGTATTTATCTGCGGTTGAACATATCTCCATCATGAGTGATAGCTCCCTCCATCTTGAGTTACACAGGACAATACCGTACACGTAAATAGTACCGTATGTGTGAATAGTATGTATACGTGAATAGTCGTATATATGAATAGTGCCGTACAGGTGAACAGTCATATATGTGAACAATAACTGTAGTATGTAAATAGTGTGTCAGGTAAGTTCCCAAGAAAGAGAGGTGGGTCACTAATGGACACACTTAAATACCAAGTCTTTCCTAGACAGCACTTTCACACCACCACACGTTATTCCCAGCAACAAGAATAATTCTTTTCTGATGTGGAAGATCAGACAATGCTGCAACCACAGAGCATACTAAGAAATTTCTTTATGAATCCCAGGCACCTAGTATCCGAGCCCCGATAGCTACGATACCTTTGTTGGGAAACGCCACCATAATTTCCCTCCTCTGTGAACTCAAAAAATAGGCACTATGCGGAAGCGTAAAATAAGCGTAGTAACAACACCAGAAAATTTTAGTGTGGAAAACCTTCTCAATGTGAGCAAGGGAAAAACCATGGGACCCGTAGGCCACTTAAACCTCCACTATAAAATAATGGGAATACAAAAATACAATAATAATGTATCTTCAATTTGTGGATAACACTCACAAATTGGCTCACTATTTTTCTCTTTCAGAAAATCTCTCTCTGAAGATCTCTCTCTATTTTTCTCTCACACTCTTTCTCTCGTTGTGAGGAACTCTTCCTTCTCAATTGTTGCTATGCCTCTCTTGGTTGCTCTTCTTCATCTGCAAGGCCCCTATTTATACACAATTGTTGTACACAATTGTTGACAATTGTTGCACACCTTTGTTGAAAAAACCAAACTCCACCGAAAGTTGTTTGGCTGGATATTGGTTGGATGTCCAACAAGATCAAAGATTAGGGCAGAAGACAGTAACTAGACGAACGAAAGGTGAAGTATTATTGTGGATGTCTATTTTTGATTAAAAAAATTAAAAAAACATTTTTATATTTGAGTATGTTTGGAATTTGGATAAACATTTAAAAAAATTAAAACATTTGAAAAAACCCAATTTTTGTCTTTTTTAGCTAGATCTGTATTTTTTTAAAAAATATTTTTATAACATAAAAAAGTTGATCAAACATTTTTAAAAAAATCTTTGCAAATTTTACATCCAAACATAAAAATAATATTTTTTTAGAAATGCACACATAAAAAAAATTACAAGCTCATTCGTACAAACTCACAGCTAAGCTTACGGTGGATACAGAGAGACCCAAATGATATCAAAGTACGTATACAAGCTTCCAACTTCCAACTTTGCGTGATGAAATCAAACATAGTTATCTCCATTTTGTCTTAAATCAACTAATATTTGCTTTTAGAAATAAAAATTAAATCAAATTGAAATGAATATTGATAACTCATAGAATTTGATGTTAGTTTGTGAGTTTTTTTTTTTTGCCAATCATCCTCAACCAGAACGTTTACATTACATTATACTCTCATGTCACAATCCACATATCTTGCATTGACTAGAATGAAGGGAGTCAATTAACTTACCATCCCTATTACAATGAGGGGAATGAATTAACAAATTAACCTTTTTTATTCTAATGAAAGAGCAAGAAATTAACCTAATAGGTTAAGAAGTGGACTAGGCTCAAATTTCAATCTGATTTGGTCAGGGTGCTTGGGCCCATATTTTTTGGTACTGTTGTCCTAGTTGTCCAGCTCCAAAGCGTGTGCAAGTTTTTTGGGGTTTCTCACAGAATTGAGCCAGAAATGGGCCCAAAATGTTTTTCATTAACTGGAATGGACGTTAATTAAAATCCGAGCTCGACCTGGCATCGCAACCCCCATATTCTAGGTTTCAACATTCTCAAGAAGGCAATAAGAAATGCAATATATATATATATATATACTGAGGAGCTTAAATTTTTAAAATCAGCTCTAGTGTGTGAAAAAAATATCCTCGATTAAACTTTAAAATAACAAGAGCTGGCTTTCCATTTTTTTAAACGCCTGAGCCCTATTAAACTTTGATGTTATGTATATAGGAATTGGATATAGCCATACAGGAGTTCCCCCCCTCCCCTTAGTGAGTGAACAACCCCACATAATTTTAACAATGGAGTAGATATCATGTCAGATATGATAAAACACCAGTGGCCATTTTTGGTACTGCCGTATTGGTTATATATATTGTTCTAGAAAGGATTGTTGAGCAGCCTCTCATTAATCTATATGCGATATTATAAATGGACCTGAAAAGGTGTTGTCCACAGCTACCATTTTTCTTTCTGAGACTAGAGAAGGCAGAAAGCCAGAAAGCATAATGACACAAACAGAGGAACACCCAGAAGTCCAGAACTTCCTCCTATGCTTGTCTAAAACAAAATAATTATTTGTACTTTTGCCTACCAGGAATGATGATGAAGGATGGGATATTCTTTCTCTTGCTTTCCCATTTGAAAAAGGGAATCATATATCATGCCCTTTATTGTATTTTTAATTAAATGTTGACAATTTAATATTAAAAATTGACAAATAAGAGAGATTTTTTCTTGGCTAAATTGTTAGGTATTTAATTGAAAAAATAAGAAAGGAGACATGAAAAGTGAATATAAAATTTAAATCCTTGAAAAAGATACCAATTAAAAAGAGGAGGCTCGTGGCATATGCTCCTCCGGTTTAGGAGAAATTTTTTTATAGACTTATCATACATAACTTGTAGATATATTAAGTTAATAGTATATCAACACATTATTAATGTCCATTATTTTATTATGATTAATTATAAGTTAACTTTAATTGATTATTATTTTTTAATTAGATATTAATACATCATTAACTTAGTCTACATAATCTGTATAGGCTAAGTTTATTGAAATTTTCGTTTCAAGCTGTCCGTGAAATTAAGGAGACAGGGCTTTCAAATGTAAGTAAAATCCAGCCGTAACCATGGAAAACATGCCATGTGTTTAAATACTGATGTTATATAATTCATTTTAAACAATTTTTTTTTACCAATAAAAAGAAGCTTTAACCTGTTGCAAATACAAAATTAAGGTTAGCCATGATCAAATGAGGGTTAACAAGGAATATTTTATTAGCATATTATAATATGCTATTAGTAAAGTTAGTGAAATAACGGGAATCGGGATATTTCATTTATAAGAGAGAAAATGAGGCTGAATATAATTCTTATATATATACTTCCGAGATAATTAATGAGTATCATTTACTCAAAAAATTATTTATAAGTTAAAGATACCTCTACAGAACTAACAGGATAAAGGAAAGCATATCCAAAGAAACGATACTTGATACGTGATTGATGCTCTTTATTATCTTCTCTCAAACTCTGTCCTTACAACAAAGATAACGTATTAACACGAAAAATAAGTTTCACAGTCATTCAACGAAGAGGGGGAAAAAAACCTCCAGTAGCTATCTCCAAAGCAATGGGAACTTAAAATGTAGATTCATGTTCTTATTAATTATCTCTAGCCGTTAAGAGCTTTTACTTATTGCTTAGAATTCGTTTGGATAAGTTTTTTAAAAAATAATTTTTTAAAAAAATTCTTTTAGTAGAGGTTTTTTTTTTAAAAGTTATTTAACATTTGGATATAATATTTGTAAAATATTTTTAAGTAATAGAATAATTTTTAAGTTTGTTTGAATAAAAAAGAACAAAAAAAAAATTTTATAATAAAATTATTAAAAATGTAAGATATAAAAAATAAAAGAAGTAAAATTTATAAGGAGAAAACATGTGAGGACAAGAACTATAATTTTAATAGAGGTAAAGGGTATTTTTGTCAATAAATTATATTAAAAATCACTTCTTCTTCTTTTTTTTTTTAAATTAAGGATTATTAGCTTTTAAAAAAAAATAATTAAACTTTTTTTAAAACTTTTACCTTATCTTCTTTTAAAAGTTCCATCTAAATATTTATAAAAACTTATGAAAATACATTAAATAACCATACATAAAAAGTTTCATTCAAATAAAGTACTTTTTGTTTATATAAAAAAAAAAGCTTATCCCCTTGAGGATGGGGGGTTCGATCCCTTCTATTCCCTTCCCCCTCCCCTTAGACCCTTTACAGGAATTCCTTAAATCTTTAATAGTAGGAGCTCTATTGATTTCACTGAACCAGGTACCAAAAATAAAATAAAATTATCTCTTGCCACATGCCTGTTGGGTTTAAACGAAAATACGTGTAGCATAATATTTGGTCATCTCTCACTGCTTAAAAAAAAGTAGGTTTTCGCGCATATTGCAAAGTGTGAATGGCCAAACTTTTGATTGGTTCTTAATTGCATCCTCCTTTAAGTAAATGCATGTCATTCGTAATGAGAGAATATGCCAAAACAGATATTGGGTGATGGGGGCTTGATATGTATTCTTTGGGCAACTGTAAAAAGGAAATTACTTTAATATTTTTTTAACGTATCTTTTTTAATGTATTGATACTTAAGATAAGTTATTGGAAATTAATTAATTATTATTTATATTTAATAAATTTTAAAATATTTATTATTAAATTAATAATTAATAAATAATTAATAATTAATAATTCATTCTTATACTACTATATCTTAAAGAATTGATAAGTTACCTTAAATACTATATCCATCTAATATCTTACTTAACAATTTCTTTTAAAAAAAAACCAAAGAAAGAGAAGATCTTCTTTATTAAAGAAGGGACACCGACGGTGAAGGAACTGTACGGCAAGAAAATAATTGTTTGTATGGACACCTCTCAATTCTGATTATGCGTCGCCCCTGGACACTGAAACAGTTCCTTCTTTTGTCTTTTATGGTTGGGATTTCTTGGCTTCAAGAAGAACCCTTCAAGACACGTACGTTTCACAAAATAAAAAAAAGAAGTGGAAGAAACGTGGTTCCTAGTTTCAACCACAAACTCAGAAGGGAAACTGGGGGAAAATGCTCGTGAACTTCATATTGGTAATGGTTTATGCCATGCAACTCAAGATTGTTGTCACGTTAGGCGCCGTCTATAGTTCCTATTGTTGTGTCAGCCGCTCAACATCTGCACATAAAGTGACCGAAGCCATGATTTCTTGGTGTCATGTTAGAGTGTGTTTTGGGACACCGCGTATCTTCAAGGCAACCAACAAATTAAAGTGACACTTTGCATTGCATCTCATATAAATATCTTCACAAATTTTCTTGGGTCTTTAGTTTATTTGGCAACTGAATTTGTCACCGCATGCTCCAAACATCAGGCTTGTTTTTTGGAAGGCAAAAGATTTTCTTTTCTCACAATTCTTTCCCTTCTCTCTCTAATATTATTGAACACTTAGATGCTTTTTATTGTCTGGACATTAGCATAAATGCCCAGTGACAGCTAATTAACTTCAGACATATTCTCTAGTTTCTTTGTTTAGATTAATTTTATTTTAATTGAATAAATTTAAAGCATTTCAATCCAATAAATAATGGTAGTATCACAAGTATAGGTCACAAATTTGCCTTGATAGCTAACTTTGTATCAAATTAATGACTCATAGAAAACAGTTATATAATTTTGTATTTTCATAATTGCAAACATTATTTTAAGATTTTAAAAATAATCTATTTTTAGTATAATTTGTTTGCACTATTAACAAACCAGAGAGTGCCATATAATTGAAATAATTACAATTTCAGAAATTTTTAAACGTATAGTACTATATAATTCATTGATTCTATTGTTAATAAAAAAATCTTTATTTAAATCAATTAGGTATTTAGCTTCTTTTATTTATTTTTATCAAATCCAAGACATCACTTGGCACCAATAATTCTAGACTCCCCTTTACACATATACAAATGCTACAAATTAAATGTTTTAGAGTTTAATTTTGATTCACGAATAGTGTAAAATTATTTTACACTGTCATCCAATTATGTATTGTCAACTTATTAAAAAAATTTGGCTATTATAATTACTTTAAAAATCTAATATTTTTAATAATATATCAATACATAATTAAATGACAATATAAAAAGATTTTACATTGATAATAAATTAAAATTAAATATTACATTGCATTATTAGTTCATTTCGCCCAAAAGTTAGGAACAACATCCATAGGATATAGACGAACAGCTGGAAACCATTTCAATATCATGTTTCAAAAGTTTTTTCTTTGGATAAAAGCCCAGACCTACGATAAGTATTCATTTCAATCAATCCATAACAAGTACTGATTGAAATCAATTTTAATAAATAATTAGATCTATCATAATAGGCTGGTACAACGCATTGAAATTCAATCAAGACTTGCGATATCTAAACCAATCAAAAAAAAAAAAAGATAACGTGAAAATCAATTTGATAATGGATATTAAAAATGACAATATGCCCGTTAATCACAATATGCATTGGGTGCCCTGTTTTGTCATCGCCCACTAATGAATAAACTAGCTGAATCATTAGGAGATGATCCATTGGTAAGTCAAAACCACCAATAAAAAAGAAGAAAATAATATCATCACTATCTTGATGATATAAGATGTGACCAGGAAAAAAGGGGGAAATGACAAAATAAAATAAGCATCATAAATCACGAACGAACTCTCTTTGATAATATAACAATCTAAACATGTTTAACAGAAACGTATTGAGGTTAGTCTCTTGTCTTACTTACTCAAGCCCATACGTATACAACTTGAAGTAAGAGGACTTACTATCAGTTTAATATCTGATTAGTTTGATGCATGTTTAATGTCTGGGCGAAGTTGTAATCCATTAGTCCGTCACACTGTTAAAAGAAAGAAAGATATGTAAAACTCTCACTACATTGACCAGACAAAGCCACCGAAATATGGTCGAGAAATTTTTATTTTTTAATAGGAGAGGCATTTATTTGATCATTGTCATCAAGAACCGTCACAGGCAAACTAAAATTTATCTTATTACTTATTTCATTTCTTCTCAATCTTCATTTTATGAGCTTAATGATGAATAACACAAATGAGTTTAACACAACATTTTAACATAAAAATCTTAAAAACATTAGAATTATAGGTCATTTTACTTATATAATTCTCACTTATTCCATTTCTTATCGACGTGAGATTTCTTTAACTCGTGTTTAAATTCTTATCACAAATTATATTTGATATCTCATATTAGAATTATAAGATATGTGCATTTACTACACATTTTTTGAATGATATTGATTTTTTATATTATTATTTATTCATGTGTCATCATATATTAATTTTTTTAAGTATAATAATAATTAATTTAAAGATTAAATTTTTTAATATTATAATAACACATAATTAAATGATAATATAAAATAATTTTACAATAACAGTTGATAAAAATAAATTTTATTTTAAATTAGAAGTGAATCATGGGGTATGGTTCAATTAACAATTTAAGTTCTATATAGATGAGTTTTACTTATGCCTAAACAAGAATTAATCACACATATAAAAAGTATAAAAACACTTAATGAGAGACAAATATATATATATATATAAGTGATAAATCTCTCAAATAATAATTAAACAACTAAAATATTTAAAAAATGAATTCTACCAATAAAAATCAATCTCTTGATAAGTTAGCTACTTAAACTTAGCCTAACTGATAAATAAAGTAAGTTTAAGTAGCAATCATATTTTCAAATCTTATAACAAAAATCTGTTAGACTAGTTTATCTCTTAACCATCCCGTCTAAACAGTGATTTTCCCCCTTCAATAAGAATAAATGGTAATTTTTTTAAAAAAAAAGTATGGAGGGGAAGGTTGTAGGCCGCGTTATTTCCAAGGGACCTTTGAATTTTGACCTGTTGATTTGCAAAACAAGAAACAAAAAAGGGATGGAGCACGAGGTAGAATTCAATTTGAGCTTGAATTTTCATCAGCACATGCTTGATGAATGATGAGCAATTTAACATCCACAATAATAATAATAATAATAATAATAATTAATAATAACGATAAACCATCATAAAGCATCGCTTAGAACCGGATTATACCCAGAATATTCTTGTAAGCTGCAACCGGTGGTGGAAAGTGCATTTCACACTCACGGGTGACCACCTACTGTATCCAATTGCCCCTCGAATATTCCTCTATATTCCCGCGTTTTGTTCTCATGGCCTAAACCTGCCACACCCTCTCCACCGTCCCATCTTCTGACCAACCTAAAGTTCAGCAGATCATACGGTTGAGAGGGAATTTGAATTGCCATTGGAATAAGAATTATGATTTATGATAATTACCGGGGAAAAAAAAAAGATTTCTGATATATGACGAAGTTCTTCTAGAGAAAAAAAAAAAAGGAACTTAGTAGTTGCATGGCCTCCTTCTCCCTTGCCGCGAACTTCCCATATGCAATGTAATATTCCTTTGGAATCAAGATCCTTTTTTTAAAAAAATAAAATAATTTTTTTTTTTTGGTGTTGGCTTCAACCACGTTCACTATAAATACCCTTTTCTCTCTGCGTATTAAATCCAAGCCAAGAACCGATTTTGAGAGTATTAGGAGACACCCAAATAGAGCCTAATTATTGTGAAGGAGACTTCTTCTTCTGGGTCATTGAGATTTTTTCCATTCCCTTTGCTGCCAAACATGTCTGGAATTGTGGTGGTTTTCGACTTTGACAAGACCATCGTCGATTGCGACAGTGACAACTGGGTCATCGACGAGTTGGGTGCCACCGATTTGTTCAATCAGCTCCTTCCCACCATGCCTTGGAACTCTCTCATGGTAAGCTTTCGATTCGCTTCGAATTTGTTATTCTGATTTTGGGTGTCATATACTCTGTTTTTTTTATGATTTTCTTTTCAAGAATAATGTCTCTTTTTCCCTCTACAGTCTGCATTGTGTTCATGGAGGAAATAACTGAGGCTGTTGTTTTGGTTTTGGTTTTATAGGATAGGATGATGATGGAGCTTCATTCACAAGGGAAAACCATTGAGGACATTGAGGAGGTTCTGCATAGGATTCCTATGCACCCCAGAATAATACCTGCCATTAAAGCTGCTCATGCTTTAGGGTATGCATCTCTTTCCTTGTTTTTCAATTTTCTCATACCCAGTTCTATTTATATATATATATATACACACACACACATATATATTGGGAGAGGAAGAAACTTATGGTGGCATTTGTTTTTTCAGTTGTGATTTGAGGATTGTAAGCGATGCAAACATGTTCTTCATTGAGGCAATTTTGAAGCACTTAGGAATAAGGGAATACTTCTCGGAGATTAACACTAACCCAGGTTATGTTAATGAGGAAGGAAGGTTAAGAATTTTGCCTTACCATGACTTTAACAAAGCTCCCCATGGCTGCAGTCTGTGCCCTCCAAACATGTGCAAGGTATATAAATTTTATTTTATTCATCCATTCCCTTACTTTTCTTTGATAAAAATAATATATTTTTTAAAAACGTGCTTTTGATTTGTCAAAATCATAGAGAAAAGTTTGCTTGAGTTAATTCTCAATTGAAGTGTTTTTAAATTGATTTTTTATCAACAATTGACAACAATACAAGTTTCTAGATATTACTTTCAAGATGATCTTTACTGGCCCTAGCTTCTGGATTAGTATTATGTTTTAACTTCTATTATTAAGATGGGTGCTTACGTGACTCAATCTGTTCATTAGTCTAGACTTGATTGAGCCCGCAGGATTTGACCTAGGCCCACAATTAATTTCAAATTAAAAATGGATTGAAGTTTTATAAACTGATTTAAGAAGTTTCCTCTTTTTAGTATTTTGTGTCCAATTCTAATTCTAATTCTATTTTAACTTTACAGGGTGTGATCATAGATAGGATCCAAGATTCAATATCCCTTGATGAAAACAAGAGGTTCATCTATCTTGGTGATGGTAGTGGGGACTACTGCCCAAGCTTGAGACTTAAAGACACAGACTTTATGATGCCAAGGATGAACTTTCCCGTGTGGGACTTGATATGCAAAGACCCTTTGCTTATTAAGGCTGAAATCCATGGCTGGAGTGACGGAGAAGACCTGGAGCGAGTTTTATTGCAGTTAATAAACAAAATTTCTATGGACGAAAGCGCTCAGTTCATTTCATCTGATTGCAAGCAACAGATTCTATCTGTCTCTGCTCATGAGGCTATGCCTAAAGCTCTTCAAGTTCGGCCATAATTGATTAGTTTAGTATCTTTGCAAATGTAACAACTCATAATGTTGGAATCGGTCCAAGATGGACAGCTATAGTTTCAATCAAATACAAACATCAGTTTGCTCCAGATCCCTGCAGCTTGGTCATTTTAGCAACCAAACAATTTCTGTGTGATATATATTTTGTGAACAAGTGAACAACCAAAAGTGTGGCAGATTCCTCATTGATTTTAGCAGCAAGCACTATTTTACTGTGATAAATATCTTGTCTGTGAACAACCATAACTATGGATACTTATTGGAGGTATGAAGAAAGAGAAAATATGATTGGTGGCTCAATACCCATCACTCATTATCTATTTAGGCACCCTTGACTCACATCTTGGTTTGACAATTCTAGTAGCTCCACGTGAACTGCCTCACTATTTGGAAGGGATCTGTACAAGCAGAATTATGTGGAAGGAGGGGAAATGGAGCAGTAGCAACAATGTATGAAGAAGACAAAGGATCCCAGAGTTCAGCTTAGGAGTAGGTTTTTTGTAATATTATTATTTGACAGGGAAATGGCTGTGAAATTACTCAAATGTCCCACTAGCTTCACAAAAGGACAGGAATGACTATGAACCAGTGATTTGAAATATTGAACTTTCTAGCATAGTTGGATGAACTGGATTAATGGACGACCCAATCTCATCGGGAGTCTAATGGTTGAATCGAAAAATCAAGATAAAAAAGAAAAAGCATACTATTTGAAAATATACCTTATGTTTTTAATAGAATTTAACTTAAATACAATATTTAAAGAATACATAATTTAAGATTATATTCCAATACAAGAGAATAAAAATATTTTTAACCAACTAACAACGCAAACATGTTTTTAATCAACTAATAATACAAATAAATTTATTTTTCACATGTTTTAAAACAAATAATTTAAATCTAATAAGATGCACTAAATCATTAATTTGAGATTTTTACGTGGTTAGTATAAGGGCCCATTTGTATTAGCTTTTTAAGAGTAAAAGTGCTTTTTTGAAGTAATAAAAATATTTTTTTTAAAAGTTAAAGAGTTCAAGTTTTTTAAAAAAGTACTTCATGTGTAACAAAAAAAGCACATAAAGTGTTTTTTAAAAAAACTTGAACTCTTTAACTTTTAAAAAAAATACTTTTATTACTTGAAAAAAGCAATTCTACTCCAAAAGAAGCTAATACAAACGGGCCCTAAATGGGGTGAGAATTTTTCACCTTGGTGTATGTTAGAATTTATTTTTCAAAGAGGTGTATTTTGAACAATAAGTTGTAGGAAGGACTTCAGGTTATGATTTTTTTTATAATTTTTTATTCAAATTCGTAGATAATAACCAAGATTTCGTTAAAATATAAATTTTTATAATATTTTATAAGAGTTGTTTGTGGTAGCCACAACTTAGAGTTTGGTTTTTTTTTTAAAAAAAAATTCATGATATGTAACATAGGGTTAGAGTTTGATATTGTTGTTTAATTTATTAATAGGTTTCATTTTAGATTTTTGCATACTTTATGTTAGGGTCTTTGCTTTCATCGTTTAAAAAAATTTAGAATTCATAGATGAAAAGATTTGAAATATAATAAACTAAAAAACTAATATGTACAAGGATATAAGAAAACATTGGCATACATATCATCTATTTGGTTTATGTGTACTCCAACCAGTGACTTTTCTTGTTATTTGTGGATGAACCATTCTTTTTGGTTGAACGCCACGTCCTATTATTCTCATGTTACCTCTTGTTTGTCCAACGCGTGTTGTTGTAATCCAAATGACTCTTGTATTTATCTTGTTATCTCTTGTTCTTACTCTAGTTCATATTGATGCATAATCTTGATCATTTTCATTGTCAATTCTCATTGTATTGGCTGTCACATACGACTCCTATATAATATTATAAAAAAAATTATATTTTAACTAAGTTATGGTTGTTGCCTATGACTTAGAGATCTATTAATTAAAAAATTCTTTTTAACCCCAAAGTTGTAACCTACATATACGACTTTGAATAAAAAAAATTCAAAAAATCTTAGCCCTAAGTCGTAGGACATGGCTACAACTTCACCCTAATTTACCTAAGTTCTAGTTATGAATTACGACTTCCTACAAGTCACTATTTAAAATACACCTCTTTGAGAAATAAATTATATGATACACCAAGGTGGGAATTTCCCACCCCATTTACACCATCCATGTAAAAATTCTCATTAACTAAATAATATTTTTTTTAATGAAAACTAGATTAGGTGGGCTAGGCGATTTTGACTGAGTTGATGAAAAAAATGATCTCAAGTTCTGACCAAACTGACCAAGAGGCTAAGTCACAGGTTTTTTGGTCATAACATCGGGTCGGTCCGGCCTATACAACAATACTTTCTAGAGCTCACAAGTGATGGATAATCATCTTACCAAACACAGAACTATGGAAATTGGATGCGGCATAGGATATAGGAACTTTCATGTGGAAGATGTGCAAAATTGGCCTTCCAGATTGTTGAATTTTCCTGAAGGCAGATCCATATATTTACCCCTATCTGTCAAAGAGGAAAGGTAAGGTACAGAGTTTTCATTCCTATGTTGTCAATGCTTGATTTATCACCAGCCGTACATAATTCCTAATATGTGATTATTTGATCAACCAGTTGAAAATGAAATTTATATTTAAGGGCATATATTAACTAGTATATGTAATATGGTTAATTCAATTTAAGAGTGATTAATTGAATTAACCAAATGAGTAGTTAACGGACCTTAAGTGATATTTTGTGCTATACCAATCCTGTTTATAATTCTCCTTTGTGCAAATATTGGACTCTGGAATGGACAATTGACTAGATAGGGAAACAGAAGCCCAATAGAGCCCTACTTTTCGAATCATTCTCAATTCTTCAGCGTTCGTATATAATGAAAAATCTGAATTATTGATATGCAGTTACAAATAAAATTGTATGATGCATTTTGTTAAGGCATCGCTGCTATCTATGGCAAAAATTATATTATGACTCGTTCTTTCTTTGCATAAAATTAACGGACTTCTTGCAATAGGATAGATTGTAAATAAACTTCCTATTGTCAGGAGTGACAAAATGTGAATGAAACTGTAGCTATTTTATGTTTAACCCTTAAACCGATTTGAATGTATATAATAATCAATTGGATACTACTATAAAATGAAGAGTGTATTATACTCTGTAAAGTACAAAATTACAAACATTTGAATAGTAGATCATGAATATGCTAAAATTCATTCTCTTAATATTTTTTTTATCAATGGTTACTAATTATACTTTACTTTTTAAAACGCATATCTCACTTTAAAAGATCTGAATCATATAATATACTTTGTCAATTGTGATATATGTATATGTAACTAATAAGGTTTATGGGTATGACTTATGAGATGTTGTAGTCACAATTATAGACGTATGAATCTAACCTAACATTACTAGTGGCATCAAAGTCTTTTTAAGATATAAAATTATCTATTTATTTTTAAAGAATGTATTTAAACATGTTTATTGTTAAATATATATTGAATAAAGTATATAATAAGAACTTCTTATTAAATGTAACACATGCTCACATTGCATTAAATAAACTTTTTGGAAAACAAACTTTCATCTCTTATGCCGCCACGCCTCTATGGTTGATATTATTCATGTCAATGGTCGAAAAGCTTTTCAGTTTATTCCTTATTTTACCTTCCTTTACCGTATCATATTCTGATTACTGACCTACTTTAATGGCACAGTGTTTCCCCGCAATATATATGTAGAACTACCCATGATGACTTTATCACTTGAACTAATTTCTGTTGGTTTTTTTTTTCTTTTTTCCAAGAGATGCTTGTTATGTCATATGTAGAACTCAATATCTTCTTCAAAAAAGAATTTAGATGAAAGTGACGTGATTGGCAGTAGTGGGATCAATCTTACAGTTATATATATGGGAATTGATTTTTCCTATTTTATGGAAATTGATTCTCACTTTAGGTATAATTAAATTGGTGTGCTATATTTTAGTTTGCGTGAATTTTGTCCCTTTTAAAACTGCCCTCAAATAAGTATTATCACACTAGAATAACGCTAACAAAATATTGATGATTTTATTAGTGTAAAGTTATTTTATTAAAAATTTGAGTGAATAGTAAAAATATTAATAGAATAATAATCACTCTATAATACTATGACCACATTTTTTTAGTGTGGATGTTAATTGTGTTTGAGATTTTATTCAAAGATTAATTTTAAAAAAGGTTTTGGCAAAAATGAAATTAAAATATAGTATAAAATTTGACATCAAATAATAATTATCTCAAATATTTTTCAAAATCTCATACCTCAATATTATAAGTTAAAAAACTACGCTAGTTATACAATTTTACGTTTATACTTTTTATAGAATTGCAGATAGTTTTGCCTTCACTCAAGTGGCTCCCCTTGAAACTTTCTTTGCAAGATTAAGATATCATAAAACCTACTTTACATGATTGTAAATGCAAAAGTTGGTAATATTTTAAATGGTATGTATCGTGATTCGTGAGTGTGCCTGTACTCACATAGATATTGAGAAATTTTTAGATACGCAATGCCTATCATGATAGGTACTTCATTCAAGTACTTTATTCAACATTAAAATGTATAAATTTTTCCATGGATATTATGTTTGTATAAGAATATCTCCTGTCTCATATTGCAAGTAAAGAAACTTATGACTCTGACACTGACACACTTTCTAACTTGCTTGCCCCAATAAAAGAAAATGGAAAAAAAGATGAGAGAAGGGGCTTCTTCTAAGTCTCACTTATAACACTAATATCCTTGGAATCTAAAGGCCCCTCCTATCATGCTTACGTGCAAGCTTGCATCTTCCTTTCCTATAAATACCCTCTCTGTTGGTCCTATGTTCACAAGCATTCACAGACAATACCAGAGCCCATTTAGGCTTTTACCTATACATAGTTATCTCGAGATTGGTTTTTGTGCATTCAAATGGCTGGGATTGTTGTGGTTTTTGACTTTGACTCAACAATCATCGAGTGTGATAGTGATAATTGGGTGTTAGATGAGACGGGTTTAACTGAAAAATTCTATCAGCTTCTTCCTAGCATGCCTTGGAATCCTCTCATGGTTTTGTTTTCTTGCTCACACTGTTTTTCTAGCCTTATTTCTTTTCATGTTTGGGAAATAATTTTTTATTTGTAATAAAACCTTGCAGGATAGGATGATGAATGAGCTTCATTCACAAGGAAAAACCATGGAAGAAATTGTAGAAATTCTGAACCGGACTCCAATGCATCCCCGCATTGTCCCTGCTATTGAGGCAGCTTATTCCCTTGGGTAACTATCTCTGTTTTTCTTTCACTCTCTGCTTTATTACATGTAAGATGTGCCTAGCTGTAGAGAGAGGTAAAGAAATGGAAGAGAAAGAGTGAAAGTTGATCAAGTTTCATGAATGGATTTACTATTAATTTTCATTCACCACCTTAAATTTTTTCCATTTTCCCGCCTAACAAACACACCCTTATGATCAAATAGTGAACTTGCGGAGCTTTATGGCCAGAAAAAAAAAAAAAAAACTTGCGGTGCCTTTGTACTTTGTTTCTTGGATGAAAATACTAATGCCTCAGATGGAATTGTATTCAGGTGTGAGCTGAAGATTGTGAGTGACGCAAATATTTTCTTTATTGAGACAATTCTGAAGCATCATGGGGTGTGGAATTGTTTCTCAGAGATCACTGCAAACCCCAGCTATATTAATGAAGAAGGGAGGCTCAAAATTTGCCCCTACCATGATTATCTAAAATCTTCTCATGGATGCAATCTTTGTCCACCCAACATGTGCAAGGCAATTGCATTAGTTCCAAATTTCTATTTACTTATGGCCAAGCAATTAATTCTCATATATATTCTACTTATACAATTAATCACTTAAATTCTCTAGTTATGCACTTTCTAAGCTCTATGTATGTTAATTTACTGCCTCTATATTTTGCTAATGAATAATGAGCATGAGTCTGTCATTGGAGGATGCTTTGCTCAATTTACTTTTGAAAACATTGGATTAATATAATTTAACACTGTTTTTATTAGTGACCTGACATTAGGCTCCACTTTTCTGGTGTCTGTCATATGTCATAATCAAAGGGATCCCTTTACCCAAAAAAGAAAAAAAAAATCAAAGGGATCCTGGTAACATAAGGCAAATTATAAACAAATTTTATCAAGAATACAGTAGGAAAAGGATTTTTTTTAAAAAAAAAAACTTTTCTCATCTACTGACTTTTTTCCCCCCATAAATTCTCCAATGACATATAGGGATCGGTAATAGAAAGGATCCAAAATTCCCTTGCAACAGCAGGAAAGAAGCAACTCATCTACCTTGGAGACGGCAATGGAGATTTTTGCCCTAGTTTGAAGCTCAAAGATAGTGACTATTTGATGCCCAGAACAAACTTTCCATTGTGTGATTTAGTTTCCAAAAATTCCAATCAGATAAAGGCAGAGGTACATGGTTGGAGAGATGGGGAAGAGCTTGAGCATGTTCTGCTTCATATTATTAACAAAGCTATTGGTGAAGGAAACAACATTAGTATATCTGCTCCTATAATCTCAGTTGATTGCAAGTTGGGGCCAATTCCAATTGACGCTCATCAACCTTTGCCTAAACTCCTCCCAGTTCCTCATTAACTAGTAGCTAAAATTGCAGAGGATCGATGAAGGCTGATATCAAAGCTCTTCTAGTGTCTTGTCAACTTCTGCATATTTCTGTGTTGTTACTTTTGCAGAAAATGTATGAGTCTGTGCTTTGGTTTCTTGATGACGATAAAATATAATATGCTGAATAAAAGTAAAAAAAAATTGATGTAACCTGTGCTTGTCAATTGTCAAGTAACCTTTTCTCTTGAAATCTTAAATTAGTAGGTGAAAAGTTAAGCATTAAACTCTAATCTAAGCAATTTACTCGAAAGTTAGAATAGATCTCTATTTTAATCTTAAAAAATAACACTATATTAGTAAATAGTCAACACTAAAATGGTAATTACCATCATCATTTTTGTTTTTAAAATGATAATTTTAATATTAGAACTAATTTGATGATATAAATTGACATTAAATAATTATATTAGTGTATTTATAAATGAAGAACACATTTAATAACACTTATGTCACCTTTAGTGCAAAGAATGGAATTTCATGCATAAGAATAAGAATAAAAATAAAAAGTAATAAGCTATAGTAAGGATCTCGTTCGGATTCTGCAGGTTAGTAAGATTAGAAATATATATATATAAAAAAAATTGGAAAGTGATTTTGGTTTGTGGGATATATTATATATATAAAAAAATTGGAAAGTAATTCCCTACTTTGGTATGTGAGATATATTATGAAATAGAATCCAAATTATTGTGAACGACATACATATCCTTAATGGAAAAATGAAAAGGTTAAACTATTTTTTTTTATATCTTTATATATATAATATGAATGTACATTTTAAAAAATAATATTTAAGATTAATTTTATTTAATTGGATAATAGAATTTTTGATAATATATTTTTTTATTTTCAATGATTCTTTTATTTCTTTATAATTAATATATTATAATTCCTGCTATATACTTTTTGACATTAGTACACTATTATTTTTTGTATCGTACAAGATTTAAAAATTTTAAGACAAAAATAAAATAAAAATTACAATTAAAAAACCATTCAAAATGTTATAAAAAAAAGTAATGGTTTTATGATAATTTCAAATGAAAATTACATCATTAAAAAAACTCCAAGTTCAAGTATAAAAAAGAATGAAAATTACATTATCATAAGCCAAAAAATATTTTTCAGCTTGCATCCATAGATATTCTGAGAAATAAAAATAAGGAGTCCAGAGTGGAGATGAGTGAGTAAATTTTTTTTTTATAAATTATAGAAGGGTAATTTTTGTCATTTAATACATTATATAAGGGTATATTAAGAAAAAGATATGAAATTCTATTCTACAAAAATATAAAATCCCAATCCATCCATTTTTTTTTTTGGAGAAATGAGATTCTATAAATTTATAGAATGGGATTTATAATAAGAATGTCATTCCATATTCTTTTCCTTATTCAAACATAAGAATCATCTTATTCTATAATTAAATGCAGAGTGACATTTCATTTCTTCACATCAAACATAACATTATATTTTAAAGGATTAAAATGAATATTTATTTTAAAATTTGTTTTACTTAAAGCATGGATATAATGCTATGAGTTCATGTTAAAATATATATCTCAATTATAAAAATGAGAATAGTAAAGATCAAGCGTATGACTATTTAAAATTACTCGGTTTGAAATTTCTTTAAATACATTAGACGGATATAATGTTACGCTCTTAAAATCACTTATAAAGGTATTTAGTCTCACTTTTGACAAAAAAAAAAAAACTAATTAAAAATGATTTATCAATTTTTTTTTTATAAAAAAAACACTTGTGACTACTTTATCTAAAAGTCTAACTTTGGCAGTGGTTGAGATTACGAGTGGTAGGGCATCGGGTAGAATCATAAATTCGCACATTTTTAATCAACTTAGCTCATAGTTGATAGGTTAGTTTTGATTTATGGGTTAAATTAGGTTTAAAATAATCAAATCTATGAGGTATGAGTCAGGTAACGAGTTGAAACTTTCCAAATTCATAAAACCTAACCTAACCTACTAAAGTTTTTTTTTAATAATATTTTAGGATGTGTAATCATTTTTTATTAGGGTTTTGAAAATCTTATATAAGTTTATAATTTTTTTAGATAATCAATTTGTTGAGAATTTTTAAATTAAAATTATACTACATTTAGTATTAGAATACGAGTTCTAGATCATTTTTGTAGTTCTTTGCAACCTACCACTATTAAGGCATTAATTTTTCTAATTAAGAATTCTTAATAAACACATTGATTTACAGGCTCAAATCGATAAAATTGAAAAGATTGAAACAGGTAGTGTACTATATAGAATTTGCTTAGTTTGTTTAGTCAATTACTAATGGTTTAATCATTAATGCTTGCTAATGCTTCATAAATCCTTTATGTGTTAGATATGTTTACTGCTAGAAATAAAGTTATGGAGCGTAATAATTAATCAATTTATATGTTTTTTATTTAACTGATTAAGATTCTAATTCTTTTTAACTTATTATTTCATTGTTAGTTTTTATTTTTTTTATTTTGACAATTGTATTAATTATGGTTAATGTTATAGTGTTATTGACTTGTAAGAAATCAAATAGGAGATAAATGGTTGATTATAGTGTCATTGATTAATTGTATTATATATGTCTTTATTGTTTATTTATGTTGATCATAATTGTAATTTTAGAGTTATATATACTTTGAAATTTATATTTTATGTTATGCCATTTGAAAACTTATGTTAAGTTATTCAAAACACATTTCAATTTATATTTTAGTATGTTAATTTTTTTTTTTATATTCAAGTTTAACCTATGTGTTGAACTCAACCCAGCTCACATATGAACATGTTGAGTTGGGTTGAATTGAATCCGAAGTAAAAATAAAATTTAAACCCAACTCAACTCAACCTACTACTTTTATAAATGTATTGAATCCAAAATTATCTTAAACTCAACGAAACTCATATCAATCCTAAACTCAAACCAACCCATATCAACGAGATGATCCAATGGTTGTTAATGGCTGTCCGATTGGGCGAGAGTGAGAACTATGCGGACAAGATTTTCAGCCAGGATCGGTGACTCAGTAGTCAGTCCTTCACGATGACAACTACTGATCAGCACGTAGCAACCAGAGATTGCCAGATTGGGGACTTGAAAATCAGACCGCCGACAACAACAGTTGTCCAATGGATAAGCGGGTCAATCATCCAGGCATGTGGATCACGGCAAATAATTAGGTATTACTCTTGTAGTAGTGACTAGAATCTAAATTTTAAAATATTATTATAATGTTAATATGATGATACAAATTTATTTTCTATATCACGTGTTATATTTTTATTGAATTATTGTATTATTTTTAAAGATTAAAGTACTAAAGTATTTTTCGTGAATCACGGGCCGCATGGTCAACCTGCAGATTGCAGGTAAACTTGATTACGTAGTTATGACTTGCATGCCCAAATATACAATCGTGTAATGATATTTGTTTATTATTATTTTTATATTTAGTTAATAATAAATAATTTTTTATTTAATATAATATATTATTTAATTATTGAATTTTGATAATTAATTATTCATAAACTTGATTAATGATGAATAGATTATTAGTTAATAAAATATATTTTTTGATCAATTAATAAATTATTGACTTGTAAGTAATTGGTTACCAAAACTCATTAACTAAACGATATATTTCATTAACCACTAATTTACATATCGTTAACCAAATATAAAAGTAATGTAAAAAAATAGTGTGCAAGAAATATTTTCTTATACAATATCGAGTAATTGACTAACTTAATATAGTCTTAAAAATTATGTATTAAATTAGTGTAATTTTAAAATCATTTTTTTAAAATAAGGTAAATTCTTTCATGTTATTTTTATTTTTATTTTGCATACGTGACATTTGTTCTAATTTACATGGCATAAGTAATGCCAAGTGGCGGCGTTTAAAACCACAGCTAAAAACCTTTATTTTTAATTCTTTTTCATTTATTAATTTTAAAACTAGATAAAAGGATTCAAACTCAAGTACTAATAATACATATAATATTTATCACTATACTAAATGACTTTGTTGAATTATAAAGGTAAAATATAGTATATATTAATTATTATTAAATTATATTTGATCATCTAATGATATCAATGCAAACATTAAATCATTATTTACATTTTTAAAATTTACATATGACAAGATAACTACACTAAATGCCTATCAAAAATTAAAATTTACATATAACGAGATGACTACATTAAATGATTATATAAATTATTGTAGTCATTTAATGATTAACAATACTATTATATGACTAAATATTATTTAATAATAATTAATATATAATATAATTTACATTATCAATCCAACAAAACCATTTGGCTAAGTGTTTAATATGATATCTATTATTGGATTCTAAGTTCGAGTCTATCTGATTCATTTTTAAAATAGATAACAAAAATAAAAAATAAAAAATAAAAACAATTACTAAAATCATAGCTAAACACCACTACATGATAATTGACTAGCACTTACTCCAATTCATGTGATGCCACACTTGCGCCAAGTAAATTGGCACAAGTGCCATGTGTGTAATATATATATATATATAATAAAAACAAAGGGTATTTAACCCATTGTTATTAAAATCACAGCTAAACACCACTACATAATAATTGGCTAGCACTTGCTCCAATCCACGTGGTGCTACATTTGCGCCAAGTAAATTGGCACAAGTGCCATGTGTGTAATATATATATATATATAATAAAAACAAAGTTCATTTAACCCATTTTTATTAAAATTGCAGCTAAACACCACTACATGATAATTGGCCAACACTTGCTCCAATTCACATGATGCCACACTTGTACTAAATAAATTGGCACAAGTGCCACGTGTAATATATATATATATATATATATATATATATATATAAAACGTGGCAAAAACTATCATACTTCAAGAAATGGTTTCAAAACTATATCTAACTTATCAATTATCCATAGTACCCACATGACCATCAGGCTACAGCAATAAGTTGGGTGTTTTTCCCTAAAATCACCAAAAAAGTTTAGAGAATTGTAACAAACAAGTTTTGTTTAAAATGTGGAATAAAGATCTTTAATTACCCGGATAATGATGCTTAAACATAATTTTTATTTTACATATCTCGCTTTATCTTTACTTTTTCTCTTTCCATCTTTCTCTCTCTTTTTAACATTAAGAAATAAAAATAAAATAAAATATGTGAGATATGTAAGATAAAAATTATATGTAAGAATTATTTCTCCAATTACCCAGTGGTCTACTTTTTTTTTTTCATAAAAGGTGGCATTGATTAGTGGGGCCGTTATTTCAATCATTAGGAAAAAAAAATGACAAGGGCCTTATTTCAGTCAATTTGCTACGTACAAATCCACCAATTCGACAATTATAGAAGGAAAGACAAAGACAGCGTCAGAAAATTTGTACTATTCAAAATTCTGGTCAATGTTCGACTAAAAAATTCAATCTCAACTTTTTCTTCCCCCCTACACCATGCATATCCTCCAGTATCATTAATTAGTCATCATCTTTGCTTTCTCATAAAATTATTGGATTTGGTTAGCCAGTTATTCAAAGTATACGCAATTGAATCACGAAAAGCTATATGCTTCCATGCAGCAGTTAGCCTTCTTTGCGTAGTGTATCGTGCACTAAACCACCTTTTTCTTGCTTTGGTACCATTAATTAGGAAATGCAGACAAGGTTGGATCTCACTTGAGAAAAAGATAAAGCAAGAAAGCAAGAAAGACTGTAACCATTATATAGATTAGCAGCCAAACCAATAACACTGGCAACATGTACTGCTTATGTTTTATTTCTCTGGATGTGCTTGCCCTTTGTTGTCCACGTCTTTTTGCTCTGCTCTTTTTTTTTTTCTTTTTTTTTTGTGACAAACAATTCACTTGAGTTTTTTTATGGAACTTGAGATTTGCGCACTGCTTTTTTGTATAATTAATTAAACTTGACACTACCCCAATTCCTGCACAAAAAATCTACTGTGTTTGAGTGCAAGGGCCAACATCAAGCACAGGAAAATAGTGTAAAGAGTAGTGTTAAAGAAAAAAAAAATGTACAAAAATCGTTCCCCTTATTGGTAGAAGTCCTTCCATACAAGCAATGTTGTCAAAAGTTTTTCTTTTTGAAAACTTTACAGCAGTTGTGTTGTGTGAAACACATGCAGCATGCTATCATGTCAAACTATCTGCTATATATGTTGAGTTTAGACCTGAAGGTCCTGAATATATCAGCTTCTAAACTTCTCTCAACATTTCTCCAAAATACAAAAGCCATTTGCAATGAAAGCAAAGTAGAACAAGTTTTGTTATCTACTGCGAAGAATCCATACCACTTAATAATTTTGATGATGAGGTGTAAACACAGTTTCAATTATTCAATCCTGGAATCCATACCACTCAATTATTCAATCACCCCCTTATTAGATGAAGGGTTAGGAGGAGCGCAACTAGTAAAGTCATACCCTGGACTTAACCATATAAGAGCCCCGATTTAAATCTTCTGTTTCATTTTCTATCTCTTTGAAAAAAAAAATTCTCTTTTAATTGACAACTATTTTTCTGTTAATTGTCCACCTTTTTATTAAGTTCCTGGCATTTAATTAAAAAATTAGGGACAAAAAATTGAGACAAAAGATTGATTCCTATACGGATAAGGAACCCAAGTATAGGAGAAGCCCAAGTATAGGAGAAGCTTAGTTTTGGTTATTCATTATTTTGGAAGAAAGATCAAACTTCCTTCAAGATAACTATAGGGCCTAGATAGCTGGTCCCATATAGAAAGTACAAGCTCAGCCCATGGCATCCTAAATATGTAGGAAAAATGACTTAAAAGGTTGTTTTGGGAAAAAAATATTCTCATTTAATTGGTTATTGGATAAAATTATTTAAGTATTTAATTAATTTAACTAATAAATTATATACAGTTAATTACATATTAAGTATCAAAATAAAGATAAATTATTAATTAACTATATGTGAATTATTGATTAAATTAATTAAATACTTAATTAATTTTATTTAAGAACTAAATAAGTTTTCTACTAAGTTAATCTTTTAGGTCATTTTTTCAAATATATATAGTTAGTGTCACCATCACCACCATCACCACCTATGATTGATAATTGGAGCTGGGTATATGGGTCATTATTCTAGCTCAGCATGCATCTAGCTAGTCTTAAGTGGTTAGACTGAGCTGGTTCTTTAAATATATGAGCCAATCATTTTAGTAGGTTAAACTCAACATTTTAAACTTGCGGACTAACAGATTGACTCATTTATCCCTTATTGTCAAGAGCTAATTATACTAAAAGTTTAAGCTGTTAAGTGAAGATATATGAATAATTTTATATCTCTAATTCTTATCTTTTTTCTTTTTTACATTTTAAATATAAATGTGTGGTATGAGTTTTCTCCCCATGCATTTGGTCACCGCCTTGAACAAAAATCTGGTTGGGCTTAAGATGGACTGAGGGTGGCATGTTGGTGGCGCACGACTGTGAGTTGCTCGCGACTGGGTCGTCGACGGTGGAGCTCTTGGCTTGTGGGTTGGCGTCGTCCAGGTTTGCTCTCTCTTTATGAAGAGTGAAGACACTGAACGACTGAAGGAGTGAAGAGTGTAAGCGTGACTAGTCACTGTGCTTGTGGGCCTGTGGCTGTGCTCGGTGAGCGTGTTTGTAGAGTGCTCTGTGAGTGTTTGTGACTTAATTTCAGCCAATAATGGATAATTGGGTTAGGCAAGGCTGGTTTGACCGGGGGTTTTCGAATTTTAGGCCCTTGGATAATTTATTTTTTAAATAAGCTACACGAGTTATAAGCAAACTTACTAATTCAATTCGCTTAACTCGTAATATAAAAAATAATGATACTTATATAAAAAAAAATTTTCATAAAATTCTCACATAAATCTATACAAGTCTTTAGATTAAGTCTAAGTTTCACTATAACTTTTTTTGACTTAATTTAAAGACTTGTATGAACTTTTATGAAAGTTTTGTAAAATTTTTTTGATGTAAGTATCATTATTTTAAAATAAATTAGTTAAACTTTATATTAATTCAAAATATTCACAATTTAAATATTAAAATAATCTTAACTCTTTAGTAAACGGACTACACATACGAACCGTAAATCTTGACCTATTTACCGGCCCTACTCATTCTTGTCTTATATTATCTCTACTAAATTTTTTTTACTAAATTAAGCATCAGAATGTTAGCCCGGGCCCCGGGGACAACCAAATCAACAAGTGACCTCAGAATTGTGGCAGAACAATAATAACCGACAAATTTAATGAATGGAATGTACCTTTCAAATCAGAATCTTGTCGCCTACAGTGCTGATTCTCATTTGGCCACAAGGTAATTCCCATTACCCAACAAAAAAGGTAATTCCCATTACCCAAAAAAAAAAGGTAATTCCTTCTTACTTATCCGTAATTTTTAGGTTGAATGTTGCACTCAGCCTAATGATGAAAACAAGTCACCCCATCAGCCCCATAAATGATTACAAGTATTCCACTTTCAGAAATGGATTTGAATTTGGTGACAACTCTCAACCGGGTTCAACAACACTCCCCCCCCCCCCCTCCTCTTCCCCCTTCCTCCTTTCTTCCTACCCTTTTTTCTTTCCTCCTTTCTTCCTACCCTTTTTTCTTTTTTCTTTTCCTTTAATTTTTACTTTGATCCACATTATTTCTATCGTTCACATTCCACCAAAAGTTATATTAGGAACAGTCATGTTATTATGTTGAAGTTGGACAGTTGGACTATTAAATTTAATCATTCTTGCACTATTTCTCTGGTAGCTACGGATAACAACTGAACCTCATTTACACTTACTGTGAATCATCAAGATGAGTTTTACACTTACTCTTGATCATCTGGATGAGTTACATATAGTAACTCAATCATTTCTTTTTGGGAATGTTATGTGTTTATTTCGTTTCTGATTTAGGAGTATGAATGACACAAATTGGTTACCCAAATTCCACCATGCCATCCAATATGTAAGTGAGGTCGTGAGGATCATACACCTTGGACAATCAAAATTATTATTTTTGAGGGGAAAAATTGAAATGAAATTAAGAAATCGACTAACACATCAATGTCTAGAGTAAAACCTATAACAGATTTATAAATAATTCGGTGTTATATACTTAATGGAAGAGAGCTGCTATGAAGCTCAAATGCATCTGGCACGGATGTATTTTGGGAAGACACAGACTCATTCAGGTGGGACTCACCTTATTTTATCTCTTTTCGATATGCATATGGCCATTTTTTGGTAGGATGAATTGTAATTAAAGATTAACCTACAACGATTTTTACAATAAATACTAATTAATATTGTGCGGTTAAACCTTGATATCCACTCTATCAAGTGGATCAACTACATAATTGGTCATTGGTCCTATTTAAAAAAATGAAAAATAAAATTCCACCAGGTTTGTCCTTGATTGGCGTCAGTCTTCCCTGTGGGGCTAATTAGACGAAGAAAGCTACCATGATATTTGGAGTAGGAGGAAGCATTGATATGCAGTCCTATAATCAGGGATCAATTGCAAAATAAAACAGGAAGAAACAATTGCAGGTGCTTGGAGCAAGGGAAACATTTGATATTGCTTTGTTTCCGTGGCATTTGGAGGAGGAGGAAGATTTAAAATTTTCAAGGTATTTAAGCAGAAATTACTTGATAAACATATTTTATATGCATAATTTAGCACCTCTCATTGGTCTATTCTTATGAAATTATTGCATATATGAAGTGAAAATTGCATAATTCCTCATATATTGGTTATGTTGTTACAAATTGAGCAGAACACCCGAAGGACTATTCAAAGCAGTTGTTGAACCAAAATATCATGAACTTGGATGTTGATATCAGTATAGCTCAAACAGAAGAGAAATGAAGACCTAAACTCAGTGAATTTTGGGTTACATAAAATTCAGGACAAATCAGAAAATTCCTGCTCAAACCTATACTCGGTTATTTGGTGATTTCTCAAGATCTAACCGTTGGATGTAGCTGAAATTTTGATATGTCATGCATGACTTCATTCTCTATGACTTTCATAGAAATGAAGATTTCAAGATTAGCACCGGAAGTGGGTCAAAATTAGGTAACAAGTTGGTGGCTGTCATTATTGATATAATCTGAGTAGTTTCGGAAAAATGGTCAGAGCTCAAGATCCAACCGTTAGATCTGGCTGAATTTTTGACATGTTCTTCACGACTGCATGTGCTACAACTTTCATGAAGAGAAGATTTCCAAATTATGATTGGAGCAATGACGAATTTGGTAATCTTCGGAGCTGAAATTTCAACCCATGTGCAAAGAGATTTGACAAAATTGTAATTGAATAGTTCTAGCCTTTGCCTATAAAAGGAAGGCATTTGCCACACTTAAGGGCATCACATTTCTGAATTCTCTCATTGTAGTTTGAGTTAGGGGTGAAACTTTGATAAATTGTGAGATTTATACTTTGATTTCAAGGTTAGATCTTCCAATTTGTTTAAAGTAAATCCCAAAGCTCTTGTAGTTTGTATAATATAATCTTCATCTTATTCAAGTTTCTTCATCTTGATGTCTATTTAAGGTTCTTCCTAGAGTTAGGGGTGAAGCTTTCATAAATTGTGAGATTTATACTTTGATTTCAAGGTTAGATCTTCCAATTTGTTTAAAGTAAATCCCGAAACTCTAACCCGTTGTGTTCTTGTCAATACCAAACAACCACTTTCATTTCTATCATGCTTTTCACTTATTCTTTTGTTTCCTTTAATATAATGAGTAGCTAAATTTCTATACTAGGATTGCAATTTGAACTCACACGTAATTTGATTCGTTTATCATATCCAAGAGTAAGTTGATTATCTTGAATTGTTTATCTTACTTGTTCTTAATGCTTTTAATTAATTGGCCATTAATTAAATTGAATTGATAAACCTTAAGCAACTTGACAAAGAGATTTTGGTTTTAGATCTAAGTAAGATAATATATGATCTTTGTGCGAAAGCCTTGAGTTCATATAGGATAGACATATATCTATATGACATATGTAACCATTAATGAAATCGGAACTTAATGAATTCTTAATTATTTGATAGACATAGACATATAGTTTATCATTAATTAAGGATATTTCTATTTGACCATCGAAAGAGGCTTATAGATAAGTTAAGGATTTCTAGTTAACAATTCAGATAATTAATTGATCATAGATAAAAGTAAGTGAATCAAGTAAAGTGTGAGGATGATGTGGTAAATCAGAACGCAAGTATACGTTATCGCAAATCAAGTAATATAGTTGTAAGAAAGTGTCGAACCCACAGGGATTAATTCTAAATTTAACTATCTATTAAAAGTTTACAAAACTCAATCTTATTTAAACAACTTAATAAAAGGAAGTGTTATAAAAATTAAAGTATACAAGAAGAAGAATTTAATGATCAAATTAACCAAGCCTAGGATTGCAATTATTCCTCACACTTTACTTGATTCATTTACTTCTATCTAAGATCAATTAATTATCTGAATTGTTAATTAGAAATCCTTAACTTATCTATAAGCCTCTTTCGATGGTCAAATAGAAATATCCTTAATTAATGATAAACTATATGTCTATGTCTATCAAATAATCAAGAATTCATTAAGTTCCGATTTCATTAATAGTTACATATGTCATATAGGTATATGTCTATCCTATATGAACTCAAGGCTTTCGCACAAAGATCATATGTTATCTTACTTAGATCTAAAACCAAAATCCCTTTGTCAAGTTGCTTAAGGTTTATCAATTCAATTTAATTAATGGCCAATTAATTAAAAGCATTAAGAACAAGTAAGATAAACAATTCAAGATAATCAACCTACTCTCGGATATGATAAACGAATCAAATTACGTGTGAGTTCAAATTGCAATCCTAGTATAGAAATTTAGCTACTCATTATATTAAAGGAAACAAAAGAATAAGTGAAAAGCATGATAGAAATGAAAGTGGTAGTTTGGTATTGACAAGAACACAACGGGCTAGAGTTTCGGGATTTACTTTAAACAAATTGGAAGATCTAACCTTGAAATCAAAGTATAAATCTCACAATTTATGAAAGCTTCACCCCTAACTCTAGGAAGAACCTTAACTAGACATCAAGATGAAGAAACTTGAATAAGATGAAGATTATATTATACAAACTACAAGAGCTTTGGGATTTCCTTTAAACAAATTGGAAGATCTAACCTTGAAATCAAAGTATAAATCTCACAATTTATCAAAGTATCACCCCTAACTCAAACTACAATGAGAGAATTCAGAAATGGGATGCCCTTAAGTGTGGCAAATGCCTTCCTTTTATAGGCAAAGGTTAGAACTATTCAATTACAATTTTGTCAAATCTCTTTGTACATGGGTTGAAATTTTAGCTCCGAAGATTATCAAATTCGTCATTGCTCCCGTCATAATTTGGAAATCTTCTCTTCATGAAAGTTGTAGCACATGCAGTCGTGAAGAACATGTCAAAATTTCAGCCAGATCTAACGGTTGGATCTTGAGATCTGACCATTTTGCCGAAACTACTCAGATTATATCAAAAATGACAGCCACCAACTTGTTGCCTAATTTTGACCCACTTCCGGTGCTAATCTGGAAATCTTCATTTCTAGGAAAGTCATAGAGAATTATGTCATGCATGACATATCAAAATTTCAGCTACATCCAACGGTTAGATCTTGAGAAATCACCAAATAACCGAGTATAAGTTTGAGCAGAAATTTTCTAATTTGTCCTGAATTTGATGTAACCCAAAATTCACTGAGTTTAGGTCTTCATTTCTCTTCTGTTTGAGCTATACTGATATCAACATCCAAGTTCATGATATTTTGGTTCAACAACTGCTTTGAATAGTCCTTCGGGTGTTCTGCTCAATTTGTAACAACATAACCAATATATGAGGAATTATGCAATTTTCACTTCATATATGCAATAATTTCATAAGAATAGACCAATGAGAGGTGCTAAATTATGCATATAAAATATGTTTATCAGAGGAATAATTGCAATCCTAGGCTTGGTTAATTTGATCATTAAATTCTTCTTCTTGTATACTTTAATTTTTAATCTTTCATAGCACTTCCTCTTATTAAGTTGTTTAAATAAGATTGAGTTTTGTAAACTTTTAATAGATAGTTAAATTTAGAATTAATCCCTGTGGGTTCGACACTTTTACTATTATATTACTTGATTTGTGATAACGTATACTTGCGTTCTGATTTACCACATCATTGCTCCTTCTGTGTTTTCACTATAAAAATTTACCCCTCCCCTCTCTCTCCCTCCAAACTCCTTAATCCAAACAATATCTTAAAGTTAAGCTTTAGGCTATGTTTGGATTGGTGGTAAAAGATGGAATTGAATGAGATGGTAAGAGATACCATTGTTTGGATGTTTTAAAAGATGATGGAAAGGAATGGCATGAGAGAGTTTCCATTCCATTCCATACCACCATATTTCCCTATTTTTCTTCCCCCTAAATTGAGAGGAATGAGATGGAATCAATTAATGTTTATAAAATATAATATCAAAATTACAAATTTATCATAACTTAAAATAAATTTAAAAAACTCTTTCACATTTCTCATTTCTCATTTCTCATTTCTATAAGAGTTTATGAAAAGGTACATGAAAATAAAATTTTGTTCAAAAAATTAAATTTTATAAAATAAATAATTAAGATTAATATGTATAAAGTAAGGGTAATATGGTAATTACAAATTTATAATTCTTACCATTTCATCTTATTCCATTAGAACTTTCAAACAATGGAATAGAAGCTTTCTTTCATTCCATCACTAAACATCCAAACAATGGTGTGAGAACTTTATTCCACTCTATCCCATTCCATTCCATTCCATCCATCATAAAATTTCCAAACATAGCCTTAGGTATATGTTACTGATTGAATCTGGATGGAATTTCAACCTAGCATCCAGTTTGGTTGGGGGAAAATTGGCTGACACTGTGACATCTGTCAGTAAATTCCTATTGCAGCTGGACCAATATTCAGCTGCCAGCTTTCGAGAATGAAGAGTTAGTCTCCAAGAGCTTTGAAGGCTCATCATACTCCACCATGAGTTTCCCTATAATAACCAGACAAAACATGAGGAAAAAGAGATGACTAGAGATGTAGCATATCTAGAAAAGGAAAAATTGAAAAGATGAACCAAGAAACATACCATAAGACAGGACCGTGACCATGTCACTATCAATCACAGTTGGAACTCCTTGAGCAACAAGCTATAACTGTGCATTCTGAAAATTCTTGTCTGATAACTCGTTGTAAAATGGCATCTGTGGCAGAATCAATGGAAGCAGTTGCTTCATCCAGAACAAGAATTATGTTCCTCTTAAGAAGTACTATTCCTAGACAAAAAAGTTGGCGCTGCCCAACACTCCAGTGTTCACCTTCATCTCTCACTGCCAAATTAGTCAGAATTAGCCCATTTCAGGAGAAATTCTCGTGTGCACTTAGTCTATACAAGTTATGTATATTAAGCTAATAAGTAACTAATTAATCGTCACTTTAAATATAAAATAATTGTGTGACAAAGAAATTTACGCAATGATTTAATGTAAAAAGATGATGTGTAGACTAAGTGTACACAAGAATCTCTCTTTACATAGCTAGTCCCAAGCTCGGATGAAAAAAAATGGTTGAGTTAGGGAATCAGCAATGAAGGTGAAACTTTGTCAAATCTATTATGACATGGATCAACAATACAATTGACCTAATATTTTGATTTTTGATAGACCCCAATGAAGTGGATCAATCCTTGTAGCTGTAATAGGATAAGGCTTGTTGTTTTTGTTAATTTCATTTCATATTGTATGCTTCAAGTTCACAGATTTAACTCACTAGATCAGTTCAAGAGATTTGGTAGGCTACTGATTGTTGCCTTAAGCTGACATTTTTCTAAAGCCTGTACTAATGAAAGCCCACAAAACCTTTGCTTGGTGAAAAGAAAATTGAGAAAAACACTGTAATTTATTGCATCTTGTTTTTCAATTGTAGAGCCAGTTCATTTACCTTATATATTTCATCATCAGAGTACAGGCCTAGAGGGGCCAAGTTGGTTCGAATGCTTCCCTTGAAAAGAGTTGGTTCTTGAGGAATGATGCTTAGCTTCATTCTCAAATCTTTCAGCCCCATTGATCATATGTTAATCCCATCTATAAGAATATCACCTCTTACAGGCTCAATTAAGCGGAAGAAAGCACTTATAAGTGTAGTTTTTCCACTTCCAGTCCTTCCTACAACTCCCACTCTCTACTCCCTTCTTTGATTGTACAAGTGATACCCTTAAGGACTAACGGAGCATTTGGTCGATATCTAATCTGAAATGAATGTAGAGGAAATCAGACTTGAATTCATTTGTCAAATGTCATGGATAAGGATAAAGGTGGAAAATAGGGAAAAACATGTATTTCGTTAGTTTGTTACCTCCAGGGATTGGAGATCTATCCGACCCTTGGAAGGCCAAGAAGATGGTGGTCTTTTGTCCTCTAGAATTGCACCAGGCTATGCTGGTATTTGAGTAAATGGCTTGATTCGTTCAACAGAGATCATATAATTTGAGAAGTTGCAAAACCATCGGGTCAGAAAAACTTGGGTTACTGTCAGTGAAAAAGCATAAGACAGAGAAAGTCCCACAAGGTCTGCAACCAGGTAACCACAAAATATGCTAGAAATTATTAGCATGAAAACACTCAACAATATGAACATAACATGAGTATGTAATATAAGCTAATTTTGTATGTAACATTACCGGGGGCCACATATCCCTTAGGAAGTAAAACAAGCGGCAAAGCTGCAGTGAAGAGTGTCAAATTCTGAAGTACTTCAATCCTTAAAATTAACCATTCCGTGGCAGCATTAGAATGAAAGAACAGTGTGGCATCTGTGTCAACAAGCTTTAGGTAGTTTTGGAAAAATCTGTCCACCATGTTGAAAGCTCTTATAGTAACCACTCCAAGTGATGTCTCAGCTGTAAAATTCATACGAGGAGCTTTTGTGGTTCCATTGATCCTTATAAGCTCCCTTGCATAGGCTTGATAATAGCCCTTATATCCAAAAAAATAAAATAAAAACGTAGATAAAAAACAAACAGTTGTTAGATCCATTTGAACAGGTATAAAAAAAAATTAAGAAAAAGAAAAACTAGACAACACTGAATATATTTTGAAGCCACCATAGCAAGAACAGCAACAATAAGAACTTGCCATGTGACTGAAACCATTATCCCAATCATTGCTAGAAGTTCAATTACTTGACCTGCTACAAAGATGATGGCAAAAAGACATATCAAAATCCAAAATACTCAAATCTGATGAAGCCTGCAAGAGAGAAAGATTTACATTAATTTGTGGAAAGAATAATGGGATTAGGTAATAGTCTTTAGACTGGTGATTAGTCATCCACTCTAGTAGGGAATAAAGGAATCTTACTCGCGTCAAAATCCTCCCTACAGGGGTTGAGTCAAAGAAGAGCATATGAGCATTGAAGATAGCATCAGTGAAACCAGAGAAGTAGGCTTTAGAAGCTTTTAATCCAAGATGTGAAACAAAGAAGGACCTTACATATACAAAGACAGCACTAAAAAAAGAAATCGTAAACTCCAATTAAGATGCTACTAGTTACTATTGGGATTTCAATGGCTAGAGCAAGCCAATAAGTTGATGCAGTCTGCAAGGCAACAAAAGCCAACTGTGCTAATATGCTTAAACATAGAAGCAATGATCCATTGGGGAATAAAATATAATCACAGAATGGCTTCCACCCAACATCACCAATCTCCTTTTCTTCTTGTGTAAGTTGAACTTTGGTAGAAATAATCTGCTCACTCCCACCTTTAGTGAGATGAAAACCATGAGAATCCTCTGGCTGAACCGTAACTACATTTTTTAATTCTCCTCGGTTCTCATTATTTTTCTCCAACCCTATTATTGCATCTCTATGAGCAGTCAAAAGCTGTTCAAAGGCTGTTCCAATTGCACAGAGACAATTTGCTTACGTATGAATTAAGTTCAAAGAAGAAATATAGATTTCCAAAATGAAACACAATACCATGATTTTATCAACTTCTGAGAGAAATTCAACTTGATGAGTCACAATAATAACTGTTCTCCTTCTTAAAGCAGTCATGACACAATCCTGCAATTACATCACTTAGATTAGAATAATGTCCAGAATATGAGCCAACGTTTTCATTCTTTTTAAGATTCTAAAGGTGGATCTAGTTACATTGAACAGAATAGTAGCAGTATGAGCATCTACTGCACTGAAAGGGTCATCTAGGAGATAGATATCAGCATCATTATTGACAGCTTGAGCAAGTTGAATCCTTTGCTTTTGTCCTCCGCTCAAGTTAATCCCTCACTGACTTATTTCGGTAAGATCACCATGGCTAAATCCATCAATATCCTTATCCAAGGCACAAGCTTTAATGGTATACCCATATCTGGTTTCATCCATTGGTTTTCCATAGAGAATATTATCACGAATTGTTCCACTTTGGATCCAAGGCGTTTGAGGAATGTAGGCAAGGGTCCCGCCTACATTAACCTGGTTTAAATTATCACGAGGAAAAAAAAGATTCAGATTTTTTAAAATAGTTTGGCGTGATAATAAACTTAAGTTGGATGGTCAATGACTCAGTGCCTGAAATTTTGGGTATCTCTCCAAGTATTGCATATAAGACAGATGTTTTTCCCAGCTCCAACTGGCCCACAAACTGCAATTTTCTCCCCCCATTTGATCTCTAAATTCACTTCTCTCAACGTTGGAGACACTGATTCCTAATGCCAACTGAAGTTGCCAGCTAGAATTTCAACACTGTTACTTGAATTTAGCTTTGAATTTCTTCTAATATCATCACTTTTTATCTCATCATCAAGCAAAAAGGTGTTCAGGCCATCAAAGGAGACCTTAACTTGGATCAGAACAGAAAGGACTTCTGGGATCATTCTAACAGGTTCTGCGATGCTTCTCATTGTTGCAAGAACTGTGAAGATGGTTTCAGCATTCAATGGGGAACTCTGGAAAAGTGCACATCCCATGAAAACGACATAAGAAATGATGGTAGGAGACATCCAATAAATAAAGGTCCCATGAACTCTCATGAACTGTGATTCAGCCAAACATTTGAACTCTTTAGCACGAAGGGATTCAACTAACTTCTTGAACTTATCCTCCCAGGATTGTAACTTTATGATTTTCACACTACTTAGAATCTCTGAAGTTGACCTTAGGCGTTCATTCTGCGCAATCATAAATTCTGATTTATATTTTTGTAGGATCTTGGCAAATGGTACATTAAGAAGTCCACAAATAGGAAGAGGGACTAAATCAGGAAGAGCACCAAGACCCACAACACCAAAAAGGACACCAATAGCCATAAAAAGTTGCAATGCAGAAGTCCATGATGTATGAAACCACCATGGAAATTCTCCCATTCAATAGGCATCAACTGCAATGTAATTCACAATCTCGCCCGCTGTGTGCCTTCTCCTACCTAAAACTGAAAGTTTTAACTGCTTTTGATATACTGCCGCCATTAAAGCCGTTCTCATTTTCATTCCTGACCTCCTAGAGTTAAAAAACCAATGCCTTGAGACACAGACTCAACCACCTACGCAAGTATAAGACACCCCCGTATAGAGATTCCTTGTTTTAGGCCTTCCTCAATGCAATTGGAATAGTTCACAAAAGCATAGACAAGTAGAGGAGAAACTACAGCAGAAATTGTCCTGAGAAACACGCAATGGCTATAAATACATTTTCTTTGTAAACTCGGACTATGGACCAAAGAACCAAGTTTTTGGTATTGTTCTTGCTCCTCTCCCTCAAAAGGGAATCCCATGCATGAGTAAACTTTTGGTAGGCTAAATCAGCTTTATCTTCAGAAACAAGAGAAGGGATGTCTTCCAGAGCTAGTGGCTTTGAGTAACCCAGACTGAGTAAAGAATTCATCCAAGAGGAAGTCAATCTGCTGAGAATGGAGGCATGGCCTAGTCCTGTTTGTTTATTTTCAACCTTATGAACTAACATAGGCTCAGATAAAACTGGCATCTGGGGTTTGTGGTGAGACAAAGTAGCCAAGGTTTTTTAAAAGGCACAGAGGACAACTAGAAAGTGTACTGGCCATATTACCATATCAAAAATTTGAAATGTATGGTCCCTGAACAGAATTTCAATATTGAGTGTTGAAACCAATGCACATGAAGACGCCTACCAAAGAGAGTTTAAAATTTTTATCCATTGGGATCTCTGGACAAGCAAAGAAACTGTTAAAAGAAATCCAAACTAGTGCTCTGATAATGTAAACCAAGAGCTCAGCTGATTGAAGCCACCAGTTTCGGCTATGAGATTCCACAAACAAATAATAAAATATGCAATGCTTATAAGAGCACAACAGACTGAAGCAACTAGAGGAACCCATCCCTTTCTAAAGTTCACTTGCTGGGCTTTTCTTGATCAGATTGATGTGCAAAGATACATAGAAAACACACAGAAAAAGCATGTTGACAATGTTTATTATACTCCTTTGGATGCAAAAGGAAGTCAAATTGAAATCTCCGAGACAAGTCCATGAGAAGTCGTCTGCATATCCAGTAAAAGAAAAACAATGAAAGTTCATTATCTTTAAATTTAAAATTTGAAAACTTAAGAAAATGGTCCTGTGGGGTACAACAACAAATTGATTCCCTTAAAACAAGTGAGAGGACATTCTCTTGTTTTAAAAAAGGAGTACTATTCCATTTATTGCAAATTCCTTTCAAAACATACTGCCTTCAAGAACTTCATAGTGCAACAAGAAAGGACAATACACAGTTTATATATATAATGGCACCCAAATATATATACACAACACTCACGAGAGGACAGGGATCAACATATTGGTGTATTATTATACCTATTGTGCTTCCCAAGCATGCCATTTATGAAGCTCAGAGTGGGTTTTTGCTTCCACAGCACAGCAGCTTCTCTGTAGGTAGGAGTTAGCCCCCAGTGGCTCAAATTTGTGGCCACTCTCCAATAATCATTTTAAGTATTTCTTCTGTTCTACCTTCCCTCCCCCCCCCCCCCCCTTCCCCCCTTTCTATTTTTCTTGTTTCCACTTTCAAGGTTTCATTTGACTCTGGGCGGGGCCAGAAACTAAGATTGTGGAGGCCAAGATTAAGGAGGGCCAAAACCAATTATATCTAACATGAAACTATAAGAAAAAAACTAAAATTTTAAATTTATGAATAAAACTTATATAAGACTTATCATTAGCTTGCACCTAATCTTTAGAGAGGCCATGGCATATGGAGGTCCCCTCCCTCCGCCTCTGATTTAACTGGCAGTAGCAGATCAAGAAAGGTGATAACATTTTATATGTATAAAAGTTCATATTTATTTTTAAATTATTATTTATTTTGAGACAAATTTTATATTAAATTTGTTTATCAAAATATAAAACTTAATAATTACAGATGTTTATCATTTTTGTTTAAGAATCATTAACGCAGCACTGTAAAACAAAAGGAGAAAGACATAGTAACGTGTTTGATTTGTTTTGTGTTTTTATTTTTAATTATATATATTTTCATTATGATTATATAAATGATACTTTGCATTTATTTTTAAAATTTTGAGAAAAAATAATAAAAATAATAAAATGTACCTCTTATTAGTTACACTTAAAGTATTATTTTAGAATAATAGAAGAGTGGCCTATGGTTAAAAAAATAGGTTTCACTATTTTTTTATTTTATCTTTTATTTATTTTAACTACATGTCACTCTCTTATTAATTTCGAGTAATACTTTAAGTGTATTTAAGAATTTCTCTCTTTGAAAGCCTAAATATATATTCTCTCCAATCATCATCCTAGGTGTGGGTAGGTGAAATGGCAATTTTTTGGTTTTTTAGATACCTCCTTGCGTAACTGCAGGGATTTATTTTTTAAAATACTGAGATTTATTTAAAGAGTTGACCTCTTTCAACAAATATTTTTTAACATATAAGTCAAAAATTGAACCTCTATCATATATTTAAGGGACTTAAATATCTACCACTTATGCCACATTATAATAAAGTGGCAATGCAACAGCACAAGTAGGTATTTTGGTTTTATTAGTATGCACGTAAGTGCATAACAGTAGCACGCCTTACAGTCAATGTTTTTATCACCCATTTTAAGACCATTAAGAGAGGCAGAAGCAATGTCAGGTTTATGTTTGTAAAACAAATTCATAAGCATGAACGGCAAATCTAATAAAATCCCATAATGCATAAAATACTAAAGTTAAGAATAAATAAATGCATGATAGCCTCACCCAAAAGCTAGTAGCAATTCTCTTATTTGTGCTTCAGTAAAGTAGTATGGTAGCACAACAATTCTCCTACCCTTGGGTCACCGAGTTGGCCTGACCCAATGCAAGCCAGTCTGTATTCCAACTCTATATTCCAACTGAGTTGTGTTAGGTCAAAAAAAATATTAGACTTAAATTTTGTTAGCCTAACTTATATTTTTTATTAGGTTATTTCATCGGTTCATTTTGACACATTTAATTGATATTGATGTGAAAATATTTTTGTTGATGTAGTATTGTAACATGTCAATTTCATGTTAGTGAAGTAAATAAAAAAAACATATCATATTATCAATTTTTATGTGACTTTAACAAGAAAATAGTATTATAACATAAGCAAAAGCATCTTCGAGTAAAAAATTGTTAGAAGGGTTTCCTAGTCGCGAGTGTTTGAAGGAGATTAATCTCACAATGCTAATAACCTGTGAGAATATTCTAAGAAACAAAAAAGAAAAAAATAGTGCCACATCAATATCAGATTAAGAAAATGACTTAATTGTATTAAGAGTAAATATTATTTTAGTCTTTCAAAAATATAAGTGTCATTGATTTAGTCATCTAATAATTTCTTACATCAAATTGGTCTTAAAAAATAATAAATTTGATGTAAAAATTAACATTGGCAAATTAATTTGATGTAAAAAAATAACATTGACATACTAATTTGATGTATTTATCATTACAAGATCTAACTAATGGTACTTACATATTTAAGGGATCAAAATGAATATTTTCTCTTGTATTAATTTAAAAATCGTGTGGATAATATTATAACAATCGAAAGAAAGAATTAAATTAGTAAAAGGTATACTTACCGAAAGAACAAATTTAGTAAAACGTATGATTAAAAGTGTAATAAATATATTTTAAATATATAGTATATAAAGATATTTTCAAAATTATTTTTTTCATAAATATTAATGACTTGATAATGTAATTTTTCTCTACCACAACAAATAATATATAAACAAAAAATTTATTTATTTAATCAACCGAAAAATATTTATTTAATTAGAAAAAAATATTTAAATTAAACAAATTTTGATTCGACATGTGAAAAAAAAAGAGTATTGCATGTACGTTTAAATTGTTAAATTTTAAAGGGTAATTACACTTATCTCCTTGG
This sequence comes from Styphnolobium japonicum, assembly GCA_023212625.1. Classification (NCBI taxonomy): domain Eukaryota; kingdom Viridiplantae; phylum Streptophyta; class Magnoliopsida; order Fabales; family Fabaceae; genus Styphnolobium; species Styphnolobium japonicum. Next base: position 4,360,292 of record JALBWW010000007.1, on the reverse strand, counting down.
AGTAAGGCCAAATGATTTAAATTAATGTTACCGGATAGTGAATTGAAAAAAAATTTGGTTTAGGTTTAATCGTCTGGTTGAATAGGATAATATCATAATTAAGTATTAAATAAGTAAATAAATAAATATATACATAACTCATAATACACATTACTAATAATAAAATACATAATAAGATTTTAGGGTCTCAATTCTCAAGCTTCATATCACTCTTAGTTGAGTAGTCAAGTGACTCAAACATTAAAAAAAATTTAAAAAAATGACATATTCACATAAAATCAGTCGGTTTATTAATTTTGACTGGCTCAACCCAATCTAACTGTAAATTCTATTATGATAGTGAACTATAACCAGATAAGAGACCAGTTCACAGTCTCACCAGCCGATCCAAATAACATTGATTTAAATATTTATTTTATAATTTTAAATATTGAATTAATTTTTTATTATTTAATATCACATTATAGACGCCTCTTCTGTCATGAGAAATCTTTATTTTTTGTAGATATAGATAAATTCTATTAGTTTTTAGGTCTTTCTGTTAAGACTGATGCACTTACGTTTTTGTATCAATTTTAGAGTTAAATAACCTAAGGTTTTACACTATTTGAATTAAAAATTATATCTATAGATGAAAAAAATTAAAACCAAATTTAAAATACTTTTGGAGCATAATTAATCGCATTTAAATTCAATCTATATCTAATTATATTTTTAAATAAAAAATAAAATAAGTGTATTATTTGATCATGTTTTGAAAGAGATTGTAGAAATAATACAGTAATTATATAATAAAATTAAGAGGTTTTATATATATATATATATATATTATAATGTGACAATCAATTATAGTATTAAAAAATTAAGAAGGAAGGAATGGTTAATGCACTCATGAGATAGAATGTAAGTTTAAATTTGAATGAAAGTTGTTTTAGTTTAAAAGTAGTAAAAAAATTTATGTTTTAGATTCAAATTCAAATGACTTAACCTATGAAAACACTACGACACTGCCATTTAGTTCAAAAAACTAATCAAGATGGTTGATAAAAATAATAATTAAGAAGGAAATATTTGATATCCAATCATACATCAGTAGAGACTACGGTAATTTTTCCTATTTTAAAAGCCTTGGAAAAATAGTTTAAACTTTAAACTCATTAAAAGAATAATATAAGATATGTCCTTTTTCTTGAGAAACATGATTACAGATTAAAAAAAATGTGGAGAAGATAAAAATAAAATTTATTGAATAAAAAAATGTGTAAAAATTATTTACAAGACTTATATAATCTTAGAAATGTAATTAATTATATATTTAATTATAATTAATTAATTATTAAATAATTATTAATTACCTAATGTGATAATAATGCATCCTTACTTTTTAAAAATGTACGTTGTTTTTTTTATCATGTGCCATTATTAAAATGATAAATTTTATTTTTTAAAATTTCTTTGTCAATTTCATTTTTGTGCATTTTTTTATTAATTTTGTATTACTTTATCATGGCAGATAATATTATTTAAATAAAAGATTTTTCAGCTCAAAAGTTGGTCAATGCATAGAATAGAATACCGTAAAATGTGTTGTTTGAGAAATTTATTATTGTTGAGTTGTTGTGAAAGAAAAAAATATTGGATTGAATATTATAAGTGTGCAAGTTCTAAGATTTCCGCATCAAATTATACTGCATCATGCTCCACGCGGAAACTGCTAGATCACTGTCTGATCCGTGCCCCTGCATGGCAGAATCCTGTCCCCTCAATATATTATATTATTTTATGTGGTGTAAGATATAAAAATTAAGAAATATAAAATCAATTTTTTTTACAAATTGCTCTTATTAATTTTTTAGTAATTAATTATTTTACTTTATCATATCACATTATCTTTTAAATTATAATGACATAACTAAAATAATAATAATTAATACTTTATTAATATATAAAAATATCACTTATAAGTTATAATAGACCAAGTTTTTTTTCTTCTTAAAATAGACAGCAATGAGTACTTTGTTATGCATTAATCACAACCCATGTGCTTTTAGACCAACTACTTGATACTTTAGCCTTCAGATCTATTACAATAAATGCTGGTAGCCACAACCCAAGCTTTATGTACTTTTGTCACAATTTAAGATGTATGGAGAATGAAACACCGTGAGACATAAAACACAATGAGCACAGACAATGGATAATGTAATATAACAAAATTTTAAATAGAGTTTAATTTTTATTCATTCATCCAAATGGTTAACTCATTAATAGAATTTGACTATTATAATAATTATTAAAAAAATTTAATATTTTTAATGATATATTAGTATATGACTAAATGACAGTATAAAAAAATTTTAAATTAATAGTGGATTAAAATTAAATCCTTTTAAATATCTTATATGTTTAAGTAAAAAAAATTTATATTATCATCATATATTATTAAATTATTAAAATAGTTTAATTATCTTAATAACTACTTAAAAAATCTAACTTTTTTAATAATGTGTCAATACATGATTAAATGAAAATATAAATTTTTTTTACACTGTTAATAAATTAAAATTAAAATTAAATCCATATCTTGAAAAGTAAGAGGGGTTTAGGGTCATAAAGAAGTTTTAATTTTGCAAATTTTTAGTTTACAGAAGAAAATTTACTTAAATTCTTCATAGAAAAAAATGATTCTTTTGGTGTTAAAAAATTGATTTGTAGAAAAACCAATTTACCATCAATATAGAATACTAATAAATAATTTAGATAATTTGCAAGACACTATAAATTTATAGCTTCCTGCTGCCTATATATATATATATATATATATATATATATAAAAGGCAATAAGGTGCATGTTTTTAAAGGAGGATTACTCTATCTTGCCTTACAAGTTTCCCCATTCAAAAGTACTTTTATTGTTTTTTATAATTAAAAAAATATTTATTTTTTAAAATATTATGTTTATTATTATTTTAATATAAAAATTACTTTTTTAATAAAAAGTATCACTGAATAGGATAGACTGACCCTTTAAAAGGATGCAAGTTTTTCTGGAAAGAAGTATGTGAAACTGTCTCATCAACTGCATAAATACACTTTTCTTTTGTTGGATGAAGCTGTCTCATCAACCATTTAGTTCTCGTATGCATAGGCATCCAATGAGAAATCACTCTTTAACTTTTTCTTATACATCATCACTATATAGCTAATTATTTATTAGCTAAATTACAAAAAAAAATGCTGAAAATATAGATGTGAAGAAAAGATTATGCTTTTACCAAATGTCGACTTTAAGAATGATAGATCATAGATGTGTTCAGTCGAGTTGATAAATATTTTAGTATTTATAATGCTAAATAGTAAATATACGTTGGGTACTTGGGTATTTAATTTGAAACCACTGAAAGTAAAAATCTGAATATGCTATGTGCATTTTTCTTTCCTGTTAATAAAAGAACAGGAGGGCAGTTCTTTATTTGCACTATTTTTCCTAGAAATTTTCAAATATTTCTTATTAGTTAGTTATCTAAAATAAATAAAAATAATAAGATGTAAGTCTAAACATAAAATACAAATACAAATAAAAATACAAATACAAATAAAAATAAAAATATTTAGATAATTATATCTCTTTCTTTTTTAACTTAGCAAAAATTTCCTCCATCTTTATTCACATTTTATATTTAATTATTTTCTTTTTTCTCCTTTTATGCATAGATATGTGTGCTTTTTCTAGTTATTATTAGTATTATATAGTAACAATAGATTTTTTAGAAAATTATTTATGGGTATTACTTGAGACTATATATCCTACCACAACTTTTTATATATATTTTTTTATAAAATTTATCTTTTGAATAATCATAATTTATAATAGAGTAACCAAAATTTAAAATATGGTCATTATGTTTATAGATATGGATGATTTCATTATAAATTTTGTAAATAAAATATGTGGCTAAAACCCTTTATAAAAATTAAATGTTATTGGTCCTCGTAAGAAATATTTAAATTAAATTAAGAATAATTAACAATTAATAAAAAAATTGATAACTAATCAACATACCCATAACTAGAAAAAAATTTGAGTTTTGCAGTAATTCCCTGTTAATTAATTTTTTGGTACAAAACTGTTAATTAGTTAACTAAATGTGTACTAGGCTAGCATGTTTGACTAACAGAACAAAATCAACTATTTGCCTGACTTTTATCCGAGGAGTAAATATGTTTGGCTAAAATAAGAAAATACATAATTTGGAAACTGGGATTTTATTTTTTTTAAATGAAAAAGTAGGGAGGGCTGCGAAATAAAAAGTATATAAACATACAACTATAATTTCATGGAATTCAACTTATTTGTTCTCTCTTTGGTGATCTTCCTTTTCACAAGTGTTATTATTATTGCTGACTGCTAATATTTGGGGAGGAATTCTTCCTGCAGCTGGACCAATATTCAGCTACCAGCTTAGAGAACGAAGAGTTGGTCTCCATAAGCTTTGAAGGATCATCATATTCCACTATTTTACCTATAATAACCAGGATAAACATGATGAAAAATTGATGACTAGAGATGTAGCATATCTAGAAAAGGAAAAATTGAAAAGACGAACCAAGTAACATACCATAAGACAGGACCATGACCATGTCACTATCTATTACAGTTGGAACTCTGTGAGCCACAGTTATAACTGTGCATGCTGCAAATTCTTGTCTAATAACTCGTTGTAGAATGGCATCTGTGGCAGAGTCAATGGACGCAGTAGCTTCATCCAGAACAAGAATTCTGTTCCTCTTAAGTAGTACTCTTCCAAGACAAAACAGTTGGCGCTGTCCCATGCTCCAATTTCCACCTTCATCACTCACTGTAAAACTAGTCAAAATTAGACTTGTATGGTTTATTGGTTCCAAAATCTTAATTTGGATATAGAGAACTCAAAGGACAACGTTTAGCTTCAATGATTATGTATATTCCCTAGTCTTAAAAGAGTAAAGGCGTAAAGCTGCAACAGATTGTTACGTAAGACTGCTGAGAGCATTGCCTAGAAGTTACTTCTATATCAGATTGTTAGCTTCAAGTTCCAGAAGTTAACTCACCGGAAGAGTCCAAGAGATCTGGTAGACTGCTGATTGTTGCCTTAAGCTGACATTTCTCTAAAGCCTATTTACAAATCAAATCTAATCAAATCTGTGCTTATTGAACAGCTCGTGCAGAAGATAACGAGATTTAGTTGTAAAGTATTTTTTAACTGTAGAGCTAGTTCATTCACCTTCCATATCTCATCATCAGAGTACAGGCCTAGAGGATCCAAGTTGGTTCTAATGCTTCCTTTGAAAAGAGTTGGTTCTTGAGGGATGATGCTTAGCTTCATTCTCAAATCCTTCAAACCCATTGAGCATATGTTAATCCCATCTATAAGAATGGCGCCTCTTGCAGGCTCAACTAAGCGAAACAAAGCACTTATAAGTGTAGTTTTTCCACTTCCAGTCCTTCCTACAACTCCCACTCTATTCCCTTCTTTAAACGTACAAGTGATACCCTTAAGGACTAATAGAGCGTTTGGACGATATCTAATCTGAAATCAATGTAGAAAAAACAGCGATCAAACTTGAATTTGTCTGTCCAATTGTCAGAAATAAAATGACGATAAATTTGAAAGTAGAGATGAAAAAAAGACTAGGATGCAACTATACCAAAATAAAATCCATAAAAATAGGTTTTTGATTAGTTTTGTTACCTCAAGGGCTTGAAGATCAATCCTACCCTTTGAAGGCCATGAAGATGCAGGCCTCTTATCCTCCACAATGGCAGGAGGCTCCGCTGGTATGTGAATGAATTGCTTGATTCTTTCAACGGAGATAATATAGTTTGATAAGTTGCAAAACCATCGAGTGAAAAAGATTTGGGTTGCTGTCAATGTGAAAGCATAAGACAGTGACAGTCCCACAAGGCCTGCACACACCAGGAGAATTGCCAATAATTATTAGCTTGTTAACAGTATGAAGTATGAACAAAACCTTACCATGGTAACTAATTTTTTTATGTAATATTACCTGGGGGTACGTATCCCTTTGGAAGTAGAACAAGCAATAAAGCTGCAGTGAAGACCGTCAAATTCTGAAGTATTTCAATCCTCAAAACTAACCATTCCATGGTAACATTAGAATGAAAGAACAGTGTTGCATCTGTGTCCACAAGCTTTACGTAGTTTTTGAAAAATCTGTCCACCATGTTGAATGCTCTTACAGTAACCACTCCAAGTGATGTCTCAGCTGTAAAATTCATGACTGGAGCTTTTGTGGTTCCATTGATCCTTATTATTTCCCTTGCAGAGGCTTGATAATATCCCTTTTAGACAAAAAGAAAAAAAGATTAAGAAGTTATTAGCTCCATAATTTAAACAGGGACAGAGAATGGAAAATAAAAAAAGATTAGAAGGTGGATAAACCTGAATATATTTTGATGCCACCATAGCAGGAACAGCAACAATGAGGACTTGCCATGTGACTGAAACCATTATACCAATTACCACCAGAATTTCAATTCCTACCGATGCTACAAAAGTGATGGAAAAAGGTATATCAAAGTCCAAAATACTCAAATCTGATGAAGCCTGCAAGAGAGAAAAAGTGAAATAAATTTAGGGAATGAGTAACTTGATTAAATACTAATAAATAAACAGAAGGACATTATATAGATTATTTTTCAATATAGTTAGGAATGAAGAAATCTTACTCGGATTAAAATCCTTCCTACAGGGGTTGAGTCAAAGAACAGCATAGGAGCATTGAAGATAGCCTTAGTGAAACTAGAGAAGAAGGCTGTAGAAGCTTTTAATCCGAGATGTGCACCCAAGGAAGACCTTACATATGCAAACGCAGCACTAAGAAATGAAATTACTGAGTAAACTCCAATCAAGATGCCATTAGTTACGTTTGGTATTTCAATGGCTAGAGCAAGCCAAAAAGTTGATGCTGCCTGCAAAACAACAAACACAGATTGTGCTAATAGGATCAAACACAGCATCAATGACCCCTGGGAAATAGAAATATAATCCCAGAATGGCTTCCAGCCAAAATCACCAATCTCTTTTTCTTCTTCTTGTGTAAGCTGTACCCCAAGTTGACCCTTGGTAGAAATATCCCCCTCAATTTTATCCTTACTGTGATAAAAACCATGAGACTCCTCTGGCTGAACTATATCTTCATTTTCAGAATCTCCTTGGTTTTCATTATTTTGATCCAACTCTGTTATTGCATCATTATGGGCGCTCACAAGTTGTTCAAAGGCTGTCCCAGCTGTCAGGAGATCCTCATAATTACCTGATTGGGTAACTTTTCCTCCCTCCATTACCTAGAATTTGAGTTATAATATTTCATATGAATTATACTCTAATATAATATAATATAATAGACCTCCAAAATGAGATACTTTACCAGGATTTTATCAACTTCTGTGAGGAACTCCACTTGATGAGTCACTAGAATGACTGTTTTCTCTCTTAGAGCAGTCATGACACAGTCCTGTAATTACGTAAATGCAATTAATTTGATTCACTGAAACGAGGCCAATAGTTTTATTATAATTAAGATATCTGAAAGTGATATCTTCTTACATTGAACAGATTAGCAGCAGTGTGTGCATCAACTGCGCTGAAAGGGTCATCTAGGAGATAGATGTCAGCATCATTGTAGACTGCTCGAGCTAGTTGAATCCTTTGCTTTTGTCCTCCACTCATGTTAATACCTCGCTGACCTATTTCTGTAAGATCACCATGGCTAAAATCATTAATATCCTTATCTAAGGCACAAACTTTAATGGCATTCTCATATCTAGTTTTGTCCATTGGTTTGCCGAAGAGTATATTATCTCGAATTGTCCCACTTTGTATCCAAGATGTTTGAGAAACATAGGCTAGGGTGCCACCTACAATAACCTGTTTTCCAATATCATGAAATTTAAATATAAAAAAAAGTGTAAGATTATAAATATGAATTTGGCATGATAAAAAGCTAAACTTGCTTGGTTAATAACTCACATTTCCTGAAATTTTGGGCATCTCTCCAAGTATTGCATACAAAAGAGAGGATTTTCCAGCTCCAACTGGCCCACAAACTGCTATTTTCTTCCCCCATTTGATTTCTAATTTAGCATCTCTTAAAGTTGGGGACACTGATTCCTGATCCCAAATGAAGTTGCCATCTTGAATTTCCACGGCATTAACTGAACACGGCTTTCTATTTCTTTCATTATGATCATTGTTTAGCTCATCCTCAAGCAAAAAGGTGTTGAGACGATCAAAGGAGACCTTAACTTGGATCATAACAGATAGAGCCTCTGGTATCATTCGAAAAGGTTCTCCCATGATCCTCAATGTTGTAAGAACAGTGAAAATGGTTCCAGCATTCAAAGGGGCACTCTGGAAAAGGACACATCCGAGGAAAATAACAGAAGAAATGATGCTAGGAGACATCCAATAAATAAATGACCCCAAAGCTTTCATGAACTGTGACTTAGACAACCATTTGAACTCTTTAGCACGTAGGGATTCAACTAAGTTCTTGAATTTATCCTCCCAGGATTGTAACTTAATGATCTTCATACTATTTAGAATTTCTGAAGTTGATCTTAGACGCTCATCCTGTGCAATCATAAATTGTGACTGACAGTTTTGTAGGATCTTTGCAAATGGTACATTGAGAAGCCCAAAGATGAGAAGAGGGACTAAACCAGGAAGAGCACCAAGACCAACAACACCAAAAAGGACACTAAGAGACAGAAAAAGTTGCAATGCAGAAGTCCATGTTATATGAAACCACCATGGAAATTCTCCCATTCGATACGCATCAACTGCAATGTAATTCACAATTTCACCGGCTGAGTGCCTTCTACTAGCTGAGCTTGAAAGCTTTAGCTGTTTTTGATAGACTGCCACCATCAGAGCTGATCTCATTTTCATTCCTGACCTCCTTGAGTCAAAAAAACAATGTCTCTGGGACACAGACTCAACCGCTTTGGTGAGAATCAGAAACCCCACTATGGAAAGACCTTCTTTGAGATCTGCTTCAGTGCTATTTGAGTAGTTTACAAAAGCATAGAGTATTAGAGGAGTAACTACAACAGAAATAGTTCTGATTAATGCGTAAGTTGCTATGAATATGTTCTCTTTTAAGTAAATTCTAACTACAGACCAAAGAACCAAGTTTTTGGTATTGTTCTTGCTCCTCTCCCTTAAAAGGGATTCCCATGTATGCGCGAACTTTTGGTAGGCTAAGTCTGCTTCATCTTCAGAAACAAGAGAAGGGATGTCTTCAAGAGCTAGTGGCTTTGAGTAACCCAGACTGAGTAAAGAATTAATCCAAGAGAAAGTCAACTTGCTGAGAAGGGTAGCGTGGCCTAGTCCTGTTTGTTTTTTTTCAATTTTCTGAGCTAACAGAGGCTCAGATAAACTGGTAGTATCTGGGATACTTTTAGTGACAAAATAACCAAGATTTTGGAAGGCACAGAAGAGAAGTAAGAAGTTCACAAACCACTGTACCATATCAAAAATCTCAATTATATGCTCTTTGAACAAAATTTCAATGTTGAGAGCTGAAACCAATACACAGGAAGATGCCCACCAGAGAGAGTTTAGAATTTTTATCCATTTGTATCTCTGAACAAGCAAAGAGACTGTTAAAGAAATCCAAACTAATCCTCTGACAATGCAAACTAACCAGCTCAGCTGCTTAAAGTTACCAGTTTTGGCTATGAGATTCCACAAGCCAATACTAAAAAATGCAATGCTAATAAGAGCACAACAGATTGAGACAACTGGGCAAACCCAGTTCTTTCTGTCGCTACCACTTTCAGAACGTCTTCTGATTAAACTGATAAGCGAAGACGCGTAGAAGACACAGAGAAAAAGTAGATTTACAATGTCTATTATGCTCCTTTGAGAGCAGAAAGAAGTGAAATCAAAATCTATCAGACAAGCCCATGAGAAATCCCCTGCATATCCAGTAAAAGAGAAACAATCAAAGTTCATCACTTTTACACACATGTCAAAGTTGGAAAAGTTAATAAGAAACTGTATGAAATTCAATAACCAAAACCAACGGTCTAAAAGAAATGATAAGACATGATCTGTATGGAGCAAGGTGCATTCTAGATATATTTATTCCATATAAAATGAGAACGCATGATCTGCGAGATAAATGTCTTCAACTCAACAACCTTATGGTGCAGAAAAGCAAGAACTCATTACATATTATAAAAGAAGGAAGAAGCAGATAGTACTCACATAACTGATATAAGAGAACCCACACACACACACACTCACAAGAGAAAAAAGAACCAAAGTAAGTGTAGTATACCTATTGAATTCCAAGCCATTTTTGGATCTTGAATAATGGCTTGCTCCTTTTGCAGCAGAGCAGCCTCTCTACTCTCTCTGTAGGAGCTCACGTTTTTAAGAAGACTCAGTGAATAACTTGCCTTCTGTGGCTTGCTTTTTCTTTATGCTTCTAATCAATTAGTGGCTTAATGTTTTAATCAGCAGATAAATTTTTAGGTAGTTACCAGGCATTTCATTCAATATTAAATACGTATAATGTTATATAAGCCATGTTATAAATATGTGTAAAGTTATATAGGTTATATTATAAACATGTATAAAGTTATATAAGTATGCATATAAAATGTAAAATAGAGTCTCTACGTAGCTGCTGCATTAGTTTTTTTATTTGACTTTGTTTCTTCCTCTTATTTTCTATTCTCTTTTATTTTTTTGGCTCCACGTGACTGGCGGATAATTAATAAACGAAGCAGATCTATCCTCTTCCATTCTAGGTCTTTTTTCTCTACTTTTTATATCCATAGACCTGAAGATCTTTTGAATAAAAAACAGATTAATGTCAATGCAAACATTGAAAACAATCTCAAGATTATATCAAAGTTTTGATGTATACGTAAAAAATGAATGATGAAGTTAATTTTTTATTCCGGTAAATAACAGTTTATCTTTGACTCAAAATTATTTTTCTCTTTTATGGTTTTAAAAGTAACATTTTATCCTATTGTGATTTGTTATATTATCATTTAATTATTTTGTAATTATATATATATATATATATATATTAAACAGAAAATACATGTTAAAATTTAGAAGTGTATTACTAACAAAATTTCAAATGTAATTATACATATCACTCATTTATTTTATAACAAAATTGAAATACTATTGTTTTGTAACATAAAGAAATTATTGATAATTTCTTTATCTTTTTTTTATGTAGGATTTTTATTCTTTTTCTTTATTTTTTGGTAACTGAATGTTTCTTGTTCTAATGTAAAAAAAATTAAATCATTTATGTATTTTTTTCACAATTATAACACATGTTTTTCGTTAAAAGTGAATTTAAAAAAATTACAAAGTGGTTATGTAATAACATAACAAATCATCAAGGAGACAAAGTCTCACTTTTTAAACCATAGGAAATAAAGTGATTTTAAGTCAAATTATAAAGGTAAAAAAGTAAATTATAATTTATCCTTTTTATCTTTTGGTAGAATGATATATAAAATAAGGTCCCGTTTTAATAAATATCTTATATAAATACTTATTCGAGTAGAACTTATTTAATAAGCTCAGTTGTTCTAACTCATAAACGCGGTTTAAAATAAACTAAATAATGTTTGTATAAATACTTTGAGAAATACTTTTCATAAACCCTTTGGAATAAGTATCGTATATTTGAGAGATATGATATGAATTATGTCAATTTCTTAAGGTCAATTTTATCAAAAATTATTATAAAAACAACTAGCACTTAAGTTTTTTTTTAAGCTTTCGTAAAGGCTTATTTTCATAAGCCTTCAAGCTTATGAAAATAAGCCAAAAACAATTTATAAGTGTTTCATAAGTTATTTTAATAAGCTTATCCAAATAAAATAAAACATTTCGTAAGCACTTATTATAATAGATAAGCCTAAATAAACTGCACATAAATTCATCCAAACAGGGCCTAATTCCAATTGAGAGAAAAAAAAACCATAGCAAAAATGTCATTAGTCATGGTTGAGGCGACAGACGATAACAATTTAGGCATTTGTTAAATGAATTAAAATAAAAAAATGTTAAATGTAAAATAAGAGTATTTAATATTTTGATAATTTAAAAAATATTTGATATTTTTTTCATTAAGAAATAGATCTTACTAACTAGTGTCTTATGATACTGTTTAACAATCATTTAATACCCTTCAATAAAATTTTCAAATTACTTAATGAAGAAATTATTAAATACTTTTTATATTCTTAAGATATTAAATGATCTACTTTTACATTTAATACTTTCTATTTTAATTTTTTAACCAGTGTCCTTAGGATACTGAATAATGTTATATTCTCATAACAAATACCTTAAGAACCTAAAATATTTAATACTTTATTTTTTAAGTAATTAGGAAGATTCATTAGGAAGATATAAAATTATTCTAAAACACTTGTTAACAAATGCCTTAAGTAATTCAAAGAATGTATTAAAAGGTATTAAATGTTTATTAAACAGTATCTTTAAAATATTAGTTAACAATATCATTTTTGTGTGGATGCCATGCACTATTTGTGTCCTAAATTAGTCAAAATTGTTGGTGAAACTTACACTAACTTGTCTTGCATCACGTGGAGTTGTTTAAGACATTAAATTGCAAAAGACATCATACTTTCAGTTTTTCTGGTGAGCATGAAGGGATTTGCTGTTGGCCTGTCATTTTTTTTGTTAAAAATAAAAATAAAAAATGGCCTCTTTCATCTGTATTTTTATAGAATTAAAATAAATGTAAAAAGTTATTTGTCTTTTATTAGATACAAATTCAAGATTCTTAATAACCCAGGAACTTTGATCAAGATACTGTAATAGTTTTCTCTTTTCTTTCTTCAACTGCACGTTAAATAATAGACTGATTGCGATGATATAGTAAATAGCTTTCAATTCACAACATGATAAACGTAGGAATATTAATGGACTTCTGTTTCTTTCATCAATATTGGAAATTTCCTGATTCTTTATATAGTGATAAAATAATATACTAACAAGTCTAGTTAAAATATCATTTTGGATGAAGAAAAACAAAAACAGAACTTGTGAGAATATATTGAAATAGAATAGTCATGTGGTGCTGAAAATTGCGTATCTTTGTCCTTAACTTAAGATTGAGAATATTTTGTCTGTTATCTACGCAAGTATGTCGTAACTCATAGCATATATGAAAAAAGCCAAACGAATATTCACAAGTGAAAAGAATATCTAAGGTCTTAAATTAAACTTAAACCTGGCTTCGGTAAATCTCAGGCATCGGACAAATAATCTGACAAGGCAAATATTAGACTGACAGAGGGTCACATTATGATAGCTAGCTGCTGTTGTTGGATGTATTCATCGTATTTCACAAATCTTAAATACTTATATTGATTGGTTACATAGTATAGCTACTGGCATTCTGCGTTTGAATTACTTAGAATCATTCACATTCAAAATTCATATACTAGTTGGAGGCACTCATCAGCTTTCGCAGCAATGGTTATTCATTGGTTGACGGCTTGACGCGATGTTAGATGCTAAAAAATAGGTTTACAGGTTCAGGACATATTAATAAATAAATAAAAAGTTCACACACTATGTTCTATATGTTTTTAAATCAGTGGCGGAACTTGACACAAAAACTTGAGGGGCAGAAAAACAATATCAGTTCATGACAAGCTATTGATGAGAGGTAGAAAAATCATGTCTGTGCCTTGAAAATGTTACTCAATATCTTTTCACCACAAAATCATAACCAACGGATTCTTATTTGAATTCATGTCAATGAAATCATAGTGGCATGAGAATTAGAAGTCAAAAAAATTGGAAAAATTTGTGGGGGGAGGGGGGGAGTTGCCCCCTTAGTCCTAACTAAGCTTTGCCCATGTTCTAAATTATTATATTATTATAGTATTAAAATTAAATTTGTATTTTGTCTTTTTTACCATATAAAATTGTATATTTTAGTTAAAATTTGATTTATTATTAGTATAAATTTTTTACAATATTACAAAATAATAAAGTGTTACATCATTACATTAACTAAGATTTTTATTTTAATAAAAAGTTTTAACTATTTTTTGAACAAGTAAAACTATATAACTCCACTAATCAGCAATTGGTTGAAGTAATAAGTGACTCTAATTTCAGGTATCAAGTCAAAGTTTTGATTCTTAGAGTCGTCATTGTTAAGAAGACTACAACTACATCACGAGGAGTGAGGACCATGACAAATATCATTTTTCTTTTTTTGTCTCTTCGAATCATCCAAATCTAATTAATCATTTAACAATTATGGGATATAATTTTTTTTTTTTGTGTACTTGGTTGGGATGACAGGATCTAATTTATAAATGTAAAAGATGTAATAGCATGGACATAAATGAGTTCATAATATTTTGTTGTCGTCTCTCACGAGGTGTTTTCAACTTTTTGGGTGGAGAACTAAAATTTTGCTTAAGTGGCTGATGTCATATGGGATTTGAATCCATAGGTACAGTAAAATTTGCTCACATAAAATTTATATTGCTTACTAAAGTTCACATATATATTTAACAATGTAAATAATATTTTTGTCTCTAAAAATGTATGATTGATTCACAATTTAGTCATTTATTTAAATTATACTATGATTTGATCTTTAAATTATTTAAATTCGTTTCACAGTACTCTTTTTACTATTTTTTTTATAGAGACTAACAAAAAATGAGTTTAAATAATTTCAGAACTAAATTATACATATAATTAAAATCAAAGAATAAATTATAAATGAAGTATATTTTCAAAGATTAAAATATCATTTTATTCTTATTATATTTATATTTTTCCTGGTATTTCATAAAAAAAGTTTGAATAGAAACTTTATTTTTATCAAAATACTTACAGAACTTGTTTATTTCAATTAGAGACAGCAATGTGCTCACAACTATTCCAATTGTAAAGTGAGGGAAAGGTTTAAAAAAAACAAAACAAAACCTCGTGCATGAAACTCAAATATATCATAAAGTATATTGCACTAGTATAGCTAGCATGAAGATATATATACGTCGCAAGCTTTAGATATGATCTATTGGAGTGGGACACCTTGTTAGGGGGTTACTTTAATGCATCAACTATATTGTGAAGGATCTTTGTGATGGAATTGATTCGGGGACCAATTTCAAGTTGGAAAGGTCAATCAATAATTGATGGAATTGATGCGGGGACCAATTTCAAGTTGGAAAGGTCAATCAATAATTGGAGTACTTTTTTATGAGATATTTTTTCCTTTTTTAAAGGTATAGAGTGAATTGTATAACATTTATTAGTTATTACTTATATTTAATAAATTTTTTAACATATATTATAAAATCAACAATCAATAAATGATTGACAACTTATTTTGAATACTAAATTCATGAAAATACCATAACATAATTTTTTTTATTTCTTTCTTCCGTACATAGATAAAAGAGCCGGCATGTATACGTCTTTAACCAAACGCAAACACGTTGATCGAAAGACAAAAAAAATAAGAAAAAGATAATTTAATTTGACTTATTGAAAAGTGTTTTAATTTGTTTATTTATTAAATTTAATTAAATATTAAATTATTTTAATTAATAATTAATTTATAATTAACTATATATCAGTATTTAAAATAAAAATAAATTATTAATTAAATTATTTTAATATTTAATTAATTCAATGACCAACTAAACTGAAATATTTTTTTCAAGAGTTAAACTAAATTATCATTTGTTTAAAAGAAAATTCCTTCCTGAAAACTCCATTGAAAATGTTGCAACAAATGTTTCCGGCTAACAAAATCTAAACTAAATATAGCTTAAAATAGTGGAAGCTATCCGTTTAGAATAATTGGATTACTACTAATCAGAAATCTTATTAAAAGAAAATATTTTTATTTAATATTTTTTATTTTAAATAATTATGTGAATGTTAAGAAAATTTGTTAAAACAATACTTTTTCTGTTTATTTTAAGTGTCTTTTTAAAGAAAATTTTAATTTATTATAAGTGATGCTTTCACATAATAATAAAGTATTAATTGTTATTTTTTTAACTAGGTTCTTATACTTTAAAAGGAGTAGATAATAAATAATGTGACATGATAAAGTTAAATTTAATTGCCAAAAATTAAATAAAGATAGTTTAATAAAAAAAATCATAATTAAGGCTTAATTTTATATTTTTTAATTCTTATATCTTACAATAAAACGACACTTAAAATAAACTTAAAGGCTCTTCAAAAAAAAAAAAAAACTTAAAGGGAGTATATCATCACTATACCCTTTGAGAAATTATTTGCTATGTCAGGACTCACATACACAAGCAACTTCGACAATTATTAAAGTGACCACGGAAATGATAGCAAGCTTTAGCACTCCCTGACTGTCTTAATACATCCAATTAAAGGCGTGCTGCACATTTTTTTGTCCTTTTTTTCTTATCTCAGAATTTCACAACAATATTAGAAGACGTCGATAATGAATTCGGTCCCAAAGCCACTTCTCTTTTTCCCTTTCAGAAATGATAGTAAACTGATTATAATGAAGTTGTTGGGGGGAGATTATGCAATGTTAAGGGTCTTAGATTGTAAGAAAGTATTTTGAGGAGAGGCATTCTCAATACGTCGTGTTAATAATCAATTTTTTTAAAAGGTTAAACTATTAGCTAAAAGTTCTTAAATTATCTAATATTATTAATACATCCTTTCATGTAAGAGTTTTTTGTACTTGAAGCATAAAACATGTACAATATACCGGTTCATTTTATCTTGTACTAAAATTTAACTTTATTTTAAGAAAATGAAGTCGACAACTCTTAACTTGTTGTTTATAGAAGTTATGATGTTGATAACTAATTTTTTTAAAAACTTAAGCTATTAAGTGATGACTTATGAATGATTTTATATTTCTAATACTTTGAATGAAATTAGCCATTAGTCTCATACACAAATAGTGTAGAAATATCTTGATAAGAACAGGAAAAAAAAACTGTCTGAATACTTTCAAAGTAGTTATCAAAGCATAAGTTATTTTATATTTTATTTTTATTCACATGATGTTTTTACTTATAATTATTATTTTGAATATGTTTAGTTTATAAAATATTTTTTTATAAAAATTCATAAAGAAAATATTTAAAATTAGTTTTTTATGGTAAAGAAAATGTCCTTTTTTTTAGTTTGCTTTACTCATATTTTACACATATTATTTTATATATAATATATATTATATATTATTTTTTATTTAAAATAATACTTTTATGTATAATTATTATTTCAGAGATGTTAAATTCATGAATTATTTTTTTAATAAAATTCTTAAAAATAAACTAAAAAATATTATAAATTAATTTTTTATGTTCAAGACATTAATTTTTATTAATTTTACTATTTAATTTTTAAAATTTTAATTATATGCTTTAACAATATTTACCCCTAATATTGTTGTCTATTTTAATTTCATTATTTCATTCATTTTCTTTTTAAAAAAAAGGTTAACATGTATATTTTATGATATTATTATATTTTCTCAAGCCAATTTTACTTTTATATATATAGATTAAAGGCGTGCTGCTTTTTTTCTCTCCTGTTTTCTTGTTTCAGAATTTCACAACAACTTTAAAAGACATCAATAATGAATTGGGTCCTAAAGACACTTTTCTTTTTTCCTATCAGAATTTAATTTCAACTTTTTTTTAATCTTTTCCCCTTTTTTTCTCTCTCCTTTGACGTGTTTATATGTTACGAGATTTATGAACACCTAGCATCTCTATAAATAATAAATACAAAAAATCTTCTGATATTTTATAACTAAGAAACATCGTTTTCTCATTTCAATATTTGTTAAATAAACATCGCTATTGACCTGTTAATTTCCAGTAACTCAAAAACATTATTTCGCCAAACCAAAAAATTGTCAAATGCAAACCCAAAACATTCTCTCTTTTTTTCTCCTGATAATTTTTTTTTTCAGATAATAATGCATATATAAAAAAATGTAGAAAAAAATACTCACATATAAATCTTTACTGTATCATTAAATTTATTTTTAGATATGTACAAAATTACATCAATAATCTTTACCCACATTCATAATACATATTCCGCAATTCCATGGTTCTTCAGAAAAGAAATCAACCACATATATATTGAGCACAAAATTTTCCTTTCTTCGTTTGAATAACTGTATGCACTTACTTCTTCTCCTTTTCTTTAAGCCAATATCGATATTTAATATAATTAGTTCAGTATTTTAAATAATGTCCACATATATGTTTATGTCATGTTCAAATACAAAAAGAATATTGTAGTATGTTTGAAAATCTAAAACTTCCATCTTCTTGAATATCTTATCTTTTTTTAAAAAAATTAATTATCATACAAAATATATAAATATTAAGCTTATCAAATTAATAGCTTATGTTCCTATATAACATAGAAGCGTAATAAATAGATATATATGCATAAGGATTGTTGTTTTTCTATTTGGTAAACGCATAAGGATCCTTTTAATAGTACCTTTTTTTGGGTGACAAATAGTTAATTAAATACAGGTTGACCACGCCGGTATTTCTGGATAATAAAGGACACAGTGCTAATCTGTTCTATAATATTTATTTTGCACATTAAATTATAGTTTGAGTTCAATTTCAAATTCAAAGCCATGAGGTATTGCGTGAGTGATTTGAAAAACTTGAGAGAATCCGCCATCTTTGCGATTCTGTAAATCTTTATATTAATTTATTGATAGAGAAGTATATAGATCAGATCTTCATAAATTCTTAATTCCTTTTGTATTTGCATCCAAAATTCAGGTTGAGTTGTCTATTAAGGCTCACACTCCATATTTTAAACGAGAGATGCTACCGGGAGGTCCAGTGTGAACTGTAAAGACTGAAAGAGTACAGATGTATTTTGAAAATATACAAAATGAGATGAGTTTCACTTCACGTGTTGGAGGGGCACTTGCCAGTTGCCACAATGAGGTTTCATGAGAGAGTGGACCATCAAAATTAAACTTTTATAGGTTTCACTTATGTGAGTGAGTGTACCATAAAAAGTAAAAACTTCGGCAATTTTGTCGGCAATTATTGGTTGGTCATGCCTTTGTGCAGGCCAGACCTAGTCTTTCGTAGAGGCCCACGATAACTTTCTATTCTTTGGTAGAAAAGAGGTATGTTTGGATTTGTTTAATTATTTAAAATAATTATTTTTTATATTTATAAAATTATTTTTAAAAAAATATAATATGTTTAAATTTTGTTAAAAAAATTATTGGTTATTTTTTTATTTTGAATTTTTTTAAAAAAAAAACTAAAATTTTAACATTATTTTAAAAGTTAATTATTTAATTTTAAATTATTTTAAAAAATTTGAGCGAGAAATACATCTTTAATTTTAATCAAATAATTTTTTTAATTATTTTATATCTTTTTCGATAATTTAATATATAAAAATAATTTTTTCATACAATCTAAATAAAATTCTTTATTTTAAAATTACTTATGAATTAACATTTAAAAATATATATTAATTTTCTCATAATTAATTTTTTTTTAAATTAATTATGTTCATAATCGATTTTTAAAAATAATTTGTTTTCTACACCTAATCCAAAACTACCATCCAAAGTCTAATAGACTGTAATAATGCCAAAGACCAAGGATCTGTTTTGCTTGTTTAGTGTATACTTCTTCATGAGATGAGGGATATAATATATATATATATATATATATATATATATATATATGGATTTTGTGAAGTCTATATTAGGCAAAAGGTTGAGAAATTCTGATAAGGTAGGCCATACAAAATGAAGATACTATGCTGAAAAAATTATTATGAAAAAAAAGCCCACGATAAAAAAAATTAAAATAGAATAGAAAAACTAGTAAGTTATTATGCCATCACGGAATTAATAAGTTATTTTGGTTCTCTTTTTTTAAGATAAAGGGCATTTGTTTTTAAGAAATTTCTAAAAGATATATATGAAGAAGATTTTTTTAGAGAACTTGCTAACAACTAAATAATAATAATAATAATAATAATAATAATAATAATAATACTTTTATGTATACCAGTTGCATCCATGTGCAGTGTGCACATTTCCTCTCTGTACACAAAACACTATTCACAATAATAGCAAATATTTAATCAAAGAAAACCATTATTATTGCCAAAATGTAAAATCAGAGGGAAGATCCAATATAATTATAATAATGCTTAATCATCCGACGACAGATAGTTACAAAGTGAGTACCTCACCCGGTGCTCTTTCCTGATGTCACACATACAGTACTTAACCAGGAAATCAAAGCTCAAATAAAGAAAGAAAAACACTTCCATATACATGCGCTGTATCACCCATAAAGGAAAGAGACTTTTCAGAGTAAAGCTTATTGAATTTTCTTTATAAACACTCCCATATACTACAAGCAATTACAAAGGCATGCATACTGTCAAAAGAGAGAAGGGGGGGGGGGGGCTTAGTATTCAGACAAAGTCCAAATTTTCTTTAGAAAGAGTTCCTCCTGCAGCTTGACCAGTATTCGGCTACAAGCTTAGAGAATGAAGAAGAATTAGCCTCCATAAGTTTTGAAGGTTCATCATACTCCACCAGTTTGCCTACAATCACAATATAAAACTCAATGGTATGAACTAGGATTAATCAAACAATTTTTAGTGTCAGTCTGCACCAACTAGATTAGGTTCACGTTTTACCAGGCAAACCAATTTGAAAGATTGAAAAAAAGAATTAGATAACCAACCTATTGTACTGTTGGAAATTTTTTTAATTTTGTAGAACTTTTGGTACACTAGAATTCTTACTTTTGTGGGGGGAAAAATGAGTTCAAAGTGTCCTGTGGTATGTGTCTAGATTGAATGTGAAGTTCTCAATAGTCGTAATGTTTCCATCCACGGAGCCCAGGTCACATCCCTATTGCCTACTGCATATAAAAGAAAATGCAGCTTACCATAAGAAAGAACCATGACCATGTCGCTGTCTATTACAGTTGGAACTCTGTGAGCCACAGTTATAACGGTGCATTCAGAGAATTCCTGCCTGATGACTCTTTGTAGAATGGCATCTGTTGCAGAATCAATGGAAGCCGTTGCTTCATCCAGAACAAGAATTCTATTCCTTTTTAGAAGGACTCTTCCAAGGCAAAATAGTTGGCGTTGGCCCACGCTCCAATTTTCACCTTCATCACTCACTGTTGAATTAACCAAGAGCTTAATATTTGCCAGCAAATCACATTGAAGTCAACAGAAAATTCATTCTTGTTTCACTAGATTATTTGCAGCATCCTGCATAAGTGGCTTGCCAAGAGTTTTCTTCTTTTTGGCCATTGTCAAGAGTTAAATCTGTTACCAACAATTAACTATGTGCATTAGCCATTGAATTCAGCTCACCTGATGAATCCAGCAGATTTGGTAGTCCACTTATTGCCTCCTTGAGCTGACACATCTCTAAAACCTATAGACAAATGAAAAGCTTAAGTTTTGGTGCAATCCAGATAGTATTGAAGCCAATGTTTGTTGGCTTTCAGCTTAAAACATGTTGAAAACTAAATTTAAAAAACAAAAACAAAAGTCCTTGGTAGATTCAATAATCAAACCTTCCATATCTCATCGTCAGAGAATTGGTCTAGTGGGTCCAAGTTGGTTCGAACAGTACCCCTGAAAAGAATTGGTTCTTGAGGGATGATGCTTAGCTTCATTCTTAAATCCTTCAGGCCTATCGAGCATATGTTAAGCCCATCTATAAAAATTTCACCGCTTGTAGGCTCTACCAAACGAAACAATGCACTTATAAGTGTAGTTTTCCCGCTCCCAGTCCTTCCTACAACTCCTACTCTAGTCCCTTCTTTGAAAGTACAAGTGATTGCATTCAGAACTAATGGAGAATTTGGACGATATCTAACCTGAAAATAATATAGTGTTAGTCCAACATGTGGATAGAAGTGACAAACCGGGGGAGGGGGGAGAGTGCCTGCTATATATTTCTTTAATTTGTTTACCTTCAAAGCTTGTAACTCTATCCTGCCCTTGGAAGGCCATGAAGATGGTGGCCTTTTATCCTCCAATATTTTTGGAGGCTCTTGTGGTATCTGCATGAATTGTTTGATTCGTTCAACAGAGATGATGTAGTTTGATAAGCTACAAGACCACTGAGTAAAATAAATCTGGGTTCTTGTTAATGACAAAGCATAAGACAGAGAAAGTCCCACAAGCCCTGAATACACAAGAAAAATAGTGAAACGTATCAAAATCCTATAAAACCTACCATAACTGCTCACAAAATGTAGAATAGTATAATGATTTAATGTTACCTGGAGCTACAGATCCCTTAGGAAGAAACACAAATAGAGAAGCTGCAGTGAAAAGGATCAAATTCTGAAGTATGTCAATTCTTAACAGTAACCACTCCATAGCAGCATTAGTATGCAAGAAAAGTGTAGCATCCGTGTCAACTAGATGTACGAAGGTTTGGAAGAATCTGTCCACCATCTTGAAAGCTCGTACTGTGACCACTCCTGCTGATGTCTCCGTTGTATAATTCACAACTGGAGCTTTTGTTGTTCCATTAATTCTTACTAGTTCCCTTGCAGAGGCTTGATTGTAGCCCTTATTGACAACAGGAATAAGAGGTAGGAACAAAGTAATTGTCAATTCTTTCATGTATTGAAGTACGGACAGAGGGAAAAAAAAAAGGAACTTAGAAATTGCATCCACCTTAATATACGTTGCAGCTACTGCAGCTAGAATGGCAATGATAAGAACTTGCCATGTGACTGAAGTCATAATCCCAATTCCTGTTAGAAGTTCAGTTCCTGTTTGTGCTACAAAGATTATGGCAAAAGGTAGGTCAAAATCCAAAGTACCCAAATCTGATGAAGCCTGTATTGCATAAACATTGAAATTCTAATGAGTACCTGTGCTTAATGCAAAATTTTGAAATCCAAATACGACTTGAGTTTTCCTAGTCTAACATATAATATATCTTACTCGAGTCAAAATCCTCCCAACAGGGGTTGAGTCAAAGAACGACATGGGAGCATTGAAAATAGCAGAAGTGAAACCAGAGAAGAAGGCTTTAGAAGCCTTTAATCCAAGATGGGCTACGAAGAAAGACCTCAAGTAAACAAAGATAGCACTAAAAAGTGACATCCCAGTGTAAACTCCAACCAGCGTGACACTAGTGATGTTGGGAATTTCACTGGCTAGAGCAAGCCAATAAGATGACGCAGCCAAAAGAGCAGCAAAACCTATCAGAGCTATTGAGCTTAAACACAGAAGCAGCAGCCCCTTGGAGATAAAAATATAATCCAGAAACAGTTTCCATCCAGCACTTCCCCTTTCTCTTTGTTCTTCTTGTGTAAGTTGTTGCCCTTCAAAACTTGTCTCACAAATTTCTTCACTAGTGTTTTTGTTAGTGAGATCACATCCATAATGCTGCTCTGGATTATTAACTCTATCTACTTCTTGACATTCTTCTTGGTTTTGATGGAGTGTACCCAGTACAGTTATTGCATCTCTATGAGCATTCATAAGTTGTTCAAAGGTTGTTCCAAATGTCAACAGCTCACCATGACTTCCTGCTTGAGCAATACGGCCACCCTCGATTACCTAGAAAATGCTAAGTTATACATTTTCTTATTCATTTAAATCAGGAATTGGTTTTAGTTGTACACAATGCATACTGTGATAAACGTAACAACAGACATTATAACAGAAACATGTTACCAGAATCTTATCAACTTCTGTTAGAAACTCCACTTGATGGGTCACTAGGATGACTGTTTTCTCTCTCAGAGCGCTCATGACACAGTCCTGCAGTTTAAATTTGAAGTTAAGTAGAATGCAGTAGAGAAAAAGGTATTGCCTATTACATTTACAGATGTTGCTTATTATGTTTACAGAAAGTCATGAAGGTATTGTTCTTACATGGAATAGAACTGCAGCAGTATGTGCATCTACTGCACTGAAAGGGTCATCGAGAATATATATATCAGCATCATCATAGACAGCTCGGGCAAGTTGAACTCTCTGCTTCTGTCCTCCACTCAAGTTAAGCCCTCTCTGACCAATTTCTGTAAGATCACCGTGGCTAAAACCATTTATATCCTTGTCCAAAGCACATGCTTTAATGGCATTCTCATATCTATTTTCTTCCATTGATTTTCCAAAGAGTATGTTATCCCGAATCGTCCCACTCTGGATCCAAGAAGTTTGAGAAACATAGGCTACTGTTCCATGCAAATTAACCTGATTGTAGCCATTTTAGAAGATAACAAAATACAGAAATCGAATTAGTCAAACAAACGTACTGCATTAAAACAATAGTTTTTTGGTTCATAACTCACAGTTCCTGAAATTTTTGGCATCTCTCCAAGGATAGCATGCAAGAGAGAAGACTTGCCCGCTCCAACTGGTCCACAAACTGCAACCTTTTGCCCCCATTTTATGTCTAAATTAATGTCTCTCAAAGTTGGGGTCACTGATTCCTCATCCCAACAGAAATTAGCCTCCTTTATTTCAATGTATTTATCTGATTTTGGTATTGAAATGCTCCTCGTCTCATAAGTTTTTATCTCATGATCAAGGAGAAAAGTGTTAAGCCTATCAAATGAGACTTTAACCTGGGTAATGACAGAAACAGCCTCGGGTATAAATCTGACAGGTTCTCCCATGCTCCTCAGTGTTGCAAGAACTGTGAATATGGTGCCAGCATTTAATGGCGCACTCCCAAAGAGGGTGCATCCTAATAAAATAACTGCACAAATAATGGTTGGAGAAATGAAAAACAGTATCGATCCATAGGCCCTTGTGAACTGTGTCTCAGCCAACCATTTGAACTCACTAGCACGAAGTGATTCAACCATGTTCTTAAATTTATCCTCCCAAGATTGTAATTTAATAATTTTGATATTATTCAGGATCTCTGAAGTTGACCTGAGACGCTGATCTTGAGAAATCAGGACTTCTGACTGGCACTTTTTTATCTTCTTTGCATATGGAACATTAAAGACTCCAAAGATGAGAAGAAGGACTAAACCAGGAAGAGCACCAACACCCACAACCCAAAAAAGAACACCAATGCCTAAGAAAAGTTGCAATGAAAGGCTCCATCCTGTATGGAACCACCACAAGAATTCTCCCATCCGATAGGCATCAACTGCTATGTAATTCACAATCTCCCCAGTTGAGTGCCTAGTCCTCCCCAAGCTTGAAAGCTTTAACAGCTTTTCATAGACGGCCACCATTAATGCTGATCTCATTCTCATTCCTGACCTCCTTGAGTTGAAGTACCAATGCCTTTGACACGCAGACTCTACCAATTTGGCAAGAACCAGGCACCCTAATATAGAAAGACCCTGATACAAGTCTTCTTCATTGCGACTTGCATAGTTGACAAAAGCATAGATTATCAGAGGAGAAACAGCTGCAGAAATTGATCTAGCTAATGCACAGATTGCTATGTACATATTCTCTTTCAAGAAAACTCTTGTCATGGCCCAAATAACCAAATTCTTGGGACTGTTTGAGCTCCTCTCGCTTAACAAGGAATCCCATGCGCTAGCAAACTTTTGGTAGGACAAGTTAACTTTGTCTTCAGAAACCAGAGAAGGGATGTTTTCAAGAGCTAATGGCTTTGTGTAACCCAGAGAGAGTAAAGGATTAATCCAAGAAAATGTCAATTTGCTAAAAAAAGTGGCCTGGCTTAATCCTGTTTGGTTCTTTTCGACCTTTTCGCACAACAACGGTTCAAACGTTGTGTTATTTTGGGAATATTTTGAAATAAAGTAACCATGGTTTCTGAAAGCACAAAGGAGAAGCAGGAAGCTCGCAAACCAAGGCAGCAAATCAAGCACAGGAATACTGTGCGTTATCAGAAGAATTTCAATATTCAGAGCAGAAAGTAATGCACATAAGCACACCCACCAAACAGAGTTTAAACATATGATCAGTTTGCTCCTTTGAGCCAGCAATGAAATTGAAAGAGAGGCCCAAACTAGTGCCCTGATAATGTAAGTCACCCAACTTAAATGATCTAATTTTCCACTTTGATCTAAGAAATTATACAAACCATTACTAAAATACACAATGCTAGTAAGAGAACAGCAGATTGAAGCAACCACAAACACACGGTCCTTTCTACTACTATCACTTGAATGATGTTTTCCAAGTAAACCTATCATCATAAATAGGCAGAAAACACAGAAGAAGAGCAGATTAACTCCATCAACTATGGTTCTTTGAATGCAGAAAGAAGCCAAATTAAATTCTCCACAAATCCATGAAAGTCCACCTGCAATTCCGTTGATGGTATATAAGTTATCAAAATCACAAATATTCATGATACATACCCAAACAGACGACAGTTACTCTTGCAAACAGTATGAGGAATTTGATTTTAGAACTTCTTCTTTTAGAGGAAAATTTTGAATATTAATACCTTTTGCATTCTTTTACTAAGGAAAGAAAATTACAGTAACTTCATATATTGTTCTTATAAATTGTGTCATGAATGCACAAATAAAACACATGATTTATTCCGAAAGCTAGAGACTAGAGAAGCAAGCACTCCTGTTATTGTGACAATTTTCCATGTCATAACACTCAAATAGGATCTTCAATAACCTTAAGTATCATGCACAAGATATATATTATGATCCACTACACTACAACACAAACTAAAGGAGAGAGCGTCCTCGCACAAGCAAATGACAGTAGTAGATAGTCAAAAGGAGTGTACCTTGTGAGCTCCAAAAGTATGCCATTGCTGGAGAAACTGCAATGATTGACTTCTGCTCCTTCTTCGCTGCACAAAAGCCTATTTATATGAGCTCAGGGCTCGTGAACATTAACAAAATTGAAGTAGGGAGGTGCCCTTTATGTCGTGATCCAATAATTTGAATGTGTTGGTCTTAGGTAGTCGGCATAAAGGCTTTGGCTATAACCTGGTTGAGAAATAATTGTGTATACAATTTGTGAACACTAAGTCAACTAACAATTGACACATTATTACTTTACATATAAAACAATTATATGACACAGAAATTATATGTAATAATTTAATATAAAATAATAATGTGCCAATTATTTAACTTAATATGCAGAATTTGGGCATTACTCTGATATCCATCTTTTTTTCAGGGTATTGATACCCAAGGTGAGTTGCCTAACATTCATTAGTTGTTATTTAAATTTAATAGAATTTTTAGTATTTATTGTGAAACCAACAGTCAATAAATAATTGATAACTCACCCTGAGTACCAAACTCATCAGGGTACTATAGCAACTCTCACAGAACTTGTGTAAACTAATGGTTTGTTTGTTTTGAGAGAAATGAAGAAGAGAGAATTAGAGAAGAGAGAAATAAAAGAGAAATGGAGAAGCTCTTTTGTTTGGTTAGAAAAGAAATAGAGAAGAAAGAAAAAAAAAAGTGGTAGGTCCCACAACTTTTTCATTTCTCTCCTAAAGTGAGAAAAAATAGAGAAGAAATTGGTAGAGGTGGAAATTTGACTAATATACCTTTCATTTTGTTGTTTTATAAATAAATAAATATGAACAAATATGTATTTACAATAAAATTTAATTTTCTTTATTTCTTATTTCTTTCCTAATTCTCTTAATCCAAACAACTTTAAAATCTACTCATTTTTTACTCTATTTTTCTTCTCTCTATTTCTTTCTATTCTATTTCTTTTCACTCTATTTCTCTCCTAATCCAAACAAAACCTAAGTGTACATAAGAATCACTTGCTGCCTAGCTTTGTATTTAAAAATACCAGAATGCAATGAAATTATATAAATGCAAACTCAGAAAGGTTGGTTGCTTTTGATATTTCTAAATATTGCTATACTGAAAATAATTTAAAAGTATTAGTAGAAGTACTTTTTTTGAAGTAATAAAAGTGTTTTTTTAGAAGTTAAAGAATTCAAGCTTTTAAAAAAACACATGAAGTACTTTTTTTAAAAGCTTGAACTCTTTAACTTCTAAAAAAAATATTTTTATTATTTAAAAAAAGTATTTTTACTCCTAAAAAAGTTAATACAAACGGCCATCAAACTCTCAATCCCACAATATGTTATTTGCCTATGGTGATAAACATATTTTATATGCATAATTTAGCACCTCTCATTGGTCTATTCTTATGAAATTATTGCATATATGAAGTGAAAATTGCATAATTTCTCATATATTGGTTATGTTGTTACAAATTGAGCAGAACACCCGAAGGACTATTCAAAGCAGTTGTTGAACCAAAATATCATGAACTTGGATGTTGATATCAGTATAGCTCAAACAGAAGAGAAATGAAGACCTAAACTCAGTGAATTTTGGGTTACATCAAATTCAAGACAAATCAGAAAATTCCTGCTCAAACCTATACTCGGTTATTTGGTGATTTCTCAAGATCTAACCGTTGGATGTAGCTGAAATTTTGATATGTCATGAATGACTTCATTCTCTATGACTTTCATAGAAATAAAGATTTCCAGATTAGCACCGGAAGTGGGTCAAAATTAGGCAACAAGTTGGTGGCTGTTATTATTGATATAATATGAGTAATTTCGGAAAAATGGTCAGAACTCAAGATCCAACCGTTAGATCTGGCTGAATTTTTGACATGTTCTTCACGACTGCATGTGCTACAACTTTCATGAAGAGAAGATTTCCAAATTATGACAGGAGCAATAACGAATTTGGTAATCTTCGGAGCTGAAATTTCAACCCATGTGCAAAGAGATTTGACAAAATTGTAATTGAATAGTTCTAGCATTTGCCTATAAAAGGAAGGAATTTGCCACACTTAAGGGCATCCCATTTCTGAATTCTCTCATTGTAGTTTGAGTTAGGGGTGAAACTTTGATAAATTGTGAGATTTATACTTTGATTTCAAGGTTAGATCTTCCAATTTGTTTAAAGTAAATCCCAAAGCTCTTGTAGTTTGTATAATATAATCTTCATCTTATTCAAGTTTCTTCATCTTGATATCTAGTTAAGGTTCTTCCTAGAGTTAGGGGTGAAGCTTTCATAAATTGTGAGATTTATACTTTGATTTCAATGTTAGATCTTCCAATTTGTTTAAAGTAAATCCCGAAACTCTAAGCCCGTTGTGTTCTTGTCAATACCAAACAACCACTTTCATTTCTATCATGTTTTTCACTTATTCTTTTGTTTCCTTTAATATAATGAGTAGCTAAATTTCTATACTAGGATTGCAATTTGAACTCACACGTAATTTGATTCGTTTATTATATCCAAGAGTAGGTTGATTATCTTGAATTGTTTATCTTACTTGTTCTTAATGCTTTTAATTAATTGGCCATTAATTAAATTGAATTGATAAACCTTAAGCAACTTGACAAAGGGATTTTGGTTTTAGATCTAAGTAAGATAACATATGATCTTTGTGCGAAAGCCTTGAGTTCATATAGGATAGACATATACCTATATGACATATGTAACCATTAATGAAATCGGAACTTAATGAATTCTTGATTATTTGATAGACATAGACATATAATTTATCATTAATTAAGGATATTTCTATTTGACCATTGAAAGAGGCTTATAGATAAGTTAAGGATTTCTAGTTAACAATTCAGATAATTAATTGATCTTAGATAGAAGTAAGAGAATCAAGTAAAGTGTGAGGAATAATTGCAATCCTAGGCTTGGTTAATTTGATCATTAAATTCTTCTTCTTGTATACTTTAATTTTTAATCTTTCATAACACTTCCTCTTATTAAGTTGTTTAAATAAGATTGAGTTTTGTAAACTTTTAATAGATAGTTAAATTTAGAATTAATCCCTGTGGGTTCGACACTTTCTTACTATTATATTACTTGATTTGCGATAACGTATACTTGCATTCTGATTTACCACATCATATGGTAAAATTAAAAAAATTTAAACGAAGACCTTTTTCAAACAAGTCGAATCCCACTACTACTTCACATCTGGTGCTCTACTATTATGTTAATATATTCATAACAATTGATATATAGCATTAGAACACCAATTTATTGTGTATATTATTTACATCCACAAGCATTGGAGAACTTATTGACTCTGAAAATCCAATCATATTGAGATTACTTGATATTACTACTCAAAATCTTATTATATGATTTATATTTAAAAGAATATTAAAATAAATTATTTTTCTTAATTTTGTTTGTTTGGTAAACAAATGATTGCCTGAAATTTAATTTAGGAATTAAACATTCTTTTAATTATCTTTTAATAATAATTTCTTATCATTATTTACTTGTTCATATATATCAATATATATTTTTATCAGTATTAAATGAATCAAATGAATCGTTATATGTGCAAATACAAAAAAAAAAAAAAAATCTCTAAATATACCCATGACTCTATAAAATAAATCCTCACATATATGGGCCAAAGCCGAACATAAGTTCTGTCAATATATATTGGTCTGAAGTGCTATAAACATCCTGAATACATCTTCTTACAGGAGAATTTTTTAGACTTAAAATATAAGCAAAAAATCAGAACCATCACACGAAACAGATATGGGGAAAAAAAATATGCTCATTAATCGAATGTAATTAATAGTGAATTAATAAGATAACGGGATTGACGTGATTACTTTTGACTGATTGATTAAAAATAAATGTAATAATTAAGATTGAAGATTAATTAGTAATAATTAAGATTGAAGATTATATATATAATTAGTGTTTGTTTGGATTAGTTGTAAAAAAAAATTATGTGAAAAATTAATTATGTGTATAATTGATTTTTAAAAACATTGATTATAAGAAAATTAATTTATGTTTGGATATGTTAATTCATAATCATTTTATGATAAAGAGTTTTGTTTGGATTGTATAAAAAAAATCGCTTTTATGTATGAAATTACCAAAAAATGTATGAAATGATTGAAAAAGTTATTTAATTAAGGGCAAATCAGTATTTCTCTCTTAAAACTTTTGAAATAATTTAAAATCAAATAATTAAAGCTTAAAATAACAGTTTTTTTTAAAAAAATTATTTTAAATTATAGAAAAACAATCTTAACTTATAATTAATTTTATATATTTTAAATTAACAAGATAAATTTTACATAAAATAACTTTTTTTTAAAAAAATTTATTTTAGAAAAGAATTAATCTTTCTTAAGATGCTCTTAACATAACACGTTTTAAGTTATACGTATAAGAAATCTAAATTTTTCTCTTAAAATGCATCAGCTACAAGCCTGTTTGTCTTCAGCACTCGTTGAGAAAAATGAAGGTTTTTCTCCATGTCGGATCACGTTTGCCTTTATTAGAATCCAAACCAAACATGCATTATCGCTTTGTAATTTTTTTATTTTTGGGTGGATAAAGTGTTTTGTAATGTTACTATCTTCGATGATATTAATCTGCAGAAGGGAATGGTTAATAGATTATTAATTTTAAAGATAATTAATAACAAATGCTTAAGGTGATTGGTCAATAAGTAATAATTATTTTCATTAATATCAATAAGTATTTAGAATGATTAATTAACTATCTGAATAATAAATTAATCTTTACTTTAAATTTATATCATCAACAATGTTTGAAATTATTTTTTTTTTGTAAATCAGGAGAATCTTTATTAAGAAGATAAAAGACTAATCTTATGAAATATAATCAAACATGTAAAGTAAAAACTCCTTTCAACTATTTTTTTTTTCATATATACCATTTCAAAAATTAAACCTAAAACATGATACTGAACTCCTTTCATTTAAACTAATTCAAATTATGTGCTTGAAATTAATTATCCCATCAATAATTGGAGCATCAATAATTGGAGCGCTGGGACCGGTGGAAGGTGGCAACTGACCCCTTTTAACTACTGATGAAGAACGGGACACGTGATTGCGTTACTTGAAGCCAGACATGAATTGGATTTTACCAATTTGCAGCTTCGGGGGTCTTAATTCACAATTCATTCATTCATTGTGATTTGGGGAATTACTATTTCCTATGTCCAAAATTTAGAGTTCGTTTGCGTAAATTCTATTTTTCTTTAAAAGTGAGTTTTTTTTAGTAGAATTTTTTTAAAGAAATTATTTTATATTTAAATGTAATATTTATAAAATATTTTTAAATAATAAAAAGACTTATAAGTTTATTTAGATAAATAAAAATAAAAAATATTTTTTATAATAAAATTATTAAAAATAAAAGATATCTAAAATAAAAGAGATAAAATTTGTAACAGAAAAAAAATTATATGTAATTTTTAATAAAAATAAATAACATTTTTATTAATAAATTATATTTAAAAAATTAAGAAGTTGTGAATCACTAATTTTAAAAAATTGATAATTAATTTTTTTAAAAAAAAATTCATCAAAACACACTTTAACTATAAGTTACAGTACCAACATGATGTGATATAAGTAGTAGATACTTAAGTCCCAAAAGCATATAGTTAGAAGTTTGATTTCATACCCATGTGTATAGATAAATATATATTAGGAGAAGTCAACCCCTTAAATGAATATTCATACCTTGAGAAATTAGTTTTCCCAATCACATGCAAAAATACTCGAAAAAAAAAAAAACTATAAGTGACAGCCTTGCGTTGTTAGGTTAAGGCTTTTGGCAACTGTTTGGACTTTGGATAACTTCGACAATAAAATGGGAGAATGACTATTCAGTTCTTCTTGTGAAAGATAATACCAGTTTGGTTCAGCTTGAAAAATTAATCAAGTATTCAACTACATTAACCAATAATTTACATACAATTAACCAATAAATTATCTTTATTTTGATACTTAATACACGGTTAATAGTATATAAATTATTGGTTAATGTAATTGAATACTTGGTTAATTTTTTAAGCTGAACCAAAGAATAATTATCTCTTACAAGCTGCACTATTAAGTCATCTTCTCCAATAAAATTGCCAAGGAAAAGATGGAAAGCCGATAGACTCCGATCACTTTCAAATTGATGGCATGCTTCTTTCGTTCCTTTTCCTTCTTTCATAAATTTGCCTGTACATCAGAGGACATCAATAATATTCGGTCCCAAAAACACTTTTTCTTTAAAATTACTAATTTTTTTGAGAGAATGATTCATTAACTTTTGAATGCATGAGCCTTATCTTATTTAATAATCAACCTTAAATTTAACTTAATTTTATCAAAATTTTAATTAATTTTTTCTAATGTAGACTTAAAAGTCTTATGTTTAATTATTGTTAGTGATCTCTTATATTAATAAATAATTTATAAATATCATTGTATACAAAAATTATGTTAAATTAAAATTAAATATTTTATTTAAAACTATAATAAGTTTATATTTTTTTCTCTTTTCTCTCATTTGATATATATATATATATATATATATATATAGAGAGAGAGAGAGAGAGAGAGAGAGAGAGAGAGAGAGAGAGAGAGAGAGAGAGAGAGAGAGAGAGAGAGAAAGAGGATCCACTTACTCCAATAATAAGTCTTGACACACTTATTTCATTAAATAACTTTTTTATAAACTTCAAATTTCATCAATCCAATCGTTGGATTGAAAACTCTCATTAAGTATATTAAGTCTATAAAGTTTTATAGAATTTAAAAATTAATTGATACATAATTTAACTATTTTATTATAATATGCTCTTTAAAATGGAAGTAAATATCAGCTATAAGATTAGATACATATGAATGTCTAATTTATCTTAAATTTAGTATGCATGATCTTCATGATAATATTACATGATTCAATAATTTGATTGATAAAATTATAATTTCACAAAAATTTATTTAATAGTATAAGTTTACGAGATTTACTCTTAGAGTAAGTGGATCCTCACCCATATATATATTGAGGTGTATATGAACACTCAAGATCTCAATAAATAATAAAGGCAACAAAATCTTCCGATATCTTATCACGAAAAAACATCATTTTCTCTTTTCAATATTTGTTAAATAAATAAATAAAAATTGTAAATTTATGAATTAATTGGTATCTTAGATAATTACCTTAATTGTTATTGATGTGCTTCCAATATCTCAAAAAAAAATTGCACAAACTTAACACTTTTTCTAATTTTTTTGAAATGCAAACCCAAAACATTCTCTTGTTTTTCTTCAGATCTTTTGTTATTATTGAATTTATTTTTACATAATACAAATTTATATCAATAATAATAATTTTTACATAAAACCATATGCAGCTTCAGCCTTCAAGGGATCTTCTTTGAATATACATCTCTATCAGAAAAACAAGCATGGAAAACGTGGAGAAGTGGTGACAACTGGTATTTTAATTATATGCAATAGGAACGAAATTCGCATTTTCAGAAAATTTCTCCTTGAGTATTATTATTAAGATGCAGACATATATCCAAGTGTGATGTTATACATATGTATCTGCACGTAAAAATAATATTACATGAATATATAAAAATTTCTGAAAAGATAACAGATTGTAGTCTTGAACAGATTCAATTCACAAAAACTAAATATTTTCATATATAAAATAGCACGTAATATATATATATATATATATATATATGTGTGTGTGTATATATATAAACTATTAATATTGGACGTGATTAGGGATTTAATTAGTTTGCAAAAGATTTAAATTTATGTGCCGTCATTATTAAAAAAGACATCTTAATATAATATCTCATTATTAGTGTAAGCTTATATTTATAACTATGAATTAACTTGATTTATTTTTAAAATAAACTTATAATTATTTCAGAAATACTTTTTGACTATTTTTTTAAGTGCAAAGTAAATTAATTCAAACATATTTAACTTCTTATAAAATATAATAGAGAGACTTATAAATTTAATAATTATATGACTCGATTTTATTTTATTTTGTTTGTGACAATATTTAAATGTAATTTTTATTTAAATTTATATATGTACACAATTTAATACTTACAGGTATGTTATATAAATAGAATTTTTTTAAAAAAGTCATTTTAATTTATATCAACATGTTAAATGACTTTTTTTATGACATAAAAACTTATATATTTTTTATTTATAAAATTTTATTAATAATGAAATTAAATTTTTATTAATAAAAATATGTTATGTATTCATAAAATTAATAATCAAGTATATAATGTTATTTATTCATTATATGTTATTTAATTGCAGGTCTCTTACCCGCTTTGGTGAGAAGGCTTCATGAAAGGCATAGGAGAAAAGGAAAGGCACAAGGAAATGGACCAGATGGTGCGAAGTCCATTAAGGGAGGCGTTGAGAAGCACTGACGCGGAGGGAGTTGTACCAAAACCACGAAAGTGTGGTGGTGACTGGTGAGAACACCGACTGCTAATTTGGATGTGATTTTTTTTTAATTTTGATTTAAAAAATTAAAAAAATTATTATATTTTAATATACTTGAATGAATTTTTTTTAAAAAAAGTTAAAGCACTAAAAAAATATAAAATATATATTTTTTAAAACTAAATTTTGATGCTTTTAGAAAAACTTCTCGTATAACTCATTCTCAACCATTTACATAATTCATATCCAATGCAACATATTACAATTTATATGTTTCACTCTTATATCAAAATTGTGTGGGTGTATCACAAACTGTCAATTTTACAAGAAATTACTCCTTGTTATGAGTGAGTGTGTGTATACTTTGGTTAAAATTTTGAGAATTTTTTGTCTTGAAGTACTAGAAATTTGGATTTTTCCTCATAATAAATAAAAGTATAAATTTATAAAGAAAAAATAATACATATTTTTAAATTTAAGTTAAATAAGATAAATCTAATTTGTTAGAATTACTGAATAAAAATAAGCTATTTCTTTATTTCGGTTGAAAAAAAAAACTTAAGCTGTCGAATCACATGTGCGTTTGTTTTTTTTCTTTTCTTTGAAGTATTCTTTTAGTGAAAGTGCATTTGAGATTGGTTTTTCAATCTGAGAGAGAGAGAGAGAGAGTTTTTTTTGGTACAGTACCTATAAGTGAAATACACATAGCTAAGTTGGGCTTGCTTCATTGGAGCCTATTAAAATTGAAGTTGGGCCAAATGCTTCACATGCGTTTTTGGGTCTGAAAAGCATCCCAAACTGAAAGATTAGATTGACATTGATATACTAGTGTTTTTTGAAACCTAAAGCCCACTAGTTTTGCCATTTCTCAAATTTCAAGGTGGTGGGGGGTGGGGATGGGATGCCACAAGCAGGATGAGGTGCATTGCCATGGGCGTGCTCATTTTGTGACACCGATGTATTCACTATTTCAGAGTGCAGTTTAGCTCCTTGTTCAATGACCAGTTGTGTGGATTAATATATAGGGGCTCCTTGACTTGAAAGATAGCAGCATTCCAACTTCTAATGGCCCAATAGGATGGTAAATGCTCAACAGACTCATGCTTTGACACAATGGGGGATTGAATGGTTTTCCTTTGGGTCAAGCTTTCTAGCAGCCTCTCAGAGACATCAAAATTGAAGTTTTTATATGATTAACATGCAACTATGCAAACGGTTTTGAAGCCTGCTATGATGCTATCCATTATCATAACCACTACCCCAGTCTCCCTTATATAATGTAGGACCAATTGTACGTTAAATTCCTGCTTTATATTATCAATTTTAGTCGAAAGAGTCTGTCAATTTAGAAAATGATTTTTTCTTTATTTTTGCTGGATCAAATTGTAGTTTGTTAAAACTGCAGAATATAAAGAGTTTTATGGGGAAAAGAAGGTTACTCAAACAACTGATAAAGAAGCATTATGATATGATACAAATGAAAGAAAAAATTGTTAGCAAAAACTAATGAAAAAAAAAAAGAACAATAGTTTGGTTAAGGGACAATAGTCAAATCAAAACATATTTGATGTGTTTCTCTCTTTTCAGAACAAAGTTTGTCTTATACTAGCAGAGTTTGCGGGCGCTGCAGACAATTCATAACATAATAGTGGAATGATGGCCGAAATATTAAGTTGATCAGACGAAAACAAGAGAAGGATAGGGAAAAATTAAACCATAAAAAAGGGGGGCCGGGGAGAAAAGGTTCTGCCTTAGATGTCACGATGATGGATATTGGAATCAGAACTTTTTATAAATGTTCTATTGGGTTTGTAGTTTATAAAGAGTGCCTGCATGGCAAAACCTTGGAAGGCCATGGCCACAATTATTGCATGTTTCTTCTCACTTTCCATGGAATCATTAAACTCAGAATGGAAACAGACACGAAGCAGTTATATGCAATGCTGGTAACAATAACGGCCCTCCAGTAGGGGGAGGGGGGGGGGGTGGCCCAGCTCTCTCATCGTTCATAGAACAAGGTGAAACATGTGGGGATGTAACTTGGCCACCCATCCTGCATAGGAGAAATTTCATGTGGGCACAGATTCTAAGTGGCCCACCCATGAGGGTTTGCATTATTG
Source organism: Styphnolobium japonicum (assembly GCA_023212625.1). Lineage (NCBI taxonomy): Eukaryota > Viridiplantae > Streptophyta > Magnoliopsida > Fabales > Fabaceae > Styphnolobium > Styphnolobium japonicum. The sequence goes on along the minus strand of JALBWW010000007.1, from coordinate 4,322,823 downwards.
AGTCTGTGATGCACTTGAACACAAACCCATGACGATTTGGGGATCTTTCTCTCTGATATTTTTCTTTTTGCTATGGATTTTGTAGAAGAGGTAGGCTTGTGAATGAAGGGAGATGGTTGGCAAATCCTTGAGCTGTTAGTGCAGTTGTAGGGCCAATGCATTTGCATGTAGATCTTTGCTTGCAGTTACAGAAGGAGATTAGGTATAGTGGACATGCACTAGTCCTGCTCCTGCCCCGCCCTTCCTCCCTCCACGGCTCCACTTTCTTTTCCATGTCCCCTTCAAAATTGACTAGATCAGAAAGTGCAAATAACTAGAATATATGAGCCAATATAGAATGTTTTCACTGAATAATGAGGTAATTTAGCTGTTCCAATCACTGATCAGTCAACTTACACATAAATTACCCAAATATCATCATATCTTAAGAAAAAGCACTGTGTTTTCTTCAGGTTCTGCATGCCATCTATGATCACTAAAATTGGTAGCTAATTCATGATCAAGCTCGTCTTTTCCCATTTATGTTTTTTCCCCATTTTTCACTTTAACAGTCCGGCCCCACTTTTTGACAGGGATGACTTAATTACCGCTCACCAGATTTGGAAATGAGATCAGACTCCTATGAAAAGGATTTTACACAGTTAGTCATACCTGCAGTCGTGTCTTCACAACACATGAGGGCCAGCATCTAGCATAAGATTAAGAAAATAAAACATCCATTAAACATGTAGGGCACAACACAGCTTATTGTAAACTAAAATGACATTAATTAGTGAGGATTAGCATATCCTAGTACCCTACCTGTTTAACTAACATGTTCCTGCAACACCTCCTAATTTGTCATCTAATCCTTCTTCTTGTCATTTGTGTGCTAAAAGCGATGTCCAACAAGTAAAAATAATTGTTCAATTGGTGGCTGCATTAAAAGAAGTTTCTACAGTGAAAAATTGAAGTTTGGACCTGATTTTCAGCATCCTGTACCAAATTAACCAATCAATAATCAGGACCCACGTGTTTCTAATTGCAATATATTTATTTATAGAGAAAAAGCAAATAAGTCATTTTTCAAGTGGAAATCATCAAACTTCGAATCATTATCATAAATGATTCATTCTTAATCAACATAGGGACCACATACATAACTAATAGATTAGGTGTACATTAAGATGCCCAGCCCAATTGGAAGAACAAAAGAAAAAGGGGTCATAACATAAACATGCTAGTATTTTTTCCCCATTGATTGAAACATTAAATGGAAGTTTCTTTGATATTAATTGTTTTTTTTTTCATAATATAGATATTTCTAATAATTAACAACTAATATATAGTCATATTTAATTTCACTTAATTAAAATATAATTACAGAGTGTTAGTTTTTTCTATAGGCTGTTATACTTTATAATGCCATATAATCTCAATTTTGATTTTGACTTTCAAAAAACACCATCTACTATTTAATACACACACACACACACATAAAAAAGGATCAATCAAAGAATCTTCTCTCATTCAGTATATTTAATTACAATAGATATATAAATAAAATACTAATTAATATGATTCAATATTTTTAAAAATAATTACCACGTAATTATTTAGAATAATAATATTTATTATTTATTTTATTTTTTAATATTTATAAATATATAAATGTATCGAATGATTTGATTTTTTTATTTATTATATGTTTTTAAAATATAATGGATAATGTTTTGAAATTAAAATTAAAGATTAAGATTAAGTGATGTTGTAAAATATAAAAAAAAATTATAAAATTATTATATTTATATTTTAATTAAATAAAATAATATATAAATATTAAACTCTCCATTATTTTTATTTTTCATTTAGAATATTTATATTGTTTTATTTTATCTGTCATTTTGAAAAAGTACAGATGTACTAATTATTTTTCTAACTTTATTCTTTAATATTTTAATGAAGTGGTCTAGAATTAATAAATGATATTATTTGAATAATTTAATAAAAGAGTAATTTAATTAAATGAAATTATTTTAAATTACAGATAAAAAGAAATTGAGTGAGTAATAAATATCGTATAACATATTGAAAGAAAAAAGGTGGACAAATAATTTCAACATTAAATGTATCAAAGAACTGAAAAGGAAGAACGAGTTCCAAGGTGGTCATTGTTGTTAAGGAATGCCAGAGCGTACTGTATGAATTAGGGTCATCTATTCTTAGCTGTTGTTGATATCTTCGGGGACAAGCAAGGCCCAGCAGCATTTAATGAGCTTTAAGTATCAAAATCCCCACTTGCCCCTACACTATGACTTATCATCAAACATCCACAATTCATGGTTTTGTGAATTTTGTAAAACAGACAAAATTTTAAACGAGATTCGGTAATAATTTAGTTACCAAGTAAGTGTAATGAATTTTTTTTTATGATCATTGTAATATTATTATTATCACATGAACTATATCTGTTATGAAAATAAAATACACAATTATCTATTCAGATACTAGTTTGCCGAATTTCAAAATTCACAATCCACGTAAAGTGTTAATATAAAATATATAGTAGAAGATGATTTCAAAATTAAACCTCAATATACCACGGAAGTAATCCATGAAAATAATTTGTAAACTGGAAAAATGTATAATGGGTACAGCTAACTAATGGAGCTACAACCTGAATACAATCAGTACGTAGAGTGGTTCATCAAATTTCAAGCAGTCAAAATTTATTTTTTAATTAAATAAAAATAAAGACATTTTATATATAATTATGCATAATTATTAAATATAAAAATATACATTATGCTTGAGTTAGAAGCATGAGTAGCACATTGGACTGATTTAGGGCTTACAAAACTAAACTGTGCTGTAATTAAGATTACTTTGGACTAAGAATTAATAAGAAATAAGTCATTTATGAAATTGAGACCATTTGTCTCTTTTTGAGTGGTTATGTTTGTTTAAGCAATTGAATAAAGAACAGCAGACACTTTGGATGTGCATGGCGTACCTTTTCTCTTTCTTAATGCAATGGGTTTAAATTTACTACTTAAATTAAAATCTGATCTCATTGCAGACTAGCTAGGTGTTGAGCAGTTATCCATCACTTTAGAGGTGTGTGCAAACTGGTTTTATTTTAATAGTGTAGTGGGGTGCTCAACTGTTATATATGCCTGGAAAAGGGTTGGATCAACCTCATTCTTTTTTTTATTATTAGTGTTGGCAATTGGCATTATTTAAATAAGGGTATGGAAGATGGAGCATGCTTTGTAAGCAGGTTTATATTAAATGAGACATTTACAACATATTATTTTTTTCCTAAGAAAAGCAAAAGAAACATATATATCATGAATGTTAAACAATTTTGCAAACACCTAAGAAAATGGAAGTTGGATGAAACATGTTCTTGAATTTCGCCTATAATTGAAATATTGACAACTTTCAACAGTTATGTGCTTCGAGCTTCATTTGGTTCGAATGGGAGGAGAAAATAATTTTTATACTTAAATAGAATATATATGCTCATTTTTGTTGAACTAATAATATGTAATGTTAATATATTTTATTTTATTTTAAAACAATCCTGTTCATAAACTAATAGAGAGTATTTATAATCAACATAAAAAAGTGTGTCGTTTACCAATAATTAGTATAAAAAGCATTTTATACTGAACAAAAATTCTGCTGATAACATACATAAGCAATCGATTGATTTTTGAAGATATTTAATGGAACAATTTTGCTTAAGCAATACTTGCGAAGTAAATAAAAAAAAAAAACACACAAACAAATAAATTATATGATAAGAACGAGTATATTAATATATCACAATTCGTGTCAAACATTATTTGTTCTATTTAAAATTACGTTCAATGTAAATAGTTTTGACGACAAGCAAATTTCTTGAGGTTAGTTGATGTATTCATGCACTTACGCAGCCCAAGTGAAAATAATAATAAAAAACTCATAATTATTTCCATATGCTTTAAATAATTAAATAATATAAGAGAATAATAAGCATTGGAGGTAGAGGTATTAATCGAAATAAGATATTAACAAGTTTAATGGGCTGTACATAGAGAAGTGATCTATTGTAGTGATCAGTTAATATAATGGAGTTTATTTTATGTAATTTATGCAAACTAAATTTGAAACACGCACAACTTTACAAAACAGTACAACATTGATGACAAGGCACGCTTATTAACATGCACTATTATGATTAATTTTCATGCACTACTGCCTCGCGAACAAACAATATTAAATATTTTAAATTAATGTGAACAATAAACACGATTTCCCAAACTTAAAATTAATTAATGTTTGCAATTTCCCCTCTCCTCCCCAAATCACATCACACAAAGACTAATCACCGATCCCCCAACATGAAAATACCAAGCTAACTATTTAATAATAGTGATTATAGACATAAACTTAGATGAATATAAGAATATTAAGCTTGGTAAATGAGCAGGATCATGTTGACTAACATGTTCCCATATGATCTTATGCTTGCTAATTCAGCATGCCCATTTTTGTCTTCTACGATATTTAACTCATTTCCAACGTAAGACAAAAGTTTAAATTCCAATCTCCAAATTAATAAATAAATAAAATAGGAGACTAATTAATTGTTTAGATATTATTTTAATCATAGAAATTGAAAAACATTAATTGGTCTGTCTAATGTCTGCCAATGCCACAGAGAGGGATACGTTTTTCTGTCTTTTATTTAATTATTTATTAAATATATTTTTTTATCAGAGCTCGCAAATTAAATAAAGTTAAAAAAACGTTTCGCAGGTTCGAAAACTACAGATCAAGTCCGGGATCGTGGCGCCAAAATCGAGTAGACCAAGACGACGTCGTTGAGTCGCCGTCTAAAATAACTATACCCCATGAACTCATGCCAGGTGGAGGTGCTAACGTAAGCCGTGAGATATTGTGACATTGCGTGGGAGAAGACGGAAAACGTTTGCCATTGGGAAAGGAAAAACGCTCAGAAGCTGACAGAAGGGGTAGGATCGTAACCCCAAATAAAAACACTGGTATATATTTATGCTTTTTTTCAAGTAAAATGTAAAAAGAAATTATTTCAGTATTTGTTTTTTTTTATATTAATATTTAAGGTAAATTATTAAATATTTATTAAATATTTTTTATATTTAATATATTTTTAAATATTTATTATAAAATTAATAATTAATAATTAATTAAAAAAATTATTTTAAATATCAAACTCATTAAAGTAGTATAATAACTCTTAATTTAAAATATGTGAAGTTTGATCTTTTGAACTTTAATTAAATTAAAATTTGTGATTAAGTTTAGTAATTTAAAAATATTATTTATAAATACTTGTAAAAATAAATATTGAAAATTTGAAAATTTGAAAATTTTCAATAGAACTTTATACACTATTATCATCTTAAATTAAACAATTTAAAAAATATTGCACATTGTGAGTCTGGCTTATTCGACTCAAATTTAGTGTTAAGAGAGTGTCGGAGTTAAAGAAAAAAATTAATATATTTTGATAATATTATTTTTAATAATTTTTTAATTATTAGATTTGATTTTAATTTGATTTAAAATAATTTTTAATTTAATCTAATAATATGTATAATTATGTGGTATCACACGTTACATTTTTAATAAAGTGATTTCATATTTTTCAAATTCAAAAGTCTGGTGAGACCAATGTTTTTCAAGACTCAAAACATATTTTTAATATATCTTAAAAATAATTAATTTTTGAAAATATTTTACATAATTTGATATTTAAATTTCTCAAAAAATAAAATAAAATTAGTATTTGACCTTCTTAAAAAATAAAATTAATATTTAGTCTCGCATCATTAAATTTATGACTCTCCCAAACCTCTATATAGTTATAAATAGGGTCTTTATTTCTCAAGAATATAATTATAATAATATTTAAAAAATATTAGATTATATTTTTTAAATATTATTAAAATAATAATATAATATTAATTATAATGATATTTTATTAATACACATAAATAATTTTTTTATTATAAATGTAACAAAATGTTAACTTTATGTTTGAAATATTAAAATTATGTTTACACTCAAATATAATTTTAATATGAAAGTAATCAACATGTTAATACAACATTTGAGATAAATTTTACCTCAAAATGTTTCCCCCACACCCTAATAAATGAAACGAAATAAATCAAATTTTTACAAAAGTAGACAATTCCCAAGTGTAACGGCGAGTGGTTAATACTTAAAAGCAAACGGGGTTTAAAGATTTTGAGAGGTGATTTGAACGTGAAACTAAACGAGAATGTAGTATGGACAAACTCCTGTTTCAGGAGATAAAAGCCCATTTTGACGTACCAAATAGCACACACTTAATAGTGTTAGAGATAATATGGACGACGATGGGTAACGGCGAGTGTCCCACGAGGGTGGGGGGCCCCCCTGGTGTGGTGGTACCACACCACAACAGTCACCACGGAACAGTGGTTGTTTGGTTTGAAAGAGATGAACTGTTGAGTGCTAAGGTGCATTTCAAAGTTTCACCGCCGTGGCATTTATGGCAAAGTTCAAAATATTGAATGGGGTCAGAGAAAATGACAAGATTTTTGAACAATTTACGATCATGGGATTGTCGTCTATTTTCTGTACACAATCACAGACACTGCATTGACACTTGCCCATGGTACAGTACAGTCAATGTAGATTTTATTATACATATAGAACTGCGTGAGTTTTCTTTGTTTGTTTTTGCACTTGTACTACTGCCTTAAACGCTTGTTTTTTTTAGTTAGATAAAAGGATATTGTTCTTTCTTTTTGTTTTGATATAAGTAGTTAAGAAATTTGTCATGAAAAGAAGCAATGTTTTTTTTATAAAAATAATTAGTTAAAAAATGAGTTAGAATAATGAAAAATTAAGGCTACACCATATTACCAAATAGGTTGTGTGAAGGAGTGCGAAAATTTAGTTAGAAGTGCTTATTTTAGAATAATGGGATAGCGTTTTCTTCTACATTATATTGGAATGGCGACATTTTTCTATATTTATTAGAGTTATAATCTACCACATGGGAGCTCTATAATCATTAGGACTATAAAATTATTTCGTAATAAACAACTCAGAATTAATTCATGGATGGAAATTTGCTAATGTACTTATCAGTTTTATAAGATGGAAAAATTCTTTTATATATTCGTGGCAATATTAATCTTTACATAAATATTAGAAGATGATATGCACATTTTTATCATGTCTAAAGCCATTTTTTCTTTATCATTCCATGGATATGCCAATTATAAAATGTTAATTAGATGGCATTCTCATAACAATATTGACGTACAAAAGAAACCAATCATAAGCTAAATCATGAAGAGGAGATTTGATAAAGGAACAATAACAATGTTGCATGAGCAAATGAAGGATGCCTTTTAATTTTTAAAATAATGATGAGACCGATCATAATACACCATAAAAGGTGCACATTAGAATCCTCTCCATCTCAGTTGAGTTGATCTCACCTAGATTTTCCCTCCCAACTATTTTGGTCTCAATTGGCATACAACTTTAGGAACAAGCAAACTTTAGCACATTCGAATCACAAGACAAAAACCCTTTAATTTGAAATTTAAGATGGTTAAAAAGACAAAAGTGACAACAAATACAACAAGATGATGTAGGTCCCGCAACACACTGTTATCCTCCCATTACTCCAAAAATCCTTTGCTTGATTTGTCAGTGACCTAAATTTAGCTAGTGAGGGTCATAACCATGGTAACCATAACACGACACTGCCCTTTCATTAATGACTTGTAACAAAATCACCGCAGAGCAGACCTTATGGATTTTGATACCCTGTCTTTAAGATCCCGCCCATGCAGCTACGTTTTAAAATCTCAATATTACAGTCCAAACGAAATGACGTCGTCCATTCTTCTACAAAACCAAACATAGAGGGTCATTTCCGAAATTAAGTGGCAAAAGAGGGGCATATCTATATCCTAACATAGAAAAATTCTTAAATACTACTCTCTCAGGGGTTTAGATTTTATAAAATATTATATAAAATACATAAATTTTATTATATAATATTTTATATTTAATATAATAACATATATTATTACGATGTATTATTATGTGTTACATTTTAGTATAATAATATCATAGTGGCTAATAATCTCTTCTTAATTTATCAAATAATAATAATAATAATAATAATCTCTCCCTGACCATTCCACAGTGACCCCACGGCGATTTTTTACTGTAACACAACTTATTGATGAGTTGCATCCAACTGAGTTCTGTGCATTTCACTACTTCTACACCGAATGGGAACAGGATTTTGTTTTCTCAAAGCCCTTTCTTTTTTTAATTAATGTTAATTTATATTTTTTAATATTTTGTTTTCTCTTGTTTGTCTGTCTCTATCTCTATCTCCATTAGTCACTCACAACAAAGCTGATCTCTTTCCTTCAGCTTTCTATCCCAGAAACCATTTTGTACGTCCTACTCTTTTTCCCACTCAACCCACAGTAGTTTCTCTTTGTTGGTTGGCTTATCTGTTGTTAAAGTCCCCAAATTTGTTTCATTTATGGTGCTCTCTGTGCTTGCCTTTGACACCCTTTTTCATATTTTATTGGGAAGGAGGCGTTTTGAGGTTGGCTTGACAATAATTGTAAGCAAAATAAATAAATAAATTGTGTTATGTTATTCTTTTTTGTTGTTTTTTCGCTGGATGTTCACTTGTCCACAAGGATTGACTGATATACAATATAATAAAGAAAAAGAAAGGTTTTGGATCTTATTCCGGCCTTCCCTTTTTCTTTCTTGTTTTCTAGTCTCCAATGATGTTTTTGACCTTCTAAACCAACAAAGTAGCGGTTGCAAGTGATTAGTGCATCATGTATATTTATTATATATACATATAATACATATGTATGTGGTACATTGTTGTTATGCATTTCTTCTTCACACACCTAACTCTGCGGTATTAATTAATTTATTTTTATCTACGTTGAATCTGGGACTGTGCAGGGTAAAGATTGATGCTGAACTTTCAATTATGGGGGGTGATTGGATTGCTTTCTGTGTTGGAATAGGAAGGGCATGATACTATTTCTGTAGCGGAATCTTTGGTGGAGGTTTGCTCTAAGTGTTTTCGATAGTAGAGCCAACTAGTAGGATCCAAATCACGCACCCCTTTACCTTTTTGATGCTGTTTCTTTCCAAATATTTTGACTTGGTGGGTGATTTGAAGGCACAAAAGCACAGCTAGGGTCATAGAGAGGAAGGGTCTCCTTTGCCTCCATGTCTTTTAAATCTCACACTAACAAGTGAGCAGTGCTTTGAATCTTCTTGAATTTCAGAAAGCTTGAAATGCATATTACATTTTAAGCTGGGGGCTGCAACTTCTTGCTTTCTGAGCCAAAAGGGCATCTGATTCTTCACAGATTTGCTACTACTTTGGGAACGTACTTGCAGATTCTGATAGAGTGGAAGAAAAGAAACAAGATTCTGAGAACGTTAGAAGAGGGTTTGAATTTTGGTTAAAAGAGTCTTATCAATGGTTGTTCTGTTATTGCACGGTGGAATGTTGGCATGTTGGTGATGATTGTACTGGAGTGCTGCTTAACAAGGTGGGGTCAGGCTAATGATATTGAACGTCTTCTTGAACATATGTCTTTGATGGTTATTGAGAGTTAAATCTGTTGAGCAAAGGCAGTTTTAGTGGGATTGTTGGTGCTGATGAGTCGAGAGCAGCAGAAGCGAGGGAAGCAAGAAAAAGGTTCCGATGGTGCTGAGAAGGTTATTGTTGCCGTTAAGGCATCCAAGGAAATTCCAAAGACTGCTCTTGTTTGGTCCCTGACTCATGTTGTTCAACCTGGAGATTGCATTACACTGCTAGTGGTTGTGCCTTCTCAAAGCTCAGGTAAATCCTCTTTCGCCTACATTTTTTGTTTTATTTTTGTGCTTCTTTTCTCGTCAGATGTTGTTTTTTGGGCAAATGGCGAAGTTAATTCCTCTGATTCAGATGTGATATTATAATCAGTTATATATGTCATTCCTTCTTTTATCATAGGGATTTTTTTGGTCTTTAATCTGGACAAATAGGTTGTTATTGTTGTTTATATTTGCTTAGAATTATGTCATGGCAGGGTGACTGGAAATAACATTCAGTGCATGATTTATTTCTAATTCCTTGGTTCTAAAAGAGTGTAGTTTTGTATTTTTGCTCTCAATTATACATGTCTTGCATTTCAGCTTGTAGTCTAAATCTACATGACAGACTCTGGAGTCTGGACTTTGTTAGTGTTTTTTTTTATGGGCATTTGAACCTTCAGTACGCTATTATTTGTAATTGACTGTTATTCTACACATATGCAGGCAGAAGATTATGGGGTTTTCCAAGATTTGCTGGTGACTGTGCTAGTGGTAATAAGAAGTCTCCTACGGGAACAATTTCAGAGCAGAAGATTGATATCACTGATTCTTGCTCTCAGATGATCCTTCAGCTCCATGACGTCTATGATCCAAATAAGGTTCGTAGCCTTGGTGTATGAAAGGTTCATGCAAATTGAAAGTTGAGTTTGTACCCTTATGCCAACCTTTTTCAACAGATAAATGTCAGGATTAAAATTGTTTCCGGATCACCATGTGGAGCAGTGGCTGCAGAAGCCAAGAAAGCCCAAGCCAATTGGGTCGTATTAGACAAGTAATAGTCTATCTTATCTCTTTTGCCCACGGAAAGGCATGCTATTGTTGATCTGAGATTATAATTCAGTTTGTGTTGGTATTTTGGTGTTGCTTTCTTTGCAGACAGCTCAAACATGAGGAAAAGCGATGCATGGAAGAGCTGCAGTGCAACATTGTGGTTATGAAGCGTTCCCAACCAAAAGTACTCCGCTTGAATTTGATTGGATCACAAAAGAAGGATCTTGAAGAAGCAGGTTCATTACCTTCCGAGCAAGATGACATGCCTGGAAAACAAACCAGAAAGAAGAATGATTCTTTAAATTCCATCAAAGGACCAGTTGTCACTCCAACTAGCAGCCCAGAGCTAGGGACACCATTTACTACAACTGAAGCTGGTACTTCATCAGTTTCAAGCTCCGATCCAGGAACTTCGCCATTCTTTATCTCAGAGATGAATGGTGAGTCAAAGAAAGAGGAAACTATACAGGAAAATCAAGAACTTGATGATACTAATTCAGACACAGAAAGTGAAAATCTGTCCACATCTTCAGCAAGCTTGAGATTCCAGCCGTGGATCACAGAATTACTTTTACATCAACAATCATCTCAACGCAAAGAAGAGAGATCAGAGATATCTCATGATATGCCTCAAGCATCTACAACCAGAGCTTTGCTAGAAAAGTTTTCAAGGCTTGATAGAGAAGCTGGAATTGAAATCTCAACCTATAGAACTGACTTGGATTTCAGCGGAAATGTAAGAGAAGCAATAGCATTATCTAGAAATGCTCCACCTGGTCCGCCTCCATTATGTTCAATATGTCAACACAAGGCACCTGTTTTTGGAAAACCTCCAAGGTGGTTCAGCTATGCCGAGTTAGAGCTTGCTACTGGTGGATTTTCACAAGCCAACTTCTTGGCAGAAGGAGGATTTGGATCTGTTCACAGAGGGGTTCTACCAGAGGGACAAGTCATTGCTGTCAAGCAACATAAATTGGCTAGTTCTCAGGGTGATCTTGAATTTTGCTCAGAGGTAGAAGTACTGAGCTGTGCTCAGCACCGAAATGTTGTGATGCTGATTGGGTTCTGTATAGAGGATAAGAGAAGGCTGCTGGTTTATGAGTACATATGCAATAGATCATTGGATGCTCATTTATATGGTGATTTCTCTTGCTTCCATACCAAATTCTGTCATGACAGAAATATATTTTTGAATTGGCTTGAACTTACTGAAGTCATTCAACATGCAATGTTGATATAGTCCGTGAACTGCTGAGTTCTTATATGTTTGTCATATTTCAAAGTGTCATTAAACAATTGGAGAACGGGATTAGATATTCTAAATTCATTTTTGTAAAACTAATCAGATCCATGCCCTTAGACTATTTGATAGGACTTAGTTCTATATGTAATTTGATGGTGTTTGTGATCCATATGCCAACTAAACCATGGGATGAAGTAGGATTTTTCTTGTCTTCAAAGGCTATAGTCATGCAGAGTATGTTGATATCATGATATTTTCATGTTAAATACAATGATTGCAATATGATATAGCATGCATTTTACTGATACTGACTTGATTGTAAATTGATCTAATACTTTGAAGTATGTCAGGGCGACAAAAGGAACCATTAGAATGGTCTGCACGGCAAAAAATTGCTGTTGGAGCTGCTCGTGGGTTACGATATCTTCATGAAGAGTGCAGAGTGGGTTGCATTATCCACCGTGACATGCGGCCAAACAACATTCTCATAACCCATGATTTTGAACCACTGGTAGCGTAGTGTTTTGCCTCCTTTGTACAATGCAGTCTTGTAGTCTACAAATGAAAAGCACCATTACTTCATTATTGCATATTCATCTGTCTATAGTTTTTTTCTTCTTCAGTTCATTAAATAATTGTGGACTCTTTTAACATTTTGAAAATGTACTTACCAAAGGATAAAGGTCATGGATTTTTCAGAGTTTCCTACGGATCACAATCTGAAGTTTGTTTTGAGATGCATCAAATGTGTTCCTCATTTTCTAACAGTATTGTATTGTGTCAAATTATGCAAGGTTGGTGATTTTGGACTAGCAAGGTGGCAGCCTGATGGAGACACAGGTGTGGAAACTAGAGTAATTGGAACATTTGGGTACGTGTTGTATTAATCCTGAATTAGTTTCATCATCTAACTTGTATGTGCAATATGAACTTGCAACTAAGCTATGCTGCTGCTAATGCTATGTAGGTATTTGGCTCCTGAATATGCTCAAAGCGGCCAAATCACTGAAAAGGCTGATGTTTATTCCTTTGGGGTGGTACTAGTGGAGCTTGTTACGGGGAGAAAAGCTGTGGATCTTAATCGGCCCAAGGGACAGCAGTGTCTTACTGAGTGGGTAAGTTCGAGGATAATAATATCTAAACTTATTATGATCTTCTAATTGTCTGATATTGGCATCATTTCAAGAGTTAAAATAACATTAACGTGATTGAGAAACATGACACTCCACTTGACAAACAGAAGACCTTAAGTTTCTTTTGTTCATGCCTAGCAATGACTAATTGTGTGAACATTTGGGTATTAAACAGGCTCGACCACTGTTAGAAGAATATGCCATTGAGGAACTGATTGATCCTAGGCTGGAAAATCACTATTTAGAACATGAGGTCTATTGCATGCTGCATGCTGCATCATTATGCATACGGCGAGATCCTCATTCTAGACCCCGAATGTCACAGGTAAAGAAAGTTTTTGAACAGATTTGTTTTGGAGAAACTTTTCTTTGAAGAATTCACAATTACATATTTCTTAGAACTTGATTTAAAATAGTTATGGTTATAATCCTACAGAGTCAATAGGAAAATGTTGGCTGCATATCTTGTTCAAGAGGATTAGAACATGTCCCCCAATAGATCAGGAGGCTTATATAGTAACTTCTCATGTGCGTTAAATGCACTTTCTTCTCAAACGACATCTTGGGATAGTTTGATTCCTAAAATTGGTCTACTAATTTCCCCTTTTATGAAATTACTATAGACTTCCTGATGGCTTCTTATGTGGCATCTGATAATAGATTAGTAATGCGTGACATTTAAATAATTTGTTGCAATTACTATTAAATATTAAGCTCAATGATATGTCCTGGGGGGGAACACTTAGTGACAATGATTTTTCTAATATAATATGCTGAACACTAAAGGCTTAGTTTGGACATGTTGATGTATTCTAAACTCTTGCGCCATCTTTGTTTTTCCCATTTAACCGCTTTGGCTTCTGCTTGTTTGTTCAAGGTTCTCCGAATACTGGAGGGTGACATGGTCATGGACACAAATTACATTTCAACTCCAGGATATGATGTGGGAAACCGGAGTGGTCGAATCTGGACAGAACCGCTGCAGAGGCAGCATCATTACAGTGGTCCCCTGTTAGAAGAGTCATTGGAAGCATTCAGTGGGAAGCTCTCTCTTGATAAATACAGGCCTGCCTATTGGGATAGGGACAAGGCTAGGCGGACATCATGTGAAGATGACATTTAAAATGTTTGACGATGAAAATTGCATTCTTGTTATGCTAAATATGTTTCTTGCCCTCCTATTTTGTAGTTTCCTTTCTATTTTTCTGCAATGCCATCTAATTTTGCATTTGTATAGAAGAGTGTAAGTAGGAGGATAGGTATATATAGAAGCTTTTGAAATTCTTTCGGGAAATTATGTAAACTAGTGCCTAAATGGCCTTGAACAGACTTGAGAGCTGTCTATGGTCTTCAAAGTTTCAAATGGATGAAATAGCTTCTTGGAAGGTGGTTCTATGCTCTCTCTCTCACTCGCTCTCCCCAATGCATGTGTGTGCATGTGCATGCATTGAGAAGCAAACAAACTTGGACTGAGATTTGTCATCTGAACTAGCAAGCAGTGACAATGATAGCGTGAAATCAGTTAGCTTTAAGCATTGATAAAGCTTAAAATCAGAGGTGTCATCTTTTTTGAATTTTTAACTTTTGAAGCATGTAAAACCAAAGATCTTGGTTGGCTGATGATGACAATGCCATATTTTTTGAATTCTTAACTTCTGAAGCAGGTAAAACAAAATTTATTGGTTGGCTGATGATGACAAGCCTGAGAGGTTCAGAAATAATACGACCAAGAGACATGTCAAGTGTCTGTTTCTCGGTTGTAATTTGGCATGTTATAACAAAGGGACTCTACACCTTATCCCTAGGGCAACCCGGTCTGATTCTTGTCCATATATCTTACCTGTAATAGATCAACATCAACAGAAATCTTGCAGAATCCACAGGTATATATGTTCCTCAAGTGCCCGGACACCTATTGGTATCAGTATTGCTGTATTTTAGTTTCACTTTTTTTTATAAACTTGTTATATTAGGGGCCAGAGGGCACTCCTTTATTTTTATGTTTTCTAATTTATGTTTCTACACCATTTATACCTCTTCATTATTGGCTTTTTTATACTAATATAGCAAAAAAATAAAAATTTTACCAAAATTATGCTATTTGAAGATTATGTACCAAAATGTAACTATTTTTTTTTTACGTGTTTAGTTTTTTTTTTTTTAAATTATGCTGAGAAATACGTTTCACTGAAACCAACTTCTCAACATGTTCCATTAAATTTTTTTTAAATCATGTTGGGAAGTCGGTTTCATTGATACCGACTTCTCAACATGTAATTTTTTAAAAAAAAAACCATTTTAGAAAGTCGATTTCATTGAAACCGACTTCCTAACAACAACAAAAATTAGTTACATTTTGGTACATAATTTTCTAACAGCATGATTTTGGTAAATTTTTTATTTTTTGACTATATTAGTATAAAAAAGCCCTTCATTATTCTCTCTCTCTTCATGTGTCTAAATTTTTATCGCGACTTCGCTACTAGTTATATTTGTTCCTTTTCAATTCAACTACTTCCTTGAAAGTGAATAGTATTATCTACACAATTCCGTATATTCATAATTGTATATATTTTATATTTCATAAAAAAAGTTTGAAGGCTCCCTGAACTTACAGAGTCACCAGTATAATTGTGCAAGTAATAACACTGTCGTAGATTTTTCTTTTTCCTGCCTAACGTGATGATCATCCCATTCCCACTTCTCTTGGTGCATAAATTACCATGATATGTAATGCTACGTAAACACTCCCTTCTATAATTATGAAACTCTGTAGTCTATGACTATAGAAGTCACTTTGTTTTTATTTTTTATTTTTACATATTTTTTTCTTTCTCCTTAGCTATCATCCCCAAGAATGGGATGACGTTCAAATCATTAAGTCTATGTTTGGCAAGATTACATGTAAAAGAATGGAATAGAATGACATAGTAAACTTTAGAAAATAAGTGTTTGAGAGTTATTAAAGAAGATGGAAGAGAGTGTCAATAAAGGAACCCCAAGACTCCTCTTTGCCATTAAAAATCTCAATTTTGTTGTCCCTCTTAATTGGAGTGTTTAAGACGGAGTGGCATGATTTGGTGGGAAAATTAAAAAGTAAAATGTATAAGTCTTTCCATTCCACCCACTTAAATTATAACTTCCAATCAAGAGTGTAGGGAGTCTATTTCATTCTTTTATTAAACTATCAAATAATAGAGTGACATCTATCTTTCTATTCAATTTCTTTCCTTTCCATTCCATTTTATTATGAGTCGTACTCTTTTAAACTCCCAAACATACCCTAAAGAGCGAAAATCTTCTGAATTTTCTATAGGAGTGCCAGTGCCACTGTGCCAGTGCCACTGTGCCAGTGCTATTTAAGTTTGGTGACTTTTGGTGTTTTCGTCTTTTTAAGAAAAAAAAAAAGTTTTCTCCTTAATATTTTTGAATTGATGCTTGCTATTGAAGTTGGTTGTGAAATTGTTTCTCATAAACTCATCTGAAAGTTATTCTCGCTTAATTTTTAGTCAATTATCCATTTTTAAGTTTTTAATCATCAAATTCAATGATGTCTTGCATTTTACCTTGATTAAATCATCAAAGATGACGTACTTCTTTGTTTCATTTGCACGAAACTAAACCTCTGTACTTATTTAATCCATTTGCAATGGTTCTCTGTGAAGGATAAGATGACATTCGAGGAACTTGTAAAGCCCAAGGGTATGCAAGACAGTTAGAAAATTAAAAGTGCTCTGCAAGGAGTTTTGTTCAGTGTCATTTTTTATACTTTAAGTTCTCTCCCCAAAGCTCACGGCAAAAAAACAAAAAAACAAAACAATTCTCTCCTCTAAGCTGGCACATTCGATTTGTAGGCATTTGGAGGAGTCGAGGAGATTATACATTCACACACTGAATATTTGAAGGTCCTTGACGATGAAGAAAAAACTGAGAATGTTTGCGCTCCAACCATTGCAATTAAAGCTGACATTTAGTGCACTGATGATCAGCGTGTAATTATGAGTAGCACTGGCACTTTCATGAAAATATGAAAAATTGCAGAACCCCATTGTCTTTTCACACCAAAACTATAAGTTCAGCTCTTGCATAATATTATTTTACACAAATAAGTGTTGGATGTAAAGATAAATGAACCTCAGTGTTAGTAACTTGTAAGAATATCTTTAAAAATTCAAAAAATAAAAATAAAAATAAAAATAATACTATTTTACATTAATCTTAGTTCCTCCTATGCATATTCTTTTTTATAGCCCACCAAATACGAGATGATATCTTTTTTACTTAAAAACTTTCTTATATGTATTACAGGAGTAACCAAGTGTACCAAAACAAAAATAAGAGGAGTAACCTATCACCTTCCCGTAAATCTAGGGTTGGCTATGAATGGATTGTATGAGATTTAAATTGGATTATAATAAATAGATAAAAAAAATTTAATTATTAACTCATTTAAGATTCATTAAAAAATTCTTAAAAAATTCCAATTCACATGTGACCTATTTAATGAAGAGATATCTAACACATCCAATCCATCCATTAACTTTTTTTTTCCTTTTCAAACTACTTAAATAAAAAATTTACATGATTTAAAAGATTTTATCATTTAAAATGAGTAAATATTCAATTTAGTCTTCCAAAGATACAGTGAAAATTAATTTAGTCCTCTAATTATTTTTTACATCAAATTGATCTATTTGCAAGACCAATTTAATATTAAAAAATAACTTTAAATGACTAATTTGATGTAAAAAATTAACATTAAAAAACTATTTTAATGTCAAAAATTATTAAACTCACGTATTTTTAGATGACCAAATTAGATATTTACTCTTTAAAAATTTATGCCGAATCAGAATTATTAATCACAATTTTACAAAAATTGAAACCAGCAATATGCATATGAAGCCACAACAAAACAAAACAATGATGATTGAAACATAAATTTCGTTATAGAGGGAAATATCAGAATTTTGAGAAGCCAAACTTGAAACAGTGAGAGATGGAGATAGAAAGAGAGGGAGCGTGCGAGCGAGCGAGAAACACTACTGCATAAAAAGAACCAGGAAAAAAAAAAAGAAAAAGAAAAAAAAGAGAGAGAATATTCAAAGTAAGAGAACGTATTGTGTCCTGGAAAGAGAAAATGTTTGTTGTGTGTGTGTGTGTGTGTGTGAATGTTTAGAGTCACCCGTAAAAGAATTGGATAAGTTAATAATTAGATATTCAAAAGATAATTTGATTGGTTCACTAAACATCCATCAATTAAAATTAATCCAATCAATCCAATTTATCAAATCAATTATTATAGTTGAATAGATTGAATCGATCCATCCAATTTATCAAATCTATTATTATAATTGAATAGAATAGATTAGATCGAATTCAGATATGAATGAACCCATTAGATGATGGATTAATGAACCAACTTACCACCCCTACATAAATACCACCACACCCAATTTTAATGGAATTTGAACCTTAAACCTCCAAGATGGATCACCTAATGCTCAAACATTTAGTGACATGGCAAGTCAGCCATCATCAAAAGTCTCTTTAGAAAAACATTAAATCTAAATAATTAGGATAGAGGGGATAATAACAATTATTGTGTTTTCTGGTTTTGAAAACTTGTAATTGAACACTTCTTTTATTTTTATTTCTGAAAAATATTTTTCTGTTTCTAACAAGTAAACACATTTTAAAATATTTTTCTGTTTCTAACAAGTAAACACATTCTTAAATATTTTCACATGAAAAGTAGAAATGAAAAGTAGAAAATAAAATATGAAAAGAGGTTTTCCTACCGAACCAGGCCTAAGTTTTGCAACCTTTTTCTACCAAATGGTAGTAATTTTTAACCTCCCTTAATTCCAGCAGACTAAATGGTTCCAAACATAACAAAAAATGTCTGCTCGAATCATTTTGCAAAATGGGACACCTTCCGAACCTTTCCCAATATGTTGCAACTATTCCAGAGGAAACACAATGTTGACCTTTATATCAAACAACAAATTATCTGGAATTTGTCTAGCTCCCATTTCTTCTAATGCTTCCTCATTTTAGACCTTGCATATCTAGAGAGCACAGATAAAGAGGGAAAACCGAAAGTTAGAAAGATGAAAAATATAATCATGGCAGAATAAAAATTAATGGAACACATTCGGTTAGAAGATACTCTAAGTGCATGCCACCCCGATCTGATGATGGCAGCGAGCTGCCCTGAAGGTCCTCCATGACCTTAGTAGCTTGATCAATTTCCTGTCAAAAGAAGGTTGATAAGATTATCTATAAATGAGTAAAATTTAAGCAAAAAAAAACTTTCAGGGAAGGGTTGTTTGATAGATATGATATGCTTAATTATACTTTTTTCATGGCATACCATTGATGAGGGCAAGGGTGTTTGGGAGGAATCGCAGTCAATAGATAAGGTTTGACAATATCTTGTTTCTTTTAAATAAAAGCCAACTTGGAAAGTAATAGAAAGAAATTGACGAAAAAAAACTATAGAACAACCTTGCCCTATTCAATGGTATGCCATGAAAGAAGTTAGTCTCTTATTTTACAAGTCAATATATCACTCAAGTCTTCACTAAGAGATCCTTGGCAATAATTAGCTGGTCAGCAATGTTCAACAGTGGGAATAAGCGTATCACATATTTCAGTGGAGAAGGGTTGGATAGCTGATGATCTCATATTTTTAATGAACAGTCAATCATTCAGGAATCATGAGATAATAACAGCATATATTTGTGTGCACTGAGTGAAGTTCCCCCTTGATCAGATTAAGTTCCACTGAGGATATACAGCTATATTTTCCAGAAGGATTTCTTACCTCAAACTGACACTGACATGAAAATTAGATTTTCCAGAAACATGCTTTAAAACTGATGACATGACTTGAAGACAACGATCAATGATCAATGATCATATTATGCCATACAGTTGGCTCCAACTTTAAGTAGAGAATTTATTCAAAGAACCCAGCAAATCACTCCAAAGAAAATGAATTTATGATAGTAACAGAAGAGCTCGTGGAAAAGAATAGAATAAAAAAAATTTAATGTTGTAAACCTCAGATTGTTACAGGTTAAATCTATAATCCCCCCCCCCTATTCTTCTTCTTCCCCCCCCCCCCTCTCACACTCTATAGTTTCCTGAAAGAACTGTGACTTACCTCAAAATCGGCAAATGCAACTGGCATACCTCCTCTAGAACGCATTTTGACCATGTTGAATCCAGTATACCTAGAAAAATGGATTGAATACATTAAGTTCTCTAATCAAAACCAAGTAGATGATGAACATTGCAGGATCCAGATATAACAAGAACCAGAAAGTCCAGCACTGTTCCAATCTGAATAACACCACCACCCCAAAATAGAGAGGCCCTTAGCAGACTCATTAATAAGATAGAAGCAGCAACTCACACAGAAAAAGCTTGCTTCAGTTCATCTTCAGTGCAGTTTGGACCAAGATTTGCAATAAAAAGAGTGGAACATGGTCCTCGATCAGCACCCTTTTCATGCTGCTCCTGCAGAGGCCAATTTGAAAGGATTATAGTACAGAAGTTCTTAATGGGAAAAGGAAGCAACCTTTTTTACAAACTAGACAATTTATCATCTATTCTATATCTATGGGCTGGTTGAAACACAGAACGTAATGCATTCTACATGCTTCATCTAAGGTGGGAGAAAATATTGGATGTTTTCTACAAATTAAAATGCAGTAAGCTGAAGAATTGCAACATATTGCTGGTTTTCACTTACATTTACCACAGGTACAGCATTGTCCAAACCAACCGCAGTTTCACTGCTGCACATAAGCAGAGAACATAATAGACTTAGTGAACCACTTGAATATTCATAATACTTGTATATTTTACTATTCATTTTGTGTTCATGTTAACAAGTTGTAAAACTTAGAACTTTGGACTATAGTAAACAGTTATTGTAATTTGTTGTATTCTCAACCTTTTTGTGGTTGCTAAATCACCATGGTTGCCGCCATCTCCCGATGGTTCATCAGGGTCACTGTCACCTAAATGTGCAAAGATGTGCACGTGAGACACAGAAGCAAGAGGGGCAAGAATATGCAACCTAACTTCCTTGTCTTCCTCTCCTTTCACTTTCTAATCTCACCCACCCAATTTAAAGTGAAAGAAAGGGACATATAGCTATGGGTGTATTACAAGAGGCTCATACCATAAAATAGTAGCAAGCCAAATCATACCCATGTCAGAATAAAAGATATCTACTTTGCCTTCAACATATAACTAAAGCAACATTACCATCATCACTTGATGACACCTGAGCATCAGCCTCCCCTTTAGACCTTTTATCTATAACCACATAGGCTCCACTACCTGTGCAAAATAAAAGTCCAGTAACCATCCTGGAAAAGCGGTAAAACAGACTAAATTTCTCCACATTCAACAAAATAAATAAATGAAAATTCATAAGTTGGGAGGAATGGAAGAAAAGATGCTTGAAGAAAAAAAGGAATGGAATTAAAGAGAAAATGAGAACTTATTTATATATGCATTACAGCTTGGCACTTGATATTTCCATTCCTCTTTTTTTTTGTCATATTCATTTCTATCAAGCACACTTAATAATTAATATATATACCTGGCTTACGCTTCCTCCTTGAGTTTGACCTGGCAAGTTCGATATGTAAAACAGATCCAGCTTGAGGATCAAATTTTACACCCTGATGATCATCAAGGAAGAAAAAAATTAGATGGAAGACCAATTTCTATTAATTGTAAACATTTTATCAGTAAAATATATATTTTTTACTTAATTCTCTACTGGACCACTAAATATGATAAACAAATAAGAAGCACATAGAATCCAATCCCTGCTATTAACACTGTAATCTGGAATATGACTATTGACTGATCAATTTTGAGAAAATTGTCGCACATTAATTGTTTAAATATTTTGGTGATACCATATTGCCTAGGCTCCAATGACCTACCACCGAATAAGCATTGCAATCTAAGTCACAAATTGACAAGTACCAGATATGCCAAAGGACACCCATTTGACAAGCATTCAACTCATGGTTAGCCCATATTAAATGCATCTTGGAGTAATGATTTAACAGTTTTAATCATCAGAAACTCTATAAAGCATTATTCAAGCACAACAAATACATGTTCATATAATATTGCAGTTTATATTCCAAGGAAAAGGAGTATGTAACAGTCCGAAGGACGGGCATAGCCTAAATAAAAGGATAAAAATTAATAGAAAATTTACAAGGAATACTTTTCTTTTGCATGGATGTGTATATGCCACTAACTTCTAGGATTTCCTTTTGGGTATGTGTGACAAGTCACCGCAATTGACATATTTTCATGCACTTTATAGCTTCTGTAATATCATTTTAGTACAAAAGGGGGAAGAAGATACCAAAATGTTCAATCTAATGCACTATATTTAAAACAAATAAATGTATTGTCATAAAATTAAGCTATCTGTAAGCCAGTGTAGTCAAGGGCACTGAGACAAGGCACCAGAAGGGGTTAGCGCCTCAACTAGCGCCTCTAGGGTATGTTTGGAGCGAGGCATGCCTTTAGGGTATGTTTGGATGGAGGGGTTTGGAGAGAAAGGGAAGGGAGGGGCAATTTTTCCAAACATACCCTTAGCAGCTTCTTGATAACTGTAAAAAATCCAAAAATCCCAGCTAACTTGCTAATTGTGATGCTAAAGGGGGGTAAAATAGTCAAAATGTTAAAAAAACATAACTAGTTTTCGGTCTTTGGGACTCTTAGCAGCAAAAAACTTAGTTTTGTAGATTGAACATCTTAATCTTTTATTTTTCCTATGAATGTTATGCTTGAGTAGTTAATTTATATGCTAAATTAATGCAAAATCGTAAAATATTTTACTGTTTTCTTTTTCAAATATTTAAGCCTTTCTACAGTGAGGTGTGCGCTTTTTGGCACCTCTTGCCTCAAGGTGTTAAAACCCCCTAGCGCCTCAAGGCGCCTTTCACCTTTGACTACCTTATCTGTAACAGCTGGTTGTTGCCAACAGAACTGTCATCCTAATTTCATTGTTCATCGTGGATTATGTTATTTGTGCCCATTCAACAAAAGAGAAAAGGAAAAGGATTACAATAGGTACTCACATTTAACGCATGCAATGCTGCCATTGCTGAATGATGGTTGAAAAAGGTAGCAAATGCAACGACCTGCAAAGATTATCAGGAGCGTAGAATATGTTATCCTCTTGAATGCAAAATTATCACAAACCAAAAGGTAAAGAACTAAAGAAGATGCTAAGAAGATTGTAAAAGATAGGCAAAAACTAAGAATTTTTTTTTTCACAACATTAATATTAATTTAGATACGAGCTTGGAACAAAAGGGAAAAGAGGATAGATAGAGTGAAAACCTGGTTGGCGCGGCCGGTGTACTTAAGCTGGCAAGAGTCGAAGCCGGGGCGGCGGCGGAAGAGGTTGTGAATCTCACGCGCCTTCACGTCGTCTGGGAGGCCTGAGACGAAGAGCGTATTGATGTTGCTCCGGTCATCTTGTTGGTACAGGATATACGGATCAAACGGTTGCTGAGCCATTCAGAGGTTACAACGATCACGATAAGTCGGATACACCGTCGTCTGCGGTGGCGATGGAATGTGTGAAACGATGGCGGAGGAGAGCACCACGGACACGGAGCGGAGAGGGGTTAGCTTTTTGGTGTGACGGGGTTTTGTTCAAACGAAACCCATGTGTTAGTGTCGTTTATCGGTTGATTGGGGTTTTGAGGGGTTAGTTTTTTGGTTTATTGATTTCTTTTTTAATCGTTGGTAGATGGGAAAAGGATTTGGTAATTTTAAATATTTTATTTTAAGTTAAATTTTTAAAGTGATATGTATAAAATAACATAATTAAGACTAATCCATATCATATCAGAAAACAATTCGTCAACTCTTAAGAGCTTATTTAAAGGTTTCAAAATTTTCTGAAGTTGAAGAGAGGTTCTGGCTCGTAAAACAAATTTTATGTACTAAATGTAGAAATGAATCAAACTTGATGGAAGCATTTTATATTATAGTCTTTGTGTATCAAAATAAATAAATTTTACTCCCGATGAAACGATTTGTATTTTACTCCTAATTAAACAAAATTGTTTCAAGTGTTGTTCCACCTTGCTAAAAAGTAAAACGACATAAGTTGATGGCCCAATAAGTAAATATTTACCATTAAGATAACATCTCTGGTAAACGAACTTGTAGCTTAATTGATATTGGTCATTTTCTCTAAGATTAAGGTGTAATGATGTCAGATGTTTGATATCTATTTGGTAATCTATCACAATTCTCTAAAAGTGCTTGTACTTCTAATTAAAGTTAGAAAATAAGTTGAACTATTCTGTAAATTTACACACAACTCAGTTTGTTAACAGTTTAATAAATTAAATTTTTTGACTTATATGTTAAAACAATTGAGTTTAAACATTTATATATTTGATTCATTAACTTATGAACTAATTTGATATTTATAAGGATATTGATATTTTTTATTTTTATGAGAGTACAGATATTTTTAGTAATTAATAATTAATATTTAATCATGTGTCTCATTTTATTGAAATATAAATATAAAAATAACTTATTATATTTATATTATAAGTTAGTGAAAACATAAATAAATATCAATTACTAATTGTTAAAGATTATTAATACCCCCTATATATAATCATTTTTAAGAGAGTAATAATAATAATAATAATAATATGCTTTAATTTGATTTAATATATATATATATATTAACATTCGATTTTATTTTAAGTTTGGTTAAATTATTTTGAATCAAATATATGTAAAAAATATATTTTATTGAATTACAATTTGAGTCTAATTCATGAGCCTAAGATGTTTGATTAATACAAAGTTCGATATTAGTTCGTTAAATTCGAACATCTCGTGAATTAAAAATGAGTCAAATTTAAGCCAAAAAAATGTGCTTAATTTTTTATTCAATTGAGTCTGAGGCTTTGTTTATATTAGGAGAAAAATAAAATGAAGAGAAATATAGTAGAAAGAAGTAGGGAGAAAAGAAGTAAGGCAGAAAATGAGTAAATTTTTAAATTATTTGGATTAAGAGAATTAAGAGAGAAGTATAAAAGAAAGAAAATTAAATTTTGTTGTCAATACATATTTGCCCTTATTTATTTATAAAATAACAAAAAGAATGGTATATTAGACAAATTTTTACCTTTACTTATTTCTTTTCATTTTAAGAGATAAATGAAAATGTTGTGGGATCTATCATTTTTTTTTTTTTTATTTCTCTTCTAACCAAATAAGAGAGTGAAATCATTTCTTTTTTATTTCTCTCTTTTACTCTTCTCTAACTCTCTTTTCCTTATTTCTCTCAAAACAAACAAAAGCTAAGGGAGTCTTGACACAATTAAGCTTGACTTATTTTTCAACCATACTTTTAATGTAAAAAAATAAATAAGAAGAACATCACACAATTTTTGTCTAAAATTTTTTAATGGTCTTTATTTTATTTATAATAAGAGTAAAAAGCACCTTCTAAATGTGTAATTTATGTTCATGTGTGTGTAAGTGAAGCTCCAGAGGTTCGAATATCAACCCTATTGTTCCAGCTAAAAAATCTGGCTTTAACTATCTATGCCAGACGCCAGTAAAATATAAAAAATAAATGTGTGTAAATTAAAAGAAAGATAGTATAATTATAATGCATAGATATCTATTCATCGCCCCTTAAAACACCTGGTCTTATTAATTTATAATTATTTTTTGGATAATTAATAATACATAATTAAATGATATAAAAATATATATTAATAATGGATAAAAATTAAATCTTATTTTTTTCCCTATAACTTTTTCATGTTAAATTCAATAAAGTTGTGTGTAACAATACAGGTAATTCCAAAAGTTATGAAAGTAGCATTATTAATTTTTTGTATGTTAGACGGCATTGCAATAATTTCACCCATGATATGGGGTAGGAGGAGAATTGATAAAAAGTAAGTCTTAAAAGAAAATATGAACTCTAAAGGAATAAGGGAACAAAGAGCAATTAAATTAATGCCCTCTATGAATATTAGTGGTTAACGTGTTACTTTCATTCCTGCTAAACGTAATATCTTGGTTGGAATTTTCAAGTATTTTTCCTTATCCTTTTTTCCATGATGCTCTAATTGATTATCATGTATTTAAAGAATGATGTTACCTATAAAACAAGGGTCCTATTTTGATGGTGGATAGCCTCGGCCAAAAAAAAAAAAGAAGACCCAAAGGTCCTGTTGTAAGTACTAAGAAAAATTAAATATAACTAAAAATCAATGTGATGTCAATACAAATTTTAGCTTAAATAATAAAGCCATACTTTTAAGTATTTAAATTTTTTTATAAAATTAATATAATCATGCATTTATTAAATACATAAAAGATTAATTGCTCATTAATACATATACAAGTATCTCTCTCTCTAACCAATGAGGTGTTTCATTTGCTTTGGTGCTTCGGCTTAAAATGAAAATAAAATAGAAAAAATAATTTATAAGGTCAATTTGAAAGTTTTTTTTATTTCATTCGTTTTAAAAATTATTTAAGTATTTAATTATATTAACTAATAATTTATATATAATTAATTAATAATTTATTTTTATTTTAATATTTGATACGTAATTAATTATATATAAATTATTAATTAATATAATTTAATATTTAATTAATTTTTAAAACGAATTAAAATAGAAGAAAAACTTCTTCGTTGACTCTATGACTCATTTTTTTCATAAAATAAATCAATAGAGCCGCTCAAAGTCAACTTAAGTTAGTCCGATTCAAACTCAACTGGGAACTTAATTAGTCCAATTCTAATTTATAAATATATACTCCTTAACTCAGGATAACTTTAATAAAGATTAACCTATATTTTTTAGGCATTTGTTGATTTGTGCTGTAAGGAATGGAGGTCATGTGTTATGCTCCTATAGGCACGCCATTAGGTATATACTAATAGGAAAATGATCAAATAGTGTGGCTTGATAAAGATAATGACCGTTTGATTTATTTTAAAAATTAATAAAGTATTCAACTACATTAACCAATAATTTATATATAATTAATCACGTATCAAGTATCAAAATGAAAATAAATTATTAATTTATTATATATAAATTACTGATTAATATAATTAAATATTTAAATAATTTTTAAAACAAACCAATGACCATTATCTTTATTGAATTGCACTATTCGGTCATCTTCCTTATACTAATTAAGGCACGCCATTTCTTTAGCCGATTGAGAATGAAGACACATGCATAAACGGAGATAAAGGCTCTTCTTGATCCAGTTTCAACGGGCCACTGAACTCTGCAAAATGACCACTTGCATATCTAATAGCTATTTAAATGGCCACGTATTTGATTTGAGAGTTTCTCGAGTGTATATTAAAAAAATTAAAAGTCAATAATAATTAATAAGTAGCTTCTAAACTTCAAAGGAAGAGGAGTGCTACTAATTAAAAATACCATAGAAACTTTAAAGCTAAACATTATAACATCATACCTGTAAAAATTTGGTGTATATATATATCATTATTCTATGTAAATGTGTAGAATTATATTGACATAACTTTCTACAAATTTACAGACCATTTTAATAATAAAAAATAAAGAATAATATGATAAAAGAATGTGTGAGAAAAATGTCTAAAAAGGTTCACGCCCTTTAATTTGAAACATAAGGTATTCGCAAAATATCTAATCAATATTATGTTGGAATACTTTTTATCACTAATTAATATTATTTCTATGTATAATAGGAGTTGTTATGGTACTCTTATAAGTTTAGTATTTAAAGTAAGTTGTCAATCATTTATTGACGGTTGATTTCACAATAAATACTTAAAATATTATTAAATATAAATAATAATTAATAAATGATAGATAACTCACATTAGATACCAGTATCTTAAAAAAAAAAAAACCAAAGTAATCCCTCTGTTTAATAAAATGAGTTGATGGTTGATCCATATTAGTGATAAAATAAAATTCTAAGTTAGTGACCAAATGTTTTTTAACCTCTCACACTTTGTTGGGCTAATGTGCTAGACATATGTTAGTGTTGATTTAACCCTATAGGCATCTAATGGAAGGGCATAGCTAGAGTTTTAAAATCACGTTTATATTTAGGCTAGACCCCTGTTTCTATATACTTGATTGGGTTTTACACATTTGAGAACTGCATGCATTATTTGGAGTAAAAGAGAAAGACATAGCCCTGACAAAAATGAGTTTGCATTATACTTCTTTTAAATTTATATGTATTTAATTTACGCTTACATATTATATTGAGCTTCACTTATGAAAGGACAAAAAATGTGTTTTCGGATGAGAAAAAAAGGATGCAGCTATATTTTATATTGAATTTGTATCATCTATAGTAAGGGTGTAATTTAGAGGACCAAATTCATTCTATAATCTATAGCATTATTCTTCTCACGAGTGAATAAATAGAAAATCTCCTGTCGAAATTTTTTTGTGTAAACTTAGTTTATCAGTTGAATAAATAAGTTAATAAATAATTAACGCCTCATCATTTTAAATATAAAATAATAATTGACACATAAATTTATATAATTATTTCATGAAAATAATAATGTGTTACTTATTTATTAACTTAATCTATACAATTTATGTAAATTAAGTTTAAACAAGAATCTTTCAACCCCACTCCTTTGGGAAAAAAAAAACATCTTTTTCCCCTTGGTGGGGGTGGGTGGGGGGGGGGGGGGTAGGGTAATAGTTAAAGTGTTATTGTTGGTGATTCGTAAACTGATAAATAACAATCTAGCTACCTTTTTGAGCAAATAACTGGCTTGCAATTTGAGACCCAAACCCACACCACATCATCATTGGCAATTTACAATTCCCTGTCCATGTCAGGTCTATTGTAGGGGACCCCTCGTCCCTCTCAATTCTCAAACACCACATTATCTTTCAATTCCCCTGTCAAACCAAACCCACAGAACAAATTCGATGCCAAGTTAAAGAAGGGGCAAAACAATTTGATGTTACAAAACTCCCAACAACACAAAGTTGACCGATACCCAGCATCCAACACAGTAATAATAAGAACTTTCTAGTTTCTACATAAACCTCCCAACCCCCAAAAAAATAAAAACCAACCAAATCTAATTTTTTTTTTTTACTGAATTCACCAAATAACAAATTCAAGGTAACACAAAAAAAAAAAAAAAACTAAAAACAAAGAAGAAGAAGAATCAAGCAGCCTCAACAGCAGCAGCAACAGCACCAGCGTTGTGCATCAACCCAGCAGCTTCTTCTTCATCCAAGAACAAATCCTCCGTCTTTTTAAACGCCGCGTGCACCACCACCACCACTACCCCGACCAGAAGCGCCACCAGGATGTTCCACGTGGCCTGGGTCAGGAGGAGGAGGACCACCGTGACCACCGCCATCACGATCAGCACGACGCGGTCATCGATCGTGCGACCGAGGAGCACGAGCGGCTCGTCGCGCAGAAAGTAGAGGAAAAGCCACGCGGCCATGAGGACGACGAAGACGATGAGGGAGATGGGGTGCCATAGAAGGCTGAGGAAGAGTATGAGGAGCACTAGGATGGCGTAGTTCATCTGAAAGTACGCGATGTTGAATCGAATGCGTGAAATTGCGTCGGAGAAGCCGGCGGGGAGGCCGAAGGATCGGAGATTGAACATGATCTTCCATGGCCGGCGAGTTCCGAGGCCAGCTTTGATTCTGTGCTTGGCGCGTGAGATGTACTCGAGGTTTGTGGGTGGCGAAGAAGACGAGGTTGGGATTGTGCCATAGGTTGTCATGTTTGGGTTGGATTTGTTTTGTTTTGAGGCTTCCAAGTTGACGGGGTTTTGAGTTATAAGGTGAGACTTGAGTTGAGAGTGAATGGGACTGCTATTTATTTAATTATTATTATTATTATATATTATGGGGGCAATTGGGTCCTATTACGTGCTTGTTATCTTTTATGATTGGGTGCAACGTTGTGTTGTGAGGATGAAAATTGGGATATTTTGAGTTTGATTTTCGCTCATGGATTTATGATTTTGTTGTGCTCTTGTTCAATTTTATGATTGCAAAAATGAATCAAGGAGAGATCTTGATATACTACTTGATGTGTAGTTTCCAAATGAGTGAAGACATTCATAGTGAGTTTTATTGCAAATTTTGGAAGCTTGTTAGTGTTGCTTTCTTCATTTAGCTGTAGTCTTAAAATTAATTTCACAATTTAAGGGGTGAAAAGAGTTTGCATAAAAAAAGAAGGAATGAGTAATTTTTTATTTTAAGTAAATATTATTTTTATTTAAAAGTTTTTTAAAATAAAAAAAATAAAATGACATATTATTATGTAACCTTCAACCATTATTTATTTATTTTTAAAAATATTTTTTAATATTTTTAATTTAAAAATAAAAATTTATTCCTTTTCTCATTTAACTGTAGTCTTAAAAGTAATTTCACAATTTAAGAGGTGAAAAGAGTTTGCATAAAAAGAGAAAAAATGAGTAATTTTTTTTATTTTAAGTAAATATTATTTTTATTTAAATTTTTTTTAAAATAAAAGAAATAAAATGACATGTTATTATGTAACCTTCAACTATTATTTATTTATTTTTAAAAATATTTTTTTAATATTTTTAATTTAAAAATAAAAATGTATTCCTTTTCCCATTTTTCTTCTAAATTCCTCTCGTCTAAACATGCATAAACAGTTTAGTAGGGAGATATTTTAACACAGTGGAGAATTTAACAAATGGGAAGGTTTGAAATTTATTTTCATTCCATAGAATCCTAACGTTAAGAGAAACTAAAGTTCATTGAGATTAGAACATAATAGTTTCGGCTGCTAGAAAATTTGAACCAAGTATTTACTATGCGGTTTGTCTGATTTGATTTATAAAAAAAAAATTCTATGATTCGATTCACGGTTTAAGAGATTTGACCGAGCTATATAAACTGAACCAATAAAAGGATTTTTCACTATTTTCAAAACAATTTTATAAGAAATTAAGAGCATGTTTGAAAGTGCTTTTAAAAACAGTTTTTTTTTTTTAAAGTAATAAAACAAGAAAACATGTTTGGTTGAGTGTTTTTTATAATTGTTTTGAAAAAAGTGTAACTCTTGGAACAAAAAAATGAAAACATATTTTAGACCTTTTTAAGTGTTATTGGAACCACTTTTAAAAAATATACGAAGAACACTTGGTGAGAATTATTTTCATTATTGGCATTTGTGTAAATAAATTATTTCTCTTCCTTTACTCATTTTAAACCTTAGCCGTTCCCTTTAATAATTTCTTTCCTTCTCTGAACGTAAAGCTCATTCCTTTCCTCTACACAGCTCCTCCTTCCTCTTTGGAACAAAGGTACTTCTTCCTTTCTTTTCTTTTTTCTTTTCTTTGTCTTTCTTTTACTTTTTCTTTCTATTTATTTTTCATGTTTGACTATGTTGTTATCTGTTATGCCTATAGGTCTCCTTCTAGAAATTAATTATAAAAGATATGTCCCGAAAACTTTTGATTGCAGTGTATTTTCTTGGTTTAATACTTTTATATTCATCTTCAATTGATACTAAATTTAATATTCAAATAGAAAACCCGTTGTTAAATTGACCAGCTTCATTTATCTTATTTCAAGCAAATTCACGGCAGTCAGAATGGGTTTTACCATACCTGCTATTAAGAACAATGGCTAATCAAATACATCTCCTTTGTACATCCAAAAATGACCCAACGGTGGACAAGCCACTCGCCGAATAATAAGAGAAGTGAGTCATCTCTAGTCTCTACTACCACCTAGTATGCGCAGGACATATGTCATATAAAATATTTTGCTAGTTTCTGAAGACCTTATTCTACAAGACTACATCTATATTTTCTTGTAGTTGAAATGGGTAGTGAAAATAATTGTCAGAAGCCAAAGACCTTTGATTCCATTTGTCATAATCCAAGTTACATTCCAAGTTCCAACCAATATAAAGCAAAAAAAAAAATGTTAAGAACAATGGCTGATCAAATATGTCTCCTTTGTACATCCAAAAACCTGCAAATATAAACAATAATAATGCATGATATTTCTTTTTTCTTATGCATGAAAATAACTTATTTAGGCCCAATTGAAAATGGAGTGATAAGAATAAGCACTTCATTTTCATTTTTTCCACTGTGCTCTTTTGCTTAACAAATATATATTGATTATTACTTTTCCTATATTTTTTTCTAATAGGAACACCTTTAATTTCCTTGTGCCGATCACTTTTTCAATTTTTGCAACTGGTTTTATTTTGTCTATTTTGTCTTTGATTGCTTAGGTCCCAAAAATTACACTCCTGCTAGTCGAGAGGACCAAGGACCAACTAAAAGGAGGGAGGTAACTTTAATCTTATTTTTTAAAGTACCCATTGCACTTTACCAAGTTTAATATGTAAGACCCAAATCTTTTAACAGGCCCTTTCTACTGTTAGAAATGTTAGAAGCTTTGATAATACAATTCTATCAAGCAAGGCCCAAATACTTTGTTCTTACCTTGATTGCAATATTTTTGTCTTGTGATAGTGCTTCCTATGTTACGTTTCTTGGCATGTTTGTCGTTCTATCCTTGTATTGATTGCTAGTTAGTACCACAATTTGCGCCTTTTATATTTGATTCTCATGTCCTCTAAAGTTTAATTGCATTCAATGCAATTATTTGAGAAGACACAATTATTTAGGTGCTTCAAGAGATGTATTGTTGGAAGAAAAGGTTGTTATGACTTTGTTTATTTTAGGACAAAACACTCGATAAAGGGTTGTAGCAAACTATTTTCAGCATTCAACTGAAACTATTTCTAGACATTTCAAAGGAACAATAAGAGCAATATGCAAACTTAGAAAGGAGATTATAAAATAAGACTCAACTGCATTGTCGGATCATATAAGAAACAATTCTATGTATTATCTATGGTTCAAGGTAAGAATCAATTAACTATATATGACTTGTCATTTATTTTATTATGATTTTTAAATTTTAATTATTTTAATTCATTGTATGTTAGAATTGTCTTGGAGCTATTGACGGTACACATATAAGTGCATAAGCTCCACCAAAGAAACAAACAACTTGTAGAAGTAGGAAGATTGTTGTGACACAAAATGCTTGTGTGTGTGTGATTTCAATATGATGTTTACTTATGTCTACACAAGATGGGAAACAAGTGCTAATGATTCAAGAGTATTTTTAGATGCACTTTTATGGAAAGATGCAAAATTTCCATGGCCATGTGAAGGTAGTTTAATATTACTATGGTTCATTTTATTTGATTAATATATGTAATCAAATATAATTTGATTAATGTTATCATTCATTGCAGCTCAATTTTATCTTGTTAATGTTGGATATCCTTGCATTTGAGGATTTCTTCCACCTTTTAGAGGTGGGAGATATCATACCCAAGAATATAATGGTTGTGGTCGACAACCTAGAAGTTATTAAAAGTTATTTAATTATAGGCACTCTTCCTTAAGAATGGTGATTGAATGTTGCTTTGGAGTGTTAAAGGCACAATTTCCAATTTTGAAGTTGATGTCAACTTATAAACTCACAAAACAACGTCTTATAGTCATTGCATGTTGCATAGTTCATAATTATACTAGTAAATGGGGACATTGTGACACATTATTTCAAGAATGAGAGAGCATAAGCCCTTTAGATGTAGAGTCTTTAACAAACCTTTCACAAGAAGAAACTTCAAATGATAACAATCATGAAAAGGGTTTATCTGACGCAGCAACAACAGCCGTGGCTAGATATCGTGATTATATTACTAACTGGATGTGGGTTGAGCATATGCGTACTTGATAGCTAAATTTATGTACTTTTTTTTTTATTTAGATGTTATTTTATTATTATGTTTATTAGATACATATCTTGACAATACTAATGTGAGGACAATATATATATATATATATATTATGTTTACTCTAGTTTTTTTTTTGTTAAACGTTTGTTCTTATATTGAATTTTCCTAGACATATATATGTGTGTGTGTGTGTGTGTGTTTGTGAGTGTATGTGCATTAATTATAATTTAAGTTCATTCAAAGTATATAAGAACAACAATTCTTATTTTGATGTTTAGAGCCAAACAAGTTTTTTGTTCTAAAATCTATTTTATAAAACAATATTTCCAAGCAAGTTTTTATTTTTTTGTTTTGAAAAAACTATTTCTAAAACAATATATCCAAACAAAAAAATTATTCTTTTATTTTAAAAAACTATTTTCTATTCTTGTTCTAAAAACAATTTTTGTAAAACAAGAAAACAAAAACAATTCCAAACAGGCCCTAAATTTTTTTACCTTTGCCTAACACTCGTTCGTTGGGTTTGATCTAAATTTTTATTTTGCTTATTATAATTAATTTTTTTATTTTATTGATAGTTTTTATTTTGAATTGCAATTAATATCAAGATATATGAGTGATATTTATTTTTAATAGGAAATTAATAATAGGAATGTCTTTAATGAGGCGAATGAGAGTGATTGTTTTTCAGCAAATTGTTGAGTTATAAATACTTGTATTGGAGAATTGTTTGAATCATGAGAATGAGTAAGAAGAAATTATAAAAATGTGATAGAGGGTTTGCAACTTTGTCATCAAAAGTTGCATTAGTAGAGAGTTTGCAACTTTGCCCTCAAAAGTTGCATTGGGAGAAAGTTTGCAACTTTTGTCCATAAAAGTTATAGTGGGCGAGATTTTACAATTTTGTTTGTGCAAAAGTTGTAGTGGTGGATAATTGTGTTGTAATATTGTTTTATAGTGAATTTGATCTTTCCTCATATGTAGATATAGACATGTTAAGTTAAACCATGTTAAATTTGTGTGTGATGTGTTTATAATATTTTTTCTAATTATAAGTATTTATCAAAGCACATGAAAAAAGAATGTGGTATTCCATACACCATTTGCATCTTAATCTAAATCAAACATACTTTTAATAGTTGAATAGAGAACTTTACAATAAGTGTTTATCTTGTCACCTAAGTTTAGCCCAAATGATTAGAGATTCGGAGTGGATAAATGCTTATGATGACTAGAACTTAGGTGGTTAGAGTATGTGAAAATATGAATAGAAGTCCTAAAATCAAGTCAAAGTAATAACTTTCCACTTTACCAACAAAAAAAAAAAATTATGCATAGGCTTGTAAATTTGTAAGGGAAAAAGTTCTTTTGGTATTTAAGAGGTGAAAACACCCAAGTAACGAATGAAAATAACTGGATGGAACTCCTCACATCATTATCACACTTCAATCGTAAAGACTATAAATTTGTTAAAAAGGCATTGACGCAAATTCCGACCGCTTGAAAATCCTCTTCAACAGAGCAAATGATGGTCAAGATTCAAGTGACAGCCTAAAACCAATGAAGAGTTTACGACCCACTGGCTTAATGAACAAGCGCATAGCCCCATGTGACCTTGAAGTTCCATATTGAAATTACTTTATACATGCATGGTTCCGCGCGATCACCATGACTGATTCTTTCACTGAGAATGCATAGAGATTGGTATACATTTGGAACCTCAAAACCATTCATATGAGTAGGCCATTTAAGTTCATTGCTCGCTGCTAGCCACAGTTTCAAGGATCGATTCTAAATCCATTAAGGCATAATTAAAGTCATGCCCGGCCATCTTCAATGTTGGACAAGACATGATAAGTTGCAAATCCTATAATAAATTGTAATAAATCAGATTTCAATCAATTACAAATATTTGACAAAAGTCATGAAAATAACTCTCCAACTAATAGGACTGACTTAAGTTGAGAAGTTAAGTATTTTTATTTTAAAATCTAACATTTATTTTTTAAAAAAGGAATATATGGAACAAATATTATAATAAGAAAATGGTTTATCTCTCATTGTACAGTTGGCCCAATATAGAAAATCACAAAAGATATTCTTTCATGATCCTTTGAATATAAACTTTTGGAGTAATTATACTCCTTATTTTACTTTTCAACATGATTTTATTATTTTAAGGGAAAATGGACCTAAATCATATGTAAATAACTCATATATTCTACGCAAGATTTTATATTCTTATGCAAAGTCTCGTTATTATATTTATTTTTAAAATATCAAAATTATATTAGTAATTAAAATGAGGGATTCCAAAATTTATTTTGAGCCGAGACAAATAGAAAGAAACGAAGGAGATAAATTATATGATATTAAGATTACTTAAAATAATGGCATGAATTAAATAGCTGGATATATATATATATATATATATATATATATATACCTAACCAATCCTTTGGGTCTTGCTTTGACTTTTCACATGGGTAATGAATTTGTAATTGATAAAATGTTTGCTTTTTAAATAAATTTATTGTACATAAATAAAATTTTATACGTCCAAAAATTTATACTTATTTTGTATGATTATATATATTTTTAATTTGTGCAGTATTATACTAAATTTTTTATAGACATATTCACATATAATTTATATCAAATTAGTTAGCTAAATTGTCTCAAGTTTTGAGAATCCCAAAAAAGATGATTATAAGTGATGACTCAAAATTTATTTTGTAAGATTCTACTCCACTTTTGATGTGGGAACTTGAAACATAATTAACAATTATTTTATCGTGAAGATAAGTATTACCATAAACTTCAGGTTTCAAATGAGTAAGAGAGGCAAAATTTGCACTGTTGGCTACTTGATTAAGTTTGTTTTGCTATCAAACCTAAGAATAATTACTTTAGCTTAAAATTTACAGTTATACAAAGGTGAGCAATCACATTTCATCTTTACTATTTCCGTACTTTCTCCTTCCTTAATGTATATATGAAAATTTTTCATTGCACATCTTGAATTTACAATCATAGAATCAGTTTGGGTGTGGGGATCAAACCCTCCATCTTAAACGTCACAACCCCTATGAACAAGGGAGGCAATAGATTACTATTCGATTCGCAACACTGGCTTATTTTATTTGTGGAAGGATCGGACACTTGCAACTACCCCTTTTAAGTTGGACTATTATGTGGATATGACTACACTAAACCTTATAGGGACGGCAAATGATAGCGCGACGACAAGGTAATAGCGACTTAAGAAGGGTCCAGGCCAGCGAGGCCACGTGTCCACGTTGGAATCTCCGAGAAAGTTGTCAAAAAAATTTCTATGGGTTTTCTTTTGATTTGTCAAATGAAGATATTAATTGCATCTAACTTCCCTTTCATTCTTTCCTTTTATTGATCCAAAGCAGATAGGCTTCACAACGATCTTTTGTTGATAGTTTTGTTAAAATATAAATTTAATTTGGTGGTAACAAGACCATGTTGTTAGAATATATCTTTTATTATGTGCTGCCCCTAACTAATGTTATTTTATGTTTTAATAAAATGAGTTGATAATTGATTTATATGATAAATAACAGTATGAGATTTTAAGTTAATGGTCAATTATCTTGGGCTCTTTCACTTTGTTGGGCCAATGTAGCAGACGACTATTAGTATAGGCCTAACCTTATAAGCCCGTGATAAGAGGGCTTAGCTAAAGTTGAGACATCACATTATATATAGGTTAGGTTCTTTCTCTTATTTAATATGTCATCATGAGTTTTACCCATTGAGAGTCGCATTAAGAGTAAAGAAGGAGAAGACCTAGCTCCTTGTAGATTCATCGGTAAGCATAATGGTTAACAAATGTATGTTTTCTACCTTACAAAATTAAGGTATTCTAAATTCATATATGACTTTTAGTTTAATCTTACAAGTGGTATCAAAGCTGATAGTTTAGATCAGCAAAGACAAGTATTGGAGAGACAGTGATTTTTTAAAAAGCCCAAGTGAAGAGCAGTAATGCGGTGGAGATGTGATTTGGTCAAAATGACGAATGAGCAGTAACACATGGAGACATGACTCTTGGAAGAGAGCTTGGTAAAATGTGCTATTAGTTAGACTGTGGAATACTAAGAAAAAAAGGCTTCCGCTCGAGGGGAGTGAACTCGTGTAAGGACTCACACTTGAGGGGGAGATTGTTGGGAATTCAAGTGTGAATGAGATGTGAGTGAAAGAAGTCTCATATCGACAAGGAATGGACTAAGTGAGAAACATATAAGTGGATGAACTCATGAACCAAATACTTTAAGGTTTTTGGTTGAGACGTGGTGTCAAGTCCACTAGTGTAGTTCCTCTCACTAGGCCTTTTATGGAGATCTTCTCAGCTTCCCCTATCTAACAATTAGTATCAGAGCATATGGCTTGACTGGGACGAGTATTGCATATGGTGGTTGACACCTAGGTGAGGTGTTGTATTGGATGGGCTTGGGTTTTGTTGATAACCCTGCAGATATTCAAAAAGACTTCCGCTCGAGGGAACTTACTAATGTAGGGACTCACACTTGAGGGGAAGAATGTTGAAAATTCAAGTGTAAGTGAGGAAGTCCCACATTGATTAAGAATGGATTAAGTTATGACCATACAAGTGGAAAGACCCATAGACTTAATGCCTTAAGATTTTGAGTTAAGATGTGAAGTTATATATTAGACCCACTATTATGGTCCCTCTTACTAAGTCTCTTAACAGAGATCTCTTCGGCTCCCCCTATCTAATACATGTATCAAGAGACAGTAACCATTTGAACAAGCAATTAGCTCTTTGGATTTTCATGTATATATGCTTGGCACATCCACCAACATATGTGGTTGAGATTCTAGCAGCTAACAAGGATATTCGGAATCTAATTGTTGAATCTGATCGTTTTGCTGAAGCTGTTTCCTTGTGTAGCGATGATATGCAAGTTTTTCATCCTCTTTGGAGCATTACCTTGGAAATTAATCAACTCGATCAGAACCAGATTTGGCTTAATTAGCATTGTTCGTATTTTGAGGGAGGGGAATCAAACTATATATATGTGCACTTTCTTTCTAGCAAAGTATGGCGCTAAACAGCTTCAGAGTCTCAGACCACGAACGATTCTTTGGAATCAAAATCATGGAGATATGCTGCATAGTCCGTTGCTGATAGGTTGGGAATAGCATTTGTTTGCTACTTTCTTCTTGTAGTTTCTTATTTGCTGTCATTAAATAAATATATTCACAACTAAACACATTACACAAAAAAAGAGATTTTTTTGGCATCTTTTATTATCATATCTCTACTTAATTAGCAATTAGATAATTGTTGAATCAATGTGAATGTAAATTTTGATGGTAAATAATGCATAAGTTATTGCAATGAAAAATTTACCATGCATAGAAATCCTCTAAAAAAAAGTTAATCTCTTTATGAACTATCAAATTTATATAACGCCACATTAATTTTTTTTAATATAAATTCATATATAATTTAGTGACTCTACGTGTTTGTGATTTTTTATGTTTACAATTTTTACAAATATAGCATTTTTTTAACTAGAAGTTCATTTAAATATTTATTTTGGTCTTTTAAAAATATGCGACATCATATTGATCATTTATTTATTGGTAACATTAAATTGATCATTTAATAATAATTAATGTCATCAATTTTATTTTTTAATGATATATTTAATATCATTTTAAGGACTAATTTAATGTTATATATATTTTAAAGAAAAATAATTTGATTTATTTATAAATTGAGAATCAATGTAACGTCACATATATTTTTAAAAAATTAAAATGAATGTTTAATTTTTTTTCTAACTTTGAAGTTCATTTACACATACATGGGAAGACTGAGTTGGATAGAAGTTGTGTCCATAGTCTCTCCCAATAACTAATTAACTCCAATGACACGATTATATAACACATGTCTCTCCCAATAATTAACTAGCTCCCATGACGCGAGTGTACAATAGATACCATGTAATATACTTGTACCAGTCAGCAAAAGTTCGCGAACGAGAATGAGGTCAAACGACAAAAGGCCAAGAGACGTAAGCTGCAGAAAAGTGCTGAAAGTCACTGTTGCAGAAGGAAAAAATAAAGTCCGAAAAAAACAGGAGAGAAATCTCTTCAATCTATTGAAATGTGAAAAATGCTAGTTGTATAAATGCTAAAGCGCAATAAAAGGCGATAATAAGGGATTGTATATAAATTTATTTAGAAGAAATTAAATAGGGTTATTGAAACTCAAATATAGTCATATGGTTTATGCTTTTCTGTTATGCTGTTTGGTGGGTATGGAGTAGAGGTGTTAATTCGGGTTGGGTCAGGTTGGGTTAGCCCACAATGAGTACGGACTAATAAATAGTCAGTCTAACTCAGCCCATGCGGGTTGTGGGTTAGGCTGGATTGGTTTATAGGTTTAATTTTTTTTTATCTTTTGTTATTTTTTTTATATCTATAATAATAAATTAAACTTCTATATCAATCAAAATTCACAAAAATCATGTACGTAAATAAGATATAAATATAACATATTATATTAAATGCCATTAATATAAACAGTAAAGATTTATTATATTGTTTTCGATATAAACGATTTATGATATATTCATGAAACATCGCTTAAACCATAAATGAATCAATTCAAGAAACTAGCACAAGTTAACATCATATTTCAAGTAGAGAAAAAAGAAAGACTTAGATGTACTCACTAAATTTGATTTTTTTTTAAAATCTAAATAAGCTAATCAAGTAAAGATATGAATAAAAAATAACAAAATTAAATATATAACAAAAAAATGACATTTCACATAGTCAGACCAGCTGGCCCGTCCCACATCGAGCCAGCCTATTTTCAGGCTGAATTAGCTCATAGTTGGTTCGGACTAAGATTTTCTCAACTAATCCACACTTTTTGTTGGGTTATTCGAAACAATTTATTGACTCAACTTATTTTGACACATCTAATATGAAAGTCACGAAAAGCTTAGGTATAGAATTAGGAAACTCTTTTAAAGTTATTTATTTTCTTTTCTTATTTTTCTTATTAAAGATTCGAATTCAGAGTAACAAATATTCCCCCCCCCCCCAAAAAAAATGCTCCACAAAAGTTTGAATACTTTTTCTTCCATTTATCCAAAGTTAGAAAGTGAAATTTCCCTTTCAATTTGACTTTTTCCCATAAAAAGGAAAAAGATTGGAAAAGACATTTTAAAGCTGATGCACTTTTTTTTATTTTTTATTTTCTTTATTTTTCCTTCTTAGTTTACAAGAGACTAAACTAATTAAAGAAGTAGTTTTGGTAATAAAACTAAAGTAGTTTTAGTATGGAAGGGTATATGCGTATGATAAAGTCTTTGGCTTGTGGGAAACATATATTTTATCATACATATAAAAAGATAATATATATGTTCCCCACAAACCATACGCATTAGTTGATATAGACTACTGAATTTCTTTGGTCTATGTAGGGCTGGCAATGAGTTGAGCTGAGTCGAGCTAGGCCTGGCTTAGGCTCAGCTCGATGACAATATGTTTGGCTCAAGCTCGAGCTCAATAAGAAAACGAGCTCATTTCTAGGCTCGAGCTCGGTTCACTATGAGCTCACGAGCAGCTCAAGCTTGGTGAGCCAAGCTCAAAATCTATATCAACACACCATCATTTTAACTTAAAACATTAAAATCAACCATAACAACAAAATATATACTCACAAGTTCCAACCAAACAACCACAATTGTCTTTAAACATAAATAAAACAGCCACCATAATTTTAGAAAATTATGACTAATAGGTTCTTAACAAAGTTCAATTTACCAGCACCATTTCATTACTTACAAAAAAATTATATTAAAATTTTTTGTTATATATATATATATATATATATATATATATATATATCGAGCTGACTCACGAGCTCATGAGTCGAATATATGAAAGTTCAAGTTCAGCTCATTTACTAAACGAGTCAAAATTGTTAGCTCAAGCTTAGCTCATTAGCTCATGAGCCTAGCTTATTGAGCTGTTAATGAACCAAGCTGTGATTAACTCACGAGCTAGC
Organism: Styphnolobium japonicum; assembly: GCA_023212625.1. Lineage (NCBI taxonomy): Eukaryota > Viridiplantae > Streptophyta > Magnoliopsida > Fabales > Fabaceae > Styphnolobium > Styphnolobium japonicum. Next base: position 4,280,783 of record JALBWW010000007.1, on the reverse strand, counting down.
TCGACTCATTGCCAGCCCTAGGTCTATATAAGAGATACGTGAATACAAGGGAGATGGCATAAGGAGACAATGATTTTTCTTCCTCGAATTTTCCTTTGTATTCTGGAATCGCTTTGCTAATACATTGTCAATCCCGCAAGGCACTCTCCCAACTTGAGAAAACAAAAAAATTTAAAAGAAAGAGCAGAAAAGAACAACTTGTGAAAATATGTTTGCCCCAATGGTTTATTGTATTATGTTTTGATGATGACAAATACATTACAAAAAGGATTACAAATATGCTACATATGTGCGTGATGAGCTATATTGGATTATGCATGGTTATATATTATCTTGTTGTTCCTATTATAAGAATCATGCATTAAGTTTTGTGTAGCATCATTGATAGGATATATCCAATGTACTTGATAAGTGATATAATTAATTATTGGATATGTGTCTATATGTGAATCATATATGCATGAAGAACTTTATAAAGTTATATACATGTGAATCATGCATATTTAGTTATTGAGTTATGGATTTGGACTAACCATGGTTTTCAAGTGAATTATGCTTTGTAGGATAGTCCAAGTATCAAGAGTGAGCATTGGAATAAGAAAGTGAAAGATCCTATTTATGTTCAACTCAAGAAGAAGGAGAATGAAGTGAACCAAGCATTTAGAAGATTTAAAGAGAAGAAATCTTAGAAGCTTGGATTGCATCAAGAAGCCTAAGGACTCATTTGGGTATATATTATCTTATAGGCTATTCTTCTTTGTAAGGATAGAGGTTTTATATGAAGAGAGCTCAAATATCTTTATTCAATCTTGACAAATGTTTTTAACATGGTAAAATGCCCAACAAACAAGTTTTGAGAAGTTAGTCATGGTGGTATTTCAAAACTATGAAAAATAGCCAAATCTGAATTTTGAAAGCTGACCTATGGTCACTATTTTTATCATAACTTTTAAAATACTTTGAGTTTTGATCTGAAACTTATTTCATATGAAAGTACACTCAAAGAGCTTTCCAACGCATGGTCATTTGCTTAAATTGGTTAAGAAACGAAGAAGTTATGATCATTTCAAAACGACTACTTTCCCGAGTGGAATTGTAGTCGACTACACAAGACTTGTAGTCGACTACAAGACCACCAGAAATGGATTGTAGTCGACTACAAGACCTTGTAGTCGACTACAAAGTGTCAGAAATCAAATATATTTTCCAGAGATGAATGGTAGTCGACTACAAGGTATCTGCAGTCGACTACAAAGTGTTAAAACTCGAAAACTACATTCCAGGAATGGATTGTAGTCGACTACAAGGTTGTGTAGTCGACTACATAGTGTTAAATTTCAAAACCTACATTCCAGAGAGGAATCGTAGTCGACTACAAGTTATCTGTAGTCGACTACAACGTGCCAGAAATGCCTGTAACGGCTAGATTTCGAAATTAATCATTCCTAAACACCACCAACGGCTATTTTATCACTTGGGCTATTAATATATGCTAAGATTGAAGCATTAACAAGTTGATGAACACCCATTTGCAAATCATTATGAGGATTTGATCATTTTCTATCAAAATCAACATTTGAGCTCTTCATTTTCATAATCCCTCTATCCATTAGTTCTTCAAGTTGTATTATCTACTCTTTGAGAGAGTTTATCATTTTCTATCAATCATATATACTTGTAAGAGGGTGGATAATCCCTCAAGAGAGTTCAAGGGTAGACTTCCCTTGAAGAGAAAAGAAAGAGGCTCAAGCATGAGGGTGGAGGATCCCAAAGTGTGAAGAGTGCTCTGTTTTTGTAAAGGTTTCTCAAGCACCTAAGTTACAAGCTTGAAGAATAGTGAAAACCTCAAGTGGATGATCTTGGGGCTGGATGTAGATCACAAGAAGTGATTGAACCAGTAAAATATTGTTTGCACTCTCTCTTATCCCTTACTCTCTTAACATTACAGCACTTTCACTTGATATTCTTGCTTTCTATACATGTTCTGCAGCTATAATTATAAATTTACTGCATACTCTTGTGAGCTTGTTGTCTTGATCATTAGAACTTAATGTTTAGCTTGTTTGCTTGTTTTTACACTCATTAAAGTTGCATTTGAGCAATCTAGAATATTTGTATCAATGATATTGATTGTTCTTGACTAATCACATTATGATTAATATTATTATATAACTTTAATGTGATTAGCATAATGTTTTGAATGTGAAGTTAATGTTCTTGATTGTCTCCAAGCATGATATGTGTTTAATGTATTTATTCCGCTGCATATATTGATTGAGTGCATCAAAATGCACAATTGCTTAAGTTTGAATTAAAATTTGTCATCACTCAATTCACCCCCCCTCTTGTGTGATGGTTGCCCTTGGCTAACAAGTGGTATCAGAGCTTTGTGCTCTGTTTTAAAGCTTAACCGCTTTGAGTTAAAGATCCTCATATAATGGCAACCATAGAAAGTTTTTCAAATATGATGGGTTTTGAAATTGATAAACCACCATTCTTTGATGGTGTGCATTTTGATTTTTGGAAAACTAGGATGGAATGTTATTTGCAATCTATTGACTTAGATTTGTGGGATATTGTGCTTGATGGTTTTTCCTCTAAACCAAAATTGAATTGGGATTCCTATGACAAGAAATGTTTTACCTTAAACATTAGAGCAATGCAAATATTGAGATATGGTTTAAATGATGATATTTATGCTAGAATTAAAAATTGCTCTAGTGCTAAAGATATCTGGGATACCCTTGATGCTATTTATCTTGCTAACAATGTTTTTGAGCAAAATGTTGTATCTAGAAAGCAAGAAGAGCAAAAGCCATTGGAGGAAGAACATATTGGAGTAGAGCATGCTCTTGAAACATTGATGGTCAATCACATGGAAGAAGATGATGATTCTCATAAGTCAAGTGTGCTAGAAGAGGAAACTACTTCTTACATGGCTCAAGAGGACTTTGAGGTAAACTATACAAGTATTGATAATAGTCCTTCCTATGATGAGATACAATATGCATATGATGAATTGAATGATGGATTGATAAATTTAGAAAAGAAAAACTTAGCTTGCTTGAAAAGCATTTCCTCTATTGAAATTCAAATTGAGACTTTGAAAAATGAGTATGCTTTTCTTGATGAGGAAATATTGATGAAATGTGAAACCTCAACTAATTGTGAAAATTGCATTGATTTAGAAAATCAAGTTGAGGACTTATTTTCAAACGTTGCCCAAATTGAGAGTTTCACTTGTTCTCTTTCCATGTGTGATGATAAAAGGAAAACCAAAGATGTTTTACATGGAAAATCAAGAAAGACTTGTGGCAAAAATATTTTGGAAAATGATTACACTAAAAGGCCTAAGTTTTTCGAAAATAATCTTCAAAAGACAAAATCATCATCCAATTCAATTGTTTGCAATTATTGTGGTCATCTAGGACATATTTCTCATTTGTGCAAATTTAGAAGAAATTCTTATATGAGAAATAACATGATGTGGGTTCCTAAAATCCTTAAAGGCTCTAATGCTAACATTAAAGGACCCAAGTTGAAATGGGTACCAAAGAGTCCTCCTAGTGCTCCTATTGTGCAGAAAACTCTTCAAAAGGATGGACAATTTGATCAAGCCAAAATGGAAACATCAAGGAAAACATTCCCAAAGCCCAATGGTAGATATTTTGGTCAAAGAGGCAAGAAGGATTCAACCAAAGCTTCTCATATGCATGATGTGGAACTTGCAAAGTTCAAATATCCAAAGGAGAAGCAATGGGTAAAGAAAAATGTTCCCTTAATTTTTAAGGCCATGGTATCATATGATATTGCCTCTCATACTAATTCAATTGCAAAATCTATGAATTTGAGGTATATTGCTTGTAGGCCTTGAATAATAAATTAAATCATGTGTGCTTGATAAAATTTGAATATTGTGTTTAGCACATGATTATGTTCATTCTTGTTGTACCATTTGCTTATTAAGTTGAATATATCTTGGTACACAAAGGTCTATTCCATGCCTAGATATGCTTGATATGCTTTAAATTGTCTATATATCATGAAAAGAAGCATGTCATTGGCATTATGCTTAATGCTAAATTGATTATTGAATTATTATGCTCAACTAGCATATTATGGCTAAATTGATATTGTAAGAGCATGATAGATTAATTATCAATGACTAATCATTGTGGATCCAAAATTTGTTGGATACCAAAGAAATGTGCTTAAATTTAATTGTAGGGTGACAACTACCTCAAGTATTCATTGAGATAGAATACAACTACTCTACTTGAGGTTAGCATAACTTGAACGGATTCAACTTCTCAAGAGGGATACAAACTTCATGAAGAATCTCTACACCCTCAAGGAGACTTGAAGCATAGAAGTTGGAGTCACCTACACAAATTTGTGAAATATCTCTTTGGTGATACCAATATCTCTTATCCTAAATTTTGCTTTGAATGTGATATACGTGATATTTGGGAATTAGTGTCTTGATTAATGCCTTTATATGTCTTAAGTTGTGCTTCTCTAGCAATGTGCTTAGCAAATGTCTTTCCATATACTAGTATGCTAGATAAAGTATACATATTGATTGAAATGTCATGTTTTATGGTAATTTCATTGTTCTTAAGCTTGTGACTATATATCGTTGTACTTATATGAAATTTCACATGCTTAAAAGTGTTATAATCCTTTCTCTTATTTGTTTAAATATTTCATATGCTTACTTTGAGATTGGATGGTTGAGGATAACATATCTTCTTGTTTGAAATTGCTTGATATGATAATTTCCTATAAACAAGAAGAAAATGATTCATTTGTGCTTTAATCTTGCCTTTGAACTTCAATGATTCTTACATTGAATCTATCTCTTGAAATGAATCATAAATAGTTTTCAAAGATATAAGTTCCATGGTTTTTCAACTCTAACATTGCAAAAGGGAACTTTTACTCTTGATTGGCATGTGTGCATACTTGAAATTCTTACATCACATAACATGCATTACATGATCATTGTTTGCCCCAAAGTGCTTATACAAGTTTTGATGATGGTCATGTGTTCTTAGTTAAGCTTGAATCTTGCTTTGAAATTACTAAATCTTTGCTTTGGATTCAAGTGCATATATACTTCTCTTGTCATTATCAAGTGGTAAAATTGTATGGTTGATAATGTGATACATTCTTGATATTTTATATCAACCAAAATTATGCTTGTGGATATGCTTAAATGATATTTGATGCTAACTTATGATTTGGAGAGCTTTTAGAATTGGATTTGCAAGTATCTCCATGTGTATCCAAATGTAGCCATCAAATATTGAAATACAAGCACAAGTAGACAATGAGAAGAATTGAATGAAGAAGAGCTTGAGGAGACTTTCTTCAAATTCTAAGAAATGAAATACTTAAAGGAAGAAAGTTCAAATTCAAAGGTTCAACAAATTGAAGAACATTCTAAAGGAGCATCACACTCTCTCGAAATCAATAAGTATCTCTATTCCTAAACTTTTATGGTATTATATTAAGTGATACTTGTTGATTAAATGCTTTTAAAATGATTATATGCTATCCTTATATGAGAAGTATGTTTAGCAATGACTTTGTGGATAATTAGCTCTAATATTCTTAATATTGTCATTGCATATAGGGTTATGTTATTAATTTAAATATACCTTGATCCCTATGGCATATTTCACCTTGATGAATATTTGATATGATTCTCTTGATTCTTAGTGCTATAATAATTGTGAGAATCATGCTCTTGCTTGAAAATAGATTTTGGTTTAATTGAAAATATTTTTCATAAGAAAACTCCCTTATTTTGTTTGAAATGAGTTTTTCAAATTCCATATCCTTGAGAATTATTTGAATTTATTTCAAGACTTTGAAAGTGCTTTTCACCTCTTACTACTTATCAAAAATTTGGAAAATGGTTTGGATATAAATGAAAAACTCTCAACATGCTTTGGAAAGGATTATCAAATCTTGAGAGAATGCTTATGAAAATTTCCAAACTCGAAAATTTTGAACTGCTCTATAATGTCTATTTCTTTTGAAACTTCAAAAGATAAAGCCTTGCTCTTCAAAGTGATTTTATTTCCCTGAGGTTTCTGTTCAAAGAGAAAAAGGTGGAGATATACTTTCAAATGTCATCTTGAATGCTTTTATTGGATTATTCTCAAGGAATGAGTTTTCAAAGAAAACCTCATACTCTTCTTAAATGATTTTGAAAAATGAAATGTATATTTGCAATATTATTTTTGAAAGGGGGAGAAAATTCTATATTCTTTGTGAAAATCAATGTTACTTGATGATTTGCTTAACTATATGTTTACACCATGCTTTAACTTGAGTTTTGCTTTGATAAACATATATATTATTCTTTATAACTTGTGCATCATCTATTTGAAAACCAAACTTATTCTTGTTTTTGATCTTTGTGGCTCAAACTTTTCTTTTGGAAAAAGAGAAAATTCAAAATCTTTTGTCTTGATAGATTAAGAAATAATATGCTTTGCGTTGCTCTACTTTACCTTCAATGTGCTTCATATGGTTTTGGCAAACATTTCTCTTGATCTATCTTGTGTTTGAATATGGGAGAGGTTAACTTCTTTTTAAAATTCCTTATAACCTTTCTTACTTAAACTTTTGATTTATAATAGTTCTTTATTTTATTGTATCTCAAACATCATACTTGTTATTCTTGTTAACTTTGAATATATGCATGACTTTGCTAAAATAATATATTATTGATATCTTAATGATATGCATATTTTGAGGGGGAGCCTAGCTCTTAATTTGTCATTATACTCTCAACATGTCATTGAAGATCATCTCTTATTGTATTTCCCCTATCAATGAAAGAAGGTAAGCTTTCTTAACTTTTCAATCATTTGATTCTTTCATTGAGGAATGCTTGATATATGTGGCAAGGTATATGTTCTTTTACTTTGAAAAACTTTAACACCATGCCAGTATATGACTTATTTGTGACATGCATCAAATGGTATCTGTTTAACATGTGGTAAGCAATATTTTATACTTTTCATAATCTCTTAAAGCTTAATGCTATCACATGATAAATGGAAATATACTATAAGATGACAAGCATTGCATGCATCATACTTGAGATCTTGATAAGCATGCTTGTTCCATATCTCCATACTTGAATCCTATGCTAAGTCAAATAAAGAGGAGATAGCTATGTTTTTATAAACATCAAAATCATTAATTTTTATGATCCTACACTTTGGCATCATGTGTTTTATCTAGGGGAAGCAAGTTCTATTTTGATAACATGAAAAATAAAATTCTTTATCATATTGTCCTTCCTTTCTAAACCTTTTTGTTGATGTCAAATAGGGGGAGAGAAAATAGGAAAGAAAAATATGTTCTTGTGATTATTGATTGATATGATTTCTTGAATATACATTTACATATCTTATCAAACATATTTTTTCTTGGGTGATTTGTCATCATCAAAAAGGGGGAGAATGTGAAAATATGTTTGCCCCAATGGTTTATTGTATTATGTTTTGATGATGACAAATACATTACAAAAAGGATTACAAATATGCTACATATGTGCGTGATGAGCTATATTGGATTATGCATGGTTATATATTATCTTGTTGTTCCTATTATAAGAATCATGCATTAAGTTTTGTGTAGCATCATTGATAGGATATATCCAATGTACTTGATAAGTGATATAATTAATTATTGGATATGTGTCTATATGTGAATCATATATGCATGAAGAACTTTATAAAGTTATATACATGTGAATCATGCATATTTAGTTATTGAGTTATGGATTTGGACTAACCATGGTTTTCAAGTGAATTATGCTTTGTAGGATAGTCCAAGTATCAAGAGTGAGCATTGGAATAAGAAAGTGAAAGATCCTATTTATGTTCAACTCAAGAAGAAGGAGAATGAAGTGAACCAAGCATTTAGAAGATTTAAAGAGAAGAAATCTTAGAAGCTTGGATTGCATCAAGAAGCCTAAGGACTCATTTGGGTATATATTATCTTATAGGCTATTCTTCTTTGTAAGGATAGAGGTTTTATATGAAGAGAGCTCAAATATCTTTATTCAATCTTGACAAATGTTTTTAACATGGTAAAATGCCCAACAAACAAGTTTTGAGAAGTTAGTCATGGTGGTATTTCAAAACTATGAAAAATAGCCAAATCTGAATTTTGAAAGCTGACCTATGGTCACTATTTTTATCATAACTTTTAAAATACTTTGAGTTTTGATCTGAAACTTATTTCATATGAAAGTACACTCAAAGAGCTTTCCAACGCATGGTCATTTGCTTAAATTGGTTAAGAAACGAAGAAGTTATGATCATTTCAAAACGACTACTTTCCCGAGTGGAATTGTAGTCGACTACACAAGACTTGTAGTCGACTACAAGACCACCAGAAATGGATTGTAGTCGACTACAAGACCTTGTAGTCGACTACAAAGTGTCAGAAATCAAATATATTTTCCAGAGATGAATGGTAGTCGACTACAAGGTATCTGCAGTCGACTACAAGGTATCTGCAGTCGACTACAAAGTGTTAAAACTCGAAAACTACATTCCAGGAATGGATTGTAGTCGACTACAAGGTTGTGTAGTCGACTACATAGTGTTAAATTTCAAAACCTACATTCCAGAGAGGAATCGTAGTCGACTACAAGTTATCTGTAGTCGACTACAACGTGCCAGAAATGCCTGTAACGGCTAGATTTCGAAATTAATCATTCCTAAACACCACCAACGGCTATTTTATCACTTGGGCTATTAATATATGCTAAGATTGAAGCATTAACAAGTTGATGAACACCCATTTGCAAATCATTATGAGGATTTGATCATTTTCTATCAAAATCAACATTTGAGCTCTTCATTTTCATAATCCCTCTATCCATTAGTTCTTCAAGTTGTATTATCTACTCTTTGAGAGAGTTTATCATTTTCTATCAATCATATATACTTGTAAGAGGGTGGATAATCCCTCAAGAGAGTTCAAGGGTAGACTTCCCTTGAAGAGAAAAGAAAGAGGCTCAAGCATGAGGGTGGAGGATCCCAAAGTGTGAAGAGTGCTCTGTTTTTGTAAAGGTTTCTCAAGCACCTAAGTTACAAGCTTGAAGAATAGTGAAAACCTCAAGTGGATGATCTTGGGGCTGGATGTAGATCACAAGAAGTGATTGAACCAGTAAAATATTGTTTGCACTCTCTCTTATCCCTTACTCTCTTAACATTACAGCACTTTCACTTGATATTCTTGCTTTCTATACATGTTCTGCAGCTATAATTATAAATTTACTGCATAATCTTGTGAGCTTGTTGTCTTGATCATTAGAACTTAATGTTTAGCTTGTTTGCTTGTTTTTACACTCATTAAAGTTGCATTTGAGCAATCTAGAATATTTGTATCAATGATATTGATTGTTCTTGACTAATCACATTATGATTAATATTATTATATAACTTTAATGTGATTAGCATAATGTTTTGAATGTGAAGTTAATGTTCTTGATTGTCTCCAAGCATGATATGTGTTTAATGTATTTATTCCGCTGCATATATTGATTGAGTGCATCAAAATGCACAATTGCTTAAGTTTGAATTAAAATTTGTCATCACTCAATTCACCCCCCCTCTTGTGTGATGGTTGCCCTTGGCTAACACAACTTCAAACCATAACAAAATATCTCATTAACCTTTGCCATTTCTTATGCATTAATCAGCCTTTGATTTAAGATTGGATTGCATTGCGTGGTGGACTCGTGTAAGAAATTAGGGGTTCTTATTGTTATACTTAACATACATGTCAACAGAAATTTCAATAATTTTATTTGTTACGATTTACACCCTTACAACCAATTTAAATCAACTTATATCTGTTAAAGATATATATATATATATATATATATATATATATATATATATGTATATTTTTTGGTTTTCACTTTACCACCTAAACTTTTTAAATATTGATATTTTACATAGTATTAGAGTCTCTTATCTAAGTTGAAAAGAGTTCCATTATTATTGTCTAAATTTCTTTAATTAAATTGTTATTTCAAAACAACTTTAGATGAATTTATGCTTTGTCTAAATTTCAAGTTTAAAGGATTTTTGTGTAAAATAGTCTAGTGAAATAAAAAAAACTATTCCTAGACTTCTTATTTCCTTTTGCTCAAAAAGTTGTGTGAGTAACATGTTAGGGATAAAAACTATTTCTAAACCTTCACTGTTTAAGTCTTTCAAATCATGGGTTAAGTGATGGCAAAATAATCATCATCTTCATCATCATAACAATAATGGGCTAAGTCAAACCTCAAAGTGGTAAGAATAATTATTTTCTTGTTATTTGCAAGAGTTCCTAGTTAAAATTTCCCTTCCATAGAGGTAGATAATATTTTAGATTATGATCTATCTCTTGCATAAATATTTTAATTTTGCTATAGAAAAGGGGAAAGTAATGTTAATTATGAGATAATTATTGTTATCACAAGTACACACAAGGTTCTATATGGTGTTTTGGATTTGGATATTTTAAAATCATGGTTGTATTTTAGACGATAAAATGCAAAATCGTAATCGTTGATAAAAAAATTAAAGAAGTAAATTATCACATATTTATGATTGTTATGTGATTACAATTATTTTCTTTTGTTAAATTTGATAAAATCATGTGTGCAGTAGTTATTACTATTATGTAAATACTATTATTTTAGCTAATGATTTGAACCACGTCTACGGTTCATTTGTCATATAAATGTTTATCCGATAAATTTGGCCTAATTTTTATAACCTAAGAAATCAGCAAGTTCTTGATTGACCAGGATATGATGTAATCTACTGAGAATATACGAGACCAAGTATTTTGATTTGGCTTAACTGATAACGGTAAATTGTGATTTGGGTTTAAGAAACTTAGCTTCAAGTGAAAACTTGTGATGGCATAGACTTGAAGGTTGGTTGTGCCTGTATGTAAGTGCATAGTTCTACGAGTTTTCCCGAGCTGCCAACTTTCAATTGCATTCCAAGGTTCCCTTTGCTTCTTCATCTGCAACAGTAAACTTACTCACCTTTATATACGAAATATGATAATTGGTAATGGTAAATTGACACGAATTCCCTCATAAGTCAAAACAAATTCGACAGTTCTCTCTGTCTCTCATTTCCTCCTTGTGAATATTTGAAGGCTAAGGCAATGGAGGAAAAGCCTGCGCTCCTCCATGGAACAATTGAAGCTACCATCTTCAATGCCTCACCTTACTCACCTTTATTTCCTTTCAATGTGAGCTCCTGATAACAATTATTCTATATAGATACATATTTTAAATAAGCTATGCTGTGAAAATTCAGCATGTTTTCTGTAAGCTCATACCCTGCATGAATTTCTATTTTTTCAGTGTATACGTACAAATGGAAAGCCTGCTTATGTGACCATCAAGATAGACAACAAGAAGGTTGCAAAAACAAGCCAAGACAGCGATCGTGTCTGGAACCAAACCTTTCAGATTCAATGTGCTCATCCAGCTGATTCAATTATCACCATTACACTGAAAACATCATGCTCCATATTGGGGAAATTCCATATCCAGGCCCAGCAGCTATTGAAGGACGGAGGTTTGATCAATGGGTTCTTCCCTCTCCTCATGGAAAATAGAAAACGAAAGGAAGGAAGTTTGATCAATGGGTTCTTCCCTCTCCTCATGGAAAATAGAAAACGAAACCCACAACTCAAATTAAGGATTGTATTGTGGTTCAAGCCAGCAGAACTGGAACAAAGTTGGGCAAAGCTACTAAGCAATGGGGAATTTCAAGGGCTGAGGGATGCTACATTCCCACAAAGGTCCAACTGTCAGGTCAAACTTTATCACGATGCTCACCATTCTTCTGCCTTCCAACCTCCCTTTGATCTATGTGGAGCTCCAAGAAAGCTATGGGAGGATGTCTATAAAGCCATTGAGGGTGCAAAGTATATAGTTTATATTGCAGGCTGGTCCTTCAATCCCAAGATGGTTCTGGTAAATATAATCTCATTTCATACTTTTCTTTTACTTTGATATACAATTTTGAGAAGCTAATATGCTCCTCGTGCAGGTTAGAGATCCTCAAACAGAAATCCCACATGCCAGAGGAGTAAAGCTGGGTGAGCTATTGAAGAAGAAGGCAGAGGAAGGAGTGGCTGTGAGGATTATGCTTTGGGATGATGAAACATCTTTGCCCTTTATTAAGAACAAAGGTGTGATGAACACCCATGATGAGGATGCTTTTGCTTACTTCAATCACACAAAAGTAATATGCAGAAAGTGTCCCAGATTACACCATAAGTTCCCCACACTCTTTGCTCACCATCAGAAGATTATAACTGTGGACACCATAGCACCCAATTCTATTAACGACAGAGAAATTACGAGCTTTGTGGGTGGATTAGATTTGTGTGATGGCCGATATGATACAGAGCAACATTCATTGTTTCAAACACTCATTAGGGAATCCCATTGTTATGACTTCTACCAGACAAACATTGTAGGAGCTAGCCTCAACAAAGGAGGGCCAAGAGAGCCTTGGCATGATGCTCATGCTTGTGTTAGCGGTGAGGCTGCTTGGGATGTGTTAACCAATTTTGAGCAAAGATGGACAAATCAATGCGATCCTTCTCTTCTAGTCCCTGCCAGCACCTTAGTATATCTTATGCCCCGGACTTGCTCAAGCACTCCCATAGAGAGGGATTGGAAAGTTCAAGTATACAGGTCAATTGACCATGTCTCTGCTAGCCAGTTGTTTAGAAATTTAACTGTGGAAAGGAGCATCCATGAAGCTTATGTTGAAGCAATTAGGCGTGCTGATAAGTTTATATACATTGAAAACCAATATTTCATAGGGGGAAGCCATTTGTGGGAGAAAAATAGGCACTGTGGCTGCACAAATCTGATTCCCATTGAGATTGCACTCAAGGTGGTCAGAAAGATTAAAGCAAAGGAGAGGTTTGCAGTGTACATAGTCATACCAATGTGGCCAGAAGGAGAGCCTGAAAGTGAACCAGTTCAAGATATACTGCATTGGACCAGAGAAACAATGTCAATGATGTATAGGTTGATTGGAGAAGCAATACAAGAAAGTGGGGAACTAGGGCACCCAAGAGACTACTTGAATTTCTTCTGCCTTGCAAACAGGGAGCAGAAGGGAAAAGGGGAGTATCTTCCACCACATTCTCCCCATCCTGAAACACAGTACTGGAATGCCCAAAAAAATAGGAGGTTCATGGTTTATGTCCACTCCAAGCTCATGATAGGTATGATTACATTATTCTTCAATTATTATTTTCTTTTCCACTTTTAGTTCTTTTCTTGTTCCACAGTTAGATTAGAGGAATATTAGATGTGTTGTGACAAGGGTTAATAATTGACTTATAAGTACTTATTCAGAACTTATTGAAGTCAACTACACCATTTTGATCAGCATATGCTTTCGATATCAAAATTTTTGAAAGTCATGTACTTGTTAGAGTATTTAGCTATTTCAAATTTGCAAAAATGCTTAATTGGAATGATTTGATACATAATAATAATTTATTCAATAACTCATTTTATAAAATGATAGACATCAAAGTAATTGAATTGTGCAATTGCACAATTGTTGTAGTAAGTTGTATTGATAATTCTAGGTTAACTAAAATATTGTCTTCTTGCTTCTGCCACCAGTGGACGACGTATACATATTAATAGGATCAGCTAATGTGAACCAAAGATCCATGGACGGGAAAAGGGACACAGAGATTGCCATAGGATGCTACCAGTCTCAAGGTGGAGCTGATAACCAAATGAGCCATAGTGATATTCATGCATTCAGAATGTCACTGTGGTATGAGCACACCGGTATCGCTGAGGAATTGTTCTTAGAGCCAGAAAGTTTAGAATGTGTGCAGTGGATGCGCTCAATAGGAGATCAAATGTGGGAAATCTACAGCAGTGAAGAAACTGTGGACATGGAAGGTGTGCACCTTGTAACTTACCCTGTTAAGGTAACACAAGAGGGGTCTGTGGAGGACCTGACTGATGGAGTTCATTTTCCTGATACAAATTCTCTAGTGAAGGGGAAGAGATCTAAGACGTTGCCCCCTATCTTTACCACTTAGACATACAATTGAGATATGGCTACACAAGCACACAAGTTTTCCTATATGGAAGCTGAAAAAATAAAAGCCCTGTACATTTGCTGGTGTCAACAATATTTGATGTATTGATAAAGAATTTTACATAACCTATTTCGTGGTTGAATTTCAGTTTTTTTTTACCCCTTATTTTTATGCTAATAGATATGATTACAACAAACTAAAATATTCATTGAAGGAATTAATGATAATAATAAGTAAATGTTGAGATTATACCACTTAATTAATATCAAGCAATCACAGCAAGCACACATATGCGGAAATAGAAAGGTTATGTAGAAACCAATCCCAAGAAAGCAAAATAGCAAAATAAAGGAAGATTAAAGAGGAGTAAAGAGAAACAACACACAAGATTTACCCTAGTTCAGCCAATATAGCCTACATCCAGCATTAGAGATCATCTACTAAGATTAGAACAAAATTACAAGTGTTTTGGATCAAACTATCCAATAGGAACAACCTCCTATCTAGCTTTACAATCTCTCCACTTTCTTGAACTCTCTCCACCTTAGCAATCTCAACCTATCAATGATGTTTCCTTTCAAGACAACCCTATTCTGCAGCCTCTCACAAGTTTGTCTCGTCTCTGCCTCCCTTTTGAAAGTTTAACCTACTGTTTTATTACATCAGAAAACAGAATTTATATAGCAGATGTCCGCGCCGCGGCATGGCTTCTTCACGCCGTGGCGCCCAACCTTCGGATCCTGGGGCGTGGTCCCATGCCGCGGCGTGAACTATTTCATGCCGGGGCGTGACTCCAATGCCGCGGCGTGAACTATTTCATGTCGGGGCGTGACTCCAATGCCGCGGCGTGCACTAAGCCATGTCGCGGCGTGGCCCTGCTGCAGCTTCCAAACTGGTTTCCAAGACTTGTCCAACATCTCAAATCACCTATGAACATTCTCACAGTAAATAAATAAAATATCAATTAATTGACATAAGCCTCTAAGATCAATTAGCAACAAAAAACTTGACCCGTAATTAAATTGACTTTAAAGATGTCAACAGTGAGTATAAGAATGTGAGATTGAATCTAATCTTTACCAAGAAAAGAAAGATTTTAGGAAATGAAGATAATTACCTCTCGTTGTGTAACATATAAGGAATGCTTTTCACCAAAGAGGGGGAACTAAGTTCATATCTACCCCCTAACTAGCTCCTTGAAGACCAAAAAAATATATTTATATAAAAAACATCATGTAAAAAATTTGTACATGCTTTTCATTGAGGCTTTTTCTATATTAAAAAAAGTGTATCAATAGATCACTTACAATTATTATAAAAAATGTTATTAACTTTTAAGGTTTTGATATAATTTTTCTAATGTAATTTTCAATATTATTTGAATGTGTAAAAGTTTGCAATTTTTTATATAAAAATTATAATTTTTATTTTTATATAAAAAAAGTTATATGTTCTTTTTTATTTTATTTTATTTTATTTTGATAATAATAAGTTATATGTTCTTTAAAGAAAAACTACAATTTTTTATATAAAAAATGTATAACTTATTTACCTTATAATCTCCTGTTGATTCTTAGAAGTTTTTTTTTTTTAGTGGAAGATTGATTCTTAGAAGTTAGAATTGAGTCGGTGGCTAACCCAAAGACACGTTACCATGGCCCACAATTCTTCGATACACATGTCAATTAAGCAATACATTTTTTTAGGGCTAATAATTGATCCACGACTCATTTAATTAATCTCGTACCTTTAAGGTAATTCATTCCTAGTCAGCTACATTATTGGATCCCAGACGCAAATACAAGCTCAACTCTAGGTCAGAGTTTCCACTTTTCCACGTGGCAAAACTAATTTAATTACCCCTTTGATTTCTTTCTTATTTAATTAATCACATTCATTCGCCTTTATAATGCATTTTTACACTCTGAAAACGACCCCAAAATATTTATATATATATAAAAAATTAATAATAAAACTTTGTTATATTGCTCTGGCGCACCCTCTGGCTCGAAAATTTGTGCATGTTGCTGATATGATATGGATTTTTCGTATAACTCTCTGGTAATGAAATTTTCAAATGTTTTTTTTATTTCTGTTTGGCTAGCAAGAAAACGAAGGATTCATTTATTGTTGTATTGTTTTGTGTGGTGCCAAACAAATTGATTGCATTGATTTGATTTTACGGAGTTCGTGTTTTTCTGAATTGAATCTGAATCAGGGATCAAGCTTGACGGTTGGCGAGGCATTGTGTGCGGTGTTGATACCGCTGATAGGAATAGTAGAGGCTTTGTTTTTCGGCTTCGCTGGTTGCTTCGATTTACATCGTTCCGAGAAGAAGATCTCTTCTTCTACCTTCGATGATATTCTTCGCCTCGCCAAGGACTCTCCTTGTTCGTTTTTTTTTTTGTTAATATTTCTTTTGATTGCCTTTTATTAATAGTTATGGAAATGCGGTCTTTTTAATCCTCAATTTCTGTCACTTTCTCATCGTGTTCTCGCAGTTACTGTTAATGAAATTGAGGCGTTGCGTGAACTGTTCAACAAGTTGAGTAGTTCCATCATTGATGATGGCCTTATCCACAAGGTAACTCAATTTATCCTTCTTTTCTGTCTTTCTCCCTGAGATCTTATCCATGATTACTTCGCAACACTTTTTTTCCAGATGAAGGCAGTGAATACAAACAACAAACAATTCCACATGGAACTCTCTATTGAATGAAACTAATTCATGTAAACTATGTGGTTGTGTTAATGAAATGATGTGACAATAATAACTCAGTTTGGGAATATATTTTTTTTTCTGCTAATTTTGTGCATTGTCATATAGTTTTTTTTTTTTTTTTTTTAAATCTGTGTTGGCTGTTAGGTTTATTGACACTAGTGTTGAATTTGTGGTCAGATTACCTCCTTTAACTCATCTTTGTTTCTCATCTGAAGGAAGAGCTCAAATTGGCACTATTGAAAACCTCAGCTGGCGAAAATCTTTTCCTTGATAGGGTATATTCATTTATTTTGACAATTGTTATCATTTTTCTTTTCTTTTCTTTTTTTGTTTACTTGATTTCATTCATGATCCTCATTGTATTAAGGAAGGCAATTTTGAGTGGCGAGGAAAACATCTTTCAAGGGGATTAAATTGGTTGATAAGTACCCTTGGTCTCCTATGGTATTTGGGTAAATCTGGTGGATGTATTTTCCTACCTCAATGGCTGTACCAGTTACCTCCTTATAAAACAAATTTTCATACATTTAATAAAATTTCTCCGTTCATTCCTTTTATTTTATTCCTACCTCCGAAGATTGTCATTCAGTCTGATTCTTCTTATCTCCCATTTAGTCTTGAGTTTTATTAAATTGAATATGGTTTCTATGTCAAGCTTGAAACTCTAAAGGTGGATTCGTTCCATTAACATGATTAATTTATGCATGATGCTTGGGTTTTTTGTTTCTGTGGACAAATATGGTGCCGTTCCTGGAAGACAAATTTCTGCTCATTAATTAGATGACATGGCCACATGGACTCATTTTGTAAATGATCATTGCCACATGGACTCAGCTCTTAAATTGTTTTGATAAATTGATATTCTTTCCTAGCCTTGTCATCTGAGCAAGACTCTTTGAAAGATGTATCTTTTCTTATCTTTTTTCTTTTTTTGCAGGAATATTGAAAGATGTATCTTATGGATCGATAACTGTATTTCTGTTATTTCAATCTCTTATGTTATATTTTTTACCTTATATGGCATAGCCAAAGGTTGGCTGTCAGGATATGATGTTCTATGGATATCTTCCCCACTTCCCTGCCCGTTGGAAAATAAAATGCTGTGGTTACACACATATATACTTGCTTTGCAGAAAGATCTAGTTGGATATATTATTGTTTACCACCGTTCTTCCTTTTTGACTTGTTCAATTGAGCCCATTTATTTTTTACGACTTCTTCTAGGTGTTTGATGTCTTTGATGAAAAAAGAAATGGTGTTATAGAATTTGAGGAGTTTGTGCATGCTCTCAGTGTCTTTCATCCTTATACTCCTTTGGAAAAGAAAATTGATTGTAAGACTTCAGTAAGCGTTCTGCAGTTGTATGTTTATATTATCCATTTCAATGCTATTAATAGTAATAAAATATCTATTTTCTTGTTTTGGTTTGCTTGCAGTTGCTTTTAGATTGTATGACTTGAGACAGACTGGATATATTGAGCGAGAAGAAGTGAGTATCTTGGCATGTCCAAAATTTGAAGATTTTATAGGCTTAAATTTATTTTTGTTAGTATAGAATAATAGTGCATTAGAATTCTCTTAGTGCAGTATCAGTTTGATTTGACAAGTTTAATATAGAAAAGTGGTGGTGGTGGTTTCTGTTTGTCAAATCGATGAAGACCCGTTGAATGATACATAAAACTCGTAAAATAACCATGGGGATGTCTGCTTTCTTATTTAACTTATTTCCCCCAACACGTTTCCCTTTATCAATATTTGGAACTGTTTTGTTAACCTGCAACATTTTCCAGGTTATGCAAATGGTGGTTGCAATTATGTCAGAACGTGATATGCATCTGGAAGATGAAGTTCTCGAAACCATTATTGATAAGGCAAATGCTTGCAGTAACATTTTTTTTCCTTCTGTTGATTTAAGTTTGGATCCTTTTAGTAACCTTTTTTAAAAAAAAAATCTTATTAGACATTTCAAGATGCTGATGCTGACAAGGATGATAAGATAAGTAAAGAAGAATGGAGGGCATTTGTTGTTCGGCACCCAACACTCTTGAAGAACATGACTCTTCCTTATCTGAAGTAATTTACTTCCATGCCTTACCTCTTTCACTAATATCTTTTACCATCATAATTGATTTTACGTCATGTCAATACTGTATGTCAATCAGCAAATAGTATATTGAGAAGTAGAACAAAAAATTTGGAGAATTGCTTTAGTTCAGGGGTTGTCACTTTCTAACATTAACATCAATGTTTAACCCTTACTTTTATTGCAAATTAATACAGAAGAATACACGTTAGACCTTTAGGAGGCAGGAGGCAAAAGATAAAGGAAAGCTAGGGGTCTCAATTATAACATTTTAATGGATCAGTTTAATCACCTTGATCACTTACCTTCTCAAAACAACGTTTGCCTATTGATTACAGTTGCAACTAGCCAGATACCTAACTTCCAGTCCACAAACTGACTTGGGTGATACTAAAGAAATTGGAACAAAAATAGGTGTAATACAAGTGTAGTACATACACAAGCCCAACCCAAATAAGACTGTATAGTATATACTGCTTATTATATTCTAATAACCATTACCAAACTTTGGATTATATTTTATTTTAATGGTTAGCATCAGTTGGAACTGAGTTCAAGCTTTTCCTTTTTGTTTGGTCATTGGCCAGGGATCTCACCACAATATTTACCAGCTTCATCTTCAACACCGAAGTTGATGATTCACTCTGGCAAAACAATGGCAACCATAAGTATTAAGGAGTGGAAGCTTGTTCTGTTGCACCAGCGGCTGCTGAAGTTGTGAGAAGTAGATTCTTGTGATTCCACTCTCCCAATGCTCATTCCAACCAGAGAAAATTTATGGGAAGCGATGGACCAAACCACCATCCCATAAGTAATTTCTTGGGGTGTTCAAAATCCGAACCAAACTGAGTAAACCGGTTAAATTGGAGCAAATTACGGTTTGGTTTGGTCTGTTTACCGTACACCTCGGTTTGGTGCGGTGTAAATTTTTTTTGTACAGATCAGTTCACGATTTGAAAGGATAAATTAAATCATATAAATTGAACCACTGTTTATATTTAAGTATAATGTATTTAGTCAATATATATATATATATAATGTATTTATTTTTCATAATTAAATTATATATATATATATATATACACACATCCTTCCAACAGTGACTGACCAATCTTCAGCCCACAATAAGCTTCCTCAAATTTTATCTCGGTCACTGGAGAAGACATAAATGGGATTTCTCCTTACTACCCAGTCTCGGACTAGATTCCCAGCCTCCCATCTGCAACCATAATAAATATAAGATTAGGTAAAAATAAATGGCAAGTAACTTGAATATGTAGACGGAGTCCATAGGGAAAAAAGACATAGGAGAACACCATAACTTAAAAAGACAAGTGGAAGAACATAATTCATAATGTTATATTAAATGGAAATAGCAGTATCAACACAAAATAAAATAACCATTTCTGTGATAAGTGAACAAATCTAATGCATAATTGTGAGAACTACATAAGCAAACCAGAAGAAGACTGCTAGCGTCCATCACTCTGTTTTTAATTGTCCTAATAACCTCTTCAAAAGATTCTTACGAGGTTAATTGCCTAAGTGCTTGCTAAAAAGAAATAATACTAGTATTTTCTGATCTAAGGGGGAACCAGACTAACATTATAGTTACCCCAGACTACCTTTATCTCACTACGGAAACTGACTGTTAATGTTTTCCACCTAATACTCTGAGTTCTGGCAGTCAAACTTATTCCAGAGAGATTGCTGATTCAAGTCATAAAATTCACGTCCAAGTCAGCAATAATAACTAAAAAGACTTCATTGTGACCTAAATAAACTAGCCCTAAGTTATCACCCCTCATCAAAGTAGTCTTAGAATTCTGCTATATATGAATCTCTCAATAGAGAAATGTGGCAATAACAACCAGTATACTTAACCCACCACTAGAAACAAATTCAATCTATAAGATGCAAGCACTTAGGTTTCACTACCAATGCATCCAAGTTAACTGGGTGGTCAGGCAATCCAGAAGCAACTAACCATATTGGATGATTTGATTGTTGAACACAATTGTTACATATACAAATCAAGACCTCAACCTTCACTTGCTCATATTGACGATGGAGACCTATAGGAACAACTTGCATGGAAGGTTTGCCATCCTACAACTTTTCAGACTACGCAATGAATCATTTGATCCCATAGAAGTTCTTAGTTCTTACACAATTTCTGATGCTACTGATACTATTTCCAATATACTTCTCTGGTTTTCATACCAAAATAGGACTGTAGGATTAAAACACTAAACGATAACAGATAATTCAAACAGGACCAGATGCTGATTATCAGAGTTCTCCATCAATACTTCAGCACCATACAAACTAATATTTATGCATACTTTACATGAGGAAAAATTATCTTCTCTGGTTCTGGTAGAAAAACACCAATCGGTTAAGATCCCAAACCCATTGAATATCTTACTTTAGAAAGTGGCTTGTCCTAAAATCCAAGAAAACTCATAAGGTAGCCCAATATAATATATTAAGAATCCAATAAGATCACATGTTATTGTTAGATATGGGCCTTAATGGGGTTAGGCCCTATTAGTAAAGTTAGTAGTTAGTTAGTGGGTGAGTTAGGGAGTTAGTTAGGTGAAATAAGGCGTGTTGCCTATAAATAAGGGGGGATTGAGAGAGGAGGGTATCTTGTGAATTGTATAGGATTGGGGCCTTTGGGCATTGGGAGAGTCCAGATCTCTCGAAAGTCTGGGATTGTATGATCTTGGGTGTTTTGTAATTCAACCTTGCTGATACCCCTTTGTTATCAGTAAAGAGCAATAATAGATTCTGTGTTTCTGTTCATTCTGTCAGTTTACCATCTCTGATCTGAGTCAGTATCTAACAATTGGTATCAGAGCTCTGATCTTGGAGCTGTGGTACGTCAACAGAATGGAGATTCCAATATTTGACGGGAGTGATGATGCTTATTGGTGGGTGCTAAACATTGAACGACACTTTGATACAAGGAGGACACCTGAGGAAGAACGACTAGCAGAGGCAGTAAAGGCGGTGACGGGAAGAGCTCTTATCTGGTGTCAATGGTGGACCTTGCGGAATCCATGTGCATCTTGGTTGAAATTCCAGATTGCACTGTTATGGCGTTTTAAACCAGAGTATAGGGACATTCTGCCGCCAACCGAAGAATATGAAGAACCAAGAACAGAAGTAGTGGAGCCAAGAATGGAAAATAGGGCTGAAGGATTGAGGATCAAGAAACCTCACCCAGTTAGTGTTCAGTATGGAGATGAAGACAGGGAAGTGGAACAATTGGTACCTGAGATTGTGGAGCCAAAGATTAACTGCAGAGGTAACAAGGACATTCAAGAATTAAAGATCATTGCAGAGTTTCCCAAGACACGAGAGGAAACAAGGGGGCTCAACAAAATGGAGGAGGAGCTGGGTTACGAAGAAGACCAACCCTTGGGTAGCGAAGAGGAGGTTAAGTTGGAGAGGGAAATCATCCCTATGGGTAACGAGATGGGGAAGCAGATGAGGAAGAACCTTGCGATGGCCATGCAATTCTGGGTCGCAAGAAGTCCGGCAAAGTCTTCACCACCACCAAAACTGCCAGATTCAAGGCCGCATGAGGCGTGGCAGGTGCGACGAGAGGAGAATCCGAACCCAATGGGTTGCGCAAGGGCCGAACAGAAGCTGAAGCGACCCGTGATGGCCACGGAGCTTGGCATCTTGAGTGGACCGGCCAATCACCCACTACTGCCGGAACCATCAGAATTTTCGCCAGGGAAAGACGATGGTTCACCACACCACACTGGTGGAAGAGCCATGCGACGCTCCGTCGATGCAAGCCAGGGAGGAGATCGTGCGAAGGGAATGAAGGAAGGAAGGGTAAAACTGGAATTACACCAGTTAAATTTCCCTTCTAACCCAATGGGCCAGGCCTGAAACATTCAAGAGAGTAGCTGGACCTTTGGGGAAAATGGACATCCCTCAAAGTTTTGTGGGATTCTTTTAGTAGATACTCAGCCTACTAGAACCATCATAAAGGACCTTGGGCCGCGACCCAACATGCAAAATGAGCATGGGGATACTAGAGACTCTAAAATTAGAACGGGTAAGGTGCTGATTTTAGTGGTTTGGCTCTTTAAGGAGATCAACAATAAATTTGGAGGTGGGTACAGTAGCACGATGATGACCAATAATGAAATGACCAAGGTACATACGAATGACATAGATGATGATCTTAGCTCTAGTGTGGGTAATCAATTCACATACGAGCTATTTGAAATCGCATCACCGACAGAGGGTTGGCGGAGATGTGAGGAACTGTTCCAGTATCTGGCTACTATTAAGGTAGCAGTTGCCATCAATACCAGGCTTGTAAGGGTGGGTCTTCTTCTTGCTCTTCGGGGAGAACCTGCATTTGTAGTTTTTGGTAGAGCTATTAGTAAGGGCTACATGTCTTCCCCGTCGTCCTCCTTTGTGTTGCTTGTTGTGGACATTGGACAGGGCCAATGGGACCCCGAGGGAAGTTATTATACTTCAAGCATAACTTGGGCATTATGCTTCAAGCAATGGGACCCAGGTGGCAGGGAATTGTAGATGCAAGGCAACAAGGATGATATGAATAAAGGATCAAGATGGGAACTTAGGCTGTATCCTCTGGTCGCAGTAGCTTCTTGGGACCCGGGTGAAAACAATCAGATTTTGGTCACCTTTAGCTACCACACTTGCTGCCCAGGACTTCTGTTTCAGCAAAACAAATCAATTGTTCACCTTGAGGACAAGGTGAAAGTTTAAGGGGGGAGTATTGTTAGATATGGGCCTTAATGGGGTTAGGCCCTATTAGTAAAGTTAGTAGTTAGTTAGTGGGTGAGTTAGGGAGTTAGTTAAGTGAAATAAGGCGTGTTGCCTATAAATAAGGGGGGATTGAGAGAGGAGGGTATCTTGTGAATTGTATAGGATTGGGGCCTTTGGGCATTGGGAGAGTCCAGACCTCTCGAAAGTCTGGGATTGTATGATCTTGAGTGTTTTGTAATTCAACCTTGCTAATACCCCTTTGTTATCAGTAAAGAGCAATAATAGATTCTGTGTTTCTGTTCATTCTGTCAGTTTACCATCTTTGATCTGAGTCAGTATCTAACAGTTATCCTCACAAGAAAAGCATAGGCGGATATTCCTACAATCTGCTTCTTAGTACAATAATAACGTAGGACAATCTCATAGCAAGCAATGGAAATATCACATACTGCTATGGATTATGAATTTAATAACTCAATTAACATTATACTACTACTAAAAGTTGAATTAAGATTTTAAATTCCTTACCGCTACACTAACTTTTCTGGTTAGATGGAAACACCAGAAACAAAATGTGAAGATGATCTAATCCTATGATCCATTTCAGGCTTGCAACAATTAAGTTTGATGATAAGCAGCATACTAAACCTTACACGATGGTAATCAGCATGGTAACACATAGCAGAGTTCTATGTGTATTACATCAATTCAGACCGATAAGAGAAGCAGAATACTTGCCTATGATCATCAGATCAGCAGCAGGCCTTCGGACAACTGCAGGCCCAAAAATCTTTTCTTCAAATATTCCAGCAACATACGAGAATCTTGTGGATCATGGAACATCTTGAGCAATGAGGTTTCAGCACCTTAGCCAATATGAAGAATGAGAAACTTCGTGATGGTATGGGATACAACACTACCAGAAGTTATTTCTCTCTCCTTTAAGATTAAAAAGGGTATAAAACTGATAACATCCCCCTTAAATCCTAGTTTCAGGCATATTTGTAGCCTTCAGATCAGAAAATTTGTGGTCCACTTCAAATAAATAGTTCACAAGAGCAACACAAGACCTATAGCACTACCATCTTGGTGGGGAAACATACCAATTTCATGAACTCAGCTTCTCAAGCAAAACAATAAAATTGACATCACTCTAAAAGCACCCAAGGTCTATCAAATCAATTAAATTCTTTAGAGCAAGACCAAACAGTGGTGCAAGATAGTTCTATATCTGTAACTGCCCCATCCACATATATTGTACTTCTGGTTTTCCTCAATCAACAGAGCAACATAACAGAAAGCTACATTTTCTCAATAGCAAAACACAAGGCCATTTTACACTGTTACAACTTACAATGCACTACAAATAACCCCACTTCAAACAAAGGCAATACACTTACACCACCCACCCTCCATGCCAGCAAAAAGGAGTAATTACCACCAGCAACTTAGCAGAGAATATAAGAAACAGAGTACTTATATATTTCTGAACTTAAACATCTTGTGCATGCACATATATTAGCTCCAAAACTGGCAACAGCCACCATCAAATGAAACCAAATAAAGTCCCCTAAAATAACTCCTCGTTGAGAAGCCTGCAACTTAATCTCCAAGAACTTAATCCCCAAGAAATGCACATCTTACATATTTGTACAGCCCAGAAGTTATTAGCAACACAAGTCAGTCACAAACTTATATTCCAATAACATGCATGCAGGATGCCTCCCTTGCCAGTTGCAGAACCACATTGAATATCGTAAAATGAAGCCCCCCCATCAGTCCACCCCAACAACACCAGCAATCCCAGGTTAGGTTTATCTGATCTTAAAAATGAGTACATACTTATATTTATCTATCATTCTAACCTAAAAGAAACATACTCCATAATCTCTGGAAAAATGTAACTTCTCATTCTGTCCATTTCAGTAAAGCAGCAAGCATAACCTAAATCAATTGTGCTCCAAGTTCCTCTGGATGTGATCACTGCTCTAACAGATTTCCAGAGTAACAAATGATCCGACTAATTCCAAAACCACACATTCATAATCCTTGACATCAAATGCTTTAAACAACATCAATCATTTAACTGTATTGCTAGGACTGTAACCAGGAGCATTGACAGCAATAATACAAAATAAATATCTACACACAGTCTTCTAATATTGCTAGCATGACAAATTCGTCATACACTGAACTTCAGCCCACATGATTCTGCAAGTGGGAGTTACAAAAGCTCAACATTGCATTCCATGATTCCAGCTCGTGACCAATAGAAAAGATGTTTTTACCCAGAAGAAAGACTTACAACAATAATCAGCCAAAAAAACATAGCAATAATAATTTATGTGTATTAATGGAAGATAGCAAAATTGAAGTCCATCATACTAAGCTGTAAACTATAGTAGCAATATTGCCTCTATGGTAAAATCAAAGCAATACTAAAACGTATATATGCCAGTTTAGGACTAACAATATATCCAGAAAAATGACCAGTGATATGGCATGCAGCAATAGAATGATATCAAACTCCATCTCAGCTATTCCCATAATAGAAAGTCAAAGTGATGGCAAGCCTTTCTTCATCACCAACAGCAATCACTTGAATTTCAACGACGAGTCATGCGAGGCTTCCCGTGTCCTTTCCATGAAGCAGCACCCGGCCTGTAAAGAGGACCTTTCTCCATACCACCCTAGAAAGGAGCACATGAAAAGTAAATGAAACCTTGAAAGATTGAGTGGAAAAATCTAGATTGTAAATTAAGGATGGCACATACCAAATAAACACCATATCCATCTGCATATGGAGCTGGAAAACCCCCTTCTGGGCTGCCAAATTGTGTTCCATAAGGCCCACCTTGATAAATGATGAAACAAAACATTCAAAACATGAAAAAGAAAACCTATTGTAGTGTACCAAACCCCTTAGGCCCAGAAAGGTCAACACCACCGTCAGCCCAACCCATCCAAGTAACATCTCTTCACGTGTGATTCACTAGCTAGAAGGACCTAGAACCTGACACAGTGGCCACCACCTGGATATGCACTCCTATGGTTACATAACAGAATGAGGCATCCCCACACAGGAGGAGGTGAGGACCACTCTATCTGTAATAAACTTCTCTTTCCCTCATAAGGATTAAGGTATATCAGAGAAGAAAAAAGATTCCACCAGGTAAGATTCATTCTATGCCTAAACCCCACACTTCCCTTAGACCTTTACTGACTTAAGCGTTGGAGTGCCTTTTGCAAGTACCTCCCACCATTGTTGGGCCATTGAAGCTATCCGGAGCTCAAGTCCTGTTTGCTCAAGCCTCTCCAAGGGAAATTGACGTGAACAATGGCTTCATATGTGGGAAACTGGTAAAATTATCCCACCCCACCTTTCCTTCAACCATGGTTTCCAAGCAAAAATCCATCCAAACCATGAACATCAGAAGCAAAAACCAGAACCTAATCCCTGACAGACAGGAAGCCTCCATAACTCGAGACCACTCAAAACCAACCCAACCCCACCAATGACTCTACTCTCCTCAACCTAGTGCGTGACTTGCAGCAACAATTGCGTGACTTGAAAATGTCTATCCCCAACCAGGAGGAAAAGGTAGCGGATAATGAACAAGTCTCCCATAAAGAAATCCAAACCCACCAAGATGAACATGGACAAGAAAAACATCCCACCATAGTAGCTATCTCTAACCACCAGAGCCAACCAAGACAACCACAAACCCCTAGCCTATACATTCATAGCCATCCATTCTCAGACTTCATTATGATGGTGCCTTTGCCCCCTACTTTCCTATTAACTTCCACTCTGGAACGGAATAACGAAACTACAGAGCCCCAATAGCATCTCAATATGTTCAACTCCACTATGTTGTTGTAAGGGCCTCTGATCCCATCATATGTAGAGCATTTCCTAGCACCCTGAAAAAAAAATCCACTTTACAATGGTTCTTGTCCTTACCACCACACTCGATTTGTGATTTTCACGAGTTATCTACCAAATTCCTGACCCATTTTTCTACTTGTAAAGCTCCCCAAAAAACCTCGATCAGTCTCATCAACTTTAACCAAGAGAAACTCGAACCTCTGAAAAGCTTCATGGGTTGCTTTAACCAGGAGACGTTACAGATCCAAGGCCTCAGCCAAGACGTCGCGATGCACGCCATCATGGCAGGTCTGCGAGAAGGGAGATTCGCAGACTCTTTGGCTAAGCAACCACCTTTGGATCTCGCTGATCTACGCTTGAGAGCAAAAAAATATATTAAGCCAGAGGAGGCCAATAAGGCAAAAAGAAAGACAGAGATCCCGCCAAAGCCAACGGAGGAAGTAAAGAGCCCCCGAGAAAAGGAGTTCAAAGGAGAAAAAAGGAGGAGGATGGGACCGCTAACCGGCAAGTACAAAGGTTGTACCCCACTAACCATGAAAAGGGATCGATTCTCCAAGAAGTATACAATACTAACTTGGTGAACTTCCCAATGAAGAAGAGGGAACCAAACCTGAATGCAGATCGTAGCAAGAGGTATGACTTCCACAGAGACTACGGTCACACCATGAAAGAATGCATAGCATTGAAAGATGAAATCGAAGCCCCTATCCGCCAAGGCAAACTCGGAAGTTATGCGTACCCTAGTAAGAGAAAAGAAGAATGCATACAAAAGAAGAAGAAGGGAGGGAATGGCGAGACTATTGGAGGAGAAGTTTGACCGCTGACAGGAGGGAGAGTTTACAAAGGAGCTATTCACAACCTCCCCCCAGACAAACACATCGGGATGGGAAAAGGCAGATTTGACCCTTGACAGGATGGAGGGTTCACAAAGGAGGTATTGCGAGACTATTGGAGGGGAAGTTTGACCCCTGACAGGAGGGAGAGTTCACAAAGGAGGTATTCACAACCTTCCCCCAGACAGACACACCAGGATGGGAAGAGGCAAGATGATCGGATCAGAGGGGTAATAAACACCTTCCAGGGAAATTTAATCGGATTCTCAAGCGATACAGTAGAGGTGAAGGGGCATTAGGAATCGCTTACCACCTTAGGCACAGGGAGCCGTGCAAAAACGATAAAAGTTAAGTACCTAGTCGTTAATTGCAGAGCCCCGTACAACATTATCCTTGGTCGACCATCCCTTAACAACTTTGAGGCTATAGTCTCAACCCCCTTCCTGACCATGAAGTTCCCCATTGATGACCACAAGGTCGGAACTGCCCATGCTGACCAAGTTACAACTAGACAATGTTACCAAGCCAGCCTAAAACCCCAAGCCATAACCAAATCCCAAAACCCGACCCCACACCCAACCACCAGATACTCAATCAATATGACTCTTCTTAACCCTCGCCAAAATGATAACGCATGTCCACAACCTGATGGGGAGTTGAAATCTGTTCAACTTGGGGCCACCCCTGATCGGATCACCTAGATGGGAACCTTATTACCTGCTGATTTGACTCAGAGATTGGTTGAGTTACTGAAACATAACGCTGATCTGTTCGCGTGGTCCCCGAAAAACATGCTAGGCATAGACCCCTTCATATCTCACAAGCTTGTCATCAACCCAATGGCAAAACTGGTTGCACAAAAAGAGGAGGAGGGTCGGAGCCGAGCGCCAGTCAACAATAGCAGAACAGGTCAGAGACCTACTGGAGGCAGGGTTGATACGAGAGGTAACATACACAACTTGGCTCTCCAACATTGTGATGGTGAAAAAGGCGAGTGGTAAGTGGCAATTGTGTGTGGATTTCGCGGACCTCAATAAAGCATGCCCGAAGCATTTGTATCCACTATCGAGCATTGACAAGTTGGTAGATGGGGCATCAAGATACAAGTACTTGAGTTTCATGGATGCGTACCCAGGATACAACCAAATACGAATGCACCACGAAGACGAAGAAAAGAAAACATTGTACAAATGACGAGACAACTACTCCCGAGGACATAGAATGTCGCCAGTTTGAGATGTTATTACAGTTGAATCAAAGACTTATATCACCTCGAGCTTATGATGTCAATACTTTTGTTATGTCAATTCACATCGACAATTGTCATAACATTATCCAATATTAATGAATAATCAGTTATTGGTCCATTACTTGCCTTGTTATGATATAATGTTGACAGTTATTATTATCACGACCAACAGTCTACAAGAAGATCTCCATCATCACAAAGCCCGAGCATGGTTCGACTACTCGGGACACTAAGTCGAAGTCTGCCCTTAGTCTCACAAAGCCTGAGCATGGTCTGACCACTCGGCACACTAAGTCAAGGTCCGCCCTACTTAGTCTCACAACGCCCGAGCATGGTCTGACCACTAGGCACACTAAGCCAGGGTCCACCCTAATTAGTCTCCTAAAGCCCAAGGTAGGCTCGCCCGCCTGGCATTTCAAGTCAAAACCAAGGGAAATGTCATCAATTCGTGGATTTAGTCGAGAAACCTCACCATCAACTCAATAAAGCATCAAATTTGGATTGGCAAATTTCAATTACAGTACTCCTTCAACGCACAGTTTGAATCGCGACTTAATTACTGAAAAGACAAAAGAAAGTAGATTCAACTCAGAGAGATAATACAACTTCATTTAAAGACAAACACAGGTACAAAATGAATTGTCTACAAAATAAATACAAGGAGTTAAGGAAACTACACTACAACTACAACTACTTCTTGGTCGTCACCTTGACCGCTCATAGGCTCTCCCTTAGCTCCCATGCCTTCCCCAATAGGAGCCCGATCGGTTTCTCTAGCCTTTGGCTCTTTGGCTCTCCCCTCGACCGGACCTTCAACGTCATCGGCTGACTCAGAAGGGTACTCATCCATCAACTTCCCATTCACAACCACTTTGAAGGGGTCCAATTCCCTGAATTCGAAATCAAGGAATTGAAGAAGAACTTGGGTGACGGCGTTCTCAAAGGATTTCACCATCTCCACAGAGGTCTCAGTCCTAAGGTCATCTGCTTTCTTTTTCTAAGCATTCTCGGACACCTCATGGAAATCCTTCTCCTTAGCCAGCATCTCCAAGGCCCCGTCCGCCCTTTTCTTCTCATCTTCCAAGGATTTTTTTCGCTCCTCCGTGAACCTTTTTGCTTTCTCAGTCGTTACCATGGCCTCAACTTCAAATTTTTCCAATTCTGCTACTCCAGCGGCCAAACGTTCACATTCCTGGTTGGCCAAGTCAAGATCACCCTTCAGATTATTTCTCACACGAGAGAGTGTCTTCCTCCCGGCATGACCGAGCAAGTTCTTCGTGCAACTAAGCCACTAAGGTCGAGTTT
This sequence comes from Styphnolobium japonicum, assembly GCA_023212625.1. Lineage (NCBI taxonomy): Eukaryota > Viridiplantae > Streptophyta > Magnoliopsida > Fabales > Fabaceae > Styphnolobium > Styphnolobium japonicum. Next base: position 4,249,793 of record JALBWW010000007.1, on the reverse strand, counting down.
GAAGAAACCTCTCCCAGTTGTTGCTCCAAAGACGACACCTCCAACTCAACTCAGCTGCTCGAGCCACGCTAGCAAGCCTCAGCCCATGAATCTCCGAATAGCAAAGGAGCCCATGAACCCCACAACATTTGTAAGTTTCCCGATCATGGGTACCGTTGAGGTTCTTATCTATATACTTATCAGCAACAAACCGCCTCTCCCAAAGGGACATCGCACCACCCTCGGAGCCCGAATCAAAATCTTTGAGCAATTGCATAGCCTCAGAAGGGTGCAACCTTCGTCCTTGCCCTCCAGAAGCGCTCAACTGGGCAATTCCCTTAGGGGGAAGAGGAACCCTCGATGCCTTGGGAGCCCTCGCCACCTCAGGAGCAAGAGGCAATGGGACAATTAGCGAAACATCGTCTGAAGAAGGTTCCCACGTCGCACGGTCAGGATTTTTCCTTTTCCAAACAAGGGGGATAGTTGATGAACCGGAAAAAGAGGATTGTGAACCAGCCGAGACAGTGACAAGAGGATCAGCAGAGGTACTCTCCCGCCTTTTCCTCTAGCTGTATAGCCTTCGAAGCTCGGCGTTGCTTGTCCTAACCATATGTCTCTCTACAAAACAGAAAGACGAGTCAAGAAGGAAAAAGAGGCAAGTTAACATACAAATACAATATCAACACTTGAACACTCACTTTGATACTCTACTTGCTTACAACATTCATGAATCAGGTCAAAACACCTAACAATCAGACCCGTATTAAGCAAATCTACCTTAGACCGAGCCTCGTCAGTTAAGTCTTTATACCTAACAGCCTCTACACTAACCAGCCTCCTCGTCCAGTAAAGAGGGAACTTGGCGTCAACCATTCGGAGCCAACATGTCAAGAAATATAGCTCAGCATTCACTCTACCCATTGTCGAATGATTTCAAGCTAGGGGCAGTGTAGTGTACCAAACCCCTTAGGCCCAGAAAGGTTAGCAACATTGTCGACCCAACCCATCCAAGTAACATCTCTTCACGTGTGATTCACCAATTATAAGGACCTAGAACCTGACGCAGTGGGCCCCACTTGGATATAAACTCTCACGGTTACATAACAAAATGAGGCATCCTCGTGCGGGAGGAGATGGGACCACTCTACCTGTAACAAACTTCTTTTTCCCTCATAAGGATTAAGGTATATATATATAAGAGAAGGAAAAAGATTCCACCTTGTAAGATTCATTCTAAGCCTAAACCCCACACCTTCCTTAGACCTTTACTGACTTGAGCGTTGGAGTGCTTTCTGAAGGTACCCCCCCACCATTGTTGGACCAAAGAAGTTATCCAGAGCTCAAATTTTGTTCGCTCAAGCCTCCCCAAGGGAAATTGCCGAGAACACCCATGATGGACAAAAAGTAAGAATAATATCTCTGAAATTGTACTTACATGTGTTAGGGATGTTTATTTAATAATGATTAATGATTTTATATTTTAGGGTTAGTTATTTAGGGACTTAAAATAATTGAAGATATGCCTCTTTTCAGGTTTTCAAATTGAAAGAGTTTCATTTATTCTGTCCATTTGATTAAATCAGAAAATTATAACTCTTCAAACAACCCCTATTGCCAATAAGTTAACTAAAATTGTAATACACGACAAGGAGATATCAAACAAAGGGTCATTAAAGTTCTGCAAAGGACATACCAGCACCCCAATGTCTTCCATCAGCACTAGCAAGTTCAGCACGTAATTTCTCAACTTCCTGGGCCATGGAAACCAAATTTTTCTCTATCGTCTGCCTTTGTTCCATCATCTCTATGTTTGCCTTCTTTTCATAATCCACCATGGTTCTAGAAAACAAAAAAAATCATTATCATCAATTTAAGATAAGAAATGCCTTTTGCAAAAGAGCTTGAAGATAGAAAATGAAAACCCCATTAACAATTGAGTCATACACCTGGCATGCATGAGCTCTTGGTGTAGGCCATCAATCTGAGACCTCAACAAAGGAATTTGTTGATTATCAGCTTGTAACCTTGCAACATCTTGGGTAAGTGTCTGAACCTTCCCTGCAAGATCTTGTCTAAGATTATTAAGTTTCTGAACTTCAGCTCGCAATTGTATAGCCTCGTTCTTCAAGGGTTCAGTTGCCCTCAGATCAGATTCCAACTTCATTCCTTTCTCAATAAGCTCCCTCGAATGCAGCTCTTGTTCAGCACGAATGTCACCAACAGCAAGATTCATCCGACGAAGCTCCTCCTTTGCAGCAGCAAGGTTTCCCTGCAATGCCATTTGGTCCTCAAGCAGCCTCCGGTTATCTGACACTAGCCTCCTCATTTCCACATGCTGCAATTCAAGTTCTTTTTCCAATAGAGCTGGATGAGGAGGTAGAGGCTGGCGCGGCATCGGAGGCCCGCGAATGAAATGCCCTTCAGGCGGGTAGCCCCGCCAGTCATTCATAGCTTCTCTGTGACTGTGACCACGGTTTCTTCCTGCCATTCCAAGTTACCTAAAACTAAAGGGCAAAACGCAGTTACAATACCAATTTACAACAATATCGATATTCTGATAACTGAGCAATGAAACAGAATTTCTTTGACATAATCAGAGAATGAGTGCTGAACAATGAAAGATATGTAGTGACGAAATTTTGAATCAGATACATCAAATTTCTAGGGTTGGTGAGCAACATAATCACGAAACAGACACACGAACAATCATAACAAACAAAATGCAAACACGAAAACCCATTTGGCAGATGCATAAATAGATATGCTTCAGAAGAAGCGAAGAACGAAACCCAATGGCAGGTTTTGACTGATAGAGAGAAAAAGAAAGAAAGTGAAGAAGAAAAGAGTGAAACTTGTGATAAAGGATTCTCCGATGGAAGGAAGAAGAAGAATACGAAGACGGGGAACTGAGCGCAATCGCAGAAGAGAGGTGGGTTCTGCTCAGCAGGGAAATCGAATTTGCAGAGACAAGGAATAGGAATAAGAATAGGAATAGGAAAGTTGGAATCAAATTCAGTGTTTGTGTAGCCAAACGCAACAAGGTAGACACGTACACTCGCCCTTCGTATCTCGCCCTTTGGTTTTGGTCTGCGCAGTCGATGCCATTTACGGCGTCGTTATATTAATCTCTTGTGTTTGTTTACGATTTACATTTCTTTTTTTCTTTCTTGGATTCTTTTATCTTTAGGTAAATTATTGGTATCCAACCGCATGTATTGTGGCACAAGTAGTAGGTATTTGAATTCTTTAAATATGTGGTTAGGGTTCAATTTTTGGCCTATGTGTATAAATAAAAATAAATCTCAGTACTTCAAGAGATTAATCTCCACAATCATACACATGAAATACTTCAGAAACTAAAAAAATTATTAACATTGAACCGAACTATTTTATATGGGGTAATGTTATAGCCATCTCAATTGTTTATTCACATATTTTTATTAAAAGTGTATTGATTTATTTTTTATTTTTAGTTTTAGTTAGATATTTTTATTATCATTATAAAATATATATATATTTTATTCTATTTCTTATTTTTAAAATTTTATGAATGAAATAGAAGAAATAAGATTTTGCTATTTTTATTAATTCCTTCACAAATTTTTAAAATATGACATAAAATAAAAATAATATCACGTATTTATAATTATAATAAAAACATATAAAATTAAGACTTTGCTTGAATAAAAAATTCTTTAACTAATGGTAATTTAGAAAATTAAAATTAAAAGTAATTCATGAGAGTGTCAATAGACAATTACAAATATTAATAACTCCATTGTTCACATGTTACATAAAATGAATTAAGCATATTAGTATATTTAATATTCAAGCATTTTATTCATTATGATTAATTATATGTATTTTCTAATATAAAAAGTCATCATTAATTCATTTATATTAAAAAATGTGACTTTAGCCAATTTGGATCACAAATTAAATATATTTAAATTTTTTACTTAATGTATATTGACCTCCAGCTTCAATTCAATTAAAATTTGTGAATAAATTATTTGATTTATTTATAGCTTGTATGTATGACTTTCAATTTTAAAAATAAAAAAATTATGTGTAGCTATTATAATCTTTAAAAGTGAGATAATATATATCAAAAAAAGGAAAAGAAATTGAAATAAAATTTGTTAGTTAAATTTTTTTATAGATCTTAATAATCTACACATTGGATCTTATATGGGATCACCTCCTAGGCATATGTTACAATCCTTTTCATATTCTTGAGACTAAACTTCAATTTAAGATTTATGCTAATTAAAATTTAAAGCTGATTGAAAAATGTTTTGAATGCTAATACTCTTTTATATTCTTTTAGTGCCTTTTAGAAATTAATGTTTTAATGTTATTTTATTATTACTTTACACATTTTAAATGAGGATGAATGCATTTTTTTTTAATTTATGTGTTAGTTATAAGTTTAATGCATATTATTTGAATTTTCATTTTTTTCCTTTTTATATTTTTTTACTAAACAATTGATTTGTCTAATAATAAATTATTATTATCAATTAACAATTTTTTAATGCATTAATCTCTTCATAAGTAACACTTGTCAATATTTCATATTGTTAAAATTTTAAATCTTTATATGTGACACTTGCCAAGAGTTTGTCAATATTTTAAGTCTTTATATATATAAGAAAATCTTTTTCTTCTTTTAAAGTCCAATATTTTCCTCAAATATTTTAAATAAAATATTGATTTCAATTTTATTAAATGTATAATCAAATGTTATTGACACTCTTAATATTCTATCTAATTTTTTATGAAGTATTTTTAATTATAAATTTTTAAATTAACAAATTAAGTGTAAATAAAGAATAGAAGGATAATTAACTAAAATTTAAATTAAATAAAAAATTATTTAATTAAGACTACTTCAAAAAATTACAATTATAGTAATTAATAAAAAAATATAACTAAACAATTAAAAATGTCAATATCCCACCAACTTATCAATTATCATTAATTTTTAGGGAAGTTATTGGTACTCTTAGTTATGTTTATTTATAATCATCACAAACTACTTTTAATTATTTTTTAAAATTGTAATCAATTAAATTAAAAAATAATAATAATAATAAATTAATTAATATATAAATTTGACTCTCAAACATATATATCATTTAATTTTTTAATTTATCATTTTTCCAGCATTTTGAACTAATAATATAGGCCTAAGAAAATAATTAAGCTAATGTTGGAGTTCTGTGGAAGCCTAGGCCATTATTAGTTCTTACAGCTATGATTGAAAGTTTTATGGTGGGTGGAATGAAATAATATATAATAGAATGAAAATGGATGATATAGAATAAAGTTTCCAAACCGTTGTTTAGATGTTTAATGGTGAAGTAGAAAAAAGTTTGCATACCCTTATTTAAAAGTTTTAGTAGTAGTGAATAGAATGATAAGAATTATAAGTTTATTGTTTTTATATTACGTTTATTTCAAACACAAAAATATAAGAATTAAGGATAAAAATATTATTTCATAACTCATTATATCACTTAACCCCCAATTTGGAGGGAAAGAAAATTTGGGAAATGAAGTAGGATGGAGTCTCTCCGATTTCATTTCATTTTATTTCTTTTATAAACATTCAAACAATGATACTTTTCACTATTCTATTCTATTCCCTTTCATTCAATCTTTTACCACTAATTTAAACATCTCCTAAGAGTCCAAAAGTGATCCAAATCGCCTCCAACTTGCAACATCGATAGTTGCATAATTGCCCCCCATTTGGTAAGAGAGCTGGGATTTAATAGTAGCTTTGTTAGTAGAAAGGGAACTAAGATCATGTTTGGGTCTAAAATTTTAGATCATTTATTAGTAGAGAAGGCATCCCCCTAAAAAAATTGACCCATAAAGGATGAAGGTACCTTTATTTTCATTTTACGTACAATACTCACTTTCCCACTTCATTTATTCAATGTTCTTAAAATTGGACTGAACAGTAAATTGATAAGACTTTTAGTTCAGATTTAACTGTTTAAATCGGATGATATCATAATATTAGTGAAACTTTTGGTTTAAGTTCGATCCTTTAAACTTGTTGATTAAATTGGATGACGTTATAACAATAATTTACATGTAATAATATAAAATATATGAGAATATTTTTTTTATGAAATATGAAAAATATTGATTCTTTTTATAAAAAAAATTATGATTGATCGGTTCAACTAGATTGTTCAACTAAATTTTGATTAATTTTGATCAATTTTGATCAGTCCAAAGTGGTCTGACCGTAAATTTATTTACAGGACTAAACTATAATCATCTAAGTATCTAGTTCATAATCAAACCGATTAGATTATTTAGCCCGGTCCGATTTTAACAATAGTGCATTCATCCCTATCTAAAGTATGAATAAATACATAATTTAAATGGACTTTCAGCAAGTTGTCTTGTGAATGTCATTATTTTATGGGACCCTTAAACTCAAACTATTATTGTCCATACCCACTTAATCATCTTATTCAATCCTGCCCTTCCTCCTCCTCCTCTAAATAAAGAAATCCTCTTCTAAATAAAGAAAGAAAAAAAAATGAAAAAATAAAGGAAAAAGGGTACTCTGATTAAAAAAATAATATTAAAGTGCTCTCCCTTACAATCAACCTTTTTTATAGCATACTAAGTAAATGCCTAATTCATGGGTCCCTCAAAAGGTGAAACTTTCTATTATCTTTATTTGCAAAGACTAATATGCAAGGGGACAAAAAAAGCTTATGAAGCTCCCCACACGTGTGTCCACATTAGCCACCCTGTTTCTGGCCACCCATTTCTCCTCTTCTGCATTTTGTATTTTTCATATGCTGGTTGTACTGTACCAGTATGTAGAAGTTGCTTCATACTTTCTTTGGCCAAGGCAGCTCAAGGTTCCACTCTCCTTACCAAGATAGGCATCCTCCTTTTCATTCTTACTGTGGGGAAGTTCACAATTGTATCTTCTTCGGCATACCATCTGCATGTGAACCAATAAATTGTAAGATGTCTAATAGTCATTGAATGTCATTAACAATATTTTTTATTTAATTATAAGTTTGAAACAAGCTAAGCAGAGCAAAGGATACTTCAGAGGTGCTAGAAAAGAAAATCATAAAAGATGCATTATACTATTATAGGACTGCATATTGTGAAGACCATGCAAAACCTCAATTTTTAGGGTGCTTGACTGATATATTCAAGAGCTTTGTCGACCTAACCAGATTTGACCGACATCGCTCCTCATTGTAGTATCTTTTCCATTTGTAAGGCTATATCTTCATAGAAGCATGTGCAATAAGAATTCAAAACCTAGTCCTAAAGAATAATATAATAATAACACTATAAAAACTTGGTTCACAACAACAGGCAATTTGACTTCAAGCTATATATATACACGTGTGTGTGTGTGTATATATATATATATAAAACAGTGCCAACAGACACTAGTTGAATGTACTTCTCTAATGAAGTAACATTCTTTGTGTCTATGTTGGTCCAGTCTTGTATCGCCCTCGCGCCCCTTTTTTAATGGCTTCTTGGAGATTGTGAGCCATTGTCATCATCAACAAGAAGACAAATACTTTAGAGTGGGGGCACTTCGCCAGTCAACTCGTTTCTATTTTTTATGCCACTAAACTCAAGTAAGTGGAGAAATAGCAGGATGATTCAAAATCCTCTAGCTTGGCAAGTCATGACTCACGTGTACAAACAGTTTGGAGACTTTCAAGAAGCATCATAAATTAGGATTGTTATATGGAGTCCGTTAACACATTATACACCAAAGATTAGGATCAGATGGCCTTTCTGAATTCTGATGGAGTGTGTAAGGTTTTCTGACCCCATAAACCTTACAACTTGGATTTCACCTTTGTCCATATGCAAGAAAGAGACATTAGTCATTGACCCACTTGGATATATATGTGGAATCTATGATTTTCTGTTATCAGATTTAGTTTGAAAAGAGAAAATCAATAGTGGAAATGTTAAAGCAAAGAAAAAGCCCATCTAAACGCCACTTGGTTCCCAGAATGGCAGAAATTTTCATGTCTGCTGTTATGATTTTGCCTTTAATCCTATGTCATAGGGAGAGATTAATGAAGGGGAAGTCCTAAATTTGGGCATGATAACATTCAATAATGACTCACTGTGTTCACTCATTAGAACTAAGTGTAGAATGATTACCTGAATTGAGTAACAAAGTGGTGTAGGAAGATGGAAGCTTCCAACCTGGCCAAGTCAAGGCCTGGGCACAGCCTTTGTCCCCCTCCAAAAGGAGTGAAATTGCAACTGCTCATGTCTTTGTCCTGTAAGTCCCCCATTCCGTCACTTAAAGTTAAACAATAGCATACAAATGGAACAGAAAGAAATTAACAAATAACCAACGAGTAGAGGGTTTCTCTTACTTGCCACCTCCACGGATTGAATTGGTAAGGCCAGTCATAGTTTTTGTCATCTAGATGAACTGATCTAAAATATACAAAAACACACCATCCTTGTGGTATTAGATACCCTTTTATTTCAACATCTTTTATGGCCTTTCGCATGACGCCAATTATAATATTTCCCATCCTCAAAGTTTCTGTAATAACCTGTATAAATAGAACATAATAAATTACTTTAAAATTATGGGCTATTTTCTTTTTCGTCTTTGATGAGGAGCCACGTTTGCCTTACTGTTTGAGTAAATGGCAATGATAAGTAATCGCTCCAACACAAGGGCTCCCCAAGCTGATCTTTTTGCTTCTTAAGCTTCATATTTTCCTCCTGAGGATCATCAAAAGTTGTTTACCAAAAACTAATCAGGGAATTAGTTCTAAGACTTTCTTAAAGCCAATGTTGCATATGATAGAGCAAACGATAACGATAGGTGATATATACCACAACCAATGAGAGTATTCAAAAGCTTTGGCAAATGGGAAGATCCATACGTATGTACCACCAAAACGTTTGATTGCTTACCAATAATTAATGGAGTCTTAGTTAACATGCAGCAGATCAAAACCAATCGACGACTGTGATGTAGGTCCCTCTTTTGAGGGTTCAGAGTCAAATATCTAGTATAGCAAGGAGACAAGGACATAACCCTACTAGCCACTTGTGTCTATTTTTCTAAGAAAAATTCAAAATCTTTGATAACATAGAGGACAAGAAACATAATGGTCACAAAATATGATTTTTATATAATAAAGTAACAAAAAGTTATTCTACCTTTAGACTAGGCCAATAGGATCCTTGTGCATAACCACTAATTAACCAAAACAAAACAAGACTACTTTGAAGTTGACCAATCCTTATTATATTGTGGCAAAATGAATTTCGTTGTAATTGCATTAGAGAAGAGAAGACATGGCATACCGTTAATTGTTGCAAAGCAGCAGGGCATTCTGATAGGTACTTTATAGCTAGAGTCATAAGAACTGGCACCGAGTCCTCTCCTGGAATCATCATATCAATCAAATTATCTGCTATTAAATCATCCGTCAATTGCTCACTTGCATCATTCAGAAGCACATCCACTACATCTTTTGGAACTTTGGAGATGCCACTATTTCTTCTAGCTTGGATAATTCTCTGCACTAATTTGACCATTTTCTTTTTTGCCTGAAACCAGAAATGAAAGTCATAACTCATAATTACTACCAGGCTAAGCATATAATATATATGGTAAAAAAAAAAAAAAATAGAGCAATCTCTTAATGGACTTGCCTGTAAAGATTGATAAAGTTTGGTTCCTGGTAGGTTTATGGGTAAAGACATGAGGCCGGAGATGAATTCCTGAAAATCTTTCTTTAAAAGCTCCATTTCTTCTCCTGGATCCAAACTAATCAATGCCTTGACTAGTACTTGAAAGGCAATCTGGGGACAAAAAAATGCATGTTGGAATCTTATAAAAGAGTATATCATAATTGCAAATCTCATTTTCAATGCAGCATAATTCATGCAGAATGATTATGAACCCCATAAAGACAACTAGGATTTTTACTTTGTAGTCATATCATCTTGAAACTTAAGTACGAGCCAGAGACAACTCAATCGCCAATTATTACTTTTACAACTCACAAAAACATAATGAGAAAGAAAGAGGGTCACTTTGTCATACAACTATGGAGTGGTTAGTTTCATAAAAACAACTTGAACATAGAACAAGTAGCCAAATATAGATTTAAGAGAAGGAGCATCTTTTGTTTTATCTTGCGTCGCTTGGAACTCTTCTCAAGAAGTCACCGTAAGCTTGGAGGAAAAGATAAAAGTTCAAACTTTGTAGATAGATTCTGACCCTTACACCATGTGGGAGAGACAGGCAGACAGAGATGGGCACAAACACACACACAAACACCTGCGTAGACAGAAAGAAGAGAAGGAAACAGAGCTAACATTTTTGGTTTCATCTTGTATGTATACGGGGTAGTCCTCCCTCCACTTTGCCATAGATTCTTGGACATACTTCTGCATATCTCTGGTGATCTGAGCCTTAAGCTGTTGAGACTTGAAGAAAGCTCCAACGAGTCCATGTATTCTCCTTTGCAGGCTTCCATTGATGAGCAAAATAGAAGACTCCCCCATCAACTCCGTGAGAGACTTGGGATAAGAAGGAACGAAAACCTTTGAATCACTTTGCAGTATAAACTTATTAACATCTGCATCCGTCGAAACAATTGAAGGGCTTCCAAATATGTGTGACTTAAACACCTTGCCATACCTGCAAGTTGCAACACACCCAAATCCTTGTAAAAAAACAAAAAAAAAAAGATATAAATTTGTAGATTCAACTGTGTCTGCAAAACCAAGAGATGATGAATCTTTAACACCCTAGATGGCTTTTCTTAGTTACATTCATAGCATCAAACTCTGAAGTTCAACTGAGATATATGGTGGCAAGGCAAGGCAGAACCTCAAGGCTCAAGCTAACATGTTGAGTGAAAAATGATAGCAAAAAAGGCTCATACATGGTTAACCATGAATCAAGCTAAATTGCCGTAAAATGAGCTTAAATCAGTGATACATGAAAAATAATCACTGATGAACTTACATGCGGCGTCGCTTGTCCATGAAACTCTCAGGGCGATCAGAGTAAGCACAAGAAACAAACTCGATGGTTTCTCCGATAAAAGGCCATCCAAGAGAGCCTAATGGAAGTTGATTTCTGTGTTTTGATTTGAGTATAAGTCTGTTCCTGTAGAGGATCACAGTGCACAAGAGAAATGCTGTCACAAACACAATCCAAATACTGTCCATTATTTTCCCTTACGCACGCACGCAGGCTCTCTATAATACTACTAGCTTTGGCTTAAATATTTGTACTCCGTAGTCATATGGTGGCCACAGCCATAACAACGTTTTTTTTTTATGAAAGAGTTGAGAGTGTGCATGTGTGCGTACGCGTGCTAGAGGGAGAGAGAGAGGTTTTGTGGAGTCTGAGCCAACCTTTGGGGATAACTAATCAGCCTAATTATTTAAAACATAAAATATTAAATAAAAAATAAAATATTTAATATCTTAAAATTTTAAAAAATATTAAATACTTATTTTTTAAGTTATTAAGAGAATTATTTATTAAGTCATTATGAGAATATAAAATTATATACATTAAAAAAGCATAACCTTCAAATTTTTTTAAATAATGATATATTCTTTTAACAAATTTTTTTAATATCCTCTTAATTACTTATAATAAAAAGCAATAACAATATTTAATATATTGATAACTTAAAAATTATTTAATATTTTAATTTTTAAATAATTAATAAAACTATTAAGTTAATTGTTTAGGGAGGATATAGGATATAGAATTATTCATTCTTTTATTCTCAAACAAAAGAATTTTTACTGTCATCTATGGACTTAGCTGGGTCAATAGTTTCGCTCTGAATCGGGGTGGGAATGTCGGTGTCAGATCAATAACTTATTATCTATATCACAACTTCCAAGATGGGTAGAACCATAAAATAGACCCATGGATAGAGCTCATAAATAAACACTTAATTTGATTAAAGTTGGTTTGGTTTTCTAGCTCCATTATGATTATATTTTGATAAGCTCAAATAACAAGCTTGACCTGAAAAGGGGAGTGATTTATATAGTTACTATATGTTCCTGACAAATGAACGTCATGCACCTTCAAACTGATAAGAAAATACACTAGATTTCATCATGCAATTTAAAAAGTGTAAAGAATTTTACACTAAGTATGACTGTCATATGTTAAAAAATAGTCAAAAGTTTTTACTGGAAGTGTAGTGTAAAAAATTGTACACTAATACTGTATCAAATTTAACCCCCAAAAAAAATGTGGAATATAGTAAAGTAAAGTGAGAGAATAAGTTTTTTATATCTTGAGATCGTGAAATTTTAAGTGTTAGTTTATGATTTTGTTTCATACACAATTAAGAACATCAGAAAGGCATGATTGTTCTTGTAGCACATTGGATTAAGGCGTCCCCCCACCCTCCTTCCTTCCTTTGGCGGTGGCAGTTGGGTAACCTCGTGCCTTCATGTGAGACTCAATAAGTCCAACCACATTGCTCCATCATCATCATTCCCCGCCTCAAAACTCCTCTCTCTCTCTTAAAAATTATGTCCAAATCCAATCTTCCCCCAACCTCTCACGTTATCATCATTTCCACCCTTTCTCATATTATATGCTAGAGGCCACATGTGCTTTTCCTTCTCTTTACCAAAATTACTTAAATGAAATGTATTGGGGAGTGGTAGTATATTATTTTAATTGGACCAAGCAAGAATAAGAGTGCCAAATTTGTAGGAAAGCAAGTATTTAAAAGTATATCATCTGTTTTCAAGGAGAAGATTTCATATGCATACCCAACTTTGGTTAAGCTTTTATAAACCTTTCTTTGACTGTTGACAGTAGTTCTTTTTTATATTTTTTAATATTAAGCGTCTAATTCAACAATCAACATTGATACTTAAATATCATCATAGTAACAGGGATTATTCGGCGCTCTTCCTCTCTTTCTCTCTCTAGTTTGTGAATTTCATTTAATTATTAGACATCATCGATAAGAATCACAGAAAGAAATTCAGATACATTTGTATATTCTCTTGGGAGTTTGAGGAACTTGGACCATAAACTAAAAGAATGTATGTTTTTTTATAAAAAAGACTAGTAGTTGAGAAAATAACCTATGGTATTTGGTAGTTGGCTTCATAATGGAAGCTTGCATGCTGTGGGAACCCGATCAGTCTGCACAGTGCCGTGTCCACATCCTTTTGGGGAATTGTGCATGCTTGCATTAGGCCCATGTGGATCTCTAGTCAACACTCTCAAACATGGAGAATATGCTCTACTTGGAAATTGGAAGTAACCAATGAGATCAAAGAAAGACAAATTGACGTTAGAGAAAGTTCCAATGTATACCCATAAAAGGATAGACCAGCTCAACCGGAAGGATATTTATTCACAAAACTGACCCTACTACAAAAGCTGCAGGAATGTAGAAAACCTCCCTTCTATTTATAAGGAGTAGATATGAGATTCTATTATAATGGTGTGTTCCACCAACTCATGCGAAAGAACCTGAATAATGACAGATGTTATATGCCAAGATCCTTGCAGAACGTTTGTTATGAAAGGAACTTCCAGTACATACTCTAGATTCCATCAAAGTTCATTGCGGTTGCAGGCTTTAATTTGTACCAGATCTTAATGCTTTTTAAGTTCACCTAACCTAAGCACGTACGCCCACCAACCTCTGAACTTCCCATGTGCTGATGGCTCTACCTCAGATCTGTCTTCTTTCACAAAACAATCTATTGAAAATACAAATGACATCTATACATAACAGAATAGTAGCATGTTTTAGACCTATGAGTGGAGCAACCAGCTAACTAGTATTATACGTCAATTGCCATCAACTACTTGTACTACCGTCTAACCACAAAGAACCAGAGCCCAAATTTTGCAAATGACAATATAGGACATCAGGGTGATCTCAAGTATCAACAAATGTACAATCTAAACTTCATCATCAACAACAAACAAAGTAAGCAGAGAAGATAAGCATTGCAGGAATAAATTCAAGTACATTCGTATTCAAGAACTTTTGTTTCTTTGTGGAGAAAGATAAGAGGAACATCATCATTAGATACTTGGGATAGATTTTGCCCTAATATACTTTTTAAGTAAAGCTTTCTCTTCATCAATTCGCCGTTTCTCCTCTGCATCTTTTGGTTTGACCTTCCTCTTCTCTTCCAATATCCACTTGAAGAGTTCACGCTGTTGGTCCTCTGGAATTGGTTCTCGTTTGATCACAGGCCTTGTAATGGGTTGTGAGGACACAGGCGTCTCAGCAATATGAGCTGTAGCATCTTGTTCCTCCACACCAGTATCTTTCTTCTTTGTCCTCATAAACAAATAGGCTACAGAGTTCAGACAATCATCAATCCAGTATTAAGCAATAAGAAAAAGATAGGTTTTTAACAATATAACTTTACTCAAGCAGACAAGATTTTGGGATCATAAAAACAATACGAATAAGGTCTAATAGACTAGAAACTATAACATGCTAGCAGAACAGAGCAGTTACTCAATCAAAATCTATTAATTCTCCTCTCATGTTAATCTATTGAATAATCTTGACAATCATTTTCAGTATATTCCAGTTACGTGAAACGTGAATACTTAATTGAGAAGCCAAACATGAAGCTGAATTTAGCTAAACTGCAGTTAGAGAATAAACTAGTTACAAGAACCATCAAAACCTTTTGCTACTCAAGTTGATGCGTACAACGCTGGGTATGATTTAAAATTGGTCACTCCTATTTATTCCTAAACATTTAACCCTACATGTAAGCCATCAGAATATGAAGCGCAAAGAATATTGGTAAAAGTGACAACTAAATTTTTTAAACTAACTTCAAATTTCATATTATCACGACAGAACTGCAGCCATGCATAATTTTACAGCAAATACTAGAAGATTGGCCAGCTAGTATATATAAAATAATACAAGAAATCTGTACTTTATATGCCTTTGATCTTAGACCTTTTATCCTCTATCTTAATCAATCAAGTATAGGTGAAATTAACTGCATGTATGGTTTCCCACTGAGCTTAGAAACACACAAGCCAAATCACTCAGTCATCTTCCATAAGATCTGTGGCAATTACTCTAACATTACATTTGAAAACATCCATCTGGTGAAAAGTATTGCAATTTAGTTTTTCACATTATTTATTTTAGTGAAATTATTTACATGGGTTGATGTATTGATAAATTATGAAATTATAAATTTATAATGACTACAGGAGGTTGGAATCTGAAATCCAGTCCCAATATGATTAAGATATGAGCATGATTATTTCTGTTTCGTCAAATCTTGATTCAACAAATCAATATAAAGAAAATGATACATTTTTAAAAATAATTGTGAAATCAAAACCACAAAACCAAAACCCCATTTCATAAATTTCCGCATCACCAACAACGGACAAAACCCCAAACGAAAAAACGAATTTTTTTGTTGTTGTTGCTGTGAACCAAACGGGGCGAAGAAAAATCACCTCCGACAGCGAGATTTACAGTCAAAAGCATAGGCCAAAGGAATTTGTAGCGCCGAGAAAACGGTTCCTTGGGCGGCGGCGGCGGAGGAGGAGGAGGAGGAGGAGGAGCAGTCGTAGGTTTCCCCATCGCCGACGAGGAAGACGCCGTTGAAGGCGGCGAGGAGAAGTCGTTTGGTTTATGTGGCCCTCGAAATTGCTTCAGTTGCTCTGTTTGATGGCAGCAACAGAAGGGAAATGAATGAGATACCAAAACCCACCACAAAGACAGCAACTTGGAACCAAAAATAAGAGATTCAGAAGAAATCGATCGCTTTCACAAATTTTCTAGAAAGAGAGAGAAAAACAAACAAACAAACAAACAAACTTTTTGGGGAAGAAAGTAGAAAGAGAAGGGTAAGGTGACCTTTTCGGGGCTTGTTGGTGTACAGCTTTGGACCTTCTTCACTCATTGTTACCTTCTTCCACCATGCACCACTGTTGCCAATGCTAGTAATAGGTCTCGTGTGCTTCTAAATTCTAATGTCACAGACTCACACTCAATACTGAGTTCTTCAACTTGGCACGCAAGCATGAAGCTTATTTGCCCGTCAATTTGTTTTTTTTTTTTCATAACACTTTTTCAATTTTTTTTATATATATAATTTTAGAATTTTAAGATATGTCAATTGTTCGTATTATTGGCTTGTGAAATATTGTTAGATGAATTTAAATATAAAATTGATAGTATCAAGAAATTGAGAGTAATTAAGAAGTTTCTTTTTTTCTTTTCATAAAGAGAGTATGTGCATGAATGTATAAATAATTTATTTAAAATATTTAAGAATTGGATGATGATGATGAAACAAAAGAGGTAAAAGAAAAAGGCAAAAGAAAAAAATTGAGAATGCGGCTATGTTGGATCATCTTTAAAGATTTGTAATCTGTTTGTTTCAATCTTTATTAAACTCAATTAAAAAAGTTATAATAGAAGAGCGAAGAGAAACGGACGTTTGTTCATTGCCTAATAATAAAACAATTGTGCCTTTAAAAGGTTAGGAGACTTTGATCTCCTATGTTTTTATTTATGAATGTTACATAATTTAAAATGTAGAAGTAATTTTTATACTTTTGTTTTCCTCGCAATATAAAATTTTAAAGTTATGTCACTTAATATATTACGAGGCATGTAAAAATCAAATTTTTAATGTAATTGAGAGAAATAAAATCACCTTAAAAAATGTGTTATTAAAGGCTAAGTGTCTTTTACCTTTCTTTTCTATATAATATGCGGATGTAGCTTGAAGGTGAAAGTAGTATACTTGTTTTCGTTCCTTGAACCCCAATTAACCAAAACTTGTGTTAGCAGATGTGCAATCACATATGACTCGTGTAAAATTCAAAATTTTCAATCTTCAAGGAAAGGATTAAGAAGAGATGGACAAATTTTATAATGTGTACACTTACTTTCTATGATTAAAAAAAATTCAAATCAAAGGTCTGCTTAGTAAAGGGAAATTAGATTAATTTTTATTTTAAGAAAATAAATTTGGCAATCTTTGGTTATAAGATGTCAGCTTCTTTCAATTTTATAAATCAGAGTGAGAGTTCGGAACGGGAGAACACATTATTCTTACATGGAAATGGATCAGTCAACATCTCCGTGCTTCTCAAAGTGTAGAATAGCTCACCAATTATGCGATTTGATTAGTCAATTGTATTTCGCTAATTCCTTCATTACATCATATTAGCTTGGCTTTGTAGCTTTCGTCATTCAGCCAAAAGAAAGAAAACCATTTGGTACTCAACGTATTTTCAAGCTCATTTCATTTTCCTTACGATCCGTGAGCCATAACAAGGAAAATCAATGCACTAATTAAATTTATCCTCGTCTCCTGCAAAATTATTTGTTGTGGTATGAACTATGAAGTATAAACAAATGTTTGATGGTACATGTTTTATGGACATTTGAACGAAATAAATTGGGAAAAAAGAAAGTCTAACAAAGAAGAAAACTGAATTCCTACCACTATTCTTACCAGTTAATGCTAATTTGCAAGTAGGACAATACAATAAGTCAGTAGTAACATCAAGGACACGATTCTGGGAGTTGCCTCCATCAGTCAACTTGCTCTCCAACTCCATCAATCAGCTCCATAGCCGAGCACTGCCATAACCCTTCCCACGGTCTTGGAAACCTCTGTGACCTGATTGATTGTTGTAGAAATATGAAGGAGAATTTCATGAATCAAAAGTGTGCAGCAAATAAGAAGGATTCTACAAATACAGTATGTTACAATTTTGAACAAGTCCCCCTCCCCACCATTCTAAATTTGAGCCCAGATGATCCAGGCACTCCTACGGTTACACACCATTCGCTTAACAAGAATTCAGGATAGCTCCCTCTAAATGTTAAAATACAAAATCATATGTGAAAACTATTCTTTTAGTATTAGTTGTTACGTGCTCTAGGTGAGAACTCTCAAAACATAACTAAATATATATCGAAAGTCCAACGTCACCCTGGCATAATTAAGGCCAAAAACCAAGGGTGGTGAACCAATAAATGTAATATGTACACGCTAACCCAGGTTATACTTGGGTCCAGTCAACTAACCTGAAGGCAGAGGTGGTGCACCGCATCCCATGGCTGCCAATTCAGGACTCACTTTCTGTCCAGCTTCCTCAAGTATGATTATAAGTTCCTTTGCAAATCTGGCATTAGCAGCTGTGAAGAATGTGTATGCAGTTCCTTTTGCACCAGCTCTCCCAGTCCGCCCAATGCGATGAACATAGTCCTCTAGTGATCCCGGGAAGTCATAATTTATCACATACTTCACATCCTTCACGTCTGACAGTAACCAAACAATAGAAAGGATCAAGATACACAAGCACAGCTACTGGTGTAAGTTTAAAAGTGACACTTCCTCTAGCAATTGTGCAACCAGGCACAAAAGACACCTCTTAATACAAAGAGTTGTTCCTTACACAGCCTCAGAATTTTTTTTTGGGGATACAAGGTTAGATTGATATGCACAAAGGATAGAATTCAATGGTTTTACCAATAAAAAATAGAACTTGATCACAATAGCTGCCTTTTGCTATTTAAGTCACAACAGAAAGTTAAGACTGACTAATACATGATATGAGATTGACCACCAGCAGTAGAAGGCAATTCTAACTTAAGAAGGAAAACAAAAGAAAAATTAAGCAAAAAAGTATTTAAAATATAAGATTGAAGGAAGCTAGGACAACAGTAATTTAATATTAATATTTCCTCTTCAATAAAAGTACTGAATATTCCCACAACTGGAGTTATAACACTACTTCAATTTCCTCTACTGAATAAGAATTATCTGCCAAATAATTAAGTAAGCACAAGTTTTTGTACCTAAACCGCGAGCTGCAACATCTGTTGCAGTCATTATAGGACTCTTTCCGGATTTAAATTCTGAGAGCACCCAATCCCTTTCTGCTTGACTTTTATCTCCATGAATTGAAAGTGCAGGCCAGCCATCCATGCGGAGCTGCCTAGTGACCTGATCACATCCTTTCTTGGTATCCATGAATATCAGTATTCGGCTGCCGTCCATAATGTCTTCAAGCAACTTCACCAATCTGACAAATAGGATGACTCCATTAGGTGGTCCTATGTGATGAGGTGTTAAATACTGGGGGAATGAAAATAAGGTAGAACGTATCCTACTTATCATATTTCTGCTTTTCAGAAACAATGTCAACATATTGCAATATTGCATGGTTAGCTTTTAATTCCGCAGAACCTATAATTACCTGCACAATGCTTACAGAAATTGTTAATTCAATCTTCAATATATACATAAGGTTCTTGCAAAATACAATACCATACATAAACAAAATCACACATCTTCCTTAAAAGACTATAAATTTCAGAACAAAACCATTTCAACATACTGAGGAATGAAATTAAAAAAGACAATAACATGTCCCAACATGAAAAATCTTACTTTGTATGGATTATAAAGGAACTTCCTTGCCAATTGTTCAACCTCCTTTGGCCAGGTAGCACTCCAGTACAAAGTTTGACGGTCTGGACAAATATACATAAAACAAAAACCAAACAATAATCAAGAATAAAGAAATTTTAATCTGCAGCTTCAGCAATCTGTCTTTTCTAATTCGACTCAGATTGATTGCTATGAGCTAATCTGAATCATAACGAGAAGCAATGTGGAGCAATGTCTGATAATTTAATCCAATTTGTGCTTCTATCTGAATGGCCCACCAGTTGGAATCATATTATCACATAATTGACTAACCATGCAATTAGTTAATCAAAGTAAATGATTAAAATTTTGTAACAAAGTCATTGCAGTTGACATGCAATAAGTCAACATACATGAGAGGAGGTCCGTGGCTACTTTCAAAAGATAAACTTTTCTCTAATAAATGGGTGCAATTTATCTAAAAAAATTAACAAAACAACCAAAAGGCTACAGGCAACTGAGTTATGTTTCATGTCCAGAAGGTTTGAGTTTTCATTCTTCATTAAATTTCATTTCATTTTTCTCTTCTTAGGAAGATTCAGGAATTTATTAATTGTGCTATGTCAAATTGTCCACCGCTGACTTTTTCCATCACCCAAACAGTATAAATTTATTCAAGGCAGCCCCATACCAAATTGATTTCCAATCCATCCTAAAATTCGTAGTTAACAATAAGAAGGCCGCCATTAATTTGTCCACAAAAAACACCACAACCTATCTTTCGCAGTGCATAACAGAAGTCAACCCCCATAACTCACTTCAAAACAAAATATGTGTTGGGAATTTAAGTGTGAGTGAAGAAGTCCAACATTGGAAATGAATGGATTAATTGAGGAACATATAAGTAGAATGACCTGTGGACCTAATGCCTTAAGGTTTTGGATCAAAATGTGGCGTCAAGCCCATAAGTGTGGTTTCTCACCAAGCCCATGCAAGGAGATCTCCCTAGTGTTTTAGGCTCCCCCCGAACTAACAATATGAAACATATCTCCCAAAGAGTGGCTGCTAGGAGCATTTGGGGTAGGCTAATTGAGGCTTGGGTTTGTTCTCAAAATATGGAGTAATTTCTTCTTCTCCGCTCATAGGGGTAAGGCTGCGTATGTTTGACCCTCCCTAGGCCCCACAATGGTGGGAGCCTTGTGCACTAGACCACCCTTTTTGTTACTAAATGAAACTTGTCATAGACTAGCAGCTTAGCAAGAATAGTGAATTGTGTGGATGAGACATCAAGAAGTGCAACTTGTCTATGCCAAACAATACTTATACTACAATATTATGCCATTTCTTGAAATTTTACTATTTCAAAATATTGATCACATAATAGAATAAAGTCAACCTGAGAGACAATCTTCCGTATCTGAGGATCAAACCCCATGTCTAACATCCTATCAGCTTCATCCAATACAAGGTATGTGACCCTCCGCAAGTTCGTATGATTTGACTCGAGCATATCAATTAACCTTCCCGGAGTGGCAATTACAATTTCAACACCTAACCCCAAAAGTTAACAGAAGCATAATCAAATTCACAATTATGAAAAAGAAAAAAAAACTGTACGAGGTAACAATAGATAGGTAAGTTATTTAACCCAAGTCATGGATTTGCATACTTACTTCACCACATACCTTTCTGGAGATCACGCACCTGAGGTCCCTTTGGAACCCCACCATAGATGCATGTACTCTTAATCCTTGATGATGCACCAAATTTAGTAGCCTCTTGTTGTATTTGGACAGCAAGTTCACGAGTCGGAGCCAAAACTAACACAATTGGTCCATCTCCAGGATCTGAAAATATTGTTAGTGAATTATTAGACCGACAGCAACCAAAGGTAGCAGAGACAAAGATAGGAACCCTTACATCTAATATGAAACCTAATCATCTCAGTCGTTTCCTTATCTCCTTACCTAGAATTGGCTGAGCATTAACATGCACTATGGCAGGCAACAAGTAAGCAAGTGTCTTCCCTGATCCTGTTTCTGCAATTCCTATCAGATCACGCCCCTTCAAAGCCATTGGCCAACCTTGAGATTGAATGGGTGTAGGTTCGACAAAGCCAGCTTTTGTAATTTCTTGCAATACATATTCTGGATTAAATCAAGCTTGTAATATCATTAGACTGTTCGAAACACGGCATCCCATAATCTCATAGAAACTTTTCTCAAGATAATAATACAAGTCAATTAATTTCAAACAAAATGATCTTCTCCTTTCTTTTGGGACTTATTTTCTCTAAAGTGGAAGTTTTGAACACTTCAATCTAATGAAATCAGATACTGTCTTCTGAATAAGATAAGCCAATTGATTCCTCAACCATTAGGGAAACCCTTTTAGCACACTTTTTGCTTGGCAATCATACCCATAGAACTAATCCTTGAACTCCTACACAATCCCAAGCTCACTACACCATCGAAGTACTACAGTTAAAACTAAAATCCAACAAATCAGGATTATTATGATCAATAATCTCACCGAATTACCAGCTCTTGACACGGTTTTGTGCAAAATGAAGCAAATGAAAAACCTCAAGCAATAAAGAAAAGAGGAGACATGCACTCAAAGCTGAACAAGGTGCAAAACTAATGAAACAAAAACTAAAAGGAACAGAAACCATGTACCTGGAAAACCAATATCGTGAAAGTTCTTGACAGGTTTTGGGACATCTCGGCCTTCAACAGATATTTCCCTCAGCTGCCGGTACTCATCAACCTCTGCCTCTGTCATTGCCCTCACTGCTGGTGATTCAATGTAGAAGTTTTTCTCAAAATGAGGCAACCCATCCAAGTTCAGTTTCCTAGGAGACCCACCTTCATCATGATCCCTCCTGCTTGATGAAGAGTGTACTGAACCACCATACCCTGTGGGTGCACCTAGCCCGGAATCACTAAGAAAACATACAAACCAATTCAGCAAAACGTTTTAACCAAACATAGGATTACCACATTGAAGCAAAAGGACCCTCACAAAAACAAAACTTTAAAAAACAACCATGAAAACTAACATAGCAATTGAGTGATGGAATGAGTTTATTGACATTGGAACATTCAGTTAAGCTACCATAGGACCTAACATGAACTAAACTAGCAGTAGTTAATGTTTTCCCATGAATAAACCTTAAGAATTTACACTTCAACTAAAAAGAATATTGATTGGGAGATAAAAATTGGGGATTACTGAAGTTGTCAATGTCAACTATAGCTAAGCATATGAATTTTTGGCTAAATGGGCATGCAAATTAAACAAAACTAGGCAGTGTACAAAAAGATTAAGCATAAAAAGGAAACAAATTTGATTAGAACAGAAAATGGGCATGTCTGTTTGGGAGGGAAATTAAAGGAAGAAGGGAAGAAACTGTGTCTGTCATGAGAATAAAACGGAAAGGTGGGTGGTGCCACAGGCAGCGGTTACCTCCTCCGGTCACGGTAGGAAGTGGGGTCCACGGAGCGGCTGTCGTAGCGGCTCATGATGCTGCCGGTATCTCAATATGGGAATGGCTAGCTTGCCTTTGCTTTTCCTTTTACAAGCACACTGCTTCCTGCTGTGCTGGAGCTCCAGGAAGGAACAAAGCATGTACAGTTTCTCTCTCTACCTGTTTCTCTATTTGGGCCGGGCCGAAATAGTTTCATTTATGGAACAGCATAATCTAGCCAATACAATGTTAAGAGTTATGACCATTGATTCATTGATCATTCATTGTGTAAGGTGTCAACATATGTTGGTTCACTTGAAGTGATAATTGCCTTTTCTTTTCTTTCCACTTTTAGACGGGCAGGCTGAAGAACAATGGATAAAGATGACTTCAATTAATCAATCTTATTGAATGAAGATTTAGTTCTATGATATCCATTGTAGTTATATTATTCTGCAAAATCTATCCTAACACATTGACTTCCCCTTTTGCTTATTGATGGGAGATGCTGTACCACATTCCAACCGTATTCCTTGCCATGATAGAGATCTGAAGCCTTTTAGGCCCTTCCTAATGTAAAATTGTTGTACAAAGGTTGCGGTCTCGTAGTTCGTTGGCAACGAAACTTTGGTTCTTTGTCATGGATTTGTGTAAAGGTTCCTCATCATTGGCACATGTGCCTTATTAAAATTTTGCATTAATTTGGTCAAGTTGATAGGTTCATGTGGGATTTAAGTTAAATTCAAAATACATGGATCCCCCCTCCCCAAAAAAAAAAAAGAAACTATGTTTTTTTTTTTTTTTTTGAGGTAGAATACAAAGGGCAACCTGACCAAGATAGTTATTTGTAATATTTCTTTGGAATGAAGACAGATGAGGACCTTAACCAAAAAGTGAGCAATGTAGTCCATTTATGTGATTATTATGTCTAATATTTTGTAATTAATTAATTATAAGTCAAACCAAATTATTCAACATGAAGTTGCTTTTAGCTCCCTCCCAATTTCTTTTTGTCTAGTCTTTTGAGATAAAATTACCTCTTGAAACCGACAATATTTTTCTTTTTTCTATATGCATGTTACAAAAATGTGATAACCAATAAATCAGTTCGTAGTTGTCGGAAAACTAGAACTGGTTCTGTTTTACTAGCAACCCTTCTAATTCGAGAAGGGCTATAAACAGAACATGGAAAAAGTTTGAAATTATTATAAGTTTCTTGATACTTAGTGTATTTATGAACATTACAATAAATTTTATTTCAATATATGCAATTTTACAACAAAAAACAAAGGAAAAAGAAAAAAAGAAAAAGGATATGCATGGTGCAGTAATCAAGAGCACATAGGTCATAGAACTTAACAATTTTAGTTAATTTTTCATGATTCTAAAAATCGGATTAGACCAATTAGCACATAGGTGATAGAACTTAGCACTTTTAGTTAATTTTCCATGATTCTAAAAATCATATTCGATCGGTTAATTTAATTGGTTGAATTGGAATCAACTACTCGCATTTGTTTAGGTAAGTATTTAAACCGTTCAACATGAAAACCAATTAAAAATTGGTGAACCAATCAATCTGTTACAAGTCCAAATGGTTGGACGGTCTAATGATTTTTTAAAATTTTGGCAAATTTAAAACGACATCGTTTTGAGTTATTTTTTTTTTGCACCTAACTAAAACTGTAGCGTTTTGGCCTATTAGGGCATTTTTGCATGAATCCCTAGTCCTTCCCTTCCCAATTTTGGCATTTCTCCATTTCTGCAGGTTCTGCACCGGCGCCACCTGCCTTCGCCTGCTCTCCGGTGAGTGTTTTCAACCTCATTTCTGCTGGGTGCTTAGTGATGGCAGGCATTAATATCATGATATGCTTTGGCGGCTGGTCCATTAATCTAACTAATGTGATAGCGTTTCTTTCATATAAATTTGTCACTTGAATCACAAGCTTGGGCCTTGGAGATATCATTTAGCATGGTGTAGTACACTAGTACTCATCTAGATCAGATCTTTTATAAAAGTACAGAGAGGCATGTCTCTTTTATTTTTATGGTAATGATACAGATCGAGAGAGGGCTACTTGACCTCTTCTTACCCTGTCATACTATAATTTGCTACTTGGCAGGCATATCTCTTTTATCAATTTTTTTTTATTGTTTTTTTATAATTTTTATTTATTTAATATATATATATATATATATAATTGAATAAATATTTATTTTAGTCGTCAAAAGATAAATGATCATCAGTTTGATCTTTTAATAATTTTTTATATTAAATTAATCATTTTAAATTATCATTTTAATGCAAAAATAATATTAAAGAGCTAATTTAATGTAAAAAAATAATATTAAAAGAATAATGTAATATTAAAAATTAATATCGATATACTATTTTGATATATTTATTATAAAACACTAATAATACCTATATTTTTTAATAATCAAAATAAATATTTACTCTATATAATTATATATATATATATATATAAATTTTTTATTATACTTCAACCACGTTTCAAATTCAGCTGAATCATTCTAATTTAATATGACTGGTTTAGTTTTTAGAACCTTGTAATTTTTCTTTCATATTTTAGTTCTACAAGTAAGATTTTTATTTAGAGCTGTAGTAGCTTAAACATAAGTAGTACCCCCCCCCCCTCTCCCCAAAACTGATTGTAAATCGAAGTGTACCTAGTCACTTGCAGGGACACAACTAATAATAAATAATCTCTCTTTCTATATACGTGCTTAATGCATTTGATTTCTTAAATTTTATCCACAAGGGTCTTTAAAGAGAATGTGTGATAGACTATGGATGCAACATCATGGATAAGGCAACTGGATAATGACTCAAAAAGAGGCCCTGAATGCCATCAGCTGAAGTAGTAAATGCATGACTGCTCATTTGGATCAGGTAGGGGAGGACGGCCATCCAGCCAAAGCTTTCTGGATATGTTACAATAAAGGGCCTTGCTGAATATGTGATGTGGCATTCCTTTCAGCAAATATATATATATGGCATTCCCATCACATAGGCAGATAATCTGTCTGTTTCCTTCTATTGAGAGATTTTTAGTTACATTGGCTATAAGACAATCCTCTTACACTGTATCATTGAGTTTATCACGTCAGCTATTCTCTTACATCCTTAATACCTAAGAATCTCTTTTCCTTTTATAGTGCTTTGCCTGAAAATGAACCAATTAATCCTCACCTTAAATTGAATTTACATCCAGCAAATTAGCAGCAAACTGCTGCTCAAAATTAAATGGAGCTGCATGCGTGAACCAGTTGAGCTAGTAAAGTGTCTTGCGACAGTGCTATTTAAGACTGAATCATACAAGAGAGAGGAGGGTGTTAATGTTTTGCCCCTGATACGTATTCCACGTTTATGGCCCCAAAAATAAAAAAAAATTTGAATTGCATTTTAGATCATATTTATGCAACTTTATGATATCAACATAAGATTTGGACCAAGAACTTAGTAACATATTTAGAAAAATAAATATAAAGTGGAATTATTTTGTGTGTAGAGGATGATTGGCTTATCTTTTAATCTTTGTATCCTACATCACTAAGTACTATTCCTGCTGCTACGTATTACTTAACGATAGCTGCTGACTGTATTGGATGAAAGCAAAAGTGTTACCTTGTGTAGAAATAGTGATTGGAGTAGGGACTTGTTCAAATATAAATAAGACTGAGCGTCATCCTCATCCTCCAATCTCTAATAGACCTTTTGGTGAGGGTATTTGTTTAAAATCCGTTGTTAGCTTAAAGCAATTAATGCATTTTGTGCAAAGAGAAGCTGAAAGAAGCCGAAACATGTCCTACAAAATGCATGCTCTTTTTACTTTTCATAAAAAAGTGAAAGAAAGCTTCATGAAAGTGTAGGATTAGTGTCATTTGGGATGGTGGTCCAAGAACTAAAGTAACATGGTAAGTCCCTCTATCCCACTAAAAGAAGCATAAAATCGTGGTGATAAACACTAGAGCTAGCTTATAGTTCACACTCTGTTGGACGCAATATTATATCTATGTTCGGTTAGTTTGGTTAATTGGACACATGGTACATGGTGGCTCTGTCTTGTTAGTCAATAAGAAATGACATTTAACAAAAATGCACAACGTTTGGAACATGGGATTGGCCCCATCTCAACTTCCAAACAACAGTGCAAAAAGAGTCACGGAATAAACAAGTCGCCTTGAGTTATCTGTAAGCAATTAATTTGGCCTAGGAACTTCAAAACTTCGAGGAAAAGCTTATTTGAAGCAATGGTAGTTGAACCAAAAATGTGCGTGTACTATGCCAACTGGGTCTAACCACTTTCAGATATTTTAGTGTCAAACAAGCTTAACCGAAAGAGGGCCTGCGGATTTTAGCCAGTACATCTGTACATGATATGTTTCCAGGCTACAGAAAAATAGTTTCTATGGAGAAACAACTTCCAATGATGAAAAAGAGTTAGGCCAGGTTCATCATATTCTATCTTGAACTGCACATCTTTTCTTTCACAAATGATAAATGAGTTAGGTATAGTATAATTAATGACAATAGAATGAGAAGAATAAGATAAGCTCAAGGTCATATAAGCATAGAGTAATGACAGATGCATCTTAATTACATGCAATAGAATAATGGTATGATCAAAGATCACAAGAATATGGAGTGGAAATTTATTATTAATGAGATGACAATGACTTGGGTTTCCTTAGTTTTTTTGAAGGAGATTGATGCAAATGTCTATCTGCCTGAAAGGGGATAAGAAAAAAAAAGAAAACAAGTGGGTGCATGATTGGTGAGATATCACATTATGTGAGATAGAGACCCTTGATGCTCATTAAGTCATTATAATCCAACCAAAATTGATGCTTCTGGTCATATTTTATGGCTGATACTAACTAATTATAAATAAATAAATATCGGCATTCATTTCAGACCACTGACTTCACAACCAAGCCTCAATTGCTAGTTTTAAGTCTATGAGGTGTGTTACACGACGAAAAGTAAACCTTCTTCTTTATGAAACTGGATTCAATAGTAAATCTTTGCATCCATTACAAAAAAAATAAAAAAATAATAAATAATCAACCACGTATCCAAATCTAAGTAGTTTTAGCATGAGTAAGAATATGTGCACATTATTTTTTTATATTATTTTTATAGTTGGTTAACAATGAGTAAATTTTTAGTTAATATAGTATATCATTTGATTAATGAGTTTTGATAATCAATTACTGATGTATTTGGTTAATGATGAACAAATTATTAGTTAATAAAGTATATTGTTTGGTTAATAGATTACCAACTTGAAAATGATTAGTTAACAAACTCATTAACCAAACGATATACTTAATTAACCAATAATTTACTTCTCATTAATCAAATATAAAAGTAATATAACAAAATAATATGCAAGAAACATTTTCCTGTTAGCATTAAGAAAACTTGCCATTACTACTCAACGCTTCAAAGTGAACACACAAAATATTGCTTTTGCTTTGAATGTCAATCAAATGAAAAAGCTCCACCTCATTTTAAAATTCAAAAAACAAAGTGCATGCATGCACATATTTCAAAGAAAGCTTAGAGTGGAAGAGAAAGACATGATATATAAACATTTCTAACAAAAGGAAGCCCCTGCTGACCCCCTTAAACAATCTTGCGGTTGAATGTGAATTGTCATCAATTTAGTATGTGTTTAGATTACTTATAAAAAAAATTGATTATGTAAATATTTGATTTATGAAAAAATTAATTTATATTTAAATATATTAATTTATAAAAAATTTAAGATAAAAAATTTTGTTTAAATTATATTTAAAAAATTATTTTATGTATTAAATTATCAAAAAAATATAAAATGATTAAAAAAATATTTTATTAAGGGTAAAAAGATGTATTTTTGTCTCAAAATTTTTAAATTAAATAATCAACTTTTAAAATAATGTTAAAATTTTAACTTTTAAAATAATGTTAAAATTTTAACTTTTAAAAAAATTCAATATAAAAAAATAATCAATAAATTTTCCTAACAAAACTTAACAATGTTATATTTTTTCAAAAATAAATTTATAAATATAAAAAATAATTATTCTAAATAATTAAACAAATTTAAACACACTGTATGACGCCGAGTCTTTGATGAGTCTATATAATAACGTGGCAAACATTATCATGTTAAGAGTTTATGACCATCTGATTGCGGTCTGGAACTCACCCTCCCACATTATTAGAATAATACTTAATAACCAACCTTAAGTCTTTGAAAATAAATCTCAATGATTAACACTTACGTCACTTGAGATTTGAAAAGGCCTTCCAAGTCACATTAGTATAGTTTATACTTTAATCTCTAGCAAAGGGATTGGTATTATATTTTGGTAGGTTTAATAATTAAAGTAAATTATTAATTATTAATTTTATAATAAATATTTAAAAAATTTATTAAATATAAATAATAACTAATAAATATTTAACAATTTATTTTAAATACTAATATTTAATAAAATAAATAAATATCAAAATAATTGGCTAACAAAAATTAGTTATTATAGTAAAATAAGATATAATAGTTAATGAGTTTTCTTTCTCAACGTTGTTGTAAACTACGATTTGAAAGCTTCTAAACAAATATTTATTTTTATATATTATTTTTTAAAAAAAATATTTTTTGTATCATTTTTTTTAAAAGACCTTTTATATAAAGTAAATTTTATTTTATGTTTGAATGTGATATTTGAAAATATTTTTTATGTTGTAATTTTTTTAAAAAAATAAGCATCAAAATATAACTAAAAAATACATAAATTGTACTTTTTTTAGTGCTTCAACTTTTAAAAAAAAAAACTCATTGAAACACACTAAAATATAAAGTTTTAGATATTCTAAAATGATGAGTACACTTTATAGAGTAAAGTGTAAAATTATAATCGTTGATGAAAAAATCAAGAAAGTGAATTATCACATATTCATAATCTATTGTGTAGGTATTTGTATTTTATAAAATCTTAAATTTTTTATTTTCTCATCAATGATTATAATTTTATATTTTATTCTCTAAAATACATTTCTCATTTTAAAGAATCCAAATCTAAAATATAACAAAAGTGCTTTAAATAAAAAAAAACTTTATATGTAAAAAAAACATATAAACGAGCACATACAAATGAAACTCATTATAAAATAACCCAAATCCATAACACCAATAAAACAAAATAACCCAATGCCACAAGTTGTTGAGGCATTAGATTTGATGGATTGGGTTAATTCTAAATCCAATTCACTTAGTGTTAACACTAAGTGAGAGCTTAGATTGAATTAGATTACGCTTTAGAAAGGCAATAATTGAGGTGATAATGGATAAGAATTGTTATTCAGTATTGATCCTTCTTCGTTTGTCCTACGCATGCACTTTTAGACCCACATATTCTAGTGACTACTGTTGTGTTGGATGTAATATTAGGCCCCTACCAAATCCAATGACCAGTGACGATGGTGACTGGGGGGAGCTGCAGACTGCAAGGGCTAAGCCACAAAGTGTATGTGGCAAACTCATCCTTTTACAAGCTAGTTTCCGGTGATTGTGGGATGTGCTAGCTATATTCTCAGCTAAGCTTCCATCCCTTCTCACTTCTCACCCCAAAATATTGGTTTGCCATAAGCTTCAGTCCTTGCTTGGTCATGTAACTTCAAAACAGTTAGAATGTAAAATGGACGATGTCTATGCTGGTTCATGGCCCACCAGCAGTGCTGATGTGTCAATCTCATCTAGCAGTGCTGATGTCTCAATCTCATCTAGCAGTGCTGATGTCTCAATCTCATCTCACAGTCTGGTACTCTCATTCTCATCTTTTTATCGACCAAAAAAATTAGTGTGCATTCATCTTCTGGCAAGAATGATGAACAGTTCATGGATTAATTTTGAGTAAAAAAAATTGTAAAACTAATCTCTTAATTATCATTCCCAATTTATTATAAAAAGAAATACCAAACTTCAAGTGTTCAAAATGATTACTGGTTCTTACCATATTATAAAAATTAAAGATTCGGAGAACAAATAAAAGATAGAAGGTTGAGCATAGTCCACTCCTAATTGTTCAATTATGGGTACTTTAAAATATATGTTTTCTTTTGGTCATCTTTCAAACTCTTTTTTTTTTTTGGTAATTACAAACTCTTTTATTTTATTTTTTCAAAATCTTTCAAATTTTCAGACAGGACGAAAGGCGAGAGACACTGGAACACGTTTTTAGGTCCAAATTTAATTTAAAGGCCTTAGAACAGAGGGAGAGTAATTGATAAGGCCAATGCAGTAAGTCCAACCAAAATAAACAATGGGCTATAAGGTAAGGACCCATTGGGGGGACCATATGTTGAAACCGTACTATGTTGAGTACGTAAATGGATAGACCAGGGGAAAAAAGATATACTAGACGGAGAGCAATGTCTTTTTTATTTGAATTTTTTGCCTTATTTAAATTCAATTGACTCTATTTAAATATTTTTAATTGAATTTTGATGAATCTGTTTGTACAGTTAGATATAATTATGAATTTAATTGTTGTGGATTGATATTATTCTAAATGTAACAGTTCTATTACTGAAATGAGGATTGTAAGCTACCAATAAAAAATAAAAATGATTAAACTATCACCAATGGTCTACTAAGAGAAAAGAAAAAAGGGAATTGAATAAAAAAAAAACAAAGGATATATTCCGGTGGAGGTAAAGGGTATGCTATAAGGTCCAGAAAACGATTCCGTTGCCTCTCTTTACTTATTGTTCTTTCTTTTTGTAGTTTTTTTATTCTTCACATCCTTTTTTCTTTTTCTTTATTTAGAAGGAGGAGAAGATGATTCCTCAAATTCTTGTGTATATTTGCCAAGTAAATATCAGGTCTCTTCATATTAAATCTATCATTATATTGCCACATCATACAAATTAAAAAAGATTACTTTCAAAGCCACATTTTTTTAATAATCAATTCAAAATAAATTTTATATAAAAACAAGGCAGACAATGACCCCAAAAAAATAACTAAAGGAGTCATGGATCCTAGTATCCCCAAAATGATACACTTAAAAGGGAGTGAAAATGGGAGAAGTTGAGAAAAATAAGTGAAAATTTACAATATATCGTAAATTATGATTCTGAATCCCTATTAAAAAAAAATCCCAGTGCAATGTGGCCATTACATTGCTTTGAAAATTCCATCTTAAAATTCGACGTACCTTAACAGCCTTATTTGATATGCAAAATGCCTTATAATTATTTAAAATATGAGTTATGTCAATGCATAACCCTGAGATTCCGCACCTTTTCAAATTTATAATCACCCCAACCCCAAACTCTCATTCTATTCAATCTTTCTTACATTTATTGCTGGATCCTTGTTTGGTGCTTTCCCTCTGTCCATCTAATACGTTTCTTGGTTACACACTGGCCTTGTCCCTTTGAAGTTGGAAACAATCACGAGCTCAGCTGATTTCAAACTAATTTTAAACAATTATTATAGGATTTATTGTTAGACTTAGTTTTTCCCTTCATGATTTTGAAAATTCAACAATGCAAAATATATAACACACGTACACCTCTTCTTATACCCAATTCCTCTTTCTTAGGCATCGTTGCACACGAAATTGGATTGTCATCAATTAATTAGTGCAACCTGCGCAGCACGTACTGTCCAATAATTAGGTTACCGGCAATGGGCAGGGTACATATATGTTTATTTAATTAATTAAGTTTCTAAATGGAGTTTTTGTGATGAACTATATATTCCATTATCGTTGAGATGAAAGATATATGAGCTGGCTTTGTATTATTGTCAAGAAAAATGGTATTGCTGGTCATAAAATGTGGGAGCAAAAGGCTAATAAGGTCCACGCCAACTGGGTCACAGCTAATCACCAACTATGTGACTAGGGTACCTCTACTCTTAAGACTTATTAGTGCTTTAGGCAGTAATTAACTTCTCATCATACATAGCATAAAACCTAAGACTTGTATTCCTCTCAAAGAGGTTGAGATTAAGAGGAGGGTTCTAACATACACCTAAAGGGGAGTGGTGTATCTATATTCTTCAAAATTTACCGACTATAACAGGTTTTATGTTATTTTAAGAAGGGATTTTATTTATTTGTTGTTAAAGGTAGTTACTCTCATTTTTTGCATTATTGTCCATCGTTCTACTGTACTTCATCAAAGTTACTTATTATAATTGGTTTGCTTAGCTCTTCATTTTTTCAGTTTAATTCATATTATTTTTGTTTAATTTTTTTGTTGCATGATCCAAAAATGATTTTATTAATTCTAATAATTTGTTTCATTTATTTTTGTTAAATTCATGAAAAATAAATTTATTTTTATCTTTATAAAATATTTTTATTTTTTCTACTACTATAATGAAATTTCTTTTCGATTTATTTATCATGAAAATTATATTAAATTTTTTTTATGACCAAAACTCTCATGATATTTTATTTTATGTTTAATGTATTTCATGAAAATAAAATATAAAATAAAAATAAAGGTTATTTATTTATATATATTATCTGTCATCAATTATAAAATAATTTTTTTTAAAAATTAGTCTTTAATATTTTTTTGAAAACATTTGTTTTTAATATTTTTTTATATATAATTTTAATTTTTTAATATGTATTAATATATGTGATAACGGTTAATCTTGTTATATTAATTAATTTATATTATATTTTAAAAGGATGATGCCCTATGATAATTTAAGTTTTAGTTTCTTTATTTTTAACTAAAATTAATTTTTTAAATAATGAAATAAAATATATGTGGTAATCATGATAATATTATCTACATTTAAAAAATAAATTTAATAATATAAGACTAAATAAAAAAATATTCTAGACATAAATTTTAATATATAAAAATAATGATTATGTCACTTTTTAACGACCAGTGTTTGAATCAACACTGTCTCTACGGGAACTGGTTTGAAATTCAATAATATTCAAATTCTCAATACATCCAATAACAAAAGTCACAAAAGGAAAGTCAAGTCATAAAAAATATAAATTAAATACTCTTAAAAAATTAACTTAACAATATTTTTAATAGCATATAAAATAAATTCTTAAAAATATTAAATGTACATATTTTTTACAGTTTAATTTTGATTAACTGTCACATTATCATCCAATTATGTATTATCAAATAAGTAAAAAAATTTAACTATCATAACAATTATCTTAAAAGCCTAACTCTTTTAATAATATTTCAGTACATAATTTGATGAGATGATTAAAATTAAATCTTATTTTTTAAATTTTTTCATCTTTAAGTTATAGTGAAAAATTTTAAAATAAGAAAATATTATATAATTAAAAAATTTGTAATGAATTAATATTATTATTATTTTTGAATATTTTAACTTATTCAACAATCAACTTTAAATCGACTGAATTTGATCAAAAGAGTGTAGCTTTACTCAAATAAAAAATATATGACAATAATATAAAATAAATAAATAAAAATAAAGAAAAGAAAAGAAACGGTGAAAGAAAGAGTAAAACCCTTTCCCACGAAAGACCCACAACAAGACCCCGGAAAAGAAAAAGATAATTAAATATAGAAAGGGTTATAATTCACATAACGCGAAGTAGATGCAAAAGTGGGGCGTGCATTACACCCTCCAGTCAATGGAGAGTGATGACCATAATCAGGTCTTAGTTTTGTACGTGGAATACACTTATCTGTACCAATTCCTATCAAAAGGGCTAACTAATATTAATATTTTATAAATTTTAATGGCTGGCGGGACTACGAGGAGTCCCGCCATGCTAATTTATTTACTTTTTATTTTATTTTAAAAGAATGATGGGTTTAATAGTTGGTCATTTCATTTATTTATTTTCATTTAAATTTTAAAATGTAATTTTTTGTTTTCTATTAATTAAGTATTTCTTTTTATATAAACACTAATTTAAATTGTTTCAAATTTCAATTAATCATGATTTTACCAGACAAAATCATTTAATTAATTATGTTATATGAACAAATCAATAAATTAGTTAAAAAAATAAAAACAAATAAATGAATTATGGAATACCTTAAAAAAAATGGTCTTGTGATTCTTCACTCTATTACAACTGTCATTTTCATAAGTAAATATTTATTAAATCTCTATTTGATCCGTTGAATGTCAATAGATCCATTGAATGTTATTTGAGCAATGTTGTCGTAATGCTGATACCTAATTCTATATTATACCTAAATTTTGAAATGTAATTTTGTGTCCCTGACTAGTTAAATATTTCTCTAGTTTATTATGCTAATTTAAATTGCTCTATGCATTCACACTAGCTTGTACTTCATTATTTTGTAGTTCACGATACATACTGAAATGGATAATAGAATTAATACGTTAAATTATTATACATTACTTTTTACAAATTTTCATTCGTTAATTTATAATGAATTTATAGTAGACAATAGAATTACTACATCAACTTATTATACAATTTTGTTTGTTGCAAATTTTCATTCGCTAATTTATAATGAATTTATCATACAAAGCCATTTTAGGTATAAAAAAAATATATAAGGAAATCAACTTATCCTCCATCACCCACAAATGAATGATTTTTTTATTGTAAGTTTTTTTTCTCACTCATCAAATTTTATTTATTTTTTTCATGACAAATGTAACTTTATTTGATTTTCATTTTTTTTTATGATAAATGCTTTTTTCCATTATTTTCCCTACATGACTCATTTATTTGTATTTTTTTTTATTTTCATTTCCACTCATTAAATTAAAAAAAACTAACAAATGGTTTTTTTTTCCAAAATTAATATTTTTCTATTATTATTCAGTGTCATTCAATCAGAAAGACTAAAGAACGAGAAAATGATTAGAAGGCTTTTTTTGCAAATGACTAGTGAAATTTTTTAAAGTAAGATAACTTATTAAATCGATAAATCCTTCACTAATTACGAACAATTAGATGAGCTGATGAGTATTATTACTGTTAATAAATGACTAATATTAAACGGTGTATTAATACATTCATTCTGTTCATGAGCATCTTAGACGTTACCTGAGATTAAAGTTAAAAGGTTGAAGAAGAAGTTGAGTTATTATGATCTGAAACTTGGAGAGAAAACCTATAACGGTTCTAGTGCCACCATGAAAAGGATGCACCAACAAAAGAATAAAGATTAGTGGAAGACAGGGCATCTAATCAAACACTTTCTCTCATGTTGCATTGACTTTTGATTCATGTGCATGGTCCCATGTGAGAAACTTGATGGACATAGGGAGCTTATTATATTATTATAAGCTATGCTTCAATTTGACAAATTGAATTATATGTTGGTAAATTTTATTTGTAATGTAAAAGTTTAAAATTCATTATAAATATCTTACTACCAAGATCGAACCAACTTTTGAAAAAGACTTCCGCAGAAGATTTAGTCGTACATCTAAAAATATATAAACACTTTCTAATCTTACTAGAGACGAGGATATGATGATTTTTTTTCACAAGAAAAAACTCGTTATTTGCTTTCCAACGCTTCTCTTTCATAATTTGAAATTCAAAAAATAAAAAATAAAAAAGTTGAAGAACAAGGAAAGGCTTGGAGCTAATCAAGTACATTTCATATAAATTCTGATGTACGACTAATAGTTAAGTCTACCAGTTGCATGCGAAGCTAAGACTAACATCCGTGAGGGCAATTTTTTTTTATTCAAAATTTGACATATATAATTAAAATATATTTATCGTAAAAATGTAATAATATAAAAAAATTAATTTAAATAAGAAAATAGTACTAATTTTATTAAAAATTGACCTAATGGACATATATCTAGCCTTAAAAAATTTGTGTGGTTTCTCAAGCTTGTAATTATTCAATAAGAACAAACAATATCTTAAATGGATTTATTAAATTAACACATGATTACGTAATAATATATAAAATTATATTGAACTAAAAATAAATCCTAATAACGAACAATGTTTTAAAGGGTGAGACCCAATCCCTCATAAAAGACCATTTTTTAAGACACTTGTAAAAGGTATAAATGACGTTTATTACTTTCCTAGGCCAATCTACCTAATATATTAGGTAAGTTATTAGACTTTTCTATGTGAAATTCCCCTCGTATGCCGGTGGTATACAAGAAAAGGACCTCATTCACGAGCGCTTGTGCGTGACATTTCCCTAACCGGATCGCTGAGCCTGCATCATTTTCAATTAATTAAGGACGTGATGATGCTCTTTCTCTCTATACATACATACATAAATATATATACATGTATACATATATATATATATATACATAATTAAGGACGTGATGATGCTCTTTCTCTCTATACATACATACATAAATATATATACATGTATATATATATATATATATATATATATATATATATATATTAGTAAAATTAGTTTCAGAAGCAAAAGCTAATATCATCAAATCTATAGGGTATAGTAACAGCATATTAATTATTATTATTATTATTTTGAGAAATAATTAATAATATTAATAAATACAAAAATTATAAGTGTTGGTAAAAAACATTATTCAAGTAATAATGATAATATATAATAAAAAATTAATTTTTAACATTCTCTTTATCTATATTTATGAATTAAATTTTCATAAATTTAACATATTCAAAATAATAATTATATTAAAATATTATTGTTAATAAAAATTATAAATATTAAATATAAAACAACTTGTACAACCTACAAGTAAGATAATTAATTTCAACAATAATATTTGCATACTAAATTTTTACACTATTTAATTTTTATTTAATTTTTACATTAGTTTAAAGATGAGCAAATTATTAATTAATATAATATATCACATAGTTAATAAATTTTGATAATTAATTACTTACAAGTTGATAATTTATTAACGCATACTCATTATTAACTAAATATAAAAATAGTGTAAAAAAATATGTGTAAGTATCATTTTCCAACTAATTTTTAGTATAATATATTACATGCATGCACCTTAAAAAGAATAAGTTTATTACCAGTCACAAGTTCACAACATTTATAAATGAAAAAATGCCATTATTTTATATATATATATATATATATATATATTGTGTAATTTTGTTAAAGTTAAATTAATTATTTTTTAATTGAATAACATAAGTTTTTGAATTAATTTAATTTCTATCTAATGTATAAAACTAGTTAATAACAAACGGCTACATACGGTGGAGTCATTCTAAAACGTTGAAGAATATCTACAATTCTTCAAAATTTTCTAAGCTTTTAAGCTATCATTAATTACACAAATAATTTAATTTTTCTAGTTTATATTGCTTATTTTTCATATCTTATTACCCTCATCTTGAACAAGACAGTCTCGTGCCCTAGAGATTTAAAATATTCACCATATATGAATCTTGTTCTGCATCACATGCCCACATAACTGTGAATTGGAGCTTTAGTGCAAGTGTCACAAGGCAGATGTACCAAAAACTTGGTTTGTAATTTATTCAAAACTTCATCAAAAATTTGACCAGACCAGACTATTTTATTTTGGCATTTCCATGGCAGACATTGATTCTTTGGTTTCTCACACAAAAAGCAACCAAACCATCCCTTCCAATTTACTTGTGAAAGGCTAGCTACCAATTTGTTACTCCATTGTCCAACTTGCACTTAAAATGGTGGGTCCAATATCATATCTTCTTCTTTTTCTTTTTCCTACAAGATAGCTTTAGTTTAATTTTTGGTAACGTTTTATTGGCGAGAACTCAGGTCTTGGAAAAAGAGTAAATGGTAATTTGAAGGATTTTTATTTCATTATACACTACTTCCGGCCTTGTGTAGTCTATAATATATTGGATTTGTATCCTTTTATATTACTCACTCACTAATATGATAGGATCATGTTATGAGAGAAAAAACATAAATTTTATTATGATAAAACTTATTAATATTTATGTAGGATCCATTAATTTTATTTTTGTATTTTTCTTTTTCATAACATCATCATCTTATATTAGCAAGTAACATGAGACTACTCTCATCCTAATCTATATATTAACCCTCATTCTATTGACCAGAAAAATATCCCACTTGTCAAAAGAGCCAAAACATTTCATTTATTTTGGGAATATTTGTTCTTTGGTTGGTTTGCTTGGACTAATCCACAATAATAATATATACACGTAACTAGGTGTATTTTAGACGTTATCTGGCAAGCTTGTCATTTAATGTGACCCAAAATTATAAATTTAATATTTAAAACTAATCAATAATATATAGTTAAAAATAATTTGATTAGTTTTAGCCAAAGAATATTAAAAAATTACATTTCTATGTTATGAAACTTATAAAAGAAATTCATCTAAATGTAAAACCCATCTCATTATATATAGTTATATACCATAAAGCTGCTAATTATCCCCCCTCCCCCCCCCACAAGAAAACAATACATCCTCCATTCATGCGAGAAGACTTACATCCACATGTAAGTTTATAAAAAGTCCATCACATACAGTTATATGTTTTTTAAGTTGATTAAAAATTACCAAAGAATACTGACTGTCTAATAATAGTTGAACATTTTGTTAGCTTGGATAAGATAAAGTGGGAAGATAAATAATTTGTGAGAGAGTAAAATTATAGCGGATTTCGTCTTTACTTCATATGGATGTAGAGAATAATAATAAAAAAAACTTCAAATTCAAGTTAATTTGCAGAAAAATAGAATATGAAACTTTATTAACTTTAATGGAACATTATTTTAATTAAACAAAAATACTTATCACAGTATGTATTATTGATTGAAAATGAAAAAAAAAAGGGAAAACAGTTAGAGGATTTCTTTTTCACTAAAAACGGGAGAGGAAAAACGAGTTCCCTTCCATTCGTGCGGTTCATGCCTTGATACAAATTTTGTATTCTTCTCTAATCTATGTGTCTTGAATATGGCTTCTAATCGATTCTGTAATGCAATTATAAGTTTCGTATCTAGGTGTACTTAGAATTTATTAAGAAAAGGGCTTTTCTATTTATTTTCATTATCAAATATACAAGACAAAACAAATCATAAATATCAACAAATGTGTTGAATGAGGATTTAGATAATGATATATTTTAGAAAATAAAATATATAATAATAATTGTTAATAAAAAAAATTAAAAGAATAAATTTTTATATGTGTATAATTTATTATACAGATATTTATATTTTATAAAATTATTAAATAATTAAAAAAATTTATCAACAATAAAATACAAATTTTAAAATATTTTTTTCAACAATTATTATTCTATATTTTAATATTTAAAGCACACCATCCAAATCTATGGAATGATATACTTTTCACACACAACAGCCATGGACGCAACAGAGTAGAAGGAGAAGACGCAGAAGTGAAGTAAAAGTGGAATACAACAATAATAATAAAATCATGGAAAAGTGAAGGGGTTGCGAATTTCAAAATCTGAAATCTGCTGTCACTACATGGATGTGCTTCACGCAGCCCTATGTAGTCTCTGCAAAAGCTATCTTGTTAACACTATGTAAGCTCCTTCAACTCTAAATTTTGGGCGCCATTTTCAGAAAAATAGTATATTCTTATATAATTTAAATTTTTTATTAAATAATTATATAATTGAATATTTTATAAAAAATTTATTTTTAAAATAAACAATAGTTCTAGGGTTGTTTCTTTAAATGTATAAAGTAAACCAGCTTTACCTAGGTTTGGGAATTTGTCTACCCATTTTCTTTTTTAAGCCAAATTTTGTTCAATTTATTCACAAATTGACATTTCTCACATTGCCCAGGACAATTTTTAGATATATACATACATAAGTCAATGACGTCATTCAAATGTAAATTCACCAAAAGTTTGCATGAAATAGCAATACATGCACCACAAGTTACAATTTATGCCAAAGTGAGTGAAGAAGCATGACAACTTTTCCGAATTTCACATCAAAAGTGTACAAATATAAATTGGTGCATTCATTTAGACCTTGATATTTTAAGCTTGTTAGCATATGAGCCTGGGGCCTGTGTTGATTCTAGCATTAAAAGCGAAACTAGCTAGGAAGCTAACAAATAAGATATTTGGTTAGGTACATAACGGCCATTATGAGTTATTGGGCACTACACGAAGCAATTCCTTGCAAGATATGTATCCTTAGATCTCATCACTTTAATGAGATGTTTATACATGCTTTACTCACCTTTTTTAGATACTCTATAATACAAATTCCATTCCTTTAATCCTATTCTTCCTTTATAATATTTTTCAACAATCTACACTATTTATTTGCTTCTGTGGGGTAATTGATCAAATAGTTCCACGGCATCCGGATGTTACATGTTGATCTGATCGGGAAGTTTCCCACACAATTTGAATATGTTTCAATAATTGCAGAGAATCAAAGTTTTTGGATTTAATCTATAAAGCTTCTCAATTCCTTCAAATGAAGCAAATCTTATCCATATTTATTTTGCACCATTTTTTTAATATTATGGGTTTCTTGAACAACTAACATTCTTAGTATTTTGGCTTCAATACATAATTGTTATGTATCCATGCTAACAACTATTACTTATTTTATGTACTTGAAACAAAAAATAAAGAAAATCCACTCAATTGATGGAAGGTGATCAGAAGTCAAAGACACCCTTGATGTCTAAGTCTGAACATATGCATCAAATAGGACATGGCTGCCTTTCACATTAGGATTTTCTTTCTTACTTAATTTTCCAGTTGTTGACAAAAATATTGAAAAATTAAAAGAGGTGAGGAGGTTGCCAGCAGGTTGGTGTTGGCAATCATGCATGGCTTAGTGGGAGAGAAGTGCATGCAAACTTTCTGTGTTTCTTTGCTTTGTTTGTGGACTTGGAAGTTGTAACGGAAATGCAATCAGATGATGCTTATAGTTCATAAAGCACCTCTGTTATTGTTTCTTGCAAGTAAACCATCAATCCCTTTTTGATTTCTGAAAGTGAAAGGTTTCTTCTTGCTCTTTTTTATTGGCTATAGCCCTGAGGTTACCTTTGATAGAATATAGTGACAAATTGAAATTGATAATTTTTGTTTTAGGAAAATTAAAACAAGGAGAATTTGGAGAATGAATCCATATACTTGAGATTATATATATATATTTAAAATATTGTTGTTACGGTGTTCAATTTTTACATAATATATCCTTTTATAGTGAAAATAAAATATAATAATAACTAATAATATGATATATGCTTTTGAGTTTGTTTTATTAACTGTAAATGTAAATTCCAATTCCTTAAGTTATGCGTGTAACTATATATGAACCATTAAAGAGTTGTATAAAAAATACAGAAAATTTGCACATATATTACGAATGAAATTTATTATTAGAATTTAATTACGATCCATCATGGTACATAATTTTTTACATTATTATAAAATTATATGATGACATATTATTAAAAATAAATAAATAATTTAAATAATTAATATTATAGTTAATTTTATTTATTAATGTAATAATATATTATTAAATAATATAAAAATAATTGACATTGATGATGAATTAAAATTAAATCTTTATTATTATTATTACATAACTCATGGATTTAGTTGTAGCTAAAAAATATCGTGGATTCATTTGGGTTTAATAGTAACAATTTTAAGAATGACAGTTGAACTTAATATTATGAAGAGTTATGAATGCAAAAAAGAAAAAGAATAAGAAGTATTAATATATTTGCTAACTCCCAACCAAATACGGGTTGCAAATATGATATCTAATAAATATTCAGTTTTGTCGTCATTGACTTCAAAATACCGTAAGAAGTGCAATGAATGTGCAACCAATTGGGCATTGGGAGTGATATAATTCGGGACCGTCCTTGGCAAGTCCGGTAGATTTGCTTTTAATATTGTACTTACTTTTGTTATGTTTTAGTATAGTAATTTATTATTATTATTAATATTAATATTATTGATTTTTTTATGGAACATTTTTTTTTTAGTAGGTTAAAGTGCTAGCAGTCGATGAAGGGGGAGGGGATAGATCGTTTCAACCATAGTTATATGAATCGGATTAGATCGGTCAGTTAGATTAGTCGGATCGGACTAGTTAGATCATAAATCGATTTTATTTTTAATTACGATTTAATGTTAAAATTGGATTCATGGTTACATCGAGTTAAATCGGTTAAAACCAGACAAAATCAGTCAAAATTGGTTAGACCGATCATATCTTTTTTTTATAAATATTTTTTTTGTTTTCCAATCACTTAAATAATCAATTAAGAGTGATATGAAACTTGAAAATTAAAACTCTAAAACTTTATTATATATTTTATTATTGATAACGTGTGTTATGAATTATGTATAAATATATTTATTTAATACATAATTATAACATCATCTGATTCGACCAAACGGTTAAATCGATTGAACCTAAATCAGAAATTTTTTCAATTCATTATTTGATTCAACTTTAACAACATTTGTTTCAACATGATTCACGGGAATCGAACCGGAAGCAAACGCTTCCTAACAGAAACTGATGACACTATGCAATAATGCGATGTGTGTAATTATCCTTTTTTACAAATTAGTGATAGATATGCCAACTTAAACAAAACAAAAATCTCGAAATTTTTTTTAAAGAAAAAGAAACTAGAAATACT
Source organism: Styphnolobium japonicum (assembly GCA_023212625.1). Classification (NCBI taxonomy): domain Eukaryota; kingdom Viridiplantae; phylum Streptophyta; class Magnoliopsida; order Fabales; family Fabaceae; genus Styphnolobium; species Styphnolobium japonicum. The sequence goes on along the minus strand of JALBWW010000007.1, from coordinate 4,206,209 downwards.
GTTTGTCACTATTTTATTATTTGAATATTTTTAATATTCAGTTTGATACACACTTATAAATTAGATAAAACATTTATAAATAAATTTTATATGAAAAGTTCACTCTTAAATTTTTCACACTCATATTTTTAAGGTATGCCAAACTTTCTCTAAATGAGAATGAGATTGTGTAAGCAATTATGTGAGGAAAAGATATACGGTATTTTTAGATTAGATTGTAAAAATATTGATTCTAAAATAATTGATGTAGAAAGAATTAATTTATGTTTGGTAATACTATTTGAAAAGTAATTTTTAAAAAATTAATTTTTTTAGATAATATAATATAATTATTAAAAAAGACATAAGTAAAGATAAAAGTGATGACAGTTGAGGTAAATAAAAAATAAAAGTAAATGAGATTATTTCAATAATTTGAGAACAACATTGAATAAAAATAGCTGTGAAAGCTAAAAAAATCAGCTACACAAAATATCAATTATCCTTGTCTCAACTTGGCGTTTGCTTTAAGTGATTGTGGCCAAACAGGTTAACATATACTAAAAGCATGTTCACTTTCTTTAAACGCCCATTTGGTACCCTGAGAAATGTAAAGGAAACATGCATATACTTAATATCAATTATGAGATCTAGTGCATGAAATTTAGGGCTCATTAACACAGCATCCTATATCCATTTTTTTTAAATAATAATAATTTGGTTATGTTATAGTTTCCTACCAGAGATTAATGTGGGAGCACTTAAACAGTAATGTTATACATTAAAATTAAACAAGATTTTATATACTTCATAATATTATATTTATTTTAAATTATATAATCATATCAATAAATTTTATACAAATTCATATATTACTTAATGCAATACAGAAAAAATACATACTTTTTTTTATGTATTCTTAAAATATTATACTCAGGTGCACCAAAAAAATATTATACTCGGGCTCAGGATATACAAAATATAAGATGTAATAATATAGTTAAATATAATTTTTTAAACTAATTTTTGAAAACAATCAAAATTATTAAACATAATGCAAGCAAAATACATAAAAATTACTCTATTTTTATGTCCTAAGAAATTCTAACATTTTATTTTTTATGAAACCGTCACAAAAGTATTTTTCAAACAGTAACCAAAGATTGAAAAAAAATGATGTAAGTAATTAAATAAATGTAAGGTTTTTTTAGGGGCTTTTCATACTTTTAATTAGCTTCTTATGTGAATGGAAACTTTAAGAAAAAAATAAATGACAAGTTGATTTTCGTTGTCGTCAGTTTTTATCACGCGTGTTCATGAGCGTGGAATTGCAATTTTGCAAAAAACAACGTAAAAAAACCGACCGCATTGGGATTGGATGGAGAATCTTTATGTCGTTTCGTTTTAAAAGATCACGTTCAGCAATTACCCAAACGCGCCTTAAACTTGATTTTTTCCATTTATTCATTTTATTGTACCTACCAGGTCAGTTAAATCTTCAATAAATCTTTTTCACATTAATAATTTTAAAACAAAAAAATAAATAAAAAGCCAAAAAAATAAAAAGAAAGAATTGAATTTCATTGGATGGAGTAAGGACAAGGTGTGGGTCCCAAAGTTCCATGAAAAGTGGGTCCCACTCTCTTTCCAAGACCATCCACTCCTCACTCCTCAGTGTTTATAAAAGCAGCTGCAAAGCACAGCCAATATGCAACCAAGAACCTTCAAATAAAGTAAGGTAATCTCAAAAAAGAGGAAGAAAAAAAAGAAACACTGGTTCTCTCTCTCCGAAACTCCAAGCTCATATATATATATATATTGTTCTTTCACAGTTTGTTTCTCTAGCCATCTCTTCAATCATTCTGCAAAAGAAAAGAAAATAAGGGAAAGGAGGAGAGATCAGAGACAAAACAAAAGTAGGAGACAACCAAAGCCGTTTCCTTGCATTTCTCTCTCTATACACATTGAAGCATAGAATAAAGTGTGCAACGGAAAGGGTAACCAGCAGCAGGCCATTGCTTTACTATTCATTGCTGAGGAAGAAGGTTTATTATTCATTGCTGTCATGGGCTTCAAGCTCATAATGTGGAATGTGCTACTGGTGGTGGTGCTGGCATGTTCACTCATTGGTCATGCTGCAGCCTCTGTGTCCTATGACCAGAAAGCTATCACCATTAATGGGCAGAGAAGGATTCTCCTTTCTGGATCCATTCATTACCCAAGAAGCACCCCTGAGGTATTCCTCTGAAATGTGCTTCAGGAGTCTTTTCTGTTCCTGATATTTTCAAGCTCACGTGCTCTTTGTTTTGTTTTTTGTTTTTTATTTTTGTCATATGGGTACCTTAAAGTTTCTTCCTTTTTTCTAAGGTGGTTTGCATTCCTAAGTTGTGGGTTTCGTTGGTTGATTTTTCAGATGTGGCCAGATCTTATTCAGAAGGCTAAGGAAGGAGGTTTGGATGTGATTCAGACTTATGTTTTCTGGAATGGGCATGAACCTTCACCTGGCAAAGTAATGAATAATGCCTACTAGTTTTGCTTGCAGTGTTTGAACAGTACATTTTTATGAGTAATTAGCGAAAAATAATCAATGTTTTTTTCTTTTTAATTGTAGTATTATTTTGAGGGGAACTATGATCTGGTTAAGTTCATAAAGCTGGTGCAGCAAGCAGGCCTTCTCGTTCACCTGAGGATTGGCCCTTATGTCTGTGCCGAGTGGAACTTCGGGTAATGAAAGCGTTTATGTCCTCTTGACATTGGCAAAAATCTTGGTTCATGTTGGAACTTCAAATATCTTAACAGCTTTACCTGATTGATTTTCAGCGGTTTCCCTGTTTGGTTGAAGTACATTCCAGGTATCAACTTCAGAACAAACAATGGGCCGTTTAAGGTGAGATAACATGTAACAATCATTCTTATACCTTAAGAATCACTAAAATGTCTAATCTTTTTCCTATTTCATTGATGCTAATAATACCTTGTAATTACTTTTGATTTTTATGTTGCCGTAATGAAGTTTCAAATGCAAAAATTTACCAAGAAGATTGTCGATATGATGAAAGCAGAAAGGTTATACGAGTCTCAGGGTGGTCCAATAATTCTATCCCAGGTAGATTAAATACGCAGCTAGCCTTCTACTTAATCCAACCACTTGCTTCAATTGCTTTATATTTTCTTGTATATCTTATTTATTTATAAGCTTATTACACATAACTCATTGATTAACATGGAGATATATTCTGAGAGTATTGCCTTTTCTACCGTTGTTTTGTACAGATTGAAAATGAATATGGACCTATGGAGTATGAAATTGGTGCTCCTGGTAAAGCCTACACTCAGTGGGCAGCAGATATGGCGGTAGGACTTGGTACCGGGGTTCCATGGGTCATGTGCAAGCAAGATGATGCTCCTGATCCTGTTGTAAGTTCAGTTTATGTGTACCTTGTAAAGATTTTTTGTCTTTACCTTTTATAGACATGTCCTCTATCCTTGATAGCTCTTTGTCCTTGGTGGGGATACTAGAAAGTATGTTGTGTCTATATTGCTAATGGAGGAAATGAATAATTATTCTTCATTGTGCATGCCGAGATCTGCCTTTGTTCACTCCTTTCAATACTCTTCTCATTGTCATGTCTGGCTATTGGGTATCATAAATGTAGTGAAATTACCCTGATTACATGTTATGAAAATTTAAAATCTGACACTCTTGTCAATTTCCATTGCTGGTGATGGAGAGAGAAATTATTTTAAACTATTGGGAGATACTGAAGAAATATTGTATTTGCATGTAATCCAATTTTGCAGATAATATTGTGTTGACTTTTGGTCAGGGTCATATTTGAAGGTTCAATTTTGTGCATTTTTGCTAGTTGATATAGTCCTTTATGTCTCCAAGGTTTTCAGCTTCTAATTTCTATGTAAAATTTTACAGATTAACACTTGCAACGGCTTCTATTGTGATTATTTCTCTCCAAATAAGGCTTACAAACCAAAGATGTGGACAGAAGCTTGGACAGGCTGGTATAACGAATTTGTAGCTTGTATTTGGTGCCTTGTTACTTACTTCGTAGGTTTCTCTAAGCATAAGAAACATACAAGCTAGAGGTATCGCCTGACTGTTCATTGCCTGTATTCCTCTTTTAAACTTACAGGTTTACTGAGTTTGGAGGTTCAGTTCCTCACAGACCTGCTGAAGACTTGGCATTTTCAGTTGCAAGGTTTATACAGAAAGGGGGATCATTTGTCAATTATTACATGGTAACTTCATTATTTGTTGATTTCAATGTGCGGCTTCACCCTTTTTTGTTCTACTAAGTCCCTTTGTTTTGTTCATTCCAGTATCATGGGGGAACTAATTTTGGTCGAACTGCTGGTGGTCCCTTTATTGCTACAAGCTATGATTATGATGCACCTATCGATGAGTATGGTATGCACAAAGGATTCCCATACCTATGGCCCATAATATATTATGATATATTTTTTCTGCTTTTTAGTTGGGACATATATAGAATAAAGCTCAAGTCTATGATATGATTTGTGCAACCTCCATTGTCACCTACTGCTGTGACTGTGAGGCATAGCACGGCAGAACATTGCTTCTGTTACTTTGTTAACCAAAAATCTAAGTCAGTTTTGCGCCACTTTTTCTTTGTTGTGATTCCTGTAAATAATGAATATGGTCTGTACATTCTATGATATTATGTCTTGCTCCACATTTGATGTGTGGCAATGAAAACCTGGTACATGTAATATGGACCAAAAGGTGACTGCTGCTTGCACTACTTGGGTTTGCCTGTTTCTATAACTCAGATTGTAAAATAAATATAATTGACAATTCTGCTTGTCCCATGTCTATCGGTGGGGTCCCTGCCTTGCCAATGCTCCATTCGTTCTGTGTAAATTACTTTTTTTCTTATTTTTTGCATGATTTTGAGTGTATTATTTCTTCCTCTATGCAGGACTGCTCAGGCAGCCAAAGTGGGGTCATCTGAAGGATTTACATCGAGCAATAAAACTCTGTGAACCTGCTTTAGTTTCTGGAGACCCTACTGTAACACGGCTTGGAAACTATGAAGAGGTATAACTTGATTCAGTTATCTGAGAATTATCAATCCTATCAAAAATGCTTTGTAACTAAACTGAATTTTTTACCTTCATCATTAATGTACAGGCTCATGTCTTCAAATCAAAATCTGGAGCTTGTGCTGCATTCCTTGCGAACTATAACCCGAGATCTTATGCAACAGTGGCATTTGGAAATTTGCATTACAACTTGCCTCCTTGGTCTATAAGCATTCTTCCTGACTGCAAGCACACTGTTTATAACACTGCAAGGGTGAGGAAAAAAATTAAACAAACGTTTATTTCAGATGACTAGAGCTGGGTTAGTTATAACTTATAATGGAGATTTTATTACTAAAGAGCTTGACCAAGTATATGTGGTTGAGTGGATTGAATAACTTTTTGTTAATGGTTAATTATATGCAGTTATAGTTTTGTCTACGAGACGAACTTTTCATGAAAGTAGACATATACAAAAGGGAAAGAATGAGATTTTTCTAGTGTCTTATTTAAATTTTCATGCTCTAGTTTGGCAAAATTTTCATTTACTATGAAGAGAAGAGTATTCTTTTCAAGAATTTTCCAGTGGCAGAATTCAGAAAAAAATGAAAATTCCGAAATCACTGTACAGGTTGGTGCCCAGAGTGCACAGATGAAGATGACTCGTGTTCCTATTCATGGAGGACTCTCTTGGAATGCATTCAATGAACAGACAGCCTCTACTGATGATAGTTCCTTCACCATGACTGGCCTGTTGGAGCAGATAAATACAACTAGAGATTTAACTGACTACTTGTGGTACTCCACAGAGTGAGTGACTTATAACTCTGCAATCAGCTTCCTCTTTTTCTTTCTCTCACAATCCTTGGTTAGAACATTTTGTTGATAAATCTTATTATTCATTTGGGTTTTTCCATGTCAAATACTTACCTTGCTCCTTTTTTTGGCCAGTGTCGTGATCAATCCCAACGAAGGATTTTTGAGGAATGGAAAGTATCCTGTTCTTACGGTATTATCTGCTGGGCATGCTTTGCATGTTTTTGTCAATGGTCAGCTATCAGGTGAGCATCATAATGCTGGTTTACAAAATTTCATTGACACGTATTTCAACTACTAAGAACAATTGCAGTGCTTCAGGAATTATTGCAAATAGGGTAGTTGGTGTATACTTTTGATAATTCAATGAATTAGAATATTGCATGTAATCAATCTCTATCAAGACATAATCAAGTAATTTATCCAATACTTGGTGTGAAACACCATGGGTCTAGTTGTCATTCTTCCTTGACCTTTCTTTTTAAAACAGTCCAAGCTCACTATTTTACTTTGGAAGCTAATATTGATACACTGAGCCTATTATTCATCTTTTCATCAGGAACTATATATGGAAGCTTAGAATTCCCCAAACTAACCTTTAGCGAGAGTGTGAAGCTCAGAGCTGGCATTAACAAAATCTCCCTTCTAAGTGTTGCAGTTGGGCTCCCGGTTAGTTCTCTCTCTTTCTCTCTCTCTGCGTGTGTGACACACACATCTAAAAGATAATGTCGAATGCACCCCTGCACTTCCACACTAATCTGATTTTTCAGAAACATGTACTGTGGATTATGAATGTTACTCACTTGCTGGCTGTTATTGACACACAGAATGTTGGTCCACATTTTGAAACATGGAATGCTGGTGTTCTTGGTCCAATTACATTAAATGGTCTCAATGAGGGGAGAAGGGACTTAACTTGGCAGAAGTGGTCTTACAAGGTTCTTCTTAAAACATTCAATGTGTGTTCTCTTATTGCTTCATTTTGCTTGAGATTCATTTGAATGCATGTTTCCTTTAGGTTGGTCTTAAAGGTGAAGCCTTGAGTCTTCATTCTCTTAGTGGAAGTTCCTCAGTTGACTGGATCCGGGGGTATTTAGTTTCCCGAAGGCAGCCATTGACTTGGTACAAAGTGAGTATCACAATGCCTCTCTATAGCCTTCAAAGGTTACAGAAACTTATGTTTTGGCTTTGCTTTAAATTTTGTTTATATTGACCTATTCTTCTGAGTATAGTACTTTTGAATTACTAATTTACTATTCTTATAAATAGTACTAGTAGTAGAAGTAGAGAGATGTTTATTACGTGAAAAAAAAAACTACACTTATTTTCATTTTATTCCTCATCCCCTCCTCACCTCACCCTACCCTTTTGTGAATTATATCTTGGCTTCTTCTACTGAACAGATTTTCTGCTTTTCGTTGAATCTGGGGTTAGCCACAGACTTCCTAAACATAATTTTGGTATTTGTCAAAAATGAACTAGAAGAAGAAATTAGCTGATAGGTATATACTGAAAAATGGTTACCATAAGTTGACATAACAGCCAAGAACAGAGTCCCTTTCGGGCTGCACTTGTTGAAAGGCTGGACTTAAAAGTAACATGGTTTTTATGTTGTTACAGACTACCTTTGACGCCCCAGCCGGAAGTGCACCATTGGCCTTAGACATGGTAAGCATGGGCAAAGGTCAAGTGTGGATAAATGGACAGAGTCTTGGCCGCTACTGGCCTGCTTATAAAGCATCTGGTACTTGTGATTACTGTAACTATGCAGGAACTTATACTGAGAAGAAATGCAGAAGTAACTGTGGGGAGTCTTCTCAAAGATGGTGAGAAATATCTAGCTTGCTCTGGCGTTTTGTTTAATGCTGGTTAGAAAATATTGACAAACTAATACTGGCTTGATAATTTCAGGTATCATGTTCCTCATTCATGGCTGAAGCCAACTGGAAATTTATTGGTTGTGTTTGAGGAATTGGGTGGAGACCCCAATGGGATCTTTTTGGTTAGACGGGATATAGATAGTGTATGTGCTGATATTTATGAGTGGCAGCCAAATCTTGTAAGTTATCAGATGCAAGCTTCTGGCAAAGTTAGCAAACCCGTGAGACCAAAAGCACATTTATCATGTGGTCCTGGACAGAAAATCTCATCAATCAAATTTGCTAGCTTTGGTACTCCAATAGGGTCTTGTGGAAACTTCCATGAAGGAAGCTGTCATGCCCACAAGTCATATGATGCCTTTCAAAGGGTATTACTTGTTCTCTGTTTTTTGTGATTTTTTTTTCCCAGTAAAGACTTAATTACAGAATGTTCTAAGTTCAATTCTGCAGGTCAAATGATCCATTTATGTTTATGGTCCCTTTTACTCGGTTCATTATTAAATAATGACTTTGTTGTTGCAGAATTGTGTTGGCCAGAACTGGTGCACAGTGACAGTGTCACCTGAAATTTTTGGAGGAGATCCATGTCCAAATGTCATGAAGAAACTCTCTGTGGAGGCCATTTGCACCTGATCATTTGCAACCTCAGAAAATAAATGGAATAAAGGTTCCAGATTGATTTTTTCCGCAATTCAATACAGGGTTTTTGTGTCAATTAAGTGTACACTTCTAGATCACCACAAGCATTAATTTGGCTTTACCAAGGTGAAGTTGCAGAAGAATACAACACACCATCTGGTTGAAAGCCTGTAGAGATTGCTGGGATGATTGTGGATATGTGTATATATATTGGTGTTCTGCTTGTTATACAGAGGTGAAGGAAGGTGAAAAGTTGCTTGATGCACATTGAGACGATACCGGTTGAGTCCATGTGCAAATGTTTTTTGTTTGTGTGGAAGCCTCTTGCTTCCTGTAATATTATTTTCCCTTGTAGCTGCATGGAGGGCGATTTATTGGCTTTCTTCTTGTAAGAAACTTCCCATAATAATAAGATCTGGCATATTAAATTCAGTCATGATTTGCTTTTAACACCTCATTCTTGTTTCTTTATTTCATGCCTTGGTTTCTACATGATCCAACTGTTTTCAGTTGTTAAAAGTTTGGGCTTACCATTTATTGTAACGAGATAATTCTTACCCTTAACTTTTCGGATGGAAGAACATGAGACTTAGAATTTTGTCATGGTAACAACCAAGGAAGAGAGTTTAAGCCAAGAGTTCAGCTAAAGCCAAGATCCTTTTCATTATAATTTGCTGACATTGGTCTAATTTGAAACCAGTATTCTTTGTTCTGTATTTTTTTTCTTTTTTGGTGCTTAGAAAGCAAATATGAAAAGAAAGTTATGCATGAAGCTAAATCTCAACATTTTGTTTTCGGAATCAACAGATCAAAAGTGACTACTAATGATGTGATTAGGTCTTGGGAAGTTCATCATGAGTCGCAGGGTTAATAAGCTTAGTGGTGGACACCAAGTACATGCAATTATACAGGAACAAACATGAAATCCTGAAACAAAATCATTAGTATACCATTTACACCAAGCGCCAGTCTCTAATGATTGAAAATATACTTTGTTGTCTCACCGTCATTTAATCTATGGCTCTAATATAAATTAACATCCTTGTTTATAAATTCTCTAATATCTAACAATTAATTTGAATAATCATATTTTCAAACTTAAGTTAAATAGCCCCAGAGAATACATAACATATGACTAACAATATCATTTTTGAAATAAAGGAAAACTTGATATGTTTAAATTGACTCTACGTTGTTCACTAGGACAAGCAAGATCGACTGAGCAAAATCAAGGACCAGCTCTAATATTTGTCTGAGGAAACGAGTTGAAGCTTCATCTATCCTTTCTTGAACGTCAAATTTGTTTTTAGTATTTTAAGTTTTACACTTCTTTAGGTAGAAAACAATACTTGGTGTCTTAAATTTTGATAGTTTACCTCAAATCAGTTCTAATTGAATTGACTTTTCCCCCCAAATAATAATATTTAACTTTAGCATGAACTTATTATGTTCCATGAGTCACGGGTGCTCGAAGGGGTAAACCTAAGGTCACGTATATTAGATTTGGTAAGGTTATTAGAACTTAATATTGCATGTTTGATGGACTTACCATAATCAATTGCATATCACATTAATCAATTCCAATTTCATATCAATTTAGTAACAGCATTTTCCCACCAAATTGCCCACGAGCTAGGATAGTACAGATTTTACTTGAAAACTGAAAATTTTCAAAGAAGAAACTAACAGGGTCACTGTGGAAGTCTAATAGCAAAATTTGTTCAAAGCTGTTAAAAGTCTTCCTTACATGTTTCAATTCCAGATCTCAACTATAAAATAAATGAATAAAGGAAACACTGGGACTTATGCTGCTTATGGCTTGAGAGATGGGGTATGATGGTTTGTGGAATGATAGGTAACTGGCTGGAAACGATGCTCAATTCAAGCACGACAGTCATTTGGTGAAACAAGTGAGGAATTTTGCTGGCATGTAGTAATAGACACTGGGAGATCATAATTAAGCTCCATTTTGGAGAAGTTAACATCATTAGCACACTTGGGCCTTTATCATGAGAACAGATTTTTTTTTTGAAATTTTTTTTTTGTAGGACTATTCAAAACTCAAATAAAGGCAGGGCTAAACAGACACCAGAAGAATCAGCAATGGAATATATAATTTATAAATAACTCACAAAAATATTCAATCTAAACAACCGTCTTAATCCAAGCGTTAATCAATTTTTCAATATTCTTGGTTTTAATAAAAAAAAATAAGAAAAAATAACAGATTACGTTTTGCTTCAAACTCAACCCAAGTTAATCAAGTAATCAACCCAATCCGAACTCACTCACTTACACCTGATACACTTTCATCAATAAGGATTTTTTTTAAAAAAAGATTTAGATAAAGTTTCATAAATATTTGTAATATTTTTTTTATTAAAATATTACATATATATTATTTTATATATTTTATTATTACATCATCATCACTTTTAATGTTGATATAAAAAAATTAATACATATATTATATTTTAATTAAAAAACAACAGTACAAATCCGTAATAAAAGTTTATCTAACTTTCGTCCTTTCTTTTTTTGGGGAAGATACCTTAGACACGTATACCTACATACACAACGCTTCATGAAATTTGAAATTATCCATATCTTCCATTACGTGGAATTAGTTAACCAATTCAAAACAGTTTGTCTTCGGATTGAATAGGAAACAAATTATAATACTTAGAATTATCTGTTTCCTTAAATTTTCGACTCCTAAATACAACCAAAAAAAAAAAGAAAGAATCTTTAAAGATACTTTATTTGTTTTTAGATACATCTTCAAAGATATTTTCCAATGAATAATAAAGATATAAAAAAAAAAATAGAAGCTTCAATTCAAAGCCAAAGGAAGACAACACACTTCTTCTCTTGTCTTGTCTTCTTTTCCTTTCTATCATCACTTTACCTCTCTCTCACTCCTCACAACACAACACCACTTTCTCTCTCTAGATGACGCACTTCCATGGCCATGGCGCCACCACCTTCTTCCTATCACATATCCCATCTTCTCTTTCACTGTAACCCATTCTCACTACACTTTCACTATCACTACCCACAAATGCACGATCCCATTTTCTCCTTTTCCTTCGTTCTCCTCTTCCTAGCTCTCTCTCTCACCTTTCTCTCATTCTTCTCTCTTCACAGAAGGTCGTCAAAAACACACAGACAGCGTCAACCCGGGCTGACCCAGAACCCCGAAAACGACGACCCGTCAATTTTGAACCATTCTCTGTCACCCGTTGTTGATAAAGTCCATTGCCCCGGCGATGATAACCCGACCCATTCGCTGCTTCTCGAGGTGTTACCCTCTGATTCTGTGAAATGGGCGAGCTTTTTGGATGACCCGAATTCGATCTCGTCGGGTCTGAAAGGAGAAACGGAGGGTCCGGATGGGGAGCGAAGAGGGAACAAGAAGAAGAAGAGGAAGGCAAAGAAGAAGAAAACGAATTCGGAGGCTGAAGATGGTGGTGCCCAAGAGAAGCGTGGAGAGAGAGCGAATTCGGGTTTGGATTCGGGGCTCCGGATGGAATCCGTTTGCTTGTACCCGTTTACCTCTTCCAGTAGTGCTATGCAGAGGAAGATCAAACAGAAGTATGATGAGCTCGTGAAATGCAACGAGTCCAAGAAATTGACACTGGCCCAGGTTTTTATTTGTTTGCACAAACTTTTTTTTTTTTTTTGCTTTTTCTATTTTCCTAGAGTTTGAGTTTTTTTTTTTTTTCTAATATAGAAATCCATTGTTTGAATTTGCCAACTACCTTATCCCACTCATGTTACATTATGTGGTGCAAAAGGATTTTTTTCTGTATTGGTTTGTGTTAATGAATTCATGATTTTGAAAATCCTCTATCTATGTTATGTAGTATATACTGTATCTATGCTATTGCATTTTTAACTTCTGAGAGGGTAGTAGCTATATGTAGTTACAGATTTGCCAAATGACCTTTATATATTTGCTAAGAGAATTCTATATTGTTGACTACGGAAATGCACTTTCTCTGGTCAACTTAGGATAAATAAAGCCTTTGTGTAGTGAGAAGTTTGCTAAAAAATAAAGCCATTGAGATATAATTGTGCACTTTTGTGTGTGTGTGAAAAACTAATTAGGTGCATCTGTGTGCATAATGTGTGTACAAAACAAACTAAAATATGACCTGTTTCAGAATCTGAAAATATTGTTATGCAACATAAAACAAGACACCAACATCTTTCATTACCCATTTCATCCTCAGACAAAGCTAGCTTAGCTTGGAAACTTTCTTTAGATGCTGACTATGATTGGAATGTCAAGTGTGTTGAAGGTATAAGTTTCATTCTAATTTAAGTTATACTTTGGATGAAGTTTAAAGTCTGCCCTTTGGTTCATTATCGGATCTTTGAGATCAAAGAGCATTTAGTTGTCAGGATATAGACTTCCATTTGACTGAGTATTAAAATTGGTTCTGGTAAATGTACCAAAAAAAAAAATTGGTTCTGGTAAGGAGCAAAATTAGCAGTGAGTAGCTGGAAGCTTTTGAAGCTCAGTTTCAAAGCACCACATATATGGAATTTTCAATGAGAGTTTATTTGAAACAAAAGATAAACTACTAGAGACCACAAATTGAACCTAGCATGATTTTCTTACAAATGAAACCCCAAGAAGAAACTATGTACTGTTGCAGATGTGAGGATTATATAAAATTTCTGTCATTTTTTTTTGGAAGAACTCTTGTACACATTGCACTATCCTATTCTTGTAAATATCATGTTCCATCTTTACATTTTATAATTTTATGTTCAGAGGTTGTTTTTGTTTCAAAAATCATGGTAGATTCCTTTTCATTGGTACTCTTGCAACTTAATAATATTCTCTTTCAAAATGAGATGGTGGCATCAAATTTATTTAAATACAAGCACTTAAAAGTTTAATACTCTGTTCTTTCATAATGCAGGTTGTACACTTTGCTAATAGTTTGGTCGATGCTAGGAGTGAGCTACAGCACAAGTATGTCCAAAAAGCAGATACTTCAGATAGTTTTTTGTTTATTTCCTTTGAACTCTTGGAAATGTATTCAGGATAATACTACAGATTTCTTCCCAGTTTTGACAGCTATGATGAGCTCACTAACGACTAACTTGATAGTTGTTATCTATCTGTTAATATGTTAATGATATGTTAAAATTGTTTATATAATTTTTGTGACTTTCTTTAGTTATTTAAAGTATCGGACTTATATGGCATCATATTCTTGTGAAATTCATTTTAAAAATTATACTCACTTGACTTAGGGGTTATGTGCAAATTCAGATTTTTTTTTTTTAATGTGAGACTTGGGTTTTTGTAATATTCTTCTCAAGTTGAGCACATTTTTATGCCCCATGTTATTCTGATTGCTTTCACGCCCTCTTATTGTAACAGGGCTGATGTGATTCAACGTAAGTTTGTAATAACAAAGGCTTTACTATGCAAGGCGGACAGATCTTCCTTTGACCGCCTTCGTCAACAGGTTGGTAAGATAGGAAGATGTCTCAAGGGAAACTTTATGTCATACCTCAATTGAGTATTTTTTTTATTTTTTATATTTCAGATATACAAGCTGGAATTAGAGCAAAAACGACTAGAGGAGGATGCTTCTGTTTATAACTGGCTTCAACAACAGCTTAAACTCTCACCAGCATACAAGAAGGTATACTCTTAATTGGTGGCCTTTATAAGTGGATTGATAAGGCCTTCCCTCCCAACATCTTTAATTTTGTTGCAAAAGTATGTTAAGTGATATTTACTTAATCATACACCACTTGCCAGGGACGGAGAGAGGTGGGAGCCAAGAGGGGCACATGACCTCCTGCATATCCTCTTTAGTCCTCCAACAGTTAACTTTTTCATAATTTTTCCATGTGCCCCCTCTCAAATGTTTTACTCCTTGCTTTTACATCTCAATTTTCTTCTCTCACCCATCCATCTTTGTCCATACTAGAAAAAGGTAATGTTAAGATCACAATCATACACAAAGTTTGCATATCATTAATGTGAAAGTTGTTCATTTTGTGGTTTATAGAGCCTAATTGTGAATTTTTTACTGGCTTATGTTTGTTAACCTAACAACATTATGCAAATAAACAATGAGATGATATTAGAAATATTTTTAATATTAGATTTTTATTTGTGATATCAATCAGTATACTACATGATTAAAAAGTTGACTTGCACAGAAATTTTATATTTTATTTTATACATTTTTATTTTTCAACAATTATTAAGAAAAATGAAGAGAAATAATTAAGTATATGTAATAATTCACATTTAAAAAATTTATAGTATTTTCTAAAATTTTGTATATTATATTTATGTATATAAACCATGCTCTCTCTGAACTTCATTCCGAGCTTTGCCACTACCACTTGCTCAAAGGGTTATGGATAATAATCTTGTACGTTGCTTGGTTTCTGTTTATGAAAGATCTCTTATATTAATTAACTTACACTTGCTATGATATACTAATTACGTAAACCTCTCCATAAAGATGCTTGAAATTGGAACTTGCATGGAGGAGGCAAAATCTTGTGAGCTGGGAGAGAACAGAGATGATGAATTTACTGACATTTCTTTTGAAGAATTATTAGCACAAGAAAAGAAGGATTCATTTTGGTTAGTTTCACTTTGTTCTTTTCACCCATCTTTTTTTTTAATTATTAAATTTGTAATTTCATAGGAGCCTCTTCTCTCATTCTTTCTCCTCTTGGAGGAGGGAGGTGGTAGGTTGGCTTGCTACTCACCAATAACCACATTTTCTGTATTTGCACAGGCAAAAAAATGGGAAATCAAGACTATGCTCAAGCTAATAACAGTCCTGTGCTAGTATGGCTAACTGTAACCTGAGTTAGTTTAGTATGTAAATCTAAATCCTACATCTATAATCTTGCATTGTCACAGGAATGTCCTTTTTTGGTTCTTTGCCTGTGCCATTTTTGGTTGTTTTACTTTTATGGAATAGACGAAACTGATCTTCGACTTTCTTTTATTAATTTCTAAATGGAAGTCAGCTGATTTTCATTTATTGGATGCGCAACATACGATATGATAGACCATGAATTTTGTTTATTATTATTTTGAGCTTGTCTTGCGAATCCCGGGGGTACTAGCGACTTTGGTTGTCATTTGCGCAACTAAGGAAGAGTTCAACGTCATGGTTAATGGAATAGTTTCAAGGATTTAATTTTACAGTTATCCAATGTTGTTTTAGCAGATTATTAAATTAGTTAGATTTTTTAAGTAGTTGTTATGACAGTTAAATTTCTGTAATGATGTGACAATATATGATTAAATGATAGTGTAAAAAAATTTATATGGGACACTAGATTAAAATTAAACTTGTCATTTTTTTTTTTTTGGGTACATAAGAGGGGCCGAAGCCCTTAAACTTTTCATTTTAATTTGAGATATAAAACAAGGGCTTTGTTTGGAATTGGAGTTCAGCGTTCTAGACGAGTAATTAACTCTAAAATTTTAACGGTAAATATTTCACAAAAGCTATTTCAATGGTCGTAAACTTACTAACACCCGCAAGGTTGGATAATTAAATCTTTTAGTTTGATATTTTATTGGTCCTCAATCTAAATTTAATTTGTTTCTCAGTTTTTTATTATATTTAGATGATTAATCATAGTTACACAAATTTATACTCAAACACCCTTCAAATATTTTCAAAATTGTGCACATATTTATATAATTTGTTCAAGAAACTTTTTTCTATATATTTCCACTTGCGTATGGGTATAATTGTTCGTAGATTCATTTTAAAATTACAATCCTAAAAGGAATGAACCAGCTAAGTTAGCATGTAAAGTTTTCCTCCCTACTAGAAAACCTCGTTGCGGCTATGTTAACCTGACAGTTAATGTTATAATCGAATTAGACAGTGAATTAATGAATCTTTTAATTTTGGTTCAGAAATTTAAATCATTTGATCAAATCAAATGTTATAAAAATAATTCAAATATAATAATATAAAATTACAGTTCAACCCGGCTCATCTAGATGAATCACTAAATGTATATTCAATTATAAGACTGAATTATATTATCTAAGTATCTAATACACAGACAGACCAATTCTGACAACACTGCTGAACAGTAATTCCCAACACTGACGTTACTTTTCCTGTAGACAGTCCATAGAAATGACACGATTTGGACCTGCTTTAGGTCAACTAAACAGTTCCTTTTGCCAACTTACTTTGCTGTGACATGGAACACAATACGATGCATTGTTTTTAAGTTTGCATTCTTTCCCACTCAAAAATGATACTCGCACAAACTTGAATTCACACACTCTTTCACACACTTGCCATTGGATAACCCTGGAATTTTTTTTGAATGGTCCAGATTATACATACTTCACAAAAGCTTGTGCACATATCTTTTCCCAACAATAAATTCCATACATTCCCAGACGACTAATTACTGATTGAATATCTCATCATTACATTGTGGCATGGACATGTAGAAATATGCAGACATCTCATCATTGCTTCAGAAACTACTACAATAATATTTGAAAACAGTGTAACAAATTAACAGTCCAACTGCTACTCTAACAATAAACAAAAAGGGTTTTCAAGGGAGGGGGGAAGAAAACTTCCCTGCAGTATTTGCTTCCAGTCCTCACATTCCTACAGCCTGAGTCTCAGGTTCAGTGTTCATATTGTACTCATCCACTTTATGATGCATGCAATCAGTCAATCTTCACAGAAGAGTAGATCTTGCGGACAAACCAGAAGCAAGCATAGAAGCCAATAGTCCCCGTCAACACAAAGAAGGCGTATGAAACAATTATCATATATCCGAAGTAAAGGAGGCCTGAGACCAGCTTTGTAATTTCCAACTTGGTAAAGAAGTAGAAAATTGAGTAGAGGAAAAGGTACAGAGCTGAGGACCCAGCCGTGAGGTAAGATCTCCACCACCAATTGTAGTCTTCACTACACAATTGGAAATAGCAAAGCACAATTGTAATCTCCGCACAGGTGATTAATAGGATAACAAACACTATGAAAAGGAAGCCAAAGATGTAGTAGAACTGGTTCAGCCATATTGATGTTAAGATAAAGAAGAGCTCAATAAACACAGCACCGAATGGAAGAATGCCTCCAATAAGAATAGAGAACACAGGTTTCATATACCATGCCTGCTCAGGTACCTGCCTAGGAATTTTATTGGTCTTCACAGGGTCTTCAATTGCTGGTTTTTTAAAACCCAAGTAACTACCCACAAAGACCAAGGGTACTGATATACCAAACCATAGGCAGACTAGGGCAAACATTGTTCCAAAAGGCACTGCCCCAGAGGACTGCTCCCCCCAAATTAAAGCATTCAGCAAAAAGAAGATACCAAAAAGAATGCCTGGAAACATAAATGCAGTTTTTAAGGTATTCCTCTTCCACTCTGTGCCCTTGAACATCTTGTACAAACGTGCCGAGGAGTAGCCAGCAAATAAACCCATAAAAACCCACAATAGAACCATTGCAGTCATGAGACCCCCTCGATTAGATGGAGACAAGAACCCTAGCAAAGCAAATATCATTGTTACAAGTGCCATTGCGAAGATCTGAACACCAGTACCGACATAAACACAAAGCAAACTTGAATTGATTGGGGGCCGGAAAACATCTCCATGGACAAGTTTCCATCCTGTCTCTTCTTGGGCCTCATCTTGAGTTTCTAGCTGGTTATAATTGGCAATATCTCTGTAAAGAGTTCTCATCATGATCATTGCCACCATTCCAGAAAGGAAGAGAACAATCATCAGAGAGTTAATGATGGAGAACCAGTGGATCTGATCATCATTCATTAGAAGATATGTGTCCCACCGAGATGCCCATTTGATCTCACTTTCCTGAAAAAATACCAGCAAACTTTGCTTATTGAATCAGATCACAGATGAGGTAAAAGTTGATGAGAGTAGCCACGGTTTTGATCAGTGATACGGTCAATACCTTAAAGGAAACATCATATGTGAAAACAATATCCTTGTTTGTTTCAACTTCTTGTGGGACAGTGCTACCTTGCATCAAATTCTTGGTGTCTTTATTGCATGTAGCCACCTGTGGATTCTTGTCATTCCACTCCTTGTATTCATGATTGATACTGTTTACATTTATAGAATTCATATGAGAAAGAGAGAACACACATTAAGCAGTCATTTGAAATTTAACATGAAAGCAGTTAAACATACAAGCTCTTTATTTCAGAGAAATAAATTCAACACATGACTATTACAAGGTATGACACTTACCAGGAAAGAGGACAGGAGTATCTAAGAGCCCATTTCTAAGATATCTATGACTAAATATGGTTTATCTTCAAAAAAAAGCAACATAACAAACAAGGTAAGATATTAGAGAATCATCCAACTAATCTGTTTCATTTTGCTTTCTTTCCAACAGCATCATATTCCAGATATAAAATGTGGTTAAGATGCTTCAGTTATTACTTATTACCCAATATAATATCCAACAAAGTACAACCATGTTATGTGAGGATAAAAATGCAACACCCCCTAAAGAGAGAGACAGAAAGAGAGAGAGAGAGGGGGGGGGGGAGAAAAGAACAAGACCTGTTTGGTGTGACCTCAAATCCAACAATACGAGCAGAATCAGTTTCAGAATCCTTGTGATACATGACTCTAAAACTCAAGTGATTATTGATAAAATATTTCTCCTCCTTGCTCTGTATGAAAATTGTAAATTTGTAAGAATAGAGGAATAAAATGATACTTGAACTTCCATAACAGAACTTCATGCTGAGTTATACCCCTTGATAGTTTCCTTTGAACCCAACACGAAAACCATGTTCATATGTTGTTGATTGACTTCCATCCCTCCTTTGTCTAAGAACAGCAACTGGAAGGTTATCTAAAATCCTGCACGTTCAATTCAAAGCTTTAAAGGTCAATGGAATACACAAAGCAAAAACCTGTAGACAAGCAGGCAACTGGCTAAAAGAAATCTTAGAAAAGAAGAAAATGAACTTAGTCTACATTACTAAGCACTGGCTACAATACATTCACCACTTACATGTTTACACGATATTCATCATCAATTTTTTCTTTAAAATTCTTTGTAGATTCAGCATCCAAAGTTACATGACAAGCTACAGTACAAGACTGTTCCTTCCTCATTTCAAACTGGAAAAAAACAAATAAAAATCTCTAGGTTAACATAACAATAACGAGAAAAAACAAGTCACTAAATTCCATAAGTAGAGTGTTGAGAGAAGGATGAGGTAACAGATGCCCACCATATATATGGAATTCTCAATGCGATCACCTCGAAGAACCTCTCCCAAATTTTCTGCACTGTTCACAATCTCGAGAGGTTTGCAATACTTCAAGAAGTAGTAGTCATATGGAAGTTGAGTCTTTGTAGATGACAATTTGTTCACTTTGACATAGAGGGGGTCACCCTGGTCCCATAGGACAGACAATAAATTAATATCTCCAACAAGCACATACAATGTAAATCAAAACGCTCTCAATCTCAACCAAATCCCCCATCAAACCAAGAAACCCAACAGTTACAAGTTCCCAAATGACACACACACGTGTTTTTCTCGAAAGAAGATTATGATGGATTTCATTCAACACAGACAGGGAGACATGTTCCATGTGCACCTATAAAAAAATTCAATCAATTAGCACCACTAATCACATGTGACGTAAAACCTTCAAACAGTGACTGAAAAGTGGGGCTCAGAAAGGAAGATCTCCTGCAATTCCACATCAGAACAGCGAAATCATCCGCGATAACCCGAAAAAGAGTTCAGTTCTACCACGAGCCCCAAATCGATTAGCTAAAAAAGAAAGTGCAAATTGCATTTCCCGATTCTTCGAAGAGATCGGGCCTAAAACCCTAGATCGGAGCAGTTCTAAGACGGATTAAAGACGATCAAGAAGTGAAAGAAGAAAATCGCCTAGAAATACGAAAGAGAAACGACAAGTAAAGGAGGAATCAAGAAATGAAATGGAACGAGAAGCGTACAGTTTGGAAATCGCGAGGAGCGACGCCGGGAAGGTAGAAGGAGTGGGCGGAGGAGATCAGGAGGAGGAGGAGCACGCCGAAGAATACGGCGGTGGTACCCATCTTCTTCTTCTGCTTCTTCTTCTTCTTCTTCTTTGGAGTTTTCACGGTAACAGTGTGAGAGAGAGAAAGTAAGAATGAAAGAAAAAGAGAGTGATATACAAAGATAATAAGAAAACCAATTGCATCGAGGTGTTAGTGTTACTGCTCTTACACACCTTACCAGATAGAGAGAGAGAGAGAGAGCGTGTGTAATAATAATAATAATAGTATAACGATACTATCGAGATTCCTTACTTACCATTAAAAACAAATGTATTCAAAGCAAAAAAAAAAATGTATTCATATGTTTTATTTGGTTAAAAAATATATTAAAATAATTTTATTTTAATTAAGTGAGTTATATAATTAAATATTAGTCATTAATTATAAAAAAATATTAATATCTTCATGAAAAAAAAAAGATACTGGTAAACCTCTCAATTCTATATACTATACCATTCTCTAGTATACTAATACAGTAATACAATATACCAGTAGTAGAATTCACCACTGCCAGGTTCGTTTCTGCTACTTCCACTCTGACTCCTTCCTAGCTAGTAGGTAATAATAGTATTTAGTTGTCGTGTGAATTAGATTGTTAATAGTCTTTTATAGTTAAAATAAGTAAGTTGATCACATGTGCAAAGTATTTAATTGTGTAGTTGGACATGACATATTAATAGACATAAGACATATAATTAAGACATATAATTGTATCTAAAAATGAATTGAATTCTTCGAATCAACTTATTTAACAAGATAAATTAGGTAAATTGAACCTTCATTTTAATAATCTGTATAAATTTAAATTTTTTTAATACAACACGTATAACTTGTGAGTTAAACAAGCTATTTACTCATTAGCCATTAATGACAGACATAGTTATGATCACCACTAGTTTTAGTGTAACCTCTCAAGTCTCATCAATGAACCAATTAATCAAATAAGGCAGTGTTTTCTAGAAATAACTGATTAACAGATTTAGTGCACTGATTTTGATTTTCTTATTGATTCATTGATTTGTTGTTGATTTAGTGCACTAATTTCATTTTGTGATTTTATTACAGATTTAATGCTGAGTTTTTTTGGTGTATGATTTTATTAAGAGAAAAAACCTCACTACTAATTTAGACTCACAAGTTCATGTTAAATAAGTTGGGCTGACAAAATATCAGTTCATTAAGTATTTCTGACTCAACTCATTTAAACTTATACTACTACTTATCAGCTGATTCGTTTAATAATCTTATCAAGAGTTTAATTTAGATGACTATTGATAAATAATAAATTAAAGGATTTAATTAAAAAAATAAAGACTAAAATGAACATACTCTAAAAATGTAGCGACTGAAAAATTAATTAAGCCTAAATTAAACATTTTATTTTGACGTGTTAAACATAGTTTTTTTAAAAAATGAACATTTAATAATAATAGCGGGGTTTTAGTAACAGAAAAAAATTGTTATTTAATATCACACCAACTTTAATTTCTTTACTCGTTTAGACTGGAACAAAGATCATAACCTTGATGGTCTAAAAGGCTAAAAGCCCATAACCTTGTTAAAAAGATCGACCAACAGATTTCGTTAGAAGAGCAAAAGAAAACGTAGGACTTCGAGAACCATTGAGCTTGTTAGATACTTGAATTCATATTTGTTGCACGGTTGATCATGATTAGCTGAAAAAAAATATGAGTGGAGCAAAATCTTCTATTTTGTTTTCTGCTGAAGTCTAAAGATAATTAACACTCTTTGGCTATCTGAATGGGCATATCTTTTCAAAATAACAATTAAATCTGCTTTAAGAAGATGCAGGCATATATCAGTTGAAAAGTTTTGATTCGTTGCACATAATATATAGACATATAACTTTGCAATATTTTTTATATCAAGGTAGTAGGGGGTAACAGCTTATCAACAATCACCAGAATGCCAAAAAAAAATGTCCAAAAAAAATATATTATTAGTTTTCAATAGCTTATCTTTTTATGGCTGTCGTTAAGAGGACGGTTTGTAATCTTGCATCTTGGAATTTATGCTTTATATGTTTCAATATGGAATTTGAAAGGTCTGTTAGTTATTAGGAAAAGTAACATCATGAATGACTTTTTTTCCTGGTTCGAGTGCCAACTATATGACATCTAGAATTTGCCAAAATGCTTAGCACTTAATTAGTAGATTCTATACGTGAGTTAAGCAGATGCAATGTCAAAGAAAAGTCAGTTAACAATGATGAGCAAAGGAAATGCAGAGATCAAGAGGAAAGTCTTCATCAAGTTGCAAATGTTGGTTATAAAGTATAAACAACAAAACACATATTTCTTCCCTATATACACAAGTGAGTCATCAACTTAAGCATCTACAATAATGGATCATCATTGTGTGAGATCTTGCTGCAAATATTTTCCTTATCTTTCTGGTGTTGAGAAAATTACTAGATAACTGATCTCATTTATAATTTGAAGTAAATATGGTGCTCACCAAAATTGTTAGGGGCTGATAGGTCAATGCCAAGTATAGAAAGAGATGCTTGATTGAAAAAGCTTTGCCGGGTGAAATCAACTACTCTCATAAAGGATGTAGTTTTCTTAAATATTTTTTTTTTGAAATGTTTAGTAGCATGTTTGGATTAATTTATTTGCACTAAAAGAAAATTTTCAGCCAAAAACTCTATTTGAAAGCCATGAATAATAATGAATGATAATTTATTATTTGGGTATTGCATTCATGAAGGACCCCAATGAACTCAAGAATCATCTTATCTCGCATTGCAGCTTGAACAAATTCGGCAACTTAAAGTCTATTTTTTTTTTGGTAAAATCATAAGTGTTTTGGTATGAGATTAATTTTTATTCGAGTGTTAGCTTTACTTTGACTACAAAATACTTTTAATGAAATTTAAATTCCAACGCTACAAATAAAATATATTCACATAAAACTCAGACTGAGCTACACCTTGTACATGGTTACTCAAATCCTAGTTTTACTTTAAGAAGGAGAAGCCGGGCTCACGAGCAGCCACCAACCATGCATGTCGAACTCCAACACATAACCCATTCCAAAATGCTACCTGCTCCAGTTGTTTGTTGTCTTGACAAAAGAAAAAGTAATAGATTGTAGCATGAGTTATATACTTTCATCAACAAGAAATGCTACCTGCACCAAGTGTCCTAATACAACCCTTCACAATTAACGATGTAGCTGCATAAAATAAAATCCTCCACTCATCTATGCTAGCAACAATTTGGAGTTCGTTCTATTTATTGTCTCTCATTAACACCATTGAAGTGAAATAATAAGAAATATATTCAAATATTAAAAAAAATTAATTTTTATTACTAATTAATTACCTACATCTAATTGTTACCGTCAAATATTCTCATTTAGGATCATATTTCAAATCCAAATATACTAAAAAGAAGCCTCCCCACATCTAAAAGAAATATTGTACAAAAATCAAATAAATGCTACAATTTGTCCAAAAAGTGTATTATTCAAATGCATTATTGCCTACAATTTGCACTAGAAGTGTGTAAGTAGCATTACTACTCCACCGATGATAAATTCACCAAATACAATCCTACTTACACAACTCTTATATTCACAATTACGCACAACTATGTCTACACATTTGATAAATTGTATCACAGTTTTGTAAATAGCATTGCTACTTTATAGTAACTGCTTTCCATACTAATATCAAAAGCTAATAATATATAAGCCCAATGAGATGTTTCTTACTTTTGCTTGATCAGAGAAACCAGAAGTTAATCAACGAACAAACAAGCAGAAGATCCAAGTCTCTTTTATATTTCAAGTTTTCCTCGAATGGATGATGGAGAAAGAAGTCAAAGATTTTACATTTTAATATTTTTTTTTAAAAGAATGGTGGAACAGGCTTCAGTAAAATCCTATACTTTTAAACGAAAGAGACAATTTTTTTTCAGAGATGTCATGAGTTACATCCCATAATATGGGATTTGAACTTATTCAGTTCATCTAACACTCTCTCCTCTAGTCGATAAATTAGATCAATCATCCGTCATATCTACATCATAAAAAGTTGAATTAAAATTACATATAACTAACTCAGGATTGTCAAGTTGGTAAGCAAGTTCACTTTCATGAGATAGGATGCAAGTTTAAATTCCAGTGAGAGCCACTCTAGCTGAGAGACAACAAAAGCCCTTATGTTCTAAGCTGCCGATTGTAAATTATTCCTATATGAAGCTTAAAGGACCTAACCCATAGGAGTATCATAGGACGCCACTCAATCCAAAAGACTAATTAGAGTAGTTGACTAAAGAAAATTACATACATACATGAATGACCAACACCAATGCTGAACATCATAAAGTAGTTTAGAAAATAACATTCCATAGCTCTGACTTTTTACAATTTTCTTTTTTCACATGATGATCAAATCAAGAATTTCAGAAAAACAGTGAGAAACCTAATACTTCATAGCACATTATTAGAATAGTTTTCACTTCCTAAATAAGTTTTATAATAGTCAAACTCAATTAATAATTTTATAAAAAAAAAAATTTACATTAACAATGATTCAACATAAATAACATTTGAGAAAATTCAAGCCCACTTATGCTCTAATTTGCTATGTACGTGAAGTCTTAAAACCATAAAAATCATCAAGAAACTTATGATTACCTGGAGGGTACCACACTACCACATACACTTACACCGACAATAAATTAAATTTAAATATATTATAATATATACAATTGAGCAATTTCTGAAGAAATTAATAGACAAAAAGATGCAAAATCATAATAAGTCTCTTATAATTAGAATCAACATAAAAGTATAAAATTAGTAAATATAACTAAATAAGACTAAAAATAAGTTAAGTTGTGCCGAATCAAGCATGTCTCCATATGAAATTAAACTTATTTGTTTTATTCAAACTTAACTTATTTAATAAATAAATTAAATTTTTTAACTTATTAAATTATTAACAAACTCATATTGGCTCGAGTGATTGCCAATCCTATAACTAAATTCATACATTATAGGCAGTTTTGTTTGTTGAAAAGAGCATCTCCCATATCCCGTATCGCAGCTTAAAAATCTCATCAGCAAATCGCCCTTGCGCAGCTTTTACATTCAATAATTCCCGTAGTGGAGGAAAAAGGCCAAATATAAGTAATAAATCAACATATATGATAAGAAAAACATCAAATCCGTAAAGAAGCAGAAATTAAATTTGACGGGAATTATTTTAGTATCTAGTGCTGGTATTTAAGTTGAGTTGTTAATTATTTATTAGTTGTTATTTATATTTAATAAATTTTTAAATATTTATTGTGAATCAAACAATTAATAAATAATTGATAACTCATCACAAATTTATTAAAATACTATAATAACTCTCAAATTTGTCAAAACAAAAAGAAAATAAAGAAAGAACTGGCTAATAAAACGACGACAAACAAGCAGAAGAATTGGTTGAGATTGTCACCAAGAAGATTGGCGGCAACTCCATAAGCGAGATATCAGGGACAGGAAAAAAACCAAGAAATGAGAAAGAAAAATGTCATATGGGGGAATGTCTTGGAGTTGGAGCTTGAAACATAAATTCCAGTAGAATAGCGTAAGTAAAGCTTCGGAGTTGCTATAATGACTTGATATGTGGGTGAATTTTTAATTATTTATTGATAATTAATTTTATAATAAATATTTAAAAATTTATTAAATATACATAATAATTAATAAATATTAGACATATATCAAGAGTTTAATTTTTGTTTATTATCAGTGTAAAAATTTTTTACACTGTCATCTAATTATATGTTGCCAAATCAGTAAAAGAGTTGACTATCATAACAATTATTTAAAAAGTTTAACTATTTTAATAATTTGGTAACACATAATTAGATGACAATATAAAAAAACTTTACACTGATAGTAGATATAAATTAAATCCATATATCAATATCGTTTAATTTTTATCCACCGTCAATATAAAGTTTTTTTTACACTGTTATTTAATCATGTGTTGTCAAATCATTAAAAGAGTTTAACTATCACAATAATTATCTAAAAAGTCTAACTTTTTTAATAATGTATCAATATATAATTAGATGACAATGTAAATTACACTTATCCATATCAATATCCTAAAAACAAGGTAAATATAAGAGTAATCCTTAACTTTACTATTCAAGCTTATGTTTTCGAATATCCTTAAACTCTCCCGTTTGTCACTATGTGGAGCGGCGTGTCCCAATGCTGCATGGTAACATGTTCTCCCTGTTATAGCCTTCACATCTCACCCGTTACCCATATCCACCATCCAAGAGGTATAGCCTCGCCTCCCATCACTTTCTTTTTTTTAAAAATAAAAAAGTTAAGTGCATATTTAGTTTCACTTATTTTTCATTTAAGAAAATTTATAATTTAAATGATACAGAGAAAATAAAAAAATCAAAATAAATAATAAATTATTAATCTAATTATTTTGAGTTCAATATATATATTTGTTTGATATTTTGATTTAGTCATTATTTTGGGAGACTTATTATTTTTCATTGACTTAGCAAGCGATGTTATTATATAATAATAATAATAATTAATCTGTTGCTTAATTTGTGTTAGGTGACATTGTGAGCAATACTTAATAAAGACATCTACCTATAAACTGTAAGAGTCACAATTCCTCAGTTAAATCTGAATGTACCCACGGTGGTGGTAGGTAGAGGTTGGAATTGGATCAGTTGTGTTTGGTAGTCTTACAAACCAAAAAGAAAGTAAGATGCATCAAAGGAAAATCTCTAACGATCAAGAGAGGAGAAAGAATGAGAGCATAAATAGAGTGATTGATATCTCCAAATGGTGATGAAGGTATGCATTTATGGATAGCTGAGATGGTTACTCAAGGATAATTTGGTCACCGGGTGTAACAACTATTATGGTCACTATCAAAGCATCATTAATCACGGGTCGAACGAACAACTAGGAACTAGTTAGAGGACTGTTCAAGGCCTAAATCCGGTACGATGCTCTTTTTTAGAGCAATCTTATAATGTTATTTTTCATGAATTTTTTTTATATGAATTGTATTATAAATGTACAATCATTCTTTCAATAAGATTTTTTTTGTAATTGTAAAGTTTAGAGGAAGAAAAGTTATTCTATTCTAAAATCAAAGCATGTTATTAATCTTAATAAAAATTTACAATGGTACTTACATATGATTTATCAATAAAGTATTACTTATAAGAATTAAATTCAAAACTTTTGATTTGAGCCATTATCAATGTAAATAAATTTTATATTATCATATAATTATGTATTGATAAATTATTAAAGAAATTTGACTATTGCAACAGTTAACTAGAAAATCTATCTCTCTTTAATGATGTAGCAATACATTATTAAATGACAATATAAAAAAACTTTACATTAATACTGAATCAAAATTAAACTTTTTTTTAATTAAGTTATATTTATAAGATTAAGATAAATAATTATAATATATAATTTAAAAGTTGATATATATTATAATAAATTTTATTTAATATATTAATGAAATTGAATTCATAATATTTAATATTATTATGTGGAAAAAAGAATGTTAGTGTGAGATCCACATAGACGTGAAGATCGATTAAGATTATCTTATTGGCATAAGAAGGTCACGTTATTATGAAAAAAAATACAAAAAAAAAAATCAATGTAAATAAGAATTTAAATTTAATTAATTATTAGTGTAAAAAATTTTTATATTATTATCTAATAATATTTTAGTATATTATTAAAGAGTTAAACTTTCTTAATAATTGTTATGATATTCAAACTATTTTAATAATGTAACAATATATAATTAAATAATGAATTTAATTTCTATCCACTGTCAGTGTAAAGTTTTTTATACTGTCATTCAATCATGTGTTGACACATCATTAAAATAGTTAGACTTTCTAGATAATGGTTGTGATAGTTAATAGTTTTAATGAGACAATACATGATTGGATCACAGAGTAAATTTTTTTTACAATAATAGTAGATAGAAATTAAACACTTAAATAATAATATAAAAAATAACAATATAACTCTATTTATATTGGTGTGTAAAATGATAGGATACAAATCCATGTGCAACAACAACATAAAATGTACTAATGATGAGTGATGGGAAATGGCTCGAAAGTTGCATCGGAATCACGCCGTCCACTTTTCGTGAAAGGGAGAAAAACTGAAAAACAAGGGTCATGGGCGGTGATTGGGTCCCACTCACCGCCACCTGCTCGCCGTGGATTTCTAAATATTTTTAGATTTGGAACTTTAACTAATACTAATTTTTTTATTAAAATATTTGTTGTTTTTATAATTTTTAAAGTAAAGTATAGATATTTTTTAACTAATGATTTTGTAATTTCACTTTTAGTAATAATTTTTAAGTTTAATTTTGATCTATTATTAATAAATTTTTTTTACACTTCATTTAATTATATATTATTAAATTATTAAAAAATTTTAATTATTACAATAATTATTTAAAAAAATTAAAATGTTAATTTTTTTAATAATATATCAGTACATAATTAAATAATATTATTTTTATATATTCACAATTAATTAAAATTAAATTCTTAATTTATTTATACTTTTAAATATTTTATTATTCATTTTATTTACTAAAACGTACAAAATCGATTGAGTAATAATTTCTAATTAAATTCATAATTTATTAATTATGAATAATTAGACCTTAAATAAAATATTTAATTTTTTAAATAAAATTATTATTTATCATATTTTAAAATTTAAATAAAGATGTGAGACAATTGAAAATAATTATTGAATATATTTACCTTTTTATTTTTTTTTATTTTTTTGATGTTGTTAGAATTTTAAAGTCTCTTAAAAATTCCTTGGACTCACGGCTGGTCCAATGAGATCATGCCAAAAAACAAACACACCGATTGGCCAGATACTATCTAATATACTAGGCCTTACTGTAGAAATTTGTTAAAAGTAATTATTAGATCAATTAAAATAATAAAATAATTCACGCATCTAAGAGTGCATGATAACTCTTTTTGTCGAAAAAAATTAAAATTGATAAACAAGTTCTCACTATTTAATATTTTTTAAAATTTAATGCATTGAAAAAAAAATTCAAAAGGTTATTTCCAACTTTTCAATTTGCCGAGAAAAAAATTAAAAAAAAGGAGAAAAAAATTAAAAAAAAGGGAAAGAGAAAGAGAAAGGAAAAGTGTTTCATGCAATAAAAATCTCCAAAGTGGAAAAACATTTTTTTGGAATAAAGTTTATGTGTGTTATGATCTTTTTAAAAACGAAAGAGGAATGGTAATGTCCCTCTGAGATCGCCCCTTCCTTTTTTCTCTTGGGATCTTCTTCTGCTTAGCGCATTTGGAGCTCAGCCCATTTCCAATCCCACGCAAATGGGTACGCTTTTCAATTTCAATTCCCTGATCCATCTGATTCTGTGTGTGTCTGGTTCATGCATTCTATATACTGATCAGAAGTTTCTTTTTCATTTATTGATTTCTGTCCGTTTTCCGTTATTTGTGATTCTATTCTAACTCCCATCAAGTATTAATCTTTTATACAAGATGGTTGGTGGGTGTTAACGGAAACTGGCAATTACGCTTGCATGCGTTTTGGGTTCAATTCGCCAACTGTTGTTTCTATTTATTAATTTATTTTCAGTTTCGAGTGAAAACTTGTTTGGGATTTATGGGTATTGGTGTGATGTGATTAATTTTCACAATTTGATCCATATTTTATGTTATGAATGGCTTTATTGTTGGATCCCAGAAAAGGGTTAGATTGTTGTTTTTCTTTTATTATTACTGGGGAAAAAAAAGTTAAGGAGGGAATGCCAATTAGAAGCTTGTTAATCTAATTATTTTATGGTACCGAGATTAGCATCCCTCAGGTATTTCAATGCTAGTGGAAGTGTTGGGCTTGAATTGATGAATGGATGGTGCTTTATTTGATTCAGGAACCAGCCAACAAGTATAAATTTTTTTATTTATTTTTTTCCTGAGAAAGAAAATCAATTTTGTCACTTCTTGGCCAATTTAATTTTAATAGTAATTTATATACTAATTATTATATTAACTTATCGTTCAAGGGTGGTCATGATATAAAATACATCACATTATCACAATACCCCTTTTTTATTTATTATTTTTTGGGGGTTAACAAGAAACCTTCTTGCTATTTATAGAAACAGGATTAAATATTGGGCACAATATTCTTTCAGGGGCTGGATGATCAAGTAGAATTTCGTTTTTCCTGATTAAGTGTGTTGCTCACTATTCATATGTCACAGTACAATGCTGCAATCACACCTAAGCTTCATGTTTTGCTTGTGAATCTCATTGAGTGTTATACTTGAAAATTCTAGAAGTCTTGTGCTTCTAATTTCCCCAACTAACATTGAGAATCTGCTTATCCAGCAAAGAGTGAGATTTGTTGTTCAACTCAGCTTATTGATGGAGACGGGACATTCAATGTTACCGGGATTGAACACTTTATGAAGGAGGTGAAATTGGGTGAATGTGGGCTTTCGTATGCTGTAGTTTCTATTATGGGTCCACAAAGTAGTGGTATGGTTTCTTGCTCCACAATCTTATTGTTTTTTCTTTCGTTCATAAGCTTATTGGATTTTATGATTGCTTTTACCAGTCTTTGCACTTGAGGATCTGTATGTAATTAATATCTTTTACTTGACACTGAATGCTGGAGGTGATTGTTATTTAAGATTGACAGAAAGATGAAATTGAAGTTTGTGCCTTATGAAGTAATGAGCAATAACTTCTAGTTGACATTTGATATAGATTTATGACTTCATTATCTATCTAAACTGATGATTTCTAACGATTAAGTTTAGTTTCTTCTCTGTTGGCTGTTTTCTTAATTCTTATGAGAATTTTATCTTTTCTCTATTTCATCTTCTGTTTAATTTTATTCTATTGTCTTGTATTTGTTTTAATATATTATCATGACATGATGTGGACTATTCCCAATAAAGGGATCTTTAAATAATTGTTGTTTTCTTTGCTCTGGGCAGGCAAGAGCACACTTTTAAATCATTTGTTCAGTACCAACTTCAGAGAGATGGATGCTTTTAAGGGAAGGCATGTTCTTGCAATTCCCACATTACATAAAGTTTGCTCATCTAGCTGCGTGGTACCTAATGGTATGTGCTTGATTTCAGGTCTCAAACAACGAAAGGAATTTGGATGGCTAGATGTGCTGGCATAGAGCCTTGTACACTTGTGATGGATTTGGAGGGTACAGATGGAAGAGAACGTGGAGAGGTGTTTTTTTTTTTTCCATTTGTTATACCTTAACTTGCTTTGATAACTGTGATATGATTCAGAGTCTATTGCCAATTTCCAATTGCCATCTGCATTTCCACTTTGTATATTGGAAATGCACATATGCCAATGTGTCTCTGGCCCGTATGGAACATAAGACGTTTATCATAAAAATTTGTGAAGTTTCTATTGCTCAAGATTTACTCATCAAATCTATTTTGTTTTCCAAAGTAATGCTCTTTTAATTTTTTTTCTTGGCAAATGTTAAATGAAAGGTTCACATCTCTCAATATATATATTTTTAATTTTATGCATTTTCTTTCAATTGTGACAAGAACAAAGAGTTCCATAATTCTTCTAATCTTGCATGTTCACTATGATGGGTTAGGAATAGTTAATAATTAGGACTTCGATCATTTAAACATGAAAATTCTCTGCCATTGACAAAAAATAGAACAAAGAGAAATTATAAATGGATAGTTCTGCCTTTGGTTGTTTTCTTGTATATTGAAGTCGTCTTTCTCTCAGGATGATACTGCATTTGAAAAGCAGAGTGCTCTATTTGCTCTTGCTGTTTCAGATATAGTGCTAATAAACATGTGAGTCCTTTTCCCCCACTTCTTCCATTAAGCATCTTTAATACAGACTAATTTTAGAAAGTTTCAAGTCTGTCTAGCTGCTTGTACTTCTTGTTTTAATGTTTTTCCAGTTGAATCTTCTTTATTTGTGCAACTGATTTTTTTTCTACTCTGCAATGCATGTAAAGGTGGTGCCATGACATTGGCCGTGAGCAAGCTGCAAATAAGCCGCTTTTGAAAACTGTCTTTCAGGTATCTTTTGTTGGCCTATTGACTACAAGCAGTTATCTTGAATCTCAAAACTTGTTATTATCTAATTGCATGCTAGTATTTGCTTTCAGGTCATGATGAGATTGTTTAGCCCGCGCAAAACAACATTGTTGTTTGTCATACGTGATAAAACAAGGGTGTGTAAGCAAAATGCTGCTCATTGTTTTTTCTAAATATTTTCCAGTTATTCATTTTTAAAAGCGTTTTTTTTTTTTAATTATTAATGTGATTAACCTTTTTCCTTTTATAGACACCACTTGAAAATTTAGAACCTGTTTTGCGAGAAGATATTCAGAAGGTAATGCAGTGATTTCATCTTCTTATGATGTTATTGGATTGCTATATTATTTTTGTTAACCTTTATTGGTTTACTTTTTTCCTCTGCAGATATGGGACTCCGTTCCTAAACCACAGGCCCACAAGGAAACCCCACTAAGTGAATTTTTCAATGTAAGGTCATCATTCTGTTGGCATTACTAAACTTACCGATTTTCACTTATGTGTAGGAGAATATTTTGTTATTTTATAGTAATTGTTTGCCCTTGACAATAAATGACCAGGTTGAAGTTGTTGCTCTTTCTAGTTATGAAGAAAAGGAGGAGCAATTTAAGGAGCAGGTATGAATTGTGCACCAGCTTCCTTCTAGTTTACTTGCTGATGGATGGTATTAAATGACCCATTATCAGGATGTGTGGTTGACTGGTTGTTTGCATCTCCATATCTGCATCTGTGACTGTGTGCCCTCTCAATCTATGTATAACATTTTTGTATTCATTTGGCTTTCATATTGGATAGCAGAGTTAGACATTTTTGGTTTAATGAGTATCTCTAATTTGCATATCTTTTTTTTAAAATGTAGGTTGCCAGCTTGAGGCAACGATTCTATCATTCTATTGCTCCTGGTGGGCTTGCAGGGGATCGCCGTGGAGTAGTTCCTGCTTCAGGCTTTTCTTTTAGTTCTCAGCAAATCTGGAAAGTCATTAAGGAGAACAAGGACCTCGATCTTCCTGCACATAAGGTAATATCTATATCTTGTGATGGTGCTGCTTTTGTTTTACATGTATATTGATTTTATTAATCATTTATAGTCCATCCACTGGTAGGTCATGGTTGCTACTGTACGGTGTGAAGAAATTGCCAATGAGAAATTTGCCTCTTTTGCTGCAAATGAGGTAGTAACATTTCTTTTGGTATAGTCCTCCAATACATTTTGACAGTCTTAATTACTGATGCTATGGAAATTGCTTTGCAATTACTACTCAGGAGTGGTGTCAATTGGAAGAGGTGGTGCAATCTAGCCCTATTCCTGGATTTGGAAAAAAGCTCAATTCACTCCTTGATGCTTGTCTGTCAGAGTGAGTATAGTTCAATTTATGTGACAACTATAGTGTTAGTGGCTCAGTTATTGAATACCATGTAACCTTATGCTATATTATAAGCTTTAGCTTTTGACAAATTTTGACAATATTTGGTCTCCGACCTGTTGACTAAGATCAGCAGATTTTTTAAAATGTTTTTGATGTCAAAGTTTTACTTAAGTAGGTGCCATGAGTGAAGGGAATGCTTTTGATTGTTCAAGGTGGTGGAATAAGGATGTGGATTCATTTTATGGATGGAATTATATTGGAATAGCCTGTTCCCTTTTTTGTTATTTATTTTATCTACAGTTTTTAAGTTTGGCGGTTTCATGTGTGACACGGTAATACCATCTAATGCTTTTAGTTTTCTCTTCCAACCCCTACACAAACTACTGAAAATGATGTCATGGTTTTTTACCTCATCATTTTGTATGTTAAAGGCCAGTTTTATTGCTGCTTTGTTATGTGTAATCTTCAAAAGTAAACTGTAGCTTGAGATCAAATCTTAGAATTTTGCTGTATTAATGTCGCATGTTGTAGAAACATCATGTAAGAATGAGTTGAATGGACTGAACGTATATTGAGCTATTGTATTTTTTTTAATCTAGGTATAATGCTGAAGCCACTTATTTTGATGAAGGTGTGAGATCTGCAAAACAAAAGCAACTTCAAGAAAAATTGTTGCAAGTAATTCTTCTTAACTTGATTCTTGTGCATTCATTGTTGTTCGATCTTTTTCTTTTTTCATAAAATTGAAAGAGAACCAAATATTTGGTGATTATTGAATCAATAATGACTATTTAAGATATTGGATTATTAGCCATGTCTTTTTTCCCTTTTTGGAGATTTGTGATGATTTATGAGGTTTATTATGGTACTTAATGCCTTTTCAATTGGTTAGCTTGTCCAACCAGCATTCCAATCTGCACTGGGACATATAAGATCTGGAACTTTGGATAAGTTCAAGGAAGCATTTGACAAGGCTTTGAATGGAGGGGAAGGGTTTTCTGCAGCTGCTAATATTTGCATTGGGTCTTGTATGGCTCAGTTTGATGAAGCATGTGCAGGTATTCAGAAATTTCTTTATTCTGTTTATTAGACAGCAATGAACACTTGGAAAGGAAAGAAGAGTCTGAAAGAGATGGATAAACATGAAGTAGATTGTGTACAATGATTAATTTGGTTTTAAAAGCATAATTGCTAGCTTTTGGTTCATCCAATAATCTACTGTCCGAGAAGTTAAACTTGATAATATTTGTTGCAAGTATGCATCCTACTTGCTCAACTGAATTACAACGTGACACTGATATATTATCCTTGCAGATGTTGTTATTGAACAAGCAAACTGGGATACAGCTAAAGTAAGGGAGAAACTGCAGCGCGATATTGATGCACATGTTGTGTCTGTACGTGCAGCTAAGATGTCTGAACTTACTTCATCATATGAGGTACCTGTCTAACATTGATCATTCATGTCTTACGAATCTTTAAGTGATTGTCTTCAAGCTCGGTAATGATGCTAAGATTTCAGATTATATATGTTTGTGCCAAAAAAATCATTGTTGAAATTTTTAGAGTGGTAATATGATATTAGAACTAAGCAAGAGTTCCACTAGTTACACAGTCATCCAGGGGAAAAGGGATAAATTGATACAATGTATGTTGTCAATACTTTGTCTATTAATAATGGCAATTTTTGAAAAGTATATGAACCTTCTCATGCGTAGTGACTGCAGTGATTTAGGTAAGTAGTTTTATGATATTTTGTTTAGTTGTGCTCGTTGTTATGTTTCTATAGTTGACAGACTAACTTCTTGGGAAGTTTGCTGATAGTAGTACCCTTGCAGGCAAAACTGAAAGAGGCATTGTCTGGACCTGTTGAAGCTCTTTTGGATGGAGCTAATAGTGATACTTGGCCATCAATAAGGAACCTTCTTAGGCGTGAGACTGAATCAGCTGTTTCAGGGTTCTCTACTGCACTTACTGGATTTGATATGGATGAAGAAACAAGACAGAACATTATTTTGAGTTTAGAGGGTTATGCAAGGGGTGTGGTAGAAGGAAAGGCTAGGGAAGAAGCTGGAAGAGTTCTAATCCGTATGAAGGACAGGTATGAACCTTCTGCAACATCTAAGTTGACTTTTTACTTTTACCTTCAAGTTTTACCATAGAGGACTTACCTAGAATTTGAAAGCAGGTTTACGATGTTGTTTAGCCATGATTCTGATTCGATGCCTCGTGTTTGGACGGGGAAAGAAGATATTCGAGCCATCACCAAGACTGCTCGCTCTGCTGTATGACATGATTATGAATATTATTTTCTGTTACTTGAGTTTGTATTGCATTTTGATATTTTTATAGCTAAATTTAACCCTTTGCAGTCCTTGAAGTTGCTATCTGTTATGGCTGCAATTCGTTTGGATGATGATGACACTGATGATATTGAGAAAACATTAGCAGTTGCATTGGTGGATTTATCAAGCAGTGCTGTTAAAGATAGGAGCATCACAACGGTTGATCCACTAGCTTCTAGCACTTGGGAACAGGTGCATCTTTATTGTTGTTGAGTTCTATTTGATAAATGTATTAAATTGTGTACTCATTTTGGTAGATAAGTGATCTGATTGGCATCAATTAATGATCTAGTTGCCCAAGAATGATTTTATATCTCTAACAGTGTACGCATGTGAACTGATTAGTATATATTTTAGGCCACAAAATGCTATTTTTTGGTTTCTTGTGTTCTTATGGTTTGAGAACATCTTCTATCTTGGGCACTGATCAGTTGTTGTGACCAAATTTTCTGTGCAGGTTTCATCCTCTAGAACATTGATTACACCTGTCCAGTGCAAATCTTTGTGGAGGCAATTCAAGACGGAGACAGAGTACAGTGTCTCACAGGCCATTTCTGCACAGGCATGATGTTTCACAATTTTATTTTATTTTTTTATGATTTTAAAGGCTCCTCTATGTATGGGAAAATCTGTTATGAGAAAATCATTAGTAATTTAGATCCTATGGCTTTCTTTTGGATATTATCTATTTTAAACTTGTAGCTGAAGCCATCTAGTTTAATTGTATAAAAGAAATGATGCTAGTTTATGCCTTTATTGTTTTCACTTTGTATTTTACCTGCATTTATAAAGTTGTTGGCATGTTCCAAAAGATTATGCTCTTTTGTGGTATTGTTTAGGTTCCATGTGTAATTTATACATAATGATTTGCTAACTTGTGGATATAATTAGTTTGATAAACATCATGGATGCATATATTATAGACGCATTTGAATTTTGTTCCTGTTAGAAAATATTTTACTAATTTTTACTTCTTGATTTATTTATTTTCATTTTCAGGAGGCTAACAAGCGTAATAACAACTGGTTACCTCCCCCATGGGCAATTGTTGCTCTGGTTATTCTGGGATTTAATGAATTTATGACACTTCTAAGGTGCATTGTCAACTGTACTCATCTGATGTCTTTTTCTCTCTTTCTTTCTTTCAAGGAATAAGGCTCTGTTTTCACTTGTTCTTAACTCTGCATCTCTCTCGTCGGTTCTTAAGGAAATATAAGAGGACAATAAGAAATTTGGACTTCATTATTGTTGAAGCAGGAAGATGAGATAGAATCTTCTGTAAAAATAGGTCACTTGTATAAAAGAAGAAATCTCATTAGAGAAGAAAATGAGTGAAGTACAGGAGCTGAGGATAAAATATCCTTTTAAAGGAAACGAAAAAACAGAAAAGCTTAAGAAATCAAGAAAGACACAACTAAGAAAAACTCTCCTGTAATTAAGTCTGAGATGATATTTATGATTTTTATATTAATTTATGATGTGATTGTAAATTTGGAATTAGGGTTTGTAATTGGGAACTTAGGGACTATCAATAATTTAGTTGGATTATAGCTTTTTCCTATTCTAGATCAGGGTTACTTGAGTCTTAAGTTTGGGTTAGTAGATTTAGGGTCCTTTTAGTCGCTTATATAAGGCATATTATCTCTCTTAGAGATGCTATCTTATTATTGATATTGAATATTGAGAATTTTGAGTGTTTTTGATATTATTCCTTGGCTCCTTGTTCCCATTCTACACCAGCCAGTCTCTGCATGTCCTCAATTGAAACCCTCTAAAATAACCATTAGCTGTGAACCATAAGGATTAAGGAGGTAAAAAAGACCACTTTATCTCGTAAAAATGGCAATAGCAAACACTTATCCCTGAAAATTTCTTCCATTGCTCTCCAACTGTATGGATCTAATAACGGCACATATTCACACCATCTGAGAGCCTTCCCCTCTTTGCTCCCCACAAAACCACTGAAATCACATATGAGAAACTCACCTGACAGGTTTAACATTCATAGCAAATACCAAAGAGTCTACACTGACAACATCTAGGAGCCGGACAATGTAAAAGTAATGATTGCAAGATAAGAATATATTTTGTGTGTGACATAAACTAATGGATGGGCATTTCAAGAACACAAAAGTGTTGCTAAAGCACAAACCTAAACACAATTCTTTATTTTTGTCCTACTATTTAATTGGTCTCACCCAAGTTTGGTATTCTTCGTGGCAGAAATCCCTTGTATTTGGGTGTTATCTTTGTTGGTTTTCTTCTCATTAAAGCCATATGGATGCAGCTTGACATTTCGGGTGAATTTCGCAATGGAGCTGTGAGTATAATTTATTGTATTCTTTATAATTTATTGTTCAGTCCCTCAATTTATAATTGTTGGGTCTCTCAAGCCTGTTTATTGAGTTTGGTTGCGATCTTTAACCAGTAGCTAATGAGCTGCTATGCATATCCAGTAGGGTTCAACTGTTGAGGCATTTGGGGTGTGGTGTTGTTGATCTTCAGGCAAGAATACAAAAGGATTCATTTAACTGGATAAAAATATTTATTTAATTTTTTTTTTAATGAAATGTGACATTTCTGGATTTCACTTGATTTTAGTTTCAGAAAAAAAAGGGGGAGGGATTAAGAAAGAGTTAGGCAATTGGGAATCTCCATGTAGGTTGAATGCTTGATAACTTGTCATTTATTTATTTGAAGTTGCAGGAAGGAATTTGCAGTTTGTGTTATTTATATGGTATGCAATGTGATTCTCTTTTGACCTGCCAGCCCTGGCATACTATATGCTGTAGAGCGTATATAATCAACATCTAGATCAGACTATTAGTATTTAAGTGGGGAGTTGCTATGATACCCTGATGGGTTTGGTACCCAGGGTGAGTTGTCAATCATTTATTCACTGTTGATTTTACAATAAATGTTAGAAAGTATATTAAATATAAATAACAACTAATGAATGCTAGACAACTCACCTTGGGTACCGGTACCCTATAAAAAATGATGGGTACTGGAGTGATCCCCATTTAAGTGGCTAATGAAATAGTCCTTTAGCTGAGTTATCTAGGTCTTTCCAACTGTTCATTCTATATTTTGCAGTATCTGTATAGTTGCCTTATTTCTTGCTGTTTGCTTTCAGCTTCCGGGAATCATATCCTTGTCTAGCAAGTTTATTCCCACTATCATGAAC
Source organism: Styphnolobium japonicum (assembly GCA_023212625.1). NCBI lineage: Eukaryota > Viridiplantae > Streptophyta > Magnoliopsida > Fabales > Fabaceae > Styphnolobium > Styphnolobium japonicum. Next base: position 4,166,677 of record JALBWW010000007.1, on the reverse strand, counting down.
CTTATCAAAAGACTAGCTGAGGAGGGGCAGAACCCTGCAACTAACAATCCTCAAAGAAACCCATCTAAAAACAATTACGATGCTGTTACTTCTGGTAGTGCTATGTCATCTAGTGCTTCATCTAACGTAACTTCATTGGACAATGGAACCGAATATGCCAGTCCATCAAAAGATGAGTAAGTGAAGAAAGTCATCTTATTGAAGAGCAATTTCTACTGTTGGAAGATGATGGTGTCTGCTGGCTGCATGCTGGGGTTTTGCTTGTCCGCGAATTTATGACTTGTGAGCATTCAATACATTCAAAGGCATTGGTTTTTGTGCAAGTGCCGTATACAGGGGGCCATGTTTTGTTCTGAGGTAGTCCCCCTTAAAATAGTTTTCTCTATTCCAATTTAGGTGCTTCAGTTAGTTGGAGAAGTTAGCTTATTCTACATGATCCTTGATGGTTATGCTGGTTTTGCAATCAATTTTTGTTTGTAATTGTATCAGTGTTCTGAATGTATCTTTTGAAAATTTATTAATTGGACTTGTGTATTTATATTAGATTTTTAAGATTTACCAGAGCCTTTTGGATGTTACGTGTAAGATCATGTTTGCTACTCTTGTAATGCGAACTATTGATTCACGTGTAACATGGTGTTGGAAGAAAGGAGATTGTTTACTTCTATTTGTTAGTAGTTTGGCATGCTTAACAAGGTGTTGAAACATTTAAAATTTCAGGATTATTTTATTTTGATGCATGAACAAATAACAGAACTAGAATTTTTTAGGAAAAATGACCCTCAGGGTAAGTACGGAGAAAAGTAATTCTTATTTGATTTTTTTTGAAAATTAATTAGTTATTTAATTAATTTAATTAATAATTTATATACATTTAATTATATATTAGATATCAAAATAAAAATAAATTATTAATTAATTATATGTAAATTATTAATTAAATTTATTAAATATTTAATTAATTTTTAAAACGATAATTGTCTCTTCCAAAAGGTCTTTTTTTTTATTATTTTATTTTATTGTTGGATAACAATAAGTTAGCCTTTATGAAGTGGGGCTTCGTAGATTTATGGTTTTCAGAAATTTAATTTTTTCGTACGTAATTACGTATCTTTAAGGCACTAGAGTTCAAATTCGTGGTCCAGAATTTGTCCACGACGCTTGGGTTCAAGCTGTGTTCAGATAAAATACTCTCTCTTGTAACAGAAGAATAAAAATGAGAGAATGAGTTATATGGTTCGTCCGGATAAAAGTATCTTTATTTAGTACGTGAAAAAAATTAATTAAATATTAAATTAATAATTTATATATAATTAATTATATATTAAATATTACAATAAATATAAATTATTAATTAATTATATATAAATTATTAATTAATTAGTTAAATATGAAATTAATTTTATATAAGAATCAAATAAAAATACATTTTCATTAAATCAATTTTTTGGGTCATTTTTCCAATAAAAATACTCACTCTCTTAATTACGCAAAAGCAACCTCTCCATGAGCCATGGCAGAATTTGGGTCTATATTTATGGTTCATAAGGGGAACAGTACGATTAACCAGGGGAGGGGAAAATAAAATATATAAGACTTTATCCACGAGGTGGCTTTGAGTTTTATGTCAGTGAATATTACTTGTAATATAAGAGTTTAAATTTTATGAAAAATATTTTATGACTAGGGTTATGTTATTAGATACTTGAAGGAAGATTAATTTCATATTTAAAGGATAAGACGAGACAAAAAAGAGACTTTGATGGATTGTTTGGATAGAGTGATAATGAAGGAATCTAATATTTTCTTGTTTGAACACAAATAAAGAGTACAAAGAATTCATTAGTTCAAGTGTAGATAATAATTTTCTCATACTGAAGTGAAAATGAAGGAAAAATTAATATAGACATAAACTTTTTTTTTAATTGAGGCATGTAATTCTATAAATAATAAAGTTTATTTAAAGACTTATGCCTTGTTTTGTAATTTTATTAATATTTTATTTCCTTTTATTTTTTATTATTCCCAAACAATGAAAGACCGTATTCTCAAAAAGTGAAGAGTTACACTCACTCTTCCCACTTTCACTCTTTCCATTTTTATTTCTCTTTCTGTCTTTTTATCATAAGTTCATCCAAACCGGCCCTCACTGTTTGGATTATTGAACTAGAATTAAAATTTGAAAATTACAATGCTAAGTTTTTATCTTTCCAAAATTAGACCTTGTGAGAATTTTAATTTGATGTATACAGCTGTATTCGATGTTGTTATTACCGTAGTACTGGTTACTCGCAGAGTACTTTAAGATACAATTCGAGTAAAATTGATTTTTATAACATTAAAAAATGAATTTTTTTTATCACAATTATTATTTTCATTTGTATAATTTGTTTTTATGTTTTGATTTGGACCTTGAACTTTTCTCTAAATGATTCAGTCCTTGTATTATTGTTTTCATTTGTATAATTTGTTTTTATGTTTTGATTTGGACCTTGAACTTTTCACTAAATGATTCAGTCCTTGTATAATTTTTACAAGATGCAATGTAGTTCCTCTATTGGTTTTCATTTATACCATTTAGAATTAGCTATGATAGTTCTTACCCAAGAAAAAAAATATAGCTATAATTAATAGGTTGCTATATATTGTGGCATGTTTAGCAACAACTGAAACCATTTTAAATTTGACAAGTGGATCAAAATGACAAAGTTTACAGATCAAGGATCAAATTGAAACTTTAAAACAACCACATGGACTAATATAGCAGTTTTGCCATTTGCATTCTAACAATATTTAAGTAGAACCATTGAATTTATTAAGGAATTAAGATCCATTTGAACTACCATTGGCATTTGATATAAGCCTGTATCAGATATTTGCAGACACTCATGAGAGGATTTAGTGCTGGTCCTGTTGGAGTTTTGCCGTATGCTTCCTTCGCATGATTTCCTTCTAACAAAGCACATCGATTTAATAATCCACTAGACAGAATAGCATACATGTTCATTATAAGATTAATTACATTCACAAACCTCATCGGCATTTATGTTCATATTGTGACTTTGATCTCAAGGACGAACGTGAGTATCATAAATATGCTAACACCTGAACTGTGGCCCAACTCATAAGTTGCGATGCATAATAACTGTGACAAGATGAGTTCCTCTATGATGTGCCCACAGGATAGGTGCTGAATAGCTGAAAAGCAAGAAATACAACATTTGCACGCATATATGTAGAATTTGAGCAGTTCACAAAAAGGTTTAAGTAAAGTTCAGTTGTTATTCAATAACTCAATAATAAAAGTTAAGGAAAGTGTAAAAGATCTATTTGTGTATATATTATTAATAGTAAATCAAATTCAATGGGATGGTAGTGAAAATAGAACCAAATTCATGAATATTTGACCTTGAAGGAGAAAAGTAATGGGAATTTTCAAAAAATTGATAAAAAATTGTGATCCATTTATATTACCTGCCTACCCAACTGCCATGAGGATTTAATACAAAGCTTCATCTTATTTTGGTTCACTACAAACTTGTACGTCCTCTTTACAGCGCTTAAAGCATAGGTTTAATACATTGGAAGAAGTGGCATAGACAGTACAGCTCAGCATAGGAGGCTGGGAACAACAAACTTAGGTGTCTTTAGTGGGAGGGTGGGGCTTGTACTCGTATTTTTGGCCTAGGAAGGATCAAACAACATTATAGTTAGTGGAGAGGTTTTAGCTAGCAATAGCTCAACTATGGGTTTTTAACTTAAAAATGAGGAGGGTGGGGCTTGTACTCGTATTTTTGGCCTTTGAAGGATCAAACAACATTATATAGTTAGTGGAGAGGTTTTAGCTAGCAATAGCTCAATTATGGGTTTTTAACTTAAAAATGAGGAAAGGAAAAAAAAGTTATGGATGTTTCATCTCATGTCATACTTGCATGTGCAAATTAATGATTCTCGGTTGTCAATGAGATCGAGTTTTGGTGTGTCATTGTTTGTAATATTCAAATCACATTTGGCTTTGGCTAGTGATTAAATAAATGGATTGCACCACGTATGGTCAACTCCTTTCTCTTGTATTACTCTCATCTCATGATCTCATCTTTCACTTACCATTTTTGTTTAAATATATTTTCGAGTTTCCCCTTTTTTTTCAACTTTCGGTTGTGGTAGCTAGGATAAGAGCTGGGTCCGGGTTCTAAAGCTGACATAAGTCCTTCGATGAATATTGAGATTCTTCACATTAGATTTCTAGATAAATCAGACGACATAAGAAGCCTTGAATATTTTAGGGGTTTTGGACTGCCTATAGTAGACATTATAAGTCATAAATAAACAAAGAAAATAATAAAGCAATGATTATATCCTTACATTTATTAATATATGAGTTGCATATCGTTCTGCAATTTGCATGATTTTTCTTCGCTCATCTGTTAGTGTATGTCACTTCATCTTGAAATTGTGGCTTTCAATATGCTTCTATAATATGATGGACATCTTCTCTTTCTAAAATGCTTACCCCACACTCTGCAGAATCAGTTGCAAAGTATGTAGAAGTTCACGTTGGTCAATTGACACCAAATTAATCAGCTAATCAAAGGGGTTAGTAATTTCATATGCATGATCCGATTAGATGAACCAATATAATGGGTCATTCATTATCCCCTCTACGCTCCCATTAACTTCCCTTGCCATGATAACCAATCGACATGATAACTAGAATCACCAAACTCTACCAGCGTAGATGCACATTCTCTCCACAATGAAATTTTTTTATGTTGGGAGTCAATTCAGAAGAAAACAATGCAAAACCGAAAACAAAAAGTCTTGTTATACTTATACCATTAATTGTTCATTACTGTTTGCTTTTCTAATTTCTTTTCTTTATGCTTTTTGTGGGTGTCGGATATGTATGTTAGTATTAATGATTGCCAAGTCATGTACCAGGGACAGTTGAATGGACAAAATCCAAATCCAGCTTGTGCTCTCTAATCTAATCATCATCCATAAGAAATGGAAAAAATGGAAAGACAGCCAAGGTATGCAATTGCAGGGCTTTTTATCCATTTTATTCTTGATTTTAAAACTAATTACTAAAATATCATGTTTTTTATACTAATTATTCATATATTGTTATTTTTGTTATGTTGGATTTTTTTTACTTCCATGTTGGAGTGACCCACTTGAATCATGTCAACTATGTTGAGTGATCCACTTGTATCATGTCAACCATGTTAAAGTGACTCACGTGGCATGATCCATATAGTAACGTTGAGACAAATGATGAACAACTAAGATAAAGTATCCGTGAGGTTTAAATCCAACACAATAGCTCAAGAAGTAGATCACGCCAACATGGGATGCTTGATCCACATGGAACCGCTAATATGTAAGGGTCATGTCATTTGCTTGCATTGGACGAGCATGACACAGTAGCTTAAGAAATAAATCACTCTTATGTGTTAGCGGCTCTCCATTTGTCTCAGCATTACTACGTGGATCATGCCACGTGGGTCACTCCAACACGGTTGACGTAATATAAGTGAATCACTCTAACACATTTGGTGTGATTCAAGTGGATCACGTCAATCGTGTTGGAGTAACCCAAGTGGATCAGGCCAATCATATTAACATAACCTATGTGAAAGTAAATAAAAAATAAAAAGTGAAAATTTTTAATGTAACAAAAACAATAATATATGAATAATTAGTTTGAAAAGTAAGATATTTTTATAATTAATTTTGAAATGAGAGGTAAAATGATGAAAAAAGCCCAATTGCAGAGCTAAAAAGAGTTTACATATTTTTGGTGGCATAATAAATATAGAGCTTTATTACTCGTAGTGTAGGCTGGCGAGTGAGCTGTCCTTGTACAAACTGATGGACGTGATCAGGAGATACAATGTCAAATCCAACGGCCACAGACTCTTGACTCTAACCGCGGCATTCATTTCCTCATTAAATGCCTTCCTCAGTTATAGTTTCAGTGTTTCTGAAAATATAGTGGAGAGCTGCATTCCATGTTCTTAATTAACATTTTCTTCCTGATTTCTCATATCAACTAATAGATTATATTATCTTAATCTTCATACGGTTAGGATATATTGTAAGTATTTATATGGTGTTCACACACAAAACAAGGCCAACCAGAGGCAGCCACTTATAGGTTGTGAAGAAGCAGCTTCTTCGGTGAGTGAGTGCTTTTCTGTGGCCTGTGAGATTCAATGGCTTCAGTTGGTGCAGTCAAATTCTTGCTGTGCTTAGTTATATGGCTCTGGAACTTTCTTCCTCCTTGTCAAGGTTGATTCTTGTCATCAAGCTACCACTTACTTCTTCATCCAGCCATAGCGCTTTCTTACATTATTCAATTCCATCTTTGCTCCTTTCTACCTCTTCAGCTTGTGTTTTCAAGACTACTCTCTGTAGAAAGCTAATTTTCCCTTCAAAATATATAGGAGTTGTTCTCTCTTTTTCAAGGCTATAAAACAGGCCTAATTCTTCTTTATCTTTCAGTTATCTCATTTTTTTATTAGTTAATAACATCTGGGTTCTAATTGTGTTTCTGGCAGGGTGCCATATATATAGGTTGGAATTTGGAAATGTAGAATGTGGCACCAATCTATATGTAGCCAATGGTTATGGTATTCAATTTGCTAGTTCTTTTTTTGTTCCTTATACAATAGTGCCATGGAGGTTTCAACCTATGATCTCCTACAAATTCTTCAAACCCCTCACCACTAACTCAATCCTAGTGGCTTCAATTTTTGTTAATTCTTGAACATGAAAGGATTAATCTGTTTTATTATGAGGATCATATATATATATATGCTTATTTTTCGCTTCAATTAAAAACGTACTTCTATTACCCTTCAGGTCTATTCCTTCTTTTTGTTGTATCTTTTGTGGAGGGGTCTTAAGTTGTAGCAGTAATAATATGTTGAAAATGGAAATCAAATTAAACTTGTCAAAATGAGACTGAAATTTGACCAGCAAATTTCATTGCAGGTAGGCAGAACTGGCATGAATATCGCTACCCATTTATCAGAAAGGCAAGCTCATTCTCATCTTCACCATCAATTTCAACCACCGCCATCAATAATGCCTATGACTACATAATAGTGGGAGGTGGCACAGCAGGGTGTCCTTTGGCTGCAACCCTCTCTCAGAACTTCAGTGTTCTGTTGCTTGAAAGAGGGGGTGTCCCTTTCACCAATCCCAATGTCTCATTTCTAGAGAACTTCCACATTACTTTGGCGGACACTTCACCAACTTCAGCTTCCCAATACTTCATTTCAACAGATGGAGTCCTCAATGCAAGGGGAAGGGTTTTGGGTGGCGGTAGTTCTATCAATGCTGGCTTCTACACTAGAGCAAGCTCAAGGTAAGCTTCACACAATCTGGCTTTGCTATCTTCTTCACCATGGCCATTGACTCTTCTTCACAATTCTTCTTCCTTTCTTTCTTTGTTTTCATTTTTTCTTATCATAAAATGATGAAAGCTTTCTTCTAGAATATTTTTCTCCATTATTTATTTATTTTCCTAGAATACACTGCATCTAGTTGAGGTGTGTAACATATGGTCTGGATGTATGAATTTTTTTATTCGTTTTTTTGTTTTTTTTTAAGTGTAACATTAAATACACAGCATACAAAAAGTTACATTTTTATTTATTATTAAAATTATTTTTTGAATGATCTCATCCACACATTTTAATATAATTTACATGATATTTAATAATTTTAAATATTAATTATATATTTTTATTTATCTAAAAATTATTCACTTAACCTTATTTTTATAACTGTTTACTTTTATTTAAATGGACCTACGGGTACACAACTAATGAACTTGCACGTGAAGGATGTTAAGAAAGCCTTTAGTTTCCAACAACTTGGATGCCTAGAAAAAGAAAAAGCTATTTTGAAACGAAGAAAATAAAAGTGTGGTTATGTGCTTAAATTTTATCAATAGTAAGATTCCATTTAAGCTAGACCTTTCTCAGATTTTTACCTAAGATCAAATGTAGATTATATATATAAAATTCTTATATGAGAATAAGATACAAGGTATCTATTGTCACTCTCTTTTACTATTTTCTTTGGGTACTTACTCTCTTTTACTATTTTGAATGAATCAACATTCAATATGAAATTTTTGTTTAACAATGAACTCCATGAAATAGCTTATCTGTTAAACTGATCCACCTCCCATGTCCTATTTGGAAAAGAAAAGGAAATTATAATAGATCAGTTTAGTATCCTATTAAAATTGAAGTGAATAATTATGGAATTTGTTTTGTATAAAAAAATTATACAAAATAATACCTAAATTATTTATTCTCAATTTTAAAAGTAACAAACTTACTCTAATTAATAGTTTAATAGAAAAAAATAAGTGTAAACATTATATTATATTAAGATTTAAGGTAAGTCGCTATCTTTAGTCTGAGGTTGACGATTAGGCAATCGGCAGTGTGCATCCACATGGCAAATCTCCAAGTCAAAGTTATGAGTATTAACCCTTCTAAAACTTTTTCTTAGCTACATGAACCCTTCTAACACCAGGAAATTATAAAATGATACACACCTTCACGTGCGTAAGACGTGCAAGCAATTGTATCCTCTACAATCAGGTACTAAAATTGTACATCCATTTGTGTTCTTATGTCCCACATGTACCATTCTACTCAAGCTTAAATAATGTCGTAGAGAGGTGTTATGAGTGCGATTCTCTTTCATTATCATTAGTTTTTGCTGCTGAATAATCTGTATTTTTGTTTCAGAAAATTTTGTTGGGAGTCAGTCTTGAAAACAGCTATGTATTCCTTGCAATGAAAGATATAGATGTGAAGAGTGCCTATTTAATTAATACTTCTAAGAGAAAATAGTTGTGTGCCAACATCAGAAGGATGCACATCAAGCTGAAAAAAAGGGAAAGAAATAATGTTTATAGAAAACTAGTTATCCAAGAAAAAATGGTTATAATCCTTCAATTGGGAATTGATTAGCTAAGGCTATTTAGGACGAAATAGTTGATACTTGATAGTGACCCCCCTCATGTTCACAACATTTATGGCTACATTTTTTTATTTATGAAATCCTCTTTTCATCAATTAAATGCTCATTGTGGTCCTTGTAACCCTATTTTATGTCATGGAAGTGATTAGGTGAGTGTCAGATGCAAGGGGAAAAATAAAGAGACATTCATTGTTATAAGGAAGTTTTCATATATTTGGTAAAATCTTTAAGTGCTCTTTAGATATCTGGTCCATCTTAGGAAGGACAACCACCGGAACCTGTCGGCATAGCTTGCATCTAACCTTCCATTTCTGATAAGAATCTTTAATTTAATTTTAAATTTATACAAATCATATTTTACATAAATTCATATACAATTTATCCTTCTAATAGTTGAGTAGAATTTCACATATAAAAAAAATTATATTTCTACTTTACCCTATTAAATTTACTTCTAAATTTATGTAAGATTAAATTAATAATTTTTAATATAAATCTATAACTATTAAAATAAATAAAAAGAGTTAACAAATGTGCATAATCGTTAGATTGCATGTAAAGTTAATAAAAAAAAATTAATGTCACACTATATAAATTTAAATTTTTTTAATAATATAAAAACATTTGTACATTTTTTATATAAAAATACTGTTCATACAATATTATGCTTTACATACATACATAATGTGCTTTTTATTTTTTATTTTATCTCTAGCACTTTTTCAAATAGTTATTCGTTGCTTTGATAGTTGGGAGGGGCAATAGACACATGGTCTATGCCATTATATAGAGGCCATCCGTTTGGGTTATGCTTCTCCAGTCTTTTCGGTGCAAAGTGCAAGTTCCTTTTATCCATTATGCTGTGTTTGACTGAAAAAAATGAGATGAGAACAAAATCATTACTGTGGCATAACGAGAGAAAGGTTTAGTAGGCATTAAATTCAACACCTAACATGAGCATGTGTATTCTTTAAACATTGGTGTATTATAGCATGTTTCATATAATTTTATATATATTTAATTTTGAATGAAGTGTTTCACTTAAAAATTTTGATATTTGCTAACAAGTGTCTTTAGTGTTGATTAAGGAATCAAAAATAAAAAATTTTAAATGTAAAAGTAAAACATTTAATATCTTAAAAATTTATAATTATTTAATATTTTTTCTATTTAATAATTAAAAACATTTATTAAAAAATATTAAATGATTCGGAAACAATATCTTTTAAGCATTGGTTAGCAACTAGCAAGACCTAAGAATTGTTTGGCAAACAATTTTTCAACATGTAAAAAAAATTTCATATTTTTGAAAATTAAAAATATTTAATATTTTTTTATGTAATTAGAAAATTTATTAAACCCACTCATTAGAAGAATATATAATTATTAAAAAAACAATTTCGCAACAACATTAGATGTTAATTAAATTCATTAATTGCCTAACTCATATTTATTGATACTTGTACTTCTCTATCAATTGTAGTTGTGCCGACTGACATAAATGAATAGTTCATATCAGTGCATCTAAAATATGAGGATTATTCAAGTATTAAGTTTTTTTTTTTTTTTTAAGTTTCAGATCTCAAAATATAGATTAGTTTCAGTTCCAAACATTTTTCTTAACTTCCTTTATTAGTTTATTCTCTTCTTTCTTTATTTTTTTTAACACATTTTACTGATCAAATGGTATAATATATAAATAAACTGTAAGCTATAACTTTTTAAAGTGCTTGGCTGTATTTATTATCTCTGATTAATATGATTCAAAACATGTAGTTGATCACAAAAGGTAAGGATTTTTAATTATATAAGGTGTTTGACTTAATTTTTATCCTGTGTTAAGGTTTTAAAAAATTATACTATCATTTGATCATGTATTGTTACATCATTAAAAATGTTTAATTTTCACAACAATTATTTAAAAAATTAAATTATTTTAATCAAAATTAAACTCTTAATTTGAGCCATAAAATGAGACATCAATGACAGTGATTATTGGTTTGAAAAAGCTAAACAAAATGCTAAATAATAAGAATTAGCATTCAAAGGAGTAGTTTCCTACCAACAAGTGTTGGTTGCAGTGGTAAACGAGATGCACTCCCAATATGAGGATACAAGTTTGATCTTGGGAACATGCGATTATTGGGAAAGCCTCCTAGTCGCGACTATGCCTAAGGAGGATTAGTATCACAGTGCTAGTAGCCTCTGAAGATATTTTGAAAAAAAGAAAAAGAAGGAGTAGCTTCCTATACATGCACCAGCTAATGTGACGAGTGTCTCACTAAAATTGACTTGGTTGAGGGAACATCCCTCCAGAGCATTAATCTAATTCAAACATGCCTTCTCTTATATAACATTTCTATTTAATGCAGATTTATACAGAAGGTAGGGTGGGATGCCAAGCTTGTAAATCAGTGTTACCCATGGGTTGAGAAGCAAATTGTTCACCGTCCAAAGTTTTCACCTTGGCAGAGAGCAGTGAGGGACAGCCTTCTAGATTCTGGCGTGTCTCCTTTTAATGGGTTCACCTATGATCATATCTATGGAACAAAGGTTGGTGGAACCATTTTTGACAGATTTGGCCGCCGCCACACAGCTGCTGAACTGCTTGCTTCTGGGAATCCTGATAAACTTACTGTTTTGATCTATGCCACTGTCCAAAAGATTGTTTTTGATACAAGAGGTACATATAATATAAGATATTTGAAGTCAAAGAGGTATACTTGAAAGTTTTAGCAGTTTAGGCCTTTGAAAGTAACTTACATGACTGAAATAGGTAATGCTACTGTTGCAGGAAAAAGACCAAAAGCTATAGGGGTTATTTTCAAGGATGAAAATGGGAAACAGCATCAGGCAATTCTGGGAAATGATAGGCAGAGTGAAGTGATTGTGTCTAGTGGGGCAATTGGGACTCCTCAATTGCTAATGCTTAGTGGAATTGGGCCAAAAGCAGAACTCCAGAACTTGAACATCCCAGTGGTGCTTGACAACCCATTTGTTGGGAAGGGCATGGCTGATAACCCCATGAACACAATTTTTGTTCCTTCTAATAGGCCAGTTCAACAGTCACTCATACAAACTGTGGGTATTACCAAGTTGGGTGTATACATTGAGGCCAGTAGTGGGTTTGGTCAGTCAAACGATAGCATTCACTGCCACCATGGTATCTTGTCAGCTGAGGTATGCAATATTTCTCTAGATTAAAGGAATGTGGGTATAAATAATGTGGAGCACATTGAAATCCTTAACAATTAGATATTATTATAAGTCATACTCATACTGAGCAATTACTAGCTACAAATTGGTCTGAAAATTCATATATAATAACAAGGTCCCTTCAGCAATGGTGAGGTGGATTAAACATGGTCCATAAATCTGCATAGTAGATTAGCAACTAGCAAGCAATATCCATCAGAAGTCATTTTTCATTTTTACATGATAAACCAGATTGGGCAGCTCTCCACAATTCCTCCCAAGCAAAGATCAGCAGAAGCTGTTCAAGCTTTTGTCAAGGGCAAGCGAGACTTACCGGTTGAAGCATTCAGGGGAGGCTTTATCTTGTCAAAAGTTGCTAATCCTTGGTCAACAGGTGAGCTCAGGTTGATCAACACCAAAGTGGAGGACAACCCTGCTGTTACCTTCAATTACTTCAATCACCCAAATGATCTTCAGCGCTGTGTTGAGGGGATCCGCTTGGCAACTAAGGTTGTCCAGTCAGAGCACTTCACAAACTACACTTTGTGTGACAGAACAACTACAGAGAAACTTCTTAACCTCAGTGTGAAGGCTAATGTCAACCTCATACCCAAACATGTCAATGACACAGAGTCACTAGAGCAATTCTGCAGAGACACTGTGATCACAATTTGGCACTACCATGGTGGGTGCCATGTGGGGAAGGTAGTCAGCCCTGATTATACAGTTCTTGGTGTTGACAGACTCCGTGTGGTAGATGGCTCAACATTTACTGAATCACCAGGAACCAATCCTCAAGCCACTGTGATGATGATGGGCAGGTATGCACAGAGACCATGACACTGAGTAAACATATGTTTGGATAAACTCTCACTAGAGAAGTTATGATACCGACAATGACAATCTCCTTTTGCATACTAATAATCTATTTATGTTTGTGACAGGTACATGGGACTGAAGATTTTAAGAGATAGGTTGGGGAAATTGGCTGGTACATAAGGAGGAATGTGCAGTATGAAGATCATATCAAATCTAAAATAAAAGAAATTTTTTTTGTGTAATATGAAGATAAGAGAAGCAATGTTAGTTGTAGGATTGGGAATTAATGTAGCTTATTTGTTGTAATATTTAGTAAACAGTTATTATTAGTAATCAAGAAAGTCTTGCTTTTTTAGGATGAATAAGTAATTGAAATGGCGTGTTTTAACCAAAGTTTTAAGAACCGAACCGATGAGACCTCCGGGTCATGGTTTGATTAATTCAACAGGTCGAACTGGTGGTCAAACCAAATGACGTAATAATTATAATTATAATTATATACATAATTATTTATATACATATAAGTAAATCTAATAACATGAATGATAAAAATTGACTACATATGATAATATTTGTTATTGTATTTAATTAAAATAGCCTTATTTTGAGATTAACAGGGATTTAAGCAAAAAATTAGGGTTTAATCCTTATTAAAAAAATAACTATTATTATTTCTTTTAAAAATACTTATAATTACGAAAATCATGATCTTTTAAAAAAAATCAGTTGTTCCAACTTCATTCGTTCATTTTCCATCGCATAGATCTTAAAAATCTATGTGAAATCGATTTAAAATGCATCCAAATTGGATAAATGATTAAAAAGTTATGACTTTTAGGATATATATGTGGGGAAAAAACCCTAAAGAACTAATTTAAAATCTTAAAAAATAATTTTAAAATCCAAAAAAGTAATAAAAATTCAAAAAAAATAATAAAATAAATAAATTAGAGAATCAGCTGGTTTTCAAGAATCGAGTCATCTATTCTTTTTGGTTCAGACAATTTTTGGACGATTCAATAGCCCAAACGATTTTTTAAGACTAATCGGACCGACTAAGCACGTTGGTCATAATCTAATCGGTTGTACCGGCTGGTTCAATCCAGTTTTAAAAACCTTGGTTAATTTGTGTAAAAAACTGGAAAATAGAAAGAGAGAGAAACAAAATGTAGTGTCTTATTAACAATTGTGTCAGTGTAATATTATCTTCCATTTGTTTTGGCTAATTATTGGTTATTAAACAATTAATTATCACGAATAATACTATATTTTATATTATATTGAGATAAATGTAAGTGAAAATTCCAATAAGAAATTTTCTAATATCTTTACAAATACAGAATAATTATATTGATTATTGGTTTCATTTTAATCATTTGTGGATGACTAGGTTGATTTTATAGAACTACATTATTTGTAATACTATCAGACAAAAATCCTTTTAGCAACATATTTCAAAAAGTTAAGGAAAACAAAACCTTGTAAACAAGTACCTATTGTTATTGTCTCTCTAGTCCCAATTGTTATTGTCTCTCTAGTCCCAATTGTTCAACCCTAATTAATTCATGGAAAACTGAGTACATTATTGTGATTGTAATATACCTTCCTCTTCAGAATTTTTGACAAAAGGAGGGAGCATGTTTATTGACTCTTGATTAGATGAGTGATCTTTATCACTTTATCTTATTCAACAATTACCCATAAATCAAGCTAAATTCTGTTAAAATTCTATCTAATTTTTTTGAGACTCTAGCAGACTCATAAAATAAAAGGGAGAAGCGTCTCTCGGCTAGAAAAATCTAAGCATTCACTCCTATATTAAAGCTAATCAAGCACTCCTATATTTAAGTTAATCTAGCACTGACATTTGACCAGTAAGGATGTCAAAAGAAACTAACCTTACAATTGACTGATTTACTTTCTATAGCAGAAAAAAGATTGGAGTCCACTGAAATGCAAAAAAAGAAAGAAAAAAGATTCTTTTGTACTTGAATTTGGACCAAGAATTTCTGCATTTCACAATGAAAATCTGTTTCTGGATGTTTCATATCTGATTTTTACTTCAGGAGCTCAGGAAATAAATGATACAGAATGGCAACAGAACAGATTATACAAGGACAAAAGTTTCTTCATTTTGCTCCAGAAGTTTGTGATCAGCAAGATGGCTGCCTCTGGCTTTTGAGCATCAAGAAATGCCATTTTTTACATTCTGTTTATTCTATACTAGTAATAAGCAGAAGTACACTCTCATCAGAATTTGTATTCAGGATGTGGTGAAAGTTTAATGGGATCCAGGCCAATGTTTAGTTGAAAATCCATGCTCACTGGTGCAACCTCTAGACAAACTTCTCAACTTCTGCCAGAACTTCCTTTTCTTCCCAGTAGTCAGAGGCCCTGAAGTAGAATGCCTCCTGAACGACTCAAACTCCTGGCCTGATGTACTGAGCAACTCTGATGCTGATAATGCTACCTCTTCTTCACCAGATTGAAAGCCAGCCACGGGTTTGAGATACTCTGAAAATTCCACTCTCTCACCTGAAACTCTAGAAAATTTCCCTTCTACATCAGTTAGAAGACCCCCTTCTTGAAAAATCCTTGATCTTATATAGCTTGTTTCCTCAAACTCACTGCATACCAGCTTCAAGGCCTGAACAACTTCACCCATGAAAGGACGTTGAGAGACTTCTGGTTGCACACACATGGATGCAATTGCTGCAACTTTTACCACAGTATCAACAGAAATGTTGGGCTTTACAACTGGGTCTATGATCATCTGTAAACCCTCCTTACTTGTGAGAAGTGGACGAACCCAAGAAACAAGATTTTCTTGACCTGGTGGTTGTGACAAATCCACCGGCTTTCTTCCAGTTAGGAGCTCAAGGAGTACAACTCCATAGCTGTAAACATCACTTTTGACAAGAAGATGGCCGGTCATTGCATATTCAGGAGCTAAGTAGCTGCAAAACAAGATGTCAATGAGATGAATTCAGTTTTCATCTTGAGGAATGCACAGAAATGGTAAAATACCCATATAATAAAAATTCAGTGGTCTGCTAAAGACCAGAGATACTGGAATAAAATGAGTACATTGTAAGCATGTTTAACTATCACATTCATCATAGCCATCAACATGAAAGGGCTTGAAAGGAATATTACCCAAATGTTCCCATAACATGTGTGGAGATGTGCTTGTTTCCCTCATCCAGTGCTGTTCTAGCCAATCCAAAATCTGAAACCTTGGATGTAAAATCATATTCCAACAAGATGTTGCTGGACTTGAAGTCCCGGTGTATGACACATGGATTTGAATCTTCATGCAGATAAGCCAATCCGCGAGCTGCACCAAGTGCAATCTTCATCCTGGCATTCCAATCAAGTGGATCAGTTTCCTTGTCAGCACCTGGGAAAATAGAGAGCATTCAAAAGTCAGTCTCTAATAAGAAATTATGAATTTTGACTTCCAATAGTGTTGATGCAATTCTTGAACTGTACTTTTGCTTACCATGTAAGTGGGATTCCACGCTTCCATTAGGGACAAGCTCATAGACTAGGCAGCGAGTCTGTTTCTCTATGCATATACCTATCAATTTAACTAAATTTCTATGGTGCAGGCGGCTAAGCATCTCAACTTCTGCCAAGAATTCACGGCCACCATGCTGATCGTCTCTTTTGAGAATCTTCACTGCTACATCCCTCCCATCATGTAGAACACCTTTGTAAACAAGCCCAAAGCCACCTTCTCCTAATATTCTTGAAGAATCAAAATTATTTGTTGCTTTCTCTAAGTCGTTCAAAGTAAAAATCTTTGCAGATCCTGTATATGCTATTGCTTCAGAACTGAAGGACAGTGATCCAGAACCTGGCATGATCCCATAATTCAATGACCTACCAACCCCTGAAAAGTGTAAATTTAGTTATATATTTACAGTGAACTCCACATACAACCAAAGATTGAAAAATAAATTGATGGATGAGGGGCTCTCAAAAATAAATAGCTGAGGAGTTTCAAAGCAAAATATCAAGAAGAAAAGTCACAAAGATTAAATTAGCATCATAACCCAAGGTTTGTTACACTTCAACTTTAGAATTGAAAATAACTCATTTGAAAAGAAATTATTTAAAAATCCTATCAAAAGTGGTAGGTTACAAATCATGAAATATTACACATAAATTGATTTGTAAATGAATGGAATTCTTAAACTAACATCATTCAAACCAATGTTTATACAAGAATTCATTTATAAATGAAATCAATTCTTTCATTTTAAAGATTCCCAACACTGGGTAAAAGTATTTCTAATCAAGGGAAATTAGTATGCTACAAAATTGTTTAACAAATGAAGAGGTTTATGATACTTATGATTATAGAAAACAAGAACTTTCTTGGTACTGTATCTACACTGCCAACAAAATTTTGACAGGGTCAGTAATTGGAGTTACCTGATTGTTTTGAAGAGGATGAAATTAAAACATCAGGAACTTGTTCAGATTTAAGAACAAAGCCGCATTTCAACATACAAAGCCAGGCAAGTCCAATGAATAGAACAAAAGCAGTGAAAGATGACAGCACAATTATAATAATCATTCTTCCACTACTCCCTTCTTTTTTTTTCCTTGAGACATCTACTCCTAAAGGTTTCATTATTGTTCCATTGTTGTCACGACCTCGGTATGGCCCATCGTCTATACTAGAAACACTTGAGGGAGTTGAAGGTGGAGATGGTGGAAGACCTGCATGCGTTATCCAAAAGTATAAATCTAGATGGAGATATCTAGTTATCTACTAATGAAACCAAATATACTATAAAAATTCACTTGATAACAAAAAAAAGTCCTAAGAAACTTGGAATCAATGTATAACCTGGATAATGAACATAGAATACTTCATAAGCACCAAAGAGCGAAGCATCTGTCAGAATCTCCCTGTGCCAGAATTTCTTATATATTAAAAATGCTGTTGTATCATCAAATTTTACTCCTTTGGGTACCAAGTTTATGAGAACAGTGGTTTTCTCTAGTTGCTGACTAGCTGCGTTAGCTCCCACAATGCGAACTTGGCTATGGTTCAGCAAAACGCTGGCTGCAATTTCCTCAGCTAGCTCTGAAACCAAAGGAAAAAACTTGTATATTGCAATGCTGATGCGGAGTTTAACTTGAAGCGGCCATACACAACCACAAGGTGATCCAGGAGGTGTATATGTAAAGGGCTCTGAGCAAGTCATCGACATGCAATCTACAGGTAGGATCAACATCACATAGCTTTTCTTGAGATGATTGAAAATGAAGGAACCAGTGTAATTTAAATAATCCTCTATGCTAATACAGTTGCAGGGTCAAGTTTAGATTACCCTTATTAGGAGGTGGAGGTGGCAGAACGAAAGCATATGCTGGTGGTGGAGTCTTTATCTTCTTTAATGATGAACCTAGAGGTGAAATTCTAGGTGAAGGAGAGGGCACTGATGAACAAAGGATATAATAAACAGTCAGGTGCTAATCAACAATCAAAGTAGACGAAATATTATGAATAAAAGTAAAAGCAATGACAAAAGTAAGCGTTTTATACCATTCAGGTGGCCTGACAAAACTGCTGGTGATGGTGCAGGTGCAGGAAAATCCCAGCTCTTTGGTGAAGAGAAAGGAGGTCGTGATTTGAAGACTGAAGGACCTATATTTTCAAGAGAAGTTTACAGAAGAAATGAAATTAACTTTGTCATTTTAATGTCAAAAACTGTAACAATGAAGTAATAATTTTATTTTATGTTCTTTCAATCAGAGAATCAAACCTTGATGGCTGTAAGTATGAGGCTGGATAGGGTAGGTTGGCCCTGGAGTTGGGTTGCTGGACTTTCTTCTGGAAAAGTGATGCTTATGATGTGATATTGGAGAACCCACAGAACCATGCGTCCATTTCTTTGTAGGAGCTTTGGGGATTGACTTGGAAGGTGGAAGTGCAATACTTGCAGGAACTCCGGAAGATGACTTGGAAGGTGGAAGTGCAATACTTGCAGGAACTCCGGAAGATGACTTGGAAGGTGGGAAAGCAATACTAAAATGTCCTCTGGTTCTGGAATGGTGCAGATTGGTGGCTACAGATGGAAAGATAAATTTTAATTTAGTATAATTATAGGCATGAACTTTCCTAGAGAGGAAGTTACCAACTATAAAATAAGTTAACGTGAAATTCTAATTGTAGAGAGATTCATGCACAGTTTTGGGGAGGTGCTTCAACTGACTTTCTAGTTTTGGCCTGTCAAAGCAGGGAGAAAATGCGGTGGGGAGATGACCTGTACATCTAGTTCAAAAAGATCCATTAAATCTATTTCATTGATTGTCTAGACCTTATTCATGATCTCCAACCTGTTCTGAGGGTATGCCTAGTTACTTAGGCAGATAAATTACTCAGATTAACTGCTCAGATTAATTTATCTGAAACTTTTTCTGTTTTCATGGATATTGTACTACAATGCAGAAGGAAACACCTAGTATAATGGCTTCAAGAAACTCATCTCATAACATTAAATAAAGTGACTGAAAAACACCGAAATTATGAAATTTGAGATTTTATGAAGCATCACTTCAAAGTTCAGGAGGAAATTCCAGTAATTCTGTACGTCATTTTCAGTGAAACTTGGATATATACTTTGTTTCTTATGGTTCACCTGATAGAGAAAAATGGTTCACCTGATAGAGAAAAATGGTCATTGGCAGTCACCTGTAGGGATTTCAGTTGGATTTACTATTAAAGCAACCTTGTTACAGAAGTAACCAGGCAATAATGATTATTAGTTTTGAACCACATAACAAAACATTGATTTGTAAATTGATATTATCACTGGAGTTCTCCAGGCTATGGCACAAGCTGCACTTCATGTCAGTAGGCATTCAAAAATCAAAGCAGCAAGAACATTTTTTGTAGCCTTATTGGGCATTCAGATCTCTCAACATATTGATGCTTCTTGCTAGTCTATAATATTTACTGAATATATAAAATTTGGATCAGCGGTTGGGCCAGCCTGGAGAAATTAAAGAGATATATATCAATGAGATGACTAGACACGATGATATTGAAGTAAATTGTTCACGAGACCTTGTTTGTGCAGCAGGTGATGGCAACCAAAAACATGCTCATGGGGTGGCTGGCACAGATTCTAGACTAAGCTAAAACTTTCTTAGCAATAGAAAAACAAATTTCATTGACTGATTTTTCTTCATATTACTAGCACAGTTGCACTGAATTGTCAAAGTTGCTAAATTATTGACACTGTCCCCAGCAAAAGTGAGCAACCTGGTGCTTGTACAATCCAGAGCATGCTGTCAAATTAATGGTTGCACACTCATACTATCAAATATATTAATGGTTTCTGACTTTCTTTTTTCTTTTGGAAGTAATATAGATGTTATGTTAAAAGTTAGACTCTAACAAAATTAGAGGCTTGATCTTTACTTCAAACAATAAAAACATTTCACAGTACAACTAGTGAACTGAGCAAAAGAGAACCTAGCACATGAGAAAGTTACAGATAGAGAAATTTTGACATGTACGAATTTACACGAAGCTTATTTAACTTACAATCTCATGGAGAAAATCATCATACAAACCCATAACAGCATAGATTGCGGACATCCAAATATGTAGAATAGGTCAACTGTAACGACTTCTGAACTATCTATACCAGATATAACACTCTCAAGTGGTAAGTTTGGAATTAGTTTCCCATTTGTACATTTTCACCAACAAACATCCTAAATTTGAATTCTGAACAACATTTCATTTTCGTCAATAATTTATGGGCTACACAAATGGATCAAACATGTCCATTGTTGAAACTAACTCATAACACCTGAATTATGCTCATACCTGCATATTCATGAAGCTGTGGAGTACTGACGACTAAATGTAGCTTAATTAGCAGGAAAATCAGCTGCAGTCCCATTTCCTTCGGAAGGAACTGTAGATCAGTTCTGAAGATCTCTCAGATTTCACCAACAATCCAAGGAGAATAAAATTGAAGGGAATTTGGTGGAAGTAGGAGCATATGCTGAAGCAAAAGGTGGATGTCAAAGTAAGGGAAAGCCATAAGAAAGTGTGCAATTAAAGCAGACCCACAATGTTAACCAAAGTAATAAGACAGTCCGGTAATGGCGCAAGAATGGTTTTGGTGGGAGACATCTAAGTTTCGTCCTTTTCAGAACTAAAGCTCTAAATTTTGCAGACATGAGAATTGTGAAAACATTGTTCTTCAGAAAAACTAAGAACAGAACAAACCAAAAAGCATCCTCCCAGTACACTTTAAGCAGCTTAGCACAGTAACTCTTCCGTAAGAGAGTTGGTGGGGTTGGAGGTGTGTATGAGAGTGCTTGATTGAGAGAGAGAGAGTCATAAATATTGGCCAAAAGTAAGAGACTGATTAAACTCCTACCTTGATTCTTGACTTGCTTTTCGGTTTTATCCAGGCCATGATTCACCCACAGCATGATGGGATCGGAATTAGATATCTTAATTTGACATACACAGTGATAGTTTGAAAATTTAAAGTTTGGTTTACATTAAATTAAAGTTTCTAGACCTCTTTTTCAGTATCTCTAGCTTTGGAGCAATGGCAGGGATGGCCAATCGGTTATAGGCTCGTGTTCCAATGGTTTCTTTTTCTTCTCATTACAAAAACGACCATGACATCGAAGTTTAGCTGAAGATTACTGAAAGTGGAATACTTCTTGTTGGTCGTTAATGGCTAGTTTTGTTTGTGGACAAAACGAAATAAGATACCACAAGTAGAACAAGCACAGACGATAGTATTACAAAAAGTCTAAATTACATTTTGTTGTGATTTGACAAAACTTACAAAAGTAGCACTTTACTTTTTTTAACTTTGCTTCGTAAGGACATAATTTATGTAATTTTTTAAATACATATTATATATTATGGTCACAAAAACAATTTTGTGATCTTATAAATCTTTCATTACTCATTTATTTCATATATATTAGGTTAAATCACAATGAGATAAACCATAATTTATTTTTACAATTTTTTGGTATAATAAGTATTTATGGGTTTGAATTAAGAGTTTAATTTTAATTTATTATACTGTTATTTAATTATGTGCTGATACATTATTAAAGAAGTTAGATTTTTTATAAAATTGTTATAATAATCAAACTCTTTTAATAATGTATCAGCACATGATTGAATGACAGTGTAAATTTTTTGTACACATACAATGAAAATCCTTGAATTAAACACTTATTCCGAATTATTCAAAATTCTAACACTAACTCACTGCTAATGTTTTTATGATGATATTGTAATTATAATGCAAATAACATTATTTGACGTTAAACCCATCTGAAAATAATAATCTTCAATATAATGAAAATAATGAAGACCCATATATATTGATGAAATTGTTGAACATTACTACAATGATCGTGACAAATTGATGGTGAATCGGAATTTAATTCACAAATCAAATCAACAGTAATTCAATGTTAACCTTTTAAAATTATTGATTTTTTGCTTACTCTTAGTAGGATACTTCTAAAATTATACTTTTTGTGAGCCTAGTGTTTCATAATGATACATTGACATTGGAGATATTATTTACTTTACTTATATTAATTAATTACGAATTCTGATACTTGGTACTGCATCACTCTTCAATATTAAGACCAGTTAAACAATTACTCAACATGATGCGCATACAAACACACATATAACCTATATTGTACAGAAAGCAAATTACTTGTAATATTGTAACAATGATAATAGAAAATTTTAATTTTTTTAAATTGAGCCAACTGACATCTTGAAAGAATTTATAATTTTATAAAAGTTTACTGAAAATACAAATGACACAACTAGTTAATAAATCATTTATAAAAAAAAACTTGTTAAATTAGAAGTAAATTGACTTATGAACGTTAATTGGCAACTCAATGAAGGTGGGGTAGCCTTCCTCCTCTAAACTTTTTTTCACAATAAAGAAAGAAAGAAAATAAATGAAGGATTAATATTTAAAATTTATTGAAATAAGGTGAACTTTTTTTAATTAAAAAAAATAAATTATTCTTGATATATAACCTCTTATTAATAAGAAAAATTAAGAAAAGAAATGGTTAGGCAAAATTTGGTGAGATACACATGGGCATGATCGATTTCGTGAAGTGTCCCCACCACAGACAGAACTACAAATTTTGGTTAGTTGTTTTAGAATGCATTGTCGGACTCTGCCTTTAGCTTTATTACCCTCCATCACCATGAAAACAACGTTGTTGACTGTGACCCAAAGCATGGGCACTGGGTAGCCACACAAAAACACAATCTCTCTCACAACTGTCGGTGATTTTGCTCAAGATTTTTTTTTTTTTGTTACCCAATTTTAAAATAACAAAGCCTCATTGTTGGCTTATCAGTTGAATGATAATTCACTTCATATAAGTGTTTATACAAATTTAAAATAATTTTCCAAACAATTTATGCATATTTTCGGCTTATGTTTATGTTTCAATTTATCTATGAACAAATTATTTTAAAGTCAATAATTTTTTTTATAAACTCAATTTGTAAAAACATAAATTTTGCAAACATTTATGATATGGAGTAAGCATATTAAAACAAACTGTATTTCTTTGATTATGTGATAGAGTTTATGTCAATCCATTGTCAAAATAATAAGAAAAGAGCATAATACTTATTGTTCCCACTTTTTTATCTTCCCCCCGAATATAATGTTCTATTATCCAATGTTACTTGAGTGAATGATTTTGTTACCAAATTGATGATAAAAATCAATAAATGTGGAAAAAAAGAGGTATACAAATAAGTGATAACATTATTGATGAAAAAAAGGGCTATCACATAAGTCAATGATTTCTTTACATGAATGGGGCTACTTACTTTTGTTAAAAGTAAAACAAATCAATTAATAAATTGATTGACAGCTTCTTAAAAAGTCACTTCGTGAAAAAGAGCAGCGAATTAATAAATCATAGGGCAAACATTCTGCAACTAATATTTTGAATTTGATCTTGAAGTGTCTTTTTGTTTTTGTTTTTTCAATGGTACCCGAATGATTCAGCCTTCAAATTGTCCTTTGTGTTTTTGTTTGGTTAATAAGCAGTTCCTTGAGTTTAAATCGTTGAAGGCTTGACAAAGGTAGATTAGGCTTTTATTAATTTGGATTGGTCTTCTTTTAGATAACACAGATAAATATTGGGCTCAGTTCTTGAAAGTTGAGATCTTAAAAGTGTGCAAGTCCAAGACCAATTACATTCAAGTTTGTAATGGTTGCTTTGAGTTATAGCTGACGTTACTGACGACAAAAAAGGTTTCAGCAGCTGCTGACGTTTAAATTTGCTTCAAGTTGCTTGGTAAAAGAATCCTATGAAATAACACTACTTTCGAAATTCTAGTTCACTTTAGATTTAACCAAGCCATATCTTTTCTCTCCCACTTAAATCCCATATTTTTTCCTTTTTGCATGAAACCCTCTAAAACGAAGAAGAAAAAGTAAATACAGAAAGAATGAAACTAAGCATCAGATTAGTACTCTGAAAGTCATTTTTGCCATTTGAATTTTGAAGGATAAACTTTATTAGCTTAAGTAGTTAGGATAAATAGAAACGTAGATATTTAAGTTATTAACTTCTCATTATATAGCCAGAAATTGGCAGTGTGTGTTGATCACAAGGCTGCTTGCATATTGTACTTTGACGTGTGACTATGTCCCCACAAGTATTATTATTTTTCTTTTACTTACAATTTTTTCTTTGAAATGAAAACGCCATTGCAAATACCTGGATTATACTCTGCCTTCACTACAGTAAGATTTGAAAGTATAAAATTTTGAAAGGAAAAGACTGAGAGAACTCCATATTGTACAGTTCATTAATCTAAGAATAAACATATATTTTAATTATTTAATGATACGAGTGAGATTAGTTTAGTTTTTTAATAAATTTTAATATTAAATTCATTTTTGTAAGATTAATTTAATGTAAAATATGTTATTAAAAGATTAATTTGATATTAAAAATTAATATTGAATTACTATATTAATGTATTTTCATTAATTGACCTAACTAATGATACTTATATTTTTAAAAGACTAAAATAAATATTTATTCTTAATCTAATGATACCACATTCCACAAGCATAATTACTTCAAACACATCTTATTAGAAAGAGACATGTTACTTAAAAAATCTGACTTCCATACACGAATAATAATAATTAATTAAAAAGGAGGTTAGGGTTTTTAAATAATGTGTTATTTTCTTCATATTAATTGTATCTACATTAGATATGTTAAGCTGTATTTACTATTTAGATAAGAAATTTTCTAACTCAAACACGATTATTAGAATAATTACAATTATTGATAACTTTTGTTAACCACGAGAACGTATTAAATTTTGCCTATCATCATAAACGGTGGACCCAGCCAAACATGGCATGCAATTGAGCTCTGCTTTGTCGACTTATCTTCTATAGAAGATGGGAATCTGTGGCCCATTTTCATATGTTATGATCTGCTTCTTTTCTAACATTCAACTATTTTAATGCTAGTGCGTTATGGTCAACACCACATCTTTTGTAGGCCCCTGTCCCAGGTAGATGTACAATTGAATAAGTCTTAACACGCGTATGCATATATGAAAAACTAATGTTGCATGACACGATAGAGATACAAGATATTTACTTACAAAAAAAAAACAGAGATACAAGATATTTTAGGAGAACCCAATGCTTTTGCTATGCTGTCATTTCAACATAAAAGTGTAAGACATGAATATTTGATGCAGTGAATTTTTGTCACTATATTATAGAAGTGTTCATAATTAAACTAAATTGATCAAAATTAAAAAAATTAAATCAAAAAATCAAAAATCGAACAAAATCAATTAATTTTGGTTTTGTTTGATTTTGTTTTATAAAAATCGATTGGTTTGGTTCGGTTTTTGAATTTCATTTATAAAACTGAATCAAACCAAACCAAACCAAATTCATATAATTATATATATTTTTTTTATAATTTACATACTTATAAATAATTATATTTAAATTTTTTGTTGTTTCTATAAATATTTTAGGCCTATTTATTGTTTATAATTATGTAATAATGTTTTTATTAAGATTTTATACTAACTTTTTTTAATTAGTCTATAACAAGAACAAAATGATGATGTATATGAATTTTTTTAAGAAAAAATGTTTAGTGAAAAATCGATTGGACCGAACCGAACCAAATTAATTGTAATTGGTTCGGTTCGGTTTTCTAATTTTAAAAAAATCGATTGGTTCTTAATATAGAAAAACCGATTAGTTTGATTCGGATGACTTTTTATCCCAAAATCGAACCAATCCAAACCGTGAACACCCCTACTATATTGGCAGAATTTAATTCGGTATAAAAAATTTTTGTACTGTTTAATAATATGTTTAATGATGAACAGGTAGAAAACTAAAATAAGCAACGGAAGGTATGGAATCAATTTCATTGACAAAATAAAAATAAAGAAGGTAATGAATCAATTTGCAATTAGCTGGTTATTACTTCTTACTTGACTTTCATTGTGTCAATGATTAATTAATATGATTCTAAGGAAGTGGTGGTTGCAACTCATCGACTTGCATCTTAATTTTCAATGGGATTACTGACCTTGTGGGGGGATTTAATTTGGCTTCTTTCTACTTTCTTTCTAGATTGAGTAATGATTTGGTAGTACACCAAGTATCATAGACCATGATCCTATGAGGAAGTATGAGAAATCTTGGCCGTCAATCATTGATTTCATGATGATAAGTCTTGCCGTTGAGGTCATCACATTCACAGATGAACCATGAGAATTGAGATGTCACCTGCACCTGCTTCATAATGAACATCGCTTTCATCCCTTCAGTTTCAGAGTCCATAGCAGATAGCAGGAGAAGTGGTGGCATCTACCATCTCATCTCTAAACTAATGGTTGAGGAATGGAATAGGTTCACTCTCATGCAGGCGCGTTGCTATGAAGTTTGAACTCTTCATTCTCATTCATATAATTACCTGTTAGGTATTATGATATGTATGTATATGTAAGGGGATGCCAGCTAATTAGCACCTAACACATTATTTATTGTTGGGTTATGATAACATATTAGTAATTTTAACATTCATAATTTTTTTTTATATTTTATTAAAGTTTAATTTTAATTTATTGTCAATATAAAAAAATTTATATTATTATTTAATTATATATTATTACATCATTAAAAAAATTTGACTATCATATTAACTAACTCTTTAATAATATACTAAAATATTATTAAATGATAGTATAAAATTTTTTTAGATTACCAATAAGTCAAAATTAACTCATTTTATTAATGGTTGTTTGTTTTTTGTCATTTTTTTTCAGTGGTTTCTTTATAAAATATGAGAGAGATAAACCAAGTGAGTTTAAATTCAAAAAGTTAATGGAAGAATACATTATCGGCAGCTATAATCACTAACCCATTATTCACAATTAAGAATATAACTCATGACTCTTCTATCTATGTAGAGGACAATTTTCATGAAATAATTAATTTCCTTTTATAATATGCATGAATAATATGTCATATTGTGCGATAACCAGAGTTTTTATTAATTTTTATATAAAAGTACACTAATTATTGTCAAATGATCAATGCTAACCCATTGCCAAATAAACAAGAGTGATTTTACAAATGTTGTCTTTTATGAGATTAGCTACTCCAAGCTGTGATTGCCTGTCGGTGAGCAATTTGAAAATTCCTTTTATGTTAAACTCATTAAGAATCAAAATGGGAGGTTTCACTCAAATAATCAATGTTATTTAATATGACTCTTACGACTACATATGAAGTTGCTTACTTTTGTCAAAGATTAGAAAATTTTAATTTGGTTAATGAAAACAAGTTGACCTTAAACAACATTATATGATTAATGAGAATTCAGTGCAAGTGGGGGCATTCTCTACGCGCCAACTGTGGGAGCAGAGAGCCGGACACAGCTAAAAGGCTCTGGTTGGAATGTTGCCATCTCTTTCCTTTGCTACCCCACCCCACCTCTCCTCTTCCCCTCACCCTCTCCTGTTCTCCAAATTTCAGTTTAATCCATAGTTAATTAAACCCCACAATTACCCAAAACAAACTCCTAAACTTGTCTCTCCATACACCAAATCTTACCCCCGCCCCCCCACCCTCTCATACCCACTTCCTTTCAATTTCACTCTCAAAAAGAAAATTTATATCAAACACCTTTCTCTTAATTCTCTATTTCTCTAACACTTTTTCAGTTGCTTCCTCTCTCTCTCTCTCTCGTTTCTTTATACTCTCAAGGCCTGCCAAAAAGGCAAAGCCTTTGTCCTCAGCTCTGTACCATAAGAACAGAACCAAGTTCCTCCTTCATTCACCGACACAAGAAATTCAGAAAGCCATGACAGACAGGGTCCATCCTTCGGCCAAGCCCACCACCAACGGCGGCGCCACCAACCCATCTTTCCCTGCCACAAAAGCCCAACTCTACGGCGCCACCCGCCCCACCTACCGTCCCCAACCCAACCACCGCCGGAGCCGCCGCAGATGCTGCTGCACCTTCTGCTTCTGGCTCATCCTCCTCTTCCTCATCCTCCTCCTCCTCCTCGGCGTCTCCGGCACCGCTCTCTACGTCCTCTACCGCCCCCACCGCCCTTCCTTCACCGTCACTTCCCTCAAACTCTCTTACCTCAACGTCACCTCCTCCTCCACCCTCAACTCCAAATTCGACCTCAACGTCACCGCCATAAACCCCAACAAGAAAATCGTCTTCTCCTACGAACCCACCTCCATTTCCATCCTCTCCGGCGACGTCGACGTCGGCGACGGGACGATACCCTCATTCGAGCACGGGAAGAAGAACACGACGCTGCTGAAAGCTTCGATTTTGAGAAGTGGGCAGGCACTGGAGAGCGAGGATGCGAACCAGTTGAAGGGTAGCATGAAGAGCAAGAATGGGTTGGCGTTGAAAGTGAGGTTGGACACAAAGGTGAAGGCGAAGATGGGGGCATTGAAGACACCCAATGTTGGAATCAGAGTGTGGTGTGATGGCATCAGGGTCACTCTTCCGGCAGGTAAGAAACCGGCCACGGCGTCTACTTCGAATGCCAAGTGCGACGTGGATGTCAGATTCAAGATCTGGAAATGGACTATTGGATGAACACAGAGCCAGCACAAGAATATTCTTGCAGACGGACACAGGTGTGTGTGATGCTGTTCTTCTTCTTGTTGATGATGTTTTAAAAAAAAATATTTTTCCTTTATTTGTTTTTCTTGTAATTCTGATTTTCATTTGCTATATTTTTCTAAAAATTGTTCATAATTAATTAAATGGTTGTAAATGGCAAGAAAGATTGCCAAGTTTTAATGGGGACAGTTGTTATATACTACTCTGCCTTTTAAGAAAGTTTTATTGTTCTAAATTGATGTACAATTTACTCTCTGACTTTTATTTTTTTTCCTTTTGAAATACTCCTTGTATTTTTACGTGAAGTAATTTTTACCCAAAACTAAGAACATTGTACAAGTAAACCTTTGCTACTGTTCTGCTTAATTAAATTGTGCATTTAACATTCATGTAGTATTTAAAATAGACAAATTAAAAAACATTCTTAAAAAATCTCTTTGTTTTTTATTTATTAATAATTTTTTAATTTTCAAGTTTTTTTAAAAAAATAAATAAAAAGGAGAGAACGTATGTGAATAAAAAGGAAAGTAGATGACAAGATCACTTTTAATTGTGTACTACTATTACATTCATTGATCTTGTAGTGTATATGTGAATTTGAGTTTATAAATATAAATAAAGAAAAAGGAAAATAAGTTAAACTAGTAAACTCTAAAAGTCCATTTAGAATAAAGGATTCATGTGTTTAACATATTCTTTCAACTTGTATTATTTGATATCTAAGTTTGTTTGGTAGGATTTGAGAAGATGCTTTAAATCCTTACATCATAAACATGTTATATAAATTCGAAAAAAGTGATACTTTAATTGTCATTGAATTGTTTAGTTAAAAAAAATTTGAGTTAGAAATGAATGAAAAATTAAGTAAAAGAAAATATAATTGTGATAACAACGTAAATGATCAATGTGTAATTGAAAGTTCAAATAAAGCGGAGAGTTACATAGAAATGGAAGTAGGGAGGATGAGACACTAACTTAAGAACTGGTTACAAGCCACTATCAGCGTAAATTCAAACCTCTGTAAAAGAAATAAATAAAGAAATAAGTGGTTTCGTTTAGGCTTAGCCAGGCATAAGAGTTAGATTTGAGTTGAGAGAATGGCTTTTTAATTCTTATTATAGAAGATAATATTATTCTTTAATTTAATTTAAAAAATTAATTAAATATTTAATTACATTAATTAATAATTTATTTTTATTTTAATACTTAATACGTAATTAATAATATATAAATTATTAATTAATGTAATTAAATATTTAATTAATTTTTTAAATTAAATTAAAGAATAATTATTATTAAGTTATTTTTCCATTTGAGTTTATGATGATGAAGCGGGCGGTCTTCTTTATATGGCAGTGCCACGTAGAAGGGCGAGGGTAGTGGGCTACCACGAAGATAAAGATGAAAATGAAAATAAAATTAACAAATATTTGGTGTGGTAAGAAACGAGTTATATTTTTTTTAAGTAACGATACAAGTTTAATTTTTAAATTATAAAATTTTTGAAAGAATTTTTTAATTTTAATAATATTTAAAAGAAATTAATTTCACAATATTAATAACATATAAAAATACTCTGAAAAAAAAGGATGAAAATTGTTTGAAAGTTGCCGTGTCATTGCCCCGCAGGGCAAATATTGAGAAAGTCTCCAAATATTGTTGTGCGGAGTAATGAATGAAGTCAATCCATGAAGTATGAATATGATCTGTCCACTGCATAAATTTCCGTGTAATTTTGTCTTTTTGGCGTAGGTGTCGGTAGAAGTACCACCTTCACTCTACACTTCTCATCATCACTGCACTTCAATTATTGTATCTGTGCCCTTCCTTCCCATTTCCATCCGGGACCAAATTTGTTTGGACCCTTGTCTATATCAATATTGTTAAAGTTTAACTGGAGATGGAATCGGAAAAACTTTTGCTTCAAGTTTAAATGATTTAGTCGCCCGTTCAAATTGAATAATTTCGTATTAAATATATATATATATATATATTTCATAATATAAATTATTAATAATAAAATATATAATAAATTTTTAAAGTTTTAATTTTTAAATTTTATATCACTCAGTTAAGTAATAAAATAATTGAAAAATTAAAACCAATTACAAATGTTTGATTTATCTATTTTGTCGTTTTTGATCAATTTTTGTCAATTTTAATCTGCTCAATTTTATTTAACTATAAATTTGATTTTGATAATAAATCAAAATTAAATGATTAATCAATCCATGGTTATTTAACTATAAATTCAATTTTAATAATAAATTAAAATTAAATGAGTGATCAATTTACGATCATTTAACCATGAATTTAATTTTAACAATAAATTAAAATTAAATGAATGACTAATTCACAGTTCGGCAGTTCGTTTCAGTTCCCACCATTGGTATATACTGCTTGATTCAGCTGCTTGACTTTTTCTTGTTCTGCAAAAAACTTCAGAAAATAAATACCACCTTATTATCATTTAATAAACAATTATATTTATACTGAACCGAGTTTACACTAGTAATATAATATAATCATAATGAAAAATACGTGAAATCTGTTCTGTAGTATTTCTCAACTTAAAATGTATTTGTAGACGGCTTTGGAGGCAAGACGGAGAAGGAAAGAAAATTACCAAAGGATATGAATCAGATTTTTATTTGAGAAATAAAAAAAGTTATGCATCTTTCTGGTAGGAGATCTTCGCCGCAAGTATTGTGATGATAAAAAAGCAATTGTCTACTTGATACACCAGATCCAGAAATTCCTATGAATAAATTTTTTAAACCCAAAAAAAAAAGAATGTAAACACTCAACATAAAAATTAGCATATTAATAAATTATTAAATTTCTCATCATATTTTATAGTAAAAATAGGCTCTAGCTCTTTAAAATTGAATAGGAACGAAATTTTGATCAATTTTTAAACTTTTTGTGCTACCTTGATGGATAGAATAGTAAGCTCCATCTTTATGTGTGTGTTTGGATTAGTTATAAAAAAAAATTATATGTATAATCTATTTTTAAAAAAATCGATTATAAAGAAAATTAATTTATGTTTAAATATGTTAATTCATAATCGATTTTATAATAAAGAATTTTGTTTGGATCGTATTAAAAAAATTGATTTTATATATTAAATTATTAAAAGATATATGAAACAATTGAAAAAGTTATGTGGTTAATGACAAATAGAGATTTCTCTATTAAAGTTTTTAAAATAATCTGAAATTAAATAATTAAAAACTTAAAATAAAAAAAAATTTAAAAAGTTATTTTGAGTTATGAAAAAATAATCTTAACTTACAATCAATTTTACACACTTTAAACAAACAAGATAGATTTTAGATAAAATAACTTTTAATTAAAAAATAATTATTTCCAAAAAATAAGCAAAACCAAACATGTTCTAAGTTAATTTTTTCAATTTTGTATCTTTGACTTATTTTTCCTATTTATCGAGATTTTATATTTATCCTTGGCATGTGCAAAACGATAATTCAAGCAATGTGAGTCATGTTCAGTTCTATGATTGATCACATGAGAAAAGCAAAAGACATGACACGTGAAAAACACATTCCAGTTTTTCCTTGCTTGAAGCTAAATACTTCTCTATTGGAAACCAGTGCTATTCCTAATTTCCATGTTACTATAGCTAGATTGAAAATAATATTTAAGGGTTTTAATATTTTGGAAAGTAACTTGATGTAAATTTTATCTATGCATTAATTGCGAATAGGTTTGATGATTTTGACAAAAAAAAAAAAAAGGTTTGATGCAAAAATGTTTGTAAGATGAATCCTTTTCCTTTTTCAGTGAAGGTGCAAACTCGCGCGAGAAAAGAATGGTAATGAAATCAATGAATAATCCAATTGGGTTAAAATTTGGATTTGTTACACCTCAATATTAAGAAGGATTTAATTTTAATATATTTTTAATATAAATTTTTTTATATTATTATTTAATTATATATTATCACATTATTAAATAAACGTGACTATGACAACAACTACTATAAAAGTGCACTTACAAAATGTGGCTTAAGTGGTAAGTAAGCTTGAGTTCAACAGTTGAGAGCCTCTGCAATGTAGAGAGTTGGAGCCCGTTAGAAAGTATTTATAAGAAGGGACAACCTCAGTACCCTAAACGAGATTAATCTCACACTTATGAAAATACCCATATAAGAACCAAAAAAAAAAATTTACATTTCTATATCCTCCCAATTAGTCAACAACACTCGATAAAATGATATCACTATGGACATATATATATATATATATATATATATATATATATATATATATATGATATCACTATAGAGGGGACATATTTAGTGAGAGGAGTGATTTATTGTGAGAGTGAGAGGAGAAAATCTTGACCATTGGATCATCCATGTATGATCAATATTAAAACGTAAAGTCATGTGACTTTTTTAAGTGGTCATGTGACCTTTAAATAACATCTAATTTTGACCATATATAAATAATCTAATGGTTAAGATTTGCTTTTCTCACTCTCATAATAAATCACTTCTCTCACTTGATATGCTCCTTCACTATATATATATATATATATATATATATATATATATATATATATATATAGCTTGTTGGTTGTTAACCATTGTATATGTATAATTAACACTCATCCACCGCCATCCTGCAAATATGTGATGTAGGTTAAATATTTCAGATTATTGATGACAGTTCAAAATCATTATCGTGATTTAGGAGCATGGACATGCCTCTTTAAAATCCACTCTAGATAAGTCTGCAAGTTCATAGGAAGGAAGAAAACTAACAACGAATTACCATTCACTTGAGATTGTCTAAATAAATATATTCAGTCATTTATGAAAATATTATCGTGATCCTCTCAAATATTCCAACTTTTAGTCTGAAATAAAGTATATAACATCAAAATATGAAATCTCATACATTTAAATGTATAGAGTAATGATATGTACATATTATTTTTTTTACACTATTTTTATATTTAATTAATAATGAGTAAATATTTGATTAATACAACATATTATTTAGTTAATGAATTTATTAACTTGTAAGTGATTGATTATCAAAATTTATTAACTAAATAATATATTATATTAATTAAAAGTTTATTTATCGTTAACTAAGTGTAAAAATAATATAAAAAAATTGAGTGTAAAAATCATTATTAAAATGCATAATAGGCTGAAGAAAATCCTTTGTCTCTCTCTCACCCATCCATGCGATATCTGCTATAGATTTATCAGTCGCTGGATTATAAACTTGCCACAGTGTTGAATATATGTAATATTCTTGAACAACAGCACTATCAAAACAAAGGAATACATATGTGATAAAACAGGGAGAATGCATAAAACTGCAGCAATAGACTGAGACCAGCAATAGGGCAGTACCATTTGATAATGGGCAGCATGTATCTGCCTTTTTACTTTACCAAAAAGCAAACTTACGTTACTCGTTGTCAGAAGCTAATTAGCCAAATTGATGGTTTATACTCGAATCTTTAGAATATTAATTCCACAATTGAGTGCCCTTGCCTCTAGAGATAAACACAATTTCAAGGTAAGGTTTGACATCTCTGACTGATGCAAAAGTTGATAGTAAGAAATCATTTGAGGAGGAGGTTGAATCAAGTGTTACCAAAAATAAAATTATTTATAATACATAAAAAACTTAAAATAGCAGAGATAAGTTGATTTATTAGTAATAATGAGCTAGTTTATCTAAATCAGAATTTGAAACTTAAACAGAGTATACACATACAAGTTTGGATATCAACAAATAAACATTCACATACAAATATAGTAAAGATAGGGTTAAGAAAGAGCTTGAACAGTGAAATTTATACTGGTTCGGCCCAATGTGGAACCTACATCCAGTCCTCAGCAAAACTGAGATTTTTTATTATCAACCAAGTGTTCTTTGATTCACCCTAGCCTCTCCAAGTTAGATACAAGTAGTTTTGATCCACCTTATCCTCTCCAAGCTAGAAATAAATAGTTTTGATCAACCATAGCTTCTCCAAGCTATGAAACAACATACCCTCAATGGGCTTTACAAGAAAATAAAGTAAAAACTCTCTCACAAAGAGTTGAATATACAATGATAAGCTCCACAGATTTACAAATGATTCTCAGAGTGAAGCACAACTAATTCTTCTCTTTTTCCCTTGTCCTCTTCTTGTTGTATCTTTGGAAAATGGTGGGTATTTGTAGGCAGCTTCAGATTTGAACGTTGTAGCAAAAAAAGATGTTACAGTACTGTACCAGCAGTACCAATGCTCAAATTCCAGCTAGTGAGTGCGTAATGTCATTTTTCTCTTTTGTGTCTGTCCTTCCCTTTTTGTTTAGTACTATCCCAGCATCTTGGAGGATATTCTAACGGTTTGGAGGCTTAGAAATCCTTCTACAATCATTTTGCAGCTTGGGACCAAAAACAGAGTGCAACAAAGTGTTTCTGGGTTTCCAGTATGAGCCAGCTCATCTTGCATTCATGAGTCAGCTCATCAGCTTGCTTATCTTTGAGAATTTCAACTTTAATGCTTTGATAAATTTGCATAATAGTCTTTTAACTAGGATCAAGTGTAAACAATCTTTGTTAATGATAAAGTAATATTTATAATCATCATAAAATAAGTACTAATAAGAAACATTGGACTAACAAAAGTAATTTTCAATTCAAGTTCACTCGGCATTCACTGTTATTCTGGTAAAAAAACACGATTATATCAGAATTTGTTTGTTACTGAGAAATGATTGAGTCTTGTCTTGATCATGCCTGATGAAAGGCTATGTCCTTATAATAGGGTTTTTGGTACCTACCATTATTTATAGGGCTGGCTTGAAAAATTAAATATAAATTCAATTTACTCCCCTATTATACAGAAAAATAAGATATCCAACAAAATTTAATGATGAGCGCACAATCATGAAATGAGAATAAAAAATCTTATAAGCAATTTCGTAAGGAACTTAGATGAGGAAAGTGCCCAAACCAAGTTACATGCGGGACAAGCAGGGATGAGAGTGGGAAGAAATTTCCCATAGAAGACCCCGTACATTTGAAATAGTGAACAGGCAAGAATTCATTCATGATGCTAGAATAAGCAATCTCATAAATAACTAACTTGATGTATTTATTTCCACTGCTTCCTATGAGTTAAAAGTTAAAATATGTGATATCGCATTTCATCATTTGTCACAACTCATAAGCAAGCACCTGAGTTTTACAGCAGCATATAGCCGATACCTGGGGAAATTTACGTTATCGTTATGAAAGATTCCAAAACCGTATATTTGAATCAGTATCAACTGGAGACATTGTGTTTAGAATCAACTAAAAATAAAATTGAATTGAATAGATTTAATTTAAAAATTAAATTTTATGTTTAGAATTGATTAAAAAATAAATTGATTTTATTTTATCTTTTATCCTTATATCATTTTAAATGATATTGTGAAAAATTAAAAATTAATAAAAGTAAAATAATCAATTTAACTAATTAAATTTAAAATCAAATCAAATCTTAACAAATCTTATCATATTCGATAAGATTTCTAAATCTAAATCATTAAAATCTATGAGATTTTAAAAATCAAATCAATTCTTATTTTTTAATATTTCAAACACAAAATTTAATTTACAAATTAAATTAAATCTTATTTTTTTACATTTCAAACACATTTAAAAAGAAGTATAATAAATTAATGAAGAAAACATGAAAGAACGACTAAATTAGCAATTTCGCCCATTAAAGACACCACAGGTCATAGTTTAGTCCTTGAAAAAAAAATAGTTTCAGTTGAGTCTCGGGTTAATCCTTCTATTAGCCTCAACAACCGTCTAATGTAGAAAAAACTTCCTATGTGCACATTAAATGTGAACTAAATCTTTCATAAATGCTATATATATTAAATAGGGATATTATTCTAGTAAAAAATACGAAATACTAGTATCTAGGGTGGTTGCATTTATTAATTACTGTTTATGTTTAATTAATTTTTAAATATTTATTATAAAATTAATAATTAAAAACACACTCTAAGTACCGTAAAAGTTACCGTGATTTAAATCCATATCAAAACATGTCTGATATTTTCGCAGAGAAATGTTATTAGCTAGCTTATTTTGCTGTAACAGAAAAATGCAGGAGTGTGAAGAATTAGTACCCGTCCGTAATCATTGGTAATGCTAGGAAGATTATTCCTGTCGAGTCCTCTGTTTCTTCAACTTCCAGGTTGGAGGGAGTTCGAAGACACGTGCTTGAATTTCTTTGTTGGAGGGAGTAGGGACTGGTTCTTCTTGCTCATCTTTATGCTCATCGTCATCAGAGCCCTCAACACCATTTTGGCCTGCACTGGGTCTGGGTTCTTCTAACTCATGAATTTCCCTACTTCTCTTGGATTTACATCCTCCTCCTTCCTCGACAATTTGATCTTCTAAGGGATATATCGAGCGGAGCCCACACTCTTTTATCACTACTTCCTTATAATCTTTGGTTCGAGCGAAGAATTTAAATTTAAGCTTTGGATTGTAAGTGGTGCCCCCGTCATTAATGGCTTTGCTTTTGCTTACTTTAACTGCTTCCATTATCTGCTTACAACATTGTGCATCATACCATAGAAACACATGATCTGACATAATTTCAAATGCAGTAGCAATGATATAATGGTTGAATTTCGCAAATAAACTCGTTATATTGACCCTTCCACGATTACTTGTTTCCAAGGAGCATTCACATCCCAACTTTTCAAGATCGTTTATGGCGCTTGATTGTACTTGAGAAAGAACGAGGTAGAAAACGAAACCCAAAAAATTTGAATGTGGAGGAAGTTCAGTAGTGACCAAAGCTTGTGTAGAGCAGTAATGCAACCGGACTCTAACTTTTCTGCTTCCAGCTGGAAAAAAATAGCAAATCTTACCACTTTCTACCCTTTCAGAACAATAATTATCATTATTATCCGAGTATGTGTCTTCTTGTAATTCATCATCATCCGCATATGCATCTTCAAATGCCATTGCCGACAGTGATTTCGCTCCTAGTTGTATCCTAACAAGGGCATCTTTCAAAATGGTGTCGAGTGCATCGTGGTCCAATTTGATGCAGTTTTGGAATAGAAAAGTACACTTGTGTTTTTTGGCTGGTTCACTTGTTGAACTTAACACTGTCTTCAGAGATTTGCAGAACCCGGCATCTAAGCATTGAATGGACTGTGGAAGCGCTGGTAGAGCTTGAAGCTTTTCACATCCACGAAGATCAACATGTCTGAGTCGGGGAAGATACTTAATGCTTTCGGGCAAGCTTATGACTCGGCTTTTAAATAGTGATAACTCCTCTAATGATGATAACAGCGAGATATTGTCAGGGGGTTCAGACAAAGTACGACACAAGGGCAAACTGAGACTTTTTATATACCGGAAGCCAGAGCTAGGCAATATGGTACGTAAGGCGATCAAAGCGTCACGTTCATGTTGTCTAGCGTCAGTAAGAACAAGTTTACGGGCAAAGTTTTCAGGAAGATCCTTTAGACTTTCACTGATATGAAAGTGGAAAAAAGAAATATGTCTGAGATGCAAAATTGATGGTGGCACTTCATTTATAGCTGTATCTCCTAAATTCAGGGACCTTATTTTATCAGACGTAACTGGCAGTGACAACTCTCGGCGACTTGAGCATTCCAAAGCAGAGAATGATCGGAGAGATGCTAAACGATCGTTGGCGCAAAGGCTCTTAAGCACCTTGCATCCACTCAAAAAAAGTCTTTCAAGCTTTGGCAGAGATAAAATGGATGGATGAACATGAGGCAACCTTGCACAGTAACCGAAATCTACACATTTAAGATTTGGGGCACGGGATAAATTTGGAATCTCTATCAAGTTTGTGGAGCCTTGAAAGTCAATTTCCTCTAAATTCGGCAGATTCTGTAACAATATATTATGGACGAAGCAAGCAAGATGATTTTTTTAATCCTTGGACTTCAAATTTAATTGAAAGAGAAACTGAAACATATATACGTATATCATGCGTACCTGTACTCCGTTCCAAAGTTTTTCGACATTGCTGTATCGCATGGAAAGCCTAACAAGCTTCTCAGGACAAAAAGTTGATGGCAGAGACTTCAATGGATATTCATCCCACCGAATAAATCTTAAACTATTAGGCAATGACCCAAGACCCCTAGGAAGGTACACAGAATTAGATCTCTTCCCGATCTGGCCACCACAGAAATTGAGTAACCTTAGGTTTGCCATCTTTCTGAAGGCGTGGGAGCTTAAATGTAGATTTGTAATTTGAGTCATATCTAAGAATATGCTTTCAATTGCATCACTTCCCTGACAAACAAAAAATAGAATTGATGTTAGTACTTTGTAGTAAGCTGCATTTTCTATGTAGATATATATGTTTTGGAAGGCAAGTGCAATGCATCATTCTCTTACTCTATTATTTTTCAATACATGGCAGACTTCCTCAGAGTCCCACAATCTGCTGCGTCCTCCAGGGTTTTTAATAGATTCTTGACAGACAATTTCTCGACCCATTGCTTGTATCAATTCATGCATTTCTATCCAATTAAGCGAAGTAGTAGTTATAAGAGCCTTGTCTAGAAGGTTTCTTATCCCTATATCTGCAAAGAAACCACAGGCATTTAATAGCCCTGTTACGTCGTTTATATTGTCTCCTTTGAAACAACAAGCAATGTCTAGAAATATATTTGTCTCTGTATCATCTAATTCATCGTAACTCGATCTTAACACCTTCTGAATTTCTGCATTGGGAAATTTCTTTAATTTTGTTAGTTCACTATGCCATTCATTTTCACTTTTGGAATGAAGAAATGATCCCAAAACTTTCAAAGCTAAAGGGATGCCATTGGCATAAACAACTGCCCTTTTTGATAGCTCCTCATATTCCTTTTCAGGATGGTTTTCGTTGAAGGCATTCAAGCTGAAAAGTTGAAGGGAGTCTTGAAAGTTCATTTGCTTGACATGATGAATTTCGTCAACTCCTCTACTAAGCACATGCTTATCTCTGGTTGTCACAATGACTCTGCTACCAGCTCCTAGCCAATCAAGCTCTCCAACCAAATTTTCTAAAAGCTGTAAAGTATTCACATCATCAAGTACGATGAGAACTTTCTTACGCCTGAGTCTACTCATAACAATAGAGGATATTACTTTGGAGGTGTCCATATGAAGATCTTCCCCTAGTAGCTCAGAAAGAAGTCTACTACATAAGTAGTTGAGTCCGTGCCTTTTTGATTCTTCTCTTAAATTTGCCAAGAAGCAACTACCTTCATATTGGGAAGAGACTCGTTGAAAAACAGCAGCGGCAATGGTTGTCTTACCTATGCCACCCATGCCCCAAATTCCAATGATTCGAACTTCGCTTGACTCGATTTTCAATAAAGATTCAACATGTGCATAGTTTTGGTCGAGTATAGGAGGGACTCTTAGTTCATGAGGGTACTTGTGATTCAGTTTTTGCAAAACCTCTTTGATGATGTCCTCAATCAGGTCAGATTCGGTCCTATAGCATACATAGGAAGATAAATAAATCAAAAAGAATGAATGCATAACAAGTTAGTAAAAAAAAATAATATTGAGATAATGCCAACCAATCCTTATAAAAATTTAAGTCCAAGACCGTTACCTGTTGCCGACACGAGAGTCGAAGCCAACTAAATTGGCTGCTTCATAAAGAGCAGCCTTCCACTCGTGCACCTTGTCGTCTCTGTGCTTGAAATCCTGCTCGCGTTTAGCGAGTGCTGTTCGGTAACTCCCTTTCTGCTTCCGAACATGTGATGGGTCTATTCTGTAGAACACGGGAATAACCTCCTGTCCCTTGATCTTGCATTTCATTATTTCAATGAGCTCATTCAAGCACCACGTTGAAGACGCGTTATTTTTTGAGAAGATGACCAGAAAGACATTGGAATCTTGGATCGCTTCGACAAGTGCTGGCCAAACCTCATCTCCTTTGTCAAGATTGATGTCTATGTAGGTTTTTATTTTGTTTCGACGCAAAGCGGCGTGAAGATGGCTAGTGAAGTTGTTGCGGGTGTCCTCACCTCTAAAGCTCACAAAAACATCATACTTTTTGGGACGAGAAGAAGATGCAGCACCGCCCATATCTTTTAAGGTCAGGTTGGTGTTACAAGCAGTAACAGCAGAAGCCATCGATAGACGATACGCTGTTCAATTAGCAGTAGCCTGTAGTAAAAACTTTACTCTTCTCACAGGTATAAATCCCCTCTTTGATCTGTTCTTCTTTCTCTTGTCTCGGAGGTAATGTTTCATGCTCTATGATTCATGATTCATGAGTCATGTTCCATTCAAAGAAAAATTTGATGAAATTCAGTTCGAAGCAATCATTTAGAGTTAACAATGCCAACTCATTTTATAAATAATTATTACAAAATAATTCTGATCATTTTATATATAGTATCAATTTTATTTATTTTTTCCTTC
This sequence comes from Styphnolobium japonicum, assembly GCA_023212625.1. Taxonomy (NCBI): domain Eukaryota; kingdom Viridiplantae; phylum Streptophyta; class Magnoliopsida; order Fabales; family Fabaceae; genus Styphnolobium; species Styphnolobium japonicum. The sequence continues at coordinate 4,124,954 of JALBWW010000007.1, read as the reverse complement.
AACGACTCCCTCGTTCCATTAAATGAAATGACCATGGAATGAAATGGAATCATCATTTCGATGTATCAAATATGACTTAAGTCACTTCTTTTGTCATTTATTTTTTATAATTAATTGTCATTTTCGTCATAGATTTGTACAATTGACAATTTTTTTATTGTGAATTATTTTAATAGTATTTTAAACAGACGAGACCATATAATTTTACTAATAGTCTGAAATTTTTTACATGTAGTGTATCAAATTCGAAACTCTTATTAAGTACGTGCTGAAATTAGTTTATTGTTTTTATTTTTTCAAAAAAAATGTTTGAATGAGATATTTTAGTGAAAAATTTTTGTTTGAATTCAAAATAAACTAATCCAAACATAAATTAAATGAATTTTAGAAAATGGATTAAGTTGAGTTGAAATTAAAGTTAGGTAATGGGTCAATCTAACCTCGTCCGTGACAAGCTTTTCTTTTATGTAAGTTAGGTTGAGTTAGATTTGTCTCTTTTAATAGTAGTTGAAAAATTTTTAACTTGGACTTTGCCCATCAAAGCCTGCTGACTTGATAATCTTATTTTTTAAAAATAATTTAAATTTAAAAAGTATGTGTATAAGTATGAAGCTATTAGTTGAGTTTTTTAGATTATTTTTTAAATATTTTTTAAGTTTTTACTTGGACATAAAAATTAAATAAGTTAAACACTTATGTTGAATTATTAATTAAGAGTATTCTTATGAAAAAGAATTTCTTTTAGTTAAAAAAAATAAAAATGAGTCATGGGCTAACTCGTTGGCTAACCCAAAATCTGCGAGTTAAATGGACAGGACCTTACCAATTTAAGATAATCACGGATTAAATATTAAGTTAACCTTAACCCTTTTAAAAAATCAAGTTAAGTGAACCAACTCACGAGTTTCAACCCATTTGACTAAGAATTTTGTAAACGAGCAATTGCAATTGAAATCCGTAAACGAGCCATTGCAAAAATATCTGCAAAATGATTTTTGTATTTTCCTTTTCCAGTTTCGTGTATATTTTAAAAGTGAGAGCAAAAAATTTACGGGTAAATTTTATATTAAAAATTATCTTAAATTTTTTTACCCTAAATTTAAGGGACAACAAACTGATTCTAAAAATAAATTTTTTAGTAAATTTCTTCCTTTTTCTCACGTCAGCTATAAACTTCCCCCTTTCCCAAGTTAGCTATAAACTTTCCTCTTTCTCAAGTCTGCTTAAATATATATATATATTGTCAACTATTCTAATTAGTTTTTTAGGTCAAGTGACACCTCATAATATCTCTACGAGTTAGATTTTTTTAAACTTTTTATGAAACTAATTCATAGTTGGCAACTTAAAATATAATAGTTTTTGTTACTTTCCAATCAGAACGACTTACTAGAATTTGAGTGTGTTTGGATTAATTGTAAAAAAAAAATTATGTTAAAAATCACTTATGTGTATAATTGATTTTCTAAAAAATTAATTATAAAAAAATAATGTATATTTAGATATGTTAATTCATAATTAATTTTAACATAAATAGTTTGTTTAGATTGTATAAAACAAATTACTTTTATGTATTAAATTACCAAAAAATATATGAAATGATTGAAAAAGTTATTTAATTGAGGGCGAATAGGTATTTCTGTTTCAAAACTTTTGAAATAATTTGAAGTTAAATAATTAAAAGCTCAAAATAAAATATTTTCTAAAAATCTATTGTTAATTAATAAAAAATAATCTTAAGTTATAATCAATATTACACATTTTAAATAAACAAAATAAATTTTAGGTAAAATATTTTTTAATTAAAAAAATAAACAAATCCAAACATACTCTTAATTAGTCACCTCATCTATTTCTTAGCCAGTAAGTAAAGTGCAACTAAATTTAAGAACTAATTAATTCCTAAAAATAATATTTAATTTTTAGTAAATTTGTTCTGTTGGCCCTTTGGAATTTTAGATCAAGTAGGCCCATTTTACTTTTTATTTTGGACCATACCTCCATTTTACAGATTATGGGCCGAGCGGAGAACAAATGGAATTTTCCAGAACCAAAAAAAATAAATTAAAGAATAAAAAGCGGGCAAAGCCACGCCACAAAGCTTAAACCCTGTCTAAAGCCCTATAATAATAATAATAATATAATATTTGGTGCCATTTTTCGTTCTCTCATCTTCTCAGTTTCATTCATTCATTCTCGCTTCGCTTCGCTGCAATGTATCGATTAGCTTCCAAACTAGCTTCCTCCATCGCTTCTACTTCTTCCACCCCAAACAAGCTCGTAAGACCTATTACTTTTTCAATTTCTAGGAACATATTATATGCATTTGATTGATAATCAATGGCGTTTGTGTTCGATTCTCTCTAGTTTTACAAACGATTCTCTTTTTTTTTTAAATAAAAAAGAAAATTTGAAGTAAACTTTCATTGACGACGATACAAGTATGGCGTGGCGCGTGTGAATAATGTCACATTGGCTGGCTTTGCTAGGCGAATGAGTAGAGCGAAATGAGATTGTTTCTGCAATCTGAATTGGCATGGTTTTGTTGTATTCATCTCAATTTCTTTCCTTGGGTTGGCTGGTTGATATATATATATATAAATTTTTGGGACAGGTATGTAGTGGGGTTATGTCAAGGAGAAATTATGTGGCCAAAGATATAAACTTTGGGGTTGGGGCTCGTGCTGCTATACTGCAGGGGGTTTCTGAGGTTGCTGAGGCTGTCAAAGTTACCATGGGACCCAAGGTATTATTTCTTTACTTCACTATTACTGAATACTGATTCTTCATCTTTTATATGTTCATCGTTCTAGACTTCTAGTGCCTGAATCTACTACTTTTTAGCACGAGTGTTCCGGATGCAGCTATGGCCATATTTCTGTTGTTGAATTCCATTTTGACAAGATGGAACTTTTTTTTTTCTTTTTTGGTTTCCTACACACCTTTTCTTTTGATAGTTTCTTAGATCTGAGTCATTTTTGTTATAAGGTAAGCCCGATTGCTACTCCTGAAGATGATACAAGTTGAAAGAAGAAATTGACATGTTGAAGAGTAACTTTATTTTCTTTTCTTTGTAATTGATTGAGTCAGGGTCGCAATGTGATCATTGAGAAAAGTCATGGAAATCCCAGGGTCACGAAGGATGGTGTCACTGTAGCCAAAAGTATCAAATTTATAGACAAAGCCAAAAATGTTGGTGCGGATCTCGTGAAGCAGGTGGCCAAGGCTACCAACACTGCTGCTGGAGATGGTGATTACATTTCTTTCAAACTTTTAACCTTGAAAGTATGCTAAGACTGAGTGTTAATTAAGAATTTATTTTTCTTTGATAATGTTACTTCAGTAAAAGTCCTAGAAGCAATTGTTTGGAAGCCAGAAATAGGAAATTATTTCATTCTCAAGGGCAATTAATAGAGACTTGTTTATAAAGTAGTCATAGACTCAGTCTCTAGGGAAGGTCTTTCAAAAAACACATTTGGTATATAACTTGCTTGAGTAATCTGAAATTACTTATCAAACAAAAGAAATAAATATTTAAAGAAGAAGAAGATTATGTCCAATGGTTGCTGTCACTCTTCGATTGAATTTATTAAATTATCTAATATTATTAAGATGTTCTTTTAAAAATTTCCACCCTATTTCATTTTGGGAGGAAAACATGGAGATGGCCTCAGTTCATCTATGCCTATATCTTCCCTTCAAAGGCCATATATTGTTTGCTTTTGATTCCTTCCGATCTTACAAGTCAATGTTTCTTCTCTGATTCCAGGTACAACTTGTGCAACTGTTTTGACACAGGCAATACTCACGGAAGGCTGCAAATCAATTGCTGCTGGTGTAAATGTCATGGATTTGCGCAATGGTATAAATAAGGCAGTTGATGCTGTAATTACTGATTTGAAAAGCAGAGCATTAATGATAAGTACACCAGAAGAGATAACCCAGGTGCAAGGGCTTCTCAATAAAACCTTCTCCCTGCTGAATGAATTTTGGTTAAGAAAATTCACTTACAGTATAATCCTCGTTTACTTCCTTGCTATCATTAATTTTAGGAGCATAGATATTGAATGATTTTGGTTGTGGACAAGCTATAAAATCTTATATTAGCTCTTTAGTTTAAGTTGACTTCCATATCTTCAACAGAAGTTTCTATTAATGTATATTGCTCCTTCATCTGTAATTTCTGTTGTCATGCCTTTTTTGTAAACTGTGCCCAAAAATGCAATCTTTTTGTAATTGTTACATATGTGTTGTGTCTATTTTTAATACTAGCTGTCATTCTTATGGCTTAACAAATATTCTGGACCAAGACCAACACATGGAATGTGTTTCCTTCTTGTTAGCCTACTTCATGCTTCATTTTAGATTTCTTCATTTGTTTATCCTGAACAAGTAGGTGGCCACTAAATCTGTAAATTGTTTGATAATAATCAGGTTGTACTGCTACTTATCTTCCTGAGAGATAAATTAAGTGCTACTCATTATAATGGGTTATTTTTTCTCTGCTGGTCATTCATTTCTTTTGTATGACTAGTAGGTTGGAACTATATCTGCAAATGGGGAGCGTGATATTGGAGAATTGATAGCAAGAGCAATGGAGAAAGTTGGGAAGGAAGGAGTCATTACTGTTGCTGTAAGCAACTTCGTCCCTTTTTGTGATTTGTGAACTTGACAAAATTTCAGTCCAGGTTATCTAAAATTTTAAAGCTTTCAGGATGGGAATACTTTGGATAACGTGTTGGAAGTGGTGGAAGGAATGAAGTTAACCAGAGGCTACATATCTCCTTATTTTATTACTGATCAGAAGACCCAGAAATGTGTAAGTTCAGACTTATTCTTTTGTCACTAACATCTGTCTCATTCTCCAAAACTGAACCAGTATGTTGTTTACAATATATTTACCTTTGATAAGCATTTGGTGATGGTATATTTAGGGACAAATCTTTTCTCCTTCTTATTATTAGTATGTATTACAAAGTCCCCTTTGTCTGCTGTAAAGCTAATGCCTCTATAAAAGAGGCCTTGTTGTTGTTTATCACTTTATCTTACTGCCATGTGGTCATGTGGTAAGGACATAAGGTTCCAGCTCATTTTCTCAGAAGCCCATTTTCATTTTTCAATATCTTAGTTATAATATTTGGTTGCTATTTGTTCTTTATGCTAAAGCTATAGAAGCAATTTGTCACAAATATTAACTTGGTTTATTCAGTTGTACATTATGCACATCCTGTAAATAAAAAGCTTCATTCAACTTGTTTAATTTTATTTGGGTTTAGTTTTATTTTTTATATGAATAATAGTAATTTCCATCTTGTTAGGAATTGGAGAACCCCTTTATCCTCATCCATGACAAGAAAATTTCAGACATGAATTCACTGTTGAAAATATTGGAGCTGGCAGTAAAGGTGGCTAAGCTAATCTTGATTCAATGTGCTCATATTCATTTGCAATTTGAATATTCTCTTTATTTAGTGTGCTATTTTAATTTTCATCAGAATAAGAGACCACTCCTTGTTGTTGCGGAAGATGTTGAGAGTGATGCATTGGCTATGCTTATACTCAACAAGCATCATGCTGGGCTTAAGGTGACTACGTGGCTTTCCTCTTGGTTATATTTTCTGTTACGTTATGCGGTTATGGTTCAATACACTTGAATGCTGGATCCTTAACTCCTCTGATTTTATATTTATTTCTTCACAATAACCAATTTACTAATAGTTGGTCAGTTGGTGATCTTTTATGCTACGTATGAGTTGGGTTTTACTTTCTTGTGTTGCTCTCCCTCCTCTTTATCTTTTTCTGTTTTGTTTCCTTTCTTTTTTTGTTGGGATACACAAGGATAAGTGGTCAGAAGTTAGATAAACTATTAAAAACAAAAATGATGGGAGAATAATTGTGATTCCTATCTAACTAACAAGAAAATAAGGACAATACTGTCCATCTACAAGCAACTGCATGAGGGAAGTAGTTTGAACTGTGCAGTGTCTGTTTACTGTAATTATATTCTTGCTTTATAGTTCACCCTACAAAACTGTTCCAAGTTCCAACTACATTCAATATTTCATTTGGTTGATGCTACCTTTAGAAATGACGTGAGCTATTGTTTTATAAGTACATAGAGATTATTAAGTGGATGTAATTAGATACTTAGGTCTTTCTTATATACAGACATCTTTAATAAAGTTTATGTTATGACCCAATTGCAAGGTATGAGACTTGAGTCTGTCCCACATCGGGTGTATGGGATTCTGATGTAGGTTTTATATGGCCTTGAACTCTCCAACCATAATAGCTAGCTTGTGGGATGTGGTTCTCCTAAGGTTTGTATCAATTGGTATAGGAGCCTTCCACCATGTCTCTCAGTTGCAAACGAGCAGCGCATGTGATGACACCGGCATTGTAGTGTTTGCCCAGGACTGGTCAAAGGGCTAGTTCACAGCCAGCCTGTGTGGGCGCCGGGGTTGCAGAGTGTGGTGGAATGTTACGACCCAATTGCAAGGTATAAGACTTGAGTCCCACATCAGAAGTATGGGATTCGATGTGGGGTTTATATGACCTTGGGCTCTCCAACCTTAACAACTAGCTTTTAGGGTGTGGTTCTCCCAAGGTTCGTATCACTTTATCATTTGTAGAGGTATTTTGGTTTTCATAGGTGGATTTTTCTAGTAGTCTCTATCAAGTGTGTATCTGGTGCATGTTTGCTTTTTCTACTTGGGGTTTTTGTTTAAATATAAGCAGTATTTATGGATTTGTAAGAAGTCGTATGTGCTTGCTCTTTATATTGTTAAGCTACCTGGAACTTATTTTGTATATACTTGTTTTCCACTTACACTATTTCAAAGTTTGTTGTATTTTAGGTTTGTGCTATAAAAGCTCCTGGTTTCGGGGATAATAGAAGAGCAAATCTAGATGATCTTGCTATTCTTACTGGAGGAGAGGTGATAATCTACCCACATTTTTATTTTTCAGATATTGTGGTCGGGTTCTGTTAGGGTTGCACTCTTTCTTTTCAAGATTTTAATAATAAATCATCTAGCCAAGGTCTAGCAATTGGGACTACAACTTGTTAAATATTATGAGAAAGTTTATGATGAGTTCGAAAACAGGTCATCACAGAAGATCGTGGTTTGACTCTTGACAAAGTCCAACAAGAAATGCTTGGCACTGCAAAAAAGGTTTGTGGCTTGAGCCAATGTAAGTTATCTTTGGTTCTTCAGACTGTTACATGGAACTAATTTGATGGGCAACAGGTTACTGTTTCCCTTGATGACACTATCATTCTACATGGCAGTGGGGATAAGAAGCTCATTGAAGAGAGATGTGAGCAGGTATGTGATGGCTCACAAAGTTGTTTCTTTTTCATTTTTGAAGTATTAGATTTTTAGTCTTTTACTTGTACTTTTTTTTTTAATCATTTAGCTTAGTGATTTTCTATATATTTGGTTCTTGCTGTGCTTAATTGATTGAAATGAAAAAAATTACTAGGTTGTTAACTTAGGCCTTACTTTTATGCATGCATTTGGATCCTTTTTGCTATTGTAACCCTATTACCATGTACATGTGACATGACAAGACAACAGTAAATTATCATCCATAGCTGGTTCTTGATGTAAGATCTCCCAGATTCAACAATAAGAAAAGTGGGAAATGCTTTACATAGCATGAAGTCTCACTTGAATTGGTGATAGAACAAGGCTGATGCTCGGCTGCTCTCTTCCTCTCTTCTGTTTCCTCTTAGATATGTTTCCTTCCCTGTTCATACACTTTTATGATGCCCGCATTTTTTTAATTGCTTTTAGATCTTAGATACAGCCGACTTAGATTCTAAAATTTACCGTGTATTGTATGGTGACATTTTAGTGTAGTATACTGGTTTGGCCTATGTACGAGATCAAGGAAACTTCAAATGATGAAAACCCTCCTTCGTATGGTACTAGCTGAAAACCAACATTTTCAGTTAAATCAAATGAAGAAGGCACGTGCAGAGCACCTGGCCCGTTTTCTATGCATCCCAACCCGTTTTCTTAGCCCAAAAACAGAGCACCGCCCAGCCCGAGACACACATCCCGAGACCTAACTCCATGACTGCCTTGTGCCCCCAAACTTAGCCAGTACGCACTCACAACGTGAGCCCAGCAAAGGAAACCATCTCCCAACACGCCTTCAAGCCATACCCTCACATACACCCTCGTCTCACCAAGGCATCAACTCAAGCCCTTGCACAACACAAAATCCCCACCGGCCAATGTGAACCACCACAAAATCCCTCGCCTCATCTACACTCACCCTCACCTCGCCAAGGCAGCATTCACCTCTTGAACCCACGGCCAAACCAAAATACTCAATATCACATCAACAGCCCGTGTCTAAGTGACCCACCCATATGTCCATGCTAGACTCACTCCATCAGAATCAGACTCCAAGCCACCATCAAGCTAGATCCTCATCATACACACACCAAATCCCTTGAGTCTAGAAACCCACATCTGAAACAGCAAAAACACAACCCCTGCAGCATCCCCTTATTCAAGTTCCCTGGAAGCACGAAATTTGGTGCTAACGGAGGCACCTACAACCACCCTGAAGCACCTCCCAACTCTGTGAAATCCATTCTTGACTCTCAACGCTGACCCAGACGTCCCAGTCGTGCCCAGCTTCTTCTCTCATTGTAGCCAAGCTCTGCACGGACCAATTTCATCCCAAGCCTTGTTCACACGTCCTGCCCAGTACCCTCTTAAGCTGCAGGTTTTGGTTCAGGTCTTCTCTAAACCTTACATGCAGAATTTTAGATGGCCACCTGTATGCGGCCTTTAGTTTATGATGAGTGAGGAAGTCAAGGTTGCTGATGATGGGAACCTTGGGCATAGGTTGTTTGGTGAGATTCGAGAGAGTTGGCTCTAGTGGTGCTTTTGGTTGCTATGGCAGAGAAGCTATGGGGTAAAGAGAGAGAGGGGGAAATGGAGAATATGTCATGTGTTATGCACGTGCGTTAACAAACGTTTGTTTTACTTTTAACAGATAAAGTAACATTTTCAACATGGACCATACTACTACAGGGGGTGTAGTGATAAAAAAAAAAATACTTCAAGGGGGTAATGTATATTTTACCCTATAAAATACGATGTCTTGCTTAGTCTCAGGTCTAAACTCAATTTTGGCTTAATCTCAGGTCTATGCTTGCTTAGATCTATCTGACAAATCCTTATGATTTATTTTTCTTGTAAATCTCGCAAACAAAATTGTTATATGACTGTTGGGTGGGTTGATGCCATTTTGTGTTTTGTGCCTACTGCAAAGTTTCTAATTTTGCACATGTACATCAAGTGACTTTTGTTGAGTAGAAATTAAAATTATGCATAACACTGACATTTTAGTTTAGATAGTTAATAATGTTTCATAGTCATGACAATGTTTGCCATTACTCAAGTTTAGATTGCCTCCATGTGATTTGTGGATAAAGGCAGTCCAATTAGTATAATCTTTTTTGGGTACTATATGGCGTTTAATAATCAAGTATCATTTTATAGCTCAGGACAGCAATTGAGAAGAGTTCTGCCACGTTTGATAAAGAAAAAGCACAGGAACGCCTATCAAAACTATCTGGTGGTGTAGCTGTTTTCAAGGTTGTCACTCATCCCTAAAAATCCTTCTTTGTGATAATTAATTTGTATACTTTTCTTCACATGGAAGATGGAACCAAAAATCTTCAGGTTGGAGGGGCTAGTGAGGCAGAAGTTGGGGAAAGGAAAGATAGGGTGACAGATGCTTTAAATGCTACTAGAGCAGCTGTGGAGGAGGGAATTGTGCCAGGTAACTCAATTTGTCCTTTTGGCTGATGGGATAAAAAGTATTCTGAGGGAGCCAAGAAGCATGTGCCTTGTATTCTTGTTCACATTCTTAAAATACTTGTTCATCTGTTTTAGTCGAAATGTAATTTGTTTTAATCAGGTGGTGGAGTTGCTCTCTTATATGCTACCAAAGTCTTGGAGAACCTTCAAACTCAAAATGAGGATGAGAAAAGAGGAGTACAGATTATTCAGAATGCGCTTAAGGTTGTACATTTTACCACACCCTCCTTTCTTTTTGTCACATAAAGGGATACTCTTTCTTCTCTATTTTGACTTGCTTTGTAATTTTTCATCTTTCCTGATAATGCATATTGGTTACCATAGGCACCTACGTTCACAATAGCTTCAAATGCTGGTTTTGATGGTTCTTTGATTCACAGCAAATTGTTGGAACAAGACGATCATAATTTGGGATTTGATGCTGCTAAAGGTTTGTACTCCAGTTTACTGATATGAAATCACATTGAACTCCATCATGATTATTGTTTGCCTCCTGTTAGTATTTTCTTGACATTAAGATGTTTTTGTAGCCTTGGCTACTGTCAAAGACAGTGGAATAAGCTTCTTCTGGTTGGTCTTGTTTTGGTTCTTATGGTCACAAGCTACAACTATTATTACTAGTTTGCACCATTTTCTGTCTAATTTATTATACTTGGCATGTAAAAAGAAACTTCTGAATAGTTACACTATTGTAAAAATTAAAATTGTTTTCAAGTTATTTTTGATGCTTTAGTTGGTGCTTAAAGATGATGGTGCTTATTGTGCTAAAGCAGGTGCCTATGTTGATATGGTGAAGGCTGGAATCATAGATCCTCTTAAAGTTGTTAGAACAGCTTTGGTAGATGCTGCCAGGTAAAATCATATCAACACATTGCAATTTTTCTGCATAGATGGAATAATAACATATATTAAACTATGTTCTTCTTTTGCAGTGTCTCATTGCTACTGACGACAACTGAGGCAGCTGTGGTGGATGATCCGAATGACAAAAATAAACCTCCCAGCCGGGTGCCAGATATGGATGATTTGGGCTACTAACCTGCTTCAACAAATGATGAAAGCAATTTTGTGTATCAATATTTGAGTTCTGCAATTCCTTTTAAGGAAGTTGCTGAAGTATAAACTCGGAGTCGAAGGTCAAAATTTGTGTTCTACGGAGTGAGGTTGAAATTATTGCAACCTACGATTAACAATGTTTTCTGGAAAAATCGTCTCTCATTCCTGTTATCCATATATAGGGCAACCTGGTGCTACAAGAGCTCCCGCAATGTGCGGGGTCCAGGGAAGAGGCCGGACCCACTTAGTGGATCTAATGTAGGCAGCCTTACCTTGCATGTGCAAGAGGCTGATTCCACGGCTCGAACCCGTGACCTCTAAGTCACATGGCAGCAACTCCAACCGTTGCGCCAAGGTTCCCCTTCCTGTTATCCATATATAAATAGGATATATAATATGAAAACTTGTCACTCATTCTTTAGGTGTCAATGTGTCATTCATCCAATTTATGCACCAAAATTTATGTTACAAGTGCAAATTAACAAACTCTTCTAGTGTTTCTGCTCCGTTTCTTCTAATAGTTATGCCATTTGCTTTAGTAACCAAATTTCATTTCCGGTTCCGATATTGTTTAGACCATTCAATCAATTATTACTTGCTTCAACGGCTCTGCTGCCTTGTTCTGCATACATTTTCAATGATATTAATAGTTAAAGTAACTTTTATTTTAAAGATCCAATTACACATCTTAGTTGTTGAACATATTTTACCTTGAAGGCTCTAAAGTCAAATCTGACTGGAAGCAGGAAGGGTAAATTTTTAGAGGTAGTCTATTGCTGCTGGATCTTCTCATTTTAGCTGTAATATATCATGTCATTTTAAGAGAGATAAAAAAAAAGTATATAGGGATCAACATTTTCTATATAGGGGATCCTTATCTTTTGTACACGGTTTCATTCCTAGTTATCGATCTTTTATAGTTTTAAGAGCTCTTGTTTCTATCTCTCTCAAAGGTCACATGTGGGACCTCTCTTTTTTAATTATGTAGTTAAATTATTAAAAAGGTTTAACTATTATAACTATTTAGGCTGTGTGTTATGAATTCTACCTAATGTCACTGGGCGTTTGGGAGAAGGAAGTTTAAACTTTCTTTGATCTAATGTGCATTGGGAGATGTGTGTTTCGTGTTTGTGTTTGATAGAATCTTATCTAAACATGCTGTTAGATAATCGTGAATTAAATTTAAATTCTAATTTAGAAGTTACAACGCAAAATTAATATCCAAGCTCTTTATTTATTCAAGCCCGTGTTTGACTTGGGCAAAACACTTCACTAGTAGAGTACACAACACAGCACCATAATGCAAGATCATTATAAAAGACCCAGAAAAAAAAAAAAAAAAAAAGAGATAACGTTCCAACGGACAAAAGCGTTATTGCTATATATTGTCCTGCTCTGTTTACTGTTTAGTGTTGGTAGATAAGATGGAAGTGAACATCAAAAGAAAAAATAACACCAAAAGATAAGATGGAAGTGCAATGGTGGTTGGTGGTGGTGTGTTGTAGCCTTTCTTTATATCTTAGCACAACAACCACAGCAACCGCAGCAGGCGAGGCAGCAGGAAGGAAGGGGTAGGGACCGTAGTGAAACACATGACTTGCAGCATCCCCAAACCCGTTCGCCAAGGCAGGACAGGCCTAAAAAAAGTCCATTTGGTAGCTTAACACAACTTAGGAACATGGAATTATTTTTGTGTCCCCATGTGTGTCCACTGGAATTAACGCAACCCGAGGTGCTTTGCTTGCCGCTGTTATTGCTGGATAAACAACTCATGGCGCTGCTGTGTGTGACTCTGACTGTGAGCGAGGCCCTGAATTTATTCAATGCTAATGCCTTAATGGCCCTCCTTATGCTGTAGTGTATGTATATATTAGAGGAGGAGGCCCATTTTTGCATCTGATTCCGTTTGTTAATCATCAACTAGTGGGTTTCCTTAACTTTGCATCTGATTCCATCAATAGTAACAAAAATGATAAAATATATATTGCCATTATCATAAGCAGTCTTGCATCTAATTCCGTATGAGATCATATGTATAAATCATAGTTATCTTTAACTGTTTGACATATTGACGGGTTTCGGCTGGAATATGCTGTGCATTTGTTCAGATTGTCAGAAGGTTAGAGCGGCTATATTCAAGGATTAAAGGGTTCTACTGTTGTGAAAGAAAGTCAGTCAAAATAAGGTGGTAAAAAGCCTATAAAAGTGGATTCTAAAATAACAATAACTCATGGGTTATGGATTTTGAGTAATTAATCAAATATTTTCAATAAATATTAAAAATATTTTATTATTAATTAATTAATTAATTAAATTGATTATTTATTTTTTGAAAAATTAAACTAAAATAGTATTTCTTTAATTAAACTTAAATTTAATTAGCTTTATAAATGATATTAATTCATACCAACCGATTGTGTTTTAAAGCTCTTCTGACTGATGAGGTCACACTGGTGAGATCACCCACATTGACGTACTCGTGACATAGTTGGATTCCAATTATGCCTATTTGTGATGAGATCACATCCATACACACTATGATAACCTTTATCATATTGTTAAACAAATATAAATACCCATTCTTTAGGTTGACGAGTGATTTCAGAATATTTTGATAATTATTTTAAATGTATTCTATATAGTTGCAACATGTGTACTGTTTCTTATATACACATGTACATAACTCAAAATACTTGAGAATCGAATTAAAATACCTCGCTTTTTTAATGTAAAAGATCTGCAGTCTTTATTATTAATAATTGGGAATTTTTTTTTAAAAAAACTATTTTTCAACTTTATTCTATGTGCAGTTTATCTCTAAAAAATTTTTTGGTACATTGTTCATCTCTAAATTTTTAATCAGTGCATTTTATCGTATAATTTATATGAATGTGTAATTTACCACTTTTCGTCATAGTGTTATATTAAAGTTGATGATTTCCAACAAAAAAAAATATTGATGATAAAAAATTAAGGTGGATAATCGCACCAATCAAAAAATTAATAATGGTAAATTACAATATTTTGATTAACTAAATTGCAAAAATCAAAACTTTAATTAAATTGCAGTATCTAGACTTTAGGTATGAATTGCACATAAGCAAAACTGACGGTGATTTTTAAAAATTTACTCTTAACAATTATATATTTTGAGATATTAGTAACATAAACAGAATTAATGCTTCGAATATGATATTTTGCATGGTTGAGCTTTAAAAAATTTAAATGTCAATAATTTAATATCGCCAAATTTATAAGACTATTACACTTTTACAAGGACTTAGCAAAGTTAGCATGTGATCCATGCAATGGATGGGATCATGATGAAATTACCGACATGTTATAATTTAAAATACTAATTGAGATAAGTTAAATTTAAAAATTAAATTAGTAGGATAAATAAATATTGATAAATTCTTATAATAGTATTTATCTCTTATGACGTAAAAGTTTAACTAAAAAATAATTAAGAATATGAAGATAAATTTTTTAACATATTCATTAAAGGATTAAAAAAATAACATGGTAACTACCATTTTACCATCAACTAGTTTTATTACCCGCGCGATGCATGAGTTTATATTATATATGTATAGAATTTTTGAATTATAATGTGTTATTCATTTTGATATTTTTTATAAGAAATTAGATTTATGCAAGACTAAAAGGTTCATCACTTTTTAATTTAATTATCTCAGGAAAAAAAACTCAGACAAATTAAATATATCATGAAATATTTAATACATATAATGTCTAGCAATATATAAAAAAACAAAATAATAACTATAAAAATATAAAACTTAAGTATTTGATTAAAGTGAAAAATATTTTAAATTAAAGGTTTATTAGAATATTTGTTCATTATAATAGGTAAATAAGTATACTTGATATTTAATTAATTTAAAACTATAAACAATTTGAATATATTATGATATATGATCTTCATTAATCACACTTATTAATAGGTAAGTAAGTAATTGTCATTTAGATTAATATAACATTTAAGAATTTAGAATAATTAAATTTATCACTTAAATAAAATAAAATCAAATATTATTAAAATTTGAATTGTGTTTGACCTTTTTTAAATTAATTTTGGAATACATAAAAAATAAGGGTATATTAAAGTAGTAGAAATTTTGAGAAGATAAAACTCACATATGAGTAACACGTGATATTGACTCCACTTGTATGAATTATATTTTATATAATAGTATTAGACTTATTAATAAGTAATTGGTATTTAGATTAATATAAAATTTGAAAAGTTTGAGTAATTAAATTTATCACTTAAATAAAATAAAATAAAATTTTGAATTTAATTTAAACTTTTTTATCTAAACTTTGAATACATAGAAAAGAAGGACATATTAAAGGAGTAATAATTTGGGGAAAAAAAAGACATATATTAATAACACATGTCATTTTTCTAAATTACATAAACTGTGATATAATAGTATATTGATGAAAAATACCACGACTGCACCTAATATAAGCACTAGAGCTTTCGTTTATAGCCCGATTGGTTCATTTGGCCCGACAAATCAACTTGGCTTGATAATTAGTATCAGTCCAAATTGGATCGACCAGACCAAAGAAATTGACTCGTTCGGCTCGATGAAGGGCCAGAGTTAAAATTCACACCTCAGGTCACAAAAAAGTTGCACGTAAGTGCATGACCTGACCTAAAGAAGGGATTTGATTTTGAAGAAAGCATATATATGTCTAAATGTCTAGTGACTTGCACGCTCCTGGTGCTCTGAAAAAGGCCTTGACTTGAACTCAAAATTAGTTTCTTCATGCTACTCTTCTTCTTGTTATTTGTTTGCGTTGAAAGACTAGATGTCATATTTTACATAGTTGAAGAGAAAGGAGAAGGAGCAACCTAGCTAAACAAACAGATAAGCAGTTCCTTGTTGAAATTGAGAAACAAGAAAAGGAAATTCTGAGCATTTTGGGATTGCTATCCCGTTCTACTAATATCAAGGTACTTAAAAGTAAGTACAAACAAAAAGAAAAAGAAAAAGAAATTCAGTTACCGACATATTACATTATTAAGTTCCTCTATCGAAGGGTGAGTTCCTTGATGTGGATACATTAGTTTTGGACATGATCTACAACAGTTTAAGGAGAAGGCACTGAAAAGGGCAGTGACAGGGCTGACAGAAGATGAGGTTTTGCAGAAAATAGAAGAAGGAGCTTCAGCATGGGAACAATAGGGATTTTACCAGGAGAGGTTTAGAATTAGAGGCCATGAGAGTCATGGTTATGGATGTTGGAAACCAAACATATTGGAGGCCATGCAAGTCTGCAGTTGTTACATGAAGATGACCTTATTGTTGTCTCCTTCAATGTTTGATACTTGTGAGATGCAGTCGACAAAGTGTCTGTTAGTGTTATGGCATTCCAAATTTTTTCCTTGTATTTCATCAGTTATTTTCTCCAGAAGTGTCCATGGTGTAGTCTACGTTGTAATTCTTGTGCACCTGTGGCTTTAGCAGTAAGCCAAAGCTTGGGGAACTATCTGCTTCTTAATGCCAAACGTGCTTACTCAGTGTAAAAAAAAAAGCATATCTCGCGAGAAGCACAGAAACTTAATCTGATCATTCCTTTCATGAATCAGACCTCCAGTCGAGGGGATAATATTATTTTTTATTAGAAGAAGAAAAAAAAAGAGATCCATGAAGGAAATGGTATAGCTATAGCCGCATATAAGCATTGTTGCAAAATTTAAGTTCAAAATGGAGTGGGAATATTCTAATGACAACAAAATGATGTGAAAGCATCTTCTACAATCTATGCTAACATCTCAGCTAGTACAATTTGTGAGAGTAAACAAAGTTGCTGCACCTTTCAGATCATGGTCTTGAGCTTGATGGATGCAGTCAGCCTCTGCTTTTATTACTGCGTTGTCTATCTTAAACAAAACTGCTTCATCACTGCATGAGTCAAAAACTTTATCATGTTAGAAAATGTTACATATCAATGAGAAACAGAACATACGATAATCATCACTTCAATCATAATGTGATAATGCATATTTATTTATTTATTTGGTGGAAATAATGATGCTTTCTCTCTCTAGATCCTAGGATCACAGATCCCAAGAATTTCTGATTAAATCAGGTCCAATGCCCTTTACAAGTACAACTTAAAAATGAAAACTAGCAAGACTAAGTCCAAATTACATGAGAAGCGTTGATTCTAGCTGCATGCATTTATTACAAAAAGTAATTGCAGGGCAGTTTCAAGTTGCAGACTCTGTGTCTAACATATTAAACTGAGAACATTAATTCCTACAACCATAAAAACTAAGACATAGTGTTAACGATAGACAAATAATTACCTGCGCTGGACTAAATCTTCGGGCTCGAATCCGAGTTCATTTCTTTCATCAGAAGGTATGTCAAGCAATGGCTTGTGATCGTACTCATCACCAACACTGGCATTACTATTCTGGCCCTGCAATGACAAGGATGACAGGGACATGGAGGTCTGCATGGCCCATGTATTAACTTGTTCCTGCAAAGGGGAGGTGTTGTTATTGGTGTTATTATTATTAGTTTCTTGGACCATTATGTACTGATCCTGTTGTGGCATTTGTTGAAGGTAATGGTAATGAGGCGAGGCGGCAACAAGAGCAGCCGGATTGTACAAGGTCAAAGGATCTGAATTCATAACTTCATCCCCATCGACAGTGACATTGACGTTTGTTGTTGTTGGATTGTAGATATGGTGAGCTTGAGCCTGTTGGTGATGAGCTTGTGCTCTGAAAATGGCGAGTTGTTGAAGGACAAGCTCAAGCTCTGCCCTGTGGTATTCGATCTGGGATTGTAGCTCTTGTATGTACCTGTAGCAACCTCCAACGGGGTCATTGGCGCGCATGTCAGATTGGTAGATGATGGTGCGCATGGCTTGGTCCTTATCGTGAGGGTCAAGGAACTTGATGATTTTGGTGATGTTGCTGACACCAAATAATTTATGGGCATTGAGAAATTGCCTTTGGCGATCGTGAGGAAAATAAGGTGCGAGAATGCAGTCAGGCGCGCACTTCCTGCGTTGGTACTTACAAGCAGCGCAAGCCTGGGTGGTGCTGTTACCATTTCTTGAGATGCTGTTGTTCATGGTTTTGGGGAGAAAAAAAAAAGGGTGAGATATCAGCTGCGTCTCCGGCGGGGAAGGCACTGCAGTTTTTGATGGGGGGGACTTTTTCTGGGGTTTCTCTCCCCTTATTTTCTCGGCTTTGTTGAAGGATGAAACAGATGAATGGAAAATGGGAGATGGAGAGAAATGGGAGGAGAGACAGATAGATAGATATATATATATATATATATATCATATATATATATATATATATATATATTAGAGAGAGAGAGAGAGATCTCAACGGATTCTATTTGCGTGAAGCGATATTTTTGGACTCTGGAATGATAAGTAGCTTGTTATGGGAAACTACTAATTTGGCATGTAGTTTGTTCAAAAAGGTGCTTATACTTAATTAGAAGTGTCATTGGAAAATGGAAGCTAAAATAGTACAAGTATTTTATGTTGTTAATTTGATCTTATCATTCTTTTTCTTATTGCTTTTTTAAGACATAGGTATGTACTACATATGTTGAGGGAGAAGGGAAATGGAATGGCATGATATGGAATTGTAGGAAGCATTCATATGGCTAGTGTAATTTCCAGCGAATAATGCAGTTTTGAAGGTCAAGTCAAAACCTCAAGATAATTATATATTTATGCTGTTTTAACAACAAAGAGCGATTCATTTGGAGAAACTTCATTTGAAAAGATAAAGGTTAATGAGATATTCTGTGTATTATATATCAATGGCTGAGGTTTCACTTCAAAATTAATCTGACAATACAGAGTTAATTTTTGAGTCACATATCACAATATAATTAATTGCGTACGAATTTCACAGGGATAATATAGTTCCCTTTTCTGTTATGCTTAACTTTCTGTTTCTTACTCCAACTTTTTCCTAATATATTAATACAAGAAAAGGAATTTAAACGAGAGTCTCACATAAGAATTAATAAAAGAAAAGGAATTTCAAATAGATACTAGAACCATACTATATAATAAGAAGCTTTATAAACATTCTATATGATATATTTGAATCAGAAAGTTCTAGAACTGCATGCCATGGTCAAACACACCACGGCAAACCAAAAGCACCTTTCAAAGGAACCAACGGGGACAGCCTTGTTAAGACAACAGAGAAGGTACAAGTACATCGGCAACTGGAACTATGGGAGAGGCTAAATGCGGACGGAGTGGGAGCTTTTGCTGCAGATTCCCATCTGTCTCTGGCTTGGCAGTGTAACTCGACCAAAATTAATTGGTTTTTGTTTTTTTGTTTTTTTGCATGGAGTCAGCACTGCTTGCAAGACTTCTACGTAATTGGCAATTTGGAGTTGTACTTCAAACTTGATATAATGATATTGATAATACACATTAGTAGCAAATTGAGTTCATTCAACTCCATAATAAGGGAGATGTTAGAGAGAGCTCGAGCGCTTACAACCACAGATATATTTTTATTAATTAATTTGAAATACACACATTCTCATCTAAAGTTTGAAAATTTCGAACGTGTAACAGCAAAATCCCAATAATAATCAGAATTAAGAAAGGCTCTGACTATGATGTTCATGATATCTTGTGCCACTCGCATAGTCAAACTATGAGACCATTACCAACCAACATTCTGAATGACATGTTCGTTGCATCCTTAATAACTCATACTCTGCACGGGGAAACAGAGTTATATCATTTGAATATGTTTATACGAGTGTGTTTATTAAAAAGGTGAAATAAAATAAAATCATGAGTAATACAAGGCACTCAAGGGAAAAAATAATAATTACTAGCTGATATCATCAGAAAATATTCTTTATTTTCATTTTAAAAAATCTCATTAATTGAATGCTTATACTGTTTGGATTTGAATCCTCTAAGGTGAACAGCGTACTTTAGACAATAAAATACAAGAATGTAATCGTTGATGAAAAATATAAGAATTTAAAATTTTATAAAATACAAGTATCTACATAATAGATCATGAATATATGATAATCTACTCCATTAATTTTTTTTTATCAACAGTTATAATTTTATATTTTGCTCCCTAAAATGCATTCCTCGCAAGAATTTAAATACATATTGTTTCTAAGTACCAGCAACAGTTTTTGCACAAGTATATTAATAAGTAATAACAATAGCTATATTGTACTAAGGAGAAATTTAAAAGAAAAAAGTATGCTGAATTGGATAATTATCGTTTATCTAATATATTGAGGCATTTTACTTTCAAAATTAGATCTAATTTTGCTGGTTTATATAGAGAATTTTAATATTAAGACTTGACATAAAAAGATAAAATATTTAAATAAAATAATAATCAAATAAATAAACTATATATAAAATTAGAATTTGTGAAACACTCTCTCCTCCCCACAGTAGGTCACAGACTTTCTTTGTAACTTAATAAAAGTAAAGACTTCAAAAGTTATATAGGATTACATGTACCTAGAAGAAAAATAAACCACATTAGTACATTATGACTATTAGACGATTCATAAAAATATTAATATTAATAGAGATTTAACCAATATTTAATATAAAATATTCATTTTTTATTTTATATTCATAAAATTTCCCATCAAATGCGAAATTATAACTTGTTTTAAAAGCGATAGCCAAAAATAGAACTTATACCAAATAAGATAAAGAATGCGTCTTCCATATTGATACCCAAGTGTTGAAAAATTAACTAATTAAAAAAACAGAGTCACACACAATCAAAAAGGTGAAAGTTCAAATATACACATAGATGACAGGAGTTCGAATCTCATTAGAAACATTTATAACCAAGGCTAAACCGACGCTTGAACTGAAATTATTCTCACCCAAATGGTAAAAGAACACCTCATGGTCTTACAAACATATAAAATAACCTAATGGTATAAAAAAAATGACAAACTGAGTTAGTTAACGCCAACATTTATGCAGAACAAAATAATCTATTCTCATCCCATTTTAACCCTAGTTTGCTTCTGGCTTAAAACTTATGAACAATCCGAAGTTCAATTAAATGAAATATTTGAACACAATGTAGGTAACTGAACTCATATACATGGATTATGGAGCAATTATCCATTCACGATAATAAATTTCAACACTTCGCACCATCTAAAATATCAGATAACACCTTCGTGGTATGTATCAAAGACAGTTGCAGGTCAGCATTTTATCTTTCACTTTTATTCCTTTGGGTCTGGCTATAACACTAACTGTCCTTTAATTTAAACAATTTTGATTAGCCTAAAACGTCTAATAATTTTAACTCACGTCCTCTTCACAATGGAGAATTTTTTGTCTAATGAATGACATTATGCATTCAATCTAAATGGAAATTTAACACGAAATCCACAACTGGCAAGTCTTAATCCAACAATACACATAAATGGCCTTGGTCCAATGCAGGGCCTAATCATTTTTATATCATCTTACAGTTACATTACTCCAAATCTCAGTCACAAAATCTCGCCCATGATTTAAACCTGCCTTGACCTCGTTTCATGGATATGTTAACCTCAAAAGATGACAACATGAAACTTGCAGATAATCTATTGAATTTTGAATCCTTAGGATAAGCTTAAATTTCCAATCACAAGCAGATAATATGTAACAGGAACTCCAAGGTAGTTGAACAAAACTAATCTTAAGAGCTTCTCTTTCTTTCCTTAAGAACTGAGAAGTTTAAAGAGCACATCTACAGCAAGATCTGAAATATATGACAAAAAATTAAGGTAAAAAAAAGTTTCAAGTTTAACCAATAAACATAATGAATATCGGATCAAACTCAACGAAGATCATCTTGATACTATACGGAAGAAAGAATCTTTAGTCTACTCACTCTAATTCTTGTATGAAGTTCGATTTGGAACATTGAAGATCCCAATCGAAACTACATTTCCTTTTTATTTAAAAAAAGGAAATACAACCATATTTTCTACAATACAATCTATTTATCAAAGCTCCTAAAATGATTTTTCTCTTTAGAACTAAGCTGATGATTATCTTCAGCCAGGAGTCTAGCAACAATATAATAATCAGATCAATAAACTAGACTAGAAAGCCATAAGTAGGATATCTCGTGTTGGTGGCACACAGTCTTGATAAGAATGCTATGAGCTCTGCATCTTTTGTGATTTGGAATTTAATGAAAAGGACCTTACACAAGGGCTGACAACTTTCTTCCCTTCTTTCCATTATGCTCTTTAATGGAGTAATGAAATCATTTTAGAAAAAGGGGGTTGGGGGGACTTGAAAGACAGGAATTGTTCAATCAATTAAAAGACACGAAAAACAAAGAAATCATGATCTCTTATCAAACTAAAAAGCAAATAGACAATTGAGACTCAGTTACTCTGGGTTTCTCAAAGAGCTCAAAGAGACAATTCAAAGTTTATTAATTGATCAATTTCACTCTGTAGCTTCCGTGTCTCTGACCCTAGATTTCCTGTGGCCTTGCTTGCTGATAAGACACTCAAATGTGTTAGATGTGACTTCTCTAACCCAATAATACATACAAATATAGTTAACAAGTATGACTCAAAATTGGATGAGCAAAGCAGCATTCTATAATTGGGCGTCTCAGGTTCGAAAAAAAATAAAAAACAAAAGCAGTAAAGAATACTAAAGTTTCGCTAAACCTACACTCATTCATCCTTACACATATGCAGATAACAGAACTGTACTGAGACACGTAAAGTATCTCTTTAAGAATTTATCCAAGTATCAACCATTTTTTTAATTAAATTATTATCAGCGTTTCTGTTAATCTTAATTTTAAGGAAAAAATATGATGATCTACTCCTAGTAAAACATGGAAGCTACTAATCAATTGAGAAATAAAACCCCATTTAAGGATCCTTACCCATCTGAAAGAATGACAGGCCTCTTATGGCTCAGACTTAACAAGCTCCTCCACAGATTTTCTGTAATTGGCAATCAAGTCTCTGTAATAGGGGGGAAAATGCAATTACTTAGCATCTAGATTCTAGAAACTTAACCAAACAGAGACATACAAAACACTTAGTACGGACCTTCGCTCATTTAGCAAATGCTCACTTTCCTCTAGCTTCTTCTTCTGTCCCTCAACTGTCTGCATTCAGCATCCAGAAAGCCCTCAAGTTAGGCCACGAATAACCCCAGCTTCAAAATACTAGTTAAGGACAAAACTTTTTTTATGTTTTGAGCACAACCATATTGAGATGTCTGACAGCAGATGAATCATTCTTCTTTAGTGCCGTTCAATGTGGATTTTGTTTATCATGCATGGGCCACTTAATAAAAAATATGGAAAACTCAAACCTGATTATCTATGCTGCTTGAACTAAGGACTAGCATTTTTTAGAAAAACACATATGAGTGCAATTAATTAGAGGCGAAAACATAGTAGAGCCATTCAATTTCTGCACACTTTTGAATCTCAGAATTTGAAGTTCAAGTGTTCAACTAACACGCCTATCCTATATAGTAGACATTTGTAAACAAACAAAACATTACGAAAGGAACGTATGTACAATTCTAAAAGAAAAAGGTAAAAAGGAAGAGAATTGGTAATTACCATAGCCTTGGTGCTAATGGAGCCTGAGATTGAGTTTAACAGCTGCTGGCACTTCTCAAAATGGTTGCTCAATTCACTGATCTTTAACCAATGAAATCAAAGAAAGATGACATAATTGATCAATTAAATAACCCTATAAGAAAAATTGGATTCCAAAGACATGGGATTCAACAAAATAGAGAAAATCAAACAAATTCATACCAATGCATCTGACTGCTGATCCGTAGTCCCATGTTCGATAACCTCAGACAAATTCTCCACCAACTATGCCCAAAACAAAGAATTCCCTTTGTTGCAAAATAATAATAATAATAATAATAAAATAAAATAGACGTAGATGAGAGTAGGGTTTGGAAGGGGTTACATGCAAGAGATGGTAGTGAGAAGCCAGCGATTGGTGAAGGCTCTGCTGCTGCTGCTGTTGTTGTTGTTGTTGCTGCTGCTGCTGTAGAAGACGGTGCTGCTGTTGTTGTTGCTGATAAAGCTGTTGTTGTTGAAAAGTTTGCTGCTGTTGATGGAGAAATTGTTGTTGATGGAGATGGAGAGGAGAAATTGTTGTTGATGGAGATGGAGAGGGTCCTGATTGGGATTGGGATTGGGATTGGGATTGGGATTGGGTGGGGGTGTTGTTGGTATTGTGGGTTGGGATCATCGTCCAGCTTCCTCCAGAAGAATAATGATCCATCGCCCCCTCTCCAACAATCTTTGCCAAACGATTAGGGTTTAAAGGAAATTTTGACTTTTGAATTTCAACTTACTACTTCGAAACCAAATTCATATGCCTGAAGAAAACCCTAATTTTCTTTTTGTGACAGTGAAGAAATTTGGCTGAAAACTGAAAAGTATTACTGGTTTTTGTTCCAGTGTTGAAATCCTATTTTTCATTTCTTTTCTTTTTTCAGAAAGACTATGGAATAATACTATGAAATTATAGAAATCTTATCCGAATTTAGTTTTTACAAATTATTAAAAATAATTTGACTATTATAATAATTATTTAAAAATTTTAATTTTTTTAATAATATGTCAATAATATTATTAAAAAAAATTTACATTAATTATTGTTCAAAATTAAACTATATTATTAGTTGAATCAAGGATTTTAAATTTAGGTGATGTGGTTCTAAAATCTCAATTGCGGTAACTGCGTAACACTTTGTAATTACAAATTATATTACAAATTATATTGACTTGCATCAATGACAACGCAATCATGATTGCGACTACAACTCAACAGTAACCACAATAAAAAACCTTAGTTGAATGTAATTATACAATAAAAATGTTAGTAATAAACTTAAAATATTTTTAATTAAGTATATGCTTGGATTAACTATGAAAAAAAATTATATTAAAAATCGATTATGTGCATAATTAATTTTTAAGAAAATCAATTATGTGTATAATCAATTTTTTAAAAAATTAATTATAAAAAAATTTATTTATGTTTGAATATATTAATTCATAATCGATTTTAAGACACAAATTTTTGTATAGATTATATAAAAAGAATCATTTTTATGTATTAAATTATTAAAAAATATATTAAAAGAGTATTTATTTATCAAAATTTTACAAATAAGCTAAAATCACTTAATCAAAAACTCAAAATAAAAGTTTTTCTAAAAGCTATTTTTAGTTAATAAAAAAATAATTTTAACTTATAATCAATTTTACATACTTTAAACAAATAAGATAAATTTTAAATAAAATATCTTTTAATTGAAAAAAAACTATTTTGACAAATATGCTATA
Organism: Styphnolobium japonicum; assembly: GCA_023212625.1. NCBI lineage: Eukaryota > Viridiplantae > Streptophyta > Magnoliopsida > Fabales > Fabaceae > Styphnolobium > Styphnolobium japonicum. The sequence goes on along the minus strand of JALBWW010000007.1, from coordinate 4,099,652 downwards.
AATTAATAATTTTTTTCTTAAAAGATATTATAATTGTAGTTTAATTTCTAAATATAATTTAAATTCAATTCAATTTTAAAATAAAATTTCACAAAAAATCTAAATATATTTACTTTAGAATAAATTATATAATCAATTTATTTATCCTGTTATTTTTTTTTTATTCACTCTATCCTGTTATTAATTGTCCAATACGAACTGAGCATCCTCCCACATGACGTATACCCGATTCGTAATTTCATATGCACTTTAATTGAAAATGTCATTGTTTGATAGACCAAGTAAATTTTGTAATTCATTAAATAAATTTAGATAAATTATAAATTACATCCTTTAATTTTGAGCTATATATAAATTAGATCTTTAAGATTTCAAAATGTACAAATGGCCTTCCAAATTCCATACTTTGTGCTCAAAACTCTTTTCATCAATTAAACTAATAAAAATTTCATGTGACTTGTATGTAATACTATTGAAATATGTTTTAACATCTAATCATGTTATAATTAAGTAAAAAAATCATATTTAATTGATAAATTACTCAAATTTTTATTTTAACTATGTTAGTTTTTTTTTATTTAATTATGATATTATTTAAAGTTAAAATAAGTTTTAATTGCATCACTTGTAAATTACCTAACATTTCCAATAATATTTTCATAATTTACATAATAATAAAAGGTTTTGCGCTTAAAGTATAAAACTTAGAGAGATATTTATAATTCTTCAAACTCTAAAGTCTAATTGACACATAACTCAAGTAATATACTGTTTACCTAATTAATTTTGCCATCAAGACAATGAAAGTGTCGATGTCATGTTAGATATGTAATCTAAACATTAGATAACTAAAACTATCCAAAGAACTAAATTGAAAAGAAATTGAGAATTTAAATAAAGTTTTTTCTAAAGAAAAAAATAAACTGAGTCTATAACCAATGATATTTTCCCGGTTACAGTATTGATTCAATTCATTAATAATTTTTAACTAGTATTTTGACATGCACTAACTAACATGTTAATCTATCTTTTTATTTTATTTTTCATTAAATAAATTTTTTAAATATTAAATAATTACTTAACTATAATTATATATTTATTATTCACTTGATTTAATGTAATTTGTTTTAAAATAAAAGACCAGTTAGAACAAATATAATTTGTCGTTGTAGTTGCCTGTTATGTAACTGTCTAATTTATTTGATAGAAATGCAACTGCGTTTCCTGCATGTCTCGTCCAAACCAAACAAAGCCTGGATGTAGAAGGAAACGACGTTGTCGTTTAGGGCAGCCACATAGCGTCCACACCAGAAACAATAGCAGACCTTATTTGTAGGTCCGAGGTAAGAGGAAACATGGTCGAGCTTTAGATTCATTGCATCCTTTCAATTTCACTCTTCAGATATCATTCTATTAGCACAAAGGTTTCATCTTTCGGGTGCATCGACCTCCTTTTTCTCGCTGCGTTTCAGGTTTGACTATTATTCAATTTGGCACCTTTTTTGTTTGGGTCTGAATCTGATTACTGGAATGAATTTGAACTTGCTGTTTGAAGTCGATTGCCCATCTAAATTTTCTCAATTTAATTTTTGTTGGGTGGGAATTACCTCTGTTTTAGGCTCAGAATGAAAAGCAAAGAAGAGAATAAACTAATTCTTGAAGAATTTAATCAATATATGAATTGGGTGTTTTGGGCTATTTAGTGAGGGTTGCTTATGATTGTTTGTAATTTGACAAGTTAATACTAGAAAGTGAAAACTACATATGTATATAGAGTTTCATGAACTTGCTTCCTTCATTGGCTGGCATGCCAATGATCAAAAGGAGGAGTTTTAACTACTCATTCTTCAACTTAATGTCAAAGGAGATAAAAAAATTAAAACCTTGACAGAATTTATATACATGGCTAGAAACATGCATTCAGAAGTTTCATGAAGGGGTATGCAATTTCTAAACTTCTAATCCCTTATAATATCCACTAAGTTTGGCTTGTGCTCCCACATTACTTTCTTTTTTCTTAATGCAAACCCATGGTGATACAACTGTGTCCAAAACCTTGCAAGACAATGATTTCTGAAATTCTAGTCTAAAGAAATGTCTTGATTGAAATACTTAGTGAAGAAATAGGACATTGAAAAAAGTATCTGCTCCTGTGGCAATACTGATGACTTCTGGGAAATATTGGAATTGGTAAAAAGAAAATATTTCTCATGTTGAAGCCGTTTTGGCTTATGACATGTGGTGCTTCAGCTCAAGAGTGGAGAAATACCAGCTATCTGTTCGCCAAAGAGTCACAGTCACTATGGACCATAGTTGTTATTTGAAACTGATTCTGATCTACCTTCCTCCCCAAATAGCTTGATTTTGGGTGCATTTGAGGTTTAAAAGTTACATACAATGTTCAAAAAACCATTTTATTATCGGCTAGCTTCAAGGAAAGCAAATTCGCATTAGGTGATGAGGAGAGCTTAAATTTTCTCTTGAGGATGCCTTTGTTCCCTTTTCTATGTCTTATGATTCATGGTGGGCATCATTTCTTGTCAACAGGTAGCTTTGAATGTTCTTCATTAGGTGGTTTTTAACTGTATAGGTTGATGTCATGGCTGGTTGATTACATTATTTCTCAAAATTTTAATAAAGATAAAGGCCTATGTACAGGATCAACAAGGTTTTGGTGTTTGAAAGTGTTAGAATTAATCACATGTTAGAATACTAGTCAACATTGTAGTTAATAGGCTAGCACATGTTAATTGTGTAGTCAAACGTCATTATTATAGTTTAGTTATTTCCTAGGCTTGTGTAGGCCATTAATAATTCCTTTGACCACTCCTAGGATGATTGTAATCACCGTATAAATAGGGTGTGGTGTTTAGCCTAGTAACATACAATTGATACAATTTATATACACAACTTTCTCCTTAATTCTCTCTCTTTCAACAGAAAGGATTAAAGACTTAAAGTGAAAAAAATTCATATTGTACCTTATAGGTTCAACTACTACAATAAAAAACAATTCTCAGGAATAGAGAAACCTTATCAACATCAGTTCTCTCAATTTAAACCCTGCTTTTGAGTATTTGCAAAGGAAATTTTGATTTTATGATTTTGTAGGATATCAAATTATAGAGGCTTCTCAAGTTTGAAGTATTTGCTAGTCTTGTGGTTGAATTCTTTAATGAGAATGGATGGAATACAACAACACCAACTAAGCCTTATCCCACTAGGTGATCGACACCATTGGAGTCTATCAAAAACCAAAATTTCAATAGAACCATTTATGAGAATGGATGGAATACGTTTTAAAAATGATATCAAGTCTCGTGTTAAGACCATCAGCTTCTGGGATAAGTCTTCTGTGAATTTTCTTTTTGGTTTGGGTATCCCATTCTTCAGATCATTATGCAAAAGCTTAAGCTGAGCAGATTTGAAATGTTTGGTAAGAATACATACTATCAGAAAGTGAAGTTCCATAATTCTCTAATTGGACTTGATATATTACTTCATGCATATCATTTTTCTTTCTTATGATAATATTCGTGAATACCATTTTTTGCCCCTGGAAATTGTTTTTCCATCGCTTGTAATACCAAACAAACTGTTAAACAATAGTTTTAAGTCATTATGATCTCTATTACCTTGCCAAGATGCAATAAGTATGAGAAAGTGCGTTCTTTTTTAAGGTTGAATAGTAAATCATGGATGTTCACAATTTGTTGGTTGTTGGCATGCATTTAGATTGTTGATGTTGCTTGATTGATGGAAACCATTGTGGTGGGGCACGCCATTGCATCCTATGTTGATGTCATGAACTTAATTGATGATGGCATTAGTTTGATATGCTTTGAATTTGCAGGTAGTCCATATCAGGCATGGCTGTAAAACCAACAGTTGCATTGAGGGCTATGCTTGTTGGAGGCATAGCGGCATTTGCAAAAATAGCAGGTGTAATGAAGGCTGCAGGTGGTGCAAAAATGGGTGCGGCTGCGGCTGCCATGACAGCAGCAGCAACTGCAGCTATGGCAGGGTCAAAACAAGAGCAAAAAGATGCTTCTCAACAGTCTCCAAAATAATTTTCTTTATCTTTTCTTTTTTTGGTCTGAAGTTGTCCGTTGGTAAGTTTTTGTAGCTTAGTTGAATATTCCCTGAGTTTAACGGGAAGAAAGAGGCCATATGCGAATTATAGTCTTGACAGATGGTGATGTAATAGCCACTTTCAAGTCTTTGTAATAAGATTACGTTAAATTTCTAGACAAAGCTATGAGTTCCTGAAGTTTTAGATGAAGCTATGGGTTTCTGAGACAAAGCTTAACTCTCAGCTGAGTAGTGTATAGATTAGATTTTGTAAATTAGACTTTGCAAAGGAGTGTGTTTGCAGTGAAGTGTTTTGCGTTGTGGACAGTATTGATAAAAAGAACCTCCGAATGTATAATTTTTTTTTAAAAAGTGTTTAGTTTAGATTGTTAAATAAATTAAGGATCTACAAACATACACACACAAAAAATTGTAATTTTGCACTATGATTGCAAACACTATAGCATCACTTTCAAGTTTCAATGCCTCAAAGGGGGATTTGGGCTCCCTGTTGGACAATTATTCTAGCATCCGGGGAGACATGATCTGATTACTCGGGTAGAAGCCGTGGTTTTCACTTTTCAGGCTGAATCTGTAACTCCCCACCCATACGATTCTGGAACTTGGCTGGGTAGATTCAATGTCAGATACGAATACAATGGGACATTGGATTTGGGAACGGAAGCCCTTTGTGAAATCAGAATACCCTATCACTCAATTAGTAGCAAAAACCTGAATAAAAAAAGTGGAAAGAGGGAATCTATTTTTTTATATATAAATATAATAGAGTAAATGCCTAATTTGGTTCTCTAGATATATGAGACACCAGTTTAGTCATTCAAACGTTTTTGACATCAAATTGGTCCTTTTGGAGGGACCAATTTGATGTTAAAAATGATATTAGATGACCAATTTGATGTAAAAAAAATTAACATTGGAGCACTAATTTGATGTAAAAAATGATTGGAGGACTAAACTGATATCTCATATATCTTTGGAAACCAATTTAAGTTTTTACTCAATATAATATAACAAATGGTTATAATGATCTGATGGCTTTTTTTATACTAATATAGCAAAAAAATAAAATTTTTACCAAAATCATGCTTTTTTAAGATTATGTATCAAAATTATGCTTTTTTTTTCTATGTTGGGAAGTCAGTTTCATTGAAACTGACTTCTTAACATAATTTTTTTTTAATTAGTTGAGAAGTCGGTTTCAATAGTTTCAATAGTTTCAATAAAACTAACTTCCCAACATGATTCTTTTTTTTTTAAAAAAAAACTAAAGATGTTGCGAAGTCGGTTTCATTAAAACCGACTTCTCAACATAAAAAAAACTACATTCTGATAATTAATCTTGAAATAGCATGATTTTGGTAAATTTTTTATTTTTTTGCTATATTAATATAAAAAAGCCATGATATGATACCTCATATGAAATGTTGATTATGAATTTTAGTTTTTTACTGTGGTGTGTTTAATGTCATAAAATTAATTCCTCTCTCATTTTCTTCCTATTTATATTTTTGAAAAATTTGTAGAATCTTGGGTGAAAAGAAAGTCACGTGATAATAGTATCACAAAACATTTAAAATTAAATTAATAAATAGTTAAATATACAATAAATACATTTCATATAAATATTTTGCAAAATTTTACTATAATTTATATGATAAATTTTGTGACGAATCATAATATTTCAAGGATCAAAACATTACCGTAAGGGAAACCTCATTACATTACCGTAAGGGAAACCTCATTTGTGTGGAATAATCAACTTGTTGTCCTATTTGTTGACTCTCCACAATCAATTCTATCCACAGTGCATTTTAAAATAACATGTCGGTGGTAACTATATGAAAAATTCAATAGCTTAATTTTTATATAAAATAAAACATTTGAATAATAATTTTTTAATTTATAAAAATTTACTTCTCTATTTTTTTATGAGTAATTATCACTTGTGCTTTACTTTATAAAAAAAATAATTAATCTTTATGCATAATTCTTCGGAAAAAAAGGTTAAAAAAATCACATAATTAATATGCCAGCAATTGTAATGAAAACTCTAAGCACTCATTTTTTACTTTCTGAAGGAAGATTTGTCACTTCATTAATCAACACCTTTGAGATGAAGTAATGAATTGGGAGAGAAATTTACCGAAAACTTGCATTCATGTATAGAGGATAGAAGAAGGGAAGAAAGTGATGGAGGCTTAGTCAAACAGAAAAAGTTGTCATTATTTTTTGGCCAAAGGAGAGGGAAAGCATCTTTTACAATGACAAGTCAACTGGATTATGGCTCTATATATGCCCATCATAAAAAAACAACAAACAAAACCCTTCAATCATTCTGGCAACTCTCAGCTTTTAGAGATACCAACCACATTTTTGTTTTGCCTTCTGCTTCTAATTGAGACTGCCAGACAAAAAGCACCCCAACAAAGCACATCTACAACCAATACAAACAGTAACAGTAGAGGGATATGGCCATGGGGGAGTGTGCTTTCTGTTCTTCATGCTTTAGCTAGCTATAAAGCTAGCCCACCACCCTTTCCTTTTACGTTGTTTAGCTGTCTCTGCACCTCCCTATCTCCCACAAAGAAATCTCAGTACTTGCATCCAAATGAGAAACGTGCAATTACCATATCATTTATCTTCATGGTCAATTAATTACAAAAAAAATTATTATAGAAACCCTCTTCATGTAAAGCTAGAAGAATAACACTGATGTCATAAGTTTAGAGAAGACTGGTATTATATATTGTTTCTTTCATCCTTTCCTTTTCATGTGTAAGATAAGGCTCACTAGAACAGAGCATTGGGATTAAGAGGAATCTTTCGCTGCAGAGATGTTTTGCCTTTACAAAACCAATGAAAGTAGAGGTGGCAACGCCACTTTCAAAGCTTGCTTATTATATCCATATCTACTTACATTGTCCACGTTGGGAGTTGTTATGGTATCGTGATGAGTTTGGTATCCAGGGTGAATTGTCAATTATTTATTGACTGTTGGTTTCACAATAAATACTAGAAAGTCTATTAAATATAAATAACAACTAATGAATGTTAGACAACTCAACTTAAGTACAGGTACCCTGAAAAAAAGATGAATACCATAGTAATATCCACTTACATTGACCTAACATAGCAAATCTTAGGGTAGAATAAGTCGTTGTCTCACATTTTCCTTTACCTTAGGGTAGGATAAGCAGCTATCTCACATTTTCTACAAGGGATTATTTTAGTACCTATCTTTTTTTTTAAAAGTACCGATACCCAGGGTGAGTTGTATATCATTTATTAGTTGTTATTTGTATTTAATAAACTTTCTAACATTTATTGTGAAATCAATAGTTAATAAATAATTGACAACTCATTTTAGATATCAAATCCATTAGGATACCGTAGCAACTCCCTTTCTCATATTATGAAGTTTCTAATGAAAATTATGCCTAATGATAATACATCGAATAATAAACCCCATATATATATATATATTCTACAAAGGATTTAATTTTAATTTACTATCAATGTAAATAAATTTTATACTGTCATCTAATTATATGTAAACAAATTAATAAAGGAGTTTAAATATTATAACAATTATTTAAGAAATCTAACTCCTTCAATAATGTGTCAATACATTATTGGATGACAATTTAATTTTTTTTTACATTAATAATGAATCAAAATTAAACTCTTCTACAGACCAAATTAATTTCTTTTACTAATTAATCAAGTTTAAGATTTTTACGGCTAATTATACATGAATTTTTCTAGCTAATTTCTTTTATTAGTAGTATATAAATTTTTATGTACTTATATCACATGTAGTGAAAAGAAAGATGAAGGAGAGTAACAAATTTTGAATATTAATTATATATGAGAATAATTGCTTGTGCAATCTTCCTAACCTTTCTCCTAATTCCGCCTATCATTAAAGCATATTTTATATAGAACATGGCATACTAAACGTATAAACAGCTAAAATATTAATAGAATATAACTATCGATTTTTTCTATAATAATATAATTTTTATGAAAAAATAATTATATTAAAAACCCATTATTAGCTGGAGTTTCTCTTTAGGCTAAAATACAAAGAACTCCATTTCATTATGGGTCAAGTTTTAAAAATTTTCATGTACTTTTAAACTCACTAATATAACTCTCTAAACTAACAAAATAATGTATAATAATTATTATGTTAACCTTACATTTAAATAATTGACAAAAACATAGTCATATGACTACACATGTTGGCTTTTTTTTCCACTAATTGTACCTTAAATTATTAATATTTATTCCTCAAATTATCTCTATGCCCCTTTTTTTAGACATTCATTAAACTCACACCACCGCTTGAGATTTTCAAGAACCGCTCAAACAGTGGTATAAGGTTAATGAGTGTCCAGAAAAAATAATCTATAGGTGATTTAAAGAATAAATATTAATGATAGGGTGAGATTAGTGATAAAACCAACACATACAGTCACACGACTACTTTTTTGTTAATGATTTAAGTGAAATGTTAACAAAAGAATTAGAGAGTTGCTATGGTACCCTGATGGGTTTAGTACCCAGGATGAGTTGTCAATAATTTATTGAATGTTGGTTTCACAATAAATGTTAAAGAGTCTATTATATATAAATAACAACTTATGAATGTTAGACAACTCACCCTGGGTAATGGTACCCTGAAAAAAAATATGGGTACCAAAGTAATACCTAAAGAATTATTATACATTTTTTGTTAGTTTATGAAGTAATGTTGATGAGTTTAAAAACATATAAGAGTTTTTTAAACTTGACCCATAATTAGAGAGGATTTATTGTATTTTAGTCTTCTCTTTATAACCCATACAGTTGCTCTTTTACCCCTATCTTACAGGCGCTGATATCATCCTAGTTCCTAAACAAACATTCAAACAAACATTATATATTAAAAGAGGTATATATGAATTAGGTGTAAATAAAAAAAAAATTATTTAATTATATGATGGTGTGATAGTTATTTTAAAGAAATATTAAAAATGTATGAAACCAGTCCTAAAATTGTTATGTATAAAAGTATTTTTATGAATAACATTTTTTTAAATTAGGAATTGAATGGAAGAGGTGGATTTTGTAATTAGTTTAAATTAAATAATAATTTTTATTTTTACTTTAATTACAGGCAAATTCAAGACTAAATTTCTTTATTTTTTCTGGTTTGAGTTACACAGCCTAAAATTTGTATCGGACAAACATAATAAGTGAGATGAGTCCCATGAGGCAGGACTCACTTAAACACTAAGTAAGAAAATTCTCTTATATATATGTGTGTGCGTGCATGTGTGTGTGCGCGCGCGGGGTATCGTCCCTCGGGATTGAATCCCACTTGTACCCACGTCAGGTATCAAATGGCATCTCTGGTTGTTTTTTATTTTATTTTCTTTCTTTTAATTTCTCAAAAATCACAACAACACATTTAAACCAAGCTAGCATGCATATCAAATTCAGGAATCCTCCCCATCACAAAGAATCCAATGTTTTTTTAGGTACCCTACCCATCCATGGTATATTCTTATACATGTACATTTCCCCATAATCGAACTCTTCTATGTTCTGATCATATCAATGTTGCCTCTATGAACATCTGTGGCCAAGTTTTGTAGTTTTGTGTTCATGCTTTTTGTTTTGATCTTGTATTTGTGTATGTGACCTTACCCAAATTGTCAAAGACATAAGGTCACTTAGCTTAAGAAAACTTTTAATTTTTGGCCTTTTAAACTTTGTTCGAGAAAAGAGACTAATGGTTAAGGGAGAAGTCGTACTTAGAATTAATCTACATGTAAATGAAGAAAGAGTTTAATTAAATCCAAGAAGAAAATCCGCCTTGTGAATATGAAGATTCAAAGCAATATGAGAACATCCCATCAGTTCATAATTACAAAAACTCTAACGAATCATCAATCAATGGTAAAAAGATTCAGCAGATTTGATCGTCAAGTGGCCCACGGAATGGATTAACACTAACACCAACATGGAGTCAACGGAAGCATTTATGGTAGATTTTAATATTTAATCATAAACAAAACTCCACTTCTTCTTTTTTCTCTTTTTTTGGGTGTAAGGAAATTCAATTTTTAACCGGAAGTTAAACTCACAATTTTCTTATTAGATATTAGAAAATTAATATAAATTATGTTTCTTAGTTTTCTAAGAAGAAACGATAGTATTACATATACTCCATCTAATAATATGTGCAATTTCAAATTCTAATGCTCTTAAACAAGAATATTTCTTTTTATTTTCAGAAACACATTTTTGTGATGAACCGACAAAAAAAAAAAAAAACAATGACAGCGAAGGCTTTCATAGAAAAATCCTTGGTTCAAAGCAAAAGTACACATTCTCTACCCTTTCAATCGCGCATAAACCAAGCTGAATTTGATCTGAATGGATTCCCAACAATGATAAATCTTACACTGCATGAGTCCATTTATCTTGTAATCAACTCCTTTTAATTTTGGGTGAACTGCATGTTATTCAGTCATCACAAGTTGGCTTGCTTTTTTTTTTAATTCTGTTTATTTACGTCAAAGTCTATTTATTCGTTAGATAAGCAGTTCCGTAAATTTAAGGAGAAAAGAAAAAGGAATGAGACTGCAGCGATTGAATCTCTTAAACTTACTCACAGATCTTTATCATAAAATACTTGATGTCTTTCTACTTTCTTTAACATCTATATAGATCCATGCACTAGAAAAATTAGAGAATGGAAAGGAAGAGTGATAAGGACAGATCATGTCATTCCTATCACAACAAATATACCTTAAACCCAACGGCAAAGAAATTATAAAAGGCAAAATATTGTCAGGACAGAATATTAACTATTAAGAATAACTAAATTCCAACATATAATAATAAAAAAACTTGTATTTACTCCATCCCAAAATTGGAAAATTAAAAAATGAATAGTTATATCATAAATTTTAGTTATTTTATTATCTATACTAATTATAAAACGGTGTTATATACTCTCAATTTAATTTTAAAAAATAAAAAAGGCTGTCAAATTAAATTGAATATTTTATCCTCACTCCCTACACTTACCTTTAACCACTTCTTACTTATAAGAAATATTTAAAAATTTTAAATATAATTTTAAGTAAATTTTTATGTAATTGAAACTTTAAAAATAAATAATTATACTTGCTATTGCTTGCGTATAAGTAAAACGAACAATATCTTCACAGCCAACCAAAAAGAAAAAAACACGAACAATATCACCATGTAATTAATTTTTCTACTTAAATCAATTTGATTAAATTGCTGGATTTAGTCTTTTGAAATTGACGTTCTAATATTAATAACCAATGCTACTAATATGTTTGATGAATAGAATACCCTAATGTGGGTTAATCATTTTCTTATAATTAATCAATGAACACTATGAGATTAAATTAATAGCACTAAAATTTAAGAAAATTAAGGTAATATTTCGTAAATTAACTACATAAGGAATGAAAATATTGGGATTCAGAAAGGTCCTTCCCTTTGGGAAGATTGACAAGATCATAAACAAAAGTTAAATAAAAAAAGAAAATTAAAATTATATTGAAGATTAAAGGAAAAAGAGAATCCATATATATAGGATATATGGAGCTAACCTTGCCATGGCTTTTGGGATTGCATTTGTTGATCATTCATGCAGTTTCTAATACCAGCAATACTGAGAATATCACTATGAGAGAGGGGCCTAAGACTCAAGAAATCTCTTGTCAAGCCTTCGTTTCCAACGGCGCCACCTCCACCGTCATCGGTGGCGCTGCCAAGATGGCTAGCGGTGGTTGTCTTTGAAAGGGTGTCATGCAAGTTTTCATCTTTCTTCGAATTCAGAATCCCACGAAAAGCATCCTCAAAAGGAGTTCCTTCAAACCCAGAAACAGAAGAGAAAGAGTTCAACACATCATGAAGAAGGGATGGAGGAACACTAACAGCAGTGGTAGCAACTGTGGTTGCATCAGAAGAGACTGCAGCTTTATTCCCGAAAGGTGCTAAGCCATGGCCAAACCCTGTAGTACTAGTGGTCATCTGGTCTTCACGTGAGGACAAATTCAAACTAAAATTACCACTGGAATTGTTGCCAGAATCAACAGACACGTGAGCCTGCTGGTGGGTCCTAATCATGGCTGGTGAGGAGCCAGTTTTGCTCATGGTTGCACCCATCTGAGCTGCTTTCTGCAGCAACGCTGTAGCTGACATGTGCGGGGAAGGCGCTTGTTGGTAGGTAGGAAGGGTGGGACCAAGGCTAGGGTTAGGGTTTGGGTTTTCATGGAGGCCTAGATCTTGATGGTGGTGGGTTTGTGAAAATTCATGGTCCAATCTTGGGGAGAAGATTGATGAGGAGGAGGAGAGATCGATAGTGGGTGGGCCAGGGAAGGCAAGCCAAGGGGGTATTTCTGGCCTAAGACTGAAACTTTGCTGCTCTTTTTTCAATGGGAAAGCATGGAAGTCTTGAGGATTGAATTGGGTTTGGAGATTTATGTGATGAGATGCTGAAGAGCCTGCAGGTTGAGAGGGAAGAAGTGGGTTGGCTGTGCCTGTGATTGCTCTTGCACTCTCCTCTGCTAATGCATCACAGAAGGCTCTGTGGGTTATGAAACTGTCCCTCCTGAAAGTCATAAACAAACACACACAAAAAAACAAAAGCAAGAAATGTTACTAAAGTGCTATGAGTCTATGACAGTCCAGAAATATTGACTCTCTCTCTCTCTCGCCTTCTGCTCCATCCCCTCTCTCTTTCTGCTTTCCAACTTTTTTTAAAAAACTTTCTGAGAGTACATAAAAACAGATAGTCCATATTAGGTGATGCATTAAAACTTTTCAATACTAAGAATTTCCACTCTCTCTCTAGGGTGGGATTATAGAAGACTGCTATATCAATGTAATGAACTCTTCAGTGTATCATCTTCTCCGATGTAAGAAGGGATAAAGAATGTGAAAGTATTATTATTCGAATACCCATAAAAATAATGTAAATTCATCACAGTCAACCTCGGATTCAAATCCCATCCTCCATAAATGAATGATGTCTGACAGTGGTGCCTAAACTGGACCCGTAATTCACATGTCATTCCTAATGATTATATTAGTTACCTTGAGAAGAGGGTTCCACAGTCACATCTGTACTCCCTCGTGCCACAGGTCTTGGAGTGAGCTTTCCAATCTGATTGAACTGCATACCTCTTGGAGCACTTATCACATTTCCACTTCTTCTCACCGTGCTTTCTGCAGAAGTGCTTCTTGATCCCAGTTAGGTCCCCCAGGGCCCTTGATGGGTCATGGTGCACACAAGTGGGTTCTGGGCACACATACACCTTCTTCTTCACCTCTTTGCTTGTTCTCTGCTTCAGCTTCCATGGCAAATTATGCCCTCTTCTATGAAGTTGAAGATTTTGATCTCTTTGAAATCCTTTGTTACAGATGTCACAAACAAACCTATTCGTGGCCAGAAGACTCTTGGGGGACATGGCGATAACCTCAGCATCTGGGTCTGAATAATAAAAACCCAAAAAGAAAAATAGAGACCCATTAATTCAGAGAAACAAGAAAATGACATATTCAACAAACCAAAACAAATGAGGATTAGACTTTGAATAGGAATATGAAACCTGGGTTCCCAGGAAGGTTTCTCTTTTTCTTTGCTGGCTGAGTTTGAGTTGGTGGTGGAGCGAAGTATTGTTGAGGGTAATTGGTACCAATTTCAGTTCTGTTGCCTGAGGAAGCACTAGCTTCACCGGATGCAGAAGTCAAATTAGACATGTTCTCCTCCACTACTGGTTGCTGTTGCTGTTGGTGGAACATCAAACCCTTCATCATCTTATACTTGGAAGTCTTAGAAACCTAAGTTTGTGTTATGGGCCATAGATCTTGGTTTTTCATACGTTGGGAGGCTTCTCGGATCTAAGGACAACCCTTGCCGAAAACAGAAAAGGAAAAAAGCTAGATTACAGCGTAGGCTGGAGAGAGGAAGAACAGAACAGAACAAAGAGGCAAATTTGATATTTAGCTCAGGAATAGTCTCTGAAATCCCAGCAGAAAAAAATGAAAAGAGAAAAAAGTAAGTAGAGAGAGTACTCTATCTCTATGAAGCAAGTAATCCCCACTATAAACCTTGATGGTTTCCTGCTAGTTTGGCACCGACCCAAGAGACAATTTTTGTTTTTCTGAAAGAGCAGAAGAAACAAGAGAGAGTGATAAAGAGAACTGGAGCTGAACCAGCTGATGGTCTAGCCGCATTTCTCCTTCATGGTTCGAAAACCATGCTTGATAAGACCAAGAAAATCCAACGATAGCCACACAAATATGAACAAAAATATAGACCCAGTTGTTTAAACTCAGAGAGAGAGAGAAAGAGAGGGACAGAGAGAGATGTGGATGAGAAGAGGGATTCCCTCTGTACCTCAGCCAGTCCAAAACAATACCCAAAACCACAAACCCAAGGGGAACCCTACGGCTAACTCTGACGTTGCGCTTTCTGTCTTTTCCTCTTGTTCTCTTTCTCGACCCCATAAAAAATTATAAATCTTTTCTTCTTTTTTTTTTGGGTTACAAAATCTTTTCTTTCTTTATTATTGTATGTATTTTAACAAAGTTCAATTTTTTTGCTAAAAACTTTTGTTTAAATACACCCTCCTTACCTTTCCCTTCTCTCGTAAAGTAAGCATGAAAAAAGGGAGGAAAAAGCAACTATGTAAAAAGAGAGTATCATTTGTATATGCAGATAGATAGATAGTGAGTAAGAGAGAGAGAAGTCCACTTCTGTTATTTATCATGGATAATAGACCCTTCTCGGCTTTCTACAATTACAGTGACATGATTGATTCATTGATTAAATTCTAACAAGCATGGCTAAAAGCTCTTGCCCTTAATTCTTTTTTATTAATTCTATGTATTTTATTGTTCTTTTCCGTCGTTCATTTCATTATCATTGTAACTCTTGACTATAAAAAAAAGCTGAAATTTCTGACAAAATTTTGCATGGTTCTTTGACTTAAATTATAAACAAATAGATTTTGTTAGGTTATGGATCTACAAAGGCAAAGCTGCCTAACACCTTAGTCTCTCTCTCTCTCTCTACCATCGTATCTTTAACAGCCACAAATTTTGTCGCCCTCGTCATTTTCTTCGTTTCATAATGGTCATTATCAGTATTAAAAAAAACTAATGATGTTATAAACTTTAATATAGGATCAATTTCAACTTTCAAGCACCAAATTGGAGACTTATACATGGATTAACGTTGATTCGCTGATACTATACTCAAGTTGACTCCGTAGTCAAGAGTTGCAAAATTTTGTGACGCATTGTAAGAGAATTTTTACTTCAATGTGTGTAGGCGTTGAGGTTATTGACTCAATGACTATAGCTAATTTTGTTGTCTTTCTTTCTTATTCTTGCAATAGAATTAAAGTTAAAGTTGAGGTTAGTAGGGATATTTTTTCAATTATTGAATATTGGATTTTTCAATGCAAAAATGTCATCGTTTAAATTTAGATGGTAAATGTTGGATCCAATGCTTACTACTAGATTAAAAATTATAATTGTTAATTAGGGTACTACTATTTTTACTTAAATCTATCAACAAGCATCACAGTTAAATCTGATTCTGATCCCATTTAAGTCTTGTCAAAATAAAATACTAACTCGCAATCAACAATTCAACTCCAAGTACCACCTCTAGCAATTTATGTTTTTATGATAATTAAATCCGTAATTCGATCTAACTTTGACCTCACATGAGCCAATATAAGATGATGGTCTGTAACCAACCGTAAATTGAGTGAAGTTTGATTGTAGTATAATACTTTCTTTGTATATCACTGATTCTGATAAATGCTTAAGAATATAAAATTTTAAAAATTGTAAATGCATGCCTTCAGAGACTAACCCTTGAGAAATTTCGGTCAACAAACACAAATCACAACTTAAGGATGTATAAAATATTGTGAATATAAGATACTGCAGTGATCGATAAAGATTAAGATTTAAGAGTATAGTTTTGCACCATTTGTCTGGTTTGTTTATTATGCTTAATTGTATGTAACATATATGAAAATTTATAAATATATTACAATTTGATTAATACATATATGATTATTTTAACTACTGTAATTAATATTCGCAATATTTAATAAGAATGTGGGAACTTGCAGAACCACATTGTTTTCTGTTTGTTCAGCTTTCGATGAGGTTGTGTTTCCCTGCACCATGTATGAGGTTTAAAAAATTGGCAATAGAAAAACATTTTTCTTTTGTCATTGTCTTGTTTTATTCTTCAATGATTAAGTTTTTGAAAATGGGATCTTGTACGACCCTAGTCTCAATATGCTCTCCCAGCTCATCCGTGCCATTAAAATAGTATTTACTGAACATAATTTGTGAACTAGTGAAAGCAATAGTATATATATTATTAAGGTGTAGGAGAAAGTTTTCATGTTTGTAATGTACGCAAAGTCTTTCTTTTTAATGCCATCGGTCGAGCACCATTTGGCATAATCTATCTCATATATGCAGCATGGGATGAAGAAGAGAATAATTGGTAAATCTCTAACTTCATTATATATCAAGAGCAATTAATAGCTGCTTAACTTTCAGGGTGTTACTCATCTTGTTTCATTCTTCAATTACTGGAATTAGAAAATAGGTCAAATTTGAGTAAGGTCTTGTGGTGTCATAAACATGTGGCATGCAGACAAAAGTACATATATTATGCTTAGAATTTAATTTCAATCTATTGTCAGTGTAAATTTTTTTTACATTGTCATCCAATCATGTGCTGACACATCATTAAAAAAGTTACACTTTTTATGAGGTTGTTATGATAGTTAAACTCTTTTAATGATTTGACAACACATAATTAGATGCTAGTGTAAAGAAATTTTACACTGACGATGGATCAAAATTAAACTCTTATGCTTATATATATGTTTATGAATCCATAAATATTTTATATAAATTTAAGTAAATTAAAAATAATTTTTGCATTGATGAATATATGATAATGTCATTTACATTTTAAATTATAAACAATATACCTAGAGTTAGGGAAACTCGCATCAACATATTAGAATGAGTTTAAATTTGATTTACAGTGAGTGTAAAGTTTTTTCACATTATCATATAATAATGTGTTAACACATTATAAAAAGAGTTAAACTTTATAGGTAGTTATTATAACAGTCAAACTTCTTTAATGATTTAGCAATTCTTTTTTGTTTCACAGGGTATCCCCTGCGCACAACTGTAGAGATTAATCCCTCGAGGTACTGAGATTCATTTAAGGGGTTGACATCTCCTAACAGATATTTTTCCATACACATGAGTTAGGAATGGAACCCCTGACCACATGCTTAAGGGGCTCAAGTATTTATCACTTATGTCACACTATATTGGTAATGATTTAGTAATTCATGATTATATGATAGTATAAAAAATTTTTACATTAACAGTGAATTAAAATTAAATCTTATTAAAATTACGTAAGTAACACTATTCATTAAGAATTTAATTTTGATATATTATCACTCTGTGTAGGTATAAAATTTCTTTATACTATCATCTAATTATGTATTATCAAATCATTAAAAATATTTAACTATTATAATTATTATCTAAGAAGTCTTATTTTAAATAATGTGCAAACATATAAATTTTATACTGATAATGAATTAAATTTAAACTCATTCATTAATTAATGCCCCTATATATACTTCATTTCATTTACCGAGAAGTGTTAATGTAACATCAGTTATACACGACGAGTCTATGCATATATATGAAATTCAAGTTGAAAAGTAATGAAGCAATGTAAATATATAATAGTCACAATCATGGATACATACCAACAGTCACACTCTGTGAGGGCGCTATAACTAAAGTTTAATACATTTATTTACATCAATAATGGGATGGCGACTCTAAATAATAAATTTTCTCAGTGGTTGGTGAGCAAAAAAGCTCTCTTTGAAAGCACGCACGCTTTGTTATTCTGATAGATGTGTGATGTTGCTCAAATTCTTTATGGTAAAATACAATTTACTTTCCTGTTGTATAGTATTTTAACAATTTATTTTCCTAAAATTTATTTTATGTTACTTAACCTATGTGAACTCTGATTTTGAATATAAAAAAAGTTAATTTCAATACACCCACTTCAGTTTAGGCATTCAACAATAGCATAATCTATTAAAAAGTTATTTTTTTTTATTTAAAATCAAAGTTTATGAAGATTAAGTGACATAAAATAAAGTTCAAGAAAGTAAATCGTTCAAATGATATATTATGATATATTATAGGAGAATAAAATGTATTTTATCCAATTCTTTATGAATAGTACAACATCAAAATTTGTATATTAATTAGTACTAGTCATTGGAGGAGATATCATCTTATAATTAGATTAACTATTGACTTAAAGAAGTATGGATATATTGTACAAATTTGGTGACACACCAAGATTTAAAGAATTTTGATTTGGAGATTATTCCGGTAGTTTTTTTTTTTCGGGCATTGTATTTTATGTAAGTTATGAAGTATTTATTGGCTGCTAGTTATATTTAATAAGCACATGCTAACGAGTGTCCTAAGGACACTTGTTAATGAATTAAAATAAAAAGTATTTAATGTAAAATTAGAGCATTTAATATCTTGAGAATTCAAAAAAATATTTAACACTTTATTTATTAAGTAATTTGAATAATTTATTGAGGAATATTAAATACTCCTTAAACATTGCCCTTAGGGCACTGTTTAGCAACACCCTATTTAATAGACTTTCAAATATTTATTATAAAATCAATAGTTAATAAATGTTTAACAACTCATCCTAAATATCATATCTATAAAGGTACCATAACATCTCCCATTTTAATGTGTATATCGTTTATTTTTTAAAAAGTATTCGTAGTACAAATTTCATAACAACTAATTACTTAACATAATGGAAAAATATTAAACTAATACATATAATCATATATGTCAAATGGAATTTATTTATCCAAAGGGCATTAGCCTAGTGACTAAGGAGGTGTGCTCCCGACTTTCACGACTTAGGTTTGAATCTTCAGTTAACACTTAAGAAAATTAATTAATTTCTCCAAATGCATCATACCGATATGGGACCATGCCGCTCAAATTTTACATCTTAGCCCATCTAGTAACCCATATAAAACAAATATGAAATCAATATTCATGTTTCTTTAAGCCCCATTTCGCGAACAGTATTAGACTTGGAATTTAATATTGAAATTGGAATTGGACCTCTCAATTCTAATTATCTTGTTTGGTTATACAATATATTTAGAAGTCCATTTTTGATACCAATTTCATGGTATTAAAAAATAACAATTTTACAATATTTCTAAATCTTAGCGTGAATCTTAAAAATTACAATTTCAAGTACCAAATATTTTTAGAATATCAAAAGGAAAAATTAAAATAAAATTTCATATTTCACTTATTATTTGCTTACTCCATCAACCATTGTTACTCTGAAAGTGTCTTTTGGCCACTGTTGTTGACTGTGTGCTTTAGCAACAATGGTCGAAGCAGGAAACTATTGCCGGTAATGTGCTCTGGCCATTGTTGCCTGCGTCATGCTCCGACCACCATCGCCGGTGGCATCATCTAGCTATTTTCGATGGCTGCTTCCTTTGAAACTCATGAAATTCAATTTAGAATTATAATTTGTGTAATAATTATTTATTTGTTCAAAACATAAAATAGAAGATTCCTAGTGATCAATTCAAATTTTGACAATTAATTAGAATTGAATTTAGAATTATAAACTGTAATTCAAATTCTGTCATCCAAATAAACTCTTAATTAATCTATTTCTCTCATTTTGAAACAATTTTATTGGGATTCATATATATATATATATGTGTGTGTGTGTGTGTGAGAGAGAGAGAGAGAGAGAGAGATAGATAGATAGAGAGAGATAATTTTGATAATACAATTAGATACATATCCAACTTATGACTTTTTTCTTTTAATATTGAAGGTCATTTTTCAAATTATCATTTCAAAAATGTTAAATTACTCATTTGGTCCTTATAGATTCACTCCAAATTTAATTTAGTTTCTACAGCTTAAAATTGTTTAAAAAGATCCCTATAATTTTCAAATAATGTAAAATGATCCATATAATTTTCAAACAATGCAAGTTAATCCCTATAATTTCACTCTAAATAGGAAACAAACCTAACTAATAAGACCGTTTTGCATTATTTAAAAATTATAAGGACTATTTTTAAATGATTTTAAACTATAAGAACTAAATTAAAATTTGTATAAAACTATAGGGACAAAATTTAACCTTTCAAAAACTTATCAAAATATTTAAATATTGTACGTAGTTTTGTTGTTATCACAGACTTATGAGCCTACTTGACTATGCCGAAGTGAAAAGTATGAAATAAGGTAATGATAAAGAAAGAATTTCTGCTTCTTGTAGATTTTTTTTTTCTGATATTAATCTAATGATTATCATCTAATTTTGTGAGTCTCGTAATCGTAGTCCTATAAAAATAATAAAATTTATAATATTAATAAAAAAATAAGAATCTTTCAAATAAATATTCTTTTAAGTTTCATTTCTACATAAACAAAAAATTATACATTTTTCAGAGATGCTCCAAAATTCTTATAAAATGGCTATTTATTTAGGAGTAAAAAAAGTATATATTTGATTGCATTGTAAGTAGATATGGTAAACGGGTCGACCCGTCCCGCCTCGCCACCGGTTGGCCTTAAATAGGGGCAGGCGGGTTGACCCATTTTTGATTGATGGGTTGAAAATGTCAACCCACCTTGTTTTATGACGGGTTAGCGGATCAATTTGCTTAAAAATGGTAAAAAAAAAATCATAAATTGTTATTATTTCACTCACTTAAAAAAGATTAAATACAAAATAAATATAAATAAGTCTATTCCATAAGCATTAAGTAAGTACTTAGTCCACAAAACAAAAGCATATAAGTTTATTTCATAAACAAACATTCAAACAAGTCTAATCCATAATTTATAAGTAATTTCATAAATAAAAAAAATAAAAAAAAACCAGACGGGTCAACCCGCCCTGCCCTGCCCAGTCATAACCTACAGGTTATATAACCCGACATTAAAAAATGGATTGAAAGAGGTAACCCAACTTATTTTTTTTTTCGACAGGTTAACAGGTAGACTTGTTGGGTTGAATCCATTTTATCATCTCTAACTTAAAGTTAAGTATTAACATTATTTTTGCACTTTTATTGAAGTAACTTGTTCAAAGCATAAAATATATAATTATTTTTTCTTTACATATAATTTTTTTAAAAATTTAATTAATGTTTACGCCTCTCCAAAATTTCAAGTAAAGTTTCGTTACTGGAAGTGTGCCTTTAAAATCATTCAGGGTTAGAGAGAGACTTAATTTTGATTGGTATAAAAGTTAACTAAAAAATATGCTTATATATAATAAAAAAGATTAAAATATAGTTAAATAATAAATCAATTAATATGTCTCAAACTCATAGCAATACTGTTGTTTAAATACAATAATGTTGTTGACTGGTTTCAGCATGTAACTTTGAGTACAATGATCCCATGTTCATATATTGTACCTATTGGTTTGTGTTTTCGAGCGTTTATATAACTTTGACGACTAAAATCTTTTCAAGGGTTGAATAAAAGATTTCTCCGTCGTTATTTTTAAACTAGGTCAGACATTTTAGGGTAATCTAAAGGCCAATAAGACCAGTAATAAATTATTTTCTAAAGATTTAGAGGCTTCCAAATAATATTTCATTTTTAATAAAAGAAAGTGAAAATACTATCATAGCCAAAACCTTCAGATTAATATTGGCTTCTAATGGCATGCTTTCTTGGCATATTAAAAATTGAAATCAAATTAATTATAAAAGTCCAGCTGTATGTCATTATTTATATTAGATTCTTTAGTATCAAGATGGGTTTTAACTCATTTTATTAATCCCAAGTCGATATCACATTATTTCTAATAATATAAGTTAATCATAATTAACGTTTGGCACGAAAAACAAGACTGAAACAGTCTGACTCTATTATTGGATACTCATTATATTGTTTTATTTAAATGTATTATTTCAATACTCATCTTTTATTTAAAGTATTGGTATATAAGGTAAGTTGTATAGCATTCAGTAATTGTTATTTATATTTAATAAACTTTTTAATATTTATTATAAAATCAACAGTCAATAAATAATTAACAATTCACCATGAGAACCAAATTCATTAGAGTATCATAACAACTCTCTTTATTTAATAACATTTTACATATAGAAAGATTCAAAAAAATTTATATTATTAAATTTATGTAATTTCACATTATTATTGTTTTACATAAATTCACATACATTGTTCAATGTCTTTGTATATTTATTTTTTATTTATTTAAATATATATGCTCTATATTCCATACTACACAAAACCTGTTGTGTATATAAACGTACGTTAGAGCCCTGTAGTTTTAGAATTTAGAAGGAAAATAAAATAAAATTATACTAGTCATTATTAATGAATGGTGCTCATCATATTATCCAAATCCATCAATCATGCAACGCTTATCTTTATTTCAAAGCTCGATTTTCTATTAAGATTTCCTTTGTTTCATTTCCATCCTTTTTTCCCTAATAAGCAGACAATTACACGAGACATGATGATACAATCCATCGTGGGTCACCAAATGGTCTTTTCATGAGTTTTTGCTTCTGAGCTAATTATTCCAAAATAATTGATATATATATATATATATATGAATGAAAAAAATTAAATAATTGTAACTAATTATTATATATATTGTGCATTTTCTACCATGAATATGAGTGCCATTTGGGTTGCGCAAGGGCTATAGCTCCTGGCCAAGCCCAAACAGTAGTAGAGTCCTAAAATCCTGTGTGATAACTACAGTTTTTATTTTATTTTTTATAAATTTATTAGGTGTTTTTAAATGTGTGAATAATTTTTATTCGGATGTGAATTTTTGCCTGAAAGGTTATGATTATATTATAATTGTATAACGTGGTTGACTTGGTGATCATTAAATCAATAATTTGACCGACGGTTCAATAATCAAACAAGAAAACTCGACGTTTTATATATATATATATATATATATATATATATAAATAAGAATGTCATATAAAAAAAATTATTTCATATATTTAAGAGTATAAATTTAACATTTTATAACTTAATATAAATTTAAATTTTTACATTACCATTTAATAGTACATAATTAAACAAATATAAATGATAGATTACTTACGAGTAAGTACAAATCTAATGTGTTTAATTACATGTCAAACAAAAAGCCTTTAATAAATTATAAGGCGATTGTGAACTAAAGAGAAAAGAAAACGATAATGTTTCACTTAGTTTAAAAATCAGCTAAGTCAATTGGGTTGACCAGATTTTTTTAGATCAACCAAAAAACCCATAAAAGACTTAGATCAGATCTATCAATAAACTAAATTATTGATTTTTCGGTCCGACCAGTTGGTTTAGTCCGATCAATACAACAATGGATTGTATTATGTTATTTCAGTTTCCTCCTTAAACAACGTCATTCAATTAAATTAGGTTTTCATCAGTCTTGCTCACTATTAGATTCTGTGAGATTAAACTATAATTTTCATATCGTGTTGATGCCTCAGTTTGGCTGGGAAAGAAAGGAGCCGACTAGGATTTTGGTTTAGGTGAGAGATGCTGATTATGATATTTTGGGTAACTTGAGATTAAAACAACACCAAACATAACTTGGGATAAAAATAAATTGATTATCCAGAGGTACATGGGTCTCCAGTTATAGTGATTGATTTTTACAGAATTGGAATAAAAATAAATTGATTATTCTTTTTTAGAATATAGTTTGGTTAAAAATCAAATTATATCATACTTTTATTTTTGACACAGTAATCAGTAAAAACTATTTAAACCAAATAATAAAATAAAATAAATATTAATTCTTATTAATTTTACAAAACTCAAATCAAGTTTAAAATGAATTCATCATTTTATATTTTTCATACTAAACATAAGAATTCCTATTTCATAGAATGGAAGGCAAAATGGACCATCATGGTCTTGCATACAGAAAACGTACTCTTCTTATTTATTAAGAACTTATGCGCCATCCGTCTTAACCATTAGTGACAAAGAGACTGTGGTTGGCAAGAATTATAGGCGGATCTACCTACGTAGCAGTGAGGCAATTGCCCCACTAATTAATTCAATTCCCCCCCCCCCCTTGGAGTGTATTATAAATTTAAAATGAAATATGTAACACACACACACACACTACAAGATACATTAACCGTGGGTAAAATATTCATCTCATTATTACATCACATGTGAACTCTAAAATGAAGGTGAGAAAATAATTAGTCACTTCCCTCTTTATACCTCATCTTTTTGAATTTGAATTTCTTTTTTGACACTGTTTATTTTATTGCATATTTATCTTAAAGATCAGATTGTTGTCGTACCTATTAGTTCCTTGGTAAAAAAATATATTTCTTGTTCTTTGTGTCCCTCTTGCCCCACTGACTAAATTTTCTATATATTGCTGACAATAGTAAAATGAATAGAATGTAGAGTATGGATGAATACACCTAATCAGGGCACGGTGTTCTTTGGTCATAGTATTAGTGATAAATGGAGAAAGATTGAAGCAGAGTGAGTCGTAGAGAGAAACAATAAGTGCGAGATCAACATTTCACATGGCATATGCTACAGTGAAGAAGGATATCCCTTTGTTTTCTGACTTCTTGAGTGATGTGGAAGGTTAGAGAGCAACCAAAGTACGTGAACTTTTCACCATTGATATGAGAAAAATACCATTCCAGTCTTTGTGATCCATATATAAACTTGTTTTATGAATTCGCGCTTCAAAATATCAACTCAGGTCTGCATAAGTACATAACTTCATCCTACTCTACTCTCTTTTTCTCCTTTATTTTTTTTGAATCTCTAATCGATCGTCAAAAAGTGATGAGAATCACTACAGTAAAGGACTTGTTAAGATAGCGTGGAGGAATTTTTACATACTTTTAGAGTAATATTTTAAACTAATACGCAATGACACGTGTTATTTATATGAGAAGAGCACATATGAGTATACCAAATAAATGACACATGTCATTTACTTATTGACTTAAAGTATTACATTAGGAGTATGTAAAAATTTTTCTAACGGCAAGTTTGATTTTTTTTATTTTTAATTAGATATATTTTTATTTTAATTACAAAATTATCATATTGTTTTTATTTTATTTTCTATTTATAATTAAACAAATATTATTTTATTCTAATGAAAATAAAATAAATTTTTTATAATTATAATAAAAATATATTTAATTAAAAATGAAAACATAAAATAAGCCAAACGCTCTTCCATATTAATTGGTTAAATTATACTTTTTGGGTCCTATATAATGAGTTTTGGTAAAATTATATATATATATATATATTGATAGATGATATATTATATATTTTACATATAAAAAGTTGATCATAAATATGAAATGAATATGTAAGGTTCTAAAAAAATATGTAACCCCCACACATATTTAGATTTTAGATGTCATTCACTTTGAATTTTATACATTATAAATTAATAAGAAATATGTAATTTGTAATTCAATTGGCAATGTTGAGTTTTTATGATTAGGGTGTCATGATGCTCCTTCCACACCCAAATGATTGCACATTCAATATATCGTTTAAGTTTAATTCAAAGGTAATGACAATTTAATATAAAATTAAATTATTATCCTTTTAATTCAAAAGAATTACACATGTATTTAACATTTTATAAAACGGATAGTAGGTATAAATTTTACAAACTTCATAGGGAAAATTAAAGTAAACAGCAACAATTGCAAATATGAAAGGACACCATTTTATTATGTGTGTAATCTAAATTCTGATGTAGTAAATGACACCATTCTTAGCTCAAAAATGATAGAGCGTGCAGAAAATGCAAGTACCAAGCTCAGGAGAAGAGAGGAGCAGATCAAAAGCAGTGGGCCCCCACACCAAAGATCATGAAAGGATACAGGTGGGCTCCACTCCCTTGTCATTTTCACCTTTTCTTTGGTACAAGTAATTTCTTTCAACTTAAAAAAACTAATTATGAATTTTAAAAGTAATACACGATTTAAATTTTATTATAAAATATGATAAAATTGATTAATTGTATAGCACATATTTAATTGTTATGTCACGTTAGACCACGTGTACGGATGTGATGCGGTTGCAGTGTGGAGAATGATGGGCCCTTCCCCTTGAGGACCGCACGATGTTTGTTTCGCTTTCCCACTTCTCAAATCTCAATCATCCTCGTCACAATCAATCACTCGGTAATTACATTACGTTATAGCTTTTAACCTACTGGGCCCTACAACCATGAAAAAGGACAAGTGGACGATATTGGTCTTCTCACTTGGCTGGCGCAAAGTGATTGGGTCTTAAAGACTAGCACGAGTTAGAAAAATTGAAAATACTGAAATACTCAGTAAATTTTTAATCGTTAAATTTTATTATATACTATTTTAATTTTAATTTAACAATATCACGTGTTATGTTTTTCATAAAATAATATAATATTCTTAATTTCGCGAGAGAGTAAGAAGAGTTGTGCTCTGACAAAACGAGGAGGTAGCTCGCTGTCAGATGGGGCGGCAAAGTTCCTTTTTTACAATTGTCAATTGTCATGCCCTTCTTTTTCTATTTTTTTTATTTATAATTATTTTACAAGTCACATGCTCTTACTATGTAGTATGTACTATCTATGTAGTCCCCACCACACAATGACTCTCCCCACTTTTCTTTTTTCTGTTCTCCTCTTTACACATAAAAGATTGAGTATTGAAATTTGTATATTTTTATCATAAAAATTGTAAATATTCAATATATAAATTTTATACAACGAATTAAAATTAAATCCCTTTGATAGAAGAATAAATTTTAAATATCCGATTAGTATTACTAAAAGTAACGCTATGGTTTTGGAATGAAAGTCTGTCTATATCGTTTTGTTATTTGTAATGTTCATATACATCTTTTAAAATTTTAGACGCAACATTAGTTTCAAAATGGAAAGCAGTCCATATAGATAAACATTAAACTGATTATTGAAAAAATTCTGTATGAAAGGTTTTTATGATATTTTTATTATGAAATCTTCTACACTATTTATTATTAGATTTTAGATTGAGACTTAATTAATCATTAATAAATATTATATTAATGATTAATTAAGTCAAGATATTAAAAAAATGACAAAATAATTCGGTAGACATCATCTACCACGTCATCCAGGCCCCAAATAAATCATATAAGGTGGCACCTATATGATCCAAAACTTGGACTGCAAAATCTCGCTTCCCCTCATAAAAAACTGCAGGTATTACATGATTGATTTTGTGACCAATAAAAAAGAAAAGTACTTGCTTTTCTAATTTTAAATCACAGATAACGTATTAGTAATATTTGATTGATTTGATGCATAGAAAACATGGTGGGCCATAGTCGTCCACATGAATTTCTTATTTCTAAGTGGAAAGTGTATGCAGAATTGCAGATAGCAAAGCAACTCAGTAACAATATGTTCCATTTACGTTTACAATGCGGCAGCTAGAAAATATACTACTTGAAATATCTGAATGTCACTGTCAAAGTACTTCGATTCCAAGCTAGTGAAAGTTTCAGTGTCCAAAACTACTAAAATTCAACCAACACAATTCTTCAACCAACGCAATTCTGTCGTCTAAGATTGTTAGACATAGATCTGCCATCCATCATCAAGCAAGCAGGGTTTAGTCCGTATAATTTAAAACTATTTATAAAAAAATATCTATAATTTTTAAATAATATAAAATAATCCCTATTAAATATAGTTTATTCTTTATTTAGATTGTAATTATAAGAACTTAATAACCATCATTTTATATTGTTTGAAAATTATATCAACCATTTTAGTTTGAAAATTATAAAAACTTTTTTAAAATAAGAACTAAATTGAAAACTAGAGACCAAATGAAGAATTTAACCAATTTATGACTTGTTAGTATACGGCATTGCGTTGGGCAAACGCACAGTGAGAAGAAAGAGAAATTTTTTCCTTCTCACAAAATTGCCTTGTAATGCGTGGTAAAGTGTATTTTGCGTTTGGAAAAATCCAAACCAAACATGCCCTTAAGCTCTTTAAATTATTCCTGTTATATAATCATCCTCTGTTTGGAAAGAGAAGAAAGAAAATGATGATAGGAAGAAGGTACAACAATAGCTGCAGGATCCTGCAGAGTGCACGTACTAACATAAGGTGCACAAGACACACGCAAAGTAAAGGTGCCGATATTAAAAGCAGATGAAGCATTATTGCAAGAACTTGGTATGACATTCTTTTGAATGTTAATTTAATAAATTAATTTTCTGTCAGAAAAAATGGTCGTCTTATAGATGAGACTGTATACAAGCTAGAGTCTGACTGGTATACGAAGCCCATCATAGCTCAGTTGTACATCAAGGCCCTCAGAC
This sequence comes from Styphnolobium japonicum, assembly GCA_023212625.1. NCBI lineage: Eukaryota > Viridiplantae > Streptophyta > Magnoliopsida > Fabales > Fabaceae > Styphnolobium > Styphnolobium japonicum. The sequence continues at coordinate 4,070,963 of JALBWW010000007.1, read as the reverse complement.
TCCAAGAGTTTTGTAAGATAGCCATTCACTTCTTCATGATCCATCAGATGCATCATACCTTCAAATTGCCAATAAGGAGAAATGGAAAATTATTTTTCTGAAATATTTTACATTGATTGAAAAAGTAAATACTGACTGCCGGCATTTTTAAAACTAATTATAATGAACTTATAGTGATGATTCCTAAATGCTTGATTAATGAACTGAAGTAGACTGTTACATCAGGAAAAATGGAAAATCAAGGCAGGGAAACTAGAGGAAGCATTATGCTAATAAGGAGGCTTGAGCAAAAATTACCAGTAAAAAGTGTCCTTTTGGGTTGAATTTTTCGCACTTCGTCTAAGGCCTGAAATGGAAAATCAGAATAAACTTCATTTCTCCAAGAAAAATTTAACAAATGTGAAAGAGAATACCCTTGGGAGTCCAAAATGTGTGGAAGAAGAGCGATCAGGCCTCAGAGCATCCTGCAGAATCATACACCTTGTGAGCAAAACAGAAACTGTACATCGTACTTTTAGTTATTTCATGTAAAAATGAGGCATGTTTGTGGCAAGGTAGAAAGGACGGGGAGGGTAAGTCACCAGGATTAGAATTTCACAGTCCTTCAAAAGTGGATAAGTTTCTTCAGGAATTTCACTGACATCACTGAAAACTTAAGACACAACATCAGCTCAAATATATTGATGGAAAAGCTGGACTGAATTATAATATAAGCAAGCACTTTCCCACCACTAATCAAGTTAGAAGCATTACCTGATGTAACATATATTACCAAAACGAAAACCAAGGGACCGATAACCATGGCCATGCCACACTGGTAATGGGGTAAACTGGAGTACAATAATAAAATAAGAAAATGGAAAAAATAAGAGCCAAGCCACATGCACATGACAGGAACATGGTCAGAAATTAATTGATTGAGCAATAAATGAGTAAAATAGATTGAGTGAACGGGGAAGCAGTACTAAAAAACACCCCACTTCAAACTATTGAAACTGTTAAACTGACCTTCAATCCATGGACAAAAAATGGTTCTACAGATATGATATTGAATTGCAATTCTGAGACTGCAGCACCAGGTAAAATAACACTTGTATCTACTAAATAATAATGGGTCTTCTTCATCACCTGCATATTTCAGTAATGAATACATTATTAAATTCACGAAAGAAACATATCTCAACAGTTGCTTATTCAAGTAACAGGGTAAAGCTATGAGTGTTATTAAGAGGATAATGAGGAACTCCAAATCCACAACACGAGGGGAAAGTAAATATGTAAAAAGGATAACAAGTAGACCTCGAAAAGTTAAGCTGATTATGCTCCATCATAAAGTTAAAATATTTGAGAAGGAAGAGGTTTTAAAATCTCCCCTAAAACATTTCTTCCTTTTTCTACTACAGGGATTTAAATAGTGCCAGTGATCTTAAAAGTGCAGCTCCCTTCTCAGGTATCATTTCTAAAGCTCACATAGTGAAAAAATTGTTCCATCATGTAAATGTGAAAAGATAGAACCTTTGGAGACATTACACAGGATTTTCTGATACACAATTTTGTGTTCTTCAGAGTAGATCAGAAGGGGAAGACTTCATTTCTTCAGATGGCCACTATATTTTAGGTTTCAGGACAAATGCTTTTCTGTAGGTTAGTAAAGGCAGGTATAATTAAACCCACCTTTCTTATCCTTCTCAATTTTTTAAAAAGAAAACCTACAATTCACCATATAAATCTTTTGCACCTAAATGTGGATGCAGAAGCAGAGATTCCTTGGCGTTAAGTAGCATATAAATACCTAATTCAATCACATCAGCTGTATACCTTCCTTGAGTAATCACAGAGAAAGCATGAACACCATCTATCAGTAGCTCTCAGAACTGATTTATTCAGGCTTAATCAAGCTGGCCCAAATGCAAAAATTAACTTCAATATATCACGAGTTCTCATAAAATGCATTGATTTCTTTAAATATGGTGCATAGATATAGGAGGCCTTTTCACCCTTAAATCTTAATTATACCTTGGCGTGCACATGCAAATAACATGCAGAAAGTAAAATTGACAATCTTGATTTTAGAAGGGCAGGACAGGAGAGAAGACCTCAAAGTCACGTTTGGCTACATATATTGGAATACTGGGATGAACATTGTTTGTCCAATCTCTAAGATCATCAAGACCTGGGGACAAGATAGAAGCAGTCTTTAGATCTATATGATTAGTCAGGCTTCTTATTATTTCAAACAAGCATTTTATACTTGTCATAATGATATTAATTATCCAAAGAGTATTAGAAAGTATTAATGCCAGAGACCTCCAATTGCATCAGCATGTGAATGAGTAATAATAACCGCATCAATTGTTCTTATCCTGACAGAAATACAACTAGTTACAGAGGTAAAAAACAAAGTAAAAAAGTACAAGAACAAAACCTGCAAGAACACCATCTACTTCATAGATTTTAGGCTCAATAATCAAGAGATCCTCAAAAAAACAAGCATTAAAAACAGCAAAGAAATGCCACTAGGCAGACCTAGAAGCCAATGTAGCCTATTCTGCTTCTCTTACTGAGAGAAACCCATTTTGACCTCACCTAGATAAAATACAGAAAGGACCATTCTTAAATTTCAAAGGTTAACAGCTGAAAACAGAGGGAAAAAAAGCCCAAAGGAATGGAAGGGTTTATATTGAATTCCAACAGTAAGACTGTTCAATCATACCTCTCGATTAGAAGCCCAACTATAATGCCACTATGTCGTTTGGATGTGCATTTTTTGATTAAATATATATATATATATATATATATATATTTTAGAAAATACTTTTGTTATATTTTAGTGTGTTGGGATGAGCTTTTTAAAAAAAAGCTGAAGCACTAAAAAAAGCACATTTTGAGCTTTTTTAAGCTAGAATAGGTTTTACTTTTTATAAAAGATCTTCTAAAAAAAGATGATAAAAAAAAGATATTTTTTTAGAAGCACATCCAAACCAGCCCTGTATATAATTCAAAGCCAGACATAAATTACTAAAGTTCCAACAAGTTGATTCCTCTCTCCCTAATTGAACAGCTGCTCTAAGTTACGTTCTTGATTCACTCTACTAATTATGTACTACATTAAATTGTTATTATTGAAAAGGCATCTTTACAGCATAAAATAATCAATTATTGATATCTATAGACTACTTAAAATGCTGACAACGAACATCTAAAAAATTGAACAGGCGAACTAACCCAAATGCAGGAAACCACTGGAGGGCACTGTGATAGAAAAATCTGCAACAATGAAAATAATTTGTTATCAGCACCAAAATGCAGCAAGCACATAGTACAACCATATCTGGGTTTGCCTTAAAACAGAACTCAAATGGCCTTAAATCCCATCGTGCTGTTTCAAAAACTTCAATATATCCATGGTTCAGACATCACGATTTCCTAACACAGCATATATCATGGCTAGGCAACTCAGACTTAAAATCCACACATACAAGACTCCATCTTCAAGGGAAATAAGCAAAACTCATTGGCATAATGACCCAGATGCATATTATACATATCCATGTACACGCTATTAGTTTGGTGCCTTAATTCATTGAAGGTTTTTCTAATGCATAAACTGTGATCACAAACAGTGAAAATTCTTCAAGTGTTAATGCATCAATTTTAGGCTTCTTCAGTATATACTAAAAATTATACTAGTAACATACTGAAGGAAAGCTACAAGATATTTACAATTTTGATCAGGATGGAGTAGTAACTTCATGTTCAATAATTTAATAATTCATTAATTGTTTGGTAACTATTACTTGTCCATGTTCCAGCAGAGTCAAGATAAGTTCAAAAAGTAAAATTCACTAAAGAATCACAAGAACATAAATTGCAACAAAACTTTCTATACTGGGGCAAACCTTAAACCATCAACAAATCACATCTTTGGGCTAACATCAAAATGAAAGGCAGAAAAAGCTCATCCTAATCTAACATGATTTCAATAGATGGGGAAATTTTAAACGTACTTTCCAGCATCTATAAGAATATTGCATGTTTCTGAGGAGCTTGGATGACGAATGAGGATGCTAGTGTTCAGTCTCCTATTCTTATTACCTGGCTCGGCAGCTTTTGAACAGACCTGTAATAACCATGAAAAAAAAAATCTCTCTTTTCAAACATTTTTCAATAAATCCCAAACACTCAATTCCAGAATTCTATCACTTATAATAAGATAGAAGCTTTGCTTCATTGCAGAGGCTCTGAAATTTGTACCAAACATTTCTTTAGAGGATTAGTCAAGCAGCTCACTCGTGGAACCCCTTCACTAGTTCCGGTCCCCATAAATATTATTTCTGATTGATCAGAAGGTAATTCCACCCCAGCATCTACATTGGCAGAAGCTGTGATGAATTGAAAAGTCAACACAAATTTCATCTAATGCCATATCAAACTGGAGAGGAAAAATAAAATAAAATAAAAAAATAAAAAACTGTAATGTATTGATCCAGAGAATATTAGTCTTTTCAGCAAAAACAAGATCAACAACTTCCACCTATTTCCTCATTTGCAACAGTGTTCCAAAGCGTAGTTAAACTTCTTCAACCTTCAAATATCAAAGTCTAAAATCCGAAATAGCGATGAACCTATTTTCTAAAATGCACAAAATAATGGTAAATTGGAATGCGTAGTGAACCAGAAAGAGCAAGAGCAACCAAATGTAAACACTGGAAATGGTAGAACTTACCGGAGAAGAGGCGAGACTGGAAAATACGGCGGATGGGAGAAACTGGAACGGTGGCGGAGGTCGGCCACCGCCGTGAAAATGGGCGGCGGTGAGGAGCGAAAGAGGTGAGGGAAAAAGGAAGGCGAACGGAGGCAACGACCATTGGAGCGGCAGCGTCACCCACAAGACAACACTAACAGTGTCAGTAGTCACACAAACACGTTCCTTTTTTTTTCTTTTAAAATTATTTATATATTTTTGTCTTCGAAATTGGAATAGAAATGAATGAAAAACAAAAATAAAAAAGTTTTTCTCTAAGAAACAAAATTTTTTGTTGTTGTGTTTGGGGTACTGCAAAATTGAAGGTAAAGGCCATTCGGGGCTTAACTGTGCTAATTGCTAAATTACTATTATTATTGTTTGTCCAATCTCATATTCAAAGGTCCAAATATGTCAAAGCCCAAATGGCTCCTATGTTCAATTGCCTCAAAAACTTAACTAGCATAGTTGTCAAAAAATGGGAAATAATAATTTTCAGCAATAAAAAAAAAACAAAGAGAGGATAGTAGCACTAGTACCTAGCCATATGGGACTGAGTCGATAAACTATACGCATTTGTTGTTTAGTTTTTAATAATTTAAATGTTTTTATATAATTATGATTGAAAAAAGAAGAGAAAATTGTCATTTCAAGTCAATTTTTAAACATATTACTATTTTTAAGCCGTTTAATTTACAAATTTATAAAAAAAATATGTATACTTGTGCAGCTTCATCTTATATTTTATAATTCTAATTTTAATTATATTTTTTATTAAAATTGAAATTGATAAGAATATCAATTTTTATATTTTGAACAATTAAAGAATTGAGACTTTAGAATTATAATTTTAAAATAAACTAAAATTTTATTATTTAATAATTTATCAAGAATTTATAAAGATATAATTGATAAATTTAAATTAATAAATAATAATTTAAAATTATGAAAAAAATTTAATAGAGCTTGTGTTACTAGTTTACAACGGTCGCAATGGATATTAAACTAAAAGATACAATTAATGATAGTGAAGGTAATTACAGGATGCCAACATCAGTAATTAAAGGAAGCGTGGCGATTTGGTCAATGCATGTGAGATGACAATAGTAATCGGAAGTCGTTAGTAGCTAGCACGTTAGAAGTGTAGTAGACAATGTGGCCAAAACACATCAGCAACGACGTTACCAGAGCACGCTGATGGCGACATTACTAGAGTATGCCAGCGACGACGATGTTGAAGTGTGCCAACGACGTTGCATGCGATAATGGTTGTTGAATAATTTTTAACTTTTACTTTTTAATATTCAAAAAATAAAAAATTGTGACTCTTAGAATTGAAATTTTTTTGAAATTTTTAAAGTTTAAGTAAGAATTGAGAGTAATATAAATTGATTATTTTTCAATTTTATAAAATTGAACTCATAATTAAAATTAAAATTCTAATATATATAGCAGACAAGATAATTAGAATTAGGAGATCTAATTCCAATTCTAAGGCTCAATTACGTCCATCAAACGAGACTTCAAGAAAAAAGCATGGAAAAATATATTCTTTACAAGAAATGTTGGATAAAAAAAGGAATGACGGTCTCATATGCTTAGTTAACTTGGTATACTTAACTAACTTTGTAAGAAACATTTAATGTTAGTGTCAAATATTAGATTCAATTTCTAGCGAGTACACACTCTTTTCCCTCTCCCTTCCCCTGGGACCCCTTCAATGGTTGTCTTAAGTCTTACCCTAGTGGTAGATCTTCCACTGGCCCCCAACAACAAGTATCCAAAAAAATAAAAAAGAATGACTGATTTTTATATATTAAAGTAATCTGTCATGAACCTTTTATACTAGTGAATATGAATATTTTGTTCAAAATTATACAAATTTGGACTACAATAGTTTTTATTTATTTATAAAATATCCATTTTTCGTAACATAAAAATTATTTTTTAATATGATTATCTATTAATTTGTTATTATTTCAAGACATTTAAAAAAACAAAAAACATGAAGTGGCCAACTCATGTTAAATACCTCAAAATGTACAAGCGCATTCCTTCTACATCTAGTGATACATAACTCGCAATCGCTACGGTAGCCTTGTTTCTCCCACAATTCAATTTTGGTGATCCAATATTTTCTTTCTCTTTTTATTTTTTATTTTCTCTACACGAGGAATTTTATTTCCCTTCCTTTACCCCGCCCCGCTTAAAAGACACTAGAAAAAAATAACAAAAGTCTATTCAGGGTTTTTTTCTCTTCTGAAAAATGACTACAAAATGAGAATCAAAATAAAAATTTGCCAAAAAGCATTTAAATTTCTATTTCATTGTAGCCTAATTTCTATAATCAACCACATATACGAGTATATCCCAATCCTTTACCATCCAAAATATACCAAGCACTAACCCTTGTTTAGATTATAAGGATCCAAGTATTGGGTTAACTTCCAGCTCAGCATAAGCCAAACCTCCCGTGCAAAGTATCCTTCAAAATCTAAAACAATAGAAAATAAAAATAAAAATAGTAAGTCTGGTAATCTACATTAGAAAGATCTTAAAGTTGAAATGTAAAACCAAACTCCAAAAAGAATCGACTAATGGAATCATTATCAATTGTCACATTGGTAAAGTCATACCCATGATGGCTCATTCAAAACACACCATAAATAGATGGATATTTACACACACAAACATTCAATAATGATATAGCCCCAAGCACAGCATAAACGCATAATAGCAATAAACAAAGGTTTAATGATTCGTAAAACAATGAAAGGGCTCAAACTAAACAGTTATCATCTTTCACCGTGCTACACAACCGTATATATGGCACAAACAAAAATAGGCAAGTCTACAGAACTCCATTCAAAAGGGAAAATAATTACTGAGTCCTAGTAGTCAAACGAGCCAGCCAAGCCAAATGCCAAAATTTACTGGCTACCGTAGTATATCAGCTTCCTTTTTCTTTTTTGGTGAATATCTCTTCTGTTTTTGTTTACACACAACATATATCAATTTACACAGGCAATATTAGCACCAAAAAAACGTACACAGGCAATATGAAGGAATTAACTAAAATTGGGAACAAACATGTTCCTTTTTAATAATGTTTCCCTCACTACTCATCCTAGGATAATATCCAAAAACACCTCCATAGTCCATAGATTCCTGACTGCCTAATGGTATCACACCAGTAGAAAATCACCCTCTACATTCACCATTCCACAGACAGTCCCAATCTACAACAAACTTCTACAAATGTTTCCTAGTAAGGCTCTATGTCCCACATTTCTAATCTGATACTTCATGCCTTATAAAAAAAAAAATTTTTGGGGGGGGGGGGGTGGGGGAAGGAATTTGCTACGCCATTTTTACATACCAATCAAAGGGTTTTCAAGGTTTCTATTCTGCATCAAACAACACAAAGAAACATAGATACGAATAAGGCTGGATGAAGAGTTCTTAGACAAGAGTAATCTTACACTGCTCACATAGATTGAGTCACTTTTGTTCTCGTAAGTTCATAACCCACTCGAATATAGAACCACAATTCAAAGGCGGCCCAGAAGCTTCTCTTTTTTTCTTGGAAAAGAACAATTACAAAAGCTATTGCAGTATTGCTACATCCAGAAGCTGCTAAAAATTCAAAGGCCTCATTCTGGTGTGTGGAATCAACTATTCAACCTCTACTCACAACCTTGAATTTTAGCCATTTGATGTGCCTGGGAACAAACACCTAATGTTGAACACTTAACGCCAAACATGTTTTTGCAACATAATGCTAACCTAATATTTGAGACAGTCGTACTCAGTTTGGTTGGCAACTAGTAGTATTAGCCTAGTTCAAATTGATTGACATTAGTAAAGCTCTAAGTTGCATGAAAATCACTGTTTTATGCATTAATTTTTGAATGAAATTGTTCTATATAATTATTTCCATTATTTTGTTCAAAGGGAACAATGAGAAAAATTTTATGCATAATTTTGAACACCTAAGTTCACTTGGAAGTAATTTGTAACCATAAAAGGAGACTAAAATCCGTAAAACATTTCTCTAACATATCCCACTGGCATCATGATATGTCCATGATTAATCACTAATTCAGTATACCAAAAAATTTCAAAATCACAGTAATCCTCATTTCAGTCCTCTATCTACCTAAAGCCATAAATTCAACCTTAAAGTAATCCATCTAAAAATAAAAGCTCTTCTGCCTCTATGTTATGTAGCTTCTCATCTTAAGGCATGAAATTAATCTCCACTACCGTCTCAGCCTCAAATTTGATAATTCAATTAAAACTACATTACATGCTTAATATAAGTAATAAAAACATCAAATCACTTTCCTGTTATTATCACGCTGGTCATTGCTCTTGTACACCCAAACCTTATGATATTATGGTAACCATAGGACTACAAGATTTTGTAATTTCAAATGCATTAATTTGATAGTTTCTGATGTTGATATGCAGAATGCAAATAAGAAATACGCATCCGAATATTTCATCCAATACACCTAAACTACAGAAAGCTTCATGGTTGATAATACAGTGATTTGTAGTGCTAGTACAACACCTTGACTTCTTTCCACAAAGTTCTTTGTCCGTTTGCTAGAGAATTTTATGAGACTTTATCCATTATTACGGTTAGCCACACTACACTTCCTTAATAGTCACTACCTGCATGCTTCCAAACATTGTCAAAATCTGATAAAATTCTCCTTCACAATGTACACATGCTATAACCAAACTTTACCAATTACTTATTACAAAGTCAACTACAGAAACTTAAATGCAAAATATAGGTTGTCATTACATCAAAGAAGAAATTTGTTATATCAGAAGTTAAGCGTTGCATCTTCTCTTTCTCTGCCATATTGAGAGAAACTGAGAGAGATGATGCAAATAGAGAGCATATTCGTCAAACTTTTGAACATGCAAAAAAAAAAAAAGTGAAAATCAGTAAATCCAAACCATGAACAAAACTTAAAGGCAATGAATATAGGTCTTTGTCTAAAAGTCTTAAGTCACATAGAAAAACTATATGAGCAAAATAAATGCAAGACTTTGTAGAAACTTAGACGTTGAAATAGTTAATGGAGTGAGTATTATCCACTGATTACAAACTGTAACCAATCATTGCACCAATTTTTATTTAGAGTGATATATGATCAGCTACAACAAACAAGATAAATAATATAATTCGCATTAGAAATAAGTTCCAAAACCTCATTGTTATTGTAATAAAGAGAGAATAAATTATTTAAGAATGAAGGGGATCTATGAATACCTTCTAAACAGTCACAATCTCAAAGTCTGCATGCTGAGAGCAATTGCGGAAGTAGGCAGTTATATGGTCAAGGTTGTTAATGAAGATTTTATATGTTGATCCCACCCCTAAATTCAATGACTTCAATTTACTAAACGACAAACACTCTTGCTTAAGCAAGGCAGCGGTACCACAGGTAACCTGAAAACAAAAAAAGTTAAAAAACTTTTAGGCCAACCAAACTATATTTCACTATACCATTCAGAACAGAAATCCATACTCTCTCTCTCTCTCACACACACACGCACATGCATGTGGTGTGTGTTTGTGTGTGTGCTCGTGCACATACAGATAAACACCACAAAACCACATAATTTTCTCTTTACCGCAACTGTACAGAAGGATAGTTTAACAGCTTCAGCATGATGGTGTCCCCGTAACATATTGATCAAACCATGTAATGTCTTTTCTCTCTTCTTCCGATGAGATTTTTCCAATCGATCAAGTGGTTCATGAATATCAATGATCAAGTCATCCAATGAAGGAAGACTATACTCAAAGAAGGCACAAGGAGTAGAATACAAGTAGCTGAAACTGGTAAGCTGTGGTGCAGCAACTACAATTTTACATTTAAAACGGTTGCACATTAGACTCAAGTTATTGAGTTGGGGAGCAGATATCACAAAATCCTTCGGGTTCAAATCGGACTTAAAGCACATTTCGCTTAAGTGCAAATTCTTCAAATTGACACAATTAGCAAATGGATCCAGACAGTCAATTCCTGTATAACACAGAGTGAAGCTGTTGAGATGCAAAGTTGTCAATGTTGTAAAGCCAAAAAGCTCTGCCAAACTTGCAAATGGATTTGAAAAATCAGCTGCAGCAGGATACATTGAGAAATGATCCAGATGCAACATTTCCAATGATTTGCAACCTACAGGTGACGAGACATTTGTAGGATGGCAATCTTTTAGCTCAAGCCTTTTCAAGGATTGGCAAGTAAATAGAGACAAAGGGATTTCAACGGGTGGACTTCCAGAGGTTTTAGCCCGAAGATTGATTCTGATTTCTTCAACACTACGTGATGCTGCATATTCAATAACCTTATTCAATAGATATTGATCTGTCGCATAATCCACCCCAAAGCGACAGTAAATAAGAACTTTGACATGAGAAGAATCACGATGGGATAGGACCCATAGCACAAATTTCTTGAAATCAACCAACCGAGTGAATGATTTGCTGCTGAAATTCAGGCAGGGAATTGAAGTCCAAAGATACCTCCACCTTTTTGATAAAACACAAGTTCGAATTGCATCTTTCGTTTCCATGAATGACAAAATATGATGGATAAGGCAATCAGGTAAATCACCAAGTCTGTCATGGCTTTCTGCCGCTTCAAAATTATCTACATTTTGAGAAGCCAAAATTGTTTTTTTCGACTTCTTCAAGACAGGACCAGATTCCTGAAAATTAGCTTTCCCCATTCCAGCTTCACAGCACTCAATTGAATCAGTTGGGTTGAAGCTGTAAATCATATTCCCATTAAATTATTACTCTCCAAATTTGACATAATCCAGTGATTGGCTGATTGGTTCAGCAGCAGAAATACCCTATGTAGAATCTGAAAAAAAATGAAATTGGAAAATAATGGAAAAGATAAATCAGTGTATTAAGATAAGAAATGTTATCCATATCTAAGAAACACAATTAAAAATTTTCCCTTGAACACTCGAGAAGAGGAAGTGGAAATCAAGATAAGCTCTGTTTATCTCTTTGACACAACCTCTAATAACTGAAACAGGACAGTAATAACTCCAGGCTCCATCATTCACTGATTATCGTCCTACCCATCAAGCATCTCCTTACATATGCTCCACAATTCAACTTTATAAAAAAAAAAAAATTGGTTTGAAAATTTCTCCACAAACCCAACCCCAACCCCACCCCCACCGCTCGGCCTACCTATACAAATCTTCTCCTCTTTTCTCATTGATTTTAGATTTCTTTGTGAACAAACTGAATCCACAGAAAATAGAAACATACTAAAGTTTGATACTTGAGTCGCAAATTCATGTAAAAACCAAACCCCCCATACACAAAATTTCCCAGCTAACCAATTTCAGATGGTGAATAACAATCAAGCATCAAGGTGACAACTTTACCATTCCATGGTTCAAAAAGTCACACAAAGGCACACTCCAACATATTGGCAATTAAAAAATAATAATGGGCAATTAAAAAAGGAAGGGAATTTTGCACCCTGACCCTGCTAAGGTTCCAAACTGGGAAATACCTTGGAAGACGATCATCATATTGATGGGTATGGGCGTTGGAAATTCTGGGGAGACCCTCTTACTGCTCAGCTTCGAATTCAATAGTTAATTGCCTCTGTTTGGTAGCACGCAATGGTGGCGACCAAAGTGGGTGTTTCTCACTCTTCTTTCTTTTTCTTTCTTTCTCTCTCTATCTCTCTCCAAATATTTTTTCTTTTCTTTGGCTTTTTAAGCTTTCTCTTCATTCTTCCAGCAAAGGAAACAGAGAGAAAAAGAGGAAAGAATAATCTATCCTCAACCATTGTCACAATTGAGGCATGCTTAGGTTTATTTTCAATTATAAAATATGTCAATAATTTATTTATTTTATTTACTATTGTACTTTTTGTTTTTTTTTTTACTACTAAGGTGTTTGTCATATTTTTACCAAAATGTCAATTTAATGAGAGAAATTAAAACAAAAAAGTATCCCATTTGATGTGAATGTATGTAAAAAAATTTGTATTATTTATTTTAAAAGAGTATTGATATTTTTAGTAATTAATGACTAATATTTAATCACGTGTTTCACTTAATTAAAATATAAATAAAATAAATAAACTTTAATTAAATAAAACTTGACTATTGATTAATATTCTTATAAAAAATAAAGATATCCAAAAAAACTTCCCATATATATTTAGGCGTATTTTACATACATAACAATTACAAGATGTGCTAGAACATCAAGGTTTCTCTTTTTGTTTGCTTGTATATAAGAAAAAAAATACATGGAAAGTGTAAGAAGAAATGATGAAAATTCATAGTACTAAACTATGTATAACATTTAGATATGCTTTTAACTTTCATTCTAAGTTTCTATAATTTTCAATATTATTAAGCATAAAATAATATTTAAAGAATTATAATAGTTTATTGATAATCTCACTAAATTCGTTATGATAGTTACTTGGAATCAAATACATAATTCATTGAAGTGCATGCTTAATTTTACGAGAAAAGCAAATTTTCCGTTAGTTCCTATTATGCTTAATTATATTAAAGGCAAACATAGTTCATAAAATGAGTTAAGAGTATCCAAGTTAGGATGGGTGAAGTAATAATAGTAGCAAACTAATTCTGCTTACAATCTCTCCATCTCATTACCACCATTTAAAAAAGAAAAGTTTTCATATTCGGCATTTATTACCCCATATGTAAAATAAAAGTTGATCACCAGAATCTACTCGGTCAATAAGGAGTTCAGTCTAGAGAATTTTATCATATAAAGTATACATCAAAATATTTCACATGGAACAACACAATTTTCAGTGGTTTTCATGCCATTGAAAGAAAAAGAAAGCCCAGGAATCCAATCCGTCAATATGGATTTTAGAGAAATGATGCATTCAGTACTAATAACAGAACATTTTGCAGCAAAATATTTCAGATAGGGCTTCACGCAAGAAACCATAGCATTTTGCAATTGAAAAAAAGAAGAAGAGAAAAAGAGAAAGAGGTTAAATAGAAATTAATACAACTGTGACAATTCTGACACAACTGCTTCGTTATATACTAAGCATTTGACGTGGTCAAGATTGAAGTATATAGATTAATGTACCCTGTGCTGAAGCATAATGACATATGGCATGAAAAGGCTTAAAGGAATAGAATTTCAATGGTTTTCTGAAGACTGGAACTCTTCTTGAGAGGGCAAATCTGGAGCACATGGCAGTTTGTTCCCAATGTAGATGGAGCTCCTGGTGACAGTAATTGCGCCTTGGCTAACAGTTCTAATTCTAAAGTTCTAACATAGCTTGATCATTTTTAGGCCAAGTTCTATTACATGAACCCCGGGTATTGTAGACATTTCCTCATTTCCACCCTCAAGCATTTTCAATTTCTCCATCTACAGAAAATGCCCCACAATTTGTTGTCATTACTCAATACTCATTGATCATCGAATCACATGAATAAAGATTTAGCAATAATGAAATTTTTATTTATTTTTTACTGAATTATTACATGAAATTTTACCTAACTCTCTGTACGAAATACTTGTTATGAACATAGGAATAAATAGGGTTTTATATTTAAATTGGAATTTGCAAAAAAAAAAAAAGAGAATCTAAATTATAAATGGAAAGGAATTGAAAAATTCCACCTAGACTTACAATAAGTAGTTAAACGACTCAGAATACAACCCGAAAAGTAAAAGTGGGGCACTTGGGGTTAGTCCACATAAATGGCCCCAAGTGAGCACAACAACAAGCCCAATACAAAAGTTTCTTGCAACAGTGAGTGGGTTTGACCTAAAACATAGTGAGTTGGTTGGATCGCAAATTGGATTTGGCCGGGAAAAAAAATTGTAAATTGATTGTATAAGAATTTGAATTGATATGACGAAAGAGAGAAAAAAAATTGACAACTGATAATTTTATCCTCCTCCACTCTATACTAATAGGACTGAGGCCAATGTTATGGCTGATGATATACAGCCTCTACGGTCATTACAGGCAACCCTCCACTTAGTTCATCACATGATGGAGCAAATATTCATCCACTAGTCTCCCGGATTACACCAACTCTTATTTTTGCTCTTCATATCCTAGCATCCATGCCACCCGAAGTAGCTTCGTGTTCTCTCACCAGATCAAGTTCCAATGAGAGCACTGGCCCATGGGCAGCAAGGGGTCAACGCCAGCCAGCAGATGCATTTAACAATTTTTAAGAGTTGGTTCTTTCACATATTATTAGAGACTTTTCAACCAAATAACCAATGATTCTATTATGATTTTTTTAGTCAATCATCCTAATTAGTTTTTTAAGAATTTTGGGAATGATTCTATTATGGTTATGCTTATGTAAACCAAATTGAAGTTTTTTTTTAGTACATTGGGAGATTAAGTGTATGTTTGGATTAGCTGTGAAAAATCAATTATGTGTATAATTGATTTTTAAGAAAATCTATTATGAAAAAATTAATTTATATTTGGATATATTAATTTATAATTGATTTTATGATAAAGAGTTTTGTTTGGATTGTATTAAAAAAATCACTTTTATGTATTAAATTACCAAAAGATGTATGAAATAATTAAAAAAGTTATTTGAATGATACAAATAAGTATTTCTCTCTTAAAATATTTGAAATAATCAAAAATCAAATAATTAAAAACTTAAAATACAGCTTTTAAAAAAATTGTTTTTAGTTATAGAAAAATAATCTTAACTTATAATCAAATTTACACACTTTAAACAAACAAAATAAATTTTAAATAAAACAGCTTTTTATTTTAAAAAAACTATTTTAAAAAAGAATTAATTTTTTCCAAACATGCTCGAAATGGAAGTTTTGGCATAAGATAAAATGCGCTATATACTTTATTTAGCGCAATAGATAATACGTGCATTATAAATCACTCCATTCAATTGTTTGTTAATGTTAATTTTTTAGGATACGATGAAAACTCTTGACAGAATATAAGATATCTTTCTCTCACAAGTCACAACAGTATTAATATCTCAAACAATCGATCACATGGGAGCAGCAACCATTTTTATGAACATTTTTTTATTGCCAATTGACTAATAATAATACCCATCATAACACTTGTGCGTTCAATTAATGAAATGGAAAATAATCCTGTTTAATATTATCCCTTGTTCTCAAATGTTAAAAGTTTTTGAATTTGCTACATCTTATATTTTTTCTTTAACAAAAATAAGATATGATCTCGAGCTACTAAGTGAATGTTAATTAGTAGTAAGAGATTAGAGACTTTGAGTAATATATAAAAAGTTTTAAATTAGACTTTATTCTACCATATTGTATACTGAAAAGAAAAGTAAAATATTTGATCTTAAATTCCTAAAAAAATTGAGCACAAGTCGCTACACTTTCCAATAATAACAGATATAAAAATGTTCAAACAAATCAATTATAGAGAGTGAGGAGAGATAATAATTGTAATCACTCAAAGGGAATTAGTCTTACATTTATAGGGTGTAGGAATACCTTTGATGTAACCAAAAAAAAAAATCAATTAATGTTCACTGCACTAAGTAAACTTGAATTTAAGTCACGAAAAATTAAACCTTTTCTTTTTGGGCTACTGAAGTCACGAGAAACTTTCAGACCGGATCATATAAATGGATATACATCAATTGACCTAATGGGAGAACACAACTTTATGGTTGAAACAAGAGGTTGACGCACTGACGCACAAAATCTATGCATTATAAGACTAAGGGATTATAGATTATAGATAAGCACAAGATATATTCTGAGTTGGACACTAGCCGACTTCACCACAATTTTCTTCAAGAAATGTCTAAAAGTAATTCAGCAGAACCAGTTGTTGTTGAAAAGGAATACAGCATTCATGCTTCTCCTACGTACCTTTTTACTGAAACTTCTCGTTAGTATTCATACTTCTTTAATTCTATTATGGCTAGCTCCATCGTAGCCACGTTTTCTGGATAAGTCCAATTTAGTTCTTTTATTTATTTTTGGTCAGCAACTGCACACGATATCAGATATACATGTTGCTACATGAAATATTACGATACTTTCCTCTTTATGAGTTTTTCTTCTTCACATCCGAATTTGGTTTAACAAAGTGATAATTCATAGATATGGATACGCATGCTAAGCAGAAGAAAGAAACAAACGGACACGTGATCAGCAAAAAAGATAAAAATTTGTAGCTGTAAGCTGGCACTTCATTGAGTAAAATTATATTTGTATCGATACAGTATTTATGATCCGCACACTCACACATGTGTAGGGTTTAGAATAAATTTCACGTGAGTTTCACTCATATATGACGGGTTGATATATAAAATACACAGTTTTACTCATGATAGGGCTACTTCCTTGGATACTTATTTTTTTTACCGATTGGTACTTGACATATAATGCAATTCGTATGTTACACATGCCACAAACCATATTAAAAGAGCCAAATTCAGAAGCGATCATACAAGTGTGGAGCCCTCCCAAATTAAGCTATCTTTTGGTTCATTCACTTTTTACGGAGGTGACAGGCAAGGAAAACCATCAACATGATAGGATCCCTCGTCCCTACACCAACAAAATAAGACTTTCAATTTCCAAATTCCAAATATTTGACAAATAGAACCATATATACCTGTAGGAAACGTGCCCAGATATCTTGAAAACAAACTAGAAACATGTTATAATATAATACATATAATGTAGAGCACATTTAATAAATTCTCAAAAATTGATGTGATATTCTCGAGCCACCAAGATTTTTCCACACGCATGAAATCAATTAAGCTAGACCAAGGGGAAGGAGGAATCAGTTCTTTAATCATACATTCGGACTCAAGATTTCATACTTCAACAAAGAGTACAAGTTCAATCGAGCCCCATTTATGTCTAATTTAAGCACTGATTCAAGATATATAAGAACCTAAAAGTTATTTTCACCAAGAAACCGCAATTAAACACGGTACCTATCACCCATGACCCATTAGTGTTCGCAGACTTCTCTCATCACTCCCACGCTCCCTCCACTAACATTGGCACGCTATTCCTTGCTTCGTCACATGCTTACTTAGCTAGGGTTCATGACCTAGTTTACTATTGATGCGGTGCTGTCTCTAGTTTCCACTTGAAGGTTTGTCTTGAGGATGTGGAGAATGGAGATGAAACACACTGTTATTGGACTAAATGAGTCTGTTGTCTGCGATAGCCAAGCAATGGATTAACATAACTTGAGCCTAATGGGATGAAAACTCATGAACTTAGGCTTAAATTAGATAAATTATTTTGGTGATTAGGTCTAGCCTAGCCCTAGATAAAAATTTTGAACTTGGAATTAGCATAGATAAAAATTTAGAATTATAGTTTAATGAATCACAATTTTGTGATGATTAGGCTTGGCCTATATAAAAATTTAGAATTTGGACAATAGCTTAATGAAATTTTATATTTTTGTTTTGGGGTCAAGTTAAAGGATTTTTATTTTGAAAAATACAAATAAAAAAAAACTTGAAAATGTTTGGGGTGCCATGTTCTCCTACCGCAAAGAAAGGAGCAGCCCCTTGTTGCTTATAGAGTACGAAATAATTTTCCTTGTTCAAACTTCAAAGACGTCGCTTTTGTGATCGATTAATTTATATATACTTATCAAATTGGATTTAATTTAGATTTATTGTGTCATTTAATTATTAGAATAACTATTTATAAAGTCTAACTTTTTGAATGATATCTCAATATATTCTAACTTTTTGAATGATGTACCAACATATTATTATATGGTAGTTTAAAGTTATACAGATAACATATTAAAATTAAACCCTATCAAATTTAAGTTTACCGAAAGTGAACTCTTATAATTGTCAAATTGAAATGGGAAGGGGCTGCATGCCTGCAAGTGCAAAGCACCACGGTAGTCCCAATGACAATGAGAAAAATAATAGCATATTTGTATATTATTGACTCTGTTACTTATAAGACCTAGGAAGAATTCATATTCTACAATAGTACTTGACTTCTTTCCTAGATGAGATCTTTGATTTTTCTTTCTCAAAAATTCTGTCAAAAATATAAAATCATTCATATGCTTTTACTTAATAGCTTAAGCTGTTGGGAGAATTAGTTTGTAACATGATATTAGAGCTTCTATGATCAAATGGTCAAGAGTTCGATCATTGCCGTCTCATTCTTATAAGTAAAGTTGAATTTCAGCATAAGGTTAAGTGAGCCTATGCATTGTTTACGCTTCGAACCTAAAGAACTCTTATGTGAGGGAACGTGTTGGAAATATAAAATCATTCATATGCTAGATAACTTAAGCTTTTGGAAGATTTTTTTTGTGACAAATTCTTTATCTAGTGGACAAATCACTTGATGCCGTGACTTCTATCCTTTCCCATTCGCAAATTTCCACCATAGCCAGCAGGATTCTCTATATAAATAGATAGCAGAACACCTGCTTCCCTCTATATTCCCACAAAGCCACCATGACTATCTCTCCAATTTGGCTGTTGGCTCTCTTTTCTGTCATTTATGGCAATGTTGTTTTTCCTATTGAAGCTACCCACCATATTGACAGAAATATTCAGAGTCTATCTTCTGATTCCTCCATTCAACCTTACAGAACTGCTTATCACTTCCAACCTCCCAAGAATTGGATAAATGGTATATTTCCTTTTACTGGTCTTAAACCTTCTCGTTTACCCTTCCTTCCTTCCTTTTTTTTTTTCCTGTGAAATATTTTATATCTCTTAACAGTTTGTTCTTTTGTTGATTCTTGTTTTTGTCATTTGACATGTTATGCTGAAATGGACATCTGAGTGTGTTTGGATTTGCAGATCCTAATGGTTAGTTCTGTTCTCTTTTGGACCCCTCCTTCAATTATGCAGTATACTTTTGCAGTTTCCTTCAATCCACGATATTCTTATCCCAGTTCTAATGTCTACCCATTTCAAAAAATATCAATATATATGATTTCAGAATTTCCATAGAAATTAGTCAAAATGGTTGAAATGTTCAAATCTAAGATCCAACAAGATAAAAATAAGGAAACTAGGAAGAGTGCAGAAAATAACAATATTTCCAAAAGCTGTAGGAATCAAAATATAACATACATATACATACAGACAGATTCTCTATAGTAAGGACAAAGTGCTAGAAAATAAGCACATCTATTTGATTAAGAAGTTCCCTGACTTCCTTCTCCTCGGTCGGTGTTTTATTTTGTCATAAACATTAGATAATAGATTAAGGAATTCAAAAGTTGATAGTTTCTCCTTACTATCTTTTTTATTTTTATTTTTTGGCTGAAAATGTCTTTATACGTGGCTATTTTTTTGCAGGACCAATGAGATACAGAGGACTTTACCATCTGTTCTATCAATACAATCCTAAAGGAGCAGTTTGGGGAAATATTGTCTGGGCCCACTCTATATCAAAGGATCTCGTGAATTGGACCCCACTAGATCCTGCCATCTACCCATCTCAGCCATCTGATATCAATGGCTGCTGGTCAGGGTCAGCCACAATGCTTCCTGGGGGCAGACCCGCCATTTTATACACAGGAATTGACCCCATGAATCGCCAAGTTCAAAACTTGGCCTTCCCCAAAAACATGTCTGACCCATTTCTTAGGGAATGGGTTAAGTCACCCAAAAATCCACTAATGGCACCAACTAGTGCTAACAAGATCAATGCAAGCTCATTTAGAGACCCTACCACTGCTTGGCTAGGCAAAGATGGGTACTGGAGGGTGCTCATTGGGAGCAAAAGAAACACAAGGGGAATGGCAATTTTGTACAGGAGCAAAGACTTCGTTACTTGGATTCAAGCCAAACACCCACTACACTCAGCCAAAGGCACTGGAATGTGGGAGTGCCCTGATTTCTATCCGGTTTTGAATAAAAGCCTATTTGGTGCTGACACATATGTGAATGGTGATGATGTTAAGCATGTGCTCAAGGTTAGCTTGGATGATAAAAAACATGATTACTATCTGATTGGGACTTATAATGCTACCAAGGATATCTTTAACCCGGATAAAGGATTCGAGAACAATGAATCCGTCTTAAGATATGATTACGGAAAATATTATGCCTCAAAAACGCTCTTTGATGATGGAAAGAACAGAAGGATATTGCTGGGTTGGGTTAACGAATCCTCAAGTGTTGCGGATGATATCAAGAAGGGATGGTCTGGAATCCATGTAAGTTGGTGGCAGTTTCTTAATTTGTTATTGGTTTGTTCATTTTCTAAATTGAAGACGAGACTTGATTAAATTAAAAGGTCATGAATTAATAAGTTAGAATAGTTTATTGGGGCATGGTTTATGATATATGGTTTAATATAACACAAGCAAGCTCATACCATGACGTGAGAGCTAAGCTCCTCACAAATACAAGTTGACCAAAATCGTTTACTATAAACAGTGGGGTAAAATTTCTTCAATCATGCACATGTATTTGCAGGCAATTCCAAGGGCTATCTGGCTTCATAGGTCCGGTAAACAGTTGGTACAGTGGCCGGTTGTAGAAATTGAAAAGCTACATGCAAACCCAGTCAACTGGCCCACCAAAGTGCTCAAGGGAGGTAAACTGCTTCAAGTCAATGGTGTCACAGCAGCGCAGGTAAGTTTTAAATGTTACACTCTAGTAAGAGTAATACTACATACCTGCTATCTGTAAAATTCTTGCATTTATATTTGTGCACATCTATAAGCCAGCTCTACCTAAGTTTAGTAGTAAAAAGACCAGTGAATGAATATTTTGGTCCTTAAAAAATATAGGGGACATTACATTGTTTGTTTATTTATAAATATATTAAATTGGTAATTAATTGATTCTTAAAATGACATCAAATTGCTTACATGCAGAATTATAGATAAAAAAAAGTAATTTAAATAACGTTATTTTCTCAATGCTGTTATAAATTTTGCTGCTTTAATAACATGTATGTGGTTTCTATGATAGATGCTTTTTGTATTACTGATTACAAGATTCTATTTCAAAATTCATTCAATGATACTCCAATAATTAATAATATTGTCATTTAGGCGAAAGTATCATAACAAAAGATATCACATAATTATCCTTAATAAAAGGAAATATTAGTATTCATAAATCATAATAATAGAGTAAAAGAGCAAATTAATATTAACATATATAGGTGAATTGTCCACTATAATAAATGGGTATGATTCTTTTTCATACTTGATTAATCATTTGTCCTTTGCAGGCTGATGTTGAAATTTCATTTGAAGTGAATAAGTTTGGAGAGGCTGAAGTATTGGACTACTGGATGGACCCCCAAATTCTGTGTAGTCGAAAGGGTTCAGCCGTTAAAAGTGGACTGGGACCCTTTGGTTTGCTAGTTTTTGCTTCAAAGGGATTGCAAGAGCATACATCAGTGTTCTTCAGAATATTCAGATACCAACACAAAAATCTGGTGCTCATGTGCAGCGACCAAAGCAGGTTTGTCCTTGCCCTCTATTCCTTTTCAATAATCTTCTCTCCAAACTTGAGAAGTTCAAACTCTTCCCTCATATGCAAATGCAATACTTTGACAGGTCTTCCTTGAATAAAGATAATGATATGACCACTTATGGGACTTTTGTGGATGTGGACCCTCTTCATGAGAAGCTGTCATTGAGAAGCTTGGTAAGTTGCAATTTATGAAGCCATAAGTTGCACAAACTCTATTCAAACGTGGAAAGTCAATTTCTATGGATTGTAGTGGCCCGCAAAAAGTTGCTTTCACAGAAACTTGCGACAATTAATATACAAAAAATAATAATTAAATTATACACACACACTCACACACACAAAATCTAATTTTGTTCACAGAAAAATTTAATAGAACCGATATGGATAAAAGAAAAAAGTGATGTGCGTAAATACTCATTAAAAGTCAAAAATCATGGCTACAAAGATTTTCATCTTTAGTTTTTTTTAAAAACTGCTCTTTAATCTTCCTTCTAAATTGGTTAGTCACCGTTACTAATAGATGTGTTCTAATCATGATTATGATGTACCAAATACCAAGATAATATTTTTGTCTTTATAGTTCTAGTACGACATAGTACCAATAATAGCTCCTTGTCATGTGTTTAAATATTTTTTGACAGCTATGTTTTGATTGTAGTCTGTAGAGCATCCATCTAGTTCATTTTCAAGTGCCACCATCCTCAACAATCTAAAGTCACTTAACTTCTCCATTTTAGCTTCTTTTTCTTCTTCTTTTTTATAATTTTTTTGGGTTTAAAGAGACTCCATAATACATACTAGAGAAGCTTTCAATTTCTTTATACTTGTTTTCTTTGCATGTTGTCTTTTAGGATCATAAGTAGTGACTAAAACATTACCATATCAACAAGAGGACTCCCTTCTCTTTCCTTTACCCATTTCATCATCTTTGCTTTTTGTCCAACTAATTAATGCATGAGTTTCTCACTTTCACAGATTGATCACTCTGTTGTGGAGAGTTTTGGGGGAGAAGGAAGGGCTTGCATCACATCCAGAGTTTATCCCACATTGGCAATCAATGATAAGGCACAACTATACGCTTTCAATAATGGAACTGCTGATGTCAAGATCACAAGATTGAGTGCTTGGAGCATGAAGAAGGCACAAATAAATGGAAACTAAGCAGAAAAGGGGAGACGGAATACTGGATTCAGAATAATGAACATTCATGATGACAAATTTGTATAATATGTTTAGAGGGGAGAGATAATTTTTCATTTTTAAATTGAGAAAAATATAAAATGTTTATTAGAATAATTAAGGGATAATTGGAATATTATATGATAATCTCCCATTTTATTATTCTCATTTAAAAAAAAATCTCAAATAAGGAAAATGAAAATTTATCCCTCTTTTCCTTTCCCCTCCAAACTCTTCCATAAAAACATACCTTAGTGTTCTTCTATTAGTGCCTCCAAATATCATTACTGTGACATTAATATGCATTACATTCATCTTATACAATATTTGATAAGAAAAGATAATAAAAAATATTACGTTTAGTAAACAATAAAACATTGTCTAGATGTCTGTCAACGTATTTGACCATCTGTTCTCTCGAGTTTAACTACACTTTGAGAATGATCCATGACTTGGCATATGTAATTACTAAGGGTCATCTTTGATCCATATGCATTTCTGATTGTAATAAGGTTTTTCCTTAATAAAGATAGTAAGTTATTGATCGTCCATTCTTACTGTCAATTATGGTCCCACCAAAATTTCATCGAGCTAGTATGTGCATCATGCAGTTACATAAAAGCATAAGTGACCTGTTTACCAAGCAAAGAAAGCAGCAACATGAGTAACAGAAGCAAAAGTAATTGAACTAAAATTTTAACCTGGATCACCTTAACCTTCTTATTTCTCCTTTACAAGTCATCCTCTTCTTCGACACTTATCGTACTCACCATTTGCATTAATTTCTTTAATTGCCCGCAAACCCAAAATATTAATCTTGTAACAACGCAGGTATGCGAAATTTAGAAGACGGCTTTTGTATTAGTACAACTGTTAATGCAATAGTTAATGGATCATTGGATTGATTTTTGGTATGTCAGGTGTCAGAAGTAGAAATTCCTCCAAATAATATTTTTTTTTACACATTATTCTAAAAATCGAACTCAAGTGAGATAAAATCTGATAAAACATTTTTTTGGACATAATCAACCATACAAATACGCAATGCCTGCACCATATATATCTTTACTTTTGCACACTTAAATTAGTTTTCCTTGCAGGATTTCATTGACACTACACAACACTCCATGAAAGAGTCTGAGGCTCCTTTTACGGGGATTAATAGCACGTCTGTTGGAAAGCGTGTGAACGCAAATTTGACCTTCCAAAAATCTAAAACAAAGGCACCTTAACTAATTTTGCGCAACCAAATTGCTGTAGTTGACAATAAAAAATATATTTTAAATATCCAATACCTCTATATGAATTATGAAGTCCTGAATCAAATTGTCCTTAATAAACATATTGTAAGAGTGATATATGTCAATTATTCATTAATAATTATAGGCATGTATGTTACTGTGACTTGAGTTCTGATTTTTTGCACTATTTTTTATCATCAAATTTTCCATCACTTTAATTTGTACACACCAATTAATCCACATATTATACAGATGACCTAATAAATGCATAAGTCCTGTGCACAACTTTCATATAAAAGGTGGTATATATGAATGGAAAAAAATGCACGAATAATTTTTTAAAATGGCATTTCTTTCTGGCAAACTCTACTAACCAATTGCATGATTCCTCATTTGAACACCATGATCCCAGCTTTTACCCAAACACAGACTATTTGGCAAATTTTAAATATTTCGGTAGAACAGGCAGAGCAATATCTGTACAATGTCATATGATATACACAATAAATATGGACAAAGACCCAAATATACACAATAAAAATAAAAGATCAGACAGTAATGATTTAGAATGGTAACTTAAGACTGACATAACCCAGAAATCTACAGTAATTACTACAGTGACTAAATCTATCCAGGACTGTTGCGTGCAACCAATTGCTACTGCTGCTTGCATTCAGGAGGGCGCTCAGCCTGCTGACCTTTCCTAGGTTGGGCCCTTCCACTTTTCTGTAGTTTAGACCAATAAAACATTGTATATAGTAAGAATACTAGTTAGCAAACAGTTCAAGACGGTTCACACAGATACGTAATCAACAAGCAGAATCTAGTTCAAGAATGACACAATATGCCGAATTATGAAATATGTATCCGTACCTTATTCCTGCTCTTCCCTTCCTCTTCCTCATCCTCATCCTCCTCATCTTCCTCGTCCTCATGATCAGCTTCATTTTCATCTTCATCACCATCTTCATCATCATAATCATCACCTTCATCTGCTTCTATATCCTCAAAATCACTCTGTACAGCCTCACCCGTGAACCATGACACAGCATGAGGAAGAATTTTATCCCTGATTGTAGAACTGCAGATGCACACAACCATAAATATATCTCAAACAAAAAAACAAATACTAAGACAACAACATAAACTTTCTTTTGGTAACATCTATCGCCACTAGATTCTGTAAATGTCAACATTTTCTTCCATCGGTCAATTCTTGCTTTATGTTCTGATCTTTTTTGCTTTAATGGATCATGAGAATGAGATATAACGCAAGTATATTTAATGACCTGAATTCATAATTCAACCCAGTATAAACAATTTTGTACTCATAAGTCATAACATGTCAAACCACCTTCCAGTAAATACTTTTAAATGGAAACAATTTACAAAAAGATACAATAACATAGACAAGATAATAAATTCAATAAATTCTAATGCCATCAAGACCAACAGATAGGCTTCACTACTCAGATCAAAGGAATTGGATATATCACTCAAATATTCACCAGTGACCTACCCAATGTCATAATCCTGTTCCATCAAACTCTGGAGCTCTTCAACCTATCCATGCAGGCATCAAAGACAAGAATCACTAAAAATTATTTTACAACTTTTCAATAAATAGATAGAAATTAGAACCTTACAGCATCATCATCAATATCATCATCATCCTCGGGGACCAGGGGAGGGTTGAAAAAGTTAAAGAAACTATCACATTTTTCTGTTTTTGTAATGGGTTTAGCATTCTTTGATCCTTTCCTTGGCTTCTTCTTAAGAACCTTCTGTGTCAAGCTCTTTCCTGGATACCACTCAATCTCCGTTCTACAAAGTAAAACAACATAAGAACATATGCAGAGAGTGAAAACATAAATAAAACCTGACAAATTAACAGACATTAGTTACCCTATTGCTTTCTCTAATATAGGGTCATCATCATCAATCATATGATATGTTTTTGTTAGCACAGGATTTTTGAAATAAGGATTAGAATCAAAAAAGAACTCCAGCTTGAAGCCCTTAGGATTGTCAATTCTACTCCATTTGATATCTTTAAGATACTTGAGGGGCCCTTCATCACGTTCAGTGATCTATTCCAGAAAAAAATCAGATTATGATCCTACAATCACTTCAACGTGTATAAAACATAGAATAAATACATAAATTCCACTACCTCCTCAGCCAGTGTTTCATTAGTCTTCATTGCAGTTAGCCAGAAGTTAGGCACTCCTTTCTCTGAATTGCAAGAATGATCCAGAATATTAACAAAAGGCAATGCACATGACTACATTAGTAAACAAAAGTAATATAAGTTACCTTCTGCAGATCTGTCTTCTGCGTCCACTACTGCTTCATTTGTAATTCCTTCAACCTCAACCATCCCATTGACAATCTCATACCTCTACAGGCACCATAAAACAATTTGAAGACCAAAAATAATGTTATCATTGTGAAGCAAAAACACACTTAATTCAGTCAAAAGAATAGAATGTAGATGGCCCATGAAATTACAAATCCTTTTTAAGAAATAAATTTCATAAATAAATCAAAGAAATCTATATGACAAAATAAATAAGACTCAGTTCAATACCAATCAATGACATACATACCTTTGTGTAAAGTGGTTCATAAAGCTTCTGGTATTTAGCTTCCAATGATGCTCTCTCCTCTAAAAACTTAGCCTCCAACTCATCATGTTGGCTCTGCAAGTTTAACGCCAAATCGGATTTTTATTTCTGTAACTGACCAACGAAAATTGAATATTCTTGCATGAAACTAGAGAAAATAGACTTTCTGTTCATGTGCATGATAAAACCACTCCAGTTACAACAATTCTGGATGCTAGAAAATAAAAATTAACCACAAGTGCTACGGGGGATTAAACAAAAGAAAAGATAGAGACAAGAGAGTTCTACAATACAATTATGTTATTCACTAATGAGACCTAAAGCATTTGAATCTTTTGATGTCCAAAGTATTGCCACATCACATCATGATCAATCACACATTCACACAACCTCAACATATTGTTGAGAGTCTCATGAAAGCTGGACTCTTTTTATCACCAAATTCAGTCAGACACTGAAAACAAAAGAAAATAATTTCCTTCTTAAAGAATGTAAACCTCATATACACATACTCACAGGCAGGTATATCTGAAGTCAATTTCAAGAATCTGTTTCCAGGTTTTCCCCTCCATCCCATAATTGCAGATCTCCTATCCACCTTCCTCTCCAGATTAAGGGTATACATTCACATCCATCTCTCCAAGAAATTGAACCCCAGAAGAATAAACTCAATGCTTACTATTATTGATTATTTTCACGGTTTTCCAAATCCTAAAGCTAAGCCTAAAAAGTTGGCATTGTTAAAACTACAGGACACGGCCAATTAGCCATTCTGATGACAATCCTTTCCAAGTTTAGCACTAGAACTGATAGCTATAACAAAGTGCACTAATTTTTACATGTCGTTAACTACTAAGACACATCCTTGAGAGTATTCTTTGTTATTTAAACAACTACTCCCTACACCTCCCACTTACCCCGTTTCTTCTTCAAGATAAAACTACAACCCAGATCAAGTAAATGCATCCATTTCTTACAGGGTTCAAGTAGACACAACTCCATCATTCCAACACAAGGGTTAAAAAGATGAAGGAAAAGGAGGGCAGGGTGAGCAAAACATTCAGCGGATTAAATTCAAGATTTTTTGTAACTAAATAACCTGGATATCTGTATCATTGGAAATAAAATAATTACAATTAGCGCACACATGAAAACACAAGGCCACGAGAGCCAAAGAGATGGCAGTGGCACCAAACCTGCAGATCTCTGAGAACCTCCACGCGTTTCCTGATTAAGGGTGACAGTGTCTCTAGAATGTTCACATGCTGTCCGGCCAAGAGCTGAAGTTTATCCTGCATAAACAGTAAATATTGCAAAAATTATATATATATATATATATATATTTAAAATCTATTGCAAATTTATGCAACTAATCATAGTGACAGAAAAACTTTAGTTCTGCAATCATCATTGATTATGTTATAACTTATTAAGGTTACCTTGAGTGCATTAACGAGACCAGCACGATCCTCGGCACTAAGAGCTACAGACAACGAAAAATTCGAATTTAGAGCTTGTTTTCAATCAATTAATTAATAAAAGAAATTCTAATAGTGAATTAAACACATACTAATTGACAAAATTAAGCTGATTAGAAAAAGGAAAAGTGATGAATTCAAACACAAAATGGCACATAAATTCGGGATTCCGGTGAAAATTACCGGCGGCGGCAGCGGGAAGAGAGGCGTCAAGATCGCACGTGTTGAAGGCATCGTTGTTGTGGTTACTCATTGGTGAGAGGGTGTTTGGGAGGCAAGAAAGTGGAGAAGGAAAGTGGGAGAAAGGGAGAGGAAGTGGAGGGACAAGTAGAACAAAGACACTTCTTCTCTTTTCTTGATTCTCTCTCTCTCGCTCGCTAGAAAAGGAATTTCGGTTTTATACTCTGTCTACGCAGTGGGGAGTGACACGTGCGGGTGAAGAGGGTCCGAAGCACGGGCTAATAAGTTGTTGAAGAAGTGAAGCGGTGCTCACTTCTCACACTTGTTTTACTTTTTTGGCCTTTGTAAGTTACAACTTCAGAGAGAGTTATTGAACGTTATTATTAAAAGTTTAAATCAATAAGCCATTTATCATTATTTATTTTAGTTTCATTAATCAAGGAGTTGATGAACTTGATGGAAGAGTTTGAATAGGATGAAATAGAAAAGTAATTTTTTATTTTAAATAATATTTTTTTATTTAAGAAATTTTAAAATGAGAGATTATTATATAAATTTTTAATTTTTTTTAGATTAAATCACAAATTTTATCCTTAAAAGATTGAAATCTTGTCATATTAGTCCCGGATTGATGTTAATGGTAATCGTAACTCTAAGAAAACTATTATGTTAGTCTAGTTAATCCAATCGTTAAATGACTTTCATTTTAGTTAACAAAAATGCACATGTAACACGTTAAGTTCTTAGGTGACAATTACATTTTGCATACATGACACGTTAACAACAGATAAAAGACCAAAATCCCTAATTTCTCTCTTTTCCTCCTATTTCCTTTAGTCTTTTCTTCATCTTCATCTTTTTTGAAGTGAAATAGAAACAAATAATGGGTGGGGGAGACATGGGTTTCGTGAATGGACACTCAGAAAACCCACATTTGTCTAATGTTAGCTGGACTAGTAGCAACTCTTCATTGGGGAAAGGCCCTCACAATAGAGTAGGTGGTCGAAAGATGTGCTGGTGTGAGAAGAAAACACTTTTGCTTACTTAAAAAAAATCCTCAAAATCCTAGTAGAAGTTTCTTTAGGTATCTATCGTACAAGGTAAATTTCTGGTTTTGTTGTTGTTGTATTATGCTAAGAATTGAGTCTAATAATTATGTAGACTAACTAAAATTACTGGATTGCAGGATGAAAAATTGTCATGTGGGTATTTCTCTTTGGGTTGATGGTGGCAGTGATTATGCAGGTATAAGTGAGAATAAAGTTCCATGTGCATAAGTCAATATGAAGCTTGGAAGAAAGATTCTGAAATTGGAGATTGAAGTTAAGAGACTAAAACACATTGTTATTGTATTAAATGTACTTATGGGTTTTTTTTTTCATTATGTGTAGTTGGGTTTGTATTTGGATTTTGAAGTAGTACTTTAGGTAGTTGAGTTTGTGTTTATGTAATGGAAATGACAATGTAGCTATCTTTAACTATTTTGAAATGACTTATCATTGAATGTAACGAATTATAACTTTTTCCCCAATGTTGGTGTTGTTGCAAACTAGAAACTAAACCTGTAGTAAGCATGCCAAATATGCTTATTCCAATGATGAGCACAGTAAGAAAGATGAAATAGCATAAGTGGTGCTGTAAATAATATAAAATGAACTTTCATAAATGAAATTGCTTAGTAGTACATAATGAACTTCTATGAAAGTGTTGCATATATAAAATGGAATGCAATGAAATGGACAAAAATGAACTAATATAAAATGAACTTTCATAAGTTGAACTTTCATTAAAATATATATTTTGTCCTCAAAGTAATTGTGTACATCCTAAAATGACAATTACTAATTGTGTATAACCCAAAAAAATGTCACTGCATATTGGCACATGTTCATATCTTCTTTGGTTTAGTTGGTTTTAGCCCAAGTGTTTGCATGAACCTCATAAACCTTGTTGTAGTGGCCCTATTTGCTACTTGTAGGGCTGTCAAACGGGTTGGACCGATTCGTTTAGGCTTGCCCGCGACAGACCAGGTCAAAATTGTTCGCATTTAAATGAGTTGTAAATTAGCTAACTTGACTTGTCTCACATAAACTCACGGGCCAAAACGGGCCAGCCCGTGAAACCTTTTTTTTCTTTGTAAACTTTGAAATAAAATTAAATTTAATAAAAAAATTTAAATTTAATAATCTAAAATCAAATATTACATTACATAGACATAGTATTGAATACTTTAATCTCATTTAAAGGGTTAGGGAGAATTCAAATAAATAAATAACATAAACTTACGGAGTTTGACGAATGTGCTTGTATGTGGGTTGTGTCATTTTTAGCCTGTACATTACATAAAATTTGTACTTTTGCTTGAGAAAAAGAGTGTTTAATTAACTTTTAGGTTTTTAAATTGATTTTTTTTGTACAAATAAATTGAAACTTTTTTTAAAAAAAATAGTTATGTGGGCGGCCTGCGAACCCTACGGGTTGGCCCGTTTAACTCGCGTGTTAAACGAGTCGATTCAAAATTATTCGTGTTTTTACGGGTCACTAATTTTGAAACCTGACTCGCATAATTTTTGCGGGTAAACGAGTTAGTTCGGCTAGTTTGGCCGGTTATGACGACCCTAGCGACTTGCATGGTTTCTTGACTAACTCCATGGAATGCTTGTGGTGTTGGAGGCCTAACAGGTGGTAGCCTAACAGCAGGTGTGTGAGGAAATGGACCTACATCAAGTGGAGAAGGAAATGGGCCAACAACAGGGCCTTCGGGCTGTGAGTCAAGGTGTGACTGTGACACGTCAATCTCACATGGTTCGGCTCCTTGTTGTGGTGTTGCATTACATCTTGCCCTCTGATTCTTTTGTTTGACTGTAGGTAATCTTTTGCAGATCCTTGTATTGTGGCCTATGCCACCACACTTGAAGCACTTAATGTCAGCATAAGACCTCTTAAGTTTGTATAGATTGACAAGTATATATTTGTCATCCTTTTGTCTTTGTTTCTTTGGCCTTCCAGTAGGCCTCTTGATAGTTGGTGGGGTGAGTGCAGTTTGGTTAGTCTTGGTCCATGTTGACCAGCAGTTGGTTGCACAAAAATATTCATAAGTTGCATTAAAATAATGCATAGTTAGCCACCCATGCACATAATCTTCAGGCTTGTGGTTCTTGTAAGCAATTGATGCTACAACATATCTACAAGGCATGCATGTGAGTTGCCAAAACCTACAAGTTGCATTAAAAGAGTGCATAGTCAGCCATCCATGCACATAATTCACATCGTTTTTTGCTATGTCATGGTATCTCATTTGCCACGGTGGCAGTAAACTTTCCAGTTATGATGAATGACTCCCACATCAATGACTTAACATGCCGCATGGGCACTTCTATTAACTAAAACAGATGTCACTTAACGATTGGATTAACTTGACTGACATAATGGTTTTTTAAGGATTATAATTACCATTAACATTAATCACAAATTAATATGACATGAGTTTAATCTTTTGAGAATGAAATTGGTGATTTACTCTATTTTTATATTTTATTGTTATAAATATATTATAATTTTTTAATTTAAAAATAAAAAATTCCTTCTTATCTCTCTTTTCTTTTAAATTTCTCTATCTCAAACATATTAGTGGTTAAAGAGGTGTGTATTGTACCTTGACTATGAAAATTTAAATTTTGTGTCAGCACCTTAGACAATTAATTAATTAATTCTCCTAATACTATGTTTGGATGAGGGGGAAGATAAGAAAAGAAAAGGAAAAAATAACACGTATCATTGTTTAGAAGATTTTTAATAAGGAAGGAGGAGAGAGAATGAGAAGGAAGTATTTCCTCTTCTTCCCCCCTCCCAAAAAAAAAGCTCTAATGCTATGTTTGGGAGAAGGAAGAGGTAAAAAGGAAAGGAAAGGAAAGGGAAAGGAAGTGATTGAGGGGGATTTCATTCCTCTTATTTAGATGTTTAAGTAAAAAAAATGAAAAATTTCTCTCTTTTTATTTAGAAGTTAAAATTAAAGTAGAGTGAATAAATAAGTTTTAAAATTAAATTTTAAATATAGCCCTTATGTTGTTAATCTTATAACATAAATTCAAGGTATATATGTAATTTAATATATATTTTATTAATAAATGAATCATTTCTTCCTCTTTATCCATCAATTTGGAGGAAAAGAATTTTGAGGCTTTAGTTAAAAAAACATTTAAACTAGAGTTAGGGACATTTTTTTCCTTCTCTTTTCCCTCCATTTTCTCTCCTTACCCCATCTAAATAATATATAAAAATCTTCATCTTTAAATTTAAATAAGAGGAAATGAGAGTAAAATAATCAAAGTAAAATAATGAGAATATACAAGGCCAAAAGTAATCTTGCCTTCCATTTTCTGTGTAGTGTTGCATTTTGATGTAAATAAAACTTGAACTTACAACTTTTATTTAAATCCCACCACCAGAGTTATGCCCAACTTGAATGCTACATTTATTATCTGGGATCCAAATTTTGTTTCTGATATGCTGATCATATAGAGGCCTAAAGCCATTTGAGCAAGTTTGGGGTCTAACACAAGCATACGGACCCAATTGTTGTTAAGTTTGGTCTCCAATGGAGAAAATTATCAATTTGATTACTCATCCTCTAAATCTCTAACCTCTTTTATCTAATAGCTGAAACTGCCACAATTAAACGGTAACAATCATCAATGAAAAAACAAAATTGAAGCATAACGATTTCATTTGAAGAATGGCCTGTTGTATACACACAAATAAATGAGAAAAGATACTTGCACATACTACTACATGAAATATGTATACAATTTGAATCATTAAAAAAAGTTATGATAAAACCAAAGTGTTATTCAATAACTTATTTGAGAATTTGAGAATATATAGAATATGTAAGTATAAATTTATACAAATATCATTACTCTAAATTAACATGCCCCTTTTGAAAAAGAAAGATTATAATCAGGGAATTATCCTCACAACTTCCCACTAAAGATAGATTTTAGAAAGGAAACTTACATAGTATTTGGTTGAAGAGAAATGGAGGGAAGGGGAGGGATTATTTTAAATTTTATGTGTTTTGTTCAATTGTTTGGAGGAGAGTGGAGGGAAGGGGGAGCAAAATCCCTCCTAATATAGTGTTTGGTTATAGGAAAATGGAGGGGAAAGGAGGGAAGGAGAGGAGAGAGATTATTTTAAATTTTATGTGTTTGGTTTAATTTTTTGAAGGGGAGTGGAGGGGAGGAGAGGGAAGCAAAATCCCTCCTAAGTCATTTTTAGCTCCCCTCCAAAAGTGAGGAGATTTGGAGGGGAGAGAATATATGTTAAAAAATAGACTAAAATATCCTTAAATTAAATGTTATATTAAATGTTATAATTGTGTAAAAAGACAAATTTATACTTTTCCTCCATTAAAATCCCTCCTCTCCCCTCCTCTAATTAAATATACACAAAATTAAACTCCCTTCCTTTCCTTCCCCTCTTCTCCTTTGAACCAAACAGACCATAAGTCAATTTTAACTCCTCTCTAAAAGTGGGAAGATTTGGAGCAAAGAGAATATATATTAAAAAATAAACTAAAATATCCTTAAATTAAATGTTACATTAAATGTGATAATTGTGTAAAAAGATAAATTTATACTTTCCCTCCATTAAAATTCCTCCTCTAACCAAACATATACAAAATTAAAATTCTCTCCTTCTCTCCTCCTTTAAACCAAACAATCCATTAGAGATAATAATAGTTATAGGGCAAAGTATATTTCACATGTCACCAAGGTAGGAAAAAAAGGTCTTTGAAAAGCCACAAGACAAAATCATTTCCATTATGAATTTATTTGCATATATCACATCAGTCATACATCGTGAAAAATGTGCGTTTTAAAATAATATCATCTGATAAATTTAGCTCTAATCACATTATAAATTAATGATAATGATAGTTACTTCTGTGTGATTCCGCATACTGAGGCATCGACAGAGAAAACAAATATTATAGTTTTAAAATATAAAATTTGGAAACAAAAATTTGTACTAGGCATTATAAAAGTAACCCTGCATTTTTTATTTTTGTTTCAATACCGGACGCTTTGTGACATTTATGATAATGTGAAGACAACATTTATGATAATTTTAGGTAACCAAAAAGTTTGGCAGCATATCACCAACCTCAAAAGCCGCAACAAATCATTAACTACAGTAAAAATTTATAATAATATTATAAATTGCGTAGCAATAGATGTACCATGAATTTAAATCAGAGTGATAACTAATATGAACAAATGACCCAACCAAGTGAGCCAATAGAGGTCGGCAAAAATAACGTTTTCATAACAGAAGAGAAATGATATCATAATCATAAAATAGAAAAAGGCGTCCAAGCGTAAATAATCATAGAAAAAAAAAACATTTATTTAGATTGAGGCAACTATTAAAATGCCCCATGAAGCAATAACACGAGGTTAATCCCGTGAATTTTCCCAACATTCATACTTTAATCCACAAAAAATTACACAGCTTTTCTTAGTCATCTGGGACTAAATTTCCAACCAATGTTTCGGTAGAATGTGAGAATTGTACTCAATCGAAATCAGAAAGGTAATAAGCTGCAAGGCAAGTAATAGGATGAGCAGCCCCTGTAGTAATATAATAAACATGAAAAAACCAGGCAATACATATAGCAAGAACAAGGAAACGAACAAAGAAAACATCTAATAAATGCCTCGAAAAAAATGACAAAATGGAGCCTTACAGTAGTTACTTGCTAACTATCTGCATCCAAATGTCTAAAGTCTTTCTAATCGTTAATAAATATGTCATCCTCTTCTATAGGATATGTTCCTGTAGTGGTGTTGACAGTTTGGTTATATATTTTACGTCCTTTTCCAACCTTAAGTTATAAATATCAGTGGGCTAAAGTCAGAATTAGCTTCAGTCACTGCTCTAGTCTGGTGCTATTCATACTCCATACCCAGATGGTCCTTTTGCCTACGTTTCCGACTACCCTTCTTTCTCATTTTCTCCTTTGGTATTTCTTCAAACTGCTCTGTTAAACATTTATGCACAACATTTTTAACCTCATCAAGCAAATCTCTATTATAAGAATCCAACCCTTCTGTTGAGACTATATCTGCTATGTTTGCAATTTCCCTCATTGCAGTAACCTGTAAAAGTATGTAGTAGTCAAGTATACGTAACATACCTACATTCAAGTTAAAGATAAGTAATGATAACTAAGCAAAGACTTACTGTTCTCTGATACTCTGACTCTAGGGATGATGTGCCTCTTCCAATATATTTACGAGTAATCTTCTGGTACCACTGCATGTACTCACACTCATCTGCAATGTCACCACCTTCAACAATATGAAGCCAACGCTCTGACCATTCTTTGAAAGCCAAGTCCATTTTTCCCATCAAGTCTACCCCATGATCCACTATTCGACTCTTCCTCTCCCACCGTTGCACATCTTTTGGGATTGTTTGATGCATGCCAAATTGCCTTAAGCAACGATCTGGAAGGTGTCTTTCTGCCTTATCAAAACACAATAGCATAGTCCTAGATGCCCGTAAAATCAGACTAGTTTTTATATCTTCTGGTATGGCTGTACAGTCCATATCCTTGTAAGGAAGCCACTGGACCTGTGTATTAACACTAAAGAAGATTTATTCTTTTCTTCTATATAATTCATCAAATAAGCCATATTATTAAGACTTACATCGCAAGGATTAAGTGAATCCAAAGCCTTTCTGTAGGACACTACATTACATTTCGTCCTAGAACCACTTTTCCCTTTCCATTTAAGCACAAAGGGAAAACAATTATTATCAGGTTCTTGATTAAATTTTGGCTGTCCAACATTGAGGCGAGAATAACTCCAGCACTAAAAAGAATACTATTCAGTCAGTATTCAAACTGAAAGCCAAAAAAATTACAGAAAAAGCAAAAGGATAAAGTAACGTTTGTAACCTGTACTAGAGTTAAACAGCCACTAATGGTGCTTTGAGATTTAAGGGAGGCGTTACCGAGTGCTCTATATAAAAATGCCAATGCTCCTGCACCCCAAGCAAACTTCCCAGCCTTGTCAAAGTTTTCAAACAAAGAAAGGTACATCACAGGGACTTTGTTCCCAGTTGTTGTAGAAAATATTGTACTGCCTACTAGATATAGAAGGTAAGCACGAGTACAGCACTCAATTTCTTCCGGTGGTGCATCTTCAGGACATTCAGAAAAGAACTCCTTCAGCCAAGTAAGCTTCACCATTCCACCATTCAGGTCCTCTGGTACTCTCCCTAGTAATTTTTCACAAACTGAACTTGGTGCACTTATTGGACCTATCACAGGTTCTCCATCAATAGCCAATCCAAGTAATAGTGCTACATCTTCAAGGGTTATTGTCATTTCACCAAGAGTCAAGTGAAAGCTATTCGTTTCTCTTCTCCACCGCTCGACCAAAGCCGCTATCAGTGCGTTGTCAAGACTCATAGCAGGAAGTAATCGTAGGTATCCAAAACCAGCCTTCTCAACAAACTTAATCTGTTCAGGTGTGAGCTTCCACTGATCAAGCATTGAAGTGTGTTCATGACATCTAAGCACACCACGCTCCTGTGGATTTGGTATGAATAATATTATATGATGATATCCAATAATATGAATATTGAAAAAATTCATGTGACATAACAGAAATTATAAACAGATAAAGAAAATCCACCCACCTGCCCATCCCAAACTGCTGAAGAAACATGATTATCTTGATCATAAAGTACATGATTATCAATTGGCCCAGGATCTTCATTGGGCTCCATTTAGGAAAGCAGCGGGAACTGTCCAAAATACAAGAATACCAAAAAGAGATAACTAAGAATTAGCCCCAATTTTTCATGCTGTAGCAACTTATTAAACTCGCTTCCATTCTTCATGAAGCAAAGATAAAATGACACTTGACAAGAGCATAACAAGATTACAACTAATTGTTTCAGAGCTGACCTTCAGACCAAGTGTCAGGTTGAACTCTGTTTTGCCAATTGGAATTTGCATCAGATTAACTTGCATATACTGTTGAGCCATGTTTAAGCTAGCATGATTAAACTTGCTTCTACAAAACTAACAGCCAAAAGCCCTTTCTTCCAACTTATCCCACTATTTTGCACCACCTTGATCTAAGAGAAAATTTTCACATTTAGGATATAAACCTTGGACTACTATCACTAAAAGCTTAAGCAACGAGAAACATAATTCTGCTTCACAAATATATGTCTACTACAAATATGCACCATAACATTATCACTGCATTTCAATTAAAGCAGTTTCTATAGGGGTTTATTTCTTTCTCTTGCTTTTTTTCTTATCTTAAATTTATGTCTAACAAAACAATGGAAAGAAAATGAATTCAAATTCTTTTTGGCATTATTGCTTTCCTTTTACCTGTAGAATAACCATATAGCCACAGGGATCCATTTTTCATGGTTACTGCAACATTCACTACTATAGAGCATCGCTAGTCTTATATAGTTGCCAAATAGAATTTTCCTTTAAGTTTGTTGGGCACTTTGCCATTACAAATTATGCCCAAAGCATTTTTTCATTTTATCCACCCAACTTGAATCTTATGTGCGACATTCCCATCAATCTCCCTCTCTCCATCACTTTGTAAGATAGATCCAAGATACCTAAACAGTGATCCCCAATTTTCACCTCCAAAACATTGCTAACTCGTGTCTTGCTAAACTTGCATTCCTTGGGAAGCTCTTGCTAAACTTAGGCTACAGCCTACCTTTCCCATCTCCTCCCCAGGTCCTAGGACCTCCTATGTAACAAAAAAAATGGCCAAATTTAACCCGGACCAAGGATAAAAATTCCTACAAGTTGCTGGTAAGGTAATTAATAAAGGCGTAACATAATCCTCACCAGGGCAGGGGCTCACGAAACTTAAAAAGTTAAAATAAACTGCGTGTCTCTCCAAAAACACTAATAATTCCAAGTCCAAACCTCCTCAGTTCTCTAAAGTATAAAGTGTCGATTGCCCATTAAAGAAAGCCTGATAATTTTCAACACACGTCTTTCCTTTTGAACACTAAATCACAAATACCCACCAACCCAGGACGTTTTTCTCGACCCCAATGGATACAGGCAATCAAATTCCCAAAATCCAAGGCAAAATGAAACACCCACAACCAAAGATCATTAATTTATGCAATACATTGATACAGGAAACATAGAGAGAGAGAACCTGAAGGAAGGTGTAGCTCTAGTCCACGCAATACCGTCCTGGTCGATGATGGTAGTGAGTGGCAGAGACGATGAGATGGCAACCGGAACTGGGGAAGAAACTGGATGGAGTCACGGAGTTTCGGAGAGAATGAGGAACCAAACTCAACGCCTAAATACTAAATATATATTATAAAGTTTTTATGAGAATAAAAATCTATTTGGAATAATAAGTGGTGGCTCACTCGGTTTCACCTTTGCTTACGCCAATCACATGATTTAGGTTCAAATTTAATATATTTATGTTGACAAATAATTTGTAATTTCACAATAAATTTTTAATAAAATTAATATTTTATACCTTGAATTCGGAACGAAACTTCTCCTCACTTAAATTTTTTATTATAAAAAAAAATGATTTGAAGATTACTGTTGTTGGCAGCGGCTGTCACTTTATCTGTGGCCACCCAAACAAATTGGGACATGGGAGTACGGAGTACTAGTGGAGATGAGCGAGGATTGAGGGACTTTTTTTTTCTTGGTTCGTCGAAAAAACCAAAATTAGAGGAATATACTGTACATCAGAAAAACAATCAACAGAGTAAAATAATTTTGTTCAATATTGATATATTCTTCTTCCTTTTCATATATTCAATAAAATCTTTTTTTAAAAAAATTTCACTATTGGCACAACTATTATAGTTACAAAAACAATTACACCTTTTTGCTTTGTATTGAAAATACATAATTATAATTATTTTATTTTTGTGATTATATAATTATAACCTTATTATTATTATTTATTCAAAAGTTTAAGGTGATTATATATTGTTATTTTTTTAACATTATTTATTATGTGTACCACACCATATTGACGAAATGTGACTTTCACTATTTTAAGACAAATTACATATCTTCAACTAATAAGTTATATTTTTTGTCAAAAAAAAAATCTAATAAGTTATACAATAACATCCACCGGCCGTGTTAGAGTCCAAAAACATTAATTATCATTAAATTTAAGATTTTGCATAAAGATTAAGAATAAAATACAAAAGACTTTTTAAACTTTGATTGACGTGTAATTTATCTCTTAAATTTTAGAAGTAAAAAAAAAAGTAAACTATTTGTGCAAAAAAAAAAATCTTTTGTCCATCAAGCTTATCCAAATCTAAAACCCGCAAAGAAGAGAGCAATACTGAAAACCTGTACTCTTCACCTTTTATTTTTCATTTTTCAAATTAAATTTTATTAAATAATGGATAAAATTTTATCATGTATAAAATGTAAATAAGTAACATTCTTTTTTATAATTATGATATAAAAATTTGAGTCTATAATCTCCTTCGGACGATTCAATCCTCTTAACACAACTTTTTTTTAAACTCAACCTCAACTAACCCAGTATATAGTTATTTATTTTCAACATATGGATATTGTTTTGTTTGTCCCCATCATGGCATCAAATCGAGGGGTAAAGTGGGCACAGCTGTAGATGTTGGGGATAAAAATTTGATAATCCTCCACGAGCCTCACTTGGTTAATCAGTTTCTGTTTCAACTTGAAACTGAGGAAGCCGCAAAAGGCTCAGCGTTCTTCTTCCCAAGTGGTATATACAAGTGATCCAAGTTATGCTAGTCAAAGTGTTAAAAAGGGATCAATGTTAAAAAGGTTGCACGTAAGTACTGAGAAAATGAATTGCCATATGAATCCTGCATACCAGGGTCCTGATCAACCTTCCCAACTATGTGAAAAAGGGTTGAAATTCTGAAGGTGTGGTGTTGCTATTCCCGAAAAGAAACTCTTGAGAGATATAAAATTATTCATGAATTTTTACTTAATAATTTAAGTTTTTAAGAAAATTAATTCTTAATATGATATCAAAATCCTTATAAATATAATGGGCCTATACATTACCTAGCTTCCACCAGTGTTATCACTTATCAGGCATATGTCTTAAAATCTAGTTAATTAGTTGCTGGAAGTGTTGTTCTGGCTTTGTGCTTTTCTTGTGTTAGAATTGGTTCAAAGGCCACGTCTTTAGTTCTGCCTCGAGGCTTCTTCTGTTTAAAGGTTTGTCTAGGTCTTATATTCCCATTGCTTCTGTTTCCCTGGTAGTTGGCTACTGATAAAAATTTCTATCTTCAAAGGAATGAACTCCTCTAGCTATAGACCTACCATGTTTAGTCGTTCCAACATCAACTCTGCTTTATCCTCAACATCTAAACTAATTTGTTGATTTTTCTTCTTTGTACTATATGTTATTTATATATAAGTTTTTATGTAAAATTAATTTAATAATGGATGTATCTTTCGCAATTCTAATTTCTCTATTATTACTCTTCTTTAATTAATTAATACCTTTTATTAAATAATAATTTCTTATTTTTAATCAAATCAGCTTCTGCTAATAAAAGTTAACTTAATTGATAAATTATATATAAGTATTATTATAAGCAATCACAGAAACTTATATCATATTTTAACTTTGTAATGAGACAATTTTTTTTTTTTCCTAAACTTTTTTCAACAAAATAAAACACAAATACTGAAAATTTTTTTTAAGGAAAATAATGTCATAGTAAGCGTTAAAATTAAATAAGGTGTATATAGTGACAA
This sequence comes from Styphnolobium japonicum, assembly GCA_023212625.1. NCBI lineage: Eukaryota > Viridiplantae > Streptophyta > Magnoliopsida > Fabales > Fabaceae > Styphnolobium > Styphnolobium japonicum. The sequence continues at coordinate 4,029,177 of JALBWW010000007.1, read as the reverse complement.
TAAATAGTGATTATCTTGAATATTTGACAACTAGCATCTTATATAACAAAATTAAAACTGTTTTATACATAAAAAATTATATACTTAATACTTTAGGGAGTCGTACTTTAAACTATTCTTTTCTTTATTATGTAAATTTAATGGTGTGACTTTTTGGTTTGAAGATCTGCTTTGGACGAAAGAGGGGGAGCGCAAAGCGAGTGGCGTGAACTTGGCGATGATCCCAAACAATCGTTAGCTGCTGCTACATGTAAATATGCTGTCTCCTTCCTTATTTATAATCTGAACCTCACTGACATGATCTACAACCACACCTCCAAATTCGAAGGCCAATCCTCCTTCCAATCCCATGAAAAAAGAATATTTATTATTCTTTCATACATTCACTATTGCTACTAATCATGTTCTTAGGTCATTATTTAACAAAAAGTTTGAACAAATTTGCCATGACATGAGATAACTGATGAGCACTAATTAATCATTTTTGGGAAAACTTATTAAGTAGTAACTGTTTATTACAGATAATTTATTAAATATTAAATATGTGTAAAGTTATATAAATCATATTATAAATACATTAATATCTAAAAAATATTCTTAAATATGTCAAATAAAGTAATACAAACCTAAGAATTTCTTCTTTTTTGGTTGTATCCTCCATACATCATAGATTCATAGCGACAACCCCGCTCCGCGACATGCTACTCCTTTGAATGCCTTTCACCTTCCTCAGTTTCACCCTTTCAGCCCGACCATGACCACGCCACTTGCCACCTCTCATTCTTTTTTTTGGGTACATAATGAAGTGCATCAATAATTAAATATATAAGGTCAGAAGCAGAGAGGTGTCAGAATGTCTCATAAGTGTTTTGAAATGTTGGATAACTCTTGAAAATTAGTTTGGAAGTTGCAGCAGGGCTACACCACGGTGTAACTTAGTGCTCGCCACGGCATGGAGCCGCGCCCTGGCACAGAATAGTCTACGTCAGCAAGGAAGCTTCGGCCAAGTTTGATCTTAGAGTCCCAAAGGTTGAGTGCTGCGGCACGAATAAGTCTTACAGCGGCGCGGAGTTCTACTATATAAATTATATTTTCTGGTTTAATAAAACAGTAGCTTAAACTTTCACAGGGAGGCAGAGGACGAGATAAACTTGTGAGAGGCATCAAAATAAAGTTATTTTGAGAGAGAAAACCATTGAGAGGTTAAGATTGTTAAGGTAGGAAGAGTTTAAAATAGTAGATATATTGAAAGCTTGATAGGAGGTTGTTCATATTGGCAAGCTTGATATAAAACACTTGTAATCTTGTTCTAATCTTAATTGATGATCTCTAATGCTAGATGCATGCTATATTGGTTGAACCAGAGTAAATCTTGTGTGTTGTTTCTCTTTACTCTTTTTTAATCTTTCTAATTTTTGTTATTTTGCATTGTTGAGATTGATTTCTATATAACATTTCTATTTTTGCATATATGTGTTCGCTGTAATTACTTGATGTTTACAAAGTAGTATAATCACAATATGAGGTTTTATTAAAAATTTGAAGAGGCAAAAACAAGTACTTAATATAACAAAAATTAATATATTAACAGTAAAATTTAAAGTTTTGTATATTTAACATTTAAAATATAAAATTAATTGAATAAATAAGACTAAATAAAAAGATAATTATCTAAATTTAACTAAAGAGCTGCTTTTTGTTTTTAATTTTCATCAGATGATATGTCATATAGCTAAAGCTCGACTATAATGCAGTACGGACAATTCATTTTCATTCTTTTATTAAAAGAAATTGCAATAAAATTAATGCACTACATTCTAGTAGAACTTTTAATTGATTTGTTGATGAATGATAAATTGAACTTATTTATAGGTAACTAGCAAAATAAAATATGGGAGTCATGTTTTTTTTCCCTTTCTTTTTCCATCGTGTTTGAGGTGCTCTCCGCCCTATTATGCTCTGCCACTAATATGGAAAGATTTATTGTGATTTTGAGAGTATGATTCTTCTTGATTCAACACACAAGCACACATCACACAAAAGTATAATTGATGTAATGACTATTTTTTAATAGGTAAATATTTTAATAATTATAACTCCTTTTCAACTTATTCATGAAATTTTATTTTTATCACATATTTTTTATGAAATATAATTTTAAGTGAAAAATGTTACTTTTTCAATTAAATCAAACATAATATACGACATGCATACATAACATGACCTTACAGTTATAAAAACAAATTTTTTTTATTACTTAACCCCTTAAAAGTTTTATTTTTTTATCACTAAACATTCATGCAGTTTGGTTTTAATTTAACTAAAAAATTAATATTTTTATTTAAAACCAAACAACGTGAGGTTAGCTAATAACAAAAAATCTTTAGCAAGATAAGTTGAGAAAAAATTATACTTGAAGGGGCTAAAATAATTTTTTTAAAATTGAGCAAGTCCTTACAAACGTTATGAAATTGACTAAACTTAAATAACACAAAAATACAACAAAAAACATAATAAAATTCAATAAAACAGTTGTTAAGTTTTAAATCAGTTTTTAAATACTTATCAACCTTGAGATAAAATAAATTTTTTGTATCTTCCCTGATAACATGAATACCACACATATGAGATGGCAACATGTTAACTGTTAAAATGAAGTGGTTAATTTTAGTCTACTTTTACTGTAAAATTTATTTATATTATTATTTAATTTAATTATTATAATAATTATTTAAAAAATATAATTTTTTAATAATGTACTAAAATATAATTAAATGAGAATATAAAAAAAACATATTAACATGGATCAAAATTAAAAGACACCGTAATAAGGAGTAGATCACTAGATCTTGACATCGGTATAATAGCTCAATAAAGATATACAAGTTAAAAATTAATCAAACTATGCCCTAACCCGTTTCATTACTGTTCCTTTCTTCATCTTCTTATTGAAGATCCCATTTTTCTCACTCTCTCTCTCTCTCTCTTTCTCACACACACACACACACTGAGTTACCACTTTGAAGTTTGGTGCTTTTCGCTTGTTACCTTTGGGATGTCATTTTCTCTTTACACGTTAGAAGCCGTCTATCTATCTAAAACAAACCCAATTCTTCTTCCTTCCAGGTCCAAGACCAGTCCCATTCTTTTTTCATTTTTCAGCGCTTTATTGCCCTCCTTTTTTTCTTCACCCCTTTCTTCTTTTCTTTTCCTTTTCCTTTTCCTTTTTCCTTTTCTCTATTCTTAGGGTTTTTCAGTCATCCAATTTCCCAATTCCACACCCAACCCCATATCCCAAATCCACCCTCTCCACTAATTTTCCGTTTCGGTTTCACTCAATCTTCTTTCCTCTGCCCATGACGACGTCGTCCAGTTCCGTGAAGAACATGATGCCACCGGGCCTCGTTTCTAATCTGCAAGAATTGCTTCTGAGCAGGAAGGGCGCCGAAGAAGAAGGTGGTGACCCATTCAAGGACAATGCAGAACCCTCATTATCACATTCAAAACCCACTTCTTCTGCTGAGGATGTTGTTCATAGCTCGAACTCGAACCCTATTGTATTGGTCACCAATAGTGATGGGATTGAGTCCCCTGGTCTCTCATACCTCGTTCAAGCTCTTGTTCGTCAAGGCCTCTACAATGTTTATGTCTGCGTTCCTCAATCGTGGGTTTCCATTCTCTTTTTCTTTTTCTTTTTCTCCCAAAATTTCTCACCTGCTTACTTGGATTACATGATTCAGTAATTTCTCGTGTTGCTGGTTTGTGGGTTCTTTCTGTATTTGGTTATTTTGTTCAAATTTTGGAAATTTTGTGCTGTACCTATCTGTTGGTGGTGCTGTCATTGAATATGGGATATCTTTGTAATTTGTTAGTTCGTAAAATGGTTGCTTTAGGGACAAATCGGTTTCGGGGCACTCTGTGACTCTCAGAGAAACGGTGGAAGTGAGTTCTGCTGAATTTAATGGTGCCACGGCCTTTGAGGTTTCAGGTACGACTTCAATTACATCATTTTTTATTTTTTTATTTTTTGTACTTCTCTGTTGTTTTTACACTTTCTTCCATGGTCCCTAAAAGATACAAACATGGGGTTGTGATCGGGTTTAATTTGATTGGGATCCGAATTTGTTTGAAATCCCTTTTTTTTTTGTTGAGGAATTTAACTTACTGGGTTATTGACTGTTCATCACCCTTCCTCTGTGCTTGTTAGATCCCACATGTATCAAGTTCATGTAAACTTATTGCATAGATGATGTGGATTTACTGGTTTTCTTCTAGATGAGTAGGAAAAAAAATTCTTCATCATCCATGGAAATTTCGGGCATCTAGCTATTGATTTTCATATTATCTTGGCTGTTATGTTACTGATATCATGCATACAGAGTTTGGTAATGTTTATGTGGGTTTGTCACCGTAGTTGTGGCTACTAATACTAGCATAGATTTCTGATTCTTTTCTAATTTATAATTCAGGAACACCTGTGGATTGTGTTTCACTAGCATTATCTGGGGCCTTGTTTTCATGGTCAAAGCCTATGCTGGTTAGCATTTATATCATACAATTGATAGCTATTTGCGTGCTTCTTCTCATAAACAAAGTGCTGAAGATTTATGGATGATAATATGATATAAATTTCAGGTTATTAGTGGAATTAACCAGGGATCAAGCTGTGGTCAGCTCATGTAAGTTGTTCCCTTATGCATAGAGTTAAATTTATAAATCTATATTAGTATACAATCCCCGCCTCCCCCCTATAATATTGCATGTTGGTCTCATTTAAACCTGTGTGTACCCTTATGCATAGACAAAAGTTTATCTATCTCATGCTTTAAAATTCACCAGGTTCTACTCAGGTGTTGTAGCTGGAGCTAGGGAGGCATTATTATGTGGTGTACCATCGTTGTCAATATCATTAAATTGGTATGTTGATTATTCTTTATTTTATCCAGTTTGAACTGTATTTTCCTGCTGGGGATTATGAATTGATTTCATATCGTGCTGCAGGAAGAAGGATGAAAGTCAAGAAACTGATTTCAATGATGCAGTAGCAGTCTGTTTACCATTAATAAATGCTGCTATCAGGGATGTTGTAAAGGGAACTTTTCCCAAAAGCTGCTTTCTGAATATAGAAATTCCCACATCGCCTTTGAGTAACAAGGTCTGCAAATTTTATTATAATTTGATCAAGCATTTTGGTGCATTATGGAAATGCTCTAGGTTTGGGCCATATATTGTAGAAAATCTAGTATGGATGAGATTCTTGACTGATAATCAATTTTAATTTTCTTTACAGTTATCATGTTTGCATTCAGGTCTTTGGGTATAAGTGCTTTGCATTTAGGTTCTGCTTTCAAATCGTTACTTTTCGTTTCCCTTTTTCTTCTTTCCCTTGTTAGGGGGATTTGCCTTTTGTTATAATGAAAGTTGACGTTTATATGTTGGGACTTGTAAGTACTTCCAGAGTATTGAGAAAGTCTCAGAGAAAGGAACCTGAAGAGGCTTTGGTTTTAGTGAACCTTTTGTTTTGGGGTGGGGGTGAAATGTTTGATGCTTTTAGTTACATGATTACGTGTGATTCTTCTTACTTCTCATTTTTTCTTCTCCCCTGGAGTTGATCACAAGTTGCACTAAAACGTAGTGTGTAGGATGGGAATGTTTGTTCTCACATTTTTAAGAGGTTTGAATTGCATAGGAGATGACAATATATATAGAAATATTACCTATATTGATATATGGACTTTTTCTCTCGGAAACTTACTCTTTCTTAAAGAGGATAGTGAAAGTTTGAAATTGTGATAACCTCTGTTTCCTTCCCCCTTCCCCTTTCTTAATTAGATAATACATTTTAGTTTCACTATTCTCATATTTTTGTTCACTTTGATCTGGTTAATTTAGTAAACTATTTTTGGTCCTTGGATTCTAATATGATTCAAAGTATTTCCTGGATGTTTCTTTTTCTGTGATTGGCTTCTTTAACATGGATGCCGTGGTATCGTTTTATTGACAGGGCTTCAAATTGACCAAGCAAAGTATGTGGAGATCCACTCCAAACTGGCAGGCGGTTTCAACTAGCCGCTATCCTGCTGGTCATTTCTTGGCCAGTCAACAAGGCCTTGGTCTTCAGCTTGCACAGCTTGGCCGAGATGCCTCTGCTGCTGTGAGTGTCCTACATAATGTCATTTGTGTGCATTCTGTGTATTCTGAAGGCATTTTAATGCATCTATTGATGCTGATAGTAGAATCTTTCACATCTTGGTGTACTTCAGGGTGCAGCTCGTCGATTGACTACACAGAAAAAGAATTTGGAGATTGTTGAATCAATTGGAGCTGCAGGAAAATCTGATTCCAACAGGGTGAAGAAGTACTTCAGATTAGAGGTAAATGGGAGGGAGGAAAAGCAGAAAACCTAATAAACTTTGCTGTCATCTTGTGAGAATCCTGTTAAAATTGAAGTTGATCTGTTTTTCTATGCTGAGTATGGAAGATAGCAATTCGTAGATGAGAGTATAATAGAAATGGAAATTTGTTTTCCTGAAAAGATTTATTTTCATAATGGGCTTCTACATATTACACATCACATATGATTTAGGATGTTATTTTCATTTAGCGCATTTATATGTTATATTTGTATAGCAATTAAATGATTTTAAGTTGTTTATAGAAGTGAACTTAGCTATACTCTACTTGTATCTGCAGTTTTTGGATACGCAGCAGGAAGATATAGATGACGATCTGGATTACAGAGCACTTGAAAGTGGATTTGTAAGTTGGAGTATTAAATTATCTTTTAGTTTGATTATCTAAAGTGAAATGTATTATTAGTTTTTTAAATTAATATTTTTTGAGTTTAATTTTGATTCATTGTTAAAGTTTTTTTACACTGTCATCCAATCATGTATTGCCAAATCATTAAAAGAGTTTAACTATCACAACAACTACATCAAAAGTCTAACTCTTTTAACGATGTGCAGTATATAATTGAAAGATAGTGTAAAGAAACTTTACATTGACAGTAGACTTTCAAACATTTATTGTGAAACCAACAGTCAATAAATGATTGACAACTCATCTTGAGTAACAAACCCATCAGAGTACCGTAACAACTCTCCATTTTTTTTTATGTTCTCTAAGGGGACATGCAAGCGTCTTTATTGGGCTGTTACTATAAATGCAGCCATGTTTATTTATTTCCTCTGAATGAATCTTACATCTGATTTGGATGAACAGGTTGCAGTTACTCCCCTATCTCTTTCTCCTCATATTGAGACGGATATTCAAATGGCAGCTTCTGATTGGATCTCTTCTGTGTTTCCTAGTGAGCAATAAACTCGAAGTTCAGCATGCTTGTGTACATTTGCGATTTATGATAATTCTTTTTCTTTTTTCATCCTTAAAGTCAAGATGGAGCAGAAGCGGTAGTCACACCAATTCAATAGTTGATATCAATCTGTCTGTTCTTTTTTGGTGTAACATTTTTTTTATTCCCATCTTCATTGTTTCAGTTCCTTTGTTCGCTTAGTTATTTATGATGTGAAGCAAATGCTTCGTGTAATCTCCTAGGCATATTTTAAAAAAATGCCATTTCGCCTGTTTGTAACTTCAACTACTAGCAAAACACTGGAGCAGTTGTAATTTTCCACTAAATTCTTCGTTTGAAGATAGTAAAGCTTGGTTTGAGGTTTCTTAGAATGTGCTCAGATTTCTAGCAGTTGTCTATGTATGGGGCTTGTCAGAATATCCCAACAGCTACTTAATACCGGAAAAGAAAATAAGAGGAGGCAGGAAATAGTGATGTGTAATATTAATGCACAATTTATTCTAAAAACTAATTTCATTATGACAATACTTATATTTTAATTATTAACCAAAAGGTAAGATCCAAAGAGGAAGGAAAGGGGTAATTGCTGACAACAAGGAGGCATTATTATGGGAGAATTATAATTTAAAATCTTTTGGCAAGTACATTTTTATCTGGGAAACAATAAATTATACAAGTGCTTGATGATTTAATGATATATTAACTTAATTAACTGCTAGACTTATTTAAAAGAATTATTAAAGTAATTCTTTTTTTGTTAAATAGAGACAAAAACCACGGAAGCACTTTTAGAGAATAAAACACTCTATGTGTAATTAAAGAGAGAGAGATACTAGATGCGAGTTTTGTAATTTTTGAAATTGTGAAATTCACATTCTTTTTATTTTATTTTATATTTCTCTAATTACACGATACACTATTAAAAGAGATTTGCCGAAACCAAAGACATGCAAAAACCAAGAGGAATTCACATTAAATTTATAGTATATAATAATTTTGGATAAAATATATACTCTTTTTTTTTAAAGTGAAATATATACTCTTAAGAATATTATTCTCATAGTATATAAATATTCTAATTATTAGTCTGGGTACAAAAAGATTCATTCAACTATTCTATACTTAAAAAAAATTCTAATTATTGGTTCAAGAATTATAAATTAAGTGGCATTCACCTAAACCGAGCTCATTTATAAAATAAAAACATAAAATGTTTCTAAATATTTTAATCTATAACTAATTTCAAATATAAAAAATTAAGAGTAAACACTTATTTTAGTCTTTAAAAGTTATGTGTTATCAGTTAGATCCTCTAATAATAAATATATCAAAATAGTCATAAAATATCAATTTTTAATATCAAATTAGTCTTTTAATGTTATTTTTTAACATTAAATTAGTTATTTAATATTATTTTTTATATTAAATTATTCTTTTTGATCCTCTAAAATAATCAATTTTATGTTAAAAATTATGAAAAAATTAAAATAATTACATCTTTATAAGACTAAAATAAACACTTTATAAGACTAAAATAAGTCGTTATTCAAAACATAATATTAAATTGATGCATACCACATTACAGGTTTGTCAAACTCTGAAGCCGGAAAGTTATCGCTGACGTGGAAAATTTGTCACGAACCCAATGACAGAAAAATCATAAAGAAAAATCGGAGGCGGATCTTCCGGGTCGGACTGTATCAGCCCGAACTTGAAGCCCACCAAAACTCGGATCCAGCTTTCTTCTTCTTCTTTTTGTGTCTATGTGCATAGCATACTAGGGTTTAGGAAAAGCTTCGAGGATTTCCGTATAAAGAATGGCGTCGAAAACCCTTCTCAGAAATGGAGCTTCTTTGTTGAATCGGCTATCAAAATCGTTTCTTCACCAAAGTTCGCATTCCGATTATCAAATTGTATCTCGCCCTCAAATCACTCCCCACCTATTCCCATCCCTCTGTAGGCTTCCCAATTCTCCCCATTTTCCGCAAAACGACGCCGATTCCGTGAAGAAGTTTGCCTCTGAAGGGTTCGTCTACCCATGTGGCCTCCCCTCTCTCCGGTTCTTCCTACCTGATGGTACAATCTCTTTTTCTACCCTTGTTACACATCTTCACTTCGCTTCGTCTTCGTGATAGACTGATATTGAATTTACAATAACGTCGATAAACCTTTTTTTTTTTGGGTGCTTAATTAGAAAATATGGGTGAAGATGGCATTTTTAATTGGGTATGAAGTTTTGTTTTTTGGGTGCTTAATGAGAAAATGTGGGTGAAGATGATACACCTCTCACTTTTTATCAAGTGTTATAACCTTAATGGTATAGTGTTTTTTTTTATTTTTTAAATGTCACTTTAGGTGTGTATGAGTTGTGCATTGTAGAATTCACTAATAAGAAATGCTGCATTAGTGGATTTCTGAATGTGTTTTAGGCCCTTAAAGAAACAAAGGAAAAGGAATCCTATATTCTATCTAGCATTTTGGTCTCTAGTATATGATGATTGATGAGCTATTTTGATGAATTTGTGTCTCTAGTTTAAGTTCTGTTTTCCTGGAAGAGATTTTTCTGGGTAAAGTTGTGTAGCATTGTAGCTTAGAAGACTATTTCCTTGATTGTGCTTGTTCTTGATGAATATCTTTAGCTTTAGCTTTGCGACAAAGAAGTGTGAATTGAATTGCTAGTATAGAAATTATAGCAACAGTAAACTTTTGTCCAGAAAATGAAAGAAAATGGATTTGTTTTCACCTCAACTTCCGTTCAAATGAAAATTTTCATTTTTTACTTAATTTTGATTGGGATGAATGCTTGATTGGTTACTAATGCCATGATTTTGTGATCTTAGCATTTATGCAGTGCATTTTGTTCATATACATTCATTTTCAGTTTTTCATTTGGTTCACCATGCCAATTGCTACCAATCACTTTGTTGTTATGTTTTTTTTTGTGTGTGTAAGGGCAGGTTCAAACCTGCTACAGGGGGGAGGGGGAGCACCTCAACCAAGAGCGACCACTAGGACAACAGCCTAGTGGCTGTTAGTTGTTATCTTGAGTCAGCCGAGTTTATTATAATTAGTGTCACTTGTTAAATGTCTACATTAGCACCTAATTTGGCCCATAAACTATATAACCACTATATTCTATAGATCAACATAATAAACATCTTCGGTGAACCACTTGAATCATGGTAGTTTAACTTAGATGATTAGCAGCTTAAACTTTAAGTTGGGCAAGTCCCTTTTTTCTGCTGTTGTCCGTTGAAATTTTACTTATAAGACGAAAACAACTGAATAAGAAGAGGCTCACTTTGGTTCTATGTTAGTTCACTTCATATATGCATTCAAAACCAAATAGAAGAGGAAGGATGTCCAAAGGTATATTTTTGTGCATGTGTACTCATGGAAAATGCACATCGAAGGGGATTCCATTTTTGTAGAAAGAACAGGATTAGGAAGGCAGTATGTCACTTGATCTGGATTGCGGATTACTAGGTATAGACTTGAATGGAAATATAATTCATTTTATCTAAATTAAAAGGCATTCAGATGCTATGCCATTTTTCTTGGAAAAAATTAATTTCTTTTAGATATTTTTATTTGGCCATAAGAATGTAAAGTTGCTTTGCTTTCCAATAACACTAAATTTATGTCAATGGAACAGAAGAGTTACTGCCTTCTTGGATGGCAGATCCAAGCTGCAGATAATGTTGTATGTAAGTAATTATCCAACTCTAGCTGGTCCCATTAGTTGCTTTCACTTGCCTTCAGGAGAAAAGATCGATGTTTTTTCATTAATATCCTTATGTCCACATAGTTTTTGCTATGGGGATGCATTTGTGGGATTAAAGTGGGTCATTGAGTTATGGCTAGTTTGTTGGTTTTTTGGAACTCTTTGATCGCAACAGAGAAAGAAGATCTTATCTAGTTACGGCTTACCCTCAGGTTAGTGTATCTTGGACTTGAAGAATCGATGCGGCAGATTTCTGGAATGATTTCTAGAAATGCATTTCTCAACTTTGGTTGCTTCATGTTCTACTAACCCTTCATTTAGTTGTAGTTGACTATGAAGGGTACTTATCTAGTTTTTCGGATATTACTTGCAATTGATCTTTATATTGTTTTGGTTAAAAGAAGATATTTTATTTAAGCAGTTGACCCTCTTGAATTTTTTTAATTAGCGTTTATCATTGTTCTGCAGGGGATGCTTCTTCATCAGAAGATCCAATGCTTTTATTCCCCAAAAGGACATTTCAACCTAGCATTATCCGGCGAAAGAGGAATCATGGATATTTTGCTCGGTAAATCGCTCATCTTTTCACCTAGATGTCTCCTTTATTATAAGAAATAAGAAAAGACGACTATTTAACCTTTCCTTTTCTTCTACATGAGTGTCAACGTTTGTAAATTTTAAAATTCTTGTGGAGAATCGAGAATGTCACCATGCTTCAGGATACTCTATGCAAATACCTAATGAGGCATATGCAGGGGATTTGAAGGAATTACATGGTCACTTAAATTTGACACCTCATACAATTTCATTATACCTTCTATTGCCTAGATCTATTGACATGTTGGCATAGATGAATAGATAACTTGGAAATTGTGAAGAATATTTGAAAACCTTTTCAATGAATAAAAAGTAAAACCCATGCCTGAATCGAATACAGATTGTTTCTTGGAATGTGACATCAGATTGAGTATCATCTTTCCTTATGGTGCCTATGTCTTGTATGTTTGGCTGATATGCAAATTCACATCAACAATCCCAAAAACAGAACTGTGCCATTTAGATGATGACATGATTTTTCTTTTACATGAGCAGGAAGGCAACCAAGGGTGGCAGAAGAGTAATTGCTCGAAGAATAGCCAAGGGTCGGTCAAGGATTACAGCTTAGTATCAATGACTTTGGAGCTAAAGATTCAATGTGTAAACTTAGTGCACTTCATGGTAAGACCCAGTGAAACAGGGTGAACTATGTTACCTTAAGAGATCCTCTTTTGGACGAGGCTGAGGGGTTTCTGAGTGCAGTCTGCAATGAGCAGTTTTTTAGGCAACTATTGTGTATGGATATTTTAAGATTCTGTTAATTGTCTATTTGAGATTCTTGTAAGTTGCGATAATTTGTAACTTTGGTGTTAGTTGTGTCCAGTACCGCAGTATGATCAAGTTTAGTGGGTGTATAGACCCTTGAGACACAAGAATGAGATGAAAATCGAATAAAATTTCACTGAATTAATACATTTTGAGATTTTATTAGCGTTAGGGAGGTGCTGAAACTGAATGCTTGAAGCTAGTTATAGCCGGCCAACCATTGGTAGATGCAATTTGTGAATTCAAAAGTACATTGTAGTCGCCTGCATCTTGAACTTGTGAAAGATGGACTTCTAGGTAGTATACTAGTTTTTTGTTGAAACCAATTAGCATTGTGCTTTGTACGAGTCCTAACTCCTATCCCAGCTCATAGGTTTATAAGGATTTTATAGACCTTGGTTTTATTTTCATGCTACGAGGCTAAGAGTATTTTAGAGTGTGTTTAGTTTGTTTTTTATTTTTATTTTCAGTTGGATATGTTTTGATTATAATTTAATTTGAAAGATAGGAAACAAAATGGAAATAATGTGATATTTTTAATTATAATAAAAATATATCTAATTGAAAATAAAAATAGAAAATGAACCATTATCACTTTGTGACTTTTACCTAAAAATGGGAAGTGAAAGATGATAAAGAAAAAAAGGGGGGGGGGGAATATAAAAAAAAATCTTTCTGTTAGATGATGTAGCAAAGGGGAGCTTTCTACAATGAGATTATAGTATTAGGAAATATTCAAACTCCATCAAAATGACTTAGGATAACCAATTTTGTGTTATTTCTTATTGAAAGCTTACCTTTTCAATTTTACACTTTACTCAATCTTTAATTTTGCAATTTAATCTATCTGGAATTTATTTTTTTTACTGCATGATCAAAAAATAATTTTATTAACTGTAATATTTTTTTTAAAAATCACCCTTAAATTTATTTTTTTCTGCATAAAATGTATTTTATTTTTTCTACTACATGGAATTTTTTAATTTATTAAATTTAATTTTTTTTCTTCATGACCAGATTAATAAAATTTTATATATAAAGAAATATGATGTTGTTTTTATTATATTTCAAAAAAGGCCTTCCTGTTATTAATTGTTTTTTGCATTTTAGTCATTGGAAGAAATTTTATTTTTTATTAAACTTAAATTTATTTTTATTTTTGTCCCATCATGAATTTTTTTTTAATATTTTTATAAAATTAAATTTATTTTTAAAACTTTCATTAAATGGTTTCTCTTAAATGAATGAAATGTTTTTTTATTTTTAATGAACTTATTTTTTAATGAAAATTATTTTTTTTCTTCAGGTTTTTTATGTTTATATTTTTCCTTTAAGTTTTATTTCCTTTAGTTAATACTTATTTACATTTTTATGTTTATATTTTTCACTTGAGTTTTATTTCGTTTAGTTAATATTTTTCCTTTTTATTTTTTATTCTTTTATGAAATGATTGGAGCTCCATGTCTTTATGACAGCTGGGTAACATGTCTCTGTGTTGACATTTTCATCGTTGTTGGAGAGGATAACCTTCAAGGCTTCTCCGAATACTTGATAACATCAAGAGGTTGTCTTGATTTAACTACCTTTTCAACCTTTTAGTCACATTTAGGTTCCTTAATCTCACCTCGATTTTGGTAATACATCCCAATTGCTAATCTTGTTATGGAATAATTTTTTTTTTAATTCCAAGGCGGGATTCTATAGAATAATTTTTTTAAAAAAATATTTTAATACCATTGAATTAATTATTTTAATACCAAATAATTTTTGTATTTATATTTTTTTCTCATGAAGGATTACACCCTAAAAAATAAATAAAAAGAGTCCTAAAAAATAAAATAAAAACTTAAATGTGAAGAGCTTTTTTGCAAAGTTAACTAACCTCTTCAACGGACAAATTAGGAATTTTTTTACCCTTTGATTAATTTATGAATTTTATTATTATTAATCAATAACTAATATTTATTTACGCAATGTTTTAAGGTGTCACTGTAGCAAAAGAAGTTGATGTGAAACGCAGCCTTTATTTTCTTTCCTCCTCTTTCCTTCTTGTAACCTTGTTCAATTCCATGTGAAGAAAAGCCTGAAGAAATATTCAGAAAATATGGCCCATGAGAAAGATAAAACTTTAAGATTCTGGGTTATGGAAACTGATTGGAATGCGAAATAAGGGCCACTTTCAGTCATCATTGATCAGGGAGTCCACTTCGAGAATTCTGGGCCCTTCAAATTATTAAGGAAACGCGGTCCTGGCTGTCAGCACCAGGGCATTGGTGAACTTTCTGTCTCCTCTCTTTTCGATTGCAAAAAAGGAATGATAGAAATTCCCGCTGATTGAAAGATAATTATCAACACAGAGAAGAGAAAGAAAAAAAAAGGGTATGCATAAAATCAGGTTATGATTGAAAGGGGCTATGTCGTTCTAACTTGGATTCTTTCCAGAAGATCCATATGTTACGACAGAATCATAATTTGGCAATGCTCGTGATCTGATCTTGTGAGCTTACGAAAGCACTGAAAATAATGTTACAATTTTCTTGTGTTTGATTAACACGTTATGAAATCTCTCAGTCATTTTCTGATCTATAATATTGACAATGATTACACAATATAGAGGGAATTTTTTAATCAGAATCTCCACTGTGAACAATGAATGTAGTTATCACCATTAGGTTATTGCTATGATCACAATAAAAATGTTTTGGTATCTCCGCTGTGGTCATATCCATTCAAGTTAGACAACTTAAACATAACATGTAAATCAATTTATGCAAATTATATCTAAAGTCACTTTCTTGCCTAGAACACCACAAAAACACACACACATATTAAGCTGTCTAAAATATAAACCGTATTAAATGGCTGCGTATTTCATGTGAAGAAAGCGAATACCAAGATATATGACAAATTTTTTGAGTAAGAATAAGGATTAGGGCAAGGTATACTTAAACACGTTAAGTGTGTTTCGGTGCATGGGATAGGCTCTGAAGAGATCTTTATTTTTTTACCTAAATATTAATAGATGTACTTCTCCGTTGGGTTATATCAGGCTTAAATGCTTATTAACTCAATTCTAATCAAAATCATTTTTTTTAAAGGGAGTTGGTTTGGATATCAATGACTTCTCACATAAAGAATATACTAAATATAATTAACAATAAATAAATATTCAATATCTCATTAAAGTTCCGATACAAAAGAAAAAGTAATTCTTTTGTTTTTAAATATATATAAGTCAATTCACCCATAAAAATTAATTCAATTAGTAAGATCGTTATCAACTAAATAGTGTCGTTGGTGATACTTCACTGGTATGTTATTGGTAAGTACTATTATAAATCATCACTGAAACTTATAACACGTCTTGATTTTGGAATAAGTCAACCACCTCTCACCCTCTAAACTTTTAATTACAAAAATAAAAAATAAAAAATAAAAAATAAACCAATCCAATCCAAATTACTGAAAGAAGGTTGAAAATCAAACCAGACCATCCAGAATTCTAATTTTAAAATCTACCAAAACGGAAGATTTTAAGAAAAAAAGAAAAACATTATCAGCGTTAGGTAGATAAAATTGGCACATGATCACAAATTAGTCAGATCTAAAGCAGAAAGGTTGAAAATATCATAATATAACAAGATGAGGTTAATTAAAAGAAAGTTGACGCTGCCTCTAGCTAGGGCGGAGAGGCGGTAGTCTCTTGGAGTTTCAATCAAGAGAGAACGTGATGAGAGGGAAAGACAACAGCAAGACACTGGGTATAGATCATCAAGACAACATGTTAACTGCAGTACAATAGGGAAGAAGACATGTAGCAAGGGTAGCCAACCCAAGCTTATAATTTCATTTATAAAGTCATATGTATTAATATGTAATTGTACTGTGAGAATCTTACTGGCTAGGGTTCACTAAGCACAGTCCATTTGGTCGATCTCCTTTAACCCATCTAAGGATAATATTAACAGTTAAAACCAGCCAATGTGACCGGTCATCAGTGACCTCTCCCTTACTGATTAATATAGAGGCCTCGTCTCCTCGTGTATGAACTTGTTTTTCCTACTATATATTCTTAACTTGCTTACATACTCTTAAGTTACTTGATCTTACTTACTTGATCATCAGAGCAAGACTCATTGTCCACCCTATCCTGCAGCCAACAAAAGAGTTGGCTACCTCAGAATTAAAAGGGTAATATATAACAATTTATACTTCATGTTCCTTTCTATGAGTTGCAAATCATTTCTTTTAAACGAATCATTTCATTTCTCAAAATAACTGCCTAGGCCTTCTGCTTTTTTTTATTTGTGTTGAAAGGCATTGATACACCAAAAAAAAAAAAATCCTAATAATCCTAACAAAGATGTGTTAATTGGCACATATATACCAAATGAAAAGGCAAACAAGTTATTTATTATTTCACAAAAATGTGGGTGGAAATAGGACATAAATAGAAAAAAAAAATCATATCCTTGTTATATTAATAAATCCTAATCTCCCGCAGGTTCATAGCTCGGCCAAGAACTTTTAATCCTCTCTCTTTATTTATTTTTTCCCTTTATATTCTTCCCTGTTTCCATCAAGAGATTGGAAGTGACCTTTTGTTCTTCAGTCTTTGCTAAAGTTTAACCAATTTAGAAGCAAGATCAAATTTTTTTCCCGCGGGGGATAGCAAATGTCAAGATAGAAACGGACCCTTACAAATTAAACGCCGTACGATGCAAAAGTAATTTAACAGTTATATTTTTGGGACTTTGTTTCTGTAGGAAAAGAAAAGAAAAATTAGACGAAGATGCCAAAGCTGTTTCACTATACTGCAATATATATAACACTTAATTTTACCAATCAATGCCAGGAGTCTTAATTTATAAATGTTTCTCTTCAATCACAAGATAGTTCACATTGGTGCATTCTTTGAAGTTTAAACAATAATTCTTATGAGTTATGACATCATAAAGTATATGCTATGTTGGAAAACCGCCAGAACTCCCTTATCTACCCTCCTAGCTAGGTCACATTTAGGGATACTTTGTCCTCAAGTGCCTACGAGTGGACCATGGTGTGTGCAGCTTTTGTCTTTGTTCAACATCGTCATACATAAATGTCAGAGAGAGAGAGAGAGAGAGAAGGAGGGGCAGGGGGAAGAGGAAGCAATGGAACAATGTGTTAACTAAAAGTACACAACTAGGCATATGATTGCTTTACAAATATACAGTAGTTCACCAGAAATAATTCATATACATACCTTTAGGTGACAAACATGTGAAAGAACCTAGACATATTTATGGAACTTCAGCAAGCATCACTTAATGGAAGAGCCTGAACTAGCAATGTTCAGGTTTACGAATAGGAGATCTACTCACCCTCTTACCCAAAAGTTCAAGAGATAATTAAATGCATGGAAATAATTGAGCTCATCATTATAGAGATTCCCCCATTATTCAATTATATATACTATAAATAGATAAAATTAGACCTATATATATACATACATACATACATGCAGGGGGTATATCTAGTGAGATGAGTGATTTATTATGAGAGTGAGAAAAAAATCTTAACCATTGGATCATCCATGTATGGTTAAGATTAGAACATAAAGTCATGTGACTTTTTTAAGTGGTCATGTGACCTTTAAGTAACTTCTAATCTTGACTATACATAGATGATCTAATGGTCAAGATTTGCTCTTCTCATCTCTCATAATAAAATAGTGCTCTCACTAGATATGCCTCCCATACATACATATATACACACATATATATAGTACCAATGCTCAAGGCTCCCAACTTGAAGGAATAATAGGGTTTGTGATTTGGCTGCTTGATACTGATGATGATGTTGTTGAGGATGGCAACGATGACATGAGGGCATCAATGTACTCCAATTGATTGGTTGCCACTGTTTGATCTTGTGGATAAATACTAGGCGGATAACACTGAACTTTTGCTGGAGCCTCATGTTCCTGGGAAGCAGATGAATATGGGATGCTACAGACATAATCCTCAATGCTCTCACAGATTTTTGGCACAGTGGGTTCCACCAAGTGACATTCATATTGCTGCAATGTAGTTGGGTTGATGAATTTGTCAACAATATAATGTGGGGTGGTATCACTTTTGGTAATTTGGTTTTCTTGATTTGGATTAAGATGAAGAGCTACACAGCCCAATGACCATGTATCTTCATAAGAGGATGGATTGGATGGTACTGTTTCTGGCATTTGATTATGAATATGAAGGAAATTGGCATTGTAATTGTTAATGTCTATCTTAATATCATTATGATCAAAACCTTGAAGGATTGGGGATGGGGTGGGAAGGTATAGCTGGTCTGGGTGATGATGAGGGTTTAGGATCACATTAGGGTTTGCAGTTAAAGGGAAAAAATTACTTTCCACAGAACCAATATTGCCCGGGCTGTGAATATCAGAAAATGTGGCTAAAGGAGGATCGACATCATGAGAAAGGAGCATCTTCTTTATGCTTGAATTCCAAAAGTTTTTCACCTCATTATCTGTTCTTCCAGGTAGGTGCTTGGCTATCTGAGCCCACCTGTCCAAACAATGTACTCTTGTTGAGAAAAGTGAATAAAGCAACCTTTTGATAATAATGTTGATGATGCACATGAAAAGAACATTGGGGATAAAGAAAAAAGGAGCAGCTAGCTAGCAATGGCTACCTATTGCCTAGAATGCTGTGGAGTTCGATAATGAGGGCAGCTTCTTGAGGAGAGAAGCTTCCACGTTTCAAATCAGGTCTCAGATAATTTATCCATCTTAATCTGCAACTTTTTCCACACCTCTGCAGACCTGCACACCATGAAATGACCATATAAGAAACTCAATTTTTGAGAACTACTTAATGAAGATAATGAGAACTTAGAAGAAAGATGGGACAGAAAGAGTGGTGGTAGAGTTCTTACCTGCAAGTTTTGGGACAGAGCTCCAGCAACCATGTCCATAAGTTGTGATGTATTTGATGAGCTTTTCATCTTCTTCAGGCGACCATAGCCCTCTTTTGACCTTCTGCTTGTTGCAGCAAGAGTGATGCCCCATGTCTTCTTTCTTTTCCCCCTATCTTACTCTGAAGTCTCAAAACACTAGTACATCCAATGGGCAACAATATCAGTTTTGGTATTATTTAAAAAAAGGTGAAAGGGAGGACAAAGGAAGCTCAAGTCTCTAGCTTTAGCCCTAGCTTACAAGAGGTTACATTAAACTATGAAAAGAATGCTGTGAGCAGACTGAACAGAGAAATGGATGATATGCAGAACAGTGAGTACACTGTGGTGGTGAATTTAATGTGGAAGCTGTACCATGGTGGCCCAGATAGGGTTTGTGGAAAAGGGCTAAAAGCTGCAGTGTCACCCTGCAAGAGTTGTAGGCCTTATAATGGATCCTTCTTTGCTCACTCTGGGGATGGGCTGGGTTGTACACGTGTGACTCATGCAGGGTGGTGGGACCTATGTGTTGACAGGTCCCACCTTGGACATGCGTAGATGAAGAAAGTTTTCAAGACATTATTATGATATTTATTATTTTTTAAACTAATATTTATAATAAATTGTTAATTATTTAATAATTATTAATTATATTTAATAAATTTTTAAATATTTATTATAAAATTAACAGTTAATAAATACTTTAAATAACGTATCGGAACAACTCCCAAGTTTTCAACGAGTTGGTGAAACTTGAAACTTGATACTTGGTGGACGGTTTACCTCTCCAGTTTTGTCTTTTTGAGAATGGTAACAATAGAAAAGGCCAGTGGTTTGAACGGCTGAGATTGTATTTGCAAGAGTAAATGAATTTTTCAACTATTGGAATTCATCAAAGCCATTCTTTCAGCTGCAATGTAAAACTCTAGTAATTAAGCAAATTAAAAGGTATGATTAAAGATAGCTTCTGTTTTTCTTCTTTTTAAAAAGAATATTTGATGAGCTGCTAACTATAAGACAAATGTCTCTTTTATTGCAAATCTTGCATGCATGTACGTATAAACTATAAAGTTTTAAAAGATCTCGTGTGAAAGCACTCCAAATTAAAGGTGGAGCAAGTCCTTCTATTTAATATATATGATCAGATTAGTTAATTTATCTATACTGCAAAAGTTTGTGCTCTTCCATCAACTTGGCACTCCATATTAACTTCATGTACAAATTCTATTTTCCTCAAGCCATATATGATTTACTCTTATTTATAATTTTTATTTTTCAGCACCATATGTTTTGAGATTTTATTCTTTGATCAATAGAAATAATGCTTAACAACTCACCCTAAGTACTGATATTCTGAAAATAAAAAAATAGATATCAAAGTAATTTCTTTGTAAGTTAGCTTTTAGATCCAACATGCTTTCTTCCTTGAATGTTTCTAGTACGAAGTTTACATATTTACAAGCATTACAAGGTTTATTTAGTATTGCAATCCCCTGGTCTTTTTCTAGTATTTTTGCCCCCATACCAATTGGGCAAAATCTGTAGGACATTGCTTCAGATTTTGGTGAACAGACATTTCTTCAAGGTTCTGTATGGATGCTTCAAATTGGTGTTAACATTCACATTGAATTATGTAGTCGACTAGTCAGTTCATTTAACAGAAGAAAAAGGTTATAGCTAGAACTAATTTTAAAGCAGTGTTTTCTCAAAGATTAATTATTTGGGATGTGCCCAAAAGAGTGGTATATACTAACTTTAGAAAATTGCCACCAAATGCGGTCAAAGCTGGTGATTATTTGCTGGGACACTTAATTAAGCACGTGCTCCCTTTTTAGATAAAATAAGAGCGTCTATAGCAGACCAACAAATCTTATATATTAGAGTAATCTAATCTTTTTTGTGTGTGTGTGGTGTAACTAGAGTAATCTAATCTAATTGTTAATAATATCAAAGAGAAATTATCTCACAGTAAAAATAAAGCCATCTTGTGATGACGATGAAAGAAAAGAAAAACAGATAAACAATGATTTTTCACCTATGTTAAAGTGAAAATTATTTGATAACCTTGAAAAATGACACTTCAAAGCTTGAAAAATTATTTTCAAGACAGGTCAATAAAACATAAAGAAAATGACACTTCAAAGCTGGATCAGGATTTTTAAAGTGAAGGTGTATTTTATTAGAGACTAAATGTAAGAATTGATAATTTTGATGAAAAAATTAACATTTTATAAAATATAAGTACTTAATATAATAAATCATCAATATGCGAAAATATATTTTCTTAAGTTTTTGTTCACTTTTAGAGATCTAAAGTGCAGCACCTATTTTAAAGTATCTAAATCCTTTCTTTTTAACATAATGACTCGGTTTACGCATTCAAACCCATACAAAACATGCTCGAATACTTAGGTGAATAAATGCTTGATCGTAATGATGATTAATCATTCTTTTTCTTAATGAGACTAATCTCATTTCATTGACAAGTGATATGATAATGTACTGTCCTTCCAAATTTATGATAGAACATTTTGGGTCATACCTTTGAGAAGAATAACCATTGAAGTTTGTAGTGTTACTCAACTTTAAGTCTTTGTTTGTTTTGAGAGAAATGGAGAAGAGAGAAATATAAGAGAAATGAGAAAGTTCTCTTGTTTGGTTAGAGGAGAAATAGAAAAGAAAGAAGAAAAATGATGAATCCCACAACTTTTTTATTTCTATCTTAAAGTAAAAAGAAATAGAGAAGAAATGAGTAGATGTGAAAATTTGACCAATATATCATTCTTTTTGTTGTTTTATAAATAAATAAATAGGGGCAAATATGTATTTACAATAAAATTTAATTTTCTTTCTTTCCTATTTCTCTCCTAATTCTCTTAATCCAAACAACTAAAAAATTTACTCATTTTCTACTCTACTTTTCTTATTCTTATTTCTTTTTACTCTATTTTCCTCCTAATCCAAACAAAGCCTTGAAGTAAGAAATCAACATATTAATTGGCATCAGAAAGAGGAAGAACAATAAGGTGATTTAAATTAAGAGAACACGTTTCATTGTAGTCATTTGTATTAATGGCTTGCATATGAATAATTTCCCTCTTGATACTTTGAACATAATTTTAGTGATATTGAGAGCGACAACTACATGAAGACAGCTATTCGATGAGTTTCAAATTGAACATTTTAGTAAACATCAATTTTTGTGTGATATATTTTAATTACAAAATTGATGCATGCATCTAGCTGCTAGCAAATTAATTAACTTGTTTCCCACACCCATAATTTTCATTAGCATTTGTCCTTGGAGTTAGATTTCTTTAAAAAGCACTTTGTATTTTACTCTAAAGTAAAGCGTATAAATTGTAATCCCTTTACAAAATTAACATTGAGATCATTGTACATTTGTAATTTTTTTAAAAAAATAATTCTTTTAAAATAGATTATTTTTTCTTAATAAAAGGGTAAAGATGATCAGCCCCTTAATAAAAGGGTTAAAAAACATGTAGTGATTATTAAACAACTAGTGCTAACTGCTAAGTTGAAAAGCTATCGTATGCTATATCAACATAACTCTGATTTGACCCGTCAACGTGAATTAACACTCCGTCGTCCAAAATGGTGGCGATGGTAGAAACATTAGTGGTGGCAGCGATAGCACAGTGGTGGTGGAGGTAGCGGCATTAACAATGGTGATAGAGATGGTGATTGCAGTAGTGATGGGATTAGTGGTAATGAGGACAAAAAAACTAT
This sequence comes from Styphnolobium japonicum, assembly GCA_023212625.1. Classification (NCBI taxonomy): domain Eukaryota; kingdom Viridiplantae; phylum Streptophyta; class Magnoliopsida; order Fabales; family Fabaceae; genus Styphnolobium; species Styphnolobium japonicum. Next base: position 4,006,084 of record JALBWW010000007.1, on the reverse strand, counting down.
TTAGCTTCTTATCCTATTTGTTTTTATTTGATCACCATAAGCCGGATAGAAATACTAAAAATATAGCATAAAGAGCCATTTTTATAAACTCTTGGCGTAGTGTGTATAAAAAAAATACTATTAGAAATGATTCTCACTTTTGACATTTGATAGTATTCCAATGAATTTTCTTTCAGGTAAAGGAATATCTTAAGAAACAAAAAAAAATCTAAAACCGGATAAAAATATTAAAAATATAGATTAAAGAGCCCTTCATAAACTTTTACTATTTGATATGTGCATCAAACCATGTATAAGATTAATATGAATAACTTATAGATTTAATTTTAATTTATTGTGATTGTAAAAATGTTCATGCAATCATTCAATCAAGTGTTATCATATTATTAAAAAGTTAAACTTTTCAAATAATTAATGACATATATGATAACACTTGATTGGGCAATGGCATAAAAATAACATTAAATCAAAATTAAACCAATAAATTATGCAATCTAATTTCATTCGGTGTGTCAAAGGAGTCACATGCATTAGATAAGTACTGTTGGACACACCTCTGAAGTGACTGTCCAATCAAATCCAGGCATTGTTCTTTCCATGCAGTGTAGTGCCACTCTAACTTATTAGACAATAGAAAATATTTTCGTCTGAGATCATACTCGTTGCGCATGCATTATTTGGATGGGAACAATAGAACTTCTACATCTATAGTGGAAAAAAAAAAAAGAAACACAGAATGAAAAGAAAGAGATATGTTGATAGTTAGTTGCATTTATGAAATTTTAGAACTGTCCCAACAAAGTTTAGATAAGATATAGAGCGCCATCATATCAGACTTGCAACGAATTATACAGTTTTTTTTTGGAGTTTTCAACAGCCTTAAACAAGTTATCTCTCTCAAATCCTTTTTTCTTTTCCATTGTTATACATATCCAAATGAGAGGCTATGGCCACAAGCCTTCTGGAGCTCTTATTTCTCTCGTTATTCAATTATGAGTTTGTTTTTCTTTTTTCTTTGGTTCTTGTCCACTTATGAACATTTTAATAAAGAGATACAGTTCTTTTGAATTTCACATTCTTACTAAGTTTAACTAGGTCGTTTAGTATATAATGATGAAAATGAACATATAGAGAGGCATATGGTGTTTACTCATTTCTTTCATGTTTACAAATTATAACCTTGATTATATACATTAGAGCTATGGAAGCCAATGATTATCTTAAACATCTGTTAATTACGGCATAAATTTTAAGAATACAGTTAAACTATTGGTTATAAACACGTTTCTTTTTATTTTCTTCTCCTTTTCCTTCTTGGGATTTGGGGGCTGCTATAAAACTACAAAATTTTTTTTGGAGTAATTTTATATCATCTTAATGAATTTTTATAATAATCTTTCTAATTTCTAAAAAAATATTAAATGTTTTTTGGGTTTCTAATATATTAAATACTTTTACTTTTTTTCATTTAATACTTTTTATTTTAGAGTTTAATTTATATCCACCGTCAGTGTAAAGTTTCTTTACACTGTCATCCAATCATGTGTTGTCAAATCATTAAAAGAGTTTGACTATCACAACAACTACTTAGAAAGTCTAACTCTTTTAATGATGTGTCAACATATGATTAGATGACAGTGTAAAGAAACTTTACATTGACGGTGGATAGAAATTAAATCCTTTATTTTAAGTAATTAGAAAGATGTTAGGAGAATTTATTAAAAGGATATGTCATTACTCTTTCTTTTTTTAGTGGGTTCTAGGAAATGCTACCACTGGAAATAGGCTAATGGGGACAACAAGAAGAATCTAATTGCCGACAACTTTGTTTACCCGTAGGACTGCATTTCATTTTGATAGATGGACGAAAAGCAAATGGAGAAAAGTATGCTTTTACATCCTGTTTAGGGATTCCATCTAAAGCAGTATTAAAAATAATTGGGTTATCTAATCTTTTTGGTTGGATGATATGAATTCTTAAGTGGAACATACAATAATATACTTAATTTAACATCCCATTTTCTTTCTTGTTTTTCCTTCTTTTTTTGTGTGTTTTCTGGCATATCAAATCTGGGTGTTAGCCATGAATGTTATATGTACTTATTGTTAAAGACCTCTGCAATAACAAGAGTGGTATTACAATTTGCATGGGGGTGAAAGAAAGTGTTTATCAATTAGCATATTGGTCACCTTATGTTCCATGCATGTTTGGATACTATTGTTGAATATTTACTTATTGCTCTTTGACCATTCAGTGTACTGCGCTGGTTTCATTATTTTGAATGTACACTTCAGAAAAGTAATTCTTCAGCAATTTCTAATTACAAGTTTATCCAATTTGTTGTGCTAAAATTTGCTAAAGAAACTTAATCTTCCTATGCATGCTTGGATACTATTGTTGAATATTTACTCGTTGCTCTTTGACCATTCAGTGTCCTCTGGTTTCATTATTTTGAATATACAATTCAGAAAAGTATTCAGCAATTTCTAATTACAACTTCATCCAATTTGTTGTGCCAAAATTTGCTAAAGAAACTATTCTTTTTGAACTTTTAGCACTAAAAATAATCAATTTATTGCCTTTAGGATCATTTTAATTAAAACTTGTATATAGTTAAAAAAAAATAAAAAAGAAGAAGATAAAAGCAAGATGCGCTCTTGCGGTGAAACAGCATGCCAAGCAATTACTTGGAGTTCCTGTAATTTCACTAATTTGTTGCTTCTGAGAGAAAAAGTGGGGGCTTGGAATGCTTATGATAGAAGAAACAGCTAGTCCAAACAAGATTCGTAATTAATCGTTGCACATGCGACATTTAATACTACTGGGCTCTTATACTCTATTTGTTGAGCCATCAAAGGACTCTAGTTGTCAGAATTTTTTGTTTTTTCCCAGTTTATGGAGAAATCAAAACAAGTACATGATGGAATGCTATGCAATTCTTTGTCCTATCCTGATTCCATATTGGTTTTGGTATGGGTCATTTTCAGTCAAATACTAGTTTTCTCTTCTTCTTCTTCTCTTTTCCCCCCTCTTGAGAGGGTGGGGAGGGGAGTTTTTCCTAATATATATGAGGAAAGAAATCAAGATACATTGTCCCTTGAGATACAACGAAGACCCAAAACAAGAAAGAATGGTAACTTCTGGCTTACCTAAACTTATCTTCAAGTCACATATGATACCATGTGGATAGATTTGAATATTTTAGATGGCAGAACTATAATTCTTGTAACTAAAGTGTTACAATGCTAAAACAGGGGAAGGGATATAACGGAAATAAATTTGTTTTTAAAGGTGTTTTAAATATTTGCATCTAAACTTAAAATTAAAAAAAAAAGAAGATAAATATGGCATTAAAACTTATCGGTGGCATAGCAGAGGAAAAAAACATTTTTTCGTGAAGAGCAAAAACGCTCTATTCAAAGAGCAGAGGAAGATCTCACCTCAAATTCCCTTATTTTCCTCCATTTTGAAGTTTGATTGAGAGTGTAAATTTCATGTTTATTGGAAGTACTTCCAAATCTTAGAGATTTCACTTATGTTATATTAGGAAAATGTTATTTTTAATGGTTACGACTTTTTGTAGGTCTTTGTTGGCCTATATTGATTTATTAAAATATTTTTGTTTGTGATCAGATTCACAAGATATTACTCCACTTGCCTCTATGGAAGCTGTTGGAGACGATTGAGATTAATTCTTCATTTCTGTGGATGAATAGTTTATTTAGTGACATCTTTACTATTTTTATTTGAGAAGACAAACCTTTCAAAAATAATTGAATTTTCTTCAAATGAATTTTTACTATGAAAAGACGATTAAATTATATTTATTTCTACTTTAGGTTTGGAAATACTATATTTTATGATCATTATATTTTAGTTATAATTTTATTGGCTTTATGAGCATTTAAGTTGTCATTTATAATGAATGAAGTGAAAGTTTACTTGTATACTTAGAAATAATTTTAGATTTTATTATTGAAAATTATTAATTTTGTTGGATAATATTTGTATATTATATTTTTAATTAATTATTATGTTTTTCAACATCTATTATGGGTTACGTGTTAGAATACCATTTGCCGTTAACAAAAAGATGTAACGGTTTATGTGCACATAGTAGATACAAAGATATAGACAAACCTGACGATGCTAGTTGATTTAGTTTGGCTATTGGGTGAGAGAACATTAAGTCTCTTGATGTGGTTGTAGAGGGAGCAAACCTTAGCCACAAAATTTGTGTCGGTTGAGCTAAAGCCTCTGACTTGAGATGAACATGAGAATTGACATGTTGGGTAGAGTTAACTCCTCAACTTATATTATAGTTTTTTAAGTGTTACTCATATGGATTACTTTATTAATGATTATAATTTTTAAAGAACTTTATGTTTATGTACAGTTTGGAGAAATTTTTTTTAATATAATAGTTTCATTTATAAATTTTATTTCTATTGGTCAATATATTCAGAGGTTATTTGAAATTTTAAATATTCGTGCAATTATTTGTTTTTTTTTTTTCAATTCACTTCGTTTATTATTCTCTTATTGAATATGTATGACTCATTCCATTTCATTTGTTTCTAATTCAAATTCTGAGAGAGTTGTGTATAGCTGGTTCCTGAGATTTGTTGTTCTCCTTAGATATGTTGTCTTTTAGTAAATTTCCATCTTTGGTACTGATTAGAGCTGTATTTTTTACTAAAGTATTTTGCAGCTATAGGAAATAATGTCGTAAATTTTTTTGGGTTGTATATAGTATGGTTATCGTGGTTATGTTACATTCTATAAAGTTGATTTTGATTATGTATATATATATACTCATACTTGTTGTGATGATTTCTGAGATTTATATTGTTTTTCAGGTTGACTAAAAATTTTGGTTTATTTAGTTTTTAGGAGAGAGTCTACCAAATTTTTTGATAACCCTTTTCAAAGTTTTAACATTTTTAAAATTAAAGTGATTTTTTAACATTTTTTTGTTAAATTTGTCAGGTTAAGTAAATGTTAAACTAATTTAACCTATGCATCGATGATTGCCAAAGATCAGGGGTCATGACATGAAGTGTATTTCCAAGAAATGATGAGAGCTAAACGAATACTGAAGTCATAAATGACTACATACATGATTCTTACAGGCTTGAAAAAAAGAGAGGGTAAGGAGGAGAAATATTGCAATGCTTATCCAATTGAAACCCTATAGCCTTTCTTTCTTGTCCACTAGATCTTGGATAGCTGAACAGGCTTAAGAGATTATAAAGGGTAGGTTCAAAATAGTGATGGAACCAAAAGTTCATCTTCAATATTGATTCACACGAGTCCTTGAGTTATGCCAGAGATAAATACTTGCTTCGCTTACACACATGCACACTCTACCCAACACTATCTTTTACACCAAGACACTAGGATGAGAATAAGGAAAGTGATCAACAATTGTAACTTACGGACAAGAAATGCTCAAGATGGTTTCCCATTGCCATTCACACTTCCATTAAACATAAAAGGAGAAAATGAACAAACTTAAATTTTAATTTTCATGAGTCAATCAATAATTGGCACTGATATATATAACTTAAGGGCCATGTTACGTTGGTCTTATCAGTAAGGCCAGTGCAAATAATAGGAATGTAAAGGAAAATGAAAACAGCTAATATTCTATATAAAGCAATGAAACAAAACTACAATTGCCCCACAGAAAAAGGGATATCCAAGAAAATATCCCTCCCATAAGACCCCACTTCGTCTTCCTTCTATTCATGGCAACCCCCCATGAAAGGAAGTTTGCATACTTACTCCAAATTGAAGAAAGCTTCCCACACTTTTTCTTTCCAACTTCAGAATCCCATCAAATAACATTCAATTTTTTTTTTTACAACTTTTGGTGGCATCCTGATTTCTTGCCTTTGTTAGCGCTTAATCTCACGTGGGAGGCCTGTGAACCGAATAGCAACCTCATCGTGAGCATCGTGAGTACGTAGGCCATGCAGTAGAGAGAAGTCAAACTTTAACTGATTGGAGATACTGTCTAAAGCCTTATCAGTATTTGTCCATGGTTCTGAAATTGACCTGTGAACCATTTCATCGTTTGGTCTATTTGGAACTGAAAATATTTTATTTGTGCCTGTCAATCTTCTTTCATTAATGTTTAACAGTTAAGTGACGCACAAATACTTTGAAGTATTGGTGACGGTGATAACAGTGGTCCTTTTCGCAAGCATGAACGACTGGATCATAGTAGATGTTGCATCATTACATATATCATTTCATCAATATGGACCCCATGATTTTTCCTATTAATTATTCTTGTTGCTTAAGTGGAGATAAGAAATGTCTAATAAAGCTTAGTCATTTCTAATCTTGAATTCATGTTTTCTGCATCCTTCACATTATGTTGATAGTTACTGCACTACAATTTTGGGTTGAAATTTGATAATGGGCAACAAAAGTTGGGTGCAGGCTTGAGGGGTGGAGCCATTGAAGCAGCAAAAAAAAATGGTGGATAGGAAATAAAAATAACTATTTTTGATAGATTGAATTGAAGATATTAATGAGCGAGATCAACAGAGAGTTAATGTGTTGTACTGTATGTCAATGAGTGGGCACCTGGACTTGCTGAAGATCTTCATTATTTATCCAGACCTAGACGACAAATGTGACTTAGGAGATTTAGTACAGCTGATCAATACGAGAAATGAAGGTTAGCATGCTAGAATGCTACTGTAAGTTTTAATTTCATTGTATGTGAATTCTTAAAATCAATACGAGGAACTGACAGTGTTGTAGTGATTGATACATATAGTCAAATACTTTATTACTTGGACAAAACCATTCAAAATTATGAAGGGGAATTAATGGAATAGTTGAATTTTTACGAGAATTATTTTCTAATATTGAACAATACAATAAACTTGACTAATTATTACTTTCTGATATAGAACAGTTCTTGACAGAAGTCCTGTCTAACACAAGTTACTACCGTCCATCCACTAAAAATGAAAGTTGCTATGGTCCAAGTCAACTTTCTGCCAAGTAGAGTCAAACTTTCACAGGTGTATATATCACATTACAATGCATCCATATCAGAGGCAAATCATTTCTTACTTCTTAGAACTAAATCAAGAACATGTCTCACCTTAGTTGTTCATGAAGGCACTATGTATAAACAAGTGTTAGAAACACCATACAAATGAAACAAGTGTGATATTTCATTCTTCATACAAGCCACTGGCTTATCTACAATATCAACATACAAACATGCATCCATGCATACAAAAGCTTCAAGTCAAGAATATGTCTCATCTTAACTTAAACTCATATTTCATACTTCAGTTTTTTAGTTAGTGCAAACATGGAGCTACATGTATAAATTGCATAAAAAACACCTTACAAATTAAAAGGGGTTTATTCCAATACCCATCTTTTTTTTTTCAGGGTACCAGTACCCAGGGTGAGTTGTCAATCATTCATTAGTTGCTGTTTATATTTAATAGACTTTCAAACATTTATTATAAAACTAACAATTAATAAATGATTAACAACTCACCTGGGTACCATATCCATTTGGGTACCATAGCAACTCTCAAAATTAAAATAGTGTGCTATTTCATTCTTCACACAAAACCACGTGTTATCTACACCATCAATAAGCGATTAACTATAAACTTGTACACACATTCATCTCACTATGTCAAGGTGACAATGGACAACAAGCTGTTGGACTCATTGAAATAAGACACATTAGACTAAGCCTGCCATTGTTATGGCAACTATTTATCTCCCAGAGATCGTTTGTGATAACTTGGCCTTAGAGGTGTTGCACAGAGATCCTTCCATAAATTAACTGAAGGATAAGAACCAGAACTACTTATGGTATCTCCATTTAGAAAGGATGTTGTTGTTCTATGAGACAGACAGTCATCCATGATGAGTCTCTTTGAATTCTGAGAAGAACACCTGCAAGCTTTCAGTTTAGCTTTAGTTGATTCTGTCAGATTCATGTAGCTTGGTTTACGAATATTACTTTCCTCTGTTGCTTCCACCATAACGGTGCTGGTAGATGGTAGAGATGGTGATCCAGATGTGCATGAAATTGATACAGGGCTATCATCATACATGCATTCAGAACTTATGGCCGAAGATGATGGAGTTGATTGACTAGTTGTAAGACATTTAGCTGCAATCCTGGTTGTCACACCATTTCTTCTTGCTTTGACTAAGCCATGTTGATATGAATTAAAGGGGGGAACAAAGTCTTCACTTTTCCCGGACACTGGAGTCGTGTCAGGTGAGTTGAAGTAGATATCTTCCATCAACCTGCTCTCCCATGGCTTAGCTGCCATCCAGCGTTCTAACAAGCTCCATCCCAAGCTCTTACTGTCTAGGCTGCGGTGCTTGAGAGGCGTCACTGGCTTAGTGGGTCTCGAGTTTGGACTAGCACTCAGTGTTGATTGCTGAAAGCAAGCAAAGTTTATTGAAGTACACGTATATATTTTGGTAATCATTTAACTATTGAATCACACCAAAGAGACAAACACAAATATTAGATCTTCTGAACTCCATTACCTGTGGCTGTGTGGAGAGAGAGTATGCCATTGCTCTATCCCTCTTGATGGCTCCTTCTTGCCTCATTTGTAATTTTGATTTAACTTCTTCCACAGTTCCAGGAATGTCACACCACCCTTGCTGATAATAACATGGCAAAGTATGCTATATGTTAACAACTCGTTATCAACTTAACTCGGCAACAACATTGGAGAATGTTACGTAATCTTGAAGCAAATTGTAAAGAGCTTATGGTACCTCAGCCTGCTTAACAGGATCAGCTTGGTTGTGATGCTCATCTAATAATTTCTGCTCAGCTTTCCGTTCTGGAGAGTTCCTCACATTCCTTGCCCTGACATGTGCTTGAACTCGAACAAGAGCCTGCATGCACCTGAGAGTAACAGCTGCTTGCCTTCTCACTTGCCGCCCACGAAATATAGCTTGCAGCCTCACCACTGCCCTCAAGGCCCTCAAGGCCCGTCTTGCCTGCAACATTTATCACTGAAGTAAGGTCAAAATAAACAATAAAGGGGAAAACATAAACATAAAAGATGCAAAGCACAAGAAACATATGTTTAATATACTAATCAAACCCTCCCAACACAATGATCAAAATAGTGGCAGACCTTTCTGTAATAAACCCCCATCTATACAGTGCTTGAGCATTTAAGAAAACTAGAAAAATTGCAGGTTGATGCCCTACTATGGACTCAACTCTAAATTATGTAGTACAGTAGCCCCATATCCAAGCAAATCAAGCCGACTTATTCTTCAACCCTCCCACCAAAAGAAAAAAGAAAAGAAAAATCTTACTTCCTACAATTTTCTTAACAAACATGAACTTCATAACTCGTATCAAAAGCTTGTCTTTAGGAGTACTAACAGGTTGAAGTTTCACCAGGATTGAACTCATTTCAAATTACTAAAACAAAGCACCATTCAACCTACTTGTAAATCTTGGTACAAAATTAACAGAAAGATATAATTTTATAGATGAAGAGATCATGCTATGATTACGAACACCTAATCCTAAATGGAAATTTAAAGGCCTGGCCTTCACCCTCATTTTTTGTCCAGAATTCCATGTCTCATTAGTATTTGAGGCCTAATTAAGGATTTCTTTCTTAACTCTTAAGGTATTTGACATGTAATCTATGCTTCTTAAACAATTCACGATTCGAAACTCATAATAACCAAAATGTCTAAAAAAAAAACCTTTGAGCAGAGAAAATATTTGAAAACCAGAGCAACCTGCATGGTTCTGCAAAGGTTTGAAATTAGCTAAGAAGCGAAGGGTCCCATCCCACTTACCAAGAAGCCTCGAAACAGAGCCTGAATGCGGATGGCAGCCCATTCCTGCTTGATCACCATGAAATCTTTGGGTGGAGCTCGGACCACCGTGGCCACTGCAGCAGTAAACGCTTCATCATCCACCACAAACGAAGAACCAGACTTCTCAGAGGCAGCAACATGCCCCTTCTTCTTCATGCTTTTCATGGAGGATCCAAACCCAAACCCTTCTGAAGAGCTCCTCCATAGCTTCCACTTCTTCTTACTCTTATCACCACCCTTCTCCTGAAAAAGCACATAAATGCCAAATAACATCACCAGAGAGAGCCAAACAGAATAAGAAAAAAAAAAAAAAAAACAAACCAAATAAAGATGCTAACTTGATCATTTGTGGAGGGCTTTCTGAGAGAAATAAGTGACTTTAACCATCTTCCTGAACCACCCATTTGAGAAAAGAACTTATTTTTGCAGAGCAAAGGACAGGATCAGATTATGCTGGTTTCTGGAAATGTGAATGGAAACAAACAGCAAGTAGATGCAGTGTGTGAGACAGAGAGAGGGTGTGTGTGTTTGGTTTGAGTTTGGAGCTGATGCTGGTTGGCTTAATTAAGGGAAAATTGAGAGAGAAGAAGAAAAGTTTTGAAATTTGAAATGTTTGTGAAAAGAAAAGAAAAAGGCAAAGGAAGAGAACCATAACGGATACAAAGACTTTCTTTTTCTCACGTCCCGCTCCGAGTTGATGGCTCATGAATGCGACCACTGACTACCGGAAACGCTGCCGTTCTGTATCGGAATCTCCAAGGCCCAGCCCACTTGAAACCCATGCAAGTAAATCCCAGTGGAAAAAAGCCCAAACTCTCACATGCAGTAGTCAATAGAATATAGATTTTTGGGAGGGCATGCCAGCAGCAGAATAATTATATCTGGAAAATATAAGATAAGACAATCGTATTATTAAAAAAATTTAAAAAAAATGAATTGAGGTAGTAATATTATGCTTTTTCTTTTGTAAAGTTACTAATACTATGTTATGGATTTTTATATCTTATTATACTTTTTTTTAAGTATCTAAATAATAATAACACGAAGAAGTTACTCCATTAGTATCTAACAATGAACAATAACAATATATTACTCTAATATTGGAGGTCAAGGCACCAATAACATGCCTAGATCTAGAAGGATAGATAGAGGATCACCTTCTGTGATTCCCTCAAGGGAACTTTTACACAAAAGTTATTCACATTTAGCCTTTTGGCATCAAAGGATTTTCATAAGGAGGGTTGACTACTAAGTGAGATTACTGACGAATGAAAGATTCGAATCTGTGCACTTAGAGAATGTAAAACCTTATCTGAAACCCTCAAACCAGATGAGTTAACCTAAGTTGGCATCTTATTACACTTTCTAATATCTTAAAAAAAAAGTTATCATTATAAGATATCCATAGTTATAAAATAAGCTTAGCTAATATATATTTATAGTTGATTAAGATTTAGGTTAGCTCATAACTTATTGTAAATCTCATCCTTCTCATTTTAAATGAAATTTAAACTTCAAACTTCTAAGATAGCAATTGTTCAATAATTGGAGTATTCTTTTGAAATTTTCTTAAAGGCAAACTTTTTCTCTGAAGTCCAAATTGCATCTCTAATGTTTTGGCAACCAAATGTGACATTAAGGAGAGGCATAGGTCAGTGCAACAAATTTGAAGATCAACTTCAAACACGTCTCAAGTTGAAATTCTCTCGTTTATTCATGGATTCTAAGCCAGATTATTAAGCAAATTGGCAAAGAAAAGATTGAACTTGAAAGGGTTTTTTTTTCCCACTATTAAAGCGGTGTTGTTTTGTTTGCTTTATCATATAATTGTATTGTTGAATGACTCTAAATATATGTACAATTTTCTTTGTGGAAAGAAAGCAAAACTTTCCAAAAAATAAATAAGATATAACATTGCATTTTTATTCCATTTGGTAAAAGGAAAAATTCGTAAGTTGATTATAAAAAAAGTTTAAAAAGTATAATAGGTCAAGTTTGATTTGGCGTGTTACAAAATGAAAAACTATGTTGGTATTTATCTTTTTATTAAGATATTAAAAATTAAGGTGAGTTGTCAAGTATTTATTAATTGTTGTTTATATTTAATAAATTTTTAAATATTTATTATAAAAATTAAAAATTAATAAATGATTGACAATTCTAGGTACCATACCCGTTGAGGTCACAGCAACTCTGATTACATAACAGACTCATGAACGTAAAGTCTCTCAGTGGAAAAAGAGAGTTAAAAATGAAAGTCATGGTGAATTTTGCTTGGTTCTTTCGGCTTCATTTCCATAAACTTGGTACAGGGGGAAGGAAAGGGCCCAAGTAAAATTCTCATCAGTTAGCTATTATAAGGAAGAATTTTTCAGTCTTTGAAGTAGAAAATAGTCTCTAGATTCATTGCTTCCTTAATGAGAATTTGGTCAATTTGGCTCATGATTCAGAAACATTTGTGTACTTGACCCAAACCAAATCTTGACCTTTTTTTTTTCTTGTTTTGTCTTTTGGCAACACAGGCCAAATCTTGACCTGAAATGCTTGAGCGAATCAAAGACATACGTACATCACTCTTACCAATCGAGGCATTGGGCATTACATGTCACTCTATAGACAGTGCATAGCATGGCTTGCTCTCAGTATGTCCGCATTATCTGTATGTGGAATATGATACCAATTTCGCACAACACTGACGCAGTGCCTCATCTCCACACCATAATGACTGGTCAGTGGCTGGGAAAACTTCATGAGTAAGAAAGAGAGAGGATGAGAGATATGATAAAAAAAACTCTGTATTTGTAAGTATTATTTGACCAACAAGAATGGATGATTGACCCAACCCCCCAAAAAAAATTGGGTAAACATTTAAGGGGAAGAAAAAAATGATTCCATCATAAGCTAAATGACCAAAAGAATTGGCCAAGAAAAAAACTAAATGAAAAAATAAATCTTGGGTTAGCTACTCTGTGACCTTTATCCTCCTATATTTAATACTAATGGTACAAATTAAAAGGCTGAAGCAGTGCGTGTGCACCTGAATGCCTAACAGCTCAAATATTGAACCACATAACGTCCAGAGACCCCGTAAAGTGTTAAGGTATGTGACTTTGGGCAAACTAATTTGCCGGAGTAACATGTAATCTTGGGCTAGGAAGTCCCATGTGCACAAGCCTAGGTGATAGATGGATTTTTGGACTAGGCCTCGGCGAGGGAATGGGTGCCTTGCCAGCAAATTTTCCATGGTTGACTCTAGGTGATAGATTGAGCTGTTCAAGTGCCTTAACTTGGAGTTTTGTTGGGTATTCTCTCACACAACCAATCCGAGGACCAGCTCCAGTAGTCCATTTGCTTGACAATGGCTTGCTCTCTTTAAGTCGTGAAGCTTCCACATTGGTACCAAAGTGACCCACATTTTCTTGACCACAATTATTGACAGTGGCAGAGTCACTGGAACCCACATCACCTTCTGTGGACTCAAACTGCAGCACCTCATCAACAGGTTTTGAAGGTGGGACATCATCATCAACAGCATACTTCTGCAGGAGGCAACCGTGAAATTACAAAAGGTTCAAGAAAAGTTCAACAAGTTGATGCTTGGAGACTTCAAATCAAGGCCAAATAAGCCAATCTATAGGGGAAAGGTGTTGTAAAGTGATTCACCTTTACATTTGCCAAGTCCACATTATGTTCCCCCAAGAAGCCAATGAATTCCATAAAATTCTTCTCTGTAGGACGGTAATGACCGCTATAGGGCCATATAGCCTGAATAAGAATTAATGAACATCAATTTGCATATAAAGGAAGTGAAATGCGTTTCAATTTTTTCCTTCATTTCTCTTTTAGTGCTGGGAAATTCCTACAGTCCCTCTTTGATTATTTCCTTTTATCACAAAACTACAGAATTCTAATAGAAAGTAATTTCATTTTTATGGTGTCCTGAAAATTATCAATGTTATGTATGTATAAAACATGTAGCATACATCAAGAACTCCATTTTGGGCAACCAATCTTCCAGATGCAATGGTAGCACCACCAGCGAGAAAACTAGAGTGCTGAAATTGGCCTTTCTTCTTCTCCCCAACGTACAAAATTCTAGATGAACTAAGAACAAAAATCCACTTAGATCCCTCAGCGGTGTGTACAAGGTCCTGGCTTTTTCTATAAATAAGCCTTCCTCCCTCCACCATCACTTCATATGCTTCCCTCTCTTTCTGCAATTGCAAGCAACAAAATTGAAACTTCAAGAATATTTTGGTGAACGCGCAATATTATGTAAAAGTCAAACTATTGAAAAGCATAAAAAATTCAATTGCTTAAAAATAATATTCATAACAAACTGAAAGCATTATAGGTGAAGTCTATAGTGCCCTGAATGCACCGATACAAATGCCCTGTTGGTAGTTTACTAATCAATGGATTTTGTACCTAAATTTAATTTAATAGTCAACAAAGTTGTCAACAAGGCATGCCCCCGATGCACCACTGGCACTCTAGAATTGACCAAGTATTATATTGTGCACGGCCTTACTTCCATTAATATAAAAAAGCATATATGTTATGTGGCACTGTCAATGTCATGAGGTGAAACAACTTACGGGTCCAAGGTATTTTATGCACTGCCTCTGTAATTCACTTCTTGGGCACTTCTCAATATTTACTTCTTTTCCATCTCCAACATTCAACCTTCATGTCATCAAGATGCAATTATGAAATTAGAAGATATAGCGATCAAAAAGTTTACTCAGGCATTTAGCTTCTACAGGAATCTATTCAATCAGTTGCCCTGTTAATAATTTTACCAGTAGAAAAAAGGTTGAGAACTCTGGCTATGAAACCAGACATCATAGTAGAAGTGCAGGTTGTGCCCATAACGATGACGGGGATCAATCTGCAAAACACGAGGAAATCTTAGCTTGGATTAATCTACTTCCTTGGATAAGTCAATAAATGGCCAGACAAAAAAAGTAAATATCTTTGGTAAAGTGAATTTAAAATTCCAATATAAGTCAAGATGTAGACGTATCAGCTTACAGCTTCAAGCCAGTGCCTTAGAGCTAATTTCTGCGCCTTATCATCTTTGCACAAACCTTTTCCCACCTACCAAATAGCAAAAAAAAAAAAAGAACATGATGACAAAATCCCAAATGAAATTTTGTCGGAAGGACATTGAAAACTTTGAATTCGTCTCTATGATCCTAGTCAAATATATAATTGGAAAACCAAATTATGTCAAGTCAATTATCTTTCAGGCAATGAATATATGGTTTAAAGAAAACCAATCTGGGCCCAAATATTGAAGCAAACAACATAAAAAAGATATTCCAGTCATCACAATTTTGTCAGAGTTATTAAAGTTTCTAGCTTCTGATATGAAAGGATACCTTAGCAGCCATCGTCCTTGCTCTTGCCCATTTTTTAACAGCTGTTTCTGATTTAACAGAGTCAAAATGTGATATAGAACACCGGCTAAGAGCAGCAAAATCTAAAGCCTTCCACCTGCAAGAGTTAAAAGAAAACACTAAAACAGTCATTTGGGAAAGTTTACAAAGAAATAATCACTGAATTCTAATTGAGCATAAAATTCCTTAGCCATAAAAAATATCATAAACTAGGATATTGAACCAACCATAACTCCTCGCAAACAACTGCACAATCTGCCAGATTTCTTCTAGTCCGGTAGCTCTTGTAAACTTTCTGCAGCTTTATTGCAGCTACATCAAGCTCGCCAATGGACTTCGGAGAAAACCAAATTTCTGGTTTTGGTAACAAATTTGTGGGGTTTTGTTTATTGAACAAATCCCCAACTTCCTCCTTTGAACCAGAATTCTCTGAAACTAGATATTTGAATGAGAATGTGGTTTGGAGCTTCAGATTTCCCACCTTCCTTCTCTTTGAGCATGTAGATTCTTCAGTATTAGCCTCATCTAACTCAACAGGCTTATAGAAGCCATCGAAATTTCTGCCCTTCTTGAAGCTCATTGTTCTCAATGTGATCTCTCCTTCCTTGGACTCATAGTCGACAGGTCTTATCGCTACCATTTCCATTCCTCTGCAAAAATAAAAAACACTGCGCTTTAGTGGTCCAGTAATGGTGGCAATTTAAGGAGAAGACCCATCATCATTGACTATTACTAGCAGTGACCCATTTAATGCATCAAACTGCTCGAGGAAGAATTCATATACATTTACTTGAAAGTTGCAGAACCGTCAAATTATGAGCATGCATTTCCCAGAAGAAAAAACTATTCACTACCCCAAGAGAAGTGCTAGGAAAAATCAAAGAAGACCAAGTCAATCATTAAAAAAACACATCAACGACATTCGACCAACTTCCCAAATTGACAGCAATTCCAACCTTTTCACCCTACAATTCGAATCTTCTTTTTATCTGAATTTCTGATAAACAACTTCATCCTTCAAAAAGTAACAAAAGAAAAGCAGAATAGAAATGTTGATGCCGTTAACACACCACAACTTAAATACAAGCTCCCTGAGGACCTTCAATTTAGGACTAATACATATGACAACCTTGGAAACATATCTTATTTTCAATTTGACATAAAAAAATCATTTTAAGCATTTCAAACTGCAAACTGAGACTTCAAGAGACAACCAAAATGGCTATAGCCAAAAACCAATAGAAACTGAAGAATTAGAAGGGCCGGAAAGAGAATGTCACCTTAAAGTACGAAGTCAGCTTCTTTATGGTTCCTTCTATGCAAATTTAGTACCTGATTTTAATCTTTGAAAGGGGCACTTCCCTCCTATTTTATACTGCACAAGTTTGGAAGACATGAAAGGGGTGGAAATTTACTTCAGTAGGTACTTTTCAAAACGTAAGAAACAAAGATTTGTAGAAAATAGAGACCCTTTGGAATTTGGCTACCAATGAACCTGTTTGGTTTGAATAGGAAAGTGGAAAATTTGTGTGACGTGCGAATCCCATAAAATGGGTTATTTTGAATAGAGAAATTGGAAAATGATGCTTGCGACTTGCAGAAAGTGTTGTATGTGAAAAAAGGTTACGATCTACGCGGAGATGTGAAAGAAAGAGAATCAGTCAAAACTCAAAAGCTTAAAAAAAAAAAAAAACTTAGTTGATGGCATTTTTTTTCCCACAAACAACGAAACAAGAATTGGGAGGTGATGGAGAAAGAAAGATGTTGATTGATCGTTGATGATGTGTGTGTGGTTTTAAGAAATTTAGTTAACAGAGAGGGAACCAATAAGCTAACTTGCATTGCAATAAATTGCGCGTTCTTTGGATTTTGTTCTGCCTTGCAGCGACAGGTAGTGGTTAGTTCAGTCGTAAATGACTACATGGTACCCCAGTACTATTTCCTATAATAGGAGTGCATATGCACAAATTTTATTTATATACATATAAAGAAAGGTAGTACTTCTATAGTTGCTACATAATTTTGGAAGTGAAATTTATGTGAATATAAAAAATGATTATATTGTTTTCTAGTGTGTTTTTATGTAAACAAAGTTGAATTTATATTTAACTAATTCAAATTTTCTAAATTTCTTCTTCAATGTTTTTGGAAAAATATAAGTTCGAAATCACGTTTGTGCTATTCTCAGTTTTAAATCATATATGTAGTAAATTAGATGGCATGTGAAAGAAAAACACCAAAAGCTTACTAGTATGGTTTAATAATTTATATATATACTTGAGGTGTAGTTTGGTATTTTACACAAGTAATTTCTTCGTATTTTTATTTAAATCACATTACAATTAATATACTTGATAGTAAAATGTGTTAACATAATTACATATTTTAAAATAAAAATGATGAAAATCAATCAAATTCAAATCACTAAATTGAATGTTCGGCAAAAGAAGGAACTAATATTTATTTTCTTTTAAAAAAATAGCCGAAGTGAACAATATTCTAGAAGATAATTATCATCCTAGGCTTGAATCTATTTCTCGATGGCTTCATAATATTTTAAATTTTCAGTAAGATAAATTTAATAGAAAGGCCGCAATAAAAATCAAACATATGAATCAGACAATAAAATCCAAACAGCGATGGAACATCAAACCAATTATTTCTTAGGACCGAAGCAAGTTCCAGCACATCATTTTCATAAACACAGCGTTTTTAGGATGTGATTTTCGTGAAGTCTTGAAATTGAAAAATGGACCATTTTTCCTAGTTTTGTTATAGGGGTAAAATTAGTTTAGGTAGCTTAACATGTTAACTTATTTTTAGCTTATTTTAACTTAGTTTATTTATTAAATAAATTAAGTTTAGGCCTTTAAAAAAAATATTTAGCTTAATAGTTTAACATATTTATTTATTATAATAATATATAATTAAAATTTTATAATATTTAATAATTTATTAATTATATATTAATATATTTTATAAGCAATATAATAATTTTGTTAAAAATTATGTATATTTGAAACTCATAAAGTTAATAGATTTATTTGAAAACATTTATACAATATAAACTTTTAGATCAGGCAATACTTTTAAATTTTTATAAAAAAAGTCATGTTAAGCTGAGAAAAAAATCTATGATAAATAATAAACTAAATTAAGGTAAAGTCTAACTTATCATATTTTCCTGATTTTAGATTTCCCCCTCCATTGAATTGAGTTTTCAAGCTCTTCTTTTTCAAGGATTGTGTCTGTCTTGTGAATTATGTTTTTTTCTTATACAAAAAGTTTACGGTGAGGAAAGTCTTTTTTTGTCTTAAGGTCAAGATAAACTAATATCATGAAGATTTATAGTAAAATTAAATATCATCTAACAACTAAAAACCTTAAATTCAAATTCAAATCATACATTTGTCAAGAGTAAAATGTTGATTAAGTGAGTCAAACTAATGAACTCTGTCATAATTATAACTTGCTCGCACAAACATGAATCAGACTAAAATCCAAACAGCAATGAAACATCAAACAATATGTTTCATAGGACCGAGGCAAGCTGCAACACATCATTTTCATATTTCAAACAAATCGTTTTTAGGATGTGATTTTCGTGGAAGTCTTGAAATTGAAAAATGGACCATTTTTCTGTTTTCTGTTTTCCCCCTCATTGAATTGAGTTTTCAACGCGCTTCATCTTGGAGGGCTATCTCCCTGTCGTGAATTCCCTGCCATAAATATAACTTGCTCGCACAAAACGTTCAACTGTGTGACTCCGACCTTGACTCAGTTGCACCGTCTCATGTTTCAATGGACCCTGTCATGAATAATCAGTTTCTCATTGAAGAATGACAGTTTCGTGTGATCCATGTGGTGGACTGCCATGTAGAGGATTAACCAAACCTTCCCTAATCTCAAGAATTTTTTCTTTAAAAAAAAATTCTACTAGCATTAAAACGAGTCATGCTACTTATAAAATACTTATGTAAACATAATTATAATAATTGCATAAGTGGCTCTGTTGGCAGTATATTAGTTATTAGAATATCCCATATAAAATCGCTTATATTAAGGGGTGGACATGTATTAGATTGTGTTGAGTTTGAGGTAGTTTTAGGCCTAACTCATTTATTGAAGCAGTGGGTTGGATTTAGAAATTTTTTTCTTACGATCGGCTCATATGTGAGTTGGGTTAGGTTTAACCAATAAATTAAACTTGAACTTAAAAAAAATGAGTATGCGAAAATAAAAATTGAAATTCATTATGAATAATATAACATAAGTTTTTAATTGACATAACATAAAACATAAGTTTTAAAGTACATATAATTCTAAGATTGTAATCATAATCAATACAAACAAATAACAAAGACACATGTAACACAATTGATCCCGTAGATTAATCTATTTATGAGAAGTTCTTAATCAATTATGATCACAAATCAATGCCTCAATGTGATGGGTTGCAAAGAACTATGAAAATAATTCAAAACTCACCATCGAGTATTAAATGTAACGTAATTTTAAATTAATTTCTTTTAAAAAAAATTAATCATCCAAAAATATTATAAATTTAAATAAGATTTTAAGCTCTAATTAAAAGCGATAATACATCTTAAAATAAAAAATAAAAAAATTGGAATAAGTTGAATTAAGTTTGTGTGAGTTAAGAGAGTCTCAACTCATTATTCGACTCATGTGTCATGAATTTGATTATTTTAAATTTAATCTAATTCATAGACCAAACTAATTCATCATTTATGAATTAAATTAGATAAAAACGTAAAGATTATTGAATTTACATAACCTCCTGCCACCTCTAACTTTATATACATACAGTTGGGCATTGTTGCGATTACATTCTTTCTAATCAATCTGTGTACCAAGGTCAAGTCTACGGTGTAGTTATTAATTTGGTTGCCATAGTATAAATATTTGGTCCAAAAATAGAAGTGACGTTGGAAGGCCCATTTTAATTGTTGAGGTCTCAAAACACCAGTTGGCCCAGTTGGGTAGTTCATTTGACAATTTCTCAAAACTAATGAAACAGCCGAACTGGTACATCGTTTAAGGAAAGACAAGAAAAAGAAGTACGTCGTTTTATTGATAACCATTGTTAGGGGTGTATAGCGAGTGAGATATACTTATAAACTCACACGTTTTTATCTAATTTAATTTATAATTAATAAGTTAGTTTAAGTTTATAAATTGAGTTAGATTTAAAATAGTCAAACTTATTATGTATGAGTCGGGTAATGAGTTGAAACTTTTTTAACTCATAAAACTTAACTCAACCTACTAAATTTTTTTTTAATAATATTTTAGAATATGTAATCACTTTTTATTGGGTTTTTGAGAATCTTATATAAATTTATAATTATTTTTAAATAATTAATTTCTGAAGAATTTTTAAATTAAAATTACACTACATTTATAGAATGTTTGGATTAGAGTTTGAAATCTTCCAAATAATGGTTAGGATAAAAGCTTGTTTCTTGTTACTTTTGTTCCTATGGTTTTGAGCTTCCAAACTCTAATCCAAATATGCATTTAGTATTAGAAGTTGAGTTCTAAATCATTTTCGTAATTCTTTGCAACCCACGACTATTGAGATATTGATTTATACTCATAACTAATTAAGAACTCTTGATAAACACATTGATTTATATGTTCAAATAGATAAAATTGAAAAGATTGAAGCATGTAATGTACTATATAGAATTTGTTTAATTTATTTAGTCAATTATTAATAGTTTAATCATTAATGTTTACTAATGCTTCAGATTCATGATTCATTTATGTGTTAGATATGTCTGTTGCTAGAGATGAAGTTGTGGATCATAATAATTGATTATTTTAGATGTTTTCCATTTAAATAGTTATGATTCTAGTTCTTTTTAACTTATTATTTCATTGTGGTCTTTAATTTTTTTTTATTTTGACAATTGTGTTGATTGTGATTAATGTTATGGTGTTATTGAGTTGTAGAAAATCAAAGAAGAAATGATACGTTTATTATAGTGTCATTGGTTAATTATGTTACATGCACATTTGTTATTTGTTTGTGTTTATCGTAATTGTAATCCTAAAATTATATATACTTTAAAATTTATATTTTATATTATGTCATTTGAAAACTTATGTTATGTTATTTAGAATATATTTTAATTTCTATTTTAACATGCTAAATTTTGTTTTATAGGTTTAAATTCAACTGGTTGAACTCAACCTAACACATATATAAGGAGGGATTGATTCGACTCAGAAGAAAAAAATCTTCAAATACAACTCAATTCAACCTACTACTTTTATAAGTAAATTGAATTCAAAATTACTCTAAACTTAACCCAAGCTAGCTCAATCTAATCCAACCCAACCCAACCCAGATCCGATTCAGTAATGGAAGAGAGAGAAAAGATAAAAATAAAATAAAAAGATTATGATAGGAGCATCTCACCTTAACGAGTAACGTGAGACGATACTTATCCATCGTTTTATAGCCTCAAAAGCTCAACTGAAGTCATGTCATAAGACGCTTCATTGGCAGAAATGGAACCGAAGCCGAAAGACTCGCTTCCTGGTATCATCATCAAAATTTAAAACTTTCATCTTTTCATGTTTTCATTACAATATTCTTATACTTACAATGCAAATTTGTGTGTATTTTTTTTATTTAGAGACCTTATTTTCAAAGTTTTCCGTTGATCTATTAAAAGTTCCTGTTGAAATTGATTACAATGAATACGGTATACCCTTTGAGTTCTAGAGTTAGAACCATCCATTTATGGCAGTTTCCAATTCTTGTTTTTTTAATTCTATTATGTAGTTTCTCTTACTTCCCCGTTGCTTATATTTCTCGTATCTTTCCTTCTGGTGGAAAGCGATTATCTTTGTGCTGGTGTCTATTCTATTTTCTTTATTGGGGTTTATTATCATTTATCAATAAATTTTTAGTGTGAAGAAGCCCATATATCTGTCCTTAATTAACTTAAAAAAGAAAGTTCTTTTTTTTATTTATTTATTTGGTTGGGTTGGGGGGGGGGGGGAGGGGGAGGTTATTTGATTTTTTATTTATTATTAGAATATGATGTTATTATTGCCTCTGAAGGTTCTGGTAATTGGTAATATATATGCACTAATTCTTGTACATTTTAAATATGATATGACAATTGAATGTGTTTGAATTGGATCCGGACTTTTTGTTTTTGGTAATTAAAAGGGGTAAGCAGGGGTGGCGCCCTGCGGAGCCACCAAGGAGCGGATCTGGACTTTTTAAGTGTTAATTCTTACTCTAATTTCCACCCCTTGTATTCTGCATGTTGAAAGACAACGATGTCAAAGCTCCAAACATTTTTGAGCGAGCTAAGGAGGAGATTGAGGCAGTATTTCACCATGACAAATCGCCTCACCATCACAAAGAAACTCACGGGACAAGTGATGACATTGATGAGAAAAGTTCAGTTGATGAAGTCAAAGCGCCTAGTGTGTTTGAACGGGTGAAGGAGGAGATTGAAGCTGTAGTTGAGGCCATTCATCCGAAGAAAGAATCTGACGGTCATGAGTTGCCGCCAAAGTGAGAGGTGGGATGTATCATGTATCTTTGTTTTGTAACAAAGAGTGCCAAGACTTGTCTCAATGTTGTTAACCATCAAAACTATTTTTGTTTTGTCTATCAATTTTTCTATTGTTGTTGTTTCCTTTAGATATGAAAAGGAAATGATTCTGATTTTATTTATTTTTTGTTTACTCACTTGTTTATTTGAATGCTAATCCTTTTCTTTTCTTCCTTATTACATGGTGCACAATTTATTTTTGGTAGATCTGTACGAGATTATGACTAAGACTACTTCCTAGGCTGACTCCTGGTTACTATAAATGTTGCTTCACTATAAGACTCTGGCTGAGGCTGCTCTCAGATTTATATTAGCGCGGTGGTACAGATGTGTTTACCCTGCAGTTGTTTATTGGTTCCACGTTTAACTAAGCTTATATTCACTAGGAATTACTCCATCTTCTTCATTTGTGTGGACTAAATATGTAAGTTTAGTGGTAAAGATAAGTGGTATCATCGGATAAAAGAGATGGACCAAAAGGGCTCTTGCTTTTCAGAACTTGCCATAAGTGATCTCAATAGGTGAACCCTGCGTGCTGGAATATTTTTTTATCATACACTTGAATACAGTATGTGACCTCTTGGGACCTTGTATCACTCATATAGTTGGTTGCATTTTAGTGGTTTCTATGTTGTACTAAGCATATCACAAGAGTCTCAGGAGACAGAACATATAGTGCTTTTTTTTTTCAAATGGTCTTGACATTATTTACGATCAGAATCTATCAGCCACGGACAGTTTGATTGTAACAAGATCTGATCTCCTAACTTCATAGCTTATAGCATACACAAAAACTTGCCCCTGTTTTATTTTTCTTTAGATGAACCACGAATGGCCATATATTTATTTATTACATTTCTGGCTTAGATATTGTTATGTCATCTTTATTTTTTTGGGTAAAGTTGTTATGTTCTCTCTATTTTTTTGGATTTTTTTTATCAGATTTCATATTAATATGCTGGTAAATAAATCATGGAATTCCTTTCTCACTATTGACATTTAAGTGATTATGCTTGGAAGTTGAAGCATGTCAGAATGAAAGCTTTGACAACACAAGCCTGTGTTGTTACTTCATGTTGTTCGAGCACCTCTATGACTAACTTAAATAGTATATATTGACTTAGTTCCTTGTTTTTCATGGTAAATTAATGACTCCAAAGTTTCAACATGGTTCTGGCCTCTGGGTCTAAACTATGGGTTCTTGCAATTTTGGAAACAGTGAGTGTTCGTAAGTCATGGATCTGTTGCTGATATTGTAAGAATATGTTATTAATACTGATGTGATGATAGTTATCGGACAAGCAGTTGATTTGGGTTAGTATTCCATTTGTAATTGAATGATCTTAGGTTTGGTATATTTAAATTGGTGTGTGATTGACCAGCCTGATGTGTTGAGAGTGATTGGCATCTTGCCTATATGATGTCCCGGGTTTCCTTGATTACCTTAATATGAGAATCTGAGAGTCAAGCCTTCATATTCCATGGAGAACATAACAGAAAATGTTTCTATGCCCCTCAAATACAGTCAGGACAGTTGTTTCCAGAAAAAATAAATAAATAAAGACTTACCACTTAGATTGGTACATCATCAATGTGAAAGATCTATGGGAGACTCTGATCTGTAACTTCATCTGGTATATCAGCAGGATTTAAAATTCACGTAGTATGCTGTCCTCTGTTTTATTGGTGGTTAAATTAGCATGAACAACACATTTATCTCCATCCATAATAACTGTAAATAGAATAAAATTTGAGATTCAATGTAATTAATATGGGTGTTTAATTACATTCAACCTTCGTGGCTTTTTATTTATTTATTTCATATTTGGGATTTGAACTCGAATCAGGGGAAGGGGACATCGACTCATTACCAAGTGAGTGACCACTAAGCCTATGGAATTCAATACTCATGGCTAATTCTATTTGTTAACCTTGTATTTTCCTGTTGTCAATTTACATCTTTGCTTATCCAAATTTAAATTTTAGCGGCCAATAATAATATAGCTGATCTTGCTGGAAAATTAACCATTCTAGTAATTCGTGGATTATACTCACTTGTAATCAATTTTTTCCAGACCCAAAAGTACCTTGATGCTCAAAGAAAGGTTTGCTTTGACTCTTGGTTTTATGTATTCAATTTGGGTATAATTGGTGCAGCAGTGGCATTTGATGTAACAAGTTGGGGTTTTTTTTAGTGGATCAAGTTATTGGTTGGTGCAAGGAAGGTTGGTATGGGTTGTCATGGTTGGCATTCAAGGACACATAGGCTCTCGATTGCTTCATCTGTTATGCTTTGCCTTGAGATATGTTATACGATGAGTCTTACAGTTCTTACTACCACCTTGATAATGCAGTGATTGCTGTGCTGTTCCCTCATTATCAGAATAAGATTATTTCTCAGTTTATGCAAATACTACGGGAAACATATGCAAGCGTTTTATTTGCCAATATTCTTCACCAAAGTCCTTGTAGACTTAAAAAAGAGCATTCGCCATGGATAAAGGATTACGTTGGTTTATCAAATTCTTGCTTTCTTTCATTCTTCTTTTCCCCTGCTCATTTCGCTGAGCATTTTTTTTTTCTTTTGAAAGAAGCATAAGAGCACGAAGCTTTACACAGAAGTGGCGCTAGGAAACTAGAAAAACCACTGCACCTGATCAGAATTTATATGTCTTAAAAGACTTAAACCTATTGAAATGCTGCATGGATGAATTCTTTTCCAAGCTAACGTCACCATAATAACTAAACATATATGCATGCGATCCAACCCATAACACTTCCTCAGTTCCTCTATTTTCTCTTCCCCAATTTCTTTTCTTAACTCCTCCTGTGCAGCAGCCCTAAACTCTATAGTAGGGGCTTTTTCTATCACTTTCTTGGCAACTGTATGTACGTAGATAACATTAGCTTCCTTGACCATATAGCACATCAACATATGAAAGATCCTTTTACTCAAATCACACAGCTGCCCTTTAAGTAATAATTCCCAGACAATAGTGTACACCCACCTTACAGAAAAGTGTATATATAGGTGCATTTGTTGTTTAGCTGTGCCTTCACCTGCTTTCCCTTTAACATGACTGATTGATGACCTACTCATGTCATTTTGACTAACCTTTAGATAACATCACGGAGCTTATCAATTGTCTATCTCTGTTAAATGCTTATTCTCACACATAACTGAATTGGCCAGTCTATTACAGTACAAGAATGCCCACTTTATAACGCCTAAAAAAGATTAGCAGAAACAATGAAAGAGTACTAAATGGCAACTTTACCTATGGTGAACTGAACCCTTTATGTTTAATAACCTCAAATGCCCATGCCTTCTTAGCTGCTCTTTCATCAATGGTGCTTTTGAACCATGATAAATGATGTAATTGGAATATGCTCTTCATTGAATGTGGGAAAATATCCAGCAGGCGAGGAGGGACACCCAAATTCAATGCCATCTAGTAAATGAATGACCCAAATTGGATATTGGTGAGGAGACTTGTCTGTGCCCCAACAACCAACCCGTAGAAAGATGAGCCTAGTACCTTATTTAATCCATTAACTAACTCATTAATTTGTTTTTCCTGCAGAGCTGAATGTCTCAGACGCTGATGCTTTTGCCACTTCATATAACTGGCACCCTGCCATTGATTTCTTTCTTCCCTATATGGCAATGAAAGCATCAGGAAAAGGGAAAGGCTCTGTAGCCTAGGCGTCAAAGTATTTTTTTTTAAAATCTGAAATATCAGATAATTATAAGGATCTTGCAGGTGCTTCAGACCCAAAAAGGGTGCTGTTATTCTGGACTTGTGGACAACCATTTATAGTACTACTCTTTTAGATTGATTTGAGAGAGAGAAAGCTTTGGCTTGTATTGAAAGGTAAGCAATCGAAGGTTAGAGGCAGAAAGACAGTGGATAACAGACTAGTCTTAGGAGTTCCGAGTGAGTTGTCAAATGAAGGTGAAACTTGCTGGGGATTTTAACTGTGTGACAAGAAACCAGAATCATTTGCTTGTGAAGCAAAATCTCTCGACTAATCCAAAGGTTGTAAAGGGTAACCCAAGAAAGTTTGGAGGTCCTGGCCTGCTTTTCGGGAGTTGCAAGCTCATTTGGTAGCCTTTCTCCCCTTCTTATATTCCAGCAATCATACCTGGCCTCTTATTGTGAGTGATTCAAAATCTGCACCTCTCTCACGAACATTTCCATCAACAACATAATCACATTCATCATTTACGTTTTTGAACAAAAATAAAAATGAAGGGAAGATTCTTCTGTTTCCTCCTAGCTCTGCATATAGTGAGTTGGATTTCTGCAGCAAGGAGGCCGTTTCTATCAACTGATGACATTCCCCATCCAGGTTAGTTACCTAAAGAAAAGATTGATTTCTTTCTATTACTTGTTACTTGCTAATCCCAGACTTTTTCTTGCAATTATGGGTTCACATACCTCAGCTTCAATTTTCTGTCAGTCCATTTCACCACTAATTTAGGGAGGGGGATAATTTTAAGTTCAGCTGTTTGCAGTAACATTCCTCTAAAACTTTTCAAACATATGTCATAAGAAAATGGCATTACTTTGAAAGTGCTTTCCTGTGTCTGCCCTCACAGCCTTCTCAGTGAACATTACTCTTAGACTCTTAACCATCTCATTATGCTTTAGCTGATAGGCTTCATTCTTTCTTTTTTATGTTAACTCTTCTGACCCTTCTTTATCAGCCCAAGAAGAGGCTCTACAGTCTTCACCACCATATACTATACAACCAAAAAAGGTATGTATCGTATCCCTTTCTGTATGTTTGGAGTTGGGTGGGTCTCTTTGCTATCCGTGTGACTAATATATTGGTGTACTGTTCGTTTTCCCTCTCTGCTAAAGGGTTTAATGGGCATAGGAGGTATGTCAGAGACAAGGCAAGAAGCATATGATAGAGGAGCTAGCAAAGTAGGGTCAAGTCCACCAAGCTGTGAGCACAAGTGTTATGGTTGCATTCCATGTGAAGCCATTCAAGTGCCCAGCACGAGCAGCAGACGCAGCCATTTGGGCATCCAGTATGCAAATTATGAGCCAGAGAGCTGGAAATGCAAGTGTGGTCCTTCCTTCTACAGCCCATGAACATTGTTCATACCCTTTGAATATTGTTGATCTAATATCTCCGTCTCAGGTTCATATTTGATATCCCTTTGTAGTGTGTACAAACCTCATATTCAAAGAATTGTCGTATCGTCGTTGTGACTACACTCAGTGTCAAGCAGCTAATTCTCATAGGCTTATCTCAAAACAATGTGCTCCAACCATCTAAACACATACTTATAATCTTAAGACACATTTAAATTCAAACGCTCTTCATTAAGGGATGCATTTGATAAGGTTACCTGGATAGCATTTCTTCCTCTCATCTATTCCTTTTCTTTTCTTGAATCTTGAATATTAAAAAAATTCATTTGTCATTATACTTTTCACAACCAACGTATCCTCAAATTTAGCCCTCATTTGACATCAGAACTTTTTGGAAACCGTACAAGACAAAAAAAAATGAAAATGAAAAATATATACGTATATTCCATCAGCAGGCATGTTGCAAAATCCGAAGTTACATACATGCACAAGGTCTGACCCATATCGTTTGCTTGGCCTCAACCTGTGTATTTTTGTTTTAGGAAGTTTCTTGGGGGAGGAGCTGCAGATTTGCAGTTCCAATCTTTGCACTCTTCACCCACCAATCAATTAGCTCGCTTTAAAGTCTATCAGCGTAGTTGCAAGCTTAAACAGAAAAACTAAACTAAACTAAAAACACAATTGGAGCTTGAATGAGATCAGATGTGCTCTTTTGGTATGGAAAAAAAAATGAGACACATAGATACTCCAATTTTTCTATGTACCCAAATCACATTCTTATCACGTATATATTCACGTTTACATACAGTACACCCTGCACAAATATCACTTATTTTCCATTCTTTTTTTTTTTTTTGCCTAAAACCGGTTTAAATGGACAGATTGTTTTGAAACTTCTGGAATATATCAAAAGCACATTTAGAAATGTTAAAAATTGATTTTGAATTGTTACCTTAAAAAGGTTGAGTAAGACAGTGCGTTTACCTTCACTTTATCATAATATGGGAAAGTTATTCCTTTGTATATAATAAGGTTATGACCACGGTAGTCACGTGTAACTTAATGAGTTAAAGCACACAATTAATTGGTTTTTTGAGAATTGAGAATTTTACCCAGTCCAGTGTTTCCTTAGTTAGGTAAGATTTTATCCCAGGTTAACTAAAACATTCTAGAGCAAAACCAGAGCATTTACCAATGGCACGGTCCCTAATCAGAGTCATCTTTCACCATTTTGGGCTGCTTTAGACATAGGTCAATATTCTCTCATTCTGATTCGTTAAGAATTCTTCTGTTTCTGTTCTCTCACAGACCGTTTTGGCAAACAGACAGTCTATGAAAGCTTAGCACCTTGAATTGCATTCTGCTCCGATTACAAAGGATGGTCCTGATATAGTGATATGCTATTGTCTCCAAGTTTAGCCAAGAGTCCAATATCAGTGCCACCTAAACCTATGCACCTGAATCAAAACTGAAACTTATCAAGCTATGAGGCGTGATGATAGCCTTTTCCTTTAAAAAGGAATTAATTGTAAATCTCTGCAGAAAGTGGTGGCAAGATATTACATATATATATTTGGTTATCTGTCTTAAGCTAGTTCCTTAAAACAAGTCCCAAGTCCAAGCAACCAAAAAAGCCCTTCAAATCCAAAGCGATATAGCCAAAAGCTGTACATTTCCCAGTTCCTGTTATTGAGATATACTTGAGACCGTCAAAACCCAGTCTCCTAGGGGCATCATTATACTGCAGTACAAAAAATTCATGCTTTGTAGATCACTCCTTCATTTAAAAAGTTATAAGGACCACTAAACCATAGTCACCACGATCTCTGTCTATATGACAATATCAAACTTGTTTTGATGTAAGCCTCTTCATGACTAAGACAACAATGATCAGAGAGAGAGGGATTGAAAAAACCAAGGAAAGGGAGATAATAAATTAGAAGCTACAGAGAAAGCTAAATCAAGTCTTCATTCTATCTTTTCCCCATCTAATGATCTCCAAAAATGCAAGTACGTGATAGAAAAGAAAAATAAAATCTCAGAAGACAGAGATGCATAATACACACAGATATAATATCTCTTACACATTTCTGTTTTCCCTTCTGTGAAATCAATTCTTGGCTTTATTCTCTTTGATTCTTGCTCGGTTGTCCAGCTTAACAAAGCGTTTTAGATCTTCATAAGGGAGTGTTTCAATATTTTTCCTTCTTAATTCACTTAATGCCGGGCGTTTATTAAGCAGGTGCCACAGCCAATCAGGGTATTCAGAATCAGGCAGTATCTTTGGATCCGCTCCATCCTTGAGGATGTTGGCACCAACCACAGTAGTTGACTTAACTTCTTTGGTAAGTATTGATGCTTTTGGTGCATCAGCTGTCCACCCCCTTTGGATCCTTTCTTTGCCTTGCCAGTGGCAAAAGTCCGATGGCATGCAGCCTCAATTGTTTCCTTTGTTATGAGAATTCCTTTGATTGACTTGGAAACATTCATCGCGATGACTCTATCCCTGCAACTTTATTTGTATAATTTTACTAGGAACGAAACTCATATATGAACTTGGACAAATATTCACATACAACTAAACAAATGAACCAGAATCTGAGTTTATTTACTCTGCTGTGTGTATTAATCAGTGTAGTCAGAATCGGATCCGACTCCGATGGGTTTGAATGTGAACAATTCACGGTCAGATTACTTTAGACCGGTCAAAACCAATCAAAATACGGTTGAACCGCTCGGTTAATTCGGTTGAACCGATTGACCATTAATTTTTAAATGTTTTTATATATTTTATATTATTGCATGTAAATTATTTTTATGACGTCATCTGGTTCAACTATTCGGTTTAAATAGCTGAATCGGAAGTACCGCCGGTTCAATGTCCGGTCCTGTTTTAACAACATTTGAATTAATAATACTAATACACAGCTTTAATTCCTAATTTCTTCATAGGATATACAGGGAAAATTCGACATAAACTTATAGATTCCCTTTAGAAGAGATTCTCCTCAAGGCTGGGTTGTACCAAAACTGCCAGCTATGTGCTCTCAAGCTTGCAGGTAAAATGAACATATGAATGTCATAGCTTCAGGAGATCTGTTTCCTCATGAAGTTGAAACTCATTTCAGCGTACATATTAATAAGGCACAATATATGCATTCTTCTCTATACGTATTAAACAATTTCATCACCTCAATTTTCTATTTGCTACACCTGTTTTGATTGGATCAAAAAGAGAAGAAAAAAAAAAGGAAAGGAAAAAATAAAAATTGGTCCCCATTAGTTCCCCTTCATTCATTTCCAACTTTCATGAACTTATCCCTCATTGCTTCAAAAAGTTTTCCTGTCACCCTCAAATAGTCTTAATTTTAATTTTTAGCAACAAAACCTAGCTCCTTCATCATGGTTGACAAATAATCCATAACAAACAATGTGGTCATAGCCTAACAGAAAAGGATTTAATCATTAAAAAAAAGGTCTTTATTTGGTGTGTGTTTTTCCATTAGTTGAGGAATAGAGCAAGGTTAAATTTTGAAGACACATGGAAAAAGGGATTGAGTGCAAGCAACCCTCAAGAATCAACATGTATTTCAGTGGCAACAAAACAGAACAAGATTCATAAATTCATTAAATTACAAAGCTGCCACACCACACATACACAAATGACAAATCCAGCAACGAAAGCACCAGATCCTACCTCCAACACTCACCGGTAGCAGACCCCAGAAACCGTTCAGCTGCGGCTGGCTGCATCCAAACCACCGAAGCCTCCCACGGTCCCACCAGTGGTTTAATTTACAAATTAATAATGCAAACTGTTATAAAAAAAAAATATAAAACTGAATTTTTTGGGTTTAATTTTTAATATAAAATTTACTAACATGTCAGTGGATCAATAAACAGGTTAAAAACTATTCTAATGAAAAGAAAAAAGTTATGCATTGTTTTATTATTTACAAACTTAACTTAGCAATACTTTATGTTACTAAACATAAAATACTATAAAAATATCTGAGGAGTATCACAAAATCTCACTTATAAGGTTTTTTAGATTGAACATTCTATCAATTTGAAACCGTAATATTATGTCAATGAAAAAACAACATGTTATATAAAAATTGAAGTTCTTCAATATATTAATTTTACAATAAGATTTAAATCTTAAAAATATTAACTTCAGAATATTTAAAAAAAATTATTTTGTAAGTGAATTAACAAATGCAATGGCATAAGTCTTTCACGTCTAATAAAAAAGGTAAAAAAAAAAATTGCTTCAAATTATACAAAAATTAAAGTAAGTATACTACATCTTCGTGTTTATTTTCGAAATATAATTGTTAAAAATACGATTATTTAGTTTAATAGTCATTTTTTAAGTTTTTTTTGTGTATTGATTTTTTACATGATTTAATAGTTATTTATTGATTTTTAGAGGATGTTTAAAATCTTAAATCTCTTTATATATATATATATATATATATATATTTAAGGTTACAAGATATCTTTATACATTTTAAATATGATCTAGTGTCAACTTGACTGTAACTTTAAAATATAGTTAATGAAATTTAACCTCCTATTAAATTTCTTTCACATAAAACTTAATTTAGGAAGTAATCAAATCAAGCTTTTTTAGATTTGTATTACAAAACTCTTGTTTATGCCTGATCTTGTTATATAAAAATGAACAATATTATTAAAGATTATAGACGACAAGAAGATGACAAGGTGATTTTAGTGGCAAAATAGTTTACATCCTTTCCTTTTCAGTTTTTGTTTTGGTTAATGTGGTTGTTGAGTGGCAAGATATATATATGACATCACATTAATTTTTTAATTATCAATCACATTATATTAATCTTTTAATAATACTTTATCAAATTCATTTTAAGTTATTTTAGTGTAAGTCATAAAAATTAAGAAATACAAAATTAATTTTTAATTATGAGAATTTTTTTATTAAAATACTCTTATTTAATTTTTAGCAATTAATTACTTCACGTTACTATATTACATTATTTTTTATGTATTCAATTTATTCATAAGGGCATGAAGGAAAAAACAACAATTAATACTTTATTGGTACATGAGAACATCACTTATAATAGGCTGTCTTTTCCCTTACAAAACTAAACTTAAAATGGATTAGAAATAATAATTAATATTATCAATTTTATTCTTTAAGAACTAATTTGATATTATTATAAAGATTAATGTGATGAATAAAATATAATATTTAAAAACTAATTTGATATTACATATATCTTTTAAAGACTAATTTAATATATTTATAAATAAAAAATCAATATGATGTCACTTATATCTTTAAAAATCAAAATAAATATTTATTCATTAATTTATTATCATAGTAAAATTATTTTATGATAGTAAATTTTGTCTATTTACCAAACTACCCTTTCTCCCTTAGCGAGTAAATGTTCCCCCTATGCCTCCCACTCCTCGCAGATCTCCAAAGTCCAGGCACTGTAACTCCTAAACTTATCAGAAATGGCGTCCCATGTAAGCCTCTTTCTCAATCTTCTATTCACTTTCATCTTCTTCATGTCATATATCATATCATGCTCTGCATCTGCACACAAAATCACAGTTTAAATCCTAAAGATCATATACTTATGAGGAAATGAAATGGATGAAATTTTGAATTCTTTCATGTTATAATGGATCCGTAAGCACAAGAATCCTCGTTGAGCTTGTTCCCATAAATCTGGGAATTGGGAGTCAAAAAAGTTTCTATTTTGTTATAGTTGGTTGGATACTTGGATCATAAAATGATTTGGAGTTTGAATAATGATATACCTGTGAATAGGTGTTTAAATATGAGATATACCTGTTTATATCCATTTAAGATCCGTTTAGAACATTTATCCCCTGAGTGTTTGTTTGTGTAGATTTGGCTAATAAACTTATCCGACACCATTTTATAAATCTGTAACTGGGTTTTCAATTTTTCATTAATTTGTGGAAGCATGGCACCTGCTACAGGGAGAATTGATGATTAGAGAAAGGGCTGCATTTTTGTCTTGATGTACACTAAAGTCAGAAGATTAGTGATAATTGAATGCTGGAAATCATATTTTACCTTTACTGGATGAAGAAAATATTCTATATGCACTGTGGTTCCCTATATTGAAATTCTGTTATTTGACTTGCGGGTTTTTACATGTTTTTTGTAATGTCAAATGCCATACTCACTATTGCTTACTGACATTGCAACTTAGTGGGAACTAATATCAGAAAATTGTTGATCATAAGATTTTATTTTCCCATGAATGGTGTATGAAACTGAATGAGTTGCGCTGCACATCCCTTTCTGCTTGCATTTTGCTTTTATGTTTATCAATTTTTCCTCTTTCAGAGAGAGAGAGTTTGTGCATGGTACTGGCGACAGATACGGTGCTCCTTTCATGACTTGTTTGTATATTGTTTCATCTATAGGGCTCGTGTCCTTCAATAAAGAATATTCTTCTTCTAGACTCTGAAGGGAAGCGTGTGGCAGTCAAGTATTTTTCAGATGACTGGCCAACAAATAATGCAAAGTTAGCTTTTGAGAATTTTGTATTCAGTAAGACTATTAAGACAAATGCTCGGACAGAAGGTAAGCAGCAGAGTTTGACAAACACTTAGCATGATCTGAAGTCACATAATTTTATATTGGGTGCTAGTGACCTAGGGGTGGCTACATCTATCTAACATGATTGTTAAACAGATATATAATATTTGTCATAGGTTGTATTACATTATGCATGTAGGTCTTCAAAACCTTTTGTTTGTCTTAGGTATTTATGCTCAAGGATTCTTTCTACTTTCACTTCAGAACTGATTGCTTACACACATTAGAAAATAAGTTATAATGTTGGACCTTGGACTAAATAATAAATTGGTGAGCTTTTGCGACTTATTTTTTATATGATGGACAAAAGTAGATCTTGTACTTGGAAAGAAAAAAAAAAATAAGAAGAGAAAAAAAACATGGAGTATCACATCAGTTGGTGTCTTGCATCAATATATAAAGAATTCAGTGAATACTTACGAAACATTCTTACAAGCCAGCATTCTAATCTTGCCTGCTGCATACCAAGTTTAGAAATAGATCGGGCCATTATTTACTTCAGTTGTTCATTCCTCTCTGATAATGCCTAACGTTTCATATTTCAAGTACCTATGTATAAAATTTAAACAGCCTTTCTAGTATATTAGCAAAAAAGAAAAAATAAAAATAATAGTAAAAAAGCCTTCGTGGTTGAATGTATCAAATTTTTCATAGAAGTCAGCAATACTACCAAACCAAACATGTAATCTTTTGGTTTATGCCTTTGATTTATATTAATTTATTAAAACAATAAGTTTGAAAGGTTGATTAGTCTGTCACTAGTGGTACCAGTATTCTGTTATAATGACTTCCAACATATGATTGTTCTTTCTTCTGTTTCCCTTTTGTGCAATCAAAATGCAGCTAACAAAAGCACTTTTCGACGTAGCAAACTAATGCTGGTATCTGTCATTATTGCAGAAAAGAACAAACTTTAGTCAGCACTCAGCACTGATAGATAGTCATGTTTATCATGTTTCTTTTGAAACTGATATATTGTTTACAATTATCTGCAGCTGAGGTAACATTACTTGAGAGCAATATCATTATTTACAAATTTGTACAAGACCTGCATTTCTTTGTCACTGGTGGTGATGATGAAAATGAGCTCATTTTGGCTTCAGTTCTTCAAGGTTTCTTTGATGCAGTCACCCTTCTGTTGAGGTATTTTTGGTTGTATTTTGCTATCTAGATTTAAAATAAGGATGCGCGTTTATTCATCATGCTCTGTTTTGTTTACTCCTTTGTGTGCCTTTTACAGGAACAATGTTGACAAAAGAGAGGCACTTGAGAGCTTGGATCTCATTCTTTTATGTCTTGACGAGATTGTTGATGGAGGGTATGCATATATTTCTCCACAATTTTTCTTTCCCATTAAAGTTAATTAATTTTTAAAATAGTTCTTTTTTTCCTTGAAGAATGATACTTGAAACAAATGGACCTCTTATTGCTGAAAAAGTGACCTCCCATAGCATTGATGCCGATGCCCCCTTGTCTGAGCAGGTAATGCAACTATCTTTCAGCTCAATTTCTGTCAGTAATGTGCGCTTTCTATTTGATTTTACATCACAAAAGCACAAAACTTGTCATATAGACCAAAGTTTGCTAGGTTATTCCTTAAATTTACATTACTTTTGAGTTTTGAGACCCCTAAACGGCAATTATCTAACTCACATTTTTGCAAGCTCAATTTCGTTTTGTATAAATCAATTTTGACTTTAGATGGATTAAATTTAGGATAACAATGGCATGTTACCTTGATCTTCAATCTGACAGTCAGTTTCTGATATTGCAGACACTAACTCAAGCATGGGCTACAGCTAGAGAACATTTGACAAGAACCCTTTTACAATGATGTTTGCATGCACTGAAATGAGCTAGTGATATTTGCGTAATTAATAATTTTTTACAAGTTAATGAGAGTTGTTTTGTTTTATCCCCATGTTGAGCTACTGAGTTATGAGCATCATACCATTCTGCTGACTAGGGATTTCCTCCTGTATCTGTCTTATTATTTGTCAAATGCAGAAAAGAATTTATTAATCATTTAATCCTAAATAAACACTCAAGGCGCCAAAAAAATAAAGCAAGCTAGATCTGTGATATTCAAGTTACTGTTCCACAGAATTTACTGATCAAGTCTGTATGACCCAATATCTACGTAAATTTACGACAGTCCAGTGCATTTTGACATAACTTACATGGACGTTTTCGTACAACTCTCCGAAATCAAATACCCAAAGAAAGTAAAAAGAAAAAGAAAAATCTATGATTAAATTCTTAGCATTCTCCCTATCAAATGCGTATCGCCATTATCCATCATGTACATTTCAACTTCAAGGAAGGCACTACGCCTGTGTCGGCGTAGAACATGTCGTGTCAGACATGTTTAAAATATACAAAGACACATCATATTTTGCTGTGTCAATATTTTCATGTCATATCCAGTGTTGTTGTAATTTTAATTTTGGATAAATTTATTTTTACAAATTTAAAGTTAATTAGAAGTAAATTTGAGTTAAGTAATTTATATTTAAAAAAATTTATTTAAAAAGTAATTTTGACATAATGAATTGTGTTTATATATTGTTAATAAAAATTATTATTAAATATGTAATTATAAAAAAAGATGAGTTATCTTGGTTAGATTGAAAACAAATTAATGTTAAAAAATTAAAAAATACATCCAGTACACGTTGCCATCCACAACGTTGGCGACCTATCAAAGACTACAATTACTGCTTAGGTTTCAACTATGGGATTAATATAATACAGAGGTTAAATGAAGCATTTTAAACCTAATGGAACTAATGTCCACAGTCCACCCATATTGCCTGGAAATGCCTATTAGTGTACAATATGTATACAAGCCTCATATAGAGACTTTAAAAAAAACATTTTTTGATAGTCAGTTTTGAATTAAGTGCACTGTTGTTCTCCGTGTATTGAGCTCCTTCCAGTAACAACTTCGAAGACTGACTAGACTTTCGTGCTTGATACGAGAGTGCAACCCTTTTCCCTCACATGGATTCTAGCTCAATTTTAGCACTTTCATGGCCACAATTGTAGCCATCCTGAAGGCAGCCACCCCTGTAAAACTCAACTGCAATCAGTATTCCATAAACATCGAGCTTTTATAATCATATATTGGAA
Organism: Styphnolobium japonicum; assembly: GCA_023212625.1. Classification (NCBI taxonomy): domain Eukaryota; kingdom Viridiplantae; phylum Streptophyta; class Magnoliopsida; order Fabales; family Fabaceae; genus Styphnolobium; species Styphnolobium japonicum. The sequence continues at coordinate 3,968,339 of JALBWW010000007.1, read as the reverse complement.
TTTTTAGTTCATGCCTTAATGAGCTCAGTAAGCTGCATGAATGGAATGACAATGAGAATAACCTTGTAGACAGCGCGAAAGCAGCCTTCTCCAACCTCTCTAGGATTGAAAACCACAAGTGGGTAAACAATGACATTATATAGAGTCCAAATTTTGGTATTTGGTCCTTCAATATCAAAGTTGGAAAATGCAATTGAATAACAGAACCCAATGACACCTTGAATTCCAAAAACCAGATACTTCAATTTGAGGTAAAAAAGCTGCAACACAAACAATAAGACAAGTCTACTAACGACTCTATTGAACAATGTACTCATTACAGAAAAATGTCATAAAGAATATCCCAAAACAAGAGGAGGACAAGTTATACCCATTCATAGAGAGCTTACCGAAGAAACCAAATTGTAAAAATAATACCTTGTCTTTTACTTATTAAACATACTATTTTTTATTTAAAATTTATTTATTTTTACCTTTTGAGATGAAAATTGTAAATTAAACTTATATAAAGTTATTAAGTAATAGTTAACTAAAAGGAATAAGAGAAAAAAAATTAATAATAGAAATATTAATTAAGTATTAAGTTATGAGTGTGGTAAAGTATATATAACCTTTTATTAATTATATTAACTTTTATTATAAGTAAAATTATATTTTTATCATTAAAAATTAGTATTCCTACATATATATATATATAACAATTTTGGAGTCTAAAACTGAAGACAATTTTATTGGCCTTACCCTTCAGCCGACAAATCCAAGCTTAGTATTTTTTGTTAGAGATATAAAAATAATGATTTAATTTTAATCCATTGTCAGTATAAAGTTTCTTTACGCTGTCATTCAATCATGTGCTGACACATCATTAAAAGAATTAGACTCTTTAGGTAATTGTTGTAATGACAAACTCTTTTAATGATTTAACAATATATAATTAAATAACAATATAAAGAAATTTAACATTGACGATAAATCAAAATTAAACTTTAAAATTATTCATTAGCCTTCACTTAATGGTTTTAGAGTTGGTTCATGTATAAAAGCCTCTAATAACTTAAACTTTTATAAAAGTTGTTTCATTTATGGCAGTTTCCGAACAAAAAGCAAAAAGAAAAAACAAAACGAAAAATGTAAGATTAAAATTCGTAGAACATAAATCAATAAAATTGATGAATAGATCTTAGTACCTGAAGTTATGCGAGATCCTCAAATTCACCGAGCTAGAGCCACGAGCAATGCGAAGCCAACAAGAGAGAAGATCCAGAGATGAGTGGGATTCTCTACAATGAATGAGTTGGATACTAAGAATAGGCTACTCCAAAATTAGCGCAAGTGACATACTCGGTATAGGTCAACAATGTTATTCCTATTTGTTAACATATAATTTCGAAAAACTATGAATTATAGGAACAGATAATTTCTTTTTTTAATTTTTTTATTTAAAGTATCTTTAATAGTCTTTTTAATTTTGCTGAAGTCAAGTTGGCAAAAGTCCACGTATAAACTATTTTTTCTTTCTTTTAGTAAAAAAGAAAGAGAAAATTATGAAAAATGAACTCTTGATGGAAGTATTTAGTGTAAAATAAGTAGTTAATTCTATATAATAATGCGGTGGTTTGTTCCTCTATAGTAAATCTTATTTACGATTTGTATTTTTTCCCCAAAATAACATGCTATTAGTTTATGAAGGAAAATAAGCAACAAAAGAAGCATAATATATACGAGATTAGTGAAAGAGAGTGATAACTGATATGATTCATACCGAGTAAGCTGTCACAGGAACTGGAACAATTTTCACTCAAGTCCCGTTCTTGATTCTTTATATGGGTTCTCATGCCATTGCCTTCTTTTTCATCAGATTTTTCAATTGCCCTTAAAATTGCTCTACGTCGTGATTCCAAATCCAATCCCTCCTCTAATCCCAACTCCGATCCCAACTCCAATCCCAACTCCAACTTTGAGTCCACTTCCAAGTCCAATTGACGTAAAAAACTGTGAAATTCTGAGACACATATTGGGCGGACCCCACACTCTTTCATATTACGGATGATTAAGCTATCACGCTCCCCCTTCTCAGTTGTAACACAGAACTCAAAACGAAGCTGTCGTTCACAATTTTTGAGAATTCTGTCACAATGAGACGGATCATACCATACAAAAACATGATCCGTGTTCAATTCCGTGATAGCTTTATAATGCCATGTAGTCGCGTTTCCTACCTTTGTACCATCTTCCAAGTAGCATTGACATTGAATTTTAGCACCATGCTTCTTCATTTCACGGGACGGAGAAAGAACCACAGAGTAAATGAAGCCCAGCAAGTTGGAACGTGTTGGAAGTTCAACAGTTATGGATGAGGAGTCTGTTGTTCGATATGTGAACTGCACTGGGACTCTGCTTCCAGGTAAACTAACCTCAACACTGTTATAATTATAGCTATGGGAGTCCACACTGTATCTTCTGACTAATACATTGTGAAATGCAGCACTCATCATTGTTAACTGGGCCCCTTCCATAATGCAGTAGAGTGAACGCACATCCAATTTCATGCTATTCTCGAATGAAATGTGTTTCTCCTTTCCTATCATCTGTGCTGCAAAAGAATTTAAAGTGGATACTGTCACTAATGATGTGCAGTTAACAGCATAAAACTCTTTGATGAATGGTGGAAGCTCTGGTAGACACCGAAGCTTCTTACAATTCTCTAAAGACAAAATTTCCAGCTCTCCAAGATGCTTGATGCTTGCTGGCAAGCTCATCACACTAGTTCCATCGAGCGTTAATTCATGTAATGATGATAAGAAGCTGATGTTGTCGGGGATTTCAGACAAGTTACAACAATCCTTCAAATATAGTATTTGTAAAGATCGTAAGCCATCAAACAGGACATGTAGCTTCTGTTTGTCAATTACTAGTCTGCTGTTAGAAATCATAAGCTGCTTAAGAGATGTCACGCAAGATAACTCATTTGGAAGATTTTTAAGTCTTAAACCCCCTAGATTGAGCCACGTAAGATTGCTTAGACGCCCAATTGATGAGTGCAATATTTCGATTCCTGTATTGCCTAAATCCAAACTTCCAATTTTATACGACGATACTGAAAATTCCTTGAGACTTGAACAACCATTGACACTAAGCTTCTGCAGAGATCTTAAATGCTTCTCACTTTTAAGACTCTTCAATTGTATGCACCTATCCAGTATCAAAGTAACAAGTGTGTCGACGAATAAAACAGTTGGATGAACTTCACACAAACTTTCACAGCCGGAGAGATACACCCATTTAAGTTTTGACGCCCTAGACATATCTGGGAGCTTCATCAACTGTTTGCATTCACTTAGGTCAATTCCCTCTAAATTCACAAGATCCTGTAACAATTCAAAATGAGATCTCACAATGGGAAATCCTCAAATTTCAATTAAACCAAAAACATACGTATATATATTTACCTGTATCCCCGGCCAAAGTTCAATAACATGGCTGTGTGGCATTCGAATCTCAACAAGCAACTTAGCACAAAAAGTTGGTGGAAGAGACTTCGAAGGGTATCCATTCCACTCAAGGTACCTCAATTTATCAGAAAATGGCTTAAGGACTCTAGGAAGGTTCAAATTACCTGATCTCTTGCCCAAGGGGGTATAAAATTTAACAAATCTTAAGTTAGCCATCTTGTTGAATGTGTCAGCACTCAATTGTAAATCTCCAATTTGAGACAAATCTAATGTTATGCCATCAACTACATCAGTCCCCTGACAAAACAAGAAAGTAACTAAAGGTATCAAATTAGCTACAATTTATATATAAGAACCTGTCTTAAAAAATGTTAGTCAACTTTTTCTTACCTTGTTATTTTTAAGTACATCATAAACTTCTTCAATATCCCTCAATCGGCTACGTCTTCCAGGATTTCTGCTACATTCTTGCCGAACTATTTCCAAGCCCATTTCTTGTAGTAAGTCATGCATTTGTATTCTATTACAATATGAAATAGTTATAAGAGCTTTATCTACAAGGACGTCTATTCCACTAGATGCGTAGAAACCACATGCATCTAGTATCCTTATGACGTAATCTTTATCTTCTTCTTTGAAAAAAAATGCAATGTCTAGAAATATGTCCTTCTGTAACTTGTCTAATCCATCATAGCTCACTTTTAACAGGTTTTGAATTTTCTCATTGGGATACTTCTTGTGTTTCCTCAATTCACATTCCCAAAATTCATTACTCTTAGAATAAAGATATGAACCTAAAACTTTTAAAGCTAATGGAACGCCCCCTGCATAAGCAACTGCTCTTTCTGAGAGATGTTCATATCCCTTTGGTGGATGGCTTTTCTTGAAGGCATTTGAGCTAAAAAGCTTTAGAGATTCTCGAAAGTTCCATTTTTTGACCTCATATATCTCACTAACTCTTCCACTAAGCAAATGCCTGTCTCTTGTTGTTATAATGAGTCTACTATCTGGTCCGAGGTCACCGCATTCTCCACTCAAATATTCTAATTGCTCAAAACTATCCACATCATCAAGTACAATAAAAACTTTTTTACTATTGAGCCTTCTCGTAATGAATGTGGATCCTACAACATTAGATTTGAGATTTTCTTCCTTTAGTAGTTCAAAGAGAAGCTTATCACGTGAATATGTTAGCCCGAGCTTTTGTGATTCTTCTCTTACATTTTCCAAGAAACAGACATTGTCATATTGGGGAAAGTGTTTGGCAAACATGACTTTAGCGATGGTTGTTTTCCCTATTCCTCCCATGCCCCAAATTCCAATCACTTTAACATTTTTCAGTAATAATTCAATGTATTTGCAGTTTTTATCAATTCCAACAATGCCTTTTAAGTCATTAGGGTACCTCAGGTACAGCTTTTGCAAAACATCATTGACAATGTTCTGGATGACTTTGGAATCGTCCCTAGCATATAAAAGAATAAACGAAACATAAGGAAAGATTAGATTTATCACGTGTGAAAAACTAACTAAGCTCACCCAAAAAAAACAAGCACTAACTAAAGAAACTATTAAATATACACGACCACAACACTTTAAAAGAAATATATATCAATGATAAAATATAATCTGAAAGCATCAATACATAATTTTGTATGCTTTTGATAGGTACATCATTATGTATGCTTTTCATTTTTTGGCTAAAGACTATTTGAATATTTGAACTCCACTCTTTGGAGTATAAGAGTTTGAGAATGACACAATTTTATAGAATCGACCTTGCATTTGATTGAGAAAAAATAAGTGCATTTTGTTTAAATTTAAATAACAAAATATATAAACGTCTATTTGATTTTGAAAGGGACAAGAAGTGAAGACTTTCCAATAATGAATATTTAATTTTTTTGAGTAAATATTCATTTTGATCTTTTAAAATATACGTGACATCATATTGATCTTTTATATATTGATTAGTGATATTAAATTGGTCATTCAATGATAATTAATATCATTAATTTTGTCCTTTAAGTATTAATTTTAAGGACAAAATCGATGACATTAATTATCATTGAATGACCAATTTGATATCGCGTATAACACAAATTTGATATATTTATAAATAAATGATAATTAATATCATCAATTTTGTCATTTAAGTTGAAGGACGAAATTGATTATATTAATTATCATTGAATGACTAATTTAATATTGCATATATATTTGAAATACTAATTTGATGTGTTTATAAATAGATTACTATAATGTCATGTATAAATTAAAAGATTAAATAAATATGTACTCTTTTCTTTTTAAACTTCTATATTTATTTATTAAAAAAATATTTTTCATATATATTAATTATTGAAAATCACATTAAATTAACCTATAACACACATTTAATATTTTTTTAGTCGTTTAACCTTAAGTAAACAACTACCATATGTAATTATCTAGTGTTTGTTTGGATTAACTGTGAAAAAAAGATTATGTTAAAGGCTCCGTTTGGTAAGTCCAATCTGCTAGCTTATAGCGGATTTGACTAGCGAATAACAAATTTAAAAAAATAGAGTTATTTAATAATCAGTAGCTTATAGTGTTGTTTCAGTAGCTTATAGCATTTTTCCAGACGCTACTTGAAGTAGCATTTGAGCTTATAACTTATAGCTTATAACGTATTATATTTTTTTCTCATTTTTACCCTCATTATTTTAATTAAATTCCTCTCCTATCCTCTATTAAATAAAATAAAAAAAATATTAATCCTTACATTTTCACTTTTTACGTCTGACGATTCCTGTAACTCATGGACGGTCCCTTGTTATATGTCTATTATTATACTGCACTACAAAAACCATGTTATGTATATTGTTAAGTATATTTTTTATGCCTAGATATATATATTTAAAAGATTATATACATTTATGTTGTTATGTATATTTTTATAAAGCATGAAAAATTAAATGAAAAGAAAATTTAAAATAATATTTTTAACCAATAAAAATATTTTATTGATAATAAATAAATAAGTAAAAAAATAAATTAGATTATTAAAATATAAATTTCAAAATTTTAACTTCTAAATATCTTAATAATTAGTTTAATTAACGTAAATTTATTTTATAAATAATTATTAAATATTTTGTCATATTTAATATTGATGGAAGAAATCTAAGCATTAATTAAAAATGCCATTTTTATGTCATTTTACATATATCAGTTAGTTCAATCGCTAATTTGATCAAATACTTCAAATTCAATTTGCTAGCTTATCCGTTATCAGTTATCTGTTATCAACTGGCTTATCTGCTATAAGCTCATCCGCTATCTGCTACTTTTTACCAAACAGAGCTAAAAATTGTTATGTATATAATTGATTTAAAAAAAAATCGATTATGAGAAAATTAATTTATGTTTCGATATGTTAATTCATAATCGATTTTAAGATAAAAAGTTTTGTTTGGATTGTATAAAAAAATTAATTTTATATATTAAATTACTAAAAGATATAAGAAATGATTGAAAAAATTATTTAGTTGAGGGCATATAAGTATTTATGTCTCAAAGCTTTTGGAATAATCTGAAATCAAATAATTAAAAGCTTAAAATAAAAGATTTTTTAAAAAAGTTATTTGTAATTATAAAAAAGTAATCTTAACTTATAATTAATTTTACACACTTTAAACAAATAAAATAAATTTTAAATAAAATGACTTTTAATTAAAAAAAGTGATTATTAAAAAAAAATTAAGTAAAGATAAATGTGTCCATATACCATCAGGTAAAATCCTCCTAAATCCGGCATAAAACTTTTTATAGAAAAAAGATAACACTTACTTATGGGTACGAGAGTCCCATCCAGATATATTGGCGGCTTCTGTGAGAGCAGCTTTCCACTTAGACACTTTGCATTGGTTGGATTCATGGTTCCTGAGATCTCGCTCATGTTTCGCAAATGCTTTATCGTAACTTCCGGTCTGATTCCGTACATGTGATGGATCTATTTTATAGAACACAGGTATAACAATCTGCCCCTGCTCTTTTCTGCATTCCAATATTTTGACGAGTTCATCCAAGCACCATGTTGAGGAAGCATATTTTTGTGAGAAAACGACGACCGATACATGTGAATCCTGGATTGCTTTGGCAAGTGCTGGCCAAACCTCATCTCCTTTGTGAATTTTGTCATCTATGTACGTTTCGATTTTGTGTTGGCAGAGAGCAGTATGAAGATGGCTAGTGAAGTTGGTGCGGGTGTCCATACCTCTGAAGCTAATAAAAACATCGAACTTTTTGGGAGAGGGTGCATAAGAGGAAGAAGACATGATCCCGATTAGCTATTGGGAGTTCAAAGAAACACGTTCTTTCTTCTTTAATTGGGTTGGAATGTACCCAATTTTATGATGAGATGAGCAAGAAGACGAGTCTTAGCCCTTAGATTTTGAATGGCAAGGCTGGCTCGGAGCTCTCCTAAGTCCTTAGCTCTACCCAATTGTAAGTAAGTAGGCAAATCAGATGCCAATTTCATGAAATGGGAAAGCTACACTACATGTAAGGTTCACTGCCTGCTGAGAGAACCCGTGATTCATGCGAAATTACAATATTTTTACAAGAGTAACGCGGTTTCTTAATTTTATTGGCTTGACTCTCTGTTTGTAGTCAGAGTCTTTTTGAAAGCTAACAATTTGACTATGTGCCACATTCATTATCAACAAACTAGGAAGTTACATGTAAGGTTCTAGGACCCGCTGAGGGAGGCCGTGATTCATAAAAAATTAATTTTTTTCATAATACTTTTTTTATTCACAAAAGTTTAAGTGTGGAGAAGTTCCTCTTCAATTTAAAGTCAAGAAAAATCACTAATTTTAATAAAAATTTATAATAAAATTAATACACCTTAAATTTAAATTTAAATCATCATATCATTAAAAAAAGAAAAAAATTCAACGAAGTGAGCTAATACCTCATAATATCCTTGCAAGCTAATCCCGCAAAATATTCTTCCGAAAGTAACGCGGTTTCTTTTTTACTTTTGATTTGACTGTGTCTACGTTAATGGCATTTTTTTTTTAAATTTTCGGTAGAACAGTCTCTTTTAACTGTTCGTTCGGTTTTGTAACGTGGTGAGAAGGGAAGGCAATTTCTATCATCTCTTATGGGTACTCGTGAGTAATATTTGTTAGGAGGTGAGGATTTAACACTCGTTTATTAAACGAAGCAAAGGAGGGATTGTTTCTTTCATATCCGTAGGTACTCAATATATAATTTTAAGTATTTAAAGTTGTATTATTATTATGTATATATATGTTCTTCAAGAAAATTGTATTATTATTTTGATTTTTAAGTATTTAAAATTGTTAAACTAAATTAGTTTGTAGTAGATAAATTATGATATTAAAATTTATTTAATTTATTTTTGTTCTTTTTTCAATTTTTTTTTTAATTTTAATGATTTTATAAGTACTCACAAATATCTGTAGATACTCATCTACTTGTGGGAGAATAAAAAATAAATATCCACACAAGTAAAAAATAGAGGACGTAGGGTTATAACCCGCCCCTACTCCGCTCCATTGCCATCCCTAAGTGAGATTTCGCGCAATTGTAAGTAAGCGCTATAAGGTTAATAATAATTGTTAATGTGTCTTATAGAGTGGCAACCTTGTATTTCAAATCGTATTACAGAATTAGTTTAGGTCTAGTGAAATTCTACATTAAATTTGTATGTCAACAGTAATGATCCGAATAAGGAATTTTGTAAATAAACAATTGAATTCCCTAAAATTTAAAAGTTTTGTTTGAAATTAATTAAAAATAAAATTTAATTGATTTGCTTTAATTTAATTTAGTTTAAAAATTAAATTTTATGTTTGAACTCATTAAAGAACAATTATATTTGAATTGATTTGAAAATTAATTCTTATATTTAAAATTTATTGAAAAATTGATTTAATTTAATTATTTTATTAATGATATTACAATAAATTAAAAGAATAGTATAAATAAAATAATCAATTTAAATAATATAATTTAAAATTAAATTAAATCTTAATAAGTTTCACTATAATTGATAAGATTTTTAAATTTAAATAATTAAATTTTAAAAGATAAATTATTTTTTATTTTTTAACATTTTAAATATAAAATTTTATTTATAAATTAAATTAAATTTCATTTTTTTCACATTTCAAACACCAAACACAAAAATTATTCCAATTTCCAAGAGCAGCCGATTGCGTGACACCGAGGCAGCCTATGATGTGAAAGCATATCGCAGGCAGTTGACCGAAGCAGAGCCAATCAGCCAATGATCAGCGTGTTACTTGTAATCCAGAACTTCCATTTGAATTCCTTGATTAGAAGGCATTATTTCGGTATCCATCTTTTTTTTTAGGGTATTGGTACTCAGGGTAAGTTGTTTAGCATTTATTAGTTGTTATTTATATTGAATAAACTCTTTAACATTTATTGTGAAACTAACAGTCAATAACTTATTGACAACTCACCTTGGATACCAAATCCATTAGGGTACTATAGCAACTCTCTGTTTAAAAACATGGAAGTTGTTATAGTATTGTTTGGTATAATATTTGGGAGTTGCTATGGTACCTGATGGGTTTGGTACCTAGGGTGAGTTGTCAATAAGTTATTGACTGTTGGTTTCACAATAAATGTTAAAGAGTTTATTCAATATAAATAATAACTAATGAATGCTAGATAACTCATCCTGGGTACCGGTACCCTGAAAAAAAAGATAGGTACCGGAGTAATGCCCATAATATTTAAGATGAGTTGTTAATTATTTATTAATTAATAATTTTATAATAAATTTTAAAAAATTTATTAATAATAATGATATTATATATATATATAGTTTAATTTTTATCCACTGTCAGTGTAAAGTTTCTTTACACTGTTATCTAATCATGTGTTGCTAAATCAGTAAAAGAGTTGACTATCACAACAACTATCTAGAAAGTCTAACTATTTTAATGATTTAACAACACATAATTAAATGACAGTGTAAAATTTTTTTACACTGACAGTAAATAGAAATTAAATCAATATATATATATATATATATTGTTATAGGAAGCCTCTATATATATATATATATATATATATATATATATATATATATATTGTTATAGGAAGCCCAATTAGACCTTCTCCGGACCCATCACATAGACAAGAAAATGCGTTCTGCTTTTAGTTATGAACAGAGATGGCTGAATCATCTTAATTTTTGTCTGAATTTGTTGATAATTTTGCCAAAACATTAACATGAGCTTACTAGTCCAGCTGATAATATCTCTCATCGAAATGAGGTAAAAAATTATTAGTGTAAAAGTTTTTAACACAATTACTCAATTACATATTATGATATTATTAAAAAGTTTGACTTTGACAATAATTATATCAAAAGTTACACTTTTTAATGGTGTTATAATACATAATTCAGTGATAGTATAACAAATTTTATATTGACAATAAATTAAAATTAAACTCATTTGTTTTTCTTATAACAAATAATTGAAATAAAATGGAGAGATAACAATGGCTGGGTATAGCCTACACTAAAAAGCACAAAGAACAAAGGTCAGATGCACAACTAGAACCAGAATGAAACACACCAATACAACCACTACAGACAGATTCTTAAATCTGAAAGGTAGATCAATGATATAAGTAATCAACAATTTGCAAATATTTCAATCCACTACCTGCTCATCTTCTTGTTACTAGACTGCTGTAACAGGAATGCTACTGAAGCTTCTTTTTATTTTTATTTGTAAAATTTTCTTCTCTTCTTTAGGAATAGCACAATGTTATCGCCATTACACCAGAAATTTCAGAGTTTCGTTATTGCTTTGACACCCTTCTAAGTGCTGATTAATCTCCATAAGCACCTTAAGAGATCTGCACAAAGAAAAAGTAGTTCGAGAACAATGTTATTCCTATTTGTTAACATATAAATTCGTAAAACTATGAATGATACGAATAGATGATTTCTTTTTTTATTTAAGTATCTTTAAGATTCAAATTGTGTCTTTTATCTTGCTGAAGACAAGTTGGCAAAAGTGTTAGTATTAACTATTAACTATTTTTCTTTGAGTAAACTCTCATTTTAATTTTTTAAAATATAAGTATTATCAGTTAGGTCCTCTAATATAATATTTAGGTCCTCTAATGATAAATATATTAAAATGATCAGACACTTAGGTCCTCTAATGATAAATATATCAAAATGGTCATTCAATGTAAATTTTTGACATTCAATTAGTCATTCAATATCATTTTTTGATATCAAATAGGTCATTTAATGTCATATTTTAGATCAAATTGAAAGACTAATTTGATGTTAAAAATTATTAGAGAACCAAATTAATGACACTTGTATCTTTTGATTACTAAAATTAGTGTTTACTCTTTTCCTTTCTAATAAAAAAAGAAAGAGAAAATTACCAAAAACGAACTCTTATATAAAAATATCTATTCCGAAAGAATAAGAACGGGTGATTCTGTGTAAAATAATGCGGCAATTCTATGAAACAACGTTACTATTTGTTCTTTTATGGCAAATCTTGTTAATTATTTTTTATTTTTTTGGTAATTTTTCCAAACAAAAGTGCTATTAATTTTTTAAGGAAATAAGCAACAATAAAATCAGCGTAATATATATTGAGATTAGTGAAAGAGAATAATTTCATACCGACTATGCAGTCACAGGAACATTTTTCATTCAAGTCTTGTTCTTGATTCTGCATCTGGGTTCTTATACCATTGCTTTCTTTCTCATCATATTTTTCAATTGCCGTTAAAATTGCTCTACGTTGTGATTCAAACTCTAATTTCAATGACCCTTCTAACGCCAATTCATTCTCCAATGCAGACAACAATTTCGACTCCACTTTCATATATCTCTGCTCCAAGTCCAACGCCAATCCCAACTTCACTCCCAACTCCAACTTCAACTCCAATTCGAAGTCCAATTCCCCTAAAAAACTGTGAAACTCTGAGACACATATTAGGCGGACCCCACACTCTTTCATACCGTATGAGCAATCACCTTCCCCATTATCAGGTTTAACACAGAACTCAAAAGAAACTTGTCGCTCATAACTGCTGAGAATGCTGTCAGAATGGAATGGATCGTACCATAAAAAAACATGATCCGAATTCAATTCCCTGATGGCTTTGTAATGCCATGTAGTCTCGTATCCCACTTTTCTACCATCTGCCAAGTAGCATTGACATTGGATTTTTGCACCATCATCATGCTTCTTCATTTCACGTGACGGAGAAAGAACCACAGATAAAATGAAGCCCAGCAAGTGGGAACGGGAAGGAAGTTTAATAGTTATGGAGGACTCTGTTGATCGATATGTAAACTGCCTAGGGACTCTGCTTCCTGGTAAACAAACCTCAACACTGTCATAATTATAACTGTGGGCGTCCACGCTGAATCTTCTCACTAATACATTGTGAAATGCAGCACTCATCATTGTTAACTGCGCGCCTTCCATAATGCAGCGGAGTGAATGTCCATCCAGTTTCATGCCATTCTTGAATGAAATGAATCTTTCCATTCCTTTCATTTTTGCTGCAAAATTCATTAAAGTGGATACTATCACCAATGACGTGCAGTTAACGGCATAAAACTGTTTGACGAATGGTGGAAGCTCTGGTAGAAACCGAAGCTTCTTACAATTCTCTAAGGACAGAATTTCCAGCTCTTGAAGATGCTTGATGCTTGCAGGCAACGCCTCCACACCACTTCCATCGAGCCTTAATTCCTGTAACGATGATAAGACGCTGATGTTGTTGGGGACTTCAGACAAGTTACTACAATCCTCCAAACATAGTATGTTTAAAGATCGTAAGCCGTCAAATAGGACATGTAGCTTCGATTTGTTAATTACTAGTCTGCAGTTAGAAATCCTTAGTTCCTTTAGAGATATCAGGCAAGATAACTCATTTGGAAGATTCTTAAGTCTTAAACCTTCTAGATTGAGCCACACAAGATTGCTTAGACGCCCAATTGATGAGTGCAATATTTCGATTCCTGTCTTGCTTAAATCCAACCTTTCAATTATATCCGACGACACTGAAAATTCCTTGAGACTTGTGCAGCCACTTACACTGAGCTTTTCAAGAGATCTTAAATGCTTCTCGCTTTTAAGACTCTTCAGTTTTTTGTATCTATCTAGTATCAAAGTAACAAGTGTGTCAACAGATAAAACCGATGGATGAACACGACACAAACTTTCACAACCGGAAAGGTACACCCATTTAAGTTTTGAGGCCCGAGACAAATCTGGGAGCTTCATCAATTGTTTGCATTCACTTAGGTCAATTCCCTCTAAATTCACAAGATCCTGTAACAATTCAAAAGGACACATCACAATGGGAAATCCTCAAATTTCAAATAAACCAAAAACTTAAGGATACTATTCGTATATATCTTTACCTGCATCCCCTGCCAAAGTTCTTTAACATGGCTGTGCGGCATGCGAATCTCAACAAGCAACTTAGCACAAAAAGTTGATGGAAGAGACTTCAAAGGATATCCATTCCACTCAAGGTACCTCAATTTATCAGATAATGGCTTAAGGACTCTAGGATGGTACACCTTACCTGATCTCCTACCCAAGGGGATATGGAATTTAAGAAATCTTAATTTAGTCATCAAGTTGAATGTGTCACCACTTAAGTGTAAATCTACAATTTGAGACAAATCTAATGTTATGCCTTCAACTACGTCAGTTCCCTGATAAAACATGAAAGTAAACGGTATCAAATTAGCTACAATTCCCATCTGAAAACACGTCTAAAAAAGGGTAGAGCTTGTTTGATTTATCTTTTATTTTTATTTTCAGTTAAATATATTTTCATTATAATTAAAAAATATCACATCATTTTTATTTTGTTTTTTGTTTTTAAAATTTTATAAAAAAAATAATAAAAACAGCAAAAAAACATTATTTTCATTATTTTTTTCATAATTTTTTTTAAAAAAAAACAAAATAAAAATAAAATAATATTTTTATAATTATAATATATATATATATAACTAAAAAATTAAAAAACAAATCGATCAAGCTCTTAGTGTATATTTTACTTACCTTGTTATTTTTAAGTACATCATAAACTTCTTCAATGTCCCTCAATCGACTACGTCTTCCAGGGTCTCCTCTGCATTCTTGGCGAACTATATCCAAACCCATTTCTTGTAGCAAGTCATGCATTTGTATTCTATTGCTATATGAAATCGTTATAAGAGCTTTATTTACAAGGACGTCTACGCCACTAGCTGCATAGAAATCACACGCATCTAGTATCCTTATGACGTAATCTTTATCTTCTTCTTTGAAAAAGAATGCAATGTCTAGAAATATGTCCTTCTCTTGCTTGTCTAATCCATCATAGCTCACTTTTAACACGTTTTGAATTTTCTCATTAGGATACTTCTTGAGTTTGCTCAACGTACTTTCCCAAAATTCATCACTTTTGTTAAAAAGATATGAACCCAAAACTTTTAAAGCTAATGGAACGCCCCCGGCATAATCCACTGCCCTTTTTGAGAGATGTTCATATCCCTTTTGGGGATGACTTTCCTTGAAGGCATTTAAGCTAAAAAGAGTTAGAGATTCTCGAAAGTTCCATTTGTTGAGCTCATATATCTCATCAACTCTTCCACTAAGCAAATGCCTATCTCTTGATGTTATAATAAGTCTACTATCAGGTCCTAGGTCATCACCGCGTTCTCCAGACATATATTCTAGTTGCTCCAAACTATCCACATCATCAAGTACAATAAAAACTTTTTTACTACGGACCCTCCTCTTAATGAATGTGGATCCAACAACATTAGATGTGGGAATTTGTTCCTTTAGTAGCTCAAAGTGAAGCTTATCACGTAAATATGTTAGCCCGAGCTTTTGTGATTCTTCTCTTACATTTTCCAAGAAGCAGACATTGTCATATTGGGGAAATTGTTTGGCAAACATGACTTTAGCAATGGTTGTCTTACCTATTCCACCCATGCCCCAAATTCCAATTACTCGAACATTTTTTAGTAATGATTCAATGTCTTCACAGTTTTTATCAATTCCAACAAGGCCTTTTAGTTCATTAGGGTACCTCAGGTACAGCTTTTGCAAAACATCATTGACAATGTTCTGGATGACTTGAGAGTCGTCCCTAGCATATAAAAGAATAAAAAAAAAAAACAAAGGAAATATTCAAATTATCACGAGTGAAAAAAATTAATTAAAAACTATTAAATATACACTACTCGACCACAACACTTTAAAAGAAATATATCAATGATAAAATATAATCTGAAAGCATCAATACATAATTTTGTATGCTTTTGATAGGTACATTATTATTTATGATTTAATATTAATGTCAGTTATACTGTCATTTAATTATGTACTGACATATTATTAAAAGAGTTAGATTTTTTAGATAATTGTTGTAATAGTCAAATTCTTTTAATAATTTAGTAACACATGAATTTGATGACAGTGTAAAAAAAATTTACACTGATAATGAATTAAAATTAAACTTTATTATTTATTAGTGAACCTTACATTTCATATTTTTTTTTTATATTTTGGTAATCCAATTAAGGTATTCCAACTTCACTGTATACGCTAGAATGTGATTTTCTTTTCTTATTTTTTGGTAAGCTACGTGTCCTCCCACTCTTGAATTGCGGCACAAACCTCAGGTTCCTTTCACTCACGCCTCTCATGTCTCGTCTACTTGAGCTTTTCCTATTGGGCAAAGTCCTCGTTGGCTGCGAGGTGACTTTCTCACTGGAAGCTTGTTGTTCGAAACAGACAAGCAACAGTGTGAGGTGATGTGAAATGGTTGTAGTGAATGAATTAACGTTCTTAAAGTCAGATCAGATTTTGAATTGAAAATTTTTTTAATTTAGATTTAATTGATTCAACTGTTTAATTAAATTAAATAATGTTATAATTATATATTAAATATATATATATATATATGACTCATAATATACATTATTAATAATAAAATATATAATAATATTTTAAAATTTTAATTATCAAGTCTTATATCACTCTCAGTTAAATAATTAAGTGATTAAAAAATTAAAAAAATTAAAAAAAAAGATAGTCAATTTAACCTGAGTTTATCCCAGTTTAATCCGTTTTGATCGATTTTATCCGGTTTTGACTTATTCAATCCAATTCAATCATGAATTCGATTTTCGCATTAAACTATAACTAGATAAGAGACCGATTCACGGTCTAACCGATCTGACCGGTCGGTCCAGTTCAGTTCCATCCGAATAATACTGGAATGAAATAAAAGTATTGTTATATCCTTTTAATAAATTTTCTTAATATCCATCTAATTATTTAAAATATAAAATATTATATGAAAAAATATAATTATTTAATATTTTGAAATTTTTAAAAAATATTTAATACTTATTTATTTAAGTAATTAAAAAAATTATTAAATTAATTCATTAAAAAAATATAGAATTATTCATAAAGATAGAGTAGGATAAGAGTTTAATTTAGTTTCATTGAATTATTATTCGAACTTGACTTGATAGTTAAATTGCTAGTACTGATTTTTTTATCTAACATGTGTGACCTGATTATTTTGAAATTTACATTAAAAAAATATTATGAATATGCTGGTTATATCAGTCGTTTGAAAAGTGGAAATTATTGTTTTGCAGGAAGCCATTAGATTTTTATTTTTTTTATTTTTGGTTAAAGTAATTCATTAGAATTTATAATGAACTTGAACATCTTCAATGATCTCTATCAATAGTTTTTTAAAAAAGAAAAGAGATGACTAGTAAAAATTACTGGATTCCTCGATATTTTTCTTGGTACAAGAATATTTCATGCATGTAAAATTAAAGCTACGTTTGCCATGATTAATAATAGAATGTGATGGATAAGCTTATATGCTATTGACCGGAGCGAGAACTCAAATCACTCTATTTAATATTGGATATATGAGATAATTTTTTAAAAAAGCTTTAAAATTAATTTTTAAGTGGCAGACTTCTTTAAAAAAAAATTAAAAATATCCTTAAATTATAACTCATATTACGACTTCTAATTAATAACTTAATTTAAAATTTCTGAATGTGCACTAAAATGAAAAATTAGATCCTATTTATCCCAAATAAGTAAAAAGTCAATTTCTAATTATTTAGTGTGTGTTTGGATTAGTTGTGAAAAAAAAATTATATGAAAAATTAATTATGTGTATAATCAATTTTTAAGAAAATTAATTATGAGAAAATTAATTTATGTTTGGATATGTTAATTCATAATCGATTTTATGATAAAGAGTTTTGTTTGAATTGTATAAAAAAAATCACTTTAATGTATGAAATGATTAAAAAAGTTATTTGATTGAGGACAAATAAGTATTTCTCTCTGAAATAATCTGAAATTAAATAATTAAAAACTTAAAATAACAATTTTTTTTAAAAAAATTATTTTTAGTTATAGAAAAATAATCTTAACTTATAATCAATTTTTACACTTTAAACAAACAAAATAAATTTTATATAAAATAAATTTTTTTTCAAAAAAAAAATTATTTTTTCCAAACATGCTCTTAATTATAAAGATTTTAATACACGTTTAAGAACAAATTTTTCTAAAAGCTTAAGTAAATGGATGATCATAAACCATTTTATATCTTTAACAACATAAATTTAGTTAGCGACTAGCATATGTAATTATCTATACCATCACCTAGAATCCTCACAAATTCAGCATAAAAATTAGCATAAAAATTATTAGTACATATTGTTTAAAAACATATAAAAAAAAATGATAATACTTACTTATGGGTACGAGAGTCCCATCCAGATAAATTGGCAGCTTCAGTGAGAGCAGCTTTCCACTTAGACACTTTGTATTGAACGGATTCATCGTTCCTGAGATCTCGCTCATGTTTTGCGAATGCTTTTTCGTAGCTCCCAGTATGTTTCCGTACATGTGATGGATCTATTTTATAGAACACTGGTATAACTACTTGTCCCTGATATTTTCTGCATTCGAGTATTTTGACGAGTTCTTCCAAGCACCATTTTGAGGAAGCATAGTTTTTTGAGAAAACGACGACCGACACATGTGAGTCCTGGATTGCTTTGGCAAGTGCTGGCCAAACCTCATGTCCTTTGGTAAGCTTATAATCTATGTATGTTTCGATTTTCTGTTGGCACAGAGCAGTATGCAGATGGCTTGTGAAGCTGGTGCGGGTGTCCTCACCTCTGAAGCTAATAAAAGCATCGTACTTTTTGGGAGAGGGTGCATAAGAGGAAGACATGATCCCGATTCGCTGGTGCGAGTGCAAGAAAGAACACACTCTTCTTCTTCAATTGGGTTGGAATTTACATAGAAGAAGAATGGAGCAGAGTAAGGTTGTATTATATATATCGTAAGCGGCAATGCAATCTTAGCCCTTAGATCAATTACAAACTTTTTCATGAGCGAGAAGACAGGACTGAGCTTTCTTTAGCCCTTACCTCTATCTAATTACTAGAAAGTAAGGTGGGTTTTTTTTTTATATTAATATATTTTAAAAGATTATTTTATATTATTAAAAAATTAATTTAATATAAAAAATTAATATTATATTTTATATCTTTTATTAAAAAACTAAATTAATTTCTTTTATATATTTAAAACATCAAAATAAATATTTACGAAAAATGATTTGGCCCCCTATTTCATGAGCGAGAAGACAAGAGGCTTAGCCCTTTGATTTTGAATAGGAAGGCTAGGACCGGGAGCTTTGTTTAGTCCTTACCTCTACCCAATTAATTGTAAGTAAAGTGGGTAGGTGCCACTTTCATTACGACGAAATCAGAAAGCTTTTCTTCTTTTCTTCTTTTTTGGGTTAAGCGAAAAGACAAGGCTACATTTTTTTCTTTTGGTACTACCAAAGCTATACTTTTTTGGTAATATACAAAGTTATATTTTTTTTAGTTAATCATTTTAATTAACTTTTTACATTACATGACGTCTTAATATTTTCATGAGTTAAGTATTTTTGAGTCTTTTATAAAATTAATCCGTAATCAATAATTTAAAACACAAAATTTTTTATTATTTTCTAACCAAAACGACCACCACTTACAAAAAAAACTACATTTAAATGTATGATTCAACTGGCTTCCATTGATTCACGCAATATTAATCCTAAAATACTATACCTTGTATCTAATCCTCTGAAGAATTCTCCAAGAGTAACGCGGGTTTTTTTTTTTAATTTTCTTGGTACATACGCGGTTTCTTAGTTTTGTTGACTTGACTCGGTTCGTTTATCAAGACTAACAATTTGATTTAGTTTAAATATTAAAATTTAAAAAAGATTAGTTGAGCAAATCTCTTGTTCTTACAAGAAAAAAAATATTTATTAAGAAAAGTAAATTCTTTAAATAAAATTCATTATTTTGAGATATTACTCTCTATAGTTACGCAGAAAAAATATCCTGAAAAAAAAAAGTGTGGTAATCAATCAAATAGAACACAAGACGAAAGCTTTCTTGATAAGTAATTGCCAGTTCGATATACACTATGTTATCAAATATTTAATAATTATATTGATTTTATAATAAATATTTAAAAATTTATTAAATATAATTAATAACAACTTACGGGCCTAAAAGACAAATTGCCTTTGCTGACCGACAGGCCAAGTAAGTTGCAATGCGCTTTTTTTTGTTTTTTTGGATAATGGGGTGAAGGACCCAAAACCAAAAAATAGGGTACAAATATGTAAGAAAAAGAATTAATAGAAAGAAACGAAGGAACCTGGTGAATTACACCCAACGCCAAGTAGTGGCCATGTCTTGCGGAGGTTTTTAAGATCCTCCAACATAATGTTGGTATATTTATCCACCATCATTGTGACCGATTATGTATGAAACGGTCAAATTATATTTTAATTTCAAAATATATTTATTTTCATACCAAATTGGTTTCCTCCTTCAGATTTTATGAAACCCAATAAAGGTCACTTGTTTATCTCTCTTTCTCCCTTTGTGCACTTTATTTTACAACTATATTGGCAGTGACTCTTATGAGTATCAGCAAATACAAACAATCCCTCCTTCTGCTCTAATATGGAGCCTCTGCTGTTTCCTCTACTCTGTGTCTTGTGGGAAAGCATTTGATTACGTCCATGTTAGCTTGTTTCTGTGAAGCAATAAACCAAGAAATTTTATAAAAGAAATACCTTGAAAATTTTGAACAAAAGAAAATACAAAAACAACCAAAATAAAAGAATAAAAAAGTGAGCATAAAAGCTTAAAATATATAATTGAATATAAAATCTGAAAATAAAATGATTTGAATAAAAATTTAAAATTTAAAATAATAAATAATAAATAAATAAATGGATTTCATTAAAAAATCAAAAAATTTAATACTTGGTCTATTTTAAAAATCATAACAAATTTTCCATTTTACAAATTTTAAATAATTTTTTTATGTTTTCTGAGCAATTTTTAAATAGTCCATCCATTTTTATGTAACAAAAATTACACATTATTTTTAAATAAATTCAGGTCATTTCTGTAAAGTCAAACTTTAATTTTTTTTTTAAACCAATAATACAGCTATCACTTAAAAGAGAGTGGTGGATGAAAAACGTTCCCAAAGTCTTGCAAGACGATAAGCACAAGCATTCACCTCACAATAAATATGATATCATTTTATCTTCCCACTATACTCCATATATAGTAGAAACGTATAGCACGAACAAAAGGGACACAAGTATGGGAGTCTTCACAACCAGTTTCCAAAAACTGAATCGCACAGAGGGAATCAGCCTCAATGATATGCGGTAAATGTTCAAAAATTTATCGATCTGTAGGCCATGAAAAATTCCCCAATGATGATGTGGTTTCTTAATTCTGTGACTTGACTATCTGTTCATTTACAGCACAAAAAACTTTTTGAAGGTTGATATTTTTAGTTTGAATAAAACTTAGAGATAATTATTGAGTAAATCTCTTGTTCCTGTTAAAGGTGAAATAACTATCGCAATATTTTATGTTATCGTTTATTTTATTATTATTATTTGGTGTGGATAGGTGCCTCTTTCATTATGAGAAATGAGAAAGCTTTCTTTTTTTTAGTGCTATTAGACACATAGAAAAGTTTGCCTGATTTTCATAAATTAGAATGAGATGACAAATCAGTTAAGTGAGGGGACAGGCTGCTTAAGGTTTAATTTTACATTCATTAATATTTTTTAAAACAAGTTAAAAAGGGTCTAGGAAGCATATATATGATAGAGGCACAGATATGATACAATATAGATATGGTGATACGACAAATTTAAAAAATTATAAAATATAACATAATTTGATATAATAGTTAACATTAATGTAAGATTATATAAAATAATATAAATTTTAAATTAAAATAAAGACTTAAATGTTTTAAAAATTAATATTAGTCTTTTTAGATAAAATAATATATTATTATTTATCTAATTATTATGATATATTATCTTTATTGATACAAAATTTTAAAAAATAAAAGTAAAAAATTAAAAAATATAAGTTAAAAGTATCTAAAAATATTAAAAAAATATCTAATACTGATACGACTACTGATACGACAACAACATACTGACACAATAACCATTTTAAAAAGGTTTCATTTAACTGTAAAATTTTCCTTTAAGAAAACAACGAATTCATCACAACGAGTCAGCAAGTTGTTAAGCCCTTCCATTCCCAGTCCCATCAAACTTGAATTTTCTTGGTCGATTTTGTTTCCATTTGATTGGTTTTTGTTTTTCTAAGGCCTATGGGGTTGTTGCAAAACTATATTATTATTTTTGGCTTTGGCGAATGCATGCGGGTAAGTCAACCTTTCCATCTTTTTTCTCTGGGATTTCTTTTATGTTCATGTTGATTATGAGTGCATCAAAAGTTTACTTCTTTGGGTATAATTATTACATAGAAAGAGCCACTCCACTTTCCCATATTAAGGTCGATGAAGAGGCAAAGATTGTCGACACTCTTATGGAATCTCCAACAGTTGGGGAGGATGAGGAACTAGAGGTTCGAGTGTTAATTCTACAGAGGCTACAATCGTTGGAAAGGGAGGGAAGAAGGAATGGAGTTTGGGTTTTAAAATGATCGAATTGTGTTGGGGTTGGACGGTGGCAGTTTGGGAAGGGAAGGCAGGAGAAGACGGGAAAAAAAAGATAAAGTAGACTGAAATAAAATTTAATGACACATGGATGACAACTGTTTTGGGCATCAAATTTTTGGGCAAAAATTAATATAGACTAAAGAGTTTAATTTTGATTTATTATTAATGTATAAGTTTTTTTTATGATTATATATTTTGATGTCATTAAAAAAATTTAACTTATTATATAGTTGTTATTAGTCAAAGTCATTTTTAACACTATTTTATCTAAATTAATAATTTAAAAATGAAAACATTAAAAAATAATAAAATTAAAAGGAATGAAAAATAAAAGAATTTTTTTAAAAAATAGAAAATTGCTAATTGTTACGAAATTATTTATACGAAACGAATTATAAATGAGTTCGCTAATCGCTACCTTGTATCTTATAAATCAACTGTTACCAAATTTGCAGTTCTCTCGTTTGTAGAAATGAATAACCACCTCATTCGTTGGCTATTTCGTGAAATTAGCTTCGTGACATTTAGCGTGCTCAAAAAATAAAAATCACATTGATAAAAAATTTGACCCACTACCCACATGGGCCAAAACCCATTACCCAATCTTAACCTATATATATGATGCACATCCCAAAACCCATTTGATCCAATCTATAAACCAGGACCCAACCTTGCTAAAGCAACTTCTCACCCTTAACCCCAACAAAATCAAAGCTTAAGTTTCTCGTCTAACCAGAAATCCAGAACAAAACCCCAAAGCAACCATTTCGGCCTTCTTGATGGACGGTGATGGGTCACGAGCTGTTTTGGTGTTTTAAATTGTTTGCTTAGTTTGATCTTGTGTTTTTGGTTAATTGTCCTGGATCTGTGATGCTGCTTAATTTAATTCCATGATTCGCTCATAATCTGTTCGATTGAAATTCTAAATTCGGTCAGAGTCCCTAATCTTTCCCTGTGTTGTTTCATGTAGTATCTCTGTGTATAAGTTTTGTTTCGGGTTTAAAATTGGTGATGAGTCGTGTGATCCTGTTTTTTCATGGTTGGGAATTTCTGTTTGAACCAACTTGTGTGTGATTTATAATGACCAGTCTTATGGCAGTTGATTGTTGGTTTGTGCCTTGCAATGCAATTATGGATTTGCTCGCATTAATGCTAGGACCTCAGTAAGCTGAATCATGAGAGATGGGTTTGGGCAGTTTACAATGATTTCAAAGGCATTTTCTAGATATATTAAGTTAATGGTGCTGATGTGTACTTGTTATGTTGATTAGACCATGAAAACTGGTGTCTAAGTTGATGTTAGGGCTGAATAGCTTGGTATGTGTATCAAGTCACGGGGTAGAATTGATTTTCCCTTGCTGTCATGGTTTCGGGCAGCAGTCACTGCCCCATCCATATCTGTAGCTATACAACTCGAATTTGTTTCTTTGAAAAGAGAACATGCAAGGCTTGTAATCATAAAAATTCCAGATTCAATTTCATTCTTGGTCAATGTCAGTTTCCATTCAAATTCAGATCTGTTTTCTGCAGAATTAGCATGTTGTTAGGGTCTTGACAGGCTGTAGGTTTTTGTGTATAACTTGGGTCACAAAGGTCACAATTACACACTTCTAGTTGCCTTAGAAAGCTAAGACACAAGGCATGTGGCTGTAAAATTCCCAGACTTTACTTCTTGCCAATTGATGCTAGCTTTGTTTCAAACTCGGACCTGAATCTTCATAGTTTGTTGGTGGTCTGGTAGCATGCAGTATTTGATTCATTGGAAAGTTAACACACAGACCTTTTAGCCATGAAATTTTCAGATTTTGGTTTCTTTTCAAAGTTAGGGTCTGTTTGTTTGATTTCTGTTTTGGACTACATTTATTCTTCTGTGCATAACTCTGCTTACATGCATTCAATTGGCACACCATTTGTTGCATCGTGAAGCTAATATACAAGTTTTCTGCACACCAGTTTGTGCACGGAGTGAGTATTATTTTCTGCTGAATCCTGTCACTGTCATGAGTTGATTGGTACTGATATACATCTGAATTGCACAATGGGAAAGTGAATACATATTAGGGAAAATAAAGTGGGGCTTTCTTAAGGTTTGGTACGTTTGCTTTGTTGCTTGCACTGTTATTGGAGTGGGCTTGTTGGAATAAGCTTAAAGGTCATTGCTTAACAGGGGTTGGGGGATTTAATTACTATGCTCACCATTTGCTTGCTGAAATGACGAGGTCATTCTGCTAGTATTTACTAATTATGGATGTATGTGTTAACTGGTTGATTTGAAATGTTTGCCTGGCTGCTCTAATTTTGTGCATATGAACCACTCAGCTTTCATCCTCTCTTGGGTTTTATACTATGTATGATTTTTTTTTTTACTTTGAATTTTGTACCATCTTCGATGAGTTTTGACATGCGGCTCAGATGGGGTTTATTGATAGCATTTTATGCTGGCTCCTGCGTTCGCATCTTTGGTTTCATTTTACTCATTTGGGTGTTGGTACATTTTAGTCCTTGGTAGTTGTCTCTGGAACCATTATCTTGTTTGTCATTCTGTTTTTGGTTTGATAATTATATCTGAGTCTTGGTTAACGGGCATGTGCAGGGACTTAATGTCTATGCCTACTTTCTTTTTTGCTTGGACGTGGGTGCTATTGGAGTGTCAGTGGTTTAGTTGTTAGTGTTTAATGGGACTTTGAATGACACTAATTTTATTTTTGTCTTTTTTAAGAAAGTTTGGTATTAGGGGATGTACATGCCTATTCGAATATGTGTGAGTGGGTCTTCCGGTTTAAGCTCTATAACAATTCTGATTTGGTTGTGAAACTTGATACATATGCTTTGGTTGTGTTCTCTTGGTTGGAGTTAAGGGTGTCAAGGTTGTTTTTATATTTTCGTACTCTTTGTAAATGGTTGGTTCTTGGTCTTAAGACTGGTGGATATACTGATTATTGGTGGTTTCTAATGAGATTTATCTCCATTAATATGCATGAACCTCTTCCTTAAGCAAGGCTTTAACTTCATAAATTTAGTGAAATTCATGTGCTACATGACCCTATGGCAATGCGAACCATTTTTAGGATAATTTGAGCTACAAAACTCACATTCACATACTGTCACTTGTGGAAAGTTTATATAGGATGCTTCTAATCTAGGAAATCTCAAATTCTATATTATATGAACTATATAACAATGGTATAAGTATAATAACCTGATCCTTTTGGATTATGAGTGACACACTGATAGTTGGATCTGCTTTGTTCAACTGCCTCCGATATGATTTTTTTTTTTTGGTTACAAACTTACGAAGGAGGTAAGGAGATCTGGTGAGGGAAGGAGGAGAATAGTAAAGTTCAAGCAAAGCGGTCAGGTGAGATTCGACCCTGAAATCAAGCAATCTCAGGATCATGGTACCCCTTGAGCTACGGGCTCTGATATGCTGACACATCATAGACTTCCTGTATCTTGCAATCGGCTGTGTCCTCCTTGGTCTCCATCTTTTCACTTGGAAAATGACTTTAAGAGTTAGTTTGATGAATAGTAATTTCATTTGGTTTGTTTTGAAAATTAATTAATTAATTAATTATTTAATTAATTTAATTAATAATTTACATATAGATAATTATCACATATTAAATATTAAAATAAAAATAAATTAATTAATTGTATATAAATTATTAATTAAATTAATTAAATGTTTGATTAATTTTTAAAACAAATTAAATAGAAATTACTGTTTCTTCTTTTTTCACTTTTCAGCATAACATAAAGAAATCTGTATTCATAGTTTTCAACAAACAAACACACAAACAAAATATCTGATAACAGTGATCAGTAACTATGGTGGTCTTTGTGACTATAGGTTATCAATGCAATCATAAAGAGCCTGGTTTGTCGTTAACAAGGTCAAAAACTATTTTTTTTCTCGTAAAATATATTTGAAAGAGGAGGATTACTTCAATGATATAAGTCATCAACAATTCTCAGATATTACAACACCTGCTCATCTTCATGTAACTAGGCTGCTGTAACAAGGAATGCTCTACTTAACCAGAAATTTCTGAGTTTCCATACTGCTTTGACACCCATCTAAGTACTGATTAATCTCCATAAGTACCTTAAGAGACCTGTTCAAAGAAAACGTTGTTCCAGAACAATGTTATTCCTATTTGTTCAACAATATAGTTTCGTAGATATATTAATTATATGAACACATAATTTCTTTTTTATTTAAAGTATTAAATTCAATCTTATTATTTTAAGTAGCTTATTGTGTCTATTGCCTTAAATAATATTTTGAAACCCGTCGATCTGCAGTATATTCAATTTGGTCCCTCCACATATGGTGTCATGCAACTAGTAATTTGTAATTCCAGACAAAGTGTTTCAATTTTTCAAAGGTGTGTTGATTGTTGAACAATAGTGTGTGAATTATGTTGTTAAAAGTGAACCAGACAATGAACAATGAGATTTTTTTATTCAAATTCAACCGATTCAACTATTTAAATCGGTTGGTTGAACAAGATGATGTCATAAACAAATTCTTATATGATAATATGAAATATATAAAAACATTTATGAAATATGAAAAAATATTAACATTTTTTCAACAAAAAAAAAATTAATAGTTGTTCGGTTCAATTTTTGATTGGTTTGGACTAGTCCAAAGTAATCTAACTGTAAATTCAGTTATGAGGCCGAATCATAACTATGTGTTCTATTCATGTTAGACTAATCAGAACATTTGGTTGGATTTGATTTTGACAATACTAAAGTGGTGTGAATATTCAAATAAAGAAGCAAAACATATATATCAAAACTACATGAGATTAGTGAAAGAGAGCAATTAAGTTTCATACCAACTATGCAGTCACAGGAACATTTTTCACTCAAGTCCCGTTCATGATTCTGTATCTGTGATCTTATGTCATTGCTTTCCTTCTCATTAGATCTTTCTTCAATTGCCTTTAAAATTGCTCTACGTCGTGAATCCAACTCCAATATCAATGACGGTTCCACCTCCAATCCATTGTCCAAGTCCAATGCATTCAACAATCTCGACGACAATTCCCACTGCAATCCCTGCACTGCGTCCAACGCCAATCTCACCTTCAATCCCAACTCCACTTTCTTACCCAATTCCAAGTCCAATTCCCGTAAAACACTGTACAAGTCTGAATCATATATTAGGCGGACCCCACACTCTTTGATACCCATGATCAAGCCATGATCACGTTCCCCTGTATCAGTTGTAACACAGAACTCAAAACAAACCTTTCGTTCATAATTTCTGAGAATGCTGTCACAATGGAATGGATCATACCAAACATAAACATGATCCGAGTTCAATTCCGTGATAGCTTTATAATGCCATGTAGTCCCGTATCCCACCTTTGTACCTTCTGCCAAGTGGCATTGACATTGTATTATAGCACCGTGCTTCTTCATTCCTTGAGATGGAGAAAGAACCACAGAGTACATGAAGCCCAGCAAGTTGGAACGTGTTGGAAGATCAATAGTAATGGAGGACTCTGTTGTTCGATATGTGAACTGCCTTGGGACTCTGCTTCCAGGTAAACTAACCTCAGCACTGTTATAATTATAGCTGTGGACCGCCACACTGAATCTTCTTACCAACACATTATGAAAAGCAGCACTCATCATTGTTAACTGGGCACCATCCATAATAGAGTAGAGCGAATGTTCATCCAATCTCATGCTATTCTCGAATGAGATGTATTTCTCCTTTCCTATCATCTGTGCTGCAAAAGTCGTTAAAGTGGATACTGTCACCAATGATGAGCAGTTAACGGCATAAAGCTCTTTGATGAATGGTGGAAGCTCTGGTAGACAACGAAGCTTCCTGCAATTCTCTAAGGACAGAATTTGCAGCTCCAGAAGATGCTTGATACTTGCGGGCAACCTCTCCACACTGCTTCCATCTAGTCTTAGCTCATGTAATTGATATAAGACGCTGATGTTGTCGGGGAGTTCAGACAAGTTAAAACAATCCTTCAAATACAGTATTCGTAGATGTCTTAAGCCATCAAATAGGACATGTAGCTTTTCTTTGTCAATTACTAGTCCGCAGTTAGAAATCCTAAGCTCCTTAAGAGAGGTCAGGCAAGATAACTCATTTGGAAGATTCTGAAGTCTTAAACCCTCTAGATTGAGCCACTTAAGATTGCTTAGACGCCCAATTGATGAGTGCAATATTTCGATTCCTGCATTGCTTAAATCCAACCTTTCCATAAACTTGGACGACACTGAAAATTCCTTGAGATTTGTGCAGCCATTGACACTGATCTTCATTAGAGATATTAAATGCTTCTTACTTTTGAGACTCCTCAGTTTCTTGCACCTATCCAGTATCAAAGTTTCAAGTGTGTCGAGAGATAAAACAGATGAGTGAACATCAGGCAAACTATCACAACCGGAGAGATTCACCAATTTAAGTTTTGACGCCATAGACAAATCCGGAAGCTTCATCAATTGTTTGCATTCACTTAGGTCAATTCCCTCTAAATTCACAAGATCCTGTAACAATTCAAAAGGACACATCACAATGGGAAGTCCTCATATTTCAATTAAATAAAAAACGTAAGCATACTATTCGTATATATCTTTACCTGCATCCCCTGCCAAAGTTCTTTAACATGGCTGTGCGGCATGCGAATCTCAACAAGCAACTCAGCACAAAAAGTTGCGGGAAGAGACTTCAAAGGGTATCCATTCCACTCAAGGTATCTCAATTTATCAGAAAATGGCTTGAGGACACTAGGAAGGTACACATTACCTGATGTCTTACCCGGGGGGATAAACAATTTAAGAAATCTTAAGCTAGGCATCACGTTGAATGCGTCATCACTCAAGCGTAAATCTTTAATTTGAGACAAATCTAATGTTATGCCTTCAACTATATCACTCCCCTGACAAAACAACAAAGTAAGTAAACGGTATCAAATTAGCAACAATTTCTATCTAAAAACCTGTCTAAAAAAAGAGTGTTTTTGGAATGTTAAAAAATAGAATTTGATTTGATTTATAAATCAAATTTTGTGTTTGGAATATTAAAAAATATGAATTGATTTGATTTTGAAATCTTTTTTATTTAAGTTGTGTATATTTAGAAATCTACTCAAATTTAGTTGGATTAGAGTAGATTTTAAATTTAGTTATTTAGCTAGATTGATTATTTTATCTTTACTAACTTTTTAATTTTACCTCACTAACCTAACAAAATCATTCACAATGATATAAGGTTAAAAAAAAGTAAAATAATAAAATAAAATAAAATCAATTCTATTTTTAATGAGTTCCAAATATAAGAATTGATTTTTAAATCAATTGAAATTTAATTTTTTATAATAAATTCTAAACATAAAATTTAATTTTTAAATCAAATCAAATCAATTTCAATTTTAATTAATTCCAAACACAGCCTAAGAGTATGTTTTCCTTACCTTCTTATTTTTAAGTACATCATAAACTTCTTCAATATCCCTCAATCGGCTACGTCTTCCAGGATCATGGCGACATTTTAGCCGAACTATTTGCAAACCCATTTCTTGTAGCAAGTCATGCATTTGAATTCTATTGCTATTTGAAATAGTTATAAGAGCTTTATCTTTCAGGATGTCTATTCCGCTTGTAGCGTAGAAAGAACAGGCATCTAGTATCCTTGTGACATAATCTTTATATTCATCTTTGAAAAAGAATGCAATGTCCAGAAATATTTCCTGCTGTGACTCTTCTAATCCATCATAGCTCACTTGTAACACGTTTCTAATTTTCTCATGGGGATACTTCTTCAGTTTGCTCAATTCACTATCCCAAAATTCAGTACTTCTGGAATAAAGATATGAACCCAAAACTTTTAAAGCTAATGGAACGCCCCCGGCATAATGAACTGCCCTTTTTGAGAGAGCCTCATATCCCTTTCGGGGACTGCTTTCCTTGAAGGCATTTAAGCAAAAAAGCTCTAGAGATTCTTGATAGTCCCATTTCTTGACCTCATATATGATCTCATTCTCATCAACTCTTCCAACAAGTGGTTGCCTGTCTCTTGTTGTTATAATGAGTCTACTATCTGGTCCTAGGTCACCGCATTCTCCACACAAATATTCTAATTGTTCACAACTATCCACATCATCAAGTACAATTAAAACTTTTTTACTACTGAGCCTCCTCATGATGAATGTGGATCCTACAACATTATATTTGGGACTTTCTTCCTTCAGTAGCTCAAAGAGAAGCTTATCACGTAAAGATGTTAGTCCGAGCCTTTTTGATTCTTCTCTTACATTTGTCAAGAAACAGACACTGTCATACTGGGGAAAGAGTTTGGCAAACAGGACTTTAGCAATGGTTGTCTTACCCATCCCGCCCATACCCCAAATTCCAATTACTCGAAATTCTTTCAGTAATGATTCAATGTATTTGGAGTTTTCATCAATTCCAACAAGACCTTTTATTTCATTAGGGTACCTCAGGTACAGCTTTTGCAAAACATCATTCACAATGTTCTGGATGACTTGAGAATCGTCCCTAGCATATAAAAGAATTAACGAAACAAAAGCAAAGATTAAATTTATCACCAGTGAGAAAACTAATTAAAGAAACTATTAGATATACAATTCTTGACCACAACACTTTAAAAGAAATATCAAAGAGAAAATATAATCTAAAGACATCAAAACATCATTATGTATGGTCCACCTTACATTTCATTAGTTTCATTTCTTCGCTAATCACTAGAAAAATATTTCAACTCCACTGCATACACTAGAATGTGAATTTTATTCTAGGGAATTTGGTAATCCAATTGATGTATTTATGCTACAAACCCGAAAAGGCTGTAGGGAACTTCTCTGCTTTCACTCATTGTCTCGTTTCTTGTCTATCTCGCCTCTCTGAGCTTTCTCTCTTGGGCAAAAGCCATCATTGGCAGCGAGGTGGCTTTCTCGCTGCTAGCAAGCCACAGGTGAGGTCATGTGAAGTGGTTCTGTGGTGAATGAAATCAAGAGTGGGCAGCATAAGAGTTTGTTTTAGTTCCGTTGGGTTATTTTTCGAGTTGTCATGAGAGTTAAATTGCTAGTCATGGTTTTTTGGTGTTTGCATGTGTGACCTGGTTATTTTGAAATTTACTTTAAAGAGATGTTATGAATATGCAGGTTATATCAGCTGTTTAGAAAAGTGGAGCTGATTGTTTTGCAGGAAGTCATTAGAATTGAGAATGAACTTGAACATCCTGAATCATTAGATCTCTATCAATTTTTTTGAGTGGAGAGATGACTTGTAAAAATTATTGCATTCCTTGATATTTTTCTTGGTACTATATATTTTTTGCTTGTAGGAATTTGTATCCTGAAGAATGGATGTAATATTAAGGCTATGTTTGAGAGCAATGGGATGGAAAATTTTGTATACCATTGTTTCAACCCATGAATACTAGTTTGGAATGGAGTGAAGCAAAAAAAATATTTAAAATTACACAATTATTTTGTTATTGTCTCAATTCTTGTTCTATCTTCTTTTCCTAGAGTCTATTTTGACATTTCGAAAATGAGAACCTTCTCTACCCCCATCTACCTCTCCTGCATCCATATAATGGAAGTTACTTTCCACTCTTTTTCACTCATTCTATTTTCACTTTATTTTTTTTATAAACTATTCTACACCATTTTCTCAAAACTTCTCAACATAGCCGAAAAGACTTGATTGTTCCATTCTTTTTTTGAGAATTTCTAACTACTTGATTTTAGAGACTTTAATACATGTTAAGAACATTTTTGTTTTCTAAAAACTTAAAAGTAAACGAATGATATAAACAATTTTATATATCTAACGACACATAAATTAAGTTAACAACTACCATATGTAATTATCTATACCATATGGTAAAATCCTCACAAATTCAGCATAAAAAAATTTATATAAAAATGAAGATAATACTCACTTATGAGTACGAGAGTCCCATCCAGATAAATTGGCGGCTTCAGTGAGAGCAGCTTTCCACTTAGACACTTCGTATTGGTTGGATTCATTGTTCCCGAGATCTCGCTCATGTTTCGCGAATGCTTTCTTGTAACTCCCTGTGTGCTTCCGTATGTGTGATGGATCTGTCTTATAGAACACGGGTATAACTACCTGTCCCTGATCTTTTCTGCATTGGAGTATTTTGACGAGTTCTTCCAAGCACCATTTTGAGGAAGCATAGTTTTGTGAGAAAACGACGATGGATACATGTGAGTCCTGGATTGCTTTGGCAAGTGCTGGCCAAACCTCATCTCCTTTATTAAGGTTATAATCTATGTATGTTTTGATGCTGTGTTGGCAGAGAGCAGAATGAAGATGGCTAGTGAAGTTGGTGCGAGTGTCCTCACCTCTGAAGCTAATAAATACATCGTACCTTTTGGGAGAGGGTGCATAAGAGGAAGACATGATCCCGATTACCTATATATTGTGAATGCAAAGAAATTAAAGAACACGGTCTTGTTCTTTAATTGGGTTGGAATATACCCAATATCATGAGCAAGAAGACGAGAGTGTTAGCCCTTAGATTTTGAATTGGGAAGGCCGGGAGATCGATTGGGTTGGAATATACCCAATTAGTCCTTAGCTCTACCAAATTGCAAGGAAGTAGGTAAGTGCTAATTTCATTATGACCAAACGAGGAAGCTACATTGAAGGTTCAACTGGCTGCTGCTGAGGGAGCCCGATATTCATACAAAATTAATCAAAATATTATACCTTGCAAGTTGCAACCTAATCCCTTAAAATATTCTACCAAGATTAACGTTTTCTTAATTTTGTATTTGTTAAGCGTAAGTTGCATACCTTATGGTATGATATTTGGGATGAGTTATCAAACATTTATTAACTGTTACTTTTATAATAAATATTTTTAAGATTATTAATTATAATTAATAACTAATGAATATTTGACAACATGAATATCGATATTTAAAGAAATATATATAAATACATGAGTAATTCTCTTATTTATGGCGAAATCCTAATAATTTTATTTAGTCTAAAAAAAATTTTAATTTTTTTTTGACCAATTCTCTTGTTCCTATTAAGGGTGAGATTAGCAGTACAACTATTTTAATGTCATCAATAATAATGTATTAATATATGCGGAAATCAATCAAATTGGTAACACAAAACAAAAGCATTGCTTTCAATATTTATAATTAATTGACGATGTAATGAGAGTTGCTATGATAATCAATAAATATGGTATTAAAGGGAAATTGTCAATATCAATAAGGTCTGACATATTTGATAAATAGTTAAGTTTCTTAATCATATTGTATTAAGTTCGAATCAAATTGTGTATGGAAAAGGTTTTGTTGGGGGAAGTTGTACTCACTTAGTCACTTTGGTGATTTCTCTACCTCAAAAAGAATTAGTCCCTAGCCGTCAATTGGGTGATACACTTGATTCTCACCAAAAATAAAAATAAGTTATCAATTATTTATTAATTGTTAATTTCATAATAAATATTTAAAAATTTATTAAATATAAACAATAATTATTAAATATTTAACAACTCAAGATAAATGCAAGTATCTTTAAAAAAAAATCAGAGTAACATCTCAATATTAGTATTCTGTTGTTATCTTCGATTCGCTGACAAGACAACGAAGGAGGAACAATAAAGAAAACAAAAGCTTGTTTTCTTTATTTATAAGATATTATTGATTATAAACGCAGAAGAAAAGAAACAATAATAATAATAATAATAATAAAAGAAACAGACAACGAAGGAGCAAGACATTTCATGGAATCGCTGACAAAGAAGTAAGAGAATTATCAAAGTGCAAAGCTGTAAAGTTCACAGAGATTGCATTGACCAAAAAGTTCAGACTTACCTTCTTGTTTCTTTAACCAATACCCATCAGTACCAAGTTCCTTCAGGATTCAATGTTACTGGGTCGTGGGCTAAGGTTTGTTCTCTGCTCAACAAGATTAGAACATCTCCATCTCACCTTCATGTCATGTTTGACGCAGATGACGCCTTCAAGAACTGAACAGCATAATAAAACCAGTTAGTTAAGGATTTTTCTACCATGTCGGCTTTTCTGTTAATGGTAAGCTTTTTACTTCAAAATAAGTGCTCCTTGTTGGGTCCAATCATTTAAAAAACGAAGTAATAATTTATTTAGAGTAAATTAGTAATTTGGTCCTTAAAAATAACTTACATTCACAATTTAGTTCTTGAATTTATTTTTACATATAAGCTAATCCTTAAAATTTTAAAACACATAGCAAGTTAGTCCTTTTGTTATCTTTCCTTCCCAAATTAAGCAGTAATATATGATGTGACATATTAAATGCTTCCATGTACAATTAAATGTCACATATCAGGTAGATGGTGGTCGACAAGTAGTAAGATTAGTCAGAAACCATCAATCAGTTGTTGTTCTAAATGGGACAAGGGTCTGATCAGTTAGAACCGATAGATTTAGTTAGTGATGATGGAAAAACTTGGTGATCGGTAACCGATTGGTTAAGGGTAAGCTCGGTCAGTTGAGTTGATGGGGAAACTGTTAAGAAAATCGGTCGATTGGTGAGCTGAAGGGTAATGAGTTAGGGGCAAGGTCTACTCGGTCGGTTAGGAGATCTGAGTGATATGCTGAGGGAGGTGGGTCTCATATTTCTAATCTAAACGACATCGTTGGAAGGGCTAAGCATGTAGAGTAACCTGTCATGTGGCATTTAACAGTACATATAAGCACTTAACACGCCACATCACGTGTTGCCGTTTACTTTTGGAAGGAGAAATAATAGAAGGACTAAGTTGCTATATGTTTTAAAATTTTAAAGACTAACTTATATGTAAAAATAAATTCAGGGATTAAATTACCAATTGCAAGTGCAAGTTATTTTCAATGACCAAATTGCTAGTTTACTCAATTTATTTATATCCCACTACAGTTAAAGTAAGAGTTTAATTTTAGTGCAAAATGAGTGTAAAGAAAATTTATATTATTATTTAATTATGTGTTAATATATTATTCAAAAAATTAGACTTCTAAAATAATTGTTATGATAATTAAATTCTTTTAATAATTGTCAACATATAATTAATGACAATATAAAATAAAAATTACACTTATATTATATCAAAATTAAATTCTTAAAATAAATTGAATATAAAAACAAAGAAATTTTGTTTATACTAATATATGTTGTTAATCTATAGTCGGTATCAAGCTTGGATAAATGGGGAAAATTGTATTAGGCAATCCGCAACTAATATAAAACTGCCAAAAAATTTATGACGTGATGCAATTATTGATGTAATATATAATATAATCACATTTCTTATGGTATCTTATCTAATTCTAAAATAATTCTTTATTAGGAAAAATGTTATAGGCAAGATTTTTTTTAGTTATAAGGTAAGATAGGTTTAAAATTGGAATCGTAGACAAAGTAGTAATCCTCGAGCTTGAGGAGAAACATGTCAGATTGCCGGTCACCTTGTGTTCTTCTAAACAGGTAAACCCAAATGGCTTACCCACAATAATTGGTGACCTAGCTAGACGCATAAATTAAATAGACCATGAGAAACTACAAAAGAAAGGATTAAAAACCCTAAAATATATTCATATTTATTGTTAACATGATAATAATAGTTAATGAAGATATGATGAGTGAACAGTGAACGCATGATTTGTGACCTGAAAAGGAACATATATACTTAATTAAAGTCAGTTCCATGCACTTCATTAGGTTCTTATCAACTGCTTAATGCAACTGACATGAGCAATATAATAATTAACACATCACATGCACAAAGAAAAATACCATTATGAGTGCAGATATAAGTTTAACTACAATGAAAGATTATATTCAGAGGATAACTCCAATGCTTCATTACAACTGAAATTAGCTAATTCATGAAGGAGTGTGTTCACAGTGTTATCAACCACTATCAAGAGCAGCATCTGCAACAGAAACCGAGTTATACGAGGAGACAAAACTCCTGCAAAGAAGATAATCAGTCAGAAAAAGAAAAAGGAAAGGACATATTAGCCTAAGATACCATTTGATATTTAAAACCTTCTTTATGACAAAGTCAAAAGAAATGTCGGCAAGCATTGCTGTGAGTTATTTCCTACTTTCCATTTTGTCCATATTGTCCTAATGATAGGATCATAGGACTGCACAAGACCTTCATCACAATCTTACAATTGAAGGGAAGTTATGACACCATGAAGATACCTTGTTATAAAATTAAAAAGAAAAACAATTCAAATCAAGATATTCACTTTAATTTTCTGACATTTGAGCCAATCGTGAAGAGAAAAACAAAGTGAAACTGCAGAGTTTTGACCTTGGGACATTCTCCTTTAACTACTTTCACCTGGAAAGCTGTATATGCAATCCTTCAAGATGAAAATAAAACAATTCACAATCCATTCTTTGTCCAATGGAGAGACAACAACGGCTAGTATACAACATAATTAAATGAGAGTGCTGCAGCAACTAGTAAACTGGTATGCTGTCTTAAAGAAGTTTATACCCAATTTTCCATTCTCTTTTATAAACATCTAGAGCCTGCACCTTGATATACCTTGATGCAACAGACAAATGACAATCCATTCTTTGTCTCTAACACAATGGCTGTTGCACCTTCTGTTCAGATGGAAAATATGTCCAACTAGCAGCAGGCTTTTGTGCTGTAGCAGCAGCGAATGATGATGATATGGGCTCCCAATAACAATCAGTAAATCCGTTGGAAGTCCATACGAAACTAAAGTCCACCGTTATTGCTTTGGTATGCTTGTTTGTAAGATCAGACACGTAGCTTCACATGCAACTGCATGTACACGTCGTTCCTATTATTTAGGTGTTAGTTTCAGATACTCTTTTGAATTTAAATTTTATTTTTCAACGTTGTAAACTCTGTCTATATATCTCTGTAACTCTCACTTTATAATATAAGTTCAGTTTACATTCATTCTATATTTTCTATATTGTTAAAGCGTACAATCCATATACAGGGCTCATCTAGACACTTCATCAGGAAAACAAATTCTTATTTTCTTACTATACAAAACTCAATGAAGAAGCACGAATGCTCAATTTTGATTCTGGGGTTAAGAAATTATATGGTGTGTATGCTTGCTGATGATTTTTCCTACACTTCCTCGCTGAGCTCACTAGTCCAGCTTGTCATCTGATATGTCGCATCAAAATAGGTCAAAAGCTCTTTTATTCTTATTTCTTATAAACTATATTTAAAAGAAAATGGAGAGACAACAATGGCTAAGCATACAACTTAAATATAAAGAACAATGAACAGAACTCGGAAGCACAACAAAAACCAGAATAAACCCACATCAGCAATTTGTATCTAATTGAATTCAATACCTGCTCATCTTCATATTACTAACTGCTGTAACAGAGGTCTGATACTGAATCTTGTTTTCTATTTTCTTAATCTCTATTCTCTTCTTTTCCCATGGAATTCCACAATGTTTTCTCCATTTACTTCTGAATCAAGAAACAGAGAAAGAACTGACCAGATATGTCTGAGTTTCACTGCTGCTTTGACACCCAACTAGGTGCTGAACAATCTCCATAAGTGCTTCAATAAGAGACCTGCTCAACGCAAGCATTAAGTGTTTTAAGAGCAATATAATTTTGTAAATAATGTATTTTACCAACAGATCATTTCTTTGTTTTCTAATAATGAAAAGTGGCTTATTGCGTTTAATGCCTTAATAATATTTTGCAACCAATGGGCCAAAAACCAATGATATATACTGTTGAAAACTATTAACTAATATACTTTCTACTTGTAGAAAAAATGCCATTAATTTATGAAGGAAATAGAGAACAACAAAAGAAGCATAATTAAGAGATATATATATAGAGAGAGAGAGAGAGTATATTGGAGAATGAGAGTAAGTTCCATACGGATTAAGCAATCACAGGAGACTTGTTCTTGATTCTGCGACTGGGTTCTTAAACCAATGCTTTCTTTCTCATCTGTCTTCTCATCAGAGCTTCCAACCCCAATTGTAATCGCTCTATCTCTACGTTCTAACTTCTGGTCCAATTCCATCTGGTTTATGAAACTGTAATATTCTGAGGCATATATTGGACAGACCCCACACTCGTTGATACCAATCAAGCCAATCTGTTTGGGCTCACAGAGCTTATGAGTTTCAACATAGAATCTAAATGAAACTTTTAGGTTATAAGTGGTGCACTCATCATTGGCGCGGCTTTCTTGAACTGCCTCAATTATCTTGTCAAAGGATGGTTCATACCATATATAAACATGATCTGAACTCAATTCCGTGATAGCTTTATAATACCACCTACTTGTGTATCCAACCCTTTTACCATCTTCCAAGCACCATTGACATACCATTCGATGATACTCATACTTACCATTTGAGCGAAACTTAGAAAGAACAACGCAGAGAACGAAACCCATTAAGTGGGAAGGTGGAGGAAGTTCAACAGTTATGGAAGCCTGTGGTGTCCCATTTTTGAACCACTCGGGTACCCTGCTTCCTGGCAAACAAACAGCACCACTTTTATGCAGATAGTTTGGAACATTGACATTGGCATATGCAACTCGCTTCATTGTGAAATAGGCATATTCCATAATACCATATCGTGAATGTTCATCCAATTTCACACAATTTTCGAATGAAATGCTTATGTCCT
Organism: Styphnolobium japonicum; assembly: GCA_023212625.1. Classification (NCBI taxonomy): domain Eukaryota; kingdom Viridiplantae; phylum Streptophyta; class Magnoliopsida; order Fabales; family Fabaceae; genus Styphnolobium; species Styphnolobium japonicum. The sequence goes on along the minus strand of JALBWW010000007.1, from coordinate 3,929,008 downwards.
TTCCATCCAGCTGTCTTGAAGTTGTTAGAGGAAATACTGTCTCCAGGGATGTGCAGTTGATGGCATCTAAATGTCCAACAGATGGTGGAAGCTCAGGTAGAGATCGAAGCCTCCTGCAATCCCTTACGTACAGATTTTCCAGGCATGAAAGATGCTTGATATTGTAGGGGACTTCAGATAAGTTACAACACTCATCCAAAATCAGCTTTCGTAATGAACGTGAAGCATCAAGTAGGGTATGCAAATTTGACATATCAAGTTGTCTGCAGTTATGAAGATTAAGTTCCCTAAGAGATGTCAGGGAAGATAACTCCTTTGGAACATTCTTAAGTGACTGGCAGACGTAGAACTTTTCAAGTTTGCTGAGACGCCCAATGGACGAGTCCAATGTTTCGATTGCTGTCCCTCTTAAATCCAACATGCTTATTTCTCCTGACGTCAGCGAAAATTCCTTGAGATTTAAGCAACCGTTGACAACGAGGTACTTGACAGATTTTAAATGGAGATTCTTTAGTTTTTTGCAACGATATAGAACCAAATCAACAAGCGTGTTGAGAGATAAAATAGATGGATGAACATCACACAGATTTTCACAGTGGGAGACATTTACTATTTCAAGCTTTGACGCCTTAGATAAATCTGGGAGCTCCATCAACTGTAGGGATGCAACAAGGTCTATTTCCTTTAAATTGACAAAATCCTGTAAGCCATTCAAAGAGAGACATTCACATGCAGAAATCCTCAAATTTCAATCAAAATAAAAACTAGCATACATGTATGTATATATATACCTGCACTCCATCCCAAAGTTTCTTTACATGGCTATGCGGCATGCGAAGCTCAACAAGCATCTCGGAGCAAAAAGTTGATGGCAGAGACATCAAAGGGTATGCATTCCAATGAAGGTACCTTAATTTATGTGAAAATGACTCGAGACCTGTAGGAAGGTGCAAATTACATGATCTCTCACGCGAGGGAGAATAGAATTTGAGCAATCTTAGATTAGCCATCTTTTTGAAGATGTCAGCACTCAAGTGTAGTTCTCTAATTTGAGACACGTTCAATATTATGCCTTCAACTACGTCAGTTCCCTATCAAATGAAAATTGGAATAATAGTTAGGAAACATTACTAGCTGAAAAATTTCTACACAAAAACATGTGCAACAAAAGTTAATCTTCCTCTTACATTGTTATTTTTCAATACATCATAGACTTCTTCAGTGTCTCTCAATCGGCTACGTCTTCCAGGGTCATTAATAGATTCTTGACGAACTATTTCCCAACCCATTTCTTGTATCAAGTCATGCATTTGTATTCTATTGTCTTTTGAAATAGTTATAAGAGCTTTATCTAGAAGGGTTTCTATTCCACTAGCTGCATAGAAACCACAGGCATCTAGAAACCTTACGGCATAATCTTTATCTTCTCCTTCAAAAAAGAATGCAATGTCTAGAAATATGTCCTTCTCTGCATTATCTAATCCATCATAACTCAATTTTAACACTTTTTGAATTTGTACATTCGGATATTTCTCGAGTTTTCTTAGCGCACTGTCCCATATTTCTGTACTTTTAGAATGCAAAAGTGAACCCAGAGCTTTCAAAGCTAATGGAATGCCCTTGGTATAAATAACTGCCCTTTTTGAGAGATCTTCATATCCCATTTTAGGATTGCTGTCTTTGAATGCATTTAAGCTGAAAAGCTTAAGGGAATCATGAAAATTCAATTCCTTGACCTCATGTATTTCATTAACTCTTCCAATAAGCAAATGCTTATCTCTTGTTGTTATAATAACTCTGCTACCTGGTCCGAAGCAATCACATTCTCTAGCCAAATATTCCAATTGCTCAAAACTAGTCACATCATCAAGCACAATGAAAACCTTTTTACTACCGAGCCTTCTCATAGCAAATGTGGATCTCACAACTTCATATGTGCTATTATGGGAATGTTCTTCTTTTAGCAGCTCAAAGAGAAGCTTATCATGTAAATAATTTAATCCATGCTTTTGTGATTCTTCTCTCACATTTTCCAAGAAGCAGCAATTTTCATATTGGGAAAATAGTTTGGCGAATACAACCTTAGCAACGGTTGTTTTACCTATGCCACCCATGCCCCAAATTCCAAGTATTGGGACTTTTTCCAGGAGTAATTCAACAGATTTACAGATTTCATCAACTCCAACTAGGCCTTTTAACTCACTTAGGTACATATGATCTAGTTTTCGCAAAACATCATTGACAATGTCTTTGATAAGTGTTAACGAGGTTGGCAAGTGTACCAAATCGTGCAAGTAATAAAGTGTGAGTGAGTTATCGTTCCCAACGAGGACTAAGTACAAATACCAACAATTACAATTGAACTACTATCTAAGCGTTTAAATTTGGAGAGAAGGGAGCTCAAGTAATCAACTAAAATGAACTAGAATAAAATGAACTAAACTAAATGATCTATTTCTTTTTGTAATTTTATCAGACACCTAGCATGCACAAATGGATTTTACTTCAAAGAAAGATGAGATGTTGAGGTTAGGTTCACTAATCTTCCCTCTAAATGCAATTAACTGACATTTAACATAATTTCATACTTCAATTATGACAAACAATCCTCTAATTCACTCAAATCCTAATTCCTTAGGTGAAATGAGCCTAAATTCCCTAATTAATCCCTAATCCCTTAGGTGATTCAATTAGTCAATTTGCATTACGGACAAGGATATCAAGATTACTACTAAATCAAGATCTATTCCTAGATTCAAGACTTAATAGGTAATTGATCTCAGATCTAGAGTTAATATCAATTTTCCAATCATATACCAACTCAAGAATCGAATTATGGATGATCACGCCACAATAAGCATTAAGCACGGAGATCAATTACTCATAAAGAAGTAAAAACCATATTAAAAGATCAAGTCAATTACATCAGAATTCAGATTAGCTACATCTAACCCCAACAAAAGGGAAATTAGCTATTCATAGTATGAAAATTAACAAGAAGGGAAGAATGCACAAAGATGGAAAATAGAAGAAGCATTGGATCGTCAAGAATTGTCCCCAAGAGCTTGAGTCTCCAATGATTTGAGAAGGAATGCCTCCCAAGTCCAAGTACGGTCCCCCTTTTATAACTTCGCCAAACTCAACTTCCAGCGCTCAGCTTAGCTTTCCAGCGCTGAGCGCTGAGTTCTTGATGGAATCCTTGCTCCAGGGGTTGTACAGCGCTGAGCGTGGGTTTGGTAGCGCTGAGCTCGGGCTTTACAGAGGCAATCCAGAATTTGGGCGCTCAGCTTGGATTCCTAGCGCTGAGCTTCAGCTTCACAGAGGCAAATCATGATTGTGGGCGCTCAGCTTGACATCCTAGCGCTGAGCTCTGGCTTCACAGATGCAAATGTCATGTTGGGCGCTCAGCTCAAATTTCTAGCGCTCAGCTTTGGGACAAGTTTCCTGCACAAATTCAAAATTCTTAAAAGAATTTATTCACAAGTAAAGCTAAAGGACTTAAACTCTTTTTAGCAAAACAAAGTCCTAATTCTAACAAAAGTCCTCTAATTCCAAGCAAACATATACAACTTGTCAACTAAAAAGCCCTATAAATCTACATAAGTTGTAGATTTATCAATAAGTTCAGATTCTTCCCTGCCATATACAAAAAGAATAAGCCAAATGCTTTTTACAGAAAACAAAAAAGAACAAAAAAATGGTAAATTTATCACAAGTAAATAAAACGAATGAAATAAAGGAAGTATTCAATATAGCCATGTTATAAAATATGGGCAATGTTAAGTAGTAGACAAAAGTTGTATAAATATAAAAGTATAACTTTTATAGAGAGTCATTGAATTGAATTTTATGTATATAAAAAAGCTAAGACAAAAATCCTATTTTATTTTATCTCTCACTAATTTTTTTTATTTTCAGTTTACTTCCTCACATATTTATTTTTGTAATCCGTCCCTCACAAATCAAATCAAAATTTGTCTCTATTTAGTCTCTAGTGAACTAGCCGTTAGTAGTGAAGATGAAATATTTACCTGTCACCATTAAAATCCTATGTGTGGTATACCGTCATGTCCAGCTTGTATATGTGACCAAATTCAGCAATTGATCATCAAGGCAATCAAATTTAGCCTCAATATATATCATTTGAATGTTTTTGCAAAACTAAATTTAGTTCTGTGTTGGTCATAAAATGCTGATTATGAGTTATAAAAAATATCACTCTTAAGTTTTCTCAGTTTGTAAATATTGTTGGGCATGTTGTTTGAATGAATTTCCTTTTGTCATGCTTTAATTATCGTAGGCAGAATTTTACTGAAAATAATTAATCATATAAACAATATGAGTACCTTCGAATGAAGACAACACTAATATATGGCAACTAGTAGCTATATAGGTTTGAGAAAAGAAATCATCGTAAGAATCTTTGAGAAGTCTCGTTAGACTTTTGTGGTTTTTCATGATTTAGAAAAGAATTAAATACTTTTAACTTACCTATAGGTCCGGGAGTCCCAGCCAGCTAAATTGGCTGCTTCAATGAGAGCAGCTTTCCACTTGTGCACCTTGTTTTCAGTGAGAGCAGCTAAATCTTGCTCGTGTTTTGCGAATGCTTGCTTCTCAGTCTGCTTCCGGACATTTGATGGGTCAACTTTGTAGAACACAGGTATAACAACCTGTCCCTGGTCCTTCTTACATTCCAGTATCTTGGTGAGTTCATCCAAGCACCATTTTGAGGAAGCATAGTTTTCTGAGAAGACAATCACAGATACGTTTGAATCCTCAATCGCCTTGGTGAGTGCTTGTGAGATCTCATCTCCTCTGTCAAGCTCATAATCTATGTAGGTTTTGATTGATTTTTGGCACAGGGCAGTGAAAAGATGGCTAGTGAAGTTGCTGCGGGTGTCCTCACCTCTAAAGCTTATGAAAACATCATGCATTTTGGGAGAAAATGCAGCAAACGAAGAGGAGGAAACAGCACTACTAGCCATATCTCCTGGTTAGCTATTGCGAAATGCGAATGCACAAGAAAGACAACGTACACTACTGCACGTGATCAAGGTTATATGCAGTGTTTTAACACCGACCCAACAATGGAGAATCGAACTAATTTTTAAAATCTGCAAAAACTAAAATTTGTTTGAATTTGACTAAGTGGTCAAATTTTCTAGTGACCCATGTTAATCTCCAGTTATGTGATCGAAAATTGTCTAAAATTATACAAAAAAAATAAAAAATAAAATAAAGAAAATAAAGGGAGAGGCTATTGGCACATCCATTTGCTTATCTAACACTCCTCTTTAATTGCTTTCAAATTTACTTTCCTACACTACCTTGAAATAAATAGTCTTATTTTGAAGTTGTCGAACTTCATTTGTCTCTAACAATTGGCTTTGAGGTTATTTTGTGACTTTAATATAATTTAACTCTAACATATTATATAAATATTTGTAAAAAAATAGATAATAAAACATGATCTTAATATAATTTGTTATCCTAAAACAAACATAAAATTCTAATAAGTTATATTCTTTAAAATGTATATTAGATAATTGTTCATGTATTTAATTTTTCCTAATAAAAAAGTATAGTCTTATTTTATTTTATTTTATCTTACAAGATATAGCCCTATTTGATTTTGAAATGATTGTAGCTCTATTTAGAGAAAATTTATAAATTAAATTTAATACTTAAAATGTGAAATGTTCATTGATACAAAAGTTATCAATCATTAAATAATTAATTTCAATATCAATGGATTTTAAATAAACATGTTGACATTTGGAGCCTAAATCTTATTAGATAATGTTTCATAATATTTATTTATTGGAAAATATTATTTTATATAGTATTTGAAATAATCTAATTACTTACAATTTTGTTAATTATTTACCAAAAAATCTATATAAAAATTTATGAAATTAAATCAAGCTAAATGTTGATAATTTCAACATATCTTTAGTTCATAAAATGATTTAAGAGAATTTTTTACTTCATGGTATAAAAAGTGTTTAAATTGTATTTTATTTGTAATAATGAAAAAGTCTTTGATGTGTGAATTCTCTTAAATTTTTAATAAAAATTGTAATAATTAAAAAGAAGTATCTTTTATAAATATATGATCTTTTAGTGACCATTTAAATAATATTTATTCAATTATTAAATAAAATATATAAAATAAAATAATATTGTACTGATAAATATTGATTACTAACCATAAATATATATAGGATTATTAAAATATGATTTCTGACTAAAATTTATTGATGATTTTATGAAAAATGATATTATCATATAAGCAATATTTATATAAATAGTATCATGACATATTGTAAAAGAAATTATATTATAAAAAGAAATTAAAACTAATAAATATGGATATACAATGATATACAAAGTTTGAATAAATATAAGTTTGATTTCTTAAAAAGGAATAATTGAAAATTTTAATTAAGGAAATATAAAAATTAAAAGTGGTTATACTTATAAAAAGAGTGTAGATGTATAAAAAGGAATGTTAATCGCTACACCTGAATATATATATATATATATATATATATATATATATATATATAACTAAGGAAGTGTGAATTTCTTACTCTCTTTGCCTTTGTCGTTTTGAGTTTTCAATTTTGTTGATAACATATTTGTTAAACTGACTTAATCATAAATCACAATCCTCTTTAGTTTTTTTCTTCAACTAGTTCGTAAAACATTAATTATATTTACAAATCTTAGATCAATAACGTTGTACTTAGAATATACACTATAATGCACAAGATCCAAAAAGAACCAATTAAATATATATATATAAACGAACCAGGGCCCTCTCTACCCCTTTTTGTTTTTTTATCTTTTGCACATGGGTAGTTTGTGGTTTCAGTATTAACATATGTTAAGAATCATAACTTTCGAGTTCTTTATTTTCTTTATTGCGAGAGTGCAGCACTACCGGCGGCATGGAACGCGAGCACGTACGGCTTTAAGCACTTCCGCATATCTTAAAATATTCAGTAAACTCATTCTGCTTTCGACCAAAATGTTTAGTTCAGAAAAAAAAGTTATCCATATAGCAAAACGACAAGAGTCTTAATTAACATGAAGAAAAATGATTAATTCATTAAAATTTGGATTTAATTTTTTTTTATACTGTCATTCAATTATATTGACACATCATTAAAAGAGTTAAATTTTTAAAAAAATTATTATAATAATCAAATTTTTTAAATAATTTAATAATATATAATTAAATATAAATGTAAAATTACATAATTAAAATTAAACTCTTAAATATGAGGTCATTGGATTAGTCAAACAGGCGTGCATTTTTTTTAACACTATTTTTAATTAAGTGGATATCTAATTAAAATTGGTAATTAATTGGAGGTCTAGGAGCTCTCCGAAGCTAGCTCCTCCAAGTTGTTAGTATATGCAATGTACCTACGATTTTCAATGGAACAAAATGAAAAGCCTACATGAAGGTCCAAGAAGGAGACCGTGATTCACGCAAAATTATTCCTTTTTATCATTTTTTTTTTTGGGGGGGGGGTGGGTGATTCATCAAGCAAATATTGGCCAAAGATTCATTTGAAAAAGGTGAGGAAGTAGTTGAGATAGGCTTGGGATGGAAGAGTTTAGAAGAAAAAAAAAAAAAGAAAATTTTATTTTTTTAAGTAAATATTTTTTTATTTAAAATTTATTAAAATAAGTGAAATAAAATGAAATATTTTTTTTAATCATCATTTATATATTTTTATAAATATTTTTTAATTTTTTAATTTAAAAATTAAAAAAGTATTCCTTATTTTTTTTTCCTCTAAATTTCTCAATCTAAACATGGTTAATAAAACGCTCAAGGGAGGAGGAGAATATTTTGATCGATGTCCCTCTTAAATCCAACTCTCATTTTCCTCCGATGTCACGTCAGTGAAAACTTCCTCCGATGTCCGATATTATTTATATTATCTTTAGTTATAAACTTATAATTCTTAATCTGAATTTACTATAATTGATTTGCACAGTTAGGACATCAATTACATTTAGTTTCATTCACACCTTCATTCTGTGATTTTGCTATTCTTTTATATAGATGCACTCAATGAAGTTGTGAATGATGGTTCTTTGAAGTTTCTTACAATCTGTTAACTTACTTTCCTATTGGAATTAGTTAAATGTGTACTTGGCTTCTGACTTGAATTTTCCTTTCTTTGAAGGTTTGAGGTTGGTCTACTGCACTGTTATATGGGAGAAGTTCTGTAAGCCTGTTGTTTTACCTGCTATAGGTTGGTTTTGCATCAAGTTTGTTCCATCTTTAACAAAACTGGGATAAGGTTTCATCAATGACTTTGCAAGTTCAATTCTATGTCCTAGAATGAAGTCTTATAGAAAGATGTTCATTTTGTATGATAAGCAATAGGATTAGATTAGAACACTATAGAATACCCGTGCAAGGCACAGGTTACTTACTCGTATATCATTATTCTGGTAGCTAGGCGCCTCATTAGTACCTTGTTCCCCCTTTCATTCGTGAAAAAGTGAAAGGATTGCAGTTATTTTTTCTTTTTCTTTTACAGAAGAATAGAAAGAGATTTGACTGCACTGTTTGGACTTTGGATTGAAAGAGGTTGTGAGCGATACAATTTCAGTAGCCATTGATATACTTGTCCTTGCATTTCTGGATTGAATGAGAAAAAATAAGTGTATTTTGGTCAAACTAAAAAATCATTTTATCTCATACGTAATAGCGTTATCACTGATCAGTAAAATGCGAAATTATTTTCTTGTTAACAATTCATCGTTCATGAGTATAAATATTGGCGATTAGTGTCCTTTATTTTGCATAAGACTAGAAAAAGATTTGAACTCCACTGTTAGAATGTAAGATTTTTAGAAACCATGCGACTTACAAGCTCACTCATGCATTTTTTTTGATTGATTGAGAGAAAATAAGTGTATTTTGGCGAAATCACAACCATTGCATTTTACCTTATAAGAAAAATTTACAGGATTCCCCTTGGAAACCATGTATACAAAAAAAAAATTTAAATTGTACGTACATTGATTTTTTCACATAATTACCAATAAAAACTTTTAAAAAAAGGGTTGGGGAATTACAAATTAATTTATAACTTTTTGAATATATGCTGCAAATTCCCCTTGATATGAGTTTCCCCTTTTTGATTTCTACACTTTTTCCATCCTTCTTTTCTTTTGTGTGTGTATATATATATATATATATATATATATATAACTTTTAAAGGAAATTCTACTCAAACAATCATTTGTGTGAAACACAGCCCTTTTGTAAGGACATTGGATTGGATCACTATATTTCTCCTGTATGGCCTGTATATTGATGTGCCTTTCGTATTTATTTTAATTATGCCACAAATAATTGTACTCTTAACTTTTACTTCACTTGCACTTGTAATTAGGTATACTAAGGGGCGGAGCTAAATAAGTTAATAATAATTTGAGAGAGTCATCCTTATATGTATATTAAAAAAAACATTACATATAAAGTATTAAAGAAAAAAAAATTAGCCCTCTTTACTTACACTACGCGCCGCCCTTGGGTATACTAGGTCTCACTCAAAATAATTTGAATTTGAAAATCTAAATAAACTGAAATGATAAAATATAATCCTTAAAAAGTCAGCATCACAAAATATTAAAAGTATTGAATGGTGTAAATTTCATGGCTTCATGCGGTAAGAGTCGTTCTAAGTTTATACCAGTTAAGAAATGAAATATGCCTAATGAGAGAGAGTGAGGGTTCCAGCCAGCTAATGGTGCTCTTGGGTAAATTTTTTAAAAAAAGTGTTTTTATTTTTTAAATTTTTTTTATGAAAAGTAAAAGTTATTTTGAAACTTTTTGAAGAAGTTAGTAATTGCAATTTTTAAAAAAAACCTAGAATATACTCTCTTTTTTTATGAACTTTTGCTTTTTCAAATTTTATCCAAACAGTTTAAAATGTTAGATAAGTATTTTTTTTAAATAAAAAGCATTTTTTTAGAAAGAAAAAAGAAAAAACTTAAACAAATGCAGTCTAAATATTGGCAGCTTCGGTGAGAGCTTTCGATGTGCACCTTGTCATGCATGTCTACCTCATGTTTTGCGAATGCTTTCTCGTAACTCCCAGTCTGCTGTCGTACCTGTGATGGCTGAACTTTATAGAGCACAGGTATAACAACCTGTCCCTGATCTTCCTTGCGCATTCGAGTATTTAATTTGACGAGTTCCTCCAAGCAACATTTTGAGGAAGCATAACTTTCTGAGACGATGACCACGGATACCTTTGAGCCCTTAATTGCCTCGAGGAGTGCTGGCGATATCTCATCTCTCCTTTGTGAATATGGTAATCTGCATAGGTTTTGATTGATTTCTGTTTCAGAGCAGTGTAAAGATGGCTTGTGAAGTTGGTGCGAGTGTCCTCCCATCTAAAGCTAATAAAAACATCATTCTCTTCTTGAAATAATATTGCATATGTGATCAATCAATTTGAGACACTTATATTAGCTTTGTATTAGGTTTCATTAGATGTTTATTGTGCCCAATATTAGTATTTTAGATGAGTTTAATGTTGTTGGGCTTCATTGGGTTTTAATGTAAATGTTGGATAATTTTTGGATTTTGATGCATTTTGACCTTTCTTCCTTGGTTAGGCCATAACTTGGGACTCGGTGATCCAATTGAGGTGATCTTGGTGTCTTTGGAAAGCTACGACAAGGATCTACAAGTTTCATGAAGAACTCAAGAGCTGGATCGGACTTCTAAGGGCCCAAAATAGCCTTGCAATACAGAGTGAGTTTGCTGTCACGGAACCATCTGGGCAGTATGCACATATTGGACTATATAGTGGGTTATAGACCTCCTCTTGGACTGAAACTTGGTCATTTGAAAGATAAGACCCATATCTCCAACTTCACTGAATACCATTTTGTCAATAGATGTCGTTTTAGGCATGCTTCAGAAGCTACAAGTTGGTCTGAATTTGGAAACACGTTCTTCCAACCTAACTTGAGGTAGGTGAAGTGTTTTTGGCATTTCTGGAGTTCTAAAAGTCCAAATGACATGATTCAAATTGGAGATTTTCAAGGAGACAACTGGCTACAACTTTGATGAAGACATCCAAGCCAAAATGCACCGTCTAGGTGATGAATTTGAAGCCAGAAGTCGGATAAGAGTTGTTAACTAAAAGCCACCAACCATACACCAACCCACCTACCATGCACCAACCCACCTACCATGCATCAAGCTTCCATTTTTGACAATTTTCATATTCTTATAGCTTGTATTCAGATTATGTACATGTACAAATTGGCTTCTAGGATTAGTATAAATAGACCCAACCTCTTTGTATTAGAGGCATTCAAATTTGAAGTAAGTTAGAATTCAATTTTGTAGTAAGTTTGAGTATTTGTTAGTTTTCTTTCTCTTCTTCTCCCTTCTCTTTAGAATTTCATTTTTGTTCTTTATTTTCTGAGTTCTTCCTTCCCATCCATGGAAGGCTAGGCTCTTATAATCAATCCAAGGGATTAACCGTCTTGATGTTTAATTTGGAGATCTTGTTTGGCTTGTTCATATTGCTTAATTGTTATTCAAGTTTCTCTTCTTCCTCTTTTGATTTCTATCTAGATTGAATTGCTTAATTTGATTTAGATGTTAATGTGATAATAGCTTTATTGTCATGTATTCAAAGAGGATCACAAAGAATAAACAATTTATTAAAGCTTTTTGATGGATTGTTTAGCTTGGTTAAATTCTGGATCTTAAATTAATCTATGTATGGATGGTGCTTACTTTATCTAACCTTGGTTAATTAAATTCTAGATGCTTATCTAGTAGAGGATTCTTGGATTATGTTGAGGCTTCTTGATATGATCTAAGGCCAAGAACATGGTTAGCGATTAAGTGAATTCCTTGTGATCAATGATGGATTAAACTCAAGATCGGTAAATTTCCTTGGATTGGTTGTTTCTTTAGATTTGTTTTCAACTTTAAGTCTTGTTCTTTTATCAATATTGTTAATCAACAACAAACCCCCCCTTTTAATTATCCTGATCTGATTAAATCTTTGTTCTTTTTGGATCCTTGAGAGACGATTCGGTTCATGTTCTATACTACAAATTATTTTGTGAACCGGTAATTATTATTATTTGACGGGGTCTCGACAACCTCTTGTCAATATGCAGCAGAGCTGGAGGAAGAGGAAGAGGAAGATGCCATGTCCTACTAGAAAAAGGTCTTCTCCTTGTCTAACAATTCACAGAAAAGAAGATGGGCAGATAGCGTTCCACGAGAGTAAGGGGTAGTGCTATATATCTCAGGCACCCTGATCAATAACAAAATTGAGATATAGCACCTTTTTTTTTTAAATGATATTGCACCTATATTTATAATAATAAAAAGTAAATCCAACCCCCAATCAGAAGTTCAAAAAATATCATCTTAATTTTGATTAATTATATTTTGGATTTAAGTTCAATCCACTGTCAATGTAAAGTTTTTTTACACTGTCATCCAATTATGTGCTAATACATCATTAAAAGAGTTGGATTTTTTAGGTGGTTGTTGTGAAAGTCAAACTTTTTTAATGATTTGGCAACACATGATTGAATGACAGTGTAAAGAAACTTTACACTGACGGTAGAACAAAATTAAACTCTTATATTTTAAAAATACTATCATATTTTTATATGTTGTTATCATGACTGATTAGATAACTAACTCTTCTAATAATGTAAAAATATCATACATTGATTGTTGGTGATTTCAGCCATTCTTTGCTATTAGAAATATTTACATTGGATTCGTTATTATATAGACGAAGAGCTGCTAATGATCTCTCGAGTCTTGACCCTTCAACAGCTTGGAGAGCAATAAATGGCTTCATTAACTTTGATCACATTTCATAAAAATTATGCTTGAATTGAATATAATCTGTTGAAGATTTCGATGGAAACAATAAAACAACTCATCTGTTTATAAGTAACTGTCATTGTAGTGTGTGTGCTTTCTCTCAAAATTGACGTTTTTTCTAATTATGTATGAAAGTCAGTGTTTTAAGAACCAAATTGGAAATTGAATTGACAAGATTTTTAAGTAATGATTCAATTGGTTTAACTGGTAGAATCAATGGTCAAATCGAATGGCGTTGCAATTATAATTATAAGAGTTTAATTTTTATTTATTGTCAGTGTAAAGTTTCTTTACACTGTCATCTAATCATGTGTTGCTAAATCATTAAAATAATTTGACTATCACAACCACTATCTAGAAAGTCTAACTATTTAATTATGTGTCAACACTTGATTGAATGACACTGTAAAGAAACTTTACACTGACAGTGAATAGAAATTAAATCCTAATTATAATTATATACATAATTATTTATATACATATAAGTAAATTTAATAAAATGAATTATAAAAATTCACAACATATAATAGTATTTATTATTGTATTCAATTAAAATAGCTTTATTTTGAGATAATTATTGTATTAAGAAAAAAATTAGGGTTTAATTCTTATTTTAAAAAATATATATTATTATTTCTTTTAAAAATACTTATAACTATGAAATAATGTTTTTTTGGTAAATCAATTGACCAAACTATATTCAAACATTTTTCATCACGTTGATCTAAAAAAATTATGAGGAGTTAATATCAAATGCGTCTAAATCGAATGAACAAGTCAAAAGTTATGATTTTTAAGAGATAAATGTAAAAAAAAAAATTTAAAAAAAATAATTTAAAAATATGAAAAAATAAGTAAAAATCTAAAAAAGTAATAGAAAAAAGGTAAAAAAAAATTGAAGAACCATATGCTTTTCAAGAACTAGTTCTAGTTCAATCCAATTTTAGTTAATTTTGACAATTTAATGCCCTAACCAATTTTTTAATTAAAACCAAACTGTAAATATATTCGATTTCTAATCTAATTGGTTGGTCCAATCTGATTTTTAAAACAATGATGAAAATAAAGCAATGTATTATGTATATGCAGTGTCGTAGTCTAGAGACTACTTTAGGTACTTTGGTCAACTTTTTTTTTCTCTTCGTTTTCAAATCCTTCCTAACAAATTACGTTCGTTCTCTTGACTTGACTCTGTTATTTGCCATAAAAACTTTCCTTTTAACACTAATGACTCAGCATTAAGTTCGTAGTTCAATTTAGTTTGATCTAATAAACTTTGCTCAGTTTGCTGGCCTGAGATTTTGTTTAGTTTAAAAAGGAAAGCACGAGACAAAATTTCAAAAGAAAAAAAGTGATCACCAATATCGACCTGATAAAGAGCATTTGTTCTTTGTATTACTACCTACTGGGCAGAATACCCCAAGCCCTTACGCTGCGTTGAAACACTACTTGGTTTATCTCAACTAGCAAAAAAGATGATCGAATATGGACAAACAGTCCACATAATAAAACGTAATATGGGTATGGAAGAAGGTGTTAGAACTGTGCGCAGCCAGGCACATTTGGTGTTTGACTCAAAGTAACCTTCTGAAGCACAACAATTAGTACTTTGCAGTAAGAATTTTTCTTGGCGGTAATTAAGACAACCCCTAGACACATATAATAGTAATAGTAATGAAAAATTGATATAAATTCCTGACCTTCCGATCACATTACAAACAGATAAAACCCAATAGAAAAGTAGTAAATTCAATAGATATACAAAATGGGATATGAATTCCAAAAGCATATTCATATCTTTCTTCTATGAGTCATATTCTTTTGTTGACATTATGGACTACAAAAATAATTTGTTCCCTGGAAAATAACATAGATACAAAAAGTCAGTTCCAAGAACTGTATTAGCTTCTTATCAACTGCTTGATGAAACTGACATTTGCAGTTACAATAATCAGCACACCAAATGCGGTTATTGAAGAAGACGTAAGTTGAAATCTAAAACTCATTCCAAGCTCAGAAGTTCATCTTATCATTTGATGTTCTCCTCAGAAGCAAGGTCAAATATTTTGGATGTCTATCATGGGAAATTTATTGCTCTCAGTTCCTTCCTTTCATTCTTGCTCTTCTTTGTTGGCATGATCAGAGCCTCCAAATTCTAATTCCAATAGTGCAGGACTGCAGGTTCCTAACTCATCAGTAGTTAGATAATTGAAGATTCCTTCAATCTCTTCATTGGAGGGAGTTTCCCTTGCTCTTGCTCATCCCTACATCTCTTGGTCTTATCACGGGACTCTGACTCCAATTCCATTTTATTTATGAAACTGTGATGCTCTGAGGCATAAATTGGACAGACCCCACACTCTTTCATACCAATCAAGCAGTCATGTTCTTTCACGTTCACACCGCACTTATAAGTTGTAACAATGAACTTAAATGAAACCTTCGTGTTATAAATGGTGCTCTGATCACTTGCTGCCCCGCTTTCCTTCACTGCCATCAATATCATGTCACAGTAGGAAGGATCATACCAAAGATAAACGTGGTCTGACTTCAGTTCCGTGATATCTGTATTATACCAGTTACTTTGGTATCCCACCTTTCCACCATCTGCCAAGTAGCATTGACATCCAATGGTAGCAGCATACTTTTCATCTGAGGGGAAGTGACCAAAAACGACGCAGAGAAGGAAATCTAACAAGTCGGAAGATGGAGAAATTTCAACAGTTATGGAAGCCTGTGTTGTCTGATATCTGAACCACACGGGAACTCTGCTTCCTGGCAAACAAAAAGCACCACGGTTATAATCATTGGGTCCCCATAAGGGGGTTTTATCTGCTGCTGATCTTCTTATTAAGACATTCCCATATGCTGCTTGCTTCATTGTAAAATGGGCATGTTCCATAATACCCAAGAGTGAACGTTCATCCAGTTTCACACAATTTTGGAATAAAATGCGCTTGTTGTCGTTTCTTTTCAGCAGTCTAAATGTAGTTATGGTGAATACTGTCTGCAGTGATGTGCAGTTACTGACATCTAATTTTTTTATGGATGGTGGAAGCTCTGGTAGAGACTGAAGCCTCCTGCAATCTCTCAAGGAAAGAACTTGCAGCCCTGAAAGATGCTTGATGCTTGCTGGCAATCTCTCCACACTGCTTCCATCCAGCCTTAATTCAAATAGCCATGATAAGACACTGATGTTGTCCGGGAGTTCAGATATGCGACAATAATTCAGACATAGTCTTCTTAGAGACCGCGATGCATCAAGTAGGATGTGAAAATTCGATGTGTCTAGCTGTCTGCAATTAGCAAGACTAAGATCCTTAAGTGATCTCAGGGAAGACAACTTGTTTGGAAGATTCTTGAGTGAGTCACAGAGATACAACTCTTCAAGGTTGCTGAAACGCTCAATGGACGAGGACAATATTTTGATTGATGTCCCTCTTAAATCCAACTCTCTCATTTTCTCAGATGTCAATGAAAATTCTTTGAGACTCCAGCAGCCATCGACAAAGAGATTTTCAAGAGATCTTAAATGAATCTCGCTTTGAAGACTCTTAAGTCTTTTGCATTTAGATAGGATCAAAGTAACAAGCGTGTGGAGAGATAAAATGGATGGATGAACATAAGGCAGACTTTCACAATGGGAGAGATTTGCCCATTTAAGATTTGATGCCTTTGAGAAATCCGGGAGCTCAATCAGCCGTTTGGATCCGTAAAGGTCTATTCCTTTTAAATTCACAAAATCCTGTAACCGTTGAATAGAGAAACAACACGCGAATAAATTCTTAAATTTCAATGAAAAGAAAATCTAAAACACCAATGTCTTTATTTATATACCTGCATCCCATCCCAAAGTTTTTCAACATGGCTGTGTGGCATGTGAAGTTCAACCAGCTTCTCAGGGCAGAAACTTGATGGCAGAGAGTCCAAAGGGTATCCATTCCACTCAAGATACCTTAATTTATCAGAAAATGGCTCAAGACCTCGAGGAAGGTACACATTATATGATCTCTTATCAGAATATAATTTGAGAAATCTTAGATTAGCCATCTTTTTGAACGTGTCATCACACAGGTGTAGATCTCTAATTTGAGACAAATCTAATATTATGCCTTCAACTGCATCAGTTCCCTGAAAAAAAGAAAATAAATACTAGTAGTATGCCTTCAACTGCATCAGAATACTAGCTGCAATTTGTACACAAAACATATACAAGGTAAGTAAGTGCATCTTTCTCTTACCTTGTTATTTTTCAATACATGATAGACTTCCTCAGTGTCCCTCAATCGGCTACGTCTTCCAGGGTCTTTAAGAGATTCTTGACGGACTATTTCCCAACCCATTTCTTGTATCAAATCATGTATTTGTATTCTATTGTCATTTGAAATAGTTATCAGAGCTTTATCTAGAAGGGTTTCTATTCCACTAGCTGCAAATAAGTCACAGGCATCTAGTAGCCTTATGACATGATCTTTATCTTCTCCTTTGTAAAAGAATGCAATGTCTAGAAATATGCATTTCTCTGAATCATCTAACCCGTCATAACTCAATTTCAAAACATTTTGAATGTGCACATTGGGATACTTTCTGTGTTTCCTCAAAGCACTCTCCCATGTTTCTATACTCTTGGAATGCAAAAGTGAACCCAAAACTTTTAGAACTAGTGGAATGCCCTTCGCATAGATAACTGCTCTTTCTGATAGCTCTTCATATCCCATTTTAGGATAGCTTTCTTTGAAGGCGTTCAAGCTAAAAAGCTTAAGAGAATCTTGAAAGTTCAATTCCTTGACCTCATGTATTTCATTAACTCTTCCTATCAGCAAATGCTTATCTCTTGTTGTTATGATGACTCTACTACCAGGCCCCAAGGAATCATATTCTGTAGCTAGATTATCTAATTGCTCTGAACTATTCACATCATCAAGGACAATGAAGACTTTCTTACTACTGAGTCTTCTCATAATAAATTTAGATCTTACAACTTTAAATGTGCTACTAATGAGATTTTCTTCCTTTAGTAGATCACTGAGAATTTTATTACATAAATAATTTAGTCCATGCTTTTGTGATTCTTCTCTCACATTTTCCAAAAAGCAGCAACTTTCATATTGGAAAGAATGTTTGGCGAACACAGCCTTAGTAATAGTTGTCTTTCCTATGCCACCCATGCCCCAGATTCCAACTATTGGAACTTTTTCTAGTAACAATTCTATATGTCTACAATTCTCGTCAATTCCAACAAGACCTTTTAAATCACTTGGGTACCTTTGATCCAGTTTTTGCAAAATGTCATTGACAACGTTCTGAATGAGTTCAGATTCGTCCCTGGCATATGAATGATGATTACAATAAACAAAACAAAGGAAAAGAATTATATTTATAACAAGTAAAATAAATTAAAGAAAGAAGCTAATAAATATGGCGATGATAACACACAGAACCTAAGGAGTAAGGACATAATTTTTATTTTTTTTATTTTTTTTGCTCGAGAATAGAAAGAGAAAAAACAAGTTTGATCAAACTAAAAAAAAAATCATTTTATCTCTTACATAATAGCGTTATCACTGATCATTAAATGCGAATTTATTTTTCTTGTTAACAAATCATCATTCTGAGTATAATTAAGGAATATATTGACGATTAGTGTACTTTCTAGAGTCTAAACATTTTTATTATTAAAATTTTATTATGGGGAACTAAGATTATTTAGTTTAACACATTGAGTATCTATTTGATCTTTAGCATAAATATTATAGTAAATAAATAGGTTCTTTCATCAATTCTCTTTTGATTAATCTTTATCTTCGTCTAAAACAGAGCATATAACTTTTAAAGAGTTTAATTTCTATCCACTATCAGTATAAACTTTACACTGTCATCTAATTATGTGTTGTTAAATCATTAAAAGTGTTTGACTATCACAACTACTATCTAGAAAGTCTAACTATTTTAATGATGTGTTAATATATAATTGAATGACGATGGAAAAATTTTTACACTGATAATAAATAGAAATTAAATCCCTTTTAAAAGAATTTTGCTAGATATGTACCCACAAATTGCACCTAAAATGCCACCAAAATTCACGTTGCAAAAAATGAGTACATGCAAGACAATATATAATAGGTGATGTATGCAACACAGTTTGTTTTATCTAAATCGATTCAAGTTGTAGTAATTTTATATATTTATATATATATATATATATATATAATGTGATAAATCATACAAAACAACGTAAATGCCAACGTGACAAATAGTTGACCAAGAGCCTATAATCCAATGATTATATATTTAGTCTAAGGGCATTTTTGTCTTTGACTAATTTTTTAAAATAATTATTTTTTTAATTAAAATTTATTTTATTTAAAATTTTTCTTATTTGATTAAAGTGTATAAAATTAATTATAAGTTAATATTATTTTTTCATAACTAAAAACAGTTTTTTTTATTAAAAATTTATTTTAAGCTTTTAATTATTTGATTTCAAATTATTTTAAAAGCTTTGAGAGAGAAATACATATTTGCTCTCAACCAAATAATTTTTTCAATCATTTCATATATCTTTTGGTAATTTAATACATAGAAGCGATTTTTTTATACAATACAAACAAAACTCTTTATCTTAAAATCGGATATGAACTAACATATCCAAACATAAATTAATTTTTTCATAATTGATTTTCTTTAAAATCGATTATACATATAATCTATTTTTAACATAATTTTTTTTCAGTTAATATAAACACACACTAAGAACATGTTTGGAAAAGATTAATACTTTTTTTTAATTAAAAATTATTTTATCTAAAATTTATCTTACTTGTTTAAAGTGTCTAAAATTGATTATAAGTTAAGATTATTTTTTCATTAACTAAAAATAGGTTTTTTAGAAGAAAAAATTTATTTTGAACTTTTAATTGTATAATTTCATATTATTTCAAAAGCTTTGGAAGAAAAATACCTATTTATTTTCAATCAAATAACTTTTTTAATTTTTTTATATATCTTTTGGTAATTTAATATATACAATTAATTTTTTTATATAATCTAAACAAAATTATTTATCTTAAAATCAATTAAAAATTAATATATCCAAACATAAATTTATTTTCTTATTATTTTTTTAAAAAAATTAATTATATACATAATTAAATTTTAATATTATCTTTTTTTCACAATTAACCTTCAAAATTTAATAATTACTCCTTTTGAAATTATTTTGCTTTATAGAACGTGATAGTAAAAGCGTGTACTTCTAAATAATGAGAATTCCGGTTTTTTTTATGTATGTATATATATAATGAGACAGTTGACGAGACATAACTACGCATAGTTTAATAGATAAAATGCTATTTAAATCTCATATTTCTTTTCTTTGTCCCCGGTCATGTTTCTATAGTAAAAAATTCTGATAATTAAGAAAAAAAATTCTTTTAATAATTTCATTCTTATTTTTTATTTTTTTTTAAGTTATTAATATTTAATTGAAGAGACAAAATTGAAAAAAAAAAAAAAAAAAGGAAACCAAAGATTTTTTTCAAATAAAATGGGCACTCACTATGTTCTCATCATTCAATGCTGTGTTGAGAAAACTCACTTTGGTTCTCTACCCACTTCAGTGGTTTGTAAGCCAATTACAAGTTTATATGAAACTAATATTTCTTTTTAACTAATGCAGGAAGAAGAAAAAAAGAAAAAGGGGGGGGGGGGGGGGGGAAGTTAAAAAACTACTATAAATGTATACTTACCTATAGTTACGAGAGTCCCAGCCAGCTAAATTAGCTGCTTGAGTGAGAGCAGCCTTCCACCTCTCCACTTTCTGCATGTCGTCGTGCCTGCAATCTTGCTCATGTTTAACAAATGCTTCCTTGTAACTCCCACTCTGAGTCCGTACATGTGATGGGTCAATTTTATAAAATACAGGTATAACAATTTGTCCCTGATCTTCCTTGTACTCAAGTATATTGGCGAGTTCCTCCAAGCACCACTTAGAGGAAGCATAGTTTTCTGAGAAGACGATCACAGATACACTTGAATCCTCGATTTTTTTTAGGATTGCTGGGGAGATCTCGTCTCCTTTGTGAAGCTGGTAATCTATGAAGGTTTTGATTGGTTTTTGGCACAGAGAACTGTAAAGATGGCTAGTGAAGTTGTTGCGGGTGTCCTCACCTCTAAAGCTGAGAAAAACATCATACTTTTTGGAACAAGAAGAAGATGCAGCAGAAGAAGAGGAAGAAGCAGCACCGCCCATAACTTTTAAGGTCGGGTTGGTGTTTAGCTTAGAGTACTGCACAAGAACATGAGAGTAAAGCTGACTGACACTAAAATATCACCAAAATTTTCTCCCAAAAAGTAACACTTGTTTCTGGCTTCGGCGTTCTTCGTTATATAGACTTTACTCTATACGTTGTTCACGGCAAGCGTTCTTCTTTATGCAGACTTGACCCTATGTTTGTTCATGGCAATAGCATTTTTTTTTTGTTCACGGCACTAGCTTTTTGACAGTGAGGAAGGAACCTGCTACGAGTTTGCAAATGTAGAAATAAATATTAAATAAAAGAGACATGTTTTAGGAAGAAGGAACATAATAATTATCACTGTTCTTAAAATAGGAATAGCACCTAAACAAATGAGGAAAGAGGTTCAAGATTTTAAGGTTAAACAAATTGAACTGGGGTTGGGACAAACTAAGATCTTATACATAACTGTATATTTTATAAATATAAAACTATATAGAAATATATGTTAAGTATATAAGTAAAATCATGAAAAAAAAAAACATTGAAATATCTTTAGTATGATCAGATTTGTCTAATGACATATACAATAAGTTAAGAGTTTAATTTCTATCTACTATTAGTATAAAGTTTCTTTACATTGTTATCTAATCATGTGTTGCTAAATCATTAAAAGTGTTTGACTATCACAACCATTATCTAGACAATCTAACTATTTTAATGATGTGTCAACATATGATTGAATGAAAGTGTAAAGAAACTTTACACTGACAGTAGATAGAAATTAAATCCATAAGTTAATACATTACAAAAGTACATTAAATATATCTTACATTATATATATATATATATATATATATATATATATGTCTTACACTAAATATGTCTAAATATTCATATGATAAAAATGCAATACAATATAATAAATCAATTAAGCTTTTTAAAAGCACACTCAAATGGTTTGGTGGTTAAGTATGCTTTGCTTTTAGCACAAATCTAGGTTCAATACCCAATTCTTGAATTTTGCAACATTTGTTCCATATTTCTTGAAAATAAAATATATTAAATGAGGGATTATTCATGTACTTATCTTTTTTTTTTTGAGTATTAGTACCTATAGTAAATTGTTAAGTATTCATTAGTTGTTATTTATATTTAATAAACTTTTAAATATTTATTATAAAACTAATAATTAATAAATAATTAACAACTCACTCTAAGTACCAAACTCATCAAAATATTATAACAACTCTCATTAAATGATATAACTATATTAATCAAGGAGCTCGACTAGCCTAGTGGTGGCACGCATGTGCTCTCACTAACAAAACCTAACTTTGAATATGGGTGAAAACCCTTTGGTATAATTTTAGATTAGATACCGGTTTTCAACATATTGACTTTAGAGGTTGGACCAGACCATTTCATGGTTAACTCGGTCTAAGTGGCTAATCGTGTTCAGTTTTTAAAACACTAATAATGAGCCAATCACATATTAAGGTCATATTATCTATTTTTCAATCTATAAATAGCCATTTTTGTCATTATTGTAATGATATATGTGCAAATTTTGGATTAGTGACATTGAAAGCCACATCTTACGGAAGAGATTCTTTAGAGTGTAGCTATAATGTGAAGAATATAGTACAAAGTGACACAAAATGACACCTTTCTGGCATTGGCATCCCAGGAGAGTCAGTCAATCCACGAGACGTGATCAAAATGAGAAGTGCCGCTTTTTTTAACCTGAGTGCAAAAGACACGCCCAAAATTAGAAAAAAGAAGCAATCACTTATGCACTAGCATTATACTAACAAAAGGATGAAGGCCACTGACAATTTGTCTCTAACATAATATTGCGACTCCTCTGAGTTCGATACAAAAGGAAGTTCAATAATGGTACTCTCACGATGAAAGAGAATACAAAATAAAAAATATGAAAATTCTACAACTGTCTTTGCAACTCCTTGCAAATATTGAAATATCAGTAAACTATGCATAATTTGTGCAAAGGTGAGTGGTATTATTCGTTGTTTTAATAGGAACAATCGCTTGTTTATCTCCCCTCGTGTGGAGTCGCATCCAGTGGTTTACAAATTCGGATGAGTTTCCACACGATTTGCATCCTCACAAGGATAGAAACAAGTGCTGTGTGATTGACGCTACTCGCAAAAACTGCCATAGTTCACTCAAATTAACAACACCTCTTATGGTTTTGAAGATCCCCTTCTTTTTTTACTCCCAAAATTTCCAACATACTGATATACATAATTTTTGTATTCTTGTATTTTTATTCACAGAAACAATCCGTAGCTGTATACCTAATTATAAAAAAGAAACAATTCATCTCTTTCCCCTAAACTTGTTTTATTACCTAGGATGAACGGGTTTATCATATTATATGTATATATGTTTTTTAAATCAAAATGTGCTGTTCATTTTGATTTTTTTATAAGAATTTTTTAATTAAATTTATGAAAAATAAATATTAATTATTTTTAATTTAATTATCTTAGAAAATAAATAAATAAATAATTCATAAAAAGAAAATTTTATTATCATACATTTAATATATCTAATGTCTAGCAAGATGTAATAAAATAAAATAATAAATAAAAATATAAAATTTTAAGTATTTGATTAAATTTTAAAATATTTTAAATTAAATTTTTATTAAATTATTCATATTTCAAATTAAAATATAAATTATGAAGTATAATTAATATTTAATTAATTTAAAAAATATTAACAATTAAAATATGTTGTTATATATGATTTTCATTAATTACACTTATCAATGGGTAAATTATTTAAATTAATATAAAATTTGAAAAGTTAGAGTAATTAAATTTATCATTTAAATGAAATTAATCAAATATAATTTTAATTTAAATTATATTTGAACTTTTTAAATTAAATTTTTGATACATAGATAATAATACTATAACAAATGAGTAAAAATTTGGAGGAAAAAAACTAATATATGAGTAATACATGATATTAACCCCACTTGCATAGATTATGTTTTATATAATAGTATTATATTAAACATTTATTAGAGTATTTGTTCATTATAATAGATAAATAAGTATAATTGATATTTAATTAATGTAAAAAATATTAACAATTTGATTTTTTTATGATATATGATCGTTATTAATCACACTTATTAATAAGTAAATAAGTAATTGATATTTAAATTTATTATAAAATTTAAAAAATTAGACTAATTAAATTTATCACTTAAATAAAATAAAATCAAATATAATTTAAATTTAAATTGAATTTGATCTTTTTAAATAAATTTTTAAATACATAGACAATAAAACTATATCAAATAAGTAAAAATTTAGAAAAAAAAAATCATTTATGAGTGACATATAACATTAACCCTAGTTACATAAATTCTATTTACATAATAATATTAGATTGTGTTCTTCTGGCTTGAATTGCTCTTCCACTTGCTTGTCAGTTGTCTTTTAAATTTCAAATTTCAAATTTCAAACTACAATGGCTTCAAAAACAAGCATGAGTGCAATCTTTTCTTTTTATGAAAGGGCACAGTATTATTTCACAGAATATGTATTCGGTAGAAATCTCAGAGACTTACCCATCCGCTCGAAAGAGGAGTTGGGTATAGAAAATGGCCCATAATGTTAGGGGTGATGGTCAATTTAGACCTAATGAAAACCCGACCAATTCAACCCAAACCAATAACCAAAAATAAATAAATTGGGTTGGGTCATCACCAGCTTCAGACTTTTAGTATTCTTCTTATCACCAGCTTCAAGAGGAAGAAATTGGGTTCAATGACCAACTCAGTTCTTTTGGGTCATCCCAGCCGTTGACGTACGGTCAAGAACTGCACAAAATCTGACGAGTAGAGGGTCAAGAGTCCATCGCCGAAGCTGTGGCTGCACAACACGATGAGTAAAAGGAAGGAGCTGTTCAATTCAAAATGGAAGAATGGAAGGAGAAAATGTGCAATGTGGCTTGGATTTAGGGGTGAGAATAAGCTACTAGCTAGGTGACCTGCACCGCTAGTCTACTGATTTATTTATTAAATAAGTTAAGTTTATATTTTAAAAAATAACTAATTAGTTGGTGGCGTAAAATTGGTTAGTTTATTTATTATATATATATATATATATATATCTATATATATAATTAAAAATTTATACTGTTTATGAGTTATATATTAGAATATTTTATTTATTTTATACATAATAAAATAATTTTGTTAAATATTATATATACTTAAAATTTTTAAAATTTAAGCTTATTGTCATATATGAAGGTCTTTACATAATATAAGTTTTTAATTAAGTCAAGCTAAATTTTTGTGCTTTCACAAAAAGATTAAGTTAGCAAAATCAAAAAACAAAAAGTTTATGATAAATAATAAGTTAAATTAAAGTTAAAATTTTACAAAATAAATAATACTTATTTAAATTAAATTCTAAATTAAGATTGTGTTTGATTTTAATTAATTATTTAGAATAATAAAAAATTAATTAAAATTTATTTTATCTAAATTTATCTTATTTTTTTAAAGTGTATAAATTGATTATAAATTAAGATTATTTTCATTAACTAAATTTTTTTTGAAAAAAGGCTTTTATATTTTAAGCTTTTAATTATTTAATTTCAAACTATTTTAAAAACTTTAGAGATCAATACTTATTTACTTTCAACTAAATAACTTTTTTAATTATTTCATATATCTTTTAATAATTTAATACATAATAATAATTTTTTTATATAATAAAAATAAATATATTTATTTATAAATGAATATATCTAAACGTAAATTAATTTTCTTATAAATAATTTTTTTAAAATTAATTATACATATAATTAAATTTTAATATAATTTTTTTTACAACTAATCTACCCATACTCTTACTTATCATATTTTCAGCCCTAAATCTTTCAGTTTTTTGTGGCTCTGGAATGTGGAATGTGGAACGTGGAATGTGGAATGCGGAATCTCACGACACGATGAAAAAAAAGGAAGGAGATGTTCCGGTTATTTTGGATTTTATTTTCTCTTCAACTCAAATCAAACCGATTACCCGTACACAATATGGTCAACTAACGTCTTACCATTCAATGGCATTAATTTGTGTATAACATTGCCAAAATGAGGTTTAGGATTTAGATTAGTTCAGTTTTAAGGAAAAAAATTATTCAAATTAAATTAATTAATTTTATTATATTAAGAATCAATTAATTTTTTTAAAATTAAAAAATCAAATCGAATTAAATTAATTATAATTTGTTTGATTTGGTTCAGTTCGGTTCGGTTCAATTAATTTTTGACTTATTATTTTTTTCTTAAAAAAATTCATGCACAACTTTACTTTATTTTTTTTTATGGACTAATTAAAAAAATTAGTATAAAATCTTAATAAAAACAATGTTACATAATTATAAATAATAAATTGGCCTAAGACTATTTATAGAAACAACAAAAAATTTAAATATAATCATTTATAAGTATATAAATTATCAAAAATATATAAATAATTATATGAGTTCGGTTTGGTTTGGTTTGGTTCGATTTTATAAATGAAAACCAAAAATCGAATCAAACTAATCGGTTTTCATAAAAAAAACCAAACAAAACCAAAATTAATCAGTTTTGTTTGGTTTTTGATTTTTTGGTTCTGTTTTTTCGGTTTTGATTAGTTTGGTTCAGTTATGAACACCCCTAGTTCTATGTATGTGTTTCTTTTTCTTCTTTTAATTTTAAACAATCCCCTTAAACTTTATTATAAATATATGTAATGTATTTTCTACAGTTTATATTGATATAATTTATTCCCATATTTATTTCCTTCCGAATTTGCTTTTATTATGACAGATTTGAAACATTTAGGAGTTTTAACTTTTGTTGTGATGATCTCTGCCTCGAGCAATGGCAGAGCTACACTAAAATAGTTACAAACCAATTAAAAAAATAATAGTTTTGGGAGCTAAATTATATATATATATATTAAAAATCACAATTTTTTTCTTTACAAAAGTTGAGGAATCAATATCGAGATGTTTGAATGTAGGAGTTTAAAAAAAAAAAAAAAGAAAGGTAATTTTTTATTTTAAGCAAATATTTTCTTTATTTAAAAAATTTTATAAATAAAATAAAATTTTATTATATAACCTTTTAATTATTTATTATTTATTTTTATAAATAATTTATAATTATCTTAATTTTAAAATAAAAAACATCATTTTTCTCTCTTCTCTTCTATATTCATTCATCACAAACATACCCAGGGGAACATATCCTAAGAAGGCATCCCCTGAGTCCGCAGACTAGTTCAATTCGGCAAAACAAAAGTTGTAAAAATTCTGTATAATTTTAGGTCTAATTTTTTTATTTAAAAAAAGAGTTGTGAGTGTTGTCAGCAAAATTTATTTTCTCCCATCTCAAAACTAAAAGTTGAAAAAATTTCTTAAAATTTAGTTTCCGATAATGGGAGGCGGTTAAGTTACTCTACCACAACCATAAGTGACATTGCTTCCCATTTCCATACATGTTTATATTTATATAATATGAGACGCTCTAAAAAGACTAAAAATATGATAATTCAATGTTAAGTAAATAACTAGTATATGTTTTCAGAAATAAACAATAATAAAAATAGAATATTTCAGGTAACTGACTATTGGTGCTTGGTAGCGGTACCCTTTACAAATACAAGTTATGTCAACGATTTGGGAACTATAAACTGGTCAATCACCCCAGGCACTTGGATAATTCAATTACACTTTAGAACTATGTTTCTAAACACGCATTTTTATTATGTATTTGGTTTAAATTTTGTAAATTTAATTTTGAATGAACTTGATTTTATAAACTTAATTTATATTTTAAAATATTTATCTTAAAAGTGATTTTGACAGAATTAGTATTATTTGGATATTATTAATCAAAATCACTTTTAGATGTATAATTACTATAAAGAATATAAATTCTATATTAATTTATCCAAATTATCTTTTAATTTAATTTCTTTAATTTTTAAGTATAATTTAATAAATGACACGAATATTGTTATAACAATTTTTTTATTTTTGGTACTGTTATTAAATTAAAAATTAAAAATATATACGATATTTTAACTTTCTCAATTACATGTATGATCATAAAAACATTACAATTTAAATAAAATGCTCGAATGACTCAACTTAGAAACATAAGATGCCTTAAAAATTATTAAAATCTCAAAGGACCAAACTATAACAGATTCAAAACATGCCTACCTTCAGATATTATTGGGTATATAAATATCGATTCCTAGAAATTGCAAAGCACAAGTAGCATAAAAAATTACATGGAAATCAAAATGTAGAACTTAGCCAAAACAGAATAGATAATAAAGCATTAAAGCTAGAATGCTAAGTGAACAAAAATTACAACACAAAAATATTGGAGTTTGTATTGCCAATGCATCCATTATATTATTAATTACTAAAACATCAAGCTCTTAGAACATCAATATGAAGAAATGTTCTTAATTTAGAAAACGAGAAATGAAAACATGAAAACAATTTCTTCCAGAACCACTCAATGAAGGAAAAGGAAGATTAAGAGAAAGCCGATATAAAATGAACATCCAACATTTGGTTCAAAACTTCAAATAATTAAATTAAGAACCTATGGCTCAAGAAAGCTAATTTCTCCTAGGCTATTAAAATCCTTTTCCAGCATTTTACACTTTTACGTGGCAATCACAGAACTACTCTGGTTATGCTCTACAAAAAAATACCATGAACTCAACCTTTAAATTACGGATAAGCATAGGATGAGTGTTAGTATGCTACTACTTATAAGAAACCATCCTAGGTGCCACATCAAAATTGCTCCTTCAAATTAACCAAATTTATAACATATCATTCATGGCTTCAAACCTCCATGGTAAGTTGAATCCAACTTAGCTTCCATCCAAACTATTTTGGAAAGCTAATATCATCCAAACTTGACTAAGAGATTCAACAAAAATACTCACGCCTATAATTTCTCCAAGGCCAATGTTTACTATATTTGACAAAGTCCCAGCAGCCTTACACAGTCATTGCCACTAACACTAGATTTCAAGTGTAATTTTAGTGATAACTTTAACAGTAGGAGTTGATTTGCATGTAAAATATGAACTAACAAATTAAAACATCAAATTGCATTATCTTAAATTATAGTCACAGCATCAAATATACCTTTAGGAGTAGAACATTATACCCAATGACATGAATAAAGACATATGGCAAAAAAACTAAAGCATAATGGACCTTCAGTTCCAATATAACATGCATGACAAGCCTTAATCATGACAATTTTCTCCAAGCACTTACTAATTTAAAAAATTTGTCTTCTTGAACTGCTTACTGCAATGTCTTCAAGAAGCTACCATGGTTTTTCTAATTTTGCAACCAACACATTTTGACATTGCAACATTCTCATTTAGATTAGTGATTAAATTTTTATAGGAAAAATTCTGTTAGATGACACATAAAATTTTGTTAGATGACATACAAATTTAAATGATATTGCAGTTCTGTGAGGAGTTCTTAATAGAAATTATGACATCGAAGTATAAGAACTTTCATGTTGCAAAATCGAAATAACACATTGATCAAATATTGTAGAATGCATAAACCAAAAGTGCATAATCAAACATGGTTAAACAACTATCAAATGTAGATCAACCAACAAACTTAAGAATATTTGATCCTATTATGCATTTTGCAGTATGCGAAATAAAGTATCACTATTTATTATTCCTAATTATAATTTAACGACCACGGTTCATGGGACATAACATTTCTATCATTCTAATTGCATATTTGTGTTTTAACAAAAAAAAAAACTAAATCATGTGTCTGCTTCCATTATAAAATCTAGGCGAAGTGATGTTGTAGCCATATTTTCTTGCTAATTACACAACAAAGAAGTAGATATTAGTTCCTTGACCTTTTTGGCTATGAAATGACCCGAATGACCATGCCCTTAAAAAAATCTATAGAACTCAACAATAACAATTCATTTTTCCTTTGCTCTTTTTCCATCATAAACAGATTAGAATATTATAATAATTCCTATGATAATCGAAGATCTTAAGGCTTCTGTTCCATTTATGTTATTGGGGAATCACGTAACCACAAATTTTATAACCAAACTAATCACTCAATGAACTAGAAATCTACAAAAAAAGGTCAAACCTAAGAAGGTATAAATGATGTAGGAACTGAAAGAAGAAGCACTAATTGGAGTTGGAGTTGGGAGGGACCACGAGTTGGCCATAAGCTAGAAGCCTCATGAGTTGGAGGAGAGAGCTGGAACACCACAGAGCTAAAACAGAGAGGTTGCGACTTAGAGGTTCATTATTTGGACAATGAAGAAGTATAGAAATACCTTATGCTCTTAAAAACAACAAAATTACTTATTTAACGTCCATAACAGTGGCTTTCATCTGAACAAATAATGTACTTGTAAAAATACTAGCTTTCATGACCCCTGATAAAGTTCTTACAATATTTAGCTTCCATGACCCTGGCTTTCAGAAGCAAAAGTGTCAAAACGCATGGCCAATTCATTCAATAACCCTACTACTTTATTTAAATGAAGAGAGAAAACGAAATGAGAGAAAAATAGAAGAAAGAACATGGATAAATGAGAAAATAAGGAGATAATAAGAATTTTTTCTCATATTTAGTTGAATAGAAAAGTAAAAAGAAAGAAAATATAATTACACAAAATAACTTATTTGTACAAGACAACATGACAAGAAAATTGAATAAGATAAGTAAAATTATAATTTTATAATATCACCACCTTATTTCCTCAATTTTCTTTTCATAAAGTGGGAGGGGTTGGGGAAGTTTTTTTGTGGGTTCCACACCCATTTTTTTCTTCATTCTTCCTTTTCTTTTCAAAGCTACAAGGGAGAAAACATCACATCAACTCATTTTCTCTTTCCTTTTTTTGCTTTTTTTTCCAATTCATATGCAATAAGAAAAGAAAATTTCTTACAACATTGAACTTTCTCAATAGTTTGCATTAAAATATATATATATATATAATTAAAATTTATTTTTATGAGAAAAAAATGTTTTACTTTCTAATCCATGCTAGAGAAATTTTCCTTTCAAGTCTATAATTCTATAGGATTAAATAATTTTATTCCAATACTTGTGAGCTTACAATGTACTCCTCTATATAAATACTCAGTGTAAAGTTTGTTAGCTCTTACACAAATATGAGATTTCCCTACAAAAAGAGTGCAGTGTCCCTGTCCTAAAAATTTACAGCTCATAAATTTAAAAAGATTTAAATTCTTAAAACTTAAACTATAAAGAATTATATGATTAGGTCATATTCTTTATTAAAGATATTGATAATTTCAGAATGAGTACGTTAATATGGATTGGAAAATAAAACTTGTTTAACATGCACTACTAGAAAAAGTACTTTTAAAGATGAATTTTTTATGTCTCTAATAGGGCAAAATCCATTGCTAAATTAATTAGAGACGAAAACAAAATCATCACTAAAATGGGTGTTGCTAATATTTTGGAGATGGAATAATATTTTTGTTGTTGATTAGAGATGGAAATGTGCGTTACAAAAATTTGAACATACGTCACTGAATGGACACAAAAATTGGTATCCAAATTGGATTCAGAGACGATATTTTCCATCACAAAATTGAACTTATACAACAACTACAACAACAAAGCCTTATCTTATAAGGTGGGGTATATGAATCAAAAAAGGTAATTGTGCTTATTAAAAATCAAATTTTAAAAAAACCATTTATATTATAAAATAGTTTTAAAATTATCTCATTTTAATAAATAGTAGATAGTAGATGATTCATTACATAGCAATGGTAATAGTAAATATAGTCATTACATCAATGAATCAAAGGAATATGTGGACAAGAAAACATAAATATGTCAGGGAATTTCCTAGGACATGCTATAAACCAGTTATTTCCTCTGTTATGTCAATATATATTTTTTAGTACCTTTGAGTTGTAACTCATAAATCAATAATCATAATTAAATTAGTATGAGATTTTTCATCAAAATTCAAACTAGATAAGTATGATGTTCATGCCCATATGTGTCCCATGTCTCAACAACATTAATGCCCAACAAATTTTATCAATTCAAATCATTTTGTTTTAAGACAATTTCCCAAACTACAATAATTGATATAGCCAACTCATTGTTTATCTTAAAAACTACCACACAAACTGATGTATTTTCATATATATCTGCTTATCTGGACAAAAAATGATTTAATCATAGCATTATCATAACTTATCAGAAGATAATGACATTGTC
This sequence comes from Styphnolobium japonicum, assembly GCA_023212625.1. Taxonomy (NCBI): domain Eukaryota; kingdom Viridiplantae; phylum Streptophyta; class Magnoliopsida; order Fabales; family Fabaceae; genus Styphnolobium; species Styphnolobium japonicum. Next base: position 3,896,500 of record JALBWW010000007.1, on the reverse strand, counting down.
CTAATGAATAAAGGCTCTAGACCAACCTCACATAATCTGATTTTTTAGAAATAGAGCCATGATGAAAAATCAATATATAATGAAAATCAAAATATATTTCTTAAGTCAGCTAGCAAATATGCATTCTCAATGAAACGCAACCATCAAATGGGTATGCATAAAATTTTAGACAATAGCAAAATGCAAGTGGGCACCTGAATATAGGAAGTTAGGAACCTAGAAGCAATGGCATGAACCTATAAAAAATCAAACCAAGCTCCTTAATGATTCTCTGCAATGCCGCTCCTTAACGGCAATACCGCCCAACCCCTTATCAACAGTGCCCATGAGTTGAAGTTGAATCTCAATGAAAGATAAGGAGAAGGATTTCGGTGAAATGGAGTTTTCTGAGAGGAAATGGTCAAATAAGACTTGGAGAAGTGGGAATATAAAAATAAATGGCAAGTGAAATGCAAAACTTAATATTTTAAAAAATTTGTTTAACGATATTTATAGAAGGAATATTTCATATTTATTTTAAAAATTAATTTTAAAAAAATTTAGAGACGAGAACTTTTCACCTCTAATATTTATTTAATATAAATATATATATATTAATATTAGTTACAAACCGATTATTTCCATCTCTAATAAAATGATAAACTTATTAAAAAAAATTAAATCCTTAAAGATGGATTTAGAGAGGGATTTTTGTCTCTAATAAATTGCCAATTTTCGTCTCTAACTAAAAATTATATTTTTTAGAAATTTTAATTTTAAAAAAGAAACTAACAAATTTTCAAAGACGATAACTTTTCATCTCTAATATTATATATATATAATTAATATTTGTTAGAGACATATTATTTCCGTCTCTAATAAAATGATGAACTTATTCAAAAATATAAATCCTTATATACGAATTTAAAGAGGGTTTTTTTCCATCTCTAATAAATTGTTAATTTTTTTAAGAAATATAAATGTTTAGAGATAGATTTAGATATGACTTATTTTAGTGATGAAAATTTCATATTTAATTCTGTCACTAAAATGTAAAAATTATAATCCATTAATTTGGTTCCTTTCATGTCACTATTTTCATCACTATTAGAGACAAATCTTAATTTGTCTCTAAAAACTATCGCTATTTGGTGTATTTCTAATAGTGATGGATGGGAAAAGAAAATAAATTTTTTATAGACTAAAATTTAAAATATATATATATATATATATATATATATATAATCTAGATGTCAAATCTCATCGATATGAAAAATTAAAGTTTCCACAAAAAGATAAAATATTTATCTTTTGTTGTAGAAGTTTATTCTAATAAATAAATAAAGACCTACAATTTTATTAAATTTGTAAAAAGGCAACAAGGTTACTTATTCTTCACTTCTTTTTGAGCCATGCCATGTTATAAATTGGAGCACATGCTAACTTTTAATTTTTGATAAGGAAAGAATATAAAGATTGGAGAGAGAACTATGATATGTGGACATGTGGTAGGCTGTCAATAATAAATGGAACCTATCATCCAATTAAGTTATTGTTTAGATTGAGTAGTTTGAAGAGTAAAGGAGGGGAGAAGTAATTTTTTATTTTAAATTTATATTATATTTATTTGATAATTTTTAAAATAAAAAAATAAAAAAAATTTATTATATAATCTTATAATCAATTATTTTTTATTTTTATAAATATTTTATAATTTCTTTAATTTAAAAATAAAAGATTACCCTCATCCTCTCATTTTCTCCAAACTTCTCTAATGCAATTATACCCTAAGGCGTTATAAAAGTTATGGGCGAGGGAAGCTCATTTTTATTGCATTGAGGCCGTGGAAAATGTTCTTTAAGTGGGGAACACAATACCAATCCACCTTAATTTCTTATTAACTAAGATAGAAACTTGATGCAAACAATATTGGCCAATCATTTTTTTGCAAAACGTCCCTGGATGCTGCATTATTTATGCACGGCTAATTTAATTTTAGCCAAAGATAGAAACAATGTACGACACATGCAAGTCACACAATCACAAACAGTATAAATAGCGTTAGGATTTGTGTCAAAAAATGAAATTTCTATGCGATTTCTCATTCTCATTCATTAATACTAATTCAACAATAATAACTATTTTCTAAATTCATACTCGCGACAAACTAATTAACCAACTTTTTGAAAATGGTTAATGGCAATAATTAATGCTCCAATATAAATACTATTTTAATTTAGGTCGCTCAACCGCACATCACCGTATGCAATTGAGCTTGTATTAAGAATAATTTTATATTTTTTAATAAATTAATTTAATAATATTTTTAATTACTTAAAGAGGTAAGTATTAAATATTTTTAAAATTTTTAACATATTAAATATTTTTATTTTTTCATTAAATATTTTTATTTTAAGTAATTAAAAAAATATTACGAGTATGTATTAAAAAGATATAATATTACTCTTGTATTAATCATAAGTACGTTAAAGATTCTGTTTTAAAAATTTAATTATAATAACAATGAATGTTATTTGATTATAGAGTGAAAATGCACGAAGTATTGGATAAATAATCAAAATAAAAAATAAAAGCATTTAATATATTAAAATTTTAAAAACTATTTAATAATTTTTATAGGTTATTATTATTCATTAAATAATGAGCAATGCTATATTCTTTAAAAAAATTATTTTAACATTCTCCTAATTACTTAAAGAATAATTCTATATCCTCATAATAAATTAGCTTAATAATCCTTTTAATCTCTTAGAAAAAAGTATTAATTACTTTTGAATTTCTAATATAATAAAATTATATTTTTTCATTTAATATTTTATGTTTTAAGTAATTGTGAAAATGTTACAAGTATGTGTTAAAGAAGATATAACATTACTTTAAGTATTAAATAAAAAATAAAAGCATTTAAAATATTAAGAACCCAAAAAGCATTTAATTCTTTTTTCTATGAGCAATTAAGAGGATTCATTAGAAAAATATATAATCAAGAGTAAACATTAATTTTGATATTTCAAATATAAATATCATTATTATAGTCTTCAAATAATAAATATATAAAAATGATTATTTAATGTCAATTATTGACATCAAATTAATTTTTTAATAATATTTTTACATTAAATTAATTTTTAAAAAATATCAATTTAATGAAAAAAAATTATTAAATAACAATATTAATATTTACTCTAAAATTAATTTTAAATAATATAGTTAATTTTTTTATGAATCATAATAGAGTTAATAAAATTCATTAAATTCTCCTTAAAAAATTACATAATAACACTTGTAAGGAGTAGCCTTTAATTTAAGAGTCTGATGGCTGAGTAAAATGACACATCTTATCAGTTATCACACGCTTCTTTTTTCCAAGAAGCTTCGTATTGGCCGACAAAAGTGGGTTCGCTTCCTTTGTGCTTTTAGATGACAAAGTTGGATATGATTCGAACTAGTTAACTTTGTGCAAATTTCATACTCACACCCTTTATCCTTAAACACAAAGCTAGTCTAGGAATGACAAAATGTACTTTAAGATAGATGACATTATATTATATTGATAACTTGGTATTAAAATTTGCATATATTAAATTGCAATAATTTAATAGATTGCTTAATTATCTAATACTCATAAATAATATTTTAAAGTATTCTATTAGTTAATCTAAAAAAGATTCTCTTGAATTAAGTTAAAAATTTGATGGTGTAGAATTTATCAATTAATATCATAGTTGTACTTGTTTTATATTAAGAATTTAATATCTATAATTTTATATTATGTAATATTCTCTTATCTCTAACAAATTAGCAATTGCAATATTCTAAAAGAAGTGATTTCGGCACTACGATGATGCAACCTCACTAGCTAGAATAAAATGTTTCAGATGTAACAAAATAAAAAATAAAAAATAGAAATCTATGAACTATAGTACAGAAGTCATTCAAATTGTTATCAGGCTCAATTTTAGGTTAAACCTTAAACTCTAAACTTTTAATTATTACATAATTTTTATTGATTCTATATTTTTTTTAAAAGTAAATTCTGTATTTTAAAAAAAAAATAAAGGAGTCTATGTTGGATTATTTAATCCTATGTGAACTAGTATAGTCACATATTTGCTAAAAATTTGAATTAATTGAATGTTATATTTGTGGAGCATATATTGGTTAAGCCCATTTGTGATCACTTTTGTTATTGGACTTTTATAAACACTTAAACCTATTGTGGACTGTGGTTGTGTATGGGTTTTTAATGATTGATAGGTTAACCCATATTATAAACACAGGGAGAGGCCCCTACTCTCATCCTATATGTATTATGGTTGTCCCATTGAGATCATAAGTTTCAATGCATATAGGGAAAGTGGGTAGTTTCTCTCATATACACCAGCATTCTTGATAATCTTCTTATGATGCTTCTCTTGGAGATATGAATTCTTATTCAATATACAGATTCATCGATAAGCCTAATGACTAATAAAGGTACGCTTTCTACCTTACATAATTAAGGTGTTCTAAATACATATATAATTTTTAATTTAATATTACATGTGGTATTAGAGCCATCCTATATGAATTTAGGACCCAATTGCATGATAATAATATTTGAACCTAATTTTATTCATGAAACCCAAATTCTCCTTTTATAATTTTATGTAGATAATGTTTCTAATTCAGTTTCGGACCATGGGGCTTTTGTAGTACTCATCGATATGAATATTTTGATATAAAGTATGTATGAATCAAAGATCTGTAGAGAGAGAATTTGACTTTTGAAGTTTTAGGTTCAAAATTTTAAATTTGAATTCAAAATTTCAAATTGGACTTTTTTTAAACATGTGATGAAGTATTATTTCTTGATATGTTATTTCTGGGACTTAAAATTTATGTTTGAAAATATTTAATTGGATAATAAATCGAGTTTTAGAGTTGAATTGAACAAAATTCAAATTTGGTTTTATATGCGAATTTTTTAATTCGATCAGATTGGATCGCGTGATAATGTTTAATCTTGATTTTGGAATTCGAAACCTCATGAGATTTTGATTTTTTTTAAAACAAAAGTTTCCTGATTGCGTGGAATATTGTTTTGTTATTTCCCTGATTATGTGGGATATTGTTATATTATTTTCTAATTTTGTGGGATATTGTTTATTATTTTCTGATTTTGTGGCATAATTCTTTATTTTTTCTTGATTATGTAGGATACTATTTTGTTATTTCTTTAAATAAATATTGTAGTCTAAAAGTTTTTATATGAATTTTGTTTATGTGTAATTCTCACATAATTTAGAATTGTTTCGTATGGTGTGTTTTTCCTCGTGAAACATCGTAGCTATTGATTGATTTTTTTAGGTGCATTATATATACTAATTAAGCAAAAAAATGAGAGAATTTTAATTATATGTTGTTGCATAATTATATTGTGAGAATATTGCTAAAATATTTTTGATAATAGACAAATTTTAAAGCAATAACAAATGTAATTAAGGTCTACTTGTGTGTATTTTCTCATACACTGTATAAATATGAATTAGAACTTATTTTGTGTAAATTTTGTTACAAATTGTACTATAACATTTTTTTATGAGCCTTCTATTGATAGACATATAAAAGAGCTAATTTTGTTACATATCATTGAGCTATTCGCTTACGTTGGCTCTACATACAAAGATGGAGAACACACTGCCTGATGTTAGTTATAATTTTTTTTTATTGGTGGTCTATTATTTAATTGCATAAGCGAATAAATTCATTCTTAAGGTGTTGTTCACCATATCATACCTAATTCTGAAATATGCAATTATATATAAGAGTGTGACAATTATCTAAAATAATGTGACATGTAAACTTGTTAACTCCATAAGCAATTTTATTATTATTATAGTAATTTTCTGTAATTGTGATCTCACTTATCCTGGGAGTCAATTATAATGAGTTGAGTGTGCTTATTATATTTTATGTTACTCTAAGATATAACTCAATTTTGACACAAAAATAATTTTTTTTTTGTTATGGGCATATAATATTGCATAATGTATTGAAACAAATATATGATATTTTACAATTTTTGTGTAAATTGGATTTTAAGAGTCACTATTTTGTGATATTTAAGACCGTTGTGCACATTTTGTAGAGTTATGTTCTCGCCTATTGCGGGACTAATTATGACAATGTGCTATTCTTGCAATGATATAATTACATTTGTATTGGGGATTATGTTAATAATGTACTTACCCTATCGGTTTATATTTATTAATGTGATTTCTAATGATTTGTTAAATGCATTAAATGTTATGTTCTTAAAGTTTTCAGTATCTTTTCAGTATTAGCTTTAAGAACATAATTTTTTAATGTTGTGGGAGTTGCTTATGCATTGTAATTCGGGACCCTCAGACGAGATTACAATGACATAAGATCTCAATTATAATTGTATGCTCAATTATGTTATGATATATATGAAATATTATTCATTGTCAAGTATTTTAGTTGAATTGATAAACTCATTTGTGCACATTTATAAGTGATAATATTATGTAATTAAATGTGTGCATCATCTTGTGAATATTGACAAATGAGATAATTGAGCATTTTGTAACAATCCAAAGTTATTTTGTGGATATGTGATTTTGAATGATTTTGCTTTCGCCTATCGTAAAGCTAATCAAGATAAATTGTTATGTCAAATGAAATTATTTTCTCAATTTCATTTGAATGAATTTGCAAATATTATTTGGGTTATTTAATTAGTTGACGCACCCTATTAGTATGATATTATTTATTATAATCTATAATTTGAAGTATTTTTAGATTATATAAGTAATGGACATACCCTATCGGTATGACATTACTTGACATAATAATTGTGTGATAGAGAAAATATTTTGAATACTTTAGAAATTTCGGACACATTATTTGTGTCTATGTATTTATTTATTTTTGGTATCTATTAATTCAACTATTTTTCGCTATCAAGTGGGAGAGAATTGTATATTGTGATTCGGGACCCTTAGGCGGGATTACAAGATACAATGACTCTAGTTCAATTAATTGCCTAGTTAATTGAGTATGAGAAAATTAATGCTTATATAAGCATGCTACAATTTTGGATATGGTTTTTTTTTATTGCTTTTATGTTTGTCATTGCTTTATTGTTGGGACCTATAGTGAAGATATAGTTAAGTCTCTTAAAGTATATTGTAATATAGTGGACTCTCTATACCTACAGTTGTCATATATTGTTAATGATAAACCTTAATATTTGATAAGATAACATGTTGAAGACTTGTTAGCCTAATAAGGTTTTGAAAAGAATAATTTCTTTGACTTTCTAATGTCTTAAATTGTAGTGTTATTGATGTGTAAAATCACTTCTTGAACCTATTTTGTAATGAGTATTTGTAACAATTTTGGGATATACAAATATATTTTGTATATTATCTGTATATACTTGGCATTACTATTATTTTGTTAATGCTCAAGCATTGTAATAGTTATTACTTTGCGATAGTAAATTTAACTTAATATTACTTCTCATTGGCTTTCTATTTGTAAGGAATAATTAAGAAGCAATTATGCTTTTGTATTATTCTAATGTCATGATCCTTAAAACAAATAATCAAATTTTGTTTTGAAATATCATATGGTAAAATCCTTGGATCAAAGTTGCTTTTCTAAGGTTTCTTAAATGTTACGATGGATGTGATTTGTTATATAATTAATTTGGTCGATATCTTTTATGTGTGTTTATCATGAGCCCAAATCATCATATAAATTACTTCAATTAATAAAGATTCCTTTTGTTAATAATGCACAATTTGATATCAATAATATTTGAATTAAATATATTGTACCTATGACATTATTATTCAATAATTTCTTTATTTGTGAATAAGGTAAAAGTTTATATGCTTACATACTGTATAGGTTTAATATGTGAAATTGCTTATGGTTGATTGAGTTGAATATTCTTTGCTGTTGATAAGGAGAAGATGATTTTTTAATTGCTACTCCTTTTGGAGTAATTAGTATAAATATATGAAGTTTACTGAAATGCCTATTAAAGGTAAATAAATATTTAAGTGCATGCTAAAAGTTTGTATATGACATGATTCAGGCACTTAGGCATTGTAGTTTCATATTGATTAATGTATTGATTTCTTTGTATTTGTTATAAATGTATGTTGTCATTGGTAAGTGGAAGCAAGCCTTGTTGTTAATGTGTTTTATGCTAGTTGTTTATTAATGACTAGTGTTACTATTTTTATTCTACGTGAGACAAGATCTTATACTATTTCGTGAAAGATCTTGATAATGCCTATTTTGTGTTTTAAGGTATACAAATATTTGAATTTTATTATTATTATTAATGGATTGTCTTATAAGGCACACATATTCAAAAAATTTAAAATATGTTAAATTTGTGATCTTGTTGTCCATTAATGTGTAATCCTTTTGTTATTATGGGAGTTATAGACTTTGTGATTGATATGTCCTCAATAGTAATTAAAAATAGGTCATATATGTTTCTGTTGTTAGTAACTTAGTTATATGCTCAAGCGTGTATTGTTTATTTATTGCCTATGTTATAACACTTGAGTGATCTTGAGTGAGCTGTTGTAAACTTGTAAGTAATTCAATAATACGTGTAAGGTATTCTGGATTTTGATTTCACTCACAAGTGATCAAATCACTTTAAGTGAATTTTGGTATAATGTTAACTATTTGAGAAAATCCTTTTAAGAATTTATATTTACGATGACAAAAAGGAGTTAATCTGTTGTAAAATGTCGAGTGGACATTTGTATTCTCCTCAATTGTGGAGGGAAAGTATGTGATTGGTAATCAATTCAATTTTGTAAGATTACGTGGTTATCAAATTGTTTTTTAGTTAGGCTCCATATTGGTTCTGATTTGTGACCACATTTTGATGATTCTGCAATAATGTATTTCTCTTTATTTTGTACTTATGTTGTTGGAGATAAATATTGTGAGTCTCAAACTCAATTTGAATAATTTTATCATAGAGTTAAGTTTTATCCCACTAATAAATATTTTATCATTAGAGTATTTTTGAAACTTATGTAACTCTAATAAAGTTGACTATGTTTTGATAAGTTGGATTAGTGGGAGTGTGCACAATTGTTATTATGTTGTCTCGAGACTTATTGAAACTTTTGTTGCCATATGTTATTATTATGTGCACACTTTTGTGATAATATGACATATTATTGGAGACATTTTGGACCTAGTCTCATTTTGTTGTACTGAGGATAATTTTGTTAAATCTCATAAGATATCTTGGGCGGATGCTATGGCCATTTTGTTAGAAATTGCACATAATCACACTTTTGGCATACATTTTGATGTGTTTTCCTTATGACTTATTGTTGGAGACATTTTGGATCCAGTCTCATTTTGTTATGCTGAGATAATTTTCTTAAATCTCATAAGACATCTTGGGCGGATGTTAAGGTTATTTTGTTGGGAATTACACGTGAACATACTGTTGGTATGCATTTTGATGTGTTTTCCCTTTGACTCACATTCCACTTTATGTTAGGTCACAAGGATTTGAGTATCTTACATGTATAATATCAGTATTCCTATCGAATATGATTTTCTACATTTTAAGGTACTTGTAATCCCTTTTAGACCAATGGTTGAGAGTGCTTATTCATAATTGACATTTTTTGTAACTATATTAATCCGATATATTATTTATTTTAAAATGTTTATCTATGCTGTCCAAGTGAGAGATTGTTGGATTATTTAATCCTATATGAACTAGCATAGTCACATATTTGCTAAAAGACTTAAATTAATTGAATGTTATATTTGTGGAGCATATATTAGTTAAGCCCATTTGTGATAAGTTTTGTTATTAAGCTTTTATAAACACTTAAACCTATTGTAGATTGTGGTGATATGTGAGCCTTGTGTATAAATTTTCCATGATGGGTAGATTAACTCATATTATAAACACAATGAGAGGTCTCTACTCTCATCCTATATGTATTATGGTTGCCTCATTGAGATCATAAGCTTCAATACATATAGGGAAAGATGTTAGTTTCTTTCCTATGCAACAGGATTCTTGATAATATTCTCATGATGCTTCTCTTAGAGATATGAATTCTTATTCAATATACAGATTCATTAATAAGCCTAATGACTAATAAAGATACATTTTCTACCGTACATAATTAAAGTGTTCTAAATTTATATATAATTTTTAATTTAATCTTACAGTCTATGCTCTAAAAGAAAAGGAAAAAAAAACTTTGGACATATATACTCCAATAAAATCACCAGAAAATAATTAAGTAAAGAAAAGTCTGTAGAGAGATAACGATAATCGAGAAACATTAAAGACTCGAATAAAAATATAGTATATACATTAAATATATATACTGAATAATTTTTATAAATATATTGAGTCTAATGTAGCATGTCTCATTAAACAAATAAAAGATTAATATATGATATAGAATAATAAAAAAAATAAAAACTAATACTTTTAATACAATTCTTTTTACATTTATATAAAATTACATCAACATTTAATTACACATGTTTATATAAAAATCAATTTACACATTTTTTTTCTTTTTTAAAGTTTATCTCCTTAGCATTAATCCTCATTGCTTATGCAATATGAAGAGATTTCCAAGCCACCATCAAGTCATATTTGGGCAATCCAGATTTGAATTAATCACATTGTACTATAAAAATATTCCCCTTCGAAATTTCCAAGAAATCCGAAGCGTTCTGAATTCTACAAAAGGGATCTCAATCTCCCTCCAGAAAATAACAATATAGGACGGTTCTAAATTACACCTTTTCGTAATGGAGGTCAATTTCGGTTGGAATGTTTAAGGCCATGTCACATGGCAATGGCATGGAGTGGGGGTCCCCACCTTGGCTGGGTCCCCTTCACCCATTTGTCTTTTGTTTTTTGTGTTTGTTTTTTCTTTTCCCGATCGATGAGTTGATGATTCACCAATTGTATGACTTTATGAACATTATAAATGCAGTCCTTGCTCTGTCATGATTGTCATCTACTGCCATAACGTAATCTACAAAATTTTCAAATTTCAAATCAAATTCGAACAGCATTTATTTATAGTATGACTTATTCAAGTGGAAGCGTAGTTTTGTTGTTAGCCACGTCCATCTCTAATGAACACATCATTCATTCTGCTCTGTTCATTTCGTTCAAAATTTATTAGTAGACAAATTTTATTTTCTTAAAAATTTATGATGTTTTTCGTTTCAATGTATTAAAATTACACGCGCGCATATATATATATATATAATGTTTTATATTAAACTAAAAATTTAATTTTAATTTACTATTAATATAAAAAAATTTTTATACTTTTATCTAATCATGTACTGACACACCATTAAAAGTGTTAGAATTTTGAGGTAGTTGTTATAATAGTTAGACTTTTTTAATGAGTTGACAATACATGATTGGATGAAAGTGTAAATAAACTTTACATTAACAATGGATCAAAATTACACTCTTATACTAATCAACATATTTAAGGGAAATTTCTTCTGTAACACTAAAAGATGATATTACATTTAGATTTTAATTTTGATCCACTGTTAGTGTAAAAAAATTTTGTATTGTCATTCAATTATGTATTATCAACTCATTAAAAGAGTTTAACTATTATAATAACTACCTAAAAAATCTAACACTTTTAATAATGTGTCAGTACATAATTGGATGACAATATAAATAAATTTTATACTGACAATATTTAGTGTTTTTATTTTACTTCATAATATAATTTTGATATTGATATCATAATTTCTTTATATTTTATATGAAATATTAATATGATTTTAGTGTTAATGATGCAAGTCCAATCCTTAATTTACTATTGATGCGTAGTAATTAAAGCAAGCAAAGAAAGAACAACGTTAATTTATGCATTAACTATTCATTTATATTTTCTTCAATTGTTTTTGTGTGTAACTTTGGAAGCTATAGGAATGCCATTAACGTTGTTTTGATTTCGTTTTAATTTTATTTATCTTTAGTATTAATATTTTTTTTATAATTACACTTAATAATTTACCTTTTTTAAAAATTTAATAAAAGTAAGTTAATATTGAGAAATTTAGATATTTTGTAAGAGGTCATAAGTTTACAATTTTATGGCACTTTATTAAAAAATACATTCTCTTTTTTTTTTTAAAGAAAAAATTTGTGTGCTTTACTTCCAGTTCTACATAAAGGTTAGTTTAGATGAGCTTCTAAACAATATATTTTTTATAGGAGCTTTTAATTTTTTTTTATGAAAATTAAAAATTATTTTATGTTTAAATGTAATATTTGAAAATATTTATTTTATGTTTAAATAATTGTTGTTATAAAAAAAAGTATTTTTAGAAGCACAAAAATCTAACTAAAAAAAAAGCATAAATTTGTGCTTTTTTAATTTCATCTTATTTTCTAAAACTCATTTAAACAATCTAAAATACAAGAAAAATAATTTTTTTAGTAAAAAATTATCTTTTTTAATTAAAAAATTATCTTTTTCTAATTAAAAAAATGTCCAAATTAGCACAAAATATTCCAAAAACTTAAATAAAACCTAAATAGGCGGAGTAACAAAATAATAATGATATAATATTTCCAAAAAACCAGTAATTTTTGTTTAATTCATTGGGTGTAACGTCTCTTATCTTTTTATGTTTTTGTTAAAGATATTCGCTTTTATCTTATCTCTCCCTTTTTAAGTCTCACTAATGATTAAGCTTAAGTGAGAAACTGGAAGGGACGGACCTACGTCTAACAGAGTGGGGGCAGCTTTTTAAAATTTGTCTATAACTATATTATTATGGGAATTATTTTGATTTTTTTTTTAAGGTATTAGTACTTGGAATAAATTGTTAAATATTTATAAATTGTTATTTATAGTTAATAAATTTTTAAGCGTTTATTATGAAACTAACAGTCAATAAATAATTGATAATTCATTAAAGTACTAAACCCATCAAGTATCATAACAACTTCTTATTACTATTTGTCATTTTTTCCCCAAAACTTTTTAAAGTTTGCTCTTATTATGATGTTTATTGGATAATTTTTATGCCACTAACTTTTTCATGTGAATAGAGAATTACTCAATTATATAAGTATTCAAATTATTCTCCATATATGAAGAAACTCTATGCCATCTGAGTATGCCTTTTCTCTCTAATCTCAAATTGTATTATCATCTTCTTTTTTAGATGTACCATTATTGAGTATGAGTTAGATACCTTTTGCTCTTGTTTAGTGAAAGAATATCATAAAGAATGTTAAGAATGATTTTGTAACTATAGTAGTTAAGAGAACATCTTATGCTATAAATATCATAAAGAATCAGATATGTAAAAAAGTATTTTGTTGGTTAACAAATGGGGGGAATCCCATAGAGAAATATTTTTTTACAGAAAAAAATCATTCAGTGTTTTCAAAATATAAAAATACATGTGAATTTATCTTTCATTATTTTATATTAGTATACTTTTTTATGTATAAATATGAATCTTTAGAAATTTATTTATTATATTTGTGTATTAATCTTGTTCTCACTATGTAAAATTTTTGGATCTGTCACTCATAATTGAAGTGAAGGTTTCCCCTTGATTGATATACTTATAATCACTAAAAGTCTAGAATTTCAATATTTATGAGTTACTCTAATACTCATATAAATACTTTAATTAATTAAAAAATATTTATTAATTAATTTTTCTAAATTTCAAAGTTCAAACATTAATTTATATAAATTTCAAAGTTCAAACATTAATTTATATAAATTTCAAAGTTCAAACATTTATTATAAACAAAATAATTAATAAGTGTTCGACAAATGATTAAGGGTAGAGACATCTTAAAGAAAAAATGGGATACTATAGAAGTTTATTAAAAATAAATAAAAAATGCCAACCTATTCTATTATCATGCTATTAATTTCATTAAAAAAGGGCTATCTAAAAATAAATAAAAATGCCAACCTATTCCATTAACATGCCATTAACTACATCAAAATAAGGCTAATTTATTCTTTCTGCTGAATAATATAATAAACAACAATAACGAATGGTACTCACGATGTTCGCCACGAAAACATGCATAAAAGCGTTTGTCATATGTAAACGCCTTTTAAAAAGACGTTGGTCGTAGAAAACTAAAGTTGCATTGCTAATAAGGGATCGCTAAGCAGAACTATGTTATATATGATAATATGACGAGTAATGTTATAAACTTTTTTGTAAGTAAAATTAATTATACTTGACTGCAGGCCTAAGTGTTTTTTAATTAAGATTTAATTTTAATTTATTGTTTATATAAAAAAATTTAACATTATTATTTTATCATGTATTGACAAATTATTAAAAAAAATTAATTATTATAATAAATATTTTAATATTTTAATTTTTTTAATAATATATTAATAAATTATTAAATAATAACATGAATTTACATTAATAGTAGATTAAATTTAATTTTTTTAATTAAGGTTAAAATAATGATAAAACTACACAACATGTAGAATTATATATCTATAAAATGAGTGATATGATTCTATAATATAAGTTTGAGATTTATTTACCTGGTTCCCTTATAGGTTATACCTGTAGCCCGTACCTAAATTTCTGCCACTGGAACGGCTTTTGATCCACGTGGCAATTCCAGAGCCCACTAAGAATAAACAAAAAAAGCTGGCAATTCCGTTCGCTGCCAACGCGGCTCTGAGTTCAGGACCCGCCACGTAGGACAGAGTGTGGGGTCCACCCTCTCTCACTTTGCCAGCTCAATTTAGAAATGCAACAACAATAACCAATCGCAATAAATAAAGAACACCCTATTCCTAACACTCACACCTAAAATAAGCTCGAAAAATCTTCAAAAATAATATAATTGCGAGCGAAAATAACTGCGAAATTTCGAAAATAAAAAAAGAGAAAAATATAAATACCGGGGGAGGAGGGGGGAGGGCCCGGAAATTGCTGGCATCTGAGGAGGGAAAGGGGGAGAGAGAGTGAAAGAGAAAGAGAAAGAGAAAGAGAAAGAGAGAGAGTGAGAGTCTCTCTCTTTTGGCCTTAAACCCTGTTCTATCTCTCTCTAAACTTTTTGTTTCGATTTCAGCATTTTCTCTCTCTAGAATTTGTCACCTTCCTTCTTCCTCGATCTGCAACACAGCTCCCTCTTCTTCCCATTTTTTACATGGACCAGGGCCCTAGCGTTCGGTGCGTTTTCGCTTTTTGTTCCTTTTCGGGCGTCATGGCGTGTCTTTCAATTTTTCATTTTCTCTTTTGCTTTTTTTAACCTTCTGGCTGGGTGGCTTTGCCTTTGTCGTTGTGAAACGAATTTTATTTACAATTTTGGTTACTTACCAGGAATCTTCGCTGGCATTGATGGTTATTTGACACCTTTAGCTCCTTTTTTTTCTTTTTTAAAAAAAAATTGGAAGAATTTTTGAATACAAAGAAAAAAAACCCGAGAAAGACGTTCGTTTCTTTCAGCTGTTTTGAATTGTTGAAATGAACGCATTCTTTTGTTTGAGACATTGTGTTAGCTCGTCGATTTGACTTCTCCAAATTCTCAGACCTCGAAAAGGGTACGAGTATGTCACAGGATCTCGGTTGTCGATGTCGGATTTTCTTAACCTTCTATTTGTTATTTTCCTCTTAATTTTCAGATTATTTTTTAAAATATCTCATATATGGGTATTCCTGGAATTTGAATTTGTGCTTTTTTTTTTGTTCTCATTTTGATGTTTTTCCTCCGTTTTCACGCATGAATTTAAATTTCTTGGGTTAAGTTATATTCAATTTTGATATATTCTGCAGATTCCGTAGTATGCATCAAATGATCATCATGTTTATGTGCTGAAGTTAATTATTTCCGTACGTGTGTATGTTGTTAGGTTTTAAAAGAAGAAATTTGGGACAAGGGGCGCGTTTGATGATTCCCTAGATGCAAGATTTGGGTTTTCTTCTTGGTGGGTATGTGTTAAATATAACTACCTTGAGCTGAAATTCGGGTAAATGGCTCGGGGGAGAATAAGGGCGAGGCTCCGGAGGAGCCATCTATACACATTTGGTTGCCTTCGGCCTACTGCTACAGAGGAGGCGCCTCATCCACTTCAAGGTCCTGGGTACTCGCGAACTGTATGTTGCAACCAGCCTCAGCTCCATGAAAGGAAACCTCTATTTTACTGCAGGAATGATATATCCACAACCAAATACAATGTTGTTACGTTTTTGCCTAAGGCACTTTTTGAACAATTTCGAAGGGTTGCTAATATATACTTCCTTTTGGCTGCGTGCCTCTCAGCCTCCCCAATTTCACCTTTCAGCCCACTGAGCATGATTGCTCCTTTGGCGTTTGTTGTGGGGCTTAGTATGGCAAAGGAAGCATTGGAAGATTCACGCAGGTTCCTTCAGGATGTCAAAGTTAATCGCCGGAAAGTTAATCTCCATAAAGGCAATGGTGTTTTTGGTCCCAGGTCGTGGCAGAACATTATGGTTGGGGATGTGGTAAAAGTAGAAAAGGATCAATTTTTTCCAGCTGATTTGCTTCTCTTGTCATCAAGTTATGAGGATGGGATATGCTACGTGGAGACAATGAATTTAGATGGTGAGACCAACTTAAAGGTGAAAAGATCTTTGGAGGCTACCTTGACTCTAGATAATGATGGAGCTTTTAAGGATTTCACAGGAACAATACGTTGTGAAGACCCAAATCCCAATCTTTACACTTTTGTTGGAAACTTTGAGTATGAACGTCAGGTTTATCCTCTTGATCCTAGTCAAATTCTCCTCCGAGATTCTAAGCTCAGGAACACTGATTACATCTATGGGGTGGTCATTTTCACTGGCCACGACAGCAAAGTCATGCAGAATGCCACTAGATCCCCTTCAAAAAGGAGCACAATAGAAAAGAAGATGGATTATATCATATACACTCTCTTCACTGTCCTTATTTTGATATCCATTATTAGTTCCATTGGATTCATCGTAAAGACTAAGTACCAAGCCACAAAGTGGTGGTACTTACGGCCTGACAATATTGAATACCAGTATGATCCTCAGAAAATTAGCCTGGCTGGGATGAGTCATCTGATTACTGCACTCATTCTTTATGGATATTTGATACCCATCTCGCTTTATGTTTCAATTGAGGTTGTGAAGGTTTTACAGGCAACCTTCATTAACCAAGACATTCAAATGTATGATGAAGAAACTGGGACTCCAGCTGAAGCACGGACGTCAAATTTGAATGAAGAGTTGGGTCAGGTAGACACTATCCTCTCTGATAAAACTGGCACTTTAACCTGCAATCAGATGGACTTTTTGAAGTGCTCCATTGCTGGTATTGCATATGGTGTGCGCTCCAGTGAAGTTGAACTTGCTGCAGCAAAGCAGATGGCTTCTGATCTTGAGGACCAGGATTCAGATCTCTCTAATTTCCCCATGTGTAAGACTAAAGCGCAAGTTTCGTGGGAAAATGTTAGAAGAGCTGAAGAAATTGAAACGGAGACTGTTGTTACGTCCAAGGGTGATGAGGATCAAAGGCCTGCCATCAAAGGATTTGGTTTTGACGACAAGCGTCTCATGAATGGTAACTGGTTGAGAGAGCCCAACGCTGATGTCCTTTTGTTGTTTTTCCGAATATTAGCAGTTTGCCATACCGCCATTCCTGAGCTGAATGAGGAGACTGGAAGTTTTACATATGAAGCCGAGTCACCTGATGAAGGGGCTTTTCTTGTAGCAGCAAGAGAATTTGGTTTTGAGTTTTGTAGAAGAACTCAGTCAACTGTTGTCATACGTGAAAGATTTTCTGCTTCAGGACAAGTGGTTGAAAGGTTAGCATTCATGAACATCGTTATACTCAACCATTTTATTTTATTTGGTCCAAAATTTGCTTTTGCTTTTTAATTATTTCAATTGATGTGTCGCTGTCTTGTTTCTTTGTATTTTTATTTATTTATTTAGTTTTGGGTTTTGGGCGAATTATACAGGGAGTACAAAATCTTGAATCTGCTGGATTTCACTAGCAAAAGAAAGCGTATGTCAGTGATTGTGCGTGATGAGGAGGGAAGCATTATTCTTCTGTGCAAAGGGGCTGACAGGTTAGCTTACAGAATCTCTGACTCCTGTCTATAGTACTGACAGCTGAATGTTTGTTGTTAATGACCAAGTAGGACCTTCTATCGGTTTCCACATTAGAATAAAGGAAATTAAAGTCCTGTTCAAGCTTGTGGAGTTTAAACTTGACTTACTACTAGTATACAACATAATCACAGCAACTCCCTGCTTCCAGAGAGGAAGCTTGCAAAAACACGTACATATCTCATAGAGAGATTGTCGACATCTCTCTTCAAATTTTGACATCCATTCTTTTCTTGCTTGGTTATGCAGTATCATATTTGACCGTTTGTCAAAGAATGGAAAAATGTATTTGGAGGCCACTACCAGACATTTAAATGAATATGGAGAAGCTGGTTTGCGAACGCTAGCCCTGGCTTATAGAAAGCTTGATGAGCAAGAGTACTCTGCTTGGAACAATGAGTTTCAGAAAGCCAAAACAGCTGTTGGGGCTGACAGAGAGGCTACGCTTGAGCGGGTATCAGAGAATATGGAAAGAGAGTTGATTCTTGTTGGGGCTACTGCTGTGGAAGACAAACTGCAGAAAGGGGTAGGCTTTATTATTCTTTATAGTCAATATATGTTGCTGTTTTCTCTACTTCAACCAAATTCAACTTTTTATTCCCTCAGGTGCCCCAATGCATTGATAAACTTGCTCAAGCTGGTCTCAAAATCTGGGTGTTGACAGGGGATAAGATGGAAACTGCAATCAACATTGGGTCTGTCTACCACAAATTATTTAACCTCATAGCACAATTTCATTTCTATTCTAAATAATTAAGGTTGAACTTGCTAAAAAATGCCTCTGTAAAAAAGTATGACGAAACTGTTTTTTCTGTGGTACAGATTTGCTTGTAGTTTGCTTCGACAGGGCATGAAGCAGATCTGTATAACTACTCCAAATTCAGACTCAGTAACCAATGATGGAAAAGAGGTAGTTTTTTCATTGAGAAAGTGTAGAGGAATTTACTTTATGGAGTTGGGTTTTATCTGATGTTAGGCCTAGTCCTTGTAACACCTCAGGTCATAAAGGACAACATTTTGAATCAAATCACTAATGCCTCACAAATGATAAAGCTGGAGAAGGATCCTCATGCTGCGTTTGCATTAATTATTGATGGGAAAACTCTAACTTATGCTTTGGAAGATGATATGAAGCATCAATTTTTGGGTTTGGCTGTTGATTGTGCATCTGTCATCTGCTGTCGTGTGTCTCCCAAGCAAAAGGCATTGGTAGGACCTTTTTTTCCTTTTTCAGTTGTACTTTTGTGGCTCTCTTCTAATATTTTATACTGCATTCAGTAGTTGATTATTGGAGTTAAATTTGTGCATGATTGCACGCATGGCTCCATCTTAGTTAGATAGGAAAAATTAAATCCAGATAAATTCAGATTGATCCATGAGTTCAGTTGTGCATATTAGTGATTGCAACACTTCTGTAGGTAGCATTTATCTAATCTCTGTCACTACTCACTATTTCAACTGTAAGATATAAAGCTGTGCACTGTCTTATCATGTCCTAATTCATTAATCTTTTGGCATCAGGTAACAAGGTTAGTGAAAGAAGGAACTGGGAAGACCACTCTAGCAATAGGGGATGGTGCAAATGATGTTGGCATGATTCAAGAAGCAGATATTGGCGTTGGAATCAGTGGGGTTGAAGGTATGCAGGTCAGTGACATACATGACTGGCTCTTTAAGCATAATTATATCACACAAAACTATCATTACATATGATGGATTCTAACCTCTAATGTTGCAAGTTGCAATGCCATATGCTTTATATTTCAGAAACAAACCAAATTTTAGTTTTATATAGCTTTAATATTTGCAAAAATTAGACAGGGGTTAGAAAGAGGGAACCTGTGATGTTTGTTTGTACATGTTTAGGCTCCGTTTTTCAAATTGGACTGTGGATCAGACTTCTTGTCAAGCCTTTCTGGTAATCTTCTTGTGATCAGTGCTGACAAATGCAGTAGAGAAGTGAACCTCTCTTTGCATTGTTAATAATTATTTTTGGACCAATTTCTGGTGAAACTTCCTTGCTTTGAATGAAACTCATTTAGCATTCTGGTATTTTCTTAATTCTTTTAGTGATTATAGTCTGAATATAGTCATTTTTTATATGAGATTGAAAAGCTAACATTTTCAATGTCATATGGGAAATAAAGTGCAACCTTTCTGCTGCTCATCCCTTGAATGCTAGAAATTCATGCCAGATAATGTTATTTATTTTTGACATTGATTATTATATAATAGAAGTGTCTACTATCTTTGTTCACTCTGAATTATAGTTTTTGCTTTGAATATGAGATGAAATAGGATTTGTCAGCTGATCAATATTTAAATTTAGCAAATTTGTTTGCTTTCCTTCATATGAGATAGTTTAAATTGGCTAATTTGTCTGATTCCATTTCATGTTTACATCATTAATCTCATGTTTAGTTTAGTTAAAAACTATCATTGGCCCATGTACACTTGTTAATTGTCACTTTCATATTTGCAAGTCAAGAAAATGAACATAAATGTTTTTCTGTTTGGAATCACATAAGATTTCTGCAAGTTGTGGAACTCAACCTTGCAACTTCCTTTCAGGCGGTGATGGCTAGTGACTTTGCTATTGCCCAATTTCGATTTTTAGAGCGGCTTCTGGTAGTCCATGGACACTGGTGTTACAAGAGAATTGCGCAAATGGTAATTGCTTAATATTCATCTCGATCATTATTCTCATAAGATAGATGCCTTGCCTTCACTGTCTTTTGTGCCGTGCATCCTGTGCGTGGATTGAAAAGCATTTAACATTTTTAGCATTTTGTATCTTTCTATTATGAATTGATTCCTGTAATTCTCTTCTAAACTGATCTGTTATGCATGCAGATATGTTATTTCTTCTACAAGAATATAGCATTTGGCCTCACGATCTTCTATTTTGAGGCCTTTACAGGCTTCTCTGGTCAATCGGTTTATGATGACTGGTACATGATATTGTTCAATGTTGTTCTGACATCATTACCTGTCATTTCACTTGGAGTTTTTGAACAAGATGTTCCATCGGAAGTTTGCTTACAGGTTTGTTCTCTTGAAATGCCTTCAATTTGTTTCATCCATGTTAGGATAATCCAACCTATTGATGAGCTGTTGGCTGTTGCTCTTTGCAGTTTCCTGCACTGTATCAACAAGGGCCCAAGAATTTGTTCTTTGACTGGTATAGAATATTGGGATGGATGGGCAATGGTCTCTATTCCTCCCTCATCATCTTCTTCCTTAACGTCATCATCTTCTACGACCAAGCATTCCGTGCTAATGGCCAGACTGCTGATATGGCTGCTGTTGGTACCACAATGTTCACTTGCATCATCTGGGCTGTCAACTGCCAGATTGCACTGACAATGAGCCATTTTACATGGATTCAGCACCTGTTTGTATGGGGCAGCATAACCACTTGGTACCTCTTTCTCTTGTTATATGGCATGCTTTCTCCAGCATATTCCAAGAATGCGTACCAAATATTGGTTGAAGCTCTTGGTCCTGCGCCTATTTATTGGACAGCAACCCTTTTAGTAACAGTTACATGCAATCTTCCTTATCTTGCCCACATATCCTTCCAAAGATGTTTCAATCCCATGGATCATCACATCATCCAAGAAATCAAGTACTACAAGAAGGATATTGAAGATGAACACATGTGGACGAGGGAGCGGTCTAAAGCAAGACAGGAGACCCAGATTGGATTCACAGCAAGAGTGGAAGCAAAGATCAGGCTCTTGAAAGGGAAGCTGCAGAAGAAACAATCTTCCTTGGGTGTTTTGTCCCCATCATGACACTATACATAATTTAACAGTTTTGAGTATTTTTAGGGTTTGCGGGCTTTTTCATATTTTGCCCCTTTTAAATTCTTTGCGTGCTTATATTGTTTGATTAAACGGGGTGAATTAAAGTCCCATTCATTACGGAAAAGCATGGGAGCTGTTGTATGTAACATATTTAAGTAGAAGATTTGGATAATCCTAAAGTGGGTGGTGCACTTTAGAGAGTAAATTATAACCAGTAACCAGTCATGAAAAAAACAAAAAACAAGAGAGTGAATTCTTGCATATTCATAATATTATATTTTGTAAAATTCTAAACTGTTAATTTTTTTCATCAACACTTATAAATTATGTACTTTATTCTTTAAAGTATAACACATGTATAAATTCTAAATCATCAGTGTAATTCTAATACCAAATGGTTATAATTCAAGTGACTGAAGAAATGAAGCAACTAATTTGTGTTACTTTTTTTGGTTATCTTGGGCGAGTGGAAAGAAATGAAGCAACTAATTTGTGTTACTTTTTTGGTTATCTTGGGCGAGTGGATTTAACCCAAGTTTTATTAGGCCGGTATTATATGTTTGTATGTCAAGACCATAACCGACCATAATCATTTCAGTTATTATTTTTCACATCCAATATTTGACCAATATTCATAATCAATTGGAAATCGATTTTTTTTTTTTTTTTGCAAAAGGGGCCCAAAACTAAATAATAGCAGCATCAGCATGTGACAAATTAGATTTTCTTTCCATTGCATATGGGACAGATTATAAATTCGCATTTGTATAGAGAATATTAGAGTATCATTCACATAAAAATTCTAATTTTTGTTGAAAGTTGGAACCTCAAGTTTCCAAAATTTCTTCCAAAATAGGCTGAAGACCATTATTACTAACCATAATAGATGAAGGATGAACAATTCAAAAGGCTTCTTTGCATCTTGACTGTATTGTGTACATACTTCTGTTTTTTGTATGCTTCCATATCAATTTATCAAGTCGTGGTCGAATTTGAATTTGCAGGATACAAATTTCTGTGTAAGCACAAAAAAATCTCATTAAGAAGCCCAACCTTCCAAGGAAGATTTACATGATCAATTAACTTGCAGAATCATGCAAACCTTTAAGCTTCCTATTTTCAACTGGAACAAACACAGACTGAAACTGTGGGAAATCGGTAATACAAAATCCTCGTAAGTATTGACTTGTGAATTCTGTCTTAAACATCTATGTAACGCTATTTTCCTGGACCTTTCTCTTTCTAACAAGATTACACCATGCCAAGAGCACTTGTTAGGGAGTTTGAGCCTCAAGAAAAGAAGAGTGCAGAAAATATCTTTATGTAAAATGATGATAGAATAAAGAACCATTGAGTTATATAATTGTTATGCTTGATTGGCAAGCATAGCTAAATTAAAGATCATCAATTCCTTAATATTCATACCTTCTTTTCCTTTTAGTAGGCACACCTTTTTTCAGCTAGCCCAATAAATTTTCTTAAAATGTTTTTAAAATTGGAGTTTAACTCGAAACTTTAGTTTAGAGGAAATTACATCTCTTCCTATAAGCTTGCTACTATTACTGCATGCTGATTTTTATAAAGTTTTCTTACCCTAACTCATTTATTCTTAACTGTTGCTTTTTCTTTCAAGCCTAGCGCCCGTCTTGTAACCAAAAAAAATGTTTTAAATATTGAAAGAAATTAAAAGTAATCATGCAAATGCAATGATCATAATGGTAAACATTGGAATAATTTTCACATGGAAGCATGAGAAGAAATATTACGAAAATTAAAAGAAATTAAAGGAACAATAATAACCCAAAAGCAAAACAACGTCGTTTCATGTGGTTCGGTCAGTCTGAAAAGAAAGAAAAGAAGTGGTTGGCTGATGATGAAAGCGCGAGGAGGGTGAGCGCGTGATGACCGAACGATCCATCCTCTGTTACTTTCATTCTCACTCTTCGCTCTTCTTCTTCGTCTTCTTTGGCTTCGTATTCTTCTTCCTTCATTCTACCCTAAATTGTTAAAACTTTTTCCAATTTTGTCCTCTACCTTTTCCCCATTTCTCATTCTTGTCCTCTTCCTACCTCAACTCTGTAGCTGCTTTTCCATTTTCCATTTTCCATTTTTTTCTTTCTTTCTTTTCTCTTATTAGGGTTTAATTTCCCAAACCTTCTTTTTTTAGTTCTTATTTAGTTATAGGGTTTTGATCAAAAGTTTTGTTGAATGGAACCTCGCGTTGGGAACAAGTTCCGTCTTGGTCGGAAGATTGGTAGCGGATCCTTCGGGGAGATCTATCTTGGTGCTCTCTGTTTCCATCAGCTTTTAAATTTTTCATATTTGCTGTGAATTTGTGATTTTTCGTTGATTTGTTTTGCTTTTTTTGTTTTAATTTTGCTTATCTTGGTCCAGGTACTAGTATTCAGACAAATGAAGATGTTGCAATTAAGCTTGTGAGTACTCTGATCTTCCTACTTTTATTTGGAAAATGTTGAACTTCTTTTTTGGTGTTTGCAAAATTCAAAATGTTGGTCGCCACTATACTTTCATTACTCCTGTTTGGTTGCTGAGAAAATTTTAAAGGAGTTACTGAAATGAGGAGAATTGGAATGTCTGTCTTCAGAAGCACTTGATTTCTTTTTCTTTTTTTATCAAAATAGTTAGTGAAATTGAAATAATGAATCTAAAGAACTAAAATCTGTTTGTGTGCTTTCAATTTGTTTTGAACACTGGACACATCAGTTGATTTTGCTGAAGTGCCTGGCAATTGAAGTTTTGTGCTTCTTTCTTATTTATTTTTTCTGCTGCAAAATTGAAATTATTGAATGCAAACTCAAACTTGATTGGGCTGGCCCGTTTTCAGCCCGAAGATTATGTTAATGATTCCTGCCTGCTTTTGGGCATGTTTCATAATCAGTTTCAAGATGATATGGTCTTCCCGGGGTTCTAATGCTTGTCATAATGGCATTGATGATAGTTGACTTATTGGAGAACTGTTTTGAGGATTAGGAATGTGTTTAATTGAATATTTTCTTCTTTTTTTTGATTCAGGAAAATATCAAAACCAAGCACCCTCAATTGTTGTATGAATCAAAGTTGTATAAAATACTGCAAGGAGGAAGTAATGTCCCATCTCACTGAATTTCTGTCTTTTGGAACTCTTTGCTTATCATAGACTTCATATTACTCACTCAGCTTAAATGTTTTTGGCTACCTTTATTTGGCAGCTGGGATCCCAAATGTGAAATGGTTTGGTGTTGAAGGAGAATACAATGTCCTTGTGATGGATTTACTGGGCCCTAATCTTGAGGACTTATTCAATTTCTGTAGTCGGAAATTATCCCTCAAAACTGTTCTCATGCTTGCTGATCAGATGGTAGGATTTCCAGTATCGCATAGACATCCTTCTAATTTATGTTCACTAATTTTCTTAAAATGTCACTATCTTGAACTGCTTTTTCAGATAAATCGAGTTGAATTTGTTCATTCCAAATCATTTTTACATCGGGACATCAAGCCAGACAACTTCCTCATGGGTTTAGGGAGGCGTGCAAATCAAGTATTAGTTTAATTCTTGCTTTTTCAATTCCTTTTTTTTATTGCTGTCATCTCTTAAATAGATGTATCCTTTTCAAATTTGTCTCTTCTGTAGGTGTATGTCATTGACTTTGGTCTTGGTAAGAAATACAGAGACACCTCTACACATCAGCATATTCCTTACAGGTACTTTTGTGTCATTTTTACTTTTTCTGATTTTATGCACCATGGTTGCACAATTCAACTTCAAACTAGTTTTAGCTTTTAGGAATTAGGACCATTATCTATTACTATGGAAAATCCTATATCTGGATGTCATGATATTCGGATATTGTTAATTATTTATGTGACTAACTGACCATTTACTGGCAGAATTTTTTTGTAAAAGAATAGCAGCTTCAATATTAACATCATTGAAAGATGTGAAACTAATTTTGCTTGGCTTCAAGCGATTAAGGATGAAGGTTGTCTATGCTTTGACAATCCTGACATCTTTGAGGGTTAGAATATTATTGATAAATCTATTAACTTCCAAATGTAGATGTGTTATATGGAATTCCATGAAATTTTTTAATGTAGTTGCTCCTAATAAGTTTTATGCTTTTATTTTCCAATTGTCGATGCTATTTTCTGCTCTTGTGATTTGTGAAAATATGTTTCTTTAACCAGTGCATGACTCATTACTTACATCAGTTCTAAGTAGTTTCTTTGTGATGATTTTGAAATTAGTCTTTGTTTTGTTTTGTTTATTATTTATATGAATCACTTTACAATAGTCCTTCAAATTATTTATTTTAAGATAGCACTCGATTGTTGTGGCTCAAAGTTGTTGATAGATAACTGGACCATAATTAAGAGAAAATAGGATAGTAACTGCTAGTTTATCTCCTCTCCTGATCTGATATCAGTATCAGTGGGGTCTGTGATGCATAAAAGGAAGAAAATACCCTGAAACAAAAGAAATGCAGATATCCCAGGCAGTTCGAGAGTGCCTGGTCTCTCCCTCCAATTCCCTCACTCACTTCTTTCCTGCCTTCTCGTCCTTCTTCCCCCCTTGCTTTATCTCACTCCCTTTGCTAACTGAATCCTCCCTTGTGCCTCCCATGCTCGCTTGCCACGTGTGCAGGTAGTTACTCCCTCCCATACTGCTTGCATTGCTCACGTGGGTTTCTAATCCCCTGCTCCTTTCTTTCTTTCTATAGTACACCTGTTTTATTGGTGGCTTGCTAACAGTTATCAATGTACTTTAGTGTGGTTTCTGTGAATTTGACTTGCTTGTAATCCTCTGCAGAGAGAATAAGAATTTGACAGGAACTGCTAGGTATGCTAGTATGAATACTCATCTTGGAATTGGTATGCTCTTAATGTCTCTCTTGATCAATCCCCTTTTTCTTTCTTTATTGATGACCATTGATTCTGACCTCAGAATGTCCTTTTCATGTTTTAATAGAGCAAAGCCGTAGGGACGATTTAGAGTCACTTGGATATGTTCTTATGTATTTTTTAAGAGGAAGGTAATTATCCTTTCTCCTGTGTTATCTTATATTTCTTTATCACCTATTATTAATTAATTTTTTATTTGGTATTTCTGCAGTCTTCCTTGGCAGGGATTGAAAGCAGGTACTAAGAAGCAGAAGTATGAGAAAATCAGTGAGAAGAAAGTTTCTACTTCTATTGAGGTAAAATTGTGTGATAAAAATGTGTTTTGTTTGTATGCTCATTTTTTTAAATTGTAACTGATTGTGGATTGCTTCTTTGTTAGTCTCTCTGTCGTGGCTATCCCTCAGAATTTGCATCATACTTCCATTACTGTCGGTCACTGCGGTTTGATGATAAACCGGATTATGCTTATTTGAAAAGACTTTTCCGTGACCTTTTCATTCGTGAAGGTTTGAGCCTTGTTTTCCTATTTATATTTTATTTTGGGATGTTCAATAGTCCTTGATAACAGTATTTTAGGAACTAGATGACATGTCATTTATCTTTTTTGGCTGTTGTTGTCTTCGTGCTCCAGGATTCCAGTTTGATTATGTCTTTGATTGGACCATTTTGAAATATCAGCAATCTCAAATTGCCACTCCTTCTGCCCGTGCTATTGTAAGTGACGGTGTGCTATCTCGTTGCATTAGCTGTTTGACTGTTGAGATTAGGTTATTTCAATGGAAGTGACGGTGTGACACTTGCAGGGTCCTGCTGCTGGACCTAGTTCTGGCATGCCACCGGCTGTCGTGAATGCTGATGGGCAGTCAGGTATACTTTTTCTTTTTGACTTCCCTGATCTGTCATTTGAATTTCTTGATTGAGGTGTTTTCAGATAGATCTTGTGAAGAGTGTAGTTTCATACTTCATTCAACAATCTGTTAGTTATTCTGTGTAGATACTTTTTCCACCCCGTTTATTTTGTCATTTGACTCATCCTTTTCATGCTTGTTTGGTATGTCACTCTTGCGTTTTTTGTTTTCAATGTGGTAACTTCTGTGTAGGTGGGGAAGATGGTAGGCATACTGGTTGGTCTTCATCAGATCCTACTCGTAGGAGAAACTCTGGACCTATTGCAAATGATGGAATCTTATCTAGACAGAAAGCCCCAGTTACAAATGACTCAACTGGATCTAAAGATGTTATGGTGCGTATATTTATTTGTGGGTTAGCTTTTGCCTGTGAAGTCAGCATATTTCTTGCAGAAAGTTCAAAGATGATGGTTTCTTTATGCATTAATATTCAGGTTTCTTTTTTCGACATTATTATACCTGTCAAACTATTTCTGATTAAGAAAATGAATATTTATTTGGAATATGGGATCGTTTTAGAAGGAAAAAAATATGAACATTGTTTTGTTGCATCTTTTTTCGTTTGGTCATGACCGGATTAAAAAGTATTGGTTGTATCATTTGTGTTTATGTGCACAACTGAAGCATAAGATAAGCAAGAAATGTGAATATTCCTCAGAAGTCAGCTTTTTGTAAGACATGTTATATATCATTCTCTGGACTTCGCTTCTTCAGACCTGCATTAAGAGTTTTGTGGAGTGAATATATTCATATAGTGCATGTTTTCTCGGCAAAGAAAATGAATATGGTCCTTGTGTAGTATGAGTTCATGATTTTCTTTGAGTAATTGCATTATTGGTTAGTTGGTTCATGATTCTTATAATATTTGAAATTTCCCACTGGTTAAGGTTACACCAGGTTATCTATTTATATTGAAGTTAGTTTTCATGTTACTTATGAATTTTTGTGCATGGTTTATGCAGTTGTCGAGTTCTAATTTCTTCAGGTCAAGTGGATCTACAAGGCGAGGTGCTGTCTCCGGCAGTCGTGATGCAGTTGTCGGCAGTGAGATCGAGCCCTCTCGTCCTCTCACCATGGATTCAAGTCAGGGAGCACTTCGTAAAATCTCTGGTGCTCAAAGAAGTTCACCTGTCATGTCATCTGAGCACAACCGAACATCCTCTGGCAGAAACACATCAAATATAAAGAATTTTGAGTCAACTCTCAAAGGTATTGAGAGCCTGCGTTTCAATGACGAGAGGGTACAGTATTAGCAGCTGCCACTCTTGATCACCTTTCTTCTTTGTAAATTCTGAAAAGTTTTACTCTTTTTCACGAACTACGGAGTGGAGTGTTGTCTGTGCATTGTGTTGAAGAAAAGCTGCAAACAAGTAGCAAATTATCCCCATAAGTATACAATAAAGACATGCTCAGGTGGTTTCCTGACAAACCTGGCCTTGTAAAAAGGCGTTTGTTCATACAGTTTTTGTTGTACTGACATTGGGATTTTATGAGCAAGATGTGAACCTTAGTTGTGTCGTTTTAACGTAATTTTATCGATCGAAATTGTCGTGTACGACGGGAGTGAGTTCAAGGGTTTAAAGTTCAAATGAGCTCCACAGTAATTAACCATGCATAACACGTTTGAACGAGAAGATTCTTTGGACAAAGTGAAGGTAGATGCGCAATAGCAGTGGATCAGGGTTAGTTGATGCTTGTCAAAATTCCGGAGTGCTGAAAATTGAAGGAGATATCAATCAATTAATTGCGAGTGTGATAGGACTAAAAATGAAGGGTAGTTAAATTACATTTTATATCTCACACTCCACTCCACTCTCTTAAATATTCAAAAATATTGCACATGATATATATTATTTTTAAATAAAGGATTTAATTTTTCATATGTTAACACATAATTAAATCGTTAGACTTTCTAGGTAGTGGTTGTGATAGTCAAATTCTTTTAATGATTTGGCAACACATAATTAGATGACAATGTAAAGAAACTTTACACTGACAGTGGATAAAAATTAAACTCTTAAATAAAACACGTGAATCTCATCAAAATACATTGTGATTTGTCTTTAAATTAGATAAAACGTACCACTTAAAGAGAGTATATAATATGTGGATAAATTGCAGTGAGAAAAATAAAAAAGGAAAACACCATGAGTTCTACGTAAATAAGAGAAAACAGAGCACCAAAATATGCTGTAAATCCTGTACATCTAGGTGAACTTTTATTAAAGAAAATGATAAAAAAAAATTTGGCTATGTGAATCTTAAAGGAGTTTAAGGAGAGTAAAATGTATATTTTTTAAAATATAAGAAGTGAAAAATATAAAGTTTTAAAGCTAATGTGCTGAAGTTGATTTGAACGAAAACCTAAAGGATAAAATATAATTTACTCAAAAAATAAATGAGCTGGATCGAGAACTCAAAAGACATTCATATATGAGGGAATGATTCATTTTCATCTATGCAAAACTCTTTCTAAGCTGCTGTATCATAACGACTTTGAAGAGGGGTAAACTAACAAACTTTCATGAACTTTGGGAAAAGGAAAATGGCAATGTTAATTTAAACTAGCCGGTCCTATAATAGTAGTCGGTCCTGTACCAAAAAGAAAAAAAGAAACTAGTCCGTCCTATAATAATTATTGAATATATGAAAATCATATGTGGTGTAAGAAGCAACTCTTAATTTTTTTTTTAATTTAACCGTAATCAAGATTGAACTGCACGAACAATTTGCACAAACAAATTTACTTCAGCTTCCTGCTGAATGAATTATTTTACTTTCCCGTTCTAAAGTCCTTACAGAAAAAACTTATTGAATGGGTTTGTTATTTAATATAATGTATCCAAAAAGTTAAAGAAATGAAACCTAAACGTAAGTGGAATGCAAACTATAAAGCATGAATATATATATATATATATATATATATATAAGTTGCCTGTGTTAAATATGTATAAAATATTTATATATTTATATTTTATACATGACACTTTAAATTTTAATATTATTTCAAATCTTGTTATTTCACATTAATCATGTCCTTATTAGTGCTTAGTATGCAAATAGAGGAGTCAACCAGGTTGGTTGCAGTCAAATCCGTCATAAATATAATAACATGGTAGTTGGGGTCAGTAGGCATTGTATGATCTGGTGAATTTGTACACTCTTTTCTTTTTTGTTTACATAGATCTTCTCGATGTGTAAGTTTTATCCTAACTCTCTTCTCAACTTGAGATTATGTTGGTATCACATGCAAAAGAGAGAGAATGTCACAACGAGTTCTTTCTTTATCTGATTGCCTTTATTGATATCTCTCTTTTTCCTCTCCCTTCGATAAATTTGATACTATTCCTTTCCTAGCTGTAATTGTAAAGTCTGCTTTCCTGCACCTATAATTGAAAAGGGATAAAGGATATCTGTGGTGAAAAGTTTGAAATAGTCTCTTAAATTATCACTCTAATAATAGCTGCTACAGGGGGGGAAAAGCAGGGCACCTCATGGAGAAGTATGACCAAATAAAATTTCTGTCAATACTATCTGATCAATTTTAAACTAATCTAATTTCATCTTACACTTTCATTGTGCTAATTTTAGCTTATTATTGAGCATAAACAGACTGGTTTAATAGGTTGAATAAGTTTATCTAAACATAAAAAAATAAGATGGAAAATTGTTCTATTTATTCAGAAATTTGATACTCTCTGAATGCAATTTTGGAACATTTTGTGATTTTTCCTAATAATTAACCATGCAAAGTTAGTAACAGTAGCAGAAGCGTGAAAGGAGAAAACTTCATCTTCCAACTTCATTTTCTATCTTTTCCTTTTTTTTTCCTTTGTTTCTATCTGGCAATGATAAAGCGAATCAGAAGTTTGTTAAATTCTTTAAAACCCAACCATAATTTATTGACTTCGAGTCTTCGATAATAACGAGATAACTAGATATCAAATCAGGGGCTGACACAGAGTGACTCCCCCAAAACCCATGTAATTTTTTTTATTTTTTATCTTTTTTGAGGCAATCAAACTAAAACTACAAAGCACTCAACCAAATTCTAGTTCAAACCCAATAGTATTACTTTTAAAGTATGCCTTCCTGGTAGCTTAGAGGACACAGGGCAGGACAGGACATCTATAAGCTATGGAGTTCCATGCAGGAGGGGAATTTAATTTAAACAGTAAAATAAAACGTAAAACAACATTATATACCCATTAATCACCACCATCCATAGACAGCTTGGGTGTATGTGTTCTTGATCCACCTGAAGCTTTTCCTCAGAGACCCTTTCATTTTCCCTTCCACAGCATATATTTTATACCCAGCTACTCTCTTCTTCCTCTGCAGCTCTGGGTCATTGAAGCTCCAACTTTTTGATGCTTTCCCAACTGTGCTTTTCCCTTTTTTGATCTTCACCTCCTTACCTATCTGGTATGGATTAGCAGATGAACCAGCATAATTTGCACTGTAACACCTTAGATCTTGCATGCTTGTTGGGACCACCCTACCTCCAGAGTAGCTTTCAATCTGCAAACTCTCATCCCTGCATGATTTGGATCTGAATTCCATGATGGGAACCAGACTACTCAAGAGTGAAAAACTGAGGATGTGTTTTAAGGCGAGAAAGAAGGAAGTTAAAGAGATGGTTGGTGGGTTTGCTTTTACTAGTTGTATTTTATTAGCATTGTTTATTACCTCTCTTTTCTAACTACTTTGTATAATCAAACCTTCCCTGAATAAGAGGCAGTCCAAGATGGCGATGTTAGTGTGTCTATTTTGTTGTTTTTCTTTTTAATGAAATCTGTGGGATAGGGACGGATTCAACTTTGCTTAACACAGCAGAATTGCACCAGGCTTTTGGCTTTGACTGGCTTTCACACGTGGAAGTTTTAAAATTGTTTATGCAACCTAGCTGCAAAGGCCAAAGGAGTATTTATTAAAAAAAGGCCAAAGGAGTAATGCTATTTTCACAAAATGCAAACCTCTTAGTTAAACTTGCAAGATAGCAAAAATACACAAACCTCTAATAATTCTTGGAGTTACTAGTAATCTTTACAAAACCTTACAAAGTGAGATGGAGAAGTGAACTTTACTATTCCAATAGATTACCATTGCTTTTAAATGCATGTGGTTCTATTTTGTGCAAATACTATTTGTTATTTTTAAAACTAATTGTAGCTGAAGTTTCTTGCACTAATTATTTTAATTTGAGATTAAATTTCACATTTGTCAGAAAAGTTTGATAGCATCTGAATTTAATGTTATACGAGTAAGTGGAAAAAAGAGAGGTAATGGACTGATAAGAAATTCAAGTATATGATTGAAGGGGCAACAGAGGTGCGTCCCCAATTTTTGTTACATTCTTTTACCAAACTGACCAATCTCTGTTCATGAAAAAGCAAAAGGCTCTGATTTTTAGTCATCCATTGTGGTCCACATCTTGAATAGTACCCCAATAGTTCACCACATGTTTGAGTGTTTGGTATCAGCAATCTAGAAGGTGAAAATTTTGACTTATTTCCCCTCTTTGTTGTTCTCTATCTCTATATATAGATGTGAAGAAAAAAAGAAAAAAAAACCCACAAAAGAGGCTAAAGGCTTGGATTTTTTTCAGTGGGAAATTCCAGTTTAAAGCAAATTAAGAAAAATGATTTAAATAAGGACTATTTATATACTTACCAGCCAAAATGAAATTGTTATATCAACCAAAGGAAATTCGTACACAAAACTTACAGATTTCCGCGGATTTTGTTCTCTTTCATAGCACCAAGCGTTTAGACAAGAGCCTGATTTCAATGCCTAAAGTTACAAACATTTTTCTTGGAAAGCTTGCTTTCTGAATTTTCTGCACAGCACCAAGTGTTAGATGTTCCATTGAAGCAATCCTCTAAAAGCTAATATCAATTGTCCCACTTGAAGACCTAATTGATAAGGAATTCAGCATGTGTCCATCTCAACCATACTTCAATGATTCAGCACTGCAAGCCAATTTTACACAGTATAGTCTCTGAATAATATATCTCCTTTATCATTAGTAAGAGCTTACTTATTACCAAAAAAAAAAAAGTAAGAGCTTACTTTTTCAAAGTAGGTCTTCCAGCTATGTTACGTTGATAATACTATGGAAACGGAAATTTTAGGGGAAACTTGTTCAAAGAAAGCAGAAGAGTTTGGTCAAAGAAAGCAAAAGAGCACTACTCATTAAGTTGAAATTGGAAGCAAAATTGTACCCAAAAAAAGAAAAGAAAAAGAAATTAGAAGCAAAACGTAAAGAAGTATTTTTTTACATGTACCAACAAAAAAGAAGTATTTTTTACATAGAGATTTTTTATATTTATGCATCAAAGATGCTTAAATATGTAATGTCTAACGATAAGATGTTTGAACATGTAATATTTTTAATTTAATATGATATTTTAAATGCTTAGACATGTGTGATGTCCTTATTTGGTGCTGGCAATTTTAGACATATAACAACTTTGAATTTTCATAAATATTTTCTTATTATAACTAAATAATAAATATTTATATCGCAACTTATTATACCTCAAAATTTATGAATTTTTAATAATATAATAAGGATAAACATTATATAGATATTTTTTATAACAATAATAACAGCAACATATTAATAATTAAATTCTATTAATAATATTTCTTATTACTATTTATAAAATATTTTTAGTAATTAATAAATTTGTGAGAGTAAAATTGATAAGGATAAATTAAAAATTAAAAAAAATGAAAAGGAAATTAATGGTAGTATAGAGTTGATAATTCATTAAACAAGATCAATAATTGGGAGTTTGAAAGGACATCACATACATACCTACACATAATTGGGATCTTACCTAAGTAGAGAGCATTTAAATTTTTTGTTTATTTCATGTACATGTATCAAATGACTATTTTGCACATGACTGGAGTTAAATATCAACACAGCACACACTTTCTAAATGAAATAAAATTTTTAAAGCCTTTCACAAAATGTATTAAACCTTTTACCCTTATATTCATTTAAAATATGGTTAAAGATTTTCTCCTAGATAATTCTATTAAATAAAGCAGTTAATTGAAATCTAATATATTACCCTTGTATTAAACCATTTGAATATATCTAATAACTGGGGGTATGTTCACGTGGTTAGAAATTAAAAGTGGATAAAGTGTTATACAAAAGGAATATAAACGAGACAAGAAAATAAAAGCAGGCTTGAACGGCACCCTGCTAATTAATTAATTAAACAAATTTTATAGACTCCATTATAAAATAGCATCATATGTCTTTGATCTCTAATGGGTAAAACTGAAAAAGAAAAAAAAAGAGAGAGAGCAAAAAATAGTACTTGTCAAAAAGTAAAAGCCCTGACGACTTAACAAAGAACAAAAAGTTAACTCATCAGAGCAGATCAGCAACATTTGATGGCAGCTCCTCTACGGTGACATTGTAGAACTTCTGAATATCAGACAGCATTCTGGAATCATCCATTGTCACAAAGTTTATAGCAACACCTTTTCTTCCAAAACGCCCACTTCGACCTATGCGATGGAGATAGTTTTCAGGTTGGGTTGGCAGATCATAGTTTATGACCAGAGAGACTTGCTGCACATCTATACCACGAGCCAGAAGGTCAGTGGTAATGAGAACTCGAGAAGAGCCAGACCGGAATTCACGCATGATGATATCACGTGTGTTTTGGTCCATGTCACCATGGGTGGCCGAGACTGTATGGTCATTGCTTCGCATCTTGTCAGTGAGCCAGTCCACCTTGCGCCTGGTGTTTACAAAGATGACACTCTGGGTGATAGCCAGAGTCTCATAAAGGTCACATAATGTCTCTAGCTTCCACTCTTCCTTATCAACATTCACATAAAACTGCTTGATACCCTCGAGGGTCAGCTCATCACGCTTTACCAGGATTCTCACTGGCTTATTCATGAACTTCCTTGTAATCTCAAGGGCTTCTGGTGGCATTGTAGCAGAGAACACCCCAACCTGAATTTTACCTGGCAGTAGCTGGAAGATGTCATAGATCTGCAACACCAACCAAAATATAACGTCATGCATGAAATAACATAAACTAATTGCTGTCTAACAGAAGATGACTTTATTGGGTGTTATTGTTTTTTTTGTTGTCTGTGTTTTTTTTTTGGGGGGGGGGGGTTGTTGAGAGAGAGAGAAAGAATGAGAGAGAAAGAATGCGTGTTTTAGATTAAAGGAAGAGAAAGGGAAGAACTGTGGGGGAAATTCCAGTGCCCTGTCCAAAGAAATAAATTTTGTATTTTTCTTATAACTCCCCAATCCTATCTATGTCATGCATGAAATATTAAACTAGATTAGCTCTGTAATCAAGACATGATTCCATATCAGAGACTCCTAGAAATGTTGAAATTAAAACTACGTAGCAATCACCGCGTGCAGACTTTGGACAGTGAAACTAATTTCTTTGTGCTTTATAAACAAAAGAAAATTCGTAGTTCAAACTGCAAGGATGGTTACAAACAATGGAATTAGGATAGTCAACATGTATATGACAGCCAACAGAGCCAAGAAAAAAAATTGCCCACTCAATTTAAATTTTAAACAAACAGGTTGAAACTAAGCAAACCGACAAACCTGGTCCTTAAAACCACGTGAAAGCATTTCATCAGCCTCATCCAAAACAAACATCCTTATGTGATCTGGGCGAAGAGACTGCCTCCGCAGCATGTCAAACACACGCCCAGGGGTGCCAACAACAGTATGGACACCAGCTTGGAGAATACGCTGATCCTCACGAACACTTGTCCCACCAACACAAGCATGAACCTTAACACCAAGGTAATCACCAAGAGCTCGCATAACCTTCTCAATCTGCTGTGCTAGCTCCCTTGTTGGTGCCAAAACCAAAGCCTGGCATTGAACTAATCCATAATCAAGCTGCTGCAAAATTCCAGAACAGAATGTTGCTGTCTTCCCAGTTCCAGACTGAGCCTGTTGAATCACATCCAGACCTTTGCAGAAAGGAACAATTCCCCTTTGCTGGATTGCAGAGGGCCTCTCAAAACCTTCAGAACAAGAATAAAACATCACACACATGACCTTGTGGAAGAGTTGAGCCAAAGTAACATCTATTCTTTTAAAAATGCATTACTAATGCTCCTCATCAAAGATGTATTCAGTTTCAAAACAATAATTAAAAAAAAACAGAAATGATAATGCATATTGATTTTTATCCCTTTGGTCCACTTTGTCCCCTTTTAGTAATTAATAATGTTGAAACACAAACTGAGTTAAATTTAAAATACAAAAACTCCAGGCATATGTAATAAAGAAAGTCAATTTCCGTTTCTATTTGTATATTATCAAGCCTGTTCTAAACAGTCCCCATTTGCTAAATTATTGCCGATATAATTATTTAAATGTGTGAGAAGGATCTGATAGGCTGATTGAACTGATAAAGGGTGGGAGTGTGGGACAATGTAATTTCAAGGGAAAACTCTAATTTACCCCTTTCAACTATAGGTCATGTGCACTTTGGTCTTGAAACTTCATAACCGTGCAAATCAATCAAACTTCCAAAAGTGTGTGATGCGGTCCTTCCTTCTGACTTCTGTCCATAATCCAACGGAGAGAGGCATGCTCCACTAACATGATCACTTTTGGAAGTTTGGGGATTGGTTGCATGTTTTTTAAGTTTCAAGACCAACGTGCACATGACCTATTGTTGAAGGAGGTAAAATAGAGTATTCCCTAATTTCAAGGTGGTAAATACGGACGAACAACAATGTCAAAATGCATTGGATCTAATCCTGACTATTGAGTGTTAAAAGTTGCTTACTGAGTAATTGACACTATCACAGTGATATAAATAAGCACTTCAAGTAACAAAGGAAAAAAATGGCTGCCAGTACATACCATAAGCATATATGCCTCGCAGAAGATTTTCTTGTAATCCCATTGCATCAAAACTATCATAGACTTCATCATATGAAGTGAAGAATTCTTGTCCATCAGTGGAAAGCCTGCATAGTTTATTTGCAAAACATCAAATTACAGGATAGGTGCATGAATAAAGAATTCAAGCATTACATAAAGTAAAGACTATAAAGTACAGGAACTTACAATTCATTCATCTTAGAATCATATTGACGAGTATCAAACTGTGTTCCTTCGGAAGCCAAACCTGCCATCACTGCAAAAAGAAAAACTTCTGTAATATTGAACATGCATGCCCACATACATGAATACATTAGCAAAACTGAAACACATAACAAAGGGAGGTCCCAAAAATCGTTCAGAAACAACACAAGTAACAAATATAAATACAAAACAAAGAAATACAAGGGTCTCTTCTCAGGTAGGGTATGGTTCTTTTCTTGGTGGAAGAGACAAAAGAATTCTTATGAACATAATAAGTTTCTGGGAACACCAGTAGCTTTGGAAAAATATTAATCTCATCCATGTGCAACTATGACGACCACCAATAAGAAAAGCACATCCTGCATGAGACATATGTAACAGAAGAGCCAAACTTGCAATCCACACAGGAAGAAGAAGTGCAAGCATTAAACTTCTGTTTTTTCTTTAATATCTGGAGAAGACGTTCTAAAAGGGCAAAGGATATATGCCATGCCAAAAAACCTTTCAGTGTCAGATACCCGCTTTGCCCACTCCTCCAAGATTCAGCATGACTTATTCTAGGAATGGTTTCAAACAGTTCCAAAATCGAAGGGTAACTAAAAAAGTGACTATTCAAATCTTAAGTTCGGTTCACATTCAGTATAATATATCACTGCTTGCGAAGTATATAAAACAGATCAAACTACCCGTGCCAACAACACCTATCCATCAAATGTTCAGTACCCCAGAACCCAACAAACCTAAAAATAAGATCTTTTTACGTTATATTTTCAATCTTAATTTCCCTAGAAACTAAACAAATCACCAAATATCAAATCAAAAGCTTCTGGGTTGGTTAAAAGATACGAACTTTGGAAGATAATAATCAGATCAATCCCAGATTCCAAACATTAAGTGACTAACTTCCAAACAGATAAAGCATGGATATACCAGTTTTCATGATACGAATCACTGAACAAAGAGAAAGTAGAGAAATTGAAAAAAGGAAAAAGAAAAAGAAAAAAAAAAGCGATACCTGCTAGTGGTTGGTAATGGTAGTAGAATAACGATAGAGAACAAATGAGAGGAGCAAAGGAAGGTATTGAGAGCTGAAAAGGGGAAGCTAGGGTTTCCCAAACTCCTCGGATCTGCGCCGTGGAGTTGAAGGGAGCGAATGCAGAGAAGGAGAGTTATGTTCCAAAGGGCAAAATAATAAGACAAACAAATTAGGTTTCCGCATTTACCCCTTCAGCTGTGGCATCAAGAGTGGGTGTCAAACGGGTTCGCCCGTTTAAGCCTGTAACGGGTTGCGAATTACGTTTAAATATATTATAAAATAATTAATCTGATTCGTTTCATTTAAACTCGTGACCTAAAATAGATTGGTCTGTTTAATTATTTTTTTTAAAAAATGAAATTAAGTAATCAAAATTTATTAAGTAATGTATAAATCTTAAAGTTTAATAAGTAAGTTATAAATAAATAATTAAATAAATCATAAAACAAGTCTCAACATTTAATAAATAATTATTGAACTACATCAAGTTACAAATCAATAATAAAATATAATTAATAAAAAATAAGTGGGTCACCCACAAATTAAACATGATGATCTTATAATGTTGACGTTTATATAAATTACTAAAATAGATATTTGACTCATA
This sequence comes from Styphnolobium japonicum, assembly GCA_023212625.1. NCBI lineage: Eukaryota > Viridiplantae > Streptophyta > Magnoliopsida > Fabales > Fabaceae > Styphnolobium > Styphnolobium japonicum. Next base: position 3,856,938 of record JALBWW010000007.1, on the reverse strand, counting down.
ATTTATACAATTAAAATGAATTGAGTCGTTTTAACACTCCTAGATATCAACCTTTCCTTTTCTTTTTTATATTATTATTAATTATTTTCTCAGGTGAATGTAAAACCCTAATTGTTATAATATGACTATAATAGTTCAAGCAATTAAAACGGAACTTGATTCACGAATTGACTTATTTAAATCTATATTTTAACAAAATTATATTAATATATTTTAATAATCCATTTAATATACAAAAAAATCCATACCCATTATTCATCAAGAACAGGTTTTCTTATGAAAAAATAAAAAAAATATTGAAAATATAAATCACTTTTTTTGGATATAGAAAATATAAATTTATTCTCACAGTGAGTTAGAATAAAAGTTTGAATTAAAAATATTTAAGTTGAATATTGTTCATAGTATAATACTTATTACTTGTTAATTTGTTTGAATTTATGGATTTTATAACGTCTTTATGGTATTTTAGGTTAATGTTCGTATCTATTATATTTAATTAGTATGAAAAATATTTTGCCTTGAGGATTATGTCTTTCTTGCTTGAGCTATTCTGACAATTTTATTAACAATAAGGATGGCAATGGTATATACTATATATATAAGACCCGTACCAATATTCCCCTAGAGTCTAAATATCAAAACGTAGACCCATTTTATTTGATTATTATTTATATAACATTAAAATTTTAAAATGCAATTTAAATAATAAAAAAAAAAGAGTTCAAACATTATATCTTTTTAGCAACCTTAGATTATAAGATTCACAATAAAATTTCTTGTGGTCTAATTTCAAGAAATTAAACGAAGTTAAAATTTAAATGACACTTTTACAGTTTTACCTATACTGATAAATAAACTAAAATTCACACTTAAATAGCCATATGAGCCCTTTTCCGATTCTTCCAAACCCCAAGTTCTGTCTCTTTTTGCTGGGTGTTGCAGTTGCAGAGCATTTGATCTTACGAAATCGAGGTAGAGGAAGCTCACAGGGGAGGGAATGCTCTGATTCTATTAATCTTCATAGGAGCTGCAATTCCAGGTAAAAAAAAGAGCACCTTTATTTCCTTATTGTCTTTTTAGTTCAAAACCCCTCTTTGCATTCCTCTCAAAAACGAACCAAAATGAAGAACAACACATATATAGCTTTAGCTTCCATAGTAAAATAGAGAACAGTGAAAGAAATTACACTAATTTCCTGTCCTTGTTGCTTAGATATTGGATGCATATTACTATTGGATTTGTGGGTTGTCTAGTTTTTCCCAATGAGTTGTTTGGTTATTAAAAAAGAAGAAAAGGGTTTCAAATGAAAACTTTTCTGAAAATGGTTATTTTGTCTTTCAATTTCAGACTAACTTTTCAAATGGCTGATAGCAACATTTCTTCTGGATCACCTGAAGAAACTCAAAATCCCAACCCAGATGGGAATTCACCTTCTGAAAGTGATCTTGCACTGGATAATCTAGCTCAAAAAGTTCAACAATCTCTATCTCTTGAAAATAGACATAGATTTTGGGAAACCCAACCTGTTGGGCAGTTCAAGGATATAGGAGACACCAGTTTGCCAGAAGGACCTATTGAACCTCCAACCCCCTTATCTGGGGTCAAACAAGAACCATACAACCTTCCTAACCTCTATGAATGGGTTACTTGTGACATCAACTCGGATGAGATGTGTGATGAGGTTTATAACCTTCTTGCTAATAATTATGTTGAGGATGATGAGAACATGTTTAGGTTTAACTACTCAAAGGAATTTCTGCGCTGGGCTCTGCAACCTCCTGGTTATTTCAGGAGTTGGCATATTGGTGTCCGTGTTAAAAGTTCCAAGAAGTTGGTTGCCTTTATAACAGGTGTTCCTGCTAGAATCCGAGTTCGCAATGAGGTTGTTAACATGGCTGAGATTAATTTTCTGTGTGTTCATAAGAAGCTTAGAACGAAGAGGCTTGCTCCTGTCATGATCAAAGAGGTGACCAGGAGGGTGCACTTGGAGAATATTTGGCAGGCTGCCTATACTGCTGGAGTGGTTCTTCCTACACCAGTAGCAACTTGTCAATACTGGCACAGATCTTTAAATCCCAAGAAGCTAATTGATGTTGGGTTCTCTCGGCTTGGTGCGCGAATGACAATGAGTCGAACCATCAAGCTTTACAAGCTACCAGAATCAACAGTCACCCCAGGGTTCAGAAAGATGGAAATCCATGATGTTCCTGCGGTTACAAGGCTACTTAGGAATTATTTAAGCGAGTTTGTTGTTGCACCTGATTTTGATGAAAATGATGTGGAGCATTGGCTTCTCCCAAAGGAGAATGTTGTTGATAGTTATCTGGTTGAAAGTCCTGAAAGTCACGAGGTCACTGACTTTTGTAGTTTTTACACACTTCCCTCTGCTATCCTTGGCAACCAAAATTATTCAATTTTGAAGGCAGCTTATTCCTTTTATAACGTTTCAACAAAGACCCCTTTGCTGCAGCTGATGAATGATGCTCTCATTGTGGCAAAAGGGAGGGATTATGACGTTTTCAATGCATTGGATGTCATGCAGAATGAATCCTTCTTGAAGGAACTGAAGTTTGGACCAGGCGATGGGAAACTTCACTATTATCTTTACAACTACCGAATAAGGCATGCACTGAAGCCGTCAGAGCTTGGGCTTGTGCTCTTATAGTCTAAATTTTGGAATTTTATCATGGTATGGATGGATTAGGAAATCATAATGGTTTTGCTGGCAGACTTTGTATGGTTGCATTGCATAATATGTGGTGATCCACGGTTAGACGTTAAATTTTGCTTCACCTTTTTCAACAAAGAAAATTTTGCAAACTCCTAGTAGGCAATTCTGGAGTGTCAATAATTCCACAACTGGTAGAACTAAAGGAATACCAATTCCTGTTCGCAATTTTTTGTTTTTCATGCTGATTGGTATGTGTTTTTTAAGTTTAAATGTTTGTCTTTTAACATTCTTTTGAGCAAAGCAGATGATTATGTGCTCCTGGACTTTAATAACTGGTTATTTTACTGAATGTTGGCCATATGGCCGAAGTTATAATGTTCATCACAAAATGCAAAAACAGAAGCATAAGGTTAACAGATCCTAGAGAAGCTCGTCATTCCGACATATTTGTTTTCTCCTTCTGTCTCGTGCATACAATTGGTAACAGGCTATTAATCATTGGGTGCTCCCCATTATAGTGCGAAATTTGGTCTCCCACAATTTTGCCACAACGTCTTGACCTCCAATGCCATGTTTACCTACCCAAATATATATATATATATATATATATATATATATATATATATATATATATATATATATATTATATATATATATATATATAAAAGGTCCTTTCTAATTACGTTTTTTTTATACACACTTGTTCCAAGAATTAAACTTGGAACAAAATGTTTAAAATAATGGAGTCTTTTTTATTCTAACTAAAGCAAGTCGGTATATATATATATATTAAAATAGTATTTAACTTTTTTGTTATATAAGCATTAGAATTGAACTAATTAATATGCTAAACTATTTTAATTGTATTATAATTCTAATACAATATTCTGAAAAAGGAAGAAGAAATTTACTTACTGATTAGTTTTTCAATCAATTATAATGTGGTTGTAGTTATTATATTGATAACAAATAAATGTTATCTTATGTAAAGAGTAAAGTATAACTGGTGAAAAAAATTAAGAGAGTAAATTCTCACATATTTATAATATATTATGCTTGAATTTTATAAAATTGTAAATTCTTTACTTTTTTCTTAATGGTTACCAACTTTCCCTCTTCATTTTAGAAGATCTAAATTCTTTAAAAATGATTTTTTTTTAACCTTTTTAAAAATAACTTATGTTTTATTTAATTGCAATAAACTAGATATTAGGCCTTCTTTAATAAATTAAATAAGGACAATTCACTTTGCAACTAATTATTGGAATTGGATCCTCTAATGTACTTTATAGAATATAGTACAAGTACTAAAGACAGTTCTAACAATTTCATAATTTGTTATTAAGATGCTTATATTTTATTAAAATTTAAATCATTAATTTTTTAATCTATAATTATTAACACTACACTTTACATTTTAGAGGATACTTGGTTTGCTTTTTGTTATGTTTTTATTATAATTATAAAAATGAAATCTTATTTTATTTTTTATTTTTAAAATTTTATGAAAGAAATGTTAAAAACAACATTATGAAGTTTTTATTATTTTCTTTACAAAATTTTAAAAACAAAAAATAATATGAAAATAATATGATATTTTTATAATTATAATGAAAATATATCAATTAAAAATAAAAATAAAAACAAACCAAATACCCCTTTCAAGTCATGGTCTTAATCCAAAATTTATTACTACTTTCAATTATTTATTCACTCTCCATTAACTACTTTTAATTATGAATTTTTAAATTACCTAATTAAATATGAATAGATAAATAAAAAAGATAGTTAATTAAAATTTGACTTCAGTAAAAAATTATTTAACTAAACATAATCTAAAAATTTATAATTTAAAATAATTACTATAGTGTAAATATATAATTATGAATACGCAATTAGATCGAATCAAGATATAAGTAAATACAATGACTCAAGCTTAAGATACTCTCAAGTTTAGCCATATGAAAATACAAATCAAATCATAAATACTCACGGTAGTTTGGAACGAATCAAATCAGATAGTTGGACCGTAAACCGATCAATAAAATGATTTTAGTTCAGATTTAAAATCAGATTTATGATCAAACCGACTTAAACTAATTTAATTATCTGCGAATTGGCCAACTCAATTTTTTTCAATATTTTAGTTATTTTTCTTTCATAAATAAATTTAATAATATATATTAAAATTATCAATCAAAAAAATATCAATTATATATACATATATAACGTAATTATAACATCTGATTTCACCGGCCTGTTCCAAACAGATTAAACTTGAACTTCAAATTGTCAATTTATTCTTCGATCCAATTTTAACAACATCAGATCTACTACTTCCACATTGGATCTACTGCTTCCACTTTGGTCCAAAATCCAGCCAGATTTGGTGGAAAATAACAACCAAACAAAGAAGACATGTCTGCCTAAATGAACATGACTTTCAATTTAAGAAATAAAAATGCAAAAAAGAATCTGATACCAAAAAACGAAGAACAGAATGTTGAAACACCATTTCATTGGATCGACGAATTTACACATAGAAAGCAAAATCCAAACGAATCTATTTATCGATATTACATTGACCAACTCAAGCCGAGAGGATAATTTCACCGCGCGAACCTGCATCAATAGACCCACAAGAACAGTGGTTATTTTACTTAATAAGATATGGTTGGAAAATTTACTAATAAGTAGGTAAGATTGTTTATCTGAAGTACATTGTTCATAAATCTCTTTGGCTAGCTGTAACATTGAATCAGTATCTTCAGCCAGCCTTGAGATTCTTTCCGCCTCCTTGACTGCTTCGGCGGCCAAAAATGACTTGCTTTCAGCATCAGCAACTCTGTAGGCTGCAGTATCAGCGGCTTCCTTTATTGTCTCATTAGATGCCATAAAACCAGATGCTGGCAATTGCCGTTGTGGCCAGACATCCTTTTGTTTCGGTGCAGGTGATTTTGTCCCCACTGGGCCGTCCTTTTTTATCTTGAAACAATTTTGTACCTGCAGGAGATTGTAAAGAGTTGAGAAATCCACATAGAATCAAGAAAACAAACTTCAAGATCATTCAGCTTAAATATGTAATATTTCTGCTTATGTGCCAAGAGTGCAGAGCAAAAAGGTGGGCCTATAGCCCGTTGGAAGCAGTGGAACAGCTATTTTGGGAGGGTGAGAATCCTGAAAAATGGAAGCTACAGTAATGGTGGGAGTCCTGTGTGTTGTAGAAACTTGGAACGAGATGATGATGAAAAAGAAAAGAGACAATAAGCAAGGGACAACCTATACTTAAAGAATATACCCCACCCCAAGGTCCTTCCAAAAACGAATGGTAGAAGGGTTTTAAATTGCAGTTGCGGTCGTAGTTGCAAAAATTGCGGAGAATTGCGGGAAAATGGGGCCGCAATTGCGGCTTTATTGCGATTGCAGAGACCTCTAAAACCTCAATATTGCAGCCGCAATTGCAGTTGCAGACCAAAATTTAAAACCCAAGGTAGAGCCATTACCCACTTTCAAAGAAATCAGAGGTCTAAAGAATACACATCAGTCAGAAAAGAACTTCCAGAGAGTTGCATAGATTGCTGGGTTGGCATCCCACACATTCGGTTGGAAAACAATGCCTACAACTTATAACCCGGAGCCATTGGGATGAAGTCTCTAGTGGAAAACACCATAGCAATTTGCCAAAGCAATGTTTTTGGACACCATAGTGCGAAAATCAAAACCACCCTCCTCCTTGGACCTACAACAAGTCTCCCAACTAACCAAGCTGAGTAACTCCAATTGGATTCTTGACTAAAGATATGTAGTAAAGAGGGACGCTAGACTAACAAGCCTGAATAAGGGTGACTGTCTACAGCAACAAAATGTCTGAGGGCATGGCAGCTATGGAACTCAGCTTGGGGATAACCTATACCATCCCCACCCCATCCCCCCTTCCCAAGGCCAAAAAAACCCAAAACTAGAAAGAAGGGAATAGAAACAGGGGTAGGGGGAGGCAGGCAGATGCTTACTCTTTAGAAAAATAAAAGATCAACAATCACTGATCAAACATGCATTAAAGCCAAGTCAACCAAGTAACATGCTACAAGGATAAAACTCACCATTAATATCCACAAGTTGAAGTAATAAAAATGAATAACTATAATATACAATATTTCTGTAAAAGCATCATAGAAGATTAATGTACCTTCTCAAGTTTCCCTTGATTAACAAGCCTTCTCAACCTAGTACTTAATGCCCTTCTGAAATTTTGAGGAACCTTATGCTTTTGCTGCAGTATTATATTATATGTGGTTGTTATTACTTATAATGTCTAAAATAAAAGCATACCAGAGAATACTCAATATAAAAGAACAATATGCACAATGTGCAGGGCCTCAAAATATTACTATGAAAGATCGTAAGGGAACAATTATCATTTCTTCAGGTTAAAAATCTTGGGAGGTAATGAATTTATCTTAAATACCCAAAAGTAACATGAAGATGGCAAAATGATATGTAAAGTTACAAGTCAGACAACCTCATGGGCAGCCAAAACTCCACCCAAGATCGTTGAAGCAGAATAATGATAGCATAATTATATCAAGGTAATTGATACGTAAAATCTTTATATTATAATATCAGAAACAGGGCATATTTGAACAAATCTAAAAAATAGCGATAGTAAGAGTGTGTTGTCAAATATAGAAAAAAATTACAAGCAAAAAAGAGCTTCATCTGACCTCGATGAAACTAACAATGGCATTTATGTCAGAACCATTAGTATCTTTGATTGTTGATAGAGCTTCAAAAACCATTGCATTATACCTGGAGAAAAAAAATATCAACAACCCCTCCTACATAATATGATCTTGATTGAGTGATCAAATAAAAAATAAATAAAAAATAGGAAAGGCATATTAAATTAAATTAAAAAGCTGAATCAAATCAAATTTATAACAAATGATCCATTACCGTGGAGGATTTTTGACATCGTGCTCATTTAGAGAAGGATCGTGGATGACAGCATCAGAAGGTACAGTTTGATGAGGTAAAGCAGCATTTTGTAGAGTGACAAGTGGAGCAGGAGCTATGGCTTTGAGTTTGGGAGCCCTAGATTTTTCTTTAGAGCCTTGGGCAGAAGTACTAACACTTAAATTTCGCCATTTATCCTGGAATGGAATGAAAACATACGATACGATTAAATGAATTAAATAATTCTCAAGAATTAAAAAATAATAATAATAAAAAATAAGAAAAGGGTAGGTAACTAACCTTGAGGTCGATGTTGGAACGGGTAGTGAGGAAAGGAGCGAACTCGGGATCTTTGAGAATGTTCTTCCACTTTCCGGGGCCGTGCTTTGCCACTCCAGCCAGCAACGCTTCTTCTTCCTCCGCCGTCCACTTCTGCTTCTGATTTCCCATTTCCCTTTCTTCACTTCACTTTCACAATCAATCTCATCAGATAAACCTCTTCACTCTCTCTCTCTCTCTGTAACCATTCCCTCGCTCCCGCTCGCTTCAATTTTTCCCATATCCATATTAAACTTTAGGGTTTAAGAAACTATAAATAACACTTTGCTTAACGGATTGTGTTTTTGCTTGGAGCGTTGCTATTTGTCACGAAACAGTTTTTACGAAACTGTTCACCAATCACACAATTCCCCTATCTCGATTAAAGTGTAATAAATTAAAAAAATTAAAAAAACAAATAACTTGACAAAACGCATACAATAACACTGCTTGAGTATGTTAATCTTTTTTGGGTACGAGAATAATTTCGCTTGAGTTTTAAAATATTATCATTAAGAGTTTTCTTAACAATTATATTTAATTATGATTTACGTTTTGAACTTATAACTATTCTCATTTCAATTTTCATTATTCACATTTCTTGCATTTAGATATTTATGATAAAATTCTTTAACAAAATTATATATTTTTTTTTATAAGAACCATTCAGTGATCACATCCACAAACGAGATTTACTAATTTAAATTTGAGCTGAGTAGGGGCTCTAGGGGGCGGGAGCTCTTCCAAGAGGTGAAGCTACATACCTAATACTTGAACTCGAGACCTTAATTAAGTTAGAACAACTTACATACCAGTTGATCCAATGCTATGTTGGTAATATTTTATATATTTTATTATGATGTTATATGTGTCAATATATAATATATCTTTTCTTGTAATAGTTACAAATAAATGAAGCAAATAACGGTTTAAAGTAGTATATAAAGAGTTTCTTTATATGATATACCAAGATAGTTATATCATTGAATACTTGAATATGATTTTTAATAAACTTAATTAAAAATGTTAACACTGGAGCACTTTAAGAAGAAGAGTTAGTGGCTCAGGAAACCACTTGTAGAAACTAACCTAAGTTTTACCAAACTTTGCCATCAACATGAGAGCCACCCCATTCCCACTCTAGCATACATGGTGTGACACAATTGGTAGATACTTGAACCCCTTAAGTATGTGGTTAAGAGTTCGATTCATGACTCATATGTACGGAAAAATATCTATTGGGAGAAATCAATCCCTTAAATGAATTTCAGTATTTCAAGAGATTAGTCCCCATAATCGGACGCAGGAGATACCCTGAAGAACCCAAAAAAAAAAAAAGAGGCTTGTCATTGTTGAAACTGTGTACAAAGCCAAATCACATCCTGTATGAATAACAATGATGCAGAGCTTGATGGTTCAGCCATAGTGGACGAGGATTTTGAAGAGTAACTCAGAGTTGGAGAGGTTGGAGACAATCTTCGGAGGAATGGTTATGGTGGCTACATAATTCACAATGACCAGTTTATATGTCCTACATCCTTTTGGACCCAACAGAATTTCTGTTAGGGGTGAGCTACATAATTCACCATGATATTCTGTCGGAAATTACATTACAGGTACGACTGCATGTTGTCCTTCCCTGGTGTATCAATATCATAGTTAGACTTGAGCATACGTAGGCCCGTTAGATTTCCAGGCCTAAAAGGCCCAGCTCGTAAATGCTTATTTGGAACCATGATATTAGGCCTGATTAAATTTGGGTAGGTTTTGGGTTTCGTCAAAATAGCATGGTCCAAATGTATTAATATTCAGAATCTTCACTCTTCAGACCCAAGAGAAAAAAAAAATGTTATATTTGTATTGATAATTATTAATATTTTTTATCTAGCTACTTTTATTTTTAATAGTATCTAGCTGCCAATTTTCTTCCTTTGTTACGCGAAAACACCTTATTTACAAATTAAAAATTATTTACATTTAAATACCATATCTTCAAAAAAATAAATAAATAAAGCAAAACATTTGTTTTTTTCAATAACAAAATAAATCCTTACACTTGGAAGTCATACTCAGGCTAGTATGGATGAGTATTTTTTTTTTAAAAAAATGTGATCAATATTTTTATTCAAAATAAAAGCTCTTTTTTGTTTAGATGTAATATTTGAAAAATACTTTTTTTAATGTTGACAGCTTTTCTATGTGAAAAAAAACTGTAATTTTTAGAAGGTTTCAAAAATTAAGAATGATGATTTTTTTTAAGTACTTCAACATTTATTTTAAAAAGCTCATTCCAACATACTAAAATAAAAAATAAAAAATCCAAACGAACACTCACAACTCTAGTCTTAAGAAGTTGCAATACATAACCATTTAAGAAACTTCTTATTCTCCTAATGTTGTGATCTAAGATAATGTGTGGGGATTTACTTACACCAAGTGTAAGTTTTGACACACTTATACCACTCAATAATTTTTTGTAGAATTAAATTTAATCAATCTAACCGTTGAATCATATGTTATTATTTTAATAATCATGCATAGAAAATTTTAAATAAATCGGACATATATAATTATCTAATCTAATAGTAAACATTTTACTTACATTTTAAAATCATATTATACGTTAAAAGAAAGTAATGTGATGAAGTATCAAATAATTTTTTAATTGTAAAAAATTTTATGGGGTTGATCTATCTTGTGAGAATTTTCAATTCAACGGTTAGATTAGTTAAATTCACATTTTATAAAAAATTGTTAAGTGGTATAAGTGTGTTAAGACTTGTACTTAGTATAAATCGATCACCACCCATAGATAATTATGATATGATATAATATAAATAAATAATTAATATGAATACTATTTCATTATAACTTATATTAATAAATAAATAGTTACGTTATATGAATACTTATTCACTTAATTAATGTCCTTTAAGCATGTGGTTAGATGTTCGATTCTTGACCTATGTGTATGGAAAAACATTTGTTGAGAGATGTTAACCTCTTAAATGAGTCTTAGTATCACAAGAGATTAGTCTCTATAGTCGCGAACGGGATACCATAGGAAACCAAAAAAATTATTCACTTAATTAATTATGAATATTTCAATCAAAAAATAAAATAGTTATGATATAAGAATCAAGTGCATACTAATTGATTGTAACTTGTATTAATATGGTCACTAATTATGTAAATTATCGATCATTTAATAAATAACCTTTTAATTGAAAATAAAATAGTTACTTAAAACTCTTCCATGAAGTGAGTGGTTTGAAAACAATACAATATGAAAAACAAATACTATTAACAGAGTAAAAATGGGAATAGCTGAAAACATCAACAGAAAAATTAAATTTACTTTTGATTAACCTAAAGAATAGCCTATTTAAGTTTGAAAATTAAATACAATTAGGCCAATATAGAGAAAAAGTTAATTTTAAGAAATTAATTAATTAAATTAATTAAACTCACATTTTATAAAAAATTGTTACACAACATAAATGTACAAACTTACTGTTAATATAAGTAGATTCTCCTCACATACATACATATATATATATATGTATGTATGTATGTATGTATGTATATTATAATTTAGCTTTCTATGTTGAAATTACAAAATAGTACAAACTGTTATATAATAACGTGTAATGGGCGGCTGTCTCGCGGAACTCGTGGATGCACCATATGTAATTATTGATCTATGAATTACGCATTTGAAAGTGAAAGGTAAAGCCAAACATAATTTTATATGAGTTTAATTTTAATTTATTGTATTATTTAATTATATATTATCAACTTAATAAAAAATTTTAATTATTATAATAATTATTTTAAAAATTTAATACTTTTAATTATATATTAATATATAATTAAATGATAATATAATTTTTTTTATACTTATAAGTAAAATTAAACCCATTTTATATGATGATGGATGAATATTTTACTCGTTTTTTTCATTTATATATTTACAACTGTCACTCTCAAATGCATACAGCATTATTCACGTTGAATAAAGTCCAGAAGAGACATTATTTATTTTAATATAAAAATAATTTTGTAAGCATATTCGCTTGAATATGTTAACACTTTTAAAAAGTTTGGTTGAGATATAGCTCAGGGATAATTATAATTAAAAAATTCAAAAAATATTATTTATTTAAAACTTACATGTTAATTATTTATTCTAAAAATTTGGTTATTCAATAAATATTTATTTTAAAGATACCAATTAAATTATCACACAATAGTCATATTATTCACCCTAATAGCCTAACTCAAACTAGTTATCAAATTCTTAAACAGTAATAATTTCATTCGCGGTTCTCAATATATATATAATTTGCCCTTATTTAATTGTATAATTATCCTTTCCAGACAGCGTTTTAATAGCATTGTAAGGTAAATTTCTTTTTTAAAAAACGACAATTTATATATTTCAATAACATTGATGTGACATGTAGTTAATTAGATGGTCCGTTTAAATCAAGCTTCTTTACCAAATGCAGTGATATTCTATCCCAAGTTCACAATCCACGCTTTCATTTATTTATTTCTTTTTACAAATCATTTTCATAGATACAATTTTTCATTTATTTTTCGGTAAATAGGTATTTTGAAATCTCACCCACTTTCACTAAAGAGAAAGAAATACTTGGAATGAGATATGTATATAATTTAAATCATTTAAAAAAAGTTACAACAGTATTAAAGTGTTATTCAATAACTTACATGAGAATATATAAAAAATGTGTGAATATAAATTTATCTAAGTATTATTACTCTTTATTATAAAAAAATTGTTGCGCTCCACAAGGTATGCATGTTCCAGCAACCATCTTATTCTTTTGGTAAACTAATTATGATGATTATAAAACTTTACTAATTGTCACAATCAAAATGCATAGAGGATGATGGACAATGAGTAAAATCCAAAAGAGAATTTCCTTTTCTTTTTTGGGTACAGAATTTACTTTTTTCTAATATAAAAATATTTTTAAGTATACAGTTGAACATGCATGTTCAAGCTTCAAAATGTAGCTAGGTTCAAAGATAGACATTAAGCTTAAGGAGGATTATTAAGACTACAAAATATTATTTTATTTTAGATGGAACACATGTTAATTATTTAAATAATAAATATGATTATTTAAAAAAATTTACTTTAAAATATATAGTAAAATATAGCATGATAACATTATCTTAATTACACCAGATAATCAAACTCTAACTTGTTATCAAATCCTTAAACATAAAAAATTTAATTTGCAGTTCCGAAAATATAATTTTCCCATGAGCTTATATGTATTCTTCTTAATTAGAGAGTTTTTATATAAGTATTATAATTTAATTTTAATTTAAAGCTACATTTAAAAAAATTGATCAAATTGATGTAACAAATAACTATGCTTTAAAATTAATAATAAGTATCTATTTTTGTTCTATCAATATTTATATATAAAAGTATGGATTGTAAAAATTTGTTTTGTAAAAAATATATTTATAATTAACAATTGTGATTATACTATTTCCCAAATTACTGAAATATATTTTCATAGAAATTTTGAAATTTTTAATTGTAATTGAAATTTACATTATTGTAGGTGAATAGAAAATTACTCTTCAGGTTTTCCTTATATTTTTAAAATTAATTATCATGCTATTACTCACAAAAGATATTTACTTATAATTAAACAAATTATAAGTATAAAAGTAATTTATGAATGATAAAAAGTTTATATATAAAACAATTAAACCTCAAGGTGCGTATCCAAACCTAACTAGGCTAAGGAGGTGGTCGATTTAGATTAATTTTCATTGCCAAACACAACAATCTGCCCACAAATAATTTTAATAGATAGAGTTGCTCTTCTTTTTATCTTATGCCGTTTGATTAAATAAATGATATTTGTACTCCACATGATTTGCACGTTATTGGTGAAAAATTTGTGTATACGTACAGTAGTCATAAGTAGACAAATTCACAATCATGTAATTATGGATAAAATTCATTTAAAATTTATTGTGAGTCCGAATTATATTGTGAAAGTAATCATTATAAATATTATATTATTATATGGATACATTAATTACATGCAAATACATGTCCACCCTTGCGCTTTCTTTAACTCTAGTAAACTACTTACTGTAGGACTAAACCCTTACTAAGTGTCACAATCAATTGTATGTAGATGTTATCATGTAGTACATTAGGTAAAGTTAAAGAAATTAATTTTAAAAAATAAGCCTTTTCAGTTCTCAGTCGAATATATTTCAATTTAACGTGTATACTGGATCTAAAAATAGATATCAATCATAGGGAGATCTATAATTTAGGTCTAAAAAATATTATTCATATAGAATAAACATATTATTTATTTATTTTAATCAATATTTAATTATTTACAAAATATTCTTTAAGTAATTACCACCATAACTTTTATCCGAATAAGCAAACTGAAGCTTGTTGTTAAATCATTGGGCACAAATAATTTAATTGTGATTTCTAAATTATAATTCTCCCTCAAGTTTATAAGCGACCGTCTAAATCAGAGAGTGCTTTGATCAGAGAGTGCTTTGATTGGGATTGTAAAGAAAAAACAATCGATTAAATCAACCATTTCCTTTATAAAAAATAGTCTAAATCAATCAACGTATAACCATAATTTAAAATTTGATAGTAATAAATTACTGGAGAAGGGGGTTGAATCAAATATTACCAAAACGAAATTTTAGCAGAATTTATACTGGTTTGGCCCAATGTGAAACTTACATCCAGTTCTCAGCAAAACTGAGATTTTTCACTATCAACCAAGTATTATTTGATCCCTCCTAGCCTCTTAACAAGAGGTTGTCGAGACCCGTCAAATAATAAAAATTACCGGTTCAAAAACTAATTTGTAGTATAGAGAATGAACCGAATCGTCTCTCAAGGATCCAAAAAGAACAAAGATTCAATCAGATCAAGATAATTAAAAGGGGGGTTTTGTTGTTGATTAAGAAGAAATTTAAAGTTGTAAACAAATCTAAAGAAACAACAAATCCAAGGAAATTTACCATTCTTGAGTTTTAATCCATCATTGATCACAAGAAATCCACTTAATTGCTAATCATGTTCTTGGCCTTAGATCACATCAAAACGCCTCAACATGATCCAAGAATCTTTTACTAGATAAGCATCTAGGATTTAATTAACCAAAGTTAAATAAAGTAAGCATCATCCAAACATAGATTAACTTAAGATCGGGGATTTAACCAAGCTAAACAATCCATCAAAAAGCTTTGATATATTGTTTAGTCTTTGTGATCCTCTTGAATACATGATAATAAAGCTATTATCACATAAACATTTAAATCAAATTAAGCAATTCAATATAGATCAAAATTAACAGAGGAAGAATAGAAACTTGAATAACAATTAAGCAATATGAATAAGTAAAACAAGATCTCCAAATTAAACATCAAGATGGCTAATCCCTTGGATTGATTATAAAAGCCTTCCATGGATGGGAAAGAAGAACTCATAAAATAAAGAGCAAAAACGAAATTCTAAAGAGAATGGAAAAGAAGAGAAAGAAAACTCTCACAAATACTCAAACTTTCTTTAAACTTACTTAAAATTGAATTCTGATAATACAAAGAGATTGGTTCTATTTATACTAATCCTAAAAGCCAATTTGTACATGTACATAATCTGAATACAAGCTGTAAAAACATGAAAATTGTCAAATATGGAAGCTTGATGCATGGTTGGTGGGTTGGTGCATGGTTGGTGGGTTGGTGTATGGTTGGTGGCTTTTAGTCAACAATTCTTATTCGACTTCTGGCTTCATTTTCATGACCTAGACAGTGCATTTTGGCTTGGAGGTCTCATGAAAGTTGTAGCTAGTTGTCTCCTTGAAATTTTGCAATTGGAATCATGTCATTTGGACGTTTAGAACTCCAGATATGCCAAAAACACTGAACCTATCTCAAGTTAGGTTGGCAGAACGTGTTTCCAAATTCAAACCAACTTGTAGCTTCATTATCATGCCTAAAACGACATCTATTGACTAAATGGTCTTCAGGGAAGTTGGAGATATGGGTCTTATTTTTCCAATGGCCAAGTTCCAGCCCAAGAGGAGGCATATAGCTCACTATGTAGTCTAATATGTGCACACTGCCCAGATTTTCCTGACAGCAAACCCACTCTACATTGCAGGGATATTTTGGACCCTTAGAAGTTTGATCCAGCTCTTGAGTTCTTCATGAAACTTGTAAAGCATTGTCTTAGCTTTCCAAAGACACCAAGATCACCTCAAATGGATCACCGAGTCCCAAGTTATGGCCTAACCAAGGAAGAAAGGTCAAAATGCATTAAAATCCAAAAATTATTCAATATTTGCATTAAAGCCCAATGAAGTCCAACAACATTAAACTCATCTAAAATACTAATATTGGGCACAATAAACATCTAATAAAGCCTAATACAAAGCTAACATAAGTGTTTCAAATTGATTGATCACCTCTCCAAGCTAGATATAAGTAGTTTTGATCTACCCTAACTTTTCCAAGCTAGAAATGAGTAGTTTTGATCAACCCTAACCTCTCAAAGCTATGAAACAACACACTCTCAATGGGCTTTACAAGAAAATAGAGTAAAAACTCTCTCACAAAGAGTTGTATATACAATGATAAACTCAAATACAATTGAAGGATGTTTTTCAGAGAATGATGTCACTAAAGCTGATTTGCTCTGTGTGTGGAATTCTCTGAAATGCATGGCTTTTGTAAGCAGCCTCAAATTTGAACGTTGCAGCAAAAAAAGACGTTACAGTACTGTACCAGCAGTACAAATGCTCAAATTCCAGCTAGTGAGTGCGTAATGACCTTTTTGTCTTTTGTGTCTGTCCTTCCCTTTTTGTTTAGTACTATCCCAGCATCTTGGGGGATATTCTAACGGTTTGGAGGCTTAGAAATCCTTCTAGAATAATTTTACAGCTTGTGACCAAAAACAAAATGCAATAAAATGTTTCTGGGTTTCCAGTATGAGCCAGCTCATCTTGTATTTATGAAGTCAGCTCATCCGAGTTTTCCAGCTTTGTTCCTTGAGCAGACCAATCTTGATCATTAGCATGCTCTTTTCTGTCTAATCAGCAGCTAGTTCAAGTGTGCAGGGAGTGAGTTAGCTCATATTCAATTCATGAGTCAGCTCATCAGCTTGCTTATCTTTGAGAATTTCAGCTTTAGGGTTTTGATAAATCTGTAGAATAGTATTTTAACTAGGATCAAGTGTAAGCAATTTTTGTTACTGATAAAGTAATGTTTGTAATCATCATAAAATAAATGCTAACAAGAAACCTTGGACTAACAAAATTAATATAAAGAGTAGTGGGTTCGAATCAATAATTGCCTATTTTTTTTTTTTAGAAGAAAACTTAGAAAGATGAGAGGTCATGAATTCCAATGTTAGAGTATGTCATAAATTTTAATATGGGCTATCAATGATATTTATAAATGATTAATCAATGAAAGATTTAGTCAAAAAAAAAAAATCAATAAAAGATCACTAACATAAATCAAATCCAAAATTTTGGGGCCACTCATTTGAGTCAACTCTCATTCACAATTAAGGCCGGCTTTATGGTAAAGTTACCAAAACCCTTGCTTTAAGCTTTCAATATTCATAGGCTCCATAATTTTATAATAGTATATTAAATATAATTTAATTAAAAATATATAAAAGTAAAGATAATTAATAAGATATTTATATATTCTCTCACTTCCTTAATTAAGTCTTAATAAATTTTTATTTTTTCTCACTTCTCACATACTTATTAATTCTCAATTATTTCTCTTATTTTTAAAATTTCTATTAAAAATATGCAAATGAAAATGTCAATATAATTAATAAAATTTTCACATATCTTCTTACCTCATTAATTAAGTGCCTAATAAAGTTTTATTTTTTTTCACTTTCCACAAATACAATTTCTATTAGGCTATTACTACTATTTAACAAAAAAAAAAAGTTGAAGTCAGTAAACAATATAATTTGAAAGAATGTTAACTTAATCTTAAATAGTCATTAAAATAGAAGAACTACTTTGATATATATGATTTATATTTATTTTTAGAGTTAATTCTTTTTAAAAAAATATATAATTGAAAGAAAAATTCAGTTGACATATTAAATTAAACCATATAGAAAGACTTATTTCTCTTCCCAATGCATAATTTCTTTTAGACTAATATTATTAATTTTAGTAAGTGTTATTACAGGAAAATGAATTTTTTAAAAATTAAAACTAAGAAATTTTTATTTAAGATTAACAATGTATTAAGAGAGATTACAAAATTAACTATATTATCAATTAAAAAATATATTGAAAGAATTTGACAGTTTAATTAAGAGTTTTACCTCTAAAAAAGTTAGAAGAATAAAAGTTTAATAACTTTTTCTTTTGTAAAGTTTAATTAAAAAAATCTTATTTTAATATTTAGCTTTAGGCCTCACTATATGTTGAGCCGTACCTGTTCACAATAATTGCTTATTCTTAATTAGTCCACAATCAACCCATTTGTCCTTCTTTCGTTTAGGATAAATTACACAGGGCAAATGACCAATTTACTCTTATGTTTGAGAAATGACTCTACCTCTCTTAATTCGATTAATGTATGAATAAAAATGTCCAAGGGTGCCATTAGACAATTTTTAATAGGGTGTTAACGGATTTGTTTGGATCAGTTTTGAGAGGTAAAGTCATTCAAATCAAACTAATCAGTTTTCTCATATAGACAATTAATCGACTTGGTTCAAATTTAGAAACCAAATTGATATTAATCGGTATGATTTAGATTGGTTTTTTGATTTTTGACCATTTTAAAAAAATAATCTTATTCCTTTGTTTTTTTATGGCCCAAAGATAATTTAGTCTATTTATACAATAAATAACATATTTACCCATTTAAAACAAACAACAACAACTCATTTAAACAAAAATTAACAATCTTCTAATATAATGATCAAATACAATCATAATCAAACTTTTAGTATAATAGTCAAGTACAATCATATAATAAAAATCTAAAATTTCAAACTAATTTTCAGCTACATAAACCAAAACTTCTAGCCATAATTACCAAAGAAAGCAACTATCAAGTGAGCATATACCTTAAATGATAAATGTCATTTTAAAATCATTAATATAAATAATTTTAACAAGATAAGAAAGTAAAGCTTTTAAGATATTCAACAACACGTACCAAGTTATTTAAAATATGTATATATATGATATTCTAATCGGTTTGGTTTGGATTGGTTCGATTTTAAAAATTGGAACCGAAAACCGATCCAAACCGATCGGTTTCTAAAAAAAAAAACCAAACTAAATCAAAAAAGTTCAATTTTAATCGGTTTTCAATTTTTTCGGTTCGATTTTTCAGTTTAGTTTGGATTTGAACACCCCTAATTTTTACACCTTCAAATAATCTTTTTTTTTTTTTTGGCACC
Organism: Styphnolobium japonicum; assembly: GCA_023212625.1. Taxonomy (NCBI): domain Eukaryota; kingdom Viridiplantae; phylum Streptophyta; class Magnoliopsida; order Fabales; family Fabaceae; genus Styphnolobium; species Styphnolobium japonicum. Next base: position 3,837,499 of record JALBWW010000007.1, on the reverse strand, counting down.
TATTGAATAAACCTTCGCCTCGGGGACACTATTATTACCTTGTACTTAAGCATTCATTGATCATAATCATTTAGTCTGAATCTTTACTTCCTTAGCTATTTTGTAAACTTTTTAGCTATTTTCAATAACCCTTCTAAGGGTATGATCATTGTAAGTTGAAATGTTAAAAGATAAAATATTTCTTAAGGATATTAAATGGATAAATGAGCAATTATTGTAAAAGGGTGCATGAGTTCACCGGTTTGATCCATTGAACAGAAAAAAAGCAGTTAACGGGGTGCGACTACGCAAAAAATTTCTTCCTTTTGTATACCATAAAACTGTTTCAATTTTCAAATTCAACTACATTGTGAAAAGGATTAAGTTGAAGCAAATTAAAACATACAATAAATTAATTAAACCAGTTCTAAACAATGTGCTTGGTGTGTACGTATTTTTTCCGTTTGAAATAATTAAACATATCCATGCAAAAATAGAAGTAAAAAATCACATAGTTATATGTAAAAAAAAGTAAGAGTTACTGTAATTAAATTTAGAATCTATATGAATAAATATTAATTAAACTAGTAACTTCTAAATATTCAGGTCATAGTTTGAAAGAAAAGAAGAGAAGAATTTCATAAAGTAACCTAAAGAGAAATATCCATCAAGTCAACAGAGTTTTTATTTCAAAATGTATTGTGAAATTAAATAGCAGCTAATAATTTTAAGTGTTTGTTCTTATTGCAATAATCTTAAGTTTATCACTTAATTTCAAGCAAATAAAAATGGGTGAGTTGGGGAGTTGTTACCGCAAATGAATCTCGAGTTTTAATTTTCTTCATCAATTATTAAAAATTCTTAAAACTTTGGCGAGATCAACTTAAATCCATAATTTATTCGTCTAAAGAAAGAATCTGGAAAAAACAGTAAAAGATGTTCCAAGATGTTCCAGGACTCTCAGCCCCAGCATATTGCATATTTAGCACCGTACAAACACGACTACTTTTATTATTGCCAAACATGAAAGCATACAAGCACAAGTGATAATTATACATAAGTAGACGAAGGAATTTGGATTCCTTCTCTTCCATAATTTATTTAAAGCCACAATACTTCAGATTCATAAACACACACACTTTTAGATAGAGATACTGTTGGGAATTCCTCTGAAAGTTAGTCCCTCCTCACTTGAAGGATAAAGCAAAGTGTAAGGCATACTGACTGGCCCAACTCGGTTTCTCAATGTCTCATTGTCGTTCCTCTGTATGAGTTCTCCCTCAATTTCTGCCAGCTTTTTTCCAAACTTCTTGAAGGCCTCTAATGCATTTGCATCAGAAGTCCAATATTCAGCACTGTCTCTCTGTCCCAGGTAGTACTCATCAGAAGCATGCCTTGACAAGATTTCTATAACTGAAAGGTCAATAAGAGTTTGAAACTTTGGTGTAATTGTTCTCAAGTAAGCCTTCTGAGGGTTTGTGACCAGCTCATCGTACTCGGCGCTTCCTTTCTCAGGCATGAATCTCCTGCTAAGAGTTGGGCGGTTTAAGATGAAACCTCCATATGGATACTGTCCAAAATTAACAGCTGCATGAAGGGCAGAAGCAGTCCATATGATAGTAGTGCTAGCTTCAATAAGCTCTTCACGAGTTTGCAGTTTAGGCCACCATGGCTCATCTTTCTTGTCACCATGACCCACCTCTACAAGTTCTTTCCACCAAGATTGGAGTTCAGAGTCTTGCTTAATTGTGTCATCTGACGGGTAATATATGGAGACATAGTCTTGGACCCATGTCTTAATAGCACCCCAAATGTCTAGCCCATCAACAGCATAAGGGTAGTCCTCTATCACAAGGCGAAGACCATGGGGGGAAGCTGGATCCTCGACTGCTATTCCTCTGGATTACAATTTACAAAGATGAAGATAAACATTAACATCAACAGTGTTTTCAAATTCATGCATTTTTTTTTTTGTTTTCATTAATGATCAACTAAGCTTACAATCTTTATTTTTCTTACAGGAGTATAATTGTAAGGATTACCTCTTGATAAGATCATTAGGTAGTGCTTGCTCTGGAAAAACCCAATCCTTGTAAATTATAGAAGACATTTCCATAGCATACCCTCCCCACAAGAATGTTTTTTCTATAATACCATCTGCGTTCACTAGGGCTTGCCTAGCAAGGGCATTTATATTCATGGTATCACGATAGTGAGGATGTAAAAGTTTATAAATAGGGTGAAGCACACTGAGCTGCCTGTTTGTTGCTATGACGAATGGCTCAACAACTGCATGAGTATTTAACCTGTAATCCATGAAAAGATATTAATAATCAATTCATAGACACATAACTAAATTTATTTGTATTTCTCATTGACAAATTGTATACCAGTGGCTGACAAGTTGATGATAGCAAGAGTCATTTACGATTACATAAGCCTTGGCCAGTAGCCAAATAGAACTTTCAACACCTTCTGCTGCAGGCAAGTAGACATTACTAACAGCACCAAATTGATCTCCCTGAGGATGTGGCAAACTTAACTCAATGGCTAACGGCTTTAAAGTTCCATCACTTTTCAAGAAAAGGATGGTTCTGGAAGCGTAAGCCTTTGTGGAAGTTGAGTTTATTCGCCTTAAATATGGAATTATTGCGTCATGGTGATCTAGTAGGAATAATTTCTTGTTCTGGATAGCCTGCTCAGCCAAATTTAATTTAGTCAATTTTATTCATTGGCACTGAAAAGCAATAGCAGAATTATTCAAATTAATATTTTATTATGAAACACAAAATTATAACTTTACCTCATCTGCAGTGAGCCCATCTAAGTTAAGCTCTATCTGTTCTTGGGTTATTGTGCTAGTATGATCACCATAGACTCCGCTATCTAGCTTACTTTTTGGAGGAAACTCCTGCAATTAATTTAGGATAATTATGAGGAGTGATGTTAAACAATGATTCTCCATTAGGCAATCAAGATTGTGAATAGCAAATTTAAAATGGTATGAAAATCAAATCTTATAGTTGCATGTAGTTGCTTAACAATGAACTCTGAAGCTTACTTGAAGACTACGAATTAAGCCAGGATTTACACCAGCAATAATCTCTCGTGCAAACTCTTCATCAGTCATCCATGCAGACTTGCTCACTGCTCAAAATAATAAAGAATAACCATTGTCAAATAGGAATAGTTCAAAAGATCCATTAGCTTTCCATCCTGTTGAATGTAAAATAATTATAGCATATTACTAGCAAGTACCATTTTAGATACAAGTGGTACAATAGGTTTACGATACCTTGAATCACTTTAGGCAGTGGAAACTTGAGGAACTGTTCACCATCAGTTCGGAAGATTTCCTTTAGCACTGGTAAAGGACTAATTTGACTAAGTATATCTGTAGGCAGCTTAATTCCTCCTTCATAGAGATCAAGCACTTCATCAAAGCTATCAAACTCATTTGGCGTGAAATTTATATCAAATACAGATTGTAACGCAGGGATTACATCCTGGGATATAGACTTAAGTCCATAAGTAAGAAAGTCTGACGATTTCAAGTGACCAAAAGCTTCATCTCTTGGGATATAAACATTACTGCTCCGACTTTCACTGTTAGGATCTGTTAAGATAATAGCATAATACATATAAGCAACAACAACAACATGCTTTTTTTCTTGTCCTGAAAAATTGCCATATGTCACTTAAAACATCCTTTAATTTTCAAGCAATTGTGGTTGTATCATTCACCCAATTTAATTAGGCAACTCTCTTGAATATGTTCATCAATCCTTCCAATTAAAATAATGAAACTTCACTTGTAAATATTACAACAAAATAATTTAAAACAGACAATTGAACCTATGATAGAATATAAAAAACAGAAAACCTTAACCTGTTTTTGTTGGTTTTCTGCCTGTTCTTCCCCTACGAGGGTAAGGATAGGTGCTAGATCCTCCAAGAACTGGACGAGCATACTTTGCACCACGATCTGGATCGCCCAAATCATTGTAGGTATCATAATCATATATCCTTTCCCATTCCTGGCGCTCCCCTGTTCCATCTCCTCTTAAATTCTTCAATTCTTCTTCTCTGTACTTGACTAGTGGAGTTGGTGTTTTACTTGGTAGATATGTCTGCAATATATTTCATGAAATTTCTATTGATGGTAGAGTTCAAGAAATTTTAGAATGAACAACACTGATAATTGAAAGGGAAAAATATACCTGCATATACTATGTCAAATATTTATAGAATTAGACCATTAAAAAAAGTTATACTGGAGCCCATAGGATTGTAGAATAGTATGTGAGGAGTTTTTGAGTGTAAATATGTGCAAGTAACATCACTCTGTAGAATAGTATAATTTAAATATTTAAATTCCATATACTACTTGCTAGGTAAATAGCTTACATTGTTGGCAAAGAAAATACGATCACTTTGATATTTTTTGTAATTGCAAACCCATGAGTTGCAGACAAAGTGGATGGTTCCTTGGTTAGGAATGTCTTCAAGAGTCAAACTCACAAGGAAGAACTCAGCTGACATAAAGTTCTTTATATAAAATGCTCCAGGAATTCCAAAGTTACTATCCCATTCAAAATGAATATTGAATGCGGATTGGCTGGCTCCCAAGGTTGGCAAGTTGTTAATAATACCTTCTAAATAAGCCGGGTTTCCAAGTTTTCCTTTCCCGTTTGCTGCAAAAAATTTATGCATAAAATTCAAAGTTAGTGAAGCAGAATTTTGGTTAGGGTAATTTCAAAGGAACAAGTTCCATATCAATTTATCACCTAAAATAATTAAAGAGTTCACTTTGAAATTTGACAGGTTTAAACTTGAGCATGACCTCTTGAGTGGAAGGTTCATTTATTTCTCTAAATTTTAGTTTGCTATCCCTTAAAATTGAGGGTGAAAATTTTAAGAATAAGTGTGTTTGGAGTAACTGTGAAAAAAAATTATGTATATAATCGATTTTTAAGAAAATCAATTATGAGAAATTAATTTATGTTTAGATATGTTAATTCATAATCTATTTTAAGATAAAAAATTTTCTTTTGATTGTATAAAAAAATCTCTTTTATGTATTAAATTACCAAAAGATATATGGAATGATTATAAAAGTTATTTGATTGAGGACAAATAAGTATTTATCTCTCAAAGCTTCTAAAATGATTAGAAATTAAATAATTAAAAGTTTAAAATAAAAATTTTTCAAAAAAAGTTGCTTTTAATTAATTAAAAAATCTTAATTTATAATTAATTTTATACACTTTAAACAAATAAAGAAAATTTCAAATAAAAATTTTAATTGAAAAAAGCAATTATTTCAAAAAAATAATCAAATCCAAACATGCTCTAAGTTTTGCATATAATTTTTTTTTATATAAAACGTACTCTTAAATCTTTACCCTTATATTTTAAGGGATACCAAACTTCCTCTTTATATTAAAATGGTGATTTGAGCATGACCACTAGAACCAAGTGGAAGATTTAATTTCCCTTAATATTAGAAATTAAGTTGATTTTGTGATTATGATTGTTAAAGCAATACTACTCACAATTATTTATACATTCTGCTCAAATGATTTCAGACCATTATTTTAAAATGGAATCGTTTGATGATTTCGACGGCATGCACACTCGCAAGAGTTATACAATATATATATATATATATATATATATATATATATATATATATATATATATATATATAACGTTATAGTTGTCGGCTATCAACACGACGTGCAAATACATCACTTTGATGTACAAACGAACAAAAATTATAGGCATATGCTTTCAGTCGAAAATATACTAGAGCTTAATAATTGCATATAGCTGACGAAAGTCTATGCATTCTTACGAATTTTTTTTTAGCCAAATATATATCTTTTAAGAAAGTTACATATGCAAATTTTTTTAAGGAAAAGAAAAAAGCATTTTGTAGTTCCATCAACCAAAGGTTAACATCTTACTTCGAAACTTTAAGAAGAAGAAGAAGGAGGAGGAGGTGAGGAATTATAGAGTTGTGCACGAAGGAGGTGAGTGAAAGAACTAACCATCTGCACTAGTAGCACTAATCAACTGGAGGGAGACCGATCGGCCCAAGAAGGAAGTAAGGGTATCTACTATTGAGAATACTCCGCCGAGACCTCCGTCGATAATCCTCTCAGGACTAGTTAAGCTGTTGATGTCCAACACATTCTTCGTCATCAGCACCACTGTGCCTTTGATCTTTTTGTCCCCAAAGATTCTGAAGCCTGACATCTTTACTTCTCCAAGAGCAAAGCAACACTACTTTGGCAAAGGTTAGAAAAGCTTGTGACTTGTGAGGAAGCCAAGCTAAGTTCGGTGGGTATTTATAGGGATGGAAGAAGAACAATAAACGTGAAAAGAATTAATTACTCTTAAGTTCAGAGGTTTGATCTTGTCTAAGGTACTCACGCCATGTGCTAAATGTGAATGGTAAAAAGACAAAGACATCATGTTTAAACAAAGAGGAGATAATATTTGATTAATTACAACTTTCCTCTTCCTCTTAGTTATGTGCAATGTTAATATTGTTGAGTAATGTAACTCGTTTTCTTTTTCTCAACAGCGCAATAGAAGATGCTTTATGTACGAGTATCGTCACTCGTATCCATACTTTTTTTTATTCAAAAGCTACAGTTATATTTTTAATACCATTAATTAATTTAACTAAGTCACTCAGTTGACAGAAGACTAGAAACTAATATAATCTTTATCGATAGTATTTATAAAAATGAATTATACGGATTCGAAATTAGTGACTCAGTTGATATAACTAGATGTGACTTCCCACAGACCATTAATTTGGCTATTTGTCTTGTGATTTGTGAGTAAGAGAATAGCATTATCTTTTACACATGTAAAAGTAGAGATATGCATATATGGGTTAGAATTAAACCCAAAACAACCTGTTATTTTTTGTTTACACTCCTTAAATCATACCAACCCCCATCACAAAAAAGTTTAAAACTAACATAAACCATAAAAAGGTCAGGTTGGGTAGGTTAATTAATTGCTTGGGTTGAGTTTTTATGTGGACATTTTGTGATGTTTAATTATATATGTGAGACTAATATTTATTCTAGATTAAATTGTACATACGACCGCGCGCGCGCATATATATATATATATATATATATATATATATATATATATATATATGGGTTAAGATTTTACTAATATAAAGTCAAACCAAATCAAAACATTTTTAAAAGATCTAACCCAATCAATCCAAATATTATTAAAAGCTGAACTAGAACCATGAATTTTGTTGAGTTGCTTATTCAAGTTGGTTTGAGATCAACCTTACTTATAAATATACACTACTTTTCAAACCTGCACATAATCACACACACACACACATATATGGACTGTATCTGGGTTAAGATTTTACTAATCTAAAGTCAAACCAAATCAAAACATTTTAAAAATTTCTAACCCTATCAATCCAAATATTATTAAAAGCTTAACTATAACCATGAATTTTGTTGAGTTGCTTATTCATGTTGGTTTGAGATCAACCTTACTTAAAAATACACACTACTTTTCAAACTTGCACATAATCACATATAGTAACACATGAATTTAACTAGACTCATTTAAAAATTTTCTGAATTTACTCTGTATCCATTTTAACATATTGGTATGTTCTACGGCTATACTTATTTCAAAAGGTGATAAATTTAGATTAACAATATTACTTTCCTTTATTTAGTACAATGAAAATATTAAAAGATGAAAAATATAATGTGATGCATTTTTACCCTAGACCCATAAATTTTACTTTTGCCACACTTCCTACTTCCCACCTTAATGTGAAAATAAGCTCGCCTGCCTAAAAATAGTCTTCTCGTGTGTAGTTGCATGAAAAATGAAAATAATGTGTGATTGCGATCGGAATTATATTCAATTGGCCACGTTTATTTTCATCATTATCATCAACTTAATTAGCGGTAGGGGTATTTTTTTTCTGCAAAACGATAATTGAAAATTGTACGAAGTCAAAAAGAAAACCAATAAGATGTTGGTTTTGGTTCTGCCCGATATAGTGGACATCTTTTTCTATCTCACCGGATGGTATTTTGGTTTTTTTAATTTTTATTTTTAATAATACTTAAACTCACATAATATTTTATTTCTATTTAAGTCAGAAAATGAAATTATTTTATTTTTTTGAAACATTTAAGTAATAAAATTTCATTAAAATACTCTTATGAAGTCATTTTAAAACTAATAAAATCTTATCTAAAAATAACAATATCTCAAGAAAGATTAAGTATATTTGTTAAATTATCAGTAGAAAAATAAAGAAACTAATTATAAAAATGTAATTAGTAACTTTGTATTTCAAAAAGTTAGAAAAATAAATTTTAAATAAAAAGTTATATTAATTTTATTAATTAAATTAAAGGACTTATATTTAAGTTTAGCTTTAGGCTACTAATTCTCTTGAGTCGCCCATTAAAATTGTCAATTTTTATAAGTATTTTTTTACAAATTTAAACTTTTGATATTATAAAAAAAATTCTTAATTGATGAACTTAAACTTATTTATCACTTAATTACTTCTTGTGAGTTATGCTCAATGAAGTGCTTGAATACGGAGACAAAAATCTGGCACCTCTGAATTGCCAAAGTAGATGGAGATATCACAATTCAAATCCATATAACAACTTTATGTCTAGCAGATATTTTTATAATAGCAAAATCCTTTTTTCTTTCTTACCACTGAAAAAATGTTTTATTTTATTGTGGAGATCTCTACAATTTCACGTTTAAGAATATGAAGAGAGCAAAACCATCCAAAAAAAGTGTTAGATAAAAGAAATATCATAAATGAAAATCTTAAATCAAGAAAATGGTGGAGTTACCATCCTGCAATCCAATCAATCATAATAAAATCCGATCTACCACAAGCTGAACTAATCTAAGTCAAAGAATGAAGAAAAATAAACAAAACAAAGAAAAGAGCTTGGTGCTCTCGCCATAAGAAAGGTAGCAGCTAGATGGTGGAATGCCAACGAGCTTGTAACTTTATTATTGTAGCTTAATTGACACCGATTTAAATTTTTAACACTTAGATGATGTGAATGTCAAATGTTCGGTCTTCAATTAGGTGTTTCTCCCTTTCCTACCTTGCACCTCCTATGTAATAAGAAGAAAAAAATTTAGAGAGTGGAATGTTTTTGTAAATCTCTTCATTCTAGAGTAATATGCATAATTTGTTGGGAACAAAAATGATTTAAGTTTTTTTTTTTTAATCAAATTATGCATAACATTGTAATTTATATATTTTTTTTAAAATCAGTAGGACATTGGGAGAAAAAATGAGTATTTATGAACAACCTCAAAAGGTCTTGATTTCAGTTAAGTGATGAATTTTGCTCAAGAGAAATATATTTCACTATCATATTAGCACAAATGTGTTCTGTATAGTATTTATGAATCACCCTTTGCTACCTTCATTGTATATCATCATAGGAGTCATTGCCATCATAATAATCTATCTATCTATATTTGTATCTATCTATCTATATATAAAACTTAACACCATGAGATAATCTTTTGATATGTATACATGTTAAACCTTGGTGAAACTTTAATTATGCACAAGTTTAATTGTCAAAATTAATTATACACGAGTTTGATAATTTGTTTATTATTACATTCTTACTGTGAGTAATTGAAAGAGTTCTTAATATTTGATGTACAACATATTTGGTATTGAAAATATTGCCAGAATATGTTCTAAAAGGACGAATATATGTCACTTTGTGTGAATGTTTTATCTTTAATAAAAATAATAGGAAATAGACAAATGTGTCTTTATGGCTTTTAGATTGCTCAACATTCAAAGTAATTGTAAAGGACTTGGAGAAAGGAAGTAAATTTGGGTCGTAGTGAGATGCATACAAAAATATATTTAATTTCTTTATTCTTTAATCATGCCCTTCCATATGATCACAAATTTGTATATGTATTTGTCATATCGATGATCTTTATTTAGTTCAAATGAGTAACTATTTAAAATTAAAAACTAGCATAAGGCATGTATAATCTTTATGTCAGATTATAAGATATAAAGTTATGTATAATTATGTTCTTATGCTATTATTTTCCAATTTGAATAAAATTTACGTTAATACTAGCTGATTTGATTTAACACAGAGAATAACATGAGAGTCAAATGTGTCTTAAAAATAATGCAATCATGTTTAAGTACTTTGTTTTTACATAATCATATTCAGTCACTTAATGTAGTTATGTATTGTAATTGAAAAAAAAATGTTGCTTCTTATATACAAAATTATAATTGAATGTATACTTTACATAAAAATGTTTTTAGTTAATTTACATAATATTATTATTTTATTAATATTTGAATAAATGAAATTATTAACTTCTTGAAATATTTTAATAATTATCATAAAAATAATTAATTTAAAGAAATATTAAAATAATTAAATTCAATTTTTCAAACAAAATTGTCATTAATTTTTCAAATCATTTTATATATCATATAAAATATTTAATTATTTACTAATTGTATTTTGTTTCATTGTATCAGAGTGCACATCAATATTTTATCATAGTCAATATATTAATTATTTATAGTTGTGCTTATGTAAAAAATTTCTTCTTTAAGTCATAGCATGTACTTTTTAAATTGAGATTTCTCATTTAAACTTAACATTTTATCAAAAAATGATCTCTTATATTTTATATAATTTTTTTAAAAAATACAGATAAATAATATTTGATAATTATAATGATTATATATACATAACTAATAGTATTTAATATTATGTTATATTTTTTAGAGTAAACACTTATGTTAGTCCTCCAAATATACAAGTGACATCAGTTTAGTTTTTTAATAATTTTAACATCACATTGGTTCTTGTGGATGACTAATTTAATATAAAATATGTCATTGAATGACTAATTTGATACTAGAAAATAACATTAAAAGACTAATTTAATGTCAAAAATTAACATCAAAAAATTATTTTAATATATTTATTATTATTAAAGAACCTAAATAGTGACATTTATATTTTTAAAAGACTAAAATAAATATTTACTTTAATTTTTTATACTCTAAGTAATGCTCGGATTCTTTATAATTTCACCGTGTCATCTTTTTACTTTTAATGTGTTCATGAACGTTTCAAACTTTTCATAATTTAGATTTTATCTTGTAGTGACCTATCACATATCGCATATAGAGAAAGAACTTTTCTTCTTTGGTTGTTATTTTAAAATGTAAATCAACATTGTAAAATATTTCACTATCATATTAGCACAAATGTGTTCTGTAGTATTTATGAATCTCCGTTTGCTACCTTCATCGCATATCATTATAGGAGTCATTGCCATCATAAAAATTTATATATAATTCACTGTGTCTTCTTTTTTACTTTTGAGGGTGTTCATGAACCTTTCCAACTTTCAATAATTTAGATTTTATCTTGTAGTGACCTATCACATAGCATATAAAGAAAGAACTTTTCTTCTTTCGTTGTTACGTGACAATGTAATCAAATAATCAAATAACTATCTTGTCGTGAACTATCTTGTAGTGAGTCTAGTGACCTTTCCAACTTTTCTCCTTTTAAGCTCAATATAATCAAATAACTATATATAAAAATTCTTGCATTTTTATGAAATTAATACATATAATCAATCAATGTTTTATTTTACTAACCACAGCACTTCAAATGTAAGAATACGAAACTTATAATTATATGAAAATGCATTCACGAGAGATTTTAGTCTCAAATTCATAGTATATATAGTATACGATTTATCAATATAAGATTATGAAGAATTTTAAATATTTTTCAAGCTATGGTATTCTTGCATAAACCATACTAAAAATGATTTTATTTTTAAAAAAATATTAAAATGTTCTAATTTTTCTCTCCAATCAAAAAAAGATATTTTTCATATCTTAAAACAAAAATAAATAGAAATAAGATAAAAAAAGAAATAAGAGGGTAAAAATAATGGGAAAAAGAAAGGGAAAAAAGAAGAAGAGAGAGAAAATAATAAAAAGAAGAAAACAAATCTCTGGCCATTGATGGCCCAATCGAAACAGCCCACGGTTCCTAGCCAATGACACAGGGACACAGGGACACAGGAGAGAGGGTACTGAACTCCTCCTGATCTTCGATCCCACCATCAACCTAGCAGCGAAGAAAGATCCTAAGAAGCTGCCCTTGTGAGTAATTAATTGGGTATTTCATAGGTGGTGAAATTGGGCTATCAGGAAATGTGATTCATGATCTTTTTCCTCTTTGTATCACCAACTCCTCAGGTAAACTTTCACGTGTTACTTGCTCATTCTTGCATGTTTTTGCTATGTATGATTTAGACATTTTTTTGTTTGTGTGGAAATCTCAGTGGTGGGTTGTTGTTTTAGTACTATTTGAAATATTTGCTGATACCTGACGCTGGATCAACAAGTCCAAAAAGAGCAGCATGTCACATCCCAGCTTGTTATCTCTTTTGTTTGTGCCTAGGAATGTTTTTCATGGTTGAAGTAGTGATTGCGTAAATGACTGGCAGGAAATAAGGAGTTTGAACTTTGAACTACTTCATTTATTTATTTGTGATAGGAGAGTCTGAATGAGATGAAAGAAATATTTTCATGTGTAAGGCTACCGTATTAGGATTTTGTTACCAATTGTGGTTAATGTAGCAGGTTAAGACGGTACAAATTTATTTTGGGAGCCCACAAGGTTCTTTTTCAAGATTGTCTGATCTCCTTTTAGTTTTCCACATACCACCAAATAGCATGCTGTTGCTTTCAAAATAAATATCAAAGAAAATGGCCATACATACTAAGCTTTAGTTTCTTCATTACTTTCGGACCGAAATCGAGTCAGCCCGCTTACTTTCGAGTCAAAATTGGGTGGCTCGATTACTTTTGGACTAAATATGGGTAAACCTGATTACTTTCTAGTTAAAATTGGGCAACCTGATTATTTTCAGGCTGAAATGGAGCCAGCCCGATTACATTTGGGCTGAAATCTGGCCAGCTTTATTTATTACTTTCGGGCCGAAATCGGGCCAGGCCGATTACTTTTTATATGCCAACGACTTGTGGAGCTTTTTCTGTTAGTTAATCTGCTCTTTACAATTTACACTGTCCTCTGGTAGCATTTATTTGATGCCATCTGACCTTTTGTGTGTCTCGCTTCTTGAGAACTCATGGGTGACTTCATCCATTTTTCTGACTTCTGTACTCTATTTTTGTACAATTTTTTGCTGACTATAAATTCATTTTGGTAGGCATCCGTCAGCTACGGTTCTTAAACCTGCTCTTCGGTCTTCAGGAAATGTTGTTACCGGTGATTATGCTCGGACTCACTCAGGTAGAATAGAAAGAAAGATGTATTATATTATCTTCTAACTCTTATGAAAGTGCTTTTGCTATATTATTTTTTATAGTTATATGAGCTAGGTATTACTATGTATCTAGGCCTAGGAGCCTAATTAATTAGATTTTTTTGTCATTATTATATTTTGTTTATAGACAACAAAAGGTTGTAGAACATGTTGGTACATAAAAATGACTCATATTGAGACAAATTTTTTTTTGTCCCTTTATCTTTTTTTTTTGGCATTCTAAACTAAATTTATTTATTTATTTATTTTACCCCTTAAATTCGTTTCAACTAAATAAGCCATGTATTTCCAGTTTGTAATTGACAACCGAGTATTCCTCTGTCTTCACCAACTTCGTACACAAAATCACAATAAATAAGCATCAAGAAAAAGCTTGTTGGACAATTTCAAATATCACCTCTGGGAATAAAGCTCAAGTGCTGGTAAGGAGTATGGATTTCTTAATCTATCTTGCTCTTGTGGTAAGTAAGGAGGTTGGACTTTGAACTTTTTTTAATTTATCTGTAGAATCCTCAAAAGAGTCAAAACTATAATCTTTTTTCCCATTCTTTATTTTGGTTGCATGATAATGGTCAGTTATCATTGGCTTCATGTGATTTATTAAGTTGAAGGTTTGTTGAAATATGTCCATGGTATCTACCTATTCATTCTTTTCCTGCAAGGGTTGGGTGCTGGAGAATGTATTGTCTGGCCATTTAAATTACTGGGGATTAACCGTGGTTGATATGAAATTGTTAATGCAGTGGCTGCTGGGACTTGGCCATTAATAACTAACTTAGCTGACTCATCACCATACATGACTGACAATTTTTTATTCGTTTTGTTCCTTGACTAGTTACTTGGAAAGTAACCTAGGCATCACACCTAGGCCTAGGGCTCCTATTGCACCACCAAGAAGATAGCAATTTGCTTCTGTTATTCATAAAACTGATCATTAGTCTCAGAGAAATCATTATAGCCATTTAAATATACTACCTATAAATTATCAAAAGGGATAGGAATGGACTCCTAATCTTACATGGATTTGGACTACCTACTACTACCAAATCCATAAGGAAATTAGAACTTGGATATTAGAACAAGACCCAATAACACAAACCCAAGCCCAACTACAGCTCATAGCTGAGAATGCAAAAACTACTTAAGTACCCTCCGGACTGAATATATGAAATTAATTAAAGCAACAGCTTTGATCATATCCTAATAGCCCTAAATAATTATGATCTTGTAGGATATAGAATTATTACATTCAGCCTCTGAATCATAAGTAAACTAGAATATTGAGACAATTTGATCTTTAAACTTAGACTTTCTTGATGCTAGTGCGTCTTGATTCTCCTATATATAATTATAAGTTCAGTTGTAGGAAACCCATCTTCATCTTATACTGGACAGCTTCTAGGTTCCACTTCTGCTAGTTATGGAGTTTTGGTTTTGTTTCCTTTCCTGTAGAAAGGGTTTGATTTGTTTGAGTGATGACGGATGGAAGGAACTCTTTGATCTCAAGGAAAACTATTGGCTTACATTCTCTAAATTAGTGTATGAAAGATGAGTCATGTCTGGTACAAGAGATTTTGGTACTGCTTTTAAGGACGGCGATGTATGGGGCATCTCTTTCTGTACTAATCCCCAGACCTGCAAGTTTCAGAATGTTGACAACAAAAGTCAATTTTTTAAAAAAAAATGATGAACTGAAAAAACGTACGTATCTAGATACATCACCTTAAGGGCGATGTAATGGATGAGCACAGTAATTCATGGATATAATATAGATAAGGCCAATTACTGAAAAATAATACTTGTAATCCAATCCATTTCATTTTTCTCTCATATTGCTATCATTATCATACCCTTAATAATCAACACTGGTACTCTCTTCAATCTTATAATTTTCTTAGTGTACAAAATTCATATACAGATCAGATTATGTTTACTAATTGGAGTACACCAGATAAGGAAGAAGTGCTTTTAAAGTTTCATTCAGGCACATGGTTTATCAGGAAGAGGAAAGAAAATTGGCATTATTAAGAAATTCTAAAGGTTTTACAATAAGTGAAAGATGCAGTTCATGTAAGCTAGCAAAAATGAGCAAATCATGGAATGCAAAATCTTGGATCCCCCCCCCCCCCTTAAGAATATGTTATAACTTGAGCTTTACGTCTGTAGTAATAGACTGCCCAAAACTGTTCCATCGGTGTTTGAACTCAGGTCCTATATATTCATGGATTCAGATAATTTCACTAATGTCAAACTCGCAAGTATCATATTATATAGGTATAAAAAATAAGACCTCAATTATAAAATCCATGCCACAAGCTTTCAAATTGTACTCCACTGTATTAATAAGTTGATAACTGTCCCTATGATGGAGAACTTCACCCTGATAGGGTCTGTGTTTGTTTTAAGGATTCTCCGAGTGGTATTGATCGTACAAGTTTTATTCATTAAAGAAATAAAAACAATTGCTTCAAATATGTGATCGGCTTCAATTAATTAACTATGTATTTTACTATTTTAGTTTTTTCCTCTTATATAATTATGAATGATATTGTTAGGTTATTGATGTAAAATCAAAAAGTTAGTAAAGATAAAATAATCAATTTAAATAATTAAATTTAAAATCGAATCAAATTTTAATAAATCTCACCATATTTAATAGGATTTTTAAATATAAATCATTAAATTTTAAGGATTTTAAAAATCAAATTATTTCTTATTTTTTAATATTCCACATAAAATTTGATTTACAAATCAAATTAAATTTCATATTTTTACATTACAAACACGCTCAAAAGGATTGGAGATTAAAAACTTCTTGTTGGTGGTGTAACAAGGTAACTTATAAGGGTGATAGGGGAAGAGAAAACAGTGACAAAAACATAGGGATAGTAAAGAGGACTGACTAAAGAGCTTGATTCTAGTTTTTATCGAGATAGGAATCAAGTTCAGGCACATAAGGATCAATAATCACCGACTAGACCAAGAATTGGATGATTCATCAGAGAAAGGGAGAGATAAAATGTGGAATGGGGATCCTGGCCATTCACTGCTGGTGCCGAGTAGGGCTTTCAACCAATTAAGCTAACAAGTT
Source organism: Styphnolobium japonicum (assembly GCA_023212625.1). NCBI lineage: Eukaryota > Viridiplantae > Streptophyta > Magnoliopsida > Fabales > Fabaceae > Styphnolobium > Styphnolobium japonicum. The sequence goes on along the minus strand of JALBWW010000007.1, from coordinate 3,820,992 downwards.
GCTGTATAGCCCAAGATCTGTAGCATCCTGAAACGGCAGGGAAAATGGGAAACAAATGACTAGATGTCTCTTTATCTGATGAGAACAAAAGAATAAAGGAAAACATGTTTTTTGCAAGATTATTAGATCAGCCTTTTGTGTTGCATACAGCAATACCCATCTAAGAGCATGCTTTTCTAAATATAAAAATTAAAGAAAATGGCCAACCCAACTATAGTTCACTTTTCCTTGAATTTTAGCTACTGTGTAAAGCACAAGTGCACTTTTTATTTTAAATTGTTCCCTGATCACTTCCAAGTACATCTCAATTTTCAAAGATTAGATGATTTTATCATTCCAGTTTCTGCACATTAGTTACAACTTTTCGGCTAGCATAACAGTTGTTTTTTCATTTGTGAAATGTTAAATTCGATGTAGAGCTTATTTACATTAGATTTTAAGAAAACTTAAGTTAAAATAATGATTTATATTTGACCATGTCATTTCAAAAGAGATTTTTTACTAATGAACTTTATTTGAATACTACAAAATAAAATGATTTCGATGTTAAAATACTTTTAAAAAGAAGTATTAAAAGTGACTTTAGCTGTATATTGTAAAAAAATTATTGTTGTGTCTTATTAAATAAGGGTAATATGATACATTCGTAGTTTGTGAGTATAATTAATGTTATGAACGAAAAAATTAGTGTTGCAACGAAGTGAAAGTAAAGTGGAAATTCAAAACATCCTATCAATTTTATTATTATTTTTTATTTTTGAGAGGGGACATTACTCATTTGCAATCATTTTTTCTCAACGACAAGTTGATCCTTGTATTATCTTTTTTGAATTGCTTATTATGAAACAATATAGTTCATTCCTAGACTCTCACGACTTCGTCAAATCATGCCACATTGCATTGCTAGCTTTGTACAGGCATAAGTGCTTTTATTATTTTCAAACAAGAAATTACATTATCATATTGCAAATAGAGCATTGTACAAACATAACTGTCCTTGTTAATACCAAACAGGAAAACATCAAACATACATGATAACCAAACATAGGTCGATGAAGGAATTGGATTCCTTCTCCAGCATTTTTTATTTAAAGCTGTAACATTTCAACAAACATAGACCCCTTAGATAGAGATACTATTAGGAATGCCTCTGAAAGTCAATCCTTCCTCACTAGAAGGATAAAGCAGAGTGTAGGGCATCTTCACTGGCCCATATCGGTTCCTCAGTGTCTCATCATTGTTCTTCTGAATCAGCTTTTGCTCAATTTCTGCCAGCTTCTTTCCAAACCTCTTAAAGGCCTCTAATGGCTGTGTATCAGAAGTCCAAAAGTCACCACCGTCCCTCTGTCCAAGGTAGTACTCGTCAGAAGCATGCCTTGACAAGACTTCTATAATTGTAAGGTCAGTAAGGGTCTCTTTCTTTCCTGTAATTGTCTTCAAATACACCTTCTGAGGGCTCTTAGCCAGCTCTTCATAATCAGGGGATCCTTTCTCAGGCATGAATTGCCTGCTAATAGTTGGCCGGTTAAGGATATAACCTCCATATGGATATTGCCCAAAATTAACAGCTGCATGAAGGGCAGAAGCAGTCCATATGAGGGTAGTAGAAGCTTCAACCAACTCTTCACGTGTTTGCAACTTAGGCCACCATGCCTCATTCTTCTTATCACCATGACCCACCTCTACAAGTTCTTTCCAAAAAGCTTTGAGTTCAGAGTCCTGTCTAAGTGCGTCATCAGACTTGTAGTAGAAAGAGACATATTCTTGTACCCATCCCTTAATAGCAGCCCATATCTCTAATCCATCAGAAGCATAAGGATAGTCCTCTATTACAAGGCGAACGCCATGGGGGGAAGCTGGATCTTGAACAGCCACTCCTCTGGATTACAAGCAAAGAGATAATATTAATATAAAAGCTTTTTTCTCTTCATAAATGACTAAACTTAATCTTGATTTTTTTAAGGGGTATTATTTTGTAACTTGAAAGGATTACCTCTTGATAAGATCAGCAGGTAGTGCTTGCTCGGGAAAAACCCAATCCTTATAAGCAACAGCAGACATTTCCAAAGCATATCTTCCCCACAAAAATGTAGATTCTATAATACCTTCAGCATTGACCAGGACATTCCGTGCAAGTGCATTAATATTCATGGTGTCACGATAGTGGGGAAAAAGAAGTTTATGAATAGGGTGGACCACACTAAGATGCCTGTTTGTTGCTATGATGAATGGCTCAACAACTGCATGAGTGTTTAACCTGTACCCATGTAAAGGTATTAAATATGATTCATAGATAGATAAACTAAATTTGATTGTATAGATCTCATTAGAAAAATTTATACCAATGGCTGACAAGTTGATGATAGCAGGAGTCATTTACGACTACGTAAGCCTTAGCTAGTAGCCAAATAGAAGCTTCAACACCTTGGTCTGCAGGCACGTAAACATTGGTAACAGGACCAAAATTATCACCCTGGGGATGTGGCTTACTTAGCTCAATGGCCAATGGCTTTAAAGTTCCATCATTTTTCAAGAAAAGGATAGTTCTGGAAGCATAAGCCTTTGTGGAAGTTGCGTTTATTCGCCTCAAATATGGAATGATCAAGTCATGGTGATCGAGTATGAACAATTTCTTATTTTGGATAGCCTGTTGAACCAAATATAATTTAGTCATTGTTATTCATTTGATATAACGACTTGGCTACTAATTCTCCAAAACGAAATGTTGCCGAAATGAAACAAAAAAATTATATCATGACCTGTTCTACAGTGAGCCCATCTAAGTTAGGCTCCAAGTGTTCTTTGGTTATTTTGCTGGTATTATCACCATAGAGTTGGCTATCAAGCTTGCTCCGAGGTGGGAACTCCTGCATTAAATTTAGCATTCAACGAGATTATAAATTCCAAATTTAACATGAAAAGAGAATCAAAGCTTCTAGTTTCATGAAGTTGCTTAACAATGAAATCTTAATTAAGCTATCATTACCTCAAGATTTCGAATTATGTTTGGATTTACACCGGCAAGCATCTCTCTTGCAAATTCTTCATCGGTCATCCATGCAGACTTGTCCACTGCAACAATTCAAAAGATCCATCAGCTTTCCATGTTGTTGAATGTAAATTAATAGGATTATGTTTCCAATATACCTTGAATCACTTTAGGTGGTGGAAACTTAAGGGCCTGTTCGCCATCAGTTCGGAAGAGTTCCTTGAGCACTGGTAAAGGGCTAAGCTTGCTAAGTATATCTGTAGGCAGCTTAATTCCACCTTCATAGAGTCCACGCACTTCTTCAAAGCTATCAAACTCAGGCTTTGAGAATTCTAATTTAATTGCAGATTGTAATTGAGGGATAACATTTTGAGATGCAGATTTGAGTATATAAACAAGAAAGTCCGACGACTTCAAGTGACCAAATGATTCATCTCTTGGAAGGTAAACAAACTCGCTGCGACTCTCACTTTTAGGATCTGTTAAGATAACAGCAAAATATATATTAGCAACAACAACAATAATTTTAGAATCATTGAAGAGAAAATGGTTAGGTCAATAAAAGACATTATCTACTCCAAAAAAGTCGATATAAGTTATAGTAAACCTTCGTTTAATTTTATAGAAACTAAGGTATCATTAAACAACTCACTATAACTACATCAATCGTTCCAATTGAAAATAAAAAATATGTCCATCTCCTCATGTTGAAATCCACTGACCGAAACGTTTCCTAGTACGTTATTACACAACTTCACATTTTACCATATTATTCTAAATCATCATGAAATATTACAGCAAAAGAACTGAAAACAGACTCTCTCAGATAGAACAGAAGCCTAACCTTTCTTAGATGCTTTTCTGCCCGTTCTTCCCCTTCGAGGGTAAGGTAAGGTGGATCCTCCAAGAACTGGACGAGCAAGTTTTTCATTCTTGTCTGGTTCGCCCAAATCATTGTAGACATCATAATCATAGATCCTTTCCCATTCTTTACGCTCTCCTGTTCCATCTCCTCTTAAAATCTTCAATTCTTCTTCTCTATACTTGATTAGTGGAGCTGGCGTTTCACTTGGAAGATATGTCTACAGTATATTTAATAAATTTTTTCATTGATGATGTAAAGTTCAAGAACTTGCAGAAGGAACAACAATGGAAGTTGCTACTTGGGAAAGTTGTAAACATAACTAAAAAAATTATGAAAATTCTAGAAATTTTGAAAAATTGAATTTACTTGTTATTTAAATAGTTTACCTTGTTGGCAAAGAAAATGCGATCACTTTTGTAATTTTTTGAGTTGTAAACCCATGAGTTACAAACAAAGTGGATGGTTCCTTGGTTTGGAACGTCTTCAATAGTCAAACTCACAAGGTAGAACTCAACTTGCATAAAGTTCTTTATATAAAAAGCTCCAGGAATTCCCATATCACTATCCCATTCAAAATGAATATCGAATGCAGATTGGCCTGCTCCCAAGGTTGGCAACGATTGAATAATACCTTCCAAAAAGGTTTGCTTTCCAACTTTTCCTTTTCCGCTTCCTACAAAAATTTTACACGTCAAATTCAAAATTGTTGAAGTGAATTTTTAGTCTGTGTAATTTTTCAAGAAACTAGCTCTCTATCAATTTATGGAAAAATAAATAAATGAACAATTTACTTATAAACTTTACAAGTTTAAACTTAGGCTTTCCTTTTACCAAAAACAAAAAAAAAGTTAGGTGCTTTCCTCCATGAGCACTTGTGAGAGCTAAGTGGGAGGTTCAATTTCCCTTAGAATTAGGCAGGTGGTTTTGTGATTGAGTAATGATTGTCAAATAATACTTCTTACTCACGGATTCAAATTTGGTGTTATTTTTTTTTCTCTTCCCTTAACAATTCAGTAAAAAAAATCAATAAATTCACAATAACTTCTCTGTTATTATTATTTTTATTACATTATTAACATTTAATTAAAAAAAAGATAAAAAAATAGAAAGAAAATTTGATTCACTTACTCAACCTATATATATATATGGTTATTCTAGATCAATTATTTATTAAAAAAAAACTCAGTTACAAAAAAAATAATGTTTGTGAGTATTTTTTTATTACTTTATTCATCGTTTACCCAATCACCTGAGTTATATCTAAGTGATTATGTAAGTAAAATTAATCATATGAAAAAGACATTGTTTCTTATTAATTAAAATATTTATTTAAGAGTGATTAACGTTAACACCATATCATGGAATGTGTTGATGAGTGAAAGAAAGAACATGCATACCATCAGCACTGGTAGAACTAATCAACTGCAGAGACACCGATCGGCCCAAGAATGAAGTGAGGCCATCCACTGCTGTGCCTAGGATGTCGAGGCCGGTGCCGATGATACCTCCCGCACTAGGAAGGGCTACAATGCTGTTGATGTCCAACACATTCTTTCGCATCAACACCACAGTCCCCTTCAGCTTTTGGCCCCTGTTGATAAGTCCTGTCACCCCTGAAAACATCTTTGCTACTTCCCCAACAACGAACGCTACACTTTATGTTTTGTCAAATGTGAGATAAAAGCCTGTGGCTTGTGAGGAACCCAAGCAAGGGATGGTGGCTATTTATAAGGCCAGAGAAGAAGCAATATGTGCTAATGGCTACTCTATGTGCAGAGGGTTGATTTTCTGAGGTAACTCCATGTGCAAAACGTGATTCGGATCGTCCTCCATTGTTCAATAAAGACATATACATCCACATCAAACAGAACAAGATAATTTTGTTTATTATGGAGCTTTGCCTTTTATTTAATATTTTTTGTTTTTATATACATAATAATTACACATACTCCAACGAAAACTTCCTCTTACGTGTACTCTATTATTAACTTTTTCTTTCCTTTTCAACCTTTAAACGGACCAATATGAGAGGTTTATGCTTGAGTAATGCCGCACTCCGTTTTTTAATACAATAATTAAATGGATTCATTTAACTCTATTATATTATAATAACTGTAAATTGTGCTATTATTACATAGGTAATGTTAAATGTAAAAAAATATTTTTTTATCATTAAATCTATCTTAAAATTTATATAGAATCGTATTAATACTTTTTTTTTTACAAATTTCTATATTACCTTGTACAAAATGAATATTTCGGTATTTCTTTAAATTGTGTTTTTTTGTTTTTATAAACTTCTTTAAATTGTGTTTAGTACCTTATTATATTATACTTGAGTACCACACGCGTGACAGTTATTATTTAAGTATAGTAAAGGTCGAGAAGTGAGCGTGGTACACATGGTTGTGACGTTCGAGTGCATGGTGTTTGATCCCCCCACCTCAATGGTGGGTTCTTCACTCGAGAACTTCGAGCTCAACGGGTTCGACATATTAAAAAAATTAACAATTAATTTTTACATATCATTTTATATTTGTATTACATTTTTAATTTTAAATATAATTTATACAATCAACTTGTTTTGGTTTGAGTAAAATAAATTTTATTACTTTAAATATTTTATTTATGATTCAATCTTTAGATGATATGTATAGAGAAAAATGCAGTTAAAAGAAATTCTCACTTTATGCACATTATTATCTCCGTAAAATTAGTCTCTTGCCTATCAAGCGAGAAAATATTAATTTACACCAAAAAAAATGTAATTTGTACAATAATTAATTTTCATGTCGGATTCAGATACCATAAACTTTTGTTAAAAAAATACCAAAACTGTTTTGTGCAGCAACTAAATCAAATCCCATATAAAAATTAAAGTGACAAATAACAAAAAGGAATTAGTTATCATTCTTTACTATGCACATGAACACTTTATTCTTGTAATATTAATTATTAAAACTTTATAAAAAAATATTTGATTAGCTGATATCATTTAAATCAGTATACATATTAACAAATAGAGTACTTAATTTAAAAAAAAATGAGTGTTAAAATTTGTTTTATGTGAAATTCTTTTACATATTATATATTTTTTTAGATTCTGTTAATTCATGATAATCACGTTAGTATTTTAAAATATTTTTGAAGAACATGTAAAATATTTATTTATTATTTTTAAATCATAAGCTAGAGATTGGTTCTAAAAATAATAGTTTCATCTGAATTTGATTAGAGTTCATTGTACCTATCTTGAAATCGTTAGGAAAATTTAGGATACTTAGATAATCATTAAGAGCAACTGCAATCTTTTTTCGCTAAACCAAATAAACTGAGTTACGAGAATGATAGTTTTATCTGGATTAAGTTATTGTTCAAAGTACCTATCTTAAAATTATAAAGGGAAATTTGGGCTACTTACAAAATTATTAATGGCATTTATTGAACTTAAGTTTCATATGGATTAGGTTAGTGTTTAGTGTACTTATCTTAAAACCAATAAGGTGATAAAAATACTAACTTAAGTCATGGATTGAGGGAACTATTAAAACATTTATTAAAATCAAGTCATTTTTTTTTATTGATAACTCAAGTCAGTTTTACAATAAAAATCAAGACTCGAAAAATAAATCTTCTCAATAAATATGATTGCATGATGATGTGTGGGTTTATATACACATATTCAGTGTTTTTATTGAAAATAAATTAGAATAAATCATGATAATTGCATAGCATTTAGAATAATTTTGCATTTAAGATCCATTAATTTCTCTTAATATGATTTTCTTGAATAATGATGATTTAATAGCCCAAAATTAATATTGTATGTTTTTCTTTTCAAAGGCTGAGGAGGTGAAAAACTGACGTTGTCTTGCACAACCATGCAATATTGCACACCCTGATCGTACAAGAGGTTGTTTGAAAGAAAAGAATAAAAGAAGAGGATGAGTGTCAAGGCAGTGTATTGCACGGCCTACCTGTGCAATCTTGCATGGTCGTACCATGACCTCCTGATGCAAAACAAGTGAGATTTGTGCGTTACAGTTTGTTGCACGGCCTGCCTGTGCAAACTTGCATAAACGTGCAACATCATCAGAAAATTAAAAAACGTTTGCCTTTTGAATTCCACCAATTGAGGGTTATAAATGGAGGTTTTTGGAGTTCGAAAAGGAGATCTTTCAACAACAAAAACACAAGGCAGAAGTCTAAATAGTTCAAGGGAGACTTGTGACGTCCAAGGGAGAGGATCAAAGTTATTTGAAAAGCGATTTGGGAGTGATTCTTCTGCATCTAATCCAGATAAGCTTTCCCTTTTCTTTCTTCCCTTGTTTTTTTCTTAGTTTGTTCTGAACAATATGTATTTGGTTAAGTGCATGCTTATAATTGAGATGTGTGGCTAAACTCCGATCCTTTTTGGTTAAGGGATGATGAAATCCTAAACTTGATATGTAAATTCAATTGTTAAATTTGGTACTCCATGATTCTATTTGATACTTGTTTATGTCCTTTTTATGCTTATTGATTTGAATGATTACTTGCTCTATTAGATCGGTTGGATAATTGATATGGTATCATATAATTGTGGATTTGCTATGAGCGATTGCTATAGTATTTTTGGGTAAAGGCATAACCTAAGTCAATTAATCCTGGTATGTGATTGATGCTTAAAGCAAATGGTTTTCTCTGTGTAATGCGATCTTTGGTTGAGTTTATGAACGATTGTTGTAGATTTTAATCAAAGATTAGTGTTTAATTATAGCGGTTGCTCAAATAACTAAAATCTAAGTAAAACAGAGGTTATTCTCACATTTGCTAATTATCAATAGTCTCTTAGAGTACCAAATGAATTGAATTGCATATCTTTAGTTCTAGTGGTGGACTCACTCCCTTAACCATACTTCATCAATTGATTGCTTTGTTGTTGAAAGTATTTGCTAGTAGTTATTTTTTGATTACATTTCTTTTTAATTCATTTGTTCCAAATCAAACCCTTTTTTTTTATTTTGAAACTTGATTTAGTACTTAGTTTAGTAGTTCAATCTCACTCACTCTCTGTGTATTGATCCTTACTTACATTATCTAATACAAATTGTTATAAAGTTTTAATAAATTTAGTGAGTCTTAGCAATAAATATTTTTATACACTCTTAAAAGCAGATCACATGACAAAAAACAATTATATTTGTGACTTGATTGGGAAATAGCCAATCAGATATGTTTGTTTTTAACAACAAAATAAGTTACTTATTTTTATATTAGAGGTACAAGCATAGTAGGAAAACAAATAAATAAGTGTACTCGAAAAGAATCGCACATTTGATATCATGCCCAATCTTGGACTGAGGTGAGAGCCAATGTTAAATTAAGCCCTTTTTATTAAAATTGAAAAACAGTAAAAAGAGATAGAATAACGTAACAAACAAACAAACAACATCGATTTCCCTCCAAAAATAAAATAAAGTAAAATTAATTACATACTTAAATACAAATTAATTTTTAATTAAAAATTACGATTTTTCATATGAAATCATAAGAATTATAAATCAATTGTCATAAGCGCATGCACATTTTTATGCTTCGATTCTATATGACTTTTCGCATTCTTTTTTTTTTTCTTCATAAAGTCGATTGTAAAAGTTACTCCATTTTTTCCCATAAATTTACCGTATATTTTAACCAAGAAAAAATGACTGCAAGTTAATTATTTTTTTCTGAAAAGTATTCTTAACTCCGGAAATGAATTGGAGTATTGGACATAGTATATGGCGAGTTTTTATTTTTTATTTTTTAGATATTTTTTTAAGTATATTAAGTGTAAGGAATTTTGTTTGTTAGATTTAACCTATTAAACTTGTGTAAATTAAACTAATAAGAAACTAACACTTCGTTCTTTTTTGTCGCATTGGAGATGTTAGATGCTAGGTGGCCTGTAAAAAATCAGACTTTTGACATTATTATTAGACTAAGTCTTAAAGACTTAAGTAAGTATCAATTAAGTTTCAACAATAAATCATCATTTTAAATGTAAAAAAATTGTCATGCATAAATAAGTAGGTAAAAAAAATTTAAATAATAAATAATAGTCATGCATCAATTTTATCTTGACTTTGTTTATTAATAAAGTAAAATGTAATTACTTATTTAGTACGAGGGGAAGGAATTTTGTAATCTTAAATATTTTATTTTAAGTTTAATTCTTAGAACGATGTATATGAAGATAACACAATTAAGAAAAAATTTTACTTCACGTGTTTAACAATACCCCATAAGATTAGTCCATTATTTTACAGATGAAAAAATATCCTAATTTATTAACAACAAAAAAATAAGACAATTACATGTAACTACCAAGTGAGTCATACAATATAATATAAAAATTATCCTTGCACAGATATTATTATTTAATCTACTATATTTTTAAATACCTTTCTTGCCCTTTTGTGAATCGATCAATTCCAATCATTTTTTTGTTTTGAGTATGAGAAGGACTTGCGCGTCATTTGGCAATAAGGATTTTTTGTTGGGTCAAATGAACGCGAGTTTCACAATATTATCAACAAAAAATTTTAAGTACGCATAATTTAATATAAACACTTCATGTAACATTAATATATATAAGGTTTTATGAGTTATATTATAAATATATTTATTTTTAAAAAATAACTTTACACACATATTAATTATTAAATAAAATACCTATAATATACCATATCTATCTAAAAATTACTCTATCATCGTATATGCAGCCAAGAGCCCCCAGTTGATTAATAGAGACTGGTATGGATAAGACTTCAAAAACAGACTGGTACGAACAAAGTATACTACATATATTTTGAGGGAACAATGCTTTTGTGTGTTAATTCGCAATTGAATCGGATACATCCATTCGGCTATATGACTTACTTTTATCAATTTTATCCAAAAGAAAAAAAATAGAGAGAGAAAGACAAATAGAGAAACGTAACATACAAAACATCATCCGCATTTTTCAATAAAATAAATCTACATTTCTCTGCTTTGTTTCTATACAAACCATTTATATCTATTTCAAAAACTAGTTAAATCGAAAACTCATTAGAGAAAATTATTCATAAATTTTATTTTTTTGACATTGGACGTATAAACTCGTTTGCAAAATGATTCATAAATTAATCGGTTCACCGGTAGTCAAAAACCGGATGACGTCATCTAAGATAAATAATATATGTTTTAGTTCAAAATAAATTTGTATGATTATATATACAATTTATATTTATGTTTATGGATTATTACTATAATGAACATCAAAGACTTTGACTTTTTTATTTCTTTTCATTTTGTATTTTATAATTTTAAATAATTTTGGGTCATATCATCATGGATCATTAACAAATTGATAGCATAATTCATGGTTTTACAAAATCAATATAATTCTCTATTTTTTATCAATTTTACTGATTATGAGTTAAGACGATTTTTAAATTCGACCCTGATCAATATGAAATTTCATCGGCGGTTCATCCCATTCAATCAAACTTATTTTTTAAACACCATTTTGTATAGTATGCCCAATAGGGTGTTGCCCACACATATTTGTCGTGTATACTAATCCTTTATGCTATAATATAATAGAGACAAAAAATATTTATTAATTTAAAATATAAGGAGTTGTGTTTTTTTCCCCCCTAAAAGAATCTGATAAAACAACTTAATATGGGTGATAGCTAAAATTTTCGAATGTTTACTTATAAACACTTATTAGCCTCCTAATATCGTGTTGATGCACATAAATGTAGTTGTCAATTTATTTTCTATTCACCGCAAAAAAATGTAGTAGTCAATCTACTATTTTTTGATTTGTTTGAAATTGTATCTTCATTTTAAGAGTATAATTTGTTTATCATTATACTTAGCACTTGTTATTTGTTGGCAATCTCTTATGTACTATCTTCTATGTATTATCTAATTTTTATTTTTAATATAAGAGTTATACTTGAATGAAAAGAATCATTAAACTTAACAAATTTTAATTTTTTTATCTAACTCCATTTTAAGTTTTAATTAGGGGTGTTCATTGATTCGGATTGACTTGAATTAATTTGATAAACCAACCCAAGCCAATTAAAAAAATTAGTTCGGGTTAGATTATCAGGTCTAGTCAAATCCAATTCGATCAAAACTGACCATGATTAGTTCGATTCACAAATTTTGTATTTTATAACTCGATGACTTGGTGAAATGAACAGAAGAGTAATCGAATTTGAGATATTATCTTATTATTATTGGGATTTTTATTCATTTAAAAACCTAAGATATAATTATATATCTTTAATTTCCATTTTCAAGTCTCAATCATTTAATTATTTTTATTTTGTTTTAGTTGCATATTAAGATAGTAACGGTTCAATTATTAATGTCATATATTTATTTATATTACAAATGAAACTTATGATGATTTTGAGACGTTAAAATGTTTCTTCCTAAACTTGATTTTACTTTTATCTTAATACTTGTACTATACTGGAAGACTTGTATGCTTAAAATTCATATGTGATTGTCTAATTGAGTTTAAAATATTTAGCAATAATAAGTTTGTTATTTTGCTATAAAAAAAAATTGATCAAAAAATCTAATGACCCGAACTAACCTAACCCAACTTTAATCAGATTAGTTTGATTAGAATTACTCAAAAATTTTTTCAAAAACTAAATCAAACTAACTCGAACAAAGTTGATCTATTTGAATATTTTCTCCATCAAAATCTAAATCATTTCAACTTATGAATAGTATATTTAAATTGACTTTTGAAAAATCTCAAATTATAATTTACATAAAAGGAGACAAATTTTTACCTCAATTATAATTTAAATTTTTTCAAAAATTAATCTAAACATGCTGTCCTAATTTTGACCCGTTCGATCTGTCTTTGTACTTGTTTAAAAATAATATAAAATATAATATTTAAATATATTCCTCCATCATGGAAAACGATGAATAAATTAAAAAGAAAACAACGTATCAATATATTAGTAATATAATAATGAATACAAAATATAACAAGAAAAGATTGGGGAACGAGAAAATATCCTTCAAATAAAATAATGGTGGAACGTGCAGCGCGGGGGGGAATTTAATAATCCTAATAATAATATAATAGCATGAGAGACGCGCTTGGCTGAATGCAATCACATCACATTGGAGAGTCACATGCCCAGTTTCATGCACCGGCCCATCCCACACCATCAACGATCAAAAACCGAAAGAAGAAAAAAGTTGTGGTCCAATACTTGATATGAATAGGAAGAAAATAAATCAGTGTAGTCTAATTGCATTTCAAATCTTATCAAGATGCTGTCATAATGAAAGGCGCTGAGTATCTCAATTTTAAAATTGATAAACAGTAGCCACGAGGCAAACAAGTGGCCAAACCAAAAAAAAATGGCAAATAAAAGGTTAATAATTGTTGCCAATTCCATTATTGCTTTGTGAGAGAAATTAATGCTTCAAGTCGTTCCAACGCATTCTTGCTGGTTATTAATAGAAATATTATTAATTAAATTTACAAAATCAAATGTCATATCTAATTTGATTCTATCTATCCCCTATCATGATAATATTTGAAGAAAAATATATATAGTTTTTAGGTTATTTTGTGTAATTTTATCCAATTTTATATTAAAAAAATGTAAGTGCAAAATTTTGTATTAAATTATATCAATTTTTAAAAACTATTACACATTTTCTGATAAAGGATATTGGGCATAGATGTACAAATGGCTTCAATGATTGGAAAATCCAATTAAAGATAAAGAGGTGGATAAATTGCATTAATGGTGTTTCCCAACCTCTATCCAATCTACCTGCCTTTGACCCTACTCAATTACAGCTCTGCCTTTATATGTGAAGCGTATTCGAGTCCTGCAATCACACCAACTAAATATCCACTCTATTTTTTCATTTCGTAATTTGGAGGGTGGGTCAAAGGTTGTGTGTATTTTTCCTCTTCAATGCGACAGACAGATACTCACGGCGTCAGAGAGCCACAAAGTTGCCCCCATAACTTGTGACTCTGTAGATGGGATTAGGAGGGCAACGTGTGTAGGGTCCATCATGATTCCTGCCGCTGGGCTACCACTTTCCTCGCATCAGATGGGTTATTGGATCCACATCTTTCTCTCGTGTTTTTCTATCCCATCTGCACCCATTTAATAGGGCAGGGGAAGAAGGGTGGGGCTTTCTTATATGATATCTGCACCCATTTAATAGGGCAGGGGAAGAAGGATGGGGCTTTCTTATATGATATTTGCTGATTTTTTTTCTTTTTATATTATTTTAAGAATTATATATTAGAATATGTTTTTTTAATTAAAAAGTCAGTTTTTATGAAACTGACTTTTTAATATATATATATATATTAATTTTAGTATTAAAAAGTCGGTTTTATCAATGTTAAAATTTAAAAATAATATTGAAAAAAATAAATTTTTTAATTAAAAAAAGAACACATTTAAGTATATAATTCTTAAAGTGGTGTAATTTTCATATAAAAATTTAAAAATTCCGAATAATGGATAAAGGGACAAGTTTTGAATATTATATTATAAAATTTAAAATCAAGTACATACATGATATATACAAACAACTGGTTGTGAGCCTTAGGCATGCACATGGTTTCAGCTTCCTTTCTACCTAGAAATAAATAGAGTAATTAGGCACAGTGTATGAAAAAACAAATGATTAAATTTCTATCAGGTATTAGTTTCTTTTATAATTACTAGGTATTAACTTCAAGTATTTTCTTTTATAATTAATTGCTAAGGGTGGAAAATAATTGGATTAGGACCAGATAATTTATGTAATTTTTATTATGGGTTAAGATCAATTGACACTAATATAAAAGTAAAATTCTTATATTAATATATATCTGATTATTAATTTTATTTTAATTTAATAATATGAAATTATCAAATTTAATGAAAAAGAGAATAATAACAAATATTTTTAATGAAGAAAAATAATACTAAAACTTGTATTTAATGAAGAATGACAATTTAACATTAAGTATCAAATAAAACTAAAAAGGTAAAAAATAATGGAATTTGTAATTTATAATTTTCTTCATAAAATATTAATAATTAATAATTAATTTAAATAATCTAGTAATATACTAAAATATTAACAATTAATTGATGACGTACGTTACATTAGATAATTAACTCTTTTTCACACTCATATAAGTGATTATTTTTATTATATTAATATATTATTTAAATATATTAATTGTTAATATTTTATGAAATTATAAATTTGTATTCTTTTATATTTTAAAATTTAATGAGAAGATTTAAATTCTCTTTTTTTATTAAATATATATTTTATTATTATCTCTTTTCATTAAAAATATATGTCATTATTTTCTTTTTTTATTAAATTTAATAATTTTAAACCATAAGATTATTCTAAAATTAATGATTAGAGGTTAGTGTAAAAGTAACATTAATTGATCTTTACCTTTTATTATTGTTTATTTTAAAATTCATATCAAAGTATAATATTTTTATTCATATATTTACACGAGGACTGAAATAAGTCACACGTTTGTTTTTCGTGTGGAAGCCTCACTTTCTCATAAATGTAGGTTGGTCATAGATATATGGGTTAACAGGTATTATCCAGGCATCCATTTTTATATATTAATATTTAAAATAAATTATCAAACGTTTATTAATTACTATTTTTATTTAATAAAATTTTAAATATTAATTATAAAATTAATAATTAATAAGTAAATAATAACTTACTTTAAATAACATATATAACAACTGCCGAGAGTAATTTGGGACCCACTAATAGTGACGGTAGGTGAACAATGGGTCCAATAATAAAGTACAAAATGATAAGAATAATTGATAACTGTGTAAGATTTGGTATATTTATATATGAGTGTTGCAAACTGAGTACCCTACAATATTATAAGAAATAATAAATATAATATTTTATAAATTATTTAGTAAAATGTTATTATTATTTTTAAATTTTTTAATATTTTTAATTTTAATTTATTAATAAGTACACTTTTGAACAAATGTCTATTTATATTACTTAATAATATTTTTAAAGAATATAAATTTTATTATCTGATAGTTGAATAACAATTATTAGGTATTTGTTAATGAATACACTCAATACATTAAATTAAGTTAAATAATTAAAATATAAAAAATATTAAGTATAAAAGTAAAATATTTAATACATTCTACATTAAGTAATTAAGAGAATTGATTACAGAATAAGAGTCTTGCAAATTATGCCAGTGTTTATGAAACATTTAATATCTCTCAATAAATTTTGTAAATTATTAAGTAATATAATATTAAATATTTTTTGGGATGATGTATATGAAGAAAACGTAGTTGGGGAGAAGTCATCACTTCATGCACCTGACCGTATTACGTGAGATTAGTCTATTGTCTTCTGAACAAGGAAATACCATAATTTATACAAAAAAACAAACATTTTGAATTCTTAATATATTAAATATTTTACTTTTGTATTTAATATTTTCTATTTAAATTCTTTAATGAGTACCCTAAAGGTACTCGATAGTAAAATATCAAAAAATATTTATAGGAATTTGTTAACGAGTACCCTCAGGGCACTGGTTAAGAAATAAAAATAGTAAGTATTATATGTGAATGTAAAACATTTAATATCTTTGAAACACAAAGAGTATATATACTTTCCTCATTAAGTAATTATGATAATTAATTGAGGGACATTAAATACTTATTAAATAATACTCTAAAGACACTCGTTAGCAGAACTTATAATTCTATATCCTCTTTAATAATCAAGCAAATAATCATCTTAATTGCTCAAAAAAAGAATTAAATTCCTTTTAATTTTTTAAGATAGTAAATGCATTTAATTTTCATGTTGCACTAACCCTTAAGGACATTGTTTAAGAGATACTTAATATTCTTTAACAAATTCTCATACTCCCTCCGATTTTTTTTAAGTGTCATTTTGGAGCAAAAAATTTAGTCTATTATAAGTTACGTACTCATACATTAATAAAGCATTAATTGATGTTTTCTAACTATATATGCACTTACACTCTAAAAGAGATAGTGTGGTGGCATTGATAAATGTCTAACATGCATACCTTTTAGGTATGCATTGTGGTAGTTTATTACTCTTTTAAGATTCAAGAGGTTGTTTTTATCCCATATTTAGTATGTTTTATTGAGTAATTAGGAGTTATGGTCTTAATTGTTGTTTTGAGGTTAGTTAATGATGTTTTGATATGTTTTTGTGTAATTTGGATGCAAGAGATTGAAGTCCACTGAAACCCAATTTGAAGCTCAAACTAAAGGTCACATCCTGAAGATGGTGTTTAGCCCCATGGTTTTGGCGCTTAGCCTAAAAGAGCCAGAAGAGTGACTGATGGAGTGATTGAAAAATCACATTTCAGCATGGGTTGTGCTTAGCGTCAGTTTACCTGGGCTTAGCGCAATCACGCATAATACATCAACGAAGTCACTTAAATCGCGCTTCTCGCTAAGCGCCAAGTATGTCTGTAAATGATCTAAAATTAGGGAAGTATGCAAATGAAAATATATCCTTTTCAGGGAAGTTTTCTCTA
This sequence comes from Styphnolobium japonicum, assembly GCA_023212625.1. NCBI lineage: Eukaryota > Viridiplantae > Streptophyta > Magnoliopsida > Fabales > Fabaceae > Styphnolobium > Styphnolobium japonicum. The sequence goes on along the minus strand of JALBWW010000007.1, from coordinate 3,803,514 downwards.
CACCTGGAACGGGAGCAGCTGGAAGGAAGAAGCGAAGTCCGTGGAGTTTTTCTCTTTTGTCCATCTCTTTTTATCTTGTTACTTTGATTGTCATGTTGAGGTTAGATGTAGTTATTTATGAATTCTCATGTTTTTGACTTGATCTATTAATTTGAGTTTCTATTTTTGTATTGAGGGGTTGGTTTATTCTCTTAATGTTTCTATGGCTTGATCATTCATGGATTTATGCTTGTTTTGGTATGTAATTGGAAAATTCATATAAGAACTAGATCTGAAATTAATCATCTCATAGATCGTACATCTAATAATGGATATTGATTTATTTGTAACCATGAGACCCTTAATCTTTATGCAAATTCACTAATTAAGCCATATAAGGAATTAGGGTTTAATTGAAAAAATTTAGGCTCATTTCATCTAAGAAATTAGGATTTGAGTCAACAAGAAAGTTGATTGTCATAAATGGAATAGAAACTCTGTTAATTGTCACTTCATTGCATGGGAATGAAGTTTAGCAAGTCTAACATCAACATTTCACCATACTTACAGTAAACTATTTTTGCGGATCCTAAGTGTTTGTTAATCCAAAAAGAATTGAATCTTTAATTTTCTTGTTTTTAATTCTAGTCTTAATCTTAATTGTGGTAGAAGAGCTTAAGAGCTCCCTTCTATCCAAAAATATCGTTTAGATAGTGATTGATTTGTTACGTATTAGTATTTGTCATGATTCTCATTGAGAACGACAACCCACTTATCTCTTTATTACTTACACAACTTGGTATACTTGCCAAAGTCTTAACAGACATTATAAAGTGGAGTAATTAATTGTTAAAAATTGAATAAGGATAGTTTAGTAAAAAATTCTTATAATTAAGGTTTGATTTGTATTTCTTAATTCTTGTATCTTACATCAAAATGACACTTAAAATGAATCGAAAAAAGTAATTACTTAATAAAAAATTATTGAATGTTTTTTAAATTTTCAAGTTATTACATTTAATATTTAATATTTTAATTCTGTAAACAATGTACCAAGGGAACTCGTTAGCAAATGTCTTTCATTTAATATCTTTCATATAATACTTCCTGATTTAAGTAATTAAAAAAATTTAAAATAATTTGTTAGAAGAAATGTGACATTATTCTTTATTAAAGAATATTAATATATTTCTTAAATAGTTCCATAAAAATACTGTCCATAATTATTTACCATATTGATGTAGATAAGACCATTAATTGTTAAATTCAACAGGTGGTATATAGGTGAAAATGGTTCAATAATAAAGTATAAAATGTTAAGAATAGTGTTATATACAGAGAGAGGCATTAATTAATATCGGTTTAAGATTTAATACATATATATAGAAAGGTATATGTTGGATTAATCAGACCAACATTTTATTATATTTTCAAATTTAACATCTTCACTTTTGACACTTATAGTGAGTGCTTGATATAACTCTTAAAAATAATAAAAATGAATTTTGCTTTTTCTTATAACAGTTTACATTTTTAGCATAATGATAAACACGTAATCGACCTATTATTATGAGAAAGACACATAATCCTACATAAACGTTACATTTAAATTTGCATAATATTAAATCACAATTTTTTTAATATACATTTACATGTAATTTAATAATGTTATATTTTTAATTTTTAATTTTTATATAAAAGGTATATTTTAAAATACATAAATAACCATGTACCAAACATCATCAATCGCCACATAAAATAAAATCGTTCCAGCCCTCGATGGTATTACATATTTGATCATTTTCTTTTATCATATTAAGGAGTAGTTGTCATGGATTTAATTTACCATATAAACCCAAATCTTATACTGAAGCTATACGGTTCTACTTTTAATCATATCGATAAAAACAAGTGGATTCAGATCGGTTTCATAAATTTTCTAATTTGTCTAATCTTACTATTTTAACTCGTAGTGGAAAAATAAAATTAAAAAACTAGAGTAATTTTCAACATCTACACCAATACACTGTCATTGGAGAAAGAAAAAAAAAAGTTAATGAGATTAAATTGGGAAGACAGATGCGATCCCAATTTGAGTTTGCCGCACGTCCCAAATTCGAGCGTAGGCTTAATTACACGCCAATTTACATATACTGTATTTTCCCCGCTTCATATATTTAAAAATTATAAATTTTTGAATCAGCTTATGAAATTTCTTCTCATGAATAGTTTTTTTGGGTATAATATTGACACACAGGTTTGAATTCATAACCTTTTACAAATTATTCAAATTCTTTGTCTCTAATCCCCTCTTAATAGCTTATCTCATGAATATTTTTTCTAACATTAGCCGGTAACACCACCTTTTGACATAGTTTACATCAAATGTGTGAACCTTACCTTGATTCATTCAATAGTAATATATTGTTCCTTTAGATACAAAGACCATAGGCAAAGAGTAATACATTATGGACAACACTTATTCACTCGTTCCTTTAAATTGTGTAAACTTGATTTTACAAATTTAATTTTAGTCAAAAATGAATTTTAGTGAAATAATTTTTGTTTGAAAATCTTTATTTAAAAATAAATTTTATTAAAATAAATATTGTTTAGATAATATTAATAAAAATCACTTTTAAATATGTAATTATTAAAAAAGATATGAGTTATTTTGAGTTAAATTGTTAATAAATTAATGTTAAAAATATTAATTATAAACAAATTGATGACATTTTTTTTAAAGTTAAGTTTATTTAAAATATTATAAAATAAAATGATTTTGAGTATAACTATAATAATATTTTAAAATTTTATTAGATTATATTTATTTAAATATTATTAAAATAATAATATATTATTAAATTATAAAAATATTTTTATCAATATTTTTTTATTTATTATAAAATTAATAAAATATTATTTTTATTTTAAAATATTAAAATTACGTTTATACTTAAATATAATTATTGTTTAAAAATTATCAAATATGCTAACCCACGTTCAAAATAAATTTTACCTCTAAATAGATTATGAGATTGCCTTTATCACGTGCTTAGTTTTGTCTGCACATGACAACGTGAAACTCGTAATTCAAAGATGAGCATTGTTGTAGCTATTATATGTTCTTTATAATGTACACAGGCCGCAGGATTTAATTTCATATCTCCATATAGTAAATTCTTTTTCTGTAGTCCCACACTACCATCACTTTGCAGATAAAATACAAATACATCTCAATGGGATTACTCCGGTACTCATCTTTTTTTTCAGAGTACTAATATCCAAAGTAAATTGTCTAACATTTATTAGTTGTTATTTATATTTAATAAATTTTTTAACATTTATCATAAAACCAAAAGTCAATAATTAATTAATAACTCACCCTAAATATCAAATCCATAAAAACACCATAACAACTGCCCTCAATCAAAAAAGTGTGTTCTTTGCCTTTGGAGTCATCGAGATTCGAGTCTGCTTTCTCCTTTTGTTTAAAGTAAAGTAATATTGTAAGCAGTTTTGCATTCACGTGCTATTATTTTTCTGCTGTGCGGGGTACTATCTTATCCATTAGTAGCGTGTGAAAGTAACTATCACCTTTTACGTAAATGGTCGCAAATTATAAGAAAACTGTAGGATATGATATCACGACGTGTGCGTGGTGGACCTTTTGGACAATTTTACGAAGGGGCTATAATTCAACGTGGCCATAATAAGTTATAGGAAAATGTTAATTAGTACAAAAAGAAGTAGTCATAAATAGTGTTAGTAAGTATTCAGTTATTTTATTTTAATTTATATTTGCTTCAATTTGTTATATTTTAAATTTAAATCATATAAATCTTTTTACCACGTCATTCATAAAATATTTCATCAAGTCTCATTCGAAACTTATAGCAGTGCTGTAAGTTACAAGGCCACAACCGAGCGGTGTGAGTCAGACGTGGACATGTTCAGTTGTTTGTTTCTTTTCTTTTCTGTTTTGAACATTTATTTGTTTCTTTGTTATCACTTGCAGCATGATAACTACTAATAGTAAAATTAAAAATAATAATGTTGATGAACATCTCGACGTGTTCTCCTACACTTTGTTGCCTAAGATTCTTTTTGATAATTATTGTCTTGCGTTGATTATAAAAAAATGTGAATCATGTGAGCTGTTTTTTTTTTTTTGCCATAGGTAATGTAAGAATTATGACTTAAGCAAATGATAATATTGTTAATAATTTCTTCTCGAGGATAAGTTTGCTAAGCTACCGTGTTCAGATTGCATAGGAGAAATAGCATGAAATTTATCATTTATGTCGAACAGGAAAATATATTGATTAGAACAAAGTGATATTTTATTTCTTGAAACGATTGTCTATATTAATTTAATCTTTAAAAGATAAATTTTTATTAAATGATATATTAATTTTTTAAACATTTGACTTAATTAAAAAATAAATGTAATACTTCAAAAATTGAGTTCTTATCAATTGTTTATATTAATTTTTAAACATTGATTTCTCTATTTATTAGTGACGCAAGTGTTCACACGTCCTTTCCATTTGGATTGGAAAACAAAAAGTAAATGAATTTTCCAATTGGATGAATTTTTCTCCACTTTAATCTGCACTTTTGAAATTGTGCGGAGAACACATCCATGCGTACTTTTCTATTTGCAGTTAGATCAGGGAAGTTCACATCTATCACGGCATAGGAATAAATGAACATGTCCACTTCTTACGATTTGTTTATATCATCGTGGATGACACATGGCGAACCCAAACTGGGACAAAATACATTTCTTATCCTTCTCCTTATTGTCGAGTTTTTTGGCACATGGTTGGTCAGAACAGTAAGACTTTATTGTTAATTAATTATTATTATCTTTGTTCTAGACAAGAAAACTATATTATAATCAACACGAGAATCACGCGTTGATTAATTTCGAATTTTTAATGTCATCGTGCAACGTCACACTAAGTTCAAGAACCTATTATTTTATTCACACAAAAAAGATCCTATTATTTTATTGGCCTTAGCTTTACGGACTTATGATCCCCTATCTAAAGTCATAATTTGCTTTAGACACGTCACTAAAAATATATTTGCTTTAGATAATAAAACTATATTATAATTCCTGGCGACAAATGCAATGAAGTTAAAATTTTAATATCATCTTGCAACACAAATTCAAGTACCCTTTCTTTTATTGCTCTTAACTTAAACAATTTTTACATATTTCTTATACGTACTACTTTATATGTGAAAATAGTTTATAAATAAATTCTGAACATGGGTAGGTATTATTGCTGCGGTTAGGACTTCTATACTTATAATAATTATATAAAAAATTATGTAAAATATTCTTTTAATAAAAAAATCAACTACAAGTAACAAATAAAATTACTTATGTTATAAAAGTAACTTGCAAGATTTGGTTACAAAATCTAAAATTTTGTATTTTTAATAATATATTAACATTTTTTATAAGTGTGTACAATTGTCAATTCCTTATTTTTTACTATATTTAATAATTTAACATATTTCTTGAAAAATTAATCTAAAAAATTCAATTTAATTACAATATCACATGTCACAATGTATATAATAAGTGAATTATTACCACAAATATTTAGTTAGTAAATTGATTAATGTTTAGTTAATTGTGATTAATTACATAATTAATTACATTTTAAAAACTATATAAATTATTCTTGTAATTAACTTAAAATAATTTATAATTTAATAAATTTTACTCTTACTTTTCTCCCAATTTTATCTCTTCGAACGTCATATTTCTCAACATGAATTACACCTAAAGCGCATTACAAATTTTCTTAGAGACCGCCATGACAACGCTTGCCTGAGCACGAAGTGTGTGACCTCCCGTTCAATTCATATCCTCGTTTTCATGGATAATTTTTTGTGGAATATATGTTCACTTGCTTAATTCTATTTTTTATGCATTTTTTTTCAAAATTATGTCTAAACGATTATTTTATATAATTTTATAAACATTATGCACATACTCTCCAAATTTTCTTGTGATCTTTTGAACAGACCTTGCAAATAGTATTATTATATTGCCACAAACCCTTACAAGAAAATAATGAGAAATGTAATTTTGTTAATCACAACTAAAGAAAAAAGGAATTTTATAACTATTATTATATTTACAACGGCTGCTTATGCCCGATTTGTAAAAGGTTAACAAAATTTGTAGTAGATTCCCTCTGGTGATAAAAATTCAGAAGGGTAAAAAATTTGTAGTAGATTCCCTCTGGTGATAAAAATTCAGAAGTTTTACCCAAATATTTAGAGTTAACCAAAATTGTTAACAAATACTAGAAAGAAAGAAATTAAACGTTTAAGAAGCGTTGGCTTAAAAACAAATAAGCCTTGAGATTATTCGTTAGCAATGCTCTGAAATTTGAACCAGTAATTCAAATTAATTTACCTGGGCACTATTAATATAACTTTTTGCTAATGAGTGTCTTTGATAAATTATTTTGGTAATTTTTTATTTTTTTTAAATACTAGTACTTATTATTAAGTTTTCATTAGTTATTATTTATATTTAAATAAATTTTAAATATGTATTACAAAATTAACAATTTATTGATTGACAACAAACAATTTAATACCTTTTCTATTTAGTAAAAAATTGATTAAAAAATATTAGATACACATTAAACAATGCTCTTAAGACAATAATTGACTAGACCCTTATTGTATATGCAGTTGAACTAAATCAGAAAAAATCACATTTCAATGACTATCCATCTTGTGGATTATTATGGCTTCCTTCGTAGGACGGCCAAAAAATGTTCAAGAACAAGTTAATTGGCTTGAAAATTAGATGACTTCGTTCATCAAGCAATATGAGCAAAGTATATTAACGTTTGTAAAGTATGGAGATTTTGATTTTTTATATTCATAGACTGGGATTCTCAGAAAAATAATAAACGAAAATACAAACTGATAGCACTCTTATTATATGCAAACCAAAGAGCATCCAAATACACTTAAAAAACATACACCCGATAATCATACATAGATAAGCTTCATCCACGTTATTGGAACGCACAATAGTTAAGGAAACCATACACTCCTTTAGATAGAGATACTGTTGGGAATTCCTCTGAAAGTCAACCCTTCCTCACTAGTAGGAAGAAGCAAAGTATAAGGAAGCTGAACCGGCCCAATTCGGTTCCTCAGACTTGAATCGCTGTTCCTCCCTGAGATTTTCCCCTCAATTTCTGCCAGCTTGTTTCCAAACTTTTTAAAGGCTTGTATTGCCCTTGAATCAGATGACCAATTTGGATTCTCCCTCTGCCCAAGGTAGACCTCATCTGAAGCATGCCTTGACAGTATCTCTATCACTGAAAGGTCAATGAGGGTCTGGAACTTTGGTGTAATTGTTCTCAAATAAGCCTTCTGAGGGCTCTTCACCATCTCATCATACTGTTGAGTTCCTTTTTCTGGGATCAATCTTCTACTAATAGTTGGACGGTTCAAAATATAACCTCCATAAGGATATTGACCAAAATTAACAGCTGCATGGAGGGCTGAAGCAGTCCATATGATAATAGTGCTAGATTCAATCAGCTCTTCAAGAGTCTGCAGCTTAGGCCACCATGCCTTATCTTTTAAGTCGCCATGACCCTTCTCTACAACTTCCTTCCACCAAGCTTGGAGTTCAGAGTCCTTTTTAACTGCGTCATCTGTGGCGTAGTACAAGGAGACATAGTCTTGGACCCAGGTCTTAATAGCATCCCATATCTCTAGTCCATCAACAGCATAAGGGTAGTCCTCTATCACAAGGCGAAGGCCATGGGGGGAAGAGGGATCCTCAACTGCCAATCCTCTGAATAAAAAAAAGCAAACTTGTTACTAACTGTCTTCTAATTTATCCCATCATCAAGAGAAAAAGTTTGTGTTTTTGCAGTTCCATAATTGGATAAGTTCATGTCTCTATGACGAAACACATTTTGTTTGAAACCATTATTTCTTCAATGCCTAATAACTGAAAATCATAAATTTAACTTTTTTAGGGGTGTATGTTAATAAAGATTACCTCTTGATAAGATCAGCAGGCAGTGCTTGGTCAGTGAAAACCCAATTCTTGTAAACTGCCGAAGACATCTCCACAGCAAATGCTCCGGGCAAAAATGTTTTCTCTATAATGCCATCTGCGTTAATTAGTGATTGCCGAGCAAGTGCATTGATATTCATCGTGTCACGATAGTGAGGAAGTAGAAGTTTATGAATTGGGTGAAGCACACTGAGATGCCTGTTTGTTGCTATGACGAATGGCTCAATCACTGCATGAGTATTTAACCTGTGTCCCCATGAAAAACGATTAAGAATCTATTCGTCGATACATAGACTAAATTTGTTTGTACTCATCTCAATTGCAAATTTCATACCAGTGGCTCATGAGCTGATGATAGCACGAGTCATTTACAATTACATAAGCCTTGGCCAATAGCCAAATTGTACTTTCAACACCTTGGTCTGCAGGCAAGATGACTTTACTATCGGCACCAAACTGATCTCCATCAGGATGTGGCGAACTTAATTCGATGGCCAGTGGCTTTAAAGTCCCACTGTCTTTCAAGAAAAGGATTGTTCTGGTGGCATAAGCCTTTGAAGAAGTTTTGTTTATCTTCCTCAAATACGGCATGAATGCGTCATGGTGATCTAATATGAATAATCTCTGACCAATAATTGCCTGTTCCACAAATACAATTTTAATCACTACTTAATAGTAGAAATTCTTCAAATGGCATGTTATTGTGAAACCCATCTATCTATATCATTATTACCTCATCTACTGTGAGTCCTTCTAGGTTAATCTCCAAGTGTTCTTTGGTTATTTTACTAGTTTGATCACCATAGACTGTGGCATCTAGCTTGCTTTGTGGTGGGAACTCCTGCCAGTCATTAAAGAATATTATGAGAAAAGATGACAAACAAGGGCTCTTCGTTACGCCATAAAACAATTTAACATGGAAAGCAAATTCATCATTTTAGCTGCTTAACAATAAAAACACTTTGACTTACCTGAAGACGGCGAATTATGCAAGGGTTTACCCCAGCAAGCATCTCTCTTGCAAATTCTTCGTCAGTCGTCCATGCAGACTTACTCACTGATCCAAATATTAAAGAAAGTAATTGTTAAATTGGATTACTTCAACAAATACTGCTGAATATGGTGTAATAAGTTGTTTAATTGTCATTTTAAGTACAAGGGGTTCGACAAAGATATGTAGCATACCTTTAATTACATGAGGTGGTGGAAACTTGAGGACTTGTTCACCATCAGTGCGGAAGATTTCCTTGAGCACTGGTAAGGGGCTGATTTTGCTGATTACATCTGTAGGCAGCCTAATTCCACCTTCAAAGAGTCCACGCACTTCATCGAAGCTATCAAACTCAGTCGGTGTGAAATTTAAATCGAATACAGATTGAAAGGCAGGTATGACGTTTTGAGATATGGATTTTATTCCATATGTAAGGAAGTCTGATGACTTCAAGTGACCAAAGTTTTCATCTCTTGGAACGTAAACCTCGCCTGGTCTCTCACTGTTGGAATCTGTTAAGAATCAGGTAGTAGTGGAATATATATATATATATATATCAGCAACGTTAGCAACAGGAATTAGGTGGCCAAAAAGCAAAAATTAAAATAAAATATATATGCTGCCCATTTTCACATGTTGACATCTTCGTACCAAAACATTACCAAATCGATTATCATGGAAGTCCAGATGTTATCAATTCGAAATATTATAAGATATTACCAACAAAAGAATTGAAAAATCATAATTAAAAAAATAGAAGTCTAACCTTTGTTGGTTTTTTTTCTTCCGGTTCTTCCCCTACGAGGGTAGGGATGAGTGCTAGACCCTCCAAGAACTGGGCGAGCATACTTTTCGCCGGCATCTGGATTGCCCAAATCATTGTAGACATCATAATCATAGATCCTGTCCCATTCCTTGCGCTCCCCTGTTCCATTTCCTCTTAAAGTCTGCAACTCTTCTTCTCTGTACTTAACTAGTGGAGCTGGTGTTGCACTTGGAAGATATGTCTGCAATATATTTATTGAATTTTTTCATAAAAGTTTTAGAACTTGCAGAATGAACAACACTTAAATAGTTAGGACTAGGGAAAATTGTTCAGATAATTAAAAATATTGAACTAAATTTTGGAAACATAAACATACTTGCTAGGTGTATAGTTTACCTGGTTGACAAAGAAAATACGATCCTTTTCGTAAACTTTTGAGTTGTAAACCCATGTGTTGCAGACGAAGTGTAGGGTTCCTTGATTTGGAATGTCTTCAAGAGTAAGACTCACAAGGTAGAACTCAACTTGCATAAAGTTTTTTATATAAAATGCTCCAGGAATTCCCATGTCACTATCCCATTCGAAATGAATATCGAATGCAGACTGGCCTGCTCCCAAGGTTGGTAATGAGGTAATAATACCTTCCAAAAAGGTTTGCTTTCCAACTTTCCCCTTTCCATTTGCTGCAAAAATTATACAAATAAAATTCAAAATTAGTTTTGAATTAAAAAGATGGTTTTGTGATGGTTAAAATGAGTAATGAATGGAGCCAGAAAATTTTTATAGAATTTAATCGAAATATAATTGTTGAATAAGTCGTGATGAAAATTACTTCTTTATCCAAGAGACAATTATAACGTCAACTCAAATTCAGGCCATTTTTTTTTTAACTATATAGTATTTTCTTTATCGAAATTAAATATAATTAAAGTTTAGTTGTTTGACCTTGAAATGTGCGGTCGATGAGAAAACAATGATAAGAACACTTTCACGTGACGCATGAACTGTGAATAGTAACTTTAGGGAGTCCTATCATAATTATTTTATTATATATGTTTCTTTAGAACTTGGAGAGGAGGAGTTTTATACTTCTATAGTTGTGTTAATGTATGAAGGGGGGAAAAAAGTGAGTAAGAACTAACAATCAGCCTTGGTAGCACTAATCAACTGGAGAGAGACAGATCGGCCCAAGAAGGCAGTAAGATTGTCGATTGTTGTGCCAACTGTTGTGCCAACTAGGTTGATTCCGGAGCCGATAAGTCCCCCGACAGTACCAGTAATACTACCACCACCACCTGCAGCAACCGACGTTATGGCGTTGAAGTCCAACACATTCTTGCGCATCAGCACCACCGTCCCCTTGATCTTTTGGCCTCTGTTGATGATGCCTGTCACCCCTGAAAACATCTTTGCTACTTACTATACTAGCAACACACACTATTCTTTTGGAAATAGATGGGATAAGCTTGTGGCTTGTGAGGAAGAGGAAGCCAAGCAAGGTATTTATAGAGAGAAAAAAGAAGACATGAGCCAAGGGTTACTTCAATGTTAAAAGGAAAAATCAAACTTTAAATGTTGGTTTTGAGAAAAAAGTATATTTATTTAGTTTATAGATAAAATTAATTAAATAGTTAATTAATAATTTATATATAATTAATTATATATTAAATATTAAAATAAAAATAAGTTATTAATTAATTATATATAAATTATTAATTAAATTTATTTAAGAATTAAATTAATATATTTTTCTACTAAATCAAAAGCTAATTTTCGTAAGTTAAAGAGATTAGGTTTTTTTACCAAAAAAAAGAATTAAGTTTCTCTCAGTTAGCATATGTTTGTTTTAAGAAAAATAAATAAAAAATTTAAATATAAGAAAAAAATAAAAAAAATAATATACCTTTTTTATTTAGTTAAAAAAAAAAATAAAAAATAAAAAATAATGAATTTCATAATTTTTTTATTTCTTTCTTAAATTAAAAAAAGGAGAATAAATAAGTAAAAATAAAATACCTACTTATTATATCATTTTTTTTATTTTATAAATAAATATTTATAACAAAATTTAAATTTTTAAATCTAAATAAATTAAAAATTTATTTATTTTTTACTTCACTCTTATTTTTATTATTTCTTTTCACTTTACTTTTCTCTCCTTGTCCTTTTCTAATCCAAACAAAACTTTACTGATCCCATGTGCAAACCGTGATACAAGCATCATGGAAAACGACAAGGGCATTCATGACACGTAGCACAAGATAATATTGATTATTGCTGTCGCTGTCAATTAATTTCTTTGTTTTGTTTTTATTCTTTTATAAACATGATCATATCTATTATAAAAATACAATCATGCAACTTTTTTTTTATGTTTTAGTTATGAAAAAAAAATAGTTTAAATTTAATTGATTGTGAGTATAATTTTTTTTAATAATATTTTAATATATTATTAAAAAATTAAGATATTATAAGTAATTTTTGTAACAATTAAACTATTTTAATAATTTAATAATATATAATTAAATAATAATATAAAAAATTAATTAAAAAAATCAAATCATTAAAAGAAATGAATCAATGGCATCTATGGGAATTTTCGCTGCACATTCTAACGTTTGGTTCACAAATTAATTTTTATTTTTATGTTTAGTATAATATTTTAAAAAATATTCTCATCTAAAAATAATTTTTGAAATAATTTTTTTCAAATATTTTTATATTTTTATTCTCATGAAAGTGAGTTTGCTACATTCTCATTATATAAAAATATTTTTATCACATTAGTCTGTATGTTACATAAAAATGATAGAGGTAATTTTCTTGACTTAGCTACTTTGACCAAATAAGCCTACCTTACATTTATCCCATTGTTAATCCCCTTTGAGCTTACTTGTCCTTTTTGTTGTTCTTAGCTTTTACAAGCCTTCAGTGAAAAACCATGTTTTACTTCACCTTAGGGAATAAGAGAGCATTGATTTTACTAATTTGAGGAGTTTTTTTTTGTTGCAATGATTTAAGTGTGGGGGAATTGGTATGCTGATGTGAAATGTTTGGTAAAATAATAATAATAATAATAATAATAAAAGAAAAAAAAGAGAACAAAAAGAAAAAAAAGAGAAAAAAAAAGCTAAATAAAAAAGAGAGAGAGAAAGAGAGAAAATAAAAGGTTGTTTAAAAAAAAAAAGAATGGAAGGAATGTGTGAAGAGAATGTGCATTTTAGAGTTTTTGGTAAAAGTTTATGATTCCTACTTGAGTTACTCTGCAATGCTTTTTATTCTCTTTGGTTTTTAACTTGTTATTATCCATATTGTTTCCTTCCTTCACCTTATAACCTCATTACAACCTTTTTGAAAGACCTCTTGATTTGTGAAATTTATTTGATCTAAGTAGTGGAGAATTGATGTATGTGCAAGCATATGGTAAAATACTTTCATAATTTGACTGAGTTGAATAAGTAAAAGTTAAGCACAAACACTTTATGTGATTTGAGTGTCACTTGTGAGGAATTTTACTCAATTTGAATATGCCTATTTCTGATTAAAGCATGATTATGCTATGTATATTTTACTCCCAATTTTTTTGATTCAACTATACTTTGTTAAGCATATTTGAATTTGATACAATGCTTGCATTTAAAAATTAATTGAATTAATTAAATGAAGTATTACATGTTTGTGGGTATCATCCTGGTAAACCCTCACGAGACTATAACTCGTCCACTAGGGACACCTAAGGGTTTAAAGACTTGTGGCACATGCTAAGTGCCATCGTGTTTTCCTACGAAAGTGAATTAAATTAGGTATAATCAGTTTTTATTCTTTTAGTTTAATATTAGGTTGTTTCTTGTTTGAGGACAAACAATAAGTCAAGTGTAGGGGGATTTGATAAACATATTTTATATGCATAATTTAGCATCTCTCATTGGTCTATTCTTATGAAATTATTGCATATATGAAGTGAAAATTGCATAATTCCTCATATATTGGTTATGTTGTTACAAATTGAGCAGAACACCCGAAGGACTATTCAAAGCAGTTGTTGAACCAAAATATCATGAACTTGGATGTTGATATCAGTATAGCTCAAACAGAAGAGAAATGAAGACTTAAACTCGGTGAATTTTGGGTTACATCAAATTCAGGACAAATCAGAAAATTCCTGCTCAAACCTATACTCGGTTATTTGGTGATTTCTCAAGATCTAACCGTTGGATGTAGCTGAAATCTTGATATGTCATGCATGACTTCATTCTCTATGACTTTCATAGAAATGAAGATTTCCAGATTAGCACCGGAAGTGGGTCAAAATTAGTCAACAAGTTGGTGGCTGTCATTATTGATATAATCTAAGTAGTTTTGGAAAAATGGTCAGATCTCAAGATCCAACCGTTAGATCTGGCTGAATTTTTGACATGTTCTTTACGACTGCATGTGCTACAACTTTTATGAAGAGAAGATTTCCAAATTATGACAGGAGCAATGACAAATTTGGTAATCTTCGGAGCTGAAATTTCAACCCATGTGCAAAGAGATTTGACAAAATTGTAATTGAATAGTTCTAGCCTTTGCCTATAAAAGGAAGGCATTTGCCACACTTAAGGGCATCCCATTTCTGAATTCTCTCATTGTAGTTTGAGTTAGGGGTGAAACTTTGATAAATTGTGAGATTTATACTTTGATTTCAATGTTAGATCTTCCAATTTGTTTAAAGTAAATCCCAAAGCTCTTGTAGTTTGTATAATATAATCTTCATCTTATTCAAGTTTCTTCATCTTGATGTCTATTTAAGGTTCTTCCTAGAGTTAGGGGTGAAGCTTTCATAAATTGTGAGATTTATACTTTGATTTCAAGGTTAGATCTTCCAATTTGTTTAAAGTAAATCCCGAAACTCTAGCCTGTTGTGTTCTTGTTAATACCAACAACCACTTTCATTTCTATCATGCTTTTCATTTGTTCTTTTGTTTCCTTTAATATAATGAGTAGCTAAATTTCTATACTATGATTGCAATTTGAACTCACACGTAATTTGATTCGTTTATCATATCCAAGAGTAGGTTGATTATCTTGAATTGTTTATCTTACTTGTTCTTAATGCTTTTAATTAATTGGCCATTAATTAAATTGAATTGATAAACCTTAAGCAACTTGACAAAGGGATTTTGGTTTTAGATCTAAGTAAGATAACATATGATCTTTGTGCGAAAGCCTTGAATTCATATAGGATAGACATATACCTATATGACATATGTAACCATTAATGAAATCGGAACTTAATGAATTCTTAATTATTTGATAGACATAGACATATAGTTTATCATTAATTAAGGATATTTCTATTTGACCATCGAAAGAGGCTTATAGATAAGTTAAGGATTTCTAGTTAACAATTCAGATAATTAATTGATCTTAGCTAGAAGTAAGTGAATCAAGTGAAATGTGAGGAATAATTACAATCCTAGGCTTGGTTAATTTGATCATTAAATTATTCTTCTTGTATACTTTAATTTTTAATCTTTCATAACACTTCCTCTTATTAAGTTGTTTAAATAAGATTGAGTTTTGTAAACTTTTAATAGATAGTTAAATTTAGAATTAATCCCTGTGGGTTCGACACTTTCTTACTATTATATTACTTGATTTGCGATAACGTATACTTGCGTTCTGATTTACCACATCAATCTGGAGCATAACGAATGTATAAAAATTTAGTTTTTTTTTCTCATTTCACAATATTAAAGTTTGAGATTATAACTTGACTAACAAATTATCTTATTACATGGGCTAACATTCATAAATGATATGTATCTAACTTTAGGTAAATTGCAATTTAAGCCGCCGAACTGTGTATCATGTACAAATTAGACGTTAAAGTTTGAAAGTGTATAAATAACTTATAAGTGAAATAAACAAATCAAACATAATAAGAGTGTTGAATTGTATTTCTTAATCATTTTGATTTTTAAAAAAAAAACAGTTCTTATAATAAAAGTTTCGTAAGAATGTAAGAGAAAATGGACAAAATAGAAACTCTTTACAGTTTGTTGGATTCAGAGAGAGTTTTTCTTAAAATCCTTGGACGTAAGATAAAAACATATTTTCAGATAAAATAAGTTGTTAAGAACAACAATAACAATCTCCGAATGTTAGTAAAAGTAAAGTAACACGTGGAGAGAAACGCATAACTTGCACAAGATATTTATATTGGTTCACTCTCATAACCAGAGAGGTACGTTTAGTCCTTTCTACTTGAAGGAATTTCACTAATCTTTCACAGATTACAAGTATTATTCACTTCGCCTCTTCAGGCTTACAACTAAGTATTCTAAACATCTTTAGGTTCTAACAACAAGTATTTTATTACAGACAAGGTTCTTCAGGCTTACAACCAGAGTAATAAAGAGAGTGTTTACAACACTTAAGGTTAACTCATGATGTGTGAGAATAAACAATGAACTCAAGTAAAACTTTACACTAGAACATACAAAGAATTTGTAAAACAGAGTAAATCTATTTGCTTCGTATGTTTTATTGAAGTTTGTTCACTTGTTCAATAACACTTTGTATATATATGTTGACTCTTCGAAGACTTTGGAATTTATAGTCTTGTGAGCTTCGTACAAGTTTTTATAAGCTTTTTCGTCCAACGACAATATTTATTACCGTTCTGAGTAGCATTAAATGCATAATGCTGATAACATCTTGATCTTTTTTCTGAAAAGTGAGTTTGGTTATCAACGTTGCTAGAAACTTGATATCTTTATTCTAACTCTTTTAAATGAGCAGAAAGTTCCTATTTGCTAGTCCTTATAGTTGTTAAGTATGTCAGTTTCAACGTACAAAGTTGATTTTCGAAAGTCACATACTTTGTCAGAGATCACATCGGCAACTATGCACTTTGCTTTACTCGTTTTTGAATTGTTTTAGATGAATGCTTTTGAGGAACAATTAATAGAGACAAAACAATGGACGATCCAATATAATATAATAAACAGTTCATATTGTATTAGACATATGTAGTGAAACTGATATTTTGTCTTTACAAAACTTGTTTGTAGTCCAAAAGTATTAATAAATGATTTGTTAAAAAGATACAACTTGGATTATTTCTTTTTATAATGAAATAACGTAAGTTTATTCAAAACTTATTTGTTCTTTTTAATTTAATATATATTATTATCTTCAAAATTATGAGGGGTTCAATTTCTTTAAACTATTTTAGTTACAATATTGGTTACCGTATTAATTACTTGCAAGACCATGTTTAAGTGAAAACTAACGTAATTAACAGAAAATGGATAAAAATCCTTAATTAAAGTAAAATCATTTTTATGTTAAAAAATTTATTTTATTATTAATTTTTTATTAAGGTGTTTAATTCATTTTTAATCTTAATTATTTTATTTTTCACTTAAATATAATTTTTCCTTCATTATTATAATATCATTCAAGATTAAAAACAAGAGGTTATTAAATTTTAGATTAAGATATCATTTGTAATTTATTTCACCAATTTTTTTTGGTGTTAAGTGCAAAATATATGACAATCACGTCATATATTTAATAGTTTAGACCTTTTCAAATTACAACTTTTAATCCGTATATAGACTTTATGTTTTAAGAAATAATTAATGTTTTACATATGAAAAGTAGATAACTATCATTATTTTTTAAAATTACAAATTTTACATAAGTTATAATTTTTCACACTTGTAAGTAACATTCAAATTTAATTTTTTTAAAAGACCAAAAACAATATCAAATTTATTTTAACAAAAATTACAAGTGACATATCAATTGTTTTTAATAGCGTATTATATAAAACATTTAAATTATATATATATATATATATGTTACTTTACATTTTTTGTTTTTAGGACAAGTTATACTGAATTTTTACATTGAAAATGATTCAAAATTAAATGGAAAATACTTGCTAATCTTTTATAATAAGAATTAAGGAACACAGTTTTGCAAAGTGAATTTGACTATTGGCCTAAAGGCCCTAAATGTCCCTCAAATAGGGTTTGTCTTTTGGATTAATCAATGAATTGGGTTATACTTGTACAAAGTAGTCAAAAGGACAGCTGTCCCACTCCTTGAGGTGCCTACAAGCCAGTGCGAAATTAGTCACTGTACTCGACGGTGGATACCCTAGTTGTGAACAAAAAAAAAAGTAATCAAAAGGAGAAAGATGCATTTAACGTGCTTTGGGGCTAAACCACAAACAGGTGTGATTTTTTCTATTACACTTGTTTATAAAATCATAATAACCACGGCCTATTGTAAATTTGTAATTAGTTTGGTATAATTTAAGGTGAGGTCAAAACATATATACCAATTATGCAGAGTGGTGCAACAACCATTAATTTGAACCGCCTGTGTTAATATAGTTTGCCATGGTGAAAATGGCCATTCGGTTGTGATACCAAAAGAGCAATTAGAACTCCCCATTACATTTACATGTACTTTTGTTTTTTAAGCGAAGGATGAAAATCTTAAGGAGAAAGACGGTAGGTAGAAAAGGATTTTAATTTGGTTATTGTATTAAATTAATTAATTAATAATTTAAATTAAATTAAATTAATTAGTATTTATTTTTAATTTAAAATTAATTAATAATTTATTTTTAATTTAACCAATATATTCAGTTAATTATAAGTAAACTTTGATTAAATTTTATTTAATACTTAATTAATTCATAAACCAAAATTAAAATATATTTTTTATCATACCCAAGCAAACTGTATTTTCCCCAAAATCTTATTACAAATCAGAAAAGCAAAACGTACTCAATGAAAATACTAATAGGCTTACAAAATTCAGATCCCATATCTGACAAAAAAAAAATAAATAACATTAAAATAGTGAAGTAAAAAATTATTCTAATATTCATAATTTTTTTCATAATATCAATATTAAAAATAAATTATTAAATATATATTAATTATTATTTATATTTAATACTTTTTTTAATATTTATTATAAAACTAATAATAAATAAATAATAAATAAACACTTATTTTGACCTTCTAAATATACAAATAATATCAGTTTAATTCTTTAATAATTAATGATATCAAATTGATCCTTCAATATTAATTTTTAATATTAAATTAATCTTTTAATATATTTTTTTACATCAAATTAATTCTTCAATGACAAAAAATAATTCTCTAAAAAAATTAATTTAATATCATATAATTATTAAAAAAAATTAAACTGATATCATATATATTTTTAAAAATTTTAAAAAAATATTTACTCATAAATAATTAATAAATCACTACCATACTTATCAATTAAATAACAACACTTCCATTAATATCAAATTCAAACCCAATCCCAGATCAGATTCCTTCCAACTCATGGACCAACGAGACAGAATTTTACAATAATAAATAAGTGCGTGTGGTCACAGCGTTCGGTGAATAAATTTAAAGTAAGCCATTATGGCTGTCTGATCTGTTACATCAATTTTTTTTGTCATTACTTCGATAATTTTTTTTAAAATATTAATATTTATGATAAATTTTTTAATATTTATTAATTATTATTTATATTTAATAAACTTTTTAATATTTATTATAAAATTAATAATTAATAAATAATTAATAACTCTCTTTAAATACTAAACCTATCAAAATATCATAACCATTCCTAATTTCCCTTATTTTGTATATCACATTCTCACACCATCAAAAGGTGCCACACAAAAGGTACGTATAACAATCATTACGATAATATTTATTTATTTTTTCTTCAGTACCTTCATATTTTTAAATATAAAATTAATAGCATGTTTAATTTAAATTTTAAAAACTTTTAAACTATAAATTAGATAAAAATTCGACTCTTAATATTTTCACTTAAAGTATAATTTTAAAATTTTAAAAGTTACACTAAATACGTACTACTTTTGTTTAGTGTATTAAGATTATTATTTTTTATAAATATTTTTTTACCAACTCAAAGCCCTCACACTATGAAAATTTCTCAATCATTAAATTTAAAACTACTTATTATTTAAACTGTACTTTATGAATCAGCACAATAATATCTAAAATAAATATTTATTTTAATTATCTAAAAATATATGTACTTGACGTCTTATTAAGTGGACCAGCTTTATTTTTATTAACTTGAATGTGTCTAAATAAAAGTAGTTTAATTATTTTAAGTATTTTATCTTAAACTTAATTTTTAAAAAAGTATGTATGAAAAAATATATTTAAAGAAAATAATCACACTTAATCATATTTTATAAAATTAACCTCCCACCTCCTAAATAAAAAAATACCTTAATTTATTGAAGGAAAAATAAAAGGAGTGGATCAGCTTTACCTGCGAAAAAGCAAGAAAATTATCGGGTGACCGGCAACATCCGAATAACCAGCGAGTCATGTAAATCCTCACCTATCATTGTTCACAATTTATTGTAGCTTGGATATTTACTTGTGTGACAAAATTTATTTAGCTTTAAGTACAGTAATATCTTATAATTTAATTTGGGGATGTATTTATGTTTGGGTTTTAAATTTATAACAATCATAAATTTATTGGGATTTTAGATGAGTATTTCTGTAATGTTGAGTATAATTGTTATTATACAAATTAAGTTTCGTGTGTACCAATAATTTTATCTATTTAAACACATGAACACAAGTTTTCACAACGTTATCACATACGTGGCCGAGCGTTCCCGTTAATTTGTCTATTGGTGACATTATTACGTAGCAGTCACATCGTGAGTTCATGAAATTTCGATTTCAACTTAGGCAAACTAAATTAATAAAAATCAACACATGATTGTTTGTGTAGTAATTAAATAAAAATATTAATCTATACAAGTTGTAGCAGTTTATTTAATAAACAAAATAATATGTTAACTTTTATTAGCAAAATCTATTCCAATTATATAAACTAAGGTTGATAAAATAATTTTTTCGTGAGTCCAGCATTACTACTTGTTTCTTTCTTCTTTTTTTTCTTTTTTTTGGTTCTACCTTTGCTACTTGTTGATAATATGATAAAATAATAAGTTATTTTTTGGGGATGCTTTAGAATGTAGTTTTTATCTGTAGAATTTTGATATTAATATTTAAAAAAACTGAAGTCTTCCTATCCAACATTTTAATAATATATATTTTTTGTTATTTTTAAAATAATCCCTAATTTGTTGCAATGTTATTAAAATTAGATCAGACAATAAATTAATGAAACTTCTGATTCAAGATCAACCGTTTAAATCAGCTAGTCGAAGCGAATTTTTTTAAATAGATCTTTATAGTTTAAAAATTATAAATTAATTCTTATAATTTTAAAAATATTTTTACTTGAGTTCTTATAAGGCTTTAACAGTAAGCTGGATCTAAGACTCCATTAAAATATTTTTAAAACTATAAAGATGCATTTATAATTTTGTAAGTATAGAGACCTTTTTAAAAAAATTTAAAAATAACAAAGACTTAGAAATTAATATATAAAAATATTTATGAAATGTAAAAAATATAAAGTCTTTTTAATATTGATTTTGATCGTTCTAAAGTAGTCTAATTATATATTTAATTATAATACTTAATTATAATTATTTAAATGTTTGATTCACAATCAGATTCTCTGATTCGATTCAATTTCAATAACACTAATTTATTATTATTTTTTAAAAAATTCAGGTTAAATTATGTAGCATCTTCTAATTAATGTATCTTTTAAAATAAATATTTATTTTAATTTTTTAAAAATATAAGTATTATTATTTTATGTTTTTTTAATAATTTTTATATTAAATTAATATTTTAATAAAATATTAATTTAATATAAAAAATTATTTAAATATATTTATTATTAAATAACTTACTTAAATTGTCGCAACCGTCCCGAAGGGCGCCGCGATGGGAGAAGGCAACTAAGAATTAATTGTTTGGGAGTCGCCACCAACCGGTTCTTCCATTAAAATGGAATGGTGCGATTGGACACCTTAAAAAAATGGTCTGCATTTAAGAGTTTAGGTTCGGGGGTTGATTACGGGTAGGGAAGGTGTTAGCACCCTACACCGTCCATTCTAAGAATGGTTACCTATTTAATCTATTGTTATCTTGTCAAATTAATTAAATTGGTCTTTTATTATCTAAAAAAATGTTATTTATTTTATTTTGACATGTCCCATTTTGTCAGCATATTATCAAAAATGATAAATGACTAAGACAGAGAATGAGTGGCTAAATAGCCATTATTGTATGAAACAAATGTAAGCCCATAACACATTACGTGAAGGTGGTAAATTAAAAAATCATATTTTTAAGAAAATATTTCTAAATAAAATATGAGATTTTAAAATGATTTTTTATAAAAGGGAATTTTTAGAAAAAGTGATTTGTGAAATGACTTTCAAAAAATAAAATTTTTGGAATGTGTGATTAAATGAAATTTTAATTTACCACCACCACAAAGTTAAGGTTATATTAATTTGTTCACATTTGTTTTTTATTTTAAAATATTTTATTTAATTAATTGTGAAAATTAGACCCATACGCTCCTAAAGAAAATCTAATATTAATAAATTTCAAGAATATTGGGAAGAGTTTAGTTGATCGTCTCTTCGATCCTCTCCCAAATTTTCCATCGTCAGGCAAAATTTAAGGTTTATATGATATTTCGACTAAAGTGACAAGATACGATTATAACAAGAAATTAATGTGTGAAGGGAGATATTTATATTGAGATCACCTAAAAGCCTTCGCCGCTTCCTGTGAAAACTAAAGAGAAACTCCTCACTCAGAAAGTCAAAATGTCGCCGTCACTCGGCTAATTTTGATTATTCCATCGTCGGATATCTTGAATTTATTTTAAATGATAAATAAATTATTGGTATGACAAATAATATATAGAAAAAGATATTTATCGAGATCACCTAGTTCTCGCCCGCTTCCCGCAAAACTAAAGGATATTCCTCACCTCCAGAAAGTCAAAACTTCGCCATCACTTTGGCTAATTTTGATTATTCCATCGTCGGTATTTTAGTCCCATAATTAAAATGTGAGGGCCAAAAATATTATAATTGTAAAAACAAGAATATTTGTTTTAAAACTAATAATATATTTAAAGATGGTGAAAGACAAAAGTACCAAATGATAGGAATTATTTATTTATTTTTGAATTAAATAATAATTACAAAAGGTGTACAGGAGATAGAAATACCTCAAATAGTCACGTAAAATTCCATGACTCATTATTCATTTCAGTATGTTAACAATGATTCTTTATAGCAAAGTTTGTCATGTTTCCTCTGCCCACGAAAACATTAGTTCAAGCATTCGAGACAAGGTACAACAAATACATTATAATAGGAAGGTAAATGTCAACCATATATATATATATGTGATAGAGATGGAGGCAGTATACATGTAATATTCCCAAATGCTCAATTTTTAAATCTTGACATATCAAAAGGGTAGTTAGTGAATGTGAGATCATGAAGCACGATGACGGGTATTACCAAAAGCATGAAAGGAAGCAGTGAGACTTTAGAAAGGTTACCTTCAATCGAGAAGCAAACACTAAGCAAAACATGAGCCTCCAAGAATTTTTCTCCTCCTTCTCCGTATTGCTTCTTTCCGCGTCATATATTTTAATCAACCTCTATGTGTTTTGCGGCCCTTCTCCTTTTTCTCAGTTCTTGTGTTGCCACTCCATATTTTCTCTCTTTCTTTTCTATGTTACGGCTGCTCTCCTTCTTTTTTCTTTTTTTCTCTTTTTTTTTCCGCGTTACGGCTCTTCTCTCCCTTCTAGGGCTCCTCTAGGGTTTTTTTACCATTAGTTATTTATAACCCAAATAATTATTCTCATCACCTCAATTAGCTCAATTAATTATGGTAAATTAGAATAAATTTCTCCTATCAATCAAGATCAATTTGTGTAATCAGAATCAATCAAAATCAATTAATTATTTAAATCCCAAATTACCATTAATAAGGGATTAAATGTATTTATGAATTCAAATTTATTTCCTGAAATCATTTTTTATTTTTTTTTCTATTTAATTTTATGACTGATCAGATTTTTCCTTATTTTAAAAATTTACTAGATCAGTGGAAATTTTTTCCACTTCTGCATGTCAGACCAAAAATTATTTTTCCTTTTTTATTTATCAATCATTTTAAAGCAAATGAGTTTGGGCTTAGTGAATGGATCGGATCCAAATTTATTGATACAATGCCCATTGGTGAAAATTAGAATTTCAGGACAAATTTGGGTGTCAACATAAATGACATCCATATTCTTAAAAAATAAAAATAAATGTTTACTTTTGTTTTACTTATACACTTTTGTACCTTACCAGAATATCTCCTGAGTTTTGAATCACGTGCTTCCTTTTGTGCAACCATAGATACATGATTAACTTTTTTTACTACATTGAGCGGTAGCTCAAGAAATCATATTATAATTCACTTGCGGAACACATGGTTTTGGACGCTTTTGTTTGATAGAAATAAATTGCAAACTGTGAAAGAAATTATTACAAAAAAAAGCAAACCCAGTGATGTTGAATTTTAATCAATGTCATTGTCGTTTTGACAAAGTCCAGCGGTTTTTTTCTAATTCATATTTTCCTTTTAGTGTTATTTCATATTTACACACATTTTTTTTATGAGATATTTACACACATTTAAATTTCCATTTCTTTTCTTTTATATATATTACCATTTATTAGAATTCTTTTATATTTACGCATATTGATATATTTTTACACTTCAATTAGATTGCTATTTTATTTTAAGAGTTATGTTATTTACACGTCTTTTTTATGCACACCCACTTCTATAAACAAATAACAGTGAGTGTTATTATATATACTTAAATTTTAACTAAATACACTTAAATTTGTCTCATACAAAACATAAATCTGGAAAAGTATTTTCTCGTTTACTAAACCAATTTTAAAAATATTTATATTTTATAAAAAATAATAATACTTTATTAAGAAAAATTAATTTCATCAGGCGCGATCCAAAATTCAAATTAATACAAGTAATTAAGATAAAGAATACACATCTTTTCTTTTTGTACGAATAAGATGATAGTTATGATAAATTATTCTTAGACTATCTATTAGAGCACCAATAACGTGTCTATAATTTTAAAGAAACTGACATAGGTCCATCCAATTTTTTTTCCCATACTGAAACTACTCACTACTCACCCATAACTCGCGTCAGGAAAACACATCTCCTTAAGAGTGACAGAATATATTGTATTGTTGTTTCGATAATCTGCAATCGTACACAACATTTGTTTATAAAATTATAATAATGACCGAGCCCTAAAGTAATTAGTTTGGCATAAATTAAGAAGGCGTCAAAACATGGCAATCATGAAGATGCAGCAACTATTTATTTCGACAGCACGAGTTAGAAGTTTTTTTTCCTTTTGTATAATAAAGATATTTTTGAACCAATGTTTATGTTAATTAAGATTATATTTTTTTAAGATATTTACTAATGAGTGTCTTTAAGGTATTATTTAAAAAAATTTAAAATTTAAAATATAAAAGTAGAGTATTTAATAATTTTAAATTTTAAAATTATTTTATATTTTCTTTATTTAATAATTAAAAATATTTATTGAAAGATATTAAATAAGTTTTAAAAGACTAAGGATATTGGTTAATAAGACCATTCTTTTAAAATAACCTTAAAAGTGCACATTCACATTAACTTGATGTATTTAAAAGAATTAATTGTCTTATGTATTAACTTGAAATTTGAACCTAAATAATTAAAATAGATTTCAAACACATCTTGAATTTATTTATGTTTCTATTTTTAATTTATAATAATGATAAAAATTCCTGAGATTTTAGATGAGTATTTCTGTAACGTTGAATGATTCTTATCACCTTAATGTGGATCGTTGAGATTCTAGCTGTAGTTTCAATTTTCTTGTCACTTTTGAAGAGGAGGTAATATCCCAAGCTCTGCAAGAGTGTCCATGTGGTTTGGTACTTGGAAAATTCACGGAAATCAAACCCTGAATGAAAGAGTTGTCCATAAGGATGGAGTGTGAGAGTTTATCCCTAATAAAGTTACAGAACTCTTAACAAGTCACAACCAAGATAATTGTTGTCAAAATAGAACCAAGAGTGATTGATATTGTCTTAAATGAAATTAATATTGATTGTTTTTGTCACTAAGGTCAATGAAAATGAAACGACGTGCATGGGTAGTGAGGTGGTTACATAGAACGAAGCATTTATTTGGATTAAATTGTAAAAGAAAATTCTTTTAAACTTATTTAAATATTATAAAGTAAAATTAATTTTTAAGTATATAATTATATGATGCTTTTGAAAATTTATGTCACAATCATTAAAATTAAGTTTACAGCGTTATTTGTAGAGATTTTTTTTTTAAAATTACTACCTACTATAAAATTAATTTTATTCACTTCAACAGTTACTCTGCCTTATTTTTATTAGAATTTATTATTACAATAGAAATCAATTTCGAAACCCCCCTAACCAACCATCCTTAAAATACTATTGTTTACCAGTCAAGACATTTTGTTTTTTCCCCCTTAAATGTGATTTTATTGTTGTAAAATCCAAACCAAACTTGCATGAAGATATCCTAGCCAGTTGAGATAAGAAGCGATTGATTTGGGGGGACGGGGAAATAGTTTCTTTTCGGCTATTTCTTTATTGATTTAGAGATATGAGCTGGTTGTGATTTGATGTTTACACCTTGTAATTAATGTTGTTTTGGCATGGTTGAAATCCTGTATTACCCTCTCTTTGCTATCGATAAAATGAGTGAAAAAGAAAGAATTTTAAGGGTTAAAGAGAAGATTTTTTTCGTGATCCATATTATTCTTTTTTTTAAGAGATTAGGAGAAAAAAGAAACAAATTTTTACTTTATTTATTTTAGAGTTTAATTTCTATTTACTGTCATTGTAAAGTTTATTTACATTGTCATCTAATCATGTGTTGCCAAATTAGGAAAAAAAGTTGACTATCACAACAACTACCTAGAAAATCTAACTATTTTAATGGCTTGACAACACATGATTGGATGACAATGTAAAAAAACTTTACACTAACAGTAAATAGAAATTGAATCCTTTATTTTATTAAATGAAAGTTAATAGTGTAATTTAATATTTATTTACGTAAATTTTTGTTATGAAATCAGACAAAGAAATAGAAATATTTATTTTTTATTAGATATTTAATATCAAAATAGATAACTCTACTTCTCCAATCATTTTTTTTCTTTTTCATTCTATTGTATTTTTTTTCCATTTCTTTCACGATACCAAATAAAACCTTTGTTGTTTGTGATTTGTATTAAGTTTTAACTCTTTTGTCAATCTTAATCAAATATAGGAAATTATTGTAGTATCTATTTTTTTAATATTAATATTAAAATGCATTATGAAATATTTCTTGTTTATTGCTAGATATTTAATAAAATTTAAAATATTTATTGTGAAATTAATCATCAATAAATATTTAATTATTCACTCTTAATACTTTACATAAGGCAAGATAACAATACTTCAGGGATAAAAAAGTTTTTTCTTTGTATGTAAATCAAGATATCTCTTTATTTAAGAAAGTACGAGACTAATCTCATATAATATAGTCATGTACATGAAGCAGGAATCCTTCCTAATTGTGTTTTCTCTATACACATCATCTTAAGGATCGAACTCAAGACAATATACTTAAAGTAATAAAATCCCTTTCACTCGGACCAACGCAAATTAATTATTTGGTTGTTATTTAAACACTAGAATATTCTCCAAAAAAAAACCATATAGTTGATATAGGTTATATTATGAAAGCCAAAAATTGAAAACAAGGTCACAAATATATTATCTAAAACTTTTTTTTAGTGTAAATTAGAGTTTTTTCTTATCTGAAAGGTAAAAAATTAATCTCACAAAATATAATTAGATCTGTAACGTAAAAGCTTTTTTCAATTATATTTTTTTATACATATTTTCTTAAAAATCAAACTTAAAATAAAATACTTTAATCAATCAAACTCGTTTTCACTGACACTAACTTAAGTTAGTGAATATGTTATCTGCGACGATAATAACTACTACAAAACTATAAAATAATAAAAATAATAAAAAAAGGCAGTCGCATCTTAAATTTTATGGTAGTTTAAAAGCGCCTTTAACAAGTGTCAACATGCTAGCTGTGTGCCAATATTGAAGATCCATAACTTGATAAATTTAAATTAATTTTATCTATTAACATGCATCAAATTCTTATCGTGTAGATAAAATTAAAATTTAAATTAATTGTATCTATTAACATGCATCAAATTCTTAAACATCATGTAGATAAAATCAAAATCAACAAAAAATATATTTTTCATCAAATACAAACCCAAAACTATATTATATTTATAATCTCATGTCAATTCAAGATGATAAATAAACGCAGAAGCGTACATGAAAGATTCATAATATCTTGATTGAAAGGATGATACCCTTAATAGAGTAGTGATCTTCCAATTATAAAATTCCTTAGGTTATATCTTAAATCCTCTTCTAATGGGATGAAGAGAAATAAATTATGTTATTCTTTTACAATTGGGGACCATAACTCTTATATTTATAAGAAGCACATGTCATTTCATGAAGAGTAATGTCTCTTTGAGTTTATACCCTTTCATGAAGAGTCATGACTCTTATATTTTTTCTTATTTTTATTTCAGCCCATCATAAAAATAAAAATAAAACTTTTGATATTTACATAATATTTTTCATGATAATTATGTCATTTGCCATAACACTTTAATCTAAATAAATTACTTTAATTTTAACTACTTAAATAATAACTTAACACATTCAATCATTACATATGTGATGCTAATTTATTATATATTTTTATAACACTTGTCACAAGAGTCTACTGATTTGATTTGTATGTTGTTGATGCATTTTACCGTCACTATTTTACTCTGGTGGAAATTCTTTAATTGGTCGTGTGCTTTACTTCTCAAGACTGAAGCGTAGTGAGCTTGACATAACAAGTGTAACGGATGATTTTGTTTAGGAAAAATGACCATTTAAAAAAGATAACTTTTATTTAGCTTTTCTTAAAAATTAATTAAATATTTAATTAATTTAATTAATATTTTATATATAAGTAATTATATATTAAATATTAAAATAAAAATAAATTATTAATTAATAATTTATAAATTATTAATTAAATTAATTAAATACTTGTTTAATTTTTAAAATGAATTAAATAAAAATTATCTTTTCTAAATTAATCCTTTATATCATTTTCTCTTTTGGTTTCATAAAATTCAATATAGAGCCTCTGAATAAGCCTACAACCACAACTACACTAGTACATCATAAATTGGGCTTTCCTTAAAAAGAAACAAAAAGTTAGAAAATAATACTTGTACATATTTTTTTATATTATTTTTATATTTGTTTAACAACGAATAAATTTTTAATTAATTTATTATATTGTTTAGTTAATTGTTTTTAATAATCAATTACTTATAGATTTAGTTAATAATAAATAAATTCTTGATTAATTCAATATATTATTTGATTAATAGATTACCAGTTTGTAAGTGTTTTATTATTTAAACTCATTTATCAAATGATATACTATATTAAACAAAAATTTACTCATTGTTAATTTAGTGTAATAATGGTATAAAATTTTGGTGTGCAAATATCATTATTGCAAAGAATGTGTCTACCCCATGCTTGAAATTAGTTAAGAAGATCCAAGCATGCATTTTATAAAACTTTGCTATTCAAAAATTGAAAGTTAAAAAAATACATAAAATTTGATTGAACATAGCATAGTTATTAAACTTAGATTGATAGTCGACTCAATCAAGATACTAAGTTAATGAGTCACTGGTCGAATGACATAAAATTAAATAAATATATAAATACATAAATATATACAAAAATATACACTACATATAATGATTGTTAAGACTTTGACAAATATACCAAGTCGTATAAGTAATAAAGAGATGAGTGAGTTGTCGTTCCCAACGAGAATCGTAACAAATCCTAATACGTAATAAATCAATCACTATCTAAACGATATTTTTGAAAATAAAAGAAGCTCTTAAGCTCTTCAACCACAATTAAGATTAAGACTAGAATTAAAAACGAAAGAATTAAAGATTCATTCCTTTTAGGATTTTTAACAAACACTTAGGATGCACAAAAATAGTTTACTGCAAGTATGGTGAGATGTTGAGGTTAGACTTGCTAAACTTCATTCCCATGCAATGAAATGACTATCAACAGAGTTTCTATTCCATTTATGACAATCAACCCTCTTATTTACTCAAATCCTAATTCCTTATATGAAATGAGCTTAAATTCGCCCAATTAAACCTTAATTCATTAGATGACTTAATTAGTGAATTTGCATAAAGATAAAGGGTCTCATGGCTACAAATAAATCAAGATCCATTCCTAGATGTATGATCTATGAGGTGATTAATTTCATATCTAATTCTAATATGAACTTTCCAATCGCATACCAAATCAAGCATCAATCCATAAATGATCAAACCATAGAAGCATTAAGAGAAGAAATCAACCACTCAATACGAAAATAGAAACTCAATTTAATAGATCAAGTCAAAAACATGAGAATTCAAAAGTAGCTACATCTAATCCCAACAAGAAGGAGTTTAACTAGACATGATAATCAAAGTAATCAAATAAAAAAATGGACGAAAGAGATAAAGAAAACTCCATGAAAACTCTCCTCCTCATTCCAGCTGCTGCTGCTCCAGGCATAGACAAAAATTCCCTGAAGAAGAAATGGTTGTATCTCTGTACTTCCCAAATTTTAGATCATTTCCAAACATACTCGGTGCTTAGCGCAGCTTTAATCACGATAAACGTGATTTAAGTGACTTCATTGTTGCATCATGCGTGGTTGCGTTAAGCCCAGGTAAATTGGCGCTAAGCGCAACCCATGCTAAAATGCATTTTTTTAATCACTCCATCAGTCACTCTTCTGACTCCTTCAAGTTACGTGCCAAGACCATGGGACTAAGCGCATGTAACCTTTAGTTTGAGCTTCAAATTGGGCTTCAATCTCTTCCAAACTACACAAAAACATATCAAAACATCAATTAAGACCATAACTCCAAATGACTCAATAAAACATATTAAACATGGGATAAAAACAACCTCTCTTAAAAGAGTAATAAATTATCTCAATACATACCTAAAAGGTATGCATGTTAGACATTTATCAATAATATTTATCATTGTAAACAGTTAAAGTACCCTTATTTTGAGAGAAATAATGATATTAAGAAAAAGAAATAGGTTAACCCTTAATTCATTAAAAAAAACTCTCACTTTTTTCATAAAAATGCTCATAACTTACAAAAGAAATGATTTTTTTTGGAAAATTGAGGTCGGCACAACATCTAAAAAAATGTTAAATGAAATGAATATACAATTCATATAAATTAGATAAATGAGTCGAAAGTTATGACTTTACAAAGTTAAAAATTTTTTTTCTTTCTAAATTTCATGACTCGACCAGTTCATTAGTTTAACTAGTTGAGTCATCAATTTTTGTTAAAAACCGACTAAGTTAAATCAATTTTCACCAATTCACATGCATAACTGATCTAATAATTGACTCAAATTGATTAAGTGTCCAGTTTACGGATCAAATCGATCAATTCAATCTAGTTTTAATAACTATAACATACTACTAAATCAAATTTAAGTCATTTTATGTATTTTAAAATTATGTTAAATAAGGTGTTTACACATAAACAATGAAGTAAATTAGTAGTTTTATCTTGAGTTTCAAACATGTTTCATTTCATCATTTAAAAAGTTTGACTTTGATAACAATTATTTGAAAAATTAAATTCTCTTTAATAATATGATATAACATAATTAAATAAAATATTAAAAAAAATTCATATTGAATGTATATCAAAATTAAACTGAAACTGAAACTGAATTGGTTTGAAAGTTAGATGGCTTCGTTCATCAAGCAATAATGAGCCAAGGAATAATGTTAAATTTGACAAAAACATAATTCTCCTACTCTTAATAATGAACATTGAGATTTCGATTTTATATTCAGAAGTTAGGATTCTCAGAAAAATGATAAACGTAAATGCTCGTACATTCTACTGATGAACATTGACAGGAACTAATACAAACTGAAAACGCTCTTATATTATGCAAACCAGAGAGCATCCAGATACGCACAGTACTTAAACATACATACGACAATTATACAAAATACATAGATAAGCTTGCACCTCTGTTATTGGATGGTAAAACAGTGGAGGAAAACACACGCTCCTTTAGATAGAGATACTATTGGGAATTCCTCTGAAAGTCAACCCTTCCTCACTGGTAGGAAGAAGCAAAGTGTAGGGCAGCTGAACTGGCCCAATTCGGTTTGTCAGACTCGAATCACTGTTCCTCCTTGAGATTTTTCCCTCAATTTCCACCAGCTTGTTTCCAAACCTTTTAAAGGCTTGTATTGCCCTCGAATCAGATGTCCAATTTGGATTATCCCTCTGCCCAAGGTAGACTTCATCAGAAGCATGCCTTGACAATATCTCTATCACTGAAAGGTCAATCAGGGCTTGGAACTTTGGTGTAATTGTTCTCAAATAGGCCTTCTGAGGGCTCTTCACCATCTCATCATACTGTGGAGTTCCTTTTTCTGGGATCAATCTTCTACTAATAGTTGGACGGTTCAAAATAAAACCTCCATAAGGATATTGACCGAAATTAACAGCTGCATGGAGGGCCGAAGCAGTCCATATGATAATACTGCTGGATTCAATCAGCTCTTCAAGAGTCTGCAACTTAGGCCACCATGGCTTATCTTTTAAGTCGCCATGACCCTTCTCTACAACATCCTTCCACCAAGCTTGGAGTTCAGAGTCTTTTTTAACTGCGTCATCTGTGGGGTAGTACAAGGAGACATAGTCTTGGACCCAGGTCTTAATAGCATCCCATATCTCTAGTCCATCAACAGCATAAGGGTAGTCCTCTATCACAAGGCGAAGG
This sequence comes from Styphnolobium japonicum, assembly GCA_023212625.1. Taxonomy (NCBI): domain Eukaryota; kingdom Viridiplantae; phylum Streptophyta; class Magnoliopsida; order Fabales; family Fabaceae; genus Styphnolobium; species Styphnolobium japonicum. The sequence continues at coordinate 3,770,618 of JALBWW010000007.1, read as the reverse complement.
CCATGGGGGGAAGAGGGATCCTCAACTGCCAATCCTCTGAATCAAAAAATGCAAAATTGTTACTAGCAGCAAAAGTGTCTTCTAAGTTCTAATTTATCCCATCATCAAAGAGAAAAAGTTGTGTTTTTGCAGTTCCATAATTGGATAAGTTCATGTTTTTATTACAAAACACATTTTGTTTCAAACCTTTATTTCTTTAATGCCTAATAACTGAAAATCATAAATTTAATTTTCTTAGGGGCGTATGTTAATAAAGATTACCTCTTGATAAGATCAGCAGGTAGTGCTTGGTCAGTGAAAACCCAATTCTTGTAAACTGCCGAAGACATCTCCACAGCAAATGCTCCGGGCAAAAATGTTTTCTCTATGATGCCATCTGCATTAATTAGTGATTTCCGAGCAAGTGCATTGATATTCATCGTGTCACGATAGTGAGGAAATAGAAGTTTATGAATTGGGTGAAGCACACTGAGATGCCTGTTTGTTGCTATGACGAATGGCTCAATCACTGCATGAGTATTTAACCTGTGTCCCCATGAAAAAAGATTAAGAATCTCTTCATCGATACATAGACTAAATTTGTTTGTACTGATCTCAATTGCAAATTTCATACCAGTGGCTCATGAGCTGATGATAGCACGAGTCATTTACAATTACATAAGCCTTGGCCAATAGCCAAATTGTACTTTCAACCCCTTGGTCTGCAGGCAAGATGACTTTACTATCGGCACCAAACTGATCTCCATCAGGATGTGGCGAACTTAATTCGATGGCCAGTGGCTTTAAAGTCCCACTGTCTTTCAAGAAAAGGATTGTCCTGGTGGCATAAGCCTTTGCAGAAGTTTTGTTTATCTTCCTCAAATACGGCATGAATGCGTCATGGTGATCTAATATGAATAATCTCTGACCACTAATTGCCTGTTTCACAAATACAATTTTAATCACTACTTATAGTAGAAATTCTTCAAATGGCATGTTATTGTGAAACACATCTATCTATATCATTATTACCTCATCAACTGTGAGTCCTTCTAGGTTAATCTCCAAGTGTTCTTTGGTTATTGTACTAGTTTGATCACCATAGACTGTGGCATCTAGCTTGCTTTGTGGTGGGAACTCCTGCAATTCATTAAAGAATGTTATGAGAAATGATGACAAACAATGGCTCTTCGTTACGCCATAAAACAATTTAACATGGAAACCAAATTCATCCTTTTAGCTGCTTAACAATAAAAACACTTTGACTTACCTTAAGACGGCGAATTACGCAAGGGTTTACCCCAGCAAGCATCTCTCTTGCAAATTCTTCGTCAGTCGTCCATGCAGACTTACTCACTGATCCAAATATTAATTAAAGAAAGTAATTGTTAAATTGGATTAATTCAACAAATGCTGCTGAATATGGTGTAATAAGTTGTTTTAAGTGTCATGTTAAGTACAAGTGGTTGAATAAAGATATGTAGCATACCTTTAATTACATGAGGTGGTGGAAACTTGAGGACTTGTTCACCATCAGTGCGGAAGATTTCCTTGAGCACTGGTAAAGGGCTGATTTTGCTGATTACATCTGTAGGCAGCCTAATTCCACCTTCAAAGAGTCCACGCACGTCATCGAAGCTATCAAACTCAGTCGGTGTGAAATTTAAATCGAATACAGATTGAAAGGCAGGTATGACGGTTTGAGATATAGATTTTATTCCATAGGTAAGGAAGTCGGATGACTTCAAGTGACCAAAATTTTCATCTCTTGGAACGTAAACCTCGCTTCCTGGTTTCTCACTGTTGGGATCTGTTAAGAATCATTACCAAATCAGTTATAGTGAAACTCCAAATGTTATCAATATGATTAGATTTTATTTTTAATTGAGTGAAAATAAATTTTACATTGTCATTTAATAATGTATTAACACATCATTAATTAAATTTCTTATTTTTAGGTAGTTGGTGTGATAATCAAACTCATTTAATAATTTATAAACATATAATTGGATGACAGTATAAAATTTCTTTACACTTATACTGAATTAAAATTAAATTCATATGACTATGGTACAATGTTATTAGATATCATATTCTCACCAAAAGAATTGAAAACAAATTAAATTGAATCATAGTTAAAAAAATAATTATGATAGAAAGTCTAACCTTTCCTGGTTGCTTTTCTACCGGTTCTTCCCCTACGAGGGTAGGGATGAGTGCTAGACCCTCCAAGAACTGGGCGAGCAAACTTTTCACCGGCATCTGGATTGCCCAAATCATTGTAGACATCATAATCATAGATCCTGTCCCATTCCTGGCGCTCCCCTGTTCCATCTCCTCTTAAATTTTGCAATTCTTCTTCTCTGTACTTGACTAGTGGAGCGGGAGTTTCATTTGGAAGATATGTCTGCCACACACTTAATCTATTTTCTCATTGATGGCATAAAGTTGAAGAACTTACGGAATGAAAATTAAACACTAATGTTTGGGACTGAGCAGGGGATAATATACACATAAATTTAAAAAAAACTGGAAATGTTAAAAAATTAGTATTCAAACTTCATAGCCTACTTGCTAGGTGCTTACCTTATTGACAAAGAAAATACGGTCCTTTTTGTAATTTTTTGAGTTATAAACCCATGAGTTGCAAACAAAGTGAATGGTTCCTTGATTTGGAATGTCTTCAAGAGTCAAACTCACGAGGTAGAACTCACTTTGCGTAAAGTTTTTTATGTAAAATGCTCCGGGAATTCCGAAATCATCATCCCATTCAAAACGAATATCGAATGCATCCTGGCTTGCTCCCAAGGTTGGAAAGCGAGGAAGAAGAGTTTCCATAAAGGCTTGCTTTCCAACTTTCCCTTTTCCATGTGCTACAAAAAACATATGAGTTTGTTATTAAACTGTAACTTTTGAATAATGATACTTACACAATTATTTTTATACATAATGCATAAACTATTAGTGAATTTATTGTTGCTGAGCTAAAACACGGTAATATTTTCTTGTCTTATTCGAATGCAACCACATCAGCCATTTGCATACAAATTGTGAATATGATAAGAGTACACTTTCACGTGAAGCACAAACTACGAAGAATAAATAATAATCCTATTCATTTTGCACTAGATAAGGCTATAATTACTTTATAAAAATATTTTTATATCTAGTTTCTGATATTAGTGAGAATTGTTATTATAAAATAATTTCGGATGAAGTTTTTTTTTTAAAAAAAGATAAAAGTCATTCTATACTAAAATTACTTTTAAATTCTATGAACCAAACCTTAACATGATAACATGTTTTTTTAGAACTTGAAGAGTTGTTTAGTTGTGGATGAAGGAAATAAGTGAAAGAAAGAACTAACCATCAGTCTTGGTAGCACTGATCAACTGGATGGCAACGTTACGGCTCAAGACGGAAGTAAGACCGTCGACTGCTGTACCAACTACGTCCCTGGCGAGGCCGAAGATTCCCCCGACAGCACCAGTAACACCGCCACTAGCAACCGACGTGATGGTGTTGAAGTCCAACACATTTTTGCTCATCAACACCACCGTCCCCTTGATCTTTTGGCCCTTGTTGAACCCCGGAAGTGGAAACATCTTTGCTATGCTGCTCCTTGATACTAGCAACACTATTCTTTATGCAGAGGTGGGAGAAGTTGTGGCTTGTGAGGAAGAGGAAGCCAAGTAAGGCATTTATAGAGAAATAATTAAAGAACACGACGACGACTTGGAAGAAGATAGGATCAATTTTCTCTCACCTACTCACTCCATGTGCAAAATGTGACTATATATATATATATATATATATAGAGAGAGAGAGAGAGAGAGAGAGAGATATATATATATATATATATATGAAAAACGAATTATAGACTTTTAAGTTTTATTTGGTGTATACGATGATATAAGATTTGATAGTATAATGTATTAGGATAAGTCTTGATAATATAATAAAACTAATAAGTTCTTATATTATAAAATGTTTAATTATAATTGTATAAACAAATAGATAATATATATAAGTATTTATTATGACAAAATATTTTTTTGTAAATAATTTTTTAAAAACAAATAAAAATAAAAATGTTCCGATGCTCCCAACACCAAACCCAGCAAAGTACACAGGTAAAAATGCCCATAATTATTTTCAAACTACCAAAATCTAGAATCTAAGTATACAAGCAATTTTACCCACTAATTCTACTCAATCAACATGACCCATCTATCAGAACCCGCCTAACATCCCTCCCTCGTGAAAAATGCCCAATACCTGGAACCAAAAAGGTGGGTGTTTTGTGGGTGGGGGGAGGCGCAGAGATGTTGATGCAATCAGAATACAAATAGATGTGAGGTTTGCTCACTTGAAGTCCTCTCGCAATTTTTAAAAGATTTTTAATTTATCTTTACTTATTTTGTAAGTTTTGTAAATAAAAATTCACATTTTACTCGTAAAGAAATAATAGAACTTGAATTTTACTTGCATATACTTGGACAGATAAATGCGGATTTTTGCTCACCTTGAACTTGTCTCGCACTTTCTAAAAAGGTTTTTGCTCACCTTGAACTTGTCTTGCACTTTCTAAAAAGAATTTTTAATTTGTCCTTACTCGCTTTGCGAGTTTTGTAAATGAAAATTCGCACCCTACTTGCAAAGAAATAATAGAACCCAAACCTTATCCGCATATATTATCTAATACATAATATAATATAAATTATTAAAAAAAATAGTCATTACATCAAAAATCTCAGGCTACATCAATTATGAAACACATTTTTTTTTGTGAAAAAATAGAGGGTACAATTAGACCTTACACATGAACACATCCCGCCCTGCAGCATAGTTTAAACTCGTTCCGCTTCGCCCTTACTGCTAGGTAGATTTTAAACCCGCCCTATGCGGGTTGGGACAGATTGGGAACTCGCGGGGTGGGTTCAAATTGCCATCCTTACTCACAAGATGAGAAAGAAATAAATTTATTACAAAAATTAGTGGAATACTCATAAAACTTAACTTCGAGAAAAAACACATGGGATCAAAATTTTAGTGGATGGTTATGATGGTGGTGGTGAGAGAGCAGTGATTATGTAACTAAATGCAAAGTGAAATAGATGAAATAAAGAATAAAAATAAAATGAATATCCTATCATATTATATTAGAAAAAAATGAAAAAAATAATGTTATACGATTATAATAGAACAAAATTGTTTAGCCATATTTAATTATACTATTAAGTAATTATATCAAACACATGTTAAGACTTCATATTATATGTTTATTCTATAAAGTCCTTCTTGTACGATGTATTAAAGGCATCCTTGATGTTTTACAACAAATTTTAGTAAAGCAAGTTATGAGTAGTTTAGAATCCCTTCTTTCTTTCTCTCGGACAGTGACAGATCCAAGAATTAATCATTGAGGGAGCCAAAAATTATAAATCAGTTAGAAAAATTTTTAAACCAAAAAAATTGAAAGGAAGTTGGATACTTAGTTAAAATAAGTTGATATAGTTGACTTTTTATATAAAATCTTAGAATTTTATTGCATTCATCAAGATATTGTCAAATTGGAGGATGTTTTTTCAGATATTTACCATTTTCTCTTTATAAAACTTTAAAATAGAAAAAAAAATAAAAAATAGATAATATTTTTATAATTATAATAAAAATATATTAGCTAAAAATGAAAATAAAAAAAATCAAATAACCTTTTATCTATTGAAAACCACTTTTTTTTTAATAATGTGAGTCTTGTATTGTTATAATTTCTCTTTAACTTTTATCTTTTCACTCTAAGTGTGTTTTTTACTTTTAGATAAAAGTTCACTTACAATACATTAGACAAGCCTATAAATATTTATTAGCTCAATTAATCACTTAAATTATAGTATATGAACTACAAAGCCAATAAAAAATAACTGCTGAAACCCTTTTTCGACATCTTCACATGAAAATAATTATTTTTTTACACTACTTTAAGAATTGTGTACTAAAATATACTCTATTTATATATATATATATATATATATATATATAAACTTTAACAAATCGAATTTTTAACATAAAAAATATTTTTTTAATCTTATTGAGAAGTTACTTTTATCAAAATTAACTTTTTAATATTAAAATTAAAAATATATTATTGAGAAGTTAATTTTATGAAAATTGACTTTCTAACTAAAAAATATATTTTAAATCATAATTCTTAAAATAATACAAAAATATCAACTATTTTCATATAAAAAAAAGCCCACTTATTTTTTCTTACATATATGTTAAAAAATTGTACAAAGGCTGGGGCGCCAGGCTTTCATCTTGCTTGTCTCTTAAGCCTTTGTTTGGATGTGGAGAGAAAATGGGAGGAGAGAATATGAAAATAAAAGTGTATTTTCTCTCTTATTGTTTGGATGAAGGGAAAAAAGAGAAAAAAATGAGAAATGTTTCTTTCTCTTGTTTGGATGAAAAGAAAAGTAAGAAGAAAGAAAATGTAATTGTTTTAAAAAAACTTTTATGCCCTTTTACAATAAAAATGTATTATACTTATTCATTATTATTTATTTTATATCTCTAATCCACTTCTCATAAATAAAATAAAATAAATATTTTACAAAAAATATTAAGTAAATACCAATTGCCATTTTTATTTATTTATTATCACTCTTCCTTAATTATTATTTTTTTCATTTTTTCTCAAATAACATTTATCAGAAAATAAAGTTAACATGCAACTTGCCTGTTACTCAGTCGAATATCCCACCTTTTCAAACAATTAAATCATCAATGAAATGGAAGATGCAGAAAATGCTTTTTCTAAAGGATAAAAGTGTCATTTTTATTGATTTCTCTCATCCTTTCCTCTTTTCTTTGCAGGTGAGGAGAGAAAGGTTTTTATGTGGGTCCATGCGATTTTTTTCAATTTTCTTTGTTTTTTCTCCTAAACTAAACAAGATAAAATGATACTTTTTACTCATTTTCTCTTTTATTTTCTTTCCTCTCATTTTCATCTAAAACAAACAAAGTGTAAGTGTATATTTAAATTAGATTTTATAAATTTAATTTTATAAATTTAATTTTAATTAAAAGTGAGTTTGAATTACTCATTTTCTCTTTTATTTTCTTTCCTCTCATTTTCATTCAAAACAAACAAAGTGTAAGTGTATATTTAAATTAGATTTTATAAATTTAATTTTATAAACTTGATTTTAATTAAAAGTGAGTTTGAATGAAGTAATTTATGTTTAAAAATCTTTATTTGAAAACTGATTTTATTAAATAAATGTTGTTTAGATAATGTTGATAAAAATTAATTTTAATGTGTAATTAAAAAAAGAATAAGTTATTTTGAATTTGATTGTTAATAAATTAATATTAAAAAGATTAATTATAAATAAATTGATTTACAAAATAAATTTATTAAAATATTAAGTTTATTTGAGACATTATAAAATAAAATTATTTTGAGTATAATTATAATAATATTTTAAAAAATATTATATTTATTTAAATATTATTAAAATAGTAATATAATATCAAATTATAAAAATATTTCTGTCAATATACATAAATAAATTTTCTTTCACTACAAAAGTATCAAAATATTAATTCTATCTAAACATAATTTAAAATAAAAACTTCAGTCACTTTCTTTTACTAAAATTTCATCAATGATAAAATATCTTAAAAATCAATTTACACCTTACAAATGAAAAGTTTTTCCACTCAAACACACCGTAAATCCGTCCGTCCTGTCGGCAGCATACATATATCTTGTGGATAATTTTTTAGCCATCTTAAAAATGTGTGTGAGTGATTGTATTTTTTTTCCTTCAGTGGAAACTGGAAAAGTTTTTACCCTGCTAGGCAGTGCCCGTACACTATCGGGGTGGTGGCAGTGGACCCTGTGATCATAAATTTGTACCCACTTGTTTTTGAAAAATAATAATTGCAATTCACGTGGGATGGCCAGCGGATTGTGATCTAGTTTTTCTATAGATAAAAGGCTATGTTTGTTTAAAATTGTCTCCTAAAACTCCTTCTTATAAACCTGCCTTGATAATAATGACATACACGTTTGCGCCAAACGTGGTGAAAGTACACTATGATAAGTGCAACGTTCGATTCGCTGCATGGATCGTTCTATTTCGTATTGGATTGAATCAATTCCATAATTATAATAAGTGTTTACAATATTGGTTAAGTTAGAATGGAAACACTCCATTTATAAAGTTTAAGTAATTAATTTAAAATTTTAATTTTAATCTATTATTAATGTAAAAAATATTATCATCAATTATGTATTGACAAATCATTAAATGAGTTTGACTATGATAATAACTATTTAAAAAATTTAATTTTTTTAATGATATATCAACACATTATTAAATAAAAATGTAAAAAAATTTTACATTAACAGTTGATCAAAATTAAACTCTTAATTCAATTTATATTGTCAACAATGTTCCTTTAATAAAACATATGTAAATAATATTATAAGTTTCCATTAAAGTTTATAACATATCGTAATCTTAAAATAAAATAGCTTCCTTTATGACCCTCCCCTTAACTCAATTGAATAAAAACACCTTTAAGTATATCAATATAATTGCATCAGAGCTACAACTAGTCACAATAAAATGCAAGGAATCACTACGGTACTCTAGTTTTATAGATAATCTTAAATGTTATATCTGTTTATTTAGTCTGTAGGTATGTAATGAAAATATTTAGTGTGGAGGAGCGTAAAATTTAAATCGTAATAAAAAAAAGGATGAAGAGTAGGTTAAAATTAAGTAGGTAAAATTCAAGTATAAATATAACCCTAGTAATGTAAGAATATTAATAATATGATTTATGATTTAATTTTAATTTCTTATTAATTATAATTTTTTACACTATTATATTTGAAAAATTAAATTCTTTTAACGATCTATCATATAATTAAATGTCAATGTAAAAATGTTTACACAAACAAATAATCGAAATTAAACATTTAAACTCTATAACACAATTAGTAATAAAAAACGAAGAGGTAATTAATTTTGCAGTCCCCACTAATAATAAATTCATAGAAATACTTCCCATGATCTTTTACTAGTTTAAAATTTTTGAAAAAAAATTTGAAAAATGATTTTTTTTTTAATTTTAGGAGCATCCCAAAAAAACTGTTTTTCAATTAAAAATTATTTTATCTAAAAATTATCATATTTTTTTATTTTTTTAAAAATATGTAAAATTGATTATAAGTTAATATTATTTTTTCATTAACTAAAATAGCTTTTTTTAGAAAATTTTTTGTTTTGAATTTTTAATTATTTGATTTCAGATTATTTCAAAAGCTTTGGAAGATAAATACCTATTTTTCCTAAACCAAATAATTTTTTCAATCATTCCATATATCTTTTGGTAATTTAATACATTTTTTAATACAATCCAAATAAAACTTTTATCTTCAAATCGATTATGAATTAGCATATCCAAACATAAATTAATATTTTCACAGTTGATTTTTTTTAAAATCGATTATACATATAATCAAGTTTTAACATAATCTTTTTTCATATATATAATACAAGCACACACCTATTAGTTGTGAAAAAAAATATGTTTAAAATTAATTATATGTATAATCGATTTTCAAAAAAATAATTATGAGAAAATTAATTTATGTTTGGATGTGATAGTTTATGATCAATTTTAAGATAATTTTTTTTGTTTAGATTGTATAAAAAAAATCAATTTTATATATTAAATTACTAAAAGATAAATAGACTGGTTAAAAATTTTATTTAATTAAGGGAAAAAGATAATTTTCTACCAAAACTTTTGAAATAATCTATAATCACATAATTAAAAGCTCCAAATATAAAATTTTCTAAAAAATACTTTTTTAAGTTATAGAAAAATAATATTAACTTATAGTCAATTTTACATACTTTAAACAAATAAGATAGATTTTAAATAAAATAAATTTTTATTAGAAAAAACTATTTTGATAAAGAAATAACATACTCTAGGTCTAACAAGTTAATTTACTCTACATTCTACGAAGAAAAGGTTTAAATAAGCCTGTAATAATTCCAATTGAAATTTAGCTAACATCATGTATATAAGCAAAAAGTAATACTTAGTTATGTAAATTACATTGTTTTTAACTTCAACTATTATATTTATTTTTTTTATACTAATTATTATTAATTTATATTAGTTAAAGACAATAATAACTAACAAAACTTATATAACACATTTTAGATGGTGAAATATAAAATTATCATCAAATGTATTTAAAATCCTCTCAATTTCATGACCATGTCACATACGTGGCTGCGCATCCCCATTAATTATCCATTGCTGAATTTATAATAATAATAATAATATATTAATGTCAGCAACCACGATAGTTGTCGATAATATGATAAAATATTACCTTAAATAATTTTTTATGCTTTAAAATATAGTTTTTTACTGCAGAATTTTGATATTAATATAAACAAAAAGGTGAAGTCTTCCTGTGCAACATTTTAAGAATATCACTTTTTATGTTATTTATAAATTTTTCTTCGGATTACTAGTTGAGCATAATTTAATTTTTATGAAAACTGTAGTTAGATGGTGAAAGTTCGCTTAAATTTAAAGTGTATTTGAATTAGTTGTGAAAAAAAGATTATGTTAAAAATTGATTATGTGTATAATTGATTTTTAAGAAAATTGATTATGAAAAAATTAATTTATGTTTAGATATGTTAATTCATAATCAATTTTATGATAAAAAAATTTGTTTAGATTGTATAAAAAAATTATTTTTATGTATTAAATTATTAAAAGATATATAAAATGATTGAAAAAGTTATTTAGTTGAAGGCAAATAGGTATTTCTCTCTTAAATTTTTTGAAATAATATAAAATTAAATAATCAAAAGCTTAAAATAACATTTTTTTTAAAAATTTTATTTTTAGGTATGAAAAAATAATTTTAACTTATAATTATTTTTACACACTTTAAACAAATAAGATAGATGTTATATAAAATAACTTTTAATTGAAAAAATGATTTTTCTCCTAAAAAACAAAACCAAACATGCCCTTACTAAATTTTTTTTTTGATAATAATAAAAAAAATAAATTAAAGAAATGTCTTCGTGTTTAATTACGTGACATCGTCTGATTAATATAACTTTTCGTATCAAGAGGATTGTCCTTTGGCCTAATAAAATGTATTGTTTTTCTCATACAGAATATATGTAATAATCTTTGTACCTACTATCTTTTGCGAGTTGTGAATCACATGCTTCTTTTTGTGCAATTATAGATCTACGACTATAATTTTTTATTACAATATTGCCCAGTGGCTCAAGAGCTCATATTATTATAATATTATAATTACAAAATAGCAATCGCAATGATCTTGAAATGTCAATAAACTAGTGGTATTCACGTGATATATGCACGCCTCTCTTAAACGAATGAGGTACATGTGTCATTGACATCTGTTTCACGACATTATAATTATTTGAGCAAGTTGTTTTAATTTTACAAATTTTCATAGATTTAATTTTAATTTATTATCCGTGTAAAAAAAATTTATATTATCATTTAATTATGTATAAATACATTATTAAAAAAAGTAGACTTTTTATATAGTTATTATGATAGTTAAATTTATTTATTTATTTAACTATACATGATTGAATGAAACTTTATACTAACAGTGAATAAAAATTAAACTCAATTTTCATACACAAGATTATGAATATGAAAGTAAATATTAATTTATTCAATAACAATTTCAAATTCAAAGCAAAAATAAGACTAAATTGAAAATAAAATAAAAGTTGACAGATGTAATAAAGGAAGTTCCTTATATTTAACATATATATTTTGTATACATAGAGTAACACAGGAAAAAGAACTTCTTATAAGCTGTAATACAATAACTGAAAGTGAAATTTTTATGTAGATATTAAACAATATACACACTATAATATAATATATAATAGGTATGAAAGGAAATATTATAATGTAATACATCACTATGAGTCAGAAAGCTAAAAACAATCTGAGTGTATAAACATTGAAATTTGAAAAATCAAAGCTTTTCAAGATAAAGAAACATACATATAAAACAAAGAGAATATATTAATATGAACCAAAACATGTTCAGGAACAAAAATTTGTAAATTTTTTAGTCTAACATAACTTAGAATTCACAGCAATCAAAAGATCGTTAAATTAATATGTAGGTTCTTATATTATGTAAGGATTTTTAATTAATTTTTTATATTTTAAAAGTTTGTAATTGAATTTTTATAATTTTTTGAAAAATTAATTGGGTTCTTGCATTTAAACACTTAGGCTAAAATATAAGGAATTTTCTTTAATTATGTGTTAAATTTAAAAAATTCACATATGCTTTTAAACTTACCAACATGATTCCCTAAACTAACAAAATAATATATAATAATCATTTTGTTAACATTTCATTTAAATCACTAACGAAAAAGTAGTTACGTGATTGCATATGTTATTTTTTCTTACTAATTTTAACTGAAATAATTAATATTTATCACTCAAATCATATCTATGTCTCTTTTTTTATATACTTATTAATACCACACCATCGTTTGAGATTAAAAAAATAGGTCTAGAGATTATTTGAGGGGTAAATATTAATGATTTAAAGTGAAATTAATGAAATAAATTAACATTTGTAGTCACGTGGCTATTTTTTGGTCAGTGTTTAAATGAAAAGTTAACAGAAGAGTCATTATACACTGTTTTGTTAGTTCAGAGAGTTGTTTTTTAGAGTTTGAAAGTACATGAATTTTGTTAAACTTGATCCATAATTAAAGAGGATTCCTTGTATTTTAGCTAAAAAATTATAACAATATGCTCTAACCGTAGGCCATATTCAAGAATTTAATTATAAATTTATGAAATTATAAACGCTAAATTTTAATATTTTCATGTCTTTATAATTTTAATTTTAATTTTTTTTAATTAAATAACTAAATTTATGTTACCGTTAATAATATTTAAAAGTAGAATAAACTACGATTTTGGTCCTTGAAAAATACAATGACATCAATTTAGTATTTGAAAGATAGTTGACATCATTTTAATCATTGAAAGATAGTAAGGGTCATCACATTAGTAATTCGGTCATTTTTCGTGAGGATTATGTCAATTGGGTGCCAACGTAACACGTTAAGTGCTCTTGTGGCACGTTTTCTCCACGTTAGATGACACTAAGCACCGAGTAATCACATTTTCTCCACACTAGAAGAAAAATCTCTTTTTTTGGTCACACCCCACACATCTTCTTCATCAAAATTTTCATTCTCCATTGATCTCTCACCAAAATTGTTGCTTTTATTCTGAAAATCACCACAATCTGTCATTGTTATTTGCTTTGCAACCTCTGTTGCTTGCAAATATATATTAATGCTTGTGAGAACCCTCTTTCCCTATCGCAACTCCCTTTGCCCCCACCCCACCCCCTACCTCAACCTCACTGCTCTACCCCCTGAACTTCCCCTTCCCATCGCTACTCACCTTACTCCGCCCACCCCTAAAACTTCTTTTCCCATTGCTACTCCCCTTCCCCATCCCACCGCCTCACCCCATGAACCCCCTCCATTCCCATCACTACTCACCTTCCTTCAGCTCACCTCACCCCCTGAACCTCCCATTTCTAACGCTATGCCCCTTCCCTTTGTGTTGGTAAAGTGAGTAAATGCACACACGCCGCAGAGAGAGAGAGAGAGAGAGAGAGAGAGAGAGAGAGAGAGAGAGAGAGAGAGAGAGAGAGAGAGAGAGAGAGAGAGAGAGAGAGAGAATTTGGTGCATGATTACTAAGTCAAGCCTTAATGTGTCAGCATGGAGAAAACGTGCTACAAGAGCACTTAACGTGCCATGTTAGTACTCAATAGACGGAATTCTCATGGAAGATGACATAATGACTAACGTGATGACATTTACTATCTTTCAAGGACAAAAATGATATCAACTATCTTTCGAGGACCAAATTGATATTACTTATATCTTTTAGGGACCAAAATAGTCGTTCTCTTAAAAGTACTTTTATAACAGAAATCTAATTTATTTTTTTATAAATTATAAAAAAAATTTCTAAACTTTTAAGAAATAAAGACATAATTAAAAAAATATAAACTTGAATATCACTTAAAAAAATTTATTTTGGTTTATCATACAAAATATATGTAATGATCTTTGCACTTATTAGATTGAGTGTGTTTTGATAGGTTTTTTTTTTAAATACAATGCTATTTTTTTGAAACAAAAACACTTTCATAAATTTTTATGTACATTTGGATGAAACTTTAAAAAAAGTAAAAGTTTTTTAAAAAGTTCAATTATTACTTTTTTTAAAAGCTAGTGATTCGTAGCTTTTGAAAAAAGAGAAAGAGAAGTTGTTTTTAATATAATTTATTGACAAAAATATTCTTTTCTTTTATTAAAAATTACATATCTTGTCCATTATGTTTTTCATCTTATAAACCCTATTAGTTTTATTCTGAATATCCTACATTTTAAATAATTTTATTATAAAAAAAATTCTTTTATTTTTTCTTATCTAAAGAAACTTATAAATCTTTTTATTACTTAAAAATATTTTACAAACAATATATTTAAATATAAAATAATTTTTTCTTTTAAAAAAATTATATTAAAAAAATCTATGAAAAAAGTTATTTTTTAAAAAACTTATCCAAAGGAACTTATTATCTCGTGAGTTGTGTTTGACGAGGAGAGGCCTTATCACTGAGGTGGGACTTAAGGAATCTCCATAAAGGGTTCAACCATGTGAGCTATTTGTTACACTGCCCAGTGGCCCAAGAGATCACATTATTATAATATTATAATTTTTCACTTGCAGAACACGAGGTTTTAGACTATGAAATAAATTATTATAAAAAACAAACGCATTAATGATGAAGAATTGTTATGATATTTTTTATAAATTTGAAATTTTAATTAAATTGTTAAATAATTTTTAATTATTAATTTTATAATAAATATTTAAAAATTAATAAATATAATCAGTAATTAATAAAAATTCAAAAATTTATTTTAAATATTAGTACTTTAAAAAAAGTATATACTGAATTAATCCTTGATGTTAAAATATGAATAAAAAGAATTATTTTCATACTCATATTTTTTAAGATATTAATATTGAAAGTAAATTGTATTATATTTATTAATTATTATTTATATTTAATAATTTTTTTAATATTTATTATAAATTAACAATTAATAAATAATTAATAACTTATCTTAAATATTAAATTTATTAAAATCCTATCTCAACTCCCGTGAATAAATGTCATAATCCTTCTGACAGGGTCAAGGCGGCTATCACCAAATTGAATTTTGAGATGAACGAATGTTTATATTCATCCAATAGGCTTTTTTATATTATAGTATTTAAAAAAATTATTTTTTATTTTACTTTAATTAAAAGATTATGTACTAAAATATATGAATTTTTTTTATATTGAGAAGTGAAATTTGTTTTAATTATATTCATCCAACAGGCTTTTTTATATTATAGTATTTTAAAAAATTATTTTTTATTTTACTTTAACTAAAACATTATGTATTAAAATATGTGTATTTTTTTTTATATTGAGAAGTGGATTTTATTTTAATTGACTTTTTAATATGTATTTTTTATTTTAAAAAATAAATTAATGTTAAAAAGTTAATTTGAGTGAAATTAACTTGTTAATAAGAATTAAAATAATAATAATTTTATAGGTAAAAAAGTTTATTTAATTTTTAAAAAAATTATTTTAGAAAAAATAACATATTTTGATATATAATTTTTTAATTTAGATAAAATAAAAAATAAATATTTTTAGTTATTTTAATATAAAAAACCCGATGGAAGGTTCTAGCTTCTTGACTACTTTCAGCTAACAGTAACTAACTATTTCAACTAAATGTAGTTGATTGAATTAAATCATTAGCCATGGTCAACATTATTGACACCAAATAGCGGATTTTGGCTTTTCCTCCGTTCGTGTGTTTCTGATGGCGTTTCACTCACTTCCAAATATATGATTAAATGGAGGAATTTGAAATAATACAGTGATAGATATTTAAGTCTCTTGCGCTTCTAAAGTATGTGGTTAGGAATTTGATTCTTGATTTATGTGTATGGAAAAATATCTATTGGGAGGAGTCAATCCTTTAAATAGATTTTAGTATTTTGAAGGATTAATCCCCACAATCACGAGCGGAGATATTCTGAAAAATAAAAAAAAATAAAGGAATTTGAAGAAAGAGAAAAGAGGGTAATTTTTTATTTTAAATAAATATTTTTTTATTTGAGAATTTTTTAAAATAAAAAAATAAAATGAATTATGTAATATTTTAATTATTTTTTAAAATATTTTATAATTATCTTAATTTAAAAATAAAAATTTACTCCTCTAATTTTTTTTTCAAATTCTTTTATCCTAAACATAACTTAATGCATATTTCCTCGTAGAGTTTTTTTTTCATATTTTGACATTTATATATATATATATATAGATATATATGATACCATTTATTAAATTTATTTTATATATGCTTATACACATAACAGTGAGTTAAATTACATATACTTAAAATTTAACTTATTTATTTAAATTTGTGTATAATGCATATTTCTGCAAAGCATTTATCTTTTATTTAACCCATTTTAATTTTTTTAACATTTTATATAAAATTAATAATTTAATATAATAAGAGATCCTAAAATTTAGTCTAAATTAAAAAAAAAAGTTAAGAATGAATATTGAAACTTACTATTAGGAAAAATCAAACCTAAAACATAATGCATTTAGTGCATGTTTGGTGAGCATTTTGCTCATCTAAACTGGTGTTTGCCCATACAAATGAGCTTTTATCCATGAATTGTTTGGCTCCATGTTGAGATTTTATCTCCAACTTGCTTCGGGCTCTAAACTTGATTTGTGTACGAAGTGTTTTATGGAGAAGTAAATTCTCTGAAGAGGTTATTTTCCTATTTTACCATCAATCGGAGCCCAAGCTGGCATCCAAGACAGTTGCATGACTTTGAAGGAAGAAGGGTGATTTGGGTCGAATTTGAGAGTAACTACCAACTACCAACTACCAAGAGACCATCTCAATGGAAGCAGGAGATAAGGAAGAACTATGCGTTGAGAAGTGGGGAATCTTTTTCTTTCTTTCTCATATTAAAACTTTTGTTAAAACTAATGAATATATAGCCTTATATTTTTAAAAGCTTTACGTTTTACATATTTTACAAAATTTATATTAACGATCATCTAAATAAGATTAAATAAGTTATTTTTTATAATTATTTTAAATATATAGTAATATAAAATATTTATATTAAACGTGATATTTATACATAAAGATATATTGTGTTTATTTATCTAAATTTTTTATAATTAATATAAAAATTATATCCTAAATAAAAGGTTTTTTAATACTCTTATTAATAATTACATAATTAAAAATAATTTTGATCAACAATATTTAAGCAACATTCATGTTGTCAAAAATATTTTTAAATAAAAAGTTTTTCAATATAAATTATGTACGACAAAAATTAAGTTTATGAAATTAAGTTTTTCTAAAATTAATTTTAAAATAGAGTAAACTCCTATTTTTGTCCTCGAAAGATTGTGGTGATATTAATTTGGTCCTCGAACATCAATTTGGTCCTCAAATATTTATATTTGACATCACGTTAGTCCATACGTGAAGATCCATGATGAGATTGTTAGTAGAACGCTGATGTAGCAAATTATTTGCTTACGTGTATCGTTTATTATTGACATGGCATAAAGCTTTGCCAAATGGTGGAAGGATTAATATGGAGCCAAGTAATAATATAACTTTGAGCAAACCCCCAAATTTATCTTCGAAAAATTTGACTGACATCAATTTGGTCTTCAAACCATTGTTTTCAACATCACGTTAGTCCAGATGCATTCTCTCCAAAATCTCTAACATCGTTAATGCTACCATAGTAAATATCTACCATTAGCCCTTACTCAGAAACTCAACCTCAACCCTTCATATGGCTGAGCAACCCACATCTCTATTGCATCACAAGCCTTCAACCCATGATAGTTTTGAGATTTGCAAAATGACCCAACACAACAACTCCTATTCAAGTCTCAGATTAAGACCCCATCACACAACATAATAGCTTCATCGCACTACCAGTAGTGAAGACTTTAGCTCACAAAATCAGTCCAAAACCCAGCATCTTGAAAAGCCGCACACAAACCCAAATTACCAAACACTAAACATGTTCATCTGAGTTGACAATACTGACAAGAGGTTGTCGAGACCTCGTCAAATAAATAAAAATTACCGGTTCGCAAACTAATTTGTAGTATAGAGCATGAACCGAATCGTCTCTCAAGGATCCATAAAGAACAAATATTTAATCAGATCAAGATAATTAAAATGGGGGGTTTTGTTGTTGATTAACAATATTGATAAAAGAACAAGACTTGAAGTTGAAAACAAATCTAAAGAAACAACCAATCCAAGGAAATTTACCGATCTTGAGTTTAACTCATCATTGATCACAAGTAATTCACTTAATCGCTAACCATGTTCTTGGCCTTAGATCACATCAAGACGCCTCAACATAATCCAAGAATCCTCTACTAGATAAGCATCTAGGATTTAATTAACCAAGGTTAGATAAAGTAAGCACCATCCAAACATAGATTAACTTAAGATCCAGAATTTAACCAAGCTAAACAATTCATCAAAAAGCTTTAATAAATTGTTTATTCTATGTGATCCTCTTTGAATACATGATAATAAAGCTATTACCACATTAACATCTAAATCAAATTAAGCAATTCAACCTAGATAAAAATCAAAGAGGAAGAAGAGAAACTTGAATAACAATTAAGCAATATGAACAAGCGAAACAAGATCTCCAAATTAAACATCAAGATGGCTAATCCCTTGGATTGATTATGAGAGCCTAGCCTTCCATGGATGGGAAGGAAGAACTCAGAAAATAAAGAACAAAAATGAAATTCTAAAGAGAAGGGAGAAGAAGAGAAAGAAAACTAACAAATACTCAAACTTACTACAAAATTGAATTCTAACTTACTTCCAAATTGAATTCTCTGATAATACAAAGAGATTGGCTCTATTTATACTAATCCTAGAAGCCAATTTGTACATGTACATAATCTGAATACAAGTTATAAGAATATGAAAATTGTCAAAAATGGAAACTTGATGCATGGTAGGTGGGTTGGTGCATGGTAGGTGGGTTGGTGTATGGTTGGTGGCTTTTAGTCAACAACTCTTATCCGACTTCTGGCTTCAAATTCATCACCTAGACGGTGCATTTTGGCTTGGATGTCTTCATCAAAGTTGTAGCCAGTTGTCTCCTTGAAAATCTCCAATTTGAATCATGTCATTTGGACTTTTAGAACTCCAGAAATTCCAAAAACACTTCACCTACCTCAAGTTAGGTTTGAAGAACGTGTTTCCAAATTCAGATCAACTTGTAGCTTCTGAAGCATGCCTAAAACGACATCTATTGACAAAATGGTCTTCATTGAAGTTGGAGATATGGGTCTTATCTTTCAAGTGACCAAGTTTCAGTCCAAGAGGAGGCCTATAACCCACTATATAGTCCAATATGTGCATACTGCCCAGATGGTTCCGTGACAGCAAACCCACTCTGCATTGCAGGGATATTTTGGACCCTTAGCATTCCGATCCAGCTCTTGAGTTCTTCATAAAACTTGTAGAGAATTGTCTTAGCTTTCCAAAGACACCAAGATCACCTCAATTGGATCACTGAGTCCCAAGTTATGACCTAACCAAGGAAGAAAGGTAAAAATGCATCAAAATCCGAAAATTATTCAATATTTGCATTAAAGCCCAATGAAGCCCAACAACATTAAACTCATCTAAAGTACTAATATTGGGCACAATAAACATCTAATAATGTCTAATACAAAGCTAACATAAGTGTCTCAAATTGATTGATCAAATTCCCCCACACTTAAGCTTTTGTACTCCTGGGCAAAACACATAACAACGAAACTAAAGAAAAACAAGAAACATAATATTATTAAACTAAAAACATAAAAACTGATTGTACCTAATCTAATCCACTTCCGTAGGAAAACACGATGGCACTTAGCATGTGCCACAAGCCTTTAAAACCCCTAGGTGTCCCTAGTGGACGAAAGTTATAGTCTCGTGAGGGTTTACCATGATGATACCCACAAACATGTAATATTTTATTTAATCAATTCAACTAATTTTTAAATACAAGCATTGTATTAAATATAAACCATAATTAATAAGTCAAGTATGCTTAACAAAGAATAGTTGAATCAAACCAATTGAGAATAAAGTATAGCATAATCATGCTTTAATCAGAAATAGGCATGTTCAGATTGAGTAAAATTCTTCACAAGTGACACTCAAATCACACAAGGTGTTTAGGTTAACTGTTTACGCTCAACTCAGTCAAATTATGAAAGTATTTTACCATAGGCTTGCATATACATCAATTCTCCACTACTTAGATCAAATAAATTACAAAAATCAAGAGGTCTTTCAAAAAAGTTGTAATGGAACTTATAAGATGAAGGAAGGGAACAATATGGATAATAGCAGGTTAAAACCAAAGAGAATAAAAGAGCATTGAGGAGTAACTCAAGTAGAAAGAATAAAATTTTTACCCAAAACCATAAAATGCTCATTCTCTTCACACATTCCTTCCTTTTTCTATTCTTTTATTTTTCTTTCTTTTTTCTCTTTTTTTTTTTTTGTTTTTTGTTTTTGTTTTTTTGTTTTTTTTTTGTACCAAGCATTTCGTATCAGCACACCAATTCCCCCACACTTAAATCATTGCAAGCAAAAGAACTCCTCCAATAAGAAAATCAATGCTCTCCCATTCCCAAAGGTAAGGTAAAACATAGTTTTTCATTCAAGGCTTGTAATGAGCTAAAAACAAAGAATAGGCAAGTAGGCTCAGAGGGGGTTAACAATGGGATAAATGCAAGGTAGGTTTATTTGGCCAAAGCGGCTAAGTCAAGAAAAATGCCTGCTGTCATTTTCATGCAACATACACCAATGTAATCTCAAATCGATTCAATGCAAGTTCTAGAAAATAAATTCATAATTGACATCACTCATGAAAGAAAATAACCAAGTGTAAGTATCAAACTTGGAAAAGCCCAAAACTCACAAAGGTATGAAACATTCACTCAATTCAACCATGCCTTCTTCCTAATATCCACAATCATATACACATGTATATCATGAAAATGATTCAACTATAAATTGTTTTGCATACTTTTATCATCAATTAAGCTCAGATTCAACACATGCTTGTATCAAAATTAATTGAAAAGATCAAATTTTGTTTTTGTTTTTGTCTCTTTTTTTTTTCTTTTTTTTTTTATATGCAAGAACAAAATAATTTAAGACATACTATGAAATGCAAGTTAAGATGCGTCTCAAGAGCAAAACTACTCCTTACTCTACCATCATACATCTAATAAGTTAGTAACAATAAAGATTAGCTTGTTAGTTTTTTTTTTTATTTTTTTTAACTAAACTATGTACATGGTAATGTCAACTATCCCTCCCCCAACTAATTAAAGACATTGTCCCCAATGTCAAAATAAAGATAGGTAGAGTGTAGAAGGTCTTACCAGAAAACTGCAAATCGGGACACGAAATAAGAAAAATTACAAAAAAAAACAACAAAAACCGTAACATAAAACAAAAATTCACAAAGACAAATTCAAATCAAGTTTTGGCACTTTTTGTCGCTTGCCTTGTTCCCAATTAGTGGAGCCATTCTTGGATCACGTTGTGGTACAAATTCATTTAGTTGATCGAGCAATTGTTCAGAGTTGCAGATTCTGACAAGACTTTGACGTGTCGCCATGAGATGAACCCTTTTTCTCTGACATGATCAAGAAAACAAAACAAACTGTCATAAAAACCATTAATATTTAATATACCTATGGGTTTTTGGTGAAAGTCTCACTTTGTGACCAGGATATAATTTGAAAGAGCTCTTCCAAAGTTCCAAAACCACCAGGTAGGGCAATAAAGGCATCAGCATTCTTGCTATCATAATGTTCATGCGTTGGTGCATGCAAAATACCATTACTTCATCCCCTAATGTTTTTCCAATGGGCTTCATTGGTCGATAAAGGACTGGGAATGACACCAAGGACTTTGCCACCTCCTAAATGTGCAGCGATTGCTACACAACCCATTAACCCAAGACTACCTCCTCCATAAACTAAAGCAGTTTCTCTCTCTAGCATCGACCAAAGATGGTGTGCAATATTTACAAACTCTTTATCTTTCCCGTGATTAGATCCACAAAAGACACAAACACTCTTGATCCGACGAACCTAAGTGACTTCCATTTTTTCTCTTTGTTTTTTTTTTGTACTCACCTTATCAATGATCTGAAGAGCAAAGTGCATTATTTAAAGGCATCAAAACTCAAAGGTAATAATTACACCTATAAAGGAGGGGTAGATCTGCGTGTCGAGATAAGTTTGAAAAATAAACACGAAATGATAATAGCTATAAGACAAAGATAAAAGGCTAATCTATGTGTGTCGAAGAAGTTTGAAAATACGCAACACATATTTCAAAAAAATACGGCTAATTTTTTTTTTTCTTTTTTTTTTTTGAAATTTTTTTTTTAATTTTTTTAATAAACAAGAAGAAAAAATGAAAAAAATACTACAGGAGGGTGTGATTTGGCTCACATTTTCCTCCGGTTTTCACGTCCAAAGAATTGGCTTGAATGCTCTCTATGGGGTGATGGTCGGCTTCCCATCCAATTTTCTTAAAAATTGGCAAGCAGTCTTTTTGATTGATTCCCAGACTATAACTCTCATGTTCATCTTGGAATATTGGCCATAAATCGAGAAGTACTCTCTGCACATCTCCACTAGGATGCGTCTCAGAGTCAATAAAATGTTATCTAAAGACTCCTTACTCATGCCATCTTTAATGAAGTTAATTTTATCATCTCGGTTTATAGGCGTCATTCCACCGATTGATTTGCATTTTGTGTTACGTCCATCTTGCACATTTATAAGCGGACTTCGCAACCTTTTGCTCTTCTTTTCTTGGCATATAAACTTTTACCTAGCCCTGGCATATATGAAACAAGAAGCATCGTAAAATTCACCTTTGAGTCGGACCTTTGCTTGATCAACCGGCAGTATATCCAGCGAGGATGCCTTTGTGCATAAGCATCCTTAATCTCTCAAACCTTGCACAATAAATGTTAGTTAAAGCATTTTGAGGGAGAGAAGGGAATTGCTTAGGAGGTTAATGTCGATTATCCATTTCAAATAAAGAAGAAGAAGGAAAAAATTAGTAAAATTTTATACAGATTTCGATGTTTGTGGGTAAATCAAAGGCCAGAAAAAATTTTCACGGAGTACCGTTATCCGCCATTTAACCGGTGAAAAGTCATCTGTCAATGAAATACAAACAAAATTAAGACAGAAAAATCAAACTCTGATAGATTTTCTTACTCGGCACCGATTTTCCGTCTTGATTCCTGTGAATGCAAATAAGTCAAAGTTTGAAAAAATGAAAAAGTTAGAAAACTTGGGTTGCCTCCCAAGAAGCGCTACTTTTAATGTCCTTAGCGTGATTGAAGATTTTGCACGATCCCTGGGTCCTCCCCAATAATGATTCAATTTCTTGCCATTGACCTTAAACGTGGCTTTTTTTTTTTTTTTTTTTTCAACAAAGATTTATATAGAAACAAAAATAAAACAATGAGACAAAACAAAAAACAAAAAAAGTAATAAAAGACAAACATCAGCAGTACAGAAAAACAAAAGTAGAAATAGAAACAGACCACACAAACAACAGAAACAACAACAACAGAAAAGAGTAAATTGTAAATAACAAATAAAAACGAAACAATATTAAAACAATAGTAAAACGGAAAAAACAAAAGAAAACAACAACTAGAAAAATGAAATAAAAGTGTGGAAAGAAAACTCCTCTATGGATAGCGAAGCAACAAAATCCACGGCGGCCACACCATAGCCGATTGTAATGGATCACCACATCCGAGAATCGGAGGTTTAGTCTCCTCGGGAAATTGCTTTATTGGCTTAACTCCATCTTTCAAGTAAAATCCTACGCATGCATATGGAAGAGCTAACGTTAGGAATGTTCCAAATATGATGGCTCTTTGATTCTCCTTAAAAATCTGCAGCAACCTCTCTCTCCTCATCAAGTGGAAGTTTTAGCCACAATGAACTCCAATTTTGGTGGCTTCACTACTTTTGCATTGAGTTGCTGTGCATAACTTGAAAAGATTCATCATATCTCAAAAAGGCAAGAATCTCAAAGACATGCATTACACATATATCACCATCACAACCTACAACAACAAACAATCATCAAAATCGTAAGACTAGCAAATTCGACACAAATCATCAATTGGTTTTTTCTCATCAATGTTCTCATGTTTTGCAATCGATTCTGCATGATCTGCTGCTGTTTCAACCGACTCAATGAAGATGTAAGTTGACCAACTTGGTCTTCACGTTTTGTAATATACTACACGTTCCTCTCACTGGAATTGGATGTTGTTCTGAGCAAATTGTTTCACCAAATCCTCTAGTGTAGGCTCGATTCCATGCTTATTGGGCTTCTGCACATTGCGACATAGGTTCTTGGTATAGGATCACTTGGTTCAACATAAGGTTCAAACCAGGATGATCTCCCCAATCATGGTTATATGTGGTAGAATAAGAATCATATCCAAGGTGGGTATTGTGGTTCACCAAGAAATACACTGTTACAGTCAACGAGTGGTTATGAAATACATAACCATCATATTGTAAATGTGGTGCAAGCATATGTGGGATGATAAGAACTACGGCATATACTACAAAATCTCGTGAGGTTCTTGCACGGGTAAGTGATGTTGTTCCACCGCTAACGCCCACCGTATGCCACCATCAAGTTTATGCTCCCAGAATCCAGTTAGAGATCAAACACAAAATCACAAAATCACAAAAACAAGTCTAAATATACACACAAAATAATTACAGAAAACATATCTACAGATTTTTAAAAATTATGGGACTACCACAGAGTGAAATCTACACAAAAATTCTATCTAACAGAATAATAAAAAATATTAAAAAATTGAAAAAGTGGTCTAAACGATGGAATTTGGAAAAAATAAGGGTGACCTCACTATAAATAGTGAGCCTTTCTCAAAATCACGATTTTCATTAGTCTACCAAAATTGAATTAATCAGAGATCGTTATCAACCAAAATCTTGACGTAATGCCCTTTACCCAATTTCAAATTAATTCCACTTGAAAATGCTTCAAAAACAAAACAAACACAATTGTTAGAGTTAGATGAAATGATCAAATAGTTACCTTTGGATCCCCGGCAACGGCGCCAAATTTGACAAGAGGTTGTCGAGACCTCGTCAAATAAATAAAAATTACCAGTTCGCAAACTAATTTGTAGTATAGAGCATGAACCGAATCGTCTCTCAAGGATCCATAAAGAACAAATATTTAATCAGATCAAGATAATTAAAATGGGGGGTTTTGTTGTTGATTAACAATATTGATAAAAGAACAAGACTTGAAGTTGAAAACAAATCTAAAGAAACAACCAATCCAAGGAAATTTACCGATCTTGAGTTTAACTCATCATTGATCACAAGTAATTCACTTAATCGCTAACCATGTTCTTGGCCTTAGATCACATCAAGACGCCTCAACATAATCCAAGAATCCTCTACTAGATAAGCATCTAGGATTTAATTAACCAAGGTTAGATAAAGTAAGCACCATCCAAACATAGATTAACTTAAGATCCAGAATTTAACCAAGCTAAACAATTCATCAAAAAGCTTTAATAAATTGTTTATTCTATGTGATCCTCTTTGAATACATGATAATAAAGCTATTACCACATTAACATCTAAATCAAATTAAGCAATTCAACCTAGATAAAAATCAAAGAGGAAGAAGAGAAACTTGAATAACAATTAAGCAATATGAACAAGCGAAACAAGATCTCCAAATTAAACATCAAGATGGCTAATCCCTTGGATTGATTATGAGAGCCTAGCCTTCCATGGATGGGAAGGAAGAACTCAGAAAATAAAGAACAAAAATGAAATTCTAAAGAGAAGGGAGAAGAAGAGAAAGAAAACTAACAAATACTCAAACTTACTACAAAATTGAATTCTAACTTACTTCCAAATTGAATTCTCTGATAATACAAAGAGATTGGCTCTATTTATACTAATCCTAGAAGCCAATTTGTACATGTACATAATCTGAATACAAGTTATAAGAATATGAAAATTGTCAAAAATGGAAACTTGATGCATGGTAGGTGGGTTGGTGCATGGTAGGTGGGTTGGTGTATGGTTGGTGGCTTTTAGTCAACAACTCTTATCCGACTTCTGGCTTCAAATTCATCACCTAGACGGTGCATTTTGGCTTGGATGTCTTCATCAAAGTTGTAGCCAGTTGTCTCCTTGAAAATCTCCAATTTGAATCATGTCATTTGGACTTTTAGAACTCCAGAAATTCCAAAAACACTTCACCTACCTCAAGTTAGGTTTGAAGAACGTGTTTCCAAATTCAGATCAACTTGTAGC
The DNA here is from genome assembly GCA_023212625.1 of Styphnolobium japonicum. NCBI lineage: Eukaryota > Viridiplantae > Streptophyta > Magnoliopsida > Fabales > Fabaceae > Styphnolobium > Styphnolobium japonicum. The sequence continues at coordinate 3,743,928 of JALBWW010000007.1, read as the reverse complement.
TTCTGAAGCATGCCTAAAACGACATCTATTGACAAAATGGTCTTCATTGAAGTTGGAGATATGGGTCTTATCTTTCAAGTGACCAAGTTTCAGTCCAAGAGGAGGCCTATAACCCACTATATAGTCCAATATGTGCATACTGCCCAGATGGTTCCGTGACAGCAAACCCACTCTGCATTGCAGGGATATTTTGGACCCTTAGCATTCCGATCCAGCTCTTGAGTTCTTCATAAAACTTGTAGAGAATTGTCTTAGCTTTCCAAAGACACCAAGATCACCTCAATTGGATCACTGAGTCCCAAGTTATGACCTAACCAAGGAAGAAAGGTAAAAATGCATCAAAATCCGAAAATTATTCAATATTTGCATTAAAGCCCAATGAAGCCCAACAACATTAAACTCATCTAAAGTACTAATATTGGGCACAATAAACATCTAATAATGTCTAATACAAAGCTAACATAAGTGTCTCAAATTGATTGATCAAATACACAACAAGAAAACCTTTTCATCTGGGTTAATGCACCTATGTGGTAGAGCCAAAGGCATGCAATGAGGACCTTAAAGAAGGTGGATTGAGGAGTTAGCATGATTTGAGATTTTGAGGATTTAGGAATTTAAGGTTCAAAATTTGGGGATTTTTCCTTCTTTCACTTACATTAGATGTTAACTTGGCCATGTCACCACTTAACAGATCATATCAGCAGAAAACGGGTCATATCAGTAGTCAATTGACGGTCTTATCACGGAACTTCACGTCTGGACTAACATGTGTCAAAAATAATTATTTGAGGACAAAACTGATGTCAATAATCTTTCGAAGACCAAATTGATGTTGACCAAATCTTTCAAAGACCAATTTGGTAGTTTATTCTTCAAAATATAGTCCAAAATCATATTAAAGTCATTGATTTATATCAATTTATTGAATAAACAATATCATGTCTATTAGTAGGAATGCCCCCTACTATGTATGTGTTTGTGTTAGATTTTGCAAACTTGATTTTAGTTAGAAGTGAGTTTGAGTGAAGTGATTTATGTTTAAAAAAAATCTTTATCTGAAAATTGATTTTGTTAAATGAATATTTTTTGGATAATGTTGATAAAAATTACTTTTGAATGTATAATTACCAAAAAGGATATGAATTATTTTGAATTTGATTGTTAATAAATTGATTGTTGTTAAAAAGATTAATTATAAATAAATTGATTTGTAAAATAAATTTGTTAAAAAGTTAAGTTTATTTGGGGTATTGTAAAATAAAATTACTTTGTATAACTATAATAATATTTTAAAAAATTATTAGGTTATATTTATTTAAATATTATTAAAACAGTGATATAATATCAAATTATAAGGATATTCTGTCACTACACGTACAAACGAGTTTTCTTTTACAGTAAAAATAACAAAATGTTGCTTCTGCCCAAACATGATTAGGAATAAAAATTTTGTTCACTTTTTTTTCACAAAAATTTTATCCAAAAAAAATAAAATACCTTAAAAACTTATTTGAATGTTATGAATAAAGATTTACTCACCCAAACACACCATAATATTATTTTTCCGACTATCTACCTGGTTTGATGAATGAACCGGGGTGCCGTTGCTAACCGCCCTCTCCTTCAAAAGTTTAATTAAAGCCTAAACGACAAACGGGTGTGATCTTTTATGTCTAGAATTTTATTAGAATATAATGCAGTTTCTGTATTCTACACTCTGGAATCGTACACTTGTTTATAAAATTATAATCACCAAGGCCTATTGTAATTAGTTTGGTAAAATTTAAGGTGGGGTCAAAACATATATACCAATCATGCAGTGGTGCAACAGCCATTCACTTGAACAGCCTGTGTTAATTTAATTTTCCATAGTGAAAATGGCTATTCAAATGGATGGGATACCCAAAGAAGAGCAATTACATTTAAAATTTTACTGGTGCTTTTACCGAAAATAGGGCTACACAACCGTCTGACAAAAACATAATCATAATCATAATAATAATAATAGGGCTACATCTTATATTGTTGTTTTGGTTGGTTCAAGTCTTGTCTTGGTGCCGTTTAGACTTGACAAAAGATTATTGCGCTTTGTATTAAGTTTTAACTATTTTTTGTCAGTCTCAATCAAACCTCTAATTTTGGGAGTAAAAAAAAGTGTTTTCTTGTTATATGAACCCTGCAATATTCGCCAAAATAACCATCTAGTAGATATAGGTTATATTATGCAAGCCAAAAATTGAAAACAGGGTCACCAATATGTTATCTAGAACTAGCGACACGATTATAACAACTACAAAAAAAGAAAAAAGAAAATAGTCCTACTAAATTTTGTGGTAGTTTAGAACTGCCTTTAAAAGATGTCACATGCTAGCTGTGCCAATATATATTTTTAAGTAAAATTACGAAGTGTCCTCACAAGTTGATTACAATGAGTTTAATTTAAATTCCTAAATTATAAATAAAGTTTGTTCATATAAAACTCAATTTGCCATCTAAGTTACATGGTTAACTATGCTAATACTAAAGATCCATAACTTGTCACAGAGTCTGCTAATTTGTATGTTGTTGATGCATTTTACCATAACTAATGGATTTTAGTAGAAATTCTTTAATTGGTCATGTGCTTCTATTTCTCAAGACTGAACAGTTGTGAGCTTGACTTACAAGTGTAACGGCTGGATTTGTTTACATAAAATTCAATATAGATACTCTGAGTAAGCCTGCAACCAAACCCACTCCAGTTCATCACATACTGGGCTTTCCTTTAAAAGAAACAAAGAACATGTCTACACCCGTGCTTGCAATTAGTTAAGAAGATCCAAGCATGCATTTTATAAAACTTTGCTATTTTAAAATTCAAAAGTTAAAAAATTAATTATTTTTAACATAGTACTAAATCAAATTTAAGTCATTTTATGTACTAAAATTCATTTTTAAATTATGTTAAATAAGGTGTTTCCTTATTAACAATGAAGTAAATTAGTTATATGATTAATACTATAATTTATTAAAAAAAAATTACGTTTGGGTCAAGTTGCTTTGAAGAAACCCAAAATTTCCAATTGGGCATAATATTATGATGGCCTTTTGGGTAGTTCAATCCAACCGGCCCATGTATAGTGAATTTTATAGTATATTAGTCTATAAATCCCTCTAACGATGAATCGTATTGACAAGAACAAAAAAACATAAGACCCAAAGGTTTTTTTTTTTTCATATAAAAAAACCACTAATCTAGGATAGTGGCCCAAAAAGAACCCATGAATCTATGATTGGAATGTGTTTGGGATACCCTGGTAGCACTGAGTCCTCATACTCATAGAATGGGACTTTAATGAGAATACAAGTTCTTGATTTCGTATTTCGCGATTGGGAATTTGGGATTTTAAACATGAGGGGAACCAATTAATGCAAATTACTCTCAATTGCTAAACATAACAGTAACCAAATACATATTATTATTATAAAGAAGGTCTAATCTAAGAATTAGTGTGAGTAGGGGAGAAGGTCGATCCAAAAAGAGATTTATTTCTTATTAATGCAAAAGTTAACCCAACAATATTTTTATTGTATAACAAAAAAATCAACTTAATAGAATATGTGAAAGATGAAATGCAAATGTTAGTAATTTATAATTTTCTAATAGTTTATATCGTATTTATATTTTTATTTCTTGATAATCTAACTAGTGAACAAAAATAAATCTATTAATTAATAATTTAAGTGTATGACAAATTGTTACTAAAACATGTATCTAAAATAGTTTAAATTTTAAACCTATAATACGTATAAAGAATAGATGAGTGGAGCTGCCACCTGCGTGGACCGTCAACATGCAACAACCCTACTAGGCAGGCATATAGACAAACCCGACCCAAAAGCCAGAGGCTATTTTGTAATTTCATTGTCTTAATTGATTCTCAAATAAGAAATAGAACAAACGTAAATAAAGGTACGAGAAAAATAATAATAAAACAAAAATAAAATTGGGGGTTGGTAAATGGTTTGGCTGCTGCTATGCTGTTGTAATTGCCATTGGCATCCACTTGATCGGATCTGATACGAAACCCTAAAAACTCTAATTCAATCCTTACCTTTCTTCCATCCATCGACTTTTCTTTTTCTTTTTTCTTTTTTGGTAATTTGATCGGCGATAGCGAAAATGGCATACGCATCTCATTTACTCAATCACTCCAGAAAGGTTTTTTTTTTTTGTTGCGCTTTCTTTTGATATATTCCGAGTTGGTGAATTATACGAACACATGATATGCATTTGTTTCACTGCAGTTGAGAAATGCTTCAAACTTACTACACCATGATCGTGCCCTTTTGGTTCGTTGGTTTTCCAGTGATGCTCAACCCTCTATCAACAGAAATCACGGTACTTTGTTTATTTGTATTATCTGTGAACTTTCTTTACCTGTTCTTTTGTTTAACTATCAACTGGAACTAAATTCAAAATTCGTTTTAGCTTTTTATGCATGAATATTTGAGACAAACTGTGTTCTATGTTCACCTTGCATACTCCGAGTCTGGTTTCAATAATATGTCTTACTGACCATAGCCTTGGGTATGGAAAATGATGAACTCTTACGGCAGTGGCAAGTTTTATCTAGCTGCCCCAAGGTCTATTAGGGTTTCTGTTTTAAATTTCGATGTTTTTTCTGTGGAATTGATGAAGGATTTACTATATTGCAACAACATAATCAAATTTGGATTTTTTTGTTTCAAAAATAAAAGAAATTAGAAAAATCTGATGTTGGATTTTGGTGCAGCCTGACCTAAGTATTGAGATGTCTTAAAACTGTATCCTCTTGGAGCAAGTGGTAAAGGGGAATAATGGGCAATACTTAATTTGCTATAGGTAACATTGACAATAATCAGTTAGTGATTTGGTGTTTTAAATAATATATCCGTGTGTGAGCAGGAAGTATACTAATACAGGTGATATGGGAAAAAAATCACCTTAGACAATTTATCATCATATTGGCATATGATTTGAATGCTCCTTGATGTTCCTTAAATTTTATTTTCTATATTTATATAATTGTAGTTGGTTATTTTTTAGATATGTGGAAAACCCGATTCCGTGGCTATGAGTCTTCAACAAGAAACAGTGTCTCTGAACCGGCCCCAAACTGTACTGTGAGTAGAGCTCATTTTACCTGCCAATCAAGCAATATGTTATAAGAAGTTTTCTGTCTGCAGTGCACTATCACCCCATCTTTTTCCTTGCCTATACTATGGCTTTTTTACCCCGTAAGCCTACTTTTTCAGCTGACTCAAATTCTCTCTTTCATAGAAACTTTCATTTGGTATACAGAAGAGAAATTTCTCCATGGCTACCATGAAAAGGGGTTCCATTGGTGGATCCTTGTTCAATGGAGAGATTTCACGGTATGTCATTTTTATGTTTTTTTTACTTCCTGGATTTGCCTTGCTTCAATGGGGGACTACCTGTAACTTATTTATCTTCCGCACACCATGCCTCTCAACAGAAGTTCACAGGTGCAGTCAAGGAGATGTTATGCATCAGCTTCAGGTACAGTTCATGGTTCTTTGGGTCTGTTAATTTTCTTTGCTGAGTTTTGTGTTGGGTTTCTCATAAAGGTTTTCATAATGTTCCTTGTTGTTGATTGTCTAATATATCATAATCTTGTATTTCATGGATACTGTTGATATCTGAGGAAGCTCTAGGTAATTTGACATTTCATGATCCTAGAATATCTCCAGCATGCTCTCATTAAAATAGAGGCAGGCTTGACAAGAAGTATATGAAGAGAAGATGAGCAGCCTGGTTGAAATATTCACTGAGGCTTTTTCCTTTGGTTTTATGTTCAGTTGAATGTTTTGCATTTGTGTGAACCATCCATAAATCAAAAATTTGCAATGTGAGTGAGGCTTATGGTGCTTTGAATGCATATTTATGTCTAACAGCACTGCAGCTATGAGACTTCCACAGTTTGGCAAATTGATTTTGAAACTTGAACGAAATGGCAAAGTTGCATTACATACTATTAAGTTGCAATAAACCACTGCATCTTTGACCTATCGTGTTAGTTTTGTTGCTAGTATAAATTATGAATAGGATGGGAAATCTGCTCAGTGCAAATGTAGAGCTTTCTGAGCAAATCTGTGGTATGAGTTTCTATCTAGTGTGCTTGACCATGGATTAAGCTCTGAAGCTTTTTTTATGGGGTTTTTAATAATATGCTGATAATCCCTTAATCTGTGGTGTGGCTTGTGGAGGACCTACTCTCCTAAAGGCTTAAGCTGTTATGTAGAGGTACACGAATGGTTTATTGGTTTTATATCTCTAACATGCCTCTCACACAAGAGCTCTTTGGGCTTGAAGCATGGACAATGTACAGACCTGAGCTTGTGCTGAAATTTAACTTATTTATGAAGAATAGGGCGACGAGGATAGAACCCCTGACCACTTGGTAATAGGTGCTCTGATACCATGTCAAGGACCAACTCTCCTAAAACCTTAAGCTATCTTTTAAGTTGTGAACAGTTATGAGAACACTTTCGCTCCATGCTGCAGCTTATGCTGCTCTATCATTCATGTTGTGTGGAACTTTGCATCTGCCCCTTATAGGGAGATGCTTTCTTGATTAGTTGTTACCTGAAAATATAGTTGTTTGGATACAGGAATGATATTTTTCCATGAGTTACCTACCAGGGTCTTACACTTTTCCTTAAGCCTTTTGTTTTTTTTCTTTTATTTGTAAGTATCGAGAATATCAGTAAATGATAGCATACTTACTGATTTCATCACCAACACTGGTGAATATCTTTTAGATCTTCCCCCACACCAGGAACTTGGAATGCCTTCTCTCTCACCTACAATGACAGAGGTTTGTGCCTTTCTGAAGCTTATGAGATTGTCATATAGTGGGTTATGGTTTCTACCAACTGATTCCCAATGATATGCAGGGTAACATTGCAAGATGGTTGAAGAAAGAAGGTGATAAAGTTTCTCCTGGTGAAGTGCTCTGTGAAGTCGAAACTGTATGGTTCTTGTACCATTGAAATAATAAACTTAGCAGATAAAATATCGCTATTAAGATTCTTATGTGAACATTGACATCTAAATTTTATTCATATGAAGGATAAAGCAACAGTTGAAATGGAATGCATGGAGGAAGGTTATCTTGCAAAGATAATACATGGGGATGGGGCAAAAGAAATTAAAGTTGGTGAGGTATTGATATTTTCTACTTGCAAGCAGTCCCCCCCCCCCCTTCTCTCCTTTGGAGAGGGCTTTTCATTTGGTGTTCCATAGTTAAATGTACAAGAAAATTTGATTTTCGCTTTACACTCCAAACTTTATTGTTATATGAAAGGCATCAGTGTTGTTAACATGAAGAATTTCTTTCATAGGTAATTGCCGTAACTGTTGAAGATGAGGAGGATATTGCAAAGTTTAAAGATTACCAACCTTCAGCATCAGATCCTGGTGATGCCACTGCCAAAGAAACATCTGCCCCTCCTTCACCAAAGAAAGAGGTGGTAGAGGAGCCTGTCCAAGAACCTGAGCCAAAGGTTTCCAAACCCACTGTGTCACCTTCATCTGGAGATCGCATATTTGCTAGTCCTCTTGCTAGAAAGTTGGCTGAAGAGAAAAATGTCAGTTACTAAAATGCCTTGGTTGAAAGTTGTTCTGTAAAAGAACTAAATTAAGCCATTTTTAAGCATTGCGTAATCCTCTTCCCCCACCAATGTAGGTACCTCTCTCTAGCATTAAAGGAACAGGACCTGAAGGGCTCATTGTCAAGAGTGACGTTGATGATTACTTGGGTACATTCTATCTTTCTATATGTCTGTTTGTACATACTATAGTGAAAACAAATGCTTCTTTGCTATGCTAGAGAAGTCCTCTGTCTTTCTATCTCTCTTGCTAGCTCTGGGATATCCTGTCGCACTTGGCTGATTGAATTGATTATATTATAACCTTTTTGACCATCTGATGCAGCTTCTGGTGTTAAAGAAGTTTCAGCTCCCTCGAAGGCCAAGGTTGTGACAGATGCAGCATTGGATTATACCGACATTCCTGTCTCTCAGATAAGGAAGGTAGTTTATCAAACAAGTCTTTGAAATTGTTATGTTCTGAAATTTTATTAGATGATACTTGTATCCAGAGCATCAATCAAAGTCCGTTCTTTTAGGACCATGTCACATCTGTTGTTCTCCATTTCATATGAATAATAGTTTTATATGCTTCTTGGTTCTTTTGTTCTTTACTACCGGCACATTTTATTTTCTCCCTCTGTGTTTACTTTTCTGTGATGTTCTGCTCTTAATATATCTTGTGCAAGCATAAGTTATGCTTTTAACTTGAAACTAACTCTACATATTTTGACAGGTCACAGCTTCACGCCTACTACTATCAAAACAAACTATTCCCCATTACTATTTAACAGTAGATACATGTGTAGACAAACTCATGAGGTGAGTTTCTCTATTATCAATAGGTTTACCTATGATGCAGATAATTGTGATAATTGGACCTCCTTGTCTGCAGTTTGCGGACCCAACTCAATTCATTGCAAGAAGCCTCTGGTGGGGCACGGATATCAGTTAATGACCTTGTAATCAAGGTAGTATATTTTCCTCCGACCAAAATATTTGTGCTTGTAATGTGCAGTGATCATCCTTTTATCCTGTCGTTTGGTTGTCAATTAGGTGCTTAATAAGCATACAAGTGGAATGCTATGACTTCTAAGATCACATTGAATGACTTTTCACTTGTTTGTTAGCTTAGAACATAATGTCAAAGTGTTGCTTGGATGGATTTTTCTCTCATGGACCTTTGACATCTCTCTTCTTGGCCACATTATGGAATATGGACTCTTTTAATCCTTTTTCTAACAGCTTATGAAATTAGAGAACTTCATGGATTTCTGGCTAAAATAATTCAAAGAGCAGCACATTAGTTTGCAAGCATGTTGTCAACAGAAAAGCTAGGTCTTTAACTGGGAAATGGTTTTATCGGTTGTGAAAACGCAGAATGCAATGCATTGAAATTGATTTTAGCCTAATATTGTTACATCATCAACCCTCAACTTTTAAGAGGGGCTTTTTGGTTGTCTGAGTTGCAATTATGGCTCAAAACTAGTGTCTCACAAGTCGCAAAAAAGAGACTTATTTTTTTTTGGAAAAAAAAAAGATTTTTTTTTTTAGCATAGGCCGTCAGTTCTGTTTAGGAGAGATTAATATGTACATATTAACAATGTTTTATGCTTGTCTTTTTTATTTCAGGCTGCTGCTTTGGCTCTTCGTAAAGTTCCTCAATGTAACAGTTCATGGACAAATGATTATATTCGCCAGTAAGTCAACAATTTTTAATGTTAAGTATTGCCATCAAATCTGTATACTACATTCAATGTAACATTTGTTATTTTGTTTTTGTGCAGGTATCACAATGTGAATATTAATGTTGCAGTGCAGACTGATCAGGGACTCTTCGTTCCAGTCGTCAGGGTGAGCCATGGCCTTTTTCTAATATTACAAATATATTTATGGCCTTAGTTCCAATTACAGGTTCTAACTTGACCTTGTATTCCTAATATTTGCAGGATGCAGACAAGAAAGGCCTCTCTACAATAGGTGCAGAGGTCAAACAATTGGCAAAGAAAGCCAAAGAAAACAGCTTGAAACCCCAAGAATATGAGGTTATTGAAGTTTCATGTTAATTCTTATTAGTCTGTGAATGATGACCTCTTGTGCTGGTTTATAAATTTGAGTTGATTCACTTTGCAGGGAGGTACATTTACAGTGTCTAACTTGGGAGGGCCATTTGGTGTCAAACAGTTCTGTGCCATCATCAACCCTCCTCAATCAGGCATTCTTGCAGTTGGGTCTGGTGAGAACTATTTTTCCCAGTTTTTACTTTTTTTTAACTGCAGTCATTGTTCTTGTTCTCTTAATCATCATCTTGCTGCGTTGCCTTCTACATGAGCAGCTGAGAAGAGGGTCATTCCGGGTTCAGGTGCTGAAGAATTTAAGTTTGCTTCCTTCATGTCTGTAACCCTCAGCTGTGATCATCGTGTAATAGATGGTAATCATTCTTGATTTAGAAGTCTTAAATAATAGTTGAATTAAGCTTGTTTTGTGTAATCATAAAACATGCTAACAATACAATTTATTATTCTGTTTGTTCAGGTGCAATTGGTGCCGAATGGTTAAAAGCATTCAAAGGGTATATTGAAAATCCAGAATCCATGTTGTTGTAAGAATAAACAGATGGCGTCCATGACATACTAGATTCCTTTCAAGTGATATTTTAGGCGGGGGATGAGAATTTTTCTCCTGGGTATCCCCATATTCTCATTTGGGTATCTCCATATTCCTTGCTAGATAAATTTTGCAAATTTGTAGTTTTTTAATAAGCGGGGCTGGATGAGGCATATAATTTAATACCCTGAAATTTTGCCGTTACAAGAGAATGCTGCCCCATGATACAGGCAGATAAGCATTTCAGTTTTTCTTGTTAGATTGTGTGAATAATTGAAAGAACGTTCATTTTTATTTCTTGGCATCCTCACCTTTCTCCTGTTCAATTAGTTGCCCTCATTTGATTGGGTGGTTAAGTATTTTTCAAGCAAAATGTGTGTATTATGGCATTATATTGCAATAATGGTGGAGTCTCAGTCTAACATACAATTTAATTGTAATTTAGATTATATTCATACAATTGGACACTTTCAAATAAATTTATGTATAGCTAATCAAATTTGAGTGTAGTTTAAGTATTTATATTAAGTGACTAATACGGAGTAGAAATTATTAATCTATTAATAATTAATGAATTGTAATATAATCATTAGAAAATTAGTTTCTTTAATCATTTGAATTTATTGCTTATTTTAATATATTAAAATGAACTACTATTTGATTAAGAGTTTTAAGTTTTACTAATTATATCATCAAATTATTTGTTGATACATATTAATAGAATGACTTTTCAAATATTTATTGTTATGATTAAACTTATATAATGATTAACTTAGATAATAATCAAAAAAAACTTATATAATACATCAAAATTAAATCTTTTTTTATTAATTAAACATAAAACGTAGATAAGGACTTGTTTGGTAAGTTGTATACAACATGATAATATATGATAAGTTTATAAATCAAGGCTTATATAATGTTTGGACAAGTAAACTTGATTGTATAACTTATACAATGATATTATCTTATACATCATATATTATATAAGGTTATGTATGCTTAAAGGGGAGGATAAACCTAGATAGGATAAGTTTATCCTATAGAAAATAAAAACTCTATAGAAATTGTCTCTCTAGAAATTCTCCTTCTTGATACATTCTCTCTCTTTAGAAATTTTCTATAAACTTTTTCCCTCTAGAAAATCACCCTCTCTAGAAATTGTCTCTCCTTAGAAAATCTTTCTTACTCTAAAAACTCTACCTAGAAATGTACTCTCTTTATAAATTTTCTTTCTTTAGAAACTCTTTTTCTATAAACTTTCTCTCTCTAAAAATTATACTCTAGAAAAATTGTCTTAGTAGAAAATCTCTCACTCTAGAAACTCTATCTAGAAATCTTTTTTTTTAGAAACTATCTTGCTATTTAAAAAATCTCTCTAAAAATCCTCTCTCACTCTAGAAAATCTCTCTCTCTATAAACCCCCTCTTCCTCTTAAAAATCTCTATCTCTAGAAAGTATGTCACTCTAGAAACTCTCTTTATAAAATCTCTCTCTAAAAACTTTCTCTCTCTAAAAAATCTCTCTTTTTAGAAATTCTTCTCTCTATAAAATCTCTCTCTCTAGACACGCTTTCTATCTAGAATCTCTCTCTAGAAACTACAAAATCACTCACTATTAATTCTCTCTACAAAATCACTCACTCTTTCGAGAAACATTTTATAGAAAATCTCTCTTTCCTAAAAATTCTATCTTTCTATAAAATATCTCTCTAAAAATCTTCTCACTATAAACTATTTCTCTTAAGAAATTCTCTCTCTAAAGAATCTCTCTCTCTCTAAAAACTATACATTCACACTCTCTAGAAATTCTCTCAATAAATTCTATAAAAAAATCTATCTTTCTTTTGAAACAATCCGTAGTAACTCTTTCTTTCTCTTTCTAGAAACTATCTCACTCTAAAAACTCTCTCTCTCTCTCTCTATGTATATATATATATATATCTAAAAACTCACTTTCTCTCTCCCAAAATCCTCTCTAAAAAAATATCTCTCTTTAAAAACTTTCTATATATGAGTATATTTATCTAATTAAATATTTTAGTATCTTATATTAGCTTATACATTGTAATAACAAACACATGATAATATAAAATTATACAATGTCATATCTTATACAATAATACATCAAATACTGCATAATATAAAACCTCGTACGATAAATAGTTTATCATATATCCAATAACTCTTATCCTATACTTACGCGGCAAACGTGACCTAAAAGTAATATTAATACCACCTATTGTATAAACCAAGCCTGCTGCTCTAATTCGTTCCCGTATAGGTTGAAAATTTTGTACCCCAAGAACGTCCCCTTGTCAATCACATACTCAGCCAACTATAGCTTTTTGATATTTATCAAAATCATGGATTGCACAACTTTCCATCTTCTCATAATGCTGGTAGGCTTTCTTTAGAAAAATATTTCTTGACATCGTTCTTAGTGCGTTGCATTGCCAAGTAAAACTTCATTTTATCTCCATGACCTAGACATGAATAACTTTGCTGTCTATTGATCAAATACTCCCGCTTCCAACAGTCGATTTACTTAGGAATCCAGTTTATCAAAACCAAAAGTTGATAGCAAGGCGGCACTCAATAACAGCAAAAGGCAAACTGTAATATTCAACCGAGATAGCATTGATTTTCTGAACAACGAGAAGCATTTGACCATATAACCACACCCCACCTTTTACGACACCAATACCAAAAAAGACAAACTTTTATCACATGACAGTCTTATATATCACTTGCCAAAACAAATACGATACCAAAAATGAGACGATAAAATCAAGGGAAGGGAGAAACACAGGTATGCACCGAGATTATAGGAAGCTGCTCAACAAAAATGGAGAATAACTTAAGTAGCATCAAAGACGAAGTTCAGGATAAATCGGAGTGAATAACAAGATACTTTGTTAGAGGGGGTTTCAAATCTTCAGGGAACTGCTAAAGACTTTTATTTTTGTCGGCAAAACCAAGTATCATAGTCTAGCAGAATGGCACATTTATGCTAAACTGGGGATGGATTAAGACAATCCCTAAAGTAAGCTACCAGACAATACATAACAATATAGATGCAGTTTTCCATCTCTGCTACACACAGCCAACTAACATCAATACTTTACCTCGGCAAATTTTCTGCAATCAACCCTAGACCTATGCAACAGCTTGCAATGCAAGAAAGAAACCTTTAGTGAGTAGTTGTACAACAGTAAAGTTCAATGAATACTTTTTTTTCTTTGGTTGAGCAGACAAACTCTAAAGCTAATCAGTAGGAGTAAGTTCACGTGCTCATTGCAACATAATAGTGTAAACCACACCACCAATTAGAAGTAGTTCATGCATGATATGATTAGAAGCCATAATCATCTAAAACTTTAAACTGCAAGGATGGAAAGAAGACAGACAAGCTGTTGAAGGTGATCAATTCAAGCAAAATATAACATCAAAGGGTAACTAAAATACCTGCATTACTCAATCTAAAAGTACTACCGTGCTAACAATCTTTTCTTCGTAAAACTGTTCCTTTCAGCAAAGTGGTATTGACATGTAAAATCTATCAAATCATACATCACAACAATATTCCATTTCCAAGCCTTCACAAGCTACACCTATCACATAGACAAAAGAACCACAAAAAACAAAAGAAGAATTTTGATGCTATATCCAGCTTTAAAGCCGTCCCAATTATTCATTACAAGATGATTCGACAAATTACAATAGAACCGTTAGCCATTATCAAGCTGAAAAATATATATATATGCCATTAAACCAATAGTTTGCAACAGAAAAAGCACTACCATCAACTGACACATATTAGGTATCAATCTAAACCTCAATAATCGCTCAAAATTGATAAGTAAACCAAAAAAAAAATGGAAGCTCACACGAAGCGATCTCCTCATATAGGAACGTAGCGTTTCAATGCCTGCTTCGCCGTAACAGCCACTCCGACCAGAACGCCACCCACCGCTCCCGCCACCGCCGCCGATCTCACCCCTCTCGCGGCTCGATACAACGCGCCGGTGCCGAGCCCCGCCGCCACGCTGTTCCATACATCGTCGGTGTCCCTCGCGGCCTCAATCCCACTCTCAATACCCGCGTAAAGCAACCCAATGATGCCGAGCCGGTTACCCCATGCCCGACCCGAGTGGCCGGATGCGTTGAGGACCCGGTTGGTTCGGAGCTTGAGTGTGTCGCCGGATTCGAAGGATTTGACGCCGTCGACGAGGCCGACGGCGGCGCCGCCGAGTGCGCCGCCGAGGTAGCCGCAGCCGGTGTAGAAGGTGAGGTTTTCACCCCAGGATCGGCGTTTGCGGCGTGCTTCCTCGACGAAGAGGTACTCCGGGGAGGTTGGGAGCTGGTAGAGGTTTCGGATGGGGACCTCGAGGTCCTTGTAGGGGTTGTAGAGGCGCGTTTGGCTCTTTGATTCGGATCCTGGTTCGTGATCAGGGGTCTGGTACGCCATGACTGAGAGAGAGAAGCTTCCAGACGCTAGGGTTAGGGTTTCGTGGGGTTAGAGGGAGAGAAAGTGAAGAGCACAATGCAGGGGCATGTATACGAATTACGAAGCTGTGGAGCCTTGGGTTTGGTTTGGGGAAAAAATCGAGCTGGTTGGGCGGCGGGTTAAGGGAATCGGTCCAGTTTGATTCTTTTGGAATATGGACCGGGTTTGGTTCCGAACCGGACGGTGTCAAACGCCCCGATGAAATTTTGTCAACCGGAAGATTAATTCACAGCAATGTAAGATTAACTTTAACCGTTTAATTAATTCTTAATTTCATTTTACTTTAGTGATTTAATATAATATATTTTAATAAAAAAATAAAATAGTGCCTTATAATTTAAATGAAGAGAAACAGTAATCACATTCAATAAAGAAATAATTTAAATATATTGATTAAATTAAAAAGGGAAAAACATTTATTGTTCGAGAGAATTTTAATGAATTTGGATTTTTTAAAATAATAAATGTACTTTAGAGATTAAAATAAAAATTGAAAACTATTGATCAAAAATTAATTATTTAAAATTTTATAACATACAAATATTTATATAATAAATTATGAATATGTGAGAATTTATTATTTTTATTTTTTCATTAACATTTATTATACCTTATTCTCTTAAGTAAACTCCTTACTTATTCAAATCCAATTTTGAAATAGCTAAAAAATCTTTAATAGTTATAGATACAGTAAAAAAAAATCATTTTATTGGCCCGTGTAAAATAGCCTAATTTGTGTTCGTTGATATGTAATCAGGCCTAACAAGGTCTATAGTTACACGTGCCAGCCCATCGTGTCAATTCCATTTTGACAAACTTAGTTTTTAGGGCCAAAATCATTGTGGGTATTGATTAATTACTTTTTATACTATTATTAAATTAATTATTATTAAATTAATTAAAAAATTATTTATTACATTAATTATTTAAAATTTTAAAAATATTAATAAATTATTAAATGATAATATAAAATTTTTTTATTCACAATTAATTAAAATTAAATATTTTATTTAGTTTAAAGTAATAATATTTACACAATGTTTTATCTTCACAAATTCTTTAGAGACCTTTGAAAAAAAGTTACATTAGAACTTAGGGTTTATGATCTAATAATTTACATGAGACTTTGTGAAAGAGTTTATTTGTATTAGTATAATTTTCTTTTCAATAATACCTACTACAAGCCTGCACATACAAAAAAATAAAGTCAGGATCAATTAACACTAATATAAGAATAACTCTCACCCTTAATTTCATTTAAATGAATAGAGATAATAACAGGATTTAATAGAAAAATAATTTAAACATATTGATTACAGAAAAAAAGGTTAAATATTTTTTTTAATGAAACAATTAAAAATTAAAAATTACATATTTTGTTAAAAAAATTCATAAATTATTAATTATTATAATTTACTTAAATAGTATCTAAATAATATACTAAAAAGTACCACTTTTACAGTGAAAAGTATTTTGAAAAACCATTTTTACGTTAACACAATCTTTTAAAGAAAATAAGATAATTTTACGTCATTAATCTTCACTAAAATTTTGACAACCACAGATGGATTTTATTAAAATATTTTTTTATTTTATATTGAAATATATAATTTTTAATTTTATCAGAACAATAAAATGTGATGCCTTTTTTTAGTTTTTTAATTTAATGAGCTAATTTAATTTCTTTTATTAAATATATAATAATATATTATTTTTTCTCTTCATTTAAATAAAATAATAAAATCCACTTTTTTCATTTAATTATATTATCTTAAACTATTAAATTAAAATTAAAATAAAGGTTTGGGTGTAAGAGTTTTAATGTAAAAAAAATATGAATAGATGATTAAGATTAGTAAGTGGTATTTGTTTATGTAAAAATACGTCAGTGGGACACAAGTGTCTTTTTTTACCATCAAGAGAGTTAGGGGTAGAAATATGTCATGCGGCTAATAGGGACATATGACATAATTTACTTTCAGTCTACTTAGGCTTAGTTTATTTATCAAACAAGTCAGACTTAAACTTTTTTAAAAGACTATTTAGCTAAATAAGCCAAAACTTTTAAAAAAGCCTATTAGGCATAACAGGGAGGCCTATTTATTTATTATAATAACATATAATTAAAAAATTTATAATTTTTATATGATTTAATAGCTATATATCAATATAGTTTATTTATTTTATACACAATAAAATAATTTTGTTAAAATTTAAGTATATTTGAAACCTATAAAAATTTAGCATCTTCACTTATTCAAAGTCTTTATACAATATAGGCAATGTTAGGCTTTCAAGTTTCATAAAAATGTCAACTAGACTACAAAAAAAAGGCTTATAATAAGTAATAAGTCAAACTAAGGTTAATATTTTTTTAAAATAGGTCAAACTTATTTAAGGTAAAACCTAGCATAGCTTAACTTATTTCTCATTACCAAAACAAAACAAGTCAAGGCATTCTCTTCTCTATTTGGCTCCTCTCCTTTCACCCTCAAATCCAACCCTTTTTCTCCACGCCCACACCCAAATCCACCCACTTCTTCTTTTTCAAATCTCAATGTCAATGTCAATGTCAATCTCCTCTCACTCACAACAACTCTTTCGCTCCTCTCTCCAAACACCGCTGCCCCGATGACGAGAACATTTGCGACGAGGCTCACCGCAACAATGTCACTCACGAGCACCGATTCTCCTCTAAGTACATCCCTTTCAACACTGACCCTTCCTCTATCGAGTCCTACTCTCTTGATGTTGACTATGGGGATTATTGGGCTCTTGGTCATTTACTAAATTCATACACGATTAATCAAATTATAATGTGATGATAACCATTAATTAATAGGCAATGAATATGATTTTCATGGTTAGTGATGACCCCACTAAGTGATAAGGACCATGGAGATTATTGTGCTCCTGATCATTAGCCAAATCCATACACGAATAACCAAATTATAATATGGTGATAACTATTAACTAATGGGTAATGAATATAGTTTTAATGGTTAGTGATGACATTAATAATGATTATCAAATTGTAATGTTTGGTTAATGGACAAATATCCTTTCTACAACACTTAGGTGATGTTGACTAAGAGGATTATTGGGCTCTTTATAATTAATCAAATCCATACACCATTAACCAAATTATAATGTGGTGATAACAATTAACTAATAGGTAATGGATATGATTTTCATAGTTAGTGATGACCCCAATAGGTGATGAGGACCATAAAGATTATTGTGCCCCTGATCATTAGCCAAATCCACACACGAATAACCACATTATAATGTGGTGATAACCATTAGCTAATATGTAATGGATATAATTTTCATAGTTAGTGATGACCCCAATAGGTGATGAGAACCATAGAAATTATTGTGCCCATGATCATTAGCCAAATCCATACAAGAATAATCAAATTATAATGTGGTGATAACCATTATCTAATAGGTGATGAATATGATTTTTATAGTTATGACTCTAATAATGGTTATTATAGTATAATGTTTGGTTAATGGACAAATATATTCTCTGCAGCACTTTAGTGATGTTAGTCATATGAATTATTAGACACCTGATCATTAACCAAATACATATACAATTAATTAAATTATAATGTGGTGATAACCGTTAACTAATGGGTGACAAATATAATTTTAATGGTTAATGATGACCTTAGTAATGGTTATCATAATGTAAATTTTTGTTACTTTACTTGTATCATCTCTACATCACTTAAGTGATGAGGACCATAAGGAATATCGCATCCCTGATCATTAACCAAATTCATATATGAATAACCAAATTATAATAAGGTGATAACCATTATTTAATAGGTAATAAATATAGTTTTAATGGTTTTGAGGAAACATAATCAGGTTCATTGATAACAAGCTAAACTTCCATGCCTTGACCACATCCATTTGGGTCAGAAATACCAACCCAAACTTCAAAACTAAGACTTCTACTGGGAGTCACCTTCCAAATCAACAACTCCACTAGCACGCCTCATACTGCATGCACTATTCCCCACCCTCTGTTATTGTGTAACGGAGCATAACTCACAAGAATAACTGAAAAATAAGGGACGAACTAACTAAGTGAAGGAACAAATAAGGGTTATAATGAGATGAAATCAGACCCACGAAATCAGAAAAGACAAAGATAAAGGAGGCACGAAATCAATTACAAAAAACACATGGAGAACCACAAGTCGAAAAAAAAGATTAGAGGGAAGGATAAAAAAAAAATAATATTTAATAACCAAAACTTGTTGATGTGTTTTGTAGCTTACTCAGCAATCCAATTTGGTTACTCAACACTTTTTCTTATCTAGCTCAAGTGTAAAAATAGTGTTGCTTTGTTTTTTTTTTTTTGTGTATATCGGGTTGGTATGCAAGTTGGGTGGAACTGCAAGTAAGTGTTGTGAAGTATGGTATTAGAACACGGGACCTTTTGAGTTTCATTGACTTTACTGCTCTTTCATATCATATCATATCATATCATTTTTCATTTCATTCCTCTCGCGGCGGCTCGCCAACTCTGCTTCCCATTACGAAAACAAATAATGGCATCCTCTTCTCTCTTTGGCTCTTCTCCTTTCACCCTCAAATCCAACCCTTCTTCTCCACACCCACCACCCAAATCCACCCACCACTTCTTCTTCATCAAAGCTCAATCTCAATCTCAATCTCAATCTCCATCTCCCCTCACTCACAACAACTCCTCCGCGCCTCTCTCCAAACACCGCCGCCCCGCCGACGAGAACATTCGCGACGAGGCTCGCCGCAACAATGTCACTCACGACCACCGATTCTCCGCCAAATACGTCCCTTTCAACGCCGACCCTTCCTCCACAGAGTCCTACTCTCTCGACGAGATCGTTTACCGCTCCCAATCCGGTGGCCTTCTCGACGTTCGCCACGACATGGAGGCTCTCAAGAAATACGACGGTCCATACTGGCGTGCCCTCTTTGACTCTCGGGTCGGTAAGACCACCTGGCCTTACGGATCCGGAGTTTGGAGCAAGAAAGAATGGGTCTTGCCCGAGATCGATGGGGACGATATCGTGAGTGCTTTCGAAGGGAATTCGAATCTTTTCTGGGCTGAACGTTTTGGCAAACAGTTTCTGGGCATGAACGAGTTGTGGGTCAAGCACTGTGGGATTAGCCACACTGGGAGTTTCAAGGATCTGGGTATGACTGTTTTGGTGAGCCAGGTTAATAGGTTGAGAAAAATGAATAAGCCTGTTGTGGGTGTTGGATGTGCTTCTACTGGGGATACTTCTGCTGCTTTGTCTGCTTATTGTGCTGCTGCTGGGATACCTTCCATTGTTTTCTTGCCTGCCAATCGGATTTCGATTGCACAATTGGTACAACCTATTGCGAATGGTGCATTTGTGTTGAGCATTGACACTGATTTTGATGGGTGTATGCATTTGATTCGAGAAGTCACTGCTGAGTTGCCTATATATTTGGCTAATTCTTTGAATAGTTTGAGACTTGAGGGGCAGAAGACTGCTGCTATTGAGATTTTGCAGCAGTTTGATTGGGAAGTCCCTGATTGGGTCATTGTGCCTGGGGGTAATCTTGGGAATATTTATGCATTTTACAAAGGGTTTCATATGTGTAAAGAATTAGGTCTTGTGGATAGGATTCCAAGGCTTGTTTGTGCTCAAGCTGCAAATGCTAACCCTCTCTATTTGTACTTTAAGGCAGGGTGGAAAGATTTTAAAGCTGTAAAGGCGAACACCACCTTTGCATCTGCCATACAAATTGGTGATCCAGTTTCAATAGACAGAGCTGTTTATGCCTTGAGGAACTCCAATGGGATTGTTGAGGAAGCAACTGAGGAAGAATTAATGGATGCTATGGCTCAGGCAGACTCCACTGGCATGTTTATTTGTCCCCACACTGGGGTTGCTTTGACTGCATTGTTTAAACTGAGGAATAGTGGGGTTATAAAGCCAACAGATAGGACTGTGGTGGTGAGTACGGCTCATGGGTTGAAGTTTACTCAGTCAAAAATTGATTATCATTCTAAGGATATCAAGGACATGGCTTGCCGATTTGCTAACCCACCGATGCAAGTGAAGGCAGACTTTGGGTCAGTTATGGATGTTTTGAAAAAGTATTTGCTGAGTAAGGCTCCAAAATATTAGGTTAGCATATGAAGTTTTGCTCTCGTACCCTATCTTCAATGCTGCTTATTTACTTTAGGCTGTGTATTGTCTTTCAATTAGCTTCAAATTTTGTTGTTTACTTGCATTCTGTTTGCTGCTTCATATTGGAGAGCTCTTACTGATTTTGTTGTGGACTATCTTTGTTGAGCATTTAGTAGCTCCCGGAGAAATGAATACGATCAAATCAGGAAAGCTCGTCATTGGCTTGTTGCTGGATTCCAGATCAAATAAAAAATAAAAATCTCTTTCATGTTATATATGCGGGTAGCATTAAACTAAATCTGAGAGTTAACAAGACACTCTGCAATCAAAGAATGATCTTTGCAATTGTGATCCCAAAATTTTCAGTCTGGAGGCCCCATGACTGCACTGGAATTTGAGTTGAAATCAGTGTTACTGCTCATAGTGGGGGAAAGGTGAAGATTTTTTTTGGCGGAAGGAAATCACAAATTGGAATTCCATAGCTTGGTTCAACTTGCATTTAGTTATATACATCTGGTTCAAATGTTAAACTCTTTTTGTTATGTACTTTAGGCCTGCTCAGCTGTCTGCACGTGACCATTTTGTAGCTTTTTGGGAGCTATTTGGTGTTTGACATGCTTGTCAACCGCTAATTTTAATATAAAATAGAAGAAATTTGTGGCCAATCTAGCAAAGAAAAATAAAGCAGGCAGGTGAAGTTCAATTTCTTACTGCTTGTGGCCAATTTGGAGGCCGAAGATGGAAAAAAATAATGTGCCTGAGTTGAAGATCTAGTTCTTTCGTGTTGCTAGGATAAAATTGTCAACCTTTTTTACAAGGAGTTTAATTTTTATTGGGATTATCATTTAATTAAATTATTTAAAAAGTTTGATCTATATAATTGTTATTATAGTTAATTTTTTTTAATAATATGTGAACATATGATTAGGTGATGGAAAAAAAATAATTTAAACCAATTTAACCACTTTTGTAGGAAAGTAAACTAAAAAAAGAAAAAGAAGCCGAAGGGCGGGCTAGGTAATTTGGCTAAAGTACAGCAGATTAGGAGACAAATTATCGAAATGTCACTCATTTGAAACATATTACCAACATATTGTCGTTTTTGTCTCGTTGGCATATATATTTTTTTAATATTCCACGTGTATCACGCCAAAGTGGTAGGCGTGATACACGTCATCACGCCACCCGTGTTGGCGTGATACACGTCTTCACGCCAACACGGGTGGCGTGATGACGCGTATTACGCCAACACGGGTGGTGAGATATACACAAAATCAGGAAAAAAATAATAGATTAATACAACAAAACCTATATAACCAAAGTCAAAACTTTGAAAAGCCATAACTTTTGACTCGTTTGTCCGATTTAGACACATTTTATGAACCTTTCCTTTTCATTTTTATTGTAAGGAAAAAATGAGTTTAACCTTGATTTCATGAAACCCATATAATTTTCATAAAAAGCTTCATAACTTACAAAATAAAGGGCTTTTTGGAATTCCGGTGGACCAAACCGCCTACGGCTGTTTGCGTTGCACTCGGCCTCGAAAAGTTATATGGAATCGATATAAAATGTGTCTAAATTGGACAAACGAGTCAAAAGTTATGGTTTTTCAAAGTTTTGACTTTGGTTATATAGGTTTTGTTGTATTAATTTATTATTTTTTTTTGATTTTGTGTATATCACGCCACCCCGTGTTAGCGTGATACACGTCATCACGTCACCCGTGTTGGCGTGATGACGTGTATCACGCCACTCGTGTTGGCGTGATGATGTGTATCACGCCTACCGCCTTAGCATGATACACGTGGAATATTAAAAAATATATATATGCTAACGTGGCAAAAACGACAGTATGCTGGTAATATGTTTCAAATGAGTGGCATTTCGATAATTTGTCTCATAATCTGTTGTACTTTGGCAAAAAAACCGGCTAACCAAGCCCATTACTTTCATTTTCCTTTTTAAGATGAGGTGTTTGTTTCTATAAGAAACAACTAATGATTTGGGCACAAAAATCATATTGATTTTCAGATCAAACAAAAAATTGGCAGCTTCTTGTTTTATACTTATATCAATAAGATATGTAATATTTTAATTTTATTAAAACAAATCTGAATGTAAAATTATGAATGGTCCCTAGTTTAACAGAATCTTCTTTTCTTAGTTTTGTATTTTTCCACTAACTAATAGAGAACGAAAAGGATATCTAAATACCTATAATATTCAACGTCCATTGAATCAAATCACGAGTTGGAAAAATTTCCACAATCCTTAGAAATATCTGTGTCTTTCTCGTCAAATGATGTCTTAAACAGCCTTTTCACTTGTATTAGAAATACAAAATTTGAGTGAGCTCTTTGGAGGAAAATGGAGCAAAAGCAGAGCATAGATCAATTCAAAGGTCAAACAAGGTTACCCAAGTTTGCAATTCCAAAAAGATATGAACTTCATTTAAAACCTGATCTCTCTGACTGTACTTTTTCTGGCACCGTGCAAATTAGCCTTACCATCAATGAAAACACCAAGTTCCTTGTCTTAAACGCCCTGGAACTTGTTATCCAAAATGCTTGGTTCTCCAACTCTCACGCTCAGGTGAGTAAAAAAATCTCTGTGGTCAGAAAGAACTGTTTTTTTTTTTTAATGCAAATAGTGAATTTGGATTACTGGGTCTTGGTTTCTTCAGCAGTACTCTCCATGTGATATTGTTGTGGATGATGATGATGAGATACTAGTCATGGTGTTTGATGAAACACTGAGTGTTGGAGAAGGAGTTCTGGGGATCGAGTTTTCTGGGATCCTCAATGAGCACCTAAGAGGATTCTACAGATGGTGCGTCCTTTTCCCTTTTTCTATTATATAATTCTTACACAGTAAAGTTTTCGCTGGTAACAAATAGATTTATTTCTTGAGAGTTAAAGATAAATGGATGATACAGTAACAACTTCATCTCTCAAAATTTGTTGGATATATATATTTTTTTTTATTAATACTATCATGATTATTATTTTGCATGAATCAATACAGACACTACTACAAATTAGTTGCTATCAACAATAATCCACCAGGCTGTCAAAAAAATACTCTTACAACTATCAAAATTACAAAGTGTTTTACAAAAACTAATCTTCATTCTAACATTACCGAAAATCAAATTCTACAAATTATCTTTCCTAGAAATTTTTGTTTGATGAATTAGATGACTCTCAATGCATGTATTATAAATGCAACAGTTCCATGTTCCAAGCTAGTTTTCACATAACGGTTGCAAGACGTTGCCTGAATCCTTCAGCCAATTAATCTTGGTCTCCCAAGAGTTTGTGACTTTTGTCATCCGGAAATTTGACAGAATCTTTTCTTAAATTCTCCTTGTAGAACCACAGTTAGAAATAGATGGTTTCTGCTCTCAATTGTTAAATGAATGAAGTCATAGATGTCGTGGGATATGTTAAAACATATAAAAATTTCTTTTCTGATGTGCTGGATGATGCGTAGAGAAAAATAATCCCAGACTTCTATTGGCACATATTTGAAATTACCTAGTATGGTGCTATTTCTTTGACCACTTTCAATGACAAGCTGTCTGATATTTAGAATCATATGCCTATATTGACTTTAACAGCACTTATGTTGACGGAGGAGTGAAGAAAAACATGGCAGTTACCCAGTTTGAGGCAGTAGATGCGAGGCGGTGTTTTCCATGCTGGGATGAACCTGCTCTGAAGGTATGTAGAGTTATATTTCCTGCTTTCCTTTCATCAATGATCAGACTAACTGCTTTGACAAGTGTTAATCATTCTTAACAGGCAACCTTCAAGGTAACACTTACTGTGCCATCAGAGTTGACTGCATTGTCTAATATGCCAGTTGTAAATGAAACACTTGATGGGAAATTAAAGACTGTTTATTTTGGGGAGTCTCCTATCATGTCAACTTATTTGGTGGCTGTTGTTGTTGGCTTATTTGACCATATCGAGGATACAACTACCACTGGTATGCAAATGAGCCAGAGACTAAAAACATTTGTTTATCCAATCCTCTTATGCTGTGTGGATTATTTTTTAAACTCTTGTGTAGGGATTAAGGTTCGTGTATATTGTGCTGTTGGAAAGAGTGATCAGGGGAAGTTTGCAATGGATATAGCTGTGAAGACACTAGATATATATACCAAGTGAATTCTACCTTCTTTTTTTATTTTGACAAGACCCATTTTATACATAAATCTGTATTTGCATGGAAACTCAATCACCCTAATTTTGTCAACAAACGGTCTAGAGAGAAAGAAACGCAGAATATGCATTGTTTGTAGAATATCACCCGCGTAAAATAATCTTACATTTATTTTAGCATTTTTATATGTGAGGTGAAGGGAAAATGTCAATATTTTCTCTTATAAGAACATAATAGACCATACAATATATGTGAAAGTAAATATCAATTTCCTCCACTAAAGCTCTTTCCTTGTATGAGGGAAAAAGAAATAAAGAAAAAAGGAAATGATCCAGTGGAGGCCCTATCATCAATGGAAGGCCAGCTTCCTTGAAGTAAGCAATATAAATAAAAGAATCAAGGCAATAATCCCAGAAATATACATTAATTCTCGTTCTTGGTTCAAGAAATTGAGGTTTTTCTTTTCCCTCCCCTCGGTGGTATTCTTTCTGCCATTGATGCTAGTTGACCTAGTTTGTGACATCATCTAGGTACTTTTTAGTGCCTTATCCGCTGCCCAAGCTGGATCTAGTTGCGGTTCCTGAATTTTCTGGTGGAGCCATGGAGAATTATGGTTTGATCATATACCGAGAAAATGAACTGCTTTACCATGACTTGTACTCTACAGCTGCAAAGAAGCAAGTAGTAAGTTAAAGAGCTAATCTTGCTTTGAATTTCAGTTTTATCTATGCATTGGAAATTTGCCCTTTTTTTATAGGAACAACATGATTATATTATTCCATTCCTCTGTTCTTGAATTTCAAATTAGTAGATGGAAAGTCAACCATATATTTAGCCTTTATCTGTTTCCTTTAGATAACAATTGCCACAGCACACGAAGTAGCTCACCAATGGTTTGGTAATCTGGTAACAATGGAATGGTGGACTCATTTATGGCTCAATGAAGGTTTTGCAACATGGGTAATTGATTCTCTTAACCTGATGGGTTTGAATTAAAACCGTTGCACCATGAATGATCTTCGTATCTACTTCCATGTTTCCAGGTAAGTTATATGGCCACTAACATCTTATTTCCAGAGTGGAATATTTGGACTCAGTTTCTTCTACAAGCTGCTGATGGTTTACAAATGGATGCACTGGAAAAGTCACATCCAATTGAGGTAAGAAATTGACAGTATTTGTAACTATATTTACAAGCTCTTCAACAAAATGCATTTAAACATTTATATCAACGGCAGTGGTGCTGCAATCAACTTGGAGAAACAGTGTATTAGATATTCCGGAATGCTTCCCAAACCACTGTTTCAAACAGGTCTCTAGACGGGAGCACCACACACTGAACTTCATCAAAGTACAGCTACAGATAAAGACACATCTTAATTTTCACAAACTGAGACGAAAATGGAGGAAATTCTCGTATATTTCTGACTGAAACAAATAATGGTCCACTTGTTTAATTCTTGTTTATTAGTTTCTGTCTCATACCCCCTCTTTCAGCAAAAGAAAAGGGAACTAATATTGAAAATGTGCTTGTCTAGAATAACTGGACCAAAGCAATCTATTGACATATTTTACTCCTGATTGACATATTTTCAGGTAGAAATACATCATGCACGCTCAGTTATTGAAGTTTTTGATGCTGTTAACTATAAAAAAGGATCTACTGTAATTAGAATGTTGCAGGGTTATCTTGGGGATGTTGTATTTCAGGTGACAACTGACAAAGCTATGTTTTTAAATCCTGAATTATTCAAGTGGAGTTATGTTTTTACATGAAGAAGACTATACATGCTTTCCTCC
This sequence comes from Styphnolobium japonicum, assembly GCA_023212625.1. Classification (NCBI taxonomy): domain Eukaryota; kingdom Viridiplantae; phylum Streptophyta; class Magnoliopsida; order Fabales; family Fabaceae; genus Styphnolobium; species Styphnolobium japonicum. Next base: position 3,717,043 of record JALBWW010000007.1, on the reverse strand, counting down.
TTTTTGTATTTATTGGATATTGTCATGGAGCTGAGTCCTTAATAGAAAAACCTCCAACAGTTGATTAGTGATAGAAACTGAAAAATCAGGTACTGTTTTATTGAATTCTTTATATAGAATCCTCCTCTGATAACTGATATTTAGATGATATCAGTACCATGGAATAGATGTAGTTACAGCCACACACAAACAGAAAACAAGAAACATTGATAGCCCAGGCGATTCGAGAGGCTTGGTCTCTCCCACCCTTTCCTCACTCACTCTGTTTTTCCTCCCTTTTCTGATTTCCCTCCCTTCCTCTTATAGCCTAATCCCTCCCTTGCTCCCACACTTCCCTACTGCCATGTGTGCAGCAGGTTGTTACCTGAAGTCACACTTCCCACCTTGCCTATGTGGGACTGTAATCCCTTACTTCAGCCCCTTCTTTTCCTAAAATGCACCTAGTCATCTTAGGGTACCTAACAATTAGATATTGAACTTTTAATTGCGAATAGCTTTTAAATTTAAACTGGCATTATTGTCTGAAGCTAGACTTGCATAACTTCTATAGTCACATGGCAATTTTTGCATAACATGAGAAGACTTACAGGAACAACCATTGAACATATGCTTCTTTCTGTAATACATTTATTTCTTTGTATGTGGCTTTACTTTGTTCTGTGTTGTGACAAGCTATCTTTCTAACACATTTAGAAGTCAAACTTTTTTGGCTTACCTCGGATCTATATATGATATTCATCTATAAAAGTTTTCTGTACTTATTAATTTTTCTTTGAAATACTCGCTGTCCTAAATTGAGCCACCATTTTGAAGAACCAATATATTTTATCTCCACAATGTTTTTAGTTTTTTTGTGCCATAAACCTTGTTTATGTTTGAAATAGAAATAGTCTTTCCAGTAGCTTTTTGGTAACAAGATTGATATCATGAACATAATATTTTAATAACCATTTTTATGGAAGGGAGTTGAAGGGCAGTGTTTCCAGCATGCAGTTTTGGATGTTTTGCTAGTTAGTAGTTTGTAGCTTCTGAAAGTCATAATTGTACCATGCAACTTGTAAGGTGATGATTCATGATTTCTGTGAGGTTATCCGTCTGACTTCAATATTTGTTTTTCCAACCAGAAATCATTAAGCACATATATAAGAAGATATCAGGCCCAAAATGCAAGGACAGAAGATCTATGGGATGTTCTTTCAGAGGAATCTGGTGTGCAAGTCAACTCAATGATGAACACTTGGACAAAGAAGACAGGATATCCTGTTATTCGTGTTGAATTAATAGATCATATTTTGGAATTCAAACAGGTATTATGGAGTTGCAATCAAAACTAGCATGCATCATGTAGTTAGATATCACTTTTTTACTTTCCCCTTTGAACATATTTGTTATTGGTGACTGTTTGATGTAGCATTTGAATTTGCAGTCACAATTCCTTTTATCTGGTCGGCATGTTGATGGACAATGGATTGTCCCCATAACCTTGTCTATTTGTTCGTACGAAAGACAGAAAAATTTTCTTTTGGAGAGAAGCTATGGAAGGGTGGACATATCTGAACTGCTTCAATATATTGGTGACGATTTAAGCTCAATTAAAAAGGAACAGGAGGAGGATAGTCAAGAAAATATATGGGTCAAAGTCAATGTTGATCAGACTGGTTTTTATAGGGTAAATTATGAAGACAAGCTTGCAGTTCGACTGAGGAAAGCCATACAAAACAATTGCTTGCTAGCTACTGATAAATTTGGTGTGTACAATGTTCAATTGAACCATCAATAGAAACCTATGATACAGAACTTTTATAGGCATGTTATATTTGAGAGGATATGATGTAGGCGTGATAAGTGATCACTGCATGACTGGCAAAAAAATGAGGTTTAAGACCACAGGAATATTTGGTATGAAGTTATGAAGAAATTTTGACTTGCTTTTATAAGTTTCTCCTGACATCCAATTGTCAGTTACAAGTAAAATTGTCTCTTGGGTGAGTTTGGACTGATGTTCCTTTCAGGCAGTGGAGGCATGTTTCAGTTAGTTCTGTGTATCTGCTGGTATACTGTTTCTCTTTATCTTAAAAGGAAGTGATGGTTCATATAGATCCTTTTTTCCTCATTTACAGGCATTTTGGATGATGGAAATGCTCTTTGCCAGGCGTGTAAACAATCTCTGTCATCTTTGCTTATGTTGATGGATGTTTATAGAAAAGAGTTTGATTATGTTATTGTATCAAAACTCATCAATGTAAGTATAACTTCTCTATTCTATTTTTTCTAATAACTTCAGCAGCCATCCATGGGAACATGATTTCAGAATTCATTTATATGGCAGGTTTGTTATAATGTTCTGAAAATCTCCATTGATGCCATCCCAGATTCAGTAAATGAGTTGAAACAATATTTTATCAGCCTTCTCATGTTTTCAGCAGAGTAAGGACAAAACTTTACATTTGGTTTAAATAAACTTTTGGTCTCTATAGTTTACACACACTTTTATGTTAGTCCCTATATTTTTTTCTTTGTAAATCAATCCTTGTACTTATAATCATTTGCAAAATGGTTCCTACTGTTAGTTCCGGTTATAACACCATCAATTTATGGTCCATATAGTTTTCTATTTTTTTTTAATTTAGTCCCTATACATTTTCAATTTGGTCCTTATAGTTTTCTCCTGTTTTTAATTTGGTCCCCTATAAACTGACGATGTCATAACGAATCTAACGGTAGCGATCATTTTGCAAACGATTGTAAGTATGATGACTGATTTACAAAGAAAAAAAGTATAAGGACTAAATTAAAAATGAGTGTAAACTATAGGGACCAAAAGTTTATTTGAACCTTTACATTTTTAGTAGGGCTGCAGCCTTCTTCACTCAAAAGATTGCACCTTAATGATTTGAATTTTAATTTGAGTGAATATTTACATTGATTGTGAGATTTTGTGTCAGGTTCAGTGCATATAGATTATTTGTGTCTATAAAAATCGTGCACTTGTAGAATCTTAGTCTACAGGGGTAAAAACATCTCAAATTGGAGAATTTCATCTGCATGATGTTCTGCATCCAACTTGGGATCATGTACTCAATAATTTTATAATCTATCTTCTGAATATTTCATTAGATTCCATTTCTTTAAGGCCAAATTCTTGCTCTTGCTCAATGACATATTTGCTTACAATTTGTGCAGGCAGTTAGGTTGGGATTCTATATCTGGAGAAGACCATTCTACTTCACTCTTGAGGGGAGAAGTTTTTCAGGCCTTGGCTACTTTGATCATGATAAAACTCAGCAAGAAGCATTACGGCGCTTTCAGATATCATTGGATGACAGAAATACTTCTCTGCTTTCAGCAAACACTAGAAAGGTAAAATTCAAACTTTGCCAAGATCAGTGTGTCATTGCTTTAATTCTACTTATTTTTGACAAGTAAATGTGTAAAATACTTTGCAGGCTGCTTATGTAGCTGTAATGAGGAATACTACCACTGAAAGTAGGACTGGGTTGGACTCCTTATTGAGTTTCTATAGGAGTACTGATGTATTGCAAGAAAGGGAAATGATATTGCGTATGACACAAACACTTAAACTGAATGCAACTTCTGGAATTCCATAATCTCCACTACATTGGCTAAGTTACTTGATTTAATGTTTGTTATGAACTTACGCAGGTTGTATTGCATCAAGTGCAGACCCAAATGTAGTTCTAGAGGTTCTGAATCTTTTGTTGTCTGATGAGGTATTATAATTTTCTAATGCAATTTCTGGTTATTAGCATCTGAAATTCCTTCCTGTTTGACCTTCCTTCATCTAAATTCTTTCTAGATTCAAGATCAAGATATTATTTATGTACTAGCGGGAATAAGCTCAGAAGGCAGTGAAACTGCATGGAAATGGTTGAAGGTATGTTCTTCCATGGTAACAAGTTTATAGTTGCTCTCATTCTGTCATTAACATATTGGAACTGTGGAAAATAAGTAACAGCAATAAGTATGTAATATTTAGCTTATAATGTGTTGCGAACAGGAGTTTGGAAAGCTGTTCTGAGATTCATCTAAAACCAGTGAATATCTAATTTGATTTTATGGACTCATTTTGATTTGATGCCAAATGCAGGATAATTGGGAAAGAATCTTGGCCAAATATGGTGCTGGACTTTTACTCACCAATTTCATCAACAAAATCGTCCCACTGGTAAGCAAATGGTACCCTTATAAACACACAAATTTATGTATAGTTGATCAATTAGTGTATTGCCAGCTTCCTTCAATTCAGCCATTGATCATAAATTAGACGTTCAAATTCTGTTCATCACAAGCATACTGGAAACTATGGACACATGTGACCTATTAGGAAATTTGAAGTTAGCTCCATGTAGGGTTTCAAGATAGGTAGGCAGGGTTGTTGTCGGTTTCAAGGGAGGTTTGTGTAGGCTTTCACAATGGAGAGGAAGTTTATGAAAAATCAGGAAAATGAGAGGGAGCTTGGAGCATTTTACTCTAAAATATTTCCACGCAAATGGCACTGCTCTTTGTGAGGAACAGTTGCCTTAACTCTTTCTGGTAAATTCTGATGACCTTAAATTTAGAATATGTTTACCTTGTGAGTGGGAAGATGAGTTGGCTGCAAAAGGGTTAGCCGCAACATCTTACTGGGGATGCTTGTTTATATTCAATGGAAATGTTGCCTTCAGATTATTGAATATGCTAATAAAATAACTCATCCCTTGAAACTGTATCAAATTTGGTTTCTGATGAATTGGTCAACGTAGCCACAACAATTTAACTGTCCGTCTGAGATTTGTGGCAGCCCATAATTTTTTGTGGCTGTTGACTTTTGGTAGTTGGCTTTGATATCTTCAATTACACAGCATGTGAGCAGATTTAAGATTGCAGTACATGATGCCAATTCCAATGTAATGAGACACGAGGGCATCTGTAAGTCTTCAAAGTTGAAAACTCTCATTCCTTGAATTTCATGATATTGCAGGTTAACAACAACGAGAAAGCAGATGAGATAGAAGCATTTTTTGACAGCCGCATGAACCCTTCCATTGTTATGAACTTGAAGTTAAGCATTGAGCAAATCCGTATCAAAGCAAGGTGGATTCAGAGTGTAAGGCAAGAGCACTCTCTGCCAGACCTCATCAAACAATTAGCTCAGAGGAAATGAGATTTTGCAGCAGTTTCCTCTTAATCAAACCTGTAACAGAGTTTCCAGAAAGCTGTCTGTTCTGCCTCTAGTACATTCCTAATTTCGTTTCTATACATGAAATTATAAACAGAGTGATTTTCCAGTTTGGGAATAGTTGGGTCAGTCCCAAAAATCCACCAAGCTATTTTATATATATATACTCTTAAAGTTTGTATCATCCCCATTAAAGTGAGTACTTATATGCTTGCTTGTTATATTTGTGAAATGCCAAGTCTATTAACTGGATAAATTTTAGCTTAGTTGTCTAATTTGCAGGAAATTCCAAGTTATCTCTGTAAAGCAACATTCTTTCTAGTTGCATTCATCCGCGACACGCAACTGTGAATACAGTAAAAGTTACCAATTGAAATATGTAAATTGTCCATTGATTACTCAAAAATGTTCGTACCATAGCCTGGAATAACATACAGAATCTTACGGTCACAACATCCAAAACTGGCCATTTCAAACCCACATACATAAACCAAAAACCAAAAACCCAAAAATGCAATACAAAAACTGTATGTCAGAATTCTCTTGCAAAAGAACTAGTCCTCCCATTCCTCTATATGAATTTGAACTCTTATGTATGCTTCTGAACAATAAACTTTCAGAAAAACTATACATATATAAAAAAGAAAAGAAAAGAATACAAAAAACAAATCAATCAAATAATTTAGACAAAGTAAATTTCAACTTTGTAACTTCAACTTGGTCTAGTTTCTTCTTTGGATTCTGGGTTTGGTGAAGGGCCAAGATTGGACCTCCCAATCCCCTGCTTCTCCTTCATGGAGTTCATCTTCTCCATCCTCAAACCAGCTCTAAACCTTTCAATAAAGGTACCAGCTTTGGTATCAACATCGGGGCTGGGACAGAACAAAGAGATTGCAGGCTCTCCACCATCAGGGGCAGAGGGACTGTTATATTGGCTTGCTTGACTGGTTGGTGAGTCTAAAACTTCATCCAAATCAGGCGAGCCACTACCTGAACTACTAATGCTATCTACTCTAACAAAGTCACCCTGCACCCGGAACTTCCATGCCAGCATCTTGAACATGGGCGGCGGCGGCGGTATTGGGATCAATGGTGACTCATTACCAGTAATCACATTATCTTCCAAGATATAGAAATGCTCTCTCTTGCTTGATAAGCGAGCTTCATGGGTTGTGACACCCCCATTACGGGGTTCGTTTTGACGTTTCTTGTTGGAAGAGAACAGATTGTGAAAAACTGAAGGAGGCGGCGGCGGCGGGGGTGGCGGCGGCGGCGGCGGTGCTGATGACGAAGGAAAAGGAAAAGGTTCAGAATTTAGAATGCTGTCAAAATTTTCAACGCTTCTCTGTCTTTGTTTCTTCTTCTTCTTCCCCCTTAACGATGTCAAGAACAATTTAGTTGAAGTCCCTCTTTTTTTCTTGCTCTGCACACCCTTCCTCTCCATTGGTAGCGGTGGCTGTGGTCGTGGTTCTAAATTCTCGGTTCCCAAATCATTACTTTCCGCTTGCCCAATAGCTTGATATGTCCGCTTGGCATTTCTTCGAACAGCTTTCGTTCGCACCACCGGTGGCGGCGATGACGGCGGCGGAGATGGAGAAGGCGGTGGCTGCGGCTTCGGTTGCGGCGGTACAATGCTCTTGATACCCAGTTCATGTTCTTCTTCAGCCTCCGGTCTCCGCTGCCGGTGACGGAGCTTCCGATGCTCATCCAAGTCCAATCCACCGCGGTAACCACTGACACGTGTATCGTCGTAAAATCGCCACCGTTCATCGGCGGCGACCCACAAAGACTCTTGCCGGAGATCCGGGTAGGAGTTGAAACTCCTCATCCTGTTCAACGATTTATAGGCCGTTCGATCCGAATTTGGATCCGAATCCTCGTACCATTGTCGCGGTGTTGTTGTTGCTGGGTTCGATTTCGCATAATCTCGTGGTGCGTTTGAGAAGCTTCGGTCTTCTCCGTAGGAACGTGGGGTTTCTTCGTTGGTGTTTCTGCTGAGGAACCCGCAAATGATGGCAAAGAGAACCAGTACGAGGTTGAGGGAATCCCAGCTCTTCTTCACCGAATGGGGTTTGAAAATGTGGGAAGTGAAAGAGCGCAATGTGGGAACTATGATGAAGATGAATACGAGTGCCGTCACAAGGAGGAGTGTGAGAAGAGCGCCGGAGCTCAGGAAGAGAGAGTAAGAGCGGCGGAGACGGCGGTCGGCGTGGCCGTTCTGCAGCCAGAAGGGTGGCGACATGTCTTCCTCTTTTTCCATTGGTGTTTTGGTCACTGTGGTGGTGCCTTTTTGGGTGGAAGAAAATGAGCCTTTTTTAGGCACTTTTGCTTTGTGTTTGCTTTTTTTTTGTGTGTGTTGGTTTTGCTTTGCTTTGGATTCTGCTTTTGTGTGCTTTTGCTTTGCTTATATTAAGGATGCATTGGTGAGGTTGGTGGGGTTGGGAATGTGAAAATGAGTATAGAAACTGTTGGCATTTCAGTGTTTGGCTGTCTTGCATGAATGACAGCCAAGTGGTAAACCATGTGCATTTTGAAATAAAGGATTCTATTAAGCTTGACTTGACCCCAATATTTGAGGGACCAAGTTTATCTATCTCAATAGTTTAAGGTATGGCCTAATTTAATTCATGCTCTGAATCATGTTAATGTTATTCATCCATCATGCTCGTAATAATTAATAATATATTCATGGGAATGGGCTGCAAATGGCAAATGCTATTTTCTTTTTCCCATCAAGCCCATTCCCATTACCAATTGCTTCATTTGGCATTGGAGTTTATACTTTACATTGTATTCCTTCTTAATTGTGATCACGGTTTTCATTAAGACATTATTAACTTAAAGTAGCTAGTAATGAGCATAAAAAATGGTATAGGTTGTAGCAGACATTAGGATGATGGCTTATATGCGGTCTTGGGTCATTCTTTCCGCGTAAGAGAATCGAATATTACTCAATTTGCATAAACTTAGATGTAGGACAAGTAATTATAAAGGTGGGTAGAGCTCATAGATGTTGAAGGAAAGCGCGTTATGCAGTCTTTGTTATAAGTCCTTGTCAACAACTTGTGAGTTTTGTTGCTTATGCTAAAACAAACCAACATCTTATAAAATAAAATTATACACTGTTCAATGCTTTTCCGCCAAGCATTCAGTCTGCGCGGTGCAACGTGTATGGCATATTCTCTTTCCTACGACAAAACATTGAACTTTGTCTTCTAATTTAACCTGTTGGCTGCAACCCTTATATTGACCAATACAAGGTAGACTCTTTGGGACCTTCCTTGATATTTAACGCTTAATAAATAAAGTGGATATAAGAAAATTTAGAATTGAAGTCTTAATTCATTCTAAGTGAATATTCTCCACTTTTATTTTTCATGTATGGAACATCAAAATCAATAATCAATAGCAATATTAAGAAATATTAAAGCGAAGAATAGGGTAAGCCTAGTATTACAAGATGCAGGAGTTTTAGAAAGCTTAATATTTATTTCTTCTCCATAAAACAAAAAGAAAAGAAAATGAAAGATGGAGTCCTTGTGAATTAAAGTTATGCTCTAAAAAAAAAATTCGCCTTTACTTTTCTTTAACCTACTAGTGTTTTTCCCCCTTTCATAATAAACCCACCAAAAAAAGGTGAATCCTACGGAAAGTGCCATTTTTTTTGGCTGTAACAACTTTTTTTAAAATCTAATTTGCTGATGCCACAAAGGAATCTCAAAAAGAAGCTTTGAAGTATGCGGTTTTATACCTGGTCATAGACTCCCAGGCAGGACAGGAACTTATAGTTAAAATAACAGGGCATGTAACCATTGAGCTTTCCGATGGTCAAATAACAACAGCAGTATATATTTATTTTTTGAGTAAAATTTAGTATTTTCAATAAATATTAAAAAATTTATTAAATATAAATAATAATTAATAAATGCTAAATAACCCACCCTAATTATCGATACAATAAAAAAAACTAATTATCGATACAATAAAAAAAATAAGTACGTAATCCTTTTTTTTTCAACTTTCCTGTTTTCTACCAAAGGCATCAAATTAACAGCATAGTTGTTTCAGCTTTTAACAAACGTCAATGCTCTTTTTGCACGATTTCTAAAGCTATGAGTAAAAGTTTCTTGCTTCTGCTCGACGGGCATTTGCCACCTAATTAAAACAAACACAAAAATTCATTAACCAGAAGGTGTCCTAATATATATATATATATATATATATATATAAGCAACTAATTACTAAACCTCGTACGGCCTATCTTGCATGTTTCCTTCTCTGCTAATCATTCGAATATGTAATACAACTAGCCTATTTTCAATCTTTGCGTCTATCACAGATGCCTGTTTTCACATCAATCAAGTAAACCCTTGGTCTTGAAAGTTTATCTTCATTTAGGTAAAAATTCTCAATAAGAACCTGCAATGCAGTCACCATTTACAGTGCTACTAACTGACCAAAAGTTATTCCTATTCCTTCCTTTCATGAGACCAATCTGAGTGTAACATGACAGTTGCGAGTTTTACACCACCAGAGACCAATCCCTTTGGTTATTCAACGATCGTAACATGACCATGGTTTCTGGCAAAACCTCAACTTGTTTGTTCATCAATGATCACATAGCTACGACAACCGCTGGCAGGCCCAAGTACAGATGATAACCCATCAAAAATTGCTTTTTCACAACCCTCAGGAGGAACTTAATGAAAATGAATGTGCTATAGCATCAAAAACTTGTAAATTATTGCAAATATAAACTCATTAGTAAAAGTTATTGTTGGTCAAAACTTGTCCCAGGATACATACATATTACATACATACCAAAAGTACTTGTGTGAACAATCTTCTTTTATAAAATCTGAGATACGTCATCCTTGTGTATACACGAGTGTAATAAATTAACAGAAGCAACTGTATGCTACACATAGTGGAACTAGCCTTCGTACCTATTTTTCCTGGTGGCCAGAAGCAATCACAAGAGCTCAATCCACCATGCATCAGCCTTGCATTCCTCTTGTGGAGGCTGATATTAGTTATGAATTTTTTTTCCTTAACTAATTGAGTAGAGATAGATTAGTTGAAACTGTAGTTACAAGATAATAGCAACAATTGTTATCAGCACAGCAATTGTGAAAATTAGGGCCTGCAACACCAATAAAATTTTATCAAAAGGATAGAAAAACAAAAGAGCAGTCACTCCCATGAGAAAATAAAAGAATCTTTAACATGGCAAATGAAACAGAATACACTACAAAAGAGGATAGGCTGCAAAGTAGCAAGTTTGACAACCGAAATGCAGGATGAAATGTAAATTCGTTATGCACAACACTTACAGCAATTGCAGAAGCAGCTAGTCCAGCGCGCTCTCTTGGATCCTTATGATAGTAATTTCCAAAGTAGAGAATTGTAGCATAATACCACATCAGCGGGCATACAAATCCTAGCAGAAGGCTAGCAAGAAAAGGAGAGGGGAGGAGAAAATGCAAACATTAGACTACGCAGGTTAAAGAAAGTGAGAAAGAGTAAATCTGTATAAAATAACTCACGAGAACCATCCAATTCCACAGCCAAAACATGGAAGTGGCTTGTCAAATTTTCCTAATTGCAGGTCCTCTGAATCTCTGATAGGAGCATACTCGCCATTTGTTTGGTCAGCTGTATCCATCTAGAGCCCTATGTATATCAAACTCAACTTCAGTGACTAATTGACTTTTATCTCACTCATATAAGATGCATATCTGCACAATTTTTCTTTACAAAAGGCCTTAGCAACAATGCTTGGATTTTATCATTATCCTCTTAGGTGGTGGGAATAAATTGAAACAAAAACAGAAATGAAAAGAAAAATAAAAAGAAATAAATTTAAGCATGTAAACGAGTGAAGTCTAAATAGAATAGTTAGCTAGATCCAGAATGATAGAGGAGTTGAATAGGAGATTGGAGAGGAATGATCTTCACTATAACAACAAGCACACTTATCTAATAGTTTATGAGGCATTATAAAAGGTTTACCTTTCATTCATTCTTTTTTGTTCATTTTTCCAAAAAAGATATTTAGCACAGATCATTAAAAGTATAAATTATGGGAGCAAGCAGAGTTACCAGGTTCGCAATACTCTCTGGTACGTGGTACGGGTACGGGTACGCGGTACGTTACTTCTTAAAATTATGTTCTTAAGAATTTCTTTACGAGCGAAGTACCAAGAATTGGTACGTGAGAATTGGTACGCGAGAATTGGTACGCAATTCGCAGGGTTGGAGAGAGAATCCGGTAACTATGGGAGCAAGTATTGCACAGATTAACAGTTGCATGATCCATTGTTATTTCAGGGGGAACCCAAAACATAAACTACGTATGTCATTGACTAAATCAAAAGATTAAAAAATAAACTAGAAGATTTGCATTGATTTTAGATCAAAATAAGTGTTGTACATTAAGTAAACAAAATGTATTTAATTTGCGAGGTAACAAAGATACACTGCAAAAGAATAAATGGTATCTGGTATTTATTTGTTCATATGAGGACGGATTCTGCCCTGTAATATTTACACAGCTAGAAAATAGTGGAATCTGCTAACTCATGCTATTTATAAGCCACATTCGGAACATCTGAAGGATGAATGATATAACTTATCTAGAAGGAATGATAAATGAAAGAAAGATTGAACAAAAAAAAAAGACGAAATGAGAGGATGGCAATTATTTACAAACTTGGTTGGAGGTTACAAAGAAAATTGTTCATCCTCTGTCTACTAGTACTGAAGGAGGGGAAAGAAATAATTATTCTTACCAAGGAATGCTAACCTCAAAGAGAATCCAAACCTAAATAAGACAACTTGCAAGGAATTTTCATGATCTTGTCATACGAAACAATATGGTTGTCAAAGATGAAGAAACTGGGATCTTACTGGACTGACAATAGGTCTTCAAAATCAAAAGGAAAAATAAAGAAATTTTAGAAACAACTCAAATTGCTGTAATGTGACAATGGATACAGAGAATGAATATTAAGGGAAAAAAGGTTGAAGAAACAAGGAGGTAATATAAACCTCGGAGAATAAAGAGAGTTAATACTTAATAATAATGATGAGATACATTATATTATGATTTTATGAAGATAAGTTCAGCACCTTATCCATGCATATTGTATGGCATCTGTGTACAAAGTCATCAGAAATGCACTCAACTTAATACAAGCAGCAACAACAGGTTAAACTTTAAGAGCTCAACTCTACCTACCTGGAGCCACTAAACTATAAGAAAAGTTAGCAATGTTTTAACTTACACATAAAGTCAAAAATCTGAAAATCAGTTTAGAGTCTCATCATAACAGCGCCAGAAATAAGCAGGTTATTTCAAACAGTATACATAAACATTCTAACTAACTAGACAAACTGCACCCTTCTCATGATAACTCAAAACAAAAATGCATTGGAATTCCTGCATTTCACTGAAAAGAAACATAAAAAGGCCTCCTCCTTATAAGATCTCTCAAATCTCAATACTGAATTTCACGTTACTGGCTTCTGACAGATAGTTTTCAACCAAGATTTTTAGTCCTAAATTCTAATCAGCTTCGCATCTGAGAGGTAAATTATCCAAAGATTGAGGATAGATGCTTGATAGAGGCTCTAGAGCTTAGCTAGGGGGGGGGGGGAAGATAGTATAGATCTGTTATAGCCACCTCTAACCAATGAAAACATATAATTCAATATCAGAACTCATAAGTCATCTACAGTGAAAAGATAACACCAGAAAGTGAACTATGTACCGTTACTTTGGCACTCAATATACCAAGCAATGCCCAATTATGGATGCTAACTGTATTTTATATTTGCTTCCTTATGCATGCTTGAGGATGCATCAATTGTAAGATAGAAAGTAATCACATTAGCGAATTCCCTATTACTGATTGTATTCCAAACTATTTACCCACGTTTATTACTGATATTCTAGACGTAAAAAAAAAAGGGTTGCACTAATACAACATACAAGTCAAGCATAATAATGCATAAACTTCGGAATCAATCTAAGAATAAAAAGAAGATAACTTCATTAAAACCAGCACTATCTTACAAGTAAAGTTAACCGTGCATTTGAGCTATATTAAAAAATAATTCACCCCACTAGGAAATTTCTTCGCACTCCCAAAAGTCTTTAATCAAAGAACAATTTGAAATTTAGAAAAAAACGAAAAATTCATCAAAATATTTAAAAATAGCGAAAACCCATATTCCACCAACGAAATTCCCTCAAACACACAAATCCATGCAATCAAATATCACACCAAAATCAAAACTTTACCAATAACATCCCAGAAATAACTTGGCCGAAAAATGCAACAGCAGAAACTAAATCCACCTACTAATTTTCCATTTTCCCCATAAATAAAAAAATGAATGAGAAAGAGAGAAAAAAAAAAGAGTTACCAGTGAATTTAAAGCGAACAAAAATCAGAAACAAGCAGAATCAGCTTCTGCTGAGAAGTGCTTAGAGCTAAAAGAGTAGGCGAAAAATAGCGGAAGAAGAAAAGGAAACTTCCCCAGAGGAAGCGCTTCTCTTCTACATGGCGGTGACGAACACTGCTGCGTCCATTTGTTATAGCAACTTAAGAACAGTGTAGTGAAAAGTGGAAACTCTCGCTTTTCTCTCTCCATCTTCAAAAAATCAGGTACAAAATAAATAAAGAAGCCTGTGATTTGTACAGGCGGAACAGGATACGACGTCGTCCTCGGGGTTTCCCAATGTATCTTTTTTTTGTTTTTTTTCTTTTGCTTTTAGAGAGGCTCAAAATCCGAAATACGTTTGGGATAAAAGAATTTGAAAAGAAGAAAAGATATGAATAAATTTTTATTTTAAAATTAAAATATTTATAAAAGTGAATAATGAATTATTAGAAAATTATTTGATAATTTCTTTTTTTATTTTTATTTTTTAAAAAATTAAATAAAAATAATACTTACTTAAAATAAAAAATTATTCTTATCATTTTTTATCTTTTAAAACTCAGAATCCAAACATAAGAATAGCAAGATAAAATATCAAAAGAAATTAGATTTGGGATCAAATTCCACCTCAAATAAGTCTTATAGTCTAACATCACAAAATATACTAATTGAGTTAGACTTAAATTAATTTTTTAATGTATATTTAGTTGTTGGTTTTTTTTCTTTGTTAAAACTAAAAAATGAAGATGGAAAGTTAAAAAAATGTAATAAATTTGTAAAAGTCAGACTAAGGGTCGACTTAGTTTGATGGTCAGGTCACCGATTTGATTATTGGTTTAATTACAAAAAATCAAACAAGCTTCTTGATTTTTATTTAATTCAATTTAATCAAAATTTATAATTTGTACTTGGGTCATTGGGTTTAACTCAAAATCATACCTACTAGATAGTTAGGCCACATGTTTTGTAGATTGATCTAGTTCTTACAATTGTAACCGTTGTTTTTTACTTTTAATGGAAGGATTCGTATACCATATGAGTTATTATTCTATAACCCAATTGTTAAAACTATGAAATGGAATAAGAAGTGTAAGTATATTAATGTATAATTATTGGAGATTAAACCCAACATTAATTTTTTAAAAAAATAAGTTTAACTACTTTTATTAAACTACTCTAATAAATAATTATAACAGTTAGCTTAAGGAAAATCATAAATGACCAAATGAAAATTAGAGCATTTGACCCCTCATTCTTCTTTTGAATTATATTCTCATTTTCTTTACTTTTGTTCCTCCTAACATATGCCCCTCCCTCCTCGTTTTGAATCTGTTCTCATTCTCATTTTTCTTTTTTTTTTCTTTTTTTTTTGGCATTCTATTCCTAAACACACTTTCTTAATATAATTATTTAAAGGATACTTGTTTGAAAACGAAGATTATAATTTCAGTTTGTTTATCTGATTATAGTATAACAATTTCTATTTGAGGAGATACAATTTCTACAGAATAGTTATTTTTTAAATTTTCAACAAGTTAATTTCAGCAAGTTAATTTTAAATTGATTTAGGTAAGGGTATAAGTCATATAATTTTAAAAAGTTTTTTTTTTAAATGTGTCATAATTATTCTTGCTTCAAAAACGCATTTTTTAATTTAAAACGTATGAGATATAAGTCATATTATTTATTTCAATTTCAATTTTTAAACTCTTAATAGTATCGACTTTATTTAAATAATGTAAATGATACAATTTTAATTTAAAGATATAGTGTAATAATAAACTAATGATTAGAGTGTAAATTAACAATAGCACTTGATATATTTATATGGAAGGAGAGGTGAAATTTTAAGTCAATGTATTTATTAATGTGAAAGCAGGTAATTAATGCAGTGAATCTTGCCTAGTGATTAAGTGACAAACAATCCATTAAACACATGCAAGGATAATTCATTTAACATTAATAAACTAGAGTGCAAGTCATTAAAGAAAAATCATAAAAATTAGTTTTCACTAATAGTTGAGATTTTTATTTTAATTTAACTCGACGGAGTTAGGTAGATGTTATTCAAGTCAACTAAGTGATCATATTACCAATTTTTCAATTCAACCAATTAAATCAATTCAATTTTTACGATTATAATTAACACTAATCATCATTACATTAATTTTATAAACTCAGCTTATTAAATTAATATTTATTTCACATATTACTATGTATATATATCCGGTAGTTTGAATCTCAAAACATTTTCTATCTCAACTTACTCAAGTTGAATTTACCATTTGATCCAACTTAGGTAAATGTAGTAGATAAAGGTGTTCTAGAAAAGTATAGACGGACACCAAAACTCCAACTAATGCTTCCATCCAGGTCAAGAAGGGAAGGTCATATTTCAAAAGTAGTTAATAACGGTCGTTTGGTCTAACCCATTCCCGCCAAATATAGCAAGAAGGAATCACATCATAACCGCATAGGAAAATACATGGGACAACCTTATTGCTCTTGACTTCTTTTTTTGTCACTTTTTTTCTTTTTCTTTCTCAAGCCGGTGCGCGGTGGCACCGCCGCCCATGGCCCTGACGCAAACGCCGTCGTCTGCAGAAGGCGGTCCCACCGTGATCGCCATTGACGGTGGCCGGAATAGCCAATACGCTGTGAAATGGGCGGTGGATCACCTTCTGAAGAAGAACTCCTCCTGCATCCTCATTCATGTTCGGACCAAGAGCATGCATCCCCGTAGGTACCCTTCTCCTTCGCCCCTTATAGAGGTACCCTTGATAAGCTCCCATGGGTTTGTGAAATTAATGCCCAAAGGGTGTTTGTGGTAATGCTTGGCTGAAACTTGTAACAATGGGTTTGCTCAACCAATTCCTTGTATAAATTGTTGCTTCTGTTGATTGTTCATATATTATTTAGGAGCTTTTTATGGACAATTAGCTTCATTTTTCGGGCGTGTCACTTTTTTTTTCCTTCTTAATTTGGTCTGTGCAGATGATGTTGATGATGTACCTAAACATGGTCGCCCACCAACAGAAGAAGAATTGCACCAATTTTTTCTTCCCTTCCGAGGGTTTTGTGCTCGAAAAGGGGTGAGTAATCGGTGCTATACTGCTATGATTATAATTGCCAAAATCTATCAAGCCCACGACTGGTCCTTTCTGCCTGATATATGGTACACATTTTCAGAAAAAAAAAATGGAAGCATATGGGACCTTTCTAAGGATCTCTAGATCTTTATATTTTTGTTTTGTTGGTGAGCAGTGTATGTTAGTCTAAAGTGTCCTAGGTGGAGAGACATTTCACTTGTCAATCATAATTTTCTATTTACTTGCATATTAATACCTTGTTCACAAAGCTAAAGGGAAGAAAAAGTCGATGCTACAAGGTGTGAGCAAAAGTGCTATCCTTATATAACAGTATGGCTTTAGGTACTCTGCTTTCCTGCGTATGTAGAGTGTCATGAGGATTATCTGGATATAAACATCTTTGAGATCAAGCATGTGCTGACATTAATTGTTGCATTGATAAATTTCAACAGTTTCAACTCTTCAATCCTCACATTTGGTATCTGGGTTTGGAGAATGAATTAGAAAGGACACTTGGTAAAAGTAGAAAGTTAGAAGAACGTGTACACATATGTAAATATCATATTAGTTTATAATTATGGACATTGATCATTTCAGATCGCAGCAAAGGAGTTGGTCTTGCATGACATTGATGTTCCAAGTGCGCTTACTGATTACATCATTGAAAACTCTATCAGCAATATTGTTGTTGGTGCTTCCCACTGGAATGCTCTTATAAGGTCCTTCTCTCTCACATAAGCAGACGTATTCATATACACCCACATGTATATTTTTTGGTGAGACATATGCCTAGGCATATAGTCTTCTCTAAGGCAGATATGTGTTGGCTTTCCCAATTCAGTGCTAAAGCAATGTAAATCTTTTGCCAGAAACCATTGAGGAATTGCACAAAAAATTGAGCAATAAAATAATTGACTTTTCTTTTGGTGAGATTACATGATTGACAATTACATTTACAAGGTTTCCTTTGCCATAGTTAACAGAAAACAAGCTCATATCTCACCTTTCTGTTGATTTGGTAATGGCTTGCACTTGTAATTTAGACAACTATCTGAAGTTATCATATTTTACCTGCTTCCTGGCACTTTGGTTACGCTGTGACTGCGGAGCATTAGAGTGCAGAGATTGAGAAGCTGTGAGCAAAGCCTTTTAATCTTTCTCTTTTAACCAATGGTCTCACTAAATTTCGACTGCAGGAAATTTAAAGATGCGGATGTGCCAACTAGCTTAGTCAAGTCTTTGCCAGAGTCTTGCACATTACATGTTATATCAAAAGGAAAAGTGCAAAATATCCGACCAACAAGTAATCCACATAATATTAACATGACAGCACCTAGATCTATAAGAGACATAGTCACTCTCTTGGGAAATTCTCCACTGGTTCATTCACATAAGTTTCTTCCCGATACCCCTGACTCTGACGATGTAAACAGGTATGTGCACCAGTTATATTACTTATGGAGTTACCGTAACTACTTTTATTTTGACACCTATAATTTCCCAAACCAGTTCGTAGACAAAAACCATATCCTCGTGGGAATTGTGTTCAAAATATTTTATGATATAATATTGAAAAATGAAAGGGTGATGGATCCTCTAACAGTCTAGTTGCTAGTCTGATTTTCTTGTGCATGATAGTTATGAGGCTAGTGACAATTTGTTTTCCCTGTCACTTAAATCTTTTTACATGCTAAAAGAGGGACATAAAGGATGTAAAGTGGAGTCAAAGATAATTGGTTTCTATAAATTTCTTGATTGGTTGACAGTACTAGGCTATTTAAATATGCCCAAAAAAGATTTTATAATAAATACTATATTTAAATTTAAAAAATATTGCATAGATTTCCTAATTTTTAAATCTTTTTGTTTATAATAGCATACCGTGCAATTCTTATATAGGCAAATAGGATGCATGTTTACGACGAAAACTAAAAATAAATATTCTGTAAATTGTATCAATATTATAATTAGGAAATATAGTTTAAATATTAAAAATAAAATACATGTATCCATCTGTGTAAATGACAATGTTATCAAATAAATTTCATTTATTTTAAAAAATTATTCATAGTCATAAAATTATAATTATTTTGAAATATCTATATACAAATTGAAATTGTGAAACGACAGAATAAAAAGTTCAACACAATATCGAAGTAACTAAGGAGTAGGAAGAAAAATCAAGAAACATATTTTATGTCTGTTTTTGTGTAAACTAGGAAGGTGAACTAGTTGAGGCGTGTAAAACGTAGCTCAAACACCACCTGATTGTAACATTAAAAAAGATGTTATTTCTATAATATTAAAATAAGTATCATAATATAGCATGCAATGGTGTGTAGGTTCAGTCAATGACAAATCTAGAAATTTTGGTCAATAAAAGCAATTTATACACTAATACATAGAAAAGAAATTCAAATATTTATATCAAATATGTCATACATCATACATATAACAAAATATGATTAATGAAAGTACATTTACAAACTACAATTGATTGGTCTATATGTCTTCATATTTTAATTTTTTCATTTTCGATACTATCTGTACGTACTTGAGTATGCTGATTTTCTTTTCATAAAAATTTTATCCATTGCTAACGCTAACACACTAAAAAAAATATGTTCATAATTAGTTGCTTAACGACTAAATTCGAATATAAACTATTCTTTCTAAAAAGAAATTAAATACTAAAACCAATCAACAAATTTTAATCAAATAAAAATAAGGGAGAGAAAGGATGGAAGAGGGATTTATATGTTCTTGGCATTTTGACGCTTTCTTGTTATTGATACAGAAAATCATTCAAACATGGAATAGGGCGAGGCTCAAGTAATGGTTGGGTATCTTTTGATCACAACAAAGATGCTATACAGGTGACACCACGTAAGTCCAATGGAGATACTAATTCACCAAGACTATCAGAGGAAAGCTCCTCAACACAAAATTCATCTAATCGAGGATCCCCCACCAGCGACACTTCAGGGCTGCTTGGTTCTCAGTTGACTGACACGTCACTTGGAAACCAAGAAGTAGTTGTAAACTCAGACAGCTCTAGGAGCATCACTTCGTCAAAATCTCCAGTAAGTACTGTATTATTAAAAAAGGACAGGGCCAATTTCTTTTCACATAATTTGGCATCTTGGAAAAAAAATTAAATTGGCATATGCATTTCAGAATCATAACAAGGATGAAGCGTGCTTCATCAAGTTGATCAATCCTGTCCTGCATGTAACAAAAGAATGAGGCTTGAGTGTTACATATATGTCCCCTCTATTATGCTATCACAAACACGCAACCTATTTCTGTAGGAGTTTGGAAATAAATACAGATAAGCACAAAATATTTGGCCTTGATATGCAGATTCATTTCTTTCAATCTATTAATGAGCACGCTAGACCAATTGTTGAAATAACATAATGACTAACGACTAGAAGTATTTAATCGCATGGCAGCCAGGCTACCAGATAACTGTAAGCCAACTTTGAGCAAAACGCTAGAAAACCAAAATGTCCCCTTATAGAACCATTAATGTTTAAAAGTCAACTGTGTGGTTTCTCATGGTACTTTTATCTCTCTCTCTCTCTCTCTCTCCCCCCTTCTCCCAACTCCCAAAATTGCAGAGAACTGTTTGGCCATTTTGTTTTACTTTCAGTTTTAATTTTGAAGTTCTGAGGACTAGGGCACTAACTATACTTGTATGCCTTGCCTGTCTCAATCAATCAGTATTGATCATGTTCTTGTTTGGATTTTCTTTCTATCTGTTTGTTATCTAAAAATACTGAAGTTATTGATATTTTGACAGATAATGCAATTTTTGAGTTTAGATTGCCACAACTGTTGCTTCAACTCCCTATTTCAATCATCATATGAGTTAAAAGTTTTCAAGCATATCTGATAGAAAATAACTTTCATACCGATGGCTTAGAGATTTGATATACATTTTTTTTTCTTCATATGTGAAAAGTTAATTTCCCCCCCTTTCGAATGAGTTGTCTTACAGATAAGCTTGGAGATAGAAATAAGGAAATTAAAACTGGAACTAAAGAAAACAAAGGAGCAGTATGGTATGGCCTGCAGAGACGCTGTTACAGCAAAACAGAAGGTAATGTCATGTTATAAATTCTACTTGATCCCACTGAAAAAGAGGACTTAAAGACAGGTATTTGTCGTTTAGGCAATGGAGCTTGAAAAGTTTAGGCAAGAAAAAGAACGCAACTTAGAAAAAGCTAGGCTTGCTGAAGAGGCTATATTGGCTGTAGCAGAGGTAGAGCAGCAGAAAACCAAGGCGGCTATGGAGTCAGCAGTAATGTCACAACGCCTGGCAGAAATGGAAACCCTAAAGAGAAAGCAACCCAAAATAAGAGCCATGCATGAGGAAGAAGAGAGGAAGAGAGCATTAAATGCAATCGCATATAATTATATTCCATATAGAAGATACAATATTAAAGAAATTGAAGTTGCAACACATTACTTTGACAATGCTCTGAAAATTGGTGAAGGTGGATATGGACCAGTTTTTAAAGGAGTTCTTGATCACACTGTTGTTGCCATTAAGGTCCTGAGACCAGACATAGCCCATGGGGAGAGGCAATTTCAACAAGAGGTAACTATAATTTTTGTTTTGGCAGAGACAAGGAGCATGAATATTAAAGTTCTAACAAGTTGGATCCTGGCTTTTATAAAATGATAAATGACATTGGATCAATTATTTATTGACAAAACATAGAGGCTAATCTATGACAGATTGACCTCATAGAGTTATCATGAAGTTCAGTCCAATGCAGGCTCCAGGTTGACTAACCCTACATTCCTTCTTGCCATATAAGAAGTATCACTAGTTAGAACTATTTTCAGGTTGTTTCTGATCTCAATATAATGAACAGTATGCTACTTGTTTACTCCAACCACATCACAAGTAAACCTCTATACGAGGTCTGTCATATTCACAAGTAATTGATGTAATGACGTTTATGCAGGAATATAATGCAAGGACAAGATTTCATGTAATATGAAAAAAAAAAATTTGCTGAAGCTCCAAAACTGTTCCATGTCTACATTCTATACCATTTGTTGAGCTCAATAATCTCATGTTGTGACGTCATTGGGCTCATTTTCATTCAATGAGAACTCTCTATTTTTCATCAAGTACATTGGTCCTAGAGGACTTCAATAATGTTGATAAATGAATCATGTAATCTAATGTTACACAAATGAGGAGTGACAATCGCAGCAAAAGATTAAATACAAATGACGAGTGAAAATCACATGTGCAATTTTGAACTATTTAGTGTATAGGGATTATTTGTGTATTGGGCCCAAAAAAAAAGGGATTATAACATAAAATTAGAGTCTCAGTTATCTTCTGTATTAATGGTTCTAATGCAGGTTGATGTTTTGAGCACCATAAGACATCCGAACATGGTTCTCCTTCTAGGTGCT
This sequence comes from Styphnolobium japonicum, assembly GCA_023212625.1. Taxonomy (NCBI): domain Eukaryota; kingdom Viridiplantae; phylum Streptophyta; class Magnoliopsida; order Fabales; family Fabaceae; genus Styphnolobium; species Styphnolobium japonicum. The sequence goes on along the minus strand of JALBWW010000007.1, from coordinate 3,694,885 downwards.
TGCCCAGAGTACGGATGCCTTGTGTACGAGTACTTAGAAAGTGGCAGCTTAGAAGATCGTCTCTTCCAGAAAGATAACACTGCACCAATTCCATGGAAAATTCGTTTCAAAATAGCATCAGAAATTGCCACTGGCCTTCTTTTCCTTCACGAGACAAAACCTGAGCCGCTGGTGCATCGTGACCTCAAGCCAGCAAACATTCTCTTAGACCGGAACTATGTGAGCAAGATCAGTGATGTGGGTTTGGCCCGGCTTGTTCCCCCTTCTGTAGCTGACAAAACTACTCAATATCACATGACTGCTGCAGCTGGAACATTTTGCTATATTGACCCGGAGTATCAACAAACAGGATTGTTGGGTGTAAAATCAGACATATATTCATTAGGTGTAATGCTGCTACAAATTATTACCGGAAAGCCTCCTATTGGTTTGTCCCTCTTGGTTGAGAAGGCTATCCACAAAGGTAGATTCCCAGAGGTGCTTGATCCAAGTGTGACAGATTGGCCCGTTGAAGAGGTTTTATCATATGCTAGGTTGGCCTTAAAGTGTTGTGAGCTGAGAAAACGGGACAGACCAGATCTTGGTACTGTCATTTTGCCAGAGCTTAATCGACTCAGAGATCTGGGAGGAGCCACTGACACTGATATTCTACCAGCGAGACAGGTTAGTCAACCTGTGGACTTACTGAATTTAATGACATCTGCATGTGCTTCTAGTTTGCAAGACCTTACCATGATTAATATCCCTTTAATAAGAAAAAGCAAGCTAAGGATAAAACAGTAAGGCTGACCATGATTATTCTTCTAAACCAAAAGAAACCAGGTGTAAACCTCACATTGTACAGTGCAATGCACGAACCATTTCTAAAACTCATTTTTTATTTTTTATTTTCTTTCAAAATGACGTTTCTTCGTTGGCTTTTTTTGAAAAGATTAAACCAAAAAAACAAAACTATAACTAAAAGCTTCTAAAATCATATAAAATTTCCATGACTTGCCTTTTAAATTATAAATTATAATCTTCTATCATGTATAATCAGGAAGGCATGAGTAACAATCCTAATGTGGAAATGGAAAATTCAACGTAGATCCATGTGAGAAGAAGGTGTCAACGCCCCAAGCCCACGACCAACATGTGGAGCTTCAGAAGCCATTCAGGGAAACCAGGCCTCTTCCTGCCAACTGGGAAAGATGTTGGGAAAACGGACAACAAGGGTTCGTATCAAGGCTGCTGGTCATTTGTAAGTTGCTCAAATAAATCCTAGTCCCAGTTTAAAGAAATTCCAATCATTCTCATGAAGAGTTTCAATGATGTATTCTTTCTTGTTAAAGAAAAATGTTCAACGTTGAATCTGCTTTTGAGATTACCCTAAAGTTATAGATGAATCTCTTCAAAATGTAATATATTTACATTAATGGAAATTATTAAAGAACAACACTCTTCAGTTTTTTTTTCTTCCTTTTTTCCCCTGTTGACAAGACAAATCATAACTTGAGAATAGTAAAACTTTTTTCCACCGACAAGACAAATCATTTGACCGATTTTTTTTTGTTTTGAAAATTAACAATTTCAAGCCTAACTGCACGGCGTGGTAAGGACGATCAAGTTCAAAACGTTATAATAACCATTCTTATAAAAAAAATCTTCAAGGAAAAATAAAGAAAATTGAGGTTTTAGTTTGCAAAAATGAAAAGTAGTTTTAACCTCGTGTCTTATCCAGACAATATAACAAAACAGAAGACATTATGTAAATGGAGGAATGATGCTTAGTTTTCTCATGGTTAAATTAAATATTAAATATTTGGTCACTATAATTATCAGTGATTTAAATTTTGGTCCTTACATTATATTTTTTTAGATTTGAATACGTACAATTTCTTTTCATTACGATTTTGGTCTCTCTTGTAATATAGGGTTATAGTGTCACGAGATTTCATCCTAAATAACAAATGGTTGTCTAGCCGGACTCAATTTTATGATTACTTAATTTTTTCTTTTGCCATGTCATATCTTATCTTTCCCTATTTTCAACATTTTAAAACAGAGCCTACCTTAACCTCACCATTAATGCAAACTTTTCTTTTCCACACGAGTTTGAATTTTAGGTTAGCATCTAAGAAAATATGTCACTATAAAATTATGACCTAAAGATTATTCAAAGAGGAATGTGTATTTGGATTAATTTATTTTGTATTCACAACAACTTATAATCAAAGTGTTACAAATAGAACTTTTAGCTAAAATTTTTTTTTTTTAGGTGTAAAATTTAAGCAAAACCAACTTGACTATTAATCTTTGGTGACGCGAAAGTTGACATCTTTGTGGTACAACAACAAAAATACATCATTCCAAGGCCCCCCCAATTTTCTTTTCCAAACAAAATGGTTGCATTAACATTGACCCTATTCTATAGCACCTGTAAATAATTCTCAGTAAGCAGAAGTAATAAAAAACCAACCATTGATTGTCACGGCCTTACTTGCCACGTACAAACAATTTATTTTTCATTCCATAGAAACGGAAAAATTGATAGCAGCTAATTTGCTAATAATGAAGCCATCCCCATGACATCAAAAGACATGTAATGCAGCCAAGTAGCATATCTCAAGTGACTTGATAACAATGCTAAGTTTGTGTATCGACAATAGCATGATTAAGTGTCGCCCCATCCTCATGACATCATGAGTAAACACCATTGGATATGGTCTTAATTTTTTTAATCGAGTTAGCCTTGGTAGATTCATAAAGTGTTCTCCACACAAAAATTTTATGCTTCTGCACCTGAACATATATTCCACACTCTATGCCATATGCAGTCGGAATTGTTAGGAAAATCAGTATGCCCTAGATCCAATCTATTGTGTAATTTTCGAATTGATTGTAGTCACTTTATTTTGATAAATTATGTGGCATTCATTTTATTATGCTTTATTTGTCATTTAATTATTTAATTAATATGACAATGTCTTCGATTAAATTTATACACTTGTCATTGTGATAGAGATCATGATAATGAGAGACAAGTTTTCTTTTATAATTTAATCAAAAGGGTTTTTGATCATAGGATCATTAAGAATATGATATTAGTAATGCAGATAGATCAATATATATGTGATGGTCTCCATTAGATGGAGATTAATAGATCTCATTTATTAAATCACATATATAGATGATGCATATGGAGATATGATCATTGAACTGACTCAACTGAGAAATCCTAATGGTTTTTATTACCGTTAAATTGTCAATAGGATATTCTCATGAAGAACATGGTGTAAACTTTTTCCTTTGACTTGAGATTATCATAGTAATTAACAAGTTATTTATTATACTTTGATTCCGAACACCTAATGTCCTAAGACACTAGTTGAATGGATATTGGGTATAAATAAATACTTGTAGGATTAATGATATATCAAAAAGGAATCTATCGACTCTCGGTAATAAGTTTGAGCTCTATGATTATAACAACAAAATTAAGACCTTGGCCAGGGCAATTGAATGAATGAAGAAATGAGTTTCTTAAGTCATTCACTAGTTAGTTATAAGATATAAAAGTTTTCCTATTAGAGTTTGACAGTTATACCATACTCTAAGGTTAACTCAGAGCTGGAATGATGGAAGGAAATATTACATTATTCTTTTAAAGGTTCTTGAAGATTAAAAGATATTACTTCATGCTATCCGGTCGTTAAGGAGTGTTGCTAGACACTAACCTTGATTAGTAATTTGGTTTGACTAATTTACTACCGGTTTAGTATTGAACCTATGGGGTCACACACTATCGAGTGTTCCAATCTTTACTAAAAGATTATTTAATTTATTATTTGATAATTAAATTGGAGAATTTAATTTAATCAAATAAATAAAATTTTGATCCAAATGGAATATTATTATATTCTTTGCTACCACTTAGCATATAATTAATATATGACACAATAAATTTGAAGAAATTCTATTTGGAATAGAAAAATCAAAAATTTCAAAGTTTAAGCAATTTTGTAACGTTAGACATCAATGGTTGCAAGATTTATACCAAGCCATTAATGAATTAAATCCCATTTGATTGGATTTAAAGGTGCTACACGGTTGTTTAATTTGGTGATAATTACATGGCTCTTTTTATTTTATATAAGACACGTGTTTTTGTTGCCAATATACAAAGAGATCAAATCCTATTAGATAGGATTAATGGATTGAAGAAAGCCTATTTCTGTTTGGATACCTTTATTTGGTGTTTTAAACCAAAGAGCAAAATAGTTTTATGGCTATTAAAATATATAGCAACGTTCTTGTTGCAATTAAATAATCAATAAAATGGTTTTATTGAATTTAAAAAGAACGACAACCATGTAGCACAAAGTGAAACTTCTATATAAACATATTAGTAAGCAATAGAAGGTACGCCTTATTGCTCTGGTTATTTTCTTCAGTTTTATTTGTGTAAATTCCAGGTTTCAAAAGAGTTGATAGCAAGGCTTGATCTCGGTGTGGATACACATAGAGTCTTCGTGCAATCGAAGAAAATTTTAAAGTATCAAGAATCATCTGTCGGGTATTTTTATTTTTTCTTCATAATGATAAAATGAATTTTGAACACAAAACGATTATCTAGGATTGCTTTTATCTTGTTTCGCTGTGTGTTTGATTCACCATGCAATCCTTTCAGGAATGTACACCACGATAAGAGTCACTTGACTAGTTGCACAATACTTAATCTTCTATAATCCATCTTCAACCAATAAGCATGAGAATGAAAGTCTCATATCAAATTATCTATAGCACACATAACATAAAGGAATTGTGATGATAGCCTCATGATGGTGAATAAAATTTGCTAACAGTTTACCAACGCAAACTAGAAGGGGTTCGGTCACCTTAAGTATTTTGTCTCGAATTCGATCCTTAAAGCGATGTGTATAAAAAAACACAGTTGAGAGGAATTCCCGCTTCATGTGCCTAACTGTATTCCGTTTAATTAGTCTCTTGTCTTCCTAGCCAGTGAATATCTCATGTTTACACAAATAAATAATAAATTGCCAACAATTTCAAATCTCATATTTTGGCAACGTTTAAATAGGACTATAAAAAATACAATGATTATTTAAAATTTTAATTACTTGACTGCACTCTAATATCTCTACTACTAAGAAAATGAATTCTCATATACTTTTTCGTTTAAAAATTTTAATATAAAATCTAAATGACCTATAATTCATAATTTATTATCTTTTAATTAATTTTAAAATTAAACACATATGTATTATTTTATTATTTATTAATATTTTTTGAAAAATAAATAAAATAATCCACAAATAAAAAATTATGATATTTGTCTATTACTTTCTTTATCTTTCTCCTATTTTTTTCTTAAATTTAACTCATTTTCTTCTCACTTTGCTTATCATTCTTTTATTTTTTTCTAACTATCTTTTACAATATTTTAATATATATATATATATATATATTCTCCAACTTTTTAAAAAAAATTATAATTGCACATATCTCTTCATCTCACATATCTCATATACGCTGAGGTGAAGGTTCATTTTAGGTGACACCAACTGACTCAGCATTTGAGTAACTAATAAATACTTGTTGAATCATCAAATGTGAGGTATGTGAGCTTAATATTATGTGCAATGATCGTTACTCTTTTTTTTTAATGTGAGTGCTTTTATCTAGATATTATTATATAAAACACAATTCATGCAATTTCGAACAATGTCACGTGTCAATCATTTTTGTGATTTTTTTCTCCAAAATCTTGCTCCTTTGATGCAGGTTTATATTTATATATGTTGTGCCACGTATCACTCATTCATTGGTTCAAAATTGAATCCTAAAAATTTATTGGCTTGTGTGTTAAATATATTGAGATTAGTAGTTTCATAATTTTATCCTAAAAATCCTTCAATATTAGTTAATGTTTAGTCGAACTAAATAAGATAAGTGATAATATGTTATATATCTTTTTTTTTTGAAGAGAATGCAATTATATCATTTCATTCAAGACAAGAGAATGAATACAATTGGGAATATGTTCAAAGACATGGTTGTTAGCAAAAAATAGTGATGCCCTTGTTAATGAATGGGCAACATGATTTGCTTGCCTCCTAACAAAACTCACCAAAAAGTTTGGATAAAAAAGAATAGTAGCTCTACATTTAGATAAAATAACATGAAAATCAGAAGAGCCGATAGTATTTGTTAAGATTGCATCAATGACAGGCTTGCAATCTAACTTGTAGATGATATTTTGGATGTCAAGACTGGATACCCATTGAATTGCTTGCTACAAACCCCAAGCCTCCACTTCCTTTGGTTCTGGTACACCAGAATTCTAGACTAATTTAGCTTTAATAAATTGCCGAAGCTCATTACGCAGAACAATACCAACTCCAAATTGCTGAAGCTCATTATGCAAAACAATATCAACTCCAAAGCATTGTTGCTCCTGAAAAATTGTCGTGTTTATATTGCATTTGATTTGTTCAGGGAGAGGTTTCTTCCAAGTAGTTATAGACTCACTCTGATGATGTGTGGTGTCAGCGTAATGGTTGCCATGTGCATGAATCCATTCGGAAAGGTACTGAAGAGCTAGGGACACAGATATATGAGGTTCATTATTTTTATCTTCCTAGATCAGCTCATTCCTCCGCAGCCAAATACACCAGAGAATGACTACAACTTTACACTTCAAGTTCATGGGAAGAGTATCAAAGATAAGTTTGTTAATACCTTCCGCCTAATTCACCTTGTCAGCTATAGTATTCCAAATACCAACATGTTGCCAAACTCCTTTAACTTGATCACAGCAAAAAAAGATATGCCACTCATTTTCCAAGTTTGACGAACAATAAATGCAAGAGTTAGGACATAAGACACCCTTTGATTGAAGGTTTTGGCGGCAAGGAAGACATCCACAAAGCAACCTCCAAAGGAAATGTTTTATCTTGGGTGGAACTTGAAGCTGCCAAAGTTGAGACCAATTTCTAGTCACTGCTAGACTTTCATTGCAAAGCACTGATTCCATTAAATGGTGGTAAGCTGTACGAACAGTGTAAGAACCACAAGGATTAAATTGCTATGTAATCTCATTAGTATCCAACACATTTAATAATGGAAGGGCTTGAATCTCTTGTGAGTCACGGTTATTAAAAATCTACTCAATAATATCCAATATCCAGGAGCTAGAAGTATGATTAATTGAGGTGCTAACCTTGAGATCTTCAAGATCATGTGGTGGATTTGATGGAACAAAAGGCGTGTCCGTGCAAGTAGCCATGGTTGTCTCCATACATTGATCAAATGTCCACTCCCTAATCTCCATTTTATTCCTTCCTTCACCAAAGTGTCCGTGCAAGTAGCCATGGTTGTCTCCATACATTGATCAAATGTCCACTCCCTAATCTCCATTTTATTCCTTCCTTCACCAAAGCCCATGAAGCATGGATGCTACGCCAAACATAACTAGGATTGTGTCTCTGTTGGGAATCCACAAAATCAACATATGTATATATCCTAAACTAGGATATGTTATATATCCTAAAATGAGATAAGTAATAATATGTGTAGGGTTTAAGATCAACTATGCATATTTTTATCCCTTTGACCACTTCAACATAGCACTCATTCAACAAGATTATGAACTCAACAAGTATTTAATATTTATTTTTAAGTAATTAGAAAATTATCATACTAATTATTAAAAGAATTTAGACTTTTTTCAATTGTCAAAGAATTTTACAATTGGAGAACCTATTAGTTTAAAAGCCTTAAGCTCTTTAACTTAGTTATAATATGGTTGACCTATAAGAGTTGGTACTTAATAAATTTTTTTAAATATAATTAATTTAGTTGAAAAACACAATATGTATACTCTAAAAGAATAATATAGAACAAAATAATTATAATATTATTATATAAAACACAGTTGGTGTAAATGAAATCAATGCGACATATTATTCATACATAAGTTTTTTTTTCACCAATTTTTTACTTCTTCAATACAATCTTATTTTTCATGTATCCAAAAATTATTTAAAAAGTTCAAATCCAATTTAAATTGATTTTATTTTAGTAATAAATTTAATATTTAAATTGTTAATATTTTTTTAAATTAATTAAATATCAATTATACTTATTTACCTATTATAATAAAAAATATTCTAATAATCATTTAATTTAAAATATTTTAAACCTTAATTAAATACTTCATTTTTTATAATTTTATAGTTATTATTTTATTCTTTTACATCTTATTAGATACTAAATATATTAAATACTTTACAATAAAGTTAAATTTTATAAGTTTTTTAATATTTTTCTTTTAAAATGATTAAATTAGAAAATGACTAAGCTTTATTTCTTTTTGCATAAATTTGACTAAACTTTTTTTTATAAAAAATATTAAAATGAACAATATTATATAATTAAAAAAATATGTACACGTTTAATATATAAGAAACTCAAACAAATAAAACTTATAATAATAAAATAATATCATATCATATTATAATTACAAAATTGAGTTATGATCTCACGTACAGCTAAATCGTCTCAAACTGAAAACATATATATAAGAGCGTTTAAACCCTAAACCCTACATAACACAACACAATACACCATAAAGCCTTCAACCTTGAGGCTCGCGGTGAACAACACACAGAGTCTCTTCTCGTTCAACTTCACGAATCGCTGCTCGCAATAGTTTCGAAACACCTCAACTGCAATCAATCTCCGTGAATGCAAACAGTAAAAGTGATTTTAATTGCAAACAATCAAAACCTTAACCTTCTCAAATCAAACATTTATCTGTTAATTTGAATTTATTTTTGTGCTTTTTGATTGTGTTTGGTTTTGGGAAATATATGCAGGTTGAAGCAAAACATCGAATTTGCTTTTAGCTTGTAAATCAATTTTGTGTTATATATAAAACCCTTTTGACTGTTCAGCTTGGTCAAAGTATTTCAGCTTCAAATGGCGATTGACGGGAGTTTTTGCCTTCATTCTTCGCTTCAAAGATTCCTTGATCGCTGCCCAAAGCTCCAATCTTTTCCACATTATGATTCGCTAGCAAACAAGGTATAATTTCAATTGCAGTTTCTTGGTTGTTTTTCTTTTTTCCCAGGGATTACTATGTGGGTGCAACTCACAAAATTTAATTTTTTTTCCTGCATATATAAGTTCAAGGGATTAAAAGGAATTGGCTTTATATTAATTAAACAAATAGAGTACTAAATGGAATTACTTTAAAAGTTATGTACTTCGGCTGTTTACTGTAAGTTCTTATTATAGGATTCTTTTTACATTGCTTATTATTATTATTATTATTATTATTTTGCAGGGGCACTTGGTTACAGAAGAAGAAGTAGTGAATACGTTAGTGGGGGTGTTTCTGCACCCCAGTTATACAATTCCATTGACGGGATGTTTCCGCCCAATTGCTCGAAATTTTGTAGATAAAGCTATTTCCTTGCTTCGTCTTGTACCGAATTTGAGGTCTAATACAAAGGATACTGGTCTGCAAGATGATTTTGACAGAGTTTTGGATGAAGTTGCAAATGTGATAGAGTTTTTTAGTCAACATGGAAGGGGTCTAGATCTTCATGAGCTTGCTTGTCTGGCCTTCTGTCGTGCTGTTGACATGGCTCCTTATCTGCTGAGGTTGGTATCTTCCCTGTAAAATATAGTAGTATGAGCCTAGTTTCAAATTACTTTTCTCTACAACTTGAGCCATCTATTTCTTTATGCTCTCTTCTTCTTTCCCTGCTTTGTGCTTTTATGGACGATATTTCAATGAATTTGGTAGAAAGGTTGTTGGTGGTATTATCATAAAAAACTAGGAATGCAAAATATATAATTACTTTCTTTGTTTGTATGAACAATTTAGTGTGAAATCTTGTTAAATGACGAGTGAAGTCTGCAGGTACTTAATGCTATAGTAGAACTCTTATCTTAGCTATGATGTGACAAGTTGATGATGAATGCCCGTACATAAACTGAGTTAGGATTGTTTTCATGTCTTCTTTTTGGTTCGTTTCTCATGTTTGTTTGTATGAAGGGAATTTCAATTAACACTAATAAATTGGAAAGCATTTGTTGCATTTTTGAGCTACTTTGGCTTGCTGTTTTCTTTTCATTTTTTTTTTCTTCTGAGGATTTCTTATGCTCCTCATAGTTGTTCTTTTTTCCTTTCTTTATAATAATAATATTTTTTTGTATTTTTAGGAAAAAAAGAAAGACATGTTTAAATTATTTTATTTTGTGCATAAGTGTGTGCTTGTCTGTCACGGTCTCTTTAAAAGTAGATAATGGTTCTTGTATCAGATTTTGGGCGGACCAAGGGATAAGTGATAGTTCATTTTTAGAGGCCTTTCCTTGCATATATTGCTTTTCTCCTCTAAATCAAATCCTTATCCAAAATTTGTATTTTACTCAAGGTTTTAATATTTCTCGGAATCTCTATTTTTTCAGCAACCTGAATGATATAGAAACTTCTGAATTAAAATCCCTCTTGTTCTTGCTAGATTCTGTAAATCTATCTCAAAACATGAATAGAAGAGTTTGGACCCTTGTTCTTTAGGTGAATACTGAATGTTCCTGTAAACCCTTTGTCCATTTCCTTACCCACTCTTCAAACAGAGAGAAAATTTCTCTTTGATAAAGCCCTTGGGATATCCCAAGCTGCAATTACAAGTTTAAGTGTTTCACAGCAGTTCTCAAGAAGGTCAGGACGATACAAATGACATGCTGCAAATCCAAAGATCCATGAAGCAATCTCTCCTGATGTGTGTGATGTGTAGCTCAAGTTTTGAAACAGGTCCTTATTTGTTTCTATACTTCCTATCAGTCACTTCCATCTTGAGAAGGTTATTTGTTATTTTTGGTGAACCGGGGGTGTGTATGCGCAATTTGGAACAATTTCTTTTGATTAGCTTCAGAGGCTTCCGTTAGTCTAAGGAGGGGAAGGAGTTAAGGCATGTGCTATATATGCTACGCTTTGGTGTATTTGGTTTGGCTTGGCTTGAACAAAATGATCATATCTACAAGAACTATTCTCCTTGGATCTAATTTGGGGCTGGATCATTTATTTGGCCTCTGCTTGGTGTTTAGCCCATGGTCTCTTCAAGGGCCTCCCTAACAGATATACAAAGGGATTGGCGAGCCTCCATTTGCATGTATGTTATTTGTAACTTCTCTTAGGAGGATATCGTATCCTCCCCACTTTTGTAATATTTCTTTCTTCTCTCTAATAATATTTTTTCTTTTATTCAAAATGTCATGTACCAACTCTCCTAAAAGCTTAAGCTGTTAGATAGAGGTTCAAGAATGATTTTATATTTCTAACACACCTTTTCATGTAAGAGCGCTTTGGGCTTGAAGCGTGGACAATGTATAGGCTTATTTTACAGTGTGCTAAAGTTTAATTTAGGTATGAAGAATGAGGGCAGCAAGGATCGAATTCCTAACTACATGGTCATAGAAGGTTTTAGGTTGAGACTTAAGAATGATTTTATATTTCTAACACGTCCTTTCATGCAAGATCCCCTTGGGCTTGAAGTGTGGACAATGCACAACACAAGCTCATTTTATAGTGTGCAGAAATTTAATTTCATTATGAAGAATGAGGACGGCAAGGATCGAACTCTTAACCACATGGTCATAAAGGCTTTTTCGCTTCAATACCATGTCAATGACCAACTCTCCTAAAAGCTTGTTAGAATATTAGGGTTATTCATGTTTTAGGAGTCTTATTATATTAGTAAGCCTTATTGGGATGGGCTTTTGCTAGTACTACTACTAGTAAGTACTTGACCTAATTATTAGTAGAGGCTAAAAAATGGTTTTATATTTCTAACACAAATTATATGTATATATGTTTCTGTGTATGTTTGAGAAATTGGAGTGCTTTATTGTATTAATGGCTTTATTTTCCATTTCTATGTCTCTTCATTGTGCCTTTTCTCAGGATGATCTTATCCCTTCTTTTTTGTAATCAATAATAGTAGTAGTAATAATAATAATAATTCATCCAATATTTGTGTTTGAAGCTAATCTTTGTGTTCATTTGTATTAGTTCGTCCATTTTGTCCAATAAAAAGAATGAAAATTGTATATTTTTTCTTTCATCATTTATTTTTCCTCATTTTAGCATTCTGAAGAAAACTACTTGTAAAAAAAAAAAAATGAAGGTGGAGAAAACTGTCATCCAATTCCAAATTTCCAGCTCAAGGAAAATATTGATTATCAGCAACTGAACTTTGATAAATAGTTTTCCTTGTATATTTGGAAATTTACATTATAATTCCCTGGCTATTCTGAATCTTTGCATAATTATGGGGCATATAGTTGTGTGTTTTCTAAGTTTCATGGTATTTTGTTATCATCTGTCTACACAGGTGGCATGTCCTTTTCCGAAATGGATGATGTTGATTGCTAATTGAAAATTTGTAGTGATCTGACCTTTTGTTATAACATTATGTGATTATATTTGCTATTTTGTGCAGTTCTGTATTAACCTATTTCAAATTTGCTCCTTCTCCATTTGAACGATTTTCAGTGAAACAAGTTTCGGTCAGTACAATTTTTGTAATATTTTTTTTTGGCATTTATTTCCCCCTATCTCACCATAAACTAATTTTGAATTATGCTTTTGGGTGTTACCAAGTAATGTCCTTGTCTTTTTTCAGGTTGAGACCCGTGAACTGCATGTTGCCCAAATATCTTACCGCCTCCTTCTAATGGAACCTGAAATTTTCTCAAAGCTTTGGGACTGGTCTTGCTTTCTGGATCTCATAAAAGAGCCACGAAAACCAGACCTGATATGGTGTGGGGTGCAGATACTAAGAGTTGTGCTCAAATTAGGTTATAGAGCCACTGAAAGCTTGAATATTGGAGCTGAGGAAGCTTTTGCATGTCTGTTGCGGTTAGTACTGTTTACTTCTTTTCAGCTGCATGTTATACTTAAAAAGCAGTTCATGTTTAATTATTATCTTCAACTTGCTTTTGCCATATTCAGTTGGGAAGAGTTCTGTCAGGACACATCTCTAGAGAAAGCTGGTTGGTATATTGAGCCAGTAGCAGACAATGTGTCTGGTTCTCCTGATAGAGGCATGGATTTCAATCAAGAGAACTGTTTAAAATCCTTTGGCTCTGATTATCAGTCTGTTAGCTTACCAAAGCTTCATGATTTGCAGCCACCTTTTAGGAGTCAACGGCTTGCCACATGGTACAGCTTATTTTACTCCGAATTGAAACACTAGTATTTTTTCTGCTATTTTTGATTTTGTTTGGCATTTTAATTTGAATATTATTCATTTGCTTGCCATTATAGTGGCTTGAACTTTCTTAAATGCTTGAACTTTCTTAAATGCTCCTTTTTATGCCTTCCATTGGTTTATTTATTATTTGATGTAGCTTCTCTTAGGTAATTCGTACTGATTTATTCCATATTTCATTTGGATTACCACTTAATTTTTGATATCTTCTGTAATTTTAGGGATGATATATCAATAAGTAATACATTCATATTGACCTCAGCAGTGAAGAAAAGTTATGAGAGAGTTCTATTGGCAGTGAGTCAGAAGTGGCCTGTTCTTTTATATGGTCCTTCTGGTTCTGGAAAATCTGCTCTCATTGCCAAGCTGGCTCAGGATAGTGGAAACAAAGGTTTGTCTTAATATATTAGCCATATTTTTTTATTAGTTATTATTTTTTGTTTGCCCTGTCTTTAAATTGATTGAGCAAGTTGAGTTGGAAGATCATATTATATCTTTCAGCTTTTTTTTGGTAAGATGGTCATTACATGCTTCATGGAAGATGGTAAGTCTGGCTTTATACACATAGTATGGCTACATTGGTTCAATTGTACTGGCTTTTTAAATTCATATTCAAAATAAACTTCCATGAGCAGCCAAAACACTTAATAGAAGAGAGCTAAGCTGATGTGATGTCCTCTTGGGCTTTGCATTGGCTGTGCACTTGATATGTGCTTATTCGATTGACTAGTTTTTGATTTTTTTTTTCTCATTTTTTATTTGGTATTTGTTGCATTTTTTACTGTGAGTTCTTGTTCATATTGTGATAATAAATTTCCCTTTAACAATTGTTTATGCTCTTATTCTCTTCTGCAGTTGTATCTATCCAGATGGATGATCAAATTGATGGTAGAACATTGGTTGGTGGTTATGTCTGTTCAGAGAGGCCCGGGGAGTTTAGATGGCAGCCTGGGTCACTTACCCAGGTTTGTTTTGACTTTTGCAATCATATCTAATCAATAAGCAGATGGCAGATGTTTTGATATCTGTGACTAGACAACTTTGCGAGAAAGTATATTATTTTATCTTTGTGTGCTTTCTTTATCACAGGCTGTGCAGAATGGTTTTTGGATTGTTTTTGAGGATATCAACAAAGCACCATCTGATGTACACTGCATTTTAATGCCTTTATTGGAAGGGGCTGGCTCATTTGTAACAGGGCACGGGGAGGTGATTTCTTTGCACTTTGCTTCTTTTCTTGGATAAAGTAATTGGATTCATCTGTTGGTTGTGTTGTAAGCGTGTTGGTGCTCATAAGAGTTCATTTTGTTGCATATTGCTTTGCTACTCTAGTAGCGTGTGGTTTATGCAGTCCTCTAGTGAATTTGGTAGGAGAGGCATGCCCGCATGTCAAGTTGTTTCTTTACCCTTATATTTGTTGTATATTGCTTCCCTATCCCTCAACATAACTGTTAGGGAAACCAACTTAAAAAGACCATGTTCTTTACACCAAATAGAATCCAAATGCCTAATCTTATCCCAAATCAGGAGCTGTTTTGAAAAACCTTAAAGATACGAGAGTTACGCTTCAACGAAATGCACCAAAGTGTAGCATAGATTGCACATTGCCACAAATAAAATTAGCTTCTTTTCTTCTACCAAAGCCATTAAAGTTAATCATCAGAAATTGGTCCAAGGACCTTGGGCACACCCACCATTCACCAAAAAGGCCAATGTAAAGAACAGGCGAGGAACTAATTCCGAGCAAGCACTACGCATAACACACATCAGGGGAAAGTTGCACTACCATAAAATCATAGCCTTATTCCTGCCAAAACCTTTTGAACATTTTATGAGAAACTACTCCAAGGTGAAAGGGCACACCTGGTGTTCACCATGAACCCCAAACAGATTATTCCATAAGAAAGTAGCTGCCTTATAATGCACATCACTTCTTCACTAAATTTTCTTAATTTCTTCCTTTTTTATGCTATGTTTGGGTGGATTCTAAGATACGATCTGTACGGACAAATAGTATCAAACTATCAATATCACTTATAAATTTAACCAAACTTACGTTTAATTAACCAAATGTTAAAAATAACTGGTCAACTCAATAGTTATTTTCAATATGGTTATTGTGTAGTCATTATCATTAAATTGAATTAACTAACATGCTAAAGTAGACAAACATTTAGTTAATGAAACTTAAATTTGGTTAAAGCAATGGTGGTATACCATTTGTATCTTAGAACTTGCCCTTTTTATGATGAGAGAAAATCCATAAGTTTTAGAAAGGAAGTCCTTTGAGCACGTAGTAATCACTAACCAGTTAGATGGCCAGCTGAATAGTTTTAGAAAGAATCCATGCTTGAAGTCTTAGAATTCTTTAACTATTCTTTCTTTTGTCTTTTTTGCTTGAGATTGGGTTTGAGGGCTTGGTTAAACTTATGTATATAAGACTTCAAAATTAGAAATTTAGGTTTGTACCTTTATATGGCAGAATGAGATCATATTGCTGACGCTGGTAGTCAATAGAATTAATACAAATGACATGTTGCAGATTTGCATACTTCACATCAATCATTCTCCTGATATGTGTTTTGTGCAGATATTGTTCGGAAGCTGTAGCCATTTATTTTTACATTGTGGGGTGGCAATTTTCTTATAAAAAAACTTGTTTATAGTTCGTAGCTAACATTGGGTAGCAAACATTGGGTGTGTCCTTTCATTTCGGAGCAGTTTCTTATGATACATTTTTCAAGGATTTGGCAAGATAAGGAGGCCAGAAGTACTTGGTTAGATTGGAATGCCTGCATTTTCAAAGATGTTTCTTTGCCCTTACATATATAGTTGTGGGGTAGGATTATGTTTATGACCTCTCACTGGTGGTTTGCTCATGGTTGTTTTGACGGAATATCCATTTGCAGTATGTGGAGAGATTGGACTGCTTTATTGCATTTTTAGCCTCTTAGGCTCCCTGTTTATTTTAGTTTTTCTGTTTAGGAGGATATCTTGTCCTCCCCCTAGCAGCATTTCTCTATTTTCTCTTTAATAAAATTTCTTCTTTGACTAAATTTACTTTGGGGGTTAAAAGAAGGTATTTTGTGAAGACAAGGAAAGGTAAAAGGTTACAGAGGTGAGTATGAGGCATCCTGCTGTGTAATCAGATTCTACCGACAGAAAAAAAAAGATAATATCAACAAAGTAGGGCATGTCACTCCATCTGCATTTCAGTTGAAGACATCCGGTGGAAATAACCATTATTGGCCAAATACCATATAAAGGTCAAGAATATAAGCCAATCCCACCAAAGAAGGCAGAGGAGGAAACTTCTGTTGAAAATTTTACCATGATGTTCTGTTCAAATGCACCAAACTGCTGCTACAGCATAATTTGTTAATGCATTGTTGTGTTTCTTCTTTTTCAAATTTACTTGGAAGTAAAAAAAAATAAAATAAAACATTGAGGTCTAGTTGCTTGGTAGTAATGGTTGAATCTTTTGACATCTTCTACAATCCCTTGGTTACCCAAAGATCATAAGATATACATCTTCTTTGGGAAAGTGATGCATGCCCTACTAGAGTACTAGATGAATTGATTTTATGTCTATTTGCTTGCTGTTCCTCTGTACTGATAACTGATAATTGAAGCATCACATAATTTGCAGGTAATAAGGGTGGCAGAAAGTTTTAGAATGTTTTCAACTATTGCTACTTCCAAGTTTGATACATGTCAGAGTACAGGTTTTTTACTTGTACCCTTTTCATTTTTCTATTTAATTGTCTTTTTTTATTCTTTTTTCGTTTTAATTAATATGTTTAATGGTTTTTTGTTGTTGTTGTTGTGTATATGACGATGAGTAGTTGTTTACTATCTCATCATAAATACATTTTAAGTTTGGAGTGCTAACAATGTATATCCCAACTTGTTGATGTACCCATGTTAGTTTGGTAATTTTATCTTTTCCGATGAGCATTGGGTGTAAGAAATAGATCCTTTTCGGAAAGGTTATGCCTAACTCTTGTTGGTAGGTTCTGAGTTTATGCCTAACTCTTGAATAAATCATGGTTTTGGACCAAGGAATTATCTTTAAAAGCCAAAGAAGGAAGGTTGGAGGCATGGGTAGTGGGAATCCCTCTCAAACCGCAGATCAAGCCTCTGTAATTCTCACCAAAAGCGGCTGGATGGAGGTGGTTGAAGGTTGTGTATGGGAAACAGAGACTCTAAATCCTTAAGGAACTGGTACAGGTGAAATTTTTGGGGAATGGGTGGAGAGAATGAAGGATGAAGAGAAGAAGACAGAGACGGAGAGGTAGAGAGAATGCAGAGGGGGAGGGTTCTGCCCGAAAAATCTGATGGGGATTGTTTTTCTTTTAAATGATTTAAGCGGTGAAATACCAAAGATAATCGTAAAAAAAATCTACCCCCTGTTTCCTTTCTCTCCCCTGCTCAGTGTTGTTACAATATGATTAATATAAATGGCCTATTGCTAATTCTCATACTGTTCTCTCTCTCCTGATATGTGTCTCATGTGCAGTTCTAGTTTAGAAATAGTAGGCCACTTATTTTTATATTGCAAGGCGTCTACTATCCTATAGAACAATGTTTTTAGGGTTCTTGTTAAGCATGGGTGCATCCCTATATTTTGGAGCAGTTTTTGATGGTTCCTAATGTAGGTTTTGGCACAAAGAGGGAGGCTAAAATTTGTGATAGTATATATGCGGTTCTTTTTAGTTGGTGCATTTGGTCAGTATGGAATTTTCACATATTTAAGGGTGTCCCTTTGCTCTTAAACTCGTTATGGGACAGGATGATGTTCATTGCTTCTCTTTGGTGTTCTGGCTATGGTTGTCTTAAGAATGTGTTGTACAACCCCTTTTCCCTTAACTTGTTCTGGGACAGGATAATGTTTATTACTTCTCTTTGGTGTTCTGCTTATGGTTGTTTTAATAATGTATTGCATAACCCCTTTCCCTTAAACTTGTTATGGGTCAGGATAATGTTTATTGCTTCTCTTTGTGTTATACTCATGGCTGTTTGAAGACTGTATTGCACAATCTGGCATTCCTCTTCTTCCATAAACACCAAATAATAGTATGCATTGCACACTGCCAAAGAGTCTTGCTTGCTTACTCCTCCCAGAACTCTTAAATGACATATAAGATAGTACTCCAACCTCCCTGTAAAAACCCAATATTCTCAGAAAATATCGAAGTCTATGGCACTAATATCTAGCTGCTGGACAGATAAAATAATTGTCTACTAGTCTCAGAATTAGAGAAACACATAGCACAAACAACAGGATAGAGACTTTTGTGTGGTTTTTGAACCTGCAACAAATTATTTGCATTAATCCTATTATGAACTGCTTTCAAAATGGAAAGACTTAATCTTAGAGGGTGCTTAGCTTTCCAAACGAGGTTAGCAAGACAAAAGTATTCCCTCTTTGGAGAAGTAGTGAGGAGCTGCAAATAGGATTTACTGGAATACCTTTCAGAGGGGTCAAAAATAGAAATCCTTCTATCTATCATTAAGAGATATGAATAGAGTTAAGCAACCATAGAAGGAATATAGTTCCAAAAATTATGTCATTAAGGTTCCAAAACAAAATGGAAATTCCAAGAAATGGAAGAATTCCGAAGAAAATAAAAAGATGCAAATGTGTTGGTGATACAAAGAGGATAAATGATACATGCAAGAATAGGAAATAGAGAAAGAATGAATAGGAAATTGATAAAGAATGATCCCCACCCACAAATCCTCCCAAAATCTGATGAGAGAATGTTCCCCAAATTTGAATGAAACCATAGGCATGATAGTGTTGAATCATTAATGTTTAAAACCAGTTTAATTTCTAGTAAATGTTTTTTTTTATATGGATGAATAATTCCATTATATGGTTTGTGATAGAGCCCAATAGTATCGTTTGATCCATGTAGCCACATCTAGTGGGAAAGGCTTGGTTGTTGTTGTTGTTGGATGAAAATTCTATTATTCTCTTTTTCAAAGTATAAACTAGATGCTGACTTTTGTTGTATTGGAAGGTCGAGATTCGCTTAGTGTCCTTTGGAGAAGAGTAATGATTAGGCCTCCAGATAATGAAGACTTGCGAAACATACTCAAAGTGAGATATCCCAATTTGGAGCTTCTTGTTGACAACCTCATAGGTATTGACATAATGTTTTGTTTATATATAGTTTCACATAAATTTTGTTGTATTGTAAGTGGTTAATACAAACTCATTCATTATTTTTCTCTCGCTGTAAACTATTATTTTCTTTGGCAGAAACCTTTGTAAGGGTTAACTCTACTTCCGCACTTCAAATTGTGGGTTTTCACCCTGGAAATTCTGCTTCTGTTGATTGTCTCAGCAGGTTCTCATTAAGGTATTTAAAGGAATTATATTCTGCCTGTTTTTGTTATGCCCATTTTCTTTAGTAGATGTGACTTTTGATTCTCCATGGCAGGGATCTCCTTAAATGGTGCAAGCGGATTGCAGGTTTAGGTTTTTGTTTTGATGGTGGTAGCTTATCTGAATACCAATGTTATTGTGTGTATAAAGAGGTCTGATTTTTGTTTTCTTTTTTTCCCCCATTCTTCTTATCGTCTCTTTGGTAGAGTTACTTCATTTGTAACTATTGCCTTGTATCTCAGGCTATTGATGTATTTGCGGCCTTTTCAACTTCATTTAAAAACCGGTTGTCTCTAATGAAAGATATAGCAATGTTGTGGCACATACCAGTTTCTGCTGCTGAGGCCTTGTATCCCCATGAGAAACCTATAATTCAGGTTTATCTAGTGATATTTGCTATGAACCTTTGCTTCATTATTTGGCAACATCAGCTTCTCATTGTTGGTGGTAAACTGCAGGATTCTGTCACAGATCTAAGAATAGGCCGAGTGTCTCTCCAGTGCACTAAAAAATCTGTTAGTATACTCAGTTGACAATTTAAAATTTAAAAGATGATACAGTTTTAGTAGAAAGGTTCATCTTTCCTTGGCAATGCTTTTTTGTTTCTTATGCAGTTACATGAACGTAGAAGACCTTTTGTAGAGATCTGTAGTTCTCTGCATGTACTTGAGCGCATAGCGTGCTCTGTCAAGTATAATGAGCCTGTACTCTTGGTTGGAGAAACTGGTACTGGGAAGACTACACTTGTTCAAAATTTGGCTATAAGGCTTGGTCAGAAGCTTACTGTCTTGGTATGTTCGCTTACATATTATTCTATTATTTTCTTTGTTATTTGAAATTTCATTACAAGTGGGTTTGAGTTACATATGATGGTTATTTTTGCTTCAGAACTTGAGTCAGCAAAGTGATGTTGCTGACTTACTAGGGGGGTTTAAGCCTATGGATGCACAGTTTGTGTATTTCCCTCTATATAAGGAGTTTGAAGATCTCTTTTCCATGACATTTTCTAAGAAGGTACTTCTTATTTTTATTTTTTATTTTGTTTTGTTTGTATGGTAGTTGTTAATGGTTCTAAATTGTGTGCTTCTGTTAAGGAAAATGTGGACTTTCTTACACATATGCAAAAGTTTTTAATTGATAAGAATTGGGAAATGCTACTCAGAGGGTTTCGAAAAGGATTTGAGAAGTCACTTGAGCTTATAAGAACTGGATCTTCCAAAAAGCGTAAAAAGCCATTAGAAGAAGAAAAAATTCAAGCTTGGGAGATATTTTCTATAAAGCTAGAAAGTGTCTGTCAAAGTAATCCATCTTCGGGGATGATGTTTTCTTTTGTAGAAGGAAGTTTTGTAACTGCTCTTAGAAATGGTGAGTGGATTTTGCTTGATGAGGTGAATTTGGCTCCTCCAGAGACCTTACAGAGGATTATTGGTGTTCTAGAAGGGGAGAATGGGGCCCTGTGTTTAGCTGAAAGAGGTGATATTGGTTATATACGCCGTCATCCAAACTTCCGTATATTTGCTTGCATGAATCCAGCAACAGATGCTGGGAAGCGGGATCTGCCCTTTTCTTTGAGGAGTAGATTTACCGAGTATTTTGTTGATGATGTTCTGGATGATGATGATTTAAGTCTATTTATTAGTCAGTTCATTAATAGTGGCCATATGGATCGACAACTTGTGAATAAAATTGTTTGTTTCTATAAAGCATCCAAAAAGGAAGCTGAAGAGAGGTTGCAGGATGGTGCTAATCAGAAACCTCAATACAGTTTAAGGTCCCTTTATCGTTCTCTAGAATATACAAGGAAGGCAGAGAGAAAATTTGGATTTCAAAAGGCACTATATGATGGCTTTAGTATGTTTTTCCTCACTTTGTTGGATGGACCCAGTGCAAAAATAATGAGGCAAATGCTATTGTCTTTTTTGTTAGGCGGGCATATGCCTCCTCATGTACCTTTTGACAGTTATTTAAGCTACAAATCTGATGCGTATTTGGGGAGCTATGTTCTAACTAGAAGTGTCAGGGAGCATCTTGGGAATTTGGCTCGTGCTGTTCTAATAAAGAGATATCCTGTTCTCTTACAGGGACCTACATCTAGTGGGAAAACTAGCCTTGTTCAGTATCTTGCTGGAATAACTGGTCATGAGTTCGTAAGAATCAATAATCATGAGCACACTGATTTGCAAGAGTATCTAGGTTCTTATATAACTGATGCTAGTGGAAAACTTGTTTTTAATGAAGGTGTTTTGGTTAAAGCTGTAAGAAATGGTTACTGGATTGTACTGGATGAGCTTAACTTGGCCCCATCTGATGTGCTGGAGGCATTGAATCGATTACTTGATGATAACAGAGAGCTTTTTGTTCCTGAACTGCAAGTAACAATTCAAGCACATCCAGACTTTATGCTTTTTGCCACTCAAAATCCACCTACTCAATATGGTGGGCGTAAAATGTTGTCTCGGGCATTTCGCAATCGTTTTGTAGAGATTCATGTTGGTGAAATTCCTGATGATGAGCTGAGTACAATATTGGAGAAGAGATGTGAAATTCCTGAAAGTTATGCCAAAAAAATGGTTGAAGTCATGAAGGAGCTTCAGTTGCATAGACAGAGTAGCAGAGTCTTTGCTGGTAAACATGGATTTATAACTCCTCGAGACTTGTTTCGTTGGGCTGATCGTTACAAGAGATTTGGAAAGTCTTATGAAGATTTGGCCAAAGATGGCTATTATCTTTTGGCAGAAAGGCTACGGGATGAGGATGAGAAGTCTGTTGTTCAAGAAGTGCTTGAAAAACATCTTCGGGTTAAACTAAACATAAAGAATTTATATGATCAGGTATGGTTCCATTTTTCAGTGTTTCCTGCACGTCTATGGTTAGCCAGTAGATAGTAGTTACAGTTCAATGTTGTGCTGCCCCTGCTTTTTCATATGCTTTATGGGTTTTAGAGTTTTGATTTGATCTCTAAGTACTCAATATATATCTCAAAGAAAATATGGTGAATGGAAGGTCATTCTGTGTACACATTCCTTGACTTGGCACTGCAAGCTTATTCAGTAGTATTTATCTTGGCATGAAATGGTATGTAGTTTAAGTAAGTTGTTTCAGGCCAATTCTTGTGGAATTTCTGTCGTATATGAGGTGATAAATATTCTCCTCAATATTTTTTCTCTTTTTTTCCTCTCATACTCAGATTCTTGTTTTGTTGATAATAGATCCTAAAATTTGGATTTAAATTCAGAACTATTGTGCGTATGTATATATTATTGTTTTATTGATTATGTGTCATCTATGATAATTTCTTCATTCTTTTTGTATTTAGTTCAGATTGTTTCTTGTACAATACTTCTTAAAATAATTGATAAGGTTGAAAATAAATATATCTTCAAGAATCTTCTTGAACTCTATTTCAGATATTATTTGGAGGGAACTCCTGTTCCAATTTGTCTGTTGGCTTAGAAGGTCCAGAGAGTCTTGAAAGGTATGGGCTCATTGTAGCTTTTTCCCTCTCGTCCAAAATCATAGGTTCACTATCTCTTACTGATGGTTTTGTCATATGCAGTGTTATCTTGACCAAAAGTATGCAGAGGTTATACTTCCTTGTGGAACGCTGCTTTAAATTACGCGAGCCTGTACTGCTTGTTGGGGAAACGGGTGGAGGGAAGACTACTGTCTGTCAGTTTCTAAGTGCTTGTTTGCAGTTGAAGTTACATATCTTGAATTGCCATCAGTATACAGAAACATCTGATTTTATTGGGGTTGGTTGTCTCATGCTTTGTCTTTTAATTATTCTATTTTACTATTACTAGCTGAAGTGTTAACTAGAAAATGTGTTCCAGGGTTTCCGTCCAATACGAGAGAGATCTAGACTGATATCTCACTATAAAGAGATCATTGAGCAATTGAAGAAGCTAAAGGCTTTTACATGCTTTCCTGAAGAGCCTGTGAGTGCTATATATATATATATATTTTGTTTTTCCATTTGGATTATACAAAGAATTTCTAAGTTGATTTTTTTTATGGATATAATCATTGAGACCTAGTTTTGCTGCATCCATAGGGCTCTTCTTTCTATTCTAATGTTTGTTCCTTCTCATTTTTTACCCTTTCTAATCCATGGTATTCATCAAACAAATGCTGATTTGTATTTTCTGCTATAGTTTGTTTCTTCTGACATAGATCAAGCTTCTTCAACTCTTGATCTGCTGAACGGTATGATAAGGAAATATAAAGAAGGTCAAGTTTGTTGTCATGATGTCAGCAGAGAAGATCTTTATGCTTTTGAGCAATTGAAATTGGACCTTGATGTCTTGCATCAGAAGTGGCAGAGCATATTTGTGTGGCAGGATGGTCCCCTTGTAAAAGCAATGAGAGATGGTGATCTCTTTCTTGTGGATGAGATATCCTTGGCCGATGATAGTGTACTTGAGAGATTGAATAGTGTGTTGGAGCCAGAAAGGAAGCTAGTA
Source organism: Styphnolobium japonicum (assembly GCA_023212625.1). Lineage (NCBI taxonomy): Eukaryota > Viridiplantae > Streptophyta > Magnoliopsida > Fabales > Fabaceae > Styphnolobium > Styphnolobium japonicum. The sequence continues at coordinate 3,670,745 of JALBWW010000007.1, read as the reverse complement.
AGTTAATTATCTGTATAGACTTGTTTCTATTAACTTGCTGCTTAAGCCAGTTTTAGATCTAGCTTTATAACTCAATGTATATCAAATGATGGTGTCATCAATTTTTCTTCCTATCAGTTTAATGATCGTCATGTTTTTCTTTATTCTGTGTGAACATAATTAATGTTCCTGAAATCAAAAAGATGTTGGCAGCTCCTTGCTCCTGCTCGCCCAAAAGAGGTATTCAGAGAAATGAAGAGGGCAGGCCTTTCATCTTTGTGTGATAGAATTGTTTTCTTGGCTTCCTTGTGGGTGTCATCACATGATTTATATAAAAGGGGGTATCTAGTATTACAAATTTACTGAGGGATTGGAGAGCACTTTTGAGCTGGTGTAAGAAGAAATATTATTAAGAGGTAGGAAAGAGAGTTTACAAAAGAAGAGGAAGATAAGATATCCCCCTTAACAAAGGCCCAAAGAAGAAACAAAGAAAAGGTAGATAAAAGTGTTAAAATGATAGGGCTCTCCAGCTTTCTAGGGAAACTCCCTTAAAGACAATATGCTGAGCATGAAGGAAGCAATTTTCAACATGAGCAACAAACACAAAGCCACATGTTTATTTTGCATTTACTTAGTGCTGGTGACAGATATTTTTATGCATAATTGCTCATCAGTAATTCCTGTCACTATTTGCAATTTCTAAGTGTTTGTTTCTTTTTGGTTGCAGTCTTTGGCTGAGAAAGGAGGGTCTGATCTGGAGAAAATTGCTGCTCATTCAAATTTCTTTGTTCTTGGAACAATGAACCCTGGTGGTGATTATGGTAAGAAGGAGCTATCTCCAGCGCTACGCAATCGCTTCACAGAGATATGGGTTCCCCCTGTTAGTGATCTAGATGAGCTTCAGGACATTGCTCTGAAAAGGTACCTTTAAGTTTCATGATTAGAGGATGAGTGTTTAGATAAACATACGTTTTATTTCTGGTATATTTGATTTGTTTGCAGAATTTTCAAGTTTAAAGTTGCAGGCAACTTAGGTCCAACTTATCAAGAAAGACTCTCACTCATTGTTAGTGCTATGCTAAATTTTTGGGAGGTACGTTATCTGGAGATTCACTATTGAAGTCATTACTTGTACTTTTTTTGATGTAAAATCTACACCACTGAGCTCATATGGGTGGTGCCCTATTTTTCAATTATTTCATTTTTGTCATTCCATGTATCCCTCTCCTATCTTGAGCCAAACCATTCTCTCCATTGGTGCATTGTGGGGATTTGTGTCATTAAGTAGAATCATGTATCATAAATTTATGCTTTTCTACCAATTCATTCAGATTTATGCAGGGTTAGTTGTATTTTCTTGCTTACTTGCTTCTACTTTCTTTTCTTGCAAAACCTGTAATTTGTCTTTTGGTGTTAGATTTTTTGGTTGTGCAAATATAGTCTGTCTTTTGTTTTTCCATCCGATATTCTTCTAATCTTCTTTCACATCTCTTATGGATAGAGTTGTTTTTTTGGCTTGTTTGTGGTTATCAGTCTATGACCTTTTGTTGGAGTTGATCTTATGGATTTGGAAAGGGATTGGAGTGCTTGTTTTAGTGGCTTTAGGAGGATTTCTTGACCTCTTTCCTTATACTTCTCTTCTTTCTCTTAATAAATTATTATTTTTTTCCAAAAAAATGATTTTGGTGGGATTTAGGTTCTTGCTTTGCATTTTTGTAGCATATAATTACCTATGAATGCTGCTCTTTTATCTTAATGTGCTCTTTTTGCTGCTATGGTGATTAATTGTTTCTATCTGATCTTTCTAGTATTATTCAAATTTTATTTATTATTCTTATGCTTTCCAGTGGTTCAACCATTTACATCCTGGGAGAATGCTTACCGTGAGAGATCTCATTTCTTGGGTTGCTTTTTTTAATGTGACGGAAGAAAGCTTAGGACCTGAATATGCACTTCTTCATGGAATATTTCTTGTTTTGCTTGACGGATTAAGTCTAGGTACATCTAGTTTGTTATTGATTTTTCTTTTCTTCAAGTTTCTCTTATTTCTTTTTCAAATTAGTATATTGAATAATTTATTCTTATAACTTAAGTTTTGATCTCATATTAATCTCCTAATCTCTACATGTCCATATAATTGTAATCTCTTTTGGTTGTAATAATGACATTGATGTTGATTTATGAACCCTGTTTTTATTGGACTGGTTTACTTCATGTGTTGAAAAAGTTGGATTTTCTGTCCAAATTGGAACAAGGTCAGAATCCTAAAATTTTGTTTTGGGGTTTTTCAAGGAATTAAATTGTAATTTTGAGTTCAATTCTATTGTTATTGTTTGGTTGAATCATTTCTTTTGAAAGAATTCTGTAATATTGTCACCATACTTTTAAAATTAAATATATTAATAGTTAATTTAATATTTTATTATGGCAATGGTTATTGGGGTAGTGGCGGAGACTGTCGTGGTGTTTAGTGCAGTGGTGGTGGTGATGGAGATGGAGATGGTTGCTGCGGGTTGAACTTAGGTGGCCAGAGCTGTTATGTTAAATGCCATAGGTTTAAGTATTCACCAAGAACTCTAAATATCTTCATCCTAACAAAAGTAGCTAGGGTACAAAAGAATGAACAAGTAGCTGTTTCCAAGCTTACATCTCAGAAAATACACCTATCAGGGGAGAGAGCTTTTTGTGGTCTACAAACTGGTAGCTTGTTGTTAATGTCAATCTTTGTTAATGATATAAAACCATTCCTGGGCCTCCACCTATCAGCTTAAGCTTTTGGATTGTTGGTTTTTTGATAATTTCATTAAGTTCCACTGTCCAAACAAAAAGTCTTGACCTTCAAAGGAGTTTTGGATTTTCCAAATGGGTTGAGAAAGCAGGAAATTTTTTGATTCAGAGAATGCTTCAAAAGTTGAAAGTGTTACTTACAAGAACAAAAATCAATAGGATTGGGGGTAGAGTTTGTGTAATATTTCGCAATCCTTCATTTTATGGTCTCCCAGGATACCTGAAACAGAAACACCATCCTACCACATACACACCCGATATGTTGAGAAGACATGAATTAAATATTATAATATGCTTTGAAGTTCAATGAAATTGAGTCATTATGCTTTATTTTTTTCTTTCTCTCTCGCTCTCTCTATTGACAGTTGCATTTATACAACTTTTAACAGGGACAGGTATCTCAAAAAGGGATGCTGGAGAGCTAAGGGAGAGATGTTTATCCTTTATTCTACACAAGCTGAGGGTATGTTTCTCTCCCCTTTTTTCATCTACCTTACTCTATCTCTCTTCCATTTCCACGCAAGCCACAATGACATTAATTATGTCATTGTATCTGTCCTTTTAATAGATTGAAAATCTATTATCAAGTGATGTAACAATGGAGGATGTTCTCTATAATTTATCATTCTTTACACAACTGCAATGTATAATTATTGATGCAGTATGGCTGATCTTGTTATCACAAGAATTTGTATTGACATAATGTAGACACAGTTATGTTCTTATGTTCCTCTGAATGAGGCATGCATGAGATCCGTGGTAAAGTACATAGGAAGCTAGTTGTTGGGTTATTGATGTTAGCACTGAGGTAATTGATGTCATTAGAGAATTGGATTTTTTTATGGCATTTAGTGCTTTTCCTTGATGTTTGCGACACATGTCCACACCCCCTATTTAGCTGATCTCACCTAATTTGTATTTTCAGGAGACAATCACCCCCTGCTTAATTTTTTTTACCCTGTCCGTGCATAGGTTTTAAGACACATACACCTAGTAAAAAATAACAAGGGAGGCTTTGTCTAATATGAATTATGAAACTGGAGGGGTGCTTTTATAGGTTCCTCTAACCTCAGAGGAGGATGGGTTACTCCTTTGAAGAGATTCTACATTTACTTTGCTATAGCCTATAGGGTTATAGGACAGTGCTATCTAAAGCTAGTATCTTCACATTCTCATCTTTGGCTTGTGCAAGTGAAGGAATCTATGCAATAATCTCACAATAAAACAATTTCATTAGTTCAAGCCTTCATAAGGATGTACTTGGATATTTTAAGTAGAAATCCTTTCTGGATTCCTTTTTGAAATTTCTACACATAGGAGAATCTGTTTAGGCCAGTCATTCAAGGCATGCTTAGTGTCTTATTGCTCAGGATAAACCACTTGGTTGGAGCGCCCTTTTGAGGACGATGAAATTAGGAGAGCTATTTGGAGTATGGAGAAGGAGATGGCACCTGGGCCTGCTGGTTATACTGCTGGTTCCTTTCAGAATTGCTGGGTATTTGTTAATGATGATTGCAAATTTTTGCCAAGTTTCAGTGTAATGGTGCATCGGCATGAATTATACTTTCATCACTCTTGTGCCTAAAAGAGCAGACCTTTCAGAGTGAAGGATAAGGTCCTATCAGTCTTTTTACTAGTGTGTATTAAATCGTAACCAAGATTCTTTCCGTATGATTAATGGAGGTTGTGGCAGATACTGTTTCAGAAAATCAAAATGCTTTTATTGTAGGTGGGCAGGTTTTTTAAAATTTTAGTAGATAAAAAGGGGGAAGTACGAGTAGGGGGGACAAGATAACTAAAAAATGGAAAAATTAAAGGGAAACAAAGAACTTGAAAGAGTCAAGATTCAAGAACGCAATAAAGCTGTTCTGTCTTCTGCATATCATATATATATATATATTTTTTGGGTACAATGATGTCAGAGGTTTGAATGTATGACCTCCTGCAAACTACCCAAACCCCTCATCACTAGCTTACTCCTAGTGGCTTCTGCATATCAGATCTTAAATGCTGTCCTTGTAGCAAATGACTAAATGAGGTGGTGGATGATGTTCAACATTAGAGATGCAGTGGTCTCATCTTCAACTTGTATTTTGAGAAAGCTTATGACCAAGTTAGTTGGGATTTTCTTTACAAGGTTTTTGATAGAAAGGGTTTTTACTCAAGATTGTGGGTGGATTTCAGGTTGTCTTTAGCCACTTATTTTGTGATTATAAATAGTGAGCCCACTCAGATTTTTGTTGTTAGATGGGTGTTAGGCAAGGGGATACTGTATCACCTTTTTTGCTCACTTTAGTGGTGGATATGCTTATCTGGATGCTTTCTAAGAGCACTTGAGTGAGAAGTAAGAAAAGGTGTAAGATAATGTCCATAAGAGACTGTGGTTTCACATCTTCAGTTTATTGATTTCACAATCTTAAACCTGGAGTAGGATAGTAACTGCTTCATTAATGTTCTCTATTCTTCAACTTTGTGATTGTCTTTGGTGAGAAGATTAACTAAGCAAAGTGTGGTTTGGCTGGTATTAGTGTGGACTAGCAGTGGCACCCATGATGGCATGGTAAATTATTCTTTTTTAATTTAAATTTAAATGAAATCTGAATGAAAATTGACTCAAAATTTGTTATTTGTTAAAATAATAATCGTAGTAGGTCCTTCCTTACACGACTCTCCTATCCACAATTTTTAAGGATTGGGCAGCTTTACTATTTTGATGTTTTCCTTTTTCTCTCGTCTTGTGTTTTGCTATTTTGTTATTGAGGATTCCTTACCCTCCAATTGTTTTATAATTTCTTCTCTTCATCTTAATGCAATTCTTTTTTTATCAAAAAAATAATAATCGTATTAGGTCCTTAAAAGTAGATAGTGCCTGAGAAACAATGAAGTTGGTTGGGAGAGAGTGGGGCTAGTTTTGTTGATAGTAACTTAATAAATATATATGTTTTAATTTATTATTATTAGTGAGAGAGACCATGAGGTGTGTGCTCTTTACCTAGTATTATAGATAACAAGGATCTTAGTTCTTTGGATTCATTAGCCCATTGTCAGATATTGTAGTGGCTTCTTGTTTATTTGGGTGTTCCTTTTGGTGCTTATCCTTGAGCTGCTTCTTTTTGGGACCCTGTATTTCAGAAATTTTATAAGCGGTAAGACAATTGAAAAGGTGCTTTTTTTTGACTCCAAGGTCTGATCAGCCTTATACACTCTTGTTTGTCTAGTATCCCGCTTTATTAATTATCTCTTTTTTATATACCTGTTTGATGTTTCTTAAAAGATTAGAAAATTAGCTGGGATTTTCTTTGGTCAGGAGCGAGAGAGAATAGAAGAGATCTGTTGGTTTGTTGGGAGATTTGCTACAGGCCTAGGAAGGAAGGGGGTTAAGGTCTTGGCAATTTGGTGTTCAAAAAATTGCTTAAGCTAGTAAATGGACATGCTGTTTTCTTAGAGACAACCCTCTTCCTGGTGCTTTTGTTTGTCTAGCCATCTAGCTCAGAATTTTCTGCTCATTTATACTTAACATTTTCCAGCTGCTTTGGCAGGAGTAAGGACCAAGGAGGGTAAAACTTTATGAAGGTGTTCAGCGTTTGTGGTTCTATGGTGTTTCTGGTTGGAGTGGAATGCTTGTATTTGTATTTTTAAGGATATATCGATATCTTTAGTGCTTTTATGGGACGATGTTGTTTTCTATGGTTTCTCTTTTGTGCTCTTCCCATGGTTTAAGAGAGTCTGTCTGTCAGATATGCAGTGGAATTGGAGAGCTCTTTTGCATTGCTGACTGACAAGTTTCTTTTTTTGATGTATTCTTTCTTTTCCTGTTCTTTAGGAGGATTGCATATCCTCCACTCTTCATGTACTCTCTTCTTTCTAAAAATATATTTTCCATTATAGAAAGAAAAATTGCCCAAGTTTTAATTCTTCTGGGTCTTTGTGCCATGTAATGGGATTTGTTATAATTTCTTGAATCTTTATTATTCCTAGAAATTATTTGTAAATGCTGACTGGATTGGTGCTACAGGTTGATGAAAGTAATTTGTTGTATTCGAAACTTTCAAGAATGGGAAACTACAGTTGGGGTGAATTCGGCTCAACTGTGGATGTATCACATATTAATGATAAGCAATGTGATGATTTATTTGGCATTGATCCATTCTATATCAAGAAAGGTAATCATGTGATATAGCATTCTACTTCTATCTTCTTTAGTTTTGTTTGCTGAGTGCATTGTCACGGTTAATTTCTTTACAGTTTTGGTTTGGCCCAAACATTATATATATGTTTAATATACCATCATCTAGCAACTGGATTTTTTAATAGTATTTTTAAGGAGGTTTCTTTGGCACAACATCTTATTTGGGATAAAATTGGCATGTGGCCTCTATTTGGTGTAAGGCACATGGTCTTTTTAAGGGGATTTCCCTAACATATATGACTAGGGATTGGGCAGCTTTGCTCTTTTGATGTTTACTTTTTATTCTTCTGTCTAGTGTATTGCTCTTATGTCATTGAGGATTCCTTATCCTCCAGTTTTTTGTATTTTTTTCTCTTATTCTCAATGTAATTCTTTTTACATAAAAAAAAATAGATTTTCTGTTTTATTTGTTTTTATGCACTTAGGCAGTTTAAGAGGATTCATTTCCTTCCTTTTTTTTATTTTTTATTTTATGAAATACCACTAAGCAGATAATCTTCTGTGGCTTATTCCATTCGACTTTTGGTTTATGCCTATAGGTTATGGGAGTTGTGAGGATGGGGGGTTTGAATTCAAAGCACCAACTACCCGCAGAAATGCCTTGAGAGTTTTGCGGGCTATGCAGCTTCCAAAGCCTGGTATGTTTAAGATTTGCATTATATTTTCCTTTAATTCTGTCAGAAATTTCTCATGTTAATCATTATATTTCTAATTTTAATTGACTGTTGGTTTGCAGTTTTACTGGAAGGTAGTCCAGGTGTTGGGAAAACAAGTTTAATTATTGCCTTGGGAAAATGTTCTGGGCATAGAGTAGTACGGATAAACTTATCTGAGCAGGTCAGTAATTAGTCTTTGTTTATCCTATAGTACTTCATTGCTCTTACTGTAATAATTTTTTCAACTCTGTTTCTGTCATGGTAATGTTCTCACTTTATGCATTTCTATTTCTAAATGCATTTTTGGTGCAGACTGATATGATGGATCTGTTGGGATCTGATTTACCAGTGGAAAGTGATGGGGGAATGAAGTTTTCATGGTCCGATGGGATACTATTGCAGGTTGAATTGTCTTGCGATGAATATTATCACATTCATCTCAGTTTTGAAAATGTATTTAACTACCACTGTCCTGTTTCTGCAGGCCCTGAAGGAAGGCTGTTGGGTTTTGCTGGATGAGCTTAATCTTGCTCCACAATCTGTTTTAGAGGCATTTTCCTGATCAATTTTAATCTCTATTCCTTCCTCTCTATTTTCCTTTTTTGACCTCATTTTTTTAATGAGAAATAGTGCATGTTTTCCACCTTAATTATTACTGTCTTTCTTTGTCGGAGAAAGGGTGAAGGGCTTTGCCAGTGTATAGTATGAGTTGTAACACAGTTCTTTGAATCAGGGTTTGAATGCTATTTTGGACCACCGAGCTGAGGTGTTTATACCAGAGCTGGGTAATACTTATAAATGTCCACCATCATTCAGAGTTTTTGCCTGTCAGAATCCATCACATCAAGGTGGTGGCAGGAAAGGTCTTCCAAGATCATTCCTAAATCGATTTACGAAGGTGCGCTGGTTGTATTTTAATTTTGGATTTATTTTCATGCCTCTTAGAAGTTGAAACGAGGACTTTCAAGCAAGCACCCCAGAAGAATCCAAAGTCCACAATATCCTACCTGGATTACTGGTGAAATAATGAAAATCATGTAAAACCAGAAGGCATTGCAATTAACTTCTCTTTTTCCATGTAAAATGCGAGCTTTGAAATGAACTTTCTTCTTTCTAGTAAAAATGTCTTCTTTCCAAGTATTTTCCTCTTTTGTCTCTAATAAACTTTCTTCGTTAGTCAATATTTTCTTTGGTTCTCAATATGCCATATTTATCAATCGTGTGTTTTCTGGTTGTTGATTACAGGTATATGTGGATGAGTTAGTTGAGGATGACTATCTTTCCATTTGTGAATCAAAATTTTCATCCATCTCTAGGCCTCTACTCTCAAGGTTAATCTTATTCAATAAAATGATGCATGAAGACACCATGTTGAATCATAAGTTTGCCAAGGATGGCTTTCCTTGGGAGTTCAATCTGCGTGATGTATTTCGATCGTGTGAGATAATTGAAGGTACTATTATTTCTATCCCTTTGACTTCCAATTTGATGCTCTTCTATTTTCCCGTTTTTCTTTTTCATTTCTTATATCCCATGGAGAGTCATTCCCTTTTTTATATACTGATATTTCCTTATGTTTTATTTAGGTGCATCCAAGCACTTGGGTGCATATTCCTTCCTCAACTTTGTCTACATTCAAAGAATGCGTACAGCAGGTGATCGCAAGGAAGTCTTACGGCTCTTCAAGGAGGTATTTGGGGTGACACCATTTATAAATCCATATCCTCGTGTTCAGCTCAATTCACATCACCTAATTGTGGGGAATGTTACTATTAAGAGGAATCATGTCCAATTATCTACGGCATCAAGCAGTCAGCTCCAGATACTGCCTGAAATTTGTCAAAGTTTGGAAGCTGCTGCTCAGTGTGTAGAGCGTCAATGGTTATGTATCTTGATTGGCCCATCATGCTCAGGAAAAACTTCTTTGATAAGATTACTTGCTAACCTCACAGGCAATGTACTAAATGAAATAAATCTTTCATCTGCAACTGATATATCTGAATTACTCGGATCTTTTGAACAATATGATGCCTACCGTAATTTTCGATCTGTTGTTGCTCAAGTTGAGCGCTACATTAATGAGTACTGCAGTTTGCAACTGGAGGCTTCAAAGGAAGCACTTTTTAGGGAAATAGATTTACATACCAGATGGATTGTTTTCTTGTCGGGCTTGAAGTTTGACAGCTTGGCAGCATCTGCTTCAAATTATTTTGAAAACTGGAAGAAAATTGTTTGTTCTCTTAGTTTGTTAGCTGAGATCATTGAACAACTAAAGTTGAATGTAGAAAAGAATCTTCTTCCCATATCTTATTCAATCACAGAACTTGACTTGGCCATGAAGACAGTTTTGAAGCTGAAAGCAAATGATGAGAAAAGGCTGATTTCAACAAAATTTGAATGGGTTACAGGATTGCTGATCAAGGCTATAGAGCGAGGGGAATGGATTGTCTTGGAGAATGCTAATCTATGTAACCCCACGGTATGCGATGCTTATATTGAATAATATTGTGCAAGGCATCATGCTTGCTTCTAAATATTACTGTGCCTGAACGCAATCGTATTGCTTGTGCTTGTGTGTGAAGTGGTGCTCATCAGTGTGTATAAACTAGTTAATCTCTCTCTCTCTCTCTGGATGTGTGTGTGTGCATGTACATATATTGAAAGTATGTATAACACATCTTGCTCATAAAATTTCATATTAATCCAACATTGTTTCCTTCTCCATCGAAAAGTCTTAACGCATAATAATTTTTTTTATAAAAGAAACTAAAATATAAACCATTTGATCATATACTTTTTATTGTATATATATATTCTAAACTGTGGCATGCAAGATCTACATAATAATTAGTTGTAATTTAGCAGTTGGATTGATGAAAATCATTTTTCGATATGTTATTGTGTGGTGTGTATCTTTTTAATATTTTGCTTGTTTTTGTTGCTAGGTTCTTGATAGAATTAACTCTTTGGTGGAACCTCATGGATCAATTACGGTCAATGAGCGTGGAATTGTTGATGGAAACCCATTGGTTCTCCATCCGCACCCTAATTTCCGCATGTTTCTCACAGTTAATCCCCACTATGGCGAAGTTTCTCGAGCAATGCGTAATAGGGGAGTTGAAATATTTATGATGCATCCTTATTGGGCATTGGATGACAAAAGTGGATACAATTGTGAGGATACTGAACTCAAAGATGTGAAGAGATTTCTTGTTTTATCTGGTATCCCTGTTGCTCAAATAGTTGATTCAATGGCCAGAGCCCACATTTATGCTAAGAATGTAGGTCTAGAGCTTAATGTTCACATTACATATCTTGAACTTTCACATTGGGTTCATCTGTTTCGGCAGCTTCTCATGAATGGTTGTCGTCCTATTTGGAGTCTACAAATAAGTTGGGAGCATATATATCTCTCTTCATTAGGTGAGGTTGAAGGAGAGAAAATAAACACATTTGCAAAAACTGCATATTTATCAGTAACTGGTTTGGCTGGATATGATTCTTTGGCGGCGTATCCTTTGGGTTTGCCAGGTGGATGGCCAGTGCCATTGATGTTAAGGGATTATATATATTACTCTAACGAAGCTTCTATCAAACGGAACTGCATGTATCTGGAGTTCCTGGGTACTCAGTTCGCATCACATCAATTTCGAATTGCTCGGAACAGGCACTCAACAGCTTGTTTGCAAACTGCTGGTGATTATATGAGGACATATTTGATGGATATGAGGATGTTACATGAAATTATGTTTCCTAAGGCTTCAAATGTGATAATTTCAGACTCCGAAAGGGAAACTGAATTTGACTTGGAATTGACAAATAAGATGCTATCCTTTGCAGCCAACTGGACCATTGAGCAAGCAACAAAAAGTGATTTTAAGTTCTATCTTCTCTGGTTTAGTTGGTTTAGTTCTCAATTGCAGCCCTTCTGTCAGTTCTTTCATTACTTTCTCATGCTGATAGAACAGATGATAAAGCATCCTATTTGGGAATATATTTCATGCAGTGGCAGACTAGATTCTGATTTGCAGTTAATGCCATTGTTATCACTTGATTTAGTTGATTTGGCTGCATCAAATAGCAAATTCAAATATCTCTGTAATGCTATTTGTTGCATTGATCCGCTAAGGTTAACTTACCAGCAATGGAATGCTGAGAGCCAGCATGATTTCAATGATGAAGCTCACTGCTTTATTCCACTTTTGAAGTCTCTTCATGTATTAGAGGACGAATTCCTTAATAAACTTGTTGTTTCAAGCCCTAAGCTTGTTGAGTGTCCATCATTTGATTATTTAATGCAGTTATACTCTGACCTTATTGAGAATCATGCTCTATTCTGGCGTCACTTCATTTCTTCTAAGTTTGAGCAGATGATAATTTCTTGGCATTCTTTGGTGAAAAATGCTGGAAAGCTGATGGATATCTGTCCAGAAGCTGTAGTTGGTTTTCTGGTAAGCTAAGCATAATATTTTTTATTTTCTATTATTTTCAGAAAGTTAATTATTTTTTTCTCTTGAATAGATCGAGAGCAAAAATTTGAAGAAGTTTTCTTTTTCGGAAAAATCCTTGCTGTGGATTCATGGTGGTCACCCATTTTTACCTTCTTCTTCCGGTTTACATGAGAAACAACATCAACTTTTAAAATATGTTGAAATGTTTTGGCCAAGAAAGGCAGCCTCCAGTAATCAAGGTTTAGTATTCTGAATTCCTTGCTGTTGTTTATTTCTGGGAAAATTACGAAAAAGGAATTCTTGATAAAAATATTTCGAACATTGGAACATTTAACCAGTCAAGTGGTTAATTAATTCAATAACTGGTTACAAGTAACCACTCTTTGAACATCATTAACCAGTTAAGTGATTAATTGTTTCTAAACTAGAAATATTTTTGCCATGAATTCCACTTTTTGTAATTTCCCCTTTATTTGTTTACTTCTGTTATATTCATGTTAAATTTTCTCTGGAAAAATATTCAGGAATGTTGAGCAGCCATGTTATTGATGTTGTTGCATCATTTGATCATGATCTTCGCTTCCTCGTGGTGCAAGGTATATTGTTGGGTTCCCTTCTCCCTGAGAACATTTTCAGACAGCCCAATTGGGGTTACACCACTAACACATTAGGAGTTTGAATCTTGGAGAGTTTCAATGACCACTGAGCAATTTCCTTTTGTCTATTCCTCCCTCTTTTTTTAAAGATGATATGATGATATCCTTAAGGAAATTTTGGCTGGCTTTATTTTATCAGATAAATTTCTCTAGGTTCTAGGAATTTTCTTGTGATGTATATTTATATGTTTGTATCATTGAGTGAGTTATCCCTTTTTTTATTCATATTTATGAGAATGTTGTTGACATATTTTCGCTGGAGTGATGAGGTTCACTACACATCTGAAAGTTAACATCTTATGTAGAAGCTTGGCCATGGAATAGGACTTAGACAAATGAATGTTTTTTGTAGCATAGGTGATTTCTACATGAATTTGCTGTATGAATCATGATAATGATATTGAAAAGTCTCAGCTAAGGGCTTTATTGTCTTATAAGGTGATAAACAATACATACTTCGCATTATTTGGAATAAGACTTGGGCTAAATGTTGTATGCTCAGTTTTTGTTCTAAGTTGATTTCTTCCTGCAAACAGAAACAGTAGTTTTTTGGCTTCTCATAGTAGGATATCATATTCATTCTGCTCAAAACTGATGTTGCTTCAATTTATTCTACCAACCTTTGGTTTATAAGTGTTAGACTTTTTTGCCTGTATATGCTTTACACTGAAAAATCCACAGAAGAGATGATCAGAAAGTGTTCTTCTTGAAGTTGGTAGCAATAGTATTTCTGGTTTTATCCCTGGTTGCTGGTGTATACATGTCAATTTTATTTACTTTTGGTTTATTGTTCATCTGGTTTATTTGTGAAGGCATATTATTTCAATCTAGATTCTATAACCATGTAGGTGTTTCAATGTCATCATATATAATGGAAAAATGGGGTCATGAGGATGATGATGTTCATATTGTTAAGCAGTTGGAGGAGATGTATCAGGTTTGTGCCTTTCATGTCTTTATTGAAATTTATAAGAATGTGCTTTCCTCATTGAACTTTTACTCATGTTTCTCTACAGATGCTGTTTAGAAGGTTTGAACATGAAAAAAACAAGTTGCAGATGAACACAGGATCCAAAGACCTTTCAGCTTTTGGTGAAAGCTCAGCTGCTTGTTGTTCATTTACACCTGAAATCTTGTGCCAAAAATCTGGATTTGAAGTTTGGCAGGATACTTTTCCTCCAGTGGATAATACCAGTTTATTATTAGACATGGAGTTACTACACAAGCTCACATCAATTCCTTTGGATGATCTCAAAGGGTTACACCAAGTAATATCGACAACAGTTCATTATGTTTTTTTTTTTTTTTTTTTTCAGTTTTTCTGTTTGGCTGCTTACTTGATTGACTAAGCATGCTTTATGCAATATGCACATTTTAGATATGTTGTTATTTAATCACACTTGCCTCATGAATTTTTTTTTATAATATTTCTTCCTGATCCTATAGTTTAATTGATATGGAAAGGAATTAACTCTTGTTTATAGATTGTACTAAATAGAGAAAAGCTACACTTCTTTGTACAAAGAAGTGAATTATGCACAACACTTTTTGTATGTTATGCTGCAAATAGTCTGTAGACATACTGGATTGTTTTAAACATAATCTTCCATGCTTCTCTGATTATAGGCTTTGGAACATCTTTCCAACCCTTTGGACTCTGCCTTGAAATTCTCATTGAGTTTCTCATCAAGACCTCCACAAATGTTTTCGCCACATCAAAAGATCTTGTGGACCCTGGATGCATGGACTTCGGTGGATGCAGGTTGGTGCAAGAGCTCTGCATGTGTCACTTTATGTTTTTTCTTTGTGAATGAGCTTGCATAATGCTTTTTGTTTTTTTTTGTTGGGGGGATATTGTAGTGAATATGAAAATTGCAAGCTTTATTCTGGAGATGTGGTTTAAGTGGCATCAATCTTTGTGGGTATGTTTCCCTGATTTTTTCAAGGTATGTGTGAGTGTACATTTGCTTTCATATTTAGTTGTTCCTGTTTGTATGCCTTTTGACCCGTTTATGATATCTGTTCTTACACACAGAATTTCTCAAAAGCTGAAGGTATTGATACTATCAGTATTGCACTACCCCACATGCTCATTCAGCCTGTTAATGCATCAACTGTCTTGCAGATCACGTGAGTCCATTTTATCAATCATATTGATTTCTTGGTTATTTGTTTCCTACCTTCTGTGCTATATACCTTTATCTTTGTTTTTAATGTTTCAAAGGTTTTGTATATTTTTTTCTGTCAGATAGTATAATACTCCCTCTGTCTCATTTTATGCGTCTCACTTTCAATTTTGAGCAGTCCCAAAATGTCTTATTTTGAAAGTCAAAAAAGTTTTTTACTTTCTTCAGTTACCCTTAGTCTCAAATTCAAAAAAACTATGGACAATTTTGACAATACTACAATTTTTTTGACATTGAAAGATGTGTTGTACTTAATAAAATAAGAGTCTTCGTAAATTTGTGAAAAGTCAAATGAGACACACAAAATAGGATGGAGAAATAACTTATTATAAAATAAGGTCATTACTGAAATTTTGATAAGTTTTACTGTGGTTTTAAGTTATAGTAGCTTTCAATAAAATAAGTTCATTACTTAATTCAATATTGGGCCTTTTTTACCCATAAGTTATCTTGTGCTTTGTTGCTAATCTTCACATATCGGGTCCCAAGCCTAGATAAAAGAAGGTTGTGTTAGGCAGTCGAAAGCCAATGTAAAACTTTGTCGAATCCTTATGACATGGATAGGCGGTTTGGTTGTGTTAATTTTGGGTCATTACCCATAAGTGACGCGCTGTATGGATCAAGTATGATGTCGAGGCAAGAGCTGCTACATTGGCGCTCGGATGCAGTGAAAAACAAACATGGGTTTTCACATCTTCATGGATTGGGTGTGGGTAAAGAAGCTAGTTCATGAGAGTAGGATTGACACTTGGAATATTGATACACTTACAAGCAAATCTATGGAAATATTTGGCACTATGATTAGGAGGAGGATTAAAATTTGTGTTTGAAGAAGACGCTTGCAATGTCATCAGTGCGTATGCACCCAAAGAAGGTTTAGAAGAGCAACGAAGGATAAAATTTTGGGAGGGTTTAGAAGGTTTAGTTCAGGAAATACCATAAGGAGATATGATTTTCCTTGGAGGGGATCTAAATGGACATGTTGGGAGGGAATCAAGGGAGTATACAGGGTTTAACGGTGGGTATGGTTTTGGTGAGGGTAAAGCATTCTTGATTTTCCAATGGCCTTCGATTTCACAATTGCAAACACTTGTTTTAGAAAGTGGGAAGAGCACTTTATCACGTTCAAGAGTGGAGTTTCTTGCTCACAGATCAATTTCTGTTTGGTAATGAATTCAGATAGAAAGATTTATATGGATTGCAAAGTCATACCTGTGGAGGGCTTGACTACCCAGCATAGGTATTTGGTTCTGGATGTAAGAGTTAAGATGAGGGTAAGGAAAAATCGCTAAGACAAAAGCCCCAGGATCAAATGGTGGCAGCTAAAAGAAGAAAAACAAATGGTATTTCAGAAGAATCTATTAGTAGGAGAGATTTAGGAGCAGTGTTATCAATGGTGAATGGCGGCAAGCCAATAATCCGCCATAGAATTATGGCGGATGGCATTGCGGCAAATGGTGGAAGCATGGCGTCCATGTTAAAAAACTAAAAAATATACTACAAGACCTGCATAATCTAAATAATAAAAATCTAGCACCTTATATCAAGAATAATAAACATAATTATAACATTTTCTGGATATCAAACTTACTAAAATTATCACAAACTCTACTATAAATGCAATAGAAAGGAAAAAGACAGACAAAAACAAAAAATATTAATAATTATTTGGGTGGGTTATTGGGTTAAGGCTGAGTGGGTGGGTTACTTTGTTAAGGGCTCAAATTTGGGTTGGTGGGTTAGCAAAAAAAAAAAAAATAGAGGCACATAACGGAGGCATTTGCACAAAACCGAGGGTGGGTTGCATGGTTATGGACTTAAATTTGGGTGGGTGGGTTACAAGAAAAAAAAAAAACAGAGGCATTCACACAAAGGCACAAGCACAAAGGTTCGCAGGGAGTGAGGGTGGACGGATTCATAAATGAGGCCGCAGAGTGTGGACGTAATCGCCGGAGACAGCCATCGTTTACAAACAGAGCTGTTAGAGAGATGAGCAGCTGTAGAGGTTTTGGAGAGTTTAGTCTCTGAGTAGGGTGGGTTTCTCTCAGTGTTAGGTAGGTCTTACGATGATGTCACTCAGCCAAAAAATACCCTATCAAAAATCCAAAAAATCCAACTGGCTCCATCTCAAGCCTTGCTCCACCATACCGCCATGCAGCCATGGACAACCTACCACGCTATGGCCTTCTGATGGCATTTTGTTGGATTTTCGCCAGGCCATTCCACCATGGCCGCTATTTAATAACATTATTTGGGAGGCATAAGGAAGTGCCAATGCTATGTGGGAAGGGATGGCTAGGGGATTCGTAAGGTAGCAAAAGTAGTTCTTAGAGAATCAAGAGGTTTAAGACTTGAAGATAAAGAACTATGGTGGTGGGAGGGAAGTGTTCAAGAGAAGGTTAAAGCTAAAAGAGAGTGTTTTAAAGTATTGGACCTGTGTGAAAATGATGAGAACTGGGGAAAATATAAAGTAGCTAAAAAAATACTAAGAAGGTGGTTATCAATGCAAAGGCTAAAGCTTTCATGGGGCTATATGAATATTTAGGTTCCCAAAATGGGAGAAACATATCTGTTGGCTTGCTAAAGGTAGAAAAAGGAAAGCAAGTGGCTTAGATCAAGTGCAATGCATTAAGAATGATGAGGGTAAAGTCTTGGTTACAGAGCAAGATATCAAGGAATGATGGAAGAGTTATTTTCACAAGTTATTTAATGATGGACATGCAACAATAATGGACTCTGAGATTTTACACACTTGCAAAGATGGCCAAAATTATACCTTTTATAGTAGAATTTGAGATAACCTGGCAACATGGACAATGGTAAAGTGGTTGGACCAGATCATATACCCATTAAAGTTTAGAAGTGTTTAGGAGGGAAAGACATAACCTGGCATGCTAAGTTGTTTTATGAGATTTTGAAGTCTTAGAAAATGCCAGATGAATGGAGGATAAACATTTTTATCCCTTTTAATAAGAACAAAGGTGATATAAAAAATTGAGCCACACTATGAAATTGTAGGAAGGAGTAATTGAACTATTTCCCAGTGATTAAGAGAAAGGAATTACATTTTAGAGAACTAGTTTGGTTTTATGCCAGGGAGGTCAACCATGGAGGAAATATACCTTATGCGTGGTTTGATGGAGAGGTGCCAATGGAAACAAAAAGACCTTCACATGTTTTTTATTAACCTGGAATAGGCCTATGATAAGGTACCAAGAGAAGTCCAATGGAAAGCTCTGGATTAGAAAGGAGTTCATGTTGCTTATATTCGAGCTATCAAGGATATGTATGGTGGGGTTAAAACTAGTATGCGAACACATGATGGGTCACAGACAATTTTCTTATAACTATAGGATTATACCAAGGGTCGACTTTGAGTCCATATCTTTTTATCTCAGTATTGGACATACTTACTGAGCACATCTATGAGCTAATTCCTCAATGCATGCTTTTTGCAAAAGACATAGTCCTTGTGGGAAATTTGAGAGAGGAAATAAATGGTAAACTGGAGTTGTGGAGAGAGGCTTTGGAATCACATGGTTTTCAGTTATGTAGAGGTAAAACAGAATATATGAAATGCAAGTTTAGCAAGAAGAAAGCTAGCACATGCTTCGAGTGAAAATTGGGGTACATGCCATACCACATGTTGCACTGTTTAGGTATATTGGATCTCTATCATACAAAGTGATGAAGAGATTGCAGGAGTTGTAACTTATCAGATTCAAGCTAGGTTGGCGAAATGGAGAAATGCTTCAACAAACGTTATTTGTGATTGCAAGGTGCCTCTCAAGCTCAAAGGAATGGTACATATATTGGGTTGTAAACTGCCAACAAGATCTTAAATTAAGGGCTGCATAGATGAGGATATTGCGGTGGATGAGTGGACACACAAGAACATATAAGATTAGGAATGAATGTATTCATGTGAAAGTTGGAGTAGCAACTATTGATTAATAGATGACAGAATCTCGCCTAAGATGGTTTGGTCATGTGAGGAGAAGACCAATAGAAGCCCCAGTAAGATGAGTTGATCCTATGGAGGATAGCTCGATAAGCTGAGGTAGAGGAAGACCATGGAAATTCTAAGCGAAACCATTAAGAAAGACCTTGACCTAAATGGTTTCTCTGAAAATCTAGTTTTTGACATAGCACAATGGCGTTGTATGATCCTTGTAGCCGACACCACCTAGTGGGAAAGGCTTTTGTTGTTGATAAATCACTGTTGAGTTTTAAACAAAGGCAGCTATTTTTCTGCTTTTCCATTTGTTTAAATGCTGGTTGATCTGCATCTTGCCAAAATCATTTAGTTGTTTTGTTGTATATGATGATTAGTTTCCTGTTACATGTTGATATTGTGGAAATTCCCAAATATTCCTTGCTTATGTCGTGAGATTGGCACATAAAGCTTTGCATCATGCTGCTGAATGTCTCATTCTTCTTTGGATCATGTCTTCAGGCAAACCACACATGCTATCAACGAGTTTTGGTTGCAATGTCTCAAGTTTAGAGTTACTTTATCCAATATATGGCATTGCTCTCATCTTGGGCCACATCTACCTAAATTTCTTTTATCTGCTGCTCGCTCTCTTTTTCAGCAGGTAATATTATTGCTTTCCTTTGATTCTTCGGTGATTCATGTCTCATAATTATTCCTGAAATTATTAAACTCATTCATGGTTATGGCACCGCTTAAATGCAGATTATTTATGCACACAGAAAATCTTTTGAAGCAGATCAATTTGCTGCAATTAAGTCTATTTTTTGTTCTTTTCAGAAGAACATAGTTACGGTATGTTCTTTTTCTCGGTTCTTATCTGTTTTCTTTGTTTTGGAAAGGCGAACACAGTTGAGCCACTATAATGCCAGATGTTTTTCTCGAAAGCCTTTTGAAATACATTCTTTGAGGCTTTATCATCTTTATCATCAAATGCTCAGATAGATGTACTGATAGACTTCTCATAAATATAATGTACAGAAAATTGGAAATTTTGGGGAAATTAACACTATTGAAAGTTGAAAAAGGAAAAACGTGAGAAATAATTGCAAAAATCTGCCCTATCGTTATGATGATATTATTGTAAAATAATCCCTCTAAAAAATCATGGGCTCAATCCCAAGAGATGCCAAATAGAAAACTTTGTCCAAAATCAGCGATGACAAAGCTGTGCTTACTCAGTTCTTGCATTATCTAACCAGACAGTAAATTACAGTGAACATTTTGCATCACCTCAATTCCTTGCTTTGCTTATATTTGCCTACGAAAGCACCATACACCAATCATGTCAATGGGCAACCTAGATGAGAATTCTTGTAAGTGAAAGAACATTGGGAAAATATACTAGGCTGTAAAATTAGCTATATATTGATGTAGAATACTTAAAAGAACTTGAGCATTGTATAGTTTATTTTCCTCATTCATACAGAGGAGACATTCTGTATTTTTGTTTAAATAGTTGATCACCAAACGTGGATTTTCTTATTATCATTCCCTTGTTAACTGAATCCAGGAAGAAATGATCCATTCTGTGGGCACCCTTGTTGCTTCATCAAGACACCACAGATTGAAAAACTCAGTGCATAAGTTCATAGTTCCACTGCTTAGAGAGCTGTATCTTCAGTCCACTACTGCTGGTAATTATTTTTTCTACTTCTTTCCTCTCTTTTGACAAACATATATAATTACTGACTATTTGTTCCATATCTATGGGCATAAAATTTTACAGTATTAGCATATAAAATGCTTTAGTATAGAATGGTGTATATTATACATTCATTATTTTATCATAGCTTGGATTTTGACCTAGCAGCATTAAATTGTTATATATAGGTTAACCAGCAGATATCTTTATCCTTTTGTTTCTGATTCTTTCTCTCTTATATTGTAACTGTCTTCATTTTTTCTATCTCAGATTTCAATTATATTATCGGTTGTGCATGGGTACACATTGGAGGATTACGCATTCATCTCTTGCTCAGCTGCAATGACATCGATCCTGCCATGAAGTACTATTGCAAGTACTCTCAGCTTGTAGATACAATATCATCGCTTGAACTTGAAATTCAGGTATTCTAAGAATAGCTTTAATTCGATTGAGACTGCCCCCTTTATTTTCTAAAAGTAGCTCATCCTTGTTTAGTATTTTACTACTTCTACTACTATTGTCATCATCTATTATAGTTCCTAAATGGAACAGCTCTGTTTATGCTCGGGGAGAATTATTTTCCATTTACTATATTCTTTCCAGGTGCGGAAAGAGTGTGGGTATTTAGCAGGACAGTTTTTGACAGGAGAAGCTGACAAAAGAAAGGCAGAAAGGCTAGAAAAGCTTCAAGTAGAGCGTAGAAAGCTGCAAAGAAAGGTTTCTAGATTCTTATCTTCCATTTTGTTTCCTGTTAGTCATACTTTTTTGGAAGATGTATATGTAATTTTATACTTAAATGATGGTCACTTTTTGAATGTGGGTGTGAAATTGGTTACAAAAAGATGTACATCATTGAGTATAAACAGTATTTTCCCTAAATGTGGCCTGTTCATTATTGTGTTTAGTTTGTAGATTGCATTGGGTTTTAGACAAGTTTAATAATTTGGGCATCTCATTTTTAACTCAGACTGTTTGGCTAAGAAGGAAATTATAGTTATGGCTGATGCAGTTGCGAAATAAAAGCTACAAAATCTTTTTTAAAAAGGAGGTGCTGATTTCAATTCTCTCTCGTTTGAGAGCATACACAAGTCCTCTCTAGTTGTACCTTTTTTTCCTCTTCTCTCATTAATTTTCTTCTTCTATCAAAAAACAAAAAGCAGTCTTTTTTCACAAAGAACTATTATTGGCAGTGTTACATAGCAATTTGTTGTGATGCCTTTATAGTTGAACTGTGATCATGGTTTTACTTGTGGCACTGCAAAAGCTTTTTGGGTTCTAGAATGTCGTCATCTTATATAATAGTCTCTCTATCTTTCGTTTATATAATTTACAGCTAAAACATTTTAAGTGTCAGATGTGGTTAATTTTTTTTGTCTGATCCACTTTTAAGGGGGCTTTACTCTGATATGCCTGCAGTGTATGCAGGCATTACCATCTCTATGTGTTTTAATATATTTTTCATACATATATAGTCTTTTTTTCTTCTGTCTCAAATTTGGTCACAATTGTGGGACCATTTTGCATTTTGTCTCTAAACTTCATTGCTTTTTGTCATCTTTTTCAATTGAGTGATGAAAATTGAAGATAGTTGTCTTGTACTTAGATTGTGTTCCGCTCTGAACCATGGAAATACAAGAAGTTAATGAATGAATGTGATGAGTTTCTTAAACTTGTTGCTGCTTTGGAAGTTTTGGTGAGCAGTATTGAAGCTGAGGAATTACAACAGGTTGTTGACCAGGCTCGCAGCTGGCAGGTATAACTATTTACACGTCTTCATGATTGAACTTATTTGGATTACCAATATGTGTGTTACTCTATATGACTTGAATGTAAGTATCGTAATAATGCAGAGAATATTTTTAGTTTTCTCATTAAAATGGATAAATGCATAATTTCTTAATAATATTTTAATCAAATTTAAATTAATTAAATCATACTGTTATCAAACAAGATTTACAAAATTAATAAAATTGTATAGAAATTTTCAAGCCATATATATTTTTAGGTGAGTAATTAATGCAATTCAATATATAGTAAAAAAAAATTTATAGAAAAGGAAGAAAATTTATTATAAACTCGAGAGAAATAACTATCAAGAACAGAGATAAGTATTCTCATAAAAAAGGACAGAGAAAAATAACAAAACAACCTAGACAAGGTAATTAACTAAGCAAAGCTCACTAATCTCTCTGCATGTCCAACAAAGAAGCCCCTTTGTAATAGCCATCGGCTGAACACAATAAGGAGGCTAAGAAGACTAATTTATACTATGATCGAGGCAGCATAAAAAAATTATCCTTGCAAATTCTGATATGCCTTTCCATCCATAAGCACCAAATATTGTGCTTGTTTAGATGTGCTTTTCTTTCATTAAAAAAAGATCTTTTTTTTTTATTTTTCTTTAAAAAAAATGTACTTCTGTTATAATTTAGTGTGTTTGGATGAGCTTTTTTTTTATAGCTAGATTTTGGAGCTTCTATAGAATGTCCTTTTTATAACATTAAAAAGCTGTCAAACACAAAACAAGATATTCTCAACATCCAAACATAAATGCTCATATAAAAATACCTTTTTTAAAAAGCTCATCTAAACCAGCCCAGTAGCATACATTGCATACTGCGAAAGAGTTTTTCCCTCTTTACTTTTCTCAAAACCTTTAGATTGACATGAGAAAATGCTCCAAGCTCTCTGGTAATCCAACATGCACTAAATATACCATTGAGTCTACGCCACAATATCTAGCAATGTGGCAATGTAAAAATAAATGGCTGCTAGTCTCAGATAATTACTGTGATGTCGGTGAACCTGTGACAAATCATTGGAGAATGAGTGAAGAATTGGAAATAGGATTTTTTGGAGTATATTCCGGTGGAGTTTCAAAGTCCACGTTCTTCTATCTGGTAGAGAGGACGGGTGTGTAGAATCAAGCAACCAATATGAAATTTGAACCTCAAAGCTTCTCTCTCTGTTGGGTTTCGAGAGAAATGAAATTTCCATGAAAAGGAAGGATTGTGGAAAAATAGCTGCTAATAGGGTGTTGATGTAAAGAAGATAAGCGACGCAGCCTACATGCAAGGATAGGAAGTAGAGTAGAGCGATCCCCATCCCACAAATCATGCCAAAATCTGATATGAGAACCTTCCATGAATTTAAAAGAAATCAAAAGAATGAAAAAGGCATACCATTGTGAGATAAAGTTCCAAGGCCTAGAGTGAGGTGCATCAACTCCAACTCTTGCATCACCCCCATTGTGTTGAATCCCATATTTGCTCTGGATTACCTGGTGCTATAGAGGATTTGATTCAAGTGGAAACAGCCAACCAAGACCCAAACCCTCCTGCTTTTTAGCTTTGCAACACACCTCCTAATTAATTAGATGATCCTTCTTAGTATCTCCTGCTTGGAACCTAAGAAAGTCTCATAGTAGAAAAAAGCTAAAGAATAAAAAGTTTGAACATGATATAACTCTTTTCTGTACAATTTAGATAAACATAAAATTTAGCAGTTCATTTTTCATTGGAGAATTTGAAAATTACAAACACTTGTCATTATTTGAGAACCCTCCAGTCTACTTATTGGATTGTATCAGTGATAGTCATTATCCATGTTCTGTAATATATATTTATTTTTTGTTTCTGATTTTGAATTCCAGGAAACAGCAACTTGTTTTATTGATCGATTGATGGATGAATACACTGCATATAATGACATTATTCAACCAATTCAAGTTGCTGTGTATGAGATGAAATTTGGCTTGTCACTGGTTCTGTCAAGTACCTTGGAAAAAGAATACCTGATTAAAATTGGGCAGGAAAGCATCAACCTGGTTATGGTATCTTGTTTCAAGAATATTTTTATCTCTGAATTTATTTACTTTTTTGTTCATTTGACAACTGACATGATGAGCCTTCCAGGAAATGATATACAAACTTATGTGCTTCCCCCGTGCTGCTTCATGCAAGTTCATTTCTGTTAAGTACGACATTGGGTTGGACATGCATCCTTCATACAGACTAGATTCTGGTACAGGCTTTTATTTGGCAGATTTGGGTTTGATGGAAGGCCTTGTTACTCTTTCAAGTGGCATTGCCGCTGATAAGAAGGTATGTACTTCATTGGATTAAATTCCGACCCTACTATAATAATCTGGATTATGTAATGCATAGAATCAATTTGTCTTGTTCATCTGTCTGTAACTGAATCATGTAAAACAGGAATCTGTGATGCAACATAGAGCTGCTGTCTGTCGGAATATTCTTGTTCAGATTGCACACTCTGTAGCTAATGCAAAAATAATAGATAAGGAATCTTATATGGTCAGTTTCCTAACTTCGGTTTTTTATGTAAACTGATTCGTTGGTATTGATTGAGACAATTGTTTGCTTACAACATTCTATATCTTCTGCATCAGCTCTTGCACAAGATATTTGATGAGTTTTCCAGCCTTTGGATGAGCATGAAAGTTTATGCAAAGTCAAAAAGTGATTATGATGCCCAGCAGTACAAGTTTAAACCTCGAGCTTTCCAAATTGAGAGCGTTATTGAAGTTGAAATATCAACTCTTGCCAATTCATGTGCAACTGAAACATTTTCAGAATGGAAAGAATTTTCTTCTGAAGAAAAATCCACTGACAAAGTAATATACTTAAATGAGTTTTTAAATGCTATATATCTGTTTCTTAATTGATTCCATCCTGTATATGTTGGTTGTCTGAAATGAAATCTGTTCATTCAATCAGATGGAACCCTCTGAGGAATGTGAAACATTGGATGAAGAATGGAAGCAGCTGGAAGAGTCTATCCTCAGCAATGTGGTTCTCATTCACAATCAGTTATTTGGATCTGGTGATCTAGTCCAAACCGTGAGTCTATGTAGCCTTGTCCTTTTTATGAGTTCAACTTAGAATATGCTTTCTTATTTAGAGTTAAAAGTTTTTAATGCTAAGTGTGTTACTTGTTTCTAAACTGGAGATATCTCCTAAATTTAATTGAATCATAAATAATGAGGTTGATGGCTGTAAATTGGTTAATTTTTTGTTAGAATCTGTTTTGTTGAATAACTGGTTATTTAAGAGATCAGGCGGGTTCTAACTTGTTTCATGTTACCTGTTTTTATTTGGTTCAGCCTGGAACTTTCCAAGTTTCTGATGCAGATCGGTTGCATTCCTTCAGTGACTCATATACATTGGGCATCGATTTAATGAAAGGTAGTAATCTGTACATGGTTTATTTTTCAGGAAGATTGTATGGTCATTGCTTACAACTTTATGTTACGTTTTCTATTCTTAATTTATTTTTCCGTCTCAGGTTTCCGGTCTTCAATTTTGCCTAGTTTGGATGCTAAACTCATGCCAGAGCACTTATTTTATATCTGTTTGGACTATAGAAGGAAGTTTCTTTCATCTCACAAATCTGCTACCAGATACAATTTTTACAAGGTGTTGCCCAACTCTGTTGTTTTGATATTTTGGAGCCTTTTTTTATCCCTTCTTGTTTTTTGTAGTCACATCATGACCTGTGTATCCTTTTTGTTCTTTCTGGGGTCAAGGATTCAAATGCTCCTGAGATGGCAAAAATGGTGAAAGTACTTGCACCTCTCCAACAGCAGATTCTTTCCCTTCTAAATGAGTGGGAAGATCATAATGATCTTCAGAAAATTTTGGATGTAATTGATATGCTCTTGACTCTTCCATCGGGTATCCCTTTAGCAAAGGTAGTGATCAATGACTGACTAGACTCCTATTTTTTTATACAGATTGGTTTCTACAGAATCTACAGATAATCGGGAGGAGACAATCCTATATATGACTTAGATTTGTTCTGGTGAAAAGTCTAAATTAGTATTAGTTACTGCCCTCCAACAATTATGTATAGCTAATTTGCTTGCTTTGAATTTGATGTCAAGTTTTCAATGCACATTTTATAGACAAGTTTTCGGAGTCTAACTATAAAGTTAACTTTTAGGAATCCAATGCTTAGGGGTTCTCATATATCTGTCATCCTGCTATCCTTCAACTGTGTGTGCTTTTGATGTGTTTCCTTTTGTTTGTATTGAATTGGAAAGGTGTTTGAACCCGTAGTGTTTATCAGTTAGTTATATGCCCTCAGCACCCTTTTTCATGTTATACAATACATGCTTATAAAAAATTATAAACAAAATGATTTCATCCATGACTTTGCTGTGTAGGCTTATCATCCATGTTATTCTTTCCTCTGTAGGCTTTTTCAGGGTTGCAGTTCTTACTGCACAAGGCTCAAGTTATGCAAGAAAATGGTTCAAAGTTCCCCCTCTCAAGTACGGAATTTCTTTCAAATGTTCCAGCAGCAATTGTGTACATTGTATTTACTAATTTTTCTGGTTTAAATGACTTGTAGATCAATTTGAATCTGTTTTTGATCTGTTGTCATCATGGCAAAAGTTGGAACTGTGCTCTTGGCCTGCTTTGCTTGATGAGGTGATGGATCAGTATGAGAATAATGCTGGGAAAGTAAGTGGCATGGCACTTCTGTTTATTATTGTTTTTTATTATTTATGTTTATCGAAATGGTAAGCTTACTGTAGTTCCGGAAGACTTAAATACATGCAAGTGACTAGGAAATAACCATTTCCACATCATTTTCCCTTATTCAAAATTTCTACGACATTAAAAACTCTAGTGTCTCTTGGAATTCTCCCCTTTCTCATGAAAGTAACTGATGTGCTTTGCTTGGTTGATGTGTTCTTGTTTGTTTTGGTTTATATATTCTGTTTCTTTCCTTGTTTAGGAGACTATACCTGTCATTCTATTTTGTAATATCTTTTATGGCATTGCACTATCTACGCTGTTCTTTGGAGTATTTGGCTTGAGCGAAATGTTTAATTTTTCATTTCAGCCCACAACTTTGCTTTGGGATACGATAATTTTTTCCGGTGTCTCTTTGTTCGTTACACGGGTTCTTTATGGGGTTTCCTAAGCAGACATGCAAAGTGATTGGAGAGCTTCAGTGTTGTTACCTTGTCGTTTGCCTTTTCTTTATTTCTCTTTTGTACCTCTGTTAAGGAGGAATCTGTATCCTCAAATGAAATTTCTTCTTTCATTGCGCCCCCCCCCCCATCCAAAACAACACACAAAAAAATAATTCTTGTATCAGAGAAATTATATTTGTTGCATTCTTTTTTAACTAAAAAAGATATTTGTTGTGTTCTTATTATGTTAATATTGTTGTCATTGATAGTTGATGATTCCTGTTGCATCTGTCATACGAATGTATAGCATTGTTAAGCAATTTTGCTTTGAAAAGACAGACTATGTTCTGTTAGAGAATATTCTATTTTCTTGATTGTACTTTTGATTGTCTTATCTTCTCCCAATATTATTCTTTTTATTAAAAGGGTCTACAACTCCTATTTTTTCAGTCTGTCTTAAGAGATGTTTTTAAAGAATATGCATACAGTTCTATATACTTCGGAACTAGGCACAAATTTTGTTGATCTCAATGTTATTGTCATTCTTTTTTAAGAATCTTCTTCTTTATTGTATGTTGCATTAGCTTATTTTCTGTCTCCCTCATTTTTGTTGCAGTTGTGGTTTCCTCTGTATTCTATTCTTCAAGCCAGTGCTTCTTCTGATCAATCAATTGTCCAGAGGCATGTTATAAATTAAAATTCAGCCTGTTCATATGTAGTTTCATCTTAATAGATTTTGTGAACCTGTTCCCTGGAGTTACTTTTGTTATGCATATGAATCTTGCAGCCTGGAGGACTTCATCCACACATCCAGCATTGGTGAATTCAGGAAACGTCTTCAGCTTCTTTTTGCTTTCCTTGGTCAAAACCATATCAGTGCATGCCTGAAAATTAATTCCAGGTATGATTTGTAGTTCTAGCTGTTTGTTTTGTTTCCAAAACCACAGAAAAAAAAAGCATGAAAGCCATTTTTTCCACTTTCTTATAAGTAATTTACAAAAGGGTTATAATAGCAGACATTCTGATTTTCCATGTAAACTCGTTATGGAAGCCGGTGGATAATTTTAGCTTAATGCTTTCCCCCCTCCCTGAACAAGAAAAATTATTATGCTATTCAATGTTTTTTTGTTTCTTTTGGCTCAACATATTTTGATGTGAATATTCAGCAGTAAATGTTTAATATTTGTCAAGTTAGTTTTACTTGAAAATATAATCTAAAGGTTTTTCTTCCTTAGTGAGCACTGCAGTCCTTGTCTGATGGAACAGTCGACATTGTTGTACAATATATTTGGATTTTATGTCCAGTTCTTACCAATGTGAGTTCCTTTCACTTATTGTTTTTTTAAATTTCTTGTCTTTTGGTTGCCGGCATTATCACGTGTCTATGAATGAGTAATTATGTGGCTGACTGCAGAGTATTGAAGTACATTGATGCTAGTAGGAAAGAAATTGAGATTGAACTGAAAGAACTGGTGAAACTATGTCGGTGGGAGCATGGTAAGAGTTATTTATCAATTGAAAACTTGAAAAAGAGTCGGCAGAAGCTGAGGAAGCTTATACAGAAGTATACAGTAAGTGTCAGGCTGTCTATTTGCTTCTGTAAAAACAGATTCCATAAAGAGCATCTTTCTTTTTTTTGTTTTGCGCTGTTCCTTCCCCTCGTTTAGTTTTATACCTGAACTCTTGGTAACTAAAAAAATAATCGAGTCATGTTAGCCTTTTCTAATGTCAATACATATCAAGAATCTTGATTGAAGAAAATCTTGAATTGATTTACATATATGAGATATATTGCAAAATTCAAGTTCTTAACTATGTGGTATATATTTTTCACATGTTAGATATCTGTGTATTTATGTTACTATATAGCTTTATTGGCTTCTCTCAGGATTTTTTATTTCCCCCTAATTTTAAATTCGTTGCCTCTCTAGAAATATTTAGCTATTATAGTAATTCTTAGAGAAACAAATTTAGTTATTGTAATCATTGGTCTGACTAGAAGTTAATTTATAGTCTGGCTGATGGACCTGTCTGTTGAAACACTGATCTGTGGTCATGCATTGGCTCCTCTGGTCCCCCCAGCCACCTGAACAATAAAAAGAAAGAAAGAAGAAAGGATAAACAATGTTATTCCTGAATGCTAATACTTTAATATTGTGTTTTTTTCTTGTACTTTGAGCCTGCTTGGTAGCTTTGGATTAAGCTCTTCGGTCTTATTCATTTGCAATGAGTTTTCCCGAATACTATAAAGTACTTTCATTCTAGTTATTTTCTATTTTCTTTTTGGAGGAATAGTGTGTAAGGCTATGTGGTGCTGTACTTTGTGTGCCTGGGGATGGAGTATTTGGCTTGAGCACATTGGCACTAGGGTTTATTGCGAGTTAAAACCAATGGCTATTTCAGGAAGGATTTGTTGGATATGCAGAGAGATTGAAGAGCTCTTTTGAGCTAATGCTTTTTGTCCTGTTGTCTCTTCTTTCTAGTTTCCTTGCTGTATGTAGGATTTCTAATCCTTTTTCTGTAATTATCTTCCATAAATGAATGTTTCTGCTATCCAAAACCAAAATAAAATAAATTAAAGCATGTTTGGGCCCTTGGTAGATACCAAACAGTTGTGTCTTGCAACGTCTACAAATCCATTATGAGGTTGTAAGGCATTTTTGGTATCTGGAGTGGGAGCAGGTATTGGGCTAGCAACTCCTTACAATTTGAAATTGAAATGATTTTCTTTTGTTTGTTTTTACTCTTTCATTTTGGGTTAAGTTTTATTTTTCCCCCTACTAGTCTCCAACTCCCCGCATTTTCTTCTCTCTGCACACCAAAATTGTATATACTTCTTTGAGCATGATTTTAATATGTTGCTCTCTTTTCTTATTGGTGAAGGATATTCTGCAAGAACCTGTGTTGATTTTCCTTGACCAAGAAGCTGCACAAAGAGGAGCAAAAGCTCAATCTTTTCATGGTCATAAGCTCCTTCTAAATAAGGGCTCGGTCAGTGGTGCTTTTGATTTGACATTGTGCAGTGATGAGAACAGGTTATCTGACGGCTGATGGGCATACTGTATACTTTAATCTTTTGTAATTCTTGAGTTGTTGACATGTCTTCTCTGATGTAGGTCCATGTGGTTTGAGGACTGCAACAAAAAATTAGACAGTGCTTTGAAGAACTTGCAGCTTAAGAAAACATCAGTATTTGATGTTCTATCTTTACATTGGAAGAATGTTGAAGGTTTTTTCTTCCCTCTTGCTTTCTTATCCATTCCTTTTTGGTATTCCTAGTTTGTTGTCTGGTTGGTTTCATGTTTGGAAATGTTGAGAACTTAGTAATTTGTGCAGAAGTTGGAACCATATTTAGACCTTGTGCTGATTCCCAGCATACACTTTACCTGGAGGGATGGAAAGCTGTGTGGCATATGATTGAAAAAATATATGTTACAGCAGTTGACTGTGGTGATCTTTGGAAGGAAGCAAAAAAGAGTCAAGGGAAGAGAAGAGCTTTGTCTGAGCTTCTTAAGCTTTTAGAAAGCAGTGGGTTGTCACGACACAAGTCTACATATAAGGAGGTGTGAAACCTAGCTGTTTGTTTTCATGAATGTCTAGATTACTTCTTTGTTAAAAAATGCTGAAAGCTTTTTCCTTTTTTCTTCTTTCTTTTTCTTTTTTTTTAATTAAACACATATACAGGATCAGCATAAAACTTGGTGGTTCCTTCAGTCTTCTGGGAACATGCAGTATTTACTGCTAACAAATAGTAGACTACCTTGTGTAACCTCGGAAATTGCTGCTGGAGTTGAAGATAAGAATGTCCCTGAAGAAAGCTTACTTATAGAGTGGAAAACAGCCATTGAGCACTACTTCAAGAGTGTTGTGTCTGTGCTCTTTCTGCAGCAAATATGCCTCAATCCTCATAAGGATATAACTCTTGAACAGGTAAAATATCTTTTTCTAAATATTGGTACTGTGAGGACTTGCACTGAATTTAAAATGATAATCTCTGATGATAATTTATTTATCTGTGATTAATTTTCAGTTTTTAAATTTTTAATTGTATGAATAAATCCTTTTTTACTTCTTTGTAGTATCTTTATTTTTTCTTGCGCATTGTTCTATTTTTTCTTCTCTTCTTCCCCCTCCCCCCTCTTCATTTTTTACAGTATCTTGACCTTGCTACTTTTCTTCGCATTGGAAAAGATTAGTTATTTAGCAAATAATTTTACATGTCTACTGCATTGCCTTTATCATACTTTCAATGGTAGGAAATGAAGTATTTGATATCAGACTGACCCACCTGTTGCTGTATGCCTTCTGAATCATGAGAAATGTCATTTTCGATTCTGCATTTGGTATATTGAATCTGAACTTGGTTTCTGTAGGTTGATAGGTCTAGTTCTTTCCTTTATCAACTCATTCAGATACAACAGAAGCAACTCGCTGCTGCCGGGGCATTTGACAAGCAATTGAAATGCTTAAGAGAATTTGTATCTACTCTGGGAAAGTTGTTTTCATTTTCCTCCTCCACTGATAATAATTCTAGTTATATGTGCTCTATTATTCCAAAACAGCTTGCCACTTATAAATCCATGTGGCAACAAAAGGTTAGTGATACCATTACAACCTTATTTGGATATTGCTTTTTGCTACTGTGTTTTGGGCTTCTGATATCAATATTCTTTCTTGATCTTGCAGCAATTATTTGATAGTCTGTGTGCTATATCACATGAAGAATTGCTTTTACTAAGGGTATTAGAAAATAGCCATTTAAACACTTGTCAAACTGCAAGACCTTCAGCCAGCCAGATGATTGCTTCCATTGAAATTTTTTTACCTGTGTTCTGTAAATCAAAGGTGCATTTATTGTTCTTGGTTGTGTAATGCTTTAAATTTACACAAGTACCTATTGCTTTCTATTTATGGAAAGTTAATTACAGGAATCATTGGATTGTTACCTAATTGGGGGGACGAAAGCTGTCACTGCAGTGACTTCTTCCTCACTTTTTTGCATTGTTACTCAAGAAATGGAGCAGTTGGTATCTGAAAATTTCAAGGCTATAAAGGATTTTAAGGAGCATTTGCTTACACTACAGGAGCAAGATCTAGATAGAAGCACAGTAAAGGAAGTTCTGATTCATCATTTTCAAGAAATAATTGAGAAGGTATGTAATCTTTGACATAGCCCTGCGAAACCTTGTAATTTGAATGAGAAACATGGGATTTATAAAAAATTTACTCTTCAGGCAAAATTAATTGAGGAAGAGTTTACCACTGCAATTAAGGAAAATTCTAATCCAGTAGATTCATCTGAAGAGGATAACTTTTGTGAAAAAAGCTGTGAGGAGCTCAATGCTGGGTTCAATGAAGCCCTTGTGTCTACATATCAACATATTGCAACTGTATTTCAGAAATTATGTTTGTCAAGTAACATCCCTATGGTTGAAGAGTCCGTGGTAAATATTGCTTCATGGGAATTGCTATTTGACTCATTTGTAGCAAATCTCAGCTTGGACATACTATGTGAGAAACTTTTCAAAACAATCACTTTTGGGGTAAGTTTTGTTCTGTTACAGGTTATCTTAATACTCTTTCTTGATAGATGACTAAATTGATGATACATTTTCTGTGTAGGAGAAGCTGGTGAATCATCGTGACAATAAAATTAGCAGTTATTCCTGCAAAGTAGGAGCCCATTTTAGAGATCTACATATGTTCATGGTTCTGTTACTGAACTTTGCTGACGAGCTCATGAAAAATTTCTTAGCCATGCACAGATCAGTAAGCTTAATACTCATTTACCTCATTCTGTACTAGCATAATTTGTTCTTTTTCTTTCTGTGATGTATATTATTTAATTTACATATACTATATTCAGATAACACATTAAACAAAATCTCATTTTTCAAAAGTTCCATAAATTATAAATAACTCACTATGGTTCGCACATAATTTAGTTTGATGATCTGATTCTGTATGGCGATTTGCAGGTATCAGTAACAACTCATGTGATTGCAAATATTTTAGCTTCTTTATATTCAAAAGGTTTTGGAATTTCAACTGAAAACCAGGAGGATGATGGAACCCTCAATACATCTGAAGATGCAAGTGGGACAGGCATGGGGGAGGGTGTCGGATTAAATGATGTCAGTGATCAGATTACTGATGAAGATCAGCTGCTGGGAACACGTGAACAGGTCAGAATTGAAGCTTATTTAATTTGTATGATTTGTTAATATTCTCCTGTTGGATTTGATTTTGCAAGCTATGTATCATGTTCTTATGTCAATGCTGCAGCAAAATGAAAAACAAGATGACTCCAGTCAAGTGCCAAGTAGCAATAATAAAGGGATTGAGATGGAGCAGGATTTTTCGGCTGATGCACTAAGCATTAGTGAGGACTCAGGAGAAGATGAAAATATTGATGGTGAGAATGAGGAGCTCGAGTCTGAAATGGGCCCCACTGGACCAGACGGTGAAGCAGTTGACAAGAAAGTTTGGGATAAGAATGAAGATGCAACTCCCAATGATACAAGAGAAAAGTATGAATCCGGACCTTCAGTTAGGGATAGAGATGGAAGCAATAAAGAGCTAAGAGCCAAGGATGACTCTGCCACTGATGAACGTGGGGAACGTAATTATGATGAAGGTGATGCTCAGAATGATGAAACTGCAACCCAGGATGACGTTGGTGATGGAGAGAATACAGATGAGGTAAATTTGGAGAAAGAAGAAGCATATTCTGATTCTACTGGATTGAAGCCTGATGAGTTGGAACAAACTTCTGACATGGATACAGATTTGGATGTAAAGGAAGATGCAGATCCTATGGAAGAGGGGGATCCTGAAGGGCAAGGTGATTCAGCTGAGAAAGGAAACCAAGAAGGGAACCAGGATGAAGAGACATGCCCACCTGATGAAATTATGGAAGAAGCGCATGCTGAAGTTGGTGTAACCTCAGAAAAGGATGATCTAGGTCAGGACCATCAAGAGAATGCCGAGATGAATTTCATGGAACCAAAGAAAGATATATCTGAATCATCTGACTTGGTTAATGAGCAAGTTTCCACTGCTGAATTAGCATCACAGTCCAAAGTTGATTGGCAAACATCTGGTTCTGAAAATATAGCAGCAGAATCAAATTGGTCAAATAGCCATCATGACTTTGACAATCCTGCTCTCTTGGGAGGCTTGCCTTCTAGTAGTATGTCTGAGATGGATCTTAAAATGTCAGACTCATCAAATATTGGGGGATTCAGTGAAAATCAACCTAAGTCTCGCCTTCCGCAGTATGAGCATTCATTTATCCAGGAAAACCAACCTAATCCTTATCGAAGTATAGGCAATGCACTAGAGGACTGGAAAGAAAGAATTAGAGTATCTGGTGATCTCCAGGCAGATAACATAGAGGAGCAGGGTGAAATGGAAGATGATAATGCAGATGAGTATGGCTATGTTTCTGAATTTGAAAAGGGGACAGCTCAGGCTTTGGGGCCTGCATCTTCAGAGCAGGTTGACAGAAATATTGATGGCGATAAGTTCGATAAAGAATGTCTTGCTGCTGAAAAAGATGCAGAGTTGCAGTTTGAGAAGAAAAAATCAGAAATTGATTCTGTAAGTAATTCTTCCTTAATCCCCAAAAATGAAAAAAGGGGGAAAATAAATATGTCAGCCACTGAGAAGTCACAAGATGAAGGATCTGTGAAACCTGTTGCTAGTGAGAGTATTGATCCTGAAAATCGTTCTGAAGATTTGGTTTCTCTCAGTAGATCATACTTTAGTGAGAACACAGATAAACTAAGCCAACTTTCTGTGCATGACAATGATTTGGGTAAAGCCCAAGATCCTCCTGATGTTCCTAGTTATGTGAAAGATAACGCTACTGCTCTCTGGAGAAGATATGAACTTAGCACAACAATGTTGTCTCTGGAGTTGGCTGAACAATTGCGCCTTGTAATGGAGCCCACTGTGGCCAGCAAGCTCCAAGGGGATTATAGAACCGGCAAAAGGATAAACATGAAAAAGGTAGATGATGATATTCTTGTAAATAGGAGTAGACCTTATAATAATGTATATTTGTTGAGGAAATATTAGTGCTTACCCTCTCTTTCTTTAACTCCGGAAAAAAAACTTAGGTAATTCCATACATAGCAAGTCATTATCGTAAAGATAAAATATGGCTGAGGCGGACCAGACCCAACAAACGTGATTACCAAGTAGTGATTGCTGTTGATGATTCACATAGTATGTCTGAGAGTTGCTGCGGTGATGTCGCTATTGAAGCTTTGGTTACAGTGTGCCGTGCTGTTTCTCAACTGGAAATGGGGAGCTTGGCTGTTGCAAGCTTTGGAACGAAAGGAAACATAAAGTTACTGCATGATTTTGATAGGCCATTTACTGGAGAGGCCGGGGTTAAGGTTAGCGGGATTAACATAAAGTGTTACTGCTACTTATTTTTTCATTGACATTGTTATGCATATGTTTGTGTTGTATATGCGTCGTGAAAGGATCTAACTGTTGATTTTTATTCTGAGGAGTAGATGATCTCCAATTTGACATTCAAGCAAGAGAATACTATTGCTGATGAACCAGTTGTTGATCTGTTGAAGTACTTGACTAACAAGCTAGATGATGCGGTTGCAAAAGCACGACTTCCATCTGGACATAACCCCCTTCAGCAACTTGTTTTAATAATTGCAGATGGTCGATTTCATGAAAAGGTATCTGATTAAAAAAATTCATGCCCTTTTCTATTTATCTTCATCGCTACCAGCCTCTCTGGTTACTGGTCTTTAATTTTAATTTTTCCAGGAGAACTTGAAGCGGTGCGTTAGAGATGTATCAACTGGTAATCGAATGGTTGCTTTCTTGCTTCTGGATAATTCTCAGGAGTCAATTATGGATCTCATGGTATTATTCGTTGTGCTCAAGTGATTTTCATGAGAGTATATGCAACTTTTCTTTTCCCTTATCATGACTTTCTGGACTACAGGAAGCATCTTTTGTGGGTGGAAATATGAAATTTTCTAAGTACATGGATTCCTTTCCCTTTCCCTTCTATATCGTTCTGAGGAACATTGAAGCACTTCCCAGGACTCTTGCAAACCTACTGAGACAGGTAATGACAATAGTTTGAGTCCACCTCTCACTTTCCCTGTTGCAGAAAAAAAATTAAAAAGAAAAAAGGAATTAAAGAAGACTTTATTCTGGTCAACAATGCGAGTTGGTTGTTATGTCAGTTGGATGTGGAGACCTTTTCTTCAGCTAACAATTATCATTTTGTTGGTCTGATTTCAGTGGTTGGAGCTTATGCAGTATTCAATGGATTCTTGATTGGTTGAAGAATACAGATTTGACCTGATTCGTGGTGTGGGAGAGAAAAAAAAGAAAAAGCCATTGTGTTACTATGGTCTCTGCTTCCCATTTTGTATAGTACTGGCAAAGTACCAAAAAGAAAAATTGTATAGTACTGCAATTCAATGTACAGAATACAGATGCTGCTCCGTTGATTAAGAAAATCCTGTTTGCTGCATTAGATGAATCTTAATAACAAATGTCTTTTCTACCAATTGTGGTAGAATGGTACCTAATAGCAAATGTAGGGGGAGGTCAGGTGAGAAATTCATTACATAATTTAAACTAATGAAAATCATATACCATTTTAGAGTTACAGCATTCACCGCAGATTTTATGTTAGATTTTATTTTGTGCGCCGGTGGCTCTATTCATTCATATTTAGTTAGAACTACAAATTCAATATATTTATTTACTAATTTTTTTATTTTGGCGAGAGGGCTAAGCAAGAGGTTCGTTGTTCATGCTTCTTTCTATTCTTGGTGCCTCTATTTTTTATGAAAATTTATTTCTGTAAATCTACTTTTAATTGTTCCAACTTAGTATATTGATCTTCCTGTTTTTTCCTACACTTGGCCATTTGCGAAAGCTATTTATAGGTTTTTTTTGTGCAGAAAAGTTCAAGGGAGGGGAAGCTATCTCATTTTAAGTTAAGGGCAGCCACAAAGTCTAAGTGAGGACATATAGTGGTATTTACGGATTGCTTACCAAGATGAATTATTGATAAAAAGAATCAAATATAAGTCTTTCAAGTGAAGTAATTCAATCCTTACTAATGGAATGGGTTATTGAAAACAAGAATTGAATCTAAACCTTTCAAGTGAAGTAATTTAATCCTTACCAATTGAATGGGTTATTGAAAACAAGAATTGAATCTAAACTTTTCAAGCGAAGTAAGACAATCCTTACTAGTTGAATCAATAACGGAGGCAATGTATATATATATGTGTGTGTGTATATATATATATATATATATTTGTTGGATTTTGTGAAAATGAAAATATTAAAATAAATAGGTGGTGGAGAAAGTTTTCCAACGATTAGACTGCACGACAACCTATTTCCTTTGGATTTTATACTTGCTCTTGAAGGTGAAACAATTACAATGAACAATTAAGTGGGTCCTCCTGGGTCAACAAATTCAAAACCATCCACAACCATTGGTATTCTTCCGGAAGAGACACCTCCGAAGAAAGGGTAGAGAAAGTTTGTAGAAAATGCTTGAAATTGGTTGACACATAAGGGTAGGGATGAAAGGTTTAAGGATATGAGGGGAACCTGAGTTAGGTGGCTACGACGATCTCAACTATGACCTTTTAAGTTGCTATTAATCCACCACCACCAGGTAGCGTCAAGCAGACAACTAAAAATGGAGGTATCCATTGTCCACATCCCCATGTAACTGATTGTCATGTAGCTTAATCTATATATACTTGTTCACATCAACTTACCTCAGAGGTGGCCTGAGCGAACAGAACTTAAGTTTTGAATAACTTTATTAGTCCAACAATAGTGGGGGAGGTACCTACAAAGCCATTTCAATGCTTAAGTTAGTAAATGTGAGTGAGTAGGCATAACTCAGAGAGAATGAGTGAGATTAGGTTATACCTAGGAGAATAGACTCCTTTATATGTCTTGTGGAGTGAATTGGCCTATCTAAGTTAAGCATTAAGACTGGGACAAAGCCCCAAAATGTCAGTACAATACATTGCCCCTCAGCTTGGTAGTCGCCGAGTCAAAATACTAGGCGAGTCGAGTGTCAAGATGTATAACTTGTAATTTAGAATTGTTTGATAATTCATCAATATTGTTTGACTTGATAATTTAATCATACATGATTTCATTAACTCAAATATTAGAGGAATATCATATCAAGAAAATAAACAACCAAGAGGTAGAAACCATAACAACCTAAGAATCAGCTAATCAAAAATCAACCAGAGAATAAACTATAATAGTCAGATAATAACCCAAATAATATCTAGATATTCAATCAAAAATCAGTCAAACGAAAAGAGTGAGCATCAAAGAGTATCCAAGTTGTTTCAAAGGAACCAAAGTCTCAGGGAGAAGCACAAGTCATAGATAAGGGTGACTCAATCATAAAATTTGTAAAGCCTTTGCTTTAGGCCCTCAAAATTTTAGACCCCAAAATTTAATAATATTATATATATATATAATTTATATAATTGTTATATTTATTTATAATAAATTAAGATCCTTAATTTTTCTAACTTGATGCCTAATAAATGATCATTCTCTTTCATTCATGTTAATTAATCAATTATTACTTAATCACTTTCTCACAATTCCATTTTTTCTCCCAATATTATTTATTTAACCACCCATCAACCACCTCTATTTATTAAAATTCTCATCTTGCCAAGGCATGCACTAACATTCACATTTTTTAATAAAACAAATTGCCTTGTTTTTTTTTTTTTGGTCTTTATCACTCTTATTTATTTTCTTGTCAACAAAGATACTGGTTTTTATTGTTTTGTGCTAACCTGCACGTTCCCCTGCCAAATTTTATGACCATTGTTGCTATTCATGATCTTCCATATTAGGTACTATGCCATCTTCTTCTACCTCTTTTTCACTCTTATTTTTAGTAGCACTTGAACTCACATTGTCTTTTTTTTATTTCAGTCAAAAAACAAAAAAAATTTTATTTTCTGTTAAGAACTATTGAAGCAATAAAATTTTATTAAAACACTTGACACTTTCATGAGGTCATCTCTTTTGCAATCAACTTCCATACCGAGGTTCTATTATTCTAACCTTCTATTATCTTAATTTATATTATTTTTTAATTTATACTTTATAGGTATATATAATTTTTTATTCATAAGAATTTAAATATGCCAGCTAGAAAATTAATTTTTAAATAAAAATTAAATTAAATTTTATTAAATAAAGTGAAAGCCTCGTATTAAAGTGTGATTTTAGGCCACCAATTCCATTAAGTCATCCCTGGTCACAGAGACAACTTAAATCAGATCAAATAAGAAAATAATGGCACAATGGGTACATACCCACATCCATAAGCTAACCAACCACAAAGCTTGCAAGATGAAATAAGAAATTGCCAGAAAACATGTTGATGAGGTACTTCTTTTGTATTCTTGAGTTTGAGATGCAACAATATGCGGAAAAAGGGCAATTAAAACTTGGCACATTCATGACAATCATTCAGTATCATGTTAGCAACAAATTAACGGCTGTAAATTGATGCCAAACATATGGCATTTATTGACCTGACAATTGGTGTATTTGTGCTTCCTTGAAATTCATGCACGGTGTCATAAAAAATTGGTAATCAAAGTTTTGTCCTTTAATGCCATTGAATACGGTAAATGTTAACCAATTAAAAATCATTAATGTCGAGGCCATTGATTGATTTTTGATGCTGTTTTGGTGCCATTAATGCCATAAATGGCATATTGACTCTTGCATACCTTGATTGAAATAGAAACCACGTGATAAGTGAAAGGAATGACAATATGTTTTTGCCATCATGTAAATGAATAGATATGTCTATGCCATATAAATAAATTGATATGAATCGCAATTACTTAAATGCCAATGCCATGTGAATGATGTGGCAGCATTGTGAAAAATGCAATTATGGTGTATGGAAAACACGAAGCTTTGAAATACATCTTCAGAATGAATCGCTACATGAATAAATAGCAATTGAAAAGCATTAATTAAGGATTAGGTTGAATGACTTCCCTTTTATTTGATTAAAGCTGCCAATTTTACTGTATTGGCTGTAACCAATGTGCATTTGAACCAAGAGGAGGCAAAAAGGCTCAGGGATTCGGCTAGGACCATTCTGGAGGTGCAGACTCAGTTGTACATTTGAATATTCATCTTTCAAGTACCATGTACTCTGGCTGCAACTGCACAGAGGAACTGGAACTGGAACTGGAACTGGAACTCTATGTGAAAATGGAACTAGGAACTGGGAAGATGCCAGGCACACGTAACGACAACAGAGACGCCTCTAACTCCGTATGCTGTTGTCGGAAACAATGGAGGAGAGGACGTAGCAGTGGCAACTCGAGGAAATCAACTGGCCAAGGGGATAACCCATGACCTGAAGCGCAAACATTTTATAGGCATGTGGTTGCTGGAAAAAATGGTGGCAAAGCGATCTTGATCTTAGTAGACACCTCATTTTGCCGTGGTTTGCTGCACTCATCTAAGGTGCTTATATCTCTCCTTATCTTTATATATCTATCTTTCTTGTTTTGCTTGAATACTATAAAAATCATTGCGTAATTAATGGTAATATGAATATCTGTTGTTGGTACAAAGGAGCCAAGTTGCACAGTAATTCAAGCAACAAGGAAAATGGTGCTATACTCATTCACATTTTAGTTTTCCTTTTAATTCCCAATGCTCCAAAGAATCCAAAATCACTAGGTAGATCGAGAGACTAAACCATCACAGAATAAGAAAGCGTGAACCTCAGCAAATACAATCTTGAGCATCACACATAATTTTGTCCAAATGCAAAGTTACTCACAATTCACAATACCAAAAACCGAAACCCATCTTTCGAAGAAAGAGTTAAGACTAACTTACACTGCATGATTCGCCTCTAAGGAGATCATAATGGAACCAGGAATCAGATAAACCAACAGATTCATTGCAAAATGAAACCCCTTGAAATTGTGAAGCTATAACAAAACTAAATCCAAAAATAAAAGAAAATGGGTATATACAAAATGAAACAGCAAGATCTCGCCCTCTGCTGCACTATACTCCCGCATTCAAGGAGAGATGAAGAGGATAACAATAATTATAAAAAAGAAAAAAGGAAAGGAAAGATACTGACAGAGGAATTGGAATCGCATTCGACAGTGATGGTGAACGATTGCTTCAGCAGAAACAAAGGGAGTGAAATTGGAAGCAAAGAGCCAAAGAAGTCATCTGAGAACGACGTTAATTTTCCTTTGTAAGGTGAAAAAGATTAGCTGTAATTTTTAATTGAGTTCGCAAATTTTAGTTTGAGAGGCAAGAACGAGGACAGGTAAAAGAAAGGCAGAATTAATTCTATGGACCGCCAAGAATGAGGACGGGTAAAAGAGAGGCATAATTAATTCTATGTACGCTAATAAGGTATATATTTAATCACAAAAGGATATAAAAAGTTTAGATTATTATGAAAAATTATTCAAATTTTATTTAGAAAGATTAACTATTAAATTTCACTTAATGAATAAAAATATCTTTAATAAAAATCTTTTTAAAAGATAATATTTAAATAATTATTTTTTTATTGAGTAGTCAAGTATTTCTATAAAGTGACTAATAATAATAAATAAAATTTTCAATTTATAATAACTTTAAAAAAATAAACGAATGACTATTTCTTTGTATAGAGTAATCAAGTATTCTCGTAAAATGACTAATAATAGTAAATAAAGTTTTAAATTTATAATAAGTTTGAAAGACAACATGTGAATGATTATTTCTTTTTATTGAGTGGTCAAATGTTATCAGAATTTAACTTGTTCAACCAATATATCACTAAAACTAAACTTACAAATCAAATCAACAGTCGTCAAACCATCACAATCTTGGCTGTCGACATCTCCTCCCTCTTTGGTAGATCTCAAGACGCCATCAAAGCAATCATCAACACCACCATTATCTTTGACTACTTCAATGAAAAGAAGCTCATGAACGTTGATAGCAATCACATCCAATTGAACCTCTATGTATTTTACACATGTCAGGACAGTAATATTTTTCAATACAAAATCTCATTGACGATTGAAAGAATGCTTCTTGATAAAGTTGTTTAATTCAAAGGAGTTACAGAAAAGAAAATCCAAAATAATAGAAAAGCAAATGGAT
Source organism: Styphnolobium japonicum (assembly GCA_023212625.1). Classification (NCBI taxonomy): domain Eukaryota; kingdom Viridiplantae; phylum Streptophyta; class Magnoliopsida; order Fabales; family Fabaceae; genus Styphnolobium; species Styphnolobium japonicum. Next base: position 3,628,037 of record JALBWW010000007.1, on the reverse strand, counting down.
ATAAGGTGTTTACCTGAAGACTTCATGCTTGCTTCTTGTTACCGCTGGGGATGAAAAAATTGAAGGGGAATTGTAATTCTACAAAAATCTAATACAATAGAGGAAGACAGTGAAGCAAGAAGATGCACAATACTCTACGACTTCTCTTTTAAATTCTAATATGACTTTTTTCCTTATTTATAAGAGTATTTTTTTCTGTTAAATGAAATTTAATGGTCTCTCTTCCTAATTAAAATTTAAATAATCTTTCTTAATAATTTAAATTTTTTTATATCTTTTAAAATTAAATATAGAGTAAACACTCAAATTAGTTTTTCAAAAATACATGTGACATTAGTTTAGTCTTCTAATAATTTTTTACATCAAAGTAACTATCGAATGTCAATTTTTCACATCAAATTGATCATTTTAAATTATTTTTTGATATTAAATTGGTCCCTCAAAATGACTAATTTAAAGTAAAAAATAATTAAAAAATTAAACTAATATTACATATATTTTTAGAGGACCAAATTAGATATCATTAAAATCAAATTTCCTTTGTTGGACTTTTTTTCTCCCAAATATCCTTTACCAAAGAATTTCATAATTATTTTTAGAATTTTCTTCTTTATCATTTCTTATCTCTTTTCACTTTTATAGAAAAGATCATATCAAGCACAACTAGGAAAACAATTTTCTCATTTTTCTCATATATTTTTCATGTTTCATAAATGGGTAGTTGTAACTCCAAGTAGTTTTGCTCGGGCATCAGGTCATATCTAATATACTTTCATCCCCATATATGAGTCTCAATGGGTTCACATAACCCATAAAAATGAGTCATATCATACAATGGTATACCAATAATTTGACCTAATGCCTTTAATATCCAAAGCAACTCTTATTAATATTTTCTATAATTTCTCATAGCATTTTTTCTTTATTTAAAATAAATATTTCATAGTTATAAACTTTATCAAGAATACTGATAAATAAATATCATCAGTTTAAAGAATCAAGATTTTTATTCCATCACTTATAACAAAAAAATATGATAATATATATATATATATATATATATAACAAATTAGATTCCAAATACAAACATATATTTAAAAATCACAAATCTCTTGTTAATAATACTTACGAAACTATAGGTAAAATCGTGTGGGTCCCAGAGGTGAATAGTTTTTATGGGCCCACATGGTAAAAAAATTATGGGTCTTACATGATGAATAGTAATTATGAGTCCTACATATGAATAGTAAATGACTAGTAATTCATGGGTAATACCAATGTTTGAAAAATCGGATCAAACCAGCCGGTCCAATTGGTCCGACCGTGATTCGCGTGTCTGGCCGGTCCGGTCCGTCTAAAAAATTGTTTTGGCCATTGAATCAGAAAGAACCAAATTGAATCGGAAAGAACCGGGTTAAATCGGCGATCCGGATGAACCGGACCCGGTTTTTGAAAATCGACTGGTTCAATCTTTTTTTTTACTTTTTTGAATTTTTTATTATTTTTTCAGATTTTTAAATTAGTTTTTTAGGATTTTTTTTCACATCTATCTTTCAAAAGTCATAACTTTTTACTCGTTTGTCCGATTTAAATACATTTTATATCAATTTTACGTAATTTTTTAAGATTTATGTGATGGAAAATTAACTAATGAAGTTGGACCAAGTGATTTTAAAAAAAATTAATAATTATTTTCATAGTAATACATATTTTTAAAATAAATAATAATATTTATTTTTTTAAATAAAGATTAAACCCTAATTTTTTTTCTTAAATTTCTGTTACTCTCAAAATAAGGCTATTTTAATTGAATATGTATATAAATAATTATTTATATAATTATATTTATAATTATTACATCATCCGATTCGACCACTAATTCAACCAGTTCAACCAATCAAACCATGACGTGGAAGTCTCATCAGTTCAACCTCCCATATGATTCTTACCACATGAGATAATACATTATGTATATCAGAACTTAAAATCTTTAACTTAAAATCTATAACTCAAAATATGTGTGGGTCCCGTAGAATGAATAGTACTTTGTGGACCCGCATGGTAAAATAATCATGAGTCTTACATGGTGAATAGTAATTTATGGATCCCACATAATGAATAGCTTCATGTATATCAGTGTTCAAAATCGTTATTTCAAAATATGTATAGATACTTCTATATTAAAATTATAATAAAAAATATTATAGCTAAATTTTTAGATAATTAGTTCAAGATAGTGATACTAAGATAGTTACACAAGAGCATTTCAAATACTCACACTATAGGTTAATTTTTGTTGGGTTGAAAACACGACAAGATTTTCAAATATTTTCTTAAGTGTTTAATATTTATTTAAAATAATTTAAAATCAAGTCAAATAATCAATTTATCAATATTTTAACCTCTATTTTGAATAGTATAGAACCTTTTAATAAAAAATAAGAGAATAAAAATAATTATTCTTATTTTAGACAAATTCTAAGTTTAAAACATTTTTCTAACACCGAATCGCTATTTAGATAACTTTTATAACTTGATAAAAAGAGAACATGAACAATTTCACAAGAAATCTAAAACGATAGAACAAATTTTTTGAGAGGATTCATTGAAAGAAAGCATAAAAATAAGCCATTTATATATAATTTTCGAAGATTACTATATAGTACTATTCATTACTGTGCATACGCGGTTTGAAAGCGAAATTATTGAACATAATTTCATGTTAACATTATCATTGCATCATCTGCTGATGTCAGCATGATGATATCAAATTATTGTTTCATATGGTTACTGTAGCTTTATACAATAATATTATATTTTTATACGGTGAAAATACAATGACATTATTCCTTTATATGATACTATTCATTAAGTGTAGAAAATTTTAATTATCATATATTTCAAATATATTGTGAAATATTTATTTATTATAAAATAAAAATTTATTAAATATAATTAATAAATAAAGTAAACATGTATTTTAATCTATTAAAAATATAAACGACATTAGTTTAGTCTTTTAATAATTATGTGATATTAAATTGATTCTTTTAGAGAACCATTTTATATCATTAAATGACTAATTTGATGTCAAAAATTAACATTGAAAAACTTATTTATTGTCACTAATTATTAAAAAACTAAAATAATATCACTTATATTTTTAAATGACCAAAATAAATATTTAATCCACACCTTAAATATCTATGTATAAAAAATAGACACCAGAAATATTCTCTGAGGCAGAAAATACATAGCCATCGCTATTCCCATTTGCCATTTGATTATAAATTCCCATACTGCATCCTAACATCAAATTAAGAGGACAAGGCAAAAAATGGAGGAAAGGACACTGCCATCAAGTGCGGTGACTCGGAATGGAGCAAGTCAAGGAACCGAATCATGGGGTAGCCGATTTACAAGGTACGAAAACTATCAGGGGTATTGGATGGAACAGATGCGAGGTTCCCTGATGTTGGTAGCCACTGTCATTGCAACCATGACTTTCCAAATTGCCTTAAACCCACCAGGGGGTGTTTGGCAAGAAGACACAGATAGCAAAGGGGGTTGTGCTCTTGGTAAAAAGTGCAAAGCTGGTACTTCAGTGTTAGCCTTTGGTGATAGCAGCAGCCAAAAGTTTAATTATGAGATTTTCATACTCTTGTGTACCGTATCTTTCTCGGCATCTCAGACCATAATCCTTTTGTTGATTTGTGGGTTTTCCCTCAGTAACAGGGTGGTTATGTGGGTGCTCATAATAGCCATGTGCATCTCATTATATTGCACAGCAGGAGCCTATTTTATTTCTATTCGGATGGTGATGCACCCACTTGACCCGACAGCTGCTCGCGCTGCCGTGGGTTATGTACTGTATTGGGGGGGCTTGGTTATTTTGCTGTTTTTGGTACTCTTCTGCCGCCTTTTGTTTTGGCTACTGAAGAAGTTCTGCCGCCTTTTGTTTTGGCCACTGAAGAAGTGCCTACGCTGCTGCACGTCAAGCCATTGACAAAATCTAGAAGCATCAAAATCAGATTCACAATTGTGCTCATCCGCCTAAAGTTCAGGTTGGTCTACTTGAACTTGGTTGAAATTGTTAGTTATCAACAAGCATTTAACATTTTCTTTAACTACACGACTCCACGCCATTTGCTTATTGGGCCGGTGATGAAGTAGTGATAGTGTGTATTTAAGGTGGGGTCTAAAGGTCAAGGAAATTAAATAAAGCCAGACTGAGCTAATACTAAAAAGTTGTAATTTTTAGGAGATTATAGATTTAATACCGTCAAAGAGTCAAAGCAAATAAACCGCTAGCTGAAGCGTTTCATGTAGAGGTTTGCACGTTTGGGTTCTTTTGTATCGTAATTCAATTGAATGAGAGCTGAATAGATCTCACAAGTCACTGGTAGGCATTCATGAGAATAAATCTTTGGTCATAATTAATATATTTGATCAAAAATCGATTGGATGAAACCGATTATGATCGGTTTGCAATCCATGACGTTCATTGCCTAATATTTGTGTAGATGACAAAACACTAAACAACAAACAGACAGTGCACAATTTGTTGTTTCATTGGAAAACACGGAGAAGAGAATTTCGCTGGTCCATTCTTATGCTTTGTGCATTTCCTTTAAGCAAATTGATGATGTGATTGACAGTGGAAATATCAAACAGGACCAAGAAGGTTAAGTTCTCTGAAGATAATATGGGATTTTCTTCGATTGTGATTCTTCTGACAATTTTTTTTAGACACTTTAATCAGTTAACCTAAAGAAGTTTTATTTAATGGAAAGGTCACACAGAAAACATATCACCTTTGCTATTCCCATTTGATTAAATTTTTAAATTTAATTTTAATTCACTCTCAATATAAAATCACTAAAAGAATTTCACGGATTAGTTAGGAAAAATTTTATAACTAATCCGTAGTTAATTTTTTTAGCAACGAATTAGCTACAGATTTTTCCCAAGCATAATTCGGATAGCTAATTTGCTACAAAAAATTTTGGTAACTAATTTATAGCTAAAATAAAATAGCTACGGAAAATCCCGTAGCTAATTCATAGCTAAGGTTCTTAAAAAAAATGTTTTCAATTCCCTCTCTATTTAGCTAGGAAAAATCTGTAGCTAATCCCAAACTAATTTAGAGCTAATTTTTTCATTCCCTAGCTAATCTATAACTAAGCTTTTGTTAAATTGTAATTAATCCGTAACTAATTTGTAGTTAATCCATAGCTAATTCACAACTAATTTTTTGATTTCCTAATTAATCCCTAACTAATTTGTAACTAAGCTTTACTTAAATCCAAATTAATCCTTAACTAATCCGTAGTTAATCTGCAATTAATCTATCAATTCATAGTTAATTCATAGCTAATCTTAACAAAATAATAATAATAATAATTTTATTTATTATCATTTGTCAAATAAATTAAACCTGTATTAAAACACATTCAATACATTCAAATTCAACTAATAAATCATGCAAAGCAATGAAATGTCATAATTTATTAGTAACTTCAAAAGTTATACAATAAGATCAAACATGTTCTACGAAGAAAAAAGAAAATTATATAACAAAATAAGTTCAAACAAGTTCAACAAATAAAAAGAAAAAGCACAACTAATTAATGCTTAAGTATGTGCCATCACCATTCTTGTGATCCCTTTCATCTGCTTTACCTCGCGATGGTGCCTGTGGCACAAGATGTTGGCTCTCCTTTTCTGAATCTTTGCAGCTTTCCCATCTCTCTTTCAATTCAATTAGAAATCCTATGATACTGCAAAAAGAAGAATGACAATACTTCACTAAGTACCATGCCAAAAGACACAAGTTCAAGATGTACAGTGAAATAACTATGCATGACTTACTCATTGTGATAATTATGTAACTGAGGGTAGTATGTTCTCTTATTAGACTTCAGATGATTTCTAATAAGACATTTCTCATGGATAAATTGGTATGGCAAACAGGCGCATATTGTAGGAATAGATCATGGCAAAATAAAACCCATTCTAAGTTCCTAACTACCTATTGTACGTCATATCCACTTTAAAGTTGTATAGTCTCGTGACCCAAATCTAGGAATAGTTTCAATTCAAGTGGCTATAGAGAGTAAACAGTGTGATGTGAGAAAACTCAATGTCACATGCATAAGGAAAAAAAAAGCCAAGTACAAATAATTATTTCACCTGCAAAGAAAAAGATATTTTTCTTACCACGTGGGAAAAGCCAAGAAATTCTGGATCACGAATTTGGATATGGATGCTGACCACGAATGAGTTCAGTAACCACAAATGTGACTCCATAAATGTCCTGTCACGTTGAAAATACAAAAAAGTTAAGAGTAAGAATTCCCTCTTCAAAATAGGAGAAAATGTCAATAAGATACTAGGGACAATGGAAGGGCAAGGAGAAGGAGAAATATGTTTAGCCCACGAAAGAATATCTCAGCAATTGCAGTGTAGAGAATACATGTTAACAGAGAGATAAAGTTGTCAAAATATATATACTTCAGAAGCAGTCTTGCCACCCTTTATAGAGAAGAAATCGTGAGTCAACCAATTAAGGAGCAGAGATGGGTTAAGCACTATTTGAAATATTTAATATATAGTTACCCAACTTAAAAAATGAGTCACTGCCAATAGTTTGTAGTGTCTGCAACAAAATTGAGCCAAAAGATAGACAAAGTTGTTGTCAATTCCCATGAGACTACTAGCACTACTGTATGGTGATTTTTCCTACTTCTAAATAATGTTTATTGCTTAAGAAGCTAATTTGGAGAATCTCAAAAATACAACTTCATTTTATTGATATTGCAAAACTAAAGAAGTTTAATTGAATAATATCACCAACCTGCATATATATTAATATGTTTCATAGTGAATTTCCTAACTTGAAGAGACTTAAACCAGGACCAATAGTAACAACAACTATAGTGAGATCCCTCTCAGTCACATAAGCTTCATCGAGGGCTTCTTGCACAACCTATAATGAATAAGCAAAAAAGTTATGCCCATGTTAGTAATCGGACAAAAATAAGAAAGAAAGAAAGCTTGCAAGTTTGAACTTATTATATAACTCAAAAATGTGAAAGTGAAAGTCAACCACGTTGAGGAAGATTTCTCAAAGGCATCCAAAGAATATTCCCCAAACAAGACAAACTACAAAGGGCTCTCTTGCTTGGCCCAGCATTACTACCATGTTTTGGCCTACTCAAGATTATGATTACATTTTTCATATTTTATATAAAAGTCTGACTTTGACAAGTGATAAACCCCTCAACCCCACTCCAAAAGAGAGAAAGAGAAAGAGAAAGAGAAGCAAATCAAGAAAAATAATAATTCGCATAAAAATTAAATGGAAAAGGATTGTTAGACACTTATTAAGTGTAAAAAAAATGATTTCATCCCACAAAAACTTCAAAAAAAATATAAAGATTATCCTGTTATAGTAATATAATATACCTTACTCCTAATTTAAAATTGTTTCCTTTCACGTTATTAATTGCAAGCATAATTTAATAACCAATGACCCAAACTATCATTTTACTCTATATAAGTTGTCTATACACTTTTCACGAGTATATTAGATACCAAGTCATAATTGCCTAGATTCCGTGTAATACAAGCAGAAAAATGCTGGGAAAGGAATAAACAAATTAAAAAAAAATGACATAATAAAATATAAAAACAACCTGAAAGGATAAAAAGTAGGAGAAAAGCAATAAAAATAAAATAAAATAATCCAAAAAAATTGTCTTTTTTTTTTAAACTTGGTGTGTGGCAAAAGTCGGACTTGGCAGTAAATCAGTAAGCCTTGGAAGGGGGCAAAAACAAAAGTACCAGAAGCCATGCATTGCACAAATCAATCATATAAATTAATTTTGGAGAAAAACTCTTTTAATTTACAAATATGCTTGAGACATGATTATATAATTATATTAAACATTAATACCTTAATGAGAATAAAGGAATAGCTAAAAGTTTGATTTTATAAACACTCATACTCAAAATTTGCTAATTTTTTTTGGCTTTTTATTTTTTTTCCTGGGCAATCAAAGATGCAACACTGTTCAAGTCCAAGAAAAAATGGTCATATTTGGCAGCAATCCATAAATAAGCAAATCAATTCGGAGGACACTTTCCTAACCACTCTTTCCCCAAAGGAAAGAGTTCAAGATTCAGTAAATCATCACCAGTGTTGTCAATGGCACATGGAAACCATTAGTGGAGATATATAAATTAAGTTGAAAATACGAGATTACACAAATATAATATGAAATACAAATTACAAGTCAATCTTACTATGATGCTCATCTTTTTGTGTTTGTGGAGGGGTTGGTGGCTTGGTGCATCATCGGCTCCTCCATCCTTGTCTTGACTATATTATATTGGCATATGTATGAATCTCTCATTGACATTGAGAACGAGCTTGCAAGAGGCATAGGACAATGCAATGGGGTTTTCTACATTTCAGATGCACACAAAATATCCAATTAAGTCAAACCAGAAACTAAAAATTGAAAAGAGGGAGAAGATCACAAAAAGAATATTGAACATACTCTTCCTTCGACTTAATCCTGTGTACCAATATTAACCACTATGCACCCAATAGCCTATGGATTAAGAACCTATTTTGTGTTAGTAGCTCGCTCATCTATGGTCCTAGGAACAACAACATTAATTAGCTTGCTATAGTAGTAAAATTTACAATAAACACAATCTTTAGAAAAAAATATTTATAAAAAGAATTGAGCTCAGGTTGGGTCCAACACATCTACCAAAGGACTCCATCTTTTGCAAGATCAAACAAAGCATTTGTTGACAAATTAATCAGAAGAAACTGCTTCATGAATTTATCTTTTGTCAAGTAACTGTTAATATGTGTGAGTGTGATACCAGGTAACTCTAGATTCTATGAATTGATACCATAACCAAGAAATTATAACGTCAACTACAAGAAACAAGCCAAACCCAAAAAGTTATGGTAATCAACCGGAATGAAGAATGACAGAGCATGAAGTTCTTTCAAAAGTTTCAATAGGATAAAAGGATCCAACCTGTAAAATTGAAGCGAAGAACGAATGGATCAATCGCAACAAAATCAACTCAAAAATCTAGAACCTAGGGACAAAACTATAAGAAAGAACACAAGCAAGCAATCATAATGAAACCCTCTAGAATCCAGATCCAGAAAACGACATTAGATAGCAAAATCAAAGAAACACAACCAAAACCTAGAAAACTGATACAAGATCGAGTAGTATCCATGGTTTACTCTGCTGCCAACCCCAACACTACCGGGTAACCTTGCCTCCACCACCATCGACCATCGTCGCCGCCACCACAGTTCTAATTACCAATTGAAAGCAGCTTTCAAAATTGCATAGTTGCTTCTAGTTGCTGGCTACTATCATCCGACCAGACTCCAACAACCATTGAAGGAAGTGTCTTTAACTGCAACCATTTTTAGCAACTACCTATTATAGCACCTATCATATCCACGATCCAACCAGAGAGACATAAAACAAGCACACAACTTTAATCATCATGACCAAATGATCAAACACCAATTGTGCCTTTGAGGCATCATGAGGATCCAAAAACTGCACAAATGCAAATCCTCAAGGTTCTCCGCTTAAGGAAAAAATGGAGCTTCATTCTAAGACTGTTAAAAAAATTAGTGGTAGACACAGATTGTAGAATATGCTGACTAGTCAGAATTTGCATACCCATTAGCCACCTCAAATCACATTACTTAGTATAGCTTTCTTTAGGCATCTTATTATAGCTCTGAGACACGTACACAAAAGTGGATGCTAAATTTACTTTAGTCGCTAAAAATAAAATCCAAGCTTAGCAGCTGACCTTTTTCTTTACATCCTAGTAAAGGCAAGTGACTTGAAAATTCTTCAACATTTGTGTATTTATAAAAAGCACTTGAATTCAAAGCTCCCACAAACTAAAAAATCTCCTCATGAAGTCTTCAATTGGACAAGAATAAATCTTCCATCAAACTTCTATTGATTGTGTAATTATATAGTTTCTCTTCGTATGAACACTAACACAATTGGAGACCAATATGTTAGGCAATGATAAACAATGGGTAGATCTCCTCAAATATGGGGGTTGGGCTTGTTTTACTTCAATTTCAAACCAATATACCCAGTACTTCGACAAACCGGTCCAAAATTAATTCACAATCGGAAAGGTAATACTAAATTCCATTAAAAAAATTTGATTGAAATCAAAGCAAAAAACTCCCACCTAGTTTAAACACACAAAAATACAAAGAGGAAACACAAAAATAATTAACTATTCAATTACTCTCATCAATCTAAAAAAGTTCATCTGCAAATAGAAACATAAATACAATGTATAAGTCTTATCAACAAAAGACCAAACAGAAATAATTAACTATTCAATTACTCTCACCCTGAATAATAGTACTTTGGTGTGTAGACATCCCGGACAAGACCAAATCGCTCAAACGAAGCTTGAAGTTCCTCAGGTCTGCGAGCAACCAAAAATATAATCAAAAAAAAATAAAACAAAATCAAAAAATCAATGCGCACGAAATTCCAAAACAGAATTTTCTGATCAAGACACATCGAAAACCCTAATGATGAAGGTTCCAACGTTGAAACGAAGATACTCGTTGAGATTCATCTTGAACGTCGGAGTTACCAGACATTACAAAGACCCTAACGGTGAGGGTTCTGACATTGAAGAGAAGAAACTGCTTTTTCGGGTTGAACAAGAGTTGTTGGTGTTGCTCAGCAATGGCGGTGGAAGATGGGAAGCTCAAATGGTGGTGAATTGCAGAGAAAGCATGGTTGTGGCTGAGGAAAAGATTGAAGCATATGGCTATGGAAGCACGGTGGTGAATGTGAAGTGCAAGGTTATCTAGAATCGAGAGGGAAGCGAGAGCGAGACGTTAAGGGGATAGGAATGAGAAGAGAGGGTGAGGGAACGAGTATCAGACTTGGGTTATTTTTATTTTTACTGTTATGCTAACGAAGTAGATAGGGATTAGCTGGGGTCCCCAGCTAAATCAAAATTTACTCTAAAATATTTTTTAGCGAGGAATTTTTTCCCTCTTAGCTACGAAAATTAATTCAACTACGGAATTTTTGTAGTTAATTTGTTATTATTCAATTTTTTGTCCTTTATTTTATTATTTTAGTGTGAGATTGTTTTTCTTAATTATTCCATAGCTAATTAATTACATATTAGTTAGGAAAAATTTCTCTAGCTAAATTTTATATCAAATTTATTTTTTTCTTGTAGTATTTTTATGAAAAAAGTGTTTGGTCAAAAATCAATTAGACCAAATCAAAATAAACGGATTGTGATTAATTTGATTTGGTTTGATTTTTAAATTAAAACCAAATCAATCAGTTTTTATTATAAAAAATCAATTTTGTCAATTCAGATTACTTTTCCTATCAAAATCAAAGCAATCTGAATCGCAAAAACCCTAATTGATAAACATTTGTCATGCTGAGAAGAATTTACACAATATTTGATCCAAATGGAATGGGCCCAACTTTATTTTTAATTAATAAATAATTTATAATACATTATAACGAGCTCTTAAAAAAAACTATAAACTTAGCACCAAAAAACAAAACTATAAACTATACTTCATATATATGTGTGTGTAATAAACTCTTAAATTAGATTTAAAATGGTGGTCCACTTGATAATAAATGGGTGTTTTCTTCCTATCTTAAAATTAGATTCAAAATTAGATTAACACTTGTATGATGCATGTGATAATATTAAAAAATTATATTATTATAATAAATAATAATAAAAATTTATATGCTCAAAATTATTATTTAAATAAATTATAGTTAATCAAGTTTAAAATAATAATTTATTTGACAAAAATAAAATATAATATCATCAATCACATATTAGTGATACATTGAGATAATTATTGAGAAAAAATATAAAAAAATAAAATACTATCATAATAAGTATTGATATTTGCTTTAATAATCAGAATTCTTATAAGATTCATTATTAATTCATAAATTTTAACAAATATTAATTGAACCTAGCAAAGATAGAAGAAAAATAATCAAAGAAACAGTAAAAATATTTATTGTAAATAATTATGATTTTCTCATCAATAGTTATTTATTCAAATTTTATTAATTAAATTGTGTTAAAAAATTTGAGATCAAGAAAATTCAATCTTTGATGATTAATTGATTGATATTCATAATGATATTGAGTGATTCATGAAATTTATATTGATTGATTGATTTAAAAATAAAAATTAGACATAAATAATGTTTTAAAAATATAAAGACAATAATGTCAAACATAAATAATAAAAATAAAAATATAAAAATTAGCATAAAAAGAAACAATTAATATAAAAAAACTGAAATCTTGTATATCTTGCGTAATTGTTCAATTATAAATAATAGGAAAATTTATTAATAATCTGCTGACTTTGTATTTTTAAATTATAAGATGTATCATATTATTAAAATTTAATATTTAAGCTAATTAGGATAATTGTACCTTTTTGAAACTATTTAGTAATATTTTAAATAACTCTAAATTCTAAGTATTTAAAAATGAAATATGTTACAAAGAAAAATTAACAATAATAATAAGGTAACCTAAAATATGAAGATTATATTTAAATTTAGAATTTATTGTAATAAATAATAGTATATTAATAATGTAATTACAGTGATTATATGAATTTCATGTTTGAAATTGAAAATCAAAAGGTATACTAATAAATTATTCGTCGAAAAAAAATGCTAATAAATTAAATTAAAAAATAAGATGATATAAATTTTGATTTTTAAAATAACACATTTGCGTAATTTTCATTCGGTTCTTTACCATTAATAATTTTAATTTTGCAAAGTAAAAAATAAATACTATTTTTTTCAAAAGTTAAATAAATTCAAATCAACTATAATTGAATTTGAAATTTGAATTGGCTTTGTTAATTTTACTATTCAAAATTATTATTTATAATTATAATTAAAAAAAACCTGTCAAATTCAATTTCTAATATTAATTTTGTGAGCCATTAAAAAAGAGTTGATATCCACATTTGAAAAGAAATTAAATACATAAAAAAAAAATGCATTTATGATTGACATGAGATTAAAAATATAGGAGGAAAAAACTTAATGAATGAGTAACACATAGTATTGTTAGCGTTTGAATGGATTCTTTTTTATAATATTATATAGATTTCTAAGCATGACTACCCATACAACTTTACAACCACAACTAGCCACAAATAAATATATGATTGCATGAGTTTAAGTAGCCTCGCTAAAATTTTTTATGTCAAACTCAAATACAATTACATATATCTTTCTATGTTAATTCTAACAATTATGGTTTTATATATGCTCCATTCGTTCGAGGGATAAACCAATAAAGTTTGTATGATGTTAGGACTTTAATCTTTATTTTTTCTGTTTTCTTCCTGTTAGTCACTAATTTCGTTTCCTATTCAAGGATTTTGGTCATCCAAGAAACAAAAACAAAACCTTGATCGAGAAGCTGCTGAAAGTCTGAAACAGTGATTGGATGAATGGCAGGCTTCGTTGCCCTATTTCTTAATTATTGGCTTTAGGCAATTTGTCAGCATCACCCGCGAATTACGGGCTTCGCTTCTTATAATTCTGGCTTCTAGTTTTAGCTTGGTGCTTCTCTATGAATAGATTATTTTTCATCTTTATCTTATTTTTATCCTTCATCTTATCATCATGTATATTTTAAAACCGGTCCAACCTACATCAATTAACTTCTCTTGCTTTTATTTTATTATTGTTGAACTTGAAATTAAAACTTAAAAGTTGGAATTTAAAAATTAAATTCAAATGTTGAAAATTGACCTATTGATTAATTTTTATTGTGTTATTTACTTAAAATTTATATATAATTTATTTAATCTATTTCATATTTTAAATATATTTATCACATTACTATCCGGTTCAATACTGATTTAATTCGTTGAACAATCAACCATCAACCACTCTCTTATAGTTCTGGGATTAAACCAATTTTTAAGATATTGCCCCGGATTGTGACTTTTGTGGCAAATTTTTTGACACTAATTACATTGACCCAAATTTTTATTTAATGGAAGGGTTACAGAAAATACATCATAATTGCTATCCCCATTTGATTAAATCCCCGTACAGCATAGTGGCAAATTTTCTGAAACTCTAATCACGTTGACCCAAAGAAGTTCTCTTTAATGGAAGGGTCACAGAAAATACATCACCTTTGCTATTCCCATTTGATTATAAATTCCCATACTACATACTAACATCAAATTAAGAGGACAAGGAAAAACAATGGAGGGAAGGACACTACCATCAAGTGCGGTGACTCAGAATGGAGCACATCAAGGAACAGAATCATGGGATAGCCGATTCACAAGGTACCAAAACTATCAGGGTTATTGGATGGAACAGATGCGAGGTTCCCTGATGTTGGTAGCCACTGTCATTGCAACCATGACTTTCCAAATTTCCATAAACCCACCAGGGGGTGTTTGGCAAGCAGACACAGATAGCAATGGGGGTTGTGCTCCTGGTAAAAAGTGCAAAGCTGGTACTTCAGTGTTAGCCTTTGGTGATAGCAGCCAAAAGTTTATTTATGAAATTTTCATACTGTTGTGTACCGTATCTTTCTCGGCATCTCAGACCATAATCCTTTTGCTGATTTGTGGATTTTCCCTCAGTAACAGGGTGGTTATGTGGGTGCTCATAATAGCCATGTGCATCTCAGCATATTGCACAGCAGCAGCCTATGTTATTTCTATTTGGATGGTGATGCACCCACTTGACCAAACAGCTGCTCGAGCCGCCGTGGGTTATGTACTGTATTGGGTGGGCTTGGTTGTTTTGCTGTTTTTGGCACTCTTCTGCCGCCTTTTGTTTTGGCTACTGAAGAAGTTCTGCCGCCTTTTGTTTTGGCTACTGAAGAAGTGCCTATGCTGCTGCACGTCAAGCCACTGACAAAACCCAGTTGCGTAAAAGTAGATGCCCGATTGTGCTCACCTGCCTATACTGGCAGAATCTGAATTTGAAAGAAAAAAGTTCAGGTGGGTCTACTTGAACTTGGTTGAAATTAATAGCTATCAGCAATTGTGCATCAAACTTTTCTGTAAATATACAACTCCACGCCATTTGCTTATTGGGCTGGTGATGAAGTTGTAATATTGCGTATTTAAGTTTGGATCTAAAGGTAAGTCAATAAAGTCAATAGGAGTAGACTAGTCGTAAGAGATTTGAGTAATTTAGAAGAGATTATAAGTTCAACTAGTGTTGTCGCTGTAAAAAAAAAAAAAAACAGAAAAATAAACCGCTATGTGAAGTATTTCATGGAAAGGTGTGCATGTTTGGTTCTTTTGTATCTGTTTGAGAGAGTAATAGATCTAGTAGGCATTTATGAGAATAACTCTTTGTTCATAATTAATATGACCGAAGCATGAGTTGAGTTCTTTATCTTGACACTTAAAAGTTCATCAAGTTCTAATTGGGATTAAGCTGTACTCAAGAACCAAATTATAGTTGCAGAAGATAAGCAAATAAAAGAAAAACATGACAATCTTTGCATTTTATGGCCCTTTACACGTTTACGTAATTGAATTTTTACAGGAACTTTTATCTGAGTTTTTAATATTATAATAATTAACTTCTTTATGTGATTTTTCAAATAGAATAAAAACCTCCTCAAAAATCACATTCTATTGATTCATAACTTGCACTGCAATTGCAAGTGCTGCATGCATAGAGTTTGCATATATATAATTTTTGTAACTAAAATTCCGGAAGTTGGCCAACTAATTTCTCATTTGTTGTTCTTGGTACTTAAACAAGTGTCAGTTGTACATTGGTGCATAAGATCTAAAGTAGCCTAGGAAGAACACTTACGCCACACATGTTTAGCGCAAAGACATTTTTATGTATACTATATACAGGCTGTAAAATATTCTCACGTTAGTTACGTGATTCAGTTATACGAATTATTATTATTTTTCACTTTTAACTAGAAAATTTAATATTTTAATATTAGTAATTATTATTATATAAATAAATAAATAATAGAAGATAGAAGTAACCTAAATAACTAATGTAACCATAATTGTGAAAATTGGTCCGTAGACCGGTGAATCGGTCAAGTAATCGGTTTAGGTGACTAGTTAGATCGGGTATATCTCAAACTCGGTCTGACTCAATTAATTATTGATGAAACTCGGTGACCCAATTAGTTGAACTGGAACCGGCTGGGTCATTAAATTAAAAAAAAACTTTTTAAACTTTAAAAAATCATAACTTTTGATTCGTTTGTCTAATTTAAATTAGTTATATGTCCATTTCATATAACTTTTTGAGATTTATGTCATGATAGTCCTAATTAAAAAAAAACTTATTTTATGAATTATGAGTATTTTAATAAAAATATTAGGTTTTTTTATAAATTAAAGATTAAACTTTTTTTTCTTTAAATTAAAAATCATCTTTTTTATCAAAATAAAAATATTTTATTTATTTATAATAATAAATATCATCCTATGTAATATATATTTAAATATTTATTTAATTTTATATAATTTAAATAATAACTTACTAATTAAACTAAGAATTCATTAACTGAGTACCGAGTAAATTACGAGTAACTATGAATGTAGCACATGCTCCATGATATAATATAAGGAAAAAATTTCATACCAATTGTACCTGATGATATCTTTGCAGGGAATCGCATGTTGCTGTAGTCGCCATCTCACACACACAACGGAATGAGATGCGAATGCAATACTCCTTTGTTATGATGCTGATGCTAGTGACGACCCCACCTCGATGTTAGGACAATCATCCTCTACAAACCATCTAGGCTCTTATTGATAAACAGCCACTACTAATCTACCACGTAATCGGATGTCATGCATTTTCCCAATCTTTATGGTCTTTTCAGTTTTCTATTATTTATTTATTACTTGGGATCTGACAGGTAGAGGAAAAATCGAAAAAGCCCATAGATTCTCCTCATTTACATCAAAAGGATTGAAAAAAATCCATTTTACCTTGGGACTTTCTCCTTACTTAATCTCTGCCTAATTTTCTCCCTCAAATCAGTTATTTTTCTGAAGCTTTTATTTGAAATTACATACATTAATATTCCATTTTATAGGATAAATAGTTTTATAGCTGTACAAGATAAACAGACAAAAGAAAAAAAAATTGGCCATTTGGGACTTTTTTTGGTTATCCCTATGAAATATAACTTATATGATTTATGGGACTTCTAAAATATGAAACTTAATTTGTAAAACATGTAAGATTTATTAAAATAACCATGTGAATTGCATGTATATTAAAAAAAATCTAAATCCACATAAATTTATCAAAAAACCATGTGAATTGCATGTATATTATAAAAAATCTAAATACACATAATATCATATTAAGTAATGTTACATGTGTTCAAAAAAATATATTAAGTAATGTTATATAGTCATAAAAATTTGATAGACTTCTGTTAAAATTTGTCAAGATTAAAGGTTAATTATTAGATAAATTAAAATGGTAGGAATCACTCATCTATCTAAGAGTTAATACTAATCCAATTCATTTTGACAAAAATTATAATAAATTTTTTTTTGCTGTCTAATATTTTCCTATCACATTTCCAATCAAAGCTCAACCAAAAAAAAAACCTGTCCAATAAAAATATTCTAATAAAAGAATGCAAATTGTTTTCTCTTGCTCACTCCATTTAAATCTTTTAATTAAAGTTTCATGTAACACTTTTACTCTTGGTTCTATCTTGTTTTTTTGGCCCACTCTTCATTCTATCTAGTCTATTTCTAAATATTGTGGTGTTTTGGAAAGAATCATATCCTTTCTTTCTTTTGACTAAATTTTCAATTTAGATATAGCATTATTAACATTATTTTAGTACTTTTTTTTAATATTAATATTTAAAGTAATTTATCTAATATTTATTAATTATTATTTATATTTAATTAATATTTTAATATTTATTATAAAATTAATTATTAATAAATAATTAACAAATCACTCTTAATATCAAACTCATTAATACTACTCCCCATTACTCATATCTATTACATGGCATGATCTGATTTCCTGAATAAACGACTTACGAGGTGCGCAGCACAGGGGATCCAAACTGGAGCCAACAATGGATAAGGATTCCCACGTCTTGAGTTTTCTCGTACAACACGTCCCTCTGACAAACCAACAACAAAAACAAGTGCAACCTGACCCTAATCCATAACCGACACGTGTCAATTCCCACCCAGTATACCTTTTTCCTTCTCCCACCTCCATTTTCACCTTCGATTCCGGTTGCCCACCTCCTTCTCTTTCTCTCTCTGCATAGCATTAGAGCACTCTTTTTAGCGATGCTCTGAACTCTCTATATATAAGCGCTTCTCTGACGCTGATGGGTGGCTTCAATTTTCCGGCAAGGTTCGAACTTTCCGTCGCCGGCGCTGTCGTTGATGGGTTTTCCGGTATGATTTGGTTGCTATACCCTGTTTGTTGATATAGAAATGTTAGATCTATTCATCGTATCTCATGTTCGGTCCAAAACCTGGTTCCACAAGAGGAGAAAACCCACTTTCTTCCCTTAATTACCTTAATTCCTCGTGATATTTCCCTTCCAATTTCGTAACATATCTGATTGTGTTTCCGAATTGTACAGTTAGAATGTTTTATTTCCTTGATTTCCCATTTTCTTTTGCGGGGTTGCTAAGTTTGTACAGTTAGGGTTTTTGAAAGAAAAATCATATTTTGATTCTGGGTTTCTAGTGGATTTTTGTGGGGTTTGAGAAAGTGGCGAAAATGAGTTTGAGTGCGGCCGAGGAAGAATCTGGTCAAGAGGTTCATATCCCAGCTGAAATTGATTGGAAAATGCTTGATAAATCAAAGTTTTTCTTCCTTGGTGCTGCACTTTTCTCTGGGGTTTCGGCAACTTTGTACCCTGTTGTTGTGTTGAAGACACGGCAGCAAGTAGCTCAGTCCCAAGTTTCTTGCATCAAGACTGCATTTTCACTGATTAGGCATGAGGGCTTTCGAGCATTGTACCGTGGATTTGGGACTTCTTTGACAGGTACAATCCCAGCTAGAGCGCTTTATATGGCTGCCCTGGAGGTTACCAAGAGTAATGTAGGGACTGCTACAGTTAGGTTTGGGCTTGCTGAACCAACTGCTGCTGCAATTGCCAATGCAGCTGCAGGCTTGAGTGCAGCCATGGCAGCTCAACTTGTGTGGACCCCAGTTGATGTTGTAAGCCAGAGGTTGATGGTTCAAGGTGGTTGTCATTCGAGTAATCCTAAGGCCTCGGCTTTTCAATATATCAATGGGTTTGATGCCTTCAGGAAAATTCTAAACACAGATGGTCCCAGGGGCTTGTATAGGGGTTTTGGGATATCAATTTTGACCTATGCACCTTCAAATGCAGTTTGGTGGGCTTCATATTCTGTTGCACAAAGGTTGGTTTGGGGTGGAGTTGGATACTACTTGTGCAAGAAAGATGACGGGGGCAGTGATACTGCAGCTAATGCATTGAGGCCAGATTCAAAAACAGTAATGGCAGTTCAGGGAGTCAGTGCGGCAATGGCCGGTGGCATGTCTGCTTTAATTACCATGCCACTTGATACAATCAAGACAAGACTGCAGGTCTTGGATGGTGATGAGAATGGCCGTCGAGGACCAACAGTTATGCAGACAGTGAGAAGTTTAGTTAAGGAAGGTGGTTGGATGGCTTGTTACAGAGGATTGGGACCTCGATGGGCTTCAATGTCAATGTCTGCAACAACAATGATCACTACGTATGAGTTCCTAAAACGGCTTTCCACGAAGAATCAAGAGGTTTTGACATGATGAAGGATAGAATTTTAACAACAAAAAGAAAACAAAGAAAAGGAGAAGAGGTTTTTTCCTCTCTTCTATGCCTAAATTCTGTTCTTATCCTCTCTCAACTTGTCTGTGTTTTTCTTCTTTTTTGGCATGCCAGCATGACTGCTTGATCAATGTAAAGTCATTGCAGGCCATCGTATATAAATAAAAAATTTCTTCCAACACAACTATATTTCTTAGTCACCTATCACCATTGATATTATGCATATGCTTCATCTTGATTTGGGAGTTTGATTACGTAATTATTAACCACTCTGGTTTCAGAGTTGGATAGCCTCTAGCTTTCAAATTGATTAGCATCTAGCTGACTTAGTGACTCTGAAACCTAAAGATCCTGTGGAATTCAATATTGTATAGCCTGTAGTTTTGAAAGTGAATCTTGTCTGCCATATAATCTATTAAAGTCTTTTAAAACAAATTGTGAAGTTGAGTATAGCAGTCACTTATCAGCATTCGGATTCTTGTATGTATTTTTCTACTCATGTTTAGATTTATGCTAGTTAGTGGGATGTGAGAACATCAGAGTTTGGTTTGTTGTGGGTAACTTCAATTAAATGGTGGGGCTGCCATACATGTTGAGCGGGTGGACCTGGGAGTAAGAGTGCCATTTATTTAAGAAGTAAACTACATAGTGGCCCTGTAGCTATTTTGCAAATGTCGTTGTACTCTTTAGAATCTTGAACAGATTTAAGATTAATATTTTATTGAGGTTTAACCCTACAAGTTTTCATAAAAAAAGCTCTGCCTAGAAATCAGCGTTCGTTTCTATCCATGCGCTGTTTCAAAAACCTGCCATTTTAAATTAATTTAAAATCCTTGTGAGAAATTAGACATTTAAAATAAATTTGTGCTCAAATGAATTCATTTTTTTTTCTGTTTCGGGAGCGGGGTTTATTTTTGAGTTGAATTTAATTTTAATCCACTGTTAATGTAAAAAAAATTTATACTGTCATCTAATAATGTGTTGACACATCATTAAAAGAATTAAACTTTCTAGGTGGTTGTTGTGATAGGCAAATTCTCATGACTGGATGACAGTATAAATTTTTTTTACACTGATATCAAAATTAAACTCTTGAGTTTTGGTATAATAAAGTGATGAGTTTAATTTTGATCCACTCTTAGTGTAAATATTTTTTATACTGTCACCTAATTATGTATTATCAACTCATTAAAAGAGTTTGACTATTATAACAACTACCTCAAAAGTCTAACACTTTTAATGATGTGTCAGTACATGATTGGATGACAGTGTAAAATTTTTTTACACTGATAGTGGATTAAAATTAAATTCTAAAGTGATAGATTTTTGAATTTAATTTCTATCTACTATCAGTGTAAAGTTTCTTTACACGGTCATTCAATTATATGTTGACACATCATTAAAATAGTTGACTTTCTAAGCAGTAGTTGTGATAGTTAAACTCTTTTAATGATTTAACAATACATAATTGAATGAAAATATAAAATTTTTTTGCACTAATATTGAATAGAAGTTAAACTCTGGATTTTTTATAAGCAGTACCACGAATCCTACAAAGATAATAACAGGAGTAATATACTCGTTCATGTTCATGTGATGAGTAGTATTATGATATTATCTGTACCTTAGTTGCACACTTCTTTTTCTCGAGAGGCTGGCTTATCAAAAGAGCAACAGAGAAACTATGAGCCAGAAGACAACAGCCCAAATTCTATATCCTGTTTTGATGGTCATTAACTTTGCATAAAGCCAGTTTATGTAAGCCTTTATCCGAGTTGTCTTAACTCTTAAGTTAGTTGCAAACATCTTTTACACCTAGACACATGGAAACTTCTGATTTGAACTAATGCCTATATTGAACTTTCCTAAACTTTAATTAAACTTTTTTTCTTCGACAACTCAGATTCGCTACACTTTGCAGTTTAGGTATGCAAATATCATATCCCGTGTTCAGTTTTTTTTTTTTCTTTTTTTTGGGCGTGCTCAGGTGTTGTTTGATGGCACGAGTCTCCCTTAGTCTCTGTCTCTGTTTGTTTAGGCTTGCGTATGTTGTGTTCTATACTCTTATTATCTGCATCGAATCTGACTTGATGTGATGATAATCCCTAAATTTCTAAAGATTGCTTTGCTGATGTACTCACCCTTCCTCTTGCTCAAGTAAGGTTAGTTATATAACTTCTACACTTAAAATTATGCACAGCTACACGTTGCTTTGTCAATGTATAAATGGAACCACTCAAAAAAAATTTATTTAAATCTTATACAAACATTGATGCAGTCGTACACAGTTCTAAGGTTACAAATTGTGTAAATATCATTATTTCTAGTACCCGAAGTTGTTTCAGTGTGGGAGCTATATCCGCTCCTGTTGTTTATACGTAGCAGAACAGTAGCCTGTTTGCCATTTGGCTAATGGTGTCGTTTGGCATACTACGTTCTTCCTTGGTTTCCAGATTTGGGGAAGAGAAGACCAGTCTAATGGTGTCGTTTAGATGTCCTTCTCAATCACACTCCACAACTAAAAATTACACAACACCAACATTTTGTACACACCAAGATGCTGATGTGTGTCTTAAACGCAATTCCATATAAATGCCACATGAGCTGATTCCATTAGTGAGACTAACAGAGTTGGTCTTTAGAAAAACATTCGAACGATTTTGAAAGTTAACTAAGGGACTAAATTGAGGCAAAAAGTTAAAGACAAGATTGAAACAACACTTAGGTGGCCTTTGGTTCAAGGTTTAAAAAAACATTATCAGGAATAGCATGCTTAGGAATGATATTCCCAGGAATGGTATTCCTAGAAATGATGATTACTACCTTTGGTTAAATAACTTTTCCGGGAATGACTCCAACCGCTGGTGACAATAGCCGAAGTCGCTTGCAACCGTTAACCTTTGGCAACAATAGAGGGGGCTAGATTCCAATGACCAGGGCGGTAGTTGAAGTTGTCAAATTTCGGAGACCAGTGTGGTGGCTAAAGTCATCGATCGTTGTCAGCCGCCGCCGCTGACTTGCGATAGCTAGATTTTAGTGACTAGTGCGGTGGTCAAAGTCACCGATGGCAGCAGGGGTGGTTGGATTTCGGTGACTGGCACTGTGGCTGAAGTTGCCGGCGATCGTCAACTGGCGGCGATGATGGGGGTGGCTGGATTCCGATGATTGGCCGCCACAAACGGTGGTTGGTGGTGGCCGATGGCGGTCACCGACAATGACGTGACAGTTTGTGATTAATGACATGACGATAGAAGGGTAGATATTTTAGACATTTCACATAAAAAAAATATTCTCATGCAATGGGAATGTTGCTAACCCACCTCACCCTATGGGGATGGAAGTGTGAGAATGTTGGTTAAAAATCATTTCCGAGAATCATTTTTGGATCGGAATGTTTTTTCAAAACTTGTACTAAGCATGAGAATCCAACATTTTCATGTAAAGATTCTCAGGAATGAAAAAATAATCCGTGAACCAAACGCCCCGTTAGGGATAAAAATGTATACTAAAACCTAACACTTTATAATAAAAACATTTTAAATAAAACATTCTACTAATAATGATATATATGCATCAGAATAAGTCCTAAATCTTCTTGATTATAAAAAAATATACTATGTGACAAAAACATGTTTAAGATCATGCCAACAGATCATTCAAGACCATTAGCAATGAAAATTGGGAAATCAATCAAGCTTATGTCTTTCCTAGCCCAAAAACATGAAAGCTAATTTGTCTTTAGAGAAATTTTGTAGCTCTTGGCCTCAGCAAAAGGCCGGATTCACTTGTTGCCTTTAACACCCCCGCAGGAATAATACAAGATAAGATGCTAAAATGTACTATTCATTTGAGGTTCGTACCTCAACGAAAGATGTGCTATAATATGCTAAGGACTTAGATTTCCATAACAATTAGGTTGCAGGAGATCATGGTTTCAATCTCACCGGCCTTGTATGAACTATGAAGCATTTGCACCAGGTGAATCCAGTGTTGTATATAGCTAAAACAAGAGATTCGACTCCCATAAACATTAGCTTAGCCACTTTTTTCCATGGTGTAAAACTCAAATTATGATTAACTCCATTAAGGGAATAAATACTTACAAGCCGATCCAACAATATAGTAGAAATTCCCTAGTGAGAATGTATGCCTCCATCAGCTTTATAATCCCCCCCCCCCCCCAACCCACCCACCACAAAACAAAAGAAGACTAAATGTATGCGAAATGGCTGACACGGAAAGGAACTTTCTTTATGTCCAAAACTTCACTTCCATATTTGGGGTAGGGGTAGCAAACTAGCAACAATGACATACCTAGCGTAGAGTAGGTCCAGTAGACAAATTTAAATAAATTTCTCTATCATTACCCTAGTTTTCTCTAAAATTCAGGAAAATACTTCACTTTCCCAAGTCAACAATGCATAACCTACAGATTGATTAAACCCAAGAAGGCCATCAAGTGACTTGCAGCTGACAAAAACAAAACCAACACAGCAGAATCCTACAGGCTAGAAAAGAAACCTACATCTGTCAAACAGAAACTATCCAGTAACTGCAACATCTAGGAAGAAAAGCAGAATAACCAGATCAGCAAAGACTCCAACAAAGTTTGTCAATGATGGAACCTTGCTTATGTCAGGGACGAGCTCTTTTGTTACTGCATGATGGGCATTTGTATTGCTTGATATGCTCTGCCCTAGCAGGGGTGATCTTCACACATTTTCCATGGAACCACTTCTCGCAGATGTCACAGCAAATCCAGAATTCATCAGTGCCATAATGCTCACCGCATGCCCCACACAAGGTCTCTCCATGTTCATCTTCATCTTGCTCATCCAGTCCTTCATCCTCATCTTTTGCCTGCAATGCCTTTGACTGTCTACCCTGAGATTCTGGGGCTCGCTGCTCCACCAGCCAACAATTAGATGAGAACACAAACTAGCTGAGGAGTAAAACAGAGCCACAAATATGATAACACCACCTTAATATAAGTCAGATATTCCTATACCAGCCACACAACTTTGCAGTGCGTCTACAGTACCCAGTTTACATTCCATTTAAACCCTGACTTCAAACATAGACTTTAAAAACATTAATGTGATACCACTATCACATCCGAAAATTCGGTTGATGAAATTTCCACAATCTAGATGCAGAACTCAAAATAAATATAAAACGAAACCATGATAACGACGTATTCAGATCCTTTATTCTCCCTTTTCGTTTCCCCATTTCTTAAAGGGACGGGGGTGGTAGTTATAAGTCCAAATAGATCATTTATCCCTTCATGTCATGTTAAGTATACCTGTGAGGAACATTAGGTGTTGGGAGTTAATAAACAGTTCAATACTCATTTGTCTTCCATAACTCTTTTAAGACCAAATTTCATCTTACAAGTACAACAGCTTCCAAAAATTTACCAGTGCAACCAATTTTTTCGTCTTACTTAATTCATTTTTCTTTTAAATGTGTGAGCAAGGTCAAGGATAGAGTTCTTTCCTTTTCAATAAGCAAGGTCAAGGATAGAGTTATTGCTTTTATTTTTAACATTCATCTTAATGCTTGTAGTTCACACTAGTCTTCATATAAACTCTCATCTTGGCATGCACTCATGTCCATCCGCTTTTCTATGTTATTTTTATTTAGGGCATAGAAGAGAATACCACTAACCATAACTTCCTATATTTTAGGTTAAGGGTTATATCTTGGAGATAACATGATACTAAACTCCTACCTAAGGCATATATATAGATTAGATTTATAATCCTCTGATAATACCATCCAATTTGTTATCTTCTCAAGATGAATATATAGATTTAATACATATGTTATACATTTTTTCACCATTTTCATGACATTTCCAAAGTTTTTCTAATATTTCAAATTTTAGACTAAACTCCCCAGAAAAATAATTAACTCCATGACCTTGAGGACTTAATTTTAAAGAAGGTCTGTATCTACAAACAGCCAACACCTGAAAACCAACCTGTTTCACAGAGACAAGTATGTATGAACAAATATATTTATTTTTCAAGCATGGGTGTGAGGAGAAACATATTATTTACTGCTTTAGAGCTGGACTTAGATTTGCTGCCACTGTGGTTTGAAACTGAAGACTTCTCCTTAACTTGTTTCTTTGCTGCACCAGTAACAACTTCAAATATGGTTGGTAGTTCATTAATCATACTGAAAAGTCGTTTCCTGCATTACAAGTGACAAATCATGAGTGCATTGATGAATAAGAAATTTAAGGACAAGAAATCATTTGTATTATAGTGGTTTGTATGAAAAATAATACATGTTCTCCTGGCCTAAACGACTAAACATATCCAAAATTACCAAGTATCCAGAACAAATAGAGATTATTATATGGAGAAAGAAAGATCCAAATTTTATCATGAGATGAGTCAGTAGATATGAAAATGCTAAGCATATTCTTTTTCTCTTTTTTTATGGAAGAAAATGCTAAGCATGTTATTCTATGTATAGCAAGTATCAACATATTTGTGGCCAGGTTGGGCAACTGCTTCTACAAAAACAATAAGGGCCAACAATCATCAATGATTTAGAAGCATAAAAAGTTACAAATCAATTGAGATAAGAACAGATGCAGCTAACTATTACAAGGGAACAAATGCTCATACTAAGCAACAAGATCCTACTTGACGAGGAGAGGGAAAGAAAAAACAAACGAGAAAACCCTCAATGACCATGACTGAACCAATGTGATAAACCAGACGGGCAGGACCCCAACTGCTTCCTTATTGTCAACCATCTTGAGGTAATTTCTTTAAAAGTTAACTTCAGATAAGATTTATGCTGAGTATGAAATACCTGTCAGCTTTATCAAACCCAAATCTGGCTCCAAAATAGAAGGCAATAGCAAGTAACCATGCATCACTATGGACAGCAACTAAGGATAACCAGTCTTTTTCTTGCATGCCATCCCTAGCAAAGTTAATGCCCAGCACAGGCTCAGGAAGCTCTGGAGGAACTTCTTCAGCAGGCAAATTTACTTCCCACTGCTCACTAGGAAATCCGTATAAGCACAAATTCTCCTTCTCTGAAAGAATAAAGCAATTGACATATGAAACACAAACAAGGAATACAATGCCCAAAAAGAAAAGCAATATAATCTGGATAAAATAATTTGTAATTCTTTCTCTACGGTATTTTTCTTTGTGGCTAGAAGAACTGCATAATATCTTTCTTTCCAAAGAAAAATTGACTGCCAAGAGGGTTTTGAGAAGTATCAAGCATTCGATATTACCCTAGCTCTGCATACAAGAATGTCTATGGGAGAATGACAGGACAGGTGGGCAATGTAAATGTATTCCCCTTAAGGTCGGTCAATAACCAGATTTGATAATCACATTTTATAACAAAATAACCACTCACTGACCTAATGGGGAAAACATTGCACCATGCCAACCCCTAGTGTCAGTCTGCCATGGCCTATTGTATACTATATCCAAACTTTACAACATGCTTGAAAAATATCTGCAATTACATTTAATCATAGAAGGAAACATGTACTGCAATGCAAGTTATGGCTATTTTGACTGATGATTACAAGGAATGCAGTTCAAAATGCCCTGCATCAGTATTCAAAGCTACCAATCACATGATAGAGAACAGTTCATTTTCAATTGAAAAACATAACTAAGCTACAACTCAATAAGACATCACTAAGAACTTAGTATAAGAAAAGAAAAAGACATTGATAAGCTAGCTTAGTTGATGTTCCTTGATGCAAGACCTTAGAGAAGTGTAAAGCAATCACGAGAAGAAACGTGAAGAGGTTAAAATAGTAGTACCGGCATATAAGATTAATTGCAGTACATGTATCAAAGGAAAGTGTGGACAAGTAAAGTACTAGAGGAACTAACTGCAAACCCCAAAAAGCAATAATTAAATCTACATTTAGAGAGGGGGAAAAAATCCTTCAAACGTCATCATGAACCAACGGAATGACATTTATTAAATTTTAGAGAGGCTTCAGGTGCATTCTGCCATCTAGCAAGTTAAAAACCCATTGACTGTTCAAAAACACAAATAATGCGGCACACAAAGACTACGTGAAAAGGAGAGTGTAACTAACTAACCAGGATCACATTGATTGTAGAATTCTTCAACATCTGCAGCAGCATGACCAAGCAGAAAAAGTTAATCAGTATGAAAAAAGTTTGAGAACCTTCATGTACAGAAATTATATACTAATTTTATAACATAAATATAACAAGCTGAATGACGTATTCAAGTATTGTCTAGCCACAGATGAGATGGGAGTTATTGTCAGCATCAGTTTCATCCACATAGCAATGCTAAGGAATTTATAAAATTTGAAAGCCAAACCCATTTATAGGAGCTACAACGTTAATGCAAAGTAAAACTCTCATTATCTAAAACTTAAATAAAATAAAATAAAAATGTAACCATGCCAAATGATCAATATTAAGTTATAAAAATCATCACATTTTTTGAAGAAAAAATAAATAAATCAAAATTTCTCTGTTACACTCGTGAATATTACGGTTACGGATAATCTTCGATGCGTAGGAAACTAAGCCATGTTTACGAAAGTCCGAATTCAACACTCATTTGTGTGCACCCGTTAAGAAAATTTGAAAAATAAAATAATAATAATAATAATAATAATAATAATAACAATAACAATTTTGCATGCAAAGCAAAGCAGAATATATTAGTTGAATGGAAAAAGAGCGTTGAAAAGAGAATTGAAATTAAAAACAAAAAAAACAAAAAACAAAGGTGAAGAAGAATGAAGTGGTAATGGGAATACCGGTGGTAAGGGCTTTGATGAGGCCTGCTCGTCGACCCTTGAAATCCCTAAATACTTCTTCCACGGTGCGAGGATTATACTGTGCTCGCGCGTCCATTGCCTCCTTCTCCTCTCTCTCTCTCTCTCAGCCAAATCAGTGAAGAGAGAAGAAGGGAGTAGTAGAGTGAAAACGACGTCGTTTAGAGTGGGAGAGGAGGTTGAAGAAGGGAGTTTCTCTCTCTCCACTCCAGGTCCAGGTAGAGCTGCTGCTAGTGGTGGCTCTGCAATTTTACAAACTCCTTATGTGTCCTCAACTAGGATCCTCTCCCTTCAGATTTGCACACCATTTTGGTAACTCTCTCTCTCTCTCTCTCTCTTTTTGCAAGTTATCAATATTTTTATGAGTTGGTAAAGTATTTGTTATTTAAAATTTATAAAATATAACTTATAATAAATAAATGTTTGAAAACTAATTAAGGTAAAAAAAATAAAAGCAAAATATTGGAATAATCTCCTTACTAGACATGCAAATCATAATCGTTCCTTATAATGAATGACATAATCACAGTTTTTTACTAAAATATTGCCAACTAAAATTGAGGCATCTATCAACTTCTAAGAGTGACGTGTATGCCAACTAAGCTCCTAATTGACATGACAAATATTTGAATCATTTATCTCTAAGAAACATTATTATTAATTATTTGTTAACCAGCGTGTATTGATTAAAGAATTTAAATAAAATATATTAAATATAAAAGTAAAATATTTAATATTTAAAATTTTTAAAAAGTATTTAA
This sequence comes from Styphnolobium japonicum, assembly GCA_023212625.1. Taxonomy (NCBI): domain Eukaryota; kingdom Viridiplantae; phylum Streptophyta; class Magnoliopsida; order Fabales; family Fabaceae; genus Styphnolobium; species Styphnolobium japonicum. Next base: position 3,598,517 of record JALBWW010000007.1, on the reverse strand, counting down.
TATTTTTATTAAACAATTAAAAAAATATTAAGTACTTCTTAAATTGTCCAAGACACTAGTTAACAACACCTTTTAATTCTCATATTATTATAGTGAAACTGATATAAAAATATATAGTTAGATAATATAAAGACTTTAACATTAATAATCAATCAAAATTTATATTATTATATTATAAATAATTATATTTACAACATAGCTGTTATACTAGACACTTATACCAGAGTCTCAGCCACTCTGCACCGAGAAGTGACTTTTCCAAAACCTATACTTCCTTATTGTGGATGGGTTTGGTCAACATCTTTCATGGGCCAGTACTTATTTATATTTCTGTAAATTTCAGGTATATTGTGTCATCTGGTTAAATGTAGTTATCACTTTTTAGAGTACATTATTAAATTAGATTTTTAAAAATATAGATAATATTAATTTAATTTTTTAATAATTTTTTAAATTAAATTAGTCTTTAAATATTAATTTTTTTATATCAAATTATTTTTTTAAAATTATTTTTTAACATTAAATTAATATTTAAAAAAAATCAATTTGATATAAAAATTTATTAAAGGACTAATGTGACGTTCGTGAAATCTTTCAAAAAGGTTTACTCCTTTTTGTGCTTCCCCATTTTATGTCATGTCAAATGCTTCAAAGAGTTTCGTATCTTATTTATATTAGTGAGAGGTGATTTTGAGATTTTACATTATTTTAAAGATTTTCTTTTGGCATACCATAAGTATCTTCATATTTTTTTAGTGTGAGACTAATTCATTTTGAGTTGTTAAGCGATTACGATTATTAACCCTCCTAAGTTCTCACAAGATTCGAATCATTAACTTTCTCTTAGAGTCATAAATCGTTTATCACTCTGACCGACCACTTGTGAAGTGCGTTATTTTAAAAGATATTACCTTATTTCTAATAAGTCATTGTTAAATATTATTCTATTGATTCAAATTATGCCAAATATTGTTATATATGATTTTAGTTATGTATGATACTTTTAGATAATTTCTCAATTATTTTCATTATTTTTTATCCCATGGCTTGCATGAAAATATATAATAAGTGTATTAGTGTAAGTTTATACAAGTATCATTACTCTTAATTATATCTAAAAATAAATTTACATACTTCAAGAACATGATTAAAAGCAATTTTTAACAAAATCTAAATGAGATATGATATTTAGCTGTTATATAAAATAAATAAAAAAGGCGAAGTGAATAAATGTAGAATACAAGTTATTGATAAAATTGATGGCAAAAGTAAAACAACTCAATTTAGTTTGATAAACTAAATAAATTCTGGAGAGGGAAAAATCTTCCATCCAACTTTTTTTTATTATAAGAAAATGAAGATCATAACTTTACCTTTATTCTTTCCTTTTTTTTTCAATTTATTTTCACTCTTATCCCTTGCCAATATTAATTGAATGAGAGATAGAATTTAGAAAATGTACACAATCACAATCCTCTCCATTTCTAAAGTCAGTTTGCATGACTGAATCAACAAGTTAGGGAAGAGAGAATTACCTCCCAATCATTGTGTAACCCACAATCATGGAACTCTAAATTTCTCCAATAAATTATATAAGATTTACAAATCCAAAAATATTAAGTGAACAAATCACAGATATATAATTTAAATTGGTAGTCGATTCGGTTATAAAGTCAAGTCATCAGATTAGTAGTCTGACCGTTAATTTAGCGGTTGAGTCAAAAAAAATTTAAAAAAAATATTATATGAAAAAATACTCATATTTTTAATAAAATATAACTCATATTCAATATTTAAAGAATTTATAATTTAATATTACAATCCACTACAATAGAATAAAAAAACTTTAACCAACTAACAACACATACTTGTTTTTAACTAGCAAAAATAAAATCATTTTCCTCATGTTTTTATTAAACAAAAGGTAACATAAATCTAATAAAGTGCACTGAAATATTAATTTCTTATCAAATATTTTTTTAATTGAAAATTGGGTCAAGTGAGTTTGACCATTAATGAGAAAAAATATCACAAGTTCTGACAGACCAAAGAGAATGGTTCTTAGATTTCTTGATTAAACCGATGAAGCCGATCCATACAACTACGAACAAATGGCTAGTGGGGGAGGAGGGGGGGGGGGGGGGGAGAGGAGTTGGTAGGGAAGTGGAGCAAGGCACAATTGGAAAAAAGAGACGAGAGGTTGGAGGTCACCGGATAGACTTAAAAAGAGTTCATCTTAAACTTTGGAGAAGATACTATTATCTTAGCACCTTCATTATAACAACTTACTGGGTAAAACGCATATAATTTCCTACTTTGAGTAGTATTATAGGTGTTTAATTTACAGTAAGAAAATTTTTAAAAAAAAAGGTCCTTATTTAGTAAGAACTTTATTAAATACCTATGTTAAAGAATTATTTGAATCATGAGAATGAGACTTAAATCAATAATATTGTGAGGGAGCAAACCTGTGGGTTAAACCTTAAAATTATATAAAAATATTATTCATTGTGAATTTGATGTCATTTCATTTAAGTATGCAAGACTCAAGCACGTTAAATTATTGTGTGATTTAATTGTGATGTTTTTTCTAATTACAAAGTATTTATGAAAGTATGTGAATTTAGTAGATTCCCAACACAATCTGCTATTCATCATAATACCAAGTCCATATTCTGGTTAGATATTTCAATGAATAACTATCCACCAAATGTGTATCAATACCACAAAAACCAAACCAAAAAATAGAAGGATATCAAGGGACCTAACAGAATTGATTTTAGTAAAGATATCAAGGGTAGCCAATATCGAAGGAACTTTCTTCCCCTAAAATAAAGCATCAGCTGATCAGCATATAAGGTCACTCAGACATCGATATTTGAAGCCATTTGCATTTCAACAAGACATTTTGCAATATGACATCACGCAGAAATATTGTTTTTGACAAGTCAGTTTAAAATGTGCTTCTTTGCCCAAACACTGGGCTACATAATATCTAGCAAATGTTCATATCATTGTTCCTGGAATTAACATAAACACCAGTAACACATAATATAAATGAGCCAAGGATGACTTCCCAATGGAACACAAGCAGTCATCTTCTCCAAATGAATTCTGAAGAATAACTGCAATGATGTGCCATATAAGTATGTCACATGAGGACAGATAGACGGTGTTGATTCCCAACACCACCCATATCAGCTGAGTAACCCTGCATATTCCTTCCAATGTGAGAAGGGTAATCACATAATCTGAAGTCTGACTCCTGTTGCTGGAAGATGTCATCACTATTAGATGCACTTGTAACATCAGAACAGGTGGCGGTGGAAGCACCATCTCTGTAGTTTTCTACCTGATGCACTTTAGATTCCAACATATTTCCACTCAGATTCAACTGAGAACCATCTAGACCATGGTTTGCTGAAGTAAGCTTTGATTCTTGGAGATTTTTGATATTGAGAAAGCGTCCACCAGAACCTCTAGCTCTCTTCAATGCATGAAGATGACGGGACTCGTGAAGATATGGCTGCAGAAAAATATTCAGTGTGGTTAAGAGAAATTGATCTTAGAGAGGAGAGGAAACAAAAATGCACTTACTTTTCGATCTTTGATGAGTTTGTTCTGTGCTTCAAGTTTTGCACGATACTGTCTACGCCTCAGAATAGCATGGTACTGCTTTGCATTCACATATATGGGTTCTTCGGTAAGATCAAGTGGCAGAGGAATTCGAACAGGAGTGGTTGCCATTAGCTGGGCTGGCAGAATCTGGTCAGATTTTTATGGCATATATTTCAGAATTCGGTGATAGACAGAATTCATTTTGGTGCTATAAGCCTAACCCACTAGAAGTTTCATGGCTTTATGTAACTTTTTTAGGTCATTAATTAATTTAGAGAACAAATACATCATATGAGAATCCAAAGAGTTGAAACTTGACAGTACCCATATTATTGATAGAAAGCCCACTTTCTTTTTTCATCAACTAAGGAAAAAGTTAACAAGAATAACCATGCTGTCTTATAAATATTGCATCTCTAATTATTAAAAATTTATATAATAAAGAAAATCTTGGGTCAAAGATAAGAAACAAGCTCCCCACCATAAAAAAATATTTTAATAAATAATAAAAGCAATGTAAGAATAAGAACAAAGGAGATGCAAAGGACAAACTAAGAAACATTTTTAAATGGAAAGATACTTCACAAAACCTACTTTATGAAGAATGAGAATCTGTAAGGCTGGCAAATTATCTGTAGCACAACAAATTGTAAAAATTAATTAAGCACGGATGACTGGCTGAAAAGATTCCCAAGGCTGTATAAATTGAACAACTACACAGAGTATGGACTGTGGAATCTTGAATGATTCATTTAAAGAAGCATAATAAAGTCATAAAAAGGATTCAACCACGTCAGCATTTATTCCTAACATATATTTGGAAGTCTCTCAAAAGGCTTTGAACAGGATTCATGCCATTTCAAAGGAAACTATATATAATAAGAATAGCATGCTTTCCTAGAAAGGCTTTCACCCTATTTCTAAGTCAATTACATAACAAAGCCTAAGCCATTCTCAACAAAATCAGAAGAAAAAAATAGCATCCTACCAACTTACTCAGAACTAGAAGGTGGAACAATCATCATAGTGATAACCTCATATATCATATTTGAACAAAATACTTTCGAAAGAAACCATAAATCTGATGCCATAAGTCTTTCATACAATTATTTTTTAACTTTTTTTTTCTGGTGAATCTCAATATACTGGAGACAAGGTGACACAAATAGACAATAATGAAGAAGAAATGAATAGACTCTTATATCTTACATTAGAATGTGGTCCATATGCAGCAGCTAGTAGGCCACTAAAGCATGGCTCGGCATGGTGGAATGCAATATGAGCCTGAAACGCAAATTATAAGAAAAAGATCTGCATATATCTTCCATCCACCAAACACAAGCATATATCTACTTACAAGTGATTGGTTGTGACCCAGTTGTGAAGGAGGGAAGGCAAAACCCTGACTCCCCACAGATGAGCTGATGAGACCTCCCACACTCTTTCCCTCAGTTCTGCTAAGTGTTGAACAAGCAGAAGAATTGCTATACTGGATAGAAATTTGACCTAGTATCCAAATCCGAGCAAATACTCATCACTATGGATTATGAAGTAACAAGCGTTTTCTGATACTGATCAAGCTATCTAAGATCAATTCCAACTTTTGAAAGAAAAAAATGTATTATATTGATCAATATCATTATTATCCGATAGCCAATGCTAAATGAGGAGATATTACTTAACAATTGAATCATAATCATATATTTTCATTACTTCATTTATTTTCTTTTACCATACTGCTGCAGCTTCACAATATAAAAGATATACACCTATAGCAGAAAGAAATAACAAAAACCAGTCGATAAGCACAAAAATTCAGAATTACAGATATAGACAGGATTTCAATCCAAACACCTGATTGTGCTGAACCGACTTCGGGAAAAGATTGACCAATCGATTGAGTTGAAGATGAATCCTGGTCTTGAAATAGAAAACTCAGTGGCTTAGTCTTATGACATTGTTGTGGAAGAACACCCATTTTCAAGGTCAGACTTTTGGACATGGATGATTGTTGTACATCAGATTCAGAAGAAGTTCCCCATGACGAGCATCCAAGAACATAGGGGGATGTTAAATGAGCAGAACATAGACCAGATTCTTTCTCACATAAACACTTCACTGTTTACCTGTTAGAATAGATTCACTTACCTTAAAAAAATGAGATGGGAAACCTGGATTTAGCTACAACTTCCTCAATCAACAGCAACCATTACCCAGTGTAATATACCTACCAGATTGTTGTCACAGTTATTAATAGCAACCAAAATATGCAAAGCCACAACCAATTGCAGGGACATTGAGAGTTTGGAATAACGTAAGCATACCAAAGTCAATTTCTACATGCACCTATAAATAGGACAAACAAGTTCAGGTAGCAATTAGTTTAAAAGCAACATAGAGTCATTGTGTATGGGCACACATCCTTGCATGTGCGCTTGTGCATGTGTATTTTCAGAAAACACACTCATGCTAGTGTATTGGAGAAGAGATATTTATGGGAGAGAAAACCATTATCTACATGTAACTGACTGGAAAACAAAGAAACCAGACAATATGAAGTAGTGTATACAGAAGCTCCTATAAGATACTTGTAAAGAGTTGACATAGACGGTCAGAAAAACCACTGGCTAACATTCCAACATTTGGATCAACTTATCCTGTGTTAACCATGACACTGAATTGCCCTATAGAGAACCACATGCACCCACAAGTGGGACGGAGTGGTAAGCGACTTACGATCCTAGGAAGAGGCCATAGGTTCAAATCCTAGGAGACACCATTGTTGGGAGAGCTAATAACCATAATAGCGGATTAGCCAAAGGGTGTGGGGATACCTCTGTTATACACTAAAAAAAGATAACCACATGCAATATTTTAAGCAAATAATATGTAGTATTGGTCAACTAAACCAAGAAGCAATTTGCATGATATAGAGGTTATTATCGGTTGAAGTACTCCTGGTACTCTTCAATTTAATCACCAGCCATCTGTCAAGTTAAAGCACAGATGAAGAAAATGTTTCCACACACAACTTAAGTTCTTCAAAATTCCTTCTTTCTATTTATTTCCCTTTTCCCTGGACTTCCCTTCTCTAAAATGAAATGGGAGCATGGAATGTGGACTTCATTCAATTACAAAGGTCGACCAATAATAAGGAAGTTAATAAATTTCTTTGAAAAACATTTTAGGAATCATTTACAAGCTTATAACCTTAAGAAAGCAATCAAACAAACGACAAAATGAATCAACACAATGGAATAGATATAGAATGCATGTGAACCTTTCAATTTTTTTTTAAAAAAAATTCCCATGACCTTAAAAGAAGAAAAAAAAAGACGAAAAAACGGGGTGAGGATTCAAATGAAAACGAATTCCTCCTTTTAAGTTTAAGGCTTTTAACATCATAAAAGCCAAGCCAAAATCTGAAAGCTTTTCTAAAATGGTTAATTCCCCAGAATATTCAGAGACAAGAAACATAATCATCGCCCAAAACAAGAATAACGTGTCGACCATCCGCAATTAGAAGTCTTAGCCATAACAAGAAAGCCCACTATCTATGATCAGCTCCATCATCTTAAGCTCCAAATGCCACCTTTTTATAGATCACTACCATACCATAAAATCCCAAGTAAAAAAAATAGACGAAAACAGAGCAAAACAAGTTCCAAAAAAATGAGAGAGAAACCTTGGAAATTCGGTGAATTAGTGAGGAACAAGAAATGGGTTTTGCTACTAACCAGAACATGTGCATGTACTAAGCTTAGAAGAAACTCGCACTCTCAAACTCAAACTCAAACTCAAACTCAAAACTCAAACTTAAACTAAAACTGAAACTGATAACCCACTTTGCACCATGACTCACTCTTTCACTTGTGTATGGTCTCTTGGCTTTGGTGCCAAGTCTTGATCCTTGAAGGGACGTCTCCTAAAAGCGATGGACTCTTGCTCTGCTGCATTAACACACACCAAGTGCACTCTATCACCACCCCACCAGCTACCTTCCCACCTTTCTCAATTCTCCATTATATTATATTATATTAAACAGAAAAAAAAAAAAGAGTTAAGAATCCAATTTTTTTTTAAAACTTTTGATCATATCATATCACATCTGATAAAAAAAAAAAAAAAGATATTTTTATGTGATGCATTTCATTTTGTCGTTTTGTGGATTTATATTTGGTTTTAAATTTGAGTAATTCAACCTCTCACATTCTGATGCATCCTAGTCATAGGCTTCTGTGTTCGCCTTAAATACCTTCGACGACCCTAAATTTTCTCCTCATCCACGCGCTTCCAAAGAGCGTTTTATGTACCTTTCCTATTCTTATTAATCTAATCCTTCTAAAACACAATTTAAAAAGAATTTAATTTAATTTTAATTTATTATTATTAATGTAAAATGTTATTGATGTTGATACTAATTAATTTAAAAATAATAATTTTTCTATAAGTAGTCTGTAGGTGATATAATTTTTTTAAAATTCTTATATATTTTTTATGTGACTGAATATCAACTAGGTTTAACCTAAATTTTTTTAAATGAATAAAATTATTTACATTTCTCACATTAAACTTATTATTTTATAAATTCTATTTCTCATGATTCATGAACCATATTCTTGTCTCATGAAGCTAAGTCAAACGAACTTTAAGCACATAACATGATGAATGTTAATACCTGTACAGTATTAAATATTGGCTGTTGCAATAACTTCTCATACAAATACAACCTCCAGCGTCGGAATGAAGCATGTGGCAAATGTCGATCATTAGTTCAAACGAATCTAATGTCTTACATCGATTTTTTTTTAAATAATATTAAAAATTTGCTATCATAATTACAATTTTAATTATAATATCTAAGCATGCTTACCACTCAAGGGAAGTTCATATCAATGTCCAAAGCTAATTATAATAAATATATTGAACCAATTCTAACGGTTGAACATCATATAAAAAATCTAACGGCTGAAAAGGATTGTTCTATATTTTATTATGTATTTATTAAACAATTTCAATATTGAAATTATATTATTATTTGTATTAACTGACTAGTTAGTAAAAAATAACCTCTTAAGTCATGTTTTATTTGTTCTCCTTTTCCTAAATTTTCCGTCGTAATGAAAGAGGAATTCAACTTCCAATCCTCACAATGTTCTTGAAAATTTATTAACTAAACTAACTGAAACATTTTTTTAAGGGCTAAATCTTTTTAAGTTTTTAAAAGATAATAACAAGTTCTAAAAGAGAGTAGTCAATGTCTGCCTCACTTTGTTCAGCTTCATGTGTGACACTCGCAGCTTACCATAAAAGGACTTAGTTCTCACCCAAAAAAGGGAGGACTTAGTGAACTATATGAAAGAAAGAAGACATGAGTCACTTGTATGAAGCGAAAGAAACAGTATGTTGCCAAAGCCTTGGTTCAAGACTTCATCAAGTGGCGCAAAATTTTCCATTGCACCAACAAACAAGAAGATATGTTTCTTCGTATAAATAAAAGGATTATCCTGGTACTCTCTTTTTTTTTTCCTTAAGTTCTAATACTCATAATGAATTATTAAATATTTATTAGTTATTTATATTTAATTAATTTTTAAATATTTATTATGAAATTAACAATCAATAAATGATTGACAATTTATTCTTAGAAACCAAACTCATCAAAATACATAGCAACTCTCATAATTGAAACATATCAACACCTCATTTTACAAACATGAATAATCATTGAATGTTTCTTTGTTAGTGAACTATGAAAGAAAGAAGACATGATTTAATTTGTTGACCAAAAAGTCAAAGAAAAAAAAGGCCCAAGAAACATAATAAAACATGCTCTTGACATCATCCACATAAGTGGTTTAAGTGGTAAGTAAACTTAAATTCAGCAATTGACGAACCTTTACAATATTGAAAATTCGAGCTCGCAAGAAAATATTTATGGAGATGAACAATCTCAATATCCTAAATGGGACTAGTCTACCAAAAGAAAAAATACTCCTTAACATCTTGATGATTGAAATGCAAATCATATTTCGGATAGACATGAATATAGGTCATTTATTTTATTTTTATAAAGTCATCCTTATTGAATGATAAATTCTTATGTATAATATTGTATTAAAAAAAACTAGAATGAAGAACAATACCCGGCATCCCCCAACCAAATTTCATATTGATTCTGGTTTCTGGCTTCCTCTTCAAACCTTGGCAAACCCTCAGTGCAATATTCTATGCTATAGTACCAAACACAATTAAAAAGTTACAATAAATATTAATTTGGATTATAAGGATAGAAGTTTGGCATCTCCACGAAGCAAAGAAAGAAAAAATAACAATGACGGCCTCATAAGAGTTGGCAGCGAATCATCATGTCCTATATATATATATATATGTATGTATATAGTACATGAGTTTAGGTAGTTATAAAGGATTATGATAGGATTTGGATGTCATATACTTAAAAACTGAAACAATTTTTTTAATTTTATTTATTGGAGGTGGTTGTCCTTTTCAGTTCCACGTCAAACTATTTTGGTTTTCTTTACCTCGTACATCATCATGCAGCTCGGATGCATATGGCTGCCGTTAACGAAAAACAACTACTACTTGTTATGTTCAACTAAAATAAATCAAGAAAATGACATTTTCTACACCGCACATTATATTATGTGATTTAAAAATAAGAAGCATATTCGACTCATATGAATGGTGACAAGTGGAAGGCATGATCTATCGAGTTTAACTTTTTCGTGTCAACTTCCACAAGGAAAAATGAGATATGCTATTTCATATTTCAATTCAAATTCTCGTTTTTATTTTCAAATCAGCAACACAATACCCGTACATTATAAAATGAGGACACTGCTTGATCGACCACCCAGAAATTGACCTCGCCAACTTCATCCAAGGGCTTAATCCCAATCATGTTTGAAGTATTATTTAAACACTCATTTCCCGTGTACTTATAAGAGTAATTTATAAACAAAGGGTTGCTAAAGAATTAATCCATTTGGACATGGTGCATAACTTGATAACAAGAATCGAAAGCAAGCCAATGTCTTAACTACAACTTCTCAAATTATTAAATCATTAAATGCAAATAAGAAATTTACTCGTAACTAACTGATAGACAACAACCCAATGGCTGTAGACATGACTAAGGGTCAAAAGAATGGGTAGTAATCAAACTCAAGAAGACACATAAAAGTAAATGTTGCATAAAAAGGTATCAGAGTTAAGCTACTACATGACCAAAAACTGAGAAACCCCAAAAGATGTATGGGTTAATACAAGGTCATAAAATTATATCCTAGAATGAGCCAGCTTGCCAGGAAATTATCAACCTTTATGGGAATCCTCCCATATGCTGCAGACATCCTCGTCATTTAAAACTCTTTAAGCCATCCACCGAGTTTATTCTTTTCAGGCAAGGAGTGGACTTGCCAAGAATGCAGTCAGTCCAGTCGTCAATAATCACGTCCCTTATATGGCGTTTCCTGTAATTTACCAAACTGAGAAGATTGAGTTCCCAGAAAATTGGGCATAAAAGTAGCCCGAAAGTATATAATGATAGCTAAGATTGTTCAAATTCAGATCAGATGCCCAAATGAATAAAAGTCCAGCTCCACCATCATTACAATGAATACCCAACATGCATGATATACATCAGCATATATTTAGTTATTGCCGTAGCTGATTTTATCATTTATCTTCCCACAATTCTAAAGACAGCAGAGGTGGGATACATAAAATTACAGCATAAACATATGATGTCTTCTAACCAGAGTAAAGGAAAAGCCGAAAAAGGAAATTAAATATAAACATTTTTCAACAAAAAACTACCACAAAAAAAAAGGCTTTTTGGCCAAAGTACAGTAGATTATGAGACAAATTACCGAAATGCCACTCATTTGAAACATATTACCAGCATACTGTCATTTTTGACACGTGTATCACGCCAACACGGGTGGCGTGATATACACAAAACCGGAAAAAAAATAATAGATTAATACAACAAAACTTATATAACCAAAGTCAAAACTTTGAAAAGCCATAACTTTTGACTCGTTTGTCCGATTTAGACGCATTTTATATCGATTCCATATAACTTTTCGAGACCGAGTGCAACGCAAACTGCTGTAGGCGGTTTGGTCCACCGGAATTCCAAAAAACCCTTTATTTTGCAAGTTATGAAGCTTTTTATGAAAATTATATGGGTATTTCATAAAATCAAGGTTAAACTCATTTTTTCCTTATAATAAAAATGAAAAGGAAAGGTTTATAAAAATGAAAAGGAAAAAATTAAATTTTTATTATAAGGAAAAAATGAGTTTAACCTTGATTTTATGAAATACCCATATAATTTTCATAAAAAGCTTCATAACTTACAAAATAAAGGGTTTTTTGGAATTCCGGTGGACCAAACCGCCTACGGCGGTTTGCGTTGCACTCGGCCTTGAAAAGTTATATGGAATCGATATAAGATGCGTCTAAATCGAACAAACGAGTCAAAAGTTATGGCTTTTCAAAGTTTTGACTTTGGTTATATAAGTTTTGTTGTATTAATATATTATTTTTTTTCCGGTTTTGTGTATATCACGCCACCCGTGTTGGCGTGATACACGTCATCACGCCAACACGAGTGGCGTGATACATGTCATCACGCCAACACAGGTGGCGTGATGTCGTGTATCACGCCACTCGTGTTGGCGCGATGACGTGTATCACGCCACCCGTGTTGGCGTGATACACGTGGCAAAAACGACAGTATACTGGTAATATGTTTCAAATGAGTGGCATTTCGGTAATTTGTCTCTTAATCTACTAACGTTGGCCAAATTGCCAAAAAAAAAACCTAAAAACAAATTATGAGCAAAATATGAGTCCTTACAGGTAGGTAACTTGGCACGTATAAAACTTGCCTAGGATGACCAAGAAGCTGTCCATACTGCAATTAAATTAATAATATTAAGTAATTACCCTAAAGCATCAATATTCACATAACAGTCGCCAATGAGAAACTACAACTGATATCCCACCTGTGGCCCATTTGGATGAAAATATGCTTGGGATGGCATTTGTGCTACCTGTGGATTATATAACATAGGTTGTGGCCCAGAAAAAGTAGGTCCAATCTGCACACCATATGCAACATAATCAAGGTCGTAAACAGAAACATGTCAGATTATTTTTAGACCTTACTAAATACTAAGCGCATCCCCAGAATATCAAAATAAAAGTCCCCTATCAGCAAAATGAGGCATTTATCTTAATGTAAACTAGTTAGCAACCAGAAATTTTCAACAAACCTAAAACACAATAAGATTAAAAATATCTTTCCATGGAATACTTACTCCAATACCCATGGGCATGCCTGGCATATTTGGTACAGTAGTTACATTAGTTGGGAAATAAAAGGAACCATCAGACACTGGGGAGGGAGGCCTGACAGGTGTTTGAGATGGAATAAAACTCTTTGCATTAGGGTTGAGCTTGAATTCCTGACAACAGCGAAGGGAAAACAAAAAGGGGGAGATCAGAGATATAAATCAGTAATATAAAAGACCAAAATTTGTAAGTGCAATTTTCCTATTTTAAAATGTTAATCTTGAACTCACACACCTTGGCATTGGGATTCAGAGTCGATTTTTCAGAAGATAATGAACCAACTGAAGAACTAGGTGATAGACCAGGACCAGAAGATGCTGCGACACATCCCACACGTTCTGAACCAGATGATGTAGAACTACCTGGCCTTCCACGTGAATTTACAGTCTTTGTTTCCCCATTAGCTTTGCCAGATGCTGAACCCCCAGTCAACTCACCAGGTGACCCTGTCTTTTCACGAGTCTTTGATAAAATATGAGTAGAAGGGGCACTGGAGGTGGCATTAGAAGATAATCCCCCTTTATCAGAGCCATCTTTCTTCAAGTTGAGTGGTGACTGTAAATCTGCACAAAAAATTGCTAAGATCAGAGGAATACATATATAATGAAAGAATCAACCACTAAAATGAAATTTCAAATGTAGGTGAGAGCTGCCATTCAAAAGCACTATTGAGTACTGACAGAAAGCTTCTGTACTTCCTTTATTATGAACAGAATAATCACTTAAATGAGATTGGTTTAGTTTCATCCACATTTGTTTCAGGCATAATGCTTTTGATCTACTAAATTCACAGGGACTGAGAAAGAAATTTCACAAACCCTCAGATTTTGACAGCTGGACATCCTCAGCTTGCTGCATCAATTAAAGAAAAAAAGGGATTTAGGAGTGTCAGAACTAACAGCAATCTCATGCAAGGTATTTATGTAGACATGAGTATGAGTGTTGTAACACTGAAACTTCAACTCACTGTCTGATCTTCTTCTGTGGTATTACCATTGGCTCCATGTAGATCATTAACCGAGTTCTCCTGATTCCTGGAAGTTTGTTGGATTTTAGAATTCATAATAAAGTTGATATTTATGTTTTTATGTTCTGAAAAGCCACCCATGGGGAAAAGAATACAAATCATTACAGTGGAAACAAGTAATTAAATACAGAAAAGCAAAAGTCAACAAACACCTGCTTTCCCCATCCGTAGATGAGTAACTTTTGGCAGAGAGTTCAGACACTAACTGCTTAGCATGATCATTAGAACCAGAGCGGCTCAAATCCACACCAGTACTTGACTGATACGACTGTGGGTGATCCTGCATATGAAAGTAAAATGAAATATCATGCTGAATTTAGGAAGTAAAATAATTACTTTATAAGAGAGGAGGGAGGAGAAAGCAAAAGCTTGGACCAGAAGGAACATTTTATAAAAATCTTATATTTGGACACAACTGATTTATAATTCTTAGTGCTATGTTTAGATGTTAAAGCTACACTACTTTCAAAAGCATATGAAGGCTCAAACTCTTTAGCACACTTTCAACCAGAATTATTCATGAAAATATCACAACTCCTACAAATAGTCATATGCTACCTGCTTATTGGTTAATATTTCTAATAGTGTTGTCAGAAGTACCAGACCGGACGGTCCGTGAATCGGACACTTAATGGTTATGGTTCAGTCTTATAACCGATTTCACGGTCAGACCACTTTGAAACAGTCAAAACCAGTCAAAATTCAATTGAACCGACCAACCATTAAATTTTTTTTCATATAAAAAACTCTATTTCATAAATGTTTTTTTATATATTTTATATTGTTGCATGTTGATTATTTTTATGATGTCATCCGGTTTGACCAGCTGGTTTAAACAGTATGTCTAAAGGATATTTTACCATATTACTACCAGCACAAGTAGTTTTATCCGTGACAGAGTCCCTAAATTCAAAACATCGAACACTCCCCCTCCACTGGGCCAGAATTTAAGGCATTAACACATACCCAGTATTGAATTTACGATTAAACAGTTTTCCCACATTAACACCAAGATGTTGGTGGGGGTGAAAAGGGGGGGGGGGGTAATAACCTTCACAAATCTAGTAGTTTTTTTAAGTCATTAATCAGAATCTTCTACATGATTTATCTATTGCAATAGAAGAGAGATATAATAGAAACTATTTTTGTCCCTCATAAAGTGAATGAGCACTTCTGCATGGACAACTGTGAACTAAAGGCACCAAGAAGCAAATGCCAGCCAAATTAGTTTGTCTCACTCACTCATAATTTGAAGTCAAGAAAAATAAAATCCCCGAGTAGAAATAACAATATTATAATACACACCATAACATAGATATACAGCATCAGCTGCCCAGCAACACAATTAAGTGATTAACCTCCCAAATGGCTAACAGATGTCTTTAGTCCCATTGCGACTAATAACACTCCCACTCTGACTAGTAAAAATTTAAAATGCAGAACCACAATTTAGAAGCAGAGTATGAGACAACAGTGGTGCCTTTATGTAACTGAAAATTGGCCACATATGTCAGCAGATCTAAAATAAATTATTTACTGAAAATCAGGTATGCACAAACACATTAGGTATATTCAGTCTCACAAGAAAGGACAAGCCAGTGACCTCCAAGGTGACAAATGATTGAGACTTACTAAAATGCAACACTTTTACAAATTAAATAACTGGTTGAGGAGATACCATAGAGGAGAAATTTGACAATGTTCGAGCTCCATCGTTGCCTTTTCCACCACTTAATTCACCTGGTCTCTTAATGACTGAACCAGACATACCACCAAACGTTTCAGAATTGTGTGAATCCAACAGTATGTCCTCATTTTCATCATATCCACTATCATCAACACCTTTACCCCTATATACTGAAGAGAATCTGGTCTCTTCATCCATATCAAAGTTTTCATGTAGGTCAAGGCCTCTTTCCTGTTGAGAATAATCATATACAGTTTGAGGAATTCAAATAGACCATTAAATCAAAAAGTACAGAAACTCACAAGGGGAAAAGAAAAAAAGAACAAGAAAAGCATTGAAGGCACACTAACCTCTGCTAGATGAAGATCTTGGGTTTCCTCACCCTCAATTTCTCTTGCTATTCTTAAAGCTTGCTTTTCCAATTCTCTCATCCGAGGCCCTTTTTCAAGCTTTGTTGTATAGAGCTCCTCATTGAATGTGCTTTTTACACCAAACAACGTTTCATTTGTTTCAAACTGATCCCATCCCCTAAAAGAAAATAATAATAATTGTCAATGTAAAACAAAAATGGAGGCTGTGAAGAAATTACAATAAGAAAGAAGAAACAAATGAGAAAAACCTAGATATAAATAATGGTAGTAACAATGTCATATACTCAATTAAGCCTCATCTTAATAATTAAGGACCTACCACAAAAATCCCCTATTTCCTTTTTGGTATATAAGAATATATTCATAGCCAAATAGTATGCCAATATCATTCTGATAAATCCACAGACAACATTTCTTAGCTTCCATAAATGCTTCTAGACTTGCAGCCCCTGAGAATAGATTTGAGACACCACAAGAAAACAACTGATCTTATTTTTTTTCTTTTTTTCTGATAGGTAATAATAACGTATTAGAAGGTGTCGAGGACTCAAGGGTGCACAATTCAACTACACATGATGCAAATGAGAGTTATGCCACCCAAGTAAAAAGGAGAAAACAATAAGGTCTGAACAAATAGAATACCTATGAATCATGTTGATAGGTACCAGAAAAATAAGGACAAAAAATGGATAGAAACTCTGGTATATTGATAAATCTCTAGCTGAAATCAAGCTAATATCAATACCAGGAATGTTGTAATCAGCTTCTAGGAATGCAAAGAAAACGGAAAAAAAGATGATGAGCAAATTAGAGAGCGTTCAATTCTCTCCCAGCCCCCAGCCTAAGCCAAAATCCAGCCTGCTCTCTCTCTAGCCAAATCCCCTCAGATATACCCACCCTCTAACCGAATCACATGGGATCACCTTTCCCTCGACTACCACTGCCACATCAACAGTTAGTTACAAGGATTGTGGTTCCTTTTTTCCTCACCCTCTCAGCCCACAACCATCCTATTTTGGGCTTTCTTTCTCACATAGACTTTAGTGATTTTAGGAGGAGCTCTATCACATGTATGCAAAAAGGAATTCTTAAGCTCCTTCAAAGATTTCTCTTCATCATTAAAAAAAAGATCATTCTACTTAAGCCAAAACCAAATGAAACAACTGAACTTTTCCTCCACTTGTTCCAAGACATAACACAAGCAACCACAGGGCATTTTACCCAAGATCTCATCCAAGCTACTACACTAGTCCACAAGTATATTATCATAATTGTGCCCTCTAAGAGAGATTAGTCATGTTTACCGAAGGTATTCCTCAGAAAAAACTTAAATGGGTCCCAAGCGAGGAGTTTACAGAATCATAGCATGTTGAACCGTCCCTAACAAAAAATCTAGTTCCAAAAGTCATGGAGATTGTTGAGATTCACTGTATACACTGAGAGCTTCGTTGCACACAGCCTGTTATCCCATCACTCAAGTTGTATATACTTAGTGCTAGGTTACTTTAGAAGTCCACTGACTAAAGTAGTGCATAGTATATATTATCCTTGTTGTATATGTTATCTTAGTTATGTTGATGTCTGTAATCTAGGTTATAAGAACAGAGTCTGTAACCAAGCATTTCTATTAAGAAAATCAGTCTTAACTTCATTCATTCAAGATGGTATCAGAGCTCACAATCCGTGGGCCTGATTTATAGTCAATAAGTCACTGTCCGAAGGGGGAGAAAGCTACCCAACCATCTTTCCGACCACCACTGGACCCAGAACTCCGGTCACAGCTGCAGAGACTGCCGACGAGCATTCCGCCGTCGTCCAGCTCACCGTTCAAGACCTCACGCGCCTCCACGCGCCGTCACAAACTTCTGCACTTGTCCGCGCGTGAAGTCCACGCACTGTCTTCCCAATCTCCGGTGATCTCACCGCTGATCCCATTTGTCTCGCCGGCGTCTTCTCTGTCATCTATGGTGAACAGTCACCGCGCATGGGACCCACGCGTCGTCACCCCATTTGTCTCTGGCTACTGTTCAGCTCTACTGTTCCAACTGATCTCCTTCTCTGTTTTTATCCCTAATCCTCTGTTTTTCAGTCACCATTCAAGGTGATATTCTGAGTTTGCTTTGATTAAAACAGTCTCCTTTGAATCAAAGTATTTAAATTTTGGTCATTCCCTCTCTGTCACCTTTGAGGCAAGTCACCTTAGTCACCTGAGTCACCATTATTCACGCAATACCTTCCACTGCATTTTATTCACCAAGCAGTAACCCTCATCAATGGATTCCACATTCAAATCCTCCGCTGTAACATCCAATCCAAGTTCTGCTGGCCCATCACATAGCAAGAATCATCCTTCCTTTGTCTTCTCTGGGAGTCCAACTATAACCTCCAAGAAGCTTAACGGAAAGAATTACATGGACTAGCAAACTGCTGTGGAAATTTGGTTCTCGGGACAAGGTCTCGTTGATCACTTGACCAAAAAGGCTGCAGATATTAATGCAGCAGATCAAGATCATTGGAAGAAGGCAGACTACCAGTTGGTGTCTCTTCTATGGCAATCTATTGATCCTAAGTTGTTGGTTCATTTTCGAACCTATAAAACGTGCTACGACATCTGGAAGAAAGCTCGTAGTGTTTATTCAAATGATATCCAGCGCTTGTATGATGTGGTACACAAATTGGCAACACTTCAAATGACAGATAATGATCTCCCGACGTATTTGACCAAAGCTCAGTCTACTATTGATGAGGTCAAGTTACTTCTGACTGGCGATAATATGGAAAACAAGCTGGATAACGTGCATGGTGTTTGTCCTTCATGGCCTCCACAAAAACCTTGAATCTTTCCGGAATCAAATCCTGACTAATCTTAGTGTTCCTTCTGTAGAAAACCTTATGGATCGCCTCCTACAGGTTCCTTCATCAGAGACTATGATTAGATCTAGTTCTGGTTTCGAATCATCTGCTTTTTTCTCAAACACCACGAACCATGGAGGCCGAGGTCGTGGACGAGGTGGCCAGGAGGACGTGATTTTGGTAATCGCCCACATTGCTCCTATTGTAATCGCATGGGCCACACTAAAGACAAATGCTATTCTCTCATTAGATTCCCTGAGAGATCAGCACATATCGGATTCCCTGAGAGATCAGCACACGTGACATACTTACAACCTCAGGCCTCAGAGAAGCAGACTGATAATCAGAAAGTCTTATCCAATTCTGAATTTAAGGAGTATCTTCAGCTCAAAACAGCTCAACAAGGCCAATCTTCAGCTGCAGTCGCCCATACTAGTAACTCTACGGTTTGTCTGTCGCAATCATTACCTGTTAGATCCTGGCTTTTGGATTCTGGTGCTTCTGACCATATAGCTGGTAATCCTTCACTTTTCTCCACTATAACACAACCTAAAACATCACATTATATCACTCTTACTGATGGCTCCAAGTCAAAGGCTACTGGCATTGGTCAAGCCACACCTTTTCCATCCTTATCTTTAAATTATGTCTTTTTTATGCCTAGTTGCCCATTTAACTTGGTCTCTATTAGTCAACTTACTCGTAACCATAATTGCTCCATCACTTTTACTAATAACTCTTTTTCCATCCAGGACCAGGGTATGGGACAGACGATTGGCACAGAATCTGAATCACATGGCCTTTACTATTTCCATCCTCCATCGTCGGTTACTTGCACCACTTCTGATTCTCCAGACCTCCTTCATTGTCGTCTTGGTCATCCCAGTCTCAATAAATTGAAGAAAATGATCCATCATTTGTCTAACTTATAGTCTTTACAATGTGAGTTATGTCAGCTTGGCAAGCATGTACGAGCTTCCTTTTCAGGCAAAAGTCCTCGTAAGACATCCACCCTTTTTGAACTTGTCCATTCTGACGTATGGGGTCCTAGTCGAGTTAGCTCTATCTTAGGGCATAGGTACTTTGTTACTTTCATTGATGATTTTTCAAGATGTACTTGGATTTTTTTAATGAAAGACCGTTCAGAACTATTAACTATTTTTCCGCATTTTTATAATGAGATTCAAACCCAATTTGACTATTCTATCCGTATTTTACGAAGTGATAATGCCAAAGAATATTTTTCTGCACCTTTCAATCAGTTTATGGCTTCTCATGGCATGATTCATCAATCTTCTTGTCCACAAACACCCCAACAAAATGGTATTGCTGAAAGAAAACACCGTCATATTATTGAAACTGCACGTACCCTTCTGTTACATGCTAATGCACCTTTAAAATTTTGGGGTGATGCTGTTCTTACTACTGGTTTCTTAATAAATCGGATGCCCTCTTCTGTTCTGAATAACAACATACCATATTCACTATTGTTCTCAAAGGATCCACTGTTTACTGTTCCTCCACGCGTATTTGGTTCTACATGTTTTGTTCATGATCTCAATCCAGGTCTTGACAAGTTGTCTGCCCGTGCTGTCAAATGCATCTTCCTTGGTTACTCTCGTGTCCAAAAAGGCTACAAATGTTATTCTCCAGCTACTCATCGCTTCTATACGTCTGCTGATGTTACATTATTTGAGGATACCTTTTATTTCTCATCTTCCATAACACCAGCCTCCATTTCTCAGGTATTATCTCTTCCTTTGTCTATACCGAGTATTGTTAAGTCTCCTACTCCACCTGTGTCTCGTCCTCCTTCTCCCCAACTGATGTGGTAAATCAGAACGCAAGTATACGTTATCGCAAATCAAGTAATATAATAGTAAGAAAGTGTCGAACCCACAGGGATTAATTCTAAATTTAACTATCTACTAAAAGTTTACAAAACTCAATCTTATTTAAACAACTCAATAAGAGATGATTTATGAAAGACTAAAAATTAAAGTAAACAAGAAGATAAATTTAATGATTAAATTAACCAAGCCTAGGATTGCAATTATCCCTCACACTTTACTTAATTCTCTTACTTCTATCTAAGATCAATTAATTATCTGAATTGTTAACTAGAAATCATAACTTATCTATAAGCCTCTTTCGATGGTCAAATAAAAATATCCTTAATTAATGATAAACCATATGTCTATGTCTATGTCTATGTCTATCAAGTAATCAAGAATTCATTAAGTTCTAATTTCATTAATGGTTACATATGTCATATAGGTATAGGTCTATCCTATACAAACTCAAGGCTTTCGCACAAAGATCATATGTTATCTTACCTATATTTAAAACCAAAATCCCTTTGTCAAGTTACTTAAGGTTTATCAATTCAACTTAATTAATGGCCAATTAATTGAGAGCATTAGGAACAAGTAAGATAAACAATTCAAGATAATCAATCTACTCTTAGATATGATAAACGAATCAATTATATGTGAGTTCAAATTGCAATCCTAGTATAGAAGTTTAACTACTCATTACTACTATTATTACTAGCATACTTGGTCTTAATTTAAACTTGTTCTTTTATTTCTTTTTAATTTTTCAAACTGTTTATGCGTAGTGCTCAAGACAAGGAGTTGATTCCTCTTAATCTTGAGATTGAGCGAACTTGCCGCAGAAACAGAAAAGAACGTCGTCAAGAGTTATTGCAGCAAAGAAGAATGGCTGATGATAATATAAATCAAGAACTTGGGCTAGCTAATCAACATCCCAGAACTCTTAGGGATTGTATAATTCCTACTGCTAATGGAGTTCATTCAAGTATTGTCAGACCTCCAATACAAGCTAACAACTTTGAGATTAAGCTAGGAGTGATCCAGATGCTGCAAAATAATCAATTTGGGGGTTTGCCTCATGAAGACCCAAATGCGCATATAGCAAATTTCCTTGAGATTTGTGATACTTTCAGGCACAATGGATGTTCTACAGATGCTATTCGGTTAAAAAATTTTCCTTTTTCACTGAGAGACAAGGCTAAAAGTTGGTTAAATTCTCTACCCGATAGCTCTATCACTACTTGGGATATGTTGGCACAAAAATTCTTAGCCAAGTATTTCCCTCCTGCAAATAGTGCAAAGTTGAGGAATGAAATTACCTCTTTTCAGCAATATAATTCAGAATCATTGTATGAGGCATGGGAGAGATTCAAGGATCTGCTTAGAAGATGCCCTCATCATGGGGTACAAAAGTGGCTTCAAGTTCAGACTTTCTATAATGGCTTAACTAACTCTCTGAGGTCAACCATTGATGCTGCTGCTGGTGGCGCATTGATGAACAAAATTGTTGATGAAGGTTATGATTTATTGAAAGAGATGGCTTCCAATAACTATGAGTGGCCTACTGAAAGAGCATCACAAAGGAAAGTATCTGAAATTTATGAAATAGATACTTTATCTGCACAAGTAGCTGCGCTGACTAAGAAGCTAGACTTAGTTGGGAATCAATCCAATCAACAGTCAATACATGCTATTCAAAGCCCTTTCATAATTTGTGAGTATTGCTCTGGACCCCATTCTGTTGATCAATGCTCATTTAATTCTGAAACTGCTAATTATGTGGGTAACTTTAATGGCAACAACACAACTCAAATTCAAATTTCTACAATCCCGGTTGGAGGAATCAACCAAATTTTTCTTGGAGAAATAACCAAGAAGCTTCATCATCAGCTAGACCGATGGGACCACCTGGGTTCCAACAACAAGCTCCACAACAAGAAAAGAAATCTGTAATGGAGGAAGCCATCTGTGGGTGATTGTGCAGTGGGGGCAGTTCTTGGTCAAAGGAAGAACAAAACGATGCATGCCATTTACTATGCGAGCAAGACCTTGAATGATGCTCAACTTAATTACACCACCACAGAAAAAAAACTTCTTGTTGTGGTATTTGCTTTTGATAAATTTCGATCTTATTTAATTGGAACGAGAGTAATTGTCTATACAGATCATTCAACAATCAAGTATTTGATTTTCAAAAAAAATGCTAAGCCGAGATTGATCAAATGGATACTCTTGTTACAAGAATTTGATCTTGAGATTCAGGACAGAAAAGGAACAGAAAATCAAGTGGCCGACCACTTATGTAGATTGGAAAATGACAATAATGGAGGTAAAGTGCAAATTAATGAGTGTTTTCCTGATGAACAACTCTTTACCCTTCAAGGTAATATACCATGGTATGCTGATTTTGATAATTATCTTGTAAGTGGTATTTTACCTCCTGAGCTTAACTGGCAACAAAGAAAGAAATTTTTACATGATGTTAAATACTATGTTTGGGATAAACCTTTCTTGTTTAAGCAATGTGCAGATCGAATTTTAAGTAGGTGTATCCCCAGTGAAGAAGTTGATAACATCTTGCATCAATGTCATTCATCTGATTATGGAGGACACTTTGGAGGAGAAAAGACAGCTGCTAAGGTGTTACAGTCTGGTTTTTATTGGCCATCACTATTTAAGGATGCTTACTCCTTTGTTGTAAAATGTGACAGGTGCCAACGGACCAGAAATATCTCTAGAAGACATGAGATACCCCTCAACAACATTTTAGAAATAGAGATCTTTAACGTATGAGGTATTGATTTTATGGGTCATTTCATCTCATCTTTTAATAACCTCTATATTCTTGTTGCTGTCGATTATGTTTCTAATTGGGTTGAAGCAACTGCTTTACCCACTAACGATTCTAAAGTGGTGTTGAATTTTTTGAAAAGAAACATATTCACTAGGTTTGGAACTCCAAGAGTAATAATAAGTGATGAAGGGAGTCATTTTTGCAACAAATATTTTGGAGCCCTTCTTGCTAAATATGGAGTAACTCATAAGGTGGCAACTGCATACCATCCCAAAACTAGTGGCCAGGTTGAGGTTTCTAACAGAGAAATAAAGAGGATCTTAGAGAAAATAGTGAATCTCACAAGAAAAGATTGGTCCAAGAGATTGGATGATGCATTATGGGCTTACCTAACGGCATTCAAAACTCCGATTGGAATGTCACCATATCGGTTGGTGTTTGGCAAAGCATGTCACCTTCCAGTAGAGCTTAAACATAATGCATATTGGGCTATCAAAAAGCTCAATTTTGATATGAAACAAGCTGGTGAGAAACGTTTCCTCCAACTCAATGAGATGGATGAGTTCCGTCTTCAGTCATATGAAAATGCCAAACTCTACAAGGAGCAAACAAAAAGGTGGCATGATCAGAAAATTGTCAAGAGAGAATTCCAGGCAGGTCAAAAAGTCTTACTTTTCAACTCGAGGTTGAAATTATTTCCTGGAAAACTTAGATCGAGATGGTTAGGACCGTTCGTGATAGTCAAGGTGTCCCCATTTGGAGCAATTGAACCAAGCCACATTTAAGGTCAATGGTTAGAGATTGAAGCATTATTGGGAATGACCCATCAATCGTGAAAAATCTTCAATCACGCTGGCTGACAATGAATGATCTTTGACAGATTATTTTTCACCGGTTAAATGGCGAATAATCTGCATTCGTGAATTTTTTCATTCCTTCAGTTACCCATAAATACTGAAATCTGTATAAAATTTTACTCATTTCTCTTTCCTTCTTTCTTTCCAAATGGATAATAGGCTTGTTAACTTATGCAAGCAATTCCCTTCTCTTCCTCAAAATGCTTTAACTAACATTTATTCTGCAAGGTTTGAAAGATTAAGGATGCTTATGCACAAAGGCATCCCTGCTGATATACGCTGGTTGATAGAAGCAAAGGTTCGAATAACCAATGAATTTTCTGACGCTTTTATTTCATATATGTCAAGGTTAGGTAAAAGTTTATATGCAAAGAAAAGAATAGCAAAAAGGTTACGGGTATGCTATAAATGTGCAAGATAGACCTGTAACACAAAATGCAGATCACTTGGAATGGTATTTATAAATCAAGATGACAAAATTAACTTCATTAAGGATGGCATGAGTAAGGAGTCTTTAGATTACATTTTATTGACTCTTGAGACGCATCCTAGTAGAGATGTGCAGGGAGTACTTCTCGATTTATGGCCAATATTTCAAGTTGAACATGAGCGTTATAGTTTCGGGAATCTGACTCAAAAAGACCCTGTTTGCTAATTTTTAAGAAAATTGGAGGAGAAGCTGATTATCGACCCATAGAGAGCATTCAAGCCGTTACTGGACGTAGAACCAGAGGAACATGTGAGCCACAATCACACCTACTGTAAGTATTTTTATTAATTTTTTTTTCTTGTAAAAAAAATTAAATTATAAAAAAAAATTTAAAAATTAATAAAATAAAAAGATTGAAAAAAAAAATAGCCGTATTTTTTTTTAAATATGAGTTGCATATTTTCAAACTTCTTCTGATACATATAAATTAGTCTTTTATCCTAGTCGTATAGCTGTTATCATTTTTATGTTTATTTTCAAACTTTCCTGACACGCAGATCTACCCTTCCTTTTTTATAGGTGTAATTATTAGATTTGTGTTTTGATTCCTTTCAATATTGCACTTTGCTCTCTTCAGATCATTGATAAGATGAGCATACAAAAAAAAAAGGAAAGAGAGATGGAAGTAACTTCAATTCGTCGGATTAAGAGTGTTTGTGTCTTTTGTGGATCTAATCCTGAAAAGGATAAAGAATTTGTAAATATTGCAAACCATCTTGATCGAGTACTAGCTGAAAGAGAAATCCATTTAGTTTACAGAGGAGGTAGTCTTGGGTTAATGGGTTGTATAGCAACTGCTGCACATTTAGGAGAGGGCAAAATCCTTAGTGTCATTCTCAGTCCTTTAGTTATAGGCAATCCCGCTGGAAAAAGCGTAAGGGATGAAGTAATGGTATCGTGCATGCATCAACGCATGAACATTATGATAGCAAATGTTGATGCCTTTATTACCCTACCTGGTGGTTTTGGAACTTTGGAAGAGATCTTCCAAATTGCATCCTGGTTACAGCTGAACTTTCACCAAAAACCCATAAGTATATTAAATGTTAATGATTTTTATGACAGTTTATTTTGTTTTCTTAATTATGCTATGAAACAGATTCATCTCACAAGCGACACGTCAAATTCCTGAAACTGCTGCAACCCCTAAGCAATTGCTAGATCAACTACACGAATTTATCCCACAACGTGATCCAGCAATGTCTCTACTGAATTGGGATCAAGGCAGTAACAGCAAAAAGCGAAAACTTAATTTGACTTTGTCCTTATGAATTTTTATTCTCTCTTATGGTTTTAGTTTTAGTTTTTTTTTTGTAATTTTTCTTATTCCAGGCTCGATTTGCAGTTTTCTGGTAAGATCTTCTACACTCCACTTATCTTTATTTTAACATTGGGGACAAAATCTTAAATTAGTTGGGGGGAGGGATAGTTAACATTGTCATGCCATGTACATAGTTTGTTAACAAAAAAAATCAAAAAAAAAAAAAAAAAAAACTAACCAGCTAATTTTTATTGTTACTAACTTATTAGATGTATGATGGTAGAGTAAGTAGTAATTTTTCTCTTGAGATGCATTTTAACTTGCATTTCATAGTAGGTCTAAAAACAATTTGTTCTTGTATATAGATATATATAAAAAAAATAAAGGAAAAAAAAATTCATTTTGATCTTTTCGATTAATTTTGATGCAAGCATGTGCTAAATTTTAGCTTAGTTGATGATAAAAGTATGCAAAAAAGTTTATCGTTGAATTATTTTTCAAAATTTGTGATATACATGTATATATGACTATGGATATTAGGAAGAAGACATGTTTGAATTGAATAAATGTTTCATACCTTTGTGAGTTTTGGGCTTGTCCAAGTTTGATACTTATGCTTGGTTTATTGTCTTTTATGAGTGATATCAATTATGGATTTATTTTCTAGAACTTGCGTTGAATCAATTTGAGATCACATTGGTCTGTATGTTACATGAAAATGATAGAGGCAATTTTCTTGACTTAGCTACTTTGGCCAAATAAGCCTACCTTACATTTATCCCATTGTTAACCCCCTTTGAGCCTACTTGCCCTTTTGTTGTTCTTAGCTTATTACAAGCCTTCAGTGAAAAACCATGTTTTACCTCACCTTAGGGAATAAGAGAGCATTGGTTTTCCTAATTGGAGGAGTTCTTTTGGTTGCAATGATTTAAGTGTGGGGGAATTGGTGTGCTGATGTGAAATGTTTGGTAAAAAAAAAAATAGGAAAAAAAAAGAAAAAAAAAGCTAAATTTGAGAAAAAAAAAAGAGAAAGAGAGAGAGAATAAAGCCAACAAGTTGTAAAAAAAAAAAGAATGGAAGGAATGTGTAAAGAGAATGTGCATTTTAGGATTTTTGGCAAAAGTTTATGATTTCTATTTGAGTTACTCCACAATGCTTTTTTTTTTATTCTCTTTGGTTTTTAACTTGTTATTATCCATATAGTTCCCTTCCTTCACCTTATAACCTCATTACAACCTTTTTGAAAGACCTCTTGATTTGTGAAATTTATTTTGATCTAAGTAGTGGAGAATTGATGTATGTGCAAGCATATGGTAAAATACTTTTATAATTTGACTGAGTTGAGCGCAAACAGTTAACCTAAACACTTTGTGTGATTTGAATGTCACTTGTGAGAAATTTTACTCAATTTGAATATGCCTATTTCTGATTAAAGCATGATTATGCTATGTATATTTTACTCCCAATTGCTTTGATTCAACTATACTTTGTTAAGCATATTTGAATTTGATACAATGCTTGTATTTAAAAATTAGTTGAATTGATTAAATGGAGTATTACATGTTTGTGGGTATCATCCTGGTAAACCCTCACGAGATTATAACTCGTCCACTAGGGACACCTAGGGGTTTAAAGGCTTGTGGCACATGCTAAGTGCCATCGTGTTTTCCTACGAAAGTGAATTAGATTAGGTATAATCAGTCTTTATTCTTTTAGTTTAATATTAGGTTGTTTCTTGTTTAAGGACAAACAACAAGTCAAGTGTGGGGGAATTTGATAAACATTTTATATGCATAATTTAGTACCTCTCATTAGTCTATTCTTATGAAATTATTGAATATATGAAGTGAAAATTGCATAATTTCTCATATATTGGTTATGTTGTTACAAATTGAGCAGAACACTCGAAGGACTATTCAAAGCAGTTGTTGAACCAAAATATCATGAACTTGAATGTTGATATCAATATAGCTCAAACAGAAGAGAAATGAAGACATAAACTCAGTGAATTTTGGATTACATCAAATTCAGGACAAATCAGAAAATTCCTACTCAAACCTATACTCGGTTATTTCTCAAGATCTAACCGTTGGATGCAGCTGAAATTTTGATATGTCATGCATGACATTATTTTCTATGACTTTCATAGAAATGAAGATTTCCAGATTAACACCGGAAGTTGGTCAAAATTAGGCAAGAAGTTGGTGGCCGTCATTATTGATATAATCTGAGCAGTTTCAGCAAAACAATGATTTCTCAAGATTCAACCGTTAAATCTAGCTGAATTTTTGACATGTTCTTCACGACTGCATGTGCTACAACTTTCATGAAGAGAAGATTTTCAAATTATGACGCGAGCAATGACGAATTTGGTAATCTTCGGAGCTGAAATTTCAACCCATGTGCAACGAGATTTGACAAAATTGTAATTGAATAGTTCTAGCATTTGCTTATAAAAGGAAGACATTTGCAACACTTAAGGGCATTCCATTTTCTGAGTTCTCTCATTATAGTTTGAGTTAGGGGTGAAGCTTTCATAAATTGTGAGATTTATACTTTGATTTCAAGGTTAATTCTTCCAATTTGTTTAAAGTAAATCCCAAAGCTCTTGTAGTTTGTATAATATATTCTTCATCTTATTCAAGTTTCTTCATCTTGATGTCTAGTTAAGTTTCTAGTTAGAGTTAGGGGTAAAAGCTTCCAATTTATGGTCCTTTGTATAATTTAGGGGTGAAAGCTTACACGTTAAAAAAAAACTAGAAGAGAGGTTGAACCATAGTCCTTTGTTTGAGGGGAGGATTGTTGAGGTGCAAACAACTCCCACATTGCCTAAACAAGGGGAGGGTCATAGGTTTATAAGTATGTAAAAATGTCTCCATTAGTATGAGGCTTTTTGGGTGATGTCCAAAAACAAATCCATAAGGATTTAAGCCCAAAGTGGACAATATCATACTAAAGTGGAGATATGTTAAATTCCCGATTCCTAACAAGTGATATCAGAGCCGATGGTGTCGGCTGGGGCGGGTATTGGAACAGCCGTTGGTGGATCTGAGTCAAAGATTCCTTCTGTCGAAAGTCCTCAAGGCGTTGAGGTGATCAGGCGGCGTGTCCCGTTGCTGTACAACGGTGCAAGATGGAAATGATCTTGTGTCGAAAGTCTTCCTAACAGGTTGGTTAGGCAGCGGGTTCTGTTGAAGGGCAAACGGCGGTACAAGTATAAGGTTGAATACTCGAAGAAGCTTCCGCTAGAGGGGAGGTTGAACCATGGTCCTTTGTTTGAGGGGAGGATTGTTGAGGTGTAAACAAGTCCCACATTGCCTAAACAAGGGGAGGTTCATAGGTTTATAAGTATGTAAAAATGTCTCCATTAGTATGAGGCCTTTTGGGTGATGTCCAAAAACAAATCCATGAGGGTTTAAGCCCAAAGTGGACAATATCATACTAATGTGGAGATATGTTAGATCCCCGATTACTAACAATTCTAGTTAGAGTTAGGGGTGAAGCTTTCATAAATTTGAAACTTAACTAAACATTAAGATGAAGAAACTTGAATAAGATGAAGAATATATTATACAAACTACAAGAGCTTTGGGATTTACTTTAAACAAATTGGAAGAATTAACCTTGAAATCAAAGTATAAATCTCACAATTTATGAAAACTTCACCCCTAACTCAAACTATAATGAGAGAACTCAGAAAATGGAATGCCCTTAAGTGTGGCAAATGTCTTCCTTTTATAGGCAAAGGCTAGAACTATTCAATTACAATTTTGTCAAATCTCGTTGCACATGGGTTGAAATTTCAGCTCCGAAGATTACCAAATTCTTCATTACTCGCGTCATAATTTGGAAATCTTCTCTTCATGAAAGTTGTAGCACATGCAGTCGTGAAGAACATGTCAAAAATTCAGCCAGATCTAACGGTTGGATCTTGAGAAATCATTGTTTTGCTGAAACTGCTCAGATTATATCAATAATGACGGCCACCAACTTCTTGCCTAATTTTGACCAACTTCCGATGCTAATCTGGAAATCTTCATTTCTATGAAAGTCATAGAGAATGATGTCATGAATGACATATCAAAATTTCAGCTGCATCCAACGGCTAGATCTTGAGAAATAATCGAGTATAGGTTTGAGCAGGAATTTTCTGATTTGTCCTGAATTTGATGTAACCCAAAATTCACTGAGTTTATGTCTTCATTTCTTTTCTGTTTGAGCTATACTGATATCAACATTCAAGTTCATGATATTTTGATTCAACAACTGCTTTGAATAGACCTTCGGGTATTCTGCTCAATTTGTAACAACATAACTAATATATGAGAAATTATGCAATTTTCACTTTATATATGCAATAATTTCATAAGAATAGACCAATGAGAAGTGCTAAATTATGCATATAAAATATGTTTATCACCAACCTCTCATTACCTACCAGCGTCGTCCTCGCCCAGCACCATTGGAGGATGCTGTACCCAACCAGGCCGGTGATTCATTTCCAACTCCAGTTAATCTACCTGCTCCGAATCCACCTGAGTCTTCTCCTGATTTACCTATTGCTCTTCGAAAAGGTACACGTTCCACTTGCAACCCTTATCCCATCTACAATTTCCTAAGTTATCATCGTATATCTCCATCCCATTGTGCTTTTGTTTATGCTATTTCCTCTGTTTCTATCCCTAAAACTGTCCAGGAAGCATTATCCCATCTAGGATGGCGACAAGCTATGATTAATGAAATGACAGCATTAGAATCCAATAACACATGGACCCTTGTTCCCCATCCTCCAGGGAAATCCACAGTTGGATCTCGTTGGGAATATTCACTATCAAAGTTGGTCCGGATGGTCAGATTGATCGCCTTAAAGCTCGTTTAGTAGCTAAAGGCTATAGTCAGATCTTTGAGCTTGATTATAGTGACACTTTTTCCCCTGTTGCCAACATGACCTCTGTTCGTCTCTTTTTGGCCATGGCCGCCATGCATCGCTGGCCCCTGCATCAGTTGGACATTTAAAAATGCATTCCTCCACAGTGATTTATCTGAGGAAGTCTATATGGAGCAACCACCTGATTTTGTTGCTCAAGGGGAGTCTCATGGCTTTGCTTGCATATTACACAAAGCTTTATATGATCTCAAGCAGAGTCCTCGGGCATGGTTTGGTAGGTTCAATACAGCTCTCCAACACTTTGGCATGATCCGCAGTGAAGCAGATCACTCTGTCTTTTATAAATGCTCCTCCTCTGGCCAGTACATCTATCTTGTGGTATATGTAGATGACATTGTTATTACAGGGGATAATCTTGATGGCATTAAGAGTCTCAAGCAGCACTTATCTCAACAATTTCACACCAAAGACTTGGGACAAATGCAGTATTTTCTTGGAATTGAAGTTGCTCAGTCTAGTTCAGGAATTGCTATATCTCTAAGGAAGTATGCTCTTGATATATTGGAGGAGAGTGGTATGCTAAACTGCAAGATGATTGACATACCTATGGATCCCAATGTTAAGCTTATACTAGAAGAGGAGGAGCCTTACTAAGATCCAGGAAGATATCGCAGATTAGTTGGAAAGTTGAATTATCTCACTATGACCAGATCTGACATATCCTTTGCTGTCAGTGTTGTGAGCCAATTCCTCAATTCTCCTCGTGAGAGTCATTGGAATGCAGTAGTTCGAATATTGAGATACGTTAAAAGTTCTCCTGGGAGAGGGCTAATTTATCAGAACAAAAATCATAGTGACATTGTTGCTTACACAGATGCAGATTGGGCTGGTTGTCAAAGTGATAGACAGTCGACTTCAGGTTATTGTGCTCTTATTGGAGGCAACCTCATTTCGTAGAAAAATAAGAAGCAAAGCGTTGTAGCTAGATCAAGTGCAGAAGCGGAATATAGAGCTATGGCTCTTGCTACATGCGAACTCATTTGGTTAAAGTAACTTCTTTCTGAGTTAAGTTTCTGCAAGATTGGGTTCATGAGTCTTATATGTGATAATCATGCGGCCTTGTACATTGCCTCCAATCCAGTCTTCCACGAGCGAACCAAGCACATCGAGATCAATTGCCACTTTATCCGCGATAAGATTATATCTGGAGAAATCATAACGTCATTCGTGAGCTCCAATAATCAGCTGGCAGACATGCTTACTAAATCACTCCGGGGTCCAAGGATAAAATATATATGTGACAAGCTTAATGCATATGACATGTATGCACCAGCTTGAGGGGGAGTGTTGAGATTCACTGTATACACTGAATGCTTCGTTGCACACAGCCTGTTATCTCATCACTCAAGTTGTATATACTTAGTGCTAGGTTACTTTAGAAGTCCACTGACTAAAGTAGTGCATAGTATATATTATCCTTGTTGTATATGTTATCTTAGTTATGATGATGTCTGTAATCTAAGTTATAAGAACAGAGTCTGTAACCAAGCATTTCTATTAAAAAAAATCAGTCTTAACTTCATTCATTCAAGAGAGATCAACAAGAAACACAAGATTAGAAAGCTATCACGTGAAAAATGTCATTCCAACATCTACCATTTACACCTGGACTCCTATTTTTAAGAAACTTCCTATTGTAAACTAAAGAAAGCTACATATCATAGTTTCCCAGCCAACTTCAAAGTTTAAAGAAGAACAAAGGACACTGATGAGCATGCACTGGGTGTCAAGGTTTCAAGAAAAGAGATAATTCTATTGTTCATAAAAGAATTTTTTTAATTAAGGATATTAAGAGAAATGTAAAACCACCTATTCCAAGGGCCATCAAAGATATTTTCCAGTTCAGGGCATTGTGGACCATCTTCATCAGGTACCCAGGGTTGTAATACTCTCTCTGTCTCAACATGACGGGATTGAGATATTACTGAATCAACCATGATCTCCTGATGCATATCATGGTGAGATTCATTAGGTAGGCCATTCCTAGTAACCGCAACACCCTGCCATATTGACACAGCAAAAATGTCATCAACAAACAAATAGACAGTGTGTTCAAAGCAACTTCACCTAATCGTGGACTAAAAATTTTCCAACACCAATCATTACAATACAACATCCTAATGAGAAAACCCATAAGATGGCACATTTTTAACTGAAACAACTACCATAATTCTCCCAGTACACTGTAAATACATGAAAAGTAGCGAACCTTTGCTATGACTTGTACAAGTTCTTTGGCAGGTATAATTAAAGTCTTAGAAGGAACCTTGCTGACAAATTCTACACCAGACCTCTGCCCTCGCAAAGAACCATCCTTTGTCAAGCGAGCCATTTTCAATACGATTCCTAGAAGAACAGTAATGATGACGTAAGCAGTAAAAAAATGTGAAATTCTCTATGATCTATAAAAATAATAATGAAAACAGGAAGCAGGAATCTATTCAGCTATGCAGCAATACAATAATATTATTGTCTTCAATATCACCAAAACCAAAGAATATAACAGAACATACCAAACTCTTTCTCAGCATTCATTGCATGAAATATTCCAGAGTATATAGATCCATTTTTCACCTGGACTTCCACCTGGTGTCCAATAAGGCATGTTATTACATATGCTAGTCGATCACATGAAGGACTCTCATAACTACCACCTTTAGTACCAGTCACTGTACCTGTAACAATAAATATCAGTAAAGTGAACGTATGTGAAAAAGAAGAATAATAAATAACTCAGGTCAGAAGTTCACCTGTACTTGCTAATCTGCTGGCATTTGATTTTCCAGAGGGGATCTTATTATCTGACTTAGTCTCCCCTTCTTTTTCAGATTTTCGACGGCCATATCCATTAGATGATTTAGGCGGCCCAACTTGTTGCAAATTCATCCTCACCCAGAGTCCCGGCCCCACTAATCTAGAATACTTAGAAAGACAACTTACAAGAATGCATTCTACAAAAATGGCAAAGAAAGGGCAGACATGTATATTCATAAAACAATAATTTCTAAAGACTTTCCTTAAGATTACAAGGCAGAAACATATAAAATGAAATAACCACACAGGATTCTATTATCTGACCAGCAGCAACTGCTCTTTTTTCTTTGGGGGGGATACACCATGCTGATTTAGTTCACAAGGCTTAATAGAAGTGTAGTTTGAAGCATGGTAAGGAGGATGAAAGACTTACTGATATGGCTCAAAAACATAATTAAGACTTATTGATAACCTATATTGAGCAGATGAAAATGAAAAAATGAAAGACACATAAAGATCTGAGTTGGTAAAATTTATCACACGGCGGTATGCTTCTTTCCTTCCTCCTGTTATTTACAGCTTTGGGGATGGTTCACATATTAAGTTCAAGGAAGACTTGCAGAATTGGGGGGGGGGGGGGGTTCCTTTCTCTGTTCTGAATCCCCGTTTATATTAGCTATCCTCCTTACATTGCCACCCTGTTTGTAGCTTTAATTGTTTGCAGGATTATAACATTTATTGGAATTTTTATTTATTTCAAAACCTTACTGATACAGAGAAAATTTAGAACTGAATCCCTTATTTGTATGATTGACTATATCAAAGCCTCTATTTCTGTGGACAGAAGGATTAAGACTTTAGATACTTAACGCTTTTACTATTAAAAATCTTATTTCCAGTTCCTCGAATGGAAAGAAATCCTTCTTGCAGGTCCTCTTCGGTACAAAGCTCCTTCCAAGGCGAAGTCCTTTATTTGGATTGCAATTTGGAGCATTCTATGCTAACTATTTTCAGGGGTTTGGGAAGAAGCAAGGAAGGCAAGGCTCTTTGCCGTTTTGCAGTTTTCCATTAGCTTTGTTTTCTCTTCCTCCGTAATCATCTTTCCCTCACTTCTGATAAAATTCCTTCTTCTATTAAAAAATAATAATTTACTTTGCATTCGGGAACAAATGCACATATCCCAAAAGTTTATACTAAGCATTTAGAGGCCAATTAATAATCCGTAAGGAATCACATAAATCTTAAAACTTTTCATCACTTAGAAACCCGATTTGCAGCCATGCATGCCCATAAATATATCCTACCACGGCTTAATCTCAGATTCAAGATCTTCAAAATAAAATAAAATAAAATAAACAAACAAATTGAAAAACGAATTCAAGAGAGCAAACCCAACGACGAGAAACGAATTGGAAAACAAATTGCATACCTCTATGAGGTTGATTACAAGCTAATTGGTTGATTCGAGTACAAGTTGAAGAGAGGAGCTGAAAATGCAGGTCTCAGAGTATGGGTTAGGGATTGGAATGATTAAGGGTTGCTTCGACGAAGTGGGCGGAGAAGACGACGGAGAGAGAGGCAGAGAAGGGTAGGGGGGTTCCGTTTATCGGCGTGGTCCGAGAACGAGAGTGGTTTTTGAGATTTTTGAAGGGAAGAAAGAGCGATACCATACCACTACGAAGTACGAAAATAGCAAGCGATCTGCTTCACTCGACTCTGCCGTGAGTCAGCTTTCTTCCTTTTCTTTTTTATAAAATAAATAAATTTGATCCAATGTTGGTTTATTTTTTTATTTTTATTATAATTATCAAAATATCATTTTTTTAATTTTCGAAAAAAAAATATAAATATTATTTTCACTATTTTTAAAAATAAATATGATTAAATAATAACATAAAAAAATTTACAAAGTAAATAAATCAAAATTAAATCCTAACGAAAAAACCTCTTAAACTTTTGGTGATGTGCAATTTAATCTATGAGTTTTAAAAAGGGTTTAAAAAATTCTTAAAATTTTTTAATTTTATATAATTATTAAATATTTATAAAAATAAGTATAAAATGTTACATAATAATATTTTATTTTATTTCTCTTATTTTAAAAAATTCTCAAATATAAAAAATGTTTACATAAAATGTAAATTTGTAAAATAAGTTTTTCAAATGACAAGTGTAATAAATATGTTGAACCTTCAATTATAGAGCATCTTGCTCCATGTTAGTTAAAGCTTTATGTTTAAATGTATAAAATTAAAATCAATCTCATCATCAGTTACATATCAAAATTAAATTTATAATTTAGATATTTTATAATTGTCTAAAACAATGAAAAATAATAAGTAGATGTAATAACCAATTCTCAGAAATCATTTTTAAATCTTTACCAAAATAAGGATGATACTTTTTTTTTTAATGTTTGAGTCAGTTTACGCAATACTTTTTGAGCATTAAAGAATCTATGACTATAAAATCTCAATAGTTAAAGAAAAAATATGTTCCAAGTCAAAATGTGGGGATTAGCAGTCATGGTATAATCTTAATGAAACAAAAAGAATAAATGTTGAAAAACAGATTATGTTACAAAACCAAAGAGAATGAGATAACGAGACAATATAATCACTTATTATTTCAGCATTGAATCTAAAAGAACATGCCCACGAGGTGATAGCTCATGTGGTGCTCCCTTTTAGATTCAGAGTTCGATCTCCATCTCCTTGCAAAGAAAGTCCCCCCATCCTCCTAAATCTCAGCTGACAAAAGTAGCTTCTCTACTAACTATGGGGAAAAAATTAAAAAAAAAATCTAACAGAACACAAAATTTAGACGTGGCAAGTTGTTATTGGACGCAGCATTAAATGTTGCCAAAGAAAGTCAGACGTGTGGTAGTGGCAGGCTGGCAGCAATACATAATACCACATTATTAGAAAATTATGTTATATTAACCCTAAAATATAGGTAATTTAAGAAAAAGAAAAAAAATTAAAAAAATGTAAATAAACAAATAATTATGGCAGCAGTTAAAATAATTGATTTCATTAACTTCTAAAGAGAAAATGAAAAATATTAAAAATGACGGTACGTGTTTAAATACATTCTTTTTATAATTTGGTACCACACTAAGAAGAGGCAAATTTAAAACCAAATTAGACGAGACCCAAAATTCAAAATTAATTAATTAAGAAAATAATAATTATATTATATATAACATTTTTATACTTAACGTTAATTATTATATTAGATAGAGGCACGGATAAGACATATATAGGATACATATAAGATCCCACATGTTTAGGGTTTAACATATAAAATTAATAGAAGATTAACATAAAAACAATAAATTCCAACACAATAATCCTATATAAAAACATAGACATCAATATTTTAAAAATTAACATTAGCCATTGTATGCACAATATAATACTATTATTTATTTAATTATTGTGATATCTCATCTTAGTACAAAAATTCAAAAAAAAAAAAATTATAAAATACATATTAAAAGTATCTAAGGTATCCAAGAAGTAATAGATATACATTTCCGATACTAGTACAACAACCATTTTATAGTGTTTGTGCTCCCTTGGTGTTCCTTGACATAAAGATTAAATTAGATGCACTGCCACTTTTTAAACTTCAGTTTGACCCCGAACACTTGTCACTCTTTAAGAGATGCAATAATTTTTTGTTCAATAAAAAATGAAACTTAGAGAGAAGAAAATCAGATGTTTTAGTTATGATGTGGACTTACTTTTTCAGAAACGTAATAAGCTCCTTTGCTGCAGACCTGTAGTGACATAAACCATACTAATGGTGACAAAATTGTATAAGAAAAATAAAAATACATATTCGATTTTATAAGTGGGAGATTATTATTATTCAAGAAACGTAGTGCGACAATAAGAAGATAAAAAAGGCCCCATATATAATTCTTTCTGGCACTCACAAACAGGGTCTTTAAAAATAGTAATCACAGCATTCCTCTGCGCCCTTGTAGCCAAAGACCCAAAGCCCAAGCTTTTAGGGATGGTGCTTAAATGGCAGTTGCTGTTGTTCTTAACCAAGTTACCTTTGATACTAATCAATGAGTCTTCAAAGGCTAATAATCCATAATCATTAAGCAATCATAGGAAGAGTAATTCTTTCAAGCCCTTTCTTTCATTATGTTTCCAAGCTCCAGTTGGATGTGGAAAGATAAATTTCTGCATTTGAATGACTGGTTTTCGTTCCTCTTCATTCTTACCAAAGCTTCCATCTTCAATGTCATTGGTGCTGGGTTCTAACTCATCAACATTCCCACACCTCTTCATTTCAATAGTTCCTTGTTCATCAAAATTGAGACTATCTTGGGCATAAATAGGGAAAACACCACTCTCTTCTATCATGATATCCAACTTACCACCCCTTGTTACAACAAAAAATTCAAATAGAGCTTCTAAATTATACGTAGTGCACTGATCATTGGCACCGTTTTCTCTGATTCCATTCTTTATTTCCAGACAACATTCTTCATCATACCACATAAACATATGATCCGAATCAAGTTGCATGTCAGAGAATTCATACCTATTGTTATCCTCATCTTTGAAGTAACTTTCAAATAGGACCTTTCTACTGTGATCACTTTCTTTCATGTAGCATATGCATCCAATCTCTTCAATGCAATCCATTGCAGTAATTTTGAATTGAGGTAGAACAAGGGAGAAAATGAAAGCCACAGACATGGAATGTGGAGGAAATTGAATGGTGATAGAATCTTGTGTTGTCCAATGGCTGAACCATTGTGGAACTTTATTTCTTGGAAAATAAACACCAATGCGTACTCTATCATTTATGTCCGCATCTTCATCATCTGTTGACCACATATATTCATATGCTGCTCGCTTAATTCTGACATGGGCATCTCCCATAATATTGTTGAGTGCATGTTCATCCAATTTCAAGCAATTTTCAAATAAAAAGCAACTCTTATGTTCACTATGCAATGGTTTAGCTGTTGAACTTGACACAGTCTCCAGGGATCCACAATGCCTGGCATCTAAGCATTCAATGGATGGTGGAAGCTCTGGTATAGACCTAAGCCTCTGGCAACAGTTTAAATCAAGAAACCTTAGCTGTGAAAGATGCTTTATGCTAGCAGGCAAGCTCTCAACATCGCTTGCGGATACTGACAGATCATGTAATGTTGACAATAGGTCAATGTTGTCTGGGAGTTTACACAACTTAGCGTCTAGCCATAGCTGTTTTAAAGACTGCAAAGAACCATGTACTGTAAAGAGAGATGATGAGTCAAGTTGATCACAATCAGTAAGATTGAGTCCTTCAAGCAGGTTGTTGGGAAGATTCTTAAGACTTTTGCTGAATGGAATTTGTAACCATTCAAGTTTGTTTCGATGAAAAATTGATGAAGGCAGATCGCCAATAGCAGTACCTCCTAAAAACAACCTTCTCATTTTCTCAGACCTTATTGAAAACTCCTTGAGACTTGAGCAGCAAAAGACAGAGAGTACTTCAAGCGACCTTGAATAAATATCACTTCGAATGCTCTTTAGCTTTACACAAAACTCCAGATGCAATTTAACAAGTTTGTGGAGAGAAAAAATAGATGAATGAACATGGCTCAAGTTTG
This sequence comes from Styphnolobium japonicum, assembly GCA_023212625.1. Classification (NCBI taxonomy): domain Eukaryota; kingdom Viridiplantae; phylum Streptophyta; class Magnoliopsida; order Fabales; family Fabaceae; genus Styphnolobium; species Styphnolobium japonicum. Next base: position 3,559,009 of record JALBWW010000007.1, on the reverse strand, counting down.
TACAGCCTTGGAGGTCTACATATTCAAGATTTAAGGCCTTAGAAAAATCTGGGAGCTCAATCAAGTGTTCAGACCACCTAAGGTTAATTTCTCTTAAATTTGCAAGATTCTGTAAAAATAAAAAAACACATGACCCGTAATTAACCAAAAGAGTTAATTCCATAATCCTCAAATTATGCATTGTATAATATACCATAAAAAGAAAATGCAAAACACAAATAAATACCTGAGCTCCTTCCCAAAGTTTTTCCACACGGCTCAAATGCATTCTAAGTTCAACAAGATTCTCAGCACAAAATGTCAATGGCAAAGATTTCAAAGGGTATTCATCCCAATGAAAAAGTCTTAGTTCATTTGGTAGAGATTCAAGACCTTTAGGAAGATACACCTTAGATGGTCTATCTACTAAGAAATATGTACGAAATTTTAGAAATTTCAACCTGGACATCCTAGCAAAGGATTGAGGACATAAGTTCAGTTCTTCAATATTGGACATGTCCATAGTTATGCTTTCAATAGCTTCACCCCCCTGGCAAACAAAATAACAACTAATTTAAAACCAAAAAAAAAAAATCCAATGCTGCATTTGTTAGAAAAAATATCATACTCTGTACAGGATGTTTTCTGCAAATTGAATCATACCAGGTTATTTTTCAATACTTTATAAATATCTTTAGAATCCCAGAGTCGACTACGTTTTCCTGGGTCTTCAAAAGATTCTTCACGAACAATTTCCCAACCCATTTCTTGTATCAAGTCATGCATCTTCACATAACTTTCAGAAACAAAAATAAGGGCTTTATCTTGAAGATTTCTTAAAGCAATAGTTGTTGAGTAACCACAAGCATCCAACAGAAGTTTTATCCTCTCTCTTATTTCTCCTTTGAAAAAGCAAGCAATAAATAAAAAAATATTCCTCTCTTCACGATCTAGTCCATCATAACTCAATCTCAAAGTATTCTGGATTTCCGTATGAGGCATTTTCTGAAGTTTCTCCAATTGACTTTCCCATTCTTCTATACTTTTTCCATAAAGAAAGGAACCCAAAACTTTTAGAGCTAATGGAACTCCCTTTGCATAATAAACTACTCTCACTGATAGCTCAGTATACTCTAGCTCAGAAGAACTTTGGTTGAAGGCATTCAAATTGAAAAGCTGAAGAGCTTCATCAAAGTTCAATGGCTTAACCTCATATATATCATCAACTTTGCTAAGGAGATGCTTATTTCTAGTTGTCACAATGATTCTACTCCCTCGTCCAAACCAATCATGCTCTCCAGCTAAATATTTTAGTTGCTCAAAATTATTGACATCATCAAGAACAACAAGAACTTTTTTCCTAGAAAGCCTCCTCATAATATAAGCAGATCCTACATAAGGCATGGCAATGTGTAGATCCTTTTCCTTTAATAGTATAGAAAGAAGTTTATTATGTAAATGAGCTGTTCCCCACCTCTCTGATTCTTCCCTCACATTTCCCAAAAAGCAGCAACCTTCAAATTCAAAACATAACCTGTTAAATATGGCACTGGCAATAGTTGTCTTTCCTATACCACCCATTCCCCAAATTCCAATAATGCGGACATCTTCAAATCCATTGTATAGTAGTGATTCTACATGTGCAATTTGTTCATGAATTCCAACAAGGCCTTTCAAATCACTTTGGTACATATGATTCAACCTTAGTAACAGACGTTCAACAATTTCTTCAATAAGTTCCGCTTCTGTCCTGTACCAGAGAAAAGAGGTCAGGTATGATATCTAGTGATAGTAGCACGGTGTATTTCAAAAGGCCTTGTTGAAAATAGCAACAAGGTATTCTTCGTCCATAAAAGGTAGGGTAATTTTGATGTATCATTCTTTCTCTCATTGGTTACTTATATAGCTTAAATTTGCATTTACCAATAATAGTTAATGATATAGATATTCTAACCGTCCAGTGAAAATCTTTTAGGTTTATTATTTTAGAATCAGTCTCAAACTCTATTAATGCATTAGCATAGCATGCTTCTGTAATTAAAGTTGTCAGGAGAAATTGTTGCTATACTAGTTTAAAAAATCATGAACATTATTATGGAAAACAATCACAAAAATAAAGTCTAAAGCGCTTGTTGCCAATGAAGCGAACAGCTAAATATGCTTTTTCCTGACAAAAATATAAAATTTGCTAATGAAAAAGAGAGATAAAAGAAGAGAAGAAATCAAGAGATTAAATATACTTCAACCAGGATGACCTATATACATGAACCAAACATCACAAATGGGCTGCATTTTTTTCTTATCACTATCAACTAGAACTTACAAATAGAATGGGATGTTCATACTAAAATCACTTTCAATAAACAGTTTATCCTCCTTGATTCACTCTAATTAATTCCACAAATTTAATATCATATAAACATGCAAGGACTATTCTCCAGTATTATTCGTATTGATATTAAGTAAATAATTATTACAATATACAATATTAATAGTGAGATAAATACAAAATAAATATGTTGGAAGAAGAAAATATACTTAACCCAAAATTTGAGGAGTGAAATCCAGATAAATTGGCTGCTTTCTCCAAAGCAATTCTCCAATTATGAACCTTGACCATGTCGTCTTTAAATTTTATTTCATGTCCAGCAAATGCATCTTTGTAATTCCCCTTTTGATGTCGTACATCAGATGGATCAATGTTATAGAAAACAGGCAGTACAATTTGTCCATATTTTTTCATGCATTCAATTATTTTCTTGAGCTCTTCCAAGCACCATATTGAAGAAGCATAGTCTTTCGAGAATATGATCAATGAAATAAGCGATTCTTCTATTGCTCTAAGAAGTGCTGGAGATATTTCATCTCCTCTCTTGAGCCTCTCATCTATATAGGCATCAATTCCCTTTTGACATAAAGCCTTCTTTAAATGTCCAAGAAAACCATAGCGAATATCTGTTCCTCTAAAACTGAGGAAGACATCATATTTTATTTGTGGAACAAGGGAGGAAGAAGTAGTCATTGGACAGAAGTAAGCATGCAAGTCTCCTTATAGATATAGACAGCAGCCCATCAACACAAGTAAATCTTGGTCTTCTTCATGCTGCAATATGTCTATGACTACATCCCAAAGGAACAAAACAACAATAGATGAGTCAACTGGATGGATACAAAAAAGGAAAGCTATAACATCTTCAAGAAGGAAACTATCAACATAAAAATAAAATATGGCACTATATGTTGGCCGGGATATGTCTTCTTTCTCTTGTTGACAAAACTAATCACATAATGACAGAGAAGTTATAATAAGCAGTTAGCTGATAATGAAACAAATAGTTAGTGAAGTTATAATAAGCAGTTGGCTGCAATATGCTGATAATTAATTACTATGAATTTTGTTCATAAATCTAGCATGCCAAATATCAAATTAAGCATTATATATATCTCAAAGATTTTTAGTGTGTTAAAAAAAAAAAGAGGGCTTTGGGCTAATATGAAGCAAGATCAAGACTTAATATCAATATATCACCACAGTTTACAACAAAAAGATATTCTAATACGAAAATAAACAAAAAACATAAGGTAGTAAATTTTAGTAATCAGAATTCAGCTTAGAGAGTAAATATATATATATATATATATATATATATATATTACATGTCAGATGATTTGACAAGTCAAAACCGTTATTCCTAAAAATGGTAGCAAGTAGCAACGTGACCAAAGAAACTACATTCTAAAAATAGTTCCTACCACTACCCTTATTTTTTTCTATAGTTTGTCTCACAATTTGCTTCAACTACCAACTTATTTTCCTAGATTAAACTCAGTAACTCACCTAGTACGTCCAAGCATCCTCTCACATGTGAATAGAACAACTCTCTTTTTCATAGACAATGCTGCTAACAAACTCATTAGTGACAAGGCTTGCATGCCAAAGATTCAGAAGAACAGATGCTTTAAACCAAAATCACTAGGACTACAGAGATTATGGTAAGCTATATGCATCATATAGAGAGCTAATTAATACTACGTAAATCATTTCATACATTGGATAGTGCATGAGATAGTATTAGAGCCTTGCAGCTCACAACAAAAGGCTAAAATTAGCAGTCTCGTTGCCGAATTGTACTGACAGATTCAACATTCAATATTAAATGCATATTGTTTCTCTGCAATTCAACAAACGTCTAACACAAATAACAGCCATGTGTATATTGTAACTAATATCTATCTATCTCCAGAAAAATGGGAAATATTTTAAAGAAAACCTAGAAAATCAAAACAGCATATAATTTGTTACTCTTCTATCTATGTATCGAAATAGATTATGCTCTCCATCAATAATAGAATCATAATTTATGATTTAGTGAGCTAAGTAATAATATGTTTGGCCTAAAAAAAAAAAAAACTATCACGCACCAAGCAACACAAAATATAAAATACATAGAGTTAACCAATTGAGCACACTAGAATACAAATCAATTCAAATCCATCATAAGAGACCCATTACCCATATATTCATCAACAACGCATGAATTTCGATTCTTAGCAAAGCCATACCTCTTTGGGTCGCTAAAGAACACAATTGCCGATCAACACACTCGTATCGTTCTTACCGTAACCTGCGATGGGTCGAGTTGAAGAATCAAGACAAGAGGATGAGGGAGTAAACACTAGACGTACACAATAAGCAACCTACACAGTGAAGTTCTACTTCTCGAATAAAAAAAGATACCAATGTCCAAAACTTTTTTTTTAACAGAAAAAAAAGAAGAAGAAAATTTTTTCTTTCATTTTTTCTTTTATAAAATTTTCCCAAACAATTATCAAATTAATTTTGAAATTAATTATTATGTTTAAAATTTATTTTAAAAAATAAATTAATTTGATGATTTTATTTTATTTTACTTTTTTACGCTTATATTATTATAAAATTAAAAAATAATAAAAGTTAAATAATTAATTTAAATAATTAAATTTAAAATTAAATTAAATCCTAATAAATTACACTATATTTGATAGAAATTATAAATCTAAACAATTAAAATTCATAAAATTTTGAAATCAAATTATCTATTATTTTTTAAAATTCTAAACACAAAATTTGATATATAAATCCAATCAAATATTAATTTTTTTACATTCCAAAAATTCTTTTAAGAGTTTTTTGAACTTCATCTAATAATTCTCTGGTGAAACTTGTAAAAGAATTTTTTTTAATACCAAACCTAATAATGTTTTTAATTGTAAGGTAAGCATATTTATAATTCAATTTATAATTCTCCCTAAACCCAACACATATATAAAAAATTAACTTATAAATAACTCAATAACTTCAACTAGTTTGCCTTTTCTCTCTTCTTTAAAGTAAAATGGAGAAAGACTTTTCTGCTTATAGATTAGTGAGTTAATAAAGAATGAAAACAAAAAGGAGTACGGAATATTATGATTCCAATCACCACGGATGCTTTTAAGTTGTACTATATCATATCCAGCATTCCAGCTTACTTACAACCATGCGCCCTGGCCCTCCTTCTCAGCCATGTAATCCAGTCGTTGGAGTGATACAAGTTGATAAATCAAATGCTTATTTATTTATTTATTTATTTTTGGTAATAAATCAAATGCTTAATTTAATAACCATAATATTCACTATTCAGTACATGGTCTTTTAATTTAACCAACTTGTATAGTTCACCTCTCCATGGAATCAGAATTTGATCAGCAGAACCAGAAAGTCATACTGCTGGCTTCCCAGCGCATCTTTGAAATTAGATAATGTCATGATACAAACTTGGGTAGCAGTAAAATTATACTGCAACACTGTATATGATCTTATCCTTTTGGGGTTTCAGAGAAGTGGAAGTGCAATCTGCTTCATTCATAGAGGTAACTTAATTTTCTCAGACCATTTAAAGATGTCAGAATACACCTGATCACCTCCCAGATCTTCCCCTGTGGCCCCTGCTGCTACCCTTACAACATCCTCAATCAATGCAAAATTTCCCATTATATCAACATGAGCACCACTTTGCGTGCCCCGGCCCTCCAGCCAACCTGCTGGAGGAGAATGAGCATATTCTCTAATGTAAGTCCTAATCCCTGAAGGGTTAAATCTGGTTTTCCCACGCCAAACTTTAGCACACATTAAGCCTGAACTTAGAACTGGCACAGTCTCATCCCCATCAACAGTGTAGACTCCATCCTTCAGGCAGCTATCTTCACCACCATCTGCTGTAGTATCAATTTCAAAAGGAATATAACACTCAGCATAGGGAGACAACTTGTAAATATAAGCTCTTTCAGTTGGTAAGCCAACTCCATACATAGAGAAGATTTCCATATCGGGAGCATTTGGCAATCTGCAGATATTAGTTGAGACATTAGAACAGTAAAATGAATCAATTGAATGGAGGGAAAAAAAATGAGCAACCAGATACAGTGTATTCCTTTATGCAGGGAAAGATTATCTGCTTAGAGGATTCAACTAAAGCAACTACCTGAAATTTCCATTTTTCACATCACAAATGCGTGATGAGTATTTTATTTGAACATATCAAGAGCAGAGGATTTATTATAATATTAACATTTATTGTCATTGATGGCAATTATACACTCCTATCTAATCTGATTTAAACTTAACAAAGAAACTACGAGGGTATATCTAGAACACTATTAATCAGGGGAAATAGGACAAGGTGAGGGATGGAAAAGCTGCTTCAAATCAATAGAAAAGTGATATAAAAAGGCTGCCCTTTATTTATATAGTATAGATGAAAATCAGCAACTACAATAGCCTACATATGAGAAGTGATAAATTCACTGTCAACCAATATCATTGGAGCTCTCAAATCTGAGTAATATAAATATTGAAGGAGCTAAACTATTTTGCAGACCACCAAAGCACCAAATTCAGAAATGTGTAACGAATAATAATTGAAATAAACTGACAAATAAGGTAGACGTAAGGAACCAAAACTTCTCACTTTGTCTCCAAGGGGTTTGACCAATATTTGTAGTGTTCATATTTAGGATCATCCAAATTGTCAGCAATTCCATAAGAGAAGTGATCACTACCACGCGCCATCATTTTTGGAGCAACAAAATAAAGCAGGTCTATAATTGAGTCAGCTGTGTAAACTTTATGTTCGGCAACGGCTCTGACTCCCTCAACTCCCATGTCATGGTATTCAGTCCACACATCACGACAGGTGGTATTTGCAACACTGTTACCCTTAATGGCACCCTATTAACAAGAAACTGAGTATTAATCATAAACATAATCGATTGAGCAAAATGAATAAGATATTTGATAAAAGAAGTAGCAAGCTTACAAGATTACTGATTAAGTAAGTTTCTCCTGACGAGGTAAAAACTACATTTCTTTGATTCATTAGCTTGAAAGAGAAGATTACCAAAGATATAAAGAAAATTTTGGATTACTCTTCCCTGATGGATTGTGCAGAGGAAGAACAAACAGAGGAAACCAATTTTTGTCCTCCTTTTCAGGTGCAGACAAACATAAAGAGTTTATTTTTCACTGTCTTCTAAGAGTAGTTATCACGTGGTTAAGCTCACCATATTGACATGAGACAGCATGCTAAAATAAAACCAATTAAATCTAATGCCCAATTGGGTGTGGGAGTGCAGAACAAAATATTTCACACCATATAAATGAGTAAATCTATTTCTATATTTTACCAGGGAAAATTTTGACAAGATGACTCCAAAAAGAAGAATGATTGACTGAAATAGTTCTTGGAAAATCTTTTAAAATAGCTTCTGCAATTTCAAGATTCACTGTAAAAAATAGCCTCACCCGAAAGTCAATCCTCTCAATCTCAGAGGAATGTGCCTCTGCAACATCTCTGCCAAATGATATAATTCTTCCATAGTTGACAACATTTGATTGAGAAAGAGTTTTATTTGTCTCTTGGCTTGTCAACTGAGAATTGTTAGTGCTTTGCTTTCTCTTGCTAGGGAGACAGCCTTCCTCTGGTGACCAATCAAGACCACCCCATATAGTGTCCCCGCCTCTTGGTATCATTGACATTGTTGAGTCCCAAGTGCGGGTCATCTTCATTACATGTTGCAAAGTTTGGAGGCGAAATAGATCATTATCTAAAAAACCCGGTGCTATCGCCCTTGATTTATAAGAAGAAAGAACCAAATTTAATTAAGATATTGAATGATTGGCTGAATAAAAGTATTGCATGAGTGTCAGATGTAATGAGAATTTGCTTTCTCTTAGAACAAACTAAACAAAGAGAAGCTTATAAAAGAAAAGAAAAGCATAAACAAAATACATTTCTTTAGTAAAATATAATACACAGGAGAAAAGGGAAAAGTACTTGCTTATGTTTATTAAAAATAAATACAGATCAGTAATATAGTAGAAGAAGCAGAAAATGTTGGACATGATTGTTTGCTTTTTATCATAACATTTCACATATAAAGGCCCAGTTTATTCTGATGAAATTGCAAGCTTTAGCAAAATATGCAATTAAAAGAAGAAATTTTGAAGAGGGTGGAGGGGAAAGGATATCTTAAGGGTATTATAAAGTGGCTGAGTTAAACAATTGGAGTAAACAGATCGTACAGAGTAACTGACATAGACCTTCTTAGATAGAGTATAATACTGTTAAACCAAGCTAAACTCATTATTAAGTCATCACCAACTTGCTACTTAGTAACTAACCACTAAGTAAATTTACCTGGCAACAGCAATATCCTTGGCTTCAGCTGAGAAAAGGCCTGTTACAGCCTTGGGAACACCCAAAAATGGTCCACCAATGTTTACAACCGCCTTTATATATTTGGAACACCAGTCCGGTCCTCCCCCACCACCCATTGGAGCTGGTGCTTCAACCCACTTCATAAAATGAAGAAAGTACAGGACACCCATTGAATGTGGAATAATAACTGCCTTATTCCCGCCATTAGTAGCAACCATAAGTTCTATGTTGCTTTTTATCCGACTTAGTGCTTGATCCCGCACCTGATCAATTAATTTATTAAAGGGAAAAAAAGAATCAGCAATTGTTTAATAAAAATATCCCAATTCTTTTTTCTCTTCTTATAGGTGCATAATCAATTAACTTCTTTATGTAAGGCATAACTCCAGGAAAAATCAATTAAAGAATACCTCAGTGTTCTGAAATGATATTCTCCAATCATATGCAGCCATATACATAGTTTTTTCTTCATAACCAATGTGTGCCAAGTTAGCAATTAGGACTGCCCACACGAAATATCCTGGAGCAAAGTAATCAGCAGCTACAAGTCCAGAGACAGGCCTGACTCTTATGCCAGGTGGATCCAATCCTGTTTCATTGTCCAGTGACATGTGCTCTGCCCAGCATGAAGGTCTGCAAAAGATCCACAAAAAAACAAGACATAAATCCTTATCCTGCCATTTCTAGGTCCATGGTAATTGAATAACAAGTATCAAAAGCATAGGGACAGGTTACAAGTTAGGATCAGAATTCAGCAATGCCTATACTCCCACCAGCACACAAACATATTCAATATGCATAAGTGATGATGAACTATCTTACACACCTTATCCGGACCATAAGTTAGGATCACCATTTGGAAAGCTATCTTCTCTTTAATGTACAAATTTGATACATTAAACCAATACAGAACTAAGAACATTTGAAATGTGTTTTGTTGTTATATGGAGGAATTAAAACCCCATGCAACACTTGTTCTGCAAAAATTCATTTCAAAAGATTAGTGCTATTTTTATCAGGATCAACTATGTATGGAATTTTATAAGCTTTAGATGATGCAGTCCAAGAATACTGGGAATTCCTATATCAGAAGTTCCATGTGTGACCATACTGGTGGTGATTGATTGTTGCTTCAGCCTTCAATCCATTTATACAGCAGAAATTATTTGTCTTATAAAAGGAATGAAATTAATGTCAATCAGAAACATGCCCAATACTTTCAAGCTTAGCAGTCCTTCCACTTACAAAGTGACATGGAAAAGCGACTGAAATTCTTCCAATCAAGCACACACAACCAGCAGCTAAAACACATTGAAACAAGTCCAAAGAATAATTTAAAAGGAAATTAAATAATTTGTCATCCTAAATGAATATTTGTGCATAGCTAATTGAAATCTGACCAGGCAACTTCAATTCATTAGAACTATAGAGAAAGCAGCTTCAGCGCTTGGAAATATCGTGATCATAGTCAAAGACGCACATGAAAACAATACTCTGATGGTACCTTTTTTAGTATGACTAATTCTGAAAGCAAACTATCATATGGATGAAAAGTCAATTCAAATAATAATAAGTTAAATAAATAAATAAATACAGAACTCCAAAGAGGAAAATTTAACCATCTCAGGCAATCTCATCATCAACAACCAACAAGACCATAAAAGGAAAGTTTAAACAAAACAAAATTGACAAATCCCCACTAATCTGAAATCAAAGTGACATGCTTATTGACACAGCTCACTCACCCACCAAACATCATTTCAATGGGTTATTACCAATTACAATCCTCATCACAATCAACCAAAAAACACAAAACAGTTATGATAAAACCAAAAACACCACCAAAATCTTGATACCTTTTGTAGACTTCTCCAAAAGTACCACCCCACAATCGCTTCCGGAACAGCCCCTCCGCACACTGATGGCCCTCCCAGAGCTCAAGCCCACCGGTCACGATCCCAGGCACGAAAACCACCGGGTGCTTCGCCGTCAGCCCTTCCTTCTTCAGCTTCAGGCCCGGCGGGTCCGGCAACGGCCCCGTGATCACCTCCGTCACATACTGCGGAAACGATGACGGCATCACCTTATACAGAAACAGCATAAACCACCACACCGTGCAAATGCACCCAACGAACCAGCAACAGTTATCTACACATGACCACTTGATCTTCTTGCTCTTCGCCTCTACCTTCTTCTTCTTCTTCTTATCTTCTTCTTCTTCGTTCCTTTCCCCCTCAAACTTCGACTCCGAACTCTGAGTTTTATCCGTTTCTAACCCTTTTCTCCGTCGAATCAAAGACATGTTCTGACTGAATGGTACTCACCTAAACTTCACTCTTCTCTCTTCTTGTCGCGGAGTTACTAGCAAAATTCAGATTTTCTCGAGAAAATTTATCACTTTTCAGTTTTTTCTTTTCTTCTCTTTTCTTTCACTTTTCCTCCATAGAAACCGATAGGGTTACGTTGTTTTTTCCAAAGATTGAATTTTTTTGCGGAAATGAAAAGTCTTTCCTCTCCTTGAGCTTGCAACTAGAATCGCATACGCATTGGGTAGCTTAAGCTCGGTGAGCTCAGAAAACGGTTTCTTTTCCAACGTTTACTATTGGAAAAGGATTTACTGAAGATTGAAGTTCACTATTGGTGGTGAGAGCCTGAGCTGAGAGGATCCCTAAACCACTGAAACGGAAAGTGATTTCGAACCTTGCTTTTTTCCCGAGCTGATTTTCCAGGGAAACAAACAGAAGGTTATCGAGAATTTGGGAATGTGTCGTCGGTATTGGCTGGCTGAGTGATGGTGGGTCCGAGACTGAGTTAAAATAAGAGCTAGTTTGACAACGTGGCAGAATCTGATTGGTTCATTTAACGACATTTTGTATTATTAGTGGGCCATGTTGTTTTCCCTACTCGCAATGGCAATCTTATATAGGTATGATTGGACCAAAAAAAATTATGAGTATAGGTGTGCATAATTGTTCTTGTTGCTTTAATAATGCTTTACACAAATTTCAATCACTTTTGATTTACACTGACACAAGTTGCATAAATATCATAAGTTATTAGTATAATCACACCAATAAATCACATCCTTAAATTAAAATGTACACACAAACAAATATTTTACGTAAAGATGTAGGAAGCCATATATTCCATTTCATCTTCTCCGCTATCAATGTCATCTCATTTTCATGATCTCACTTTCTGTTATGTTTTCTCATGAACATATTCATAACATCATTTTGGCTTTTCAATCCTCTATATATCCAGATGTGTGGCTGCTGGAGCTGCTTAGCGAAATATAACTTAATTGGTTGGTCCCCTTTCTTAGAGCTCTTGCAATTCTTACAAAACTAGCGTACAGATATCTTGTAATGAAAGGCTTAACGTATAAAAGAGATGATAGAACAATAGAGTTGAGTAGTGGTCAGACAACTAAGCAAATACAAATTTGTACTCTCTATTAATGAAATGCAACAATAATTGAATTCAATTCTTTATTTATATATATAAAAAAAAATTAAGTGAAATATGCACATAAGATTTGGTGAAATGATATATATATATATATATAATGATAATAAATACAATCAATTAACCTCATTCTTTATATAAAACAGAATAACTATAACTTATATAGAAAAAGACAATCACACCAACCTCGTTCTTATAATCCATTTGAATTTTTTTTACATGTCTTTGGTCATTGTCCATTTTTTTATGTCACATTGATTTATAATAGGTATTCACAATATGCAAGCAATGTATTAACATTGTTCATAATTTTGATAATTAATCTTAAAGATCTACTATGTATGCGGAATTTGAGTTTAAAATTAGATAACTAAATTTATGGTTATTATTGTGAATTTATCTCGATTTATATTACCATTTTTTATATAAGGAAGCTTATAAATAAGAGTTTAATTTTGATTCACCGTTAGTGTAAGGTTTTTTTATACTATCATCCAATTATATGTAGCCAAATCATTAAAAGAGTTTGACTATCATAACAACCATTTAAAAAGTCTAACTCTTTTAATGATGTATTAGCACATGATTGGATGACAGTGTAAAAAAACTTTACACTGACAGTGGATTGAAATTAAATTCTATAAATAATTTGACATATGGTTAAATGAGTAACTTCACTTTATTAACTAGTTAATATACAATAAGATAAAAACAGAACAATATTTTTCAAAAAAAAGAACAAAGAAATAGAATGATATGTTCAAATTTTAATAAAATACAAGCAATTAAATAATAACATCAATTTTTTGATTAAAAATAATAACATCAATTTATTATAACTTAATACTCCTTTAATCATCTTTTTAGTTGTTATCACTTTTTCAGTTGTTATCATTTGTATTGAATTCTTTGAAGTAACAAGATCTTAATCTTCTTAAGCTTTGTTTTAGTTTTCTTTTCTACCGGACATATGTGAAAAGTAAAAAATAATTGATTTGAGTGGAAGCTCATCTAGACGCTATAGAGAATTGTGTGACGTTACTGTTGCGTTGAAATTAATCTTAACTAAACACGTGCGTTATAATAAGTCATCCAATTTCCAATTTTTTTTTTCCTTTAAAGGAGATTAATCAAATAGTCTTTGAGCCTTAAAATATTTTCCTATGTAGAGATGACCACCAAACAAGACTGCTAATCCAAAAGAAAATTTAAACTCATGCTAGTGAAGAGTACAAAGTCTTAGATAGATCCCTTTAACTGGTTAAGCTAACCCGATTTGCAAATATAATGAATAACGTACGTTTTCCCTGCAACTTTAGTTCGCTTAGGTTCGCAGATCGACGTTGATGCTTTCCTTCTTCGGCTAACTGGCTTTATGCCATTCTTTTATTTTTCCTTTATGTTTTCTTACTTGAATGGCAGTAAAAAATTTCAGGAAAAGTTATATTATAATAAGAATAATGTTACATAAATAACTCCTCACACATACAAAGTATTATTATTTTTTATATTATGAGAGTCATATCAAATTTATTTTTCTACAAATCTACAATATAATTTAACCACTCTATGCACTATTACCTTTTTTAATCTCTTTTTTAAGAATTGCACATCTAACATTTTTCTTTTCTTTTCTTTTTGTTAAGCTTTTGCAATGCATTGATCTTAGCATCAAAGAGTTAATTCTGACGAGTAAAGAAAAAGGGTGGAATTTTAGATATTCTGCCCAAAAAAATGCTGCAGTGCAAGTGTTACTCAAACAGATTTTTGTTGAGGAATTATAGTGCAATACACTTTGTACTGTATTTGATGAGCGAGAGAGATGTGGTTCTAATATACTTCAGAATTTGAAGGTTAATATAGAGCAGAAAAGCTGTAAAAATCATATTACCTATGAGTTTATTTTTTTATTTTTTTGGTAAACAGTTCTATCAGAATAATTAAACTAACTTTTTGGGATTTGTTTGAAGCAATTCTACATTGACAAGCAATTATACAATGGTTCGGTCCAAGTTCAAGTTGTTTTATTTAAATGTTTTTTTTTTGTTAAACTCAAATAAACCAATGTATATTTTTTTTTTTGGTCTTTTGGTGTATCTCCTGAAAAACGAGAGACTAATCTCTTATGGTATTGTTAGGCGTTAGAAGCAATAACCCCTTTAATAACATTTTTTCCATATACATTGTCTCAAAAATCAAACCTAAAATAAAATGCTTAAGGAGCTTAAACCTTTTTCATTTGGACCAATGCTAGTTGGTAAATAAATCAATGTATATAATTGTGCACAAATATTTTTTCTAAAAAAATAGCGTAAGCAATAAAAATTATTATTCTCTTTTATGTCTCTGCTCTGGATTCTCCTTGTCTCGCTCTCACGTGACCATCATTGTAGCTTTCATCTTTTGCCGTCTTGTACCGATAAAACAGGATTATTATACTGTTGATTAGCTGAGCAAAATAAAAATAGTAATTTCAGCATCTGCAACAACTTGTTGCCAACAAGCAGCATTTTTGCACCAAACAATGATACTCATGATCACTCTTTTGAGAGTTAATTGAATTGACAACACAATAAGAAACAACCATATTACATTAATTATTGTCTTGCTTTGCTAGCTAAGGTGAATGAATTATTAATATTACCTGTATGATGCCTCACCTGCTTCAAACAATGGAACTATAAAGATGAAGGCTGTTGTTGCCTTGTTGGAGCTAAAATTTGCTGTGTTGTGTAACCATAAAGACAAGCTTTTGCTCTGCTGATTATGTTGATGGTGCCAGCTTTAGCACTCCACAGATTATTTAAGCTTTAACCATCAACTTGTACCCGATTAATATTGGTGCTTGAAAGGCATGCAATTAAACCATACGCCTTCGATTTTGTCGGCATTATCGAATTAATGTTGTGCTTTCTCCTACCATCTTTCAGCGAATGTTTTGTGGCATCTACAATTTAATTAACCACTTTTTCCCTTTTTAGTTGCTGTATTCATCATGTTCTATATAAGTCCCTTCTTAACTTTTAGTCAGATACTGGAAAGAATGAAAGAAAAAGACTAGATTGAGAATATATTTAGACATAATATATATCTCAATATATTATTAATTCTCATTATATTTTTATTACAAAGCTGATCCAAGTCCAGGTATTAAAAAGAAGAAGAAGAAGATATGTTAAAAGTGTAGGTAAAGCAACTTATGTAAAAATCGATTTCATTATCAAAATTTTCGAAAAAACTTGGTTTGACTTGAATTATGATTCTCGTACTCATTATCCTTTTTATTCATCTTAGTTCTTATACTCTTCAGATTCATAACTTGAATACTTGCCAATGGAACAAACTATTTTTTTTTAAATTTGTTTTTGGTATTATGGAACAAACTATTCTAAATACACCTAGAAAGATAAAACATTCCAGCTGGAGATGTTGAGTATGCTACATGTAGGGGTAAAAATAGGCTAGGCTATGCTATGCTAAGCTAGGCTTTACCTTAAATAGGCCTGACCTGTTTTAAAAAATATTGGCCTTAACCTAACATGTTATTTATCATAGGCTTTTTTCTAACCTGGCTTGGCCTTTTTATGAAAACTTAAAAGTCTGGCATGGCCTGAAAACTTATTTAAATGCCTATATTGCATAAAGGATTTCGAATAAGCCAACATGCTTAAATTTTATAAGTTTTAAATATACCTAATCTTTAACAAAATTATTGTATTGTGTATAAAATAAATTAACTATATTAATAAATAACTATTAAATCATATAAGTATTATAAAATTTTAATAATATATTATTATAATAAATAAATAGGCTGGCTTGTTAGGCCTAATAGACTTTTTTTAAGGCCTAGGCCTATTTAGCTAAATAAGTTTTTAAAAAAACCTAAGCTTGACTTATTTAATAAATAGATTAAGCCGAAAGTAAGTTAGGCCGTAAATCCTTGTTAAACAACCTGACCTATTTCCACTCCTAACTACATGCAAAATGCAAGGTACAAGCCCATGGGCTGGAAAGACAAAAGGCCCTTGCGGGTACAGCCCACGAACGCAATCCAATAATTGCTCTGACATCTCTCCGAGTGCTAATGATTTCAGACAGAAGCCATGGGCGTGATAGCCCATTGACAAACGAACCTATTACAAATTCTTTACTAGTATCATTACTTTATTATTATTAACATGTTTCATTTTCTCTTCTTTTTTTAATCTTTTCTATACAGATCATAAAAGTATGCTTTATAAAGTAAGAAAAATGAAGTTGCACTTAAAAAAACAAAGCTCAAAATAAGATATTTTCATGAAATCGAGAATAAATCAAAACAGAATAAGGTTTTTATTTACCTTTATAAAGTTGTATTCTTTATGATAAGTTACTTTACACTCACTACATAGCTTTGGGCACATTCAGTGATATCATAATTAAAATGATACTTACAATAACTGCAACGATTAAGTAATAATGCACAATGACATGCTTAGGTTTTTTGTTTTTAATTTTTTCTGTATGCTATGTAATAAACAAATTATAAATTATTATTTTCTTATGTAAGACCATAAGGTATTCTCATACTTTTGAATATAAGACTAATCCTTATTCAGATATTAGTTTGACTTGACCACAAAAAAAATTTAGTAAGATTTTTTATATATTGTAAGGCGTGTTTGGGTGGGCAAACCCCCATTTGTAAGGTATAAACGAGTTTTTAAAATATTTTTTTCTTGTTTGAGTGAAATTTTGGTAAAAAAAAGTGAATAAGATTTTCATCTCAAATCATGTTTGGGTAGAAGTAATATTTTGCTGCTTTTACAGTGAAAGAAAACTCGTTTGTGCGTGTATTGATAGAAATATCCTTATATTTTGATATTATATTATTATTTTAATAATATTTAAATAAATATAACCTAATAGTTTTTAAAAATTACTCAAAGTGA
This sequence comes from Styphnolobium japonicum, assembly GCA_023212625.1. Classification (NCBI taxonomy): domain Eukaryota; kingdom Viridiplantae; phylum Streptophyta; class Magnoliopsida; order Fabales; family Fabaceae; genus Styphnolobium; species Styphnolobium japonicum. The sequence continues at coordinate 3,541,890 of JALBWW010000007.1, read as the reverse complement.
TTTTATTTTACAATACTCCAAATAAATTTAACTTTTTAACAAATTTATTCTGAAAATTAATTAATTTATAATCAATATTTTTAACATCAATTTATTAATAATTAAACTCAAAATAAATCATATCCTTTTTGGTAATTACACATTCAAAAATAATTTTTATCAACATTATCCAAACAAAATTATTTTTCAAACAAAGATTTCTAAACATAAATCACTTCAATCAAACTTACTTCTAACTAAAATTAAGCTTGCAAAATCAAGTTCGTTTAAAATTAAGTTTGTTAAATTTAATCCAAACACACACATTAAAGTCAAGTTTATCGACCTCTTTAAATTGAATAATTATTATTGGCTTGTTTCTTACAAATTCATGCATCTTTTGGGATTTAAATATTTTGTCCATTTTTTTGTCTTTTTTGTTGTCCTCTCAAATAAAATGCTAACAACTTAATAAAAAAATTTCATTATCTCTTAATTGAAAATAATTTCTTTCTTAATTTCAATTTTTTATAAATAATACATTTAATTGGAGAATAAAAAATGAGACAGAAAAAAAGGTACAGAAGATTTCATTCCATCTTCTGGATATAGAGTTCAATTTGTTACAGTTTTACTTGCATGTGTTTTTCTAAAACTAAAACCCAAAGCCCCTTCCTTTCTTTCTTTATGTTCTTTTAGATTTAAGAACATATTGCTAAAGCCAGTTAATGTCCAATTCACTATTCCCTTTTGCCTCATAAGTTGGGAGTCCTTGCTGGCCAAATTGAATGATTGAAGCACCCAAAGTACCATCAGTCTTTTACTCTCCCAATCAAGTCTACATGCTCAAAATTCTTGAAACATAGTATTAAAGCCAATCACCGCCCATGTTTTCCCTTCCACGCATGTGACTTATGGTCCACTGATATGATGATAACATATCTTCTTCACCAGGGGATGAACATTAACTCCAATACATTAATGGTATTGAAATAATTCATATGATAATGTCTCCTCTACGAAACTAGGTGGGCCAAAGTCTTTCTTATTTGATGCCAAGGCTCTTGAATGAATCCACCGTCACCTACAACACATATATATACGTGGTATCCCAAGGGTATCGTGTTTGAACTATTGTAATAAATATGAACAAATCTTAATTACGCTTCTACACATTTTAGGTGCAACACCCATGTGGTACATTGTGTGTCATAAATTTTGAATTCAGTTTTGATTGGAGGAAAAAAAAACTTAAATAGAATTGCTTGTACGAAAATATAAATTTTAAATTAAAATTTATAGTGCAGAACAGACCATAATAATGCATATATTTTGCACTTGTACCGGCCTCTTAGCTATTAAACAAGGCTTTTAGCCTTTTACTGAACTGGGACATGGGTTGCAGAAATCTGCTTTGTGAATCTGATTCCAATGAAGCTTACCCTTGATAAATAATGCCAACATCAACTTTCATGCCTATGGAGCTATAGTGGCTAATAATTCTATTATATGTATTCTGAAACGGAAATGGGAGGTTTCTCTTCAATATGTGCCGAGAGAAGACAGCCAATATGCAAATTACTTAGCTAATGCAGACTTCTTGTTTTGGAATAAGCCTCCTCAAGCGATCTCTTCTCATCTTCTCGCGGACTGTTCGGGAGTGAGGTTCCCTAGAATGTATTTTCTGCTTCCTTTTTCTTTGATTCTTTCTCTTATCGGATTACCAAAATATATATGTACAAAATGGAACTGTTACACTAAAATTTGCAATATTTAATATTCGTAAGTCCAAGATGTTGTTGTCGGGTAGGCGACAACTGGTCTGGAAAAGAAATTAGAACAATGATTAAGTAACTTGAAACGTCTAGGATGTAACAGATTCGTCCAAATCAGAGATAACTGAGGTATCAAAATAACAGAGAATTTTGTGTTAACTTAGAAGTAGGAGAAAGAAGAGAGATCATTGATAGTAGGGAGGAACTGATTCAAAATTTAAACATGATCTGCAATTGGTAAGGTTGAGAGAAAAATGAAGGATACTGATACTAGTTGAGAAAATTAAGGGATAAGAAAATTTATCAGATTTTTATCATGGACCAAGTCAAAAACAAACGTTTTATCATGAACCAAGTCAAAAACAAACGTTTTAAGACCAAGTCAAAAAACGTTAAAAATCTGTATTAACTTAGAAGTAGGAGAAAGAAGAGAGATCATTGATAGTAGGGAGGAACTGATTCAAAATTTAAACATGATCTGCAATTGGTAAGGTTGAGAAAAAAACGGAGGATACTGATACCAGTTAAGAAAATTAAGGGATAAGAAAATTTATCAAATTTTTATCATGGACCAAGTCAAAAACAAACGTTTTATCATGAACCAAGTCAAAAACAAACGTTTTAAGACCAAGTCAAAAAACGTTAAAAATCTGTGAAGCCTCATTATCAAGGTGATTAAGGGGCAAATCCCATGATTTGCTCTACCTTAGCCTAATTTTAGATACGCAAACTCGTTCATTTCACTAGCTTGTTATATTAGTTTAACTCATAAATTACTTTATAAACTTTATAAAAGTTTGAAAATTAAGGGATAAGAAAATTTATCAGATTTTTATCATGGACCAAGTCAAAAACAAACGTTTTATCATGAACCAAGTCAAAAACAAACGTTTTAAGACCAAGTCAAAAAACGTTAAAAATCTGTGAAGCCTCATTATCAAGGTGATTAAGGGGCAAATCCCATGATTTGCTCTACCTTAGCCTAATTTTAGATACGCAAACTCGTTCATTTCACTAGCTTGTTATATTAGTTTAACTCATAAATTACTTTATAAACTTTATAAAAGTTTGAAAATTAAGCAATGTGAGACTTTAAACTTTTGAAATAATACAACACAAGATACTTAAAAATTCAAAATTCCATAGATCAGAATTCCTTAAGATGTAAGAATTCTTGCATAAAGGTTTCAAATATGGAATCTAGAAGTTACTCTCTTCCGATGTAATGTTGCATAAGGAAAGAAACAAAAAGTGTCTTCCACTATACAAAAAAGGATGTCTTTCACTTTATTCCTCCCTTCTTCTTGACAAGAACTGAAGATAGCTAAACTTAATAAATCTAAATCATTTTGTGCTCTTGAAGGCACACATATTTTAATGCATAGCGAGTTGGCATTGTTCTGGTTAAAGGAATAAGTAGCTCTCTAGTTTTGATTGGGGCAGAGGCAAAGTTAGCCATCACACAAGATACGTAGTGTTGCAGATGGCGTTCTTTTCAGCTCTTTAATAAAAGAGTTGGGTTTGTTTTTTCGTTGCCTAGGTGTTGGGTGCAAACAGAGTTCGATCGATCATTCACCGCTTTTCAAAGTGACAAAACCGCCGAATTTCAAGCCCTTGTGGAACTAAGGAGTACAAAACTTTTCATCTTTATGACTTTATCACTTTTCTTATTGATAAAGGTTAATGAAGATTAAGTATTAAGTATTAAGTATTAAGTATTAAATTAGTTTCTTTTTGGTAAAATGTATGTACATGACCATCGTTAGGGGTTAAATCTTCTGTCCTGTGTTTTTATCTTTTTTTTTTTATTTCTTAACTGAATGTTAACAATTCAGTAAAACAAAAAATTTTAATTAATAATAAATTCTTTTTAAATTGTAAGATATTTTTATTGAGTTGTTAATATTTAATTAAAAAATTAAAAAAAATGGGATTTGATTCTCCCACGTTCACAGGAGCGAAATCACATTTGGTGTCATGTTTAGGATCGAAAGTGGTTTTGACACCACAAACCTAGTTCCCGACGTGGATCCATAATGCAGAGACTAGTTGAAGCTATTTGTTAGAGGGATATCTGATATGTTTCTAGATATATAACTAAAATAAAAAATGTGAGAGAATTGCACTATGCAATTGTTGCAAACCTGTGTTAATTCAGTAGTCATACTTTCGATGGAAATAAGTTAGGTTACACTATATTTATCATAAATAAGTTTTATTTATTTTTATAAACTATAACCTTAACTTGACCTATTACTTATCATAAGTATTTTTTTGTCTTTGATTTGGCCTTTTTGTGAAAACATAAAAGTCTAGCCTAATTTAAAAGTCTATTTAAAGGTATATATTGTATAAAAGCTTTCAAATAAGCCAATAAACTCATACTTAATAAGCTTTAAATATATCTAACTTTTAACAAAATTATTGTAATGTGTATAAAATAATAAATTATATTAATATATAACTAATAAATTATATAAGTATTATAAAATTTTAATTATATGTATATATAATAAATAAATAGACTAGTCTAATATTGTTGTGACATTTTTTTAAATGTTAGACTTTGATCAAGTATTATGACTCTCCATAATTTTAACTATTATGTAATTATCAATTAGATTGAATTTTGACATGAGCAAAAAGTAGTAGATACAAGTAAATTTATACATATAGAAGAAAAATATTCAAAATATTACATAAAAAAATATTTTATGTATTTTAATCGGGTTGACACGGTCCCGGTCCCAGCCCAACCCGAACCCCAATATGATCTAATTTATATCATGAAAATTGGCCGGATCAAAATTTTGGCCAAAATTAAGATCATATTCAATTCGACCCATGAACATTCCTAATTTTAAAGGCCTATGTCTTAACCTATTTAATTAAAGAAGTATTTTTAAAAGCTTAAATCTAACTTATTTAATAAATATGTTAAGCTAAAAATAAACTAAGTTGTAAGCCTCAATTATGCTGCTTAGCCAATTTTCATCCCTAATAACCTGTAATGGTGTCTTGTTGAATATATTTATACTTTTTAATTTGAATATTTTATTTTTGGTAAATATTGTTTTGTAATAATATGTTTTTATAAAAAATCTTTTTGTATTTTCACTCTCACTGTTGCAAAGAAATATGATACATACATGACAATTGGATGTAGAGATTCTTAAGTACTTTCAGATAATACTTGGAAAATAGTATATTAATTCACTAAAAATATAATATTATATTTCATTAGATTTAATATTGTCATAATTAAGAGGGGGTTAATTGATTCTTAAATTATTCAATGACAGAATTTTGACAATTAAAAACAAATGCAATATAAGTACATAATATGAAGAACTTAAAATAAAGAGATATGGAGAGAGATGTGAATTAAGAGTTTATCTTCATTCAGTCACAATACGTGACTTACGTTCAGTCCCTAAGCAATCTTGAGATTTTCTTTAATTTTAGTGATTTTTTGCTTACAAAGATATTACACTTAATCTTTTTTTATCTTAACCCAAAATAAAGTAACATAATTTAAAAGGAAGTTCTTAAAATGCTACACACACTCTTTTTTTTTTCTTCTCACTAGAACAAAATAATCAACTCTCAAGGATATGGTGCTCTTATGGATGAGCTACAATATGTTACAAGAACTCATTCTTTAGAGTGAATGAATAAGTGATAAACACACAAGAGGGATAGAGATGCATTCACAATGTTAATATTTCTTCTTTTGAGTGAGTAAGGTGATTTGATCCTTTAGAGAGGTTTTCTCTTGTAAACAAGGTGTTTCTCTTAATTTTTGTTAGTTGTTGGAGTGATTGGAGTCAAGAAGATGTTACTCTCTTAGTATTTTCATGTAGCACACTCTTAGTTATGGTAAGTTGATCTTTTCGTTTTAGTAGTTGCTTTTTTCGCTTATCTCGTCTTTCCATTTGTCCAGTCGTTGGTTTTTTTTTTTTGCATATATTTTGTTGCTAGATGTTGCTCAAACATGTTGTTCTTTTATTCTATTTTATTGTACGAAAAATTGAATCATTTTTGTTTTTTCAAATTCAAATTTAATTTTATAATTGGTATGAACCTAAAACTATAATTTAATTAACATAGAAATAATGTCCTTAATTGAGCAATCAATTAATTTAATGATTACCAACTACATTCAATCAATAAGAAATTTGTCAAGCTCATCAAATCACCTAACAAATGCTGAAAATCTTAATTTATGGACTCATCAAAACACATAAACTAACAAATATAAATATTATATAATAAAATTTAAATAAAAATCTAAACCTTTAAAAATATTAGTTTCAGAATATGTAAGAATTTCTTCATTAAATAGCCTAAACAGATGCCAAATTTGTGCCAACTAGAATTGACTAATCACTGTAACATGAAACGAAACAGAAGGAAAATAAAACTAGAAAAGGAAGCTTTTGGTAGCTTTGAATTTTAAGATGTTTCGACTGGGGAAGAAATGGAAAGGGAGGAAGACAAACAGCGCCACATCCAGTTCTTCTGGTTTGACTGATGCTGGGGTCAATCTATTTGAAGGATAGAACAAATTGCTTGACATCTTCTACGTACCCGTGACTCTGCACATTTTGATTTTTTTTCTTTTTTCTTTTCTTTTTTAAGTTCAACGGCTACTAGCCTAATACGACAATTATCTAACCTTAGCTCTAATTTAATATTTTTTTTTGGTAGGGCTGACATTGGATTTTGCATCTGTTGCTTCCGGCATTAGCATACTGTTAAAGTGGGGAACTCCAATGGATGATAATTCATACCTTCAATTTTTTTTTATTTTTTTTATTTTTTTAGTGTAACTTGATTGAAACGGGTTACTCTTTCTACTTTTGCTATCGCCTCCATTTAAAGATGATAGTTAAAATTGAAGCATTAGAATTAGATGTATGTTTTGATTTTTTTTTCATCATTAAGTTTGGAAATAATGTGTAACGTAATTTAAATTTAACATAAAAAATTAGATAAAGTTATGTTTTATTCTTAATATAAAAAATGTAACTACATAAATAATGCGAAGAGAGAGAGAGAAGGAAAGGGTGAAGGAGCAGGTGCAAGAGGAGTGTTCACTGCCAGCATATGGATAAACTCTACGTATTGCCACTGTTTAGGTTATGCCATCGACTATACGGACAGAATTGATGTTGGCCTTCTGATCCTCAAGATCAAGAGTCTAATGGGCACAATCGAAACATTATGTGTATGCTACACCAGGACAACGAGAGATGTTGCATATTCTACTGCCAGTTAACTTCCCTACGTAACACAAGCCTTCAACCTGGAAGTTCTTGCACAAATAGTTGGTTTGCGTTCGAGCATGACTTCCTCCAACAGTCCAACTGCGTTCACACTTTCTCAGTGAAGTAAAAGGTAGGGTTGAAAAGACGTATAATAAAATGATACACTAAATTGTTCATGCCTTTGTTAATAAGTTTCCAGTCAAGTGCCAACCAGTGTATTATTGTCAAAGTAATCTCCAATTGAAGTAACTTGTTTTTCGTTTTTTTTTTAAGAAAGTTATGTTTCGTGTTAATGTTAATATTGACATCCATATTTTATTGTGTTAGCTCATATGACCATTTTTTCAATTTTTTGCCAAAGAATCATAAACAAAAATGATAGGTGGGACTATATTTGATGTAAGCATGTGTGGAATTAAAAAATTTCAAGTGAGGGTGCTATAGATTGGACTTTTAGAAGAGTGGACATATTTTAATTTTATGGGGCCTACCTAAAAAATTAAACTTAGTATTTTTAGAAGAATGTGAAATTTTATATATGTGCAAACTTGTTAGATTATATACATCTATATGTAGAAATATTTTTATAATAAATATACTCTCCCCATTCAATGTATTTTGTATTTATTATGCAGATATATATTCTATCTACTATGAAAGCTTATAGAAATCTCTCTTATATGAATGTTATGAAATTTAACAAAGAGGAAGGGATCAAATATGCTTTTCCACCTTTAATGGGAGTCATGTTACCATGATAATACCTTCAAAAAAATTATATAGATAGTAGTAATATTATTATAAAATACTCCATACATAATGGATGGTAATTATCTCAGCTCACACCCATTGTGAAAATAATCTGGATCATAGAAAAGTAAAAACTGAATTTCAGCCAACTTTTGTGGAGACTAATAGCAGCAGCCAGCAAGTGTGATTTATGTGGGGCGAGTAGCCAATACTCCTCCTTTACTGTTTCCACTGTAGCACACCAATGCCACTTTTTCTGTTCTCATAACAAGCAGGAGAGAACTTCACGCCGCTACACTCTCATTAACACCTTTTCGCTGTCTTTCATTTTTCTCTCTCTCTCTCTGAGGGAATAGGGTGGCGCACGCCCACCCTGGACTGGCCTTGACACAAAAGCTAAGTTTATGATCTCCCTCTCTCTCTCTCTCTCTCTCTATATATATATATACTATCTATCACACGTTATACCTAGACATAGCCACTCACGGTGCCAATTTTCATTGCAGCCCACGCCACCCCACTAACCAACCACAACTTGTAGAGCTAGCTAGAGCCAGCCACTTTCAAGTTGCGAGGCAGAGAGCTCAAATCTCAATGGCCCTTCAGGGAGATTAGCCATTAGACTGAAAAGGAAGGGTGAGTGTGTCCTACTCATTCTAACTTGCACTCTATCTGTTTGTGTTGTGTGTATCTTATTCTAATGTTAGTTACCTCTGACTCAGAGACAGAATGAGAGAGAGAGAGAAAGTCAAATTTACTCTAACTGTGACAAAAAAAGGAAAAAAAGAAATGATTTTTAAGGCATTTTGATCCGGAATCCCTCATAAATCGCCTTGAAACATGTCCTACATCTATTCCTAACGTTCACCTTCTATGCCTTTCTCTCTCTACAACTCTCTCTGTTTGATTGGTTTTGTGCCTGCTCATTTTCCGAGTTTCTACTACGACTGAGTTCTTGTTCAGAGCAGCACATCCAATGGAGCTTTTTCTTTCCTTTTTTTTTAGAGTTGATTAAGTTGACCCAGATCTTCAATTTGTTAGATTGTGGCAAAGTGTCATCCTTTTTCGATTAATAGCTCGGGATGGTGGTGTAACTTGTTTATCTTTTGCCATTTAGAGGTGGAAATCAAGTACATTTTTGGGAGGATAATCAGATATGTTGACGTGCCTAGCGTGTTCGAAGCAGCTCAATGATGGATCTCTTCGTCAACAAGAAGAGGAAGAAGCTGTGCAAACACCCAGCACCAAGCAAGCCATCAAGGCTCTCACTGCTCAGGTAAATTGTCAAAGCCATATACCTGTTTGGCTTATGAAAAAAATGTTAGAATAGTGAAGAACCCAACTATTTCTTCATGATATTTGGAAGCTTGTTATAAGACAGAGAACTAGAACCGCATTATTTTGCTAACATGAATTTGTCAGTACTAGAAAAGTCCCTGTTCCTGTCTTTTTGTTTAATTCTTAGGGGCCAATCCCACGGTCTGATTTCTGTTCCCTACTCCATTTCTTCAAGTTTTAATCGTAGAAGATGAAGGAAGCTAATCTGAACCTTAGGAGGAGTACATTTTAGTGAATCCTTGAAGTTTAAGGAACAAATCCTTGAATAAAAAGACCCAATTTTTATCTTTCATCATTTTCTTCATTTTTTCTCAAGAGGAAACTGTGTTGACAAAGATCTGGTTTTGCTTTTCAGATCAAGGACATGGCAGTGAAGGCTTCTGGGGCCTATAGGAATTGCAAGCCTTGTTCAGGATCTTCCACTAATAACCGGAATCGAAACTATGCTGACTCTGATATGGGCTCAGATTCAGCAAGGTTCCACTTGGCCTACCACAGAACAGGGAGCTCCAACTCCCCAAGACTGTGGGGGAAGGAAATGGAAGCAAGATTGAAAGGGCTTTCTAGTGCGGAAGGAACACCAGCTTCAGTGAGTGGGCGTACTGAGTCAGTGGTGTTCATGGAGGAGGATGAGCCGAAGGAATGGATTGCACAAGTGGAGCCTGGTGTGCTTATTACCTTTGTTTCATTACCTCAGGGTGGGAATGATCTGAAGCGAATACGGTTCAGGTATCCTTCTCTTGTATGCTATCGAAATTGTACAAGGTTCCAATTTGTCGGAGTGTAATCACATGCCTTGTCATGTGGTTGAGGCAACTAGCTTTTAAGTTTTAACTAGTGTGACCTTGTCCTTTGTGGTTTAAACTTTATCTTCTTCTTGAATCTGGCATTAAGTACATGTTTGTTTGAGAGTGATCATATGCTTTTCATAGGCTGTCGAGATTCCAGATTGGCAGGATCTATCTTGTTTGCATTGTGCCTCTTCGGAGGACCTCAGCTTTGTTCCATTGTCAGTAACTCATGCTTGACTGGTGGTAGTAGAGCGGGACAAAAGCAAAAAGAACTTTTACCTCCTAGCCCGTTGATTCAAATGCCCCCCTCCTCTCAACCCACAAAAAGAAAAAGATAAAGGAAAAGAGGGAAAAAAGGAAAAAAAGAAAAGAAAAGAAAAGAAAAGGAAACTATGCAAAGAAAAAGGCCTGGCTTGGTTTTATGCCAGAGTAATATTCATTTTATGAAATAAAAGCAAATTTGTCAACAAAAATCCCTCTGTTATGAATTGAAAAGAGAACTTAGATTCAAGAATTATGAAGGGATATTAGAAGGGTCCATTCAATCATTAATAGTTTATGAATATGAAATTGTACTTTATTGATATTGAATAATTTGTAAGAGTTAATAACAACTCCTTTTTGTTGGGATAAGTGATATTTGTATTTTTGTTGTAACTTCAGGTTCTTCTATCTTTCATGAAAGTTGAGGCTTCTATTAAGCTAGTTTCATAAATTTACCTGCTTCTTTATTTCCTTAATGGTTCCCACCTGGAATAATTATAATTCTGGGTGCAACTTGCATGGGTGCATCTATTGGTGATTAGATTGATTATATCTGATTGTTAATTAATATTCACTATAACATCTGGTCTGTTCCCCAGTTCTGTAAATCAGTAATATTTGCTTTATCAGTTCCAAGCAGCTCTTCTTTGCAAAAAAAATTTTGGAGAAGGGGGGGGGGGGGGAGGGGAGGGAGGCTAGTGCCATGGACAGTAGTGAAAAATAATAAGCTGTTTACAAATGTTTTGAAGTTTTTGGTTCTATACTACTATAATCTTTACAATTGGTTTAAGCTGCAATTTTTTCTGTCTTTCCTTGAATATGAGTCATCTAGTCCGCCAAAGCAGTCGGCCTGCAAATGAAGTTCCTTGTTTATATAGTTTGCCGGTCAATAACACAGTTTGAGAGTTTTTTATAAAGGAAAAGATACTTGATTGTGATGTCAGATTTCTTTTTTCTTATCCTGTCAATGATTGTACTGATTATCATTTTATATATTTGATCAGTCGTGAAATGTTTAATAAATGGCAAGCTCAAAGGTGGTGGACAGAGAATTATGACAAGGTCATGGAGTTGTACAATGTTCAAAGGTTCAATCAACAAGCAGTTCCTCTTTCAACCCCACCTAGATCTGAAGATGAGGTGAGCACATGCCTTTTTGTAATATGATGTTGAGAATTATATGATTAAACTTCTATTCCCAACCAATGCAAGCATGTTATCCTGAGTAACCAATCACAAATTCCATGTAACTCATACTTGAGGTATGAGCTTGAGATATTTGAGTTAGGAACCTGGCTCTTGAACGACTGGGAAGTGTGTAAACATCGGCTTCCTACTTAATGTGTGACCTATAAATTAACTATGGTAGTGGGTTGTTACCTTTTTTATTTACATGAACAATTCATTTTGAATCTTCTGTTTTAGTGAATTCGTTTTTAGTGATATATTTTAGTTGGTGTTTAGATGCCTTCCTTTTCTTTTTTCAGAGTTCAAAGATTGAATCTGCCAGGGACAGCCCTGTCACTCCTCCTCTCAGCAAAGAGCTCCCACCCCGTCATTCTCACCACCCAATGGGAATGGGCTACTCCTCATCAGATTCACTGGATCACCACCAAATGCAACCTCACCCTTGCTATGAAACGAGTGGTCTAGCCTCAACACCTAATCTTTCCAGCATTAGTGTGCCAAAGACTGAAACATCATCCATTGATGGTTCTGTGAGGACAAGTTCTTCAAGAGAGGGAGATCAGTCAGGTGAGCTTTCAATCAGCAATGCCAGTGATATGGAAACTGAATGGGTTGAACAGGATGAACCAGGAGTATACATCACTATCAGAGCACAGCCAGGAGGAACCAGAGAACTTAGGCGTGTCCGGTTCAGGTAAGCAAAAAAAATTAGCGTGGAAAATAAATTGCTTTTAATTCGACAGCTTTTTAATTCTTTCTAGCTAATTATCTTCACTGGTGTATGGTACCTCCTAACTAAGTTGTGTTGTGTGAAAAGTTGTTGACGTTCTTATTAACAATTGTCTTTTTAATTTTGATAATTTAGTTTACATTTAGTGATTTGATTCTGTAAATCTACTTTTATTATGCTTTTAAGCCTTATCTTCCATTTCCCCCCTTCTGATTAGTGCTATACAGCCAGAAAAAATTAGCGAGAATTTTGACAGAATTCAATTCAAGGCTGGTTGTTGGGTAAGATAAAGTGATAGGGACCACTCCTCCATTCAGGAGCCAATAAGCATGTCAACTTATTTTGTCAAAAATTCTGGCCATCTTGCATTTTCTTATTTTTCTTTCTCTTCATTTTGTCCTCCCCATGACAGCTTTTGCTTTTTAGGCAAGATTTAAATTTTATCAATTCTTCATTGCTTTTTTTTTTTTTAATGCATAGAAAAGGCTCATAGGCCTGCTAAGCTTAATTAGGTCAGTCCCTTTAAGAAGAGAATAAAAAGGGTAGCCAATTTTGGATGTATCTTCTTATGAATTAGGTTTTCTAATTCCCGTTGATACCTGACTCTTAACTACTGGATTGCCAAGTTATCAAGTTTAATTTACCATGAATAATCACGTTCATTTAAATTTCAAATTTTATTTCTATATTCTTTTACACAGCCGAGAAATGTTTGGAGAAATGCATGCCAGATTGTGGTGGAAAGAGAACCGTGAGAGGATACAAGAACAATACTTGTGATTGTGACTATAGAGCCTTTTCACAGACAACTGCTTCAGCAGGCTAACAGAGTACAACTTGAAAGCTTTCATATAGTATCTGACGGCAGCCACTATATTGGTTGGTTACAGTACTGTGCAATCTAGATCCATTTTCCTTCTTTCCTGCAGATAATATGCAAGTAACTGCAACTTTGGACTTCGGAGTTCACCGTGGCTGTGGAGAGATGCAGATGATGGGAAATATTAAATTATGATAGTCAAATTTTTTTTTTGGTACTTATGATAGTGAAATTTTAGTTTATAGTTAAACGCTTAAACTGTTAACGCCAATGTCTTGCAGTGAGAATTGTCGAATGTTTTTCATCTTGTATGAATTTTGAACTATTCCAAGTGATTGCTATTGGAATTAGGTAACATGTTTGGTTCTGTCAATTATTAAACTGAAAATTTAGTGCAGCAGATTGAAAATTCTGCACAAAACCAATCACTGGAAACTTAATAACGAAGTACCAATGGTGGAATCCACTTAGAACAGTTTGGTTTCTGTCAAAGCATTAGAATAAGACTAACATTCTTATAAATAGCAGATATGAGGGCAATGAGAATTCTGCTTGACCCCACCCGCTTAAGAAAGGTGGAGGCTGTCATGATGGCTGAGGACAAGAAGGGATAGGTAATACGATCAAATTAAAAGCTTTGAAAATGTCAAGCTTATGGGCTAGCACACGAGCTCATAATCATATAGTGGAGGATGTCCAAGACAATTGCTGTTCCATCTGTCATACGGTAGTAACGGTACCTTTTGACAAACGCATTTTGGAAAGGTGATAAATGTATGACTTTGTAGAGTAATTTACAATGATTGATAAGGCGATAATCACGGTCTCAACCATGTTACCCTGCGTATAAATCTTGAAAATAATAAAAATTCCTTGATGTGTTCTCATATATACCCTCCTTATCATAGGTCCAAGTTTCTTGTTTAGTATATGGCTGGAAGAACCTATTACGCATATCACCCCAAGCTAACCATTTATCCCTAGATTTTTGCTCCCATTCTTGGAGCTCCTTTAGCTTTGAAATTGAAGATTTTTCCCTCCTGGATATTGCTTTGTGATCTCAAATTGCATAGAAATCTTGTGAGCTGATCCTGCACCTCTTTAATGTCTAGCAATTATTTTTCTACATTGGGAGTGACAGTATATAGCTCTTGATATCTAAATCTCTGTCCGGGACAAGTGGAGAGAACTAAAGGGGCATGATATGATCTCTAGGGCTTTGTTTGGTATTATAGAGAGAAAAGAAAAGAAGGGAATACAATAGAAAAGAAAAGAAAGGAAAGGAATAGAGAATTAGAAGAGTTATTCCCTTCCTTTGTTTGGTTTTATCAAGGAAAGGAATGGAAATGTATGTAAATAAATATCAAATTACTTTATTATCTTTCATCAATAAATGGAGTAAAGTTAATAAATTAGATAAAACAGGAAATTTATCTCCTTTCCCTCCCAATCCCTCTAAAAAGGGAGAGAAAGAATAATGTGGGTCTCATGGAAAGGAAAAGAAGAAGAATCCCTTCTTTTCTACCCTTAAATTGATACCAAACAAAGGAAGAAGTATCCCTTCCTTTCCTTTCCACCCATTTTATGCATACCAAACATAGCATAGATCCCCATTTTAGAGACAAACGTGACGTTTGGTATACGGATTATTTTTTCATTTTTTGGAATCTTTACATGGGAATGTTGGTTTTCCATGTTTGGTATAAATTTTGAAAAAACATTCTCATCCAAGAATGATTCCCGGGAATGATTTTTACTCAATATTCTCACACTTTCATTCCCATGGGGGGAGGTGTGTTTGCAACATTCCTATGACATGGGAATATTTTTGTCATGTGAAATGTCAAAAATACCTACCATTCTATCATCATGCCATCAACTAACCATCTCCACGTCATTGTTGGCTATCGCCATCCACCACCACCAACCACCATCCGTGGCGGCCATTTATTAGAATCCGGCCACTCTTGTCGCCGCTAGCGATTGACAGTGACCTTGATCGTCGCGTCAGTCACTGGAATCTGACCACCTATGCCTCCGCCTGCAGTTGACGACTAGTCATTGGAATCTGGCTACCTTTATCGGACGATGGCCGACGACTTCGGCCTGTCGCCAGCCACCGGAATCCGGCCACCCACCGCAGTTGATAATTGACAGTCATTGACTTATACCACCATTGGCCCACCAGCAGTTGGAGTCATTCCCAGGAATGTTTTTGGTTAACCAAACATAATAATAATCATTCCTGGGAATAATATTCATATTCCTGAGAATGTTTTTTCAAAACTTGAACTAAAAGCCCCAAAAGTGTTTGTTCAAAAAAAGAACACCACGTCCAATTGCAAAGGGATTGGTCAAAATTTTTCATACAATCTTATCTGTAGTTCTCTTTTGTTTGTTCAAGAAAGCAACGGTGCTTAAGTTAGTATGTATACACCTCAATTAATCCAATTTTTTTCAAGTATTGTAATCATGTAACCATCTTTCTATTACAGTTATTTTGCTCTAGCAAAAATATTTATCTTAAAATAAAATTATTTTTATAAGTTGATTCAATTTTAATGAACATTTAGTATTTATAAGTAAAAGAAGAAGCCAATCCAAACATGTGCTAGTTAGTATATGAGTAGTAAATGGAGAGAAAAATCATCCAATGCATTCATGAAATATATATTTTTTCATCTTTCATTTAGAGGGCTCACGTGTATCCCTATCTAATCTAATATAACACAAATATATTTGATTAATAGTGATGAAATTGGCCATCAATAATATCCAAAGTCTAGCCCGTGCCAAAAGAATCTTGGTAATAAATTTCCACGTGTCCGTTTCATATTATTGGCGAATCCTCACTAATGATTTGCATATTGCGACCGAAAAAAAAACCCAAGGGCATCTTCGTAGTTTAGTGCAAAAGGCAAGGGCATAGGAACCAATCAAATTTAAGAATTTCCCTCAAAGTCTTTGTCAAACGTTTTCAAAACCCTTACTCAGTCGCTGCCCAAACCCTTCAAAGCCGCTTTCTGTTCTTCCCTCTTTCGAATGCAAACCCTACCCTTATTCTTTCTCACATCACAGTTACACTTAACCGCGTCAAGTTTTGTTTTTTAGCTAAATATTCATATATTAATCCCACATTCTTTTCTGGGTTTTCTTCAGTTTTTCCTGCAATGGTCCCTGGCTCGAGAATGGAAGGTGGCACTGGCACCCAGATACTCTCTGCCAGAGTCCGCAAAACCATTCAATCCATCAAAGAAATCGTCGGTGATCATTCTGATGCTGATATTTATGTCGCCCTCAAGGAAACCAACATGGATCCTAACGAAACCACCCAGAAATTGCTCAACCAAGGTGGTTTGTTAATTTTACCGGTGGTTCACCTCGTATTACTTTATTTGTTGATTTTGGTTCAATGGGGTTCTTTTGTTTCTCTCGCTTTTCATCCCTGCTGGTGGGATTTTGGATTGTTGATGTGTTTGTTGATGTTCATATAAGGGCCACATTTTTTCGGTTTAATTTGCCAATATAACATTCCTGATATCAAGAGTTTGGAAATGAGTTGCCAGAGATTGATTCTCGGTAATCTTAGTTGAGCCTCTTGATGCTGCTGGAGTTGACTTCAGTCTGCCAAACCAATATTTCTTTGAATGCCTGATTTTTTATTGTTTGTTGACTGCTTTTGTTTATATTTTGGTTTTGCATTAAGTCTGTGAGCTGAAATTGGTAATGCAGCATCAAGTTTTTCGAACTTTTCGTAATTGTGAGCTGACCAATGCTAACAAGTTTGATACTTCATCATCTAAGTGAAGTTTTTGGGCAATGATTATATTTTGTGCTGCATACAATTCCCCTTCCCTTTATGCTTTTTTGTTTGTTTGTTTTAGAATTTAGAGGGAAATAGTATAAATGTATAATTAAATAATGCATCATTATTTTTTTGAAATCCATCTCCCATCTCCCTGTTCCACTGCTACCACACCTCCATTTGTGTAAGTATAGTTTCCACCTAGTTACCATGTCATGTCTATGCCCTTTTGCATTCTGGGGAGTGAGGAAGACCAAAAATAGAAGTTGATATTCAATAAAATTATCAGAGGGCAAAAACAGTTAGGCAGGGTGGTATTTGACTAGTCTCACACCAGTTTATACAGTGAATATAAATGCTGGTACTCCAGTGAGGCCTAATTATATATGCGTTTTTGGTATCTGAATTGAAATATATAATGCAAATTATGGCTTATCTCTCATCAACATTCTGTTTTTCTGGGGGTCAAAATATCAGATGGGGTTGTTCGGTATTGCCAATGGTATGGGAGGGGGATATTTAACTTAGTTTTGCCATAAGCCCTGGACATTATATGGTATAATGTAACTATTTTAAATATAATATGTTTCATTAATGTGCTTAAATAATTTATTACGTGAAGTGTGAGTGCCCATTGGTGTGCAGTGCAATAATTAGGTGGTCTCTAGATTGGTATCCTATGTATCTGTATTATATTTTGCATGTTTCATAGAATATCATATATCTTTGTTGAACCATGTGTGTGATTTTGCAATTGATAAGTGCATTTTATGTCAGACTGCTTGTCCTATTCTAATTATATTTTGACGATGTCCCAAATTAACAATTGATTTGAAAGAAAATAAAATAATGAAAAGATGTATTCTCCTAATGTACAACATGATTCTGTTATTCAGATCCATTCCATGAGGTGAAGAGAAGGAGAGACCGAAAGAAGGAGGTATCACCTATTGTATACTTTCCTTGATGGGTTATTAAATCCATGGTAACATATTAAAGAGTACTGATTTTTTATCAGTAATTTATTAACAAGTATCTGTTATTGCAGCCTCAGAATGTTGGGAACAAGGGTTCAGCTGACCCACGAAGAAATTCTGAGAATGTTGGTCACGGAATGAAATTTCATGCCCCTTCTGAACGTAATGTTCGAACAACAAACTATTCTCGGAATACTTTACCTGGTAATATTCATAATTTGTGCCTATTTAGACAGTTTAAAGCATGATAGTCTGATTAGCATCTTGGTCAGAATGAGCATTCATTTTGTGCTCATAGGTTGTGAATTCAAATGTGAACTCTTTGGAAGGAATTTTTAACTCTATAAATTTGTTATAGTTTTTATTCTGTCTTTTTGGTTGGGACTTGGGAGGGTAGTGTCATATTTTTTTAAATATGAAACAAATTGATCAGGTATATTTTAGTTATCCATCACAAAACTGAAATTTACCGCAGATGATTTATTTGCAATATTTAGTAGCAAACCTTCATTTTATATATTTTCTAATAAGTAAATGGTCACATTTTTTTTGGATATGGTCATTAGCATTATTATATTTGCTGATGTTTAAATTCTTGCTTACTGTTCAGGCATCAGCAGAGAGTTCCGTGTTGTCAAAGACAACAGAGTAAATCGTATATATAAAGAAGTAAAGCCTCCTTCACTGCAATGCTCAACATCCACCAATGAGCAATTAAATGTAAACACATCTGAAAAGGGGTATGTTCTGATTTTTATAGTATCTGGATTTTGCAGGCTTGATTGACTGCATGTGCATATCTAGTGTCAGTAGTTGTCCATATATGCACATCCCTTGCCTTGTAGCCTAACAAACACATTTGGGGTTAGGTTTTGTTGTTCAAAGCTACAGCATGTTAGAGGTGAAAGAAAAGTATGCAATATGCATACTTGAGTTGTGTAAGAAACCCTAATTGGAGAAGATTACTTAAATAAGAGATGTGCCATAAATAATGTAAAACCTGGATTGGGATGTATGCAAACTGAACCGAAAACTTTTCTCATGCAAGGTCTGCTGCTGCGGATAGAAAGGTAAGAGTTTATGTAGGCAGGAAGGGGTTAGAAATGAATAAAATGATGAGAAGCAATAAAACCATTGTGGTTGGATAATAATAGAGTAAATTGAATATTATAATTTTAGTATATTGCTTTCACTTGTACAAATGATCTTGTTGAATGATCCTTGTCATCTATAAAGGTGGTGATGCAGGACAGAGAAAGGTTTAGGATTTAAGAGGCCAAAATTAAGGTTCTTGCGGGAATCAATGGTAGAAAATAGGTGGATTGAAGGTTCATTGGGTGTATATAGCGGCTGTTTGAGTGCTGTGAACAGTACCTGCGAAATTAGTATTTGCGATTTGATGGATTTAGGTCAAATTGAAGGAAGAATCAACTAGGGTTTGATGGGGTGAATTTTTAGTTATGTCAGCCAAAGAAATCTGATTTGGGAAGTAAATAGGAGGGAAGAAGAAAATAAACCTAGGCATCACACCTAGGGTCCCTTATGCATTACACCTATTGTTTGATTGCATCACACAATCAAGAAGAGTGAAATTAGCTGCCATAGATCATATATCTGGTCAGCTATATTAGTTATCCTGCAAGAATTAGGAATAGAATCCTAAATCCTAATCCTATAAGGATCGAGACTCTACTATTAAACCCATAAGGGAAACTTGACATTAAAACAAAACCTAAGCCCAAAACAACCCAAGATCAGGAAATTCAAAAATTACCCTTAGAACTGAATATAAAATTAACGAAAGTAACTGCTTGCTAATCCTAATAAGCCTATATAATTATAAGCTAGTAAGGTGTTTCTAATAATTCAACTAGCCCCAAAATCAAAACTAATTCAAAATACTGAGATGATTTTATCTTTACGATTATGCGTTCTTGATGCTAAAGTGTCCTGCATTGGGTGGTAATCTGATCAATGGTTCTGTAGTTTACTCTGTAACCATTGGTGACACAGGATGGAAGCATGAAAGCAGAAAGGGTCAGGTATTCTTCTAGAATACAACCTTGAATCCACTATGTTGAAACTCTGGAATCTACTTGGAGTTTGGAAACTAGGAAAATCCTCAGAATAATGACACATGGTGAAAGTTTGGATATGATATAACTATTGAGGAACTTGACTCTTCCAATTGATTCTAAATATTACTGAAGATTGGAAGGTTTTATCTGATAATAGATAGCACTGGGAATGAAAGTGACTTGGGCTCAGTGGTTTTGCTCTTTGATTTTAACTAAAGCAATTGGCCTTTGAAGCCAGACTTGAAAGATATCTTTTACAATTTATAGGGCAGTATTTGTCAGGGATCACTGTTTTGGGTTATTTTCACATAGTTATTGGAGCATTGGAGTTTGGTATATAATTAATGTATTATCTTTGTTACAGCTTATCAGTAGCTTCCAGCAATCAAAGGTCATCTGGTGCTAGGAATTCATCTCAGGCTCTAAATGGTCCTTCTGATTCACATGCTAGATACTCAAAAGATGCTGTTTCAAATGTCGGTGACAGAAAAGTTACATCTGAGGAGAAGCAAGGTATGGTTTTGAATGCAGCAGCACAGGTGCAACCAATTAAGCCTAACAATGTCCACCAAAATTCTGCAACCAGTTCTGCTGTTGGGGTGTATTCCTCTTCAACAGATCCAGTCCATGTGCCCTCTCCTGATTCCAGATCATCAGGTGTTGTTGGAGCCATTAGGCGTGAAGTAGGGGTGGTTGGTGTTCGGCGACAGTCTTCAGACAACTCAGTGAAACAATCATCTGTTCCTAGTAGTACGGGAAAAGATGGTACCTCTGCAGATTCATTTCAGTCAGTTGGTGCCATCTCGAAGACTGAAGAATTTAGTCAAACTAATGTAACTGAACCTTCTTTTCCTGGTATGCCAGTTAGCAGACCATTCTTGAACAATCAGTATAATAGTAGGCCACATCAACAACTTGTGGGACATCAGAGAGGTATATTTCTGAAATGGCACTACCAAATTAATTTTAATTTTCAAGACTAATGATCTCCAGTAAAAGCATAACTTCAGAGTGGAAATACTGTAGCTTGCTCTTAGGTATTTATTTATTTATTTATTTTTGGGCTTATGAAGCATTTTGGTTCAGTCAGAACTCAGAAGGTTTATGTTGGCAATCTGAAACCATTGAATAGGAGAATTTATTATGCTTTTGTTTTTTTAACCTGATTTTATTTACTTGTTGCAGAGCTCTTTGCTTATTGCAATGTCTACTATCAAAATATAGTAACCCTTTGATTGCTTTTTTCTTTGTATTTTTATTTAAATACAGAACTCATAATTGGCAAAATTATCCATTTTCTAATCCACTTTAATGAGATGATTTCTAATCCTCTTAATTTTTTGGTACATTTTTTATTTTTCATTGTCAGCCGTTTTAATCCATGTATAGAAATTTGATGTGTTTTGATGCAGTTTCCCAGCATAATAAAGAGTGGAAACCTAAATCAAGCCAGAAGTCGAGCGGTAACAGTCCTGGAGTGATTGGAACACCTAAAAAAGCCGCATCACCTCCAGCTGAAAATTCTAAAGATATAGAATCAGAAACAACAGAGCTTCAAGATAAACTTTCCCAAGTAAATATATATGATAGCCAAAATGTTATCATAGCACAGCATATTCGAGTTCCGGAGACTGATCGCTGTCGGCTGACGTTTGGCACCATTGGGACAGAACTTGATTCTTCTAGGCATCAATCTAAATTTCAAATAGGAACTACTGAAAAATCAAATGAGGAATCTAGTGCAAGGTTGCACTCCTGTTTCTCTTGTTGTTTCTATTAATTTTATTATTCTAATATGTGAAAGAGTTAATGTTTGGGGGGATAGCAGCACAATTTGGACCTACTGTGAGTTTCTTTGGAGTTTGTTATTATTTTCTTGGTGATATTTTCATGTACTTGAAAAAAATATTTCTTCAGATATAAAGTTGTAAACTCAATATGCTGTCATATGCAATTAGTAAGAACATGATTATTAGTATGCATTTTCCATGAGCTAGTTGTAACGTTATTTAACATTTGATGTCAGCTTGACAGTACCTGCTCCGGAGTTGTCCACTGAAGATGTTTCTGGAAGCAAGCAGGTGGACTTACAGGATGAACACGTCAGAAGTACTGGGTCTGATTCTCCGGCATCCGGTGCTGCTTCTGAGCAACAATTGCCTGATAACAAAGAGTCCTTGAGCCCTCAGAATCTGGAGAATTATGCCAATATTAGATTGGTACGTGATAGTAGTCCATCATATGCACCTTCAGAGTCACAGCAGCAGCAAGATTCTCATGATATGCCAGGCTTCTCGGTGAGTGATTTCTTTCAGTTTTATCATTCAAATTTATTTATCATTGAGATTTCCCTTAAGGTGTATGCAAGGTTATTAATGGCCCACAATTGCGTGTGCCATGGCGTATGGCCCTCAGCAATGAGGTGTTGCATAACAAAACCTGTCAGGTTTCTGGGTTGTGCCCGTATGTTGTGATTGATATGTGCCATTGACTGTTGCATGTTGTGCGAAACACACACAAGGTTGAAACAATAGATAGAAAGGCACTGGTTGTGGCCGCCAGAGAGGGTAGGATCTGGTCCAATATGGCCAAAACATGGTAGGTCATTCTGTGGTCGGCAAAGATGGTTTGCTGTATTGTGTTTTCTATTTTGGTATTATATTTATATATATTCTGTATGTTGCTTTTGTCCTTTAATATAATTAAGAAATTAATGTCGATAATATTAGGGACAAAATTATGTATTTATTGTCAATGATTTATAATCTAGTAAAAAGAGGAAGGAGATCAAAATAGTAAATCAGGAAAGAAAAATAATAATATAAGATAAAGAATTAATATGAAGTCTTGATTAATTGAATTAAGAACTTGAAGAAAAATCATATATGGCATGGCCCAAAAAGACAAATGTAGGGCAATTGGAAAAAAGGAAAGAGATCAGAAATAAAAAAAAAAAAATGTCTTGGTTTCTGTTTTCTCTTGAGGATGTCTTATCCTCTTTTCTGTTTTTTGTATATTTCTCTTCTCTCTCAATAAAATTTCTTATTCTATCAAAAAAAAAAAAAACAAATGTAAAAAATGTAAATTAGTGTGAAGTAGTCAATTTGTAAATAAATTATTATGACAATACCACAAAAAGTTATTAAAAAAAATAGCAATGGATATGGAAAATGAATTCAAGAAATGTAAAATCAACAAACCGCAAAATCAATTAGCAGATAAATCAAATTAGAGAATCAAACATGAGAAGATTTGTTTTATTCATTTTTACATATAGCTAAATCCATGGTGCAACCACTAATATGGTTGCACTTGTGGCATTTTTTGGACCATTGGATCAAATCTAAGTTTGAAAGAATGTTTTTCTTTTGGCAGAGTCTAAGATTTCAGAAACTGACACCTAATGATTGCATCGGAGCAAAGGTTGCACAATTGAATTTTCCTTTATGTATATTAGTTGCTCTATTTGTCTATTGTTGGTAATGGTATGTATTATATTAAGTATATTAAATATCTTTAGTATAATGTGCATTGCGTCACATAAATAATTATAGTTAAAGTGGTTTTAGACAACCTAAGAACTGGTTGAACTAGAAACATTCATTAAGTATCATGCTTCCTTTATAGGAGGAAGTGCTTAATGATAATTAGAACAGTCTCAGGTGCATGATTGATAAAATACAAGCTTATGCTAACATTAAAAGATATTTTAGGGTGAAAGGTTGGCAATCTTATACTGACTGGCGTGGATCCTGCTGCTCTCTCTTCTCACTACATTTAATGAATATCTGTTTCATGATATATAATTATATATCTGTTGTGTGTTGTTGTCTTTTCATTCCCATTTCTAACATTGAAGTTTGCAAACAGGCATATGATCTTCCAACTGGTTATGACATTCCTTATTTCAGACCCACAATGGATGAAACTGTACGAGGGCTGGGTCTATCATCTCCTCAGGAGGTATGATTAAATTATGAGTTAGTAGAGTATTTAAAGTCATTTAATTGCTTAATTGTAGTTGGATTTGTGTGCAAGGACAATTTTTTCTTTGATCCAATATGTATCTAAGAGCGACTGGTGGAGTTCATGTGTTGTTGAATCTTAATGAGTATTTCTTGTTTATACACTACCCATGTTTTGCGGAATGATAAAGTTTGGTTACATGAGGTTATTTTGTAGAATTTTAAAACCTTTTTAAACAGTTAGACTCTGTTTGACTTATTTGAATTTGGATTCAGAAAACTACCTTTGATATCCCTTGAAACCTTTTCTATTGATTGTTTTGATTTCTGAACAATTTTTTAAATATCATTTGGAAGAGTATTTCATTATGTTTCTGCTTTCAATTATTTTGGGTTCAAACTGGCTTTGGTGTTTGTGGATGAATATAAATAACACTTATCACATCTTCATACATGTCACTCAAAGTTCTCTCTCTCTCTCCTTTTACATGCAACAACAACTGGCATAGTATTTTGGTCCTTTTCAGTTTTAATAAATTCTCAGTTCTTACCTCCTTGACATATTTTTGGGTGAGTGCAGGGTTTAAGCTCCCATGCAGCCAATAGTATTCCTGCCTCCACAATTGCCATGGTGCAACAACAACCTCCTGTGGCACAGATGTATCCACCAGTTCATGTTTCACATTTTGCTAATCTTATGCCATTTCGTCAGTTTCTGTCCCCAGTCTATGTTCCACCTATGGCCATGCCTGGATATTCAAGTAATCCTCCCTATCCTCACCCAACAAATGGCAGCAGTTACTTGTTGATGCCTGGAGGTAGTTCCCATCTTAATGCCAACAGCCTTAAATATGGAGTTCAACAGTTCAAGCCTGTTCCTGCTGGCAGTCCTACAGGGTTTGGAAATTTTGCTAATCCAAATGGATATGCCATGATTACTCCTGGTGTGGTTGGGGGTGCAGCAGCTTTAGAAGATTCATCTCGAGTCAAGTACAAAGATAATCTTTATGTCCCAAATCCTCAGGTAACGTTCTTGCTTAGTGTTGATTAAAAGAGCAAAATGTTTTTTGAATGTCAGCAAAGAGAAGCATTAACAAACATGTCTGCAAATCCCTGGCATTTGTGTACCGGATTACCGTGATTTTTCAATTTCCAATCAACCAATTACTGTGTACCGGGTTGTAGTGATTGTTTTTTAGTTTCATTTTTGACATTTGTGTTGGTATCAATAGCAAAAAAGGTGATAGGATATATCCTAGTTAATCATTTAAACTAGGCGAGCACCCAACACTAGAGCCTAGTTGATAATCTTGAGAAGTCATGGATGCTGCCTTTTATTCAAATATAGCTGTATAATTCTTTATTATGAAGCTATTAATCCTGAATAGTTGATTTTGAAACCTGTTTAAATAATTAAATTTGTATCTATTATTTTATATAATCTTGTGAGGTTGCATGCATGTTGGATTCTTTGTTGGTTGTCCTGCTTGGTCCTCATTCAAAATAGGATCATCTTCACCAAGGGACATATTCCTCCCTTATGGATATTTTAATCTTGACTACAACACAGCATATATTTAGAATATAGCAATAGAGACTTGTTACCCGTTATGTTTCTTCCTAGTTAATTTGCTTGGCAGTTATCTCATCTTGACCTAGTGCTTGAGCTAATTATGTGCATCATTCTGCTTAACTCTGGATAGCCTATTTGCTGGAATTGATATCATTTCTATTTCTCCTTCTATTTCTTATCTTTATTTATCAGAAGGTGCCAAAAGGGTAACCCTGTGTGCAAGCTTTCAATAATATAAGTTGCACCAAAAGAAATCAAGGAACACAGTACACTGATTGGGATTCATGTGATGCACAAAACCTAGAAGAAAATAGAATATTGTTAGGGAAAGATTAGTAAAGCTGAATTCTCATTTTGGTCATAAATATCTCATCATCTCTGTATATTATATTATTATCAATAAGATCATTTGTTGCTTCCAAACCACCTTTTCCTTCTTGAATACTTTTTATTATAAGACTACAATTTAGTTTGTCAAAAAATTTCCTTTCACAGGCTGAGACATCAGAAATCTGGATACAGAATCCAAGGGAGCTTCCTGGCATGCAATCTACTCCATACTATAATATGCCAGGGCAAGCGCCTCATGCTGCTTACATGCCTTCGCACAGTGGTCATGCATCCTTCAATGCTGCTGCAGCTCAATCTTCTCACATGCAGTTCCCTGGTATGTATCATGCTCCACCACAGCCAGCTGCAATGGCTAGTCCTCATCATTTAGGACCAGCTATGGGCAATAATGTTGGAGTTGGGGTGGCGGCAGCTGCTCCTGGAGCACAGGTTGGTGCATATCAGCAGCCCCAATTGGGCCACCTCAATTGGACAACAAATTTCTGAAGGGAAAAAAATATGTGAATCTAACCCTTTGCGTATAAGGGACTGAAGTAGATATAGAAAAATCGCAGTTTTCATTGTGAAATGAATAACATAACTTTTTCCCCTCCAAATGCATTGAGGCATTCAGTTTTCAATCTCCTTCGTTTTCCGTAGGTTTGTGAATTATTCTCAGTTGACTTCAGAAAGTTAAATTTAAGCGATTCCTAACCCTTCTTTCAGATACTGATTTAAAATGCTGAAAAGTTTTCCTTAAGAGGATTTGCTGTGAATCTAACTGACGTGTTTGGCAATAATAAGAAAAATAAATAAATAAATAGACAACACTTAAATCAAAATTGGCGACTATTTTGTATTTTTGGTGTTTGAACCTTGAGTTAATAGAAAAAGTTGAAGTTAAAAGGTATTTGTGAGCTATGTATTGTTTAAGTGACAAAAGAAAGATATCAATGATTTGTTCAAATAAAGGGCTAGAACTTCCACCGCATCAAGGTGACACTAGTGCTGAGTTATACTCCTTCCCTTGGCAACTTTATGGAGAAATAGAACTGACTAATCTTAAGGTAAAGGGTCGAGAAGCTTAATTCTATTATTTTTGAACAACTGAGTTGGGCTTTTTTTTGTCTTTTTCCACTATTATGAGTTCGAAAATAATGAGAAAAATTGGATTCAATTGTCAACTACTCTTATTGGAAATAGGATTGATTATGGCTTCAAACAATAGCACATGATTTCATAAAATTGGATCAATTTTTTTTTTATCTAAATAAAGCAGGTTTTATATAAATAAGATTTGACTCAACATATTTTATTCAATATGGGTAGGAGGAGAACCTGACTTGGTATTTTTAAAAATTAGAAAAATCAGAATCAAATCAATATGATACGATTCTTGCATTCTTGCGCTAAAGATCTTACTATTTTTTAAATAATTAAAGTTACGTTTATTTTTTCATTTTAATTCAGCAGGTAAAGATTTACCTCCATGAAAATGATATTCATTCGCATCAACGAGAGTCCAACCACTATATAATCCATTTCTTTGTTACCGACCATGAGGTATCAGGTTTCAATTATAACCCACATCTCGTTAAAACATTTCAGTGTTTTCTCATCAACCGCAAGTTATGTCTATTTAGCGCAGCAGCGGACTTTGTTCAGTTAGTTACCCTTTCGACTTCGTCCCTCATTTCTTCAATGTGGTCCAAATTTGAGTTATATAAAGAAATGACGTTATTTGGTTGTCATCTTATACTTTGTTATGCCTAAGGGAGCTGTGGCAGAATTGAATATTAAGTGTAAAATTGGATTTTCTTGATTTGTACACAGACGTGTGATCTAATTTAAAAATTATAAAAATCGAAGGAGGTTAGTGTTGGAATTTTCTCTTATGAATTTTAAAGGAGGCTTGTGTGAATTTCAAATAGGTGGAGGGTTTAATAAAAATGAAGAAAATAAAAGGGGAGTTAGTAAAACAAAAAAACGAAAGTAAAATTTTGAGATACAGTAGTTTATGTATATTTGATGCTGCTTTGGTCTCAAGGTTGAAAGATGAGATGGTTGAAATCGATTTTTTATTCCTCTCACTATATGGGGTCGTCGGTATTGTTTTTTTTCTTTTTAAGGTACCATACTTTAACGAGTTTGTTACGCTTATACTTTGACGGGCTGATTTTTAGTAATTGTAAATATTAGTAATTTATATAATATTTGACAATTCATATTTACTATGATAATTTCCTCACATGTAACAATGAAATGTTCAGTGTAAATCCATAAATAAATAAATAAACATTGCATTTCTCAATCAACATCCCCCCTTTTTAAAAAGGTGAAAGGAAAAGAAAAGAAAAAACATAAATCGTTTTTTCAAATTTTTCTTTGGTTAGCTGAAACAAAAGGGACTGAAGAGGGGCTTTATTCTGTGGCTTTGTTTCTCTTTTGCAGAGAGTGAGAGGAGGGAGGGGACGACAGAACCTTAGCTCTGCCACTGCTATGGGGTTCACTATAATTTGCATCTTGTTTTCCTCGGGATTGCTGTAGCTTTTCTTTTTTTGTATTATCACGCCCTTTTGTTCAAAGACTGAAATCCCAGGGTCACCTCACCTGACCCTATTTATATAGGGACAACCCTTCTTTATAGGGTTTTAAATCCCTTCTAGGATAAATTCTTACACACATTGATAGTACTACTCTCACTTAATTTGACACATGTTAATTATTAATCAATAATTTTTATAAATACTAAATATATTTGACATGTGTCACTTTTTGATTAGGTGAGTGTAATACTTTCAATGTGTAAGATTTCTTCCTTTAAAGGATTAGACCGAGTTACATTTTAAGTTATTTACTAACACGAGAATATTATATTATGAGAGGAACACTTAAATTTTATCATAATATAATTTATTAATATTTAATTTATGTAAATTTTATTAATTTTATTTTTATATAATTTTTTTATCTAATATAATATTCTCATATTAATAAATAACACAAGAGGATGAGCTTTTAGGTTTTGTTTGATATCATAAAAGGAAAAAAAATGTAATAAAAAAGAAAGAAACAGAGAATTGAAGAAGTTATCATTTACCTTATTTATTATTATTTAATAAAAAAAAGTGATATTTTTTTTCTTTTGTTTGGTTTTATAAAAAAAAAAGAACAAAAATATATATAAATAAATATTAAATTACTTTATTACCTTATATTAAATAAAATAAGTAAAGTTAATAAATTAGATAAAGTAAGAAATTAATTTTATTTCCCTCTCAATTCTTTCAAAAATAAGAAAGAAGGAATATTATGGAACCATAAAAAATATTCATGTCTTTTCACCCTAACAAAAAAAAAATTTATTTCCTTTCCTTTTTATCCATTTTATAGGTACTGCATTACTGAATATCATTGACAGGATGAACTGAAGAAGTACTAATGCACGTTCAGACACTGACTCGGAAAACAATAAGTTATCTACTAACTTTTCAACTCATCCTTCCACGGTCCTGGTTTCGGGATCATACATCAAGTTACGATGCTTTGTTGGGTTATTCCTTCAAGAAACTCCTAAAATTCATTATCATAACATTAATTGGAACGTTTAGGCACAGCACCGCATTTTGCTTTTTCACGTTTTTACACTCTCTCATGCTAGCTAGTAATATGTCACAAATTACAATGACATTATTTACACAAATTTTTTACAATTTTCTTTGTGAGTCATTAGATAATAATTACTACTCCATTTAAGTTTTTTTTTAACGGCACAAATTCTATACAATCTCCTCATATTGTTATACAATAATCATTTTCTTAATAGACTAGTTAATAATTTGGGCTATACAATGTTGGTAACTTTTACAAAACTACTAGCATGGTTTAAAAATCGGTTTAATTCTCGTTGTACAATTAGTAATCGTTACTAACTACACTAGCAAGTATAGAGATGTGTAAAAAATGTAATAAAATAGTGGAACGTAATTAAGTAGATTTATCCAAGGGAAAAAGTGATTATCTCATTTAATATAACTAATTGTCCATGCTGCCGCCTTCATGAACGCAAGTCTCATATATTAAGTAAGAGTTTAATTTTGATTAATTGTCAGTGTAAATTTTTTTTTTACACTGTTATCTAATTATGTATTATTACATTATTAAAAGAGTTTAACTATTATAGCAATTACATTAGAAGTTTAACTATTTACTAATGTGCTAAAACATTATTGAATAACAGTGTAAAATTTTTTTACATTAACAATGGATCAAAATTAAATCTATTAAGTAATATAAGATAGTTTATGGCTGTTATTAGGAAATAATTTAGTTCTTCCCCTATGTAAAGTGCATTTTGAAGCATAAAATCATCAACTTTATCGGGTCAAAATTGACAATAGTCCCATTTAGATAAATAGTTTATATAAGTGCTTATTAGAGTAGAGTTTATTTAATAAGCTCTACTGTCATAAGCGTTGTTTAAAATAAACTAAATAACGTTTAAATAAACATTTTGAGAAGCACTTTTCATAAACCTTTTGGAATAAATATCGGGTATTTGAAGGATATGTTATGAATTGCGTCAATTCCTTAAGGTTAATTTTGTCAAAAAATACTATAAAAACAACTAGCACCTAAGGTATTTTTAGCTTTCGCAAAAGCTTACTTTCATAAGTTTAAATTTTTAGCTTATAAAAATAAACACAAAACAGCTTATAGGGATTTCATAAGCTGTTTTAGTGTGTGTTTGGATTAGCTGTGAAAAAAAGATTATGTTAAAAATTGATTATGTGTATAATCGATTTTCAAGAAAATCAATTATGTGAAAATTAATTTATGTTTAGATATGTTAATTCACAATCGATTTTATGATGAAGAGTTTAGTTTGAATTATATAAAAAAATCGTTTTTATGTATTAAATTACCAAAAGATATATGAAATGATTGAAAAAATTAGGGCAAATGATATTTCTCTCTTAAAACTTTTGAAATAATCTGAAATCAAATAATTTAAAATTTAAAATAATAGTTTTTTTTTAAAGTTGTTTTTAGTTATGAAAAAATAATGTTAATTTATAATCAATTTTACACACTTTAAACAAACAAGATAAATTTTAGATAAAACATCTTTTAATTGAAAAAAAACGATTATTTCCAAAAAATAAGCAAAACCAAACATGCTCTTAATAAGCTTATCTAAATAGAATAAAAATATTTTATAAACACTTATTATAGTAAATAAGTTGCATATAAACTTATTTAAACATAACCAATATTTCACCTTCCAATGAAACTGAGCATCTATAGGATGGGGTTTCAACCTAATGTAGTCATATAATTAATCTCTTTGCTTTTGCTTCCTAATAATCAACAACTAATATGGGTGTTTCGTCTTTTAAGTTGTAACTATATCTTGTTCTATTTGATTTAGAAGTATTTGTCATGAGATTTAATAGATCAGAGCCTATAAACACAAGTAAAGTATGGGTGTGAAGGTTCTTTATCAAACTCTTGTATATACAGAGATTTGATTATGATAACCAAAAATATCTTTGAGATTTACCTGGTATTTGTAAACCTCTTTAGTGGTTTAATAGATACCCTAGAAACAATCGATATATGAAGCATGGAATTTTCAATGATTTTGAATCATTTTCTATATGGAAATCGTGCAGCATTAGTTAAACGGATAGCCATCAAGACGCAGTCATGCTTGATTTATCATTAGTGATTTTATAGATGAAACGATCAAAATGGGCCAAAGCAATATATGGTTTTGATTGAAGCTAAGGTTGTGGGGGTGACCCACGATTTGAAATGAAGTTTGAGAAGAAATGATGGAGGCATGGCCTGCCTTTGCAAAATGGCTACCAACCAAACTTTTGCGAGTGTTTGTAGTGTGGAGAGGTGTCACTTAAGCTGATGCATCTCCTTCTTTTTCAAAAAGAGAAAAGAATGATACGAATTTCACATCTCGATCGTGTGGAATCCACCAAGTATTTCATAGTGTAGTAGACTAGTTGGTCTCCTGTCGTAGCATGATTATGAATTAACATATCAAATCATGCAATCCCATCCGTGTGTTTCTTCTATTTTCAGCAATTTTGTAAACGGTATCAAACAAATAGAATCAAAATTTTGGTTCCTTTTTTTTTTCTAGACAGAAAAATGAGATAAAAAATTTAAATCTCAAACAAATAGCCATAGCCTTATAATCGACTAATGAAATAGGCGTTTATATTTGACTCCTTTAGAGTATCAATTATATATATATATATATATATATGTTTTACTTGAATACAAGTTTATTCAACTAGAACACAAACAAGGTTCTGATCAAACATAAATGACATGCTTGAATTTACATTTTTTAAAACAAAATCATCATGTTAATATCGCTTGATGTTAAAATAAGTACTAAAACAATTTTGTAAAATATTTTTTTCTAAAAATATGAGAAGTAAATCGCTAGTGTAAGGTATTAGAGTCTACTGGTGGTGTATAAGAAATTAAACCAGCCATTGAGGCCTTGTCCCAATGGTCATCCGCGTACGCGTTAAAAGGGTGCCCCCTCTCCCAGGTTTACGAGTTGGAACCTCATTGTAAACCCCCAAAAAAAAAAAGAAATTAAACCATTAGGCAAAAAATAATGTTACATAGTTAAAAAAAATTTGCTTCAATTTTAATAGAATTTGGGTAAATTTAAGAATGATTGTTAAATAAGATAAATTAGTTTGAACCATTCATTCATCTAAGAATCAATAAGCATATTAACTCATTTTAACAGAAAAATTATGGTAGTCTAACATTTTTCTTCAACAAAATATTCACATTTAGTTTTTGTTTTATCCATTATTAGATTGTTTCATTTTATTCTGCCCAAGTACGTATTTCACTTTAATGAGGCATTGGATTAGTAGGATAATGAATCTCCTCTTAAAAATAATGTTCTCGATAAAAAATACACAGAATTATATTTTTGGGTAAATTAAATCATAATATTTAAAACTTTATAAGAATCATTTTTATTTGTCTTCCATGAGATGTCTCCACAAGTGTGGAACTAATCTCTACTTGAGCAACTAATGATATGTTTGTAACTATAAGGTGCTTTAACAATGAAATTTGTATCTTGACATCGCATATAAAATTTTCCCACATAAAATTTAAACTGTTAATTGAGTCACACCTCATGCTTAAACTTTATACGAATCTAATGAGCTTTCATGTTATCTTTTTTTTTAATCTCCCTGCCTCCACCTTTACCTTTCAAAGACTGTTTTTTACGTGGGTCTATTGGTTTCTTATAACAACAAAGATGTTTGGGACAATTGATACTTCGATTTCGATAGTATGCTAAAAACAAAAGTTTCGGAAAGGCAAAAGCAAACTCATTATGTGAAACGACTGTTTTCATGTTGATAAACATTGATACAGTATAACAGTCGAAAAATGCTATATGGATTAGTAGAAGAGAGATAAAAAGATATAATTAATATGTAGAATCCTAGAGTTGTATGTGAAATTATGTAAATGATTTTTGATATAATACTACACTAATTATTTAAAAATAAATTTAATGATTAATTTTTTATATTAAATATTATTTACATAACATCATCCTAACATAATTATAACTTTATAACGGTTTAATACCATAGATGCCCCGGTGGTGGTGTGTCTATTCGAATGGGATGATGGGGATGATGTTGGTGGAGACTGAAGCGTACATCCACAAGGAATAAACTTCGATACGTTCTTAGGAAGGATGACGGCAATAGAATAGAAACATGGGGCACAATGTAAGTGACTTGTTTCTGAATTGGGGGCTATATAGGCCAAGTCGTGTGGCGTGTGACTGGGTTTTGGGTCCCCATATTGGTCATTGGCAATGATCTAAATGGAATCTTAACCCTCAACCTTAACCCTCCATGATCTGAAAGCAATCCTCAACCTTTTCCATAAGTTTACTTTAGATTCTCTACTCTAGTATCTAGCCAAATCAAAGGCATATCAAGTGAGTACATTGATTTATTATAAAAGTGAAATAGACAAATCTTAATTATTGAATGATACATGTATTATCAAAATAAAAAATTATATTATATGCTAATCTTAGAGTATTTTAATAAAGTACAAAATTAATGATCTTGAATTAGTAATGAAAAAAGAACTTTTTTGTATAGATATTTTTTAATAGAGTTTTTTTTTTTAAAATTGTTTTGTATTTGGATATAATATTTAAGAAATACTTTCAAGTAATAGTAAGACTTTTAATTTTGTTTAAATAAAAAAGAACAAAATGATCATTTTATAACAAAATTATTGAAAAGAACATCCAAAAAACACTTTTTTAACTGTTTGGATGAGAGGCTTTAGCAGTAAACTCATCTCATGTGGCCTTTTTTGACCTTAGCCTTTAAGCTGGCTTCTCTTGTGTGGTCGAGCCGTTGAGTTAGTTTTACAAACATGTTACATTTCTCCCAAAAAGTAATGAAATAAGCCAATTTCAAAACATTGAGTAATTCTAATGCAATAATCATGAATATTATTTTATTTATGTTTTATTTTACGGGTCCACAATTAGGATAATCTTGGCCACATAGAACATTTGTTCATGGCCACATATGTGGAGCACGTTTTAAGCTAAATTTTGTCCAA
The DNA here is from genome assembly GCA_023212625.1 of Styphnolobium japonicum. NCBI lineage: Eukaryota > Viridiplantae > Streptophyta > Magnoliopsida > Fabales > Fabaceae > Styphnolobium > Styphnolobium japonicum. Next base: position 3,507,596 of record JALBWW010000007.1, on the reverse strand, counting down.
AGAAAAAAAAGCCAAATTTGAAGTGTTTACTACATGACGATGGAAGAATGAGAGAAAATAATAGGTCTTACACAACAAGCATAGCATTCCTATGTTGTTGTCTACCAACAGAAATTGGTGATGATAATGAATGGCATTTTACTCTCAAGTTGATCGTATAATGAAGAATAGAAAAGAGGCTGTTATTGTCTTTTATCTCCTCGATTTTTCCCCAGCAAAAAGTAAACACTAATAATTTGGCTAGAAGTTGTACTATATGAACCATAGTTTCACTTCAGCAAGATATCATTGGACTTTTCCTTCTCAAAATCTAACTTATACTTGATTTGTACATCCTTCTTTCTAAAGGATGGGTATTTGGGAGTGATTACTCATCAATTTTACAATCAATTTCTCATAAATGGTTAATGGTAGTGTATATATATGAGTGACATGATAATAGAATCTCCAATTTGTTTTATACGACAAAATTGTTGTAATTTGAAAATCATTTTCCTAACTAGTCAAGTACTTCATGCGTACTAAATTATTAATTTCTTACACATGAAACGTGAGAGTTCAGACTCGTGTATCATCATAACAATCCATGATTGTTATATGGCTTGTGTATTAGTTGCTCTTTGTATAATTAAAGAAGACACTCGGTGGATGTGTTATTATATTAGCAGCCTAGCTGGTACGTTTCATTATGAAATATTTTCTTGAGCCTGAAGGGAAGGCAGAAGGAAAGAGGGAGGAGTACATATATGTGAGGCCAAAAAAGAAGTGTAGAAGAACATTGCACACGCACGTTGTTTTCTATGTATTGATGCCTTTTTCTAGCTTATCAACTTAATTAATCTCACTTTTCTTGGCTTTCTATATTCTCATTCTCTTGCTCTAATCCTTTCTTAATGTTAATCAAATCTATTATGGCTTTCTTCTTTGTTTCCATCTCTTTCTCTTCATAAAGTTTAGGAGCCACGAGAGCAATCATTGTGCAAATAAGCACACCATGCACCCACTAACTCTCTCTCTCTCTCTTCGTGCACCCCTAGCCCCCTCAAACATAGACACGTAGGTGATGACACGTACAAGTTTGATGATTGTTGGAGAAATTCTTATAAAAATATTATACTATTTCACTAAAATCATAACATGTGTCGTAATATAATCATATATGTGTTATTAGATTAAATTTAAAACATAATATAAAAATTTAAATTTAATCTGACAATTAAAAACTGCTGTATAAGAATTTTTTTGGGAGTGAAGAAGCATTTGTGTTTCTATTTCTTTTCCCACTTCAATTGAGCTTCTATAAGTGAGCGGAAATGGCACTTACGAAGTTTATTAAAGGCTTGCAACTTGCTCCCTCAATATTGCATTATTTCTAGTGACCCCATTTGTGTGTAAGAGTTTTTTCCTCATCGTAAAAGAATTTTTAAAAAAAAGATATGATACCTTTAAGTTAGAATCTCATAGGATAGTTAAAAAAATAAATTTTAATAATCTCTTTTTATAAATTATGCACACTTTTTTATGTAGCATTTGAATTCAAGTAATAATTTTTTATTTATTGATAGTGTAAAAAGTTTTCTTTTATTTCTTCTTAGAAACATATTTATTTTAAAGATGGTAAGAGTTATGGAATACATGGCTGAATTGAAGCAACGAAATTACCGCTATGAAACTTAAAAGATGTATTTCACACCAGCAAATCCCCTCCTCCCCAACATTCTCTTTCTAAAGAAATACCTACACCTCTGCAGTTAATTAAAATAGGCAAAAGGACAACAGCTTTAATTTGAAGATATCACGGGCATTAGAACCCAGAAAAAGAAATGAACTCCTAAAGCCCAAAGTTCAGTTATGGAGCCGCATTAGTTGACTGTGGAAACAGGAGTATAATGGCAATGCATAATACAGTATAATACCTTATGTTGGAAGTGCTCCGGATGTTCATCGCTCCCATGTCCCAATTCTAATCAAGAGCTAAAACACTAACCTTTTAATCATAGAAAGCACCAATTAAAGAAAGAGGCAGGGAGATATGGTAATAATTAAGATTTTACAGTGAAGCTAAACTCTACCAAAGTACATTTGTTTATATACTAAAAGGAAGAAACTATATATTTACATCCAAACCAACATCAGCAATTTTTTGTGCATCTATCTCGTTTGTAACATAAAAAAATATTTCAATAAATTTATCAAGGAGAAGTAGAATCTTCTTTGCAGGATTAAAACATCCAGACCCAGAGCAAAATAGGCTGTGCTGTTAGGATCAATATATGCTTTGCACGGTCCTACACAACAATACATTTCCCTTCTTTTCTTATATAAAGAAAAAGTAAGGATCTAATGTCAATTCATGTGAATGAAGGAAAAATTTAGAAGTGAGAAGAAGAAGGTAATTGAATAATCAAAGTATCAATTTTAAATAAGTGAAAATTTCCACATCATCATTGACAGCCTGGCCAGCTCTACTGCCCCAACCCTTATAAGAGCATCCAAAAGAAACCACTCTCCAAAACTCTCTCTCTCTCTCTCTCTCAATCATCCTTTGTTTTCTCTTCTATTCTCTTCTGAGGCGTGGAATACGGCTTTCATTACTGTCTCTCTCTAAACCATCAAGCAATCATCAATACCCATGTCTGCTTTCTTTCTTCCTCTTTCCTCTTATATCCTCCCACAGTGATTTCCAAACAGATCACTCTACACAGTCCTTGTTTGGAAATATATCTATGGCCTTGTTTTGGTTTTGGAAATATAGCTATGGCCTTGTCCTCTCAGAGTCCACTAGAGCTTTTCACAGTACTATTTGAAACAGACAACAAAGCCCAAGTAATTGATACCATCCAAAATCCCCTGTTTCCCCATCTCTGTTTTCCTCTGTTCTCTTTCATCCTCATAGCTTCTATATAAAAGAGAAAACCAATGGACAAATGGGATAATCCCCACCGGAAACAGCACCACAGAGAAAATCCATCTTTCTCTTCTACGCTTCTTGATGTAATCTACCGATCCATTGACGAAGGACAAACAGAGGAGAAAGAAGACCAACTCATATTCTACAGAGAAACCATGAAGAAGCAGAAACAGAGCAACTGCTTCAGGGAAGATAATGAAGCTGAAATACCCAACTCTCGTCGAGCCCGAAAGGTAGAAAATTGTACGGAAAAGAGGGTGAGGGAGAAAGTAGTAGCGGGAAGGAATTCCTTGACAGAATTGGATCGAAGAACACGAAGCAATTCCAACACCCTCTCCATGTATTCAACCTCAAGCTCCTCAGACTCTAGTTCTGCTGGTGGGTTTTCTTCATCAGAGTCAGAATCCTTCTATGGAGTGCAGAGGCCAAAGCCAATTCGGACCAGTGTTTCATCCACTGGGTCTCAAAAAACCAACTTTGATGCTCTTCATGGTTACAGGAACCACTCTGCTCAGACCCAAAAGCCAAAGCACGAAAATGGCTTCGGGAAAACCAAGTCCAAAGCTCTGAGAATCTTATATGGTGACTTGAAGAAAGCAAAACAACCCATTTCACCAGGTGCTCGACTTGCTAGCTTTCTCAATTCTCTTTTCACTTCGAGTGGAAATGCCAAAAAGGCAAAGGTATCAAGTTCTGTGGGTAGGCACGAGTCTAAATCAGCACAAGCTTCTACTTGTTCATCAGCATCTTCGTTTTCAAGGTCTTGCTTAAGCAAAACCCCATCTTCAAGAACAGGTGCTAAAAGGTCTGTGAGGTTTTGCCCAGTTAGTGTGATATTAGATGAAGATTGCAGGCCATGTGGGCACAAAAATCTGCATGAAGGTGAACAGGGTTTGATGGCTACCCTGGCTGCTAACTCTGCCATGCAGAAAACCTATGGCAAGAACAGCAACGAGGAACTTAGGTTCCATGTGATGCAGGAGAGTCGCCGAGTGGAGGAGTTAGCTAGAGACTTGTTAAAGAATTATCAGAAAAAGAAAGAAGAGGACTTTGATATGCATTATGAAGAGGATGATGATGCAGCTAGTTGTTCAAGCTCTGATCTTTTTGAATTGGATAATCTATCTGCTATTGGGATTGAAAGGTATAGGGAAGAATTGCCTGTGTATGAAACTACCCATTTCAATACTAATCGAGCCATTGCCAATGGCTTCCTTCTGTAATTTTGAGAGATGGGGGTACTTTTTAATCAGAATTAAATGGTGTGGGGGTTTACATAAGATAAGAGAATAAAATTTCTCTTTTTGTTTTATTAGTTTTTTAATCTAATTCCTTTTTTTGCTATTATATTTCTCCCTTTATTTATTTAATTTTTTTGTATTTGATTATAGTGTAAATACTCAAATTGATCTTCTAAAATATATAAGATATTAGTTTAGTCGTATGTTAATTTTTTAACATCAATTAATTTTTTAAAATTAATTTTTTGACATTAAATTAATTTTTTTAAAAAATAAATTTGATATAAAAAGTAATTAGAGTATTAAATTAATGTCTTGTTTATATTTAAATAAATAAATTAAATTTTTATTCTTAATTATATGGGTAAAGTGGGATACCTCATGCAAAAACTTCGAGCGAGAGAAGGAGGAAGTAACATGTGGAGAGGGTGTTTACTGTTCACACGAGAAATGGGAAAAAGAAAAAAGCAATTAAAGAAGTAATTAAAGATGGTGACGAAGATGAAGACGAAGACGAAATTGAAAGCAAAGGCAGAAATCCTACACATATTCATGGCAAGACCGCAAGAGAAAAGAGGGTCTTTTGCTTTCTCCCTCTATGTGTGGGGGCCTCTTTTGCTTGAAATTAACACTGTCTTTCATGCACCCCATATGCGTGGGAGCAATAGTCAAAAAGTGGCTATGTTAATCTAATGACGGGGCCTTTTTTTTTTTCTTTTAATTTTTCGAAATTTATTTTACTTACTCATCTCATTTTGTATTTTACATTTTTACTACATTCATCATTCGAAATTTTAAATATTTTGTTTCATGTTAAGACCTTAATTTTTCAAATGAAATTTTTATTAAAATTACTAAGTGGAGATTTTCAACGGAGGCAATGTTTTAGAGGCAGCAAAAAAGAGGTAAAATGATGGGGTTTAATGGAAAGAAAGAGTAGAGATATAAGATGTGGTCTCCAAAGATGTGGACAACAAATCTATTCTTGGATTCTCTACAACCTTGATGTCAAATTGGTTGGCTTCTAAGCCAAGAGCTTGTCTCTGAATTATTTGAAAGGTTAATGCAATTTGCTGAATATTGCTCATGATCTTCCCTTCAACCCCAAATCACTCTAATATCTTCTATGTTTTTCTTTTGTTTCATAAGTGTTTCTCTTTAACTTTTTCTCATTGCTTGTCTCATTCTCTTAAACGAAATAGCTTTCAAGCCAAATTTAATCCTTTCCCCTTTAATTGTTTCATGTTCGTCATAAACATTCTTCAGTTTCTATCGCAAAAGACTAGATAGTACATACAATGAAGGGGGAAAAAAACAACTTCATGGGGATTCTCACATCATCTTGAATCTAATAAGGGAAACTCGAGAAAAACAGACAAGGACGTTCAAATTCAGAGTCCAAAATTGTTATTTACTTTTTTTTTTTGTTAATTATTCTCCGTCGGTTGATTTTTCAGCAATCAAACAATTATGATATTATTTCTTTTATTCTTTTTTTCCCATTGTCACTAATAAAAATTAAAGTAAATACATAATTTAGTTATCTAAAGATACACGAGACATTAATTTGGTCTTCAAATTATTTTTAATATCAAATTAATCTTTCTTAACATTTTTGAGAAACTAATTTAATGTCAAAATTAATTTTAGAAGACTAATTTGATGAAAAATAATAATATTAGAAGACTATTTTAATGTCAAAAATAAATAAAAAATTAAACTGATGTCTTATATATTTTTAGAAGACCAATTTAATTATTAATTTTAAAAATTAGTACATCTCTTCCTTTATTCTTCAATATAGCATAAAAAGCACCATCCATTTGATCAATTTAGAAAACGAAACACTGGTAATAAAAAATTAACAACAAAGACTTTGGAGGACCACTAAATCATAACAGTGTGATATGCTGATTAAGTTGAATACTCTTAACTAACACATTTTTAAGGCAAAAATTAGAACTTTAAGCTAGCTAACTTGGACTGCAGGAAAAGAAAAGGCTATGCTATGCTCAAAAGTGTCATAGGCGAAGAATGGCTATATATGTAGGGCGTGGCAATGTCGTGGACCTGTGATGCCCTAACCGCAAATGATAAAACATTAAAGAATTGATTAGTGAAGGGAATTCGGCATGCAACTGTGAAATTATTGGCTTTGAAAATCACTTTGTAATCTAATAAAAATGATTTGCTTCAAATTAAAACGCCATATCTGTTACTGTTTTCATATGGTTGGTGAAGTGGGGGAGTACAACATCCATGATAATTTTTGTTGGATAGTGGGTGTGAACTGTGAAACCACCTACTCATCCTAGCGTTGACTATTCCTTGGATTCGACATAACCCTAATAATGAAAGCAATCTCTTTCCCCTTAAATTTAACAATGAACTCTTTTTTTTTTTTTAAAAAAAAAAAGAATTAAAACTGTCCTTTTGATTTTTGAGTTTTATTATGAGAAGTAAATTTTCAGTTAGAAGGGGAAAAAGCCTTTGTTAATTCATGCATGCAATTTTGTTAAGACGTAGAACCTAAAAGTGTATATGTACGTATAAATTATAATTACTGATTTTGATCTACTTTGTGGTTTGGGTCAAATTGATTTTATATGTTTTGTAAATTTATGTAAGTATGAGATTATTAGGTTATGCTTTTCTTCCTTATCCATTTTGGGTCATATCAACAGAAGAATAGATGGAGTTGGGTAACGAAATTAGGTAACTTGAGCATGATAAATATCAGAGAAAACACAGATAGACTACATAATAGTTACAAATGGGTAAAACAGACCACATAATATATGGTGAGTTCTTTTTTTGTCTATTTACACAAAAACAGTGTGTAAATATCATGATATTTCAAATTGGTTAAACTTAAAAAAAAATTATCTGAGCTTCACTTATCTCTTATTGTATTATGTCTAGCTCTTTCATTAAATTCTTTAAGATCTTATGATCGTGTTCACTATTTAGGGATGGCCGGGGGCAGGGCATTTGGGGTTTGCCAAGGGTACATCTCAACAATCAACATAATTATGGTGAAATAATTCTTTCGTCAAGAACCGGATCGAAAACCAAAACAATATAAATAAAAATTATGAAACTTAAGTGGTTAAGAGTTTTAGGAAAGGAAAAAAAACAAAGCTAGAAAGTTAGAAAAGTAGAAAAAGTTAAAACAAAAAATAAATTTAAATGTGTTGTTGAAACCTTAACAGAGGATATGGTGTAGACAAAAGAAAAACATATTTATTCATTTAGTAGATGTTTGCTGCAAGAGAAAAGGAAAAGGAAAGAAAATCCATATCCAAAACCAAAAGATCAACAACGGCCCAAAACAATAGCGAAGAGAAGCAAAATAAGATAGATCTATAGTTCAAATCGTCATTACATATAAGCACTTATATAATAAATTATGAATTAGTTAGAATATAATTAATTAATTAATTTTTTCATTAGCAGTAGTTATCAATTTGCAATTTACTCTGTAAAGTTTATTTTACACTTTGTATATTAGAATTTGTCTCTTTTTCTTTTTGGAAAATGTCAATGTGATTTTTTAAAAGCTTAAGGGTGTATTTGAGTGGGCAAACCCTCGTTTACAAGGTGCAAATAAACTTTTAAAATATTTTATCATGTTTAGGTAAAATTTCGATAGAAGAAAGTGAACGAGACTTTCATCCCAAATCACATTTGGGCAGAAGCAACATTTTGTTGCTTTTGCGGTGAAAGAAAACTTGTTTGTATGTGTATTGACATAAATATTATTGTAATTTGATATTATATCACTATTTTAATAATATTTAAATAAATATAACTTAATAACTTTTTAAAATATTATTATAGTTATACTCAAAGTAATTTTATTTTACAATACCTGAAATAAACTTAACTTTTTAACAAATTTATTTTGCAAATCAATTTATTTATAATCAATTTTTTTAACATCAATTTATTAACAACCAAACTCAAAATAACTCATATATATTTTTTTTAGTAATTACACATTTAAAAGTAATTGTTCTCAATATTATCCAAATAACATTCATTTTACAAAATCAATTTTTCAAATATAAATCATTTCACTCAAACTCACTTTTGACTAAAATTAAGTTTGCAAAATCAAATTCATTCAAAATTAAGTTTGCAAAATTTAATCCAAACACATACTAAATTTAGTAGCTAAGTGACAAATGAAAATCACAATAATTATGTTGTATTTTTGTTGATTGCTTAGTATACAATTTACCTAGATAATATCATCACATAGTGTGTATAGTATAACTTGTCTTTAATTTACATCCGCCCATGATTTGATTTGTGTCTGAACTATCATTTTTCCATGTTCATTAACGTCTAAGCAGATAATACATTATCCAACAGATAGAATCGTGCTGTCGACAGTGGTAGAGTGCGTACGTGTTGGCATTCCTTTGCTGGGCATGTCACTTACCTACCATGCAGAAACCACTTGTGCACAAAAGGAATGGTAAGACTTGACCTGTAGGTGGCTATTACAAAGTAGGACCAACCATGGTTAAGGTCCGCGTCTATACCACAAGTGGCTTGATCACTTAGCTTGGCCATGTCTAAGGAGAGGGGTGCATATAGGGTCAACTACATTGACATCTGTTTTATAATATTCTATTCTATTGTCTTACGTAAGAGACTATATTATCTCGGCTAGAGACAGTTTGGTATCTCTAAGTGTTGCCTAATCTCTTCAATAATTAGCAGCTACTCATGACATAGAAAAAAAATGCAAAAAACTTCTTGTGATGAGCTTACTCATGTAGTTTGGGCTGTCAACTTTGTTTTTATGCATGCTTCTTTTTTCCTACCTTATTCTTTCTAATCAACAATGACATGCATAATATTATATATGTGTGCTACTTTTTGCAATAATAGCTAAGCATAAATTATTTCTAAAAAAGTAATAAATTATATATAGATGTGTTATATGTCGGTACCATCTTTAAACAAATCATTTCCCAAAACAATAAACGAGAGAATATTAGTTTGTTAATCAATCAAATGGAATAAAAAGTAGTAATAAAATTCTTTACAATTTTTCATTCCATTTGATAGATCAACAACAAATATTCTCTTATTTATTGTTTTCTATACATAAATAATAATGTGCCTATGCGTTCATCCAAAGATATACTATTCAACGAAATTAAGATGACAAGCAAAGTTGGAGGATTCACATATATCAAAATCTTCCTTCTTCTTCTTCTTTAATTAAAAAAGAAACAAAAAAGAAAGAAAATCATTCCTTTTCTTTTATTCCATTCCTTGTATACAATAAAATTATGAGAAACACACATCAGTATCTTTACAACTTTTCTTTGTTGATAAGAATATATATATTCATGGAATTTAATTATTATTGAAGCGAAGTTTCCTGGATCCATGCATGTGTATGCATGTATGTGAATGTATGCAAGCATGGATGTAATTAAGAATATGTTGCAAACACATAACATCTTTAACATACATGCGTATACACAGAACGTCTCTTCGTCCAAAACAGATTGTCACCCGTTATTTTAGTAAGATTTTCAATAATCTCTCTGTTAGTTACGTTACGTGATTAATTGACTTTCAAACATTTCCCATTGATTTTATTCTTGCACTTGGTTAATATTTGAGTTGTAGAACAAATTGAAGTCGCCCTTTATAATCAACGAAATAGTACTCTGTAAGAACTCTGTACTGGTTGTGTCTCTTTATTATTTGTGGAAATAGTTCTTATTTCTTACTCTTCTTTTCTTCTTGAATATTGACAATTCCTTCTCTTCTCCAATATCAGGGTGGTGGGAAATTGGTGAAGGAGAGGCTGTGGGGCCATGGCGCACCAAGCACCCAAAGCCTGAATGCCATACATACAAATTGGATTCAGAACTTGAAAGCCAGCCCATAGACCACATCACATAGTACCCTTTATCTTCATTTTGCTTTTCTTCCCTTTGCACCCGCACGTGATGAACTGGCCCTACATGTCCCAGAACTGTCGCGCATGCACACGTGTGCTCTCACCTTCACTGATCCCCTTGAGATCCTCTGTCAAAGCAAAGCATTAACACAGAAATATCAATGTATCACTCATCCATATCCATACACCGTCCCTTCTATAATTCACTCTTAAGTCTTATGTATTCAAAATTTAAGTAAAATGATTATAATTTATTTATATATTTTTAAGAATTAAAACTTAAATGATGAAGGGTATAGTCATACTCAAACACCACTTGTATAAACCACATTCATATATTCATGTTCATATTCATTCCAAGGGTGAAAGGGTAGTGTGGAGGGGGACCTTCTCTTTGATTAGCGTTGCCCCCCTATTGCCTAGCAAGAGATTCATCACTCAGGCTCTGACACCTGTGTGGGAGTCCACGTGTGGCTCTTTCACCATGTTTGGTGCAAGTTCCTTATTTGACTTCGACGGCTGATGTGGAGGAAGGGTGGTGTGGGGTTTTGATTCTTTTGAATTTGGAATGGGTAGTATTGGTAAAGAGAAAGTGGCAGGGTTTTTAAAGAGGTGAAGGCAGCAGCTTTAGTAAAAGAAAGAAAGTAAAAGGAAATACAAGGGGATTGTGAATTTGGATGTGTTTGTCATTGTGTCTATATGGAAAATGGAAAAAAGAGAAAGTGAAGGAAATTTTGGTGATCCCAAGAAGATTGCTTGTCTTGAAACACTTAATAGTTAGCAGCTTTAATTTTCTCTTTAGAAAGACAGAGACCTGTGTGGGAGAGGGTCTATGGAGATTCTCCTTGCTTACAAAATTATTTATAGATTATTCCCTTCTTAAATTTTTTGTTTTATGTTTTTCTCCTGGGTTTTGGATTTCAAAAAGTTCAAGAAATTTATTGATTTCAAACTTAAGGCGAGTGGTGTGAAAATGAAAAGCCCGAGTCTTTTTTTTTTGGCTGAGAAAAAAATATTGGCCTTATGATGTATATATCTCATTCTCATAAAAAACTAAGCTCTTCCATTTTTTTATCTGTCTTTTACAGTGGGCTTCATTTTTTTCTGTGACAAATTGGTAATATGTAGGGAATTGAGCTTATTTGATTCTTATAAATCTGGCCTTATTCGCTGTCAAATAAATTTTGAATTTAGAAACTCTAGATTATATATTACTTAATACTCAATCATATTCCCATACTGTGTATTGTATTTTATTAGCTCTAAGTTAGGGTGGTTTCTATGAAACACTTCCGTGTATGATTTCATTTCTTGAAAATGATAAATTGATAGGGTATCTGTTATTCGATCCCCAATTTTTAAAAACATATGAAAAGGTGTAATCATTTTATTTATCATTTTTAAGGGCTATACCTATGCACTCGGAGTATACTATTGAAGTCACCCTAAGCTAATTAGCTCATTTCAAAACCCCCTAGTCATGTGAAGATTAGAAAGGAAGCATTAATTATGCAGTATCATAATCTTAATCTGTTATGCAATTAATATATGCATTTCCTAATAATGATGACACAAAATAATCAAGAACTTAATTGGTTGTTCTAAAAGACATGATTTACTTCTTTCTAAATCGATCTACATGGTGATTATTGAGCAGTTGAGTATACTTCAGACATCAGAAAATTAAATCTTGAAATTGTTCAAAGTTAGAATCTGCAGTCTTTATTCTTCTAGTTTTTCAGTTCACTAGAGCAATAGCAATAATTTTTCTTGGATATAGAATTGCATGTACTTCATATCTATCAGAAAGACCATCTAACGTGTTCCTCATCCAACCATTGAAGAATAATAATTGCCGCGTTAGTTAAAAAATTGAACTGTCACTTTTCCACAGAGGATGCCATGAAAGTTCAAGTTTCATTTGGGATATGAACTGTGCCTTTCAAGTTCGTACATCCACTTTATCTTTTATATTAAAGACAAAAGAGACTTTGTTCTCGAGAATATATAAGTAAGATGGTCATGTTACATCGTACATTAACTAATTAAGGTTCCACTTGGTGTTTACTAATATTAGATAATTATAGTTGTTTACAATACGTATGAGCAGTTTTTTTACTTTTTCCTTTTCTGTTTTCTCTCTAATTTCTCCCTGTTAATATTTCGCAAAGCAAAAGAGAAAACAGAAAAGAAAGGAAAAGACCATTTTTCAATCGTTATGTTGAGTCTTTAATTTTGTAAAAGCCCAAAATGTAAAAAAAATATTATTTTGTGAAGCATATCGGTTGCGATATGGCTATAGGCTTCTTATTGATCTAAAATGAGATTGGGTGTATTGAAGTGAAGGTTTGATGGTTTAAATCACCTAGGCTTAATTCAAGTGGTGGGTTGGTTCGAGATTTGGATAAATGTTATAAGTTATGGTAATGACTTTCAATGTACCAAAAAAGTTTGATGATTTAAAAGATCATATATTATCTTTCCTAGTGAACTGGTGGGAATTTGGAAGAGAAGAAAATGAGTGATTCAAGATTGAGTGAGAAGGAGGAAAATGTTTAATGAGCATCAAAGGAATTAGAAATGTTAAAATCCCAATATAATCCCAATGCATGTTTCCACAAGTAGGACAAGGAATACAGTCATTAAATAGCTTCCTAACATAAGGAAGAAGCTCAAGGATTTGAAGAGGTTCCAGTATCATCCTACTCTACAATTAAAAAATCTTCTAAACTAGCTTGTTTATATTCAATTCCTACTCCACTTCCTTCCCTTTCCCTCCATCTAGCTACTCTTCAATCTTATCATGTTAATGTAACATCAACTTGTCTCTCTAAGAAAATTGTCTTTTTCCTTTTTTGGCTTTTATACATTCCTACTCAACCCATCATGCATGGTACTGTCAATTTAAAGGTAATCATTGAGAAATATATGGCAGTTCATTTCTTTGCCACGGCCATTAAGTCCTGCTTTGAACTTTCTTATCTTTGAACCCATAGAGGATAACTTTGAAATTAAGAGAATTCAAATAACTTGTGCTATAAATTTCAGAGAAAGTATGCATCACACTTGCCATAGGATCAAATTACGTAATGACAGTGACTGGTATAGTAGTTATGGACAGAGGACACTCCACCAAGGGCTGCTATTATACCACTAGCTTGCCTAACCAATACCGACCACACACTATATATCTTCTGGCCTTGAAAGAATCTGTGAATCGTAAGTTTGATGAAGGTTGGCCTAACATAAGCCCTAGCTAGTGGAAAAAGGCATATTATTTCTCCAAAGTGAAACGGGTATCCCCCCCCTTTCTTCTACAAATTGGCCTGCCACTCGTGTTTGAGGTGCATTTGTCATTATATTGATACATCGCTCTATTTGATGTAACATTTATATTTGATTATTTCACAAAAAAATTTTAAAGGTCACCTAACCTTAACTCAGGTGGTGGTTGGGGGTTGTGAGAAACTTGGGCAAAAATTCTAGGTTGAAGTCGTGGAAATGACTTCTGAATGTAATTAAACAGCACTGTAGTCACAACTGCGTACAATTGTCACACATGGCACAAATTCTCACTCAATTGTTCATAATAATTATTTAAAGTGGCTCAAAATCCACATCTAGATACACATTTGAAGTTTTTTTTTAATGGAATAAAAGTTTAAAAGAAGGGGAGACGATACACTTTTGAAGTTTAACCATAGCTGCTATACTCTGGCATTGTGCAAGCAATCAACTTTGCTTGCGTCAATATTCTTATACTTTGATATTTTGGCGTATTTAATGTGCAGTTGTCATTAATGAAAGTTCCTCTTTAGAACAAGATAAGGAGCATCACTTCGAAGTCTTACACTTCAAGGTAAAACATACAATTGGTTGGTCAATACTGTGTTACTTATAGGTTTTAGGTTCAAATTTCGTTGGGATATATAGGATTGATTGACATTTATGGAAGGAGATGAATTAGCCCTTTTTGTAACCTAAATTCGATTAGACAATATTCTCTAAACACACTAAACGAAATCTCTCTGCCCTAGCTTTGTAAGTACAACCATAATTTCGCTTGTAGGCAACAGATCAATCACATACATGACCTCTGTAAGTAAAGTAGGTAAATTCTAGTCGGTGCAGTAGATTTCTAAAAATTGTCACTCTCTAATCATTGATTATTATTGGTAGAAATCATTTGAAAGCAGCTCAATGTCCACGTCTACATACATATATTATATTCTGGGACAGTGAAAGCGCTTAATTTGTTTGCAATGATTACTATGCTTTAAGATACTTAATTATTTTTTTGACATATTTTTTAGAGCAACAAGTTCTAGATTGCTAGAAATGTGCATGGAAATTAGTTAATTTGCATGTGCTATGACACTAGGGTGCGTTATCATCTCGGTGTAGGTACATGGAAAATGGGATACTATTCTATCTATGACCGAGGACTAGGAAGACCTAGCAAAGGGTCTTTGTTGCGTACGTATAAGGGTCTGAGAGGCAAAGATAGCCCAAATTCCTAATAAGCTAGCGTGATTGTAAATAGTTCGATGACAAATACTCATTGTTGAAGCCCAGAGCTGAAGGAAATGCCAGCAATGGCTGCTATTTTCACTAGCTACGTAGCTAGGCTACCTACCTCAATTATCTTTCGGTCTAAAAGAAGGAATCTCTTAGAATAAACGTATAGCATATCAGCATGGTTCATGCTGGTTGACTCTATGACTATGACAAACCTAATGGGAAAAAAGTGATGATTTTTAAACGATTTGTGTTTAATCTTCATCTCTCAAAAGCATTAAAGATACATTCAGATTCGGTGTGATTATTGAATGGAATAAACATGTATAGAAAATTTTGACCAATGCATTTTCATTGAAACTCTGTTTGGGGATAAATCTATCACTTCACTACTGAAATTCTCTCTATAAGGAATGTAACTTTCTTGGACAAATGCCAAAACTAGCAATATAGGCTATGATTAGCCGCAAATAAAGCCATTTGAAAATGGGTAAACTAAGCCGCCTCCCAATTATCTTAGATTTCACACCCTGCCTCCCCAACCGTCCCATCAGTATTAGACTCTATTATTAGCTATGATGCAATTTAAGTCCACAAATAGTTGAATTTTGAATAGTGCAGAAACTGCACAATGAAAGCTACTGATATGCTTCTCAGCAGTTCCATACCTGAATTAGACAACATCTACGTCAACATAATTTGGAGTAAGTAGTAACCTACCATACAGGAGTATACCCTAGACTAGTAGACTTTCACCTTCATTCCAAGTTTCAAAAAAAAATTTTTTTACCACAGAAAAATTTCATTAAAAAGGAAGCGTCATAACTTAAAGGGCAGGCAAGCAAATTTTGTTTTCCTTACCATTAAGGTCGTGTCATTTTAACTTGAAATGACGATAAATTCTTATGCGCTTTAGTGAAAAATGGGTTGTCTTAAAAATGATAATATGAAATCAAGTTTGTGTGTATTTGGATAAGATTTTATAAATTTGATTTTGTATTAATTTGATTTTACAAACTTAATTTTGTTTAGAAGTGAGTTTATATTAAAGTAATTATGTTATTTGGATAATGTTAATAAAAATTACTTCTAAAGATATAGATATCCCAAAAGAGTATGTTGATATATGTGTTAGATTTAGATTGTAAAAAGAATTTAAGGGTCTTTTTATAAAATACACATCCAACCGTGATTTTTCATCAAATAAACAATAAAATGTTACTTCTCAATTCTAGACCCAAAACCACGTGTACATGACTCACGGTAATTTTGCATCATAAATACCAAACATATAGGCACAACTTTCAATGCTTCAAACTGACTCTCCAAATGCCAAAACAAACAAACCCTTAGCTTGAAATGAAATTTTGGGAGTTCAGATATGTCTTCTTGCATTTTTGGATTCTTAATTAACAGTGACAAGTTGTCCATTAGCAATCAATAAACTATGATGTTTATCAAGTCTACTGGTCACACATAAGGTTGAATTTTGAATAGTGGTCTTAAAATATGAAAGCAACCGAAGTGTTCCCATGCTCATTAAGTTTACCTCCATGTAACATGCCTGATTGAGATTTTGAGATAAAGAAAAAAGGGATATATTGTTGACAGTGATAACTTGAGACTCACAAAAATGTGCATGGACCTTGGAATAGTTAGCATTTGCTTTTCTAGACGGAAAACATTTGGTCAAAGGGTCTCTGTTGCGTGGATTGTTTAAAGATCTTGTTTTAAATGTTTTAGGTTTTGGCTCATTTTAAGGTTCTCAACTTCTCATACTTATGATCAGTGCTTGACTGCGATATCAACTTCACCATTGTCATTTTGTCAATAATAAGGAAGACATGACATCAGTGCGGGAGCAGCTCGGAGAGTCGGCAATCCTTACGTTATGGACCAGAAGTATGACAACCAAATGGGCTCACTCTCCTGCTGGCTCTTGAATATCTATCTCTAATGGGCCAATTTGGGTTGATTTTGAAAATATTATCAAAACCCAAAGGAAAGCTTCCAAATATTATCATCCTCAGGTTGTTCATTTTTGAATGCATATCCCTCCTTTAATCAAGAATTCCAACCTTCTGTATTCTTTTTTTTTCTTTTCATTTTGGCATCTAGAAAAACCAAAATTTCTCATTTAGAACTAAAAAACTTATGTCAGAGACATTAGTAAGAGAAAAATTAAGCACAATGTCAAAGTAAACCAGAATCAAGTTGTAACAACATTCCCAAGGATACCATACAAATCCCTACAATGACATATATGCATCTTAGACATTCTAGAGCAATTTAGTGGACTAGAGGATTTTAAAGGAATAGCGGGAGGTGGTGGTCACTGGTCAGAGGCCATGATGACTATGCTTGTTGCTGCTTGTGGGGTTTGTGAATTTTTTGGTGAGAGATAGGGGCAATGGTGTACAAGAAATGGTTTTTGAGGTAGGCTTTGGGTATGCGTCAGCAAGGACTTCTTTGGGCATACCTATTGGGTGGAGAAATTGTCAAGCTTGAGAAGAGAGTATGGCCCGAATCAGTAAAAACCTGTGTCGGTGAATGGATTGGGCCATAAAAAAGGAATGGCCTAGGAGCCAATCCAATTTCAAATGGGCTTGTCATTGGTCCAATTTAATTTCTGTTTTCTTTTATTTGTACTTTCTTTTTTCCTCTTATTTATGTTTTTGTTTTATTACTTTTCATGCACTATCTTTTCGTTTTATGTTTTCTTTTTTTACTTTTTTGAAAGTGTTGTAACATAAAGTTAGAACAGTTGAGAGTGATTATTTTACTTTTCTTTTTCTTTTGTTTCTTCAGTGAAAATTTTGTGTTTTTTGAAATTTTTAAAAAGTATGAATTCAGATAATACAGTGTTTACACTAACATACAAATAAAATTTAAAAAGGAAATGTTTTTATAGGTTATTAGATGATTAATTACATAAATAAAAATAAAAAAATGTATTCAAAGGCTCATAGTGTTTTACATGACTTCAGTATGTAATCCTACTATTATTCATTTTAGAACAAATATCGAATTTTAAATGAAGGGGTGATATTAATTTTCATCAGGTATACATTTTTTTATATTGTTTATGACATAGCACAATGGTGTCGTTTGATAAATATAGCCGACCCCACCTAGTAGGAAAAGGCTTTTGTTGTTGTTGTTGTTATATATATTTTTTATATTAATATGAATTTAATTTAAATTTTTAAAAAATTTTCACTATCATCAATTTTTCACATTATTAAAAAAATTGACTAGGATAATAACTTAATAATTACTTTATAAATTAAACTCTTTTAATAATGTAATATTAAATAATTGCATGATAATATAAAATAATATTATATCGACACCAAATAAAAAATTAAACTATATTATTTACAAAGATATATTATTACATCATTAAAATATATAATTTATCAAGTAATTATTTTCATAATTAAATTCTTGTAATAATATATCAATGCATAATCAGAAAATAATGTATAAAAAATAAAATTCATAATTCATGAAAATTAAATCAAGAGTGCAGTGCAATTGAAGGGGCCAGCCCGGTCCAACCGTTCAGGGGAGGAAGCCCGGCCCGGCCTGTTAAGCAGGTCCAGGGAAAAGCCCGACAAGTGAAAGGATCTAGCTATTGAAGGAGGAAGAAGTGGCGTTGAGTGTCGAGTGTTTGAGTGAGGCAACAACAGAGAAAAGGATCCGATTATTTGAAACGCCGGCAGCGAAGATGAGTTTTCTCTTCGGAAATAGAAAGACTCCGGCCGGTACGGTTCTTCTTCTTCTTCTTCTTCTTCTTTTGGTGGTCGTTTTAGTTTTTTTGCCAAATTGTATCGCTGTAATCAAGTTCATCAAATGGGATAGAACCGAGCAATTAGGTTAGAGAAAAATAATGGGCCGATTTTGTTGTTGTGTCTTTGATTGGGAATTGGGTTTGTTTAATGTAGTTAGTTAATGGGTAATTTTGTTACTTGTGACAGAGCTTTTGAGGGAAAATAAAAGGATGCTAGACAAGTCCATTAGAGAAATTGAAAGGGAAAGACAAGGCTTGCAGGCTCAAGAAAAGAAGTTGATTGTGGAGATTAAGAAGAACGCCAAACAAGGACAGATGGTATTCTGTCTTCTTTTTTTTTTTCCATTAATATTTTATGTTTATTTTTTTACATTCTTATTTATGTAGTTTATGTCTGAAGAGAAGTTCATTTCTGTGTAAGGCTTGTGATTTAATGTAGTGGGGTAGTGTTATTGAAGCATTGAGATAATTTGTTCAGGAACATAATATGGATTTGTTCTTTTTTTTATCTGGTTCAAGCAGTTTGTGGGTTTGGCTTAAATTTGTCAGGGGGCAGTCAGAGTGATGGCCAAAGATCTTATCAGAACACGCCATCAGATTGAAAAGTTTTACAAGCTTAAATCACAACTCCAGGGTGTTGCTTTAAGAATTCAGGTTTGCTTTGCACAACCTTTTTATGTTTTCTTTGCAAGTCACAGAACTTGAAAGTTTCTTCTCAAATGCTTAAATGTGCTCCTCGGCAACTAGCGAATAAGTTAAAGATTTTGCTTATGTCATTAAATTTTATTACTACCATTGTATTACTGTGATGCATATACCTTTGACAGTCTAGTTCAAAGGAAAATAATAATGAACCAAGGTTCACTGGTTATGTTGCGCCAGCTGTTTATAATTTTAATGGTAAAAGCCAGAAGTTTTTATACTAAATGATTGATTAATGTAGTCTTCTGCTGAATTGATGTTGTCATTACAATGATTTATTTTGGAGGATTCCACAACTTTACAATATAGAGGATGAGTATCTATTGATGCAGGAGCATTTGGAGGGGAAAAAAAGGGTCATTGTTCATGCTACCGTAGCACGAGTACTGTAGCATTCTTGTTTTATGTCTCTCAGTTTCTTTTTATTCAAGCGACCTTAGAAGGCTAGGATTTGTTTTGAATTAGGGTTTCTATCATATATAAAGGGGTTATGAAAGCTGTAAGGGGTTAGTTCAGAATTTTCTTGATAACAGAAGTTTTTCTTCTATATTCCCTGGGTGTTAAGTGTTAACTGGAAGACCAGCCCTCTATTCGATGTGTACCAGATCTCGTTGCACTTTCTTTTCTCTCCCAACTTTCTTGAGTGCTATAGATTTAACCCCAGAGATAAGACTTCATAGATGGTTCATTCGCAACTTTGGACTGGGATAGATCAAAGCTAGCTTAGTCTACCCTAATCCAGTTAACAGTTCCCTTGACTGCACCATAACTTCTCCGACTATGACTTATTGGGTAGTTTGCTAATCAAGCAGCTCTCTGGGCTACACCACATCTACAAGTTGAGGTCATGACTCCCCGTGTCACACAACCTCTCTCCCTCACAACTCACTGGATCGCCCCTTCAACCATGAATCGTGACTAAATCACAACCCAAAACAATCTTGGCTTCATCTCTTTTTGAAATCATCTCCCTGCCACCAAGCTACCATAAATATCAACAATCAAATACTAAAACCAAACAAACACATGATCGCATCAATCGCCAACAATCACAGCCCTTAAAATTTGATTTTAGATTTAGTCTGTAAGTTTGACTGCATTGGCCTTTAAAAATGACTGCAAGATCAATTTCAGACACTAAAATCCACTCAAGCAATGGGGGAGGCCATGAAAGGAGTTACGAAAGCAATGGGTCAAATGAATAGGCAGATGAACTTGCCTTCCTTACAGAGGATAATGCAAGAGTTTGAAAGGCAGAATGAGAAGATGGAACTGTTGTCTGAGGTGATGGGAGATGCAATTGATGATGCTTTGGAAGGTGATGAAGAGGAGGAAGAGACAGAAGAGCTTGTGAATCAGGTTCTTGATGAGATCGGAATTGATATCAACTCTGAGGTAAGTTGTTGGTCTGTCTTACTGTATCATTCTTGTTACCAATCCGAAAAGAGCTAATTATAGATGAACAGAATTATTGTTCCCCTAGCTGGAGGGGCAGGTGCAACAGTAATAATGATGATGATGATATTTCTTTTGTTCAACATGCAGCTTTTGAATGCGCCCGCATCAACCTCGGTCACTGCACCAGCGCCAAAGAACAGGGTTGCTCAAGCTGAATCAACAGGCAATGAAGACAGTGGAATAGATGATGATCTACAAGCAAGGTTAGATAACCTGAGAAAAATGTAATGTGTACGAAGGGTGGGGAGAAGATGCTTCAAAGGAGGATGAAAATAATGAAAATATATGAAACTAGGTTATGTTTTAGTTTTTTTTTTTTTTTCTTTTTGGGTAGAAATGTTTTAGTCTCGTTTTATTATCAGGCTTGAAGCGACAGTGATATATGTATAGATTAATGCTAAATATTATGAATTAAATTTCACAAATACATACACGAAATAGATTTGTTGTTGTATATATCTACTTTTAAATTGTGGATCTCATCTTTGTAACTGATTTACCCCACTCTTATAACTTATTAAAAGGGTGATTGTGCATTCGTAATACAATTCCTATAAAATCCTATGTGATAAGTAAACGCTAATCGTATGCAAAATATACACTAGATGCTGAATAATTACCGTGTTGATCATCAGCAATTGAAACTTGAAAGGTCAGCTGGGAAATTTTTTGAACAGAAATCCTTAGTTATCCATCCCTACAAAATTGGGGTGAACAATAAAAATAAACTAATCCATGAATTGTTTACCACTTGCCCCCATTTTTAGGATAACAAATGACCCTTAAGAGCGTGTTTGAAATGTTAAAAAATAGTATTTGATTTGATTTGCAAATCAAATTTTATGGTTGAAATGTTAAAAATAAGAATTGATTTAATTTTGAAATCTTTTTCATTTAAGTTATGTATATTTAAAAATTTATTTAAATTTAGTTGGATTTAATTTGATTTTAAATTTAACTATTTAAATTGACTAACTTAACAATATCATTCGTAATAATCTAAGGTTAAAATAATAAAATAAAATAAAATCAATTTTTTTAAATAAGAATTAATTTCTAATTCAATTCAAATTTAATTTTTTATAATGGGTTCTAAACATAAAATTTGATTTTTAAATCAAATTAATTTTGTTTAAATCAATTCAAATCAATTTTATTTTTAATTGATTTCAAATACAACTTAAAAGAAATAAATAATTGAACTTAAATGAGCTCATTGTAGAAGTTATAAATCTTATCATTCACAGAACATATATGTAAGGAAAAAGAAGGAAAGTCATAATTTTGGAAGGAAGCTATGTCGGGAGTGTGGTCCTAATGATCTAGGAAATTCTCAAATTCAGGAGTTAACAATGACCATGATCATCTGGGCATTTTCTTCCGAAGCCACTGTCCCATTTGGGGAAGCCACTTTGTCAATCTGAGTGCGGCACAATGGGCAGCCAGAATGAGAACCAAGCCACTTATCGATGCAAGATGTATGGAAGATGTGTTTGCAAGTGTGAAGCCGCCGGACCCTTTCCTCTTCTTCAAAGGCTGTCAAGCAGATAACACATTCAGTCTGGTTTGTGCCTTCTGCAGCCCCTGCTGCCTTATACTGGAATGTAATTGAGTGTGACTCTAAACTCATACAAGCAGAGAACTTGTCATCAAAAGGTATGCGTGTTGTAGGAAGGGATGATATGTTACTGGTGTAAGTGCAACATCCAAGCATGGTGAGACTGAAAAATGTAAACGCAATTACCAGTGCTCCTATCAGAATCCCAGCGTAGAGATACATTTCTTCTTATGCCAAAAAGCCATGAAAAGAAAAAGGTATTTGTGGAGACACTTACAGACCCGTGTCATTATATGGTTGACGATTACTATGAGCACAAGAATAATCAATCCGGTATCAACAATGCTGGAGAAGATAAAAGACATAATAGTTTCTGAAGTGATATAATTTAGAATTAATAAAACAAGAGTTTTTTTGTTTTTTGGGTAAATGAATAGAACCAGCATTATGGATGACGATAAACTAGTTGTAACTTGTAATGTTCAAGCAAGAAAGCAGTTGAGATTTACAATGAAGTGACATATCCTCCTTTGGTGCTGATGGACCACTTCTAGCTATGAAGGATCTTCTGGCGGCTCCACAGCAGTTATCCTAGTATGGGAAAGGGGCTTATGCCCCTTTTTCAGTATGATTTCCAAATCATCGTCGATAAAGCCATAAAAGAAGAAGTTGCTATTTATATTTAATTAACTTTTAAATGTTTATTGTGGAATTTAATTTTGATCTATTGTCAATATAAATTTTTTTTACACTGTCATCAAATTATGTATTGCCATATCATTAAAGGAGTTTGACTATCATAACAACTACTTAAGAAGTCTAACTCTTTAATGATGTGCTAAAAACATTATTGAATAATAGTGTCAAAAAACTTTACTCTCACAAGGATCAAAATTAAATCCTTTATTGTGATATTAACAATGATTTAATTTTAATCCACTATCAATGTAAAAAAAATTACACTGTCATCTAATCATATGCTGGTACATCATTAAAGAATTAGACTTTTTATGGAATAGTTGTGATAGTCAAGGAGTTTGACTATCATAACAACTACTTAAGAAGTCTAACTCTTTAATGATGTGCTAAGAACATTATTAAATAATAGTGTCAAAAAACTTTACTCTCACAATGATCAAAATTAAATCCTTTATTGTGATATTAACAATGATTTAATTTTAATCCACTATCAATGTAAAAAAAATTACACTGTCATCTAATCATATGCTGATACATCATTAAAGAATTAGACTTTTTATGGAATAGTTGTGATAGTCAAATTCTTTTAATGATTTGATAATATATAATTAAATGATAGTGTAAATTTTTTTTACATTGACAGTGAATCAAATTAAACTCAATTAATAATTAATAAATGATTGATAATTACTGGGTACCATACCTATCAATTATAGCAACTCTCATCCAATGAATATTAATAAAGTCGTAGATATATAATTTAGGAGAAAAAATAAAAATTTAATTTAGTACTACTTAAATGTTTTTTTTGTCATTCAATCATTTATCATCACATTATTTAAAGAGTTTGATGAAGACAACAACCACTTAAAAATTCAATCTCTTTTAATGATATGACAATACATAATTAGATGATAATATAAAAACTTTTATATTGATAGTAGATTAAAATTAAATTCAAAATTTAACCCTAATAAAGGTTTAGTTAATTTGCAAAAGACCATGGGTTTAAACTTCTGTGGTGTCATTGTAACTAAAAGAATTCATACCTTTTTTTTTCTTTATATCGTCCTTAAAAATTTTCATGTATAAATTTATTAATAATTCAACCGCTCAAGAGCGTGCCTTTATTTCTCTGAGATTTATCTATCTAACGTTTTTCTAATGAACACAACTATTTAGTCCCAAAACATTCAATCCATAATGTTTTATAAATTGGTTTGATAACTGGATGCTAATTGCTAAGCCTATTGGTACACAATTCTAAATATACAAATGATGACTAATACATCAGAATGGATTTGCAATGCATGCATAGATGAATTAGATTAGATATTTTAAATATTTTACTGGTGGGAAGAGTGTGTATACATTTTTGCCAACATCATTGATCCTTGGATTTTGGAGCATGAAGATGTGTGGGTTTGCAAATGCCTCCATAGGTATGTGAGACTAATCTCATAGGTATGGTCCGGCGCGTAAAGTGGGAACATCTTTCAGTTGCGTTTTCTCTATACACATCATTCAAATAATTGAACCCGAGACAAGATATTTAAAGTGACTGAGTTCCTTTCACTCGAACCAATGCAAGCTAGTATATACTGTTGGAACCAAAGTTGAAATCAAGAAGTTGATGTTGGAACCATAATAGTTCAAGTAATTGAACCGCTCAAGTTTTGATGATAACAAATATATTAAATTAGAATGAACAAATAAGTTTTTAACTGAATTTATAATATTTCGTTCTAAAGAAAGTAAATGTCCAATTTTGAATCTCACGTGAAAATCCTTTGAACATTTTGGACTCAGACAAAGTTTTGTTAAAGACAAACTTAACGTTTTATAACTTGTGTCCAATATATGATAAACTGTTTTATTATATTTTATTGGATCGTCCAAATATTATCTCTTTGTTTCTACTTCCAAGCTATCATCTAAAGATATTTCAAATACAAGAAATATTTAATGTATTAAATGCCTACGGGATTTTTGACAAGTACGCAACATTTGAAGTCAACTTTATACGCTGGAGCTGACAAACCTAACCTCTATTGAGAACTAGCAAATGGAAACTTTTTGATCACTCAGAAGAGTGAGTACAAAGATATCAACTATTCTTAGAAATGTTGATAACCAAGTCCACTTTTCAAAAGAAGATTAACAAGTTATCTATGTTAAGCATTTAATGTTTACCATAACGGTAACATTTATTGTTGTTGGACAATAAAACTTATAATGATGAGTTCAAGCTCACAAGTTTATAAATACACGAAGTCTTCAAAAGTTTAAGTAGAACAACATTAAGAGAAAAACGATACAATCTAAGATTTTTACTTACATATACTCTTGTATAGAGATTTTCAGTTTACTCTAAGTTTATTTATTTTATCCTCACTTATCATGAGTTGATCTTAAGTGTTTTTAAGCACTCTTCTTATAACTTTGTGTTAAACCTGAAGAGGCTTGTTAGTAAAGAATGCTTGTGGTTAGAACCTGAAGAGGTTAAGAATACTTGGTTGTAAGCCTCAAGAGGTACAATGAAGAATACTTGTAATCTTATGAAGATTAGTGAAAAATCCTTCAAGTAGAAGGAATTAGACGTAATTCTTGATTTATAAGAGTGAACTAGTATAAATATCTGGTGTGATCTTCTTATCTCTTACTTAGCTTTACATTTATTTACTAACAATTAGGGATTGCATTATTATTCTTAACAATTCTTTTATCTAGACTTATAGCTTTCAGCTTGTGTTCAAAATTTCTCTTAAAGAATTTTTGCGTCCAACATTTTACTAAACTTATTTTTAATCGTCTATTCTATTTCACGAACTAACAAAATTTGTATTCTATGAACCAATTTACGAAAAAGTTTTTTAAAACATTAAAAAACATAATTCAACCTCTCCTTTGGATTTCACTTGTCTATTTCATTTTCTAGGTTATATAATATACACACTAGGTCATTATACCGGCTTGCAATAAATGCAGGCAATAGAATAGATGTCTTTTAAATAAGGTGTAAATTCAGGACACCAATCTATTCAACAAACCCGCTGCAGATTAGGCTTTTGAGCCGGGTAAATTTTGACTACTGTACTCCAGCCCATTCACTCGATGCACGCAATTTATTATAATAATGTTTGGATCCGTGACTTGTTTTGTTGTTCAGAAGAATATTTTTATATATTATTTAGAATGTGTTTGAATTGAAATTTTTATAAAAAATATATTTTATAAAAATTTCTTGTATAAACTTTTAAGTGTGTTTGAATATACTATTATTACTTTTTTTATGATAATGATCTTAGATTCTAAAAAAAGAAGAAAGAAATGTAATTTTTAATGATATTTTTTGACAAAAATATCATTTGTTTTTATTTCCTTTTTTTGAACATTTATTTATTTCTATTAAAAATTAAATTTCATATTTTTTTTCTTGCAAATATAAAAACTTTTAATTCACAAACATTTACTTTGTAATTCATGAATGCCTCTTTTATTGGGCACTTCGTCTCGTCTCACAATTTTACCTTATCTTAAATAATAATAGTTGGTTCTAGTTTGTGTTTTGTTTTTTTGTTTAGAATTTCTTTTGTTGTTTGATTTCGTTCAAATTTTTAGTTTGGGACTTCGTTTGTGTTTATTCATCTCATGTAATTTTTTGTTGAGCTTATTTTTATTTCTCCTAATTTAGTTTGGGACTTCGTTTGTGTTTATTCATCTCATGTAATTTTTTGTTGAGCTTATTTTTATTTCTCCTAATTTAATAGCTACGACGTATGTTTGGTATCCCAATTACAGCTACAAAACAATACAAAGATAAAAAGATATTCATAATTATTGTATTATAATTACTCAATGTTTTAAGATTCACTCATTTCATAACTTTGAATATAACATGTCTTCAAAATTAATTCTTTTTCAATAATTTTATTATAAAAAAATCCTTTATATTTTTTAATTTAAATAATTAAAAAAACTCTTTTGTTACTTAAAAATATTTTTCAAATATTATATTAAAATAAAAAATATTATTTTAAAAAACTTACCCGAACGAGCGTTTACTCAATTATTATTATTATAGCAGATTATGTGCGAGAGCGTTAATGTGGTTATTAACTTATTAATACGTCAACAACTGGGCGAATAAATAGGCTATTGGGCTATTGGACGACTATTGGCTAATGTAATAACTAATGATGGAATGAAATGGATATTTTGAGTGCAATGGCAATGGATTTAGCAGTTGACGTCTGGCCTTTGGCAATTTGTGTGGCCCGCGTGCGCATGAGACTCTGAGGGTATATTTGGGATGAAAAAATTTGAAGAAAAAAAGAAAAAAGGAATAATTTATTCTTTTTAAAATAAGAAAATTATAAATATTTATATATAAAAAAAGAAATAATTAAAAGATTATATGATAATTTATAATTTATTCATCTCATTTTAAAAAAATTATCAAACAAAAAAATATTTATTTAAAATAAAAAAACTAACCCTCTCTCCATATCCCTCCAAACTCCCTCCTTCAAACATACCATCGCGGGTTCAAAATTTTGTGGTAGCTAGCCAAGTCTAATAGTCCAATCAATTTTGTGACAGCCATGCAACCTGGCTCAAATCTTGGAAACATATTGCCAGCATATATTTAGGCCGGGCTGAAGTGGACTAAATCTGCATTGCTTGGTGTGTGGGTTGGTGATTCCTTAATTCTAAATTCTAAATTCTAATTAAACAATTAATACTAAATGAGTAAAAATTATAGTTATAAATACAGAAAAAATAAATTAATTTTGAACAATCACACTTTCACTAGCTTTCCCTCTCCACCATCCTCAATTTTTTTCTTTCTCATATCTTTCACTATCTTCCTGTTTTGTTAAAAAAAAAAGAAAATTTGTCATGTACAATAGATTTAATGTGTATTTCCATTTGAATTTTACTCCTAATATTTTCAATTTTATCACATAAAATCCAAAAATATATTATACATAAATATATTCCTGTTACTGAAAAAAGTTTACAAAACATTGAAAGTATTAAAATTACCAGCGTATTTTTATCCATTAATCAGCATTCCATATGTAATTTCTCAGTTATAGATAAACAACTAGTAAGAGGTTAGATTTTTGAGTTTCCTGTTAATTCCTTTCAATACCATTGCGTCTAATTAAGACAAATTATAATTTTGTTATAAGAGAGATATTAAAGTCTAGCAAGGAGATGGAGAAATTAAAGGCCAGTTAAATGTAAGTACTGAAAATGTCACTTAACTACAAGAACATTAATTAACAATTGTAATTCTTTGGTGTTGCCTAACCTCCAATTGTGCTTTTTTTCCAGCAATTGTTCTTTCAATGATCGCGTGTTGCCAATTTGCTAATTTCCCAAGACCGTCTTTCACACTAGGAAAGATTAGGTGGAAGATTATCAACCAACAAATTGTTCGCTACTATTCAATTTTTAATAAAATAAAAAAAAGATTGATGCTATATCCATGTTTGTGAGCCGGCTTCTTGTCGAACCATTGCCTTCCTAAATTTCTTTCAAAACTTTGACTATGACTAGTATTTTTTTTTAAAAGAATTTTAATTTGGCTTCTCATTATGGAGAATTTTGTTCCAACATATATGAGGAAGAGTTGAATCAGATCTCTAACCAGCCAAAGCATCGAATCGGTAAAATCATCCGAGGTCGGTAATGAAATTGTTTGATCTTTCCTTTTCATTCTCTCTTTTTCTTTCCAGTTATTTTTTCTCTCGCTCTTTTTTGGCTTTATAGTGATCTCCATCAGTCATTCATTTTTAGCCAAAGATAAGGTGGAAAACAAAGAAAACAAGAATGAAATGGAAAGATCAAGTAGAGAAATTTCTTGCTTATATACTTCTTTATAAAGACTATATTGATTATTGACCCATGTGTCCAATGGAATAAAGCACACGAAAATTCTCAGAAGCAAACATGTTAAATTATATTTTTGAATTTGTTGATGATTCCTAGCAACATATATGAGCAAGATCGTTTAATCTGATTTCTGTCAGTGTCCAGCCATAGCATCAAGGCTTAAGTTGAAAGCTTGATAATCCAGATGGACCCGGTATTGTCATATGATATCCTCATTCTTCCTCTCCTTTTGGGTAACAGCTAATTTGAACTTGTTGCAGATATAAAGTTCAGTTCTTTAAGCTGTTTGATCTTTTCAATATTTCTTTTCTTCCTTTCTTTTTCTTCATTTCCAGTTATCTTGTGGCTCGCTTATTTGATATTCCAGGTCCAGGGTATAGAAACAAAGTCAGAGTCAGACTGCACTTGTGTCTGTCCAATGGCATCTTCTTCTTTCCGAGCTTCTCAAATAAAATATGTTCTATTTGTTTGTCTCTTGCTTATTTCGAAATTGAACGGTGAAGAGGCAATGACAATGTCAGACTACTCTTCTTCGTATCCAGTGGCACCTTTTACTTGCCCAGCTCCTCAACTAAAATATGATGTCTTTGTTAGCTTTAGGGGCGCAGACATCCGCCAAGGTTTCCTTAGCCATTTGATTAAGGCTTTATCTCGAAAGCAAATTGTTGCCTTTGTAGATGATAAATTTGAGAGAGGAGATGAAGTATCACCAGCACTTCTAGGAGCAATTGAAAGATCATTTCTTTCATTGATCATATTCTCACAAGACTATGCTTCTTCATTTACTTCTTACTTCAGTGATTCTTTTCCAACTCGCGACATCTTTTCAATTCAATATCCATCAAAGGAAGAAACATACAGTAGTCTCATTTTGGCTAAATTAAAATTCTTTTGTAAAATTGCAAATAATAAAAATTTCTTATAAAGCAACTTCCCTTCTAATATTTCTCTAATTTATGGGAAGTCACGTTTTCCGAACGCAACGTCCCTTT
Organism: Styphnolobium japonicum; assembly: GCA_023212625.1. NCBI lineage: Eukaryota > Viridiplantae > Streptophyta > Magnoliopsida > Fabales > Fabaceae > Styphnolobium > Styphnolobium japonicum. Next base: position 3,477,888 of record JALBWW010000007.1, on the reverse strand, counting down.
ATTTTTTTTTTAAAAAAATTGCTTTATGAGGAGTGAAATCATGTTTGAAAAACGCGGCTTCCAACTTTAAAACAAAAAAGCCAACTGGGTAAAATTTGCCAATTTCGATAAATAATAAAAAGAACTTAACACCAAAACGGGGGATATACACATGAAAATTGCATTATTCATGCCAAAAAGCCCACTTTTTCTTTAAAAAAAATTTCAAGTCATAGATGCAGACTTCATAGTTAATAAAAATTACTAGAAAAAAGTTACAACACATTACACATGGGTGACCAAAACCTACGTGCTCCACGTAGTAAGCGCATAGAAGGAACCTTCAATCCTATGTTGAGCAATCAACACAAAGACCTTTGCTTTTGGATATCAGCCTGTAGTCATTTTTCCCACCCACTTCGCAAATCATCGGTTTACATGGTAGTGTTATAATTATTATGTCTTCAGTGGGGCCTTCTTCTCTCTGTCAGATATCCGAGCAGGAGCTGTGGAATGTGACTTAAATCGACCCCTTCCCCCCTCTTCTTTTTCCTGAAGGATACATATCATGTTCAATCTCTCATCATCACAATTCACAAATATACTTGTGTTCAGCACGCAACAAGTAAAGGACATAGAATTTGAACAATGATGTAGTCTCTCACATAAAGTTGCCAGTCACTCAAACTACAGAAAACAAGATGAAGGGTAGTTTTCCTGACCTTTTTCTTGACAATCTGAACCACATCCTCATCACCAAGAACATGACCAAGGCCACAGTGTTGTGGGTAGTGCCTTGCACTTGTACCCCAGACTAGAACATACTTCACTTCCTTCACTAAACTTCTGTGTATGTGGTTACAGAAGTCTTCTACACTGCAGCCACCTCTATCCTAAAATAATTTGCCAGAGAAAGTGGTATCACTAATATGGATTAAAAGATTAAAAAAAAGCCAAAGGTTTTCAACATAGATAAATAGAGCAAGGGACACTGGTTCACAATAAGCATAAAGATGATGCAACATACAGCAGAAAGGACCACAGGATCAGTGAAATCAGGCTGCTGGCCTTGTGGTTTTGTGTAAACTCTAACCAGACCCATTTCATCCCACATCCTTGAAAGTAGTCTGTCTAAGTTCAACTGTTTACAAAAACACAAAACTTAAAGTGTTACTGGCATATAGGAAAAGGGTGAAAAACAAAAATTTATTGCTTTGTGAGACATAATTTGCAGTACAGAAAAAAATAAAATTAAGCACTAAAACTATGTCGTATCTCAAATATGAACCTACCTTCAAATTGCAGCTAATGACAACAGATTTAGGCTGGCGGGCTAGTCTGTCCACGTCATCAATACCAACAACATCTATCTTGTTGTAGACATATACACACTTCATGTATTTACGGTTTCCTTCAATGACATCTATGAGGTCATCTACCGTGGCATCCTCACGAAAAAGGATCTGAAGTAAAAGTTGTCAGCCAACTCCCTTCACATGGGTAGGTAATAAGAAACAAAACAACAGAGACTCTCAATTATAGTAAATATAGTAATGGAAATTACAGAAGTTATCAAGATGGCATGGTTCCATCACTCTGCTAAAAGCCATTTATACCATGACTAGCCTAAGTGGGTCAACTCTTTTATCATATCCACAAAAAGTGCAAGTCTGCCCTTCATAATCACAGTTTTCATCACCATGAAACTTCACTTCTACTTAGAAAGGCATGGATGTAAGGAAAAAGTGATATCAAGGATTAAACTTAGCAATAAAGATGCACTCAGTTAAAGAGTTTCACGCGGATCTAATAATGACTAACTACTTGTTACCAGAGAAGCCTCAGATGAAGAATATGTAAACAAAATGCAGAAGAAAATGAAATCACATATAAGGAGTTCATCAATAATTTTCTGGAAGCAAAGTAACTTCTGTTTACAGCATGCTTATGTAAGAGTTTGTCATTCTACAAATATCATGAAGAGTAGAAAATACTATTTCCACTTTTTACTTCACAGACAAAAATATTTTTCTCCACATTTTCAGAAAGAAAAGCAATGACTGAGTAAATGATGACCTTGCCAAATGAAAAATATTCAGGAATTTTACAGTTTTTGTTAGAAATATAAAATCATTATTTGGCCTCAAACTAACAGCTTAAGCTTTTAGGAGAGTTGGTCTTCGACATGATATCAAAGCCTTTATGACGAAGTGGTCAGGACTCATGAGTTTGATCCTTTCCACCCCCATTCTTGATAATTAAATTAAATTTCAGCACAGGGTCCAGTAGACCAGTGCATTGTCCACACTTCAAGCCCAAATGACTCTTCATGAGGAGGCGAGTTAAGAGATATAAAATCATCATTGGGCTTCTACCTAACAGTTTAAGCTTTTAAGAGAGTTAGTCTTTGACAGTTATAAAATCATTGTATACAGAAAAATAGCATGCTTATATTACATCACCAACCAGCCAAGTGACCCAAGCCATTCCCGCCACATTGAAACAAACTATGGCAGTAGTAAAAATGCAAACTTAACATTTAAGAGACTAGAACTGCATAATTATGACATCCCATAATTTCACATCCCTGGAAATGAAATACAATTGACATTACTTTACAGTTTGCTATATACCTCTGCATTGTGAATTTTGTATTCATGCAGAATCTGATAACAAAGTTTCTCATCCACATGAGTCAAAGGCATAGTGCTGTTGAATGAAATGCCCCCGGTCTTTTTCCTTTTAAAATATATCTGCCAAGAAATATAAAGCCCAAAAGTAATGAGAAATAGATGAAAAAAATATATAAATATATGATTCATGTCCTATATCCCTAAATATCCTTGGGAGCACAATCTTACCTGAGGTGGTCTCTTGTTTAACCGCAAGCCCACAGCTTCCAGCTCCCTAGTCAATATTTGCCTATGACCCTCACTCTAACAGGTTATCAAAAAAATCAAGTCATGGCAAGAAAATTGAAAATTTGCAATTCACAATTAATCTACCTGAATAGGGTGGAAAGCATTGCCACAAGTAACATGGATTCAGAAAAAGGAGCACAAAAAGACACACAAAGCATTTTGGTGTATAACATATTCTTCATTTCTCTGCATGGTAGGAGGCCATAAACAATACAAGGATCTAGTGATTAAAGGACTGGAAAGAAAAGGGGGATAGGAAATGATGTCGGAATGACATTTATTCATTACCAAGATGAGGAGGAATTCTGAAACATTATCCAGTAATATAATGATCTAGAAGAAGTTAAGCAAGTGAACTTATATTTAGAAAGAAAAATTACAGGGATAGCGGGTAACCAATACATAATGGAAAAGCAACTAGTGCAGTTCCTAGGACTGTTTGAAGGGTGTCTTTGATGACAATGTTAAATGAGTCAACACCATCTCAGACTACTTGTTATCCCTAGCCAGAATAGATATTGACTGCAACAATCAATATATCGTTTATCAACTAGCAATGCTAACAAAGAGTGAAAGACTGAATTAGAAAATAGCACTTACTTTGGAGGCATCAAGAATCATCAATACTATGTCTGAAGACTTAGCAACAGCAATGACCTGAGAGAACATTCACAAAACAAAATTCTTGCACTATTAATAATAACAGCCATGTTTTCCAAAGCAATTAGTGACAAGAACCAAGCATCATGTTCTTGTGTCAGTTGTCACCTCTGTTTGATGTAATAGGAAATATAACAACGGAACTATTTGCAAGCTGATTATCAATTTGTGAGTGCAAAGACAGTACCCTAAAACCTACTACTTGAAATGGAATGATAGAAACAAGTAATTTTAGTTTTACCTGCCTCCCACGTCCCTTGCCTTCAGAAGCACCCTCAATAATTCCAGGAAGATCAAGCAGCTGAATTTTAGTATCATTGTAATTTATAATCCCAGGAATGCAGGTCAGTGTTGTGAACTCATAAGATGCAGCTTCTGAAAGTGTGCCCGTTAACATTGTCAAAAGAGTTGACTTCCCCACACTAGAAAATGAAAACGTGAAAGCATTGGAAGGGTGATATTTTTACTAACATATATAAGATTTATTAAGTATACACATACCAAATAGAAGACATAGACAGCCAAAAGCATGTACACACATCACACATATAAACATAGCGAAAGCAATATAAGGAAATAACGCCTAATGTGACTTTAATCAATTTAGGTAACAGTAGTAAAAATACGTTGATTACCAAAATTAATGGGGAAAAGAGTTATTTTAGAAGCAGACCTTGGAAATCCAATCAGAGCAACACGTCCATGGCCATATTTCGTAACTTCAAATCCCTCTCCACCACCACTTGAACCCTATTCCATAATTTGATAACAAGATACTAAACCTTATAAAAATGTGAACAGAAAGATACTAAACTGCGGCAGACAAATAATTGATAAACCCAGACTTACTGAACTAAAAAAGAATACTGGAAGAGATTCACTGGCCAAATTCCTAAGCTTCAATACTTATAAGTTATAACAGATCGAATCATAAGTGAAAGCATTTGTTATTGTTTCTTTTTTTGGAAAAAAATAAAAATTTATTAAGAGAAAGAAGATGATAACAGAAAGGAGGATAAGAAATCCTCCTAAAGAAAAGAAAAAAGATAATACAGAAAAGACAAACTGAAGGAAACAAAAGAAACAGCACAATAGCTCGAAAGACCTTCCCAATCCGTTTGTAAATCCAGAAGAGAAATCCCCTCAAAAATTTATATGCTGTAACCCACATAGAAGCCAAGAAGACAATTCTATCCCCAAAAATTTAAAGGGAAGAAGCTTCTGATTAAATAATATCGCATTACACTCCATCCATAAACACCATAACTCCACAAAAAGAGCACATTGCTATAAAATTCTATTCTCCTTTTTCCTACCGAAGCCTTCAAAATGAATATTTGTACGCGAAAAAAAAAATCAATCATGGGACATTTTAAACTTAAGAGTAAATATAATATAATATAATATAAACTGTAGATACAACCATGAGAAAGAAAAAGGAACAAATTTGCATACTTTTGGAGGCTCCAATAATTGTGTCCTTAGTTTTGCTATCTTTGCCTTGAGCTGCCCAAGATGATACTCTGCGTAATAAACAAGCTTAAATGCATTTATCCTTTATCATAATGAAAAATCTCAAACCCAAGAAGACATAGAAGATAAACTTGAATCCAAAATTCGACCAGGAATAAAATTATGATCAAAGAATTTCAAAACAAAATAAAAGGTGGGAGAAACAACTAGCACCCATTTAAAAAACAAAAAAAAAAAATTACATCTTTTCTTTAATTCCAATCAAATATAGAAAAATAGGTACATGGATGGAGCACCGAATCAATACCTGTGGCTTTATTTTTCTGGGTCCGAGCCATCTCGGCTTCAATTTCTTTGATCCTCTCTACGATACCCATTTTCTCTTGGAATTAGCTGTAACCCACAAAAGGGTAAGCGGAATGAGAAAAATAAAAATGTTAAATTTTAGAGACCATTTCACTGTGGCGATTTTCATAAAACCATTCAGCTAAGCTAAAAGCAGAATTTTTATTGAAAAGCAGAAAAAGAAGCTAGCAATCCCAGACCCAGAGGCCAGAGGGAGACAATCTTAGGCTTAGCTCCTCCGAAAGCCAATTGATTCCACCAATTCCATTCCTTTGGGGGTTTCTTTTATATTAAGAGATAGATAAATAGATAGATAGATATTGACAACGAAAATAATGTGTTGCCATAGATTGGAAGAACAAGTTATGAAATCGTTTCAGAGAGAGAGAGAGAGAGAGAGTATTAACAAAGAGAAAATGTTCACCGGAACACACAGTTGCAAACGATGTCAGAAACGCAAAGAGAGAGAGTGTTTGTGTGAAGATGAGTGTAGAGTTATAGGTCTGAGATTAGCACCTGTCAAAATGGCCCCGGCCCGTGTGTGGCCAGAGAAAATAGTCGGTCCGGGCCTCATATATCAGCCCGACTTTACTTGGCCCGGTATAACCAAGGCGAGTGAGCCCGATGATTTTTGGGCTGGCCAAATCATAATTTTAAAATGCTTTTGGTCATCTAAAAATTAATCTAGGCCCGGCTCGATCAACTGGCTGGCCCGTTTAACATCTCAACCAACACCGAGAAGAATGAACAAGTTTCAGGCCCAGCAACACTGATAGCCTGTTCCTATCGGGCCTCACTTAAGCTTCAGTCTAGTTATGACCCCAAAAAAACCATATAGTATATAAATTAGTCTATTCATCACACTAGAGTTTAATTTTGATTTATTGTCAGTGTAAAGTTTCTTTATACTATCATCTAATTATGTGTTGTCAAATCATTAAAAGAGTTTGACAATCACAACAACCACCTAGAAAGTTTAAATCTTTTAATGATGTGTTAGCACATGATTTGATGACAGTGTAAAAAAACTTTACACTGACAGTGGATTGAAATTAAATTCTAATAAATAAGTTAAACTTTGTTATAACTAGAAATTGACTTTAATTTTTATTTAAATGAATACAAATAAATTAACTCTTAATTTTTAATTCATTTTCACATGTTTAGATCTTTTAAATATTTATATTTAAATTATTTTTTATATTAGATTAAAATTTTTAAGGAATAAAAACCATAGTAGTAATTAAGGACTTAATACAAAATGACACAATTCTTAAACTTCAATCCCCCTCCTCCTGTGAATTTACTCACCATCCGTGCTACTAGAGAGACTGCAAGAGTCATAATTACTAAAAAGTAACATACTATTTGATGTTATGACTATGTTTTATGAGATTTTTGGGTATTTATGCATAGGCTTGTTTTGAGTTATGACTCCTATTTATTTTTATGAACTTCTCGTGTCTGACTATTAAAATTGACAATTGGCTTTTTTGGATAAACTTCTAAATTAATGACTTTTTTTATAGATCTTTTCTTAGTAGAGTTTTTTTAAAAGAAAAAATTATTTTGTATTTGGACGCAATGTTTGTGAAGTACTTTTAAGTAATAGAAGGACTTGTAAGTTTGTTTAAATAAGAAAAAATAAAAGAACTTTTTTATAGCAAAATTACTAAAAATGTAGGGTATCCAGAATAATGGAAGTATGGTTTACAAGAAGAAAAAAATAAAGGACAAGAGATTTAATTTTTAATAAAGGCAAAAGGTATTTTTGTCAATAAATTATATTAAAAACTATTTTTCCTTCTCTTTTTTTTAGAAATTGAAAATTACTAACTTTTAAAAAAAGTGATAATTGAACTTTTTTTTAACTTTTATTTTTTTTAAAAGTTTCATTCAAACATATATAAAAATTTAATTTTAAAAAAAAAAACTTATCAAAACGCACTTAATACACTTTGTTTCAGTTTAACTTATGTTGCATTATATTGGTTTAAAAGTCAAGTCTTTAATGCAACCTTTGTTATAGTTAAAGCTTAATTTATAATTTATATTATTTAGGTATATGCTTTATAACTCATTTGTTATAGACAAGTTTATAAAATATTGATACTTTGAAAGTAAATTGATTAAACAGGCGGAGTAAGAGCCAACCCTTTTAGAAATGGTAAAATGAGTTAAATGTGTGGCGTTAGGTATCTTAAAGTTGACATATTTAATAAAGGGTTATACGAGAATAATGGCAATCGATCTTGTAATAAAATATAATAGCGTCAAAATTAATAAAACATAATAGTATATAGGTCAAATGAAATAATATAATATCTCTACCTCAGCATGATCCCGTAGGTACGAATTAGCAAACCCATAAAGAAAATGAGGAAGCTATTATGCTCAAGTGAGTTTTGTATATACTTGACTTGAGGTTGAGGTACCAGCTTGAGGTAAAATCTAATGCTTTTATCCTTCTTCTTTCGATAAGATTTGCTTGTCTTTTAAGATTTGTTTACATTTTTTTCATTATAGGTGTTTGGTAAAATTATAAACTTATTAAAAATAAATTACGAAAATAAAACTAAACCACACGCCAACTACCAAAAAAAAATAAAGAACCTCAACGAATTGAGTCGACTCTCCTCTTCAAATTTTATTTTATCCACAAATTAGAAGACCATAAATTACATAGATCATAACAGTCATAATTAAGAACTAACATGATTCTATTAAACGTTTCAGTGCATTAAACATCTTATCAATCTCTTAACTGCCTACAAGATGCTGTCTATCCTATGCATCCAAGAACGGATTCGTTTAAGGAAATGCAGAAGTTAGTATTTTTTTTAAATTTTATAGCCTGATAAGTAAATTGGTATTATTTACAATGCTACAAGTACCCTGATCTATCCTCATGCACACTCCCTGCACCTGCTGTCAACTTGCTTGAGCTAAAATTTGGAGGTACCTGAGAATTCACCTCTGCAAGCTCTCTTACACGCACTAAAATTGACTCAGGAATGGGAACTGAACCATGCTTCCGTGAATTTATCTATGATACCCAAAAAAAAAAAATCAAGTTAATATAATCACAGAAATTGAATTTATAACTTTTCAAATTGCTAATTTAAGACTTAGAATAATTCCAACTTCTAGAAAGTAACTAAGGGCAAATTCAGGGAAATACAGTAAACAGGAACTGGACGAATTTGCAACCCACAAAGACATGCAAACTGAAGAGCATTCTAAAGAGATGAAACGTGGGGTATAATGGTACCTTAATAGTTAATAGGACGATGCAGAAATTTGAAAAAAAAAAAACTGCATAAGGTATAAAACATTAATGGCATCTCAAGTCTCAAGAATGCATGCCGACACAGTTCACAGCATGCACTGGCAGAAGACACGGGATAGTAGAAACCAACTTGGCCCACCTCAACAAGATCAAAGTAAAAATTATAGTCATAAACTCTTTACCCCCTCATCTGCAGGCGCCTGTGCAAAGCTAGCTTTGAGCAAATTTCTCCACTTGTCCTGCAAAGCAAAATCTGTTTTCAGCCTGACATGGGCACAAAGACCAAAATCTAGCCTTATAGATGCTCTACCAGCTTTGAGCATGACCAATAGTCCACATGACATGGCTTTGCTACCAGACCTGGAAATGCATACCTTAAGATCAACAGAGGTTCGATATGAGTACGATGAAAAGGAAAGTCGTTTGATCTCAGACCATCTCCCTGCTCCACACCGCGATACACCTTCAACCAATTTCGTTACCTCAACAAGAGTCCATGCTCGATGATGTTTCCTCCTCATTCCACCTTTAGCAGTGGGAACAGTAGCTATATTGTCATCTGAAGTATAGCTAGGTGGATCTGCCTTCTTTGGTTTCAATTCCTGCCGTAGCTCAATCGTGCCTATTACTGGATATTGCTTCTCTTTCCCAGGTTCAGAAGCAGACTATATCCAACCCACCCACCCACAAAACAAAAGAATCAGAAAAGATAATATAATGGCATTATATTGAATATAAATGGAAACAATGTCATATCAAAGTAGTCAGTTATCTCTTTGTCAAGTTAGGACCTTGAAAAGAACTGAAGCAAAGGAATATGTGCGTAAACTAGCACAAATTACCTAGTTTATTAAACTAATACTTCCATCACTTGTCGTGTCACTTAATTCCCCCATATCAAAGAAGCCCCAGCAAATACTAGACAAATTAAACATGAAAAAGGAGGAAAACTATATTGCAAACAGGAAGGAAAAAGGTGAGAGCCATTATAGCATTCAGCCATACGGGTGAAATTGTTTTTATTGAAAGCAGTGCCAACTATTCACATTTGAACAAAAGATCAATGAACCAGTGCCTAGCCCTAAGAAAATTATCAATCAAGATGTGATAACAATAAGGGGTAAGCTGCAATTGGGATGTGGGATGTGGGAGTGATAGTACAATAATTAAATGATATATTACAGACTTTGATCTGGATACTTAAACAGTACCCGCCCTCCTTCCAGATAATATATTCAGTTGAGATACAATTAATAAGCTAATCATATATTGACAAATTGTTTTTATAGAAGAAGAAAATTTCTTCGAGAGAAAAGAGAGAATTACAGCGGGAGGATATAATATCCTCCAAAACAGAAACCAAAATACATAAGAGAATATTAAAAAATAAAGATTGAAGCAATGTTGCCCAATCTTTATGCATATCATGGAAACTTCCGCGAAACAGCCATGAGCAGAACACGAAAGAGAGGCCAAAAGGGGAAGATAGACATACTTAAAGACGCAAGCATTCTGCTCCAACCAAAAACACCAAAAGATTGCATAACTTGCACACTGCCAGAAAAGTTTTGCCTCCTTGTTTATACCAAAGCCCTTATAACTACTCTGGATTACGAGGACATGCCAAGTGCTCACCAAAAACCCCAAACAAATTGTTCCATAAGAAAGTAGCAGCTATACAAAGTAAAAATAAATGGCCACATTTCAGAACTAGAGCTGCACACATAATATTGACTTAATTAACCACTTATCTGATTGATAGTTCCCCAAATGAGAAATTATTTTTTCCAGGAATTTCTAATTATAATTATCCCAAAATTTGATGAACAGCTTACTAGAAAATTGATATTAGCCCATTGCAATAGCAATAACAATTTCATTTGCCACCACTGTGAGTTTAAGCATTCAATAAAGGAAATATAAAGAAGCAATACAGATTAGATGCCAGCTACATTTAAGAAATAAAAATAAAAAGTTGACCAAAGCTTCACACTATGTGATTTGTCCAGGGGCTATAATTTACCAACACCAGTGGCAGGTTAAGAGTCATCAAACACTATAACTACACTTCCTCTCCCTCTTATCCTCCCATAATTGTACTTCTCTCCCCCTTTCTAATATATTATTCTTTCATAAAAAAAAAAACTACACTTCTCACTATAAGCAGAGGCGTAGTAGGTCTTACTGGCTGCTGAAACTTTCCAGGCGTGGATCTTGATTTCAAAACTTTCTCCGGACTCTCACTATCAGCATCAGAACCATGTTCTCCAAGGGCCTTATTACCCAAATTTGCAGCCTCAACCATGCCAGTTGGATGGAATTTCTGAATCAAAATCATATCGTTTTCTGTTTGTAAGAAATTTAAAATAGTTTCCAGAACTATCATATAACCAAAAATAATTTCCAGAAATATAAACAAAAAATAATATATCATTCTCTGTTTTGTTACTGTTTCAAACGGTTTTAAGTTATCAATAAAATACAAAAATAAATGTTTGATAAACTGTTGTTTAGCATCAAGCAGCAGTAGGGACAGTGGGAAGAAACAGAATGTACGAACAAGAAGAAACATGCTTTACTGAGAGGGGTAAAGATAAAACTAAGTTTTGCTTTCATATTGTGAAGTATGAAACAGTATCACTTACCATAAGAGACATGATATTTTTCCTTGGACGACTTCTTCGAACCCGAGAAACATAAGGAATTTGAACCCCAGAACCTCCAAGAGAGTCTGGCCTGGTGATAATTGTTCTTGCCTCTGAAAAAGCATTCCTAGCAGGCCTGATGTATGAAGTAGGAGAAACATGTCCAAGTCCCATATTTTTATTAGAACTTAACCTAGGGTTGTGCTCTCTAGATTCATTTTCAGAGAGCTCTTCAATATATCTCTTAGTGGGCTTCCGGATTCTTTTTGCAGCTCTTTCATCTGTCTGAAGATCCTCACTTCCCAATTCATGTTCCATATTATGATTTCTCAGTCTTGTTTCAGAAACAACTTGATTATCTTCAATTCCACTACCCTCTGCAGCAGATGAATCCTTACAGTTGATATCCTCTTCTCCAGCCATATTTTCCTTGGAGATTACAGCTACAGTATTAACATTTCCAGAACTGTCTTCACATTTTCTAACTAACTTGCTATCTTTAACAATGAAAGTTGTTGCTGAAACATCGCACGAGTTAGTTAAACTCATGCCAATCCTCCTCTTCAGCCACTGTTTGTCTTTCACAGTAGTTTCCCGACCAAAAGTCACCTTAAACAGTTCATGAAGTTCTCTGATTGATAGCTTGTCCAAGCTTATTTCTCCTTCTAAAATTGAAAAATCAGGCTTCAAAGTGGAATAGACAGCAGAAGCCGATGACCCACTTTCTATCACTCCTTCTGAAGGTCTGGAACACTGATCAATACTCCCAGATTGATTACTATGAGTATAATTTAAACTCGATGCTAAAGAAGGAATTTCCTGGTAGGGAGTATCAGATTGAATCTTCCCATCCATGACAGGAAGTTTATCAGCAGAACACTGGCTGTCTATATTTACATAAGAATGACCAGGTGACCCACAAGATAAGCGAAGTTTCTCTTCGTGTTTGACCTTTTGTAACATCTGCTCAATGTACTACAAGAGATTTTAGAGGTCAAGAAGGATGCTAGGAAACAAAATACTATAAATACCACGATATGTAAGCAAAAGGCCACAAACCATGTGCCCAAACTAACCCAAGAAAAAAAAAACCACAACATGCTACCATATGAGATAATTAACCACTTCCCAAATAAAACTACATACAGTATTGTAAAGGAAAAACAATTCCAAGGTAAAAATCTCATACAGAAATTTAAGCCCAAACAAACACATAAATACATCTCTGGATGAGGACAGAACCCATACCCCACGATACCTATTTTTACTTTCTTCTAACTACATTACTCATATAATTAAACTTATCACCATTTTCTTTTTCTTTTTTCTTATAACAGAAGAAATTTTATGATAGGAACCTTTACTGATAAGAAAATGGAGACTAGCTCCTTACAAAACAGAGGTAGACCTTTGCGAATTACAACTGAAACTGAGAAAACAAAGAAAGAAACCTAATCCAGAAGCTCTACCCAGAAGCAGAGACTCCAGCCCCTACTGCGTTTCCACCCAGTCCCTATCCTTGCCAAAATTCTTCCCCCCCCCCCTTCTTCCATGGTTCCCTCTCTCCCTTTTTATTCTGGTACAAACAGATTCCATTCCCTGCCCCACCTGCCACGTGGGCAGGTTGTTACAAGGTCCCCCCCTCTCACATTTCCCACATAACCCAGCATAGGAGGGTGCCTAACATTTTATTAGAAAAGATTAAAGAATGAGGAAAACTACAACAAGGGAGGAGAATAAGATATCCTCTTAAACAGAGAAGCTAAAAGAAAGCACTGGCAGTGACCCTAAGAGGCTAAGAAATGCATGAAAACTCCCTTAAAAATACCATGCATAGAGCACCAAAGAGATAAATGCACGCCTCATCCCATAACAGTTGTAAGGGAAACCAAACACTCTTGGAAATGTGTGCATTCCACTCCAGTCAGACACTGGAGAACGCATAAATTGTACACTGCCACAAAGTTTTGACCCTCCTTATTCTTTCCCATAACTTATCACCATATATTGTCCCGATATCCAAGTGAACTGCTCCACTACGATGTAATTCAATTTGACTCCAGATGAAGTTTACAGCATACGTTAAACTAATTCTTGGTTCAACCTATATCATGTTCTGCAATAGAATATCTGTCAATTTGGTAGCATTCAGCAATATGTAACCAGAATATAACAAAGATCATCAGAAATCAATGTAACTAATTGATGGATTGGGAAGGATATCCAGACATAAACCAAATTCCATTCCCCTTGTCTCCCTCTCCTGAGACAGTCAAAATAACTCCTTTTATAGCAAGTATAGGCAAAGGGCTGATGGCCTCAAACGCCTTCATCTAATGATCTAAACAAGTGCAGATGCAACAGAAGACCAAGCAATTAGCAATCCTAATATCATTGTTGTTGCATGTCCTTCCACACAAGTATACATTGCATGATTCACACATGGGAAAGTCAATCTAGGAACTCATCTTTTTCAAATCAGAACACAAAGTGTCTTAACTGCAAAAATATAATAGGATCTTCTAAAAAGTATACACAAAAACCTAGAACAGCTCAGACCCTACATCCACACTCTAAAGAAAGGAAAAATGTTAGTATTCCAGGCAAAAGCTTGTGGTCATTACTGCATAAATGTTTAAAACTCAAATAAGTTATTAAATACGTTCATCACTTGTTCTACAATTTCACAATTTGACAAAAAAGAAAGATTATGTAGATCACTCCTTTAATAAGTATGCTCCAATGGATGAAAGCATTAAGGTGGATACAACGAGCCATAACAGTTTTTCCAAGTATTCAAGCGGAATTGCAATTGGTTAAAACATAGTTCATGCATTTTAAAAATTATATATATTTAATTCTGAACAAACAATGAAAAGGAATTTAAACATTAGAGAGAGGGGAAGAAGGAGAGACGAAAACTAAAAGAGAGACCAATACCTGAAATCGTGCATTTAGTTTCCCCAAATCTGCCTCTGCTGCACCTAATTGTGATACACCTGGAGTATTAAAATTCAGACAGTGGAAAGAAAATATGAGACAAGATATTTTTAAAATAAATTAGTTAGCCAACATGGCATTTGCCTAAACTTTAAGAAAAGTTAAGACTGCATAATTATGAGAACATATGTTTCTAATAACAAGAAAATATGAGAAAAGATATTTTTAAGGGAAATAAATTAGTTAGCCAATATGGCATTTGCCTAAACTTTAAGAAAAGTTAAGACCGCATAACTAATGAGAACATATATTTAAAATAACAAGAAAATATGAGAAAATATATTTTACAGGGAAATAAATTAGTTAGCCAACATGGCATTTGCCTAAACTTTCAGAAAAGTTAAGACTGCATAACTAATGAGAACATCAAGAGTCCATCAACATTTTCAATTAGATAATAAGTATCATACCCTTTAAAGTCACAAATGTGCGGGTAATTTCAGGAAAGAATAACAAGAATGCATTCAGTGACAAAAAACCTAAGTGATGTGTGTGAGAAACATAGCTTCTACAACTTTACACAGAGAAAACTGACCCAAAATTAACCATGGGTAGAAAGGGGGGCTGTTCGTAATATAAACAATTAAAACTGAAGACTGCAAAAGAAAGACATAAACAACACTCTAATCCCTGGACTTTGGCAGAGGTTAAACTAAAGTAACAAGCAGCATAAGAAATCCCAGGATATAGTTTGAAGTTTATATGTACCTACTACTGCAGATGCTACAAAATGATGATCAAAATGTTTCAGAGTAGCAATTTGTACAAATGAAAGATTTAGCATGCACCTTCTGAGCACTCCAATCGAAGCTTCCCAGAGGAAGATCTTTCAATCGATATGCATTCCATACTCTGCCCAGTGTCTGCAACAACACGCATTTCGCTATTGTCATACTCAAGAAAATCCTCCACCTCCATTACCTCATCATCAGTAGCAGGCACTAACCTCCCATCACCTTCAACCTAAAGATCATATCAGACAGCTCAAAAATTATGATTAAAAACTAGGAGAAGTAGAAATCACAGAAGGAAAATGTAGAACCACATAGTGAACTAGTAACTTTCAAATAGATTTCCCTTTCCCTTTCATTTACTTACACTAAATCTTAACACATTTTCACTTTCCATATTCAAATTTCAACATTTTACTTCACTGATTACAGAAAAATAGGGAAGGTGAGTGTAATTAAGCCAAAGCACAGAGGGGGTCAGTTTAATTTACTCAAATAAAACAATAAAGTGATTAAAAGAAAGTGATTTTATGTAATAACTTGACAAAAAACGGAAGATGGAACTGTCAGGTAGTTTGTGAATTCGTAGTATAGACCAAAGGCCTCTTCTGGAGAAAAAACGGTATCAAGGTATTACATATGCAATTATAAATAATAGGCAAATAAAAAAGTGTTGCAGCAAAGAACAAACAATCATGCTGATTTAAAAAGTGTGATTGATTTGATTAGGATTATTTATTTCGGATTTTTAATTATTAGATTAGGGATAATATGGAATTTTTGTCCTCAATCAAAACAAAGAAAGAAAAAATAACAAAAAAATCATTAGAACACTTCAGGGACAATATTTAGGGCTTTAGTCTAATAAACAGTTGTATTATAAGGCTGATTGTTACTGTTTCCCATTTCTACAATATTTAGTCATTTGCGCCTATATTATTCCTACTATAAATTAAAATATTTTTTAGAATGCCCAAAAAAAGCTACTAAAATATGATTGAATCTATGGTATGATAAATAATTTAAAAATACTTGAAGATTTGCTTTTGGAACCTTCCTCCTTTCCTCCCCTCTTTTTCTCCCTACCCGGCCTCTCTTTATTGTAGTTTTACCTCTTTTAATCTTTATTCTCCATATTGTTTATGTCTCTTCTTATCTCTTCCCTTTTATCCTGCCTAGATGGGTTGTCAAATAACTTGTTTTAAATAAGATCACCAGTCTCAAAGCACCAGCCACTAATCAAATCATAAATCATACCATACAAACTTTATAAGATAATATTAGCAAAAGATATACATAAGAAAATATACTTTCAATATACCAATTAGGTATAGAATTTAATAAATATTATTCACCTCCGCTCTATTCTCTCATCATTACCACTTCATGATTAAATTTCCACTGCACATTCAGCTTATATCCAACCCTCTTCAAAATGGTAGAGTTTAAACCTCTTTCGGGAGGGGGCAAAAGGACCAATAAAACTTTATTAGTTATAACATAATCTTGAGAGAGAGAGAGAGCAATTATGAAGCGATGAAAGTTAGGGTGGATTTGGGGGGATTTTCTGGTTTATTTATGTTCCTTGTAAATGGGTTATTCATGTGACAACCAGTCCAAGTATAAATATGGCGAGTGGGTGGACAAGCAAGACCCAGAACAAAATAGAAAGTCCTAGGAATACTGGTAATTAGCCAAAAACAATTTCCCCTTCTGCCTTCCTCAATCAATTTAGAAAGAGGAAGCCAACCATTAACCCCTTCCTTTGGATAAAAAGGGGAGCAATTATTGATTTTGATCTTATGGCCAAGAACTCTATAGGACTGTTACCATCAAACTAAGAAGTTGCAAATTTCCACATACCTTGAGCAGACAAAACTAAAACAAAAAAAAGTTGCAAATCCAAATTACATTCACAAACTGAAACTGTGAGTAACTCAAAATATACCCGAACGAGCTTGTATACAACTGGGTTAGCAATCTGCTTCGGTGAAGACACAGCAGAGCTGCTTCTATCAACCCCACTGTCTTCAAGCTTCCCATCATCATTATCCTCAATTCCAACCACTGTTTCCATGGAATATCAACCACATGCACCTCAAGTACACAAACTGGACAAAACCCAAAAAAACAAAAACAAAAACCATAAAAAGAAAAGTAATAAAGTTAACATCTACACCCCTTCCATAAACAAAATCCTCTATTTCACCACAAGCAGCATGCATAACAAAAATAAAAATTGGCATTGTGTAAATTTCTAAACTTCAAAAAATAAAATAAAAAATTGAAACAATAATCATACCCCAGAAACCTAAAGTACAAATTGACCACCAAAACAACATAAATACTTGCTCCACAGTCACACAGATACTACAAAAACTAACCCAAATTACAAATGCTACAAAAAACACTCTCCAACAAAGAAATGCATTTCTAGGCTTGATAACAAACTGAATTAAAGCCAACCCAGATGAGAAAAATTGAAACTTGGGCTAACCATAGAGGAAAGAGATGAGCGAGTCCACTCAGTAGCTGGGGCTGTGAAATCTTACTGAAAGTGACCGATTCCAATGAGTAGGACCGAGTTGGAAGCGCCCGTGAAGCAGAAGAGGAATCGTGAGAGAAGAAACTTCTAACATACGAAAGAAAAGCAACTTTGAACGACAGCGGAAGATTATTATTATTTTATTTTTTAATATTTTTCTGTAATTTATTTTTATTTTTATTTTTGTGTGTTGGTGGGTAAAGACTAGAGAGTGTTTTATTTAGGTTTGCTTTTCGAGTACGCTGAGTTTGTTTAGCTTCGGACTCCAAAAATTATGTGAACTATACTTCAATTGTGGCCCTCGATTCCGGATTTCCTTTGCTTTGGACTATCTCTGTCTGTATCTCTGTTTGTACCATGCTCACTCATGTGAATTTCACAGACACTCCTATGATAAATTTATAAAATTAACTTTTTTATGGAAACCCAAAACAAAATATAGATAGGAAATGAAAGCCAAGCACTTAGTTTATTAAATATCTTAAAAAAAATTATATGAGATAATTTTATATTGTATTTTACACAAATAAGAAAAAAGAAATCAAATAAAATCTTATTTTTTTTGTTTCCAATGGTACCCCGCGTATAACTGCGGGGACTAATCCCTAAAAGTATTAAAATTTATTTAAAGGGTTGACCTATCTCAATAGATATTTTTTCATACACATGAGTCAAAAATCAAACCATTGATTGCATATTTAAAAAATTCAAGTATCTACCACTTATGTCATACGATGTTGGTAAACAAAATCTTGTTTAATAACTATTTTATTGATTAGTTAAATAATAATAATATTTAATGTTGATGGAGGTCTTCCTAATTATTATATAATATGTTTTTTTCTAGATTCGATTTCCATAGTCAATCATCCTTTCAATTAAAAGTAAAAAATTAAATTGAATAATAGCATGTGAGTAGTTATGATTTAATGTGGTTGATTCAACTCATAGTTAATGGTAGTCAATTATCAAACTCTTAAAATTTTAACTAATTTAAATAAGAAACATTATATATTTTATTAATAATATAAAAAAAATTAATTATTAATTAATTAAATTTTTATAACAAAATAATTTTTTAAGAAATAGGTAGTTATCTATCTATCTATCTATATACATAAAAGAGTAATGATTATGGTTTTAAGAACTGGACCGGACTGACTGGTTCAACTGGATGAACTTGGAACTAGTCACCCTACCGGTCCGAGTTATCTTAAAAAATCATTCAGCATGAAAATTGACCAAAAATTGGTGAACCGATCATCCTGGATCAATCCAATTTGATTCAATTGTCCATTTTTTTTATAAAAAAAATTCTTGCTAATTCAAATGATGTTATTTTCATCTGAAAATTTAATGTAAGTCAATCTAAAATTTTTTTTATATGAAATACTTAAACTTGGATTGTACATAAATTTTGAAACTGTTACTTAATGCTTTAGACTATAAAAAAATAAGTTGTAAATTATTTTTTATCATTTGTGTTGTTTTTTTATAATTTTTATTTGTTTAATTAGTATATAATATATATTTATATATATTTAAATTATTTAATTATACTCTGGTTTGACTACGGTTAAACCATTAAACTTTAAATTAGTTTCCTGACCGGTTCAATTTTCAGAATATTGGTAATGATACATTTACATACTATATCCTTTACATATCTCACATTCTCCCTCTATCTTTCTCTCTTCTCTCCTATTCTATCTCTCTCCCTTTTCAACATTAAAAAACTTAGATAAATACAAATATGTGAGATATGTAAGGAAGATTATATGTGTATATATCATTTCTCTACATAAAATATGATACAAGGACATGATTCAGGCTTATGGGTTTGAAATATGGCACTTTTTTAGTATTTTGATTATTTTCTTTTCTCAATTTTAAATCTTTTTTTTCCTATGTACTCATTTTTCTAGTATAGGGTGCACTACTAGTAAGGGACATAGATACGACAAAAAAACATTTTATTTTAATTTACTGTAAAAATTATTTATATTATTATGTAATTATGTATTAATAAATTATTAAAAAGAATTTAATTTTTACCACAACAACTTAAAAAGTATAAAATTCTTTTAATAATAATAATATATTAACATATTATTAAATTATAATAGCAGTAAATCAAATTTAACACTATTCATAAAGAAGGCATGTAATTTGACACATTCCATTTTTTTTAAGAAAAGGAAAAAATAGTTTTCTTTTTATAATTTTTCTATCAGTTAGATATAAGACTAATGCAGTACGGCGAGACTCTTTTCTTAAATTGTAACAGTAATTTTTAAACCATTAATTTTTCTATGAACTAGCTTTGCGTGTTATCTTCATTTACAAAACCCGGGGGAATATAAGATGAGGGATGACTTATCAAGATCAACTTCATCGTTTCGTAGTATATTATATAAATGCATTATCATACTTGATACCCTTTGGCCTTTTAAGGCCAATAACGTAGCTTCTAACTGCTATTTAAATTTGATTGTTGGAGGAATCTCATCAATTGTCCCCATTTCCTTTTACTCAAAAGGGGATCAAGGATAAGAACTACTCAGCCATCACAAGAATAATGTAATCCAATTAAAATGAAATCCATAAGCTCATAAATAAACTCAACAGGAAGCACTTAGTCTACTAAGTTGAGTCTACTAAGATGTACAGATAATAGGACCTTAATAAAACAAAAATGAACCAGAATTATAGATGATCCTACACCTAGCATAGCAATCAACTTCATATTGAGTTGCATGTCCCTACTCCTGGTACTGCATACTGCAAACAAAAATAGCAAGAGTGGCTGAAGTAGTCTAGACAGCAGGAATCTCTATGTTGGTGGGCAGTTGCAAGGGTCTGACAGTGTAATCCTCTTCCTCCTTTGGGGGATGAATGGTAACCAGATCAGGCAGTGGTTTAGTCGGGCCCTGCTTACCCTTAGGATCCCAATCAAGCATAATTTTCACCTTGATCCCAAGAACACCCTGCAACAGTAACAGCTTATAGGTATCAATAAAAGGAAGCTGATGTTATATAATTAGTTCCTAGAAAATCAAACGTCCTATTAAATTCTGAACCAGCCATAGAGCAAATATGCTGACCTGTCTCAGAAGCACATGTCTGACAGCAGAGTCAATATACTCCTTGACGGGTTGACCAGATGATATCATGTACCCATCCTTGAATTTCATAGATTTGGCACGCTGAGCCCTAAGCTTACCGCTAACAATAACCTGGAGATATTGACAAAAGTATGATATCATTTCAAAATAAAATCTCATCTTATCATACCCATGAGATAAGATGATTAATAGTGATAAAAAAAGAAATGAGGAGTGGTAGGGAGAATAATAGCAAAATGCACATGTGGCTTAACTGACCTCACAACCTTTTGCTCCATTTTCCATAACAAACCTTAGAACACCATAGCAAGCCCTAAAAACAAGACAAAATAGATGATGTGATAACAAGAAGCAGACTCAAATTCCACACAGAAATTGCAACAATGAGCACCAGCAACAAGAAACTATTCAAAAAATAGACAGGGTAAATAGACCTGTACAAGAATATCAATGTATGATTGTTGACATTGACAAAAAAAAGTGGAAAATAAGGAACAGGAATATAATGGTCAATGCAAAGACCAACAAAAACTCAAACTCAATTGCTTTAATACCAGCAATAGAGCTAGTTAGCAACCACAGCAACAATAAGCTGAGTTTCTTGAATGCAATTTTGGCATCATCTCACAACTTAATCAACATAAATCTATGACACTATGACCTATCTAATTTATAAGCAATCACAAGCAACAAGTGAAACACAAAAGTGAACCTGAGGCAAGGTTAATAGCCAGTAGCCACCATTCAGTAAGTTTTGGGAGGAGTGAATTGCAGGAGTTCCCAAACCCCAAGAACTAACAGTTCTCAGAGAATAACGAAACCCCTAATAATCTATATAAGCATTGATAGGGGATCCACTTAATCCATCAGTTTTGAGCAAGGGTGGTAAGGCAATATTAATACATATTGTTAGAAAGCTACTAATCACAAAAAATGTTTAGACTAGGTTTAGGAGACAGATGAAGATATTGAAATTAATAAAAATTTAAAGCAGTAGCATTTTAGTCAATGATTTAGAATGAGATTTAGAACAGATGAAGTTATTAAAATTAATGACATTTAAAAGCAGTAACATTTTAGTCACACTAGGCTGAGGCTACCCGACCAACCACTTAAAAAGTTATTCCGACATCCTTTCATGTCTTTTGAGCATATTTATATGTGTTGTTAGAATCAAAGGATAATCTGGATACTAATTCACAACTCAGTTACTGCTAAGAAAACAATGGGAAATCCTTCACTAACTAACAGTTAAGTATCTAACAAGCTCCAAATATTCAATTTAAGCATTGTAGAGGATCCTTTTAACCCATAACTATTGGAGAGAGAGAGGAGTAAACCCAACGCTGAAGCCATAAAAGACCACAGACATAGCTTCGATGCTGATATTGTATATGAGAATGGGAAGAATAGCAATGCAGTTCCTGAATATTTTAAAATAATGATACAACAACAACAACAAAAGCCTTTTCCCACTAGGTGGGGTCGGCTACATAGATCAAACGATGCCATTGTACTCTGTCATAGACCATACTTTCAGATAGACTATTTATTTCAAGATCTTTTTTAATGATATCCCTTAGTGTTATCAGTGGTCTACCTCTACCTCTCTTTAAGAGACTATCCTTCAACTTATCAATTCTTCTCACCGGGGCTTCTATTGGTCTTCTCCTCACATGACCAAACCATCTTAGGCGAGACTCTGTTATCTTTTTATCAATGGGTGCTACTCTAACTTTCTTTCGAATACACTCATTCCTAATTCTATCTCTTCTTGTATGTCCACTCATCCAGCGCAACATTCTCATCTCTGCAACCCTTAACTTATGCTCATGTTGACATTTTACCGTCCAACATTCGGTACTATAAAGCATTGCCGGTCTTATAGCTGTTCTATAAAATTTTTCCTTTAACTTGAGAGGTATCTTGCGGTCACAAATAACACCCGAAGCATTTCTCCATTTTGTCCACCCAGCTTGAATCCTATGAGTTACATCTCCTGTAATCTCTTCGTCATTTTGTATAATAGATCCAAGATACCTAAACCGTTCAACTTGTGGAATAATATGATCACTAATTTTCACTTCCAAGTCAGAGCTAGATCGCCTTTTGTTAAACTTACATTCCATATATTCTGTTTTACTCCTACTTAGTCGAAACCCATGTGATTCTAAAGCTTCTCTCCATAGCTCTATTTTATCATTTATTCCTTGTCTCGACTCTTCCACCAGGACTATGTCGTGCGAAAATCATGCATTGAGGCAACGGATCTTGGATGTGTCCACTAAGTGCGTCTAAAATCAAGGTGAAAAGATATGGACTCAAAGTTGACCCATGGTGTAATCCTACGTTAACCGAGAAAATCTTACGTGACCCCATGCATCTATTCGCACACAAGTCGTGACCCTATCATACATATCCTTGATAGCTCGAATATAAGCAACACGAACTCCTTTCTTCTCTAGTGCTTTCCAAAGAACTTCTCTTGGCACCCTATCATAAGCCTTTTCCATATCAATAAACACCATGTGGAGGTCTTTTTGTTTCTTTCGGTACCTTTCCATCATCCCTCGCATAAGGTATATTGCCTCTATGGTTGACCTCCCTGGCATAAAACCAAATTGATTCTCCGAAATGTGAGTCTCTTGTCTTAATCTCCGTTCGATTACTTTTTCCCATAATTTCATAGTGTGGCTCATGAGCTTTATCCCTCTATAATTAGCACAATTTTGTATATCTCCTTTATTCTTGTAGATAGGGACCAAAGTGCTTCTTCTCCACGCATCCGGCATTCTTTTAGACCTCAAAATCTCATTAAACAGCTTAGTTAGCCAAGTTATGTCTTTCTCCCCTAAACACTTCCAAACTTCAATGGGAATATCATCTGGTCCAACCGCCCTCCCATTGTCTATTCTCTTTAGTGCTTCCTTTACCTCAAATTCTCGAATCCTACGATAAAAGGTAAAATTTTGGTCTTCCTCACTAGTTTTTACAATCTCAGAGTTTCCACTTGTTCTATATTCTTCATTTAATTACTTGTGAAAATAACTTTTCCATCTTTCCTTGATCTCCTGTTGTGTAACTAAAACTCTATCCTCTTCGTTCTTTATACACTTCACTTGATCTAAGTCTCTTGTCTTCTTTTCTCTACCTTTAGCAAGCCTATAAATGCGTTTTCCCCATTTTTGGTACCTAAAGATTGAGTACGACCCCTCAAAAGCCTTAGATTTCGCCTCCTTTGACCGCCTTCCTAGTTTCTTTCTTTGCTACTCTGTATTTTCCCGATTCTCTTCATTATTACATGAGTGCAATGCTTTAAAGCACTCTCTTTTCGTTTTAACCTTCTCTTGAACATTTGTTTCCCACCACCACGATTCTTTATCTTTAGGTCCAAAGCCTTTTGATTCTCCTAGAACTACTTTTGCTACCTTCCGAATTCCTTTGGCCATATCTTCCCACATATCATCAGCATTTCCCTGTGCCTCCCAAATTTCTTCATCTAAAAGATTTTTCTTAAATACTATTTGTTTTTCTTCTTTTGATTGCCACCATTTGATCCTTGGGTTTTTGTCATGACGACTTTTACTAGCCCTTCCCTTAACTCTTACATCCAGAACCAACAACCTATGTTGAGTGGTCAAGCTCTCCCCAGGTATAACTTTACAATCCTTACACATCTTTCTGTCATTCTTCTTTACCAAAAAGTAGTTAATTTGTGAGCAAGAAACCCCACTTTTGTACGTGATAAGGTGCTCTTCCCGCTTTCTAAAACAAGTGTTTGCTATCGTCAAATTGAAAGCCACCGAAAAATCTAGAATAGCTTTACCCTCCTCATTAAACTCTCCTAGACCAAAACCCCCATGTAACCCCTGATACTCCCTCGATTCTCTCCCAACATGTCCATTTAGATCTCCTCCCAAGAATATCTTTTCTCCTAGTGGTATTTCCTAGATTAAGCCTTCTAAATCCTTCCAAAATTCTGCTTTTTGTTGCCATTCTAACCCTACTTGTGGTGTGTATGCACTAATGACATTACAAGTGTCTTGCCCAACTACAAATTTTAAAGTTATGATCCTATCTCCAACCCTTCTAACATCCACCACATTATTTTTCCAATTCTTATCTACAATAATGCCTACTCCGCTTCTTGCTCTAACTTTGCCAGTATACCAGAGTTTAAAACCCGAAGCATCTAATTCCCTTGCCTTTTCTCCAACCCACTTAGTTTCTTGAAGGCACATAAAATTAATCCTCCTCCTAACCATAGTGTCAACTATTTTAAAATAATGATGGTAGATAAAAAAGTTTAAAAAGGAAATATTGAACCCAACTGAGAGGCAACTACTGAAAAATTAGCAAATGTGGGAGTTTCTAATCCCCAAGCTCTTAAAATCCATCCAGAGAGCCTTAAACTCCCCCAAAATTCAATTTAAACATTCTTCCTCTTAACCCATTATCAAATGGATAAGAGGATAATAATCAACAAGAAGATCAATAGTCACTCACAACTAGACTATAAACACTGACAGATATGTAAACAACTGAACAAAAAAGATATCATTGGACAATCAGGAATAAGGGAAAGAACACATGTCAAGCAATCCCAGCCAATCAATTGCATACCTACGGACAGCAAGCCCTCCTAGAAGCTTGTAACGCAGAGACTCTGCCTGAGCAATAGCACAGAGCCCTCTGTTGTTTACTTTCTCAGCATAAAGCTCGACACTGTTCTCCGGGAACTTAAAACGCTTCTGAACAATAGATGTCAGCTCCCTTATTCTCCTTCCCTTCTCACCTACTCAAAGCAAAGATAAATGCAATTAAAAAAATTGCTACTTCACCATATAAGGCAACACCAGTCCAACTCATAACTGCGATTTTAATTTACATCCAAGCAGCATATCCTTTCCTCATAAGCAAGAAATAATGTTTAAGCTAAGGGAGAAAGGGATGAACTGAATTCAGTTAAAAACAGAAGAAAAAACACAAAACACCTTCAATTTAATACAAAATTTTGGTTTCCTCATTGATTTAGGCTTCAAAAACAGTTTAGAACATTTTAATTTAATACACCATACAAACTCGGTCCAAAAGAAAAATAACAAGACAACATCAACCTCCACGAACTACACCCTCAGCCCTGATTACCAAATATTCCCCACTGCTTCATAAAACTTGGAAACAATTCAACACAACTACAATTTATACATCCAATAACAGAAGCAAGAAAAGAAAAAGTGTTATCTTTGAGTGTGATCATACTAAGACATGCATACCGAGAACCATTTGAGTGCGAGTAGCCCTTATGATGATCTCTGTCCGCATGGGCGTAACCCTAACTTCAACCCCAGAATACCCATCTTCTGCGAGCTCCCTGGTCAGAACCTCATTCAGCTCCGCGAAGAAAACACCATCTGCTACAAACTGTAAAGAAAAAATCCCAGCATCACAAACCACTTCGGACAAAAACCCAGAAACAAAAATTGAAACTTTCAGTTTGGTTGATGGAAAAAAGGGAAATTGGGACTCACTTTTCGCTTTTTGCTCAACTGGGTCGCCATCTTTGGTGAGCTTCTGTGAACTGTGTGAAGAAAACTGAGCCTCTTCTCTGTAATTGGGTCTGCGAAACCCGAGATAGAAAAAGGGTGCGTTGGGGATTTTCAGGTGTTGGGTAAAGATGATCGAACGGTTAATATCATGGAATTGATGTTTTTTTACGGTTGTGATTAAAAAGACTGAATTTTTTTCAGGATTATTTTCTATTTTTATCGAATGTATTGGTAGGGGCATTTGGGGGATTGCAAAGAGTTATCCTTCCTAGCGGGAAGAAACGGTTGGAGGAGGAAGTGGGGGGTGCCACTGCCAACAATGGTGGGTGCTGCTACGCTTTCTTCCACACTTTTACTCCAAAAGTCTGTTCCTTTGCCTTGTCAAAGTTCAAGAAGAGCATTTGGTTCCTCTTTCCTATTCAACAGTGAGAAGGGTTCTGTTGTTGTACCACTTGTTTTGTGTAATGCTAAGAAGAAGCGCAGTTTTGTTGACCAAATTCTTGATTATATTGAAGGTGGATACTCTCTGGACATACCCCATTTTGTTTTTACAATCAAGTTTCCATCTTTTCGTTTTCCCATTTCTGACCATTGCCTTTCATTCTTTGTTCACTTTTAGGGGGTCCCAAATTAAGGAAATGGTATGGAGCACCTGATCTCCTTCCAAAAGATGGTACTGCCACAGAAGATGAGGATGATTATCTGGGTAAATAAATATGATAAAGTGATCCAGCAATGCTTATATTTTTATGGTTATCTATGTTTTTTGAATATTAGTGATTTTGTTCTCACACAATTATTTGAAAAGCAGAAGATGAAGTCAGGGATGCAGTGCTAGTAACAGATGGAGATAGTGAGATGGGTCAGGTCTGCTTTGCTTTTTATCCCCTTAATTACAAGCTTTACATTAGTTGATGTATCAGAATCTTGAAATTCTGATTTAGGTGTATTTTTGTTATGCATAGATATTAGATACAATAGACAAGAATTAAGTGGATAGAAAGGAATAATCATACGGTGTCCAAACTGTATGACGTGGGCAATCTATTGTCTGACAAAGTAATTTGTGCTCCCATCTTTATAGTCAATACGTTGTCTCCAAATTCTGGAATTTTATGCTTCAGAGCAGCTTATTCTTTTTACAGGAATAATTGAATTGGGCAAGTTAGATTAGCATAGCAAGCAACTTGGGATTAACCTAGTGGTTTTTTCATTGAGATGTTGACTCTGTTTCTTAAAAGTGTGTTGTATTCATAATCTTGATTGGCTAACATTATATGAATTCTGACTTTTGAGCCTTGTTTTCTGGCTTATGCAGATGGTGATATTGTCATTGATTGTGAAAAGAACTCGAGTAAAGGCACTGGTGAAGGATAAACGGGTTGCACTTCAAGCCTTTGGAAGTTATGTTGAGGTGGGTGAAGTTAGTTTTCAAAACCACTAGGACATAGTAACTTTATTACTTGTTTGTACTTACTACTTTGTCCGTTTGTTTCTAGTTTCTTATTATTGATTACTTGATACTTGTTGCGAAGTCAATGGCAGGAGATACAAGTGATAATCGATTCCTCAAGAAAGCTCTGAAAGGAGTTCGCACAATTATATGCCCAAATGTATGCATACACAAAACCAGATTTGCTTATTTCATAGTTTTTTCAATAGTCTTAAAATTTAGTTTTCTAACAATTTTAAGTTCTTCTTTCTCAGTGGGATGGAGTGAAAATTATCTTTTGATGTGCCTTTCGAATATAAGCTGTCATAAGTTATTGCTATTCAAAGTATGAATTCATTGTAGAATCCCAATTTACCTTAGCAAAATTAAAACTAGCAAGTCAAGACTCGTTTTAGCTTCTGAGAGGATATTATTGATCCTTGTAATATTGACACTGAATTTCACATAGATTAAACAATGAATATCAGATTTTTTATGAAATGACCAGCAAAGAATCAATTGTTTCAAGGGTACCGCGGTCCTGGTCAACTGAACAATGACATAGAGCAAGTATATAAGCATGTCTATTGGCTGTTATTTACCTGGAAAAGTGGAGAGAATAATTTCAACTTATTGTTTTCTTCAAGGAATTTTCCTGTCCTTGATTTTCTTCTTTTTTCCTTTTTTCTCCTCGTTTGGGAAAAAATAATGAGACTTGTCCTTCAAACAATTTTCTGAAGAAATGCTTGTATGTTTTCATTCTTTTCCAGGAGGGTTTTCTTTCTAAGGTTGAGAGCCTACAAGGGGTACAACATGTAATCCTCTTGTCACAGGTACCTTTTTTTTCCCTCTCTCATGGTGAATTCCTTTGTAGCATAGAGACAATCTTCGTTGTTTTGTTTTAACAAAGTTGCAGTTGTCAGTTTATAGTGGTAAAAGTGGCATTCAATCTCTTATGAAAAGCAATGCAAAGAAATTGGCCGGGCAAGATGAATCGGTATTGATTACCTCAGGAATTCCTTACACCATAATTAGGTCCGGTGTATTGCAAGATACACCTGGTGGGAAGCAAGGCTTTACCTTCGAAGAGGTACAGACTACAGACCTTAATTTCTTCTTTTTGATGAACAAAACAAGTTGAAAGGGATGTTTCAAAGTATGCTCTCAATGATCAACCCTCTTAACAGTTCATACAATGTCTTGGGTAATTAAGTGTATATGTTGTTAGATCAAACACTTACCACTAGGCCAAATGTTATAACTGTTAGTCAGGGTGCAACTTTATTTCTTCTATTGTGGCAGCCCATAACGCCGCATCTATACGTGCTGCGGGTGGGTCTGAGAGGCTTCACAGTGCACACGTGGTGCGTCGGTAGGCTGGGCTATCAAGCACCTTTGATGTGCACTCATACGCACAGTGAATCCTTAGAGTGATCGTTGGCCTCCCATAAGACCAACAATCTCCCCTATCAACACCCCGAGAGACTCCAACTTGCAATCTTGCTCTGATACCACTTGTTGGATCAAACGCTTACCACTAGGCCAAAAGCTATAGCTGTTAGTCAGGGTACAACTTTATTTCCTTATTGTGACAACGCATAGCCTCACATCTATACGTGCTGCAAGTGAGCCTGACGGGCTTTGCAATTCACACGTGGTGTACCGGTAGACTGGGTTGTCAAGCACCTTTGATGTATGCCTGTAGGCACAACGAGTCCTTAAGGTGATCGTTGGCCTCTCATAATACCAATTTATGCTAACTGAAATTTTGAAGCATTGGGAAGTGCATACTGCTTGGATCGTCATTTATCACTCCAACTTGAAATCTACTAAGCAAAAGAAGGTGCTGGCTGTTTATAATCTCATAGCCACCAACTACTAATTTCACTTGATGTTTATTACAACAGGGTTGTGCAGCTAGCGGAAGACTTAGCAAAGAAGATGCTGCCTTTGTGTGTGTAGAAGCCTTGGACTGTGTCCCACAAACTGGATTCATATTTGAGGTGGCCAATGGGGAAAAGAAGGTTTCAGATTGGAAAGAATGTTTGGCCGGATTGATGGAGAAAGCGAGTCAGCAACATCAGTGATCATTCACAAGGCAGGTGTATCCCCTACTTTAATTCTTTATGCGCAGGATGGTCTCAAATGGTCTTGTATTTCATGAGAAAGAGGCGAGCTTTTTGCTTTTTCCTCCCTTCTAGTGAACAAACTTGTTGGTTTCAGACTAGAACCGCATTTGTAATGGAACACTCTGTCCATTAAAAGGCAAGAAATTTGTACTTTCTCTTGGAGTAAGTGTTTTTCATCCTCTAAGGAAGTAGATGCAACTATGCAAGAGGAAAATTCTTAGGTAGTTATATGTTTATATATGTACTCTATTCAATAGTTAACATGTTTAAGGTTATGGGTCATATATCTCTAAAAAGTATAATTACACGTGTCGATTTTAAAAAGCATGTGACTTGCAAGATAAGTAAGCACAATGATATCAGGCTTGGCCTAATTTTTACACACTTGTCTTGCATCCATTGCCCTATAATAAGAAAAAGCACTTGAGGAAGTAAGAATTTCTCCTGAAAGGCACTTATTTTTCTAATCTTTAGATTGTAATAAAATGTACTTAAATACAAGAAGCAACAAGAGAAAAAAGGGTGGACGCATAGTAGTTAAAGCATATAGCAGTAATCATTTGTACGGTGTACACCACTTCAAGAAGCTAAGTATACAGCAGATGGTGTAATCATTCATTGGTGGGTCAGTTTTTGTGCCATTTAATGGTTGTGTGCTCAGAGTTTGTGTTCAGTCAATTGTAGGTTGCACCTTTTGCTTAGATGAATCTGTGATGTAACGTCCTTCCTCTTCTTTTCATCAGCGTAATTGAAGAGGGAAAAGGAGCAAAAGAGAACAAGGGAGTACAATCTATGATTCCACTACTTCAAGTGGAGGGGACACCTGCTTTAATAAAATCAACATTAAAAATTCAATCGTGGCCTCTATCCACTTTGAAAGTGCTTTGCGATTCCAAAGTTGTTGCTTCTCAATTCCATCATAAATTTTCTTTTCAAGTTTATATATTTTGGTTTCTTTAGGCTAGTCTTCAATGTGGGTTACTAACAAAGTTAGAATTTTTTTTATAATCAAAAGCAAAAGCTATATATAATTACTCTACATTTACACCTTTATGCTATATAAGAAATTGGATAATAAGTAACTTCATTAACTAAAAAAATAATGAGGTTATCACATCGATCGTAGAATAGAATCTATCATCTTTTTCACTATCAAACTTGAATAATAATGCTACATTCTATGTGGACCTATGATTAATCAAAATAAGTTGATGGCTAATAGATTTTTTATTTATTTTTTGTGGAAAGTTATAAAAAATTTGTAAAAAAATATTTATAACGTTGAAAAAGAAGTCACATTTTTTAATAAAATTATTACATTTTGTATACAAAGTCATCATACTTTATTTTTTTATTATTTATTTTATAAAGAGATCTTTTATATGATTTCCTCATTTCCGTCAATTTTTTAAAGCACACAATGTAAATATATAATAATTATCCTACACAAAAGGATCTATTTTGGTTATTCTACTGTGAGTGCAAATAATTGGTTTTATTTTTTTTTTACAAATTCTGATTGTACTGAATTAACCACGCTTGATTACTAAATAACCGTATTTTTAACTTAATTTCCAAAATTCACTTTAGCTAGTGGATCTTTTTAATAATATTGTTAAATTAAAAAACACCTCCTTCAATTTAGGATTACGTTGTAATTTATTTCTTTGTACTTTTAATTACAATAATTAACTCCCTAAACTTAGAAAGTCATATAAATAACACATTTTGTTATTATTCCATTTAAATAATTAACAAAACTATACATGTGACATACATATGATATTTAAAAGGAAAAAATTTATTTTTTGTCTCTTAACTTTATTCTAAGTTTCATTTGCCTCTCACAATTATATTATATTTTATTTTCATCTTACGTATTTTTAAAACTCATCAAATTTGTCAAAACTGCCAACACCGTTCAAAATATTAATAGAATTTGCTAAGATGATATCCTATGTGGGCACAACAAGTATATAGTTAGCATTATCCAAATAAGATTTTTTTTAAAATAATGTTTAGGGATAAATTTGATGAGTTTTGAAAAAATTTAAAACAAAAAGAAATAATATAATTGTAGTACTAAAATGAAACTTAAAGTAAAATTAAGGAACAAAAAGTGAAAATTTTCCTATAATAAAATGTATGCACAATTTCATTAACTATTTAAACATAATAGTAACATGAAGTGTAATTTACATAAACGGAAAATTTTGGAGAATGAATTACTTTAATTAAAGTATAAAAAATTACCCGGGATATTGTGTAAATAATTTTCCCCAAAATGAATGGTAAAAAATTAGGGTGCAAACATCTATTTTTCTCTCTAAAGCTCTTTACCCTCTCAAAAAGAGTAAGTGGATCCTAGGTTGGCCCTCCAAAGACTTCATTGCGAATATCACATCCCCTGCTTACAAGTCCATTATTGCTGCTTTTCATGGTTTGGCAGACTCCCATTTTGCATTATTCTAATATCCTTTTAGTAATCATCATATCAATTACATTAGACCACCCCAAAAGCCAAAAAGAAGAGTTCACACCAAAGAATTCAAATTATATTTCATGTGATTAGGACCAAAGACTAGTCACAATCGGAGACATTTGATAAGATTCTAAACTTACGGTGTTGGGTGCAGCATCGAGTACTCATGATCTACTTTCATTGGACCCCAGGCATCTTCAACAAATACAACGAAGAACAATAACCCAAGAAGTTATTAATATTATTCAAATTTCTCCTGCTTCCCCATCCTACATATGAAGCTGAGGAAAACAAACATGCAAGTCATTTTAGAGTGATAAAAGACCAGCACATAACATCCCTCGAATTTAATCCTCATGGGTCTTGATGAGTTTGTAAGGAGTCTTTTGAAAATCTTGGCTGTCTCCATTGTGGTTGGTTAAAGACCACAATCATCAATAAATGATGAAATTTATTAAGCAGTAAGGATTGGTCATTGGATCTCAGGCATCTAATATCCAATACAAAACCAAAAGGAAAGAACCTAACAATAACCCACCAAATGATCAAACGTGCAGAAAAATTGAATAAACATCCAGAACTTACCACTAAATATCACTATGATCTAGAAGTTCAAGCTTGGAAACTTGATCAAATGGTCCATGAGCATGCTTCATTTCATGGTGTTAACAGAGTTACATGAAATTACAACTCTATAGTCCTCAAATTAATGATACTTTAGGAGATTACATGATTAACTAAAGCTCTGTGCCTTCTAGACATGAAGCCATTATGGAAGACTTTGCATAAAACAACTTTTGGAGGAATTACACACAGTCTCATCAAACAAATTCTATCCAACATCAGAATAAATTTCTTGATTACAGTGCTTTATATGAAAGTTCAAATTCAATCAATTAGCCGGATCTAATTCTCTTCTGGCTGACTTTTCCATCAGACTTCAGAGTCCCACTGGAGTCCCCTTCTGATGAAGCTTCCCGGGACTTGGTAAAAGAACTAGAAAGATCAGCATAGAGATCAACCACCCTTCTGATATTGCTATTGAGCTCTCTAATCAAACCCACATTTCGATTGAGATTATCAGGCATCTTGGACTCATGATTTTGGTTTATCTCATTGATTAGGATCCGGTTCTGATTCAAAATGTCTTGGGCTTGCAATAAGCTCTTCTGAAATGCCTGTAAAAGTCTGCTATCTACTTGGGCTGTATTACCTATGTCTCCAAATATATCACCTTCCATTTCAATTACACTTGCTATTCAGTTACCAAATAACCCTGGAAAAAAAAAAGCAAATAATGACTGAAAAGTTAAAACCCTGACCAATATGAAGAACAAAAGAGGACAAAAGTATGAGACCTCTTACAAATAATCATAAAAATTAAAGAAGAAACTACAGAGAGGCAACTGGGTCGGATGATCAATCTATCTGACTGCAGGAGAGAAAAGCTATTGAAAAAGTTGACTCAGTTGAAACGGGAGAACCAAAATACATACATACTTTTACCATATTCTTTCCTCTATTTCCTAAGCAACCAAGCAAAGTGGCAGGAAGGGTTTGCATTAGATTCACAAGACCAATTAAAAGACATCATCAAGCAGAAATACTTTTCTCTCAGTGACTTAAAGCAAGACTCTTTTTCCACAATAAAGAACCTTTTCCTTTCACTGCTACCAATGAAATCAAGATAGTAGAGAGCAGGACATACATAACATAATTAAGCACCAGCCCAAGTAGTGGGAATCCCACAATTCAGTCAATACCAGAGAAAGTCTTCTCTTCCAATAAAACAAAGCAAACCCATATAAGTGAGGTTAAAAAAAAATCATCTTTTTTAGTTTGGTTTACTCATGAAATTCAAATCAAACAGAATTGAAGAAATGCAACTGAAAGATGAAATAGACAAACCCAGAAAAGGAATAAGTATTGAAAATGGGAAAAAAGGGGAAATTTTGAAAAACCCAGGAATATCATCTTACCTTGACAACGAGGAGCATCCCAGTTGTAGGCGCTGACGTCAAGCGGAGAGAAGAAAAAAAGGGGGAATTTGTTGGGGGGAAAGGAGATTTTGTGGAGAAATATTGGGAAAAAGAATGGAATCTGGGGGTGAGGTAGAAGGCCCTGAAATCATGGAAAAAAAGAGAAAAAACAAGGGGAAGAGAAATCCTCGTTTACATCACCTGCTGTGGGCTGTTCTGTTCTGTGCTGTACTATGTTGTGTTGTGGCGTAGTGTTGTGTGGGCACACTACTTTACGGGGACAGACAGGTTTTCTCTTGCAAGTTGTGAGTGTGACCGTGTGAAGTGGGAACACCAACAGGTACAACACTATACAGATAGATATATATATATATATAACATATATGTTGTGTTGTGGGTTTTGAAGGAGTAACTAAATGACGAAATCTTAGGCCGTTAGATTGGATCTCATAGGTAAGATCCACTTTTTGGGCTTT
Source organism: Styphnolobium japonicum (assembly GCA_023212625.1). Taxonomy (NCBI): domain Eukaryota; kingdom Viridiplantae; phylum Streptophyta; class Magnoliopsida; order Fabales; family Fabaceae; genus Styphnolobium; species Styphnolobium japonicum. Next base: position 3,443,128 of record JALBWW010000007.1, on the reverse strand, counting down.
GCTCTTTGGGCTTTGGCCTCCGATTTCATGGATAACAGCTTCCATTTGGGGTTTTTAGGTTATAAAACAATGGCTTTAGCTTCCACTTGGGCTTTGAGCTTTCTTCTTCCACATTTAATTAGAGCCACTTGTACCAAAACAATGGGTTTAGCTTCCATTTGGGCTTTGGTCAAAAGCCTATGTTTGCTTGAAAGTATTATATCTTATTTCAAGAATCATAGAATTACCAATCACACCTTTCTATAAGCAAATGGTGATTCCTAATTTTATGTAATAAGACATCTTTTTTTTTTATTTGCTAATAAATATGAGAATGCCTATTTCATAAAATAAAATATGAAATTAAATCATCATTTTCGTGTACCAAACGTAACTTTAGATTATCCATGAATGAATAATCTCATGGATGGTATTTGTCAAGAATTTCAACATTCTCAATGCCTTTAACTTCTTTACCTACATCAGCTTTGAGTTCGAAATTGGATTTTTTGTTTTGTGTGAAGAATAAAATATTCTTTTGATCTGTCAACTATTTTTAAAGGATTTAATTTTAATCTAATATTTTCTTTACAGTGTCATCCAATCATATTCTAACACATCATTAAAAATATTATATTTTTGAGATAGTTGTTATAATAGCCAAACTCTTTTAATGAGTTGGCAATATATGATTGGGTAACAATGTAAAAAAATTTTACACTGACAGTAGAACAAAATTAAACTCATTTTCAAAACAAATGAACTTTATCCAACCTGTATAAAATGAGCAAGACCATTTTTTTTTCACGTATCAAAGTATTTGTACTAAAAAGGTTTTAACATTGGCTGATGGTCAACTTCAGCTTCAGCCTTTCAATCCATCATAGAGACATTGACGATGATAAAAAAGAGAAGGCTCATCTTGTTTTGTGGTATTATTTGGTTGATGAGATATGAATATTTGCGAGAAAACTAAGGTGTGTTCATAGCATAGAACAGAACAGAGTGACTGGTTCAACATTTAACGCCAAAAGAAAAAAGCATAGAATGGAAGTATGATTGTTTCGCAGATGCATACCGAGAAAACAGGTCAACCTCCGGAAGTGGGGATTTTCATTCCTGATTTTGGAAGAATATCATCCACTGCCATGATATTGGGAATTCGGAAGTGGCTTCACGCCAAAATTTTCTCCAATGTTATGGTTCTGTTTGTATTTGGTAAGTGGAAAAATATGGAATAGAAATATGTCTAATTGGCGAGATATTTGTCTATCCCCCCCCCCCCCTTTTTATACAAATATAGAAAAGACCTTAGAAAAAAAAAAGAAATGAAAAAAACATGTTTTCTATGGAGAAAAAAGACAGATAATTTTAAAATTATTTTATATCTAATTATATCAAAAGCTAAAGTATACAAATTCCTTTTTAACTTAAAGTCAACTGTAATTTATTTATTTGTACTTTTAATCAAAACAATTAACATTCCAAACTTATAATATTGTGTAAATCACATGGACAACGCCGCTAACTATTTAACTAAAATAGTAATAGTGTGTCATTTACATAATCTTATAAGTTTATGAAATTAATTGCTTCAATTGAAAGAATAAAGGAGTAATACATAACTCTAAGTTGAAAGGGATCTTGTGTAATTTAACATATTTTTATATTTTAAATTTAATTTCAACAAAAAAATTATTAAAAATATTTTATTTCGTATAATTTCCAGCATATTAACTACATAACATACTATAAAAACATTAAGAGTTTAATTTTGATCCACTGTCAGTGTAAAAAAAATTTACACTGTCATCCAATCATGTATTGCCAACTCATTAAAAGAGTTTGACTATTATAACAATTACTTCAAAAGTCTAACATTTTTAATAATGTGTCAGTACATAATTAGATGACAGTGTAAGTTTTTTTTACACTGACAGTAAATTAAAATAAAATCCAAACATTAAATATATTTATTCTATTAGCTTACCACAAAAAAATAGTGAATCCTAAGTTTCACAACTAATAGAATATTTTTTATTTTTTAGTTCAAGTATTATAAATATGATATACATAGCTTATCACATAGTATAAATATGATATTGACGTAAGGAACCATTCACTTATGTACATCCACCTGAGCATGGTCCTCTCTCCTGATCCTTGTTCCTCTTCTTATCTTACAAGGATAAATATATTTACACACAAATGATAAATATTAAAAATTATATTAATAAAATTAAACATATATATAAAAGAAATGACTTAATCGAACTCTCGTGTGATAACGGTAAAATATATTAGGATATAAATATCTGACTTCCATATCCATCCTTTATAAATTATATGGCCAAAAATAAAAAAACAATCTGTATTTTACGGGAGATATAATAACATTACATTAAATAAATTTATTATTGAATAATTTTTCCAAAAGTAGAATTTGTCTTCAGTAATTTTAATGTATTTGGGAAGTACCACTTATGTCTTTATTAAATAGAAGCCATAAGAAATTTGTTAAGAAAGTACAAGCATACAATATATATATCACCAATTCACTGTGAAAGTAAGAGACATTAAGGGGATCAGTATATAAATTATCGCTTATAGAGTCTATCAAACAACCTAATCAGATAGAACGGAGCCATTATTATATTTGATACCCTCCCTCCAAATCTAACATTTTTTAAGTTTGAACTTTAAACCTGCCTATCAAATTTCTTGGCTGCAAGATGATGCACGTGCTGAGCCATGGGCCATCTCCTAATAAATAATAAATAATATATAATATATAATAATGGTAAAGCCATCTGGTATAAGGTTGTTCCATACACATGCTCCTGTATTGTATATGGAACCACCATTTATGTCTTGCAATTACACTGGTATTGTATAGTATTTCCAAGATATATAGTATCTGTCCTTTATTGGATTAGGTTAATGGACGATGGTAATCTGGTGTACCATTCATTATGTAAGGAGGGTAAGTAAATACTGAATATTAATACGATTGCCACCTCAGGTTAGATGGTTAGGGTAGATGAGATGAGACACAATTTTTTTTATAAAAAATAATAACAATTTTCTAATGTACTAAATAACAATGACGATACTTTTTGACATGAAATATTTATTGTTTCTCTTCGCAGGCAAAATTGGTCAATGCACCTGTTAGTATTACTCCTCAATCCTCATTTCCCGCATGTATAATTAAATATTTTCCGCATTTACTATTAAAGTTTCTTGAAGGCCAAATCTAGTCAAGTCAACTATGAAAGTAAAAAACAATTTCTAGCCAGAATTTTTTTGCTATGCAAAGAAAACTATAAAATGTAATGCCCTACAAATACTGAACCCATTTATACATGATGCTATGGCACGTCATGCTGTTAAAACTTTCTACATTTACTTTTCCCAACATTGAATGGCACCTTTGATTTAATTGTTTAACAGCATGAAAATTATTGGAAAAGTAAGCCATCATCGTCTGGTGAAGACCATAATAAAAAGATTTTTGTTACCTAAGCCACCATCCCATCGTAGATTGTACACAATTGTTGATGTGGTTGCATCTTAAGTAACCTTTTTCGAAGACAAATAACAATAAATTCCACCAAAATAAATAAATAAATAAATAAATAAAATAATATAAAAAATTCATACAAGCACATTCTGCGCATTGGAAGTAATAGAAGAAAATGGGGAACCCCTCCATTTCCTTTCTTCTCCTTTGGAAGTGATGCACTTCCGTTTGTCATAAATAATGAAACACAAACAATTTGCTAAAGCAATGTTGTGAGCCCATGTATGTACAAAGTCAGTTGACAGCAAACTGCCTCCTTAGATCCTAATATCCTGTACTTTCCTTTCATTTTGATACAAAATTGAGTGTTCCCCGCCTTCAAGCAGGTTGTCTCCATTTCACTTCCATACAAATATGGGCTGGCAAATGTCTGCAGTCTTCCCCCAACACATCCAGCTACGAGCACAACATTGCCAGAACTAACACAAGCAACTGTCCAACGTAAGAATGTAGGTTTATCCACATTACATGCTGCTCCATCTTCCAAGGCTGCTCCATCTTCCAAGGCTGTGAAGCTGTGGCTCATAAAGCTCCGGCAGATCAAAAGCCCCAATAGTCCGTCAGAGAGCTTTCAACAGTGGGAGATCACATAAATGAGAAAATTAAATAGCCCATGAAGCTCCCCCCCCACAAGGAGAATCTGCAGATTTGCAATGGCTATACGTCTCTCTTTCCCACAGTTCCAGCTGAGCTCTGCTTCTGTATGCCATACTGCCAGGCATCTCTGGATTTATCACCCAAATGATCAAAATCATCTAAGGAATTCTCCATTGAATACCTCGATGGACGATGATTCCCATTTCTGGAGCTTACTAGTGCACCCATCTTCTCATCATCTTCAGATGGTGTTCCCAACCTGGATTCCATATGCATGTCCATGGATCTATATCTTGGTCCAGATGATCTCAAGCCCCGCATATTCGAGGAAGCCTTACCAGGCAATGGTATGTAAACAGGCCCCTTGGACACCAGAAAGTCCTTGGGAAGAGAGTCCATGTCCATATAGCAATTTCTGGTTTTTGCATCAGTAATCAACGCAGCCCAATCATCAGATTGCACCAGAGCATTCGCATTTCCCATGACCTATCAATGATAACAAACCATTAATACCAACCAAGAAGTGTGCCTTTGTTCATTAGGTAAACACAGACAGAAATTTATCATTAAAGATGCATTAGAAAGAGATCCATACCCAAAGTGCCCTTCTTGCACGGGTAAGGGCAACATTCATTCGACGTATATCTGAAACGAAGCCAACCCCATGACTGGATGCACGCACACAAGACATTATAATGACATCACGTTCTTGACCTTGGAAAGCATCTACTGTATTGATATATAGATCCTTTCCTTCTTCTGACTTTAAGACTTCCTCAAACTCACGTTGGAGGCATTTCAACTGCAGCTTGTAAGGAGTGATTATGCCAATAGTAATCTTTCCCACACCCAAAGATTTCAATGTTTTCTGAAGATGCTCATACAATCGGAGACAAAATTGTGCTTCATGTACGTTTTGATAAGAGACTGATCCACCCCTGTGAGACTCCCGTCCATGTCTGATATCATAGAATAAATAAGGTCTAAGTAAAGAGTCCTTGTAGTATACCTCATCCGGCAATTTAACCACACTTTCACTGTCAGTAAGGCGCCCCTGATAAAAGTACCTAGAAGGGAAATCCCGAATTTGGGGATGCATTCTATACTGCAAGGACAACAACATTGTTGGGCATCCTGCTTGTTGGAACCTTTCAAAAAGACTCCTACTATACATCAATGTTCCAGCTGCCTTGCTGATAACTGTAGCAGGAAGCTGCTGAGGATCTCCAACAAGAACACATCGTGCAGCACCAAGAGAGAGGGGAGGCAGAACAGCCACCTCGCTGGCTTGGGCTGCCTCATCAATGACTACCATATCAAAACCATGGGTAAGACGAGAGAACAACTTCCGGCCACTGCTAGAAACTGTAGTGAAAACTATCTCAGCTTCATTGGCAAAACTGGCCTCCAAATTAGCGCGGGCCTCTTCCAAATTGAAACTGCTACCAGGTCGGAACCTACTTTCTAAAATGAGAAGGCGAGACATCTCAACCAGAATCTTATCCCTGCCTTCAACAACAGCTGCAAGGTTCTGCAGCAAAGCATCTCGATTCTGATCTCGGGCAACGAGAAGGTCAGGGTCAACACCAACAGATCCTTGGGAACGAACAGCAGCAGCAGCAACAGTTAGTTCTCTTTGAAGACAAGTTATCTGCTGAGACAACTGTGCCTCACGACTCTTTAGTTGGTGCATCCATCCCAGAATTTCTTCCCGGCTCTTGACCAGAAGCTGTTCAGTTCTCCGCTCCACAGAAACTGCTTGGGCAGCACGTGTCTGGGAATCAACCCCAACTCGAGCTACGTCAGGTCGATATACTTTCATCTCTCCATCAATAAATCCACGACCAAGGACACGGGAAAGAAGCTCATCAGTGGCAGCATTAGAAGGAGCACAAACCAACATTCTAGGTTTTGGGCAGAGTTTAGGCAAAGTACGTAAGAGATTCTGGTCCATGTTTTGAAGAACTTCATCGATAGATCCCATGGGGGCATTCTCCGAATTGATCTCATTAGTTTGCTTGTAGCTTTCAGGGGCCAGTTTCTTAAGCAAAGAGGTGTAGTAGTGCTGATACTGCACAAGGTGAATGACATTCAACATTCCCCATACTGTATGTGTCTTTCCTGTTCCTGGGGGTCCCTGAACAAGCGTAAAGGGCCAAGGATCTTGCCTCTTTGTTGTCCCACTACTTGTACCAGCAGCTGTATGCATAGCTGCCCATTGGATTGCCGACAACTGGGGTTCATTGAAGGTCCTATGCAGATGCTCAACAAAGTTCTGCGTGAAGCATTCAGGCATGGCCGGGGTCTGTTGCTCATATTTTGGGAAGTGTTCAGGACTAGGCTGAAGGATTGCAGTTTGCATCTGTAAAGTGAGAAATCAGTTAGAATTGCAAAACCATGACAACTAGATTTCAGAATAAATTTCAGTATATACCTGCAAATTTAAGCGACGAAATGCATGTAGAGCAGTATACTCCCTCTGTGTGGTAGCAAGAGAACCAAGCACTGTGAGATACCAGATGCTTCCAATTTGAAGTTTTCTTATGATATGATCATCATCAACCCTGCAGGAAAGAACAATCTTATCTAAATATGACTATGGAACCAAGTACGTACATATCAACACAAAACCATTAAAAGGGATCTTTAATGGCAAAAATTGAATGAGCTCGTGCCTGCTAGAATCATAAGAGTCCCCAACATAATAATGGAGAATTGCACCAGGAGGATCACGGGTATCAATAGGTATGTGTCGCCTAACCGTACCCACCACACGTCCAGTGATTTCTGATTCCCCATCATCCTGCGCTAAAGATGCACTGTTCTGCTTGGATCTGACTGCTTGACAATATGAAAATATCAACATAATTTAATTACAAAATAATTTTATTAGAACAAAAAGATCCTGTACTAGATATTTGACAATAAACCTGATCCAGGCCTAGGGGACGAAAGGATTGCAACATCACCCTCCTTAAATGACCATTTGAACTCATGTACTGGAAGGACTTTCACATCATACCAACCTAAGAAAGAGACACACAAATCAGACCCACAAATTAATAAAAACAAAAATGAATAATTAACCAATATAGAACCAAACTGTATGATTATATGTTTGTTGAAGTCACAGGCACAAAGCAAAAGAAACCAGTCCTTAAAGTAAGGCTGAGTACAAAAAATACAAACATGAGAAGAGAAAATTAAATTGCATGAACTTGAGAGAACAAAATTTCCAGCATATAGATGGAGAATTTAAGTCAATATCAAGAACTGACTGTTCACAGCACAGTCAAATTGTTGACCAAAAGAAATAAAATGTCAATGTGACATAAAACAAGGAGTGAAAGGTATAAGAGTACCCCTTTCTCTTGACTCATTTGCCTTCACTCGCACCATAATATGAGTATCCCTTGACACTGTTTCTGTGGATTCTTCCCAGGTACTGTAAAGTTGAGCCCGGCACTCCTCAAAAAGCAAAGGCTCAAATACTCTGACATACTCTTCCATTGATTCAAACCGACCAGGAACACACTGTAGCTCAGTCTCCTCTGAATCAAAGGATCTCAAATCAGTTACCAATAAGACTGAATAAATAACAAATAAACTCTCAAAAGGAACTAAAGGATAAATCCCTACTGACTCAGTAAAGGTGAAGGGATAAATAACCAAAGAAGTAATATTCAAGTAATTTACTAGCACCAAGTGCATTTAACCTTACATCTGCCATTATTTAATACAAGTACAACATAAAGCCTTAACCAACAAACATTAGAAGTGAGCTATATGAAACCATGATTAAGACTTTTTAGAATTCTCCACATGGATTCTTTTCACCATCCAACCCCATCAACAGCTACACTCTCTCTACTCCATCTATAATTATATATTCTGTCATCATTTCTACCCATGTTATTCCTGGTATCCATCGTATTTTCTTCAAGCTCTCAGACAAGGTTTTTGCATTTGAATGCTGTAAATGTTTAAGCTATCTTAGACAATTTTGTGCTATCTACATTTCTACACTTGATGCGACCTTCAGATTCAACCTATCTTGCACATCCATGTAAAAGGCTAAGGCATCTTCACTAAACTTTATCACTCTTGATCATGATAATTCACACATCTGAGAAAAATCTTCCAGATACTTTTAACAGCAAGTGCAGATAAAATGTCAAATTATTTATCTACAATCAAAATGTTAGTAGTACCGGTATAATTTAACTCCAATACTCATCCACCCATGATTTCTAGTTATCCTAATATCCATGAAGTGCTCTTCTCATTAATAAACCTGTATGTGAATGGAGGAGTAATACTGTCTAATGAAGAACATATGAGTAGCACATATCTGCTGTAATTGCACTTTATGTTTTTTGGATAACAGTAGTTGTACTTAATGTTTAAAAGTAATATTATGGTCAAAATCCCTTTAGACAATCTAAAACTATGGCTACAATGTTACAAGACTTTGAGATGACATAAATATTTTGCATTCCAAACAGGCATTCATAATAGCCAATTATCAGAAAACAAATCGTTCCACATATTGAATAAAATAAGCAATTAACAGAGAACATGGAGAAAGAGGTCAGATAATAGTTAATATACTGAATTGAAGTAAAGCTCCAGGTTGCCCTTCCGCCTGTTATCTTTTCTTCTTTCTCAAGAAACAAGCCAACTTGAGAACCATAACACAAAAGAGGCATATGATGGTGACTGGATTACATAAAGAATTCATGTAAACCAGTGGAAGCTATCAAATCAATATCAAAATTTCATTCCAAAAACAACTGTCATCACCTTTGCATGTCTCTCCAGTGTTATGACTCTCACAGTGTGATAACTGGAGGAAGGGAGCAACAAGATGAGAAATCAGACACATCTTAAGTGCAAAGAATGAAAAAATTCAAAGCTAAAGAGATCATAAAGCATAGCAATTGCAATATATATTTGCACTAATGATATACAATTACTTGATACCTGGGTGATGCCAAAACTTTTCACTGGTCACCTCCCGTATAAGGCGTTCAACAGATGTGTCCTGAGACTGGGAGCTGACAGGAATCTGCTTCTTGATAGAAAGATGTTTCTTGTTTCCCAACTTGACATCATTGGAGCTTTGACCAGTCAGACCCAACTTCCTATTAGAATTAAGTACATTCTTCTGCGGCCTCAAATCTGTTGGTTGTTTCCATGAACCCTGTCTTGGAATGGGTGGTAAATTGACCTCTGTAGGAGGTTCTGTGTCACTGTTTAGCCTCCTAGGTCTACCAACTATTCCAGAATTATCACCATTACAATCAGATTTAGGTTCATGTGCTTCAGCTTGGGTGGTGCCACCTTCACCAGAAGATGTGTCAACCTGTTTCTGATCCTTAGCTATTCCAACACGCTCAACTTGTGCAGGAACAATACGGACTTCCTTTACAGTACGATTTATAACAGGTGATGCAAAAGTCTGCCTTCTAGGGGTTGAAGTTTTAATAGGACCTGCTTGCTTGACATCTTCCAAGTTAAGAAACATGGTCTGTCTATTACGTTTCTTTCCCAACATTTCCTCTTTACGTTGGTCAATCTTCCTCTTCCCTAGATTATTTGCACACCTAAGTGCATGACTTGCTTCAATACCTTTCACCTCTTTTTGCTTGGGAACTAAACTGGATTCCTCCTGCGCATCAATAGAAGCTTCGCCTTTTATATTTCGTTCTGAATTTGGGATATTATTGCTTTTCTGTTCACTAGAATTTGATTCTAGATCTAAAGATGCACGGCTACTCTTTTCATTGCTTATACTATCAGAAACTTTAATATTGCTAGACTTACTGTCAGAAGCCACTGCAACACCACCATCCACCATTCCAGATATTGCTTGCTCTTCTGAAGCTTGACTTTGTTGTAGCAAATTATTACCTCCATTTACATCAGCAGAGCCCTCCTCATCAGACCATTCCCCTTCTTCCCTCTCCAAAGATTGAGCATTTGATGAACTCAATATCCGCGACTCCATGACTTTCACATCCTCATCTTTACTGGACTTAGATGATGTGCAAGCCTTTGTATCCTGATCTCCTTCTCTTTTCAATTCAGCATCCGCTTCAGGGACAGAAGTGGATTTAGACCGAACAAAAGGCTGAAATCCAGAGACAGATGATGCATGTGAAAAAGCATGATTATTTATTATTCCTTGGGCACCAGTCGATGTTGCAAAAATGTCAGACGCATGGGGATTTGTTGATGGGAGTGCCTTTTGGGGCTGGAAGCTGAAAATACCATCCCTCTCATCATTATCCTCAGCAGGTGGTTCATTGAGATCAAATAATGGCCTTCCTCGAGAACCCATCTCATATGCATATGGATACAAACTAAATTCTGAATAAAACCAAGTTGGACAGGATCTTTGCTTTTATTCTTTTTAACAGACAATGTCCATGACATGCCCACAATGAGGCAAGGTGGGGAACCTGCAAGTCAAGCACAGAAAACAAAGGGGGGCCTATAAATTCTTTAAGCAGAGGGCAGGTATGAATGATACCATGTCAGTGTCAGGTAATAAGCAGCAACGAAAGAATTTACAGTACAAGTCAAAGCACATACAATTTTGGATGCAATATAGCTCTAGAAGATGATAACAACAACCGTATAAAAAGAAAAACTCCTCATCACAATGTATATAAATATACAAGTTTGGGTAAATTGTATCTCTTGACTGGCCCAAACACACAATTGTAAGAACAAACATGAAAGGAAATCCACAATTTACGAATCTCTACTGCTAATGCTAAGGATGAAATTTTTGTAAGCATAGATTGTCCAACGCATGTATAATTGCTGATCACGATTAAACAAATAAAAAAATCAAAACACAATACAAGAGAGAGGGAACTCCTTGATAGCAAATCAAAACCTAATAAATAGCAGAAACAACTTGATAACACTACTAGGACTAGGAATCCCCAAAGCTAAACTTCAAGCAAACTTGCAATGCTCATTGACGCCAATCCCCCACGTCTCCCCCAATTCAACCAAGAAAAAAGAGCTCCTTTCAACAATTAGAGGACAAGCGGCAGAACCCAATGAGATAAAGATATAGGCATATATATAGACCAAAACACAAAACAGTCCTCAACTCACATCATCCTGGATCAAAAAAGCACTAAATTTTCCCAAACCCCAAATACTAAACATCCAACCATAAAACTCCACCCCAGTGACCCAACCATTACATCTAGGGTTTCAACAATCAACAAGTCATTCCCTTTATCAACCCCTCCACCAGGATTCCAAATTCCCACACCACAGAAACCAGCCCAAACCCTTCACCAAGATCTTATCTTTACAGACACCCCTTTGCAGAGATCAAACCAGTTGTTCATTCACCCAATCAAAACCGCCCAGAAATAATGCACAAATCTGAATAGTCAACCCTGCATCATTCAGTATCGTTCTTCCTACCCTTATTCAACCAACTGATTCTCTATCTACGGTTCCCAGATTTCCAGCAGTCAAATTTTCAACAACAACAACAAAAAACAGTGAAAAAGAGAAAATTGAAAATTAAAATAGTCCCAGAGAGAGAGAGAGAGAGAATTTACCTCTTCTCACTCCGCAGAGAGAGGAAAATAGAGAGAGAAAGAGAGAGAAGAGGGTCGCTCTATAGGTGCAAGTTAGAGAGAGAAAGACCGAGAGAGAGAAAGAAAGAGCGAGCGAGCGAGAAAGAGAGACAGAGAGAATGCAACTTGATGATGGAAAGAAAGGGTGTGGTGACGGGTTTATATAGGAAATATCGATCCCATCTCGCCGGCCGGAGTTTTCACCGGCGACGTTAAGTTATTTCCGGCCAAGGGCAATCTAGGCATTTAATATTTATTTAATGCTGGGGTAAAATTGTAAATTTACGTAGCCGCGAAGGGTAATTTTGTAAGTGAGATATTTTTGGGAAGTATAAATAGTAAATACCCGGAGAGAGCAACAAAAGGAAAGCCGTCACTCATTGAAGCGGATTTCAAAATCGACCCCATGGTCCTGGGCGGTGGCGCACCCCGCCACGCACCGCCACGCGTTCTGGCTTGATCCACCCATAGGTGGCGGAGATATCGCCTGTGATATTTGGCCACCACGCGAACGGTGGCGCGTGAGGAATTGTAATCCGTTTGTTTTAGGTCAAAGAAATTATAATTGTAATCGTAATTTCTATCCTAAAAGGGAAGTACCTACAATGATTCCCATATATCTCCTATGTTAATACTAATCCTCTTTAATATTTTTTTATGTATTTTTTTTGTTATATATTTTTAAAAGGAAATTTAAAAAAAAAACTCATAAAATTATACACGTTAAAAGAATAAAACATAATTTTGTGTAAAAATATTACTATTTTTATATTAAATGTTTTTGTTAAGAATTGTTTTTAATAAACTTCCCTTTTTTTTTTAATTGTGTTGGCCAGACAATGAAATTCACAAAACTATGTGCAGTGGCACGAATCATGTCCATCATAACTTCAATGGTAATTAATAATAATAATAAACAAAATAAAAATGAAATCCAAAAATCTATCATAGATTTTTCTTTTCTTTGAATTTATCGGTACATGGATTTTTGGATTTCTAACTGAGGAAAAAAAGAACTATTATAAAAATGATTAAAAAAATAATTAGTTTGTTTCTGTTTCTACTTATTATTACTTTTAACAGAAGCTTTAGATAGTATATGTTACTTGTTTCTCTTTTATAATCAAAAACAAAATTTTGGTGTCACATAACGATTTTAGTTATTAGTCAAACATCATCGTAACACTGAAAAAGCAAATTCTTTTTTTTAAGATTTATTGTATTTAATTTGTGGACGAATCTAGTCTATTATAGTATTAAAAAATGATAATAAACCTACCAACATAAAGAAAAAGTACATTTTGAATTCATGATTCATCACGCGAGAGTTTGGAAAGAAAATAACAGTTAAAAAACGCAAACAATAACAGTAGCAGTAGGTAGGAGAATGAAATTTCTTTTGAAAAAAAGGATGGGCCCATTTGTTAAAAGACAAATATAGCCTTATTGCCATAAGATGGCCAGGGAATCATGGATGTTTAAAGCAATCAATCCAAGTTACCTAAGGTAGTGCAAATGTTATTAAGATTTTCTCCTAAGAACTAGAAAGAACATTATGTGTTGGATGCTTTGCTATTTTTGTTTTGGTTTTATCAACACTTGTTCATCTCATTGGAGTAAGTTGGTGGATCACAATCCCGTAGATGAGATAATGCCAAGTCAGCGTGGAATAAAAAGTTTGACCATCCTCTCACACAGTGCCACGTTACCCATCTTCTGTTTTATTTTTCTAGATTACAAGATGCATTGGTACATAGGACTAAGAGTTGTATGTAATTAGGAGGCTTAATTAATAGCATAGATGTAAGAACCGGATCGATCTGATTGGCTAAATCAGAAAATTAATGACTCGGTCGATTGGCCAATTTGGTTGAAGGTTTGTATAATATTTCAGTTAAATTCAATGACCTGCAAGGGTAGAATCAGGAAAATTAAACTTTGGGGGACTAAATATAATTTTTAAAGGAGTTAAAATTGTATTTTATATATATATATATATTAAAGCTTCATGTATATTTTTAAAGGATTTTAGAAGTATAGGTGGACTTACAAGTAGTTACGCCTATAGTGAATTGGATAAAAATCAAGAAAACTGATCCATTTAAATTGGACTAAAAATAAAATACTCAATCGATTTTTATCAAATTGAAAAAATTGGCCTATTTTGTGGAGAAATTTTTTTAAGAAAAAACAATTTTGTTACTTGTTTTCAAGTGGATCAGTGGTGAAATTGGTGACTCGGCCATTTCACTAAATCGATTCCAGATGTAGTTGTTACAATTATGATTAATAGCGGTGGTGATGGTGTACTTAATAAGCTCATCAGAGTAGAGTAATTTAATTCATTGGTGTCTTTTTATGAAGTTGGAGAGTTCATTGTTTCCAATTTAGCAACAATTGTTTATCCAAAATTTCACTTTTCGTACTGAATTAGGATCATGCTTATGTGTGTAAGCACCGACGAAGTAGAAGTGCAATAAAGCATCAAAAGAAAAGCTACTCGAGTTTGATATTCCAAATTAGGAGCGAGCAACTTTCAGAAATAAACCACCAACTACTTTTTTATAAATAGTTATTGCTTTTTTATAATAATAATCATAATAATAATACATTGACATGCAAGTTAATCATTCTTTTAATTAACTGATTCTTTCGTCTTAATTTCACATCAAATATATTTTAGTAATACTTTTACTGCAGTAATATAAAATTAATATAATTATTAAATATATTTAACATTACATGGATTTATAACCCTTTTCTTTTTGTTTTATTTAACGGATTTATTATGCTATATATTTTAACCTCATAACTCAAATGATTAATTAATTCTAGGTTAAGTGTGTGTATAGATTAGCTATGAAAAAAAAATTATGTTAAAAATTGATTATATGTATAATCGATTATAAGAAAATTAATTTATGTTTAAATGTGTTAGTTCATAATTGATTTTAAGATAAAAATTTTTGTTTGGATTGTATAAAAAAATTGTTTTTATGTATTAAATTACTAAAAGAAATATGAAATGATTGAAAATTTTATTTAGTTAGGGTAAAAGAGTATTTATTTATCAAAAAATTTAAAATAATCTATAATTACATAATTAAAAGTTCAAAATACAAGTTTTTTTAAAAAAATTGGTTTTAGTTATAGAAAAATAATCTTAACTTATAATCAATTTTATACACTTTAGACAAACAAAATAGATTTTAGATAAAATAACTTTTTATTATAAAAAATTTATTTAAGAAAAGAAATAACCGTCATAATCCACCTTTATGTTGAGCATGCTGGAATATTTTTGATAGGAAACAAACATGTTTGTCTTAAGAACAATGTAAGTTTTTAGATATGAAAGCTTTTTTGTAAAAAATGATAATAATTAATCAAAAATATATATCTATTCCTTCAATTGGAACTTTTTCTGTAAAATATACAATAAAAATCCCAAAAAAAGTATATAATACCCCGAATGTTCTTTTTTTGTTTTGAGAAAAAATCCTATAATGATTGTTTTAGCAACAATTGTATATACCTTAATTTACAATGGAGGTGAGGTGACAGCTCCAATAGAGGGGCACTACAATCCAGTAATAATTGTCTATTGAAATTATCACGCAGATTTTAATTGTCTCTGTTTTGTTCTCATCTTCGCCATTGCATCTGCTGGTTGGTTTCCCTCGCAAAGCACAAGACTGAACTGAATGAAATGGAAACGTTGACAGTGAGTTTGAATATCGATCGAGGGCTAGTTTCAAATGTTTGGCGAAGGAAAGTGAGAAGTGTAGTTGATCTAAAGGTTAAGTGGAGAAATTAACATGATACGGTAGTGACACAAGCATTTTTGAATGTGCATACTTCAAGTATACCTTAGAGTGAGATACTTCCTTGCATTTATCCTCTGAAATTCTTATGTGGGTTATTACATAAGGTTTATATTTGTAATAACATCTGCAGTTTCACTTCTTGCTTGATTCACTTGCAGTTTTAAGGTTGATGGTTGTATTCATCGTTAGAGAAATGTATGAATGTATCATTTAAGAATTCTTTGGTGTTTTGCATTGTATTTTGTCTATGTATTGTGTTAGAATATTTTTTTTATTATGGATTGTCCCTAATTGATATTATTTTATGTTTTGATAAACTCGTTTAATGATCGATTTATGTAAGAGACAATATGAGGCTTTAAATTAATAATTAATTATTTTGGGTCTATTTTATTTTATTGGGCTAATGTGACGGACGACTATTACTGTAGGCCATGTAAGTCCCTAATGAGAAAGTTTGGTTAAGGTTAAGACATCACATTATATATAGGTTAGGTCCCTATCATATCTAGATATAAGATTGTGAGTTTTAGCTATTGAAAGTCGCATTAAGATTTAAAAAATAAGAGGAAGACCTAGCCCTTTACATTAATCATCATGGCAAAATGTAAGCATTTTACCTTACTAAATAAGGTATTCTAAATTTATATATTACCGTCAATTTAATCTTACATATTGTCCTCCATGAAATATGTGCATGTGTTTCTGGCTAGACACATACACTTAGTCTATCTAGCTTCATAGACTGGAACTATTTATTGGGGATTTTAAAAGCTGCTAAGCAATATATTTCATTGTAGCTTTGTATGATTAGAATTGAACTAGGTGTTATGAAAAGAAAAGAAAAAAAGTAGGTATATGTGGTTAGAATTGAACTAGGTGTTATGAAAAAAAAAAAGATCAAGGGAAAGAAAACTATAGTAGTAAAAGGTCAGTGGAACTAGCTTAGTGGTGAGGGATTTTGGTAGTTTGTAGATGATTATTGATTATAGATTATAGATTCAAATTTTAATGTCGCTATTGTTTAAAATATAAAAAAACAGGTCTTCTACAATAAATGTATATATTTAAGATTAAGTCAGGCCTTCACCATAGAGAGAGGGACTTAGGAAAGAAAAATGGCTACCTCTAATTGTATAACCCATATCTCATAAACTGAAAAGAAAAAATGGGTGAAAAAAATATCAATATTAGTTTTTATTAGTAAGGTTATTGTAATTTGAAAAAATATGAAGGCTTTGTTAATTTAGCTTATTTAATGCAATGCACTAAAAAAAAGCCAAGTTGGTTTTGGTGAAGAATTATAAGGAATTACACCTGTATTTATACTTTGTTTCTTTAAATATTAGTATCATTAATGAGTTGTTAAATATATATTGAATGCTGATTATAATTAGTAGATTCTAAAAATTTATGGTAAGAACGTGTAACTAATACATATTTAACCAATGGTACCGGTATTTAAAATAATAAAAAAATCTGGGTCCGGTAACAATTCCCATACTCATATTTTTTTAGTTGAAAGTGACTTGTAGACACCATTATCACTTTCCTCTGGTGACAATGAAAAAACCATAGTGATATTATATGGTTTGTAAAATTAAGAGATGGATATACGAAGCAAGATTGGGAAGCGAAGCTCCTTATTTCTAAGTTACTTGCACAAAAAAGGCAATATTTGTGCATGTGGATTGTTGGCGAGCTAACCATACCTTGCAAAAGGTTATGAGTAGTACTAAGTAGTAACATTACCTAATGCAAAACACAAAAAATAGAAACAATATTGTTAGATATACTTCCAATCCATTTAATTCTTTCACTTTCATTTTTTTTTTACTATTGAAGTGCTTTGCGAATTGCTCCTGCTATTGAGTAGGTGATAACTGAGAAACTGGGAGCCAATTAACCAGCGAAGTTGGTGTTTGGTGTGAGTGAACTACATAGAAAGTTTGGTGATGCAAATACAAGTTGGTGACGGGCGCGGGTCATTGTGGTATTTAAGATATACACTGATAAAACAACTTAATAATCTGTGTCAATTTTTACAATTATTTTTTTTATTAAATTTTAAATTTTAATTATATAATTTGTGCCTTTTACCATTATGGAAACTCACATTAATTTTATAAAGTAAGTATTGAAAATGCATCTTTATGTTGTGCCGTTAATATTATTTTACAACAAGTGACCTACTAGATAATACAGTAAACAATAGCTTTTCTAATAACAACTTTTGACAATAATAATTGTAAAAGATTTACAATTTCGTGAGTGAAATGGATTCGAAACAAAAGGCATGAAGGTTAGCAAAATCCTAACTTGATCCGTTTGACTCGGTAATGGAGGCTTTTGGGGCTATGGACCAGTCTTAGATTATAATTAAAAATTGAGTAAATGTTTATTTTATTTTTTAAAAAATGTATAGTGTTATAGTTACACAAATGTCCTTGTGCTGCTATTACGTGGTTGTTAGCTCCTTGTTTCGTCCTTTGTCTGCAGCAATACAGCAATATTTAAGGACAAATTTGCTGGATTGTGGTTCTCTGCATACAAAATCTCTAGAGCGCGCTAGCTGCCTTTTTGCTGTGGAGAATTTGGAAGAGCCAAAACATTAAAAAAAAAAAAAAAGAGCAAGAAAATAGTGGATCGCATAGTAATCTGTCTCTCTCTCTCTATCTATATCTATCTATCTATTTATAAAATAATACCATAAAAATTGACATGTGTCACATTACATATCTCAAATTTGATAAGTGTATTAGTTGAAATCTGGACAAGTATAAAATAAAATGAACTCAAACATAAATGATCATTAATTGATAATAACAAATAATCGATCTCATGATTGATAATAAAAGTTAAAGAGTTTAATTTTGATTCACTCTTAGTGTAAAGAAATTTTACATGTCATCTAATTATGTGTTAACAAATCATTAAAGAAATTTGTTTATCACAACAACTACTTAAGAAGTCAAACTCTTTTAATAATGTATCAATATATGATTGAATGATAATATAAAATTTATTTATATTGTCAGTGAATACAAATTAAAACCATCAAATTATTTATTCATTCTTTTTTTTTTAAATTATCAAACTTAAAATATAAATGTTGACATTAACTATATATAAAGAAATAAATATTCTAGTAAACACTCATTTTAGTTCTCTAAATATATACAGGACATTACATTAGTATTCCAATTATTAGTGACATCAAATTAGTCATTTAATAATAATTAATGCCAAGAATGAATTTGATGTCATTTTAAGAATCAATTTAATAACAAAAATATGATATTTAAGGATCAATTTGATGTTGCATATATCTTTTTTAAGGACAAACTTGATGTATTTAAAAATGAAAGATTAATGTGATGTTGCCTATATTTCGGAAGACCAAAATGAATGTTTATTTTAAATATTCTCACAAAGATTTTGATAAAAAAAAGTAAAAAATTTACTTATTTAACCGTAATATTATTAATTACTTATTAAAAATAAACCCTTGTACAATAGGGTAGTTTATAAAGCATCCATTCTAAAGATATATAAAACTTATTACAATTATTAAGGACCTTATGACGACAAATATGGGATATTTCTTAAGACATCTTTTTTTAGACGATAATTTGATTTCATTTAGCACTAGAGGTTGGGCTATGTATTGCTCTCTCACAAATATATGCATCTATGCATAAATAATAGGAAAGTTATATAACATGTTTGGTTGGTACTTATTGTTGACCATAGTAAAGACAATCAAAACAAAGAATATGTATATTTTTTAGAATTATGCTAGATGATTCTCATATGACTGATCGATATAGAATATATTCTTGGAGTTAGAGATTCGGTTTCTTCAGCAACTGCTATTTATTGACAAACATTTTACTAAATAATTTGTTATTATAATCTTTTCAACTTAAAATGGTAGATACAATAGTCATTGAAACTCATTTACTACTATTGGAAAATGTGTGATATCATATAGTTATCGTGAAAGTTTATGTTGAAATGCAATTCAAAGACTTAAAAAATGCGAATAATATTTAAAGCATTTGAAATTTTTATTTACTTTTTTCATATGCTACTTTTATTATAAAATTTATTTAAATATTTATTTCATATTCTCTATTCATTAAGACAAAGAAGACAAATTTTCATTAACTAATTGTGCTTATTTTTGGTTTATAGGAACAATCATCTTAAAAAAGAAACGAAAGAAAATTTCATTACAAGATAAAGAGTGTATTTAGATAGGATTTTTTTAAATAAAAAAGTTTTTTTATTTTTAAAAAAATACTTCTATCAGTTTTAAAGTATGTTTGGAAGCAATTTTTTTAAAAAGTAAAAGTTAAAAATAAAATTTAATTACTACTTATTTTGGAAACTAATAATCATCAGTTTTTTAAACAAAGAAAAAGTAAAAATAATTTTTAATATAATCTCTTGTCAAAAGTATCTCTTACTTCTATTAAAAATTACATATCATGTCCTTTTTTTTTTCCTCTCTCAAATCATGCCCCCTCATTTTAAATACCCTACATTTCAATAATCTTGTTATAAAAAAGTAATTATATTTTTTTATTTAAACAAACTTAAAAATTCTTATGTTACTTAAAAGTACTTCTTAAACATTACATCTAAATATAAAATACTTTTTAAAAAATTCTACTAAAATAAATCTATAAAAAAAATCCCTTATATCTAAATGAGCTCAAAGCTTATCCCAGTGCCGAATCTGTCAATCATTTCAATGTTGTGACATGAATGTTACCAATCAAATCATTATTATAACTCTAATGTCTAATCCTGCAAATGGTATTTAGTTTTCACATTTTGGTTGCATTCATTTAATTTTGAACTATACAAAATCTTCAAATATAAAAAACCTATTTTAATTTCCAATTAAATGCTGCCTAAATACATGAAAATGACTGCTACAATCAGAGAGACCTTGAGGGCTGTATTTTGTCTTTGTTGTCCTTTAGTGTTGTTGACTTCGATAGTTGGACCGAATTTTGTACCTTTTTTTCTTATTGGTTGTTGTTAGTGCTTCATAAAATTATTTTGAGTTCTTTGAAAATATTTTTTAAATAATTAATATTACTTAAAACTTTAGATTTAATTTTGATTTATTGTTAGTGTAAGAAAAAATTACACTGTCATTCAATAAATTTTAACACATTATTAAAGAGTTATATTTCTTAAATAATTGTTATGATAGACAAGTGTCTTTAATAATGTGACAATATATGATTTGATAATAATGTAAAAAAAATTTACACTGAAAATAAATCAAAATTAAACTATATAACTTTTATGAATACCTACCTAGTTGTAGCTAGTGATGGCAAGTTTAGTAATCAATTTGTGCAAAATTATTATTGAAGAAATTATGAAGGATAACTCAAGTGATAAGTAAGTTTGAGTTCAGCAGTTGAGAAACTTTTGGTTCAACAGGTGAGGAACCCTTGCAATGTTAGGGGTTAGAGTTCAAACGAGATTAATCTCAAAAAATGGGAAGATACTTGACAATAATAATAAAAAACTATAATTGGAGCAATAATGAAAATACAATAATTTAAGATAGAATGAGCATTATATATTTAGTATTTGGTTTGTGCAGGAATAAAATCATATTTTATGCATGATATAGAATTAAATTATAATTAATAAAAATAAATAAGAAAGTAATGCAACATTAATGAATTCGTTTTGAATTTTTAATTACCTTGCAAAATCAATATTTAAAATTGAATAATTATATTGTATCATTTTTTTGGTTGTATGTTAGTATATAAAATTATTTTTTATTTATATATTTGGTAAGTAAAATCAAAATGAAATAGAATTACTAATATAATTAATAAAAAATTATATATTTAGAACTTTTGCTTTTGCAAAGGAATGCATGCTTATTTTAAAATGTGCATGGAACTTTCACTAGTTAGTAGTTAAGCTCAGGGATGAGTAGTCTAAAAGTACTTGTGACTGCTGCCAATAATCTCGAATTTGTTGCTATCAATAGTTGTTTGTTTCTGATTAGTGGTATCTTCATAGTTCACACAACAATTTTTTGCTATCTTATATCATTTTTAAGTTGATGTAATTTATTGCACTGTCTTATCCCTTTAACGTGTATTAGACCATTGCCTAACGAACATCCGGTGCTTAGTTCCAAAGTTAACAATTTTGATGGGTCCATTTGTCTTTCAACTCAACTGTAAGAATGATATCCTATATCTTTCTTTATTAATCCTAAGAATGGTTAACTATTGTATGTTATTATTCCTTGAAGTTTTCTCGTGAGGCATCCACTTCTTAGTGCTAAAAACAAAATAAAAGCAAATCTTTATTAAAAGAATTCATACTCAAATGTTATTATCTCATATTTAGATGAGACCTACTTATCTACTTTTACATAATAATGATTCTCTTATATAATAAATGAAAAGAGTGTGAGTTAGGAAATATTTAAATTTTAAAGTGAAATCAGTTGATATCTAAGGAATCACCAAAAAAAAAAAATTATAAAAAGAGAGAGGCAAAAAAAAACAAAGGGCATTTTTTAATAATTTTTTTAATCTAAAAAGGAAATAACAATGGCACACGCAATTCCTTGACATCCGAACCAGGTCCTCCGACTTTGCCTCTCGCAACGATTATGGTGGTTGGGTTGAGAGCGTTGTCTGTAATTGCAATCGCCTCTCTGCTTGTTTTTGAAGAGTGGGTGTCAACACCCACTTGCAAAGTCGTTCCCAGCACCAATTCCCTTCAAGATGTTGAATTTGGAGAGGACCCAGATGATTTGAAGGTGATGATGGTCGCCGAACTCCTTCTTTTGGGCTCAGAAGCTGGTTATGTCAATCACTTCTTCAGGGACTACTACATGTCCAAATTCTTTCGGGTACTTTCTCTTTATTTTCATTCTTCTGGGTCCTTTTAGTTTTAATTATTTACTCTTATTGCAGTGGAGTGGTCTGTGGTCTGCTTGTATTTACTACTAGTTAGGTTTCTGGATCAGATCACTCTAGTGGATTCACCTTCACCAAGAATTAGGAAAGGGTAGCCATATAGCACCGCCTTGCTTTTTTTTTTTTTTTTTTAATGTTAGCTAGAAACCCATTTCCAATTTTCACAATATTATGTCCCACATTGCCTAAAAAAGGCAAGGTAATTAAAGGTAATTAAGCCTTGATCATCTTCCACCCAATAGGCTAGTCTTGTAGGATGAACTCTCCTCTTGTAATTGAGTCGTAATAATTTTTGCTTTCATTGAGAGCCTTCCAATGGGGAGGGTCGACTTGGAAAGAAGGGCCTAAGGAAAGGGCTACCTATAACAGAAAGGTCATAGTGAAAGCCATCCTGAGTGAGCTTTCATGGACGCCGGCTTTCGAAGGAGTATGCAATATTCATGACCCCAACTTTTGAAGGGGTATGCAATATTATGTCCCACATTGCCTAAAAAAGGCAACTCAATGTGGTATATAAGTCATGAGACTCTCCCACCCAATAAGTTAGTTTTTTGTAACGGGTTCTCCTTGTGGACTTGAGTTGTAATAATTAAAACCGGAGTCATTAACAGAGGTTCATTGATCATATCATATATTCATGGGAAGTAAGTAATTCTAATATATAGAGAAATGTCTTGTCATCCTAAGTTGCATCTTATACTTGAGTAATACTTAATTCATGTGGCTTGTGTTTCAAGTCTTATAATTGCGAAATTTTCCAAGTCTTGCAAATTTTTCATACTGCCAAGCATGTTATTGATACAACTATAGGAATATAGAAATGACAAGCATCATGCTAAAATTGGAAATCTGGTTTACTTCATTATTGAATATAAACCTTGACATCCACATGTGAGTTTCATTCCATCCGACCCTTTTAATTTAATAATGCACCAACTGGCCAGAAATCTTTTGAAAGTTTGAAGCCTGATTTGCTTCTTGTCTTGGGAGATGTTTCTGCAAAAGGTTCAGAGTTGACAAAAACCAAATGGATGTCAGTTCTCCGTCAGTTTTACCAAATGTTGGGGCCCTTTGTTGGTCTTCCATTCCATGCAATTCTTGGTGATAGGGATATTGGAGAATGCAGTGATCTTGATGTGAACAAAGTTAATTGGATTGCTCGCAAATTCCCAGGATTGGATCCTTCTGGCTGTGGTGCATTTGAAATTGGTAACATCAGTTTTGTCACACTGAATGCCATGGCATTACTTTGTGGCAACAATAGTCTACGTTTTGATGTTGAAAAAGTAATAGAGAGGGAAAGTCTAGAACTTCACGTGGAAACAGAT
Organism: Styphnolobium japonicum; assembly: GCA_023212625.1. Classification (NCBI taxonomy): domain Eukaryota; kingdom Viridiplantae; phylum Streptophyta; class Magnoliopsida; order Fabales; family Fabaceae; genus Styphnolobium; species Styphnolobium japonicum. The sequence goes on along the minus strand of JALBWW010000007.1, from coordinate 3,419,221 downwards.
GGTGCGACAGAAGCAATAAATGATTCCACCAACTTTAGAGATGCAGACTATAACTTTGGCTGGAGGGAAAGCACCGTGTCATCTGGATCTGGTCCTGTACTTCTACTCCACTTCCCCTTGGACCAGATGAGAAATGAGCACTATGGAGGCATTGATGCTTTTAAGAGATCTTCTAACTCTTTAATAGAGAGGTTAAATTTGGTGCCAAAAAGCAGGTTAGTGGACATCCTTCATATGAATCACATACTGTGCATATATATATATATTTTTTTAAATTCTTCTTGCAAGTTTATGAAGGATTTTATACATGGTTCTCTAAATAATCTGTTCAGTATATTAGGTCATAAAATCATGCTATATATTAGACAAGGATGTGTCATCACACCTCTTACTTTTCTATATAATGGCAAGGAAGAGCATATTATTCCATATCTTATGGTTGCTTTTGTAAGGCCAATTTTTTTTAACCTATGGCCTGAAGTTTCATCCTTACCCTTTTGCTGAACTAAAAATCTCTGATATCTAGAAATTTAGGAAAATTATGCATACATTCAGTGGTTATCTTTTGTTCTACGGATCATTTTTGCGGACAGTTATGTTGCAGGCCAATGAGTATAGTGTTTAGTTTATAGATAATACTTGTTCTTGCAGTATTCATGCTGTTAGACTTTCTATTTCATAATTAATGTGGGACTTTTTTTGCATCAGGGAGTTCATTGGGGTTGGCCTGTACAAGTTACTTCATACCCTCCCACCAAATGCTACTGAATACATTTTACAAGCTCTGAAGCCAAGGTAATCAATTGCTCTTTTGATTGTGAGTTTATTTTGTGAGTTCATAAGACAAATACTTGCTTGATCCCTCTTCCTTTTCATACATGTGTTTCTATTATTTACAGTCTCCTATTTGGTTTTTTATCTTGCTGCTGTTCAGCTTGTTGGTTTTGGACTGAAGTAATACGGTCTCCTTCAGTCAAACTCCTCCATAAAACTATAAATGAGTTCTAGAATAAAGATACCATATGATTGTGATTGTCTTCTGCGTGCACTTTGTACCTTGGTGACTGGAATTGATAATAAAAGGTATATATGGCTATCAAAGTTATATATATATTTTTTTGGAAATATGCTTTCGGTTACCATTTTATCTTTAGTTAGTATGCTGGACTTGAATGCTCCTGGGGAAAATTATAAATTTTCTCTTCAAGCTTGAGGTAAAATAATGTTGGTCCTAGGTTTTGAGATAGATATGATATGAACCATGACCTTCAATCCATCAAACAAACAGATTTTCTGGGTTTGGTTTAAAGTTGTATGCATCAGAGGATTTGGTAAACCATCAGGCTGTAGAGTTTAGGTGTCACTCGCCATGTGCCTCAAATGGCAACTTTCCGATTTGATTCTCACTCCCCCTCAAATAATGCTTGAGTTTCTTTTGATTAGTACTTTCTTGTACCGTATTTTCTTCATAGAAGAATGTTGTGAATATGAACTACTTTCATAGTTGCATGTTAATATTTGATTTTATTGTTATCTTATTATTGTCCAAGATATAATCTGGTTTAGTGGGAGTTTGTTGCAAAGAGTTCTTAATATTACGTTTGACTATTTGGTCTTGTGCATGAAAGCTGAGTCAGTTTGTATTGTCATATTGAAATGTTTAGACTGATGAATGTTCATATATGGTTTAACTGTTTGTGTAAGTATTAGATGAATGTGGGATGGGGCTGAAATATTGAATTTTCTCACTGTTACTGGTTGATGGCTTATTTTTCTTTTTTCATGATAATATCCAAAAAAAAAGCAAAATTTAGTTGTATGACTGGGGGATAGAAAACAAAGTGGAATAAAAAGGAGAAAATCCTTTGATATGCCTCTGCCCATTGTCTGCAGGATTATTTTTAGTGCTCACAGATATGCATTTTCTGATCACCACCATTTGGACAGAACTCGCGAGATTACTGTTCCAGCAATGTCATGGAATGCAAGAGATGACCCTGGATTTGTGATTGCTACTTTCCAGAAGACAGGAAGAGCAGTGAGCATCAGCTATTGTTCTCTTGCTAGGGAATCTCATATTCTTCTGGTCTATATCTCTATAGTGATTTTGTTTTGTTTGGTATGTTTAAAAGGATAGTAGAGAATGCTTAGTTCCATATTATTTTTCATCATCATTGTCTCTACCAATTTTGAAGTCCAACAAAATTTTTGCTGTGATAAACCTGACTCAAGAGTCTAGCTTAAGACAGATTAAAAATTCTGAGCCAATGTGCCCCCCCAAACAATAAATGATGTTTGTGAAATTAAAATTTCTTTGAACCAAATCGAGAAGTTAATGACTTGTCTTCTTCGTTACTACCTCTTAATTGCTCTTTTCGTTGTATCAAAGAAGTAAAAGACTACCAAGCCAATACAAATGAAAGTTGTATGGCAGTCTAAGGCCTGTTTGGATAGGTTATATATAGCTTATTTAAACTTATCTATTATAATAAGCATTTAAAATATTTTTATTTTGTTTGGATGAGTTTATTAAAATAGCTTATGAAACCCTTATAAACTGTTTTGAGCTTATTTTGATAAGCTAAAAATTTAAGCTTTATGAAAATAAGCTTTTGTGAAAGTTAAAATTACTTTAGGTACTAAGTGTTTTTATAATATTTTTTTACAAAATTAACCTTAAGAGATTGACACAATTCATAGCAGTATATCTTTTAAATATTTGATATTTATTCTCAAAAGTTTATGAAAAATATTTCTCAAAAAGTGTTTATTTTAATACTATTTAGTTTATTTTAAATAATGCTTATAATAATAGAGTTTATTAAATAAAATTTATTTTAATAAATATTTATATAAATTATTAATTCAAACAAGACCAATATAAGTTTAAAGGCATTTTGTTCCAACTCAAAGAGGATATTTCAAGTTCAAACGCATTTTGTCCCAACTCAAAGGACAAAAACTTTGTTCCAACTCAAAGAGGATATTTCAAGGCATTTTGTCCCAACTCAAAGGACAAAAACTCGAAACCTAATTAATTTGAACATGTACAAGACTTCTTGAAATAGGTTACTTGAAAGGCGCGCACACACATATAAAAACTCAAATTATAAGGCCAAATTATTTTTTTATTTATCATTTTTCGGTGAAAAGGGCCAAACTGTTTTTATTTGTCTATATATATATGTATATATCTTTGCTACATCGTAGGGTTTGAATAGAGGCAGAATGGGTATCAAGGGACATAGCGTTAGCGTAGAGGTGATGTTGGTATCCTTAACTATATTTGTTATGGTTAGCCTCACCCATACCGTCCCAGAAACTCATCTTCATGCTCTTTCCAAGGCTACTCCGATTCCACTTGAAGGTTATAACCATGAAGACCTAAAAAAATGCTACGATGATTGCCCCAGGATTTGCAAGAAGTATCCTCGCAAAAGTGCTAGACATGCATATTGTATTCTTAAATGCCGCGCAGATTGCTTTGATAAACAATTATCATAGGACGTTTCAGGTCTTCTTGGCTGGTGCTACATCATGTATATATATTACTTGTACAAATTATAAATCTATGGAGAAGGATTTGCAGTTATTATCTAGTTTTTCACTCATCTATGGTGAGGGATTTGAGTAGTTTGCAGGAGCTTATTATAGGCATGTCAATAACTCTTGGATGCTTCGACCGTCATAATATTTGCATTTGATACATTATCATATATAAGAGATGAAGCCTATGTAGAAGCTAGGGGAAAATAAAGTTAGTGGAAGCATTTGAAATTGGTACACTAGCATTATGATGCAATATTTCGATATCAAATACTGAAATTTAAAATTCTTATATTTAATATGATGATTAAGAATATAAAAAAAATATTGAATTCTTTAATGGTGCTAACTTTAAACGTCCAATATGAGATACACAACTACGTAAAATAATAACACCATCTTTATGTACAAAAAAACAAAACAAAACAAAAAATAACACCATCTTCTATACTTAAAAAAACTTACTACCACTCATAGTTTGAAAACAAAATTTCATGAGATATCGACAAAAATATATCTAGTTTAATTCTTGCTCATGATTCTTTATTAGTAAATCATTTTTAAATAACACTATAAGTTCTAAATGATACTTATTGCATGTCATAATCTTAGAATGAGACAATTTTTTATTCCCTTATACTTTAATTTATTAACATAACAACACTCCAAAATTAGTTTTGTAATTTGCCAAACTCTATTTAAAAAATTATGAATTTAATTCTTGATTCACTACAATATGTAAAACTGTTTTTTTTTAACATTACAATTTAATTATATATTAATATATAATTAAGTTAGGATAATTTTGATTCATGTGTAAACAAACTTGACACTATCATCCAATCATGTATTGACAAATCATTAAAGGAATTTGAATATCACATCTACCCTAAGAAGTCTATCTCTTTTGGATAACAATGTAATTAAACCCAATGAAATTATTAATAGAATTTAATTTTTATCTACTGTAAATGTAAAATTTCTTTACATTGTCATCTAATCATGTGTTGACACATTATTAAAATAGTTAAACTTTCTAGGTAGTGGTTATGATAGTTAACACTTTTAATAATTTAACATTACATGATTAGATAACAGTGTAAAAAAATTTTATACTGACAATAAATAGAAATTAAACTTTATTAATATTAAGTTTAGATAAGCGGTGAGAGTTTGGATAATTAATAAGTTGCTTTATAGTTAGTTACCAAACCAAATAAGATATGACGTGTACGATCCAGATTGAACCTCCTGGTCTGTCCAGTTCTCTCTCTTGCTCGTTTTCCATTGTCCTTGTTGTAGCGGGTAAAGAAAAGAAAGATGGAAGAAAAAACAATGATGATGGCGGAAACTGCATCATCATCGTCCCCAAAACCCTCATCTTCAGGAACAGGGGTTGCTCCTCAAAATCCATCAAATTCCCAATCTCCGTCTATCACAATCGAACACCTCACCCAGATGGCTTCCCCTCAAAACCAAAACCAAAACCCTATCCCTCAAAATCAATCCCAGCAGCACCAAGAGCAACAGCAGCTAAGCCCAGCTTCAGGGTTAGATTATCAACAACACAAATCCATCCAACCTCTGGTGGTGCAGCAGTCTCAACCTCTCAATCCCATCTCAACTTTTCAAATCCAGCGATCGCCTTCCATGTCCCGACTCAATCAAATTCAGCCACAGCAGCAACAGCAACAGCAGCAGTTTGGTGTCATGAGGCAGCAAGCGGGTTTATATGGCGGCCAGATGAGTTTTGGTGGTTCTTCTGCTTCGACTCAGCAACAACAGCAACAGCAACAGCAACAGCAACAATTAGGTGGCTCTAATTTGTCGCGCTCGGCATTGATAGGGCAGAGTGGGCACTTCCCCATGTTGTCGGGTGCTGGAGCACAGTTTAACTTGTTGTCTTCGGTATAATCACTTATTTATGCCATTTGTTTTCCCATTTGGTATCATCAATTATTATTATTATTATTTGCAAAATTTCATTATTTTTAGTATTGAATAAGCACGATGAGGATTGGATCTTATGTTGACGAACATATCAGAAAAAAAAAAGGTTCAGGTTCAATTGAATGACTGATGGTTCTTCTAGGGGTGCAAAATACCAATCAATAGACTTGCTCGATGACATCAGAAGCATTGTTGGTTATTTATAATTCATGATTAGTCCATTCTACTAAAAATAAAAAACAGAAAAATTCATGATTAGTCCCATACTCCCATAATATAGGATGATTATAGTCAAAAGACAACATTTCAACATAGAAACAAATTGCATACCATTTTTTTCATTTATGCTTTGTAGTGTGTTTGTATAGGACTATCTGAAGACATCAGCATTTAATTATTAAATATTGTCACATTTCATGCCTTCCACATTCAAAAAATTATTTCCTTCTGAAATAATTTTGAATTTGGTGTAGCCAAGGCAGAAGGGTGGGCTAGTCCAGGGGTCTCAATTCTCTTCAGGTAATTCTCCTGGACAAACACTACAAGGAATGCAAACAATGGGGATGATGGGGTCACCAAATATCAGCTCACAACTAAGAGGCAACGGAGGAGCCCTTGCTTATGCTCAGCTCCGAATGAGTCAGGGCCAAATCAGGCAGCAACTGTCACAGCAAAGTACGCTTAACACTCCACAGGTATAATATATCCTTTATATATTTTGATGTAATTTTGGTGAACTAGGAAATAATTATGCTTACTGATGTTCTGTTTGCATCTTTATAGAATCAATTTATCATATTCTTACTTGGTTTATACTATACTCTCTTGCAACAACACCTTCTACCTTCAAAGTCACTGTTCTAGACCATTTAATGGATTACCAATGATCTGATTTGGGATAGATAATTTCCTCCCTGAACCTTTCAGCTTGTGTTGTGTTCACTCTCTGAGGCACTTTCAATACCTTTCCTGACTTATCCATTGAGTCTCTTTGAAGTGCTTTATTCTTCCCACTTTAGTCCACTTCTGGAAGTTGGGTCCATTGATTAGCTATGTTCCACACTTATTATAGATTATAACCAAATCCATAAACAAAAGGAAACTATGCAAAAGAATAGAACTTAAGCATGTGGTTTACCTCTCTGTCATGTGAGATGATTAGCACTTCATTTTTCTTTTCAAGTCAATCCTTTAGAAGGGAAGCTTGAATTAATTAATAAACATTGATCATGTAAAAAAGTTTAAATTATTTCCAAATATATTAGTGGTTGATGAAGACAAGAAAACAAAAATATGTTCACTATTAAGAGTTGTCAATAGCAGCTAGAGTGGGGTATTTTAGCTTCCCAGTGGACATCGCCGCAATCACGGGCATAGCGGCCGTGACACTGAACAGAGATTTAAAATCTCTGATTTACCCCCTACTTAAACTTACCTGGGTCCACCGATTGAGGGAGATTTTGGTCTCCCATGACCCATTGCACACAGGCTAGGTTTTGGGTTCGCATCAGCCTCTGTTTCACATGATTCGCACCAAATCAGTGAGCTGTAGCCTCTCTTTTGCACCAAACCAGGAATTTTGCAGCCTCCCATTACCCATCAGCCAGCTTTGAAGTAGCCCAGCCTTGTTTCGCACCCTATCTCATTCTCAAGCAGGTCCTCTGTGTTTCACACCCCTGTTCCGAGCTCCTGTTGCTCGCACGCTGCTTGCCAGCTCCTGTGTTTGGCACGCAGGTCCTTCTCTAGCCTTTGCCTGGCACGGATTCCCTCTTCCTTCAGCCTCTGTTTGGCATGCAGGTCCCCTCTCGTTTGGATATGCTTGTTAGACTTGTTATTGTTAGTTATTGTTATTGGTTATGCCTTAGATGAATGATGAATGTGTTTTCATGTTTTAAGTATTAATGATGGATTTGCCTTAAATTTTGAGTACTTTGAGTATAAATTATGTGTGTATTATAAATTTGTGAATTTTTTTCTATATATCCGCTATCTTCAGTGTAGCGGCAGCTTCGCGATCTGTTATGCCACTATGCCCTTTTTGGGGGTGGCCGCTCCGTGCTGCGTTCTACCATTAACTACTTTAAGTCACTAATAAAGTACTTGAATTTGTTGTGGCTCTTAGGCTCTTAGCGTTTCTAGTGCAAAAGCTAAACGAGTTTTTTGCATTGGAATATTGGTAGGGAATTTTTTTAAAAGGAAAGAAAAGGAATTTTATCATAAATTTTTAAGGTTATAATGAAAAAATTATAAAGAAGTTTGATATACTTCAACTGTAAATGGAGTTCATTCTGTGGGGTAATGTGAAGAATTACTTTAGTGTCTATATGTGTGTGTGTAAGTATGTATATATGTATATAATTTTTCAAAATGAAGTGAGGTATATTAGAACATTGGTGATGCTGCTGACTACAGGTTCAAGGCTTACCAAGGTCGTCATCCCTTGCTTTTATGAATTCCCAGTTATCTGGGTTTTCTCAGAATGGACAGCCTGCAATGATTCATAATTCTTTAACACAGCAACAGTGGTTTAAGCAAATGCCAGCAATGTCTGGCCCTTCCTCACCATTGCGTCTTCATCAACAGAGGCAGCAGCAGCTGGCTTCATCTACTCAACTGCACCAAAACTCTATGACCCTGAACCCACAGCAATTGTCCCAGCTGATGCAGCAACAGAAATCGATGGGGCAGCCTCATCTGCATCAGCAGCAGCAGCAACAGCAACAGCAGCAACAGCAGCCCCAGCAGCAGCAACAACAACAACAACAGCTTATACAACAGCAGCCACAACAACAATCTCAACTACAAGCACCTGTTCATCAACAGCAACAGCTGCAGTCTCCAAGGATGACAGGGCCCACAGGCCAAAAGTCACTTAGTTTAACAGGATCGCAGCCAGATGCTACTGCATCTGGCACAACTACACCAGGGGGAAGTTCAAGCCAAGGAACTGAAGCAACAAACCAGCTCCTTGGGAAGAGAAAGATACAGGATTTAGTTGCACAGGTTTTCTTTAAACTCTGTTATTTTTTTTCTTCTAAATTTTGTTTATCTCTTATATTTTGAATCGTAATCTTCTGTCGTTATGCAGGTGGATCCACAGGGTAAGCTGGACCCTGAAGTTATAGATCTTCTTTTAGAGCTTGCTGATGACTTCATTGATTCTGTAAGGATTCTAACCTGGCTAACTTTTTCCCCCCTCACCACCATAGATGTGTATATGTGTGCTTGCCAAAAAGGAGATAATATACACACAACATTTTGGTTAAATATATCACATGGAATGATCATGCTTGATTATAATGGGCGTTCAACACTTAAACCAAGATAGCTTGAGTCTTCAACCTCCATGGGTGCATGACGAACATCTATTGACTCTCCCATTCATTGACTAACTCATTCCAATCATGAAAACATCAAAAACTTGGCCTAAAAGTTCTATTAGTCCAAGATAAATGGAAAAGGATGAAATGGGCTTTCAACTCTAAAACCAACATAGCTTGAGTTTTCAATCACCATGGGTGCATGACGAACATCTATTGACTCTCCCATTCATTGAGTAACTCATTTTCCTTTTTTTACTCATGGTTGAACGCTGGATATTTTTAATGTTATGTGAACTGTTAGATCCATTCTAGCCCCTCACCTAACAGTGTAGGTTTTTAGGTTGAGTGATTCTTTGACGTGATAATCTAATTGTCAGTTTTCTACATTTACTTAAAATGTATTGCTGGAGTCTCCTTCTTGCTAATACATGCATGACTCATGTTGAGATTATAATATTTGACTACTTCTGCACTTATTGTCCTTGTCAAAGTGCTGGAGGATCCTTTTTCCCCCCACTTTTCAGCATAGTAAATGAGTTGTACTGAAAAAGTGTTAAAGTTTTGAATTTTCTTATTCAATTTAGTCCTTATATAATGAGCGGACATTTTTTATTTGATGGCAGTGATAGGCAGTTTTCTCATGCAATAACTATTTTGTCATACTAAGTTTCTTTCTTGTATTCTATTTCAGTTTTCTCATGCAATGATATGTGTGTTTTAGCTGAGATTGTTGTTTTTCAGTACAAACTTATCTTTTCCTTGCAGACAACTACCCATGGTTGTATTTTGGCGAAACATAGAAAATCATCAACTTTGGAGTCCAAGGATTTATTGCTACACCTAGGTATGTTGTGACTATAGCTTATTTTCAACCCACCCCTCCAAAAGAAGAAAAATAACTATTGCATATTTCAAACCCGGGTTACTGTAATTTAGACTAAAGAATTGTTACTTCTTTCGCAAATTTTTCCACTAGAGTATTACTGGCTACTTTAATTGGCTAAAAAAATAAAATTTTACATTATCTAGATCTTATTGAGTTCAAGTGATGTGATGTACAGTAGCATCCTTGTGGTTTTGCCTGTGGTTAAATCTGAACTCTTGATGTGACTATTGTTGACTACTGCAAAAGGGGGGAAAAGTTACATACTATCTCTTTCTCGAATCTAGTTGTCTAATGTATGTGCTTGAATCCTTTTCTTTCTACTTCTCCACGAGTCCATTCCTTGTCCATTGTTTCTTTCACACCTAGACTTGCAAAGATAAGTCTGGACATTTATCTTCAACATGATGTTTGTTCTTGACAATGATTTGGTTATTTTCTTTATGTATCCTATGTTTCTTGTTTGATCCATAACTTTCTTAGCTAACAGAGTGACAAAGTGTTAATCTGTAATAATCATATTGATAAAAGTCTGATTTCGATTTATATGTGCATATCATATGTTTATGGTCAGATCTGACACCCTTTGTAGAATTCCCGTATTCTAAAATTCAGAACAGATGAATGGTCTACCATAAGAGGAAAGTGGATATTGGGTTTTTTACCCTGAATAATAAGTCAACTTGAACAACTCCTGTGTACTTAATTGTCCTCTGGTGACTGTAAAATAAATTTATTTTTAGTTAAGCAAAAGCTAAGTCAAACGATAATTAGTATGACTTTCAGGTGAGTGGCTAATTAAAAACTGATGCTGTTACAAGTTTTTCATATTTAATCGAAATGGCTTGCTTTATTTTGGGTTTCTCTCTCTCTCTCTGCCCCCCCCCCCCCCTCTTTTTTTGTTCCTTTCTTTTGTATGACAAAATATGGCTTTACAAATTTCTTTTGCATAAAGGAATTTACTATCATTTTCACCTTGGAAGTTTGGGTTACTGCTTCTATGCAGTGAGCGATTATAAGTAGCGCATTACTTTTTTTTATTCTTTGGGTTACCAGACAGACTATATATGTTATACATTACTTTGAATATCATTAAGTCCAACTTTAGGATTTCATTTTCAACATTGTCTCCCACCATAACGTAAAGAACATATTTGAAGCTTGTATGATGTATAAAAGATTATGGATTGCCCTGATATCTTCAGAGGTAAAAAATTGAATGCTTGGATTAATAGCATATTATTTATGTTTGATAAAAAGAGTTGACATCACAGCTTTGCTGATTTACTTGTTTCCCGAATCACTATGCAGAGAAAAATTGGGATTTAACAATTCCAGGATATTCAAGTGAAGAGAAGAAGTATCAGAGCAAACCTGTAAGCAACAAATCGTTTCTCCCTCTTCCCCTGCTGTCCCCCCTTTCCCGAAAAAAGAAAATTAATATATAATAGTAATCGGATTCTGACTTGCTATGCTTCAAACTTGCAGCTATTAAATGACCTCCACAAGAGGCGCCTAGATATGGTAAATTTGAAGGATTTATGCATATGATTGATCTATATGCTTCTTCCATTGGACACTAGTATAATTGATATGTTTTCCTTGCTTGCTAACCCCAGATTCGCACATTGATGGAATCCTCACACTCCGAATCAAGTATGAACAATTCTAAAGAGATGAGTAGACAGGGCCTTGCTAACCCTGTGGGTGCCCACCACCTAATAAGACCCCTGAGTTCAGAGCAGTTGGTTTCTCATTCATCTGGTTCTCAAATGCTACAGCAGATGACAAGGTTTTAATGAATCTCTCAGCTCTTACGTGGTATCCATGCTGCTTGGTTTAACTGCTGTATCCTTGTAAGCCTTCTTTGGTTTCAATATTCTCACTCTTTCTCTAACATGTCTCCTTTTTTTTTTTTCTCCTTTGAAGCTTTTATCTATTTATTTTTGCTGACTGTTCCAACAAGTCACTCCACCCCAAACGATGTATAATTATTGCAATTAGTATTCATCTTTCTCAATTGCAATGCAAAAGTCATGGGAAAAACTGGCATATATTTGGACCCCACTAAGAAATCCCAAATAAAACCCCTCCTCAACTCTATTATTGGGCCGGGCCTCATGAGTGCCAACCCAAAGTAGGGCAGGCTAATCTGGCCTAATTACTTTTAATTGGGCCAATCTGATACTTTTTAGCCAAAATTGGGCCAGCCCAATTATACTTTAGGGTCAAAAATGGGCCAGGCCAGCCTGATTATTTTTGGGCTGAAATTGGGCCGGCCCGATTACTATGATACTGCTGATAATCAAAATCCTCAACGTCCTTGCTTTTGTTGAATAGTGTCTTCACAACTGTACCATCACTATTTGAGCCGTTGGTCTAAGTCTTCTTACCTAGTAGTTATTTCTTTTTTGTCTCAGGTCTGGAAGAGTTTGCTTGCGGTAACTGATTGGCATACAAGGGAAGTGTAATTACTTAGTATTTAGGCATGAAGATTAGGTGGAAAAGGATCACAGTAATTGACAACCTTCTCTAGTTATTTGTTTAATTTTTTTTTTCCTCGACAGTCATTTCGTTTCACTGTTTGAGCCAAATTATGGATTTGTAATGTCCATTGGTGCCTGCTACAAGTTCATTTGTAGTCTGAACATGCTTTCTTGGTTACTTGCTCTCTATTCTGAGTAACTTTATTCAAAAGTGGTTTACTGTTTTTCAATTTTGAATCGAGTGTAGAGCAACCAACAAAACAAGTCAGGGCTATTTTGGATTTGATGCAATGAATTATAAAACGGAAGCGAAAGATTAGATGGGGCATGGGCAAGTATAGCAATTCTTTCTTTGGTTGTCTTGTTGACAATGAGAAACTTAATCATCTCTGTATCCATTTATTTTTCGGGATGAGTTTGGAAAGTAGTTAGTATATATATATATTTTTTATGAATTTGCAATTCAATCTATTAACAATACAAAATAATACGATTGAAGAAAGTTGTACTATTTAATGAACTTCGCAACTTCCTTTATTATCGATCTTGGCATGTTGCTTAGGTGTGGGGTAAAAAGCCTCCATCTTCATAGGCTGAGTTTATGAAGAGCTCGAGTTTTCAAGAATTTTATCTTCTGTTCATTAGATTACTTAAATGATATATAGTAAAATATTACATAAAATCATATATTATAAATTCATAGATATCTAGGATGATCTAATGCATAAATCATTCCTGCAGATTTTTTTATTTCTATCAATCCGATGGGTATGTGGAAAGGCAAATTTTTTTTAAGGGATCTAACTTAAAAAAGTATTTTATGATAAATGATTTTTTGATAAAAGCTGAAAAGAATTGAGCCATAAATACTCATTTTGTTAAGAATTTAATAAACAAGAGGAGTTGATTGTACAATAAAAGAGATTTAAAAAATTAATTACTATAATTGATAACACAGAGAATTAAATACACATTGAGTAAAGTTGAAGGAAGTTGTGTATTTTATATTTAAAAAATAATATATTTGTTGCAAAATAAAATATTAAATATTTCTTAACATGTATTATCTTAAAACACTTGTTAGCAAATTCTTTAAAAAAATAAGTGCAAACATCAACACTCTGCACTAAAAATTGCAGTGGAACCCCCTTTTATTCAGTGACTTATGTGACCTAGTATTTGAAAGCAACAACCAAGGAGGGAAAATCTAGTTGGACCATAGACACACTGACACAGAAATAAAGACGAGACATTAAGTTTTTGAAAGCTACTTGGTATTCAAAATTCAAATGGATCACACCCGAATTCCTTTGTCGTCAACTCGTTCTTGTTCTTGAATTGAGTCCCCCTTTCCCCTCCATAAAGGAGGATGCCCCATTTTTAACTACAATCACCAACTTCTTGCTCCTGGGCCGCCTCATTTTCTCACTCTCCATGCACCATTTCCCCATAAATTCTACTAGTTTATGAAAAACTTTGAATGACCTTACAATACGATAAATTACATGCAACAAGTAATTAGTGCAATTTATATTATCAAACTTGTTCTCATATGTCCTTATTTATTTGGGTAGATTTAAGTAGAATTCGAGCTCTTAAAATCTTTATTATTTTATTTATTAAATAATTTAAAATATATATTTATAATATATAATCTTATATAATTATTTATTATATATCTCTAACGTGATTTAATAGACAAGCGATAGAACTCTTGAGAACTAAACTTACTACAACTCGCCCTAAAATTATTTGTACTCAATTTTTTTTTTACTACCTCGAATACTCTTATGCATGAGAACAAAAAGGAAGCTCATTCAACTTGAGGCCAACTACCCCTTTACAATCTTAATATTATTTATTTATTTTTTTTTATATATAAATACAGACTGATCACGGGGCTTATATTTCACAAAATCAGTGATGTTATTTACACAAAATTTCGTCAAACAACAAGTTATAAATATATAGATGTTTCTATTTAAATAAAATTAATTTCTGCTACAATTTTTTATTGAACTCAAATACACAATTATATAGTTGTATCTAATTATAAATTTATTATGCAAATAACATTACTTATAAAACAAGAGTTTACTTTTTTGTTTCTTTCATGTGTTATTAACATACATTTTTTAGCTGAATGATTATTTACATAATTCATGTACTTACAATACACAGCTATGTATGTGGTTTACAATTAAGGTGATTCAAGATCTTAGAGAATGGGTGCATATACGCTCATGTAAAAGACTCCCATAAGGGGTAAACTTTACATGTATGATTATGAAACTCTAAGCACTAGCTAGTATGACTATTTAAACTTAAGTGTCAAAGTGCCTTTTGCAAGTACCTACTCTCGTCTCAAAAGTACTCCAACAATTCGGGAATACAATGATTCTCATTAGGTTCCACTCTTAAGGTATTTGGTCGTGAATATTGGTGTTGTCCGTAGGAAGAGATAAAACTTTTTTCATTTTTTCAAGTTGTCTATCATGGCAAACATACTAAAAATAAGTCATTTAGTTGATAAGTTAAGTCAATTGTTACCAATGTCGAAGTCTTTAAAGGCAAGGACACCTCTAGTGTAGTCACCCAAGAGGCAAAGTCCTAAGAGGTGACTTCAGTCACCCAAGAAATAAAATCCTAATAGTTGACTAAGTCATCAAGAGATAATGTCTCAATAAGTGACTCCAATCACCTAAGAAGTAAAGTCCTAATAGTCGACTAAGTCACCAAGAGGCAAAATTCCAATAGTTGACTAAAGTTACAAAGAGGTGAAGTTTCAATAAGTGACTAAGTCACCAAAAGGTAAAGTTCCAAAATGTCCTAATAGATAACTAAGTGATAAAGGTTAAATGAGCTACTCAAGCTATGACATTGAAACATGTATATAAAATACTTAAAATTTAATCGATAAAGGTTAAAAACCACATTTACAATTATAGAATGACATTCAAAGATGTATATGAGTGTAATGTTTTGTTGACATCAAAATCTTATTAGAGTATGTTGGGAATAATAAATTTTAGAAATTGATTTTATTTATAAATGAAATTCTTTATTTGAAAAGTTATAAAATAATAATTGATTTGATTTTGAAATTATTTTGATTTAAGTTATGTGCATATGTAGAAATCTTCTCAAAATTAGTTGGACTTGAGTAAATCTGATTAAATTTTAGCTTTAATTATTTGAATTGATAATTTTGTCCTCATTCGTTCACTCTTTACCTATTTTGTTAAGTAAGGGTAATAAAATAAAATCATTAAAATAAAATGAATTTCATTCATTTTTAATGTGTTCCAAACATGAAAATTGATTTGTAAATCAATGTCAATCCTACTTTTTTTTTATAATGAGTTCTAAAAGAATTGATTTTTAAATCAAATCAATTTAATTTAATTCAAGTTAAATCAATTATAAATTTTAAGGATAATTATACTAACTTCTCCTAAAGTACTTAATTACATTCGACACTCTTTTCCTAGGAAATTACACATACATCCTTGAAATTATGTATTATTCATATGGGCTTTGTTTGGATTATGAGAGAAATAGAGTGAAAAGAAATAAAGTAGAAAGAAATAGGGAGAAGAGAAATAGAGTAGAAAATGAGTAGATTTTTAAGTTGTTTGGATTAAGAGAATTAGGAGAGAAATAGGAAAGAAAGAAAATTAAATTTTGTTGTAAATACATATTTGCCCTTATTTATTTATTTGTAAAATAACAAAAGAAGGGTATATTAGTCAAATTTTCATCTCTACTCATTTCTTCTCTATTTCTTCTCACTTTAGGAGAGAAATGAAAAAGGTGTGGGACCCACCACTTTTTTTTCTTTCTTCTCTATTTCTCTTCTAACCAAACAAGATTATTTCTCCATTTCTCTTCTATTTCTCTCTTCTTTAATTTTCTCTTCTCCATTTCTCTCATACCAAACAAAGGCATAGTGTTTTTCTTTGTAGATAACGTTTTGTTTAAAAAACTAACAAAATTGCTTGCACGTGTATTGGATATAATACTTAATAACTTAGGAGTCTTTTTTTATTTTTTTTCATAGGAAAAATGACTATTATACCCTTTTTATACAAATGAAATAGATGATTCTCATCACCAGCATCTTAAAAAAACTAATTATTTAAATCAACAAAAATATGAAATAATTTTTTGGCTATATTACTTACATTAGTGACTCAATTGGAATCAAGGTGTTTCATTTAAATTTATCTATAATCAAATTTAGATGAAATTAATTATCTGTAATTATAATGGTAAAAATTGTGTGAATAACATTGTTCAAAACTTCTCAATCATATGTATGGAAAATGTAAGTATGAAATCAATTTAAATAGGAAGCATCTAATAAATTCAAATCAGTAGATGATGGAAACATGGGAACCACTCTAGTTTACAAATACAATGATAAATGAGGTGTAAAACTTTATTAAGGGTAATTGTAAGAAAATGAAAAACTTTCAAGAATTTAGAATCTCATTGATATGATTGATGTTTTAATTATTTATTGATATTATTAGGTATTAATTAAGATATTAAAATATGAATGTGAATGATGAAAAAAGAAAATCAATCTAGAAACTCTACCTCTCCGTAGGATTGTCCTAATCATAATCTCTCACAAATCACAAGCCCCAAAAGGACCAAAGGTACCATTGCATGTGGGACGAGCCCATGGAAGAACAGGATCAGTTGTTGGTTGGTCCCCTCCCTCGGGACGTCGACGTACGGCACGAAATGCACACAGCCAAATAAATGGCTATGGCTATTTTTTTTTTCTCTTCTGGTGTCAATGACTCTTCATTGTTGTCCTTTTTCTTTTCAAACTAATTACTGTACATTCAGGGAAAGTAAATTTCCAGTTTTCCACCAAAAGTTACTGACATGTGTAATAATTGCATCTCATTTTATGTTGTTCAACTCTTGCAGTGAAGTGTTTTGAGCGAAAGATAGGAAGGTAGTGCAGTCAGAAGGAGGAGAAGCAAAGAACATGGGCAGACGTCCATGCTGTACCAAAGAGATCAACAAAGGTGCTTGGTCTAGAGAAGAAGATGAAACCCTTTCCAAATATGTCACCATCCATGGAGAAGGGAAATGGCAGAAGGTTGCCCAAAATGCAGGTACGTACATTTATGATTTGCTCTATAAACATGTGCCAAGTGATTCCTATTCTACTTCATCCTTTTAATCCTTCAGCTTTTGTTGGTATGTATAATGAGTTGGATTATATTGATGAATGAATGTTCAAATCCAAAATTGATTTGTTCCCTTCTTTTTTTTCTTGTTTATTTAACAATTGGGATGCTTCTAGTGCAACTGCGCAAGAGAGTTAATAGCACTTTCAGCTTGTGAATATCATATTGTCAGTTCCTTTTATTTTTCTTAATTAACCATTGCCCCTTTTGGTTGTGTACAATATCCGTAGGTTTAAAGCGGTGTGGAAAGAGTTGCAGACAAAGATGGTTGAATTATCTCAAGCCCGGTATAAAGAGAGGCGACATCTCTGTGGATGAAGAGGATATGATCATCAGACTTCATCGTCTTCTTGGTAACAGGTGATTTTTGCTTTTCAACTTTTTCCTACTCAACACAAGTATTATAATTCCAAAGGCTTCATGAATATTATTCTTTTTGTCCAACTTTGAAGAGGACATATACTACAAAACTATATATATGAGGCCTTGCTATGTCTTCCTCTCCCCTAAACTTTTTTTTACGAAAAATAAAAATCATAGTTGAAGTTTATAATTCAATTTTCATCATTATAACGGCTTTGTGATCAACAAAATTGTGATTTTTTCTTCTACAGGTGGGCTTTGATAGCGAAGAGGCTACCCGGAAGAACTGACAATGAAATCAAGAACTACTGGAACACTAATCTGTCAAAGAAGTTACAAAAACAGCCTACATCATCATGGCCATCATCTGCTTCACTTAAACATCATCACAAATGTGAAGAGGAGAAGACCAAACAAATCCATGTATCACCCGAAGCTCCTCGGCCTATGAGAGTTAAAGCTGTCCAATACAGTAAAATTTTGGAGAATAACGAGTGTGATAGACGTAGTCCCAGTTCCTCAAATAAAATGGAGGGTAGTGATGATGCTTCTCTTAGTAATTTCCTTATCGATATTGATGAAAACCAACTGCTGATTCCAGATGATTCGAACCCAAAGCCCCCACAAATCGAAGACCACAACAAGGTAGGCTTAAATAACAGTCCTAGCTCTTCATCTTCTGATTGCCACCACTTATCAGAAAAATTTGACCCTCTGGAGACTCTTTTGGATGTGGAGCTCAAGAGGGTGGCTTCCTTTCTTGGACTGGAAGATGAATGAAGGGATCCATTGCAGTGAGAGGACCACCATGAAAAAGCAGGGAGTGATATAGCTTCTGCAATATGTCAGATATGGATTAGCCAACTACACATATCTAGCTAGAATGGTAGATGTATATTTTTAAGAGCATTAGAAATCCCGGGTTCTTTTCTGTTTTTCTTTTCTTCCCCCCTCTTCGATCACTTAATTGTTTGTGAACTTACGAACCTTTTGTTCCTCCAAAATAACGATCCAACTAGATTGTAACATCCCTTATTTGGAAAATGCTCGGTTCTTCAAATTTTCCGTTTACAAATTAATTTTGGGCTCCATGCGTTTGATGTGTCTTTAATTTGATTTGAGTAGTAAATATGCTAATATGATTTGAATACTCATGCAAAGATATTGGTTAAGAATGTGTTTGGATAGATTTTTTTAAAAAAAAAAATTAAAGTACTTACTTTTTTTTAAAAAAAAATAACTTTATAAGTTTTAAGTATATTTTAAATGAAACTTTTGAAAAAAGTAGAAGTTAAAAAAAATGTAATTATTACTTTTTTTTAAAAGTTATTGATTCCCAACTTTAAAAAAAAATAATGAGAAATGATTTTTAATATAATTTATTGACAAAAATACATTTTACCTTTATAAAAAATTTTATCTCATGTCTTCCCCTTTTTTTTCCTTGCAAACTCTATCTCTTTTATTTTGGATGCCTTACATTTTTAGTAATTTTGTTATAAAAAATCATTTTATTCTTTTTTATCTAAACAAACTCACAAGTCTTTTTATTATTTAAAAGTATTTCACAAACATTGTATCCAAATGCAATATATATATATATATATATATTAAAAAAAATTCTACTAAAAAAATTTCTATAAAAAAATCATTATTTTAGAAGTTTACCCAAACAAACTCTTAATAACCTGTAGAGGGTGTGAGTGATGTGACCACTATATATTAACTTATGCATCCTTCACATCTGTGGTCTATATGTTCTATTTAGAATGTAAAGCAATATGTTGGCAAAAATAGGCCAACGTTTATCAGTTCCTACTTCCCACACTAGGCATTTATTTGGGGACAGAGGACTTTGTAGAGAAAGATTTCTGCTTCAAAAGCCTTTCCCTTGAACAACAACTGATCAATTAATTGTTAATTAGCACCACCAAGTTGGGAGTACTCAGTCTGCTCTTATACAAGCCCAAAACAGAAAATTGAAAACTAAAATAAACAAAAATTTGGAAAAATTATAAGCATGGACTCATGCACAATGGTATTTGTTAGATCAAGCACTTACCACTAGGTCAAAAGCTATAACTGTTAGCTAAAGAGAAGGCTTCGTAGTGCACACATAATACATTAATAGGTTGAGTTGTCAAGCACATTTGATGTACGCTCATATGTATATAGTGAATCTATAGGGTGATCACTAATCTTCCATAAAACCAACAATATTTATGGAAAAAAAACACCACCCATTATTAACCAAAGGTGTAGTTAATCTTGTTATGAGTATAAATCATTTTGTTGAAAATCACACTTCAGAGTCCTTTCTTACAAATTTAACAAAAATATTAGACTGTTTTTTGACAATGCTTTCAATTATTTTTTACAATGCTTTCACACACTGCGCCTGCAATATATTGAAGGAATACTTTTGATTCTGCAACAAATTAAGGTAGTTGGCTCAATTGGTGCACGAGTTCTAGATAAGAATTTTGTACACAAGATTGAATCTCTCATTGGTCAATCGTCTTGCTTGGTGGGCAATTTTCTTTAGGAAGATCCTTTAACCCCTAGGAGCTATGTGTAAATAGCCATATAGGAGACTACCTTGAGTGGTCAGTCATCGACGACAATTCTTTGGGTGAGTCTCCAATCTCCGCTGCATGCTAGTAGCGTTTTAGTCTGCGGAAACCTCTCTTAATAGCCTCTCTTTTTCATAAAATTAAAATAAATGAATTAAGGTAGCTCTTTCCGTACACTTATCTCCTAACATGCTTATAGAATCTGAAAGTTTGTTGGAAGAGTGGCTTCAAACTTGACATTTCTTACGTACCAGGCTCTAAATTTCGAGATAGCTGTGTGAACGTGATAAATTTTCAGCTTCGAAGTCACAATAGTGTCTCCCCTTCACCGATACGTCATTGCAATTAATATAACATAGCGATGCTTGCAGCCACTGGGCACATACACAGCCAGAGAGGGAAAAGAAACAGTCTATGTGAAAGCAAAATTATCCAAAAGAGAAGATTTTCTATATCCTGTGGTACTAATTGAAAGCGCTGTCCCTACCACTGCCTACAGAATTAATTATTTCTTTTGCTCCAATACCATACAAGGGTTTACTTTCTAATCTATCTATTCTACATGCATCGTTTTCATTTTCATTGGTATCTAAATCACACAATGAGGAAACTTATCTTTCTTGTATAATTACTCTTTCACCAACCAATAGATCTGAATGGAGACCTTTAATTATATTGGAGTATTTAATACTCAATCTATTTAAGTGTTACTTAAAAGATGAACTCTAACAAAAGACACTTCATTTATTGAATATACTGAACAGTTATATATAAATCTTATTCAAATTACTAATGAATGTCGGCTCAAATGATTAAAAAAAAAAGTTGATTCTCACCTTACTATTTTTAATTTGAATTCGTTGGGAAGCTTTGAGAAGTTTATATCTAGTAAATTTGATAAGTCTAGAACAAATTTTGCTTTTAAAAGTCAGATTTGTTAGGATTGACAAGGGGGAGCCTAAATATTGGGGAGATCTTCATCGATAGACTTACTTATTTTTTTTCATGGGCTAAGTGAGCAACTACACTAGTAGAATTGACACCACATCTAAATTCAAAACCTTAAGCTATATTTGGATGGATAGAGTGAAGTGGTTAAGGAGGGAACTCAATCCACTTCATACCACTCAAACCCTCAAATTTTTATACCCTCTAATTTGGAGGGTTTGTGATGAAACATTTTTATTTTTATTTTTAGATAGTCATTTACAATTTCAACCATCTTTTTTATTATTAAATAATATTGTGAGCAACAAAAATTAAAAGGGTAGTATTGAAAGTAAAATTTATAATTCACTCCACTTCATTAATGACCATTGTCACTTCCAAACAATGGAGTGAGATTTCCCTCAATTCTTTTATTAAAACTTCTAAACAATAGAGTGACATACTTTTACCTTTTCACTCCATTTCATTCTAAACCACTCCATTATGAATCATTTTACTTCATCTCCTTCAAAACTCCTAAACATAGTCTTAATGTATTAGATTCATGTGTCTTTCTACTAATTATATGATCTTGACTTATTTCATTTCTTCTGTGAACTTCTTTCACTCAGGCTTAAATTTCTAACAGGATTAACATTTATGGGAGCAAAATGGATTACTCCTGTAGTTCTCATTGACCAAAGGAAAAGAATTGCTACTTAGAATCTTTCATGAATCGTAATATCTTGGAAGAGTAGTGTTACATTCACTGGAATTTTTTTTCCCTTGCTCGCAATGCAATATATCTACTTTCTAAATTTTTTACACAAAAAGAAAAAAGATAAGTTAACCAAGCCAAATACTAAACTGTATGAGGATGATATAAATATATGAAATAAAATGTATTAATATGACAGCTAGACGAGGGAAATATCTGTCGCGTGGGAATTTGACTGCCATCCAACTATTATTAAGCAGTTTGGGGGAATTGAAGTTGCAGGGTGTAGTTGTTCTAATGTTAATTAAGCAGTGCAACAAGTTGTTAAAAATTAAAAACTGAGTATTACTAATTATTAATTAATGAAGGAGGATCTGTGTTATCCCCTTGAAATGTTGTGCAGTTAAATTTAGATGCTGGAATTAATATGTGACGGTTATAATCCTTGGCCCTATGTTTTTGGTTTTGTTATCGTGTGCCCTTAAATACATATTAAAAAGTATTTATTATCTTTCATTAAATTATCCTAAAAGCACACAATTTTTATTAATAACTCTAAGAATCAAAAGAATAGGGAAATGTTTCCGTCGTCCTACCTGGATAAACTTTACATATGAGTTCTACATATATATATATATATAACGTTTATAAGAATGTGTTGGTACAACTGATATTACCTTTTCTATTTCTATTGGTACATGAAAGGGGCTAGAGCCCAGAAACTAAGCAGGAACTAAACGAGTAAAAGAGGTCCCTTGCAAATCTTGCATGAGGATGTGACCACAGCCATTGGTGGGCGCAGCCAAACTGATGCCCTCGTGGTGGGTGTGGGAAACTTTGAACATCCACTATTCATGAAAATATTAGAGAACATATGGATGAAGTTCAGGACAGCCTTTGTTAACGAAGTTTGCAGCAACTGGTGATCTGTTTCTATCCAACATCCAACAGTAACTTGATCTTGAACATATGAAGCGTCCACATTGCCCTTTACCCAATCACTAGATGTAAAGTATCTTTCCATATGAGCGATGGAAAGTATTTCTCTGAGTTAGCGTTTCTGATTTTGGTACTTACGACCTATGTAAGAAGCAACAGGAAAACATTCATCAAGCATAAGACACATATAGAGACATCTCTGCTATTTGCAATTAGGAAGGTAGGTAGCCCACCTAGGTCATAAAGTAATTGGAGGCCCAATTAACTTCAGTGAAAAATAGAGCCATCAATTTTTTGGAAAATAACCTTTTAAGTTGGTTTGGGAGAAAAATATTCTCATTTTTAAATAAAATTAATTAAGTATTTAATCAATAATTTACATATAATTAATAATTTATCTTTATTTTAATACTTAATACATGATTAATTATATATAAATTATTAATTAAATTAGTTAAATATTTAATTAATTTTATTCAAGAACTAAATAAGAATGCTTTTTCTCAAGCCAACCTTAAGTTCATTCTCCTTTGAAAATTTATTGATTTGCAGCTAGTTTGTCTCATGTTTAGAATTATCCTCATTCTATCCCTCTTTATATGCGTGTGTAAATGCCCAATATAACTTTTTTTCTGATTCAAAATTTTAAAAAATAAATAAATCATAAAGTTCTTTTTTTAATATCATACCTTTTATTACATGTTGGTTGACCTTAGTGTGCTGCAAGCCTGCTACGCCAACTAAGCAATTTATCATAATGTGTTAAATTTTATCTGTTTTCCAGTTTAGCTTGGATTTGTTATGTTTATTACAAATTGATAATATTTTTCTCTTGCCACATAATAGGCAGCAAAGATGGTTTTGGTAGGATTTTTAACGCGAGAAAAGACACGTGAACAGTTCTGTGTGTAAATCAGACTTATGAAATGGAATGCAATACCATATTATCACAGACAAGGAAAAATAAAATTCTTCGGCCTTATAGCGTGATGGATAGTGCTTTACCTATGATGAGTTCATGGAAGAATAGCTTTTCCTCACACATGAAGACAAACAAGAGATAAGTACTTAAAAGGACACCCTTCGATGATTACTTTATTATATGTGCTTACACTTGCTATATCAACATCCTTTAAAGGAGAAATTCGACAAACATCCTCACCCAGAATACAAGAGCTAGACTAATATCGGAATTCTTCAAATTGGATGAGGGAAGTGTTCATGACAGAGATTCAAAGTTTAAGAAGTCAGCTTCAAGAGTTCTTGAAAGCAAGGGATTTGAAAATCATTCAGTAGTGGTTATGTAGGGGCTGCATACAGGGCAATAAGACCTTTAACGAGTATTTGAAATATGATCTTTAAGTTATAAATGTACACATAATCTATTGCATATGCTCTGCAGCTAAAAAGGAGTATAAATTCGATCAGTCGGAGTTTCTCTTTCCGAGGTCCTTTTCATACTCAGATAGGGCATGGAAGGGAGGAAGACCTCAAGATGGAATAGGATATTTCTTGAAGAAGCTAGATGGGATTATCGCTTCATGCCTACTAGCTATAGAACTTCAAGCATGTATGGCCTTACAAAAAGCCTTGATTTTCGGATTGATCTTTAGGGAACATAGATTGTTTGGTAGTAGCATAGTCTCTTAGGTCTAAGTAATTTATTTGAAGTTTCCACTCTTTGTATCTGCTATGTTGTCCTTCTGTTCAATTACTAAGGTATCTAGGAGTGTTGTAGCTGTCTTCCATTTGTTGGCTAATCAAGATATATTTTTGTAACACCCATTTTATCTAAGTAGTGGAATCTCATGCTTTTTACAAAATTAAAAAACTAAATTAATAGGCCTCTAATAGGATATCCTCTCATGGAAGTGGCTAAATCTGTTTTCTTACCCCACTTCTTGAAGAGCTGTACCAAAGTTCTTTTATGTAGAAGCGCTATAAAGGTAACTTTGTTGGTAGCATTATAGATAAAAGCATTTTGAAACCTGGGCATCGCGCAGGTGAAAAACTATACAATACATCAGATTTCACTTGTAAAAAAATGGAGGAAAGTGATTATACGTGGTGAAGCATAGTTGAGACTAGGGAAAGATTATGTGTATCCAATGGAATATACTTAATAGATGCTCTTATTTTGTTTTTATAAACTTACCATTCAATTGTCCTATAAATGGCCAGATTCAACTACAGCGAAATAATTTACAAGCTTTGGAGGTACCATGTTTTATGGCTTCTTACTCATTGAAGTGGAAAGGGGCCGGCCTTGAAAGAAAAATTGCATGGTCACTGTTTTATTTTTCTTTTCTGCCCTGCAATTTGCTGAAAAGAAAATAGTCATTGTCTTATACTAACAATCAATTAACTAGGTCCTCGAAAGGGGCTGAAGAGAATGTTCTGCCGTCCTGCTAAGGGAAGTCAAAGTTTTGAAGTTCAATTAAGAGAATGCTTTCGTTAGATTGTTTCTTTACATATTCCTGTAGTTTTTTGAATATTCAAGGTGCATAAAATGGATGGATTGTTGAAGAAAAATAAAGATTATGAAATCTGGATAGAGAATATCAGGCCTTCTGTATAGATGCCATAAACCTGAGACTTTGGTATTTTAATTGTTGAAGACATCTACATGTTAAAAATTAAGCTTCATGTGTTCTGAATTCTCCTATATGCTTTGGTTGATTGATTTCGTTCTTCCTTTTTTTCTTTCTTTGAACTCAACATATTTAAAACCAATTATCTCATATGCCATCCTTATTGTGAATTAGAAACAATAAGCCAGTAAAGTAAGTTGGTTTCAACTTTCAATCCCAATCGATCAAATTGAAAACTTGTATACGATTCACATAGCTTCAACAGGCAGTGCATTTTTCATAACGTTATTGATCTAATACAGGAAATTATGTGCACATGAAGCTTGCATGCAACCAGTAAATCTAGGAAAAGGGTATTCTTCAATTGCTCGGATCTCTTTGGACCAATCCTTCGCTATGATTGAAAAGAGACTGATTTTTGGTTAAGGAATGGAAAGCTGTCCTTACTGATACTTCGTCTTCATCGACTCTGAGTAAACAATTTCAGAAATCGACTTTTAATTATTTTATTATTTAGTTTAGAAAGCATGGAAAAATTATAATTTAATTAAAATAAAGGATATTATTAAAAAAAATTAAAAAAATAATAATGTTTTGCGATCCATTCATGCCACTTTAACGCGATCGGAATACTTTAAGAAAGTACCAAGAAAGATGATGAACACAATCTTTATAACACCAAAATCTAATTCAAGGTTTATTAGAACTTATTATCATAACCTTAATTTGGAGTCAATTTCAAAGTCTTTTTCTCCCTACCAGACAACAACACATACGAGAAAGACTCACTCAAATTTGTTGGGCTTAACGTAAGATTCTCCATATGTAAATTAAAATTTAAAGTGACAAAAAAAATCTGATAAAGCTAGACTTTTAAACTCATGCATTGTAACAATATTGAGTATGTGCTCCAAAATTTAACATGGAAACCTTCCAATACTAAAAGAAAATTCACATGATAAACTCCGAAATTCACTATATTAAAGGAATATAATATTTTCAATGAGACCCCTCATATTTAAATGGATTTAATTTTAATTTACTGTCAGTGTAAAGTTTTTTACTCTGTCATCTAATCATGTACTGACATATCATTAAAAATGTTAGACTTTTGATGTAGTTGTTATAATAGTCAAATTCTTTTAATGAGTTAACAATACATGATTAGGTGACAGTATAAAAAAAAATTTACATTGATAGTGGATCAAAATTAAACTCTATTTAAATACTATATTTCAATTTTTTGTGATTGCAATATCAAAGAATCCAAGGGTTTAGACTAGTGATCAAAGAGAATGCTCCTTACATTAACTACTCGGGTTTAAAGCTTGAGTCAACACTTAAAAAAATTAATTTTTTTAAATGTATCAAATTAATGTGGGAGTATGCCCTTTAAATCATTTGAGGAAAGACTTACTTTTAATTAACATAAAAATTATTTTAAAAAATATCCATACTGTTGAGAGGGAAAAAAAAGACTTGAGGTGAATTTTCTCCTACACCCAACTTATAGTGCGTTTAAACTTTTTTTTAATACATCTGCATCTAATCAATAACAGCATATTGAAAATAGGGGATTACTTTGGTATTATCTTTTTTTTTTAGGGTATTAGTATTAGAGTGAGTTGTCAAGTATTTATTAATTGTTATTTATAATTGACAACTCATCCATGAAATAACCAAATGAAACACAAGAAGGGGGATTGAATTGGGGGATTGAATTGTGTTTCTTAACCCTTTTTGAAGATTAAAAATTTTCTTTTTAACAAACGATTGAATACAGCGAAGGATAAAAGTTAACAAGTAAAGAATGTAGAAACAACACTGCTCAGTCCTATTGGACTCTAAGGGTTTTGAAAAGATTTTTTTAATGAAACAGTTAACAAGTTCAAATAACCAATAAAAAGGTCTTTGTTAATAAACACAATAGTAAACCTCAGAGGTTAGTGGGAAAAATGAAACACACTAGAAGAGAAGAGAAGCTTACATACGGGATTTATCCTGGTTCACTCTTACCAATCAAGAGCTACGTCCAGTCCCTTCAACCAAAAAGATTTTTCAACTAATCTTTTTCGAGATTACAAGTATTATACACCTCTTCAGGTAACAAGTATTTTCAACCTCTTCAGGTTCAACCACACCAGTATTCTTTTACACACAGCCTCTTCAGGCTTACAACGCTAAGGTGAATAAGTATAAGGAGATGAATGCTTGAGTTTGAAACTCACTAACAAATGAGAATAGACAATAAAAAAAAAAACTCAAGGCTTTTTCTTTTTACACGTATAAGAAAATCCAAGAAAAGATAAAGCTTTTTAGACTTTGTAAGATGCTTCGGCAAAGATCTCTTCTTCTTCTTCTAGTGCTGCTTCTTCTCTTTATATGTAAGAACAAATTGAGTAGACTTCATGAGCTATATTGTCCAACGGAAACATTTATTACCGTTCTGAGTAGCATTAAATGCATCTACTAGAAAAGTGCTGAACTTCTTCTGACAGTGACTTTTATTTTCTAAGATTTCCAATCAGTGAAAACAAAGTCCTGATTTGTCAAAGATTGCAAAAAGTTTCTTATTTGCAGATCTTTGTAGTTGTTAGACAATGTCAGCAAAAGTGGCTTAGTTGACTTCTTCATCGTAGTGGTACATCGAGTTCTTTTCTAGCGTTTAATGAGGAGCAGTTCTTCATTTTTGAATTTTAACTTGGACGAGAGCTTGAGCTTGAACTTTGAAAGAGTGAATTGAGTCCGAGCTTTGGCAAAAGGATCGTATTGGACGAACCAATGAAAATAGTAACATTATATGCATACATATATTGGACGCACCAATAGTAAAAGTATATGTAAACAGTCATTGGACGCACAAAGCATATTTAGACATTCATTGGACGCACAAAGCAAAATAGCATATTGAACGCACAAAGAGTCATAGCATATTAGACGCACAATGAGTTTTCTTTAAGCTCAGAAAGGAATGGACGCGCATACAAGTAGCGTTTTGTTAATACTATTGTTGAAACACTTACTAGTTCAAACTTAATAAATATTTTTGTTATCCTCAAAACTTAAACAGGGAAAGTTACAGCTTTTAAATATTAGTGCTTAAACCTTTTTATAAGATTTTGGTTTCAACAATTCAAAATACCAAATTCATCAAGATACTATAACAACTCTCTTAGAAATATGTTTTACATAAAAACATTTCGATAAGTAGTTTAAAAATTAAGAGTAAAAAGGTGAAAGAGCATGCTTGTCCTAACTACAATGGGAGTGCATCCATAAAAGGAAAAGAAAAATAATAGGAGAGAGGTATTTTTATAATTTATATTAATTATTGCTAAACAAATTTTATTTTAATAAAAAAAACTATAAAATAATAATAAATTAGAATATAATGTAGTTAGTCATTTAAATGAAATGAAAACTTACAATTAGACTAATAAATTACAAGGTAAAATGCATTTCATTTATTGACCAAACTTGCAACTTCCGAGCAACCAGAAGAAGAAAGGGATTGTGAATCTGATTGAACACAAGGGCACTGAAAGAAGAGCGAGGTGCATCAGTGCTCTGAAATCTGAATTTCAGTGTGTGGGTGTGCAAGCTTTGAATCCACAACTCTGCCTTTATTTCAGGGGACAATGGCTACTGAGTCGCCGAGTTCAGTTCGTAAAGGTGAGTGCCACTTCATCAATCAGATTGTTTTATGAACTAATCAAGCGCTTTTGTGAATTGGGTTTTCATCTTTTTGCAGTGGTTGTTCATCTGAGAGCCACCGGTGATGCTCCTATTCTCAAGCAATCAAAATTCAAGGTATTCCTTTTTGGACTTCGTTTTTAATGGGTAGTTTTTATTTTTTTCAAATTTCTCCTCAAAATTGTTAATTTTCATGTTTTTGTAATTGAAGCCCTTTTAGGTTGCTTTCCTTTTTTTTCTTTCCCCATTTTCTTCTGGCATCAGCTATGCTTTATTTATTTCAAATTCAAACTGGTGAGAGAGGTGGTGCTTAAATCTGAATGAATGTAGACGATTTTGTGTCTGGATAAGATATGGTTTTCCATGAAGTGCTTGTGCAAAAATTTTCAATTGGTTACCTCAAATTAATCTTTACTCCTTAAATTGAATAGCAGACCTTCTATTGAGTCTGCATTTAAATTTGCCAAGAGGGAATGAACATATTTTGGATAAATAAATGTAGTGGGATTAACTGTGAAAAATTCGATGGGGTTTAGGTGAATTGATAACCGGGATAAATCATTTTTTAAATATTAAGGTAGTAAATGGCAATGCAATTTGGTTCAGGGGGTTCCCACTTTTTTGTTCTTTTTGGAGCTTTTGAGGTGTACAGATGAGGATTACTCAGTTTCCATGCAAGTTTCTGGAATGATGAAATGCAATTGTGAAACTAAGAACTTCTCAGTGCCAACATGCACAAATCAGAACTGGACTACACCTGGAACTAAAAGGAGTTTAAGAGACTGAAATAGGAATAAAGTAGTGGTACCTGGGTTACTAACGCATAGATGAGTTGCATTTTTTCTTTGTATTACACAATCATTACTTTCTAATGAATCCAGACACAAATTTTTGAAGTGATAAAACCACGAAGATATTATTACTGAACTGTTCTCTGATAAGGAAACCTGAAGATAAATCAGCAAAATGATTCATTCTGGATAGAATTAAACAGTAGTTTAACTGCTTATAATGATGAATCGGGAGAATTATTTTGGTGAAATGGTGTTGTATGCATGAAGGTAATGGAAGCTGTTCGTAATATATGAATTCATTGTTCTAATGGGGGTTTGTTCTCTGATTTTTAAGTTTTCTGAGGCATGCTAGCTTTCACTGGAATTGGTTTGCTGTGGTAGGAAAAGCAGTCATGGCTTGCTTAATGTGGTTGTTTAGGGTACAAGGGAAAGCAGAATGTTTGATGGGATCAATAGTCATGGCAAGGAAAATGCTAGATATCAATTAGTTTGAAGTTTGAAGTGTACAAAATAATGTTCTTGTTCCACTATTCTGTTTTTGGATGTCACTGATAAACAAATAGGTGTTGAGCCATTGAATAATTTAAAACTAATTAAGCATATGAAATATCAACATAAGGCCCTGCGGCTGCATCAATATTGTTGTACATGAATATTTCTTACTTACTTTCTTCTGTTGCTTTTCAATTCTATTATGTTCGCCCTGTGCTGCCTACAGTAGGATTGATATGAAAAATTACTCAAGGGAACTTTCTCAAGTACTGGCTAGCTATTGCTCAATTATACCCTTTCACTAGATACGCAGTACACTATTATGATGAATACCATTGGGATCTATCAAAAACCAAAATTTCAATAAAACCATTTAGAGTAAGATCTTTTTTAATGGTTACTTCTAAAGTTTTCTTATGTCTTACTCTCCCCGTTTTAATCGGACTATGTTCCATTTGATTTGCCAATTTATTACAGTCCCAGGTTCTCTGTCTAGTTGAGATTATACTCCAATTTTCATGCTAATAATGGGGAAAGAAGGGTACAGGCTTGTATCTATATGGATTTTCTGTGCCTGATGCTAGTATGAATATAAACACTTTCTCACATATGAAAAACACAGGTTTGAGGTGCTTGACAATGGTGTTAGAGTCTCAACATTAAAAACTAAAAAAATTGCAAACTGAAGTCTAAAGGTCATTATTTTGAGGAATGCTTGCAAAAATTTATTGAGTCTAATTCTATGATGATATGTATTCTTACTTCTTGAAGTGTACGAATTCCATACATATCTGATATGGCAGATAGCAGGAACTGATAAATTTGCTAAAGTGATAGACTTTCTCCGCCGGCAGCTCCACAGGGATACATTGGTAAACAATCACTATGCATTTTACCCCCATCTAATTCTCTAAAGGTCCTGGATGCTCAGTTTTTATTTCCTGGTTTTGCAGTTTGTATACGTCAATAGTGCTTTTTCACCGAACCCTGATGAATTGGTCATTGATTTGTATAATGTAAGAAATTACTGAATCCCTTTTTCCGTTAATTTTTATATCTTCATTTTAAAGTAGATGATGCATATTTCTGATTCTGGTGCTGCAGTTATTAGTATTTCATGTAATGATAGTACTTGTCTCATCTCTGTTGGAAAAACGGTGGAGGAAAAATTGTAGGTTTATGCCTGATGGTGTGTGTGCGTGAAATGAAAGTCAAAAGATAATAATTTTTGTTAAAATTTGATCAGTATTTGTTAAAAGTTTCTTTAACCTTTTTGTGGCTATCTTTATGTTTTGTAAAATAGATACAAGGCATTTTCAGCCCTCATAAGTTATGTTTCAACCTCAAAAAAGGGAATGAAAGTAAGGATCATGGTAAAACCTTGAATAAGGAATCCGATGTCCATTTTCTTTTTGTGATTTCAGATGATTCTTTGACCCACGTGATGAAGAAAGAGGCAAGGTGACATTAGAATCACATACCATAATTCATGTCAAAATAAGTTCTCCTTACAGAATACAGATGCATTTGCATTCAAAGAAAAGAGAAAAAGAAAAACAAAGTATCCAATTGTTTGTCTAGCATTTCATAAAGTATCTGCTATGATTGGTATTGTTTTTCTTGTCATATAAATATGCAAGTGTGCTAAAAATTGAAAATTGGCTAGCATTTCTTTCTTTGTTCTTTTTTCTGTAATTCTATTGTATCTATGTTGTAATATTGTATTTTACAATTGTTTAGCAAATAATTGTTAAAGTAGTATTGCATTCAATATTCTAATTAGTGTGGATTGTTTTGGTAGCGATTTAGATATCTTATTATGCTGTTCATTTAACATATTGCGTAGTTAAGTTGTTTCTGTTTGTCTTGTGGCTTCCTTGATTCTCCAGAATTTTGGTTTTGATGGCAAACTGGTTGTCAACTACGCTTGTTCCATGGCATGGGGCTAACTCTGAATGATGGTTGCTGATTTATATAAATGCTCCTTATTGTGAATACATAGTGTTTGCTTTAATTGTTGGGCGGCTGCATGTTTCAGCAGAAACTCAGGACTTCACTTGCATACAAGCAAAGTACACTACTTCTTTTTAACTGGAAGATTCTGACAAGATGGAAATGGAACCAAAACAACATAGGAATCTCCACAATTTATTGGTTTTTTTTTTTTTGGCGTGTCTATAAATTTAAAGCATTGGAGTCACCCTCATGGGCTCATTCATGTCATGATTTAAGTTATGGATCATTATGGTTAAGAGACTTGTACTGCTTAACATGTTGAAGTGTTAATCCTGAAGTTATTCATTCCGTAAATCATGTTGATGTATAGCTTCAACCAATAATTTTTTGAATGGTACATCTTAATAGTAAGACTTTTGCAGCTTGCTATCTGTTCATTACATTTGATGATCAGGGGCCCTCCATCTGGGAGCAGAAATCAACCTGCATTTGTTCAGTTTGATTTCGATTAAAGAAAAAGTTGATAGATATGGCACGACTTCGTGAAAAAATATATTTTCCATGCCAATATACAAGAAATATCATAAATGCAGAGGCATGTAGATGTTTGAACCTACACAGTACTCACTACTACAATAAACCTAAGGTAGTTATATTTTTTCCCCTTTTCATGCATTAAATAATGGGAACAAAAAAATTTCCCTTCTCTATAGTCCATTTTCTTGTAGTTATATTTTTCTTGTGTTCTTATCAATCATCAAAGGAGACAGTATTGCAGGGAGACAAATTTATAGTGTGCCACCCTGCATTAATGAAAATTATGCACTTATAAAAGTAATGAATAAATAGATACACTTCTGCCAAATCTTATGTATAATATGCGCGCAAGAAGACTTGTATGTGGACGTGGCAATTTGACCTTACATGATTAATATATATCATTCAAAAATGACTCATATAAGATGGTATTTCAAAGTATAACAAAATAAACAAATGACGAAATTAATTCATCGAGTTCCTATCAAAGCTATTAGTAAAATAGATAGTAGCTTAATGAGGCTAAACACTGAAAAAAATGAAAATTAAGTGTTGAGAGATGAATATCATAAACACAGTAAGTGGTATGAAAGAAATTTCCAAAAAATCAATAAATGATTAATGAATCCGCGGTCCACCAAATTCATAATACTACACTAATTGGAGTGATGAACCTTATTTCATGCGAATGGCCCAGCTAGCCAATGCCTTGACGATGGCCCTGGGCTCCTTTTATGATTTGTCATTAGAAGGCTTTTACTAACTTACTTGTTTATTACGAAGCCTACCAAGCCCAAGAGTCCATTTTCTATTGAAGGCTAGTCCAATAGATACAAACAGGATAAATGACACAATGACTAATAATTACTATGAGTAAAAGTCGTATGCAGCTGATTTTATGGGAATTATCTGATTTTTTTAAGTATCAATATTTAAAGTGAGTTGTCAAGTATTTATTAGTTATTAATTATATTTAATAAAATTTTAAATATTTATTTTAAAATTAATTATTTAACAACTCATATTTAATACCATATCCATAAAGATATAATAACAATAATGATAATGTTAAAAAATTAGAGCCAAGAAAAAAAAAAAGACATTTTTATTTGTCCAATACGGTGACCGTATTACTTACTACTCTTATCTACCTATTGAAGACTTGAACTTTGTTGAATCAACGTCACGAACCAATCATTATTCAAAGTGCAATCAAGTTACTCTGGAGCATCTCGTTGGATATTTTACTTGTTTGTATATATATATATATATATATATATATATATATATATATATATATATATATATATATATATATATATATATATATATATATATATATATAAATAAGGGATGAACAACTTATACTGGTGTAAGACTTGATCACTCTTACACCACTCAATAACTTTTTATTGAATAACTTTCTTACAAAATCCACCGTTAAGTTGAAAGTTTCTATCATATAGATCATACCTATAAAATTTTACATTAATCCGAAATTGTTTTGTGACTCATTGATATACATCAAAATTAACGTAAATATAAACTATTAAAATATATGAAAATATGAACTATTTGATTATATTCTTATTGATATTCAATTTTTTTAAAATTTGACACAAATGATTTATATGATAGAAACTTTCAATCTAACGGTAGATTTTGTAAGAAAATTATTCAATAAAAAGTTATTGAGTGGTGTAAGAGTGATCAAGTCTTACACCGGTGTAAGTTGATCCCTCCCCTATATATATATATATATATATATATATATATATATATATATATATTCATTATTCTTCCTTGATAAAATTCAAGATGCACGTTTTTCTCCCCTTGAATCAAGCTCACCAACACAAGCGCCGTTCAATTCAACCGTATTCAAGTAACTCACTAATGCTTCAACCATATTCAAGTAACTCTCGAATACTTGGTTGATCTTTAAACAGAATCTGCAGATCAGATGGGTGCTAATTTTCGAGTGTATGTTTTTGAATTTGAATGCAGTAGAATGAATAATAATGTAGAAACGTTAGTTTTGACCTAAGCTGATGCGGAGTTTTCAAGGTAGCCCTCCAAAATTACCAGAACGCCCTTACTTTCTCAGTAGTTTTCTCACTTTCTGTGTCTATCCTCAGCACCGATTAAATTACTGAAATGTACACACTGCAGAGTACAACTTGCATTTGCTTTATCACTTCACTCTTCACAGTGGACCAATTAGCAGAACTGCTCCAACCAAGTAATAACCGGTTCAACCGGATTGAAACAATCCGTTGAATTATCTCAGATTTCATATCAACTAGATGTTTAACTGTATGTTATCTAAAATACGTGTGTTTGTGGATTTTTTGATACTATATTAACTCTTTTTTTTTAATAAAGCATTTTTAGTCTATTAAAATAAATTAGTCTGATTGTACCCAAAAAAAATATTCTGAATAATTGGATTTAATATATTTAATTGATATTACAACAATAAAATGATATATTAGTTGTAAGAGTTATATCACTTGTGATTATATGAAATATTTTTTTATTAAAAGCCTCCTTTAATAATATATATATATATATATAAATGTATATAGATTGGGGTACAGTTTTAAAGTTATTTTAAAATTAACCGTTCAAAATGAGTTAAAATCAGTTCAATTACTCAAAATTAAAAAATCTCACCAGTTTTGAAAATTTGTTGCAAAAAAAAAAAAAGAATTAAACAGAGACTGAGATGTCACGTTTTTTAATAGTCATGTTAATTTTAAGTTATATAACTTAAAATTATGGAAAAAAAAATTTTAAAAATGTTGTAAATATCTTATGCTCTTTTTATTTGTCTTTTTCATTTTGAAATTTTAAATATATATATATAATTTATTTAGTTTATTATAAATATATTTATGATATCATGAACTTCTCCAAGTCCAACCACAATCTCCTGCTCCGCAGAAAACAGGACCTCCTCACCACTTTCTCGAATCTTGACCGTTAATCAGATTACAACTTTTAATCCTGCTCATGCAGTGGTACAAGATGGAGTGCAATGGTATACTAGCCTCTACTTGATCATATCTAGGGAGATTTTGGCATCTCGTGTCTTTAAAATACACTGCTACATGCCATGGCCACCTCTGCAGAAATCTGAGAAAGAAATGAAAGAGTGGCACAGGACCCAATACTTTTCATTACAAAACAGAGACAGAGCTGAGAATATAAGACGAGAGAAGCTTGTCTAAGATTTTATTTCACCCTTCACTTGCACCTCAAGAATATCAAAAAGAAAAAACAAAATTCACAGTCCTAGGAAGGAGACCCACAAGAAATCAAGCTCATATGATATGATGATGACTATGATATCCTCGAAAGAAAAAAAAAGATCGAAAGTTTTAACTCCATCCAAGTTCCCAACCATTACCAGCTTTGAAGTTTGAGCTCGAAGTCCAACATTCCCAACTTGCATAGAGAAACACAAGCTCTTTAGATTTTTGGAGAGAGACAGATACAGAGAGAGAAAACTCTGGGGTGTATGTGTAACTGTGTAAGTCTGTGAGGATTGTTTTCTTGAGAAAAGGTTGCGGTGTGGGTTTGCGTGGTTAATATGAGTAATTGGTTGGGGTTCTCACTGACTCCACACTTGAGGATTGATGAAGAATTTGGGAGAGAAAACCAAGACCGTGGTGGAGGCTATCCTCATCCTCACTTGTCTGTCATGCCCTTGCGCTCTGATGGCTCACTTTGTGTTGCTGACCCCTTTAGGCACTCTGCTGGACCTGAAGGTATTGCATGCCATATTAGATTCGAATCGACCACACTGTCATATTTGAAATTAATCTTTCTTGTTCTTCATTTCCCTTGTATTTGCATTTCATGAACCTGTCTCTCTCAGTTTGAATGGAGCTTGTTATTGGGCCTCTGAGTCGATGCATAGTGTTCTTTATTTTGCTTGCTTACATCCGTTTGCATGTAGCCAAAACAGTCTTTTTTATGACTTTCTTTTCATTCTTTTCTGAAGTTTATTATTTTGCTATGAAATCGGTACTTTTACTGGATGTTTTTGGAATTAACAATAAAATTTGTATCTGGGTTTTGGTTTTCACATTCCATTGGTGGCTGCTATGTAGAATGGAGATATGATAATGCAATAGCTGGAGGAAATTCAAATGAAGAAGGTCCAAAGCTTGAAGACTTCTTGGGTTGCTACTCAAACTCGCCCCTTGCTGAAACCAAGGTCTTTTGCCAAGGCACCCAACACGACCAAAATCAAAACCAGACCAATATTTCCAAAATCAATGTGAATGTGACCCCAAGCTTTAGCACCAATACAGAGATTGAAACTAGGGAGAATCTCACAAACCCATCTTCCTTGCTCCATTCTTTCCATGCATATAATGATAACCAACATGCCCTAATTCCCAGCAATGGCATGTACAAGTCCTGGTTGGCCCAAACTCAGTTTTCTGATGGAAAACCTTCAAATGAGGCAAATGGGTGTAATTTCCAATCTCTGTCCTTGACTATGAGCCCCAGTGTACCAAATGGGGTTGGTGCAATTTCTCCTGTTCAAGTGGATGATGATACTCGCAAACGGTCGGCGGGAAAATCTCATGCTAGAGAACCCGTGCCTCGCAAATCTATTGATACTTTTGGGCAGAGAACATCTCAATACCGTGGTGTTACAAGGTAGGATTAATGGACTCTCTTGTTTATTAAATAGTATATAGCTGGATCTTTTGGGTTTTCATGTCTGAGAAAACTCAGCTCGCATTTTGTTGAATTTTTCTCTTTTCCATTTTGGGGTTCATGGATTTTGTTAGGCATAGATGGACTGGGAGATATGAGGCCCATTTGTGGGATAATAGTTGCAGAAAGGAAGGGCAAACAAGGAAAGGAAGGCAAGGTGAGAAAAAACATGCTTCTTTTTGGTTTGATGTCATTTACTGGGAAGGAAGCAAGTTTGGGAGCATTTTCAAGAACCAAACAAGCCCTTAACCTTTTGCGTGTAAATCCCTTTTTTTTCCTCTGTTGTTTTGAAAGAGAATATACTAACGGCCTGCTTCATGCACTGCTTGGATTCTTCTCCTTTCATGGATTCTTCAAATCTGTGCAGTTTACCTTGGTGAGTGACACTCCCACATGCATTGGCGTGTCTCTCTTTACTTCTTTACCATCTTTGTGAATCTTACTGTTTATCACTACAACGATCGCTGGTTAGATACGCCACTCGAATATGAAGCATTGAAAGGTGTGCTTGGTTTTGAAAATAATTGATTCCTTTTGGCAAATAATATCTATTATTATTAGGTGGTTATGATAAGGAAGAAAAAGCAGCAAGGGCTTATGACTTAGCCGCAATCAAGTATTGGGGTCCAACAACTCACATAAATTTCCCTGTAAGGTTTCTGTGACTTGCACTGTTTTGTTTCCAATGGAAAAAGTTGCCTTTGCTCTTACAAGAGTACAAAAAAGAAGAAAAAAAAAAAGGAGGAAATTGTATAAAGTCTTTCTTCTATATATTTAATTTATTTAGCTTGAACCGTTTCATCGTATATATATGTGATCACTCTACATGTCGACTGATTCTTAAATGCTCAGTTAAGCACTTATGAGAAGGAACTTGAAGAGATGAAGCACATGACCAGGCAAGAATTTGTCGCCAATTTAAGAAGGTACCCCTTAAATTATCCCCATGTGATCTTTAGTAAATTCTTTTTTTTTTCCCTCCTCTTCCTTTCCCCCCTCATTCAATATGGAAGGGATCGTCCTTTTTTGTTTCCCTTGGACAGGAAGAGCAGTGGATTTTCAAGAGGGGCATCTGTGTATAGAGGCGTGACAAGGTATGGCAAAAAGTGGTGTACTTCATCATTAATTTTAATAAAGTTTTCCATCAATTATTTACTGAAATTTCAGCTTTTTAATTAACTTGGGCAATTATTGGCAAACATTTATCCGTTTTGGCGTGTATCGATCATTTCAGACACCATCAACATGGAAGGTGGCAAGCACGGATCGGAAGGGTTGCAGGAAACAAGGACTTGTATCTTGGTACATTTAGTAAGTTTCTCGACCCTCCCTTTTCAGTTGCGTCTGTTTTAAGCTTCCTTTTTTCCCCTTTTTTATATTGTGTATTTCCTCCTTTACTCATGTATGATAGTGATATATAATATGTCTCAGTTCTAAACCATTTGATATGTCATATGTCTAGTTTTCATGTGAGTATCTTGATTAGTTTTTAGTATTTTTCCCTGTTGGTGATTTGCCCTCCATGGGTCATTCTATTTAGTTAAGCATACGTTTTTACCTGTTCCTAACTATGCTATAGGCACACAAGAAGAAGCAGCTGAAGCATATGATATAGCAGCGATCAAGTTCAGGGGCACAAGTGCTGTGACCAACTTCGACATAAGTAGGTATGACGTGAAGAGAATTTGCTCAAGCTCCACTCTCATTGCAGGAGACCTTGCAAAACGGTCTCCTAAAGACTCATCTCTTGCCACCACTGAGGACTTCAATTCGTGTGCTTCATCAACACCTTCTCAACCACCTCCATTGGCTATAACTAATGGTGAACACTCTGATGAACTGTCCAACATGGTGTGGAATGCCAACAGTGACGAGCAACCACAGAATGAGAGTGGAAATACCAACAATGTCTCTGAATCGTCACAGCATGTTTCATCAAGCAGCAAGAATGCGTTGAACCCGCAAAGCCCCAAGTGCTCTGCAGGACTACCCAATGAGTTTGGAGTCAGTGGAGCAGATTATGGTCATGGGTTCTTCACCCTTCAGGGACCAAAATATGATGATGGAAACAATGAAAATGATCACATGAACACCAACCGGCTTGGAAATTTGGGTTTGGTTCATCAAGTTCCTATGTTTGCTTTGTGGAATGAATGAGAGGAACAAGTTTTGAGATACAAAAATTAGCATGGGAAAGCTAATTAAGATTAGATGGCAGAATTATTGAATGATTATTGTAGTTTGGTATGGTAACTTGTTTTCTGTTGAAGAAGGGGATGTCAGAAGTGCTGATTCCTTCTGTGTTTAGTAGCTAGGGTACGTATTCTAACTTGCCAAATATGATACTTTGGTGAAAGAGGAAAATGTATTAAAACCAATCATAATTAAGGTTCGTACAACATCATGAAACATAGCAAATTACTGTTCATGGAAAAATATCATTTGGCAAGTTAGCATGGGTACTTTTTCTTTGACTACTCACAGATGGTGCCAATTTTATGTTTTTTTTAATTCCTTGTAAGGATATTGTCATTATTGAATCTTCATAGAAAGTTGGTTCAGTTTGTCATGCAAATAAAAATGACAATAAATTAATGGAAGATGGGGAAAGGAAACAGAGATACCTATGTCTTTTGCGATCAAGACAAACAAAAGAGACAAAGAAGACGAGGCATTTCCCTACTTAGCTTCATCACGATACTTTCAAGAACTTATTTAGCACTTGTTTAAAACAATCATCAGAGAAAAAGAAGTCTCTTATCTTACATCCGTCAAAGTATCAAACTACTTTTATGCCATATCTGTAAGCTTTTTTGGGGTTGGGGGGGGGGGGGGGGTTTGAAAATTAAACATGAGCTAGTTCATTTACTTATATAGCTTTGTCTCAAATTGTTGATATATTAGTTTACAAAGTTACATCTAAATCAATAATGAAAAAGTGATTATACGGACCCATTATTGTTAAATATAAAAAAAAATATAATAAACAATTACTAAGTTTAATTTGACCTTCTCTAGTTTCCAATTATCAATGTAAATTGATCTAAAACTTGAGTTGGATATAATCCTTTCAGCACTCTTTTTCTAAGTTATTTTGCATGAGTGTGTCAACAATCTGAATCAAGACTGGAAGAATACCTAGAGTACAGAGCACCAAACATGAGCCTATTAAGCGAAGAACATAAATTAGCAATCTACAAGTCATTGAAGTATTTATGCTCATGCAATTAGATCTCGAGCAAGACAAGTAGGGTCGAGTGGTCACCTATATAACTCTTCTTCCTGAATTCACATTTTCTTTTCTCTTTCTGATTATAATTTGGTTTTCTAACTAAATATTGTTAATTAAGAAAAAAAAACTACACATCTCTTTTAAATATTGTTCACTCTCTTTTAATTAACAATAGTTTTTCACTTAATTATCAGTATTTATTTAAGTGGATCAGATTTGAGACAATAAGAAAGAATAAAAGATTTGAGTTCCTTGTTGTGATGCTACTATCAACTTGTAGTCATTATAAAACAATAGTTTTCTGGGAATTTTGTTGAGAATTTTTTAATTAGGGCAACTTAGCATGTTAGGTTTTTCTTTGTTTCTTTTTGTAAAAAGCAATAGAAGGAGTTTTATCAGTTTAAACATTTTATTTTGAATTAAATTTTTGAGATAATGTGTATGAAAAAAATAATAATTAAATAAAATTTTTTAAGTGTTTAATTATATTCTATAAAATTAGTCTTTCATCTCTCCACAAAAAAATACATTAATTTACACTAAAAATAATTATAAAAAAACAGTGGGATATTCTTTCACCAAGTTCATCCAGAGAGACTGGAATGGTCAAAGAGGCGTCGATACTCGCTTGCTTGAATATGGATGAGCACGATGACTATGGTACGGCCCTGCAGTAGGGAATTTCCTGCTAAAATATACCGCTGGGTGTGGTCATACACTTACCCAAAAAGTCAAAGCAAAGAAACCTGTCTGAGTTAAAAGAGAGAAACTTTTAAGAGTTTGCACTGTATCATTTGGCATTTTATTTAATATTAAATATGTGTAAAATTATATAACTCATATTATAAATGGTTTATTTAATTACCTAAGAATTTTTTTAAAGATAAAGAGAATGAATTATTATGACTGAATGGGGAGGTGCCTTAAATTGCG
The DNA here is from genome assembly GCA_023212625.1 of Styphnolobium japonicum. Classification (NCBI taxonomy): domain Eukaryota; kingdom Viridiplantae; phylum Streptophyta; class Magnoliopsida; order Fabales; family Fabaceae; genus Styphnolobium; species Styphnolobium japonicum. Next base: position 3,377,338 of record JALBWW010000007.1, on the reverse strand, counting down.
TACCCTCTCTCACTTCATTCACTCATTTTGCTCTTTTATTATTAATTTATTATTGCAAAATACTACTTTGCACTGAACAATTTTAAACAACTAAACGGATTTTGAAACAGAAATTTCACATTTTCATTACTTGACTACATTTCTGATGAAAATTCAAATGCTTTGCTATATAATTGCAGTTATTTTTTCATGTGATATATATATTCGGATAATAACCATAAAGTGTGGTTCATTACTTTTATTTATTTTATATTATGATTCAATTTTATGCCATAAAGTTTAATAATTTACATTTTTTTGGATTGATATATAAAATTTAAATATATAATCTCTATCAAAATCTTAGTTAATTCTTACAATTTAATTAGCTAAGATCAAATAACATAATATGATAATTCAATCATCAATTAATTTTTATTGATAAAAATTGATTACATTTTTTGGTATGATAAAAAAATATTCAAAATATTTTTTAAAAAAATTATGCATAAAATTCTTCAATTTATTTAGTTAAAACTTAAATCCGATGTTCCAACTACCAAGTTAGCTGATTTATTAAATAGCTTCTATGGAAAAAAAAAAGTAATATTAATACAACAAGTTGTACGGATTTAGGGGCCTTGGGGGCTGGTTGCAGGGAGAAAATTTAGAGAGAGATTATGCGCAGAAGGGAAAATATATGGTGGCAGAGATGCCCATGAGACGCAAGAGCCACAGAAAAAGACACAACATGTACAGGACAAGATGCTTAAACATGCAGAGACATTTCTCCATCATTACCGCCCTATTTCAACCTGTTCACGTCTACACTATGTATGATGCAATCGGCAAATCCAATCGATACAATAGCTCCTGCCTTCTTTCTGCTACTACGCTTCAGCTTTCTAGCAAGTTCTTTATACTAGCTAGCTGATACTGCTATATATATAATATATATATAATTATTTCGGTAATTATTTTCTTTTTTTTAGAATATTAATATTTAAGATAATTTATCTAATATTTATTAGTCATTATTTATATTTAATAATTTTTTTAATATTTATTATAAAATTAACTTTTAATATATATATATATATATTGTTTAACTAGTTTTTAGGGTTTTGTGTAAGTAGGAATAGGATAAGAGCTGAGTTCAGAGATTGCATGGCTTGGATGCTGGCGTGACAGTTTGAGCTTTTTTCCATCTATAGGTATTTCTTCTGTGTGTCTTTAATTTGATGGCTGTGATATGTTATGGGTGGACATAGACAGGTCATGGCTCTACTCTACCAACAACAGCCTATGCATGCGTCCTGCTATTGCATTCCCACCAGCCTTCTAATACTTTGACTTCAGGGAAGTACTCTGGCGTTTGAGTTCAACACTTCAACTATGCCTAATGCAAGTCAAATCCAATGAAATTAAGCATTTTTTTGGGTGAATCAATCGAAAGCTTTGTAGAATTGCGATGGTATTCTGCTCAGAATCAACCTGGATTTAGAATCAAAACTAAATATTTTAGCTAGTTACAAATATAAAATTGTTATATACATGTGGTATATTCCGATATCAATATACAATCCAAGAAAATTATTACTTTTATACATATTTTATCTGTGTTATGTATATCAAAATTTTGAACAAAAATTAATTCAAATAGTATATTATAATAATTTTAACATATAATTAAATTTTAAAAAAATGCCATTCATTTTGGCTAACTTTGTGTAATATATAGATACTGCATTACAAATTTACAAGTGCCTATCAAAAACTGATTTTTTTTCTTTTTGATAATAAAAACTGTGTTTCAAAATGAGTTCATAAAGATAGTTTGTGGAATACTTGTAAAAATAATTAAGTTAATATTATTGTTGTCAGGGTCAGACTAGTTAAGAATTTCTGATTAGGGGGCCATTTAATAATTTTATTCTTTTGAGGGGCTAAACATAATATTATAAAAAAAATTTCAAATATTTTAAGAAAATTCAAAAAAAAATTCAAGAGAGATTTAAGGACAAATTTCATCCCCTGCCAATCCTCACTAAGCCTCCGCGACTGATTGTTATAACATATTATATCAAGTACCTATTTAAGAGGATAATCATATTATATCATAGTCATGGATGACTCAATTCCTAAATGGTATGGACTATATACGGTGGTATAGATATAGGGACCCGGACACCCTCATTGGGGCCATTCCTCAAAATGGCCACCTGGGGTGCCCTGTAGCAAGCAGCTGAAGTTGCTCACTGTAAGCAATGTAGCCTCAATTTCCAAGGCTTTGGCACGTATGCATAGTTACATACACACCCGTTCTTCAGTTCAGTGAATTCAGCCTCCTCAAACTCAAAACCTTCGCTATTTCTAATGATCTTTTTTCTTTTAAGAAAACAAAATGATAATGAAGCAAGGCAAAAACGATGGGACCGGGTGCAATAAACAATGGAGCCCCTTTTTTTCCACAATGGGACGAATGTCGCTTTTTCTTTTGGCCCATGCATTCATGATTCACCACTTCTTTTCCCTTCATTCATTCACATTCACACAGCCTCACTCTGTCTCAACAATTCCAACATACCACCTTCTGTCCCTGCATCAGTCTCAAAATTACTACATTGCCATTGAAAGAACATTTTCACAATAATGACTTGTTGATGGGACAAAAAATTAACTACTGTAACCTGTTGCATAGGCATACGCATAGGCATTAGAGCAACGAGCAATAGGACAATTGGTGCTGACATTTTTGGGACAATGCTGTTAAAAGGCACTGCGTTGCTGCGGCTGGGGACCTGGACCGGGCAACATGCTTCTTGCTCTTTTATTTGAGAAATTCTTAGGTGCTCATTAATTTGTAATTATTAAATTTAATTGTGATATATAATTATGTTGTTTCATGTGTTATATTTTTAATAGAGTTGTGTATTATTCTGAAAGTATATAAGAATCTATCCCCTAATACCTCTCGACTCTCAAATCTCAACTATGCAAGCTTGTCTCTTACGCGTGGTTAAATTGGTCATTTCAACTAAACTATTATAAGTCAAAAGAGTGAAGTCCGCCTCTCCATAAGGATCTCTTATTTTAATAGTAGTTCAAAGTTGAAAGATCAAACTTCAAACTTCAAACTTCAAAGAGTGGGGATTATAAGTAGGACCAAACCAAATGGAGGTGACACGTAGTATTATAAAGGACTTTGGTTGATTAATCATTAATCCCATGTAGTATTATAAGAAGTTTTTTTGACAGTGATCCCATGTAGTATTATAAGAAGTTATCACCAGGTACTTGTTTATATTATAACATAAATGCTATAAACAATTACTTGGTCATAATTCTTCTAGTTTAAAATCAATTTCTATGGCTAAAAGTACATTTATTTGAAAAAAGATAAGAAAATTTTAGCTTCCTGTCTGTTTAAAATTGTTATGTAATACTTCCACAGTTTTGTGCATTAATTGGAGAAAAAGAAATTTTGTTTTCTAGAAGAAAAAAAGGCTTTTCTTCTTCTGTACAAAAATATAAGTGAGAACCACTACGCCAAATGCTCTACAGTATTTAGTATAATTAATAATTTTGAATTTGGTAGCCGTCTTATTTAGCATGAAACTTTAGATTAAAGAATGGATCAAAATCAATATTGTAGAACTATATATCAGAGAAGAGAAATAATGATAGTCATACATACATATTTATATTCACAATTTTTTCATACATTTTTTCGTCAAAATTATATATGCAATATTTTCTTAAAAATTTAGATTCTATGTATATACTCACATGTATTTGTAACTATTATTTTTAAAAATAGTTAAACTAGTAACATTAGCAGCCATGTCATGCCACACATAGTTTGGTAATTTTGTTTCCTGTCAATTTTTGTGTGTTGCATATATATATTTCTTTTGCTATTTTCTAATCCATGTAATTAGTATTTATTTTTCATATCTAACATATCATACAACTCACCATCTTTTTTATCGATAGTATTTAGTCATTTACTATATTGTTGAGTACAAAGTTTAATGAAAGAGATGGACCGTATTATTTGTATACATATGAGTGCTGCAATGTAGGCTTAACCGCAAGTCCAGATAAAACTCAAATCCTATCAGCTCAATTACAATGGTTTCAGCCCAGACTCCAGTACAGTCCAATACGCGACTTGGGCTGGTTAGATTATCGGCCATGAGGCCGAGTCCAGTGTAATAACAGCAGTAAAAACGGAGAAGACTCGAAACTCAAACATCAGAAACGCAAACAGTTCAGTCTCATCACGTTCTCAAAGAAGAAAAAAGAAAAAGAAAATAATGTTACCTGCGCGTACATTATTGATTATACACACTCTTTACACAAAATTTTGTTCAGGCAAAAAAAAAAAAAATTTGTATTAATTAAAAATTAGTCGATAAATCAGAAGTATGTGTGTAAAGAGTGTGTAAATATTGTGTATAGGGTTTTGGTCCCATGAGCGTGTGTTTTTAAATTTAGAGTAAACACTCATTTTAATTATTTAAAAATATATATAATATCATATTGGGAGTATATCTAGTGAGAGGAGTGATTTATTGTAAGAGTGAGATGAGCAAATCTTAACCATTGGATCATCAATGTATGATCAAGATAAAAACATAAAGTGATGTGACTTTTTTAAGTGGTCATATGACATTTAAGTAACTTTTAATCTTAACTATACATGGATGATCTAATGGTTAAGATTTGTTCCTTTTATTCTCACAATAAACCACTCATCGCACTAGATATGCCCCCATATCATATTAGTCTTCTGTTTATCAATGAGTTATTTAATGATAATTAATGTCATCATTGTCATTTAGGGATGTCAATTTCTACTCGTATATGGGGATCCCCCGCGGGGACTGCCCCATTCGGGGCCCCGCAAGTGGGGAATTTTTCTCCTGCAGGGATAGGGATGGGGGACAAAATCCCCCCGAAGGTAATTTGGGAATGGGGACGGGGATCATACCCCCCGCCCCACGGGGTCCCCGCCCCGAGTAGAGTACATATATACCCCTTATTATGTGTACTATATATCATAAATACTAATAATATTTTAATCTTTTCATATTTTTTATTTAATTTGAATATTGTGATTGTATTATTTCAGTTTGAACTTGTTATGATTTAACTTTAAATTTAATAATTTAATTATATATATATTTTTAAAAATTTATTAGGTTTTAATTTGTAATTGTTTTATTTTTTTATGAACTTTTGATATCCCAGTGGGGATCCGCGGGGATGGGGATGGGGGAGGAATGCTCCCTGAGACGGGGATTGGGGACAGGGACGGGGGGAAATTTGGGAGGCGGGGACGGGGACGGGGAAAGTACTCCCCGCCCCCGCCCCGTCCCATTGACATCCCTATTTATCATTCTTAAAGGACTAATTTAATAGTAAAAATGTGACATTAAAGAATTAATTTGATGTTATATATATTTTAAAAAGATTAACTTGATGTATTTATAAATGGAGGATCGATATAATGTTACATATATATTTAAAGAATTAAAACAGATATTTATAGCTAAATTTTAGAAAGTTGTTTATTTTTTGTTATCAAATATTTTAAAAAATATTGCTAAAGAATGAAACATAAACCCAAATAAGTCTTTCTCAATCTCAACAGAACTATACAAAGAGTGAAGTTAACAAATCAAATATATAGGAGAAGAGTTGTGTGTGCAAAAAGCAAATATGTGAAAAAGCTTAGAAGACAAACCTACTACAATGAGAGAGAGAGAGAGAGCCTTAGCAAAAATTAATACGAAAAAAAGATTGGGAAGAAAAGTAAATTAGCAACTGTCTTCCTCCTCTTCAAAAAAAAAGTCTTCCTCCAAGGCTTGGTTCACCTTTCTTTCTGTCATTTTTTAAAAATCCACCAATGAAAGTGCATAATGTGTATGCATGATAAAACAAATATTAAGAGATTACTGTTTTTGAGAGAAAAGAAGTTAGAAAGTGAAAATAGTAAGATCCATCCAAGAGATCACTTAGCAAACAATCTTTAGCTAGACATAATACATTTTGAGGAAAGGAGAGTTGATATAATATCTTAATAAATTTAATATTTAAGATGAATTATTAATTATTTATTGATAATTAATTTTATAATAAATATTTAAAATTTTATTAAATATAAATAATAACTAATGTTTAACAATTTAATTTATTTAAGTATTAGTAAAAAGAAAAATATCAGAATAACCCCTCTTATAAATGTAAACATGAATAGAGAAAAAGAAACGAAGGGCACTACGGTCTGTTTGGTTGAGGAGATTTTGAGTGAAAAAAATATAAGAGAGGAGAAAATAAATAGAAAACTCCTTTTTCTCCTGTTTGGTAACGAGAAGAAAATGCTGGAGATCAGTGATGTCTGGACCGGACCGGACCGGCCGGTTGGACCGGTTGGACCGTAAATCGGGTTCTCATCCGGTTTTGGTTCAATGCCAGAACCGGATTCATGGTTGGACCGGGTTGGACCGGATTGAACCAGTCAAAACCGGGCAAAACCGATCAAAATCGGGTAAAACCGGGTTGAACCAGGTTAAACCGGTCATCTTTATTTTTATTTTTTAATTTTTTTAATTTTTTTTAATTTCTCAATCACTTAACTACTCAACTGAGAGTGATATAAGGCTTAATAATTAAAACCCCAAAACCTTATTATGTATTTTATTATTAATAATATGTGTTATGAGTCATGCATATATATATTTATTTATTTATTTATTTAAAATATAATTATGACGTCGTTATTTCGGCCAGGGCGGTTGAGCAGGTTGAGCACCATTAGCACTGAAGAAAATTTTTTAAATCCGACTTTCACAACATTGCTGGAGATGGAAATTAGCAGAGAAAATCAAGCGTGGGACCCATGTCAAAATTTTCTCCTCTTCCATGCGAAGAAAACTAGAGAAAAAGAGAAAAGGAGTTTGTCTTTCCCCAACTGCACCTTACAACCACCATGGCAGCAACGAGCTTGGATCTGTAGTTTGAGTTTGACTAATCGGAAGAAGAAGAGGAAGAGAGGGACAACCTAGGATTGGGATTTTACTAGAATGCGATGGGGAAGTCAGAGAGGAAAAGCAAAAGGAAAGTGCAAAAGATGCAGAGCTTGGTGATGCCATAGACAGCACCAGAGAGAGAGAGGAAGTGAAAACGCTACTTGGGTTATGTTCTATTATGTTATGCATCAGGTACTAATTTCAGATAAATTAAATGATGGTGTAATTTTTCTTATAATAAAAATAAATCAAAAATAAAGTCTAATAATTTTATTTGAGAGTTTGAGTTTTTTGCTTTGCTTTGGTGGGTAAATACCAAATTTTATGGTTGTGTTTACTGTTAATGAAACTGAAGAGTTTTAATGTTATTATTAATTAATTAATAATGAGTAAAGTTTAGTGGCTAATTAATCAAGGGGTGTTAGTTGCTCTGTGAAACTTCTGTCCACGTGGCAGGCTTTGATTGAAGTGAAGGAGAGAACGGTGTGAGATCTTTTGTTATGGGATAGTGTTAAGGGAAAAATTATAATTATATATATTTATATATTTTTTTCTTTATTTTTTTTCAAATAAAAGAAAACTCAATCACTTATTTTTTTTCCTCTGTTTTTCTCGTCAACCCAATTAGTAAAGAGGAGAAAAAAATTCTTGTTATTTTTTTTCTTCTCCTTTTATTTTTGCTATTTTTTTCTCTCTCCAATACCAAACAAGTGAAGGAATACTTTGTTTTGTAATAAAATAAAATAAACTCAATCGCAGTTGAGGTTTGTGGTTCCACTAATGGCTGTAATATTTTGGGTTAAATCAAGGATCTCATGAACCCAACCCAAGACCATCTCAAGTCTCAGGTCTCAAGTCTCAACATCACACCCACCCAAGACCATTAAACCAAAAGGGTCCCACACAATCAAACAGTGCCTCACAAAAGAAGGCCTCTCTCTCTCTCTCTCTCTCTAACTCCCTGTTTCTTCGTGAGTCATGACAGACAGGTCCGAAGATTCCATCTAGCAACCTCATCACTCGCCTAAATTAGCCCAACCGTTGAACCCCGCGTACACACTTTTTCTCTCTTGTTATTTTCTCTCTCTCTCTCTCTCTCTCTCTCGTTCTTTGCAATCGCCTTCCCATTTCTGAGAAGGTGGGAGAGAAAAGAGACACCAGAGGAATTCAATTCACCTCTCATTCCATCCCTCAACCACCTTCATCTCTTCGTCCTCGTAATCATGATGGGACAGTAACTTCACAGACTAAGACCCACAACGACGAACGGTGTTGCTGCTCATTGGCTCCCATTTCTTCAGATTCATCCAGATTCCAAGCGTTTCCCCAGCACCATACCCACTCCACCCATTTCTTTCTTCTTCTCATAAACCGACCCCCCCCCCCATTTTATTTTTCTGTTTCGGAAGCACAAAACCCTAGAGAGCAAACATTTGGGGTTTGTTCGTTCAAGGCTGAAGAACAAGAAAAGCAAAGATTTTGAGCCGAACCCATTTCGATTCGTTTCTTTGGGTGGCGGAATAAGGAAGAAGGAAACAAAAGGGGGGTAGATGCGGAAAACCCCCCTGGAACTGGAAGCCCTGATCCAAATACGAGTTGTTCTTGTTCTTGAAAATCGGAACCCTTTGATCGCTCTTTCATGGATTCAACATTCTCCACCTTGGGTTTTGTGATTTTTGGTATTTCTATTACCTTTTACGCTCTTCTTGTCCAATCCCAGATACAAGATGGTAGGAGTGCTGAATCTTCCCCTGCATTTAAGGTGCAGCCACCGCCTCCACCACCACCACCACCTCCGCCGCCGCCTCCTCCTCCGCCACCACCCACACCTCCGGGCGTTGATTCCATTCCCCCGCGCGGATCGCCGCCACGTGCGCCACCGCCGCGTCGTGCTCCCCCGAACCAGCTGGTCAAGAATAAACCGAAGACGAAAAGATCACCTTCTTCACCCCCTAATCATCGCCGCCCGAGGCATTGGCCACCGCCACCGGCGCCCCGGATGAATGCAGGGAAGAAGGTTGGGCTCTTGTTTGTGGGCATTGCGGCGATCATGCAGATTGGTATGGTTGGATTCTTGGTATTCAAGAGAAGGCAGCTTTTGAAGACGAATGACAGATATGAGACTTGTTCTTGAAAATTTTCTGTGCGAGTTTTCTTATCCATTCATTTTAGTTTGGTGGGTTGAAATTCTTTGCTGAACACCTAATTTTGCATTGGCCGAGATTCTCCAGTGTCTGGGAACAACATCGAAAAGCAAGGATGGGAAGACATGCATTGTGGAATGATTGGAACATAAATTTTGCATGGATGCCCTCATTTCGGCCCTCGGCGTTATTCTGTATATTGGTATTGGTAGTTGACGTTTTCTTCGTGTTTCATGTTACTCTCCCAATTTCCATTACATTGCTTATAATTAAAAGAAGCCCCTTGTTCCTCTTTGGTTTTCTTTTTTCTTTTATTGTAATTTTGCTCTAACATGTTCAATGTACAATGATGTTAGGAATCTTTGAAGGATTAACAATGACAATATCTGATATTCTTTTTTTTGTTTTCCCAATTTATGTCAAAAGTTCGCTTTGTTTTTTTTTATTGTGTTGTTCAGTATTGGCTTATGTTGTGCCTAGTGGTTTGATATATCTGCTTCTAATATTACATTACAACTGTTGTGATTAATTGTTCTGTTGTTGCTTCAAGTGGAATCTGTTTGCTAATGTTTAGCTCACTCTAAAACGACTACTTTTTCTTCTTTTTTGGGTAATAGATGGATATGATGTTCTGCTTTGCTATCGAAAAAGAATGAACTGTCTGACTGGCAGCAAGGGGATTAAATTCAACCTTTATGGAGTGGAAACCTCCACATGGAGTATTATGAATGCTTCGAGGTTATTCACAATTTTCATTTTGAATTGGGCTTGTTTGTACCTTTGGAGACTGCTATCTATAGGATTGTCTTTCTAGATGGGGGTTTTGAAGGAAACTTGTTATTTATTTCCATTAATATGTTTAATTTTAACTTTGAACAATGATTTAGATGTGTAGTATCATCTTTTAGTTCTTATATTCTCTTAGAAGCAGTAGGAAGTTGGCATTATTCTGTTCATTTGATTTTTCTCCTCTTTTCTTCAGATCTTAAGAAATCCACCTCCTTCATGGAAATATGGTGGATTTCGAAGCTGATAAAGTGTAACCATGTATTTAAACTTGCTTGGCATATGGCATTTGGTAGTAACATTCTCTGTTTAAGCCGTTAGTTATTGTTGTTATACGGATGGTGAATGCTGAAGAATGCATATTTACTGTGCCAGTCTTCGTGTCATGACTTTTTTCCATAAACATTAATTTTCTCTTCTGATTTTGCTGCTTTATCAATTGGATTTTTTTGTGTGTGTGGATAAATGTCTGGCTTGTATTTGGAGAGTCAATTTATTTATGGCTGCGTTGGGTCATTAATGTTGAGTTTGCTGATTAGAGACTTCGCTATTGCTCTTCTCTCTCATACATACATACATACATATATATACATACATACATATATATATATATATATATATATATATATATATATAGCTTAATTCCAATGTTGATGCGTCACGTATGATTCGTTCAACTTTGTGAAGAACACATTCAAACTTTATCATTGCACAAACAATATTTTTTTAGGAATTATTATGGTATTTTGATGAGTTTGGTATTTATGATGAGTTGTCAATTATTTATTAATTGTTGCTTTTACAATAAATGTTTGAAAGTTTTTTAAATATAAATAACAACTAATGAATGTTAAATAACTTATTTTGAGTACCGGTACCCTAAAAAAAGATAGGTACCCGTATCCTGGGAGATATATTGGTTAGGTTCTGAGTTTGTTGTTAATTGGACTTAAACTGAGTAGGTTGAGTTACTGAGTTTGTTGTTCAAGGGACTTCAATTGAGTAGGTTATTTGTTGGAAAAAATATAGGCAAGTCTGGTTTGGTATTCTTCATTTCATACGTTTCTTGCTGACTCTGCCGACCGTCTTTATGGTGTAAAACTGTAAATGCATGGTCTGATTTTAGAGAAGATGAAAGCTCTGAACAATAGTTGGTATAAATATATTTTGGTAGTAGTTGGGATCAAGAGATTGAGTTATATTGGCATTCTGTAAAGTATGTTATGCCAAATTTGATTTTCAAACTTAATACTCAAATGTTAGGAAGCACGATACTTTAAAATAGTTAAGAATGGCAATGGAACAAGACAAGACGGGGCGGGTAGTAGGTTCCCGTCCCCTGTTCTGCGGATGAATATCCACCTCCATTCTCGCTTCATATCTGTATGAGTACCTATCTCCAATTTTTTTTGCGGGGAGATGGGGGTACCTATGGGTATCCATGGATATCCACCTCCATTCTCGCTTCATATCTGTATGAGTACTTATCTCTAATTTTTTTTGCGGGGAGATGGGGGTACCTATGGGTATCTATGGATACTCATTACATCATTAAAAATTCTAAATTTTTTATTAAGAAAACAAATAAATGAAACAATCTCTAATATCACAATTTCTAATAATTTGTCAACTATAAACTAAATTAGTTCAACAACTTTAAATACTTAAAATTAAAATAACAATACAATTTTCTTAAAGTAGATTTTAAAAGTTAAATTCCAACACAATCTAGCAATATCATGACAATCCAACACCATTAAAATACTAAAAATTCAAACACTAAATCTAGTCATCACAATTAGTATCAAAATCAAAGCACTAATTAGGAGTATTTTAATAATTTCATATATCGTGTAGCCGTGGGACGGGGAAAACAGCCCCTGCCCTTGTCCCATTTAATATACGAGTGTTAAAAATCCTCACTCACGCTGGGAAAAAATTATCCTCCAAAACTCGTCCCGCGACGGGTATTACCCGCGGGTACTTGTTGGGACAAATAAAATTGTCATGCCTATCTGTAGTATCCATGTTTAATATGTATCTGTATTAGATATTGGTATCTGATGCTGGATACTTTAAATATATTTTATATTTTATATTTTTTGTATTAATATAAGTGAGATATTATAAAAATTTGATAAATTATAATTTTTTATTGTTTTTGCAGTGATTAGTATTAAAAATAAAATTCTTTTTTCTATTTTTTTAATTATGAAATGATTTCACTTTATTTTTAATTTATGATATGTTATGATGATTATATATATATATTTAATATTTTATAAAATAATATTTATAATTTTTTATATATATTATGTTGTATCTTTTCATACTCATATCTTAATTTTTTTAAATATGACGTATTTCGAAATCTAGTTCTGTGAAAACTATAGAGTAGTTTTCTTTCGTAAGCTTGATGTCCTGGAACTGCCAACGCAATAAATTTCTTGTTGAATTTGTTACATGCTGTCCGTGAGAAAGGGATTGTACAGAACAAAGATGTTAAGGTATTTATTTTGACCCATCTATTTGAAGTGCTTTCAAGACATTTTACGAATACTTTTCAAGAACTGAAAAGGTATTCGTTTAAAAGTAAACCAAAATAATTTGTTTTTATTTCAAGTTTCAATATAAATCATAGGAAAAGTCATGCTTAGAGAGCTATTTATTACCATTTTTTCTTTGTATGGTATGATATGATCACCTAGTCTATTCCAAGCATTATAGACTTTTGACTTGCGGAGCTATTATTGGTGATAAGTTCTACATGCTCCATCAAGTGAGTTAACTTCACTTCTGCCAATATAGGAAAATAAATTCTTACATTACATACTGTTGCGGTTCAAATTATTATTAAATTAGTTGATTATATTAAGTATGATTATGGCTTAATACACGAGTAATTTAAAATTTCTTATACAACAGTGATCTATTATATCCCAAAATTTGATTGTATACGTGAGGGGTCTTGCTATTGTTTACCCTTAGCAGTCTAGAACACAAGTAAACAGCTAAAAATTATATGATGGAAAGAATGAAAATTTAGTTACACTTTGTATAAATTGATTTAAAAATGAGATGCATTTGATTTTATTTTTCATCCTTAGTACTTTTTTTTGGGGGGGGGGGTGTTTACCATGTATATAAGCCATGTTTACCACAGGAAACAAAAAAATATAACACGTCGTCCAACTATGTTACATTTTGTTTGGAACATCCTGCCATTTTGGGGTTTACCATATAAGCCATGTTTAAACTAAGTTTAGACAAATTATGTACACTAAGTCAATAAACAATTAACACGTTATCATTTTAAATATAAATTAATTAGGTGGTAAATTTTTTTATGTAATTATTTAATATAAAATAAAAATATATTAGTTATTTATTGACTTAGTATACACAATTTGTGGATATTATATCTACACAAGAATCTCTCTCGATTAATATTTGTTTGAATAAATACTTATTTTAATTTTCTAAATATATATATATATATAATATTATATTAGTCCTTCATTTATGAGTGACATCAAATTAGTCTTTCAATGATAATTGATACTATTAATTTCTTCTTTTAAAAATCAATTTAATGTTATTTTAAAGACTAATTCAATGACAAAATGTAACATTTAAGAATTAATTTAATTTTCATATATTTTTAAAAGACTAATTTAATATATTTATAAATAAAAGAATAAATATAATGTCTTATGTATCTTTAATAATCGTGTTTACCCTCTCTGTTTCTACATGAAAAATTTACTACCTGAATTCCACAAAGCCCAAGTCGCAGCATGAAGACGACTCATGATTATAACATGATCATGTGGCCCAAAGTTTTAACAAGAAATACAGTCCAATTTTGTAGGGCTTAAAGACAAGTAACAAAACGCATTACAAATAAATAAACCCAGTAGCCTTCACGAATAACGATCCATGTGCTGCGTGTGTGCATTTCAGTCCACGAGAAGATTAGGACTTAGATAGGCACATTTACTACAAAATGGTTCAATAAACCTATCTTGGCTAGGATTTTCCACACAAGCTTACCCTAACTAATGGAACAATAAGCCCAGCATCATTTGATGGCATATCTGTGATTATAACTATTAATTTATGTTTAAATAAAAATTTTAAATAAGTAGTTATTTGAGTAGATTTATTAAATTATTTATATTATGTGTAATTTAAAATAAACTAAATATTTAAATAAAAACTTCAAAAAATACATATGCAAGAATTAAAGGTTAATTTATTTATAAAATTATTATAAAAACTTAAAACTGTTTTTAACTTTCGTAAAAATTTATTTTCACAAGTTTTAATTTGTAATTTATAAAAATAAACTTAAAACTGTTTATATAAATTTCAAGAGTTATTTTAATAAATTTATTTAAAATAAAAAAGTTAAATTAGTATTTATTATAATAAATAAATTTAAATAAGATAAACTAATCAGAACGAGTTCTTAATCCTTTTTAAGCAACGCACTACTTACACAATCATAATAAAGTTGGCTTTACATGTTTAACCTGCGAGTTTTGAACTTTTTATTATTAAGACTAACGTATTAACAGGCACTTACAGTTGTTGTTTATTTAAAAATAATTTTTAAATATTTATAATTGGTTATAATTTTACAATTTTACCTCTTTTTTAATTTGAATTTAATAAATAAAGATGGTTTTTATAATTGGACACCAAATAGGGGAATCCCCTTTATAATAGTATAGATTATATCCATTAAGATCCTTCAAATATCGATTCACTTAACAAATAGCCAACCGACCCGAACGTTTCTGTCGTGCTACAATCATTACATTTGAAATATATTAAAAAATGACAGATTTAGTCTTATTGTTCATTACTTCATTTATAAAAGGTGGGACATTGACAAAAAATAGAAGGTAGGATGAGCAAGAAGCTGACTTACGACGCCAAAATTTTAAATTTTAAGAGACCTCAAATTAATAATTATAATCACTCAATGGTTTAAATAAGATTAATTTCAAATTTTCAGAACACCTCTGATGTAAACCACAAAAATAAAAGGTGGGTAGGAAAGAATTTAAAATAACCCCCGGATAAATAGTACAATTGGCGCATAGTACCCTTCTGTTGTGAATTTTTTCTTTGTTAAATTACTTAGAAGAACTCCAAGACTGCATACAGCATACGCTTTCACTCCCTAGATTGTATTGAATGTGATCTTATACAACAATGCGGTGAGGTCATAAAGGATGCGGATAGATTACCGCTTACCCCATGTCGGTTGCCATGGGAAGTCAGGGCAATGAAACAAAGCAGAATCTAGAAATTCAATGAATGAACAATGAGCAGCTGGTTGCAAAGTTTGAAACTTTGATGATGGTAAATCTCAAGTCTCTCTACTATAGTCCATTGGATGAGTAGCAGATAATTTTGTTGTGGGAAAGTGTCCCTCCTACTCTAGTCCTACGATGCAAATATTCATTGCACATGTTTTCTGCTGGTCCATACACATTACACAAGTTCAGAATAAGAAAAGCATCAGAGATAATTTGAATTGTCCTTGCTACCACCCATTAAAAAGCATTACTGCAGAGCAATTTAATATGCTTTCCAGTCAAACAACGAAGTGTGCAAATCAGAGACATGTTTTCTACTTTT
Organism: Styphnolobium japonicum; assembly: GCA_023212625.1. Lineage (NCBI taxonomy): Eukaryota > Viridiplantae > Streptophyta > Magnoliopsida > Fabales > Fabaceae > Styphnolobium > Styphnolobium japonicum. Next base: position 3,361,740 of record JALBWW010000007.1, on the reverse strand, counting down.
CTTCAAGGGGAAGAAAGACATATAAAATATCAAGAAAAGCAAAGACACAAATCCTACTGTGGTCCCCTACACAACAAAATAAGACATTAAGACCACACCTTTTGCAAAAGAAAGGCACCCCAGCCACAAAACCTTGATATCTTTATCACCAAGTATCTCTTGGCCGTATCCACTATCACATAATCAAAAACGTCATTCATCTGCCAAGGACAAAGGAGACTAAATAAGTATAAATAATTTAGAGGTAAAAAGTGGAATATTAAAAAAGGTACGATAAAATGAAGCAGGAAGCAAGATCATCACCAGTGGGGATTGTGGAGTTGGAAGCAAGATCAAGCCAGGAATCTGTGTTCTTTGGGGGCCACTCCCTAAAGAAGTGGTGAAGGGGTCTCTGGGTTGTCTCAGTTTCTTTCTCACTTTCGATTGGCCTCGTTGATTTGAAGTCAGTACCCAAAACAAAGCAATGTTGCTCTTGCTGTCTTGGGTTATCATTGATGTTTTGGAAGTGGGCGTTTGAATAGGACTTATAGGAGCTCATTGATAATTGTTGATATGAGTCAGGATAGCTCCTAGCTGATCCTGAAGCTTCTGGGAAGAAAGCTCGCTCATCCACACCCTCCCTCATTCCATGAATATGCCTGCTGGCAAGAATCAAGTTGAACTCACCAAATAAGAGAAAGAACAAAACGAGAAAAAGTAGTCATTTTTTTTGTTTTGTTTTGTTTTCTACATACCTATAATCCTTTTCATCCTGAGAATAAGATCCGGAGTCTATAAATAGCTGGTGGGTAGTGGCATCTTGAGGTGGAAAATCAGAATCAGGGGGTCTAGAAGAGGTTGATTGGGTGTAAAAGAAGGGATTTAGAGAAGTATTTTGGTAAGAATGGGAAAAGGGCTGAGACTCGGAGGCCATAGATGAGGGCAATGGAGAGAAAGGGAAAGAAGAGGCTGAAGGTATGTTGGGGTTGCTCAGGGAAAGGTTTCTGTTAAAAGATGGGATTGCTTGGGAGGTGTTTGTGGCGGTGCTTGTTGTTGAAGAAACTTCCACAGGCTTTCTTGAACGGTTTCTGCCTCTGTGCATGTGTCTTTCACAGTACTTTGAGTCTGGATATGCTTCCTTTGAACATCTCCATTTCTTGCCATCTGTTCTTCTGCACCTTCCTGGCTCTGGGTCTACTTTTCTGCCAAAACCCATTTCAAAACATCCCCACCCAACTGCAGCCAGAGTTATGACAAACCAGGCTCCAATTTTTATTTGTCCCTCTTTAAAAAGTAGACATATAATAATAACCGAGAATATATATATATATATATATATATATATATATATATATATATAAAATTAACCATGAGCTTAAAACAATAGAAATATGCTAGCTTTACACTTACTGGGATGATGTGGTAAGAGTCTTGAAGATATTGAAGAGTCTAGACTTCTTTTGATAGAGTAGATGATATCTGGCGGGATGGGCGTTCCAGTGACCATGTATTTAAAAATAAGAGCTTGTTGTTCAAGTTCTTGCCACTGAGTTGCTGTGAAAGGAGACCTATTTCTTGCACTCGCACTCGCACTCATCATTTTTGAGACAACAGGGAAGAGTATGTGTTTTTCTAAATATTATGAAGAACAACAAAATAGATTTCAAAGACTGAAAGAAAGAGGGTAAACTCTAGGTGGGCTGTTGATAGTTTTGAAGGGTATATTTTGGGGGTCAATGGTTGCAGAATCTTCTGTGCATGGATAATACTAATGGCTCTGATGATACTTCTGGCTTTCTGCCACCTCCTCTTAATGTGCTGGATGGGCGAGTGAGTGAGTCTGCTCTTATAATGACTGCACCTCTGTTGCTTCTGTTTTTGCTCTGCAGCTGCCTTTGTTGCTGCCCTTGTCTCTGACATCTTTACAGAAATTCATAAACAAATGTACAAAGCAAAGAAGCAAAAATAAAAGCAAAGAAGAAAAATTAAATTCAAATGCATGTTAGTCCATGCACCTTTGGTTTTGCTGTCTCCACATCAGTCCTGGAAAATAGTGCCATCTGATTATGTAAAGTGTAAGCTGCTAAGCAGTAGTGGCTATAGCAATCTCTTTGGCAATCTAAGGGCATGGTAACTTTTGAATAAGAGAAAGTCTCGTACGTGTCATTTATAATCTTTTTTGGCTTAGCATGTGTGGCATGATCTCATTGATAGATATGGAGGCCATAGCAAGAGCTGAATCCTGCTTTTTTGGTACGGATTGATGCTTTCCCCTTTTACATTTTCTCCCCTAAGTTCATCGCTTTCATCATCTAAGTAGAAATTGGGTTACAGTCAATTTGGCTTCTAGTTCTCTTTTGGTACCATCATGATAACCCTTTACATGTTTGTTCATTTAATGATTCCTTTAACTAGAAGATTGATACATCAAACTTTTTTGGCCACAGGTTTAACTAGTAACTAACAATCGTCATTAAATGATGATTAAGTAATATTCATTTCGAAGTTAAACTTTAAACTCCCAACTTTGTGGTAACTAATCATGAAAGTACGAGATATGTGACAAGTTTTTTCAATCTGTTAACAAATATCAACTGGCAGCAAGCCAGCAAGATAAAGGACTCTCTCTCTCTGTTCAAAATTATATTATTTAATTTTTTTAAGTTCACTGATGCTGGTTAGGACAGTGCAAGTAAAAGACTATCGGGTAGAGGGAGGTTTGGACTTGTTTGTTTGCAATTGAAAGCACTTGTCTTTCCTCTAGCAAGTTGACAGGAGGTGTCAGGAAAGTGCACTCTGAGGTTAAAACTGTTCACACTTGTTGCTCTGTCCCAGGACACATGCCCTCCTCCTTTATTGTGACACACCTAACTGAACCTTTCATTCATTAACCCAAAAATTTCCTGAATTACATTTCCTTTGAGCTCATCTCTTTCCATATTTGTGAAGTATTTGCTGGCTGACTGGTGCTGGTTCGCAGCAGGTTTAGAGATCACCTGGGAGTTCTTTTTGACTGGAATCAGACTAAGCTTATGCAGTTCCTGACTTGTATAATTTGTTTAGCATGATGTATTATGAACTAGGTTTGGGGGAAACCACCTCCTTTTCCAAACACATCTTGCCTTTTGCTGATTATCTCCTTACTTTTTATGCTGCTTTTCTCTTATGATACCCAAAATTTAAAAATAGATAAAAAAAATAATAATATTGTTACAGGATATTCAGAGGAAGTTATGACTTAGGAAGAATAAATTAGGTGATAGATTATGGGGGCATGAAAGTACCAAGACTGCCATATAGTCATGAACCCGTGCTCCCCCTTCTTTTGACGAGAACTGTCTATTGGCTTCAATTCCTATTTGTAAAGGAGATCGAGAATAATGATATTTACTCAAATAACCTTACTCGTACACTTATCACAATTTTTTAGGCATTAGATAACAATTGACACTACTTAATGTTGAATTAGATCCTCTTGTAACATAATCATAGTCTTAAGAGAGAGAAAGAGAAATATATTTTAATAATTAAAATACAAATTATTATTTTCTCTTTTTCTCTCCTACATGATAGTTAATTTTTTTTTAATAATTCAAGTTTTATATAAAAATTTAATTTTAATTTACTCTCAGTGTAAAGTTATTTTACACTATTATTTAATTATGTGTTGACACATTATTAAAAGAGTTAAACTTTTTAAATTGTTGTTATGATAGTCAAACTTTTTTAATAATTTGATAATATATAATTGAATGACAGAATAAAAAAAACTTTATACTAATAATAAACTAAAATTAAACTCTTTATATACACTCCTCGTAAGTTTGATAAGCTTGAAAACAGTTACTTTTGTAGGTCAATAAGATGTATAGGTAAACTTCACTTATTATTTTTGGATACCTTATATGACATTATTATTCACACTATTAATTCGCACACTTCTCACATTTTTTTTACGAGTGACTAAATATCATCTTCCATCTCGCATTTTTTAGTAGTTCAAATTATTTACATTCCTCACACTGCTGTTACATAGTCATTATTCAACAAGTATAAAGTTTTGAGATGTGTTACATAAAAACGGAGTGGTCTGACTTTTCCCTAAACTCAGTGGAGTACCCAAAACATTATAATGTTAGTGTTGACAGAAGCAAATCTAAAAATATCATTACATTAGAGAACTATCACCTTATTATTATTTCCTATTTCTATTATAATTGTACTTACTGTTGCTCGCGCACGGGACTTCTGAAGCTGATTGTATCTATTGCTGTGAGGTGTTGAAATATTTATGAAGATAGAGAGTAAAGAAACAAGAATTACCAGCTCAGAGGCATAAATTGAATGGGTATGTGCTCTACTGAGTACAGAAACAGTTCGTTTGCATAGTAGTATAACACAAAGTACTTGTGAAATGGTTACTGAGAGTTGTGCTCTGTGTTGAACTTGCAAAGGCTTATGTTCAAGCAAATATAATTGATCCTGCAATCAAAGGAACCTTAAACCTTCTCAAGTCCTGCTTGAAATCCAATTCTCTGAAAAGGGTTGTTTTCACATCTTCCATAAGTACCATTACTATTAGAAACCAAGTCCCACATCGGTGGGAGCAATGAAGAGTCCCTCCTTTGAGGGTTATATAAAGGAGCTTAAGGGGAAGAGTTTATTCATCCCAAATTCCTCACTTCCTCTCTTGTATATTTTCTTGTATTCTTTGTGAGGTTGTTCTCTCCTAATATTTAGAGAGAGGTGTTGTAATTTCTTCCTATAGTGAAATTCTTCTAGCCTCTTGCCTCCGGTTTTTCCCTTTATTCATCGAGGGTTTCCACGTTAAATATTGTGTGTTCGAGCTTCCTCTTTCTCATCTCTTATTTTAATTGTGAGGCACTATTCCCGTCACTCTGACCTAATGCAGTATCGTGAGCAATTTGGTTCGTATTCACACGCAAAGGTTTGGGAAGGTGTCGATTCTTAGTATGCTCCTGGTTGCGGTATTATCCGATCTTCCACATCGTAAAAGAAATTCTTCGGAAATAAAGTGTGGTAGCGTGAAAGTGTTTAGGAGGTTCGCTAGGAAAGACTTGGTATTTAAGCGTGTCTATTAGTGACTCACCTCTCTTTCCCTGGGAACTTACCTGTGCACTATTTACGGACTACGCCACCTGCTCCAAGATAATCGCACTATTCAATGCGTCGCATCATTCACGAGATACTACTATTCATGCGTGTGGTTGTATACTTTTGCGTTGATTGTTAACGCGTGTAATCGATTTGTTCTAATAAAGGAATACGTGCAATACATCAGTTTCACGTATACTGACTATTCACGGTGAAATAAGTATAATCTCGGTTGCCGGTTCGGTTAGGTACAACTATGGCAAAGAAAATTCGAGATAGAGAAGTTCAACGGGAGTAATTTCTCCCTGTGAAATTGAAGATAAGGCGCTTTAAGGAAAGATAATTGTCTAGAAGCAATTGAAGGTAGACCCACGATATGAGCGATGAAAAGTGGAAAGAGAAGGATGACAATCATGCTAACTTGCATCTAGCTATGGCGGATTCGCTTTTGTCAAGTGTTGCAGGAAGACTGCAAGGAGATTTGGGATGTTCTTAACAAATTGTACGAGGTGAAGTCACTTCACACCAGAATATTCTTGAAGAGGAAACTCTACACTCTTCGAATGAGTGAATCCACGCGCAACGGATCACATCAACACTCTAAATACGCTATTTGCTCAACTCACAAAGATCAGTTTGAAATAGCGGAAATGAACGTGCTAACTTCTGTACTTCGTAGTTTACCTGTGATTCATATGATCAACTCATCATCAACATCACAAATAATAATGTTGGTGACTCTCTTCACTTTGATGATGTTGTATAGGTGCTATTCTTGAAGAAGAATCCAGGCAAGAATAAGGAGGAAAGGTTAGAAAGTTCAAAGCAAGCAAGAGAGGCTTTGACGATGATGAGAGGCGCATCAACGAACGTGGCTCTAGTGGGAGTCAAAATCATGGTAGATCAAAATCTCGAAGAAGGAAGAATCTTAAATGCTACAATGTGGCATGAGAGGGCACATGAAGGAAGGAGTGTTGGCATAATAAGAAGAGTGGAGAAAGAATTCGAAACATCAACCTCCCAAGGTTGTGTTGCAAGTACATCGAATTATGGAGAAATCAGATAGTGAAGCAAATGACTACTCTAAAGGCGGAAAGAAACTTAATGATGTCCGGATAATGGATTCAGCGCAACATGGCACATGACTCCACACCGTGATTGGTTTTGCACTTATGAACCTATTTCGGAAGGATCTCTGCTTTCATGGGAAATGATCACGCCTTAGAAATCAGCCGAGTCATCGTCGTCAGGATTAAAAATGCATGATGGTACTGTTCGCAAAATTCAAGGGGTACGACATGTGAAGGGCTTGAAGAAGAACTTATTGTCTATTGGGCAATTAGATGACCTCGGGTGCAAGGTCCACACTGAAGGTGGAATATTGAAAGTAGTAAAAGGCAACCTTGTGGTGATGAAAGCAGAGAAAATCACAAGCAATCTATATATGCTTTTGGGAGAGACGTTGCAAGAGGCAGATGCATCGGCAAAGAATACCAAGAAGAAACAACGATGATGTGGCATCGCAGACAGCCATATGTCAGAGCGAGGCTTGAAAGTCCTTGCGGAACGTAATCTCTTACCCGGGCTCAAGATGGTCAATTTACCCTTCTGTGAGCATTGCGTGATAAGCAAGCAACATAGATTGAGGTTTGCTAAAGTCACTACTAGAAGAAAACACATACTGGACTTGATCCATTCTGATGTATGGGAATCACCGGAAATATCCCTAGGAGGAGCAAAGTATTTGGTGTCATTCATTGATGATTACTCCAGGAGATTATGGGTGTACCCAATCAAGAAGAAGTCAGATGTGTTTAGTGATTCAAGGAGTTCAAAGCACAAGTAGAGCTTGAAACTGGGAAAAGAATCAAGTGCTTGAGGACAGATACTGGAGGAGAATATTTAGATGGCAATTTTCTGGCATTCTGCAAACAAGAGGGTATTACGAGACAATTCACGGCCGCACATACGCCCACAGTAATGGTGTAGCGAGCTGAGCGGAACGTAACTCTCTTAGAAAGAACAAGAGCCATGCCGAGAACATCGATTGGCCAAATCTTTTTGGGCGTAAGTAGTCAAAACCGCCGCGTTATGTGATAAATCGATCACCATCAACTACGATTGGTTTGAAGACACCTATGGAGACGTGGAGAACGTAAAGCCACCGATTATTCTTCTCTACATGTATTCTGGATGTCCTGTGTATGTGATGTACAACTCCCAAGAAAGAACAAAGTCGATCCAAAATCCAGTGAAATGTATATTCTTGGGTTATCTTTGACGGTGTTAAGGGTATCGCTTGTGGGATCCCACCGCCCGCAAGCTTCGTTGTCGGCCAGAGATGTAGTTTTTGGCAGAAAGTGCTGAACCGCAAAATGAGCGCATACAAATGACAAGACTTCAAAAGAGATCAAGCCTACAGTGCAGATGGAGAGAAATTCTCGAGAAGATTATTCTTCGAGCGTAATCGAGCATGAGGTACCGTAACCAGCTTGAATCCGAGGCTTAGAAGTTCGACTTGGTCAACTCGTGAGAGAAGGCCGCCAAATTGGCACACCTGAGGAGTATGTTACGAGAGCAATGTTGCATACCTGCCTTTTAACCGCAGGATGGAGAGCCATCAACTTTTCATGAAGCTACTAGTAGCTTAGATGCTTCTCTGTGGATGACAAAGAATGCAGAAGAAATTGAAGCTCTTCATTAAACAAGACATTGAACTCGGTGGAATTACCACATGGTAGAAAGCGCCATTGGAAACAAACGGGTCTACAAGATCAAGCGGGATAGCAATGATCAAGTAGAACGATACCGTGCTAGATTGGTGGTAAAAGGATATGCTCGAAGAAGGTATTGATTTCAATGAGATATTTTCTCCGAAAGGGGTTCGACTTACTACTATCGAGTAGTGTTAGCGATGTGTGTTGCATTTGATTTACATCTTGGAAAGCCTTAGATGTAAAGACGCTTTCCTTCATGGAGAGCTTAAAGAAGAAATTTATATGCTCCAAACTTTAAGGTTTTGAAGAACAAGGAAAAGAAAACTTGGTTTGTAGGTTGACCAAATCTCAGACTGGCAAAGCATAGCGCCTGTGATGTTGGTACAAGAGATTTGATTCTTCATAATTAGCCTTGAATACAACAGTGAGTTCGCACCATTGTACATACTACAAGAGGTTTGATGATAATGATTTCATCATTTGTCTTTGTTGTATGTGGATGACATGTTGGTGGTAGGCCCCAACAAAGATCGAATCCAAGAATTGAAGGCACGATGGCTAGGAGTTCGACATGAAGGACTTGGGACCCGCAAACAAGATTTTAGGGATGCAAATTAACCGAGACAGAAAGATAGGAAGATTTGGCTTTCTCGTAAGAATTATCTAAAGAAGGTCTTGCGACGCTTCAACATGCAAGATCGTAGTATATCTACCCCACTTCCTATCAATTGTAAATTATCCTCGTGTATGAGTCCTAGCAAAGAAGCTGAGAGGATGGAAATGTCTCAAGTACCGTATGCATCACGGTGGGAAGCCTTATGTATGCTATGATATGTACAAGACCTAGGACATTGCACAAGCTGGGAGTGGTCACGGTTTATAGCGAGATCCTCAGTAGAGAGCATTGAATGTCAGTAAGAGGATCCTACGATACGTGAAAGGAACTCGATGTTGCATTATGTTTTGGAGGATCAGTAATTTGTTGTCGTGGGTTATGTTGATTCGCATTTTGCGGGTGATCTTGATAAAAGAAAATCTACTATGTTATGTGTTCACACTTGCGGGAGGCGCGTAGTTGGTTATCTAAAGTTACAGAGCTTGTGTCTACTACAGGTTTAGTACATGGCGCCTACCAAGCTGCAAGGAAGTCGTATGGATACAAAGGTTAATGGAGGAACTCGCACAAGCAGAGAGAATCATCACTGTATTGTGACGATCAGTGCCTTGTACATCGCAAGGAATCCAAATTCTTCATTCCAAGACAAAGCACATAGGTGTTCAAGATCATTTTGTTCGAAGTAGTAGAAGGAAGGAAGTGTGGATATGCAGAAGATTCACACCAAAGACAACCTAGCAGATGTGATGACAAAGCCGATCAATGTTGACAAGTTTATTTGGTGTCGATCCTCCTGTGGTCTATCAGAAACGTAAGCAACATGGAATGGCAAGACAGAAAGAATGGTGTGAAGATATGCTTGACTCAATCAAATCTTCAAGTGGGAGAATTATTAGAAACCAAGTCCCACATCGGTGGGAGCAATGAAGAGTCCCTCCTTTGAGGGTTATATAAAGGAGCTTAAGGGGAAGAGTTTATTCATCCCAAATTCCTCACTTCCTCTCTTGTATATTTTCTTGTATTCTTTGTGAGGTTGTTCTCTCCTAATATTTAGAGAGAGGTGTTGTAATTTCTTCCTATAGTGAAATTCTTCTAGTCTTGCCCCGTGGTTTTTCCCTTTATTCATCGGCGTTTCCACGTTAAATATCGCGCTCGTTGCTTCCTCTTTCTCATCTCTTATTTTAATCATGGCGACTATTAAAATCCTGCACCTAACAATTACTGCCAAAGATAGCAATGGGAAGTGGAAACCTATTGTTGATGAATCTTGCCAAATCCAAACTGACCATGTATGGAATACACTAGCAAGTGGATGGGTAAGTATTGCTTCATTGACTCGCTTGCATTGTATACAAAATTGCTGCCATGAACATTTTTTTCCTTTGGCAGGTTTATGCACTTTCAAAGCTTCTAACAGAAGAAACACCATTTAATTTCGTAAAAGAGAATGGCATTGATCTTGTGACAGTCATAGCAACCATTGTTGCAGGCCCATTCTTCACTCTTAATGGCTTCACTCTTAATGGGCCATCAACTTTTAAAGTTCTACTATCGCCAATAACAGGTTATTTTACCGTCAATCTACATGTTATTCATCCATATTCCTTCTACATTGAAAAATCATATATTTAGTATGTTACCCAGAACTCCTTGACCTTTTTGTATGCCTACAATTGTGTTTCAAATGAAAGCTATACTACTAAAAATTGATGGGCATTAAATATTTTATCTCAAGAACTTTTGTTTCCAGAAATTTGTTCTCATGAGTGGCCATCCAGAAATATTTTTGGAGGGATTGAGAGGGAAAGAAAATCAATATTTCACTTCACGAACTTTATGAACTTTACCCACTATATTAAATGAAAGGTAATAAATAAATGAGTAAATATCTAATTTGATTCTTCAATTATTTTTTATATCAAATCCTTTTAGGTCAATTTTTAGATACTAATTTGATATCAAAAATGACTTTGAATGATCAATTTGATGTTAATTTGATGTCAAAAAATAACGTTGGAGGACCAAACTAATGTCCAGTGTATCTTTGAAGGACTATTTTGATGTCAAAAATAATTAGAGGACCAAATTGATGTCCTATGTATATTTGAAAGACCAATTTGAATATTAACTCTAAATAAATTTGATATTTATTTATATAGGTGCATTTTTTCCTTTGATTAAATCAAACAAAGGAAGGGAAGTATCCCTTCTTTCCCATAGATGATATCAAACACGGTGAGTGATAATTCTTCCACATCTCTATTCTTTTCTTTTCTTTGGTATTGTATTTCCTTTTTTCCTTTTTTCCATATGTGATACTAAACAAAACCTCGTAGCAAACCCCACCGAGTGGGATAAGATTAATTCTATCGTTGTTGTTTTCCTTTTACTCTAATGATGTACTACTTGATATTCTAAATTTGATAACTTGTATGTTCTGTAATTTATGTATACCATTTACTTTTAGCTCTAAAATCAATGGAAGGAAGCTCGGTCTAAATACTTACTTACAGTCCTCAAAGGGGGACCTTCCTATCGGATGACCTTCTTAACTCAAATCCTCCTACTGTAGAACGAGTCTAGATTGCTTCTGAAAACATGATTTCTGTTCATGTAGTTTTGTTTCCATATGAAGTCAACTTTTGTCCCTATTGATTAAGTAGGGACATATGATATTTTGTATGCGGTTTCACTGTCTTCCAAGTTCCAATTCTCATCAAAGCATTTGTACTTTATTGTCCATATTAGCGTTCCAGTGAAATACCACTACTTTTTTTTTTCTTTCTCTTTCTCTTTCCTTTATATTTTGAAAAGAATTTGAGGGACAGCATGGAAATTGACACATCTGAACTGTTAGAAACAGTATAACTGCAGAATATAGAGGAAGACAGCTAAAATGGACATGAATCATCATTCATTTTGCATTATAGACATTTTGGCCAGTCATTGTCCAATAAAAGTCTAAAGCGGAAAATACAAAGGAATCCCAGGAAAAAGCTTGTTCACAGGGCTGAGTTAGAGTGACATATTAAACAAGAAACTTCAGTAAACATCTGAGCAATGCTTGTTTCCAACTTTCCACGTACAAACTATCGGCAGGAGACCTTAATTTTGCAGTACTTTGTTAACTTCCACCTTATCTTCAAGGAACCCAGCATAGAACATGTGATATAAATCAAGAAGAATTTTAGGGCCTTCAATTAACAGTTGAAAGTTGAAAGTTAACAGACTAGATCCTTGATATGATACCAGCGAATCCTTGAACCTATAAAACCATAACCATATCTCAGATCACTTCTTCTCTCAATATTATTCCCAATTGCTTCTTTAAAAAATAATTGGAATGTAATTCCTCCTTTACTTGCAGTCCATGCCAAAAACTAACACTGTAAACGGCATACTGGTTGATTAATATTTTGCATCACATTCATGCCCATTTTTTCAACCTTCCTTTGTATCCTTTAGCTATGCATTCTCTAAAGAAGGTCGTCCATATGGGATGCTACTGCTAACAGCAAAGATATCTTAGCAGGATGGGCTTTCCTCTTATCCACACATTTACATGGTTCCTATTGAAAGAACAGCAAGGCTTTTAGCTGTCAAAATGTCTGTTTATGTGCTTCGTCCTTTTCTTCCCACGTGATATTGGACCACATCCTAAGTAGTTTCCATATCTTGCCATTCTGTTACAGTCTTGCTTTAGCACTCTGAAAATATCTCTGGGTTCTCCAAAATTAAGGAAAATAATTCCTTTTTCTGCGAACATTTTGATAATTACCTGCTTGACATGAAACTTTTATGGAAGATTGATTGATTGATATGTTAATTTTCTGGAACATTTTGACAGTAATTTTGATTAGAACTTTATCCAATCCAAAATATTTTGCCTATCTGATTGGCCTTTCTGTCTGAGACCCAAAATGCTGCCAATCATTAGTGCCTTCTTTACTCACCCAATGATTTAATTATGAAAAGTGCTTTTCTGGTTTAATTATGAAAAGGGGGCTTTTCTATTTCGATGTCGGATGCTACAGGGGGACCTTATCAGCAGTGATGTCCTTTACATTCACAAGTTGTTGGTTTGGCTCTCATTTTGCATTTGTCATTATTTACTGCATGGGCATATCTTTTGCCTCCAACTTGCAAAAAAAAGCTTATATATAGCATTATGTAGCTAGCCAATCCCATATTCCCATTCATACAAAATTCATACCACCAAGATGCTTTACATTCTTTTCCTTCTTTCTCTTTTCTTATCCACTTCCCATGCTTCTGTCCAAGACTTCTGTGTAGCAGACCTAAAGGGTTCAGAAGGCCCTGCAGGCTTTGCCTGCAAGACGCCTACTAAAGTAACTGCGGATGACTTTGTGTTTTCTGGCTTAGCTAAAGCTGGAAACACCTCAAATATAATCAGTGCTGCTGTAACCCCAGCATTTGTTGCTCAATTTCCAGGTGTTAATGGGCTTGGTCTCTCTGCAGCACGGTTAGACCTAGCTCCAGGTGGTGTAATCCCACTGCACACTCATCCGGGTGCCTCTGAACTACTAATAGTGGTGCAAGGTCATATCAAGGCTGGATTTATATCATCAGCTAACTCGGTTTATGTGAAGACACTGAAAAAGGGAGAGATTATGGTTTTCCCACAAGGATTATTGCATTTTCAAGTAACTGCTGGTGGGAGAAAAGCCGTTGCATTTGTTTCTTTCAGTAGCGCAAACCCTGGCCTTCAAATCCTTGATTTTGCATTGTTTGCCAGCAACTTTTCTTCTGCTTTAGTGGAAAAGACTACTTTCCTCGATGATGCTCAAGTGAAGAAGCTTAAGGCTGTTCTTGGTGGCAGTGGCTAGCCTTTTGCTTATGAATTATTATTTTACTCATTCCATTCCTTTAGTTGTTTCAATTCATTAGTCATTTAATTCCTCGAATCAATGTTTAGTTAATAAATTGGTGTATTTGTTTTTATTTTCCATTTCTCTGTTCCAATACTAAATGTTAAGATTTCAGTATAGCTATGGTTTGAAGGGTTTGCAAATGTTGCTGGAGAATTTTATCCAATCTCCCACGTTTGATACATACTGTGCATGTCAACTTTACGCTGAGCTGAAATTTTATTTTATTGTTATTTCTTTTTAAAAGTTGGTAGTTGTCCTTATTGCCATGTGTTTAATTATAGTTGTCCCCACAGATTTTACAAGTGCTAAGCCTTTATTTGTTGCTGATGTATCTGGTCCTTGATATTCCACTACCTTGGGCCAGTAATTAAAAGAAGAGATCCCTTAATCATCCATCCTACTCTCCCATTGGAGGAAAAAGAAATAAAGGAATAGTATTAATAATTAAAAACCTCAATTACTCTGACTTTATCACTGCTTATCTTCCTTTGAGAACCAACAAGTCATCGGACAACTGTAGTTTGGAAACCGACTGATAAAAATCTCAGTCAGTGGAATTCTATCCAAAGCTAGGCCACACGCTTGTTTAAACAGCTGTGCATTGGTTTTTATTTATTTTTAATTAGAAGCATATAAATTATTCTTTTAGGAAGGAAGTTTATGACTTTGTGTGGGAAGGGGAATGATAGGCTGAAGTGCGAGAGAGCGGCTTTGCTGTGGTTCAATCCCAAATCAAACAATCTTAGAGACTTGGTGCCACTTGAAATTATTTTATAAATATTAGAAATGAAACGAAAAAAGATAAATTACAGTTATGGGAGAGCTAATTGTTCATCTTTTACATATGGTAAAAAGGAACAATTTAGATTCATAAATTAAGAGCACACTGCACACACTACACTTAACTCTTTATTTATATAGATTTTAGAAATTACACATGGGATATATATCTATGTATTTTTATTTTTCAGATACAGATACTCCTTTGTACAGTTTGTGAAAATACACACAAATTATTAACATAATTTCATTAAACTTTAGTCTTAAGGAAATGAATTTACCCTGAAAAGTAATTGGAGGGAGCTAAAGCTTGCAAGTATTTGAAACGTGTTATTCGGACAAAAATGGGCCTTTTGAAGTGGGGCGGAAATGGCTCTTAATGGGCTTGAAGTTGTGGAGAAGTTTGGGTTCTATAATGGGCAAGTTGTGAGCCTATACAATTCAGAACTCTCGGTTTTCCTCACTAAAGATTAGCTCAGTGGTTGAAAATAATAATAATAATAATGTTAATTTTTTATTAACTTATTTTACATAAGTTATGCAGATTTAAAATTTCTCACCTAGGGGAATATGCCGTTGCCGTTATTGTGTGTGGCCCTCCTGTCTTTATGCCACTTTTTAGGCTGCCTCGGATCTAGCATATTATATATATAATTTGAAATGATTTTACATATATAACTATATATAAGGCATTTGTCAACGTTAAGAAAATTAATATTTTATTTATATAATAAATATATTAAGTTTAATTTTAATTATATAAAGTTAATTTTTGCATATATGTGTGCGTACTATTTTTAAAAATTCAATTCAAGTTTTTCAAAATATGTATTTTATTAAAATATGTACATCTAATTTTTGTTCATAGAACATATAATATTTAGAGTAATAACATTTTGTAAAACTTATACATGTACTCTTTACATGCTTTCATATATAAATTATTAAATATCACTTTGATCTCAGTATAATTTTTTTAATAATTCATATTATTCACATATTTTGTATAATTTGTGCAATTATATTTTTTTCTAATATTTATGTATCTTCTATGTTACATGAAGTGCATACTAAGGGAACATCATGGGGTGAATCAAAATTTATACGTGGGATCAACGTAAGGCAATGTCCACACTCCACACAAAAATTTAGGAAAATGACTCAAATTTTACTTGATGAATAATAATGACTATTTAATTTATTTTAAAAATTAATTAAATATTTAACTACATTAATTATTAATTTATATACAGTTAATTAATAATTTATTTTTATTTTAATACTTAATACGTGGTTAATCGTATGTAAATTATTGATTAATATAATTAAATTTTTAATTAATTTTTAAAATAAATCAGATAATTATTACTTTCATTAAGTTAATATTTTGGTCATTTTCACTAAAATCTCATCGGTACTAGGCTAGACCGTACGATTTGCCTGTAAAAACTGTCATCGTTAAATGAATGAGTATTAATGGTTTTGTCCACTTAACTATTTGAATTTTGAAATTGCAAATGGGGCCAAAAGGTTAATTAATGACGCCGAAATTATGTGATATATAATTCTAATTGCAAAGATTAGCCAAATGATAAAAGTTATGCAATGAGTTGAAAAACATAAATAAATGCTTATATAACATGTTTAAAAGAATCTCATAACATAACATGAATAAATATTAATGTTGTACAATTAAAAAATCTTATAACATATATACCATGAATAAATATTTGAGTAAATAATTTTTACATTCTTTGTATTTTATTCAAAATTTACACCATTTTTTTAAATTATGTATGAGATATTAAGTAATTAATTGTAAAGTGTATATTGACTCAACTCAATCTAATCCAAACTATAAAGGGAGAATGACTTAAAAGTTCAGTTTTGTGAAAAGGTTGAACAATTTGGTTCATTTTAAAAATTAACTAATCATTCAAATAATTTAACCAATAATTTACATACAATTAACCACATATTAAGTCTTAAAATGAAGATAAATTATTGGTTAATTGTATGTAAATTATTGGTTAAATTAGTTGAATGATTGGTTAATTTTTAAAACGAACTAAATTGTCCAACCTTTTACCAAGCTAATTTTTTCAATCATTTTTCCAACTGTAAATTACGGGTTGAGTAATATTCCAGTTACTTTTGTATATCGATTTTGGTTTTCTCTAATCTAATAGGACCAATAAAATCTAAGTATCCAAACTATATATATATAATTTAAATCTTTTAATGTAAAATAATGTTGTTGAGTTTAATACCAAAATACAACATTGTTTTACTTATATATGTATTTTATAATATATGGATAGGAGATGAGGATAAGTAGCCTAACAGAGCATTAATCCTCCAATATCATTACCACGTTCAATTTTTTTGTTTAAATCACGAGTATATTATTTGAGTATTAGATTAATGTTGTTTGAGTTTAAAAGTGTGATGGATATGAACCATCCAATAATGACAATTTCAAAACTTGAACATTTGACCTAATACTTGTGATTGCCTATTGAAGTCACTTACAACTCTAATCAACTATTTATTGGTGTCAATTAAGCCAGTGTATATTAAGTTACAAGCTCCATAGCTTAAATTTTAATTTAAACCGACATTGTTTTGAGTTTAATGTTGATGCATTGTCATTTTTGTAAAATTCTTTTAATAGTAAGCTAATTCAACCTAAATTAACTTATCCATAATTTAATTAGACCGATTTAAATAGATAAAATATTTTCTTCTAACCTGATATGATCTAAGTTGATGAACCTTAATCGGGTATATGTTTTTATTTTTCTTCTGAGGGGAACCGATTACATTCCTTTCTAAGTGATCGGATATTCGAAAACTAAAATCAATACTGACCGTAAGCATGCGGCCTAAAACTAAAGAGAATAAAAGGAATAGGCATCCTCCAATTGTGACGGAGTCATGTTCATAAATACCAACTTCTTATTGCCGTTTATGTTAATCTCACAATATCGTATATAACGCCTAACTCAAGAGTCATGCACGTGTTTCTCATATGATCAAGTTTGACTCAAGGTAACGTTGCCTTGAAGGACTTGCATTTACAGCTACTGCATGACCATATCTTTAGGGTCAAAAATCAAATTTTAAGAATAGCTCTTAGTCTTACATATAGCATTATATAATAGCTAGCTAATCACACATCCCCTTCATACCAAATATTCATTCATCCAAAGATGCTTCGCATTCTTTTTCTCTTCGCTGTTCTCTTATTCACTTCCCATGCTGCTGTCCAAGACTTCTGTGTAGCAGACCTAAAGGGTTCAGAAAGCCCTGCAGGCTATGACTGCAAGACCCCTACTGCAGTGACAGTGGATGACTTTGTGCTTTCTAGTTTCGGTAAAGCTGGAAACACCTCAGGCCCCCTCAAAATTGCATTAACCCCTGCATTTGTTGACCAGTTTCCAGGTGTTAATGGGCTTGGCATCTCTGCAGCACGGCTAGACCTAGCTCCAGGCGGTGTAGTTCCAATGCACTCTCATCCGCATGCCTCTGAATTACTAATAGTTGTGCAAGGTCATATCACTGCTGGATTTATATCATCAGCTAATTCAGTTTATGTGAAGACACTGAAAAAGGGAGATATTATGGTTTTCCCACAAGGATTGTTGCATTTTCAAATAAATGCTGGTGGGGGAAAAGCCAATGCTTTTCTCACTTTCAGTAGCCCAAACCCTGGTGCGCAGCTTCTTGATCTTGTATTGTTTGGCAACAACTTATCTTCTGATTTTGTGGGAAAGACTACCTTCCTTGATCCTGCCCAAGTGAAGAAGCTTAAGGCTGTTTTTGGTGGCAGTCGCTAGGCGATTGTTGATGAATTGTTATTTTATCCAATCCATTCCTAGTGTCTATAGGTTTGGTATTGGTCGCATAGTCATCGAATTCTACCAATCATTGTCAGTAACAAGTGTGTGTGTGTTTCCTTTTTCCATTTCTCTGTTCCAATCCCAATTGTTAAGATTTCAATATGGCTATGGCTTGAATTTTAAAGGCTTCGCAAATAATGCTAGAGGATCATATGATTCTTATCCAATCTCTATGGTTTTTACTAACTGTGCATGTGAATATAAAGTGGATTTAATTTTAATTTAGTTAGAATAAAACATTTTACAATATTAAAACAATTTAATTATGATAACAACTGCATGGAAGGTTAAACTCTTCTGATGATGTATAAAGACATAATTGAATGACAACATTAAAATGTTCTACAAAATCATTGAATCAAAATTGAAGACATATGGGAGTGTGCGTTTGTATATGATCATATACGGGCTTTATTTGTTCCCAAATGTACTTGGTCCTTGACAATTTGACATCACTATAACATTAATTCTATGAAATAAAATCCCGTAATCACTCATCCTATTTCTCCATTGGAGTTTTTTTAGTGCTATATGTTTCTTTCTTTGAGAAGCCTCACGAGTCACGACTACATAATTTCGGGTTACAATTCTATCTAAAGCTAGGCCACATTTGTGTATAAAAATTCTGCACTGTTTGATCGTGAAAAAAAAAACAGAAAGTCGTTGATTGAAGCTTAAAAAAGTTCAGTAAGAACTTTTATCGCACTAGTATAATTAATGTGATATGTTTTGTATCGCATTTTTTCCTTAAATATGTTTTTTTTTTTTTTTTAACTTGAATTCATTTTAATAGTACAGAATGCGGTACATGGGTGTAAAAAATAAAAATTGTCCAAATAAAGAGGAGTGGGTGGGAGCTTGGCTGTGAAGTGCGTAGCATCCATTAGTCTCAAAGCATCCCCAGAACTAAACCATTTTCTTTTATTTTTTGGGTCTATACACTCAAGTGGCTACTAAACCATTTTGTTTGTAAGAGAAAATGTGCTCTTTGAAGGGGTGGGCTACAAATGGCTGCTAATGGGCTTAACATTGAAGAGACATTTGGATCTAACAATTCACGAGTCCATGGGCACTACTAATAAAGACATAAGCAGAACCTGGACATTGTCTTCTAGGGGAGTATGCTGTTATTGTGTCTGACCCTCCTAGGTGCAGTAGAAAGAATGGAGCCCAAAATGCTGTCATTATGAAGCCAGGGTCTTGAGAATTGTCAAGATAGTCTGCTGAATTGATAGAAAGAATACTCAGAGAGCAAGTGCAATCGAGTCTGCGGCCATGTAGGCCAGCCACAGAATGTTTCACAACTTATTATTAGTGGAAAACTTTCTCGTATTGCCAAATACTATAAGAATACTCTGCAAAAAGAGGTTAAGTAAAACTGTAACACGGATTACCCGTAAGTCCCAAAGCTTCCTCCTGCTTGTGGGGGAAAACGTGGACCAGTTTCGTCTCATTTATTAGCTTGAAACTGCTAAAATATAAAACTCTGCAAAGGTAATAAAGAAACATTAAAGAAAAACAAAAGTGAATTTGAAGCTGTTCATCTCATCTAAGAAATTTGTTACTTTAAAGGATAACATCTACTTCCTGGGACGTCAACTGAAGGAAGGTAATTCGTGACAAATGACAAAAGAAAAAGGTTCCGAGGAAACGATGAATTGTTGATCTTACTCTTGCAACAAACATGGATGCTGTCTTTCCTTTTCTGCCTTTTTCTTCACCTTAACAGTCTAAGCAAAGGGATAGATAAACATGAACAAGCAAACCCCAAACAGAAGGCAGCCCAGCTGGCTTTTGCAAGTGATAATATACGGTAAGCATTATATGCAAGTTCATTGAACACTCATGAACTGATTCAAAATTCAATAGTTTAATCGTAGTTGAATTATAATGAGAGTATAATTAAATAATTTAAAGATATTTATATATATAAATATATATATTATATACTAATTAAATAAAAAGAATTATAAAAAATCACACAAATAATAAAAAATAATTAACAACTTATTTTTTGAGAGTTTAAAGCATTCTGTAATAGTATTATAGTTTATTTTTGTTTAAAAAAATTCTAATTTCAGTTCAATGAAATATACAATCAATTATATATTCAGTTTCCAAGCTTTTATATAATCTAAGTTTAAATAATTCATATAAAATTCTTTTTAGATTGACTTACATTCAATTTTTAGATCAAAATGACATTATTTGAATTAGTAATAATTAAAAAACAAAAAGACCGATTGAACCTAATTTGACCGATCTGGGCTAATCGATTAATCAATTCTTGATCAATTTTCTGATGAATTATTATTCACAAATCAGAAGATTTAAACAAATAAAATTAAAATAATATGATATCATTTAACCCTAAAGCCATAGCATACACAAATCATACAATTATCAAATTAGTTTAGTTTCAAAGATTACCTGAATAGGACGATGATGAACAATTCATAGCCTTCCTGTAAACAAATCAGAGAGAAACGCAGTAATCCTTGTTCGTCAGTTGTTGGGGTGTGTGTGAGGAGAGAAATTACTCCTATCCTAGGGTGCTGAATTTTGTGTGTAGTCTCAATGGGGCAACCACACTGCAACCCTAGAAAGGAATAAGGGCCTCTCCTTGTGCATCGAAAATACGAGCCTACTTCGCCCATCATAAGAAGTTCCCAAAATACAGCCTACCACATTAACCCACATAACATAAAATGCTCAATAATAACAAGCCCAACAACCATTAGTGATCACATGATTGGGCTAACAATAATAATAACAATATGCTCCAATATTTTTGACATCTAATTAATCTGAGTTTTAGTAAAATAACATTGATTTATGCAAGTCCAAATTAAAATAATCCAACAATCTCCCACTTGGACAGCATAAGTCATGTTGTTTGTTTTGATAAAGAAAATAGTACTCCGTGACAATATGTATGTACACAAGATGTCAAAATTGAGCGAGCACCATCAATTATTGGTCCAAAATGAAACTACAAGTAGCTTAGTAATATAGAAAATCATGCCCGATAGGGGCACTGACATCATATATACCAAACACTCATATTTCAGTGACCTGATAAATGTGGGATGTGGAATATGGAAGAGCATACCAAAATTGTGATCAATCATGCAATTCCAAAACAAATGGCCCTAGCATCCGCCCAAGATGCTTGCTAAGATTCAACAAAATATCTTAGCACAACACAATGAGACTGGGTCCAAAATGTCTCTAACAATAAGTCATATTCTTAAGTGTGCATAGTGACAACATATGACAACAAAAGTTTAAATATGTCTCGAGATAATATAATAACAATTAAGCACACTCCCACTAATTTAACATATCAAAACATAAACAATCTCATTAGAGTCATATAAGTTTCAAAATACTCTAATGATAAAATCTTTATTAGTGGGATAAAACTTAACTTTGTGATAAAATTATTCAAATTGAGTATGAAACTCGCAATATTTCTCTATAAGAACACAAGTACAAAATAGAGATAAATATATTATTGCAGAGTCATAAAAATGTGGTCGTAAATCAGAAACAATATGAAGTCTAATCAAAAAACAATTAGATAATCACAGAGTATCATGAAATTGACTTCATTACCAACCACATACTCTACCTCCACAATTGAGGAGATTACAAGTGTCCACTTGATACTTAACAACAGATCAACTCCTCTTTGTCATCACAAATATAAATCCTTGAAGGATTTTCTCAAATGGGTAACTTATATCAAAATTCACTTAAAGTGATTTGATCACTTGTGGGTGAGATAAAAAATCTATAATACCTTACACGTATTATTGGATTACTTGCAAGTTTACAAAAGCTCACTCAGGATCACTCAAGTGTTATAACATAGGTAATAAATAAACAATACACACTTGAGTATATAACTAAGTTACCAACAGCGGAAGCACATAGGACCTATTTTTAACCACTATTGAGGACATATCAATAACAAAGTCTCTAACTCACATAATAACCAAAAAGATTACACATTAATGGGCAACAAGGTCACAAATTTAACATATTTCAAAATTTCTAAATATGTGTGTTTTATGAGACAATCTATCATTAAAAAAAATTAATTTCAAATAATTGTATGCCTTAAATTAAAAAAATAGGCATCACCATATATTTTACGAAATAAAAAAAATAATTGAATATAAGATCTTGTCTCATATAGAATAAAAGTAGCAACACTAGTCACCAATATACAACTAGCACAAAGTACATTGACAACAAAACTTGCTCCCACTTACCTAAGGTATCATGCATTAATAAACAATGCAAAGAAACAAAGCACCTTAGATCAAATTTCAGACAACAATACATGAAAGCCAGCATTAAGCCATATATAAACCACTTAGCATGCACTTAAGTATTTATTTGCTCAAATATTAGGCCTAAAATACAACAGACTTTATCAAAATAGGCATTTCAATAAATTTAACATATTTTATATTAACCACTTCAAAATTGAGTAATAATTACAAAATCACATTCCCCTTATGAAATGTAAAGAATATTTAATCCAAATTAATCTATCATAGGCAATTTCATATATTCAACCCACATAGAAAGTAAACATATAAGCTTTTACCTTATTCTCAAGTAAGGAAAATGTTGAATAGTAATATCATAGGTACAATATGTTTAATTCAAATATTATTCATTCCAACATTGTGCACTACCAACAAAAAGAGATCTTTATCAATTGAAGTAATTAATATGCCGATTTGTGCTTAAAATAAATACTTACAAAATCATCTTTATAAGAAATTATTTTTATCATAACATATGAGAAAACCTAGATAACAACTTAATCCCTGAATTTTCACTCAAGATATTTCAAAATCAAAATTGATAATTTCTTTTAAAGATCATAACATTAGATAATACAAAAGTATAATTCTTTAAAAAAAGAAAACCAATGAGAAGTAATATTTAGTTAGTTCTACTACTTCAAAGTAGCAATTACTACAATGCTTGAGCATTTACAAAATAATAAAAATGTCAAACACATACAAATAACATATAACATGTGTCAAAATGTCACAAAATTGCGGCAACAATACATATTTCAAAATAGGTTCAATAGGTAGTAGTTCTCTTCAAACCTTATTATAGGTTAACAAGTTTTCAACATGTTACCTTATCAATGATTAAGGTTTATCAACAATATACGACAACCATAATATAAGGAGTTCACTATGTTACAATATACTTTAAAAGACTTAATCATGTCCTCACTATAGGTCCCAACAATAAAGCGACGACAAACACAGAAGGAAGAGAAAATCATATTCAAATATTGTAATATGTTTATGTAAGCATTGATTTTCTCATGTTCAATTAACAAGGCAATTAATTGAACTAGAGTCATTGTATCATTGCAATCCCGCCTAAGGGTCCCGAATTACAATATACAATACTATCTCATTTGATAGAGCAAAATAGTTGAATTGATAGACATCAAGGAAATAGACACAAACAATGTGTTTAAAAGTTTTTAAGTATTCAAATTATTTTCTCTATCACACAATTATTATGTCAAGTAATGTCACACCGATAGGATATGTTCATTACTTACATAATTCAAAATTATTTAAAATTACAGATTATAATAAATAATATTACACCAATAAGGTGTGTCAAATAATTAAATAACCCAAAATAATATTTGCAAATCCATTCCAATGAAATTGAGAAAATAAATTTCATTTGACATGACAACTTATCTTGATTAGCTTTGCGATAGGCAAAAGCAAAATCATTCAAAATCACATGTCCAGAAAATAACTTTGGATTGCTACAAAATGCTCAATTATCTCATTTGTCAAGATTCACAAGATGATACACACATTCAATTATACAATATTGTCACTTATAAATGTGCACAAATGAATTTATCAATTCAACCAAAATACTTGACAATGAGTGATATTTCATATATATCATAACAAAATTGAGCACACAATTATAATTGAGCTCTTATGCTATTGTAATCCCGCCTAAGGGTCCCAAATTACAATGCATAAGCAACTCCCACAACATTAAAATATTATGTCTCTAAAGCTAATACCGAAAGGATACTGAAAACTTTAAGGACATAACATTTAATGCTAACAAATCATTAGAAATTATATTAACAAAGACAAACCGATAGGGTAAGTGCACCATTAACATAATTCCTAATGCAAATATAATTATATCATTACTAAAATAACACTGTCATAATTGGTCTCGCGATAGGCGAGCACACAACTGTTCAAAATGTCTAAAACAGTTTCAAATATCATAAAATAGTGACTCAAAATTTAGTTTACACAGAAATTGCAAAATATCATATTTGTTTCAATACATTATGTAATATTATATGCACGTAACAACACCAAAAAAGGAAAAATTATTCCTGTGTCAAAATTGAGTCATATATGATAGTAACATTAAATATAATAAGCACACTCAACTCATTATAATTGACTCCCACGATAGGTGAGATCACAATTAAAGGAAATTATTATAATAATAACAAATCTGCTTATAGAGTTTACAAGTTTACATACCACATCATTTTAGATAATTGTCAGACTCTCATATATAATTGCATATTTCAAAAATTGGCATGACGAGGTAAACAATAAATTTAGAACATATTCTCCGCTTATGCAATTATGAAACAAATTAATAATCATAAAGGTTTAACCACTAACCTTAAAGAGTATTACGTTCATCCTTGTATGTAAAGTCAATGAAACAAGATAGCTCAAAGAAATGTCACTAAAATAGCTACATCTAGGTCTCCCAATAGAATGCTCATAAAATAAATATTAGAGAACAATTTGTAACAAAATTAACATAAAGGAACTCTAATTTATAATCATACAGCATGTGATAACATACATACAAGGATTACTTAATTATATTTGCTATTACATTACAATTTGCACAATAGCCAAAATATTAAGTAACACTTTTATAACGTAATCACATAACAAATAATGGACATATGAAAATATCTTAAATTTGCAATAGCAAAATATAAAATATTATTAGTATAACCTCTCAATAGATCTTGACAAAATATAATGATAAGGGTTTATGATTACCAATATGTAAACATTTTTCATACCATAATAGTTAAGCATATACTAATTATATAATTTCTATAAAATTTTAACTAGCTTAACTAATGGAAAAAAAAAATGACAATCAATCCATAATGAGGCCAATAGTATACACAACCAAAATAACTAATTTCAGTTTGTCTAAATTTAGTTAAATAGATTCCTACAAAGTTTGTATACAACAACAACAGTGAGCATAATTAACAAATCTTTTTTTTTGTTGGCAGTAAAATAATATATTTGTCAAGAAAGTGATACAACATTCTTATTTTCACAAGAAAATTCTCCATAACAATAAAATATTCACAAAATAGTATTTAATTATAATTATCACATGTTTACTTAATTAGTATATATAAAACACTGAAAAATTTCAGCAGCCACAGTGTACCACAAGATAGAGTACTCAATATGAAACAATTCTATATTAAGGACTATACACAAAAAATTTCACTTCCAAATTTCAAGAGAACAATGTAATATATATTAAAGCTTCGAAAAATTCAAGATAAATATATTTAGGTAGAAGAAAAAATTTACATAATTCCCCAAAATATAGTACTATCAAGAATCCATTTAAGAATATAACCAAATGGTATATGATTGATAATACCCACATTTTTTCATACAAAGTTAGATAACCATAGTATAACTCTATAATTTTTATTTTCATTTTTATTTACAAAATTCGATGAACTTCATTGCTGGAAAATTGACGTGAAATAATCACTTTTTAGATAACAATAATACTGAGAGTTGATAACACACAAACTCTCCATCATGACAAAATTAACCACATAGCTTATTTTCAACATAATCTAATGCTTTTATGTAATCCATCTCTACGAAAGTATTTTATTGGTAACTAAGTAATGGATCAATAAGTTGTGAAAATGCAAGGTAAAAAAAACGAAAAATAGCAAGCACAAAAAGGAAACGAAAAAAAAAACTCAAGCCCACCACCTTACACAAGCCAGCAGGGATTGACATGATGGGAAAGCAAGATCCAACACAAACAGAAGTGATATTTTTTTCATTTTTTTTTAATTGATTCTTCACGATTTCTTACAATAATCATAAACTTATTTTATTAATTGTTCTTTTGAATTGAAAAAGCCAGGATAAAAAAAAGGGAGTTCCCACCTCCAGGAACGTAATATAATCCTCACTCAGTCTTATTGACATGAATCACAGAGAAAACGAAAGCTAATTAAAAAAAATGCGGACTTACATAGGAACAAAATCTGCATGATAAACTCAACCCAACAAGACTCTAATCTCATGTAATTAACAAGTATGTGCAGCCATGGTTAAGGTTAATTGGCTCTGATACCAATTGATGAATTATTATTCACAAATCAGAAGATTTAAACAAATAAAATTAAAATAATATGATATCATTTAACCCTAAAGCCATAGCATACACAAATCATACAATTATCAAATTAGTTTAGTTTCAAAGATTACCTGAATAGGACGATGATGAACAATTCATAGCCTTCCTGTAAACAAATCAGAGAGAAACGCAAAGAATCCTTGTTAAATCAGCTTGTTGGGGTGAGGAGAGAAATTACTCCTATCCTAGGGTGCTGAATTTTGTGTGTAGTCTCAATGGGGCAACCACACTGCAACCCTAGAAAGGAATAAGGGCCTCTCCTTGTGCACTGAAATATGAGCCTACTTGCCCATCATAGCAAGCCCAAAATACAGCCTACCACATTAACCCACATAACATAAAATGCTCAATAATAACAAGCCCAACAACCATTAGTGATCACATGATTGGACTAACAATAATAATAACAATATGCTCCAATATTTTTGACATCTAATTAATCTGAGTTTTAGTAAAATAACATTGATTTATGCAAGTCCAAATTAAAATAATCCAACATTTTCATACTAAATGTATTTTTGGGGTGAATCACACTTATAGAGTGACCAATTCTCAGTTGAACTTGCTGGTCTAGTCCGATTTTCTTATCATTGATTATAAGAACAGAACAATGTATGCGGATTGGGATAAAATTGAGTTACAAGTAGGTTTGCGGTGGTGTAAGTGTAGCAATTTGAGGCTGAGGGTATTCTTGGTATTGTCCAATAAATTTCTGATTTTGTCTTCTATCTTTCTTTAGCTTTCGTACTTTTTGAAGAACAATATTAACATTCATCTTATATAATTTTACCATGATGGAATTAATATCTACATAGAAAAATCTCATGAATTATGACATAAAATCCCAAAATTTAACCAAAGAATATGGCATGTATAACAATATGATTTAGACTTGATATTAGATTTAGGATTACTTAATGATGATGAATCCATTGTTATATCAGAAGATATGGAGAATACTAAAGTAGTCAATAAGATTCTATGTGTGTGAAAAGAGAAATTACCCTCATTCCCTATATGTGTTAAAACTTTACAATCTAAATGGGGTAACCATAATATATATAGGATAAGAATAAAAACCTCTTCTTATATTTACAATATGGATTAACCTACTTATCATAAAAAAATTATACACAAAACCCGCATATCGTCATAGCTCACAATAAATTTAAGTACTTATAAAATTCAATAATAAAAGTAACCACAAATAAATTTAACTAAAATATATTTCATAAATATGACATTCAATTAAATATAATAATCTACATAAGATTAAATAATCAAGGAACCATCCACCTCTAATGTTTTTGGTTCCATTTTGATAGTTGTTCTTCTAAAACTTTGGTAGAATAAAAAATTTAATGGGATTATTTTATTAATTATTGTTTTTAAAAAATTTTCAATGAAAATTTGTCGAAAAATATTTTAAGCTATTATTATTATTTTTTGCGTCGGAGTACTCTATTAAAAAAAGGTTTAAAATATGGTTGCGGCAAAAATTCCGTCGCACCATGTAATAGTATTTTTTTTTTTGGAAATTAACATCTATAAAAGGTTTTTTTTTCTTCCAGTTTCTAACATATTAGTGGGAAATTGATTTTTTTATTTTATAGTTTCTTTAGAAAATACATTAAAAATATAATTAATTGAAAGTAAATTAAATTGAAAAATTACCTTTTTTTTCTTTTGTTATAATATAGGTGTAAGACCTATGTAAGAAAAGTAAAATTGCTAAAGTGGCCTGACTGAAATTTGAAACTATAACTTTTGGTTAAAATCACTTTTTAAACCTATTTTGTGATAATTTTCTTTAATTACTGCTGAAATTTTTTGTTGAAAATTACTGACAGTCAACAAAATCCGTCAAAAGTTTTTCTTTTAATTTCTGACGATTTTTTTACAATGTTTTTAGTGGAAAATATGACACCTTACAGTACACACCTTTTTGTGAATACATCACTCATATATTCTGTATTGAAAAAATAACACATAAAAAATTGTTTGTGTATTTTAAAACTATAGAAGATTGATTTGTTGGCTTCCGAACCTAAACAATGAGTTTTTTGTTTTTCTTTTTTGGTATTAAACTCACAAAAAAAAAAGTGTTTTGAGTATTTTAAAACTATAGGAGATTGATTTGTTGGTTTCCGAACCTAAAAATGTGGAGTTTTTACCTTTTCTTTAGGTATCAAGTGTCTTTTATATTAAATTAGTATTATTATATGTACTATGCACGAATTTGTTAAATTATGTGTATATAGATTTTTAAATAATAATGTATTATTTATTACAATATTTTTTATATAAGTTTTTTTATAAGATTTATATAGAAAATTGTTCAATCACTTTCTAAATTAATTATATCATGAGAAAATCATAAAACTTATAAAAATTAACCTTATCATGAAATAAATAATATATAACTGTTTTTAGATAGATTAATTTGTACATGTTAAAATAAAATAATAGTTATTTTTATATTTTTAAATTTAAATTTTGGTTTATATAGATTATTAAACAAACTTATCTAGAAGAGTTGAAAATGTATATTTAATTTAATTCAATGCACAATATATATATATATTGTCTACTTAAAAGTATCTCTATAATTGTACATTTAAATATATGTGAGTTTAGGTATATTTTTGTTAAATTTTATTTCCATCTAACTTAAATAAAATCATTTTGTAATTGTGATTAAAAAATTATGAATAATATTTTATGAATTTATTATCGTCTTCTTGCTTGTGTTTTGTTTTTTTAATTCACGACTTAAAAAAAAGAGAAATGCATTTAAAAATTAAAAATTTGTTGGCTTTAGATGTAGTCATTTAGACTCATTCAAATGGAAGAATAATAGGAGAGTCATAATCAGATTGATTAGAATGAGGATTAATTAATTATTATTTAAAATTTAAGAAAAGAGTAAGATTCAAAATTGAATTTCATTATTTATCAAAGGGATAAGATAGATTATTATCCAAATAAAATCAAATTGATAATTTATTATTTAGTATAATTGAAATTTCAACATAAAAATAATTTAAAATTTGAGTATCAAAGGAGCAGGAATCAAATGAGTAAGAATTTGAAGGGGAAAACACTTATATAAGTGACATGTGTCATTTGTCCAAATTTCAGAAACTTTCTTTTATATAATAGTATATAGATAGATATATAAATTAATAATTTATAATACAAGACATTCTTTAGTTTTTTTTTCCCTCATTCAAATCATATATATAGGGAATTGCTAACATCATCCTACCTCTTTTTGTGTTGGTAGATGATAGCAGTCTCTACCTTTTTTCTTTAGACAAAAAACCCATCAAATTTATTTTTGAGTAAATATTCAATTTGGCCCTCTCAAGATACATTGAACATTAGTTTGGTCCTCTAATTATTTATGACATTAAATTAGTCCTTTTAGGATAATTTTTAGAGACCAATTTGATGCTAAAAATGACTTTAGAGGACTAATTTAATGTCAAAAAATAATATTGGAGGACCAAACTGATGTCCAGTGTATATTTGGAGGACTATTTTGATATCTAAAATAATTGGAGGACCAAACTAATGTCTCATGCATCTTTGGAGAACTAATTTAATGTCAAAAAATAACATTAGAGGACCAAACTGATGTCCAATATATATTTGGAGGACTATTTTGATGTTAAAAATAATTGGAGAACCAAACTAATGTCTCATGTATCTTTGAAGGACCAATTTGAGTATTAACTCTTTATTTTTTAAACAATTTAAATTGATGGGTATTTTAGTAATATACTCTTTTTTAAAAACAAAACAAATAGAAAAACTAATCATGCTCTCCCTCTTCCACAACAAAACCGTGGATTTAGTGGATTCACCCTTGCGAAAAATAGATCCATTCTGGGTATAAGGAAGTTACAGAAGTCCTTGGGAAAAGATTAGATGCCTCAAGAATCCATATAGGATTGACAATTAGGGGTATTGATCATCATTTTGAGACGGGTTCTTACTCTCTGATGATGGGAGATTTTGAGGGAAGAAGCTTGATAAGCAAATGATAGCATCATCGGCTGCAGGGGAGTGAACTTGAAGGGAGCTACTATGGAAGGCAGTAGAATTTGGGCCTGCAAAGTGATGGGTCTGCAAATGCAGCATCTCCTATTGATCCAGGATTCCCCAAAACGTCTCACATTCCATGCTTGCTTTAGTAGTTCAATTTCTTTCAATAGTTTCTACACATTTCAGTAGTGGTGGGTCCTAGAAAGAAAAATAGAGAGACAGCCTGCACCTGGTGTGTGTTTCTTGTTTTTCTTTTCTATTTTTAAATATTAAATAATACATTACTAAAATATCCACAAACTTAAGTGATTTAAAGAAGAAAATATTAAGTTTTTTGTCTAAAAAAAAAAAGGTGGAGATTGTTAACCTCCACCAACAAAAAAATAGGTGAGAGGAGGTTAGCAATCCCCATATATATATAAAAGAGATTTTTTAAATATTTTTTACTTTTATAAGAATATCAGTATTTTTAATAATTAGTGATTAATATTAATCACGTATCTCATTTAATTAAAATATAAATATTAAAATTAAATTAAATAATTATATTTTAATTAAAAAAGACACATAAGTAAATATTAATTACTACTTATAAAAAATATTAATACTTTTATAAAAAAAAATACTAATATGGCGCCTAGTTAGGGAGAGGGGAGTTATGGCCCCCACAAATTTTTGCAAAATTTTTATTTTTCAAAACAATATTTTTTAAAATATTTTTTTTCTTCTTAATTTAGCTCCCTCAATAGTATTTTCCTCTTGACTTTCCTCATCATTTCAGTCTAGTTGGGCCATGATATATATATATATATATATCAAAGCATTACGGTAGAAAATAATAGAGTTCTCCTTATAATATAATTAAGTAATAAAAAACCTACATAAAGCATTAAAATATTATTTTGATATTTAAAATCACAATTTGTAATCTGTATTTTATAACAATCATAAAATTTCCTTTTTTAATCGAAAAATAATTTTTTTTTATAAAAGCATGAAGAGATAAAAAATAACATTCATAATTAATTATAAATAATATTTTATTTATTATTTTTATTTTAAATAATTATAAAAGTAGTATTTAACATTAACTTAATATGATTAAAATAAATTTTATGAAGTATTTGTTAATGAAAATATATTAAAAATAAATACGTTTTTTTATTTTTAAACTGTACTTTTGAAAATAAAGAAACAAAAAAAAATTGAAAGAGATTTGTAAAGATTAGATTGAATTCTTCAAATCTTTTCAAAGATTAAAGAAATTTATTCAAACTTAGCACTTATATGAAATTAAAGGGCGAAGCATTATTTGAGGAGTTAAATTTTTTATGATAAACTAATTAAGAGATTCTTTTCTTTTTGTTATAGGGAGGTCTTATGATAACGGCATTCGCAATTGCAATTTGAAAAAGATTGCTGCCGTTTAAAACATTGCTGCTTTATTATACATTACTTAAATAATTTATGAGTTAGAAATCCATTTTTCCCAGCCACCCAAATTGATAACTCTCTTTTAATAACAAATGGGGGCATGCAAAAAGTTACTTAATTTGTGTAATTTTTTATAAAATTTTATTTTGGGATTTACTTGGTATTTGAAATTTTTGTACCAAAAAAACTTGGTATTTTGGATTTAACGTTATAATATTTTGTAATTATATTAAATTAAAAGTGGATCTATTATTACTCTTATTTATTTATTGTCACTCTTGTTTTTTAAGCTTAATTTTGCTATCTACTAAATCTAATAGAATTGATCACTAAAACATAAAAAAAAAAAAAGAGAATACCATACTTAAAGAAGTCATGTAAGAATGGAAATTCAATTCAGCCTACAAGAATGGATTTCAACGCTATATTCATATTGTTTCCATTCAGTTTAATTTTCTATTGTTATTTTATTATTAAGAAGTTGAACTTAGCATGGAAGAAACATGAAAAGAAAGAGAGAAAAAATAACATAAACGACAGTAATTAAGAGTTTATAAATTAAAAAATGATTTTAAAAACTAAATTGTTATTATTAATAATGAAGAATTTGGATAAATATAAGAGTTATAACTAGTTTGAATAGTAATAAGGTGCTATTACTTAACAAGGGTATTTAAAGAAAAGTAACAATAAACTCATTTTTAATTTAATATAATTATAAAATATCAGAATATTAAATCCCAAAATAAAATTACTGTTAAAAATTTGAAAAAAAGTTACACAAATTAAGTAAAATTTAACATCTAAGTGCATGTCTGTACCAAAAAGAAAAACATCAAAGTGCATGTCCCTATTATTAAAAGAGAGTTACCAATTTGGGTGGCTGGGAAAAATAGATTTTCAATTTGTAAATTATTGAAGTAATGTACAATAAGGCAGTAATGTTTTAAACCGCAGCACTCTTTTTCAAATTACAGTTGTGAATGCGGTTTCCCTCCCTCCCTCTTTATGTCATTAGAAAGAGGGAAATGTTCAATATCAAGAAGCTTTTTTCATGAAAAAAGAGTACGAATCTGACGTGGCAGATTGAGAGTTCTTAACCAATGTGTGCAGTTATTTTTAAAAATAATTACTTTTTTCACCACTTATGTATTCCGTATACATTCCTCTTTTTTACTTGTTTTAATAAAAAAAATATTGCCTTTAAAAAAAATATTCATGTAAAACAACAATACTCTTACAAATTTTTTATATCTTTCTAAACATTAGACTTCGTAATAAGTGGGATTTTGTTCAATCTTAACCCGCCTCACACCTCTTAAAAAATCTTCAACTCGTTCCGTGAATTTTTGTAAATGAAAATTCACACCTTACCCACAAAAAAATAATAGAATCCGAATCCTACTCGCATATATTATATAATACATAATATAATATAAATTATTAAAAAAATTACTCATTATATAAAAAATTTAAAACTACATCAAATATAAAACATATTCTTTGTTAAATAATTAAGGTGCAGATAAGGTAAGAGTAATAAACCTTAAATCTGAACTCACCCCATCTTGTAGCACAATTTAAACCTGCTCTATTCTACTCTTGTTGCGAGACCAGTTTTAAACCCGTCTCATGTGAATTTAGACAAATTAAGTACTTGTGAAATGTGAGTTGAGGCGGATTAAGTACTCGCATAGTGAGTTGGAATTGCTAACCTTAGTAAACATTTTGTTAGAAACGCGCGGCACACGGAATATTAGAGGAGAGTGAAATTTTACGTTTTTAATTTGAATTGTCAAAAGGAATGAGTTATATTTATGCCATGTCTGAACATATAACAACTGACGTCGTTAAGAGTGCGTTTGGATATATATATATTAATTTTTTTAAAAAAAATATTTTTATAAATTTTTATGTATGTTTAAATGAAATTTAAAAAAAATAAAAGTTAAAAAAAGTTTAATTATCACTTTTTAAAAAAATTAATGATTCTCAGTTTAAAAAAAAGATAAATTTTTTTTTAATGTAATTTATTAATAAAAATATCTTTTATTTTCATTAAAATTTATATCTTTTGTCTTTTACTTTTTTCCTCTTATAAATTATATTTTTATTATTCTAAATATCTTATATTTTTAATTATTTTTTTATAAATTTTTTTTATTCAAATAAATTTATAAAATTTTTAATTACTTAAAAATACTTCATAAATATTGTAACTAAATACAAAGTAACCTGGGTGGGTTAAAACTCGACTCCTCATTCGCTCGTAGCATCATCCTTAATATGTTTTAAAGTACAACGTAGTTGTACAACACTTTCTCGAAATTAAATGTATTTTTATATCAGACGTGGTTAAAGTTGTTGCATAATAGGATATTGTCTCCTATATATATATTTAATCATAACGAGGCTCAGTGTGATGAGATTAGCAGCACAGCTTGAGAAGCACGAGTCAGGGAAAACACAAATATATAAATCAATCTGTATCTATCAACAGTACACTTGGGGGAACACGCCAATTATTGTTTGTTATCTGAATGACTGAACCACTTGGCAAGAGCGTTATGCCATCTTCAATAATTATACTATTATTCCTCATTTTCCTACTGCGAGAACTAAGAAGTGAGATAGAAGTATTAATGGATTCTTTGAACGGAGATAAGGAAGGAGAAAAAAGAAAAAAGAAAGGAAAAAATGACAACACTCATTATTTGAATGATTTTTAATGAAATGGAAAGAAGGGTCCCTTAAGAATAAGGAGAAAAAATAATTTATTTTTAATAAAATATTTATTAAATTAAAAATATACTTTATGTTTATGTTATAAAATTAATAACGTATTTGTTATATTAAAAATTTAATTTTAAGACTTATTCTTTCAATTTATTTTAATTTTAACTACTAAACAAAAGAAAAACAAAGCTTTTTTACTATTTTTTCTACTTAAACATTAAAATAAAAGAAAAACAATCCTCCTTCGTCTCTTCTCTTTTTTAGCCCGTTTCCTCTTCCATACGTAACATAAAGGAGGAAGAATATTGTAGTGTGTTTAGCGTCGTGTAGTGGCTCCAGGTTGTGTGGGTGAAGGTGCAATGATGGAGTTGTGTGGGTGAAGGTGCAATAATGGAGAGAGGGTAGTGATGTAGTAGATGCAGGGTGGTAGTAGCGTCGTGTAGCGGTGGAGGAGATTTATTATTTTATGCTTTTGAGAAGATGAGTTTGTAGTAGCTTACACAATGAAGTCATAAGACTTATTTTTTTTTTTAACAAATTAGTCTTTTGAAATGAGCTTTTATTATGAATTTGAGACGTAATTTACTTTCATATAACAAATTAGTCTTTTGAGATGAACTTTTATTATGAATTTGAGACGTAATTTACTTTCATTTAGAGTCAACTGATATGAAATGGATGACTTAAGAAGGCTATTTGGTACCAAAAAAGTCTAGAATAACTAGAATAGAAAAGTAAAAGTCATCCAGAATGAATGCCTACTTTTAAAAGAGAGTTATGCAATGTTATGTGTGGGCCGTCGCGAACGCTCCATTTCAAAGGAATATCTATTGTTATGTCCCACTTGATGACGCATGAAGGCTCGTACTTAAGTATTCTTGCGATGAGCTAGCGGAACTAAAACTCTAGAGCTGTTCGGGGTAGTTATTAGATGGGATGGATTATAACTTTATATCACTAATAAGTCCGATTAGTAGAATGAGGCGGTAAGGATTTCATAACTATTTAGTTATAGATTAGAGGCTCTTATATAGATTTATACGCAACTTCAATTCTAACTCATACTAAATACGCAACTTCAATTCTAACTCATACTACTAACTCAACTATGAGTTGGAAGGTCAAGAATGATGTATATAGATAACAATTAATAGTAAATTATATAATTCAAGTAAATAAATAACAAAAGACATTAAAATTATTGAAATAAATTAGTCTACGTATAAGAAATTTGATGTTGTCATTATACTATATATTGTTGATAATGTTACTTCTTTTAAAATGGAATAGAGTTTTCACTATTACCTAATGTGTTTTGTTTTAGTATATTTCTCTCTTCAGCTCTCATTTTTACCTACGAACACTTAGCTAGATGTGCTTAAACTTATATATCTTTTAGTAAATATAAAAATTATGACTAGAAAACAAAAACACATGTCCTCCGACAATTAACATTGGATATAGATAAGGAGAAAGAAAATTTAATTTCACTTGTAAAAACGTGTAAATTTGATTTGATAATTAATTTAATTAAGTATCAATTTATTTTAATTAATAATTTCTTTACAATTAATTAAATATTAATATTCAAAATACAAATAAATTATTAATCAACTACAAATAAATTATTCATTAAATTAATTAAATATTTAATTAATTTAATAATCAGACCAAATTAAAACACTTTTAGAAAGAACTGAATTAAATCTATTTAATTAATTTAATGATCAGACCAAATTAAAACACTTTTAGAAAGAACTGAATTAAATCGATAGGATATATTAGAGAGTTGCTGAAACGAAATGGATGGTGACCTTGAGGTCCTTGACACATGTCCTCCGAGAAGCCAAGTTTTGTGCAATTTTCATGGCTCAGAAGGGCTCTGCCGAAAATTTCGCCTGGACAGTTTGGACTTTGGAGACCAGTTTGTCCCTCGGGAGTGACTGTTCATTTGGCTGGAGTCAAGTTCTGTAAAGAGTTAGCTTTTTCTTTCTTTCCCTCTTCGCACCAATAAAACAACATATATAATATTTCTTTGGTAAGTGTTTAAGCATATTTTAGGTAATTATTTGATGGCTTTAGATGATAGTATTTTGTAACTTTCTGGCTATGGAAGTCAAAGTCGTTAAAACACTCAAATTAGTGGAGTCAATAATATATTTACCCTAAATCACCTTTAGAAATTATAAGTCACTGTTTGCATTTGCCGACACTGACGTACACGTGGCACGGCGCGGAACAAGGTGTTGACACACATTCTTTATATTTACTCTATTTATATAGAACTTTCCTTTATTATATATAATCACATAGTAAGTAACTAAAATCAATACTGACCGTAAGCATGCCGCCTAAAACTAGAGGGGATACATGATTGCATCCGTTTGAGAGAAAAAAAGAGGAAAAAAAATCATGTTTCAAAATTTTGAAAGACAAAAATATAATGAAACAAAACATGCCTATAAATTTTTTAATTGTAGTATAGAAAATATAAAGTAATAAATAAATTTGAAAGAGTGTTGTAAAGATTAGATCGAATTCCATCTTCAAATCTTCAAAGACACAATGGCCATAAAGCATAACGTGACTGATTGTGATGAGATTATCGGCACAGCACAGCTTGTGAAGCGTGTCAGGGAAAAGAGAAACCAAATAAATCTGTATCTATCAGCAGCACACTGGATAGGGGGAATACGTCAAATATTGCAGTTGCAGCAGTGCCAGGCTGTACATTGTAAACGAAGTTGCAGTGACGAAGAGAGGGTAGCACAGTGGTAGTATCGTCTTGTAGTGGCGGAGGACTGATAATTGTTGAGATAAGTGGTAGAGTGAAAGCATGATTTGATTGGTTTGGAGAGGAAACATGTTTGCATCCCTTTGAGAGAATAAAGAAAATGCATCTCACAATGGGAAATGTTATTGTTACCTTACCCAGTATTCCTTCTTGGGAACAAGTGTTCTTAATTAATTAATTAATTAATTACTTATTAAATATTCATTGTGGTTAGTTTTTATAAGAATAAAACTTAGATAAAGTTTTTTAAATGTTTGTAGAGAGTTTTTATAATATTTTGATGAATTTAATATTTAAAGTGAGTTGTTAATTATTTATTAATTATTAATTTTATAATAAATATTTAAAAAATTATTAAATATAAATAATAATTAATAAAGATTAGACAATTTACTATAATATTAGTATCTTAAAAAAATCAATATTTATGTATATTATTTTTTATATATTAATATAAAAAAGAAAAATAATGTGACACTAAAATATAAAA
This sequence comes from Styphnolobium japonicum, assembly GCA_023212625.1. Classification (NCBI taxonomy): domain Eukaryota; kingdom Viridiplantae; phylum Streptophyta; class Magnoliopsida; order Fabales; family Fabaceae; genus Styphnolobium; species Styphnolobium japonicum. The sequence continues at coordinate 3,323,691 of JALBWW010000007.1, read as the reverse complement.
AATAATATACATACATTTTATATTTTAATAAGATAATAATATCACAAACACTTAATAAACTTAAGTTCTATCCATTTTATAATATATACGTTTGAGGCGAGAAATTTTTAAGTATTAAGAAAATGTTCTTACATCATATCATTAAACATGTGTCATCAACTAATCAAATTAACTATCAATATTTAAAAGGATTTAATTTCTATCCATGATCAGTGTAAAGTTTTTTTATACTATTATTCAATCATGTGTTGATACATAATTAAATAGTTAGACTTTCTAGATAGTGGTTGTGATAGTCAAATTCTTTTAATGATTTGGCAACACATGATTAGATGACAGTATAAAGAAACTTTACATTAACAGTGAATAAAAATTAAACTCTATTTAAAATTTTATCACTATTTAAATTTTAGTTAATTTAATTAGTGTCTGATTAAAAAAAGAATGATATTTTACATAATTGATGTGACAGATATTAAATAATAAAGTATAAAAATATTATCTTATATCGAATACTAAGAATGTTTCATTTGGAGTAACTTAAATATAACCAACATCTAATAAATATTTCATAGTACGATAAAAAAAATAATTCTCTTCCAATTGTTACAGATCGGGTACGTTATGTTAATAAATCCCGTGCAAGTTCTCATTACCGATCGATTGTCAATATCACGTTTATCGGATATGACGCCTTACTTAGTTATACATGCAGCGATCAACGTTCCACGTGTTTAAGGTTTAAAGGGAGATGCTATGTTACCTAAGTTTTGGTACTTAGAATAAATTGTCAATAAGTTATTGACTATTGGTTTCACAATAAATATTAAAGAGTTTATTCAATATAAATAACAATTAATAAATGCTAGACAACTCACCATGGGTACCGATACCCTAAAAAAAAAGATGAGTACCGAAGTAATGACAAAGTTTAAATGTTCAAGTTTGACTCAAGGTAATGTTGCCTTAAAAGCACTTACATTTACAGCTACTGCATGGCCTTATCTTTCGTCTCAAACTCGTAAGAATATCTCTTATATGTAGGCATTATATATAGCTAGCTAGCCAATCCCACATTCCCTTACATTCATCCAAGATGCTTCACATTCTTTTCCTCTTCGCTCTTCTTTCATCCACTTCTCACGCTTCTGTCAATGACTTCTGTGTAGCAGACCTAAAGGGTTCATATAGCCCATCAGGCTATCCCTGCAAGACGCCTACTGCATTAACAGTGGATGACTTTGTGTTTTCTGGCTTTGTAGCTGGAAACACCTCAAACTCTTTCAATGCTGCATTAACCTCTGCATTTGTTACTGATTTTCCAGGTGTTAATGGGCTTGGCATCTCTGCAGCACGGTTAGACATAGCTCCAGGCGGATCAATCCCAATGCATACTCATCCGGGTGCCACTGAACTACTAATAATGGTGCAAGGTCAAATCACTGCTGGATTTATGACACCTACTTCAGTTTATGTGAAGAAGCTGAAAAAGGGAGATCTTATGGTTTTCCCACAAGGAATGTTGCATTTTCAAGTAAATTCTGGTGCTGGAAAAGCCACTGCTTTTCTCACTTTCAGTAGCCCAAACCCTGGCGCGCAACTCCTTGATCTTCTATTGTTTGGCAACAACTTATCTTCTGACATACTTGGAAAGACTACCTTCCTTGATCTTGCTCAAGTGAAGAAGCTTAAGGCTCGTTTTGGTGGCAGAGGCTAGGATTGCTTATGAATTGTTATTTTATCCAATCCATTCCTAGAGCTTGTTCCAATAATCATTGTCAGTCATTAATTACCGTTATAATGAAAAAGATGATTTTTGGGAAATTTAAAATATAAAACAAACAGACTAAGTAATTGCATATTACAATTCTATGCAAAGCTAGGCCACACGTGTTTAAATGTTTTTATACTGTTTGATAGTGAAAGAAAGCAGAGGCATCGAAGCTTAATTAAAAAAGTTCAATAAGAAATTTAACGCACTAGTATAATGTGTTACATACTTACATGTTTTGTATCACAAGTTTTATTTAACAGAAAAGCTAAATAGTTCCAAGGCTTTTATCTCAAAACAGCTCGGATAACGACTTTTCGTGCTACAGGATCCCAAGCGCTATAGCAACACTCTTTATTTAAATGTTTTTTTATTTTTGGTTAAATTCTACAGAATGTGGCACATGAGTGTATATAATTTTCCATATAAGAACATATAGTTGGTGGGAGCCCCGCCGTATCAACGGACGATCCGATCCAACGATGAATTACCTTCATTTTGGATTATTATTTAATGTTATAATCAGAGGATTTATGTTGAACTGAGTCAAAATTTGTCAAAAATTTAGTAAAACTGGTAAATCGTTAAATTTTGGTTGAATTAGTCATCTACAAGCTTCAATACTTGATCTTGCATCATCTTCTGGCGCTTGTCATCCTAGAGTGCTTCAATTCACTATGGTGCTTCTTCAGCATCATTTCGTAGGGGGTTTGGTAAGGGCTCGTTTGGATAAGTTTTTTTAAAAAAATTTTATAGACTTTTTTGTAGTAAATTTTTTTTAAAAGAAGTTATTTTATATTTAGATGTAATGTTTGTGAAGTACTTTTTAATAATAAAAGGACTTGTAAGTTTATTTGGATAAAAAAAATAAAAGAATTTTTTTATAACAAAATTACTAAAAATGTAAGCTATTCAGAATAATGGAGGTATAGTTTATAAGAAGAAAAAATAAAAGACAAAAGATGTAATTTTTAATAAAGGTAAAAAGTATTTTTGTCAATAAATTATATTAAAATCACTTCTCCTTCTTTTTTTTTAGAAATTGAGAATCACTATCTTTTAGAAAAAAGTAATAATTGATTTTTTTTTAAATTTTTATTTTTTTTAAAGTTTCGTTTAAGCATTTATAAAAATTTATGATAATAATTTTTTAAAAAATAGTAATTTAGTTTTTTAAAAAATCTTATCCAAATATACTTTAAGATAAAAAAAAAATAAAAGAGGAGGAAGAGAAGAGAGAGGACGGAAGTGAAGAGGAGGGAGAGTAGAGCATGGAGCCAATGATGTGAAAGATGAGAAAGTAAAATTGGGCCAAATGGTAGAACCCAATTGGGAGTGTTCAGAAGCAGCCAGGCATGGCTAGCTTTGGATTGGATTGGAGAGAAAATTCAAGAAATCTCAGACTCTGAAATTTTTTCCACTAACTCACAGATTAGTACCTTTTCCACAATAGAGAGATATGGAGAGAAAAGGAATCTAAGATATTGAGTATCGGACAAGCCCAAGGGGCATGGACGCATGGCCTCTATATAATTATAATTATAATAAAAAACAAACAATAACAATTGTTTCTCTGTTAAATTATTGGGGTGATTTGATATGTAAGTTATTTTGAAACTTATATGTTGTAATTTGTGTATTTTACTAATTATTAATAATATGTGTTATAATTTAATAATTAAGATTTAATATGACATAATTATGATGTCATTTAGTTTGATTGGACAATTTAATCAATTAAACTTGAATTAAAAACTTTTTTGATTTGTTATTTAGTTTGATTTTAATATCATTGTTCAAAAGGATCATTAGAGCTAAATTATTTTGTTTTGTTTTTAGTGTTTTAAAAATAAATTTAATCTGAAAATTAAAAAGGATAGTTTTTCATAATTTAACTGCTTTCAACGATAGTTAAAGATGACAATAGACAATTATTATTTTTCTTTAATTTTTTGTATGACTTTAGACAATTGAGTTATATAATCCAAACATGAATTGTTAAAAAAGTTGACAACTCATTCAATGTGTTGATCAAATTAAGCTCAACTGTTAGTTTTTTTTTTTTTTATACAATCGAATGATTTTTCAAAATTGAACAATTGAATAGGTTTCCAAGATTTCACCCGTTTTGAGCGGTTGAACCGTCAAAATAATTTTAAAATTTGACCGGAATCGATAAGGGATTTGATTGATGGTTCGACCGATTTTACCAATCCTACCACGAATCAGTTTTTAAATCAAACTCTATTCACCCAGGTGGCTACTAAACCATTTTGTTTATATGAGAAAATGCGTTCTTTGAAGTGGTGAGCTTACAAAAATGGCTGCTAGCGGGCTTGACATTAGATAACTTGGCTCGAAGAATTCAAGAGTCCACGAACATTAAGTAGCCACTGTTGTGGACACAGCTAGAAAGAGTACTCTTGGGCAGCAGCAAAGGAAAATATATTTCTCCAGAATTAATGAGTTAAGATAAAAAGTCCCAAGAAAAAAAAAGTGATTTAAAACAGGAAATTGTCACACATGCAATTTTGTTAAAATCTTGTAATTATCTCAATTATTTAATAATTATTCTCTCTTAACAAATAATGAATAATATCTTAAAATAGAAAAAACTTAAACTTATATAACGATGTGAAAATGCCTATTTTTATATGAGAAATATGTAATATTAGATTATTATTAAACTTGTTTAAATAATAAATTTTGAAAAATAATTAATAATAATTTCAATAATATTTAATATTACAATAAAATGTCAGGAAATATAATAATGAAGTGTACAAACAACATTACTCAAATATAAATTACGAAATCCAAAGAAGATGTAGCTTACCAATACAATATGTATAGACCTAGACGGCCTAGAAGTTTGGATCACAATATAATTGTCAAACGCCTTAAATCATCGTTAAATGACTTAACTCATGTTGTTTAAAGTTTAATCGTTTACCTTGCAAATTCTCGCTGAACGAAGTCTTCATCTAGAAATTCATGTCCCTGAATATTTAACACATTGCTGCATGCATCTAGTGAAGTCACTGCTTGAATTTGACACTTAGAATACCTTGCTAACTCCTAAATTAAAGTCTTTTTCATTATTAACAAAAAAAAAGTGATTGTGGTTCCTGCAAATCACCACGCTTGCAGCCCTGCTATTTGTCTATGGAGTATATACACTCTTAAGAAATTACATATTTAATGCTATGATTCATAGATATGGATATGGATGTCGGATAAGATACCGGTACAATACGAGAATATGTTATTTCATAAAAAATTAAGATACGAGTACGACAAAATATAACATAATATATATATATAAATTATTATAATATATCATAAATAAAAAAATATAATTGGATCATTCCATGATTAAAAAAAAAAAGTAAAAAAATTAATTTTTATTTTTAACATTAGTCATTACAAACACAATAAAAAATTATAATTTATTAAATTCTTATAATATTTCTTTGATATTGACACAAAAATTTAAAAAAAAATTAAAAATTATAATTATAGATTCCAGTAATGTATTTAGAATATGCAATATCAGATACCAATATTTAATATAAATACGTATCCGACACAAATACAATAAATATTTCAAAAAATCAGTGCTTCATAGATTTAATGCCACTCTTACTGTATCTTTAGCTTTAGACTGCCTTTTCTATTTTAGTTAAGGATTACAATAAATACATTGTATTCCATCACACTACCCACACCCATGCACAGTTGGCAGACTTTCTGTCAAAGGGGTTGGTTTGGTTGGAAAGTATCCAAGTACGAACTTTGATTGAAATGTGAGTTAAAGCGTCTTAAACGTTATACAAAAACCAAAGCATTATTTGATATTATATGATAACACAAATTCATATTGGCTGGACGTGGTCATAATATACACCTCCCAAAAGACATTGCGATGTTTTTTTAGATGGTTGACTAATCTGTTCAGTTTACAGACTCCTCGATCAGAGAAATCTCTTCAGATCGATATGTTATTTTTATGATCGTCTCTATATTCTTTTAGAAAGAGACCATATTTTTCGCAACATTTTAGTGTAAAAAAGTGATGTTATATGACTATTTTGGCAGAGGAATTTTTTTTTTAACCATTGGTGAAGGGAAAGAACATATAGTTGTTCCTAGTTACAGCTGCCACTTCTTTAATTCACTTCTTTCAGGTCTTTCAGTTTCAATCTTTAATTTTTCAAAACTATTATAGTGAAATTATAATTTCAAAATTTCCAAAACTTAATTATATATAGAATAATTACTGTTCAGTAATTGAAAGTTTACAACAAAATGTTATATATTACTGGCATATTATTTTGAACTTTGAACTGCCACTTCTACTGCAAAAGTTCCAGTCACAGGTTTGTGGTACTGTTGCTCCAAATTTCCTCTTTATTTGCATACTTATGTTACTCTTAAGCAGGTTATGTCAATTGCCTGAAATAGCTTTCTATTTGTAGCTGTAGAATCAAAGCTAGTTCGAACACAATCGGGAGACACAGATAATTCTAAGACGTTGGTTACAAGTAAGACTACAATTTCTGTTACTTTTTGTACTTGTTCTTTTTGCCCTCCATACAGTTTGTAGAAAGTTTTCAGCAATGAGTAGAACGAACTGGAAGCTTTATTCACTACTTTCTGTCTTATTTTTTCAGTTTTTAGCAGTTTGGCCTTCACAAAGAGGAGGAGGATATGCAGATTTTTCCAGCTAGTCTGCGGAACCTTTGGGACAACTGGGAGCTCCGTGTTATGGTTCTGTTAAGCCTCAGCTTACATAGCATCCTCATCCTCCTTGGCAACAAGAGAAAGCACTGCACCAGAATCTGGCTCAGAGTCATACTATGGCTTGCCTACTTGTCAGCAGATGGGCTTGCAACAATCTCACTCGGTGTTCTTTCAGATAAAGGAGATCCTAAAGGTGATTTTGTGGAGCCAAAGTATGTCATTATGGCGCTGTGGGCTCCATTTCTTCTCCTGCACCTTGGTGGCCCAGATACCATTACTGCTTACTCAATGGAAGACAATGAACTGTGGCTGAGGCATTTTCTTAGGTTTGGTGTCCAGGTGGCGGTGGCCGTCTATATCTTCCTTAAAGCCTGGACAAACACTGATCTTAACATTTTGGCAATACCAATATTCATTACTGGAATTATCAAAATTGGGGAGAGGACTTGGGTTTTGTGGTCTGCAAGCAGCCAGCAATTCAAAGAGTCCTTATTTCCTGACCCTGATGCAGGGCCCAATTATGCTAGATATATGGAAGCACACAGTTCAGCATCTTATGAAGGATTCAAAGTTGACGTAGAAGGCCTCATTGAATCTCCCTCAGTAGGTGATCATACTTATGTAGCTGCAGAAGACAACATTATCCCATCAACAGAAACTGACACATGCGGATCAGACACTGTAGACATTGCCCACAAATTCTTCAAGACTTTCAAGCTGCTATTTGCAGATCTCATCCTGAGCTTCCATGATGTTTTAGAAAGCAGATTGTCTTTACAGAATGGATCTAGCAAGGAGGTGTTTGAAGTGATGGAAGTTGAGCTTGGGTTTATGTATGATCTGTTCTTCACAAAGGCAGCTGTGATTTATTCTTTCGTGGGTAGTTTTCTCCGTTTCATCACCTTGTCTTGCAATATTAGTGTGTTATGTGCCTTCTATGTCATCGAGAAGAATCAATATCCGAAAGTGGACGTGTTTATCACACATGTGTTGCTGCTTGGAGCTATCATCCTAGAGATATATTCAGTAATTTCACTACTGTCCTCAGACTGGACAATGCTATGGCTGAGTAAGCACAAGAACAAGGTGACAAGTCTGATGATTCAGGCCATTTCAGCAATCCAATTTGTCAAAAACAGGAGGTGGTCAGGCAGCATTAGTCAGTTCAACCTCATAAGCTTTTGCTTGAAAGCTAAAAAACAAAGATGCAGTATCCTACACAAGATTTTAAGCGTCAAAGTGGGCCTCAAGTATAGAAAAGCTTTTAAGAGGAGAGCAGCTAAGTGTTGTCTTGCTCGAATGATTATAGATGCTTATCAGTCCTATCAGAAGTACAAGCACAATGATAACGAGATTGTCACTGATGATCTGAAGAAAATTATCTTTGAGCAGTTTCTCAAGAAAATAAGAGAGGCCAAAGAAGAGGTCAAGGATGAGCAGAAGGTGGCACAAGAAATCAAGAAATTTTGTGCTCATAGGGGCGATAGAGTGCTAGAAAGCTTAAAATATTCCACGCAATTAGGCTGGAGTTTCAAGGTAGAATTTGATCAAAGCATTCTTCTATGGCACATTGCAACAGATCTCTGTTATAATTCTGTCTCAGGTGAAGATATGCATCCTGGCAGAAGTCCAAATTTTAAAGAAGCAAGCAAATTGTTATCAGAATATATGTTGTATCTTCTTATTATGAGACCATCCATGCTGCCTAATGGGATTGGTGAGATCAGGTTCCAAGACACATGTGCTGAGGCAACTGAATTTGTCAAGGAGAGAAAATCCATAAAATGCCAGAAGGAAGCTTGCCAAAAGCTACTCAAAGTCAGCAGTGAGAGAATTCCTCCTTCACAGGTGAAAGGCGATAGAAGCAAGTCTGTGCTATTTGATGCATGCAGGTTGGCTAAAGGTATACGAAAGCTAAAGAACGAGGAAGACTGGGAGACAGAAAATATGTGGGAGTTAATTACTCAAGTGTGGGTTGAAATGCTAGCTTATGCTGCTAGCCACTGTCAGGGAATTCATCATGCTCAGCAGCTCAGACGTGGTGGAGAACTCCTCACACATGTCTGGCTTCTTATGGCACATCTTGGTATAACAGATCAATTTCAAATCTCAGAGGGGCATGGAAGAACAAAGTTGATACGCAAGTGAATGTGTTTCAAGGGAGTCATATATTAGTGGCAGACTGGCAATAATCATGGGTTTTAAATATGTACTCAATTCTTGCATTCAAATAAATGTGATGTTTTAAGCATGTTTTGATATGTTGAAGAGTAGACGTTCTTTGGTTGGAAATGTGTTTGTGGAGCTTCTGTGTTCTTGAGGCTAAACCGTAATTTTTTATTTTTACTGAATTTAGGTAGCTTACCGTGATAAATATAAAACATATGCTCAATAATTAAATAATTCAAACTCTAACAGGTCCAAAAGTTCAGGGTGAATACATACGAAGTTATAATCATCTTAAGATTTTCTTCTTTACCTAAATAATATATTTTCCATTGACTTGGATTGACAGTGTGTTACAATTCAAACCCATTTTAAGAAATTACATCCCAAAAGACTAGCTTATTGGGAGGGAGAACTTCATGGGTTAAGTATCACATTAAGCTTCATTTTTTTTTAATCAATGTCAGACATAACACAATGTTAATCACCAGATGCAATTGTCTTATTTTTAAAACTGGATACGTGGAAGAAACCAACTAGGGATTCGATGCGATAGCATGACACTATTTTATAGCTAAAACGTTGGAGTTATGTACTTGACAATGATTCTTGCGTAGGGTGTTCATTGGTTCGGGTTGACCTGATTAACTCGACAAATCAATACAAATTAATTAAAAAAATTTAGTTTAGGTTGGGTCATCGGGTCTAACCCAATCAAAACTGACCAAGATTGATTTAGTTTGCGAGTCTTGTATTTTATAATTCGATGACCCAATGAAATGACCCGACGAGTAATGAAATTTTAGATTTTATCTTCTTATCATTTGACTTTTCAATCATTTAAAAAGCTAAGCTATAATGATATGTCTTTAATTTTTATTTTCAAGTCTCAATTATTTAATTATTTTTATTTGTTTTAGTTGCATATTAGGACAGTAACGTTATAATGATTAGCTTACTCATCTGTGTCACACAATTTTACAACTTAAAACCCTCTCTATGAAATAATATATAAAATATATATAATCTTCTCTATGAAGCAAGATACATTTAATGTCATATATTCATACTATAAATAAAGTTTATGATGATTTTGAGATGTTAAAATGTTTCTTCACAATATTGGTTTTACTTTTATCTTAATACTTATATTGTACTGGAAGGCTTGAATGCTTAAAATTCATATGTAATTATCTAAGTGAGTTTGAAGTATTTAGCAATAGTAGGTTTACTATTTTGTTGTAAAAAAAAATTTATCGAACAACCTGATGACTCGAACCAACCCAACCCAACCTTAATCGAGTTGGTTTGGTTCGGGTTGCTTGAAATTTTCATAAACTGATCAAACCAACTTGACCAAGGTTGATCCGTTTGGACATTCTTTTTCGCAAAACCCGAACCAATTCAACCTATGAACACTTCTATCATTGCCTGCTTTATTTAGTTTAAAGGTCTAAATAAACTTTTGGTCATTGTAGTTTACACTCATTTTTATTTTAGTATATATATATATATATATATATATATATATATATTTCTTTATAAATTAGTCTTCATACTTATAATCGTTTGCAAAATAGTCACTATCATTAATTCTGGTTATGACGTCATCAGTTTATGGTCCCTATAATTTTTTTATTTTTTTTTAATTTGGTCCCTATAAACTAATGATGTTATAATGAGTCTAACGATAGAAACTATTTTGTAAATGATTATAAGTATAATGACTGATATATAAAGAAAAAAGTATAAAGACTAAATTAAAAATGAATGTAAATTATAGGAACTAAAAGTTTATTTAAACCTAGTTTAAACTAGAAGAAGGCACGTGGAAAAGATTAAAAAATAATTTTAAGTAAACAAAAAAAATGAGAAAGTGAAATAAAGAATGGGAGTAAAATAAGAGAGTTACTATGATATATCAATGAGTATGGTACAATTGTCAATTATTTATTAATTGTTAGTTTGACAATAAATATTTCAAAACTTATTAAATATAAATAATAACTAATAAATATTTGATAACTTATTTTAAATATTGGTACCTTAAAAAAAATGAATACCAGAATAATATCATAAAATAAAGATGAAAAACTAACAAGAGTTTCTTAATTGCTAATAAAAATGTAAATTTTATATTCGATAATGATTGCTGTGCTGAAGTTGCAACAATATAAGTTGAGATTATCTGTGACAACCAAAATTATGCATAACACTCATTTATGAACTCAATAGTATCATGGGCTTGCAAAGTCTCTCTATCATAGTCAACCCCTAGATCCAATCTAGCTGTATTAGATAATTTTGCAACTACGCGTTGGCCTCGAGCTTTGTTGAATATTTGTATATATTCACTTTAAATTGAAAAAACAACTAAATTATGTCAAAAAATTTCCTTACGGGGCACCGTGAAGCGTCTTATACTTTACTCGCTGCATACAAGTAAAAGTCAATGAGAGAGAGGGTCTGTGCGCGCACGTGGGCAAAAGAAGAGGAGAATATTAGATTTCAAATGAATAAATTTATTTAAGAGTTTAATTTTTATTTACTGTGAGTGTAAAATTTTTTTACATTCTCATCTAGTTATGTGTTACTAAATCAATAAAAGAGTTGACTATCACAATAATTACCTAAAAAGTCTAACTATTTTAATGATTTGGCAACACATAATTAAATAACAGTGTAAAAAAACTTTACACTGACAGTGAATAGAAATTAAATCCTTCATTTAATGTAGGGGTGGGTGTGTGTATAAATTCATTAAAAAAAAAGTTAAAGAGTGCAATTCTAGGTGTAATTAAGAGGCAAGTTATCACTCTGCCAAAACTCAAGGGGTATTACTATAAAGGCTTTTCAATTGTAATAAGTTATGCCAAAATTATTTCATTGTGTTTAATAATGTTTAATTCTTTATTGTGTACATACTCCTATGTTTCAAAGGATATCTAAGATTGAGTTTGTGTGTTATGATTGAGTTACTTTTTTTTTGGGGGGGGGGGGTGTTTAATCTTCTCTTGTTTAGGTTGTTTTGCTAGTCTGGTTTGTGATTTTCCTTTTTCTTAGAAGGTACACTAGAATTATTAATCCCTGATGTTTAATGTTGTCATTGGCTCAAGCCATATGCTAATAAATTATCTATATCTTGGGGGGGGGGGGGAATTACTGTCATATTATGTGAAGAACAAGTCCTTAAGTATGAAATATAATTTCTCACTTTTATGTACAATAAAAGGTGATACTCATCAAACTTCAGACCTACCTAAAATTAAATCTTAGCTAACCCAATCATTTAAGAATAGTTTTATTTGTACACCTGCAATACACACCCCTTTTTCACACTTGTATACATGATAGTATTTGAATTTAACTACATCCACTTTACATCTATACGGTCAAAATCTTTCATCTATATATGCACGCTTCATGTGAAATAACATTTTCTAAACTCAAATAAATTATATTTCTCCAATATAAATGGGCGTGACGAAATATTTTTCTTATTATATATTGACGCATCTTCGATCGATTTAGCCCAAATAACCATATCAAAGTGGATAACTTAGCTTAATGAAAACTTTTTAAGTAATAATAGTTAATAGTGTTATGGTATACATACTTATAATTTAACATCCAAAAGTTTGTAACAGATTCAAAATTACCCTTTATCCCAGAATTTTATCTTTTTCCTTAATAATCAATTCACCTACATTAGTCAATGATGATCAAAATGTGCAACTTGGCGTGTTTTTCAAAGGTAGATCCACAAGAGAAAACCAAGGATACCATGTGATGATATGTCATAACTTTATAGCTAAAAGTCGTTTCTATTATGATCTTTTGCCATCCTGTATTTAGTTTAATAAAACTTTCAATTGATAAAATATTCGATAATATTTGGTGTGCTATGTTCCCTAGGAATAACATAAATTAATTGCATTACAAATTTATATTTGCATTCAGTTTCACAATGAGAAACAGCACACGTTCATTATGAGAAATACCATACGTTGTGTAGCTAATATTAAACATATACAATATGAGGAAATAAACAGAAGGATTTAATTTTGATTCATGTTAGTGAATGATATTTTAACACATTATTAAAGAGTTAGATTTTTTAGGTAATTATTATGATAGTCAAATTTTTTTAGTGATATGATAATACATGATTAGATAATAATTTAATTTTTTTTTATATTGTCAGTTGATCAAAATTAAACTCTATACATAATAAAGACCAAAATATTAAATGAGTACAACTAGCAAACACCAAAAATGAGAGTCTAGTGTTTAACGCAATCAATACTATCCTCATCCTTAGAATTCCCCATTATCCAACTAGATAAGTTCATTGAGTTTCGTATTAATTCGTGATCAAGAGTTGCAATTTTTATTGGTTATAATTCTCAAAACCGGATCCACATCAACCTCTAGATCCACCATGATTATAATAGACAATGTTGCAGCAGAACATTAAAATTTTCTCCAAAAAGACCTTGTGCTCTACCAAGTCCACTTTAAATAAATGGTGTGCAGCTCATCACTGGCTCACTGGCTCAGCAAAGAACTAAATGCGGTTCCAACTTCTTAGGAACCAGTTCATTTAATGAGCCAACAAATGACCACATTTCATCTGAATAACCTAGAGAAAAATGATAACTCGGTTCACAAGGTTCTTATTATTATGGGGTTTGAAAAGAGTCAAATGTAACTGTGAAGAAGTGGTTTCTACGATGAAAACTTATACTAAGTCACAAGACAACAACCGCATTGTGTACCCTTGAATAACCTAGAGGAAAGCAAGACTTAAAAAATTAAGAAAATCAATAACTAGAGTAAGAAAACAGCCAGTCAACCCCCTGCTCATTGTCTCCTTTGAGAGAATAAATATTAACGAAAGTCAATACCTAGTGTATGGAAACAAACAAAAATAATAGCTAGAAATCTCTTCACATGCACCTGAAAGTGCCTTGCTCGCCAGTGAAATAGCTTGACCCCCCAAGTACTCAAGTCAATCGAAGATGGTATAGAAAAAGAATGGATTTGAATCCTCTCATCTTCCTTAAAGAATATAAAAATATCATATTGTGCAACCCATCATTACCTGTTCATGGGTCCACTAGTTCTGCACAAATGTAGTTTGAGTCTATTTCTGTCATAACATGACAGTTATGTTCTTAAAGAAAAGAAGATGATCCAGATCCAAAAACAATTGCATAAACAAAAGCCAAAGAATCATTTCAACAAAGGCTAACTGGCCGATCTGAACTAGACAAATGCTGTCACTTGTCAGCCTAGCAGATCCTACTTACATTAGAAAAGTACAAGAAATAATATCCCTCGTCTAATGCTAAAATTGCACACATACTGCTAACCCCAATCCTTTTTCCAAACACTGTTATCTGCTAAGTTGACACCTGAAATAATCTAGCCAAAAACATCACCAGAAATTCATTTTCGAACTTACTGAAGGCAGTAGTGAGTCAGTTTTCTCAAACAGGGGAGGTACAAAACATCAACAGAAGCAACTGGCAGCCAGTTCTGATTGTCTTCTGTGAGATAGGCTTTTTGAAGATGGTCACTCACTCAAACACTTCCATTTGTCTTCAGCAAGGAAAAGAGAACAACATGACTACCTTTGTAATAATTGAGTTCCTTCTCGGGATTCTAATAGCTTTGTGGTTGGTTTTTTCTGCGGCCCTTGATATTTTTCTCATCTGCCTCGAAAATAAGGCTAAGTGGATTAAGAGAGAATTGGAGTCACTAGAAGCTCTGATCAAGGATTATGATCAACTAGTGGAGGAAGGGAACAAAGTAGAATCACGAGCCCGTCGCTTCTGGGATTCAGAACTCGACCTAGCTGGAATTCATCTTCAGCTAAGTGAAGCTGAGAATGAATGGGTAAAATCAACAAGAGAAGTGGCTAGAAAAGCAAAACAGTGTGTTGCCAACTTCCATAAACAAAACAGAGGATTCTTATATAGTTATACTGTTCTCCTAAGATCGATGCCCATTTATGATGTTTACCATCAACTAAACGCGGTCAAAAGTAAGATGCTGAATCAACTTGAAAAGAAAGATGAAGATGCCAAGGACATCTACAAAATCATGGAGAGGTCTAGATCTAAGAATAGAAGTCTGCTGGATCGATATACAATTCAAGAGAACGATAAGTCTGTACCAGCTCAACAGCAAAAGCAGAGGAAGCCTTCTACAAGCATAGATGAACTAATGAAGAAGAGCAAAGACCTATTTTCTGGCATGGAAGAGAGATGGTCTATATATCTGCTGCTTCCACTGCATGCTTTCGTGAATGATTTGAGTCAGCTTCAGTTAGAAACTGAAACAGAAAAGCTCTGGAAAAGAGAAGCAGAGGAGTTAATTGCAGCAGCAGAGGTCCACATTGGCAACTTCTCATGGTGGGTTTCGATTTTTAGCTACATACCCATAATAAAGAATAACATTCCCATAGTAAAGCCTCAATTCAGAGAGAACATGAAGAGCATTTTCACAGCGTTTGATGACCTGCTTGAGAGAAAGGATAAGTATAATTTTGATTTTGTTGATAGAGCTGCAGAAAAGTCAATCTTCCCATATCAGAATACAGATGACAATGCAATCACGTCAGCTGTAAAAAGCGTCCACAGCAAGCTGAGCAAGGTGGAAAAAAGTTCAAAGCAAGTAACTGAAATCAACTCACTGTGTGATGCATTGGCAAAAATGCATACTATGCTCCAGAGAAGAGAAGAAACAACAGGGAGAAACGCTTGCTTGGAGCAGATAAAGTCTATTGCTCAGGAGGTGGACTATTCCTTACACAATTTTCTAGAAAGCTATATGAATGAAGCTGAGATCAATGGTCTTGAGCAAATCACAAAGGCTATCGAGCGTCTTCAGAAAATAATAAATGTTTGCAGCATCAAAAGACAGGAGTTAACCTCAGTAGTTGGTTTGAAAAATGACATACGAAAATTGGTCTCGAAGCTGACCACAAGCAGTGATAATCATTTGATACTTTCCATTGTGGGGATGATGGGTGAGGGGAAGACAACTCTGGCAAAGGCAATTTATTACAACAAAACTGTTGTCGAGCACTTCCCTATCCGTGTTTGGGTGACAGTAACTCAAGGAGCTGTATACAAAGCACAAGTTCTGCTGATGAAAGAGGATGGGACTAAAGACCAGACACTGTACGTCACTCAGGTACGTGATCACTTGAAAGGAAAGCCAGGCCTTGTTGTTCTAGATAATGTCTCAACAGCAGAAGATTTGGATAAACTAAATGAAGTATTATCTGGAATGACAAATGGGAGCAGAATATTGCTCACAACACGCTCCAAGAATGTGGCTTTGCATGCTGACAGAAGTAGCACTAGCACCCCCCACCATATTCGACTACTAACAAAAGAAGAGAGTTGGGCGTTGTTTCAGATGGTGACCCTAAAGCCCAAATTAGAATCAAAAGTGGAAAAACTTGCAAGAAAGGTCGTGGGAAGATGTGGGGGCTTACCACTTGCAATCTTGTCTCTTGGGTGTCTCATGTCAGCGAATGGAGTGACTGAAAAGAACTTATTGTGGGTGCTTGGACGAATCAATCATGGCCATAACCAAACACCATGGCTGCAAGCTTGGGAAAAGAACTCTCAAGACCTGGATGAAACTATGAGGAATTGTCTATCTTGCTTCACACTCTTCCCTATAGACTTTGAAATCCCAGCAAGGCGATTAGTCAATCTATGGGTTGCAGAAGGATTGATGAAACAAAATAAGGCCTTTGATGACAACCAAGAGACAAGATTGCAAGAAACACCCGAAGACACTGCAGAAAGGAATTTAGAACAGTTGAGAGACTGCAACATGATTCAAGTAGTGGCACTAAAGTCCAATGGGAAGATCAAGACATGTCGCTTGCCTAGTATGCTGAGAGAACTCATCTTGCGAGATAGCAACAGAGGAAGTTACAGCCAGTACTCAAGTACACATTTAGAGCGGGGATTTGCTTATCATTTTGATGATCGTGGTCTTGACGCAAATTCAGCAAACGTCTTCAGCAAGAAAGGAATTCCCATATCCGTTCTCTTCTTTGACAAGCGAGAGGGAAGTAAACCAGGAGAACACATAGGGAACATCCTTTCTATAGGCATTACAAGTGGGCAGTTCATGGAGATTAGAGTACTTGATCTTGAACGTGTATTCAGACCTCAGTTGCCTGAGGCTTTAAGTAAGTTAATTCATATAAAGTATCTTGGCTTAAGGTGGACTTACTTGGAGGAATTCCCACCATTCATAGGCAAACTGCTGAACCTGGAAACACTGGATGTAAAGCATACATGTATACGTATCCTCCCTAGCTCCATCTGGAAATTGAAGAAACTGAGGAACTTGTATATGAACCAAAACTATCGAAGTAGACTTGAGGGCAAGCTAAGTGGAAACTTTCAGGAAAGTCTTCACACTCTATGGGGTGTGTTCATATATGGGAGTTGTCCTCTTCTTCGTGACCTTCACAGGCTGAAGAACCTTAGAAAATTAAAATTAGCTTTCCAGTTGACAGACACAGAGCAAGAGACACTTCCCATGCTGATTGTGCAGCTGAACGAGCTTCATTCACTGAGACTTAGATCAATAGATGAAATGGGTGATCCTAAAAAGTTAAGATTGAATAATATGTCAAAGCTGGAGAAGCTCTCATCCCTGCATTTGTTTGGGAATTTAGAAGATAGACCACGCATGAGTCGCCTCCCACAAAATCTTACTGATCTCACCTTGTCAGCTTCAAAACTGTCAGATGATCCTATGCCAGAGTTGCAGAAGCTGCCCAAGCTTAAGTCATTGTATTTTTATGCTGACTCTTATACAGGGAAAAACATGGTTTGTACCACAGGCAGCTTTCTACAACTTCGAGTGCTAAGATTCTGGAATTTAAGGGACCTGGAAGAATGGAATGTGGAGGAAGGAGCGATGCCAAGCCTCATGGAGTTTGAAGCCCGGTCCTGTGGGAAATTGGCAGTTCCCAGTGGGTTGAAACACTTGAAGACTCTTCGCATGATAAAGTTACACGATATGCCAAAGAGATTCATAAGAGAAATCTTAAAAAGTAAGAGGACATTTTGGGATGACGTTGAGATTGTTTATGATTGATGGACACTCACTCTGGACCTTAGCCCTTAACATCAAACAGGTATGCTTCCCCACCCCCACGTTGAATTCCCTATCTTTCGTAATGATACTTGACTTCTTTTCACTGCAACTTGTCACAGGCTTCATCTCGTGTTTGTCATTTGGGAGTGCATCAGAACAAAGCAGACGAATAAAGTGCAGGCTCTTTTATTTACAAAGGCTTTTCATGTACTTCTCAAACTGCTGTACCATGATTTCTATGTTCTTGAATAATTGCATTGCTATTTTGGAATAGTATTAATTTACATGACT
The DNA here is from genome assembly GCA_023212625.1 of Styphnolobium japonicum. Taxonomy (NCBI): domain Eukaryota; kingdom Viridiplantae; phylum Streptophyta; class Magnoliopsida; order Fabales; family Fabaceae; genus Styphnolobium; species Styphnolobium japonicum. The sequence continues at coordinate 3,305,579 of JALBWW010000007.1, read as the reverse complement.
ACTTCGTTGTAAATCATTCATGGAACAGAGAAGAAATTAGAGAGGATTGCATCGTTGTCTAGTGTTTATTTTCTTGTCGATGAAATTATTGAAGGAACGGAGAAATTTTTGGATTGCATTGTTTTCTAGTGAATTGATGAAAAATACAAAGGATTATTACTTTATTAGCAGCAACTCAAATCTTTATGATATGTTTGGAAGTTTTTAAGCAAAGGGAGGAGATGGAGGAGGAGTTACCTATATTGTCATGTAAACCAAGCTTAGTTCATAATCAATTTCTTCTTACTGAGAAGGCTACACTATTCTGCTATGACTTCATCTATGATAATTTCACTGTCATTGTTAACCAAGGCATACCTTTCCCAGCCTTTTGGCTAAGATCAAGTTAACTAGGGCATTTACTTTACCTATATGTGCAGAAAGCTCATCTTCCATCTCCTTGTTCGCTCTTTTGCTTTTACTAAGATCTGGTGGAGCTTCAACATCACCAATTAGGTCTAGAACAACAAAGAGTGAGTTTAATTTGAAATCATAAAGAGGAGAGAGAAAGAAAAAATAGGGTAGAATCTCTAAGTTAGAAGACAAAAAAGGACTTTCTATTATGCTAAAATTTTAAATAGTTTTGAAAAAAAAAATGAAGAGATTCCTATTATATTATCAGAACTAAAGAAGATGAATGCAATTTACTTTTAAGTTTACGGCTTTGTGAGTTTCCCTATTTTGGGATCACAATTTATAAGCATTCATAAAATTTCATATACAACTATAATATATCATTACACCATCAGCCCTTGTTATCAATCTGCATCCTTTTCTTCTAATAAATTTTTATGTTACTCATGAAATGAAATGAATTTTATGCTGCATTTCAACTTGTTCTGATTTCATAGACTAAACAATAATCTGATACAACCTTGAGAGGCAGTTCTCATTTTATTCACGTCCATGCAGATCTTCAATTTCAATATTCATCAGGAAGAGAACAAGAGATGTCAATTTATTAGAAAGAAAGGTTTAAGCATTTATGTTCCATGCCCAAAAAGTGTAGAAAAGCAATTTGATTTTTTATGAGTAAAAGCTTGTGTCCAACATGAAGCACTTTTAGGAGGTTATTATCAATCCTATCACTTTTTCAATTAGGCAAACCTAACGCAAATTCAAAATGAATTTGGCATACTGCTATCTGAGTAGTTGCCAAAAGTGAGAATCAAACTCTTCTCTTAAAGCCTGGACTTTGAACTTTGAGATTCCTTAGACCAAGTGGGAGGGATTATTTTGTATTCTTGGATTGGCTCCGACTCCTTACCTTCATCTTCACCTAGAATGTCTTTAGAGAATGCATTTGGATTGGCCTTGATGCAGCTCTGCAGAGCAACAAATGGATGTACACAGTCCGAGCCCTACAAAATAGGAGCAAATTGCATATTTCAACCCTTGACGAGAATAACGAAATCCAAAATGAGAAAGTGAAATATTAGAACGTCACTCCTATTGGTTGCTAGTTGCTACAGAGTACAGATGATAATTTAGTAATATGGACTTGCAAATTACCACAGAACTCTATGAATCATACCAATGTTGAAATAGTACAATTTCCTTGTCAATCAGTAGAAGAGCCAAAAATGATAGCATGCAATGGAAAAACATAACCACAACTGGCAAGCTGTTATAGCTGTTACTGAGCCACTTGGTTCATAGAAGATAGGGAGAACGAAAGGACAGAAGAAAATCATTTTAAAGAGTGACGTAAGAAGTAAATTGAATTGTTTCATGAATCATTACTTGTTTCATGTATCAAAATTGAATTGATATAGCTATTTCTTAGACTCTAATGTAATGGAGAAGTATAAAGAAACTATGAAGTAAGAAGTAAGAACATGATTACATGGTAGATATGATATTGAAACATGACAGATAATTCTGACTGTTACCTTTTCTTCAGCAGTACTCTTGAGAAAACATAGGAATGCCTCTGAAAACTGAAATCCACACGGACCGGTTCGCAAGTCAGCAATGCAAGGGCATTCCAGAGCTTTCTGAGCCTTTGCCTCAATAGACTGAAATTTTATGCATAATTCCATTTTCATTTATTCAATTGCAAGTTGAAAAGTGAGTTCATGAGATTAGAAATGAGCAAACCTCAGTCTCTTTACTTCCATATGCTGCAGCTTCTGTAACAAATGAAGACAAGGGGTTGTCAAGCAGCTAAGTGTTTGAAAAGGATGTCTTCATGGGAATTTTTTTTGTATAAAAGATAATGATTTGCTAATTTCAAAATCAAGATGTAATAGCGGCGTTAGAATTGTTGCAGGAACAGCAAGTTGAATATTGTGATAGATATAGCTTGAGCTAGACGTTTTGACAAACAAGTGAAGGGCATAAGATATAGAAATGAATAATATATATATAGCTAGAATTAAAATAAAATAAAATAAAAATAAAATAAGAACCTGCAAGGAGAGATTCGAGGGAAGGGGAAGGGGAATTAGAGCTGATGGTGGTTTCGTCATGAACAGCAGCTTCCGCGCTTTGAGTTTGACCCATCTTTTCTTTCTTTGTTAATAAATCAATCAATCTTCGATAGAGAATTAGAATTAGAATTAGAATTAGAGACAGCCAGCCACGGCCACCGCTTCTTTGCTCTCTTTATCGTTTTTTTAGTCAATCACTCAACAAACACTTGGAGGCCGGCCCTCGCTCTTAATTCAAAATATCTGTATTAACATGTCAACATACCATTTTTGTAATTATTAATATCAGTAATTGGGGACAGCATAATGAATTAATGAGTTAAAATATGAAGGTGAAGGAGTGCGTCTACCTTACCTTTTGTCCTAAATTGGGGATATCAAATATTCAAATAGTGTCAAATAACTTGGAACGTAACGGCTTTCCTTATTTATATTTTGCGCCTCTATATTATATTAAAATTATTATATATCACGCATTCCAAACTTTGGTATCATTCCGTTCCGTGATTCCTTCTTTACTTTACAACAAAAACTACCGTTTTCCGTAAAACACATGCGGTTTTCTAATGGTTAAATTAAATCCTAAATTAAATTAGCTCAGACGGTATTAATCCTTATATCTGGAATAATGTTAAGGATATTATTGTTTTGGCATAAACTTCACACAAGCTATTTTTTTTAAATATTTAAACACTAGTCTATACAACCTATATATAAGGGGACAACTATTTTAAGTATTAATTTTTTGGATTTAATTTTAATCTACTGTCAGTGTAAAGTTTCTTTACACTGTTATCTAATTATGTACAAACACATCATTAAAAGTGTTAGACTTTTGATATCATTGTTATAATAGTCAAACTCTTTTAATGAGTTGACAATACATAATTGAATGACAGTGTAAAATTTTTTTATACTGACAGTGTATTAAAATTAAACTCTAATTTTTTTTATCTCAAGTACATTGTGTAAAATCTTTGTCTTATAGTAATTTGTTTATTAAGTAATATTTGTTTAGTTTAGACTGTTAGGATTAGGACTTATAACACGGAACAGTTCTTATTCTGGACGCCAATAGTCTCTCTTTCAGGGCGCGATAATTATTTATCTTTTTTTTATCTATCTATTAACTAAGATCGACAAGAGTTACTATAACACTAACAAACTTTTCTACCATGGTTAAATTACATATACTATAATGTTAACAATCTCTCCACAATCATGTCTGATTTGATCACCCTGAACCAGCATTTCAAGAAAAATAAAGTACATGTTTTTTCTCGGAGTTGGTTTGACATGTTCCAAACAGCTTTACATATTAATGCAGGGTTTTAGCAAAAATAAACTGACCTTTTCCTTTGACTATTCATGAGAGGCCAGTAGTTCACTGCATCTTATCCATACGACAGTCGTTGAATCAATAAGGGGAAAAAGATGTTTAAACCATGGAAAAGAGTTAAAAAATTTAATTAGTTTCAGATACCCCTTTCCATACTTAGAAAAAAGAAAAACAAACCCATTAACAACAAAATACAGCACAAAAAGTGCCAGAACAAACTTTTCAAGAATTTTCAATTAGTCAAATAATGTCTGCCGTCCCGAGATTCAAAAGAACCCATCACAATCCTCAACCTACTATACATAGAAATTCATCTATTCAATCCTAAGCAGTAGATCTGAATCCCCAATATAATACGAAGGAACATGTTAGCCACCCAACATAAAGAAGAGGCATCATCGTCTCCTAGTTGCCTATGCAAATTTTAAAATCCTCTATACAACATCACATCCTCCAAACGAAATATTAGAAAATTCCCTCAATTGTCAGTACTAGGAAACATCACTACCCCATGCTTTATTTTAAAAGTACTACGAAAAAAGAAATGAACCAAGTCTCCTTCTCCTAGCTCTATCCTCCTCCTATTTGGTCAATGATCCAACATTACTAGGCCCTTCAAACCCTTCAATCTTTCTTCAATCTCTCGTTGTTTCTTCCATCACAATGACCATGGAACCAAACCCAACCTCAGATCATATTCTGGACTGGCTTGAAGGTTCTATCTCTTTCTTTCCATCATTCTTGGACCATCCATATAACTCCGGTGACATCGAAGAGTATCATCAGTTGTGGGGTCTGGGCCAAGACATAGGCCAGTACCAAACTGATGCCAATATCGGTTCTCCCAATGCCACCACCATCACCACCATTGCTGCTGCTACTAGTACCACCAGCACAACACCCATTGAGCCTTATAGTTCTAATAACCAACCACTTTCTGGTTTGACCAAGAAACGAAATGCCACTGATGATTCAGGTCTCAAACCATCACAAAAACACAAACCCAAGAAAATCAACAGCCGTCCAGTGGCAGTGAGTGAAGCTGACAATGGAGATGCAGCTGTTGAAGGGACAACGGTTAGAAAATCTGGTGGGAACAAGAAAGGTGCAGCTAAGGCCAACGGAAATAACTGCAATAATAGAAACAACAAGGAAGGGAGGTGGGCAGAACAGTTGCTCAACCCTTGTGCAGTAGCCATCACTGGAGGAAATGTAAATCGTGTGCAGCACCTCTTATATGTTCTTCATGAGCTTGCCTCGCCTACCGGAGATGCCAACCACCGGCTTGCATCCCATGGTCTCCGAGCACTGACACACCATCTATCCTCTTCTTCATCCTCCGCCTCTGCAGGGCCTATAACTTTTGCATCTACGGAGCCACGGTTCTTCCAAAAGTCACTACTGAAGTTCTATGAGGTTAGCCCCTGGTTTTCCTTTCCTAATAACATAGCAAATGCTTCCATCCTTCAACTTGTTGCTGAAGAGCCAAATAGTTCACGTACCCTTCACATCCTTGACATTGGGGTCTCTCATGGAATGCAATGGCCAACATTTCTAGAGGCCTTGAGTCGCCGACCTGGTGGACCTCCTCCACTGGTTCGCCTCACGGTTGTTACTGCTTCCACTGAAAATGACCAAAATACGGAGACCCCTTTTTCAATAGGCCCACCTGGTGATAACTTCTCATCTAGACTCCTTGGTTTTGCTCAGTCCATGAACGTCAATTTACAGATAAACAGGCTCGATAATCATCCATTACTGACATTAAATGCTCAAACTGTTGACACCTCCCTGGATGAAACCTTTATTGTCTGCACACAGTTTAGGCTCCACCACTTGAATCATAACACTCCTGATGAAAGAAGTGAGTTTCTGAAGGTGTTGAGAAACATGGAGCCCAAAGGGGTGATATTAAGCGATAACAACATGGAATGTTGCTGCAATAGTTGTGGGAATTTCGCCACTGGGTTCTCTCGAAGAGTGGAGTACTTATGGAGGTTTTTGGATTCAACCAGCTCAGCATTCAAGGGTCGTGAGAGCGAGGAAAGGAGAGTGATGGAAGGTGAGGCTGCAAAAGCATTGACAAACCAGAGTGAGATGAATGAAGGGAAAGAAAAATGGTGTGAAAGAATGAAAGGAGCAGGGTTTGTAGGGGAAATATTTGGAGAGGATGCTATCGATGGAGCTCGAGCTTTGTTGAGGAAGTATGATAGTAATTGGGAGATGAAAGTAGAAGAGAACAATACGAGTGTGGGACTATGGTGGAAGGGGCAGCCTGTTTCTTTTTGTTCTTTGTGGAAGTTGGATGGGAACGCAAGCTCAGCATTGACTGCTCGGCTATAGGTGACTGCAGATTGGCTATGGCAAGGAACTTGGTGTGGGAGTTCTGTACAGAAGTTAGATGTGCCACCATGATGAACTATACTTGGCAGTCAGTACAATTTTATAACCAACGAGCCCAGTGAGGGATTGTCGATTGCTGGTTCACAATCAGAAAGTTTGAAGAGGCAAAGGTAGCACAGGCAATAAAACTTTTCACATACTTTCCCTGCTACCTTTCACCAAAATGTATTACTTCTCTATGCGTAACTCTTATAAAACTATTTGTAAGATAAAGAGGGACTGTACATTGTTTTGTCTGCTGTGTGCTTGGTTGTGTTTGATACCTATTAAGAAGATAGCATTGCTTCAGAGTTGAGTACCTGGTGCTTTTGAGTTGCAAATTTAGATTTAGATCATAATGCAAACATATATTGCACTAAACTAAAGATTAATAAAAGGCCCGGTCCACTATTTCCATTTGCTAATCTTCATAGCATAAAAACCGGCTATTAATAGAAGATAAACATCAGTCAACTGTTAATTCTGGACTTGCTTTGACTTGAACCAAGGTGATCAGATGTTAAAGGGGCCCTTAAGGCGTCAGGAGGTTTTAACACCTTGTGGGGAGAGGCGGGAAAAAATGCATGCGCCGCATTGAAGAAAGGCATTTGCATTGAAAAAAGAAAACACTAAAATATTTGACTATTTTGGGTTAAATTTTCATATAATTTAACAACTCATACATAACATTCATAATAAAAAAAAAATTATGATGTTCAATTTACAAAATCCTAAGTTGTTTGTTGCTGCCAAACGCTCCAAAGACTAACAATTAGTTATTCTTTTAATATTCTGAGTATTTTATCCCCTTTAACATCACAATTAGCATGTTAGATTGCTAAATTTCCAAAGATTTTTTTTACTATTATCAATAAGAGGTTAAAGGCATGCCTTGCTTAAACCAGAAAGGCACTCCTCAAACACTGACCCCTTTTGGTGCTTCACATTAACACCTTAAGTGCGTCTTTTGATGCTTTTTTTTTGGTACCTAATCTCGCTAGGGCTAGTAAAAGCCCCACCATTAGGGTAAGACCTAGAGGCAACTCCTAAAGGGAGTCCCAAGGGAGGGGAGAGAGAAAGAGAAAAGTGGAGAGAGAAAGAGAAAAGTAGTGTACACTCGTTAAAAATTAAATCTCATACCTGACACTAACATCAAATGTCTCTTACTAAATGAGCTAAGCTCACAAGACCTCAATCCAAAATGTTCTCTTCTTATGGCCAAAATACCAAATTAAATATCATGTTTTCTCAATTAGTATTTAGTACCATCTCACCAAGATCTAATCTTAGCCAATAGAGGAACAAAAGTCTCGCCAAACAACCACAGGCTGGCTGCATACCAGATTATCACCACAAAACGCCTGTATTTTTCATGTGGCATTTACAAGTGTATTGGTGAAATTACACACATCTTTAAGCTGGGACCAATGCAAGTAACAAGGAAAATTTATACAGTCTAGAAGCAAGCACTATATACACGCGAACATTTCAGGGTACATTCTATAGGTGAAATTAAATATGTATATACACTGCAACTGGGAAAATTGCAAATCCTAAAAGGTTCAAAATAAAAATAAAAAACCTCCCTGGTAGAGGGAGAGGAGGGGAGGCTACGAATTAACCTCTACCAACCTATTTAAGCCATATTCAAAGATGTAGATATATTCACGCGTTCACAGGAAATAAGAGCAAGGCAGGGAGGGTCTCCCTGAACTCAAGATTCAAAAATCCGCACTGAATCCCGGATCTCCTGACGACAAACAGGACATTTAGGCGTCACTTCACGTTCAACTGATATGGCACACCCTTGGCAACACACAAGATGCCCACATGGAATGAAAACAGAACGCCTTCTCCTCATCAGACATATGACACATAATTGCCCGTCTGGAACATCTTCAATCTCATCATCGACTTGAGCATCAACATCACCACTCACGGCTTGCCTTTGCTGCTGGAGCTGCCTTTGTTGCTTCCACTGTTTCCACTTATTCCAGTTCCTGAAAACGAGCAAAATTTAATTGTCTTGAAATCAAATCTAACTGCCAAAATTATCATTAATTTTATTTCAAATCATTTCTACATTTCTGATTATTATCAAAAGAAAGGGCATCACATGCCAACTAAACTAAACAACTTCTCTATTACACATAATCATCATGACAAAGTTTATCAAACCAAGAAAATCCACTTAAATCTATTACTGATATTCTCAACAAATTCTTAAGCCAGGCAGAATTATCGAAATCCAAAACTTCATTTAAATAATAAGAATAAATGGACAGGTAAAGCAAAACAGCATACCTCACAACTGCATAGCCAAGGATCCCAACTGACATTGAACCAAGAAGAATGCCACTCCAAAATAGTGTTTTTGTTTTGAAGGAAAGATCTACAATCATCTGATCTTTACTCAAGTCAGACCTACAAAAGACATGACAATACTTAACAGTTGTTTTCCCATAAGCAGCACTTCCACAGGGCTGAATCATTTGTTGTAATTATTGAGCAGTGTGCACTCAAATATCCTACTAGGAAAGAAAAAAGCATCAATTATTCAGTATGTCTTATTAATGTACCACAAAGAAAAATAGACTTGTCAAACTATCCTGTATTCAAAACAATTTATACTTCACAGATGGCACGTACTTGTTGACAAGAAAGTACATGCAAGTTTAATCAAAATCACAGATCAACTCACCTTTCATGGTCATCAATGAAGATAAAAAACCAAAATGACCATAATCATTCAACCAGTAAACTTAATTTTCCCAAAGCATTTATCCTTCTAGACCACCGTCAAATTAAAAAGGGAACAGTATTAAGCTTCCTTAAAGTGAATCAATCCCCACTAATACCCAACATATGACAATGCCAAAGGGTACGCAGTGTGATAGGTACCAGAGAAATAAGGACAGAAAATGGATAATAACACTGTTGTATTGATAAACTCTGGCTGATATCAAGTTGATATCAATACCAGGAATGCTGTAATCAGCTTCTAGGAATTCAAAAAGAACAGAAAAAAAAGACGAGCAAATTAGAGAGTGCTCAATTCTCTCCCAGCCTAAGCCAAAGACCAGCCTTCCTCTCCCTAGCCAAATCCCCTCAAATATACCCACCTTCTAACCAAATCAAATGGGATCATCCTTCCCTCCACTACCACTGCCACATCAGCAGTTAGTTACAGCATTGTGGTTCCCTTTTCCTTACCCTCTCGGCCCACACCCATCCTATTTTGGGCTTTCTTTGTCACATAGACTTTAGTAGCTTTAGGAGGACCTCTATCAGAGTGTTTCATGATCAACAATATTATAGTTTATTTCAAGGAAAGAAACTTACAGAAAATATGGTAGATCTTTGCATGACTTAATTTCAGCAATTCCATTTCTTAAACCGCAAAGGCCAACAGCAGTGATATCCTTCCCCAAAGGAAGAATTTTCTCTTCATCTAGTAGTCCAACCTTCAGAAAAAGAAACATCCTATGTTAAAATTTCAGCAAATAATATACCAAAGATCAACAGTCTCACAAGAGACAGAGGCGAACCTCCAAAATAGATGAATTGAAGAGTGAGATAGCATAAGTATTGAGTGTGAACATAACTCAACTATCTGCTATCCACTGCAGAAAAGCAATGAGAATATTAACTCACCGGATATTCATGCCCAAAAAGTGCCTGCAAGAATGTATAAGGAGAAGCATTTATGGGTTGCAATTTATGATAAACTGTTGTCAGAGGTAACGGGTGTCTTGAGCCATCCAAATTGACAAAAACATATTCAGTATGTGGCCGCCGTCCGACGTCAATGAGAACAAAAGGCACCTAAAACAAAAATATGATATAAGTCCAGGCCATTGGATCTCTAAAACAGATAAAGATGAAAGGAGAAAAAGAAAATAGAAACCAAAAGAGACTCCATAATCCTCTCAAATAACCATAACAAAGCAAGACATATCGTAGTGATCAAATAAAACTTACCAAAGGTAGTGCATAAGCTCAAACAGGCAACTACTATCTAGAAGAACTATAACAAGTCCTTTTTGGCTTTCTTGAACTATTAGACTGGCCTATACATTATACAAACCTTTAAGACTATTAGCAAGTCTTCTAGCCATTACAACTGCGAGCAGACCCTGTTCAATACATTTGGCTGTTTTCACTAACTTGGGTTATGTTGAGCTGAAGTATATCTGTGGTGCACAATTTTAGTGCAACAAGAGATTGCAAGTTACGTGTTATTAAAACCACCAATTCATTATGGATCTAATAAAAATCTACTAGGATATCTGAGCTATGAATATCCCCATGTGCACTTCATAGGACAGAGACTTCTCCGTTGTTGTCAATTATGGTGACTCTTTATCCTACTCGATTATATAAATCAGTCTCAAATTTTATCACATGAATCTCAAATACCTTGATAAGAAAATTATAAAAGAAATATTTTAAGACATTATGAACCTTAATATGTAACAAACTTATGCATTACCTTCCTTAAGGATGTAGACTCTTGTTGTCTCCAAGATCTTGCAAATATGGCTCGAAGATCAGAAGTCCATCCAAATAAGCCCTTCCATTCATTATATATGCACTTCATGACATGAACCAAAAAAAAATATTCAGTCTTTATATTCACCCCTAAATTGCATGAATTATAAGTTGGACTTAGAATCAAATTTATACTCTCTTAGACAATGTGAAAACTTCACTCCTCTATGACATCAAAACCATTTATTCCAATGCCAAAAGGGTAGCCAAATATCATCATTAAAAGATTTAATTATTCAAATTTCAAGAATACTGATCTCACCAACTCATTTTGTTACACAAGAATAAGAGCACACGTTGCCAATTACACCTTATGGACAAAACATCATGATAAACCTATCCATAACAACCTGGAGACAATTGCAGATATAAACAAACCAACGCTTGATAGAATCGAAAATCAAAACTAGAGGAAAATTTGTAATTATTTTTTTTCTTTTCAAAATCCCTCAACTTGAATCACACATTTATCTCTATATATCCAAAAAGTTTAAAACTTTTCCACAACAATCACCAATACACTAACCGAAAACCTGCGATTTTGACATATTCACAACAATCGAACCCTTCAAGTAAAATTCAATCGCAATTGCGAGCACAAACGAAAAAGAAAAAGAAAAAGAGCAAAAGAAGGTTACCGTTTGAGTTCTTTGAAGGACGACGGCTTTGTCGCCAGACTCGCGAGAAACCAAGACGCCAGGCCTCAAGCTTTTCCAGGAGCCGTCCACGGCGGACTTGGCGTCGACGGTGCCACGGAGAATTACGAGTTTGCCATCGTCGGAATCGTTGCCGGCGTCGGAGGTCTCGAGGAGTGATCGAAGGTCCGAGACGGAGAGAGAAGGGGCCTTCCGGAGCTTGCGGAGGGCGGCGGAGGTGGCGGTGAATTTGAGGAGGGAGCGCACGGCGGCGTAGGCGAAGGCGAACCCCAAAACGGCGCCGTCGAAGGATAGGGCTAGCTGGGAGAGAAGGGACACTAGGGCTTGCTCGTGAGAGGACATTGTTGTTGTTCGACGTCGTCGTTTAGCCGTGAAATCTTCTTAATATTACAATTCAGAGCTGATTACAAGAATTTACTTTACAGTGTCATCTCCTCAGTCATTTTGCTTACTAGGATCCATGTCATGAAAAACTAACCAATACTTTCTTCCCATCTTTTCTATTGCTGACATGTCACTATGTTATCTTCTAATCTTCTTACACAATTACATACATATGTTCATATTCTACAGGGTAACAGTTCATATACCTTACTAAACTCTTCTATTTTATTTATCGCCTTTTGTGCACCTGTCTATTGATTGTGTTTCGCTTCCCAAATCCATTTTCACTTCTCCACTCCCACGTCTCTTGCTTGGATCTATGAAAATTTTGCTTTCCTAAGGATGATACATCAAGTAATATATGTTATGTTTTGATGTTATTTGATAGATTGGATTGAAAAAACATAGGAACCATGACCTTGTGTGTTTCGGCCAAGCTCTAAGGTTAGGATTTCAATTTATTAAAAGGAATTAAGAGTTAATGAGGTGAAATAATGGTTAGTTAGAACATTTGGAGATAGTTATTCAAGATTTGATTAATTTTGATGGATTTAGATGAAAATATTAAAAACCTTACCTTGGATTATGTTTCGGCCAAGACTAGGAATATAGGTCTTGGATATGTTAATTGTTAAATTGTTAGATGATGGAATGGATTAGAGATAATTAAGTTGTGTATTAAGATCCAAGTATAGTTAGTTATGAAAAGGATTTCCAACATTGATTGCTTTTTCATTCTTGGGAATCTTTACATGAGAATGTTTAATTTTCATGTGATGGTATAAGTTTTGACAAAACATTCTCATCCAAAAATGATTCTCATGAATGATTTTTGTTGGATTATTTTAATTTGGACATGCATAATCAGTGTTATTTTACTAAAACTCAAATTAATTAGATATCAAAAATATTAGAGCATATTCTTGCTATTGTTATTTAGCCCAATTATGTGATCACTAAGGTTTGTTGGGCTTGTTACTATTGAGCACTTCTATTATGTGGTATGCATGTGTATTGGGCTTGCTATGATGGGCAAGTAAGCCCATTTTTCAAGTGCACATGGAGAGGCCGTTATTCCTTTCTAAGGTTGCAGTGTGGTTGCCACATTGAGACTGCACACACAAAAAATCAGCATTCTAGGATAGGAGTAGTTTCTCTCCTCACCCACACACTAAGAACTGACCAAGAATATTACTGCATTTCTCTCTGATCTATTTACAGGATTGTGCATCATCTTTCTATTCAGGAAATTCTTGAGACTTTATCTCTATAGCAATTTGTATGATTTGTGTATGTTGCGGTTTAGAGTTAAGTAATATTATTGGGAAATTGTGAATAATTATTTTAGTATCTGTTTGAATGAAATTTTATCAATTTTTTTCCTCAACATTCTCACACTTTCATTCTCATGGGGGAGGTGGGTTTGCAATTTTCGCATGGCATGAAAATATTTTTGTCATGTGAAATGTCCAAAATATTTACCCTTTATCTTCATGTCATTAATCAACTGTTAGCAGTAGCCAATCACAGGAATCCGACCATTCCCGTTGTCGCTGGCAGTTGACGATGGTCGGCGACCGGTCATCGCACTAGTCACTAAAATCTAGCCACTCCTATTATCTGCAATAGTTGACGTGCCTGGCAATTTCAGCCACCACTCACTGTTTTTTGTTCTATCACCATAGGCTTTAGTAACAGTATATTAAACTGTCACTAAAACACATAGACATTTACTCATGGTTTTCATCTTGTCACTATAAGCTTTAGTGATAGCATAATAAATCGTGGCTATATCTTCAAAAATCTATACCTACAAACATTTTCATTGGTATAATTTGATTCATTATACCTATAACTTTTGTTCTCTCATTATAGACTTTAGTGATAGTATATTAAATTGTCACTAAAACACATTGACATTTACTCACAATTTTTATCCTGCCACTATAGGATTAAGTGACAATTATGAAAAGATGTCAAAACCCATGAGTAAAACCTATAATGACGGTTCTTGTAATCATGAATAATTTGTGAATAAGACTTGTAATAATAATTTTTTAAGCTTCATTTATTGTCTTCCAAATTCATTTATCACATTTTAATCTATATATACTAAATAAATAAATATATTTAAGAATCAAATTATAATAAAAATTGCTGACTTTCAATCACATTAAAAGTAAAACTAAGTCTTCGAATCATCTCAATATTACAAAGAAACCAACTGAAAATATCTTTAGATAATTATATATCGATCATTAAGCCTCGATAAGAATGCCATCATTTGCTTAAATATGCTACTATCCAATTAACCTAACACAAATAATAGTATCAAGTGGTTCAACATAACTTGCGAATCATAGTTAACAACATGCCTCGTGTCCTTTGATTATTTCCATTTGGCTTTTGATCCCAAACACTTGTAGGCAAAATAATTTGTTTTACAAACAGCTTTGAAATGGACATTATTTCATGGATTGTTTAATTAAAGAAAATTGACAAAAAAAAATAACTCATCAAGAAAAAGGTAAACAACTATTACCTTTGCAATTGATAGGCGTACTTCACCAAAAACACATTGTCTTTGTCACCCCGAATTATCAATGTTTCCTTCACTCAAAAAAAATGGAAGAGTTGAGAACAACTTATTAAGCATCAGATAATGTCATACAAAATGCTTAAGCCACCAAAAGTGACATCGTATAGGAACACCTTTTTAGTCATTGAATATATATACTAATGTAAATATATGATATTTTGTGATTAATTTCCCTTGGAAATTTGCTTTAAATGAATTGTCGTTATTCTAAAAATATCAAATAAGAATCATACTAAAGTCTATAGTGACAGAACAAAAATTGTAGGTATAATAAATCAAATCATACAGAAGAAAGTGTCACTGAGTATAACTTTTTGGAGATATACTCACAGTTTATTATGCTATCGATAAAGCCTACGGTGATGGGATGAAAATTGTAAGTAAATGTCTAGGTGTTTTCGTGACGGTTTAATATACTGTCACTATAGCCTATAATGATAGAACAAAAAACATTGGGTATAGCAAATCAAATCTTATGGAAGAAAGTTTTCATAGGTATAGGTTTTTGGATATATATAACCATGATTTTTTACCCTTTAATGACTAAAATTTTACTGTCACATTTCTTGTAGTGAGAGAAAAATACTGGCTTGTTAGCTTTTACTACTAAGATTTCTATGATTTTGATTAATATTATTATTTCCATTCTTAATCACCTCATTAATTTTCCTCCATACTTTTTTTTAGTTTAAACTCACAACACTAGGTAGAACAAATATTAAGAAGAAAACTATTAATTAACCATGCCTATCTTTTTTTCATAATTATTCAACTTAATACCGTAAATTGTTGAGATATTTGAGATGTGTATTAGTTGTAAATTATGCTTCTGAAAGTGGCTTTTAATACTCAGGCTAACATAGATTTTCTGTTACATTATCGAATTTTATACAACTTAGTTTGGTGTCTTTAATTTCACTAGAAAGGTTTTGACCATTATTAATATTAATTTTATCTATTCTTTCTTCATATACAATTGTTCAAAAGCCAAAGTAAAGAATATTTCTAAAAATTAAGAATTTACCAGAGGCTGGAGAAAGATATGGAAAAATAATGCTTAAATATTAACTACAAGACTAGTGTCATTTGACTTAGTATGGTTAATTAGTTATTATATCTTTGTTTCTAGTTCATAAACAGCCATTAAGAGCCATATGATGCAGTAGTAATAATAAAATGGAATAGTAAAGAGTAGATTCCTGGTAGCCGAAAGCCCATGTATGAATTCTTGAGTATTTAATTTTCACTTAAGACTCCTATTTTGATAAGAAGGTTGTTTCTTATTTTGATTTTCTTTATTGCATAACTTGATTTCCTTGTTTTAGAAGAATTATATTTTCTTCTCAAGTAAGTTTTGTAGGTTACAAATATTTTTTTTAATGGAAATGGTGGTTTAGCGTGAGACATGAAAGAAGCGTTTAGTTAAGTGACAAGCAACTCATAAGAGGTGGCTCAAGTGGTAAGTATGCTTGAGTTTAATGGTTGAAAAGCATCTGTAACATTCGAGATTCGAGCTCACAAGAAAACATTTGTAGAGTAGACTTAGTACCTTGAACAAGATTAGTCTCATAAGTGTGGGGATACTTAGGCAAGGACAAAAAAAATTAAAAGACATCCATATAACTTATGAAGATTTAAGTAACAAATTTGAATCTAAAGTGTGTTTAGACCATGTGATTAAGCACCAAAAAATTGTTTAAACAATAAGTATTTGGATAATTACACTATCTGCTTAAGGTCAAGGTGTGTGACTTTGTCATTCTCAAAATTGTGATAAACTATTTGCTAAATATCTCACCAATTCATACCCAACATCAACAAACACATGCATTTTTATAGCTAATGTGAATATAATGAATGCAACTCCAATAAATGGGGCAAGAACTTTTTGCTTGCAAACACAAATCCAACTAAAATAATGCTAGGATTACAATCATGAAATTATAACGGCTTACAATTGTCCTATAATACTAGGATTACACCTATTTAGATTTGCAAAAATAAAAATAAAATAAATTGACAACAGATAATGCACGTACATATTTGAATGGTAAATCTTTTTGTTATTAATTTTTTTCCTTATCACATTACATTACTAGAATGGTACGTAAACATGAATCTATTTAGTTTTCAAGGACATGGCTTTATAGTTATCTCAACATGAACATAACTGTACATGGTAGTGATCAATCAATTTGAGACACTCATGTTAGCTTTGTATTAGGCTTTATTAGATGTTTATTGTGCCCAATATTAGTATTTTATATGAGTTTAATGTTGTTGGGCTTCATTGGGCTTTAATGCAAATATTGAATAATTTTCGGATTTTGATGCATTTTGACCTTTCTTCCTTGGTTAGGCCATAACTTGGGACTCGTTGATCCGATTGAGGTGATCTTGGTGTCTTTGGAAAGCTAAGACAATGCTCTACAAGTTTCATGAAGAGCTCAAGAGCTGGATCGGACTTCTAAGGGTCCAAAACATCCCTGCAATGCAGAGTGGGTTTGCTGTCAGGAAAATCTGGACAGTGTGCACATATTGGACTACATAGTGAGCTATAGGCCTCCTCTTGGGCTGAAACTTGGCCATTGGAAAGATAAGACCCATATCTCCAACTTCACTGAAGACCATTTAGTCAATAGATGTCGTTTTAGGCATGATAATGAAGCTACAAATTGGTTTGAATTTGGAAACACATTCTACCAACCTAACTTGAGGTAGGTTCAGTGTTTTTGGCATATCTGGAGTTTGAAACGTTCAAATGGCATGATTCCAATTGCAAAATTTCAAGGAGACAACTGGCTACAACTTTCATGAAGACCTCCAAGCCAAAATGCACCGTCTAGGTGATGAAAATGAAGCCAGAAGTTGGATAAGAGTTGTTGACTAAAAGCCACCAACCATACACCAACCCACCTACCATGCACCAAGCCACCAACCATGCATCAAGCTTCCATATTTGACAATTTCCATATTTTTATAGGTTGTATTCAGATTATGTACATGTACAAATTGGCTTCTAGGATTAGTATAAATAGAGCCAATCTCTTTGTATTATGAATAATTCAATTTTAAGTAAGTTTCAAGAAAGTTTGAGTATTTGTGAGAGTTTTCTTTCTCTTCTTCTTCTTTCTCTTTAGAATTTCGTTTTTGTTATTTTATTTCTGAGTTCTTCCTTCCCATCCATGGAAGGCTAGGCTCTCATAATCAATCCAAGGGATTAGCCATCTTGATGTTTAATTTGGAGATCTTGTTTCGCTTGTTCATATTGCTTAATTGTTATTCAAGTTTCTCTTCTTCCTCTTTGAATTTTGATCTAGATTGAATTGCTTAATTTGATTTAGATGTTGATGTGATAATAGTTTTATTATCATGTATTCAAAGAGGATCACATAGAATAAACAATTTATTAAAGCTTTTTGATGGATTGTTTAGCTTGGTTAAATTCTGGATCTTAAGTTAATCTATGTTTGGATGGTGCTTACTTTATCTAACCTTGATTAATTAAATCCTAGATGCTTATCTAGTAGAGGATTCTTGGATCATGTTGAGGCGTCTTGATATGATCTAAGGCCAAGAACATGGTTAGCAATTAAGTGAATTCGTTGTGATCAATGAGGGATTAAACTCAAGATCGGTAAAATTTCCTTGGATTGGTTAATTTGTTAATTGCATTTCCTTTAATTCAATTAGTGTATTATCTTTTCCAATCATCAAAACCCCCTTTTAATTATCTTGATCTGATTAAATCTTTGTTCTTTTTGGATCCTAGAGAGACGATTCGGTTCATGCTCTATACTACAAATTAGTTTGCGAACCAGTAATTTTTATTATTTGACGAGGTCTCGACAACCTCTTGTCAGGTAGGCAGACATGATTACAACAATTTGTAAAACATCGCTGGGATCTTTGGAGGGTGTACAAATACGTTACGCATAAATAGTTACAAAGAACACCACAAGAAATCTTCTTTGATGTAACATGGGAATCTGTTTGATTACAACAAAGAATGAGGCAAAGGTCTAGATGAGAAAGAAGAAGGAAACATGCCTATAGGACTATGAGCTTGTACAACGACGTATGCCGAAAAGATCATGAAGACCATGATTCTCACCATAACTCTATGCATGAATTAGTAGCAAACGTTCACAACTTCTTCCCTTAGTTTGAAGTATTTCCTTGTACCATGAATTTAATGTAAAATAATCTGCCCATAAATTAAGTGCGCGTTTGGATTAGCTGTGAAAAAAAGATCATGTGAAAAATCGATTATGTGTATAATTGATTTTCAAAAAAATTGATTATGAGAAAAATAATTTATGTTTGGATATGTTAATTCATAATCGATTTTATGATAAGGAGTTTTGTTTGGATTATATTAAAAAAATCGCTTTTATGTATTAAACTACCAAAAGATGTATGAAATAATTGAAAAAGTTATTTGATTGAGGGCAAATAGGTATTTATCTCTTAAAACTTTTGAAATAATCTGAAATCAAATAATTAAAAGCTTAAAATAACAACTTTTTTTTAAAAAAAAGCTGTTTTTAGTTTTAGAAAAAAATCTTAACTTATAATCAATTTTACATACTTTAAAGAAACAAGATAGATTTTAGATAAAACAATTTTTTATTTAAAAAAGTTGTTTTGGGAAAGAATTAATCTTTCTCAAACATGCTCTAAGATTAATTTTATCAAAAGAAAAGGATAAATCCCTTGAAAAACATAAAAAGGAAACTTCTGGTCAAATTCTATTTGTTGTTTAATTTTATGGCCTTTTTTTCTCAGGCTAAACCTTTGAGACGCATATAGAGAATATTTATACACAAATCAAAGATTTTATGGCATTTTTTTTTATAGCTAATGCCTCTTCATGTCACTTTTTGGACCTGCTTTTGACCAATTTGTCTGTCTATGTCTCTTCGTAGGTATGTATCAATGTTGTTAAAATAGGGTTAGATAGTAAAGTGACAAAATTTTCGGTTCAGGTTCAACCGTTTAAATTGGCTAGTCAAATCGGATGACGTTATAAAAAATAATCTACATACGATAATATAAAATTATATAAATATTTATGAAAAGTGAAAAATATTAGTTTTTTCAACAACAAAAAAATGTAATTGTCAGTTGGTTCAACCAAATGAATTGGGCGATTTATCCAGATTTTAACTGGTCCAAAGTAATTTGACCATGAATTCAATTATGAAACTGAATCATAACCGTTTAAGTGTGTGGTTCATGGTCAAACTGGCTATACCATCTGGTCTGGTCCGGTCCGATTTTGACAATACTAGTATGCATAGTTGTCATGTGTGACTGTAGGGGCCATTGATGCTTCACTGAACTTGATTAAACTTGAAAATTTTAAAGGGAGAATGACTCGTAAGGTTAGCTTGGAGAAAACTACCCCCATTTGATTCTTGGATAAAATTAACCAAATATTTAACTAATTTAATCAATATTTTACATACAGTTAACCAATAATTTATTTTCATTTGGATACTTGATACATGGTTAACTGTATATAAATTATTGGTTAAATTAGTTGAATACTTGGTTAATTTTATCTAAGAACCAAATGGGGATAGTTTTCTTCCAAGCCAACCTAAAGAGTTATTTTCCCAATTTTAAATAGGGAAAATAACCTAAAGGGTTGTCTTGAGAAAATGTATTCTCATTTGGTTCGTTTTTAAAATTAACCAAGTATTCAACTAATTTAACCAATAAATTACATACAGTTAACCACGTATCAAGTATTAAAATGAAGATAAATTATTAGTTAATTATATGTAAATTATTGATTAAATTAATTGAATATTTAGGTAATTTTAAAAACAAACCAAATGAGAATACTTTTCTCTAAGCCAACTTTTTAGGTTATTTTCCCTTGGGAAAATGACTCATAGGGTCAGTTTGATTAAAAGTGATCCCCATTTGGTTTGTTTTAAAAATTAACCAATTATTCAAGTAATTTAATCAATAATTTACATACAGTTAACCACATATCAAGTATTAAAATGAAAATAAATTATTGGTTAAATTAATTAAATAATTAATTAATTTTTAAAACGAACGAATTGAAAACTACTGTTCATCAAACTGAGTGTTAGGGTCATTTTCCCTTTTCCCTTGTAAATACACCAAGCCAAGCCATATCAGGTTGGCCGTTGTTTGTAAATATAAATGGAGTTGGTAAAGAGACGATTACGGCCAACCAGTTCATTTTAATTACACGAAATTCACTATTTGGTTATAAAGTTATAAATTTATAACTATTCAATGTAAAAATTTATAATTATACTTTATATATAAGATGTGGTGATTGTATCTCAATGGAAGCTTTTTTTTTTTTTTTTTCTTTCACAAATTGACTATAACTATAACTGTCATTTTTCCAGCCTAAATGAGCCATAGGCCTAACTCATGGTTAAGTCAGGCATATATGTTGTCAATGAAGACAAGTTGTTAAATAGTGTTGGAAGTTTTAAGGATTTTTGTGAACTTTTGTCGTGGTGATTATTTATGTGTTTCCTATTATTTCATTAAAGCAAAATTCTTCTGGAAGCAGTTACAATAAAAATTAAAATAACACATAAAATAAATTAAAATAAATTATTTATATTTAATTTAAATTTATATATTTAATGATAACTAGGTTTAATTTGAAAAATAATAAGGTTGTGCATACGTTGTCTCATTATTTTGCCTAAAAATTTAAATGCTATTGTTTTAAAATGTATATTTATATGGGCTTGATTCGCTTAAACAAGGGAAAAGCAATAGACAGAGGTCCTCCAGGAACTTTGCTCAACTTAATTGTTTTTCCTTATAACCTTACTCTTTGTTATTTCTTGGCGCGCATTTGCCTTTTGAGAAATCAATAGAAGGTGTTTTCTTGTTCTTTCTGAGATGAAATCAATAGTTGGTGTTTTCTTTTTCTTTCTGAGATGAAATCAATTGTAGCTGTTTGATTAAGCTTGATACAATGATAATCAATTGCTGTTTGTCTTTCTGACAACACAGTCCAAAAAGTAATACAAATTATTGCTTTTAAAAATGCAGGTCAGTTTGGTTACAGCTACTCTCCAAGCAGAAAAAAATTGATTATAGCTACAGTTCCTGAATACAATCATATATGAAGTATGAACACACCAAAAAAGCAAGGAAATATACCTTACTTGCATACCATTGAATCTCCTTTCTCTACCATCCTTTTCACCTTTTTATCAATTCTGTCCATTCTTTAATTCTTTTCACTTTTTGGACGGCTGTTTGTCTATCAGGTCTGCCATCCAATTCCAACTAGATTCCTTCGCCCATTAGGCCATTACCCATTACCCATCTTTCCTTCCACTATAAATTTCTTGCCTCAAGTTAAACTTTTGATCATCAAGTTGGTTTCTTCTGCAAGAAAATACCAACTCTGTCTTCACCTCCAAGCCCACCAATGGCCACCAACAACATCTATGCTTCCTCAAGCCAGAGCTCCTCCCAAAGATCGCTGGCCATGGTGTTGGCTCTAGCCTCCGCTGTGGTGTTATCTCCGTTATATGTCAATTCAAAGAGTGATAGGAGGCATTATGAATCAAAATGGAGCTCTGGTTTTGTTCTGCCTATGGTTCTTGCTGGACTTATAATTGCCATCAGAACAACTTCTTCGTCAAGCTCGTCTGTGTCATCTCCAAGAGCTTCACTGCTACCATCTCCTGACCCTTCGTGGGTGCTCAGAATTGGAAGCTCTTCTTGGGGATTAGCTGGGGTTTTGGTTATGCTTATGCTTGTTCTTTATTGGCAAGCGTCAGTTCAAGAGTTCTTATGGAGATAGAGCCAGAGATGACTGTGTCCTTCTCTCTTTTACTTCTAGTTTCTATTATCTATATGTACTTCATTCTGATTGTATTATATTTATGTAATAATATGAGAAACTGAGAGGTATCCATAGCAATTTTGAAGTTCTCATTTTGGCATTTTGATATCTCAAAAGCTTAAACTGATACTACCAGGCCTAAGAATGGTTTTTGTTTCTAACTATAACAAAGAAATCTAAGTTGAAGAAGACATTTAACGAGAGTCCAATTGTAGGTCTGTTCTAACACCACCAGAGAATCCAGAAAAATGAAACTACATGGATTTCCGTATAAGGTTTTTTGTTCCTGGCTGGGCAGCTAGATTCATTAACATTTAAAAGATAAGTTCAGTACATCATATCTGAATGTCTATGTCATGAGGGCATAGCTGCTGCCTGCTACTGATACATCTTTAGCTTCTAGGAGCAACCACAGTTGTTCATAATTCTATATTTCTCCATAAAATCTCTAGCTAGTGGCTTCAGAAAAACTGTTAGTTTTAAGTTTGGCTTTGTCGCCTGCTTCCTTTTTGCTAAAACGTCCACTACTTGGTAGCCTTTTCTGTGTATGAAGATAAATGGATGGCATTTGGACCTTACATTCCCAAGATTTAGTTGATTTGGTGAAAAAGCTGAAACAGAGAAGTAATGTCTTTGATAAAGAATTTTCTTTGGTATATATGTTTGATAAGATTTTGAAGTACCAAACTTGTTGGAAAGTCCTATATAAGCTCTATAATATTATATTGTCGTGGTACTCTGCTATTTATTTTAATAACCTAGCATTTCTACGCCTTTTGAACTGAGATGCATATTAGAACCAGAGTGTGCCTTCACTTCTTTACTTGCAAAGGAAATTTTATACAAAGTGGTGCTAAGTGCTAACTCACACACCCAATATGCTTAGGACTACTCCGAACTCTAGATTTTAACAGAAATAATGGCGTTTCAAGATCTCATTAGTCATTACAAATAAGTTATCTCTTTCTCTATCTAACATTTCCTCCCCTAACGGTAAACTGGTCAAGTACACTGGTATACTGATGTCAATTTTCATCTCCAACAAAAACTCTTGACAATTTCGTCATTTAAAAAAAAAATGTAGAAGAGGAAGAATTTAGGGGAAAGAACTATTATATAGAGTATAAAACCGGTTTCTTCTTGTCACTTTTATTTTACTACATCAACGAGATTTTTACAATGTTTTTCTCAATCTCTATTTAGATTAATATTAAGGCCACAAAAGCATAGTCACAACTTTACTCTACAAAGGATAAATTATTATTATATATTTTTCCCAGACTACATGCCGTTAATTTAATTTAAAATTAACAATTTAGTAACCTATAAAGGACTTTTTTTTTTTTATTTTGCTCAGGAGTAACCTATAAAGGAAGACCTTATGGTTGTGACTTGTGACACTAATATTAATCATTTAATTATTATTGATTAATTTTTAAACCTACTGGACAGTGGGCCAGCCACGGCCTTATGGCCCGTATCTTAGAACTGGAATAAGCTGGGCCGGCCCGTAGCAAATGGAGCTATGCTCTCGCTTTCTCTCTCTATTCTTTCTTCAACTAAACGACGTCGTTTCGTCGACCTAAATCCGCTGCAAATTCTTCATTTATCCTCTTTAACAGATCCGATTCGAAACCTTGTTTCAAATCAACGATAATTGCGTTTCTTTTGTTTGTTTGTTTGTTTTTGGGGTGCCGTGGATGAGTGGAGGGGCTATGGCAGACAAAGATGAAGAGTTGCCAATGCCAAGAGATGCGAAGATTGTGAAGTCACTGTTGAAATCAATGGGCGTGGAGGACTACGAACCTCGCGTTATACACAAGTTTCTAGAGCTATGGTATCGCTACGTCGTTGATGTGTTAACTGACGCCCAAGTCTATTCGGAGCATGCGGGCAAGTCTGCAATTGACTGTGATGATGTTAAGCTTGCTATTCAATCCAAGGTTAATTTTAGCTTCTCCCAGCCACCCCCTCGAGAGGTATTATTAATATTATTGTTGCAATGGTTAAATTTTGTTTATATTCTTTGATTGTTGCAAGTGCCAAGCTAGTATGTGAGAGGTTGGATGGCTTATCTAAACCATACTGCAACTTGTGTAAAACCCACCAAAACACTTCAATTTCTTCAATTTTGTTACTTTCTAAAATTAAAATATATCATCATATTGTTTTAACTTAAATATATTTTTAATATTTTATTTAATATACCTTGTCTATCATGTATCATGACTTTTTAAATTACATTTACATCATATCAGATACTATTAGTGAGTAACATGAGAGAGTCGATTTATGAGAGAAGGTCGTTTTATGAAAGAGAAAGATACAAATTTTATTGCGATAGGACCCTATTTGTGTAAGGTTCATTAATTTTTGCACTTGTGTTCTTTCTCTCATAACATGACATGAGAGGGTCATGTTCGTGAGTAATATGAGTGAGAGGATCTTGATCAGATACAATACACATACCAGGCTACCAGCACCCATGCTACATAGTTTTAGACAATTAGCTTGTTATTCAAATTATTATACTGGATTAAGAAAGACATTGTTGCATGTAATTGTGTGAGTTATTCTTCTTGTCTTCCTTCCTCTCCTCTGGACTCCAGCTTTCTGGGTTGCAGTTTGTAACAAGCTTGCAGAAATTAATCTTGCATTAATTTTTAACTGTTATTTGATTGGGAATTATGGCTGAGATTTCCATTTGGTTGGACATGATTATCACTTAATGTCACAATTATCTACAAAGTAGAAATCCATTGCAGAGATCCATTTTGTTAGCTGCCATATCATGAGCTGCAAGGCAATCCGGCAATGCTTGCTTGCTTGAAAGGATCCCTGTCCCTTTGGTCACCCTATGGCCTATGCCATCTGCTCTTTATTTTTTTAAGCAATAATATATTATACTGAAAGATAACATGTTGCATGTAATCGCTCACCAGGTGCTTCTGGAGTTGGCTCGAAAACGCAACAAGATACCATTGCCAAAGACTATAGCAGGGCCTGATGTTCCTCTTCCACCTGATCAGGACACATTAATCAGTCCCAACTACCAGCTTGCAATTCCAAACAAAAGGCCTGCCGAACCAATAGAAGAAACAGAGGATGAAGAAGCTGCCAATCCCAACCCCTCTCAGGAAGAGAAGATAGATATGCAACAGAATCCTCCTCAACGAGTGTCCTTTCCCCTTCCCAAGCGCCAAAAAGATTAATTTTAAGCCCCCATTTAAGAGAAACTGATTTAAAACCCCAGTTAATAATAAATCCACTAGGGCTTATTTCAGTCTACCTGATTGTTGTACTAGTAACAAAAATCTTTAAACTTGCAGCTTTTTTAGGGTGTTCTGTGTAGAGTCCACTAGGGTCTGAGATTGAAATGAAATGGTTCTGAAACGGCTCATTTTGTTGTGTAACATTAGAAATGGCCAGAAGCCAGAATGTGCTACATTTTAAAATCCTTGTGAACAGGATCTTCACCTGAGCTATATCTATGGTGGGTTTGGAGCCTTACAAATTCTGAAATTTAATTCGATTTTGAGTTAGTTCTATCGACATGAAGTTTTTAACTGCATAACGCAAAGGATTTAGTTCGGATTGTCTAAACAAAACTTGAGTTTTGTATATAATTGCAATTGAAACTGGTCGAATTTGGATTGGGTACAGAATTTTTGGAAACTAATATAACTGTTGTATATGTACGTTTGCAACTGGTCCTATACTGCAATACGCAAAAACAACCACAAGCGTAGCTGCCGCTCTCTGTACACTATCTAGTATCTACAATGTGCTTTGTTTTTTAACATGATATTTTGATCAGAAAAGAGAAAGGATATAATAATAGTGGGTGGTGCCTTGTTTTCTTTTGTGATGGCTATCAAGAGAGTTTCAGTGCCGCCTGAAGAACATCAAGCTTATCTAGGATTGCAATGTGAATCCAACCTGTATCACTCATTTAGGGAGGTTTGTGTATATATATGAATGGGGGCAACTTCACAAATTTCACAAATGCAGTTCAGCCCTCTCATTTCAGAAAATCTCGAGGATTATTATTGCTCTCTGCCAACATGTTCCCTTAGAAGTAGAGACTACCAAAGAATACCATGGAAGCGATGCCTACTATTTGATAAATTCGTCCCTTCGGGGACATCCCGCTAAAAAGAAAAACACTAACAAGACTTAAAAATAAAACTTGGAACTCTTGAAGCGAAGTGGGTTGTAATTAATTTATCAGAACCAACTACATAAATCAATCATTCAGCTTTCAGCGCATAATTGAATCAAGTTAGTAAGTTCAAAGTAGAAACGTGGTTGTTCTGTACAAATATATCTATATACAATAACTGTCACTAAATGGTATTATGTTGGTAAAGATGTGAGCCATACACGGGTCAACTTCTTGAGCCAACCATGCTGCTCGCAGCAGGGCCCGTGCTTGATACAGTTAACCCTCGATCATACATACGCTGGATTTCTTCCCTATATTCTGTCAGAGACTTGTCAGGTATGGCTAGTCTAAGCTCCACCATATCTCCCATCTTCAACTTGCAAGTGGGATCACTTACAGGCTCATGGTTCAGCCTTGGCCTCAATTCTTCCTTCAGTGGAAACCTATATGTAGTCAACCTAGAGCTTGCTCGCCCAGCTCTTTCCAACAAATCCATTACTGTTGAGTTTGCACAAAACTCTTGGACAGACATCTGCACATCCATGCAGACACAAACGCAATCAATACAGACCTTCAAATGTGATAAGATGCTGATGATAAGATCACTAAGTCTCTAAACTTCAGGTGCAGGAAATGACAATGCATGCTTTATTTTCCACAATTTTAACACAATCAACATTAGAAAATTGCATGTCGCAATCAAAGAAAGCATCAATCCCAAAGTCATATTACCATACGATGCATTACCACTTGAAGGAGAGTTTATATGTTTAATCAGTCATTACAACCACATAGCATTTGGGGAAAAAGCCACTCTATCCATCAAGTTCAAGCAAAATTGAATTTAAGACTCGCCAAATAGTATTTTTGAGTCAATTAATGACTTCAATCAGTATTGAAATTTCTTACTCTTTAAGATTTAAGATTCAAACCATGGGTGGAAAAAAAGAGAAAATGAGAAATTAAAATATTTACATAAATTTCTTTCACCAACCTTATCATTCTCGATCATGATAACAAACACGGGGCCTTCCTGACCGCAATGAGACTTATAAGAATATGGGCAATCATCAGCATGGGAAGGGAATTTGCATGGTGGCTTGATTGAATCAGCAAATCCAACAGAAGAACAATCTTTACTCATTGCCTCACACTGCCAGGTGACAACCCATCGAGCCCACTCAACCATCTGAAGCACAAATGAAGAATGCTGACAGTCATCTTCCTTGTATCTCCAATGAGCAGCAAATCCAAATTCTGCTTGTAAATGCATCTCTTTTGTCCGAATTTGTACTTCAAGGGGAACCTTGCCTTCACCCATCACCACAGTATGCAGAGATTGATACCTATGAATTACAAAATCAAAATCAGATGATATAGAGATAGCCATTTGCAAGTGTACACCACCCATTCCTGAGCTACAACATACCCATTGAACTTGGGGCGACATATGTAATCTTTCAGTTTTCCAGGTACCTCAGACCATAACTGGTGAACAACTGTCAAGGCTTTATAACAGTCTTCCTCCTTGTCAACAATCAAGCGCAGCCCATAAATGTCATGGATGTCGTCCATGGTTAGCTTCTTCCTACAAATAGATGGACAAATAAATAAATAATAGAGAATTTTAAGTGAACAAACAATACATTTCAGCATGTCTGGTAAAAATGATGCTATACTTTTTTCATTAGTAGTTTTTCACCAGCTTGTTTCATTAGTAGTCTCAGAGACTCATACCACCATAAATGTAGCCACAAAATTGTCTAATCTCAAACAACTCAAACAGAATTTCAACTGTTTTAAATCTGACACCCACCCCTACCAACAAATAAAATTCCTAGTATTCTCTGCACATTTTTTTAATTCGCCAAATGGAAGATAACAAACAGAACTTAAAAAATTCAGCTGCTAAACAAAAAGAAGGAAAGGGAGAACATACTTCAACATTTTGCAATAAATGCTATACAAGCCCTTATGCCGTCCAGAAAGGACGTGATAAGATATGCCTTCATCTTTAAGTGCTTGCTCTACTTTCTCAATAGCAGAAGTAATCATTGCATCATCAAATGACTTCACAAGCTTTGAAGAAAGCTCCTCATGATGGTCCGGGTTGAGATGCTTAAAACACAAGTTTTCTAATTGTTCCTTCCAACTAGATATTCCTAAGCGATTGGCCAAAGGTGCAAAAATCTCCAAAGTCTCCTTCGCAAATCTCTGTTGCTTGGCCACTGGCAATGCATCCAGTGTCATCATATTATGCAATCGATCTGCCAATTTAATGAGGACAGCTCTAGCATCAGCCATGGCAAGGAACATGGTATGCAGGCGGTCTGCTTCAGCTGACTTGCTAGCTGTATTATTTTCCCGAGCAAGCTTGCTTAAGTGACTCAGCTTCGAGACCTAAAATGCCATAAAGATTAGTTAAAATATCAAAGGAGGAAACTATCAAAAATTCAAAACATGCCTAAGTGCAGACATTATTGGGTATATAGATATAGATTCCTAAAAATTGCAAAGCACAAGCAGCATAAAAAAAAATTAAATGGAAATCAAAATTCAATACTTAGCCAAAACAGAATAGACAATAAAGCATTAAAGCTATCATAGAATGCTAAGTGAATAAAAATTACAGTACAAAAAGATTAGAGAATGTATTGCCATTGCATCCAATATATTAATTACTAAAACATCAACCTTTTAGAACCTCAATACAGAAAAACTGTTCTTAATTCAGAAAACAAGAAATGAAAACAAGACAACAATTTCTTCTAGAAACCACTCAATGAAGGGAAAGGGAGATTAAGAGAAAGCCAATATAAGATGAACATCCAACATCTGGTTCAAAACTTCAAATAATTAAATTCAGAAACTATCGCTCCAGAAAGCTAATTTCTCCTAGGCTATTAAAATCCTTTTCCAGCATTTTACTCTTTTACATGGGAATCACAGAACTACTATGGCTATGCTATACAAAAAAAAAATAACATGAACTCAACCTTCAAATTACGGATAAGCAGAGGATGAGTGTTAGTATGCTGCCACTTACAAGAACCCATCCTAGGTGCCACATCAAAATTACTCCTTTAAATGAATCAAATTCTTAACAGATCATTCATGGCCTCAGACCTCCACCCATTCTATTTTGGACAGCTAATCTCATCCAAACCCGACTAAGAGATTCAACAAAAAAAAACTGAAACCTATATTTTCTCCAAGGCCAATGTTTATTATATTTGACGAAGTTCGAGCAGGCCTTACACAGAGCCATTGCCACTAACACTAGATTTCAAGTGTAAATTTAGTGATAACTTTAACAGTAGGAGTTGATTTGCATGCAGCATGTCAATTATGACCAAACAGATTAAAAGCATCCAATTGCATTTATTGATTTAACAGACAAGTTCCTCACCCCTTCTACTAAATCAGCAACCCCAGCGCCAAACGTCCCAAATATATAATCATAAGTCAGAAAAGCATCATCAAGTGTGTCATGCAAAAGCCCTGCAGCAACTACTGTAGAATTGGCACCGATCAAAGCGAGTAGCACAGCTGTTTCCAAACAATGCTGCAAATACGGATCCCCACTAGCTCGCATCTACAGAAAACAATTCAAAACTTTTGAACTCATAAAACATCAAAACCACAAATCATATATTCCAAACATACAAGTTCTATTTACCTGTCCTCTGTGCGCTTTCTCGGCTTCATAAAAAGCCTTAATGACAAATTCTTCACAGAAGATCTTGTGCCTCAACTGGGCACCCAGAAGCAATTTCTTAGCGTATGGCTCAAAACTACCCTCCACAAAAGTATCCTCCAAATTGAAGGTCAATTCATCCACCAAAGTAGATGAAGAACCCACACCCGAGTCACCATCATGAACCTTGAAACTTGGCGAATCATAATCCAAGCAAGACCCCAATGCATTTCTCACAAACCCATCAAAAAACCTTCTAGTCCCACCACGGATTGAGCTCTGATAATTCACATCCCCACCGCCATCGCATCCAATCTTCACTGGGCTACTACTACACGAAACAGGACCATGAAAAACCGAAACTGGGCTCTGATCCCTCTTCCAAGAAGACCCACCAACTTTACTCGGCGAATAGGAAAAGGAGCTACTCAGTTCCTTCAATTCCTCCCCTTTATCGTGCCACAGAGACCCCAATTCCTCTCCGGCGCCGGAAAAGCTCGACAAGGGAGCGTGCTTCACCGCCGGCGAGGAGAACAGGCAAGAAAGGCCACCCATTACAGGCTTCTGCGACGTGGACGCCGCCGCAGAGGACGAAGACGAGGAAGATCGAGACCCCAATTCGAAGTCATACGAAGCATGCGCATTGATCTGGCAAGGGTGCGGCGTTGAACACACACTGCTCGGTGGGCTCGCGTATAAAGCTATCGTAGAGACCGCCATGCTCAGCTTCACAAAGCTCAGCTTTACAAAGCTTCTTCTTCTTCTTCTTCTCTTATTACCTTTTGGAAATTGAGTTTCAGAATCCCAAACTCAAAACCACCAAAATAATGATAAAGTTAGATTTTTTTTTTTCTTGCCCTTTTTAGACTTCTAAAATCCAATTGACTCGAAAAAGCAGAATAACCCAAAAATTATACAAATTTTTCCCAGAAACCCAGAAGAAATTTCTCCAAACCCCAATGATTTTCAGAGACCCTGAGTCTCTTTCGTGTCCCACCGGCCAAGCTTCTATTCCGGGAGCTCCCAATTCCAGAGAGGGAAAAAAAATAAATAAGTGACTCAAACAGAGGAAAAGTATTTATTTCCTATGCTTGTACAGAGAAAGGAAATAAAAATTGTTAGAAGAATTCCAAGATTCAATTTTCTTTTAGTGGAAGATTTGTGTATAAAAAGAAGAAGGAAATGAAGTGCAATATATATACAGATTTTTATCGAGAAATGAAAGTGGAAATGATGGGGTGAAAGAAAAGAACCCTAAATAGAGGAGAATTTACAAATGATGGAGGAATTAGAGAGTCAAATACGCTTGGAAATGTAGGCAAGAGAAAGCGAAATACAGAGAGAGAGAGAGAGAGCTTCGTGTTAGATTTCCGCAGAATCTGTCTTCTCTTTTGTTTTTGTTTGTGAGAGCTTGTTGGAATTGGAATTAGAATTGGAATTGCTCAGTGGCCAGGAAAAGGGGGTGTGGAATGACGGGAATCTCCTTCGGACATGCTGTTAATAACGGCACAGTGCGGTCCAGTTAATGATGTTCCCCGAATAGGAATTTAAGATATTGTTTTTCTTTTTTTAATGTTGTCACAGATTTGGTTTTGGTTCATCAACCTAAAAGCATCACCGGTGATATGATATTTTGATAGATTTAATACGTAGTGTGTGTGGGTAATTATTTATTAATTATTAATTTTATTAAAAAAATTATTAAATATAAATAATAATTAATAAATATTAAATAATTTATTTTAAGTGTCTATATTTTAAATATATATATATATAAATATCAAAATGATTTCTTCAAAGCACAGATATTTTTTTTATTTATTTTTTTGTGCGCCAATTTGGCTTTGTTGCAGCACCAATGAATCTAGACGTTTCTCTGTCGACTGAAAGCCTGAAAAAGGTTAAAGGAAAAAGGAGAGGGGAAAAAAAAAGCAAAAACAGAAATAAGAATGAACTATGTCTGAAAATGTGTTTTAATTCTTCGAAAGTAATTTAATTTTCAGAAAATGTAAATATTTATCGGTTTTAAAATAAGTAGGCAATCGGTAAAATAGGTTTGTCATGTATTTAAAGAATCATTGGAAATATTAGAAAATAACGAGATGAGAAAAACTAAAAAAAATAGTGGAAATTATGATATTTCACAACTTTTACGAAAAAATTAAACGTACTTCACAATTTTTATGAATATTTCATTATCATTGATTTTACTATAATTTTGTAATCCACATCTTTCAAATATTTATCTCTTGAAATTAAATTATATTGATAACGAATAAATAAAAATATACTAATGATAAATAATTAACAAAGCTGAATTTTTTAAGCAAACAAAAAGTCTAATAAAGTGACGTGTTATAATAATTGAAAACTCCATTTGTGCTTTACTTAAGGGAATTGCCTTGGCTCGATGGTTTAAACAAATATATGGTATGTGGTTAAATGTATTGTCAAAAATGTTTGAATTTTAATTTTGTTAATTTTTCAGTTAAATTGCGGAAAAAATTGCTTGTAAGTTCATTAATGTTAACATGAACAATCTTCATACACACGCTAATTTAACTTCACAGTTCACACATCAAATGTCATAAAACTATATATTACTCAAAAAGAAATCCATGCCAACAAGCAATTAAAAACATTAAAGTGTTATAGATGGACTCTCTGACCTTTACATCCCCGATTAAATTATTGACCGTGTTCTACTCAATCATATAAGATAGGGAGAACATATCCGATGCGAGAAATGGAATAATATTAATTATATTAGCAAATAAAAAATGGCAAAGAGTGTTGAAAGTGTCACCAATGGCCAGGTGGGGTGGGGACAGTAACTGGTCAATGGAGTGCTTTGCGCAATTGATCCGTATAATCAATCACTTGCCACTTTATTTATCTTATGGCACCGAAGTTTTTAATTAATATAATACTATATATGTTCGTACTTATCATGTGATAATATCACATAAAAATTATTTATAAATAAAAGATTTATATTTACTTTTATATTAATAATTCAGTTTTAAATTTATATATATTAAAGTAATATTTTCATATAAATTGATATATAATTTAACGACTTTGTTCACTATTTTTTAAAAGAATTATTCGCTACTATTTTCCTAAAAAAATCGTTTAGAAGTTATAAACCAAAAGTGGGATTTGTTTTAGGCTTTTAGCTTTATCCCACTTGCCTTCTCATTTCAATGCAATTCAGCTTTTGGGCTACAAAACTGCACGGCTCCACAATTACCATTGCCTTCAATATTTATTTATTATTTGTTTCGTGAACTTGTTCTTATTTTTAATTAATATATTATCTCAAAAAATAAATAAATAATCTAAACATAATTGTAAAATGCGGTTTAGGAGCCAATTTATTGACTTACTAATACGATAATTTAGCTAGAAAAAATTAGTTAGATATATAAAAAAAATCATAAAAATTTTCGATTTGACTTGATAAAAAACAGTTAATTTTTAGTTTTTTATTCCATATAAACCGGGCAATTTTATCAATTTTTATTTGATTTATCAAGTTTTGACAGAAAACCTTACTCATTATATTTTTACTCCAACTCGCTGAACTGATGAAAATTGGCAACTATACTGATATCACCAATTTATATATATATATATATATATATATATATATATATATATATATATAATATCTCATTATCTATGGTGTTGCTGACTCACCGGATTACCACTTACAATTACTTTACTTATATGGCAAGTAACCCTTGCCTTACAATAAGTTTGCTCTTTCTGTATACATCTAAAATAAATAAAGTTGTGATTATA
The DNA here is from genome assembly GCA_023212625.1 of Styphnolobium japonicum. Classification (NCBI taxonomy): domain Eukaryota; kingdom Viridiplantae; phylum Streptophyta; class Magnoliopsida; order Fabales; family Fabaceae; genus Styphnolobium; species Styphnolobium japonicum. The sequence continues at coordinate 3,271,661 of JALBWW010000007.1, read as the reverse complement.
TATACAATCATTTCGAAAAGTAAAATCTACCAGAAGCATATGATAGAATTAGAATAGAAATATCATGTTATTATATACACACACAAAAAAAACTTATATTCAAATATAAAATTGTATCGATTGCCGAATTTAGTTGGGAGAATGTTGATATTTGGTTTGATCTTTGGAATTGGTATTGGCTTAAGGGGTTTCGTTTTGTTTTTGGTAATTGGATTCAGGAAATTTTGATTGTGAGTGTGTTGTTGAGTTGCTGCAATATAGAATTGGAACCCAAAATAATCAAATCGACGGAACTATTAGAATATTTTTGTTTATATTAACATGAAATTATATATTGACATATTATTAAAATAAATATTTTTAAAAATAATTGTTATTATAATTAAATTTATTTAATGATGTTGTAACACATCATTTAATAATAGTATTAAAAAAATTATATTAAAAATGGTAATGGTTCTAATAGATGAAAAAATTATAGTGCCTTCAATTTTTTATTTTTAATTAGATATAATTTTATTATAATTATAAAAATATCACATTATTCTTATTTTCAAAATTTTATAAAAAAAAATGTGATATTTTTATAACTATAATAAAAATATATTTAATTGAAAATAAAAACATAAAAAAGAAAACCAAACAGGTTTTTATCTTTTAGTTCTTTTATGAAGGATTTGTGTCATATAGCCATTGTGTTTTCATGGAGAGCTATCCCTTTCTTGCTGTGTATAAAGGAGAGGGAGAGGCTGCCCACGAGGATTCATGTGTAGTGTTATCTTCTGTTTCAATTTTTTGTATATTTTAAATAAGCAAAAGAGAATCTAGCAATGGCGTTTATCACGCGAGGAAATATATTTGTATTATGTATTTGGACAGAATAATGATGAAAGGGGTGAGGTAATTTTATGAATTTTAAGGATCTAGCTAGTTTCAATTGAAAATAAAAGGGTAAATTTAACTTAGCTTTAGAGATTTCTAAAATTTAATATAATAACAAAAAAAAGAGTTCAAATTTTAATCCAGTGAATATAAATCATCCAAACAAGTAATGACATGTTATTAAAACTTTATCAAGTAATTATTATTATATTCAAATTATTTAAATTATGTAACAATAAGCGTTTATATAATAATGTAAATAATGATAAATTCTTAGATACATTTGATATAAAACAATATTTTTACACTGTACATCAACACTTACATCAATAATATATGTTATTATTGTCTCAAATTTTGGCTACTATATTTTATTTTTTAAATCTCTAAGACGTCAACAGTGACAATAAATATATCCTATTCATAGTTAGTACTAAAAAATTAGATGCAATTAATAAAATTTCAGATAATAATAATTGACATAATTAATGTGACACGCCTTAAGTAATCTAATATAAGAACTTTATTCATACAAAATAAGAATTCTCCTTAAAAAAATGAGATATTCGTACGTATAATGAATGGAAGATAATACTCTTATATACTATAACACTAAATTTGTGAAATCAATTTTTGGAGAGAAGGTGCAGTAGTGGGAATTGAGAAATGGGTTGGTTGAGGTGAATTGGTGCTCATCCTCTAGAAGGTGCCGACCAGGAAATAGTTGGCACTTGCTAAGTGTGCTTGAGGAATGAGGACCACCACTTGCCAGCTAGGTCTTAAGTCTTAACCTAAACTCAAAACAACCCTTCTTTGGTAATTCGTTTTTTTCTGTTAGATTCAGTTTCGTGGTCAGCGAGTTTGGTGGACACGTGGTCTACACTGACGGCTATTACTGCTTTGGCTGAAATAATGAATCTTGTTCTTCATTCTTCCTTCTAATGTTCTGGGTCTGGTGCTGAACACGGTCACACTCGAGCATGTCACACTCCATGCACGTGCTGTGTCAGCTCTGCCAACTCTCAGGGCGTCCTTGTCTGCGCATCCCACGGTGGTTACCACCATTTCCATTATCATCCTCATTACTCATTTTTTAGGCTTTGGCTTCATTCTACCAAAACGTTCATCTTCCTCTCAAAAGTCAAACCATGCTACCTCATTTGATCAGTGTATTGTATTTGTATTGTTTGCTGCGGTTCACCTTTTCATAATACATGTATCACGTGAATCACTTTGAATTTTATTTTATTTTATCATGAAATAAAAAAAGTGTCTATTTTTTTAGAATGATATAAATATTTTATCAATATTATTTTTTTGCAAATATAAATTGCAGACAAACCATAAAAATATTATTTTAAGTAGTATTTATAAAAGAACTTAGAAAGACATGTTGTTTATGTGTATAGAGTCATTAAACTATATAGTTTTTTGAAAAACTTAATCTTAAATGTGATTTATACATTCAAAAATAAATTTACAATTTTAATAAAATAAAAAATGTGTGAAAAAATAATTATTTTCCCTTTCAAATAAACTATGCTTTTATACAAGTATACATGTAAATTTGGTAAAAGTTTAGTCTTTGAAAAAGAGGTGATCAATTTGATTTCCCACTACTCCCCATTCCACTAACTACTATGGCATTTAAAAAAAAAACATTCATAAATAAAAACTACTAAGCTTAACTATTAACAACTTAGTCAAAAAAAAAAAAAAACAACTATTAACAACTGAGCCGAGGCACCAAGGTGATGGAACACAACTATTAACAACTGAAATTACGGTTTTAGCTAACACAAATCATCTACAGTAATAAAACATAAATTATATACTCTTAGTAAATGAGTAATTACTCCACAATGCTTCATGAAAGTCAAATACTTTGAATTCAAATTCGGCTGTCTATCTTTCACCCCAAAACAAGAAATTCAGCTGTCTATCACTATTGAGGCGTGTAGGTACTCAAAATCCTGGCTCGTCATGCATGTGGTTTTGCTTCATAAGAGCAAATCACAAAAACGTGCAAGGCAGACACATAAGAATTTGTGACACGGTGGACTTTGCGGTTTGCACTCACGCCACGCATTATTATTAGTTAACGAGTATTTTTAGAGTATTGATTAAGAAATTAAAAATAGAAAATATTAAATATAAAAATAAAACATTTAATATCTTATAAATTAAAAAATATTTAATAGATTTTTTATATAATAATTAAAATATTTATTAAATAATATTAAATAATTCTTAAATAATACCCTTAATACATTGATTATCAAGACTCTTTTTATTATTTGGAACTTAAGATAGCGACTACTGCACTACTTTTTGGGAAGTGTGTGTTCTAACTTCTAAGAGAAACTAACTTCAATAAAAGACAAATTAATGGACAGCCAGCAGCTTAAAACTTTGACAATTCATGTTCCTATTTGATTTTGAAGGCTAATGCTTGTTTAGTTCAACGGGTTACGCATGTTCATTTTTGTCATTACTACAACTTTCTAAAGAACTTGCATTATACGCTGTGTAAAACTCGTATTGGTGTTTTATAAAAGGAGAACTTGTATCTCTACTCATTTGATTTTATTATTGGTCGTTAAATAATTATTCAATAAAATTTAATAATTGAAAATACAAAAGTAACCAAAAAAAAAACTATTGCTAATTGATCGTCTTTGAGGTTATCTGTTCACGAAATAAAATTTGTGCCACTATATGATTTGAGTAATGTTATTTCGAAAGAATGCGTATCTATCTGTTTATAGCGAAAATTTTATAAATGTAAACTTTAATCAGCAAATACTTATTAATTAGTCAAAGTGGGTTTTCGAGTTTTCAAGTTATGTAATAATCTCGTATGAAAATATTTTTAAAGGAATCAAATTAAAGTTAAATGATAAAATTTGTTAAACTTGGTGCATGAAAAGAAAGAATAAAATGCAATGAAAAGAAACAGTGCAAGATAAAGTAAATGGCAAAAAATAGAAAAAAACAATAAATCAATGTAAGTAAAAGTACAATAAATGTAAAGGAATTTAAAAAACAAAATAATAATGTAAATTGTAAAAAGTAAAAGAAAATAATAGCCCAACAATAAAGGTAAAAGAATTTTAAAGAACAAAGTGTAAAAAAGTAAAAAAAATTTAGAAGAATATTGCATTAAAGTAAATATCTTAAAATGAAAGTGGAAAGCATAATTTGATCAAATCCTTTAATCTACTCGAGTGAGATATTATGATTGTATATTCAGTAATTAACATTTTTTATATTATAAATCATAATATTTATAGGCAAATAAAAAAAATAACTAACTCGTAAGAAAAAAAACACGTATATATGCCAATTAAGCCACATATTTGACATACAAAGTTTAAGAGTTACAAAGAAATATAATAAATCTTCTCGATGAAAGCTACTATTCGACGAACAATACTTGTAACATTTTCTACTTTCGACATAATGAATCTTTTCGACGTAGATCAATCATCCGATTGACAACATTTATAATGTTTCAAATCCACTTGTCGAATTTACCAAATTTTCTTTCACTTTTGTCAAATTTGAAACTTATTTTTCTCCCCTAACACTATGATTGTTCTTTGTGTTAGAAATTGAGGTGAGATCATAGTTTCTTGTTTGGTAACTAGATAAAAATACAAGAGATGGAAAACACAAAATAAAACTAGGTGTGGGGTCTACAGTAAAATTTTATCCTCATATGTGACGAGAAAACTAGAGAGAAAAGTGAAAAAAATTGAACTATTTCTCACAGCTACCCTTCACCTCACCGACAACACTAACTAAATTATTAATTATTTAAGGGAAAATTTATCATTTTACATATTCATATTTTTTCTCCTCTTACTTTTATACACAACCAAATAAGAGAAAATTCAATCATTTATTTTCTTTTTTCTCATCATCCAAACAAGTGAAAAGAAAAAGAACTTTTTTTTTCTTATTTTCTTTCTTTTCTCTTTTTTTTTTGGAAACCAAAAAGTATAATTGCCAAAAAAAAAATACCAAGACATTATGAGAAATAGCCCAAAACGAAGCCCAACTATCTATATTATATTTGGCCCAATATTTATTGCCCAACATATTCATATTTTTTCTCGTCTTACTTTTATACACAACCAAATAAGAGAAAATTCAATCATTTATTTTCTTTTTTCTCATCATCCAAACAAGTGAAAAGAAAAAGAACTTTTTTTTTCTTATTTTCTTTCTTTTCTCTTTTTTTTTTTGGAAACCAAAAAGTATAATTGCCAAAAAAAAATACCAAGACATTATGAGAAATAGCCCAAAACGAAGCCCAACTATCTATATTATATTTGGCCCAATATTTATTGCCCAACATATTCATATTTTTTCTCGTCTTACTTTTATACACAACCAAATAAGAGAAAATTCAATCATTTATTTTCTTTTTTCTCATCATCCAAACAAGTGAAAAGAAAAAGAACTTTTTTTTTCTTATTTTCTTTCTTTTCTCTTTTTTTTTTTGGAAACCAAAAAGTATAATTGCCAAAAAAAAATACCAAGACATTATGAGAAATAGCCCAAAACGAAGCCCAACTATCTATATTATATTTGGCCCAATATTTATTGTCCGGACCCAAACTGCAAAGGTAATCCAAGGCTTAAAAAAACTTGGACTCATCTATATAAAAGTAGCTCTATATAATGTCTCTACTCTCTACTGTTTGTAGACAAAAAGAAAATGTCTCAACTGTTTGTAGAGAGGTATTGTAGAGTGGGCCATTTCAAATAAGAGGCTGTTTGTTTTAGCAATAGTTTTAAAGAAGACTGATTAGACATGTTTTTTCAACTGGGCCGAATTTGGCTCTAGTCTAACAAATACAGCCTACAGACTAATAATAGTTCACGGGCTGGATTTAGATATTTTTAGACCCAACCTCCTAAAAAAAATAATTGATTGAATTAGGTTAGGTCTGTCAATTTATATCTCAATTTTTTTTTTAATAAGTATAACAACATTGTCTCACTTAATTTTTCTATTTTTTATAAGTATACTGTTTAAGATTTAAAATTTAAAATGGCATATTTAAATCAAAAAAATAAAAAGAATGAATTGGGTAGATTTAAGTGATTAAGGGTAAAAATAGACCAAATAACCTAACCTTTTGTTAAAACATAATAAGAAAATTCAACTTACGAATTAATTTGTTTTTTGAGTTTAGTAATTTTAGATTCAACTAAATTGCTTGATTTGAATCATTCGAGACACAAACAAAAATTGCATTAGCATGTATAGTGCAGCCGACCTTCACATTCACAAGAGGGATGTTTAGGTAAATACTATTTATCATAAATATTATATTTGATATTAAGTATGTAAAAAATTATATGACCTATATTATAAATGGATATACATCTAAGGAATATTCTTACGCACGCAAACTCCTAGAATTTCTATGATAAGCACTCCTTGTCTAAAAAACTTTCTGTGGATCAAACCCAAAATCATTAGGGTTAATTGTACAAATTTGCGAATGGACCCGAGGCATCGAACAGCTTTAGATAACTTGTAGAGCACGAGGAGAGATTGCATTGGCATTGCACGTGTAGTGCAACCGACCTTGTTAAATCCCAATTGGTGAGCGTTAGTTAATACGGTCATTAAACACTTTTTTAACACTCCTTTTCCCTCAAAATAACATAAAACTATAAATTTCCCTCAATCCAATTCCAAACAACAACAAACCTTCTCTTCTCTTCTCTTCTCCAACCTAAAAGCCTAGTAAGCACAGACTCAGAATCCAAGTGACGGAACCAAAAGCCCTAGCCCTCTCTTCCATTGATTCTATTCCATTTCCCTCCTTCTTCGAAAACTCGGAAATTGAACGCAAAGTTATTTCCTTTTCTCAGAGTATTTGTACCATGGATGATCTCGAGAAAGCGATTCTCATTATTTTTGACGAATCGGGAGCCATGGATGATGGTTTGAAGAAACATGCCAAAAATTATTGCGACGACATTAAGGGGAAGCCATTAATTTGTAGCTTGTGCATTGAAAAACTGTGCTTCTCAAATCTCGTTGAGGTCCAGTTTTGGTGCTTGCAAACCTTACACGAGGCCATTCGGTCTCGGTACTCGTCAATGAGCCCTGACGAGAAGCACATGATCAAGAACTCGGTGTTTTCAATAGTGTGCCTTGAAGGGGTGGATGACAAGAACCTAAGGAGGGTTTTGGAAGGTCCCGTTTTCATAAAGAACAAGCTTGCACAGGTTTTGGTCACTTTGATTTCCTTCGAGTACCCCTTAATTTGGTCTTCAGTGTTTGTTGATTTCTTTCCGCATTTGAGCAAAGGGAATGTGGTGATTGATATGTTCTGTAGAGTTTTGAATGCCCTTGATGATGAATTGATTAGCTTGGACTACCCGCGAACCCCTGAGGATTTGAGGGTTGCGGGGCGGGTTAAGGATGCTATGAGGCAGCAGTGTGTGTCCCAGATTGTCAGGGCATGGTATGACATTGTTTCCATGTACAGGAAATCAGATCAAGAGCTTTGTGCTACTGTGTTGGATTCCATGAGGAGGTATATTTCTTGGATTGATATCGGGTTGATTGTCAATGATGCTTTTGTCCCTTTATTGTTTGATTTGATTTTGGTTGCTGGGGTGTCTGATCAGCTTCGCGGTGCTGCTGTAAGATGTTTGTTAGCAGTTGTTTCTAAGCGAATGGAGCCCCAATCGAAACTGTCATTGTTGCAAAGTCTTCAAATTAGTCATGTTTTTAGGTTGGTGGCTGAGGATGGTGATGCTGAGCTGGTTTCTGATATAGCTGCTTTGCTTACTGGTTATGCCGTTGAGGCCTTGGATTGCTTTAAACGTATAAATTCTGAGGATGCAAGAGGAATCTCTATGGAGCTTTTGAATGAAGTTTTACCCTCTGCTTTCTATGTGGTGAAGAACTTTGAGGTGGATGCTACTTTCAATATTGTTCAGTTTCTTTCAGGTTATGTTGCCACTATGAAAAGTTTTACTCCTTTTAGGGAGAAACTGCTAATTCATGTGGGACAGATATTGGAAGTTATTCTTGTGCTGATCCGTTATGACCAATTATATCGGACTAATCTTGATGTGCTGGACAAAATTGGGAAAGAGGAGGAAGATAGGATGGTAGAGTTCAGAAAGGATTTATTTGTTCTGCTTCGTTGTGTGGGTCGTGTAGCACCTGATGTAACCCAGTCGTTTATCAGAAATTCGTTAGCAAGTGCTGTTTCAAGTTCCACAGATAGCAATGTTGAGGAGGTGGAAGCTGCACTTTCTCTTTTATATGCACTTGGCGAATCACTAAGTGATGAAGCCATGCGAACTGGGAGTGGATTGTTGAGTGAGCTGGTGCCCATGCTTCTATCAACAAAGTTTTCTTGCCACTCTAATAGACTAGTTGCTCTCGTTTATTTGGAGACAGTGACAAGATATATTAAGTTTGTTCAGGATAATACTCAGTATATTCCTATGGTTCTGTCTGCCTTTCTTGATGAAAGAGGCATACATCATCCGAACATCAATGTAAGCCGTAGGGCCAGTTATTTGTTTATGAGGGTTGTAAAATTGCTGAAGGTGAACCTTGTGCCTTTCATAGAGACAATTTTGCAGGTAACAGTTTGATAATCCTTCCTTTTCACATTTTTCTATATTTTGAATGTACTCAAGATCTTTTATTGTCTAAACAACATTTTACAAACACTTTTCTTGCAATTATTTTCTGTCCTTCTTGTGCACGGATAAATCTTGTATTGGTTACTCCCATCCTCTCTCTGTCTTCTCAATTGATTTGACTGTTCTATTGAATTCTCAGAGCCTGCAAGATACAGTTGCTCGATTCACAAGTATGAATTATACATCCGAAGAGCTATCAGGGTCAGAAGATGGTAGCCACATTTTTGAGGTATTCACATATCCTAAAGTTTCAGGATTAAGGATATTTCTGTGAAATTTTATGTTGTTGTTTATCTTCTAATTAGTTAATTGACCCTTAACAGGTAATTGGGTTATTGATTGGAATGGAAGATGTTCTGCCTGAAAAGCAATCTGATTATCTATCTTCTTTGCTCAGTCCTCTGTGTCAGCAGGTTGTTCTTGACTTTAAAATTTTGTGATATCATATTGCTGAGAAATAGTTTGGCCCTTTTCCGTTTAAAAAAACATCTGCTTCAGGATTATAACAGTTGGTATTTGGTGTGTATGTTTTTCCATGCTTCTTTAACACAGGTTGAGGCATTGTTTATAGATGCCAAGTTATTGACTTCTGAGGAGACTAATGCCAAAATTGCTGTCTTCCAGCAAATTATCGTGGCAATTAATTCTCTCAGCAAGGTGCTTTGCTAATTTGCCTTTCTGTTTTTATGTTTGACTAGAGCATTTTCCCCATCCCTGATGTTTTCTTTAAAAAGTATCAAATGGTACAACTCTTCAAACATGTTAAGTACATTTTCTTTTTCAATGATTTTATATTATTAACTTTAAAGTCTAAAGGGTAGTACGCTGGGCAGATACATCCACATTTTTGTTTCCCCCCCTTACCATTTTTGACATGATCCAGGGCTTCAGTGAGCGTCTTGTAACTGCTAGTCGCCCTGCAATTGGTCTCATGTTTAAGCAGGTTAGTATTTTACAAATTTCTTTGGTTCGTGTTGCCCGAAGTGTAAAAGATTTTGGATGAAAAATTTGGAGTTTTGGTTTTTAATATCTAGAATCCATATTTGCTACATATAATGGGTGGCTTTTGTTTGTTGTTTCTATTTATACTTGTCAGCCCTTATATGATGTTCATGTCCTGAGACAATGCTGCTGTTTAATAATATGAAGAGGAAAGCTACAATTAAATGTTTTTTTTTTTCATACCCATTCTACATCTTTTGGACATTGCCCATTTATTCGATAAGCATGCTTAAATTATTGTATGTAAATGACTTGGAGTCTTGGGCTTCCTATTTCTTAGATGCTTTCGTTAAATGATAAGTTTCTGTATTGATCCTATCTTTATTGTTTTGGAACTTTTGTGTTCTTGTATCTAATTTTTATTCTTGCTAAATCTTGTCTTTTTTTCCTTCTACCTAGACATTGGATGTACTTCTCCAAGTTCTTGCTGTATTTCCTAAAGTAGAACCTCTGCGAAGCAAGGTTTGCATTAGATTTAAGGATTGGATTTTTTTTGTTAACTCATCAGTAAATGTCACCTAATTCCATTCTGTGTATGGCACGTAGGTGACATCTTTTATACACCGCATGGTGGATACTCTAGGAGCATCGGTCTTTCCTTACCTTCCAAAGGCATTGGGGCAGTTGCTTGCAGAAAGCGAGGTACATATTATTTCTGATTTTGCAATCTTTTCGTAATTTCTAGATCTAAATGCTTTTCTTTGCATTGCTATTGGTGTTCATTCATTGGAGATTGATTACTGAGATGCTCATGTTATGGTAGTGGTTTGAGGAATTGGAATGTAATGGCAGTGAGAATAATATTCCCCTTGCACCTGCTATCTTCTTAATTTATTGTTGGAGCGTCATTGATGTATGATCCTGTAGGCTACATATGTATATCAGTATATGCATGTATGGTAATTAAAGTTTGGGTTCTCAGTGTCTAGCATGGATTATAATGCAGTCACCTTTTTGCTGCTTCATTATATCTTGAAGACTCTCTGGCACTCGAGAGTTTTCCTTTTCTCTAATAGTGGGGTGTCTGTCTAAGTGCTACATTGGCCTTTAGTAGATTTCATGTCTAAAGCATGTTATCTTTGTCTGTGACTGTGTATCTGCTTTAGTTTCTATCTCTATTAAATTTGTGGGATACCTGTTCCTTTTATTCTATGATTTTTGTCAGAATTGAGTGAATCCTTTTTTGGCACTTGGTGAATTTGTTAGCTGGAAAGGGTATAGACCACTTCAAGGATGGAGCAAGCAGTAACTGCAACAATTTTTTATATGCTTTTTGCACCATATGAATGTGTGTGTCTTCAATTTGTAATATATTTATCTTTTGTATTAAGATAATGATCTGGAGTGTGTTTAATACTGTAGTACATTGACAGTGTTGAAACAGTACTAATTTGAAGTGACATACATGTTTTGCGTGTGGATTTGGTTGTTTACTTGATGAAGTTGGTTTTCCTTCCCTCCACCTGTTTCTTACACAACACAGAAGGAAAAACTTTGTCATGTCTTGATAATGTTTTATTGCAGCCAAAGGAGATGGTTGCTTTTCTTCTGTTACTCAATCAACTTATCTGCAAGTTCAATACTTTGGTGCGTGACATTTTGGATGAATTATTTCCAGCTGTCGCTGGTAGGATATTCAGTGTTATTCCAAGAGATGCATTTCCTTCAGGTCCTGGTGCAGTAACCGAGGTATGAAAATGTTGATGCAATATCCTAATAGATAGCTGAGAAAGTTTATTTCTCCTGTCTTTTTTATTTGCTTTTGTTAAATTTACCCCCGCCATATGATTGTTTTTTTATGATTTGGTTATTGTTCTTCAAATATCTCAAAAGTTGGTGAGACAGTTTGTGTTTGTGCTATGTGGTAACTGGTAACGTCTGTGCTCCTTGTTAAATGTATATTGTTCTATATACTTTATTTCCTACAAATTAGGTAACCATAAAATAGCAAATCTGTTGGATCTCTAGATTAGTGAAGCAGTGACTGTATTTGCTTCTTGACACACTACTTATTTATTCTGGTATTTATGCATGGTAAAAGAGAGGGGAAAAAGATGTTAGTTTAACATTAACAACATTTTTAATGGTATTGGTATTGGATCTTTAGAATGTGTATACATTATAACATCATTATGATATGGAATTGTAGTTTCTTTAATTCAAGAACCATCCTTAATTCGACTAGTATTTCCTTATTTTATATGTAGTATCGTACACTGCATGATATGCTATTCTTGGTTGCTGTATTGTGCTGGCTTGAACGTGAAATCCATCTTTGAAATGCATCTTTTGCATTTTCATTTAACTTTTTTAGTTCTATATATATATATATATATGATAAGATTTCTTTATACCTTTCTTCTTTTGTTTTTGTAGGAAATTCGTGAATTGCAAGAACTTCAGCAAACACTGTATACATTTCTTCATGTGATTACTACACATGATCTGTCCCCTGTATTTCTTTCCCCCAAAAGTAGAGCATACCTGGATCCAGTGATGCAGTTGCTTTTATACTCTTCTTGTAATCATAAGGATATTCTTGTAAGAAAGGTATGTGTAATGGTTTCTCTTTATTAACTATTGGTCCTTATTTTTCTAGATTAGTACTTCTGATATAATCTAAAATCAGGATCTTACTTTTTATTTTCACAATTTAGGCATGTGTACAGATTTTTACTAGATTAATTAAAGATTGGTGTGCCCAGCCATATGAAGAAAAGGTAGATTCCAATCACTTCTACTTATCCTGGTTTTTGACTTTTTGAGATTGCTTTTCTTTTGTCGTACTAAATTGTTAGTGGTTTACAGGTTCCTGGTTTTCAAAGATTTGTCATTGAGGCATTTGCAACTAACTGCTGTTTGTACAGTGTGCTGGACAGATCTTTTGAGTTCCGTGATGCAAATACTGTAAGACTCATGTATTGTTGTTTTTTATACTTTCTTTTGGCCACTCTTCTAAGTGTTATGATCCTGTTGCCCAAGATCATCATCAATATAATAGGATCTCTCCCTCTTTCTGCTCCTTGTTATAATCCAAAGATCTTCTGCAAGAACTATACTCTGAATTGTAATTGGGAGTTATTACTTATTATAGAGGCCTGGAGTTGACTTTCTAGTTAAAAGGAAGCTACCATTCTGACTTGCTTATCCTTCTGGAAAATGATTGTTAGCCTGAAAGGGATAGGGAGATAGCACTAATTTTTGTTTTGTGCAATGACAAATAATATGATGGCTCCATTTTTGTTTTGTTTTCACTATCTCCTTCACAAAATTTTGAAAACAGAAAACAGAATGAAAACAAGGTAGCATTTTTGTAATTATAATGAAAACATATCTAACTGAAAATGAAAACAGAAAACAAACCAAACACGCTCTTAGACTTTGGATCCTTTTTGTGTGCCTCTTCTTGTAAATCCTTTTTTCAGTTTTTAACCCATTCTCCTATCATCTGTGGGTTCTCCTTGACAAACCAATTTGGAAATCCAAAACTCTCTTAAGTTCAAGTCCTTCATCTGGATAAAATTACTTTAAGGATTAAGACAAATGGCTTCTTTAAAAAAAGTAAACATCATTCTAAGGTGGCTTCACTATTTCTCTTGAATGTGTTATGTTCAGGTCTAGTTCAGAAATAGTAGGCCACTTATTTTTGCATTATAAGGTGGCTACTTTCACATGGTTTAACTTTTTGGGGGTTCATGGTGAATGCTGGGTGTGTTTTGTCATGATGTGTTTTTAAAGCTTTTGGCTGGAATAAGAAGGCTAAAACTTTATAGCAGTGTGCAGTTTATGCAGTTATATGGTTTATTTGATTGGAGAGGAATGCTCATATTTTCAAGGATGTCTCTTTGCCGTTAGATTTGGTATTGGGATAAGATTGTGTTTTTGGCTTGCATTGGTGCTCTCCTCTTGGCTGTTTCAAGGGAGTTTCTATTACTTATATGCAAAGAGATTGGACAGCTTCGTTGCATCTTTGAGCCACTTTGGCTTGTTATCTTTTCACTGTTTGTTTTAGGATTTCTCATTCTCCCACTAGATTTATTTTGTCTTCTTTCTTTCTAATAATTATATTCTCCATTTATCCAAATAAAAAAAGGAAAAGGTTGTAGGATAGTATTAACAACTCTCATTGGGTACTTGGAGCATACTGATAGTGCATAGGATGAACATATCAGTTAATGAATAGTTATCTGGTTTTAATTTTTGTTAATTTTTGAAAAGGAAGCTTAAATGGTTGCATAATTCATACAAGTTAGTTTCTGAGAAAGTCAGTTGAATTTAGTCTTTTAGTGCTTTGCTTTGACGGTTTATGCCAATTTTTGGTACTCATATTCTTCTTTCCTTTTATTCAGCTCATTTTGTTTGGAGAAATTGTTGTGGCTCAGAAGGTCATGTATGACAAATTTGGGGATGATTTTCTTGTTCATTTTGTATCGAAAGGATTCTCTGCTGCACATTGTCCCCCAGATCTGGCAGAGCAATACCGTCAAAAGTTGCAGGTAAGTCAAACTTTCTGGAGCTGAAGTATTATAAATTATAATAAAGTTTTAGTAGTCCTGGTGAAACATAATTTGGAAACCTGTTATGTAATTATGAAACTATTTCCTGCAAATTCTTCTGATGTAGCTTAGCTTATGCTTTACAGAACAAGAGAGAAGGTACTTCCCCGTTATGTAAATGTGATATATTCTTCTCTGCTAGGCTTATCTTCTATTCATCACTCAATGAAAAGAGTTTTTCTTTTTTTGTGTGGAAGTGTCTTTCTAAGCGAATTTTAGTGCATATTGTTTTCGAGGTGACTCACCCTTTGTGTATTTGATGTAATGGTCCTAATGTTTGCACTGCTTCCTGATGTTTCTTTCTACAGGGTAGTGATATCAAGGCACTGAAATCTTTCTATCAGTCACTCATAGAAAATTTGAGACTGCAGCAGAATGGAAGCCTTGTTTTCAGATAGCATATTATATATTGGAAAAATTAGAGAGTCCTCTTCCTATATGGCTTTATTTTTTGGCCGTCTCCTAGATTGGGGCTATAATTCCTGTCTACAAAAGGTAACTAAGGCTGTTTGTGATGATATCAAGTTTGAAGCTCTTTATTTTTTTACATTCCCCACTCAATAGTGCGGTCATGGTGGTGAATATTGCAGGCTTATGTATATAGCATTTGTGTGGCCGTTTTGTGGATGGGGTATGAATATTCTCCTAGCCCAAATTTTGATGAGTTCCTCTTCACTCTTCTGCCTGACGAACCAGTAAAATGGCTCAGATCTTTCTATATTCTTTGTCCTACAGTTGTAAATTTTCGGAAGTGCTTCTAAAAATTTTGAGAAATTTTGGTATTTGATCTATTTCCTTAATTTCGGTTCATTCATTTGTCTTCGCACGTTGAGATCAGCTATTTTACACGTTTATTAAAAGAGAAGTTTTCATTGCGGTATTTTACATGTTTATTTTTATTTTTGTTTAAATTTTTTACTATTTAGGTTTATGTTTAAATTATCAATATATCTAATTTGGTTGATGAGCACATCTAATCATATATGCACCACCAGATAAACAGCCGGATGAAACCCTGAACCAAGGGTGGCAACAAACTATAAATAATCTAATACAACAAGTTCAAATCCGGTTGGGAATTGCTTTAGTTAAGAGATAGTAAAAATTCTAGTTCTAAGCTGTTGATAGTAGATTAGTTCCATAAGAAGTTTTAAGGACGTAACTTGTGAGGATATTGCGAGATCTCAATTGGGAGTTAATTAAGGTGATTGATCAAAATAAAAAAAAAAGTCTAATAATTTGAACATCAAAGTAGTTGCTCTCTAAGAAATACTGAACTTTCACAAGATCTATAATACTTAACATTTAATAATGAGATGCTAGGATTGTAAAACATCGATGAACATATTTGTCATGGTGTTTTTACTGAAAAGATGACTTAGGCAGATATGGCTTCTGCAAGATGAAACCCTTTAATGCTGTTTGTTACCTCCCATCATGCTCGCATTACCCATCAATCAAAATCAAAGTAGGATAAGACCTACCAGGGAAAGATGAAACTCTAAACTCTAAACAAGCAAATTATTAAGACTGAGGAAAATATAATACTTTGGAACATGTGGTTGGGGCTGCTGACGCCACATAAAAGGCAATCGAAGGCAAAAGAATCTGAATACAACATTCTGAAGAAGAAATTCATACTAAGGAGAAAGCAGCACAGAGCGTGAGCTTAAAGGGAAAAGAGCCCCATCAAATCAAACATATTAGAATGAAAGTAAATTGCTACGTCCAATATGCATAATACATTCAATCATACTCTATTGCGATTGAATCATTATTTTTCCCCCATCGAAGATATATTATGGCTATAGCAGACTACTAGTAGTTGCAGTTATTATATTGATGTTTGGAAGTTAGTGAGAATTGATAATCAAATTGAATACCTGTTTCTTTGGAGATGGGCCCAACATCGGGGGGTGGCTGATAATGAATTATGAGGGGTCCATGGCAATTTTCCAAAAAATATATTTTTACATATAATTTGGAGGTATACACTCTCTAAAGAGAATGTATTTTGGTGAATTGAAGTATCAAATTTATATTTTTTCCAAACTATAATATTGATGTTAGAGGTATGTCATTTTCTGGGATGAATTATCGAGGGGTGGCTGATAATGAATTATGAGGGGTCCATGGCAATTTTCCAAAAAATATATTTTTACATATAATTTGGAGGTATACACTCTCTTAAGAGAATGTATTTTGGTGAATTGAAGTATCAAATTTATATTTTTTCCAAACTATAATATTGATGTTAGAGGTATGTCATTTTCTGGGATGAATGTAAAATAAATGACGATTAAACGTTAACGAACTATAATTGAAATTATTTAGTGGGTGCGCATTATGGATAGGCGATTTAACGTTAGAATGTTTGGTTAAATTAACATTTGATAATAAAAAATTATTATTGTGAGGGTGTTTAGTATATTAACGTTGGTATGTGATAACTTTGGTATAAAATACACTCGGAAATTTTAATCTCATATCTTAAATTTTTAAATTGTTGGTATTTCAAATATGGACATCTAAAACACTGGACTATATAATATTGCATACTAGTATGAAAAATAATACAATAACATATGCTCCACAAATATGTGCTTTTTTTCTTTTAATGTTTTAAGCCATTGTTGTGATATATTTTTATCGGACATCAAATTGCTTGTGAAAGCAATCCGAAATTATCATATTATATAATAACGAAACATTAATTATGCTACAATAATCTTGTAGTCTAGTAAGTGGTAATTTCCTTGATCATCAGGACCTTGGTCTATAAGGTGTGGATTCGATTCTCTATACCCTATTTTTTCAATTTCCCACTTAAATTCCAATAGAAGTCTCATACTTCAAAAAAAAAAAGGTTAATTACACATGTTTTTATTATATCATTTTTATAAGGATCGGTCCAGTGGGTTTTTTTTTATATTAATATAGTAAAAAAAATAAAAAAATTATCAAAATCATGCTATTTAAAAATTATATACCAAAATGTAGTTAATTTTTTTTTTAACGTTGGAAAGTCGATTTCGTTGAAACCGACTTCTCAACATGTAATTAATTTTTAAAAAAATCATGTTAGGAAGTTGGTTTCATTGAAACTGACTTCTCAACGTAAAAAAAAATAACTACATTTTGATATATAATTTTTAAACAGTATAATTTTAATAAATTTTTTTATTTTTTGGCTATATTAATATAAAAAAAACTAATATAAAAAAAGCCTCGGTCCCATTGTAGGGTCCATTTTCCAATGTAATATCCTTATTAAGTGATAGAAAAAAATTATGTGCAAATAGCCAAATATCACTATCTTTTATAATATTCCTCTACACCGATCTTTGAATTTTTTTATTTCCGAATTTATGTAATTAGGTTAGGTGAGAATTTAGGTATAAGTTATATGTTTAATCCATAATAATAATAAATTTTAATATAAAAAATAAAAAAGTAGTGTAAAATTAAAATCACATGCTAGTAATCATATAATTAAAGAATAATATCATATCTACATTCACGTAATTCTCTCTAACTATGAGATAATATTTTCAATTTCATTAATTTATTTAAATATTCTAAATTATATACATGCTTCATATATTAGATCTAAGTATTGATTTTTGTTTAAAAAAAAAAGAACTAAGTATTGATTTTCATAACTGAATTGTGGGGACTTAGAAGTTAGAAGCGTTCGATATATGGGGCCCTTCATAGTTTTGACTAATAATTACCAATAGTGTTGTTGCCCAAAAGAAGGACGCCGTCTGAACCTAGGAATATGGATGCTTCTCTCTGTCTAAGTGTACATCATTTTCAAAACCAGCACTCATACACAATTCAGCTAATGCTTGGAAACTTACCAAGTGACAAATTAGGAGAGTTCGAAAATGAGAATAAGATAAAATCACATAGAAGATAATAAAGTTATGTTAGTATCTTCATTAATTTTGATTCTCTAACCAAACATTATACTATGACAAGTGACGTACGTTAATGACTTAATATTGGATATATGTTCGACACCACGAAGCTTCGGGAGATAAAGGTAGATTATAAGAACAATATTGACTCTGAAAAAGAAAAAGAAATTATTGACTTGGGAGAAAAAGAAAAGTTAAAAGAAGTAAGAAAGGGGGAAGAAGGGGAAAAAATAAATAAGGCAGGAATGAAAAATAGAAGTTGAAACATATAAAGAAAAACGTATAATAGGAATCGATTAATTCATTTGAGGTCAGTCCAGGTCTTGAAAGTAGTTAATGAAAAGTAAGGAGATGATACAAATGAATATTAGAGAAGAGAGAAACAATATGCTAACAACTAATTAGCTTTTGGTAGGAAAAACTAATTAATTTTAAGGATCAGTTTGTGTCATTGTGCGTAAAAAATTTAGAAATGATTTTTATATAATAAAAATTATATAAAATTTTTATTTTTAAAATTTTTATTCACAGTTTTAAGAGGATACCAAATTTGTTAGCCTAAGGTTTCTTGTTAGCACTTATTTTATGATGATTACAAACATTACTTTATCATTAACAAAGATTGCTTAAACTTGATCCTAGTTAAAAGACTATTTTGCAGATTTATTAAAGCATTAAAGCTAAAATTCTCAAAAATAAGCACGCTGATGAGCTGACTCATGAATTGAAGATGAGCTAGCTCACTCCCTACACACTTGAACTAGCTCACTCCCTGCATACTTGAACTAGCTGGATGGACATGAGAGAAGAGTATGCTAATGATCAAGATTAGTTTGCTCAAGGAACAAAGGCTGGAAAACATGGATGGTGACTCATGAATGCAAGATGGAAATTGGCTCATACTGAAACTCGATGTACTGCTCAACTCTGTTTTTGTTCTCTAGCAAGATGATTCTAGAAGGTTTCCCAAGTCCAAATCGTTAGAATATTCTTTGGAAGGGCTGGAATGATACCAAACAAAAGGGAATGACAGACACAAAAGAGAAAAAGGACATCATGCACCCACTAGCTGCCAAAAGAGGTTATGGACAGCTGGTACAGTACAAAAACTGCAACGTCCTTGTGCTGCAACGTTAAAAATTCTCTTGCTTACAAATACCCATAATCTTCCAGAGACAACAAGCAGAGGGGAAGGGAAAAAGAGAAGAAAAACAGAATTAGTTGTGCTTTACTCTGAGAATCATTTGTAAATCTGTGTGGAGCTTATCATTGTATATCCAACTCTTTGTGAGAGAGTTTTTACTCTGTTTCTTGTAAAGCTCATTGAGGGTGTATTGTTTCATAGCTTGGAGAGGCTATGGTTGATCAAAACTACTTATTTCTAGCTTGGAGAGGCTAGGGTGGATCAAAACTACTTGTATCTAGCTTAGAGAGGCTAAGGTGGATCAAAGAACACTTGGTTGATAGTGAAAAATCTCAGTTTTGCTGAGGACTGGATGTAGGTTCCACATTGGGCCGAACCAGTATAAATTCTGTTGTGCAAGTTCTTTCTTAACCATCTCTTTACTGCATTTGTGTGTGAATATTTATTTGTTGATGTTCAAACTTGTATGCGCATGCTCTATTTAAGTTTCAAATTCTGACTTAGATAAACTAGCTCACTGTCACTGATAAGCCAGCTTATCTCTACTATATTTTGAGTTTTTTGTGTGTTACAGAAGATTTCGTTTTTGGTAACACTTGATTCAACCCCTTCTCAAATGATTTCTTAGTACCAATTGACTTTAAATATTTTCAGAAGGAAAAAGGAAAAGAAAATGCGTTGGTATAGATAGTAAACTTTACTTTTTAATTTTTTGACAATTAACTTTTTTATTAATAAGTGTGGGGGTTACATAATAAGAAGTGATTTTCTTTGTTTCTTCAAACTCTCATCTCGAATAAAGGTGAAACTTGATTATAAATTCTTCCGTTTACAACGATTTTTTTATTAATTAAACTAATTGATATTTTTATTATGACATAATAATGCAAATAAATAGAATATAGAAGAAAGAGCGATACTATTAAGTCTTATAATACTGCTCTTATTATAAAAAAAAAATTCTTAGTGTGTTTATAATGTTAAAAAAATGATTTGTAAATCAAATCTTGTGTTTGGAATGTTAAAAAATAAAAATTGATTTAATTTTAAATTTTTCTTGATTTAAGTTATGTGTATTTAGAAATTTACTTAAATTTAGTTAGATTTGATTTAATTTTAAATTTAATTATTTAGATTGATTATTTTATCATTAACTAACTTTTTAATTTTATCTTACTAACCTAATAATATTATTTACAATGATATAAAGTTTAAAAAGTAAAATAATTTTTTTTCAATAAATTCCAAACATAAAAATTAATTTTTAAATCAATTCAAATTTAATTTTTTTATAATGAATTTTAAATATAAAATTTAATTTTTAAATTAATTTAATTCAATTCAAATTGAATCAAATTATATCAATTTTATTTCTAATTAATTCCAAACGCATTATTATCAAAACACACTATAAATAAAAAGAAAGAAAGAAAGAAGCTACTCTTCCTTGGTGTTCATTCAATACAAATCTTCACTGTTCTCACGTTTTCCAAACCGGTAAGTGGTCACCACCCATTTTGAGAACCACTAGTTCTTTTGTTTCTCAACTTTCACTTTTGTCATTTTGAATCCCAAAAAAGATAGAGAAGACTTGGTCATCCAATCAATGTTGTTGAGCTCTTGGCTCGTCAAACAAGAAGTCTAGACCAAAATTAAAAAGGAAGCATACTGAATGACCAACTGAAAAACGGGTTGACCCTTTCGGGCCAGAACTTTATGGACTCCTTGTGTGTGCCACACTTCCCATATTTTAAGTAAGAAAATGATAATTACTATACTTTATGTTATTTTTAATTTTATAATGAAATTTAAAATACTATTTAGTAATTTATAAGAATAAATATATTTATGTGTTAGTATTATTATTTTTTAAATACATTTTAAATATTTATAAAAATAGAAAAAGTGTAGTTTGAACATTTTGAGTGTTTTTGACTTGTATTTTGTTGGTATTCTTCTGATTTATTTATTTATTTTGAGCTCATTAATTATGCTCATCTTTATTACCAGTCCAAACGATATCTCCTGCTGTCCTTCTGAATATAAAAGAAATCAACACAAGAAGAACTGTATATGGTTAAATAATTGACCATGTCAAACAGCTTATTTTTTATATGACTCTTTCGCACTTAAATGTTCTTTTGCGCAAATCTGTTTTTTTTCCCCGTTACATATAAAGATTTCTTTGTTTTATTTATGGTGAATCCAAGATTTCTTTGGATTACCATTATGTTGGAGAAAATTACAAGGGATCGGAGAGGCCCATTCCCATTCCTTTATAGCTTTTTTCTGGGGAGGGGATTCTACAATAAAAAACCCAAAATTTTCGGTATACATAAGGTAATTTTGAAAAATTACATTGGTTATGGAAAAAATTACTAAGTTTAGGTAATTGATATTTTTTTATTGACATTAAACATTGTCTTTTAAAATCAATCAGTTGTTGTTGTTGTTGTTTGTTTTTCTTTTTTCCATTATGCCATTTTTAGAGTGCATAAAAAATATCATGCGTTTGTACCTTATAGATCAACTTTGATGACGAAATTCCTTTTTTCTTTAATTAAATATCTCGACATTTATTGTTTATTATCTTATAATATTTAATTTGATTAATGTTTTATAGTAGGATATATGCTTAGTTAAATATATACTTTTGTCTAAGTTTTTTATTTTTGTTCTCAGCCTTAGTTGGTGATTGTTAATAAAATTTCTACCTGTGTGTTTTAGCAGGAAAACAAGAAAAAAGAAAAGAAAAGAAAAGTTTAGATTTATCTATATTTTATAGACACATAAACAAGGGTCCTTTTATCCTACACTTAATAGGTTTTTCAACCCTGACAAAAAAATATTTTTATATTAAAAATAAAAGTAAATACTTACTTTAATCCTTTAAAAATATAAGTTACATTAGTTTAGACTTTTAATAATTATTGATATCAAATTAGTCCTTTTAGATGACTAATTTATGTCATTAAATAATTAATTTAATGTTAAAAATTACACTGAAAGACCAATTTGATATAAAAAATTAATATTAAATGATAAATTTAATATTACCAATTATTAGAGGACTAAATTAATATCACTTGTATCTTTAATAGTTTGTTTGTTTTAAGAGAAATGGAAAAGAGAGAATTAGAGAAGAGAGAAATATAAAAGAAATGAGGAAACTCTCTTGTTTGGTAAGAAGAGAAATAAAGAAGAAAGAAAAAAAGTGGTGAGTCCCACAACTTTTTCATTTTTCTCCAAAAGTAAGAAGAAATGGGTAGAGGTGAAAATTTAACTAATATATCCTTCTTGTTTTGTTTTATAAATAAATAAATAGGGGCAAATATGTATTTACAACAAAATTTAATTTTCTTTCTTTCCTATTTCTCTCTTAATTCTCTTAATCCAAATAAGTTAAAAATTTACTTATTTTTTACTCTATTTTTCTTCTCCCCATTTTTTTCTACTTTATTTCTTTTCACTCTATTTTTCTCTTAATTCAAACAAAGCTTAAAGGACTAAACTGATGTCACTTATATTTTTAAAGGACTAAAATAAATATTTATTCTAAAAATAATATAAATAATATTTAAAAAATAAATAATTGTTCTTTATTATGAGTAAGATAGTACTTCCCCCAAAAAAGATACATTGATAGGCTATATCACTGTAATTCGTAAGGACTTTTTCTTTTTTTTGGGGGGGGGGGTTAAAAACATTTAATTTGTTATGCTTCTTACCTTCTTTCCAAGTTATAACAGTAATGATCGAAGAAAATCAATATCACCTTTGACATGATTTTGTTGGTGGGTTTATCTATTTTTTGGTTACAAGGTGGCAGGTAGGAGAGATTTTTAGGTATTTTTAAAATATTATATCACTTTATTTAAAATGTAACCCACGATATTGTATGGTTATACATGCCACTAGATTAAAGTTAATTTATTTTTAAATCAAATCTAATAATTTAAAAATTAATAAAAGTAATAGTCTTAAAGTATATTAGAATTTCTGAGCAGGCAGACATTTATCGTTACGAAAGAGGATTTAAACCCCACCAGCTGTACCCCTGTACGTTCCTACTGCCCCTTATTCACACACGTTTTAACCTTCTTGGACAATGGAATTATTACGACATAGAAAGGACAAGGCATTATCCCATTATTTCTGAGTCAGAATAATACGCCTAAATTGAATTTTTTTGTGTTTAAGTTCTATTAAGGAATCATTTAAAGGACAAATTGTCGCAGACAAAAAATACAAAGGTAAGGCCGGAAAGGAAAAATCGATGATTTCAAAATGGAGGTGGAAAAAAGGGAAAGTGTTGACTGAGAATGAAACAAAATGTGCAATTTTTTTTCCTCTTTTATTTTCAAACAGTGATTTTATTTCAACCGAAGTTACTGTTCTACGCACTTGCAGTCATTCTATCAGCAGAAAAGGACGACTCTTGCGAGTATAAATATTCGACTTTAACGAAGTTTCAAAACCCTTATATCACAATACTTTAGTAAATAAATTTTGTCTTTATTTTGTGATTTGTTTTTAATTGCATTGCTTAGTTTTTTACGTCTGAAATTTTTTGGAAAGCACATATTTTATTTTTTACTAATATCAGTATTAGTACCCTTCCGGGATAGAGAGGGTGCAATAGTGATCACGAAGGACCCAATGCCCATTAAGAAGAAAGATTATTGTGTATATAAATATGAGAGTTACTGTTTTTCCGGATGAGTTTATATTTAGAATGAATTATTAATTATTTATTGACTGTTAATTTTATAATAAATATTAAAAGATTTATTAAATATAAATAACAAAATGTTAAATAACGCATCTTAGGTATTAGTATCTTAAAAAAAAAAGTATCAGAATAATTTCTATATAAATATATAATGAATCAAAATAGGAAAAAGAGCAAACAAACCCCTTAAACTTTGAATCATTTACAAAAAGATATTATAAACTATAAAACATTATGATTTAGTCTCTAAACTAAGTCAATTATTGCAATAAATCCTTCCATCATTTCTCCGTTAAGTTAGTAACAGAAATGTGAGGTGGCATGATCTAAACCCTTTAATTTCATCAAATCTTAACTATTGATTTAATTATAATTTTTTTATATATTTATATAATTATTTATTTAATTTTAAGAAATTAAAAGTTATATTAATACTTAAAAACAAAAGAGCAACCACGTGTCGCGCTCTCCACCTCCTCTTCACCTTCATCATTTGAATGATACACATCCTTCGATTACCGCTCCATGAATCGTCTATGCAACTTGAACAAAGAAGCGATGGAGTCTTAAAATAGTGATAGAGGAGATAAAGGCACAAGTGGTCTTTCGAAGCCAGAGAAGTTATTGATGGTGGGTGGTGATTGAGGGCGGGGTATGGTCGCATTCAATAACGGTGGTGGGCGGTGGTTGCTAATCTGCGCCAGTGGAGGAGGGGTGAATACGTTGAAGGCAAGAGCTTGGTGGCTTAGGCTGGTGAATAAATGGCGGAGTAGAGATGTGCTCGTGAGCATATGAACCCGTTAGCTTCTGAACTACATCCCTAAAATTGTTCTTGTTGATGTTGTAGACTGGTGGCTGATACTGCAAGTTCTGCTGCTGCTGTGCTTGTGTAACTTGTGGCTGTGGTTGTGGTTGTGGTGGTGGTGGTGGTGGTTGCGGGTGATTATGATTATTGAAGGTGTGATTTTGTTGTTGCTGATTTTGAGATGAATCAAAGGTGGGTTTTTTAATGATGGGTTTGGAGATTTTTTGTGAAAGCTTGTTGAGTTGCTTGAGATAGTGATCTTTGTTTTGAGTAGTGGTGCTAGTATTGCTGTTGCTATTAGGAGTGGCAGTGGCTATGGCTGTGCCAAGCACGTGGTTGCTTTTAAATATTAATATAAATTTTAATTTCTTAAAATTAAATAAATAATTACATAAACATATAATAAAATTATAATTAAATTAATGGTTAAGATTTGATGAAATTGAAGGGTCTAGATCACGCCACGTCACATTTCTGTTATTGACTTGACGGAGAAAGGATGAAATGATCTATTGCGATAATTGACTTAGTTTAGAAATTAAATCGAAAAGTTTTAAAATTTATGGTGTCTATTTGCAAATGGCCCAAAGTTTAGGAGGTCTGTTTGCTCTTTTTCCATCAAAATATAATAGTTTCTCAATTATCCGAACCTGTATCTCTCTCTCTCTTCTTTTAGTGATAATCTATCTAAACCTGTATCTCTCTCTCTCTCTCTTCTTTTAGTGATAATCTATATGTCTTTATTCAAGCAAAAACTGGTTTAACCAAGGATCTCGAGTTCCAGCCTTGGGTATATAGCCAGGGATGAATTCATAAATTACTTGTTGAGGGGGCTAATTATAAAAGTTAATATATTAAATAAAAATTTTATGATTTAAAAATTAAATATATCATAATTTTATTAAAATTAAGCACGACAATTTTAATTTGTTTGTCTATTTTGATAAAAATTTATATTATTTGCTTGTTTATTGAGTTAGTTGACTAGACAATTTATAAAATATACATAATTGTTAACTTATAATAATGACTATTTTAATTTTTTAAGTATAACAAAGGTTAATTATAAATTAATGTAGGAGCATATACATATTTTAATATAAAAATTCTATTACATATTATAAAAAATAAAATTTATGGGATGAATTATACTAAAAAAAAATTTTCTGAGGTAAGGAGGGGGTCGAGGCCCCTGCTCTTCCCCCAATAAATTCATCTTTGTATGCAACTGCATTAAAATTAGGACAGCTTTGTCCACTCTTAATAGTCCTTTCTAACTCGGAATTGTAAAGTTTCTCCTTCACAATTTTCTGTAAAAAAAAAAAAATACAAACAAAAACTGGTACACTCGAACAGATACTATGTGTAATTTTGAAGGAAGTGAAGAATTTTGTGAAACCCGATTTATCTTTTTCTTTTTTTGACATAATGAAAGACGAAGCAAAGGCAGCAGCAAAAGATAAAGTGTCCAGTGCATGGAAGCTTATATAGACCGTCGTTATCAAAGAAGAAAGGGAGTCATTTTCTTATTATACAACCCACACAATAAATTTCAAAAAAGAAGCATAGTTATTGAGTTTTTTTTTCCTACGTAATAAGTTTTGTCATTTATAACATTTATAAAATAAATAAATTTTTTTAATATTTTAAGCAATTTTTATAATTTGGTTAAATTAATCTGTAAGTTCTTATACTATTTATGAAATTTTAAGTAGGTCATTATATTTTAAAATTTTATAATTGAGTTTTTATAATTTTAAAAAAGTTCTAATTGGGTTCCTACTATCAAAGCACTGTTATAAATTATTATCGATAATCTAAATTTAGGGACTTAATTAAATATTTTTGAAACTATAAGGACTTAAAATGTTTGTAATTAGGCCCCTATAATTTCAAAATTTTGTGATTGAGTCCCTGAATTCATACTTCCGTTAGAGATCGTTATAAGTTTTTATCGATAGTGACTCAATTAAAAGTTTTTTAAAATATAGAAATCCAATTATAAACTTTTAAAATATAAGCACTTAATTGAAAATTCTCTTATAATGTAATAACCTGTAAATTAATTTAATCTTATAATTTTTTATGAAAGCATCTTTTATGTTTTTTTAAATAAATAAATAAAATTTAATTTTAAGATTTAAATTTTTTGATTTACTGCCAATTTAAGAGTTAAAACTATCTCACATTATCATCACATCATGCATTTTCACATTATTAATATAGTTTAAGCAATTAAGAAATTTATTATTAATAAAAGTTTCATTAATAATACGAAAACAAATTATAAGATAATAGTGTTAAAAAAATTATAATAACAATGAATTGAAATTATACTTTAATTTTTATATACAAAAGTTACATATTTTTATATTTATAAATAGTTTAAATTTGATCTATTGTAATGTATTTTTTTTTACATTACCATCCAATGATGTATTGATATACTATTAAAAGAGTTAGATTTATTAGATAATTTTCGTAAAAGTTAAATTCTTTTAATAATTAGATGATAATGTTAAAAAAAAGTATACTAAAAATACATTAAAATTAAATTCGTACAAATAACCGTTAAAGTTACATACTTTTAAAAAAGTTTATAAAAATTTGTATCTAAAGTGCAAACCATTAAAAGTGTATAGCTTTTTCAACTCATATTTTAAGTAACTTATGATAACCACTTTCTCATAAGTGTACCCTAATAAACCCCTAATTGTTAAAGTTGAAGAGATATTCTATTGGATACTTCATTCTAAACATCTCAAGTTCTTCAAATCTCATTAACCTATGTTCATATGACAAAAAATAAAGCGAACGTAAACGAAAGCAAATAGTAGAGATTTTGGGCACAGAAAGAAGCTTCCCAACCCCAAAGGAGTGTGATTTCTTTTATGTTTGCCACCCAAAAAATCAGCACATCTAACCTATGAAATTGCGAAGAACTGCAATATGATTGAAAGAAAGTTCTTCCATATCCCCAGAAGACCAGCAGATGATGAAATTACAAAGAAATAGCTGTTTAATTAGAATGTGATAAAGCGCAACAAGACAACGAAGAAACATAGAGATAATACATAGCTTCTATGTTCTAACTATTCTTTTTTATGGTATGAACGTCAAGAAGAATTTGTGCTGTCAATGTTCAGAGTCAATAAAGCTGGGCCCCACTCCAAGGTCATTTTACTCTCCGATAAAATGAACTTAGGATGCAATAATGTATGTCACGCCTCGGACAACTACATTCTAAATTGACTATTATCACACAATTAAAAAAAATAGCCAGAATTTAGTTATATTTAATAACAGTTGTTGAAAAAGATAAAATGATATAAATTAGTGTATTTAGATTAATTATGAAAAAAATTATGTTAAAAATTAATTATGTGTATAATTGATTTTTAAAAAAATTAATTTATGTTTAGATATGTTAATTCATAATTAATTTTAAGATAAATATTTTTATTTGGATTGTATAAAAAAATTGATTTTATGTATTAAATTACCAAAAAATATGTGGAATGATTGAAAAAGTTATTTAGTTAAGGACAAATAAGTATTTTTCTCTGAAAGTTTTAGAAATAATCTGAAATTAAATAATTAAAAGCTTAAACTAAAATATTTTTTAAAAAATATGTTTTTAATTAATGAAAAATAAATTAGAACTTATAATCAATTTTACACACTTTAAACAAACAAGATAAATTTTAGATAAATCAACTTTTAATTAAAAAAAGTGATTATTCTAAAAAAAAAATCAAAACCAAACATGTTGTTACTCTTTTGTTAAAGGATCAATAAACATGTTAACTCATTTTCACTTTATTATATCAAACTAATTCTGGGTGAATAGCTTAATTCTACAAGATTTCCGTCTTTTAATCAAAGTTTAGTGGGATAAAATTTGGCTGATTTAAATCTTCTGTCTTTTTACTTTTTGTCACTTTCTCTCTTTTCTTAGTTAATTATTGATAGTTTAATAAAAAAATGTTTCTATTAATTGTGATAATTTTTCTCGTAATTATAATTTTTTTTTACTTGTCAGCATTTGATTCCATTAATTTCTTCACCTTTTCAGTCGGTAAGTGGGGTGTAAATTGATTCCGTAACTGTAAACGGTTTAGGATAAGCCCGGTTTGAAATACGAATGTTAGATAACTCTATCTAAGGAAGTGCAATTGCATAATCCTGATAACGAACACACAAATGTAGATTGAGCTCGCTTAGTAAATTTCTAATCCAACAAGGTTCAGCCACGGTAGTAACCATGGTTCTATGCCCTTCTTCAGCAGAAGATCGTGAGATTTTCTTTGCACTCCAAGAGGGTAGATATTATGGCCTAAATAAAAGCAGTATCCTTTTTATGGATCGTCTTGTATTAGGACATCCAGTCCCGTCAGAATCTGAGTAAGCTTCAAGAGAGTTTATATCACCTGAATAGAATTTTAAGCCATGGTAGAAGTAGCTTTCAGATACCTTATAATTCTTTTTACAGCTTGAAAATGAGATTCTCTTGGTGCTTGCTTATGGTGATAGTCTTGTAAAAGTAAGATACTGTAGGAAACCTACAAGCCTGCCATAGAGAGTGGGATAGTGCAACAATGGTGAATTAAGGTTGGCAACTGAGTTTTTGGAGACAATGGTGTCTTTGACGGGGCTTGGCATCTTTCGAACCACTTCTTCACACGATATCTTTAATTGAGTTAGTTTGATGAAGAAACAGGCCATTAGGATTCTTATTGAAGAAGCTTCTTTGGGTTTTCCTCAATGGAATTGATTATTTCTAATTTCAATCACATGGAGTCACTTAACAAATATTTAGCACATGAATGAAAAGAAAAAATGATCGAAACCAAAAGCAAGTTAACACCGTTTACACTACTTAAAAAGTTATAATTTAACTGTGACCAACTAAAGGGTGGACATGTGGAATTTTATAATGGGAGCTGCAGGACTTGGCTGCTGCCAAGCCAACTATTATCGTTTATATTGGCCTACATGGGAGAAAAAAAGGGGTAATGTAATGACGTAAGGTTTTAGGCGTCTTTATCAAAGTCTTTTAAAAATCACTCCAAGACCCTGTGGCCTTGGTCTTCTGACCTATAAAACCTGAGCCCTCTAATTTCATTTTGCAGATACTGATAAAGCTATCAAACTCAGGCCGGCACATACAGCTTATTAAAAAATGCCTTCGAAAAAGCTTCTATGGAAATCCTTCATACTTGGCTGTTTCAAGGCCAAGCACCCATCCTTGGACCTAAACGTAGTTCCCAAAAAGACATCTTCAAAGAGAGTATCCCTCTCTGATTTAAGCAATTATTCATCACTCTCTATCATGAGTGATTTATCCAATTCTCTTCTAGGATCAAATCTTCATATTTTCACTTACAAGGAACTCAAAGAGATTACACACAACTTCAGCAAAACCAACATTCTTGGGGAAGGTGGGTTTGGGAAGGTATATAAAGGGTTCATTGATGACAAGCTTAGGCCTAGATTGGTAGCTCAAGTTGTAGCAGTTAAGGCGTTAGACTTGGATGGAAAACAAGGCCACAGAGAGTGGTTGGTAAGAATGCTAAACCATTCAATATAACTATCCATATTCGTTTGTCAATAAAAGGTGTTTTGCAAGAGATGAAGTTGTCTAATTTTTTGAATTTCTTTTACTACATAGGCTGAAGTAATCTTTCTGGGGCAGTTGAAGCATCGCCATCTGGTGAACTTAATTGGCTACTGCTGTGAAGATGAGTACCGGCTTCTTGTCTACGAATACATGGAGCGGGGCAATCTAGAGGAAAAGCTTTTCAAAGGTACATGCATGTCTTTATGTAAATTGACTCTCATTATGAAAAAAAGAAAAAAAAAATGAAACAAATTGAAGCAAAACCTGGTTTTTAACAGTTTAAAAAAACTTTATATATAACTGCTGCTTCAATGATTTCTTACAAATCGGTTATCCTTCTGAAAAATGCAGGTTATGTAGCAACCTTGCCTTGGTTAACAAGGATCAAAATAGCAATTGGGGCTGCAAAGGGACTTGCTTTTCTTCATGAAGAAGAGAAACCAGTCATATATAGAGATGTTAAAGCCTCAAACATTCTATTGGACGCTGTTAGTTCTCATTAGCATTTGTTCACTCAATCTAAGCAAAACTTTCAAGTGAGCATTAGTTGTTAATTAATTATAAGCAACACAAACTGACATGTACATACTCATTTTTTCAGGATTACAATGCCAAGCTCTCCGATTTCGGGTTAGCAATAGACGGACCAGAAGAAGATCAAACACATATTACAACTCGTGTGATGGGTACTCATGGTTATGCTGCTCCTGAGTATATCATGACAGGTATTCCAGTTAAAACCAACTTCAAGCCAACCCCTTTTTCATTCATCAAAAAACTTATAAAGGTTCTTCAATTAATACAATATACCTTTTATGTCCCCCTTAGGCCATTTAACAACCATGAGCGATGTGTATAGCTTTGGAGTTGTTCTGTTAGAGCTACTTACAGGAAAGAGGTCTGTGGATAAGAACCGACCCACAAGAGAGCAAGATTTGGTAGAGTGGGCAAGGCCTCTGTTGAAGGATTCCCATAAACTTGAAAGAATAATGGACCCAAGACTTGAGGGTCAGTACTCCACTGAAGGGGCTAGAAAGGCAGCAGCTTTGGCTTATCAATGTCTAAGCCATCAAGCAAAGTTTAGGCCCTCAATGCGAACAGTGGTTAAGATCTTAGAGCCTCTCATGAATTTGACTGATATACCAGTTTGCCATTTTGTTTATGTGGTTCCCAGTGAGGGAGGCAAGGAAGGTTCACTCAAAATGAATGAAAAAGAAGGAGAAAATAACCATGATGAGATCAGTAAAGGTGGTAAGAAAACTGCAGAAGAAGAAAAGGGAGAGAAAAAGGAAAAGGGTCACCACCGGCATCGAAAAAGTCGCAGCCATAGACGTCGGGTTAAGCCACTGAGGTCTCGTGCTGTTTACTCTGATACTGCTCTGTATAAGACTCTTGGTACCAGTCTGTATTCTCCCAAGCAAGCTCCAGAAACATATGGAGATGAGCCTACGTTAGCCTGATTGATCTTCAATTTTTCATGATGTAATATTAGCAAAAGATAGGGGGAAAAAAACCATACAGAGGAAGAAAGGGAGTCATATTGTACATCATACATTTCTTAGTTTATAGTTTTTTTTTAAAAAAAAATATTATTGGGAGTTTGATTTTGATGGTTCCTTTCAGAAATTCCAACATGTTTTAATGGGAGTGATGTTACATACACCAAATTACACTCACATTCTCCTTTAAAAGCTATTATGCGGTTTAAACTTTACACATATTTCACATTCACTTAAGATTTGTATAGTAAAACTTGTGGAATCGAGTTTTTTAATTTTTCAAAAATTTCCACCTTATTGTGAAAAATGTGGCCTTTCTCATTAAGCCTTATGTGGGACGCAAGTTAATCTTTATTTCTTTTTTTTTTAATTTTTTTCTCTTTGGATTTTTTCACCTGGTCATGACAAGTGTTGCCTTTCTCATAGAGCCTTATGTAGGAAGCAAATGAATAGCATAACTAAACCCTCTATTCTCTGTTTCTGGCATTTCCTTCCTTCTTCATACCTTACAAAGTCACAAATGTTCATTTGAAAAAATGTTGATATTGAAAGTGAAATAGGCCAAATTATTCATTGACTTGTATCGTTGACTTCTGCCGTGTGTTGACAAATGGTCTTTTGTGAACAAAATATTTGTGTTGAGAATTAGATTTTCCAAAATTGTGACACCCATGTTTTGACAGATACACATTCTGCTGCGCAGATGGTTTTGTATACTATTTCCTACAATTTTTTTAACCACTCATTTTGCGTGTGGAGAATAAAGTAAGGAAAAAAAGGTCAAAGAAAAAAGTTTGTCCTGTACAGAGGTTGGTGATAACTATGACTATCCAGTTGAGGGCATGGTTGATGCCTGCCAACTGATATAATCTATTTTATTCTGAATTTATTTAATTTCAAAGAGAGGGTGTGTCAGGGACGTGATTACGAGTTTTTGTTTTTTTGCTTTTGGCTAATAGGGTATAGTTTTTCAATTTTAGATGCTTGAAACTTCTTTGTGATTCAGGACCAATACCCAAAAATGAAAACAAATAAAGAGAAAAAATACATAAAGAAGAAAGGGATCACTTGTATCTGTAGCAGTAGCACAGCAAATCCCTCCAATTTCTTTTATTTGATATAAGGATCAAGGAGTCAATCTTTATCTTTAATAATTACAATTGGCTTAGCCAATTCAAAGTTTTAAAACTGCAGGAAAACAAGGAAAACAAGGCAATGATTTCATCCCAATCAACTAGACTTACTCTTCATTTGGGATAAGATTCATATCTCCTTCCTTCACCAACCCCAACCAAACCATTAGTGGGGTTAATGAAAATCACTTGTGGTAAGGCTAAAATCACAAATTAAGAATCTACAGCTGTCTTCTGGTGACATGTCAACAATCAAAACAAAGACTAATACTAATCAAATCCAATGCCAATAGTGAAATATTGGCTCACATATTCAACAATTTTATAGCTTCACAATCTTTCTAATAACTTCATTTAAAAAATCAGAAATTCTTTATTTGTTTTAAAGATGTATGTACCTGATAAAACACACGGTGGAGCAAAATTGTAGGATATGCAAGGTGACTGCTTACATGGTGGTCCAGCAATGACAATATCTTGCTCAAAAAGCAGGTTTGAAAATTAAACTAGTATTTTGTATTATTGATAAAAATGACTCTCCACTAACATTCATGAGTCGTTCTCACATTCTTAACTTTCCTTAAATAAATATTGATCACAGAATATAAAACATCTGGAGTCCTATGAAATGACATAAACATTACACTGGCATAACCATTACATTGGCATAATCGTTGTTGTCTTTGTTTGTAAGCCAAATTTGTGTGGAAATTAGAAGTACAGGGAAAAGGGGTGTACTTTTATATCAATATCTTAAAGCTGCATTGTTGAACGCAGCAGAACAAGGTTAGGCATCATGCCACTTAGAAGATTCAAACTTCTTTAGATATAATGAACTAGTCTAGGCTGTGTGTATTCTACTATCAATTTATTCGGCACTAGGATTGAAGATTTACAAAGGAAAGCCACATATAGGATTCAACATGGGAAAGAAAGCACGCGGGATTTCGTCTAACTGGTAGCAATAGCAGATGGACAGAAAATGAAACTGTGACTTGAATATTTGGTGCCAGCAGGTTGGACTAAGAAGAGGTTTAATTGAGGCATCCACCAAACTTGTGTGTTCTAAATGCTAATCAAAATTTTATTTCCTTCTTCCATAATTTCGTCTTTCTCTCCCTGGTGGCAGCTGAACACATTCACATTGGAAACAAACCCTGCAGCATATGGCACATTGTCATTGCAATGTCAAGTTAACCCTTTCAAAGCTTTTCCATTTGTGGTACAATTCACATTAATTAGATATTTAGTCAGAGCAAGGATCATTAGTGTACAAGGTAGAGCCCAAAATTATATCCATTCATATGACACAGCCTAGGGAACGTATGGTGTAGACTGGCTTCTCATTTTATAATTTAATAGGAGTATCAGTTTCAGTTGGAACGTCGAATCGAAGTAAGCTGAAAAAATGTAAGCTGCTTTTCCTCATTAAAATTCAAAAGTTTACTTTTGTTTTCCACGATTTCCTTGCATTTCTGCATCCCACTATCCTCTGAATTCTGATCCAAGACCCTGCCGACAGGTAATACTCGTTTATCATCTGTGTAATTAGCCCACAAGAGCCACCACTCTTAGAACATTTACATTATTCAGTAAGAAATTCTTGAAATTTCTTGGTGAAGATTGGACATTTTGTCAATGGATATAATCATATTTTACAATAGCGTGGCCAGATTATATAGTATAGAATAAGGACCTTGTTGAGGGTTATGTCACTGCAAAATCATTTTCTAGTGTTGAATAACAAGGTTTTACTTTTTCACACCTAGAAAACTATACTTTGTATTTTAATCAGCAAATATTCGATCACATTAAAACTTATATATTACATGCTTCCAAGATCTTCGAATTATCTTCACAATTAAGTTGTTAGAATGTCATGCTCATGTCATTTGCAAGGGATGCATGACAAGATAATACATGAAGTCATGCAAAACGTGACTTGGAATTAAATATCATATATTAATAATTAATATTCTTCGACTTAGTTTTCAACATAAGAAACTAAGCTAATTAAGACACATTTTCGTATTAAAATAAAATAAGAAAAAAATACACTAATTAATTTGATAATATATTAGAAAGGAAACAAACGATGTTGGATTGAGTTCACACATCATACCATGTTCTAACATGGCATCACCAAATTTTCCAATCGAAGCACCAATACACAGCAGAAGAGCTCCTCCATCCCACAAAATGATTTATTTTTTTTCTTCTTATGAGACAAACCTTAGCGAAAGTACTAATTACGGGGAGTAATCATGAAGTGAAAGCCTCGGCTCAACAACAAGAAGAGGTTCTGTTTTAGGCATAGAAAGCCCAAAAATTTCCTTCATATTCAATTCTTCCTTATTCATATTATATCTCCAAGTAAACCCATGCAACAGATTGGCCACACTTGATTCAACTACCTTTTAAGGCCAAGATTGTAACCAGGACACATCCTTCCCCTAGCCCCAAATGGCAACAAGTTAAAATTGTGGGCCTTCACATCAATGGCTCTGCCAATAAACCTTCCAAGGCAAAACTCATATGGGTTGTCCCATATTGCTGGGTCTCTTCCCAATGCCCATATGTTGACAAGCACTGTGGCCGGGTCATACTCATACCCTACAATTTTGCAATCTTATGGCTTGTATGTAGGTTTGCAGAGTTGTATCGTACTATAGTTCTTGTACCAAACTTTTCATGTCTTCTCTTCTGAATCTGATATACAAATAGGACTCAAGGCGTTGAGCACTAGATAGCTACATTTGGCACATTCTCCGGGCCTGGAGCCAGTATTGGCCTAACGGGACCGAAGTATATCATATTGGTTGCAGAGTCTGTACTTGCCTGAAGCACTATTGGGCTAAGAGGCCGAGTTGGCATCAACATTTCAACTGAGGAGCCCACAACAACCAGGAAGAACTCTAGCCAGAGCTGCATGATAGGCCCATCACTGTGAAGGATGGCCATTTTAGATTAAATGTGGTGCTGTAACCGTGTAACCTTTTGGGAATGAGGATATTCTTGATATTGTGAAATGTTAATGACACATCCATGCTTTTATAGTATTCAAAATTAATAATAGATTATTAAATGTACTTATTTTTTTGTTAACTATAATTTTTGAGATAAATTAAATAAATTTTTTTAATTTATAAAATCAATGCAAAAGTTCATGTATATTGCTAACACAAATTTCTTCTTATTACTATTACACACGTTTAATTTATTATTTTGGTCACTTTAAATCGAGGTTTCTTAAATTTCCCCCAAAACAAAATTCTAAAAGACAAAGGAGTTTATTTTTTGAAATATTGGTGTACGAAAATGATTGTGCTTTGGCCCAGTATTTGCTTTATTAGTAGTCATTAATATAGATATAGCCCTTTTCTTTTTGTAATTCAGCGTTTCTTTAATTCAGGAAGGAAGTAAAATGAGGAAGATAAAACATTGGGTACTTTAATATGGTATATTAGAAAACGCTAGAACAATTGGGATTTTTACACTTTATTACATACTATTATAGTAAACTCCAGCATAATGACATTAAGCTTATTCAAATCCCCCATTCCTAATTTTATTAGAGAAAAAGCCTTTGGGTAGAGGCCATACTCAAGAGGGTATAAAGATGATTTTGAAGTCTAGGCTCAACAACAACTTCCAGAGGTAATTTCTTAGGCATAGACAGCTTAAAAATCTCCTCCATATTCAAATCCTCCTTCTTCATATTGTCAGGCAATCTCCAATTAAAGCCATGTATCAGATTGGCCAAAGTTGCTTGAACCACCTTAAGGCCAAGAGGGTAGCCAGGGCACATCCTTCTACCAGCACCAAATGGCAACAACTCAAAGTCATTGCCTCTCACATCTATATCCTTACCTTGAAACCTCTCTGGTTGGAATTCATCTGGGTTGTCCCAAATAGCAGGATCTCTGCCAATAGTCCAAACATTGAGAAGCACTTGGGTCCCTTTGGGGATATCATACCCATCAACATTGAAGTCCTCCCGGGCTAGTCTTGGCACTAACAATGGTGTCACAGGGTGCAGCCTCATTGCTTCCTTAACAATGGCATCAATGTAAGGTAAATTGACAATGTCCTGCTCTTCAACCCATCTCTCTCTCCCTATCACCCTGTCTAGCTCCTCTGTCGCCTTCTTGAAGACCTCTGGATTTTTCAAGAGCTCAGTGATTGCCCATTCTATGGTTACAGAAGCGGTCTCTGTTCCAGCTGCCATTAGGTCCTGAGGAATAGATATCCAAGAGACAAGTGAATCAGAAAAATAATCAGCCAAATCCAATTCCGGTCTTAAATATGCTACTAAACAGATAAATCATAATTAACATGAAATTAAAGATGATCCTAGTTTTTTGCAATTATCTTAAAAGGATTTTATTAGCTGAACCAACTCAAGTACTCAACTAACAGTACCCTCAGCTGATTAAATATTTCTTCTAGAAATGATGCCAGAATTAGCCACATTCTTTCCGTTCAAGGCTTACAATAAATAATGAAAGAGGATCACAATTTGAGGAGTTCATACTTCATAATGTGAGTGTGACACTCTGCTTTAAAGTAATTTTGAGTGGTCAAACGTAATTTTAAAAACAAACCAAACATGGTATAGTCTACAGTCATTTAGTATATGTGACTTAATAAAAGATAGACACAGACATATTAATAGAGTTGCAAATTTAGTACGCAAACTACTCTAAGTTGCAAATTGGGAAGAACTCTTTTTCTATTAGCGAAACAATGAACTTAAAAATGAAGATAATAAGCCATATATATACCTGAGTAAAAGCTTTGACTCCATGCCTTTCAAGCTTCACCTCTAGAGCAGGATCCTCTGCAAGCTGCAAAAGCACATCCACCATGTCTTGGGCAACATAATCGTCCTTCAACCCTTTCCTTCTCTCAATGTGTTCATCCAACGCATGCTCCAGAAGCCTATCAAACTTCTTGCTCACAGCCTTCATCCTCTTTACGTAACCCTGCAAGTCCAAGAAAT
Source organism: Styphnolobium japonicum (assembly GCA_023212625.1). Taxonomy (NCBI): domain Eukaryota; kingdom Viridiplantae; phylum Streptophyta; class Magnoliopsida; order Fabales; family Fabaceae; genus Styphnolobium; species Styphnolobium japonicum. The sequence goes on along the minus strand of JALBWW010000007.1, from coordinate 3,233,668 downwards.
CAATCCAAGGGATGAAGTCCCCAATGTTCAGAACTCCATTCAGCAAGAACAACTCGTCCATCATCTCCCTGAACTCCTCAGGGGAAACGACAGCGTTCTCAGACTTGTCCAAGTACTTCTTCCCCAACAGCATGCGGCTTATGACATTGAAGCCCTGAGTGGAAAGATAGTCTTTCAACGTGATGGTTGTGTTTGCAGAGTTGAAGAGTTCATTCAGCAGAGAATGCATCTCTTGCTTTCTTATATACTCAAAGGACTCAAGGCGTTTGGCACTGAACAGTTCCATTCGAAGCATTTTGCGGGCTTGTCGCCAGTATGGGCCATAAGAGGACCAAGTGATGTCTGAATAGTTATAGGTTGTGTACTTGCCTGCCGCCAGTTTAGGACGGCTGGCTATGGTGGCGTCGTGAGTTTTAAGGAATGCTTTTGCCATTTCCACGGTGGAGCCCACAACAACATGTTTGGAGCCAAACCAGACATGCATGATGGGTCCATACTTCTGGCCCAGAGCATGCATGGACCGGTGAGGGAGGGGACCTATGAGGTTCAGGTTCCCTATGATGGGCCATGGTTTTGGGCCTGGTGGCAGGTTATATCTGCGGCGGCGGAGACCGCGGCTGAAGAGGAGGACGACGGCAAATGTTGCGAGCCATGTGGATGCAGTTGAAACCCAACTAGGAGCTGCCAATTCTATTGCCATATTGGTTGGTTGTGTATGTGATGAAAGTTTGTATAGGTGAGTAGGATATTTATATAGAAAACATATAGCTCAAGAGCCATGCATGGAGGTCCTAATAAATTGTGTTTTAGGCGTATATAGGTGTTTCAGGCTTTTGGGTTTTTCTGTTTCTCATGCGTTGCATGAATTAAGGAGTATGACCTTGACTTGCGGAAGTTGCTTGGCTCTTAATACAATTATTTCATCCAATAAGGAGACTGAGATTCATGCAAGTTACTTGAAATAGTTAAATTTTGATTCAGTGTGAATGCAAAAAAAATTTACACTATCACTAAATTATGCATTGTTATCATTAACAATGTGTGATTTTTGAGATAGTTTGTTGTCAAAGTCAAACTTTTTTAAAGATATAACAATATTTGATTGAGTGATAGTATAAAAAAAACTTTTACACTATATATACAAGGGGTGACTCAAATGATAAGCAAGTTTGAGTTCCACGGTTAAGGGTCTATGCAATGTTAGGGGTTCAAGCAGTGAAAAAACACTTGTGGGAAGAAACAATCTAAACGAGATCATTCTTACATTAAAAGAGAGTGAAAATACCAAGACAAAGACCTCAAAATTAAGTCCTATTTAAAATCTTCAACCTTAACCTGCTAAATAGTTTTATATTTTTTTCAAAATGAAATTTCAGAACTTTTAAACGCATAATTAGTTGCCACATTAAAAAAAACTAATTTAAGTGGAATATTGAGAGGAAATAAAGAAAACTATTATCAATATTTGTCCGCTTGGTGCTGGTGGTTTACGCCTTTACCCACTTGGGTTGGATTTTTTTTTTCCTTCAGATTTTTTAATTTTTTGACCTTTAATTACTTTTTTGTTTTTTCCTTTTCAAAATCAAACTTAGTTAAAAGTAATCTTGATGTAAGAACACTTTATTATTTACTATTGTCTCATAATATAATTTTCAATCACAAAGTCTATGTAATTTTGCATACGTAAACAAACCAAATTCAAATTTCTCTTGTAATTTTTTAATTTGTAAGAGGCATAGTTAAATGGAGTCAACTATCATTTGAGAACTTAAGCTTTTTATAATAATAGTTAAGGAATTGAATTTTTATTATTATCAATTAAGGACCTCGACTTAATTTATTTTTTTTCTTAATAAGAAAATATTAAAAAAAACAAAAACATACAAATTAACATATCAAAACAATTATAACATGAGCAAAACACGAGGTATATATAACCTATTTTTTTAATTAATATTTATTAGCAGAATATTTATTTACGGAATTTAGTCTCTAAATTGATAAATTTTAAAGTTAAAGGTCCTTAGTTGATTATCACAATAAAATTGAAATCCTCCTACAACACTTTTCTCTAGCTGTATGCATCCTTCCAATTCTTTCAATGAATGTTTGATTGAATTTTTCAAAACAAATTGTAGAGTTAACATTTTGGAAAGATGCCACTTACAAGCCAAAATACTTTATTACGTGGGTTATGAATAATTAATGTTATTTATACATTTTTAGGTAGAGTGTTTTTTAAGTACATTTGTTTAGTATAATCTTTCTGTTTGTTAGGTAGTTTGTTTTTTTAGTACATTTATGTAGTAAGAGCAGCTTACTTGATTGTGAATAATTAATGTTATTTATACAATTTTTATTTTATAGTTGCTCACAGCTACATAATTATAATTAAAGTGGTTTTCATGAGACCAAAAAAAGTTAGTTTCATTTAAATTCATGTCACCCTATTTATCCTTTTTTTTAATATTTCAAACTATAATTATCTAGTCATCCACCTAATTGTAAATATAAAAAATACGCAAGTAATCAATTGGGTTGATTTTGTCAATTTGCATGCTTGGCAAAGCAAGAAAAGGCTGGCTGACTATTGTTAAATAAAGAAAGACCAATCCTTTTGAAAGAGAAATAGTTTGCTTCGAATCACAAAACGATGGTGACAGACTCTGTTAATGTCACGACCACCATCGCCTAAAAAAAATAAGCATCTACCACCAGGTATTGTGGAAGCACACGAAAATGGGTAAACAGGGAACATAAATTACGGGAGGGGAATTCTTGTAATGATCTTCCAAAAGTTTGATGCATCTCAACACGGATCCATGTGTCAGAGAATGGGGGTACATGCCCCAATTGATTCCTCAAATTTATGTATTAACTTATTACTATGTTATAATTTTTGTCCTTAAAATTTGCTATTATTATAAGATTTATTGAGTAATTTTTATATCACCAACTTTTCTATGTAGAGAGATAGTTACTTGATCATAAAATTCTTAAATTATCTTGCACACATGAACAAACTCTATGCCATCTGATTAGTCAATTTTCACTTAAATAAGTGTGAGTAAGATGCTTCTTACTCATATGTTCCTGTATTGTTTTCCCCTCATTATTTAAAATTTCTTGATCCCTCCATATTTCTTACTTTTCTAAGTTACAAGCTCCTCCATTTCATCTTCAGTTGCAGTTACTTCTTGCTAATGCTTTACACGTACCTTAGTTTTTTATTATTATTATTATTTATAATGTTTTCTTTTCTTTCTTATTTACAAGAAACATTCTTTTACCATTCAGAGTAATTGAACTGAAAATTATTTTCAGCATTAAATTCAATTTCTAAATGTATAAGATGGCATTTTGGATGAATTGAGTGTTGGGTGTAATTATGGCATTAGAAACTTCTCACATATACTGCATTGCAGATTTACATTTAATTCTAAATAGACAATTGCACATGAAGTTTTAAGGAAAATGATACATAACCAAAAAAATTTGACAGAATAAGTTGGTATGCTCATTGATTATTTGATAGATGAGTGGCTTATTACTTGATTTTATTCAACAACTACTCTTGAATTTAGCCAAATTCTATCAAAATTCTATCTATTTTTTTTTAACTGTGTAGCACTATTCCAGTTTTAAACACGTCTGACCACCTATATTTTGCAATAATAAAACTCGTAATTATCACATTAACTCTCTTAAATAATCCTAGGATTCTAAAAATCATTCCAGTTTGTTATCATTAAACAACAAATCCCTTTAAAACCTTGGGTTGACAAATGTCCATATACCCATTTATGTATGTAAATTTTTTTTTATTTTTATGATTTTAACAGAGACAGTCTCCTTTTTTTTTCCTTTTTTTTTAAAAAAAAACTAAGAAAGACTATATAGCATGATGATATTTGATTAATTCTAGCATAGATAAATTTACATTTCAATAATATTTTCAAGTACGTTTTCTCTAATATAGCTATTGTGTTTTCTGTAACTGACATATTCAAGTATGTAATGTTCACATTCTAAGAAAGGTTTTATCAATTTCTTTTCTCTCGTACTTGAGAAGGCAGTGGAAGAACTTCCTCAATTTCTAATCTAGAAATAAGATGTGACTATTAAATTCTCTGAAGCTTTGAGAAGTTTGTAAAGATTTTGTTGAAAATATTAATATGAATTGTTATCGTTTGCTACCAGGCATGTATTGGATGCAATTCCAAGTGTTGGTGACGTTTGTTACTAACTCATTTAAAATTAGGTTTTGATACTTTGACATTTCAAAATGAAAGTCTTTCAAATTCAGTTCCATCTATTTGTATTACACAATTCTAAAATTAATGCCTCTTTCTTATCTTTATTTGTTGCATATTCTATTAAGTTGGTATAGATTTTAATATAAAGAAAAAATATGACAAAAATAAATTAAAACCTGCCCGAGCATAACAACGTTTAGTTGTAAAGCAAATGAAATCCGGTAAACAAAAAGTTAAGAATTAAAGAATGTTTTCATTTTAATATTAACACATTTATAATGTATGCAAAGGAGAGGTAATAATAATGTATGCAAGATACTTATAAAGTAAGTATGTTATAAATTTGATTTGTTAAGAAAATACAAGGAAGTGACTTTTTTTTATACAAAATCGGGGGCAAGGCCCAAAATGGAAAAGACTAGGCAACTATAGGGATCAGTTGGAGTATTGAAACCCCAGCAGCATCAGCTTGGAGAATGAGAGAAAGCCAAGAAGGGGGGTAGTCCACTCTTCAAAGCCAATCTCATGATTCAACTTCATGTTAGCCACCCCCTAACTCAGCAGTGAAAGAAGTACGAGTCCCTAAGTTGTGGGAAAAGCCTTTTACCCAGTAGTGGACTAGTGGTCCTCTTTCCTGAGAACATCTCCACATCCAGCAGCTCCCGGGTTTACAATGAAGTGACTCTATTTGGTTCAGTTGGGAGCTGATATTTCATTTTGTATCATAAGCAATAGGATTAAATTTCCTTTTTAAAATGCCCGTGTAAGAAACGGGGTACTTACTAGTATTTGCTTGCTTTATGACTTTATCTTAGTAATCATAAATAAAATTAGATATTGCCGAATTTGTTCTAATTCAACATTTCTTGAATTCAGGTTGAAAATTTTATTGCCTCCTTATCAATATAATGTAGGAAGTAAAGAAAAAAGAAAAAAGAAAAGATAAAACAGTACGTACTTTAATTTGGAATATTAGAAAACGCTAAAACAATTTGGATTGAGTTTACACTCTACATACTATTATAGTAAACTCCAGCATCATAACATTAAGCTTACACAAATCCCACAATTCACAATCTTATTAGAGAGAAAACCTTTGGGTAGAGGCAATGCTCAAAGAGAATAAAGATGATCTGGAAGTCTAGGCTCAACAACAACTTCCAGAGGTAGTTTCTTAGGCGTAGACAACCCAAAAATCTCCTCCATATTCAAGTCCTCCTTCTTCATATTATCAGGCAGTCTCCAATTAAAGCCATGCAAGAGATTGGCCAAACTTGCTTGAATAACCTTAAGGCCAAGAGGGTACCCAGGGCACATCCTTCTACCAGCACCAAATGGCAACAACTCATAGTCATGGCCTCTCACATCTATATCCTTACCTAGAAACCTCTCTGGTTGGAATTCAGTTGGATTGTCCCAAATTGCAGGATCTCTTCCAATAGTCCAAACATTGACAAGAATTAGGGTCCCTTTGGGGATATCATACCCATCAATATTGCAGTCCTCCCGGGCTTGCCTTGGCACTAACATTGGTGCCACAGGATGCAGCCTCATGGCTTCCTTAGCAATGGAATTAATGTAAGGTAAATTCACGATGTCCTGCTCTTCAACCCATCTCTCTCTCCCTATCACCCTGTCTAGCTCCTCTGTCGCCTTCTTTAAGATCTCTGGCTTTCTCAAGAGCTCAGAGATTGCCCATTCCACGGTTACAGCAGAGCTCTCTGTCCCACCTGCTATTAGGTCCTGAGGAATAGATATCCAAGAGACAAGTGGATCAGAAAAATAATCAGCCAAATCTAATTCCGGTCTTAAATATGCCACTAAACACATAAATCATAATTAGAACGTTACTTCTGCCTGAAATTAATTTTGAGAGTTCAAACGTAATTTTAAAAATAAACCAAACATGGTATTATAGTCTATAGTTAATTAGAATATGTGACTTAATTAATAAAGGATTTGGATCTCTCATTGTAGGTCCTAGTATCACTTTGTTATTTTAGAAAAAAAAAAAGATAGACACATTAATAAATAAGAAATAATACGGGCGCATATATTTTATCTTATATATCTCATATATTTTTATTTATTTAAATTGTTTATTGTTGAAAAGGGAGAGGAGAGGAGAGGAGAGGAGAGGAGACACAGAGAATCTATAATTTCTCTTAATAAATTTCTGTGCAGAAAATTAGTCCCCTGTTTTGGTGCTTTGTCTATTCTTCCCCCCCCCCCCCCGCGGGGGCGCGTAAATGCAGTCATATTAACAATTAAAATAAAATAATCCAAATCAACTAATTATAAGAGTTTTTCTACCAATTCAGGATGTTATAGTCAAAGGAGTATTACAAACAGCAAATATCAAGATAGAAACCAAAATAAATGTTTAATAAAATATATATAATATAAATAAAGTTTAATTTTAATTGTGTAAAAATATTACATTATCATATAATAATATATTATAACATTATTAAAAATAAGATATTATTAATGACACTGTTTAAGAAACATTAAATACATCTCAACAATTTTTTCAAATTACTTAAATATGTTTTTGGCTTTTCAGATATTAAATATTTTATTTTTTATATTTAATACTTCTTTTAATTTTTTAACTTGGAGAATTTATTAAAAAATACCTTAAAAAAGTTTGATTATATTAACATTTACTTAAAAAGTCAAGTAATTATAATAATATAATAACATATAATTAAATAATAATATGAGAGGAAACTTTTCCAACTACTTTTTAAGTATTATTAAAAGAATATTATTTACGTTGCCCATCACATCACTCACTAACTTCCAATTCTATAAGCAAACAAAGGAATCCCAGCCGTTCATGTTTTAGAACGGAGAAATGCTAATTTACACGAAAAATTATTTAAAACAATTTCATTGGTAGAAATAAAAGTCACGGCATTCGTAATTGAATTCGTAGAAAACCTTTCGTGTGATATATATATATAGCAGTGCCGGATAGAACGTAAAATTTGGGAAGAATTCTATTATATATTAGCCAAACAAATTAAGACCTTCAAAATTGAAGATTATTAACCATATACCTGAGTAAACGCTTTGACTCCATGCCTCTCAAGCTTCACCTCAAGAGTAGGATCGTCTGCAAGCTGCAAAAGCACATCCACCATGTCTTTAGCAACATAATCCTTCAAACCTTTTCTTCTTTCATTGTGTTCATCCAACACATGCTCCATAAACCTATCAAACTTCTTGCTCAGAGCCTTCATCCTCTTTATGTAACCCTGCAAGTCCAAGAAATTAATCCAAGGGATGTAGTCCCCAATACTCAGAACTCCATTCAGCAAGAACAACTCGTCCAGCATCTTCTTGAACTCCTCAGGGGAAATTGCGGAGTTCTCGGACTTCTCCAAGTACTTCTTCCCCAACACCATGCGGCTTATGACGTTGAGGCTCAGAGTGGAAAGGTGGTCTTTCAACAAGACAGTTTTGTTTGCAAGGTTAAAGAGTTCATTCAGCAGAGCACGTAGCTCTTGCTTTCTGATATACTCATAGGACTCAAGGCGTTTGGCACTAAACAGTTCCATTAAGCACATTCTACGGGCCTGTCGCCAGTATGGGCCATAAGGGGACCAAGTGATGTCTGAATAGTTGTAGGTTGTGAACTTGCCGGCGGCGAATTTAGGCCTGCCGGCAAGGGTGGCGTCGTGGGTTTTGAGGAAGGCTTTTGCCATGTCCACAGAGGAGCCCACAACAACAGGGTAGGAGCCAAACCAGACATGCATGATGGGTCCATACTTCTGGCAGAGAGCATGGAGGGACTGGTGAGGGAGGGAACCAATTAGGTTGAGGTTCCCTATGATGGGCCATGGTTTTGGGCCTGGTGGCAGATTATATCTGCGGCGGCGGAGACGGCGGCTGAAGAGAAGGAGGACGGCAAAGGTTGCGAGCCATGCGGCTGCAGTTGAAACCCAACTAGGAGATGCCAATTCTATTGCCATCTTAATGGGTTGTGTTTGTGATCAAAGTTTGTATGAGTTACTGAGTTAGTAGTAACTTAGTTAGTAGGGTCTTTATATAGAAACGAAAATGTAGGAGACAAGCAAAAGCTGAAGGCCCTACATGGGGTGCTAATAATTGAGCCTTGGGCGTATATATAATATATTATGTAGGGTATTTTAGGCTTTTCCATGTTTCTCATTTTCTCGTGCATCATGATCATGAAGACCTTGACTTACTGAAGTTGCTAGGCTGGTGGCTCTTGGTTTTGTAATTTATTTTTTTATTTCAATTATTTCATAGAAGAGACTGACATTTCGACTTAAAATTTCCTGTATATTACTTAAAATCTTGGCCTTTCGCAGATAAATAAGTTTAAGGTGGGTTTAGATTAGATTTTATAGATTTTATTTTAAATTAATTTTATTTTGTATTCTTAATTTTAGTTAAAAATGAAAATCTAAGTAATTTATGTTGAGATATCTTTATGTAAAAAAATAATTTTTACAGAAGAAATTTTATTCAGATAATGTTATCAAAATTACTTTTAAACGTGTAATTATGAAAAAAAAATATGTAAATTTTATATTATATTTTTTCATATTATTTTTATTTTATTTTATTTCATTATTAATTTATTAAGTATACTTTAATAAATGATATAGTGTTATAATAATTCTTTTAACGTAATTATTAAATTAAAATAAAAAAATGCATAATATTTTAACTTTTTAAAATAATGGTTCCAATAAAAAAATTATAATTGAAATGAAGATTTTATATTATGCGCAATTAAAATTTCACAATAAGATGATATGATAAAACATTAAGGTAGCATTACTGAATGTTAAAAACATGATTGCCTTATTTTCCAAAACAAGACTGTAATACTAACGGCAATAGGTTACAGGAATCATTTCTCTCTAGACATTTTATTGCAAATTATTAATTCTTTCCCTGTCCTATATTGCATATTATCCACACTTCCTGCATATTACCAGTTAAGTTAACTTTACGAAAAATATTTTGGCCCCATTTAAATAGAGTTATGTGTAACTTATTTGAATTTATCTATTATAGTAAGTGCTTATAAAGTGTTTTTATCTCGTTTGAATGAATTTATTTAAATAACTTATGAAACTCTTATAAGTTTTTTTGAGCTTATTTTCATAAGTTAAAAATTTAAGTTTATGAAAATAAGCTTTTACAAAGTTAAAAATAACTTAGATACTATTTATTTTTATAATAATTTTTTATAAAATTAACCTTAAGGACACAATTCATAATATATTTATCAAATATATAATACTTATTTTAAAGGGTTTATGAAAAATATTTTTCAAAATATTTATCGAAATAGTATTTAACTTACTTTAGACTACAATTATGACAATAAAATTTATTAAATAAATTATACTTAAATAAATACTTATATAAATTATTTATCCAAATAAACCATTAATATCATAGACTCAAACAGATACAAATGGAGGAGTTTCACATGCGAGATGAGTGATATAGTATGCCTATTCGCATTAGCTAGTATTTTTCCTTTCTAATTAGTAAGAGACATAGCTAATAGACATCCTTCCAACTCTTTCTAGTTTCTATGCGAGTTTGATTGAATTTCTCCACACAAAAAAAATGCAGGGTTAACATTTGGAAAGATGCCACTCACAAGCCAAAATACTTTATTAATTAGTGCATGGATAAATAATAAAATGTCTGTCTGTTAGGTGGAGGGGTTTTTTAAGTACATTTTCTTAGAAAGAGCCGCTGTACTTGACGATATGAAAAATGTTCTTCGCACAATTTTTATTTCACAGTCGCTCACAACTACATACTTATAGTTAAAAGTGGTTTCAGACAAAAATAACAATAATAATTTCATTTTAACTCATGTATCGTATATATGCATTTATTTTGTTAAATTCAAACAATTATCAATTTAATTCCACGTAATTGTAATGATAAAAATTATGAAAGTAAAATTATTACTAAATTATATACAGTTGACATGATTTTGTCAGTTTGCATGCAGGTTCTTGGCAAATCAAGAAAAGTGCGGTTGTTAAATAAAGGATGACTAGTGACTTCTTGTCGCCTTTTAAAATAGAATTGGAACTTCCAGGAAGGGACTACAAAAACTTATTGCCTGGTTGCCATCTCCAGTTCTTGGAAATTTTATCATTGACTGACTTGGAAAAACGTTTTATTACATTGACCTGAGTCAATATTCGCCCCCGGTGAACCTGGATCGACGTTGTTGGTTGCATTAAACAGTGACAAAAATGTACTTGCATATTGAGCTCAATTAGCATATTTGCAACCAGTGTAACGAAAGTTAATTTAGGATGAAATTAATTTAGAAAGTTTCACATAAATTTTATAAAAAAACTTATATAAAAAATATTACAATAAACAACACATTATTATTTAAAAGTCTATATACATATAATTTAACAAACTCATGCATCGTACGGGATAATAAAACTAACTATTATATAAAACACACTTTATGAAATTTGAGTAAATATCACGTGTCACTCATATATATTTTTTCCTTCCAAAATTCTACTCAATTGATTCTTGGTCATTTGATATTGAAATTTTAAATTATTTTTATACTGATTTTTCAATTATACTAAATAATTAATTTGATTTTTTTGGTAATAATTTATTTTATCTCTTTGATAAATAATAAAATACAATTTTGAATGTTATTTTTATATTAAAATTTCAATAATAACTAATTGATCCTTAATATGGCTCTCTCATTTTCCAACAATTTGAAAAATTATTTTCTGATACATAATTTTTAGACAATCTTATTACCCATCATAACAAAAGAATGACTATAAATCATATTGCATAATTTTTTAAATAGAAAAATTAATGGGTTTAAATGACATACAACTAAAGAAAGTAATTTCTTAATTTTTAAATAAATTATTCACAGATTTTATTAAAATATAATATGAATAATACATCCAAACCTTATATTTTTTTAGATCTTATTAAATATGTTTTTGAATATAAAAATTTGTTAATATTTAATTTTTTTAAATCTTAAATATGATAAATATCTTTTTGATAAGTCACATAATGTCTCTTATTTCTTTGGGTAAGTGAAACCAAATTTTTTAAAAATATTCATCATATAGATAGAGTAATTATGTTTCATATATTTAAAATTTATCCTACTAATGGCTCCCCAAAGCTGTTAAAAACATTATGAAGTCCAATTTTAAAAATATATTTTCTAATGCAAAATTTTTAAGCAAATGGTATCAAACTCAATGGAAAAACAACCACAAATCATAATTACATAATTTTTCAAAAAGTAAAATTAATGGGTCTAAATAACATGCAACTAAAGCAAACAATTTTTTAATTTTTAAATGAATTATCTATATATTTTTTAAAAAACATAACATGGATAATACTTACAAATCTTAACTTTGTTTAGATATGATCAAATATGTTTTTTGAATATAATAAATTGCTAATATTTAATTTTTTTTAGATTTTAAATATGAAAAATATCTTTTTGTTAAGTTATATAATGTCTTTTATCTCTTTGGGTAGGTTAAATAAAATTTCAATTTTTTTTATCAAATAACTAAATATAGTAATTATATTTCATATTTTTGAAATTTAAAAAATCATAAAAATTTAATAACATTCAAAAGTAATATAAATTAATAGGTTATACAAAGATATAAAAACTATTCAAAATTCATTGAATTTGCTTTGAGTTCTTGCATTTTTATAGTGGTTTCAAATGTATTTTTCTTCACTCTTTCTTTGTTGTTCTTTACATTCTTGGTTTTAAGTTATTATTATGATAATACTTTATGCAGTGAAATTTTGTGTTCTATATAATGTTTTGAGTTCTTTATTTTTTTTATTTCAGTGTGATTGAATGAATTTGATTTTTTGTTCATTTTAGTGTTACAATGGCTGCTCGATGTGATTTTATTAATGAGGTCAATGTCAATAATAATAAAAAAAATATGAAAGCTTAAAGTAAGGATTTTATAGTCTTATTGACAAATTTTAAAAGTTAAACACATTTTCTTTGTATTGTTATACCATTCACATTTTTTATTTACTTAATATGTTGATTAAAGAGTTAAAAATGTATTTAATTATAAATTAAATGGTTCAATTTGACCTTCATTTATTAAAATATTGCATAATGTTTGTGTGTGGTTCAACGTGAAGAATATTTTTACAGTTAATATTTCATTTTCTAAAAACTCTTAAAACATATTACACTTGTTAATTATTTAACTCTAATGTTAATTTTTATGAGTTTTATGATTTTCTTATATAATTAATTTAAGAAGTGTTTGAACTATTTTCTATATAAATCTTATAAAAAAAAACTTATGCAAAATGTATTACAACAAATAACACATTATTAGTTCAAAATTTATATACATCTAATTTAATAAACATATGTATCATACGAGAAATAAAATTAGTATTATGTAAAACACAATTTAGCTTTTATTTCTCTAAATAAAAATAGATTAATTAACATGTATATTAGTATATAATTATATTTTTTTGTAATTTACGTTAATGCATGTTAAGGATATTTTATTAAAATAAGTAATATCAAATTAAACCTTTTCATAAGGAATCGTGTAAAATTGATAAGCACATATATATGTCAAATAATAAGGAAAATTATTCTACCAAAAAAAAAAGAAAAAGGAAAATTATGTAATGAAGGAAGATATTTTAGTCTTGTCCAACATTTCCCACCTTTCAATATACTTCTTGGTAACTAGACCGCGGGACCCACCAGATAAGATAATGCCATTGATTAGCACAAAAGCCAATCGACTTTTTTACTATATAGGTGTAAGTGTTTCTTTTAAAAGTCGTAACATTGAACAACTCGTATGACTTATGTTTAGTTTTATTTTTTTAATTAATTACATATTTAAAAAAATTATTTCTTTCTCAAAATTATTTCTTTAATAAAAATTTATTTTATTTAAAATATGTAAAATTAATTATAAGTTAATATTATTTTTTATAACTAAAATTATTTTTAAAAAAAAACGTTATTTAAAACATGTTTGGTTTTGTTTTTTTTAAATAATCATTTTTTAATTTAAAACTGTTTTATTTAAAATTTATTTTATTTATTTAAAGTGTGTAAAATTAATTACATATTAAAATGAATTTTTCATAACTAAAAATAAATTTTTTAAAAAATAGCTATTATTTTAAACTTTTAATTATTTGATTTCAGATTATTTTAAAAATTTTAAGAGAAAAATACTTATTTACCCTCAACGAAATAACTTTTTAAAATATTTTATATCTCTTTTGGTAATTAAATACATAAAATTAATTTTTTTATATAATTCAAATAAAACTTGTTATCATAAAATTGATTATGAATTAACATATCAAAACATAAATTAATTTTTTCATAATCAATTTTTTTAAAAATTATTTATACACATAATCAATTTATAACATAATATTTGTTTACAGCTAATCCAAACACACACTTAGAACTTTTAATTATGTAATTATAGATTATTTCAAAAAATTTGATAAATAAATACTCTTTTACCCTCAACTAAATACAATTTTTAATAATTTCATATATCTTTTAGTGATTTAATACATAAAAATAATTTTTTTATACAATTCAAACAAAATTTATTATAAACTAACACATTTAAATATAAATTAAATTTTTATAATTAATTTCTTTTAAAATTATTAATATAATTTTTTTTATAACTAATTCAAACTTCTTAACAGCAACAATTTTTTAAAAAGAAAATATAAAAGGATTCTTAAGTCCCAGCAGGCTTTGCTTGTTTCTTCAAGGTAGCAGGGTCGATTTCGGATGAAAGATTAGGGTAAGTTTTAAGGAACTCAACGCGATCGTTGGTGAGGAACCATTAATAGTGCATCCAAGCAAAGGTCTCGCGCACGTACTCCCTCGACTTGAAGGTCTGCATCAGCTTAATCACCTGCAGATTCGGCACATCAATCTCGGGGTGCTTTGCCAGATTGAAGTGCCTTCTTCACATGGCAGGGAAATATAAGATTAAACACAACTACAAGGAAACTGATTTATGATTTATGAGATATGAAGGAAGACCTTGGAAGAGGTATTTGCAGATCTCTCGACTGTTCTTCTAGGGAATGATTTGAATAATTAATTAAAAAAAGAAAAATCGATATGCATAAATCAAATTGACCAGTGCAAAAGAGTCTCAATTCGTAAAGAAATTGACTAAAGAGGAAATAGTGAAGATACCATGGTTGTTAGCAGGCAGAGGTGGCATCGAAACAAAGTCCGTGACCACTCCCACCGGTGTCCCTATCCTAAGTCGTGCCTCTTGAGCAAGACTTCATTATGTTTTTTAAAATAAAAATTAACATGTAAAAGTTGTTAGCAAATTAAAATAATAAAAATAAATATAAGTCATAGATATGGAGAAATTCTTATACATTTTTAGAGTATTGTTCTAGACCAATAAACAAGTGACACGTGACATTTATTTGGTCATACTTATATGTACTCTTCTCATGTAAATGTCACGTATCACTTACTTATTGACCTAAAATAATACTCTATGAGTGTGTAATGTAATTTAATTTAGTTCTTAATTTGTAAATATGTATTGATTTTTAAATATTTTGTTTATTCTGTTACGCGATTTTCTTATTTTGTTTTAAGGGGTAAAATAGATATTGATTAAGTTATTAAAATTCGCACAATTAACTTGCCGCCTCAGGACATGTGTATTAGGGGTGTTGCATGATTAAATTACTGTCTTTCCCTGTACATAATTAACTCTTGAATTTTACTTAGTTCGCAGACCACTTTTTTTTGTTTTTTTCATTTATTTATTTTAAATATATTTTTAAAGAGTTTTATCAATTATTTTTTTTATTCAATAAAAAATTAGTAATGATTTTGGCCATTCCATTACGATTCCGATCGTGACAAATAAGTTACAGTTCTCACTCCTGCTTTCAGTTGCAAGTAGGACAAAAAGGAAACAAGCACGTCACATGGCAATTTACTAACCCAATCGTCCAGATCTATCTTTCAAATGAAAATAAACAAAATATGGTGACGAATACGACAGGGCAAGGGAAGTTTTGTTTTCTCCCTCTTTGTATTTTCTCGTAGATATGAGTCACAAGTTGCCTTAAGTTATCATTCATTACCACCATTTCGTAGTTAATATTGTATATTTTATACCTTTGATAAATAATTTTAGAATTGTAACTGTATGATTAAAAACAAAAACAAAAAAGCCAAAGCCAATCCTATTGAGAAGTCTACTTAAAACTAAAAAAAAAAAATAGCCGCAAGTTGGTTTAATCAACTCAAGATTTTGCTTAGTTTGTCCTCTGCGTGGCAAGTTCTCCGAGTCATCTGTTCATATGATTCGTGACTGCGAGCGGGTCCGAGAGATATGATGCAGGTTAGTTGCCCACGCAAATTAGCATGTCTTTTTCTCGTTGGATCTCATAAACTAGATTGAGGGTAACCTTTCCCATCAGTGGGGTGCTCGTGCTGGATACCATTAGCCACTTCTGTTTGGGATTTCGACGGCTGTCCTCTGGCAGCGACGTAACACTTATGTTTTTGAAGAGATTTCTGCTGAGGCAAATGCAATAGTCATGCAGGTGTGGTCCCGTGTGCACAATTGTATCAAGGCTTTGGAGTGGGATGCAAATTTACTTACCTCGCTCTTGGATTATTTTAATTTAGAATTATATAAATTAATGTTATTTTACTAAAATTTAGATTAATTAGATGTCAAAAATATTGGAGTATATTGTTATTATTATTGTTAGCCCAATCATGTGATCACTAATGGTTGTTAGGCTTGTTATTATTGAGCATTTTATGTTATGTGGGTTAATGTGGTAGGCTGTATTTTGGGCTTGCTATGATGGGTAAGTAGGCCCATATTTCAGTGCACAAGGAGATGCCCTTATTCCTTTCTAGGGTTGCAGTATGGTTGCCCCATTGAGACTACACACAAAAATTCAGCACTCTAGGATAGGAATAATTTCTCTCCTCACACACACCCCAACAACTGACGAACAAGGATTACTGCGTTTCTCTCTGATTTGTTTACATGAAGGCTATGAATTGTTCATCATCGTCCTATCCAGGTAATCCTTGAAGCTAAACTGATTTGATAATTGTATGATTTGTGTATGCTATAGCTTTAGTGTTAAATGATATCATATTATTTTAATTATATTTGTTTAAATCTTCTTATTTGTGAATAATAATTCATCAATTGGTATCAGAGCCAATTAACCTTAACCATGGCTGCACATACTTGTTAATTACATGAGATTAGAGTCTTGTTGGGTTGAGTTTATCATGCAGATTTTGTTCCTATGTAAGTCCGCATTTTTTTTAATTGGCTTTCGTTTTCTATGTGGTTCATGTCAATAAGACTGAGTGAGGATTATATTATGTTCCTAGAGGTGGGAACTCCTTTTTTGATCTTGGCTTTTTCAATTCAAAAGAACAATTAATAAAATAAGTTTTGGATTATTGTAAGAAACCGTGAATAATCAATTAAAAAAAATTGAAAAAAATAATACTTCTGTTTGTGTTGGATCTGGCTTTCCTATCACGTCAATCCTTGCTGACTTGTGCAAGGTAGTGGGCTTAAGTTTTTTTTCTTTTCCTTTTTGTGCTTGCTATTTTTCGTTTTTTTTACCTGGCATTTTCACAACTTATTGATCTATTACTTAGTTACCAATAAAATACTTTCGTAGAGATGGATTACATAAAAACATTAGATTATGTTGAAAATAAGCTATGTGGTTAATTTTGTCATGATGGAGAGTTTGTGTGTTACCAATTCTCAGTATTATTGTTATCTAAAAAGTGATTATTTTACGTCAATTTTCTAGCAATGAAGTTCATCGAATTTTGTAAATAAAAATAAAAATAAAAATTATAGAGTTATACTATGGTTATCTAACTTTATATGAAAATATATAAGTATTATCAATCATATACCATTTGGTTATATTCTTAAATGGATTCTTGATAGTATTATATTTTGGGGAATTACGTAAATTTTTTCTCCTACCTGAATATATTTATCTTGAATTTTTCGAAGCTTTAATATATATTACATTGTTCTTGAAATTTGGAAGTGAAATTTTTTGTGTATAGTCCTTAATATAGAATTGTTTCATATTGAGTACTCTCTCTTGTGGTACACTGTGGCTGCTGAAATTTTTCAGTGTTTTATATATACTAATTAAGTAAATATGTGATAATTATAATTAAATACTATTTTGTAAATATGTTATTGTTATGGAGAATTTTCTTGTGAAAATAAGAATGTTGTATCACTCTCTTGACAAATATATTATTTTACTGCCAACAAAAAAAAAGAATTTGTTAATTATGCTCACTGTTGTTGTTGTATACGAACTTTGTAGGAATTTATTTAACTAAATTTAGACAAACTGAAATTAGTTATTTTGGTTGTGTATACTATTGGCCTCATTATGGATTGATTGCCACTTTTTTTCCATTAGTTAAGCTAGTTAAAATTTTATAGAAATTATATAATTATTATATGCTTATGGTACGAAAAATGTTTACATATTGGTAATCATAAACCCTTATCATTATATTTTGTCAAGATCTATTGAGAGGCTATACTAATAATATTTTATATTTTACTATTGCAAATTTAAGATGTTTTGATATGTCCATTATTTGTCATATGATTACATTATGAAAGTTGTTACTCAATATTTTGGCTATTGCGTAAATTGTAATGTAATAGTAAATATAATTAAGTAATCCTTGTGTGTATGTTATCACATGCTGTATGATTATAAATTAGAGTTCCTTTATGTTAATTTTGTTACAAATTGTGCTCTAATATTTATTTTATGAGCATTCTATTGGGAGACCTCTATGTAGCTATTTTAGTGACATTTCTTTGATCTATTTTGTTTCATTGAATTTACATACAAGGATGAACGTCATACTCTTTAAGAGTTAGTAATTAAACCTTTATGATTACTAATTTGTTTCATAATTGCATAAGCGGGGAATATGTTCTAAATTTATTGTTTACCTCGTCATGCCAATTTTTGAAATATGCAATTATATATGAGAGTCTGATAATTATCTAAAATGACGTGGTATGTAAACTTGTAAACTCTATAAGCAAATTTGTTATTATTATAATAATTTCATGTAATTGTGATCTCACCTATCGTGGGAGTCAATTATAATGAGTTGAGTGTGCTTATTAATTTAATGTTACTATCAGATATGACTCAATTTTGACACAGGAATAATTTTTCTTTTTTCGGTGTTGTTATGTGCATATAATATTACATAATGTATTGAAACAAATATATGATATTTTGCAATTTCTGTGTAAACTAAATTTTGAGTCACTATTTTATGATATTTAAAACTGTTTTAGACATTTTGTACAGTTGTGTGCTCGCCTATCGCGAGACCAATTATGACAGTGTTATTTTAGTAATGATATGATTACATTTGCATTAAGAATTATGTTAATGGTGCACTTACCTTATCGGTTTGTCTTTGTTAATATAATTTCTAATGATTTGTTAGCATTAAATGTTATGTCTTTAAAGTTTTCAGTATCCTTTCGGTATTAGTTTTAGAGACATAATATTTTAATGTTGTGGGAGTTGCTTATGCATTGTAATTTGGGACCCTTAGGCGGGATTACAATGGCATAAGTGCTCAATTATAATTATGTGCTCAATTATGTTATGATATATATGAAATATCACTTATTGTCAAGTATTTTGGTTGAATTGATAAATTCATTTGTGCACATTTATAAGTGACAATATTGTATAATTGAATGTGTGTATCATCTTATGAATATTGATAAATGAGATAATTGAGCATTTTGTAGCAATCCAAAGTTATTTTTTGGACATGTGATTTTGAATGATTTTGCTTTTGTCTATCGCAAAGCTAATCAAGATAAGTTGTCATGTCAAATTTAATTTATTTTCTCAATTTCATTGGAATGGATTTGCAAATATTATTTTGAGTTATTTAATTATTTGACACACCTTATTGGTGTGATATTATTTATTATAATCTGTAGTTTTAAATATTTTTGGATTATGTAAGTAATGATCATATCCTATTGGTGTGACATTACTTGACATAATAATTGTGTGATAGAGAAAATAATTTGAATACTTAAAAACTTTTAAACACACTGTTTGTGTCTATTTCCTTGATTTGTATCAATTCAACTATTTAGCTCTATCAAGTGAGAGAGTATTGTATATTGTAATTCGGGACCCTTAGGCGAGATTGCAATGATACAATGACTCTAGTTCAATTAATTGCCTTGTTAATTAAACATGAGAAAATCAATGCTTACATAAACATATTACAATATTTGAATATGATTTTCTCTTCCTTCTGTGTTTATCGTCGCTTTATTGTTGGGACCTATAGTGAGGACATGATTAAGTCTTTTAAAGTATAGTGTAACATAGTGAACTCCTTATATTATGGTTGTCATATATTGTTGATAAACCTTAATCATTGATAAGGTAACATGTTGAAAAATTGTTAACCTATAATAAGGTTTGAAGAGAATTACTACCTATTGAACCTATTTTGAAATATGTATTGTTGCTGCAATTTTGTGACATTTTGACACATGTTATATATTATTTGTATGTGCTTGACATTTCTATTATTTTGTAAATGCTCAAGCATTATAGTAATTGCTACTTTGAAGTAGTAGAACTAACTAAATGTTACTTCTCCTTGGTTTTCTTTTTTGTAAAGAATTATACTTTTGTATTATCTAATGTTATGATATTTAAAAGAAATTATTAATTTTGATTTTGAAGTATCTTGAGTGAAAATTCAGGGATTAAGTTATTTTTCTAAGTTTTCTCATATGTTATGATAAAAATGATTTCTTATAAAGATGATTTTGTAAGTATTTATTTTGAGTACAAATCTGTATATTAATTACTTCAATTAATAAAGATCTTTTTTTGTTGGTAGTGCACAATGTTAAAATAAATAATATTTAAATTAAACCTATTATACTTATGATATTACTATTCAACATTTTCCTTAGTTGAGGTTTATTGCTTGCATCCATATGGTATCAAGAAATGCATGAACAGAATCAAATCCTAGCTCTGCATCCAGCTCAATTTTATCTGGAGTGCAAAATGATTTTACAGAAACATTCAGAAATAGTTACAACTTACAATCACCACTGACAACTCCTACAGATAAGCTTTATGATCTTGCATTAAGGAAATCTACTCACAAAATACAAAGAGGGAGAAAACAAAACTTCCCTCGCCCTGTCGTATTCGTCACCATATTTTGTTTATTTTCATTTGAAAGATAGATCTGGACGATTGGTTAAGTAAATTGTCATGTGACGTGCTTGTGTCCTTTTTGTCCTACTTGCAACTGAAACCAGCAGTGAGAACTGTTTCCTATCTGTCACGACCGTGATTGCAGGGAAAATTAATTAAAATAAGTGAAGTGAGAGTAAGAAAAATAAATGACAAAATTTTTTAAAAATAAATTTAAAATAAATAAATAAATAAACAAAAAAGATGAACTAAATAAAATTCAAGAATCAATTATGTATAAAAAATGACAATAACTTAATCTTGTAACATTCCTAATACATCTATCCTGATACATCTATCTTAAAACGATTACTTTTATTTTAAATTAGTTATGCGAATTTTAATAACTCAATCAATACCTATCTTACCCATTAAAACAAGATAAGAAAATAACAGAACAAACAAAATATTTACGAATCAATATAAATATTTAAAAATTAAGAACTAAACTAAATTATAAAATTTTATAAATTTT
Organism: Styphnolobium japonicum; assembly: GCA_023212625.1. NCBI lineage: Eukaryota > Viridiplantae > Streptophyta > Magnoliopsida > Fabales > Fabaceae > Styphnolobium > Styphnolobium japonicum. The sequence continues at coordinate 3,212,512 of JALBWW010000007.1, read as the reverse complement.
GATTGACTTGCATACCTACGTATCCCTGATGTAATAAGAAATTCAAAGTCACGTAATTCTATTTTAAAAATGATTGTGGGTTGATTAATTTGAATTTAAAAAAATGATTTTAATTTATTGATTAAAAACAAGATTAATTTGATTAAAAAAGAAATTGATTGATTTTGACTGAAAGAAAATTGATTTGATAAAGGAGACAAATTAATATGTTCTAAAATGGAACATAGTACTAAGCCCAATTAATTTTGACTGAAAGAAAATTGATTTGATAAAGGAGACAAATTAATATGTCCTAAAATGGAACATAGTACTAAGCCCATAGAATCATTTTAAGAAAAATGACAAACGATAATTGACTCCTCAACACTAACTAACGAAATAGAATATGATACTAAGTCCACAGAACTAGTTCAAGAGAAATAATGGCCAGAAGGTACTTAACCCCTCAACACTACTTAACGAAATTATTATGGCATTTGACCATTTAAAACCATGTAATTCTTTTGAAAATAATTACATGTTAACCGATTATAATTGAAAAAAAGTGATTGATTTGAATTTATTGATTAAAAGAAAATGAGTTGAATTGATAGAAAAGAAAAATGATTTGATAAAAAGTTGATTAACGCATTTTAAATGAAATGAGACATAGTACTAAGCTCACAAAACTATCTCATGGAGAATTAGCCAAAGGGTACTTGACCTCTCAATACAAACTAACAAAAATATTATGATGTTGGATCATATTTGATTATTATTTCACCTCCTTTCCTCTTCTACAATACAAGTACAAATAATTGATGCCAAATATCCAAATTAAAATAAAAATACTTAAACACAATAACATTAAATAATTAATCAAACAAGTAAAGTAAACAAACGAAGATAAATAAAATAAACAAGAGCAAGTGTAATAATAAAAAATAATAAAACAAAATAATAACAATAAAACTTATACCAACCAAAGTTAAAGTGAACCAGAAATTAATTTTTTATTATTTTTCTCATTATTTCTATTTGGCCTATTTAATTAGTCTCATTTATTTTATTTTATTTTACTTTTTAAGCTTTTTTTTTTAATTTCCTATTTCTGGAAGAAAAAAGTCCTAAACCCCCCATCCCCAAAAAAAAGAAAAACACAGCCCGCTAACTAAATCAGATAAAACCCATGCCTTACAAAACTAAGCCCAACTAAGAGATGAAAATAAACCTAGCCCATTAACCACTTGAACCATTTATCCTAAGCTACCGAAATTAAAATGAAAAAGAAAAAGAAAACGGGAAGGATCCAGAGACCGCAGGGAAAATCACTGCAAGCGTCTCTGTGGACGGTTGGATCATGGCAGGGTGGTGGATGGATTCGTTGGGTTTTTCGGAGGCTGGATGGAAGCGGGGCGAGGAGATTGGTTTGTTGGAGCTCGAGGCCGCTGAGCTGCTGCTTGCAATCCATCTCGATGATGAGAGGGACGACGAGGATAAGGAAGGTGGTGCCGGCGACTTGCCTGATGGCCGGGTGGCTGGGTTGTTGGGTTTTGGAGGTGGCGTGGTGACTATTTGGTGGCTTGATGGAGGTGAGGTGAAGAGAGGTTTCGGTCTGTGGTGTGGATGGTGGCCCAAATGTGGCTGTGGTTGATTGGCTTGTTTCAATGGAGGTTGGGCATGTTTATCTCTGCTGATGCGCGGTAGGGTGGTGCTGTATGGGTTTCGGTTTGGTGAGGGAAATGGAGAGGGGATGATGTAAAGTGGCTTGGGGTAGTGGGGGTGTTGATGTGCTGTGTTGCGTGTTTGCAGATGGTGGCTGGGTTGCTGTGAGCTGGTGGATGGTGATGGATACTGTATGGGTTAGTGGCGTGGTGATGGGGTTCTGTTTTGGATGGAGGTTAGGCGGTGGAAAGTTCTGGGTTGCTGTATCATAGCTTGGCTTCAATGGTTGCTCTGTTGCTGTGTTTGGAGGCTGCTAGATGGTAGTTGTTTTGTGTAAATCAGATAGCTACTATTTGAGGAGGTTGAATGGAGGTTTATCGAAGATGATCAAGTAAGAAACCAGAGAGCAAAAAAATAAAATAAAAATGAAAGAGATGAAACAAAAAGAAAGGAAATCATGGCAGAGACGAAAGACAAACAGGAAATATATTATAAACCATTTTGGGGTATCTTACCTGTACTGTTTTTTGTTATACATAAAATGTTTTTTTAAAAAATTAAAATTTTTAATTTTTAAAAAAATATTTTTATTATTTAAAAAAAACACTTTTACACTTAAAAATAAATTAATACAACCCTTAAAAATTATTTCCCTTCCCTTTCACAGAAGAACTTTCTTTTCTCCAACCTCCTCGCTCTCTTTTTCTTTTTCTCTCCAGCTACCTCTCTTCGTTCAGCCTCCTTCCTCTCAAAATCTTTCCTCCTCATCCTTTTTTCTCTTTTTTTCCTGACGTCGTACTCCTGTTTCTTTTTCAAGGATATCCCCATGGGTGGTACAAAAGCTGGCAAAGAATAATCACCTTTCCTCAAATTGGATCTTACAAAACCTTTTTATTTTTTGAAAAGCAAAACTGATAGAGAGAATATTCTAAAGAAGGCAAATACAAATGGACTAACAGAAATATGGGTCATGCGCTAGATGCTTTGGTTAAATGGACATTTCCTCCCTTTTTTTATTTTTTATTTTTTATTTTATTTTATGGTTATTATTTTTTGACCATCCAGTCAAAATGAGTGTTCACACTATCACAAAGCCGGAAACTTTTCTTGACACTTACACTGTAAGTTTGAACTTTGAATCACTTGATGATCTAGATTATAGATGGTGGCAACATAATGTCTATACGGCATTACTTGAAGCTTTGAGGTAGAAGTTTATTGATTGCATAGACAAAGTCGTAAGATCTCATCATGGTTCTACAGAAGATAAATTTAGAATTTGGTGTTATTTTTAAGATAGAATTCCCAATTGTCATATTGATAGTTGGTTAAATTGTGCATTTGAAAAGAGGAAGGCTTTAATTGAGTTTCCCCTAGTTCTCTCTGAAGGCATGCAGTAAGCACTCACTACTTAGTCTCTTTGAATTACAGCATTGATTCCCTGACATCCCTTCATAGATGGCATGGAAGTGGATGGAGAATTTGTTGGGTATGTTCAATCCAATTGTGCAGTACTTGAAATGTTATTTTTGAGAAACTCATCGTCTCATATTCTCTTCTGAACCTTAAAAGAGTTTCTGGGCCATCACTCAAGCTCAAGTAAAATGAAAACACAAGTTTACAAGTTTAGAGATTGATTACTTTAATTGAAAGTATAATAAAATAAATTTTACAGGATTTTACATTTTACATTGAAGGGAGTCTTGTGCATTTAGCCTACAATATAGAATTATATACCATTAATCATGTGCCACATACATATTTTGAACCAGAGGAAGTGCTTTTGTCTTGGATCTATAAACAAGAGAATATTACATGCATGCTAACCAATAAGTCCAGGCTAAGTAGTAAGTATATATCTCTAGTTCAGAAGCTTGAAAATTCAATAATTTTGTCTACCATAAGGAGAGCAAAAGTATTCCCTGAATTAAGGAATGTCAAGCAATTAGAGTTAGCTTAAAAAGAGTTGTATTGATGTAATATAAAAAAGATAAATTATAAGAAATATAATAAGGCTTATATAGTCAATAAAAATAATTAATCTCTTAACTAATGTAACTAATTTGTAACTAATCTATATTTCTAATAGAAGCTACATTGTCGATAGCCTTCATTTCTTAATGTTTTGGTTAAAGGTGTCCTTTTTGCTGAGACTTGCACTTAGGTATACATTGTTCACATGCTTTCAGAAGCTAAAAAAGAAGCATGATTTGATGGGTGACAATAAAATAATTGGTTGTTTAAAAAAGAGTTCAGCTTCCATAGTTCCATTGCATATGTGGACATATAGAAATTGAATATATATGACTTACAAGGGACTGAGCCTAAAATCCTTAAATGCCGTCCACACTCATCACTTGATCTTGGGCAAAGTGGGCTAGTGTAGCTGGTTGAATTGGATGTAGTATCATTGTGATATTGGTTAACCGTTGTATACTGTTTGGTTCATTACTCCGGATTCAAATTTGAGAACTCATTTTTCTTTTCTTTTAATTAAATAATAACAACTCAATAAAACAGTCTCACTCTTTTTTAATTGATAATAACTTTTCTGTTAGTTGTCATGGTTTAATTAAAGAGAAAGTAAAGAAGACAAAAAACTGAGATGAGAGCACCCCCAACCGAAAAAGAATGCTCAAGGTTCTCATGTGTAATTTTTCTTTGCAGATTAAGAATAGTTCTTTTCTCTCTGTTTTGGCCTCTGTTTGATCTGCAACTGAAGGTTTGACTTCTAATTCTTTTTCTTCATGTTGCAGTGATTGTTTGTTTTCACTTTTAATAGATATTTCATATTTTTGTTAAATGAAAATAATGCGATATATATGTGCATAGTTTTGACTATTCAAAATATGTTACAGTAGAACTTAGGATTCATTTGGCATATTTTTTCTATTATTTTGTTTGTTGCATATTTTAAGGAAGAAGCACAAATCAGGCGTAGTCGTCGCTTTGGAAGACCCCTAGAGAAGCTCGCATCAAGACCTCAAAGTGGTAGATGTAATTGGTTATAGTTATTCTAGCAGTGCCATTGATAATTCTTTAGCTCACGGCTTATCCAAGAATGTTGCATCACTAGAGAGAATCATTGTTCTCATAAAAAAAAAATAAAAAAATAAAGAAAGAAAGGACCACTGTTGATCCTTGTACAGTCGTACTCCTCAAGAACTTGATCCACTATACTATTTTGGATGTTCATTAAGACAAAGGAGAGGTTATATGTCATGCGAGGCAATTGGAATCAAAATTACGTCCAGGTTTAGAATTATAAAATCATCGAATTCGAAGTACAATTTTTCAGCTTTTACACCAATCTTAGACGATCTTAAATATACACTTTCAATATTAATATGTTACATTTAGAGAAATTAATTAATTCTATTTAAGTATTGGTCCAAAGTTTAAACTTGAGGCCCCAAAACAGGGAACAAACCTCATTAACCACTAGTCTAACGGTAACCCCACCCAAATCAATAATATTTGCAGCCAATAACAATAGCATAACAGTGCAAAAGAAAACCACTAAAGTCTATTTGTGTGTATAATAGACTTAGAATTCTAATTCTAAATAACAATTTCATGAAATTAAAAAATAAACACCAAATTTATTTAGAATACCAAAAGAAAAAAGTTAAAAATAATGTTTTTATTTAGAATACTAAAAGAAAAAAATTAAAAAAAATGTTTCATAATTCATTGTTTTTTTATTTCTTACTTCGGTTACCATTGTTACAGGCATACTCTGACATCCGTCACTACATGCATTCATCATCATATTTTGACAATGATCACCACCAACAAGTGTGCGATGTCCTGCAGCCACCTTTGTTGATGTTGCCCTCAGGTGGCATACTATCATCTTTGTCGTTGGCTATCATAAAATTCAATTATATATATATATATATATATCCATTCTTTATTTGCCTTGAACACAAAATTTATGATTCTAAGTCAATTTCAAATGTCAAAATTGGAATTGAAATTACAACTAAAGAGTAATTTCAATTCTATCATTCAAATTGACCTAATTGTGATAATGAATTTACAAATAGTTACTCATCCTCCAACTCCATTGAACTTATTTTGATATAAATCATATACAACCGAATGTTACCAAGATCTACTATCATTTATCTAATATAGATACAAATTGATAATTGTCATGTGTTCAACAGACCATGCATGGTAATAACTAGTAAGCCAACCAGAATGCTTCTCCAAATGTGAGATGTGACTCTCTTATTTATTTTGGGTTTTCATGTAGACACACTATTTGGAACCCCTCTACATGTTACACCAGGTTCCGAGCTAGGAGCAAGTAACTCATAAGGTAACACCCCTGCACCACAACGGTTCCTTAGAGTCCGATCACAATTCCTTCTATCAATCTCCTTCTCTATCCGTCTGATCTCCGCTGAGAACCCGTAGAATGCCTCAATGATCTCGGCGTCACCTGACCAAACCGATGGTTGTTGCCGCTCTCCCAAGTACTCCTCGTCAGGGGAGTGAGTGGAGAGTGTGTCAACCACGGCCATTAATTTTGACGCTTGTAACAAGCTAGGCAATGCATTTAGGAAATACTTTTGTGGGTCTGCTAGGAAACTTGCATATTCTGGGTCACTCTCTTCTGGGATTAATCTTCTCATTAATGTGGGACGGTTTGGCACATACCCTCCATAAGGGTACTGCCCAAAATTAAGAGCTGCATGTTGTGCTGATGCATTCCAAATCAAGATGGTGAGGATGGAGACAAGATCCTCATTATTGTTCAGTGTGGGCCACCAGCTTTCATTCCTAAGATCAGCATGGCCCACATTGATTGACTCAGAGTACCAGGCCTGTAGCTCTTTGTCATTGCAAATCAGGCTTGATTGTGGGTAATAATGGTTCACATAGGTGCGGACCCAGTTCTCAATGGCAGACCAGATCAGAACACCGTCAGCGGCATAGGGGTAGTCTTCCATTACAAGCTTTAAACCATGTGGTTGTGTTGGGTCAGGCACTGCCATGCCCCTACAATGACAATAGACATATCTTTGTTAGATTCATTTGCAATTTACATACACCAAATGAAGCAAACACCAATCGCACGTTAAGGAAAAAGTTAGATCTCTTCTCAGTTATAATCGAATTGGTAAAAGTTACCAAGAGTCTAAGATATTTACCTGCGGATGAGATCTGCAGGGAGGCTATCCATGTCAAAGCGCCAAAAGTTTTTGTAAGCAGCAGAACTGAGCTCCATGCTGTAGCGACCAGGAGTAAAGCAAGACTCAATGATTCCATCTGCATTGATCAGGCTCTGGCGAGCTAAGGCATTGATCTCCAAAGTATACCTCATGTGTGGATCCAGTAACTTAAAAATCGGATGCATTGCACTTAATTGCCTATGAGCAGCCAATATAAATGGCTCCAAGGAGGCATGTGTGCGTAACCTATACACAATTTAGCAAAGAATAGAAATTCAGGTAAGTTAACCACCGAGATTGAAGTTCTAATACTTTAAAGGACTAAATGATTATAGAAGAATGGGGCTTTGCATACCAATGGTTAACAAGTTGGTGCACCCCAGCATCATTCGAGCAAACATGCGCCTTAGCAAGCTGCCATATCCAAGTGGTAGTTGCATCTGCAGGAGGTGTAACTACACGTTTTGATCGAGAACTTGGCCCAGCAGGGGGCAGGCTAAGTTCTATAGCTACAGGCTTGAGAGTGCCAAGGGGTGTCAAGAAAAAAATGGTACGTGTAGCATAGGATTTTCTACCATCAAGGGCATTGATCCCATCGAGAAATGGAAGGAAGACATCATGATAATCTATAATAAACAGCTTATTTTCCTCGATTGCCTACAAAATTCCAAGAAATTAATTTACTACTAGTGGGAAAATTATTAAAAGAACTCGATGGAAATTGTTTACAGATCATGGTCAGTCATTTTATGTAGGATTTGATGGGTACCTGTTGGACAGTCATGCCATTTAATTGGCATAAAATGTGCTCTTCTTTAAAAGCAGACTCTTGTGGACCATATATTTCAGGGTCTAGTTTGCTCACGGGTGGGAAAACTTTAACCCTCTCAATGTTAACAGGGTTAATTCCTGCTATTGCTTGGCGGGCAAATTCGTCATCTCGCAGCCAGGCAAATTTGTCCTCTGCACGTTCAACATGAGATCATTAATTTAATCGGAAAAAAGTTGAAGATATAACTTTTGGTTACATCAATAATATACTATATTAGACTATTAGTACCACATGTGAAACATTTAAATTAACATTTTTTTTTAGTTTTCCATAGTATCCCGCTCGCGATTGAGGGGACTAATTCCTCCAGGTACTGAGATCTATTTAAGAGGTTGACCTCTCCCAACAAATATTTTTTCATACACATGAATCAGGAATCGAACCCCAACCCCGAACCCGTAACCACGTGCTTTCGTGAATCTCACAGAAAAGAAATCAGAATATCCAACCTGACTTACAACTGGCAAACATTGAAAGGCCAAAGGACATGTTACGGGGCAATTTGGCCACAGTACAGTAGATTAGGAGACAAATTACCGAAATGCCACTGATTTGAAACATATTACCAGCGTACTGTCATTTTTGCCACGTGTATCACGTCAACACGGGTGGCGTGATACACGTCATCACGTCAACACGGGTGACGTGATGACGTGTATCACGCCACCCGTGTTGACGTGATACACGTGTATCACGCCACCGGTGTTGACGTGATGACGTGTATCACGCCAACACGGGTGGCGTGATATAAAATCGAAAAAAATAATAGATTAATACAACAAAACTTATATAACCAAAGTGAAAACTTTGAAAGCCATAACTTTTGACTCGTTTGTCCAGGTTTAGACGCATTTTATATCGATTTCATATAACTTTTAGTAGAGTCGCAACTGCCGTAGGCGGTTTTGGTCCAGAATTCCAAAAAACCCTTTATTTTGTAAGTTATCAAGCTTTTTATGAAAATTATATGGGTATTTCATCAAATCAAGGTTAAACTCATTTTTTTTCCTTTTCATTTTTATGAACTCAAGGTTAAAAAGGAAGAAAAGGTTTAACCTTGATTTGATGAAATACCCATATAATTTTCATAAAAAGCTTGATAACTTACAAAATAAAGGGTTTTTTGGAATTCCGGTGGACCAAACCGCCTGGCGATTGCTTTTCTACTTAAAAGCTTATATGAAATCGATATAAAATGCGTCTAAATCAGACAAACGAGTCAAAAGTTATTTTCAAAGTTTTCACTTTGCTTTTGTTGTATTAATCTATTTTTTTTTTTTTCGATTTTGTGTATATCACGCCACCCGTGTTGGCGTGATACACGACATCACGCCAACACCGTGGCGATACACGTGTATCACGTCAACACGGGTGGCGTGATACACGTCATCACGTCACCCGTGTTGACGTGATACACGTGTATCACGCCACCCGTGTTGACGTGATACACGTGGCAAAAATGACAGTACGCTGGTAATATGTTTCAAATGAGTGGCATTTCAGTAATTTGTCTCCTAATCTACTGTACTGTGGCCAAATTGCCCATGTTACGGTGGTCCTCCTTCTCCTAACCTAATCATACCGTATGCTATGTTTCATATTTTCAAGGTCAAAACAACATCATTAAAATTCCATTCTTCTTGACCCCACTAAGACAAATTAATGGGCAGGAAAGAAAAAAAAACTTTTACATAACATAAAGTATGCCAGATTTAAACATAATTCAATTCTATGTTCTCCTAATATCAAGAACAAAAAAAGTTTCATAAAGACAAGCCCAATAATTTATATAGCAGAGAATTACAACTTAAGAGATTTAAAATTGAAATTGTTCATAGAAAGAGCTAATGAAATGATGTTTTTAAAAGCAATTAGTATACTCAATCGTGTAGCCAAGATTCTAATAAAAAGGAGAAGACAAAAAAATTGACAATGACAAGGGTATACTCACTGGAAATAATCTTGGGAGTGTCATACTTAAGAAGTCCCTGGCTGGATTCATGGATCTTGCTGACCACATTAGGCAATGGGATTTTCTTCAAAACGTCATCTTGCAACCCCATCTTAATGAGCAGCCCTTTACTGTAAAGGCCGTCAACGTCTGAGAAATCATTGAAGTCTTTGTTATCAGCAGAAAGGCTAGCCTTAAGGCCAGGGATCAAGTTATGGAGCACTGCCTTGAGCCTCTTGACAGAAAATGTGTTCTGCTTAGACTCCTCAAACCGTTCGTCTCTTGGTACGTACATAGGCAATGGCTTCTCCACACGACTCTCTGCATGCATATCTGTAGTACCCAAGCGAAAATTGTTGTTACTATTATAGTATTCAAGTATTCACCCAAATTATAGAAACCCGTTTATTTAAACTATTTCTTGGTTATGCAGAACGACCTGCAAAGTTAGTTGTCAATTTTTTACACACATTAATAGTGTAAATAGCCATAGTGTAACAAAGCTTATTCCTTTTCTTGTTACCTGTATCAGTTGGGGCACGGCCAGTACGACACCGTCTTGGGTATGGATACTTTTCTGATCCTCCAAGAGTTGGTCTGGCAAACTCAACTCCTTTATCTGGATTTCCGAGATCATTGTATGTGTCAAAGTCATATATTCTGTCAGATAAGTTTCTAACTCCTTTGCCATCACCTCTGAGATTTCTCAAATCCTTCTCCCTCAATACTCTAAGCCCAGCAGGTGTATCGTCGGGTAAATATGGCTGCTCAAACGAATCACACAAGAAATAAACAATATCAGAATTTTATTTTTGAGTGAAACCAACATGAACAGTTCATTATTACTCACTCTATCCTACCCAAGTTGCAAGCGGTAAATCTACCTCTATGTAATAATAATAAAAAAAGCCTTTTGCATTAAAATAATAATTTAAAAATATAAATATATATCTATATATATTATTTTATTATAAATTTACATGAGTAGAAATACAGCATGATATAACTTACACTCTCCCTTATTACTCTTCAAAGTAATAAGATGTTAGTAATATGAAAAATGATACTTTCACGTACAATAACACACGCATCTTACATATTCCTATTATCTTTCTCTCCTCTCCTATTCTATCTCTCTCCTGAAAAAACTTAAATAAATAAGAATATATGAGATATTTGAGAATTATTATATGTACAAATATCATTATTATATTCTTAATGGGTGTATTAAATTGAAGAAATTCTTACACACTCTTAAAGTATTACTTTAGACCAATAAACAAGTAACACGTGGCATTTATTTGGCCATACTCACATGTGCTCTTCTCATGTAAATGACACGTGTCACTTGAGAATTGGCCTAGAGTAATAATCTAGGAGTGTGTAAAAATTTCTCATTAAATTGGGCGGTGTCTATGCGCTAGGTGGTTGATAGGTCAATTCAAGGGTGTTTGGCCCATGCATAGCACTATGGTTTCTTGTATCAGCTTTTGTATCTTGAGGAAGACATTTCGAAACTATGATATACAAATGTAAAATACCCACTAACTAGCATTCAAGAAACACGTGAGCTTTCAAATTTTCAGTCATTTTCGAGATTTTTCAAAAGGAAAATTAGAATTGCCTCGACCTTACTTTTCTTCCCAGGCTGAAAAAAGAATAACACAACAGAAAACAAATATTATTGCCTTATTGGCTGTACTCCGTTTTTTCGGGGCCCTGTTACTTGCGACCAAAAAATAAAACATATATGAACTATATAAATTTAAATAAACAAAACTTTCGAGAAATTACCTTATTAGAAAAGAAAATTCTCTTTGCAGGATGATCTTTTCTGGCTTGTACCCATGAGTTGCAGGGAAAGTGAACTGCTCCACTGGCAAAGCCTTCAACGGTTATAGTTTCCAAGAAGAATTCTTGCTGGTGTTTGTTTGTGACAGTAATAGCTCCTGGCAATCCAAAATTCGAGTCCACAATGAATTCAGCTGTGTAATTAACTCTCTCTGCTTTAACATTGGATTTCTTCAACCAGTCCTTCAGCACTGCTTCACTGCTCTTCTTTGGAGCTTTCGTTTCTAAGGAACAGAACAACAACAACCAAACGATTCAGTTTATATTCATCGATCAACACATAAAAAACCAAGTGAAGAATAAGAATGTTTGAAAGTGATTTGATACCATTGTTGACCCATCCTAAACAAAGAAATCAACCAAAATAAGGTATCGTGTTCACAAGGTGAGAAGAAAAGTTCCTTTTTTTTTTTTATAAAGAAATTAATAACATTTCTGACACAACCAAAAGGAGAAAAAAGTCTTGGATGGCAGAAATGATCGTTTTCAAAGGTGACTAACAGTACCAGCAATTCTAACACACCCAGAAGCAGAAAAAGTCTTACTTGGATCAATCTCAGTGCTAACAAGCTCCAGCACAACATTCCTTCCTATCCTGTCAGTGATAGCATCCAAACGCTTCACAATGGTCTCTTTGAAATCCTCTTTGATCTTGTTCCTCACTGTCACCACAGCTCTAACCTTGAATTTCACTGGTTTCTCTGCAGGCACAGGAGCCTTCACCAAGTCCTCACTGATAGCTGCCACAGGAAACTTTGCAGCCTTCCTCAGCTTCACCAGTCTTCTGTTTTCCAAAGGAACCAACAAAGGGCTGACCCTGAACGGGCTCTGCTTCTGTTGAAAACTATGACGTAGAAGAACTCTTGAAGAGGAAGAAACAAACGAAGACCTCTCAATCAATGAAGAACCCATAATTTCATTTGCAAGGGCCATCACCGGTTTTCACTCTTCACTCTATTTTTCTCTCTAGAACTTTGATTCCTCTTTCTTTATTTTTGGCAAAGACGAAAAATAGAGCAGTGAGTTGCTAGTTGCTAATTGCTAAGCTAGAATAGTGGCGTGTTGGAAATGAGCTGGCTCAGATTTCTTTTATACAGAGAAGAGAGGTAAAAAAAAGTGGCAAACCGTGAATCTCGCCTCACCGTCCAATGCGTCCACACGTTTTTTTTTTTCTTCAGAAAAATAAAACTTGTGATTTGTGATTTGTGATTTGTGAATCACTCTTTTGTCTGTTTTTTTCTTTTGAGAATTCAAAGTAAATGGGCTGCTGAGTCTGCTGAGTCTGCTGAGTCGAAACGAATTGCAGGTTTTCCAAGTAAAAACGCGGTGTTCAAGAAACTATGTGGAAAGTGGGTTATATGTCACCCTCTGTACATTTTTCTCCTTGGCTTATTCACAATATGGCTGTTGTGTCCCTGTAACCTGACTCGGAACTTGAAATTTGCATGACTGAGCAACCAATATTGAAGAACGAAACAGAGCAGAAATTCATGGTTAGTACAGTGAATGACCGATTTCAAGAAGAGATTGTTGTTGCTCACTTAGGTGCATATTAATTTTCTTTTTATCCGAGGATAGGTGCTGTGGTAAGAAATCAAATCTCTAACATTATCATATCTCAATTTTAAGAATCAACAATCAATTAATATTGAATTACAAATTAGATTTAATTTTAATCCATTATAAGTGTACTGTCATCCAATTATGTACTAACATATAATTAAAAGTGATATACTTTTGAGGTAATTATTATAATAGTCAAATTCTTTTAATGAATTGATAATACATAATTAGATGAAAGTATAAAATTTGACAGTGGATCAAAATTAGATTCTTACAAATTTGTTATATTTGTTTAATGAATATTTTAGCGTTCATTTTTTTTAATATATGTATTTTTATGAATTACTAATAATAAAGAAAAATAACTAATTAAGGTAGTAGCAACTATATACAACATTTGAGTTTAGTTCTAAGCTTATATGGAATTTATTTAAATTTAACTTAAATTAAATTAAAATTCTTTATGGCTCTAATTTGTGATTTGTCCACAATCTACACATGACTTAAACTACAAGAAGTGATGTAATGCACGCGTTTTAAATAATAAATTTTTTTTATTGAACATCAATTGTTTATGCAATATACACAAATAATATATAATTTATTTGTTTAAAAAGGAGTGTCAGTTATATAAATAGTAAATGCTTCCTTCACACACTTTTTGGTTTTAGCACACACTTTTTTTGTTGTTTATTAGTTTATTTAATGAATACACAAATCTCAATGTTTATTTTAAAATATATGTGTAGTGTTAAAATATTTTTATGACAAGGAGGGAGGACTGAAACAAACTTTCTAAACAAAATAAATAAAAAAAATCTAAACTAACTTTATTTAAGTGTTTCAAACAAGGGTTTCCAGCCCCTTCACTTGGATCCGTTCATAACCACAGATTACTCATTACAGTCACAGTTTAATTGGAATCATAAAATTTAATAAGTAATTTTATTTATAAAAAATTATAAAATAAATTTAATTCATTTTTTAAATGAAAACTTTTATTTAAAATATTATGAAATAATAATTAATTCAATTATGAAATTATGCTAATTTTAATTGTGTATAAGGAAAAATTCATTTAAATTGAATTTGAATAAATTTAATTTTAAATATAACCAAATTAATTTTATTTTTAATGATTCTAAATACAATGTAAATACAACATCACATCATGTGTATAGTTATCTCTTTACATTTTAAAATGATAAAATTGTGCTTTATATGAGTTTAGTTAACTACTTGGTTTTGTTTTAAACTTAGATAACATCTTATGTATATAATTTTGATTTTAATAATTACATAAGAAGTACGACTCAATGAAGGGCATTTGATACTATCTATATCTATATACAATATATTAAAGTTGGCTAATGCAATAAATGACTACTAAGTAATCATTTCAATAGTTTTTTAGATCGATTGATTCTTTGAATTTTTACTAATTAATGTATGAATTTACATAAATTCTTGTTCATGAATATAGATATAACATCATTTGAATCCTCATTTATTAATAGATACATAAATTTATAGAAATTATCATAAATGAACTTAGATATGAACTCTTTGAGTTTCTATCTATTAATAGATTGATGTACCCATTTCTTATTATCCACTAACCCTTCGAGTTTCTATCAATTAATAAATATATGAGTTTATATAAATCACCATGCATAAATATAGATATAACATGCACCCTCTTAGACTTTCTCCACTCATTGATAGATAAACATTTTTTATCTATTGATAAATCTACAACATATATAGATTTATAAGCTTAAAAGTAAAATTTTGTGTAGAGTTTAGTCACAATTGGATGGATATAGGGGTTATATATGTTTAGATAGGTATATAGAGTGATTTCCTTGATTTTTAGGTTTTTTACTGAGTTTTGAATCATATATTGCAAGAGTGGAGACAAGAAATGAAAAGAACTAACTATGTGCGCTTTGTGCAAATCAAGAGGAGCCTTGCACATTTATGAACTTTTCATTTTGAGTTGCATGTGCTTTGCGCCTCTATTAATGAGCAAAGTGCATTTTGCTGTTTTTGGATTGAAAAGAAGGTTGTTATACATGTGCAAAGCACATGTCAAAGTGAGGTTTGTGCATGACAGTTACAACAAGAACTTTAAATGCGCATTTTGGCTCATTTAGCGGGGGAGTTAAATGATATTTCATCATTTTCTGTTTGGGTCTAAGCTAGAGAACTCTGGGGAACTCATCCCATTTCCATCTCCATTGATGATTCAAGCTTGGGAACACAAGACTTTGAAGGATCAATGGCTTCTTCCTCCTACATTAGTTTGATTTTTCTCATTTCTTCTTCTACCATCATGAGTAGCTAAATCTTTTAGGTTAGGAGTAAATGAACATTGTAGATACTCTTATGTGATCTGTTTTAAACTTTCTTTACAAGTTAATTTCATGTATTTGAGCACTCTTCTCATTACTTAATGCTAATCAATACTTGATCACTATTGATTTGAATTTGAGTATTTCGTTTGGTTGAGAAATTGCTCGTAATGCCGAAATTAAGTTGGGTCAGCATGATTATGATTGAATATAGGAATATATCATTGTGATTATGTGTTCCATGCAATCATTGTCATTAATGCTTAATTTGAATCAACAATTACCTAAGGAATTAAGAGTTGTGACTTGGATTAAAGGGGCTTTGTCAAGGGATTGATCTTGGCCTAAATTTGTTGATTAGGACCTCAAATGCATGAATATTGCTTGCTTTGATTGTTATTTAGTAGCTTAAGAGGGTAAACAATGATATTCGAACCCTAGTTGCTTTTCTTGATTAATATTCTACTCCTTAAAAATTAAAAAAAATATTTATTCAATTGTTAATTGTTCTCTTGATAACACATTTATTTATATTTGTTTGAAATCATACACACCAATACAACTTTAGATTTCTCATTTAAAGTATTTACGATACTTGGTTGCATTGATAAAACGATTACAATTCATGTGGAGACGATACTTCTTTTCTCACCATTATATTACTTGTAATAATTCAGTGCATTTGCCGAAATTGCCTAACATCTATACATAAAAAATCAAATTTGGTATGATATTACATCCCAAATATAAATAACGATTATGCTGAATCTTTAAGGGCCAAAAATCAATTTGAGCCGCAATTTGAAATCACTAGATGAAAATTATTGACCGAACAGTAGGCAAAGTCATGCAACGTTTTTTCTCCTTACTTTTTGTTTTCTTTTCAAGTGTTAATTCATTTGCTCTATAATTTCAATGTAGGATTTTTTTTGTCATTCTTATATAAAATTGTAAAGTCCACCAATTATATGACTTATAAGTTTCTGATATCATAAAAATTGATTTGTTCTTACTTGCTTTATAAAATAGAAGATAGTGGAGTCATGACTCAATTAGCATATTCTCGCATATAAAGCGTGGCATACTGGCATTCTTTGCTGGAACTGTAATAAACATTTAATTAAAATATAGTGAAAATACAATTGCAATTAGACTTTTCATTTATTAATTTAGCTTCTTTGAATGTATTCGTCAAATATTAATTTCTTTAAATTAGCAACAGGGTTTTGTTCACAACCACCACATGCATTTGCAATTGCATGCTTCTCTTTTTCCGTTTTACTTGAACTGTTTTTGTTGGCCTTAATCTTGCAAGTAGCATTAGTTATGCATAAATTAGATGCACAACTGTTTATAACTAAATAAGCTCTTACTTGAATAAGGCAGGAGTGTTCATGGATTAGGGTGAGTTGGATTTAGAGTATTTTTAGACTCAAGCCATTCATGAAAGTAGTGGGTTGAGATTAATTTTTTTAAAAAAAATTCAAACCATTCATGACTCGCACATGCGTAAGTTGAGTTGAGTTAAACACGTGAGTTAAACACAATAAATAAATAAATAACTTACTAAAATGAAAATAAAAATTCATTATGCGTAATATAACATAATTATCAAATCCAAATACATTGAATATAAGACAATCATGCAAGAAACATAAACCTCAAATGATATAATATAACATAAGTCTTAAATGACTTTAGTACACATAACATAAGTTTTATGGGTTAAACTCGTAGGTTGAACCCTACTCCTTTTCTTTTGTATTGCTCAAATGGAATGCTATGAGATGAAATATTTAAAGATAATAAAAAAGTCTGAACGCACCTAAATATTTTTTCCACCTTCAAGTATATTATAGCAATTTATTTTTATTAAATTTGGTCTCATAATTTATGATAAAATACAATGTTTAATTTTATGTGTTTTATAAATTACCGCATCAATAAATTATTTCATCTTATGGGTCATAAAAATAATAGAATTAACAAATTTTAAAATGTTTGTTCCTTATTATTTTAACAAATTACTCAATATTGACATTTGACATAATTGATGAGTTTTTGTTAATGCTTAAAAAATAATAATGGTATATGCTTATTTATTTTAAATTATTGAGTAAGAGACTTTACTCTATATTTTATCGTACTTGATATTTCTTTATTAAGAAATTATCTGAGTGATAGTATGAATTTATCTTAAATACTAAAAAGTTTAGAAACATGATATGATAATATAATATCCATGACATATATTAAATATTATTTTTATTTTTATTTTTTTTCAGAAATTAATTACACCAAAAAATTAAAAACTTATATTTGTATGTCTTCATAAAAAATGATAACATGTATTAAAATAAAATAAAAGACATTAAAATTTTGAGTATTTTGAGTTAGGTTTGTATAAGTTAAAAGAGTTTTAACTTAAAACAGGACCCATCCTTTACGAATTAGGGAATTTTTTTTTATTCAATTCAACTCAACTCAAATTCGAACAAATTCGCTATTAAAAGTTGGATTGAGAGCTTATATTTTTCCTAAAATAGTTTTTTTCAATAAAAAGTTATTTAATCTAAAATCTATCTTATTTGTTTAAAGTGTGTTAAATTGATTATAAGTTAAAATTATTTTTTTATAACTAAATACAACTTTTATTTTAAAAAAAGTTTGTATTTGAAGCTTTTAATTATGTGATTATAGATTATTTCAAAAGTTTTAATAAATAAATACTCTTTTACCCTTAACTAAATAAATTCTTCAATTATTTCGTATATCTTTTAGTAATTTAATTCATAAAAGTGGTTCTTGTTATATAATTTAAATAAAAATTTTATCTTAAAATCAATTATGAATGAATATATCTAAACATAAATTAATTTTCTCATATTAATTGTTTTTTTAAAATTAATTATATTTATAATTAATTTTTAATATAATTTTTTGTTTATAACTAATCTAAACACACTAAATGTGTTGGATTAGTTCGATTTGTGTGACTTCGTGGATTTAACCAATCTGTTTAATATCCCTAGCTTGAATATATACCTCTTTTCTTTTGGATTCGTACTCTGCCATTTTAAAAGTTAACCATTCAGCTTTTAACTTTTTTTGCATCTAATTTTTCTCTTTTCTTATTTGCTAGATGCCACTCTTGATCAATTATTATTATTTATTTTTTTGGATGATCGATGATCTTATACGAAAAGAGATATCATATTTTTGGACGCGATGTTGCTGTCTATCCCATTTCATCTTAATTGCATATGGCCGTAGGGATGGTGACACTCTTGTTTCAATATTTATGGGTTACTTGTGGCGGTTGGGAATAGGTCATCTATTCATTTCCATCATTCCTCAGCTCAAGTTATAATCTTTATTATAATTGTTCATGAGTTGGGTTGATTCGAATTTTAGAAAAAATATATGTCTAAATTGATCAACTTTAATTGGGTTAGTTTGGTTTAATTTTTTGAATAAAATTTCAAGCACTCTAAATCAAACTAACCCGATTAAGGTTTGGTAAATTTGGTTCGAGTCATCGAGTTATTTTTTCTCATTACAAAATAACAAACTTACTATTACTAAATACTTCAAACTCAATTAGACATACATATGAATTTTAAGCATACAAATCTTCCAGTATAGTACAAGTATTAAGATAAAAGTAAAATCAAGTTTGGGAAGAAACATTTTAACGTCTCAAAACTATCATAAGCTTCATTTGTAATATAAATGTATGACATTAAATATATTTTACTCCACAGAGAATGTTATATATATATATATTATATTACTTCACAGAGAATGCTTTAAGTTATAGAGTTTTATAACACAAATGAGTAAGTTAATAATTAAAACGTTACTATCCTAATATGCAACTAAAACAAAGTAAAAATAATTGAATGATTGAGACTTGAAAATGAAAATTAAAGATATATTATTATATCTTAGGTTTTTAAATGAATAAAAAGTCAAATGACAAGAAGATAATGTCTAAAATGCTATTACTCTTCGAGTTATTTCACCAAGTCATCGAATTATAAAATATAAAATATGTAAACTGAACTAATTATAATCAATTTTAATCGAATTAGACCTAATTAAACCTGATAATCCAATTCGAATCAACTTTTTTAATTATTTTGAGCTAGTTTGTCGGAAGCAATCAACACAAGCTTTACTGTAGAAAATCCAAAACCATACGACAAGACAAATTTAAAGAAATCAAATTTAAAAAAATAAAAAAAATATAAGAACCATAAACTAATACCATCGTAACTAGAACCAACTGTAAAGATTATTTTATAAATAATTATAAGTATAATAACTTATTTATAAAAAAAATATAAAAATTAAAATTAAAATAAATATAAGTTAAAAAGACTAAAAATTTATTTTAACTTAATGTGTATGTACAAATATAATATTATTCTTCAATGTGCGTCCCAACGGAAGTCATTAGGGGTGTTCATAACCGAACTAAACCGATCAAAATCGAAAAAACCGAACCGAAAAATCGAAAACCGAACAAAACCGATTAATTTTGGTTTTGTTTGGTTTTGTTTTATGAAAACCGATTGGTTTGGTTCGGTTTTCGGTTTTCATTTATGAAACCGAACCAAACCAAACCGAATTCATATAATTATCTATATATTTTTTATAATTTACTTACTTATAAATGATTATATTTAAAATTTTGGTTGTTTCTATAAATATTTTAGGCCTATTTATTGTTTATAATTATGTAATGATGTTTTTATTAGGATTTTATATCAACTTTTTTTTAATTGGTCCATAACAAGAACAAAATGATAATGTGTATGAATTTTTTTAAGAAAAAAATGTTTAGTGAAAAATCGATTGGACCGAACCGAACCAAACCGATTGTAATTGGTTCGGTTCGGTTCGGTTCTCCAATTTTAAAAAAACCGATTGGTTCTTAATATAGAAAAACCGATTGGTTTGGTTCGGATGACTTTTCCCCCAAAACCGAACCAATCCAAACCGCGAACACCCCTAGAAGTCATTACCTGTTTGTTTGCGCGGCACAACCTTATCGTGCTTATTACTGTAGAAGATGTAACTGAGAGCCCTTAACCCACTACCCTTGTATGCTTTGTTTGCACGGATGCGTCCATCGCAATCACATCACGAATTCAACATATATAATAAATATGGGCAATGGACATTAATTTTCAGGAGACACATAAACCTTCGTTTGCCTTAAATTCTGATTAAGCTCACCATGTTTGGCAAAGAATCAGGGATGGGGTAATTGGAGATAGAACTATGTGTATTGCAAATTGAATCCATTAATTAAAGTGAAGGGTTTAGTTTGGGGGGGGGGGTTCATATAGAAGATTTAGCAAATTTAAGGCGTGAGGGAATATTATTTTCTTGTGAATATAAAAAATGTAATTAGCAACATCATGTTAATTAATTTGACTGCACTAATGGACTGCATCTAGCTGATGTTCATAGGCTAATGGCAGCCAGTTCGGCATCCGAATGAAGTGCTTTCTCTATATGAAATTTCCTGCGTTCCTTCTTCCTGGCCTTCTTCTCTTGTAGAATACACTTCTCCATGGAATAAGAATTTGTATGGATAACAATTAGATCTCTTTTGTGCAGTCAGACAATAATTTTCCAAATTGTAGTTTTTGAGGAAAGCCATATGTGGTGTGGTTGGCTCAGCAAATCGGAATGGGCGAAAAATTACAGGAAGAATTTTTTAAACGATAAGTTAAGCTAACATGTTGGACTAAAATACTGCAGTAACAAATAATTAATTAATCAATTCACCCAATTGATTAATAGTTAATCATTAATATGATTTGCTTAACCATTTATCATTAATCACTTTTCTCTCAGTCCAATGTATTTATTAAATGAAGAAACATACCATGTCGATAGTATCACAATGTTAATTAAGGTCAATTGTCCTGATTAATTATAGCCACTAACGATTAAGGACTAAGCGTGACCTAATTATCGATCGTGCGTATCTTTGAACAGATTGATGTTGGACCTAATACGGCAGTGCTTCGTACCTTGAACTTGTCAAATTGAAAATGGTATTCGCATACCTTATTTCTTTGATATCATAAGAAGAAAATTAACATTTAAACATGCAATTGTGTGCAATAAGAGCGCAACATTTGGGAAGAAGAAAAAGACTGACAAGAGAGGAATGTTAAAATGTCAGCTGCATTTGTTTATTACGATCATAGAATTGCTGTAGAATGTTAACAAAGTAGGAAACCATGTTCTATATATAATATATACGACACTTTTATAAACTTTTGACTACTAGTTTTTATATAGTCATGGAGATGGCTATTGCTCACTTACTTTGAAATCTCAACGCAAGAGCGTTTTATGAGTAACAATGGAATTTAAAAACGGAAAATGGTTTGTTTCACATTAATTGCATGTTGGATAAAGGGCTATGGTAGGTAGAGACAATTCCATTCCAAGTTCCAACTCCAATGAAGCGAATAAATCAAAGTCAGAGAAAGAAAAACAAAAGTAAAGCCTAAGCCTAAAATAAGGGCATTACTTCAGTACCCATCTTTTTTTTCAGGGTACTGGTATCTAGGGTGAGTTGTCTAGCAGTCATTAGTTGTTATTTATATTGAATAAACTCTTTAACATTTATTGTGAAACCAACAGTTAATAACTATTGACAACTCACCCTGGGTACCAAACCCATCAGGGTACCATAGCAACTCCCCTAAAACAAATGCCCTACTTGAAATTATTAATGAGTTAATGAGTAAATATATATATATATATATATATATGAGTGAAGATCCACTTATACTAAGTGTAAGTCTTGACACACTTACACTATTTAATAATTTTTTGTATAATGTAAATTTAACAAATTTAACCGTTGAATTATATGTTATTATCTTAATGATCATGCATACCAAATTTTAAATAAATTGGACATATATAATTATCTAATATAATAATAGACAATTTACTTACATTTTAAAACCATATTATACGTTAAAATAAAGTAATGCGATGAAGTATCAAATAATTTTTTAATTGTAAGAAATTTTATAGGGTTGATTTATCTTATGAGACTTTTCAATTCAACGGTTAGATTGGTTAAATTCACATTCTACAAAAAATTATTGAGTGGTGTAAATGTGTCAAGATTTATACTTTGTGTAAGTGGATCTCCACCTTATATACACACACACACATATATATATATATAATATTCTAAAACATCATATTACCTTGAACCTTTTTTTTTAGGTTCTAAGTAATGTTACTTATACAATATTGTTTTCATAAATTATTGATGTGGTTTTAATTAATTAAGTAGACCCACTTGTCTTTGTGTGTCAAACCGTCCTATCATATGTAACTACATTAGTAGTTTGGGGACAATTTATGAAGAACAATTGCCCCTCCTTCCTTCTCTATTCTGTTCAATGGAATTAATTTATTCGATAATTTTTTAAACATTTAATATAAGGATTAGAATCATGTTATTAAACTTAATTTCTGAAACTGTTTTGTATTAAAAATTATATAGAGCTCCATTTATATATAGTTTGGCATACTTGAGATTATGTTGATATATATCGTT
This sequence comes from Styphnolobium japonicum, assembly GCA_023212625.1. Taxonomy (NCBI): domain Eukaryota; kingdom Viridiplantae; phylum Streptophyta; class Magnoliopsida; order Fabales; family Fabaceae; genus Styphnolobium; species Styphnolobium japonicum. The sequence continues at coordinate 3,189,525 of JALBWW010000007.1, read as the reverse complement.
ATTCTAAAGATTATGAACCTTTCACAAGGAACTTACTCATCGTTGCACATTTATACAAGTAACTCCTACCTTCAATTTCAATTTTTTAATTTTTTTATAGATAAAACCACTTGCAAATTTATATTTATATAAAATTATATATAAGAGTTGTGTTACAATCAACCTTTCGTATGAAACTTACAGCTGGTTAGTGGTGAATGGTGATGTTGTTGAATAGAGATGTTCAAATTAACTACTGAAAGGATCCTCCAAAATAATGTTCACTTTCATTCTTAATTAATAACATAACTAATTATTTCATTGAGAGTCAAATACTTAATTAATCTAACATATGATATGGTTATCCCATTATATAATCCAATTGTTTAATCAAATAATAATATATTCATCTTACTTCAAAGCTAAAAATGAATTTGAAAGGAACAAAGAGAGGAGAGGAAGAAAGAGGCCACAACGTACCACAAATGCGCAATAGTAGCGACGTACCAAATCTTGACCAAGAGCAGCGGAAAACAACACAGCGCAGCGCACCGGCCACGACCTACGAGTACGACAGAGACCCAAACGAAGACCATCCAATAAAACGGCAACAAACTTGGAAACGACATCTCACTTTTACCAAAATTAATATAAAATGCATTCTAATTGTCTCCCACACCACATATAATGTGGCGAAGAACACGCTACTACAGTACCCGTAGTTGTATCACCCTCTTAGCTAGATGTAGGATCATAGTTATTAAAATTGGTTTCGAGTGGCCGGTTTGGTCATTAAATTGATAAATTTTATTTGATCAGTTCAAATCGGTTATCAAGTCAGTTCTACATGTAAATCGACAAAAATCAATTTAACACAGTTGATTTTAGACAAAATTTGATGATCGGCCGAGTCTTGAAATTTAAAAAAAAAACTCTTAAAATTTGAAAAAGTTATAACTTTTGATTCGTTTGTCTGATTTAAACGAATTATATGTTTATTTCATATAACTTTTTAAAATTTACTTCATTTCAATATGACTAAAGGGGATTTGGTGGCTTGATTTTCCAAAATACTCCTTATTTTATGAGTTATAAGCATTTTTATGAAAAAAATGAATTTTTTTATGAATTAAGAGTTAAACTCTTATTTTTATTTTGATGTCATCATTTCTCTTAAGGTACTTTAGTTGTTTATAATGATAAATATAATCATATGTATTGTGTATTTTAATATATATTTATGTATGTATATATTTATTTAATTTTATGCGGGTTTAATTAGTGACTCACCGGTTGAACCAATGACTTATTAATTTAGTACCCTAACCGAGTCGACTACCGATCTGATTTTAATAACTATGTGTAGGACCACTAGTTTCTCATTTTTTGGTTGAGAGAATTATTGAAAAATCAAAACGAACCAACATGTTCTAAGGGAGAATTAAAACAAGATATATAACTGATAAATGATTAATTAATTACATGTTTAATTAACCATTTATCATTAAATATTTTTAAATGAATCTAACATCTTAACTAATCTTAGACTTTCTAATATATATATATATATATATAGGGTGAGGATCCACTTACACCAAGTGTAAGTCTTGACACACTTATACCACTCAATAATTTTTTGTAAAATGTAAATTTAACCAATCCAACCGTTGAATCATATGTTATTATTTTAACAATCATGCATATCAAATTTTAAATAAATTAGACATAAGTAGTTATCTAATCTAATAGTAAATAATTTACTTACATTTTAAAATCATACTATATGTTACAATTAAAAAATTATTTGATGCTTCATCGCATTACTGTATTTTAACGTATAATATGATTTTAAAATGTAAGTAAATTGTTTACTATTAGATTAGATAACTACATATGTCCGATTTATTTAAAATTTGATATGCATAATCGTTAAAATAATAACATATGATTCAATGGTTGGATTAGTTAAATTCATATTTTACAAAAAATTATTGATTGGTGTAAGTGTGTTAAGACTTACACTTGGTGTCAGTGAATCCTCAACCTATATATATTGTGAATAAGAGTTCATGAAAGGAGAGGTTGCCATATTCCAATACCAAAACATGTTACAAGTCTCAATATGACTTAAAAGGGTACTTACATATAGTCTACCAATAGGAGATTGTTGCAGTGTTAGTCAAACATAAAGCTTTTTAGCGAAGTGCTTTGATCTTTATTGATTAAACCAACCTGGTTTCGCTTATAGGAATTTCTCCTATCCCATGCCTTAGTGATCAACCACTAGGAGTGAGAACCAGAGAAATCCCATGAAGCTTTTGATGATTCCACACCCAGCAGAAGTTCTCCGATCCCTTTCTTTGCAAGCATGATTGATGGGTCACTTCGGTAGTAACAAATGCATTTCATGTGTTGAAATTATAACGTAGATTGGTTAGATATGGCAAGGCAACATCGACAATGAAAGTATTGGGGGACCAATCTATTTTGTGGAAGCTATTAAGCTGTCTAGCTTCTCAAATGTCTACAATATATCTACGATGAAAGATAGATATATCACATGTGAACTTCATTTTTCAAATTTAAATTGAGTGTTCAATGGAATGGAATTTAATCCCCCCTCTTTAAATTTTCAGAATTTCCATGTAAGATTGAAATCCCATCATATTGATAGGATTGAATTTTCGTACAGCATTTTATCTTAACTCTTCATTATTTTTCTAAAAATAAACCCAAGAGCCTCCAAGTTTCGATATTTTCCTACTCTTAATTTATCTTTAACCCAGTTGACCTCACTCTCCAAGTTTCTCAAGCCTTGCTTCTTCCTTTGAAAGTACTCATCTATGTACATCCAGGTATATAGAATGTTTGCGTATCTTATTTACAAACACTCCCGTCGGTATATGATTTGCTTCTCAAAATATGTAAAAATATAATATTCTCAAATAAAAGGCCTTATCAACTTTTAATTATGGATTATTAATTGTGTCCTCTTTTGTATCAGTTTTAATTTTAATACTAAAATATGAGAATCTGAAATGCTATGAATTTTATATTCAAAGTATGCTTCTATGCCTACCTTCTTTTATATATCAACCTGCTAGTTCTGTTTTGCACGTTTTTCTCCCTCTTTCAAGTGTCAAAATTATGAGACTGTAGTTGGTATTAAAGATAGGGGTGACTAGGCTTGGCAATGAGGCGGGTAGGGGCAGGTTTTTGCCCAACCTTAACCCGCCCCACACCTTTTAAAGGAATTTTCAACCCGTCCCTACCCGTCCTGTGAGTTTTGTAAATGAAAATCCGCACTCTACTCGCAAAAAAATAATAGAACCTGAACCCTACTCGCATCCTACCCGCATATACTATATAATACACAATTTAATATAAATTATTAAAAAGAATTATTCATTATATAAAAAATCTCAAGCTACATCAAGTATAAAACATACTTTTTTGTGAAATAATTAAGGTGCAGGTAGGGTAGGGGCGGGCAGACTTTAAGCCCGAACCCGCCTCGCCCCGCCCCGCAGCACAATTTAAATCCGCCCTACTCCGTCCCTACTGCGAGGCGGGTTTTAAACTAGCCCCATGTGGGTTGGGGCGGATTGGGTACTCGTAGGGTGGGTTGAAATTGCCATCCTTATCCTTAGGGGAGACCAAAGTTTATTAGGTGGCTAGCAATGGATATCAAAGCTAAAATAAGGCTTTTTTTTTTCTTTTGCAAAACCTAATATTTGTAAATAAATATATGTAAAATAATAATAATAATAATATAATCTTACATAGTAATCTAATATTACAAAAGTAAAGAATGTGGGTTTCTGTAAATTAAAAAAAAAAAATAGAGATGTGGCTGTGACTCTATAAAATTAAAGTGATAAAGGGTTGGTAGTGCCTCTGGTTCACCAATTGAAGTTGTTGTGCCACCCAGCTCACGTACAGGTGGGGTTTGGTCACAGTACTCCCCCCGATTGAAACTTCTACTTTAGAATCTGCATTCACTAGGTTCCGATGCTTGCTTCCAATATATATTTTGGGACCAACTGCTGGACAAAAAACTCAACATCTAAGTCTCAGGGTAAATATCTCTCTAATCATTACACCAAAAAAGATCTCTAAGAATAGATTGCATGGTCTGGTGGTCTTTCTATGAGCATGAATATATTTCGATTGGCTTTATCACTATCTTTTGTTGTTTAAAAGTACCTGAAACAATGAACAAAGTAAACCACGTGATAGTCTGAGGCGTGCTATGCACTGTCCTTAAGGAATATTTTGGCAACAAGTGTGAAATTCCCCCAGGATACAGCAGACTCTTCCCGGCTGAACCGAGGTCTCAAACAACAGTAAGGCCAAAAACCCTGTAACCCGTAGAGAGAAGAGGAGAAGAAGAAGAGAGGATGAGATTTTTTTTCGACACACCAGGAGGCACGGCGAGAAGAGAATAATATATCAAAGATGAAAAAACCTAATACATAAATGTCATTAACCTAATACATAAATGTCATAAATCTAATAAAATCAAATTAAAACTTACCAAAACCGTAAATTTTGAAATTAGGAATAATTAAATCTAATGATTGTCAAAAGCGCTACATTTATGTAATTAAAAAATCTTCCCCCAAATCCTGATTTTCTGGTAAGGTTCAAAATTCAAATATTAATTAAAATTATTTCCAAAAAAATTGGGCCACAAAGTCTTAGTTTCAAGCAATGTGGGACTTTATTCTTTTGAAATACTCAACATTCACAACAATCCCCACATATTTCAAAAGAATTTAAACATTATTAAAATAAATAAAACTCAAGTCCAGGTTACATTGTGTGTAAATGCATCGAATCTGGTGTCTTTTGGACTATGAACCAGATCTAGATAAATAAGACTTTAACTTATAATGTTATTGGTGAAGTTAAACTTCTATGAACCAAAACACCTTTTACATAAGTTAGAATCTCATTTGATCACATTCACACTCTCATTTTACTATTGCTGTTAACGCCGTTTTGCGCTTTTCGGCCATGCGCGTGCCTGGTGTTCATGAGTGCTCTAGAAACTATGTCATCGTCTCACAGGAGCGGCCTCCACTCCACACTCATATAGGTGATTTCATCAAGTGTATACTGCACTTTATACACCACCCATAAGGGCTATGAAATACATTAAAAACATTAAGTTTATCCTCACATTAAATGCGATCCCTAACACTTCTCATATTTCTCACACCATAGGAAGGGACGAATGTAGTGTTAGCATAATTAACAAATGACTTGTTATTACCCATATGAACCTTTTCATGGGATCTCCACTCATAAGGTTGGGTTACTATCATTGTTAATATCAAATTGGCTTAAGTCCCATTCCCCTCGATGTGGCACTTATTAAATTTCTTCCCAAAGGTTTAGTCAGAGGATCGGCCAAGTTTAGTTCTGAATTCACATAATCAATGGACACAATTCCATCTCTCAGCAGCTGCTTTATTACCTTATATCTCAACCTAATGTGTATACATTCTTACCATTAAAGGTTTTATTACTTGCAATGACTATTGCCGCTTTATTATCACAATGAATGACATGTATGATTTGGTTTTATTCCCGAAGGAATATTCTCTAAGAAATTTTTCAACCATTCACCATTATTCTGCTTGCTCCGTAGCTATGAACTCGACTCCATGGTGGATTTTGCAATGATTGTTTGTTTACTTGATTTCCAAGTAACAGCACCACCACCAATAGTAAACACATATCCGCTTAGTGGATTTAATCTCATCACGAATCGAAATCCAGCTTAGCATCATCGTATCCTTCAAATACGGGTAATCCACTATACCAAATACCATAATTCATGGTACCTCTCAAATATTTCATCGGTCTAGCCAAAGCGCCTGCTGATCATTATTTGGACTATGTGTATATCTACTCAATCTGCACACAAAGATATGCTATGTCGGTCGGGTGAAATTCATTAGGTGGAGCAGACTACCAATTATTTGTGCATACTCGTGACCGGGCAACCTGGATCACCTTTATTTTTCTTTAATTGAGTGTTGGCGTCATAAGGGGTACACAGTTTGACATCAAAATGTCCAAATTTCTTTAACATTTTCTCAACATAATGTTCTTGTGACAGTATTATACTATCACACTTCCTTATGACTTTAACACCCAATATTACACTAGCTTCACCCATGTCTTTCATGTCAAATTTAGATGCAAGAAAACGTTTTGTTTCATGCACTACATCTAGGCTAGTACCAAATATAAGCATATCATCCACATACAAGCAAATAATCACACATTCACCATTTACCAACTTTGTATACACACATTTATCAACTTCAACAGAAGAGAAACCATCATTGATCAAAGTTTGGTCAAATTTTTCATGCCATTGTTTAGGTGCTTGTTTTAAACCATACAAAGATTTGAGGAGTTTACATACTTTATTTTCTTGCCCTCTAACTACACAACCTTCAGGTTGAAACATATAAATTTCTTCTTCTAAGTCACCATTCAAAAAGTCGCTTTTAACATCCATTTGGTGAATAAATAATTTATATGCGATGCTAAAGCAAACAACATTCGAATAGAAGAAATTCTAGTTACAGGAGCAAAAGTATCAAAATAATCTATATTTTGTTTTTGAGAAAAGCCTTTTGCCACCAATCTAGCCTTATATTTTTCAATTGATCCATCAAGGTTATATTTTCTTTTGAAAATCCATTTGCAACCTATTGCTTTCGCACCGTGAGGTAAATCTACTAAAACCCAAGTATTGCAGTTAGAAATTGAATCAAATTCTGATTTAACAGCTTCTTTCCAAAAAGATGCTTCAGGTGATGCAAAAGCCTCAGAAATTGTAATAGGATCATTATCAACAAGATATGTATAAAAATCATTTCCAAAAGAAGTTTCTTTTCTTTGTCTTTTACTCCTTCTCAACTCCTCATTTGAATCATTTAAAGAATTTTGTGTTGAAGCTTCAGAAATATTTTCAGAAATATTTTCAGATTTTAAAGGAAAATTATGTTCAAAAAATTCAGCATTTTTTGTCTCAATAATAGTATTGCAATCAAGCACTTCACTTTTCAAAACCAAGAATCTATATGCAGCACTATGTTTAGCATACCCAATAAACATGCAATCAGATGTCTTAGAACCTATTTTCTTTCTTTTAGGCTCAGGTAATATAACTTTAGCTAAACACCCCCACACTTTCAAATATTTTAAATTTGGCTTATAACCCTTCCAAAGTTCATAGGGTGTTTTTCCTGTTTTCTTATAGGGAATTCTATTTTGTAAATGACAGGCAGTTAATAAGGCTTCACCCCAAAGGTTATCTGGTGCATTGGAGCTAACTAGCATGTCATTCATCATTTCTTTTAAAGTCCTATTTTTCCTTCATACTCCATTAGATTGGGGTGAGTAAGGAGGAGTTATTTCATGGATTATTCCTTCTTTTCACAATAATCATTAAATAAAATATATTCTCCACCTCTATCTGATCTAACCCTTTTAATTTTCTTATTTAATTGATTTTCTACTGCTTATATAATAAGAACATGTCAAAAGCCTCATCTTTATTTCTAAGCAAAAATACCTTAGTAAATCTAGAGAAATCATCAATAAAAGTCACATAATATTTTTTACCACCTCTAGTAATAGTTTGTTTCAAATCTCCTAGGTCCGAGTGAATTAATTCAAGTAGTTCAGTTTCTCTTTCTATCGATGAACAAGATTTTTTAGTTAATTTAGCTTCAGCACATATTTCACATTTATTTAAACATGCATCACTAAGACCGTAAATCAATCCAAGATATTGCATTTTCTTAATATAAGAAGCGCTAACATGTCCTAATCTAGCATGCCACATATCCATAGAGTCAATCAAATAAGGTAAGAAGATGCATTTTCATTCATAATTTGAGCAACATTAAGTACAAACAGTCCCTGATTACAATAGCCTTTTCCCACCAATACATTATTTTTGGTCATTACAATTTTGTCAGATTCAAAGGAAACCTTTACCCCAACCTTTCCTAGCAATGCCACAGAAATTAAATTTGCCTTAATGCTAGGTACATGAAGCACATCATTGAGTGCTAATGTCTTGCCAGATGTGAGTTTCAGAATAATTTTTCCTTTCCCAATAACTTTACGGTGTCCCAGGAGTCACCAAGATATACACATTCTTCTCCATCCCCCACAGAAGTGTAGGAGGTAAACATACTCTTATTAGCACAGATATGCCTGGTAGCCCCTGAGTCTACCACCCAATCATTCACACTGGCCATGAGTAAAGCTTGAGAAACGACCGCAGCAATTATGTCATCTCCTTCAACCAAGTTTGCCTTTGGCTTCGGAGGATTATCATTTCCCTTCTTCCTATGTCTGCAAAAAGTCGCCTTTATGACCTGGCTTACCACACACATAACAATTTCCACTAATTTTGAAAGTGGGATTAGTAACTTTAGGCACATGATTAGGTCTATTGTAATCAGATTTGTTGTTTGATTTATGGTCGTACCTTTTCTTGTTGATTTGTACCATATTTGCTCTTGAAGCTAATGCTTTTGCTCTTGCGGCCTTGATTTCGCCTCCTATTTGTGTCTTCAATTATTATGTGGGTGATCGGATCTCGAGAGGGAGAGTTGTTTGTTCTTGTGTCTTAATTGTTGCTTGTAGTCTTTCCACACCGAATCCGCAATTTCTCGATCAAGAGACCCGCAACTAACTCATCCTGGAGCATAATGTTCTCACTTTGAGATTCTCGAGCGGTTGTGATATTCGTTGATTTGGGTCTTTATATCCTTATCATCGTCATCTCCCATTTGTAAAAGTTTGAGATCACGAATTTCTGTCTCCGACATCCTCAGCAGCTGGTATTTAAGCACCATGGACTCCCATATTTTATTCTTTCCTTGCGAACAGTAGACATCAAACAGCTCGTTAGATAACGTAGTAAGAATGGTATGTCTACAAACCTTATTGGCGTAAGTCCATTCGTCCATTTTTTTGGTGCCAGCAGAGGAATCTGGTTTTGGATCGGTCAGAGCATCTGCCACTCCATGCATGTCAAGGACTGAGAAGACACGTTCTTGCCAACGTTTGAAGTTCTGTCCTCCGAACATTTCGATCTTTGATACATCGGGAAATGGCTTGGCATACGTGACGGAAGGAACAACAGGTGGAGCAATATGCGTGTTGGCGGCGTCAAGTCCATTGACTGGGGTTGCGTTTGTTTCAGGTTGAGCCATATTCCTTAAGATTGTTGTTTAAAAGTACCTGAAACAATGAACAAAGTAAACCACGTGATAGTCTGAGGCGTGCTATGCACTGTCCTTAAGGAATATTTCGGCAACAAGTGCGAAATTCCCCCAGGATACTGTGAGACTCTTCCTACAACCGAGGTCTCAAACAACAAAGAAGGGGCCAAAAACCCTTGTAACCTCGTAGAGAGAAGAGGAGAAGAAGAAGAGAGGATGAGATTTTTTTCGACACAGGAGGCTAAGAGAAGAGAATAATATATCAGCATGAAAAAAAAACCTAATACATAAATGCCATTAACCTAATACATAAATGTCATAAATCTAATAAAATCAAATTAAAACTTATCAAAACCGTGGGCTGAAATTAGGGAATAATTAAACCTAATGATTGTCAAAAACTGCTACATTTATGTAATTAAAAAATCTTCCCCCAAATCCCGATTTTCTGGTAAGGTTCAAAATTCAAATATTAATTAAAATTATTTCCAAAAAACTGGGCCACAAAGTCTTAGTTTCAAGCAATGTGGGACTTTATTCTTTTGAAATACTCAACATTCACAACATCTTTGTCATCAACTTGCAGCAGCAAGAGAATTTGTTCAAGTTTCCCATCATATATTAGATATATGAAATAACAAAATTGAAGAATGAATTTGGAAGCTGGTTGAGATATGAAGATTGACACCAGATTTCTGGTTCCAGAGACATTTCCAATTTTGTAAATATCGATCTACATACGAAAATATTATAGAGGATTTGTATATATGAGCTTATGGTTCAGGGTTGTATCATGTATGTTACTTGGCCATGCTTTTGCTAGCTTTTATATGTCAAACTACAAACAAGGAGGGAGAAAGACTTCGGCTTCACACTTACAAGTGAAAAGGATAATATTTCTAAATGACACAATTAAATTGAGTTCTGTCAGTTTAAGTTACAAACCAAAAATCAGAACTATAATAGAGTATGGATACGATTCTTTTAAAGTGTAGAATGTATTTCATAAAATAAAGTATAAGTGATAACTATTAATAAAATAAATAAATTCTCATAAATTTCTAACTTGCTATTTAATTAGTTGTATTTTTTTTATTAAAATTCAAACAGTTAATTTATTTGTCATTAATATTTATCAACTGTGAACTTTATTTTTCAAAATACACTCCATTGGATATAGTCGTTACTTCAAGAGGGAGTTGGGGTGTAATGCTGTATGGTTTATTCAACTACTGCTTCAGTTAATGTAACAAAAAGCATGCTCTTTCTAGAGACAAGTGGTGAATTTGCGGGACGAAATGAATGAGTCAAATAGCTGCGTTGGTTGCTTATGTATAATCTTGTACTCAATTCATATACTTGCCGGTGTCACTGGGCTTTTGCACTTGTTTCCTATTAAGGGGATTACAAATATTTTGACTTCATCACCATCGCGTTCTTAATTTTTTAGTTATTATTACCTTAAATGTGGAATCATGTGCAAAGCTGCGTATAATTGCGGCTTCAATAATTACATGATCAATAGTATAACTCAAATTAATTATTAGCACATGTTTTGAGTGAACATTTAAACATTGATACAAAGATGCTATACAGGTCCGTTTGTATTAATTTTTTAAGGAGAAAAAATATTTTTTTAAAATAATAAAAGCATTTTTTTTAAAAGTTAAAGAGTTTAAGGTTTTAAAAAAAACACTTCATGTATAACAAAAAAACACATGAAGTACTTTTTTTAAAAGTTTGAACTCTTTAGCTTCTAAAAAAAATAATTTTATTATTTCAAAAAAGCACTTGTACTCTTAAAAAAGTTAATACAAACATGCTCATAATCACGACTTGTGATTTAGTTGATAAATTAAGCTTAGGTAAGTGAATTTTATTTACAGTTCAAGAGTTTAAATAACATTAGATATACCTTCTGACAAAAACTAAGCCATCTTAAAAAAAAATAAAGCATTAATTGTTCAATAATAAGAAAAAGAGGAACGAGAAATTAAAAAATCCTCTTCGTCATTTAATGTCAAAAAGATTAATCGTAAGTCAAATCTTGGAGAAGAAAAAGATTTCTCTTCCCCAAAAAATGTGATTCACGGCCAGAAGCAGCAGTTAATTAATTAGTAGGTCTATTGTCTGTTACCTTTTAGAAAATAAATAGATATTCCATGTTTCAAGTCAATCATGCATAAAGAGGAAGCTTCTACAAGACGAAGTTTATTTTCTAATGTTTAATCTGTCGTTAAAAATGTGCACTAAATTAGCATCCTTAAGGGATATGCTCATTTGTACGAAAAAAATTACACAAAACTTATCTAGGAAAGAGGTGTTCTCATTGATCTATGATTAGATGCAAAACATGTTTTTGACCATTTCGTTTTTTTTTTTTTTTTACCTGCACTGTCAGCTTGCCACTGATTCGTAGTCAAATTCGCGAAATTTGTTTGGTGTTATATAGCATTACTCCTGCATTCAAAAGGATGAGTAGTGCTTCATTAACCCCTCGCGACTAACACTAGTAGAATCATTATTCACCCCGCAGGATGATGCTCTAGTGTATATGAAGATTAATTAGCGGCTTTCACTCAATTGATAGGACGCAACTGTATTGATTCAAAGGTCAAAACATGAATTAAAATACAATGTGGTTATAATAAATTTATGGAAACCTACATTTCAAAAGCAGATCTTCCAATAAACCATGAGTTTTTAGTACAAAGGTTGAGGGGTTATTGAGTGTTTTTATGAGAAAATCTGCAAGTAACATTTCCCTAGGCACATACACTCACTAGATGAGAGGCAGGTGACAAGAGATTGTCGAAACCCGTCAAAATAATAAAATTTATAAGTTCACAAACTAATTTGTAGTATAGAGAATGAACCGAATCGTCTATTAAGGATCTAAAAATAAAGATTCAATCTGATTAAGATAATTAAAAAGGGGGTTTTGATGATTTGTAAAGAAAATACACCAGTTGAATTTAAAAAAAATCAATTAACAAATTAACCAATCCAAGAAAATTTACCTAGCTTAAGTTTAATCCATCATTGATCACAAAGAATGTACTTAATTGTTAATCATGTTGTTGGCCTTAGATCACATCAAGAAGCCTTAACATGATCCAAGAATCCTCTACTAGATAAGCATCTAGGATTTAGTTAACCAATGTTAGATAAAGTAAGCACCATCTAAACATAAATTAACTTAAGATCCGGAATTTAACCAAGCTAAACAATCCATCAAAAAGCTTTGATATATTATTTGGTCTTTGTAATCCTCTTTGAATACATGATAATAAAGCTATTATCACATAAACATCTAAATTAAATTAAGCAATTCAATCTAGATTAAAATCAAAAAAGAAAGAAGAGAAACTTAAATAACAATTAAGTAATATGAATAAGCAAAACAAGATCTCCAAATTAAACATCAAGATAGTTAATCTCTCAAATTGATTATAAGAACCTAGCCTTCCATGGATAGGAATGAAGAACTCAAAAAATAAAGAACAAAAACGAAATTCTAGAGAGAAAGAAGAGGAAGAGGAAAAAAGAACTCTCACAAATACTCAAACTTACTTAAAATTTAATTGATGCCATTACAAGAGAGATTTGCTCTACTTGTACTAATCCTAGAGGCCAATTTACAGTTGATAATCATGTCGACAACGACATCTATTGACAAAATGGTTTTTAGTAAAGTTGAAGCTATGCATTTTATCTTTCCAATGACACCGGTTTCAGCTCAAAAGGAGACCTATAGCCCACAATATGGTCCAATATATGCACACTGCTCAGATTCTAGCGACAGTAAACTCACTCTGACTTTCAGGCTTATTTTGGAACATTATAAGTTTGATCTAGCTCTCAAGTGCTCGTGAAACTTGTAAATTTTTATCTTAACTTTTCACAGACACTAAGAACATCTCAAACGGATCACCAAAACCCAAGTTATTGCCTAATCAATGAAGAAATGTCAAAATGCATCAAAATTCAAAAGTTAATTACAATTTGCATTAAAGCCCAATGATGTCCAACAACACAAAACTCAGCTACTATACTAATATTGGGCACAATAAATATCCAATAATGCCTAGGGATGACAATTTCCCCCATCCCCCATGGGTACCTGCGGGTAATACCCGTTGAGGAATGAGGGTTTAATACCCGTTTATTAAATGAGGCGTGGGGAGGGGTTGTTTCCCTCGTACTCGTGGGTACTCGATATATAATTTTAAGTATTTAAAGTTATATTATTGTTATGTATATATATGTTCTTCAAGAAAATCGTATTGTTATTTTGATTTTAAATATTTAAAGTAGTTGAACTAAATTAGTTTGTAGTTGATAAATTATGAGAAATTATGATATTAAAATTTATTTAATTTATTCTTCCTTTTTTTTTTCAATTTTTCTTCTTCTTTTTCAATTCTAATGATTTTATGAGTATTCACGGATATCCGTAAGTACCCATCTATTCGCGGGAGAATAAAAAACGAGTACCTACACAAGTATGGGGCGGGGGACGATGGGCTACAACCCGCTTCCATCTCGCTTCATTGCCGTCCCTAATAATGCCAAGTACAAAGCTAACATAAGTGTCTCAAAAAAAAATTATCAGCAAGATGCAACAAACACAAAATTTGCAAGAACAACAAGGATGATAGGATTTTATGACCCTCATGCATCTACTTATCACATTTAAAAATTAACAGAACTAACTTTCAAGGTAATGTTAATAATTCTGGTAAGAAATGCTAAACATTGCTTAACATAAGAACATGCAAGGTAGCATAAGAACATGCAAGGTAGCAGTAATATTTAAAAATAAAATACAAAATAAAAACATCTTATGAAAGCTAAGATAAAGACAATCAAAACTCTTTGACACCGCTCCACCTCCTGAAATTTTAATATCGATATTAAAATAAATAACTATATAAATTTCTGCCAATAGCCATTTTGTTGTAAAATATATTAGCTAGTGGGACTAATGTATTCGCAGAATAACAATGTTATTGGTGGAAGTGGCCACTGGCAGTCTGGCACTAAGGATTAATGCACGTGTCTTCTATGGCACAAAGACAACGAACGAATGCTGTGGGGGGGGGGGGGGGGTTGTTACAGTGTTCATTTAAGCCGGGGGTTTGCCATTTGGAGTGACCGTATAGCTAGCCGTACCCAACGAAAAACCAAAAAGATATTAAAAAATTTAATATTTAAAATGAATTGTAAATTATTTATTAACTGTTTATTTTATAATAAATATATAAAAATTTATTAAATATAAATAATAAATAATAAATACTTAACAATTCATTTTAAATATTAATATGTTGAAAAATATATATCAAAATAATCTTTAAATATTAATTTAAAAGTTTTTTTATCTTATTATTAAATTATATATTAATATATTATTATATAAATTTAATTATAATAATTATTATTTCAAGTATCATATTATTTTAATAAAATATCAACACATCGTTTAATGAGATGCATAAAAAATTTATGCAGATAATGAATCTAAATGAATCACAATTAAACTTTTTAAGTGTCAATAACGGCTGATTCAACCGGTAGAGTTGAGCTGGGATCAAAGGTCAGGTATTTTTTATTAGTATGTCATTGTTAAATATTATTGTAAATTCTTATTAAGATTTGTGATTTTTTCTTATCTTAGAATGAAATAATATCTCATTTTCTTAAATTTTTATTTATCAAAAAAAAAAGAAAAAAAAATATATTGAGTCAACACAATTTTGTCATAAACGTGTACCGTGGGTTTGTTATTTTTATCTCTCACTTTAATTATTAAATTTAATATTTTTTTAATATTTATCGTTGCTAGTTTATAGATATATGAGACAATATTCATAATAAAATGTTACACATATTCAGTAATACAATATAAAATAATTATCTTACAACTCTTTACTGTTTCTTTTTCCATTTGGCAGAGACATCATATGATTACAAAGTATTCCCGATGAAGTCTTCAACAATATTCTTAGCAGACAGCATTTGTGGATTTTGGGCTTACAAAGTGGGTCAACAGTGACCTTTCAGAACTTTGGCGGAGCAATTCCACAAATGAAAATGCTCGGCCTTTGCTAGTGGGCTTGGTATCTTTATTTGTTTGTATAGAGCATTCGGCTCCTTTTATTTTATTTTATTTTATTTTTCTAATTCTAAATTTTCAGAGAATTACTTGAATCACAACAATCCTAACCACTGCTCACTTCTTTTTTATTTATTTACTTTTTTGGTACATGACACATCTTATTTATTTAACTAATGCACTTATAGAGCAAGTAATTCAATAATCACCATCCCAAATTGAAAAATATTAAACTTGTTTTGACCAAGACATTGATCTCAAAGATAACTTAATTATCAGAATATTTTTCCGTTTATCTTGGACATTGTATTTTTTATTGTATTCATGTTTTAGTATGCATAAAACAAAGAGTTACACACATTTTTTACATGATAACTAACTATATGAGTTTAATTTTGATACATTATCAGTGTAAATTTTTTTTACATTGTCATCTAATTATATATTGTCAAATCATTATAAGAGTTTAATTATTATAATAATTATATTAAAATTCTAAATCTTTTAATGAGTCATTGCATGATTGGATGAATTAAAATTAAATTCATTTTAAATTGGACGAAGTTTTTTTTATATAATTTAAATTCATTTTATTTTTTAAAAGAAATGAAGCCATCTATAAAAAAAATTATAAATGGATTATACCTTTAATTGACATTATGGCACATGTTAAGAAGTAATTTATTTTTTATTTTTTAAACTAATAGATTATTTTATATAAAAATAATTTTTAGGATAAAAAATATATTTTATTCATCCTAACGTGTATTTTGATGTTTTGAAATTGAGAAAAGCTAAGTTTTCATTAAAAAAAATCAGTCTAATAATTTTTTAATTATATAGAAATGGAGTAAAAGATTAAAAAAAACATCAGAACTCTCAAAACTATTAAATGTATGTGATTTTTTAGCCTTTTTATTCTTCATTAAATAAGTAATTAAGAGGATTCTTAACTATTTTTTTAAGGCATTGTTTGACAGATGAAATTGAACTTGAAATTAAGCATTTTAAATTGGAATTGAACCTTCAAATTTCAATTATCTTGTTTGCTTTGTATATTAGAATTAGAATTCTAATTATGAGTTCAATTCTATG
Organism: Styphnolobium japonicum; assembly: GCA_023212625.1. Lineage (NCBI taxonomy): Eukaryota > Viridiplantae > Streptophyta > Magnoliopsida > Fabales > Fabaceae > Styphnolobium > Styphnolobium japonicum. Next base: position 3,173,067 of record JALBWW010000007.1, on the reverse strand, counting down.
AAATTGAAAAATAACTAGTTTATACTACTCTCAATTCTTAGTTTAAACCTTAAAAATTCTAATTCCAAGCACCAATTTTTTTTTTTGAATATTAAAAAGTTAAAGTTAAAAATTATCTAACAACCATTGTCACTTGCAACACTAACGTAGTCTAGCAACATCGCTGCCGATCACGTTGCCCATTGTGCCTCCAACGGGCTAGCCATTGCAGGCCTTTGATCACTGTCGTCGTTGTGTGTACAATGACCAAATCATCACGCTTCTTTTTATCACTAATGTCAACGTCCTGCAATCACCCTTTTCATCGTCAATGACGTCTTTTAGTTTGGCATCTATTGCGACCGCTGTAATCTAATAATACAAGCTATATTGAAATTTTTTATAAATTTAAATTATTATTTATTAATTTAAATTTATTTATTTTATCTTTATAAATTATTGATAAATTATTCAAATAATAAAATTTCAATTCAATTTAAAATTACAATTCTAAAGTCTCAATTTTTTAATTATTCTAAATATAAAAATTAAGATTATTGTCAATTCTAATTCTAATAAAAATTAAATTAAATTAAAATTCTAAAATATAATTCTGTAACCAAAACGGGTCGTAAGAGAATTTAACATATATTTTTGAATTAATATTCTACTAGATGGGGAAAAAAAGTGTATTTCACTAAAACACAAGTATCCTTAACATCAGGAACCAATTAACATACATCCCCGTAGACATATCTAGCTAGGCATAGGGAACATGCACGATGCATTTAATATTTTCGACAGAATCTGTTGATCTTAACATTTTATAGTTGAGATGTTGTCTTTCTTTAAATCAGAAAGAAATTTTGTTTGAAAAATCAGTGCTAACATCACTTAGACACATACCATACACCTACACGTAATTTCAGATTTTGGTCATATCTAACAGTGATCACACAAGCCAGACTTCTGAGATATGGGTCTGGCTTTACGAAAATTTGTAAATTTTTTTTTAAAATGTGATTTTTGACAATAAACATAAGAGAACATTTCTACAACAATAAAAAACAACAACAACAACAAATATATATATATATATATATATATATATATATATGTATGTATGTATGGCCCCGGGCCCCTAAAACTCAAGTTTTTAAATTTTAAGCTCAGATAAAACCTTTTGATGGAGTGGGTGGGATTTTATTTTATTTTTTAATTAGGTCTACGTAAAGCACATAACAAAATCTTATGGGTTCATACCTCATAATGCCCATAATGAACTCCATGGTGAATCTTCTTGCTTGACACGGGTGGCCGTTCCTCCCAAATTGTTTTGAAATTTCATATATATATATATATATATGTGTGTGCGCGCGCGCGCGATTGTACGTGACTATATGATTTTTTTTTTTATCTTTCTTCATAGTTTTATATAATTTGTATTTTATATCTTTGTCTAAGGTTTTATAAAATTATATAATTTTTCCTTTTGTTAGTAAAGTAGTATATTAGTAATATATTAGTAAAATTTTAGTATATGATATTTTTAGTAACACATTCATTTAGCTAGCTTTCTTTTTATTTCATACTTTTTTTTAGCCAAAATTTTCTTATTACATCAATGTGACTATTGGTTAAATATATTTAATTTGTTTTGTGATTGAATATATATCATATAAATTTATTTCAGGTTATTGAAAGTTGTAAGTTTATTTTCAAAATATAATGGTAAACTTTAAACATACAACAATTTATAAATATCTTTACCTCTTAAAAAGTTTAATTTTGATGCTCAAAGTATAATAATTAAAATGAGGATAAGAAGTGATACTTAATTTATTTGATTCTAGTTTTTTAAAACGTGACCTAGAGGCGTAAATAAATATGAGAATACATAATTATTTAGTCACCTAAAAAATTTAGTCCAAGAAAGGCCACTATTCTTATCCTTGAAAGTTGAAATTGGAATATGAATCTGAGATGGCATGTATAATTGTTCATTTATAGTTGATTTTTTTTAAAAAAAATAAATTAATAGTAATGATAAGTTACTTCGATATAATTTCGATTAGGATGTCAATGTTATGCATGGAATCTAAGATGCAAGTCCAGAGGCCACTCAAATAATTACCTCAAATGATTTTTTCTCCTAAAAGGAAACTACTCAACTAGTCTTAGGGTTAGGTATTTTTTGGGAGGAGATGACTACCTAGTGAGACTACTAATCAAAGGATAATTTAAACCCATGCACAAAAAAAAAGCATAGTCTTATCTCAAACTCTTTAATTTAGATCCTCCAATGAGAGATGTACTAATTTAGAGAATATAATCCCTGGTAATCATTAATGGGAAAATTAAGGAAGTAAATTTTCGCATATATATATATATATATTTGGTAAAATATTTTATATAATTTTAAAGTGTTGATTTTCTAATCTTATCAGTTATGTACTTTATTATTTAAAAGAAACCGGGGATTCAAATTAATCTGAATCTCTTGCCAAACCGCATTGACATTAATAATGGAGTTCGAGTACAATTGTTTACAACTTTGTTCTATACGAGTCATGATTTGTTTTTGCCGAAAAAGATGATGCTGATACAATTCTAACCTTGTTTGTCTACTATTATCAGTCATCATCCATATAAGAGATAACACAATGATGCACACAATGACGTTAAATGATTCATTTTCTTGCTATTTTTTAAGGCCGTCCTTATTATGTGGTATTTATATATGTATGAATGATGTATCCAAATCCTTGTATAGTATTACTAACAACCCTTAATTTGAAATTTTGGTACGGATAAATATTACTATTTTGGTTTAAGAGTTAAGGTGTGGGTTTGAGAGCTGATTAAAAAATAATGAAACAGTGAATGGACAGAAGGATAGCTCCAAAGCACATTTGGGACAAATTCAGATTTAGGGAGGTACACATGGAATATCATGATTGAATAATATATTATACGACCCTAAACAATTCTTAATCACTCTGCCCTTGTTTTTTACTTTATCAAGCAAACAACGCTGTCTTATTGCAATTTTCAAATAACCGTTTGTTGCTTCTCTGAACTTGTTCTTTTCTACCGTCAAACAGAGAATAAATTGAAGCATCCAAAACTAGCAGCATATCACAATACATGCTGTGTGAGGCATTAATTGGTGCAGCAACGATGGAATGGAAGAAATACACAAACCGATGAAATTTTCGAAAAATAGACTGTAGATACTGTCCATATATAAGAGAAAAGTGTTCAATTTAATATTAAATGTAAAGTCACTTTTTAAAAATATTTGTAATTATAAATCAAACCTTCCACATGTTTTAATATTAAATGAAGTGTTGAAAAATGTCTACCTAAAACTTTCTCCTCTATAACATTAAAAAAAGATATTAATTAGTTTAGCATATACTCAATCGGTATTTACCATCTTTATCTATAAGCCGTGGATTTATGTTGGGGTTCAATCCACACATCCCATTTCTCATTCCACTAAATTCCAACAAGGTATCAACCAAACAGAAATTTAACATAAAAATAGATTAGGGAAAAATTCACATAATTTCGTTTAAAATTTATGCAAATAATGCAATTTTAAATCTTTTATAGATCTGTTTCCATAAGCAAAATCTTTTCTATATCAAACTTAAATAATGGTAAATAGAAGAGTATGATTGAAGATGGAGGTAGTTATACCAAATATAAATACAGCTTCCTGGCATCATTGTTGCCGACTTCAATTCTCTGTTTCTTTCTACATATTTTTTTAAGAAGATATTTTGGAGTAATTTTTTATGTTAATTCATGAGATTAAGTTTTTCCCCCCTCTTTGTAACCTTGAATGCATACTCTTCACATCGACCAAGTGCTGGTCTAAAATTTCATATAGACCCAGTTTATATGCCTTAACCGCACAAAATAATGTTAAAGATTGGCGAATGTTCCATATATACAAACTCGAACTTGATATACATGACGAGAGAGAATGGAAGCATACGAAGGACCTTGAGTTTCCTTATATATATAATATAAAGATGATGTTGATGAAAGAAAATGAAAAAAGAAAATGGAGAGAAAAGTTTTGGGGTTGATGGGGTATGTAAATAAAAATGGAAAAACTTTACATGAAGATGGTTCGAGGGCGATCTGATCCGAGACGACAAGGGTAGGTAGATAAGTTAACCCCAACAGGTATGGCAAAAGTGCTTTCCATGAAAAGCCGCTGCTGAAATGTCTCAATGGTGGCGCCAGCTTCTACAAGATCCTTCACCAGGTTTCTGTAGTGCTCCTTAAGCCTCCTCAACATGCGAAGATACTGTAATTTCAGCCACCTCACCCGCATCCTCCTAAAGATCCTCACCAGCGCAAGCATTCGCCGCCGTGGCCTCTTCCCACCTAGCCGCACCGTCTGCACCTTTCGCCGCCTCAGGAGGGGGAGCTTGCGGCTGGGCTGCCACCGCCACAGGGTGGCCTGGTGGGTTTGGGGAGCCACGGGAGGGGTGGGGTAGTGCTGGTGCTGGTGCGGCTCCTGGTGATCTAGAGCCATGGCGATAACATGTGGGAGAGGGAGAGAGCGAAAGATAAGTTACAATTTACAAAGGAGATTGTTGAGAAATGGGAACTATGGAGTAGTAACTAGTACGTGTAATGTGAGTGACATTGAGAGACAGAAGGGTTGACTTAAATAAGAACAAGGCATCTTTGGGGAGACGGAAATTGTTTTTTATTGATCCTTTGCTGATATTCTCGTTACATATTTTAAAGCTATTTTTCTTGCACAAGGGTAAGGGTGTGGTCACCAAAAAGAGCTTACAGCTTACTTATTTCATTTGTGTTATTGTGCAAGACACACTATTTTGTGATTATTCCTCTATAAATGTTGAAAATAATATAACATTAATGTGCAAATATCAATACTTGATTAGAAAATGCTAGTGACAAGTACATACATTTATCAAGACAAAAACAAAAGAATATATGAAGAATTATGTTTCGAGACTCATACAAAAAATATATATTTAGAAATAAAAGGTTTATATATTTTAAAAAAAATACTCCGAATGACCCTAATGTAATAGCTAATTATATAACCTGATAGTTGATAGTCATATTACTACTTATTTCAATGACAAAATTGGACTATGAATGAAGCAAAATCAATCTTCCAATCCCACATCAGTGATTGAGTGCTATGCACGGGCATTACTCCGGTACTTTTTTTTTTTTTCAGGTTATTGGTACCTAGAGTGAGTTGTTTAACCTTCATTAGTTGTTATTTATATTTAATAAACTTTCTAACATTTATTGTGAAACCAACAGTTAATAAATAATTGATAACTCATCCTAAGTACCAAACCCATCAGCTATATAGCAATTCCCGATATGCACAGATTATTTGGATTTAACCTTTTGCTTGTGAAAGCAGCATTACTGCTTTTGGATTGAAGGAAGGGTGGTAGGGGCGTGGGTGTGGCAGACACCGTATAGCAAGGAGAGGAGAGGAGTGTTGGCGTTTTGGGTTTGGGATTTGGAATGATGTAGTGTGTAGAGTACACTCCACATGGTCACGGGTGTTTTTGCGTGTTACAGCTTACATAAACACAAGCAGGTGATGTGCAGAGACTTGTCACATGGGACTTCCCATGCGCAACATTTCATACTAATAATATAAGTTCTGGCATCTAAATAATGATAATTATATGTTTTCTTATTTTTTTATTACGTATCATTATTAACAAATTTATTCTTATGCCAATTTTACATTAATGCATTGTCCTTTTATTCATAACCTATATACTAAATATTTTGCGACCAGTGGTCTTTGTCTTTGCAACGGTCATGTTTCTCACAAACTAGGTAATTTTTTTTAGAAATTTAGGTTTAAAATATTTATTATAAAGCAAAATCATCACACTTTTTAATCGTAGTTATTTTTTTTAAGAGAGTAATTATTTGAAGAATAATTTTTTTGAAAAAGAAAAAAACATGGCTGTAAAGTAGATAGTGAAATATTTAGCGCGTGTTGATTTTTAAGGGACGGATTCGTCCATACGAGGAATACTGAAACGAATCCAAGTAGAACTTCAAGCCCTCCCTTGCTTCCCAAGAATCAAAAGATTATTTGAAAATTTTGGTACTTATTAGGCACCAAAGTGTCCTTGATTCGTTTGAGGAATTTATGCCAAATTTTGGGGGCTTACTACTACCAGAGTCTGATTTGTTTAGAACATGAATCTGGGAGAAAATTCATGCTAGAGTAAGTATTTTTTTTCACTTTGCCAATGCACTTCAATGATATTTCCCCTCCCCCCTTTTCACTGTTCCGTATTCCAACCACTGGAGAAAGTAATGTGCTAAGCCTTTTATGATTTCTTCAATTCTGTTAATAATACTCCATTAGATTCAGTTTTGCAAATTTTGGGGTGATGCTCATCTATTGTCTTGTTTGAATCATGCTTGTGAAACAAAATAAGGGATCTATTAAAAGAACTACTTATGGTCTAAAATTGGAGAATTCATGGGAAGGAAGGAATAATATAAGCATGCATCTTCATGTGATCATGCTTCTATAGTTGACATGCTTTTCAATTCCAGCGTATCAGCCGACGGCTCTAAACGTCAAGTTTGGCTGTTTGGCTCCGAATCTCCATCTTCTTTCAGCAGATAACAGTGTGTGGGAGTTTAAAGTATGGCCCCTAGAATCAATAGTTTGATAGATTAGTAGCTGACAGGTTGTGGCTTTTCATATGTCACTGTGTGATCTTGATTGATCTTTAAGGTGCTAATGCAGAAATCCTAGTTGTCTCTGCTTACTTTGTTCCTTCAATAATTTTGCTTGTCGTGGGAGAGGAAGTCCAATCATGTCATAACTCAGAGGTTCCGCAGTTGAAATAATTGAACCGTATTGGTTTTTGGGACAAAAACAATATAATGAAATTTGAGAAAAAATATTTCATTTTGGTTTATAAATTAAATTAATTGAGTATTAAATTAATTTAATTAATAATTTATTTATAATTAATTACTTATTAAATATTAAAATTAAAATAAATTATTAATAAATTTAATTTAATATTTAATTAATTCAATACACAAATCAAAATAAAATAATTTTCTTTAAGTCAGCTCAAGTTGCATATAGGAATTTTCATATTTAGGTGTGTACATTCGTCTTCCGTTTCTTAATAATTTAATTTGTACTGAAATGCTGTCTTTTAAGCATGAAATGGCGTCTTTAACTAATAATCTTTCATTGTGGAATGTATGCCTATTTTGGACTTGGGGTATGAGCAATCATTTATAAATTGAGCTTGAAGTAACCCATGATTCTCTTCGGCTTTGTTTGTTATCATAAAGAGAAAAGAAAAGAAAGAAATATAATAGAAAAGAAAAGAAAAAAAAAGAAAAAGATATGATAAAAAAGAAAAGAAAAAAAAAGATATGATAAAAAAAAAAAGAAAGGAGAAGTAAAGAGTTATCACTTACCTTATTTGGTATTATTGAATAGAAAAAAAAAAGTTCTTCTTCCTTTATTTGATTTTATTAAAAAAAAAGAAAGAGACAGAGAAACAAAACTAATAAAAAAAAATAAAAATAACAACTCCTTTTCCTCCTAATCCATGAATAATGGAGAGGATGAAATATTGGTAGAACCCATGAATTTTTTATTCATCCAAATCATTTCACTTCCTTTCTAAATTAAATACCAAACAAAGAATGATGACAACTCTTAACTTCCTTTCCTTTCTTTTTCTTTCCTTTCTCTCCTAATTTGCATACTAAACATAGCCTTCCACTCAAATATGCTTTGTGTTATGACGTGAAGCTACATCCCAGTGGGTTGGTTAGGCATGGCTTTGCCTTCGTGGTTTTCCAATTAATCCAGGGGCAACGCCTTATCGACAAATCTAAATATGGTTCAAATCTGCTCAGAAAAAAAATCTGGCTGCACAAGGTACTGTAGCTGTGTGTATCAGAGCCACTGACATGACGTGAGGTTTTCTTAGTTCCTTCTACGCTTGATCCTGCTTCATAGATAATTTCTAGGAAAATCCCATTGCTGCTTGACCATACAAAGACCATTTTCACAACAGAATACCCCTCGAAATCCTGTATCGATGTTATCCGAGCACCTAATGTGAGCTTGTGGCCCTGCCAGTTTACCTTACCGCCTACTCAAAATTGATAAGTAAACCTGCATTCTTGTCTTAATATCCTCCCTTTTTTTCGCAAATTGCATTCACCTTTTTAATTATTTAGTAAATATTGTTGATAGCATTTAGAATATGCCACAAAATGCATGACGGAATTTAAATATATATATATATGGCCTTGAATCCCTAGTGAGCTTATCTTGGTCTTGTTTTAGCCTGATATCCCCTTTGAGTTACATGAGGCACATGTTTTTATGACATATCTGCCATGGATGGATGAGGATTATGTGGAATACCAGAGAAGCCTATAAGAATCTTGTTCTTCTGGGATAGCTTTGCAATTCTGTGACCTAAGTGATTCAGTTTACTTGTGATAAACTATCCTTTTGACACCTCTTAGAGAATATGCCACAAAAGCCATGACAAAATTCAAATATGGCCTTAAGTTTTCGGCCAAGTCATCTGGGTGCCATATACACATCTTGTTTTAGTATGATATTGTTGGAAAATGCCATCATAATTTCCCTCCTTTATGAACTAAAAAATAAATAAATACTATGCGGAAGCGTTAAATAAGTATAATAACAACACCAAAAATTTTAGCGTGGTTAGCGTGAAAAACCTTCTCAATGTGAGTAAAGAAAAAACTACGAGACCCGTAGGTAACTTAAACCTCAACTACAAAATAATAGGAATACAAAATACAATAATAATGTATCTTCAATTTGTGGATAATACTCACAAATTGGCTCATTATTTTTTTCTCTTAAAAAACATTCTTTAAGGATCTCTCTATTTTTCTCTCACTCTCTTCGTGAGGATCTCTCTATTTTTCTCTCTCACTCTCTTCCTCTTAATTGTGAGGAACTGATCTGATTTTCTTTCCTCTCATCGCTTCTATTTATAGAAGCAAAGAAACACTCATTTCAACAATTTTTGTTAGGCACCAAAAGCAATTGTTGAAAAACTTGGAGCACTTTTCGGCGCTGTTGAAAATGTTTTCAACAATTCCAGCCATTCAATATTTTCGGCTGGTTTCCAACAATTCTCCCCCTCCAGCTGAATAGGAAATATCATTTGATTAGTTTGGGATTGATGCTATGCCTACAACTTCTCTACAGACTACTAACTTCTCTCTTAGTAGAGCTTTTGTCATCATATATGCATCATTTTCTCTAGTGTGAATTTTCTCAATCTCTAACAATTTACTTTCCAACACATCACGTATCTAGTGATACCTCACATTGATGTGTTTTGACCTTGAATGAAATGTCGATTTTTTGCTGAGATGTATTGCACTTTGACTGTCGTAATAGAGAACATAGCTTTCCTGATTCTGGCCTAACTCTTGTAGGAACTTATTTATCTACATGATCTCTTTGTAATCTTCAGTAATTGCGATGAATTCAGCTTATGTGGTGCTTAAAGCAATGCACTTTTGTAGTCGTGATTGCCATGAGATAGCTCTCCCTACAAAAGTAATCAGATATCTCAATGTAAACTTCTTGAATCCACATCTCCTGTCATATCTACATCTGAATACCCAATGAGCATTAGATTTCCATTGCCAAAGCACAAACACTTTTTGGCAGTTCCTCTCAGATACCTTAGTATCCATTTCACACCATTCCAATGCTCCTTTCCTGGATTCGATAAGAATCTACTCACAACTCCTACAGCATAAGCAATGTCTAGTCTTGTACAGACCATTGCATATATAAGACTACCAACAGCAGAAGAATAGGGCACCTTGCTCATTTCTTCTTTTTCTTCTCCATTTCCTGGACATTGCGCCTTACTCAGTTTGAGATGGCCAGGTAATGGAACATGCACAGTTTTGGCATTATGCATGTTGAACCTTTCAAGGACTTTCTTGATGTAGGCTTCTTGTGACATCCAAAGCATTCTTCTAGAATGATCTCTAGTGATCTTCATTCCAAGAATCTTCTTCACTGCACCCAGATCTTTCATGGCAAATGATTTGCTCATTGCCTTCTTAAGAGCAGCTATCTTTGTCTTATCTTTCCCAACAATCAGCATATCATCAAATACAACAATAGTATGATGGATTCACCATTCTCATAGTTCTTCACAAACACACAATGGTCTGCTGAGGTCTTCTTAACATTGTGTTGGGTCATGAAGAGATCAAACTTCTTGTACCATTGTCTTGGAGCTTGCTTCAGACCATAAAGACTTTTCTTCAGATGACACACTAGGTGTTCTTTGCCTAGTTCTTCGAAACCTTCTGATTGCTCCATATAAATTTCTTCCTCTAAGTCTCCATGTAAGAATGTTGTTTTAACATCAAGTTGTTCTATCTCCAAGTCTAGTTTTGCAACTAGATTGAGAATTGCTTTAATAGATGTCATCTTCACCACTGGTGAGAAGATTTCGTCGAAATCTATGCCTTTCTTCTGGTTGCACCCCTTCACAACAATCCTTGCTTTGTACCTGGGGTTTAGGTTGTTCTCTTCAGTCTTGAGCTTGAACACCCATTTATTTTTTAGTGTCTTTCGTCCATCTGGTAATCTTACCAGGTCATACGTTTGATTTTCTTACAGGAATTGTATTTCTTCTTCCATGGCTTGCATCCATTTCTCCTTATCATTCGTCTTAATGGCTTCCATGAAGCTTTGAGGTTCCCCTTCATCAGTAAGAGCAACATAATCATCTGAGAAATACCTTCTTGATGGTTGTCTGACTCTCGTTGATCTTCTCACTTGAGGTTCTTGTTCTACTTGATCAGTCTTCATCTGTTCTCCCTGCATTGCCTGACTTTGTTCTGTCTGGTCAGGTTGTTCCGTCTGATCAGGTTGCTCCATCTGATGGGGTTGTATTATCTGATCAGGTTGCTCATTCCTTTGAGGAATCTCTCCCCCTGAATTGTGTACCACAATGATCTTTGGCTTCTTAGATTGTCTAATCTTCATAGAATACCACGTCTCTACTTCTAACAATCTTCTTGTTTACATGATCCCATAATCTGAAGCCAAGTTTATCTCTTGGTGAACCAAGGTATATGCATTCATTCGTCTTTGCATCAAGCTTTGCTATTTCATCTTTAGGAATATAGACAAATGTCCTACACCCAAAGACTCTAAAGTGACCATAAGAAGCTTTCTTTCCATACCATACTTCTTTTGGAATCTCTCCATTTAAAGGTCTTGCATGAGACAAATTAATCAAATCAACTGCAACTTTTACTACTTCGCCCCAGAATGACTTGGGAAGTTTTGCATGAGAAAGCATGCTTCTGACTTTCTTTGCAATCTTTCTGTTCATTCTTTCAACTAATCCATTCATCTAAGGTGTCTTGAGAGATATTTGCTCATGTCTTATCCCATGAGTCTTGCAATAATCCTCAAATGGACATCTATACTATCCGCCATTGTCAGTTCTCAAGCATTTCAGCTTTCTTCCAAATGCTCGTTCTACAGAGGCATGAAACTCCTTCAAAGCTTGAAAAACTTGATCTTTCGTCTTCACTAAATAATCATGTTTCATCGGATGAGTTTTCATCTGCTGGCACTAAATTGGTTTATCGTTCCGGCTTCATCTAACTTTCCTGCTGAGATAAGATTCAGGCGCATCTCTGGAACATGTTTTACCTCCTTCAGCACAAGCTTCTTTCCATTCTCACTTATTAAAGTTACTTCACCAATGCCAATGATTTTACTCGTGACATGATTACCCATCTTCACTGTACCAAAGTCTTCTTTTTGGTATGATGAGAAAAATTCTTCATGAGGTGTGACGTGGAAGGATGCTCCTGAGTCAATTATCCAAATGCAGTCATCAAATGCAACATTCAAAGTTATCCAAATGCAGCACAAGCATGTTTCCATTCTCACTTATCAAAGTTACTTCACCAATGTCAATGATTTTACTCATGACATGGTTACCCATCTTCACCGTACCAAAGTCTCCTTTTTGGTATGATGAGAAAAATTCTTCATGACGTGTGACGTGGAAGGATGCTCGAGTCAATTATCCAAATGCAGTCATCAAATGCAACATTCAAACAATTTTCCTCTCCGACAAGAAATATATTCTCATCATTGGAGACTACTGCAGTAGTTGTTCCATCTTCCTTGTTCTTTTTTGGGTTAATCTGGCCAGGATGGACTGTTCCAACCTGTTGATCTCTCTTCAAAAATCTGCACTCGGACTTTATGTGGCCTGATTTACCGCAATAATAACAACTTAGTCTAGTGCGAGATTTGCATCTGCCTTGTGATTTTCCACAACCTCTTTTTTCTTGATTCTTACTCCTTCCTCTATTGTCAACAACGTTGGCTTCAAACTGGTTGTTCAAGCCCCTTTCTCTCCGTCTTAACACTTCATTCAGCAAACTATCTATAACAGAATCTATGCTAAGCTTTTCATCTGGAGCAGAATTGCTGAGAGTGACAACTAGAGTGTCCCAACTCTCAGGCAAAGAACTGAGGAGTAGAAGAGTTTGTAACTCATCATCTATCTTCATTTTTGTCTTCGCCAGTTGATTCACAATACATTTAAAAGTATTCAATATTCGATCATGTTCTGATCTCCCGAGTACTCTAAGTTCATCAGTCGTCTGACAAGGTGGGCTTTATTCTTGAACGTCTTCTTTTGAATCAAGGATTCAAGTTTCGTCCACAACTCATACGCGTTGGTATAAGTTGATACATGCTCGAACAAACTTCTGTCAATATATTTCTAGATCATAGCTACTGCTTTCCGATTCTGGAGCTCCCATTCTTTGTTGGCTTTCCCCTCTGATTTATCTTTCTCGATGATTGGTTCATGCAAATCTTTGCAGTATAAGTAGTCTTTCATCATCGGCTTCCAATAGGAGTAGTTATCTACAATTAGCTTGAACATATCTCCATCATAAGTGACAGCTCCCTCCATCTTGAGTTACACAGGCCAATACTGTACATGTGAATAGTACAGTACATGTGAATAATACCGTAAAGGTGAATAGTACTGTATATGTGAATCAATAACTGTAGTATGCAAATAGTGCACCAGGTAAATTCCCAAAAAAGAGATGTGGGTCACTAATGGACACACTTAAAAACCAAGTCTTTTCTAGCCAGAACTTTCCTAGACAGCACTTTCACACCACCACACGTTATTCCTAGCAATGAGAATAATTCTTTTATGATGTAGAAAATCAGACAATGTTGTAACCACAGAGCATACTAAGAATTTTCTTATGTATCCAGCACCTAGTATCGAAGAGCTATGAGAGCTCTAATACTACTGTTGGGAAATGCCCTATAATTCCCCTCATATGTGAAGTCAAAAATAAGCACTATGCAAAAGCATAAAATAAGTGTAATAACAACACAAAAAATTTTAGGGTGAAAAATATTCTCAATGTGAGCAAAGAAAAAACCATGGAACCCGTAAGCCACTTAAACCTCCACTATAAAATGATGAGAATACAAAATATAATAATAATGTATCTTTAATTTGTGGATAATATTCACAAATTGACTCACTATTTTTCTTTCTTAAAAAACACTCTTTAAGGATCTCTATACTTTTCTCTTTCACTCTCTTATGAGGAAGAGATCTGATTTTCCTTCATCTTATTGCTTCTATTTATAGAAGCAAAGAAACACTCATTTCAACAATTTTTGTTAAGCACCGAAAGCAATTGTTGAAAAACTTGGAGCTCCGACCTTGCAGTGCTGTTGAAAATGTTTTCAAGAATTCCAGCCATTCAATATTTTCGGCTGGTTTCCAACAGATATTACCCGTAAGTTAGATGAGGCATGCGTTTCAACATGATAAATATGCAAACCACAATTATCTGAATCAACAATCTTACAAAGCGTAATTCAACTCAAATGTCTCTTTCAATCCCATAAACTATTTAGAAGCCCTTCATCTACCACTTCAAAGTTGCGATTAGAATTGCATGAAACAGCATACCGAATAAGTAAGTAGTACTTTGTACAATAACCTAACTGAAGAGTTACATAGAGACTAAACCCATAACCTGTGCTTGATGTTTCCACAGCAACTCTTAGTGCAATTCAAATGATTGATGAGAATCCACTGCTCCTTCTGACAGCAACTGGGCTTCTCACATGGTGACTTCCATCAGTCCACTCAATCGACCCATAACTCGGAGAATTAGCATACCCAACTCCTTTAATGAATGTAACCTCAAAGGCTTGCGTCTTGTTTTCAGCACTGAACACAAGCTTGCTGGGGGAGACACTGACTTCAACACCAGGGGGAGCATTCACTTGGACATTGTAAACAGCGTCAGCTGAGCTTCCCACATTAGTAACAACCCGTTTAAACTTAACCAAGTCATTGTTGGCACCAAATTCTACAGAGAAAGATGGATAATTCAAATCACCCGGACTAGTGAATCTCCCTGTCCTAGCTAGTTTTCTTTCACAAATGTCCAAACTAGCAGGCTCTCTAGTGAAAACCGCAATTCGCCTAGAATCATACCCAATTGAGCATAGGAATGCCAAATAGTCATTACCATCCAAATCATAAACCAACCCAGGATTGAGAGCCCTGTTGGGATCAACATGTCCAGCCCCATGAATGAATGGGTTTGATTCTTTCCCAGTTCCAAGATCCTGAATATTCTTCCCAGAATTATCCACATTATAAGCCGTTGTCATCAAAGCAGATTTTATTGCAGCAGGTGACCATTTTGGATAAGCCTTCCTAAGCAATGCTGCAATTCCACTAGCATGGGGGCAAGACATTGAGGTACCTGATATTATGTTAAACTCAACTCTTCTGGGATCAATCTCCAAATCTGTAGGTCCTACCTTTTCAGTCCACCCTGCCAAAATGTTAACACCGGGAGCTATAACATCTGGCTTAAGAATCTGAGGTGTGAGATGGTTAGGACCACGGCTAGAAAAGGCTGCAACTTTAGGAGCAGATGGCGAAGTCCCAATAACAGTCCCTCTGAACTCTATCGTTGCTGTTGGATATTGACTCAATCTTATATACTCCTTGATCTTGTCTCCAGCAATTTGACCCACCATAGTAGCCGCTAGAAGATGTGCATCAGCAAGAAGCTCTTCACCACTGTCTTCTGTATTGGCTAAAATCATTGCTATCCCACCAGCAAGCTTTACTGCACTTCCTTTCTCAACCCTGGCATTACCTCCCCTATCGCAAACAACAATTTTTCCTTGAACTTTTGATGGCTGCAGAGACCCCGGGTAGCAATATCTGCCCCCACAATCAGCAGCATAAACCAACGGAAGCTTAAAATCTGGCAAATCATCACCATAATACAAAGATACCCCACCAAAAATTCTACCATCGCCAAGAACCACATCTCCAGGAAATTCTCTGTCCACAGTTGAAGCACCAACAGTTAAAATCCACGGGGCTATGTTGACAGCAGAATATTCACCAGGTCCAGAATTCCCAGCAGAGCAAGACACAAGAACACCATTCTGGGCTGCACCAAACGCTCCAACCGCAATGGAATCATGATAATATTCAGGTGCATACCCAGAGGCTCCAACAGAGAGAGAAATAATATGGACCCCATCAGAAATAGCTTGATCCATAGCAGCAAGAATATCAGAATCAAAACAACCAAGTTGCCAGCAGATCTTGTAAGCAGCGATTCGAGCTTTGGTGGCCATTCCTCTGGCTTCCCCTTGAGCATAATGGAACAAGCTAGCATTGGCAACCACAGATCCTGCTGCAGTTGAAGCAGTGTGAGTTCCATGTCCTTCTGTATCTCTCGGAGACTTAGATTCCAAAGACTCATCAATGGGTCTCTCAAGATAAGATTCATATCCTTTATAGAAAGCTCTTGCACCAATGATCTTCCTGTTACACGCAGAAGCAGGGAAGTCACGCCCTGTTTCACACAACCCTTTCCACCCAGCCGGAACAGGGGAGAGGCCGGAATCTGAGAAACTCCGGCGTTCTGGCCATATTCCGGTGTCCAAAACTCCGACGATGACGTCATCAGCGTAATCGGAGCCCGGCCATAGCCCGAAGTTATCAGCTAGGCCAAGGAAACGTGGGGTGTGTGTGGTGTGGAGGTGGCGGATTTGATCTGGCACGACGGAGAGGACACCCGGGGTGTGGCGGAGCTTGGCGGCTTGAGCGGCGGTGAGTCGGACGGAGAAGCCTTGAAGGGCGGCGTCGTAGGTGTAGAGGATGTTAGCGGGGTGAGGGGAGGGTGGAAGGGTGTTGATGATGGAGGAGTACCAGTGGTGGTGGGTGGAGAAAAGAGGAGGCTTTGCTGATTTGGACACGTGGATGATGAAGGTTTGTGGAGCGTCTGATGGGTCTGAAGAGGTTGAAAGAGAAACATAGAAGAGGAACAATAGGAAGAGGAGGACAAGAGAGAGAGGAGGAGAAGGAAAAGCCATGAGTATCTGTATCTATATCTGGGATGTCTTTGATGTGTGTTTACTTCCACAGGAATTGGAGCAAGGAAGCAATGGTCGGAATGGTTTTATGTGACCTCGCCTGCCCTTCGGTTTAGTTGTCAGTAGTTACTACCTATCATATATGGAGATTTGTACATTTTGTATTTGACCCAATAAGAGGGTTGGTGGGGGTTAGATATAGATAGCACATGAAGATATTATATATTTATATATATATATATATATAAATTAATTATAAATCCTCTTCAATATTTATATTAATAGAGACTGACATAAAAAGTTATTAATTTTAATTTATTATTAATATAAAAAAAAAATTATATTATTATTTAATTATGTATTATTAATTTATTAAAATTTTTTAATTATTATAATAATTATTTAAAATTTTTAATAGTTTTAATAAAGTATTAATATATAATTAAATAATAATGTAAAAATTTTATATTAATAATAAATTAAAATTAAATCTAAAATTATTTTACACACGTAGCTAAGATTAGAATTTCTCCTCCATAATGACACTGGCCCAGCTGCTATGGGTTTCCTTCTTCTTTCCTGGACCCAGCACATATCCACCCAATAAATAAACGACGCATGGGTGTCATGTTCATGGTCTTGTCAAGCATCCAGATCCAACTTTCTATTTTTTATTTTATTATTTGGTGAAACGCCGTTCTTTTGATTAGATTTGAAAGAAATAAAGAGTTGAGAAGTAAAATGAGAAGAAATTGAAAAAATAAAAAGTAGAATAAAAAATAAATAAAATTTTAAATTATTTATATTAAAATAATTAAGAAAAATATAAAAAATAAATAAATTTTATTTTAAATATATATTTATTTTTATTTACTTATTTATAAAATAATATAATAAATAAATATTTCATCACTTTTATTTAATTTTTCTCATTTTTTTATTTTAAAAAATAAATAAATAAATTATGAAATTCATTAATTTTTTTTATTTCTCCTTTGGTCAAACAAAAAAATATATCATTTCTCTTTTATTTTTTTTAATCCTCTCTTACTTATTTTTTAAAAAAACTGCCAAAGAAACAACATAAGGCCCACCCACGAATGACATGAAAAGATATTTAATATTTGTTTATTACAAAATGACAAAATGATTTATATTTGTTTTATATTTTACGATTAGAATAATAGACTAGTGGAGTATCTTTTGACTAGTGGAGTATTTTATAGCGTGTAAGATTTTTAATTTTTTTTGGTAGCTTGCTCATCACGTTAAAAAATATTAAAATATAAAATTAGTTTTTGTCGATTAGGGTATTGAGTTTTGAAAATAGCACGTTTGGTGCGCACGCAAGATGCGTGTTCAAACTTCAAATATTTTAGCTATAATAATGATTTTATAGTAGGAAAAAAAAGGAAATACAATGTAATTTTTTTAAAAAAATGGAGTCAATCATTTTAGCATATACTTCCAAAAGTGAGCATACTTTATCTTATATTTTTATATAAAAAATGAAATTCAAAACTTCAAGATTTAATTTTGATTTTATGTGATTGTAAAAAAATTTTATTATCATTTAATAATTTATTATCAAATCATTAAAAGTATTTAATTTTAAAAATAATTAAAAAAGTTTAATTTTTAATAATGTGTCTAATATATTATTAGATGATAATGTAAAAAAAAATTATCAAATTTAAACTCCTTCAATAAAATCATCCCACAGTCA
This sequence comes from Styphnolobium japonicum, assembly GCA_023212625.1. NCBI lineage: Eukaryota > Viridiplantae > Streptophyta > Magnoliopsida > Fabales > Fabaceae > Styphnolobium > Styphnolobium japonicum. The sequence goes on along the minus strand of JALBWW010000007.1, from coordinate 3,154,828 downwards.
TCAAATTGGATATAGTAATAAATTTATAATCATCAAAGTCATCAATTTATATCATTCATTCTACAAATCATTTAATTATTTTTCCAGTTTTTGAGTTTGTTTTGATAGCCAAAGTGAAAACTTTTTTTTTTCTTTTATCAAATGTAATGCAAAACAATAAATTGAGCGAGAAGGAAGAGGATATTAGATGTTGCCATCATTCCATCACAAATGTGTTGCCCATTCCATGATAACTCTCTTTACCAGGGCATGGATTGGCCCTCAAAAGTTCAATCAGGTACTCCATGATTGCCTTGTCTATTCATGCAAAACAATTCAATAACGAGAGATACACACAAATAAAATAAAATAATTACTATCAGGTATGCCCCCTTTTAAAAAGTGTATCATCTTTCGCAATAAAATTCTGAATCTTATCCTAGTTTTCATTTTTCATGCTGATTCAACCTACTTGTTAGATTTCAGGCACACAATTCCTCGAGCCTAATATTTCAAAAGAGGCTGTATATTACATTAGAAAAGAATAAACAGACAAACTTAGAGTTTGTTGAGTTGATAAGCATGAGCTAGTATGCAAACTCGGTCCTACAGGATAAAATGTAAGTTCGAATTCAGTGAGAGTCGCTCTGGTTGAAAGGCAGTAAAAACTCTTATGCTCTAAGCTGCGACCGTAGATTAGTCTCATAAGAGACTCAGATCCTAACCCCGTAGGAATATCGTGGGTCGTCACTCGGCCCAAAGAACTAATTAGAATGTTTGAGCCCAAAGAACTAATTAGGATGGTTGACCCCCAAAAAAAAAAGAAGAATAAACAGCTGAAGAAGGTGTAGTATTTAAGTTTTCTTGGCATCTCTTTCATTATTGACAACATGAATGACATTAGTTCTCTACGCAACTAGAACATGTGTCCACTTCACATTTGCAGGAAAAACATATAAGGCAGCAAGCACAAGGTGTGTGCAAGAATTTCAGAACTTTGCAACAATTTTGGGCACTTGTAGTCTTCAAGGAGCTGCTGCCAGAACATTTGGAGTTAGATGATGAACAGCAGGCATAACCTTTTGCCATTTTCTTATGAAGCAGGCAACTGCTGGTACAGCAAACCCATGGAAGACTGAGAAGAAAGAAAAAATTTAACGTTCTCGTCATTAATTACTAGTATGTAACTGTAGATATGCACTCAACATGACAGCATTTAGATTCTTAAATTCTTGCAAACATTTATTTCACAAACCTGTTTTATGTTTTGACAGCAGGAACACAAGCTTTTGAACAGCGATTAGCATATCAGAAGAGAGGCCAACCAAAAATGTAATATTAATAATGAAAAAAAGGAAGTGGAGATTGTTGCTTTATGGTTTTTGTCTTTCTAAATTAGCAAAGACGTATCTTTTCCTTTTTGAACTCCATGGTTATAGACCATCTAGAGCAAACAGATAATTGCAGTGTACAGACATGAATCCCTCAAAAGTACACTTTGAAAGAAGTTCAACAAGCTCCTTCATGTTTCTGTTACCTTCTGTTTTTAAAAGAGAGGAGGTACTACTTCTGCTCTTTATGTTAAGCAATAACTTTATTGAACTATACATGATGAATTTAGAAATGGATGCAAGTGAAAGAAATATACGAAAAAGAAAAGGTAAAACAAACTAAATACCTGATCTGCTTCCTGAAGTGATGATGGGATTCAGAAATTGTCTGCTTTCTGTCTCAGATACAGTGATTATTAAGATTTGTAACTTGAAATTAATAATCGAAAGATTAATAGAAAGGTTGGAGATTCATACGTGGGTGTGAAGGGATCTGCAATAGAGCCTACAAAGGCATCAAGCCTGTCAAGGAAAATGTCAACTTCCAAATTAGCATATATAATACTTGACTCTAATAAAAATATGATTTGTATAATTGTATTTTATTTTTCAACCTTGGTGATTGGACATAATACTATACACAGCAGCAAACAAAGGAGCCTTACTCTTTGCAGCATCTAGAAGCAGGGTGAAGGCCTTCAAGTGATTTTAACTCCTCCTGGAAGCAACATACATAAAAGTGGGAAATTGGCTCCATTTGTTCAATGAATAGTAGCTTCATGAAGAAATGACTTATAAACACAGGAGAAGCTCAAAAGATACATTCTGCAATTTTCTCTAGATGAATAGAACAAACAATTCAACTAAGTTCTATTGAAGTAAACCAACCACAATCACCATATACTATGTTCCCAAAAGCATAAAAGACAAAGTGATGTGATGAGGACTATTTAGTGAACATCTAAGGACTTCAGCTATGACTGCAGTTTCATCAGACATTGTTCATTCATGGAAAATATGTCACAATCTATGCTTCTTGCCATTAGCATCAGCAAATTAAAATGGGTCATGACCCTTAATTAAGGACCTCAAAGGAATAAATCTCTTCTCAAGATTAGGTAATGAGAGATGTTCAAAGTAAAGGAGTTATAGAGAAAGCTCTGACTAAATGGTGACGCACATTCATAGCATGACATTTAGCAACATGTTCAACACACCAAACAAACTAGTAAATGAAATTTATGCACATTATACAAACAACTTTGTACTAAAGCAATTGACCTATATTGGTTAGTCAAAATAGAATTTGTATTCCCTTTCCCCCGAGTGTGGTGAAGGTGTTAGAAAACCAGCTGGTAGTTTCAATTTCTCTGAATCACAAAGTGCTCTGTAATTGTCTAGAAAATCGTTGACTTATTGTAATAACTTCACTGGTGTCAAATCCCAAGCACGTGATTAGTATAAATTTCTTTTTGGAGTAAAACAAAATGGATAAAATAATTTTCTTTATAGTAACACATTAAATTAAAAGTGACCTTATAACTGATTCTACCGAAAAACTGCTCATTTTAGGATTAAAAACAGGCAGAATGTGATTATGTAGAAGAAAAAAAAAAGACCTTTCATACTGTTTGATGCATTAAAAAAAGTTTTGATCATTCATGCTTACTGAAACAACATAACAGTCTGAACAAGTGCAGATCTTACATAAAAAATAAACAGTTTTAGCAAGTGCAGATCGCAAAAGGGAAAGAAAGACAAATGAACAAGGAACAATTTGGATGTACATAAAGCAATAGAAAATCTTACACATACCTGAAGCATACCAACTTCTCTCTCCAAAACCTGAATCTTAACCATCTGCTTCCGCTTCCCACAGAAATCCAGAACCCCCGGAGGTGGCGACTTGGGACTCATTAGCTGCTCCGTCGAAGTGCTCAACGAAGATGTTGGTGTTAAAGACACTGAAGAAAAGTTGTACCCAGCATCCATTTTTCTTTTCTACCACAAACAAACCTATAAGAGTTACAAAACCCACGTCACCTCAATGACGAAATGCAGAGATAAACAGTGACAGAGACGGTATGAGCATTGAAGAAGGTGAGAAACATGAAAGTGAAAGATGGGTTCGCTTGTATTTTTCTAACTGGGTCATGCCATGGGTGGAAAATCTTTAGAACTTTTGCACTACACGAAGTTACGGAGGCAGAGACAGAGACAGAGAGAAACAGAGCAAAGTACGAGAGATGCAAATGGCAGGCCACACGTGACTGTCACGCAGGAAAGTGCAAACTGAAAAGAAATGGTTTTCAGATATGTTTTACCAAAGGAGCCTTGGAAAATCTAGGAACAGTTGCACTGGGTAGAGTGAAGAATACTCAATTATTAAAGGGTGAAAGTGTAATATGGTATGAGAGTTCAGATGGACAGAGATGCTCTGCAGTATTGAGGTTGCTGAAAGATATAATGTGACAAGACCTTTCGAGCCATGAAATGGTTGTCTTCCTTGCCTTGCGCAGGATAGCAGTTTTGGGAGGAGGCACAATAAAATACGCCCAAGGTTGTCAGGGATGGAGTCACAAACGGGTTATACACATCCCACAAGTAAATATAGTTGCACATTAAATTTTTGGTTTTCATCGTTTTAATGTAAAAAAAGATTTGAAGATAATACAAATAAACAATATTATTATTGGTATAAAAAAAAGGTTCTTCTACAATATTATTGTACCGATAGTAGTGGTATTGATACCACTTGTGAGTGACTTAAATCATATTTGCTTGTATACAAATGTATGATTTTAATTTATGAAGTAATTACAAATGTATGATTTTAATTTATGAAGTAATACTTGTACACCTAATTAGTCTGTTGTAAAAAATTTTATTTTCAATTTGTTTTCTTCTATATATTTACAATGTGTCAGTTTGTAATTTTTTGTTAACAAATGTTGAAAGTGACATACTGATGCACTATTTTTTCAATGGTGCACCGTGGATTAAGAGTGGGATATGGACCTAAATGTCTAAACAATCTGCACTGTTATTCTGGCTAACAGATATAATAATTTAGAGCAAGAGTTAGGAAACTGGAAAGTCATGTATGGATCTAGCTTGGAAGGTATGAAAATGAGGAAGGCAAGAACACAGTCTGATAAAATGAAACGAAGCAGTTTTGAATCCCAGGTTTATAGACTATAATTCAAGCAGTGACTAAGAAAATTGAGCACAGATCTGGATGATATTAAAAGATCGTAAACTCAGACTAAATCTGTTTGGGGTTTGAACAAATGGAACATAAGCCATTTAACAATGCTCAGCATATCATATGAGGCCGAAGTAAAAAGACCAAAATAATTAGGCAAACTGGATAATATGTTGCCTTATCGTTGTTAACTTTCTAAATTAACAAAGACATATTTTTTTTAAAAAAGAAAAAACTGCAAGGTTTTACTGCCATATATAGCAAATAGCTGAGTACAGTTCTTCCAAAAGTACACTCTGAAAGAAGTTAAATAAGCTTTCTGCATATTTCTGTTCCCTTAACTTCTTTCTTAATAAACGAGTGCAATGCTTTTCATTTTAACAATAAAAGTTGAGAAAATATTTAAATTAATCATCTAAAAATACATAAGACATTAATTTAGTCCTCTAATCATTTTTTACATTAAAATAATTTTTTAATATAAATTTTTTTACATTAAATTGGCCCTCCAATGTTATTTTTTATATTAAATTGATTCTTTAAAAAGAACTAATTTGATGTAAAAAATAATTGAAAAATTAAACTGATGTCTCGTATATCTTTAGATGACTAAATTAGATATTTACTCATAAAAATCTAATACATGATAAATCAAGAATGGATAAGTGATTGAAATATTTAAAAAAGATAAGGTCAAAACTAAGTAGCTGATCTGCTTCAAAAGCTATGGGATTTAAAGATTGTCCAATACTCTAATTTATGAAAGAATCTGAATTAGACACTACAAAGGCATCAAGCTTGTCAAGAAATATGTTAAAAAGAAAATTTAATACAAAATTAAGAATATCCAATTATGATATTGGTATGTAAATGTAGACATCTAACATGTACATATAAGATTCCAAGAAATCAAGCACATTGTTCGACTACTAAAACACCAAATGCCCCTTAGGAAGTCATTATTATTCAATCGGTAAATGGTATCCCGGGAAGGAGTTCATTTTTCAAGGTAGCACATGAAGAGATACAACCTCGATGATAACAGAATTCCTAGCAAAATGAAAAAAAATGTAAGGAGACTATGTTAGTTCGATTGATGTGTACAGAATGTTTGCATATACAACAATGGCATCTTCAGCTGGAGCAGCAACTTATTCCTGCTATATGACTACCAATTTTTGCTTTCCTGATTTTTTTTTCTCTTATCAGCTGTCTGCAGGACAGAAATTACAGCACATGGCCTCATGGCCCGAAGAGAAGTAGAAACCACACTCATTTTGATTACAACGTAGATCAATTGTCAAAAGTCAACTTAAACCAGCAACTCTTATGAGCCCCATAGCAATGCACACCCTGAAAGAAAGAAATATCAAATAAAGTGTGATGAGACCCATTCCTAATATTCTGTTAGGATGCATGTTGTTGCGTGGTAAAACAAAAAGTGCCCATAGCAGTGCCGCGATAAGAAATCCAATGGTGTAAAATAAGCTACTGTCTTCAGGCACCACGTACAAAGCAGGTTTCTTTGACCAAGCCCCAAGCAGCAATGAGATCCCCAAGCCAACAAGTGTGTTAAACATAGGACCTGCATAGCACCCAGATAAAGCAATCTGAACTCCATCTTCTCCATCCGATGCCAATGCAACATTTGACATCAAATCTCCCATTGAATTTCCCCATGCTAATACAGTTAATCCCAGGATGGATGGATTAATTCCGAAAATCACACCAAACGCTACCAATAGAGCCACAAGCTCATTTGCTATTATGTAGAACCACACTATGCTCATGAGGAATCCTCCAAGAACCCAGGGAATCAAAAACCGATGTGGTGGATTATCAGACACTGTGTATTTATATGCAAGAATACCAAGTGTGCATCCAACAGCAACACCAACACAATAAGAAAGTATAGTGCTCTGATAACCCACATTATCTTGGGTGCTCCACAAAAAGGCCAGGAGAATGGGAGCCAATGAAGCACTGGCCACAGCATATGGTTTTGACCATACTTCCTCGTTGACCATTGGAATTGTTAGCCGTCTAGGAATTGCCAGTGGCATCTCCATCAGTAAAAATAGTTCTGAAACAGAGAATGTCAACCTGGTGTTTTCCGTGCTCTCATCGCTCCATCCCCAAGGAGGCCTTTCATCATCTAACAGATTGATTTTATTTGCCTGGTTTGAATATATTGCCACATTTGAAGACCACATCCACTGTGGCAAGGAAGCAGGGAGATGGGGAGGATCACTCTCAATGTCTGAGTAAAGGAAAGAGCTATAGATAGAAGTATCCTCTTCAGAACCTAGAGAGAATATACTTCCCTGGACAGGAAGCAATGGCGTGACAGCATCCAATTTCAACCTCTGTGCATGTTTCCGCAATATCTCATTGGCAGCAACAACGAATGCATAAACAACATAAATTGATACAAAAGCAGTGGTTGCCCCAACACCCACCTTACCAACAACCAAAATCAGCAACAGTGAAAAAAGAGTGAATAGAAAGAAACTAATATCCCTTATAAAGCATCTTCGATCAATTTGAATCCCCTTCTCTGCAACACAGAGAGAAACAGCTCCAACAACAATACAAGTAACAAATAGAGCACCACCTAACACGCTGTTAAGACCCACTTCACCTGTATCAGTACCCACAAAGGCAGCTATACTGGCAAACACATCAGGTGCACCATTCCCAAGTGGAAGCAGCACAACCCCAGCTACAGTTGGAGGCAACTTCAAGAGCCTTGAGAGGTGCTCAAGAGATGGGCAAAAGTAGTCTGCTGCAGTGTTCCCCAAGAGATAAAACAAAGCAGCAAGCCATGTACCCAATACTAGATAACCCAGCACTCTAAAACTTTGACATTTACAATAGAAAAACCTCAAGTAATCAAGATATCCCTCTGAAGAGCACTGTGGATTAGCCTTCAAGTATTCACATGGATTGGCATAACCATCATGGTGGAGCAATCCAGTACACAATCCAGGACTATTTACAGCTAAATCTTTGTCACGAGGCTCAACAACTACATTTGAAGTGTTGAGGCTGATTTCAACCATTCGACGGTGAATCACCGTAATGTGAGAATACCCATCTTTCAAAATTGCTTTTTGAGGCAAACGATGATTTACCAAATACGCGGATTGCCTAAGAAGCGGGTTACGAATAATGTCTTCCCGATTGTAAAAGAAGAAAAACAGAACCGTGGCACAAAGACCATTGAAAATCCCATGAAACTTTCTGTGTCTTGCACCAAATAAGCCATTTAGCGTCTTCATTTCCAATCTTTTATCCCAAAATTCTCAAAGATCATTCACAGTGGAGTTCAGTTCCAAATTACTCAAACCCAGATACAGGAATTGTCTAGGGTTTCGATTTCTTGAAATCGAAACCCCCAGACTTTGAACTGAGGCGATTTGAAGCAGAATTTAATGGGTATATATAAAAAAATAAAATTGCATTCCAAATACTTGGCGTGAATATTGGGATAAAACGAAGAAAAATTAAGCAAAATTGGAACTTACCCTATGATTTGAACGCAAAAGTAAGGACTTTCAACGAACAGAGAAGTGGGATTTCAGAAAGGTACTTAAAGATCATTCAGAAAGCTTGCGCTTTGGGTTTTGTAGCACTTTCACTTGGCATGATGAACGTGAATTTCGTTTCTCGGAAGGAAAACTTTGATTCGGATCTTTCAAATATACATAAAGATGATTTATCCTTGTTTACAACTATAACTATAACTTGGTTTGGATTTAACGGACCAACACTCGGACATCGATTTTTGTTTTTGCCCGTAACCACGAGTTTAGGTTGCGTGATTGAAAATAACTCTCTCCTTCCTCTTCATAAAAGTGAAATTTAATCATAAATCTTCTTTTTTTATGCTATTCAAATTTGATCATAAATCTTGAGTTTCACTATAAATGATTTTACTAATTAAATTAATTGATATACCTTCACTTTATAAGGATTTATTGGATTACATGCTTGATCAAATTTTTGTCAGCAATAACAAATTAAAAAGGAAAAAATAATCTTAACAACAACTAATAAAGTAAATTTAATTTTAAGAAACGTAAAAATTTAAATAATTAAAAAGGATTTTTTTAAAATTATTTAGAAGGAGAGATAATTAAATTTCCTTTAATAAATCAAAATACCTTTAATAAAAATTATTTTTTTATTGTTTATCTCATATTCTATCTTTTTTTTCCTTTTCATTTTTTTCTTCTTCTATCATTTCTTCTTGTGATATTCTATGTCTCTTTAACTCATTCATTATTCTTTTTGTTCAATCATAAATAATTTAAAATTAATTAAGGGATCATAAGTTTTTAAATCTTTTATGTTTTCTTTATATTATTTAATTTTAATTTAACAAGTGTTTCTTAAATTTCAATTTTTTTGTTCATAAGTTCGGTTGACATTGCTTAACCCTATTTTCATACCAAAAAGTGAAAAAAAAAATTTATTATCGCTTAAATTTGTATTCAATAATGAATTAAGTATTTGATATTTGTTCATTATTGTCAACAGTTATCACTCATTTTTAATTGGTCAATACTAGTTACTGAGTGATTATTACATGTATGGTTAGTTATCACTCATCTTTGTATAATCAATAGTAGTCAATGAGTGAATATCATGATATGTCTGAAGGAAATGAGTTTAAAATATATAGTATTGGCATACTATAATTTAGAGTAAATATTTATTTTAGTTATTTAAAGATACAAGTGTCATTAATTTAGTCTTTTATTGATTTCTGACATCAAATTAATATTTTTAGATGACTAATTTGATGTAAAAATTAACATTGAATGACTAATTTGATGTAAAAAATAATATTAAATGACCAATTTGATGTTAAAAATTAGCATTGAAAGATTATTTTGATGTATTTATTATTGAAGGATCTAACTGATGACACTTGTAATTTTAGAATATCAAAATAAGTGTTTACTCAATAATTTGTAATCATGTTATTTTGGTTATAAAGTAAATGATATTTTATTTTATTTTATTTTATTTTTTACATTAAGGTGGTGATAAAATTTGCTTAAGTATGTAACACAATAGCAATCCCCCCTCCTAATTTGCAACATGCTTTTTTTTTGTTATTTTCACATGGGGTGACAATATTGTGGTTGGGCTAGATCAAAATATAATTTATAATGAAAGTAGAACAACAGGTGATGTAGTTGATAAAGGATGTACATAGTTTGGATTTGCTCAGTTATTCAATGCATGAATTCGAATTGAGAGAATGTACACTATTTGTGTCTTAACCACTAAGCATAGGGATGTTATATGCTACCAAGTTAGAGATTGCTAAATGAAAGATTGAAGTTGGACCAAAGATTAATAAAATATTGATAGAACACAAAACCATAGTTGAATTCCTTAGTGTATTATGCAGTATGTAGCCTACAAAATTGTTTATGCATATTAATTGTTTAAAGTATATAATTTATGTTGTAATGCAATATGTTTTGGACTAATGTTACATTCATTGTGATTTTGTAGTGAAAGATACAAGAAATTAAGAAGAAAATTTATGAATGACAATTATTTTTTATTGAATAGTCAAGTGTTCTCACATACTGACTAAAGTTTTTAATTTACAAAAAGTTTAGAAAACAATATGCGAAAGACTATTTTTTTAATGAGTGGTTAAGTGTTCCCACTAAATGATTAATAATAGTAAATAAAATTCTAAATTTGTAATAAGTTTAGAAGATAATATGCGAATGACTATTTCTTTTTATTAAGCGATCTAGTGTTCTCACCAACTGACTAATTATAATAATAAATAATGTTCTAAATTTACAGTAAGTTTGAAAGACGATATGTAAATGACTATTTCTTTTACTGATTAAAGTATTCTAACAGAGTGACTAACAATAGTAAATAAAGTTTTAAATTGACAATAAGTTTAAAAGGCAATATGCAAATTAATGACTACTTATGTTTATTAAGTAATCAAGTGTTCTCGTAGAGTAATTAATAATAATAAATAAAACTCTAAATTTACATTAAGGGTATTTCTTAATAATTTTAATTTTTATGTTTTTTAAGATTAAATATACCTTATTAACATACTTAATATTATTTTTTTCAATTAAAAAATATCACTAAACTATTGATGCCTTTTTTTTTTCCATTTAACTTGAAAAAATAAATTAAAAGTAGATCTTCGAATTCTATTATGGGTGGTTTTCGTGGGTATTTTGCTAGGCATGATGAAAGGACATGTTGGTTTTTTCAAGCAACAATTTATATCATGTTATAAAAGAAAGTAAATTCAAAATTTATTAATGAGTATTTTTTATATATATAATTTGTAGCATATGTCAATTCTAAATGAGTATTTTTTTTCATGTATTTTATTTCTTTACACTTTGCATGTCAATTCATTTTTAATGAATTCTAAAATTATTAATAATAATTAAATATCATAGTTTTTTTAATTATAATTTTGAAAAATAATTGTGAGTTTAAATTTAAATTTTAATTATAGTTGATATGATTTTATTTATTTATTTTACAATAATGTATTACTTTTTTAATTAAATAGCTATTAAAGCAAATTTAATTACGTGAAAAAACTTGTAGCTCATTAAGTTTTGCAAATATATACATGTTAATCAAATATTTATTATTAAATGGCAATAGATTTTTCAATTACAAACTTTTAATGCCTTATCTTTTTTAAATTTGCTCCTAAAATTTTCATTAAATGAAATCAAATGGCTCCTAAAACTTTTGATTATCAATATTTGAAATGTTAATCATACAAATATATTTTCGTTAGTTTGTTCTTACATAAAATGACTTTTTATGATGCTGGCTTAACAAAAGTTACATTTTGTTATATTTTTTAAATCTCATATAATATTTGGAGAGTTTTTTAACTTTTAAAAGTAATTGTCACTATGTTAGTTGTGTGAATTAAAAAAATTCTAAATGTTTTAATTTTAATATATTTATATAAATAATAAATTAAATTAATTTATTATGTGATCATTTAATTATATATATATTTAAAAAAATTATCATAATTATTTAAAAAAACATTTACCTTGTACAACCCTGCGCATTTGAATTGTAAAAAGTTGATATCTATGTTAGTCTTCACATCATGGATGTTACGCAAGGTAAGTTAATCGTGGAGCTTTTAATGGAGTGGACGGTAACTGTCACAAGCTGTTGTTATATAATTGTCATTAAGTTGTCTCTTGATTTTGAAGTTGTTATAGTATTTTTATAAGTATAGTATTAAGGATGAATTAATAAATATTTGAAATTTTATTATTGTTAATTTTATAATAAATATTTAAAAAATTATTAAATATAATCAATAATTAATGAATGTCTAACAACTCACTTTAGATATTAATATTTAAAAAAATATATATGAATGCCTAAATAATCATCTTTAGTTGTTGTTTTTCATTTTTTCTCTCATATTCTCTTTAGTGCCTTTATGTTTTATTTTAATCAAGGATTTTTAATAAAATGTTTAATTCTCATTTTTATATTTATCTTATTTTTGGTACAACTTTTTATATTTATCTTGATTGTATTGTCATGGTTTGTTCACCACTTTATGTTGTTACCTCCGTTAAAATTGTCCACGTTTAATTTGTTTTATTGTAAGTCTTCAAAGTCATTAATTCATTTTATTTAGTTATAATCATTAAAACATTTGTTTAAAAAATTCAAATAATAGGCAGATTGAACACCCGTGCAATCAATGAGTTATAGATGGAAAAACATTAAATAACAAACTGGTTGGACATATTCCAAAGAAAAGGAAAAAGTTGTAGTGGGCTATAGATATCTTAATGGACTACGTACAAGTGCAGCCATTACCAATATCTGATAGGTTAGCCCTAAGCTAGCCCAAATGAGTTCTTCATAAAGTTAAACCACAGGCCCATTTCCATCCTTCAATTTCTCTGTCTATCTAATTCTCTTTTTGGTTGGAATGTGTCAATTTTGGATATGGTTATTATTACTTATAACTAATAAGAGTATCTCTAGGTGAATTTCTTCTCACATTCCAGCAAAGCCCCGTGGTTTTGATGGGATTATTATTATTATTATTGTAGTAGTAGTAGTTGTTGTTGTTATTATTATCGTGTCATAATCTTTTTTTTTAAAAAAGTTTTGGGCAGTTTTTTTAGTGTATTTTAATGTGAAAGTGGACATATGGTCATGGGTGAGACTGTAAATATTATAGCTAATGGTGTACAGTTGATACTAATTGGTCAGTTTTTTAATGAATATTTGAAAATTATTAGTATGATTATCATCTGCCTCGTTGTCTTAAATCTCATTTGAAGTCAGTAGTCACCCACAGAATAAGTTTCCTAACCCATAATCCTCCCTTCTCTGTTGAGAGCAGGGTTCTCATAAGTTTTCTTCCAGATTCCATTACATAACTGCAGACCTAAGTCTGGTGAGAATATTCTCGTTGACAAATAACAACCTTCAATCACGGAAAACATATTAGAATGACCTAAGTTTCCCCTAATAATTGTCCACTTGCTTTAAAACAATGCATAAACAAATTATTCTGATAAAAGATAAAGAAATGAATGATTCATGAAGCTAGGTTTAATCCAATTATTAAATTAATTACTTGAGCTAATCATCATTAATTAGTCTGCATAGAGCAATGGGAAGGATCCTTTATCTTATTCGAGAAGTAGATAAACTGCTTTCCCCAGAAAGGAAGGAAAAACCAAACTATACAATTGATGGGAGAGTGTGGATGCTTGTCGGGGTGGTTTAGGTGTTATTTTTCTTAGGAAACTGCCCACCATTTTCAAAGAAAAAGACAGTCAATTTTCTGATATTATATTGGCTATCATCCTAGCTGGTGAGAACATCCACTCAAGTCTTGCTCAACTAGAGATCAAGTTTGACAAGAGAGTAATACACACATATTGGTGTCAAATCACGATTTTTTAAAAAATAAAAATTGAATATTTCAGTTTTTAGAAAAAAGCTGAAAACAACTTTTTTCCATAAGCTAGAATTTTTAATTTCTCTAGAAGTGAATTTCTTTCTTGCGAAAAAACCACTTTTTGTTGAATAAAGCTCATCCAAACGTCCAAGCTTCTGCATGAGAGAACCTCATTCTGCTGCAGAATGAGCTAGCAAGAGAGGGCAAGGACCAAGGAATTAATGTTTCAAAAAGCCTTGGAAGATAGGATGCTAGATGTGCTTGAGTAATTCCTAAGAATCTTTCAAACAGCTAGAGACGACTGCTTTCTACTTCAGCAGCGTAGTGTTATTTTACGTGATCAAGCTTAGCTCAGGACACACAAGGAGTAACGTCTTTTATATGATAACAAGTTCTTTGAAATACAAGAAACTTAAGAGTCATTTGGAACTAGGTGTCTGCAGCAGATTATTCTAAGAAGAAGCCAAGGTCCACCTGACACATACATCCTTGCATTCCAGAACGTTATATCTTGCAGAGTCACAGAACAGCAATACTCTCTGGCATTGATTTTGGAGCGAGGCAAAAACTTAGTTGTCATCACGCTCGTGTGTGGTGCCAGAAAGATCTCAAGAAAGCATCCGAATAAATCGCAAATGGATGAGACCGTCCAACCACTTTCCATTTCTGAGGCACAATCATTCTTGACGGCCCCTCTTTGTACCAATACTAGTCACCCTTGTACTTTTGTTTCCAAATCACGGTTCTATTTACAGCTTGTCCATCTATATAGGGAGACGGGTATATCCCCTTCTCATGTGCCATAAGAAGACCAAAAGCTTCAAGACTTCTGAAAAAAGTTTTTTTTAATTAATTAAGGAAAAAAGTTTTATTTATTTAATTATTTTTTTGTGATAAAGGGTTTTGAGAATTTCATCCACATTTTATTTATTATTTATATCAAGAAAGCAACAACCAGAAATTTTATTAGAAGATGCATCAGAATCAGATGAACGAATGCATGATAGGACTAGATAATTATGGATACAACTGGCTCGCTTCATTATTTGTCATACATGGCAGGGAGGACATTAGATGTAGTCCATGAAATGAAAGTGACTATTTTAACATATGCTCCTTTTACATTTTAAGAATATACCATAACAAGAGTGACTATTTTATGGTAAAACTAGGCACACAGAATCACAATTTCAGGTTTCCAAACATTAGAGACATCCATGATTGTTTCAACTTCCAACCACCCAAGCTTTTTCTATGTCTTGTCTTTAGTAAAAACACAAGAAGACAGAGTCACGTTGAAATGTGTAACTCACTCAAAATTAAAAAGGAAATCCCAGAAGCTGCATTGTCCATTGCACTCAAGAGGCTAAAGGTAGACCCGTCCATTTAATATTTCACCAATGATTGGTGATTTGAGCCGGCTTGCAGAACTCAATTATTGATGTCTTCTTTTATTTTTTTACTTAAAATAACCATAACTGATTTCAACCAAGTTTAATCAATTTGAGTACAGACAAGATTAGTTGAATTCGATTATCAAATTTTGAGATTTTGCAGAATTCCAAAACTCGGGTAGCATTAGTCCAATCTTTTCTTCTGTAGCACCAACTGTGAAATGCTTTCCCTTTTCAAACAAGTAAATTGAATAGAAAACAGAGCAGCTGGTATCAGTGAGGCAAAATTTTGGAGCAAATTATGTTCAAATTTCTAACAACAGATTGAAAGTTCTGTACTAGATAACTACAGTTGAACACCTAATTTGAGGCTTAGTTTTTTCTGTCTTTATTTCTGTCCCCGCTTGAACTTTTAGCCAACCAAATACAGAACTCCTTTTGTTGCTTCTTGTACTATTCCCATCCCATACCTTCATGAACCAGACAGAGTAGGGAAGCAGCTCTCAGACCTGGTAAGCCCAGAACGACGAATTTCTCTGTTAGTCTTAGTTGGACTACTTGGTGTGGACCTTAAACCTCTGGGAGAATCCAAACTCCGCCTAAGAATCTGTCTCATAGCTGCTATCAAAAGCACTGTTGGGTTTGGAGGAGGCCCTGAAGTCTTGAACTTTTTGCAGAAGTTCATATGCTTTGTCATTGCTTCTTCTGTGCTAACAAGCCTCTCAGATCTTACAATTTCATCCTTAACAGCTTCAGCACATAACCCACAAACCCATTTGCCATGGTAACGCTCTCGGATTCGTTCTATATAGGCTGGGGTGCACTCTTCAGTTAGCCCACAGCAGTCACAGATAGCAAATTCAACTTCGCTCTGTGCAACTAGTATACTAGCTGCTGATTGAGTTTCTGGTGCCGATATAACCATCGGATCACTGATCATAGTTGCAGACATTGCCAACCACCCTTTGAAGAAACAATAAATACCAAACAAGTTAACATCTTTCTACTAATGATTCTGTAATAGCTTTTCTGTTTGGTTGCCAAGAAAAATGATTGACAAAAGAAAGGAAGACAAACCCTTCAAGGATATGCTTCAACAGAAATATATGGTTTTCACATGGTCAACAAACCCATTAGTAAATGTTTATCATATGAACAAAAACATTTATGGGCTCCTCATTCAAGAAACAATATTGTGTTTCAGTCAATGAAGAAAGAAAGACAGGAAAGACAATTTTCAACCAAGCTCTTCCCCATTTCCAATTTATACTAAAGACTGTTGCTGAATGCAATGAAAGCATGGAACTTTATATAAATAAAACAAGGGAAGGAAACAAGTGCATCACTATCAGGGGAAAAAATATGGGTTGTGATAGAAATGAACAATAAACATGATAAAATTATAAACCCAGTCTAGGCAAACAAATTCAACAGGAAATTGGATGAGGATTACCAGCAGAAGCAGATCAAAATAAATCAAATCGATTCTTTATCTTTCTCTACTTCTGCTTGCTGGGTATTCTTCTCTTCTTATCTCTCTTTCTCCCACTCTCCTTCCTCGATTTTTTCTTCCTCAGTCAACAAAATCTCAGACATGAAAACCATTTCAGAGAAACTTAAGTCCCAATAAACCCCCTTTTGCTTTCTTCAATCTCCTTCCAAGAACAAAACAAGTTTTTTTTTTTTTTTTTGCGAAAGGAGATAACTTTGAAGAAACCCAAATCTTAAATATGAGCAAACATAGATTGCTTTTTGTTTCTCCTCAACGGGATCCTTCACTCGCATATGACAAATATATATATATGAATAGTGGGGAACTACAGAGTGAGAAAGAGAAAGACTATTTAGAGAGAGAGAGAGAAAAATGTAGTAAGAAAAAGAACTTCCGATGATTGAGGCTTTAAGGAGGTGGACTATCGTATAATCCACATGGCAAAAAAAATTCTTCAATGAATATTTGGCCATTGATTATTGGATTGCCAGCTAAGCATTATCATATCGTGAGTCTATTCTTACCGAATGTGGGTTGTTCGGAGGAAAAGTCTATGCAGTTCTTAATATTGTACCTCTAATTAAATATTGATGATTAAAAAATATAATTCTATCTTAATTAGTAACAATTTATTTGTTAATTAAAATTTCATTTTTTTACTAAATTGAAAATATTTAATTAAAAGGAAAAATTAGAAACAACAAAAGAAAGGTAGAAGAATTAAATCTTTATAAGTCCCATTATTATTTTTTTGACCCCATAATTTTTTCTTATTTATATATATATGAAGCTATGCCTAGGTGACATGTGTAAGATACAATCATGTGAGGAAGGTACAATTCCTCATAAAGAAGCTTCTTAATTTGAATTACTGCTTGTTTTATATGTGCCATAACCGGCTGATTAGTACTAATTAGGTCAAAATATCAGATTTTAGAATCGAAAGAGTGGCTTCGTATCCTCATTTGAGAAACTAGACATTTGGGGATGGTAGGTAGAGAAGAAGGGCATACGTTGGAGATGACCAACACAAATGCCCATTGGCTCAATATATATGAATTTTTTTTTTCTCTTGTTTATTAACTTTTTACTATATAATTAACAATAATTGATGCCACAGTTTTAAATTGAGTAAAAGCATTAATGATTACCTTTATCAACTTTGTATTTTTCCCAAGGTAGTTCATTCTTCTTCTTCTTCTTCTGTTTTATAAATTTCAACCATGGTAACATTGGGGAATAATTGGTTTTCAGTCATCTAGATGTAACAATTATAAGGCTCACCAAAAAAAAAGGGAGTTTAAATAATTGAATTTCCTTGTAGAGTAACATATATCACTTATTATAATTGTTAATAATCAACTCTCCAAAATGTTTAAATTGTTAGGTAAAAGTTCATGAATGGTTAATTTTATATCTCTAACACATTCCTCATATAAGAGCTCATTGAGCTTAAAGCATAGATAATGCACAAGCCTACTCTAATTTATTCTAAAATTTAACTTTTTATTTAGAATAATAAAGACGGAAATGATCGAATTCTCCCATGGCAAGGATCCATCCCTCGATCACTTAATTATAAAGACTTTAATACCACTTTAATGACTAACTCTTCAAAAAAAAAAAAAACTCAATAATTTAGTTAATGATTAAGGCATACCCTCATCATGCTTATGGTGTGTGATATTTTATCAGAACGAATCTAGTTCCTCCTAATCACAATCTCAAGCATGTAAATCAATATACTGTATTAGACTTGATTTAAGGAGAGAAGAAGGGAATTTATAATACACTTTACTTTAAGTGAAATCCAAATTAGATTATTATTAACAAATTTAAAATTTAAAATTTTTTAACTCACAAGCAGCTTGACAATAATTCGTAATTTGTTATAAAGAAATATTTTTTAAATTCTCTCATCAATAATTATTCTTTTTCTTTTATATTTTAGAGGATTTAATAAAAAAAAGGAACCACATAAAGAAAAAAGAGGGGGGGGGGGGAGGGAAGAAGAGGCAGAATTATTCTTGTGGCTAATTATTCTCAAGGTTCTCCGTAGCTTATCTAGAGGTATTCTTATTCTGTAGTGTGACAACTCTAAAGTCCAAGCACAAATGCATGCACACATGTAGGACTAAAACCCTAAATAATTTACTTGTCATCCCAAAAGAGTTGGTTTTATTTCTATGAGTTGAAAGATGATCATATGAGTAATAACATAAGAGATGCTAATCATATCAGGGCCAATATGCCAAAGGCGAAATTTTCACGCCTTTAATTATTGGTTGGGTTAGGTTGTTTGCAAACGCAGTGCTTCCTACGCAACCACTGGTTTTGTGGCCCCCACTTCCATTTTCCATTATTGTTAGAAAGATGTCAAAGCTAACACACACAAGGAGAGAGCGAAAAATATACCCTGTTGGCGATTCCTCATGGATCTGATTTCCATTATCAAAAGAAAGCCTCATCCCCACCACGTCGCAGTCAAACTCAAATTGCAGTAGGTTCTGTGCTCAAAAACAAGCAGTAATGAATGGACCAAACATTGCCATGCCAATGAAAGATGTGGTACTGTGTGACTGACATATAATTGATATTGCACTAACCAGCGGTTGTGATAAGGACTCCCACTTCGACACTCTCACACACCCCTTTGCCCCTTGTGCCAAAATGTGTATGTTTGAGGGACAAACCCACCTATGAATTGTTCTAATCCTCCCCTCTCTCTATGCAGCTTTCCTTTTCCACTGCAATATTCGACAAAGCAGCTGCAGATATATGCCATGCTGCTTTTGAGTGCATTAAATTTGTGGTGTGGGAACATGTTGTACAATTCACATGGCCAAGACCCCTAATTCCATGCCAATATACGGCATGTGAACCATGCATCCCTGTTGTCTAGGATTTCAGGTTATTAAATGTATGTATGTTTTCAACACGGCTTATAGTCCATATGTTTCTTCAATTTTTTAACCCTAAACAGACTTTTTAGTGTTTGAATGACCGAATTAAGATGTATTATATGTTTAGTCATAGCATATATGAGATACGAACATTTCAAATGTGTATATATATATATATATATATATATATATATATATATGCATATTAAGTGAGAACACTATTTTATTATGAAAGATGAGAAGAACTAAATTTGACCATTAAATCTTATATGGATGGCTAAGATTAGAAATTATTTAAAGGTCACATGATCACTTAAAAAAATTACATGACTTTATATTTTAATCTTGATCATACATGGGTTATCTAATTGTTAAGATTTACTCCTCTTATTCTTACAATAAATAACTCATCTCACTAGATATGTCCCTTTTATATATATATATATATATATATTAATGGATATGTGCTTGGTTTAGGTCAATTATATACAAACCAATCAATTTACTTTTCAACACGTTCTATAGATAGTTACGATGGCAAATGCAGTCTGTAGTGGCTGATGTAATTGATTAAAGGGGAATTAATTTAATAGTGGTATCATCATGCCTGCGCCTCACACATTTATCATGTGTATTCTTAAATTATTGATCGCATCAAAGAACACCAAAGTGAAAGAGATTAAACCAAGTGGTCATAAATTATTAGTGTATACTTCCACGTTTCTGGTATATGCTTCAGATGTCAATAATGGTTTCTCTTTTTTCTTTCTTTTCAATTATCGAGAGGACTCTAAGATGAAGATTGTATAGAAAGGTTTTGTTCAATTAATTATTTAGAGTAAAATTATTTTTATAATCTTTTTTCGTAGAATATGAATAAAATGTTTTTTAAGCGTACCGCAAACAACAGAACTACATGCTAATAAAGGAGGGAACAAAGCAGTAGGAGAAGAGGCTAAAGTGATAAGAGGGTTTCTAGAACTCTTGCAATTTAAATTAGTACAAGAATTTTATAAAAATATATAAGTACTAAACTTCTGATAAAACACAATAAAAAGTAGTAGATTGAAAAAAGGGTAAAGATAGGAAGAAAACAAGCATCTGGCAGCTAACAGTTGGTCAATCAAAATTTGGAATTGCAGAAAGGACATGGAAAAATAATATCACTGTTTGATAGCTAATTTCTTTGTCGTGAAAGCTCTTCAAAGAAGCTTCGCTTCCGCTCACAAAGTGACAGGCCGATCCTTTATGAAGGGCTATTGTAGGACATGAAGTTGTATATGCTTTTAGTCTTTTCCTCTTCTGTACCCTTTTCCTGTTTGGCGAAAGACGGAGAGAAAGGGAGAGGTTATCATTTCTGGTTGTTTTTCTTTCTTAACAAGAAAGGTCTATATCGTTGGGATGCTTGTTCTAGAGATATCTTATAGGTCTCACGGACTCACAAATTTAGGTTTCTGAAAAACACAAAAAGAAAGAATAAAGAACAGAATTATAAATATGATCATGCAATATTCGTATTATTAGTTGTTGCCTAGTTGGAGCAGAGTTGATTATTAATTACTTTAAAAGATTATAAAAAGTGGCTTGAGAAATAAATTATAGGTACTGATTGATAAAACTGATAGCACTAAAATATCACTGAATAATTGTACAAAAATATATAGCGCTTAAAAATAAAGATTGAAAGTAGAGTATTGGATTATAACAACTAAAATTAATATTATACTATTTTTAATTAATTAAGATGGGTTAGATAACAGAATTATGATTTGAACAAAAAAAAAAATGAAAACCAGAACAAGGCACTAGCTAGTTGATAGATGTAAACCTCTGATCTGATGTGGATCATTGATGAATGCATCATTTATGCATTCTTCTTCAAGAAGAAGATGATCAATCATGCATGTGGGATATAGTAGAGAGGAAGAAAAAGAAGATGATGACGAAAATGGTGGTTGACAGCAGAAGTGATAGGCGGCTGATAGTGATATTTCCTATATGCTTTCATTCATGCATGTGTACAGAGGACTTCCATTTGATGAAGAGATAGAAGAACCGTTTGTTGGTATTTTTATTTTCTCTTTCCAGAATGGAAGCATTAAATGGTAGCATTTATAGTTTATATTTGACCACTACTAGTCCTCTACTGCTATATGCCATCAATTATGAAATGGTTATAAATGCAATGAAGGTGTACATATACGATTATATATTGCATAATAATTGGCAGTAGAGTGTGTTTAGTTACACCAAAAAGTAGTTGAGATAGGGTTTTCTAAATGTAAAATCAGTCTTTATGAGCTCATGAAGAAGTGATGATTACGGGTAGAAATAGGTCAGGCGATTTTACAGGACTTACGACTTAGTTTATTTTTTGCTTACTTTGATTTAGTCTATTTATTAAACAAGTTAGACTTAAATTTTTTTCAAAAGTTTATTTAGCTAAATAGGCCTAGGCTTAGGCCTTTAGAAAAGCCTATTAGGCCTAACAGGTCTGCCTATTTTTTTATTATGATAATATATAATTGAATTTTTATAATACTTATATGATTTAATAGGTATATATATATTAATATAGTTTATTTATTTTATACACAATATAATAA
Source organism: Styphnolobium japonicum (assembly GCA_023212625.1). Lineage (NCBI taxonomy): Eukaryota > Viridiplantae > Streptophyta > Magnoliopsida > Fabales > Fabaceae > Styphnolobium > Styphnolobium japonicum. Next base: position 3,132,938 of record JALBWW010000007.1, on the reverse strand, counting down.
TTTTGTTAAAGGTTGATATATTTAAAATTTATAAAATTTGAGTATGTTAGTTTATTCGAAAGTCTTTATGTAATATAGGCTTTTAAATAGACTTTCAGGTCAGTCCAAACTTTTAAGTTTTTATAAAAAGACCAAGTCAGGTTTAGAAAAAATCCTATGATAAGTAACATGCTAGGCTAAGACTAATGTTTTTTAAAACAGGTTAGACCTATTTAAGGTAAAGTCTAACCTAGCCTAATTTATTTTCACCCTTAGTGATGTTCACAGTACCTATGAATTATTATAATATTTTAGACTTGGTACTTTTCCATAATTAAGTAGTGGTGATAGGTTTATTAAGCACTTTATACAAAATTTAAAGCATTAGTTACTTGGTTAGTAGGCAATTCTATAAATGTAATATCAACGTTGGCCGGAAGTGGACCTTTTCACCATTATGTTAATCAAACCAAATTAATTAGCAGAACCCTTCAAAATTTTGATGTCATCTCATGAGATGGTTACTGCCACTAACTTAGCTTTGATTTGATACCCACCCTTTAGCTCTAACGTGTGCCATTCGTGATCGTGAACATAGTTCATTGGAAATTGAAGTAGGTTTCAAATTATATTTTCATTAGATGTTGATTGGTACTTTAAGTCTCTCTTCTAAACTGTTATAAAAATAGAATTGTTGTTAACCACGGATTATCTAAAGATGGTGCTTTAGTCATGAAAGGGAGAGGCGGAGAAAACACTTTGGAAGTATTCTTGTTTTATAAAATTGTTTTTGGAACAATAATAGAAAATATTTTTTTAAGAATAAAAGAACAAAAAATTTGTTTGGATATATTGTTTTGAGGATTAAAAAAATGAGATAGCTTATTTTATAAAATTATCATTAATGAAAACAATTTTTCTTATGTGTTTGCCATATGTTTCTTCAAATTGTTTTTCAAAACACCTAATAGATGTTTTTTGTTTTTTGTTTTGAGAGTTACACTTTTTACAAAATAATTTTTTAAAATAATTATAAAAAACATTAACTCAAACATATTTTTTTGTTCTATTATTTTAAAAAACAAAAAAACTATTTTAAAAAACGCTTCCAAACATGCCCCCAAATAGATCATTCTTTCTCTTCCTCTTCTTTTTGCTCTTTTGCTTTTTATCATCTGATGCTACCGTGGCTTTGAATTCGTGAATTCTTTTAAATTAAAATTTATTTGCTTGTGACATTAATCAAATTATACTTCAATATATCTACTTTATAGAATTAGTTTTCTTTTAAAAAAATCCAAATATTTTTAGAAGTAATTATGTTAAAATTAACATGCGAGATATCCAAGTTAGCATATACAATTGTAGGTATTATATTAAATATATATGAATGTACAATTTATCTTAAATTTAGTATGCATAATTATTATTAAAATATCATATGATTCAATAATTTAATTGATAAAATTTGTATTTAACAAAAAAAAAGTTATTAAACAAATAAATGTAAAAGACTTATGAAAAAAGTGAGAGGTATAAATGTTGATAATTAGATATAACTCACATATATAACTCTCAATCAAAGTATTAAATTGACATTGTGTAAATCAGGTCAAATTAACTCAACCCACACCACAATTGGGTATCTTACACTTGAGAATTTTTATTCTCTCTGATTTGTACTCTCGAAAGCTGTCAATTATGGACGTTAGACTGCTATGACCACAGTAGCTCTATGTTGCTTTCAAATCCCTATTATAACCCCTTACACAATTATTTTAATTAGAAAAAAGAAAAATAAGATAATATCGTTCTTGTCCATGTTTTAATTAAAAAAATATAAAGAACTCGTAAATCATCAATCTTCTTGAAGCTTGTCTTTATTTTCTGCTCTAGTTCAACCATCTCCACTCTACCTTGTATCCATTTATTTATTTTTACATGATATATTCATTTCTTTCATCACATATAATTACTTTCTATAATTTATAGTTACAAACTAATGGGAATAAAGATGGTTTAATAACTTTTAATTCATATAATATTTTTCTACTTTTACATATTCATTTACAGTACAAATTTTCACTCACAACCTAGTAGGAATAAATTAATGATTATATATAATTGAAGTAGGATAAACAAATTTCTAATCACAATCTTCCAATAAGATTTTGAAATATTACAATTTATAACCATAAACATTCTTCTTGGATCATAATTTTTGTAGGCACCTTTTTTGAACATTCTTCTCAAGCCTCATACATTACTTATAAGTCAACAATAATATTAGTTTCATTGTAACTTTTTATGAATGATTTAAATTCTAAGTATATCTTCACGAGTGGAAAGAGTTCGATCACTTTAAGCATTTTATTTCAAGTTCGATTTTTGGAGCAGTGTATATGGAAAAAACTCAATTGGAAGATGTCCCCGCTTTACGTGCCTGACCGTATCTTATGAGATTAGTCTCTTGACTTCTAAACGAGACAATACCTTGATTTATACAAAAAAAAAAAAAAAAAATTCATTATCCCACTCTCTTCAATGTAAAGTCCACTTGGGAGAGAATATTCTCACGTTTGGAAATAGAAGGTCAAATTAATTACCCAATAATAAATATCAATTGCTTGGAAGTTTCTGTGAGATATTAAATGGCAATGAATTTATGAGGTCCATTTAATCAAAAATTACGAGGCGCGAACTGAAGCTCGTTCTAGCTGACTACGTTGAATCGTTATCGCATTCTATCAGCCTATAATTTTTGTTGCTTAAACAGCCATTCGAGTTTCAATGTTCAAAGAGGCAAGTGGGCTGGGTCACATCTTGAGAATCTTCATAAGTGGCCTTGGTCTAGAAACTTTCAAGATTGAATGGCATGCAATTGTTCATCTGGGTCCAACTCCAACATTACAGTTACTGAATCTTTTAAAAGGACACGATCATGTATGACCCAATCCCACCAAACTCGTAATGATGATAGAAACCAGTACAACTCACAACTCCAAAAGAATTGGCTGCATCATACATGGAGTACATCAATCATTCAATTGCATATAACAGGGATATTGGTTCAGCATCATTCAGATTACAATGAATCAATTTAACCTTTTTCTTTTACCGGTCAGTTTATCACATTATTATTATTTACAGACAACTTGGATTTGGGGAACCATTTACAGTTACTTTTCCCCGACCAACATCAATGTCAAAAGCATCCAGCGATGAGTTGGTTCCATTTGGTTATCAGAGTGAACATCAGTATATTAGGCTGCTGTCATCACGGCGGTTCCGGTTCCTCACTGCAGCATCGCACAAAAACTGCTGTTCCTATGGGACTTAGTTCCGAGATCAATGGGGCAAAAAACACCCAATGCCATGCAGTACGGTACAAACATATGAATCTAATTTTGACTGTCTCTTAAACTACAACACTACCTCTTGTGCTCTATGATCCTTGGTGGATTCTTCCTCCTCAAGTTCTTTAATTAGCCTTTCAATCTGCCTTCTATAAACTGGCATGAAGTGATCACTTATCATGGTCTGTGAAAGTCTAAGTTTACTATATAGAGACCTTGAAGTTAGGAAAATCCCAATCTTAGTCTCATCTGGCTGGCTATTGTCCGAACTTGTAGAGGGTGGGCTACCATTATTTTCACACTCTGCAATATCAGAGTGGAGTGTAACAATATGCATTATCTTTCCCGGGGGGAAAAATCTGTGAACTTCTTTCATTTCTGGTGCAGAGCTCTGGGTTTGCCCATCAGTTACCTCTGCTATGGCTGCTTCTTCTTCCCTTATCTCCTTTACCACATCAGCCTCTTCACTTTCAGATCTGTCGTACAGCTCATGCTCCAGTTGTTGCCACAACTCCACTTCACTCATCTGATCCTCATATCTGTCACGGTCCATCATGTCCTCACTGTCATGGAGATCAACATCCCCCTCAGCATCTGGACTCCTTTCATCAGCACATGAGCATTCAACTTCAGAAGACCACTCTTCTACAGATGAAGATACAGGAAGGTTCATATTCTGAACGGCAGTTGCATTTATCCCCTTCTTGGGAGAACAAAGAAGTGGATCAGAACTTTCTACATTGGCAGAGGCTGAAGATTTAGGGGAACTTCCATCATCTTTGGAGTTTGAATGAACACCCATGGGTCGGCGACGGGGTCCCATGCATGACCAAGAGGAAAGGTTAAGGGTTGGACGTGTCCATGCTGCCTGAGCCATACTCTTGGCCCTCTTCATCACAACCTGCAGTTGTTAAAAATTCAGATCATCGAGTAGAAGCAAACTGAATATAGTTATCAAATAATGATGGTGAAGCAATAACACTTCTTGCTTAATCAGACTGAACACATCAAACCCCAACGTTAGAAGAGAATTAACAAGATCAAAACTTAATTCATCCAAGTTATTCTTATCATCAAATGCATATTGAATAGTACTTACTCTTTTGACAAGTGGATTACAAAACCAATAAATTTTACACGACATAAGGAGGACAACCCAAAAAGATACCAAATTTTTTTTGAAGTTTCAATAGGAGACAAAACATTGTCGTATGATATCTGGTTGTACAAAAGGGAATCGATCTATATAATAGAAGGAAAAAGCACCTGGGTACCATTAGAAACTGGTTGCAAAATTGCCCCAGTCCCAGCAACCTTTGCTCTAGCGGTGGCAATGGATGGGAGGCGAGAACCCAATGCTGAAGCAGAACGATAGACAGTACTGAGTATTCTTGTTTGCTCAATTTGATTCCTCAAGTCATTTACCCATGCTGATGCTGTCACCTGAAAATTGGGGGAACAAATTTAATACACATGTTGCAGAATAGTTAAAATGTAACTTATGAACCACAAACACATTCGTCCTGCAAATAACAACGTAGCAAGTCTAATGGTTTATTCATGCCTCAAGAAGGAAAGAAAACTGAATCGGGTGCATTATGACTTTATATGAAAGACTTTGACTCCATGAGAGAGTAGGAACATTAAGACCACTTTCTAAAATATCCTACAACTCCTTTAATACAAAGTTTTGAGTGTACTTAAAAAAAGTTGATGACCATAAAGGAGACTAACAAATCTATAACTCCTTCCGGTGCCCTGCAGTCCTGTACCCCTGAGCAGCAGGATTAATTACACTCCTCCCCAGCGCATCTCTTACTTGAACTATCACTTCCTGTTTCACTCTTATCAATAAAATAATATTGTCTTCACTTCGTTAACTATTAAAATTTAACCCTAACAAAAAGCCTTGCCCATGGATTATGGCTCCCAATTGATAGAAACCGTCATTGCCAGATCTCACAAATATCGTCAAATATTGACCTATAAATCAAGATTACAAAAAATTTCCCAATACAAGACTGCACTCTTTTTTTTCCCTTTAAAAGTTAAGGATCACAACCTCGGAACGCAAGTCATCTACTGAAGCAGCTGAGAATGTAGGCACCAAATCAGCTCCATTTATTACAGAAGTAATAAAACCACTGCCTGACTCTGCCAATTCCCATGTCATACAAGCAGCTGCATGAGTAACAAGCTGCACCAATTATGGAATAGAGACTCACTGTGCAAACCAATATTAGTACCAAAGTGTTTCAGGATATTACCAAAATATCCTTCAAATTTGAAAACATGCAGAATCATATTTAGGCAATGAATATAGCTTCAGCAACAAAATATATAACAAAGACAGACCTGGAGCAAATGTCACACATGTAGTCAAAGACAGTTCCTTTTGCTCTCTTAATATATACGTTAGAAGTGCCGCTGTGCCCCCACCCAAGGAGTGACCTACAATCTACATAAAAGACCTTCAAAAAAGTAATCCAGAAAACCAGAGAAACATAATACTAAACGACTTGAAGCTTAAGGTCCAATATAGATCGACAAAATCCAGAAAATAGAAAGTAAATAGCCAAACAGCATATTTACAAACTGAATGGTTTCAATAACGTAGAAAACAACTTTCGTTGTCAAACCATAGAATCATCAATTCTCTTATATGATTAACAAAAATAGAAGAAGAAAAAAACAACATGACTACAATCTATAACATCACAACTCACAAGCACTAGCTATGCATGCTTGATCACTAGATAAAAAAAAAATTAAAACAAAATGATATTATCGTCCAACAGGGAAGTGTGTGTTAAAAGGATTATTTAGTCAAAAGAATCCTTGCTTTGTGGAAATGATGCCAACAATAAGTTAAGAGAAAAGGAAGACCATCTGTAACATGAACATCAGCTAATGTCCAACTTTTGCCACGCTTTTGAATGGCATCTTTACCTTAACTTTATAGTCAGGGTAGTGACCAAGTGCTTCAAGGAGACAAGGAGTTGTGAGCTTTGCAATCCATCGAGCAGCTGCAACCATTCCACAATGTGCATAACCTAAAACCAAATCACTAACACCCCGCTCATGAACTACAGTGTGATGAAATGGTACCACGGCTCCAGTAACAGCTGTTAGTGTATCCTTTATACTATGTGTACCACGAATCAATAGAAGAAAGCTTCTCATCTTGTGATCAGCTATTATCGTAAAAGATGGTTTCAAAATCTGCATGACAAATGAACAGACAACTTAACACATATATTGTTCCTACCAAATGAAACACAGCTACTGATATGGCAGCAAGTATTATTTATTCATCTCAGCCATGGCCCTCTACTAGCTCCCTGTACAGCCCCCCCCCCCCCTGTTTTCCTTCTCCAACTCCCAAAACAGGAAAGAAATAGAAAACCCGTCATAGCCACAATTACCACTCCCATTTTTTCTCAGTATAAAACAACATCCTCTGTCACTCCAGCCTTCCATCCTTCCCCAAAAGAATAAGTATGGGAATAGCAATATCAATTAAATAGTCAGTACAGATATTGATTTATTATCAGTTTTTCCTAAAATTTCAAACAAGACTTACTCCTGCTTTCGGTTCCTGATGGAGAACATTCTCTTCAGTGTAGCCAGTTTCTTCTAGAAACAAAGGAAAGGGCTTCTTCGAAAAATGCCAACACAGTGTCAACAAGTTTAAGAGATACTTAAGTTCAGCAGTAATCTCAGATTTCAGCTGTAAACTATCCTTACCACCAAACACACTGTCAACATGATAGTTGCCCTGCAAAGTATAACACAGAGAAACATATAAATTTTGATGTTACGTAAACAAATAAAAAATAAGAAATTTAAAAGAAGGGAAGCATCAAAACCACATACTCCAAAGCCATTCTGCAGGTCAAACACAAAGCTAATGTTCTGTGAATATCAATAGTCTAGTAACTTACATCTGTTTGGATTAGAATTTTGAATTTGATTGGGTATTATAAAGTATAATTACTTTTGAAGTATAATTGTAGGGATATATTTATAAATTACTGGGTCCCACTTGTAAAAATTAATTTTGTAGTATTGCTTGTAGGGGTCCTTTTGGAAAACTACTAGGTCCTATCTCAAAATCAAATTTCAATTTTGTTCACCACAAAAGCTACTCCAGAGTCACTTCCATTAGAATTGACTCCTAATCAATTCTAAAATTCTTAACCAAACAACTACAGTTACTCTAAGAATTGATTTTGGACTGGTAGAAATAGAACAAACATGCCATTAGTATCAAGCTTAAGTATTAAAAAAACAGATACATGATTATTATACTCAAACTACAGTTTAAATATGAAAAACTTAAACTGATGCAAAACCAAGATTACAGAGCAATTTCTTTTCCATTTATGTAAGCAGATATGACTAAATGCAACAGATGTTTTCCAGGGATGTCATGAAATTGATCCATTTTAAAAAATTGATCAGTATATGAATTAAATCAAGAGCAAATATAAAATGTTGCACGGGCCATGTGAAAAATCCTGTGGTTCAATTAGGGATTCATTTTTTTTAAAAAAAAAAAATCCATTCTCCAGGATACCTTAGCTATATTACTCTCCCTGAAAGTAGAAATAGCAAGTATATCATGTAAATCATAAAGTTACAAGAATAAACTAATATGACCATTTGAACATGATAGTGCTTAACAGCAGAAGCTCAAATCTCACAATTTTATAAACTCAATCCACTGCTGTGATGTTGATAAGGCCATGAAATAAAATTACGAATTGCCCATTTAATATGGAAGGATAACTTCAGACTTCAGAGATAATATAAGTTATAACAGTGCCCTCCAAATGTTAGATTATTTCTTCGAAGGCCCTACATTTTTTATTGAGGTTTTATTTTATTGAGATTGTAAGCATTAAATTAGCCTTCCAACCATTCAATTCTAGTTCCGCCATAAAAATATGCACTTGTCTTTCATAATTATACATCCTAGTTACTGACAATATGCTTCAGTAGTTAGTAGTTGTAAACACAACACTCGACATTAGTCCTAATTAGTCATTACCTGTCTCTTCAGAAGAAAGTTGATACCAAATGCCAAATCCCCAATGGGCCATTTCCCAAGTGTCTCCGAATACGTAAACCTGAGAGTCTCTGACAATGTTGATATTGTCTCCAACCATGTAGCAGGGGCTTGGATCAATCTATGAGAAACACGGTCAATACCCAACGGCACATCAGTGTGTGCATCACTGCCATTTTCTGCATCATCCTCATCGGTTATGCGCAAATGCAATTTCCGATTCAATGTATAGTACAAAAGAGCAGCTGCACCTGCTGCAGTAGCCATGGTTACAGTTGCCATGATCTTACTATCCCTATAACTACAAATCCCAGAAGAAGAAAAAACTTCATTAGAAATCGATTCATAACAGAAAACTATGATACAATTTCCCAATATAATCCAACTTCAAACCCTTCATCTTCCGTTCTATCAGTGATCAAGTCAAACGAACCAAAATGGTTCTTCTCATCAACTGGTGCTCAAATTACGATGTACAAAAAAGAACCCAGATAAACAAAAAAATTAAACTTGACGTAAAAATTTTGAGCTTTTCAAGTTTATTCAGAAGGTTCTCTCGTGGGTTGGTCAAATTCGACAATTTCAGTTCGCAATGGCATCCGACCTTCGAACCACGATTGATTCGATTAATCAATAAAAATAAAATCAGCAAACGAATGATAAAATTAATTAATTCAACAAAAAAAATCGCAGGAACCTGAAGAACATGAAGAAACGCTGAAACCCAAAACCCTAAAAATCCCAAAGCAGAGAAGAAGAAAAAAATCTGAGAGAGAAATGAACAAACCTGAAGATAGTGATTTTGGAGGAAATTAAAGGGAAAAAAAAAACTAGCTTGGTTTGGAAGGCATCAGAGATGATACTGAAGCATCTAAGGACAGATCGTTTCAATGTTTATTTCTATTCTGTTCGGAAAAAATAATAATAATAAAAAACCCCTTCCTCAGTTTTCGTTGATTCTGGATGAAGCCATGACAAAACAGTTTATTCTTTATTTACTATTTTTTTTATGGGTTTAAAGGACACGTGGCGTGTGAGAGAAGGAGCAAGGTAGAAGGTGGCTGAGGCTGAAACCGACCTAAAGTGGTTTGACTTTAAATTTTAAGGAAAAGTTAGTTTTTGTTTAGACGAGGAGAGAAAAAGAAAAAAGGAAAAAAAGAGAGAAAATAAATAAAAGTAAAAATTAAGTATTTGGATGAAGAAAAAAATAAAAAATAAAAGAAATGTTAGGTATTGGAGTTATGAAAATAGTATTACATAATTAAAATAGAGTTGAGAAAATAAGAATTAAATACATAAATTTAACGTGAAAAACCTTTAAATAAATCAAGAGAAAAACTACGGGTAAGAATAGAATATTTTCACTATAGAGAAGATGTTACAACTATCTCTCTGGATATCAGGAGAAGACAATGATATTCTCTCTAGAACTAGGAGACTATAACTATCTTTAAATAAATAAGAGAAAACTCTAAAAAGAAAACTTTCAAAAAAAACTATATAATTTTCTCTCTGAAAATGGGATTACTTAGTGATGCACAAATGCATTGCAAAGCTTGCTATTTATAGGAGTGGATCTCCTTTGGTTGCCGAAAATTTCAACCTTGCCAAATTACGGGTGAAGAAAATTTCATCCTTTCATAAATGCACCGAAAGTATAACTCTACCCCATGTAAATATATAAGTAGCAATGTTTGACCTTTCAAAGCCACAAAAAAGGGCTTTATTGCATGTGTTCACAATATCCCACTAAGTCATTTTTGTGAGCTTTCAAAATGTCTTTACATTGTCAATTCTTTGTTGTTTACTTTTTTTATAGACCATAAAAGGATCAACATCATATGAACTTATCAGTATTGATTGCCTTTGTCATGACATATGCTAGGTTGTCTTTAGTGTGAATTTTCTACATATCCACACTTCTTTCCTTCCCTACTTCTCGAACAAAATGATATTGAACTCCAATATGCTTTGTCCTTAAATGAAATGATGGATTCCTTACAATGTGCAAGGTACTCTAACTGTCACAAAACACAATAATCTTATGTTGCTTGTGCCCGAGTTCTTCCATTAACCTTTGAATCCAAATTGCTTCCTTGCATGCTTGCATAGTTGTCATATATTCAGCTTTCTGTAGTAGATAAAGCTACAATAGTCTATAACTTAGATATCCAGCTTACTGCACCTCCTGCAAGTGTAAACACATATATAGTAGTAGATTTCCTTTTATCAGGATCACCTGCAAAATCTGAATCGACATATCCTTTGATAGTAAATTATGATCCTCCAAAACATAATGCAACATCTGAAAAAGCCAAACCTTCCTATCTTTTTTGTTTCGGTCAATTGCATCATTAAAATCTTACTTGTTGGCCCCAAGTCCTTCATGTTAAACTCCATAGCCAACTGTGCCTTCAATTCTTGGATTCAATCTTTGTTGGGGCCTGCTACCAACATGTCATCCACATACAACAATTTGATGAAATTATTGTTACTAAACCTCTTGTAGTATGTACAATGGTCTGAACTAAGTCTGTTGTATCCAAGGCTCATAATGAAAAAAATCAAATCTCTTGTACTAGCATCTCAGCACCTGTTTGAAACCATACAGAGATTTGGTCAACCTGCAAACTAAGTTCTCCTTGCTTGTTGTGAACATCGTATTTTGTCCGAGCCACCTAAAAAATTTTTTTAATTAATTAGCTGGCTAATTAATTACAAAATACAAAAAATATAAAAATTCAAAAAAACAGAAAAACAAAAACAAAAAAAGAGAAAAAAAATACAATAGAAATAAATTAATTCCAAAAATTAATATATATATATATATATAAATTAAAAAAAAGAAATTTTTTTTAATTAACATTAACGGAAAATGTATGAGAAAATCAAATACGAAAAAAACAAATAAAATAAATAAATAAAAAGGGAATAAAAATGAGAAAGATGAAAAGCGGTCCAAGCCCAAGCCCAAGTCTGATCTATCAACCCAATCCAACCCATTCTGGACCTAAATCCCCTTTCTCTCAGCCCATCACCATCCATGCCAAAAAAAACAACCTAGACCCATTTGGTCCTAACCCCAAATCCAAGCCTAAGGCTCCTAACCTGAACCGGACCTGACCCAATTCTTATTCCTCTATTCCCCTTTCCTTCTGCTCCCAAACCCAAATCTCTTTCCTTTCCTTGTTGCCCATCACACCATGCCGCCCCTTCGCCTAGCCATGCCCAACCACCACCCTCCATTACCCGGTACCTCTTGCTCGCTTCCTATACTCCATTACCCGTCCTCACCTCTGCACCTTACGATCCACTCTCTGCCTAGCACCAAACCATCGTATACCCTGCTCCACTCCGTGTCTCACGGACCCCGTACCTATCTTGTGCTTTTGGTCAAGTCCGTGCAACAAGGATAGCTGTTGGGGACGACGAGGTCGAAATTCTTGTCGTGTGAAGGACGTTTACCCTCTACCCACGATCTTCAATGGACCATCAGGGGATCATTCCATCTTTTCCTTTTCTTTTTATTTATTTATTAGTTTTTAGGGTTTTGAATTTGTATAAATAGGGCCTTAGGGTTTTGTATGAGGGGACTTTGGCTGGTTTTTATTTCTCTGAGTAATTCCAAGGGGAACGAGCAGAGGCTTGGAGAGAAAATTTTAAGGGAAAAAATTTCTTTTGGGGATTGCCAGTAGTTCCGAGGGAGATTCTAAGAAGAAGTTAGCAAGTTTTGGATCGTTGAGGAATTACACAGCGAAATCATTTAGGATATCTGAGCTCATTTTTGGTAATTTTTCTTATCATATGTATTAATTTTCTTTTTGAATAGATGTTTGGATTTTGTTATAGTCACTTGGTTCTAATTGTAACATAATGAGCAAACATGATACTGGATTGGAACCTGATCTTTTTTTTTTAATTTTATATGGTGACACTAATGTAGTATACTAAGCTAAGATTTGTTTTGTTTTTTTTTTTTCTCTTTTGTGTTATGAAATAAATGATGATTTATATGTGCAAATCAGCTGTATAACTTGTGTTTAACCACTGTTGCTGCAATAAGTCTCAATGTATTTTTTTTTTGAAAAAATTAGTCCTGATATTCAATTGTTTCCTGGTAGGCCTATATTTTGTTGGTTTCTGGGGCCATTTACATCTCTTAGTAAGGTCACTTAGGTACGAATGGATCTGGTATTCAAATCTTTTTCTGAGTGTGATGATTGAAGATTCATAGATGTGGTTTGTTATGATTAATAAGCATATTTTCATAATTAAAAGGTCTTTAAAATTGAATTTGCATTTCTATCAAAATGTAAAGACTGTCATGTAGTTTGATTTATTGCATGAACTAAAAGGCATGTGTCCCTATCTAGTTGATGTTTGTAATCTATTTATGTGGTTCTATTTTGGTTACTCTTTGAAAGATATAGATTGTTTCTTGTCAGTGTGATAAGTTAATTTGAGGCAGTAGATGGTTTCATTGTGTCACTGTCACCTTTTATAGCCTTGTGATTATTGAGCTGATTTGGAAATTAGGTGGAGAAATTATAAGAGCACGTCACCTTATCTTTGAAATCTGGGTTAGTTTGGTTTGAAATGCCCTGCTTGTGTATCACAAATGTATAAGTAGTAAATGGATGTTTCCTCTGTTTTTGTTCAATTCTAAAGTACTTGTTTGCTCCCATACAATGTTAAATCCACTATGCTGGTAACTTGAATGGATACTATGAGGCTCTAACCGTGTGTTATTGTTTGTTTAAACTAAAATGTTGTGTGAATGCTTGGTTGCTTAAAGTTATGTTCTATCATGAGTAAGAAAAAATCTAAACAGAATCCTATAAATGTTGTGGTTTTATGTGAAGTTGGGTCTAGGATTCATGATATGAATTGGAAGGATTAAATACTTGTTCACATGTTGGATTTCGAATCCTGTCATTGAAATGAAATTGGACTGCCTAGCTTTAGTTAAGTAGATGACAGGTTTATGAGTATATGTTGTTGTACCCATTGTTTACGTTGCACATAACAAAATTGAGAATTTGAAACTGTTTGGCATAGATATGGTTACCCATTCTTACTGTTGAAAGTTTTGTTCCTTTTTAGGCTAGTCAACTCATTTGCTTAATGTTATTGGTCTTATGTTAATGCTGGTTGATAGGTTAATGTGGATGGTGTTAACTTGTGTTTTTTAGGAAATCTGTAGGTTGCCTATAATGTGGACAGGGTCTTAGAAGTTGGTTTGTTAATTTTCTTATTGGGTCCAAGTTCTGTTTTAAAGTTCAAATTTGAAATCATGTCTTTAGGGACTCATGGGTAATCTCATCCTGGTTGCATGTTTATGTTGAAATTTGTGTTTATTTCATGGTTTGTTTTTATGTCAATGATTTAATCATGGGTATGCTGGATGGAGGGTTTGAGTCTTGGTTCTTTTGAACTGTGTTTGAAGCTTCCGTGATTTGGACTGAGTTTGGTTTGCTGTTTGGGCTTACTCACAGGTCCAATTTTGAGGTTTAGTTTTCGTTTTCCTGTGAATGGTTCATGGAAATTGAGAGTTCATTTTTGTAATATGTCATCTGTAGTTTTGTTTGGATTCTCCTGGGAATTTGAGGATGTTTACTTGTACTTATACCAAATTAGTGGCCTTGAGATGAACATAATTTTGTTGATGATGGTTCAAAATTTTGAATAAAGGAACCTCATGCATATTGGTTTCTAGTGTTGTTAGCATGTGCGCTGTATTATGTTAGAAGTAGTCTCTGATTATTCCAATCTCTGATTGTGGTGTTTTCTCGAGTTTCAAAGGATAAGAGTATGGTTCTTGAATCTGTCTGTGTGCACATAAGCATCTAATTCCGTGGAAAATAGAGGAACAAGGTTTTGGTTTTGACAGAATAAAAATCTGATTAAGCGCGGCTATCTTGTAGCATGGGTTTTCTTTTGTTGAGTTTTGGGCCCTTTGGTCGTGGACTAATCTCCTTGACTTGCCGATTGCTTCCAAAATTGAATGAATAAAATGAGGTTTTCATCAATGTAAAATAAAGGGACGTAAGGCTGTAAGGACGTTCAATTATTTATTTTATTTATTTTTATTTTTGCATTATTTATCGTGCTTTAACATTCATACTTCGATCACCTTGTTATTGTTGATCAAGGTAAATATTTATGACATTGACGTTTGATGAAAAAGGAAAAAAGGAAAACATTTTTTACAACCCCTTGTTATTTGTCATTTTATTTTGACATTAATTATGATATAAGATTTCTAATGACATGATAATTAAAAATATGTCCCGACAGTGACATTTTTTAATTTCCTTGAGGTAAGGAAATTTTTTATAGTTTTGTCGGGAGCGTTGGCGGAGTTATAAACAATTTCTTACAAAATCTTATTTCATGGTTAATTTTACTAATTTATTACTTTATCAACTGACTCATTTCAAAATTAATTTGTGGAATAAGGTTCCAATGATAGGATATTTAAAATTAACTGCGACGGTAGTGACATTTTAATTTCCTTGAGGTGAGGATAATTTTTATAGTTTTGTCAGGAGCACTGACGAGGTCATAAATAATATCGAATAAAAGTAATATTCTATTATTAATTTTGTTGTGATTTAATTTGCCTTTTTTATCGCATTTGTTTCTCAACAAAAACCACATTAGTGTTCTTCCTTATCTTTTTCACGTCATTCATAATTTGAAACATTAATTTTTCAGGCCGTAATTAAACCGGCCGATGAAAGAAATTGGGAGAGGATTGAGAATCTGACCAATTAAACTCTTCCCGATATTCTTGAGGCATTTATATCAGATTTTTACTAAGAGGGCTGGCGGTGTCTGATTCCCAAAATAACAATAAAATAAAATAATTTTTAAATAAAATAATAAAATAACACTAAATAACTGTGAACAATTCACCCACCCCGCACTTGGTGATAATGGTGAATTAAAAATGGAAAAACCTTTTGCGAAAACCATTTCAAAAATATTTTTCATTATGAAATCTACTTTTAAGAATCTTTCCTTTCGAAAATATACGTTTTCTTGAAAATAAATTTTTTTAATTCACCACATTCACCCTTGTTAAGTGGCGAACTCATCATTTGTTCCTCAACAATGGCTTTTGAGCCACCTATTCCCTGTCTTGGTCATTTATCCTCTTTGATAAATTGCCTGACAAAATGGGACATTAAAAATAACAAATAAAAATATTTTGTTTCAAATAATAAATGACCAACGCAATTAACTTTGTAAATAACTTTAGATTAAATAGGTAACCATTCTCCAAATGAATGGTGTAGAGTGTTAATACCTTCCTTACTCGTAATCAAATCCCCAAACTCAAACTCTGGTACGCAAATTCTCTCTTTAGGTGTCCAATCACACCATTCCATTTTTTAAAAGAAAAATCGAGTAGTGGCGACTCCCAAAACCTTTCATTTCATTTCTCTTTAACCCTTTTTGTGAGGTTGCCTGATTTCGCAATGATTGCTTTTCCCCTCGGGGACAGTTGCAACACATGTTTCAGCAAAACCTTCTAGTTTGAGCATATAAATTTATGCTTTAAGTTCTCCATGAAGAAATGTAATTTTTGCATCCAACTGCTCAAGATGTAAGTCAAACGTAGCACACATAGCTAGGACTACTCTGACTATTGTAAGTCGAACCACTGGAGAAAATATCTCATTGAAATCAATGCATTCTTTCTGAGCATATCCTTTTACAACCAATCTAGCACGATATCGTTCTACTTGATCATTGCTATCCCGTTTGATCTTGAAGACCCATTTGTTACCAATGGCTTTTCTGCCATATGGTAATTTCACTAGTTCCTATGTTTTGTTTTTGTGAAGAGCTTCAATTTCTTCCTGCATTACTATCATCCACAGAGAAGCATCTGGGCTACTAGTAGCTTCATGAAAAGTTGACAGCTCTCCATCCTCTGGTAAAAGACAGTATGCAACATTACTCTCCGTAACATACTTCGTGTGCCAATTTGGCAGCCTTCTCTCATGAGTTGACCGTCGAACTTTTACAGTCTCAGACTCAATTAGTTTTGGTACCTCATTGCTCTAGTGTTGCTTCAGTAGAATCTATTGGATTATTTTCCATGGATACCTTAGTAGTCTATATACCTTCTTTTAATGTGTTATCATTTTCATCTTTCCGGTGTAATTGATCTTCTGCAAAGATCATATCCCTGCTGACAATAACCTTGCGGGCAGTAGGTTTCCACAGGCGATACCTCTTCACTCCGTTAGCATAACCCAAGAACATACACCTCCTGGATTTCAAATCCAATTTTGTTCTTTCTTGGGTGTTGTACATCACGTACACAGAACATCCAAATATATGTAAATTAGAGTAATTTGCTGGTTTACTAGTCCACATCTCCATCCATGTCTTTAACTCAATTGTCGTTTGTGGCGATCGATTTATCACATGACAGGCGATATTTGCTGCTTCTGCCTAAAAAGAGTTGGGCTAACCTGTAGTCTTCAACATAGCTCTCATCTTTTCTACAAGAGTTCTGTTCATCCGCTTTGCCACCGGATTTTGTAGAGGCGTGTATGTGATTGTGAACTATCTTTTGATACCTTCTTACTTACAAAGAGCAAGAAACTCGCCACCTATATACTTCATTCCATTACCTATCCTCAAGCACTTGATCTTCTGCCCAGATTCAAGTTCTACTTGTGCTTTGAAGTCTTTGAATATTGGAAACACATCAATTTCTTCTTGATTGGGTAAACCCATAATCTCCTGGAGTGGTCATCAATGAATGATACAAAATACATTGCTCGTCTTAGGGATATTTCCGATGATTCCCATACATTAAAATGGATTAAGTCTAGTATGTGTTTACTCCAAGCATTGAATCTTTTAAACTTCAATTTATGTTGCTTACTTGTACACAATGCTCACAGAAAGATAGATTAACTTATTTGAGCACAGGAAGCAGCTTTTTATCGAAGAGAATCTTCAAACCTCGTTCTGACATTCTGACATGTGGCATAGTTTGAGATGCCACATCATCGTTGATTATTCTCCCTTGCTGGTTGATGCGACACGCGCATCAGCTTCCTGTAGTGTTTCTCTTTTAAGCATGAATAAATTCGCTGTGATTTTTTCTGCCTTCATAACTACAAGCGCACCTCTGACAATTTTCAAGATCCCATTTTCAACATAGGTCTTACATCTAAGGCTATCTATTTGTCTCAAAGACAATAGATTCTTCCTCAAGCCCATCACATGTCGAACCTCCTGAATTGTGCGAATAATACCATCAAACATCTTTATTTTGATAATATCAATACCAACGATCTCTAAAGCATGATCATCTCTCATGTGTATTGAACCTCTAGAAATTGGAGGTTCTGGAGGTGTCATGTTGAAGTCATGGCACCATTCTCTTCTTGAAGTCATGTGCCATGTTGCTCCCGAGTTTAGTAATCAGACATCAGAGAATTGTTTTTTGCCTGCAACTGTCATTGTTGCCTCACTGTATAAAACTTTACCATTATCAGGGGTGCTTACCATATTCCCTTGAGCTTTTGATGGCTCAAAGTCTTCATTCTTCTTCATATGCCAACAATCCTTCTTCAAGTGCTCTCTCATGCCATAATTGTAGCATGAGATTTCTCTTCATTCGTGATTTTGATATACCGTGGTTGTTACTTTCACTAGATCCATGTTCCGTTGACCTCCATCTCATCATTGTCAAAGTTTCCGCTTGCTGTGAACTTGCCTGTCTGTCTTCTTTGTTCTTGCGCCTGATTTCTTCTTCCAAAACAGCAGTTGCAATTTCATTGAAAACTAAATTGTCTTTGTTGTTCGTTAGATTGATGATGAGTTGATCAAACGAGTCTGATAGACTTTGAAGTAGAATCTCAGCACGTTTATCTGTCTCTACTTTGTAACCCGTTGATGTGAGTTGCAAAAATAGAGTATTCAAGGTATTGATATGGTCAGTCATTGATGTGGATTCCGTCATTTGAAGAGTATAAAGTTTCCTTTTTAAAAGGATCTTATTGTGAAGTGACTTGGCCTCATACAATCTGATGAGTGCATCCCAAATCTCTTTTGTCGTCTTCTTTTCTACAACGCTTGGCAATACCGAATCTGCTATAACTAGATGTAAATTTCCAACAATAGTATCATCCATCTCCTTTTACTTCTCATCAGTTATTTCTAACAGTCTGTCATCAATTGCTAGTAAGCAATTGTCCTTCCTCAAAATTGTTCTTATCTTTAGTTTCCATAAGGAGAAATTACTCTCATTAAACTTCTCAATCTTGAATTTTGCTACCATAGTATTGATAATGATCTATTTCTTAATTGAACCGAGTTACTCTATTGCACTGTGAATTGTATAGTATACGTGAACAATATTGTATATATATCGTATCGGGTCAATCCTCTTGTACGTTAACAATACTGCAAAAGTATACAACCACATGTGTGAATAGTAACTGTGAACAGTAACCGCAACGTAAATAGTAACCTCTAACCAAGTGTTCTGATACCATTGTTAGGTACCAGAATTATGGAAATAGTATCACACAACTAAAATAGAGTTGAGAAAATATGAACTAAACACACAAATTTAACGTGGAAAACCCTTAAACAAATCAAGGGAAAAACCATGAGTAAGAGTAGAATATTTTTACTATGAGGAAGATGTTACAACTATTTCTCTGGATACAAAGAGAGAACAATGACACTCTCTTAAAAACTAAGAGACTATAATTCTCTCTAAATAAATAAGAGAAAACTCTAAAAAAAAAACTTTCAGAAGAAACTATATATTATTCTCTCTAAAAATGGGATTACTCGGTGATGCACAAATGCATTGCGAAGCCTGCTATTTATAGAATTGGATCTTCTTTGGTTGCAGAAAATTTCAACATCGTCGAATTATGGGTGAAGAAAATTTCATCCCTTCATAAATGTACCGAAAGTATAACTCTGCCTCATGTAAATATATAAGTAGCAATGTTTGACTTTTCAAAGCAACAAAAAATGGCTTTACAGCATGTGTTCTCAAGAAAGAAATAAAATTAAGAAGTGAGCTGGAGGATGCGTACTTAGCATTCCTAACTTAAGATGAGCAATACAATCTATCACAAAGACAATTATAAAATACAAATCATGTCATAATCACATCGGCCAACAAGTAGAAAATATAAAATTGAATGATGAATGAGAACTAGTAATAACTGAAGTGCATAGCTCCTAGAAGTCTTTGACCTATCTTTAGGCTCCTTAAACTTCTTCTAG
This sequence comes from Styphnolobium japonicum, assembly GCA_023212625.1. Taxonomy (NCBI): domain Eukaryota; kingdom Viridiplantae; phylum Streptophyta; class Magnoliopsida; order Fabales; family Fabaceae; genus Styphnolobium; species Styphnolobium japonicum. The sequence goes on along the minus strand of JALBWW010000007.1, from coordinate 3,113,252 downwards.
CATCTTCACAGCACTCGTTCCAAACAAATTGAGGCTTTTTAGGCCACAAAACAACATTACAATAGAGAAAAGCTTAACCACCATAAAAATGGCAGAAGCAAACAAAATCAAAGTTTAACCACCATGGCAAGGCAGAAGCTAAAATTAAAGTCACACCAAGGCTGAACAAAGATTAACGAAAAAAATTGAACCAATAGCATTCTTCAATACACTTAATACCAAAATCAAATCCAACTCATTAATTGCATTTCCATCCAAACTTGGTAGATTCCATCAAAACCTCAAAGTGTTGAAGAAATCGGGACTGAACTAAACATGTGATCAGGATCTCCAAATTCTCTAGCCAAACCGACGAGTTACGTTGATCGATAATGTAATGATGAAGATCATAAACAAGATTCTCATAAAACAAGGTTCACATATTTGTCTTTGACCTTGTTCATCACATCCAGCAACCTGATAACATTAACAAAAGCAAGAATGTTCAAGAAGAAACCTCTTCCAATTTTGCAGTCTTGGAATACAATTTCACGCCATTAATTCGAAAAGAATCACATCATGATATATATGATTAAATGAGCATGTTCTTTATCAACAATTGCAAAGGAGTCCAAAGAGGATGGTGTCAATTGATTTCACAAAGTCTACATCCAATTGAATGGATTTCACAAAGTCTATCTAATTGCAACGTCTTTGATGGATGGCAAACGAACCAACGAAGGTTGTGCCAGATGATTCCTAACGCAACACGAACACGATGCCAAACCGAAAAGGAAAATCACGAATCCACATCAAATGCATCGGATCTACGATTGAAAGGATGAAGTAGATTGATTGATGGCAGAGAAACCTAGAGAGAGAAAGAGTGGTAGAGAAATTTTCTCGGGAAAAACAAGGAGTGAATTTTTGGAGAGAAAAAAAAGTTCTGAGTTTTGCGGAACTCAATGCAGCAGAAATGGAGAAATTTTTTTTTAGGGTGGGTACCATGGAAACTCCAATACCATGTTAAGAAACATGGCTCAGATGAGAGAAAATTAAGAAAATGTGAAAATGAAATTGATTGAACGAGAAAGTTGTGTGTAAATTGTATACAATGGTGACTATATATAGCCTTGGGGATGTAACTAACTATATAATTAATTATACCTAATTAACTAATCACTAACTAATTACTATATCTAGTAACAAGAAAAATTCTCCTTCTTTGAGTGCACCTCAAACTTCCAACACCCACTTTCTTGATTCCGCTAGCTCAGCAAGCATCAATTCAGCAATATGGTGGGTGTCATTGTTACGAGGATTAGAGATGTCGCTGCTAGTCTCCTATTTTGGTGAAGGCATTTTCTTCCTGTGTTTGTTGCTTTTGTTTATGTGAAGGGGAAATTTATAGGAATTATATGTTGGGTTATGTTTTCTAATTGCAGAGAGGAAAACAGGGATCCTTGGTCGTTAAGTACTTAATAGGAATTTTATTTCGTCCGAGTACTAGCAAAGCAACAAATATTGACAACAGAAACAAAGAAGAGGAAGATAGTTTAGAGTCAGGGAAGTAGAAGTGTAGAACAGTGTCCTTGTTTTCAACATCTGCGTTCACATCTGCCACTACACACCAGTAATTGGACTTCTTTTCTTGACAATTATTGAGAACATGGGTGCCCCATATATCATCTTTTCACTTCATTAGAGAACGTAGGAATGGAATTGGCTTACAGATGCAGAAGTGAGCAAACATACAAGTAATTTTTTGCCTTCTAAAAAAAAAATCGAACCGAATTTGATGATTAAGTTCAGTTCTCCGGTTCACTCCATGTATTATAATGAATAGGACCATATTTCATTAACATTTTTGCATTATGTTTTGATAAACAATTCAAATAAAAATAAAACAATTGTTAAATCTTAAATTTATTGATCAGAGATCTTACCCCTTAATTTTATGCTTATAGGTTAATGCCGTAAACATTACACTAAAATTGTAATTTTTTGAAGAAAACGAAGAAAAAATTGTGAATAATTTATTTTTCATACAAATAATTTAATCTGTAGAAAATCATAATACAATCTGTCAAAAAATAGTTTTTTTTTTTCTAAATATTGTATTTTTTTTAGAGAATCACATAAAATATATTAATTTAATGAGAAATATATCATAGAAGAAGGAAGTAAATAATGCTTTTTTAAAATTAAAACAGTGCTGATTTACACTCCTATTTCCCAAACAAAAGGAAAAGTGACTCTTTAATTGTAATCCTATCAATCATCGAGCGTAGTTCGACTTGGATTTTTTTTTTATACATTTTATACTTTTTCCTTACATAAGTTCACTTGATTTTTTTCTGCGAATATAGTACTCTAAAAATACATTAAAATTTATTGTTTAGGTAACTTTTTTTTAAATAAAAAACATGCACTTAGCGTTATTATAGTACTATTTGTTTTCAGTTTAACTTAATATCTATATTCAATTGCGTACACATTTCAACTAATACAGTCAAGCTTAGGTGACAACAAAGGATCAAAATCCTCAAAGAGCGTGATACAATTTTTGAGTAAATAACAAGAATAACCGTTGGTACAAAAATAAATTATATAAATTTGATAAAATATAATATAAATTTATCGAAATTTACTCCCTTAAAAATTTCAAATCGTGAGCACAACTACCTCAATTTTTTTATCTATAGTATTTTTTAATTATACGATCATGATATTTTCAGTTAAATCTCGATCTCCTGAACTTTATTTTTTATTGAATTCATTTTGTTGTCGCCTTCTAAAACAATAAAATTTTGGAGTAGCATGTTAGTATAATAATTCAGGATTTGTACTTTCTAAAGAAGGACACATTTAAAAAAATAAAGTGTAAAATTATAATTGTTGATGAAAAATTTTAAATTTTAAAATTTTATAAAATATAAATATTTGCATAACAAATTATAAAAATATACTAATTTATTCTCTTAATTTTTTTTATCAACACTTATAATTTTATACTTTACTTTTTAAATTATACTATTCACATTAGATAATCCTAATCGGATAATTCATATGCATCGTCGACATTTTCCCCCTTATTGAGACGACTAACAATTTCATGCTAAGCTAAACAGGGGTATGAGAAGAAGAGTACCGTAAGTCTTGAGTGATTCATCATAGAGAATAAGAGCATATAAAATAATTATACAAAAAAAATTTATTTAGAAGGTAATGAAAATACAGTACACACAGGATGCTGGCAGCATTTGAGAACCCAATGTCGTGTTTTTGGTAACACCTATCTTTAACCATCCCAATTTTTATGTACGGTTTCACATGGTTGAATTTAAATCCAAAAAAATAAATTCAAAAGGCCATTGTATTTGGTAAGGCGGAATGAGTTTAGCTGAGTGGCTTCTCAAGAAAAGTTGAGCTCATTTTTTTAATAATCTCTACTAACTTTAAGGTCACAAATTATTCGAATTTAATGAGTTAATATTAAATATAGCATTAATTAAACTTTTTATGTGTAATGAGTTATGTAAAAGGTTTTAATTTTAATGTACTGTTAATGTAAAAAAATTTATACTGTCATTTAATCATGTACTGACACATCATTAAAAGTGTTAGACTTTTAAAGTAATTGTTATAATAATCAAACTCTTTTAATTAGTTGATAATACATGATTAAATAAAAGTATAAAAAAAATTTATACTGACAATATATTAAAATTAAACTCTATGCAAAATTCAATCAAATTTATTTATTTTTACATACATTTAGTTAAAAAATTAATTTAGTCAATCTAAAATTTAAATTAAATTTTAATATATATTAAATTATTATTATTATTATTTGTAAAAATAACTATATATATATATATATTAAGTTAACTTATGAGTTAATAAATTAAATATATAAAAGCTTAAGCCCTAAAAAATTAATTTATTGAGTTGTTAATAAATTAAAACATGAACATATCCACAACACAACTCATTTTCAATCATAATATTTGGTGAGACTTTTTCTCTGTGACACTATGAACACAATTTAAAGTTAGAGATTGTTTCGATGTGTATATTTATTAATTAGTTATCAAACATTTATTAATTTTCAGTTATATTTTATAAACTCCAAGTATTTATTATAGAAATAGTAATTAATAAATATTTAATTAATTATTTAAGATAGCTATACTTGAAAAAATAAATTGTTATATATTAGCAACCCCTTTAAAAGCTTTTCCCTCATATTCATGGGTATTCTGGAGTGTATATGGACCATCCATACTTGGTGAGGTGATGGATCCTCCTTGACAAATTAGAAGAAGGCTTTGGGTCCTTCTCGAATGTTGTCACATTATCATTCAGTCCAAAAAGGTCATTTTTGGTGGCAAAGCAAAATCACACGCGTCTCGAATATAAACGCCATGTTGAATGCGAAGGAACAGGAAAGGATGAGATGAAAATTAACCCCAAGAATGTATGTATCTAGCATCGTTGTCTAGATACAAGCACAACTACAATATCATCTATGCAGAAATTAAATTTTCTTTTTTTTTTCTTTTTCTCTAAAAAAAATATTGACAATTTAATTTTAAAAATTTACAATTTAAAAAGAAATTATTATCAATTAAAGTTTTTACTGTATTATCAGTATTTAAGTAACAAAAAAAAAAGACAAAAAAATTTAATCATGTATGCCTGACCTTCATCATATATATATATATATATATAGACTAGTATTATTATTTTCTTTTAGAATAATGTTAATAGAGTAATTGCATATTAAAAAACTTTAAATCTTTTTTACTCTTTTATTGTTTTCAATTTCTTCTCAATTAATTGCTCACATTGTTTTCAATCTCTTTTAATTGTTCTCAATTAATTATTTAAAAATATATATCTATTAGTTAATAATAATTTTTTTAATTAACAATTTTTTGCTGACTTGTCAATAATTAATTAAAAAGTCAAGATTGAAGATAGAAAACTGATTTAGAAGATTTAATTCCATTAAAAACACGTTTAATGTATGGAATTATTAAATTACATATTGATTTGTATGTCAATGTAATAATGTGATTTTGTATAAATTTAAAAGTGAATTTGGTAATGTGAAAAAAGAATTGCTATCTTCTTCATTTCAAGTTGGAAACAGTAAACCAGATAACCGTTCTTTTACTAGATTTGAAATATTGTAAATATTTGTTTAAAATAATTATAGAGACCTATTTTGATAATTTACTTCTGTCACTTGCTAGCTAATAGTAAATGTATATTTTCAGGTTGATATATTGTTGTGTTTTTGTTGGTTTCGAAGAATAACATCTACGTGAAGTACCAGTTTTGTCATCATGGAACAAATATCAAAACACAATGTCGTAGTGAAAGAATCAAACAAAGTGAATCTTTTATTAGTTATTGATTATATTAGTTTTAATAACCAGTAACATTATTTAAGGAACATTTAATATTTCTCAGTAAAATATTTAAAATATTAAATGAAGAAAATATTAAATATTTTTAGGATTTTTAAGATATTAAATGATCTACTTTTTCATTTAATATTTTCTACTTCAATTCCTTAATCAATACTCTAAAGATACTCATTAGCAAAAGCCTTATATAATTTAATAAACTTTGATATATTTATTGTGAAAATAATGGTCAATAAATATTTCACTGCACTCCATGAATACTATATCAATAAGGGTATCATAGAATGTCTACTAGCTGAAGCCGTGCTTATGTGTTCAACAGAATCAACACACCATCAATCATCAGAACAACGTACGGTGAGCCAAACAGTAGGATAACGGAGCTTCTCTTGAAATTGAAAAATATCTTTTGAAAACTATGGTGTTAGGTATTATCTGCTTGCTCACCAAAAAAAAAAAAGGTATCATCTGCTTGCTCACCAAAATAAAAAAGGTATCATCTGCTTGCTCACCAAAAAAAAAAAAGGTATCATCTGCTTCCTCGGGAAATCCATCTGGCCACGATGACAATTGAGAATGGGAGAGTTCTGTTTCAATCATGAAGCAAATGTTCATATCTTTTCAATTATGAGAAAGAATTACCACATTAATCATCGCTTAGTCAAAAGATTTCAAGTTATCTTCATTTCAAACTTCAACTCTCCTATGCTTGACTTTGTAGTCCAAGTTATGGAGTTAATTTATGTTGTTATTGCTTTATTAATTTATGAAAAGGAAGTATACTTGTATGTACACAATCTGCATCATTTAGAAAAAGTTACAATGAGATTAAGATATTATCTGATGGCTTACTTGATTGAGAACATATAAGAAGTTAAATATAAATTTGTGCAAGTCTCATTCCACAATTATGAATGGGCCGAAACTCAGTTACCGAAAAAAAGAAAGCATCTCAAGAGAAGTTTCAATGCCGACACATGACACGTCAAGAGTATGAATCATAGTTTGACTCTCATACATTGTCATGCAACTATAGTGTTAAAACTTGCAATTTTTTGCCAACAAGATTAGTTCAACTGATAAATATTAAAGCATTTCCCTTAAAAAGTTTAGGTTCAATTCTCATTGTCAGCAATTTTTCTTCGTAAGTAACCTATAAGTATTATAAGTCTTTATTAAAACTTATGACATGCCTTAACTTTAAAATGAAATAACCTCCAATCTTCTTAAAGATTAGTTCAACTAATGAGGATTAAAGCATTTCACTTAAAAAGTTTATGTTCAATTCTCATTGCCATCGGTTTTTCTTAATAAGTGATCTGTAAGTATTATAAATCTTTATTGAAACTTATAACATGTCTTAACTTTGAAATGAAATAACTCCCCTTCTTCCTAAAATTTTGCTTAACAAAAAAAAATTACTATTTTTTATTGATAATAAAATATTAATTTTACAGAAATTCCAATGGTGTCGTACTTCAAAGTCTCAGCCTTCTGGGTAGGAACAAGCTGATCAGAACAGTAATAACAGGCCTAACGGCCTCCCATCATATAATACACTTATATATATAATTACATTCAATCAAATATCACCTAATATATGCATGCATCAAATGATGTTAAAAGAACCATTTCTTATTTTATAAAATTAAGGGCAAAATACACATAACGTGTTTAACTTTACCCAATATGTAAATAATCCCCTCTGTTATTAGTTGTTACACTTAACCTACTCTTAAATTTTATCACTAAGTCGCTTATGGGATATAAACATTTTTTTACCTCTAACAAATCTTTGATTACTTAATTGATTAGTCCGGAATATTGGTTTTCTATAATATAAATATTTGATAAAGTTTTGGATTTGTCACCAACTTTCTAACACAGTCCTATTCATTTATAGACCAATTGAGCAGTGTTACACGCCAATCCGATTCAGTTCACCAAAATATTACATTATGTTAAAAACACCTAATTCATATTAAAAGTGAGTCAACCTAACTCAACTCTACTTTGTCTAATTCGTGATAAGTCAACTTGAGTCATTTTGAGAATTAAGTTATTAAATTTTTAATCATGTTTTAATGATATTTATGACAATTAAATGAATTAAGTTTCATGATTATTAGTTGAAGTTTTATGATTATTTTATTTATTTACTTTTAAAAAATTGGTAAAATAACCTGTTTAACCCACCCGCTTATATAAAGTGAGCAAGGCTAGCATTTTCTCAACATATATAAAAAGGAAAATGAGTAATCTCAGCTAGACTCACTTTTAATCCAATCAGTGTTGAGCCGGCCTGGGTGTGCCCGGTTGGCTCACTTAGAGCTCTACGACTATGAAAAATCAATGATGCTCTGTTAGTGAATGTTGAGTAGCTAGTAAAGTACCAACAATAGCAACAATAAAAAAAAAGTGCACCAAAAATGAGAATATCAAGGTGGATAAGTACTAGAAGACAAAAAAAGAAAAATTAGGAATGAATAGATGCATGAGAAAGATGAAGAAGTAGAATTGATTGAGGATAAGCCATTAAAAAAGACTTTAACGCTAAATGATTTTTTGGAAGTTTGATTTTTTATATAATCTAAGGACATCGATTGATTTATTTAGCCAACTCCTAATAGTGAAATTCAGCTGATTGTCGTTATTGCTTTTATCATCATAGTACTAGAGATGATAAATTGACAAGCTATACTTAATTAAGAATAAGAAGCACAAATTAATTAACACAAAGATATTTTATTCATAGAAAATATGCAAAACATGTAGAGCACAGGAGTAAATGGAGGCTTAGACGGATTACGTACTGAATTACAACACAACAGGTCTTACATATATTACAATGGGTTATGGGTAGCTTCGTGAGCATCCATGGCTGCACAGGGTAAGGACACGATGACATCGAGCATGCAAGCCTAGCAAATGAACGGATCTGACCTGAAGGCTGTAGTCTTATTTAGATATACGACATGCTATCCACATACAACACACTTACTGACATATTCATAAATAAATAAAAACATACTAACTCACATGCACCACCTCATCCACACGTACAGGTCTTATTTATTACATAGTAGACTAGTCACTAGCCTGGCTAGCCAGCATGACCTTGCATGGAGAGAAAACCTTGCTAATTAATAAGCCATAATTTTACGCGTACTGGCGTCAAGCATCCACTTAGGAAAATTGGGGGTAACGGAAGTGACGGAAGGAGATGCCACAAGACTTTCGTTAGGAAAAACAACCCAAATGGAAGTACCCACAGCAGAATAAGCAAAGGGATTCAAGAGATCAGGAACGGAACCAACACCCAGGATTTTTGCGCCTCCTAGAAAGTACACGATTGGTAAAACCGTATTCCAGTCTGTGTATATGGCGCTGTAGCCAGCCAAGAGATTCTCTCTGCCATAGTTTTGGACGGCTTCGGTTTGGAAGCGGTCGAAAAGGGTTTGGGGGTCAGGGACAGGCTCAACTTCATTGTGGCACTGGTAAACGACAGTTCCAATGGATTTGCCATGTTTCTTATACAAGGGAACGTAGAAGTTTTGGTTGACATCAGCAGACGGAGCTATGGAAGCCTCGGTGATTACGTTCTCCTTCTTCAGTTTCTTTATTAGCTGCCCGATTGCACCTACAAAGACATCTTGTTTGGCATTAATGTGCTCGTAGTAGACGTCGATGCCATCCAGGTTGTATTTTTTGACGATGCTTGTGAGCGATTCAGCGGCATTGGAAACCCATGCGTCTATATCCTCACCACCTTTGATCTGGAAGGGATACTGGGTGCTGCGGCCTCCAATGGTGGCGAACACCTTGGCTTTGACTCCGCGACTGGTGTAGTTTTGCTTGAAGTCAGAGATGAGTTGGGGAGTCACTTTACGTTCGTCCCAGTAGGGTTTGAACAGTCCATTGGTATGCTTACCGTGCTCATCGTAATCTCTGGCGAACACCAGACCCACCTGGACTTCTTTCAGAGGATGAATTATGCCAAAACCGGCGGAGGGGATGTATATCTTTTCGAAAAAGTCATCCTGGGAGTATATCCGAAGGATCACTGTGAGTGAAAACGCCAACTTATTCATGTACGACATGATGGCAATGGCACGTGAAGGAGAATTAAGGATTCCAACCAAAGGATCGATTAAGATTCAGTGGTTGCAACTTTCCGGTTTGTTGTGGAGAAATGAGTAAGACCCCATGCCCTTTTATAGCCGAGTTAGTTCTTAGCCAACGAAAAATTCTTAAATAGGTATAAGCACACTATTTAATATTAAACATATATAAAATTATGTGGAGTATATTATAAATATACTTTACCTATTTCAACGATTAAATAGAATATTTATGTACGCAATGCCTACCTAAAAATAACTCCATAGGCAACAAGTCGAGGTCCACCAACCCAAGAAACACGTCAGATATTATATCATTGTTTGAATGTGAATGAGCACGTGGGAACAATGTGTGGTAGGATAATTTCAATAAGTAAACAGAATACAAATTTAATTAATTATTTTTGTTGGGGTAGTTCTATTAGAAACCAATATTTATATGAGCAATTAAAGGAAAAACATAATTGTATTAAAAGGCACATTATCACTTTTTGGTTATATAGAATTAGAAGGTCACCATAAGAACATGTTTTAGAACCACTTAAATGTGTTTTATAGGTATAATGGTTATATCAGTTGCAAAATCATTATAATATACGTTCATAAAGGTTATTACATATTTTGTATCGTGCCTATATATAAGATGTGTCTTATGTAAGAAATGTACCTGTAATGATATATATATATATATATATATATATATATATGATAAATGTATGTATTATGTGTGTCACACTTGGGTGGAGAAAATGAGTGGTGAAGGAGAGTTATATATTTTTTAATATAAAAAAAGAGAGATAAGTTATATCTTAATCGGGCATAAATTATTTTAAAAATAGCAAGATACATGTGTCTCAGCTTAATATTATGCCCAATATCTAATTTAGTATTATTTCTTCTTATTTTGAATGGAAGCTAAAGCGGAGATATAGGCTAGCTAAATGACGAGTGAGAATCCTGACATGAGTAAGGAGAAATCCAAATGACTAGTGGCCATAACTCATTACGCAATCTTAACCTTTTTCGCTTTGTCTTTCCTCTTTCTACCCTTCCAGTATCCTCTTACGTTATGTCTTTGCACGGCTTTCAACGGGAAGAGGTTTCCTCGTTGCATCTTTCCACACAGCATTGCCTTACCTTCATCGCTTGTCGGGAGTCAAGGTTCGTATTAAATCCCCTTATCTATTATATTTTTGCCCCAACAAAAAGCCCAGAGCAAGGGCTGGAGGAAATAATGCATTTCCGAAATCTCAATGTTTCAAGAAACTAAGAATGAATAAAGTTATTAGCCATAAGTTTGTATTTTCTTAATATTTTATGTGGTTTTCATATTATTTTGAATTATTATTTATGTGTTTATATATTTGTTATATTAATATGTATGTTGTTGAGAATATTTTTATTCTTATTTTTCACTTAAGGAAAAAACATTTATTATATAAATTATAAAAAAAATTATATATAAATATATATATATATATGAGATTCTTTTGATAACTTTAGTAATTAGTAGTTAATATTTATTCAAGTGTCTTATTTAAACAAATCATGACTTATGTTTAAATTAACTTTTAATAGGGTGAGTTTTTTAATAAAGTTGTCGCCGCAACTTAGTGGAAAATGAAGAATAATGTTATTCTCTTAATGTCCTCATAATTATTTAAAATAAAAAATATTAAATAAAAAAATAAAAATATTTAATATCTTGTAAATTTAAAAATTATTTAATACTTACTTTTTTGAGTTATTAAAAAAATTATTAAATTCATTCATTCAGAAGATATAAAATTATTCAGCAAAGCACGAATTGAATTGGGGCCAAATTAATGCACCATCAAATCCCAAGTTCTAATAATATACACTTTATTAACTACTAAAGTAAATGTATTGTTAGATTCATAATGTAAATTATATTATATATTAATTATTATTAAATATTATTTGATTATTTAATGGTACTAACTAACCAATAAATAACTACACTAATTCACATAACTATTTAATGTAGTTATCTTAATATATATGAGTTTTAATTTAATTAGCTATTTAATGTAGTTATCTTGTTATATGCAAATTTTAAAAAATTTAAATTATCATTTAGTAGTTATACTGATACTATATCAATTTATATTGATCCGAATAAAAAGAGTTAGATCTTTAAATATTTTGTCTCCATTCAATTCTTAGAATAATATATATAAAAAAAATACAATTAAAAAGAATTTTTATTTTATATGACTGAGTGTACTCTCTCTTTCCAAACGAAAGTATACCCTACTAGTTTACACCCAAAAAAGATGGCAAGTACCATGCCTAACTGAATTCAAGCCCATTTGGCCTCGTTTTAAGATGGAAAATGAAAATTGAAGGGGGAAATAAAATAAAAGGCATTTAACCGCAGTTCTGCGGCCGAACACCACTACTCGGCATCACTTACCCCAAGTTGATTAGCACACGTGAAACATATCAAAAAAAATTATGGCGTGGCAGAAATAATCTCATTATGAAAAATAATTTGAAAATAACACCATTTTGGAAATTAATTTTCAAAATTACACCACCTCTGTAGTTAAGATTTTCGTTCAGGCAGTTTGTTATAAATGAAAAAAAAAATTAATTTTAATTTTTAATAATTTGAAGATTATCTTTTAAAAAATTAAAATAAAATAAAATTTATTTTTTATTTATTTACAATAATAAAAAACATTTTTTAAATAAAAGTAATTTTTTTTTATTCTATTGTAAGAGTTTTTTTTAAAAAGTTAATGAGAGTAATTTTTTATTTTAACTACAAAAATACTTTTTTTAAATAAATAATTTTTTTAATAAATTTAAACAAATACAATTAAAATTATTAAAAATAATTTTTTATCCAAAAAAATAATTTTTTTGGCCAAATAACCTATAACAAACGAGTTTTTAAAAGAGTCAATCAATATACACATTAAAAAGAAAACTCAATATCTATTAAAACGAGAACAAATATGAGATAAAAACCAAAACGTCAATAAACAGATTTAGAGGTTGTTTGTTACAGATTATTTGACAAAAAAAATTAATTTTTTGAGTAAAAAATCATTTTTGATGATTTTAATTGTGTTTGTTTAAGCTTATTAGAAAAATTATTTGTTAAAAAAATATTTTTATGGTTAAAGTGAAATGTTACTCTCATTAACTTTTAAAAAAAATCTCTTACAATAAAGGAGAGAGAAGTTACTCTCATTTAAAAAATGATTTTTATAATTATAAACAAACATAAAATAGTTTATGTTTTTCTTAAAAAAATTTAAAAAATAATCTCTAAATTATTAAAGGTCAATTTTTTTTAATCTGTAATAAACGGACCTTTAAAATTTTATAGAATCTATTAAGGTTAAATTATTTATTTGATAATTTCACACAAAATTTATTTTAGTTCTTGTATTTTAAAATTATTTAAAAAGGTCCTTAAAGTGAACAATATAAAATGGTTCTTATTAGTTGAGTTTATTTTTGAGTAAATACTCATTTTGATCATCTAAAGATATTAGTGTTATTAGTTAGGTCATTTAATAATAAATACATCAAAATAGTTATTTAATATCAAATTTTAACATTAAATTAATCTTTTAATATTATTTTTTAACATAAAATTAGTCTTTAAATGTCATTTTTTATATTAAATTAGTCATTTGAAATGACTAATTTAATTTAAAAAATTATTATTAAAAGACCAAACTGATATCATTTGTATTTTTTAAAAATTAAAATAAATGTTTATTCATTTATTCTCTATTTAAAGAAAAATTATAAGAACTTAAGAGAAACTAATTTATATTATTTAAAAACTATAAAAAGTATTTTATATTATTTAAAAGTTACAAAAATATTTTTAAATTTTAAAAATTAAATTAAATTTAGTGTAAAATTACAATGATCAAATAAATAATTTCTTAATCTATTAACATACATTAAAAAAAACTAAAAACGAAGCGAATATATATAAATAAAAAAATATAATCTTGATGTCCTTCTCTTGTGATGTTGACAATTATATATAACAAGTCCAAAAATTAAATATTACAAGGATTGACGTGTGTGGCTGTCATTGTTTTCCCATTCATAGAATCTATTAACACACATAAAAAAAAACTAAAAATGATACGAATATATATAAATAAATATAACCTTTAATGTCCTTCTTTTGTGATGTTGACAATTATATATAACAAGTCCAAAAATCAAATATTACAAGGACTGACGTGTGTGGCTTTCATTGTTTTCCTACTCATAGAATCTATTAACACACATAAAAAAAAAACTAAAAACTAAAAACTAAAAACGAAGCGAATATATTTAAATAAATATAATCTTGATGTCCTTCTCTCGTGATGTTGACAATTATATATAACAAGTCCAAAAATCAAATATTACAAGGATCGACGTGTGTGGCTTTCATTGTTTTCATATTCATAAAATCTATTAACACATTGAAAAAAAAAAAAAAAAAGCAAATATATATAAATAAATATAATCTTGATGTCCTTCTCTTGTGATGTTGAGAATTATATATGGGAAGTCCAAAAATCAAATGTTAATTACAAGTATTGACTTGTGTGTATTTAATTGTTTTCCTATTCATAGTATATAACAATAGGTTATAGAGATTATTTTGATATTTATTTTTTTTAGAATAAATTATCTAATATTTATTATTTATTATTTATATTTAATAAATTTTTTAATATTTATTATAAAATTAATAATTAATAAATAATTAACATTTCACTTAAAATATCAAAATTATCAACGTACTTTAACAACTAACTACAATGATTGACGTGCATGGTACCGGTTTTCATTGTTTTCCTATACGAATAATACACTATACATGCGACGACAAGATTCCATTATTATATATGTCGCCCTTTGCCATGCTTGGCATCTTAACTTATCTGAACAATCAGGAAGAAGGTGAAGAAAAATCATAAACGTCCCCATTCTCACATTCATCCCACACCACCTCGATCTACCCATTCTATAAAAATGCAAGATATATATATTAAAATGGATTAATTTTGTAATAAAGTGTATACATGAATAGTTTTGGAAATATAGTTAAATATAAAATAAAAAAACAGTAAATATGATAACTTTTTTAAAATATCGTCTAATTTAATTTTTTATATAATAAATTATAATGTTAAAAATTAAAAAAAAGTTTTATTAATCCATTTTAATCATTAATAACTGTAAAATTGAAAGGCATACAAGTTATAAATAAATTGACTCATTAGTTCATCAATTTTAATTTAATTAAAATTGGAGATTCACATAATTTTATTAAAATTTTTTAATTATATTTAGTCTTCAGTTTAATTCTTTTACCATCAATATTCGTAAATGTCTTCATAAAATATTAAATATATTTTTTCATATTTAGATAGACTTATATTTTTTTTAATATGATCATGAATGAACTAATAATGACTTTTTTAAAAAAATATATACTCTTGATTATAAAATAAAATATAACTAATCATAATAAGTGAAATGCCTATTTGAAAAAATTGAATAATAAAATATACTAATATAATGTTTAGGTTGGACCTCACGAACTACTTTACATTAGATTTATTTTAGTAATTTTGTTCATTTTATGTAACATGTGAATAGTTGAGCTATTTGGTATTTTTAATTATCAATTGACATTCCTTACTAATAAATTTTAATTTTAATTCCCTATATTATCATCAATTAAATAATTTTAATATTCAAGTCAGCTCATAATTAATTATATTTTATTTTTCTACTTAAATATTTTAAGAAATTACAATTAAAAATAGTTAGTATTGAAGGGTGTGAATATGTTAGTTATAGAGTACAATAGTATATTATCTTATTCAGTTCTTTATTATAACTCCATATTCATGTGAAATTCTTTTTGTTATAATATTTATTGACCAAATAGAGTGTTTTTAAATTGAGATTTTTCATTTCAATTTTAAATTTTTTTATAAAAAAATAAGAGAAATTTTACATGAAAAATACATATAAATAATATTTGATAATTATTATGTTTATACATACATTAACCAATAAATTTTGATAATTATAAAGTTCTAATTTTATAAAATTATGTTTTTTATGTACCGACAACACTTGACTTATATACTAGTTGATATAATAATAGTGTTAGAGTCACACAACAACCCGTCAAAAAGAGAGAGCCATTAGAATATCCTATAATATATGCAACATAATTGAAAAGCAAGCATATAAAATAGAGAAACATATTGACTGTTGCATAGTAAAATGGTGAGGTACAGTAAGGTGGTGACTGAGGTTTCTGGAGAGTGATGGGAGCTTCAACTAAGAAGGAAAAAGAAAAAAGAAAATTACTGACAAGTGGAATAACTGTATGAGATAATGTTAGTCTTATATAGCCTTAATCATAGTACCAAAAAGGAGAGTCCAACCAAAAGAAAAATGAGAAAAGAGAAAAGTAGGACCGTGAAAAAAAAATTGTGACAAGTTTCAAGGAAAAAGAGGCTCATTATCTAAATTCATTCAACAAGATAACTTATTTTATTTTAATGGGATCACATTTTAATAAATAATAATAAAAAAAAGACACCATATTACTACATCTCATAATCTTCTTTTTTTTTTAATTTAGAGCGGTATTCATTGTTTGTTCAAATTTTTGCTTGAGACGATTATTGTTAAGGATAAAAACATTCACATTCTCTTAACTTTACTCGTTTTAAAGTAGGTAGTAGTGTTTATAAATTTTAATTTTAGTGAGAGATTCTTAATTTTTTTAAAAATTGTAAGTAATTTCTTTCATCCATCACTTAAGTGGAAGTTGTTCATTATATGATTTATATATATTGATTAATGTTTATGATATTTTTATTTGTCTACAATATTTTTTTGTAAATATTTTTATTTATTTATTTTTTAAAGTATTGAATATTTACAAAATAAATAAATTAAAAAATATATAAAAATTAAAAGCTTTCTAAAAAATTATGTAGACAAACATGTCCTGGTAAGCCTTAACTTACGTGATACCTTTTGTGGTTTTTAAGATGATAAGGTTGCGTTTGGTGGAGGGTTCAATCCCTCCACATGCCATTTTCTCATTCATTCAATTAGATCCCACATGTATATAAATCACGTGATAACCGTTTTTTATAAACTTTATAAAATGGGATAGAATTCATGAAGTGTCTGTATATTTTTTTTCCTATTATTAAAGAATTTTAAATTATTTAAATTAGCTAGTTTTATGGTAAATAATTTTATTTGAATGATAGGCAATAATGGTATATTTGAGATGAAAGAGGTTGAAAAAGAGGAGAGGAAAAAAGTAATTTTTTATTTTTAAAATAATAAAATAATAAAATATTTATAAAAATAAATAAAAAAAATTATTAGAATATTACATAATAATCTTTTATTTTAAAATTTTTTCAAATAAGTAAAATATCTTTTTAAAATAAAAATTTATCATTTTTTTCCATTTTCTCTTCATCCAAACATTTCGTAATAGTAAGTTAGTTATGAAAAATTTAAGTAATTTACAAAAAATCTAGATTCAAATTTTCATAACGACTAATCCCAGGAATCGACAGTGATTTGATTCTTGGATATGTCAATTTGTAAACTACACTTGTTACGCTTAGTAGGATAAAAGAGACTAATCTTCAATTAAATTGGGTAGAGATATCTTGGGGGAAAAAATAATAATTCGTAAAGACATTATTAAAAAAAAAGGTTTATTTAAACGAATGCGCCTGATCAATTTTCTTTTGTAATCACCACGTATATAGATAGAGGTTACCTTTTACCAAAAAAAAAGATAGGGGTTACCTACCCATTACCCATTGTAAAATAATAAAATATATGACGTGCTTCGCTGGTCCAAGCAATTATCCAGACCGTTCTTCGGATACTTGGGTGGTCAGATGGTCCCATACGGAAGGAAATGCATGTGCTGATAGTCTTGCAAAGTATGGACATATATATGGTGGAGCTTGAAGTCAATTTCTTCCATCAAGTGCCCGCTTTCTTAGCTGTTCATCTTATTTCGGATATGTCAGGAGTGTTTTTTGAGAGGATTGTTCGTGTTTGAGTTTTTGACTTTTTTCTGTTTTCTGTTTTCTGTTTTCTGTTTTCTGTGTTGGGTATGTGACCCCGTTTGCCTACCAAAAAAAGAACTATATATGCAAATTAGGTTTTGTTGCTCATTGCGTTTCAGGACCGACACTTCATTCTTCAGAGCTACGTATGCAATACGAAACTTCGTATGCAAAATTAGCTAGGTTATCTCTTTCTATCATTTTTCCTAATTAAAGACATCGAAGCTGAACTCCCAGATGTTACAAAAGTCATCATTGGGCGACAGAAAGTATTCAGCACTAGTCACGGAAGCAGGTGATGAAAAATCATGAGCTTCCATGACACCTTAATATTTTGTGACAACAAACCAAGTTTTCTCGTGAAAATTGAAGCAAAAAAGTGCAACTACAATTACTTGGTTATTTGATGACAAATAATAAGCATCTTATTGCACAGAACCAGAAAGAAGGATTGCAATTGTTCTCTGAATTCTATTGCTTTCAAAATAATAATGTTAAATTGTATACAGATACGGGAGACAAAATCTAATTCTAAAGACAGTCAAGGGCGGAGCTAGATAACTTCAAGTAGAGAGCCAAAGAGAATAATATTATTGTTTGGGGGACTGAATTAAAAAAATTCATTTTAAAAAAAAGCATATGAAGTCCAACTTAAAAAAAAAAAATTAGGGAGCGCTATGCTCCCCTCATACGCTAGGAGGTACCGCTCTTGATAACAAAATCATCTTTGAAGAAAAAGGTGTTAAATTTTTTTAATTGTGGATTATCATTAATATTGTACTTCGTTTATATATAAAAAAAAAGGTTGATTATAATCTAAGTTGTATGCATGCACAAAACTCAATGTTGTTATTAATTGGTGATTTTAGTGGTTTGTGTTGTGAAAACTTTGGCCATATAGTGTATTAATACACTATAGTATTTTTCCGTTGACTTTCTCCATTTAGATGTGAACGGTTGGCATTAGCTTTGGCCAAATAAATATTGGATTATTTTGTATTTCCTCTAATTTTTATTTAATTACATTGTTTCTCATTTTTAACTCAGTAGTAAATTGAAAAAATAAGCCGCAAAGATTACATTGTTGAGGGCTCCCACAAAAGATTTCTCTAATCTCTAAAATCTGAATCTCCATTCTTCTATGCTAGACCTGCAACGAAACTCCTCCATTTACCCCTTTTCAACCAGTGATCACCAAATTGCTACCATATCATCTTTCTTCCATTCTTCAGCGCATAAAGCCAGCAAAGGAATAAGTCTCCCCCTTGAGTTTTTTCAGATCTTCATAGTTTCACATATTCCAAGAAATCAGATGGATCTTCATAGTTTCACATATTCCAAGCAATCAGATGGATCTTCATAGCTTCACACATTCCAAGCAATCAAATATAGAAACATCGGGAAAACTCATATCAGTTTTGTTTTAGAATTGATGGGCACACGGCTCTTGAAATTGCCCACATTCCTTTCTTTTGTTATTTTTTTTGTTTTTGGTTATTGTTTTTTGTTTTGAATAAAGTTTGCATCTTTCAACTAACCACTACACTTGAAACCAAAAACAAAAAATTACGACTTTGCCGAAGATAGATGAAATGGGTGCATAGTGCATACTACCTCTTCCCACAACAACAAAATTGAGACGGTGCTATTCATTATTTTTCTTAACGGTTCTACACTTTGTTATTTTGAAAACATTCTTCTTATGTCTCCGCTCCTCAGGAGGGAGGGGAAGTGGTGGTGACGGTTACAAGTTATGATTGTGGGTCATTACCAAAGGAAAATTCTTGCTTCATTTAGACAATTTTTTTAATTTATTGGTGTTAAAAATAGAAAATATTATAATTAAATAAAAAGAAAGGAGAAAATACACAATAACTTTCACATTATTAGGTTGAGATAATCATAATGGTACACTTGTATACAAGAAAAATCAAGGTGATAATATTATAGTATATTAATACACTATAACTTCATAGTGTATTGTACGTAGAAGTGCCCCAAACTTTATGTTGAGTTGGTGTAATTGGGTGGTATAATAATATGAATTTAATTTCAATTTACTGTCAGTGTAAAGTTTTTTTACACTGTCATCTAATTATGTGCTGACACATCATTAAAATACTTAGATTTTCTAGATAGTTGTTGTGATAGTCAAACTCTTTTAACAATTTGGCAACACATGATTGGATGACAGTGTAAAAATTTTTTATACTGACGATGAATTAAAATTAAACTCTAATAATATAGTTCTTGACTTAACATTGAGACATAAGATGAAAAGATTTTTTATAAATTAACTATATCTCCTCGCATCGGGTTCTGTGATATTGCCTTATCGAAGGGTCGTATGTTGTTATATTGCTGTTAGAGAATGTCCTAAACCTATGGTGTTCATGTGATACCCAGTACAAGTCCTCATCATAATTCTACGGTGAACATAAGTATGCGCTTAGATGCATTAATTCTAGGTGTCATGTTTTCCTATAACGTCAATTAATTGTCTTACAGGGAATATGTAAATAAATTTTGTGCAGAATTTATACATGAAAACTAGTAAATTTCTATAATTTTTTTTACAAATATAACATTATCATTATTCTAAGGAAAAAAAAGAATGGTTACCACTACAAAACTATGTAATTCAAAATAGAAGACTAAGGGTTAGTTTGTATTAGTTTTTTTTTTAGTATAAATACTTTTTTCAAGTAATAAAAGTACTTTTTTAGAAGTTAAAGAGTTTAAATTTTTTTAAAAAATACTTCATGTGCTTTTTTATTACACGTGAAGTGCTTTTTTTAAAAGCTTGAATTCTTTAGCTTTTTAAAAAAATATTTTTATTACTTTAAAAAAATACTTCTACTCTTAAAAAAATTAATACAAACAGACCCTAAAAAAATAAATTTTCGACAATGCTAGTTCCAAACAGCAAGCCTTTATATGCAATTCAGTTGTCTAACACAAATAAAAATTGAAACATGTATCGGAGAAGCTCAAATCCATGGATCTAGTTCATTTCGACCGAAGAGTCCCATGTCACAACAATTTATTATTATCCAGGTCACCGACTCACCACAATTCATTATTACCGTCACACCAAGTGTCTGTAAATAGGGACATTACATCCATTAATTCGGTATGACTTTTGAATCCTCTTATCATTTATTAACTTTTTATATGAGTTAGGGTGTTAGATAGGAAACGCTCGCCTGACCTTTGGATGAGTCCATCCTCGTATCAGATGGGATGATGCATTGTACTGCTAACGAGTGTATTTAATAGTTAAAATTTAAGAAATTAAAATAAAAAATATTAAATATTAAATGTTAAAGTAAAATTTTTAGTATGTCAAAAATCTAAAAGAAATAATATTTTTAATATAATAATTAAAAAAATATTAAGTACTTTTTTAATATTTTACACTAATCCCTTAAAACATTAATTAGCAAGACCGATAAAGAAAATGTTGTCTTGTCTACTTTTCGGTGTTGGAGCAATCATACATGTCCACGTTTTGTAAATTAATAAAGCAGTTTCGAAGAACGGAATGAGTAATTGAAAGAAAAAAAATCATATATTCAAGTGGTCATTAACATAGAATAATTTTATATTCTTATAATAAATTAGTTTAATATTTTTTAAAATTATTTAAAGAAAACGCATATTTTTGTCCTAAAAGAAATCGCTTCAAGACTAAGAATTCAATAAACCCTACTTTGACATTAGTGTGGTTCACGTAGAGGAGTTCAATCATCGAAACCAACAAAAACCCAACAATCAAAGAACCTGAAAAGTGAAAATATACATTTACCTTTGCCAAATTCTCAAAATATATCTAATTTTGAGGTGATTAGTTTTTTATTTACAGTTTCACTTTCCAGGTTGTACGTAGACGATAACGTCTCTTTTTGTCCTTCCTTATTGGGCAATATTCCTCGTCATGATATATTCTCGTGATTGCACATCACACGAGGTAAGAAAATGAAAGACCGAGATGGGAAAATTTTGTAGGTTTTTGTTATAGGATTTAATTTTCATCTATTTTTAGGATATAATTTTTTTATATTATTATTTAATTATATATTAATATATTATTTAAAATATTAAGTTTTTAAAATAATTATTATAATAATTAAATTCTTTTAATAAGTTAATAATATATAATTAAGTGATAATATAAAAAAAATTACACTGATAATAAATTAAATTAAACTCTTTATTTTATACATTTATTAAAAAAAATTCAATATTTTACATAATTAATTTATATGCTTTAATAATGGTAGAAATATTACATAATAACTTCTAGAAACTTTACTAGTATCAATCATAATTAATTTATTTGGCAACATTCCTCCACCCAGATGTATGTGTGTGAGTGGATAAGGAAGATAAGACGCCGATACTCCATAGCATGTCAGTACGTGTCGCAAAGTACAAGGCATTATATGTGTTCACACTTCATACACTTCCTCCGGCCAGTTATTATTGATGACTCACGAGGGGAGACATAGACATCACTATCTGCCCTTTCCATTTGCTATTTGAGTTTGGGGTTTATTCAGTTATTAATTTTTTTTATAACATTTACGGTAAATTTTTAAATATTTATTAATTATTAATTATATTTAATAAATTTTTAAATATTTAATTATAAAATTAACAGTTAATAAATACTTAATAATTTATTCTAAATACTGAAAGTAAATATAAATTGAGTTGTGTTTGATATGTGATAATTTTAAACTCAACTCACTCATAAAAATAATGAGTTAAGTTGAGTTAAATTTAAAAATTTATTTTCTTTTGACTTGATTTAACTCAATATTTTTATATGTGAGTTGAGTTATATTTTACTCATAAATTAAACTTGAACCTCTATAAAGCAAAAACTTGTTACAAATATGTAGAATAACTTCTAAATAGCCCTGCTATTAATGCATTTGTTACTTGTTACTTGGAAAAAGTTACTCCATCCAATGACCATTGCATACGAGAGTCGATCACACAACAACCTGTCAAATATGTGGCACCAGAAAGCATTTCAAAAAATTATGATGGGGGTATGAATAGAGTTTATCTATAGTGTTATGATTAGGATAAATTCAATACTCAAATAAAAATTAATCTCATATTAGAGTGTGATAATATCTTATAATCTTAAAAAACTAGCATTTTTAAAAGGTGTAAAAAGGGATGTTTGTTTATGTCTACCATATAATATTCAAATAACCAATTAGATATGTTTCGAAAATTTGTTAAAAAGGTAATATAAGAGGCTTCTTTTGGTATTGTTAACTTTCAAGTTTCATCACTAGCAAATGATAAATGATTATAAATGTTTGAATTAATATTTATTTTGATCCTTTAAAAATATATATCAATTATGTTTTTTAATAATAAATATATTAAAATTATTATTTAATATTAAATTAATTTTTTAATGTTATTTTTTTTACATTAAATTAATCATTTCATATAATTTTTTATATCTTTAATATTATTTTTTAACATTAAATTAATTATTTAATATTATTTTTTATATAAAATTAATATTTTAAAAAGACTAATTTAATATCAGTAATTATTAAAAGACTAAATCAATAATATATGAGTAAAATGAACATATATTCTAAATATTTCTTTCCACGGTGCTTGATTGTTGAGTTTTTGTTGTTTTCGAAAATGAAATCTTGGGCGTAAAACACAAAAGCGTAATCGAGGGTGTACTCACGAACTGGGATGGCATGCATGTGACACGACGAGATGGAGGAGTATGCTTCTTTCTACTGCGATTGATATTGTGGTTTTTTTGTTGTTTTCGAAAATGAAATCTTGGGCGTGAAACATGATAGCGTATAAGCGAGGGTGTATTCATGGAATGTTATGGCATGTATCATGCGGAGGCTTTTATCATCTACCAACGCAATGTTGGTGGTTTATTCACCAACATTTTGTAATTGGCTATAATAGATATAAAAGAGTAAAAAAAAATTATTTTAACTTAATTTAACTCAACATTTTTATATGTGAGTTGAGTTATATTTTATTCGTAAATTAAACTTGAACCTATATAAAGCAAAAACTTGTTACAAATATGTAGAATAACTTCTAAATAGCCCTGCTATTAATGCATTTGTTACTTGTTACTTGGAAAAAGTTACTCCATCCAATGACCATTGCATACGAGAGTCGATCACACAACAACCTGTCAAATATGTGGCACCAGAAAGCATTTCAAAAAATTATGATGGGGGTATGAATAGAGTTTATCTATAGTGTTATGATTAGGATAAATTCAATACTCAAATAAAAATTAATCTCATATTAGAGTGTGATAATATCTTATAATCTTAAAAAACTAGCATTTTTAAAAGGTGTAAAAAGGGATGTTTGTTTATGTCTACCATATAATATTCAAATAAGCAATTAGATATGTTTCGAAAATTTGTTAAAAAGGTAATATAAGAGGCTTCTTTTGGTATTGTTTACTTTCAAGTTTCATCACTAGCAAATGATAAATGATTATAAATGTTTGAATTAACATTTATTTTGACCCTTTAAAATATATATCAGTTATGTTCTTTAATAATAAATATATTAAAATAATTATTTAATATTAAATTTATTTTTTAATGTTATTTTTTTATATTAAATTAATTTTTTAATATAATTTTTCATATTTTTAATACCATATTTTAACATTAAATTAATTATTTAATATTATTTTTTTATATAAAATTAATATTTTAAAAAGACTAATTTAATATCAATAATTATTAAAAGACCAAATCAATAATATATGAATAAAATGAACATATATTCTAAATTTTTGTTTCCACGGCGCTTGATTGTTGAGTTTTTGTTGTTTTCGAAAACGAAATCTTGGGCGTGAAACACAAAAGCATAATCAAGGGTGTACTCACGAACTGCGATGGCATGCATGTGACATGACGAGATGGAGGAGTATGCTTCTTAATTTCTACGGCGATTGATATTGTGGTTTTTTTGTTGTTTTCGAAAATGAAATCTTGAGCGTGAAACATGATAGCGTATAATCGAGGGTGTATTCATGGAATGTTATGGCATGTATCGTGCGGAGGCTTTTATCATCTGCCAACGTAATGTTGGTGGTTCATTCACAAACAATTTGTAGCCGATTATAATAAGTATAAAAGAGTAAAAATATATTTTAATTTTAAAGTGTATATTGTTATTATTTTTAATTGGATTAATACATTAATTTTTAACTAAACTATGCTTGTTTATGAAGTAATATAAGTAATAAATTTAATATTTTAAATTTTAAATTATTTAAATAATGAATTAAATTTCAATTTAATGTCAGTATTAGTTTTTTTATATTGTTATTTAATCATGTATTGACACATCATTAAAAAGTTAGATTTTTAAGATAATCATTATGATAGTCAAATTTTTTAATAATTTGACAATACATAATTAGATAACAGTGTAAAATTTTTTTATAATAATAATGAATTAAAATTAAATTCATAAATAATTAACAAATCTATTAATTAACTATTCACTTAACCTATGTAAAATAATAATTAAGCATAACAATATCATAACAATAAATAATTATTTTATTTTAAAAACATTAAAATATCAGTTTAATTTAATAAAAATTAAATAATCAATTATATCATGAGCTATTTAACAAAAATTACACATTACTTTTAAATTAATTTAGAACATTTTTATAAAGTGAAACTTTTATCTATTAACTTGTAATACATGTATTATTTTAAAAAAATCTAACCATTAATCAATTTTTATACAAAATCAATGGTTGATAATGAGTAGTGGATGGATCCACCACCTTTTCCTTAGTAGATGAAAAACGTTGTCATATCATGCATTCGATGTGCAAGATAGAGGAATCTCGTTAAAATTTGCGTCTCATTTTTAAAAGTTAAATGGAACTATGATATAAAGTAAGGGTCTATAGCAGGTTGGAAAGACCCACAAACCTGAACCCGCACTGGTTTGTAGGCTTGGTTTAGGTTTGTAAGTTGAGTTGAATTGGGTTTAAAATAGCCAAACTCATGATGTATGGATCGGATAGTGGGTTAAGATTATCCAAATTCGTAAAACCCAACTAAACCCACTAAATTTTTTTAATGATATTTTAAGATGTGCAATCACTTTTTATTAAGGCTTTGAAAATCTTATATAAGTTTATAATTTTTTTAGATAATTAATTTCTGAAGAATTTTTAAATTAAAATTATACTATATTTAGTATTGAAAGACGAGTTTTGGATCATTTTCGTAATTTTTTTCAACCCACCACTATTAAGGCATTAGTTTGTGCTCATAACTAATTAAGAACTCTTGATAAATACATCGATTTACAGGCTCAAATAGATGAAATTAAAAAGATTAAAGCAAGTAATGTACTATATAGAATTTGCTTAATTTGTTTAGTCAATTATTAATAGTTTAATCATTAATGCTTGCTAATGCTTCATAATTCCTTTGTGTTAGATATATTGCCACTAAAGATGAAATTGTAAATTATAATAATTGATTCTTTAAAATGTTTTCCATTTAATTAGTTAAAATTCTAGTTCTTTTTAACTTATTATTTCATTGTTGGTTTTAATTTTTTCTTTATTTTGACAATTATGTTGATTGTGGTTAATGTTATGGTATTATCGACTTGCAGGAAATCAAAAAGGAGATGAGGCATTGATTATAGTGTCACTCATTAATTATATTACATGTGTCTTTGTTGTTTATTTGTGTTAATTGTAATTGTAATTCTAGAATTATATGTACTTTGAAATTTATGTTTTATGTCATGTCATTTGGAAACTTATATTATTTTATTCATAACATATTTTAATTTCTATTCTAGCATGCTAAATTTTTTTTCTTGTTCAAGTTTAACTCACGGGTTAAACTCAACCCAATTATGAGCGAGTTAGGTTGGTTCGAGTCAGAGAAAATAAAATCTCTAAACCCAACTTACTACTTCTATAAATGAGTTAAATTCAAAATTATTCTAAACTCAATTCAACCTAAACTCTAATGACCACTCTAACATCAAGGGTCAAGGCGGATTCTACATTCCACCTGAAATAAGAAGGTACATTAATTACTCGAGAGATGATTGCATAACATTTTTACACCTCACTAATTTAATTTAAATAAAAACTTACTGGCAATTACCAGTAATCAGAAGATGATAAAATACTTCATTTTTTGAAGCAACTGGTTTTATTACCTACGTGATGTACGTGCTTATTATATTATATGTGTATATATTTTTTGAATTATAATATATTGTTCAGTTTGATGTTTCTTGTAAAAAGAAAATTAATCAGATTTATACAAAAATAATTTAATTAATTTTTAATTTAATTATCAGAGAAGAAAAATAAAAAATTCATAAAAATTAAATCGATCACTAAGAATTTAAATTTGAAAAGTTAGAGGAATTAAATCTATCACTTAAATATAATATAATATAACTTAATTTAATTTAATTTAATTTAATTTTAATTTCAATTAAATTTGAACATTTTAAATAAATTTTGAATACATGAAAAATAAGGTTATATTAAAATGAATAAAAATTTAGAAGAAAAAACTTATGTATAAGTAACACGTGACATTGATCCTACTTACAAAGATTATTTCTATATAATAATTAGTTTTATTACTCGTGTGATACACGAGTTTTGTTATATTATATGTGTATAGATTTTTTGAATTATAATGTATTGTTTATTTTGATATTTTTTATAATAATTTTGTAATCAGATTTATGTAAACAAAAAACTTGATCACTTTATAATTTTATTATCTCACAAGAAAAATAAAAAACTCATAAAAATTAACTTGATTATGAAACATTTAATATATCGACTGTATAGTTAGATGTAAAAAAATAAAACAATAAATATAAAAGTATAAAACTTGAAGTATTTGATTAAGGTTAAAAATATTTCAAATTAAACGTTTATTAAATTATTTGTTCCTTATAATAGGTAAATAAGTAATTGATATTTAAATTAATATAAAATTTGAAAAATTAGAATAATTAAATTTATCATTTAAATCAAATCAAATATAATTTAAATTTAAATTGAATTTGAACTTTTCTAAATAAATTTTGAATACATAGTATATCAAAGGAGTAAAAATTTAGAAGAGAAAAAACTTATATATAAATGACACATAGCATTGACCCCAATTGCATGCAATATGTTTTATATAATAATATATAAATATAAGTGGTGCAAAGATTTGGCCATTAACAAGCTCTTTCGGCTATATATAAATTTCAATGATGAATGCGTAGCACCACTAGGACTAATCACCTCTCTGTTGTCATGAACCTATCAGAGTCGCTTGACATAGAGCTTGTGCGCTATTCAATATTAGTACCCACAACCCAAAACTTTTAATCAAATCACTAGATTGTACCTCAATACGTTTAAGCATTGAATTTAACGCAAAAATCCAATAAACTTTTCATATTTCCTCACACAGTAAGGGCATTTTACGTCTTATGTTTATGGTGGTTACTATGAAGATGGAACAACAATCGAATCAAATTTCTATTTATGCCATTTGCCCAGATTTTGCTAAACTTTAAAAAAATCTAAAAAAGTAAAAGAACTCAACATTTTGAGAGTTGGGGCTTTGGGTAACATTTCAATGCATCTCAATTGTTCGATGGCACTAGGTACACAAGGGAGTAATGATTTTGTTGACAAAGTTGAGGAATTGAAAAATTCCAGCCAAGCACTCGTCTGGGAGATTAGTGGTGTAATTACAAACTCTAATTAAATTCTCCTTAGATTGTATAAAATGACCTTTTAAAATTATATATTGATTTGGTTTAAATTAAATTAATTAAAAAAAATTCACATGTTTAAAACTCATAATAAAATTAGGATTTGAGTTAATGCAAATCAATTTTCATGTTCCCAACAAGTGGAATTCATTGTTTTAATAAGTTTGTCTTATTAGTCTTACTTAAAATAGATAAAATAGGCTAATGGAGATTAACTCAACAGGGAAATTGTCAATTATGATAAAACAGATAAATTAATAAGGAAAAAATTGTTAATTCTAATAATTACAACAAAAATTAAATTAAAATCACTTCAAATTTAACTAAATTTGAGTAAATTTTTACATACACATAACTTATATTAAAATTATTTTATCAATAAAAAAATAAATGATTTTAAAAAATCAAATTAATTCATATTTTATAAATTTTTAAATAAATAATTTTATTTATAAATGAAATGAATTCTCAAAATTATGTTTCAAAACATACTTATAATGAATGAATTCAAGCATTTGAGATTTATCAAATTAGTAAGAATTAAACGTGACGTAAATATTTTATTTTTCTATTTTTTATATATTTAAGAATAAAGTAATATACTTATGTAAATGGTTGCAAGTATTGTATTTTTTTAATAATATAAATAATATATTAAATTTTTTATTATTGACTTTATTATTTTCTAATTATATTTGGTCTTTTAATAGATATATATTTTTATATATTTCGTTTTTTATCTAATATTTAATTTGAAATATAAATGTTTAAAAATTAAATTTTACCTTTTTGACAGATATGCGTACTTGTACAATATATTAATATATAACTATGCTCCATATTTATAATTTTCCATCCCACCTTAGCATTTGGTTTACATATTATCTTTTTATTCTTAAGAATTTTTAGATGAAAATATTAGACTCTTATATTTGGTGTAAAATTTTAAAAAATACTCTCATTTAAAAATAATTTTTGAGAATAGTTTTTGTCAAATATTTCCATACTTTTATTCCAATAGGGGAGGTAGGTTACATTTACATGACACGAGAATATTTTTATCATGTGAAATGTCTAAAATATCTACTTTTTTATTATCATGTCATCAACCAACCATTGCCACGTTATTGTCGGCGATCACCATACACTGGAATCTGCCCACTCCTTCCTGCCACTGGCAGTTGTTAGTGGTCGATAATTTCAACCACTGCGTCGATTATTAGAATTCAGTTACTCACTAACGGCTGTAACAATTGATAGTGGCTGATAACTTTGGTCACCACCAATGATCAAACTGTCAAAGTTATTCTCGAAATTATTTTTAGTCAATCAAATTTAGTAATAATCATTTCTAAGAATATCAATTCTAAGTATGTTATTCTAAAAAATATTTTTTCAAAATTTAAATTAAACGCTCCCTTATTTCAAGTAAAGGAAGAAAAAATTGAATACAGAAAAAAAAAAAACTCATAATAACCGATGTCATTTCACGTTACAATCAATTAATGAATTATTTTTTAGACTTAAAGTTTTATTTATACAAATTATTTATCCTAACTATCTACTTAACTAATTATTTATTTAACAGTAACTAATTAGCAATTATAATTCTTAACAAAAATTCATTATATTTTAATTAAATAAAATGCTCAACTTATTTTGATTATATCCATAAAGACATTGATATAGAGTTGAACCAGACTAAAGTAAATAGTACAAAATTAATATAATGTAATGTTTTTTTGGTCCAAAATGAAGTATTTTCTTAAAATAATTAGATATATATTATTTGAATAATTAATGCTACCTACATAATTAAAATTTGTAAGGAAAAAAGATAATCAGCTCTATCTTTTTTTATTTAATAAGTAAATATCCATTTAATTTAAAAAAATACTTCATTCTGACAATTTATTTTTAAAAAAGAATAAATATTCATTTTAGTCATCTAAAAATATAAATATAATCAATTTAGTTATTTAATAACTTTTTTAAATCAAATTGGTCTTTTTAAAAGAATAATTTGATGTAAAAAATAGCATTAAATAACTAATTTAATATTAAAAAGTGACATTGAATGACTAATTTGATATCAAAAAATGATGATGAAAGACTAATTTAATGTCAAAAATTAACATTAAATGATCATTTTGATATATTTATCATTAAGGACTTAATTGATAACAATTATAATTTTAGAGAACTAAAATTGGTGTTTACTTTGATTTATACTTCTCAAAATATTTTTTTTGCAAGGGCCACCATTTAAATAATTGATGATACCTATAATATAGATTACAGGTATTAATTTTCAACCATTGATTTACAAGTTTTTACGATCAATAGTTCAAATTGCATGACTTATTAATGCAATCTATTTTTTAAGGTGCATGTAAGTCGTATCCCAAACATCAAATATGAAAAAGGATTGTTAAGAATTTCATATACAATATTTATACTAAAATGTAGAACGCCAATACAATATTCGATGACCAATTTAAATTACGTACCTCTAGATATGTAATCTCCGTAAAACAATAACGATTATCAATTTTGTAAATATGTTGTACACAATCCGTAGATCAAGAACTGAATTTTCTAGCTAACGTAAATAATGTATTACGTCGTCAGAATCTAATAAATAGAGGATCTGGCCTCATTATATATATATATTGATACTCTTATTCTTATAATAAATTACTTTTCTTATTTTATATATATATATATATATATATATATATATCATTAAACTTAGTTTCTAGGACAAATTATTTCAATCTCGCTGAAGGTTTAGTGTATTTACACTCCTTGATCCTCAAATTAAACATAATCTCCCTTATTGTTAGGGGTGAAAATAAATTAATTTAGGTTTTATCTTAAATAGGTATGACTTGTTTTAAAAAACATGAGTCTTAACTTGACCTGTTATTTATTATAGACTTTTTTTAAGTCTGACCTGACTTGAAAGTCTATTTAAAGGCCTATATTACATAAAAGAATTTCGAATAAGCTATCAAGTTCAGATTTTATAAGTTTCAAATATGAGTTTAATTTTAATTCACTGTTAGTGTAAAGTTTTTTTACACTGTCATCTAATCATGTGTTGCCAAATCACTAAAAGAGTTTGACTATCACAATAACTACTTAGAAATTCTAACTCTTTTAATGATGTGTCAGCACATGATTGAATGACAGTGTAAAGAAACTTTATACTGACAGTGGATTGAAATTAAATTTTTCAAATATACCTAACATTTAACAAAATTATTATATTGTGTATAAAATAAATAAATTATATTAATATATAACTATTAAGTCATATAAGTATTATAAAATTTTAATTATATATTATTATAATAAATAAATAAGTCAATTTATTAAGCTTAATATATTTTTTTAAAAGCTTAGACCTAAGATTATTTAATTAAATAAATTTTTAAAAAAACTTAAACCTTTCTTATTTAATAAATAATTAAGTGGAAGTAAGCCGAAGATATATTAAATCATTGAGCCGCCTGAATTTATTGTTAAGAAAACTTAAGGTTGTTTTATAAAATGATAAAAAGTCATTTTTACCCCAAATGTTGTTTTCTTCTTTTGCTTGCCCCATTTTCTTGCCTAACTAGAACACCCAGAACATTGTCTGCTTGTTATTGGGTTTGCCATCATTGATTGTACTCTTCATCTCCTGGCGTGTCTATTTGCAACGGGTTTTCACCCAAATCTATTAAAACTACATTTTCAATTTTTAGTTGTTATATGCAATGGGTTTTTCTCCCAATTTGTTGAAATTCTTCTTGAAATTCGCATGCCATCTTCTCAATTAATCCGCAAATCCAAACCCGCTACCCATTGGCCGAGAATCCTCAACCCCTCCTCCGACAACGGCCTTCCAATCCAGTAGTCCCTCCTCCAACAGTGATGAAGAATTTTTTTTAAAAAAAGAATAGAAAGAATAAAAAAGAAAACATATTAGAAATATAATCAGTTAGATATTAGTAGTTAGTTTGTTAGCCTATATAAAGGCTTGATGTAATCACTTTGTATTCACTTTACTCATTTCAATCAATATCAATTTTCAGTTTTTTCTCAATTCTTTCTTCCTCTTTCTTCTAAACCATGAATCTTAACATGGTATCAGAGCCATACCACCCACCTTGAAGAAATTCTCTTCACTCCGCATCATTGAGTTCATAGAACTCTGGATTTTTCTCTATCTCTGCCATTGTTTTTATCTCTCATATTTTCTCTTGTCTTTCTTGATCTCCAAAATTCATTTTTTTTTCTTGTCAATCTGAAACTTGTGAACATTTCTGGATCATCAACCTCACCGAGAAAGCTAAAGTCGATGAACATTTCATACAATAATCTCACAGAGGTCAAGTACGTTGTGCTTTAGGAGCGGTGGTGGCCTTTTGCATCTGAAGAATAGTGTGCGCGCCTCAGAGTTCGTCGATGGAAGTCGCGATGTGTGGAGCTCCGATTCTTTCGTCTTCTTCTCCATCGAAGGCTGAGATTCTTCTTGTTTAGGAAATTGTTAGGTCTTGGTTCCGCTGAAGAAGTAGTTTCTCCCTCAAGACGTTGCAATTAAATAGACCTTGTGAAATCCTCTTTGGAATCCTATGCAATTGTTGATAGTAAACGTACACAGGGCTCCTCTGCCTTGTGTACCTATGCGATTTCCATTGGAACAGCATTTCCATTATGTTTGGTGTTATTTTGTACCTCAACGGTATACTTTCATCCTACTTTGTGGTGATTTGGGAAATTATGTGGAATTATCACTGTAATCTTTTGTTGCACCTGTGATGAGTCTCATTTGGAATTTGGAATTTGTCACCACTATCACCGCTCTGTTCCTCGCTTTTCATGGTGGTGCTCTTTCAGATCCACCTTGCGGTTCAGATGATTTTTATTTGGTTTAGATTTTTTTTTGTTAATCTTGGTGCAGCCTTTATTTGGCTTTGTTGTAAGCTTCTGTCCTTGGTAGTTAAGTATTGATGTGAGTTTCTGCCATGGATGGTTAAGCATTGAAATTCTGTTTTGCTTCTGTCTTGAGTGGTTAAGCTTTCAATATAGCTTCTGCTCTTGATGGTTAAGCTTTGATAGCTTCTGCCTTATGGTGGTTAAGCAGGCCTTATGGCTTTGATGATTTTAGCTTCTGCCTTTGTTAGGTGGTTAAGCATATCTGCTTCTGTTAAGTGGTTAAGCCTTGAGTTGTGGCTTCTGCTTAATGGTTAAGCGTTTACTTTGTTGGCTTTAATCATTTTAGCTTCTGCCTTATATGGTGGTTAAAGCTTTGTTCATGTCATTATTTGTATGCTTTTCAGTCGACATATTCTCGCATTTCTCATTGTATTTTTTTTTTGATTTGATATCTAGTTGTATTCATCCCAAGCTGGAAGGGTTGTGAACACCTTCCAGCTTGTGGGGGGCTATTAGAAATATAATTAGTTAGATATTAGTAGTTAGTTTGTTAGCCTATATAAAGGCTTGATGTAATCACTTTGTATTCACTTCACTCATTTCAATCAATATCAATTTTCAGTTTTCTCTCAATTCTTTCTTCCTCTTTCTTCTAAACCATGAATCTTAACAAAACACATATGGAACATGAATTATAAGGCAACCGCTATATTTTTGTCGGCTGCACAGTTGGGGACAAAAATACGGAGGGTGATGAGTTGGGTTGAACATGATCACAGTTTTGATTTAAAGTTTTGAGCGAGATAATTTTTATGGTCAAGACTCGATCATATTGAGGTTTGAGTTAAGAAGATTGAGACTGAGTCAATTCAATTAAGATACATAATGTAATATTTTGATTATGTTTTTTTTATTTGTATAAATTTATTTGTATTTATTATTTTTTACTTATGTCAAGATCCAATCTAATAAATAATTACATAATAAGTGAATGACATAATAACTAAAATTATAAAGAGTCACAATACTTGATTAAAATATAACATTTAAAAAAATGTCACAATAATGTATAAGAAAAAAATTAAAAAATTAAAATTTATTTAATATTAGATCAAGTTGAGGTGACCCAAAAAGTGACATAAATTTGACTCAAAAAATACATCAAGTCTAAAAAAAAAAACTCAAACCCAACTCAAATATTTCAAACCAAGGTCGAATTTTGACACCAAAATAGGTTACAAGCACCTAGACAAAACCAAAAAAATATGGCACCAACTGCTTATCTCCCTCCTCATCCTTTTCATCTCTGTATATATATTTTTAATATTAAGAGTAAAAATGTATTTTAATCATCAACAATCACTTTTTCCCAAACATTACACACTTGTTCTACTAACAGTTTTGTTTTGTTTAACAATTAGTGTAAGAGAGGCATGTGTAATATTTAAAGGGATGTCATGTCTAATTCCCAAAATGGAGAGGTACGAGTATAAATAAAATAAAGGAGTAGTTTGCCCTAGTTTCTATTTATCATAGGCCTTAGGTTACTCGACTCTATCAAAACTCATTACACGTATCAATTAGATTTAAGCTAATAAAGATATATATAGTGATTCTTAAATTTAATGGATCACTTAATATATAATATAGATTTTTAGAAAAAATATCAGATCACTCATTTTATTTATTTTATAAAATAAATTACTAATTTATAGAAGTTCAAACTTCAGGCTTCGTTTAATATTATAAAAATAAAATAAAATAAGAGAATACAATAAAAAAGAAAAAAAATGAATAAAGAATTAAAAGAGTTATTACTTACTTTGTTTGTTATCATTCAATAAAAAAAGAAGGAATATTTCTATTTTTTTATTTGGTTTCATAAAAAAAAGGAATAAAAATGTATAAAAATAAATATTAAATTATTTTATTATCCTTAATTTAATAAAATGAATAAAGTTAGTAAAGTGAATAAAATAAAAAATTAATTTCTTTTCTCTCTCAATATTTCTAAAAAGGAAAGAAATGAATGATATGTGACCTATAAAAAAGAAAAGAAAAAATATATATTCTTTTTGACCCTTAAGTTAATATTAACAATATATATATATATATATATATTTTTTCTTTCCATCCATTTTATAAGTAACGAAGATAGCATAAATTTTTTTAACATTCTCATAGGCAATATTGTACTACTCGGACAATATTGATTGGTTTTATTTTATTTAAAAAATATTTTTAAAAACGACTATTAGATTGAACAATTTTGTAGCCTTTGTGTGGGTACAGTGATTTGCTACTTTTCTGTACTTTTTTCTTATGAATATTTTGTGTTGTGTTTCTTGTTAAAGTCAACATTCTTATCCTCATTTCTGTCCAACTGGATGTGATGTATCCAATGGTTTTAATTTCTTGTCCAATAAAACGTTATCTTCATGAAAAGTTAATGGTGGGCATTTGATTTGATTATTTAAAAAGTTTAGTATTTAAATTTTTAGAATAATTATTTTTTAAATAAAAATAATATTTTATTTAAAATTTATTTTATTTATTTAAAATATGTAAAATTAATTACAAATTAAAATTATTTTTTTATAATTAAAAATAATTTTTTTAAAAATTTATTATTCTAAACTTTTAATTATTTAATTATAAATTATTTTAAAAATTTTAAAAAATAAATATTTATTTATCTTTAATTAAATAATTTTTTCAATGATTTTATATTTTTTTTGATAATTTAATATATAAAATTTTTTTATATAATTTTAAAAAAAATTAATTATAAAATTAATTATAAATTAACATATTTAAATATAATTTTTTTTTCATAATTAATTTTTTTAAAAATTAATTATACATATAATTTTTTTTCGCACCTAAGTAATCCAAACTAACTAACTAGCTTTAAAAGGGCTGATTGGCCGTGGGAATTGGGTGAGAGTAGGTGTACGTTAAAGAAGAAAAAGAAAAATGGCAACAGAAAAAGCGGCGCGTGTGTACGTGGCGTGCTGTGTGTGTGCTTGAATAAAGAATAAATAGGTGTGAATGTGTAAGTGTCCGACGAAAATTGATATTATTATTTGTTGGGTTCTCTTTATTTCTTGATGGGAAACATGATTCTAGAATAGAGGAAATTAGGAGAGTAAAAGTAAAATTTAGGTGAAATTATATTTTTCATCTCTTAAGTTTATATTAGGTTTTATTTTTATTTTATAATTATATTTCATTTTATTTTCATCCTAAATTTTTCTATAACTCATTGAATTTATTTTTAACACTAACACTATTAAAAATACTAATTGTATTTGCTGATATAACACTTTATATGGTTATAAATGTATAATTAGTAA
Source organism: Styphnolobium japonicum (assembly GCA_023212625.1). Lineage (NCBI taxonomy): Eukaryota > Viridiplantae > Streptophyta > Magnoliopsida > Fabales > Fabaceae > Styphnolobium > Styphnolobium japonicum. Next base: position 3,076,479 of record JALBWW010000007.1, on the reverse strand, counting down.
TGTATTTTCACTAAGTAAGATTCTTTTTAAAGTTAGTGATTAGGACAAATTTAGTAGTTTTGAAAAAGATTTAAGATGAAATTGAAACACATTATAGTAGATGGACGAAAATGAAACATAAAATAAAGTTAAGGGATAAAATTTTTATTTTTATGTTCATAAAAACATTTAAAACAAATTAGAAATAAAAAAATTTATCTACATTTTTATTATTAATAATGATACTAATTATCCTAAATTTTATAAGAATAAAAATAGGCAACCTATTTTATCTATTTTAATGTTTTTAAATGATTTTTTTAATCAAACTTCATGAATTAGATTAACAAATATTTTAATATCATATTTTTTTTTCAAATTGAAATTTTTTTTATTTTCACGGTATATCTATTCATCTTTATAAAATAACATTTTTAAGAAAATTATTATAAATACTTATAAACTTTCATATAAAAATATTTTTTTATATTTATTTTTCTTTTAGTGGCGCCCTGAAATTAGCATTAAATTAAGTGAATGAAAAGTAACTATAAAAAAATATTTTTATTTGAAAATTTATAAGTATTTATAGCAATTTTTCTAAAAAGACTATTTTACAAAGATGAATGGGTATACTGTGAAATTAAAATTTTTTCAATTTGAAAAATTAAAATATTTGCTTGATCTAGTTCATGAAGTTTGATTGAAAAAATCATTTAAAAACATTAAAATAGATAAAATAGGTTGCCTATTTATATTCTTCTAAAATTTAGGATAATTAGTATTACTATTAGTAATAAAAAATATAGATAGTTTTTTACTTCTAATTTGTTTCAAATGTTTTTATGAACATAAAAATAGAATTTTTATCCCTCAACTTTATTTTAGGTTTTATTTTCATCCCTCTACTATATTGTGTTTCAATTTCATCATAAATCATTTTCAAAATTACTACATCTGTCATAATCACTAACTTTTAAAAAATTCTTACTTGGCGAAAATATATTGTCAATTATGCACTTGTAGTCATATAAGTTGCCATATCAGCAAATATTATTAGCATTTCTAACGGTGTTAGTGTTTAGGATAAATTTAGTGGGTTATAAAAAGATTTAGAACGAAAATGAAACAAAATATAGTTATAAGACGAAAATAAAACCTGATGTAAACTTAAGGAATAAAAAATATACTTTTGCCTAAAATTTATTAATAAAATTTATGTAAAATTTATTTATAAGAATGGTTTATATAATTTTAAAAGTGTAATTAATTATGTAAATAATTACATATAATTAATTAATTAATTACTAACTATTTAATTATGTGTAGTAATAAATTATCACAAATTGAATGATGTTTATTTAATATTCTCCACTAAAAATGAATAATATAATTCTATCAAATAAAAATTATAAAATACAAGTAGTATCATAATTATATCAATCAACAAGAAATTTCTTTAAATAAGAGTGATAATAAAAGCTGACAATAAATGAGCTCCTAATTTTTTTTAACCTTTCGTTGCATTCTTTCAATCTTTCTCTAACATTTTCATAGCACTTATCTCGAGTAAATTAGGACTTTTTAAGTTATCAAGAATTTTTTTCTTCTCGGTAACCGCTGCTTCAAATGCAAATGCAACAACCACACCATAGGGCAAAGGGCCGCCGCCACTTACATGGTAAAGGATATAATAAGCGGTTGTTAAGACCCGTTAAATAAATTATTAATTTATAAATTAATTTATAATATAAAGAATGAATTTAATTATTTTTTAAAGATTCAAAAAGAATAAAAATTTAATCAGATTAAGATAATTAAAATAGAGAATTTTGTTGTTGATTTAACAAGATTGACAAAAGTGCAAGACTTAAAGTTATAAACAAATTTAAAGAAGCAACCAATTCAAGAAAATTTAACGATCTTGAGTTTAATCCATCATTGATCACAAGAATTCACTTAATTGCTAATCATATTCTTAGCCTTAGATTACATCAAGACGCCTCAAAATAATTTAAGAATTCTCTACTAGATAAGCATCTAGGATTTAATTAACCAAGGTTAGATAAAGTAAGTACCATCCAAACATAGATTAACTTAAGATTGGGGATTTAATCAAGCTAAATAATCCATGAAAAAGCTTTGATATATTATTTAGTCTTTGTGATCTTATTTGAATATATGATAATAAAGTTATTATCGCATCAACATCTTAATCAAATTAAGCAATTCAATCTAGATAGAAATCAAAAGAGGAAGAAGAGAAACTTGAATAACAATTAAGTAATATGAACAAGCGAAACAAGATCTTCAAATTAAACATCAAGATGGTTAATCCCTTGGATTGATTATGAGAGCCTAGCCTTCCATGGATGGGAAGGAAGAACTCATAAATAAAAGAACAAAAACGTAATTGTAAAGAGAATGGAGAAGAAGAGAAAGAAAACTCTCACAAATACTCAAACTTTCTTCAAACTTACTTAAAATTGAATGATTTATAATATAAAGAGATTGACTCTATTTATACTAATCCTAGAAGCCAATTTGTAATTGAAAATAATCTGAATGCAAGCTGTAAAAATATGGAAATTGTCAAATATGGAAGCTTGATGCATGGTTGGTGGGTTGGTGTATGATTGGTGGCTTTTAGTCAACAACTCTTATCTGACTTCCAGCTTGATTTTCATGACCTAGACGGTGTATTTTGGCTTGGAGGTATTCATGAAAGTTGTAGCCAGTTGTCTCCTTGAAATTGTGGCTTTGGAATCATGTCATTTGAACTTTTAGAACTCTATATATGCCAAAAACACTGCACCTTCCTCAAGTTAGGTTGGCAGAACATATTTATAAATTCAAACCAACTTGTAGTTTCATAATCATGCATAAAACGACATCTGTTGACTAAATGGTCTTCAGTGGAGTTAGAGATATGGGTCTTATCTTTCCAATGGCCAAGTTTCAGCCCAAGAGGAGGCCTATAGCCCACTATATAGTCCAATATGTGCACATTGCCCAGATTCCCTTGACAACAAACCTACTCTGCATTACAAGACTATTTTGGACCCTTAGACGTCCGATCTAACTCTTGAGTTCTTCATAAAACTTGTAGAGCCTTATCTTAGCTTTTCAAAGACACCAAGATCACCTCAAATGGATCACCGAATCCCAAGTTATGGCCTAACCAAGGAGGAAAGGTCAAAATGTATCAAAATCCAAGAATTATTCATAATTTGCATTAAAGCCCAATGAAGTCCAACAACATTAAACTCATCTAAAATGCTAATATTGGGCACAATAAACATTTAATAAAGCTTAATACAAAGCTAACATAAGTGTCTTAAATTAATTGATCAGAGTACTACAAGCCTTAAATATGACTCATAATCACAAAAAAAACTTGAAAAGAGTCAACATCCACAATTTCATTTTTTGTTTTTTGGTTTATGATGAAGAGGACCTGAAACTCTTGCAATAAGATCCACACGAGGATCATCAATAGGCTTTAGCATAATTCTTGTGGTAAAATGCCATGCTTCTTAGAAATAATCCTCAAAATGGAATTTCAAAGCAAGTTTTCCGAATAACAAATTGTAGGATCCAACTTCCTGGTGTGAGCATCAAGGGAAGGGAAATCAAAGAAAATTGTTCTTGAATCATTGCCACTTCTAGTCGAGCCTTGCCTTGGAAGTGATTGTTATGTGATGCCTTGGAAGCGCCAATGTAGCCGCTCCTTTACAGGAATTCTATGAAAGCATTTGATGACGATATTGCCCTCAGCATTGACATTGTGAAGAGGAAACAAGGAGAATAAAAAATCAGCGAGGCAAAAAGAAATTGAGAGAAAAATGAAATTTTTTAAAAAGATATGAGAAAATTAAATTTTTTCAAAATCTGAGAATTTTGGAGAAAGCTTTAAAAAAGTTAACGAGCTAGGAGAAACTGAGAGAGATTTCTTTTTTTTTTTTTTGGGAGAAAAGTAGCAGAGAGAGAGGATTTGCCGAATGAGACTTCCATTCTTTCCAATGAAAATTTTTCAAAAAAATAAAAAAGAAAAATGGTGAGGAAAATAAGATTGAGACTTGAGAGTTACACGAGCAAACTCATTGAGCGGATGAAGAATATTTTTCTAATATGAGTATCATGAAAGTTTTAATATGATATTAAGAAACATGACTCTATTAAAAAAAATAAAAATGAAATTTGATAATAAAAAATTATGTAAAAATTATTTATAAGAATAATTTATATAACTTTAAAAATATAAATAATTATATAATTAATTATACTTAACTAATTACTAATTGTGTAACCATATTTTCTATAGCAGGATCCCATGAGAATCTTTTGTGTCTTTACTATCATTGTGCCACGGCCAAAGTTGATCGTAAAGATAATACACACACACATATATATATATATATATATATATATATATATTTTGAAGTCATGTACAGTTTTGTTTCGGCTTTATTCATTTGTTTTTTGATTAAAAAATAATAATATAGAATTCTCATCTCAACATAACTTACGTGAAGTGGATTTCAATTTTCAAAAAAACAGTAAATATTTTTAATTAACCTTAAATCATTTTCTCATTTGTAAATTTTATTTAATTTAATATTTGATTATTTTATGTTTGTTAATATTGCAAATTAATTATTAATTATTAATTTACTCATTTATTTCTTTGATTATTTGTTTTATAAGATAAATTAAATATATTTAAGTTATTATTAATTTGGATAATTAATTTTAAGATAACTATTTTATAATAGATATATTAGGAATGCAATGAGATTAAATTTTTATTATTTTCTGTGTATAAATAAACTTTTGAATCCAATTTTGATGTACATATTAATTTTTAAATATTTTTAAAATGTTTTTTTAATTTTTTTCTAACAAAATAAAATTAATGACAATTTTTCTAACAATTTAATTTTAAAAAATTTAGTTGCCTTATTCGTCGTGGGCGCCCCCTCCAAAACAATTACAACATCACCTTCTCAAAATAATTGGCATTCAAGAAAATTTTGTTTTAAGTACGAACTTAAGCTTGTCTTCATAAATATACACATCCATCATGTTTAAACCACCACTATATATACGTTTTCAATCATTTCTCACTATTTCATTAAAGTTTGAAACATTGTGTTCTAATTACTCATAAAAAAATAATATGAAGTTGAGAAAAGAAAAATAATCAATATTTAGTTGATCAAATGGAGTGACAACTATCTCCGTAACATGGATAAAAAACATATGAATATAAACTCTCATATAGGTAAAGAATGTATATGCACAACAATTTCCAAAAATTCAACACCATTTAGCAGAATAATTTTCACTGTCACCCAAAAAAGAATTAAAGAACAGAAGCTATTCACTCTCAAGTTTCTAAACTCATCGTATTGAGAGTTTTAGCTGATAATATTTACAGATATCAAAGTTATGTTCAAAGAAGAGAACCCCTAAGCTTTTACCACGGAAAAAATCCCAGAAAACATATTAAGTGATGAAGAAATCTTGGGGCTTCAAGAGGCCTAAATTGATTTCACTAAATTAATTTGTCTGGGTCCTAAATATAGTATAATACGCTGTATATCACACGTTAACAGTTTTACATACATAGTATGTCTATATTAAAATTTAGAACATGCACCAATATAATATCCAATGACTAATTTAAAGTGCGTACCAGACTACCTGTAGCTAGATGCAATCACCGTGAGAGAGAGAGAGAGAGAGAGAGAGAGAGAGAGAGAGAGAGAGAGAGAGAGAGAGAGAGAGAGAGAGAGAGAGAGAGAGAGAGAGAGAGAGAGAGAGAGAGAGAGAGAGAGAGAGAGAGAGAGAGAGAGAGAGAGAGAGAGAGAGAGAGAGAGAGAGAGAGAGAGAGAGAGAGTATGCTTGAAAACTTACTTATACTAAATATAAGTATTAATTAAGGTTAAGAAAACTAGATTGGACCGACTAGTCCAACTGGAAACCGATCACCCCATCGACTTGATCTACCTTTCAAAAATCGCCTAGTCTGAAAACCAGTCAAGAACTGGTGAACCAGTCAAAAATCGGTAGATTCGGACTAGTTTAATTATGTTCAACCGATTCTTTTTTTTTGGTTAAATTTTGCTAATTCAAATGATGTCATTTTGATTTAAAAACTTAATATAAGTCAATCTAAAAAGAAATTTATATGAAATACTTAAACTTATATTGTATAAAAGCTTAGAAACTGAATGTATAATTGATTGTATATCTCTTTAAATTGAAATTAGAATTTTTTTAAACAAAAATAAGTTATAATATTGTTACTTAATGCTTTGGACTCTCAAAAAATAAGCTGTAAATTTTTTTATCATTTGTGCTGTTTTTAATTTGTTTAATTAGTATATAATATATATAAATATATTTAAATTATTTAATTATACTCTGATTCGACCACGGTTCAACCACAGTTGAACTATTGAACTTTGAATCAGTCCCCTGACTGATTCAATCACCGGTTCGGTTTTCAGAACCTTGGTTTTAATATATTTATATTATGAGTTTAATTTTGATCCACTGTCACTGTAAAGTTTCTTTACACTGTCACCCAATATGTATTTCCAACTCATTAAAGGAGTTTGACTATTATAACAGTTACTTCAAAAGTCTAATATTTTTAATGATGTGTCAATACATGATTGGATGAAAGTGTAAAGAAACTTTTAATAATTTCTTGTAAATGTTGAATTTCATCCATTGGTGTTTTGCGGTTTGGATTAGTTCAATTTTGGATAGAAAAATTATCTAAACCAAACTAATCGATTTTTCTATAATGAAAACCGATCGGTTTAATTTTAATTTAAGAACCGAACCATAACAAACTAAACCAATCACAATCAATTTGGTTCGATTCGATTTAATCAATTTTTGACTAAACACTTTTTTCATAAAAAATTCATACACAATTTCACTTTTTCTATCCAATACCTATTTAAGAACAAATAAACCTAAAATTTATAATATAAACATCATTCAATAGATATAAACAACAAATTGGCAGAAAAGTTTTCATAGGAACAACAACAAATTGAAATATAATCATATATAGATATGTAAATATAAAAAAAATACATGTAATTGTATGAGTTCAATTTTGTTTGGTTTCATAAATAAAAATAAAAAATCGAATCGAACCAATCGGTTTTCATAAAAAAGAAACCAAACAAAACCAAAATTAATCAATTTTGTTCGGTTTTTCATTTTTCAGTTTGGTTTATTTGGTTTAGATCAGTTTAATTCGGTTATGAATACCCCTAATTTCATAAATTTAGTTGTTGAATTGAAAGTTCTCATAAAATAAATTAAGCATATAAAATTTCTTATAATTAAAAAATTATTTAATACTTTATTGTATTACTTTATTTTAACGTATAATATAATTTTAAAATATAAATAAATTTTATACTATTAGATTAGATACTTATAAATGTCTGATTTATCTAAAATTTAATCGATTATATTTATATTTACAAAAAATTATTAATTAATATAAATATACAAAACTTATACTTAGTTACTTATATAATATAACAATAAACATAATGTTTACCTATCATGGGTCTTAGATTACGTGAGGGACATCATAACCCACCACACTTATTAATTAATTTCAAGCCCAATAAACATATACATATATGTAATTCTCAATCTCATGATGGATGAATTAATAATAATATGAGACTCTAAAGAAAATATTAAGTTATCCATTTAACATTAAATAAACTCAAACCCAACAAAATATAATAAGTGATAGAAATTTCTTTGATTTCCCGTACTGGCACATACATTAATGCCTTCGGTGCGAACGCACACATACAGGACTTGTGTGGATGAATTACAGAGGCAATGACATGTCACCAAGTACCAGGCAACAATATTGGTGTTTACTGTTCATTCACCTATAGCTTGGGGCGATTATTGTTAAAGGAAAAAAATATTCACATTCTCTTAGTTTTACTCGTTTTAAAGTAGCTATTAGTCTTTACAATTTTTTATTTGAGCGAGAGATTCTTTAATTTTCTAAAAATTATAAGTAAATTCTTCCGTCCATGACTTAAGTTAAAATTGTTTATTACATTATTTATATATTGTACACATTATTTTTTAAAATATTATTTATTTATTTCTTATTTTTTAAAATAAGTATTGAATAACTAAAAAATTAATTTAAAAAACAAATTAAAAAGTTTCCTAAAAAATTATGAAGACAAATTAAAAATCACTACATGTACTGGTAAGCCTTAGCTCACATGAAACTTTTATTATTATTATTATTATTATTATTATTATTATTATTATTATATTTTTGAGTTACATAGGAGGGGCCAAAGGCCTAAAAGAGGCAAAACTTACGGCAAAAAACAAAACGGGGCGTAAAAGCCCCTACAACATCATCAGGGAGCAAAACACCAATTTCTCTGGGGGGAAATCGAGACCTTTCTGATTTTTAAGATGAAGATGCTGTTGTTGATGGGGAGTTCGAACACCCCACATGCCATTTCGATCCCTTTCCTCAATCCTCAATTCGATCTCAATAAGAGTCTCCTTAATTACCAAAAAAAACAAATCACCACATGTGTTAATGAATATATATATATATATATATATGTATATATATAAAAGTCACGTGATAAATAATTTTTATTTAATTTATAAACATTATGATCTGTTTATATTTATTTTAAAGTTAAGGACTTCTTATTTAAATTTAAAAATTTATAGTGAATATTTTAAAATGTGATAAAATTCCGGAACTGTCTATGTATCTTTTCCTATTATTAATGATGAATTGTAAATCATTTAAATTGGCTAGTTTTATGGTGAATAATTTTATTTGAACGATAAGCTATTAAAAGTGGGCTGGTAAGAAATTTTGATAGTGTTGTAAGAGATTATTGATTTAAGCCTCTGTGTCGTCATTATAAAAAATATATATATATAAAACGATTGCTCGTCTTGATTTTCCTTTTGTAATCACGACATATATAAATGTTACGTACCCATTACCCACTGTAAAATATATGACCTATGGTGCTGTCAGTCAGCTTGTAATTAATACATTTAAATAAGGCTCCATTTGTGCCTATGTTGTACTTGCTTTGCCATATTTTCTATGAATAAATACTCTGTTAATTAATTTGTGCTTCTTAAATACAAGCAGTTATTATGTTATTGTGACTAATAAATTAAAGAATTTAATTTCAATTCAGTAAAGTTATAGTTTAACTCTTTTAATAATGTATTAGCACATGATTAGATGATAATGTAAAAGAATTTTATATTGAGAATAAATTAAAATTAAACTCTAAATTAAATATTCTCTATTTACAACAACAGGGGACTTTAGAATGAAGTTAAAGATTCAAATCTTACAAAATATTATTGTAAGAAGTGTTAATAATTATAATTATTCAACATCCTGAAAGAGTCAATTTTACATCAAAAAATATAGGAATATCTAATATATACTATAATAAAATAAGATAAAAAATATACAAATCTCTTAAATTTTGACCTATTTGTTATTAGATATCACGAATTATAATTTTTTTTATTTAGTCTTTAAACTAAGTCAATTGTTTAAATAGATTATTTTATTCACTTTCTGTTAAACTAATTAACAAATAATGATATAACACAATCCTAATCCTTTACATGTATGCAATCTCCACCGTGAATAATTTTTTACTATTTTTAAATCATTTCAACTATTTTTTAATTGTAAAAAAAAAAAATCAAAGAAATTTATCTTTGTCTGTGACTCTGCCACAATGTGAGAATAGCCAATGCCCAAACCATCCGATAAACTTCTTCTTCGGGAGCCAAAGGTGGAACTCCACCCAATCGATAGAAAAGAGCTAAGGTTCCCATTCCAGCACCCATTATTCTAGAAGTCAGTAGAGACTACAAGTCGATGCCTACAAACAGAATAAAGTTCGAGAGATGAACTTGATCGAGATGATGAACTTGAACGAGCACCACAAATGGCGAAGCAAGCCGCAGGAGCAAGGGTGTGTGCATAAGTAGATCCACTGGAAGGAGTACTAGGACCAGTAGCTAAGGCTAAGAGGCATCAAAGCTAGCAGTTTCTTTAGCATCATCAGGGGCATCAAAGTTCGTGAGAGTAAGCAAAAAATTGAATCCCGTGATCCACTTGCATTTGCTCCCAAGATTGTACAACATGCCACTGATATTCCATCAAATAATATGGTATAAGATCCTCGTAGTTGACGTTTATATATATATTTTGTTTCAGAAAAAAAAATGACGGTTTAATGTGTCCTCTGCAGGAGGACAATCTGGAGACACCGTTATCAGCAAGGCACAAAAGAGGTTATAATTGCAGGGTGTCAAAATATCTGAAAAATTATTGGGAATGTTGGATTAGGCTGATGCTATCTCTTATTTAAGAGAAATAATAACTAAAAAGAGAAAGAAAGGGGAAGCGGGAAGGTATAGATGAAATGGAGTTAGAATAGGGGAGGAAAAGAGGAGGTTGAAGATGAGCACCCTTTATTTTTTGAATTATTAGCTTTTTTCCTTTTTTTACAATTATAAAATATGTGAAATGATTAAAAAAATAAAAATAATTTTAAGGGTTAAGATTGTTAAAAAGTAAAAAGTTAAAATTCATTAAATAGTTAATAGAATATATATGGAATGATCTATTGAAACAATTGGTTAAGTTTAAAGACCAAATCAGATAACTTTATAGTTCGTGGTGTCTATTTACAAATAAACAAAAATTTAAAAGATTTGTATACTCTTTACTTAAAAAAAAAAAAAAAACTAAGAGTGTGTTTGCTTTTAAAAAACATTTCTTATTTTCATTCTCTATTTTCATTTTCAAAAAATAATTTTCAATTTTAGTTTTTTATATTTTTAAAAACATGTTTGCTTTCTATATACTGTTATTTTCATTTTCACTTTTTTAAAAGTTAAGTAATGAAACTAGAAAAGGGTGGCAAGAAGATTGAGGAAAAGGTCGGAGAACCAATAGCTCCGATTTATATGATGGCTAATTGGGCTGAGACACTTGTGTTAGAGCCAACGATTGCAGATGAGAGAGAAGCTATCGCGGTTGGATTTGGAGTCAAGATTGCAGAAGACATGAAGAACAAGAGAAACAGAATACTGCAATAAATGCTCAACACACCCGTTTGAAGGCTTCTAGAACTGAAATCCCCCTTACTGCCACCCTAGATGGCCATTCCTTATGCGGAAGGCTTGATTTCATCAGCAGCAACTTGCAAGGATGGAATCAGGAGAAAAATGAAATAAGAAAAAAGGAAATGAATTTACTCAATTAATTACAATAGAGTTGGGCCTGTCGTTGATCGTTTACAAGTTTGGAGTTGAGAACAATTTGTGGGGTCTAAACTTGGCCCGTGAGAAGACTAAAAAAACTTAGCTAAAAAATAGGAACTTAGCTCTTAGCGTGTGGACTTTGGGCTGCCAATTGCTAAATTAACTTAGGCTACAATTATCATATAAAAGAAAAATTTTGACTATATTTTCTGACCTTATTTTCCGTGAAGGCAGGTATTAAAATTAAAAAAAAAAGTACGTCAAAATCAATCAGCAACCTTAATTTTTTTTTTTTGGCAAAGATAGAAATTTTATTCAAACTACGAGAGAGAATACGAGGGAACCAATTACACTAATTTAGAACCCCAAAAAGAAGGATAAACTAATGGGAAAAACCCAACAACACTACCCAAAAGGATAGGCTGAACACCATAAGCCAACATTCTTGTTACAAGGAGTTAAAAGTATTCAGAGAAGTGAGAATGGGCCTTGTGAGCAATGCTTCCGCTGACCACTCCACCCCTTCAAATATTTTTGCATTCCTCGTTTTCCAGATTCTCCAAAGGATGGAAACTGCTGTACTACATATCCATTTTGTATTTGAAGTTTGCTCGATAAAATGTATTAATATAGGCTTAGTTTATACGATCTATGGGCTCGTACCTATGTGTGCATGAATTCTAAAGAGACAGGAAAACAAAGTTAACACAAATTGTGCAGGCCAAACCAACAAAAATACTTTTTACGCAACTTGTTTTAATATATTTAATAATTTTTTATTTTATTTTATTTTATAATGACGATAGAGAAGTTTCAACCTATAAATAGCCTCTAACAAAAAGAATGTTTAAATATTAATAAATAATTAAACCTACATCAGATTTTAAAACAAACTACATAAAATAATATATTTTTATTAACTGGGTCCACAAAAATTATGTGAATTGAAACTATACAAGAGTAGAGTTCCACCATTATATGCTATATAAAAAAAAAATCTAATTGTCATTTCAAACACTGATGTACAATATTAAGCAACTCAAATAAAAGAAATTCATGTCATAATTAGAAGAGTGAGCCATGCACCTCATACTAGGATATGACAGGTAAGAAGCAACAAACATTTAATTTTTGGCAATTGTAGTTGCGCAACATATTAAACGGGATATTCGCCGAATTGAGTATCGAATTTAATTGTTATATTATATCTCTTTTTTATTGCAGTTAAATGATGTCTAAATCAACTTGTTTGTGTTTATCCCACCTAATTTATTTTCCTACTTTGGTCACAGACAGGTCAACCACACAAGACTAATGTCACGTTTTTTTAAGCGAAATGGTGATTTCATTCCATGATAATCATTTCATAGAATGAGAAATTTCCACTTGTTAGGAAAAAAAAACATATAAAGTGATTTCATTTTAAGTCTCATTTCACAAAATCAAGAATAGAGCATGGAATCCATTCATTCCTAAAAATGTGGGATTGAGATTGAGATTGAGATTGGGATTCTATGCTCATGGAATGGATTTTTAATTTTTATTTTCCTAACATACTTTCATTAAATTTACAAAATGACAATTCTTACTCTTGTAAAATTTAGTCTACTTAAATCTCATAAGCAATAGAGGATGCTATCACTATAACATTTAAATAAGAGGTGAGATAATTAAAATTTTAATATCTATAATGTACTTACATTTCAAATTAACACTGTATATATACTTTAATTTTTTTTTTGTATTTTTTAATGATAATATTTTTTCTTATCAAGTAATATATAAAAGAAATTAAACTTCGATATTACTCTCGAGAATATACATTTAGATGACATATATAAGATATATATGAAAATTTTAAACATTTTAGTGTTTTTTATTACAGACACTTATGTTTAGATATGATTGACTTCATTTTATTCTACATTAATTTCATGTACCAAACAACAAAGCTATCAAACTATTGTTTAGAAATGACCCATTTCATTCTATTTCATTCTAGCTCATATATTCTCGTTCCATTCTTATTTTATGGAATCATCATTTTGTATATCAAACGTAACGTAAATAATTTACTAAGAAAGTTTCTTGTGCCACAATCTAAAAAATTAAAAAAAGTGAATGTTTAAACATATGATAGTATGTTGTTTTGCTTTACCACACATCTCATACCCACTTTTACTCTCAAATAAACCCCTCAAATTTGTCAAATTAAATCTATACACCACTACCTTTATGCATATCTTAGTGTTTTTTCCCCTCTCGTGTCTCTATCCTTGATAACCTCCTTTAAGTTGGCCTAACTTTTTAAAGGAATTCTTTTTTTAAGTGCTCTTCCATTATGTTTACGACAAGAGTAATATTACATACCAAAAAAAGTCAGAATTTTGATAGAATTAACTAGATTTAAGAAGTTGTTGAATAAGATAAAGTAATAGATACTATTCATCCATATAAGAGTTAATAAATATATCAACTCATTTTATTAAAAAATTAACAACAAAATTCTAACTATCTAGAATTTTCCTTACAAAAATTTGAAAAGTGTAATATGAATAACTCATCCCCTATCCTAAATTGTTTTTTACTTCATTTTTATGAGATTTGAATATAAATAAAGATTCAAATTTAAGACCCTTCCAATTTATTAAAATCTCTCACCAGTACCACTCAATTATTTGTTGGAACCAAAGTCAGATTTTATTATCTTAACTGTTTAATAAAATTAAACCCTTCAAAATTTTGAAGATAACAACAATATTAAATTAAAATGAAACAACTAAAACTTTGAAATAACTTATACTTTTACGAAGTTATATCTGTTCTGGACGAAGGAACAACTTTGTTTTAAGGTCTTATTCAAGCCGTGTGGATGGGATCTCTCACAAAAGCTTATTTCGACATATCAACTATGTACACTGAAGTTGACACTCCTAACAATTATAAAAATTAGCAAATGAGAAACTTTCTACGTATTCAGAAAAGTCAGAACTAAGATATCATATTCTTCGCTAGTGTTGATACCAAAGCCACTTTTCAAAGGAATATCAACACGTTATCAGTTCAACACATTTAATGCTACTTAGAACGGTAATAAATATTTTCGTCGGACAAAGAAGCTTACGAAGACCATTTCAAGTGCACATTACCTATAAATACAAGTGTCTTCGAAGAAGAAAAAAAGAAGAAATCTAGAATTTCAACAAATACAAGAGAATCTTTTCAAGGCTTTCCTTAGTGTTAATATCTTTACTCTTGTAAGAGAATTATACTTGAGGGCATTTCTTTTATCTTCACTTGTTGTGAGTTAAACTCAAGTGTTTTACAAAACACATTTTTTACTTATGTTGTTTAAGCCTAAAGAGGTTGTGTTTAAATGAATACTTGTTGGTAAGAACCTGAAGAGATTTGAGAATACTTGTTGTTGCCTGAAGAGGCGTTTAGAAAAATACTTGTAAACTTTGTAAAGTTTAGTGAAAAATCTTTTAAGTTGAAGGTACTGGACGTAACTCTCGGGTTGTGAGAATGAACCAATATAAATTTCTAGTGTAAGCTTTTCTTCCCTCTCTATGTAATATTTTTTATTTACTAACATCTAATGATTGATGTTGTCTTTCATAACTAAACTTTTCTAAACGGATAAAGTTTTAAACTATCGTCAAATTACTTAAAAAAAACCCTCTTTGCATCTAACGGACTGTAAAAAGTTTACGTTTCGTCTATTTTCACTTACTCTACTATAAAGTTATCTTTTGAAAGATTGTTTTAGTAAAAAAAATTTAAAAAGGTTAACAAACATAATTCAACCTATTTCTTGTGTTTCAATTAATTATTTCATTATTTAGATATTCTCTTATTTTTTTGCTAAAGAGGACCTTATTTTTTGTTGGTTCAATTTTGCTCATGGTTGGCGATAGTTTGATATCTGGACCTGATTCAGATAAGGCGGACCCTTTAGTTATATGAGATTGCCATGTGCATCTCTTTCTAATTTTCCTACATTGACAAACTTTTATTTTGAGATTTTGAATGGTTGCTAAGTTGGAGAGAGAAATTTTCATTGACTATTTAGATATGCTTTGAATCATTAAAAGTGAGACAGTAGAAGATGAACCAATTGAAATTTTGGCAGCATGTCTTTAGGGAAGGGAATGGCTGCGTGGATACCTTGGCCAAGCATGCCCACAACCTTCCCCCTGGGTTTTGCTTGTTGAAGTCTCTTCCTTCTTTTCTTTCGGTTGCCTTTATGGCAGATGCTAGTCAGACAGTCTTTGAGTGTCTTGTAGTTTGGTAGTTTGGACTCTCTGCCCCGTTGTTTATAAATAAAAAAATTGAAAATTTGGTATAAAAATTATTTTATATTCATATGTGTTGGGAAATTGTTGGAGTGTATTAATTGAGAATTAATTTGATTTAAATTTAATTAGATTTTATTCTTAGCAATTAAATTGTTTTAGTTGATAGCTATTTGATTGGAGTTAAATATTTAGAGAATAAAAAGTTAACTTTTTAAATAGAGGAATTATAGTATAAGACAGATTAGTATAAGTTCAAATGAGACATATATAGCAGTATAACACAGGTTGAGGGTAAGCTTCTTTGAGTTTCATGAGACAAGGTTTACAAAAGGTTCTAAGATTGGACTTGGAATTAACTCAAATGATTACTTTTCTTGTACAAGCTTTTCTTTCGTAGACTTAGAATTAACTCAAATGGAAAACGATTTCCTTTTTGTGAATACAGATATAGATTTGTTTAACCACGTTAGTTTTTGAGTTTACTTATTTTATTTCATCTTTTTATTTTTATTTTTATTTTTATTTTTTCAGAGTGTGTCTGGTTTACATATATTGATATAATTTTATTGCAAAAACAAATATTGATATAATTTCAAAAAAAGTGTTTTAGAAAATATTACCACAGTGGTTAGTAATTAATTAATTAAATATGATTAGTTAAGTAGTTAATAATTAATTATTAATTAATTGAGTATAATTAATTACATAATTAATTATACTTCTACTTCTTGAATTAATTTTCTATCATTTTTCTTTTTTATTCTTAATTTTATGAAAAAAACTCCGATGCAATCTTCGCTTATCATAGAAAGACACGCAACTTTGATGATCTGTGCAAAATTCGAAACTCATCATTGCAATCATGGCCGCCAAAGCGCACTCCCAATTGAACGAAGACTTGGTTGAGAGGGAAGAGCAACAAGAACTCAAGTACCTGGAGTTCATGCAATTGGTTTCTCGGCTGAGATTCATTCACCACGATGTTAGCACAAGTCCTCGAGGAGCATCCTCGCAACGTTGTGGTCTCTGTTGTTCTGCAGGCATTGGTTGAATTTTTGAAGGGTTCTACATGATTGGACACACAAGAAGAAGTTTCAGCCAGGTATTATGTCTGAATTGACGGGTTTGGTGGCCAAAGTTGCCGTCCAAAAGCTGCTGGATTTCCTGCTTTGATTTTTCTTTGTCGATTTTGATGGCTGTGTTCCAGCATTCAGCACTTGTGCTAGATCTTGGACCAGTACTAGGCTTTCGAACTACAAAGCATTTGTTTTTGTTTTTGTTTTTTTAGATTAATTTTGGTTTAGCTTGATTTGGCTTTGATTTAGTTTGCTTATATTTTTTTTTTTATGGTAGTTAAGTTTTGATTATGCATCTCTATTTTGCTTTAGGTGATGAATATTGTTTCCACATTTAAAATTGTTTAATATTATAGTGTAATGTTATTTGGTGGTTTAAAGAGTCTCAATTTACTTAAAATAAGTGTCATAGAAACGTTAGAAGAAGATTTGATAAGCCTAAAGAAAGATCGCAAACTTCTAAGAGCTATGCATTTTGACCATTACTAATTCTCATTCATCATTTTTTTCATATTGACCAATTTAATTACGACATTACTTGTATTTTACAATTTTGTTTGATTTATATATATATTGTATTATTTATCCCAAATTGAGAATATTAAGTAAGCATCCTCTAGCTTGCGGGGCTATTACCATATATAGTTAATAATTAATTAATGATTAATTAATTAAATATAATTAGTTATATAATTAATTACCCTTATAAAATTATATAAATCACTCTTATAAATAATTTTTTCAAATTTTCTCTTTCAATAAATTCTATTTTCATCTTTTACTAAATTTCTCTCTGCCATGTCTCTCAAGACTTTTATACAGAGAGAGAGAGAGATGAGTTACAGTTAAATAGAATGCACCTTCATTTTCTTCCATCCCTACCTATTTTCTAATACATTAAAGAGTAAAAATTAGGGTAAATTAAAATTTATTCCCTTTAAAATTTTGCCTAAATCAAGTTTAGACAAAATTGCTATTATGAATTGAGTTTTGACTTCTAAAACATATTAGTAGGATAGACTGTACCATATGCATACCAGCGCTGCTATATGTCACAAATGAGAACTCGTGAAATGTTTTACAAATGACGTGGTAAAAAGGCAACCACTCACTCATGCACGTTCATTTCAAAATATAATAGAGGGAAACAAACATGAATTAAGAGAAAAAATAAAAAATCATTTCGACACACACTAGCACTATTGGTGACTATTTCATTTCGTATTGATTAGCATTTTCCTATGCCTAAACTGTAAAATAAAAATAATGAAAAATGCTATGAATCTAATCTGAAATAGTAGAAAATATAACATTAGAAAAGACTTTGTACTTTATTCGAAGATTTTTGGCGAAAAATTATCACATGTGTGATTGATGACCTTTTGATTGTCAGTTTTACTAAATTATTAACAGTTTTAGACTTTAGTGTTCTTGATTAATCTTAGTGGAGAGTTCTTTTGAGGTGTAAATAAGTCTCACATTACCTAAAAAATGAGAGGGTCATAGGTTTATAAGTATGTAAAAATGTCTCAATTAGTATGAGGCCTTTTGGGTGATATCCAAAAGCAAATCCATGAGAATTTAAGCCAAAAGTGGACAATATCATACTAATGTGGAGATATGTTAGTTCCCCGATTCCTAACAAGTGGTATCAAAGCATTGAGGTGATCAGGCGGCGTGTCCCGTTGCTGTACAGCGGTGCAAGATGGAAATGATCTTATGTCGAAAGTCTTCCTAACAGGTTGGTTAGGCAGTGGGTTCTGTTGGAGCGGCTGTACAAGTATAAGGCTGAATACTTGAAGAAGCTTCTGCTGGATGGGAGGTTGAACCATGGTCCTTTGTTTGAGGGGAGGATTGTTAAGGTGCAAACAAGTCCCACATTGCCTAAACAAATGGAGGGTCATAGGTTTATAAGTATGTAAAAATGTCTCCATTAGTATGAGGCCTTTAGGGTGATATCCAAAAGCAAATCCATGAGGGTTTAAGCCCAAAGTGGACAATATCATACTAATGTGGAGATATGTTAGTTCTCCGATTCCTAACAGGTTCAAGGAAGACAAAGTGTATATATTTAAAACACAACAAAAATTGATTTGGACAAAAAATTTAGGAAGGTTAAATGTAATTTATCCTAAAGATGAATATGATGTCAACTACATTAGCTAATAAGGTCCTTTATAGTGAATGGAAGGACTTGGAGTCGAATTTAGCTTTCAACGGATCGAGAGAGAGGAGTTTAAGAAACGAGAGTATTATTTCCTATTATGTGTAACTCAAACCAATAAACGGAAAAAATATAGTAAATAATGATACTTTCCATCATATTTTATTTTTAATTCTTTTATATGTTTTAGCTAGTATATCTAAAAAGCAAAAACATATTTTATTAAATTATAAAAACATCATATTGCCCTTAAAACTTGGGAAATTTTATTCTGAAGGACAAAATGAATGTTATACCTTTTATCTTATATGACTCGAGAGTCGAGTATTGAAAGTTCTCATCTTATATGGCAAAATGTTTCTTCTACAACCTTCAAGATATAGAAAGAAACAAAAAATGAAAATCAAACATGCATGGAATGATAGTGCTTTTTCTTTCATTTCCTTCAAAGTGTGGAAGATAGCATATCACATCATTGCTATGGGACACATCGCTACTTGTAGGGTCCTGCGTGACTTTATTGCTCAAACTCCTAAACACATGTGGTCCACTGAATTGATTTGGTGCTCTAACAGTTGAATTGTGGAGATTAATGGTCGTCGCTCTCGCTGTGTCATATTGCAGGGCTTAGGATCTGTTGTGGACCTTATGTATTGCTCACGTTCTACACATTTTGTCAAGCAAATCTAATCGTGGATCGAGTCAGCTTTTGTGGAAGAAGCAACTCGATGGGTATTACTTTAACTTAACCAAACGAGGATCTTCCAACGAAGAACAAAAAGTGCTTATATTCTTCTATGCAATTATTTGACAACTCTCTTCTGTGGTGTAAAATTCCTGGCCATATTTGTCCAAATCACAAAAAGGCGCCTCAGTAATTTACGGGGCAGTTGTGTGTTTTCACCTTGTTTTTTTTTCCTTCCTTGTCAATGCCTAATAGGAAGAAAATTAGCATTTTTCATTAAAAAAATATATACCTTTTGCTGCTGTTTTTAATGTGAACTTTTTGTTGTTGATTGTTACTCTTAAATTAAAAAATTACCAATATACTTTCAATTGTTGATTTTTACTCTTAAAAAAAATAAACAATAGGTTTAAAGTAGGAGGAAAAATATTTAAACAAAGAAAAAAGGTGCTAGTTCAAGTTTAAGGAGCATGTATTTAAGATATAGATATTCTCGTGTACATACCACATGCTGTAAATGTAATTTGTATTCAATTAATTAAAAATGATAATTGATTTCCTATTTTAAAGTTTGAAATCCTATTATAAAGTATTTATGAAAGTAATTGTTTGTTAATGCGCCCCATTAGTACTGTACACGAGAATCTCTCAAATTCTAAATACCAATGCCACCTAGCTAAGTTGGTATGGTTGACCATTTTGTGTTTGGACTTTGGACTTTGGATGGTGTCAATAAATGAAGTAATTTAGTAAAAATAATTAGAAAATATTGGTTTAAGTTATTTTTTAAAGTAAAATTATTGAAATAAGATTTTATGCGTTGGGTACCAAAAATGCATTTGTGCATCGGTGAAATTCGAATTCTGAACAAACTAAACATACACGTGTCTAACCCAAATGAAAGTAAGAAAATGTAATATCATGTGGGGAATAGTCTCTAAAAGTTGTGTTGAATTCTTGCATGTTGCCTGTCGCCATAAGATTTTATGACAATGACGGACACTCTGCCTATGGTACAGACTACAGACCACGATATGACGATAGGGGACCACACCACCCTGTACGTGATTGGTCGCATTCATTTCCATTTTCTTTTTGGTTTAATTTTCATTTCCATGTTAACACCACTAACACTAAAGTGCCAGGGAAAAAGAAAACCTTGTGTACCCAACAACATCATTAGTGGCTACGCTTAAATGCCAATGTTTCCACCAAATCAGTCCCCTAAATTTGCGCTATCACTTAGAATACTGTTTGCGCTAAGTTGTTATAAATATAACCGCATGACTACATTGCAGTCATGACATCTAACAGCCGGTTTAGTTTGCTTTTTATTTTTATTTTTAGTTAAATATATTTTTATTATAATTATAAAAATATTATCTTGTTTTTACTTTATTTTTTATGCTTAAAATTTTGTGAAAATTTTTATAAAAATAACTAAAAACAACAAAATATTATTATTATTTACAAATTTTTAAAAATAAAAATAAAGTAATATTTTTATAATTATAATAAACATTATTTAACTGAAAAAAAATAAAAACAAATCAAACGCTTCTTTGTTTCTCAATTTGTCTTTTTAATAAAACTGATGATTAAGTAAAAAAAACCTCTTATCAAAAGAAAAGTTATTTTTAATTAAAAGAGAGTTATAATTTTTTACTTAGTTACAATTTTTTTTTTAATATCCTTAGCTTAACTTTGAATAAAAGCTTAGCACATGATTATGCTTGTGGTCTTATGACTAGCCATACCAAAAGTTGAGGATTAGTGGGACCGTCATTTTAATAATTCATTGATTAATTTAGTTACCATAAAAATATTTCTTCTAATAATTTATGCAAATATTACAATATATAACTAAAAGAAAAGAACTATGACGCTCGTGAACTTCCTCTAAGGGAAGCAAATTAGAGATTCTCATTCTTTTCTAATTATTTATCCTTACGTTAATGTTTGGTATGCAATTTATATAGAAAAAGAAAAGAAAAATAATAAAGAAATGTATTTACCTATTATTTGGTATCAATTTAATAAAAAAAAGTATAAATTTTTTTGTAGACTTTACATGTTTTTTAATCCTTCCATCAACGGATTGAGAAAGAAAGTGTTTCTTTCTTACCTTTTTGTCTTTTTCTTTGTTATTTATTTGTGTATTTTTTTTATTAGTATCTATTTATGTATATTTATAATCTATTTGTGTATAAATTAACTATTATGTTCTTTAATGTCTTTGTGAGAGAAAGATATTAATTTTGGAATAATTTGAACGTGGATGAATGATTTTCATATAATATTATATGGTGCATTAATATTAACAAATTATTTAAATCAAATAATTCTTTAAAAATGAAATAATCATTTTCTTTTAATCAATTAAATAAAAGAATTTTTCCTTAAATTAAAATCAACTAACACAAACTTATTTTTTCTAATCAAATAATATTAGTAGCGATTCCTTGAAAAAAAATCACTTATCATATTAATTGTTAGCCTTCTCTTTAAGAACAGTTGTGACAAGAAAAAAAATTCTTCATGTAAATCAATTTTATTAGATATATAATAATAAAATAATTTGACATTTGTTTATATATATTTTTATTCTTTTTTTTAATAAAATAAAAAAAAACATTCATTCTTTTCTGTTAAATAATACTTAACCAAGTGAATGATAAATCATCTATTTCTCCTTCCATTTCATTTGTTTTTTTTATTTATTGTGTTACTTTCTTTTCCCTTCCCTCCCTAATACCAACCAAAGTATAAAATTTCCTGTTTGAGGTAAATCGTTTACGCATGATGCACATGGGAATGGGAGACATTTTCTTTCCCTTTTTCTTTATGTTTGTTCATGCGAACAGGCTCTATTATGAGTCTTTAAGAAAGTATAATATATTTTCACTAAAAAATAAATAAAATAAAATTAACGTTGAGTGAAATTTTATAAATATATCATATTTATTATTTTAAAATAATCATTATTCATAATAAAATAATTGTTTTTATAATCAAATAATATATATTTTTATAATATTTATATTTAGAGAGTAATTATCTTAAATAATTTGAAAATGCAATCTCAGAATAGATATTAAATTAGAATATGGTGATTAATTTGCCACCATTTATAATTTTCCAAATAATAAAATGAGGAGATTAAACGATTTCCCTGCGGTGCGGTTCTAACGTGTTCCTGCCAGTTAGAGTTACCTCTTCTCTTCGTCTTCTTCTTCAACTGCTTTTCAAAACTCCTATTAATGCCGCTTCGCAAACTCCTCACACAACAATTTTATCCAAAAATCTCCGAACTCTTTTTTTTTTTCTCTCCAAATTCTTCCGGTGAAGATCTTCTCCGGCTGCGTTGCTTCCGCCGATGGCCGACCAGTTTTCGAGCTCCGTCGAGTTCGGACTTAAGCTCTCGAAGCGAATTTACTACGGCAAAGGATCGGCTCCGGCTCCGGTGCCGGCGATGTCCCGGTCGGCGGAGGGGTACCTCCCGACGGCGCCGATGTGTTACGCGGTGGTACCCGATCCGGAGACGGTTGACAACCCGGATGTTCGGAGTTACCAGCCGTATGTGCATGGCCGGTGTGTTCCGCCGGCGCTGATACCGTTGCAGCTGCACGGAGTTGCCATGGAAGTGGAGTGCTGTTTGGACATGGCGTTTGTTACGGTCACGGGAAGGTGGCGCGTGCATTGCGTGAGTGGAGGTAGCATGTGTGATTGCCGTGTTGCTATACCTATGGGAGAACAGGTAATGTGGACTACATATGGAGTTATATATTTTTTGAATTTGATGTTAGTAAAGTTAAGGGAAATTGTGACAAAGTGTTTATTCGTTGGGGTTAACCCGATTAACTAATAAATCAACCTAAATTAATTAAAAAAATTAATTTGGGTTGGATTGTCGAGTCTAATTGAGTCCAATTCTATCAAAATCAATTATAATTAGTTTGGTTCACGAATTTTATATTTTATAATCTGATAACTCAGTAAAATGATCCAAACGAGTAATAAAATTTTAGATATTATCTTTTTATCTTTTCATTCATTTAAAAATATAAGATATAATGATATATATTTAATTTTCATTTTTAAGCTTCAATCATTTAATTATTTTTATTTTGCTTTAGTTGTATATTAAGATAGTAACGTTTTAATTATTATTATCATACATTTATATACATTTATATTACACATGAAACTTATGATGATTTTGAAATGTTAAAATGTTTCTTTTCAAACTTGATTATACTTTTATCTTAATACTTATACTATTATACTATATTGGAGGACTTGTATGCTTAAAATTCATCTATAATTATCTAATTGAGTTTGAAATATTTAATAATAGTAGGTTTACTATGAGATAAAAATGATTAGACAAACTGATGATCCGAACCAACCCAACTCAACTTTAATCAGGTTGGTTTGGTTCAAATAGCTCAAATTTTTTTTTTTCAAAAACCAAACCAAATCAACCTGATCAAATTGATAAATTTGGACATTTTTCCTCCAAAATTCGACCCAACTCAAACTCATAAACACCCTTATGTGCATGTGTTTGTTTGAGAAGAAGGTCAAATTTTGATTGTTGTAAAAATTATGATTGAAGAGTGAAGGGTTGCTAAAGCGTAAAATGGTTCCATTTTGGTTTTTTTTTCTTTTATTATTTGAGGTTTAAAATTATATGCTATAGAAAATTAGTTTTATTTATTTACATGTTTATTGTCAAATAATTTGTTGGCGAAAGTTCTAGTTGAAATTGTTGTTTAGTTTCAAGTTGATAATTTTTTTATGTACTTTATAAATGAGTAAACTAAATAAAATAGTTAAAGTTAGCGTGAGAAAATGTGAGGTAATAAAGAGAATATTTGAGCATGTTTAGTTTTTATTTTCGAGAACAGTTTTTTGTTTTTGTTTTTTTTTTAAAATAACAAAACCTCTTTGAAATAGTGTTTTCTGGTCTTAATTTTTGAAATAATTGAAGAAGGTAGATGTTTTAAAAACAAAAAGAGTTTAAAAATGTTTTTGAGTTATTGTTTCAAAAACAATGAACAGCATTTACCAAAAAAACAAAAAAGCAGGAAGAAAGAAGAATACTTATTATTAGTGGCAGTTTTGTAATTAGAGGCGGATTGGTTTTAGAATTGTTTTGAACCAATTATCCAAACAGACTTTTTTTATTTTCTTTGTTTTTCAAAACCGTTTTTCAATCTTATTTTACAGAATTGATTTCGAAAACAGTAAAACAAAAAACAAAAACAACTAAATTAATCGTAGTTCAAGTGTCATAAGGTCTCTTTGAGATTGTTGTAAAATTAAATTCAAAAAATTATATATGAATTTACAACATCTTAATTATGTAAGGTAAAAAACGTACCTTTATTAGACATTAGGCTTACCGATGAATCTGTATATTGAATAAGAATTTATATCTCCAAGA
Organism: Styphnolobium japonicum; assembly: GCA_023212625.1. Taxonomy (NCBI): domain Eukaryota; kingdom Viridiplantae; phylum Streptophyta; class Magnoliopsida; order Fabales; family Fabaceae; genus Styphnolobium; species Styphnolobium japonicum. The sequence goes on along the minus strand of JALBWW010000007.1, from coordinate 3,051,476 downwards.
GAAGCATCATGAGAAGATTATCAAGAATCCTGGTGCATAAGAGAGAAATTACATTCTTTTCCTATATACATTGAAGCTTATGATCTTAATGGGGTAACTATAATACATATAGGATGAGAGAAGGGGCCTCTCCTTGTGTTTATAATATGGGTTAACCTACCCATCATAGTAAACTCATACACAAGACTCACATATCACCACAGTTCACAATAAGTTTAAGTGCTTATAAAAGCTCAATAACAAAAGTAATCACAAATAGGCTTAATCAATATATGCTCCACAAATATGACATTCAATTAATCCAAGTCTTTTAGTAAATATGTGACTATGTTAATCCACATAGGATTAAATAATCCAACAATTGTTGGATCGAATTTTCTAGTGGCTATTCTTGCACTTTTACCTACACTCCCTCACCCCAAATCAGGTCTTAGATCTAATTTGTAAAATAAAAAAATGTTTATTCAATGCTAGGGTTGCGTATAGACGATATTAAGGGGAACTTTCTTTTGTTTAAAGTGTTAGATGAGTGTGACTGAGTCATTTTAACCACAGTTACCAGTATTGCAATACTTTTAAGCATGTCACTTCTTGAAATTATAATCTTTAGACTGTCCTTACACTACGAAGTACCAGAAATTGATACATGAAAATTCGGTTCCCAGGATTATTGAGCGAGCCACGTAAAGAAAGAGAAAACATGCATGGCTTCTTAAAAAAAATTGTGCGAAATGTGACAATCAAAGAAAAATATTTTTCTGTCAATTGTTACAACCCATTATAAAAAGGAAAAAATAACTAAACAAATCATATAATTATTTTTTTAGGAAATGCATTATTTTCTATAAAAATGTTTACAGCTGAAAATTATTTTTTATTTAGGACATAGGTTGTTATACAACTAAGGAAGAGGTGCAACATAATTAGTGGATGTCTATCAATATTATCAATATGAGAGATTACCGTTAAGAATCAAACCCAAAACCTTTACGTTTCTGTCCTGCCAATTAAGTCAACCCTCGTTGGCAGCTGAAAATATTTTTCAAGAAAATATCCTTAGCTGAAATGTTTTTGTTAGTTTTAGAAAGGATGATTAATTATATGAGTTTAGTTTATAAGGAACAATAGTTGTAGAAAAAGAAATTTTATTGATGGAATGAGATACAAGGCTATTAGTATTATAGTCTTGATGGCTTTGGCTTTGGCTTGCGCCAATTGTGCAAGTGCCTTGCCTATTTATAGTAATTCTACCTCCTCAATGAATGGTAGAGATTAAGCCAAGTGTACGGTGGTGATGAGGTTCTAGAACCTTCCCACCTCCTTACTCTAAGATATTTACATACAACTTTCTAGAGGTTTATAGAGAATCTTGGAGTCTTCTCCAAGAGTCTAGAGACTTCTTAGTGCTTAGAGTTTTCTAGAACCTTCCATAAGATTCTAGATTATTCCAAAGTGTTCTAGAATATTCTATAAGGTTCTAGAGTGTTCTAGAGTGCTCTAGAATGTTCTTCAAGGTTCTAGAATATTATGGAGACTTCTAGATTCTTCTAGCTTTCTCTCCAAGCACCAACCATTGTGACTTGACTTTAGCTTGCCGCTACTCTTGAAGATTCTAGAATGTGCATCATTTTCTAACAGTTTTCAAGAAGCTGAAAACATTTTTCTTTGTCTAATTTTCGGAAACAACAAAGGGATATGATAAGTTTTAAACAGAATAACGTGTATCCTGAAAAGTTTTAGACTATTAATTCTTTGTAACCTAGCCCAAGAGGGTTATGGTTACTAATTAATTCAGCTGAAATAATTAATTGTCTCTTTGCTTATCATCATAAGAGGCGCCTATTTCAAGTATAGAGTTTTCTGAAGAACTAGAGGAGAACAAAAAAGGCAAAATTTTAAATAATAACCCTTGGCAATACTCCATGTTATGCGTAAGCATGGAGAAAATTTATTTTAAACTTGAGAATCGGAAGTTTTTTTCCTAGTTGGTATATGTTCTGGCTAGCAATTTCCACATGAGTGGGAAGATGATGAATTGTATGGATGGATTAGACTTGAAGGGATCTAAAAGGATTTGTTTTGATTTCAATACAAAAGAAGTAGGAGCTTTTACAAACTGAAAATTGCTTTTGAAGCATGCTTTTTTTTTGTGGATGATACTGCACCAAGTTGTTCTGCAGCTTCTGCTTGTTGGTTTTGGAGTGGTGGATGCTCAGAAGGAAGGCTACTCATACTCAAGATTTAAATCAGAGATTATTAGTCATGACCCACTAAGATTAGGCTGTTCATGTCAATCATGTCATCTGGCTGGCATCAAGTTCCTTTCATCTCTTATTGTATCATATGTTCATTCCAACGGTCACATGGCATGAGTCTGGCTCAAATTACAATGTATTATACTTATAATGAGCTGATAGCATTCGTTTAGAGAACATGTATATGTGACTGTAAGGTCTAAGTGTCAATGAACTAATTTAGAAAGCTGTAGCATCGTGTGTTATGTCCATTCTGCAATCCTAACAATCTATTGCAGTTGGATTTTCTGTTGTGCCAGCATCATCATCGAGATGCACTTGTGTTATATTAAGATGCGTTTGTTTGTTGTTCATGTTGCATCATTGATAATGATGATGGACAATATGGAATATCCTTATGTTGATGGAACCTTCTTTTATCTCATGATGCTTGATGAAATTGCACACCAATTTTTCCTGCAATTGTTGCAGTTTGTTTCGTGAGTTCTCAAGTTAAATATGATGTGGCTAACAGGGTTCACTTCTAGGTCTCGAGGTTGATGATAATGGAAGATCTTATCATACTGAATTGATCTCTCTGAAAGATGAAAAGGATAAGGAGAAAGCGGCCAAAGCTAAAGACGGATACTTTTTGAAAAGCCAAATATACACCATTAAGATTCCGCAGGTTATTATTACATAGCAAAACAGATTAATCTCAATTCATTGTTGATAGTTATTAACTTGTCCAGCCTATTTATTTAAAATTTTAATTTTGTCTTGCAGTTTAAGGGAGGCTCCTTCCTCTCAATTAAGATCAGATGGTCTCAGAAAATATTATTTCATGATGGCCAGTTCTCTCTTATTGTTCCTTTCAGCTTTCCTTCATACGTCGCCACTGTGGGAAAGAAAATTTCTAGGAAAGAGAAGATATTTTTGAAAGTGAATTCTAGTGCTGCAACAGAGGTAGTATGCAAAAGCACCAGTCATCCTCTCCAGGTAAAACCTATTGCGCTATTACAAGTTTTGTTTGGCCTCTGTTAGACTTGAACTAAACATGATCTTTATAATTTTCCAGGAACTAATGCGTCAAGTTGGCAAATTAAGTTTATCGTATGAAGCAGAAGTGCCAGCATGGTCAAGTACAGACTTCAGTTTCTCATACACTGTAAGATCTAGAAGCATAGACTGTTCTATGAAAATCTTTTTTAATGCAATTCCATAAAAAGAGTGGATTCTGGACCATAGACGTTACTTTAGAACCAGACCAGAATACTATGTATGCAATAATAAAATATTATTAGCTCATTTAGCTAGTGTTTTTACAGGTTTCTTCAACTGACATATTTGGTGGTGTGCTCTTGCAATCTCCATTCCTGCGTGATTTTGATGAAAGAGAGATATTTTGCCTGTATCTTTACCCTGGAAATAGCCAGGATAGAAAGGTTTGTTTGCATTATTATGCTATGTCAAAAATTTCCTTTTAAAAGTATGATTTACTTATGATTGCTTTAAGGTGGAATAGCTAGATGAGGCTCTATATATATATATGTAACACGAATGCATCACAAGGTTATCTTGCAGCTTGCATGTAAGCTGTCTCCACTTCTCTTCCCCAAATATGAACAAATAAGATGGATCTGCCTGCTCTTTGCCGAGTCTTTACAGAAGCTAGAATGATCTCAACCAGAAGAATAATCGTTTTTTTAAAGTAGCTATATTTATATTTATAAACATAATGTAAAGATTAAAGTAATAAAAAACATATGGAACTTGGACGAATTGTCTGGGAACAAATTAGTATAAAGGAAGATAGAAATATTATAGTCAGCATTGCACAGGTGCATCTTTGTTTCAATCAAGATTTCCTTTAACTTTCAAGCAAATTCTCTATGGCCAGTTTGCAAATTTATAATGAAGCATTCTGTTATAATCACTTGGTAGGTTTTTAGAAAGGATGTGGTGTTTATAGTAGATATAAGTGCAAGCATGAAAGGAAGTCCTCTTGGAAAAACAAAGAATGCACTACTGGCATCACTCTCACAACTAAATGCACAAGATACATTTAATGTTATAGCTTTCAATGGGGAGACCTACTTATTCTCGCCATCGATGGAACCAGCTACAGAGGAATCAATTTTAAATGCTACCAAGTGGGTTGGCACTACTTTTATTGCAAATGGTGGTACAAACATCTTGCTTCCCCTAACTCAGGTAATTCTTATTCGTTGACATTTTCAATATGATGTGCAAAACATTATTCTGTTATTTCATGGCTTGTTAATTAAAACTTTTCTATTATTTTGGTTGCTCGATTCAGCTGCACTAATGAATGTATTTTTACATCTAAAAAAGGTGACAAAAAGCCAAAGGCAACCATTTTGTTATCTTAGCTCTTTGCTTTTATTATTTATTCATCAAATTTAAAACCATGATGAGAATTAGTTTATTCTTATTTATTTTGAATTCTCCCATTTGTCTTGGAATCTATATGATTTGTTATGCTACAAGTCTACAACTATAGTCTATAAGTACATAGATCTTTTGTAGTTTTCTAGCATTCACAATATCATATGCCTTATTTGACTTTCAGATGTGGTATCCCTATTGCATCTTCTTGTAATGTTAACCGTAGAGATAAAAGGTAGATGGATTGCTGGTATGGTATACTTTACTTGCCTTTTTATAACTAGCACATTCTATAGTGTTAATAAGTCCTTCTTTGTATCCCGCGCAGAAGCTTTGGATGCTGAATCCTTAATATGTACATATTGTTATAGGATTTTTGATTTAATATTCTTCTCTATCCTAGGCAATGAAGCTATTTCGGAAATCATCTGATTCAGTCCCTCTTATTTTTCTCATTACTGACGGGGCTGTTGAAAATGAAAGAGAGATCTGCAATTTTGTGAAAAGCTGTGTCACAAGTGGGCAATCAGTTTGCACTCCGCGCTTATGTACTTTTGGCATAGGCAAGGACTCTAGCTTCCTCTTCTCTGTGTTGTCTTAAGAAAATAGATTCTGTGATATCATTAATTTGGCAATGTTCTTTTGACACTTCAAACCTGTGACAAGTGTTTTGCTTACTTTAGCTGATCTTTTAAGTAACCAAACTTTTTGAAACTTCATTTAAGCATGTTTTAAATTGTTAATTTGTCAAGATAAGGCTGCTATAGGTTCCACTTTGTTCAAGAATAAAAGGAAGTAAGAATGTGCCCAAGAGCTGTAGCTCAAGTGGCACCAAGTCCTTTTGGGGCTCGAGATCGAATCCCACCCACCACTTTGCCTACACTTTAGCCTACCCTCTCCCTCCCCTTAGCAGGTCTTTGGACCTCCTTTGTAACAATAAAAAGGAAGTAAGAAAGTATATTTGTCAATTACCATTACTATAATTGCGACTATTTTGATGCAATCAATCTGAACATAGAAGTTTCTATTGATCAATATTTCCTATAGCTGATGCTTGTCAATATATTTCTCTATAAGTTTCTGATGGCTTATAAGTTAGAACTCCATTTTATTGTAAATATGTTTTTTTAACCAATGATAATCACTTGATTCACTCTTGCTGCTAATGCCATTTAACACTTTTCTAAAAGTCACCTAATACAGCAACCCCCCCTCCCCCCCCCAAAAAAAAAAACTATTGGCATAATATCGATGTTCTGCTGATGTGTCAAATTTTATCTGATTGAGCTTTCTTCTTGAACATAGATTTAGCTTCATTTGAGCTCATCCTACTGGCCTTCGGTTCTTCCATCCTATGGGCCGAAAGGATCTCATATACAGTTAAATTAATTAAAATCTCTTTCTAGTTCTTAGCAGTTTAATTTGTATGTTCTTTTTTTTTTTTTTTTTCCTGAATTCTTTTCTGCTCCTAGAGGTCCCCCAACAAAAAATTATTGTCTCTTTAGCTTTGCCTCTTAGCTTCTTAATAAGATTTTATAGTTCATTTCATCCAAAAGAAAATCGTTCAAAAAAGGTTCCAGCTCCTGATAGTCAGACATAAATTATGGGCATCCTATTGAGCTTTAGTGACAATTTAACTTAATATATTTAGCTGTGCCATCTGTGGCGCATGCTTAGTATGTGTTTTCTACTTTTCTTGCAAGATTGATAGATTAGTTAAAGCAGTCAAATATCTATCCTTAACATAAGCATTCTTGTCCAGAAAATCACTTCTTTATGAATAAATTGATATTTATTTAATTTGACTTCCTTTTGGTTCACTGTTATCTATCATACACATTTCAAGTTTCAACAGAATCGTTTTAACTATCTGCATTAAGTATTTCTATTTTCTTCTCTGACGTGCTTAGCTAGTTTAGTCCATTTCGCTTGCATTCTGTTACTTCGCTTGTCCCTGCACTTCCATTGGACAAACCTGGTCTTTCGGCACTGTTGTATCTGCTGTAGACAGCCAAATCCATTTTGGTCCATATCTCTTATCTAGCCATATTATGTTGCTATCCAACTGCTGTGATTGTATATATAACCAATTTCATAAGTTTAGGTCAGGAATTTATCATTAATCTGTTTATTTGTCGCAACTTGTTTCATCCAGCTGGTTTTAGTAATGTTTTTCTGATTTGTAATTTGAAAATTTTTCAGGTTTATATTGTAATCACTACTTCCTTCAAATGCTAGCACAAATTGGGAGGGGTCACTATGATGCTGCTCATGATTTAGGTCAGCATCTTTCCTTGCTCAGTCAACCTAACATTGTGGCTTGAAGTTAGTACAGAATTGAGGCTTAAATAAACAGATTTCTTGTTAAGTTTGGTAATTTTTCTTGAAGTCACTAAAGGTGCTAATCAGTGTGATGGCAGATAAACCACAAAACACTAGCAATATGCCAATATGTTTCCTTTTTCCTTTTGAATAACCTTCCCTAGAACTGAGAATTTCTGCTTTGACTGTGTTAGCAGTACGGTTGTGAATACATCGCTCCCAAATCTTAAAAACCTCAAGTATTCAAGTTTTACAAAAGTTGCCCATTATTTATTGAATTCCTATGGGTAACACAAGTAATTGCTAAATCATGCACTAATTTGAAGTTTTATGAATATCTTTTTTTTTCCTCCTTACTTGTCCAGATTCAATTGACTTTCGAATGCAAAGGCTATTCTGTACTGCTTCATCAATTATCGTTGCTGATATAACCTTTGAGGGTTTAGAAGGTCTTGATTCACTAGAGGTACATAACCAGAAATGTTTCATCCTTAATTATAAGTGGAAACACGTGCTGTAATGATCTAGTTTACTTAAAAGATCAAATTTACATATTCATCTATTTGATGCTTTTATTAGCAGTTTAGCACATATAGACTAACTATATTCTGATTATTGCAGTTATTCCCAATTCATATTCCAGACCTATCATTTGGAAGCCCATTGATCATATCAGGCAGATATGATGGAACTTTTCCTGAATTAGTTCAAGTTAATGGTACTTTGGCAGATATGACCAACTTCGTAGTGGGCCTTAAAGTGCAAAGAGAAAAGGATATGCAACTTAGTAATGTAATCTTACAATCCTAAGGCTTTACCGCCTATTCACATATCTTGTTGAGTTTCATAAATTTGTCCAATCTTAATAAATGGGAATTGAGTATTACCACGCAACTCACAAGCACGACTGCCTCATACATGAGTATCACCATATGTTTCCAGATTCAGGCTACTGACTGTGCTGTACTGCTGTTACGTTTTGAATGCTTCACTCTTTACTTCCGTTGTTCACTCAACACTTATCCTAGTTGGGTTGGGCAGTGGGGCTATTAAAAGTGGATGGTGCTTTAGTTATTCTTTCACAAATCTATGCTACATCTAAATGTTTATTTCAATTCTTAAACCCTTAAACACTTATCTAACCCTGTATGGGTTCTACAATTAGAGATTACGCGGCAAGTATTTCATAGCCTTGGAAATCAAAGTTTGTCAAGTTCTAGAATAGTTTGAATTGTATATCCTTTATATAGTGTGATTGCTGAATGCATACTTGACTATGCTCTGAAATGCGTCTTGATATAAATTTTGGTATTCTCACCAGGTCCTTTCAAAGAGACACATAGACCTTGCCACTGCTCATGCATGGTTATTAGAAAGTAAAGAGCTGGAGGAGAAGGTTTGTCTATTACAAACTTTTGTGCATATTGGATTTTTATTTTTTTTAAAAAAGAAACTAAGAAAGGTGAACAGGGAAAATTTGAGGAGAGAAGTTTATATTCAAACATTTATTTCAAAAAAATTCATACTGACTTCACACACACCGACAGAAAGAGTAACACGGAGGGAGGGAGGGATCAATTAAGCTGATCTGTAAAGTGAGATGTGTTTTCAAAAATGAGTCTGCTATCAAAGTGTGATATATATTTCAGATTATTCAATTGTGACATATGACAAGTCTTTACTCTTCTTTCTTTCCCTTGTTTTAAAATCAACCAATAAGCTAGGATAAATATGGATTTTCACTTTAGTATAGTTTTGCTTTGATATGTCTTCAAGTGGTTATAGTATAATTATTATGCGTCTTGCTGCACCACTCATTTGTAAGCAAATGCCAACCTGCTTTCTAATAGGTTTCTGAAATGAGCATACAAAATAAGGTACCATCAGAGTATACCTGCATGGTTCTTGTGGAGAATAATGAAGGCAAGAAAGCACCTGAACCATTTCTGATACAAAAGGTAGACCTTTGCCTTGGATTTTAGACAAACAAAGGCAAAGCCCCTCTACCTTGCAAAATATCAGAGTAATTCCATTTTCCCTTTGCATAATATTTCTGATTCCTACGTTCCTTAAAAACAGGCATACAGCAGATTTAGCCTCCAGAGGATGGAACTTGATAGCCAGGAGTTATTCCTTGGAGGGTTGAGTGTTGGATTTGGTGACTTGAAAGCTACCGCTGAGAACATTCCACCAGCAATAAAAGAAGCTAAACCATCTGAAGGACTATTGGAGAAGGCTGCTTCCAATTGTTGCAGTCGATTGGCTGATACCTGTTGTGGCATGTGTATGTTGCAGACTTGCTCTTATGTGAATGACCAATGCACCATCGTTTGCAGCCAACTTTGTACAGCCCTGGCTTGTTTTGAGTTAATCAAATGCTGTTTTGAGCTCTGCGAGTGTGAGTACTTCGAGTGAAATTATATGCTAAGTTGAACATAAGAAAATCTGTTTAGTATTACAAATTGTTGAGAATGTATATAAGCTCTTGTGCAATGATGTCTACAGCTTATACTTGTTTCCATTCCCTCAATTCCTCGTCCACAGTAGGAAAAATGGGTTAAAAAAAACCTAATTCTATCATTTCGTTTTCTCACCTTATGTTTTCTTTTCATATAAAAGGGGGAAAACCCTACCTAACAAAACAAGAGCTATCCCCGTCGTCTCGAGTCAAGGCCAATTAGCCTAAGTTTGTGGAAAGTTGTAACCTAATATGCTATACAAATCGGATTCAAATTTTTCCCATGCTAGTTCCAATCTAAACCGAATGCTCAGCTGATCGTATAATGTTGACAATATACCAACTAGGGTTGAATCAATTGATATTATCAAACTGTGATGGATTAAGGTCTAATTTGGATAAATAGCTTAAATAAATATTTATTAGAGTAGAACTTATTTAATAAGTTTTACTGTCATAAGTGTTGTCTAAAATAAGTTAAATAGTGTTTGGATAAACACTTTGATAAGTGTTTTTCATAAATAATTTAAAATAAACATCAAACATTTGAGGGATATGCTATGAATTGTGTCAATTCCTTAAGGTTAATTTTGTCAAACATTATTATAAAAACAAGTAGTACTAAGGTATTTTTAGTTTTCACAAAAACTTATTTTCATAAGCTTAAATTTTTAGCTTATGAAAATAAGCCTAAAACAATTTATATGAGTTTCATAAGCTGTTTTAATAAGCTCATCCAAACATAATAAAAATACTTCATAATTACTTATTGTAATAAATAAACACAAATAAACTGCATATAAATCTATTCAAACATAACCTAAAAGGTTTAGAGTTCAATTCTTTAGGTAATTCTTCATTGGTAGGGATTTGGGGTATGTCTTGATATTATAATGAAACAACCTTCCATTCTCCTAAACTTTCTCTTACAAAAAAAAAAAAGTAAAAAATAATGTTGAAAGTTATTATTATTTTCAAATATCTTTTAAAAATTAATTTTTCAAATATCTTTCGACACGGCTCATTTGGGTGTGCTATTTTATTAAAAATACTTTTGTTATATTTTAGTGTGTTTAGATGAATTTTTTTTATAAAAAAAGTTGAAGCATTAAAAAAAAGGGCATTTTGTGGTTTTTTTTTAACAAGATTTTGATGCTTATAAAAAAAAGACATTTTTTATAACAAAAAAAAAATGTTTAGATATACAAGAAGATCTTTTCAAATATTGCATTCAAAAATACAAAATAGATTACACTTCTTTTTATCAGTGAATTATAACTCAACTAGTATCTTTTCTAGAATAAAAAAAACTAAAAAATAAATCTTCCGACACAATGCCTATCACTTTTAAATGATTTCCTTTTTTAATTTTTATGATTTAAGAGTAAAACAAAGTATCTTTGGCATGTGATCGTTGGTATGGCGTTAATTTTTTGTAGATGATGGTTGGGCTGGTCTATTTTTGTTGGCTGATATTTGAACCCAATGTGAATATAACAAAAGTATTTTTTTAAAAAAAAATTATAAAAAAACCACATCCAAACAAATACTTTTTATGTAAATATTTATTTTAAAAAAAATAAATAAATCCAAACGTACTATTACTAAATACCCCACATCAACGTGTGACTATCAAGAAATTATTGATCTTCTTTTGACGTTTGGTCGCAGCCAAGTCACTATGACTGACTTGTCTAAAACTCGTAAATCATCGCTTCTTAGTTCTCAGTCATCAGTTCTTACCCGTTGCGGTTACTACACTTCATTTCATCGTCTCCTCTTCATTACAGGTACGAGGTATCAGGTATCTCTCTGTCTGAACTCTGAACGCTGAGAATTGACAAATGCAAGAAAAGCACATCAACTTTTTTTTTTAATCTTCTTTTTCCTTTTTCACTGCTTAACCTATCACCTATGAATGGCGATTGAGAAGATCAATCTCTTTGCTTAGCTCATTTGAGCTAGGAAGGATAACTTCTTTGGAATTCAAAACAATAAGAAACATGGAAACTCCTCCTTCTTCCCTTTTATTATCTTTTTTTTCTTCCTTTTCATATTCTTTTGTTTTGTCACGAACAGAGCATTTGTAATTTCCATGTGAATTTGATAAGTTGATTATTTTCTTTTTGGTGTGGTTGTTTAGTTGTAAATTTGTAAAGATTGTAATTGTTGTGATTGTTTTTGGTTCTTGCAGTTTGATTCTTCAAATGAGACCCCCCTTTGTTGGATTCGTCATAATACTTGTCCTTGTTGTTTTGATCTCTGCTTGCTGGTAAGCAGTGCTACTGCTAGGGTTTCAAATTTCCTTAATTTGAATTGGGTAACTATTTTTTCACCTCAGTGAACTTAGTAAAATAAGAAATATAACATTAGGATTTCCTCAAGCTGTGATATTTGCATGGACAAAAACTTTTTGTAATGGTCTAGTTATAAATATGAGATCCTTATATTGAATATCTTCTGTTTCCATATCTATAAATTTATAATCTTTTTGGCAACTGAATTGGGGAAAAGGGGGACGGGATAACTGAGCATCTTTTGTTTTCTTGGTTCATATAAATTTTGTAATTCTGATTGATCTTTGCTGTTTTTTCCCCTCTCCCTGTCTTGTATTATCTGATAGCTTTCAGAAATTTAAATAGTAAATGATTTCAGATAAATGTATCTTACAAGCATCAGATTAGTAACACTTGAGTAGGAATTATTACAGCAATGTTAGTTGATCTTGATGATGGGGAGTTGAGTATGTTCATGTATATATCAAAATGTCAATGTTGTATATGTTCATTGCACAAGTTAACTGTTTCCAGATCAAAATGTCCAGATTTAGAGGTTGCCTATATTTACATGTGTGTGTGTATGCGTATGTATTTATGTATGACTTGAGATAGATGTACTTAAAAGTGCACTAATAGTGGAAAAAAAAAATTGACTTACTGATCTTTTCAAAACATACAGGTCTTCTAGCCATGGAAGTTTAAAAAAGGAGAAAACTTTAGCGATTATAAAACCAGATGGATTGCTTGGTAACTACACAGATGATATCAAGAGAACAATTTTAGAATATGGTTTCAGCATTTTTAAGGAAAAGATAGTTCAACTTGATGAGGCCACTGTGACAAGATTTTATGCAGAGCACTCTTCAAAAAGCTTCTTTCCTAGCCTTATAAAATACATGACAAGGTATCCCATGATTGTCTTGATGGATGATGGTTGCTTTTTTAATGTTTCCTGAGCTGTTTATGTCAACCTCATTATGTTGACTGTTTGTTGGATTGCCTAATGGCTTGACCAACTTTTACCAACTTAATAGTTTTATTTGCTCAGTACTAGTAAATTACTTCAATTTTAGGCTCAATGATATTTATTTTCATCATTTTCCCTTTATCTCTTTATTCATTCATTACCTGTAGTTGGTCAAGATTCCAAATTCAGTTCAGTTGAGTTTCATTGTTTAATGGCTGATTTGTAATTTATGCATGCCAACACATATTGCCTTGATTTTAAATGGAAATGAAGTTATTGAATACAAGATTACCCTAATTAAGGGGAAATAATGTTATGCAGTACAGGATTAGCCTAACTAAGTGTGGGGCTTTTTTATATTACAAATGGATTAAATACAACTGCTTTAAAGCCATGTCATAATGCCCCAGAGAGAACAAAAGGCTAGATGTTGGGAGCATTGTAGCTTTTCTTTTTAAATTTTCCTTTTTTCTTGTTTCAACTCACTAAAGAAATTCTCTGTCTTCAATCCTACCTTTATTATCGTGGTATCCTCTAAGGATTTTTTACCTTGAGTATATAGATTAGGGAATTCTTGCTTCACTACCGTGGCCATTATCATCACTGTAATTTCTTTTTACCACTCATTTTAATCATATTTGATGTTGACTTTCCTTTCAGTATGCTTTCTAGTTTTTTAATTATCCTGAATCTCCTCTTTTCCTTCTCCATAACACATTTATCAGTGGACCAGTATTAGTCATGGTTTTGGAGAAGGAAAATGCTATTGCTGATTGGCGTGCTTTAATGGGCCCCACTGATGCAAGCAAGGCTAAGAGTACTCACCCTCACAGGTCATACATGTTACTAATTACACTTTCCATTGTGTTTATGAACTTTATATTTTTCATTCAACTTCTGTTGATTTGAGCCCCTAGACTCTTTCATATTCAATGGAGGGCCAATTTTATTGAGTTTGATGTCATGATCTCTGTTAATTTGCTTGATACTGAACTAGTTTGCTATTTTGTACAGCATCAGAGCAAGTTGTGGTTTGGATACTGAAAAGAATTGTGTTCATGGATCAGACTCTCCCAAATCTGCACAAAGAGAGATACCGTTTTTCTTCAGAGAGCACTCTGCAGGTCAATAGTTTAAATTCTTTTTTTAAGCAAATATGGATAAAATATTTGGTCTTTAGTGTTAAGGCCTGCTCTATATTTAGGCACTAGGATTTGCTATATAATCAGATATTCCTTTTTACTATTTTTAAATCATTAAGTAGGTTCTATATATATATATATACACACACACCTGAGATTTTTAACCTCTTTATAGTGGCAGTAAAGGTGGCATCTCCATGGTAAGATGTAACTATTTAGACTCCTGAGATGCCACATGGACAAATTGGGCTGCCTTTGACGCAAGTTTCTAGATGATTCATCCTGTAGTGTCCTAACCATGGGTTCCATGCAGATATATGTCTTTTGTGCTTCCATTTTTTCCCTCTCATTTTTATGGGCATAGCATAACTCACTTCTAATCTTTTTTAGGTTTTTTTTTATCTGTTGTTTGCATATTAGCTTCTAAAATACGATTGACCTTACCACGTAATATAGCATTAAGATTAACTCCCTTTTAGATTTCTGTTTCCTGAATAATTTCTATTAAAACAACTAGTAACAGAAAGATTGGAAGATACTTGCCTTTTCAAAAGAAAAAAGGGCATCAGCATCTAAACATACTCATGTTATGTTATCAACTTGCTAAAATAGGCATTCTTTTTTAAACTTAAGCAAGAAAGGCTCTGTTCCTATATCATAACCTCTAATTTATTCCTTCAAAATGCATGTTAATTGCAAGAAAGCTCTCTACTTACTTTTGTCTCTCCAATTCTCTTGACAGATGTAATTACAGAACATGATGAATTGTAGCTCGTAAAATTTAGCAGAGGCTCACTTTTTTTTAGGCTCACTATGTCATAGACATTCATATACTATTGCTATCTTCAAGTCATTTTGTTTCCAGACTTCTAAGTCTTTCAAGGCAATTACTTCATTGACAATGTCAATGTATTAACCAAGGATGCTGGAATTATTATTAATGTATTTTTACCCAGTCCTAATGTAAAGCAGCATTTTCCTGTCACATTTTTGCCTTCAACATGGATTTGGTATATCTGTTAGTAATGCGCTGCCATAGGTGGTGTCAAATGTATATTTAAAGACTACCACATAGAGCTTAAGGGGTTGCCTAATAATTAAGATGTGCTTCCTACCTTGACTACTTAAGTTTGGACTACTTAAGTTTGGACCATAATTAATTAATTTTTCTAAATGTACCAAACCAATGTAAGGGGTGCGTATTTAAGATTACTCGGGAAGGAACTTAGTTTCGGTTGACGTCAAAACTGATCCAAAGAGCATAGACTTGCATCTTAATTGTGTATCTAATCTAACCCCATCCTAAATCCTAGGCTTTAATAGGTAAGTTAAGCAAGCATACACAATATCGTTCACTTGTTAATTATTCTGAAATCTGATTGTTGGTGTTGGCACTATTACAATGTTAGCTTTATAGTCTCAAGAAAAAAGTGAACCACTCTGATCTTCTCTTTAAATCACCAATTTCTGATTTAATCAATTGATATTAAGAAAGTAATCTCAACTCTCAGGTGGGTTCAGCAATTGATTATATAATAACAAACTCACAATTCCTAGCTTTGCAAGTGTATGAGGTTTTGATCAAGGATGGTTGTACTTCTTAATTTTGAAATAATTAACGTCAAGTCTTTCAATATGCTAACGTCCGGCAGCAAAGAATCCATAGAAAAGAAACATAATAAGTATACAGTTAATCACTGGTGATGTTGAGTAGGTGATCACTAGTCCATTAGTAAAACGGCTTGACTGAAATTTTATTATGGGATTACATAGTCTAAAAAAATTAGTGTCACTGGAGCTATTGTGCAATGAATTCTTATTAATTAGAACGTAAAGTATGGTGTTTTGATCCTAAAGATTCGCAGTTCGCTTCCTTGACAGTGGCAATTGTTATGCGGATTGGCAACTAACTCTGTACATTTTGTTCAACTGGTCAATTGTTATGCTTGTAGTTGTAGATTTTGTAGTTGCCGGTGCTAAAAAAGGAGGCTACTCATGCCCAATATGTAAATTAGGGTTCATAATTCATAACTAATAATCCAATAGAATTAAAAATAAATGAAGAAAAATTTTTCAGTTAAAAACTAATTTTGTACAATAATTATTATAAATGAAAATTAAATGACCATGCTAGTTGATTTTTATTTTATTTTAATAGTTTAATATGAAATTATAATTAATATGGGAAATGTTAGAATGGTGAGGTTCTTCTTCTTGTTATTATTAGCGAGAGTGGTGGAAGCACCTCCAATGTGAAAATTCTCGGGTAGATGTTGACAAAAGAATCTCTTCAAGTGCAAATATCGTGTATATCTGAACAAGATGTTTCATTCATGTCACCTTTTCTCAGTGTTGTTTCTATTTTTACCAGTTGCTAGATGATTAAATTGAACTACTCCACGTCATGCTCATTGGTTCCTCAAAGTAACAGAGATTTTTGTAAACAATATAATTGAAAAAATGCTCGATATTCTACAGTGTTCATTTGCTCTTATGATCTTATCAAATATCTTTCATAGTCTCATGATAAATCTTTTCATTCTGTTTAGAGTCCGCAAGATGCAATTATATCTTTTCAGATTTTAAGGAGACGAGAGGGAGGGGGGAGCTCAGGTGGTTCAGGTATATGTATGATCATCCAAAGTTAAAAATATCAGATTTTTTTTTTGTCTCTCTTTATAAAATCCACAATCGTGTAACATCATTCTGGATTTGGTTCTTGTAACACAGACACTGTTGAAGCCGCAAGAAAAAATTATTGCAAAGCCTGGTAAGTTGTTGGGCACAGTGCAATTTTATGCATGGGTATTGAATATTTCCTCCTGATGATCTTTCTTTGCAGAATTCAGATGGCAGTCTTGTTTCCTTGTCATTTTGAACTGTGAATACTGATTATAAGCTTGCATATGACAACAATGCAATGATTTGTGGACAATTATGAATATTGCAATTAGGTCAATTATTTGTGATGATGCTTAGCTATTTAACAAGGCCTAATACTGGTCATGAGCATCAAACGGGGATGTGATAACCAATTTATTTGGTTTGCATATATTTAATGATATTTTTTTCCTTCTAAATTTATGTTTAATTTGCTTAAAATCTTTGGTATAAATAATTTTGTAGACATTAATCAATGATGAATCCCTAGTCCTTAAATTCCTTTTTGTGATTTGTTGTCACAAGCATTTTAATTCCTCCCTAATTCTTAAAGGGGAAGAGGTGTCATTAATTAGCGTGAGTGGGGTTGTGCAGATAATTCTTTGGTGTTTGCTGAGTAGCCTGCAGTTTGATATCTTTTTTTTATATAGACACGCTCATAAAAAGCACACATTTGTGCCTCTGTGCATACATAACTTGGAGTTTGAATTTGTGGATCACATCTATCAATATTTTAATGTAATCTCTGTGCAATTGGAATTTGTAGGTTGCATGTGCTTTATGTCAGGATCCATTGAAATGGAAAATGTCTACCTTCCAGAAAATGAAGTAGGCATGTGGCAGTGGTTATTTGGCAAAACTATAACTAGCATTGTTCTTTGCAATTCTGGACCAAGTGATCAGGGGCGGATCTTCTTGGGGACCCAAAAATTTTAGAAACTTTACATGAGTACTAAGAAAATAACACATTATTCCTCTAAACATGATTAAAATATTATATGACCCTTCAAAAATTTAAGAAATTCTATATGAGTACTTAAAAAAATTACATATTACTTCCCTAAATATGATCAAAATATTATATGGCCCCCCCAAAATTTTAGCCTAAGATCCGCCATTGCAAGTGATGCATTTGTTGGAAATGCTGCACCTTTTCTTGTAAGAATTCTCCCAGTTTGTGCTTACATACTTCTCAATTTTATTTAAATAATGCATTGTTACTCCTTATTAAGTCTCCAAATTCATCATCTGAAAACTATATTTGGATTCATCTGACTGAAGTCCTCTTTATATGTGTCTGTTATTCATTTAAATACAGATTGATTTGGCAATGTTTAATGGGAGGGATTTTGTGTCAGGTATAACTAATTTGTTTGCTTTTGTTCCATTAGTATGTTTGAATAATGTTTGCTTGGAGTGATTTGGCATGTGCTTTCTGTAGCCAGATGCATTTCTTTGCTCTGTCAATGATGTAAAGGTCAGCAACACAGTTGATCAGGGGATAATGTTGTTGCTGGTGCCGAGGTGAGATAATTAGAATATCAAATTTGTTCATATTCTTTTTATTTGATGTGTCAATTTGAGGGGGGGGGGTGTATGTGTATGTGTATGCAACGTAATCTCATCAATATTTGAAATGAAAGGATATACTGTGGAATTTGGTGATAACCACATTTCTTTCTAAAAAATACTTAGTTTTACTATTGGAAGGACATGTGGAAGTAGTAAGCATCCTGTCATGCATATCTTCATGTTATTTCTCTAAGACCATGTTTATATTATTATAGGGATATCTGAGGCAGAAGTTATGCTAGCATTCGGGAGGATCTGGTGTACTTTTCTTGACTGATAGATATATACATACTTAAAAGCTTTGGCTTTGGCAGATAATTCAATCCCATGGCTTTACACTCGTTGAAAACACCTTGCCAGCTGACAACTTCAGTAGTGAATTTTGTTTTTATTTGTGCATGTGATGGCAAAAGTTGGGAGGTTAAGTTACTAAACCAACAAGATCCTCAGTAATTGGAACTTGATTATGTTGTTGGAATAACTAGGATGATGCAACCATGTTTTATGCACATTACAAACTGCACTAGTAATTTCCATGAAGGGACCACCATGAAACCTGATTCTTTTTCTTTAAGCTTATGCCATGGCTGTCTTTTAACTTGCATCTTATTTCTCCCAAGAATTTGGTGTATGTGATTGTGATATCGAAATTGCAGGGTGACAATGCAGCGGCAGCTCGTCTAAGAGGACCAGGAATTGTGTTCATACAAAGTTTATCGGCTCTCCGGGGATTGCTAGGTAACATATTGCTACATTGACAAAGTGAAATCACAAGATCAGTTGAATAAATGCCATGGACTTTAACTTCTATGCCCCCATTCTCTTCTGCTTGCTTTTTTTAAATTTTCCTCCTTATGGATTTTAAGTGATTTTTATATTACAATTTTTTTTGTTTCCAGGGCAGTGACATCCCCAAACATGAGGGAAAATCCTAAGGTTTTCATAAAGATTGCCATTTTCTTTTTTCCGGCTTATGTAGTCATTGTATCTTCGTTAATATTGACTGATGTATATGAAATTCACTTTTTTCTTTTGGTTTTCTAATTTTAATCCCACTTTTCCACTATAGAGCCTAGAAGATATATAGAAACAAGCTGTTTGGGATATTGTAATCTAACCATCTTATGATATTTCATGTCCAACTAAAGAAGGCAGGCTTTTTTTGTTGGGGAAGGGAAATTTTTTGTACTCAACGCCATGGATGGTTGAACTCCTTGGCAAATGTCTGAGTTCTTGTCTGCAGAGCCTCGTATTGCCAAAAAGAAGAGCAAAATGAAAATGGAAATCGTTTCAGGAAGCAGAATATTTATTAGTGGGCTAGTTGCTTTCAATGACTCTGCTGTTCCTATGAATTGTACATTATTTCCTATGAAATCGTTTTCTGATTGTATTATTACTTGGAATATTTTCAAAATATCAATCAGGAATAAGTTATTAAAAGTAAAAAAAAAGTTATAATATACGAAGAAGAAGAAAAAATTATTATTTGAAATAATTATATTTATTGAAATTGAATAACCACATTTTTTTTGTTTCTCAGGATATCCCTTGCACGCGATTACAAGGACTAATCCCTCGAGGTACTAAGATCCATTTAAGGGGTTGACCTCTCCCAACAAATGTTTTTTCATACACATGGGTCAGGAATCGAACCTCTAATCAAATACTTAAGGGGTTCAAGTATCTATTACTTGTGTCACACCATATTAGTAATATCCACATTTATAATACAATAAGTTATAATTTGAAATGAAATAACCACAGTTTATTTATAATACCCACACCTAAACACAAAAATAACTCCTGTGCATTACAGCGATTTGATCTTTTCACGCATTTGCCAAATGTACCAATTTAATAAGCTGAGAGAAAATTTCAACAAATTAAATTGATTTTTTAGTACGAAATTAGACCAATCCAATTTAACTAAAAATTGGTTTGGATAGAATTGATTGGTTGGTTTTTATATCTTTTGCAACAACTTTTTCACCTTAATATATATTTTATATTATATAAAATATAAAGAGGCATGCATATAGTATTTATTAAAACTTGTTGGTTCTCCATTCTTAAAAATTGACAATTCTTAACCGGTTTCAATTTCTCACATTTTGTATCAAGGACCTATTATGATATTATCAACATCGTATGCCCACGAGGTCACAATCATAGTAATTCATTCCTAAAATGTAAGAAATCCTAAAATAATGAAAATTTGAAACAAATGTTATTGCATTGCCAAACAAAGTCCTAATTCAAGGCCAGGTATGGAGGATCTTCTGTCTTCTAGAGGCAAGTTTACAAGAGTCATAGTTTGATTACTTTCATGCCCACAGTTTACTGATTCGTGAGGTTTAGAGCTTCGAGGGACTTTCTCTCCCAAGATATGTACGTATCAGAATTTGTATACTGTTTGACAATTATGTTCCTATGGAAGTGATTAATGTAGTCAAACTATAATGATCACTACATGCCTGGACGATACATGTCCACGACTACAACCCTTTACCTTTTTATAGGGCTAAGTGCATAGGTTTCCAGAATTAGTAAGTCTTCTTCGAGGTTGCTTTACTTAGTATCGATTACCAAATCCCATGCATCTAGTAGATTCAATAGCCCACATGGCCTTCTAGTGGCTAGTTCTTTCGGTTAATAAAATCTAAAAAGTTGTATTGATTTTTTTTATATGCTTCGTAAAAGTGATTCTTTTAAGCGCTTGTCCCTTCCATGCATCTCGAGGACTTCTATATTCTACAGGACTTATTTTAAGTATGTGATGACGGACTTAGTGACATACTGTCATTATACCAATGAGTTATATCATCCCTTATTTTTTTTAATGATATGTTAGATAATTCAATTATTCGTAAGTAAAATTTTGAAGTGACATTGGTTTTGGTACGAATAATAATAGATAAATATTATTTGACATTTACATATGCAATTAAAATAAAAAATATTAAATGGAAGGTGTTTATTAACTATGAGTATATTAGTTAAGAAATTAAAATAAAAAAATAGAATCATTTATAACTTTTTTTTTCTTAAACTTTTTTTTTATTAAACAAGAAAGAGTATTAGTCAACCTGACCCCTTTCATACACGTGTTGATCCGACATATGATGATGGGATTAACGTTGTCGTTACTCTCTGCCGCCACGCCAGGGTGGTGTGCCCATGGAGCATCCTCATTTCTAACCTCAAAATGCAGTATTTTTTTTTCTCTGCAAAGAATGTTTTTTGATTTAATAGAAAATATTGACCTCAGAAAGTACTTAATAATGACTCAGTTAGCTATTTTTAGTATCCTTACTTTTACTAAAGATAGTATTGAAAAAGTATTTACAAATATGTGTAAATAGTATAATTGTTCAAAAAAATATTAATGAGAAAAGCTCACTGTGCATGTATGTTGTTATGAGGAACACTGTCACGTGCAATCTTCTGGAGTCTTTAGGATACTTTCACTGTTTGGAGTTGGACAGTGCATGTTCGTTGGTTAATAGTGAAAAGAGAGATGCTATAGGCAATGAGTCCATATCTTTCTAATCAGCCGGCTAGTTGCACAAATTTGTGACATATATATATATATATATATATATATATATATATGAGAAGTGATCAATTTGTATCAGTGTAAAACTTAATCACTCTTACACTACTTAATAACTTTTTATTAAATATTTATATTACAAAATCTACCGTTAGATTGAAAGTTTCTATCATGTAGATTATACCTATAAAGTTTTACATTAATCTAAAATTATTTTATAACTCATTAATATATATCAAAATTCACGTAATATAAACTATTAAAATATATGAAAATATGAACTATTTGATTATATTCTTATTGATATTCAATTTTTTCAAAATTTGACACAAATGATCTACATGATAGAAACTTTCAATCTAACGGTAGATTTTGTACAAAAATTATTTAGTAAAAAGTTATTGAGTGGTGTAAGAGTGATCAAGTCTTACACCGATGTAAGTTGATCCCTCCCCTATATATATATATATATATAATATGAGAAATTATTATGTATTCCAAAAGTAATACACTAATTCAGTAAAAACATAAAAATAAATATTATATAACATTTTAAATAATATTTAGATTGTTAATTAAGAGTTGAATTATGTTGACACCATATTTTCTTAAATTCAAAAACTTAAACATTAGCCCACCAAAGGAATATAACAAGGAAATAATAAATGTGTGAATTTAACTAGATGCATTAATGCAAGTTTGAAAAAAATCAAGTTTCTCTCTTAAGTCCAACCAAAAAGGTTTTTCGGAAATAAGGTTAAAACATACAAAATTAAAACAAGTTAGAGCTGAAAACTACTTAAATCTACAAGCTTTGATCACAGAGTAAGCTTGAAAAGAGTAACACAACTTAAGGAACCAAGCTTTAAGCAATAACGTAAGTAAAACAAGTGGAACAAAAACGCACAGATCATAAAAACCAAAAAAGAAAAGAAAAGAGAGTTCTGGCACAAGTTGTCAATTAGTGTGAAGGAATATTATAGCACTTTTCACATTGTCACTGTTCACATGTTTGGCATCATCTTGTGCATTGCTTTCAAGCTTGTAATTCTAGCTATGGACTCCATATGTACCAAACCTAAAAGCACTAGTTTATAAGGTTCTAGAGTACAAGTTGGAGCAGGTGAAATCCAGGAATGGTCCGGTAAGTGTGCGACATTCCCATGCGAGTATGGGTGGTCCTCCTTGTTTAAACTGTCGCACATAGTCGTACTTATATATGCCAATGACCCCATTCCTTCATTCACTTTGATCCTTATTTTCTGAGTTGTTTTTCTCGGCTGCCCATATCTCGTTTACACTAGATAAGATCATTTGTCTGCCACAGGTTTTTACACTTATTTCATCAACAAAACTACAATAGTCTCTACTTTTTTATCCCCAGTTCCCCACTAATTACAAACTACATTAGTCAATTGCTAAAGAAAAGGGTTCCTTCTACAGCTCTCTTGAAAGTAAACTGGCCTTCCAAGTTCCAAGACACGTGCCCTTTGCATATCACGAATATACTAGCAAATATATATTGGGAAAAAATATCAGATGCGGCTTAGGCACAAATCTAACCATATTAATGGTTGCTAGTACATTTGTGATATGCAACCAAACCGACAGAAACTAGACTATGTGCGCAATTGTAGCTTCGTGGTACGAAAATTGAGTAATATTCTAGTCTAGTGGAACTTAGAAGAAGCCTAAAGAATTGTAGAAGTGATATTATACAAACCTAGGAATTCTATATAAAGCTTTTGATGATATATGTTTACTAACTTCATTTTGCATCTAATGAAATTTGGAATACAGAAGAACCATATATAGTATTTGAGATGGTTCTATAAACCTTTTTTAAAATCTATTGAAATCTGATGAATCTTAATCCGCTCGTTCTCAATTAACCTGCAAATTATAATATGCTCAAACAATTAGATGTTCTTTTAATGAAGTGTCCTCCATGACTCTACTATTAGGATTGTATAGAGATTAGTTCCACCTTTAGCACTCCAATCTTATGAAGATCAGCATTTCTGTGATCTAATGGTTAAAAAAGGTGACACAATACTTCTACTTAAGAGTCATTCCCGGCAAAAATATTCTCACCCACGTGTTGTTGGTACAGGAAGATAGAGAACTCAAATGAATTACGAAGTAATAAGAATATATAAAAGAGGAAGTCTTTTATGATATATATATATATATATATATATATATATATATATATATCATAAAAGACATTCTCTTTTATATATTCTTGCGTGGGGATATGGGTACAAAATAATAGATAATAGATTAATAATAGAATGAAAGATATAAGAAAAGGAGTAAGGGGAAGGGAGTAGGTAAAGTAGGCCGTGTTTGGGGACTTGAACCAAAAGAAAAATCAGGCTACGCTCAATTTGGCCATGAAATTCATCAGACTCCCATCTTAGTTTTCTAATCCCAAAGCTCAGCCCTCATTGGCTTTTAATATCTGCTCTCAAAGAACTTCACTTAATTAAAAAAAAATGCTTCCATTACCATTCCCACACCTGGCTTTCCCTCTCACTGTCACTATCATCTAACCACCATAACCACCTTTTCTTCTCACCTTATATATTTATTACTAGCTTGCTAGTAGTTTCAGATTAGGCACCTCAAAGCCCATTCATTCCCCGCGCTAGCCCTAACCTTAGCCCTCCCACAATGAAGGTAAGCCTCCTCACTGTGCTTCCTCTGTGTGTGTGTGTGTGTGTGAGAGAGAGAGAGAGAGAGAGAGAGAGAAGGAGAGAGAGAGAGAGTGTTATCTTAATTCAGTTCATGTTATATGTGTTGCTATAATATGACCGGGATGTTTTCGTCATCTGCAGTTCCTCAGCTGGATGCAAAATAAATTTGGTGGAAACCAAGAGAACAGAAAGCCAAACACATATACAACTACTTGTAAGTCTTCATTCATATTTAATTTTCTGCAGCTTTTGCGTGAGTTAATATATGATGTTTCTAGCTAGCACCAATAAGATGTATCATGTAAGAATATTCATTGTCTGGTACACAAAAGCAGACACTAACTTCTCTCTGAAGGAAGGATAACAGAAATGGAAACATATAGAGAAAAACACGGAGAAAACATATGTTTACGTGTATTATATATTTTACGTACTCATATATCGACCTCTTGAATTTCATTTTTTCTTGTAGTTTCCAATCAGAGACTAGGTGAAAAATAAACTTACTTATATTAAAAGGGCAAGCTCTAATATCATATTAAGAACTTCATTTCAAAAGTTTAAATTAATAAATATAACACTAAGAATAATTTATATCATTAATAGGTATTACATTTCGCACAAAAAAAAAATGTGTATTCCACAATTTAGTTCACACTTTTTTCGCCTTCTTTTTTGTGAGATGTTTGTTTTTGAACTTTTACATTTTGGTGTTAAATATAAGGAAACCAAACATACTTGGTTGGAAGAAGGAGTGTTCATAACCAAATCAAACCGATCAAAATCAAAAAAATTCAAACCGAAAAATTGAAAACCGAACAAAACTAATTAATTTTGATTTTGTTTGTTTTGCTTTTTATGAAAACCGATTGGTTTAATTCGATTTTCGGTTTTCATTTATGAAATCAAACCAAACTCATAATTATCTATAATTTTTAAAATTTACATACTTATAAATGATTATATTTAAATTTCTTGTTGTTTTTATAAATATTTTTAGGTCAATTTATTATTTATAATTATGTAATAATATTTTTATTAGGATTTTATATTAACTTTTTTTTCATTGGTCCATAAAAGAACAAAGTAAAGTTGTGTATAAAAATTTTTTTTAAAAAAATATTTAATCAAAAATCGATTGATTGAACCAAACCAAATCGATTGTAATGTATCTGGTTTGGTTCTTCAATTTTAAAAAATTTGATTGATTTTTTATATAAAAAAATTTATTGGTTTGGTTCAGATAACTTTTCTCCTCAAAATCAAATTAATCCAAATCGCGAACACTTCTAATTATAAGTCCCGTCCACATCCAATAAGAAAGAGATCCAGCAATGAGATCTTAGTTATTTGTATTTCAATTGTATCTTGTGTATTTTTCTTTCTTCTTTTGAAACTTAAACCTTTTGATCTCATCAGATCCTAAATTTAAACAGTCCAAAATGAAGATCACCGTCAAATGTTAACGATCTAAATTGCCATATACATACATATATACTGAGGCGGAGGAACTGGGGCAAAGGATGCCATGGCCGCTTAAGTTTGCAATTTTTTGAATTTTTTTATATTTTTATGTAATTTTATTTATTTATTTTATTATTTTATGTAATATATGGCTTTTGTTATCCCCATAGTCTTGATTCCCTCGCATTCAAGTTTCTGACTCTACCTTGCATATATATATATATATATATGTGTGTGTGTCATTTTCTCATATCCCAAAACTTTTCTTCTTCGACTAGTGTACTAACTTTTCCCATATTGTAGGTAGGAGAGGAGTTAAATAGGATAGTCAGATAATATAATTAGTTTTTATTTTTTAATTATTTTAGTAGACAAAAGGTTAAAGGAGCTGAACATAAGGAACAAAGGTTAAAGGAGCTGAACATAAGGAACACTGTTGTCTACTGTGTAGAAGACACATGGTGGTACTACTTTAACTTTTTTTTATCTTGGCTGCTCCTATGTATACATACCAAAACAATTTTTTTAACATATAACTAAGTTGCTCTATAAACTGAGTTCGACTCTTTTTCTATATAGAAAAAGATATATTTCACGATAAATTTATATTATTAAGAGAAACTCTACTTTGAAAAAAAGTCATCTTGAATAAGACTCGATGCCGAATTATAAAAAATAGATATTAATACTATAACTAATAGAGACCAAGTTTTGAATATGAAATTTTGAAAACTCTCCATTCTTATAGGAAATACATCACAGTTAAACTATATATCATAGTCGGTCTTTGAATTTGATTACATATTGATTAAAGGGAGACTCATATTTAAAGAACTTTTGTACATTATAATTATAATGAGGAAACATATAATCACTTAGGTGATTATTTAATTCAAAACGAATAACTCAAATAAATAGGATATGAATAACCACCTTGAGTGATTATTTATTCCCTCATTAAAATCATAAATCTTAAAAAAAATCTAAAATTATTAGTCTCCTTTGTTTTTTTGAACTAAATTTTAAACTGTTTTAGCTTTACTAGGAATTCTCAACATCGGCCGGGTTTGTTGTCTAAATATGCACTTTGATGTTATATCATAAATTTTATAAACATTAGTATGAAAGTAAACTAATTTTTCACTTTTAAAATATTCTTTTGTTTCTAACCTCATGTTCATCATAGTTATATAATTTTATATCCACAGGGAATTAACTTTTTATATTTAAAATTGAAATTGTAATATATCTTTCAAAATAATTATCAATTAGTCCTTATGGATTATAATCTTATCAATCTAGTCCCTCAAAGTTAAAACCTTTAATAATAATATAGTTCCTCTATTCATTTCATTTAATATCATTAACAAAACATGCGTAATATTTAAATATTGAAAGTTAATTTTTAAATATTTTAATACAAATTTCAAATATTCAAATATCACGACTCCATATTTAAATATTAACTTGACTTGTGTATAAAAAATTCAAATATAAACCTTCAATATTTGAATATTATGATGTTCCCTTAACCGTGTTAGAATAAAATGGATGGAAGGATTAAATTATTGGAAATTTGAACTTTGAAAGATTAAATTGAAAAAATTAATCCAGACTAAATTGATAAAGGATATATCTTTGAGGGACTAAAAAGAAGTTAGACTCTAATTTTAATAGAAATAGTGAATAACTAATATGTAACTTATTAGTTATTTAATGTTGTAAAGATTTGATTTTTTTTTTCAAAATGTTATTTAATTGCATAAAATTATTCAATTTTACAATAATGTTGATTGATAAACAGACCCCCACTCTGTGCTAATAGGTTGGCATGCTGCTAGTTGTAACTTGTAATTGAACAAAAACACAATATCAATCTTATAGGTCACTTGATCCGTGGTCAACTTAGCAAATGGTATTTGGAAATTTTTCATTTGGTATAGCTTTAGCTCTTTTCTTCGGAATCTTATAATGGTCTCCTGTGGTTGTGTGCATAGCCATAGATCATGCAAAACAAGAGCCTCGAGAAGAATTTAGTGATTGGCCTCATGGTTTACTAGCAATTGGGACATTTGGAAATAACAAAGAAATCAAAGAAAACCCAGATAATCAAATTAATACTCAAGAGGATCCATCGTCATCTGAGGAAATTGCAGACTTCACTCATGAAGAAATTGGGAAACTACAAAAAGAGTTAACTAAGCTATTGAGACGAAAACCCAATGTGGAAAAGGAAATTTCTGAGCTTCCTCTGGACAGATTTCTTAATTGCCCGTCAAGCTTGGAGGTTGATAGGAGAATCAGTAATGCGCTTTGCAGTGATTCAGATCATAAAGAAGATATTGAGAAGACACTTAGTGTCATACTTGGTAAATGCAAAGACATTTGTGCAGATAACAGCAAGAGAGCAATTGGGAAGAAATCTATTTCTTTCCTACTGAAGAAGATATTCATTTGCAGAAGTGGATTCGCTCCAGCACCCAGCCTCAGAGATACCCTTCAAGAGTCAAGAATGGAGAAGGTATCCATTTGTTTGAGACAGAGCCCACTTATTGATAGCTTTTCCATTTGCCTGTGTATTATGTATATATCAGGCTGACTATATGCTAGTCCAAGTTTTATACATATCTTTAGTCTTTTCTCATTGTGGATATATACAGCTTTTAAGGACAATTCTTCACAAGAAAATATATACCCAAAATTCTTCTCGAGCATCATTGATGAAGAAGTGCCTAGATGACAAGAAGATGCCAAAGAAGAGAAATGAGGATAAACCAGAGGAGAGAACTGATGATGGCTGTAAATGGGTCAAGACTGATTCTGAATGTAAGTTCACATTGACTTTTATATGCCACATCTTAATGAGCTTCATGGTAGAAATCCAAAATCCCAGTCATGAGTGACACAGACTAATGAAATCCTTTTTCTTCTTGCAGATATTGTTCTAGAGATATAAATCTGCCTCTATTTTTACTAGCTCTATTAGTACATGTTCAGGTAAGCTACTCAAGGAGACTCTGAATACAGCAGATAGTCCTAGAGTCTTTCATCTAAATATTTATAATTTATTTATATATTAGTAGTAGTATATCAGTCTTCATTACACTAAATTTGCAAACTGAAATTTTTTTTTTTTTGCCTCAGATTCAAGCAAGAAGTCAAATATATACACGATGATGGGGGGTATGAAGTGGAGCTCACATTTTTTTTCAATGGAGTTTATCTGTGATACTGCACCAAGAAATGAGTGTGCAGAGCAGTATCTCTGTTTTGTTAACGGGGCTTCCCCTTTTTTTTTCATGGTTGTCTCTGCTGATGCGGAGCAACTCATGTTACAGAAAATCGTAGAATGGATTTCTGATCTGTACTGGCAAAGCTAGACATTCTGTACACACACTTCTCCTATTTTCACTCCACTTTTTTTCTCTGCCAATTTGTTAGCAGCTCTCTTTGTAAGTTGATTTGGGAATGAATAATACCTACTATTATAGATTGACTTGATGTTGTTCTATTGCTAAGTCAGTAAACATGCTTGCAAATTTTTTCTTAAGCTTTTAAGAAAAAAAATGTTGCAGTGATGACCAACTTATCGGTTGGGTCAATTTTTCTAGGAGTAGCAAATGCAACAATCTAGCGAATATTGCAATGTAGTGTAATTTGATTAAAAATAAATTGGAATGCTAATCTATTTATTGATTGATATAATTTAATCGTTCGATATGTTTCATCGCAATGAGTTTGTGTTATTGAGTTGGCCCGAAATTCCCATCTTGGTAGCGTATAATTTAATAAAATCATTTTATTATTTCTTTGTTAAAAGTGAAAGAAAAAAAAAACCATTCATTTGCCTTAGATTTTAAGGCATGGGAGATATAATTATAGGAAATCCCTCCCTATCTTTCTCTTTAATCTTTGCACCTCTAAAAATAAAATATAAATAAAATAAATAAAAAATCATTTTTTTAAAAAAATAACACTGGAGTTGCGGCGCAAGTAACGAGTCCCATCCCATAAGCAATCATGTATTTATTCAACAGACAAACCCAACAAAAACCAATGGCTGAAGCAGCTTCTAGAATCTGGGCTCATCTACCTCTACCTTTCACCATCTCAATCTCCAAACCCTAGAAATTAAACCCAATTCCCCTTTTTCTTTTTCCCAAACTTTCCCGCATTTTCTCGCACTTTCCCTTTCAAAATCTCTCCATTTCTGCGATTGGATCTCAGGGCTTTTTTTCAATCCACCTAGTTCCATCCATTCGGAAGAGACACCGTTTTTTTTTCCTTTCATTATTCACATCCCTTTGATTTCGATCTGAAACTTAAGGCCTTTCCTTTCAGTTAGTTTGCAGAAAGTTAGGTTTTTTTTATATATAAAAAAAAAAAATTTCTTGTTCTCTCTCTGTTGTGGTTCTGGAATTGGGAATTCTTCACTTTCTTGTTGCTGCCAAATCTTGAAGTGTTTCGGGTGAGGCACCAGGGTTCAACTGGTGCCTGCCAATGCCATTGGTGTGGTTTCTGGTGAATTTTTCGGTGGTTTTTGAGATACCGAATAAGCTTCAGCTCCATAATGTCTTGGGCAGGCCCGGAGGATATCTACCTTTCTACTTCACTTGCAAGTTACCTTGACAGTGAGACCTCTCTCTCTCTCTCTCTCATATTGATATATAAATAAATTTGTGGTTGGGGGAAAGATTGGAATCTCAAGATTGTAGTGCAAGGCTTTTGTTGAATTGGGTTATACTGAAGTTTGAAAAAAATTCTGTATAATGGGTACTTGTTACTCCCAAAAAGTTGTGAACTTGGACACCAGTAAGAAGTTAAGGAATGGGGATTTTTCTTTCTATTTTATGTTCAACTTGTTCCATATTTCTGTGGAAGGAAGATAATGGTTTAATGTTAATTAATAATCTTAGGCTGCGCTGTTATGTGTTAAATGTGCTTGACTATTGTTTTAATCATATTCATTCTGTGGTGGAAGGGACACTCTTTCAAGTAATAGTAGATGACTATGGTGCATGTTTGTTACGAGCTGTGTGTGTAAAAACAAATAAATTTATGCTTCCAATGTGTCGTTAGGGAACTGAGTAATGACAAATAACTTAACAAATAACTTAAATGTGAAGTAATAATGATAATCCTAGCTGCTGAATGTATGAAAAGTAAAAATTATAAATGTTAATAAGACAGGGATTAGCTTGATATCCAAGAGCTTCTAGTGTACATAAATTAAGAACTATAGTGTGGGAGGAACCGTGGAACAGGGAAACATATAGACGTGCTTGGTATGATATAACCCTATGAGAAAGCATTTATAACATTTATGATAACAAGAGAATTCAAAAGGCCAACACTTGGATTCCTTTTATTTCCTTCTATGTGGGGATCTTTGTTATTTCATTCTATTTAGTGTTGTTCTTGCTCCATTCTACCATAATATCCACTAGTACTGCCAATTAACCTGAACTTGTGACAATTTTCCTCAGTAGTTGTTTTATCTCTTAACACCAGAAAGTTCTAGTAGCTCCTGCAAAAATGAACGCTTAAGAATGCACTATTTATCAATTATCATATGTTGTGGTGAGCAAAAAATGCAAATAGTGTTATTTTGGAATCTTAATTTGCGTGAATGAATACTCTTGATGTTAAATTGCTTCTGCCAAATCATACAAGCCTTTCTGAAAGGGATTTTGTCTAGATATTGATCAAAAGCGATGAAATCCAATTGGAATTTGTAAATTTAAATTGGGTTTTACAATGGAGGTAAAACTGATTTTGTATGTTGTACCAATTTTTTATGGCCTGAAACCGTTTCTTGTTGTAGAGAAACTTCTCGTATTGCTGAGGGATGGTAGAAAGCTTATGGGGACACTTCGCTCTTTTGATCAATTTGGTACCAACTTCTCCTCAAATTATGTAGAAGTTTGGCATGCTATAGGTTGATTTTCTAAAAATTCATATCAATGATATGCAGCTAATGCTGTTCTTGAGGGTGCCTGTGAGAGGCTTATTGTTGGTGATCTGTATTGCGACATCCCTCTGGGTCTCTATGTAATCCGTGGGGAGAATGTTGTTCTAATTGGTGAGCTGGTACGATTGCTAATTATATTCCTTTGCATCTAAATATTTTCTACTTTTCAATCTCAATTTTACAATCTCAATTTTACAATCAAATGTCTTACAACTTTTAGGACTTGGAGAGGGAGGAACTTCCCCCGCATATGACACGTGTTCCAGAAGCAGAAATTAGGAGGGTAAATATTCCGAAATTGACACCTTTATTTAATTGATGTTCTTTATGTGTCTATTTTCTGTCATGTTTTTTTCCTTACCTTAGTGAAGATAATACTATGTTGTGACCTGGACATTCATTGTCAATGTGCTCATCATTGTCCTAATTTAGTTTATTTTCTTTACAAACCTCCATCACATTATGAACATATTAAGCACTCTTGAATGAAATGGATTGTGTAGGCTTGTTTCTTATATCTACTTATTGTTTTGGTAAGTTCCCTTGGCTGGGGACATAAGGGCAAATTATACGAGGATGATCAAGAAATAAAGTGGACAAACTAAGGGCTCATTTGAATGGACCTATAAAAAAAATACATTTTGAACGGAGCTTCTATAAAAGGTAGAAATTATTTTCTTTTGTATGTAGTAACTAAGAAGTACTTTTTGAGTTATAAAATTGGTTGGATATAAAGTTTAAAAGTACTTTTGATTGATAAAATTACTGAAAAGGGTATACATAAAATAGTATAATACCATATTTGAGAATGGCAAGTTTGGTTGGCTGGCTCAATCAAATATGAATACATATATGAGAATGGCAAGTAAAAGAAAGAAATGAGGCCATCCATAGGAAGCTATGGAATTGTTATAACTTGATAAGGAATTCTAATGAAAAGCTAATTTCTAGCACACAGATAAACTGACTAGTGGTACATACACAATCATTAGAAAATACTGACATTTATCTGTTGTGAATTCTGCAATGACCATAATTGTAATGTTGGAATTTTACCTAACAGTATCTTACAATATATTAAATAAAGTAATTAACTATATATATATATATATATATATATATATATATTAAAGTGAAATTTTAGTTAAAGCACAATAATCATAGTTTCTTAAATCTGAAAAATAAATTCCTATTGTCTGGTTGCAAGATTTGAGACATGTAAGGTCTAGAGCAAAGTTCTTTTAATGTGCAGCTAGCTCTTTTAAATGTAAAACTTATGTATGAACTCTGCCTACCAAGTTCTAGCCCATTGAGTTAGTAAGGATGTTCTTGAAGTTGTCTTCTTTCTATTGAAGGTTGTGGCATTATGACATGACTGAGATAAGCCCTTCCATGCCCTGCTCTTCCTAGCTGTATTCCTTTCCCTGGGTTTGATTTTGAAACTGATCTTAGCTGTACTGTAAGCTAGTATTTAGCTTTTTTTTTTTTGGTCCACGACCAGGGTATCCACCGTCGAGCACAGTGACTAATCCCCGCGCTGGCTTGCAGGCACCTCGAAGGGTGGGACAGCTGGCCTGGGGTTTTAAGGCTGCTCCATACCCAAAGGCAGGGATCGAACCCCTGACCTTTGCAAGTATTGTAATGTGTCTGAATTCTGAATATTAGTCAACAGCTTGAAAGTGTGCAGACAGTGCAGATTCTCTCTCTCTCTCTTCAAGAGAGGGAGGACAGCTTCTTAATAGAATATTACATTTCATTTACCTGTATAATGATACATGCTTGATAGAGCTCCCGAGGTCGTGTTAGCCTTGAGCAAGACTATTTCTTATGATTGGAGAGATGGACTAATTTTTTGTGTTTTTCTTTTTTAGTAAAACTCATTTTTAGTCCCTTATGGATTAATTTTATCAATTTGATCCCTCAAACTCCAAATCTCCAATAATTTAGTCTCTCCATCCATTTCAATCTAACACCGTTAACAGAAAATGCTGACTTTTAACAGAAATGTTGATGTGTCATTATAATATTTGAATATTGAATGCTGATATTCGAATATATAAATGCGAAATTCAAAATATTCAAATATCATGACCTCTTATGCGAATATTGACCTGACATATGCTAACAGTGTTAGACTGAAATAGACGGAGAGACTAAATTATGGAGGACTTGAAGTTTTAGGGATCAAATTAATACAATAGATGTATCTTTCAGGGACTAAAATTAGGTTTTACTCTTTTTTTTGGGTCCATTGGTTTTCTGTCATGGTTTGAAATTAGTTTCCAATGTAGTCTTATAATTTGTTATTACATAAGCAATAATTCAGTTTTGTAGACTTTTGTTAAATTTTATGTTTTTAACTGGAACTGTGATTTGGCAGGCACAGAAAGCAGAAAGGGAGGCTACAGATCTGAAAGGGACTATGAGGAAAAGAATGGAGTTCCTTGACTTGGACTAGTTCACTCCAGTCAATCATCCTTGACTTGGACTAGTTCACTCCAGTCAATCATCCTTCTCCTGCCCGTCCGCAAATATTATAGCGGCCGATTTTCATTTTTTACTTTGTTTCTCTCTAATTGTTGGTTTTGGGCACTGTTAGATTTTATGGGAGAGACTTTTAGGAGGGATGAATATTGTTGAAATTTCTTGTGTAATATTAGTCTGAGGAATGAATATAACTATTCCTTTGCTTTTAAATTATTTTTTTTTGTGTCTATTTTGGCATGATTTCTGATTAGGAAATAAAAAAGCTCTTGATTATGTGAAATAGGTATGCTTTGAGCCCAATGCTTGTGAAACCATATTGTTCAATGTCTTAATTGATATAATACTATGACTTGCGTGCAGTACTCTCTGTGTATGGGTGAAAATGATTTTTCGTTTATCTAAAAAGACAATTGAGACGGATATTATTGGATGCTGGTTAGATTAGATTTTGTAAATTTGATTTTGGATGAATTTAATTTTATAAATTTAATTTTAAGTATAAATGAATTTGAGTGAAGTGATTTATGTTTAAAGTTTTTTATTTGAAAATTAATTTTGTTAAATAAATATTATTTGGATAATGTTGATAAAAATTATTTTTAGATATATAATTATAAAAAAAAATATAAATTATTTTGAATTAAATTATTAATAAATTTATGTTAAAAATATTTATTATAAATAAATTGAAGAGAAAATATTTTTAAAAAAAAGTTAAGTTTGTTTAAGATATTATAAAATAAATATACTTTAAGTATAATTATAATAATTTTTTAAAATATTATTAAGTTATATTTATTTAAATATTATTAAAATATTAATATAATATTAAATTACAAGAACATTTTTATCAATATATATAAACGAATTTTTTTTAATCACGGAAATAACAAAATGTTATTTTTACTTAAATCACGTTTTTCGTTTATTTTTTTTAATTGAAATTGTACTCAATCATATTAACATGAGGTTGAAACTCGTCAAACGGGAGTTTGCCCACCAAACACACCCTTAAAAAGTTGGCAGTTAAGCACCGGCAAGTTACTACGGAAGCCATGCTAAGGCTCAGATCATCACATGATGTTTGTGACTCCGATCCTCCGAAAATGCTACACTCACAAATGTTCTATAGACAAAATAAAAAAATAAATATATAAATAAAGTAATAACTTCTTAACGTAATGGACAAGTTTACACCACGCCTGATCCTAGTATCCTACAGTTGCCTTAATCACCCCCATTTCAATAATCTCCCTCTTAAGTCTTAATCTCAGTTAAATTAATTAAATTATTAAACTCACATGCTTGTTCCAACTCAGAGACACTCACATTAACAATCAACATAGCTGGCTCAATCTCAACATATTCGTAGACTTTTCTTCTCAGTTCACACTGTGACTTCACACTTCACACACTCTCTCTCTCTCTCTCACTTCACAGCTTAGAGTTGAGACAAAAAAAAACCCGTCTTCAGCTCCGTAGAGCCAGAACACTCTTTCTCTCTCTCACTTCAATTCAATGTCTCTGTTCCGTGGCTCTTGGCTCTCACTTCTTGCTCTGCTTTCCTTGCTGGCTCTCTGCATTGAAGTTGAAGCTTCAGTTCACCATTACAGGGGGCACAAATTCGCGCCCAAAGGCAACGCCTTTGTTGTACATGGAGGGAGTGAAGGCATTTACTCATCTCTCCCCAATCAGAATGAGAGTTCCGCAGCTGCAAATGGCGACTCTTACATACGGTGATTTCACCTTCACCTTTCTAATTGAATTTCACACTCATATCTGGGTTTTGTTGTTGGATTTTGATGGCTATTCTGCTTTATGCTTAAATCCCTTCCCTTTCAGCTGTTTCTTTATTGAATTGGAATTTTTTTGGGCTATCATGCCATATTCAATTCAGAATTATTGGAAGTAAAAGCAAGACTTTTTTTTTTATTCAGTGTGTGAGAAGTTCTTGGTAAGAAGTACGGCAAATTAGCGGTAGGGAGTGGCATCAAGCAGAGATTGTGTTTTGATAGCTGGTAATAAATAATATTTATAATAATAATAATAATAATAATATTACCCGTTTAGCAGAAGTCCCCACTTTGTTTCAATGTGTAAAATGTATAATCTTACTCATCAGAGTTGAAAAGTAAAGTTGCTAGGATACTCATAAAATTTTCAGAAATGTGATAAAAAGGAGGAGATTAAGATACTTCATGTGCAAGTTTCTCTTGTGAAACCTGAATCTGATTGTGCAAACTGTTCAGAGGTTATAGACTTTTGGAGATGATGTTTTCTTCTAGTTTTCAGTCCCCCCCAACAAGATAGATCTCTTTTATTCAACTGGTAGCCATGGTTTTCTACTATTCTGATAATTATGCTAAATATTGATATTATTTACCCTTATACTGGGTTTTACTGTTGTAATATGAAAAACAGGTTTGAAAGGATCACATTCCGGAGAAACAAGGAATTTTCTAACTTTAACTCATGGCCGATACAAGCTGTTATTTTTGAAGTTGAAGATAGAGAGACAATTGGTGGTTCAGTATATGGGGGTCAAAGGGCTGTCTGTTGCACCAGTGATCTTGCAAAACTAGGTGTATGTACTGAAGGACATGTCATTCACCGTCCTTCTGCAGAGAATTCTGAGTGGCCTCAAGTTTTTGGTGTCTCTTTTAACATGGATGATGAAGTAGCATCACTGCCATCAAAATCTATTCAAATCACAAAAACTGGGATGTATAACTTGTATTTCATCCACTGTGATCCAAGGCTTAAAGAATTGGTTGTAGAAGGGAAAACTGTATGGAAAAATCCCTCTGGTTATCTTCCTGGTAGAATGGCACCACTGAAAAGTTTCTACCAGTTCATGTCTTTTGCTTTTGTTTTACTTGGGATCTTTTGGTTCTCTCAATATGCTAGATTTTGGACAGAAGTATTTCCACTGCAGAACTGCATTACCCTAGTAATAACACTGGGCATGTTTGAGATGGCTCTATGGTACTTTGACTATGCTGAATTTAATGAGACTGGAATCAGGCCAACTGGGACAACCATATGGGCAGTCACCTTTGGGACTGTTAAGCGCACGGTGGCACGTTTGATCATTTTGATGGTTTCAATGGGCTATGGTGTTGTGAGACCTACCCTTGGGGGGTTTACATCGAAGGTGGTTATGCTTGGAGCAACCTTCTTTCTGGCATCTGAAGTTCTTGAATTGGTAGAAAATGTTGGTGCAGTCAGTGATCTTTCTGGAAAGGCAAGACTGTTTTTGGTTCTTCCCGCTGCAATATTGGATGTGTTCTTTATTCTTTGGATTTTCACTTCACTCTCTGCAACTTTAAATAAGCTTCAGGTATTCATCTGAAAGGGTATATTGTCACATTAATGTTCATTTCGTGAAAATCATGTGAGCCTTTTTTTCTGTCTCATACATAGTAGTTATTCCTTCTAAATGGAGCATAAATTGCATGGGGATGCAAATTCATACTTTCTTTGGTAAAATTGCTGCTATACATAATTTTCCTTTGTAGGATTTTATTTAAAGCACTTTATGGGAGGCAGCTGGCTGGAGGGGGATTATATGATATGTTTTCTGAATATGATAGAAATATGTTCAACATGGCACTATTTGTGATTCGGTTATCTAGCAGGAGACTTGGGAAGTGAATTATCGTCAAGGTTTACAGTTCCATTGTTAATTAATAGATCAGGATGTAAAGGCAGATAGGCTGTATTTAGTTATGTACTTAAGGTAATAAAGGATCATGGGAGAGGACATGACATGGCTCTCTCGTGGTAAGCCATAGTGACATTAAGTATGTATTTTTCATGTTATGATATTTCTGCAGGAAAATAACTATTTATAGCCAATTTTTTGTGTTAATTTTGTTTAATAGTAAAAACATGAAACTAGGGAAGTGGATATAATTGTTTGCATGGATATTCTTTCCGGCTTGAAGTATCAGACCCTGATTATCTTACTCTATAAATCCTATTCTGCTTTATGGCTTATATGTAGAAATTAGGTTAATCATCTTGGACTTTTGATGTGATGCTGCACCATGTAATGTGATGACAATTCACTTTGTCGTGACTTTTAATATAGCAGTCTAAAAATGACTTATGCAATGTGGCAGGCTAGAAGGATGATGGTAAAACTGGATATTTATAGGAAGTTCACTAATGCCTTGGCAGTAGCCGTTATCGTATCTGTGGGCTGGATATGCTATGAGGTAATCCACAGACATGGAAAAACACATTTCAATTGCTTTGTATGTTAACTAGGCCTAATTATGATCGCTGAGTTGAGGTTACTATCATCTATCATTGGTCTATGCAATCCATGGATTCAGATGCCATAAACAAATTAAAATGAGCTGTAAGTTTTGGTCTATACCAGGAAATGGGCTGCAAAGTAGATGTTATTTGATTTTATTTTTTAATTAATACATCAATCCGTTTTCCATAATTCACGTGCTTATTTTTTGCTCTTTCAGCTTTATTTCAAATCAAATGATATATACAACGAGAAGTGGCAGAATGCGTGGATCATCCCGGCCTTTTGGCAAGTTCTGTCTTTCTCTCTTCTGTGTGTTATCTGTG
This sequence comes from Styphnolobium japonicum, assembly GCA_023212625.1. Lineage (NCBI taxonomy): Eukaryota > Viridiplantae > Streptophyta > Magnoliopsida > Fabales > Fabaceae > Styphnolobium > Styphnolobium japonicum. Next base: position 3,012,668 of record JALBWW010000007.1, on the reverse strand, counting down.
CTCTTTGGGCACCATCTCAAAACTCAACTCGGTAAAAATCCCGCCTATCTCTAATTCCTTTCGTTATCTTATATCTATCTTCAATGCCTGCAAGATGATATTATTTTTTTATGCTTTCTGTCCATACATAATTTTAATCTCACTGTTGTAGCTGTTCTTTATTTCTGTTCTTGACAGATATGCTAACCCTGATGATGGGAGCGATGAGTTGGATAGGGATGATACTATGACACTCATAAAACCATCATCAATTTCTTCAAAGGATGTTCGAAGCGTGCCAGATGCTAGACCAGTACAAGGCAGCAATGGAATTTCAAATGCTGATTTAGAAGACGACAAGACAGAATAAGGTTGAATGTAGCTGTGATTCAGTACTACCATTGTACCAATCGTTAAAATTAGCTATATCACCCTTTTTCTTTTTATTCTTTTATTTTCTTCATTAGTCTTATATATGTTCTCTCTTTTGTTGCGTTTTCAGCCAGCACAGCAGTTCATTAGGAGATTGAATTACATGATAGTTCTTCGTGTTCCTGTGATGCCAATGCATAAAACAGTTCACTTTTTACTAATACAAGGGAAATTCTATACAATTATGAGATTATTTTATGTCTAATCTAATGTCCATGTGATGTGATGCAAGCATGCGCGCGAGTGCTAGAGTCCATGGGGTGGCGACTCGCGGGTTCTTTCACGATATGTACTTTTTCGTATTCAAGTTTCCAGCTGTATAGTCTATAGAAAAATTGGCTTGAGGAATTTATATTTTATATTAATATGTAAAATTATTTTTTTAACAATTTTATTAAAAAAATAAGAAAAAATTTATATTTAAAATATTTTAAATAATAATTATACATTGATAAAAATAAATTAATTTAATAATTTAAAAAAAAATATCAATGTAAATTAATTCGTACAACACTGGTAAGATGATGAATGGATAATGAATCCATGGGGATCTTACTTTTAGGATTTAGATGATTCAATTATTGGCGAAAAAGGAGGAAGAGGAGTGTGGAACACCAAGTCTGATTTCAGAAACCCGCTTATGATTTTCTTTACTTGGTAAAATGAGAAATTGACGATAACAATAATCAGAATCCTTTTATATAAGTTCTCGTTTATTGAATCATTGTAACTGAGCTAATAGGACTTTTGGAGAGTAAAGTATAATTTAAGGTAATTAAAGGACCTAAGCTTTTACGTATAAGCTAATTAAAGACTAAAATTTTAAGTTCTATCAATTAAGGATATGAAGTTCGTTATTATAAGATATAAAGTATTGCTTAGAAACGCTTACATGGCATTTATATGTTGGAAAGCTTTTTTTTAATAAATTTGAGCTTAATATTATGGTAACATATCTTAAATATTAAAGCTTTGAGGTGTATTAAAAAAAGAAAAAGGAATTCTTGAATTTACTAAAGCTATAAATATTAGATGAGGAGCATGAGAAAAAAATAATATTGCTTTTATCCCTTTATTTTTTAGGGAAGAAAAAAGAGAAAACTAGAACCAAGATTATGTAAGCTAAATAGAATTTTTAATTTCAGTAATTAAATTACGTAGTCACGTCAATTATAGTCTTACAGATTAGTTAGAGCAGCTTTATAGATTTTGAAATGTAATTTTAGCTCATTTCAATATCTTAAATGGTAAATTTTAAAGTTGATTTTGAACTCAACCGATCCTTCAATTGTAGTTTTCTTAACTTTTGGATAGTAAAATTGTAATCAAATATTTATTCTTCTTGAAGTGCGGCTGAAGTAGTAGTTTATTAAAAGTCATATTTAAAATAGCTCTTCAGAGTTCAGAGGAGATCTTCTATTAAATCCTCCACACCTTTTGTTTTTGGTAAAAAAAACTTGCTAGAGTAACCAGTTTCAATATACAAAGCGTTATTTTTTAAATTCTTTCTTACAATTAGTTTTATAGTTTGAAATCCTTTTTGACAATTTTGAAATCCTCTATTCTTTCTTCCCCTCTCAGGGTAAAAGGAAAACAAAACATTTCACCTCTACACTGGCAAGTTACTCAATCATGTTTAGCTTCAAGTTTTCTTGTCAATTCTTTGATCTGCTGTTAACTGGATTTAGTTGAGATTTTATTGCTGAAATCCTACTCTTCTAAAGCAATCATGTAATCACGTTGTTAACAAGTAATTTCAATCTTAAATTCACTAGGAAAAATGTAAATGTGTCATTCATGTACCACAGCATTCTCTACGCGGAATTTAACAGTAATACAGTAATATAACGTCTCTTTGGCACTTGCGTAGCATTTCATTTGCAGCCAAACGTAGGGATTCACGTAATTATTAATTAACCTACAAAGCTAAGAAATTATTTATTACACTCAATTGTACACCATTTTCATAAATAGAAACTCACCTACTTATAAAAAATATTTTTTATCTATCTATAAAATTATATACAATTGTATGCATTGAATAATTTCCCTACGTAATGTAGCTTTCGTTTCCATTTTTACGCATTAACTTTTTCCATGCAAATCTGGAATCGAAAATAGTAATTTGACTCAGCTACGCTGTCAGAGTCTGAAATGATTTTCGGTTCAAGATGTTCTGGTTATCACGAAAAACATCAAAAATAGAATATTTAACACAGTAGCAGAACTCGTGGCTAACAGCTCATGCCAGATGGCAACAAAATGTTAGGCGATCCGACCATAGCCATAGGCATTTAGCCCTGTGGTCACCTACTTCTCTCTTAAGCACGGAAACGGAAATGTATGGAGTTCCGGGTTCTGTCTCGCTCTAAACCTCTTATCTGGATGTCCCTCCTCTCCTCGTGGGAGAAACCTACCCTTTCCAAGGTCATTGACCCCGTTGATGTACTAAAATACAAAAAAAGTTAAAAAGTAAGGTGGGGTATATCGTTGCTCCATTCTAAGTTTCTAACTATAATCCTTCCACCCACACACCTCTTTTATCTTATAAAAACTCACGCCCCTTATGTATCACTAGATTTATCTCTAGATTTGTGCAGTCACATCAAAACTTTTTGCACAACATACAATCTAACAACTTGAAATTGAAACTCCAAAACGCACACCTTTGAGGGTTTATATTTTTTCCTTCCAACTATGAAAAACTTGAAACTCAAAAACTAACCAACTTCTCGTCCCCAAAGATACGGGTGTTTTTCTTCTGTTTAATATCAATACAAACTAAATTATGGCAGTTTCAAGGAGAGAAAGTTGTGTACACGAAACACACAGAAAAGATAAAGGATAAGAGCATGCATAAGTCTTAAAGCTTGAGCGTGGATACACCTAATGGCATACATTGACTCTATTTGGTATTGCCACTTACTTGACGGCTATACTTCCTTATTTGGAGATAATCCGGTTAATTAGTTGGTTTAGCTCCAATAGAGGCCATCCATGGCCCTCAGCACTGTCATGCTTCCACAAACTCCCTGAACAACTATCAAATTTCTACCTTTCTAGCGAGAAAGTAAGGAACACTGAGGCTAGTTCAGATGCTTGGGACAAATTAAACACGGAATACTTAACAACAACACACATAAAAAATTCTGGCCTATTTCTGTAAAAAAAAAAAAATAAGAATATGCTCACAAGGTACCATTCAAGTAGAGGAACTCCGTCTTCTTTCTGAATGAGCCTCACACAACCTTTCAATAAAACTGTATCACTTCTAATCAGCAGAAAATTAGTAACTGGTCCATGAAGGTTAGAAGGAAAAATCATCTTTAACCAGCACCAGATCATCCAATTACAAACAACAGAGGTATCCCAATCTAACTTCCATGACCATGAGATAACACATGCGCAGAGATATTACCCATGTAAAACAAAGCAGCCTAGCGAAAGGGTTTAAATCAGATCACACTTTTCAAAAGCTATAAGGCTGTGTAACTACTAAAAAAAATTACAAGAGGAAAAATGAGAAACAAATGGACGAAAGAACCAGAGTTAAATACTTGGTCACCAAATGTACCATGATTCTTTATTGAAGCAAGGTCATTCACCAAAGTCAAAACTTATCGGCAATTCCCATTTTGTGGTGTATGCATTCATCCAAGATTCTGTTTTCCTTATGAATCTCAGAAATATAAGAAAAACAGAAGACACAGATGCGGAAAGGCGAAAGCTATCTAAGATTTCAATTTCAATATGCATCTATTAGTTCCAAAACTATGTATAGGAGTCATTTGAAGCTACAAAAGAAACAGCTTTTTAACATTAGAGTAATAAATAAAAGCACACATACAACAAATTCGAATATAAACAAATGAAACAAAATCTAGAATGTGGTATGAAATCAAATAACATGCTTACAGGGCAGCAGCATTCAGGCTGAGCTACTTGGCTTTTCAGGAAGTTATACCAATATTCAAAAGATTAGAATCTCTTTCATTCCTGAGAATCCTGGATGGTAAATCTTGGAGCACTCGAGAGCTTGAGAAATCTCAGATAGGCCAGCACTCAATCACCTGAACGCTCCAGGAAAAAATTAAAAGAATGTGTCCTAGCTTCTAAGTTGCAAAACTCACTTCAAAGTTCAATCCATCATTGAGATCTCCTCCTCAAGTGCTGGGAAACAGGGATTCCTTCAAAAAAATCCAAAACAGCATCTTCCAGGTCCTCAACAGAATACTTAATGTAGTTCTCAGGATGCCTTCCACTCTCTATGTGGCTCCTGAACCGCCCAAGAAATGATCTATATGCTGGGATCAGCTTCTCTGATATAGATATTCGAAGCTCCTCCCTGAGTTGAGAATCCGGTATCAGCCACGTAGCTTCAGTCCTATGAACCTCCTCAAACATAGCATTGAAGGCCTTAAATCTTTCTCTCAAAGCACTTTTTGAGACCCCAGAAGAAAAACCACCACTCACATGCAATCCCTCATCTCTCAAACAATACAACACCCTGACCCAAGTTGCTCTCTGGTAGCTAGTAGCTGCCTGCCGGAATTTCCCAGTCAGCTTCTTCAAATAATCATCTCCAATCATCTCCCTCAATTCAGGAGACCCTCTTACCTTCTGAACAATGTAGTGGACATTGTTCATTATGAACAGGTGAGACAAAGATGCATCCTTATAATGCTTGGACTTACCATCCAAGTTAAATTGCAATATCACAATTATCCAAATCAAGTGAATAGCCAATGAGGTTTTCCCCTCAAGCTCAGCAAAATCCATATCCGGGGTTGAAGGATCACCCGAATATCTAGACCCCGTTGATGGTTTAGACACAATAAGCTCATTCAATGTCTGCTTATAATCAGAGATCAAACTTATATAATTCATCACATACCTCGTCAAAGGGTGAATTGTCCCACCCGGCACAGGAACCTTAGACGGTTCACGAAGCACAGCATTCTCAAACTCAGATAATATCCCTCTTGCTGCCTCTGCCAACCTGGAAAGTATCTCAGCAGCCTGAATACGAATGGACTCAGAAGACTTGGAGTCAAACACAACATTAATATCAGGTATCAAATCCATCAAAGCATCATGAAGGTCCAAAATCTTGAAAAGCTTCTCAGGGGATCTCCTGCTTATGCTAATAGCTTCAGCAAAGTTGAAAAGCTGAATTGCAGGACCTTTCACAGTTTCCATGAAGCAAGCATCATCAATAGCAGTCCCAACAACCCCATCAAAGATTTGTTCACAAAGCTTCTTCTCGCTAGCAAACAACGTCCTAATACAAACCTTAGCAGCCCTTATCCACCGTCTGATCTTCGTCTCAAGCTGGTCCCACTCCAACCTCTGAACATCACCGATGCTCAGTTTCTCGATCCCAAGCCTGCGAAAACTGGCATCCACAGCAGATTTCCTAACACTGCCATAAACCTGAATGCATTCCCGCAAATACCCAGATGAGATCATCCTCTCAGCGATGCTGCGGAGGTCGTAAATGGCATCACCAGGTATCAGATCGATCTCACGGATGCTGCTGGTGGAACGATAGCTAGTATTCGCGGTGGAAGAACCGGCACTGTTATAGCGAAGAAGAGCATTATGATCAACATCAGCAGCATCGACTTTGCTGAGGGAAGCTGGTGAAGAAGGAAGGTCATCATCATCATCATCTTCTTCTTCTTCTTCGTCGTCAAGGTCGGGTGGAGCAGTGGAGTGAAGCGATGAAGAAGAAGTGGGTTGGGTCAAGGAATGGGTCTCAATGGGGTTGGTGTGAGAGATGAGGATGTTGCGGAATTCGTCTTCCAAACGGGCCATGGCGATCTGGATGGCGGAGTTGACCTTGTTCTGTTCATCGGAATCGGAAAGGGAAGCGGAGGATAGGGAGCGTTGGATTTCATCGACGGCTTGCAAGTAGCGATCGATTTCTTGGCGGTCACCTTCGAAGATCATCTTCTCACGGGCTTCCTCAGACGCGGTAGAGTCCCATCGGAGAATGATCTTCTCCGCCTTCTCCGATTGGTAACCGGTGGCACTCTCCGGTGGCTCCATGATTCGGCAGTAGTAGTGATGCTGGTGATGAGTGAAGGAGACAGAAAGAGAAAAAAAGGGGAAAGATAGATGCTTTAGAATCTGGGAATTGAGAAAGGTGGTGGCTTTGTATTTGGGTGTGCGGGGATTTGGAGAATTTAGGGAAAGAGAAAAATACAGAGAAGGACTGAAAGAGGTAAGGGTAAGGAAAGGTAGAGAAGATACTATTATTTGGACTTTGGAGAGAGAGAGAGAGAGAGAGTGGTGATGGTGGCTGTGGATAGTTTTAGTTTTTTGTCTGAATGTGTGGAATTGTGTAAGAGAGACTGCGGCAGAGACCGAGTTGGCGTTTGCGTGATTGCGTATGTGGGGGCATCCTATTGACGATTTGACTTTTTGAATGCCATCTGTGTTATCTCCACAGTGACTACCGGCGGAGATGGATAGTCTTTTTTGTTTTGTTTTTTTTTTAACTTTTTGCATGCTTGTTACAAATTAGAATTATGGCATTCCCTTTTCCAGATAATGATTCTTTTCTTTCCTTAAACCGTTTTTTTTTTAACTCAAGTTGTACTTCTAACTGTTTGAAATTTTAACTGCTTTCCTTTTTGGATAAAATGCACTTCAAGTTTCGTGTGCATTCTGACGTGTAATACGCTATTACATTTTCCTCTTTGTTTCATTGCTGAAAAATAGTAGCGCCCATTACCTCTCACCAATGTGGAGGAGCTGCCTGATACTTCGAGCTGGTAGAAGGTCGTAGTAAGTGGAAATGAAATTTGTGTTGGGATTATGGAATGATTCCACAGCCTCTTTCAAAGCCATCACATAGTCTGTGACATGAAAAATTCGTAAGCTAATTAATTAATTTGCTAAATTGGTTTTGTTTTACACAACTTATTCGACCTTTCTAATTTCCCTTCTTTGTCTCTCTTGTTCATTCTAAAACAGTAACTCTATTAGCTTCAATTAATGACTTTCCTTTGGTTTCCAGAGCTAATGTGTTAATAAAGGACAATAGATTATGGAAAGAATATAAATAGCAGAAAATAAAAGGAATATTGCCGCAATTGTAATTACACAGGAAACAAACTAAAAAGACATGTCTTCCTCATTTACTGAAAACTCCCAATCCAAGTCAATCAAGACCATTAAACCCATGAAGACTCTCTGGGTTCGCTTGCTACTCACCAATCACCATGGCTGAGAACATAGTTGGGTTGCTACCACCACCTCCAATGGATGACAGAGTCTTTGACGAGTGGGTATATACCGGGTAAGGAGGCCATTGATGAACTCCAGTTTCTTTGTTTGGTCAAGTTCGGCGGTGTTACTTAAAAGAATCTAGTTGGTAAGAAGAATGTGTAGAAAATGTTAGTGAAGTGTTTGGGCCATGGGAATAACCTGAAGGGACTGAGTCATATATTCAAAAAAAAGGCCACCGCAGACCTTATTCCCCACAACCCCACCGCATTATCAACCATGAACAATGCTTATGGCCCTAAGGATTGGTTAATTATGAACTCGATTATCCATTATCAAGCATCGCGTGTCTGACAAAAATTGTAGCATAAACTGTGTCTTCCAGAGAGATGACCTTAGAGCCTCTTTTGACAACACACAGCAAGTAACCGTCGTATTCCTCGCCCCTCCTATCTTCCTCTATCGATTCTACTGTTTGAGAGGGGAGAAATATATAAGGAAAAGTGAATCCATAATATTATTGATTTCCCTCATCAATATTAATTATTATCGTTGGTTGAGTTGTGCTTGAACTGCAAAGCTTGTAAGTAGAGCAGAGCAGGTGGATCGATGAGATGCGTACGCTTATTTTGTTTTGACTTAACTCAGTAGTTAAAACGGTTTCATTTTATTCCAAATAATGATGGGGTCAAGGTTAAGGTTTTAAACTTCATGTGCTAAATTTGTAGAAAGTTAAAGTATGTTTTATCCTTTTTTTTTTTTTAACTCAAATTGTAATTGTTGCGAACTTCTAACTGTCTTTTTTCTTTTTCTTTTTTTTTCTAATGAAAGTGACTCTTAATTAAAAAAAATGAAATATATATATATATATACACACTTTTTTAACTACTTGGTATAAATGAGATTTTTAAATTCTATTTTGATACACATTTAAAAGTATTTTCAAAAGAGTTACAAAATAACAATAAATCATAAAGAGTTAATCGTTCTGAGTAATTGTTGTAGTCGAAAGAGTAATGTGTTTGATCTTCCGATAAAGTTTCAATCAATTCTTGTTGTCTGAACATGTTATGGTCTAAACAATAGTGTTGTTCAAACACAGTGTGGTCGAGTGAGTGAATTCAATACTTATGATTTACTATTTATTTTGCATCTCTTCCAAAATTATTTTTAAATGTGCTCCAAAATATAAATTAGCAGTCCCATTTATAGCAAGTTGGTAAAAAAGCTATATATGTACGACTCTTCATTCGATATATAACTTGTGTAATTTGGTTTCGTCTTTTTCGAATTCTATTTGTTTCATTACCTTAGCCATTATTCTTAACTGTAGGCATGGGGTAGCTATCATGCAGGACTGTCTATATCAAATCATTGATCGACATTTCTTTGCAACCAATAGTTTCCAAGATGAATAGAATAAAGTTATACCTTATTGCCGTGGATTTCCATTACCTTCTTATCCTTTCGTTCTTTAAAATTTTGGGAATAAAGAAGGACATGAAAAGTCTAGAATATATTCACGATAGACTTAATAACAAATATATTCATGATCATTGAGAAAATAACAAATTTGCCTGGCCAGTGAGAAAACTTTGGTACTGTAGCAGTAAAGTAAGGCATAGCTCGATCCGTCATTCTGTTTTAATATATTTATGAATTAAAAAATACGTTTCTATTTTGAGATTATTTTGCATACATTGGGTATAAACTATTTTCTTCTTCCATTAAAACCTCTGTCATTTAATTTATGTGAGTGTTATTAAATATTAATCATGTGGGTCTCATTGATAATCAAAAAACAAAAATTCTCTTAAAAAAAAACACTTCTTCTAAGAGAAAGTAAGTAACTAAGAAAGTTTGGATCTCTTTTTTTTCTTTCTAAGGGCAAGTCGCTATCATAATCAAGTTTTTTGAGGACAATATAAGGAGCAGTTCATTTTGATGACCACAATAAAGATTCCACATTCCAGTCTGCGAAGAGAGAGAGAAAGAGAGAAAAGGAGAATACTAGTGGAAATACATGATAATTTTATTAATTTATAACACGAAAAAAAATAATTTATTAGTTTTAAGAAAATTCCAGTGAATTTTTTATCCGGAAGTTCAGAATTTCGACGATCATCTCTTATCCCCCGGCGTGCTTGATTTGAATGAAAATACATCAACTTCAGTTACGTTACTCCTTGACGTGGACTTTATTTGGATCTCAGAAATATTATCTTCTGTTTTTTTTTCCCCTTTTCCCTAACCAAAACTATGACTAAGCTATCTAAAACGTACTGTTATTATCCCCAGGAAAGTGAAAACCTCTTAAAATGGCCTAGACAGACCAAAAGAAAAAAGATTTTGCAAGGAAAAAAAAAAATATAAGTAACTTTTCAAACCCTTCTTATAGACCCTTTTCAAACCTTCTTCATAACTCCAATGAAAAAAATGTATAGAAATTTAATAGCAAATAAAAACAAAAAAAAGGACAAAATTTTTATCTCTGCGACACATATATGGCAATATATACAATTAAAAAAAATTATGATAAGTGTGTCAATGAGTGTTGGTTGATCATTTAATTGTATCTTTTATTTATATTAATTATAATTTGAGTTCGAATTACCTAAATTTTTAAATATAAAAAAATTTTAATGAGTGTAAAAATGACGAATCCAATTTCATTTATACCAAAAGAAAATAAATTTAAACAATGTGATTATATTTTATTGTGTAACACATGATAATAGGAAAAAAATTAACATAACAAGTGAAATACATTAATTATTGGAGAAATTAGTAATCTTTTTTAATTTGTACCATACCAAACATGCATAATACGAGCTAGCTAAGCAAGACCTCGCATAGGCTTGTCCCTAGTCCCCATATATATTTAAAAAAATAGATTCGTCATCAAATAATTAGCATATATTCCTGTTCACTCTTGCACTTACATGTGCATTTCACATAAAAAGAATATTCATACATTTAAATAATCAATAGCATTACCACAGGAAGGAGCAAAAGAGATTTAATTACGTTGTCTTACAATTTTACGTGTATGGTGAGCAAAAATAGTATATGTAGTTTTTTGTTTCTAATTTTTCAGGAATCTTGTATAGTGTGGGTGTCAGGGATACTGTACCAAAATTAATTGTTTTTTAACGAACAAGAAGACAAATAAATGTTGAGGATTAATTTAGCGTTGCACGAGTGGTGGTGCAACCAAATCATTTGAAGATATTGCGATTAAATTTTGGGTGAAATTTAGACAAAACTTCTAGAAGTACAACATATTAGCTAGTCCTAGTTTGTAAAAGCAGAATATAAGTCATATGTAAATATTATTATTATTATTATTATTATATACATAGACTCTTATATATATATATATATATATATAATAGAATGGGAAGATAGAAAATTTAAATTTTCACATTTGTTTGATATAAAAATTATAGAAACGTTGAAAGTAAATTACAACTCAATTATACTTTATTTTATAATTGGTTACTCCTATCATATAAAAATAATTTGAATTTTTTATCAAACAAAAAAATTAATAAATTTTTTTTATCTCACTCTAATATATATATATATATATATATATATATATTCTAACCATTAACACAGTACACTAAACCTAAAAAACAAGAAGAATGATAACAATAACCAAGAAAACAACAACAATAATATGAAAAACCAAAAATTATATAGGAAATAGTTGCTTATGAATTTCATTATGAAATCTATGGTCTAATTCTCAAAGAAGTAATCGAATTAGGAAAAAAGAATAAAGGTTATGGGAATTTGGACAGACTTTACATATCTTTCGTTGCCTTGTCATGTTGAGAAGAGAAAACTAATATTAAGAAATACCCTTTTTTATAAAACTATAACATAGAGATTTGAATAGTACGTAATGTCATGTGCGGAGAGCCAGAAGTTCAATCATGATTATTTTTTTTATAAGATCAAATTGGTTTAGTCTTAACCACAAATGTATTTTTAATAGGATTCGTACTCTTTTATTATAAGTGAAGTTTATCAACATACCACCAGAGTCATACTTTGAAATTTGAATCATGAATTTGTTATTATGGTTATGGCATCTAAAAATTGAACAAGAGATTTAAAGGACAGATAATTAGGGATATCCAGATTTGAAGAAGGGAAGGGTGTGGGTACGAGTTGGAGCCTTTCAATTAATTAAGATATATTATGCATTTCAATGAATGTCCAGCTGTAGTATGCTGTGAACAACAGTATATGGTTGACTTAAGGAACATAATTTATAAAATTTTGTCCTTTTCTGAGAAAATAAATCTGTCCTTTAAATTGTTTCTAAATTATTTGTCCAATCCTTACCAATAAACTAATAGAAAGCTATTTAGGCATAGCTCATATGGTAGATATATCGATGCATTTCATGATGACAAGTACTATACACCTTGCTGGTAAAGCCTGCCACTTCCGGGCAAAGCATCAATGGCCTAGAGTTTAGGACAGATTGCCAAGTTTAGGTGTCGTTTCGGGTAATTAAGAAGATGAAGACAGCAAGAAGAATGACTTTGTTTGACGAGTGGAGGGAAGTTTGGTTCTATATTTCCAACGTGATGGTGGAAAATAACAAGGAATTTGGTGTGTCTCTGAGGCAGGATTTTATTATCATTCAGTATCTGGTTAAACTGTAGAAATATTCCCCTTGTAATTCATATAATTAAAGTGTTGTCTTTAGAAGTGAACAGTTGCTTCTGGATTTTTCAGAAAAAGTTGGAGTTGTTGGATTAGCACTTTTTATGGGCATTACATATATATAACATATCGTTTCTGTTTGGCCAACACTTAAATGTATGCATTTTATAACAACTTAGATAAAACCCCATCGACTTTTCTTCTCTCTATTTTAACTCAATGAAGAGGCACATGCACAACCCCCTCCCACACACATACACACAGATGAACTTATTTCACGCTATTCAGGTGAGGATTTTTATTTTTTTTCCATCTAATCTAAATGTATTTGTTCCCTGGTTGATTACAAAAATAAATAAATAAATAACAAAGATGTCACTGTTCAAATGACTTTTTTTTTAAAGATTGGGGGCTGCCTCATTACCTCTGTATGACTTGGTAAGTGGATTTTAATCTTTCATGAATTGCTAGATTAAGAATAGTGTTGGGAGAGGATTTTAATCTTACAATCTTGATCCGCCTGATGTAACAGTTCTCGTAGGTTTTTAAGGTGATGCAGCAAATGATTCTTTTGGGGGGAGGGGTGTTATAATGTAGATGTTTTATCAATGACTAAAAAAAGAAAAGGAGATGGGAAAAAGAAGTTCGAAACCATGATTATGCTGCAAAGCTTTCTACGTTTGTTCCCTCTTCTTTTACTTGAAAATACACTATATCTATACAATTGAGATATCAGTAAACATATGAAGGTCAGATAAAATTTACACATGTCCCTTTGTAAGTACAAACTTCAAAGATAAGGTATGTGTCAAATTACAATTATGAAGTATAAAAGAAATGGCTTTCACCATTACCCTATTCCCTCTGGCAACACTTAAACAGTGTGCTCCAAGGAAAGACAATCGCTGCTCTTTTCCTGTGAATTCCAAATGATACACATCCTGTTTCCATGAAAACTGAAAATTTGTCTACCCCCGTACAATTTGTTTCCTAGCTGTTAACTAAGAGATGCCTAAGTCGAAATTATCCCGGCTTCCGAAGCTGTTTGTTCCATGTCTCCTCCTAGATTGCTCACCATGCCCTTGGGTATCTAACATATAAGAGTCTGCATAGCCATCTCTGAGCGATGGCAAGACCTCTATTGTTCTTGACTCTTGATCACCCTCTGGTTTTATCTCCTCTATCCTTCTAATGGCTTCCTCCATGTCTAATCTCTGGCGAGGGTTACTTTCAGTGCAAGCAGCACCAATATGGAGCAGTTGCTCCATTTCACCGAGTGAATTCCTAGAGCTTGCAATTTCAGGATCAAGCAGTTCTGATTCCCTTCCCTCAGAAATTGCTGATGCAACCCATTCCACTACATCAGTTCCACCCTTGCCATTGCTATGATATTGAGAAGGAAATTTTCCAGTGAGTATCTCAATAATGACAACCCCAAGACAGTAAACGTCACATCTACGCGAAACCTGGCCTTGTTGTGCTGCTTCAGGAGCCTTATAAGCAAACAGTGCTTGTGTTACACTGGCAGGGTTAACCAGCGGGCTAAACCCATAATCTACAAGCAGTGGTTCATAATCCTGTCTAAGTAGAACATTGCTGGACTTGAGATTGCCATGGGGTAGATCAGAGGAAGAAAGTTCGGTGTGAAGATAACGCATGCCTTCAGCAATTCCTCGTACAATCTTTAAACGAGCAGGCCAATCCAGTTCAGCATGCGATGGTCCCCTATCACCTGTAAGTAGTATAATTTCCTCATCACATGTTATCAACGTAGCTTAGTATAAGGGAAAAACCTAAAGTGGATTTTTGGAACATTGGAAGCTGACTAAATGATGGTAGTTCTTTGTTGTCAATACAGTTAACTCTGTGTTTTATCATGAACTGACAAGAAAACGTGTATTATAATGGTAGTTCCTTGTTAGTTTGTTTATCATTTTTATATACTTGTTTCAAGAAAATTAGAAAATTTTCTTTCCTTTTCTTTTCTGTTAATCCAACTGATGCGTGCTATGAAAATTTTGAACTGAAAAAGTTAGGAGGAATAAAGTCATACCATGCAGCAAATACAGTAGACTGCCTCTAGGAACGTACTCAGAGACCACTAGTTTCTCATCCTTTCTATAATGATAAGCTAAAGGGGTCAAGATATTCCAGTGTTTTAGCTTCCCAAGCTTCCTCATCTCTGCATCAAAACCATCTTTTCCCAATGCATTCATCTCTCTCGTCCTTTTCACCACCACTGCCACTCCATTAGCCATCACAGCTTTGTAAGACGATCCAAGTCCTCCATTTCCTAGCACTTCCGCGGCTGCCTTCATCAAATCTGGCAACCCAAAAACACCAATCTCATCATTCACCATCACAAGTTCGCCAACGCCCTTACCATGGGCAGATCCCCTTTTGCTGGATGATGCTTTTCGGAATGTATCTACTTCTCTTTTCACCGGTGCAGTTACCTGAACTTCAACTGCCTCTTCGTTAATCTCTTTTCCAAGTATATCAAAATCCTCCTCCTTCTTTCGCCTTGATCTCACAAGGAAAAAAACAATAAGTGAGATAAGCACTACACTTGATGCTAAAATGGCAGCAATTTGCAGTGAGCTACTCCTACTCCTATCTGAATCAGACACATTACCACTGATGTTGCTTTGCTCTGCATTATTTTGTACATCGATGGGAGTTGTCTGCTCATTTGCCTTTTCGCATGTTTTTCCAAACTTCTCACTACAAAGACCAGAATTCCCTGCAAACGAGCTCTCATGGAATTTCAATAAACTAGTTGGAATTTCGCCTTCCAATTTGTTGTTGGACATATTGAGTTCCACCAATGATGGATTATCTAGATTTGGAATACTTCCACTAAACTGGTTGTTTTCGAGATGTAACTCAATAAGTTGAGGAATCTCAGCCAAGGATGATGGAATTTGACCTGTGAATTCATTATCAGATAGCCACAATTTCTTCAAAGACCTCATTCTCTGGAAGTAATCCAGAGGAATATCCCCTGAAAACTTATTTCCTGACAAATAAATGGCTTTCAAGAAACCTATTCGATTGAATTCTGGGATGGAACCTGAGAAAGAATTGTTCACAAGGCTGATAGTTCGAAGACCCTTGAGTTCAAGCAATGCATCAACATCTATTTCTCCTAATAACCCCATTCCTCCAAGGCGAAGCCCCGTGACAAAGCCATTGTAACAGACAACCCCTTCCCATTGATCATCTTCAGTACAAGGTACAGAGTCAGCCACCCAACTACCCAGAGCATCAGCATTATTGGAGAATGAATTTTTGAGACTCAACAAAGCTTCAGCTTCTGACATGGAATATGTCATAGGAAAAATGATGATCATGATGATGGAGATGAGGAGAGTTTGCCCGAGGATTGCCGGAGCTAGTATGGCCATTTCTTTGCCGAAAATCTGGTGCTTCACGATGGATTGGTTACTGCCGAATGGGATTGTAATTTTCTGATCATTCCTTCTGCTACTTTTTCGTTAATTTGTTTTGACCCCTGCATGCATGCATGCATGGTGTGGGGTTTCATTTGGGAGAGTGCAAGAGAGCCTCAGAATGAGAGAGCCCTCATGGCTTTAGGGGAGATAGAGAGAGAATTGGAATTTTGGTTGAACAAGTCAAGAGGGGTAAAAATACCTGCTATAATCGTTTGGTGATAATTATAATAATATATATAACTAGTACTATATACCCTTGTGTGTTTGACAGTACTAATGTTTTCTGGATATAAATAATCTACATTATAATAAAAAGTGCCTTAGCAATTAGTACATAATTATTATTAGAGTAAGTGTACCAATTAAACTCCTCATTAATTATTATTAAACTCCAGAATTCACATACATTAGATGAGTAAAAGTACCTATGAATCAAACAGATTGATAAATTGAAATCTCCTTTAGTACTCTAATAATCCACATCAGCATATAATCCGAATGCTCCGAACTTACCATCATTGTGACCTGCAAAATAGTAAAACATATTTAATAATTTTCGTGGTTTATATCATGTGACTATATATATAAATCAACGTCGAATATTGTTGTGTATCTAAATAAATCCTTCACCATTATTTGGTTCCCAACTGTTATATCCCTAACTTTTGAAATTCATTTTTGCAAATTTTCTCATATATTCCAATGTATAATTATATGAAGTCTGTTTGGAGTGTGGTGTATAGTTTATATCCCATCCATCATAACTTTTGCAGTTTTTTAGATCGGATTGCATAGACTTTATATTATGGGTATAACTGGGTCATGTATAAAGCATCCGGAACCATTGGAATAAGAACAACTATAGTATGGTTAATGCTTGAGAGTAATCTGCCGCTATGGAAGAATTAAGCTACTTTTTACAGCATCACAGACCTGACTTCCGATAATGTCCAATAGGCCAATACTGATTGTAGAAAGAACCAGGGAAGCCATGGCTTCCAGGAGCACTAGATGGGGAGATGGAGAGATGGAGAATACTGCATCTTTAATCTCTTGAGACGAGACTGGAAGCAGAAGATTGCGGTTCATTGTGGTAGTAAACTCCCTTTCATCCCAAGAGTATGGTCTTGCATAATTGCTTCAAATACTTTCAGGTGAAAGCCACAAAGGAGGAAGGCACCTCTAGACGAGAAGGCCGCACATAACCGTATTCAAGCCTATGGAATTTGTTCACATAAAAAAAAAAAAAAGTCTATGGAACTTGTCTTATATGCACTAACATATTTAGGGTACTAGGTGGTCTGTCAGTTTGGAATTTTTTTTTAATTATTTTTTAATAAGATAAAAATTTTAGTAAATAAATAAAGTTTAAAATTAATTATAATTGTAAGATAAGAAGTTGATGTGTTTATACGATGAGAAATTTAGGAGTATTTGTAAATAATTATAATTGCTAAGTAAGGATATTTATAATTTAATTTTTTTCAAATTCGTGTTTAAAAGTAATAATAATGAAATTTTGGGAAAAATAAAATTGGATACCAAAATGAGGAATCTTATTTATAATAGTATAGATTATAATTATAACTTCAAAGCTATAAACCATTGTAAGTCAGTTGATTAATTTGGATTCTCTTATTTTATTAACATTGGCTCAATAACATTAATGCTCTAAAGGGTATGTTTGAATGGAATAGTTTAGAAGGAAAAATAAAGGATGAGTAATTTTTCATTTTAAGTAAACATTTCCTTTATTATAGAGTTTTTTAAAATAAGAGAAGAAAATGAGAAAATATCATGTAACCTTTCAATCATCTCTTATTCATTTTTATAAATATTTTATAATTCTCTCAATTTGAAAATAAAAAACTATTCTTCCTCTCCTTTTTCCTCTAAACTCTTCCATGTCAAACATATGAAAGGAAGAGTTTGGAGAGGGTTAATTTTTTATTTCTAAATTAAGAGTTATAAAATATTTATAAAAAAAAAATAATTGGAATGTTATATGATAATCTCCCATTTTATTCCTCTCATTTAAAAAAAAAATCTCAAAGAAAATATTTACTTGAAATGAAAAGTTACAACTCATATTTTTTTCCCTCCAAACTCCTTCATCCAAACACAAGATAAAAGTCTTTCTAATATAACTACTTCTTCAGTATATAAGAAATCAATTAGGTGCTACTAACTCCTAATGTATTTTACAATGAATAATTGAAAGAGAAGAATAGATGTTGGCAAATTTTATAGAAATGGATAATTAACCAAATTTAAAATTTGGTTATTTAATTAAAAGTACAGTTAATTTATTATGAATGTGGTTCTTTAAATGCCCATACATTTAACAAATTAATAAAATAAGTATTTGTCAATGAAAATTGACTCAATTGATAATATTGAATATATCACTAAAAGGTCATTTGATTTTATAAGCCTTCTTTAAAGCTTATAACATGCCTGACCATATGGAATAAGATAATATTCCCTCTTTGTAAATTTTTTTCTTATAAAAATAAATAAATACGTATTGGTTTCTTATAGATTTCATCCTGATCAGATCCTTACAAAGATCCATGCGAATTTACATTTGAACTGGGCTTGGCCCCTTTTGCCCTAAATAGTGATTAGAACTGGGTTTGGCCCCTTTTGCCCTAACTGGTGATCAACCTTGAATGGGATTTCCAACCTTTCATATTTTTTCTTTTACTATAATTTTGTTATTTTAGAAGATAGATAGACACATTGGTTTTCATAGGAAAACGGAAAACCTACATAGTTTGCATACAACCTCATATTCTCATACAAAGATTCCATGTTGTGTGTTTAATTTTAAAATAAAGAATTTTTTTTTAGATTATATAAAAAATCATTTTTATATATTAAATTACCACAAGATATATGGAATGATTGAAAAAATTATTTAATTAAAAGTAAATAGATATTTCTCCTTCAAAAATTTTAAAATAATCTGAAATTAAATAAATAAAATTTTTTAAAAAAAAGTTATTTTTAGTTAATGAAAAAATAATCTTAACTTATAATAATTTTACACATTTTAAACAAACAAAATAAATTTTAAATAAAATAAATTTTAATTAAAAATAATAATTATTCTAAAAAATAATAAAATTCAGACATACTCCTATTCTCTCATAAAATAACATGTTAGAAGTTAAAACAGGATCCTAATCGAATTGAATGACCTATATAAAAAGGTGGGATAAAGAATATCTCGAAGTTTGAAGATGCAATCTGTTCTCCTGTTCAATCTTTCTTTTTCTGCGTTAGGCTTCACTGTAACGAGAAAAAGAAGAACTAGATCTTTTCAATTTGGAGAGGATCCTAGTCCATAAGAGGTGACTTTTCTAAGAATTTTTTTTTTAAAAAATTTAATATTAACATAGAGAAAGAGAGAACAGATAATAGAATAATAATATAAGTTCCGTTGAAATCCACTTACATTAAAAAATTTATTTTATATTTTATCGTATTATTTTATTTTAATATATAATATAAATTTAAAATATAAGTAAATTATTTATTATTAGATTAGATACGTATTAATGTTTAATTTATCTAAAATTTAATATACATAATTATTAAGATAATATTATATGATTCAATAGTTAGATTAATTAAATTCACATTCTACAAAAAAATTATCAAACGATGTAAGTGTGAAAGACTTACACTTAGTGTAAATGAATCATCACTCTTTATTTTATTTTATTTAAAAGAAAGCCAAAAAAAAAAGTGATACAATTAAATTTTGTTTGATTTAGCAAAAGAAAAAAGATTAGAGATTATCAAGTTATTTTACAATTTTATAAATATCAGGAATGATGAAACAATTTAAACCTTTTGCAAGGTAGTTGCTTGTTAAAGGTACACGTGAAATTTAATAATGAACAGGTGTGTAATATCTGAATAGTTCAATAGAACCCATTTGTTGATGGGTGTGCAATATTCTTTGTTGATAGAGCCATTTTCATGGAGAGATTGAAAATGGTGGGAATCATCGCCATATTTGTGAGTTTATTTAGTTTTCATCAATTTCCACCTAAAACAATGAAAGCAGAGTCCCTTTCCTTCTTTGCTTCCCCTTTCCTTGAAGCAAAGGCTTTCAAAACATGTTTCGGTTTTTGGGCCTCAAATTAAACGTGTCCTTGACAAACAAGCCTCATGGAAAAATCTCGGGGAGAAGTCTGGTGGAAATGGGCCCACCTTGGTTTATTGTTTTTTTTTTTATTTTTCATGCGAAATTTCATTGTTAGTTAATATGAGATGGGATAGAAAAATATGAAAAGAATTGTCCAAAAAAAAACATTTTAAATTAAATGTAAGGATTTTAATATGTAGTTTAACTATATATGCATATCAGAGTTACCGGGTTCGCAATACTCTCTAGTACATGGTACGGATATGGGTACGCGGTACGTTACTTCTTGAAATTATGTTCTTAAGAATTTCTTTACAAGCGAAGTATCAAAAATTGGTACGTACGCGAGAATTGGTACACAATTCGCAGGGTTGGGGAAAGAATCCGGTAACTATGATGCATATTGGATTTTCCTTCAAAATATGCCATTATATTTTCGTTTCTAGTATCCTATTACTAAGTTGTAAAAGCTTTCATAAAGTATCCCTAGTTGACCAAATCTAACCAATAGAAAAGGAAAATCACCCACTATATGTATATCCCACTTCATTATGTTATGTGCATATATGCATTAAAACAAATAATAATAATAATAAATCTTTAATGTTGTCCACTTATGTAGTCAATGTCGTTTTCTTAGATGTATTTTTCTTATTAAAAAAATCAATATATATATATATATATTAGTATGTTTAAATGAGCTTTTGTAAAAAAAAATTGAAGTATTAAAAAAAGTATTTTGTGATTTTTTTTAAGTTAGATTTTGTTTCTTTTAAAAAAAATATTTTATATAATATAAAAAAGTATTCAAACATAAAAAATTATCTTTTCAAATACTGTATCCAAACATAAATTTTTTAATTTTTATAAAAAAAAATCTTTTTTCTTTAAATTCATCAAAACTTGCCCATAATATAAACACACACTTCTATACAAGCAATAAAAAATTATAGGGGTGTTATGTGCTCATCAGATCGGTTTGATCGAATAAACTCTAAAAATCGACCTTAACCAATTAAAAAAAATTTGATTTGAGTTGGGTCATTGGATAGAACCCGTCCACACCCGACCATGGGTGGTTTGGTTACCGGGTTGATGAGTTGCTAACCTGAGACCCAATTACCCCACCCGTGAATCCGACCATATTTATTCGTCCATATTCTATTTCTATTTTCTAGATTTGTGCCCAAACCTCTCAGCCTCTACATCATGCAATTGGAGCCCCTCACTCCCTTAACCCATCATCTTCCTTTCACTCACCCATTCTTCTTCGTTCGTTGCACGCACTAGAGACAACCATGGGAGCGAAGGAGTAAACAAGATGAGAGATATGAGATCTACTAGAGCAAAACGAGAAAGAGGCAAAACCACATAAGCTAAGAGACCTAGACAGAGCAAGACGTAAATCCTCTCTCTTGCACTTTTGAGGTTACCCAAGCGACCAAATCTACTGAGCTAAGAGACCCAAACAAATTGATGAGTCGTCAGCAAGACCTAAACTTTTTTCTTAGCGAGTCTCCGTGACTAGTCAAAGAGCTGAAAGAAAATGGCAACACAACCACCAGGTCCAGGTGTTTGTGCCTTTTTCTCGATGATCACCAAACATGAGGACGTCTTCACCATAGATGTTAGGATCTATTCTATTTATTGTAATTCTGTTAGTAATCTGTTTTGTTTAGTTAGTTGGTTAGGATCCTGATCCCCTAATATTAGTTAAGATATGATAAGTGCTGTTTGTTCTTATCTTAGGCGGAAGCTTTCCTGAACCTATATATACCTTGTATTCTTTCCAAATTATTCATATACGTTAATGTACAGAGGTATTTTTCAGAAACCCAATATGGTATCAGAGCGAGTTCGTCCCGCCTGTCTTCCACAACTTTGAGATCACATTATTCATTCTTTCTTTTTCTTCGATCCCTTCCTTCTTATCAAGATTCTCTCCAACCTTCTACACTTTTTTTGAATAAATTGTCTTACCATGGCGAAAGAGGAAGTGCATGAAGAGACCACTAAATGAACTCCCAAAAAAGATGAGGCGCAAGATATTATCAGCCCTTATTACCTTTATCCAGGAGAAAGTCCTGGCATGGTTCTTGTCTCTCCCCCTCTGAATCAAACCAACTACCACACATGGAGCAGAGGCATGTTTCGAGCATTATGGTCAAAGAACAAGCTGGAGTTTATCGATGGCACACTACCAATGCCACCAAAAGATGATCCCAACCACAAGGCATAGCAAAGCTGCAATATCATGGTAGTATCTTGGATCACTCGATCCCTTTCTCCTCAACTAGCACAAAACACCATTTACATAGATAATGCCAAGAAATTATGGGATGAGCTTAAAGAAAGGTTTACAAAAGGGAATTATTTCAGAATTTTTGATCTAATTTAAGAGATACATTCCATCAAACAAGGAGAAAGAAGTGTCACTGAGTACTTTACAGAGTTGAAGATCTCGTGGGATGAATTGGATATGTTGAGCCCTACCCCCAAATGCACATGTGCAGTGAAATGTTCTTGTGAATTGATCAAATCTATCCAGAAGAAATAAGAGATTGAGCAAGTGGTATGCTTCTTGAAAGGTCTAGGAGAAATTTATGGTACTGTTAAATCAAATATCTTGATGATGGAGCCCCTCCCATCTATTAATAAAACCTATGGCATAGTCTTGCAGCAAGAAGGACAATTTCAAGGGAATAGTACTAGTGACTCTAAGATTCCTTTCAATTCTTTGAATCAGCAGAACACTCAAGGCAATTGGAAGCCACTAAATAACCAAGGTAGAGGAAATGTAAGCTTTGGTAGAATCAGAACACTCAAGGCAATTGGAAGCCACTAAATAACTCCTCCTCTAACTTGGCTACTTGGATTTTTTATAGTGAAGCCACTAATCATGTCACACATGATCACTCCCTTTATGTTTCCTTTCATTTTATTAAACCTGTTACTGTTAATCTTCCAAATGGTCTTACTGTTTTTGCTAAATACTCTAGTTGTGTTAGACTTTCTAAGAAACTTTGGTTATACAATGTTCTATATATCCCTGAATTCACTTTTAACATAGTCTCTATTCCTCAACTTCTTTCTACTATGAATTGCAAACTTACCTTTTATCAAACTCATTGTCATATACAGGACATGCCGTCATTGAAGATGATTGGGCATGTTGATTTGTGTAAAAAACTTTATTACCTAAAGGGACCACATGCTTCTACTGATGTTTCATGCTTTGCTACTACGGCTTCTGTGTCTATAAATAATATGAATTATGTGAATGATGTTTGGCACTTAAGATTAGGCCACCCATCTACTAAAGTTCTTGATCAACTATGTACAAACTTTCCTTATATCAAAATAAACAAAAATATTGTTTGTGATGCATGCCATTTGGCAAAACAAAATAAACTCCCACATTCTTCTAGTATTACTGTTACATGTAAGCCTTTTGAACTTGTTCACATGGATATTTGGGGTCCTCTTTCTATTCCCTCTTTGCATGGACATATGTACTTTCTTACTATTGTGGATGACTTTACAAGACATACTTGGTTGTTCCTTATGAAACTTAAATCTGAAACTAGGACTATTATGGAGAACTTTATCATTCTTGTTAAGAATCAATTTGACATTACTATTAAAACAATTAGATCTGACAATGGATCCGAATTTGTTTTCCCTAACCTTTATAACAAATATAGAATTATACATCATACTTCTTATGTTGCCACACCACAACAAAATTCAGTTGTGGAAAGAAAACATTTACATATCTTGAATGTGACTCGAAGTTTACCTTTTCAATCTAACTTGCCTAAAAAAATTTGGTCCTGTGCTGTTACACATGTTGTCCATTTGATCAATAAACTGCTTTCTCATGTTCTTAATCAAAAGACATATTTTGAGATGCTATATCAAAAACCACATACTCTTATTAATTTAAAGGTTTTTGGCTCTTTAAGCTATACTTCTACCTTAGAGCACAATAGGTCCAAACTTGACCCAAGAGCCAAGAAATGTATCTTTCTTGGATTCAAGTTTAGAACCAAAGGATACATAGTTTTTGATCTGCATTCAAGGGAAATATCCATTTCTAGAAGTGTCATCTTTTATGAGAATATTTTTCCTTGCTTTACACAATTTGCAAGTCAATCTGCATCAAGTACTACTATTTCAGATTTATTAAATTTTTTATTTGATTCCTCAACTACTGATAATAATTGCACGACACATAACCGTGCTCCTATTAATTTGCCTAATAATTCTAATAACACCAATGATGCACTTGAGAATAATGCTTTGACTGAAAATGATGTTGAGCCTCTTTCACCCGAGACTACACTTATCATTAGAAATTATTCAAGAATGAGAAAGGTCCATGAATATTTGAAGGACTTCCACTGCCAACTACAATGCAATGGTGAGTATTCACCTCAAGGTACTGTTTTATATCCTTTATCTTTTGTTCTTTCTTATCATTCCTTCTCCCATTTGCATCTTAAATATATTCTTGCCATTTCTGCTATGGTTGAACCAAACACCTATAACCAAGCCATTAAATCTAAAGAATGAACACAAGCTATGAAAGATGAGTTAATTGCTCTTAAAGCAAATCAAACTTGGTATCTTATAGAATTGCCAAGAGGCAAAACTCCTATTGGTTGCAGGTGGGTCTTTAAGCTCAAGCATCATGCGGATGGATTTATTGAGAGACATAAAGCCCGCTTGGTAGCTAAAGGGTATACACAGCAAGAAATAGTCAAATTGGATACTTTCAGCCCTGTGGCCAAGTTAACCACTGTCAAATTATTACTTGCGTTGGCCACCATCCACAACTGGGAATTACAACAACTAGACATTGGCAATGTTTTCCTACATGGAGATCTTCATGAAGAGGTTTACATGGAGTTACCCCCTGGCCTTGTTCCAACATTTCCCAATCAAGTGTGCCGTCTCATAAAGCCCCACTATGGCCTTAAGCAGGCTAGTCGTCAGTGGTTTGATAAGTTCTCCACCTTCCTTGCATCAATTGGATTCTCTCACTCTACCTATGATCACTATCTTTTCACCAAGAAATATGGCTCCTCCTTCATGACCTATTTAGTTTATGTTGACGATGTTATCCTCACTAGAAATTCACCCTCGGACATCTCCAATGTCAAGCAACAACTTCATCAAAAATTTAGAATCAAAGACCTCAGACAACTCAAGTATGTTTTAGGACTAGAGGTCTCTCACACATCAAAAGGAATTCATATATGCCAACGAAAGTATGCATTGGACATACTTTTTGAGTTGGGTTTACTTGCAGCCCAACCAGCTTCAACCCCTATGATCAAAGGCAACAATTCACTGTGTGATACCACTGCTCCATCTCATGATCCCATTTCTTATAGAAGACTTATTGGGCGTCTGCTGTATCTCACCACGACAAGGCCTGACATCTCCTTTGTTGTTCAACATCTTAGTCAATTTATACAAGCTCCCACACAACCCCATTTTGATGCTGCTCTTCGCATTCTCAGATACATTAAAGGTTGTCTCGCACAAGGATTATTTTTTCCAGCTGACTTTGCCTTACAATTGAAGGCTTTTAGTAACTCAGATTGGGCAACCTATCCTACTAATCATCGCTCTATTAGTGGTTATTGTGTGTTTCTCGGTTCCTCTCTCATTTCGTGGAAATCTAAGAAGCAGAACATTGTTTCTCATTCATCCTTGGAGGCTGAATATCGAGCCTTAACTTCCACTACATGTGAAATACAATGGTTGACCTCTCTACCGAAAGATATTCATGTTTCTCACATTACTCCAGCACTTCTCTATTGTGATAGCTAATCTGCGCGACACATCGCTTCTAATTCTAGTTTCCATGAGCGCACGAAGCATATTGACATTGACTGCCACATTGTTCACGAGAAATTACAAGCTAAGCTCTTTCATCGTCTCCTGATATCTTCTTCACATCAAATCGCTGACATCTTCACCAAGCCTTTAGAGATTACTGCTTTTTAATCTTTACTGTCCAAGCTGGGAGTGCTTTCCATCCATTCTCCACCTTGAGGGGGTGATAGGATCTATTCTATTTATTGTAATTATGTTAGTAATCTGTTTTATTTAGTTAGTTGGTTAGGATTCTGATCCCCTAAGATCAGTTAAGATATGATAAGTTTTGTTTGTTCTTATCTTAAGCGGAAGCTTTCTTGAACCTATATATACCTTGTATTCTTTCCAAATTATTCATATATGTTAATGTATAGAGGTATTTTTCAGAAATCCAATAGTAGAAGTAGAATAGTTCATCTTTACAACAACACTTGCCAACAGACCCCAAAACAAAGTCCAAAACACAAATTTTCAACTTTCCCTTCCCAAATGCCAATCTTTGTTACTGTCTTCACCTAGTAACTCCATATTCCATCACCAAATCAACTCCAAATCCAAAACCCATCATTTTCTTCCCCAAATCTTAATCGTTTTCAAGCCACAACACCCAAAAACTATGAATTCAATCGAAAATGCAGTACAATAATGACACCCACGACAAAAGACTCAAGAAACACCCATGCAAACTCTTGAGCCTACCCATGACAACCCTTAAAGCAAAAAGCAACCCTTGATTCTAGAAAAAAAAAACAAGAAGCATCTGAGGTTGAAAAGCGTTGTTTCATGTGTTTTTTCAACCAAAAAAAAGGCAATGAAACTCGATGACTTGATTAGATCCAACTCAATTTTAATCAAGTTAGGTTTTGTCAAACCAAACCAATCCAACCCAATTTAAATTTATTGGTTTGGATTTTATTTTACACTAAACCTGACTCGAATTGTGCCATCAACACCCCTAGAAAATTAGAGTTGAGAGATAGGGGAAAATGTGACCATAATATATAAGATAAAAAAAAATGTAAGTTTTATGTTCGCTTAAAAATATGCTAAACCAACAAAGCATGAACTTGGATAAATTCATTTCTTCAATTGTCAATTAGAAATCAAACATCTATTATGCATATTAGTTCTCCGTAATAAAAACATATAAAGGGAGATGAAATTTGTGAGAGAAGAATAAATTACTTATGTCTACCTAAATATTGATCTCATAATGTAAAAGTTCTTACACGACACAAAGTTATAAAATAAAATAAAAACACAAATAACTCTAGAAACCATTAATTTGATATACACAACATCACTCATCGTTGTAGTCAAAAGTAGAAGATATTTTTGTGTCGGCAACACTTACATTTGTCGTTATGATCTTTCTTATAATAAGTTTCATATGGGTTTTTTGTATAAATATTGTATACTTAAATCATACTAATAATGCCTACGATATACATTTATTTATGCAAAAAAAATCCTTCAAGAAATGCCACCGTTGCCTTTGGGTTTTTCAAACTACGTGGAGTCCCTTTCCTCCACCTTAGTCAGTGTGATCTCTTCAAGCAAATAAATACTTATACCAAATGTTATCGACCTCCTAAGTTTTTGCTTGCTTTCCGCCTTTGACTAAGACTTTAACGTATAAATGGATTGTACTATTGGCACGGAAAATCACTGTTTAAAATTAGTGGAACAGAACGTACATCTCCAGATTTCACTAAAAAAATAAAGGCGTCTTTTTTAACATTTTGGTATTATATTTTTACATAAATTTAAATAGAAGTTACAAAAAATAATATAATTTAAAAATTATAACTTTTTTTTTTAAAATGTTTGAAAATATGGTACCATGCAAAAAGAGGGGGGGGGGGAAGCATAACACATGAAAGCAAGATTCCTAAAATGATGTGTATCGATAAGAAATTTATGACATTTTATTATAAG
Source organism: Styphnolobium japonicum (assembly GCA_023212625.1). Lineage (NCBI taxonomy): Eukaryota > Viridiplantae > Streptophyta > Magnoliopsida > Fabales > Fabaceae > Styphnolobium > Styphnolobium japonicum. The sequence goes on along the minus strand of JALBWW010000007.1, from coordinate 2,984,900 downwards.
AAAATGTTATATTCTTTTATTATTTTGTGATACATTTCCATAATTTTATTAATTAAGTAAATTTTAATATTTTCAAATAAAATTATATTTTTTATTGTAATTTTTTATTATATACTATATTAATATTTTTTCCAAATATAAATTTTAAATCCCCACCTTTGACAGGAATAAAATAATCACATAGCCATGCAATTAATGTGAAACATTTTAATCGATCATGGTCGCAATTCTCCTTATTGATTAGGATAGGAAGACTTTAAATGGGCCTACCCCTTAGTTGGTATAAATTTAGGGTCACACTACCCTACTCTCAAAGGGTTTTGTTACCCCTAACTAAAAAAATATTTTTTATATTAAAATAATAATATAAAATCTTTTAAAAGTAAATATATTTTTTAATATGAATGTACTTGGGAGAATGAATACAAATAAGGGGTCAAGTTTTATGCCTGTTTGCTATGACTATTCAAAGTTGGTACAAATTCAAGTCAGGTTGCTAGCTGACATTATTAATTGTTGGGCTATCTTCTTCCCATTAACTTTGCCTCCGCAATTTGTTCCTCAACCTCTGGCCCTCTAGCCACTTTGCTAAAACACGAAAGAATAAAATAGAATCTATTCGAAAAGACAAAAAGAGAAAGATAAAGAAATAAAAACAATTGATGCCAAGATAGAGAACAAAAAATCACGTTTCATATGTGATTACTAATTTTTTTTCCCTTCCAAGTGACTAACTATTAATTGAGTATTATTACTTTCATAATGTGGCAGTTACACTACGTGTAAATGCTGTTTATTTTATATATGGCAATACTTAAATTAAATCATGTTTATATATAATTGCAATAACAGAGCCAATACTAGACATAAAAAAGAAAAACGAATAAGTGCAAAAAACAGGCACAAATAGATAGCCAAAAAAATTAAATGCAAATATGGTTTTAAAAAAAGTTAAACTGAGAAAGGACGGTTTACTCGCTCTTCCCAGTGAATATAACTTTATATAAGTTTATAATTAGCAACTTCCTTATTTAAATAATATTATCCTGGGTCAATATATTTATATTTAAAAAGTAAAAATTAATTTACGTTGAGTTGAATAGAATGAGTTTGGTCATCTTAAATATCTTGTCTTGAGTTCGGTCATTAAAATAGTGTATATATAAAAAATATAATTATGAGAGATTTATAATTTACACGTCTGACCGTACCTTATAAGATTAGTTTCTTATTTTATGGACGAAGAAATACCTTGATTTACACAAAAAAGAGTTAAAATTAAAAAGAAAGATAAAATAATTAATTACTACCATTAATTATAAATTATAAATTTTAAGAATAAATAGATATGTGCTTTATAGATTCTGAAGAACCAAATCATACTCTGTTATTCTAATTTAAATTACATACCAAATATTATTTTATTAACGCATCTCTTGTAAAACAATAAAATAATAACAAATTCATATAAAAAAAAGTATGTTAAAAGTGTCAGTTGATTTAATTAGTAAAATTATTTATAGTAAATATATAAATATTTGATATTAAATTTTATTTTCACTAAATATGAAAATATTACTTTCCATTATACTTTAAATTTCACTACTATTATAAAAGAGAATAGTTATTTCTCTTATAATTTAACTTATACTAATAAATAAAAATTATTATATATTAAAAAAGCATCGACAAATCAAAATTAGTTGTCAACTTGTCACATGTGGCATGTGGCATGCCTGGAAATAGATGGGTATCCACCTGCAACGTGAGGCTGCTATAACAAATGAATAGTGGTGTTGATGGGTTTGGTTTGATTTAAGTTAAGAGAAAAAAAAAGTGTGAACCAATCAATTTTGGTTTAGTTAGTTTGGTTTAGTTTTTTTAAAAAAAAATTTAAATAATTTAAATCAAATTAATTCAATTAAGGTTGTGTTAGTTTAATTTAGTGTCTAATTAATTTTTTTTAAAAAGTTAAAAGTTGTTTACATGGTATTTTGATTATAATTTGTGTTAAATATATAAAATAAGCTAATAGCGAAATTAAATAAAAGATGTTGTTAGATGAATGAGATTTAATGAGAATGCAGCTCATCACCGTGCACGATTGTGGACCCCAATGCCATAGTCAGGCTCACTACCAGTGTACTTTACACACGAGTTATATTTTCGAGTGTATTCGAGTTAACAAGTCTCATATCTATAAATCGAATTAATTTTGGTCATTTTGGTTGAGTTAGATTTGATTAAATTTGATGATTTAACTTAAATCAAAATTTTAAATTATTTTGAGTCTAAGTTTATGAAGTCAATTGGAGTTGATAAACACTCCTAATAAATGGATGAAATTTAAGTTTATTTGGATAAATGAAAATAAATAAAAATAAAAAGAATATTTTTTTATTTTTCTTTAATAAATTATATCACTTTTATGTTTAAAATAAAAATAAGAGTATAATTTTAATTTACTATCAATATAAAAAAAATTTATATTATTATTTAATTATGTATTATCACATTATTAAAAGAATTTAATTATTATAACAAATACTTAAAAAACTTAATTATATAATGATGTACTAAAATATAATTAAATAACATTACACTTATAATGAATCAAAATTAAATCTTAAAAATAATCATAATAGGGAGTATGAAAGATTATACATCACGTCCAATGTTTTTATTTTTTTATTCAATTAACTGAAGAAAAAAGAGTTTATGTTTGAAAATTTTATTTTTCACTTTTTACTTACTTAATAGTCATATCCGAAGAATCAAGTTTTAAAAAATGCAAGTAATCATGCATATGTGAAAATTATTTTTTATATAAAAACTGTGAAAATTATTTTCATAATATTTTATTAATGATTATAACTTAATTTTATTCTCTAAAAAAGCACCGTTCACTTTAATGATTAAAGGATTCAAATCAATATAAATAACTTTTTTAGCTTTGTACAAATACCTACTGATCGAAGATCAATAAAACAAAATTAAGAAAAAGTCAAAGAAAAATAATTTGGTATGTTCTGGTCGGCAGGCTTTTGCTTCATTATCGCCACATCATATAATTTGAAAATCCCAAGTACATATCTTCCAATTTTCATATCAATACAAAAATTCATGTTTGTCAATATCAGGAAAGTGAATATGATTCGATCAGATTATATATTAATTTATAAGATTGTTGAGTTTATGATAATTTAAAACTTAATTAATGCCTTTTGTCTTTTTATCGGCTACCAAAAAAGATGGTATCTTATTACCAAAAAAAAAGATTATATATTAATTAAATATTTGTTTTTATTAGATTTCTCTATAATAGTAGCTACACATTTTATTTTATTTTTAATAATAGATAATCTCATAATAAAAAGTGTAATATTATATAATTTAACTCTTATTTATAAAAATTTCACACAAAGCTATCATGAGATTTTCACATTAAGTTTGCATTTTTTACGAATGGTAAACGACTGAATATGTAACTTAATATTTGAAAATATATCTCATTTACAGTTTAGTTATTGAATTTTTTCTTGTGTATGGATTAGTTCTTAAATTTATAAAACTCATATTAATTTAGTCATTTTGTTATCTCTAGTTAACCAAGTTAAATAATGACATCTGACATGACACATTTAATTCCTATGTGTAACATTAAGTGTCACATAACACGTTACTCAATCATCTCCCTTGAAATACGTTATCGTTTTAGCTTAGGAACACTAACCTTTTCATTATAGAACACTCAATCATTTACTAATTAAGCTAAAACTATGTCGTATTTCAAGGAAAAGTGTTAGGCAACGTGTTGTGTGATACCAAATATTATATATAAACATTTAACGTGTCACATCAGGAGTCATCGTTTAACTTTGTCAACTAGAAGTAATAGAATTATTAAATTAATACAAGTTTTTTAATTTTAAGAACTAACTCATACATAAAAAATAAATATAAGAACTAAATTGTAAGTAAGAGATATTTCAAGAGACTAAGTTACTTATTTACTTAATTATAAAGTGAACAAAACATTACTAAGATAGGCATATCATTGGAACAAGAAATTTTTTAGAAAAAAATTGTGAGTTTTAAACAATGCTGATCTTATATCAAAATTGAAATCGATGGTATAAAAAATATTCATCTCAAATAGAAATTATATATTTTATATGGCCTTTTAAATAACCTAATTCATATGATATTAAGTAATTAATTTATATTTAATAAAAATATTTAAAGAATATCATAAGTCATAAAGTTGTAATAATCCTTTTGCAATAATATATCTAAATTGTGATTAATTATTCTATAAATAATTGCACTAAATTTATGATGTATATTGTTTTATTTATTGATTTGAATTACATAAAAGATAATCTTTTCTTCTTTAAAATAATTTACAAGGAAAAAATTTAATATTAAATCTATATCTCATTAAGAAAAACTTATTACTTACTAATAAGTACCTTAATTAGATCCTTATCCATACATAAGATTTTTATTAAAAAAAAAACATTTTAGTGATTTTATGTTATCCAGCATTTTTTTTGTCGTTGTCAATCCAAAAAAGTGGGTGCTATTTATAGAATTCAACCATTGTGTAGACATCTTTTTGCTACGCAAATATTGGGTAAGATTTAAACCGATCAAAGGCAATAAATTATTTTTAATCACGTTACATAAATAAATTTTTAATTTAAAAATGTTCAATTTTTCAATTGCTAGATTTAATTTTTAAATATATATGTTTATAGTTAAATATTTTCCATAAATTTACCTATAACTTAATTTTTTCATACTAATTTTTCTTCTTCTAAAAGTTGCAATCAATTTAAGATAATTTGTTTATTTCTCTAAATGTATACGAAAGCTTATTAACTTATAAATTCTAAATATTCTATTGTTTGTGACACACACACATGATATATCACCTTGTCATTTGTCTTTATTTTTTTTATGATTAGTATGGTGCAATTCTTATTTTTTCCATAAAAAATTGTTCGTTCGTAACTAATTGTTATAAAGAATTTAAAAAAAGTTCGTAAAAACAATTCAAGACAATTATTTGATTTTGGCTAATTATTTTATTATCTTGCTGTTTCAAGTTCAATATTATTAGAAGAATGTAAAAAGCAAAATTTTGATAAATTTCTTAAATTTGATATAAAAAATATACTTAAACCAACTAAAAAATAATATTACTGGACCAAGCTCACAAACTATAAATAACAAACAAAATACTTAAATGTATTAAAAAAGTTTAGACGCTTCTGGAATATGAACTCCATCTGCTAAAACTATCTCACCATGTATATCTTACACATTCATTTTGATTAAAGTCATTAAACCGATTACCTCAAACGAATAAATATTTAAAATGTTCCTCTAAAATATATACAAATATCAGTTTAGTTATTTAATTATTTTTATATTAAAATAATTTTTAATATCATTTTTTTACATAAAATTATTTATTTAATATTTTTTTATATTAAATTATTCCTTAAAAAATTAACTAATTTAATATTAAAAATAATTAAAAAATTAAATTAATATTCTATATATCTTTAAAGAATTAAAATAAATATTTATCCTAGAGTATAATTAATGCATGTCAGAGGTAGCCAAGAAAAATATGATCCACGTGCAACTTCTGAAATAAATAATGTCATTTCTATAAATAAATTGCTACAAATTTGTTGAGTTATTAAACAACAATTAAGTTGCTACTTGAATCTTTTAACTTATATACAATTTTTTTTCATAGAACTGTATTATAATTATTTGAGTTTAATTTTAATTTATTGTTAATGTAAAAAAAAATTTATATTATTATCTAATTATGTATTATTAAATAATTAAATGAGTTTAGTTATTATAATAATTATTTAAAAAGTTTAATTCTTTTTTAATAATATATTTGTATATAATTAAATAATAGTGTAAAAAAATTTACACTGATAATAAATTAAAATTAAATTCAAATTATTTTCATAATAAATCATTAACAAGAAATAAGTACTATTGCAAATAAAAAAAATTAATGCTAATATTGAATTTAATAAAATGAAAAAGATAAAAATTATAGGACTCACTTTTTCAGACATTCTCCTTTTCTTTCTAATGAGTCTTTCTCTTTATTATTACAACCAAGAGCTACACTATATATGATTAAAGGATTAAAAGATGTTACTCAATCAGAATTAATTTGTGAGAATGATTGCTAGAATGAACTAAAATGTTGTATACAAGAGGCATCTTTAATCTTTGAGTAATCAATTTAGGATTATATAATGATATTAAATGTTTGAATTTTATAAGACGTCATTAAAAAAATTAATAATCCTAATCATTCAATATTTTTTAAAAAATAGTCTCCCACTCAAATGTTGTAGAAATACTTTTAATACAAAAAATATAAAATAAAATGTTTATGGAATATTAAATGAAAAACTAATTCTAACTTTCTCATATTCATTTTTTTTAATCTAGTTAAATTTTAATTATAATTGTTAATGATTGAAGGATCACCCCACTGATTTAGGTCATAGAAAACATGATGAGGATCTGGTGTGGCATCCCTCCACAAACATGATGACAAGTGTCGATTAAGAGGAAGATGCATAATGACGGAAATGCCACAGTAATAAGAAAAACAATTGAATAGAATTTCTAAGATCTGGCATTACCTAATACCTATCACGTGCTGGTTTCGTAAAGTCGTCACGACACGAGTCTTAACGAAACGTGATTCACCCGCGTACGTGGACCCCACACACGCGTCTATACTTGTCGCCTGTCGGCACGCAACACCACTCACCTCACGGTCTTGCCTAACAGTAGACAACACTGTGACTGCTCTAAATGACTCCATTGGACTTCCACTTTCCACAAAATTACACAATCATGCCATCCACATGTTAAATAGGTTGGTTGAGTTCATTTGTAAGTGTATTTGCAATTTAGTATATTTTTTATTTTTTAAAGTATATCTCTTATTTTAAAAGATTAAATTTAAAAATATTAATATTTTTTAAATTGAGAAATAATTTTGATATATAGCTGTTTGTGGACATTAAATTTAAATTGTAGAATAAATTATAGGATTAATTAAATTTAAATTGTTTCATGCGAGTTTTACATAAGACCATATTTATATGAAAAGGTATAGACACGACAAATTATTTACATTTACATTTAAATAACTTCAGTTAATATTTATTTCAATTAATGTAATTTTATTATAATTCAGATAGTATCATACTATCATATATAAAAGTATAAACATTACGAGCATTAAAAGGTATATAATAGAAATTTTATAATTAATTAAGTAAATTTTAAAAAATGTGAATTGTATGATATAATCTGATTGATTTAACATATGCTTAAATCTTAGTAATTTAATGAGGGATTAAAAAATAAATCTTACAAAATATTATTTCTTTTCAGTTTTCACGCCTTTTTCGTATGTCCATTGGCACATGGCAACAATTCATTGCGTTGTACAAAGCTTCCATTTTAGTTTAGGGTTTTTTTTTTAAGTAAACATTTATGATTGTGAAATCTTGATCATGAAACGCAATTTGGTTTTTATAATATAGTATATAAATAAATTAATTTAATATCAAAATTTTAGACTTTGCCCTAAAGTCTTTGCCACGTTGGTTTGGAGTGTCAACTTTAAAATACTTGGTATCCCAAGGGCAAAACGACTAGGCTAATCCATTAACTATATATAAAAAAAAAAAGCTGTTAGTCCAAGTCCAAGTCTAAGATACATAGGTTACGGTATGTTTGATTAAAGAGAAGCAAAAACATATAAATTTTCATATTTTGAAAAATTAGTCTTTATAGTCGTATGTAGGCCTTTTTTTATAAATATATTTTTAAAAAATTATATATTATTTTATTACACTTCAAAAATTATGTATTAAAATATTTTTTTTTTCTCATGTTAAGAAATTGGTTTGACTTAAACTGACTTCTTAACATGTTTTTTTTTTTAAAACAAAAACTTGTTGAGAAGTCGATTTGGGGGAAATCGACTTCTCAACGTTGAAATTTAAAATTTTTTTAACATCTTGTTGAGAAGTCAGTTTTCCTCAAACTGACTTCTCAACAGGTTTTAAATTAAAAAAAAACATGTTGAGAAGTCAGTTTGAGTCAAACTGACTTCTCAATATGAAAAAAAATAAAATATTTTAATACATAATTTTTAAAGTGTGATGAAATAATAAATAATTTTTTTTAAGTATATTAATATAAAAAAGCCGTCATATGTAAGAATATCTTAAAGAAAAAAAGGCAAAAAACAGTCAAATGCTATGTCACATGCATTACGATTGAAGAGAACAAATGATAGAAGCCTATAACAAATAATAGAAGTCTATAGTGATTTCAGGTTTTTTTTTTCACCCTTATGCAAACGAATTAGGAGAAACAACGAAAGAATGACTATTGCAGTGCTAATCATCACTCTTTATTTTTTCTTACTCATTTCTTCAGTTCTGACACGCAACTTTCGAATTTTCTAAGCAAATTCAGCAATGCAACTTTCCAAAACATATTTATTCACTTTAATATGGAAGTTGGTGGTTCCTTGAGAAACAAACTACTTTTAAAAAATTCTGAAATTATCCCTAAAAAATTCAAGAAATTTAATACAAATTCTCACTAACTCACTAGCTATTTAATTTGCATATAGTATGTTTCGTCTTCTGTATCATTAATTTTAACATAATATGAAATCAATTCATCATCAATCGCTCATTAATTTGAAGACTGCCATGGATATATAATTATTTAAATAGTTATGTAATTTGCAAAAGAAAGGATTGTGATTTTGAGAAAAATATTAAAATAAATTAGTATAAAATTAGTTTATGAACCCTCTATTTTTTATTAAAATATTTATGAACAATTTTCAAATATCAAACGCATAATCATGCCATTGCATAGCATTTTTTAAAAAATATGTCTGAAAATTTGTAAATGATAGCAAATTGAAAAACGAAATGTAAACTAAAAATAAAAATACTTTGTTTCCTAACATTTGAAGATTATCATAATCCACAATACATTGAAGTGTCTTTTTAAATAAAAATACTAAATCTTACAAAAATAATTTTGTAAAACGACACACGAATAAAAAATAAAAAAATAAGTTATTTACGTTTTAGCATGTAATTTTTATTTTCTAACTTCATGACATTGATTGTGATAAAAAAGGCTGGGTGTGTGCATTTGTGAACGGTTTTAAGAATCTGTTCGTGACAAAAATAGCATATATATATATATATATATATATATATATTATTTATAAAAACGACACGAGGTTTGCATTTATTACTATTCCATTCTGAGTGATTTCATTGAAGTACAATCTGCGTAATCTTATCGCGCTACACATTTTAATTATTCAAAATATAGTTCAAGAATATATGATATATCCTTTTTTTAAAAAAAAAGAATATATGATATAGATTTTTTTATACTTCTCGCTCACATGCATGTAGTAGATCTTATATCTGAATTATAAACAAAATTTTGATACCATAATGAGAGTATAATTAATTTTATTAATATACATTTAATTAAACTATTACTTCCAGCAGTAAGAGAAACACTGTTTTTCTTTTTTCTGGTAGATAGTAAGAGAAACATCTTAGTCGTCTGTTTATATACTTTTTTCTTGTTTGAAGATATTATCATTATTATGACAATAAGATTTCAAAGAACCTATCATAAGATTCGCAATAAATGTTTGGCAATGGAGGGGCAACCTGGTAAATGTATGTAAATACAAGGGTGCTTCACTACTGTGCACTGTGCTCGCTGTCTGTTTTAATTTTTGACAGCCTCATAATTTCGTTTAAGTGCTCAAACAGAATTGTACAGTATATATGTCTACTGGCTGCATTTTTAGAAGGAAAAAAAGGGTGAAATTAGTACTTGCAGAAATTAATTCCTTTTAAAGATCAGACAGTTAAAAAAAATTAGTTTATTAATATTATTTTTATTTATATAAAATATAAATGTATTATATTACTCTTATTTCATAATTAATTTATTCTCTTTAATGGTAATTCTTATGTTATTTTGGTTATTTAATATCAAAAATTAATTTTTTAAAAAAATCTAAATAAATGAATTCTTCTAAAATGTTTTTTAGGATATCCATTTTCAAATATAAGTATGTTTTTTAAAAATTAATTTTTTTAATATGATTTTTTTTATAAATCTAGTCCAAACAAAGTCTATATGTGATAAAGATTAAAATGTAAATAATTAATATTAATAAAGTATAAAAAGTTTTGAAAATTTTATAATTTATTATTTATGTGTTTGTATTTTATGGAAATTTTTAAATTTGTATTATTAATAATTGATTTATATTTTTTCTCTCTAAAATACATGATCTAAAGTCATTTGAATATGTTTTTAAAACTAAAAGAAAAAATTTGAAAAAATAATTATATCTAAATTTTTATCTTTATTTTTACCCTACTTCAAATATTTTAAATTCTTAAGGCTTCGTTCTTTCTCTTACCTTTTTGGACTTTTCTCCAACCAATTTGAGGAATTTTTTAATATATTCTAAAATTATTATTATCACTAATTTTTTAATTATCAAATTTAATTTGATTATTTTAAAAATACTTCAACTTTAATCCAACAACATATATAATTATATAATATCAAAAGTTACATCTTTAAGTAAAATAATATAATATTCGAGGACACCTGCCTGTTTTTCCCACACAAAAAACACGTGCTTTAAACAAAAAAATTGTAAAAGTATTTATTATAATTATAATATTGAATTTTTTAAAAAATTTTAATTTCGAAGATAAAGACCACATGGCCCGAGACCTCTTCATCATACTAAAGCAGATTCAAAGAACATGCTTGCGAAACTGCCTGGTTTTCCTTAATTATCTCTTTTCTCCCTCTCTACTTCCCAACCAGCCATTCTCAAAGTATCACTATGAACTGAACAGGGTTCCCAAGCATCAAAGAGATCATTCTTATCCACAATAATCAAATTTCACAGATTTTTCTGTGATAATTCTTTGTGGGGTTCTCATAAAAATGTCAAATTTCCCCGAAACGGTGGCGGATGACCGGAGGTCCGGCAAGGCGCCGGAGAAGTCCAATTTCTCGCAGACTTGCAACCTCTTTAGCCAGTTCTTGAAGGAGAAGCGAAGTTCTGGAGCTTCCAGGCTTGGAATGGGTGTGAAAAAGGAGCCTAAAGGTACAATCTTTGCTTTTCCTTTGGTTTCTCTCTTATTTGGCATGTGGGTCTTTTTTTTTTTTTTTTTTCTTTTGTGCCTTGCCACCAATTTTTCATTATGTGAAGAGTTCGTTCAAGTTATATTTTGGATAGGCTGTGTTTTCTGTTTGTCGCAATTGATGATTTGAAACTGGATTTTTTTTTTTGCATATTACTTGCTTAATTACAGAGAAGTGTCTGGATTTGCCTGTGAAAATTACTTGCTTAATTACAGAGAAGTATCTGAAATTGCCTGTGAAAATTGCTGATGGGATTGTTGTTTGTTTGGTTCTGGAAATTCCAGCAACTCCGAAGGATTTGTTAGCCAACCTGCAAAATACAGATGGGGCTTTGAGACTAAATGCTTCAGCTATGGATTTTCTTCCCCAGTTTGTGGAAAACCCCTGCATTAAGAAGTCCAATGATAGGTGTGACTATTTTATTTTCTGCAATTGTTCTGTTTTTTAAGCTAAAAGTGGGGTTTATTTTCTGGGCAATAATTGAGGATGTTCATAATGACTTCGCAAAGTCTGAGCCCCATGAAATTACTGAGTTACCCATGCTTCGCCCAAAGGCCCAAAATTATCAAACGAAATGGAGGCAAAAGGCTGGGTAAATGTGAATGGTGACAACTGACACCCTTCTGTTTTGAAGGGTATACTAGGAAAACCAGCATTTGTATGTGTGGACCTAGATCTGTTTGCTTCACGGGCGTGACTATTCCATCATTATTATTTCACCCCCATTTCATCATGAACCTGTATTTTCATGTTCTTATTCTTAAAAAACTTTTATTTTCTGTGACTGCAGGTCACCGGGGCCTGAAACTCCTCAATTGACAATATTCTATGCCGGAAAAATGTTAGTATTTGATGCTTTTTCGCCTGAGAAGGCGACTGAGATAATGGAGTTGGCCACCAAGCTAGGCTCTGATAATTCCAGCATCGACCAAAGTCCCACCAGTACTTCGGTTGCTACTGAAAATCTGAATGTGGTCAAATTGCCTGAAACAAACACTGCCTCAGAAACCCCTCGACCAGGATCCCAAGCTGTTGGTTCAGGTATGTAATTATCCCCTTTTGTCATATGAACAAAGGAAACTGAATAGGAAAAATAACTGTCAGCATGTAGAAGTTCATACACTAATTCAGGCTTACTACTTTGGTCAAACAGATATGAGGTACCCAAGGAGAGCTTCACTTCTAAAATTCCTTGAGAAGAGGAAAGAAAGGTAAGAATCAGTTTTATATTTACTATTTGGTTTATTTTATTTTATTGTATTTATATGGTAGTTTTTTGGTTGCTCAATGCTAATTAAATAAATCTGTAATTGTTGCAGGGTCATTGCTAGAGGACCTTACCACATGAACAACCCCAAACATGAGGGAAGCAGTTTAGGAGGTGAACCTGAAGATCAGTCTTCCAAACACTTTGACCTTAACTTATAGTGGTTTAGCTCATCATTAATTTAGGTTATACGGGCTCTGGCCAGCCGAAAGCTCCTCCTAACTATATTAATGTAGGCCTTTGCAGATTGTTTGGGCCTTCATCTATGATTATTCTATTATTCTATCATCTTATATGATAGGATTGATATGGAACTCATATGATTATAGTATTCATCATAAGTTGTTAAATATTTATTTATTATTTATTTGATAATAAATATTTAAAAGTTTATTTAATATAATAAATAAATCGTGGGAAAATGTTAAAATAATTTTAGAGCACAAGTGTATTTAGGCATCTTAATAATTTCAGCTGTCAAAGACATATATTATATACATTACACATATATTCACTTAAAAGTTATGTGATTCACAAATAATAAAATATTACACATATTTTGGTTTCTGAAATGAATTAAAATTTAATAATATTTTAAACAAATTATTTTATTTGGTTTATTATTCAATTTAAAATTCCAAAAAACCTTTCTCTCCATAATAAAAAATGAAAAACGAGGTCGGCTGTGTTTTAAGTTATAATATAAATGGAATGTGTCTTAACGTGAGAAATTGTAATTCCAATTTCTTTTGGTAGGTCTAATTCCAGTTTTCAATATGACAATACCTTATCTTGTCATTCACATAGGACACATCTTCTTTTGGAAAATAATGATAACAGGAATAGTATTAATATATCGTGAAAGATATTTTGGATAGAATACAATTTATTGTAAAAAAAATTAATTGAAAACATCTTTAAGAGAGGTTTTTAATTGAAAAAATTATCATAGAAGCGATGCGGTGATTTGTTCTTGGAAAATAAAAGCTTTTTCATTAAGAAATGAGAAGTGATATAAGTTTACTGACTTTTCATTGCACATAAAAAAGAATTTGTTCATTTAATTTGTGAACAAAACACATAATATTTTTTTGTATAAAGAAAAGGAATAAAGAAAACATAGTGTTGAGTAAATTATTTTTCGTGAAACAAGTGATGATCCTTATTGCAACGTGATGCATGAGAAAGTGAAGTGAGAAAGAGCTTCCTCCGACTTTGAAAATTGTTGTTGTTGTTTTGTCGAACTTGTGGTGGTGGAATGAGGAGAGCACTAACCCTGTTCCTTCCTGGCAATGGTAACGGAGTGAGGAGGAACGTATCCTATTATCCTAATTTAAAGTATAAGTAATATATATAGATCCTTGCTAACATCCACTTACTTTTTTTTTTTTTTGTAGGCAGTGTTAGCAACCTTTACATTTTTTTTTACAATTTTTTTAAAAAAATTAAGCAACTTTATATATATTTATGTATAAAAGCTTATAATACACATATTTAAAAGAAGAGTAAATATTTATTTTAATTATTTAAAAATATATGTATCATCAATTATCTCTTTTAATAATGAATATACTAAAATAATCTTTTAGTATTAATTTTTAACATTAAATTAATTATTTAATGTTACATTTTACATCAAATTAATATTTTAAAAAGATAAATTTAATATAAAAAATTATTAAAAAATTAAATTAATATCACTTATATTTTATATCTTTAAAAAATTAAAATAAACATTTATTCATTACTTTAAGAAAAGAAAAGAAAAAGAGACACCACTTGCCAGAAAGAAACACGAAAAAGCGTCAGGCCTTTGACCATAAGGCATCTCCTTTCACACAACAACAACAACAACAACATCCCCTTCATTGTGTTTTAAAATTTAAACTATCTCTCCCCTTTTCTTTTAAGGCTTCGTCACGTGAATTTAATATATGTTTACATTAGTTTAAAATAACATTTTCAACTAAAAATTATCTCTTAAACATATAATTTTTTGTAAAACTAAAATAAGTTAATCTAAACATATAGTTGAACTTGGTGTAAATAAGCTCAATACATTAGATTTTTAATAAATTTAGGGAAATTGTATTTTACAATCTTTTAAACCCTTTTTTACCACATCAGCTAATCTATATCTATATATGTTAATCAAATTATTTTGATAAGTATTTAATAATACTATTAACTATTAAATGTAATATTGTCTTGAGAAGTAATTAATTATATATTATTAATTATTAATTTTATACAAATAACATTTTTGTTATTAATAATCCAAATTCATTATTAATTAATTGTTAAATTAAAAAGAAAAAATTATATAATTTTTTTGTCATAAAAAAGTCACTTAATGGGTCACTTCATATATATATATATATAATTTAAAATAACCTGTAAAAAGTATATATAAGATAATTAGTATATTATATGAATTTAATTTCAATCCACCGTTAATGTAAAGTTTTTTTTATACTATTATTAAATTATATGTTACACATCATTAAAAGAATTAAATTTTTTAAATAATTATTATAATAATCAAATTTTTTTAATAATTTAATAACACATATTTAAATAACAATATAAATTTTTTTTACACTACATTAAATTCATATTATATAATGTTTTTGTGGACTGTAAATCTCATTTTTCAGAAAGGTTAAGTAAAAATGTTAGTAACCAGGTTACCCATTGAACTTGCCAAGACCCAATAGTCAAAAGCCCATCAATTCCACATACACGCTTCTCCCTCTTAGACCTTAGTGCATTATGGGGTCGGCTTAGCCCAGCTCACAGATTAGGTGAATTCAGAAAAAAGCGCTTCACAATTTTGGGTTGGGCTCAAATTTATCCTACCTTTGCATAAACTCCGAAAGATTTGTTAGTGCAAGTCACATTAGATACGAAAAGATTCTTATATACTTTAGATGTATTATACCCAATAGTTTATAACATTTCTTAAAATAATATAATAATCATATCACATTATAATCTTGACGCATATTAAAATTTCCCATCAAATACAGTTGAAGACAAGCAGACCTGGAATCACTGGACATCACATCAGCACCACATTCAGTTTCTTTGCTTACTTATTCTCGTATCTGCACAACTTCTCTAACTCAATAATACTAATATAAAAAAAGTAATGATATATTTACAAATTTATACTCGTGCATTTCTTATATACTTCTATTTAAGTTATTAGATAACACCTAATTTTACTGCTAAAATTACATGAAAGAATTGCCCGCGGACCACTTTACATCACTCAGAGATATTACCGAACATCCCTTCGCTTCGGTATACGATTCAAACTAGAGGATAAATATTATACAGCATCTAGCATTTTGCTAAAAGAAGAAAAAACCGATTTGTAACTTACAAACACCTTTTCATTTATATAGGAAGAGAAAAGCTATTCTAAAAAGTTTTATACAATTGCCTACCTAATTGAATTGAACTTAAAAAAAAAAGATGCTTGCCATAAGAGAGAGAGAGGGGGAGGGGTACTAGAATTCATATGCAGAGTTCTAAATTATGTGCTCATTCACAATAAGTGAAGAAATTTGGAATTGACCCCTCCTCGCCATCATTGTTTATGTGGCCAGCCTTGACATCATTGCCATTGGAGAGTTCATCTCTTTGCAATAGTCAACTATGATTAAATTCAGTTTTATTGACACCAACTCTAGTCTTTAAAGCTTAAGTGTAACAATAATGTAAGACGTTTAATCCTTCTCGAAGACATACATTTCTAAACACTTTCCACAATAAACAAGCATTCCAGTTCTAAAACCTCACTCAGGCCCATACTCAACTTCTATTTGGGTTACATGGGTACATATTATATTTGCAACCATAAAAATTGATATTATTATTTTATTTTATGAAAGAATTTAATTTTAATTCATGTCATTATAAAAAAATATATTATCACTTAATTGTGTATTTATAAATTATTAAAAAAAATTAATTATTATATTAACAACTTAATAAATTTAATTTTTTTAATAATGTACTAAAATATTATTAAATAATATCATAAATTTTTTTATTGATAGTGAATAAAAAACAACTCTTTATTAAAAATAAAAAGAAGAGAAATATTTATATAAGACTAACGCTTTATTTGAATAGGTTTATGTGTAGTTTATTTAGACTTATTTGTTATAATAAATACTTATAAAATATTTTTATTTTGTTTAGATAAATTTATTAAAATAACTTATAAAATTCTTATAAATTTTTTTGTGCTTATTTTTATAAATTAAAAGTTTAATTTTATGAAAATTAAAAATAACTTAAGTGTTAATTTTTTTATAATAATTTCTTATAAAATTAACTTTAAAAAAGGAACACAATTCAAATAATTTTTTAAATATATGATGTTTATTTTAAAAAATTTATAAAAAATATTTTAAAAAATATTTATTTAAATATTATTTATTTTAATTAAATAAATATCATTTAAATAATTATTTATATAAATTATTTATCCAAACAAAATTTAGAGGAGAGCAGCCAGTGGGATTATCATTCTCGTGTCAAAGAAAATCACTTTATTATTTATAAGTTATTATAAATAGTGGTGGAAGGGCGTGGTTACAAGTCCTCTGGTTTTGGGAGGCCTCTGCTTGTTTTGTCGAGGGCCATAGTGGTTGGGACCCTTTTTAACCCTAATCTTAGACCAAACCCATTTTCCCGGAAAATTCACCGAGAAAAAGCAAAATGCAGAATCACAGGCTGAAGCAGCAGCAACAGCAACAGCAAGCTCTGATGCAACAAGCTCTTCTCCAACAACAGTCTCTCTACCACCCCGGTCTCCTTGCTCCTCCTCAGGTTGGACCCCACTCACCTCTCTTTCTCCGTTTCCCTTCATTTCTTCTCTCGATCTTCCACTTTTCCTTTTTCCCATGCCCGATTGATTGCCTCCAACACCTAGGGTTTCCTGCAAAAATTCTTTTTTTTTTCCCACCTTATCCTGCGACTGCGAGTTTTTGATTACTCGTTCGTTCTTGCGGGATTTGAAGTTAGATTGTGGCATTGTGTGCTATTGCATGGGGCACGGTTTGGTCTTGTGTTACCATGGTACCTGTTATTTTTTCTGTAGTTTCACCAAACGAACAGAACCATGTGTTTTTGAAAATCTAGGGTGCATTTTTTTTAAAGCAATTTTAAGTATTTCATTTTCACGAGGTTGCTAGAATTTAGTGTGCTTCACTTCCTCAACTTCTGTTTTAAAGGTGTTTACTTGAATTTTACTCTAGAATCTAAAAACATGCATTTTTTTGCGTTTTCGGTGGTCAATGGCTCTCTAATTATGTTTAAGTCATTTCATCTAAAGCGCACATGGCAATGAGGCATTTTTCAAGGAGTGACAGAGAATCAAGCCTTCAAGTCATGACCCATGAGCCCTCTCTGAGTCTCTGAAGTTTTTAGTTTGAAGTGGCATTAATCTAAACTAGGGAAATACATTACGATTACGAACATTACATCTTTTCCTCCTTTTGTTACCATTTCTTCTATAGTGTGTAAGTGGTGAAAGAGAGTTGAGGGTGGAAGTTAGCAATTTTATAAACAATATCGTACCCCTGCCCTGAAGCTTACTTCCTCTATTTTTAGGAAATAGGAAACTAAGGCAGTGTTTGGTAACACTTTGTTTTCTGTTTTCAAAATTTTGTGAAGAGTGAAAACGTCACAAAATTTTGAAAACAGAATGAAAACAATGTGACAATTTTTGTTATTATAATGAAAACATATCAACTAAAAATGAAAACAGAAAATAAACAAAACATCTCCTAAAACTCTAAGGCTTAAATATTTTATTTAATTACAAATAATAATGTTAATTGAGACGCTTGACAAGGCTTTAACATATAATTTTGCTGTAATAAACACTTTTATTATTGTTTGTATTTATGCATTATTTATGGTCATATGAAACGTTAAAGTTGATTATTATTCCGAGGTAAATTTAGTGGTAAAAAAGAAATAAAAAGAAAGTAAGTTGACTCAGAGGGATAAGCAGTCTGAACATTTTTGACAATATCACTGAGAGTAGTGTTGGAGGTAATGAAAATTGCTCTTCTAAAATAGAAATTGAAGCATAAAACCAGCATTTTATTTTTGCTTAATTGGAAGGTGTGATAAAGTTGAACCAACATAGAAAATAACATCAAGTCAGATTTTGACCCTAGGGCGTCTGGATAGGTTGTGAAAGGATCAGGTTGGTTTGGTAGGATTAAGTCGATGAAAATATATGTAATTGTGACTTTTGGTCTTATTTTCATTTTATTGATTGTTTAATTTGGAAAAGAATCTGCATAGGCAACTTAAAAGAATTCATTGATTGACTTCATTTAGGAGTTGTTGTCTGGTGTGTTTGATGTGGCGTTAAATCTTGCTTAAGTTTGTCTATTTTTCTTACTGCTTTAGTTTAGTTTGCATTTTGCTCTATATTCTGGAAGTTTTGGGTGTACTGATCTCGTTCTCATATAATTCTGTTAGACTTAGCAATGAACTCTTGTAAGCATTTTCTGTTTGATATCCGTTGGGCTATATGCTCTCTTCCTCCCTATTTGCCCTAGTAAATGTTTTTCATACTAGTGTATTAGTAGATACAATACATTTTTTTTTAAATCTTGATTTGTTCCCTTTTTCCTTTATTTTCTTTTTCACATCTTTATTTTGCAGATTGAACCAATCCCAAGTGGAAATCTACCTCCTGGTTTTGATCCAAGTACTTGCCGCAGTGTGTGAGTGTTTGTCTAGACATTTTTTCCCCTTTACTTTTCTATTTTATATCTCATTTTTGTCTGCTTGTTTTATGATTGTGATGCAAACAAGTTTAGGCACTGTTATTTTATTTTTATCTTTTATTTGCTCCCTTTCAAATAATGATTGGTGCTAAAGGCATTTGAGTTGCAGATCTTTCTTATTTTACTTAAGTTGATATTTTGTCATGCTTAAAACCAATTCTATTATACTAATACGTTACCTGTATGTTATTTCTTGCTTTTGTGACTAAAATTAATTACTTGTGCCCTAATTTCTTTTGTTTCTTCTCTTCTTTTTTAAAATTGTAGCTTTTTTTATCTTTGAGAAAATGCAGGTATGTGGGGAACATCCATACGCAGGTAACTGAGCCACTTCTGCAAGAAGTTTTCGCAGGTACTGGCCCGGTTGAAGGTTGTAAACTTGTTAGAAAGGAGAAGGTGTGTTTTTAATATAGTTATGTCTTGTTTAATTTATTGATTTAAAGTACTAGCTGAAAGTGGAGCTTTATATTTGACATCTTGTGCCTCTGTTATGCAGTCATCCTATGGATTCATTCACTACTTTGATCGCAGATCTGCTGCTCTTGCCATATTATCTCTCAATGGAAGGCATCTGTAAGTGTGGCTCTTCACAGTTGTGTTAACTTGGTTTAGATTTGCACTTAACTTTTAATTCAATGCTTTGCAGATTTGGGCAGCCTATCAAAGTTAACTGGGCATATGCTAGTGGTCAGAGAGAGGATACATCAGGTTGGTTTAGAGTTAAATATATAGATATTTTTGTCTGAACTAACTCTGTGACCCTTTGGGAACTTTTGGCTAAGATATTATATATTATGTTTCTTTCAATTTGCAGGTCATTACAACATATTTGTTGGTGATCTCAGTCCTGAGGTTACTGATGCTACGCTGTTCGCATGCTTTTCTGTCTACCCCAGTTGTTCGTAAGCTTCATTCTCTTATGATTTCTTAGTAAAACAGCCATCCATTTTCTGCATTTGAAATTAGACCAGTCTCCATCTATTCATTCAAAATGAAAAATGTGTTTGTACTAGCTCATGTGATAATTGGACAATGCATGCTTTACAATTTAGTTGGTGACTTAGCATGGCTCACCAACTTTATCTTTCTACTGGTTCTAGAGATGCAAGGGTTATGTGGGATCAGAAGACTGGGCGTTCCAGGGGGTTTGGATTTGTTTCATTTCGTAATCAACAGGTCCATTTTAGGTTTTAAAATCTTATTTTTTGGTGTAAGAATTATCTTTATGATGTTTTTTACTTATGTTTTTCTTTAATATTTTGTAGGATGCTCAAAGCGCCATAAATGATTTGACTGGTAAGAAATTTGTCATTGGCCCCATGCTTGCTTGTTTTTAGAAACCTTTTAGATTTGAGCCACTTTAGATTTGGATAAACCTCCAATGGGTTTTCATAATTTAATGTCATTTGAAACAAAAACTAATGTCTCAACTCAAAGGAATTGTGCATTTAGGTTCTTTTGTATGAATTGATGTTGGCTTTCTTTGGTGTTTTATTGTTTTTTAATTTCAAGCTGGAAAATTGTCTTGAAAGACTTTTCAGAACTACCACTTCTGGTATATGCACTATGTAATTGTTGCTATGAGGCACATGTTACTTTCCCGTCTACCTTTACTTCTGTCTGGTCAAGGAGTAATGATACCCTGCTTATGTCTTTCAGGTAAATGGCTTGGTAGTAGACAGATACGCTGCAACTGGGCAACAAAAGGTGCTAGTGGCAATGAAGAGAAGCAAAACTCAGACACCAAAAGCGTGGTTGAACTAACAAATGGCTCATCTGGTGAGTAAATTATACTGAAGTTCCTGGAACAATGATGGTGATTTAACTTCTACAACTCTTAATTTCAGGGTGGATCTGGATGTTTTCTAATATTTTATAGCAAGCTTTTGCCTGTGACCCAAGAAATATTTTATAGATAATTGAACTTGTAAAAATTACCGTGTTCGTGAAGTATTCTGTTTTTAGCTAACAGATGGAGCACTAGGCATGCAATTGATTAACATGTTTTACCCTCTGCTTGTGCAGAAGATGGTAAAGAGACATCTAACAGTGATGCTCCTGAGAACAATCCTCAATATACTACTGTTTATGTGGGCAACCTTGGTTCAGAGGTAAGAAAACTATCTTTATCTGTATTTTTCATTTTTTGGGTTAAGAACAAAAGTAGTTCGTCAACCACAATTCTGTTGAAAAGTTTTCAAGCTTATTATGATGTAATACAACTAATAATTTGAAGTCCACAACCAATAGTTGCAATGCTGAAATTGGCAGTTTACCTCTTTTAGCTTATTGTTTTATTTTCTCTATATCTCTTTTTTGGCCATTAGGTTAGAGATGTAAGAAATTTTTTAAATCTTCCAGATTTTTCTTTTTGATTTAACAAAATATGTTATGTTTACTTGTGAGCTGTATGTTTGAATTCGTAGAAATTGCTGTGGTCATTTTAATCATCATGATCTTTGGTGATTCTGCAGGCAACACAGCTTGATCTCCATCGTCACTTCCATTCTCTTGGGGCTGGAGTGATAGAGGAGGTTCGTGTCCAGCGTGATAAAGGGTTTGGTTTTGTGAGGTACAGTACTCATGCTGAAGCAGCTCTGGCTATTCAGATGGGGAATGCCCAGTCCATTCTCTGCGGCAAACAAATTAAGGTGTGGCTTTCAGCTTTTGGTGTCATTTCTAGTTGCTATGTTTTTGTGTGGTGGGGAGAGGAGAAGAGGGGGGGGGGGATTCTTCATCGTTCGTACTCAATTGATGAAATATATAGGGTTGGGTTGGTAGTTGGTATGCCCTTGTTAAGCTTGATTTTCCTCTCCTATTCTGACGATAAGACATTGGATTTGGAGTCTACATATTGTGTTATTGGGTATTTCAAAGTTAGAAGCAAATTTTCTTCTGGTTTACATGCACCTTTTCTACAATTGAACTGGTGAGGACATTTATGAGGTTCTGGCGTTGCCTATTGTGAATTCTTGCATATTATTTTGTTAGTGGCTTTGATGCTCAATCTACTTTTGACTGTACATTTCATTTTCCTTGAACTGAAGTATTTTTCTTTCTTCATTATCAAGAACTGAGTAAAGGAAGAGTATGTTTAATTTTTGCATTAGTTTCCTTATGTCTACTCCAAGTCATTTCTTTTAGTCATAAAATTTAATTATATTTTCAATTGGGCTATTCGTTGCGCTTTGATGCTGACCATTGTTATTCTGTTAAAATATAGTGCTCCTGGGGGAGCAAGCCCACTCCACCTGGAACTGCTTCAAATCCTCTTCCTCCGCCTGCTGCTGCAACCTTGCCAGGCCTCTCTGCGACTGATCTTTTGGCTTATGAGCGACAGCTAGCTATGAGCAAGATGGGTGGTGTCCATGCCTTGATGCATCCCCAAGGACAACATCCTCTAAAACAGGCAGCAATTGGAGCAAGCCAGGCAATATATGATGGTGGGTTTCAGAATGTTGCTGCTGCACAGCAAATGATGTACTACCAGTAATATGTTGCGTTTCTCCTGATGTGGTTTAATGCTATCTATATATCCTGCCTTGTGCACATTGATTCGTGTTAAACTCTAGGGAGATCTTTTTCTTTTTTATTTACGGTGGTGAGGTAGTTACCCCCACTGTATTAGATATGGTCAAACATTTGTATGGGTTTGTATCATGTATGCGGTTTTCTAATCAGTAGTGATGAGTGGTTATGATTTTAAGAGGGAATGGCTATCGTGGCGAGACAATTTTCTTCTCTCCCGCTTGGGTTGCATTCATGTATACGTTGTGCGAGGGTTTCATCTTCATGCCATATCCTATCAAGAGGCTGTTATATATTTAGTAATGTTTTAATGCACAAGTCTGTTAGGATGGTGTGCGTTTGATTGGCGTGGTTGATAGTAGCATGCATATGTCTGATAGTTGTAGGCAAACATTACTTCACATTAGTTGGGGGTAAGCACCACCCTTCAGAATCCCTTCTGCATATGCTCGATGACCAGTTCAAATCCTTTAACCAGCAGTCCAATTGAGTAGAAGTCATAGCTTTAAATAAAAAAAAAATCAAATTATTATATCTAAATATTTTCACATTCATTCAAAATAATTACGTAAGCCATGGTTCAAAGGCGACAGACCCAGAGAGAAAAGATAATGATTGAAGAAGCCACAATTTCCAGATCCCAATATGGTTACAAAATGCGACTACTGTGCAGGACGTTAAGAGGAAGAAATAAATTAGCAACGCTCCTTTTCCAAAGCAGAGATAGTAGATAACAATATCTCCATTTAAAAACTCTCCTTTTAAAGGTAATATCAACTTTACAATCACAAGAACAGTTTAACACAAATTCTGAAGTGAACAGAAATGTAGAAAACAAATCCGCATGAAACAGATGGTGTGACAAGCCATCAGGAAACTCTACTAGTTCTACACTCTACAAATTATTTTATTTTTTTTAAGAAATGTTAAACATGTCAGGCATCTCAGAATGATTGATTAGTCGTTTTCCAGCATTGCAATATACTTGTCATAGAATTGCCCTGCTCTCTCAAGGTCTCCAAGCTCAGTGTAGCAATCAGCAATTGCCCCAAAAGCTTCGGTGTTCCCAGAGTCCTCTCCTTCTCTTTCAGAGATGGCCAAAACCATGGAATGGTATTTAATAGCATCTCGGTACTTACTCTGTCTTTGAAGTGAGGCTCCTGTAATATGCAATTATATTCATGGAGCTCATTGTAAAATTCTTCAAATGTGATTATGTGGTAGCCTCTCGGAAAACACACATTAATAAGCAAAACAGGAAAGATAACAAACCTAGACCTCTAGCAGCTTTTTTCTCCTCAGTAGGATCATTCAGATTCTGTGCAAGCTCAAGTGCGATCTTAAACTCCGCGAATGCTTTATCTGGCTGTTGATTCCTTAGAAAGTTCTTTCCAATTTTCAACTTAGAAATTAGCTCCTGCTTATTTGGGTCGACAATAACTTCATTATCAAGTATCCTACCACCAATGGGAGCATAACTCAAGCTAGGGGCGTAGGACTCAATTTTGGCTTGCTTCCTTAGTGCTGCATTGATCTGGAGTAATTGATCATTTACCCGCTGTAATTCTGCTTTTCTTTGCCGAGCAAGCAATCCTGTCATATGATCAATGAATGCAAAGAAAAGGGCAGTACATCACTTATCTTTAAATGCACATATCAAACTCATCTACCAACACTGTACGAGAAGCACTAGTTAATATAACTTCTGATACACAGAAATCTGTCACATAAAGAAACAGAATTTCTGCAGATATCTATTGCGCTGATGTTTTCTTCTTTTGCCTTCCTGTTTTTTCTTCTTTAAGGAGGATTCCTGACCCCTCTGCTTTCTAACCCCTCTCTCTTTCTCTCTTAATCAAGTCCTCTTTTTTAATTAATAAAAAAATCTGCAGATATGTTCAGTGCTCTCTTTGCAATCACTAAAAAGCATGTTGTTTTATATTAGACACAAAAGCTTGGATACGATTAAACAAGCAAGCACATTGGCTTTCAAGAGGTATTCGTGCTTCACATAGCCAAACCTCTTAGCTTTTATACTAGACTCATGCTTTTTACGATTTTAGTTGCAGACAATATACTATATCTAGGTGATATGCTAGTCCTTTATAATAGAACAGACGAACTAAATCAACAAATAAAAATCAATTCCATAAAAATGTCTTGCAACGAAATGAAGTTCTACTCTCCAAGCCCTTGTGGATAGAAACGTCCATGAGATAGTATATGGAACTTCATACTTCCTTACCTCCAACAGTGGCTCCAATGAGGGCTACTGATAGCAGTAAAGGCATATTGAAAAACGAGTTATCAGCCTCACATGTTTCAGCCAAAGCTTTACAAGGAGTAGAGAACATCAAAATATTGCTGGCAAGAAATATTAGTGATGGTAACTTTTGGTTTATGTCTTCCTGGCGAAGCAAACAATTTCAATCAGATGTCAGAAGTTAAACAGAAAGATGCCAAAAACATGATGTGCAAAGAGAAATCTTAAACATGACAAGGGGCAGAAACTTTTGTATAAGAAAGTAAATTTGGAGCACAACATGCTTCTTTCTTTAAACAGTTTACAAGTTCCTCCAACTTTTCGAGTTGCCATTACAGATAGTGTCTGTTACCAATATGCATTCAAATAGCAACTGATAATCAACAGAATGTAGTAAGAAAATAGAGACAGGAGGCAATGTCTCTACATAAAGAAGTGAACAAAATAGGAAGTTAGAGTATAAAACAGTGTCCACAGTTGACATTTTCCAAAGCAGGTTTTTGGACAAGGGATTGTAAAACTTCCAAATTTCACAATAAAATTTCTTTTAAAACTGTAGTAACACATTTGTAGTAAAAACTTGAAAGTATATAAATCATGATACAAAGTTAAAGGGCATTGCGGCAGGAATGCCGTGACTCACCATCATACCTTACACTTTGAGCAGGGCAGCATACTTCGAATTTCAGAAGACCCATCAAAAGTATATTTAAAGAGTGGCACATACTTGTCCACTTTAAAAGAAAGACAAGCTAATTTTCCTGATTCATTCAAGAAGTTTAGTTCAATGTGAGTATCTTGTAATTTCCACCATACATTTTCATTATCTTGATAAAACTAAGTCAGTAGTTTACGTAAGGTGTTGGAAATGAAGATATAGTGCTTGGCTGATGTTCTAAAGTCTAAAATAAAATGGAATTGGGAAAATTTTAAGAGAACCTGCCCTAATCATTGAAAACTTGAGCATGCTCCGCTTGGTAAATGGTAATTAAACAAAAAAATTCAATTTAAGCACAGATTTCCAAGTACCAAAAACAAAACTTAACAGCGAATTTCCAAATCTCAACCTGTTACACCTCAACCATCTTTCTCTTCACTTCTCACATACTTCAATTCACACTATGACAGCACTTTACCACCTGATATCTGTAGGCTAAAAGTAACTTAGGCGGTTTGTTTTCACCTTCTTTAATATCTCAACTTTTTCTAGATTTATCCCTTAAGGAACGGTCATTCTAAGTTTCTATATCTCAATCTGCTTTTATTTATTTTATAAAATTCCAGAATGTAAATTTTGCATTATGCCACAAAAATGAGTACCCATATTGATGAAAAATACAAAGTTTTCAACTTTACACAGAGAAGAATAAGCAGAAGCAGTAAGAGGGATATGAGAGGAACCATACACATAAAGAAGATGATGCTAAATAATATAAGATGCAAAGAGGGTGGGTGTTTGTGTTTGTGTTTGTGTGTGTGTGCAGGAGCACTGACCGGGAACGTTGCCGGATAATTGAGGACGTGAGAGGAAGCAGGAGCAACGGAGCACCACCGCCATTGCTCTGCTCAGTGTCTGCGTGCTGATGCTGTTGGTTTGCTGAGGATAGGATAAAACGTTTAGGTTGGGATAACATAACAATTCCGGTGTGCTGCTTTGCTTGCTGGAATGGGATTACGTTACATTACAAGATAGACACTACGTTTGTATTAAGTCCTATCCTATGTGGATTTTCTTTCTTTTTTAAATTCATTTTGGTTTGGGATGTTTTTGCATCTGATGGGCTTCACAATTGGAGTGAGACCCATCCCCACCTATTGCCTTATTTGGGCCTGACAAGAATGTTCCTCACCTATAGAAATAGAAACTAAACTTGAATGTCATACTTCAATTTTTATTTTTTTTAAAATACAACGAGGTGACGGACCCAAAAACAAACTAAAGGAACTAATTAGTATCAATTAAATATTTAATTTAGTCTTTTAAAAATATATGTAATATTAATTTAATTTTTTAATTACTTTTACATTAAATTGATTTTTTTATGAACTAATTTAGTGTAAAAGAATAATTTTAAATAACCAATTTAATTAAAAAATATATTTTAATACCAAAAATTATTAAAAAATTAAACTGATATCATTTGAGAAATAATTTGACTATTTACTCCTATCAAAATGGGTTCCCACCAAATCAGCAAGTAACACAATAGAAAGGTAGGAGGGCACCTCTGTGTAAAGTTCTACAGCCAAGCTCCTGAGAGTGACCATGTCTCGCGAGCATATCAGCACACATATTGGCTTCCCTATATATATGAGAAGGCAAGACCCTCCGATCCCAATAAAGCAGATCATGAATCAGACGTAACAAATTAAGATGCATAATGGTGGGAATCAGGGAAACCATTATCAATAAAACCAGGGTATTACTTTGGTACCTATATTTTTTTTCAGGATACTGGTATTCAGAGTGAGTCGTCTAGCATTCATTAGTTGTTATTTATATTGAATAAACTCATTAACATTTATTATAAAACCAACGGTTAATAACTTATTGACAACTTATCCTGAATATCAAACCCATCAAGGTACTATAGCAACTCCCATCAAACCAATAGCTGCTGTGGAGTCTGCCTCTAGTAGGAGCTACCTAGCTAACCCCTAAAGAATGAGCAAGACGTAAGCCATGCCAAATTCCCCATAGCTCTGCAAATGTGATAGAACAAGAGCCTAGCTAGGTTGCAGGAAGAGCCAGACATAAAGCGTCCTGTGTGGTCTCCAAGGATTCCTCCACACGAGGCACCCAGGAGGTGCCGTGGCCCCTCCCCATCTCATCCCACAAATTTTACTTTCTTATTATATGTAATAGAATTTTTATGTTAAAATATGTATAAATTCTTATATTAATTTATAATTGACATATATTATACTTAAAAAATTAAAATAATAATTATTATAAATTAACAAATGTATATATTTTTATAAATTATTTAATTAAGTAACTCAATAAATAAATAAATAAAATATTTTTTTATCAAAATAGACACATAATTTAAGATCTTTGTGCTCAATTTTAATAAAATTATAATATATTTAATTTTAAAATTATAAATTTTTTATTTAATATCTTAACTTTTTTAAATTAGCCTCAGCTAGTTTCTAGATCCGTCCTTGCTCTATAAAATCATTGATGGCAAGAAAGACATGGGGATCTGGATAGGACCCATGAAACAAGACACAAACCTCCTTGAAAATGTGGTCAGAAAATCCCTTGAGTTGCTTAAAACCAATAATCTGATCAAGGAGGTTGTTAACATCCAAAACAAAGGAAGAAAGTACTGCTGTAGACTTTGAACCACCCAAGAAAATCACTAGTGGGGAATGGTACAGTGAAGGGAATCTTGATACAGAGTTCATAAACATTCTAAAGGACGTATGCTTGAAGTTCATTTTTAGGCAGAAAGTTGCCACACGTGGTGGAGTTTTGGAGTGGAGCAAAAAGAGTGGGGTCTTCTCTGCTGAAGTCACAAGTCACAACACAACAAATAGAAGAGATTTTGCGAACTTTGGTTTTGGATGATGAGATCACAGAGGTGAAGAGCACTGGAATTGGGGATTTTGCATTGTTCCTGTTGGTAGAATTTGTTATAGATGCAAAAGCAAGGGGTGGCGTTAGAGGGGAACAAAAAGTTGGTGCCATGGCTTCCATTCCTTGTGGAGTTTGTCCACGAATTAACTTTTGTACACCTGATGGCATTATCTCCCCAACAACTTGTGTCTATTATCAGAAATGGTTGGACTTCTAAATGAGTCAAAGACCAGTTCATAGTTTTGATATGACCTTCCAAGTTTTTAATTTCATCTTATAACTTTTGTGTTTATGTTTTTATTACTAAATAATACATCAAAAGTTATTTTCCCTTTGCATTAAAATGAAAGCTATTTGCTGTGCTTATGCGCCCTGTTTCGTCAAGTTGATTTAAGATGTATGGTTAAACTGTCCTAGAAGATTTGTATGGCTTTGTTATAATCTGCTGGTCAATGTTCTAATCAACAGAAAACATATTCTATCGAACTTCTGCTATTCGTTGTATTTGATTGAAGTGCAATGCACGTATCTTTAAGAAGAAACTTCTGTATTTACCTTTGTGAAAGAATGTTTCTCTTATCTTGTATCCAATTAAAGAATTAGTGGCTTGTGTCCAACTTGATTGAAATATAACATTAAAATATAAATAAAATAATTATAATTTAATTAAATGAGACACGTGATTAAATATTAATTACTAATATGATACTAGTAAGTTAGTCTTAATACCTGTTGGGCCATCTCTTGTGCCAATTATAAAAGGGGTTCGATTGGATGCTAGGGCTTGAAGTGCATGAAGGAAGATTCATTTCATCATTGGGCTAGCTTCAAGCCTTCATTGGCTTAGTGAAATTGAAGTTAATGAGGCACATAAATTGATCCGTTATCTAGCTTGATCTTAGTATAAAGCCACCACATGCTGCTTTATAAAAAAACTAATAACCTAATGCACTTCTTTTACTAAGAACTAGTAGCTATATAATTCGAATTCTCTTATCTACGAATGTGAATTTGTTTTTGTTGTCTGCTCAAATAGAAGTCTGGTATTGAACAACTTAAATTCAACACTAACACACTATAAATCTAGACTAGATGGATAAGTCCCACATAACCTTGAAAGTAGACAATAATAATTATAGTATAATTTTGGTGTGCAAACTTTACCTCCAAGCACTCCAAGCAATTCATTGAACTCAGTAAACAATTCAATGTCTTGACAGGTTGCACACTACTGGGCTTGTATAAAATCAGTTTGTCACCAGAATAAAAATGGAACCTTGTTGGTCCTGGTGCTAATACTTAATATATAGTCAAGTTGTTCATTGCTTGAAAAAAAATAAGAGAGTAAAATATTGTTTGTTACATGTGAATACTAATAAAGAAATGCACTTCTCCTTCAATGTTAAAAATGCATTTAGCTGTCCTTTGTATACAAAATCTTGAAAACGAAATGAATTTAAACATGAGATAATCAATTTTCTCATATTTATATATCTTTTTTGTTTTGTTTCTATTTAATTTCGTTGGAAAATTTATCTGTTTGTGAAAGTTGAAACCCTCAATATGATTACTATGTGGTGATAATCTGATAACTACTTTATTATCAGTCAACAACCCCATTAAACTATCGCATTGAATACATGAGGAGACCAACTATGCTGAAGTAGACCTGTACCTCTTCCTTATTTTTTTTTTATAAAAAAAGGTAGACTTGAAAAGTTAAATGTGTATGAAAGGTAAGACATGTGAATCTTGCTGGTCCTGACTAAGAAGCTAGGGTCTTTCTTTAATACCTGAGTCATGTCAATTGACAATTGCTATCTTATTCCACTTTGGTCTTTGTTTAGTTTGTGATTAGGAAGACTTCGATACTATCAATGTCATGTTAAGTACAGGAGTAGGTGACAGGCTGTCAAGTTAATTTGACGAATGCATGGCAATCATCAGAAAAATTGCAACTGGATCCACCCGTTACTGGTAAATGGTTATCAACCTTCCCTTTTATTGTTATTTGGCTAGAAGAGTGAGCTACCTTCTTATACTTTTTAAAAAGGTACTTGCGAATTATGTATAGGCAGTATAGCGTTGCGTGAAGTCTGTAATATTTCTTTGTAGATCTTTTTGGCATGCAGAAAATCTTTCCAGCTGAGATCACTAATATGAACTCATTAATAATAAATAATAATGTCAAAACAGAAGGTGTTTAATGAAACATAAGTTTGTGACTAAGTCACTGGTGTCAAATGACATTGTTTCACTATTACACGCACTGCAATTTTTGTGCTGGCTTTCAAACTTCAGCCTCACTTCATCATGGACGCTTATGTATTTCTTGCTTGTTGAACTCTGTCTTGCCATGTAATTAACAAGCATAGGAACATACAATGAATATACTGATTATGGATGACTTAAAAAGGAATGAAGCTATGACCAAAATTAGAAGCCTATTATAGCATTTGTAAAAATAAATAAAAAATCAGGAAGATGCAAAAGTAGCCTTGTTTCATTTCCTATTCCAATTGTTCCCTCCTTTCTCCAAAAGGGGTTTATTACAAAAGGAGATCACTACTAGTATCCATGAAATTAGTGAAAATACAGCAAATGGAATTAATAGGATCCAATGCTTTCATACTAAGATTATTATCTTACAATAAGCTTGGCTCTGGCATGACCCTGTGATATCTGGATTTGCTCGGTCAATCCAAGATGTGCCATCAGAAGCCAAACATGAGTGAGAAGTTCTCCACCACGTCTAAGTTGTTGGGCGTGATAGTTCCCTCTGCATTGGCTAGCAGCATAAGCTAGCATCTCTACCCACACATTACTAATCATCTCCCATTTCTTCTTCTCATCTGACAAAACTTGCAACTTTGTTGCAAGCCTGCATGCATCAAACAACACAGATTTGCTTCTGTCCCCTTTCACTGCAGTAGGTGGAACTTCAGTGTTCACCGTAAGCAATAATTTGCAGGCTTGGCTTCTAGTTGAAATTAGCTTCCTTTTGCTCAAACAGTTGCCTCTAGTGCAACAGCACCCATTTCTAAGTCCATAATATTCACTTGTATTTTTACTCATTATGGTCTTTCGTTCTTCAAAGAATTTCATGGCTTCAGCACAAGTATCCCTATACCTGATCATCCCTATTCCAATTGGCAACAAAAAGGGATACATAACAAGTATGGACAGCATATACCTTGATATCTGCTTGCTTATTTTGCATTTTGAAATGACTCTTGGATTGGTGATTTTGCCCTTATCAGTATAGTAGCAGATATCAGTAGCAATGTGCCAGATAAGAATGCTTTGGTCAAACTCTACTTTGCTACTCCAATCCAGAGCAGGATACTCTTCAAGGGCACGATTTCCTCTACATGTGCACAACCCTTTAAGTTCTATGTCACCACCTGATATAAGAAATTCATATTTCTCCTTCAAATGCTCATAAATCAGTTCTTTCATTTCCCTGGAAACAGTTTTATAAGTCCTATAGCGGTGTTTTTTCAGCATTTCGCCAATGCAGAACCACTCCTCGATATTACAGCAAGTCAAGGACCTTTCTTTGATGCAATAGCTTAGTAAACTATATTGAGTAATGGAGTTAGACCATCTGGGATATTTAAGAAATCGTAAAAAGGTCAAAGCTTGACGAACAGAACCTGATAAATGCTTACCCAAATGCACGTCTGTCCAGTCAGAGGAAAGTAGAAGAAATACTGAATAAATCTCTAGGAAAATGGCTGAACCCATCAATGAGAAAGTGATGTTTAGATCGACTTTTGAGTATTTCTGCTTATTGCCAAAAGAGAATAACACAAAGACAAAAAAGGTGCAAGACAAGCTGATGAGCCGCAGAGCAAAGCCTATGAATGAATGGTTTAAAATAGCCTTGGTGTACAGCACATCATACATGAAGCCAAGTTCAATCTCAGAGACTTTGAAAGCATCCTCAAAAGAAAAACCCTTAAAAAGTGATTGGCTTTGGTCTCTGTGTTGGAAGCTGAGGATGAGACCAGCAAAGAGGCGCCTGAAGGTTTGGAACAAGTCATAGGCTATATGGGTAGCATCTTGTGAGTAATTAGTTCTAATGGAGGACAGATTGACTGGAACCTGAGCCTCAATCACCTCATCTGTCATCACGTGAAAACCCTCAAACTGTTTTAAAGTATATTCTTCCATAAATTTGGGATAGTTTGGCCCTGGATCAGGGGGATCAAGCATAGAGTCTCTAAATCTTTCATTACTTGCAGACCAGAGGACCCATGTCCTTTCCCCATACTTGATGAGCCCCGCAACAAACATTGGGATAGTTAGAATGGAAAGATGAGAACCATTCCAGGCCATAAGGAAAATGTAAAGTGCAATAACTGTTTGTACAATTAGCCCAAGCATGTGCCTCAACCATAACTCATTGTCCTCCAAGGAGTAAGCAGTGATAGTATCTGGGCCACCCAGATGCAGCAGCAGAAATGGTGCCCATAATGCAGTAAGCTCACTGTCTGCATCGAGAAGAGCTTCCTTGCCAGTATTGTTTTCTAGCAAATCACCAAGGTTATTTGAGAGGACCCCCAAGGCAACAGTGGCTATCCAATCAGCCATTAAGTAGGCAGTCCAAACAAGTGCCCTAATCCAAGGCTTAGCAACATACTTTCTACGATTGCCCAATGTGATGAGTAGCACCTGCAAAGCAAGGCTAAGGAGAACCATAACCCGCAGCTCCCAATCCTTCCATAGTAACCTCAACCTTGGAGGAAAAATCTCCAGTATCTTCCTCTTCTTAATAACTACTAAACTGCCAACAACTGTGGATTCATGTAATTAGATAATAATGAAAATTTACAAGAAGAAAAAGAAGATTTTGAGTTAAACCCACTAGTTCGTGACCCACATCCCATGTGAACCAAAGGTTATTGAGATTTAAAATTTCAAGGTTTGAGAAAAAAATGCCAAAAGAAACTGAATACAAAAGAAAGGTAAAACCAGGAGAATGGAACTTTTAGCAGAGAGACCATAATGTGGGTGAAAACCAAAAAAATAATAAATATCTATGTAATGAGAGCAACAGAGTGGGATCCATAACATACTTGTGGGTATCATCTTGATATTCCTCTTCAGATACTGGGTTTGCTAAGAGCACTCCAGCGTTAGTCACCTTGGACTTCGCCGGACAACAGCGGCAAACGCTATGGTTTGCAGAGTATGCTGTCGATACCAACAGCTACGCTGAACGATAACTCGTTGTTGACACTGAAAGGACTTTTCAACACAAGTGGCTGTAACTTTCCTTTGGCAAATAGTAATTGACTATGACAGTAAGAACTTGTAAAACTTATAAATAATTAATTAGCAAGTCTCCTTTTAAGTGCATTGCACATGATCATGGATGGAAACTTTTAATATTGTCAGAAAGTATAATTTATTCCACAAGTCAAGTCAAGTCAAGGTGCAAGGATGGTTCAGTAGGTAAGGTGAAGGGTTCATTACATGCGGAAAAGAGGCATAAATTTGAAGTTTTGGATATTATTACTAGTTGTCCAGGCTGCAAGTTTGTAAATAATAAAGAGACTGGGGACCTGTAACTTTCCTAGCTGATTGTTTGTAATGGGAAGGTGACAAGTTTAGTCAATGCTCTATTATAAACTGGATTTTCCACTTTTGTCACTCAAGCAGATTGACCAGAGTATCAATAACCTGTGAGAAATCCATTTCAACAAATGTGTCTTGGCATTGTTGTGAGGAATTAAGATAGTGCTGAATGACAAGTTTGACAGCTAATGGCACTGCTTCAACTGAAATTTCTAGTCTTGGCAAAAATAAATTCTTCCATGATCTATTGCAATGTTAGCACCACAAGAGCCCGTCTTTGACAAAGTTGCATCAAAATGAAGCCAAATACAAAATACACATGATGTGGTTGGGAAGCAATTATGTTTTCCTGCCTCGGATCTTTGAATATTGCATTTAATTTACCTCTATGACACTATCTTCATACCCTGTATGTGTCTTCTAATATTTTGAAGCTTCGTCGGTATTTTACATCAAGCACAACTTGAAGAGATGTACTACTGGCTTTTCAAAATGAAGAAAAGAATAAGGGGAAGTTCTAGGAATATATTGAAGACCGAACATGAATACAAATTTTGTATTTGGAGATGACAACTTTAGTTAAACTTTAGAGTAAAACTCATTTTTAGTCTCTTAAAAGATTCACTCGTTATTAATTTAGTCCCCAAAGATTAATTTTATCAATTTTATCCCTCAAAATTCAAATTCTTAATAATTTAGTTTTTCTAGCAATTTCAGTCTAATATCGTTTATAAAACATAATATGCGAATATTGAAGGTGAATATTCAAATATTTTAATACAAATTTCAAATATTTGAATGTTGACTTGACTTGTGTATTATAGAGTCCAAACTACTCATGATATTCAAATTTTGTAATAAACAAATCAGGTTAATATTCAAATATGGGTCGTGATATTTAAAGGATTTAATTTTAATCCATTGTGAGTATAAAGTTTATTTACACTATCACTTAATTATATACTGACACATTATTAAAAGTGTTAGACTTTTGAGGTAGTTATTATAATAGTCAAACTCTTTTAATGAGTTGACAATACATGATTGGGTGACAATAGATCAAAATTAAACTCATATTTAAATACTTTAAGTTTGTATTAAAATGTTGAATATCAACTTTCAATATTTGAATATTATGATGTTTCATTAAAGGTGTTAAATTGAAATAGATTGAGGGATTAAATTATTGGAGATTTGAACTACTAAATTAATAAAATCCCTAAACAATTGATAACAGGTATATTTTAAGTTACGAGAAAAGAGGTTTTACTCTAAACTTTATATGAAATATTACTTTTAAATGGTTTAAATCACATGAACAAGTTGGTGAGTTCAGTAAATGTCAACAACTAACAACAATTTCTCATAGCATAGAGACTAATATGATGGGTTAGGTAACAGGCTAACTCAGCTAGGCCTGTTGTGGGATAGATTAGGTTGACACGTTTTAATAGTGGATTGAGAATATTTTTAATTTAGGCTCGGCCCGCTAAAGCTGACTCGCTAACCCACTAACTTTGTTTTTTTTTTCATTTTTAATAATTTAATTTTAAAAAATGTGTGTATAAATGTAATATGAGGCTATTAGTTAAGTTTTTTAGAGTATTATTTGAAGTTTTTTTTACTTGGACATAAAAAATAGATAAGTTAAACACTTATGTTGAACTATTAATTGAGAGTATTTTTGTGAAATGATTTTTTTTTTGTTAAAAATAAATAAAAATGGGTCACGGGTCAACCCGTGAGCTAACCCGGTCCAATCAGCTTAACTTGCGAGTTAAACGGATCAAACCTTACTGATCTGAGGTAGTCGCAGATTAGGTTGATCCTAACCCTTTAATTTATGTTTGGGAGAGAGAAAATGGTGGAAATGGAAGGAAAAGAAGGAGATTCCTTTTCCCTTGTTTGAATGAGAGGAAATCCTTTCCCCTTATTTAGATGTTATAATTAAAATAGGGGGAATGAATAAGTTTTAGAATTAAATTTTCAATATAGTCCTTTTATTGCTAATTTTATAACACAAATATAGGGTATAATTGTAATTGAATACACATTTAATTATAATTGGAACATTTCCCCCATTATCCTCTAATTTGAGGGAGAACGATTTTTGGATTTTGAGGGAGAAGGAGAGGGGAACATTTACCCCTAATTCCCATCATTTTCTCTCATTCAAAACTATCTAAACAAGAGTTTAGATCATTTTTTCTTTCCATTTTCCCTTCTTACCCATATCCGAACAATACATCAAGAAAACAGATTAAATGAGTCAGTCCACAAACCTCAACTTGTTTACTCAAATCTACTAATACGCAGCATTGTCCACCAATTGAAGTTTGCAGTTGTTTTAGAAGTAATTAAGACCTATAAGCTTGTTAGCCTGTTAGGATTAATCAGCAAGAACCGAAGAAAGAGAATTATTGATTCAAAATGGCTCCACTCGCCTTTGGTCATTACTTATTAGCCATTAATATTTTTTTACTAGCTATGTATTTTGCCATCGAGCATCCACCTCAGAGTTAAGAAAATACTATAGAATATTTACATCTCGGGGCTTTCTTCTAATATGGTTTTTGAGATTGATATTCAATACCTTATTAAGTTATGTAGGGTTAATAAGTTTATACTACTATAGAATCATCACTTGTTATATCATTAAAAAATCCTAATTATAATATATAACAAGTAATAACACATCCTTAAATCATAATGTAATTTTTTTTACACTAAGCTATCAATTAGTTGATTTGAAAACTCAATAACCTACTCTCACGATCTAATGAGCTTAAGTTTGAATTAGAATTTGGTTAAATTTAAACTTTCACATTTTTGACTCTTTCATACACACACACATATATATATATATATAATATCATTATTTAATAACGATATAATAGCTTTAATTTAATATATACTAGTAGGTATAAGTATTTGATTCTATTTTTAGTTTTGACTAAATTATTTTTTAATTAAATATGTAAATGTAGATTTTATTGAATTATAAATTTGAGTATTGATTCTTAGCCTAATTCATTGAGCTTAAAATGCTCAATTAGTGTACGATTTAAATTTGACTCAATAAACTTGAGTAATTCATGAGTTAAAAGTGAACCAAGTTTTGAGTTAAGAAAAATAAACTAATTTTTTACACTCATAGTATTCTAATAAACCGTGCTATAAAGTCTGAAAGTTTGTAGTCCAAATACAACTCAAACAATACAAAATAAAATGAGTTTAATTTCTATCAATTGTCAGTGTAAAGTTTTTTTACACTGTCATCCAATCATGTGTTGCCAAATCAGTAAAAGAGTTGATTATCACAACCACAACCTAGAAAGTCTAACTATTTTAATGATTTGG
This sequence comes from Styphnolobium japonicum, assembly GCA_023212625.1. NCBI lineage: Eukaryota > Viridiplantae > Streptophyta > Magnoliopsida > Fabales > Fabaceae > Styphnolobium > Styphnolobium japonicum. The sequence goes on along the minus strand of JALBWW010000007.1, from coordinate 2,947,188 downwards.
CAACACATGATTGGATGATAGTGTAAAGAAACTTTACACTGACAGTGGATAGAAATTAAATCCAAAGAAAATTTAGATTTAATTTCTATCCACTGTTAGTATAAAGTTTCTTTACACTGTTATCTAATCATGTACTGACACATTATTAAAAGTGTTAGACTTTTGAGGTAGTTGTTATAATAGTCAAACTCTTTTAATAAGTTAGCAATACATTATTAAATGAAAGTGTAAAAAAACTTTACACTAACAGTGAATAAAATTAAACTCATAAAATTTTATAATGAAATTCACTAAAAGAACTCACACCTTTATCCCCTGTTCGGACAAGAAACGAACGTTTGATTTTAATTATTTTAGACTAAAAAAGCATTTCAGCAATTTTGTTTTATTATTATTATTATTTTCATTTTGGTTATGTTATTGATTTCCAACCAACTAGCAAGTGGAAGTGGCCTGCCCAACATCTTGCGGTACGGTGTGGGGTATGTAATTGTCACAAGCGTCTCGGACCCGTAAGCCGTAACCAAGGGTTGAATCAAAACCACGAACCATTAACTTCCCGCGCTGAAAAACCACTAGGGTTTAAGCTTCGCTCTGCTCCCACTCCCATTTTGGTTCCGAATCGGAGAATGGAGGACGAAATGGACACTTCTCCCAGTCCCGGCTACTTCGATCCAGAAAACCTCACCACCAGACAGCAGTTTCGCAGATACGGGTAATGAACCGATTCCATTAACTTTTCCCCCTTTTCCTTATTCCATTGTCTCTCAATTGCCCCATTTTCAATGCTGATTGTTACATTTGAGCCCCTAACGTTGAGTGTTGATTCGTTGCTTAGCGGCATATGAAGCATGCCCGTTTGTTTTAATTTTGCACCTGGGTGTTGTGCATTAGGGTTGATGGCCTTATGAGATCAATGTTTTATTTTATCAGGAACTCCTGTTAAAAATATTTACCATGGCGGAATAGTATTGTGTATAACATATTGGCTTAGATAACCACTCCAAGTAGTTATTGTTCCTTCATGGGAAATATATTTATCAAGAGTTTATTTATTTATTTAGTTTTCTTTTTTTTTGGAATTCTCCCCCAAAAAACAATGAGCTTAGGTGTGCAGGATGCTTATTTTCTCATTCCCATTAATTATTATTGCCGCATTGATATTGAATGAAGCTTATAATTCCCCTAATAATGGTCTTGAATGGGCTCAATGGGATAGAGTTGGTAGGGAGAGGGACCGTGATGTATGCATTGATTGACTTCTTAATGTGGATCTGTGAAATTCGCCTACATTTGTTGTGGTTGCCTTACTTGAGTGTCCTGTTCGTGACGGAGGGTTGGTGTATTAGATGTTATATGGAAGATGGTTTTGCTCCGTTTGAATTCTTTTGGAGTGAGAGAATTTGGTGCTCTTCTCTATTACTTCAATTTGCGTTCTTTTTAAGTTTTAAATGCCAATCACTTTCTTGCATGGGTCTTGTTTTGCATTTTGTAAATTTCTATGTCAACTTTCTATAATGTAATTTATGCAGGAAGAGGCACTCAACTTCAGGTCCTTCAACCCAACAAGATAACTCAGCTTCCAAGTTAAGTGAAACTGGGCTGTTATATGATGGTCAAAACATCCATAGTCCTGCTAATGCAGCACTTGTTCTTGAGAATATTAAACAAGAGGTTGAGGGTCTTGATGCTGATTACTTGGAAGATATACTAGCAAAGACGCAATATTCCTCTAGAAGGAGGTTATCTGCTGATATTCATGGAGTCCCTGGTGTGGATGCTGGGTTCGACTCTGTGCGCCACTCATTAAAGGCTTGTAAGCAAGAGGGTGACTCATTGGGAGATGGTGCAGAAACAATCTTTACTTTATTTGCATCTCTGCTTGATTCCGCTCTGCAAGGTGCTGCAAGTATATTTATTTATATACTATAGTACCCCGAAAGATTTATTTCATTCATCTTTCTTTTAATTCTGGATACAATACAAATGATCTCTTTGAAGCTTGAAATTCCACATGATACAAGCATATATATTGCTCTTATTTGCTTCAAATTTGTTGGAGCGTAATGGTTGATACTTTAAGGAGACGACACTTTCTTTGCTCTTGCCTTAGGATAGTGTTGACTTTGCTTCTTTGTGGTATTTACCCCACATGTTTATTAGGAGATTTCCTTCTTAGATCTGCAGAGGGATTGGAGGGCTTCTTTGCATTGATGTACTCTTTTTGGTGCTCTTGTGCACTACTCTTTTTTGTTTCTTGAAGAGGATATGTTATCCTCTTTTATCGTACCCTCTTTTTCCCTTAGTAATACAACTTCCTTCTTTCAAAGGGAAAAGAAAAAATCTCCTCTCCATATTTCCTGAGTATTTTAGTTGCCCCATTCCAGAAGAATGGATCTTGAGATCATGGTTCTGTACCCATTGGTGCAAGTGCATTTTTTTGTATCTTTCTCAGGGGAAATTTTGTTGATTTGGGTTGAATTTTGTTACAGGACTGATGCCTATTCCTGACCTGATACTAAGATTCGAGAATGCATGTCGAAATGTTTCAGAGTCTATCAGGTTCGTTCACTACTATTCAGCATAAATATCTTTGTATAGGAAAGTTTTATGATGCAAGCATTCATGCATGTACATACAATTATACATATAAGTAATATTACTTTTATCATATGATTTACACGAGGCTTTATATGTTTTGTTGACATTTGTGTCGTTTGTCTTGGGAGTTGAGAGACTGGAAGTCATCCTTTCTTCCATTTTAGGTTGCTGGTAGCTTTAGACTTTGTTATTTATTTATTCTGAGTAGTGGGTTTACTGGGGTTCTCTGGAGAATTTTCTGCCTATTTATTCAAAGCTCGTTTTAATGATGAATTTGTAGAGAGACTGGAGAGCTTGTTTGAGGAATTTTTTTTTATTTGTTTGTTTAACGATCTCATAGAAAACTGTGATTCTTATGGATCACAGGCTTAGCTGACTCCTATGTTATTTTGGGATCCTTCTTCATCTTTTTGTTGATGATATAAAACCATATAATCCTCTGACTCAGGAGTTAAAGATGATTGTATATTCATAGAATTTCAAACTATGTTTTCTTAAATGCTTTTAGAAAGATTTTCATCTCATATAATAAAATCCCATAGAATGGGCTATCTACTGCGTATTGTACATTTTTCTTGCTTAAAGATCTCATCTTAATTTCTAGCATCTAGCAAAGTTTTCTATGGTAATCATTTGAAATTCATTTATTACTAATGTTCCTGGTCAAGACAAAATTGATAAGAAAATATTTTTGCTGTTTGCTAAATTGAGGCTAAAGTAGTGTAGCTGGAGCCAATGAGCTAATAGCCCATTTGACACCTAGGTTAGGTAATTGTCCAAAAACTAGGTTATTCTCTTCCAATTGCTACTATTGCTGCTGCTTTTATGTAGCTCTGCTTGAAAAAACCATGGATGATATGCAAAAGGATGTTGTGGTTGATTTGAAGTGTAAAATCATAGTTTGTTGTGATTAAAGAAGAAATATTATATCTGATTCTCAGTTTTAGTAGAGAATTGTTTCATACTTTCTGTGGTTGTCAGCACACACTTATTTAATTTGCTTTCTTGGCTGTTTTAGGAGGATTCTTTATCCTCTTTCTGTGCTTCTCTTTTTATCCTTAAAAATTCTTATTATATCAGGAAAAAATGAGAGTTAATGTGATCTTTTTAACTACACTGAACTGAACAGTGGAAGAACTGAAGAAGTATTGTGTGTGTACTTGTCCATTACAAAACTACTTTGATCGTAATATGATTGTGGCCTTTCTTCTATAGGTATGGTTTGAATATAAGGCATCGAGTTGTTGAAGACAAATTGATGAGGCAGAAGGCTCAGCTCCTGCTTGATGAGGCTGCAACGTGGTCTCTACTGTGGTTCCTTTATGGAAAAGGAAATATATCTCTAACCTTAGATGTCTGTTTCTTTAAAGATTAATTATGTCTCTGTCCTCGTGTCTTTTATAGGAAAGGAAATATGAATTTTTTTAATATGAATTATTTTCTGTCCTCGAAAAAGCATATTTAAGTAGATTGTCATTTTGTTTGAGAGAAAATTCAGTAGAAAGCTTATTGATTTTTCGTATGTTTGAGTCAGAGCAACTAGCTGAGAGTGATCTGTTTACTTAGTATCTAAATTGGTGTTAGGATTTCATTTTATGTATAATTAGCTGGCCGTGTTCAATGCCTATGATTTATCTCAAGGGAGAGTGTTTAGAATATTTGGGTTTATGAGCTTGCATCATGTGAAAGACTTCATCTTAGAGGGAGCCTTGGACTTCTAAAGCTTCATGTATTTGTAGTTATCATTTCATTACATCATCCTTTTCCACTCCCAGCAAGCCTCTTGATTAAGCAATTTACTCCTGGTGCTTAAATTGCTCCATCCCACTTATTCATCTAAATTTTTTGTTCAACATATCAGATACTCATTATCAAGAAAAACGAAGCGCGACCTGTCTTAGATTGGCTACCAGGATACTGGTTCCTTTCAAGTTTATTTCCTTAAATCAGTTTACAATGACACACATCCTTCTCATTGACAAACTCAACACTACTGATGATTAGGGCTTCCCATTTTGATCAGTCATACTTTTGAATTTTCCATATGATGGAAAAATTTATGTTTTTGTCTTCCCTAAGCCTCAAATTTGATTTAACTACTAATGATCCTTCTCTAATTAGGAAAATCACTTCTCCTGAAATCAATTTGGTATTGAATTCTTTCTTCATCTCAATCTTGATATATAGCTTGCATGTTGGGAGAATATATTTACTGCTAAGTAACTTTATTTTAACTAATCAAGTTTCAAAACGTTTCTATGCTCCTCTCCAAATTTCCTTTCAAAAGCTTGTGCTATTGTGCGACAATCTGGTATTACCATTTATCTTGATTTAGCCACATATTTTGATACAGGCAAGGACATGTTTTAAATGCCTGTGGCATTCACCCCTGTTGACATTTTGGAACAAAATATCAGGCCTCAAATCATGAAACATTTTGACTATAATCTGGCAAATTTTTCCTGGCAATCTGCTGAACTTAAATTCTGTATTTCGGACATGCTTCTTCCATTAGAGCAAGTGTAAACAGATAAAATTCCTGGATAAAATCAGAAAATTCCTGTAATTGTTCTGTAATCCTATGACCACCTCATGTATTCATTAATGTAATGAACCATGCACAATCGCATCCAAATCAGCTTGGAACTTGCCACAAGTTAGATGAATATCAAAGTTTGCTCTAGAGGAAATCATTTCCCCCATCTATAAATGCTTTTTATAAGTTCCTATAAAAATCCTTCCCAAATTATCTTGAACATTATAGGAGAGACATGAAATGGAGTGGCTCTGCAGTTTAATTTCATATTCCCAGTTCTCTTTTCTTTAGGTTTTTTTGGATGCTCTATATCTTGATCTTTTATTTTTAGCTTTTTTCTCTGACAGTTCTTGTTCTTTTTCAGTGACAGAAGAACTATCTAAAGAGCAAATAATGGTAATATGTGTTTTTGATGCTACTTTATGTGACCACATAAACTATCTCTTCCCCATACCCCTGGAATAGACTTATTGAAATCTATTGACTTATCACAGGTGTCAGAAACCTCTCATGTGGTAGCTTGTGAGTTTGTTTCGGAGGATCATACAGCCCAATTATGCCTTCGGATGGTCCAGTGGTTAGAAGGTTTAGCTTCTAAAGCACTTGACTTGGAAGCAAAGGTGGTTTTTTGTTATATTTTCTGCATGAAAAGTTGACTTGTTCATCCATAGCATGCTATTTTTTATTTTTTTAAATGATGCCATGAGTAAAAATTTAATTACCTTAAAGACAACAGCATGCTATTTTTGATAATTTTTTAATAAAAAAATTATTAGAGAGAAAACAGGGGAAGTACAACTAGTGAGAGATTGAGATTTGAGATATCCTCCAAAAAATGAAGTTAAGAAAACAATAGGGAATGTGAAAAAAAAAAAATCAAGAATGCAGCAAGGCTGCCCAGTCTCTTTGCATATTGGAAGCAGTCCCTCCTTTGAGGGCATAGAAAAACCCTTGGAAATGCAAGCATTCCTCTTCAACCAAATGCACCAAAGAATTGGATAAACGATACATTGCCATAAAAGTTTAGCTTCCTTGTTTTTGTGAAAACCTTTAAAACAAACCATCAAAAACTGCTATAGGGACACACCCAGTGCTCACCAAGAACCCCAGAATAATTGTTCCATAGGAAAGTGACCTCCTTACAATGCAGAAATAAGAGGCCTTCTGTTTTTTTAACTTGATCTGTACATAGAACACAAATCAGGACAGAGAGCAGTATGAGGCCTTTGTATTTGCAACAAGTCATTTGTATTAATCCTATTAGGTGCCTTGTCCAAACAAAAGACTTGACCTTAGAGGGAGCTTTGGATTTCCAAAGGGTTTGTTAAGAAGGAACCCTTGATGGCTTGGACTTACCATAGTGAGTTAGAAACTAAAAGGAGGATTTACAAGAAAACAGACCAGAAGAATTCAAAGTCCAAACTCTCCCATCTGAATTGGCAGAGAAATGAGTAGATTCTAGTGAGAGCTAAAGATACTGTAATTCACTAGTTTCTCTATCACTCAACACGGAAGTGAGGATTCTAAGATAAATAGGACCTTGAATAGAATAAAAATTTTAGTGGGCATATTATGCAAATTAGAGAGATGATAGAGGCAAGCAAAGCCTCTTGGAAAGGAACGTTCCCCACCCAAATATCCTTGCAAAACATGATTAGTACTATTACCCAAACGGAAGGAAACCAGTTGTTTGAATGAAACATATCCATGAGATGGGAAAGCTGCACGTTTTTCCTTGAGTGAAAACCCACACTATTCCAATTTCATAGTTCATATTGCTTCATCTTATCCGTATCCATATTCTTATTTGATTAAATGTTAACTGTTTTGGATGATGTGAATTCCTGCTACATTTATGCAGGTGCGCGGATCTCATGTTGGTAGTTATCTTCCCAGTTCTGGAGTTTGGCATCATACTCAGCGTTACCTAAAGAAAGGAACTTCTGACATGAACATTGTTCATCACCTGGACTTTGATGCTCCAACTCGTGAAAATGCAAATCTTTTGCCTGATGACAAAGTACTTTACACTTGATTGTTTTGCAATTCTTTTACACCTATCTCTTGGTTGTGGCAGTGATCTATATTCATTGATATCTTTCTTGTGTATTTAACTTTGGAATAGCCCCGACTTTTAATTTAAATAAGCATAATTAATACTTTGGAAGTTGCACAGAATGTCTTAAAGGTTGCTATTGGAATTTAATTGCACAAGTATGCTCATTGATAGCTCATGCATAAATTCTCAAAGCAAATTTATGCTAGGTTTGGGCTGTATCTATTGTAATATTTGGGTTTGGAATTTGATATTTACATTTCTGCTACACTCACACAATTATCCACTATTGAAACTTTTAATTTTTTTTAATTGGTAAAAAAGAATTCACTAAATGAAGCTCTTGTACGTAGAAGTTGCATCAGATGGGAAACAAATACCTTGGTGCTGCAAGCACAAGACTTGTCCATCTTACCTGTATGATAAGCGGGTCATGTTGTCTAGTATCTGAAGCCCTTTATTCTTCTCAACTGGAAACCCCCTTTCTTAAGGGGTTAAGGGGAACTTTAAACACTTTGATTGATTGGTTCCTCTAGCCCATGTTATCTATTCTTGCAAATCTTACTTCCATTTTCTCCCTTGGTCTTAAAATTGATAAAAAATCCTACTTTCTGATCCACTCAGAATTTTAAGGCTCCTTTAAGGTCAAGTCCCTCATTTTCACTGGATCACTTCACTTAATAAGATTACTGCCAGTGATATGTAGCAGGTTTACAAACCGCATTAAAAAAAAAAATACCACATCAGTCTCTTTCGCTTGACGTGTATTATGTGTTCTCCAGTTCAGTAGTACTTTATTCTACGTTACCTAGTTCCTTGGTACATTTGGAATAGGACCGTTGGAGTTTTTGGATAATCTTGGGTGTCCTTCGAATTTGTAGCATTTTTTTTTGGTATTAATTGTGGAAGTTTTAGGGTTGATTAGGAGGGGAGCCCTGTATGGTGTGCTGCTCAGTTTGTGACAATCTGGTGCCTTTCGTTAGAGTGAAATTCCAGGGTTTTCAAGGACAATTTTTGCCTATATCACTTGCCTGTGATAGTAGGAAGGCCTTACTGTTATGAATTATGATGTATTTGGTATGCTTTGAGTTGTTATTATTTCTTTATGTTTTGTCTATTGTACTCTTGTCTATCTCTTTCTATTAAAACCTTTTTTTGGTTACATTAAAAAGCCTATTACCTATTGATGTTTGAGGGTGGATGATAAGTTTCAGGAGCCTGCAATTACTTTTGGATGTAATTTCCTGATAGTGGTTGACGATGAAGTAGATGAATGAGATTGCATGTACAGTGACAGTTTTTTTCTTTTGGGGTACAGAAACAAGATGAATCTCTTTTAGAAGATGTGTGGACTCTTTTAAGGGCTGGAAGACTAGAAGAGGCATGTGGACTTTGCCGGTCTGCAGGACAGGTGAACATAACTTTGAAAATGATAAGTCTATGGACTTCAGAAGTCTATGCCTCCTGCTATTTACATCTTAATATTTTGGCAGCCATGGAGAGCTGCCTCTCTATGCCCATTTGGAGGTTTGAACCAGTTTCCTTCTATTGAAGCTCTGGTGAAGAATGGTAAAAATAGAACTTTGCAAGCTGTTGAGTTTGAAAGTGGCATTGGTCATCAGTGGCATCTTTGGAAATGGGCTTCATATTGTGCTTCAGAGGTAGGGTTTTATATTAACACTGATCGAACAATTCTCTTCATGTTGTTTTATTGATGTTTGTGTTGTTAACTTATTCATAGACAACACCCTCCTCTCCAGTTTTTCTGTTTAAAAGTTTTATAATGGGAAATGGAATGTGCTATGCCACAGGTGCTGCCCTGAAAACATGTATTTCTCTGAATGGCTTCTTCCTCAAAACATTCTTAGTGTTCCTTGCTTGTCTGCTAAAATTCCTTCTGTGAACTCCTTTAGTTGCTTCCCTCCATTTTTTTTTCCAGTTATTTTTCATACTATATTGAATTTTATGGATTTTAGATTTTTTTTACTAGCAGATGAGGTTGTTTCAGTTTTATGGCCTTTTCAAAACTATTTTTTTATTTATGAAAAATTAAACTTCTTATTTGTATCTTTATTTGCAGAAAATAGCAGAGCTAGGTGGGAAATATGAAGCAGCTGTGTATGCAGCCCAATGTAGCAACCTAAAGCGAATGCTTCCACTCTGTACAGACTGGGAGGTCTGTTTTTTTTCCTATTACTGCAAAAAATTTCATTCATTCATGCAAAAATTCTTGAAAATGCCTTCTAGACAGATGCATGCAGATTTGCAAAGACACTATCATGACAACCAAAAATGAGCAATTTGCTGCAATAATTCATAAAACTGATTGTTCATCTAATAGAAAGCATTACAAACGTTTATATTGACTTCTTTAACTTATTTTACAAGGATTAGTATTAGAAATTAGAATCTTAATCCTATAGGGATTGCACTTTCTACTACTACTAAACCTGATGCAGGAGCAGTTTGCTTAGTGTTCTGTTTTTAAGTTCCTTATTCCAGTTTGTTTTGTTTTTATTTTAAAGTGTTTGCTTTGTAATAAGTAGTCACATGACTAGCATGTGACCTTTTAATGAGGTGTTTAGGCTTAAGGTTATTTGGGCCTTGAAAGAATGGGCTAGGTTTAGTAACTTGCTAATAACCCTAGTATAAATAATCCTAGGGATTTGTCTTAGTATCTTTTTTTAGCCGTAATATTATAATTTCAGATTTGAGAGGCTTCTAAACCCTAGAATCCTTCTTTTATCGTTCCGCTTCAATCTATCCAACTTCTCCCCAATTTCTATCGTTTAGTTGCTGTCTATTTTCTTCTACTGCACCAAATTGGTATCAAGAGCTATGGTTGGACGTGGAAGAGGCAGAGGTGGTAGAGGTAATCACGGGCAGCAAGCAGAATTGGCTGAGTTGAGGCGCATGATTGAAGATTTGTCACGAGTAGTACATACTCTACAAAGACAGGAACCAGTGGGAGCCCGTATGGAGAATCCGGAAGGCGACCATGATTCTGCAGACATTCCGGAAGGTGGTCTGGAGGATGATAGTGAAGATGGAGAGGAAGAAAACCCCTTTCACACAGCAGAACCTGTAAATCAGGGAGTGCAAAGGGGATTGGAGGAGCGGCTGATACGAGCCTTAGATCTAAACAGTGGTGGAATCAAGATTGAAGTTGCTGACTTTTTTGGGAAATTGCATGCTGAAGATTATTTAGATTGGGAGGCTAGTTTGGAGAATTATTTTGAGTGGAAACCAATGGCAGAAACCAGAAAGGTGCTGTTTGTGAAACTCAAATTAAAGGGGACTGCACTCCAATGGTGGAAGAGAGTTGAAGAGCAGCGAACACGACAAGGAAAACCAAAAATCAGCACATGGGAACACATGAAAGCAAAGATGAGGAAACAATTTTTGCCTGCTGATTATGCAATGGAGTTATATGAAAGATTCCACTCTTTGAAGCAAAATAGTAGGACAGTAGAAGAGTATACTTCGGAGTTTAATAATTTGTCTATAAGGGTTGGTTTAAATGAGACAAATGAACAAATGACTTCCCGATACCTTGCTGGTTTGAATCAATCTATTAGGGATGAGATGGGAGTAGTTCGTTTGTTTAACCTCGAAGATAGTCGGCAATATGCCTTGATGGCAGAAAAACGGGTGTTACGTTATGGTGCTAGGAGGTCTATATTTGGCAGGACCAGTGGCACTTCACAAAGTGCTATTGAAACAGTTCGGGGATCTCGGGGTGATCAAACAGCCCTGAGAAGTGGACGAGGGGGCCTGCAAAGCACAAGAAGTGGAGGGAATGTAGCTCAGTTTGAAAGAAATGACAAGGGAAAAAATGTTGTTAAATTTGGACAGCAAAATGATGTTGGAACGGGTATTCCAAAGTTAGGCAGCAGGCCACAGATTCGTTGTTTCACTTGTGGTGAAAGAGGACATAGCTCTTATGAATGCCCACACAGAAGAATTAACCTTGCTGAAGAGGAAGAAGGAGGGGATGAGGTGCTGGAACCTATATATGATGATCATGTTGATGAGAATGGCGAAGTGGATATTTATCCAATTGCGGGGGAGTCCCTGGTTGTTCATAGAGTGATGACAGCCACATCCTCAGATGAAGGGGAGGACTGGAGGCGACGGAGTATCTTTAGGACTCGTGTTCTTTGTGAAGGCAAGGTTTGTAACTTAATTATTGATGGAGGCAGCATGGAAAATGTTATTTCTAAGGATGCAGTGGAGAAATTAAATCTGCAAATTGAAAAACATCCCCATCCCTACAAAATCAGGTGGCTCAAAAAAGGTAATGAAGTTCCGGTTACATCACGATGTCTTGTCAAGTTTGTCATGGGTCATAACTTAGAAGATGAAGCTCTTTGTGACATTGTGCCAATGGATGTTGGCCATATTCTTTTGGGAAGACCTTGGTTATTTGATAATGATGTGGAACATCGTGCCAAGCCGAATACCTATTCATTTTATAGAGGGAACAAGAAGTATACACTACACCCCCTCAAGGAAGACTTGGCTGAAGCTTCTCATTCATCTAAGAGTGGCAAATTGAAGGGAGTTTTTTCTGCTGCAAAATTTGAAGAAGATAGTAGGGAAGTGGGAGTCTTGTATGCTTTGGTCAGCAAGGTAGTGCGGTGGCGGATCAGGAATTCACATGAGCATCCTCCTGAAATTCAGCAGTTGTTGAAAGAATTTGCAGAGTTGGTTAATGATGAATTACCGCAAGGATTACCGCAAAAAAGAAGCATCCAACATACCATTGATTTGGTACCGGGAGCAAGTTTACCTAATCTACCAGCCTATAGGATGCCACCTGGACAACGAAATGAGGTGCAAAAACAGGTGGAGGAGTTGTTGAATAAAGGTTGGATACATGAGAGCAAAAGTCCATGTGCTTGTCCAGCTTTGCTTGCTCCAAAGAAAGACGGCACTTGGAGAATGTGTGTGGACAGCCGAGCCATCAATAAAATAACGATTAAATATCGTTTCCCTATTCCTCGATTGGAAGAAATGCTTGATCAATTGGCTGGTGCAAAAGTGTTTTCGAAGATTGATTTAAGAAGTGGTTATCACCAAATCAGATTGAGAGAGGGGGATGAATGGAAGACTGCTTTCAAAACACCTATGGGTCAGACGAGTATTTAGTGATGCCCTTTGGTCTTTCCAATGCACCAAGCACATTCATGCGAGTCATGACAGAGGTATTGAAGCCTTTTTTAAAGTCATTTGTTGTTGTTTACTTCGACGATATTTTGGTCTATAGTAGAACCAAGGAAGAACATTTAACTCATTTGTGTAAGGTTTTAGGGACACTTCAAAGTGAGAAGCTCTTTATAAACCTGAAGAAGTGTTCTTTCTTGAGCTATGAAGTGGTGTTTTTGAGTTTTATTGTTTCTGCCCAGGGGCTTAAACTAGATCCTGGAAAAGTGTGTGCCATTAAAGAGTGGCCGGTTCCTCAAACAATCAAAGATATTCGAAGTTTCCATGGTCTAGCTTCATTTTACAGGAGATTCATCAAGAATTTTAGCTCTATTATGAGCCCACCATCAATGCTTGAAGAACAAGAGCTTTACTTGGACAAAACCTGCACAAAGAGCCTTTGAACAGTTAAAACTCTTATGACGAAGCACCGGTACTTGTCTTTGCCGCGGACTTTGAGAAGTTGTTTGTTGTAGAGTGTGATGCATCACACTTGGGGATTGGAGCAGTTCTTAGTCAAGAAGGAAAACCAGTGGAGTTCTTTAGTGAAAAGTTGTCTGATTCTAAGTGCAAGTATTCAACTTATGACCTGGAGTTTTATGCATTAGTGCGGGCTATTCAACATTGGGAGCATTATCTCGCTTACAGGGAGTTTGTTGTTTATTCTGATCACCAAGCATTGCGCTATTTGAGTTCCAAGAAGAAGCTTAGTGAGCGTCATGCTAAGTGGAGTTCCTTTCTTGATGAGTTCAACTTCACGCTGAAATACAAAACAGGAGAATCTAATGTGGTGGCTGATGCATTAAGTAGGCGTTCACTGATCTTGACTGTCATGAGCACTCAAGTTACAGGTTTTGAAGAACTGAAAAATCAGTACCAAACAGATCCTTATTTCTGTCATATAGTGGGAGAATTGTAGGGGTCAATAGGCACAGAAAAATTGCCTTTTCGGTTACATGATGGATATTTATTTAAAGGCAACAAACTATGCATTCTAGAGGGGTCTTTGCGAGAGCAGATTATCAAGGAACTCCATGGGAATGGTTTGGGAGGACATTTTGGTAGGGATAAAACCATGGAAATGGTGGCAGATCGCTATTATTGGCCCAAGATGTTTAAGGATGTGGACAGATTAGTGAAGAGGTGTTCAACTTGCCAATTTGGCAAGGGAAGCTCACAAAATACAGGGCTATATACCCCATTGCCTGAACCAGAAGCGCCATGGATCCATTTGAGCATGGATTTTGTCTTGGGTCTTCCAAAGACCTCAAAGGGGCATGACTCCATTTTTGTTGTGGTAGATCGATTTTCAAAGATGGCATACTTTATTCCATGCTCTAAAACTGCCGATGCTTCTCATATCGCTGAGTTGTTCTTTCGAGAAGTGGTAAGACTACATGGTGTTCTTACTTCTATTGTTTCCGATAGGGATGTCAAATTCATAGGACACTTCTGGAGATCGTTATGGAGGAAACTTGGGACTCACTTGAAGTATTCTAGCGCTTGCCATCCACAAACTGATGGTCAAACAGAAGTAGTAAATCGGAGCTTGGGAAATTTGTTAAGGTGTCTTGTTGGAAATTATGTGAAGTCTTGGGATTTTGTTATACCACAAGCAGAATTTGCTTACAACAATTCAGTGAATCGGACCATAAAAAAGACTCCATTTGAAGCCGCATATGGTCTAAAGCCGCAACATGTTTTTGATTTAGTACCATTGCCACAAGAAGCTAGAGTGAGTGATGATGGGGTGGCATTTGCTGAGCATATTCAGCAGGTTCATAAGGAGGTTAGGGAAGCTTTAAAGACCAGCAATGAGGCCTATGCAACTGCTGCTAACCAGCATCGTCGAGCTAAGGAATTTGAAGAAGGCGATATGGTGCTCGTGCATTTAAGGAGGGAACGTGTTCCTAAGGGTGCTTATCACAAGCTGAAACCCAGGAAATTTGGGCCATGTAAAGTGCTAAAGAAAATCAGCCCTAATGCTTACCTAATAGAGTTCTTGCTTTGAACTACAAATTAGCCCCATTTTTAATATAGCGTACTTGTACCCTTTTGAGGGATTTGATGGGAAGTAACTCTGTTGCGAGAACAAGTTGGCGCTTACCCTCGGTACAACAAGATGTTATTCAGAAGTGCTTGATGTCAAGGAGGTGAAGACAAGGCGCGGATCCCAAGATCGTCAATTTTTAGTTAAATGGTTGGGTAAGCCCGCCACCGAAAGTACTTGGGTGGCGGAGATGAATTGCAGCGAATTGATCCTGAAATATATGCTGAAATTTCCAAACTTTTTGCATCCGACATTGGTCTCTTTTCAAGAGGGGAGAATGATGCAGGAGCAGTTTGCTTAGTGTTACTTTTAAGTTCCTTATTCCAGTTTGTTTTGTTTTTATTTTAAAGTGTTTGCTTTGTAATAAGTAGTCACATGACTAGCATGTGACCTTTTAATGAGGTGTTTAGGCTTAAGGTTATTTGGGCCTTGAAAGAATGGGCTAGGTTTAGTAACTTGCTAATAACCCTAGTATAAATAATCCTAGGGATTTGTCTTAGTATCTTTTTTTAGCCGTAATATTATAATTTCAGATTTGAGAGGCTTCTAAACCCTAGAATCCTTCTTTTATCGTTCCGCTTCAATCTATCCAACTTCTCCCCAATTTCTATCGTTTAGTTGCTGTCTATTTTCTTCTACTGCACCAAAACCCCTAAGGAAAACACTTGGACATTAAAACTAGACTCAGTAACACATAATTTAGTAATTAACATAAAGTGGGTAATGGTTCTTATGTTACATTTTGGGAGGACCATTGGGTAGGAGATTTCTCATTTAGAGATGCTTTCCCACTTCTCTATTGTATTTCTTCCTTTCATAACTCTCTTATCCACAATTTCTATAGCGTTCAAGATTCCATTTTTTCCTGAAATTTCCACTTTTTTTTGTAGTTTGAATGATAGAGAATTTTCTGAATTGGAGTCTCTTTTGACCTTTATGAGGTGTTTTTGTGCAATCCCCCCCCCCCCCAAAAAAAAATTTCTAACTCATTCCTTGAATGGAATGACTTTCCATCTTGATAAACCCCTTTGGAAGTCCAAAGTTCCCCATAGGGTCAAGTCTTTTGTTTGAATTGTGGTGCTTAATAGAATTAATACTAATGACATGTTGCTGGTACGTAGACCAGATAAGGCTCTTTCCCTTGAGATGTGTATTATGTGCGGTGCTTGTTAAGAATCGGTTCCTCGTCTTTTCTTACATTGTTCTGCTGCTGTCTCTTATGGAATACATTGTTCGGCTTTTTGGTGAATGCTGGGTGTGCCCTAGGTCCTTGGACCCATTTTTGGTGACTAGCTTTAATGGTTTTGGTAGAAGTAAAGAGGCTAAATTTTATGCCAATGTGCAATCTATGCTACTGTTTGGTACATTTGGTTGGAGCATAATGCTTATATTTTTAAGGAGGTTTCTTTGGCTTAGCAACTGAATTGGGATAACATTAGGCAATTGGCTTCTATTTGGTGTAAAGCTCGGGATATTTTTAGGGGGATTTCCTTAATAGTTATGCAGAGGGATTGGGCAGCTTTACTCCATTGATGTTTTCTCCTTTTCTTTGTTGTTTTTTTTTCATTATTTGTTACGGAGGATCCCTTATCCTCCAAATTCCTTGTACTTTTCTTCTCTTCTTCTCAAGGAATTTCTTCTTTTATAAAAAAGAAAAGAAACAAACTGAAGGGAATACTTGAAGGTTTTGTTAAGAAGTTATTTGCACCTCTGGATGGATGCGTCAGCTTGGCTGATATGGATTTTGGTCCCAATAAAATATCCTTGTGTTTGATTGAGTGACAGGCTAAGAACAGGGATTGTTAAACTAGCCTTTTTGAAGATTCTATTTGCATGGCAGAGGTAGAAGCCTAATTGTTAGATTCTAATTTGTATCATTCGTCCATAAAGTCTGTAAAACTAACTTATTGTTTTTTCCATCACACTCGTCCATATTGTTTATTCTAATTTCTAATTCATTGTTGGAAGCTTGATTTATTGTGTAACACTTAACATTTGCAGTCAGCATGCTGGGCAATGGCGAAATCTTGGCTAGACGTGCAGGTAGACTTGGAAGTCACTCGCTTACTGCCAGGGGGAGTGGATCAACTTAGAACCTTTGGAGATGTAATTGATGGAAGCCCTGGACATGCTGATGGTTCCTTTGAGCCTTCAAATGGACCTGAAAATTGGCCATTTCAAGTTTTGAATCAGCAACCACAACAACTTTCATCTCTTCTTCAGAAACTTCATTCAGGGTAGCTGTATAATTGTTTTCACATTTCTTATCTTTGTAATGTTATCTATTACAAATCTGTTTTATTTTCCATTTTAGGGAATTGATCCATGAAATTGTTACTCGACAATGCAAAGAGCAACAGCGACAAATTCAGGTATCTCTATAAAAAAAAATATCTGTTGCTTTGTTGAGGAGTTTTTTTATCATCATATTTTTTTAAAAGTGTTTTCATATACAAACATGTAGCGTGTCAGCTATCATAAAAAAAAGGAAAGAAAAGGGATGAGAGGTTGGGCCTTACAATTCCAAATATGATGTAAACCTGTAGCTGGTTCCTTTTACTCAAAGGATGTAATCTTTATTTTTTTTTTAAAAAATAAATGAAAAGAAACTCAATGGTGCAGAAGGGCTCTCCAAACCTGTTGCATACCTGAAAGAGTGACTCCTGCCATAAAAACAACCTTGTCCACAGAGAGAGAGAGAGAGAGAGAGAGAGAGAGAGAGAGAGAGAGAGAGAGAGATGAAAAGAAACTCAATGGTGCAGAAGGGCTCTCCAAACCTGTTGCATACCTGAAAGAGTGACTCCTGCCATAAAAACAACCTTGTCCACACAGAGAGAGAGAGAGAGAGAGAGAGAGAGAGAGAGATGTGCATTATACACACACACATACATAGTTTCCATTTCTGATACTTTCTTTTCTTTCTTTTGGTGTTTTTAGTTTGTATAGAAATGGTATAGTTTCCATTTCTAATATGTAGAAGGATTGGGCAGCCTTGCTGCATTCTTGCTTCTTTTTTTTCTTTAGATTTTTTTAGTGTTTCTGTTTTGGAGGATATACAGTCAGGTTGTATTTTCCGTCATTTCTCTCTAACAAATTTTTTTTTTTTTCATATTATACACACACACACACACACAAAACCACAGGCATCCCACTTTGGGCACTTTATTCTCCCAAGAAAATTAAGAGAGAAAAAATAAAATGTTAACTTTTTTATTCTCTTTATTTTCCTATATTTTTTGTCTACTGATGTCTTAAGCTGTAAATTGCCTGACAGATGACTTTAATGGTAGGGGACATACCACGTGTACTAGAACTTATATGGTCATGGATAGCACCTTCAGAGGATGATCAGAATGTATTTAGGTAACTGTTGTTACTATTCTTTCCATTACTCATATTTTTGTGTCTTTAGATGAACCTGGTAAAAATTCTTTCTATGAACCAGATTTTAGAATTTCATTCCAATTACTATTTACTACCCAAATGGGATCCTGCACTGCAACATTTAGAAACACGCATGGCAGTTAACCTTTTTTATTTTTTTCCTTTATTAGTATTGCTGTGTGCTGTTTTTGCAGTTGTTTGGTGCATTTTTTTGGAGCATAAGGAGAAGTATACCTTTGCCTTTCCTTTGGGCTAGGGTTTACTAGGAGCTGGTTTCCTTGTTAGATATGCAGAGGAATTGGAGGATTTTTTGAATTCATGTCATCATGTGCTCCTTTCCCTTTTTTTTTTTTGTGTTTTGCTCAATTTTAGTATATTATTCTCTGTCAAGGACCAACTCTCCTAAAAGCTTAAGCTTAAGTTGTTAGGTGAAGACCCAAGATTGATTTTATATTTTTAATACGCCCCCCCATGCAAGAGTCCTTTGAGCTCGAAGCATGGACAATGCATAGACCCACCCAACCTTGTGCTGAAATTCAACTTTATTTAGAAGAATAGGAGCGGCAAGGATCGAACTCCTGACCACTTAGTTATAGAGGCTTTGATATTGTTAGAATATCTTAGCATATCTTCAGAAGATCTTTATAATATATTGTGGAATCAAATAGTCCTCTAATTGAGGAAGCAATCTTAGGAGTTGTTTCCTAATTTCATTATGTTTTTTGATTTGCTTCCTTATTTAATTAGGGTTAGGAGTCTTTTTGTCTTAGTAGGCTTGGGCTTGTACTAGTAGTACTACACTAGTACTTGACCTAATTGTTAGTATAAATAAGGGTTAGTGCATTGTATTTTATAACACATCAAATCATTCCGATCTCATATTATTCATTAGTATTCCTTCTCTCTTTTACTCCTTCCTTACCTAAATCATATAATTTCAACATATACCATGTCAAGGACCAACTCTCATAAAAGTTAAGCTGTTAGGTGAAGGCCCAATATTGGTTTTATATCTCACATTCTCCATCCTTTTACTCTCCTCTTCTCTAAGTTACAGAATTATCTTCTTTAAGAAAATAAATGAAGGAAAAGAAACAACATGAATGTTTCTTCAAATTCAAGAATCAATCTGCAAAACCCTCCAATCCTTTGGATATCTAGAAGAGGAATCCCCCTAAATAAACCATGGGCTATTTACCAAGGGAAGGCTGGAAATTTTTTTATCTCACAGTAAAGGAGGTGACAAATTTTTATTTTCTGAAAATTGTGGTGTCCAGAGTGCACTAAACTTATTGTACTTGAATGAAGGAAACTGTAGCTTTTCAAAAAGAAAATGTCTTCCCTTGAAAAAAGAATTGTTGGTGAAATTTGATCCGTTGACAAGGACAGTTACTGCTCTGCAGTCCATGTGGGTGAAGTTAATGCTCTAGGGTAATTATGGAATTTAGATTATGAAATGTATAATGTGGATGCAATTAATTTGCTTTCTTAAACATTATGTTTTTGAAAATGGGACTTAGTTGGATGGAGTACCTTCCAGTTGATGGGAATCAGTTGACCAAAATATCTTGTGCTTTCTCACAGGCCTCATGGAGATCCTCAAATGATACGATTCGGTGCACATCTAGTGCTTGTGCTTAGATATTTACTTGCTGAGGAAATGAAGGATTCCTTCAGAGACAAAATTCTGAGTGTTGGTGATCACATTCTGCACATGTAAGTAATTTTATGTCAAGTTCTTTCACTTTTCTCTCTCTCTAATAATAATATTAGAGAGCAAAGAGTGAAAGAAATTGACATGAAATTAAAGATGGCCACTCTGTCTAGAAGATTGCCTAAGCTTTCCTTCTTATTGTATGACTTTCTAGTCCATAAAACATAATTTGCAGTATATATAGGAGCTGATAATTCAATGTATTGAATGAAAATTTGCTTCACTATTCATTGATTAAATTGGAAAATATTAGGTATGCACTGTTTCTCTTTTCAAAGGAGCATGAAGAGTTGGTGGGCATATATGCTTCTCAGCTTGCACGTCACCGTTGTATTGACCTCTTTGTGCACATGATGGAACTTAGGCTGCACAGCAGGTATCCTTGATTCTGTCCTTCCTGCTACCTTTTTTTTACAATAATCATGTGTCCGTGTCTGATTGAGGATCTGGATTGATTGCAAATTACAATTCAGGCATTATTTGGCTAAGTTGTAATCATTTTTATTTATGTGATTGTAATCTCTGTATTTGTTGCATGTTCGATGATGATTTTTCTCAAGTGAACTACTTTGGTTGTTTGCTGAGAAGTACAATTATATCTTGTCTGAGGATCATAGTGAACATGTAATATGACATGGAAGTTGACAAGTATGAACTAAATGCTTTGATAGGTCATTTATCTAGGAAGCATCAACATATATCTTATTATTTTTTCAACATTCTTAGATAAAGAATTCATTCAGAGGGAAAAGAAGAACAAAGATTGAGGGTCAGTAATCCTTCTAAAGCAGAAAAAATAACAATCAATGAAGAGCATCCAGTCAAAACAGCAAACCAGTCCCTTTGCATAATGGTAAAGAAAACCACTTAAATAAGGCCATGAGGTGAAACCCCCAAAGAGCTAAAAAAAAAAGCCTGTTCCATAAAATAGGTGAAGTGAAAAAATGCTGAGTATAAACTATGGCATTACGCACCATGCAAATGCTCCAAACACCATCCAAAAGAGCACAATTCCAAAGCACCTTTTCCCCGTTTACCCCCAAAGCCTTGAATGTCTTTTGCATCAATATATATTACACTCGTAAAATGTCGATATGTAACTCTTATGATGTTTCTTTAATTCAACAGCATACATGTCAAATACAAGATATTTCTTTCTGCTATGGAGTATTTACCATTTTCTTCTGCGGATGATTCGACGGGCAATTTTGAAGACATTATTGAGAGGTATGTAGGCTTTTTATTTAGAATCATTGAAAAAATCAGAAAAATGTTCATGTACGTATGAAGCGTATATATTTCATAATGAATCTATTTGAAACAGAATTTTGTTGAGATCTCGAGATATCAAGGTTGTCAAATATGATAACCTGTCAGATGTTGCAGAACAGCACAGACTGCAGAGTCTTCAAAAAGCTAAAGTCATCCAGTGGCTTTGCTTTACACCACCATCCACAATTGCTAATGTCAAAGATGTTAGTAAAAAACTTCTTCTCCGTGCATTGGTACATAGGTAAGTGATGCATTATATTATATGCCCTCTGTGCTTGGGAAAGTGAAATCAATGAATGTGATGATACCTGGGAATTGTGTTTGACCTTTCACCCCCTACTTATTGTATAAATGTTTTCCATTTCTTGTCATTATGGATAATGCCTTTTCTCATTTTGTATTTGACATTTTGAAATATGAATTTTTGAATTTCCTAGGTCTAACTAAGAACCTGATCTTTCCAGTACTCCTGTTGGCTGTTAGTGCACATATTTTTGACTTCACTGAAAATTTAATGCTTCTCTGGCCTTTTGCTCTTGCAGTTTTATTTTGTCCCTACTTCTGAATTTTAACTTCTTAACTTCTGTCTCTCTCTTTTTCATGTAGCAATATACTCTTCAGGGAGTTTGCTTTGATTTCTATGTGGAGAGTACCGGCAATGCCCATAGGTGCCCACACAGCACTTGGTTTTCTTGCCGGACCCTTGAAACAGCTTTCAGAAACTCTTGACACCTCTGAGGATTATAATGTTTTTGAGGATCTGAGAGAGTTCCAAGACTGGGTATGCTGCTTTACACTTGCCCGATTTAGTTATTGCACCTCAGTCACATCATTTCTGGCTTGACAATTGCGCTTAATATTTATGTTTACTTTGCATTTAACTAGCGTGAGTATTACTCCTGTGATGCAACCTACCGCAATTGGCTCAAAATTGAATTAGAGAATGCAGAAGTTCCTGTCTCTGAACTGTCACTAGAGGAAAAGGAAAGGGCCATTTCAACAGCCAAGGAAACACTGAATGCATCTCTTTCACTGCTTGAAAGTGAGTGTAGTTGACAACATTATGAAAAAACCATGCTGTTAGGAAAATGTCCAAATATTCTAGCAACACATTAATTGTGAAACTTTTAATTGTGTTTTTGAAAATGAGTTATTACATTGACATTTTAGCTATTGACATATTTGTGATTCACCTTTATGTAGGAAAAGAAACACCTTGGTTGGCTTCTATTGATCATATCTATGAATCAGCTGAACCTGTTTTCCTTGAACTTCATGCCACTGCAATGCTCTGCCTGCCGTCCGGAGAGTGTTTGTGTCCAGATGCTACCGTATGCACTACACTAATGAGTGCCCTATACTCTTCAGCTGGTGATGAGGTTGTCTTAAGTCGACAACTAATGGTATGTTCAACCATTGAATGCTTAGGCCTGCAAATATGCAAATATTTACTTCAACTATCCATTCATGTTGTATTGTTGAAGAAGGTCTACTTCAATGAAGTTCAGTCCGTAATAGTTCATGACCATCTGGATTTTATGTTTATATCACGTGAATTCCTAATTATGCTTGTCAACTGATTTGAAAGCTAATTTCTATTCATGTACTTAATTATATTTGTATTTTTCACATTGAGTATATAATCAAGTGAAACTGGGAATTTAGGAGTCAGGTCCTGGTCTATTACTAATAGAGTTATGCCTTATAAAATGGGATAATCATCAATCCAACTGTTGAATTATATTTAATTACCATGTTTATCCTTTGTGCTGACTTTGAAGAAAAAAAGGGACATTAATAAGTTTTAATCAAATTGTTAATATTTTATTATACTTGAAGAGTATACTGTTTGTCAAAAGATATAGCAATGGATCGCAAATTGGTTTTGAATAAATATGAAATTTTAATGGCAATATCTGCATGATGAGCGTTCTTAATCTAACTGTGTATAAAATTCATCTTATAAAAAGCTTTTGAGTGGTGAGATTGACTTTATTTTAGGGAAAAATTCGATCTAGGAAATCTTGGCAAATACGAAATTAGGAAGAATTAACGAAAATCAGAAATAATGGTGAATCCATGTTCATAGAATGTCTGTACTCTCTCCTTTCTTACTGAATTATATTATCTAGAACAGTATTTCTAGATGAGCATATAATTTTCTCCTCTCCATTTCACTGCATATTAAACAAGGAAACTCCCTTAAAGAAACCATGCGCAGAACACCAAAAAGGGGCCATAAACTCAACTTTTTCCCCAAAACATATATAAGGTTCAAATAAGACCTTAAACATGTGCGCATTCTCTCCAACCAGATACACCAGTGAGCAGCATAAACCTCACTGCTACAAACTTCCCTTGGATGGCAATATTATTTTGATGATTTCCTTCTATTTCTTTTTAATCTTTTGCATATTTTTCCACATGTTCTAATGAACTCCTTAGTTCTTTTAAAAACCAAAATAAAAAAGGGGAAAGTATGAAAGATAAGTAGAACAAGCTAAGGGGCAGACTTTTCTGTTTATTAGAAGAATGAATGTTATGTTGCTTTAAGAGGGGAGAAAATTGACTAAACAGCAAATAATTCAATTCAAAGATTGTTCGAGTCAGAAATTTAATTTGGCTAATGTGTTTCTAATTGGTCATAACTTAGGCAATTTTGTTATATTGACTGGCTTTGCCAAGCTTACTTTTGATGCATTATTCTCTTACATATCTCATTGTTATGTTCTACTTCGCTTACAATCTATTATGTTGCAGGTGAACGTCTCTGTATCACCGAGGGACAATTATTGCATTGATGTTGTTCTTCGTTGCTTAGCAATTGCCGGTGATGGGCTTGGACCACATGAGCTCAATGATGGTGGTATTCTTGGCACCATTATGGCTGCTGGTTTTAAAGGTAGCAATATGATTGATGTATAGTATGCATGAATTGTAAGTTTGGCTTAGATCAAAATGGGTGGGATGTCAATACAGCAATCCAAGCTTCTCATTTTAGTTGATATGCTACCTCTAGGCTTTTGCTTTCCTTTGGTGTAAAGCACATGGTCTTTTTAAGGGAGTTTCCCTAACAAATATGCAGAGGGATTGGGCTGCTTGCTTTGGTCTTCACATGTTTATGTGTTGGGCGGTGGGGCTTAGCTTGCGGGTTGATACTTTGTTGCTTGTTGCTGTGTATTTGGTTGGAAAGAAAGAGGAGTGATTGAGCGAGAGGAATCCTCTAGTCAAAATCTAAAGCATGGTCTTTTTAAGCAAATTGTTTTCTTCAGCTTCAGTCCATCCTGATAGTGGGATGTAAGGTCTTTCTTTCTATGTTTAGTTGTGGTGTCCTTATTTTAAAGTTTGGTTGGTGCTTTGCGTTTTCACTCTTTTTTTAAACCTCTTAGAGAGCGCCACTCTATGGTCTTTGAACTTGTGTTGTCCTAATAAAACCCCCTCCTAGAATAAGGAGTTAAAATTGTTAGAAATATAAAATCATTCCTCGGTCAGCTCTACTTAAGTTTTTGGAAAGAGTTAGTCATTAACATTGTAAAAGAGTCGTTCTTTGCAAAAAAAATTTCCAATTCCTAACTTGTTCTTTGAATAGAGTCACTTTCCCCCTTGATAAACCTCTTTGGAAATCCAAAGCTCCCTTAAAGGTCAAGTCTTTTATTTGGACTGTGGAGCTTAATAGAATTAATACTAATGACATGTTGTAGGTTCGTAGGCCGCATAAGGTGCTTTCCCTTGATATGCATGTTATGTGTGGTGCCTGTTCAGAATCGGTCCCTCACCTGTTTGTTCAGAATCGGTCCCTCACCTGTTTGTTTAGAATCGGTCCCTCACTTGTTTTTACATTGTTCTGTTGTTGTTTCTCTTTGGAATTCTTTGTTCAACCTTTTTGGAGAATTTTGGGTGTGCCTTAGGTCCTTGGACCAATTTTTGTTGATTAGCTATTATGCCTTTGGTAGAAGTAAAGAGGCTAAATGTCTGTAGCAATGTGCAATCTTCGTTACACTTTGATGTATTTGGTTGGAGCGTAACACATTTTTAAGGAGGTTTTTTTGGGATAAGATTCGACGTTTGACCTCTATTTGGTGTAAAGCACATGGTCTTTTTAAAGGGCTTTTCGTAACAAATATGACCAGGGATTGGGCAGCTTTGCTCTTTTGATATTTCCCTTTTTCTCTGTTGTCTTGTGTCTTGCTCTTTTGTCATTGAGGATTCCTTATCCTCCAATCCTTTTCTAACTCTTTCTCTTCGTCTCAATGAAGTTCTTTTTCTATTCAGGAAAAAAAAAAAGTAACATGGTATTAGAGCCTCTATGACTAAGTGATTAGGAGTTTGATCCTTATCGCTTCCATTCTTTCTTCGTTACTAAATTAAATCTTAGCACAAGGTATGGTGGGCCTGTGCTTTCTTGGTGTTTCAAGCCTAAAATACTGTTGTGTGAAGGGGCATATTAGAAATATTAAATCATTCTTGGGCCTACTTGTAACAACTTAAGTTTTTGGGATGAGTTGGTTGTTGACAGAACTTTCAGCTAGGGAAAATGTGTTTTCTAATTTGAAATGTATTGGTGGAAGATTACTATTATATTTGTTTTCTTCCATAGAAGGATAGCTTATATAATTTTGAGCTGGAGTTACTATGAGAGACCTGTATGACAAACGAGTAGAAGACCCACTAAGTAAATTTATTTCCTGTTGCAGGTGAGCTTCCTCGGTTTCAAGCTGGAGTTACAATGGAAATATCCCGATTGGATGCTTGGTATTCTGACAAAGATGGCACCTTAGAGTGCCCGGCAACATACATTGTGAAAGGTCTTTGTCATAGGTGCTGTCTCCCAGAAGTCATTCTTCGTTGCATGCAAGTAAGCCAACAGATGGCATTGACTTATGTTTACGTTTTTTTGGGGAAAATTAAAAAAAAAAAGAATTATTGATTGAAAAAAAAATTCAATTTAAGAACATTTAACCTGTCCAGTAGTTAATTAATCAATAAGTGTCTAATCATTAACCACTTTTTGGACATCGGAAATTAGTTGAGTGTTTAATTGTTCTTACACTGAATATTTTTACCAAGAATTTTTTTTGTTTGTTTGTAATTTCCCCCTTTTCCTGCAATGTCCACGGATTTTTAATGTGCTATTTTTGTCTCATCTACAGGTTTCTGTTTCTCTCATGGGATCAGGAGTCCTGCCAGATTGCCACGATAAATTGATTGAACTGGTTGGCAGCCCCGAAACTCACTTTCTTCACTTGTTTAGTCAACAACAACTGCAGGCGAGTTAATAATTTCTTGTTCTCAAAGAAACATATTAGAGGCTCCTTGCTTAAACATCGCTCTTTGTATATTAGTCTGTTTTATGACTTTCTGCTTCATCTATAATTCAATTTACAGTTCAAGGAGTTATGACTCCCTTGCTGTATTCTTATCATTATTGGCTTCACTGTTCTCAAAAACATTGTAGACCAACACAGACCCCGACACACAGGAATGACCGAGAGAGACAGACTGGAATTACCTGTGCCATTTTCAGTTGTTTTTTTCGTTACTGAGACACCCTTTGTGATATTTTGTCTTTTAATTGACTTCATTATCACAAGGTGCAATTTTATTTTATTTTTTGTTTAGGAATAGCAGCACAACACCTAGTTATCCATATTTCTCAATTTAAGTATGCAGTGATTGAGCCCCTGGGTTCTGCAAGAAAAAATATTGGAGGGAATGTGCATGTTAGTTGGCAACCAAAAATAACTCTACCTTGTAGTTGTGCGACAATGGAACTTGTAGTGCTTATTTTATCAATTTGGGGCCAGATTCAAATCCCACTGACTAGATGTTTGCTTTCCATGTGTAGGAATTTTTATTGTTTGAGCGAGAATACTCAATCTACAAAATGGAGCTTACAGAGGAATGACTATTGCCGCTTGAGCAGAACTTGATCCGGTGCTTCTCTGGAGCTGAAGTTTTGAAAGGATGAAATGCCTTGAAAATGCTTACATCTTATTTTTTATTTAGTTATTCTTATTTTGCTTCTAGTAGAAAAAGAGGGCGGGTGAGAGTGCTTTGTGCTTATTGCTCAAGGCATGTGTCTTGTGAAATTTATTAATACGTTTTTCTTTAAAAAAAGCTTTCCCTTGTCTGTATATAATTTTGTCCTATTTAAATCAGATTTTAATCAATCGGTATGGTACGTCTTCATTCTGTGCTTGGTTTTCTCCTTCCCTCATATACAATGTGCAACCCAATAATGCATGAATGTCATTGATTCTTTTCAGCATATACACCTAAAAATACATTGATGTTAGTTCTATATGTGAATTGATATCCAAAAAATGTTATTAATCGATGGGTTTCGATATGTAAATTAATTTTGCAGACCTGAAATAACTTTTTAATGGATGTACTTTTCAAATGGATTGTTTGGGTGTTTGCAAGGATGGACATGCCAATTTCAATTAAAATCCATAAAATTATCCAGCCCAACGACCTTACACGAAGTTGGGCTTTATTTATTATTGGGTGGCCTTGGGTAGCCCAGTAGGTCACCTTTTGCTTGACATGCCAATTTCAAGGATGGATCATTGAGGCCAGGCTGGATTTGGCTGGCTCCTGTGTTTCCTCTAAATAACTACTGCAATCCTTTCCATTATGTACCATTTATACATCCGTAGATATATTATACATATTTACAATTTTTATATTTGCCACTAAAATTATCTGGGTATATGGCATTTTTCTAGTAATGCCTATAACATTCTAAATTCTATAATATATAATCTATAATCTAGAATATGTTTGTTGATACAACATATATGATTTGATAAAATAAAAAAGTAATAGTAAAACAAAATTATCCCTTTATATGAAAATAAAATAAATCCACCCTACATTATTATATTATTTATTTTACCCATTTTATTTTATATTGTATTAGCATCATATTGACACCAATTAAGATTATTTTTCATTTTATTAATAAAGAAATAATTATTTCTCACCACTTTGACATGTCATTTTTTAAATATTAATATATTGTGCAAGTGATTACATAATAATTAAATCCAAGTTTTCATATTATAAAGAATAAAAAAAATTAAAAAGCATATGGGCATGAGAAATGCTATCCTTGATGGAATGAGAAAAAATTAGAGACAAATACTACTAAATCAATTTTAATGTTGATTTTTTTTAATCACTAAATGGTATCTTCAAATGTCCCATCTCTCCTCACCATTTTTCTAATTTTTCTTAAATTTTATTAATTTTCATATTCCTTTTTATTATGTACGAAGATAGTATTTTTCTTCTATTTCAAAGAAAGTAGAAGATATAGCCTTACTGTATAAAAAAGAAAGAAAGAAAAAGATATACACTAAATTAAATATATAACTAATTATCTTACTCATACATTGCACATGTTATTTTATATATGTTAATTTTATGAAATATTTTTTAATAAATTCTTTAAAATATAAATAAAGAGAATGTTGAAAATTAATTTCAATTTTGCTATATGATATCACCATTACTTGAATATTTTTTTTCTTACCAATACTTATTCCCTTTGCATTTATTCATATTATTAAATGCCTCTCAAGAAAATTTTATTATATAATAATAATAATAATAATAATAATAATAATATAAACATAGATATGTTATCCCTATATCATATGCATTTAATGATATTATTAATGGTTACTCAAGATAATTTTATTGATTAAATTAAATTAAATATTTAACGAAAGAAATTAAATTTTAATATTTAGTGTCACTTGAATTAGGAGTGTTAACATGTACGAGAAACGGTAAGGAAAAAAGAAAAACCTTAAAACAAAAAATAAAATTATCAATAAAGTAGAAAACAGAAAAGTGCTTCTTCCCTTGGGAGGCCAAGAGAAAATTGAAGGCAAACAAACAGGGCGTAAAGTGGAAGAACATGTTAACATCATACATAACATGTTTTGGGACACTCGCGGTCCGATGATGTCAGTGATGGTTCCAACTCCTACATAAAAGATCAACCTTCTTCAGCTGTCCCCGCGTCTCTCTCTCTCTCTCTCCCTCTCTCTTTCTCTTCTTCTTGTTTTCTGTTAATTCCTTCCTACTTCCCAATTAGGGTTTTCTTTTTCTTTTTCTTTTTTGTTTTCCCAATTCCATTACGAAACGAAGAGGATCACGTCCACCATGGGCGTCTCCTTCAAGGTGTCAAAGACTGGCACTAGGTTTCGCCCCAAACCCCTTCCCCTTCAATCCCAACCTTCCGAGTCTACCTCTCGTCTCGCCTCCAAGCCCCAGGTAAGATGTCCAATTCAACTAATTCACCTGAAATTGGAGAGAACATGACAAATTGAATTTGGGTCTTGCTTTTTGACTTCAAAAGCTTGTAACTTTGCTGTTATATGCACGATGTTGCCGTTTGACAGTTTTTTTTTTTCTTTCTAGCTTTTCTTTCTTTCTGTTTTTGGTATTGTTCAATATTTTGGTATTTAAATTACTTTTCTTGTTTGCTTTAAATATCCTTTTAATACAGAGTGATCTTGTTGAGGCTGGTGAAAACATTGGTCGGGTGCCCAATTCATCTATTTCATCTGGACCTCTTTCATTACCAGGTCAGTCATTAAAGTACATTGGCCACCTAACTTGTGTATAAATAAATCTTGAGTGTTGTAGTGCTTGCTTGTTTTGACAGAGAGTGAAGCTTCTTTCACGTTGAACCTGTTCCCAGATGGTTATTCTATTGGAAAAGCCTTTGAGGTTTGTTGAAACAACTGTTAATATTTTGCTAAAGTTGATGAAATTACCCAAAATAAAGCTCCACCTTATATGTTTCTTTTTAAGTTATGTAATTTATGAATTTGCAGAATGAGACAGCAAGTCAGTTGACATATCAAGATTTTTCAAAGTTGTTACATCCATATGATAGGTCATCTGAAAGCCTTTTCTTGGTAAGTCTCTTTGTATTCTTTAATTTTCTTGTTCTTTCAGTTTTAAATTTTACTTTCTAAAGGCTTACGATTGTCAAGTGGGGCATTCAACACTTTCTACATTTATAAAAAGCATTGCTGTATGTATGTATGAAATGTCTCGTACTAAGCTTTTAAGTTGCTGGCTTGGTTCAATTAATTCTAAAAGACTGGCATAATTGAGCTTCATAATATGAGTTGAGTGCCACTGGATTTGAGCCACTTGTTTTCACCTTCTGTACCCTGTGTACCTGGAAGTTGGAAATAGAAATAGGGCCAGAAACTATGCTTTTGTCTGGGCGCTTTCCTTGGGTTGCTTTAAATTCCTTGTCATATGTATCGTCTTACTCTCTTAATCTTGTTATACTTTTTGGTTTGTCTACTTACATTAAGCATTTCATGTACTTACCTTCCTATTTCTTTGTAACCATGTATTTGGAGGCCATTGAGTCAGGCCACTTGCCTGGGGATATTCTGGATGATATACCTGCCAAGTATGTTGATGGAGCACTTATATGTGAGGTGAGCCATATTCATTTTTGGTATGCTTTGTTTTTAAATGTTTAAATTTCCTTATGTAAAATTATTCAAGGGTACAAAAGTTTTCTTCTTGGCTTTAGTTTGGCGTACAATGTTTACTTTTCACAGAGAAGTACCAGTGATTAATATTCCATGTGCCTGGGGAGCTCTTTCATATTGACATGTCCTCTTTCTGTTTTCTTTCTTTTGATTGAGGAGAGCTTCTTATGCATTCCATGTCCTAGCAAGTTGCTTCTTCTTCTACTACTTTTTTATTTTTTTCATATGAAAGAGAAAAGTTCCGGAGGTACTAAGGATTTTATTATTGGAGGTGAACATATAAATATGCAAATCCTTTCCAAGCTATCAAATGGATACAAAAAAACTGGATTACTTGATTTTTTATTATGGTGGTGGTGGTAGATTTGCTAAATCTTAATCTCATCTGACTTTACTGAAAAAAGTATTTGTATTACACAAATTAGTAACTGACAAACAATGTTTAAAAATTGACAGTCAACCATATTGCTTTTAAGTTTCAGTCTTTAAAAGTTGAGCCCTTGGCATTTTGCCAAACTATTTTTGGCAATATCGTGGCCCTGGAATCCTGTATTCCAGGTTGACATCTTTTAAAAATTAAAACCTGAAAACAACCCAAAAATGAGACAGAAAATGATGTAGAGGAGAGCCCACTCCTAAAAGCGAGGCTGTTAAGAGGGGGAGAGCCTCTACTTTAAATGGGAGTTCCATGTCTCACACCCAACTGATTAGGGACTCAAGCTTCTGCACCAATCCTGTTGGGTTAGAAAGAGTGGTCCATCCACACTGGGGGGCAGACAAACCGGGCTCTGATGCCACTTGATGTAAAGGGAAGCCCACTCCTAAAAGCCTGGCTGTTAATAGGGGAGAGCCTGTACTTTAAATGGGAGTTCCGTGTCTCGCACCCAGCCAATATGGGACTCATGCTCCTATGTCAGAAAAATAAGAAATTGAAAATGCAACACGTCACAGTTGTGCTTGCTTGCTGGTAGCACTCTTTTTTATCTTTTTCTGTCATTATTTAAGAAAAAGCTTCCATGGGTAGAATTAAAGTGCCTGTGGAAAGGCATGGTTTATTTATGAGGCAGGTGAGTTTCACTACTACACACAAGGACACGGCACAATTTGCTGCCATGTGATTTAGTAAGAAATTTTTTCTTAACTTTGGGTATAAGTAGCATTTTCCAAATGTTATGACCATTTAATATACTTTTAATGGTGCATACTGTTTTATAAGATTGAGCTTTGTATTGATTCTGTAACTTTACAGGTGCGTGATTATCGAAGATGCTCTTTTGAAAAGGGGTCTGGTGTTGTGTCTACTGACAGTTCCCCTACTGTTAATAAAGTATGCCTCAAGATGTCATTGGAGAATATTGTGAAGGATATCCCATTGATCACTGATAATTCTTGGACATATGGTGATCTAATGGTGAGTATGATCTACCATCGATGAATGACCAATTCCTATAATTTTATCATTTCTCGGGTATTATTAATGTCACTTATCTATATTCACATTGATGGTAGGAAGTCGAATCCAAGATACTGAAAGCATTACAACCAAAACTTCATCTAGATCCTACTCCCAAGTTAGATCGGCTGTGTGACAGTCCAGTTCCCACAAAGGTATAAATAAGCTAGATTCTCCCTTGATGAACTTATTGTTTGTCGGTATGCTTCTTAATCATGTTGAACTTCATGTTGCAGCTCAATTTAAGTCTGAGTAATTTGCGGAGAAAGCGATTAAGGCATATGCCAGAGTTTGCTGGTACTTCTAGTAATAAAATCCATGGGAAGAAAGTTTGCATAGATAGAGTGCCAGAAAGCTCAACTAGTAGGTTGGGCGATTCAGGAATCGTTGCCTCTAATGCTATTGTACAGCAGACCCATGAAAATCCGGCAATGCAGAATGTTAGTCCAAGCACTCCCATGGCCTTGAGACCTAAGAGTTTTTTACCTGATTCCTCTGTCTCAGGCTTTTCTTTGATGTCCCATCAATCAAGGTATCCAATGGCAGCTGGAAGTCCAAGAAGCTTGCAGGAGCATGGATCAGTTTCTGCTATTAATGCATCAGGGGCTTCTCCTGCTTCACAAGATGTCATGATTTCATATGCTGATAATGCAAACTCAAGTGCCTATCTTCATTCAAAAAGGGAGAATCAAGACGGACAAACATCACCTTTATCCAATCTTGCAAAAAGAATGAGGCCTGCTTCTGCGGGTGTTGATGCAATGCAACAGCAGCAAATAGGCTCACATGTTGATGCTCTTCAAGGATCGGATATGAATTGGCAGAATACACTATTACAACAACAAGCAATGGCCAGAGGAATTCAGTATGCAAGTGGTGGCAGTCAGAAGTTCTCCCAGCAGGTTTTTGAAGGGGGGCTGAATCAAGACACTGGGGCTGTTCAGTTTGCTTCTGGTCAGCAGGGTATGAGATTTGTTGCCAAGGAAGAACAGTTTGAAATGGAAAAATTAGATAGCGCAGAGATAAACCGGAATAAAAGTGAAGTTCTGATGGAAATGGAGACAAGCAATTTAGACCCTCAACAATCACGACTTCAGCAAAGGTTGCCACAGCATGCATTCATGACACCTAATTTCCCTCAGACAACCTGGAATAATATGGGTCAGCATATGGAGAAAGATGCAAAAAAAGAGGACCAGCTTCAGAAAAGGAAATCAGTACAGAGTCCTCGCTTATCTACTGGTGCATTAGCTCACTCCCCATTATCTTCAAAATCAGGGGAATTTTCCAATGGTTCAGTTGGACCAAGTTTTGGACCAGCTTCAATGACTACTGCATCTGGGGCCTCACAAAAAGAGAAGACAGCAATGGCCTCAGTTCTTGCTGCTGTTGGGACTCCATCTTTGACTTCTAGTGCTAATGATTCTACACTAAGGCAACACCAGGCACAAGTAGCTGCAAAACGGAGATCTCATTCCCTTCCCAAGACCCCAGCAATGAGTGGAGTTGGTTCTCCCGCTAGTGTTGGTAATGGTGGTGTCCTATTAAATGCAAATAGTCCCTCAGTTGGGACCTCAGCTTTGGTTGATCAGAGTCCTCAAACTATGCTTGAAAGGTTCTCAAAAATTGAAATGGTGACAATGAGGTATATTATTCAAGTTTGAATGCATCACAAAATCTTTTTTCATAATCCTATGTTTCTGATCTTCCACAGACAACTTTTTTTCAATATATAAGTATGCTGTGGTGGTGATGGAAGGCTTCGATTAGCATTTTAATCAGACATTATTTCTCCACATCCTTATTAAGATTGAAGATCAGAAGGGATTTAGTGTCTGCAAGTTATAATTTTAAATTTTCTTTAATCTGATTTAATTTTACCTGCTAGCCTGCCGCTTCCACTTTTGATACGAAGTGGAAGTGTCAGGTTATAATGTTTTGAAATTTCATGGAGTCTTCTGTTCTGACATATAACATACGGACTTCTGTCAGGCATCAACTTAACTTCAAGAAGAACAAGGTTGATGATTATCCCATAAGAAAGCAGAATACATATTTACCGCAGCCTTTAGCGACCTATCTCGCTAATGCAAGTAATAATGAGGGATTGAAAGATGAGACAAGTTCTTTGTCAAAGTCGCTCATAGGTGGTAGTATGAATGTGTGCAAAATGAGAGTCCTAAGTTTCTTGTTGCCTGAGCGTATAGTTCAAGGTTTGTTGAAATTTTTGGTCAGTCTCTTGTTCTTGGTAATATTTAGTTCATTCTCTTCCATGTCTGAAATTCCATTTTCTTCTACAGGAAATGTTGTTTCTGTAGTGTCCAAATTGCGAACTAGGATGTTAATGTCTGAGAAGCCATCTGATGGTACTGTGGCTATGCATTATGGGGACATTGATGATGGTGATTTTGTAGCTGCAGAGGATCATCTCCCCACGTTACCCAATACTGTAAGTCTCATGGTAGACTTATAATACTTTAAGGATTTACATCTGAAGTCTGAGAAGCCATTCAAACATTCATTTTCCATCTATATTTATCATAGGTTCTCTTCCTTCTTGTCGCCCTTTCAGATTTTGTGGCTTTGAGACCCTTGTGGGGGATCCTATTCCATTTTATCCCTTTGCTACTTTTCCTTTAATTTCTTCCATGTATAATATGACCATAATGTTACTACCATCTATCATCATTGATTTTCACTCCCCCAGCACACTTGTCTTGTTTATCTTCTGTAGCCTCCATTCTGTCCTAAGGCACAACTGTATTCCCTATTGTTATTTAGGAAAGATAATTCCTTATTTCCTTAGCATTAACTTGACTAAATCGCTATTAAAGGTAATGGACTATGAAAATTATAGTAGCACAAACATTTGAATTTCCTGCCATTCAATATAAGGGTGTTTCTGCAAGTTTATTGCTTTGACTTATGTAACCAATTTGTGAATCAGCATTTTGCGGATTTGCTTGCGAAACAGTTCTGTTCACAGGTATGTTTCTCTATCTGAGCTGGAACCATATGAAGAACAAGTCTTTGTCAATTTGTTTTTAAATAGTTTAATCTGCCTAGTGTAGATGTTACGTGAAGGATATGTGAGGGAAGATGACCGAATCCAACTCAAACCAAGCCGGGTAAACCTTCCATCGGGCAGTCAATCTGGTATACCAACGAATAATACTGTAGTTGAAATGCAGCAATATGGAGAACCAATTCTTGGTCAGTCGTCCAGTGAAGTTGCAAGACCAGCTAGTAGCAGTAATGCATCTCTAAACTTATCTCAGAATCTTGTAGCAAACCCAAGGATGTTGCCACCTGGAAACCCTCAGGCCTTACAGATGTCCCAAGGACTTCTCTCTGGTGTTTCAATGGCTCCAAGGCCACAGCAACTGGACTCACAACAAGCAGTACAGCAACAACAACAGCAGCAGCAGCAGCAACAGCAGCTGCAACAAAATCAACACACACTCATTCAACAGCAGAATCCCCAGTTTCAGAGATCTATGATGCTTGGGACCAATCCCAATCCGCTTTCACACTTAAACACAGTTGGGCAGAACTCCAACATGCAGTTGGGTAATCACATGGGCAACAAGCCTTCACCTCTCCAGATTCAAATGTTACAGCAGCAGCAGCAGCAGCAACAGCACCAGCAACAACAGCCACAGATGCAAAGGAAAATGATGATGGGACTTGGAACAGCTGTGGGTATGAGTAACTTGAGAAATAGCATAGTTGGGCTTGGACCCATGGGCAGTCCTATGGGAATGGGAGCTGCAAGGGGAATAGGAGGAACTGGAATCTCAGCACCAATGACATCTATTTCTGGCATGGGAAATATGGGTCCGAACCCAATGAATCTTAGCCAGGCTTCAAATATTACTAATGCAATAAGCCAACAATTTAGGTCTGGAACGATAACTTCAACACAGGCTGAATTTTTGGCATCAAAGTTTAGAATGGCTCAGAATCGTGGAAGCATGTTAGGGTCGCCCCAGTCTAGCATAGCTGGCATCTCGGGGGCCAGACACCCTGGCTCTGCTAGTCTTTCAATGTTGGGTCAGACCTTGAGTAGGGCTAATATGAGTACACTGCAGCGAGCAATTGGACCTATGGGTCCACCAAAGCTAATGGCGGGGATGAATCTTTACATGAACCAGCAGCAACATCAACAACCACAACAACAGCAGCAACACCAACAGCAGTTGCAGTTACAACAGCAACATCAGCATTTACAGCAGCAGCAAGAAACAACTTCACAATTGCAAGCAGTTGTTTCACCCCCGCAGGTGGGCTCACCATCTACAATGGGAGTTCTACCATTGAACCAACAAACACAACAGCAGCAAACAAGCCCACAGCCAATGAGTCAACGAACTCCATTGAGCCCACAGCAGATGAGCTCAGGGGCAATCCATGCCATGAGTGCCGGCAACCCTGAAGCTTGTCCAGCGAGTCCACAGTTGAGCTCTCAGACCCTAGGGTCTGTTAGTAGTATCACAAACTCCCCTATGGACATGCAAGGTGGAAACAAGGGTAATGCACAATGAAGTTATAAAGCCTCAAAGGTCCATATCAGTGACCCGGCCACCTAAGTAGATTAAGCAAATGGAGTTGAATAGATTAAGCATGCACAATGAAGCTATAAAATGACCGAGTCACATGGGATGAGATGAGAAAATTATTTACATCTAAATAAACATGGAGCATATTGTGTACTGGTGGGGACCTAATATGCTGGTAGCTGTATCTTTAGAAGGAATGACATATATTGTGTCAATTGTAAATAGTTTCTTGTTTTCCTCTGCACTCATTGAAGCTGATTAATTAACCTTTCGGTAAAGGGAATAGAAGGCATGTATTAACATTTAGGTGCATACCTAGCAAGCCGTTCAAATCACAGGTGAGGTCAGGCTGAGATCATAGGTGTATTTAGGCAATTACACCACAAAATCGTGTATAAAAGAGACAAACAGATAGATCCCCTTTAAAACAAAAATTGCATTTTTAATTCCCCAACATCATTGGGAGTTTATGTAATCCTTTACAGACGAATGATGTCTTTCCCTCAAATCATGTAAAAATTTGCAGTTATCCCCAAAATAGCACCTCCCACGGGCATAATACCTACACGGCTGTTTTTGCTTATAGCTTTCTCTGTTGGTCATCACCGGAGGAAAGTGGTTTTCTCTGCTGGTCATCACTGGAAGAAAGTGATTTGCATTTGCCAAAGGCTTTACATGATGAGTACGCACTGTAAATCCGTTTGTCTCAGTAGGGCAAGAATATTTCTCAATAGTGGTTCCTTTTTCTCTCCTGATATGATCAATATCGAAAGTACCCCTACAATCAACTGAGCGCTTAAAAGCTTGGTGATTATGTCTATGGTGAACAGGAAATGATGTTTTCCCCGAATGTGCCACGCCTTTAGAATCAACAGACTTGCCACACTGTTGAGTTGCAGTTGCTGCTTTTTTTACAATAGCAGATGAACCAAATAGTTGAATTTGAGATGATGCTTTTCTCGTATTGGCAGATAAACCTGAATTTTGAGATGGCAATGCTGGCTTTTCTGGATTAATAATGGATATGACTGATTCTTGAGGTTGATATTGTGACATTGTCAAGCGTGAATGTGACTGACAGTGGTTCCTTACTGGATCCTTTTTGGAGACCCTGAATATGAGTAGAATGCAGAAGTAAATGAAATTATTTTGTGAACATAAACAGAGTTAGTACTGATATAAGACAATCAAGATACTTTAAACCCAAAATCGTTTGAAGTACCTATTTTCCATAATTGCTTTTCTTTTCTCCTTTTCTTGTATCCTTGCTTCTCTATCTGCCCTAGCAACAGATCCTCTTGAGTGTTTTTCCATCAATATTTTATGCCTTTTCCCTTCATCCTCCCATTTCTGAAATTACACGGACATTATCAACATCAAATGAACATGTAAAAAACAATTGATGGTAGAAGAAGGAATGCTGCCAAATTAGGGACCTGTCTCAAAGTCTTCAACCTATAAAGGTTTCGACCCTTAATTAGTAGGGGGTGAAGGGGAGGGAGAGGCTTTTCTCCCTTGCTCCAGAGTACTTCAATCTGTATCAGAACAGGAAAAAATAGATGCATGTTGTTACTGGAAGAAAGAGCAAATAATTCAAAGATAGCCTACTTGCGTGTGATTTAATAAATTATACTGCCATCCAAGACATCTAATCCGCATCTTTATTGGGATATAACAAAAAGATCCTTTTAGAAAATGGAGGCCATAGCTCCAAAGATTTTGTGAACCTTGGTGCACTAGCAACTGATACACTTTTTATATAGTAATAGCATACTCTCTAAGAGAACTATATAAAGCTTATTCTCACCGTAAATGTATGCTGTTGCTTGGCAGCACCATAGCTTTGCTTGGCAGCACCATACACTATTTATATAATAATAGCATACTCTCTAAGAGAACTATATAAAGCTTATTCTCACCGTAAATGTATGCTGTTGCTTGGCAGCACCATAGCTTTCTTTCACTATGCGGCCTGCAACAATCCTTTTACCACAAGGTGGACCACTGGCACTCCTGGATGCTATGTTGAACCTGAGAAAACCATTTCTGATAAGGAAACTGGAAGAAGATGGCAGTTATTGTATCAAGGATCTTCACCAACATCATTAATTTCTCCTTATGAAGTCTCATTAATTTCTCCTTATGAAGTCAGCCATCCACTGGACAATATATTCACTGGCATATACACTAGTAAGCATCACAACGCTATGTATGTCAAGCTTCCTGAGAATGTGTATGTGTCATTTACAAAAAAAATTCCGCTTATAAAATGTAGCAAGGTGAAATCTCCACCATCTATCATGCACTGAGATAGACAACATTAAAAAAAAAAAAAAAAAACTTACATTTCATAAACATTTTGCTCAAACAAAACTACATCACCAGTGCATGCATCACCTGCATGAAAAAATTGAGGTTCTGAAGCCTGAGATAAAAAATACATTCAAGGCCTACAGAATTTGAGAGACATGAGTCTGACCAACAAACACAGATGATAGTGATTACAAGTCTCGTGGATATAGTGCATTATAGAAATTATTAAAACAAATAATGATGGAAACCAGAGTTGTAAATATTATAAACAAGTAAAAAGAAAATATATTCAGTTATCTTAAAATTAGAGATGGTGGTGAATGCTAAACAGATATTTGTAAAACAAATTACTTAATTAAAAGTTTGTCTTATGAACAAAAAAAAAAAAAAATACTAGGGGAGTGGGACACTGGACTCTGAATATTGGTGTTGGTTAGTTGCATTATAGATTATAATGTTAAACAAAATACCAGTAGAGAAGGAATTCAACGAAGCAGTTCACATATTATGTTAACCTGAACAAGTCATTTTATAATTTTAGAAATGCTAGCCTACATTTAAATCAAGAAATTTAAAAATTCATAAGCACTCACTCAAAGATCTGTACCTTTACAATTCAATACAAAGCTAGACGGCGGGTACTTTTTCTCCCCTCCACCATTTATAATCCTGGAAACCTCACAATAATCAGAGATTCTTGTATATAAAATAACTAGTTCTTGTATATATAAAATGATAATTACTCAAGATGCTCCTTTATGCGCTGAATGAGTGTGTCCTTATTTCCAGTTAACCTCAGACCATTCTTCCTCAAATACAACTTGCAATCATCCACTTTCAATTTCTCTACCAGTCCCGCTGCCAACCAAAACCAATGAGATGAGAGACATACGAAACCCTAAAAACAATAAAAAGTAAAAACCCATATCATGTTTTATATCTGATTGAAACAAAGAGTAGCTAAAGCTTCCACCTTTCATTTCCCTCTTCACTCTAAACCCAAAAAGAATAGGAATCAAGTGGCAAGGAAACTAACCTTTGATGATTTTATGGACTTTCTCAAGATTCTCCTCATCTTCTTCATCAAGACTCGCCTCTGTCACTTCTGGGTCTGTCTCAGTACAATCAACAACGCTGCAAACACACACCAAATTACCAAACAATAAGACTTAAAAATCCCATCTTGAATAATGGGGTCAAATGGGATCAGAAGATTACCGCGCCTTTGCCTTGTTCCTGATTGAGAGGTTTGAGAACTTGCTATGGGTTTCTTGGAGCACGTCGTAATCCGAATCGTCCCAATCCGAACCCGGGTCGGATCCTTCAGTTTCGCTGCTGAGTTCCTGCACCTCCATTGATGGCAATGTCGCCTTCTGCTGTTACAATTTGGTGATATATATATATATATATAGAGAGAGAGAATTTATCATTATGAGTTGATGACCGTTGCAAAATCAGGGTTCAAATTTCAAACAGAATAGCCGAAAGTTATTATGTCATGATTTATTCCAATTAAGAAATATTTATTTGTTTATAAAGAAATTTTTAAGTACTTTTAGAAAAAATATACTAATTCAATTAAAACACTATAAAAATTAAATTTATGTGGTTAAATTTATTTTAATATTTTATAATAAAATTTACATCTTTAAATTATTAATTTCAGTTTTATAATACATTTGACTAGAGTTGTTTACATTTGACACTTTGTTGGATTAAGAAAGAAGTAGGAAAGAGAAAAGTAGAATGAAAAAAATAAAAGAGAGGAGAAAATGAGTAAATTTTTAGGTTGTTTGAATTGAGAAAATTAAGAAAAAAATTAAATTTGGTTGTAAATACATATTTGTCTATATTTATTTATTTATAAAACAAGAAGAAGTAAGATATAATAGGTAAGTATAAAAATCAAGGGCATTTCTTCTCCCTTTTTTCCTATTTCAGGGAATAAATGAAAAAGTTATAGAGTCCAACAATTTTTTTCTTCTCTATTTCTCTTTTAACCAAACAAGAGAAATATATCATTTCTCTTCTCTAACTCTCTCTCTCTCGTCTATTTCTCCCCAAACAATAGAAGCTTAATCTTAATATCATTCTAGGTTTTTTTCCCCCCACCGCTTCTTTTCCTCTGCCTGCAATTTTATGTTTCTCCCCAAGTTTTGCATCTTTCCTACTCCCACAGTTTGGCCATTTAAAGAGAAGAGTAACAGCGTTGGAGGAGGCAATCTGGACTGATATGCAATGCAGCAGGTACCGCCAACAAAATCTGCAAGCCACACCAGTGCTGAGAATCCATGTGTTCTTCAGCTTACATTATCATTCGAAATAATGTACGGAAGTGTCATGTCCACCAGCTTAGCTCCTTGCTTGAGACTCTGAGCAAAAGACTAAAGTGTGTGCCTTTAATGAATGATTGGTTTAACTTTTTTTTAAAAAGGTAAATGTTTGAGTATGATTTTGTCAAGTGGAAAGGAATTATGGTGAAGTCTTCCGTTTATTCTGCAAGAATCAGTTGCAGCTCCATGCAATGACA
The DNA here is from genome assembly GCA_023212625.1 of Styphnolobium japonicum. NCBI lineage: Eukaryota > Viridiplantae > Streptophyta > Magnoliopsida > Fabales > Fabaceae > Styphnolobium > Styphnolobium japonicum. The sequence continues at coordinate 2,905,979 of JALBWW010000007.1, read as the reverse complement.
TGATATCAAACTCTTGTCAAATGGCTGGAGAAAACATTATAATCTGAAATTTTTTTTTTTAAGAGATAATCTGACAATTCATTATAAGATAAAACAAATGAATGGTTTTCTTTTTGAGTAATGACACATCCCATGTTCATGGTTCTATCTAAATGATATTGCAATAACTCATGCATTCCTTAATTATTACGGCTAAAGTAAAAAATGATGAACATTTGAACACTAACCCTCTCAGCAACTATGAAGGCCTACTTTCTAGCAATATTGAGTCATCCACTCATTAAAACTAGCAATGCTGTGTCATTATATTTGTAAGTAACAGGTAAAATGTAAAAATGAAATTAAGTCAAGGTTTACCAACCTAAGAACATGCACCACACAGTTCATTATACTACCCATATAAAATGTAATTCTAATTCAACTGGAACTCACATGGGAACAAAATAAAATTTATATTTAACTCATTAACGCAATAATCCAAAAAATAATTGGTAACTGGTAAGAAGAAATGCCTATATGCGTCCCCAATGACATCAAGTTTTCTCATATCTTGTCTCCTTAATATAAAGGTACAAGGTCCCTGTTTCAAAAGGCCTGATCCAGCCATGCTCAGATGTAACAGAGGATAGTCTTTTTTCTAAACCAAATTTTGTCCACAAAAAGTAGATATCATCTCGTGTATAGGTTTCCCCACCGATCTTTGCAAATCTGGATAGTCATGTGAGAAAAGCAAGAAGCCACAGCAGCACAAGCCATGTTTAAAATGTCATATACTATGCTCGTTCACCAAAGCTTATTTTTTACCCAGAAAAGTATGAAGACAACTCCGAAAACAATAGCAACAGGGGCCCACTTCCGAATCAGAGCCTACAACAAAGATTTGATATTTAATAATATATCCACAATGCTGAGTATAGCTAGAATCCAAACATGAGCCAGAAGCTTGAAGGAACTCATCACTTCCTAAGTTAAATCAGCTGCATCAACTTATCATTGAACAATAATAGAAGGTTAACAATCGCTCTTTATATATATATATATATATATATATATATATATATATATATATATAAGAGATCAACTTATACCGGTGTAAGACTCAATCACTCTTACACCACTCAATAACTTTTTATTGAATAATTTTCTCTCACAAAATTCACCATTAGATTGAAAGTTCCTATCATGTGGATCATACATATAAAACTTCACATTCCGAAATTGTTTTGTACTTCATTGATATACATTAAAATTAACGTAATATATACTTTTGAAATATATGAAAATAAAAACTATTTGATTACATTCTTATTGATGTTCAATTTTTTCAAAATTTGACACAAATGATCAATATTATAGATAATAATAGTTCAACGGTTGGATCGATAAAAATTACATTCTATGAAAAGTTATTGAGTGATATAAGTGTGTTAAGTCTTACATCGGTGTCAATTGATCAATCCTCATATATATATATATATATATATATATATATATATAATATTGACTGTTGAATCTTACATGGATGGTCAAGATTAAAAGTTACTTAGAAATCACATAACCACTAAAAGAAGTTACATGACCTTATATTCTAATCTTGATCATACATGCATGATCCAATGGTTAGAATTTGCTTCTCTCACTCTCACAATAAGTCACTTCTCTCAATTAATTTGTCCCATATATATATATATATATATATAATGAGAGATCCATTGACATCGGTATAAGCCAAAATCACTCTTACACCACTCAATAACTTTTTTTTGAATAACTTTTGAACAAAATCATTGTTGGATTGAAAGTTTCTACCATGTAGATTATACATATAAAATTTCATATTAATATGAGATTATTTCATACTTCATTGATATACATAAAAAAATGAACTATTTGATTACATTCTTATTAATGCTTAATTTTTTCAAAATTTGACACAAATGATCAATATGATGAATAGCTATAATTCAACAGTTCAATCGATAAAAATTACATTTTATATAAGGTTATTGCCTGGTGTTAGTGTATCAAGTCTTATACTAGTGTCAATTGATCCATTCCTATATATATATATATATAGGGTGGGGATCCACTTATACCAAGTGTACAAAAAATTATTAAGCGGTATAAGTGTATCAAGACTTACACTTGGTGTAATTGGATCCCCACCCATATATATATATATATATAAGAGATTCCTTTGGTACCCTTTATTTTTATGAAGGTACCAGAGAAACCTCCACACACACACACACACACATATATGTACTACACACACACACTGGAAAACCATTGGAACTTAAGAGATGGTTGGTAAACAGAACATAGGTTTTTGTCTACAATGATCAAATTGGAATAACAGGGAACAAAACCAAATTAACATGCATCAGTGTCCAAAGGAAAAAAGACTACATTGCCCAAATTATTAGATATCATATGCATCATGAAGGAAAACAGAAAATGTCTAACCTGTCGATTTAAATCTCTAGCCTTATCAGCATACATGCGAGATTCTGATGATAAGCGACTGGACATTTGGCTGACCTCTGCATGTTAGAATTTGAAATCAAACATAGAACATAAATTTCATACTTCACAATGAAGTAAAAACAGCAAATATACCAAAACATACACACAGAAATTGAAGCTACATGAGAAGTGGAAATAAGAGGAAAGCATCTATCAGGATAATGGAGGTGGAACTATGAAATTTTAGCAGAAATTTCTGAGAAAAATCTTTAAACAGAACCTCATGTCCCGGTTTAGAAACTAGGAACAGTAGATCACAAGCATTTAAGTCAATGTTGTCAAGATAAAACCAACATCCAAATTGAGAATCATCTTAAGTTCCTTTCATTTAACACCAACTTAGGACAGACTTTGATTGCTTTTTGACTATGGCAGCCTTTCCCAAATTATCATAAGGGTAAAGGCATCTATAGCCTTTAATTGAACATGGTGATTATCTCTAAATTGAAGATCATAGCTGCAAGCTGTGAGATAACTAATAAAGATTTATATCAGAAAAACTGATGTCATACTGTCATAGACAAGTCTAGCAAGACAGAACCTTGGACATTGTTAACTATGGTGTCTTTATCTCTTTTCAAGCCAAGCGTCTAACAAGGCAATCTGATATAAATCTGAACTAAACTTAATTTTCTACTAAGACCAACCAAGCAAGCAGGCAAATGTAAGCCAATCACTCTGAAATACAAAAATAAATGTTAGCAGAGGAAAAACAAAGACCACATTTCAGCTTCAAACCCATGCTTCAATTTTTTTTTCTTTTTATAAATAACTGAATTTTATTGGAAAGATGGCAATTCGGCAAACCCAACTACAGTGGAAGTAATAGTATACATATTAGAGGCCTCAATTTTCATATTCTATTCTAATTATTGAGGCTTGTAACTATAAATTTATGTGTTGCAGCCCAAGCAATCAGCAGATAAAATGCCAAAACTAAAACGATTCAGAAAATACAAGGAATATCTTACGGTCCAACTGTTCACCAACACCAAGAACTTCCTGCACATTTCGAGTCATTATCTGGTGGACTTCATAGAGTTCATCATTCAACTTTGAAATATTGCGCTGAGTATGGGTATCCTGGTAAAGTTTCTTAGTTTTCTGCATAAATGTGTCTTTTAAACATTTAAAAGGGAAAAAAGGGCACATTAAACACCAGAGGAAAAGAGAAAAGTACTATACATAGTATATGACAGTATAGAAACTGATATCTACCAAACTTAATGAAGGCATAAGGTCTGGCAGCAGTTTCGATTTGAGACCCATTAACACGCTCAAACTCATTCCTGAGCTCTTCAAGATACTGAAAGGCTAGTTTCTTAGGGTATGCACGATCACACATTGTCAAGTAACAGACACGTCCTTCTATAATATAACTGAAGTTCTGTCAAGGCCACCTTAGGCTATGAAAACTCTTAATGCAGAAAGAAAAAGAGTTTAAATTTGATCTACAGTCAGTGTAGAAAATTTTAAACTGTCATCAAATAATGTATTCACATATCATTAAAAGAGTTAGACTTTAGTAGTTGTTGTGATAGTCAAAGTCCTTCAATGATTTGTCAATACATGATTAGATGACAATGTAAAGTTTCTTTACACTGACAATGGATCAAAATTAAATCCAAAGAAAAATGAACTAATATGAAAAAATAATTGATCTCAAAATCCAATGAGAGTTGAAGACAAGGAAGTAACTAAGCAACTTGCTAAGGAAGTAAGGTTGTGGAGTAAGAAGATAATATCCCACTTTTCACATGCATACCATATATAAAAGCACCATCTGAATTGTGATTCAACAGAGAAAAGAGATATCTATCAAAAAGAACCAAAACCAAAATATTTGCAGCTATAAAGATAAAAAGAAACATGTGAATAAATAAAAATAATGTCCAGGCAAGCATCTATGTCTATGGACAGGATGCCCAGCATTAACTCTGAGATAACAGTACATTAAAGAACAGCAAACTACAGAGATTTCCACAGTTCTAATAAATTAACTATCGCTTGTTACTGTGTCTTATATCATTATCAATTCTCTAACAATTATTATTGCTCATGATTATTATTACACTTATAATAGCGGAACAAGTAGGATAACCAAACAATTCGTATACTACTACCACAGAACATGTATGGAATATATAGACATAAGGATACTGGAAAACATAAGGGCCAGTTTCTACTGACATCCTTGACGCCTCATTATGTCCTCTTGAGAGATTCTTAAACAAAGCCTTAACTTGCTGTTTGTAAAATTCAGCATCTTTAAGATCACGACCATCATCCAGTCCTTCAGCTAGTGGAAGACCATCAGTAACACGAGCAATCATAGTCAACTTCACCATCTTTTTTAGTTCACAATCTCCTTCTCTCTGACTAGAACTTTGCAACAAAATCAAAATACACTGCAACATAAATCCAAAGACAGTGACAAACCAAAGCTGGTCAGAGTCAAGACACTGAGAAAAATTAAAAGTGCAACAAAACAAAGACATACTTTTTCTTTCATTCATTCAATAAACAACTAAGGTAACAATTAAGGAATTAAGCCCTCATATACTACCACCTAACAGCCTCTAAGTTTAGCCAAAAAGTGTTAACAATTATCTAAATCATGATACCACAGTTTTTAGCCTAGTTAGATCAGTCACTATCAGCAATCAAACAAGGCCAACTTTAAACAATTCAAAATTCTCTTCTTTTTTTTTTTTTTTGATAGAAATTCCCAATTCAAAAGTTACTGTTCAAATACCAGAATATTAATTTTCATTTAACAGAGTAATCAGGAAGAATGAGAGGGAAAGGGGTAAACGGAACCAAGAACAAAAACCAAAAATACCAATGATATTGTAGTATTCTAATCTTGCCTAATTTGATTTTTAAAAATTGACTAAACAAACCAGCTTGTTTCTTGGTTACATGCCCAAGAACAATAACCCAATTTTCGTATTACTATTGCAAAACTACAATTCCAAATAAAAATAACCTTTTGTTTTTTTTTGGTTTCATTCCTTTCCTAATGATACCCATTTCAGCAGCATCCCTTTCACTGTCACGCTAATCCCTCTACGACAATGAAATAATATAAAAACGCCGTCTTTGAAATTCAAGAAACGCATATTATGTTTCGTCATTACTTTTAGGATTTACTAACTAGATGATGTCAAAGATCTGACGAATCTTGATAAAAAAAATAAAAAAGAAAATTGGCGAGGGAACGGAATATGGGAAAGGAAAAGAAAAAAAACCTAATCAGAGTTGCCGCGTTGAGACGGTGATGCGAACAAGAGAGAGAGAGAGAGAGCGCTAACCTGAAGAAATGGGGAAGAGTGGCGATGAGACGGTGGCCGGAGCTGCCGCAGCTATCGCCGGCAACTGGTCCAGCCGAGCCGTTGAAATGGCGAAGATGTAAGAGTGGATGGAACTAGATGATCTCTATTGTGATTTGTGAACGAAATGAAAATGGTGAATTGGTGAATGAAATTTTGGCTATGTGCCGTGTCCTTTTGAAACCAAAAGAAAAGAAAACAGTGGGGGAGACAAATTTGACAACAAAACGCCTGTGTTACTGTTAGCTTTGGCTAATGGGAGAATGAATATTGAATAAAAAATAATATTTTGTTTTAAAAATTAATTAAGTATTTAATTATATTAATTAATAATTAATATATAATTAATTAATAAATTATTTTTATTTTGATACTTGATAGTAATTAACAATATGTAAATTATTGATTAATATAGTTGAATACTTAGTTAATTTTTTAAACCAAATCAAAGAATAATTATCTCTTATAAGCTGCACTATTAAGTTATTTTTCTATCTTTATTTATTAGAGTTTAATTTCTATCCACTGTCAGTATAAAGTTTCTTTACATTGTCATCCAATCATATGTTACTAAATCATTAAAAGAGTTTGACTATCACAACCACTATTTAGAAAGTCTAATTATTTTAATGATGTGTCAATACATAATTGAATAACAGTGTAAAAAACTTTACACTAACAATGAATAAAAATTAAAACCTATTTATTATTGGTTCTTTATTGTTATTTATGATTATTATTGTTTTGGTACATATTTATGATTTTATACCTAAACATAACCTAACACGTTTCGAGAACAAAAGAAAGAAAAAAAAAAGCTCTGCTTTTGCTTTATTGATTGTGACGTTTGCTTTTGGCATTTTATTTAGAAAGTAATTAATTTTTGCAATAACCAAATTTGCTTAAATATATAGGAAACTTATTAAATTGAATTCATTTCACACCGACAGTTATATTAAATAATGTTATTAAAACACAACTCTTACAATCACAGTTATATCTGTAATGTTATTTGAATTTAAGGATGAAAATTGTATTGATTAATACATCATCCATTCAGTTTATTTATATATATATATATATAAATATAATTTAATATATATATAATTATAATAATCGAATCCATCTATTTATAATAATAACTTATGTTCCAAAAAATTAATTACTCATTAAGACTAACACAAAAAAAAAACGTGTACATATCATGTCCATAAAGATACTAAAAATTATTTAAGCTTTTGACTTTTCCTATATTTTTCTCAAGGTTTTCGAAGGATCGAGGGAATACTTCATTACAAACCCGAAATAGCAGAGTCCCACTCAACACGAAGCCTTGAGAGTTGAGACACATCCTCGTATTGCACATTTGCAACTCATTTGTGCTTATATATATTTGGGTCACATTTTATTACCACAAATGATTAGACTTGAAGATAAACCGCAATGTAAGTGGAGAGGTTTCTAAGAGAAATTCTAGTGGTTTTAGGATGTTGTGGTGTCATTTGAATTTCGAGGTTTTTGTTTTTAAAATAAATTTAATAGTAAGTTTTTAATTATTTATGAATTATTAATTTTATAAAAAAAATTTAAAAATTAATTAAATATTAAAAGTAATTAATAAATACTTAATAAACCGATACTTAAAAAAGAAAGTATCAAATAACTCTCTTTTAAAATATATTCTCCACCTTAGAAATCCAAAAGGGAGTAGGAATACAGGATGTCAGATCTTTCACATATATAGGATACTTGTGCATTATTTTGGTACTCATCTTTTTTTTTTCAGGGTATCGATACTCAAAGTGAGTTGTCTAACATTCATTAGTTGTTATTTATATTTAATAGACTCTTTAGTATTTATTGTAAAACCAACCATCAATAAATGATTGACAACTCACCCTGAGTACCAAATCTATCAGGGTACCATAATGTATTTAGATATTGGGACTTGGCAAAAGATTGCCATAATGTATAACATTTAATTACTGATTTTTGATAACACTCTAACCTCTGCATCTCATTCTCGTGTGTCATATTTCGTATGTCATTCCAACCTTGAGAAGTCTCGTACGTGGGATTGCCATCAATTTATCCCCTTGCCGAAAGTTCTTTAATTTCTCAAGAACTTATAGCCATAGTTGACAACTATCTTGTTGAAGATGGATGATTTTGGATCTGCTACTACCTCTGCTTCCCCTAGCAGATACACCACACCCTTCTCCATTGCTTTCTCTATAAACTTCATCTCCTTTTCAACTCCCTCGATAGGTGGGGCAGAGAAAGTGGATGACTTGCTCACACCCAATGATTGAATGGAATATGACGAGGCACGAGACACACCTAGATCACCTTGTTCTGGTATTATTCTGGTGGAAGAACTAGTGGACCTAGCTTTCCCTTCTTTAGCTGATGTAGCATTAATATTATTGGAACCTTGTGGGATGTCTGCTATATCACTCTCATTTATATGAATAGGTGCTTGTTCAGTTGTTGTTGTTCCCTCAACCTCAAGCATAAAGCTTTGTTGTCGAATAAATCCCTTCAGCTGTTGCACTAACTGGGACTCAAACTCCACAGGATCCTCAAGCACGTCATCGTACCATACCTCACAAGTCATAGCACAACGAAATATTCGGTACTCCCTTGGCTCCACATGCCGAAACAGAAACCTCTCTTCCAATGCAACTCTACTAATAGGAATTGCCTTAATGGAAACAAACACAACAACTAAATGGATGGATGGTATGCTGGCAATGAAGTGTGGGAATATAGGAGGAATGCCTTGCACAAGCTAAGAATACAGTGAGTCCGATTCCTGGCACGTGGCTTATGTTTGGGTGGTTGGCCAATTCTCTCAAATAGTCAGTGGAAACCTTGTTGTTGAGTTCAAACATGTATATTTCCTTGTGCACATAATGCCAGATTCCGATGACCATCGTCAAGAAGAGAGCAGATACAAGAGGAGGAAAACCTCCTCCTGAACTTGTACAATTGAGATGAGAAATAAAGAAACTCAATGCAACAGAATGCCAAAAAGAAGAGAGCAACCAGTCATATGCTCTTCTTTCCATATAACCAACATTATAAGGGAAACCAGGGATGTTGTGATCATCATATCACAAACTACTGCAATCCCTGCATCAAACATAGCACTTGGACACTTGTCATGCTGTGTAGCACTGACCACAATACATGAAACCATGAACATGTAGTTGACCTCAGGAATATACACCTGGCCCTCGTGCTTAGTGGAAGTATGCACAACCTTGACCCTTGGGAAAGAAAATGCTCCTGAAATCATTGCCTGGCTGGCTATGATGGCAGCAACAACAACCAAATGTTAGCCAATATAAGGGGTCTGCTTCACAATAAAAGGAAAAAAGTAACACCAATTAAACATTTTGGTAACTAAAAGAACTTTCACGTGTATGAATGGCTCTTCAAAATTATTCAACTTACCAGGTATAAATTCATAGAAAGTATTTGACACTTACCTAGGGAACTTTCGTAGATATGCTGCTGCCCACTATATGCAACCAAAAGTGTAGGAAATGTAATAAAAGAGAAGCTAATCTGCAACATATATTATAATGTAGGAAGTAGATCAATTTAATTGTAATTAAAACAATTAATTTGCATTTCAGAATTTATAACTTAATTTATTTTGATAGAAGAACACCAATTTTTTTTGTCATGATTTTTGTACGTTTCTTTTTCCATAACATTTATATTATTTTAATTTTTAGACAAGAATTGGTACAAAAATATTGTAGAGACTCACAGTCATGTGAGTCATGCACAAAAACTAATCCTTTTGCAGAAGTATAATATATAATATGATGTGCAACACTTCGTTAACCTTTTTTAGTATATGCCTTAAACTTGAAGTATTGTGTATTGCAAGTATATATTAAATTTATTTACTTACTTAAATGGCTCGCACATGAAAGTGACCCAAGTCAGCAAACATGGCCTCAGATCCTAAGTTATACATAGATATTAGTTAGAATTAAAGAATGGTACTTCTACAATTAAGAAGACTAAAAGCGTAGATGCCACTCACCTGTTATGCATAGAAAGACTCCACCAAGTGATATCCATCCTTGTTTACCTTTCAGTTTGAAGTAATCAACTATATATTTTGGATTAAAAGCATGTTATACTCCAATTTCATATTTGAATAAATTGTAGAGACCAATTCCACCGATGAATGAAAACCAGACCAAGACAATTGGAGTGAATGAAAATCCCATTTTATCAGTACCAAATCGTTGCACAGAAAAAAGGATAACCAAGATCACTATAGTGATCCCCGCAACAACATCTGAAAAATAAGCAAAAATGATATATAGATTAACATATACTATTATCACTAATTATGATAAACAAAAAATAAATCGTAAAGGCATTGATTTAAGTACCTTGACCTAATAATGAACTTATCCCACTCACTGCAGAAAGAACTGCATATACATTGAACAATATGTTCGTGTCAAGTCTCCATCCAAAATCATATGGATAATGTTATTACAGATTTTTTCATTTTATTCCATTTTTATATCGTATTTTTTACAAAATTGTAACCAATTATCTATAATAGATATTGAAATGATTAAAAAATAATGTGCACAAATCATAAATCAAAACCATAAATAGGAAAAAGGAAATATATATATATATATATACATTATTAATTAAACCTTAATTAGTTCAATTTAGCAAACATAATAAATAAATATACAATATAGACTAAAAGCTGAAAATTAACTTGGAATTGAAATGGGACAACCTCCCCTCCCCCTAAATTATTTTATACCAAAAAAGAAATTAACCTGAAATTGATGGAGTGAGAATCCCGTCTCCTATCACCATGGAAGTTCCCATTATGGTTACAACTAAAAGTAGAACCTGCGCAAAATGACTATTCTGAAGCTTCAGCTTTAGTTTTTGGGCTCGTTTCAGCTTGTTAGATGGTGTTTGGAGTCTGTAATTAGAAAGCTCCTTGTTCTCTGGATGTTGATTTGGAATCAAATTCACCTTTGCATGCCTACATTTCAAGGAATAGAGTGCAAACGCTCCACCTAATTAATGCAAAAGAATCTTGTTATTCATTTTTAAACTAGTTATCATTTGCTTAAAAAAGAAACACATTATCATTAATAGGTTAATGACAAATTAACTTGACACCATAATCAAAGCATAGGAATCAATCCTGAGTTTTCGCTTACATCCAAAAACAAAACTATATAGCTATCCAGCCAGAGGTTTAAAACAGAGAGAGTTAGGTATATAATTTGCTATCTTACCGTTGCCATTGTCGTTAGCCCATAATACGACGAACACATATTTAAGCATGGGTATGAGCACAATGGTGTAGATGATGAGAGACAATATATGCCCCAAGAATATCATCGTTGTTATCAATACCGTTGGTGAAAAGTGCTAGCATGCACATAAAGGGGAGATGTACCAATATCACCATATATATACAATGCCCATGCTTTGAAATGCCAAACTCAGCATGGTCCTCCAACCCAACTTTTAATGATCATTTAGAAGTACTGTAACAAACTTATAATTACATTGATACAATATATAGTTGCACCATAAAATTTGACAATTAACATCCACGTATATATAGAAAGAGAGAAAGAGAGAAAGAGAGGGAGAAAAAACAAGATCAAAATGCAAGCCACGGCATGCACAGGTTGTGAGAGAGACCTTGGAGGAGGAGTGGTTTGCAGACATAGACACTCTTCCTGCTTCCAAATTGAGGGAGTCTACACGTTGGAGCTTTGCCCATGATGTTTTTTGCTCTTTCAAATTCTTTTCTGCCACCTCCTTCGGCGTTTCCGTCTCCCTCCATGCCCATGCGATCTCCTTCTCCAGACATTTGAGTAATGCTTCAAATATCTTACTTTTTTTTTATAAATAAAATAAAATAAAATGGAGATGGCTGTTGGTGTTAAGCTGTACTTTGCATTGGATTTTATAGGCACACAAAGTCGTTGCTCATTCATTTGTATATTATTATTATTCCATATTATTATTCCATCATCAATAATTATATGCTTTTTTGACCATGTTGTATCAATTCTAAAAAAAAATCTCACTTTAAATCACTTTTAATTTTATTTCTCACCATGGGTTACTTTCTTATTTGGCCTTTTTTTTTAATATTGAGGAATCGTCGATATCACAAATGCCTCACTGATTTTAATTAAAAATAGTGTCGTGACGTCATCAAAGGTCTCAACAACTTGTGAGAATTTTATTTTGACAAATTTTTTATTATTTATTTTAAACTATTTTAAAACTTTTAAATTTTAATTAATTTTTTATTAAAAAAATTTACATGTAAGACACATGTTGTATATACAAAAATCATGAGTCGTTCAAGGTTATAATGACTCATTATTTAAAAAAATTAAAAAAAAAACTAAACACAAATCATTGATTGAAAATAGGAGTCAGTATCATGGATAAGTTTGACTCCCAAACTTCACTTATAATCACGTTGCAATCTGTTACAACTGTTTTTTTTAATAATTAAGTAGTTATAAATGTTAAAATTACTTAAATTTTAAATGGATTTTAAAATGTTTTATTTCAAAATACATCTAAAAATAATAACGTTTTTGCATAAGTAATTTTTGTCTAATTTATATTAAAATTTTTATAAATTTATCTAATAATGTTTCAAAAAATAATGCCAAACTAATGAAACCATTCTGGATGGATTTGTAAGAAAATATTATTATAGACTTTAGGTGAGTTATCTTGAGAAGCATATTATGTAAACAAAATTCGTTTTTACTCTTCTTTAGCAAATTACGTACTTAGCCTTCATTGAAGATACGTTTTCTAGGTGTGTACCGAACAAGCATAATAGGCTAAGTGAGGTAGGTCTAGCTCCACCGCTTATCTGTCTCGTGTACACATGTGTAGTATAGTTTTTTTCACAGAACATATATTTTCTCACTGCATTAAAAAGCATGTTACTTTTAAGGGAACATTTGTTAAACTCTACTTCATTTTGAATTAGTCATGAACATTTGAATGCAGATGAAAGACAATTTTTTCCAAGCAAGTCATTTCATCCATAATTTAAACAAAAATCATTCATAACGTGACTTATACATATTAATTAATACACATGACAATATTTAATTTGTCTGTATTATTATTATTATTATTCCATTTAATTTAATTTTTTAAAACTATTTGATATTTTCTAATTTTGAAAATAAAAATTAAATAAAAAGGAGAAAACATGTAACTTTTTATTAAAAAAAATTAAAATGAACAAATGAGGCATTGTCACATGTATTAATCTACATGAGTAATGTGATGAACAATTTTTGCTTAATTAGTGAATTGAAAAGTTTATTTGTAAGTTTTAAAAAATTTAAGGACCTCTTACTTCAATTCAAAAGTTGTGAGTACAGTAAAGTTTAGAAGCCATGCATTTTTTCCTTACTTAAACCGCTTTTAAATTTTATGTATTTTTCAGTGTAGTTCTGTTTCTTCCCCTAATGTAGTTTTGAGATTGAAACTGATATAACGATTATGTATGTAAGTGGAAAAATACTTATTTTTTCCTCGTGAGTTCCAACTACCAAATAGTTCGAGAAGCAATTAAGCCAATGAAAAATGATGTAATGACGGTGTTGTGATTTTCTTTGTTCCAAAAAATCTAGTTGAAGGTTTTAACTTTTTAACTTTTTAAGTATACTTGAGAATTCATCTATCACAAGGCGTTAGTGGGTGGGTCTGTCATACTGTGGGGTGGCTAATTTTTGCTGGCATTTGGTAGACCTCACTTTTCCTTTCAACTAGGAGCCTCGGATTCTCCATAGCTCTTCCTATTTGGCTGCCAAACTTCAACAGCACTTAAACAAAACTCTGTTGATTCAGCATGCGATTATTATAAAAAGTGCTTTTTTATAAGAAAACTACAAGCTCAACCAACCTCCTCACCAAAAAAATGGTTGCCAACCATGTAAGCAAGTCAGCCTTTAACCATATAGAATTACATATTACTTTTGCTGAATATAAAATCCAACATAACATGTGTATTCCATTATTTCTCAATCTTGTTGTCCAAAATAGTACATAGTATGTTTCCATATTCTCAATTCACCTCTCTTTGCCACTATTTATAGAACAAAACAATGAATCGCTTGACCAAATGTTACTGATCTTCCAGCCACCAGAAAAGAATGGGGGAGGCTGAATCATGCTGGAGAAGCAGGGCACATGCTTGATTGATCAAAGTTCTGAGCATGTGCTCTGGCTCTCCAACATGGGTCCTCTCCCTTACGACTATAGTATTGGCAATGTGCTTACAGAAATCAGTTTGTAGCCACAAGGTAAGCTTTTTGAATTGATGTTCATGTATTAAGGATTCCCATTGGAACCAAATGTTGTTTCAGGATTTCTACTCAAGTCAAACATTGTCAAGGGCATTACTCTTCCTTGAATTGAAGCTTTCTGATCTGCTTGACTGGCTGCACTTGCATTTTACAAGGGGTATCAACTTTATATGAACCAACAAGAGCCTTCAACGGCTATTCTTTATTTTAAAATTTAACTTCAAGTTGTTCTTTTTCTTTTTGCACATAGCATCATAATATCACATCGCATTTTGAAACAGAACTGGCCAAGCTTCCATTTGCCATGCTTGGCTCAACCAAATTAGATAATTTAACTTATAAATAAATAGTATATTGTTTTATAACAGTTTATTGTCCTAGAATCAAGCTCGGTTCTCCAAAGCAAATGCAGCAGAGTCAACATGTACGAGCAAGCAAGAATAAACTTTTTGCTTCAATCTGTCAACTGTCTCCACCAACCCTCCACTCTCTAAGTTTGAAGTGCTTCTCAGTTTGTCCAACCATTCGTTTGCATGCTTAAGGTGGGACAACGTGAGAGCTATATGATTGGCATGTTCCATTTTCCTCCCTGCAATGTCCTTACTCTCCTTGCCCTTCCTAAACTCTTGGGACCCCATGGAAAACCCAGCATCCAATGTGTTTTCCAAGTATTTCAAAAACCATGATCTTGTTTCATTCACAAGGACTTCTTTCATCTCGTTTATCTCTTTTAGACCATCCCCTTTGGCCCATTCTTGTTTCTCAGTCCCTGATAATTGGGTTGAGTGCTTTGGAGACTTTGATGTGCTTTTACCAGGCATTAAAACTGCCCTTTTGCCAGATTTGTCTATTTCTGCAGGAGATGAAATTTTATATAGCTGACGTGATTTATCTTTCAATGGAGTTGTATCATTTGGCTGGTCCATGAGCTGTTGGAGGGCAAAAAACTTGTTCAGTGTGACATGGGGGTTCTCTGATACTGCAGAAGAGCAGATATTGGCGAACATACTGAAAAAGAAACATAGAAGGAAATAACTGAAGATATAAAGCGGCAAAAGGAATCATGCGCTCACTTTCCCCCCAAATTAACTGATGAAGAATTTTTTTGGTTCCATGGATGGCTAATCTTCTAAGTAACTCATGTGCCAAAATTTAGATCAAAAGTTTTAATATACCTTAGGCACTTGACAAGGGTTGCGGTTGCTGTTGCTTCTTTCTGAGCTTCCACAGCAACCAGAGAGGCTAGATGTTTCCTTCTAAGCATTCCCTTGTAAAAAGAAAATAAGATGAAAAAGGGAGAAAAATCATGTTTATATGATTGCTAAGAAAAGATTCATGCAACGGTTTAGATAGCATTGCTTTTACTAAAAAAGACAAAGATAAGATGAAATTTGATTCAAATTTGTTTAATATAGGGATGTGAGATGGCAGGCCGATAAGAATAAATAAATTAGAAAAATGACAACAGAGAATAAGGGAGATGATCATTGAAAGAGAGGAGAGAGTAAATTGTAACGCACCTTTCCAGGCCTCAAAAGGTTGGCAGGTAAAGAGGACCATGGAATTGCCTTTGTGTCTGTGTCTGTGCTATAGCTTTTATCTTCACTCCTCGACGAAAAATTCAAGTTCAAATTTTCCTGTTTATAAGAATTGCATTTGGTAGAAGTGCGCTTAGAAGGTGCTACGACAGTCTCCTGGATGCTACTAGATTGTGCAACCTTTTGCTTTGGTGAAAGTTCTGCAAGTAGATTACGAGTTGGAGTCACTGGGAGTACCTGTGATGCTAAAACCAAGCATTATCACTATATTGTTTTTTTATTAGCATAGAATACCCTTAGAATTAAACTTGATTGTTCCCTCCAATTTCAAGTGCAAAAAATGTATCATTTGTTTTCTATTTTATTCTGGCAATGCTATTGAATCATTTTCAGCTGCAGTGCAGAAAAAGATTATGGAATTACTCTTTCTGCCTTCTTCTTCATATGTTTACTATACAAAAAAATGGTGACACTATAGACTTTTTTGTTTAAATGAATATTTCCTTTGTGGTAATACGCAGCATTGCATTCTTTAATTATTGATAAAGAAAAAGAAATCTCGGACTAGTTATTTCCAAAAATTATTCGAAGTTTATTGAAACTCTTCACAATTTTCATTTGAGGGGTCAGTTTTAGTTGTTCCCATTCTGCACTACAATTCCTAACCATACCATAGCCATTAGCTAAATAGAAAGGTCAAATTCTTGATCCTTAAAAAATTCAAATCCAAGGCAAGGATCATACCTGACCTTTAATCTCTTGTAGTGTAGCTTCTCTTTTGCAGATCCCACCTTCTTACCAGCTAAATCATTCTCTAACTCATTTCCTTTTCTTCCTCCATTAGTATCTAGCCCATTGACCTTTGAGTTTGGATTTAAAACACCCTGCCTGTACCTGGATGCAACAACAGCTTTTTCCTCTTTAATAACAATCTTCTGCCTTGGACTTCGGCGCTCTTTGGCTTCTGTTAAATTCATGGATTTTGAACCATTAACTCCATCATTATCATATTGCACTAGACCCTCTGATGGCTCTAACATCTGCATTAAATCCTTAGGATTTCCCTCAAAGGGGTGCCGTCCAGGAACTGGTCTAACCTCAACAAGAATAGGGACTGGTGTTCCAGCCTCTATCCTGTCCACATAAAAGAATTGCCCAAGCTGCAACTTATTATTCAAGATAAGATCATTGCCTTCCTTTGAGAGTGAGACATAGGTTGAATGAGAAGAGTCAGAGACTTTTATGAAAAAACCTTGGTAAGGCCATAATTCAGACCCAGTTAATGCAGGCACGATGCTGATCACCTGCAGAAGAACTGATCGGTATTCCCCATGAACTTTTACATTAGAATTCATACTTTGGAGAAGCTTCAGTAGAACTCCAGGAATGAGGGATGCCATTCTTCTTCCCTTTCGTCTATTTGATGTATTATAGTCCAGGGTGTCAGCAAAATTGCATGTCTGGTATATTGAAGACAGGGAACTGCATATCAAATAAAAATTAATACAGTTTGGTAGATACTTCTGTGCCATAAAATGACTCATTTTTTATGGGTCCTAACTCCTCAGCTGATATAAGTTGGAAAATCCAATCAATTTTAGTTTTCTAATCCCCTTAAGGGTCCAAATAATGTTGCAAAGATGTAGCTAACTGAAATTTTCAATCTTATCATGAGATCTTCAAAATAAGAAAATTAAGCAGCAAGATTTCACCTCAGGTATAAAATAAAAAGTAAGCAGAAAAACATTGGAAAAGAGTTTAATACACAGTACCACACATAAAATAAATAAAAAATATGTTACATGAGAGTAGGAGCACAAAGTGCCAAGAGAAGTGTACAAGAGAAAAGCCAGAGATTCTGCACAGAGATGACAAACTACATAGTGGGCTTCCAAAACAGAATGCCTCTGATTGCTTCCTTAGTGGCTTAACCAAGAACATCTAAAGCTTTGCATTCCAAGCACGTAACCATCCAATTCTCTTAGCTTGAAAGCCAAGGGACAACAATAAACTTGCGCGTGAGAAATATGAAGCACTTTTTGTGAGACACGAAATGAAAAATCAGCTCCTTTATAACAAAAAATTATGCCTAACCCGGTTAGCAATTTATTGGATATTATAGTCTCTATGTTGGTGGGGTTCAATCTGGTCACATTTCGCTTTAAGTTGGAGGCAATGTAACCATTGAAAAAGTTAAGGATAGCCTAGCCCCATGTCCATTTCTTGCGCGGCGTCTCTGGCGTCATTAGAAGCCCTCTCCATATTGATCCCTATATTTGAAAATGGCACATACGAAAATGAAATAGATTGGGCAGTCCTACTTTGAGCAAGCATGGTCATCACTCATCCTTTTACCATAACAAGGTCTTACCATATAGCATTATTACCAAAGGAAAAGTCTTACAAAAAAAAATGTATATAAATAGACGTCCAAGTTTTTCCTTGTGAATTTACATAATCAATGTCACATAATACATCTTTTTGTTTATTCAACATTTTCTGAAAAGAAGAAAGTTGACGCAAAAAGTAGGATAAAATCTTGTATTGCCCACACTTTAATAAAAAACAGACAACACAAATTGAAGTGGGTTTTATGTATCTTTATCCAATTGGTTTTGGCCAATGGGACATTGTGTGAGTATTGCTATGTTCACAACAATATTACAGGCTAAGAATCTCCCCTCCCCCTAAACTTCTTTGCACCCAAAAAATATTATTAGGATCCAGAAAAGGCATTGGCTTCGGTCTCAGCACGAACTAGGCTAGCATACAAACCATTTTGATGGGAAGCCAAGAGAGTGTCATGGCTCCCATGCTCCACCACTGCCCCATCTCTCATAACTGCGATCCTATCAGCCTTTCTGATTGTGGAAAGACGGTGTGCTACTATTATGGTTGTTGCCTCTTTAGAAGCATTCCTAAATGCATCTTGGACGTGCTTTTCTGATTCCAAGTCCAAGGCACTGCTTGCTTCATCAAGCAGAAGCACCCTTGATTTCTTCAATATGGCCCTTGCTATTGCAATTCTTTGTTTCTGGCCACCTGATAACTGGACCCCGCTTTCACCAACCTAGTGTTGACAAAATGGGAAAATAAATCATATTCTTTACTAATATAAGGGTGCTGGGAAAATTATGTAAAAAGTGATGCAGCATAAAAGAGTTATGACTTAGAGTAATGCTACTAACAGAATCCAATCCAATAAAAAAAAAAAGAAACTACCATGAACTAATACAATACCTGGGTTTCATAACCTTGAGGAAGGCCACTGATGAACTTGTGGATGTAAGCCTCCTTTGCAGCCGCTTCAATTTCAGCCCATGAAGCATTTGGGTCCCCAAGGGCAATATTCTCCCTTATACTCCCAGCAAACAGTGCAGGTTCTTGACCCACCAAAGCTATTTGCCTCCTCAACCACTTTACATCAATCTCCCTTAAATCTATCCCACTCATCACCACCTTTCCCTGATTTGGATCATAGAACCTCTGTATCAACCATATGACCGTTGATTTTCCTGATCCACTTGGCCCCACCAAGGCCACCGTGCTTCCACCTTTGACCTTCAAACAGAAATCCCTCAACACAATCACCTCAGGCCTAGATGGGTATGCAAATGTTACCATTTTAAATTCTATTTTGAATGGCTTTGATCGTTCTACTTTCCTACATTTTGTTGTATCATTGCCTATCAGTGGCCTACGATTTATTATATCTTGAACTACAGGAATAGCTGTAGCCGCCATAGAAGTATCAGGTGCTAAACCAGCTAGTTGTCCCACAGAATATGAGCTCAAAACAAGGATGAGAAAAATCTTATACACGTCTCCAAAGTTTGTTGTGTCTTGTTTTACGAGGTAGGCACCAAACCAAAGAGTTAAGGTGTATGCTCCATACATGGCACCTTGAAAGAGCCCAAATGTTAGACCTTGAATCTGTGATCTTTTTAATGATTTTCTCCTAGGTTCTGATAGGGCTCTATCAAAGGACTTGACTATCTGTTCCTGGGCAGAAAAAGTAGCAACTGTTCTTATGTTTGACACTGCACCAGAAGCAATATTGCTAGCTATGGAATAAGAGTTGTTATCAACTCGTGGCCCAATGTTTATGATCAAGCTTATGTAGCTTGCACCAAGAGTCAAAGGAGTTAGAGCAGCTGCCAAAAGGGTTAGTTTCCAATCGAAGTAAAAGCACACACCAAGGCCAACAGCAGCTGAACTCAACCCCATTAGAAGGACTGAGAATCGGTCACCAAGTACTGAACGAAAACTAACACAGTCTATTGATAACCTTGACACTAACACTCCAGTGGAGTTTTCTTCAAAATCAAACCACCCAGGTTCTTGTTTTAGTATGGATCGAAACAAGAGGTCTCTGACCCTCAGTGTGAGCTTTGTTCCAGCCCAGCCACACAAACCTTGCTGTCCTGTCATGGAAACTATACAACCAAATCCAAGGCCAACAAGTGCTAAACAAAGGCGCCCAACATCTCTTCTCATCTTTGAAGTGTCGTTATCGAAATATACTTCAAGGGCTATGCCTAAAATCAATGGAAAAAGGGACAGAACAGCACCTGCATGCATACCCAGAAGGAATCCTGAAAACAGCATCACAATCTCTGGTTTTTGCAATTTCCATATCTCAGAAAGTTGGAATTTTCTTGGCTTTTTGTTTTGCTTGTCGTCTATCTCTGCTTGTTTTTCCTCCTGAGTAGATTTTAAGTATTTAGACCTTGAGATTTCAACTGCATATCTTGATCTTGATACATCAGGAGCAGATTTCTCATAGATGGAAAAATCATTGGTTTTTTCCGCGCCATTTTCTTTAGAAAGAGGTATTGAAATAGCTTCGGTAGCAAGCTTGACAAGGTTATAGTAGGATCCAGCTTTTCCCATAAGCTGGCGATGGTCACCAATCTCAGAGACAGAACCATTTTCAAGAACCACAATAGCATGAGCATTCTTCACTGTTGCTATCCTGTGAGCAATGACAATGGTTGTTCGGCCTGCAGAAATCTTGTCAATGGCCCATTGGACTGCAGACTCTGACTCAGCATCAAGAGCACTGGTAGGTTCATCTAAAAGAAGGATTTTAGGATCTTTGATCATCGCTCGAGCCAATGCAATTCGCTGCTTTTGACCTCCTGAGAGTTGTGTACCCCTGTCTCCAACCTGCATAAAAGGTGGTAGTGGCACTTTCTAGGTAAGTGTCAAACCACAAATTCTTTAGCAAGTGTGTCTATCTTGTGTATCCTCTTTGGATGATGAAATCTTTATAAACCCAAGGACAAAAATTATATATATCTTGCATGGTGAGACCGCATAGGCTAATTTTATGGGCAGTTCAGTCTGTTAATTGTGTAAGTGCTTTGCAACCTTAGTTTTGCTGAATATATTTATCTAGAAAAGGAGAACTATCTTTGTGTTAGTTACTGCACCCGAGTGTCATAGCCTTGTGGTAGGCTAGAGATGAAGCTGTGAGCATCAGCAGCAACGCAAGCAGCAATCGCCTCTTCCTTGGTGGCATTATCCTTCCCCATCATCACGTTTTCCAGTATAGATGTGGCAAAGAGAATTGGCTCCTGACCAACCATTCCAATCTGATCTCTTAGCCACTTGACTTGCAGTGTCCTCAAATCATGACCGTCCAAGGTTATTATCCCTGTAAAGATATTGAAACTCAACCAAGTTAGGAGTAGAATTCATTTTCTTTAGCTTTGAGCTTTCTGAAGATCTTTAGTCATCATCAGATTGTTATTTTGATATATGCTTACCTTCAATAGGGTCATAAAACCTCTCTATCAGAGCAAAAATAGTGGACTTGCCCCCTCCACTGGCACCAACCAATGCCAAAGTTCTTGAAGATGGAAAGACTAAATTAAGGGAATGAAGAATCAGAGAATCAGGACGAGATGGGTATGCAAAACTAACATTTTTTAACTCAATCCTTCCACGAACAACGGAAAGCTTTCTTCCCTCAGGACTATAGGGATCAATCTCTGGGATTCTCTCTATAATAAAGAATACACGGCTTGCTGCAACAGTGCCTTGTGCAAATTGTGCAAAATATGAAAGTGCCAGTGCCAAGCCTCTGTCAATTAAGAAAAAAAAAATCACTTTTTGAACTTTTGAGAACCCAATTAGACATAGAAAGTCCATGTAGTCTTTAACAGCGATTTGAAGAAGAATCACTTCTTTGACATAGTTAACTATATTTGCTTCCAAATCGAAACATGGTTTAGTACGTTAGAGAGATAGAGAGAGAAACCACACCTTCCCCCTAGAGTGACACCAAAGAAACAAGCAATAGCTGCACCTCCATCAATTTCATTCCTGGCAATTAAGATGGAGCCATACCAGAAAGCCAAGGCCCATGTTGCATAGGTTACTAAATAAATAACACCTATGCCTGCACCCTTAGCAAAACCAAGTTTTTCCCCAGATGGGGCTGATTTTTGCAGTAGTTCAGCATATTTTCCAGCCAATTGGCTTTCAGCAACAAAAGAAAACACTGTCCTAATTGAACTGATGGCCTGCTCCGCAATGCTACCAGCTTTCCTGTAAGAAGCCTTTAGCCAAAACAAAAAACAAAACAAAAAACCACATAAGAATAGAGTGAACAAAATGCTAAGACACAACATAAAATTTAACAAATGTTACTTTGTATTTTTATCTTACTTCATCTTTTGCTGTTAGACCGCCATAAACTGCTTTGTAAGCTATACCACAGAACATCGTCAATGGGGTGACTGAGAATACCACCAGAGAGACTTTCCATGACCTTAGAAACCCAACTGCGTACCCACATATGAATGTAAATACATGATGAATGAAGTGAGCCATCTGCAGTGGCAGAAAGAAAAAAAGAATCAAAACGCATTTAAGGATTAGTGTCAACCAAATATGGAGCAAAGAACTTGGTAGCTTAGATCTCTAGGCTCAGAAAATTTATGAAATTTAGTGTATTAAACGGAAGTGGAGTTTCAAGCACACAGGATTTAAATAATGATCAATGACTACTGACACTCTAGATAGTATCCATAAAAATAAGGTAGTGGGTGCACATGAACTGATAGTTGCAATGAAAATTATAATGCTTATTTAGGAGAAAAAAATTGGAGCTAGTGGGAATGTTCTTCTAGCTTATTGAAACGAGAGGGGGAGAAAAAAGTGAGGTCATTACTTCAAAATATAGTATTATACTATTATTCTACTTAAATTTAAATTATATTAGTAATACATAAGTTAGTTTATTTTTTTAATTTTATGAAAAAATGTCAGAGTACTGGCTGAACATATAGAAATCTTAATAAAAAAGGGAAAAGGAAAAAGCAATTGAAAATATTTTTCATTAATAATAGAAATGAGTCCCTTTGGATTTTAGGAAATAAAAGAAATAATAAGAAAAACTTCCATATGGTATGATTAAATGGATCGCATAGAATTTCGACTGTAAATTGACCTAATTTTTTTATTTTTACTGAAAATTAGTCTCTTTTAATTTTCTTCTTAAACTTCCAATGTCAATAATATCAGTCACCTGAATTTTGTCAGTATAACTAATAAACTCTTTTAACATATAGCATGCTTTAACAGTCAATTCAAATTGGTAAGTTCCCAAATAGTGAAGTATTGTTCCAAATTAAGTACTAAGTATTATCACTGTTTTCGGGATAGGTAGTCAATTGAAAAATAATTCTTATAAACCAATGTACAATTTGGAGTAATATTGTGCTGTTTAAGTACATAATAAAATTTCATGGTATGCTGACCAACAAGAGAGAGATAGAGAGAGAGAAAGAGAGAGAAACTAATTTCATAGTTTATATTTGTATGAAAGCTTCAGATCAAAAGTCAAAAAGATTAATTATATTAATGCAGTATAGTTATCAAGTGAATTGTTAGCAGAATAAGAGAAATAATAATTAACCTTCTCTCCCATAACTTCTTGAATTTGTGCAACATCACTTGCAATTCCATGCATAATATCACCAGTGTTGATCTCTGTATCAAAAAAACTAATGTCCTGTCGAAGAACTGCTCTTAAATACTCGGTTCTGATTCTTTGAGCAGATCGCTCTCCCACTAACCTCCAACATGTGATCTCTGCCAATTTTTAGCGATCAATAAATTATTGTAACACTTTTCAGATATACGTCAAGCGTTCTAGTCTATCAATTGAAAATTATGAAAAGAAAATGGAAAAAGCAAATATGACTTATGTCTTAATCTCCTTACCCAAATATGATCCAACTACCACAACTGCAGCCAACCCGGTCATAAATATGCATATCTGAAAATTACGATTGGAAGAGGAACACAATGAAAATATGCTCCAACTCCCACTTCATATGCAAACATTTGAATTAGTATAAAGGAATAAGAGAGTAAAAAGAATTCGTACCTTCTCTACATCCTTCAGCATCTGGGTTTTGTCACCGTTTGATGATTCTCCTGCAATCTTATTGACCAAGTTTCCAAAAAGTAAAGAATACCAAGGAAGTGATCCTCCATTTATGAGAGCCCCTAAACAACCCACAATCACGAGAACCCAATCCCATTTTGTTGAGTACCTAAACAAGCTAAATAGCCCAACTGTCTCTGGAGGCCCTGCATCATCCTCATCCATATCCTCCTCACCATCTTCATCATATCCTGAAACCTTGTCAATGTCATGGTGACTATACCCACCATGGCTTCCATAAAGTTGGCTATTGGACTTACTACCATATGGTGGTAGTCCATGACCAACATAATGCCTACCATAATCACCATGATCATGTTTAATATATGAGAATTCAAGATCATGACCACTCCTACTAAGTGAAATAACAGGATCATCTGCTATGCTGTAATCTATCATACTCAGCTTATCTTCCTCAGCCAATGGACTACTCTTACCTTTTCCACTCCCCTCTTTGATGATCCCCAATTTTGAGAACCCACGAGGCTCACTATGCTGATCAAAGTAACTCTGATCGTTGTCCCTAGCAACATAGCTCTGAAGCTCAACTCTTCCATAGCCTGAATGTTCAGAATATGAGTTTGTGAGGCCTCTGAACCCAATTGTTTGAGAAAGGTAATAGTCATTGGCTGACTGATGAAATGCACGACTCTGATCAAATGGGGAGCTGGCTGCCCATGGACTCAGAACAGAGCCCAAGTTTCTGCTATACTCACGCCACCCAGTGGCCTCAAACTGCCATGAAACCTCTCCTTGCCATGAATGGTCATCGTCTGAAGCAAAGGGTGTGGCAGGAAGAACTCTGTTGCTGCGGGCTCTTCTGGAAGTGGCATTGCTTCGAGAGCAGGATGCTGTGAAAGAGCCAGACACATTGCGATAACTCACTGGCTTTGGATAGCGTCGTCTCTGGTGGCTTGAGGAGGAGTAGTCAATCTCAAAGGACGAATCAGCCATGGCTAGCTAGCTGCCAGTTTGTGATGTTTGATGTGAAGAAGCATTACAGGAAAACGGGGCAAAGGAAAACAACAAGGGTTTAACTTTGTGAGTAGTTGTCCATAGAGATTGATCCAAGGTGTCAAACAACTTTGCACATTCCGCCTGTGTTTTCTAGCATAGCCAGACAACAGATTGATGCGAAACATCAACACATAAAAGGCCACCGTGTCTCAATATTATACCATTTACTTTATAGATAAGAGGGTATGATTTATTGGTTTCTTTGAGGAGATATAACCTTATGGTTGTGCATGGACGGCATGCAAGGCTAAATGGCCGGCTGAGCATATTTGCGACTGGTTTGCTAATTTTAGCACATTCCTATTGGGAGGGTGCCATAGGGTCTTGCAAATTGATGATGTTGGGATTGAAGTGACTTATGTGGTGTTTTCATTTTTATTTTTATTTATTTTTGGTAAGAACATGATGTGTGGGACCAATTCATATCCAGGTTACGGATTTGTCCTGACCACAAGATGTTTTCAGTGAAATTCAAACTCTTACATTATAGATAAAATCCACTCACATAGAACTCAGTTTGGCAAAGCCACAACTCGTGATTTTATGTGGGTGTTTCTTATGTCAAGTCAACATTTCTCTCTCCTAATCAAAACATAAACTAACAAGGACTGTCCATTTGTTATGTAAACTAATCGTGGATTTGTTTTTGCAAGTGTACTACTGTCTTGACTGGAGCTCATTATTTATTGCCCCTCCCTCAATGGTTATGAAATTCTAAGTTTTGTCATATAATTAAGAAGTGAAAAACTTAACCAAGGAGTTTAAAAGGAATATTTCAGGGGGGAAATAAAGGGAATTTAAAAAGAATAAACAAATATTAACCATATAGGACGTAAATGTTATTCCGGAACTTACAAAGGGATGATGTTCTTCTCAAGGATGTAGGGGACAGTTAGTTTTATTGAAAGTTACATACAATGCATGCAAATATTTAGGGTGAAACTTGACTTGTACGAAAGGTACGGAGGGGAATCTGTTGAAGTTAAACAGCAGGGTCTTGCATCACTTGAGAAAACTGCATTGGCTGCATAATAAGCAGTGTAGTATAATCCAAGAAAATCAAATGACCAAATCAGTATCTTCATTTGTTATTAATTGACAGGCTTGCTTCCTAGAAGAGATCGAATAATATATAAGATTGTTTCCCATAATGTTGGTCCAATTTTGGACTGAAACATCTGACTGTCGTGTGCTTGCGTTTCTTATGTGCGGCAATTGACAATGAACCATGATCATCCACTTCTTTTTTATCCTTGCCGTTAAGCATTGATAAAACTCACTTCCCAATAGCCTATTCATGGTTTTATGGGTATTAAATGAAGTAATGAACTACTGAAACAGTAAGATATACTTATTATTTCATAGATAATGAATAATGACTGCTTTGCATGACTAGGCTAAATTTGACTTCCAAAAATTTAACTTTTAAAGTGGGATGCTAGAACCTGAAGCCTTGAATATCTTTTCAAAATAATCTGGTCTTATGTGTTAGATAATGCATGATTCTCCTCATATACTGCTAAAAAAGTAATGTTGTATAGAAACTGTATATCTTTCTTTTTGTAGGCCAGCTATACTTGTTTAAGTATTAATTATCAAATAACTAGAACGAAATGATAAAAAGAAGTGTCATTCCCCAATCAGAGAACAGAGAAATTCTAACGCCGAGTATGATTAATTCCCCAAAGCATGAGTATATTGGATGATGCCATTGGCAGTCATTTGATGTATATGGCAAATGGTCATGAACGAACGCGCACAACTCTGCATATGGTGTTAGATAGGTACCAGAATGCATTTCCCATTTCCCCTCCCAATATATATCACGGAATAATGCAATTTACACAATTATCATCCTACATTTATAAATATGCACGACAGTATAGGTGACTCAACATGACTAACAGGAAAAAGTGGTTAGTGGGAAAACCTGAACTAAAATTAAGCTACCTATACAGTTAGCTGAACAGTAAATACAGAAGTTCGGTAAGTAAATATTACTGTCTCGTGCAAGAACATCCTAATTTAAACTGATTCAAGCTTTTGGGCCAAAACCAAAGGGTGGGGAAAAAAAAAACTAATTTAATTTAAGCATCCAAAAATGAATATAATAGCATGCGATAGAGCTCTCCCTTGTACATTACTCATTACGGTGCCATTGGACAGTTTCATATTATTCTTCACAAGACTGGAATCTTTAAGCACAAAACAGAGGATGCAACATCACAAGGTAATAAGGATCCACTGCCAAGTCTATTTACTGTGACAAATTACAAGTAGTTGAAAATGTGTAACTATCATGAAAATGAACATGATTAACTGAGATTATACAGCCAAGAGTACAGTGACGCGTCCTTCAGCAAAGAATAACTACAGTAAATTGGCAAAAGAAAAGAAGCTAACAATTCTTATTCTTTCTTTTGGAGGGGATGAGGGAAGTAATTTTTGCAAGCTATTATTCCGCAATCACATTACTCTTCTTAACTCGAGACTATACTGATTCATTCTAACAAGAGTTCAACTCTGATATACATCACACAACTAAATCAAAATAAACGGATAAAAGAATGCCTCTGTACTGCAAAAATCACAATGACACTGCACCAATAGGCGACTCTTCATTGACTACAGTATGCAGCATCTTTCAACACAACTATCAGCCATAACTAACTAAATCACAGGGGAAAACCTCATGAATCCAAGAAATATACATAACCCCATCATATATCTTTTATATAAATCATTGCATCATGCCTACCTCTCATTTTTGTATCATTTAATAGTGTCCTTTATGACCTACCATTGAAGATTATCCAAATTACTCGCCAGGCCCACTCAGTGAAATTTTATCTGGGCTTCGGGTCACTACCCTTGCTTCGGAAAGATGAGAGAGAAAAAAATGATCTGGGAGCTGCACAAATTGAAATTTTGTGTGTAACTATAATGTCATTTGAGAGCTACTAAAATCTGCAGCAAATAAAAGCTTATCATTCTTGACATCTATAAAAAGAAACCCAAAGCATATGTATGAATCCTAAGTCATTAATGATAAGAGTATAACTTTACTTTCCCTTGAGTCAAGATTACATTCTATGCAAGATACAAATGACAATGCCAAGAGATCGGCCCCTGAATCCAGCATGAACTACCAAAATCAATGAAATGCAAACGAAGAGGACACATTTTGAGGATTCATCATGAGGACATATTTTGAGGATCCATGGTAGAGTCCAAACTGAGTCGCTGGGCCCAAAGGATTATACGGGTCAGCTGGTGACTAATAGGCCTAAGATTTGGAGGGTCTATTCAAGAAGGAAGAAAGAGAGAGCTGCTGATGTGGCAGTGGGAAGCTGCTGATGTGGCAGTGGGAGAGGTTAGTGGAGGTTAGTCACGTTTAAGGTTTCTGTTACTAATAGGCGGAGTAAAGAATAGGAAGGGGTCTTTTTTGATTTTCCTCTGGGCAAGTTAGTTATGAATGGAGAGCTATAGCTCTCTGTAGGAGCCTAGCTCTGTGGCAGTAGGTCTTGAACTACTGTAATTCCCATTCTTCTATCAAACAATACACAGTTTTTTTCCTCAAATTACGTTCTACTGTTTTATTCTCTTTGTTATTCTTCTTGGTTTCTAACAATCCATAACAGGGTACACAACTATTTCATCAGCCTGAGTCCCTGACAGTTGTAACTATGCCAAAAATGGATGAAAAAATTGACTTAGAATAAAATTAGGTTATGCAGGCATCACCTTTTAACGAACTTCCTGATATATTATCATCCCTCAGTTTAAAATGAACAGGAAGTGCAGGGATAGAGCTTTGCAAGGATTGGACTGCAAGAATTGAAAATCAAATTAATCAATTAAAAACTGATTGTACCTTTTTCCATTCAACAAAAAAGTGAAAATTCAAATATGCACACATGGAGAAGCATTCCCAAACACTAGCTTAAATAAATTTAAATCATGATCATGAAATTAGCGCCACATTATTGGCCAGCAGTAAGCACATTACAATTGCAAGAATACAATTACAACCCCCCCCCCCCCTAACCCAAAAAAAAAAAAAACAATATATCATTTAAAATAAATGGCTGAACTTAACAGAAATTAGAGTGTGATTCCTTCAAATTCCTGATGAGAAAAGGTAAATTGAATTTTTCCTAGTTCATTCGTATTGATATCTATGAAAGAAGAATCTTTTATCTATATGCTAAACCTAAGATGGAAGGTGTGAAAAGAGGATCAATTTTCTCATAACAGGATAGCACAGAAAGTAGGGGGAAAAATAAAAATAAAAATGATGAAATGCTCAAACTTAAATCTCTAAACTGTAACCAAGCATGTTGCTCAATAAAAAGGAATTTGACAAAAGAATAGTTTACCATGTTCGTTGAACAGCTCACTTTCATTGAAGCTGTCATCAGAACGATGACCATGAGAGAATCCCATTCTTGATTTCCTCAAGTCTTCTGATGACCGATTGGCAGGATCTTGGCCATCTTCTGTATCATCATCTCCTTCAGAAGTTGTAGCAGAGATCCAATCAACCAAACTCTCTGACCCACGATTTTTCCTCCCAAACTTTAGTAACCGTTTAAAACCTTTTGAGACATCCTTGCGGGGTTGATTTTGGGATGAATTAGCAACAAGAAATGGTTTTTGAGAACTTCCCCATTTTTTCCTCATTCGAGTAGCATCGCTCTCACCCTGCGTAAGGGAATGAGAATTCCAAGATGCAGGGCTTCCGATTGGAGAATCCATATAAGCATCAATGTCAGAGGACTCATGTGGGTAAGAAAAAGTATGAGGCATGCGTGAGTTCCATGACACAGGGCTTTCACCTGGTGAGTCCTGCAGAGATCCTACACAGTTGAAAGTTGATGGAATAGCAGTAGGCATTTCAGTTACTGAAACAGGGTCTACTTGAGCAAGAGACCTTGTAGAATCGCCAATTTCAGACCCAGAATTACCAGATTTCTCAGATTCCTGGCTCAGTCTCACCTTTCCATGATTATTATAAGCACTATCTTCGATAGCCATAGTTTCAATTTCGTCCTGTTCCTCTGTGGCCATATCCAGAGAATCTTCCACCTCAAATGCCAGTTCATCAAATTCTTCATTTTTCTGAGTACCAGAAGCCATTGAAGCTTTCATCCTTATAGCACTGCCTCCGGCACCAGGGCCTATGCCATTACCCTTTTCAAGGAAAGCCCTTGGTGACTGATCATAAGGGGCCAGATCAGTCTGCTCCATATCAAATTTCAATGGAGTCAAAACAACACCTTCGGAGTTCAAAGGGGGTAAATCCTTAAACTCTGCAGGATTAGCAGAAATTTTCCGTAAAGACTGAGTTCGCTTTGGCTTCTCTTCCTTGATACCTTGCATCTCTTCAATAGTGCTTTTGCTACGGACATAGTTTCTCACCTGAGAGCGGGTTGTTTTACTCACTCCAGAAGAAGGCTTTGTATTTTCTTTTCTTAAATCAGAGAAGTTTGGAACAGACTGGGCAAGAGGACTGTCTCTTCGCCTGCCAGAAGCGGAGTTGGAAATTTTGGCAGATGAACGTGAGATCGATGCTGCTGTAGGGCGAGGTGTGCCTGAAGACGTATGTCTGTTAGGCAAATTTTTCCTACTTTGCCTCGAAGCACCATCTCCAAAAGTTGATTCACTAAATATTCTACCATGTCCATAAATCTTTTCTTCTGAGAATTCAGAAAGATCTTCATCCTCTTCATTCTGAAGGGAATCTATCGGATGCTGTTGAAAAAGAGGGGATTTGAATTAGAACCAAAATGGACTTTTGTGTTTTAAATATCAAAACAAGTTTAGCATTCTAGAAGATTAAAACAAGAATACCTGCTCTTTCTTAATATTTGATTTGAAATATCTAAGTTTCTCAGCTCGATGAGCACCTAATACTGAATCTTGTCTGTCTATAGACCCTGAAAATTTAGCCTTCATCGCAGCTCTACTCTGCTCAAGACTATCCTGCATGGCCTTCATCCTAGCTTCCTTCTCTGCTCTGTTCGAACTCCATTCTTCCCTAAGTTTAGCATCCCTCTTCTTCATGTACTTTTCATAAAATTTTCCTCTAGAATCATCACCAAAGTTAAGATCTGAGAAACTTCGCCTTAGAGCATCACCATAATTGTGACTATCCACCGTCTTCATATGTGACTTCGCATCAAAATTTGCCACATTGCTAGAACTTGCAGTTTGTTCAAGCACTGTGTTTCTGGAAGGCAACTGAGGAGTTGACTCCACTGCACCAGGTCTTCTATACTGTGAGTTAACAGGCTGCTCTACATGTGCATTCACAGGCTCAATTCTCCGTGCAGAACCAGACTGATCCCCAGGAACCCGAAGTTTATGCTCTGCAAAAAGCTTTTCAAGCTCATCTGCCTTTATTTTCAGCTCATCATGTAGCCCCTGATTTCCTTTCGACTGCCTTACTCTCTGAAGTTGCTCTAAAGGTGCAGTTGAGGTTTCATGGGAATTATCCTGTGTCTCCAAAACTTGTTTACTAGGAAGGTTCAACTTGCTACTTTCGTAAGCACCCCGAATTTCATCCCTCTTACGCTGCGACTTGCTGATTTGTTCACGACTACCAGGTTGAGGTTTCTGGTACTTCATTTTAGGGACTTGAGAATCCTCAACCTTAATTTGCTGCTTGCTTGAGGATGAAGAGTCCTCCTCCTCCTCCTCCACAAGGTCTCCTCCAGTAAAAGATCTCAAATGGGGCTGAGGAGTATACTGATCACCCTCAACAGGAACAGAAGCTTCCCTCAATTTCTTCAGTCCAACACCACCTTCAAATTGTGCTGATAGAGATCGAGAATGAGTATGAGAACCAGTAACAAGTGACATTTTGATGTCAGACATCACATCCTCCACTTTATCTTTAACCTCAGCATTGAATGAAACCTCGGAATTGTTCTTATTACGATCCTTAACCTTATCTTCGGAGACGGCATTGGACTTGTTGTTATGCAAAACAGAAACAGAGGAGTTGGAAGAAGGCGTACACAAGGGGCTTTCACCGTCTTTCTTCTCACCGCTCACATCAACGCTCATGTCACTGCCACTGGCGCCGCTCCACCTTCGCAAAACGGACCTCTCAGAAGAAATATCAGAGGAGAGCCTCCGCGTCTCAACAGATTTTCCAACGGAACTCTCCTTCTGCTTGTTCTCGAACAGGTTGATCCGGTCCTGCACGCTCAGCCGCCGCGCCGCCGGCGACGGCTCAGCCTCTTTCTTCTTGTTCTTGTCGTCGTTCGCCGCAGCGTCGCCGCTGGCTTCGTCTTTCTCGTTCACGGTGATGCTACGTCGCGAAGCCAAGGTGGCAAAGGGCTTGCGCTGTTGCCACGTGGCATGCTCCTCGGTGGGGTCGTCAATGGACATATCTGACCCAACTGATGATCGGAGTTCCATGTCATCGCCACCTGGCTTCCAGGTGCTGATAGTGATAAGGTCCGGTCTTCTTTGGTACACTGACATATATTTAGTGCAAGCTTCACTGCACCCAAAAATAAATAAATAAAAAATAAGGCATTAATTATTATTATTATTATGAAAAAGAACATAAGGCAAAATGATGAAAAAATGAGATATATTTCGGAGTTTTTACTTGAGGTGATGAGCACCAAATCGATCAGCAAAATGTTTTAGTTCAGAGACAGTGTCAGGATTAAAACCAGAAGCAGATGCACGAGCACAAGCTGTGGTTAAGTCCTGCTTAACTGCAGCAAGTCGTACATCAATAGCCTTTAGGAGTTCCTTCCTGTACAATTGGTAAGAACAAAAACTCAGCTAAAAATTTCAAAAGAAAGAAAGGAATGAAAACCTATCAAAATTAAGTTTTATTATTAACTCTTTCATTATCTATTTCACTTGTTGGTTATCATCACTAACACTAAACAAGTCAATTACAGACTACCATCTCCAAGTTTCCCAGTACTCCAGACTAACTATTTAAACTGCATGAAACTCCTTAATTGGCTAATTGCCCCTTACTGCCAGTCTGCCAGATCCTAAATTCTATACCCAGATGCTTCAATAACAAAAGGATAGTCTTCTATAAAATAAAATATATAACTGCTAGAGTATTAGGATTATTTTTATTATTATTGTTACGAGTGTTATCATTTAAGGATTTTAGTACTAGAACTACACTTGTACATTCTAGAATATTAGTATAAATTGGTGTATTAGGCTAGTGATTATTATATCTTCACAACATCACATCTCATCATCGTAATATCATTCAGAATACTATTTCTCTATTTTCCTCCTTTCCCCCATCCTTTCCCTATAATTTCAACAATAGCAAAAGGAGTGTTGCTCTTCTTAGATTTGTAACTGCAAATCTTTTTATCTCTATTACCAATAGAGGAAGCACTACCACAAAAACAATAAGAAAACATGCAAGATGCAATGCTCCGAGATAAAATAAAAGAGGGTGGAAATGATACGTGGTTGCATCTGGTGCTGCAATGGCTCCTGTTCCATCCCCACCTGGAGCAAATCGACGAAAATACTGTCAGCATATTACTATCAATCACCCAAGATTAATCAACTGAAAGAAACTCTGAGGCTCCTGAAGAACCACAACTCAAGTCAAAATGCCACTTCTTAGCCTCTTCCTCAGAGGTCAGGGCCACGCACGTCGACAAGCTTAATATATCAATCCAACAAATATCACCTGCATCTAGTATGCATAAAATCTACAGGCACAATGCACTGAGATATTTGTTACATTGTTTATATTAAGTTGTAAGAGACAATGAGATAAGAATTTCAATCTCAACTTTTTCTTCTATAAAATCTGTACAATTTAAATTTCTTCTTGTTTAGTCTTCACTTTCCTAATTTTCTTCGCTTTATCATTCTTTTCTTCGTTTTGAAATGTTCTAAAATGTAGCAATTCTGTACAGGTGCAATTATGGGAGCATGTGTATTTAAGAATTGAATATGGTTTTTTCCCTTTCCTCTCTGGCTACTATTAATTTACTTCCTTTTTTATCTATTCAGATATAGAACCTCCATCAAGATGACATACAGTATAGATTCTCAACAATTAGGAAATAATTAGATAAAGCATTACAGACAACAATAAAACATTTCAAAAGTGGCCAACTACCTAAAACAAGTAGCCAGCACATAAATATACCCTGAAGATTTGATCTATGATAACAGTAATTTCATTTCATGATGAACCATGTCAAATACATTAGCTGGCCTTACTTTAACAGAAAAATATACTCAAAAGGAAAGGAAAATGATGACTACTGATGAACTTTGATATTAATCAAACTTCCAAATTTTGGACAACATATCTCCAACCAATATACCTAAAATCGACAACTGTACAATATTTTCCCTCCTTTTTGTACAACTGAAGAGGATACAATATTTATCTCTTTGCCTACATGGTATGCAGTCCCTTCCATAAATGGCAGCATATGTGACCATGCTGGTCAACTAAAGAGGATACCTAGTTTACTAGACTAAACCATCGCACAACTAATAGTCTTAAGAGTGGTACAAATTGATAAGACAAATTCATCAAAGTAGAGTGGTAAGCCGGTAACACAATCAAAAGATAAGTTCCCAATCAGGCAGAACACAACAACCTTAACCAAGTCTTTGGTTAGGTCTAATTGAAAGGAAAACATACCTTGTGAATCTGTCCGTTGATCTCCTGCCCCCTGAAATAAGACATTCCGAAGATCAACAAAAAATAATAAGTGATTGTTTTGTTCAGTTATTTGCTCCAATCTTCTCTGTTTGATCATAAGTCTGTAAGTCTGTTATTACCTGAGAATATATTCTTCGTGCTGCTTCCAATTGGGACATCTCTGCATCAAAGGTATTGACCATTTCTAAAACCTCTGGTGTGCTGACAAACCGCACAAACCTAGAAGCACCAACGCTTATGAAGTCAGAAAGAAAACCAGAAGGCTCACTGCATACAAAGGCAGCAAATTCAATAAAAAATATATATATAAATTTTCCCATTTCATTGCTTTCACCTTTCAAGTGTTCCTTTTGTAAACCACGTCTCAGCATTTTTATGTCTCTCAATTTCTAGCTTAATTGACTGGGCTGCTAGTGCAACCTGCTCTTTTGCAACCTTTAAATGGGTCAAGAATGGCTTTACTAATCCTGATGCTAGTTTCTCTGTGTTTCCATCACTTGAAACAAGCAACTCACATCTGCCCAATTAATAAAACACATATTACAATCTGTAATCAGCAGAAAAGCATATAACAATTAGAAAATCTGAAGTAAGGTCATCCGCACCTTGAACGTTTTGGAGACAATTGGAATACAGCATAATCAAGAGGTATGTCAGACTTCATTTTTGTTTACCAAAGGGAACACAACACTATATCACTCCTCGGTCCTTTTCACGTAATCAGATGCATTCTACACCATCATTTTCATCTGGCGCCAATCCAAATCAGCAAAACTTTCACTCAAGAAACCCCAAAGTAAGAATGTAGATTCTGCATGAAGATTACGAAAATTTTCAGAGAAAACGAAAACAGTTTACTAAATTTAATATCAAATGAACAAGTGAATTTAGTGGGTCATTTCCAAATTGGCATTACTTTACAAATCTACATTTTCAATCAAGTTGAAATTTTGAATAAAATCAAGTGATTACCCAGATGCCCATTAGGTAAATCCCACTTGTTTCAAAGCTTAACAGAGGCACACCATAGATCCCAACCCAAAACCCAGTTCGAAAACAAAAATGCACCAAAATTCAATCTTTTGCAGCAATACAGAAATCCAAATTCGCCATAAAGAAATTAGAAGAAATAGATCTGATTCAGCAAAGACCAAACTTAATTCAAGTTGCATAGACACTCACAAACCCAAAATTCAATACCAACCGAGCTAAACCCAGAAACTTGCAAACAAACAAACAAAAAAACAGAGTTTCATGAACGCATTCCCATGGTTATACACAAACAAATATGCATGAAACAAATTCAAAAAATAAGAAAACCTAATCATTTACATTGAAAAATGGGAGTAGAAATGTGGGACGATCGTGGAACTGAATGCGAAGCCCAGATAGGAAGGTCGAAGATCTTCGATTGCGTAACCCGATCCTCCAATTTGGAATTCAAAAGGGCACCAGCATTTCGCTCCCTTGTCTTTTATGTTGTTCTTTCTCTTCTTCCTTTTATGTCTCACTGTGGAATGAGGCTCTTTCTTTTTTATTTATTATTTGAGTTTTACGAAAACCCCACAATGAAAAAGATGGTTTTTGCTTTACTCATCCTTCAAATCTCTTTCTACTTTCTCTCTCCACTCTGTCTCAACCCAAAGATACAGTAGAGTAGATAGAGAGAGAGAGAGGGGTAGGTGCTTCAGACAAAATATATCGCAACTATTACACTTGCAATTTGTGAAATGTTTATATAGCAACTGGATTTCACATCAAAAGACAAAGACGATGTTGTTGATGAAGTAGATTTACAAGTATGGGCTTGACTGTGGCAAACTCCATTTTGACTGAA
The DNA here is from genome assembly GCA_023212625.1 of Styphnolobium japonicum. Classification (NCBI taxonomy): domain Eukaryota; kingdom Viridiplantae; phylum Streptophyta; class Magnoliopsida; order Fabales; family Fabaceae; genus Styphnolobium; species Styphnolobium japonicum. The sequence goes on along the minus strand of JALBWW010000007.1, from coordinate 2,869,199 downwards.
ACTTTTACTAGGATGCAAACCCAAGGTGGTTTTCGTTTTAAGTTTATTGTTCTTGTTGTGGTCGTGGTTAAATCTAATCACTTTGATCATTAGCCAATATTTGCTATCAATCAGGTTTCATTTCCAATATTTGTCATAAACAAACCTATAATTGATTACGAGAGACTAATTTCATTAGAATCATTTTATTTTTTTATTAAATATAATTTTATTCCACAGTGAGTTTAAGGTTTTTCTAATATTCTTATTATTATGTATTTCTACAATGAAAAATTTTATACTAATAATAAAATAAAATTAAACTCTTAAAATAATCATTTTTCATGGATTAAATTGACATGATTAAAAATTTAATTGATAAATTGAAATTTGATGTAAATTATTAGAGCTAAATTAATATGTTACTATGTTAGCATATTCTCAACTATATATAACACAAGACATGAATTCACCAAATATATATAACATGGCATGAGACATTAAATGATATCATTGATGACGAACTTGTTAAAGAAAAATATTATTTTGGTCCTTCAAATTTAAAAATCACCTTCTTGAACTCAAATTTATTCTTGAGGGGCGTCGTTGTCAATATACACATTACAAGATAGACCAACGAGTTGGACAAAATGGGGATTTTGGGAATTTCAAGTATGTGATTAAGTTACGGCCAACGCTGTACTTATTACAGTACTGCTCGAAAGGGCCATTTTTTATTTTTATTTTTATTTTGCAGAAAATGACAGCGATACACTAATTAACTTAATCGCAGAGTCTTAGCATTTGCATAATTAATGTTTCACCTCGCACAAACTCATCCACCAATCAAATCAAATGCTTTCCCACCCAAATCATTGGCGTCTTCGAGTCTAGTCTATTTCCTGCTATATACGACCGACATAAAACAAAACACCATTGAGTTTGTTTTTCTTTTCTTGCTTTCTTGATTATTGTGTGAAATTATTTTCATTTAAAATAATGTTCTTTCACATAATTATTTTTTTGTAGATTTAATTCCCAAACATTAAAATCGTCTTTAATTATTAAACTCAAATTATTTATTATTTAAATAATATCTTTTAGATATACCATTTGAGTTCAAGTTTAATATGACGCGAAAGACAATCATTTTAAAATGACTTAATCATAGTTATTATTATATAATAATAGGTGAGATTTTAGTTGTAATGTTGACCTTCTTCTTATATTATATAGTTTTATTTGAAAACTATGATAAATAGAATAATTATTTAAATTTTAAAGTTTCTCTATTATGACTTTATTCTTTAAATAAAAATGTATTGATAAGTGTTAATAATACATATTAAGATACTAATTTGTAAAGAATTATGCTACAATTATATTCTTAAATTATACCTTTTCTTACAATTTTCCTAATAGTTATTAAACAACAGCTAACCTATATTTACATATGAAAAAAAGTTAAAGTGACCAACCTCCATTCCTCCGAAGGTGTGCGGATAATAGATAAATGTGGAATTTCTTTTGTGGACCTTACCCAGGAAGATTTATAGTTATATTTTTTTGGATTACATCCAAGCTATAGAGGTCGGGTTCTGTAGCAAAGTTCTTTACGTATAAGTCATCCTTTGTTCAAAAACCTTAATTCAAGTGATATTAAATTTCTTTTAGGATTACTTTCTTTAGAAGTTAGTCATTTTGTTTCTACTTTATCCTCATTTCTTCTAGTACACTAGTTCTTAGACCTCTTTTAAAAATAATAATAATAAAGACTCTTAATTACAAATGTATTATTTCTGAAAAATTATAAATTATAAAATTTATATTAACACTTATTTATGTGTTGTAAAAAAAAATACTCATTACTATCATGTCAATTTTTTTAATTAATATCTATTATCAAAATTCTTCACTTAATTCATACATTTTAAAATTGAAGCTCTTAATTTATTATAATATTCAAATTGAGGTGTTTGTATAACAATTTTCTTTAAAAGAGTTTGTTTTTAAGTTTTATAAATAAAGGTTTAAAATAAAAATAATTACATGATATGTATCACAATTCACAACATGTGAGAAGACGGAGAGAAAGAAAATTTTATTTGGTGTTTTTAAAGTAAAATACATATCTGACTCTGTGCTATTTAATGTTAACTATATTAATTTTGTGGATTATTATTATCTTTAAAAAAAATTATTAAAACATATAGCAATAGTTCATAAAAGTGATATGGTTAATATTAAATGACAGATAGTAAAAAATATTTTATTCCGAGAGAAGTAGGGATTGGACAACTAATTGGACAAAATGGGGATTTTGGGAATTTCAAGTATGTGATTAAGATATGGTCAACACTGTATCTATTACATTTTGAGCTAATTTTTTGCAGAAAATTACAGTGATACACTAATTAACTTAATCGCACAGTCTTAACATCTGCATAATTAATGTTTCACCTCGCACGCACTCATCCACCAATCAAATCAAATGCTTTCCCACCCAAATCATTGGCGTCTCCAAGTCTAGTCTATTTTCTGCTATATATGTCCGCCATGAAACAAAACATCATTGAGGTTTTTTTTTAATAAATAATTTTAATATGTATTACTAAATTATTAAAAGAATTTATTTATTACAATAATTATTTAAATTTTTTTAACTATTTTAATAATATATCAGTACATAATTAAATAATAATGTAAATTTTTTATACAAATGTATTATTTTTTAAAATTTTTTAATTATAAAATTTATATTAAAAAATGTAATGTGATGTAATTTTTTTAATACACATTATTATCATGTTAAAATTTTTTAATTAATATGTATTATCAAAATATTTATAAATTAATCACTTAATTTATACATTTTAAATTTGAAGTTCTTAATTAATTATAATATTCAAATTGAGGTTTTTGTATAACAATTTTCTCTAAAAGAATTTGATTTTAAGTTTTATAAATAAATTTTTAAAATGAAAAAAATTACATGAGATGTATCACAATTCACAACATGTGAGAATACCGAGAGAGAAAAAATTGTTTGGTATTTTTAAAGTAAAATACATATCTGATACTGTGCTATTTAATGTTAACCATATTAATTTTGTGGATTATCATTGTCTTTAACTTTTTTTTTATTAAAACATATAACTATAGTTCAGAAAAGTGATATGGTTAAGATCAAATGACAGTAAAAAATGTTTGATTCCGAGAGAAGTAGGGCAATACATAATTCACGTTACTAAGCGAACCTGGGCCGGAAGGACCATAATAGGTTTGGGATTTGGGCGGGGTGTGAGAGTGACATTACTCTTAGTGGAACAATAATAAAAGTCCAATTTTTTGTTTTGCTACGTGTTATCAAATTGGTCATTTAACTTTATTGGGTTGCCAATACCATTGTGATCTTTCACTTTCAAAGCAGGTCTTGTGGATGGAAAGGGAGTGGAGGAATGCCCTTCTGTCTCATTGATTTGGTTTGGTAACGAATCTGTTTCCCCAATTACGGTACAACGAGTGTCAACTTTGTCAGAAATCCAAATCATCATAGCCCAACACTTGGAGGGATACCAACATAGTATATATATATATATATATATATATATGGATTTTTATATGAATATAGTTACTTTTTTAAAAAAATTTATTCAATCTTTATTTTTATGTACTTATTTTTTAAAAAATTTAATTAAAAATTGTCATGAATTAAGATGATTTTGTTACATAATTTTATTTTTATTTTTCTTATCAAAGTTAGAATCAGCTTTCACTGAAAACGATTTTTATGAAAAAGTTTAAAAAATATTAAAATAATGCAAGTTATAAATCACCTCCTGTCATGATAATTTTCATTTATGTTTTTGAAACCTAAAAGCATAAAGTCAAAAAAGAAAATATATTAATAAACTGTTAGGTGCGGACAATTTTTGAATAAAAATAAAGAAAAACGTATTTCGATACATAAAAAATAAAAGTGAGGTATTTTCATAAGTAAAAAAATAACAGTATTTGTATAAAAAAAAAACCCTTTATTGTAGATGTTTGATTATATATTATTCAAAGTAATTTAATAGTTTTATATATTACATGAATTTCTTTAATAGATAATGTATATTATAAACACTTGCACTTTATTGACACAATATAATAGACTCTATGTAAACACAAATGTCTAAGATATATATTATCTATTAAAAATTATTACCTTTTTATGCTATTAAAATCATCTTTAAATATGTATAAAGTTTCATTAATAATCTTTTTTAAATATCTATATACATTATACCATAGATAACTATGAATTAACTGTAAGCCTTAGCTAGACTTTTTCCCAAAAAAAGGGCCCCTACTTTGTTGTTTCCCCAAATCTGTGATTATGTTGTGATTAAATGCTTGATTGGGATTATTATTGAGAAGAAAATATAGGTAAGAGGATCAATTTTGTTTGATTTTGAGGTTAATCTAAAAGGTAGAAACCCATTGGTGTAATCATAAGTAAATGGACTTTTAGCAACCCAAAAAAAAAAAAAAAAAAGCTAAGCAATTAGATAATTACCAAATGAAGGGTGTGATACACATGGTGCATGGACCCCCGACCAACGGCAATCACCAGGCACTGGTGGTTTGTATATGGCCCCCACGACCACAAGCCATTGAGTAAGAAGATTACCAATAGGACAATCCAGTATGATTTAGATCTCAGGGTCCATACTCCATTAGTCATTGGACCAAGTGGGTATTTGGGACCAGGACGTTCATTACAATAAACTGAAGTTGAACTTTTCTATTTATAATTTTATTTGGAAAATTAATTAGTTCTCTCTCAATGGACAGCCTTACATTTGAATTTAGATTCTAGACCTATCATTTAAAATGTTGAATAGTACGTGGTATACATGTATGCATAGAATAAAGGCATTTTTTCAAGGATATTGATTTTGATACTAAAAATGCTTTTATCCTCGGATTGCTTTTGATTTGCTTTGATGTTATTTGTCATTTTTCATCCAATTGTATGAACAAGTATAATAATATTTATGATAAAAGCATTGTTTAGAGTCAATGACATTATTATCTACACTTTTGAAACACTTAATCATAACTATGTTCCCTAAATTTAAAACAAGAGATTGTAATACATATATATGATATTTTAGAGGAAATGGCACTAGATTAGGATCTATTCTTTTAAAAAAATATATTGTAAAAATGTTTTCTTGAAAATTTTCAAAAATATAATAATTTTGTAGTACTAGATTTAATTTAAAAAGTATATTTTTCTTTTTAAGAAATCAATAAAAATGACTCCATTTATACTTCAAATGCCAAAAGTTAGAAGAAACAATTCTAACTAATATAATTTCGACAAAACAAACTCACACAATCTTTCGATTGTTTTAGTTGAATTGCAATTTTATACTGAACTCCCTCAATGGGCTCCTTTTTTGAGTCCCTTCCCTTTCAAGTATACATTAACATCCTAGATGAGTAGATGACCTTTTTGCTTGTGGTACGAGAACCTAGAGGGTGATCATGGCTACAATCAGAAGTTTACCTTTTCTTAGGCATGAAAGTTAATATCTCTCCAAAGCCTTGAATTCTCGTAGCATGACATATGATGTTATTAATCATAATATCTTCTTTACTCATGATCTGGTAAGTTTATTATTCGAAAATTAAGAGTCTAAACTCTAAACTTTAAGCTTGGAAATCTAGGATGCCTAATCTTGAAAGCCTAATCAGATATAACTCGATTCTGGTTCATTATATGAACACTTCCTTTCTGCCACAAGGTGTTGATGATTATTTCTTATCTTCTTTTGGTCTTGCACAGAGTGTTTGTGTTGAAATTGACAAAATTGTGTGTAGTTTTATTTGGGGCCCAAAGCTCATAGTAGCTCAACTGTGGTCTTCGTCAAGTAAGTTGGGCCATGATTAACCATCCTAAAAGGGTTGTGGCCTGTGGGCATTCGCAGGGCTAGAGAAGCACATTGCTCACTCAGGCTGGGCAGGTGCCTGATTCGGTAAGAAGCTAAACCGTGGGTTAACCTGTTGCAACATCAGTATCTTTTCAGTTAAAGATGCAACTGAATCAACTGATGATATGATACACGGGCATCCTTTGTCAGCAGAGATAGAAATCTTAAGAAGGCTTCATGTATGGTGTAGGACCTTATATTTCCATCAGTTTATGGCATCATCTGTGGACTTGTCCTTTTGCTCCCAGAGGTTTCGTAGACATGATTCACCCTCTGGATGCTCATCTCTCAGTTAGTGATGTCATTCAAGAAGGGCAGTGGAATTTGCAGCTTCTTCACAAGTGATTCCAGAGGATATTTCCTTTCTCATTTGTGCCATCCTTCCTCCTTAGGTGGATAGCAATGATGATATTCTTTATTCAGGTACTTCTAACTCTTTAGAATGAGCTATTATCTGCTTTATCGGCTTTGACCAATTTATGATCGAGTAGATTTTGTGAACAATTTACAGCCAAAGCATTTTCTGCTTAAAAATGCTATTCATATCTTTGTATTCTGTTATTGGATTTGTCTATCTGAAACTCTTGTTTCTTCTCTGCTTTCTTATGTCGTAACCTGTTACCCCAAACTCAGCATCTTCTAAATATTCTGCTAGCGGTATCAAGTGAGGTTAAGTACTTAGTTACACTAGCTTTTGCTTTAGTAGAATGGGACTATTTTCTTCTACCCAGTGGATCAATTAGGACGAATCCTTCTGTTAGAGATATCTCCTATGCATCCATTTGATGATTATCATTGAACGTACAGGTAACAACTGTATATCCCTAATTCCTGGTACCAGTTTTGGAGGATAATATAAACAAGTCAGCGATTTAAGTTATTACAGGAAATGACTATCCACATGTACTAAATTGCTCTCTATCAGGTTGCATTCTCCCGTATGTACAATACTACAATGTATTCAATTAAGGCTAATGGAATCTAACCTAGTTATCACTGTCCCTATAGTTATGGTTGTTGCTATGATGATTGCTAGCGTTCCCACCTTTCTTCCCATGCTTGAGCTGCGAGATCTCCAACTGGGTCTTCATGAAAAATTGCATTCTTTGCAATTCCAGCTCCTTGGCAAACAAAGATATAGAGAGAGAATTTGGAACTTTTTTGGGCTTTGTTTGGGTGGACTGACGGAAGTGGGGTGATTTGACGGTGACCGTCGTGCTGGAAGGACATTATCGGACACGTGGGGGGAGGAGGGGTGACGTGGAAGGATGTGATTGGACGGGACTGGGAACTCCGTCACCGGCTTGGGGTTTCTGCCGGCTCAGTTGGTGGACCTTCTCTGTTATTATCTCGTTCCTTCACGAGTTGACGATAAACACTAGGATGTTGTCTCACATCACAATTACCGATCTAACCTGCCTCTGCTGATATCCCCAATTTACCCTTTTTATTTATTAACTTTTTAGCAATATGGGTATTTTTTATATAAGCAAAATTCAGTTAATCCAAATTTTTAAGCGATTAATGCAGTATAGGTGCATTAGAAAATTTTATGGACTGTATTAATTAAGTTGAATTTCGTTTTTGTTCATTTGGAGAAGAGAGGAAAGGGAATAGTATTGGTATTGGGTGGCTGTAGCTGCATGGTTGAAAACGATAGATTGAGGAGTTAAATTGGGAAATATAAAATTGAGTTCTCAAACATCAAATATCATAAACATGGTTCTGCAGATGGAAACCTACTCTGATGCTTAAAATTATGTGTTGTACAGCTATATTTACTTCCTAAGCATGTAATATATATAGACACCATATCAAACTGATTATTCATTTCTTTATGGGTGATTCACAATCAAATCAATATGGAAAACTCATTTTGTACGGTTTTTACTCAAAGCAAAAGCAACTTACTTTCTTTCTCTTTGTTCCCATGTGGTTGTCATCAGCAACTGTGTAAGAAAAAGTAGAAGAATTCTGAAATGAAAACTAGAATCAGCTCCAGGTTCGATGTTAACCAGAGAAAAAATTATAAATTCTGAGGCTCTGCAAAGACAAAAAAGCAGATGGAATTGTCTCATTAACAACAATTAAACATATGAGTAAGCCTTAAATGGAATCAAATTCATGCAGCAAAATTAAGAGAAAGAGAAGCGGATTTTGGCAAGGCAGCATGTTTTCAAGCTCCAAGAAAGATCAAGCAGTAAAGTGAACGCTTTCAACCTCCTGCAACTTCTCATGAAGTCATGATCCATAGGAAATATTGATAAACACGTGTAATTATTGGATAGAAGAATCTAGTCGGCGAAACTGATGCAGATGTATCATATACATCTAATGTTGTGACCTTGTGATAATTAATGATACTTTTCTATCATTCTTCATCTTTAGTTAGCATCAACACTAGATGACTAGAATGCGAGCATTATTGGCAGGTGTTGCTGGTAAATCTGAAATGAACAAGATAATTACTGTGAAAACAATGAACATAAAGCCAACCAGATATCCCCAAAGATGATTATAAAGTTCATGCACGTGTTCCATACATTTTGCAGAAGTGAATGAAAGTGCAGATAAAAGATATGACATCAGAAAATAATTTTATTGAGCTTATATTAAGCTACCGTTTTATATATAATCAGTATAAGTATATCTAAAACTGTTACATGCCACATGCCATAACCAATGATGAACAAACTAAGAGTCTAAGACACAGTAAGAAAGTAGAGGAAGAAAGGGGAATTGGCAACTGAGCCATACCATATTTTAAAAATTTAGCATTTGGAAGAAAAGTTGTGAAGAAATGCTATTTACCAGAAAGTAAAATCATGACAATAAAGTTCAGATACTGTTTCCTCCTTGTGATTATGAAATTAGAAGCAGAATAATATTAAACTTTTAAAACATACGGGTTCGACGCATCAGTCTGAGACTCTCAGCTCAGCTGAATATGGGGTTTAATTACACCTCATCAAGAGAAATGAAGAAAACATTGGAGATGCGGGGTATCGAACCCCGTGCCTCTCGCATGCAAAGCGAGCGCTCTACCGTTTGAGCTACATCCCCTTGTTGATATGTACATTTCTGTAAAATAAATAAAATTAAATAGACAGGTAGAACGGTAGAACAACACGACTTTCACTATTATTATATAGAAAAAGAATGGCTAACTATAATAAAATACATAATTAAAATAATAGAGTTGTGATGAATTGTGTATTGAGAAATTCTATACTGTTGAACAAATTAAGTTAAACAAATCTCAACATAAATGGTGTCACAAAAAAATCTATGATAAAAACTACATTGCGTATTTCTAACGATTATACCAATAGCATAATTCAATAATTAAGTGATCCCCTAGGAAAAAAATGAACAGTTTTTTTGAATCTAAAACGTGTATAGTTTAAAATATTTGGAAGAAGAGCTATATAGACTTAATTTAAGTAGTTGGATGGTGATTAAGATAGGATTTTTTTTTTCTTCATACAATGACTACACAAGAGTTGAACTTAAGAGTAACAATTTAATGAAGTACAAAATAATTGGAAAATGAGAAATTTGGATTGTATTGTCACATTGACCTTGTGTTGATCAATTGATCAATTCTAAAGCAGACAATTAGAAGGTCCGGCATTCTGCTTGCAGCACCAACAAAGGAAATATGCCTGCCCTTTCAGGATTTAGTGTAGTTATATAAAGCAGTATAGCCTGGCTCATTGAATTTGAATGCCCCATCTGCAAAAGAGACACATTTCGTGGTGCAGTCCGCCCAATTTATGGCTCATTAAGCAATGTTTCTCTGTAGTCATCGATTCTAACTCATAAGCTATTCCTTGTTTGAGCTATAGTCCTGTATATAATCTGAATGGCATGAACCATTTAATATCTGCATTAGAATATAGCCTAAGAGTTCTTGCATTTTAGAGCTATATTCTTTTGCATTTGCATTTGCATTTTCTAGTTTAGTTCTTCGCCAAATAAACCATGGCTTCTATTCTGTCCACTTCGTCAACTCCCTTGACCACCCTCTCCTTCAATTCTGGCTTCAGAACAACAACCACTCGCCAAATGAACAACCTATCTACAATTGTAAGAAAACACTGCTGTTTGCTTCACAATAATTTTCTATCTCGGAGGGTCAAGTTATGAGTTGTTCTTCATACCATTTGTTTTCATATGCAGGGAAGCTCTATGTTTGGTGGGCTAAGACTTGTGAATAAGGCTCAGTTGAAAAAGGAAACAAGAACATCATTTTCACTCTCGGGAGGCATTGACACTAAAATCGCTTGCTCCATTGTAATAATTTCACCCATTTTCTCATATCAAATACTTTTCTCTTATGGCTATTGGCATCTCTAATGTGTTCTATCTACTGGCTGAAGGCTCAACCAGAAACTCTGCAAACTGTCCAAAGCACCGTTGCAAAGCAACTTTCCATTGATGAAGGCACAGTGACTCCCCAAACTAAATTTGCAGATTTGGGTGCTGATTCTCTGGACACTGTGAGGCCTCAAATTTAATCACTACTTTTTTTCTTGTATGATAGAAAATAAATAAGTATTAATAATTTACACAGGAAGTGCATTGTGATATGTTTTGGTATGTATGTATGATTGAACAGGTTGAAATCATGATGGCTTTGGAAGAGAAATTTGACATTTCCATTGGAGAAGGAGGAGCTGAGAATATCTCTACCGTTCAAGATGCTGCTGATCTAATTGAGAAGGTGAAGACAGTGTCAACCTAGGCCACGCTACAGCCACAGGCTGTGTCTCACAACAAGCCATTGGGGTTTAAGAATCATCCTTGCCCATCTATACTTTTGCCATTGCTTTCGTCACCGTTCTTGAGATTTTGACAAAAATTGATCATAGAATGCTTTAATTTCCAAAGGATTGTCATTTTCTATATTTTATTCAAAAAGGGTTTTCTTTACATTCCTTAAATAAAACTACTCTTTAGTCTTTTGAGTTGATTGCTTGAGAACATAAATTTTCATGTAACAATTATCAACTTGAATTGATACGTCGGAGTATATTGCTCTTAAAATTAGTTTTAAAAAAATAGATTTTATTTTGATGTAATCTCATTGTAAAAATTTTTTACACTTGTAATGACTTATCAACGGTGTACAAAAAATTTTACATTAATAATAAATCAAAATTAAATCCTAAAAATACAGCAAAATACCATTATGTATGAAGTCTTTTTTGGAAATTTTTTATAACAATAATGATTACTTACATGGATTTTATCTTTTAAAACATTCTCATGCAAGTCATTAAATAATATATTAATCTCACTATAACTTTTTTTGAATGATTAAAATAATTACACCTTAGTCTTGTGAGTTGTGAAAATAAAATATGTATAAGCATCATTCCTCTACTTATAAAATAAGGATTACTTAAGACCCAAAATGAAAAGATAAAACATGGAAGAATAGTCTTGAATACAAACTAATTGTATATGGTATCATAAAGCACCTGAGATCCAAGAAAAACATAATAACTTTCAAGCTTCATTGAGTTCAACTGATAGAGATTTCAGAGTACATAATCCATATTTACAACAGCCAAAAACAGAAGAAAAAGAAAACGAAAAAAGAAAAAATCCCATATGCACAAAGATACAGAAGCTGTCTACTCCTTTACATCCTCAGAATCCCATGAAGCATTGGCTCTTTCTGCTGCAACTGCAAAAGACCCTGCATCATCTGAGCCATCTTATTTGTAGGTAGCCATATACTATTTATATATTTATATTATAATAACAATAACAGATGCCATGCAATATTATATAATTCCCCTTGGAAATTGGAACATCTCTTGTTGTATGACTATGTACAGAAAATCGTAATCCCTCTGCCTCTGCCGAATGATTTTCAAAGCAAAACATTTCACTTCCTCTCTCTCAACAACGATCCAAAGCACTCATAATCACCCTGCAACCATAGAACAATAATATGCAGGCCACAAGAAAAGTTAGGAACACAAGGAATGCAAGGGCATATGTGTCATTTCAGATGGTAAAAATACTGTAAAAGAAAAAGAGAACCAATCGTAAATGGTCGGACTTCTATGCTCGGCGCCCTCCAGTGCATCCACTGCCGATTTTCTCCTTGTCAATTTCTTGAAATCCCCACCTGGCGTCTCCGCTTCACCACCCACAAAAAAAAAAAAAAAAAGCCAGAACTCATTAAGTGATAAAAGTTTAATAAAAAATATTTTTTGGTAAAATATTTTTTTTTATGACGTGATACTATAACTGTTTTATACTTTTATTATAACAATACTTATTTAATGAATAATTTGATAATAGTGACCCGTCAACTGGTTGATCCGGCTGAAGGATTTAATCATTTTTGTGTTAAACTAATTTAAAAACTCGATGGATTTTTATGAAATAAAAAAATGGCTGATTTTTATGATTTATTTATATCATTTTGTTTGAATGGTTTTTTAGCCGGACTGTCGAATTAATGATCCATCTGATGAAGTCAATCCAATATAATTCTTACAACAATAACTCAAAACAGTATGGTAAGTGAAGAAATGGAAAATGGAAGAAAAAAAAAAGGAGAGAAAAAAAGAAAGAAAGAAAGATGTTTTGTATAAGTTTGAAGTTTGAAGTTTGAAATTTGAACTATTAAAATTCTAATTAGAAAAAGCTTAAAATATTTGATAAAAATAAATATATTTTTCTTTTTAAAAAAAGAAAATTCTTTCGTAAAATATCAGGATAATATCTCATTTTCTTTCACTATAATTTATAAAACCTCCAAATAAAACTAACGTAAAAGCTTCTCTTTTTGCTGTCATCTTCTCCGTGCAAACATGGTATAAACAAAAGAAACAATCAATTTTCAGACAACACAGCGAGTCAGCAACGGAGAGAGAGAGAGAGGGAGAGAAATGGTTTACGGGTTAAGGGGGTTCGAGGGGTGTTTGGAGCAGAAGGAGAGCCCGGTAACGAGGACGAAGATCTGAAAGTGGAGTGGGCGCGAACAATGGTGATGCTGCGAGTGATGGGTACCTCCTCCTCCACATGCACCGTCATGCGTGACCGGTTGGCGGCGGAGAAGGAGTTGTACTTGCGGAGCTTGCCAAGGCCCGTTTCTGGTGTTGGGCCAGCGAGCGTTTCGTCCCAGAGCTTGTGAAGAAAACCCATTATATATAGATATATAAATATGGTAATGACTTCTCTGTAACAACGGAAAGAGACGAGAGGGAACGAAACGACCGAGAGAAGAAGAACAAGGTTTCTGAGAGATACAAAACGTATAAACAAAACAAATCTTTTTTTTTATTTTTTTTATTTGTGTTTGGTGAGTGTGTGTGGTACTTATAGAGAAAAGGAAGAAGATAGAGAAAGATGAGGATGAGGACGATGACTTGCTTGATAAGGTTAATTGAATTATTGACGGCTAAGTTTGGTGTAAACTTAGCTCCGGCTAATATGGCTTTGTTTTAAGAGCCATCAAATTGATTCCCAATTACCCATTGCTATATTATTTTATCTTCTTCTATATTCGGGTGATGCTAAATTTGTACCAATTTTCTTTTTGTGTCAAAAGTAGTAGCCGAAATTAGCATTATAATATTGACTTGTAGTATCCTATTATTTAAAATGAGAATTTTAATAAAACTCTGAGAGTTGTTGGTCATTGGCATGACTTGAACACATGCATTGCGAGACAGTGACAGCATGCGGAAAAAAGGGGGGGGGGGGGGGAACACAAAATGCTAATATTTGCAAGGTGAAATTGGAAGGAAAGGAGGCTGAAAATTGTGAGAAGATTTTAATAAGGTTAATGTTGAAATATCTACACAAAAAAGTAATAAAAAACTGATTAAGAAAAAGGATTCCCGTCTCTTGAGAAGGATTGATCATTGTGACTGATAATTTTCATCTCTTGAGATTTAGAAAAGAAATGATAAATGACTGTACAATTAATTCGGAAGAATTGATTGGCTTGAAAAAAAAGTATTTTTATTTAATTTGTTAAAAAAGTTAATTAAATATTAAATTAATTTAAATAATAATTTAAATATAATTAACAATGTATCAAATATCAAAATAAAAAAATTATTAATTAATTATATATAAATTAATAATTAAATTAATTAAATATTTAATTAATTTTTTTCATGAACTAAATAAAAATATTTTTTTCACCAAATTAACTTTTTTTCTTATTTTCTCATTAAACTCCCTCTATTTAGTGAGCCGAAGAAGGGAACTTAGCCCCAATTCAGATCCAAAAATATTGGAAGGAGGGAGAAAGGAGACCGAGTCAGTCAAGTGCAAAGAAACACTTGGGCCCCATTTCAACTCACCACTACACGTCAATTGGATAAGTTCCCACGAAATCTGGATCAATCCATCCCACCTCCACGCCACATTCTTAACAACTCATCTAATACATTTTTATCAATTTTCAATTTTAATTTTATATCTATATATATATATATATTGTATCTGCTCGCTGAGGTCAATAAAAGACTCATCTCTAAAATGAAACTTATGACAAATCTTAAAAGGCGAAAAGGAAAAAAAATAAATAAATATGTATTTACTAAAAATTAAATTTCACATTTTGACATTAACATTAAATATTTTTTATTAAATAAATTAAGCTGATAAGACATGTTATTATATATTTAACTTCTATTTCTATATTACATATTATATTTAATTAATTTAGTGTATTATAAAAGTACAAAAGATTTTCTCTAGCATCCCAACGTTATGTATTAAAAGATTCTCTTCCTGTGTTCCATCATTCCATGACTCTTGGGTCTCGTTGGAAATTCATTAGTAAATAGTATTTGGTACACAAATATTTTCAAATTAATATGTAAGATTCTTTATCATCTTAAATATATTTAAAATATGACATTATAAAGTGTAGAGTAGTAAAGTTTAAAATTTATTCAAAAATAAATAAATAATTCATATATATATATATATATATATGTATGTGTGCGCTTTTATATATTGTAAGCAAGGTAATTTTCTTTATCAAATTCACATTTGAATTGGGAATTATTTTACTATTTATTTAATTTTTAAAATATTGATATTTAAAATAAATTATTTAATATTTATTAAATATTTTTTATATTTAATAAATTTTTTAATATTTATTATAAAATTAATAGTTAATAAATAATTAATAACTTATTTTAATATTAAATTTATTAAAATACCGTAACAACTCTCATTATAATTATGTATTTAAAGATATATCATTTACTCCTCAAGCATTGAGATTTTTTGCATAAGAAAGTCTCATTGTCACTGTAGAGCTTATATAAAAAATTTAAGATATATATACTTGTGTTTTTTATCGGTTGCCTATAATCCTGTTTGGGTCTCTTGTTAACATCAGAATAGAACAAACTTAAGGGTCAGCCACTTCAAACTTTGCTTGGAAATGTCCCTCCATCTTAAAAGTGACCCCACAGAAGACTTTTTATTTTTATTTTCCGGGTCTAAAGTCTAAACAAAGACTATAGACCCATACAAACCTATGAAATTTCAGGGTCATTGTTGCCTCAAATAATGTAGTCTAGTGTTCACCAAAATAATCATAATAATAATAATGTAATCTAGTTAGGTAACCTATGATGGTGAAAGCCACCATCACTTATAGGGTTTTTAATGCTGTCAAAGTCATAGCTTCTTTTACTCCTCTCTCCTTTACAAGAATACAAATTTTGTTTTTTTTTAAAAAAAAAGCTCAGTAATTAACTGGCGAGGGTTTATTGTGTATGGCCTGGCTCTGTTTATCAAATACCCAGCTTCTTTTTCATCTTCATAAGGATAGAGTCATAGAGAGCAGAATAATTTATTAGCCTTAAGATTCTGGTGCAAGTGAAAGATGCTGCAGGGAGCTACGCATAAGGCAACCATGGCACATGCTGATCGGAAGTTATATATGAAGAAGCTCTACCTTGTCAAGAAAACTTGGGGAAATCATGCTTTTCCGTATTCCAAAATCCTGAGATTTAATGCACCGGGTAGAACTTGATAAATAGTTGATGACGATGTGAAAAAAAATTAGGATTGAATTTCGATCGCACTATAAAAGTTTTTTACTCATTTAATAATATATTGATATTTTATTAAAAGATATATTAATTAAAATAATAATAATAATTTTAAGGGTTAATTTTTTTAATAATATATTAATATATAATTAATGATACTTTAAAAAAAAACTTTCATTAAAAATAAATAAAAATAAAAATAAAAATATTAACTATACTTTGGAAGATCCAAATTTAGAAAGGATGATTGCTTCGATAGTTGAGTAAGACAAAGATGGAAGAAGTAATGTTGCCCATAATTACAGTAAGGGCAATTAAGAATCACTCTAATTATTAAATTGCCATTTTGTAAAAACAAAAGTTCTAGAAAACAGTTTCTTAGAATATCTAACAATTGTTTCCGTTTTTCTTTATTTAAAACAATGGGAATTGCTAACATCCTCCAACCTCGTGTTGTGTTGATGGATGTTAGCATTCCACACCTTTTTTCTTTAGACAGAAAACTCATCAAATTTATTTTTCAAAACATTTAAATTGATAGGTGTTTTAATAATATACTTTTTTTAAAGCCAAACAAATAGAAAAACTAATCATACTCTCCCTCTTCCACAACAAAGCCGTGGATTTAGTAGATTCACACTCGCGAAAAATAGATCCATTCTGGGTATAAGGAAGTTACAGAAGTCCTTGGGTAAGGATTAGATGCCTCAAGAATCCATATAGGATTGACAATTAGGGGTATTGATCATCATTTTGAGACGGGTTCTTGCTCTCTGATGATGGGAGATTTTGAGGGAAGAAGCTTGATAAGCAAATGATAGCATCATCGGCTGCAGGGGAGTGAACTTGATGGGAGCTACTATGGAAGGCAGTAGAATTTGGGCCTGCAAAGTGATGGGTCTGCAAATGCAGCATCTCCTATTGATCTAGGAATCCCCAAAACGTCTCACATTCCATGCTTGCTTTAATAGTTCAATTTCTTTCTATAGTTTCTATACATTCCAGTAGTGATGGTAAAAGAAAAATAGAGAGAGCCTCACCTGGTGTGACTTTCTTGTTTTTCTTTTCTATTTTTAAATATTAAATAATACATTACTAAAATGCTCAAAAACTTAAGCGTTCGTTTGGATGCGAGAGAAAATGTAAAGATAAATTAGTGAAAGAAAGAAAACTAAGAGAAAAGAAAATGAAAAGAAAAGTAAAATTATTCTTCAATCGTTTGGATAAAGGGAAAACACGAAGAAAATAAAAAGAAAGAAAATGAGCTTATACCATCACCCTCGCTCTCCTAGCCTCCTTAAACCCACTCCTTTCTCATCTCCATCATCCCTCCCCCACCCCCACCACTCCTACACCCCTTCCTCATCCCCATCATTCCTCTCCTCGTTGAAGTAACCTTTGGCTATTTTGGCAGACAATTTGTGGAGACTCGTCGTGGTGGTGGTGTTCTGAGTGATGATGACCTGCTGGAGGTTGACGATGAGGTCGGTGGTGGAATTTTTTTGGTTGATGATTTTAACAATAATGCGTTTGAACATTGATTCCTATTCATTTTCTAAGCTATAAGCAGTACACGCCACAGTTTTCTTTCCATTTTCTCCTCAAAACAAAGGAGAAACTTTTTGTGGGTCCCACGCCAAAAATTTTCTATCCTTCGTATTTTCTTTGCACATCAAAATGAGGGAAGATTCTTTTTTCTATCCATTTTCTTCTCTCTCTATTTTTTCTCCTTCTCCATCTTCTTCTCTCTCTATTTTTTCTCCTTCCAAACAAAGCGTAAGTAATTTAAATAAGAAAATATTGGATTTTTTGTCTAAAAGAAGGTGAATGGTGCTAATCTCCACCAACAGAAAAATAGGTAGGAGGAGGTTAGCAATCTCCTCAAACAATATAGACAGTATGTACCAAAAATATATATATATAGACAATGACAAAACTTCATCAAAAATTTTAGGAGGGCAAAAGTTTGAATATTACATAAATTTATCGATAATATAAAAACAAATTTTATTTTAATTCAAATATAAGTTTATAAGTAAAGTTAATCTGATTTTTAAACTGAAAAACATGATAAATATTCCTCTTAAAAAAATGCTAATTAGGTGTAGGTGTCACTGCTTCTCATTTTGATTTGTAGTTTGTTTCTGTTTGGGCGTTTCAGCCCCGTTTAATATATAAAATAAAATAAAATATTTGGACGGGCACCTGCCATCTCTCACCCGAACATAATTAAGCAACTAAGTATGAAGTTGTTTTTTAAAACGAAAGAAAAACACAAGCTTTCAAACACCTTTTTTATTAAAAATAAAAAACTGAATATTGGTTTTGGGAACAGAAACCAAACAAGCTTATTCTCATAAGTTTCTTTCCCTAGATTATTGTGCTACCATTTTGTTTTGCCTTTCTACCTTTTATTTTCTAAAGAAAAACCTGTTAAAGAATGTTTTCAGAATCATCTTGTCAAAAACTATTAAATCAATCGCTTATGTGAGAAAAACAAATGGTCTCGTTACTCTTATACATGATACATCAACTAAAAAGCTTAAAGATAAAGATTGAACACAAAATGATTTTTTTTGGTTTTGAAGCGAGTTACAACAAGACAGAAACTTATCATTATCAATCATGAAAGATACAATGTCATAACTAAGACAATATTGATTCAGTTTAATTTTTATCCATCGTCAGTGTAAAGTTTTTTTACACTGTCATCCAATCATGTGTTGTCAAATTATTAAAAGAGTTTGACTATCATAACAACTACCTAGAAAGTATAACTCTTTTAATGATGTGTCAACATATGATTAGATGACAATGTAAAAAAACTTTACACTGACGGTAGATAGAAATTAAATCCATATTGATTGTAGTAAATTACCAAACATCTCATAAGATTTTTAATCTTGATTTTATCTTTCTTTCATAAATTCACTTTCACCAAGGGCTTTCTTTTTTGTCATATACCAAGTTCATTCTAAGTTTGGAGAAGTTCATATAAGAAGTTTTTTCTTTTCTTTTCTTTTCTTTTATTTTCAAGCAACGTCCATATGAGAAGTTAATTTCCAATGTTGATGTTATGCTTCATTTTTTGGGCTAAAAACTGGTGTCTTGGACCGAAAGAATTAGGCCCTCATCTTTTCAGCAGGCCTAACCCAATAGGCCTGCTATTCTTGTTAGCCCATTCGGGTGGTGCAGTGAGTGTTGGACAAAATAAAAAGTGCACAGTGAGCCCACCTAAGGATCCAACTACTGAGTACTAGAAGGCAAATGCTTCTACCCAGAAAAACAAAACAAATAAACTATCCACATGAAGTCTTGAATGGGCCATTTTGGGCCTTCTGTAGGCTCAGACCACCTTGTCTGTGTCTTGTGTGTATGGGTTGTGGCTGTTCTTGTTCGTCCTATGCACTGGTATGCAACATTGTCTATTCGTTTTCCTTTTCCACCATCATATCCTATTTGTCTTTTTAAAAAATATCCATAAACAAAAAGAAAGGAAAGAAGTGTAAATATATCTTTATTCTTATTTATTTCAGTAAAAATTAATTTATTTTCACTGTTGTATTGTTAGATTATTTCTAAATTTGTATAGGGTTATATTAATATCCTTTTTATAAATTTACATCCAAATTTAACAGTTTATAAAAAAGGATGCGACGCTATACATTTGGCATCCATAGCATATTTATTGCATTTAAGGCTAGACAACAACACTTTATGTACAAAAGACATAATAATCTTTGTAGGTGATGGACTTGATAGACAATTAATTAACTAATGAATTGTTATTGTGGCCTTTTGTATATGGTGCTTTAGTTTCAGGAAGGAGTTTAATTTTACATTTAAAAATGTTCTTTCCACAAACAGATATTTATTCCATTATTATTTTCCCACTTAAGCAACAAAATAGTAGCTTTTATTTTTTACTACAAAGCTATGGAGTGTCTCAACTCTAAATAGATGAGAGAAACTATCACTGCTATTAAGAAAAAGATAATTTTAATTTTAATTTTTTTTATTAAGAATATGCCTAGTGAACTGGTGAAAAGTGAAAATGCAAAAATAGAGAACATGGCTAATATAATTTTCAATCAAAGTTATGGCTTGGAGTAAATATTTAGAGAAAATGACCCAAAAAGTTGGCTTAGTAGAAAAATATTAATTAACCAAGTATTCAAATAATTTAACTAATAATTTATATATAATTAACTAATAATTTATCTTCATTTTAATACTTGATACATGATTAATTGTATGTAAATTATTTGTTAAATTAGTTGAATACTTAATTAATTTTTTTCATGAACTAAATGGGGATACTTTTCTCCAAGCCAATTATATAGGTCATTCTCCAAAAAATTTATACATTTTACTTTTCACATTCTTAAATTTTTATTTATTATTCTAAATTTAAGAAAACGGAAACAAAAGTAATTCATGGATGAGATGATGAAGATACTAAACAGATTCTCACTAATTTTTTTTTATAAATTTCTTTCTCTTCAAAAACGTTGCTATCACCCTTATAAAAAAAAAAAAAAAACGTTGCTATCAATTGATTTCGTAACAAAGGCAACATTTCACAGTAACACCAAACCGCCCTATTCATCTTGCTGGAAAATTGAAGCACTCGTGAGAGATGACCTGCAAACCCAATCCAAAATCAAAGATCTAATTCACATACGTGAGAAATTAAACAAACAATTAATTTCTCTTAATAATAGTAGGTCTAGTAAGTGAGAAAATTTTAGATACTTTAGTACTATAAGTAATTTTTTAATCGTCAAATTTAATTTAAATTTTATTATGTAATATTTTAAATTCAATTCAAAGGCATGTGTAGTTATACAATGGCACATATTATATTTTTAATACGTGGAGTAGTATAATACTCTTGATATAAGATACCATTAAAGAGAAGGAATACCACTAATGAAAATACCTACGAATTATTCCTGATAACTAACTACAATTTTTACCAAGTAGACCGCTTACTTGGAAGTGGTATAGGATACCACTAAAGAGAAGGAAGTAGGTGACAACTTACTTATTCTCTAAAGAAGTTCTTGCAATCGAAAAATAAACCAATAGCTTAAATTTCACTTAAAATTAATCCGACCATATTAAATTATTATATTACATGTTATTCTGACCGACTCAATGTATTATATTAAGAATACACAAGAATCTTCTTGACTTATGTGCTTTGTGATCAAGTTTTTTCATTTATAATGTATAGAAATGAAATTTAAGATATTTATTCAAACTTTACCTAGTCACTTGTAAAGTTGTAATGAGTTTATTAATTAAAGAGGTTTGTTAATTAAAGCATAAAGGGCCACCTTTGCTCTGCTCTCCAAGTGGCAATCGTAGTACCAATACGAATTACATAATAACAATACATGGTTGCCACTCGGGGGAGTGAAGTAAGAGTTGGTTCCTTATGGTAGGGCTTAGACTAAGGGAGAATTGGTAGTTTTCTATACCAACTTGCCACCGCCAATCAATGTTTCTAGCATTCAACTTGTGGTTGTGTCCGTACGGATGACTCTCTTCTCTATAATGTCTATGTATCTGATAGATTTTCACTACCACAGCCTGTGGCATGAAAATCTGACTGAAACTGAAGTATTCACACTTCAGTCATGTACATTAATTTGTTTTGTTGGTTCATGTACATTCATTTGTTTAATATTAAAAAGCAACAACCTTAGACAAGATAAAGAAAAATCTCTGGGAGCCAAAGAAAATAGGGAATGTGAATAAATCTCAACACGGTTAAGTATAAGAAAATACTCCAAAAAAATTGAGTATTATCTCTAATGCTCTTGATATTACAGTAACAAAGAACTACAGTATTAGAATAAGATGCTTCTCAAATATTTATTTTTATTCTTTAAAAATATAGGTGTCATAAGTTAAGTCTTTTAATAATAAATACATTAAAACAATCATTTAATGTTAATTTTGTGATATTAAATTAATCATTTAATATCATTTAAATGATTAATTTGATATTAAATAATTATTAAATAATTAAATTAATGACTTTTATATTTTTAAAATATTAAAATAAGTATTTATTTAAGAATTTATTAAGAGAGTAAAAAAAGAATATTATAATATCCTTAATATAATAAAATATTCTTTAGAGTTTAAGAATTTTCACCTCAAAACTTATTTTTTTATTTATTTACTTTGTACATAGTTAATATTATTATAATGTAAAAATATCCATTTATGCACACACAGTTTATCTTTAATTAATGATTCTTTGAGTTTAAATATCTGAGCTTCGTGGTTCCAAGAATCCAGAACGTTGCATCAAGTAACAACTAATAATCAATGAGATTGACAGGAACTCTGCAAGTTGTGGGTGCTGTGCAATGTGCACCCCTTTTTGCTCGAGTGCTTGGAAATTATGTACAACAATCCATTTTTGTTTGGATGGAGGAATTTTTGAAAAAAAGAGAAGAAATGTGTAATTTTTTATTTTAAATTTATATTTTTTATTTAATATTTTTTTAAATAAGATGACTAAAATAAAAAATTATTATATAACTTTTAATTATATATTTTTTTATTTTTATAAATATTTTATAATTATCTTAATTTAAAATTAAAAGATTATTTTTCTCTCCATTTTCTCTCTAAACTAATGCAATCCAAACCAATCGTACCCTAAACAGCACAACTTATGTGTGACAAAGGCTGACCAATTCTTCTTCGTCAAAGGACCCACGAATCACAACGCTAGCATTGAAAATATTTGGCTACTTGCTTGGAATTTGGGTCCCAAAAGGCTTTCAAAACCAAACGTAAACTAGAAGTGTGATTTGTGAATCCAAATATCTGCTTTATTTTGAATTGATAAATTCATTGTACCCTCCTCAAGTTTCCACAGAAAAGAAGCAGATGAAGGCTGCTTTTTGTTCTCTTTTTATGCCAAAGCTTATGGATCATACAATACTTATTCAGTACCCAGATATAGGGTCTCCCCACGTGCTGTAGGGCCCCTCCAATATATTTATTTTTATTAACTGCCATTTTTCTATGCTCTGAATCATCTTTTCCTCTTCGTACAACCATAACCTCTAATCTCTAATGGCTCCATATTGGTTTCATGATTCATGACAAATAATCTTAAGGAAAATGAGAAAGTAAAATGTATTTTACTACATATGAAAAGGTGAGTTGGTAACATAACAGTGATTTAGATAGGTTGTGTTATTCTCGTTATTCTTTCTTCTTTACTACAAATTTAGACAAACTCATAAGAATATAAATTTAATTTTTATGCTATCATTTAATTATATATTATTTAATTATTAAAAAATTATAATATTTATAATTTCTATTTAAAAAAATTAACTCTTCTAATAATTTATTAACCTATTCTTAGATAATAATATTAAAAAATTATACTATGAGTAAATCAAATTTAAACTCTGAGAATATTCCTTTAAAGTTGAAGTGAACATGAAGAACTGTACCACATCACTGCAATAAATGGATAATATTGCACTTTTAACTAATTATCTGAAAAAGAAATAGTAGCATTCTGCATAATTGAAGAGGCTAAAAGGGGTTGTCAATTGATTTCAATTCAAAGTCCTAGCATGAGTGTACAATGGCAGCCATGGGTACAAGAGATTGAAGGTGCCACTACCATCGCATTTGCAAGGCCGCAGGAGGCTACAGTGGCATAGAAGAATTTGATGACCTCCCCGGCCCAGTACTACTGATATAAACTATGCTCCTCACTGATCCTTTTCCCCCTAAATTTTTAGTTGTATATTCTGCTACCAGCTTAGCAACAAGTCAAGATTATGGATTTCCCAGAATACAAAGGCTGATGCACACCAATTAGCATGCCATCAATTCATTACTTAGCAGATATTCCAGAACAGTCATTAGAGGAAACATCATGACCAGATGATATTTTTTGCTTTCTACCGTATCTATGTCTACTGCTATCTCCTCCTCCTGGTACTCCCTTTCCCTTCTTGGTATCTTGGAGGTGATCCACCTGTCTTCACATCAAGAACAAGAAAATACTGAATCAATATGTACTGGACTAGTTTCACAATAAACAAAGCCACATTTGCATACAAGTCCAGTTATGTGATGCATGAAATATGCCATAAAATGATACAGATCACAAAAACACTTCATTACCAGCCAAATATCCAAATATAGATGACATAGCGTAAGGAGACGACCAGAGGGAATCACTTACCACTTCCATATATCGCAGACACATACTCCATTGTTTTGTATCCTCATTCATTGGTAATGTTAATTTACAAGACCGACCTTGAGGACATGTACAACAGAAAAGATACCACTGATTAAAAGACTCTTAAGAAAGACTCAACACGAGTAAACTACCTTTTCTTTTAACCAATTAACTCTATCTTAGCATAATTTGCAAAGCTGCGTACACAAACAGAACATGTAAATCTTTATATCATCCCAATCCCAATACTATCAAAAGTCAGGTCTACCTTAAACTACAGAACTCATTTACATGGTTAACCTATCCTTCTGGTTTTCAAACTGATTTCGCATAATTCATCATAGGCCGAGAGTGCAAAAATCCCCTACAATCATACGCAACACATGTAACTTGCAGAGAACAGAAACTAGGCTGAGCATGTAATTTATGGGATTCCAGGGTGTAGGGGGTCGAGGTTGGGGGATTTAAACCCCACAACCTCACCATTTGCATGCCTTTTTCCACTTCATTTGTCATAACCATTATGTATGCCATGGATGTTATATGACTTATATCAAATGTAAAACATGAAAAATGTAGTATATACTAACCCCTAAACAGAAGTTCTGGTAGCTGGCATCGAAGTCTGAAGAATCCTCGGCCTTCCCAAAATTCATCTCAGTGGAATTGCGTTTATTTGAATTAGAACTTTCACTATAAGTCATGTACGTAGATGAAGTAGAACAACCAGCAGCAGTATGAGAGTTGCTTCCAGCTGATCCAATATCCGCTTGAAACATATCTTCAAACAGCTGTTGCAACTCCTCAAAGCTCTCCTCCCCATTTTCCTGTTATTTTACAGATAAACTCATCAGTTGTCTATGCCCTGATAAACTTCTAACACCAAACTTTTGATGCATTCAACTCTTGATCAAATAGTCAGACCAAGGAAGTTACTTTCAAAACTAGTTAACTAGAATAAATTTTAAGACCTATAGTCACTAACATTCCAAAAAGAAAATGTGATGAGTGAATTTTAATTGACCAACATGCTAAACACAGGAGATTGATACCGTGACGAATATACTTATATTAAATTGTTTTTTCTAATTTAGACTTCACTCTATTTTTTAAGTGTTTGTGTTTCATATCCAATATGTTGATAACAAATTAGATGCATTTCAAGGAACCACTCCTGCATTTCAGACACAGTCATAACCCAGTAGCAAAAGGGTTTGACTTTCACTTCTCCATCTTTCCCAACACCTCCATTCTCATGTCTGCATATAACCAGGTCTCCAAAAAGAAGACTGTAAGCGAAAGCTCCTCAGACTGCTCATATTCCTTGTGGGCCCATTTATCTTAAGTCAGATAACCTGACACTTCTGAACCATAATTAGGAGGAAGGGGTCACCACTTCCATAGTACCACCAACAAATTCTTGTGTGGACAAGGTACATGTGACCACCTAGTCACCTAGACATGTTCACAACTATGCATGAAGTATAATGAATCCACAAAAAATTTAAGGTAAAATACACATTACCTCCTTGTAATATAAGTTTTTCTCAATTTACTCCCTTAAAGTATTTTCTTTTATCATTAAACTTCCATTTAGTTTGATTCATGTTGAAAAAGTTACTTTATCAGTTAAAACAAATAGATAACTCTTTTTTTGAGTATGTGTTCCAATCCCTGTTTTCTTAGCCCAAAAGCAGAGCATCACTTATGCATACATCTCAATCATCCATCGAACCTCCACCATGCACCAAATATCAATCCACACATCTCAAAAGTTAACTCCTATTTTCAAGCAATTTCAATCCAATCACTGCCAACACTCCTGATATACTCACCCACTCAATCAATGCTGCAACCTGACCACTAAAACCCCTTCGTTTTCCAATAATAAACAGAGTTCTTAAGTAATTACCTTCAAACAGACTTTAATTTCTGTTTAATTTAACTCCTAAAATAACGTTTTCAACATAAACCATACTGTAAAAGAGTTTAATGAACAAAAAAAATAGTTTAAGGGAGTAAATTGAAAAAAGTCTTTATTACAAGAATGTAATGTGTATTTTACTCAAAAACTTATTGTGAACCCATATCAGTTGTAGGCAATGTTTAAGAATTGGATATAATTTTGCTCCGTTGTATATAAAATCTCTTACACAATTATTTAATCATTGATAAATCATTTAACTTTATAAAACAAGAAACTTCAATAAGAGCCTTCAGAGAATTGCTATGGTACCCTGATGAGTTTGGCACCCAGGCTGAGTTGTCAATAAGTTATTGATTGTTGGTTTTACAATAAATGTTAAAGAGTTTATTCAATATAAATAACAACTAATGAATGCTAGACAACTCACCCTGGATACTAGTACCCTAAAAAAATATAGATACCGGAGTAATGGCCAGAGCTTTCAATTTTCCATCGGACATCGCTTGAGTCCAAAAAGGAAAAAAGTTCGACCCGTGACTCTGACTGAAGTGGCCCATTTTGCATCTATCTTCCACCAAACAACAGAAAAGCTATAACTACATAGGATTTGACAAAAGCTGACACTATGTTTATGTCTAGCTTTATCCACTCATCAAATAAAATATAATAAAACAGGTGGGAGAAGTATACCACTCTTATCAATAAACAGTCCACTAATCAAATGCAATAAAGATTGCTGCAATTAATTAAAGGTGCTCACATTTGGTTTCGTTTGGTTCATCATTGTTACCATTTCGTTCAAGAAGCCACCCATGCCCTGCACAAAGAAATTTACAATTAGGCTCATCACAATTATTGGATCACGAACACTCTTCTGTTTGATGGAAACTAGATCCAATCCCACCCCAACCAAGGTTGATTCTATGAATTATCCCCTCCTATTGAAATCTATTGATAACATGCCCATGTGCTGTCACACACCAAATTACTTCACTTGTGGATTAAGAAAGTTGTGCCTTTATGGGCAATCCCTAGAATCAAGCATTTGTATCTCAAAAGGTACAAAATGGATTCTTAATAATCCCGAAAAAATATACCACTTTTTCCAGGAAGCAGAATAATGGACGGTGCAAAACCCAGAAAGAGGACAAGACCCCAGATGACAGGACAACACCAATAAACCCAGGAAAAAAAAGGAATAACAAAGTTGAAAAAGACAGATGCCCAACCCAGATTGGCTACAGTGAGAAAAAAAAGTCAAACCAATGAGAATTTCATCACATCACTTTATTAAAAAATAATAACATATAACATATGATTGAATTAAATTAAAAATATATATAATAAAGATTAAATCAAATTGTACCCCAAAAAAAACAAGAAGATTAAATCAAATTTCAACATTAAAAAATTGATTACTGTCAGAGTAAACATATAAAGAGTATATTAGAATTTTTCCAAACTAAAACTGCTGCATTGTTCGATTGAAACCAATGGCATTTAATGCTTGTCTTCAAGGAAGGAAGGGAAAGAAACATAGGCTGAGCAGAAGGGAACGTTAACTGAAGTGAGTGACTCACGCTTTCTTCGTCATCACTTTCATAGAATCCTACGTCATACATGAACCTTTTGTTCGCGTCAGATAAAACTGTGGACACAGAAAAACAGCGTAAGAGGAAGAATGGTTATGGAACGGCATCTCGTGAACCCAACAATTTAACCAAATAGATAACATAGAAAATGATTATAAAAAAAAAGAAAAAGATTCAAGCTTTTCTTCAATTTGAAGGAGAATATGAACCAGCAAATCATGGGTCAATATTAGATCATGAAAATATTGAAAGGGAAGCATATGCCAGAGGAGTTACCAGAATAGGCTTGCTGAATTGCCTGGAATTTCTTCTTTGCTTCTTCCTCGAACTTTGAATTCCCCAACGCTGAACAACGATCTGGGTGCCATTTCTATCTCATCCATCAAACAAAAATGTTTTCTTACCATAGCATTCCAACTCACATGACAACACAACTTAACAAAATTTCCCTCAAATGGACTCAAATTCACTTTATATAATTCCTAAAACAGAGGAAACGGAAATCCTTTTCCTCATAAGGAGAAAACCCAGACTCTTTCAATCTTAATTGGGTTGTTTCAACCATGAAAAAAGCTGATTTTGAGAAGACCCATGGGAAAGAATTTTTCAAGAAAAACGGTTCTATATAAGAAGAAGAAGAAGAAGAAGAAGAAGAAGAAGAAGAAAAATGTTTTACAAAGAGGCGTTCAATTCTAACCAGTGCAAGTTTCTTATAGGCATTCCTGAGCTCTGATTCAGTGCACTCCTTATTCAAGCCCATAACCGCATAGAAGTCATTGCCTTTGTCTCCCTCATTAGCCATTATATCCCAACCCAACAATAAAAATCCAAACTTTCACAACCAGCAGCTCTGAAAAACAGCAACAAACAGAACAAACGAAAGACCTCGAGAGAACCAATCAAACTCAGCTTTCATGTCGACGAATTGACTCAACCAAAACACACAAACACCGTACAACCATAACATAAAAAGGCACGAAAATCACACACACCATAACAATATTACTATGTCTTATTATATTATACAACAACTTGGGTTGGGGCTACATATTAGTGAATTGGGACACGGAACCTTAGCATTTTGGTTCTGATTCCGTGGAGTGAATGGGTGAAGGGCAAAGGAAGAAGCTCTCCTGAGAAATCACACACGTCCCAACCTCGCTGAGGCTATGGAACACTCCAGAAGCCACCACCTTATATATATATATATATATATATTTGTTTTATTTTCTTATTATTGAAATTAATATGTGAAAATACTATGCTTTGATTTTTGATAATACGTATATTAACGTCGTCGTTTCTTAACTGTGGGATGAGGAAATAATAAGGAGTGGTGATTGTAGGGCTGGGATTGCATGGTGCTGCAGATATTTTGTGGAATTGTGTCTCCAGAAGGTTCTGTGCGTGTGCACTGTGAAGTACTTTGTGATGTGTGTGTCTTTGTGAATCGTGAGAGGAGAGAGATGAAAGTTCAATGACCCAGGGAATGGGCCCCACCGTATTACGAGTCTGTTTAATTGCTCACTCTCAATTGTCAGTCATATAATCCAGAAAAGTTTGTGGTTGTGGAGCTCACTTTTGAAAATATAGGTTTTGTTTCTGAAAAAATATATGAAAATTGAGAATTATTTCTGTATTTATATATTTTTTAAATACTAATATTAATATTAAATTGTTAAATATTTTTTAATTAATAATTATATTTAATAAAAAATTATATTTATTATAAAATAATAATTAAAAAATAATTAACCACTTACTTTAAATATTAAATTTATCAAAAACATCGTATCAATTCTCATAAAAAATACTTCATTTCATTTTAGCCAGCAAATAAAGCCAACTTCTGACATGGCTAACAATAGGTGAGGCTAAGCCCTGAAAATTATGGATTTGGACCTTTGAACAAGCACACCCAGAAATGTATAAGCATGCAATGAATGCAAGGTAAAAACAAAAGAGTTGGAACGATACTTGCACAAATTCGTATTTTTAAAATGTTTTTCATATGCTGTAAAAAAAAAGTGTTTTTCATATAAATTATTAAGGGTGCATGTAGAATGTTTAATTATTTAAAATAAGTTTTTTTATATTTATAAATTTAATTTTTAAAAAATATAACA
Source organism: Styphnolobium japonicum (assembly GCA_023212625.1). Lineage (NCBI taxonomy): Eukaryota > Viridiplantae > Streptophyta > Magnoliopsida > Fabales > Fabaceae > Styphnolobium > Styphnolobium japonicum. The sequence continues at coordinate 2,839,297 of JALBWW010000007.1, read as the reverse complement.
TGTCTGAGTTTTGTTAAAAAAGTTATTAATTATATATATATATATATTAAAATGTAAAATTTTAGTATTATTTTAAAGAATTTAAGAGAAAAATACTTATTTATCTTTAATTAATTTTTTTTTTAATTTTTTTATATTTCTTTTAATAATTTAATATATATAATTAAATTTTTATATAATTCAAACAAAATTTGTTATTTTAAAATCATTTATAAATTAACATATTTAAATATAAATCAATTTTTTCATGATTAATTTTTTTAAAAATTAATTATACATATAATTAATTTTTAATATAATTTTTTTCATAACTAATCTAAACACATTAAATAATTTCTTAATTTTATGTAATCATTTTTTTAATATTCTAATTTTTTTACCAAAACAAAATACATTTTACTTTGCAAGTAATTTTATCCCTCGACTTCTCGTTTTAGTTCACCAAATTTGTCTTGTTTATCTTGACTAACTATGGCCCTAGTTGTCAGCAAGTATTCAACCATGGAGTTATGGCGACGACAAAGACAAATAGTGGTTACTGTTTAGTGCTTAGATTAGATAAATATAATCCCTAAAGTGGTGGTCCCGCAAGAAATGCCCACATGATATTTGGCCATATTGCATTGGAAACCCCTCGAAATCACGTGCTGCACCACAGGAGATGTCTCGAATCTGAACCAGATACTCAATGCTCAATTGTTCATCACAGACAGTTAAAGCCTCAAAGGAGATAGTAGACACTGTCCTACAACTACAAGGAAAAAGTTCATTCATATGTGGACTGCTAAGGGCCATAGCTTGCATGAATCGGCCATATCAGACAATATAATCTCATCATCCATGCACCCATATAAAAGAGAATGCGATTCAATGCTAATGTAAATATTTTGACTACATTTAACAGATGTTATTACAAAACAAATTTAATATTTTATATAAATTCTCACTACCTCAATTATTTGAGTAGTTAAGTGGAGATACTAGTCTGATTTAACTTCATAGAGGAAGTAAGTGTTACTATTTGCTTTCATTTAATCTGAATGCATTTAAATGCAAAAAAAAAAAAAAGAAGGAAAAAAAAAGAAGGAAAAGAAGAAGAAGAAGAAAACCTACTAGAAAGAGAAGCAAGTAGATGCATAATGGGGAGAAGCAAAAGCCAAAGATTCAAGTGGTGAATAAACCATTTTTGTCCACATGACCCTTTATGGAAAAACAGTCCCTTCATCTTTGTATCAGTTGGTCAGCATTTGCTGCTCATTTGAACTAGAAACCGAAAGGTTTGGGACCATCCCCTTATTTTCTAAGCAGATGTATTCTTTATTTTTCTTTAAAAATATGACAGCGTTATTTTTTAAAAAGAAAAAAATATATAATTCCGATATATACACTCACTAATTTTGAGCAAAAATCCTATATAAAAAAAATTTTAAACAAAAAAAAAGGTTATCTTATTTCTATGGAGAAGGATACCTATACCCCTTTCAAGCTTGTGTTGTTGGAAAGCCTTTGTCCACGACATCTATCAAATTCCCATCTCTGCATCTCGATCGTCTAAAAGCTTGTGGGCCACACCATACAATCTTATTATCAGTAAGCTGCATTCAGTTCATATTATTTAGGGTCAAATCTTGTAATCATCAGTAACAGCTGCTGTAACAGGGACTCTAATTCTGAAGTCTCTGATGGCCATAAAATCTTCCTACGCATCTAATGCGATTTTTACTCCACGCCACTTAATTTGTGATGATTTGTCATCCTTGTTTATGACATAACTTTAATGAATTGAGCCTTCACCTTCATTTTGTCCGTTAGCACTGCGATGAGATGAGCGATATTTCTTTACAGAAATGTCAAGAGAAGATAAGTCATACCAATAATCAATACCCCACTGGCCTATCAACTGTTCAGCTTAAGCTTTTGTCAAGATGATAAGGGCTAGGGAGTGGCATGTCTTGAAAGAAGAAAAATCTATACTCCACGCACTTGTGGCCCAATTAGGATCTCCATAATATATCAAAGTTGTTGGTGATTGGTTCTACGTATGACAAATGAAAAGATGCATTTGACAAGGCGCCAATTAAATTGTGAGCAAAAGCTATCAAAGTCGGAAGCCCTCTGAAGTTCAAAAACGAAAAAGAAAAAGTACATATGTAATCCAAGGCAATAGTTAACACGAGGTGATCACAACTGCCTCATAATTTGGAAATCAACTAGTTTTTTTTTTTCAGGGATGTCTAGAAATGAGAAATGAAAATATGAGCAACCAAATTCCCATCACATAATCACAGCTCTTAGTAAAAACTAAAGAAAGTACCCGTTGACTTACACTCCGCCAGTCAAATTAGCTAGCTTTAATATAGGGAATCATGGGTGTACATTATAAGTCGACAATGATATTTGGCCCTATTATAAGGGTGGTGGTAATGCACCTTCCTATCAAACTCGCATCACTTAATTGATGACTGACAACCTCATTATCTCTGTGATAACATCAATTTCAAGGTGACAACACAATCTTGATTCTTCTGCTATGAAGATGATGAAAATAATGAATTCTGCTATCTGCATATGCTTCTATGCGAATATGAAAACCATTATTGGACCTGCTATAGCACCCATGAATACTAGAAGAACATTGATACTGGAATAACTACTGAATATATTTTTCTTTTTCGAACATAAAAAGATATATTATTATTATTATTACAAAACAGGGTCAGAATTTATCATCACCCTAAAAGAAGAGCAAAATTCTTGATTTTTATCTGTAACTGATACTTCATTCTGTTCTCAAGGCCTTGATCCAATCAAGTTCAACTCTGAAATCACCCGGTCCAGATCTGGCACCTGGGACACCACCCTCAGCATTGACAGACAGAGACATGCCAAGAATACGGGATGGATTCATTTCCATTTCTGCATCTATAACATTCCCTCTCCAAGTAGGTAAATATCGAGCTAGAGGAATCTAGTCAATCAATGAAATTACTAAGCACATACCCAAAGGATTGAAATTCACAATAGCAAAGAAATGCAACCAACTGTGCAAGTATCACTACTTCAGTGCCTAATATGGGCCAATGATACCCAGCACTTCAGTTTCACATTTATAGAAAATCAACAAGGTTACAAAGCCTAGCAACAAGTTATTCTATCATATGTTTTCTACTCAATTTCAATAGTTAAGAATCTTAAGATCATTGCGCAGCAAGACCTGGTTACTCACTAACAATGCTGATACTTTCATGAGTAGCAACTCATGACATATGATGATAAAATTCACAAAAGCAGCTCCAAATATAAGTAACACAGAAATTCCAATGTTTAGCATAAGTTCTGCAGAAGCAAATAGACACCCATTTCTTATGCACTAAAGCTGCCACATATAATGCCTCAGAAGCTTTCCAACTAACAAATTCTATGATCATGTATGAAACCGTTAATACACCAGAGATTTATATATTCAAAGCAAAAAAGCCTATTATTCCTAATCAATCCCTAGACATTTTGCATTGCAGTGGTAAGGCTTCTAATAAATGTAGATGGAAAGCTACAAGAGCAATGTGCATGGGCTTCTGATGCATCTGAGTTGTAAGTCCTTATTCCCAAAGAAAAAGAAGACATCACAGCAAGATAACTCATTTTCGCAATTTAATTTGGCCTGACTAGTAAGATAGTTTATGGCTGGAAAAACAGTCACGAGCAACAGGGCATTATATATGTCACTTAAAAATTATTTGAGCTGACTTCCTACAAAATGCATGTTATTGAAAAGATAGAGTACTATGCATATCACAGCGCACTATGAGAGCCTAGTCCATCATATGACTCATCAGGTTTTTAAGCAGTTAGAAGTAATTAAGTAAATGGAACTTACCTTTGCAATATACCAGTTGTCTTTGGGTACATAAACAAAAGCTTGCCACGAATTATCTTCCAGCTGTCCAGGTGAATTTACCCAATTCTCTGTGTAGATCTTCACCAAAATCAGACTAGTTATAATACTTGGCAGACTACCCAGAAATTAAATCCTCTAGATTTCCTAGTATAATATTTTGGCATTGACAATGAAAAAGGTACTCACAGTAGATATATAACATCTCCCATCTCCTTTAAGCTTCATTGCAATAGTATCATATGAATCCAAATCAATGAAGCCATCAAACTGCAAAGATGCAAAGAATTGAGGAACAATGTTGCACGAGATTGGGTCAAGTAAAAATGGAAGCCAAAAAGGGCGGAGGGCAGCAAGAGACAATTAGATAAAATCATTCCCCTTCTCAAAAAATTTGAAGAATGAAAATAATATTTTTCACATAATTCATATATAACAGTTATCAGTAATCTTATTTTTTTAAATGAAAACACAAACAAAGCCTTGGATTGAATCAAAACTACTCATCAAAAGAGAAATCAATAGTTCTTCCATTTTATGAAAACTCAGTCCACAGAAGTCACTTGGAAGAAAGACATCATAACGCAGAAATGAGATGACACCAGCATATAGAATGTAACATATAGAATGTAAAAACATCCAGGTCAATTAATAGGACACAGTGTTCCCAGGGTGAAGTTCCAAAGTGATAATGAAATAGAAGATACCAATAAAAATGAGAAATATAACCAGAGCTCTTCCAATAGAATAGAGTACCAACTAGACACCAAAATAAATGAGCCACAAGGTTCAGAGATATTGACAGAGAAACATAAAAATTAATTTATTTAATAGAAATTTGAATTAGCCACCAATCATATAATTAAATCCAATATCTACTACCCATGCATATTGCACACAGGAGATAAGAGATTGAAATAATCTATGATGTTGTGAAGTAGCAACAGATGTAAACTTAACAATCTTAATTGTTTGGCAATGTTGTTGAACAACTCTTTGCAATTCAATTATCAAGAAAAGAAGACATGCTTATTTCAGCATTAAATCCATGAATTTACTGTAGCAAAGAAACAACAACCTTTTTTGATCGCATACCACAGAAGCCACCCCGAGTTATCTTCCATTTTGAACCCTCAGTCACATCCAAAGAAAGGTTTCCCGAGAAGATCCCTGTTCCAGTAATCAGATATTATATTGATGAAAAAGTTAGTCTTTTACTTAACAAAATATGAAGTCTTGAAGAAATAAGATATCTGTTATATAATTTATCAGCACAGCTCTTCATAAAATATTCTATATAAACAAGCATCCTTGAGGCTTCAGCTATCAAATATGCTGTGTATAAAAAAAATGGGTAAAATACACATTACCCTCTTATAGTATAGGCCTTTCTCAACTTACTCCCTTAAATTATTATTTTTGTCACTAAACCCCCTATACTATGGTTCACGTTGAAAATGTTACTTTAGGAGAAAATGTTACTTTAGGAGTTATAAATCAAACAGAAGTTAAAGTTTGTTTGAAGGTAATCACTTAAGAACTCTGTTTACTATTGGAAAACATGGGATATTGGTTGTCAGGTTGAAGCGTTAGCTAAGTGGGTGAGTATGTCAGGACTACTGACAATGATTGGGTTGAAATTGCTTGAAAACAGTGATCAACTTTTGAGATGTGTGGGTTGATGTTTGGTGCATGGTGGAGGTTCCATGGATGATTGATGTGTATGCACAAGTGATACTCTGCTTTTAGGCTAAGAAACCAGGGATTGGAACACAAATGATACTAAAAAAAAAAGGTTCTCCGTTTGTTTTAACAGATAAAGTAACTTTTTCAACATGAACCAAACTAAATGGGGGTTTAGTGACCAAAAAAATACTTTAAGGGGATAACTTGAGAAAGGCTTATACTACAAGGAGGTAACGTGTATTTTACCTAAGAAAAATTATAGAAAATGTGTGACTGCATACTATACTTTCATTTTTCAGTTTTAAATGTTCATATGGACAAAATGTATACTAATCTTAATTATTATTATTATTTTTTAAATAAAGTTTCCACTTTCCATTGCACGGAATCATAAAGTTCTACCATTAGTTGAGTAACAACAAACTTTATAAAAGAGTCAATGAAATGAAAGAACAGAAAGCCTTTACAAAGAAACAATAATCCAGGTCCAATAACTATGACATCAATAATTTAAATCATTAGTGTTATTGAAGTTCATGAAAACAAAAAGTTTTGAGAGCTTGCTTATATGCAAAAAGGTTTCTGCTCAAAACTTGAGGCAAACCATGTTCGAACAATATTTGATACTAGTACATAACAAGTTCAGAATGATTTTAAATGAAAAAAAGGAACCGCAGATAAATTGTCATGCTAGTTTATGCTACTTGCTGTACAAAATTTTTTAGAAGAAAATCCAAGTGCTATTCAAAGCTGTGGTAATACAAAATAACAGGCCGTAGCAATTATGGAAGTGATATTGCATAAGTCTGTGAAAAACAAAGTTTACATTACCACTTGGTCCATTTTCAGATTCAGTTATCTCCAGGGATGCTGAGGACAAACCTGGGTAACAATTGAACATTGAGAGCTACATCAGTCTCTATGCATTTTATGTGTTAATAATAATAATAATAATAAGTAACCAGTTGGCAGTTGCAGATATGAACATGAACAGAAAAGTGTTCCATAAGAAATATAATGGAGCCATCACATCATGCCCAAATCCAGAATTGACATGAATGCAAATGTAATAATAATAATAAAAAAAATAACATCTCATCATTGAAGTAGGTTTACATACCTCCAAATTCAGAATCAGAGTATAAATGCCACTTTTTTAACTCTTCCTTCGAATTGAAACTGAATATATATCTTTCTGATGGAGGCATCAAATCATCAAGATTCCAAGCGAAAGCTTTAGTTCCAGATAGCAGAAAAGTCCCCGACCAACAAAGAGAAAAACAGAAAGAGAGAGTCAGCCACCATCAACATTCTCAAGCAAACCTTACAATAAACCTAACACAATCAAAAAATGGTCCAACTAGATACATTAACCAGAAAAAAAATGAATTATTAATTAGCAAAAATAAGAGCAGTCCCACAATCAATATTGGCTGTAATTAGGAAGGGAATACCTCTCTTAGTAGCATTCAGAGAAGCTTGCAACAGTGATCGCAATCTGGACATTTCTCACAAACCCCAACTTCCTTCTGCTCGATGTGAAATGAGAGTAAAGATTACATTTTTGCACTACCCATTCACAAAGTATGTAAACAAATAAAATGCTTTAAATGATTTAAGGAAATAAGGGTGGAGTTGGTGCTCATCACCGTGAATCAGGTGTTGTTGCTCACTTGCTGTGTACGATGTGGTCGTATAAAAAGAAACAAACTCAACTTTCCACTCAATTGAAGACTCGGAGTGACGAGGGACTCACTCCCTGTCACTGGGCCTAATTGTTTCGCAGGGCCTAATTGTTTCGCAGGGCCTAATTGTTTGGGTTTCTTTCTCTTGGTTGGCCCAAGGACCACTTCAGTGGTATGGCTACAATTGTAGCTTACTTTAGTCATAGGGTAAATTAGACCTTTTGAAGAAGTGTAAATAACTCTTTTAATTTTACACTTTAAGCGCACAATTTTTGTCTATCAAGTAAACTGTTAATAGGTTATTAGAAATGTCATATAATTTGGAAGTGAGGCCATTAAAACTTATTTTAATTTTAAATAATATCATAATTAAATTAAAAATTAATATAGTTAAAAGAAAATTTTGATTATTTTTCATTTAAATATATATATTTTTTACTTAGTTATGATATTATAAGATGTTAAAAGTAAAAATGTGTAAGTCACATGATATTTTCTTTAATTTTTTTTAATGGTTTGCTTGATGAAAATGGTTTTAAATATGAAGTGTGAAGTTCAAAGGATCATTTGTATATTTTAAAACTCTACAATCTAATTTGCATATAACTCAAAGTTAAAGAGTGTAACTTACAATTTACCCTTAGACATAATTACCACCAAACCAAGTAGCTAAAGTTGTAGGTAGATATAATTTAATAGATTGGTACTCTCCATACCCTTAAATTTGTTGTACTATAGTTTAAAAAAAAGTTTCCAAGGAATGACTATTATATTACTTTCTTTGAATTAACAACAACCCTCCAATCACATTTTTTTTAATTGCATGAGTCGATCATTAATACTTAATGAACTTAAAAAAAATGTTGAGTAATATTTTTATAAATTTGTTTTAAAATCATTTGATTCTTTGTTTGCTTGGTGTCATGGCATTGTGATGAAGTTGATTTTTGAATATTCTTTTCCAAAAATAAATAAATTATAATACGATGCTAAATCAGACATCATAATTTAGTGTGGTGTTAGATCGTACACTACATTATAGTTTAATGTCAAATTAGACATCATGTTTTAATTTGCTCCAATTTACGTTTTGACGGTCAAATTAATGATTTTAAAATTATAACTCAAGTATCAATCAATCTGCATGGTTAGTGTAAAAGAAATTATTCACTCAAAAAGAAAATAACTAATCACGTTAATTTCTAAAACTACTATTTATAAATGGCTACAATAAGTTCGCCCGCATATACTACTACTAAAAAATTATGGTCGCAGAAGATTTTAGTGTCAAAAGAAGATAATTTTATGAAAACAAAAGACAAAATTCCAGTCTTCTTTCCCATTTAGATTAATTTCATATTAAACTAGTATAAGATTAGTACAATAAGTACATCCAAGTAGTTATAGGAACAAAAAATAAGTATATTTGAATAGAATACCGTGTGTTAAAATAAATTAAGCATAGCCAACATTGTTGTTACGGCATTCAGCATCTCCGAGGCAATTATACAAAGTACAAAACACATCACTATCATCGTCATAGTGAAACCAAAATTTCTTTCATATCAACATTTTATTTATGGGGCATGGAATGGAATATAGCAAGGACATCAAGTACCTCGCGGCCAAATACATTTGTGTGAGGCATCTAAAGCTGTTCTAGAAGTGTCTGAAAATCTGTAGCCAGAGAGAGGGGTTTGGCAATGGGAATTAGTGAAAGTAAGTTAAGGAAATGGGTTGATGGTGGCAGTGCTTACAAGCGAATAGAAGGCCCTCTTTTGGCACCAAGAGGCTATGTTCCAATTTGTGTCGGCACGAATGAGGATACTTGCAGGCGATTTATGGTTCACACCAGAGCATTTGGGGATGCAGATTTCTGCGAGCTGCTGGGTAGGTCAGAACAGGAATATGGGTTTCGAAATGATGGGGTTCTGAGGATCCCATTTGAAGCACAAGATTTTGAAGAGTGGATGATGAGAAGGTCCAAGCAAAAGATTAGGAGGAGGGGGAAACCAACATGATTAGAGGTATATGATTCTTTTTTCTGTATATATCTCATGCGTGGGCTCTTGTGAATGGATGGATGTATTATGTATATTCTCCATCTTGCTGCTGTTATAGGGTATCATGAATTTTTTTTTCAGTAAAGATAAAAGAATATATTTTATTTAATTAAAATATTTTTTTAGTATCGATATGGATGGATATTTTATATACACAGAATTCATAAGATGTATAAACCTATAGAAATAATATTATTAAAATAAAATATATTGAAATTTCTAATTAATTATATTGTTTCTCTATTTTCATTAATTTTCTCTATTCTACTTATCATAATTTTTTTTAATATGCACACAGCGTTGTGGTACTTTATAATAATGAACAATAAATATATATAGATGCAATATCATCCAAAGGGGATCTAATTGGTTCTTTTATATATATATATATATATATATATATATAATTCATTTTGTTATTTAGCTATGTTATGTATTTTGTGAGGCTTGTTTGTATAATTGTATCAATTAAAGAACTTTTATGTTTAAGTTACCCCTCTGGAAAATTTTTATGATAGTTGTTTGCTACCCCGGAAATCGGTGAATTTTACCTACCAATCCCATCCATTTAAGAAAGCAATAATATTTGGTGTATATACAAAAAAAAAATTATATTTTCTTCGGTATTATTAGATTTTGTTTTTGAATAGGTGAAACGTCATATGAATACCTTTCTATTTAGCTAACGTTAACACATTGAGTTAATTATAGTGAAGAAAAAAGGGTTTCCGATTCAATTTTTGTTAATAATCTTTTATTAGTAAGTTATTTATAAATATTCTTATAAATTTTTTCTTAAACTTTTGACATGTCTTTACTTAGGAATGAGATTACTTTCCATTAACAAAAAAATTTTATTATAAAAAAGTGGTTAGTTAAAGGAGTAAGCGGTTTCCACTCACAAGATGGGGTTAAATGTTTAAATTCTGAGAGTCGTCATTGTTAGAAGGACTTGATCATAACGTTTCTTGATCTGTAGAGAATTAGTTTCACATTCAAAAAATGCGATAATACTTTTGGACAATAAAAAGAAAAGAAAAAAAATAAATGATTTTAATAAAAATGTGCGTAAACTAACCTGAACATCATCTATATAAACAGTCTATATTGACATTACAAAGAAACTAATTAAACTGCCTCAATAATGGAAGTAACAACGTGATAGCAGCTCGAATGATCACATAGTTGATCAAGATTAAAGCTAGATAACAATTAATTTTCAACTTAATCATAGATTACAAAATGTGTTAGGAATTTAATGTGAATAAAAGAAATCTTACATCAAGAAGAAATAAAGATGAAAAATATATAAGTAAAATAACCTATAAAACTAATGCTTTAAGATTTTTTTGGTTAATATGTGGTGTAAAACTTATTGGTATAATTAATCGCTAAATCTATTGATAAATGTGCTCTTATTTAGACCAAAAAATACTCAAAAAAGGCTACCCCTCAAGAAATAGAAAACTCACGGATTAATTACAAGGTTAACATATTTCATTATTATACAAGTCACTAGAAGTGCATGTTATTCTTTCCCCCTGCCAAATTGATATAAATGTACGTAAGCATATAAACTTTTGTAAGTTGATGACTTATCCATATATAAAGCATTTTTTAGATAGAGGATCGGAGAAGAGAAAAGATCTCAAATCGCTCCAGAAAAATGTGAGAAGAAAAAAAAGAAAGCGATCGATAGAGTCCATTTTCTCCTACGAATGGCTTCTATCAATTAACAGCTAGCAGCAGCTGGTTGTATTCTTTCATCACGTTTCTCTGTGCATTTTGTCACGCGCAGGGTTTATTTACTTTAAGATAAGTCTTTTATACTTATAATGTTCAAAAATTTATTGTAAAAAGTAAAATTTATCAATTCAATCATTAAATTATGTAATATTATCATAATAATTAAGTAAAATTTGAGATTAATTGGACATTCATAAATATCTAATTTAATAGTTGACATTTATTCATATTTTAAAATATATATTATACGGTAAAATAAAGTAATTAAATAAAATATTTATTAATCTTTAAATTTTATGAATTTAATATATTTCATAAGAACTTTCAATGGAATGATTAGATTGGTAAAACTTAAAGTTATAAAAAGAAAATATTAAACGGTTTAAGTATGTTATACTTATTCTAAAAATAAGTATTGATATATTTACATCACTTAATAACTTATTGTAAAAGTTAAATTTAATCCAAGTATCTAATTGTTGAATTTTGAAATTATTTCTTATAGTTTTAAAATTATTTGATATTTTATTGCACTATTTTATTTTGACCTATAATTTAAAAATATAAATAAAATATTTATTGTTAAATTAAATACTTATAAATATCTAATTTATCTAAAATTTAACATATATAATTATTAAGATAATATATATTACATGATTCAACAGTTAAATTAATTAAATTTATTTTACAAAAAAATTATTAAATCTTATAAATTTATAAGACTTATTTTTAGAATAAATGAATTTTTGCATATATATATATATAATATAATTTAAATATCCCTATTTAATTCGTTAAACCAATTTATATCAATTCGATGCAGTTGTGACAATAATGTTGTACAAGTAACAATATTACTCCATTCATGTGGTCATGCTCCCACTTAGCCCTTATAGCATGTCCTCTCATCCACGACTAGTAAGCCTAAATCTCTCTCACCAAGTCTTATCAAGATCACTCAACTTAGCCCATAATGTCGTGGGCTGAAACTAGCCACTACAATTTTGGTCTTTTAACATTCCGTGAAGAAAAGAAACAGGCGCGTACGGATAATACAACATTTAATTTTTCTGTATGTATATATATATATATATATATATATATCTATCTATATATCCAGGATTGAAACAGTGGGCGAGGCCCCCTGTAATATTTGGCAAATGAAATGACCAACCCGGGCCAGATGTAAAGGAGCTGCAATGCGATCCTCTGGCCCTTTCTGCAAGAGGAAGATGAAGAGGAAAGGACCCACGTACTGAACTAAATTGTCAATGAAGCATGTAAGACAGGCTAGCTCGGCTGCATTTACAGTTGTGAACTGTTAAAAGTTCTGGGAGTTTCGGTGGAACAAAAAGGTGAAGGATTTTATATGCACATATAGTAAAATAAATTAAGAATTCTTATATTCAACTTCAATTAGAATTTCTGAGAAAATTAATGTTAAAGAGAGAATGTATATTTTTTTGTTGATTTCAAATTTAAAAATAAATCTAATTGTACGAAAAGAATATATACATTTGTATTTTCCTAACTTATCTACACCATTGCAAAATTTGTCGGTGTCACGTGGCATGGTAATGTGTCTATCCAAACAAGCTTAGAAACAGCAAAGCATCTCATTCTAGATAATGATGCATTTTATTTTATTTATTTTACTATCTAAAAAACTAAAACGTCATTTCGTATTGCAATTTGCAAGAAACTGATCCATAGGTCATATGACTTCTCCACAGTTGATAATCTGTGTTGTCAAGTGCTTCTATTCTAAGATACAGATAAATTTACTTGCTTAGTCTTTTTTTTCGAACAGAGCCTCCATACTGAAAAAATTTATAGTTTTCTTTATATATAGTATTAAAAAAGTGAGAGTTATTGTAATTCTTTTTTTTTTTCAATTTCAATAATATATAACATTTTTACTACAATAAAACTTTTTTTCCCCTCCATACTCGTATCTCATCTTTTCTATAATGATGTTTTGGGATTTAATTAAACCTCAACATGCAGATCTAAAATTCAGGCCTATAGATCTCCTTTATTTAATCTCAACTTCATTTCAACCTCAACAGATCTAAATTTCAGGCCTATAGTTCTCCTATATAGCACGAACTGATTTTTTCGAAAAGTATTAAACTTTAATGACCAAGCAGGTGAGAAAGAGCAACAACAATGGACAGACAGAAAAACAATTTTGTAACTCAATATACATAGATAATCATTACGTGCAACGTCTAATTCTTAACTTACTTCGTTTAAATTTTTTGCGAAGGTTAGCATTTTCCTTCATCAATAATATTTGAAAAACAAAGGACAAGAAATGCTACCCTTCCAGCATCAAATCCTACCCCAGTTTCCAAAACGAGGATCCCTATGGCTAGATCCTGTAATTTCGGCATATATCTTTCTTAGTGTTGCATCAAAAAACACTTATACAGTTATGCATGCGTTTATTTGCTCAATTTTCTCGTTTATTACCCATCCCCATGTTCCTAGGCATATAATATTGGATTATAGTACAGTTGAACAAGACTCTGTGTCCAAGACTCCATCTTAAAGTCATATTCTTCATTTACGGTCAAATATCCTTGATGACAAAAAGAAAAGCAAAAATCCTGTATTGATTTTGATCGATCCAATTAGTTGCATGTATCAGATCTTGGGGACATCCGTTAATGGTAGAGCTAAGCAATCATAACTATATATACAATGAAAACCTCTTGTGTGAACCACAAGCAACATAGAATGGTTTACCAAAGCATAAAAAAATTAGACCTTGCTTTTCTTTCTTACATTTTATCCAGAAATCTCATTTCTTTTCTTCCTTTCTGTTGTTTGGATCACTTCTTAGTGAAAAGTAGTCGATTAATATAGTACAATTCTAGTCTATCTTTGGTTGAACAAAAAGGGAAAGTTAACTGCTGTAAATCATATATAATTCAAATATGTTGGCGTAGACGTACACTTTTAGATATTGGCCATATGTATAAGCATAATTATGTTAATTTATTGTCTTCAATGTAAGATAAATAAATAAAAAATAATTGATAAGTGAGATGTAAACCAAGGAAAACTCTGTGGTATATACTTTTATCAGCGCCTAAGTAACAGTTTTATTGATCGGATTTTGTATCAGATGAATAATACTGTAAATTGGCTAAGATGGGGTATCAATGCCTTATAAGTAGTAAGGTATTGCCATATTTAGTACGAATGTGTATGGGAAGGAGGAAGTAAAAAATGATCATATATAAAAGAAAAATAGAATTGTATTTCCCCTCAATTAATGGATCAAACAGAAGCTTAATTGCTAACCAATGTCAGCCACTTTCAATAGAAGTTTCAAAGGGTAAACATTGAAGTACCCTAATCCTCATCAATAAACTGGATTAACTAATTATCCTCACTTTGCCCACAAGCAATCAGCACACTCAAACACCATTTTTTTTTGGGTACCAAAAGCCTACCTATAATATAATATTCACTTTAATTACATAAATATAACAATTTAATCTCAATTAACTAAGTCATAATTGATCTTTTTTTGTTTCTTCTGTCACCACCAAACGATTAAAGTCAGTTACTGCCTGAGCATCAGCATGCACAAGTGTAGAACTCAACCAGCTCGTCCATGGACCCCAACTGGGTCTCAGCACTCTCAAGCATCCACAGCAAGTGCTCAAACAACACCACCTCACAAGCAACAACCACCCCATCATCACAGCCACCTGAAGAAGACCTGTCCACTAGCTCCTGAAACACAGGGTGATCGATGATGTCGGAGTTCACGAGGTATCGCCTCCGGGACTTGCCGACGTAGACAGCGTGGAGTTCCTTCGTGGCGGCGCCTCCGTTGTGGGAGGAGTCGCTGGCGGCGGAGACGCAGCTGTTGTTGCGGCTGAGCTTGGTCAATGAGGGCCACCTTTTGATCGCTGACTTGAGCTTTGTTAGCTTTCCCACTTTGGCCATTTTTGGAAGGTGTTTGATGAATGTCTCAATGAGTAGAGAAGAGAGAGTGAGAGGATTTGGGAGGTGAATGGTGATGAAAGGTAGGGGTTATGGGAAAGTGGGAGGGAAGGTTCAGTTATAAAAAGAGGGAATGAAGGGGACTTAGGAAGGGGAGGGCTAAACTCGTGCATGGCCCACCGTTTCGGACACAGCTAAGAATGAGATATTTGGTGGAAAATTGGAAAACCAGTTGCACTCTTTGTTTGGCGTCTGGTGGTGGGGTTCGGTTGGGAAGCTTTGCAAAAAGACAATTGTCTTTGTTTCTAGTGCTTTTACATGCATGCCCTCTTTTTCCCACCTCGAGGACCATGATATTTTCAACTTTTCCTTTCCCAACAATTATATTTTATTGTCTTTCAAAAAAAAAAACAATTATATTTTATTGGATGAAAAATGTATAATAATTTATAATTGTATAATCGTTACATCATTTCAAACTGATAAAAGATTTTTACTGCTAATTGCTAGATGTTATATTATATCATTTTTTTTCAGTACGAAAGGGAACAAAAATAAAACTTTAGTTGAACCTGGGTGTGTATACAAGAAAAAATAAAACCTCCAAGATTTTTTAAAAAACTACTAAGAATTGAGAATAAAAAATTCTTTTCCCGCAATAAAAAAATCTTAGTACAGTATATTGCTTTTTTGATGACGGTAACATTTGATTCAAGTCTTATATTAAAAAAATTATTAATTAAATTAACTGAAACCTTTTAAATTATTTTTAAAAAATCTATCACTTCTTTTATTATTTTTTCATTAATATATATTTAACAATTTCAAGTTTCTCTAATATTATAGAATAACATCAATAGACATGCTGGTGAGTGTTGATTTATCTAGTCATTCTTTTCATTTATATTAGTCATATTTTGAATTTGAAATTAAAATCCACTTACGAATGAGCATTCCCCTAATTTAAATTTTTATTTATAAAAATTAAAAAAAACAATAATAAATAAATAAAATAAAAAACATCGATAGACACGGCAATAGTTCCTCGTTTAGACCCATGTTATTTCAGTAGAATTGTGAACTATTCTCTTATCCAGTTATGATTCAATTCCAAAATTTGATTATGATTGGATCGGATTGAATCAGTTAAAACCGGATAAAACCAATCAAAATCTGATTGAACTAGCCATCTCTTTTTTTTTTTTAATTTCCGAATCACTTAACTTCTCAACTGAAAGTGATATGAGACTTGATAATTAAAAATCTCAAAATCTCATTATACATTTTATTATTGGTAATGTGTGTTATGAGTCATGTATATATATATATATATTTATTTAATATGTAATTATGACATCATCCGATTCAATCAAATAGTTAAACCAGTTGAACTTGAACTGAAAATTTTTACAATTCACTATCCAATCCGACTTTACCAACATTAATTTCAAGTAACATTTGTGTAAAGCAGGCTTGAAAGTCATAGCACTATCATATTGCAGTAGAGCTTTCTTATTATATTATAAATATGGAAAAGGAAATTAATAAGCGCAATTAGGAAATAAAAAATTCTTTTAGGTTGTTGGACCTGATTTTTTATTCTCGTTCTTGTTCTTAGAAGTCATAGAATGATAGAAGTATAATAATACAACACGAGCTACCAAATTATGATAAGCCAAAAGAAAAAAAACAAAGAACAAAAACGAGTCTAATTAGGTGCTGAATTAGAAATGATTTAGGTAGATATGTTGGTTTTCTTGTTCTTGTTTGTTAATAGTATCATGAAACAGCAACAAATTAAGGTGTTGGTTGGTAAGCAAGCCAGCAGGTTCGCATCTGTAAAATGCACTCGACTGGGCTTTGGTGAGGCTTTGGCATATTCATCTACCTGACAAACTACAAAACACTGGTACCCACAACTTGCCATTTACTTATATATGCGTTTCCAGCTTTCTTTGGTACAGAGGTACCCCTTAGCTAGGATCTAAATGCAGATGGGGCCAAGGAACCTCATCTCGCAGAACACTAACAACTCCAATTATGGACTTTGTCAAGTTCTCGGAAATTCAATTCCAAGGACAATTAGTCAAATTTCTTAGCAGTCCCATATATGAAAAGAAAGTAAATAAATACTTTCTTATATAAAAATGAATTTCGTATACCAAAAATTTGCAGTTAGAGTTTAGGTGAGTTCAGTGTAATTCAAATTCTACTATGTGTATCATTACCAAATTCTACTATGTGTATAATTAAAAAATAATAATGTGTATAAATAAGTACAAGCCTTATATAAGAAACAATGAAACACTGTATGCAGAGTTTCTGAAGAGGAAACATACATTTGATGTGTCATGAGTCATGAGTCATGGGTCATGTGTGAGTCCTTTTTGTGGTCCAAGAGACATAATGGGTCAAGACTAAAAACAAGAGACTCGGCAGTAGCAAAATTCATGTATAGTTCGTATACCAGCCGCCAGTGGTCCAGTGTGGTTCCTATTCCCGCTGACTAAGCTGGTGCTTGCAGTTGCTGAGACCACCTTCAAGTTTAGCTTTTCATTCAACGTTTATTTGGACGGACGCCATAGATTTTCTTTTCTTGCAATGGTGATTGTTAGATCAAGTCTAATCAATGCATGCTTAATTCATTATTGAGTTGGAATTTGTTATTATAACTTTCTCTTATTGCTCCTCAATTGGACACAGGCTTCTCTGATTGTCATTTGCTAGCAGCTATATCAGCAAGCTTTCGTTGATATGGCCAAACTAAAAAAAAGTTTCATCGATTAAGGTTTGAGTTTCATAGAGATAAAAAGGGTGAAAACATGACTTTAATTGATCTTTGAAGAAGTGTGACTGGATACATTTATGAGAAACTCAGAGAAAGTGAGAAAATGTGTTCATCAAAAGTGAATAATTTTTGTTTAATTTGACCAAGAAAATAATTGTTGAAAAAATTATTTTCACTATATTACCTTCAAAAAGAAAGAAAGAAATAAATTGCCCCATAATAATGGCATTTGCAACAAATCATATATTCTAAAAATCTTACAATCCTATATAATTATATGATATACATATCACAGAAATTTTTGTCTAAGCATTCAAAGAAATTTCTTTTCTCAACTAATCTTTGTAATCAAATGCTAAAAAAGACATTATGTTTGCGATGCTCAAGAAAAAAAAAAACCACATATCTCTCTCTCATATGATGGCTTCATAAATAAATGTGGTCCCAAATCTTTTTAACAGGAAATCTCTTTAGTAATCATTGATAAACATATTTTATATGCATAATTTAGCACCTCTCATTGGTCTATTCTTATGAAATTATTGCATATATGAAATAAAAATTGCATAATTCCTCATATATTGGTTATGTTGTTACAAATTGAGCAGAACACCCGAAGGACTATTCAAAGCAGTTGTTGAACCAAAATATCATGAACTTGGATGTTGATATCAGTATAGCTCAAACAGAAGAGAAATGAAGACCTAAACTCAGTGAATTTTGGGTTACATCAAATTCAGGACAAATCAGAAAATTTCTGCTCAAACCTATACTCGGTTATTTGGTGATTTCTCAAGATCTAACCGTTGGATGTAGCTGGAATTTGGATATGTCATGCATGACATAATTCTCTATGACTTTCCTAGAAATGAAGATTTCCATATTAGCACCGGAAGTGGGTCAAAATTAGGCAACAAGTTGGTGGCTGTCATCTTTGATATAATCTGAGTAGTTTCGGCAAAATGGTCAGATCTCAAGATCCAACCGTTAGATCTGGCTGAATTTTTGACATGTTCTTCACGACTGCATGTGCTACAACTTTCATGAAGAGAAGATTTCCAAATTATGACGGGAGCAATGACGAATTTGATAATCTTCGGAGCTGAAATTTCAACCCATGTGCAAAGAGATTTGACAAAATTGTAATTGAATAGTTCTAGCCTTTGCCTATAAAAGGAAGGCATTTGCCACACTTAAAGGCATCCCATTTCTGAATTCTCTCATTGTAGTTTGAGTTAGGGGTGATACTTTGATAAATTGTGAGATTTATACTTTGATTTCAAGGTTAGATCTTCCAATTTGTTTAAAGGAAATCCCAAAGCTCTTGTAGTTTGTATAATATAATCTTCATCTTATTCAAGTTTCTTCATCTTGATGTCTAGTTAAGGTTCTTCCTAGAGTTAGGGGTGAAGCTTTCATAAATTGTGAGATTTATACTTTGATTTCAAGGTTAGATCTTCCAATTTGTTTAAAGTAAATCCCAAACTCTACCGTTGTGTTCTTGTTAATACCAACAACCACTTTCATTTCTATCATGCTTTTCACTTGTTCTTTTGATTCCTTTAATATAATGAGTAGCTAAATTTCTATACTAGGATTGCAATTTGAACTCACACGTAATTTGATTCGTTTATCATATCCAAGAATAGGTTGATTATCTTGAATTGTTTATCTTACTTGTTCTTAATGCTTTTAATTAATTGGCCATTAATTAAATTGAATTGATAAACCTTAAGCAACTTGACAAAGGGATTTTGGTTTTAGATCTAAGTAAGATAACATATGATTTTTGTCGAAAGCCTTGAGTTTATATAGGATAGACATATACCTATATAACATATGTAACCATTAATGAAATCAGAACTTAATGAATTCTTGATTATTTGATAGACATAGACATATAGTTTATCATTAATTAAGGATATTTCTATTTGACCATCGAAAGAGGCTTATAGATAAATTAAGGATTTCTAGTTAACAATTCAGATAATTAATTGATCTTGGATGGAAGTAAGAGAATCAAGTGAAGTGTGAGGGATAATTGCAATCCTAGGCTTGGTTAATTTGATCATTAACTTTATCTTCTTGTTCACTTTAATCTTTAGTCTTTCATAAATTATCTCTTATTAAGTTGTTTAAATAAGATTAAGTTTTGCAAACTTTTAGTAGATAGTCAAATTTAGAATTAATCCCTGTGGGTTCGACACTTTCTTACTACTATATTACTTGATTTGCGATAACGTATACTTGCGTTCTGATTTACCACATCAATCATGTCATGTGCTTAAAAAGATTGGGATGGTTTCCACCAAAAATAAATAAATTGGGATGGGTATCCAAGACAAGATCAATTTTAGGGGCGTGGACCATCGAGTACCATAAGAACTGCATTAAATTTAAAGATCACATTTAGATTTCCTAATTATAAATCATTTGCCACGAAATTAAGTAGTGTACTAATTGTCGAAATCGTTGTCAGTTCACCCATAATTGAACAGAGACCAACGTAGCATTAAACAGAGCATAAATGCTGTTTGAGAACTAATTAGCAGACATAATATCAAACCCTTGGTTAGTGATTTTGTTTTTGCATTTAGTGTAGCATAAGAGGCTTAGTCCCTGCTTCCACTCATATACAGTAAACAATTAGCATGTTGGCATGATTGAACCGCGTTTATAAAAATGTTTTTGATTCAATTTTTGTTTGTTGGTAATCTTTTATTAGTATTTAGTAGGTTATTTATAAGTATTATCATGAGTTTTAATTGAGGCTTATAACATGTCCTCACCTTGAAATAAAACAACTTTCCTTATCCTTGAACATTTCATAACAAAAATAATAATAATAATTAGCATGCATGTTATGTTCCTTTTTTTTATTTTTTATTTTTTTGATAAATATGTTTACACATTCTATTAAGTTTGAGACACTTATAAACATAAAGTTGAAAATCAAACGCTTGAATTGTGCTAAAAGTAGCAATTAGTCCTTCAATTTATAGGCTGTTTGTGACATAACAAAAAAAAAGGGGTCTTGTATTGATCTCATCTTGGTTTACTGGTTATAAACCATGTGCCATGAAATAACATTATATAAAAATAATGTTAGATCAACTATAATTGAACAGAGCATATAATAAGTAGCTTAGCATATTAAACACATCATATATGCTGTTTGAGAACTGATTAGTAGACAAAATATCAAACACTTACTGGGGTAGCGATTCTGCTGCTGCATGTATTTAAGAGGCAAATCTTCCTTCCTGGTGATGTTCGTACATACAGTCAGTATGCATATTGGTGTTTTGTACTTTTCTTCTTTTTATAAAAATTTTTTGGCTGAGCTTTTTATGGATATTATTATGATTTAAAATGCACTTTGCATTTTTTTTTCTTTCTAATTGACCCTTAAAGCTAGAGTTTTAACTTTTAAGAGCTCCTATAAGATAAGCCACAATTGAGTTCACCAAGTTTCAATTTTTTTTTATTATATTTAAGGCTGTTCCCAATTATTTATAAAAGTAGGAACAGAAATTTTGAAAGTGTAACCAACAACTGTTCGTCCACTACTTTAAGCCAATATAAGAAGTTAAGGTCTTGTTCTGTGAAATTTCAGAAAGTTTTAATCTTTTGAGGTTCACTTACTGTATGTTTGGGACGTGTTTGGAAGGGAGAGGTTGGAGGTAATTTTTTTTATTTTAAATTGAAAAAATTATAAAATATTTATAAAAATAAATAAGGAATATTTTAAAACCTTTATGATTTAATTTCCCTTATGACAATTGATTTAATTTTTCTAATAATTTTGAATGAAAATATATTTTAAAACAAAAACTTAATTTATATTAAAATGTATAACTACTGTATAAATATTATTATAAAAAAAATTCATTTATTAATAATAAAATCAGAATATATAAAGTGCTAGAAAAATTAATTCATTTTTTAAGACAACTGTACCCCAATAGCACCTCTTAATTATTTTTAACATTTTACATGTCCATATTCCATAGCATTATCGATGAAAACCATGACAATCACAACCTTAGCTTTGTTTTGGGTTTTCAGATTTTATGGATGATGGGTTATGTGACTTATTTCCCAGCTCCAAAGTAGCTGATATGTTTAATTAAAGATTAAACCCATTACATATCAGATCCTACAATGCCCAACAAATCCTATGGACTAATGAGACACCTACGAGGCTATGATCGTAATGGGCTGCGATCATGGACTGCCCTCTTCGGCAAAGCCTTTGAAGAAAATTTTTTTATCTGAATTTCTTTTTCATCCAATAGATTACTTTGAAACTATTCTGCACTCAATGCCATAATTCAATAAAAAAAAATCAATTTGCATTGTTGACATTATTTTAATGTTTATGTTATATTGGCCAAAATAAAATTTGTCTCCCACGTCACTTATCATTTTCCATCTGCTGCACTTGATGAACAGAAAGTGGTAGAGATAGCAAAAGGGATCGATAATCCTGTTACTCAACTTCAGCCACAAAAAAACTTGGTGGGTTTGGAACAATATTGCATTTGATTTTATCAGTTATTTTAATTGCAGTAGCGCATATTGGAATGACTATAATATATTTCCTTTTGGGTCAAGAGATAAGATAACGAAGAAGGATGGATATGAAGAAGTTGAGGGAGAAAGGAGAGACAGGAGAAGAGGAAGAGAAGTTTTTATTTTTTATTTATTTAAAAAAAACAATTAGGAAAGAGAAGTTAAACACAGGAAGACAAGTCAAGACAAGTGTGTTGTTGTTAAAAGTTTAAAACTAAACCTGACAGTAAATTAAATTTTTTTACAATTCCTGTTTAAATTAATAGATTGAATTAGATGATGTCATAAAAATAATTCACGTGCAATAATATAAAATATATAAAGATATTTATGAAATATAAAAATATTATTTTTTTAAAAAAGAAATAATAGTGAATCGATTCAATTGAATGAATTGGGCAGTTCAACAAAATTTTGATTAATTTTAAACAGTTTTGATTTGTCTAAAGTGGTCTAATCGTGAATTTGATTATAAAACTAAACCATAACCGTTTAAGTATTCGGTTCACGGTTAGACCATTCGAACAGTCCAGTCCGATCTGGTTCTGACAACACTACAAGCCACTAATGTGTCTTAATTTTTTTATAAAAAAAATTCAAGATTGATGAAATAAATAGTCTACTGGCGTAATTGTTGGAATGTTATCATAACTATATATAGGGGACATAGTGAGAGGAGTGGTTTATTGTGAGAGTGCGATGAGCAAATCTTGACCATTAAATCATTCATGTATGATCAAGATTAGAAGTTACTTAAAAGTCACATGACCACTTAAAAAAGTCACATGACTTTATGTTTTAATCTTGACCATACATGGATGATCCAATGGTCAAGATTTACTCCTCTCACTCTCACAATAAACCACTCATCTCACTAGATATGCTCTCAATATAATATATATATACCATATATATATAAACGGTAAAGTTATTGGCACGTCCAGATTTTGATATAATTTTTATACCATTTCAGTTCTAACACGAAGTGGTTTATTTTCATGCACAGGAAATAAATCTTGCACAACAATTTTTTATGTAAAAAAATTATTTAAAAAAATAATATGATGAGTTTTAATGTGAAAATAACATTACGGTTATCAACTTTAAAGAAAAAAAGTTCAAGTTGAGCCCTTTAACTTGAATGTAAGTAACATCAATCATTAAGTTAACAATTGAAAATGCCCCATGAACTTACTTGTCGAAGCAGCCCTTAGTCCTTACAGATATTTAAAACCATGATTATCATCATTTCCGTCATCATTAAAATGTAGTGAGTGGATTGGGTTAGTGCATCATAGATATGTGAATCTTATTGGCGTATATGCTTTCGAACTTGTGTTTATGGTGAAATTTGTCGATGCGACAATTTCAATATTGTCGTTACCAACCATTAATAACTTATTGTGATGATCTATTTAATAGCTGTAATGTCGACATTCTGTTGTGATTATCACATTCTCGTTGACATTTCTATTTTTGTTAACTTTTTTTGTTTTATTATCATTATCACTTGAAATTCTAATTGTCATTAATCCTTTAAATCAAACATGATTGTCGTCAATATTCTATGATAATTCAACTTTGACTCTGAGTCATCTTTATATATTCGACAAATGACACAGTAAAAATGTGAAAATTTTAGTGATAACAACTTGTTTCTTAATTTTTGTTAATACACTTATATATACTTACATTTGTGGAATAAAGCATACCATATCATGGCCAATAAATTGCTACTCATGTTTCCCTTTAGAAGAAGCAACATCCACATCATGCGAATTTGCTTTGAATGTTCTTCACTCCAGTAATTGTTTTCAACCGCTCTACCTATTTAAGGTTTACTAGTTTTTATGGGTTTAATAATGTTAAAATCTTACAAAACTTTATTTATTTGTTTATTCCATCGCTTAAAAGTTAAAACTGATGTCATGCTTATGGGATATATCATCGTAGATCAGGTACTCATGAAAGCATCTCAAGAACGTCTCTCTATGGTAAGCTTCAAGCCATATGCCATTGATAGTATAGTCATCATTCTGTATTTCACTGGATGACCAGGCACTAAGTTGAACTTGTAAAATCTGCACAAGATAGCTAGTACCATCCTCATCTGGAGATATGCAGAGTCCTTGCCGAGGCATATCCTTGGCCCTGCCTGCAGATCCAAAAAGAAAAAAAAAAGTTTTTGATATTGCAGATCTTGGGTCAAACTAACAATGCCATTTTTTTGTATTGTTATTATAGAGTCCAAGACAGATGAACTTACCTGAAAAGCAGTGAATTTGAATGGAGATTCATTTCGGAGAATACCATCCTTGAACCATCGCTCAGGTATAAATGAAGTTGCATCAGGGCCCCAATTATACCCCATCCTTCCCATAGAGTATGGAACATAAGTTACCATGCCCCCTGCTTTTATTTTGGTTCCATCTGGCAAGATATCATCCTCCAAGATGCCCTTGGGATCCTATAATTAACCATTGATATTTACTCAACAAGTTCGTTAGTAAATTTAAAGCCACAACCTTATTTGAATTTCCTCTTCCAAATTACTTGAAGGTGTGTTTCTTAATAATAAAATTGAGGTAGCCCATACCATTTCATAGAAGAATTTAAATTCATTTTCCTTTGGCAGCAATAAATAAATTCTCAAGTTCTTTTCTTTACCCATCTCTGCTTGTTCAGGCCCTAATTAAGAACCTAGTAACCTACCTTTGGTTGTCCTATCTTGGTTTTTAGCAATCATTTGAGTTAGATGGGATAAAGCAATAATTCACTTTTCCTGGAATTTTCATACCAAGCACCAAATGAATGTAGAAAAGGCATACCTGAGGAACGGCTGGATACAATCTTAGAGTCTCCGTTATGACTGCGTGCAAATAGTGCAGTCTCTCTAGTGAATCTTTATTCAATAACCTTGAAAATTGCAGTACTCTTTGATTGAATGATTCAGGGTCCCCTATGTCACGTTGAAGCAAAGAAACATTCTCTTCTTTTGCTCGATTCTCCTCGAAAGTTTTGAGCTCTAAGTAAAGTTTTTCAGCAACATGAGCATGTGTCATTACCATATATATGGCCCATGAGAGAGTTGTTGCGGTTGTGTCCCGACCAGCAATTACAAAGTTCAAGACAACATCTCTCAGACTCTTGTCTGTTGCATTTCTCTCTCCTAGTTCTATGAATCTTGATAATATATCATGTTTTATCTGTTTTTTAATAAGATAAGAGTGATCAATTAATATGTAAGTTTAGATTTGAACTCCACTATTAGCATTGGATACACTGTTTCTATGATACTATTATACCTTATTTTGTTGGCCACTCTTTTTAGCATCCTCTATCTCTGCCTTCCTTCTCCGAATTACTGAGTAAGTGAAATCATCGATGACTTTGATGCTCCTGTCAAGTTGTGCTTCTGAGCCTATATTTAGAATTTTCTTAATTTTCCATAGCGGATCAATGAAGCGGAGTGTTACTATGATGTTTGTGGTGTCAAAGGCGTGAGCAAAACAATTGTCTGGTAAATTGGGAGCCAAACTTCTAATTTCCACACCGAATCCCACCTTACATATGGAGTCTAAAGTCATTCTCATCAACAACTCCTAGAAATGGACATTTCAAGCATCGTCAATTACAGCTTCCACCAATTCATAGAACTAAGGAAATAAATTTTAAATTTCAAGAAAAATACAAGCATAAAGAATGTTTGAATTGTAGTGACCTGCATGTCTATTTGTTGGTTGAGGAAAGATGCTTGACTGAGAATGGCAGAGAGTTTCAAGGCATACTCTCTGAAAACTTTGGTGCTGAAATCCCTCAAATTTTTGGATGCAAACTCTAAGCTTGCAGTCTTCCTTTGTTTCTTCCAAAGCTCACCATCAACATTAAATATCCCATCTCCAAGCAGCACTTCCATATACGAATGGTACAATTCTCCCTGCAGTTAGAATCACAATCTTTTCCATCAAAGGCATCAACTATGCAAGTAAAAAAATGAACATTAAACATGATTCAAACCTGATTCTACATCAAAATCTGTCCCATATGGTTTAGTATTGAAATCAATAACTGCCATTGAAGCGAAAAATGATGTAATGTAGATTACCTTCGGATAATTATTGAAGTTGGTCTTAAGTACATGTTCCACATTAGCAGGATCAGCAATGTAAGTATAGGTTGTGAATGGCATTGGGACCACAACAGTTTTTGACTTCGACAAGTATTGGACAAGCCAATCGTGCATCCGATCATAGTTCATCAATTGTTCAATGGCAGCTCCGAGAAAGGGCCAAGTTTTGGGGCCTTTCTTGTTCCTTTGGCTCCATCTGTGTATGAACATCCATGAAACAACCATGCAGATCAGTAGCACTAACCCCCCCATGTTGCAACCGTCCCTGAAGCGAGCAACTAATAAGAGATTAGTTTCTTCTCCTATTTTTTATGGACATGAAAATTAAGTGCATACGAAGAAATGTGATGTGCCACAAAAAATGAATGCTCGAGTGATTGATTAGTATATTATATTAAGGGAGATCAGCGGTGGTTAAAATGTAGGTACATAACTAGTTTATTTTATATATGTTTTTAGCTATGTATTAGCAACACTTTGTCACAATCTTTAAGTGCTTATGACTTATGAATTTGTAAGTTAAGAAAAAAGCTTCATTTGTTTCGTGCACTTGACCTAAATTTCCTAGAATTCTAAGCAGAAAAACAAAATTACATAATAGATTACTAATATGACCAGAGGCTGTTTGGCTGGTTGAGCCTCTAGTGTTTGATAGTCTCCTTAATTCAATTAGTGATCATTTTATTTGTCACCTAAATTTAATAAAATATATTTTGAAAGAAAGTATTTTACTGAAAATTCAGACATCAATACGTGTCTATTGTAAAAATTATAAATCATCAAATTATCTTTATTCATTTACTAAAAACTTTTTTATTCAAGTTTCTTTTCGTTCACCTAACAAATTGAATGCTTATTTTGAATTGGAGTATTAAATTAGTAATAATAACCAAAAAAATTGGAATAAGAAAATTTGTAATTACTTTTTGTCTAAAATCATAATGCTTATGCATACTTTAAAAATAAACGCAAAATCATAATTCTTATTAGTAATTTAAGAAAGAGTTATATTATTTGCATTCACCGTTTACTTGAAAATTAAATTATATATTCAAGTAGTTTATAACCGACAAATATTTACATAAACAAGAATTAAACTTATATGCAACACATGCTAAAAACTAAAAGCACTCTAGTTATATGAAAGGTATAAGCAAAATAAGAAGAAAAAGCAAAAGCAAAACATCAACACACACACACATATATATATATAATCTTCATACTATTTTTTAAGCTTATATATAATTACATCAAATATTTGATTCAATCATCACTAAATCCACTTAAATTTTACTTAAACTCGTTTGAATTTTTTAAATCACATAAACTCACTTAAAATATTTTTAAATGTGGCTCAAGTTATGTTAGCACCAACATGGTGTGCAAAAAATTGTTCCTTATCCTATGAAAACTTCCCCATCTCAAGTCACTGTCACCTAATTAGGAAAATTTATAAAATATTTCTAATTTCAAAAGAAACTAATTAATAATTTTTAATCAATAATTAATTAGTGACTAAATTAACTTCAAAAAAATTTCTGATTCTGACACGTGTAGAGAAGCAAGGGGCCTCGAGTTTCCACAGTTTTCGGGAGAATAATACGTGCAATCAATTGACATACCCAAAATTGTCTCGCCAAAACCAAACAAAGTAAAAAGCACACCCCTCCTTACTTCAAAATTTTGCAAAGATCTCTCATTTTCCTCGTCAGATCCTCGGTGGCTTTTCCCGCCAGCTCTAAAACACAATCAGATTCAGAGGTATCATATTCATAACAGAACACTGACCCACCCTTCCTATGTTGTTGTTCTTTTAGGAAAGAAGTTTTTTTTTTTGGTGGTGATCAAACTCATTTTCCTTCAATCACTACTTCCATTTTTCTGGGGTTGCTTCTTTTTGGGCTGTGGGGATGTTTTTGATTTCTGGGTCAGTATCAAAAAAATCCCCTGAAGCTATAACCCATGATGTTTTATTTTTATTTTTATTGTGTCAATGCTTTCTGGTGTTTTTGTAAGATATTATCGTACTTGCTCACTATTTAGTTGCTAATGGAACAGTGTTTTCTGGTAAATTCAGAGTAATTGTGGGTTGTGATAATTGGTGAAAGATGAGCAGAGTTGCTGACTCATTCAACGGAGATTTGGCTGCGGCAGTGAATAATCTGTTTAATTTTCCTGAAACAATGGAGAAATTCACGTTTCCTTCTCGGGCTCATGACAACCAAGAGAGCAGAGGGATGTCTAGCATCCCAGTGGACATTTTGGACACTCCCAAGGACTATATATTCTATATGGACGTTCCTGGTCTGTCCAAATCTGAAATTCAGGTACTTAGCGGCTAGCAGGTAGCAGCACCAGCACTATCATGTCTCATTTGAGGGCATTACTCCGGTACCCATCTTTTTTTTCAGGGTATCGGTACCCAGGGTGAGTTGTCTAGCATTCATTAGTTGTTATTTATATTTAATAGACTCTTTAACATTTATTGTGAAACTAACAGTCAATAAATTATTGACAACTCACCCTGGGTACTAAACCCATCAGGGTACCATAGCAACTCCCCTCATTTGAATAATAAATATTGGAAGATTATATTTTTATGCTTCCTTCCTTGAATTGGAAGCTTGCAAACTCCAGGTGCTAGTCTAAACTGTAGAAACGTAGCTAGGCAAATATTTTCATGCTTAAAAAATTGTTTCTTTGGTCTCCCTTTTTACAATGCAGCTAAAATTTAGAAAATAGGACTTGTCTATGGGGTAAGGGAAGAGTAATGCTACTTATCTAATTGTTTAGTTACATCGGCACACAAATGCACACATTGTCGTTTGAGTCTAAGCAGTCCTATTTAAAACCTCTTTCTATTAAATTGAGTTGTGTGTAATAATATGCAGTATTCTGTAAGTAGCATAATTTGTTGGCGAAGTGCTATAATTAAGTAAGTTGGCATTGCATTATGGTGTACTCATGAAAGGTGCTTGCATTGCAGGTGACAGTTGAAGATGAGAACACACTTGTTATACGAAGCAATGGGAAAAGGAAACGTGAAGATGGTGTGGATGAAGGCTGCAAGTACCTTAGGCTGGAGAGGAGAGCGCCTCAGAAGTTGTTGAGGAAGTTCCATTTGCCTGAGAATGCCAATGTGTCAGCTATCACAGCGCAATGGGAGAATGGTGTTCTGACAGTAGTTGTTGAGAAGCACCCTCCACCTCCAAAATCCAAAACAGTAGAAGTCGCCATTGCCTGAGGGATAGTTTGTATCTGGAGCCAGAGCCCCGAGATTCCTCGGGTTTGTGTTTGTTTTTTCTGCTTTGTAGATTTAGACAGTCAAGGGCTTCTAGCTTCTTGTCCTCATTGTTTTGGGAGCAATGTAATCTGTGAAAGAGTTAGTCCCCATGCTTGTAGTTTTTATGTGCTGTTGATCCCTTTAATGAAAATTGTAGCTTATGTGATCCTGAGTTGTCGTCCATATGAAGTTGGTAGTCCCCAGTCTCCACGTAGTTATATGAAGTTTGTAGCTTGAGAGATTCTGAATTGTGGTCAGTAGGTCGTCTATGACGTGTGAGACAAAAAATCGACTCTAATAATAATGTAACTAGTAATTACAACTAACAAATACTAACATCATAGTACTACGATAAGGCAAGTGAAGGGGTTAGATTTGTTTAGTTGTAGCAAATCCAAATCTATAATTCCAGACAAAGATATGTACATTCTCATCCTGTATTCATTCCTGTACTAAAGGATAAATAACTAAAACGACAATAGACGAGAACAAAAAAGTTCTCATCAATATGGACGAATACGGGGCCATCCACAGAATATTTTGGCAGGATTATCTCAAGCAGTATTTGATTCTTACATAAATTTAGCATAAAAAAATTATACACTACCCAAAAAATGGGTCCAAATTAAAGACACAAGGTTTATAGATGAATACAGGGCCATCTACTTCGAAAGCCATAAGCAAAATTGGTAAAATGCAATTACAGCTATATATGAATACAAATTATTTGGCCTTTGAAATTGAAACTTCGTTGCCAGATTTGAGTCTCTAGAAGATGTTAACAGAATGTAGCTGATGCGCTTACTAACGCTCCAATCTGGCCATGGGTCTCACCTAGCACAGATCAATTACCCAGCATCTTGGAGAAATCAGCAGAATTTGATCAGACTACTTTTTTCTTTTCTTAGACTTGTGTTTCTTTTGGGTTGGTTTTTTCTCATTATGGCTATCATCCTCCATCAGATGCTCAAACTCTTCATAACTTGCAAATGGAGACACAGTACTCTTGCCCCCAGTCTTACGTTTTCGTTTTCTTCGGTCAACTTCATCCTCATCAACATCAGAGGCGTCATCAATATCTCCAATATCAAGATCATTGTTATCATCACTGCCATCATCATCAATGGGAACATCAGCATCTTCCTCTGCCATATCCGAGGGTATCTCCATCTCTGCATCACTAACATCACCAATCAAGTCCTCATCATCTTCATTGGCAACTTTATCCAAATCATCATAATCATAGTCACTATCTGGACCCAGAGATTTATCAGCAGAATCCAACAGATCCTCAATCTCTTCATTATCACTCTCATCCCCACCGTCAACCTCGCCGTCATCAACCTCGAACAACTCCTCAGCAGCCTCCTCATCAGCTGACTTCTTCCTTTTCTTTTTCTTCAGTTTTGTAGAGGAACTCATTTTGTTTGTATAGAACTTGTGGAAGACAAGATCCTCTGGTGGTACATCTACTTCAGCTAGTGAAAGAATTTCTGGCCCAATCAAATGGTTGTTAATGTCCATCTGCAAAATAAAAAAACGTCAGCCAGGTGGTATCAAAAGGCTGGACGATTCTGCATTAACCTCGGAAATCATGTTGCTGAAAAGGCAAGAATATAAATGGTTAATTAGTAAAATATTGCTTTTACCTGCTTGGCAGGTTCAATCTGAGAACCACCATGCCATGTGCTCTGTTTCGGTTTCTTCTCCATGAATTTGTCTAGGAAAGCTGTCAGAGACAGGTCATTTAACGGGTTTCCATTATAGACAATGTTGGCCCCAGAAAGAAGAGTTCTGGCCATAGTAGCAACCGAAGGGTGTGCATGCGAAGCAAGTACCATTAACTCCCCCCAACTTACACAGTCTGCATTGCTGATGGAAAAAAAGTATGTAATTTATGATGTAGAAAGATAAGTTTACAAGGTGCTACAAACAGATAATGAATATAAATGAAAAGAAGTGCAATGGTCATTAAAATAAATATAAATGAAAAGAAGTGCAATGGTCACTAAAATAAATATAGATAAAAAGAAGTGCAATGGTCACTAAAATAAATATAGATGAAAAGACGTGCAATGGTCATTAAAATAAATATAAATGAAAAGAAGTGCAATGGTCATTAAAATAATCTTTCTGACTACAACTCTCCCACATGCACCTGGTATTCAACCTGCCACTGTTAGGGAAGGGAGGGGGCACTGTCAAGTTTGTGTTGTATGATATCAAATACCAGAATTGTGGACCACTTTCAGTTCCCATCAGAGGCAAATATGCAATTGTGGGCCTCAGAATATTGTAACTGTTCCCCTCTCATGATGTACTTTCTTGTCAGAAGCAATATGCAATATGTCTTAGACATGACATGCAGTTTATGTTAGCCCCCGTGCTTTGAACAGACAATTGCAGAAATCTTTTATAATTTTATGATATCTGAAATGAGGACTAATATGAAAGTAAATATGGAAATTACCAATAAGAAGGCTCTCTGTGTCGTGGATCATAACCTCCAGGCAGGAAAGACTTCTTGGAGGATACCTGTGATTGCTGACCTTCACTATCAGAGACAGACCTTGATTTCTTAATATCTGTTTCATTCTTTGCAAGTAAAAAATCTGCATCCTCTGAAGCATCATCCGAATCATCATCTTCAGAAGATACTGGAAGGTCATCTTCACTTCCTGAAGAACCATCGTCAGGATTGGCATCATCACCATTCTGAATAAGTCCAATATCATCAACTTGTTTATTTGATACAGTGCTAGGCTCATTATCAGTTTCTTCTATAACATCTTCAAAGTGTTCAAGTTCCTCATCAATAGACTCGTTCTGCAACACCATGTTCCTGTATGACAAATGAAGATGAGTAGAAGATTTTTTTTTCTGGTCAAATGAGTAGATGATCAATTCTATATTAAACTTGTCAGTACTTGACTCCCAATGCACAGAGAATAGATAAATTTTGAAGCCCAATGGTATATCTTTCAACCCACAATTATAAAAATGGAGCAGTAATGGCAACGGCATTAGACCAAAAAATAACCAGCCTTACCATAAAGGTGGTCTGGTTTTAAGGAGTTCAGAAAGCAGGAAAAGGCATGCACAGGCATACTGTGGTGGCTGCTGAAGCGCAATCTGAATGAATAAAAATCAGTAGAATCTTGATTGATATGTTATCCCATAAAAGGAGCAAGGCAGTGAAAGTTCAGTTCAATAATAACCTGCAATAGACGTTTAGAAAATGCAGCCACACGCTTTAAATTAACATCCCTTTTCATTGCTCTTAGAAGAAGTCCAATAAACATTTCTGCCTGAAAATGAATGTGTTAGAAAAACTACAGAGGAGTAAAGAGCTGTATAAGCAGAAGCATTTTGGTCCAAAGGAAAAATGTAAAAAGAGTTCGCTTGCCTTGGATGTATTCATGGCAGCAGGAAGCAAAAGTTTGGAGTACAAAGCACGGTAAAACCGATCACTGGCTATCTGATTCTTAGATGAGATTTTATCGAGAAGCATCAGTGCTTGAACTCCTACATTAAAATTCTTTGAATGAACCTACAAGTTTGCAGCTTTTGTTAATATATCTAAGCCAAAATTAGGTAATGGGATGGCAAAAGCTCATGCAACATCAGTCAGTGAAATACTGCACAAAGCCTTTCAATAATGTCATCAAATTAGTAATTACCAATTGAAAGAGTACTGGTGTTTGAACATCAATGATGTCATCAGCTTCATTGCTTGAGACAAAAGGAAATGCTCTATTCACTCCCTGTAAGAATACCAAACGAAAAATAGCAAAAGTTCATGCAATTGACCTTGATGAAAACCCACGTTATGACTGTATTTGACAATGTTAAAAAAATTCCACAATCATTAATCAATATCAGTTCATGAGTGTTAGTATTATACATACAGTTAGGAGAGCTGATAGAAGCCGGGAGTCCATTTCAGCATGTGATTCTGGTGAACCTTTTGATTTTTCTTCTTTTGGTTTTGCCTTGCTGCTTCTTTCAAACTTTTGACTGCTGCTTGCTCCAGTAATTAATACCTGTAGATCTCTAACTGTGAATGCTTTTCTTTTTTCTTTTCCCATTTTACCTAATTTCTAACTTAAGTAGAACAACCACACATTTCCATGATATTTCAGTTTGAGAGAAGCTTAGAGAAGGAAGGATCCTAGAGAAAACCGATACCTTAAACAGTGCAAAATATACATCTATTAAACGTTTTGCCACTTTTGGTCCATCTCCTTTATGTGTGAGACGGATTTGGCTCAAGAAGTTAACCTGAAATTGTAGAGAAGGCAGATCAATGAGATTCTTCAGTCAAACCAAGTCTAAATGGATTTGGATAGAGTCAAAGTTAAGCTCAAAAAGTCATCTAAAAATTGAGGGGCCACTTCTGCAGCTAGAGAAAAGTGATTTCAAACAGATGTACTCTTGCAATACAGAATATTATTATTTCACAAAATTAACATATGAAGATACAAATGAATAAAAAAGTTTGCAACATGAAAGCCATAAACCAAATAAACATAAAATCCAGTATTCAAGATCTCTTCTGGGTGTATTATAAGATGCCGATCTGAATCAATATGAAACAAATGATAATGACATAATGTACAAACTTGCAGAAACATACCAGGATACATAAAAATAAAACTTGTGCTTTTTTGTGCCTAATATATAACAACTAACAAAACAAACAAGAAGAATGGTGCTTTATTTTGCTTTGAATGATATAAGAAAAGCATTAGTAATAAAAGTTTAGGACATACAGCATGGTACTGTGCTCGTGGTCCTAAATGAGGCCGAAAGAGAAAAGAATCCACCTCGTCAATAACGACAGCCTGTACAACAAACAGATACAATTACTAAGAAGCAAAGACATCCATAGAATACCTAAAACAAATTAGGAAGTCAATAAGATCCTTAAATGTTGAGCATGTTGAGAATGCATATCACTACCAAATATCAGGGAACCCCCAAAATGGAAACAGTCAATATCTTTTGAAAGAAAAGGAAAAAGAATGAAAAAGAAACCATATGAGGCATGAAAGGCTTTTAAGCCTGCGATGTTTCTTCAAGTATATCTATTTCCTAGTAACATTGATAAACTCTGAACATTGGCTCAAGCATATAATATCGATACTCCCAAAACTCCATTAGAAAGGTTGAAACAAAAGACGTTGATAAAAATTCATACCTTCATATTTGGGTGGTCAGACAAAAGGTTTGACAAGTGATAGTCAGCATTAGATGCTGCCTTATTATCTGGATCTCCAAGCTGATGCAATTTCAAAGCCCCCGCCCCCAAATAAAACAAAAGAAAAAGAAAAAAGGCAAAAAAGAATAATTCTTAGTAACAGCTTTTAGTAGTTTTAGCAAGCACTAACTAGCTACTGTAACAAGACCAAATGAATATCGAACATGTTCAATTCAGATAGGCCATAGCTCAGCGTTAACTCACTTTATTAACAAGTGCAGAAAGTAGTTTGCGCTCTTGCTCTGACTTCCTACTCAATAGTACATATATAGTCTGCAAGCAACAAAGGAAAGAGGCACCCATCCAAAATTTAATAATTTATATACTTGATAATTGATATCTCTGAATACAAGTTACACCAAATCTCAAAATTTCAAGTTCACTCAAGACATCAACACAAAAAAATTTAAGTTTATTAAGTTAACCAGTACTAGCAATCCTTTTTGTTATAATAAAGTATAAACTAAAGTCATTTGTCAGGGTCATTTATTAAGTTACTAAAATATGAACATACAAAATTATGAAATAAAATGTGAATGGAAAACCAACCTTTAATGCCTTGTTTTTTAGAGCAGGTAGCATGTCTCGGGATGCTTCTTCAAGTGCAACAACAAACCGTTCATATCTGAGACATCAGAAGCAATTCAATGCATTACTAACAAAAGAGCTTGGTGGACACGAAAATGAACACCGTCATTGAAAATTGGCATATTATTATTATGATTCCTCAAGAAAAATGTTAATTAATGTGATGTAAATTAATCATATAGGGAAGTTTTGGACTGTCTGGTACTAGCATTAATAAGCCCCTTCT
This sequence comes from Styphnolobium japonicum, assembly GCA_023212625.1. NCBI lineage: Eukaryota > Viridiplantae > Streptophyta > Magnoliopsida > Fabales > Fabaceae > Styphnolobium > Styphnolobium japonicum. Next base: position 2,803,407 of record JALBWW010000007.1, on the reverse strand, counting down.
CCTATTCTCCAGAGGAAGAAGTGGATTACACTTCTGTGGAAATGCTCATATAGAATCCAATTTTTGTTAAATGGTAGAGTCAATTATTAAATGTAGAGGGAGCATCAGAAGTTAAGGAAACAAAAGATGCACTTCATAATGTGAACTTGCATTTAGAATTTACTTAAAAAATCCCTGACTGAGTCTAGTCAAAGACTTTGATTCAAGATTGTAAACAAAGTGACATACCTCTGCTTCAAACATTCCTCCCAATACCAGAAAAGTAGAAGGGAGTAGCCATCTTTAGTTTCAGGAACATGATTTAGCGGCCGCTGTATCAGGGTCTTCAATTTACGATCTGGTAATAAGCTGCAAGACAAAATAGAAAAAATATGGAGTAGATCAGTGCACGGATGATGCATGTTATTTCAATGCGATGCAAATTAGACAGTTTTCCAGTACAGTCCATATAATCAGTAAAAATACAACTTACAAACATGCAAACCATAAAAGTGCAACATGACATATAATATTAGAATAAACAGGGGCTATTGTTGGCAGATTAAAGCCAGACGTGCAAAGTAGAGATTAGACTATTATATTTTACATTTGCTGATTTTTCTGCAACTTTCACAGTTATCACTTTGAAAGATTTTATCTCATTCCTTTCTGAGAGTTTTTTGTAAGGCCTTTATGATTCTATTTTATTGATGAAAGAAAAGAGACAAATTTATGAATGATTCTATTTTCCCCCCAAGGTTTTTATGATTATATCGTAGCCCTGACATAATGAGGAGAGGGAGGGACAGATAATGGGAAAACACAGACCTTGCGATAAATAATTCTTGAAGCGCTTCGAAACCTGTCAATGCATGGCGCTTTCCAACCTTGGATGTCACCATTCCTAGATTAAACAATAAACTCCATCAAAAGCTCAAGTTTAATCTAAACTTTCTCAAGCATAAATACAGAGAGAGGCAATCTCACAACAAACACAATTATTGAGAAGAAAAACCATGAGATTGAAATAATTAATGGCTATAAAAAAATAACACTTGGTTGAATGTTTGATAAAAATTAAACTCCTAGCAAGTAATGTTGGAATACATATCTCAACTTCTTAAGATTTGGGTAACATGCACCATACCTTGATCTATGGGCACAATTCCAGGGGAGTGCTGCTTGGAAAGAAATCAATTTTTCTTTTATAGCATTAGATAGAATCATAGCAGTCTAGTTCGAGTCATGAGAGAGTGATATGTCACATTCACATCAATGGTTACTAAGAATTCAAAAAACGGGGAAGCAAATTTTAGAAGGCTAATGGCAAAGGTGGATACATATGTGCAGGGATAAGTCATAAGATGATGAAATCAAAGAAAGAAAAGAAGAATTCTCCTACATACAAGACATCAGAAGAACCCCTAACCCCACCAAAAAAATAATAATATTAACACAGTGTAAGACTCTCTTTGGTTTCGACCACTAACAAAACCAATTTAAAACAAGCTTGCATTATAGTTCAAACTAGGCATTACATTAATAACAACAACAATAGAACAAAAAAAAAAGGAAGAAGAGAATTGAATTTACCCAAAAGAGCATCAATTGACCTCAAGTTTGCAATTGGGTTGTCCCCCACCAACACAGAAAATGCAGATACCTTATCAGCAGCAGTCCCTGACCTCTGTGTGGAAACCAACATTTTAATATCACCACTTTGGCCCCTCGATGACTCATAATCCTGAGCATACTGTGCCATCAACCTCTCACCCACCACCCTCTTCTTCTCCACAAAGCCTTTCCACTCTTCCACATTCTTCACATCCACCCTCTTCCCCTCTCCAATCACTTTTCCTTCCAACTCACCCGCGTCCTCAAACCACACCCCCAAAGCACTTGCTTTCATCAACGGAAGCTTCGGAAGATTCTTAAACTTGTTGAACCCTCTTTCCTTGTTGCCACCGTTCAGTGATAGAACAGGGGGTTTTGGGTTGGGTTTCTCACGGGCCCCATTGTCTTTGCTTAAAGTTTTGATTTTTGGCTTCTGGGTATCTCGGGGTTTAGCTTTTGCAGATGGGTCTTGCTTCTTTGGTGGCTTATTTGTTTTGCGAAAATCGACATCGTTGAAGCCTGAATAGGGTTCAGAGGTGGACAAGCCAAGCGAAGATGCAAAAGAGGCTACGTCGGATTTGAGAAGGTCTATGTCCTCTGGTTTTTTGGAGGACTTGTTCGAATTCGAAATCACCATTGTTGTTGCATGTGATTGTCTCACAGTTGAAGTTGAAACATTGGGAACATGTTAGGGAAATTCAGACTTCAGAGGTTGAAGTCGAAGCAAGTAGGGTTTAAGAGTATGGGCCCAACTTAATTGGGCTGGCCTCATATAAGATTGAAATTCCAGCCCAAAAGAAGAGAACTCTTAAAATTGGGTCTGTTTGAAAGATGCATCCCTACCCTTGGTGGACTTCACCAATGTAGTCATACATTCCTCTCACTTGTGAGCAATTGTTTTAACAACATGAAAGGAAGATGCCACTGTTTGGATTTCGGGAGTAGGCCCTTAATCTTATCGATGATTTAGAACATTAATAGTTGTTGAATGAATATTTATTATAAAGCTAAAATTTTTAATAAATTCCATTTATTTAAAATGCTTTCTAAATAATTGAATTTTATAAAATTTAATATTTTTTTTAATCAAGTGACTATTGTTGTGTAATTTGGAATGTTTGATGCATCAGTCTAGACACATCTCAAACAGATACAACGATAAGTTTTATTACTATGTTTGTCCTAGGCTAAATAATGGTTTCTTTTACTTTTTTTATTTTTATATTTTTACATAAACCAAAATTTCTTTACTCTTTCTATTTTGGAGTTTGATCACATTTTTTTTATTCAATAAGAGTATATATCTTTGAATTAGTTTTTGCATTAATTTAATTGAGAATCTTTCCTCAAATAATCTTAAGGTTGAAGAAATATTTGTATACACTAAGTATACATAAGTTAATAATTAATTGATATATTATTATTTTATATTAAATATTACATAATTTTTATACCACACAATTATTTTATATTTAAAAATAATGACATATTAATTATTTATTGACTTAATATATACAATTTATACAAAGAAATTTCTCCTAAGGATTAAATTGGGTTCTTAACCACTAATTCAACCCCCTAGAGTTAGATTATATCACTCTTATATATCTCAAAAGTGGAATATAAAATAGAAATGCCCATAACATGCATGAAAGAAGAAAATCACCAAAGGGTATTGATGTAATTTTATCGAACTAGGGTTTTCTCTTGTCTGCCATTCCTCTATAGTTAGAAACGAAGCGCAGCTTGAACCCCCACACCCAAAGCCCTTGGCATAGAAAACGAATTAGGGTTCCCTTCCCATTCTCCGGCACACGCATTCTTCTTCCGCTTGGAGCCATGGCCACCACCGCCAACGCCGCCGCAGCTCCGCCGCGCCAGCTGTCGCAGAAGGAGGAGGACATCCAGATGATGTTGGCCGCCGACGTCCATCTGGGCACCAAAAACTGTGATTTCCAAATGGAGCGTTACATCTTCAAGCGCCGCAACGACGGTCATTCTCAGATCTTATCTTGTTCTTTTATTTTTCTTATTCCATGTCACGTGCATTCCACGTTTCAATTCAAAGTCACAAACTTTCCCGAAACCCATTATCTTTCGCAAATTGCATCATACCCGTAATATGCTAAATAGATGTTTCACTCCCTTCCCATTTTCATGCAAAAGAGAAAATAGTGAATAGAGAATCACTTAGTCTTGAACTGCAAGTAACTAATAAGAATCCCCATTAGAGTTAGAGAAACTTTGAGGAGCTTGCTTATTGTATCTATTGTTTTGTTACAAAGTGCTGCAAATACAAGATTAGATGTAGCCCCAGATCTCTACTCTTTGATAATGGTACATATTTTCCCTGTTCTATAATTAATATATTATTCATGTATGTTTCTCTTTTAGTTAGGTCTATTTGTTTACCCTTCGTCTCGGGGATTGGACTATGCATGGCCTTGAAATGAGTTGTGTGACAATTTGTTTGTTTCACTCTTCAGAATTTTAATTGAAATATAGATTTATGTTTAATTTAGTCTGCGTGGTGTGTGGTAGGTTTTTTTTTTTTTGGTTTTTCTTATAAAATAGTTTTGATGAATTTGGTTTGTTTTGTTGATCAGGTATTTACATTATTAATCTTGGAAAGACATGGGAGAAGCTTCAACTTGCTGCAAGGGTTATTGTTGCCATCGAGAACCCTCAGGACATTATTGTTCAGTCTGCCAGGCCTTATGGTCAGAGAGCAGTTCTTAAGTTTGCTCAGTACACCGGCGCCCATGCAATTGCTGGAAGGCACACCCCTGGAACATTCACTAATCAGCTCCAGACATCATTCAGTGAGCCACGCCTTCTCATTCTAACGGATCCAAGAACAGATCATCAGGTTAATAGATCTCAATGACAACTAGAATGTAATTTCATTGACATGGGGGGGGGGGAATTAGATTTTTGTTTGTCCAGGTTGGGTTATTAATACCATTTATCTCTATGTTATTTTATGCTTATCTTGCCCTCATTTTTCTTTCTGTATTGGCTTATGTGCAGCCCATTAAGGAAGCAGCTCTTGGAAATATTCCAACAATAGCCTTTTGTGACACTGATTCTCCAATGCGGTATGTTGACATTGGGATCCCTGCCAATAATAAGGGGAAACATAGCATCGGCTGTCTCTTTTGGCTTCTGGCAAGGATGGTATTACAGATGCGGGGTACTATTCGCCCTGGGCTTAAATGGGATGTGATGGTAAAATATTTTTGTTGCTTTTATGATTTTAGAGTAGAATTATTATTTGATAGATACAGTATATTTGGTCATCTGTTATATGGTCTGCACTGTGAAGTGTGAACTCATGGCACTCTGGCCCCTCTGTGGAAGATCCAGAGGTTGAATTATGCCTATTGTTTTTAGAAGAACCAACATTTTGGGCAGGTTCCCCTCAAGTTCCTTGTCTCAAATTTTCTTTTATTCAGGTGGATTTATTCTTCTATAGAGAACCTGAGGAGACCAAGCAACAAGAGGAGGATGAAGCTCCTGCAGGTCAAGATTATGCCATTGCAGACTTCAATGCAACCACTCTTCCTGCTGATGGCCAGTGGCCTGCTCCAATTGATCAAACATGGACTGATACAGTTCCACAACCTATTCCAGCAGTTCCTGGTGTCAATTGGGCTGCCCCAGAAGTTGGTAAGAATTATTTACTTAATTCTGTTTATTTTTATAATTCTAGACTAGACTGAAGCTTTGCATGGTTCTTAAGTTAAGCTATCATTTGGCGTCTTTCTTGATCTTGCAATTTAATTGAGGGCTGGTATTGTCATCTGCTAAATTGGATTTTACTTTGATGGCATCCTTTTATTCTATTTGCTTGTTAATTCTCTAAATAAAATTTAAGAGGTGCCAAAACGATGCAGCACAGCATGTATGCTCTCTCTTCGCAATTTTAAGTTAATTTTGTTTAGAACTATGTATTCATGTTTTGTTGAACAGAATTTCCTTTTGTAGTTGCAGGAGGAGACTGGGGGGATTCTGTTCCACCACCACCAATTCCTGCTCCCGGAGTTGAACCTGTCCAAGCAACTGGCTGGGATACAATTTGAAGTAGTGTTTTTTTTTTATCCTGTGGTGATGCACCCGTAATTTACTTTACCCTTCCCTCCCCAGAAGTAAAATCCGGATCAGTTTTTTTGTAGTAAAGAAACTTCTTGGTTTACTTTTAGTTTGGTATGAGTGGCAGAAATATTGTCAACGACATGATATATTCGGTAAAATTTTAATTTTTTTCTTGATTCTGTCATGAATGTGTTACAACGAGTTTTTTCCCCCTCCTTTGTTTGCTAATTACTAATACTCTAATGTTACATTTGGTATGTTGAGTTACTTCAATTGTGTCATCGCGAGGGTAAGACTGGATTGATTATCATCTCATCGTTTGAATGATGTAACCAGAAATTGCTCAAGGTTTTTTTTTTCTCCATGGATTTTTACCTTCAAATGGTGGAACCATGATTTTTACCTTACTTTTTCAGTTCATCCTCACCTGTGTCATTATATCTTTTTTTTTGTTAAATTAATCTGATACATTTAAGAAAAAATTTAATTAAGTTCTTATAATTTAAAAATTATCGATGAGTCTTCAAAAAAAATAATTTATCAATGAGTCTATGTAGTTGTAAAAAAAAAATTTAATTGGGTTTCAGTAAGGTTTTAATAATAGGCTAGATTGAGGATCATATTAAAATTTTGTAAAAAATTATAAGGTTTTATTTATAGTTTATAAACTATAGAGATTTATTTAAAAAATTTGAATAAGAACTTGCATATTAATTTAAACTTTCTTTGCTCAAATAAGGGTAGAAAAAGGTAGGAATGTTAGATAAGCTCACCTATGACAAGTTATAGGTTAAGCGGTTATTAGCTTGTATTTAACAGAGTTGCAAAATAACTAGCTTAATTTGTCGTCATAGGTTAAGCGGTTATTGACTTGTATTTAAAAGAGTTGCAAAATAACTAGCTTAATTTGTCTCACATCAACTAGCAAATGTGAAGAAAAAAAATCACTTGTAAATTTAAAAATTAATGTGTTAGTTTCACTTATGTATAATTGTGATTACACATTTACTACTCTTTAGTTTAGGTTTTGGTTGTGGCTCCTGTTAGTGTGTCAATGTGAGCAGAGAGAGTGAGTATGTGATAGTGTCTCCACGTGAGTGTGTTACGTGTAAAGTGAGTCTAACTAAACACATTGTTTGGTTTTGGTTAAGCATTTTACTCATATTTCAAATTTTAAAACTACATAGTATGAAACTTAAAAATAAATCATTCAGGAAGCCCGCGGGATAAACGGGGCAATACAAAAATATTTGTGCTTTTACTGTTAAATAATTTTAAAACTCAACTTGCATAATTTATGCGGTTAAACGAGTTTGTCCTACGATTTTGACCAATTTTGACAATCCTACAAATATATTATATTAGACTTTACCTTAAATAAGCTTATAGGTTCTCTTTTTGGTATGACCTAACATTTTTTGTGAAAATATAAAAACATGACCTAGCCTAAGAGTATTTAAAGACATACATTATATAAAGGCCTTCAAATAGGTTAATAGACTCAAACTTTACAAGTCTTAACAAAATTATTTTATTGTGTATTAAATAAATATTATATTAATATATAACTAATAAATTATATAAGCATTATTAATTTTTTAAATTATATGTATCTATAATAAATAACTAAGCTGACCTATTAGGTAAAATAGGTTTTTCTAAAAGCCTAAACCTTAACTTATTTAACTAAATAAGTCTTTTTAAAAGTTTAAACTAGACTTTTTTTTGTGTAAACCAGGGTATCCCCTCGCCCGGAAGTCAAGAGACTAATCTCTCAGGCGTGTGAAGTAGGAACCCTCCTAACTGCCTTTTTTTATACACACCACCCCAAGGATCGAACTTGTGACAATATGCTTAAGGTGACCAAGTCTCTTCCATTTGGATCAATACAAGTTGGCTAAACTAAACTTCTTTGATATAGGACAAAGTAGGTCAAAAGTATACTACATCATATGCCCTGTTAGGCCTATTTTTACTTTACATTCAAGCTTTCATTTTCTCTTTTACTTTTAATTACATTATTTGAGTTTTATTTTTCAAGTTATTTTTTCAACTTCCCACGGGATAATATATGCCTATTTTTAGTGGAAATGAATTTTGTTGACTAATATTGCGGATAAGAAAATAAAGGCTTCTCGTTAGCATTTAAAATCTTACATCGCTATATTTTCTATACTAACTACTAACTTACCAAGTAACTAAGGAGAGGTGAATGTAAGAATTGTTCAGAGTACAGACGTTGGCACAAGATGGAGAATTTGGGATTTTCAAGTTACTTTAACCATTTTCCTTTAACTTAACATCCTCTCTTGAGAATGTCTGTTTGAACATGAGATGTATATAATTATTTCTCTATAAAGAGATTGCTTATTTCTTATACTTACAAGTGATTCATAAATTATTTGCCTTTTTTCTTCCAACATGACATTTGTATTCCAAAAATAATGAGATAATCTAAATTCAGCCTTGGATGCTGCTTGATATCTATCCAGTGTATTTTAGAAGTTTCAAGAGTCATTTCAATCACCTTTTTTCTTCACTTCTCTCACCTTTTTTTACACTGCTAAATTTACCTTTAAATTTGAATGAGCCAATTGACACCGACCATAGTCTAGGTATTTACCTAAATATGCTTGATATTATGGGTTCAACAATTCGACGTTCTTTCCTCCCAAGTAACCTAAAAAAAAACCAATAAATGTGTGCCTTCTCTTTTGAAACCAGTAAAGGCGTGCATAGATCGCTTGCTATTGTGTCGTGTAGGGATTGAAGATTTTTCAATGACTTATATGCTGAATTATACGAAGGGCAAAACTCCCTCAAGGTCACAGGCTATATTCTAACCAAGTTTGAATTAAAATAGTTATATACATGCCTTCAACAATTGTTTAGGAGCATAACTGAAAAAAACTCCTCCGGTATGTTTGAATTGATGCTAAAGGACGGTATGTTTGAATTGATGCTAAAGGATGATAATGGATGAAATGAAACGGAATATTAAAAGTACCATTATTTGTATGTTTAAAAAAGAGATAAAATAAAATAAAATTAGAGAAATTCCATACCACTTTATTCTCACATTTTTCTTCCTCACCAAATTAAGAAATAAGGGATAAAATAAGTTATGAAATTACATTTTTATCATTAATTCTCATATATTTGTGTCTGAGATAACAATAATATAAAAATAATAAACTTATAATTTTTTTCATTTCATTCACTTTTATCAGAACTTCCAAACAATAATATAAAAACTTTCTTCCATTTCATTGTCATGCATGCAAATAATGGTACGAAAACTTTATTCTATATCATCTTATTCTATTCATTATATACCATTTTATTTCACCCACTATAAAACATCTAGCCCGAGTGTTATGGGCAATTAAACTTCTACCACTCAAGCTCAACTCAAAGAAAATAGCTTTTCAAAACAAAAGCAAGAAAGCCAGTAACCACCAGTTTGACTCAAAGTATGTCACTTGCAATAGTAAATAAATAATAAAACAAAAAATACAATAAAACATTCCATTTGGTTTATTGTCTTATGGTGGATATATGATACCAGACGACGTTAAGCTCCAGTTTTGTTAATTTAAAGCAATGCCAAAACTTGCAATTTCATTTTCAAACTATTTAAATTGGCTAAGCGAATTTAAAACTTGTGTAAAATTGAGAATAGGACTTTGAAGTTTGGGAATGACTATGCCAGTCAGCTGAAGAAAAAGCAGTATGAACTATTGATAATGAAATGCTAACATATGCAAGGGAACAAAAAAGAGGTAAAAGGGCAGGTAATTTACCAGTCAAACCGGTTATAATCAGAGTACCAGCTATGGAATTTTTTGTTTTTCTAATGAAAATTATATACAGGGTTGATGATTTTGTCATGTTTAATGTACCTAACGAGACTTGGGGAGGTGCAAAAAAGAATTACCTATTGACATCTACCATTACCTCCCATATGATGCTACTATGCACTAGGGAGAGCTTAGCGGCGAAAATATAATTTGCAACTCAACTCAAATCCCCTCGAACAAAAATCAGCTTCTCAGCTGCTGCCACTGCTATTTGCTTTTAGATGATATCTTACCATTTATTTCTGTACAGCTAGTCAGGAACCCGCATCCTTCGGATGGGGTGATAAAGGTGACGAGACATGAATAGTCTTAAACAAAAAACATCTCCCCATGAGTTACCCAGCGTGCAAAGCTTTCAGTGTATTCAGCATCTTCGTTGAGCTCTGGTCCACTCTGCCTCCCCTGAAAGACATCGAAATCAAATTGTAATTCCCAACTGGTTGCATGCTAGAGAAACGAATAGACTAAATATATAGTTCTGTACACCTTATTTGTGTTATACTGGCAGTCTTAATGAAAAAGTAAAATGATTTAGTTTTAATCCATTATCAATGTAAAATTTTTTTATATTATCATCCAATCATGTGTTACTGCATCATTAGAAGAGTTTGACTATGATATTGATAACAACTATGTGATAGGTCAAACTCTTTTAATAATGTGACAATTAATGATTAGATGACAGTGGATGTTGATCAAAATTAAACTCAGAAAAATGAATATACATAAACAGTCTAAAAGTCCTTGTGGTGCATAAAAACTGAGGTCCTCAACTGCCCAAACTAGGACAACCAAATATAGATTCCCAATGTTTTTCAATACCAAGCTAATAAATATACGTTGTCAAGAAATATCACCAGAGATATTCCAACTACAAGTTCACAAAGAACTCATCAACGAGTCTTGGGCCTTAAAAGAAATCTAGAAATCCAGAAAGGCCCCGGTATTGCTTAAACGGAATGCTTTGGAAGTTATTTGTTTTCTTCTTCTTAATTAACTATAACTCCTTAATATGTCCTCAATGAAAGCAAATTATGCTATTCTGTAATGATTCTGGAACTAACAACATATACAGACCTTCATGCTGGATTCCGATTCACTTGCAGATGTAGTTGTCCCAGTTATTAGTTCATTCACAATATTCTCTGAGGAGATGCTGGTTGACCTGTAGCCATTAAAACAAGTGGTCAGTCATCATACCTGAACAGGAATATGACTCAGAATGAAAGGGTCAATCTTAATGACTATCATCAACAATATTGGCATCAGTCGATACCAAAAGCTTGAAAATTGTAAACCAATCCCTTACTCCAAAATATTATCATTATGCACCTTAAAAGACTCAACCATGATGTTCAGATATACTCCCCAGTTTAGACACCTTAAGCTCAATAATTACATTAAAAAAAATCCTCTTACCCCCTTTCCCATTCACTTTCTTCCTCTAAAAATGAAATTCATGTTCTCCTAATTTCACTTGACGATTCACTCCAGCATAAAACCCAAGACTAAGATTTTATTACAAATTAAAAATATTCTGAAGACAGATAAAATCCTTTAACTAATATGCTAATTAAAGGAGCTGAGTGAAGTTTTCCAGATATACCGCAGACTGGACACCTTAACCCTTGCTAAGCTCTGGTTAAAATGCTTTTCCTCCCCCTTTATTATCTCTTCGAAAGTCAAAATACTGCTTGCCATAATTGCATGAGATCTGAGTATTGCATAAACAAAAAGCTGACAGAATTTTAGTCCTTACTCCTCATCAGTTTTTTAATTCATAGATGAACGTCCCAAAGTAATTGAAATATACTTGTGCTATGATAAAGGCATTCTTCTCATTCTCTCACCTAAAATTCCACATACATCTCTCTACCTTTGATCAAGATTTGAGGAAAGCATAAAGCCAATGGTGAAGAAAGACCATATTTTTAAATCATTACTTAAGTGACAGAAAAGTAAGCATGAATATGACATGGGCATATGATTACTAATCAAAGTTTTAGAACTACCTTTCAAGTAATTCCTCTTCACAAGAATTTCCAGAAGAAGAAAGCCAGTCCACATCAAGGAAATTGGAGCAGTCACATGCATCTCCATGTTCATCATAACAAATGTGATCACTTTCACAACATTGGTCCTCGACCATTCCCCTATATATCTGCCTGTATGATATTGACAAAACATGACTATAAAAAAATTTGGATGGTTTGCGTAATAAATCATATCAAGTCAAACTAAGGATCGCATTACACAACACAAATGGAATTGGTTACTACAGTGCCTGACCAATTCTCCTTTTTATTCTCTTTTGGATGACAAACTAAATTTCACAGAAAAGAAAAGAACCAGTTAATAGATATTAACAATTTAGGGGAGAAGCATTTATTATTTAGCAAAATTTACAGGAAGCAGCTTATTATTTTATGCTTTTTAAAAAATTGCTTCATACCAAACTCCTGCAAGAAGAGCACAACGCCAAAGCACTTTATTATTTATTCTACTTCCAAGACCTTTAAAACAAGTAGAGAAGACTTCCAAATTAGGCGGGACGTATCCAGCAATCGCCAAATAGCCCAATGGCTGACTCCACAACTGCCAAGCTACCCCCCAATGCAAAAGGAGGTGGCTATTTGTTTCAGAATATTTGAAGAACAGGATGCAAACATCAGGAGAAAGGGACTAATGAGGTCTGCACATCTATAACTAATAATTTGTGTTAATCCTATTAAGCACTGCTGTTGAAACAGAAGTATGGTCCCTCCAATTAAATTCAAACCCACTGACATCTGCTGCTCCAATTAGCAAAGTACCATCTTCAACACATTAATGTTCAAACAAATAAGACAGAGTTAATGCCCTCATTCATACAGAACTAATGCTCAAATAGAATAAAGACAACATTAATGCCATCATACATGCATGACGCATCTCTCATTAAGACAGAATTAATGTTCAAACAGAATTAAATCACTCAACTGATTTTGACCGAATCACTGAATTAATCACCTATAATTAGTGTTCATACAGAATTAAATATACCAGTCATAGACTGAATAAACGAACTCCATCCCAGACCCAGAGCCCAGACGGCCAGACCCCATTGAAGATAAGTGGAGACACGCCTATTACACCAACAACCCACAAACGGCGGAGGAAACAGCCAAACGGGAAACCCTAACACGCAAACACAGTAATCAGGCTGGCCGGCCTGATTTCATCCCGAAAATGATCGGCTGGCCTGATTTCAGCCCAAGAATGATCGAGCTGGCCTGAAAGGGATCAAGCAGGCCAGCACGATTTCAGCCCAAAAGTAAATCAGGCCAAATTGGCCCACCCCACGTTGTGTTGGTACTTGTGAGGCCCAGCCCCATAATTTTACTGGGCCAGGCCAATTTTGACAGTTGTTAACAGGTAAAAGATCCTGAAGGATCTAAAGTCCAAGCATCCGAATTATTAGAAAGAGAGAAAGTATCTAGAATGCCCAGCAAAGAAACTAAATCAAAAGTCCCTCAATCATTAATTAAGGTTCCTAAGGAAATGAAAATTCCAAGAAAGTGATCCCTCAGTAGAAATAAATCGAGAGATTGAAGCATTATGCAAAGTAGAAATGTGACAAAGGCAAGGAAAGATATCAAAGAAAGAGGATTCCCCTAACCAGACATCCTCCCAAAAACGAAAGCGAGACCCATTACCCAGCAAAGGATTAGGAGGGGTATTATATCATCATACCTATGAAAAGAACTTCTAGGGACTCGCATAAGTAGCATTGACCCCAAGCTTGACATGTCACCTGCTAGAGATATAATATAAAGTCATTCATGAACCTCCACCTAACAGCTTAAGCTTTTAGGAGAGTTGCTCTTTGACATTGCCCATTATGATGAAGTTCATAATTACACCTTATCACCCTATACCAAAGAGAATGAGGTTCCAAAGGGAAGAGCTACAACCATTTAGCCACTAAGGAAATATTTTTAGACACCAAATTCCTGGGCCTAATCCACCTTCCTTCACAGGCCTTACAACACATGTCCCAGTTGACTACATGATCCCTCTATAAAATGTCCTGCTCCTGACACCAGAAAGTCCATCATAATCTTCTCAATCCTTTGCACCACACCCCCAAGAAACCCAAGACAAATTAGTTGTGTTGAGTGCAATTTGAATTTGAGACCTGGTTCTGTCTAGCTCTTTATGCCCATGGTACTGTTACATTTTCAGCTGGCCTTTCAAAGAAGTTACATCATATGCTTATTTTTCAGAAGGAACTTTCTTCTTTTAGAAATAAGAATAGTTGTATTCAGCAGACAAACTGCTAGTCAGTATACCCCAGAATATAAAAGTAGCTACCAGAGTTTGCAGCATGCACAATGCCAATTAAGCATACCTGCAATGACAAATAGCACTTCCACAAGTAAAGATGTCTGGAGTAGACTCTGAAAGACAATGGCTATCAGTTTTTTCAGATGAGTGCTGACAATTTCTAACATCCATGTTCCCCATTGTAGTGTCACTTTCACAGAGAATATTACCATCTGATAGCGATCTTTTAATGGTTGACCTACCAAAATAAAGGAATAGCATTGTCAATCTTTTGACAAAGGAAGACATTCTTTAGAGAATATCATTTAATAAAACCCACAAGGGACAGATAACTTGTATTCATTTGCTTTCATCCTCACAAAAGAAGGATGAATTTGAGATTACACTTTGCCTATATAATATTGTCCTTACATAGATTATAAGTCAAAAGCTAACAGCATCTCAATTTCATGAACAAGACCATCTAAAGAAATAGAGCTTTTGTAGTGGCAATTCTGTATTACTAGCAGCAGCTTGAGGGGTGAAAAAGAAGCAATTACAGTAGACTTGAGTAGAGAGTGAGGAAAAATACAAGGAATGCTCTCAGTACCAACACTACCTCAAACTACTTAAGAGGCTTTATAAATTTAAGATCTTCAGATGTGAAGCAACACAATAACAAAGGCACTCTGCATTCCATAAATCACAAAATCATCAACACCTATCCATATGCTTGACCAATATTTTTAATTTGAGAATTAAGCTCAAAGTTAAAGACAGATATAAATAGAAAATTTTATAAACGAAATTAGACAGAAAATATCAAAAGTTCACTGAAAAAAGTTTGGTTCATATGTATCAGGTAACTTCTTGAAGATTAAATATTAACTGGTCATAAAATCTTGCTTGTTTAAAAGCATAACCCCCCCCCCCTTTCAGATGCTTCATTAAATGAAAATGACAAAAAATTGTGTAACTGAATAATCCACTCCGTACCTAACATTGTCATCTGCTAAATATGGGCTATGTTTCCCAACAGTGTAATGCTGATCTGAATCTAGCTCCCACAGTGCTGGTTTTCCCTGTTGTGGATGAAAATGGCCCAAGAATCTGACCAAAGAAATATCAAACAATACAGTAAATAATCTCATTCTAATGCAACTAGCTTAAATATATTACTTGTGTTTGCTTTTAATCATATTACTATGGAAACAATTATGTAAATATAATTTAAAAAATGGGTTTATTTGACTTACATGTTAATTGCTTTTTGTTTATCACCATCCATATATGTGTTGTTGTAATAACGCTGTAGGGTTCGAATAAATTCCTGGGATTGTGCTGCTGCCTTCCATTGACCTCTTCTCTCAGAAAATATCTGTATAGCAAGACCAATTGCAAAATACTCAAAGGAATGAGAACTGAATCAGACCAAACTTCCATGCAAGGAAAACAGGTCAAGTAAACAGGCAAATTTAGATTTCCACTTCAAAACTCTGGGCAAATTTTGATGGGCTCTTCATTGTAAATTTACTTAATCAAGAACACACTTGGATATCTCATACCATAAAAACTCAGTAAAATCTATGTGTAACTATACAAAAGGTGTCCAAGCATCTATTATTGACATGAGAATTGGAGAGTGTGTACAATAAATGAAACATATTCATTTACTAGGGAACTACCATATAAAATAGAAAATGAATCCCCCAACTCATCCCTTTCAAGTCCCAAGTCCACTCAGCTTGCTAGAGTAAATCTTTCAGATAATGCACTATCATTGAACCAAAAGGTCAAGCTCGCGTAGTCGTGTCTACACCATAAATATTTTTCATATTTGGGGAGAATAAATGGCTTCACATTGCACAAAGGGACTTTTTTTCATTAGATTGGGTGCATCTAAGGGGCTGCAGGAAGCACAAAAATAAGTAGAGCTACCAAGCATTTTGTATCACAGGACTAGAGGTCCTTGACTCGAGCTAATGAGGTCACTGGCAACCGTGATGCCAAGAATCATCTCCCACTCCCCACTCCCAGTGCGTGTCCAGGGGGGGGGGGGTGTGGGGATGGGTTGTGTTGTGTTGGGTGGCAGATGATGTACTTGAAAGCCTTGCTGCAATACCAATAATCTGGGTCAAGTCTATGCCATGCTGCGGAGTGAGGACAAACTTTATTATACATCTAAAGACAGCGCACACTAGGCACATCAGTAGTGACCAGTGAGAGTTAAGCACCAAACACCACCACTATACATGGTATTGATTCAAAGGTGACTGCCGAACCAAATCTCACATGGACAACAATCTTCAAATGTAAATTACATGACAGGATCCATGATTATGTCACCAACACAACACTCACAAAATATTATAAGAAGTCATAATCTTAATTGTCAATTACTTATTTTCCTTTTAAAATTATCAATATGGCTGGGTTGCAGGGGGGGATCTATAGATTTGTTTTTATAGCCCCATGGACAAGAATCATGAGAAATTCTACCTATGTAAGAGTAATAATTGCACCCATATAACTAATCAAAGACCTACAACAAATTTAAACCTTGGTTCCTATTGCAGAAGTTTGTGAATCAAATACAGCATGTCCTACCAAAAAAGGCATATTTTTTTCAGATTAGGATCCTGTGTAGGAGCCAGCATAATGAAAGCAGCATGCTTTCAACATTAGTTTAACTTATGTCATTTTGAATTTCATGTGGAAACTAAGATGCAGATCCTAAACAAAGTCATTAGGCACACAGAATTTCTGATCCCATATTACATTTCATAATCCCTAAAACCCAAAGGATAGAAAGATTACCTTATTGTGTGCTGCAGAACCCCCATATTGAAAAGCTAATGTGTCACCCATGGACTCATAGACTGCCATTAATTCCTTTGCCAAAGGGTTATCAAGATCAATATATGGGGATTCAATAAATCCCAAAGCTTGTAGCTGACGTCCAAGTGCAGCTAGCCCATAAGCATATTGAGCAACATTAGTACGATCTAAACAGTCTATGCAATTAGTCCTCAAGACCCCTGCTTGAAGCATCTGGGGTTTGACACTGTAATCTCTGTTCACATCACCGCTATAGTAACAATTGCTAACTTTTGTTTCCTTATCAACATTATCCTTGCTTATACTATCTTGTTCTGCGACAGAGTGATTAATGACATTATTCCTGCATTATATTAAAAAAAATTCATCAATATAATTACTAGCTTTAAGGCAAAAGCAATTGCTAACCAATGTAATGAACAAGCAGAAAAATTGCTGGATATTCCTTAATTCTAGGTATAATATCATGTGATAAATCACCTAAACATATCAAAATTAATCAATGGGAAAATGCGTCAGTAATTGTAAAATCATCATGTGAAATTTCAACTTGCTTCTTAGAACAACAGCAAACAAGGTCAAAATGTGCTGTTACAGTACTTACTGAGAGCAGGAATATGGGAACAATCCCTCTAGCCTTAAATTTGGTGTCACTGGACAGTAGAAGATGCCAGTTAGCTTCATCGCATATGCAGCCACTTTTCCCAGTTGTGTCAACACGTTAGTAGCTTTGCTGCTAAAGGTGATTGATCTAATAATGTCAAAATAACACCCAAGAAAAAACCTGTAGTGGTCGGATAAAATAGGGAAGAGCAAATTACCATCTTGAGTGTCGATGCAGATCCCAATGAAGGAACCTCAGGCGATTTTCCCCTCTCAAATTTTTATTAATAGACCTAACAGCGTTTGCAAACTCGGATCGCAGAATAGTTTCTCGAGGCTTCTTCTCACGTGTCTTAAACACAAAAGACGAAAGACTATAAAAGTTAGAAGATGTTTTAGCTTAGACACATGACAAAGAAATCGAGCATGCCAGATGGTTCCTTACATATGTTGAAATGCCTACCTTAATCAAGTTCAATATAATAATTGGATTCCCATATCTCTTGACAAGATTTTCAAAATGAAGTCTTGTGGCTTCAAAATTATGGTCCTTCCTTAATACTGGGGAAAAAGAACCAAAGAGCTGTCAGCATAAATTACAGAACAAGCAAGTAACAAACAAAGGAAAGTTGTCTCCATATCATACATATAATGTCAGGTTTTATATTCAATCGAGAGGCTTCCTGAGACCAGAAAAGAGGGATTGAACCCCGGATCTGCACCACGGAACTTATTTGCATTGGGCATCCATCATGAGCATCTGCAAAGACTATCTGCTCTGTCTCAACATCATTAGCTACTCTACCCTTTTCATTCACTCCTCGTTTCAAATATCTGCACCACAAGATTGAGACCAAGGAACATGTCTAGAAACAGAAAATAAAAAATCACAAGAAACTCTGAAGAAAAGAAAAAGAAAAAGTATCTTGGTGATAAATCACCCTGTTAACATGACTTTCATGGAGTGAAGTGCTTGGATAAACCAGTACAGAATGACAGCCGTACCTCAATTAGATACTCAAGAAATTAACACAAACTGTTATAGGTGCAAACATAAACAGATGTATCTCGTTGAGGATCACAAGTGCTAAGATGTGAAATAGAATGTAGCTTTAATTGTATCACAAACTCAAGAGAAAGTCTCGAGAAAGTACAAACCTGGTCCCAGCATAATGCCGTGAGCGCCTAGCAATGATAGTCAAGTTGAACTCCCTGTCAGATATAGAAAGTTTGATCTGCACACCATGCCATGAAATGAACACTTGTCAAAAAGAAAATACCAAATCTTTTCAGACAACACATAATACTAGCATGCATAAAATTTTCTGGTGCTATCAAAGGAAGGCTCGAAACCAGTACAATACAGTAACCATTAAAAGTCACCCAGCAATAAGATGTTAGAAATATGTCCTATATTAAGTTAATCAAACCTTCTAAGTAGTCCTGAGGAATGAATATGACAACTGAAACTAATAATTGAAGGCTTAATGACCCCAGCAGTTATAGTTACATAATACATATTATAAAGACAAAACAGGTACAGTTAAATATTGTTACTGATCAAGTACAAATTATTGAATTAAAAAATATAAGCAAGAGAAAATTTATTCCAAGAGATGTTAGGCTCCCAAAGCATATTTCAAAGGTTAACCTCAATGTAGAAGTACTAAAAATAAGAAAGAAACCAAGAAACTTGTACAAGTTACTAGTATTACTATTAGCTATACATTAGTTACTTTCCTTCACAAATCTCTCATAAACATATCTATTAACCAATAAAGGAGACTTCATAAATACCTGTTTAAAAAAACCATACACTAAGGCAACTGTCCAGGAAGTATTCTGGAGGTTATTCCTGATTCCACGAGTTAAGAACTCATTCCAAACAAACATTGTTTCATAAAGTAACTGTCCTGTTGTATTATGATCAGATAAGTTCTTTTGAAGACTAAGCATGACGTTATATGAGTAGCTGAAAAAGAAGTCCTTCGTAAGATCCACACTGCATAGAAGCTTCTTGTATCTAAGTCACAAGAGAAGAAAGAGCAAAGCCCATTAATAAGATGGTTTATTATATGGAGGAATAAAAGGAAAACAAATGGTCATAAAAACAACTTATGAAGCCATTAACTCTAACAAAAAGTATAGAAAAAAGGTAAAGAAAGTGATCTCCCCAGTGAAACCCTGGCGATACCTTGTCTCACTCAAAAAGTTACATTTACATCAAAACAGCAATGAAGATTGCCCCTGTACATTTGCAGGAAATGAACTGACAATAGAATGTAGAAAATGAAAACAACAATGAAGAAGGTATCCGCTATACATATTACATGACTCAAAAATCTGGAAGAAGCATTATTGATTCTATTTCAAAAGAGACAATTAGAAAGTACCACAGAAAGATGAGAATGTTGACCTGAGGAAGCCCACATTGTGTATACACACTGAAGAGAGACAATCAACATATATAGTACAAAGAAAAACTCTAAAATGTAGAATTTCAACTCAAGTAAAATATGATGCTCTAACAGAACATTTTCACTACACAATATAATGAACTCAAATAAAAAACCATAATTTATAACATAATTCTCATCTAAGTACAATGGACAGGGTATAAGTCTCAATGCTACTCTCATATGTCTCTTTATATGTACCATAGACATATTACAATTACATGCAAAATTGACTAAAGACCTGTTCTCATCATTAGAATATGCCATTTTGGATCGCACAGTTGCATGTGGAATTGGAACCATTTGGCTCTTTGTGATAGCATATATAGCATGCCCACAGATTGTGCCGATCTTCCTTCGTTTTATTATAAGCAGCATGTAGTATGGCTCAAGAAATTTGATAAATCCTAAATCATAAGAAAAATACCATCAGATGATAGGTTTATTCCGACCAAAAGTATTAATAAGGAAAATTACACCAGTGCTAATAATAACAATTTTGCTCTTATATAGAAGATAGAACATACCAATGATTCCATAACAAGTGGTTACAAATTTAAGTCCCCCTGTTGACTTGTTTCCTTCATGTATCCGCGTCAGAAGGTCACAACACTCAATTTCTGAGTATAATGTAGAATCTTCGGTGATATTTAGTTCAGATGGCTCCAATCTGTCAATCTTTAAGACCCTCCAACATGTTCTGTTTTTGTCTCTTCCAATCATATAAAATTTCTGCACATAGAAAAATAATAAGAACACCACAATAGTACTTCATAGCTGTATTATGTGGACATATGTGAAAAGGAGGATATTCATAAAAGAAAAGTACATCTAAGCAATCAATACCAATTATGAAGAAATGAAACAAACAATTCAACTATGAATATCAATTGACCATTAAATGCATAATTTCAGATTATAAATGGTCTTCGTAGTGTGGGTGAAGAGCCTTAGGAGTATCAATAAAGATTCAGAGATGATCCAAAATAACAAGGAAGCATAGCAAATAAAATGCATATAGTAAATTTGTATCCCATCAGACAACAAGATGTCTCATTTGTTGCAATAAAGCAACTCCCCCAAGACATTACAATTTCAGAGTCGTGAGAGAGGGAAGGAGAAAGAAAGAGAATAACATGAAAAGAATATTTTATTATTTGTGTCCCTTTTAAGTGTATCTCACACAAGCACCTGGTGATCTTAATAAAGATTACTTATAGCTCATACTTAATTTTGGAAGCAAAAAAAGACTACAGTGGACCTAAAGTTCGTTGCCCACATTTCGAAGCAATTGAGGACAGTTTTAACAGGGTGACTGCCTGATACAACTCAAAAGCTACTTACCAGCATAACAGCCTTCCATCATAGTTATTTATATTGCATTGCGCACTATTGCATCAAGGGCTCACTGCAACATTGCGCATTGCATTGTGCAGGGCAATATTAAAGCACAGGCACATCATATTAAACATATTAAATGTAGTCTAGAACAACAGTACTAAGCAAATAAAGTAACTAATATATAAGAAAACTTAACTCATACTTAAAACATAACTCATACTAACTCCAAAATTCAAATGTGTCAAGCATAAATCATGACATTAAATACTTAAATCATCACTAAATTTGTCAACAATAAAATGCCAATAACTCATACGTAAATTTCTTATTACTTATATCCTGAAACATGATTTCAGAATTATATATTGAGAAGGACAAATAAAAATCTAAACAATATCTTATGCAAACTATACAAGATCAAGATATGGTATCCAAACAAGCAGGAAATGTCATGTAGTTAGGGAGTTTAATTCAAAATTTTAAATTTGTGGTTAATTCAAAGTCTCAAACTATACAGATTTGTTTGATTCTTGTGTTTAAATTTGGGCATGTAAAACTAGTGAGACACATTGCTGCATAAGTATAAGGCTATATACAACAACAAAAGCGTTTTCCCACTAGGTGGGGTCAGCTACATGAATCAAATGACGCCATTGTACTTTGCCAAAAATTATATTTTCAGAAAGACCATTCAAATCAAGATCTTTTTAATGGTTTTGTTTAGAGTTTTCCTTGGTCTTCCTCTCCCTTTGTTTAGTGAGCTATCCTCCATATGTTCAACTCCTCTTATTAGGGCTTCTATTGGTCTCCTCACATGACCAAATCATCGTAGGCAAGATTCGGTCGTCTTTTCATCAATAGCTGCTACTCCAACTTTCTTTCGAATACACTCATCTTTTATCTTGTCTTTTCTTGTATGTCCACACATCCACTGCAACATTCTCATCTTTGCAACCCTTAACTTATGCTCTTGTTGGCACTTTAACGCCCAACATTCAGTACTATAAAACATCACTGGTCTTATAATTGTTCAGTAGAATTTTCCTTTGAGCTTGAGAGGCACCTCGCGATCACAAATAATGCCTGAAACATTTCTCCATCTCATCCACCTAGCTTGAATCAAATAAGTTACATCTCCCGCAATCTCTCCATCACTTTGTATGATAGATCCAAGATACCTAAACCGAGCGACTTGTGGTATGATATGATCCCCAATTTTCACCTCCAAGCCAGTGCTAGCTTGCATCTTGCTGAACTTGCAGTCCATATAATTTGTTTTACTTCTACTTAACCAAAAACCATGTGATTGAGGAACTGGCTAGAAGGGAGAGAGTACTTGGATAAAGGCTGCTGGAAATGCCCTCTCTTTGGCCAGAGCCTAAGTGTCAAATGAGAAACAGCTTTATTTTGCCTAAATTTCAAGGGTGGGTTGTAAGTGTCCTGCAGTTGTCAATATTTCCGGTGCATGCAAAAGCAATGTACAATTGCACACATTGCAAATGTTGCTCACGTAATACCTGGGCAATATGCAATGGGCAAGGCAAGAGGGTTTTTATTGCTCCAACTGGCCATTGTGGGAAATTAATAACTATGCCTTCCATAAGCCCTAACAACTTCAACAAGTGGCATTCTCTCACTTATTACAATTACTTTTGTGTTAGCACAATCATTGCTGCAGTTTATTAACATTTCTGACAATCTAAATAAATATATTAGAAGGGAAAAAAGCTACATTAATTCTACCGGATTAACGTCAGGTAAATTTGAAAGTAAGAAGCTACAATTGCTTGTCTTGCAATCAACAAACCAACAGCATATCATTATTTTACCTATGGAAAAGAAAAAGAGGCTTGACATAAAGTTAGAACACTATTGACACTGCCCCTAAACATTGATAATGAGAGAGAACACAAACATAAGAAAGAGAGAGAGAGATGAAGGTGACAGTGACACAAAGACGAGAAGATTACGGCTTGTGAAATTTAAGGATATGCCTTTATCAAATTTTTCCTTTTCGGTTTCATTTCCAGAAGAAGAAATCACGGGTTTAGTTCAACCGTTTCAGTTCCTTTTTCAACCTTTGCCCCATTTTCATCGAAATTTCCGGATATATTCACATGGCTATTCAATGTTGCCGAAGATAAGAGGGGGCGAATAAGACAAGAAAGGACAGGCAGTGGAGATCCTTCTGATAACAGATGTCAGTAATATAAAATAGCAAAATTAAAAGCCATAGCATATACGATCAGATGCATGCAACTGATGAAAGAAAATAAAAAGCAAAAACCCTAGTTTCCCTTGAAAAAAAAAAGCTTAGTAGTAAAGTAGAACGTCTGCATAAATACTCAATCAGTAGAAATCATAGGCAGCTTTCACAGTGAAGCCCAATGAATTTAGTGCCAATAATAAACTCAAAGTGGACAACAATGCTTAGATGTATGATCATCCATTATACAGAAGTAAACCTAAAACATTTGGGAAACAATGAACAAAAAGTCAATGTAACGCAATAAAGACAATCTGAAAACAGTGGAGTGTAGAAATCAATAAGCCATTTGCTCTGCAAAATCATTTGACACTGTTATTTACCATCACATGCATCATGAAGAACACAGATGGCAATCAAGAATGAATTATAATGATTCAAGCCAAGCAGAAGTAGGAAATCTAGATCAATGTAGTCTTGCAAAATCGATGAGAATCCAGATACACAACGACTCATCAAGCCCACCTTCATGGTAGCAAGTATCTAAATCCCAATTCAAAAACAACTAAAAAAAAATGCAATCTTTCCACACCCATTTGATCCTTTGCCCAACGGAAAGAATCACGATGAATATGGGTACATCATACATGAACATAAATTTGACAGGAGAAAGAAAATTGAACACAAACAAAATCTTAACCCAACAAGCAAAGAGAAACAAACACAAAACATTCATATATATATAGATCATGATCAAAGCATACTGAGAAAGAAATGCATGTATGATTTATAAGTGTAGAAGGAGAAGAAGATCATATATACCGAGCGGGTTTCGTAGAGCCTGAACTTCTGCATATAGCAGGACTTGAGGTCAGCTCCATCAGCAATAACATAGCTCAGCCGCTTCTCATTTGTTAACTCCATCGAAATTCAGATCCCGAGCCTCAAAAAGCTCGGGTTTTTCCAACGAGATCACCAGCAGAAAAATCAAAACACAAAAAATAAAAAATAAACAACAAAACAGCAAGAGCTTCTGTTTGATCAAGCAGAAGCTCTTGAGAACACAACAAGTACAACTAAAAGCTCAAACCTTTACATCAATGGAACCCATCAAATATCTGTTTACATACACAATGAGACCCAAAATCATTAAAAATAAATAAATAAATAAATAAAGAAGGGTGAAATCCAAGAGAAATCAGAAGCAGAAGCTCTGTGGTTTTGGGGAATGGAGAAGCATAAGCAGAAGCAGTAGCAGAAGCAGATTTTGGGTTTGGTAAGAGGGATTGGTGAGTGGTTTCAGAGAAGAAAAGGAAGTGAAAATGAGATTGTGAGGGAAGCAGGGAAGAAGAGAAGAAAGCCACAGCTTCGGCCACTGCATCCACACAAAAATTAATATTTATTATAATGAGAAATGCAAAGCATAAAACAATTTAAAAGAGAAAATTTCGGTTTCTTTTAATTTTATTTTTTTAAAATATGTTTTTAGAATTTGCTTTGCGTGGCCATTTTCTCTCTCTACTACCTGGTAGCAGTATTTTTGTCAGCGCCTACTGTTTCTTTTCTTTTTCTTTACCAATAGCCAAATTACAAATTTTGAATTCGTTTTTAAATTTTGAGTGGATTTTATTCCTGCATTTTGCGGGTTATTTTATATTTTTATTTATAATTATTATATTGAATATATTTTAATTATAAATTATTTTTTTTATAAAAATTCCTATAAACAGATAAAAAAATTAAAATTAATTTTTAATGTTAAAGATAATATTTTTCATTTTATTTGACACGTGCTTTACACATATTGTTTTGCATTTAATTTTTATTATTTTTATTCTAAATACATTTTTATGTATAATTGTTATTTCAAATATGTTAAACTTAAGAAGTATTGTTTTAATAAATATTTTTAAAAATAAATGAAAAAATATTGTAAATTAACTTTTTTATGTACGAGATATTGTCTTTTTTTAATTTTATTATTTAATTCTTTCAACTTTAATTAATGTTTTGATAACACATACCTTTAATATTGTTATCTTTTTTAATTTTATTACTTATTATTTTTCTTTAAAATGTAACTTGTATTTAATAATATTATTGTATTTAATCATACTATTAATTACTTTTTAAGGCAATTTTACTTATTTATGATATTATTATATTTAATGATATTATTAATTGTTTCTTAAGGCAATTTTACTTATGTATATAAAATATAGATTTGTTGTCTTCTCTTAAAATAAAGTGATAATTCATAACTAAATGATATTTTTATTAATTAATAAGTATGAGTGCAACAGTTAGTGAGTTGCATTCTGAAAATTAAATCGCAAGTTTGAATTTGAGTCCATATTTGTTATGAGGGCCTCCTGGCTCCTACATCAAGTAGTGTAAACATTTGTCAAAAGGGATTAGTCTCGTAGTACTAGTGGTTTATAGAGATATATTGAAAAATAAAAAAAAGATATTTTTACTAAAAAAAATTTACATTAATACTAAATTAATTGTCTATATCTATATAAAACCAATTAAAATATTAATTGGTAATAATAAAAGTTGAATTCCTTGATTTATTTATTATAAAAAGTTTAAGTTTTTAAATGATAATTTACTCTTTAAAAAATTACAAATGAATGAAAAACATGTTTTAACTTCAATAAAATCATAATTAATGAAAAAGTCATATTTGAGTGAATAATTAACATAATTAAGATCTAATTTTTAATTTTATTATTATTTATGTTACATGACAATTTTGTCAAATATTTTATGATTTACTTAATGGATAATATTTTAACACAAATTGTGAAATTGATAAACTAAGGCACTTGAACCAAAATTGAAAAGTATAAATAACCCTTTATGCTAAAAATAAGTGTTATAACTCACTGAGTCAAGTCAATATAAAACACTTTTTCCCTCCTGTTTGGTGGACGTAATCAACATAGTAATAATTGTTATGCATTACACCAAATATTTGCTAAAGTTTTTTGGTTAAAATATTGGCATTTTGGCTTATGGACAATTATTTAAATCCTTCACCGTAACTATTATTGTAAATAAACAAATCGTTTACTTCAATAATGGCAAAGAATATTAAATTGGAGAGAAAAATATATATATTGAGTTGATTCCACGCAGGGAGGGAATATGCTAATGTGCCCTTCCGATGGCTTCGAACCCCGCCCACCAATCATTTACGCATATTTCCCCCTTTCCTTCTTTACCACGTCTTTGCTCAATTTCCAACTTCCCTTTCCTAACCTTCATTTCTTGTACAAATTTATTCTTTATCTATTATAATAAATCACACAATAAAAGATTCTGCATTAATAATACAAAACCTACATAACAGCTTAATTTTTATATTTTTAACTCCTAAATAAATTTCTTTTCATATTTATAATTTACGGTCATATAATTTTTGTTATTAATATCAATTATTTTTATTTACGTATTTTATTTTGTGTACAAATATTATTTTTATAATAAAAAATTCTTACATTTTTTTATCCTTTTCTTTTAAAATTTTGAGGCTCCCGCATATTTTAATACTTGCCGCTTCCCATTTAACCCTCTTCAAAAATAAAAATTTTAAAATAATGTTGTTTAGATGCATTGTTACTTAAAGTTTCAACTTTTAATTTCTTTTATATTATTTCAGAACAGAGAGTATAATTTTACACGTGTTTATTACCCAAGAAAAGAAGAATTTTACACGTTTTGCGTATGAAGGAGGTGCCGTACATGAGTATCTTGGAATCATCTGCCTTAATTCTTACTGGTTGATAATCAAAAAATAAAGGTTATTGATTAGGAAAACTTTTAAATTGGTCAAACTTGAAAATCGATTTAATACTTTTAGTTTAAAATTTTAAAATACAGTATTTGTTAAATTTGATGCGATGTACCAAAACAATGACATTAGGATTTTTTGTATTAATAAAGTAAAAAAACTATTTATCACTTTATTACTCTTTATAAATTATATACCAAAATAACATTTTTTTCACATTTAAGTCAGATTATATAAAATTAATTTCTCAACATGTGTTTTTTTAAATACACATTGAGAAGTTAATTATATAAAAATTAACTTCTTAACGTGTTAAATTTAAGAATATGTTAAGCACTAACAAGACAATATAAAATATAAGGCATTATTTTATTTTCTTCATTTATCATATATAAGTTTATTTTTTTTATGTAACATGTTGAGAAATCAATTATATTAAAGTTGACTTTTTAACATGTAATTTTTTATAAATAAAAAAAAACATGTTGAAAATTGGGTTTCATATAAATCATCTTTTCAACATGAAAAAAATATATATTTTGATATATAATTTGAAAAAAGCAATAAAGTGATAATTTTTTTTGTTATATTAATATACAAAAGTCAATTATATTATGTTTGAATAATAAATTTGTATTAATTATTAGTTTATAAATGAAATATATTATTTATAATATTTTGAACAAATAATATATAATTGTTGATGATTATGACAAAATAAGTTTAATCGATACTATATGAAAAAAGAGTCTATAATTTATAAATTATAAATTATATATATATATATTAGTTTTTAACAAATATTATTAAAACATGGGAAGACTTTATTTCTGGAATTTTATAAAGTCGGGTTCGATTGAGGAATGATGGAATGACAACCGTCAAGGATTTAGCAGTCACATATATTATGAATTAGGATCAAATGTGAATGAAATAAAAAAAATTTGATATTTTCAACGAATTTGTACTAAATTGATATTTTCAACGAATTTGTACTAGGTTGATATTAATTTCATTCTTTAAAATTAAAAAGAGATGATGTTAGAAGTTTTATTACTACAAGACCTCTTATTTTCTTTCTTTACTTATTTGCGTCTCTAAATATGTAAAAAAAAAAAAAGGTGTTATATGATTTTTTTAAAATCTTATTAAATACATTATTTACGTTGGACCCAAATACGGTAATGCCCGATCGTTACAACTCTCTCGAAAATGAATGAATGAATGTGTATTATTTAAATCAACACTTAATTTGATCTATTCATCATTTTTTTACCATAATTAACATAGGCATATCTAAGTCTAATGTGACGCGTATCTCCAAAATTCTCTTCGTCACATTAAACTAACACGCAATTAACATATTTTCCTTCGTCTCGGAAGAAAAAAAAAATGGTTGTTTTCTTTTGGTATTCTAGATTCTTTTTTTTCTTAGAATGTTTCACAAGGTATTGGTTGGAAGATAAATTCTTAATTAGACATGGATTATCATAGACATTTCATTTAATATTAAATATGTATAAGATTTTATAAGTCATGTTATAAATATATTATTTATAAAATATAGGTTTAAATAAGTTTTTGATTCTTATAATTTATACTCATTTTTATTTTAGTCCTTATATTTTATTTTTTTGTAAATCAGCTATTGTAATTACAATTATTTACAAAATAGTCTTTATCGTTAATTTTAATTATGACACTATTAATTTATGATCCTTATAGTTTTTTTTAATTTAATCCTTATAAATTTTTAATTTGATCTCTAAATTGTTTTCATATTTTTAATTTAGTTTCTATATAGTGACGGTGTCATAACGAATTAATAATATAAATTATTTTACAAACAATTATAAGTATAATGACTATATTATAAAAAATATATATAAAAATTAAATTAAAAATAAGTGTAAATTATAAAAATAAATTTTTTATTTAAACCTAAAAAATAATCTTACACAAACTATTGAATGAAATACCTCCCCGGAGAGGTGTGAACGACAAGTTTGAACGACTGATGTTACGAATCCAAATTTTTTATCATTTCACGCAATAATGAGCGTCGGTGGGTATAATAGTGGGTATGCAAAACGTGCCTAATAAATGCCTCTCATAAACTTGTCTTCGTATTACATTCAACATTCAACAAAACTAACTTTTTTAATATTAAAAAAAAAAAAAAACAGCTTGCCTGCACTCTAGTTCTTATTTATGGGATTAAAAGTTAGGTTGTATAATTTAGATTTGATGCATTACAAATAGAATTTAATTTCAATTTACAGTGAATATAAAATTTTTTTATATTGTCATTTAATGATGTATTGGTACATCATTAATTTTTTTTACACTTTTAATAATTTAACAACACATAATTAGATGACAGTGTTAAAAAAATTTATATTGACGATGAATTAAAATTAAACTCTTATAAATAAGCAATATTTTTATATTATTAATAAACAAGTATACAATGTATCAATGTGATAATTACATCTTTATATATAAATAGCAGGATTTTTTTAATAGTATAAATTTATTTGCAATAAAAATTAATTAATCTCGTGTGCAAATTGTTTCATTTAACAAATGTTGGTTGGGCCAACATTTTATTATCTCATTTAACCGAAGGTACTTTTGAATTTTACATTAAATTGTTAAAATCATGACTTGTAATAAATAAATGATGGGATAATATGAGTATAATATAATTATATGCTATGATGATTACATTTATTAAAATAAAACACATTAAAAATAATAAAATATAAATGTGGGTTAAAGAATTGGATTAATTTCTCATTTAATTATGACATTCAAATTTATGTATTACAAAATACTATTTCATTTTAACACATCATCCTAATTATTAAAGCGTAAAATATTAAATAAAAAAGTAGAAGTGTTTAATAACTTAGAAATCTAAAAAATACTTAATATTTACTTATTTAAGTAAATAGAAAGATTATTAGGTTGATTCATTATGAGGATATATAGTTATTCTTATGTATTATATCATATTGATTAGTGGAACCTCAATATATATATATATATATATATATATATATATATTGAGAGATTACTTTGATATTTTTTTTCCAAAGTATTAATATCTATGGTGAATTGTTAAGTATTCATTTGTTGCTATTTATATTTAATAGACTTTTAAATATTTATTGTGGAACTAATAATCAATAAATAATTGATAATTTATCGTGAGTACCATATCCATCAAGATATCATAACAACTCTCTCTCTCTCTCTATATATATATATATATATGAATTACTCTTGTACCCATCTTTCTTTCTTACGTACTAATACCTAGAGTGAGTTGTCAAGCATTCATTAGTTGTCGATTATATTTAATAGATTTTTAAATATTTATTATGAAACTAACAGTTAATAAATATTTAACAACTTACCTTAGATATCAAACTTATAAGAATATTATAACAGCTCCTTTTATATATATATTTATATATATATATATATATATATATATACGAATTAGAGTGCAAGCAAACTATTTATTTTTTAATTAAAAAAGTTAGTTTTGTGTAAGTGAGAGGAACAAATCTTAATCATTAAATTATCTATATATGGTAAAGATTAAAACATAAAGTCATGTGATTTTTAAATGGCCATATGACTTTTAAGTAATTTCTAATCTTAACTATCAATGAAAGATTTAATAATCAAGATTAAATTCTTTCACTTCTCATAATAAACTACTCCTATATATATATATATATATTTAATAGGAGTTTTTTTAAAAGTAAAAAGGTGACCTAGAAAGATGTGGAGTTTTTGGAGTGGATGTAACGTAGGCACATGAAGTTATTTGAGATCCTAACATGGTTGTCCAAAGAAAAAGTCTTCTTTCTTTCCAATAATTACATTAAAACAAAATGAAGTAAAACGTTGTTCTTTAATTACTTAATTATTACTTTTGAGTTTTTAATAGAAAAAACTAAATAAAAGTGAAGGCTATTTTATATATAGGCTATTATATATATATATATATATGCAGTAAAAAGATAAAAAATGGTGAGCCGCAGGATTGCGATCGAACGGCAAGGAATTAGAGGCTAACAGGAAGAAGAGCAAGACTCTCGTGGGTGACCTTTTCAACGTGGCCAAATCCTTCGACATAACTGATGACAGCTGGTATGACGATGTGGCATTATGTTGACATCTCATATCGACCACGTGATCAAGTGTGCGGTCGTTCCCCTCACCCGTCATACATGCCACGTGTCTTGTCTCTCATTTGCTTTTCCCTACTCGCGGGAGGGCGTGGTGGATACTGCACTCGCTCTCTCTATCTGCCAAGTGGACTCGCACTGGTAAGTTTTGACATATTTATTTGTTCTAAAAATTGTTCATTTGCTTGCGTTTATTTTATTATTACTGTTTTTTTCTTCTTAAAGAGTGAAGTCAAGATTGTTTTTTATCTAGCTGGGGAAAAAGTCAAGGTTAAACTTTTTCATTAAGTAATATGGTAGAATATGTTTTTGGGCATTTGGTTTCGAATTTTTGTCAAACCTAAAGAAGAGTTCTAATTAACTTCTAAGCGTAGGCATTGGAAATCCCCATCTTTCAATTTATAATGGAAATTAACAAGCTATATTATGGAATTATAATGAAAACTTGAGAAGAATAATATTGAATCATAGATTTTTTTTTTAATCTGGCTGGAGCTTGGAACAAATATTATATCCTTATACATTTTTTTTAATAAAAATTTTAACTGACATATTAATGCTATTATTTGTTGGAACCAAAGTCGTTTTAAAAGGTTTAACACTAATGTCAAAAAGCTGTAGCTTTTCCCGTTTAAGTTTTGAGGATAACAAAATAATTATTTTAAGATTGAACAAGTAAGTTTGTCGACAGAGTGTTTTAATAAAACTAAATTCTCTTATATACTGACTCTAATGCTGATATTTGTGAATTCTTCTATGAGTTTTGAAAAGAGCAAATAGTTTCTTAAAATAAACTAATTGATAGTTGCGTCCAATCTGTTTCTGCTTAATTCTTTTATATGCGTCTATTTTACATATACTATTACTATTGGTGCGTCCAATGATTGTATGCATCTACTGTTACTATTTTATTGGTTTGTCCAATATTGTCTAATTTCCAAATCTCAGACTCAAAGCACTTTTACAAAGTTCAAGTTCAAGCTCTCGTCCAAAGTTAAAATTCAAAAATGAAGAACTGTTCTTCATTAAATGCTAGAAAAGAACTCTGATAGCTTATGACAACAGAAGAAGTCAACTGAGCCGCTTTTTGCTGACACTTCTAACAACTACAAAAATCAGCAAATAAGGAACTTTTTGCGGTCTCAGACAAATCAGGACTTAGTTATCACATGATTGGAAATCTTTGATAATCAAAGTCACATTTCAGAAGAAGCTCAACACGATATCAGTCGATACATTTAATGCTACTCAGAACGGTAATAAATGTTTCCGTTGGACGACGAAGCTTATGAAGTCTACTCAAATTGTTCTCACTTATAAAAAGGAGAAGCAGCACTAGAAGAATAGAGTGATTTTTGCCCAAGTAGCTTACAAAGACTAAAAAGTTTTATCTCT
Organism: Styphnolobium japonicum; assembly: GCA_023212625.1. Lineage (NCBI taxonomy): Eukaryota > Viridiplantae > Streptophyta > Magnoliopsida > Fabales > Fabaceae > Styphnolobium > Styphnolobium japonicum. The sequence continues at coordinate 2,770,711 of JALBWW010000007.1, read as the reverse complement.
TCTTAAAATTCATTTACTTGTAAAAAGTTCAAGTTTTGAGATTCTTTATCTATTCTCATTTTCTAGTAAGTTTCAAACTCAAGCTTTTATCAACTTCTATTTATTCAATGTAGTGGTGTAAGCTTGAAGATACTTGATATAAAAGAATAATGGTGTGTTTGAACCTGAAGAGGTTGAGAATACTAGTTACCTGAAGAGGTGAATAATACTTGTAATCTCGAAACAGATTAGTTGATAAATCCTTCTGGTTGAAGGGACTAGACGTAGCTCTCGGTTTGTGAAAGTGAACCAGGATAAATCTCGGGTGTAAGTTTCTCTTCTCTTCTAGTGGGTTTTATTATTTCCACTAATCACTGGGGTTTGCCATTGTGTTTATTAACAAAAGGTTTTTAAATTGTTTCTTCGAACTTCTTAATTGCATCCATAAGAAATCTTTTACAAAACCCTTAGAGTCCAATAGGACTGAGAAGTCTTGTTTATTCGTCCATTACTTGTTAACTTTTAACCTTCGTTGTGTTCAATTGTTAGTTGAAGAAAGAGTTTCAAAAACGATTTACAAAAGGGTTAAAAAATACAATTCAACCCCTCTTCTTGTGTTTCACTTGGTTATTTCATTATTGTGCTTATATTAACAATAAATAACTTCGTAGCTAAAACTATAAGATGAGTATAATACCGTAATATACATGCTTTTTCTAATAATAATAAATAATAAAATTTCACAAAATATAAAAATTAAATAAAAATAAATTGGTAATCACAAGTTCATATCAAAACAGGTATTTAAAATTAGGTTTAAATAAACTTTTAGTCCCTATAGTTTACATTTATTTTGATTTTAATTCATATACTTTTTTTTCTTTTTAAACTAGCCCTCATACTTACAATCATTTGCAAAATAGTCCTTACCGTTAGACTCGTTATGACAACATCAGTTTATAGGGACCAAATTAAAAACAGGAGAAAACTATAAGGATCAAATTAAAAACTTATAACAGAGACCAAATTAAAAAAATAAAAAAATTATAGGAACTATAAATAGACGATATTATAACCAAAACTAAGGTGTGAACCATTTTGTAAACGATTATAAATATGATGACTAATTTACAAAGAATAAAAATATAAAGACAAAAATCAAAATGAGATTAAACTATAACGATCAAAAGTTTATTTAAACCTTAAAATTAATTGAATTATTAACTCAATGCATATCTACACTGACCTAGCCTTCATTACCTAACCAAAACTATAGCTATCGTATTTGATAGTGCACTTCAAGATAAATTAGGCTAATGTACTTCTCGCTTTACTTCATCAAAAATTCCATTTTGGGTACTACTACATTAATTAAAAACCTACAAAGCTGTTTATATTTTATTTTATTTATTTTTTGTCAAAAGCAATTAATTTAGTTAGTAGAAAACAAGTGCGCACCTTGGCTTAATGGCAAGTAGATGAAAGCAAGAACACACTTTTTTTAGAACTTGTTATCAAATATATAAAAATTATACGTAGGTGAAACTTTCTTCCGACTTTTTATCAGATCGTGTTGCTATCATTCGATCTTTGGCATATCTTCAGCTTCAGATGACTTTGTCTGTAGACATGACCCAAGAACAACATACACAGCAAGAGAGAGAGAGAGAGAAAGAGAGAGAGAGAGAGAGGCAATAATTGAGAACGTGGAAAGACAAAGAGAAGGCGTAAAATGTTAAAACAAAGCTTTTTAATGATTCTACTCATATAATTGTTGAGTGGGTGATATTCTTGATTTTTAGATGAGACTTTTGAGAGCAATATCAATTCAATTATTTTGCACTGCTATTCAATAGAAACAAAAAAAGGGAGAGAGAACATATAGGATTCTTCAAGCTCAGCAGCACTTACATAGTTCCACTAGCACCTACCTTTATGCATGCAACTTTGAATCATTTCAACCACCAGAAAGTGAAATCTATGTCTTTATTTCCAATTTGTGGCAACAAAGCCGCCACTATATTTCCCCTTCTCTACATCTTATCCCAAATTGACCCTTATTTATGCTTATAAGTATCGATCAACAGAATTAGTCTTTTTTTGGATAGAATTTGGCCCTCAATAATTTCCACAAGTGGGTGGGACTTAAGCAATAATTGATTCCTTCTTGTTTTTTTTAATTCCTTATAGTTCTTTGGGCAAGTTTTTTTTAGTACACTTTGGCCAAGTTTATGATGTATATAAAGGGAGCCTTGCAAATTGCAATGCTTACTTGGCTGATTCTGCGTCGTTAAACTGACTTTGAATTTGATAAAATGAAGTTATTTTATCTGTGTCAAATTCAATTAATGGTCCAGCCAAAGTAATATGTTTGTATTAATTGGTGTACCTATTGCATCGATCATAGACTTTAGTGTAATATTTTTATATATCTTTCTTAATTCCTCGCATGGACGGATTATTCTTTCCAAAAAAATAAAAGAAAAGAAAGAAAATTGAACAGTTTTATTCGCAAATTAATAATATCCATTACCCACTGGAAGATGGGGGGTTTAGGAGGTCCAAAATTAATTTACACAATTTATAATTAAACATAATTTTGTACGTATATATTCATTTATATTAGAGTGTAATTAGTTTTACTTTAAGAAATATTGTCAAATTTAAGTGTAATTATTACACAAATTAAATCATGGTCCGTTTAATATGTGCGGTCCTACTAATTTATCTCTAGAAGTGGAAATGAAAAATCTATTTCTACTTGTGGAGATAGATAGAGAGACGGGGGAAAGAGACCTGTGTAAATTATTGGAGAGACATAACCAGCAAGGTATGTAAAGTTTCTTGTTCATGTGCTCCAAAATTGTTGCTTTTACTCATCCCCAATATTTCTGGCAGGCTTCTTTTGATGCTTGTAAGTTATAACCATCGCGCTTCCAAGGCCAAACTATAAAGTATCTAGTGATTTGGTGTGTAATCATATACATGCCACAAGCGTCACATATAGTCATGAGGTTGTTCATATTTAAGGCTTTATTATTTATTATTTAGAGTTTAATTTTAATTTATTGTCAGTGTAAAGTTTTTTTACACTGTCATCCAATTATATGTTACTAAATCATTAAAAAAAATTGACTATCACAATAACTACTTAAAAAGTCTAACTCTTTTAATGATGTGTCAGTACATAATTAAATGACAGTGTAAAGAAATTTTACACTAACAGTAGATTAAAATTAAATTATATTTTTAATAAAGTTATTTGATTGAGTTACCAAAAAAAAGTTATTTGATTGGATTAAATTTCATTTTCTTCTTAAATAATTTTTTATACAATCGTAAAAAGATAAAATAAATCCGTTTAGAGTTTAATTAATAATTCATACAGTCGTACGGGGCAATATAAAAGTTTTTCCAAGTGCATAAAAATCTAACGCGCAATGAGATCTTCAGAACTAAAAAATTTGAACATCATTGCATTGGATGATGCCCAAGTTTTACTTTTGGTCAGAAGATGTCCAAGTTTCTTGAGAAACCCTTTCCTATCTAAACATCTTGATGTACAAACGATGTACAGTACTGTAGTTTGTATATTAGATTAGGCAGTTAATTTGATGTTTTTAAATGAGTCCCACCAATCCACCATGCATGTACTATTTATCAAAATAACTATTTGAACATCATGATTCTTAAATAGGATTATGTGTGTGCTATTTATCCACCATGCATGTATATTTTATTTAGAATGTCGCCGAAACCCATAAAGGTTGCTAACTGCTGTCTGATATGGAATTATCTTTTGTTTGTATTACCACTCTACATTTTTAGAGTATATTTAGTAATGCTTAAATTTTAAGGATAATTATTTATTTTTAATAAAAGTAGTTTTATCTAAAATCTATCTTATTTGTTTAAAGTGTGTAAAATTGATTATAAATGAAGATTGTTTTTTCATAATTAAAAATAGCTTTTTTAAAAAAGCTGTTATTTTAAGCTTTTAATTATTTGATTTTAGATTATTTTAAAAGTTTTGAGAGAGAAATATCTATTTGTTCTTAATCAAATATCTTTTTCAATCATTTCATATATCTTTTGGTAATTTAATACATAAAAACGATTTTTTTATACAATCAAAACAAAACTCTTTATCATTTGAATTAACATATCCAAATATAAATTATTTTTCTTATAATCAATTTTCTTGAAAATCAATTATACACATAATTAATTTTTCACATAATTTTTTTTTTCACAGCTAATCCAAACACATACTTAATGATTTTGTCTTGTCAACTTGTACCTCTCTCGATCTTGTTAGTATCATTCATCATTTAAATGCGGTGTTAAATTAGAACCTATAAACATTTAAAAGATATATTAAGGTGGATAGTGGATAACATATAAACATAAAGAAAAGAAGAAAGTATTATTAGTTGTGTTAAATCATGGAAAGAAAAATGGTATGTACTGTACCAAAAAAAATGGTATGTATGTAGCATTATTTGAAAACAGTTATAAGAGTATCTAGTTATCTACACTTCTTGCCGACCGCATTTCCCCTTCCTTTTGCCTTTTCTATTTGCCCTTTTATATTATATATTAGGAATTTGCAAGGAAATGCTTGGTAAATTCTTAGAAATTTGGGAAAACTCTGTTAAAGGAAAAGCTAAAAAACAAATTAAAGTGGCAGCTGGTTAAACTCTCTATAAAAGGAGAATTGGAGACGTGAAAAGAAAGAAAAAAAGAGAATGAGAGATTTGAGAAGAAAGAAATTAAGAGAGAAAAGATTGTGAGAGATTTTGGGGGTGATTGGGTTTGGGTTTGTGAGATTGAGAGTGATTGTATTGTTGATTTGTTAAGATTTTGATTGTGAGGTATAGGCAAATTGCCAAACCACGTAAAAAATTTCTGTATCCTATTATTTTATTTGTTTTATTTTTCGTAATTGCTTTTTTTACCAATAAATAGCCATTAGCTTGATTCTTGATTCCCAACAGTTCAAAAGTCTAAAAATCATTTTTCCTATTACATATAGTTTTTGCACTTTCTAAGAAATTGCCAAGCATCTGCAAAATTCCTTCTATATAATTTAAAATTGTTTGTTTACTTCATTATGCCTTGTAGTTTGTTAATACATGAGACAAGAATTCAGCCCACTGATCAGCAACTTGTTCATATTGGTTATAAGATACATTCTTTAAATCAAAATATGTTCCATTTACAGCAACATTTTTGTTTATTTAAATTGTGAGGATGTCTCATAGTTGCTTTGAGATATTGTACAAAGTTTGGACACCATTTAGAAGTGGCAGTAGGAGCACGTCACGGCACAGATTAGTTCATGTCGAGACATGAATCCACATCCCGGTGCAGAATAATTCACGCCGCGGTGCAGAAATTTTGGCCAAATTTGCTCATAGAGTTCCGAAAGTTGGGTACCATGGCGTGATGTTTTACTGTTATATTTTTGTTTTCTTTCAATAGAACAGTTCGAGCTTCACACAACCTAAACTGGAAAAGAGAGAAAACAGAAAGAGAGCAGATAGAGGAGGACAAGAGAGGGATAACTTGAGTTAAGGTGAGATGGCTAAGAAGGAAGAGTTCAAGAGAGTGCTAGGGAGAGAGAGCTTGATAGGAGAGTGTTCCTATTGGTAAGCTTGTTCCAACAGTACTTATAATCTTGTTCTAATTTAAGTGGATGATCTCTAATGCTGGATGTAGGTTATATTGGTTGAACTAAGGTAAGTTTTGTGTGTTATTTCTCTTTACTCTTCCTTATTTTGTTATTTTGTATTCTTGGGATTGGTTTCTATACGACCTCCCTATTTTCGCATTTGTGTGATTGCTGTGATTATTTGGTTTTCTGAGTGGTTATTGATCACAACATAAATCATCCTTTTCACCACTTCTTGTATAAATAGGATAATTCTCTGCTTGAGATCAAGTATTACTATAATCGATTTTAACAAAAAATTCTTCATAATTGTGTTGAGCATATGGTTTAGTTTCTCAATTTTTGTCTTAAGGGTCGATGCTTTTACCTTTCTTTTTCCTGTTTGTGTTTGATTAGTAGTACTAACAGAAGAAACACACATGACCCTTTCTTTTCTACATTACACTTAAACCTTTCCTTTCTACAACTATATATACGAACTTTTGTTTAGATACCAAATGATATACTTCATTACTTGATAATCATAAGGAGTGACTCAACATAGAATCAGTATCACATCATTGAGAACCCTAAATTTATTTATCTAAAAACACATCAAAAGGTTATAATTCTTTCAATGACAACATGAAGATTTAAGTTATTTAGAAATTTCACCACTCGATCCTTCCTAACTGTTAATATTCGAACAACTGCTTAACAGTGTAAGGCCTCATGAAGTTTGGTGGTCAGCTCCATATCAGTTCAGCTAATTGGTGATTTACTCCTTCTTACCTAGAGTTAAGAAAACCGAACCGGACTGGCTGGTCGGATCGGTTCGATCGGGAACCGGTCATCCCACTGGTCCGATCCACCCGAAAAAATCGTCCAGCCTGAAAATCGGTCAAGAACCGATGAACTGGTCGACCCCGGACATGTCCAATTAGGTTCAACTGGTTCTCTTTTTTTTTAAAAAGAAAAAATTTGCTAATTCAAATGATGTCATTTTGATCTAAAAACTGAATATAAGCCAATCAAAAAAGAATTTTATATGAAATATTTAAACTTAGATTGTATAGAAGCTTAAAAACTGAATGTATAATTGATTGTATATCTCTATGAACTGAAATTGGATTTTTTAAAAACAAAAATAGGCTATAATATTGTTACCGAATGTTTTGGACTCTCAAAAAATAAGTTATAAACTATTTTTTATCATTTGTTTTGTTTTTTATAATTTTTAATTTGTTTAATTAGTATATAATATATATATTTAAATTATTTAATTATATTTCAGTTCGACCATAATTCAACTACGGTTGAGCCATTAAACCTTAAATTAATCCCTTGACCGATTTAATCACCGGTTCGATTTTCAGAACATTGATCAAACCACACATGTTCAAAGGGGTTACTACATAGCTGGTGAGTCTCTATATTTTTCTCCACAATTGCTTCCCCTGAAGTGTCAATGCCACGGCATGCTACCTTTCCCACTTTAAAACCTTTGGTCCTTTACAATATAATGTCACAAAGTTACGTTAGAGGGTCAAACGCTGACTATGGAATTGCCTTGCTTAAAGTAGACACTCTGCTTGCCACCTACCGTATTTGAGTGGGTTATCTGTTATGTCTAAAACGGCATGATAGTAATCAAATATTGAATATTTAAAATATTGATAACTCCCTTTCTAACTCCTTAAGTGCTTAAGGTAAAGCTCTGTTGTGTTGTCTTCCCATGCTCTATAAATCTTCATCACAGTCATTGTAATCTATTCTGCAATACGGTGTGCACTCCAACGCCCCTACGTACGTTTTGAAATGCGATTTTCCTACCTCAACATATATAACAACAACTTACTAACAAGCGAAACATATATTATTAGTCATAATAAGACAGTGGCAAAATCATATGTTGTGTCGTGCAAGTAACATTTTTCATAAAGAAATTAAAATTTATTTGTAAGAAATGTTCTAATTGCAGTACATTTGAGATCAAATTTTTTCGTAGAAATAAAAATTGATAGACATTTTTTTTCTCAATTATAATAACCAATGTGAATAAATTTTCCAATTTCTAACAAAGAACAATGAAATCAAATTAAAATCTACAATTATTACTTAAGAAGACATGAAATAAGGCGGTCAACAAATGAGGTGTTCGTGACTCAAGATAATGTTTGTAACTCAGAATAAGAGAAATTAGAGTTTGAAAGGGGAAAAAAGACAAGACATGAAATATATATTTTTAATAAAAATAAATGTTATTTTTTTTTTCTAAAAATTATACTAAAAAATCACTTCTCTTTTTTTATTTAGAAGTTTGGATCATAAATTTTTTTTTTAATAATAACCATATAATTGATGGCCATTAAATTTGAATAAATATACGATTTGTGGTAAATAGATATGAGTTGTAAAGTTATTTTGTCGTATAGTTCTGTTTACAGCATGTTATAGAACATCTAGAGGAATAGTGTTTAGAAGTTCCTACTTCCCACATGAAATATCCACAAACATAGCTGTTGTAGTGGAAGGTACAGGTGGATATAGGTTGAGTTTAAGATAATTTTGCACCTAATTTATCTATGAAAGTAGTGGATTAAGTTTAGATTTTTTTTTCTCCAATCCAAAATAACCTGACTGGCTTATATGTAGGTTGGGTTGGGTTTAAACCATAGGTTGAACTTGAACCTTAAAAAAAGTAATATGCTAAAATAGAAATTAAATTTCATTTTAAATAACATAAGTTTTTAAATGACATAACATAAAACATAATTTTTAAAATACATATAACTGTATTAGCATTAGCAGCAGACATGTCTACCGCATAAAGAAATCATAAAGCATTAATAATTAAACTACTAGTAATTGATTAAACAAATTAAGCAAATTTTATGTAGTATACTACTTGCTTCAATCTTTTTAATATTATTTATTTGAACCCGTATATCAATATGTTTATCAGAAGTTTTTAATTCGTTCTTAGCACAAATCAATACCTCAACATTAGTGGGTTTTAAAGAATTATGAAAATGGTCCAAAATTAGTTTTCTAGTATTAAATGTAGTGTAATTTATATTTAAAAATTCTCAAGAATTGAATTACTCAAAAAAATTATAAACTTATATAAGATTTTGAAAGTCCCAATAAAAAGTGATAACATATTTCAAAATAAAATAAAAAATAAAAAACTTGAGTGATTTAGATTGAGTTTGTGTGGGTTGAGACCGCTAGTCGATCCATATTTTGTGAGTTTGACTATTTTAAACTCAACCTAACTTATAAACCTAAATCAACCTGTCATTTATAAATTTAGTTAAATAAAAATATACGAGTATATAGGCCTACCGAACATGCAATCTACCTCTAGTGTAGGGCAAAATAGAAAAATTGCATGCTTAGGGGGTGCTAAATTAAAAATATTTTATTTTTTGAAAAAAAATTACATGCAAAATTAAAATTTTAAGAAAACTTTGGGGCCAGCACAAGGAGGCTCGCCTACGAATTGGAACCATTGATTATTACATTCGGAACACATCCACGTGTGAATTTTTAATAATAAACATCAATTATTCATGCCATAAAATCATATATATTACAGTCTAATAATCTTAGATTAAGTGACACAAAGTCCCTTTGTAGATTGCTTGATCATTCCACTAAGATCACTTTGTTTTCATTTTAGCTTATTTTTTAATCTCTAAAATAAGTCTTAGGATATGTTTGGTTTTGGTTTTTTTTTTGTTGGAATAATTATTATTTTCAATTAAAATTTATTTTATCTAAAATTTATCTTGCTTGTTTAACCTGTGTAAAATTAATTATAAATTAAAATTATTTTTTTATTAACTAAAAACAACTTTTTAAGAAAAGTTTTTATTTTAAGCTTTTAATTATTTGATTTCATATTATTTCAAAAGCTTTGAGAAATAAATATTTATTTTTCCTTAATCAAATAAATTTTTTAATTATTTTATATATCTTTTTGTAATTTAATATATAAAAGTAATTTTTTTATACAATCTAAATAAAATTCTTTATCTTAAAATCAATTATGAATTAACATATTCAAACATAAATTAATTTTCTCATGATTGATTTCTTGAAAATTAATTAAACACATAATTAATTTTTAACATAATTTTTTTTTCACAATTAATTTAAACACACACTTAGACCTTCTTAATAAAAAAGACAATCATAAGCCCTGTGCGTAGCTCATTTAGCGGGACACTTGATTTGTAGTGCACTTAATGGGACACTTGATTTGCAGTGCACAATGCAGGGGTTCGATCCCCTGCGAATGCACACCCATCCTCTTTTCCTTTCCCCCTCCTTCCTCCCTTGAGTCCGCTACTAGGATTCTTAGACCCCACTTTAGTGGTGATAAAAAAAAAAAAAGAAAGCCATATATATATATATATATAGTGTTGGCAAAAAGAAAAAAAAGAAAATAGGGTACACTATATATATAAGTGTGTTTGGAATGTTAAAAAATAAGATTTAATTTGATTTGATTTGTAAATTAAATATTATGTTTAAAATGTTAAAAAATAATAAATGATTTGATTTCAAAATTCTATAGATTTTAGTATGTGCTTGGATTAAATTTTGTAAATTTGATTCTGGATGAACTCTATTTTGCTCAAAAGTGAATTTGCATAACTGTGATTTATGTTTAGAAACATTTATCCGAGAAATGATTTTGACAAAATTAATATTATTTGGATAGTGTTGATAAAATTTATTTTTAGATATATAATTACTAAAAAAGATATGAATTCAATATTACTTTATTTATATTGTCCTTATATTTAATTTTATTATTTTTGAACTACATTTTAAAAATGACATAAATGTTGTTGTAATAATAATTTTTTATTTTGTATTATTATTACTATAAAAATATAAAGTTTACACGATATCTTAATTTTTAAAATTACTATATTTCTAAAAATTCATAATTTAAATATAATATTTTATGTATTAGACAATCTAATACACAAAATTAATGTCAATGCTTAATCAAACATTTAAAGAAGCTCAATTAATATAAATTCTAATTAAATAGTTCTTGAATTGAATCCAATTAAAATAAGCATGAACATAAAATATGCATTTTAAAAAATAAAATAAAATAAAGACACAAAAAAATTTAGCCACAAATATAATTTGCTTGAGGACTTTTTAGGCATTTACAATGAAAAGCAATAGTGCTTCTATTAATGATCGTAATAAGAGTGCGTTTGGATATGTTCTTTTTAATTTATAAATAAAACACTTTTTTTTTAGAAAATGTACTTTTATAAGTTTTTAAGTATGTTTGGATAAAATTTTTAAAAAAGTAAAAGTTTAAAATAATCCCAATTATCACTTTTTTATAAGCTAGTGATCACAACTTCTGAAAAAAGAGAAGAAGAAATAGTTTTTAATTTAATTTATTGACAAAAATACCTTTATTTTTATTAAAATTTACATCTCATGTCCTCTTTTTTTTTTTCTTACAAGCATGCTTCTTTCATTCTGAATATCCTACATTTTTGATAATTTTATTATAAAAAACCCTTTTATTTATTTTTATCCAAATAAACTTATAAATCATTGTATTACTTAAAACTATTTCACAAAACATTACATTCAAATATAAAAAAAAAAATTTTAGAAAAAAAACTACTAAAACAAAAGTTTATAAAAAAGTCATTTTTTAATAAACTTATCCAAATGTGCTCCAAAAACTCTTATCTAATCAAGAAACTCACCTGCCACATAAGTTTTTGTCTTGCCACTTACCAATGAGTAACATAAAATCAATAAACAAAAGCTAGCAAATGGAAAAACAGAAAACAGAGGCAATAAATAAAAGCTGGGGAATTGAAAAATAAAAAGAAACTCAAGAACCAACTCTCTCAAGCTCAAGAACCATAACCTAGGAGTTCAGAGTGATGCTGGGAACTAAGGTGAGTTATTTCTTATCTTTCATATGGACTCTGCTTTTTGAGAAATTTTTGTGATTGTAATTTTGTGTAAAATGAGAAAAAAAGACTTTTGAGAAAGAGAATAATCGGGGTGTAGGTAGAGATGCAAGCTATAAGAGTTGGAGTAATGCAAGAACTAAAACAAGGGTAAAGTGAATATGGAGAAAATTTATACTAGTGTAAAGGGGAGTTCGTGAACGTAGAAGCATGATAGTCTCCTTCAAACCAAAAGCCAATTTGAAGTTAGAAGTGATTTTGAAACCATGTGTGAACATGTAACCAAACAAAATGAAACTTAGACAAAAGCGTGTTTGATATTTCAAATGCACGTTTGGATGGTTCAAACCTCCACCCAAACACATTCTTACTTGTTTAAATTTACAAATTTTATCAAGTAGGTGAAATTTGTTAAGATTTGATTTGACTTTAAATTTAATTATTCAAATTGATTATTTTACTCTTATTAACTTTTTGATTTTATAAGGGGATTGCTATGGTACTCTAATAAGTTTGATATTTAATGTGAGTTGTCAATCATTTTTTAACTTTTGGTTTCACAATGAATGTTTGAAAGTCTATTAAATATAAATAACAACTAATAAATGCTTGACAATTCACCATGAGTAACGATGCTCAAGAAAGAAAATGGGTACCGGAGTAATTCTCATTTTATAATGATATAAATGTTAAAAAAATAAAATAATCAAATTAAATTAAATCAATTTTTTTTTAATGAATTCCAAATATAAGAGTTAATTTCTAAATCAATACAAATTCAATTTTTTTATAATAAATTTCAAATATAAAAATTAATATTTTTAAATAAAATAAAATAAATATTATTTTTAATTAATTTCAATCACATATATATTAAAACGAAGCGTTTAAACTATAGAAAGAATTGTAGAAGATGCGGCTTCTTCTTTCTCCATCATCGTATTAGGGTTTGCAGAGTAGCAGCTAATTTGCCTTCACTCGTTTCGTTTCGTTTTGGTAAGTCTCGAAATCGAAATATATTGAGGGACGGTATAATGTTTTGTTCATTGGCACTGACATCATTCAAGTTTGTTTCTTTTGATTTGGGATCAGATGGCTTTGAGAGGGGTTTGGCAACTTCAGAAGCTGATTGTCAGCTATTGCAACTGGGGCGGAAGTAGCAGAGGCATAAGGTACGCTCCTATTATATCTTCAATTTCTGTTACTATGATATTTTATTATTTTTTTCTTGGGAACAATTTTTTTGTTTTTTGTTTTTTTGTTTTTCTTCTTCTTCTAATTATAAAAGGGGTTTAATCAGATATTTGAATTTCATTATGTTTCTCCTTTAACTACCTTATAGGATTAATCTTTGTTCTTTGATTTTGCTTAACAGTAAAATTGAAGTCTTTGCATTTGTTGCTTTCACTTTGATAACTTTTCGTATTTGAACAAGTGAACTTCATATATTATTGAGCATCGACCTTTTCTCTTCACACTGGGAAAAATTTATGAATAACAATTTGTTATTGCTTGTATGGTATGGTGCTTTTACTGGGCATCACTGCTTTTTACTATTTTTCTTATGCCTTATTGGCTGTGACTTTACTCATGCCAATCATAACATTTTAACAATCAAGTTAGATAGCGGTTTTAAATCTACTCTACTTCTTGATAACTACATTTCACCTTCTGCTTGCCCTTCTATTGAACCTAGTAATGAGTTGGATCCAGAATGCTGTGAATAAGTATCCTTTTCACATTTTCCCCTGGTTTGAAGAGGGAATTAATTTTTACTTTAATTTTCAATATATGACAGGGCATTTATGGAATCGCATTTGCCGGCGCTTAAGGAGAACAATCCTCAACTAGAGGTGGTTACTGAACTCGTTCGTGGTCAGCATCCACATCTGAAGGGTTTTTACAGTAAGACTCTCGTGCTCACTTGTAACTATTACTAAAAATTTTCCTTCGCTGTAATTGATGATTCGCCTATGAAATGCAGAGAACAAAAACCAGCGAGTGATATGTGTGAAGAATATGGATCCAGAAGACATACTTCTGCATGCAACCAGGCTAAGGAATGCACTGGGAAGGAAGGTAGTGAAACTGAAGACTAGGCACGTAACCAAACACCCAAGTGTGCAAGGTACATGGACAACTGCTGTGAAATTTTAGGATGCAAAAACCAGGTGTATGAGAAAGTTCCCCTTGGTGTAGTTTCATAGTTGTTCCATTCCTTCTGATGAATTAATCAATATTTGTAAACTAGTGAGTATAAGTTCTCATGCTCTGGCACAATTTGCCAGTATTTCAATAGTTCAGATGTTTTTTTTTTGTGGTTGTTTGCTACCCCATGATGAAGCTAATGAGAAAAACCATGATAAAGTGATTATTGGTTCTGTTTTAACGAATAAACCTTCCTCAAGTTGAATCTTTGTAGCTTGTATTCTGGCCTTTTAAGTGGTTTGGATGGACGAGATTGTGCTTGAGAATATCATATGATTGTCTTGGTTCTAATATCAATCAGGTTTAATCATAGAGCTCAAATTGTTTGGATTGAGGAGTTTGGAGGGGGAGGGAGGAGAGGGTTAATTTTTTATTTTAAATTTATATTCTCTTTATTTGGCAATTTTTTAAAATTAGAGGAATTAAATGAGAGATTATCATGTAACATTCCAATAATGTCTTTTTCATTTTTATAAACATTTTATATTTCTCTCAATTTGAAAATGAAAGATTACTCCTCCCTTCCTTTCCCCACTAAACTTCTCAAATCCAAACATACTTATCAGGGAAAGGTCCTGTAGTAGCTGGCGGTGTGCCCTCTCAGTGGTGTGGCTTCCATCAAACCACGCATATTCAGATGGTTTACTGCATAGATAACAAGGAGATGGTATACTGCATTAATTGCACATATTCTATTTCTACTAAATCCTCCTCCCGCGCCAGATGCCTTACCCTCCTTAAAACCTATATATACAAGATAAACAACGAAGTCATATTGAAACCTATACCTGCACATTTTGTTTTTGTAATAAAATTTCTTTTACTATAAAAAAATTTCATCTAGGTCATAATACTGTATCTAAAAGGGCCTATATTTTTGGAATGCAAATTTTCTGCCTCATGGACCAGTACTATATACTTGCTACCGTAAATCTAAAAAAGAAAGTTACGAAATTGATAATCTAAGAGACTTAATTGTAGAAGTTCAATTCTTCTATGAAACAAACCTCGAGGCTTGAGTCTATTAGCAAGATGGAACTTTGGGAGTAAAGGGCAATGAAATTGTTGCCTCCCATACTAATAAACAATTGAACAGCATTTTCCGTGTTCAAAACCCTCCTGTCTTCTTTTTCTCACCTGGTTGCTGCCTCGGTGACTTCTTTTTCCACTTTGCATATGCATAGCATACCCGAAATTATTATGTATAGAAGTATGAATGCTTTATTTATTACAATTTCTATTAGAGTTTAATTTTGATTCACTGTCAGTGTAAAGTTTCTTTACTTACACTGTCATCAAATCATGTATTGTCAACTCATTAAAAGAGTTTGACTATTATAACAACTACTTTAAAAGTCTTAACACTTTTAATGATGTGTCAGTATATAATTAAATGACAGTGTAAAAATTTTTTACACTGACAGTAGATTAAAATTAAATCTTTTCTATTAAACATGGAAATATGAATATTTTCTAAAGTTCATTGTACAATTTTGAAGATTCTTTTCTATTGAATAGAAGTCGGCATGGATGCTTTTATTGAACCCAAGAATCCTATGGAAGAAAAGATTTACGGTAATCTTTTTTCTTGTGGTAGAACCTTGGTATACTTTTTCGCAAAAATAAAATGTCACAGTTACTACATTATAGAATCTGCATGACATAACCAAAAACTCTAAATTAATCACAAGAACGCTGAAAGCTTTATTTTACACTGCATATATATCGATAAAATCTTGTAGAACATTATTAAACTATTATGCATATCCAAATAGTTGCTTCACAGTGTAAGGCCCTGTGATTGTTGGTCGTCCACCCCATATTAGCTCTGCTAATTGGCGGTTTGCTCTCTCAGTGGTATGAGCTCCATCAAACCACACATATTCAGCTGGGTTACTGCATACCTCAAAGTTCTCTTTTCCACTAAATCCTCCTCCACACCCAGATGCTCTGTAGGCTCCATTCCCACAGCAAGCTGCCTTGGCTTCCTTAAATTCTATACAATGCAAACAACAAAGTTATAGTATTAGAATAAACGTAATTTACAAAGTTATGAGTGGTAAAAAATAGTCATAGCCTACCATATTTGGAAGGCTTGTTGACTTTGTCTAGAAGAGCATTATAGTAATCGAATATTGAATACTTAAATCCTGGTAACGTGCTCTCTAACTTCTTCAGTGCTACAGATAGAGCTCTGTTGTGTTGTCTTGCCATTGCTGATATTACTTCAACACAGCCACCACCCAGTTGTGCATTCCTTGCTCTACCATTTGGTACACAACCCAAAGGCCCTGCATTTTGAAACGCAATTTTTCTGCCTCCCAGAATATATACTTCCTGCCATCAAATTGCAAAGAAAGAGTTCAATGAAAGTGACAAAATGGGAGACATAATTGCAGGGGAACTTTCTTAATATATATATATATATATATAATACTAACCTTGAGCGTATTGGTCAAGTTGCCAATCACCATCTTTACATATTGGGTTTGGTATGACCGAGTAACATTAGGGTTTTGGTTGTAAAGGCCAATGTAATCGTTGCCTCCCATACTAAACAAGTAAACAGCATTGTTCAAAACCCTCTTGGCTTCTTTATCACCTAGTTTATGTTTTAGCGACTTCACTACACCCTTGAAGTAGCTCAGTTGTGTTTGAAGATTGATCTGAAAAGGGAAATGGTCATTGAGTACTCTATTACGAGACTATGTCAAATTAGTACTAGAACCTAAGTAAGACTGATGCAAACCGTGCAAAGTGAATCAGAGATGAATATTTGCAAGAAATAAAGGGCAAAATTTGTTGAGTAGAGTGGATCACTTACTACTTTTGAATTAGTGTGAGCAAGAACGCCTGCTCCAGCTGATGCAAAGTTAGCCCCATCAGTGAATTGATGGGTACCTTGTTGCAGGTATGGTGGAAGTATAGGCAGCTTTGCAAATTGAGCTGCAAATTACAAGAAAATTAGTCAGGATTGATGAAGCATCAATTCTTTCATAATTGAAGTTGCAAATTTCAAGTTACTGATGAATTCAGATGTTGCAGTTTATTGAAACATCAAAATGGAGGGAACAACCAAGATTCTATACCTATGAAATCAGGGACTAGACGCCCATCAGAGAGCCTTCCAGTGGGATGCTTGAAGTAGGTTTCTCCATAAGGCCATCTAGTTGATGCCCCTCTGATGCTATTGTTGAGGTATTGGTTATTTCCAGGATCGAACAGGGAATCCCCAAAAACAAAGAGGGCCCAATGTTGTTGTTTCTTTGGGTTAGACCCGGCAGCATAGCAGCTTACTGTGCAGAGAACGAACAACACTGCACACAAGTGACACAACAGAGAGCTCAGGCTTGCCATAATCTGCTATGCTATTTACTTACACTCAGCTAGTCTTTCCCAAGGTTCCCCTTAATCCTGGGTTGGATGGGTTCTTCTGTAGATTGCTATTGCTACTACCCTTATTTATAAGGAGATTTTCCAGAATTCCTGAATAGAAACTTCTTTGGATGGCATTGTGGGATTTTTAACTTCTTTGTCCTAGGCCCATTCTTACTACATAAGTTGTGGTCTCACCGCGTGTACAAAGGTTTCAGTTTACGACGTAGGAAGGCCCCACACATAAATGAATCCGTAATCTCGGTGTTGGACACTTCATTTTCATGCAAGGATTTTACCATTATCCCTCCCCCCTTCAATCCTAAAGCTCAGGCTCAGATTTTCTAGTAAAATTTTAATACTTCTATGGTATTGACAATCCCAATTCCCAATATTGCTTCTAACTTCGATAAATTTCTGTTGAACACAATGCTAGTGGCGAGGGGGGTATAATGTTTATACACAGAAAGAAAGTTGTTGTCCTAAAATGAGTTTTCTTAATCACCCTACTAATATTCTTATGATTTCAAATAGCTGAATGTTCACACAGTGATTTGAATATTTGAGGGTGCTAATGGGAGTTGGGGTTCCATTGCTTCAGCTTCTTGGTGATTTGGGGAGCCACGAAATAACATCTTTAAGAATGATATTTTTAAGAATGATAATTACTATATTTGGTTGACTAAAAACATTTTCGAGAATGATTCCAACGACCGACGGGCAAGTAATGGTCTAAGTCAATGACTATCAATTGTCGACAACGGTAGTGGGTGGCTGAATTATGGTAACTGATGATAGTGGCTGAAGTCGTCGGCCACCTCAACTACCGACAGAGACATGGTGGTTGGATTTCGATAACTGACATGGTTGCCAAAATCATTGGCCACTATCAATTGTTAGCAATAATAGGTACTAAATTATAATGACTAGTGCCATCGGCCACTGTCAACCGCTGACAGCGACAGAGGTGCCAGATTTTAGTGACCGACGTGATGGCCGAAGTTATCAGCCACTATTAACTACCAGCTGTGACAGGGGTGGCCGAATTTCGATGATTGGTCTTTGCAGACGGTGATAGTTGATGACAGTCGCCGATAATGACATGACGATGGTTGATTGATAACATAATGATAGAAGGGTAAGTATTTTGTACATTTCACATAATAAAAATATTCTCATGTCATGAAAATGTTACAAACCTACCTCCCTCATAGAAATGAAAGTGTGAGAATGTTGGGTAAAAATTATTCTTGGGAATCATTTGTGGATGAGAATGTTTTTTTCAAAACTTACATCAAACATGAGAATTCAACATTCTTATATAAAGATTTCCAGAAATGAAAAAACAATCTCCAATCTAAATGTCCCATATAAGTTTTGGAAATTCTACACTAGTATTTAGGAAAATTTTGTATTACTCCTGATCAAAATAATATATGACCCTTTAAAAATTTTAAAAATTCTACGTAAGTATTTAAAAAAAATTACATATATATTACTCCTCTAAACATAATTAAAATATTATATGGCCCAAAATTTTAGAGCAAGATCGCCACTGCATAGCAGTGTTTTCAACTACTTTTGAGTTATATAACTGACCCAAAAGGCAAAAACGATTCGAGCTCTATAGTATTAGGAATTTGTTTTTGTGTTGAACAATGACCCAACTAGTGAGCTAAGATGACAAGACAAGGACTGTGGGGAGCATGTGGGTGACCCCAAATGAGAACGTCATAGCAAGGCAACACTGTGGAAATCAAATTGGAATGGTGTGTCATTGTGTCAATTGCGCGCTGATAGAGAAGGACAAAGAGTACCGACATAGCAGATAGCACTAACAGCTGTGTGGGAAAATAAGGATCATGTGATACAGTTATTTTCAAAAGTTGACTTATAGTTATACCCGAAAACATATGCTGCAAATTGAAGTTCTACGAAGACCTAAAATTCCAAAATTCAGTGTATTAATTGGATAAGTTTACGTCCATGCACAATTTAAACAGGTATACCTGAAGTATAACTAATAAGGAGAACACTGTTTTTTCTTCTTCTTTGTTATAAAGGAGGTCTTAAGAATTTATAAGAGAATAGAAAAGAGACAGTTTAAAATAAGCAATTTAGACTTCTAAAAAAATGATGGGTTAAATGTGAGTTTTAAAAGTTAAAGATTGAACTTGATGTGAGCATTTTTTAAAAAATTCAGATGTCATTAAACTACAACACTATTAGTCGATGGCACAATATTTAATAACTCAAGCTTTCTCCTTAAATTATATATCTAAGTATCGTCAGATATCAATTTCTTTAATAATTTTTTTAAATATGTGTTTCCTGTATATTGATTGCATTTAAAGTACAAGTATTTTTTTTTATAATATAATACTTTTAACTAAAAAAATTAAGTCAATTATTGTTGCCATTAAAATGTAGAAAACAATAGCTATGTCATCACTGACGTCAGTATCTCTGGACATGTATGAAAATTTTCAGATTTCTATTAAAGGATATATAACATATGCAGAATAAGTGTAAAAGATTAAAATTCTACAAATACGAGCGAAGAAATGAAATCAATGAGATGTTTGGTATACAGATATTCTGATATAAATATTTGGTTATCAATTTTCATAATTGTTGTTATTTTACTTTATTGTTGCTATTGAAAATAGCTTTTGAAGTATTAAGTGAAAATATTGATAATGTCCTAATTGGGTTTGTAACACCAATGAGCTATGGTTTGAAATTGAACCAAATGCATCTTAGACCAAACCGGATTGGACCGTGAACCAACTATAGTTGCTGGCGTGCCGTATTGATTGAAAATCCATAAAAAATTTGGCTACTCTTTTTTTTCCCCCTTACAACTTTGGGCTACTTTTATTATAAAGAGTGTATATTGACTCAGATTGTTTTAGATAGTCAATAATGGGTTGTTTTTTATGTGATCAATAACGGATTTATGGAAATGGAATTTAAATTGGAAACCTTTCATTTTTTTAATTAATATGATTTTGGTACCATTGATTGCATATAGCTAAATGCGTCCATGTTGGCATGGCATTTAGTTAACACTAGCAGTCATGAGTGAGAACAAATTAATTAAGAAAAGAAATAATTTTTAAACCTAAATTTGACCTCTCTTTTTGAGAGGGCTTTTTATATTTCGTTTAAAAATGAAATCAGCTACTCTTGGTTTAGAAACTTTAAATTAATTAAAGAATATATGTGAGAGAACAATGGTGGGAGAATAATCAATGAAGAATGGATACAACATGGTCACAATACATTACCATATATATTTTATTGATCATAACTTAGATCATTAAAAACGTAAGTAGTCTCAACCAAAAGAATCTGCATTGCCACATTGAGAGACCCTTAAATTTATTTATCTAGAACATATCAAAATGGTGATAATTACAATTAGGATTAATATTCAAATAACTGCTTCACATTGTAAGGCCCCGTTACATTTGGTGGAGCACTCCATATAAGCTCCGCTATTTGGCGATTTGCCCCTTCACATGTATGCTCAGAATCAAACCATACATATTCAAATGGGTTACTGCATAGCTGCAATTTCTGTGTTTCTCCACAACCAGTTCGTCTGAAGGGACCAACACCACAACATGCTTTCTTGCCCTCCTTAAATCCTTTACAAAACACAATCACAATCAAGGAAAGGAAACATTAATTAATCAACAATGGAAATGAAAAGCATATAGCTTGGTGGAAACTTTAATTTGGTTAGAGCCTACCATATTTCAAAGGGTTGTTTACTCTGTCGTTCAGTGCATTATAATAATCAAATATTGAGTATCTAAGTCCTGGTAGCTCGCTCTCTAACTTCTTAAGAGCTTTAGAGAAAGCTTGGTTGTGTTCTCTTGCCATTTCCATTAAATCTTGATCACAAGTACCACTATTCAATACTCTGCTTATCGGTGTACAACCCAAAGGCCCTACGTTTTGATATGCAATTTTCCTGCCTCCTAGACTATACACCTCCTGCAATTAAATTTAAAATAATAACCAAGTTAAAAATCCAAATATATTGTAGTGTATCATGACCCTACATCATATATAATAAAAGAATTTAAGAAAGGGATAGGGTTATTTTTCTTACCTTGAACACGTTAGTGAGGTTGCTAACCACTAGGTAGACGTATGCTCTCCTGTATGACTCAGTAGCGTTGGGGTTTTGGTCGTGAAGTGCAATGTAGTCGTTGCCTCCAATACTAAACAAGAAAACAGCATTGCCCAAAACTCTCTTGGCTCCTATGTATCCTAGTTCCTGTTTCAGTGACTTCACTACTACCTTGAAATAGCTCAATTGTGCTGGAAGATTAATCTGAAAAGGTTAAAGCACGTTTACCCTGATTTAAGTCAAATCTGATCTTATAGATTGATTCCTTCATGTAATAATTTCTTACCAACCCCTATTAGCATGAGATTTACCAAAAGAAAAAAACAAAATACACATACAATTTATAGGCAAGTTAATAGTTAAGTATTTAAGATTTTTGGATATCTTGCATGTTAATTACTATTTTAATTTGTATATATATGCATACTTATTTTTGGTATACTATTATCAGGTTAAAATATATATAGGACCATAAGATGCCTAGCAATTTAACAAATTCACATTCTTGTACATCTCACGCGGAGTTACGAAAAAAATATATTGAGAATATAAGGTACTCAAAATGGTTACATATTTATTCATTCTAATAAAATTGTAATTATCATACTACATATATATAGATGTTGAATTCCTATGCCTCTTTGCTCAACATCTTATTAGTGGAGGGGGGAGTATGTCCGTTGGGGACCCATATATAAAATTACGACCAGTGCACTCTTTAATCGTTAATTCTTTATCATATATATCAATGGTTTCAGCAATACAATATTTGTGACTTTGTATGAAAACAGCAGTTAAGGTAGCATATTCTTATATGAATGCAT
Organism: Styphnolobium japonicum; assembly: GCA_023212625.1. Taxonomy (NCBI): domain Eukaryota; kingdom Viridiplantae; phylum Streptophyta; class Magnoliopsida; order Fabales; family Fabaceae; genus Styphnolobium; species Styphnolobium japonicum. The sequence continues at coordinate 2,748,556 of JALBWW010000007.1, read as the reverse complement.
TCGATAATATTTAAGATATTTTGGAAACATAAAAATAATAGAAAAAACTATAAATAAAGTTTAACAATTATTCAAAGGAAAAAAATTATATAACTATTTTTCTATCCCATGCATACCAAAGAATCCAAGTGATTTTTTAGGTCAAAGTATTTAATATATTAACGTTCATTAATAAACGTTTTTCCAATGTTGTTAGTGTTTGTAGTTGTATTTTTTTTTTTATACTTGACGGGGTGTAAGATTAATTTCGTTTGAGATACTTTAACTATCCTTTCTCACACGTGTTTTCCTGCAAGCTCGAACCATTGACATAACATGGTAGAGACTCCACTAACTCTTGAGCTCAAACTTGAACCACCTCTTATAGATACTAACTATTTGTAATTGTATAGTTCTGTATATCATCACCCAACTTCCTCACCCTCTCCCAATTGTGGATTCTTCGTGAAATGCAATAGAGTTAAGGGACCACATTACACATACACTTATATTTGAACCAACGGCAACGCCAGCTCCAGCTGAAGCGAAGTTAGCACCATCAGTAAACCGAGTGGGGTGTGGATGAAGATATGGTGAAAGTATAGGTAAGTTTGCAAATGTAGCTGCAGCCATGAAGAGACATACAAGGATATATGATATATCATTAGTTACAAAATTCAAGTGATTTACAATAATGAAAAAGTAGGGAAGAGAAAAAGATCAAAGCTATTCAAAGAAGAAACTTCACCGATGAAATCAGGGACTATACGCCCATCTGAGAATCTTCCGGTGGGATGCTTGAAGAATGTTTCCCCATACGGCCAGTGAGCTGAAGGCTCTCTGCTGCTGCTGCTGAGATGTACGTTGTTCCCTGGGTCAAACAGTGAATCTCCAAAGACGAACAAGGCCTTGTGTTCTTTCTTCGTTTCAGATTGAGCATGGCAATTTTCCATGTTGAAGATGCTTAATAATAATAATAACAGCACCAAACATGGTAGATTGCTGGTTACCCTTGCCATAGTGTGCTACTACTACACAGTTAGAGTAGCTATTGTTTGTCCTGGCTTCTCTTTGTATTATTGAGTTGCTGGGATCCTATGTTGATTTATAGTGTATATTTATAAAGAACTCAACCAGCTGGTCGCAACTCGCAAGTCACAACGAGTAATGATCACCACGACAAAACTGGAGAGAAGGCTTGATTTGCTTAGATAAAGAAGGACCACATAATTTGGAATATGCATGCTAGTTTTTAACCCCTTTTTGATATACTTGTTCCAGCTTAGCCTCAACTTTTTGCAAAAACGTTATGTTCCAACTCAAAAATTACGTCTTCCATATATACATTCTACGTATCAAACCTACCATTTTTTTCCCAGCTATGAATTGATGCAGATATTGGAACTACTTTCTTGAGTTCATCCATTGATGTAAATAAATATTACGTGACCTTGAGGTCATCTTCAATTGAGATATTTCTGAATTTTGGAAATTTATGTAATCTTCATTTCAGGAAGGGGGAGGCCCATGTAGAAAGGAGTATCAATCAAATGGATATTATGCCAATAATTAAGATGACTTGTGTGGTGTTACTAGTACGGTGGCTTCATCCAGGCTGGCTAGGTACTCCTTCCTTCTATTAGTATTTTAATTAATAGCTAGTCTTTATTACTCATCTCTCTCATTTTGCATCAATTTTCACATCACAATTCAGTGCTGTACTCACACGCACATATATGGGAGGAATTGTGAGTAATTCTTTTGTAAGAGAATTAAAGTGATGTAAAAGAAATGATGTGAAAATATAAGCATCCTATTTTAATTTGATGCTGGGTACATACCGGACCCTAATTTTTGATACGTACGTTGCCATTGGAAAACTGTAAAAGGAAAGATAATGAATTTGTGAATAAATTCTCACGCCCATGTAAACTCTACTGCTTTACTTATTTATCCTATCATGAAAACCGATAGTTATGAGCTTTAACTCGAGTTTAATGATGACACATATGAAGCATTAAAGATAATTTAAATGTTTAACGTAGAAAAATTGTATACCAAATGTAAATATAAGTGTGCTAGTAATCAAGGCAAGGAGTTCTCTCTTATCAAAGGGTATGTTCATCTAGTAAAGATCAAAACACTTTGCTTGAAAGGCTTAGGTTTAATTATTGCTGAGGCTTTGTGCCATACTCTAGCCTTAGAATAAGTAACCTCCTATTCCTCTAAACTTTTAAAGAGCAAAAAAGAAAACATACACTTCTTTACCCGTTAGGCCAATCCTTTATTATAACAGAAGATCAGTAGAAGTTTGAAATATAAAATAAAGTCAACCTAGAATCTATAATGTAATAAAATCTAAAACTGAATTGTTATTCAAACCCGCTCGATCAATCTGAACTTGCTAGGAAAGCATGTTCAGGTATTTTGTTTCAACACTTTGACGCTTGGTGATGGAAAGACTTTTATGCCTTGTTTGGGAACAAATGAAAGAAGGAAACGAAAATAAGAAGATACAATGCAATTTTTACTCTTTATTCGGATACGTACGATTAAATTGGAAAGAATGAAAATGAGAAGAATGTGGTTCTTCCTCGTTTGGGAACAATAAAAAGTGAAAAAAAATATGAAAACTATTAATACTGTAATTCACAAATAGATTATAAGTCTTTAGATGAACACTCAGATGGTAAATGTAAATGACAAAACTTGCAAATTCTTGGTTAAATTTACCTTCATTTTCTCCCCAATTTTGGGGACACCTATTTTATATACCTGGACTAATGAATTTTATTTTTTAAATAATTCTCTCTTCTTTCTATCTGTAACCCCAACAGAAAATATTTAGATTCTCGAACCTCTTTTCTTTACCAGAAATTTATTTCTCTCAAAATCAAATGTATTGATGCTTAAGATATCTTGAACCTATACTCTACAGTTAGAATATGTTGAAATTGAACATTATGTAGTGCCATGATCTCTGACAAAATGCAAGGTCAATTTCCAAATGTTTTGTCCTGGCATGTAACTGGATTTTAATAGAGGTACAATTGGCTGAAATATAATCACAATATGAAGAAGGAACTAGAGAAGATGAGGGAATGAGAAGCTTCGTGAGAAAACTGTGTAACCAACAGGATTCTGCCAGATAGGATGCTAGTGTACCATACTCAACTTTTGCAGAGGATCTGGACATAGTTGTCTGCTTCTCATAAATCCTAGAGCAATAACTAGTTGTAAACCCCTTCATGTAAAAGGACAAATTACCCAATTGGAACTACTGCCATAGACAAAACATTAAAACAACAATGTCATTTATCTTGGTTAGTGTTTTGGATCGGAATGAGTTGTGAGAATCATATATGAATGCATATGTTAACTGAAATTTATATTTATGAAAGAGATTGGTGAGCGAGGTAATGAACTAAAATATCTCTGTGGATGATGAGTAACATTAAAGATTAGAGAAGTGAATCCCCAAAGATGAGCAAGGCATGCTGTTATAGAACATTGTGGGTTGAGAATGCTTAATAACGAGCATAATACGTAGATTAAACTTGCCATGATATGCTACAAAGATAATTCTGATTGGCTGGATTGTTCTATTAAATTCTACCCTAACTTATGAAGCATTAAACCTGAATGAGTTTGATCAGAGTGAATTTTATCTCTATATCTAGGTGTTCCAAAACGTGCTAAATAGTTCTTTTGAATGGTTATGGTAGCATTGACAAGAGTTTTCCCCCCTTTTGAGTTGTGGTTTGACCAACAAAGATAGATTACTCAACATTAGAAACAGCATGCGAGATCTGCAGATCAGGCTTTAGTTAATTTGTGATGTGAATTTGTATTTCGTCATTTTTTCAGAAGTTTTTTCCCTCCTCAAGTTTAATTTTACAATAATGCTCATCTCTGTTTAAAACAATACTTTTCAAGACTGTATACTTAACACTATTATATAAGTATTGTGGCAGATTTCTATTCCAACAGTGAATGCAGATATTAAAACCGTTTTATTGCATTCCAGTTTATTCATTGATGTAAATTCAACTTCATACAATAAAAACTAATTAGATATATTAAATTGGCTAGGGAAGTGAAGTAAACAATAAACATTCTATGATTATTCTGCCACAAATAATTTCAACACGTATCCTTCAAATCTTCAATCCCAGTGGGATGCTGGAAATATGTTTCTTTCCCCATAAGGCCAGAAACTTGATGGCTTTCTGTTACTAAGATTCAGATATTGGTTTTTTCCTGGATCAGATAGTAAATCGCCAAAGGCAAACAAGGCCTGGTGTTCTTTCACTTGCTTAGGCTGTAACATAGCATGTTTTTGGGCTGAATCTAGTTTGATCAGAGTGAATCTAGTTACTGTAGGTATATTGGAAGTTAAGTTAGCATTCTGCTTTATTGTGATCCCTATCCATAAACTTCGTACTACTGGTCACAAGAATAATCAGCACGTGCGAAGTACAGAAGAGGATTGGTTTTTTAACATGGGGAATGTCCACCTAATACTAATGGAAGTCAAAATTGAAGTTGTCTATCGAAATAAAATATAAAATTGAAGTTTTAACCGCTTTCTCATAGGACTGCATTTACAACCACTTGTTCTGAGGCATTTCTCATTTTCCAGTTTATAAAAAAGAAAAGAATTTCCAAGTATGAACGGCTTTATATTTCTATGAAAAGCTTGTTGGATACAATCAGATCAAATAGAAAAGCACAGGCCATTTGCTGTTATATATTAAAAACTACGTTGATAGATGTTCAACTGTCATATAGTTCTCTAAGATTGTAAGGTCCTGCAACCTTGTGATCTCCATTCCACACCAGCTCAGCGATTTGATGGTAGGCTATTTCGGTTGGATGAGCAGCGTCAAAGATCAAATATTCTATAACATTGTCACATAATTCATAGTCTTTCACAGTTCTTTTCCCTCCACAGCTTTGAAATCCTCTGTACGGACCACCACCACAACATCCTATATTGCCTTCCTTGAAGCCTATCAGAGGTAAGAAAAAACCTTCATTATCAATTAGATGTTTATACTTTATACAGAACAAATTAAGCCTAAAAAATTTGTTTGGGGTGGAAAGATATATACCGTATTTTGAAGGGTTCTTCATTCTTTCACTAATGGAAGTGTAGAAATCGATATATGAATATTTAAATCCTTTCAGCTGAGTTTCTAGTTTTTGGAGGACTCCCGTAAGTGCACCATTGTGTAGTAGAGCAAGTTCCACAGCCTCTTCAACACAGGCATCTCTAGTTCCTGGCATAAGTGCTCTCATTACAGGTAGACATCCCAAAGGAGGTAAGTTTAGAAATCCAAACTTTCTTCCTCCTTTCTTATATATTTCCTGAAAAATAAAAACCTCAGTAAATCATAAGCTACTCAAATTGATCGAAGAAAACATTAATTTTGAATCAGTCAGCTTAAAATCTCAGATCTTAGTGTCTTACTTTGATTACAGTGGTCAGATTCCCTATCACCTTATCTACATATACTTCTCCAGGGTGCATTTGGAGCATGGTGGAATTAGAAATAAAAGGTACAAGGTAATCGTTGCTTCCTACGCTAAACAAGTAGATAGCTCTGGACAGCAATCTCCTAGCTTCTGCATCTCCCAATTTCTGCTTCAGCAATCTCTCAACTTCAAAGAAATATTTGAGTTGACTTTTAAGGTCTATCACCTGAAGCATAGAACAATACAGAGCCAACATTTGACTCTCAGTCTTTTGCCATAAAAATCTAGGTGATGAAACATGCTCCACGAACAAAATTTATGTTAGTTGCTACGAATACTTCAGTAGAACATTCAGCAATCCTATGGATGTATCTCCTAAGTACAAATGTTCTTTAAAACAAACATATATGTAATTCATCATTAGGAAGCTCAGTGTCAAGTTAAGCAGAAGGATAGCATACCATTCCTTGGTTGGTTTCGACGAGAGCACCAGCACCCGCTGATGCGAAATTTGCTCCATCAGAATATTGATGATAACCAGGTTGTAAGTATGGCGGAATAAATGGCATATTTGTATATTCAGCTGCAAAAGTGCTTCAAGATGGTCAATGTGAGACAAGACAACAAATATAAAACAAATGCAAATGCCTCACCAATAAAATCTGGGATCAAACGTCCATCAGAAGGCCTTCCAGTGGGGTACTTAAGGGAAGTCTCCCCATATGGCCAGAAATTTGCCTGGAAGTCAATTGTAGTGTTGATGTAGTTATTGTTTCCAACATCCAATACCGAATCTCCGAATATGAATAATGCATTATGCACTTCTGGGAGACAAAAGAGGCCATGGCAGAGGGTTGGAATATAAAGGCTGGCATACAAAACCAGGAAACAAATTTGAATCCTTGAACTTGCCATTCTGAATCTGGTGCATTTCCCATCAGGTAGCAGCTGCTATATATAGTGTTGTGATAATTACCACTCAGTAAATCCAAGCAATCACAACAAACACACAAATGCGAAAATAGGGAGGTTGTATAAAAATCAATTCCAAGAATGTAAAATAATAAAATAAGGAAGAGTAATGAGAAACAACACACAAGATTTATCCTGGTTCAACCAATATAGCTTACATCCAGTATTAGAGATCATCCATTAAAATTATAACAAGATTACAAGTGTTGTTGGAACAAGCTTACTAATAGAAACACCCTCCTATCAAGCTTTCTCTCCCTCTCACACTCTCTTGAACACTTTCTCTCTTAGCAATCTCACCTTAACTCAAGTTTTCCCTCTCAAGTTAACCCTCTTGTCCTCCTCATCTACTGTCTCTCTGTTTTCTCTCCTTTTCCCTTGAAGTTAACTGTTCTATTGAAAAAAGAAAACAAAAATATAACAGCAGAATATCGCGCTGTGGCGTAGGCTTCTTGGCGTCGCGGCGCCTAACTTTTGAGACCTATGAACAAACTTGGTTAAAGCTTCCGCACCGCAGCGTGGACTATTATGCGCTAGGACGTGGCTCCATGCCGCGGCGTGCACTAATTTGCCTTGCAGCGTGCTCCTACTGCCACTTCCAAAATGGTGTTTAAGACTTGTCTAGCATCTCAAAGCAACTATGAGACATCCTCACATATAGGAATATAGTTATCCATTTTCAAACAGGACCCCAAATTTTGATTTCATCAAAGACTGCAAAATAGAACAACTGCTTGCTGATTTAAGCCAATACGTAGAACTTCTGAATATTCTAAATCTCATGAAATACTCTTTCATTTTCTTATGTTCACCATGAGATTTTTCGGCGGGGTACTATTAGCAATTTCTCTGTTCAAATTTGGATTGAAGACGACTGGACGAGTCCATATTTAACACCACGCATGGTTAGACTTTTACTAGTACTTGTCGAAAAGTTGGTTTTCATCTAATTTAGGTGGTAGGTAAAACTTTCACTATATTATTGCAGAACAAGGTCTCATCTAATAGCTTCCAATAAGTCCATGATTTATTGATTAATTTATCTTTTTATTTGATGGTTGTGATTTTGGTCATACTTCTCTTACTATTTCTCTCTAGTCTCCTGTACGTAAGCCTACCCCATAGTTTTTCATTTCTGGCTGAAAACTTATGACCATTGAAAGTGATTAACTCATCTATACATCTGCCATTCAATTGTATAATCGATTCTTTTATAATTTGTATTGCAAAAATATTCTTTTCAAATTTGCTTTGACAACATACAATATTAATATTAACAAATAAATATAATAATAAATAAACAAAATTTCTTCCAGTTTTAATTATTATTATTTTTACAAAAGACTCGAATACTTTTCATCACTGCAATATCGTTTTAGCCTTTGCAGTTAAGATGAATTCTTATTTTAATAATTAAATTAATATGTGAAAAAAATGTTAAACTGCTGCAAAGCAACAAAAGGCTCTACGTATAATAAATAAGGCTGGCCTTCTATTAAGGATCTGTGAGCATCTGCCTACGCTCAACTTGATGTGGCTCTGCCACTCATTGTATTAGAAGAATTCGTAAACATGTCCACATATACTATACACAAAAATAAAATAAAATTGAAGTGCACGAAAAAAGAATGAATATATTGAAGCAAAATTCTCAATCTAAGATGGATGTCGTAAAAAAGGAGAGGAGAGGAGGAAGATGAAGCAGAGAACGTGGTAGAGGTAGATCAAACATAGACAAATTTAGAACAATAATTAGATCACTCCTCGATACTCCATCATGACAGCGATAGTTATTGATTTAAACAATGTAATAGTTGCAACAAAGAGAAATGTGGGAGACACGGGTTCTTTGTTTTTCTAGCACCTCAAAACAAGAAGGGGTCTCATATATTAATAGTGATTGCAGCAGCCGTTTGATTGGAGCTAAGGAGAACTTTGCCTCTTTAGATAAAAATTTCAATTCCAAAGTGAAACTAAGAGATGGACAGTTAATGTGCAGAAGGAAAAAGGGAAATTGTTTCCCAAACCAAAGATAGGTAATTCAAAACTTATCAAAAATGTTTTATATGTTCCTTCTTTATCACAAAATCTTAAGCGATCATTTGATAAAAATTATGAAGCAAACCAACTGGTGACTGTAATTCAAATGATCACCGAAAGTGTTTTTCCTTTGATAATGCCACCATTAAATTCAAAGCCAAGTAAAAGAAGATTCATCTCCTCCTTGAAAGATTGGATCAATACAAGGCATTCATCAAACTTATTTTGTTGCAACTTTTCTTTGCTTGGCTAGTACAATTCAAATAGTTCTTTTAGATTGTAAGGCTTTGTGACAGTGCGATTTCCACTCCAAATCAGCTCGGCTAAATGCTGATTAGCTCTGTCTGTAGGATGAGCAGAGTCGAAGAACAAATATTCACTGACATTCTCGCATAAATAATATTTTTTAATCCCTTTGTTCCCTCCACAGCTATCATCTCCTCTGTAAGGGCCACCTCCACAACATGCAACATTCCCTTCTTTGAAACCTTCTCCAAAAACAAGAAAACAGTGATTACAAGATGCTCACAAGTAAAAATCGTCATAAATGTTTCTGAAAATACCATATTCTGAAGGATAATCTATCATTTGAGCAAATGCACTGTAGAAATCAGTGACTGAATATTTGAATCCCTTGAGCTGTTTCTCTAGCTTCTGAAGCATTTTTGAAAGTTTATTGTTGTGTAGTCTTGCAACTGCTGAAATTTCTTCTAGGCATGCACCTGTGCTTCCATTTACCAAAATCCTTATGACTGGAGAACAACCTATAGGAGCCAAATTAACAAACCCAAATTTCTTTCCACCTAGGCTATAAATTTCCTATAAATAAATTGTAATAAGGTTAGAATTATGAACAAATGGGATGGTATAAAAGAGAATAAAGTAAGCAATTTTTTAACAAAAAATTCAAAATCTTAACATACTTTGATCACTTTTGTAAGGTTTCCAATCACAATATCTACAAATTCTTGATGAACCGGTAGAAGCACAGTAGTGGAGTTTGTCATCAAACGATTACCGTAGTCATTGCCTCCAATGCTAAACAAATAGACAGATTTGGACAGCAATGCCTCGGCCTCTGCATCTCCTAGTTTCTGCCTGAAGAGATTCTTCACATTTTTTAAATAATTCACCTGAGTATTGAGGTCTATCGTCTATATGTCAAGAAAAGACTCAGGAAAGATCAGTAAATATCATTTATGAATGTAGCAAAAAAAGAAAAAATCATCTATGAATGTAAAAACATTAAGAACCTATGGTTTTCCTTTATTTATTTAATAACTAAACTAGGTCGTGTTCATGTGATCAGTAAATATCAAAGAGTTTGAATCTGGAGGCTCTTACGTGAATATTTCACAAGATAAATTATTTGTAGCGAGAAATACATATATAAAAAGAATAAAATCTGACTCCTACGTACGTACACATCAATCTACAATTTTGACACAATATTTAATTTGAAAATTGTAATCATGGTTTTTTTTTATAAAAAAATTTTTTTTTAGGAAAATTATGTAGAGAATAATGGTCCAACAAAAAAACTTAAAGAAACTACTTTTATTTCTAAGACACAATTTAGGGCGTAAAATGCTTAAGAATAAAATACTATTTCCCATCATCGACTCAAACGGGTCGAAACTCACAGGACGTTTTTTTTCTATTTGACCCACTTAGCTCAAGAGTAAATAAGGGTAAGATTTTTGTCTCTAATTTTAGTTTTATTTTAATTAATATTTTTTCAAATTTTCATACGTATAATTTTTTCTTATAAAAAAATATGCTAGTTGACCTTGGTAGGGCCTATATTTTTCATTCTATAAAAAACCCAGCTTGACTATTTTGTCTCGAAGTAAATTTAAATATTTGTAAAAATGAAAAGTTTTCTTTTGCAACATAATAGAGTGGGTGATGACTCTAAACAAATCAGACAATTAGAGAAAAAAATATTCAGCTGATCAGAATGTTCTGAAAGTATATTTGATTAAATGGCCCAAATTCTTTGCTAGGTGCGCGGCACTTGGTGGTGAGGACTGAGGATACACAAGCCGAGGCCATACCATGACAAAGCCAACATATAAAAACAGGACCCGTTAATTATTAACAGGGGAACACATCTACCTGTTTAGTCTACGAAAAATATTTTTAACTGAAAAGTTATTTTTATATAAAAATTAAGCAAAATCAAGCATTACCTTATACTAATTAGAAATAACACTTACATTACAAGATGGAATTATTTGGTGTTTCGTTTCCAATGGTTAAAAGTGATCAACCATTAGCAAATTGCCGCTATATGTTTTTATAAGAATATAAAGAAATGCTTACCATTCCTTGAAAAGTTTCATCCAGAGCACCAGCCCCTCCTGACGCAAAATTTACCCCATAGATATATTCAGGGTAGCCTGGATGCAGGTATGGTGGAAGTAGAGGCAACTTAGCATACTCAGCTGCAACAAATTAGTCAACAACTGGTTTAGTTCTTCACAATCACATAGTCATGAGCACCCAGCAGCAGAGACACAAAACTTGACCTCATAAAATGAAATCTGCTTTCAAAATTAATAAAACCATACCAATGAAATCAGGGATGACACGTCCGTCAGAAAATCTGCCAGTCGGGTACTTGAAGAAAGTTTCTCCATAAGGAGGATAGTTTGCTTGAAAAGAAGTGGTGGTATTGATGTAGTTGTTGTATCCGTTATCAAATAGTGAATCTCCGAGTATGAATAAGCCAGCATGTCTCTTAGGCAAGCAGATGCTGCTATGGCAGTGGGTGATTTGGATAAAAATACTCAAGAGAACACCAAGAAGATCCTTAAACTTGCCATGCTTGCTACGTAATACTATAGTTCACTTTTCGTATATCTGGACTCACTTTAGTTGCCAGTTATTGTTTATGTATAAGTATTACATTCAGCAATATCTAAAATAACATTCTCACCATGTACCAAAAAATAAAATAATATAACATTATCACCCATTTTTAAATTGGACTAACAGATATGACTTCGTCAAAAGTCTGAAAATTTGACCAACGGAGTTGGTACCTTTATGAGTTTAATATACATACGAATTTTTAATTATTTATTAATTATTAATTTTATAATAAATATTAAAAAATTTATTAAATATAAATAATAACTAATAAATAATAAATAACTTATCTTAAATATTAATATTCTAAAAATAAAATACCAGAATAATCTCGTTTCAAGAAAGACCTGAGAACTTGCAACTTTTCAAAGCGACCCATTATGTATATTATTTATCACTACCAATGAAAAAGAACTTACAACTTTTCGATACTACTTTGACTGTCCTATTAGCAGTTGCCGTCTTCAAATATACGTGTTAGTAGGCTGCTAGCTAGCATCACAATTAGACTTTATATTTTGTTAAAGAAAAACTTTACAATTATTAAAAATTAACAGTCAAGTTGACTTGTATAGCTGATTCTACCTAATAGATAAGACATGGAGTTAAAAAAATATATGTTAATTGTCTTATTAATTAAGAAAAAATGAAATATTCTAATTCGTCCCACTGTGATTAGTTAGTACATGGCTAGTTAACCTACTAAGATATAATTGCCAGCTGTTATATGTATAGTTATAAAAATTAGATTAGTCACTGGAATAGTAAATCGGTTAAGTAATCGGTTCACGTAATTAGTTGGATTGATTATGTTTTAGACTCGGTCTTACTTGGCTGATTTAAATTAAAAATTAGTGATCCGATCGGTTGAATTGATGAACTAGTCAAGTCATGAAATTAAAAAAAATTTCTTAAACTTTAAAAAATCATAACTTTTGACTCGTTTGTCCAATTTAAATTAATTATATGTATATTTTATATAACTTTTCGAGATCTACACCATATTGGTCCTAATTTTTCAAATTTTATGAGTTATGAGCATTTTAATGAAAATATTAAGGCTTTTTTTTTTATGAATTAAGGATAAAATTCTTTTTTTCCTTAAAGGTCATTATTTCTATCAAAATAAAGATATTTTAGTCATTTATAATAATAAATATCATTATATGTAGTGTGTATTTATATATATATATATATATATTTAATTTTATATAGTTTGACTAGTGATCCACTAATTAAACTAGTGACTCATTGATTCAGTATTCTGGCCGAGTTAACTACTAGTCTAAATTTAATAACTATGATTATATGTATGAATCAGGGGTAATATAATGCACTGCTAAGTGTGTATATGCATTGTTAAATTGCTAAGAATAGTAATAATTATTAAGTTTAATTTTATAATATTACATTTTTATGGGCCAAGGGTTGCTCGGGTTTTATACTAGTTGAATAATAAGTAAATATCTCTTAATATTTTAAAAACATGTGTCATCATTTTGAACTTCTAATAATAAGTTGAGTAAAATAGTGTTTTAATGTGAATCTTTGATATTAAATTAATTTTTTTAGATAACTAATTTAATGTCTAAAAATAAATAAAATAATTAATTAAATATAAAAAATTAATATTAAAATATTATTTTAATATATTTATTATTAAAAGATTAAATTAATAATATTTATTTTTATAAAAAACAAAAATAAGTATTTACAGCTGCCTCTAGGCCTAAAGATTGAGACTGTACTGATTTGGCCCATAATTGAGATTGTACAGCTGCCTCTTTGCATTCGTTTAATCTGTTTATACATCCTAAACTCTTCAACTCAAAAGGGAAGAAAAATATTAAACTATAATACTTTATGAATTACTTACCGGAAAATTAAGAAAGTGAACATGTAAATCAATTATCCAAAAAGTTATTTTGCAGCATTTTAAACGAAACAAATCCATGAAAGTTCAATCTAAAAAGCTAGTAAATCTAGTTAGAAAACCCGTCTTACTGCTCTGAGCTTACAGTCCTAAATATAAGAAATGATTGTTGCACACTTTTTTCTCTTTACATCACCATGCAGAGGCTTGATGGCTGCCGCAAATTGATCTCCATCAAGACAGTCTCTGTGGTTAAGGCTCGGATCTATTAAGGCTAACCTACGTATACTGAACCTACAAAGGAAATAAATCTGTATAACATGCTTATACAGTTAGCAATAGTAGCAAAATTCAGTATACTTGAGTCTTAATAGGATCAAAACCCAACATTTGTTTTAGGCGAATCAAATCTGATCTTTTATTTTCATGCTTTATTTTGCTTTATTAATTAAATATTGACAATTCAATAAAATAATAATAACTAAAAAAATTATTGTCAATTAAAAAAGAGAGAATATTTTTAGTTAAGTTGTTATTATTTAATTTAAAAATAAGAAATAAAACAAAAAAAGATGACAGTAGATTTGAATCGTGTTCGAAGGCATAAGCATCTACTACCAGAGGAACTGACTAGCAAAGGGATGTCGAGGAGCAAAGGAATTTTGCAATTTCAATTTCAATTTCTTACTTTTGATGAAAAAAAAATCCAATTTAAAATTTCTTGATATATTTTAAAATTTCTTTGACTATATATCCAAACATAATAATTTATGATTTAGTATTTCGAATATCCTAAAAATTACTTCGCACTTAATAATTATGATAAATAGAACTGCATTTACATTGAACTTCTCAATTTTCAAAGCCGCATTTGTCCACCCTTTTCTTTGGTTTACCTTGACATTTCGCCTTCGGTGAGTACAGTCGATCTAGGTTATTAGCAGATTCAGTGTTCAAACTTCAAATTTTGAATTAAGGTGCATCAGTATATTTACCATCAAATATGGCTTTTTTTTTTTGGGTATTTCGAATATAGTGTCGAGACCAAGCTCGATTTAGACGTTTGAAATGTGTTCTACGTACTAATCTCATACTTTGATCTTCTACTAATTAATTTATTGAGCTATTTATATAATTATTTATACTATCAAATTATCTATATAATTATATATAAAATCATAAATAACATAATAATTTATTGATTTTTTATTATATTCTGTAGGCACTAAAATTAACTAGTCGTCAAACTCAAACAACTGTTTCAGAGTGTAAGGTTGAATGACATCTCTATTTCCACTCCACAGTAGCTTGGCGACATGCTCAGCGGCCCTCTCCGTGGGATGAAGAGAGTCAAAGAACAAATACTCATTAACATTCTTACATAGCTCATAGTCTTCAATTCCCCTTTTCCCTCCGCAACTGTAATCTCCTCTGTAAGGGCCACCTCCACAACAAGCTGCATTCCCCTCGTTGAAACCTGATCAACAAAAAAAAAAAAACAAATAGAAAGCAAGAATTACAACAAAGATGCAGTGTTAATTTTTTTTAAATAAAAACATGCCATATATATACAGTTTCTAGGCATACCATATTTTGAAGGGTATTTCATTACTTCAATAAGTGAACTGTAGAAGTCAGTAACTGAGTATTTGAATCCCATTAGCTGTTTCTCTAGCTTCTGAAGTATTTTGGGAAGAGCATTATTGTGTAGTCTTGCAAGTGCCGAAGCTTCTTCTTCCAGGCAGGCACCTATTGTAGTTCCATTTACGAGTCTCCTTAGAAGAGGAAGGCAATTCAAAGGACCCACATTTAGAAACCCGAATTTTCTTCCACCTTCATTATAAATTTCCTGCGTAAAATATCAATGTTAAAATTACTAACAGCTGGGAACGAAGAATTTTTTCTTTCTGAAAAAATTGGTGCAATTATGAGGCAAAAGGTTCAAATCTTAACATACTTTGATCGCTGCTGTAATGTTACTAATCACAAAGCCTACAAATTCTTGTTGAGAGTATGGAAGAACCGCAGTACTATTGGGGTTTGTATAGAAAGGGGCTCCATAGTCATTGCCTCCGATGCTAAATATGTAGACAGCTCTGGACAGCAATTTCTTGGCTTCCTCATCTCCTAGTTTCTGCCTGAATAGCATGCTAACTTGTGCGAAGTAACTTGCCTGAGCTTTTAGGTCTATCACCTAAACAATTTGTAAGAAAGCTTTTAGGCCTATCACCTAAACAGTATATAGGATCCAATTTCGAATGAGGTGTAAGAAACTGATAATACAATATGCAGAAATATCATTGGTAAAATAAAAATGGGATATATAGTTTCAAACTTGAAGAATTACTATTATGCTTTGTGCACTTAATCATATGAAGTGCACACAGAAGAAATAGAAGCACTATTAATGGTATGCTTACAGAATTTACATGGTCCCACTCAATTATTCTAATATGATATGTAATTAAAAAATTAATATAACATATTATACAGTGCCTTTGCCATGTTTTTATTCTTCTTCTGTCCCTACCACTTGCAAAAAAATTTGTCTTACCTTAGTATAGAAAATTAGGTAGTTCTTTTTTTTTAAGGTATGTTTGGTTTTGATTACTTTTTTGGAATATTTGCTTTTTTTTAGTTAAAATTTGTTTTTATTTAAAATTTATCTTATTTGTTTATGGTATGTAAAATTGATTATAAGTTAAGATTATTTTTTCATAACTAAAAATAGTTTTTTTAGAAAAGCTTTTATTTTGAGCTTTTAATTATTTGATTTCATATTATTTCAAAAGTTTTAAGAAAGAAATATTTATTTACCCTTAACCAAATAAATTTTTTAATCATTTCATATATCTTTGGGTAATTTAATGTACAAAAGATATTTTTTTAATACAATCCAAACAAAACTCTTTATCATAAAATCGATTATAAATTAATTTTCTCATAAATAATTTTCTTGAAAATCAATTATACTAATAATTGATTTTTAATATAATCTTTTTTTCACAGCTAATCCAAACATACACTTAGTCATCCACCCATAAGCCCTTTAGGCGAGTGGCGCCCCACGGGTGAAACCCTTTGGGCTTCTAACTCACGGTCGACAACCTAGAGCACAAGGGTATTTACTATGTCTCAACCTAAGCGATTCCCACTAAAATTTAAACTTGTGTCTTATCCCTTAAGAGCGAACCTACAATTACCAGCTCAACTAACCTTCAATTGATAAATTGGGTAGTCCTTTCACTCGTTGTTTAGTAACTATGTAACTGCCTTCTAAATTTTAGCATTTAACTCATCATTTTTTGTATACGTTTAACAAGATTAATATGATGTAAACCATTTAATTTCAAATTATTTTCATATTTATATTTGATCATTAATTTTGATTCTTTCTTTATGAATTTCACAAGTTCCATTTCTTGCCTTATACACAGGTTTTTTTGTTTCCTAATTTACAGATTTTTAATATGTAAATGATTTCTTTACGAATTTCAGAAGCTTAACTTATTGTTAAAATTGATTTGTTTCCTCATCGGTTGAATCTCTAATTTCGATTTATTTACATGTTATGTTTCCTTCCTTAAAAGGATTATATTTTAATAAATTTTAAGTTCCACAATTAATTATATGATGTCTATTTCTTTTCTAGGGTCAATTTGGGAGCTATTATCACCACTTAAGTTACAACTTCGACCTAAATCTTTAACTACATCAAGCTAAGTTAATTAAGTGCTATTTCCCCTCCCCCCTTTTTTCCTAACACTACTTCCCTGGTTAAGAGTTGTTATAGGAAAAGATACTTGCATATCAAAATTTAACATATTTTTACATTTAGTTAATGATGAGTAAATTATTTGTTAATATAATATATCGTTTGATTAATAGATTTAGTAATTGATTACCAACTGGTAATCGATTATCAGATCTATTAACCAAACGATATATTGTATTAAATATATAAGAATTTGTTCTTAGTTATCAACTTTAAAAATGATGTAAAATTTATGGTTTTGAATATATTGTTGAGAACTATATATGTATAAGGCTTCCCTTTCTTCATTTTTCACTTACTCCTCCATAAACAAGTCATGTGGCTATATTTAAATAGCCGACGACCATTTAGAGTCCTCAATGGATACATTTTTCAGAAGACAGAATCAGAACAACGTACCAGTCCTTTATTAGTTTCAACCAGAGCCCCAGCTCCCGCTGATGCAAAATTCACCCCATATATGTATTCATCATGGTATCCAGGATGCAAGTATGGCGGAATTAGTGGCAACTTTGCATACTCAGCTGCAATAATTCAGCAAACCAAAACCTCAGAAAGTTGAAGTAGAACTTCATCTCATGAAATCAAATAAAATATTGCTTCAAATACGTACTGAAAGCATACCAATGAAATCTGGGATTACACGTCCATCAGAAAATCTTCCAGTGGGATACTTGAAGAAAGTTTCTCCATATGGGGCAAAGTTTGCCTGAAAAAAAGTGGTGGCGTTGATGTAGTCATTGTTTCCAGGATCAAACAGGGAATCTCCAAATATGAATAGGACTGCGTGCTTTTCCGGCAGGCAGGTGCTGCTTTGGGAAAGTGAGTGATCAGTGTTGAGAATAAAAGAGCACATAAAGAAAGCCAATAAAGACATAGAGACCCTTAAACTTGCCATGTTAGAGATTCTAGTTCCTTTTTTCTCATGGAAAATTAGGTACAGAGATGCCAATTATTATATAGGCAGTTATGGTGAAGACTGGAGAATTTTCTTTATTCAGATTCAAAATTTCCCAATTAATATATTATTTGAGAGATTCTAAGAAATCATGTCTTAGTAAACTTTTATTTGGGGGACTTGGTAATTTTAGTCAAATTTTGTTTCTTATCTTTACATACTCTCAATATTTATATTTATATTGATAGTTTTTCCCTCAATTACAAACAAAAAAGTCTCAGGGTATCCATCGTTTGGAAGGTGAGAGACAAATCCTCTAGGCTACGGTCAGACACGTGAAGCGGAAACCCTTCCCAACTGTGTTTTTTCTATACACACAATCCCAAAAATCAAACTCAAAATAAAATGTTTAAGGTGACCAAGTTACTTCTACTAGAATCTGCGTTGGTCTAAGTTTTGAAACTAACTAATACTATATAAAGAACACTTTATACATAAAAAAGACCATATTTATTTTTGTATTATTTAATTTATCTTTAAACCTCTGTAATGTTACTTTAAATTATTTTTTTTACACAAATGTAATCCAATGACTGTTCATTTTCTATCTCCTTAAAGTGTAGTTGATAGCATTATCTTTTTAAGGTATAGCAAATTGATGCACACCAACTGTTAAAATTTATTTCCTAAAAAATTAGTTTTATTAAATATTTTGTAACTGACTTTGCCTCCATCACTTTTTTTTTAATCGAGGTAGATAGTTAACCTTATTAGAAAAAGAACGCGAGAATAAAAACTTTGCCTCCATCACCTTTTTTTTAATCGAGGTAGATAGTTAACCTTATTAGAAAAAGAACGCGAGAATAAAAACTATGAGATAACCTAGCACTCATCTTTTAGCTTTTGTTTGTTTTGGTAGAAACGACGAGGAAAGAGTCAAGGAAGAGAGAAATAAAATAAAAATAGTTTCACTCTCTTGTTTCGTTAGAGGAGAAATAGAAAAAAAAAATTAGTAAATTTCACAATTTTTTTATTTCTCTTTTAAAGTAAAAAAAAATGAATAGAGGTAGAAATTTGTCTAATATGTCATTCTTTTTGTTGTTTTATAAATAAATAAATATGAGCAAATATATATTTACAACAAAATTTAATTTTTTTTCTTTTTTACTTCTTTATTAATTCTCTTAATCTAAACAACTTAAAAATCTATTCATTTTTTATTCTACTTCTTTTTTCCTTATTTCTTTATTTTATTTTTCTCCACTCTATTTCTCTCATTATCCAAGAAATGGAGAGGAAAAAAATCAGCCGAAAAAATCTAGCATTAGACTACATAATAAATAGCAATAAATCTAAAAGCAGATAATGCATTCGAAACCTTTGAATTTAAAGGAAAATTTTAAAAATGTGCATTAATACAGAGTAAATTCCACTGGCACTAAAGCTAGCATTTTCACTGACAAGAATTATTGAAATTGTTTATGGTTTATCTAGAGAGAAATTCTATCTTGGAAAATTAGTCCTTTTTTCGAGTATTGACAGCTCCGCTGATGTTACGATAAAATATTCAAATCTATCTGGTGTTGAAAAAAGCCCATATGTGAGGGAAATACCTCTAGAAAATACATATCTGAACAGAAAAACAGTAGGTCTACCATCACATACTTGAGATCAACCGCTGAATTCAAAGAAGATAAAATATAAAAGAGAGAGAGAGAGAGAGAGAGAATTATGGCTGCTGCTGCGGGAATATATGGGGCTTGCATAATCGGAAGAAGGAGAGGCAAATGAAATTGGGAAAAAAAAATGAAGAACCCAAAAGGAAGATTGTTCAAACCGAATTCCGTGTTAGAACTTCCAATTTTGAAGTAAGGTGCATCTGTATCTATTCACCAAATGTATGATTACACGTTTGACTTGTGGTCTATATTCATCTCATACTCCTAACTTCTGCTAGTCTATCACGCCATATTATATATATACGATTAACTTATGGTACTGGATCTATCACGATATTTATGTACTTGTTTTACTTCTGAGTTTTCATCAGGTTAATTAACTTAATTTTATAGTTGTGCATTGTACAATGAATAGTAAAAGATATTAGATTTTGGGATTAATTCATCCCTACAACACAAGCTTGTATGATGAGGAATATCCAAACTTTATAAACTTTTATTAGGCATTATTTTTAACTAACGTGGAACTTGAGTTTTTCTCAATATATTTCCTTATGCCCAACATTATTGGGGCTTGGTGCGTGGATAACATAGTGGGTAGTTCATCAATAAATTTAGAATATCTTTAAATTTTAATACCAGAATGTTAGATTAATTATTTTAATTAATCGATTATGTGGATTGTCATTAATTAATTATTAGAAATTATTGTTAATATATATTAATCATGGTCAATTGTTGATATTAAAGTACTTGACTAATATGATGAAATAGTATTGGACATAATCTTATGAACGACTCATGATAGGTTAGGTCTTTCACTTAGAAGCCTGTTGAGAAGTTTTTGCTCTCATATGAAGTTTATATATTCTGCCTCTCCATTAAGTAGAAGAAATACATACTTATCATAAGCTTCAGGAAGAGGGTAGTTCACTCTCACATTCTGATCTCTCATCCTTCGTTCATCACATTCATGTAGGATTCCAGGTACATAATCTTTAATCTAACTCTTCTATTTAATTAAATTAACATGTTATAATCGTGTATTTATAATAAATCCGTCTCCATGAATTATGAAAATCGTTCATAAGACCCACATTAGATCTTATCTTATTCTATCAAATTCACCGAGAGGCTTAAAGTTGCATAATATTCTGACAATTTACCTCTAGAGTTGGGCCTCAAATGGCCATTGCAAGTAATCATCATAAAATAAATGTTTTTTCTTAATTTGAAAAGCATATTTTAAGTTAATTTTAAGCCGCATTTATAGATTACAAAATAATTTTGGACTACTATGAAACAAGCTGAAAATTGTTTGCAGAGATAAATTATATATATATATATATATATATATTGCCATCAATGTATACACGCGCACTATAGATTTCACTGTTTGAAATGGATTAAAATTGGGCATCATATTCAGACTTGGAGTTGGAATATATAGCCTGCTAGATTATTGAGGCGGCCTGCTTGCCAAGTCCTCTACGGCTTGATGATGTCGTGTAAATAATAACAAAAAAAATATTGCATAAATCTAAAACTTACCATTTCACTTTTATATATACTCACAAAAAATTATGAGTGTATGTAAAAGTAAAGTGGTAAGTTTTGAACTTATGCAAAAATTCTTCGTAATAACACTAGTCAAGGGTGAATACTCGCCTAACTGGTAAGTGATAGCTATTCATTTTCGGGGACTTGCATTCTGCCAAGCCATCCATTGTTCTATTCTTTCTTTCATTTTGATTTAACTATTTTCTTTTTTTCTCTCAAACTAAAGGGATATGAGGATACATGAAAGGGACATATCACCACAAATAATCGAAGAGAGAATGAGGGCTTCCAAAGGAAAAAAAAAATCCAGTTTTTCCTTATTCAATATGAAATAACATGTATAATAAGTGAAATCAATTTAAATATAAACAGTTATTAGATTTTGAACTTGAAAATTCGAATAGTTCTTCTGCTTTAAAATTGAATATATGACTATTAAGCGAAAGGCTATTATTCAATATGTTTACGATAGACTAAATGTGGATTGCATATTATGAATAATTGGACTGGCACATATGAAGATCGTGGAGAGATAATTATCGTGATGCATTTGATAATCAAACAAATTCCTACCCCTTCTCTGGAAGATATTTTCTTTCTGTGCTTTATAGCGTATTTGATAACGAGCATAGAAGTGATATATAAAGAGCATATACGTTCAGTAGAAATGAAAGCAATTAATTTGTTTCGATGGGACATGAGATAATATGCAACAAAAAACTACTTCATGATGTAATTATACACAAGTAATAACAGTTATTTTATTCGGATTTTGCATGGGTTATTTTATATTTAAAATGATATTTTTATTTATAATTATTATTTTAAATATTTTTAGTTTACGAAATATATATTTTATATAAAAATTCATATAAATAAATGAAGTAAATATTTAAAATATTTTTTATGTTGGATTTTTTCCATTTTATTTTATCTGTGCATTACATAGATTATTTTATATTTTATCTTTTTTTTATTATTATTTAAAAAAAATATTATTACATATATTATTTTATAATTTTTATGTATAATTATTTTTTAAGATATGTAAAATTTATGATTTTTTAATAAAAATTTCGTAAAAACAAATAAAAAATGTAAATTAAATTTTTATGTTGGAGAGTTTTTTTGTAAAATTTATTATTCAATTCTGTAGATTTTAATTAATATTTTGATAGCAATTACTTCTAATATTATTGTCTTTTTAAATTTTATTATTTGATTTAAAAAAAATTAGCATCCCTTTTATGACATTAGTATATTTAATGTATTATTTTTTTTTGTCAAAAGACAATTTTACTTTTATAATAATATATATAGATTTGCATGATACAAACTTTTACTTTTACTCCAACAGTCAAGAGGTTTCCCTATGGTTACACCACGACGATTCCTTGGTCATATATATGATTGTTGTAATTCCCAGGCTCTACCTGTCTACCAACTACCAACTACACAAGTATGCGTTTTTCGCGTGGTTTCATTTGGGGCTAGATGTTTGCGTGGTTGGCGGGGCAAACTAAGGAAATCTCCATATCTTATATCAATAAAAATACAATTTTATAAAGATAACGTCCATGATATGAAAATTAATTTTAATGGAACGATAGATTTTTAATAAAGTTATCTAATAAAAAAATATTTAATTATATTAGATTGATTTTGATTTATATCGATATTAATTAAAAATTAATATAATTAAAACTAAATAATTTTAAAAAATTTATTTATATAAAATTTAATTGATATTTAATTAAAAAGTTATAGTTTTTAAATTATGATAAGAGTATTTTTAAATTAATTTTTATGTCAATTAAAACTAAATTTCTCTTTAATGATCTTTGGGTAACAGTATTTTATATCCACATAATGTATTTTAAAAAATTAATGCTAACATAAAGTACAAATTAAATAATTAATTAAGATAAAAGAAAAACTTTCTAAAACTTTATTATATAGTATTGCATGTTTCCTGAAAAATTACTTCTCCCTTTAAAAGTGTGGCATCTGTAAACAAATTCCATAAATAAAACTTTTTAATTTTTACAGTCGCCTTTAATTTATATTAGCATATTCAGTGTTTAAAACGTAACCTCCATCTATACCTACCCTCAAATATATATATATATATATATAAAGAGAATTTTACATTTTAAATAATTGTTATGATAATCATAATTATTAATTATTATATAATAGTATAATTTTTTTTACATTACCAGTAAATTGAAGTGAGTTTGATTAAAGTAATTTATGTTTAGAAATCTTTATCTGATTGGTTTTGTTAAATGAATATTTTTTGAATAATGTTGATAAAAATTACTTTTAGATGTGTAATTATCAAAAAAGATATGAGTTATTTTGAGTTTGATTGTTAATAAATTGATATTAAAAAGATTGATTATAAATAAATTGATTTGCAAAATAAATTTATTAAAAATTTTATTTTATTTGGGGTATTGTAAAATAAAATTACTTTGAATATAATTATAATAATATTTTAAAATTTATTAGGTTATTTTATTTAAATATTATTAAAATAATAATATAATATCAAATTATAAGGATATTTCTATCAATACACACATAAACAAATTTTTTTTCTTCTAACAAAATATTACTTCTACTCAAACGTGATTTGTTATGAAAATTTCTTTTACTTTTTTTTTATCAAAATTTTGCCCAAATAAAATAAAATATCTTAAAAACTTATTTACACCTTGCAAACCAGCCAAACACACCCTGAATCATGAAGTTGCTTGGGATTTAAATTCACTTCTTGATGAGACTCATAGCCCCTCTAGTTCTAGTTTGCATTACACCACTCCGTACCTTCTACGCCAGAGGATTTGCAATTAGGACCAGTAATTATTTTCAACTTTTTCTTTTTGGGGTATCCTAGAAAGTTTATTCTTTCAGCAGCTCCGGGAAAGCGAATAGATTCCCTATTTCCATGCAACAAGTAGCAAAGCATCTGCAAATTTGGTTGTCTATATATACTTTCAATAAGAAATGCTTCATATCAACACAAAAAATAAGAAATGCTTCATTTTTTTTTTGAATGATTCAGTTATATTGTAATTACTATTAGAATCTTAAAATAAAAAGTATAAAAAGAAAAGAAGATAGATTAATAGTTGACTTATCGCTTGTTGTTAGAACGTTGGCAAGTATACTAAATCGTGCAAGTAATAAAGAAATAGTGTGTTGTCGTTTCTAACAAGGATCATGCCAAATATTAACATGTAGCAAACTAATTACTATCTAAACAATCTTTTGGAAAGAATGGAGCTCAAAAGCTCATCAACCACAAACTAAGATCAATAATAGAATAAAGAACAAGAGAACTAAATGTTCAATTCTTTTGAGGTTTTTAACAAACACTTCGGAAACCCAAAAAGGGTTTAATGTGAATATGTTAAAATGTTGAGGTTAAGTTTAATAAACTTTATTCTCATGCAAAGAAATGACTACTAACATAGTTTCTACTTCAATTATGACAGTCAATCCTCTTGTTTACTCAAATCTTAATCCCTTAGATGAAATGAGCCTAAATTCTCCAATTAAACCTTAATTCCTTAGGTGGCCTAATTAGTGAATTTGCATGAAGATAAAGGATCCTATGATTACAAATAAATCAAGATCCATTCCTAGATGCTTGATCTATTAGGTGATTGATTTCAAATCTAATTTTAATATAAATTTTCCAATTGCATATCAAAACAAACATCAATTCATGGGTGATCAAACCATAAAAACATTAAGAGAGGAAATCAATCACTCAATCAAGAAGTAGAAACTATATTAATAGATCAAGCTAAATACAGAAGAAATAAAAAATAGTTACATTTACCCTTCTTTAGATCTTTTCCAAAAGTAATTGGTGCTTAGCGCAGATTCACTCACGCTAAGCGCGACTTAAGTGACTTAAAGGGTGCTCAGATATGGTCGTGTTAAGCCCAGATAATTGGAGCTAAACACGACCCATCTTGGAATGTGCATTTTTGTACCCTCAGTTAGCTACTCTTCTAGTACACTCAGGCTAAGCGCCACCTTCATGGGGATAAGCCCCATCTTCAGAATGTGACCTTTCACTTGAGCTTCAAATTGGGCTTCAATGGGTTTCAATCTCTTGCATCCAAACTACACAAAAGCAACTCAAAACATTATTAACTTAAACCAAAATAATAATTAAAACACAAATTCCTAATGACTCAATAAAACACACTAAACATGGGACAAAAACAACCTCTTAAGTATTAAAAGAGTAATAATCTACCTCAATACACGTCTAAAAGTATGCATGTTGGACATTTATCACTCATAATTTGTGCATGTATTTCATATTGCTAATCATTAATGTCTAAGTTACCATCATGTAGATTATTAAACTAGTGTTGGTGGCAATCAAGAGAGAGTTGTGGTGTAACATAGATTGATGATATTTGACGTGTTTAGAACTTGAGATATTTAAGCTAGAGCAAATTGATACACGTCAACTGTTAAAATTTAATTTCTAAAAAATTACTTTATTAAATTTTTTTTTAACTGACTATGCCTCCATTGCATTTTATTTTTAATCAAAGTAGATAGATAACTACTTGATCAGGGTTTATTTTAGGTTTAGGAATTAAAATACACGATAATTGGAATTTTTAAGGATATGGATTAAGAACACTTAGGGATACAGAATTCATTACCAAGAGTGATCTTTAAGCTACTGTGTTTAAACCCGCAACAATTGGATACAGAAAAACACCACCAAATAATACAGAGCAAGCACCACGCAAAGCAAACACAAGGTATGCGATACAACCAAACAACCAATAAAGGAAGAAGCACAAAGCTTAATCTCTCTTAGGCCCCATTTAGATGACGAAATTGGTCTTTGAATTGAGTCTTAGAATTAGAATTAGACATTTCAATTCTAATTATCATGTTTGATTGTACAATAGATTTAGAATTCTAATTTTGAGTATCAATTCCATAGAATTGAAAAAATAATTCGTTTACACTACTTCCAATTCTTAGCTTGGACCCTTTTTCAACCATTAATTTTTTAGAATATCAAAAGGAAAAAATTTATAAAAATATTTCATACTTTATTTGTTGTTTTCTTACTTTGTCAATCATCGTTGTCTGCCAACGTCTTCTGACCACCATCATTGACAGCGTGCTTTGACAATTGTTGTTGGCGACATGCTCCAACAACCGTCGTCAACGATATGCTCCAGCCACCCTTGTCATTGGCGACGTGCTATAGCCGTTGATAGCATCTTCCGGCAATCATAAAATTCAGTTCAAAATTGCAATTATGTGTATTAAAATTTTTATTTTTCCCAACCTGCTCTCTCTGCAATGACCATTTAGAGGATGTTTGTCATGTTCTGCATGGTTGTCACTGGGCTACCAGATCTTGGATCCGACTAGTGGATTCTAATAATATTGTGGAGTTCTTCTCAATGGATGCCAAAGATTGGTTCTCTGTTAACTTAAGTAAGCATTTCAAGCAATCAAAGAAAGATGGATGGCAAGATGTTTTCCTGGTTACTTGTTAGAGTTTATGGAATTGGACGAATAATGCTATTTTTAAAGAGGGACTTTCCTATCCTCAAAGGCCAACGCAGATCATTCTGAGCCATCTACGCCATATCAGACAGGCTAGGATTGGAGATATCTTCCCGAGGACTCCTCATAGAAGCACCACTGAAAGGGTGCACTGGGAGCCTCCCCACCAGGTTGGATTAAACTTAATACAGACAGAGCTTGAAAGAGCAATCCTAATGTTACTGGGTGTGGTGGCTTGGTGCGGGGAGAGGATGACATTTGGCACAAGGTTTCATCAAGAGGTTGGAGAATTGTAATCCTTTCACTGCTGAATTATGGGGGGTCTTCGAAGGTATTCAATTTGCTTGGATGGAAGGATACAATAAGGTAATTGTAGAGAGCAACTCCGAAATCATTATATCTCGTTTATCTGATAACTCCAAGAAGGGCCATGGGAATAATGAATTCTTCTTGCGCATTGCTTCTTGGAAGGGCAAGGATTGGGAACTGCAATTTTGCCATACTCCTAAAGCAAGTAATTTGTGCGCTGATTGGTTGGCTACTAGGAGTATTTCACAGGATTATGGGTTCAAGATCATTTTTGCCCCTCCTCCTGGCCTAGATCAACTAATTCTTGATTATGTCTCTGGGGATTCTCTACCCCGCGTAGTTTCCTCTAATTGTTAGTTTTCTTTTTGGGCTTCTTACCCCTTTGCTATACCAAAAAAAGAAATTGTGAACTATAATTTAAACTAATCATCCAAACGAACCTTTAGAATAATTCAAGAAAAGTAATCAAAAGTCTCCTTAATAAGCACTAAGTCTTAGCTTCTATAATACAAGATAAGACTCACTCAAATTATATCTCCTAAGAAATTCAAAATACATTCAATAACTATAATTTTCTAGGCACAACTTACTAAAATACGTTGTATAAGAAACAACTCCCTAAATACTAATAGGCATTTGATAAAGAGTGGCCTTAGAGCACTGGTTAAGAAATTAAAATAGAATGTGTTAAACATAAAAGTAACACATTTAAGGTCCGTTTGGATGACATAATTGAAATTATAGTTTATAATTCTATTTTCAATTTTATTTTTGTTAAAATTATAGTTGACAAGAATCGTAATTTTTATGTTTGAGATAATTAAAAAATTAAGACTTTAGAATTGTAATTATAAATTGAACTGAAATTTTATTTTTTGAATAATTTATCAAGAATTTATAAAGATAGAATAAATAAAGTTATATTAATAAAAAATAATTTAAAATTATAAAAAAAAATCAATGGAGCTTACGTTGCTGGATTACAACGGCCACAATGGATGTCAAAATAAAGGATGTCATTGATGATGACAAAGGTGATTGCAGGATGCCAGCACCAGTGATCGGAGAAAGAGCGATGATTTGACCATTGCACAGACGACGATGACAATGATCGGAGATCGTTAGCAGCTAGCATGTTGGAGGCGGTGGACAACTTGGCCTAAGCACGCCTGCAGCGACGTTGCCGGACTATGTCGGTGTTGCAAGCGGTAATGATTGTTAGATAGTTTTTAAATTTTACCTTTTAATTTTCAAAAAATAAAAAATCTAAGTACTTAAAATTGAAATTTTGAAGGTTTAAGTTAAGAATTGAAAGTAATATAAACTAGTTATTTTTCAATTCCATTGAATTGAATTCAGAATTAGAATTCTAATTCATATATACACACCAAACAAAATCATTTGAATTGGGAGGTCTAATTCTAATTCCAAAATTTAATTCTAAACTCAATTCTGTCCACCAAACAAGACTTTAATATCTTAAGAATTTTTTAGTGGGAAATTCTATCTTGGAAAAGTAGTCCTTGTTTCGAGTATTGACAGCTCCGCTGATGTTACGATAAAATATTCAAATGTATCTAGTGTTGACAAAAAGGACATATATATGTGAGGGAAATACCTCTGAAAAATACATATCTGAAAAAGAAAAAAGAAAAAAACAGTCGATCTACCATCACAAACTTAATTGAGATCAACAATTGAATTCAAAGAAGATAACAAAAAGATAATTATGGCTGCTGCTGCTGGAATATACAGGGCTTACATCGGATGAAGGATAGGCAAACGAGGTTGGAAAAAAAAAATTGAAGAACTCAACAGGAAGATCGTTCAAACAGAATTCCGCGACTTCCAAATTTGAAGTAAGGTGCATCTGTATCTATCACCAAATATATGATCACACGTTTGACTTGTGATCTATTTATCTCATACTTGTTTAACTTCTGCTAGTCTATCACGCTAATTAATTAATTAATTATATATATATATATATATATATATTTAACTTATGGTAGTCCGTAGTCTATCATGATATTTATGTACTTGTTTTACTTTTGATTAGGTTAATTAACTTAATTATAAAGTTGTGCATTGTACAATGAATAGTATAAGGCCCACATCAAATCTTATCTTATTCTATCAAATACACCGAAAGAAGCTTAAAGTTGTATAATATTCGGACAATCTATTTTTACTTGAGTTTCATTTTAATGTACTGTGAATTTTTCATTATATAATTTTGTTGTAACATTCTCACAAAGTTTAATTATGGCAACAATTTTTTGAAGGGTTAAATTTTTTTTAATGATGTGAGACGTGCATGCATTATTTTTTAAAATTCTCCATACAAAATAATAAAAATTAAGAAAAAAATGAAAATTATTTTACCTCTAGAGTATGGCCTTACCATTAAATGGCCCTTTCAAGTAATTATCATAAAATAAATGTTTTTTTATTTGAAAAGCGTATTTTAAGTTAATTTTAAGCCACACTTATGGAGTACGAAATAATCTTTCATTACTATGAAATTTTATGAATATAATTTTAATCTAACAGTTTACATATTCATCTTACAAAAAAATATTTATTGGTATAAGATTGATTTTAGTTTACACTAATGTAAATGGATCCTAACACACATATATGTGTGTGCATGTGTCAATTATTTTCTTATGAAAACAAGTTTTTATTAGATAATAGAAATTAATTTTTTTTACAATTTAAATAAATAATATTAAATTAATATGCAAGATCCCTTTAGTTTCCGAAAAAAAAATAATTGTGTTATTGATTTAGCTTACCGTCAATGTCTTATAAGGACTTAATTTAAAATATTTTTAAAATTATGAGTTTATTTATAATTTTTAAATTATAAAGATTTATTTAAAACTTTTAAAAATATGCAAGGATTAATTTAATCAATAGCTATCTATCAATCATTCCTTCGTATTTTTGTACGTAAGTTTTGTATCTGGCATCAAAACCATGATATTGCTAAACAAGAGAGAAAACAACACTAACTTCCTTCGACACTAGCTTCAACTTTATGCACACCATGGGCTAAGCTTACACAGGCTGGACTGAGGCCCATAAACATAAACAAACGACAAAGTATTTGAAGACCCTCAGGAGCATTTGTTAAACTGTGAACCCTGGATCAAAAGTGAAGCTCCAGTTAGCAAAACCTATGCTCCTCGCCAAGCCACCCATCCACGGCCCATTATTAATTGATTATCACGAAATTAACCACCCGTCCAATGATCCAAAGCCTCTCCTTTGACTGGATTCGTCGGCTTTTTAACCAAGTTAGTAATTTACGAAATATATTAGTCAAATATCACATATTATAAATATATTATTCATATGTTATCGTTTTTGACAGCGTGATAATATATATATATATATATATTATTGTTCCACATGTATCACATCAACCGTATTGGAGTGATACATTTGTATTACGCCAACCGCGTTAGAGTAATACATTATATCATGCCACAAGTGTTAGAATGATATACTGTATCACGCCAACCACGTTAGAGTGATACAAGTGTATCACTCCCATGATGTTGCAGTGACCCGCATGGCGTGGTTCACGTGGCAACACTGAGACAAATAGTTAATTGCTAACACATAATGAATAATGATGATCTACTTCCTGAACTACTGTATCATGTTCGTCCAATGCAGCTAAGATAAAGAATCCATGAGGTTTAAATCTAACACCGTATGCTTGATCCACGTGAAACTGTTAACACGTAAAGGTTACGTCATTTGTCCCGACATTACCACATGGGTCACGTCATTTAACTCGGTGTTGCCACATGGGTCACGTCATTTAAATCAGTGTTATCACATAGGTTACGTCATTTGACTCAGCATTGCTACGTGGCCCGCAAAGCAAATGCCAATCACAAAATCTAAAAATTCTTGTTGAGGGTATGGAAGATCCATACTGCTAGTTGAGTTTTGTAAAGAAAGGGGTTCCATAGTCATTGCCTCCTATGCTAAATATGTAGACAGCTCTGGACAGCAATTTCTTGGCTTCCGCATCTCCTAGTCTCTGCCTGAATAGCATGCTAACTTGTGTGAAGTAACTTGCCTGAGTTTTTAGATCTATCACCTAAACAAGGAGTAAGAAAGCTTACACACACACACACACACATATATATATATATGCGATCCAATTTCTATTTGGAGTAAGAAAGTGATACAAAAAATTTACAAATATCGTTGCTAATGAGTGACACATTAAGTGTCACGTGTGTGGTTATATTTAAATAGCCCAAGAGCATCTATAGAGTCCTTCATGGATACATTTTTCAGAAGACAGCTAGAATAAGAAAAACGTACCAGTCCTTGATTAGTTTCAACCAGAGCCCCAGCTCCCGCTGATGCAAAATTCACACCATAGATGTACTGATAATGGTATCCAGGATGCAGGTATGGCGGAATTAGTGGCAACTTTGCATACTCAGCTGCAACAACTCAGCAAACCAAAACCTCATAAAGATATAAAAATAAAATAAAATCATCTCATAAAATCAAATAAAATATTACTTCAAATACGTACTGAAAACATACCAATGTGGGATACTTGAAGAAAGTTTCCCCATATGGAGGAAAGTTTGCCTGTAAAAAAGTGGTGGTGTTGATGTAGTCATTGTTTCCAGCATCAAACCGTGAATCTCCAAATATGAATAGGGCCGTGTGCTTTTGTAGCCCGCAGGCGCAGCTTTGGGAAAGTGAGTGATCAGTGTTAAAAATAAAAGAGCTGAGATAGAAAGCCAATATAGACATAGAGACCCTTAAACTCGCCAGGTTAGAGATTCTAGTTGCCAATTGTTATATAGGCAGTATTGGCCTTGACTGTGGAAATGTTCATTATTAAGATTCATATTTCCCCAATTTGGTATATTATTTGAGATATTTCATTTTCAAATATGAGACTATGAAAGAGCATTCTTTTAAATCATGATTCATGTCGAACCAAAAAAGAAAAAAAAATCACAATTCACGTGTTAG
Organism: Styphnolobium japonicum; assembly: GCA_023212625.1. Lineage (NCBI taxonomy): Eukaryota > Viridiplantae > Streptophyta > Magnoliopsida > Fabales > Fabaceae > Styphnolobium > Styphnolobium japonicum. The sequence continues at coordinate 2,716,529 of JALBWW010000007.1, read as the reverse complement.
ACTGGTAATAAAACCTCTATCCGAGAATGGTTATTTTTTCTCAATTACACGCAAAATGTCTCTGATCCAACTAAATAAGGATATGTTTGGAATAAAAAGTTTGAAAGAAAAAAGAAAAGAAGTGGAAGTAATTTTTTTATTATAGGTAAACATTTCTCTTATTTAAGAATTTTTTTAAATAAGATATTATATGTAACCTTCTAATCATTATTTAATTTTTTTTAAATTTTTTTAATTTAAAAGTAAAAAATTATCATTCACTTCTTTTCTTAGCAAATTCTCCCGATCTAAACATATTCAAAAAGTTTTAGTTGCCAACATCATTAAATTTTACTTTTTGACCGCTGCTAACAAAGTGTCCTTACATGTTATATATTGTTTAAAAAGTAATTAATATTTTTTTATTAATAATATTATTTAATCAGTAATTATTTAAAAAAGACAATATTAAACTTTTTAAATTCTCAAAACATTAATTAGTATTATTATTTTATTTTAATGTCTTAATCAATAACTTCAGTCACTCTTAAAGAAATGCCTTACTTTTTTTCAATGCATTTATTCACTCATTATTAGTCATTCGCATTAATGAGGCATTTGAAATTGGCATCTAATATTTTTATTTTTATTTTCGTTTACAATGACGAACACCAAAGATTAAATTTATGACCCATTTATAATAGCTTGGCTTTTAAAAGTTTTCAAATTAGGTAATGTTGTATCAATAATATTTTATTTGCAAAATTTATTATTTATTATTTATTAAATTTATTTTGAACTTATGTAGTGTCAATTCATTTTTTTTCACAACTTTACGTGTAATTTAATAACTTTGCTCAATTGTTGTCTTTTGTTTTTAATCTCCTTAAAGTGTTATTGATATAATATTAGCATTTCAACTTAGAGCATGCAAATTGATGCACAGAAACTGTTAAAATTTAATTTTTAAAAAAATTAGTTTTATTAAATATTTTGAAACCGACTATGCCTCCATCACATATTATTTTTATTAATTAATCAAGGTAGATTCATAAATTTATTCACAATATTTGAATTGTTGTAGATGAATAGTACAAGCACGAAAGCTCTCATTTTCATTGACAAGTACTCGTTAAATTATTTATGGTTTCTCTAGAGGAAAATTCTATCTCAGCGAATAGCCGATCCCTTTTTTAAGTTATAATTAAGGTTCTAAAAATTGAATTGGTAATTGAACCAGTCAAGAGACTGATTCAAAGTTTAATGGTTCAACCATGATTAAACCGTGGTCGAATCGGAGTATAATAAAATAATTTAAATATATTGATATATATATATTATATACTAATTAAACAAATTAAAAATAAAAAAGCACAAAAAATAAAAAATAATAAAAAATAATTTACAACTTATTTTTGAGAGTCTAAAGTATTAAGTAACATTATTATAACTTATTTTTATTTAAAAAATTCTAATTTCAATTTAAAGAGATATATAATCAATTATACATTCAGTTTTTAAACTTATATACAATATAAGTTTAAGTATTTCATATAAATTTCTTTTTAGATTGGCTTATATTAAATTTTTAAATCAAAATGACATCATTTAAATTAACAAAATTAAAAAAAAAAATAACCAATTGAATCTAATTAGACTGATTTAGATCGACCAGTATATCGATTTTTGACCGATTCATAAAATCTTGACCGATTTATAAAATCTTGACCGATTTATAAAATCTTGACCGATTTTTAAGTTTTTAGGGATGGATCGAACTGGGGACCGATTTCTAATCTAACCTGCCGATCCGATCTGATTTTCTTAACGTTAGTTATGATAGTTCCCGTTACTTTATGATCTTTAAATCTGGTGTTGACAAAAAAAGGCCAGCTGTGAGAGAGATAGCTATGAAAACTACCGATCTGATAAAATTAAAAGGTTATACACAATCTCCCCTTGATTGGATTCAACTAAAGCCCTAGCACCTGCGGAAGCAAAATTGACACCGTCTGCATCAATAATATATTGTTGATAACCAGGATGTAGATCGGGTTGGATTAATGGCAAATTTGCATACATATTCATGATCTTTGTCGCGTTAACTTATACTGATCTCCTCCTACTGTCTCCCCTGCACAACTAGAAACTATTGTGTGGACCACTGCCATACAAAACGGAAGATAAGTAATGAGTACGCTACCACGGATACGACAAGGCGATTACGACAAGAAGCTTGTCGTACCCGTTTCTGACATAGTGCGCTGACCACACGGCCGTACACGTGTCGGACGCCAAAAGCCGATCAAATTCTCCCATTGGTTGAGGGTCTTGTAGAGGAGCGTGTAGGTGATCTTATCGTAGCCCCATTTCCTGATCTGGGTCTTAGAAGACCCCACCTCCTGTCGCACATGGTGAACCAGAGCTTGGTATCGTTGGTGAAGAGCGAGCCGAATCGTTTCGATGTGCACGCGAAGGTGGCGATTTCAGAGCGAGGAAGGAGAGAATGCAAAGCTAAACAAACATCTTCTGGGAAATCGGTGAAGGAAAGTGAACGCCTTTCGTTGTTGTCTGTGAAATTTGGGTCATTCAGATTCGCCATTTTTTGGGTTTGGCTACGATTGTTTGCAACAGATAACGTTGCTGTAGGAACTATTTTTGAGTGAAAAAAAAAAAAAAAGACGCCATGTGCAAAAAAAATGGAAAAAAAAAAAATAGATAGAAATGAAGTAAGGTGTTTGGTAAATTCTTCTAGACAATGGAATGATTCTCTCTAGTCCCAACCTAAGCAAATGGAAGCTACTACTACTAACAACGACCATGGCTGAAAGAAGGTCACCTACGCAAAGTGGCAGAGGAAGACCAAGCCCAACACCTCTGATTCCCACTTTGATCCCAATAATGATTATATAATATAATTTTTTAATTTTTTTTTAATATAACGTGTCTTAGCCGCGTTGTTTTTATATTTTTGAAAATGTGTCTTGTCACAACGTTGTGTTATATTTGTGCTTCCAGTTATTACCAAGCAAGTAGCACTAACATATTTTGAAGAGATATTATTATCTGAATTTGAAAAGTGAAATAATAAATGATTGAATATTTAACTCCATGATTGAATATTTAACTCCTTCAAGCCGATTCTCAACCATATATTCTATCAAATGTTCTATTGTATCCAATGCTAATTATTAAGCTAAAAGCTATAACTATTAATCAAGATATAAATTTTATTTTCTTATTATAAAAGTACATATTATTGCATTTATATGTGTTACAAGTGGGCTTAAAAAATTTCGCAGTACACATGTAGCACACCAGTAGGATAAGTTGTCAAACTTGATGTACACCTATATACAGTGAGTCCATAAAGTAATTGCTTGCTTCCCATAAGACCAACATGCTCTACTGAGTGTGCATTACAATTATATAGCTAGATTGATTACAAAAAATTGAATCAAATTAATCTATAACAAATAATTAAGATTTTGTTGTTGTATAATAAAAGTATCATCATATCAGTTTTCACGTTATCTAAAATAAAGCATCTCTCAAGTGATCATAAGAGCACACCCTTATATTAGCCTCATGCTTTGAGGGAATTAATGAAGAGATCTTATTAAGTCTTCATTAATTAAGGTGGTTTCATAGAAATATTTCTTAATTTAATGCGATTTCCAATAGTCAATTTATATGAAAAACATAATTCATTTTAATAAACAAATATAGAAGTTCAAAAATAAAATTATGCATAAAATTTATTATGGGAAAAATTTCACTTCTCAAGTCTTAACTTTACTTTAAGTATCATTTTCATTCTACAATTATATTGTTTCATTTTTCATCATAAATCTTTTAAAATCTTACTAAATTCATTCTAATCCCTAATTCAAAAAAAAAAAAGATTTCATAATTAAACGTGTCAATTATGCACTTATGTCCCTATAAAATATCATGTCAACAAATTTTATTAATATCTCTAATTAATAATTAAAACAAATTTGGTATATTTTTAGAAAGAAAAAAATGGGAGATAAAAATAAAATAAAATATAGTTATAGGATCAAAATAATATCTAAAATAAAGTTAAGGGTTTAAAAGTATATTTTTGTCTATTTTTTATATAATATATCCTCGGGTTGACCGGGAAGATTGCAAGAGTTGCCATTTCTTCTTGCTTTCATTGTATCATCTTTCTCTATTCGATGAATGTCTTCAGGGGTGTAAAATGAGGGCCAACTTTTCTTGAAGAACTTTCCTGCATCTTTGATTGATTTTTCCATCCTAAGACCGGGAAAGAAAAAACAAAAACGAATTTTGCATCTTCGTATTTTCATATGCTTCTGTGAAAGATAGGTTTCATTCTATATTGAATTTAATGCGTGTTTTTGTGTAATTGACTTTTGTATTATACATATATGGTCAATGAAAGAAAAATGACTCGCATGGAAACAAAATAATCTTCGAACTCCGTTTTCGTATGCATCATCATGTTTTTTTTACATTGGAGGTACAAGGATACAAGAGGGGATAGGTAAATTGGTAGAAGATATAACATCTAACTTCATTATAATTACAATATTAGAAATTGTCATTGGTGCCAAATTAACTACAAATTTGTTGGCTTTGCATCGTCATTTTTATTATCTAGCGAGTGATAAATTCCAGTGTTATGAACGATGAATAGCTCAGAATGGACACAGGTAATGGGTCCTTTCGACAAGTATATAGCAGTTAAAAACCACGGTTAAACTCACTAGGAGAATCCCATGTAAAAGCTATGCAACACAAAATGCCTCATAAATGGCCAAGTTTCGATGAGAAAAATAAAGCGTTTACAAAAGTAAATTTATATGACGAATATATCTGTCAAGAAAAGGGGATCAACCAATGACAGTAAGACCAATTCTAGGTTAAACGAGTTATAGTGTATTACTATTCAGACAATTAAATCAAAAGCATGTATTTGAAGTTATCCAAAATTGAAGCAATTGCAGCCATAGTTGAATTTCTTTTTCCCTCACGGAATTCACAGTAGCTAGTCTTTATAAGCACAAGTTGGTAGGTAATGACAGCATATGGAAGTTGAAGTAAACTAAGATGGCAAGTCTAAGTCTAAGATTCCATTTCTGCTTTCTAATTTTCTGTGCAAGCAATGCCATATTCATCCCAATCTCTTGCCATGGTAAACTATGCCTGCCAGAGAAACATGCTGCCTTATTTGTATTTGGAGATTCATTGTTTGATGTAGGGAACAATAACTATATCAACACTACTACTGGAAATCAGGCAAACTACTCACCATATGGGGAAACATTCTTTAAGTATCCAACTGGTAGATTTTCTGATGGGCGCACGGTTCCAGATTTCATTGGTAAGAATTTCGGTTGTAAGAATATAATTTCAATATCTTGCTGATTCTGTACTAACATTCTGAGATCTTTAATGCAGCTGAGCATGTAAAGTTGCCACTAATCCAACCATATCTATATCCTGGTTATCAACAATATATTGATGGGGCCAATTTTGCTTCAGCAGGAGCTGGGGCTTTAGTTGAAACTCATCCAGGATTGGTATGTTATATTTCGCGTAAATTGGCTTCTTGATGTGCATCAATTTACATTGGACTGAAACTAATAAATAGCCAGAGATTAGAGTATGCTCTTCATGTGGCCGAACTTGTGCTGAAATTAACCTAATCTCATTCCATTTTAAGAAGACAATTTATTTCAATATTGTTTTGCTGACACTTTTTACTAAATGTGATCATAACTTAGAAGTCTAATGTACGTAATATAAATACGATACCTGAGACACTAATGGTATGATTGTCTGCTATTTTCAGGTGAAAGACCTAAAAACTCAACTAAGTTATTTTCAAAAAGTCAGCAAGCTACTGAGGCAGAAACTAGGTGATGCAGAAACCAAGACTTTGCTGGAAAAAGCTGTCTACTTAATAAACATTGGAAGCAATGATTATCTAGGCCCTTTTGCAGAAAACTCTAGTATCATTACTTCGTACTCTCCTGAAAAATATGTAGACTTGGTGATCGGTAATCTGACAACAGTGATTGAAGTATGTAAAAGTTAATTCTACATTTCTACCTTCAAACTTAATGTCTAGTATACTCAACCTTCTACCTTTCCAATTTTTTATTTAATCAGTAACCATAATCTGATTTTTAGGAAATACACAGGGAAGGAGGGAGGAAATTTGGATTTCTTAGCCTGGGGCCTCTAGGTTGTTTTCCAATTTCGAGGGTACTTGTAAAAGGAACCACAGGTTCCTGCCTGGATGAGGTTACAGCACTAGTAAAACAACATAACAGTGTACTTTCTGTGGTCCTTCAAAAGTTAGAGAAACAGCTTGAAGGATTCAAGTATTCATTTACTGATATCTATGATTTAGTGACTGACTTGATGAATTTCCCTACAAAATATGGTAGGTAAATGCATAATTTTAGTAAATGAATCTTTAATTTTTTTTGTATCTCTGTTCTAATCATGGTGCTTTTAATTTGTTGACAGGCTTCAAAGAAGGGAATGTGGTATGCTGTGGCAGTGGCCCTAACAGGGCATATTATAGTTGTGGAGGTAAACGAGCAGTCAAAGAGTACGAGCTGTGCGAGAATCCTAGTGAATATGTGTTCTTTGACTCTGTTCATCCTACTGAAAGGGCTAACGAGCTTATTGCCCAGCTAATGTGGAGTGGGAATCGCAGCTTCAACAGCCCTTACAATCTGAAAACACTATTTGAAGACTAGTTTAAACATATCATGTGCCAAATAAATGGAATTATATGTACTAAAAAATAGAAACTGATAGAATTGTTGTTACACCTTAATTGATTAATGAAAGCATAACCTCAGTATTTTTTATGTATTTTATTGAATGTTGCATGTGTTGAATAAATGATGTTATTCCCTTGCCCCTCCTTAACGGGACAACAGTGAATCATAGTTAATCTAATCAGGCCCTTCTTTCCACATGTGATTGTGAAACCTTTCTTTTTCATAACCAAACGTTTAATTTAATCCACCTTTCAAGTGGTAGTTGCTAACTACAGAGAATAAAATAAGGAACTATTTCAAAAATGTTAAATCTAAGGTTTCCTTTTTGCTTGTTGGTCATTTGTGCAAGAATTTGAATCTCAATCTGCTTCCAAGAAGAAATAGGCAATCTGCCTTGAACATTTTTGGAGATTCTGGATTTGATGCTAGCAACAATAACTACATCAACAATACTGCTTCCAGGTCAACAATTGGCCCATATGGGGAAATATTTTTCAAATGCTCCTCGGGAAGGTGTTCTTATGGATGTGTAGTTCCAGACTTCATAGGTTAGATAACCATGATAGTTGATTTTCTTTAGAATCCTACTTTCATCTCCTTTCAGCATGTTAGAGCTGCTTCTTGCAGCTAAGAATGCATAATTGGATTAGATACAACTTTATTTACATCCCAGTTATCATCATTATACTGATAGAAGAAACTTAACGTCAGTAGGAGGTGGAAGATGTGCATTAAAATTCACCTAAATCTTGAATTAACTAATTATACCGATTCAAAAGTTACTGCTAAATTTAGCATACTAATTCAAATGGAAATCTGTTTATTATTTGATGCAAATGAAAGAGTCCCTTTTTATCTTTATGTGGTATGTTCCGTTTTGGAGTTTGCCAGCAAGTTATTTCATCGAAATCTTTCTAAGGAATTGGATATTGTGTCCGATAAATGACAAATTCCCAGTTTTCTAAGCTGCTATTTTGAACTTTTTCTTTTCAGTCACTGACAGAGATGCTATCCTGTTATATTCCTATCCCATTTAATATTACAGATGTTGATATTCCCTTTTCTCTTAATACTGCTGTAGGAAAGAAATTTGTTTTCCACCTCTCAATTCTACTTTGTTATATTGTTCCTTTCTGGTGGATTAGACTTTCATTAGAACAAAATAGAGATTGCAATAATCCCAAATTGATGCATGTTAAACAGAACTAAAAGTGCAGGTAATATGTGCAGATTCTATATTGTCCAATAGAAGGCGTCACAGGCTACTTACTACATATATTATGAAAAATACGTAGTTCATTCCCTTCCACTTCTCATTTCCTTTAGAGTCTTCTCCTTCCTTGAAACGTTCAAATCAAAACTAAAATTGGTGATATGACACTAATTTATTAGGACCACAACATAGCTGGACAGTAACATATGATGAAGGTAATGCAATGGAATTGCTCATGTACCAAAGAGGAAACACTTTCAAGTCTTAATTTTTGTTGTCTAGTTTAATGATTGCCTTCCGAAATTCTGAAAGTGGGAGAATCATATAATGTCTCTGCTAAGAGTACTTCGCGTACATTAGTGATTGAGGGAGATGAATTACATTAATGTAGCAATTAGATGATGCCTAGAATATCTCCACTACCTTATAAGGAAGTATTTTGTTGATAATCAAAGTTCAAAGAATGCTTTGAGATTGTATGCTCCATCGCCTTTTCCACCCCACATCAATTTTGAGAGCATCCGGTTGACCTTTTCTGTAGGATGACTACCATCAAAGAACACATATTCATCAACGTTATCACACAAAACATACTCTTCTCCTGTTGTCTTATGTCCACAGCTAGGAATTCCTCTGTATGGACCACTGCCACAGCATGCCACTTTCCCTTCCTTGAAACCTTTACAAAAGAATAATAAAGCTATGTATTTTAGAATAAACATGCATACAAAGCAGAAGCAGAGAAGTAATGAGAAGAAGGAAAGGACATACCATATCTTGAAGGATTTTTCATTATTTTACTCAAAAATGTGAAATAATCAGTGATAGCATACTTAAATCCCTCAAGCTGATTCTCAAGCTCCACTAGCATCTTGGAAAGTGCTTTATTGTGTAGTTTTACTACTGCTATAGCTTCTTCAAAGCAGTCACCTGCGGCTCCACCTTTGAGCAACCTCATTGAGGGCGTACAACCCAAAGGCCCAACATTACGAAACCCAAAGTTCCATCCTCCTATCTTGTATATTTCCTACACATCACGTTGTAATGGTAAATTATAACTTAGGGATTAATCTGAAATTAAATTGGATGGATTCTCTTGGACATGGAATGATGGATTTAATTTGTAACATACTTTGATCACGGAAGTCAGGTTGCCAATCACCGTATCAACATAGTCTTCTTGAGAATATGACTGAAGCACGGTGGTGTTTGTTGTGTAAACCGTGTAATCATTGGCACCAATAATTATTAAGTAGATAGATCTAGATATGAGTGTATAAGCTGGTTCATTTCCTAGTTTCTGTCTCAATAGCATGTCAACCTTTTTGAAATATCTAACTTGAGCTTTCAGGTCCAATGCCTGAAAATTGCCACAAAACAGAAATATGTGCAATCTAAATTCTAAACTCAAACTATATATACATGTCATCAAGTGAAAAAATGTTATATCTATTGCTTAAAATGCTTTGATTTATGCATCATTATGAGACCTAATAAACAAGAAATGTGACATACAAATCCTTGATGTGTTCAGCAAGAACACCAGCTCCTGCTGATGCAAAATTTGCTCCATCAGTATATCGATGATAACCAGGATGTAGATATGGTTGTATTAGAGGCGCTGAGAATTGGTCAGTGGATCAGCAAACAGGATGCCAAACTAAAACAAACAGTGACTAAAACAAACATCACTGTAATCTTACCCATTAAGTCTGGGACTACACGTCCATCAGAAAATCTTCCAGACGGGTATTTGAAAAAGTTTTCCCCATATAGCCAATGATTGGCCCGGTAATAATTACTGGTGTTGATGTAGTTATTATTGCCAGCATCAAATCCAGAGTCTCCAAAAATATACAAGGAAGCTTGTCTTTCTTGCAGACATAGGTCTCCTCGGCAGCTATTTGGTAAGCAAAAGCTTACACAAATGACCCAGAAGCAATATTAATGCAACCTTAAATTTGACATGTTAGAATTATTATCAGTATTTAGTGACTGTGATTTAAGAGTAGGATAAATTTAAACCTCTTGGATTGGAATTTAATCTGTAGAAAGCAGGATCATACAAGAAAACTTGATAGCCGTGTATTAGCATTTATTGAAATATTAAATATGACTTTATTAAATCAGTTACTTAAAATTCTACATTTTCTGTTAAAACTACAAAATAAATAAAAAAAATTCTACCTGTTCGTAAGTCTGTGTCATGTCTAGCTTGCTTTTCTAATGGACAAGTGCTTCCTATTGGATGCAAATCAAAGAAACCTTTCAAACTTTTTGTTTCTTTTCTTTGTTCTGTGTTGAAGCTTTCCACCAAGTTGTTTCATTAAAATCTTTCTACTTAGAATATATTGTCTGACAATGACATCTCTTCTAGTTTTCTAAAACCCGGTGTCTTTAAATTTTCTTAGATGGTAGACAATATTCTATCTTGTATTTGTTAGCCATTTAATATTACTGACGCTGACGTTCCCTCTATCAACGCATATGGAGAGTTTTTTTTTTTTTTCAAGGACATCTTATCTAATTGGATGAAAAATTAATTCCTTTTTGGACTATTATTAAATGTAATAAGTAGAGTCCTTCTAAAATTGATGTCTTTCGAAATTGAACCGCTGCCGTTTCTTAAAATTCAAACCGTCACTACTATCGCCAACAGCCAACGTTGGGTTATGGAGAAAAATCCCCCCCCCCCCCCCTTTCCCCTTCTGACATCTTCATATTGTTATTTTTCTTTTACAGCAAATTAGACTTCGGTTAAAACCAATGCGTTTGTAAAAATCTCACATTCTGACATCTTCATATTGTTATTTTTCTTTTACAGCAAATTAGACTTCGGTTAAAACCAATGCGTTTGTAAAAATCTCACATAGAAACAAGTTAAACAGAATGAAGAATGCAGGCCATATATAGAGAAACCATTACGTTTCTTAAAAATTGATCGAAATAAATAGCCAACTAAATAGAGTTTAAGGGCTCGTTTAGATGATCTTTTAAAAAGTAAATATTTGTTTATTATCCTTTATAAAAATAAATGTTATTTTATGTTTGGATATAATATTTATTTATTTTTAATTTTATTGTTGTTTAGATATAAAAATATAAGGGTACTTTTTTAATGGTATAAAATTATTTAAATAAAAAATCGCTCTCATTTCTCACAAACTTAGTCCATAATTAAAAAATAAATTTTAAACTATCTTATCTATTTCTAAGTTGTTTATGTATGTATATAAGAGTGTTAACCTCTCTTTATTTTTATTTTTTTTAAATTCTTCCATCTATTTTTGTTAAAATGCATGTAAGGCCTATTACCGGCTTATATTTTCTCCATACATATTATTAAAAATATTTCAGTATTTCAATCATCCTATTTTGTTTTCACAAGTTAATAAAAGGAAAAAGGAAAAGATGATGAGGTGAGGTGTGGAATATTATGGCAGCAATAAAGACTTACAAGAAAATATGATATTAATAAAGTTTAAAAACATTAAAGATAATAAATGTTATTTTTAAAATTAATCAGAGATATCTCTAAATAGTTGCTCTATATGCCAAAAAAAAAATCTTCTTTCATAAGCTAAAAAATCTAGGTAAACTAAAGACCTTTCAAAACATTTTTTAATGCTTCATGTTTTTTTAAAATGATCATCCAAACATGCTAAAAAATATAAAAAGTACTATTTTTTTTTAAAAAAATCTTTTTATCATAAAAAACTCATCCAAACATGCACTAAGCCAACTGAGAAAATGATATAGCAGGGAATCACATGACAGAGCAAGCAACCACACAAAATGCAAGAAAATAGTGGAGATTTGGTGATGCTAATCACATTTTCCAATTTCTTTTCAGTTTCCTTTCTGATTCATCACAATTCAAAGATTACACAAGCTTTATATAACCATCATTGTAATAAGGGACAGAACAAATTATTGGAGAGAAGGTTGTACGTACATTTTACTCACACAATTAAGATCTCGTGGGCAAATTTTTATCTTTTTGTGGCAAGAAAGGGAAAATAATAAATGAGAAAACAAATTATGAGGCTTGGAAGAGATCTCTGATAGTGTAAGGCCCTAGAGTATAAGAGTTGCTTGTATAGCCCCACATCCGAGCTCCCAATTGTTTGTAAGCACTTTCTGTAAGATGATAAGAATCCCAAAACAAGTATTCATTGCGTTTGTCGCATAATTCAAAGTGCTTCTCCCCTCTTTTTCCTCCACAGCTGTACACTCCTCTGAATGGCCCACTTCCACAGCATGCCGATTTTCCTTCCTTCAAACCTGCATAAAATAAATTACCACAATTTTCCACATATTTGCAATATACATTTTGGTTATTGGAATATACATTTCTCAATGTAATCGTTATATTTTCTCAACTTAATTCGTGAAGGTTTCACAATATTAGATTAAAGCAATTAGAATGAAAGATTAAATATTGAAGAAAATTAAAAATATTCATAGATTCAACTAAAAAGATTAGAAGTAGGGAAACTAAATTGAGAATCAGAAATGTAATTTAATCTTTTAACACTAGAGACTTACCATATTTCAAGGGATGGTTGATCATTTGAGTGAGATCGGCATTAAAATCATAGAGAGAAAATTTAAAGCCCTTTAGCTGCTTCTCCAATTGTATGAGAACCATAGATAGAGCTTGATTATGTAAACTTCCAAGGGATGAAAGTTCTTGCAAGCAACTACCATTCCCTTCTGACTGAATTATTCTGGTGCCTGGAAGACAACCCAAGGGTACCAAGTTAATGAACACAAATTTTCTAGCCCCTCCCATATATATTTCCTGCAAAGACCATGATAAATTAATCAGAACCATGCATGCATGTGACATGGTAAACTTACCCAACTATATATACATAGTAAAGAAAAAATAACTATAATAATAATGGCATTCTCAACGTGTTAGATAGTCTTGTCTTGAATTTCCATTTAAAGGTGCTGATGGAAATTTTCTTCAAAGTTTTGCTTAATATATTAGAGTAGACGGCAATATGTAGTTGCTTTTCACTTGAACATGTTTACTAAATATTTATACATAACCCTATTATTTTTCTGTACTTTCCTGTCTCCTGTGTTTAAATCTTTGGGGAACACGTTAAGTTGTACGGAAATTTCCCGCAGCTAAACTCGTCCTTAAAAACAAGATAAACACATAATTGAATTCCCCCAAAATAGCATTCAACTTTATACATTACAAACTATTGTCAAGTAACCCTATTCATTAAGTTAGACAAACACTTAGTTTTACTTTATTTTATTTTTCCACAATAGCATCCAGTGTCATATATAAAATGCAAATTATTTTGAAGTAACCCAATCTTTACTATTGAACTCTTAGATATATATTGATTGACATACAAGATTTGTTTTAAAATAAGATAGTATTATTGTATAAGAAACGAGAAGTATCGTACTATACGTCACATTTATGGCCAAAATGAGATAAAAGATATAACATATTCATAGTTCTTCCAAAATTTATGGTTAAATTTTATAGTTGTTACTTTGGCTGAATCATAAATAGCATATTCCTTTTTGGGTCACACGACACACGTAGAGATACAAATAATGGAAGACTTGTACCTTGATAATGGAAGTCAAGTTACCAACCACCATGCCAACATATTCTGAATGAGAGTAAGAGTTAAGAACATTAGAATCAGTCAAGAATGGGCTAAGGTAATCGTTAGATCCGATGCTAAACATGTAGACAGCTCTTGACAACAAGACTTTAGCGTCAGATCGACCTAACTTGTGCCTCAACCAACTCGCAACTTTCTTGAAGTTTCTTGCTTGTGTTTTGAGGGGTATTACCTGGAAATTTGATATGACAAAACAATCATACTTGAGGGCACTGCACTGCTAGTTCTTACTTGCCTAGTCCATTTCAATAAAAACTCGGTTAACAAAATAGAGGGGGAAGAAAAGTACATCCTCTTGAGTAAGATGAACTAAGCCTTCCTCCCTCCCTCCATTGTTGTACTGGCTATGAAATAGAGACATCTAAGGTTATAAATTATTGTAATCTCGTTAACTATGTTTGAGAACAAAAAGAAAAGGAAATAGAATGAGATAAAGACTACAATTTTCTCCGTCTTGTTTGTATGTCATATAAATGGAGAAAATAATAAAATAGTAAATAAGACAATATCAAATTTCATTTCTAATTATTGTCATTCATCTCAAATTTATTTCTCTTCTTGTACTCTAATTCATTTATAATTTTCAGTCCTCTTTTTCTTCTAAACAAAAGCCAGTGATATATAAATTAAATTTTCAAAACCTTTAGCAAAATTGGTATATAATTAGGACCATTATTTTTTTAAAAAAATCTATTGATAAATATTTACCATAAAAAGAAAATAGTTACATCTTTTTATATATATATAGAATCCTTATATATATTTTTTTACACAAAATCACCACATTTTATCTTTTTTATATTCATTTTTTTCTCATGAACCTTTTTTAATTGTCCCTATTTTATTTCCCAATTCCTATTAATTACTTTGGTTGGTGCCTGCGTGCTTTAAACTCTTACTGATCCCGACCTTATATAGTCAGTATCATGGGTCCATAGACTTCTGTCTTCTGAGTGTAAAATAGTAAATGAACATGTACTATACTAGCTTTTGTTTGAATCATACTTTTACTTGATGTTTGACATATCACCACATGCACTCTGAGAAACTTGTGGACAAAAACATTAGGTGCATCCTATCTACTAAAATAAAGCTTTGCATATTCAATTAAGCTAACCATAGTGCCCTCCCAATGTGAACGTGGGAAGCTAGCTATGCAGCCTATGCTTTTTGACATGCATATAATCCATTAATTACTAACTTTTTCACCACAATAGTTGCAAATCTTATTCAAAAGTGCCATTAACCAAAGCAAATAAAGCACTAATGTGAATGAAATAGACTTACCGACCCTTCAAAAGTTCCAACAAGAGCACCTGCTCCACCAGACGCAAAATTCACTCCACTGTAATATTGGGTATTGCCCGGTTGTAGAAATGGTTGAATCAATGGCAGATTTGCATATTCAGCTAGAAAAGAAGAGCATGCATGAAAAAAACAGATAAACAAGAAGCTTACTTAATCGGGAGACAGAATATATGTTAGTTAAACCAAATTGGATTTGTACAAGCAAGAAGACATCAACCATGAGATCTGCAAATCTTACCAATAAAATCTGATACCAACCGGCCATCGGAGAATCTCCCCGTCGGGAACTTGAAGTAGGTTTCCCCATAAGGCCAGAAATTGGCTTGGTCAAGGGTTGTGGTGTTGATGTAATTGTTATTGCCTGCATCTAAGAAAGAATCGCCAAAGATGAAGAAGGCAACGCGCTTGCTGCTTGTATGATTGGTCTTGCTTCCGTGGGTCTGAGAGACAAGTGCTAGAAAGAACACAAGGAAGAGAGAGCCTCCTAGATTTTCCATGATGAACTTCATCATCATAAAAAAAAAATCTACTTCTATCTCATAATTCATTTAAGTCACAGCTGACCCGTATAAGTAATGACTTTGTTTCTATACGTGAGGACAATAATATGGTTATTTTGAACTAGTCTCAACGCAATTTGATTCGTAGAAATGTTACTTGATTCAATATATTATAATAATAATGTGATCAAAAACGGAGACATGGACTTAAAGAATATGAATTTCCTACTAGTTGATCCCATTAGCTGATATTTGTTCATTAGTCTAATCACTTTAGACTGAAAACTGATATATTGGTTGAATTTGGAGTATGCAATGGCTTTACAATGGCCGACACCATATTACAAATCTGCCTAAATGCTTGCTATTAAGTATTTACAATAATTTGAAAAAGAAAACAAGGCAAATGAGATTTCGGCTAAAAACAGGGAAAGTTCTGATATTTTGATAAGTTTGAAGTCCACCCAGTGTACCCACCATTAGCAGTGATTCGAGGTCTGTATCATAGCTGCTTGAATCATTGAAAATTGAATCTTTTTTGTTAGATGGGGACGGTCCTAAAATGTTTTATGCTATTCTCATGTTAGCTAAGCTATTCCTACCTTCAACTTTTGTTTGATGAGAGGCTCAACCCATCTCGGCATGTCATTTTCCTAGAATTTTGACAAACATTTTAAGTGAAGAACGTGGCGCCACCTTGTTGGACTCAAACTCTTCACGATTGTGAACTATCCTTTTAAGAAAACCATTAGTGCAACATGTGAGATATACAATGAAATAACTTGACTAAGTTCACACTAATGTGAGATAGTGGGAAGATAATAGTAGCAGGTTTTGCCTCATTAATTATTCAAAAGCAACATTTTGTTTTCTTTTAATGGAGTTGTTATGATATTTTTTAGATTTGTTATTTAGGGCGAGTTCTCAAGCATTTGTTGATGATTAGTTTTATAATAATGATTGAAAATCTATTAAATATAATCAACAAATAATGAATGTTTAACAATTTATCATGTTTAGCGGTACTAAGAAAAAAAAAATACTTTCAAAATTTTCATTTTCAGGGTAACTAAAGGTTTTAAAGGCAACAAAAGGTGATTCGCAAAAAAAAATTGAATTCAGATGGCATTAGAAATTATTTACTAACATATAAAATGTTTTTGGCATGATTCAAATCTCCAAACGACAACTTTATTACTCAAATTTTTGTTTATATATATTTTTTCACTTGAAAGTCTAAACTTTTAGAAATTCTTTAATCCAGTTGTCTAAGTACACGTTCACATGAAACCTGTTACGCTTAAAGCCTGTACAACAGAAGCGATATGAAGAACCAAAACCTCCATCACTTGATCGAAGTCTAACGTTTGAATCTCACTCATAACGTTATCGTGGCATATTTATATTTTAGATAATTTCTTGGTAATAGCACCTTGTAAATTAATTCTAGCCATAAGTGTCACATGATATATATATATATATATATATATATATATATATATATATATATATATAGGTCTAATAAGACCTAGTGCATGATTGACTTAACTTTTTTATACATCAAAAAAGTTTATAATCAAAATACCTAAAAGAAAAATTTTGAAAAGAAAAGAAAAAGTTGTTTTTGAGTATAAAGTAATCAAAACCAAATATTGACGAGTGGTAATAAAGAAGGATTCAATTTTTTTGTCCTATCTTTCTATTTATAATCATATGATTGGAGATAGAAAATAAAAGATAAAGGATTATAGAGAAAGATGGAAGACAAAAGACTTGAATTCATAAATTTTTAATAAAGCATAATAATCTTACTTGCTCAAAGTAGTGGCATAACCTAATTATTTCCCATCTATTATAGCAAAAAATAATTCCAGTAACATGAAAAACTATAAATGTATAAGTTTATCTTATATATGGATGAAATATAAAAAATAATTTTTTGAGTAAATTGTTCTTTCTCGATTTAATTTTTTAATGTGTTATTTAAACTTAAGTTGTAAATGTAGGGTGAAGTTTGGATAATTGTCTTAAATTTAATTCATTGTAAAAAAACTTCAAATATTTATTTTTTATGGAAAAAGTTCTATTATTAGCTAGTGTCATACTGATACAAATCAAAGTCTGATACA
This sequence comes from Styphnolobium japonicum, assembly GCA_023212625.1. Lineage (NCBI taxonomy): Eukaryota > Viridiplantae > Streptophyta > Magnoliopsida > Fabales > Fabaceae > Styphnolobium > Styphnolobium japonicum. The sequence goes on along the minus strand of JALBWW010000007.1, from coordinate 2,698,946 downwards.
ATTAGAAAAAGAAAGTAGTAAAAATATCATTGCTGAGTGACTAATTTCCCCATTCCTTATATATAATTAACACTAAGTCCTCACATATTTATATGCAACCAAGTGAAAATTACACACATCACCCGATATTTGTATACATAGTCACACACTCTACTTATGTTTGAGTTATTTAGATTTATGAATATCACATTTTCAATACTTCAGTCCCATATAGTAGAGTACTATTTGGAGATATTAAAAATTGTACCAATAAATTAAAGAATAATTTGCATAAATCAAAACATAATAGTATGTTTCTATAAATGTAATGTTATTTTCTTTTATATCATTTTTTAGATTTTTTTTTTTTGCATAAAGATTGGGTTATGTATAAAATTTGCACACATAATAAATTTCTTGTACAGGAATTAGACCAATTTCAATATTAGGATTGGAATGATTTAAAAAAAGTATATATATAAATAATTGGAAAGATTTAAAAAAGTATATAAAAAAATTGAAAGTCAAACCATCCAAAGTCAGATGGAGTTAATAAGTTATACTTGTGCAAGAATAATGTAAATAGCATTACTTTTGAAACTACACTAATAAATTTGGAGGGGAAATGCATAATTGACCTTTTTGTGTATCTATTGAAAATTTGAAAGTGTAAACTTGCAAAGAAAAGAATGAGAGAATAAAAATATTTGAGGAAGTCAATTTTAATATTATTCATAAAATAAAGTGCTCATAAATATGCTTACAAACCTAAATGATAAATCATAAAAATTCTAAATTACATCAGATTTATTTGGATAATATCTAACAAACTGAAAATTGAAAATAAAATATAAGATTTGAAGTATTAACAATAACTCTATCTAAAACTTATTCAAAAACTCAAATTTCAAATAAGACAAAATCTCATAAATCTAACACTCCTCTTTGAAATTTGCCATGGGCATGCCAAGTTTTAGCTTCAAGAACTCTAATCTTGATTTTGGAAGCGCTTTAATCATTATATCAACCATTTGCACATCAGTTTTCTGGCCTAAATCACTGTCAACATAGTCATTTAGCTTAACTCCTCCTGTCTTTGAATACCAAGTGCCAAGATTTGTCATCAATACATCTTGCATGAACTTCAATGACTTTAAGTTGATATGACCAAATCTTTTATCTCAAATAGCATTCTCATCAATCTTGGTAGTAAAATAATGATTTTCAACTAAATCAAACTTCAAATAAAAGCTTTTTTTATCATTTCAATTTTTGCTATCTCTGTTCCATGTTCATTAATAATAAAGCAATAGTTTTCTTTAAAAAAATTTGCATATCCATTTCTTAGCATTTGTACAATACTAAGAAGATTTAGATCTACTTTTAGAATGTAAAGAACATCATTGACAATCGTCATATCTTTCTTGGTTTTTACCACAATTGTCATTTTTCCTTTGGCTTACACAATTTCACCATTTCTCAACTTAGTTTTGGTTGAAATGATCAATCAATTGATGTAAAAAATGATAGACATTTAGTCATGTGGCTGGTGCAGCCACTATCCATGAGTCATGTATTCAATTAATGTGAATTAAGTGCTTGTGATGCCATAAATAAATGTTCTTCATTATTATTGTTTTCTTCAATCACATTTACCTGTTGATCTAGTTGCTGCTAAAACTGTTTTTTCTTAATTCTACAATACTTTTCATTGTGGCCTAGTTTATTGCAAAAATCATAGCAAAAAAGAAGTTTATCTTTATTATAACAATCTTCCTCAGCATGATTGGTTCTTTGACAATAAGAACAAGGTAAAAAATTACCCTTTCTTGAAGAACCATCAGTCTTTCCTTTGTTGTTATTGAAAGACTATGAATTTTCAGAATGTCTTTCCCTTTTGTTTTGCTTGGTAGACACCTTCAATAGCTTCATCATCTCTCATTGAGACCCTCTGCTCCTGTGCATGAAGCTTGCTGGTTAGCTCTGTAATTGTAAGACTTTGCAAATCGCAAGACTCTTCAATTGCAGAAATCTTGGCTTCAAACTTTTAAGGAACTGAAACCATGATCTTTTCTACAACCTTTTGATCTGTAAATGCCTCACCAAGAAGGCGCATTTGATTTACAATACCCATTAACTTGCCAAAATAATCTTTGACGGATTTGTTATCCTTCATCTTCATCAATTTAAAATCTCTTTTCAATGTGAGGAGCCTAACAGATTTGACCATGTCACTGCCCTCAAATTCATCTTGGATCTTGTCTCATACCTGTTTAGGTGTTTCCAATTCCATGATTTTGGTAAAAATATGATTTGCAAGTCCTTAATGTAGGCAAGTAATGGCTTTGTCTTTCTTGAGTTTCTCTTCCTCATGAGCTTTCATCTGAGCAACAATAAGATTCTTTCTCAATGGTGGTGGATCAACTTCAGATATCGCAACGTTCTATAAACATTGAGACTTTAAATAAAACTTAATCTTGACAACCTAAATGTGATAGTTTTCACCATGAAACATTGTAATTGTAGATGAAGAATTGCTGGAAGTAGATATATTTGTACCACAACTGTCTAAAAAAATTGTACTCAACCTCATTGTGTTTAGCACTAAATCTCAGCGTGTTTAGCCCTCAAAACATAAGAATTTTTCCTCACAACTCGAAAGAAAAATGGCTCTTGATACCACTGTTGGAAATTTGAAAGTATAAACTTGCATAGAAAATAATAAGAGAATACAAATATTAGAGAAAGTAAATTTCAATATTATTCATAAAAGAAAGTACTCATAAATAGGCTTACAAACCCAAAGGATAAATCTTAAAAATTCTAAACTACATCAAATTTATTTGGATAACATCCAACAAACTGAAAATTGAAAATAAAAGATAAGATTTAAAATAGTAACAATAACTCTATCTAAAACTTATTCAAAAACTCAAAATTTAAATAAGGTCAAATCTCATAAATTTAACAAATGATAGCTCTTTCATCATTTACCCAAAAAAAAAATATGGCAGCTCTTTCCTCGAATAATGACAAGCATTTTCAGGCGTTTGTGTGAATTATGTGATTCTTTGGTCTTGTCATCCTTTCTATAGTCCTTTGTCTAGTTGTCTTCACTTCTTTGCCTCAAAAGTATACCGATCTCTGTGTGTGGTCCTACGACTGCCGAGAGGAGGAGCAAGAGCTAGCGCATCCGCGATGGCACCACATAGACAGACACGGACAATCAATCAAGTAAGAATTAATTATACAAATGAGCTTTTCGACTAACACAACAGATGCACTTGCCGAATAATGCGAATGCAGAATATCTTTGTAGTCTAAGGCCTTGATTTTCTATTAAAGTAAGCTTATAGCAGTCAAAAGAAAAAGGGCCAAGAGTCTACATGTTACTTTTTTAGCTTTAAAAGTTCGTGTACAAGGAAAATATAACACTACTAAGTCCGTCCTTTTTCGGTATCTCAAATGGGATTGTAAGCTCCCAACTCCCAAGTTTCAGCGAAGATATCATTCCTCACAGAAAACGCCAAGAACTAGAAAACAAGTAAGCCAAAAGCACAGGTGTGGAGAGCTGTTTACACAGTGAGATGGATTTGACACAAAGTTCCTAGAGACTTCTCTTCGTACCCAAATATTCAGCGTTGTGTGGCTTTGCCATCCATTATATGTAGAAAGCTGGAGCGCATTTCATAGAGATGTTTGGATCGTTGTTCGCCTAAAAGAAATTTATAGTTATGGCTTTTAATATTACTTATCAATCATAAAAATTACAAAGAGAAGAAATAATTGGGGAATTTCAACAAATTAATATCTACCAAGCCACTCTTAATGATTTTGGCATTGTAAACTTTATTTGTGAAATCAAGCTGGCTCTCTTAAATTAAAAGTCATATATCACAATCTAGTGCAGCCCACAATAATAGAATCAAATCAGTTTATGCAGAAGAAAGCTGCTGCCGGAGTGCTTATAACTCAGTGATTATTAAGGTGAATGATTACGGGAATGTAAATAAAAATAATAAGCTTAATTCCACCAAAGAAATAATAATAAGCTTATGTAGTGGTAATAACTTCTAATATAAAAAATAAGAAATAAGATGGGATTTCTGTCTGACCAAATATGTGGCGTAATTATTTTCTTCCCATTTCAAATTGTCAGGCTTCCACCATGGAGCCACATCAACAGCGAGATCAATAAAGCTCCCAATAGACCAATGGGTACCTTGATTTTAAGCACTAAGTACACTAATTCAGAAATTTTAAGAAATTTGATTTGCAATCTTATTCAAAACAGGCAAGGTAAAATTTGTGAGAAGAAAATAAATACTCCCTTTGTTATAACCCAAAATTTAATGAATCCAAAAAGGGGGGAGGGGAATACAGAGAGGAAATGCACCCCTAACCTTTATCTCAAATAGGTTTAGATGAAGTACCCACAAGTGGGCTCTAGCATCTCCTATGATTTTCATCTGTGCCGTCTTTTGCCTTGAATTGACACTCACTTCATCACTGTGAGGAGGTTGAAAGAACCAAGGAATCCGAATACTCAGAGTCAAGACCATGACGGCTTCCCTCCCATTATACCCCAAAATCAGCAAAAGAAGCCAATTACAACATAAGATCAGTAAAGCAAAAGTAACATTACATATGAGCGGAATTTTGAACTGATCCTTGAGGGTAGATTTTATTGGCTTTGTAATAATAAAGTTACAAAATATGCTGAACGTCACTCCCAAATCACCATTGGAGGCAAAAAATATTCTCTAAACGCTAACATGGTAACCTTCAAACAAGAATTACCTTTTAGTGCAAACATGATTCTAATACTCCAAATGTATTATTGCTTTTATGGTGAAAAAAATTCATTTATTGGTTTATGTGTATATTGATAAAAATACTCTTATAATTTAATTTTATATTATTATTTTAATAATATTTAAATAAATATACCCTAATAATTTTTTAAAATATTATTATAGTTATACTTAAAGTAATTTTAGTTTATAATACCCCCAACAAACTTAACTTTTAAAAGAATTTTTTTGCCATCAATTTATTTATAATTAATCTTTTTAACATTTATTTATTAACAATCTAACTCAAAAATACTCATATCTTTTTTGGTAATACATATTTAAAAGTGATTTTTATCAACATCATCTAAACAAAATCATTTCACTCAAACTCACTTTTGATTAAAATCAAGTTTACAAAATCAAGTTCATATGAAATAAAGTTTACAAAATTTAATCCAAATATACACTAACAATAACGTTTTTAAAACAACTTATCATTTAAGTTATTTTTAGCTTGGTTTCTTAAGCGATTTCAACTTATGACAATAAGTTATAACCAACTTATTAATGCCTGATAAGCCCATTTCCTAAGCTCGTCCAAGTTCCAACCAAGCTTATGCCGAAGATCAGCTTATCCAACCAGGGCAATTAGTTAAATAAGTTTATCCAATCAAGGATAGATAAGCCCATTTCCTAAGCTCACTCAACCACAATATTATAACATAACTGTCTCGTTACATTTCAATCAGCAGTCAGGTTTATAATCGCATCCAATGGATAAAATTTATTTGAGACTTTTTTTTTAACACAGCCAAGATTTTTAGGTGAACTTAATCACTCTTTTCATTATATTTTATTTGCAGTAATTATAATAATACTTTAACTTTCTCTGTAACTTCTCATAAATTGTATAAATTCAACACCTATCTCACATAGTATCTGTAACAATCATTTTCTTTATTTATATAACTACAATGTTTTTCCTACCTTTTGGGCAAGAAAATCTCTGATATGGGTAGGCATGAGTAGTAGATATTTCACGTCATTACAACATCAATGTTTTTTCAAGTCTAGACATACACGCAATGATGTCTTGAATACGAGCACGTTCAAACTCTAGTTTGATAAACTTTTCCATCTTCTTCATCAAACCAGCAAATCCTTAGCCGCCCATGACAGAAATTATTGAACTCAGAGAAGACCAACTCATCACCTCTCTCAAATTCCTTTTCATTCCTATTAAGAGTCAATGTATTAGACTTAGCTATCCATAGATAGCACTAACGATAAGGGCAAACCACATATATATGGCCCCCTCCCAGAAAACGAAAGAAAATAAAAAACACAACTTGGAAACATATATGTGTAGTGGATCTATGTGGGGTACCCAACTGCTGCTGCTGACCCTTGTGACCTGACACGTAAGGCAATCACGAGAGTCTCTCCCATTGTTTTTTGTTCATATTCTCAGTTCAAATGCTGCACATGAAGATGATCCATCTCCCAAAGCACTGTAGGTTTTGTGATCCCCAAACACCATCGAGTTGTATGTATCAAACTCTCCTCACCCGACCTAAATTTCGTGAGCGAGGACACTTTCCATTCTTGACGTAATCTTGGAGTCTACAAGGTGGTAGGCGAATTTGATTAGTTTCCCATGACCATGTCACATGCATCTGTAGGCCAAGTTTATGGCTCCCACATGACGGGGTAATATCATACAAAGCTGCATTGGTAATTTCCCATAATAATAGCCCAATAAAGAATGGGTGATTTTACCATTAGGTTGTGCACCCTTTTATTTATGTTCCCCTTCCTTTGCCTTTTACATTTTTCTCTTTTTATTGGTAATATACCTTATTTTTTCTATTGGCAGTGACATGCTTGGACTTAATCATACGTACTCCCCGTAGAGAATTCAACCTTAAAAATTTCTCAATGCTACTAATAGTTAGTGCACATCACCAGCAGCAGAAATTACAAAAGCAATCTAGGCTTATACTTGGACTGGGGAATAAGAAAATAGAAGGAAGGATTTTTTTTGGGACTAAAAAGGAAAGATTATTTATTCTCTCCCTTGTTTGAGATTTTTTTTAACCAAAAATAAAAGGAAAGGGATAATAATTATCTTCCCAAATCCTCACAAACTTCAGTTTTTTTTAGCTTGCCCAAAGTGGATTGTTTAATATTAATTTCCTTTGCAGTACATTTACTTTTAAAACATGAGGAATGAGCTTTAAACTCTCCAACAAAGCCAAATAATGCAACTTAGAACATTAGGGTTGAAAAAAATCAGTTTTCAACTTTACTATCCTTAAATCGGTAAAAACAACACCACAGGGCGCTCTACTAAAGATGTTGGGCGAGAAGTCTCCAAACCATAAAGCAAAATGCAATTCGGTGCAATACGAAATCATCCACCAAACAAGGGTGAAAACTGATAGCTTCATAATCGAATGACCATAATGAAAACAAGGAAGTTAACAATTATCAGTAGTCAAGACTGTACCACTGATCATATATAATCCTTATGAACATCGAACTGAAAATCCCCAAAATTAAGGTCTTTGACAAGACAAAGGGCACCTAAATCCCTATATAGTCCTATACTGCATTAGCCACAAGACAATAAACTCCACACATGCTTAAGCGGGTGTTACTTTTTCTAACTCCACCAACACGGACGGCCACCATTCCTGAAAGCAATACACAATGGAAAAGCACATTCTACTTTCAGAAACATGCAGGTGTGCTTCCAACAAGAGGTCTACAGAAACAAAATTAAAGAACACAAAAGGAGAATGAAAATTACTAACTTGTAGCTTTATTTACATGAACGGGGAGACCAAGAGAAAGTTGCTCAGAAAACTCCGCCTGCCACAGAAGGCAGGTCATCAAAGCTCCAAAGGTTCATTGGGTTTCCACCATCCTGAGTTGTGTCTCCATTGAGCAAGGATTCCAATGAAGCATCATCCCAGCTCCCATCAAGGTAAGGGGTCTGAAAGAACTTCAGCTGGGATTCAATATCTGCAAGCTCCTCAGATAGTGTCTTTGCAGAAGCATCTTGCATAGACACCACATCCTGAGAGTTGGACTGCAGGTTTATCTCCTGATTAGCACCCTGCACAAATTGAGATTCACCTTCCAAAGGAGCAGAAAGCATGGATGAGATCTCAGGAGTCTTTGGGCCCTGTTCACCCCATCCAAGATCAGAATAATCAAATGAATTACTCGCCTGATCCGAACTGAAATATGTGGTAACATCATCAGATGCAGTAAGGGGTGTGAGCCCAAGTCCATTTCCAGGGAAGGGGTGCATGTTAGCATACTGGTTAACCACTGGTTTCTGTTCCACCTGACCCATAGAACAGTAGTAGTCCTCCAGATTGTCAGCAAAATCGAACTTCTGGTTCACATTGGGCTGAACAGAATTCAGATTTTCCTTTGATAGCTGCTCCTCTGGATTTGACTTAAAACGTTTTGGGGAAGCACCTGGAGCCTCATCAGGGAAATTCACCTTGGCTTTCTTGCCACGGATCCTCCTTGCTTCAGCATCATAAGCTCTTGCAGCTTCTTCAGCAGTGCTGAAGGTTCCAAGCCAGACACGAACCCCCTTTCTTGGGTCCCGGATCTCAGCTGCCCATTTTCCCCATGGACGCTGACGGATTCCCCTATACTGATTCTTTCTCTTTCTATTAGCAGACTTCTCAGATGGCCCATTTAATTCCACAGATTTTACAGCTGTAGATCCTTCCATATAATTGGAAAAGAATATAAATAGCAGGGCAAGCAAGGACAATAGACATGCAGTATCATTAAAAGGAATAATATCATATGAGAAACACATACATACAAAGACACAAAGACCGGCACCCATTTTCCCATTACTTCCAAAAATCATTCAAGGATATTAGAGAACCCCACAAGGTAAAAGAAATCAGCAACAATCATGAGTAAAAGAACTAATAATGACATAATTAACAAAGTTTATGTGTCATTTAGTTCGGTAACTGCAATAGGGATGGTTGCCATCAAATTATCTATACAATAACAAAAGGGCAGTTGCAGTTACGTGTTATTAAGAAACATGCACAGCTTGTAATAACAATATAACAGCATGATGAAATTAACATCAATTATTTCAATTTCAATTTTGTGGATTATTAATTAGTGAGCAATCTAAAGCAGGCAACATTATTTGGCCCATCACACCTCATTATCAGGAAACTATGACATACTAGACTAATATCCAAAACTGAATCAAAAGAACTAGCAATATTCAATGTAATATCAAATTTGGAATGACTAATGATCATTTAATGGAACAGATAAAAGTAATATTATGATCCTCAAATGTTGAAGTTTCAGATCAATAATACAGAGACTTTTCCCATTAGATCAGATTTATACAGTCAATTAAAACATAATTTTCTCCATAGTATGTGAATTTGTAATAACCATCAAAAGCAACTCCAACTAGGTCAACCACATGCCAGCTCGCATATGTGCTCAGGGAGGCAAAATTGAATTTAAAGCACAATTTTCAAATAACACAAAATCAATCCCAAAATACTTGCAAATGAATCACTATACTCATGTAGTGAATGATCATTGAACTATGCATAAAACACCCAGCCAAAGCCATGGGAAGGAAGATTGTTTCCCTCATTTTTTATCAACCACGAGCAATGAGGCCAAATCGATCATTAACCCTACCTAAAAGTTAAAAACTTAAAAAAAAAAAAAGAACTTGAACCTCGTTAACTGGAAGGGAAAAATTCAAAATTCACCGAACTAACAAAATTAACACCAAGAACCCTCAAAGAAAATTTAAAGAATTAAAACACCAAGAACCCTCGAAGAAATTTTAAAGAATTAAAGGTTACAATTTTGTTTAAGATGATTAAACAAGCAAATGAACCAACGTCAATTGGATCTACAAAACCATCCCAATACTATCACTCTAAAATGAATCGTAGTACTCCCAAGAGCGCATGCACAGTGCAGAAACACCCAGCCAAAAGAAAAAAAAATAAAAAAGGATTGTTCCCCTCATTTCATTTTTTTATCAACCAGAAATATAAATTATTCTGAGGAGAACACAAAATATTCAACAAAGCAAAATCTTTTCTTCAAGAAGGTGACAAGATCTAGCTGTGCAGCTAATTATCAACTCCATAAACAAAAATCACAAATAATTTTAATTTTAATTTTAACGACCCAGAAAACCATATACCACAGATAAATAAAACTTACTTCAATCGGACTCTTTTTTTCTTTTTAATGACAGTCCCAAATTTTCATAAAAACACAAAAATTAGTTTTTTAAAAAAAGAAGGAAAGCCCCCCCCCCCTCCCCCGGGGGGGAGAGATTAAAAATCATCATCTTCCATCAACCAACAAATAAATGATACCTGAAGCATCAAACGAACAAATGCATGTGAAAATTCAAAAAAGAAATTCCACCCGAGAGAGGAAAAAAAAGAAAACACAGGCAAAGACATGCAACATCTAACATCTGCATAGACAAAACTCGAAGGATGATTTATGATCAGAAATAGTTACCACGAGAGAGGGACTTGGAAGGCTTGGAGGGCTTGGTGGCAGCAAAACCAAAGGCCTTGACATCGACCAGCAAATCATCATCCTCGTCAGAGTCATCCTTGAATTCCTGGAAATCAGCCTCGAAATCATCGTCCAACAGGACCACCTCGGACCTCCGGGGCTTCGAGAAGTGCTTCCCTGAACTGCGTTTCCTCAAATCAGGCCACAGTATATCGGCAGTCACACGACGGGACCTCCCCACCGCCGCCGCCGGAATGAAGTCGGAGATAATAGCTCCTCCACACATACTGATCAGATCTTGTGTTCAACAAAGCTGAGAAGATTTTTGAGGAAAAGGTTGAAACTTTCTTATACTCAATGGTAAAATCTAAGAAAAACCAAAGCTTTTGGTTCAATGGAAATGAGAGGGATTGTTTTTTTTCTTCAAGGTTTTATATGATTTTTGAGTTTGGCGAGATGAGAAGTTTATATATACATATTTTACTGGGGTGGGTAAAAGGGAAAAGTTGAGGAGCTGGTGTTACTGTTATGCCCTTTGTTCAGGTAGGGATTTACCATGACAATGGTAACTGGTGAATTTGCATTTGTTTGGAAGGAAGCTTCAGGTTTACCGAAATGGTCTGCTGGTTGCATCACACGCATGGAGCACACGTGCGTGAGAGTTTTCATTTTTGTTTATGCAAATGCGGAAAAAAAAAAATAGGAAATGCATGTTTATGTTGTACTTACCTTTTTCTCACTTAAATTTTTTTTACTAAAAAAAAAATCATTGCTATTATATGTCCAAAAAAAATGCATTGCTATTTTGGGGGTAGTCCTGAATGTAAGAACGGGACCAGAAAAAATAATTCCAATATAAAAACATGAGTGGCATATTGAAAAAAAATAAAATTGGAGAGGTACAATAATGTTAAGTAACGTTAATTAGTCGTGAGTTTTGGAGAGCAGTGATTTTTTTTCAAAGATCACAAGGTGTCCTTGACTGCATAAAAATAGATTATTAAGGTATTTTAATTATTTCATTCAAATTTTAAGATATTATTACGTTTATTCTATGGAGAAAAAAAGAATTTTCAATGGTTAGTTGTATAGGTGTTTCAACCCTAATCATATGAAAGAATGTTGGTCGTTGGTTAATCTAATAAGCATAGTTAGAATATGAGAATTAGGTTTAAGGAATATGCATGCTACGAGCTCAAGACTAATTAATTTTATACCTCCCATCTTATCGTAAAGTTTTGATTTTTATTATAAAGTACGTAATTTAATTTTAAAGATTAACAGAATAACAATTAATGAAAAATGATTAACAAATTTATTAATTTTAATAATAAATTCATACCGTTTATAAAGATTGTGTTTAATTAATTAATTAAAATTTAATAATAATAAATGTTCTGCATATGTAGAATTAAATAAGTATATGCTTTTTTTGTTTAAGCTAAACACAAGCGGAATTTTCACATTTTAAGAAGATAATATAAATTAGGATATCTTTTTGTTAAAATAAAAAATTAATCTTATAAGATATAATTAAGTACATAAAGTAGATATTCTTCTTAATTGTATTTTTTTCATTTACATCACTTTAATAATTGCACTCGGAAAAACTTTTGATGGAAAAAATTCTTACTTTTTCTCAACATCTACTTTCATTTTTAAAGAATCTAAAACAAACATATTATATAATAATTGTTATCCTACATTGAATGCAAGTGCAAAATTTTATTCGGACGAATTTGTTATTAGAAAAATAACAATCAGGTGGAAGTTAAATCAGTTTACTCTCGAATTTATTAATTTACTTCTTTGATTAATTTACTAGAGACTTTGGGATTCATAAAAAATTAAAAAATTGCTTGTAATTTAGCCCCGATAATTAATAAATCCAACATCAAAACCTATAACAATATAAATAATCATACAGTTATTTGAAGATTTTTTTATTATCTGTATAATTTTTGTCAAATAAAAGGCGTAATTATGGAGAAAAAACTATATATTAACATAATCATTATTTTTCAATTCAATTATTTATATCAAATTTATATAAATAAAATGAAAGTTTATAGTTATTCATTATTGTGAACTTATAAGCAGATTTTTTTTTCTCATTACGGTATATATTAAAATGTAAAATCAATATATATAATTAAGATACTTGAATAGTAGTAGAAAGGTTACCTACAACCTGCTATTTCGGTATGAAAGTAGTTTTACCTTTACCCTTGTATGGCTAAAAAACAAATAAAAGGACTTATGGGCAATTTTGTAATTTATCGTCAAAATATTTGGGATTAAATTTGATTAAGTTAATTTATTGTTTCATTAAATGCCTATACTTAAATGGTTGCCACATTAACTAGGGTATCCACCATTAAGATATGAAATTATGATTATGTAGAAGCCTCTCTCATCGAATACATTACAAAATCCCTTCCTTCCACTCAAAAGAATGAAAATATTTATTAATCCTTATCCTTTACCAGATATTTATTTATTACTTAATTTATCGCTTTATATTTTTTTGAGGGCGAGAATCCTGAATCCAATTTTTATTTGTAAAATTAATGAAATCACAATGTAAAGTTAATATCTTCCTAAAACATTAGTATAATAACTTTTTAGTTTTTTTAATAAATTAAAAAAAAAGCAAGTATGTTTAATAATTTAAAGATTTTTAAAATTGTGTTTTTAATTTCTTTCTTTTCTAATGAAAAAATTTGTTACACTTGTTTTTTTAAGAAAATCTAACATATATTTTCTTTTGTAAAAGTAATGAAACCACAAGATTTATTTAACCCTTTCATTTAACTGGAAAAATTGACATTCGTGGATCTTAAAAGAACCGCCATACGAAGAAACATAAGTGTTAACCTCAGGAGGAGGCTATGATCTTCTTGTAATTAATGCCACCTGATTTTTCGCTATTTAATGATACCGACTAATAAATTTCACAATAATAATTACTCTTTTAATCTTTTCTTTGAAAGCAAGAAAGATTCTTACACAGATTTTTTTTATATAAACAGAGAAAAAAGTTAACATTATATAAACACACACCCACACACACATATATATAAACCATAACATATATTTACCACTTCATTTAAGTGGGGAAATGCTAGGCCACAGTAGGAGGAACGATAACGGTTAATCTCAAGGCTGAAGCTATGGTTTTCTTATAATTAATGTCACGTGATTTTTCACTATTAAATGTTACCTATTATTCCATTTGGTTTATTTTAAGTATAGTTTTGGTGCAAGGTATGATAATTAAGCAACACAATTAAGCTTTAATTATGAGATTTTTTTATTAAACTACCCTTATTCAATTTTTAAGAATTAATTATTTCACTTTATCATATCAAACTATCTCTTACTTACTCCATTAATTCATAAGGGTATAGATGAAAAAATAATAATTAATGCTTTCTTAATATATGAGAATGTCACTTATAATGAATTTTCTTTTTTTTTTTCTAAAACAACACTTAAAATGGATTTAAGATAATAATAAATTTCACAATAATAATTACTTTTTTAAATTTTTTCTTTCAAACTAAGAAAGATTCTTACACTGATTTTAGAATAAAAATTAACAAATACGCAATATAGTTTTGGATGCTGAAATTAGTAATTTTATTAAGTATTTAATGCTTTTTTAAAAATTTACTTAATTATTTAATAATAAATAATAAAATTTTCTAAAATATTAAAATATTAAAATATTAAATACACCACTTTTATATTTAATACATTCAATTTTATTTTTTTTAGGAGAGTCACATTATTTAGCAAAATGCCACTTTTTTTTTCTAAAAGTAATGAAACTACAGTATTTATTTACCCCTTTCATTTAAGTCGAAAATTTAGCATTCACGGATCTTAAAAGGGCTAACACAGTGGAACCACAACTGCTAACCTCAGGGCGAGGTTATGGTCTACTTGTAATTAATGCCTCAGGCTTTTTTCACTTTTGAATGCTCCCTACCATGGACATTAAATTCGTCCATATGTATAGGTTCCTAAATTAATGGCCACTAGTTTAAATAGTGAGTTATTAGTTGAATTATATAAAATTAAATAAATATTTAAATATATACATAAATACATATTACATATGATATGATGATATTTATTATTATAAATAATTAAAATATTTTTATTTTAAAAAATATAATGATTTTTAAGAAAAAAAAAAGAGTTTAACTCTTAATTCATAAAAAAAATTTAATATTTTTATTAAAATGTTCATAACTCAAAATAAAATTTTGAAAAATTAGAATCGACATGGCGTATATCTCGAAAAGTTATATGAAATTGACATATAATTAATTTAAATCGGACAAACGAGTCAAAAGTTATGATTTTTCAAAGTTTAAGAATTTTTTTTATTTCATGACCCGACTGGTTCACTGATTCAATTGGTCGAGTCACTGATTTTCTATCTAAATCAGCTGAGTCGGACTAGATCCGAAACATACTCAATCCTACTAATCACCTAGACCGATTTTTTGACCAGTTCACCGACCAACCTAGTCCAACTTTTACAACTATGCTCCCTATGGATAAATTTCAATTATAATAATTACCTTTTTAATCATTTATTTTTACATAAGAAAGATTGTTAGTTACACTAATTTACTAAAAAAATTTAACAAATACTTTTTTAGTATTTATTAATAAGTACCTTTATAGAAATTAAAATATAAATTATTAAATACAAAGTATAATATTTAATATATTAAAAAAATTTAAAAATTAATATTTTTTGGGTACATGTATTTAATATTTTTTTATTAAGTAATTCAAAAAATTTATTGAATTTTATTAAAGATTTATTAAAACAATGTCCTCACTGCACTGCTTAACAAAATTCATTTTTTTCTTAAAGCATTTGCTAGTGAATACTTTTAGAACATTAGTTAAGAAATAAAAAAAATACTAAATATAAAACTAAAGTATTTAATATTTTAAAATTTTAATACTTTTTATTTAAGAAATTATATTAAATCATTCTTAAACAATCTAATATTTTTTTTAATAAAAGTAATGAAGTCATAATTACTTCTTTCATTTAAGTGGGGAAATTAGCATTTATGGATCTTAAAAAGGCCATAGGAGGAACCATATTGTGGCTATGGTCTTCAATTGTAATTAATGCCACTGAAATTTTAGTTTTGAATGCTACTTACGGATAAATTTCACAATAATAATTGTCTTATCAATATTTGATTGTATTTGTTAAGAATAATTTTATATGTTCTTAATAAAATAACTTAATAATATTTTTAATTACTTCATATTATTAATTATTTAATGAAGAAGTATTAAATATTTTTTGAGTTTTTAAGATATTAAATATTTTTAATTTTTAATTTAATACTTTCTATTTTAAGTAATTATGAGAATATTAAAAGAATGTATTAAGAGGATATAACATTACTCATTTATTAATGTGTCATAGTGCATTGCTTAAGAATTAAAATATAAAGTATTAAATGTAAAAGTAAAGTATTTAATATCTTAAAACTTCAAAAAGCATTTCATACTTTCTTTAATAAATAATTAAAAGGATTTATTAAAAATATTAAAATATTTCTTAAGCAGTATCCTTATGACACTAATTAGCAAGATCCTTAATCTTTGGATCTTACTAATTAGTGCCTTTAAGGCATTGTACAAGAATCATTTAATATCTTTTAATAAATAATTTTAATTACTAAATAAAAACAAGTATTTAATGCTTTTAAACTTTTAAGATATTAAATATTTTATTTTTATATTTAATATTTATTTATTTATTATTCTTTAACTAATGTCTTGAAGGCACTTATTAAGAAATATTAAATTCATTTACTTCTTCCATTTAAGTGGGGAAATTAGAATTTATACATCTAAAAAGGCCATCATAAGAGGAATCATAACTGCTAACCTCATCAACATGGTGTGACATAAGTGATAGATACGTAAGTCTTTTAATTGTATGTGGTCAGGGATTCGATTCCAGACTTATGTGTATGAAAAAATATCTGTTATGAAATGTTAACTCCTTAAAAAATTTCCATACCTCGAAAGATTAATTCTCACAATCATACGCGATGATATCATGAAAAACAAAAAAAAAATTACTGCAAACTTCAAGACGAGGCTATGGTTTTCTTGTAATTAATGCCATATGATTTTTCACTATTAAATGCTACCTACTAATAAACTCACAATGATAATTGCATTTTTAATCTCTTTTCTTGTTAGAAAGATTGTTACACTGATTTTTTGAAAATATTTAACAAATTTTTTTCGTAAAAGTAATGAATCCGCAAGATTAATTTTCTCTTTTCATTTAGGGTTATGCTATAAACCATTTGAGTGTTCTAACGGTTTAGTTTTTAGCCATCAGATACATTAGATTTTTGAGATCAACAAAAATTTCCATTTCTACAATTTAAGATTCGAACTTCACGCTTAAAACAACACTGTTGTAAATGTTGAGTACTTTGAGGGTATAACTGCAATACCTTATCATCTAAGCGGGGGAAATTGGCATTTATGGATCTTGAAATGGCCACCATATAATGGTAAGCTCAGGGTGAGGCTCTGGTCTTCTTGTAATTAGTGCTCAAGGTTTTTCACTTATGAATTATACCTACAGATAAACTTCAAAGTAATAATTGCCACTGATTACGGGTGTTCATGACCTGTATTACTCGGGCATTATTCCGGTACTCATCTTTTTTTTTAGGGTACCAGTACTCAGGGTAAGTTGTCTAGCATTCATTAGTTGTTATTTATATTGAATAAACTCTTTAACATTTATTGTGAAACCAACAGTCAATAACTTATTGACAACTCACCCTGGATACCAAACCCATCAGGGTACCATAGCAACTCCCGTATTACTCTGAAAATTTTGCCCTCATTTAAAGTATTTAAGTCGGGATCGCATCTTCTTTTAGACTTAAAGTATTTTTTAGGTCAAGTTCAGGTCATTTTAATTCAGTTTGATATTTAATAAATTATTATTTTTTCTTATATACTATTATGACATTTTTTTAAATGTTAAACTTTGATTAAGTATTGTAATTCTTTATAATTTTAACTATTATGTCCTTAACTTATTATATATTTGTCAATTAGTTAAAATGCAAGGAACCACCTCTAATTATGGATCAAGTTTAGAAAACTCTATGTGCTTTCAAACTCACTAACTCGACTCCCTAAACTAACAAAATAACGTATAATAGCTCTTATATTAACTTACCATTTAAATAATTGATGGAAAAGTAGTTATGTATTGATTTTTTCACTAGTCTCACCTTAAATCATTAATATTTATCCTTAAAATAATCTTTATGCCTCTTTTTCTGGGTACTCATTAACCTCATACCACTGTTTGAGATTTTCACAAACTGCTCAAATGGTGGTGTGAGGTTAATGAGTGCAAAAAAAAAGGCTTATAGATAATTTAAGGGATAAATATGAATGATTTAAGGTGAGATTAGTGGAAAAAAAATCAACACATTACTACTTTTCTATCAATTATTTCAATGGTAGGTTAACAAAAGGTTTATTATACATTGTTTTGTTAGTTTAGGGAGTCGAGTTGGTGAGTTTGAAAGCATAGTGAGATTTTCTAAACATGATCAATAGTTGAAGGGGGTTCTTTACATTTTAGCCTTATCAATTACATCGAATCTTGGCATGAGTAAAAAGTAGTAGATACAAACAAATTTATACAAATAAAGGAAAAATAATCAAAATATTACATAAAAAAGTATTTGTGTATAGTAATCTGGTTGACCCAATCCTGGCCCGACCCCAACTCAACTCGGACCTCAATATAATCGAGTTCGGATCATGAAAATTAGCCTGATTAAAACTTCGAGTCGAGATCGAGTTCATATTTAACTCAGTCCAATCCGGCCCATGAGTACCCTTACCACTGATTTTTTTAAAATTTTAACATATATATGCTTTTGTAAAAGTAATGAAACTAGAAGATTTATTTATCCTTTTCATTTAAGTGGAAAAATTAGCATTTGTGGATCTTAAAAGGCCATCATAGGAGGAACTATCATTGCGATCTTAAAAGGCCATCATAGGAGGAACTATAATTGCTAAGCTTAGGGATGATGCTATGGTCCTTTTGTAATTTACATCCCATGATTTTAACTTTTGAATGCTACTTACAAATAAATTTCATAGTAATAATGTTTATTGGATAAATTTTGTATTCATAAGTGTACAAAATTTATAAATAATTTTATTTACTTAAATTAAATATAAATCATTTAGGCGGGATTACTTATTCAATTTACAAGGAGCCACTACTTGTAATATTAGTGGCATGTTTAGGTTGTTAGGTAAGTACAAGTTTATCTAAAACGTGTAAGTTCAATTCTTAAAACAATAAAAAAAAAGTCATAATATCAATAGTTTGTAGGATGTTTTATGCTGAATACCCATGTCTTTAATATACCAAAATTTATGATATTAAAATAATTTGTTTTTTAAAAATAATTATAATAATTTCTTGATCAATTTGCCTAAAAAGTTATACTTTTGGAAAAATAAAAAGAGAAAATTAATTATTTATGAAATAAAAAATCATTTTTAAGATTTGAAATTCATTTTCATTATGATAGTAAGAGTTACATGGTACCTGTTGACCCAGTCTTCAAACCGACCTGTTGGTAGAGCTTTTGAACTTTTGTTTTGCCCTTTTTCTTTGTCCTAGGTTCTTGGGCCTCATTATACTACCAAATAACTATACTGATTAGGGATTTTCTTAGGTTAATTTGGTTTGGATTCAAAGGAAAATAAAATTCAAAGCGACCAATTTCAGTTCAGTTAAATTGATTCAGATTAAAAAAAAAAAAAAGAAGAATAACTGACCCAGAGCCAACTCAACTTAACCAGAATCAGGTTGGTTTGAATTGATTCATTAGTTTACACAAAGTAATTATTTAACAATGTATCCAAACAACTAAACAATACAAATACAATGTTTATTTAAACTAATAAAATCCATTATGTAGGAGGAGTATCGGC
Organism: Styphnolobium japonicum; assembly: GCA_023212625.1. Taxonomy (NCBI): domain Eukaryota; kingdom Viridiplantae; phylum Streptophyta; class Magnoliopsida; order Fabales; family Fabaceae; genus Styphnolobium; species Styphnolobium japonicum. The sequence goes on along the minus strand of JALBWW010000007.1, from coordinate 2,679,552 downwards.
TAGTTTATTAAGTGCATTTGAGACTGATAAGTTTATTAATTCTCATAGACTCTTGTAGTCTTGTGGATATACTGATACAGTATATTAGGCTTTGGCCATTACTAGACCCCATAGGTCCCTGTATATGACAATTTGGTCTTTGTTCTCCAAACTAATCAACTTATGTAAATAGCGTATCTTGATGTCCGTATATGATGTTTTATTGGGTTTTATTATGACAAATCGTTTGTTTATAGAAACATTGAATAGTTGTATATGGTATTTATATGAAACCCTAACTTTATATTAAGAGTTAAATTTTGATCCACTATTAGTATAAAGTTTTTTATACTATTATTCAATGATGTGTTGACACATAATTGAACGAGTTAGAATTTTTTAGTAGTTGTATAAATCAAATTTCTTTAATAATTTGACAATATATTGTTGAATGATAGTGTAAAAATGTTGTACACTAACATCAACACTAATTGAGTATGTTATATATACTCACTCTTCATTTATGTTTTCTTAACTTCTGAGCAGTCATTAGAATCCCTACCACGACTTCAACAATATATTTCAGCTTATTCTTGATACGGAACAGGCTTTTCTTCAATTTGATGAGCTTAAATACTTTCTCACACTTGGAAGCTTATGATGTAGGTCGAGTCCATGTTCATCACTCCTTTCCCAATTCTCTTCAATTATCATTATACTTGTGCCAGACATAATTAGAGCTGTCAAAATAGATAGAATTCGTTGAGCCGAACCCACATAGCCCAATGAAATATATGGGTTAGGCCAACAAAATGTTAGTACACATAAAATTGGGTTTGGCTCAACCCGATACAACTAATGATGCAATGAGAAGTTTTAATAATATAATAGCAATACATATTAAGTTCATCTTTAAACCATAAAGAGTTTCTTTCTAATACAATAATACCACCAGATTAATTACTTCAAATTTTGATAGAAATAAAACATTTGAAGTTTTTGTGATTGTGATATGAGTGATGCATAAGTGTTCCCAACGAGGAAAGCATTAAGAAAAAAATAGAACATTGGAAGCATATAGTTATCACCCTCCTCACGTTAGCCACCTCTTGTCACATTTTTAATCTTTTCAAGTTTACTTAAGTGTTATTTTAAAACAAACATCCATCCATCCATTTTTAGTAATAATTAATTTGATATCTTTTAATACAAGTTAATTTAAAATTTTTAATACAAGTTAATCAAATAAATTATTTGACATTACATTTTTTTATCCCTAATTATAAAAAATAAGTAAAGAGCATATGGCTAACGGACCAACTTGAATAGCTCACAATCTGCATAAAGGCTAAGCTGAATTTGTTAGCTCAAATGAAATTTGACCTAACTTGACTCGACTTAAATTTGACTTGTCTCACAACAGCCGAATTGACACCCTTAGTCATCATTTCTAGGAGAGTGGTATATGACATCATAGAAACTTTTCTACAAAATGTTCATTTAGAAAATTGCACACGGGCAAGCTATTTGTATACAGATATGATATGATGCTCACGCACAAGAAAATAATTTATTTGTTAAGAAAAATGGAATGGTTTTGATAATTGTGGCCCTTAGTTTTCTTTAATTTCATCTTCAATGAAATTGTTTGGCATAAATCTCACAGCCAGATTACCAGATTATGAGTATGTTATTCTTTTACTATTTGTGAAGGTAATATGGCAACAACAACAAAAGATGTGTAAAAATATTAAGGCAACACTTGTTTTTTTCTCCAATATAATTATTTTCCGTGCTCTTTTTTATGTGACTTTTGAGTAAACAGGAAACCCAAGGTGCTTCCAAAATCTTATTTTAATGCATCTCCAGCAAGTTTAACTTTTTGAACGAAATATTCATCTGTATACTTAGCTTACACAATAATCAACACATCATCATTTTAAATATAAAATAATTAAGTGATACAAAATTTTATGTAATAATTAATATAAAATATAATGTGTCAACTAATTATTGGGTTAGGGGACACAATGTACACAAGGATTTTCACTTTTTAAACTACGATTTTATAAAAGACGAACTTGTTAATAAGATATAGAAATAATTATTTTTGAGAGATTCTTGTGTAGTGTGCATAAGTTATGGACACTAAATTAATAAACAACTAATACATTGTTATTTTAAATATAACATAATTAGTGATGCAAAAATTTATGTATGTAAAATAATAGTCAATTATTGATTAACTTAGTATACAAAACTTATGTACACTGTGTTGACACAATAAGCTCTCATTATATTTTTTGGTGAACATTTTTCTTTTGGTCAAAACAATAATGTCTTGCAATGAAAACAAAAGATCCACTAATATACAACTAGTGTGTGTTTGAATTAGTGCAAGGTTCTGAAAATCGAACCGGTCAAGAATCTGATTCAAGATTCAATGGTTGAACCGTGGTTGAATTGGAGTATAATTAAATAATTTATATATATATATTATACTAATTAAACAAATAAAAAATTATAAAAAATAATACAAATGATAAAAAATAATTTACAAATTATTTTTTGAGAGTCCAAAGCATTCAGTAACAGTATTATAGCATATTTTTGTTTAAAAAACTTCTAATTTCAGTTCAATGAGATATGTAATCAATTATACATTCAGTTTCAAAGCTTAATTATGTACAATCTAAGTTGAAGTATTTCATATAAAATTCTTTTTAAATTGATTTACATTTAGTTTTTAGATAAAAATGACATCATTTGAATTAGCAAAAATTAAAAAAAAGACTAGTTGAACATAATTGGATCGGTATAGGTTGGCCAATTCACCGGTTCTTGACCAGTTTTTATGCTGAACTGGTTTTTGGGGTGGATCGAACCAGTGGGGTGATCGGTTCAATCAGTTGAACTGGTCAGTCCAGTCCGATTTTCTTATCCTAAATTAACTGTGAAAAAAATTATGTTAAAAATTGATCATGTGTATAATCGATTTTCAAGAAAATCAATTATGAAAATTTAATTTATGTTTGTTTGAATGTGTTAATTCATAAGTGATTATAAGATAAAGAGTTTTGTTTTGATTGTATAAAAAAATCACTTATATGTATTAAATTACCAAAAGAAATATGAAATGATTGAAAAAGTTATTTAATTGAAGGCAAATAAGTATTTCTCAACCAAAATTTTTGAAATAATCTGAAATCAAATAATCAACTTTGAAATAATGTTAAAATTTTAACTTTTAGAAAAAATGCTTTTTTCAGTATAAAAAAATAATTAACAACTTTTTTAAACAAAACTCAAACATATTACTTTTTCTTTTAAACAACTTTGTAAACATAAAAAATGATTATTCTAAATATTTAAGCATATCCAAACACACTCGGAGTTGTTATCCGGAGTTGTACTCCAAAAACCAATAAGGTAAACATTTGTAATAGCATTGCTTGGGAAGTTTGCTTAGGACTAAGCTTAGAAATGATAAAAAGGTAAAGCCAAATCCCTTTTAAGTATTAACAAAAGATTCAACTTTTAGAGTAATTAGTGGGGGCATCGTCATTAATTGTGGTGGAATTAACTATGTTTCATATGTGACCCTTCGTAGTCCTTAAAGCACTTCCAACTTCTTAGGCTACAATACCTTTTTTTTTTTTATGAATCCTAGGCTACAATACCTAACGTAAGAGAAGGGGGCGTTTTAGCCTGATTTGACTGGGAAAGTGGTAGTGTGTCGAACCACCAAACTTATGTTGAATTCATGAGTTTCACAAACAGTCCCTATTTGTTTATGTATTCCCCTCGTTGCAACAGTAATTTTTCTGATCCACTTTGCTTCGGTCCAGTGTGTTGCTTTTCTAAGAAGAACTCAACACATGAGTATTTATAGTCATAAGATACCTAGTATCTAAAGTCCAAAGATTTCCTTATTGAAATTGTTATCGATATGATTTCTGTCAATTTAACTAATAAATTTTTCACTTCATATATTTAAAATTTGTTTCAAAAAGAAAATATCAAGAGGTCCACAAGAAGAAAGACTACTAGCATACTACCCGTGTTATTGCTTGGCCGGAGCTAGCTTACTTTATTATTATTATTATTATATTAAGAGTTATTTTTTTTGTTAACACATTAAATAGTAAAAAAAATTGTACGAGCAAAAATATGAGTTTTATCATAAAAACCTAATGTAAGTAATGTTTACAAAATTATTCATAAAGCTTGAAAGAAAAATTCACTGAAAGTATAATAGTGACAGTGCTAAGAAAAAAATTGCAATGATAAAGAACTCTTATAGTATAAATATAAAAGGAACCATGTTTATAGTGATGAGGAACTCTTCTAATCTAAATCTACTAACAAAGGAACAATGTTCACAGTTTAGAAAATAAAAAAACTTCGACAAACGCTCTTAAACATTTAATCAAATTTCTTTTCTTTAAATAAATAGGAAGGATATATATCACTTATTACCAAATTTAACCTAGAGTGCTTTGATAATTTATGGATAATATGAATTGGCAAGAGCAACATAATAATAAAATTAAAAAAATGAAAATACACAATGATATAATGTCCTTTATCAATCTAACTTGCATTTACTGGAAAACAATGCAAAATTTTGCTATAGAAGAATTCAAAGTATAACATTCATGCTTAATCTCTAATCTTAATTATACAACAGACCTTACACATAAAATTATACCTTGAGAATTTACAATGATTGAACTCTCCAGTATTATACTTGTATAACTCAGTCCTTAACCCCTTTTATAATCTAGGATACACAATTTGTCTTAGATTCTAAGTAACCAAATTTCATTAAAAAAAATCACAAATTAATAGATTTAGATTGCACAAGCAAAGCGATACGTGAAGTATAGACTGAAACACCAAAGTGAAGACTTGGAGGGGCTCACCCACCCCAAAGCCAGCTTCACCAAGCTCTTGGGCTTGAAACTCGCACAAAATATATAGCAATATACGTTGATGGCATAGTTGTTTAACCGAATTGGTGATTGACCGGATTAAAAGATTGGGTCATTGGGTAAATGGTCCGATAAAAAATTCAACTGTCAAGCCAAAAAATTTGACCATAGAAAGAAGAAAAAAACGTTACAACTATATATACAAAAGCATGTCATATAAAAATATTTACCTTATATATTTAAGAGTATATATTTAACATTCTACAACCCAATAAATTTAATATTTTGCATTATTAGTTTATCTAATAGTACATAATTAAACTAATATAAATGATAGATTACTTAAGAGATAGCACAAATCTAATGTGCTAAAATTATATATCAAACAAAAGGCTCATAGTAAGTTGTAAGAAAATTGTAAACTGAAGAGAAAAGAGAACGATAATGCTCTACTTATTTCTTTTTTAACCCTATAATTTTTTTTTTAAAAATATGACCAAATTCATGAAAAACTTAGCCAAGTCACCAAATTTAATTGAATTTGACCGAATCAACTAGAAAAATCATAAGAGACTTGGATATGACTAATCAACAGGCCAAGTCATCGATTTTTTGGTCCGATTGTCAAGCTGGTTCGGTCCATACAACTATGGTTGATGGCATTAGGCTCCTAATGGAACCAAGAACCATGTCCCAAGCCAAAGCTCTTCTTCTCTCTCTCGTTGTGTTGCTCTTTCTGTATCATCTTATTTTTGTCAAGCCTTTATCCCTTCATTTTAAGTTCACAAGTTCTCCGCAAATTAATGAAATCAAGCCTCATATCAATAAAAGAAACCACTAATTTTATTTTTTAATCTATCCGTATTTTAAACTTAAATGAAACAACAAGTGTTGAAGAAATTGCTTTTTCATGTAGCACATAATTGGGCACATGTTATAAATAATGAATTAATAATAAGTAGACCCATTCAAAATCATATATATCATTTCACCACTTTATCCAGGGGGTCTATATTCTTGTTTTAGGCATATTTTTAAAACTGGTCTCACCAGTTAGTCCAATTGAATGTGTTCATTGATTTTTCGTTAAACTCGACCAAAACCTAATACACTGGATAAAAGTCGTAAAACTAATCAAATTTTGTAATTTTTTATTTGGCTATTTTTTTTTTACCGGATCACTGATCGAACTTATGATGACTAGTTTCACCTTGATTTGGATTTTACAACTATGACTTTAAGGATTTGATTAGGATAAAAGTTTCTTCAAATTATTTTAATTACTTGGTAAAATTTTATCAATTTATCCTGAAATCTAGCATTCCTTTTTCCTCTTCTATTACAAAGGGAAAGAAAATCCACCATTATGGATTAAAGAATATACCTTTTACTATCTAAGCTTCCTAATTCGACAATCAATTGCCTTTTTATTCTGGTGTGGAATAAATTCTCTTTTACCTATAATAGAATGAGATCGTGGATTTGTTTTATTTTTCTTCCTTGTTCAAATTTTTAAATTGTTTAATATGTTTATTATCCTCAAAGATATTTAACATAAGTCTACAATTTTGTTCAAAATCTAAATAAATGATCAAAACTCCACAAAAGGAAAAAGCATGATAAATAAAAAAAAAATCAAAGCCAAAGTTAAAAAGGGCAGACAAACGCAAGTGTTTGGTTTGAAATATAGTAGCAGCATATCTCATGTCAAACTTTTCTTCACGTTATGTTGTCAACCTTTTTCCCTTTCTCTCTCTCAGTATATATAGCCGACTCCAAGTTGGTGGGTCAAAGCATAGTTATAAAAACCGGACCGGTAGTCGACTCGGTCAGGGTACTGGGTTACTGGGTCATTGGTTCAACCAGTGGGTCACTGGTCGAACCGCATAAAATTAAATAAATATTTAAATACATATATATATAAAAATACACACTACATATGATGATATTTATCATTATAAATAACTAAAATATATTTATTTTGAAAAAAATATGACTACCATGGTGTAGATCTCGAAAAGTTATATAAAATGGACATATAATTAGTCTAAATCGGACAAACGAGTCAAAAGTTATGAATTTTCAAAGTTTAAAAGTTTTTTTTTTAATTTAGTGACCCGGCCGGTTCCGGTTCAACCAACCGGGTCACCGGTTTTCATTCAAAACCGGCCGGGTCGGACCGGGTCGGACCGGTTCTGAGACATACCCGATCCAACTAGTCACCCGGACCGGTCACTTGACCGGTTTACCGGTCCACTGGCCGGACCGGCCGGTCCGGTCCGGTTTTAATTACACTGGGTCAAAGTGTTTTACATTTGAACATAAAAAGCATACTTGTCTAACCCGGTGGTTGACGTGATCAGAAACTCGGGTGACTGAATCAATCGTGTGACAGATAGTTCAACGGTTTGGATTAGAAAATTTGATTATAAAAAAAAATTGTTACAATTATATATATACAAAGTATGTCATATAAAAAAGTTATTTTTATATATTTATAAGTATAAATTTAATATTTTACAATTTAATAAATTAAAAATTTTATATTATCAATTTATTTAATAATACATAATTAAATTAATATAAAAAATAAAATTATTTAAAAAATAATATAAATTTAACATATTAAAATTACATATCAAATAAAATACTTCTAATAAATTATAAAAGAGTTATAAATTTAAAAAAAAGACAACAATACTTTTTAAAATTGTTTTAACCCGACAAAAAAAAAAATCCTTTTAAATATGACCTAGCTTAGAATCAAATTAAACTAAATCAACTAAAAAAAAATGGCAAAAAATTTAGATCGAACCGATCCACAAGTTGAATCACTAACATTATAGTCTGACCGGTCGGTCATCTCCGTACCAATTATGATAAAAAGGACTCTTCTTTCTCTTTTTTGCGAGTAGCTGGAAATTCATATAAAATTATAAACTACTAGTCTACTGCAGTCGTATAGTAAATTTGAGAATCAGCACTTCTGACAAGTAAAAGAAAAATGGCATTTGTGTAAAATCAGCCCAAAGAACGGGGTAACCTAGGAAGACAGTCTCCCGAAGCAGTTTCGGAGTCTTCCATGGTGGCTCGCGTACGGAGCAGAGGTAATAAAACAATAAAATAATTACCGTAAATAATAATAATAATAATAATAAGCGTAAATTGTCCTGTTTTGCAGTAAAACACGAATATCATAATAAAAACTGATTATTATTAATAATTAAAATATCATAAAGTTTGCAAAGGAGGTGCTTAATGCATGCATCAGAATATACTCGTAAATTAAGACAAATATCAGAGGGACTTAACAAAAGGACAAATCACGTAAGACAGTTTGCGGCTTGCGATTTTCAGAGATAAATTTTAAATTTATATTTTATTAGAGTTATTATATTAGAGAGGACCTATACTTAAATGTGTTTTTTGATTTGTGAAGTTTCCTGTCTACAATTTCATCAATTGAAGATTAGTTTGAACTAATAAATAGATTCATTTCTATAAAATAAAATGCAGATTTAAATCTTAATAAGAGTTGTTGTAGTTATAAAACAACAAAAAGCATAAAGGAATTAATTCGTAAAACTATTCCAGAGCGCTGCTTGACTGAACAAACTAATTAAAGGGGTTGGATTAAATAAAAAACGAATCGACAAATCCAAAAACTATTAGGGAAAAGGAAAGGGACCCACCAGACATAAGGGGGTGATCTGATGGGGACGATACGAATAGGATTAAGGTAGTACCAAATCCGAGGCTATTTATTTATGTCGAGCCACGTGCTTGTGCCAGATCCATTGGTTGAGTGCCACGTAATGAACTGAGAGAGTTTGACATGGCAGTCCACGTGATGTTGGTGACTTGGTGTTCTTTATTTTTTCTTTGGACCCAAAGCGAATTGTCCATAACATGATTAGCTTCCTTTAGTTACATACTACATTATTAGTACTTGGATTTTTTTTTTTAAATGTTATATTATATGAGAAAAAAGACATATATTATCTTATACATACTTCTATTATTATTTATAAAGGCCTATTAAGTTTATATTAAAATAATGTATATTCATTTTTTATATAGAATATTATCATATTATTTTAAAATAAGATAATTAAATTCTATATTAATTACGTAAATTATTATTATCGATTTTCTACTCCCCATACTTACTTTGTGTAGTTTGTTATTTTGAGCTTTGTATCGTTATTTTATCAAGAACAAAAAAATTGTGTCATTATTTACTGTTTTTAAAATTTTAAAATTATTTATTTATTTTAATATTCTGAAAATTTTCAATGTCATTAAATTGGTATTTTGTTTATAAGAATATTAATATTTTTAATAATTAATAACTAATATTTAATCATCTATTTTATTTGATTAAAATATAAATATTAAAATATAAATAAAATAATTATATTTAATTTAAGTAAGACATGTAATTAAATATTAAATATTACATATTAATTATAAAATAATATTAATACTTTTACACAAAAAAAAATATTGAAGAAACTTCTAAAAAGATATTAAATATTCATAGTTGTTATTATTAAAAGAATTTATCATAATGATTTTTAGTTTGAAAGTGATTATATCAATGATAATTAGGATACTCCTGTCAATGCAAGAATAAAATAAATAAATAAACATTTACTTAATTTTTAATAACGATGAACATAATTGAGATGGCATATTTATCGTGAAAAAAGAAAGTACTATTACTTAAGTGTGTCAAAAAAGATGTGGGTAAGGCGACGAATCAGTTGGGGTTCGATCAAGTGGGGACGCCATAGTAGGATGTGCTAGCTAGAGCCTATCACATAGACATACAAGATAGATGTGATTGAAATGCCTTTGCCTTGGTCGGCTGCACTGCGTACGGCTATTTTTTCATCTGATTTAATTTATTTTGGTGTGTAAAAGGTTTTTATTATTTTTAATGAGTTACATTGTCAATAAAAGTATAAAAAATTAATTATTATAATAATGTATTACTTTATATTTTATTTATGTTGAGTTTTTTTTTAATATAAATCCCTTTTCGTTTTGTTAAATAAATGGTGTAACTGAATTTCAATCTAAGAGCTTCATGCTTGTTAAGATCCTCGTCACTCCAAGATATGTTCGTCAGATCTTAGTAAAGTTCATAATTCAATTAAACATATTTTTTTGGTATATATTAAAGATATTTTTTTATATCTTTGTTTTTGTGAGAATATAAGTAGTTTTAATAATTAGTAATTAATATTTAATTATTTATTTTATTTAAATAAAATATAAATATAGAAATATACAATTTAATTTTAAAAAAATATCGTTATTCTCATAAAAATGCCAAAAAAATCCTTTAATTAATTATAGAATAATACATATTAGCTTATAAATTTGTTTTATAATAAACTTGGTTAGCTTCTATAATCATTTTGCTACATGAATATATTATATATTAAGAAGAATAAGAAAATACCGTCGGGGTCAATATGCTGCCGCATAAAGAACAAGAACAGCCAAGAAGCCAACCTCTTTGCAGCCGTAAAAGCACAGCTTAATACTTCACAATGGCCCAAGAAAAAAATTACGGAAAATGTTCTAAATGGTCAGCTTAATAATAGTAATGGCCATTTGGTTCATTTTGAAAATTAATTAAGTATTTAACTATATTAACTAATAATTTACATATGGTTAACCACGTATCAAATATCAAAATGAAGATAAATTATTGATTAACCGTATGTAAATTATTGGTTAATGTAGTTGAATATTTGGTTAATTTTCAAAACGAATCAAATGGTCATTACTGTTCATCAAGCTGAACATTTGGGTCATTTTCTCAAAAAACAAAAGAATTATAGATGTCTCGCTCCAAAAGAAGCTTGGTGGCAACTTCTTCCATGATAGGTACTAGCAAATTAAGCATAAAAATGGAACAAGAACTCTAATATATTGATGAAATTATGGTATTTATTGAGTTGATATCAATACCAAAGATGTTGTAACCAGCTTTTGGGAATTCAAAGAAAATAAAGAAAATACAAAATGATGAACATATTTGAGAGTGCTTAATTCTCCCCCAACCTAAGCCAAAATCCAGCCTACTCCCCTCCCTAGCCACCACCCCTCTAATATGCCCCTCCCTTACTTAACGAATCACATAGAATCAACTTTCTTTCCACTACCACTACCACATCAGCAGTTAGTTACAAGCATGGTTTTAAAAATCGGATTGGACTGGCCGGTCCGACCGTGACCCAGGTGCCTGGCCGGTCCGGTTAGTCCAAAAAATTGTTTTAACTGTTGAACCGGAAAGAACAGGATTGAACCGGGCAGAACCAGATTGAATCGGCGACCCGGATGAACCGAACCGGGTTTATGAAAACCGGTCAGTTCTTTTTTTTCTTTGCTTTTTTTGAATTTTTTTATTACTTTTTCATATTTTTAAATTAGTTTTTTAGGAGTTTTTTTCACATTTATATCTCAAAAGTCATAACTTTTTACTTGTTTGTCCAATTTGGATGCATTTTATATCAACTTCACATAGCTTTTTTAAGATCTATGTGATGAAAAATGAACGAATGAAGTTGGACCAACTGATTTTCAATAAAAATAATAATTATTTTCATAGTTATGAGTATTTTTAAAAGAAATAATAATAATAAATTTTTTAAATAAGGATTAAACTCTAATTTTTCCCCTTAAATCTCTGTTACTCTCAAAATAAGGCTATTTTAATTGAATACAATAATAAATATTATCATATGTAGTCAATTTTTATTATTCATGTTATTAGATTTATTTATATATATATAAATAATTATGCATATAATTATAATTATAATTATTACGTCATCCGGTTCAACCACCGGTTTGACCGGTTGAACCAATCGAATCATGACCCAGAAGTCTCATCGGTTCGATCTCCGGTTCGGTTCTTAAAACATTGGTTACAAGCATAGGGGTTCCTTCTTCCTCACCCTCTCGGCCCAAACCTATCCTACCTTGGGCCCTCTTTCTTACATAGACTTTAGTGACTTTAGGAGGTGTTACTGGTGGTGCAGTTTGTAAGCAATAGGGCTGATCTTCTCTATCACCTCATAAGTCCATAATGCCTACGACTCAATTTCTAGTTCACCCTCCTGGCCAAAGTTTTCAACTTACAAGGTTGAATTTTTAAATAAACCATATCTCCTAGTTGATACTCCACTTCCCTTCTGTGTTTAATGGCTCGAGTACACATTCTATTGCGAGTCTGAATCAAGTGGTCTTTCAACTCATCCAACACGTGATTTCTCTTAATCATAAGATCATTAACAGCTTCAATTGCTGATTGATTCACGTCCCCTCTAACAAGTACCAGGGGTCTTGTCCATATAAAGCTTTAAAAGGATCATTTTGGTGGCAGAGCGATAATTAGTGTTATACCAAAATTCTACCTAACTGAGCCATTTTGGCCACTATTTGGGTTTGGTCCTTGTTAAACACCGTAAGTAAGCCTCCAAGCATCTATTAACCACTTTGGTTTGTCCATCAGATTAGCGATGGTATGCTGAACTGAGTGGCCCTTTAATGCTGAGTCATGGAATTCCTTGAGAATTAAAGGGATCTTAGGGGAATCCCTAGGAACCAACATTCTTTCCTTCTAATACAACCTTCCTATCTTAAATTAAAACCTGTAGTGAGATATATGTTGTCTCAACAAATCCTATATAATTTCTCTCAATTTTACATCAGCTTGTATTTCATCATCCAACCCCTCCCATTCATAAAATTGAACCGAGAAAATGGCTGAGTATTACAACTTTTTAGAGAGAGCATCAACCACTCTATTCTCACTGTCGGGTTTGTATTTTATTCAAAATCAAACCCCAACTATTTGGAGACCCATTTCTGTTGTTCTTCTCCCATGATTCTCTATTTAGTGAGAAATCTTAAACTTTTATGGTCTGTGTGGACCACAAAATGTCTACCAAACAAATAATGCCTCTATTTATGGATAGCTAAAAATATAGCCATCAGCTCTCTCTCATAAACAAATTTGTTTTAAGCCATGTTCGAAAGAGTTTGACTCATGTAGGCAATAGGTCTCCCTTCTTGCATCAACACAACCCCCACTCCTTTTCCTGAAGCATTAGTCTCAATTATGAAAGATGTCTCAAAATTTGGAACAGCCAACACTGGTAAAGTTGTCATGAATGTTTTCAGCTGATCAAAGGCAACTTGAGCCTCACTTCCCTATTTTAAATTGTCCTTCTTAAGCAACTGTGTGAGGGGCTAGGCCAAGCTATCTTTCCATAATTTTTGACAAATCTTCTATAATAGCCTGTTAGCCCCCAAAACCCTCTCAACCCCTTCATATCCTTAGGAACAACCCAGTTAACCATATCCACCACCTTATTGGGGTCTGCTGAAACTCCTCTACCTGAAATCAAGTGTCCCAAATACTCATGTTGTTGCTGCCCGAAGCTATATTTCTTCTTATTGACAAAGAGATCATTTTTCCTTAATAACTATAGCATTGATTTGAGATGATCCTTATGGATGTGCTCATCCTAACTGTAAACTAGGATATCATAAAATAAAAAACTAGTACAAATTTCCTCACAAAGGATTTCAAGACTTTGTTCATAAGGGCCTCAAAAGTGGATGGGGCATTAGTCAAGCCAAAAGACATAACCAAGAATTCCTAGTACCCCCTCACAAGTCCTTAAAGTTATTTTAGGGATATCACTAGTCTTCATCTGAATCTGATGGTAACAAGATTTAAGGTCTAGTTTGGAGAATACCCTAGCACTCCCCAATTCATCTAACAACTCATCAATGTTTGGGATAGGGAATTTATATGGAATTGTCACCTTGTTTAATGCTTAGTAGTCAACACAAAACCTTCATCCACTATATTTTTTCTTGACTAGAATCATAGGACTAGAATAAGGACTAATACTGGGTCTGATTATTCCAGTATACATCATTTGACTAACTATTTTTTCAATCTTATTTTTTTTTGGTAATAAGGGTACCTGTATGGCATGATGTTAGGGATTTGAACCCCCTCTTTGAGATTGATGGCATGATCTTGATCTCTCTTAGGAGTTAGCTTATGAGGTTCTTGAAAGATGTCAACAAATTCATTTAAAACAGCTTCTATTTCTGTTGATTGAAGCTACTATACCCCATTTTCATCCTGCAACTGTTGGTATTCAATGTAATACCCCTTACCTTTATCTTATAAAACCTTGAGCATGGTTTTCCAATATGCTTGTGCCCTACAAAGAGAAGGATCCCCTTTGAGAGTTATTTTGATGCCCTATCTCTCCCATTTAAGTGTCAAACTTATGAAATTTGCTTCAATGTCTCCCAAGCTAGCAAGCCAATCCATTCCCAACACCACCTCTACTCCTCCCAAATCAAATAGGAAAAAGTCTTGCTTAATTTCTATACCCTGCACCTCAAGGATCAATTCTTTACATAATCTCATGCTCCTAATTTTTTCATCATTCCCCACCTCTACTGTATATTCAGGGGTGTTCTCTACTGGTAACTTGAACTCTTTTACCAATTTTCTTGAAATGAAGTTGCTGGATGCTCCACAGTCAACCAACATCAGCATTTGTTTCTATGCTATTCTGCCCCACACCTTTAATGATCGATTGGAGGTCAAGCTCATTATCCTGTTCAAAGATAGTTGGAGAGTTTTATCCTCCACTGCCTCTTCTTCCTTTTTTTCATTTTTTTCTTCCTCCTCCTCCAATTCTTCCATCATAACAAGCTGATAATGCTTAAATTTGCACAAGGGCTCAAGTTCCCACTTTTCACCACATCTAAAACATAATTCCTTCCTACTTCTTTCTTGTAGTTTAGCTTGGGAGAGTTTTCTACCTCCAAAGCTTTGTTTCTTCACTCCTTATTCATCTGGGGGTTTAGGTTCCAATGGGCTTCCCATGAGTGGGCATTTGTGTGTTGGGATAACTCCTTGACAAGAAGTTGTCGAGACCCGTCAAAATAATAAAATTTACTGGTTCACAAACTAATTTTTAATATAGAGAATGAATCGAATCATCTCTCAAGGATTTAAAAACAAAGATTCAATTAGATCAAGATAATTAAAAAGAGGGTTTGATGATTTGTAAAGAAAATACACCGGTTGAATTAAAGAAACGCAGTTAATAAATTAACCAATCCAAGGAAATTTACCGATCTTGAGTTTAATCTATCATTGATCACAAGGAATCCACTTAATTGCTAACCATGTTCTTGGCCTTCGATTACATCAAGAATCCTTAATATGATACAGGAATCATCTACTAGATAAGTATCTAGAATTTAGTTAACAAATGTTATATAAAGTAAGCATCATCCAAACATAAATTAACTTAAGATCCGAAATTTAACCAAGTTAAACAATTCATAAAAAAACTTTGATATATTGTTTAGTTTTTGTGATCCTCTTTGAATACATGATAATAAAGCTATTATCACATCAACATCTAAATCAAATTAAGCAATTCAATCTAGATAAAAATCAAAAGAGGAAGAAGAGAAACTTGAATAATAATTAAGCAATATGAATAATTAAAACAAGATCTCTAAATTAAACATCAAGATGGTTAATCCCTTGGATTAATTATAAGAGCCTAGCCTTCCATGGATGGGAAGGAAGAACTCAGAAAATAAAGAACAAAAACGAAATTCTAAAGAGAATGGAGAAGAATAGAAAGAAAACTCTTGCAAATAGTCAAACTTACTTCAAATTTCATTAATACAATTACAAGAGTGTATGTCAATTTACAGTTGATAAAAGTTGTAAACAATTGGAAATGCAAGATAAAAATGGATGTTTGTCAATAATGGTGGCTTGATGCATGGTTGGTGGGTTGGTGCATGGTTGGTGGTTTCTCTTTACAAACTCTTCTCTGACTTCCAGCTTAACTTTCATGACCGAAACAACATATTTTGGCTTGGAAGTCTTCATAAGAGTTGTAGTTTTATATCTCAGCTTTTTAATGGCACCGATTTCAGCTCAAAAGGACTTTTACAATTCAAGATATTTTAAAAACATTGCACCTACCTCAGGTCATGTTAGCAGAACATGTTTTCAAATTCAAACCAATTTGCAGCTTCATAATTGTGTCGACAACAACATCTATTGACAAAATGGTCTTCAGTAAAGTCGGAACTATGTGTTTTATCTTTTTAATGACACCGATTTTAGCTCAAAAGGAAACCTATAGTCAATGATATGGTCCAATATGTGCACACTGCTCAGATTTCAGCGACAGCAAGCCTACTTTGACTCTCAAACCTATTTTGGAACATTATAAGTTCGATTCAGCTCTCGAGTGCTGACAAGAGGTTGTCGAGACCTATCAAATAATAAAAATAACAGGTTCACAAATTAATTTGTAGTATAGAAAATGAACCGAATCGTCTCTCAAGGATCCAAAAACAAAGATTTAATTAGATCAAGATAATTAAAAAAAGAGGGTTTTGTTATTGATTAACAAGATTAATAAAAGTATGAGACTTAAAGTTGTAAACAAATCTAAAGAAACAACCAATCCAAGGAAATTTACCGATCTTGAATTTAACTCATTATTGATCACAAGGAATTCACTTAATTGCTAATCATGTTCTTAGCCTTAGATCACATCAAGAAGCCTTAACATGATCCAAGAATTCTCTACTAGATAAGCATCTAGGATTTGATTAACCAAGGTTAGATAAAGTAAGCATCATCCAACATAGATTAACTTAAGATCTAGAATTTAACCAAGCTAAACAATCTATCAAAAAGCTTTAATATATTGTTTAGTCTTTGTGATCCTCTTTGAATACATGATAATAAATCTATTATCACATCAATATCTAAATCAAATTAAAGCAAGTTAATCTAGATAAAAGTCAAAAGAGGAAGAAGAGAAACTTGAATAACAATTAAGCAATATGAACAAGCGAAACAAGATTTCTAAATTAAACATCAAGATGACTAATCCCTTGGATTGATTATGAGAGCCTAGCCTTCCATGGATGGGAAGGAAGAACTCAGAAATGAAAGAACAAAAATGAAATTGTAAAGAGAATGGAGAATAAGAGAAAGAAAACTCTCACAAATACTTAAACTTTCTTGAAACTTACTTAAAATTAAATGATGATAATACAAAGAGATTGACTCTATTTATACTAATCCTAGAAGCCAATTTGTACATGTACATAATCTGAATACAAGTTGTAAAAACATGGAAATTGTCAAATATGGAAGCTTGATGCATGGTTGGTGGGTTGGTGCATGGTAGGTGGGTTGGTGTATGGTTGGTGGCTTTTAAACTCTTATCCGACTTTTGGCTTGATTTTCATGACCTAGATGGTGCATTTTAGCTTGGAGGCCTTCATGAAAGTTGTAGCCAGTTGTCTCCTTGAAATTTTTCAATTAGAATCATGCCATTTGGACTTTTAGAACTCTAGATATGCCAAAAAAACTACACCTACCTCAAGTTAGGTTGGTAGAACGTGTTTCCAAATTCAAACCAACTTGTAATTTCATGATGCCTAAAACGACATCTATTGACTAAATGGTCTTTAGTGAAGTTGGAGATATGGGTCTTATCTTTCCAAGGGCCAAGTTTCAGCCCAAGAGGAGGCCTATATCTCACTATGTAGTCCAATATGTGCACACTGCCTAGATTTCCGTGACAACAAACCTACTTTGCATTGCAGGGATATTTTGGACCTTTAGAAGTCCGATTCAGCTCTTGAGTTCTTCATGAAACTTGTAGAGCCTTGTCTTAGCTTTCCAAAGACACCAAGATCACCTCAAATGGATCACCGAGTCCTAAGTTATGGCCTAACCAAGGAAGAAAGGTCAAAATGTATCAAAATCCGAAAATTATTCACAATTTGCATTAAAGTCCAATGAAGCCCAACAACATTAAACTCATCTAAAATACTAATATTGGACACAATAAACATCTAATAAAGCCTAATACAAATCTAACATAAGTGTCTCAAATTGATTGATCAAGTGCTCATAAAACTTGTAGATTTTTATCTTAGCTTTTCACAGACACCAAGAACACCTCAAACAGATCACCGAAGCCCAAATTATGGCCTAATCAATGAGGAAAAGTCAAAATGTATCAAAATCTGAGAGTTAATCAAAATTTTGAATTAAAGCCCAATGATGCCCAACAACACAAAACTTAGCTAATATACTAATATTGGACACAATAAACATCCAATAATGCCAAGTACAAAGCTAACATAAGTGTCTCAAAAATTATTTATCATTCCTTCAAACCTGCCCCATCAAATTGAGCTTGACAGTTGAAGGCTCCTTTCCATATGACCCGCCTCCATCATGAGGAACAATTCCTCCCCTCTTAAAAGCCCAATTCTTCTCCTCCAGCAATAAGGTTTTGTCCATCAATTCAGACATGGTCTCAAAGTTGTACAGCTTGAGTTCAGCTTGCAACTTCTTCCTTAATCCATTCAGAAAACCCTACCATCATTTCCTTATCCACATTTTTCAGAGGAGCAGAGATCATCTCAAATTGATCCTGATACTCCATAACTGACCCCGTCTGTTTCAAACTCAGTAATGGCCCAAAAGGGTTCTAAACCATCCTGGTTGAAAACGTCTAATGAAAGCCCCCTTGAATTGTTCCCAGATTAGAGACGTAGTTTGTTCCTCCCACCACTGGTACCAACTCAATGCTTTGTTTTCGAGGTCCACCAAGACTGCATCTAACTTCTCCGACTCGTCTACACCATTGAGCTTGAAATACCGCTCAACACCCACCTATATGCGTAATCTCCCGCGAACATGGGTACCTCTAATTTCCTCCCTCCGTCAAAACGCAAAGGAGGACGAGTCCCTCTCAAAGAGTTGCCTCTTCGTTCAAGCTTTTTGGAAACGCAATTATGAGTACTGTACTGAGCCCACATGACTCCCACGTCTTTTTTCTTCACTTTTGCCCTCACTATACTGCTTTGGTGAACGCTGGCATCAGGATCATCCCCAAGTATATCCCCTGTTGTTCATCTTCAAGAGACGCTTGATTTTGTTTAACTAGGACAGATTTTTGTCTCTCCATTCTTGCACACTTCGCTCCAGATTCTCCATTCTCGACTTCATTGCAGCTCGCGTGATCACCATGCACAAGTCCTAGATTCAGGAACTCTAATACCAGTTGATAGGTACCAAAAAATTAAGAACAAAAATGGAGCAAGAACTCTGATATAATGATGAAATTCTGGTAGATGTCGAGTTGATATCAGTACCAAAGATGATGTAACTAGCTTATGAGAATTCAAGGAAAATAAAGAAAATACAAGATGATGAGCATATTCGAGAATGCTCAATTATCTCCTAGCTTAAGCCAAAATCCACCCTTCCCCTCCCTAGACCCTACCCCTCTGATATGCCCCTCCTCTACTAACCGAATCACATGGAATCGAAATCAACTTTCTCTCCACTACCACTACCACATCAACAGTTAGTTACAAGCATAGGGGTTCCCTCTTCCTCACCCTCTCGACCCAAACCCATCCTACCTTCGGCCCTCTTTCTTACATAGACTTTAGTGACTTTAGGAGAAGTCTTATCATTCTATATCTCAAGTACTCTTTCTCTAAAGTGACTTCCAACTTTGTGATGGGTGTGTCTAATGGTTTGTAATTTGTTCATTAATTTATTGCTGCAGATAGAAGTAATTCAAATTCATTGATCATGAGACCATTATTTTCAGTATTTTAAAGACTGCAAGTTGTAAGCCTGGTTGGAATGTACTAATCGTTCAACGATTTTATCCAAAGCTTTTTATCTTCAAGGGAGGGTCAACAAACTAACACATATTCATAAAGTGAAAATATTTTATTGTTTCTTTTAGTTTAATGAAATGTTAGGATTTGTTTGTTTAACAATGCAACTCTTTCAAATTTTGTAGAGCCTCCAGTCTTGAGGCCAATTTATGTAAGTTAAAAGCTTTGTGTTCACCTTCCATTCCTAGAAGGAAGAAAAATAAAATCCAGTTGATCAGTTGACCTTGAGTATCTCCTTCACATAATTTGGACAATGGACTGCAAAAATTAAGCGGCGAGGTCATTTTGGTAGCCACGAAGGCATAGATCACAATCGCTCTAAACAGGATATTATGATCTATTGCACTTACTAGCAGATTTGGTAGTGCCTAACGAGTTAACTTTCAAGAATATAAAAATCCAATTTTGTTCAGTTATTAGAAGCCAAGGATAAATGGCATAGTAAATGAATGAATGTGTTGTAGTTTTTGACTCCTCCAAAAATTCTAGCCCTCAACCCCATTTGGTTTAATGGTTTATATATCCTCCGGTAGATTGTTAGAAATTTGAAGTTTTTGGGAACCTAGGTTTGGCAGGTGTTGGTGGTGTTATTAGGAATAATGACAGTTCATGGTTCTGTGGTTTTATGGGTTTCAATAGGAGGAGAACGAATCTTTTTGTTGAGTTGCAAGCTCCTAAAATTAATGAGGCTCGGAATTTATTGGGATTGTAGCGTACAGAGACTCATATTATGTGAGTCAAATTCATTGGAGATTGTTAGTCTCATTCAAACTGATGAAGTGGGCTAGTATTGCTATGGCAGATATTATAGATCTTTTGCGGAAGGATTGGGATATTCTTCTTCGACATGTACTTAGGAAGCAAACTTCTGTGCTGATTGCTTTGGGGGGGGGGGGGGGGGGAATAGCTTCAAGTAATAAGTCTTGCATTGCATTATTTTGGAATTTGGAGAATCCTATATCTGACTTGAAATTTGCTTTTGTTTTTAATTAGAGAAATTAAACTAAAAAGGTTCATACAGAGTTCAACAAACAGTCATCCACTATCATCCTGAATCTTATGTGAATAAGTGGTACTGTACCTATGTCCGCGAAAAAGTGTGGAAACACATCAAGAGTGTTGATGATAAGTCACCACATGGGTTTCCTGATTAATAGCAATTTATCTTGGAGAGAGTATCAGCCTCTCTATGAACATGGGAATTGATGGGAAAGCTTAACTTGAGAGTTGAGATCAGAAGTCAAAACCTCCTCAACCACCATTAGAAAAATTAAAAAATAACCATATATATATAAAAGGGACCTAAATTAAATAACATTCATTTCTGAAAAAAATACAACCTAGGAACCATCGTGTGGCTCCCATGCTCTTACACGCGCCACTGTATCAAATATGAACTCAAATTGAAAATAATGATTTTGTGTATACTTTAAAGAAGTAAGTAAACAACAATTTGACCTCAGCTTCGCAAGGAGATAAGAAGACAAAGGCTATGGTGTACACGCTTGTTATTGGCAAAAGAATATACATAGTTGATCACATTTTATATTTTGCAGAGATGAAAAAGACGTCACCATTGATCATCATTCATCAAGTGGGCAAGTGGATGAAACAAAACAAGTGCTTCTCACTCACTCGTCAGATGCACCGGTGACAGACAAATAAAACGTTCCCAGTGTTGACTTTGTCATCCTTAGCTGACCTCTGACTTATATTTTAACGGCTGTGATCTTCTGGTAAAAAAAAATGTCATCTGGGGTCCCACCCAGACCCATTGGGGTCCACTTAGCAGCTGTCTCCTCTCCCGTACAAAGGCAGGAACAAAGGAAAGGAGAGGAGTGGTCCCTGGGCTGGGTTGGAACTTGAAAATCCAACAATCTATGGCCCCATGCCCACTCCACTAGTCATTTAACTAGTTGTGAGTCGTGTCATAAGAATAAGATAGAATAGAAGGAAAGGGGAAAAGGATGCTAAATTCCAAACATTCAATTATTCATGTGCAGTTGAACTGACCTGTGTGCAACACTGAAAAGTTGCTTAGAATTATTCGCAACAATACAAAGATTCAAGTTACATGTGAGGTGAGTTAACCAAACAAGGGCAAGTAGTTCGATTTTGATCATAAATTGGCTTTTGTTGATAATAATGTTTATGGAGTGCCTGGTCTGGGAACCTATTGAAGTAACGGATTAAACTTGGTAACAGAGAAATCTAGTTTAGCCTGCTACTAACTACGATTCTAAATAATAATAAAAAATTTCACCTTTTTCCTTCCTTAAACAAAAACAGAGAAAGTCAAATGTGAATTTGTATTTTAATTTTCAGATAATGAAATATGATAAGAAAGTTTATCACTTCATATGCATTGATTTTGTAATACTATATGATATCCCTAGCTAGCTGCTTAAAGAAATGATCAGTGTTCAATCATATCATTATTGGGTCGTGAAGAAAAGGTTTAAATAGTTATCAACAAATCCTTATACTATTTTGTAGTTTATAGTTTAATTCACTTTTATATCACTAGAGGACAAGTTGCCAAGTTGGGGATCCAGTTGATATTTTTTAAACTCATCTATTGTAGCACATCACAGTAAGTTCAATTAATCTAATTTTCCCCCACTCATTGATGCCCATTGGCACTAATGGTTTATGTGCAATACTTATGTAGCACTAGTTGAAAGCCATTGATACGCGTGTGCGTGAAAATGAAATGGAACATTTCTAATGACGGGAGATTGTATGCTTAGCAAGATATAATTGTTTTGGCCTTTTCTGTGTTGCAAGTTTGATACAAAAATCCAAGTTGAGGACAGACTGGGTCTAGATTGCCCCTTAACAAGGTGCATTGAAGATCTCCACGAATCTGCCTCTTAATTACTAGTGCAGTTTTCATCTAACTATTGAGTGACTTTCGCAGATGATGCCCAAGTTTACACGCTGGTGATGAAAGTGATGGTACCCACAATGTGCCATACAAGTTTGAGTACGAATTACCTTATGTTCCTAGATGAGTTTTCACTATCTAATCAAAGATAAACACTTCATGTTCATCTTATCTTTCACCTCATAATCACACCCTTTGAAGCAGCAGCGTGCAGGCCAATAACCACATCATCTTTACTCGCACATGCAATTTGTCAAACAAATTAATCTACCGTTCCAGTGACAATAATTGACACATGTGATATATATTACGTGTAAAATGATCAAGCTGTCAAGTTTGATCAATCACATCTAAAGAGTTGCATAATTTGAAAGGCTTTAGCGGAGCAGGAGATCTTACCAAAATGATGTGAAAGTAAAGCAAAATTAGTGAGATATAGTCAGATTTGACGAAACTTTAGTCAATTTTTTAGTATTTCGTGACCACCACAAACATTTAATGGTTCGATTCTATTGCGTTAATTAATATGCTTGTTGATATTGATCCTATTTGTGGAATCATTTTGAAAATGATATTAAGTGGCTATGCAGCAGTGCAGCTGTACGAGTTAGACGAAGGCAAAAGCTACCAGCATCATTGAATCACAATTACATATTTAAGGTTAATTGTTACTTAAAATATTTAAATTAGGAACAGCATATTAATTTGACAAGTTGAATATATTCCTCAGTAGAAAACTTCGCTTTTCTTTGTTTAAGACAAGCAAAGTATTTTTTTCTATGCTTCAACTACAAGAACTGTACGCGGATATAACAGGTAAGCATTATTGGATCAGTCTTGCTAGATTATGTATTAACAGAAAATTAGAAATTCCTACCGAAAACAATATATAGTAAGGATTTTATAGTCATAAACAGTTAGCATCACAACTCTTATTGAACACCAAATAGAAAAACTTAATTAATCGGGTAAAAGTATTATTCAATTTTATTCTATCTCAAAAAGAAATAAAAACATGATAGCTACCAAAAAACATTTTATTTTTCAGCTGAAGAAGATTCCTCAAGTATTGTATTGAGCATATACAACATGTCATAAAGATAAAGAACATCACAGCAGTGGTGGGGAAATTTCTATTTGGGTCAAGAAGTTGAGGAAGAAATGAGAATTCAAGAAATTATGGGCCTGACAAGCCCGTTCAATTTTACTGATATACATCAAGGCAACAAATTGGGCTTGTAACGAGTCCAACTTAAATTTAGGTAAAAAATGAAAGTGTGTTATTTTCAACTTGTTTTGTGGTTAATCAAAGCCCGTTCAATTTGTCATTTTCATCTTGTTTTGTCGTTAATAAAAGCCCGTTCAATTTGTCATTTTCATTTTCAATACAACCAGGTTTTAATATTTTGGGCTCGTAAAGTGCCCAATTTGAAAATGTCCTATTAATGGGCTTCAAACCTACCTTTGACCAACAAGTAATAGTCACTGTTCGGCCTAGCAATTTTATGCTGCCCAATAGGATCAGAACACTCATATTTTTTTCTTCTTTTTGAAAAAGTTCTTTTCTAAAATATCTTTTTACTGTAAATTCATAAATAATTAGATAAATGTTGATAGGTACAAAGAATGAGGATATGCTCATAAGTTTGTAAAGTTGGGTTTCATTTTTTTTTTCTTTCTTGAAAGTCAGTTGTCTTACATGAATGAACGGGCTCAAGATTGTGAGAAGAGTTGGGCAAGTCTTAATGGGATGTGGAGGGCCCTGCATATCCTGTCAGTTGGTGAAAGGTCCACAGCAAGCATTGTCTGCCTATTTCTTATTTAGCATTAAAAAAAAATAGGTCCTTTCTTTTCGTTTGGGTATTTCTTTTTTACCCATGAAAAAAAATTCTTTCTTTTCTTTTTCTCAGTCTCTTTTTTTTAAAAAAAAAAAAAACCAATGTAGGCTTTCTTATTTATCTCATTCTGAAACTTATATATATAATATTTTACTAAGAGGACATTTTTCTGTTTTGCCTTTTGTTGTGTTAAGAAGAAGAAAAAAAGACGGGGAACTAATGATACACACGACAAGCAAACTTAAAATGAATTCTCATGATCTTGGGCCACGGATAGCAAAGCAATTTCTTTTCAAGTGCCCCCTTTCCAGCTAAGATGCTTTGTTTGAACGTCTAAATTAATTGTGTGTCAACCTTCATCATGCTCCATTGGACCATTTGAATGCAGTGTGTCTTACTTGGCTAGTTTCATTTTTGCTGCATCTGCGAATTTGTAAACCCAGTACGATCAAACTTGCCCATCTAATTGTTCATTTGGGATTCTTACATACAAGGACTACGGGAGCTTAAAATTTACAATTGAAACATTAAGGTCATCAAATATAAAAGCTTTTTAACTTTTTCTTTTTGTCCGTGTCTTCTTCTTTTTTTTTTTTTTTATCAAGACCCAGTGTAATTTAAAGTTTTCAACCAGGAACTAATCATCGCGGTGCATGATTGCCGCTCATCAAGCATTATTTTGACACCGTTAAAAATTGATGCTAGGAGCACCAAATCAACTCCCGAATGTCTTACGATTCGCCTTACAACCTCTGGGCCAATCTCTCAAACTAAAGTCATATGATATATACTAGATATTGAAATGCTTAAAATAGCTGTCATCAAATATAAAAGTTTTACTCTGGATGCTATAATTCTTTTTCTAAAAAAATAAATTTGCATGGAACATTATAAGAATTAAATAAATGTTAATCTTCTACCAAATAAATAAATTTTAATCTTTCATTTTGTCTATAATGATGGATATTGGCTTTTGAAACATTCATATCTCTATTTTAATTGTCTTTAGAATTTGTGCTAAGAATGACTGCATTACATGTAATCCTGATAAGATTTGTGTTTCTTCTATCTTAAATATTTCTTTAAGATTTGTATTTTAAGAATTTACCAGTAACTGTGCTTCCTAGGTCCTAGCCCATGTCTATCTGTTCGTATCCCGGTAGACCCTGTCATGGAGTTTGCAAGGTTGCAATCTATCGTTTGACAAATACTAGAAAGACAAAAAAGGAGGAAAAGAAAAGAAGAATCCGCATATTAATGGGCATTTTGTCCTGTTTTTGTATTATCATGTCGATTTAGTGTTGGATTACCTGTTAAAAAAAGATTATAACGATAATTATTAATTATAAAAAATTTAATTTATATTTAAATATATTAATTTATAATCGATTTTATGATAAAAAAATTTATTTAAATTATATAAAAAAATTACTTTTATATTAAATTATCAAAAGATATATAAAATAATTAAAAAAATTATTTGATTAAGAGCAAATAAATATTTTTCTCTTAAAATTTTTGAAATAATCTGAAATTAAATAATTAAAAGCTTAAAATAACAATTTTTTTAAAAAAATTATTTTTAGTTATGAAAAAATAATCTTAACTTATAATTAATTTTACACACTTTAAACAAATAAGATAAATTTTAAATAAAACAACTTTTAATTAAAAAAAATTATCCTAAAAAGAAAATAAGCAAAACCAAACGTGATCTCTTCTGTTTACAATCTGCTTTCCTCGGCCAGCAAAGTTTCATACAGCATAAAAAATAACCATCATATGCACATGGGCTTACCAAATTTTTACTAAACAAAACATAAAAAAGATTTAAAGGATTCAACAAAATTACTCAAAGGAAAGGGATCTTTCCAATATCCTTGTCCTCTTCTTAACACAGCATTTTCTACAATCATTCATAATTTTACCAGAAGAAAGATATACCTTCATACTGTTTTTTTTTTGGGTAGTACCTTCATACTGTTTCTTACAATCAGCCTCCACCAATTCTTAGAAATGGAAAACCTTCAGAAACACATTCTCTATTATGCATATAGAGCTAATTTTATACGAGTTCTAAGATGGATAGAAGGCCAAAATTTCTACACCCAAAACCTCAAACACTAATTCAGAGGTTGCTGCATTGTCACAACCAAGGGGCTTGTGACAGTGTGCTTGCCATCAGACCAAATTATTGAACCACTCTTCACAATAGAACTTCCGGGGGAAAGTTTAACTGCCCTAGTTTGGACCCTAACAAGAAAGTTAAACTTCTGACCTACCCTCCTAAAAGATAAAGTTTCAGGCTGCACTGTGACCACCATTCCTGCTGGTGGTCTAATAGTGACTTTGTAGACCGAGTTAGGGTCCCCAACATTGGTCACAGTTCTAATGAAGTGTGTAGACATCTTATGCTTTCCATATTGTTGAAACACTGCAGACAATGATGGGTAATTCAAATTCCCAGCATGTCCTGCCTTTTTTGCCCCACTACAATCTGCACCCTTCCTTGTGATCACTTGGATATTCTGAGTGGTATAATTTGAATTACACAAAAAATCCACATAATCATAAGAAGAAATATCATAAATTAACCCAGGGTCCATGGCCTTCTCTGGGTGAACATGGCCAGCCCCATAATCAAATACTGAGGAAGCATTCCCTGTGGACTCATCCAACATTGTATCTCCCCTATTATCCACAGTATAAGCAGTAGTCATCAGAGCTGACCTAATAGCAGCAGGACTCCAATCTGGATGTGCTGCTTTCAACAAAGCAGCCAAGCCAGAAACATGTGGGCAAGCCATTGAAGTACCTGAAAGTATGTTAAACTCTGTCCTACGCCCATCAGAAGGAACCCCAGAAGGTCCAACTCTATCAGGCCAAGCTGCAAGTATGTTCAATCCAGGGGCTATAACATCTGGCTTCAAAATCTCAGGGGATTCTGGATTAGGCCCTCTAGCTGAAAAAGATGCCACCACTGGTGCTGGCCTAACCCCAACCCTGGTTCCCTTAAATATAATTGTTGCCGTGGGTGGTGACCGTGATTTAGATGCCGTAGAAATGTACTCGCGAATTTCATCGCCGCCACTAGCACCGACTGCGGTGGCGGGTAGTACATGGCAATCAGCCACCAACCCTTCCCCATCAAATACCCCATTCGCCAAAATCATACCAATTCCTCCTGATTTTTTCACCACTTCACCTTTAGCAGCTCTTGAATTAATGCCTCTATCACACACAACGATCTTCCCCTTCACAAACTTAGGATCCAATGAACCTTCCAAGCAAAGCGATGAAGAATAACCACCACCACCACCTTCTTCAGTACCCGCATACACTATCGGGTACATCCGACCCGGAGTTAGACCCGGTCCACCATAAACACTAACCCCAGGTATGATCTTGCCATTCCCAAGCTTAACATCAGCTGGGAAATCTCTATCTATAGTTCCAGCACCAACAGTGATCACCCAAGGAGCGACATTGCTAACAGTGAGGCCACCGGGACCGCCGTTCCCGGCGGAGGAAGAGACAAAAACACCAGCATTGGAGGCTCCAAAAGCACCGATGGCAATAACGTCGAGGTAGTAAGGCACCACTACACCTCCAACGCTGAGGGAAGCGACATCAACGCCGTCAGACACGGCGGCGTCGAATGCGGCGAGGATGTCGGAGTCATAGCAGCCGCCATTCCAGCAGACCTTGTAGACGGCAAGCCTAGCCTTTGGAGCCATACCAGCCGCCATTCCTTTGGCGTAGCCCAACGTAGAAGCCGACGACACGTACCTCCCGGCGGCGATCGACGCCGTGTGCGTCCCGTGACCATCTGAGTCCCTCGGAGAACGGTATTCTGACGTGTCGTTCATTTTTCCGTTCGTGGCTTCGTACCCGTTAGAGAAATACCGTGCTCCGATCAGTTTCCGGTTGCAGGAGCTCGCCGGAAAGTCTTTTCCGGCGACACACTGGCCTTTCCACTTGGTCGGAACGGGACCCAGATCACGATCGTTGAAGCTATTCCTCTCCGGCCAGATACCGGTGTCGATCACTCCGATTACCAGATCCGACCCGAAATCGGTCTCCTTGAGCAACCCGGTTCTGCCAGCGGTTTTGAGACCCAGGAACTGTGGAGAACGCGTGGTTTGGAGATGGCGAAGCTGTTCGGGGATGAGGGCGATGATGTGGGAAAGTGATTGGAGCTTCTGGGCCTCCAAAGGGGAGAGCTTTGCTGAGAAACCGTGAAATACGGTTTCGTATGTGTGGAGAATACGGCTGGTTTCTTTGTTATTGGAGGTTGAGGTAGTGGTGGTGGTGGTGGTGATGGAGGCGAGGGAGGACTCGTACCAGTGCTTGTGGGTTGGAAAAATGGAAGGCTTGGCTTCATGCTGGACTTGGATTATGAAGGTTTTCTTTACTGGGTTGGAAGAAGAAGAAGAAGAAGAAGAAGCTAGTGCTGAGAGTGTGGTTATGAAAGACAGGACAATGAGGGAGAGAGGGAAGGAGGGAGAAGGAGCCATTGAAGTGTAAAGGACTCCTTTGGTGTGGAGGGTTTGGTGTGTTGTGCTCTGACTGCTAGCTAGCCTAGGTATGAACAAAATTTAAAGGAGAGTGAGGGAGTGGAGGAGATGTGACTAAGTGAGTGCGTGTGTGTGTGTGTGTGTGGTGGAAGACTGGAAGGGTAGGTGACTATTATTGGAGCTAGTGTACTGTGGCTGTGGTATCCTGCTGTGTTGCTGAGAATAGAGAGAGAAGAAAGAGTACCTAAGGCAGTGCGAAAACGATGCCTGTGTCTGTGGGATGCAAGTGTTCTTTAGACTGGTGAATGAGGTATGACAGTAGCGGTAGTAGGAGTAGGAGGAGGAGAGTGACGTTGAAGTGGAAGTGGAAGTGGAAATGGGTTGGGTAGTAGTAGTGCTCCTGGATTTGAAAAGCGAATCCTTACCCAATTCTTATTGGAAATTTTTGTAGGTATCTTCATAAACTAATAATGCAATCTGAGTGTGCCCATGTTTTTTCAGCATAGACAGGGAGAGTAGAACTAGAAAGCATATGTCGTACGAGCCCTTGCCATGTCAACAAAATTTACCAAAGACAAGAAAAAGGGATTTCATTTCCCCTCTCAGGCAAAAAAATAAAAACAAAGAAGGTTTTAACATTTAAAAAAAATGATAAAGTGTTTTTTTTTTGCCAAAAAATTAATAATTGCCTCAAGTTTACAGTGTTACATAATGCACTAATTTTTTTTAAAAGACCGACCGTGATCCTGCAGAAGCATTACCCTGCTTCTTCTAATGAATATGGATGCTTCAATAAACAAGTGTGGGCCAGAATTGGGTCCACTAATTATGTCAACCACCCGTGTAGGGGAGGGGTTCAGGGCAATCAAGACCCACTCTCTCTATCTAATGCTTGATTGTCCACTGAATCCAAACAATCCAGTTACATATACTCCAGTACCCTTATCACAACAAAATAATAAAATAAATTAAAAATCCACGTATACCCGCATTCTTTTTCAAGCTAGTCAAAGTAAATAAAAAATAATGTTCAAAAACTTACCTACAAGATTATTGACCTTCAATTCAATCATTTATCCTCCTTAATTTATCAACGAAAAATTATAACTGTCAATAAAGAATGATAGAAATTTAAATACATTAGTTATCTAGTACATTCTTTCAAAAAAAAAAAAAAGTTATCTAGTACATTAGTATAAGCTTATTATTTATATGATAACTGACAGGTATGACAGTTGGAAAGAGAACACGTGTTTGAATCTGGTGACGCTTTGTTCTTTTCGCAAGCTGATTCATGCAAACCATCTCATAATAGACTCGCCGTAGACACGTGGGGATGTTCGTGTGCGGATAGATGCACAGTTTTTCATGCACCAGCATAAATAATTTTTGCCTTCCCTTCATATTATTAAGAGTACGTTTGGAAAAAATTATTATTTTTAAATATTTTTTAATAAAAAATTATTTTATTTAAAATTTATCTTATTTATTTAAAGTATATAAAATTAATTATAAATTAAAATTATTTTTTTATAATTAAAAATAATTTTTTTAAAAAAAAACTTGTATTTAGAGTTTTTAATTATGTGATTATAGATTATTTTAAAAACTTTGATAAATAAATAATTTTTTGTTTTTCATTAAATAAAATTTTCAATTATTTTATATCTCTTTTAGTAATTTAATACATAAAAGTAATTTTTTTATACAATCCAAACAAAATTATTTATCTTTAAATTGATTATAAAATAACACATCAAAACATAAATTATTATTCTCATAATCGATTTTTTGAAAATCAATTATATATAAAATCTATTTTTAATATAATCTTTTTTCATAACTAATTCAAACAGGTTTAACTTTTGAAATCTTAAAACTATGATTTTAACAAAAGTATCAAGAGACAAACTTTTATCCAAATTATGATTTAGGAGTTTCTAAAGGCTAAACTAAGCATGCTATAAAATTGGAACATACCGCACGGTCTAATGAGTCTAATTGTAAACTGAATATTTGAATGGTTATAATTCAAATTATAAAATTCACTGTTTGATTATTTTTATCGATCAAAATTAATTAAAATATTGTTGAACAACTCAGTTCATTTAGTTAATTTGACTGATTATTAATTTTTTTAAAATTTAATATTTTTAATATTTCATAAATATTTTCTTATATTTTATATTATTATATATGAATTATTGTTATGACATCATCTATTTTTATCACTCAATTTAAATGATTGAACTAATTAAATCTGAACCAAAAATTTCACAAATTCACTTTTATTTTAACAACATTGCTTTCATCAATCTATCTCATCGTGCCTCTATTTTTCCACAAATATTCTATATTCATAAACTATTATTCTTTTATCAATACTGATGTCTATAATTATGAATATTTTACATTCTCTTATGATATTGTTAGCATCATAAAGGGAACAATTCTCATAATGTCTTGTATTTTTTCATACAATGAAAATTATAAAATTTGAAAAAGCTTTTCTAATAAACTTCTCAACTTTTTAAGGAATTGTGATAGTTATTCAAAACCTAATTTTACACTTTCTATAACAATTATATAGTTTTATACAGTTAAAAAAATCGAATTGACTACCTCTAGTCCCTTTTTCTTCTGCTGTAATTTATAAAAAAAGATTTGAATACAAAATTAAAAAAAATCGAATATATAAAATTACCTCTAACTAAAAAAATTTATATATATATATATATATATATATATATATATATATTGTGCGTATAAATGTATAAACTAATCCAATTTCTTGCTAGTAATGCCCAACTATATCAAATGCCCTAAACATAAGCAACTCCATCCCATCAGGAAAATGAGCTCAAAGCATCATTGTCTTTGTTTGAAAGAACACCATTCAATTCAATTTTTTTTTTGGTACAACCATTCAATTCATTTGAGCGCGCACATAATCAAAATCCATGAAGGTTTAAGTTATTTCACTTAATTTTATTAAATTAAGAAGGAATAATGTGTACAGATTTATTTGTAATTGTAATTATAGTAACATTTAAGTAACATTACTCGACACTCATTATTGCAGGTCATGTAATACTTCTCTTTCTGTCGCTTTTTTTTTTAGGTTTGCTTTTAGACAAAGTGTAATAGAAATATGAAAATATTGAGAGAGAAATGAATTGCTCTTCTACAAGGTTATATGGTGAGGTCATAGATTATATAGAAAATTGACTTTAACTCTCCTTAAATTTTAAAGATTTAGAACATCTCTAGTTACACAATTGTTTAAGTTAATTTAATATGAGTAATTATAAAATTGGATTAAAATCCTATGCTTATAGTAATGAAGCCATGATCCATCAATAAAAAATGCATGATTATGCACAAATATCCAAATATTTGCATTTAAATAATGTGGTTCTATTTGATTTGGAAATTGCTTGAAATCGGGATCAAATCTTATTAGTGTCGTTTTACCTTCATTTTAATTTACTCTTTTTCTCTCCACATTAGGTCTTAGACCTTCTTTGTAACTAAAAATATATATTTCCAACACAGCTTAGTCCCGTTTTGTGTATCTCTCATTTGTTTTTGGATGTCTGTTAAGTGCATTTTTTTTATTGGCTATAATCTACCTAAGATATAATTTGTTAAATTGCTCCTAGTAAGAATTTATTTGATTTGGGTTCCTAACAACGTCCAAAATTTTCTGAGGTGTTAACGTTGGGGCCAGCAATTTACTTTGTCTCCGCAGAAACAACAGCGTTCTGAGGTGAAAATAACTACCAAGTTCACATGGATGGAACGTACGTTAAAGAAGTCCATGTAGTAATTGAAGCTAATCAATCTATAGTCCAAATCTGAAAGAATTCAACATGTAAAATAAAAGTGTAAGAAAGAAAGTCCAATTAGGTGGAACCCAATCAAAAGGTACAATTTCGCATGCATGTTGGGGCCAGTTCGGACGACAGCAAGTGCCATCATTTACATTTTGGAAGTGAAACTTGGAAGGGTCTGGGCCTTTTGCCCTTGGAAACAAACGCTATAATATAATCACCATCTTCCTTGAATTGGGTTGATGGTGACCCCTCTTGGCAGGCTGTTGTTTCTCTTTAGTCTAAAATCTTGATGATCTTAACTACAAGTTGCCATGGTGGGGACCTAAAATAAAACAACCTTCTTTTTCTTTTCTCTTTCCCCGCATGAATTTGAATTTTGAAACAATTGGACAGAGGAAAATCCCAATTTCTTATCCCTTTGCCTATAAGAAAACACAGTGAAAGGAGAGTTTGGATTTTTATATCATTCTCTTTGCAGTAAAAAGGTTAATCAAGGTAAAAAAAAAAAAGCCAAAATCTGTTACCATGTAGGGGAAAGTGACCCATGTCTAATTAACAAGAGAGGAAGAGAAAGTTTTTAAAGCGTGTGGGGTAGGACTTGAGGCCTCATGACAATGTTCAAGGAAGGATGTAACCAAAAGAGAAAAAAGAAGAAAAATGGTAAAAAGATACAGAGATGGGTACTTAAATTAGAGCAAACATGTGGGGTTTGCATTTTGCAATAGTAGTGCAGATGCAATCATTAGGAATATTGTAATTATGATCAGTATTGTACAAAAGGAAAAGTTTGGGCCCCTTTAAGCTTGATTTTTAAATCAAAATAAAACCTTCACGTCTTAAGAGAAACCTTTTTCCTTTTAGGGCATGGTCTTACTCTTATCTCCTATATATGAAGCTTTTTATAAGTCTAAAGGATTGGAGCGTTGTTAATTCATTAAAGCTTTATACACGTTCATAAAAAAAAGTTCTGGTTATTTTTAATCAATAAGTTTCTCCGTCTCACATCCTTTATCTTGTTTCTTACTTCCTTCAATTATTGCCTTCTAATCTCTTTTACTAACTTCTGCCAATCAGCCCCACATTCTCGAAAGTCATCATGGCAAAGTCATCGTGCAAAAAGAGGACTTGTTTCTTCAAGGAGTTAAACAAATATTTATGTGTAAACCAACCTTCTTTATCATTCAAAGTTTCAAATTGTAGTACCATGGTACATTAGTTAGTTGTATACGCCATACCTGAATATTGATTCACTTTTATGTTTCTCAGGAAAAATAATGTCCTATGCAGTATAGGTCAAACGTGTTTAATTTAGTAACTAAATTAATTATATCATGATTCTTCATTTCATAAGCCGGGTTTATTCATTAATGTGCAAGCTTTGTTAATCAAACAAATCCTCGGCGTTAATTAGATATTAAAGTCGTATGGGTCTGCCATCTGTATTAATTGATCACAACTGTGTGGGTTGTGGAAGTTTGAAAGGTCATAGTACCATAAGTACTGTACAACTCATGGTAACTATGGCATTTTGTTCAATTTTGTAAAGAAAAGTCATTTTTTTATTAAAAAATTTTTAGAGGTATTCAATAACACTAATTCTTTTTAAGTTATTAAACGATTACGATTATTAACTCTTCTTCTAATGGTGTTTTTTATAATTTAAATTTTGAATTTCTTCTTAAAATTATAAGTTGTTTATTATTCTGACCAACCACTTATGGTAAAGAAAAGTCATTTTTCTGCAACTTTGAGAATACAACAATTAACGTAACACGTGATAAAAAAAAACTTACTCACGTAGTTTTAGTTTGATTTCCTAATATACTTTCAAAAAAGGTATATGAATTTTTCTTTTATATATAATTTAAACTGGCGGCCTTTACTTACATATCAAGTAAGCATCGATAGTAAGATGATCTGAATTTAATGCAGCAAAACAACCAATGGCCCAACTATTAATCTACAAGCTACTCTTAAAATGAAAGGCCAACATGGGCCACTTTGTGATCTTAGTCGGCAAAAACAAATAAATCATATAGCTGGTCAAGGACGAATTTAATTCATGTTAGAAGCTAATGCAATCACGAGCAATATGCTATTTTTATTTTGTTTACAAAGAGGTCTGAAAATGAGAGATAATAAGTTAAAAGGCAGGCAAAATAGCCTAACTGAGTGAGATTCAACTCAAGAATCAAACAAAGCTCCAAAAAAAATTCGTGCCACTTTAGCTACAATTCTTGGGCTCCTATATTCTTTTTATAACCTTAGAGTCCCTATGCTTTTACTCGTTCCTTTTTATTAACATGACCGACAAAATAATATGGTGTACTAAATTATTGAAATTAGGTTTAAAAGGGAAAGGGAGTAGAATAACTAATTATACACATGTTGCTATATTTTCTTCTACTATTTTGATAGGCCATATTTATATTCAGCTGTACGCTATTTTATCATGCCAATGGCTATGCATGGGTGTTAAGATGTGAAAAATAAATTTTTACTTTAATATTTTCGTGTTTAATATTAAATATAAATTTGACACTATTAAATGCATATGACTTACTATTATCCTTCACAGAGATAAGATATTCATACTTACTGTTCTTCTTATCCATATTGTAAAGAACAAAATGATAGTTTTATTGGCTTAGCATCATTTGTTTCATTAAAAAATAGGTTTAATCTTATCTATTTTGAGTGAAATATTTCTTTTATATTATCATTTAATTATATCTTTTATATTATTAAAAAAGTTTGGCCATAAATTACTTGAGTGACCAACTTATTTTATTAATGTGATAACACACACACAAAAATTACATCAAAAGTTGATTAAAGAAAAACTCTTATATAAAAAAAAATTTCATTTCATTTCCCACGCCCTAGTCGTCTGTTACCTCTTTCTACCACCCCAATTTTGCCTTGTCCTAGTGCCTCGCGCCTTCCCCATTCCTCCTTGCTTGTCGTCAATAGTTGTCATTGTGGTAACTCGTTCTACGACGATGAAAGACGTGCAATGATTTTGAGGAAGAAAATATTATAAGAGTGAGGTTATACTTAAGTAATTAATAAAAATGACATTTGAATATGTATTTTGAATTTTTTGAATAGCAACATCCTAAAAGCAATAGGTATTAAAAAAAAAGCATAGGTCATTTTAAGTGTTGTTTTAGAAAGGAAAAAAAAAAGTTATTTCATATTATGTGTTATTTTAAAAGTCATGTGAAGAATTAATTACTTTTTACTAATATTATCCATATACTTTAGTTACTTCATTAAATGCTCAATTTCTAAAATCTCTCAAGAGATACTCATATAACTTTTTTCTCTCTCTTATCTACTTTGTTGACCTATCATAATTTTTAATTTTTTACAAGTAAGTTACTTTTTCATAGAATTAAGATTATTTAATAATTTTTTAATACATGTATCATTACCTTAAACGTCATCATTAATTTTAAAATTTAGATTAGAGACTCTTAAACTTTTAAAAACTTATAAATAGATTCTTTCATACGTAAGTTAAACGAAAATTATTCATCACGTGATTTGTAAGTGTTTATTAACACAAATAATAATCTCTAATTTGTTCATATAATTTTTTTAAAATTAAAATATTTTTCTCCCTTTAATTTAATTTCTTTCAAATTATTTGATATTTTTAATATTTAATTTATATTTTTATCTACTTATATAGTCCTTTTTTTTTATGTGAAATTTCTTTACTCACATTCCACTTATGAAACTCTCAATAATTTGTCTCTTAAATGCATGTCCTTACATAAGTATATTTCACCTCACTTAGTTTTTTCACTCATTTGAATTCTCAATAATCTTCTCTTTAAGTGTGAATCTTTACATAAGTACACTCTCCTTCACTTAGTTTTTCCACTCAAACTTGAATTTATAATAATCTTTCCTTCTAATGCGAGTCTTTACATAAGTGCATTTTCCCTCACTTAGTTTTTTTATCTTTTACTAGTGTGAAACTTCTTCATCCACATTACACTTGAACTCTCAATAATATATCTCTCAAGTGTGAGTCCTTACACAAATACACCCCCTTTTGCTTAGTTTATTTTTTACTATGGAACTGTTTCTTCACGCACTTTGGTGTGAGGCCTTATATGAATACACTCCCCTCCCTTAGTTTTTTTCCCTATCAACTTCTTTACACACATTTCATTCATACTTAACTCTCACTCTCGCTATCTCTTACTTAAGTGTAAGTTCTTATATGAGTACACTTCCCTCACTTAATTTTTTTTCCCTATCAATGTGAAACTTCTTTACACACATTCCATTCGTACTTAACTCTCACTCCCGTTATCTCCTGCTCAAGTGTGAGTTCTTCTATGAGTATACTCCCCCTCACTTAATTTTCTCACTATCCCTTGAACTCTCAATACTATTTGCCTCATGCATGTGAGTCCTTACATGAGTATATTTCCCTTCAAATGAAAAGTTTTTTTTAAGGATGTAAAACTTTTTTACCCACATCTCACTCATACTTATATATACTCTCAATATTTCTCCTACATATATACATCTTAACTTAAAATTTTAAGATATTAAGTTCGTAATTCCTTTCATTTATATGATATTATTCATTTAATATTTTTTTAATCAATGTGAAACTCCTCCACCACATCCCTATAAACTTGAAAACTAATCATTTATAACACACTTTGCTAACATATGTATGGAAATTAAGAAAATGATTATCAATTGTACGAACCGTGTATGAGGCAATCATTATTTAAAAATAGCTACAGAATCAAATACATATGACTCATGGAATTCTAATGAAACTCTAGACAAAACGGTAACTATATATATTTTTTAATAATCTAGAGCAATACATATCAGAACTTTAAAAAGGACAATGTATAAATTAATTTTCAACATTTATTGAGATGGATGGGCTATGAACTTATGATATAACCTGCAACTTATGCGTTCACGTTCAGAACTTCTTTGAACAGAGTATTTAGGACACCTCCGAAAAATGTGGCCACTCAGAATTAGTCACTCCATCTCCATCATCTCCATCATCTACCAATAAATGCATATCAATCCTTGAAGGGGAAGTAAGAGCATGTTTAATTTTGATTATTTTTTTAAATTAAAAGTTATTTTATTTAAAATTTATCTTGTTTATTTAAAATGTGTAAAATTAATTATAAATTAAAATTATTTTTTCATTAATTAAAACTAATTTTTTAAAAAAAAATTATTTTAAACTTTTAATTATTTGATTTCAGATTATTTTAAAAGTTTTGAGAGAGAAATACCTATTTACTTTTAACCAAATAACTTTTTCAATCATTTCATATATTTTTTGGTAATTTAATACATAAAAACGATTTTTTTATACAATCTAAACAAAACTCTCTATCTTAAAATAAATTATAAATTAACATATCTAAACATAAATTAACTTTCTCATATTATATACATAATTAATTTTTAATAATTTTTTTCACAGTTAATTTAGACACACATTTAATCTTTTGCTTGTACACCCTAAAAATAGATGACTCGCATAGTGCAGTTTCCCATTGATAATGCACTTCTTTGGGCAAGATGGATCAGAAATTTTTAGGCTGCAACTTCGTCTTACAGTTTATATCTGGGCAATTCACCTTCAGTATATTTTCCTTTATCTTGCCAGCAACATGCTCAGACATACAGTCTCTGCAGAAGGAATGGTCTCATTTTAGACTTCTGTGCTGGTTTGAAATCCATGCAAATACCACAAAAGCCTTTCGATGATTCACCTCTTTCTTTTATCTTCTTGACTTTCGGTTTCTTCACGCCAGTATCAGAGGAAAACTGACAAGTGTCAATTTTTGCTTCCTTCATTCCATCATGTTCTTCAAGAATTAATCGAGGCCTATTTCATCAGCAGCTACTATTCTCGTTACCTTCCTTCGAAGATTAGGGAGTAGAGAAACTATAATTAATTAGACTCTTGGTAAAATAAGGTTACCTAAACTACTCCTTAAAAAATTATCTAAAAGAGTATAACAATGATAGATATCTTCTCTATTAGTAAAACAAAGATAAATATCTTTTGCCAAAAAAAAAATCAATAAAGATAAATATCAATGCCTACGTACAATGTAACAATAATCGCTTTTTTATGTGAAGGAAAACTGACAAGTTTTAATTTTTGCTTCGTTCATTCCATCATGTTCTTCAAGAATTAATCAAGGCCTATTTCATCAGCAGCTACTATTCTCGTTACCTTCCTTCGAAGATTAGGGAGTAGAGAAACTATAATTAATTAGACTCTTGGTAAAATAAGGTTAGCTAAACTACTCCTTAAAAAAATATCTAAAAGAGTATAACTATGATAAATATCTACTCTATTAGTAAAACAAAGATAAATATCTTTTGCCAAAAAAAAAATCAACAAAGATAAATATCAATGCCTACGTACAATGTAACAATAATCGCTTTTTTATGTGAAATTTCTAGACTTTAAAATTTTTTTAAAAATATTATTTACATAAACAACGTGAGTAATGTACAGAATTTAAATCATTCAAAAAAATATTACAGTAAACTACTTGTATAAGACTATATGAGAGGCGTGCGAATGTAACTTTGTAAGTATCGTTACTCTTAAAAAAAAAGCTCATACTCACAGAAAAAATAATAAAATTAATTATAACATGAAATTTTCATTTATACCAGTCATACTACTCATTGCTACTGTGAATAGACATCGGTCTACCTTATCATTTAGGCTAATAACTATTTACCAAAAAAAATAAATTAGGTTAATAACTATTTACCTAAAAAATAAATTAGGCTAATAACTGGGTCGTGTTAGCCAATAGCTTAGTAACGTGCGGCGGGTTAGACTGTTCGCAACAGGTTAAATGAGATATGTCAACTGGAATGCAATTTGGAGAAAATTACTATTTGAGGTAGATAAGGTTTGAAATTTTAAATGTTAGATTACCAAATTTAAATAACTACAACGCTTTTTTAAACTTGACCTTTATCCAAATTTGAACATCATCGCAGAGCATAAGCGACATTACCTCCAGGCTACTTCGATTCAGGAGGATTAAACCACACCAAATTAAATACTGCCAGATACATTTAAAGCTTCAATAAGAATATTAAAGAGTAGTTCAAGAAATTCTCATTCAGTTACATTTGTTATTTACTTGTTGCTTTGCTACAATGCTTAATTATATCAGAATAACAAAGCCGTGCTCTGCATTTTACAGCCCTCCCCTGCAATTCTTAATAACGTGGACATTGATACTGACTCCAGGTCAATCCACAGACATAGCAAAAGTGATTACCACACCTGCAAACAACAAAGTTAATTATAAGACAGGTTAACTGTAAGCAAGCACCAAGAAACAGGTTGCTGAACACCAATAAAAGTGTAACTTGTAAGTGATACTGCTACGACGCTTCAAATTAAGAACAATTACAACAACAGTAAAAACTTTTTTTCCATTAAGTGGGGTCGGCTACATGGATCAAACGACGTCATTGTATATGATAATGGAGGCTCTACCTTTAAGGTAGGATTTAAGGACAATCCCTCAAAAGAGTCTTAAAGGAGAGGGGGGGAGAGAGAGAAGGGGAAAGGGATGTGTAAAATTATGGCTCAATTATATATAATTTCA
This sequence comes from Styphnolobium japonicum, assembly GCA_023212625.1. Lineage (NCBI taxonomy): Eukaryota > Viridiplantae > Streptophyta > Magnoliopsida > Fabales > Fabaceae > Styphnolobium > Styphnolobium japonicum. Next base: position 2,639,089 of record JALBWW010000007.1, on the reverse strand, counting down.
CTTCTAGTTTTAGTGCTTTCATAAGTGAAGATTCTTTTAATATTCTTTATTTTTATGAGGATACACCTATTAATTAGTGTATTATATTTAGCTACGTGTCTCTTCCAATTGAAATATAAACATAAAAATGACTTTGCTATATTTATATTCTAAATGATTGAAATTAACCACTAATTATTAAGAAATACTAATACTCTCATTAAAAAGAAAATGTTTGAAAAATATCCTTCATAAGTACTTAAATATTTAAGTCCAATTTAGTCCCCAATAAATATATAAGACATTAAATTGTTTCTTGAAAAAATTTAGACATCAATTTATAATCAACATCAATTTAACCCCTTAATATTTATAATCAACATCAATTTAGTTTTTCATTGATAGTTCATTTTAATGTCAATACAATTATTTCGACATAACAAGTTATCATCTCCTTGTTGGACAAATTTATACACATGTGGCTTTGGTACCTGAAATAATAGTAGTAAGGTGAGTGAGTAATTGAGAAACAAAGTGATGGCAAATGATTTTTTACTAATAACATGTTTGGATTAGTTTTTTTTTCCTTGGAAAAAGCTTATAATCAAAATGTTCAAGAGAAAGATTTTGAAAAAAAAAAGTTATTTTTGAGTGTAAAATAATCTAAAACAACAATGCTATAAATCCCTATATTAATAATCCTAAATTCCCAAACCATCCAAAATTCCATGCCACCATTTCCCACTTCTCTTTTCTCTTACGCTCATCCGCAACTCCACCTAACACCATCCACGGCAGCTCCAGCCACTTCCTTTCACTCCCACCACTCTCCTCCCACTTCATAGGTGAGTTCTCAATCTCTCTTTCTCTCTATCTATCTGTTCAATTTCTAACTAGAAATTCACACTGTATCTCCCTACTATGCTTCTTCTCCTGTGTTTTTTGTCCCATGCGTCTTTTTGAGGACGATATTAAGTATTCACTGTAAATATTTTCTTATGGTATGAAAAGAGTGAAGGTTCAACGTAAATCAATAACTGTTTAAAGATTTTATTGTTAACACCAACTGGAGAGGACACATTTCTCAACAAAATAAGATTGGTCAGAAATAACACAATCACCAACCTGCACGAAATGTGTGAACATCCCTCAACTTTTTCCACATAGAATTTGCAGTTCGGGCATCTTCTCCAACACTTACTCTTCGCAAGTTCCATTACCATTAGATCTTCCCTCTCTCGCTCGCCTTCTTTCAAGCTCCGAAACTCCCTACAATCTACTCCTGCATGCCATGAAACCTTGCACTGTGCACAGAACAATCTCCTACAATGTGGACACTCCGAAGCAGTCACAACCTCATCTCCATCATCAACCAACATAGCTGAGCAATCCTTGAATGGGCAGTAAAATTTCTGTGACCCAAGTACCAAATTCTCACAAAGGGAATTTTCCCATCGATCAAACACCTCCTATGGGATAATTGAACGACAGAAATGAGGCTCCAGAACGCCTCTGCATTTTGGTTCAGGGCATTTTACCATTGATATATTCTCCTGAATCTTTGCAGCCACATATCTTCCTATACAATCATCACAGAATGAGTGGGAGCAGTTTTGGTTCCGAAACATTTCTTCAGCAGGTTTGGCTTCCATGCAAATAGCACAGAAGACTTCAGAAGATTCACCAGTCTCTTTCTGTTTCCCTGGACAAAGGGTGTGAACTTCTACATCATCCACTTGGATAACTTCATTTTTAACTCTAGTACTGGACATAGCTGAGGAGAATAGGGCCTCTTGTAGCTGTAGCTCTTCTGCATATTTCTCATCAGAGATTGGAAATATTTCTTCATCATCGTGAAGGGCTGAAAAGTAGAAATCATCAACAAAAAGATTATCATCATGAATAGAGGGCCTAGAGGCCGATGATGGTCCCTCCATACTCTACTTAAATTTTCAAGCATATATAGAGTTTCCTATGTATATGTCACCGAGGATATATCTTTCATTTATATCATCTGGCACTATGGATATAGCGAGAGAAATACATCAACCGGCACTATTGGCGATTCATAGGGCATCAGGAGACTTAAATTTGACCAATTGGTTTTGGTGTTTGCTTGCGTTGGAATTTACATTAGTTTGACTGTTCATAAATACTACATAATGCCAATCTAGGAATCGTAAAGGACCACGTCCACTCCCTAGTCGCTCCTCCTGTTTCCGAAGGCAATGGTTCATAACACGAAAAGATCAGGTACAAGCTATCAAAGAACTTCAGCTCTCGTATATGATGCATTAATTGTACAGGCATGACTGCCATCGGACATTCGAATTTTGAAGAGGAAATTAATTACTCTTCAGTCTTTTGACTTTTGTTATTGTTTCACAAATTTTTCTTCTATTTGAAACTACAAAAACATAACCGAAAAAACTAGCTAGATGAGTTGCAAAATCAAATCTAAAACCATATATGTGTTGAACAGGATGCCTTTCTCTATCTCTCACTGCATTCATTCACGCAATACCTACAGAAAGTTCAAATCCTAATCTCTATCTCTTTCTTTAGTAAACCAGAAATAATAAATAGTATCTGCATAGGCCCCATTAAAGGCCATAATACTAGGATCAACCATCACTAAATTTAGGAAAGGCATGGGTGAACACAATATCTGCATCCTAGAAGTTCTAGGTGAGAACGTTTATTTACATTGATATCTATATCTATAAGAATTTAATTTCAATTCACTGTCAGTGTAAAGTGTTTTTACACTATCATCCAATCATATGCTGACACATCATTAAAAGAATTAGACTTTTTAGGTGATTGTTGTGATAGTCAAGCTCTTTTAATGATTTAGCAATATATGATTAGATAACAGTGTAAAAAAACTTTACACTGGCGGTGGATCAAATTAAATTAAACTCTATCTATAATCTATAATGTTTTAAAGAAATATACCGTGTAAAAAATAAATGGAAAATAGAGTACGTGTAAGATAAATTTCATATAAGATATATTTTTTACAAACTTGCTCAAGTGTGTCAAATTCTTTAGAAATAAATTATGCATATTTTTACTTATTTACGATTTTTTTTATAATACTTGAGGTGTATTTGGATCAGTTTGAATGGAACTTAAGTAGTTCATCTTCTCCTATCAAAGGCATGCCATCTACATTAAAATCAGTTCTGAGTCACGTAAAATTAATTATGCTATAGTCAGAAGAAATTAGTGATATATAATACATAAGATTTGAACCTAATATCATCACTTACCTATTGATCTAATCATCACTAACATTATCAGCAATTGATAGATAATGCAAAACTTAGTGTGTGTGTGTATATATATATATATATCATTGCTAAAAGTCTTAAAGAAGATTTTTACCTAAAAAAAGTCTTAAATACAGAAAAATCGTACTAATTAACATAAGATATTATCTTAATATTTTATGAAGAAATATAGTAATTTTATTTATCAAAATGCATAACTTCTAGATTAACTATTTCTAAAAAAAAGCACCAATGGTGCATTATTTAGGATTTTGCTACCCATAACGTCACCAAATAAAAAGGGAGTACTGTTATATGCTGGATTTTTATATGAATATAGCTAATTTTTATTTTATTATTTGAATTGTCCTACATTTGTTTTTATGTATTGAAATATGCTATTTTTCAAATCTATTCAAAAACTAGCATGGGTCAGGCGGATCTTCAACATGTTTTTCCTTCCCCCCCCCCCCCCCCCGGCCCCCCAATAATATAGGGCAAAACCGCCGATTTTCATGATGAAGTTTGGAAGATTTTAAAATAAGCAAGTTAGAAATTGCCTCAACACGATGATGGTTTTTGAAATTTAAAAGTATAGAATTAAGAGAGAAACACATGTACGGAAAGCTGCTACACAATTTCTAAATAAGTATGAAAAAAAGTGTATTTCCATACATAAAAATAAAGATGAGACATTTTAATAAATAAAAAAATTTAGTAGTACTCGTATAAAAAAACCAGCCATATGACACGAATAGATTTTTACGAAACGATTGCAAATTACATGGAATAGCATAAGTAATTAAGTGCAATAATTTTAAGATTGTACTTAACAAATAAAAATATAAAAATAAACGAAAAACTCATAAACAATACTAGTAACAATGTATATGCATTGGTAAATGATTTCCTCCAAAAAGAATTCTAGTTATTTAGCATTTTTCATTAAAAAAAACTCATAAAGTGGCGCATACATCACATGCATATGTATTTCCATTTCCACTTTTCATAATCGATGCTAGTTCATTCCAACTTTATGCTTGGTGGAATTATTCTTGATCTGGTGCGTTATTAGAAGATTTTGATCCTCTATATACTTAATGGGTGCCGGCCACTGGGATCCCATCTCTTGAGCATCTTTTCATCCATAGACAACAAGTGCCTAGGTAACTTTGCTCTTGGAATGTTGAGGTATAGGAACAAGAAATCTCTGAGAAACTATGTTCGGATTCCAAAGATAACTGTGTGCTGAACACATACCCAATTGCTTATATTTTACAGACAATTGTTATAGTTAATGTGTAATAATATTTAGAATAAATTATTAATTATTTATTAATTATTAATTTTATAATAAATATTTAAAAATTTATTAAATATAAACTATAATTAATAAATACTTAACAACTTATCATAATAATATCATCTCAAACTAACATCTCAGAGAGAAAAAGTTAGGAATCAGACTAATTTTCTATTTTACATCATATATTGTTCTGTACCACAATTTTCATGTGTACATATTGGAAATTATAAAAATAAATCTCTGTCCTCGTCACTCCACCGTGTGGGCCAAATAAACAATAATATAAAAAGAAGAAAGATGCATTATTTCACTACTCTATTATTTTTTGTTTACCCTTTTCCATTCTTGTTTTTTAACCATTGGAAGTGCATGCAAATGCAGTAAAAGGCCACAACAATCTCAGATAAAAATAGTTGTAATGTAGCACGTGCCATGAAGTGCATTAGGGTTAAACAGAGTAAAACATGAGTGCTGTCTTTTCGTGGGGTCGGCTTTCTTTAAATATCCACTCCACCATTGCTTTCTTTCACAGAATTCATCTTCTTTCTTTCTGCTCTATTCAATCGCTCTCTGTATTTCCCCCTTATTGCTTACGATGCTTCCAAAGTTCATAAGCCCCTTCAAGGTGGAATCTCAAGAAGGCAAGCAGCTGAACAAAAGAAGGAAGCCCAGTTCTGCAGATGGAGGAGGCCATGTGAGCTCAATTGAGAGTGCCACCATGGATGTAGGTCTGAGGCTTCTCACCAAAATTGCCAACTCAAAGAGCGAATCAAATGTCCTTGTGAAATCTGCAGTGAGAATAGCAAACCAAACCAGCCCTATAGACTTTTGCTTCCTTAAAACTTGTAACCTATGCAATAAGCTGCTCAGCCCAGACAAAGATATCTACATGTACAGGTAATGTTAAACTCTTCTTCCCTGAGATAATTATTTACATCGTGAGTCATGAATGGAGGGTGATTTTCAACCAAAATTAGACATATCTTGGATCACTGTATAAGTTACAGAGAAATCCATTAATCCCCCACAAAGAATAAGATGATTATGGCATTTTCTTCCCTTTTTCACCTTAAAAACTTCATGGGTAGTTTTGGTTTTACATATAAAAATACGGGTCTGTTTTATTTCTTTATGAAACATGGATATGATGCTTATGCAGGGGTGATCAAGGTTTCTGCAGTATAGAGTGCCGGAACAGACAAATAGTTTTGGATGAGATGAGAGAATTAGAGAGTTCTACCAAGCAAATGGTAGCATCTTATAAGCAATGTTGTAATGATGCACGTCGAGAGATTCGCTTCATACTTGAGGACCTCCGAACGCAGAGACTTAAATCTAAACCTATTCCTTGTAATCAAAACCACTGGCAATAATTTCGTAAAGAGGGCCTCTATGAATCTCTTCATTTGGCTCAGAATAGCTGGATAAGTATGTATGGGGCCTATTGGCCTAAGATGGGAGAAATAAGTATTGTTTATATAGTGGAGACAGGAGAACTGACTGTAATTTTCTGGCATATACATGCAAGAAAAAATAGATAAGGAAGATTTTTTAGACTATTTTTTCTTGCCCTTTAAATTCAGTAATTAGTATCACATCACCTCTGCCCATCATTGCCTCTCTTATCTGATACGAAGAGACCCAGGAGTCTGTGGACACTGAACTTCGATAACATGGACTTCAAGATATTTTGGCATTAATTGAAGAGGGTTCTTGCATCTTAATTCAACTAAACCCGTTTATATATATATATATATATGATGGACCAATTTATCTCAACCTTTGTTGTTAGTACTTATCAATTTGAATAAAATTATATATATATATATATATATATATATATAAAAGTTTGTACGAATTGCATTACTCTTTTCCTGCCAGTGTCATAGTAGTTACAGCTCGAGTCTTCAAAAAACTATTCTCATTCCTTTTTTCCCCTTTCAATGGAAAAATTGGAGTACATTCGATTTATTATTTCTAGTTCATTTTTGCAAATTTGTGCTTGTCATTGTACTGAGGGGTGGCTAGATGCCTATTACGTACTTAAAATCGATTGTCATATTCCATTTTCTCTCTATCGATGGGTTCATAAATACTGAACCAAAATAAATAAATAAACAGAATAATGTAAACAAATCTTTCTGCCTCTTGCATTCGGATATCCTGGAAACCTTTTTAAGAATGCTTTCTCTCGAAAACAAGGCTGCTAATGCATCATAATGATTATTTGAAATGGTTATTCGACATGAAATTATATTATGGGGGATGATACTACACGCTCGAGCGCATAGACGCTCGAGCTTTGTGTCCTTTGGATGTTTAAAATGTTTTTGAGATCTGTGTTTTAGTTTCATGATTTTCTTTTTAAAAAGATAACAAGCGTCAGAGACTCGAGCGCTCGAGCTCTTAGTAGCATAACCCTTATATATATTATTCAAGAATCAAGACAAATTATTGTTGTAGAACGTGGAACATATTCTAAAGAATAATAATGCAGTTCTTCTATTTAATGGTGAAATTATGTGGTTTTTGCGAGTGGTTGGTATACTGGTCGGCTAAATAGTATTCCACTTCATCAATAAAATACTATAAGTTCTAGATGATTATTAGTAGTTAGAACTAATTAGTAAAGAAGAGATGTGTCAACTCTCCTAACAGCATGCCAAGGACATGAAGAAAAAAGCAACACCTGAATTTGGATCCACCTGCATTAGGGATGTCCCGGTTGAAGGATCCAAGAAGAAGAAAAAATAGAGGTTGCTTCCTTGGAGAGACTATAGGTGATGTAAAGAACACTCAAGAATCGTAAAAATTCTTTTAAGGTGACATAGGGAACTAGCCCATGTTATAAAAATTGGATCGGTCCGGCCGGTGGACTTGTAAACCGGTCAAGTAACCAGTCCGGGTGGCTAGTTGGATCGGGTATATCTCAGAACCGGTATGACCCGATTCGACCCAGGCGGTTTTGGATGAAAATCGGTGACCCGGTTGGTTGAACCGGAACTGGAAGGGTCACTAAATTAAAAAAAAAATTTTAACTTTGAAAAATCATAACTTTTTACTTGTTTGTTTGATTTAGACTAATTATATGTCCATTTCATATAACTTTTTGAGATCTACGCTATGGTAGTTCTAATTTTTTTTAAAAAAAATTATTTTCTAAGTTATGAACATTTTAATAAAAATATTAAGGCTTTTTTTTATGAATTAAGGGTTAAACTCTTTTTTTTTCTTATAGGTCATATTTTTTCTCAAAATAAATATATATTAGTTATTTATAATGATAAATATCATCATATATAGTATGTATTTATATATATATATGTGTATTTATTTAATTTTATGCGGTTCGACCAGTGACTCACTGGTTGAACCAGTAACCCATTGACCCAGTATCCTGACCGAGTCAACTACCGGTCCGATTTTTATAACTATAAAACTAGCTATACATAGGTCAAGTAATAATACTATGCTTTGTAGAACCAGGATAAATCCTGTATGTATCAAGCTTCTCCGGCGAAAAAAAAATGTAATTCAACAAGAAGATAAGTTTAATTCTTTTATTAATTTTATTCTATACTTCTCAACATTAAAGTTCTTGAGGAGAACTTTCTAGTATTATTCACTATAAATTAACCTCCTAGTGTTATGAATAATCCTATATGGTGATGAAGAAAAATATTTATGGCCTTAAGAATAGTGTATTTTTTTTTCCTCTGCGAAATTTGGGACACAAAACATGATTAGGAAAGACTCTTATCCTATGGAAACACTTTTTTAAAAATAAATTAACCTTTTTCTTTTTGATAATTGAGTAAATTACTTTCATCTACCTTATATTTCTTTAACTATACAATCCTTCAATCTGTTTTATAAATCTTACTCAAATTTCCTTTTAAACTGTAAAATTGTGACTTGAAAAAACCAAAACAAACCTCCATTGACTTATTTCTTTTTTGGAAAAACGTATACACCCCTCATAAACTTTACATCGTTTTGAAGTAGTCACCTTAAACTTTTAGATATATGTGAAGGATTCTTAAACTTTATGAAACCTACAATTACAGACTCCTTTGTCTACTAATTAAACTAAAATTGGTCATAACGTGATCTATAGGTATTGATTAATATATATGATAATCTCTAATTTCTCCATAATTTTAAAAAAAATTAAAATTTTTTTCTTTTTATTTATTTATTATTTCCAAAAATAGAAAATATCAAATAATTTAAAAATAAATTAAATTAAAATGAATTTTTTCAAAAAAAATATATAAATAAATTAGAAATTGTCATATGTATTAATCAACTTGTATAAGTCATGTGACGAATGATTTGTGTTTAATTTATATATAAAAGGATTTGTTTGCAAGTTTTGAATTTAATTTAAATGAAGTAAAGTTAAGAAAATATTTGTGCATTTTTTTTTCTTTTTTCACAAACTTTTATTGTCAATAGAGGTCTAAATAGCGTTTGGAGCTGCTATGTAGCGACTCTTTTAATCATATATATTCTCTAATTTTTTTGACATAACTAAAGTATTAAATGCACCAATTTGTTAATATGTATAAAAAAAACACTTAATAATTGTGGTAACCATAGGACAAAAGAAAAACAAATAAAATAATAATTGTCAGGGAACCGACCAAAACTTTTCTGGCCACATCAGTATTAATTCTCAGAGCGTAATACAAACGTGGGGAGCTGCTTCTATTTCTGCGGGTCCATGCACCTTCGCAAAAGTCATATTTTATAAAAACAAATTGAAAACTAAGAATAAATTGAAAATTTTGGCATGTAGTTCTGCTCCTGCCCTGACCATTATTTGTGTAATAAATCTTCTGTTTTGGTGTAGTCGTCGATATCATGTTAGAGATTTCATTGCAAAAAAGAAAGTTTCTGATCAAGTCTGAGATGAAAGGAAGTTACTGCCCAAGTCATAAAATCCTTCTCTGAAGTGTCTAAGCATATTCCCCTGAAAGAATTAAGGTGTACTCTCAGCTTGATGTTGCAGTAAGGAGAATTGTTTCTTGAATTGCAGCTGTTGGCTTAAACTGTTCCTCATCTATTATCTTTGCTTGGGTTGAAAAGTTGGACTGTTCCTAATCAATTATTTGGGAAGCTCTCTTGTACAGCAAATCTTGCAGCTAGAGTGGCTTCTATTTTACTTCCATTGCCTGCTTTGATCTTGAAAGTTTATTCAGAAGGAGTCATTGCATTATCAATGGCCCAGACAATTGCAGTAATTGGGGCATCTCTCTTAAAGTTCATGATACTTCAACAGTTACACTATCACAACTTGTTTCCGTGTTGGGTTGCCAGAAAAAATCACCACATTATAGCTGCTTGGGAAGCAGCAGTATCAAACTGTACTGATGAAGTTTCCTCTTGTCTATCATACCTCACCCCAGCTCTTGAGGGATGATTTTGGATTTTCTCTCGATTTAATTAGATAGCTCGTTTTATTTTCCCCCTTGCATGATTGCATCTCTCCAGCTAATTAATTAGCTAATTATGTCCATATATGTTCTTAATGTTAACAAATTTTCTTTTCATGTTTTTTCAATGAACGAGAAAATATGATAGAAAATGATGCATGGGCTTGTTTATCCGCTTAAAGTCAACATAGTTTGCCTCTATGGGCTTGTTTAGCTTGATGCATTTGGTCGGTGAGAAATAAACATATTTTCAGCTGGAGTCATTTTGTTCCCCCAGGGCACTAATTTTATTTGTGAAAATTATTCAATTCCTTCATCAATTATATATATATATATATATAATATAATATTAAATTACTCTTATTTAGTAGTTTTTTAAAATAAAAGAAGAAAAATGATAAATTATCATATAACCATTCAAAATCTTTCATTATTTATTTTTATGAACATTTTTAATTTTTTAAATTTAAGATTAACTTTAAACATCTATATAAAGTAAAGAATCTTATTAGTTAAACTCACGTTCTCTTTCTTTTCGTTATCTTTTATATGTTTTTCTTTTCTATGCATTCTCCTTTCAAATTCCAAATATTCCCTAAGTGCTTCACAAAAATAAAGACTAAATAAAGAAATCTAGAGGAGAAATAAAATACAATGAACTTTTTTTTAACAAATATTAAGCTTTCTTAAGTTTCTCACTGTAAAAATGCTTTGGTGTTCATTTACACATGAAATATATGTAAAGTTACGTTGATTATATTATAAATGAATTTATATTTTAAAAAATATATATATTAACTATTAAATAAAATAATTATGTAAATAATTACTGCTTATAAATTCCTCCTTGGACCAAAATTAGTATTAATTAATTAAACTTAGTAATTCGCAACTCGCTCGTGGACCCATTTTCAACAAAAAAAAAGTGACCCTAGTCTTTTGTTTTTTGGTACAAAGTGACCCCACCGGGTCCTTATAAAGTGTGGTGATGCAATATGAATGACATTTTGTTCTCTTTCTTTCCGTTATCTTTTATTTGTTTTTCTTTTCTATGCATTCCCCTTTCAAATTCCAAATATTCCCTAAGGCTTTGTTGGGTTCCGGAAAAAATAGAGTAAAAAAAGATAAAAAAAGAGAAATAGAATAAAAATAATAAATTTTTAAATTGTTTAAATTAAAATATTTATGAGAAAAATAAATTTTTTTTTGTTATAAATATATATTTATTTTTATTTATTTATTTATAAAACAATAAAAAAAAAGTATATTAGATAAATTTTCACTTCTGTTCATTTCTTTTTTATTTTATTTCATTTTAAGAAAGAAATAAAAAAGTTGTATGACTCACTATTTTTTTTTTATTTTTTCTCTAACTAAACATGAGAGTAGAACCATTTTTCTTTTATTTTTTTTTCTTCTCTAACTTTCTCTTTTTCATTTTTTTCAAAACAAACAAAGACAAATACTTTACAAAAATAAAGACTAAATAAAGATATCTAGAGGAGAGAGAAAATACAATGAACTTTTTTTTTTATAACAAATACATTAAACTTTCTTAAGTTTCTTAGTGTAAAAATGCTTTGGTGTTTCATTCACATATTAAATATATGTAAAATTATGTTAGTAATATTATAAATGTATTTATATCTAAAATATATATTAATACATATTAATTGTTAAATAAAATAAATATAAAAATAATGAGTGTTTAAAAATTTATTCTGAGATTGGACGGAAATTGATATTAATTAATTAAACTTAGTAATTGAGAACTCTTGGTGGACTCACCTTGAACAAAAAGTGAACCTAGTCTTTTTTTTTCTCTGGGTACAAAGTGACCCCGCCCGAGTCTTTATAAAGTATGGTGATGCAATATGAATGACATTTTGTACACAAGAGTTTCTTGTTTTTTTTTTTGACAAATAAGCAGGAACTTCTTATTCAACAAAAACATTTATTTTATTTCTGAAAGAAGCCAAGTCAAGTGTGTTGACCAATTCACAATTCACAATTCACAATTCACAACCCAGCAAAAAAGCCCATGAATGAATTTTGAGTGCAATATTGTGAAATTAAGCCCAGTTTATATTAGCTTTTTTTAAGAGGTGAAGTAATTTTTTTTAAAGTAATAATTTTTTTTTTAAGTTAAAGAATTTAAATTTTAAAAAATATATTATATGTGTTTTTTTATTACACATCAAATATTTTTTAAAAAATTTAAAATTTTTAAATTTTTTTTTATTATTTTAAAAGAATATTTTTTCTCTTAAAAAAAATTAATACAAACCGTAATAAAATAAAAGAAAAAAAGCACATAGTAGTGGAACGATGCCGTTTAAACTTTAGAAGAAGAACAACATGAGATGTGAGATTGCTTTTCTTCCTCCAAATTAATCCACCAAATCTAATAATAATCCTAATCTATCGTGTTCGTGTTCGTGTTCGTGTTAGGGTTTTCAGAGTTGCAGTTTTCCTTCGTTTCTCTCTCACTCACCAACATTGCAGCACCTCCAACCACTTCCTTTTCTCGATCTAACGTATTTCACTGTCTCCAACGATGCAACGGAGCCTTGCAATTCCTCCATAGTTTCGCCAAACGGTACGGAATCAATTTTTTCCTCTGGACTCGCATTCTATGGGAGTAATTTCTGTGGTTTTCTAACTTTCTGTGACGAATTTGATTGCAGAAGCTATTTGGTTACACTTTTCCATTCTCAGTCTCTGTCTCTGTGCTGCTGAGCTTAGCTTAGGTTGAATAATGTTTCATCCTCAAGGAGCTCCCAAACAGACTTGTACTCTGCTTGCTGTCACCTGTGGCACAAGTTTTGAGCATGAGCTTCACAAGAAGCCCCCACTGAATCAACTCAAATTCCCTTTTCCTGAGTTGGTTTCTGCAGGGCGTCTCGAGGTATCAAATTATCAAAATTATGTTACTGGCTATCAATCTTGGGTTGGAATTTTATGTGTTGTATGTATCAGTCTTTGATACAGATAGCATCATGCAGGTTCAAACTCTGAACAATCCAGAAAGGGAACAGTTTCTGAAAATTCTTGAGTCATATCAACCTAATTTTGTGTACTTACAAGGAGAGCAGCTTGTCAATGGGGAAGTTGGTTCACTGGTTTGGCAAGGTGTGGATTTGTCCACCTCTGAAGCTGTAACAGAGCTCTTTGGTTCCACATTGCCCACTGCTGTATGTATTCTGAATTTAGCAACTCTTTGTTCTTTATACGTGATTCTTGTTGATAGGGCTCTATTCTATGTTACATATATTATGGTCAGTGAAGAAAGGGAGAGTATGTAAAATTGCTACTTTCTATCTTGTGAATTGTTTTCGTTTTTTTATTGTGTGCTTCTTGGTGTACCCTTTCAAATTTTGGAAACGACTAACTACTATGGCCTGTGGGAGAAAGAAGGGAAGGGAGAGTATGTAAAATTGCTACTTTCTATCTTGTGAATTGTTTTCGTTTTTTTATTGTGGGCTTCTTGGCTACTATGGCCTGTGAGAGAAAGAAGGGAAACTGTAGGAAGTAGAGTCACATACTTTTATTTAGAAGCCTCAGTCTATTCCCTTGATCAGTTGTATGAAATAGAAATTATGGTCATGCAAATATTGAACCAGTTATTGTTATAGGTATGCTTAATTAATAAATGATGTCTTGGTGGTTGAATGATTCATTAGACAATAAATTTAGGAATACTATAGCAAGAAGATTTTGTGATGTTTGGACACAAGGTCGTTTTGCCTTTGAAATCCATAACCTTTTTAAGCTTATATCATCTGCTTTGATCTTATATAAATTAATATGGTTTACTTGATTGGCTTCTTTTTTTCTTGATTTAGCATTGTGAATATGGTATTTTATCTGGTATAATTTGGACAACTTCTGCAGGTTTATTTAGAAATCCCAAATGGAGAAACTTTGGCAAAGGCTCTTCATCTTAAGGTACTTTTGTCTAGGTTGTTTGGGAAAACTTGAAGGTGTAAAATGTTAACAAGCTACTATTACTTAGTGATGATAGAAGAATGGGTGTTACAATCACAAGAATCCCTTGCATTCTCAGAATTTTATGGGGGAAAAATGGTTCATTCAAACTTGTTGAAATTATAGGGTTTAGGTAGGGAAGGAGTAAAAGAGAAAAGAAATACTAATGAATAATATGAGATTGGATTGATTTGATGTGTTATAAAATGCAAAGCACTAACCCCTATTTATACTAATAATTAGGTCAAGTACTAGTGTAGTACTACTAGTACAAGCCGAAGTCCACTAAGACAATAAGACTCCGAACCCTAATTAAAAAAGGAAACAAATCAAGAAACATAATGAAATTAGGAAACAACTCCTAAGATTGCTTCCTCAATTAGAGGACTAATTGATTTCACAATGTATTATAAAGATCTTCTAAAGATATGCTAAAATACCCTAAAGATATTCTAAGATATTCTAACAAAACTGTTTGACTTTGCAGGGAGTCCCATATGTGATATTTTGGAAGAATGCTTTTTCTTGTTATGCTGCCTGCCATTTTCGTCAAGCATTTCTTTCAGTGGTGCAGAGGTATGTTATTGTTTATATCTGATTGCAACTTGCAGCAAGCACTTGGTGTGTTCACTTTGAAATGGCTTGTTATGTCCAAAATCTAATTGCTCTACTGATACAAGTCATAATGGTGAATGGTTATGTACTCATATTTGATGATGCATCCATGTAGTGGGTCATCTATAAAAGGAATAGTTGCTTTTGAAATCTGTGAACTTGTCCAGTTTACATGTTGTGACAGTTAATCTATGGATATTTGACCAATCTTTTGTTTGGATTATGAATGGCCAGAGTTTGCAAAGTCTAGTATGACTTATTTCTGTGTCTGTGCAATAATTGAAACCTTTTTTTTTTTACATCAAAGGAATGGGTTTTGTTAAGAATTTTGGGATCTGATCTAACATTTAATGCTGTTTACAATATTTATTGCAGTTCATCTACTCATACATGGGATGCCTTCCACCTTGCGCGTGCCTCTTTTGAGCTTTACTGTGTTCAAAACAATCAAGTACTTCCTGCTGACAGCCATGATGCTGATAGTGAGATGGGGCCACACCTTCTTGGCAACTGTCTGAAAATCAATGTTGACCCTCCTGAGATAGGTGAAGAAGATGATGAAGAAAGTTCCTCAGGCAGTCTTCCTGCTATTAAGATACATGATGATGAAGTGAACTTAAGATTTCTCATCTGCGGTGCACCTTCCACTGTGGTAAGCTTTTGTGGAACTCTACTTCCTGTTTTGTGTGTGCTAAAGTCACGCTTAAGCATGCATGTTTACGTAATGCAAATGTTAATCTCACTGTCACACCCACCCACACCCACCCCAACATATGCATGCATATGAAATTGCACTTTCAAATAACACTCACATCCTCAGCAGACATTATTTGCCAATTACATGGGCTTGTTTCTTTCCAGGATGAGTCATTGCTGAGATCTTTGGAGGACGGGCTCAGAGCACTCTTAACTATTGAAGTATGTTGACTGTATAGTTTAACCAAATTTATCTTACTTGGGCATGACATTTTACTTTGCTAACACTCCATTTTAGCAAAATCTTAAGATCCATAACCCTTTCTTTTTAATGTAAAAAGTTTACTGTTAGTGTTAACCTAAGCTGGACTGCATGCCTTTTTCCACATTATTCAACCAGGTGGTCTTTCCATGGAGGCAATATAACATCATCTATAACTGTCTGTTGTAATTTTAATGGCTTTTTAACTGTTCTCTTGTTTGATAGCTTTTTGTTACAATTTTTTCATCTCTTCAAAAGGGTATCTCAAGAGGTTTTTTCCATTTTCTTATTTTACTTTTTCAGATACGTGGTTGCAAGCTCCATGGCAAGTTTAGGTATGTTAGTATAACATGTATATGACTAGTACTTACACATTGGATGAGTTAAAATGTGTCTTGGGTTTTTGTTTTGTTTTGTTTTTGTTTTTTTTTCAAATTGCTTTATGTTCATTTATTTTTCATTATGACTTTATTGGATGTATGAATATGGATTGACACCTTGTAATATATACCTTTATGCTCTGGTACAGTGCCCCCCCACCACCTCTTCAGGCAGCCGCTTTTTCTCGTGGAGTTGTGACCATGCGATGTGATATATCAACCTGTAGTTCCGCACATATCTCACTTCTGGTATCTGGTAGTGCACAAACTTGTTTTAACGATCAGGTATCCTCCAAGTGTTACTATGGTTTAAGTTGTATTACTGAAAGAAGCAATGAATGCTATTTGCACACTCCATTTAATTTTTTAACAACTCTCACATAACTAAAGTTTCTTTTATGGGCATAGATATACATTATTTTTCTAAACACTGAAGTAAGATTTAATTTTCTCTCAACAATATATTATATTACAATTTTGTATTAAAGTGTAAGGTTGTTTGAGATATGAATTTTGCAAGTAACTTTTACCTATTGAAACTTTTGGATTCTTATTCTTTGGCTTATCTGTTTTTAGCTCTTGGAGAGTCATATAAAAAATGAGATAATTGAGAAGAGTCAACTAGTTCATGCACAACTCAACGAGGGAAACAAACAGAATGTCTCTGAACCTCGGAGATCTGCTTCAATTGCTTGTGGGGCAACAGTATTTGAAATTTCCATGAAGCTTCCTCAATGGGCTTTGCAGGTTTTAATAACTCTTATTCTTTTTCACTTTTATCCCAATATTATCTGTGTTGATGTTTTAATAGTTAAAAGTATGATTTATGAAAAGAAGCAATGTTGTGGTGTTTGATACAAGGAAAAGTCTTGAAAGTTGAACTTTTTCTTGAATTTCTATGTGAAAGAAGCCTCCATTTTTTTTAATCTCTTAGCAGAGTTTATTATGAAGAATAATCATAGATAAACGTAATGAGGATGTGACATGTTGGGCCAAGGATTCCTTGGGTTGAGATAACAGAAGGGGAGTTATATTATTTGAGAGGTAGTCTCTAATGTTGGCAGGTCTCTTGTGGGAAGATGAAACCTAGAAGTTATGAATTTATCCTGCTTATGATGCGTTCGATGTCAAGTTTTGTATTAGGACTGATTGTGTACTAGTATTACCACTGGACGTCTACCTCTGTTGTCAACTACTCTGTATTTGCCCTGGTAGCAGTGTATGCCAATTTCACCTGTGTGGGATAGTTTTCTGGCGAGTTGAAGAGGGAAATATTTGTGGTGCTCACACATGATTATTTGTATTCCAAATAGAAATTTAAGTTCTAAAAGATTGCTCGTGTAGATGCAGGTAATCTATACTTGACTTTAGTGAAATTTTAATAGGTGAAGTGTGTGATTTTGATAATAAAATCCTACTGCATATGACAGTGATGTAACAATAATGTGTTTTCATATTTTTCATATGTGACAATAATGAAAATCTTGAATCAAATAATCAATACCACAAAGCAAAGTAAAGAACGTTGTGTTTATGTTTATGTTTTAGGGTAAAATTGCATAAGAGAGAAACTTCTAGACTATTAACATACCTGTACCATTGCTTTTGCTATCACCCATCTTCCTCCTTTCAAATGAAAGTGCTATATTATTTAAATATGCTGTTAATTAGCCTTATTGTTATAAGAATGGTTCTAAACTGATAATTGATGACATGCACACTGGGCTGTATCAATCTGGTTCTTACCAGTGATATGTTGTCCCTGCTAATAAAACATACAATTTAGGCCTACCTGCTCAACCTGTTTTCAAATCAGTTTACTGCCTCCTCCATAAAATAAGCTTTCCAATTTACACTTGCATGGATAAAATGAATGGAAACAGGATGGTACTGAGGATTTTTTTCCTATAAAATACCTAGATGTTAAGTATAATACCTGAAGGTTTATATCCTAAAAGAATTGGAGTTCAAATGTTCAATATGTTTAAGCATATTAGGTTCTGTTATGTCTGTATTTTGTATTCTAATTTCTAATTGTATGTCTCTCTTCAGATTTTGAGACAGCTAGCACCTGATGTTTCTTATCGAAGTTTAGTTGCACTTGGCATTGCTAGTATTCAGGGTTTGCCTATAGCTTCATTTGAGAAAGATGATGCTGAGCGCTTACTTTTCTTCTATCAGAACTGTGAGAAAGATAGCTGTACAAACAATATAATTTTCAGCAGTCCCCCGGGTTGGTTGAAACCACCACCTCCTTCTAGAAAGAGGTGTGAACCAAGTCAAGGGGCAAGCCCTGGCCTTCATGATGGTGTCTTTGCAGGGCAGGGTGCTGTTCGAAAAGTAGATGAAGAGGAAAGGGATAGAAAAATGGTGAATGGGAGTAGTACACCCTTAACCCCAGCTAGGCAGAGATTAAAAGTATCTGCAATGAGGCCAATTCCTCATGTTCGTCGCCACAGAATGACTCCTTTTTGTGGACCGTCTCAGACAGATGGTTTTGATGGTCCCCAAGTTGAGGCTAATTTGCCACTTGTTGCCCCTACAAAACGCAGTAGTATTGGATCAACATCTGCAACGCAGAGAAAATCATTTTCAGGCTCAGCTCACTCTAAGCAGGTTATTTCATTGAACCCATTGCCTTTAAAGAAACATGGTTGTGGCAGAGGCCCAGTACAGACTTGCTCTGAGGTGAGTTTTTCTTTGTCCATTGCTTTAAATATGATTTTCAGTATCATTTAGATGCCTAGATTGATATTGTAATCTCAAAAGTTTTGCTTGTGCTGAAAATTTGATGTGCATTAGTACACATTAATAGAACCATCCTCAGCCAATGTGATGAAAATAATTTTTTATATAATTTTTTTGTATCTAATTCTTGTGATTATCCTTTAACAGATATAACTGTAGAAGATTGTGCTCTTAATCTTAATTCTTAAGTGTGGCATTGGCTGGCAGTTTTGGTAGGAAGTCTTAAGTTTGGGCTTTATTACTCCCTTGGGGTGGGAAATTTTTTTTTGATTATGCAAGAATACTGTTCTATGCTGTACTTTCTAGATACTTATAACAGAGGTTATTCAAGCCTGAGTGCTAATTGGTAGTGGCAAATTATTTCTTAAGATTATTAAAATTCAATGATATGCATTTTGTTTTTTTTTTGTTTTTACTTAAATTAGAAACCCCTAAATGCTTCATAAGTTGATGAATGTGGTTGCTGAGTACTTCAGCCTACTAACTTATGAAGATAAGATAATATAGATAGTGGTTGCTGGGCTTAGTCTCCATCATTTAGCAAAAAAGAGTGTCAATTTGGTGGTGTTCTAATAATTGAGCAATGTGACTTTATTAACAATTATAAATAAAGACCAAATGATGTATAATTGTCATGCATTATTTCTTTGGAGAGCGAAAGAAGAGCTCTTTATGTATTGATTCATGAATTATTATAAAAAGATGATCTAGATTAATTTTATATCAAAATATTTCTTTACATTATAATTATAAAATATTACTATACCATGCTGGGTTAGTCAATCTCTTTAGATGCAAACATTCAATGATAATCTATTCTTAAACAATTCAAATAATTTATAATTTCTGTTTAGGAGGAATTTCTTAAAGATGTCATGGAGTTTCTTATTATTCGGGGACATAGTCGACTGATTCCCCAAGGAGGGCTTACCGAGTTCCCTGATGCCATACTCAATGGGAAACGCCTTGATCTTTACAACCTGTATAAAGAGGTCAGTTAGTGAAACAGTGTTCTTTGACAACGATTATACATGAATGGTTTTTGTAGATTATGTTACTGAATTTGTTGGTCTCTTTAGGTGGTTACCAGAGGAGGATTTCATGTTGGCAATGGCATCAACTGGAAGGGACAGATCTTCTCAAAGATGCGCAATTACACAACCACCAATAGAATGACTGTATGTTCTATGCCTTTGCTATATCCCATCATTGTGTAGTTTATTTTTATGCTTTTGTTATATTGACTCTGAAATTCCA
This sequence comes from Styphnolobium japonicum, assembly GCA_023212625.1. Lineage (NCBI taxonomy): Eukaryota > Viridiplantae > Streptophyta > Magnoliopsida > Fabales > Fabaceae > Styphnolobium > Styphnolobium japonicum. Next base: position 2,619,146 of record JALBWW010000007.1, on the reverse strand, counting down.
CTTTAAATTTTGGAGATCTGAAAATACAGGATAAGGCATGGGTTGGGGTTATTTTCTCAATGTCTTATTGTGAAGTTTTTTCACACTTCTCAGTTAATAAATATAAATAAAATCCTACTTAACAATAATAACTTAAGGAAAAGCCCACAGAATCGATGCCCTTACAAAGACACAACTATTGAGACTTTAAGACCCTAATAAAAAATTACTTTCCTTAGTACTGAAAATATTATGTTAACTAAATTAACACTAATTGACCTCTTTTGGGTTCTCCATAGTCTATATGAATTTTCAACAGTAGGTTTCGACTTATATGGAATAACAACAAAAAGGTAGGAGGTATACTTAGAAAGAGTGCCACATCTTTGGCGTGAATCGTGATATGCATTAGAGGCATTTTCAAGGTTAATATAGTACTCCTATTTAATATTTTAGATGATTCTAAATACATATTGGCGATTCCATATGAATCTGTGCAAGAATGACTCATTTCATTACTTGCACCCTACCATAGAAAACTTTCCTCAGAACCTTGCTTGAATTAAGCACTTTCCTTGTTCCACAGTAATCTATTGTATTCCTCCTCCCCCCAAAAAAAGTGGTGCAATTGGTTTGTTTTTCTGGGTTGGGGCTTTGAAAGAGGTCACTGGTGTGGTAACTGATAAACGTGTTGTTGGCTTTAGCTCTGCTGTAGATTCTTCAATACGATATTAGGTACAACAGATTGTTTTGATAAAGATCTAGATAAGTTAAAATTGCACTGGTAACAAGTTCAAAACTAATTGAGAATTTATGTGATGACTGGATGTTTGTATAATATGTGAAATTAACTGGTAGCTAAGGTTTTTTTTCCATAATGTGTCTTTTTCTACAGGGAGTTGGAAATACACTCAAAAGACATTATGAAACCTACCTTTTAGAATATGAATTAGCACATGATGATGTGGATGGAGAGTGCTGCTTGTTGTGTCACAGGTTTGTACTTCATTTTTTTTCAAGTGAATGAAAATGTGCAGTTACATTAGGTAAGTTTGGTAGCCTGCAGATTGTGTATTACGCCTCTTCCCTGTAAAACCGTTAATAACTTGAAATTTATCATTTAATTTTGTTGGTGGCTGACAACCATTTAGAGGGTCAGTTTGTAGTGCATACAAGTAGCAGCAGCTAATCACATTTTTTGTAGATCTTTTGCTTACAATCTTTCAACTGTTCAACAGTAGTGCAGCTGGGGATTGGGTGAATTGTGGCATATGTGGTGAGTGGGCCCACTTTGGGTGTGACAGAAGGCAAGGTCTTGGCGCATTTAAGGTACTGCATCATCACTTATCGTTGTTGTATATCTTCAGTCTTGATGTTATTTTGTGTAAAATAATGAATGTCTTTGCCATTAGTTATATTAAGGATTCCTTGTTTCATTCACAACTTGTGCAGGATTATGCAAAAACAGATGGGCTAGAATATATATGTCCTCATTGTAGTATTACAAATTTCAAGAAGAAACAAAGTGTTGCTAATGAGTATTCTCAAGGGTCAATGTCATCACGACCCCTTTGATACAGCTTCCCCCTCCCCCTTCCTCCATTGACAATGGCGGACAACTAGTTCCTTCTTTTGTTGGATTTATCTGTAATCATTATGTTTTAGATAGATTAGTGAAACATAGGAGAAAAAAAATGAGAATTAGCTTTAAGCAATACAGATGTCATTAGGAGTAGGCTCTCCTTAAATCCTTCCACTTTGTTCTTGATTAAGGGGGACAAAAATTCCTAATTCGGATTATGGAACTTCTACCACTTTTGAAGCCCATCAAGCTTTCCAATATGAGCAGTGACTTGGAAGTTTACTTTATTCCGTGTCCTATTGTATTGAAAGGAAAATGTATAGTCTAATGCACTAAGCATGTTTATATGATTTAATTTAACTGATCAATTTTAAGCCTTTCTACTTTACATGCACAGACATTTTTTTTTTTTTGGGTGTATTTGGGATTCAAACTTGAATTATGTGAGGCGGAACACCCACTTATTACCAAGTGAGTGATCACCAAACCAAAGGCCTGAAGGCACACACAGACACATATGCATACACAAATACATATGTTTAGTATTGTTAACGTCAGTTACCTCAGGGGTGGCCTGAGCGAACAGAATTTGAGTTCTGGATAACTTCACTGGTCCAACAATGGTGGTAGAGCTACCTACAAAGGCATTTTGACGCTCAAGTACGCTTAAGTTACTAAAGATGAGTGAGTTAAAATAACTCGAGAATGTGAGATTTCAGGTCATACTTGGGAGGTGAGATTTCCTTATATGTCTTATGGATTGGATTGGCTTATTTGAGTTGAGCTGATTGGACAGAAGTCCAAAAATATCAGTACAGTACAAGTATGATACTGGAAAGTTATGTTTGCAGATACTTGAGTGGCGATTGTGCAGAATCTTAGTTCAAAAATAGTTAAATGTATTATAGTTGTTATCCAATGACTTGCAAATAAAACTGAGAAGTGTAAAAAATCTTGTTCCGTAAATTTTGCATGTCTGATTTGGTCATTGCTTACTAGATGTGTCAGAAAGGTATGTAAACGAAAGTGAACTTACTGAGATGAAAGTTGATAAATCCATTTTGTTTTTCATCACAGGAATGAAGGAACATCTCTGTAACTCTCTGAATGAGTTTAGGTAAACTTAAATATTAAAGGGATGGCAATTCTGAAGGAATTTGATGTCCTATCATCTAACATGTGGATAACTGTTTTAATTAAAGTGAACTGTGAAATTATTAGTTAGTTTTTTAAAAATAGTTAATGTTGTTTATGCTGGCTTCAAGATGATGGGAATTTAAATTAATGAGATTCTACAAGATGTAACTGTCAAAGTGTTTTCATTAATTATTACTGTTATTTAATTGTTATTGATACTGATTCTATGAAAATGAGGGATGTGGTAATATTAATTTTTATGTTAAGACTTTTTTAATAAATAATATGATATTTGTGAACGAGTTTCAATAAGTTTTATCATTTCTTTTCACATATAAAATTGTATCATCCAAAATATTTTAAAATGATTGAATTAACCCGTGCATTGCACGGGTTCAATACGCTACTAATGTAGCAATGATTAGAGAATTTGGAAAAAATCAAACTAAGCTAAACGTGCTATGAGATGGAGATGATTTTTATACATTATTTTTCACTTACGTCATCTTTTTCACATTAAAGTTCTCCAAAGGGATAAGTTTTTTGTTGATGACTCGGGCACGAGAGTTTTTTGTGCAGAAAGTAGATCAATCCTTTTGTTGGTATCTTAGGAATTAGATTAATCCTTGTATGTATCATAGTAATTAGATTAATCCTTTTTTAGGTATCATAGGAATTAATCCTCGTATGTGCAGTTAAATGTTTTAAAATAAAAATGAAAATTAACACCATGCATTATTTTCTTTATATTTCTTCAAACTTATTGTTTGTAAACTACAAAATGTTAAAACAAAATTGACATTATTAAATTGAAATGCTTAATTATATTGTAGAGCTTCAACACTTTTTTTTAAATAAAAAGTTGTATTTGTGGGTTTTACAAGTTTCTTTAAATTTCAGGGAGTGGTTTATTGCAAGAGGTGAGATGATCAATTCTATTTCATTAGATCTTATATAAATGATTAAGATTATAAATAACTTAAAAATAACATGATTTTATGTTTTTATTTTGATCATCTATGTAAGATTTAGTGATTTCTCTTACTCAATGATTTATTGTGAAATATGAGAGGAATAAACAATAATTGTTAAATCTCACATGAATGATAAAGATTAAAATATTACTTATGTATCATATAACTATCACATGATAATTTAAAAAAGTCATGTGACTATTTTTAAAAGTCTCACAACTTGATCTTTTAATCTTTATCACTTATGTGAAATACAACTATCATAATTCATCTCATGAGACACTTTAAATAACCACGTATGCTTATTTGCTGCATATTAAATTTTTCTTAAAATTGAAATTATAGGATTATTTACTATATATTAAAATCTCAAGTTAATTAATTATTTAAATTAAAATGACATGTGGCTATATCTCAAAAGGTCAAAGTTAAAAGGAGTCATTCAATTTTAACCACAGAAATGTTGAAACAATAGTTATGAACTTATGATTTCTGCATGTTCTTTGATTGATCATAGAAAGGGCTACTTTTGAATAAAGACGAGAAACTTTCTTTCGTAAGTGATTGCTTTGCTTCGATTGTCATTAATTAGAATCAGTATCTGGCTTTATGGCTGTAACGCATTTTTTCAGATTCTTGTTAGCATAGAATCAGTCCAGGCTTTATAGAGAAACTTTTAGTAAGGGATGCACATTTCATTTAACATTAAATAAGTATAAAGTTGTATGAGTTATATTATAAATTTACATATCTTTAAATAATATTTTTATAAATGTCAATTGTTGAATGAATTGCTTATTTACATAAGAATTTATCTTCAAGTCTTTAGTATCCTGTTGTGTGGACTGTGCCTATATACAGGAGCCATCTACAGAAACTTTAATTAAGAATAAACTTGCTTTTGCCATTTGCATTACGAATATATTCTTAAAACATGTAGAAAAAACATGGCAAAAAAAATGTCAAAGGATTTAGTAATATTTTCTAATTTATTGATACGAGCTATACAATAGGAAATATTAACTCTCTCCCCTTGTAATCCACTTTACTGTGTTCGATAAAGAAAGAATTTAATTTTATTACAATATAGTTAATTGAATAATTTTATATTTTCTTAATGAATTAGCTTAATAATTTTTTTTATACAAGATCACGAGGTGCATGTCCTTACACCTTTTAGATGTGAAACTAATTCTCGCTTAGGTGTCAACTTTGTCCTAATCTGATATAATCCAAATCGGATGCATATTATTTTTACGGATCGTCATTGAGTTGATTTCTTATTTTAAAAGAATTAAAGATGAAGGATGAACATTATATGAATAATGCAGCGTCGTGAACAGTACTGTACTGTGAACAATGCGTAAATAGTAAAAAATAGAAAAGATGGAAAAAAGACAATGGATGAAAGGAAGAAGAAGTCACACTCTTGGAAAGTGATAAATCAAGTGAAGATTCGCCACAAAGGTAAGGAAACCTTTATAAAAATCAAGATGGTTCACCAAAAAACCCTAAGAGAACTAAGCTCTCAAAACTCACAAAGGAGTGTAATTGTATTATGAAATTCAAAGTGACAAATACTGCAAATACAAGCCTATTTATAGGGATTGAGTTGGCGGCTAGGTCTAGCTAAAAGGAGGCAGCAAGTTAGTATCTTTTTAACCCTAATCCTAGCACAAAAGTGGCTCAAGCCCAATTAGAAGACAACATCTATCCCTAACTATGCTATGCACTTATTTAAGCCCAAACAATAGACCCTTATTACAAAATATCCAAAAAAGAAAATAAGAAACAAAACTGAAAAGATTAAAATGTTCAAATACATAATTAAATAAAATTACTAAGAATAAATCATGCCCTCACATTGGGCCCTTCATCAACTTGGTTCATTTGGACTATCTTGAGTGTTTCTTCTTTTAGAATGAGCTTCAGTAAGAAAAAGTAATTGACTTCTTTATCCAAATCTTTCTTAGCCTTCTTAGTTCTTGACCTTGTCATCGGGTCTCTAAGTCCTCGTAGTGCATCTTTGGGCCTTGGGCCCGTTGGGCTTCCACTTGAGCTTCCTTGGCCTCCATCATAACCACATAAAGATGCTTCCAGTGAGATTTAAACCTTTCTACCACAAGTAAAGTTCATTCACATAAAATTTAGTTTGTTAACTAAATCACATATCGTGAATGCCTAATAATCTTCTTAATTACTTAAAGAAACAAGTATTAAATATTTTTTAGATTTTCAAGATATTAAATATTTTTATTTTTTTATTTAATACTTTCTATTTTAAATAATTAGAAGGATATTAAGAGGATGTGTTAGGATGATTAATTAAGTTAATTTCTTATGGACTTCTAGAATCATCAAAGTCATGTTTGACAATAACAACTTCAATGTTTATATGTGACAATATTTTTTCTATTAAAAATATGCAAATTATCGTCAGATACATTAATGTCACTTTAAGATTACCCTATTTTAAATATTTTACTAATTATTTTTACAAATTAAAGTTGCTTTTCCTTTTAAATTACAAACTCTACCTCTCCCTTATCTCTTTTCTGTAACAGCTAGACAATGAAGCAACTAAGATCTTCAACAAAAGCCAGAGATATATATGACGTTCTTATCAAGTACTCCTCGATTTTACACCCTTAATTTGGTTTTAAATTATGAGTGGGGCTATTAATACTTCTATTTTTCTTTCAACACTTCCTTATAACTACTTTAATCATTTTAAGAAATCAAATTTATATTTATTCAAACGTTCTATACTATTATTTATCTACAATTATTAGTTCTAACTTCTTTTCTAATATATTTTTTCAATATGTCATGATAATATTTATTTAAATATTGCTTATATGATAATATCATTCTTCATAAAATCATAAATAAATTTAAGTCATAAATCATCTTTTAATAATTATGTATTTATACATTTAATAATCAATATTTATCAATACAATACTATTTTATTTTACATTTTATTTAATAATTAAACAAATATTATTTAAATGATAACTAAAAAATCATATATTTGTAAAATATACTTATTTTTAATTATAAAATTTATTATTATTATTTTTTAAAAATTCACACATCAAAGACATCATTATTACAAATAAAATATAATTTAAAACACTTTTTGTAACATCAAGTCAAAAGTTCTCTTTAAGCATTTTAAGATTTTAAGATATATTGAAATTATCAAATTTCAACATATAACTTGATTTAATTAAAGAAATTTATATAAAATTTTTGGTAAAAAATTTAACAAACTTGCTCCTAATTAGATTATTTCAAATACTATATAAAATAATTTTTCTTGATAAAGAATTATTACTTTAAATGTCAACATGCTTATTTAAAATCAATTGATATTGAAATTAATTATTAAGTCTATTGATAGTTTTTGTATCAATGAACATTTCACAATTTAAGTATTAAATTTTAGTTTATAATTTTTTTCAAAACAAAGATACACTCTTTTCAAAATAAAATATGACTATACTTTTTTATATTAGAAAAAATAAAACATAAATCATTATCTAATATACATTTTTAAAGAATATAACTTAGACTTTTATGTTTTTTTTATAATAACATAAATTATATTAAGATCATATTTTATTATTATATTTTTTGAAACATTTATATAATATGTTTGAGTAAAATTATATTAAAATCATAAAAAAAAACCTCAAAGCATAGTTAGAGAAAAATGAAATTTGACAACTTAAAAATGAGACCATTTATTTAAGGATAAGTTTAAGAAAATAAACTTAAAAGGATTTAAAAAGGAGTGTGAATAGACAAATAGGTATGTCAATAACGCCACCTCCAAATTATATGTAGTTTAGGGCATCTGACTTCTTTTTATGTTTTTTCACTCCGAATCGTATCATCAAAGGAAATTTCACAAGCAAAGGTAACCATAACCATTTATTTTTGCTTTGTTTTACTTTTAACATCTTGCTCTTATTCGTATCTTGATATCTTTTCATTAAATTATTTGAAATTATCTTTAGAATTTAATTTTAATTTCTTATTAAATGTGTGTTTGAATTATTTTATTTTATTTTTAAAAATATTTTTAAAAGAAATTAATTTTTATCCACTTATTAAAAAAATTTAGTAACAGTAAATGAAAATTGAATATCTTTAAAAATGCTGAAGAAATATCCTTCTATTTTATACTATCATCAATAATGTAGTATTTAGAGTTTAAATTAAAGCTTCTTTTCTTTTCAACTGGGAAACTATGTTTCGACATCTGTCAATACTTTATTTGACATTATCCTTTCATGAGGTATATTTAGATATTATCCGTAAAAGTTTAATTATATTCCTTTTTTCAACCGTGAATAAAGGAAAGATTAATGGTGCCAAACTGCCAATAGAGATCTTATTCCTGCTACTTCCCTATTCTCATGACGTTTTCTGTTTTTTTGAAAATTTGTTACATATTTATAAATTTTGGAATAATATTTTTTTAGCGAAACCCTTATTGAGATCTAAGGAGCAAGGGAAATAAGATTTAGACGTAGATCAACCCCACCACAAGCAAGCCCCGTAGTTTTAATCAAGAAAGGAACCAATCGAGCTAGACTTAACCAATGGTCCATTCATGAAACGCATGAATGAAAACGTGAACTGAGAAATTAATTTAAAATTTTACAAAAGTCATAAAATATGAAATTAAAATTATTTATAATTAATTCTTAAGGAGTTATATTTTAAAATATATTTACTACTAAATTATGATTGATATTATAGTTGAAAACCAATGCATGTATCTTCAGATTCCCCACTTAGAGGTGAGAAATTAATTTAAAATATTACAAAAGTCGTAAAATATGAAATTAAAATTATTTATTATTAATTCTTAAGGAATTATATTTTAAAATATATTTACTACTAAATTATGATTGATATTATAGTTGCAAACCAATGCATGTAGCTTCAGATTCCCCACTTAGAAGTGCCATATATAACAATATAGGCACGGATGCCATGTGAATTAATCTTTTGATTTAATAACTTTAAGATGGTATCAATGTCAATGGAAAAAGAAAGAATAAAGTAAAATATCATTTTGATATAGGAGAGTATCATAGAGTAGTGTAAAAGTGTTGTGCTAACTCAGAATTCTTTGTAAAAAGAAATTCAGTTATAACTTAGATGCTGGCCAATACATATAGATGTCATGACCCGTTTCCTCCCTAGTTCTCAATTTAGGTTTGGTTGTAATCCCTTTCTTCCTTCCTGTATTGAATGTAATGAGTAAAATAAGAAATGTAATTGAAGTCTTCTTACTCAGTATAGTCATGCCTATGTGTGTGGTATTTTATTTGATTCAGGGGATCACAGGTTGTTTCATTCTAATATTAAGACATGTTACATGCCTTAGTGGAACTTACATTGATACTTACAGTTGAACTGACATACTAATGAAAGACCACTAGTAAGAAACAAACATAAAATCTTTTGATTCTACTAGTCGATTTTACCCCGGCCATGACCTAACAATTTAGTATTTTATGCTTGTTCCGTTTATAGTATTTCTTTTATAATACTTTTAGACTGTGTTTGTACATTATCATATTCTTGTATTGACAGGATTCTCACTTATTCTCAAGTCATAACTGTTTATAAGTCACAAGTTGCTGGAAAAACCACTTCGTGCGCTTATATAATCCCCTTCTTCCAAAAGAACCTCTCATCCCTGAAGAAAACCTACAATCTTCTCTCTAACTCACTCTTTGCCCATCGGTTTCTTCATCATGGCTAAGATTCCTATTGCTACTGTTCACCTTTTCAGGTTACGTCTTGCTCTCTAAATTTTCTTCCTTATTCTTTTGCTTTGCATGTCTTTCTATGTGTGTGCCTTTTTTCTTTCTTTCTTTTTCTTTTCATTTATTTATTTTTGTTCTCTACAATGAATATCTTGTCAATGATGAATACAAAGGTGCAGCAAGCGATCTTACGCAGTTGCAGCGGAGGGTTTAAGGTTGCAGATGGCAGACACTGTGGTGAGGAAGGCGGTGGTGATCAGTGAGTCGGCATCTTTTAATAATGTTTCGGCCAATAAAGAGGAAATCTTTTGGATGAGAGATCCTAAGACTGGAAACTGGATTCCAGAGAATCACTTTTCCGAGGTTGATGCTGCGGAGCTGAGGGAGAAGTTTCTGTCCAAGAGACAAAACCTTTGAAACAAGTTAAATTTGATCAAAAGAAGCTAGAGGACATTGCTTTTGAAAGGCCTATAATAATATCGTTTGGAAACCCGTGCTAATAATAAATATATATGAATCATATGATTATGATTAACATGCATTTCCTTTCACTTTATTTTTCAGTTATATATACAGTTTGGTGTTTAAAATGTCATGGTTGATTCGTGTAGCTGTTGATCTCTCTTCGTTCCCTTTACGTTTTAGTGAACGACCACTATTGTCCCTCCATCTCCATGAGAACATTCTTTGTTTTCTTTTATCTTCTTAGCCATCCCCCTCTCCGTTAGAGTGCAACTATTGCTGCATAAAAGCAAACCAAAGTTACTGCTTTTTTTTTCCTCTTCTTTTCTTTTTATTGGGAGAGGGGATAAATTCAGATTTCAGAATATAACAAGAAGATGAGACAATCTTTATGACAGTTGACCCCAAATAGTTTAAAAAGTATCCCCTTCGTACAAATAATTTGAAAATCCATCCCCATTAATAAAGAGCCTTACAATCAGTATATGGATAATGAAAATTATATTATGGTGATTTTGCTGCATATTTGAAATTTTTGCTAAAGGAAGTCTAGAAGCTAATCTAAGTCCGATCTGGATTTTATTGCACTCAAATCATCAATAGAAACTTGAGGGGTTTTATGAGGCTTTGTCAAATGAAAAATGCTAAACACAACTGTTCCCATAGCTATGTGTCAACAACTGTGTGCCAACGCCCTTATGGAGCAAGGGCATCCGACCCAGTCATAGGATTGACTTGATGGTACGGGGTCCCATCCTCAGCTTGTCCCCTTTCGCCTTCTCCTTTCCGACCTTCTTGTATTACCAAAGAAAAAAAAAACGTGTGGAAAATCATAAGATTATATATGAATGGATGTGAAAAAATATTGATGTGACAGTTACAAAAATTAATATGTAAACCAGATGGTGCAGAAAGGGGTGTTAAAAAAATTACGGATGTAGTTTTACTTTAATCCATACTGTACTGTTAATCAGGTTAGCTTAAGAGAGTGTTATTCCTCAGTCATCAATGAGATTGAACGAGCTTTGGCTAACTCAGTAGAAATGCAATAAGACTTGAAACTAGAAAACTGAGGAAAAAAGCTTTCGTTGGCTGAAAACATCAAATCAGCAAATCAATTCATAATCCTTAAAAAATGAGAAGAAATCAAGCAGCAAATCATTTGAACACTAAATCCCAGTTTGGCAAATAGGAAAACCCATGCGAATGTACAAATAAACTATAGCATTGTAGATGTCTGCAGTAAATTAATTGCAATTTGATTTCTTAGAAACTTAACGGTTAACAAATAAAAATATCCCCAGTTATACTGAAGTTGCTCATGCACATACTTGTTACAAAATTGTTTCATCAGATTCTGACATACATGATCTTGAACAGAGGGCAACATTTTAAAAGAATTAGAAAAAAAAAATTATACATGGATGACTATCATCACTAACAACCGATGGAGTAAGAACACCTAAATCTGTGAAAAGCAAAGTCAGATATGGTGGAGGAGTATAATACCGGGCAGAACTTTCAACCTCAACCTTGGATGGAATGGGTACACCGAAATCAATTGGGCGTAAGGCAGGGGCCAAATCCTTTTGGGCCAGAGGGTAAAGACAAGCAAACTGCAGAGTAACACATAAGGGACATGTAACTTTAGACATCCATTCCTAATTAATGTAACACTGTGAAAAAAAGATGCAAGCATTCTAAAATAACAAGTGAAACACAAGAATAATTTCTGTAAGTTGCAAATATACCTTGTAGCTTTCAGCAGCCACATAAACTGGTTTATTCATACTCTTTGCAACCAATGCAATTTGGTATGTCCCCGTCATGTTAATTATACCACCACTTTCAACAACTCCATCAGCCCCCACAAATACCATGTCCACCTCATCCATAGTATATGTCACTGCAGAGTCTATTAGAAGTTTCACAAGAACATCAAGCTTGGCCAGTTCATTGGACAACCGTAAACCTGTTCGGTCTGGTCTTCCCTCTGCAAATTTATGGAAAGAAGATTTAAAGTCCGGATCACAAATTGCTAACAATGAAAACACCAAAGATACAGATTTTGCGCAAGAGTTTAAAATGGGATTAATCAAGGGAAATTATGGTGACAGAAAATTGAAAACCCACCATCAAATTAATGGGTCAACAAAATTAAGAAAAACAATTCCACTCTCCTGCCCAAGGCTTCTAGGAGAACACTGGAAGGAATATGCTTATTAGATTATATTGAGAAAATAAGGTCAGTTACTATGAAATTAAAATGAGATGACGAGGACCTGACTAAATTAAAATTAGTTTTCAGCATACTTTGAAACAATGAATAAACCATGGAGATACCCAAGAATCTCAAAGTAAGAACCACATAGATACATACATACCCAGTTGAGAAACAGAAGAAAAGGTTAGAAATTGAGTTACTTTGAGAGAATGGGAGGCCTTGTTGAGCTCAATTTCGAGCTCCATCATAGTGGTAGCCTTGCTGGACCTTATCATGGCCACCAAGGCGTGAATCGCCGCCACAGCCTCCACCAAATGGGGCCGTTTCCACCAGTTATTGAACTCGTCAATCACATCAGTCTCCGAGGAACACAATCCATGCCCTCGTCTGGTAGTAAGCCGAAATCTTGGTATTGCCCATTGATGGAGGATTGGATAGTAGCCAGAGGAGGAGAGATGATGGTGATTGAAGAAGAAGGATGAAAGATGATGCTGATTAGTAAGGATATATATTGGTCTGAGTACTAAGAATTCAAAGTAAATCAACATGATTAATACTCTTGTAAAGTTTAAAGATAGCGCAAGGTTTGTGTTATACGATCAGCTAATCAGCTTCCATACCAACGTGTTTGACAAGCCAGGCAGGACCTACTGATCCAGTCTTTAAGTTATTCGAAAAGCAAATACTTCAATCTTAAGCACAAAAAATCAGCTTAGAAAATATAATTCCAGCACATCTTAACCCTCTCATTGACAACTTAATTTTGTTGTTGTTACAAATGATAATACAAAATGAGTAAAAAGAATATGTAAGCCACATTGGCATAGAAAAAAACACTCAGAATTAATATAGAAACAAAATTAAAATGTAAGACTACTTCTAGCTGCCATAAAATGCTATGACTTGTGACAGACCACAGCGGTGCACGATAAATCACTGTCTATACCCCACATATTCAACCCTTCAAGCCATTTCTGAATTGAATCCAGTCCCATCTCAGTTGCCCAATATACCAACTTTTTATCCCCTAAAGAAGATTTACTAACATTATCAGAGCCAATCTTCATGCCAAACGTAGTCTCATTAACTCTTCTAATCCTCGCACCATTCTGTTCCAATAATTTTGTTACAACATACACAAAACTTAGGCCAACATTGGATGGTGAATCTTTTCTTGCTAAAGAGTCTGCCATGGCTACAACCTTCGACATAAAGTCATCAACCCATATTTTCTCACTAGAAGATGAGCTTTTAGCATAAAAGAGTTCCAAGTTGTTCGCAACAAAGAAGTCATTATTGGGATCCCTGGACTCAAGTAAGAGGTCAGAAGTGAGAAGCATGTTTCCATCCACCACCCACGTGCTAAACCTATTTTCGATACACTTTTTAACTACATAAGCCTTTGCCAAAATACTCTTGATAGCCTCAAAACTGGAACCTTGTGAAGTCAATTCATACAATCCAACACTACTTATAAATTGGTCCATATTAATTCCAGGATGTCCCCTCCTTGCCAGATCGAATAAGTCAGATTGAGGGCCCATTAGTATATAATTCCTGATATTTAGCCTCTCAAAGTGACATAATAAGTTTCTAGCTACAGTATCTGATACCCCAAAAAGATTTACTAAGAAGACACTATCTTGTTTGTGCATAGAGTGAAGCAAAGATCCAAGTTCTTCCATGTTCCTAACAACCTTTCCAGGAAGTATTTCTCTGAAACAAAAATCAAACCATTTTAAACTACTCAAAGGCTGCATTTCCAAAATATTGAAATCCAGAGATCTTTCCTCTAATAATTTAGAATCAGGTCCAGCAGTTTTCCCATAGTTCACTCCAGCATCTCTGTGAGAGACACTTAATGCTCTCTCATGCAAAAAATTTGTGTAGATATTGAAGTAACCACGGGATTGAATAAATTTAATAAACCAAGGAGTCCATATTCTCTCCCCCATCTTCTTATACCATCCTGTAGTTACCTGCAAAAAATTTCAGAATTTATATTAGGAACGAACTGTACTGCTGATATAACAAAATCAACAAAACTGACAATTGGATGAGAATGAAGAATAAAAGATGTTTTTTCTTTTAAAAAAAATATGATTACCATCCCCTCGAGAAATGGCCTAATGTCCTTTGCCTTGTTTTTGTCATACCACAACCTGAACTCTTTCCATGGCTTTGGAAAGAGAATTTGACCCCATGTGCCAACCAACTGGTATAAGAAAAGTCGTGTCTGGTTATCCAGCTGTAATTTGTTTCCATGTTTACCTGCAGTCAGCAACCAATCATATCATTAGAAAACCATAGACAAATAAAAGTTATGAAAACTCGAGTGATTTATAAGAACCACAGTCCGCACTTGCAGCTGATTGTGTGTAGAAAAAAAAACAATGGCAGCAGGAATAGATAGGCTTCTTTCCCCATAATACAAGACAGTTTCACCAGAAAGCTCACATTTATAATGAAGCAGCAGTGGACAATTACCAAAGCAACAAATAACTCATAACGAAAGCGGAAAGTCACACAAAGTTGTAATAGCCATTTTCAAATCATAATAAGTTAATAACACAAAAAAAGTTTCAAATTGGAGGCACTTTTGTTGCTTCTTGACAGGCTTGTGTATCTATCTAATGGATAAAACCAAAATCCTGAATATATCGTAACGAACACACGCAACTCCGTGAGCTCCATGCCATCAAAACATCAGCTTTTCATAACACCAAGTTTTTATACTAAACAAAACTGTCATCAATGCATGACCCTACTGCCCGTACAATTCCAGGATCACACATTTGCAGCTTCCTGTCCCTACTCCCTGGTATCATTAGCTGAATTGAAAATGTTAGACAACTCCTGTTAAGTAATTCACTTTCAAATATCAGAAAAACAGTGGGCAATTAGCTAAGCATACATCTAATTGCTCACTATCACTAATAGAAGCATCCTTGAAAGTGATTTCTACTCTCTCTACTAGCAGCACAGGAAACAACACATCATACATTAAGTTACCAGATTCGTTTAAGATCTAACTTCACCAACTTCAACATAACCTCCAACTAAGTACCAATAATCATCAAGTGGCACATTTTTAACGAAATAAATAAATAAATAAAATGGTACCTGGGACAAACCTTGCACGTTGCAATGAAGCTCCATAAATGGAAGGGCTATAATTGGAAGCATTGTAATAGAAATTCACAATCAAGCTCTTAACGAACTCATAATAAAGCGACGAAACCTCTAAATCGTCCTCCACTACAAAGGCGAACTCGTCATCGGAACTGGGCCACCATGATTCCAACCACTGTGCCTGCAAACCCACATTGGCGGTTCTATAATGCACCAACTTTTCACCGAATTTCCAATCAAACCCATCAGCATACTCCAGAATACGATGCGATTCGCGCAACTTCTGATCCACGGGGGCAGTGGCAGTGGCAGACCCATTTTGATGGGCAAAATGGTCAATGTAGAGATGGAGGTGGACACGGTCACCGAGGTAATCGGCACTGGCGAGGGATCGGAGGCACCGAGAGAGCGCGTGGAGGCGGTTAAAGGCGAGGACTTTGATGACGAAAGTGAAATTGGGATTGGGATTGGGATTTTGAGCGTGAATTGGGTTTCTGAGAGTGAAATTAGGGTTCAATTCAGGGGTTGAAGTTGGGAGAGAAGAATGATAGTAAGTGTAGAAGAAGAAAGCGGTGAGGGAGATGAGGATCAGTGGGAGGAAATGCCTTTTGGGTCCCACCATTGATTAAGGTTTCAGAACGAAAAGATGCATAGCATTCAAAGTTAGGGTTTTGGATTGGTTCCTCTGGTTTCTTCAAGAGAAGGAGACAGATCTCAGTGAACACAGCAACGACAACAAGCTTGTGAAACGACGCCAACATAGATAGCCATGACAAAACGGTATTGCTTATAGGTGAGATTAGTGAATAAATAGCCCAAGAAGATTCAAATATTCTCTTCTCAATTATGTCCCTTAATAAAATATTATCAACTAAACAGAAAATAGCTGCCAACGAGAAATGTATAATTTTTTTGTAATTATTTTTTATTCAGATATTCTTACACCATTTTAAGTATGAAATTAATTTTATTCTAAATATTAAGTTTTGTGTTTTTACATAAGCTTGAACTCTTAATATTGCATAAGTTTCTTAACTGTTGACCTAATTTTATTTTTTTTTGCATAATTATTAGTTTTTTATTAAAGTGACATTAAAACAGAGAAAGAGAAAAAAAAAATAAGTCTTGCATAAGATTGTGATTGTTTTCTTTATGGGGCATACTGGTTAGCCATTATTAATATTTTTATAACAATGACATTTTACATTTCTCTATAGATATTGATAAAGTATTTCACTCATTTTACAATGGAAATTTGGAATTGCCTTGTTAAAATCATGAGCAAAGCAACCTTAAGTCAACACTAGTATAGTATGGAATCAGAGTGATTACTTGCCAATTGGTTATGAGATATAGAGGTTATGGTTGTTTTTCAAATTAACATTAATATAGTATGTCGTGAGGATAAATGACTGTAAAATAGGGTAATGCAAATTGCAAAGATTCCAATGCATAATCCAAAAACTGATATATTATAGAATTGTTGGTGCAAAATACAAAGGGAAAACAAAATTGCGCCTAAAAGAAACTGATTTCTTAAACCAACCATATGAAGGAACACTTGTAACCTTGGGGCCACTCTGCTACATACGAGCATAAGAAACCCATAAGATTTTTTGACTGTACTATAAGTGTTTCAATATTTTTTGATTTGTCATTATTTTAAAACTTATTAAAGTAGTTGTTTTTGTCATATTTTTAATTTTTAATTTTTTTTTTGTGAGCCATGCATATGGGACGCTCCAACGCATTTGAAGTTTTTAACATGAAGGTGCCGATGTGTTTGGAGCTTCTGTGGAGACGCTAATGCATTTGGAGCTTCCAACGTAGAGGTGTCAAAGACATTGACATTTTCTTGTTGAAGGCTTCAAACGTGTTGACGTTTCTCACGTGACACACACAAATAAAAAGACATTTATAAAGATAATTAATGGTAATACCTTATCAAGGATGAATTATCTGTCGACTCCTTATTATACTAAAAAGACATTTTACTATAATAAATACATTATTTATTGTAATTATTATTTATAATTATATTTAAAATAATTAATATTTCTATGTCTAGTTAAATCAAGCACTTTAACCAAATATAAGCTTTCATTTCATGATACTAAGTAGTAGTTGTAATAAAAAAATAACTACTCGGTTTAAGTTTTTGTTGGATGAAAGTGTGATAAAAATTATTGTAAATTACATATTAATTAAAATGTATAAAGTTGGGTGCTAAATCATTGTATAATCTATATCTTTGTCTTGGTCTTGATTTAATCTAATCCATTTTATTTTTGATTATAGTTGATTTTAGTTTACCAAGTGTTCAAAGCAAATTAGTATCAGACACTAATTTGGTATATAGAACTAATAGTTAGAATAGTTCATCTTTAATAAGGTGTCTCATCAATTACCCTTATGAATGTCTTTTTTGTATGTGTGTCACGTGAGAAGTTCCAACACATTTGGCACCTCCAATGTAGATGTACCAAACGTATTAGCGAATCTCTTTGTTAGAGGCTTTAAACACTTTCCACCTCTCACACTTTCGCACCTCTCATGTAACACAAAAAATAATAAAAAATTATTTAACAAATCTATAAATAATTTTAGAAACATTTGGAATATGTCAAAAAAGCCTCCATCATAAGGTCCCATCTTTGGGCCTAAGTCCATCTGTTACTCATTAAGCCTATCCGCTCTTGCAAATACCTTTTCCATTGCCTAGAATCCAGATCAATCCCATTCTAGATCCCATACGATATCAGACTGTAATCAATTGCCTCTTTTTCAGCACTACACTCAAGAAGGCAAGAAGGCATGCGCAGGTTGACCTTATATACTAAGGCAAGGCTTCCAAAAAGGTAAGTAATTTTATTCCCTACTTTGACACTAGGGCATAAACACAACAACTAACTTAGTCATCGAAGTCCCTTTACAGCTACTCACCACCAGTTCGCCACTGGAACCTTGGGGCTCGGAGGATACACGGGAGTGGACGATAACAAACCAACTTCTGTAGCAGCTTGGTTTGCTTTTTATGGATAAAACATAGTACTATGGTAGCGAACCTTCTAAGTTATAGAATAAGAGGAAGCAATAAACAACCATTGTATTTGTCTTCACAACAAAGCCATTTTTAGAATGGACATTATTTTTAGATGGTAGTCACGACAGCCATATCCAAAGCTTCTTGAAACTGGTTTTATAGCAACACATTTGGTAAAGCTAACAGACTTCCTCAAAATTCAAATTACTATAGAGCACTTCGTTGCTTCCAAAATACTTACATTTTACAATTGATGAGGCTGTAAGCTACAACAATCCCCATGATTAGAGAAAGATCTATATTGGGCTCCACTACCATTGTCAAAACATCGTCTCCTAAATCAACTCCACAACGTGACTTCTTTCTCCTTAGCTGCTCAAAGAAAATACAAAATAAGTGTTAAATAAAAACAGATTATTTAACCAAATCTTTGCTAACAAGAGGAAGTAAGAAAATTTTACCTCGGCAACCAGCGCTCCAAACTCGTCAGATATTTTGCAAGCTGACTTGCAAGTGCTGCTTTCTATTTTATGAGCATATGGTTGATTTTTTTCCAATCCAAGTTCAACTTCATAAGTTGAAGCCCCTCTAGAGATCTTATGAGTTTTACAAACTCGAAAGCATGCAGGTCCTTTGTGGTCATTCCTTGCGGCAGGGTATCTGTAACCCTCCCAAAACCTGGACAACTTATATTGCTACACACAAAAAAAAAAAAAAAAAAGCACATACTAAAATTTAGTTTTATCTGAAACACTCCTTCTCGTAGGAAACATTGTCCTATAGTTGTAAAATTTGTTTACCTTTCTCAGTATAGTAAACAAGGTATTGCCTTTCTGATCCATGAGATGAACTTCATCTATAAACCTGCAGTTATAGTTATCAACGCGATACACGATTTGGCCATTCGAATCAAAGACGGTGCAGCCCTTTCCATTCAGCACAAGAGATTTCATCCATAGGGTGAAAGTCTCTTGCTTGGAAGTGAAATTGCAACTAGTAGAGGAATGCAGTGCTTGGGGATGAACATTTCCCATGGTTGAAATTGTATATGCCATATAACAAATCAAAGGGCTTTTATAATACTAATACTGGATAGTTAGAGCCACATGAAAATATTAATTATATCATGATTAATTTAAGATAAAGAAAGCCTACCTTAATTATCTTTATATGGCTATTAGTGGTTTGAGATGAAGCAAGAATAAAATACAATATCATGTCTATTATTATTTCTGTCTTTCTTTTTTATTTTGATTGCTTGACCTATTCTTTAGAATTAAAGTAAGACTCCAAAAAAAGTAAGCAGTTTAATACTAATTCCATTAAACCTTATCAATTTAGTGACCCTTTTCCACCATGTCATCTTGGGCTTTCAGCTGTTACAAAGGAGATTTGAGTCAGGTCTCTCCCACTTGTTGGCTGATTATGAAGTGCAGATCAGTAGGTTGGATCATCTACCATTCAACAGTTTCTTTATATTACTAGTTGCAGAATGCAAAAGCTATCATGCATGAATACTTTAAAATTTGTGACATATCTGTATTTATATTATCTATAATATTGTTGTATTTGTATTTTTGTCATATCCTTGTATTTTTTTTTTCAAATATCAACTGCCATCAAGATACTATTATTTAAAAAATTTGGAATATTAGCTAATTCAAGCTCTGCTTTCACCAGTTGCCTCCTTTAAAACATATTCTCACTTTTATAATTTTATCTTTCTTAAAATCAAAATAAATTAATGAGGAATTTTACCAAATTAAAAATTTATTTTTTTACATATATAAATATAAATTTATTTTATTCAATATACATTATTATATTTATATTTTAACTTTTTAAAAAAATTATCATATTTACATATAGTATCATATCAAATATTGGTATTCATACTCGTGCAACATACGACAAAAGCTTTATACGTCCATCCACTTAAATATTTTTTAGAAGGTCATGTCTGTCAGGTTGCTCCATATGTTGATATTCTAAATTCATGCATTTATTAACTGAACACTACAGTTTTGGCCTGCCAAAATGACACAGGGGTATTGCGATATGCTTATTAATTGGGTTTAAGGGATACGGCAGTGTTATCTTGAGCGAGCCATTTTCGACTTTGGACATTTTGTTTTGCTGATGACCATTTGAATATGCCAAATAGAATTGGTTGCAAGATACAACAAGCCCCATTATAAGAGAAAGATAGTGAGAACATCATCTCCTAAATCACTTCCATGAGTTGCCTTCTTTCTCTTTAACTGGTCATGAAAATTATAAAATTATGTCATTGTTTCTGAATGTATAATATGGGTTACTATTCTTACAAATAGACGTGCGAGTTATGAGAGAATGAAAAGATGTGATGTTGAATAACTTAACAGAAGTTAAGTAAAGTGAGAAGATATCAACATATTTCTGGAGAAATCATGGAGAAAATACGAACAATACAAAGATTCAAGATGAACAATAGTAGCCTTTTGGAAGACAAACTATTCGTGGATTAGATTGTCTCTCTCTTGTGTGTTACAGGTTTCCTACTTTTATAGAGAGATTTTGACGATAACGTCCAACAGCTTGATACCTCAATACAAGCTGGCATCTAGATTAGTTCATAGCCTTTTCAAAGTTGTTAGCGATTGAGTAATAACTTTATACATGATACAGGGACTGTTCATTGGATATGCCTCTGATAACATCATCAGAGAAGTTAAAAGCAGGGGTACAAGTTGAGTTGCCTCTGCCCTCCAGACTCAATAGTATATTGCAACCTGAATTGTAAGTGCTGATTTCTATTTTATAGTAATATGGTTGATTCTCAACTAATCCTTATCCAGGTGCATTCTATTTTGCAACCACTTCACTCCATTTTTTTTTACTCAATAGACATTAGTATAGATCACTTGCTTTATTAGTTTGATTTGATGGGTTCGCTTGTTGGGTGGCAGCTTCTTATGTTTAAATATTATGCCTGGTTTCTGGGAAACGCGCAAATGGTTTCTTACAGATTTGGACAAGCATCTGGCAAATAAGGTGAAGCATAGTTAGCTAGCCTAATTTTTTTGGTCTCAATTCTCCAGCTGGCATCTGATGGAAATTAAGGGTATAACTGTATAAGGAAAAAAGAACGAAATAATAATGAGGCGGGGGACATCTGTTCAAGTCACCTAATTCCCCATTTAGCAATTTAAGTCGATCAAAATTACCCCAAATCCTAATCGAAGACCAATTTTGGCAATGATGGACAAAATTGCACAATCATTTTTGTACTCTTGTCAAATCTTTGGAAGATTCAAATCAATTTAACGTGATTCAAAAAAAAAAAATTCAATGTAACGTGAAACCAATTTTGCTCAGATGTATCCAAAAACAGCTAGAAACAATAATTTTGCTATGCATTCTTTTTTGACATTAATTCTGCAAATCTGTAACCCAAAATGGTAACATCCCCGGCTGTTGATGTTACCAACTTACCACCTACCGCCAACCTTTCTGGCAAAGTCTACGCAGAAAGTAACTTTAGGGGAATTATACCATAACATATCTTTCCGTTCAAAAGTGACTAGTTAATGAGAGAAATATATTCATTTAAAGTAATGATACCTTTATATATAATATATGAATTTAATTTTTTTTACTGTCAGTGTAAAGTTTTTTTACACTATTATTTAATTATGTGTTAACACATTATTAAAATAGTTAAATTTTCTAAGTAGTAATTGTGATAGTCAAACTCTTTTAATGATTTGACAACACATAATTAAATGATAGTGTAAAAAAATTTTATACTGACAGTAAATAAAAATTAAACTCATAATATATTTCATATATTTTACATATTCTTATTTTATTTTTCTTTCTCTCTCTTTTCTTTTTTTTAACATTAAAAAACTTAAATAAATAAAAATATATGAAATATGTGGGAAATATTTTATATATATATATATGTATGTGTGTGTGTGTATCACTTTCCATTCATTTATTGGTGTCTACTTGGGGTAAATCGAATTGTGCAATTTATTTCTGTTTTTCCATGTCTCGTCTAGGAGTAAAAAATCAATCTCATGTTTCCAATTTTTGTAACTTTGATGTTATCAGAAACTTCATTTGACCAAAGGCAGAAAACTCAAAGCATTATTAATAAATTTTGATTATTTGACAATGAAGAACTTGTTTGAATAAGTTTTTTAAAAAATAATTTTTTATACTTTTTTTGTAGAATTTGTTTTAAAGAATATTTTATATTTAAATGTAATGTTTGTGAAATACTTTTAAATAATAAAAGGACTTGTAAGTTTATTTGAATAAAAAAGAACAAAAAAATTCTTTTATAGTAAAATTAATATAGAGTATCTAGAATGAAAAATGTAAGATTTACAACAAGAAAAAAAAAAAGATATGAGATGTAATTTTTAATAGAGGTAAAAGATATTTTTTGTCAATAAATTATATTAAAAATCACTTTTATCTTTTTTTTTTTTTAGGATATGTGAATCATTAGTTTATAAAAAAAATGATAATTGTGATTTTTTTTAATTATTTTTTTTTAAAATTTCATCTGAACACATTTTAAAACTTATAAAAATACTTATGTTTTTTTAAAAAAGCTATCTAAAGACATTCTAATTCCATAAAAATAATAGGTTACTTCTTGCCCAAAAAATAGCAAGACTGGATTCTGAATCATTTGTGTTCAATGCCTCTTTGGATTCAACCATGGGGCATACCCGGTTTTGTTTGTGGATAATGTTGGTGATGTGCGTAGTGCCTCGTTGCCTCGTTGGTATGTCCCTTTCCTCAAGACTCAGCTTCGTCAAACAGCAAAACTCAAACCCACATATCTATATACTTTCCATTTTACGTTTTGTTTGTTTTAGATTTCGAAAGCTTGCAAACAGCAAAACTCAAACCCACATATCTATATACTTTCCATTTTACGTTTTGTTTGTTTTAGATTTCGAAAGCTTGCAAACGGGTGTTTGAAACAAATTAAAAAAAAATTATAAAAGTGCATAGAAAAATAAATAAAATAGTTGAATATCAAATATTCAAAAGTTAAAATTATAATTGATTCAGTATTATTTTTATATTTAAAATTGATAAACATTCATAGTTACTTGAATATTAAATTTATTTTGAATATGGTAAAAAAATGTAAAATATGTCATCATTATTATACCTTTCTTTTTTCCCTTTTTTTTTTTGCCCCATTTGACAAATGAAATCTCAAAAAAGGAATATTCTAAAACTTTCTTTTGTAATTTTATTTAAAACAAAAGGACATTCATGGAATTATATGTATGTTTTTAAAATCTTTTGCTTTGAATGAGTCATGCGGTGACCTGGTATTGCTCTTGACTTTATAAAAAAAACATAAAATAAACTATATTTTAAAAAATGAAAATAAAAATTAATTTTAAGATTTTTAAGTAATGGTCAATCATTATTTTTTGTTATTATATTTATTTTAAATTTATATTATTATTATTATTTTACATAATTAATTTATATAAAATTCAATAATTTTATAACACATTAATTATGCTTTCTTTCTTTATTTAAAATTAGAGTTTTGTTAATTTATACCTTAGGCACAAATTAAAGAATTAAAATAAAAATTATTAATATATATATAAGTATTTAATATCTTAAAAAATAAAAAAATATTAAATATTTTTTATTTTAAGTAATTTAAATAATTTACAATTAAATTATAAATTATTTATCAGTAATAAACTCTTAATTTGAATACAAATTTTGTAATTGTCGTAAGTGAAAGGTCAACTATTTAAGGAAATTCCCATTAATCAAGTAACTAAAATGATTTAATGAAAAGTGAAAAATAATTTTTATTAATTATGCACTTAAATTGTTTTTTAAGAAATAAGAAATTGAACTTTTTGAGAGAAAATTTAGGTGAAATTGATTTATTATTTAGTTGTTAATTTTGATTTTGTAATGCACAGGTGAGGTCTGTGTCTGTCTAGGGTAACAAGGAAAAAAAGGTAACCAAAAACGACTACTAGTTTCTAAAGAGAAAATGATGGAAGAAAAAAGAAAATGGGAAGTCATCACTCAATTTCCATAACCAAAACCGAGATTTCTAACGATCGTTGGTTTCTCCAAATTTGTGTAAACGGATAAATTCTCAGAAGAATTGCGGAGAGTTGTTACAATTATTCCTCTGCAATCTCAGACATTAAAGATAAATTTTGTGGTTGAATAACGTGGGAAGGAGATGACGATGATGATGTTTCATAGATGATCAAGATCCAAAATTGAAGTTGTTGATGATTTGTTCTGCAACGGATCGTTTCTGGGTCGGTGTTTGTTTCCCTGGATATCTCCTCCACCTTACCTTCTTCGTCTTTCTTTCTCTCTCTCTCTCTCTGTTTCTAGCCTCTGTTTGAACTTCTGGGGTAACGGGGTCTGTTAACTACGTGTCGCAAATCGTGTTTGCACACCCTTTTGCCTTTATCTAACGAGGATCTGATTGTGATGCTGTATATCGTTTCAATGGGGAATTTTGATCAGCATTTGATAGGATTCTCTGCTTGAATTTCTTGTTTGATCAACGGGGCTGCTTTGTTTGATTGGTTCGTTACAGGACAAGAATTTTGGGTTGAAGGTTCCATCTTGCCAACCCTCCTTCCTATCTGGATGATGGGTTTGTTTTGCAATGGGGAGAAGTGAATGGTTATGCGTGGAGTGATTGAGGAGAGACGGGTCTGAGAAGCGTGTTCTTTTCTTGTATGTTGTGGTGTGGAAAGGTTTTCATCCTGGTATGAGCTTTTTCTCTCTTTTGAATTCAGTGACTTTTTCATCATTCATTTAATTTGACTTGGGTTGTTTGATATATACAGTTAGTTATGCTGTAGTCCTTGTTTAGTAATGAAGTGTGATTTGTGAGAGTTGAATTGGTTGAAATGTGTAGGAGAAGTAGGGTTCCCTTTATGAATTTTGAATTCAAGGTTTAACAAAATTGGCAATTGTTTTTTTGTTTTTTTTTTTTTGAAGTGTTGATTCGTTGATGAAGTTGTTTCCTAGACTGGGATGGATAGCCACAAACTGCCTCAGCAAGGTTGGGGATTGTTTGTGGATACAGAAGAATTGAATTTCGGACTCTGAGGGTTTGCACCAGAGTTGTAACTTGTAAGTACAGTAGCTTAGATCCTTAGGATCTTTGGGATTGATTGGATTCCTGTTGGGGTTCTAGTTCTTTATTTTGGGTGAATTTCCTATTCTGAACATGGTCTGTTAGGAGTGGCAAATGGGCATGTCATAATGAACGGGAAAGCAAGATTGTTTGTCAATGGATGCAGTAGACAAGACTTTTTCTGAGCTTGTCAGCATCATCAAATCATGGATTCCCTGGCGATCTGAGCCAGCAAATGTGTCCAGGGATTTTTGGATGCCCGACCACAGTTGTAGAGTATGCTACGAGTGCGATTCCCAGTTCACCCTATTCAATCGTAGACACCATTGTCGTCTTTGTGGACGAATTTTCTGTGCCAAGTGTACAGCAAACTCAGTTCCTGCCCCATTTAGCAGCCAAAAGAATTCCTGGGATGAGTGGGAAAAGATTCGTGTATGCAATTATTGTTACAAGCAATGGGAGCAGGACATAGTTGCTTTTGATAACGGGATTCAGGTTTCCAATCTGGATCATAGTACTTCACAATCAACTTCAAGCTTGGCCAGCAGTAAATCCAGTGGCACTGCTAACAGTAGTAACATTACTCTTTGCTCCATGCCTTATTCAGTTGGGTCTTATCAACAAATGCAACAGGGTTCCTTTCTGAGCATGCATCAATCACCTATGAGTGGAAAGGGCATTGATAGGGAAGGTATATCAGCATTAGGAGGGAGGAATGATCTTGTAGCAGACCTAGGTGATCCATTACCAAAGCAATATGGATTCTCAATGAACAGGTATTGTACTATTTCTCTTACGTTCACCAATAAAGAGAACTTATGTTTGATTGTTTATCTTCATATTTCTTTAGACATTCTTCATGTTGTTTTGTATTTAAATAGTTTTTAGTCAATCATAGTTTTCATTGTGTTAGTGACAAATTCAAAAAGACAGTTATAACCGTACATTATAATTAATTATAAGTGGAATAAGTTGGCGAGTTTGAGAACATAAACATATATTCGTTCCAATGGATGTCACAGTCATCAAGAATCACAGAATCTGAGTATGTGGATATTATTTACTGATTGATCTGTAATTTATATAACTAGACCATGCATTTTCCATCAACCAGCAATTTTTGTATTTAAACTGCATCAAGTCCATGAGTGCTGATGCTTTTTCTAGTAGTTTGTCGTGGATCATATGCTTTTATTTTGCTTCAGGAGTGATGATGATGAGGATGAGTATGGTGTATATCGGTCAGATTCTGAAATGAGGCATTATCCTCAAGTGAATAGCTACTATGGTCAAGCTGAGTTTGATGGGATAAGCAACACTGATGGCTCACAGAAAGTGAATCCTGATGGAGAAAACATCAAAGCAAAAGTCTCTTCAAAACACCACAGTTTTGACACACAGGGTTTGGAAGAAACCCCAGTTATTGGAAAAAATGAAGATGAACCTGATATCTGTGATGAACATGAAGCACCTTCCTCTTTATATGTTTCAGAGGATGTTGATGCTGAACCTGTCGATTTTGAAAATAATGGACTTCTCTGGCTCCCTCCTGAACCGGAAGATGAAGAAGATGAGCGAGAAGCTATTTTGTTTGATGATGATGATGATGATGGAAATGCCATTGGAGAGTGGGGGTATCTACGCACATCAAGCAGTTTTGGAAGTGGGGATTATCGCCAGAGAGATAGGTCAAGTGAGGAGCACAAGAAGGTAATGAAGAATGTAGTTGACGGGCATTTTAGGGCGTTGGTATCTCAGCTGTTACAGGTTGAAAACCTACCTATAGAAGACAATGACAAAAATAGTTGGTTGGACATAATCACATCTCTGTCATGGGAAGCTGCTACTTTGTTGAAACCAGATATGAGCAAAGGTGGAGGGATGGACCCAGCTGGATATGCAAAAGTCAAATGCATAGCATGTGGGAGCCGCATCGAAAGGTAAATGCTATAATCTATAGATTTTTCATATGTAATATCTATCCAGTGATGTTTCGTGTTCTTCTAGATCAATTGACCAATCTGTGTGGAATTTAGCAATGGGTTTTAATGTGTCATAAGATATCAGCCCTGTATACATTACTGAACCTCTGGCCTCATGATCCCATTTCTCTTGTGCATAAATATAGGAAGGAACACACATTTTGTGTCTCAGTGTAGAAAAGACCTTTCTTAAATCTACTAAACAAAAATATTCTGGAGAAACAGTGTTCTATGCTCTTGGACATTTTATTTCTAGTTCCAAAAGAAGAAAAGAGAAATGGATTATAAAAATAAACTAAAGGAAATTGCTGAAGACAAACAAACCTTTCAGAAGAGTAAGGAAAGTTGTTCAAGTATTAAGAGAAAAACAACCAATTAGAAGACATTTAATTGCATTATTTGTATAGTATGGGGTTAGATATGCAAGTAACATGACAAGAGAATGGCCTTTAATTGTGAAGGAAATATGAGGAGATCAAACAGAAACTGGCATATGAAATCTATAACCCACTAAATATTCTCTTCTAATCACTCATGTCTTTCTCTTTCTTGATCCTATAACATGGGAATATAGAAAGTAATTAGAACTTTTACACAAGTCGTTATTTTATTGATTGTCACTAAAATCTACATCATAGGCTAAATTGTAACTTAATTTTAACTCATGTGATTTTATGTTAATCACTAGCTCTATCTCCTGTTATACCCTGTAATATGTTATTAATTGGTCAAAGAGAATTTTTCATGTGTTAACAGTCCTTGCATTCTTTTTTCCTGTCTTACTTCTTGGATTTATATTCTTCCAGTGTGGTGGTTAAAGGAGTTGTTTGTAAGAAAAATGTGGCTCATCGGCGAATGACGTCAAAAGTGGATAAACCTCGTTTGTTGATCCTTGGAGGGGCTCTTGAGTACCAGCGTGTTACCAACCTCTTGTCTAGTGTAGATACCCTATTGCAGCAGGTTGTAATTGTGTACCATTTTTTGTTTAGTCTGGCGCTTGCTTGGTTGCTGGTGCACAGGCTAGTATCATGAGTTCATGCTAATGGGTTTACATCCTTTATCTAGGAAATGGACCATCTGAAGATGGCAGTGGCGAAGATAGCTGCACACAATCCTGATATCCTTTTGGTGGAGAAATCAGTTTCTCGATATGCACAGGAATATCTTCTTGCAAAAGACATATCTCTGGTTCTTAATGTCAAGAGGCCACTTTTGGAGCGCATAGCACGTTGCACAGGCACTCAAATAGTGCCTTCAATTGATCATCTTTCATCACAAAAGTTGGGTTACTGTGAGACATTTCATGTTGAAAAGTTTCTTGAAGACCTAAGTAGTGCTGGTCAGGGTGGGAAAAAAACAGTGAAGACATTGATGTTTTTGGAAGGCTGCCCAAAACCGTTGGGCTGCACAGTAAGTCTTATTTATTTATTTATTATAATAATAAAAAAAAACCTGCAGGAGACTAACATATAAATTACAGATAATCTGTATGCACCCACATGGATGATTTCCATCTTGTCCTTCATTCCTTAAATATTAGGAACCATTCCAAAGCCTTCTACTAACAGCTTAAGTTTTTGGGATAATTGGTTCTTGACATGGTATCAAAGCCTCTCTAACCAAGTGGTCAAGAGTTTGCCACCCCCGCTCGTCCAATTAATTATATTTCAACAAAAGTTGGGCCTATGTTTTGTCCATGCTTCAAGCTCAAAGGGTTATTGGTTGAGGGTGTGTATTAGATATATTAATAAAGTATCCTAACAGCTTAAACTTTTGAAATAGTTTGGTCCTTGACATATTTTATTCAAGAAAATTTCATCTAAGATGTTTTTTTTATTGTTTAGATGTCATTCCATTGTAACTTAGTTGTCATCTGGAGACTTGTAACAAGTGTTCATTTAGCTCATTTATCTCTAATCTAACAGATTTTACTTAGAGGTGCTGATGAGGATGAATTGAAGAAGGTAAAGCATGCGGTTCAGTATGGAGTTTTTGCAGCTTACCATTTGGCTTTGGAGACATCTTTTCTTGCTGATGAAGGAGTCTCCCTGCCTGAACTTCCATTAAATAGTCTGGCCCTTCCAAATAAATCATCAAGCATTCAGAGGTCCATCTCAACAGTTCCTGGTTTCAGTGTTCCTGGCAATGAAAAGTCTCAGGGGCCTGAACCTGGCAATGAACCATGGAGAACCAAAAGTGTCACAGTTGCTGATCTAGCATCATCAGTCTGCAGTACAGAACCCTGTTTGTCTAATGTTCCTTCTCAATCTATGCAACCTGGATCAAGTCTCAGCCATTCAACTGCCTTTGACTCCTTCTTTGCTGCTTCAGGAAATGCAATTCCAGATTCATACCATAAGAAGCTTCTTCCATCTACTAGTAAAGAGAGAAATGAAATGGACTCCAGACAACCTATAGTGCAAGAAACTTCTGTGGTGGACAACACTCTGGTAGTCATGGATGATCCTAGTGTAGGCTGTGGAACTTCAGAGAAATTAGATCAAGGCATTTTGGCTGACACTCCTCAAAATGGTCACAGCAAAATCTCTACAAACCTATCAAGTGGGTCAGAGTTGTTATCTCCAAAAGATGTTCAAAACTATCCCGAGAAGCCCGGAATCATGAATGAAGAGCCAGTGCCTCTAAAAGAAGAGTTTCCTCCATCACCCTCTGACCATCAAAGCATTTTGGTGTCTTTGTCCTCCCGGTGCGTATGGAAGGGAACTGTGTGTGAGAGGTCCCATCTCTTTCGAATTAAATACTATGGCAGCTTTGATAAACCATTGGGTCGGTTTCTGCGGGACCATTTATTTGATCAGGTAATTGTCTGTTCTGGGAATAAATGTGTCTTTGTTATTAGAATTATGGCGGTAGTTTTGACAATTAGTAAGCATCATTAATTTTCAGAGTTATCGATGCCATTCTTGTGAAATGCCATCAGAAGCACATGTGCATTGTTATACTCATCGACAGGGAACACTCACCATATCAGTCAAGAAACTACCAGAAATTCTCCTACCTGGTGAAAGGGAGGGAAAGATTTGGATGTGGCACAGGTGCTTGCGGTGTCCAAGAACCAATGGTTTTCCTCCTGCTACACAGAGAATAGTAATGTCTGATGCTGCTTGGGGTTTATCATTTGGAAAATTTTTGGAGCTCAGTTTCTCAAACCATGCTGCAGCAAGCAGGGTGGCAAGCTGTGGCCATTCTCTACACAGAGATTGTCTTCGCTTTTATGGGTGATTATATCTTCCCCATTTTCGTGTTTGAAGTAAACAAGCATCTGGTCCAAGTTTTATAGATGTTGCCCATTTATATCAAAACAGTTGTGTTTGTGGTCATGATCTCTAAATTATTTATAATGAGCTACTCGATTTGAGATACTAATGGTTGAATATTTTAAATCAACATTTTTTTTATTATTTTCAGCCTGATTGAGTGATGTAAGAGAAGCGATTCTCTTAACATCCTTTTGGAGGTCATATAGGTTTGGAGTCTCGTTATGAAAACCTTATAAACTTGCTTGTCTTATTATGCCATTCAAGAATATAGATTTTGTTCGTAGCTGATATATGTACTTGTAGCATTTTTGTGGATTCATTAATTCACCATAGTCATGTTTCTCTTGCAGATTTGGGAAAATGGTTGCTTGTTTTCGATATGCATCAATTGATGTTCACTCAGTCTACCTTCCCCCACACAAACTGGATTTTGATTATGGGAATCAGGATTGGATACAAAAAGAATCAGATGAGGTTCAATATTTACAGTCTTGGGTCTTAAATTTTGGTTGTATGATAGTGGACCTAATTTCTGTTTGTAACAGGTGGTTAACCGGGCAGAGCTTTTATTTTCTGAGGTACTCAATGCTCTTAGTCAAATTGGAGAGAAAAGATCTAGTACAGTCCTAATCAGTAGTGGCCTTAAAACACCTGAATTAAGACGCCATGTTGCTGAACTGGAGGGGATGTTGCAAAAGGAGAAAGTAGAATTCGAGGTGAGGTCTTCAGTTATTATTTATTAATACTTGAATTTATAGCCTCATTGTGTCAAGTTCCTTGTCTTATAGTGGCATTGTATAGTGATTAATTTGGGTATTAGTAAGTGTTACAGATATAAAATCATTAATGTGTTAGAATATTAGGATTCTTATTGTTTTAGGAGTCTTGTTATGTTAGTAGTCTTATTGGACTGGAAGTTTTATTAAATTCTATAAATGAAGAAGAATATAATTACTGTGCTTTAAAGGTTTGTGGTTTAATCATTCTCTTTTGTTTACTTAGGAAACTTTTCAAAAGATTTCAAACCAGGAAAAGAGAAAGGGCCAACCTGGGATTGACATTCTGGAAATCAATCGATTGCGGAGGCAGTTACTTTTCCAATCGTATATGTGGGATCACCGCCTTATTTATGCAGCCACCTTAGCCAATTCCAGCAATGAAAGTGATTTAGGCAGTTCAATTTCAGATTATAAGGAGAGACCCATTGATGAAAATCAGGTAAGTGTGGCCTCCATGGCAGGAAGAGGCTTCAGTAGTGTTAACTCCATTGTTGCTGATTCAAAGCTTAACAAAAGCCCCAACCTTGGAGGAGGAGGAGGAGGAGGAGTTGATGGCAACGTTTCCCAGTCTGATGCATTTCGTCAACAAATTGACATGGCCAAAGATACAAATCATGAGAAAGAAGACCTACCTAATCGTTCAATCAGCAAAAGCATAAGTGATCAATCTGACCTTTTAGAACCTGAATTGGGTGTTCGCAGAGCTCTCTCTGATGGGCCAATTCCTGTCATGCCCTGTTTGTCTGACACACTTGATGCAAAATGGACAGGTGAAAACCACTCAGGATTTGAAATTCAAAAGGACAACATTTCTGTAAATCCTGATACATTTATGGCAGATGCTTTGATGACTACTATACAGAAAGAAGCATACAATCTAGGGGATCATACAGAAGACCAGAATGGCCCCACGAGTATCTATTCTGCTTCTAAGGGTCATGATAACATGGAAGACTCTTCAAGCTGGTTAGGAATGCCCTTCTTAAACTTCTATCGCCAATTTAACAAGAATTTCTTTTCCAGTACACAGAAGATTGATACACTAGTCGACTACAATCCTGTTTATGTATCATCCTTCCGGAAGCTGGAACTCCAAGGTGGAGCAAGGCTGCTTCTGCCCATTGGTGTTAATGACACTGTAATTCCAGTATATGATGATGAACCCTCTAGTATCATAGCTTATGCCTTAACGTCACCAGAATATCATTTCCAATTGACTGACGAAGGAGAGAGACCAAAAGATGGGATTGAATCGGCTTCATCATATTTTTCTGACTCAGGCACCTTCCAGTCATTCTCATCTGCTGATGAAACAGCTTTTGATTCTCAGAGAAGTTTTGGGTCAGTAGAGGAGATGATATTGTCTGGGTCTCGTAACTCATCGATGCTGGACCCAATGTTATATACAAAGGCAATGCATGCCAGAGTTACCTTTGTAGAAGATGGTGCCCTTGGCAAGGTAAAATATTCTGTGACTAGTTACTACGCCAAGCGATTTGAAGCCTTAAGAAGGGTCTGTTGTCCTTCAGAGCTTGACTATATAAGGTCTCTGAGTCGCTGTAAGAAATGGGGAGCTCAAGGTGGGAAGAGTAATGTATTCTTTGCAAAAACCTTGGATGATCGATTTATCATCAAACAAGTTACAAAAACAGAGCTTGAATCATTCATTAAATTTGGTCCTGAATACTTCAAGTATCTTTCTGAATCCATAGGCTCAGGAAGTCCAACATGCCTGGCAAAGATTCTTGGCATATACCAGGTAATTGTCTTTTGAGCCTTAAATTTTTTATTTTTTTAACTTTGAATCATTCATTATATTTACGGATGGCTTTCTATCGGAAAGGTTACATCAAAGCATCTTAAAGGAGGGAGAGAATCAAGGATGGATGTTTTGGTTATGGAGAATCTTTTATTTAGGAGGACTGTGACACGACTTTATGATCTTAAAGGATCTTCCAGGTCTCGGTATAATCCAGATAGTAGCGGGAGTAACAAAGTTCTGCTGGACCAAAACTTGATTGAAGCAATGCCAACTTCTCCTATTTTTGTGGGAAACAAGGCAAAACGATTATTAGAGAGAGCTGTCTGGAACGATTCTGGTTTTCTTGCAGTAAGTTTCAGAACTCTATCTGTGACGTTCTTCCTTCTCTTAATTGTCTCTTTCCTTGTTTCTTGCTTCTGTGGGGTCTGAGTCATGTTATGCCCATCTCATGTGCATCTGTCTTCCTCTTCTGCAGTCAGTTGATGTAATGGACTATTCATTACTTGTTGGGGTGGATGAAGAGAAGCATGAGTTAGTTCTTGGAATCATTGATTTCATGAGGCAGTATACCTGGGACAAGCATCTTGAAACATGGGTAAAAGCTTCAGGCATCCTTGGAGGGCCAAAGAACACATCTCCAACCGTTATATCACCCAAGCAATACAAGAAAAGGTTCCGGAAAGCAATGACCACTTACTTTCTCATGCTTCCAGATCAGTGGTCTCCTCCATCTATCATTCCTAGTCATTCCCAGTCTGATTTATGTGAAGACAACACACAACCTAGGACTTCAGCTGAATGATTCTTTGATGCTGTGTTTCTGTAAATTTTACTTCCAATTTGGGGAATTATCTCCCCCATAATTTTTTTTTACCTCTTGATTTATATAGGAATTCTTTTGGTTCATTTGTAATTTCGTCAACTAGACATTATCAATTATTTGTTAGAAGATACCAAAAATGGTGTGCTGTTAGAAGCCACAGGATGTTTCTCTGGGGTAAAAATATTTGATGACCTCTGGATGAAATCTTTGTACAAAAACTTATAGTCATGTATCTAGCATCAAGTTTTGTACATGTATACCTCTTAAATTTCTCAGACTTGCTCTTGAATATCTCAAATTTCATTGTAATTACCATGTTCTGCTTGACTTCAGATGTTGTTGGTCATTCTTGTTAAAGCAATGGCATTAGGGTGTCTTTCTTTCTTTCTTGTTTATCCTGGGGCTTGGTTAGGCAGTGAGAAGGGGAATGGGATTGATTATAGTTAAAAGTGGTTAATCGATTCAAGCAGAACAGGTATCATCATCTGTCATACTGATCCTCTTAGCATGCAATTTCTTTCTCAAAGGTTTTTGTGGGAGTGAATTATGATTTGAGGGCCTAAACTTTTTATGACATACTAATTGAGGGACTTAACTTTTATTATTTTATTATTTTATTATTATCAATTAAGGACTTCAATGTTTCTAGAAAATAATTTTATTAATTAGAAAATGTTAAAAAGACAAGTATCCAACTTGACATATCAAAATAATTTATAACTTGGAACAAAACACTTGGCATAAATGACCTAATTTTTTTTTTTCTAATTAATATGTATGATCATACTACCTCTGATCCATTTTAAGTGTCTTTTTTGAAGAAAAAAATTTAGTCAATTATAAGTGACATTTTTACATACCAATAAAGCATTAATTATTATTTTTTCATCTATGCCCTTATGAATTAATGGGGTAGGTAAGAAATAGTATGACAAGGTAAAGTAGAGTAATTAATTATTAAAAATTGTATAAGGGTAGTTTAGTAAAAAAATCTTATAATTAAAGCTTGTTTGTGTGTCTTAATTTTTGTGTCTTCCACCAAAACGACACTTAAAATAGACTGGGAGAAGTAGTATTTTTCTATTGACTTTAATTCCTCAATTGGTAAATTTAAAAGTTAAAATTTTTAATTAGTTATCACACTAAAATTGGAGTGTTTGTAGAAATTTTTTCTCATTTTTGTGGGAAAAATCAAAAGATGCAAGAATTTGAGTAAAAGATTTTCATACAAAGTAATTGTGAAAGTGATGTGTATCAATAGCCAATGCGGAAGGACTTTATTTGTAACAAAAAACAATGTAACAATTACGAGTACCACACATCGTGTTAAAGTCCCATCTTGGTAATTGACAGTATTTTATTATAAGAAAAATTAACAAAAATTGATAAAAATATTTAGTATAGGATAATTAACTTATATAGTTAATTGAGTTAATAAGTAATTATTTATTGATGATGCTTTGAACATTGTTAATTAATTGAATAGTTAATTACTTAAAAAAAATTCGTAATTTTTCCTAAAAATTTACAATGTAACTATAAGTGACGTGCAACCAATATTACTATGCAAAACCATTTTAGGGAAAGAAAAATCCAACATGAAGGCCACATTGGTAATGAAAATAGACCTATAAATGAATCAAAGGCAAATTACAAGGTGGGATACATTATCCAAACCTCATCATTCTCTTTAGTCCTTACATTTCTGTCATTGAAGTTGGCTTCAAACAGATAAATATATTGAGAGGGTTAAGAACTCACGGAACAGTGCCGTGAACAGGGAACCAACTATTTTTGCTTTTTGTTGGTAAAAACTAAAAGGAGAGATTGGAACCTTACCATTGAGGTTTCAGTCGAAGTCCATGTGTTCACATATCTGCATGATTTAAACAGTGCCTGGACAGATAACTTGGTCCCACTGATTTTGTTTCCTTTGCTGTCAGAATTATATTTTTTTCATCGTTTTGGGATTTTTCATCATAGGCCTCGTGAAATTCCCATACCATTTCTTTCCAGAAATTTATTTCCATTTTATACTATGAAGTGGGTATTTTTCTTTTTCTTTTAAGCTTTTGGTTTTCTTTTCTTTTTCATTTTTTTTTTTGTGGGTGTGGGTGTGGGTGGGAGGGGTCTGTGGAGCAGTGAGCTCAGCAGCCTAATGAACTCTTGACAGTGGAAGATCATTCTTAAAATCCACGACGTTAGCTTCTTGTTTTTGTAGCAGTAGCTTTTCTCATGCATGTATTTTCCCTTACAGCCTCTTCTACTTATTAGCAATTTTCTTTTTCCCAACCAATGACTTTGAAATGATGCAAACGCATGACTTTAGTATCATAATATGTGTGCTTCAGATCACAAAGGCATCCAGACAAATTTTTTGCTTCGTGATTAGGAAGTCATCATCATTTCCTTTCCTTTTTCTTTTAGATAATCTAGAATACTAATATACAACTGTTTGAAAAGGAAAAGCAATTAAAAAAAACATTGCCATTATGCGTTTGTACAATTTGCATGAAGATTTTGCTTCGGGAACAAACCCACTGCACATGTGCTCTTTGATTCACCATTCACAGTCTGTTTATGTGGTATGATGACTTTCAGATACATACAAGCACTGCATGTAACTATTGAGTTATGACCTTTCAGCAGAATGAGTTAAAGCCATT
The DNA here is from genome assembly GCA_023212625.1 of Styphnolobium japonicum. Classification (NCBI taxonomy): domain Eukaryota; kingdom Viridiplantae; phylum Streptophyta; class Magnoliopsida; order Fabales; family Fabaceae; genus Styphnolobium; species Styphnolobium japonicum. The sequence goes on along the minus strand of JALBWW010000007.1, from coordinate 2,582,372 downwards.
GCAGTTTAAGTCCTCTTGCAGACGAACACCTTCAACTGCATGATTGATTTCTTCCCCTTTAACAATCTGAAGCCAACTTTGCTGAAGCAGAAGATTCATGATTTCAGCATCTCTGAACCCAACAAAATTCCTGTAGTCAGATAAGTATAAAAAGTACAAATTTTGAGTTGAATTTTTTATTTATTTATTTTTTGGGTGAGGGAGTTAAGTACAAGGTTCGGTAAGATTCTCTACCTTGGGTGATAGGTTGGCCTTGAAATTCGTTGAAAACGAGGCCCTTCATCATACCCTTCACAAATTATTTCTCCACTGTCATCTTGGTAGCAAATTATGCCGTGAGATTCATCCTCATAAACCTGTTTAGAGGCAAAATAGACATCAATTAACAGAAAGCCCCTTAAATTCATTGCCTAATTTCTGTTTATCAACCATATGGAACTTGTTATGGGTACGGTTATTCAGCTTGGATAAGAGTAATCATCAAAGAAAGCCTAGGATAGAGATGTAGGAGTGAAGTATAGAAGAAAGATAAAATGATATTGACCTTGTTCTTGATGGATGCTGTGATCCTCAGTACTGGACCTACTGGTGCCTTTTTCAGTGGGACAGAGCGTTTGGACATCAATTCTTTGCTTGCATATTTTAGAAATGACCCATATTTCTGAATTGGGATTTGAGCTGAAGAAGTACAGTTAACAGCCATCATTCTAATTCTCCAAGATCATGAAGAAGAAGAAGAAGAAGAAGAAGAAGAAAAAGGAGGAGGACAAGAAGAAGAAGAAGAATAAAATTGTTGTTGGGTGGGTTATGGATATATAGTAATAATATAATGGTCTCATCACAAGATTGATTAGTTACTAATGGCAAGCATCGGTTTTGTATGGTTTGCACTTCAATTATTGATGGCTCATGTCTTATCATGATGCATTAATATATAAATAGACAGAGTGATGTAGGGCCAAAGTTGCTTATCTCTCTCTTGCCTTTAGTTGCCAGTGAACTCCAGGTCATATTTTTGGTTGATGCTTGATAGTGCTTCTCTCCTATGATCCTATCAATTGCTTCATTGGTCTATTCACCGTATCACTATAAGGTGGCATTAACGAATTTGTTACTGTTTAATTTATGGTAATGTTTAATAGCAGTTCACAATTTTATTTTATTTTTTTGAGATCGAGCAGTTCACAGTTTTTATTTCTACTTCATATTTGGAATTTCATAGTGGGTATGGTGCGAATCATCATTTAAGTGACACAAAATGTAAGAAATATTATAACTAGACTAGATAACGTTATAAAGTTCAACATGATCTAAACAAAATCTAAACAAATTGATTAAAATTTCATATAAAAAAATAAAAATATAGAGATCCACAATTTGAAAATTCGATACAGCAGACTAATCTTTCTAATTATTTCATCATATGTAATTATTTAATAGCAGACTACTCTTTTAGTTATTTTATCATATTTAATTGTGAGTCTCTCTTTATCCTTCTTCTTTTTGGATTATATATAAGATGTAGTAAGGGGTAATATCACCCATATTTTAGCTAAATGTATGTTTAATTAATCATCATTTTAATATCTTAAAAATAAGTTTAATTCAATTGAAAAGTAATTAAAGAAACTAATTTCACTAATTATATTGAAATTAACCAATTATTAATTGAGATAGATTTTTACTATATGTTAACCACTTACGTCAAGTGATTAAACTAGACTCAAAATTAGTTAGTTATACGTAAGTTTAGTTAAAAAGGGAGATATCTACTAAAAAAATGTTAAAAACAAGAGATGGTAGTCAAGAAACTTGTAGTTGAATTAATATCAACTTAAGTTTTTAAGATTTAAATACTGATATTGATGTTAGAGATTCAATCTTCTGTCATAGCACCTTATCTCCTCTTTTACCTAAATGCTTACACCTCCATTGCAAAAAAATAAAAATAAAAAATAAAATGAGAAGTTCTATCTTAACTGATACTAAAAGGAGTCAAACTACACTAAACTTAACATTTCAATAATTTAACTCCTTTTTTTTTTTAAAGAAGACTGACAATTTAAAATGCAAATTATATCTTTTTTCTTAATACTAAACAACTATAAAATGCTAATCAACAAGAAGACTTCGTCAGAGGCAGCAACATATGGCTATCTATTTCTTGGGAGTTTTTTTTTTCTTTTTTGGTTAATCACATCTTTATTGGTTAATGTTCTTCAGCAATTGTGATCTATATACTGAAAACGTTTCTTGGTTAATACGATTTGAAAAATGCTTTTAACAAGAATATTGGAACACAACACATTGAACAGAGAATCGATCTCACGACAATATCACGTTGCTATATTCATTTCACAAATCATATCTCACGTCAATATCGTTTGTTTGTTTGTTTTTCTTTTTTTGGTTATATTAGAAATGCAAACATTTGGGTAGGAAAAGAGAATAAGTGGCCTAATACAAGATCAAACTTCTCACATTACCATGACACCCAAGTCTTAAAATTTTGAGCTGATGCTAATTAAATTACAAGCTTGTTGGCTGACGTTTGTTATTAAGATAAATATGTTATTCCTATTTCTCTATATATAATATATATAAATCATTTATCTATAATATAGAAAGAATTCCCTTCAAAACAGGACTTTTTTTTTATCTATATTTTGATGGAGATCTCTCAAACATATTCTTCTCGGTTGAAAATATGGGTTAATTGGTGCTTTATAACCTGTAGCTCTTTTTGATTTGTCGTATTTAGAATGATAAGAATGAAAAAAAAAATACTAAATTTTATTATTGAATGTCACTAGTTGTGGTATGTTATGCTAATATCATGCAACTTATTACACATATTTTTCCGTTGTATCTCTACATTTGTTGTACTTTTTTTTCTTTCTAAATTACCTTTAGATAATCATATTTTATAATAGAATAATCATTTTTAAAAATAATCATTATATTATAAAAGAAGAGTTATTTTATTATTTTAAAAAATAGGTTAATAGAGTCTATAGATATCACCCTATGAATAATGACAATTTTAATAAAACAAACACAACTTCAATATAGTGAATCGTTACAAAAATTAATTTTAATAATTTTTGCTTTATTATAAAGTTCGGTTATTCAAAGTATTTCTTTTTAGATGCTTACTTTTTAAAAGAAATTTCCTTTCAAATAACCACACTTTAGCAAAGCCACTCTAAAAATAAGTTCATTGTGTTATGCAGAGTAGTTATATATTTTATTATGAAATTATGTTAATAAAGTCTGTAGGTATCATTTCTCTAAATAACGATAATTTTTAAGTGTGGTGATTGTATTATAAAAAATTATTACTTATCAGAAAATTAATTTAAAAGACCCATTATGTATTTATAAAGTGTAATTAAATAAATAATAAGGTAACATATAAATAAAAATTATTATTAATTTTTTCAAAATGTTTTAAAATATTGAGTGGTTCGAGAGTAGCTCAGTTGCCAAGATACTAATTATAGCCACTTTGTTTTTTATTCTAAGTCAAGAATAAAAAGTTTATTCTAAATTAACTAAAATTTATTTTTAAAATTGATTTTCATTAATTTTATTGTAGGCAAAGTAAGAGCAGATAAATTAAATTAATTTTAATAAGTGGAATGCGCTAGTTCTTAAGAATCTTTATAATTAATTTTAAACATAATTTTACTTGACAAAATTCAAATAAACTTCAAATGATTTTTTAATATCAATTATTTTATATTAATTTTTTATAATTTAATTCAAACAATGGGATGAATTCGTACCTTGACTTTTCTTTGTAATTATTGCTGGCCACATTTTCTTTGCAATTTATTAATTCCGTGACTGTGGGCGGTAGCCCATTTATTTGGCACTATGTACTATTTTTGTTAGTTGTCACTTGTCAGAGAACTTACATAAAATTTTCTGCCTTTCTTTTTCTTCTAAAAAACCATGAGATAATACTAGAAAGATAATGCTTAAAAGAAATAATTAGTGTATAAAGTTATTGAATTAAATACATTATCCATAAAACATGTGATATAAACTCACCTTCTACATTGATTTCAAACTATTTTTATAAAATATTGGCATTCAACAAATTATTAAGAGGATAATGAATTGTAAGTGACAGCCTCTGACCATTTCCAAAACTGTTTAAAACAAAATGGAAAAGAAAAGAGGCTAACACGTGGATGTTTAATTGTTTATGAGATCTGAATGACACTAGTATTATTATCTAAAAATAGGAAACCCAAAAAATATTAGCTGAATGTACCAAAAAATTATAAAAATAGGAAACTCAATTAGTAAACAAATGCAGTATGACACGTATATGCTTGACCTTCAATTATGCTCAAAGTCGTTGGAAGAACGGGAGAAAACAAGGAGCTTACATATCATAGTTCACCACTTGGCATTTATAGGTTGGAAGGGAAATTTTAAACCTAACGCAATAGTTAGCATTGCGTCTGACTCTGCCTTGATTGAATGCTAATTCTGATGGGCGATTGTACATTTTGCGTGCAAGAAATTAGGAATCAAGTTTATAAGTGATGCAGATTCTGTATTCCTAGAAAAAAGTTAAACAAAAGATTCTCTCCATTAGTTGGGTGCAATTTTCTTTTCCTAATTATTTCTTATATATATGGGAAGCATTCATCTTGATTATTGCCTCCAACAAGTAACAAGTAGGTTTCCCTTAACGTGGACAAATCATTCCACGGGCGATGGGCCCTTCCAAATTTTTCAGATGAAATCAATTCTCAAGTTGCTAATCCCTTCGTGTTAGACTCCCATAGATAATTATCTTCTCACTTTTTTTTTCTTTCATGTCAGGAATTTTATTATATTTTCATAATATATATGTTCAGCCACTATTCATCTATTTGACAGTCAGGGTGCACTTAGCATATCTCCTAAGAAATGAGTATAAATTTTATGGATTAATTTTTTATGTCACACTAAATTTCTCCAACGAATGAACTACAAGTACTATCTTTTTCTTTAATGCAATAATCATGGAAAAATTCTTATATATTTTGAAAGTATTACATCACTTTATTAAAAATATAACATGTGACATCATATACTCATATATGCTGATTGAATTTAAAATATTATATAATAAAATTTAAATCAAATCTAACAATTAAAAAACTGCTGAGAATATTACTAAGAATTTTTCATAACCATGGCCTCAAGATTATTCAGTGTTGTTTTTTTCTACCATTTCCAAACTCCTCCTCACTCCCATTGAATCACAAAACCTCAACTAAAAGCCCTCGCAATCCATCTCACATTTCATAAAAAAATTGCATGATGTGGCTTCTTGAATGCAAGAAAGCCAAACACCACATGCTATATTTGGAATTTGGAATTGAACCTCTCTGAAGGGTGGAAGTGGATTAAGCGACAAAACTAGGAGGCAAAGATATTGGCGACAGTGTCGTTTAATGCAAAAAATAGTGATTTTCTGGCTTCAAAATGAGGGAGAAAAAGAGAAGGTTAGAGACGAAGTGAGTATGAAAAATACAACGGAACAAGATTAAATGTAAACTTGACATTCTTAAAATTTATTTCAACAGTGCTATATGCTACGAAAATCATTGTACGAAAAGAACTCGAATGATGAGTCACCATAGCTCCGCAATGAATCATCAGGATTGTGAGACACAAGCTAAGAAAAATTGTACACACCTCAAATGCTGGATTTGCTTCACGTCTCATTCATAGCAATTTCACGAAATAGGTTGCTTAGCATTTATCATTTTCCAATTTAGTTAACCCCTATTTATTTTTTTCACACCTTAATCTTTAATTTAATACCATACGGTAAATATTAAGAAACTCAGTACTAGGACTAAGACCATAGTTACCAAATTCACTCCTACCTCCTCCGTCCCGCGTATCAGTTCGCGAGTACTAGATCGTAATACTTGGGCGATCTGGAACGCTATTGAACACAATCCAGAACATCAAAGTGGACGCACCAATTTCTGCCTGATGAAGAGTTGCGTAAAGAGAAAGGAGGCTCAGTCGCAATGAAAAAGAAGAAAAATGAAACCTTGAAGTTTCTACCCAAAACGCACAGCTTCATATGAGTTTCTAACTTATGTCACAGACATTTTATTTGTTTTGTTTTCTGTTCAGCCTAAGCTCCCTACCCTAATTCACAAAAAGAATGACAACTTCATAAAAATAAAATAAGAAAAAATATCACAAGTCTTCCAAAAATGGGCTTTCGGTAATAGACATATTTTGATTTTAAATTGACCTATTTAGTTATTGAACCTGAAAAAATAATAAACTTAAATTTAAAAGTTAAAAAAGAAAATTGTGAGTTAATATATATATATGATTAAAAAAATTAATAATTTAATTAGTGAATTACAACGTACTACAGAAGTCTACTCCTAAGGTATCTTATTTTTTCCAAGTGAAGTTCCACATTCCCGTTCCCGTGTAACTATGAATAGGACTCCTCAGTCACGGAACTCATCCATGAATTTTTCATGGAACTCTGTCAAGCGTGAGACAATAGCCGGAATCTTATCTTCACGAGGCAGTATGGTGCACCTAAAATGCCAGGTGCCAGGAACCTAGCAAGACACACAACAATTTAACAATACAATCAGCTTATGATCACCACTCGCTAGAACGATGGAAAATAATATTAACTAACCTGTCCAACACCAGAACCAGGAACAACAACTACTCCTGTGGCATTCAGCAAGCTTCGACAATAGAAGGCATCAGGAGCTGTATTTGCAACCTCTGCTGCTTTGATAGCCTTTTCGGGCAGGCGAATACGGGGAAACAAATACATTGCCCCTTCTGCTTCGTTGCATGTTACACCCTCTAAGTTGTTAAATGCTTCTCCCAGTGTCTGAGTCAATAGGATAAATCAGGAAGAAAAAATAAACAAATAATTGGGAAGGATGTTTTAGTCAATTGAGGGAGTGAGGGTAGTAATATTTGTAAATATTTAAGTATAGGTGGTGGTCACTTCATAGTGTACAAGCCCTTCAAAATGAACTTTGGCAGAAAAGTTTACGGACAAAAAAATAAGTACATCACTAAAAATTAAGCTCATCCAGAGTTCTTTTGGGGGGAAGGGTTCAGACAATTAAATTCATTCTTGGTTGTCTTTACTAACTCGAGTTCTTTTTCAGGTAACTGACCTTTGCACGCCTAGCAAGGGATGATAAAATTCCATCCCTCTCGGCACAGTATGACTCATAGGACTCGTCTCCAACCTACAGGCATCCATTGAATTCACTGAATGTTAAATGTGAAATACAGTTAACATCAAACTAGTAATGGAATGTTTGAGATGCTGAATTTTAGTACCAACCCATGTCCATATTCTCAAAAACAAATAATTATGATTAGAATAATTTACAGGTACCACCGCCATTGTATTACATTTTGTTCATTATAAATAATAATGGGAGCTGCCCCTAATGACATGCCTTCTCATTTCACAGAATCAGCTAGTTGATTTTTTTTTTTTTTGTACACATTTATTTGATAAGTTTGTAGGGGGGTTTTAGGTTAAGTTTGTTTTTAACTAGCAAAAGGCATATGATTTTCCGACAGGAGTGGTACAAAATATTCTAGAGTAAATGCATTATTGTTATTGACCAATACACTGAGTTTATCATTATCTAAGGGCAGCACTGCTTCTATCAGAGAGTGTATAATAATACCTTCCGATTCACTACTTACACTCTGTCTTAAATCTTTACATGTACTGCATGCTGTAATACCCAAAAGTAAATAAAGGCCAAAATCATACAGCAAGAGTAACATTTAAAGTCAATAATGGTGACCAACGGATGTTGGCTCACCTATTCAAACCTTCCGCTCATGCTAGTTATGACTTGGATTCAAATCCAGGTATGCCTGTTGGTAGACGATTTGTATTCCCACCATAAATCTTAGGTTGGTGGTTTGCCCTAACCGGCCTTCCTCTCACCTAAACTTTTTGTTAGCCACCCTTTAATAAACAAAGTATATGTTAGGAGGAATAGGCCCACTACCCATTAAAGTCTGACTAAGTCAAACTAGAGTAGAATATTATAAATACTTGGTTGAACCAACTAAAAGGGGCTATTCGGTTAGAAAGGAAGGAAAGGGAGGGATGCAGGACCTCTCGAAAGTCCTGTGGCAGATTCTTGTATCACTAATATTCTTGTAAATACATACCCATCTGTTTCTGTTATCATATTGATATCAGGAATAGAAAGGAATAATACACGACTTGTTTCATTCACAATTCTTGCATATTCTGGTCCAGTTCTATTACTTTTTTTCACCAAAAAAAAAAAAGTCAATAATGGTCAGCACCACTAACAAAAAGAGTCCTCATATTTCCTATAAGAACGAAAATCATCAGTTGCGTAACTTGCGTAACCCTGTAATTTAACCTCTATTCCTGAGATGTTATTTATAGGTTGCCACTCATGTACCCATCCTATCATATCATGGTTAGCATTATGTTTAATGTTCTTTCTGTTCCCAAACTAAAGAATTATTCCCCAAAAAATAATGTGACTTTAGAGAGTCAAAGAATTAACCTTAGGTGGACTCATGATCAAGCTAGCAAGAATTTGACCAGAGATATTAGAACAAAGATTCACAAATGCCAATTTGTATATCTGTTCCCTCACATCTGCAGAAAATCCAGTCACCTCCATATAACCTCCTCGTTTCCCACACTCCCCATAATAGCCTGAAGGCAAAAGAAAGACATGCTCCATCAGTATGATTCACCTATTGGCATCTATTCTCTCTTATTCTTTAACAAATTAATTGTTATACCAACTTACCTTTGGAAACTGACTGAAAAGATACTAAGGAGATATCATTCTCACCATATCCCATGGACCGAGATACCTTCTTAAAAGAGTGAAATTTCCTCTTAGGAACATAAACATTATCTTGATATACCTGCAAAATGAATTTCATGCATCAATAATAGTATCATGCCAATACAAACTTCAACAAAACAGCATTTCCAGACATAAATAGTGAGAGTGAAGCATGTATTTTGACATGAGAAAAAGTTACCTCGTCAGCCAAAAGAACCAGACCTTCTCGCTTGCAAAATTTTACTATATCCCGTTGGTTTTCCTCAGAAAGGACCTGGAGACATGACAGAAAATCCATGCTATATAATTTCATCAGCTTAGATTCACACTATAAGAACCCTCCTATATTAACACTACGAAGTTCCTTGCAACTCACCTGCCCCGTTGGATTGCCTGGATTAATAACAACTAAAGCCCTAACACTGATGCCCTTGGACATGGCGGCCCCCAATTGCTTCTCAAGTTCATATATTTCCAACCCCCAACCAGTTGCTTCATCTAGATAATAAGGTACCTCCAGAAACAATATCAAAGTTATACTGATATTGCAACCAATGTAAAGTATTATAACAAGATTCAGATTCCAATTTTCTAAGTTTCAAGCGATCATAGCCAATCATGTATATATAGGCCAATTTTTCTGATTTATCTGCTCAAAGATGGCCCATAGCCTACTAAATCATCAAAATGGAGTACATCTAAATAGTGGACTCAATTAAATTCTGCATTAAAAACCTTTTATAGATAAAACCTTACTAGGTTGCCACCATGGAGGGTAATTGAGTCTGCGTACAGAGGGTACTGAGGGATGGAACACAGAATGCCATCATTTTCTGATCTTATGAGTAATTGGATCATCATATGGACCTGACCATTGAGAAAAAATAGTCTTTTTAGGTTGATGCATTGTCAGAATTTAAAACTTGGAAGAGAGAGAGGGGGGGGGGGAAGCAAAGTTGAAAGTTACCGCTGAGCTTGCACCATTTGTCAAGAAAATGTCGTTGGGATCAGCAGGAAAACCATCACGGGCTTCAATTCCAGCAGCTATTGTATCACGCAGGCCCTTAATACCCTGATATGGAAATAAGAACAATTTTATAGCCCATCCCATGTCTACTACTCAAAGTAGATAATCCAGTTGAGAAAAGTGTAATAGAAGGACCACAACTTTAGTGTGATAACGAATTAAGGACCTCAACTTTAAAGCAATTTATCAATTGAGGGATTAAATCCGATAGATAAATATTCTGATAATAGATATTAATTAGAAAAAGAGTTTTAGGTCATTTATGCCAAGTGTTTTGCTCATGTTATAAATTGTTTAAATATGTCAAGTTGAATATTTGTATCTTTTCAACATTTTCTGATTAATAAAAATACTTTTCAGTGAGGTTGAGGTCCTTAATTGAATAATTGGTAATAATAAAAGTTCAATCCCTGGTATATTATAAAAGTTTTTAAGTCCTCAAATCATGGTTCACTCTAAGGCAATCACTACCTGACTATCACTATAGACACCAGTTGCTCTCCCAGGAATCTGATCCAGAATCTGCCTAGCTCGCTCTATTGCGTCAGCACTGCAATATGTCAAAAGGACAATAATAGAACCAGCAGGAAGGAAAAATTAAAATGGAAATTGGATTGTATTTCTAATGAAACAGAAACAAGAGTTCCTCCTTACAATGGTGAATTAGCAATTAAACAATAGAGATAAAGGAGAAAGATCTCCTTGCAGAAAGGATAACAATGGGTAAAATTAAGAAGACGCTCTCACCGATGAGAACACCCTCAGATGAGAAACCTCTCACTCACTCACTCCACAACTTCTTTCTCAACCACCCCCCTCCTATTCGGTTCCCGCCTCCTTATTCACATTTTCCTTCTCACCTCCAACGATTCCCACAACTCCCTCCTCCATTCCTAGGCCGCCACCTGTCATTTTAGTTATGCCCTCCTTTGCCATTTCAGCAATGCCTTCCTTTGCTACTACCTGCCTCATTCCTTGCCTCACTCCTTCACACTCCCGTAGGCCTTGTTCATTCGACCCAATACCCTTTTCTTCCTCTTCTTCTATAAACCCATTTAATAGGCCTATCAACACTCCCCTGTCGGTTTCACCTTGTCCTCAAGGTGAAAGTCGAGAAAAACCTTCTCAATGACCTCATAATCTTCCCAAGTATTCTCATATTCAGCAAGCTCTTCCCGGCGGACCAAAACCTCGTTTCACTCCCATTCAAGAACCTCCGTATCCAAAATGTCCCTAGGTCAACACCTTAGTTCCCACTCCTCTGTTAAAAAAGATGGCAATGGTTGACAAGGAGTAGGTGTCGCCACTACTTTTTTAAGCCGAGAAACATGAAAGACAAGGATGGATTTTGGTATTAGTAGGGAGCACCAATCTATAAGCCGCACCGCCCACTTTTGCCTCGGATTTCAAAGGGCCAGAATCTGGGACTTAACTTTTCATTTGGTCTATTAGCTAAGGACTTGAACCGGTAGGGTCGAGCCTTTAGGTACACCCTATCTCCGACCTCATACACCACCTCCCTTCTCTTTTTATCCTTTAAGCCATTATTATTTTTGGGCACGATCTAAGTGCGATTTTAATTCTTCAATAATAAGTGTCCCTTTCTAGCAGTGAATTGGTCCACTACTCCGCACCCTAGTTCCTTCTTTTTGATACTTGACTATGGTAGGAGCTTCTCTTCCATACACAAGCCTTTAAAAGGACTCATGCCTATGGAAGCATTATAGGAAGAATTAAACTTAACTCGCCAAAGCTAACCACTTACTCCACCCTCTAGGATGGCCATTCACAAAACATCGTAGATATGCCTCAACGTTCGATTAGTCACCTCGGATTGTCCATCCGCTTGGGGGTGATATGCCGAAAGCTAAACTTCGCTTTGTCCTCGCCATTCTCAACAATTCCTTCCAAAAGAGGCTCATAAACACTCGATCCCTATCGTAAATGATGGAATGTGGAAAACCATGCAATCTTTACCACCTCCTTAACAAATTCTACGTGAACCGCCTTGGTGAATATGGATGACACAAGGGAATAAAATGCGCTGCTTTGGATAATGCATCCACGACCACCATGATGGTATCCTTCCTCAGGACTTGGGTAAACCCCGATAAAATCCATGGTGAGCTCCTCCCAAACCGATCGGCACTGGAATTGGTTGTAGTAACCCTGCGGGTTTTAAAGCCTGGTATTTATTGCGATGGCAGACTTCACATTTCTGCACGAACTCCTCAATATCCTTCCTCATGCCCTTCCAATAGAATACATTAGCCACTCTTTTAAAGGTCCCGAGCACACACAATGTCCCATTAATCGATGAATGAAATTCCTCCAAGATCAAAGGAATTCTTGTTCGATTTCGCGATGTAAGACCGGTTCCCTTTATACCATAAACACCCTTTGGCCAACACAAATGAGGGTCGATTGAGGATCACAAACCAAATCTTGAATGATCTTCTCGCTTGCTGATCCCGAACCGTTTCTTGCATGACTTAGTTCTTCATTACACACCACGGATAACGCTTACATAGTGGCCACCCTTGACAAAGCATCGCCTACTTTATTCTCTTTTTCCCGCTTATATCAATTTCAAAGTCATAACCCATTAGTTTTGACATCAACATCTGCTGCTCCCCCTCCAAAATCCTTTGCTACAACAAGTATTTTAGGCTTCTTTGGTCGGGTTCTAATGATGAAGTGATTTCCCATCAAATAATGCCTCCATTTTTGACCGCAAACACTATAGCCATGAGCTCCCTCTCATACACGTACTTCATTCTTGATCTCTCTGAAAGTGGCTTGACTAATGAAAGCCAAGGGCCTCGCCTTGTTGCATCAAACAAGCACCTATTCCCACACCGTATGCATCTGCTTTCTATTTCAAATGGCCTCTCAAAATTGGGCATGCTTAATAAGGGTAACTCACCCATCACCTTTTAAGTGCCCGAAATGCTACTAATGCATCTTCCCCCATTGGAAATTATTCTTCTTTAACAAGCTGTGTTAAGTGGTCTAGCCATCACTCCATAATTCTTAACAAACCGCCTGTAGTATCCCGTCAGGCCCAAAAAACCCCTCAACCCCTTAAGATCCTTGGGGATTGGCCACTCTTCCATGGCCCGAACCTTGCTAGGATCTGCTGCAATGCCCTCCGCAGAGATGATATGGCCTAAATATTCCAATTGGGCCATTCCGAAACAACATTTCTTGTAATTCACCTTCAAGGTATGTGTCCTCAATACTTCCAACACAATGCTGCGCAAGTGGTCAATGTGATTTTGGTGATTGGCACCAGATGAGGATGTCATCAAAAATACCAATACAAACTTCCGCAAATACGGCTTGAAGATCTCATTCATGAGTGCTTGGAATGTAGAGGGGGCGTTGGTTAACCCGAATGGCATCACTAAGTATTCGTAATGCCCCTCATGAGTTCTAAAAGCGGTTTTGTGCACATCACTCTCCTTCATCCGGATTTGATGATAGCCTGATTTCAAATCCAATTTGGAAAAAACAGTAGCTCCCCACAACTCATCTAGTAACTCATCAATGACAGGGATAGGGAACTTATTTGGGGTAGTGATGCTGTTTAAAGGCCCTATAATCGCACAAAACCGCCAACTACCATCTTTTTTTTTAACTAGAATTAAGGGGCTAGCATAAGGACTTACACTTGGGCGAATAAGTCCTGCTGCTAACATATCTTGCACAAAAGCTTCAATGGCTTCCTTCTGATAATGGGGGTACCTGTAGGGCCGTATATTAGGGATTTGGACCCCTTCCTTGACCACTATAGCATGGTCACATCTCCTAGATGGAGGCAAAGGCATTGGCCTCCTTAAACAAATCAATACTCTGTCAAGATGGCGTCTAGCCCCTCCACCGGCCTCTATTCTCGAGAATACATGGTGGACATCCCTAACTCCACATAATATGCCTCTGTTCCTCTGTTTAACTCCTTGATCACCGCCTTGAGGGATGCTCCCATTCTGGACAAATTCGGGTTCCCCCTTAATTCCACCCTTTTCCCTTTCCATTTTACCCAAATAACATGCTCTCTAAAATCAGCCTCGATCCTTCCACACCACACCAACCATTCATACCCCAATACCACATCTACTCCCTCCTAATTCAAACAGAAGAAATCCTGTTTCACCGTTAAATTAGGGAGCTCTAGTTCAACCCCTCTCGCAAACCCCCTTGTTCTTAACACGCGACCATCCCCTACCTCCACCACATACCTTTGTTGGTTCCACCACACGCCTTGACTCCCCTATCACCATTCTTGAAATAAAATTACGGGAAGCACCGAGTCTACCAACACCATAACCTCCCCCCGCCTGGATTTTCCCCCACATTTTGAGTGGGACTTTCGTGAAGTGAAACCCGCTACACTATTCATGTGTAACTGCATAGCCTCCTCCTCCGTTATGTTCACCCCCATATCCGCCCTTTCTGGTTCCTCTTCAGCCTCGCCACCCTCGCCCAGAATCAACACATGCAGGTTCTTGTTCTTGCAAACATGGTTGGGTGCGAAAGGTTCGTCACACCGGAAACAGCCCTCTCTTGGCAGCTTTTCCTCCCATTCAAGATCTGACAACCACGAAAAGAAGAGCTCCGACGGTCCCGACACTCCAACTCCTCCGCCTCGAATCCGTGGAACCCGAGGCGCCCGGGTTTCGGTCCAACCCTGCACTCCGATTCCTCCACTCCTTGCTTGTGGGTCATTGCCCATTTCGCATCCTGTTAGGGGCCAACCCACTTGTTACTCAAAGCGGGTCGGTTTGTGATAGGCCCAACCCTGGCCGTGAAGGCCCATGGTCTCCCTGGCCACACAACCGATTCTTCTCCTCTACTCTTCGCAGCTTTCATCATGCTCCCAAGTCACTAGAATCGTGCGCCGCACTTCCGCCTCAACTCCTCTTTCAACCCATTCATGAACGCCCTATCAAGACTTCATCATCCGTATGCCTCATGGGAAGATATGAGCTCAAACATCTCGATATATTCTCGCTCGAGTGTGTTTGTTTCAAGCTCATGAGGACCTCGTAATGGGTTCTCCGACGAAGCATCCTGAAAACGACCCAAGAGGCACGCCAACGCTCCCCCATGAGATCCGATCCGTCCCAGCCTCCCACCATTGGAACCAATCGGTAGCCTTCCCCTCAAACATATAGACGCAATTTAGCACCTTCTCATCATCGGGAATTTGGTTAATCGCAAAGTATCGCTCCGGGCCGGTAAATCCATCCATTTGGATCATCTCCTCGTGAAATAGGGCACTTCCAATCTTCTCATTCGCTCGCCCGACCACCCGCATTTTCACGCCTATGGCCCCGAATGACTTCACTCCTTCGCCTCCATCGCGCCGGCCGGCTTGGGCAAATAACGTCCTCGGCTCTTGTGCCATGGTCGTGACCAATTGCTGTTTTCCTCTCTGATTCTCTCCTCATCTCCTCAATCCTGCTTTTCCAGATTTCCGACTATTCTCCATTCTCGTAGATACCATAAGCTCCAAGGATCGTAGCTTTGATACCAATTTAATAGAACCAACGGGGAAGGAAAAATTAAAATGGAAATTGGATTGTATTTCTAATGAAACAGAACAAGAGTTCCTCCTTACAATGGTGAATTAGCAATTAAACAATAGAGATAAAGGAGAAAGATCTCCTCAAGTGCGTAAAGGATAACAACAGAAAATTAAGAAGACGCTCTCACTGATGAGAACACCCCTACTGAGATGAGAAACCTCTCTCACCACTCAAATTTCCACAACTTCTTTTCTCAACCACCCCCTCCTATTCGGCTCCCGCCTCCTTATTCACATTTTCCTTCTCACCTCCAACGATTCTCCACACAACTCCTCCTCCATTCCTAGGCCGCCACCTGTCATTTTAGTTATGCCCTCCTTTGCCATTTCAGCAATGCCTTCCTTTGCTACTACCTGCCTCATTCCTTGCCTCACTCCTTCTGCCACCCCCTGCAGGCCTTGTTCATTCGGCCCAATACCCTTTTCTTTCCCTCTTCTTCTATAAACCCATTTAATAGGCCTATCAGACAACCATAGACGGAAAAAAATAATAACAAATATAAGAAGAGGAATATTAAAATCCAGAACATAGAGACTCTTATTCTCTTAAGATCAAATCATTGATAGGTTCGGCAAGGTTTATGAAAGGAAGAAAAAGAAGAGTGAAATAAGAGGCGGGAAAAAGATGAGTGGAGATAACTAACTCATGCTGAGGTGGCATAGGATGGGGGGGTGAGGAAAGCGTGGGAGTGAGGTAATAAGGGAGGGGAAGATAGAGGTTGGGATAGGCTGGTATTCGGTTAGGCTTGGGACTCTAGGCTTCTCTATCAAGAGCCTAGTTTATCTTACTATTCATTCTCTCTGTAATACATAGAACCTGAATCACCATTGATTCAGGCCAGGTTCCATTAATACAAATACATACACTATTTTTCCTCATTGTTCTTTGGGTACCTTTCAATTGGTATCAAAGCATTCCTTCCTGGGAGTGCAAATGGTAGTGACGCGCAACAACATGGACGTTCGAGTTGTGAATTTAGATCGTGGAATGGGAAACTTGGAGACGACCATGGAAGAGATCAAGCAGCTTCTCCAACAATCCGTTCGAAGAAGGAGGGGGCGAGAACGACGGAGGAGGAATTCAGAAGATGACATCGACGATCAGAGTGATGTCAGTTGCGATAGTCACTCGGATTCGAGACCGATGAGAAGGGACTACTCACCTGCATACACTGCTCGAGGACGGAAGGTGGAGATCCCTGTGTTTTCAGGGGACGACGCGCATGGATGGATAGTGCGCGTAGAAAGGTTCTTCAAGCTGAACGACGTACAAGAGCGCGAGAAGTTAGATGTGGTGGTCGTCGCCTTGGAGGATCACGCCCTCAACTGGTATCAGTGGTGGGAGGAGCAGACACCTCGTCGGAGCTGGGAGGAATTTAAACGCGCAGTCATACGACGGTTCCAACCGGGGTTGGTCCAAAACCCGTTGGGTTCGTTATTAAGCATTAAACAAATCGGTACGGTGATGGAATACAGGGAGAGGTTCGAACTCATGATAGCTCCCTTAAGGCGAGAAGAAAGGGTGATGTTGGAAAGCATATTTCTGAATGGGTTGAAGGGAGAAATACAAGCCGAGATGAAGTTGTATAATACCCGATCTTTGGAGGAGTTGATGGATCGTGCTTTATTGATAGAAGAAAAAAAATATAATAGTTAGAGGAGGAGGACCGGGGAAGGAAAAGGTAGAGGGAAGGGACCGAGCCTATGGGTTTCACAATCGCCCTATAGGAGATGGTGCACGTGGCAGAACTTGGGGTGCGAAGGAGGGGTCAGGATCAAGGGGAGGCCATGATAATAAGGCTAAGGAAGAGAATAAGGGAAGGAAACTCACTCAGGCTGAACTAGAAGAAAGGAGTAGGAAGGGACTTTGCTTTAAATGTGGGGAAAGATGGGGGAAGGAGCATGTGTGCAAGTTTAAGCACATGCAATTGAGATTGTGTGAGGTGGAGAGTGATGAGGAAGACGAAGAAGAGGGAGAAGAAGCTGAGGTAGTGGAATTGGAGGCAAAAACCTACGCCTCTCTTAAGAGTAAGGAAGGGTTCACTTCCAATGTGTCTTTCAAGGTTTGGGGATTAATGCAAGGAAGAACAGTGCTGGTTTTGATCGACTCGGGGGCCACCAGCAACTTTCTCTCTAAGGACTTGGTAGCAGAATTGAATTTACCCATTGATGATACACCTGAATACATTATAGAAGTTGGGAATGGAGAGAAAATGGTTAACAATGAGGTGTGTAAGGAGGTGCAATTTATGGTGCAAGGGGTGGAAATTGTACAAAATTTCTTCGTAATGGATTTAGGAGGAATTGAAGTAGTGTTGGGCATGGACTGGTTGGCAACTCTTGGGGACATTGAAGCTAATTTTAAATCAACCATTAAACGGGAAGGGATACAAGCAAGTTAACCCATCAAGGGAGATCCATCCTTGAGCAGAGCCATGGCTTCTATGAAAACTATGGTTAAGGCCTTGCAGGATGAAGTGCAGGGATTTTTGGTCACTTACTTTCAGATGCAGACAGGTGGAGCAGCAGCATTACCCCAAGGGAAGACTCTGGAATCTTTGCTGGACAGTTTCGAAGATGTGTTCCAAGAGCCTTGTGAGCTGCCACCCAGAAGGGAACAAGATCATGCAATTGTGCTCAAGGAAGGGGCCCAGATTCCTCATGTCAGACCCTATAGATACCCTTATTATCAGAAGAATGAGATAGAGAGAATTGTGAAGGAGATGCTGCAAGCAGGGGTGGTAAGACCCAACACTAGTCCATTCTCAAGCCCTGTGATCCTAGTGAAGAAAAAGGATGGGGGATGGAGGTTCTCAGACCGACTATAGGCCTCAATAAGGTAATCGTGCCTAACAAATTCCTATACCAAGAATTGATGAATTGTTAGATGAATTAGGAGGTGCTATGATATTCTAAGTCTGTTGGACTTGAAATCTGGTTATCACCAGATTAGGATGAAGGATGAAGATATTGCCAAGACAGCATTTAGGACTCATGAGGGTCATTATGAGTATTTGGTAATGCCTTTTGGGCTAACCAATGCTCCCTCCACCTTTCAAGCCCTTATGAATCAGGTCCTAAAACCTTTTCTTAGAAGGTTTGTGCTGGTCTTCTTTGATGACATATTGATATACAGTCCCAATTTGGATAGCCATTGCAAACATTTGAGTTTGGTACTTCAAGTGTTGAGGGATAACAGGTTGTATGCCAATAGAAAAAAGTGCACCTTTGGTCAATCTCAGCTGGAATATTTGGGTCATCTAATTTCTGGACAAGGTGTATCAGCTGATCCAAACAAGATTGAAGATATGTTGAAATGGCCCATACCCACTGATGTGAAAGGATTGAGAGGATTCCTTGGTCTGACAGGGTATTACAGAAAATTTGTGGCAAATTATGGGAAGATAGCCTAGCCCCTCACCCAACAACTCAAGAAGGATTGTTTCAAGTGGGATGAGGCAGCTCAAACTGCTTTTGAGCAACTCAAGCATGCTATGACCGCTTGGCTTCTTAGCAGTTCCAAACTTTGAAAAAGAGTTTGTCATTGAGACTCGATGCCTCGGGTAAGGGACTAGGAGCAAAGACTTATGCAAGATGGATCGACTTATTGCTTATATGAGTCAAACTTTATCTCAAAGTGGCTCAAAGTAAGTCGCTTATGAAAGTGAATTGATGGCAATAGTGCTAGCCATCCAAAAATGGAGGCATTACTTACTAGGAAGGCACTTTAAGGTCCACACTGATCAAAAGAGTCTTAGATTTCTCGACAACGGACCGATGGGGGAAGATCAACAAAAGTGGGTGACAAAACCGTTGGGGTTTGATTTCAAATAAAGTACAAACCCTAGAAGAGAATAGTGCCATGCAATGCCTTTGTCAGCAGCTCATGGCCATTACTACTATCCACTACTCCATTTGGGATGGGTTAGACGAGGAGGTGCATGAAGATTTGAAGTTAAAAGGGATTGTGCAAAGCTTATTAGACAACCCAAAATGCATTGCGGGATACTAGCCAAGAAGTGGAAGACCTGCTTTACAAAGACATAATAGTTCTCGCCCAAGGATTCTCCTAGAATTCCCTGTTGTTCTGAAGGAATTCCATGATTCCACACGGGGGCACTCGGGTTTCCTCAACTTATAAGAAAATAGCCGCATAGTGTTTTGGGAAGGGATGAAGAGAGAGATTCAAGCTTATGTGCAAGCTTGTGAGAATTGCCAAAGGAATAAGTATCGACATTAAGTCCAGAAGTTTCTCGCAACCCCTTCCTATTCCTACCGAGGTATGGAATGACATTTCCATGGACTTCATAGGAGGGCTCCCCAAGGCTTATGGGAAAGACACCATTATGGTGGTGGTGGACCGATTGACAAAATATGCACATTTTATTCCCTTAAGTCACCCTACATGTACGAAAGAAGTTGGTCAAGTCTTTATCAAGGAAATTGTTAGACTCCATGGTTTCCCTTCTTCCATAGTCTCGTATAGTGGACAAGATTTTTCTAAGCCATTTCTGGATCGAACTCTTCTGCGTGGGTACTAAGTCAAGTTCAACAAGCAGTATCACCCTCGCCATGGTCAAACCGAGGTGGTGAATAGGTGTTTAGAGACCTATTTGAGGTATTTTACAGGGGTGAGACCCAAGCGGTGGACTAAATGGTGCCGAGCATCGGTATAATACCAACTACCATTCAGCCATTAAGACAACACCATTTCAGGCCTTGTATGGTTGAAATCCTCCTATTCTGGTCGTGAGATGTGTGGTGACAGAGTGGAAGAGGTGGACAGATTGATAGCACGCAGAATGACATGTTGAATGAAATGAAGGACCCGGTATAAGGGCTCAAAACAATGAAGAGCCAAGCCAACAAGCACGTAAGAGAGGTAGAGTTCCGTGGGAGACATGGTGTATCCGAAAATCCAACCTTACAAATTGAAGAGCTTGGCCAAAAGGATAAATCGAAATTGAGTCCTAGGTTCTACGGGCCCTATGAGATCGGGAAGCAGAAGATCGGGAGGTTGCTTACAAACCGAAGTTGCCGTAGGGGAGTAAGGTGCATCCAAGATTTCATGTATCCTTACTAAAGAAGGAAGTGACTCGGTACCACATATGTTCAAATTTTTACCACCTATGTTAGATGAAGATTGGCAATCCAACCGAACTGCAACGGGTTGTAGCTTTTCGCCGGAATGACAAAGGTGAAGACCAAGTTCTGATCAAGTGCCATGGGTTGCCTGAGTTTGAGAACTCTTGGGAGACTATGATAGATGTTAGAAGCAACTTTCCTGGGTTCCTCCTTGAGGACAAGGAGATTGTTCAAGGGGGGAGTGTTGATAGGTTCGGCAAGGTTTATGAAAGGAAGAAAAAGAAGAGTGAAATAAGAGGCGGGAAAAAGATGAGTAGAGATAACTAACTCGTGCTGAGGTGGCATAGGATGGGGGGGTAAGGAAAGCGTGGGAGTGAGGTAATAAGGGAGGGGAAGATAGAGGTTGGGATAGGCTGGTATTCGGTTAGGCTTGGGACTCTAGGCTTCTCTATCAAGAGCCTAGTTTATCTTACTATTCATTCTCTCTGTAATACACAGAACCTAAATCACCATTGATTCAGGCCAGGTTCCATTAATACAAATACATACACTGTTTTTTCCTCATTGTTCTTTGGGTACCTTTCGATCATCAGTAATGAAAGCAACTTTTACTCATTTTGTTTCACAGGATAAACTGCAGCATTGAAAAAAGTTTAAAAAACTGAGATTCATTGACACATTCAAATTCAATTATCAATCCTTTCATTTAAATATTTCCCTCTTAATTCTATGCTCATAGGATTTGAGGAAAGTCAAACACACATTTTAATCACATTGCAAAGAATGCTCATAGTGCTTTTTCTTGGGTACTATGCTTGTAGTGCTTTACTAGTTACAGCCAGGTAACCATTAGCTACTGCAGTAAATGATTCAAGCTCCAGTACATTTGTTTCGCCTGGACAAGTGTATAAGCAAAATTTGTAGGCAACATCTAGATTCATCGAAGTGAAATGTACAATGGTACAAATTAAGGAAAAAGGACATAACATTGAAATTAAGACAGTTTGCTGGTCCACTATGATTAGCTATCTAGATGCCACGTAGTTTGATTTTATCCTCATTACCTGAACAAACCCTCTGTTTCACTTCTATTCAAAATAGCCGGATGGTCACACAATACAAGAACCTAAGACAGAGATGAGATTATCATAATAAGCATTGCTTAATTTGTATCAAGGTTGTAGAATTCCACCACAAAAAATTACAAAAAAGAAACCTCTCGGAAAAATGTTATCGGCTGCTGGCCAAGAGACTGAGGATTTCCAATGTTGCAGTGAAGTATCTATTTTCAGATAAAAGAGAAGTGAGGGGAAAAAAAGGTAGAAAAACAGCTTCATGAAGTAAAAGTGCAGTATGTCATATAAGAATATATTTGTGCAAACTTGGAGGTGAGGGGATAACCTACAGATAGACTTAGCCCTCAACCTTTAGGGAAATTTAAAAAAAAAAAAAAAAAGAAACAGAAAGAAAAAGTGCATCTTATATTTCTCTCATCATCCCACAAAGTGACTTCTTAAGCCAAAATGATAAAAATCTATCCTGCAGAATTGAATCATTTCATTGGTCGGTTTTTCTAACAAATCCCCAAGGAAGGTTCCCCATTTCCCATTGCAAACCATCTTATGATTAAAGAATGGAAAACATTGACAAATGGAAAGAAAAATAATTCACAAAGTAAAGAAAGTATCTAAGCATCAAGAGATGTAGACAAGCAGCAAGCCCAAGCTAGGTTGAAATGATAATCCTAATAGCCAATTCATGCAACTACACCATGTAGTTTGCATCAATAATTACTGCATTTGATCCAAAGAATTAAGGGTAAAAATAAATAATTAATCTTAAAAGTCATCCTAAGAATCAGCAACCAAAAAAGTTCTACTCCAGAAGATATCAAGTTGGTAAAAGAAGTACCTCATCAAATGGATGAGAGCCAGGATTGGCCTGTAAATCTCGTTGCAATTTCTGCAGCTTTAAGGCATTGTAAGGTGAAAGTAGTATAATAATTGCCCATAAAAAATTCTGAAGAGATCCATTTCAAAGATTAAACAGCAAAGATAACTTCATTTTTCAAGCTATATTGCAGTAAAAGCAGTACTATTAATGTCAGTGTTAGAAGAACATTGTGGCAGTCATTTAACAGTTATTTTGCCAATGTTGTTAAGGTATAAAATGTTTCTATCTTGGAATGTACCTAGACAAGAACAGCTTTTCAATGAATGACCTAATTCTAATATGTACAGCCAAATCACATTACCTGGGCAAGTGTGATAATCTCTCCTCGAATAGTACACTCACATTTCAGAACCTAGAAAAAAAAATCATAGTTTCAAATAAAGAATACAAATTGGTGACAGCATAACCAACTTGGCAGTAAAAAAAAGGGGGATAATTCCAATAGACAAAGCCATCAAACAAAAGAATATTCTGGCCTACAATCATACTTTTTTTAAATAAATTAAATTAAATTAAATTAAAAAGAAAAACACTTATTTTCTCAGAAAAATCCACTTGAATAGCCTAAACTATCCAACTAATTGTTAAACTTGCTTCTATTTGAAACTAATCTTAATAAAGACTCTTCTCTTTTGTAGACAAGAGCGAAGCAGAAAATACTTCATAGAAAGGTCAATCCTTTGACAAATAAGCACATTCAACTTGAAGCAAGAGATAAATAAAATGAAGTCCACGTCAACCCCAGAAAGTGCACATCCAATAAGAATTAAGAAATTAGAAACCAAATCAAACCCATACAGTTCCAAGCTTGTAACTTTTAGCACACAAAAAGTAAAAGTAAAAGTAAATAAAAAATAAAAAACCGGGTAACACAGGAAAGAGAAGAAAAGGAAGCAAAAACCTTAGGATTGATATTGTGGGCAGTTACAGGGAAGGAGGAAGCCATTGAAGAAGAGGGAAGAAAAGTGCTGATGCTGAAGGGTGAAGAATGGCTGAAAAGTAAAAATGTTCCTGGTTGTGTTGCTTTTCGCGGCTTTTTTTTTAAATTTTTATTGATATTTTCTATTTTCTATTTTTTAAAAAAAATATATAAGAATACCCGATTTTATCATAGACTGAGAAGTAGCCGTCAAACAAAATAACATGTCATTTTGTCAACTGAGTTAAAATCATTTAAAACAGATAAATAATATTTTCTGTTATATTTAGTTGTGTAAAAAAGTGAGACCAAAAAAATATTTATTCAAATGATTTATACACTTTTTTATTTTTGATTTATGTGTATAAAAAAATATTTATTTAGAGAAATTAACTCTTAAATGAATTTTAATATTCAAAAATAATAATTTCTACATTCGCGCGTGAAGATATCATAAGAAATCATAAAAAAATACACATTTTTTATTATATAATGAAATGTAAGTGCTTTTCAATAAAATTATAATTTTATAATATCATTCTTCCTCTCAATCATTTTCTTTGCACAAGGAACAAGAAAACTTTTTTGTGGTTCATAAAAGTTCAAATTCTCTCAATTCAAATGATGTGAAAGCTTTAAATTTTTACTTTTTATTTTTGGTATCTAAAAATTTAGGTGAATACAAAGCGAAAACTTTTTAGTGGTTTATAACTATTTAAATTCTCTTAATTCAAATAATATAAATTTCTTTTTTTGGTATTAAAAGTTTAAATGAGAAAAAATTCATTTTTAATTTAAGATCAACAAACTATCAAATTTAGTTTGAATTTATAATAAAATTACAAATCATTTAGAAATGTGTATAGCTAGATTCGAACCTAAGTTATAATTAATCTTCATTTTTTTTCTTTTCATTCTCTCTCTCGTCCAAAGGTTAAAGGAGACGACACTGCAATTGAGTGCAAATGGCACTTTTTTTAGTTTGTACTTTGAAGGATTTCCTTGAAGATTAAATGCCTTAATTAAGATTTGTGGGATTCAAATTTTTGCTATCCATCTATGGACTATGGTGCAAGTGCAATGGATCAGTAGAGGAAACCCTTTATCCGTTTGTTATGCGACCACCCATCTATGGCAAAAATCTGGCACATCCCAGGAGGCTTTTACCATCCACCAATGTAATGTTGGTGTTTCATTCACAATATATTGTAACCAGTTATAATAGGTATAGAAGCGTAAAAATATATTTTAATTTTAAAATAATGTTATTATTTTTTATTGGATTAATACATTAATTTTTAACTAAAACATGTTTGTTTATGAAATAATATAAGTAATAAATTTAATATTTAAAATTTAATATTTTAAATTATTTAAATAATAAATTTAATTTTAATTTATTATCAGTATTAGTTTCTTTATATTATCCTTTAATCACGTACTGACACATTATTAAAAAAATTAAACTTTTAAGATAGTCATTATAATAATCAAATTTTTTAATAATTTAACAATACATGGTTAGATGAAAGTATAAATTTTTTTTATAATAATAATGAATTAAAATTAAACTCATAAATAATTAATAAATCTATTAATTAAGTATTCACTTAACTTATATAAAATAATAATTAAGCATAACAATATCATAAAAATAAATAATTATTTTATTTTTAAAATATTAAAATATTAATTTAATTTAATAAAAATTAAATAATCAATTATATCATAGCTATTCAGCAAAAATTAAACATTACTTTTAAATTAATTTAGAACATTTTTATAAAGTCAAACTTTTATTTATTAACTTGTAATATAGGTATCATTTAAAAAGATATGACAATTGATCAATTTTTATACAAAATTAATGGGTGATAAAGAGGGGTGGATGGATCCACCACTTTTTCCTTAGTGGATGGAAAACGTTCCCCACATCCCAGGCTGCCCCTCACTGACTTTTTCAGAGTCTTGGCAATACAAATTCGACATTACAACTTATCTTAAAATTCAATTGGAGATGTATTTCTGTATATCTTTCCTGTAGAAGGCAAGGATGAATAGGTGTTCAATTCCAAAACCATTGACATTAGCCAAATAACCGAGAGCTTAGAAGATCTAGGGAGATGGATATTTCCATAACATCTATCTTAATGATCATCAAGCAGTAAATTGTCTTAATGACTATTTACCTTTGCAAAACTTAACAGAAATACATCTTTTAAGGGGAGTTGTCAGTTGTAATGGGCACGTATATTTATAGTGAGTTGTGAAACTCTTATTTTTATAGGATATAGTTTTAACTCTTTTAAAAAGTTTATTTTTTTCTTAATTTTTTTTAAGTTTAATTTTAATTTACTGTTAGAATAAAGAAATTATATCCTATCATCTAATAATATATTAATACATCATTAAAAGAGTTAAAATTTTTAAATAATTATTATGATAATCAAACTTATTTATTAATTTATAAACATAATTAAATGAGTGTAAGATTAAAATTAAATTATTATTTTTTCTAATTCTGCCGTGATGTTGACTACTTTAAAAAAGGTAAAGGGTATAATTTGTTTTGCACCTTGCTCATAAGCTCAGAGTGGCTTGACACACTTTAAGTTGGATTCCGAATCATGCACAACATAGAAACATTTGCTTTGATCCTTATAGCCCTCCTTCGTCATTGAACTTTGCACTTCTCAAATTAACCTTACGCCCAACCCCTCCCATAAGAAAAAGAAATAGGTTAAAAAAAGTTGATACACGTACACAAGGGCAAAGAACGTCTTTCCTTATGCATGTCCCCGATTTTGTATATTTGATGTGTCTCCTAAAAGATGTACACGTACCAATTGAAGAGCAATAGTTTACACACACATCTTTTATTTGAAAAGAAATACAATTAGAAACTAAATAACTACTCAACTAAAAAATTGAAAGAAAATTAAACTAAATAATCACACTGAAAAAAGTTTTATCCTTTACTAAATTAAATATGCTACATTGATAAAAAAAATTTATCAATCATCTTAATTAACTCTTTGAACTGAATGACATTTTACATTATTTTTATAAGTTAAGACTAGCTATTATAAAACTAATTTACAATCGATAATTAAAATGTAATTTTCTTTTAATGTTTCTTAACTAAAATGACCTGTACTGAAATTCGAAGCTCCTCATAGGCGAGCCTGCTTATTTTAAACAAAAGGCAAGTTCTCTTGTTGGACTAAGAATAGCTAACGCGCAGAAGTGAAATAATCATTATTTGGCATGCAAGCTAGGCCTAGGAGACAGACCATGGTTGTGCTAGATTGCTAGGTGCTAAGTAGAAAGTAGAAACTAGAAACTAGAAACTAGAAAGGAGGAATCGAAATTCAGAACCAACACCTAACAAGAAGCTTCACAAAATAAAATAACAACTAGTGTAATAATTTATTGTTTCTTTTTGCATATTTCCTGATCCTTTCATTTTGATGTCCTAAACCACGCTCAGTGTGAGCTATTAGTCTATGACAGCCACCCATTTTGATGCTCTATCTTAAATTATTTCCTATGCAGGTTCCAAAGCTCCCTCTTCTTTTCATGATGTACTCTTTTCGTCTTCTTCCCCATCCAATCCATCTCTTCGAGTTAGGACATAGGAACGAGTGTGTGTGGCACAGTGACTTAAAGAGAGGGCTCAGTTTTTGGTCCCTTGTCACATGTGAGTCATTTTATAACTCCAACTAGTCTATATGTTTTTCCTTGTTCAGTATGCTGTTCCACTGCCTCTTGGGTCACTTTCTCATGACTCACCGTTTCTATAACATATGAAACTAATGCAGATTACCTAACCACAGTGCCAAGACTAGCGAGGCTCCCCAATAAGTTCTCAAACTCCCTGCCATGGACCTCCCCAGCCACAAATTCTTTCGAGCTCCATCTGTAATGGCATCACATGGGGTAAAGATCCCACATATGATGTCTTTGAGCTTCAATCCTTCTGTTCTGCATTATAAGGTGTTTCTATACTCACTTTTCTTTTGGGTGTTTTGTAATTCAGGAATCACCAATTGAGGCCAACGTGAACTTGTATGGGAAAAGTAAAGACAACCCATTTGTAGATGCCTTCCCTGACCCACTTTGCAAGCTCAATCTCAGTGAGACCTCTGAATTTGTCAAGTCATTTCCAATGCCAAATGGTAACGCAGAAAGCAGAGGTTTTCTTGAGGTTTCAGCACAGAGGAGAGAAGGAGGGAACTCTGTCACACAGAGGAGACTATCACTAGAGGCTCCCTCCACCCCTGGTAGGCCTGTGTTCAGCTT
Organism: Styphnolobium japonicum; assembly: GCA_023212625.1. Lineage (NCBI taxonomy): Eukaryota > Viridiplantae > Streptophyta > Magnoliopsida > Fabales > Fabaceae > Styphnolobium > Styphnolobium japonicum. The sequence continues at coordinate 2,554,617 of JALBWW010000007.1, read as the reverse complement.
CACTAGCGTTGGAAACCTTTCAAGAAAGAGCTTCCCTTCGAAATGGGATGATGCAGAGAAATGGCTCATGAGCACCTCCTGCCATGACTCCCCTGCTCATACTGTGAAGGTATCAGAGTCCTCAAAGATCAGCACACAAGGTGATAGCTTTAATCAGCAAATGGAGGATTTCGCCGAGAAATCGAGGGTCACAGAGGAAAGGGTGTCGAAAGCTGCCCCAAACTTCCATGGGGTCTCATGTTCAACAGACATAGTACTAAAAGGTGGAATCGCCATCTTAACTTCAAAACTGGACCTTACCCTTTTTTCCCTTGCCTTTATTATTTTCAATCTACCTTTTTGCCATCATTATCATTCTGCCTCTTTTGTCTTTATTAAGTTCCAAACTTTTGCTTACTTTAAAAGTTTTTCATCTCTAGTAGTTTAATTAGCTTTAAGGCTCAATGGGGTTTTCTAGCTGCAAATCAATATACTAATCTTTGAGTTAGTCTCAGTTTAGCATGATTTGGCTGTGCTCTCTTGGACTCAAATGGGTAGGTTGAAGATTCAGACTTTTTACAGGATCTTATTTCCTTGTGTTCTAAGCTGTTGAGCATGATGGTAACTTGTACTGATACTCTTGCAACTTCTAACATAAGCTAATACTCTCATGTATAAAGGGAAGAGAACCCAAATTCCTCATCCTATTGGAGATGCATTTGCAATTGACTGGTATAATTGAGTTCAATTTTACTAATAAAATTATAAAACTACTGGCTGACGGATAGTGAATTGCAAAGCAGATAAGTTCACAGAGAGCATAGAGCCCATTTTGCCAACTTTCAGATATTCAGAGCCAACTAAAGAAGGATTTTTGTTTAGAAACCCAGCTGGCGAGGCAATGCAAGATGCTTGCACAGAAGTGGTTCATGAGATTCAACATAGAGATGTTGGGACGGAGATGACTCCTCTTGGAAGCTCCACAACTTCAAGGTGCCACACCCCGTTTAAGAGTTCATCCCCTGCTCGCCATAACACTCCTGCAAGTAGGTCAGGACCATTGACCTTGGCAAACCACAATAACACTAGCTGCACTGTTGACGTTATTCAGCTGGAGGAGTGCCATTTTTCTAAACTGCAACTAGGAACACAATATGATTTAGTCACATCAAATTGGAGCTCAAGCGAAGAGGAGGAAGAGGAAATATCAAAGAGTTTGAGACATAATGCTAGCCAGAATGCTGATTCAGACTGCAGAGCTGCTACATGGGAAGAAGAGGAAAAGACCAAGTGCTGTCTCAGGTAACTAAACCTTAAAGTTTCAGCATATTGTAGTTTCATCTGATATGTACGGCTATAACTAAATTGTGATTTGAGTTGAAGGTATCAGAGAGAAGAAGCAAAACTCCAAGCTTGGGTAAACCTCCAAAGTGCTAAAGCAGAAGCGCGATCAAGAAAGCTTGAGGTACTTCATTACCAATTATTTTTCTTATGAATTATGGTTACTTTGCAATGCTTTTTATTCAACCTATCGTCAACAATTCCAGTTGAAAACATCAATAGTGATATAAAAAGCTATTCTTAAGCCTACACTGGAATTGTTGACCAAATGACTAGAGCTCACCCCTTCTCTTACTCTCTAAATTAAATTAAATTTTAGTACAAATTATGCTCGTAATTTATCTAATCAAAAGATGAAATCTGCTTAAGATTGTTTGGTTGCGTTGAAAATGAAAAAGCAGTTTTCCTGTTAGTTGGTCTTCCTGCCCCTCCATTTTCTTGGCGGTCTTTTTCTTGGTCATTGCTGTTACTGTTAGCATTGAAAATATGATAATTTGTAATTGTAAGTAGCATTACTAGAACCTTACTCTTTTGCAAGAAGTTTTTGAACTGTTTGTAAGTGCATATTACTGTTTAATGCACATGGTGTAGCCTGTTGTCCTGAACATATTGAAACCCAAGACCATCTTCTCTGTGCATACAAGTTTGATACATAAGCTCCCGGTATGAACCTTTGACTACAATCCGAATGCTTTGCCAGGCATGTTGTTGGCCTATCTCCTCGAGCCACCCCCAGCTCATGGATACCATTCTCATTATTATTTTCTTGACCAGTCTACAGTCCACGTCTGAGTCTTCCTCAATCAAATACATCTCCATCTTCATGCTTCCCTCTTAATACAAAATAACAAAAAATCCCGTAAGTCATAATGTTCCGAATATTATATTGGGAAGCACATGTGATCATTGCATTTAGAAATTCGTGGGAAACTTGGAGTATCTGAGTTAGCTAGAGTTGTGTCGTCCTTGATTTCTTTTATCTATGTTTAACTTGAATATAAAATTTATTATGATTCTTGAACAGTATAAGATATGTATAATATTTTTACCGATTAAAATAACGAAAATTGAATTCGGAATGTTTATGGTATGTTATGTGAGAAATGTGTGAAAAAAATTGTGTAAACATGATTCCCCCCCCTCCCCCTTCCTTCTCTGAAAATAACTTTTTGCTTTGTCTCAGGATCACTCTTCGGCCATATTATAAAAACCGGTCCGGCCGGTGAACTGGTGAACCGGCCAAGTAATTGGTCTAAGTGGTTAGTTGGATCGGGTATGTCTTGGAATTTTGGATGAAAACCGCTGATCTGGTTGGTTGAACCAGAACCGGCCGGGTCATTAAAAAAAAAATTTAAACTTTGAAAAATCATAACTTTTGACTCATTTGTCCGATTTAGACTAATTATATATCCATTTCATATAACTTTTCGAGATCTACGCCATGGTAGTCCTAATTTTTCAAAAAAAAACTTATTTTTTTAAGTTATGAGCATTTTAATAAAAATATTAAGGCTTTTTTTTTATGAATTAAGAGTTAAACTCTTTTTTTTCTTATAGGTCATATTTTTTCTCAAAATAAATATATTTTAGTTATTTATAATGATAAATATCATCTTATGTAGTGTGTATTTATATATATATATATGTATTTAAATATTTATTTAATTTTATGCGGTTCGACCAGTGACCCACTGGTTGAACCAGTGACTCATTGACCCAGTACTTTGACCGAGTCGATTACTGTTCCGATTTTTATAACTATGCTCTTCAGTCTTCACCCTACACTGATTTGACACTAACAATTTGACCATTTATATGGAGGAGTTAATTTTCGTGAGTGCATAGGTTTTAAAAGCCGCATTATTCTTTTCCATAGTGGGTTAAAAAATTAGACAACTGGACAACAGATTGTAGATAGGGAATCAATCTACTATTCTATTCTGCCCATAATAATAATATTATTAAAACAAAGTCCAAGTTGAAAACTACAAGGCATATTGTCTTGTCGACTCTTAGAAACTGTTTTTTAAGTTCTCAACCATTGAAAACATAAATCTGTTAAAAAATATTACAGATTACCAAGCAAGTTTTTAACTTGACACAGTTTAAAAGCATGCCATTGAAACTAAGTCTTATTCAAAATATTGTTTAGGTGAAGATACAAAAGATGAGATCAAACCTGGAAGAGAAGTTGATGAAGAGGATGTTAGTGGTTCACAGAAAAGCTGAGGAATGGAGAGCAGCAGCTAGACAGCTGCACTTGGAGCAAATCCAAAAGGCCACTGAACAAGCTCAAAAGATGATTCACAGGCACAACTCACAATTTTCAAGGCACAGTTCATGTGGTTGCTTCCCCTGCAACAACATCCATCACTAAACATAACAATGGAATATTGTTCACTTGCCCTGCATAGTTTGAGTCTCCTAATAAAATCCTGGAATAATATTTTTTTCTCATTTTCATTCTTTAAAAATAAAATATTTTGCTGTAAAAAAAAATATATTTTTCACAATTCTAAGAAATGACATAATTCACAGCCACTTAGATAGATCCAAGCAAGGTACCATATATCTAACTCGTGGACTGCAGTCACTGCACAATAGTTCTGAAATCTGAAAACTACATCGGAAAAGTGGTATGGTTTTTGTTGTCTTTTTCGTGTTCCCATGCTTGTGTCGTTTTGCATTTGGATTAAGAACTGGAAAAATACGAAATTGGCAAGTAAATAATAAAGGGTATCCTACTTTTTAGATTTCTCTGTCATGAGGTTACGTGAACATGGCGATGCACTACCGAGCATACAAGCGTATAATTAACTATAACTACTGTTTTGAGCAAAGAACCTTTGCCGTCCATGCAGCACTCGATCTTCTTGTGTCTGTAATGGTACATTGGAGTGACATATTCCACTTTAGTTCAAGTTACTTTCCAAAAGATAGTGTACTTCCACTTTTTACTTGAGTTAAATTTAAAAAAAATTATATTGTTATTTAATTATGTATTGTCAAAGTATTAACAAAATTTAACTATTACAACAATTATTTAGAAAGTCTAACTCTTTAAATGAAGTGATAGTAGATGATTAGATAATAATGTAAAAAAAAAATTTATACTGACAGTGAATTAAAATTAAATTCATTTAATTTTTAGTGTTATTTAATTATGTATTGTTAAATCAGTAAAAAAAAATTTGACTATTACAATAACTATTTCAAAAGTCTAACTCTTTTAATAATGTGTTAATATATAATTAGATGATAGTGTAAAAAAATTTCATACTGACATTAAATTAAAATTAAATTCCTTTACTTTTCGGTGTAATACTTTTACACTATTATTATTCGTGCTAAAAGATCAATCATATGTATTTTATGCAATTTTTTCTTGTATATACTAAGTGTATTTAGGTTAGCTGTGAAAAGAAAAATTATATTAAAAATCAATTATATATATAATCGATTTTCAAAAAAATCGATTATAAGAAATTAATTTATGTTTGGATGTGTTAGTTTATAATCGATTTTAAGATAAAATTTTTTATTTTGATTGTATAAAAAGAATCATTTTTATGTATTAAATTACTAAAAGAGATATGGAATGATTGAAAATTTTATTTAGTTGAGGGGCAAAAGAGTATTTATTTATCAAAACTTTTAAAATAATTTATAATTACAAATTAAAAGTTTCAAATACAAGCTTTTTTAAAAAAATTATTTTTAGTTATAGAAAAATAATCTTAACTTATAATCAATTTTACATACTTTAAACGAACAAGATAGATTTTAAATAAAATAAATTTTTATTAAAAAAATTATTAACCTTTTTCAAAGATGCTCTAGGTCAATACATAATCAGCACATTATCATTTTATATTAAATAAATACAAAATTTTCTGTGTTAGATAATTCTTTTATATTTAGAATGATTACGTGTTAATTATTTATTAGCTTAGTACATATAACTTTTGTACAATATATAAAAAATAAAAAACAAAGTTCCACTCCCGTAAACCATTAATTACATAATAGAAGTTTTTTGGCCCACTTGGGTTTATTACAAAATTATTTATCACTTGATAGTTTTAAAACTACTCAATCGGAAATCCTAAAATTTGTATGCTAACCTTATTGTCACTACAAATCAGCGAAGACCTTTTGGGAAATTTTAACTTTTTGTAGTCTTGCTGAAATTTTAGTTTGTAGTCTTGCTGAAATTTTAGTGTAGACGGTAGACTGTAGTCTGATAACAACATGGGCAACATTTATGCTACAGTATAACACCCATACAAAATATAATAGCTGATGTATACACTGCAGTTTTAGTCTAAAATGTGTTTTTATTTGGGTCATTGGTTGGGTTTTTCTTTATCCATTTTGTTCAAACGCGTTATTAATCATACTAGTATCAGATTACTGCCTTTGATTCCTCAAAACAAATGTTAGGAAAATCACCTTCATTTGTAATAGCCTAACTATAAAACACAGTATCAAAGCATGTAATCTAAAATCATTCTCACTGACTACACAAGCCATTGACTCGTTAAGGACAACTTGATCACCTAAATAGTACCTTTGGTCCTAGAAAATAATTATGGTCATTCCTCAAAATTACAAATTCAAGTATCTTGCATGACAATTAATTGTTTTCCGGCACTTCTATCTAACTCTCCCGTAGAACAAGTCACATTAGCATTGGAAATTAGTGCAATAAAGCACAACGAAGATAATCACTAGTTAGAGCAATTTGTGAACGTCACTATTAATTGATGCCTTTTTTCTTGGCTTGCATAGGACCTAATACAAGGAACGTATAATGGATGCAATGCCTACACGAACGAGGGAAGAAAAAAAAAATTCTATCATGTTATGCATATTCAAAATGCTGCTATAAGTGAATTAACAGCAAATTTATTCATGCAGAAAACAATAAACAGGGGCCAGTTTCTTTAAGCACAAAATCCATCAATGTTAAATACCAATTGACTACGCTTAAATTGATGGAAGGAACTCAGAACCAGGATTCCTCAGTCACGAAACTCATGCATGAATTTTTCGTGGAACTCTGTCAAACGGGAGACAATAGCCGGAATCTTATCTTCTTGAGGCAGTATGGTGCACCTAAAATGCCAAGTGCCAGGAACCTTGCAAGACACACAACAATTTATTAATAAAATCAGTTTATAATCACCAGGAGGATGGAAAATGCAACTTACTCGGAACCAATCACAAGCTTTGTTGGCCAATCAGAGAATAAATCATATGTAAAATTAAGGAGAGAATGCATTTACAATAAATCAATATATAAACTAACCTGTCCAAAACCAGAACCAGGAACAACTACTACTCCTGTGGCATTCAGCAGGCGTCGACAATATAAGGCATCAGGAGCTGTATTTGCAGCCTCTGCTGCTCTGATTGCCTTTTCAGGCAGGCGAATACGGGGAAACAGATACATTGCCCCTTCTGCTTTGTTGCATGTTACACCCTCTAATTTGTTAAATGCTTCTTCCAGTGTCTGAGTCAAGAGAATAAATCAGGAAAAATAAACAAAAATTGGCAAAGGGTTTTAGTCATAGTGGGAATGGGGGTAATAATATTTGTAAATATTTTAGTAGATGTGGTGGTCACTTCATTGCGTAGGAGAATCCCTTCAAAATGAACTTTGGGAAAGTTTATGGACAAAAAGAAAGAAAAAAAAGTACACCACTCAATCTCATCCAGACTTCTTTTGGGGGGAAGGGGAGAGGAGAACCTTAGAAAATACTCTAAAATATTACTCAGACATAATTAAAACATTCTTGGTTGACTTTACTAACTAAAGCTTTTTTTCCCAGGTAACTAACCTTTGCACGCCTAGCAAGGGAGGATAGAATTCCATTCCTCTCAGCACTGTATGACTCATAGGACTCATCTCCAACCTGTAGACATCCATTGAATTCACTGAATATTAAATGCAAAATGCAGTTAATATCAAACTAGTAATGGAATGATTGAGATGCTGAATTTTTGTACCAACCCCATGTCCATATTCTCATGAACAAATAATTATGTTTAGAATAATTCAAAGGTGCCACTGTCATTGTATCACATTCTGTTTATTATAAATACAAATGGGGGCTGCCACTAATGACATGCCTTCTTATTTCACAGAATCAGCTTGCTCATTTATTTAGTAAGTTTCTAGGGGGGGTTTAGGTTTAGTTTTCTTTTAACAAGCCAAAGGCATATGATATCTAAGCTCCAACAGGAGTGGTACAGAATATTCTAGAGTAAATGCATTATTGTCATTGACCAATACACTGAGTTATTGTTATCGAAGGCCACTGCTTCTATCAGGGTATAATACCTACCGATTCACCACTTACACTATTTGGCATAAGTCTCAACATGTACTGCATGCTATAATACCCAAAAGTAAATGAAGCCCAAAATCATACAGCAAGAGTAACATTCAAAGCCAATAATGGTCACTACCACTAACGAAAAGAGTCCTCATATTTTCTATTAAAAATTAAAATCATCAGTTGCATTTAAAGATGTCCTCTGTAATTTAGGGCCCATTTGTATTAGCTTTTTTTGGAGTAGAAGGCTTTTTTGAAGTAATAAAAATGTTTTTTTTAGAAGCTAAAGAGTTTAAGCTTTTAAAAAAAGCACTTCATGTGCTTTTTTGTTACACATAAAGTGTTTTTTTTAAAAGCTTGAACTCTTTAGCTTCTAAAAAAAGTACTTTTATTACTTCAAAAAAGTACTTCTACTATTAAAAAAGCTAATACAAACGGGCCTTTAACCTCTCTTCCTGAGATGTTACTTCTAGGTTGCCACTCATGTACCCATCTTATCATAGTCAGCATTATGAGTTAATGTTCTTTCTATTCTCAAACTAAAGAATTATTCCCCAAAAAATAATGTGACTTTAAGAGGCAAAGAATAAACCTTAGGTGGACTCATGACCAAGCTAGAAAGAATTTGACCAGAGATATTAGAACAAAGATTCACAGATGCCACTTTATATATCTGTTCCCTCACATCTGCAGAAAACCCAGTCACCTCCATATAACCTCCCCGTTTCCCACACTCCCCATAATAGCCTGAATCAAAGAGAAAGACATGCTCCGTCAGTATGAATCACCTACTGGCATAACAGTCTATTCTCTCTTGTAATAATAAATTAATTGTTATACCAACTTACCTTTGGAGACTGACTGAAAAGATACTAACGAGATATCATTCTCACCATATCCCATGGACCGAGATACCTTCTTAAAAGAGTGAAATTTCTTCTCAGGAACATAAACATTTTCTTGGTATACCTGCAAAATGAATTTCATAAATCACTAATAGTACTATGCCATATAAACTTCAATAAAACAGCACTTCCAGACATATATAGTGAGAGTGAAGCATGTATTTTGACATCAGAATAAGCTTAGAAACAATTCGATAACTGTCATTTCCAAGTTTCATGAACTTCAACCTGTTTAAGATCATTTCTAGTGAATATCTAAATTTTTAAAAATTAGTCCAGTTACCTCGTCAGCCAAAAGAACCAGACCTTCTTCCTTGCAAAATTTTACTATATCCTGCTGGTTTTCCTCAGAAAGAACCTGGAAGCATGACAGAAAATCCATGTTATAGAATCTAATAAGCTTAGCTTCACACACTAAGCGCCCTCCTATATTAACACTACAAAGTTCTTTGCAGCTCACCTGCCCTGTTGGATTGCCAGGATTTATAACAACTAAAGCCCTAACACTGATGCCCTTGGACTTGGCAGCCTCCAATTGCTTTTTGACCTCAGATATTTCCAACCCCCAACCAGTTGCTTCATTTAGATAATAAGGCACCTTCAGAAACAATATCAAAGTTACACTGATATTCAAACCAATGTAAATTATCATAACAAGATAGTTCAAATTCCAATTTTCTAAGTTTCAAGTGATTCCTAGCCAATCATGCACATAAATATGTTAACATATATATAGGCCATGTATTCTGATTTTTCTTCTCAAAGATGGCCCATTTCCTACTAAATCTTCGCAAGGGAGTACTTCTAAATAGTGAACCTCAATTAAATTATGCATTAAGCTCTTTTATAGACAAGACCTTACCAGGTAGCCACCATGGAGGGCAATTGAGGCCGAGTACAGTGGGTACTGAGGGATGGGACACAGAATACCATCATTTTCCGATCTTATGAGTAATTGCATCATCATATGAACCTGGCAATAGAGAAAATATAGTGTTTAAAACTTATTCAGATTTTAAATAAATAAACTCTATACTGTCAGCATGTAAAACTAGAAAGAAAACATAAAAAGCAAGGTTGAAAGTTACCGCTGGGCTTGCACCATCTGTCAAGAAAATGTCGTTGGGATCAGCAGGAAAACCATCACGGGCTTCAATTCCAGCAGCTATTGTATCACGCAGGCCCTTAATACCCTGATATGGAAATAAGAAGAACTTCATGGCCCATCCCGTGTGTAATACTGAGAAAAAAATAAGTCTATCACTACCTGACTATGACTGTAGGCACCAGTTGCTCTCCCAGGAATCTGATCCAGAATCTGCCAAGCTCGCTCTATTGCGTCAGCGCTGCAATATATCAAAGGGCAACCATAGAGGGGGGGGGGGGAATAATTACAAGGACGAGAAAGAGGAGTATTAAAATCCACAACTTAAAGACTCCTAAGATCAAATCATCAGTAATGAAAGCAACTTTTACTCTTCGCTTCACAGGATAGATTGCAGCATTACAAAAAGGGATTGAAAAACTGAGATTCACTGGCACATTCAAATTCAATTTTGCATCCTTTCATTTAAATATTTTTGTCTTAATTCTATGCAAATAGGATTTGAGGAAAGTCAAATATACATTTTAATCCCATTGAACAGAATGCTCCTAGAGCTCTACTAGTTACAGCCAGGTAACTGTTAGCTACTGCAGGTAAATGATTCAAGCTCCAATACATTTGTTCCATCCGGACAAGAGTATAAGAAAAATTTGTAGGCTACATCTAGATGCATGAAAGTGAAAGGAGCGATGTACAAATTAAGCAATAGGTTATATACTTATATGCTTGAAATTAAGACAGTTTGCTGATCCACCATGATTAGCTATCTAGATGCCACATAGTTTGATTTTATCCTTAGTACCTGAATAATCCCTGTGTTTCACTTACGTCCAAAATAGCTGGATGGTCACATAATGCAAGAACCTGACAGAGATGAGATGGTCATAAGAAGCATTGCTTAATTTGTATCAAGCTTGTTGCATTCCACCACAAAGAATTATAAGAAACAAACCTCTCTGAAAAAAGTTATCGGCTGCTGGCCAAGAGACTGAGGATTTCCAATGTTGCAGTAAAGTATCTATTTTCAGATAAAAGAGAAGTGAGAAACGAAAAAAAAAAAAAAACAGGAAGAAAAAGAAAAGCTGCTTCATGAATCATGAAGTAAAAGTTAGTATGTCACATATGAATATATTAGTGCAAACTTGGAGGTGTGGAGAGAATTTACAGATAGACTTTTACCCATCAACCTTCAGGGGAAAAAGATTAAAAAAACAAAGAAATAAAAAAGAAACCAAAAGAAAAAGTGCATCTTATATTTCTCTATTATCATCCTGTCAAGTGACTTCTTCAGCCAAAATGATAAAAATCTATCCTGTAGAATTGGTTCATTTCATTGGTCAGTTTTTCAAACAAATCCCCACGGAAGGTTCCCCATTTCCAATTACAAACCATCTTATGATTAAAGAGATGTAGAATAGCAGCAAGCCCAAGTAGGTTGAAATGGTAATACTAATAGCCAATTCATGCAACTACTGCTACACCATTTAGTTTGAATCATAATTAATGCATTTGATCCAAAGAATTAAGGGTAAAAATAAATAATTAATCTTAAAAGTCATCCTAAGAATCAAAAACCAAAAAAGTTCTACTCCAGAAGATATGAAGTTGAAAAAAAATTAACTTACCTCGTCAAATGGATGAGAGCCTGGATTGGCCAGTAAATCTTCTTGCAATTTCTGCAGCATTATGGCATTAAGGTGAAAGTATTGTAATAATTGCCTATATAAAATTCTGAAGAGATCCATTTTAAAGTTTACACAGCATAGACAACTTCATTTATCAATCAGTAAAAACAGTACCATTAGTGTTAGTGTTAGAAGAGCATTGTGGCAATCGTTTAACAGTTATTTTTCCAATGTAAGATATAAAATGTTTCTGTCTTGGAATGTACCAAGACAACAATACATTTTCAATGGATGACCTGATTCTAAGATGTACAGCCAAATCACAGTACCTGGGCAAGGGTGACAATCTCTCCTCGAACAGCATACTCACATTTCAGAACCTAGAAAAAGAAAAAATCATAGTTTCAAATAAGCAACTGAAGAATACAAATTGGGGACAGCATAACCACCTTTGGCAGTATAAAAAGTGAGGCAATTGCAATAGACAAGCTGGTAAACAAATAGTTGAATATTTGGTCTACAATCATACTTTATTTATTAAAAAAAGACACTTCTTTTCTTAATAAGAAAAATCCACTTAAATAGCCTAAACTATCCAACTATTTGTTAAACTTGCCTCTATTTGGAACTAATCTTAATAAGACTCTCCTCTTGTCCAGTGTGGGAGCCAAAAGGCGCGCCTAAGGGGCTGAGGTGAGATGCCATAAGGGGTAGCACCTCTTGTTGGTTGAGGCACTGCCCTTCAGTGAGGAGCACGCCTTTGGCGCCTTAGTCATGCCTTTCTGGTTCAGGTGAGGCACGCCCTTAGCACCTTATTGATAACTATAAAAAAAACTCAAAGAGCCAAGCCACCTAACTTGCTAACTTGGATGCTAATGGGGTAAAATAGTGTAAATGTTAAAAAAATAATAGTTGTTGGTCTTTGGGACGGGGTTTTGTAACTTCAACATTCAAATCTTTCATTTTTACTACGAATGTTATGCTTGAGTACTTAATTTCTGGGCAAATTAATGTAAAATAGTTTTCCTGTTTTATTCTTTTTCTAATATTAATGCCTTTCTTCAGTGAGGTGTGTGCTTTTGTGTGCTTTTTGTTGCCTCTCGCCTTAAGGTGTTAAAATATCCAGGCGCCTTTGGCCTTTAACTACCTTGGTTTTGTCATAATTTTCTCCACTGAATCCTGCTTTGTAGACAACAACGGAGCAAAAAAGACTTAAATGGAGTATAATACAAAAGAAATGAGCTATTAGTCCGTCATCAGTCTCCATTGAGAGGAAGAAAAAAAAAAGAGAGACAAAAGGAGTAGGAAAAGATAAATTGTTCAGCACCACTAGACAGAAATCAATGGAGAAAAAAGAACAAAGTCAAACCTCAGTCACAGATCAATAATATTGAGCAATCCTTGCAAACCAAAAACAACGATAATTTAATCAAAGGTTGATCCTTTGAAGAATAAACACATTCATCTTCAAGCCAAGAAATCAATAATATGTTAACGTGGTCAAGCCCAGAAAATGCACACCACACCAATAAGAAAGAAGAAACCAAAGCAAACCCATGTGCAGGAACATCAAGTCGATATCATCTATGCCCAGAAAAGCAATCATACAGTTCCAAGCTTGCAACTTTATCACACAAAAATAAATAAATAAAAATCCGGGTAACAAACACAACAAAGAAAAGGAAGCACAAACCTTGGGATTGATGTTGTGGGTAGTTACAGGGAAGGAGGAGTCAGAAGGAGAAGAAGCCATTGAAGAAGGAGTAGAAGAGAAGAAACGATAGTGAGAGAATGGGGAGGAGGCAGAGAGAGAAGAAGAAGGGTGGTGATGCTGAAGAAGAAGAAGGGAACGGGTGAAAAGGAGCCTGAATCTGTCTGCAGCGGATTTCCGCATGATATAATAAAAGATTTATGATGTGGTGTTGCTGGTACTAGTTGAAAAAGACACAGAAACTGCGGATATCTAGAAAGTAGAAACAAGTCAAACAACAACAACAACAACAACAAGGTATGTATGTGTCTCGTAAACCTTTCCTCCTTTTTGTCCACGCCTTCAATTCTCAGGCGCCCACGGTCTCTGAATTCGATCTATTTATCTGTGCAGACTATGTCTATGCTTACTCATTGCACCAACCCCCTTCCCTTTCTTTTCTTTTTTAAATTTCACCTTTTTTATTTTTCTTCTTTTCCTCCTCCCTGCTAATGCAAATGTATTGACAAAAAGAAAATTACTAATAACCCTAACCCATATTATTAAATAAGTTTAAACTTAACAGTTATTTTTTGAAAAAATACTTATAAAAAAAAGTAATTTCAGAATTTTAACGGAATTAATTTCACATTTAAGATGTACAAGTTTTTGGATAACAAAAAAAAAAGAAAGAAATACTAATATTATGTATGGTCAAATATTAACTCCTTGCCTATTATTTAATCTCCTATAATTAGATATTAATCATTTTTATCTAAATATAGACGGGTTTTATTTATATTTGGTAAAATTAATTTTAATCAAATTTATAGTCAAATCAATTAAGTAAGATTAGTTAAAAAATAATTTCATTTCATTTAACTTAAAAGTTAACTCAAAAATATATTTATTATTCAAAAATATAAATTGTCACATTATAGAAATAAAAAACAAAGCTGCAACGATAAATGAAAATTTATAAGAATAAGGAAATTTTATTTACAAGTCCAATTAATCTTACATAAGTTATGTCCATAGCATAAGAATTATTTATTATTTATTATTTTCATTTATCGTATTGTTTTTCTTTATAACAACGCCCACAAATTAAAAGGGGAAACATAAAAGTTTTTTTAAAAAGGAAAACATAAAAACAAATATAATTAGCCGTGGAGACTATTTAAATCAACCATCTTAATATTAATATGCGCAGTATGTATTACATATATGACCCTTTAATTGTGTAAGTAGCTTCAATACAGTTTTTGTCACCAGAGTTCATAAATTACATCTTTGAATAATATTATTGTTATTGACACAGTTGATTGCCCTTCCATTGTTTTTCTATAACGAGATAAATCGGATAAAATTAAAAAGTGTAACTGGGTTTGATAATTTACACTTGTCAATTTTCCACCTGACTAATTGACAATGGTAATTTGATAGTTTCCACCCCCCTCCCCGACAATATTTTAGTACTGCACTGTAAAATATGCTACATCTGATTCTGCACCGATGAATTTTGCCAGCAAGTTAGTGTTATTGTGACAGCACTGCTTCTCTTTTACTGGTTGCGTTACATGGAATGAGACTTTTTCTCTATTTTAACGAATGTAAAATTGGCACGCAGGTAAGCCCACCGGTCAAAGAAAGGCAGAGATTGGCTAAGGGTTAACTGATAAACCTAAAAAGAGAAGACGGAAAAGAAAAACGAAAAAAAAAAAGAGCAGCTTTCATACATCACATTTGGTTCCAACCGAAAAGCCTAAATATCATTAAACTATACAATTTGGCCATGTAGTCGGGTGGCATCTAATTAAATTAAATGCACATAAATCATGAGATGTGTAATTGAGTTTGATTTTATTTGGAATGTAAAAGTTTGAATTTTACTAAAGATATCTTACAGCAATAGCAAATTTAATATTTGAATGAAAATTAGTTATACATTCAAAAAATATAAAAATATCTCATAATCGTAAAAAATAAATTAATTAAATGGACATAATGACAAACATATGCAACAACTTTCTCAATTGGCTATCATTGAGTTTCAAACAGTAAGGTCTGTTACATACTTTTAATTTTTTTAAATAAAAAGATTTAATTTTAATTTATAAGTATTGTAAAAAAAATTTACACTATCATTCAATCATATATTATCAAATTATTAATAGAGTTTGACTTTTATAATAATTATCAAATTTAACTCTTTTAATAATATATTAATACATCATTAAATACTAGTATAATTTTTTTTTTAAACTCAACATAAAAACTATAAGATGCAAACCAAATTTGGCAAATTTCTAAGAACTTGTTGGTTCGAGACTCAGGATGGGAGGATGAATTGATCCTCTACTTCAAGAGAAGTTCATGGAGATGTGCATTAACCAAACAAGCAGCCCAAATTGAATAGAAAAGGATTGCATATTCATATTGCCCTTATGGTTGGAAATAAGTCAAATTGATATGGCCACTCAATTTAATAAAAACTTGAGTTCATTTTCTTATTTTGAATTTAGCTCATTTTAAGTTTGTGAACTACTCAAGCTCAATAAGCTAATATTAAGCTTTATATTTAAAGGTGTTCATGAGTTGAGTTAGTTCAGATTTGGGGAGATGTCTAAAACAATCAACCTTAGTTGGGTTAATTTGATTTTATTTCTTAAAAAAATTCAAATAGCCCGAACCAAATCAATCCAATTAGGGTTGAGTTGAGTTGATTCGGGTCATCAAATTGTTCGATTTTTTTTAACAAAATAGCAAACCTACTATTACTAAATACTTCAAACTCAATTAAACAATTTTATATAAATTCTAAGCATTTAAACCTTCAAGTACAGTAAAAGTATTAAAATTAAAGTAAAACCAAACTTGAAAACAAACTTTTTAATGCCTCAAAATTATCATAATCTTCATTTATAATATGAATGTATGACAGTAAATGTATCTTGTTTCACAAAGAATGTTATATTTTTTATATATATTACTTCATAGAGAAGGTTTTAAGTTATAGATTTTTATAACACAAATGAATAAGCTAATTATTGACACGTTACTATCCTAATATGCAACTAAAACAAAATAAAAATAATTGAATGATCAGAGTTTGAAAGTGAAAATTAAAGATATATCATTATATATTATATTTTTAAATGAATGAAAAGTCAAATGACAAAAAAATAACACCTAAAATTTTATTACTCCTCAGGTCATTGTACTGGGTCATTGAGTTTTCTAGTTAAAAAATACAAGACCCGTGAACTAAACTAATTTTAATTGATTTTGATTGGGTTAGATATAACCCAACCTAAACCAAATTTTTTAATTGATTTGAGTTAGTTGATCAGGTTGATCAGGTCAACCCAAACTAATGAACACTTATATTAATTAGTTGTACTTCTTAAGCTCAATAAATTATGTTCGAATTTATAATTCAATAAAATTTATCTTGTTTTTATAAATATTTAATTTTAAAAATTAATTTATTATGACTAAGAATAAAATTAAATATTAATATTATTAAATTATTATTCATAAAAAATAACTATATATATATATATATTAAGTCAACTTACAAATAAGCTCAACATATAAAAATTTAAGTTTAACTCATTTAATAAACAAATTACAAATTTTAACTTATGGACTTATTAACCAACATTTTTAACTTATAAGTTATTAACGAATCAAATAGTGAGTAGTGATGACACTCATTTTTAACCCTAATAATCCCTCGGTTGCTATACAGCAAAATCAATCCCTAAGGTTTATGTTTTGACGTTATTCTCTAGGTAAATAATTGTTCCACAGTTGTATTGAATAAATTATTTCATTCAAAAAAAGTATTGGAGTGGGAACGTGGCGAGATTTGACCCTTTTCTCCTGGGATAGATTTGCATATCATAAATTATAAATTATATGATAAACAACTGCAAATAAATTAATTGCTATGGGGATCTTCTAGCCACGTGTCATCTCAAACTGCATGGCATGTCAACATCAGCCAAGTAAAGGATGAAATTTTTTATTAGACTAGTCTATATATTATTTTGTAAATTCAATAATAAACATTATATTAAAAATGACAACAATAAATATAAAATTGAATTTATATAAGCATTTCATTTCATCCAATAAACACTTCATCAGGTAGTGTGGTATGTCCCGACTAACAGACAAAAAATGTTTGTGTAAATACTAAATAACATGAGATAGTCCGGGCACCTAGCAGTATATGCAAATAGTAACTTTCCCTTGGAAGTCAATATGTTTACTTGTTTGCATTTGAAATACTTTTCCAAACTGGCATTAACTAGAAGAATTTTACAATACCATTCAAAGGGAGGTTACAAAAAAAATTGCGTGTGTAGTGTATTGTAATACAAGCTCCATCAGTTAGCACTTGATGCTATCTGGCCCGTATTAAACTCACAAGGTAGACTCAAACTCCACAGCAGCATCTGGCAACCACTCCGGGCCTTGGATAAAGGACTGCACCGTGAACTTCCCTGCCTCATCTTCTGTGAGAGAAGGCTTATAACCAACCCATTTAACCCTCTGTGACACGTCTGCTCCTGGCCCAGTGTTCTTGTATTCAGCATAAAATATGGTATTTGCAGGTTCCACATTGGCGACCCAACTCATCCACCCCACTGGTTTCAAGAATGACCCAATATCAGATTGCATAATAACAGTGGTGGAGTAATCTTTCCAAGGCCTACCAAGGTATGTGGCAGCTGTGAGATTGTCATTGTCTAAGGCAGAGATTGTAGATTTCTGGATTATAATTCCAGTGTTCTGATTGGGGTCCTTCTTTCCCTGAGCTGTGATGGTGTTGAACTGGTTTGATAGTGGCTGTCTAGGCATGATTTTACAACTTTGGAACACAACAGCTGCATTGCCGAATATGAAGTCTATGGTACCTGTAATGTCACAGTCACGGTAGAACTGGCGGTTGGAATGGGCATAGAGAGTATCCTGGAACCCCACAAATGAGCACCTGTAGAATACAGAACGATCCGAGCCAGATCGCAATGCCACAGCCTGGTGCTTTGGAGCACCTGCAGTGTTCTCGAACCGAATGTCTTTGGCAATGAATCCCTTTCCCTTAACAGCTGCAAATTAATAACATGCTTCCTGTAAGTACTTCGTAGTATTCATTGCATTCAAATTCAAATATCTTAAAAATTAAGATTTTATATTGAATTGTTGTATCATATGTCCTAGTCTGCAATTTGGGTATAATCCCATGTGAGATGCCAACTGGGGGATTTTTCAAATTAAATGTTCACTAAGAAAACGCCAGGAAAGATTTGTTAAATTTTGCATCAACATCATAGTTTCAAGCAAAAGAACATGTCAGCTAAAACCATGCCAATTGTCTCAACTCTCAAGATTGCATCTGGGGCATTAGCCCTGGACACATGCATACTCGTAAAAATGCCATTTGTTCTGATTTATGACACGAAACGAGACCACATGAGTAAGCATAATACTTTTGTGGAAGTAAAATAAACATCCACATGGTAGGCGATGCACCACCATGCACTCATGCAGGTACCAAAAATATTCAACCAATAGCATCGTACTCAAATCAGCATAATTTTTGGTGGGTCAAAAAAAATAAAATGAAAGAGGCAGGCAACCAAATTTTAAGTGAGACTTGAGGGCAGATCAGGTTCACATGATCAAGTTTGAAACCATGTGGCTCGCCAGACAAACAAGACTTCTCCCACTAAAGCTCAAGTTTTCACATGGCACATGTTTCCCATCAAACTTGTTTCCATGACAATTACAAGCAAATTGAATCCCAACAAATTCGTTCCGTTCATAAATTCAGTACCACACATCTAATGTCTCCCACAAGCCTATCATCATGCACTATAAAGTATAAAGAACTAGTACTAAAAAAAAGATATACAAAATTTAAATTCTCAAGAACTATTATATTCTCATGTTCAATTAATCATTTTTAAAAAATTTGTGTATTGATTACATATAAAATTTTACTACATATTCTTAAAAAATTTATAAATAAAAAGTAAAGTTCATAAAAATCCATATTTTTTATACTAAACATGCATATTAAAAACACAATCAAAAAATTAAATTTTAATAATTAAAAAAAAACTGAAAATCATATAGAGAGATGAATTACCGAAAGTAGCAGTCTCGAAAGTGGGTGTGCCGTCGATGAAGTTCCGGCTACCGGAGACGACGGTTTTGGTGTTGCCATCGCCGTAAATCATGACATTCCAAGTATGCTTATCCAAATCAATGTTCTCCAAATAAAGCCCTTTCTTAACATACACCACGAATCTCTTCTCGCTCTTCTTCTTCACCGCCGCCAATGCCTCCTTGATCGTCTTATACTGCCCGCTACCGTCCTTCGCCACCACCGCATCCGGCGTCACGTCGTCAGTCTCCGCCTGCAACAGCCTCCGCTCCGCCGCCCCGACCCACTCCGGGAACCCGAGCAACCTCCGGTGGATCGGCATGTTGAAATTCGAAAGCAAGCCCAGGATCCTCCTCACAATAGCCAAACTGTTACTCGCGAACTCCGTGGAGTTCTTCATCGCGGTTTTCACTTCCTCAAGAACCGCTTTAGCGGCGGTGGAGTTCAACTCGTCGAGAGCGTCCAAGCAGGTATCCTGATACGTGATCGCGGAGCTGAGCCAAGTCTCGATGTCGCTGATCTTCGCCGGAGGAAGGAGCTTTCCTCCTCCACCGCCGCCGCCGCCGCTGAGGGATGAGATCGAGTCGTTGAGGCGATCGAGCGCATCGTCGAGGACGGTTCCGCAGACGTCGATGGCCTTTTGGAGGCGAGGATCCTTGACATTGGCGCGGAGAGTGGAAGGGAAGTGGGAGAGCTTGGTGAGTTCGTCAATGGCGACGCGGAGGGAGAGCTTGAAGAGGAGCTCAGGGTCGGTGGTGTTGGCGTTGGGGAGGGAGGAGATGGCGGCGAAGCACGAGTTAGGGTACTGAGTCACGTCGCACACTGCTTTCAGTGACGCGGCCGGGGTTAACTCGGTTTGGGGGACCGAGTTGGAGGTGGAGGAGGTGGAGCTGTTGCGCTTGTGTATCACGATCCCTGCTACTGCGGCGATGATCACCGCTAATAGGACTACGGTGGAGACGATCAGAATGATCACACGCTTACGTGTCTTCTTCTTAAAGGCTTGCTGCTCGACCTCATCTACCTTGCCGTACCCCTTGAAGGACTTGATAGAATCCATCCAATTGCGCGCTTTGCCTTCTTCTATTCTTCTTTTGCAGTAGAGCTTTGTTTGGAAGAGCACAAGTGATAAAAAAAAATAATTGTAAAATGGGTTTTTGGAACTTGTATGTGTTGAGACAGAGGTAGGGTTTGGCTTTGGGTGCTTTTTATAATGATTTTTGGGTTAAGAATATGGAGGGTTGTCCTTTCTGCGATGCTTCTTTGTTAAGATTCAGAGAAGTAATCAGCGTCTAGGAACATATTCATTTTATACGTAATAATCACTCGAGAAGTAACCATCATTGTGTTTTGCGAATAGATTGCATAATTATCTTGGATCAAAAAGTTTTACAAACCAATAAAACCCGATCACGTGTTGGACAATTGTTAATTTTGATTTGTAGAATTAAACCAATTATTGGATTACATGTGGTGGGGTTATTTTATTTGTTTCAAGGATCTCTTTATTTGTAGTCTACGAGTCATTTGTTTTCATAACTGTAATGAGATGTTGGATATTTAATATTATTTTATAATTAGACACGTATGCTATAAAAGATAAAAACTTTCCACAACCACAGAAAAAAGTGTGCTTGAAGTATCTCGTTAATTTTAGGCTTTATTTTTATGTTGATTGAAAAAAGATATATCCTAATTATTTATTTATTTTGTTATGCGAGGAAGAATATATCCTAATTTGTCACCTAATTTATTGATAACAGCAGCATCATACACACACTAGCTACGCTAATCTAAACATATTAATTAGTAACTTTTTTTTTTAAACCAAGGAATATGACAAAATATGACAAAACTACCCAACGTGGGTGATAAACAGAATTTCCAAATATTTACGTACAAAACATATTATGATATTAGTAACTTCCGCTCAAATACTTGTCAAACTGAAAAACTACACTACTTAAGAAACGAGACAGTCTATTGTCATCTTCAGAAGTAAAGAGAATAAAATGAAATGAACATGCAAGTTGTTGAATTTATTTGACATACAAAAAATAATAGTGATTTGGAGCTTTTGTAAATAGTATTTAGTGTGGGAAATACAAGTTTGACGAAAAATTCTCTTTGCTGTCACCTAAATCATATATTGTGAAGTAGTTCTGTTAAAATATATAGGTGAACTTAATTATTATGTAAATTTTTCTAAAAAAGTCTGTTGATGTTATGAACTTTAAAATTTTCATACACGGTTTGGGAAATATGGGCTGACAGAGTAAGGGGCCGCGGTTTCGTTAATGTGATGATTCATTTCATAGTGCAGCTGAGCTGTGTTTTATGATCCATACCATAATAATGTTTTAAAACTTTCTATGTGAGAGAGAGAGAGAAACTAAGCCTAAAGCAAAGCAACCAAAAAAACTGTGTGTGTATAATCGACAAAATTTCCCTGCTTTTTTTGTCCAACTGTTTCTGGAACCAGAGCTTCTCATGTCGTATAGCATGCCTGGTGCAACGGTTGCACGACTTGTTGTCGCAGCTATCCGGTAATCGCGCCAATGCACATGCCTTTTGTTTCTCAATTTCGCCAGTGTTATTCTTCTTTTTCTTTTCTTAATTTCAACAGAGACCAACATTATCGCAAATATTTTTCCTCCTTTTAAATAAGGATTTAATTTATATTTTTTTTATACTGTTATTCAATCATATGTTAACACATAATTAAAATAATTAAAATTTTTAAATAATAATTTTTTTAATAATTTGACAATACATAATTGAATTGAATGATAATGTAAAATTATTTTAACTGAAAGTAGATAAAAATTAAACTCTTTAAATAAACTTAAAAATATCAAACTATATTAATTCGTGTAAGGTAAGATACACGGAGTACAGCCTGTACAGGACAAATAAAATGGGCTTAAGCTCACAGCCAAATTGGACCGGGCTAATATAGAGTTATCTTAGCCTACAACAAGCAAAGCGGGTTTGGAGGTTTCGGACTTTGGGTAACTCAAATAAGCATTCTCCAATCCACTAATGTTTACTACGCATAAAATTGCATTTTTGAAGAAGCCAAAACCTTGGCATACATTCTTATTGTTTATTAAAACCAGTGGCGAGATTACAATAAATATACCCGCAGGTAGAACATGGCATTCCAAAATCCAACTAATTCAAGTCAAACACGAGATGAACCTTCATATTGATCAATCACTCTCTTTCAAATCCTTTTTCTTTCTTTTCTTTTTTGTTTCCCTCTACTACTTATAACAGATGACAAGAAAAAAAAATATTTGGAATTAGATTCAAATTTAACACAAGTTATAGCCCAAGAGCGAAAGGAAACCCAGTAGAGCCCAACCAGCTAGAACCCCCAATGAATGTCCCAGGAGTAAAAGCCTGGGCCTCAGCAGCATTGGTAATGACTTTGAACCCTTTCCATGTAACCCTCCCCGAGGTTCCAGCACCAGGCCCAGTGTTCTGATACTCCCTATATGTCAAGGTGTTCAAAGCAAAATTCCCATTCCACTCATGCCACCCAACTGGGTCAATCACATCACTTATCGTTGTCTGCATAATCACAGTCCTAGAGTACTCCTTCCATGGTCTCCCAAGATACGTAGGGAAGCTCTTCTTCACACCTTCCAAATCCTTCGTGGCACCAATCCTACACTTCTGGATTACAATGCCAGTATTTTGGTTAGGGTCCACCCGGCCTTGTGCTGTGACCATGTTCTTTTGGCCTGAGTCAGGACGCCTAGCGTGGATGTCACAGTTTTGGAACACCACAGCTGAGTTGCCGAAGATGAAATCCACTGTGCCTGATATGAGGCAGTTCACAAAGAATTGGCGATTGTTGTGCACGTAAAGGGTGTCTTGGTATGCTAGGAAGTCACAGTTGTAGAAGGCTGAGAGGTCAGCACCAACTCGTAGGGCCACAGCTTGGTGCTTTGAGGGACCTGCTGTGTTTTGGAAGGTTATGTCTCGGGCCAAAAATTGTCCACCCACTACGGCTGCAACCACGCAATGGAAAAAGTAAAAAACGCTTTAGTATGGTTTTCACATATTGGGAAAGTAGAAAACTGACTACACCAATGCATCAATCAAGGGAAAAAATAAAAACATTCATGTGCTTCGGCACTCTTGGTTGTGCTTGTGAGTTGTGTGTGAGGTGGCTCTTCAACTTCAAAGTGGCTCATACTCGTAGTAATAAAAGCCATTTTAAAGTGGACAAGCCATTTTAAAGTGAACACAATTTACAGTCTATTTTCTTCTTATAAATTACATTTCATTTGCTTTTTATTGATAAATTTTAAATATAAAATCTTTCGATCGAGATGATAATTTTCTTTACTAGAAACATTTTATATAAGAATGAATCTAATATTTAAGCATGGGGCGTCTTATGTTAAATAAATTCGAATTAGAGGTACTAAAAATAGAACTAGCATGGTGGAAGGGCTTTAATGCAATTAGGTGGTCTAAGAGTAAGTAAATGGAAAACAAATTCGGTGTCAACTTTTTAAAAAGTGGATTGTGACTTGACCAAAACATCCGGTGAATGAAATACCCGTCCCAAAGTTTGATGCCGTGGGAGTTGGGGTGTGCGTACTTAAGGGGAAACCATTTTTTAATTTTATTTTTTTCTTTTACTATTTTTTTATACTTCTTTTTTTAGAGAATTAGGTAATATATAAGATAAACACTTAATAATTTTTTTTAGTAAAGATTAGATTAATTTCTAAAAAAGTTGAAATAATTTAAAATATATATTTAAAAAACAACGTGCAGAGAGGAGCGTCTCTGGTAGGTAAGTACAAGCATGCGTGTTTTTTGTTTTGCTGTGGGTGTGGTGGTTACTAAGAGGAATTCTTATATAAGTCCAAAACTTATTACTTTATTTTTATACATTTATAAAAGTTTTGACAGCACATTGAAATTTTTTTTATTGTGGATGATTTTAGTTTAAATTTTATGAGTGTGTATAAAAGTGAAGTGATAAATTTTGGACTATACAAAAGTTCATCGCTTACTAGTTCAATGCTCAGGGAGTGAAGTCACACGTACCAACTGAAAAGAGGCTTCAATAGACTTCTCTTAGGGGCACTTACTTATTTAGGCCAAGTTTTGGCATAATAGAAGTAGAACAAAGGCATACAAGAGGACAACTGAGATGCACACGGCATGGTATTAGACAAGATTATAAGTTGGATTTTAGTTATTATAATTAAAGAATGAAAGATTAATTTCTAAGACGAGTATGGAGAGAAGATAACGACAGTTGAGCTAAAGATGAAGTGAAAGCGAGTCATGCAAGTTTATGGCTATATTATTATATAGAGAGCCATGCATGATTGAAGGAAATAGGTAGAAGGAAGCATCAAGGAATGTTCGTGGCTTCAAAATTCAAAGTGGAACAGAAATGCAGAAAAGACAAGAGAACTCCAATGGAATATATAAAGTTGAAATGTTTGATATATGGAGAAGGCAACCATTGTCTAGCTGTATCCCAACTCTCTTATAGTCTTATCCCTTTAGAAAGGATAGTAGTCTTATAAAAATGTGTATTCTTTTATATTAAGAAAAAAGTCATATATGAAATAAATTTGTGTCAAGTTTTTTTCATAAAATTTTAAATAAATTTCAAAACACATTTAATAATAAAAAATAGAATAAATTTTTGTATGAATAAACTAGAATGACTCTTTAAAGTTTTCTGTATGTACCATCCAATCAAATATCAGGACAGAACGAATAGTATGTCTATCTCTAAAAGTTAACTATTTCCTATTTTATTTTCTTTTTATTCAGGCTGTCAGTAATTTTTTAGTAGACAATATATAAATTAATATTAATGTAAGTTAAGAAGATTTTTGTGTAGATTTAATTTATATAATTTATACAGATTAAGTTAATAAAAAAAATCACAATTTCATATTAAATAAAAACTTGTATAAAATTCACATTTTATTTTATATTATTAAATATATTTTAAATCTATATAATATTTGATTTCTTTTTAAGTATTATTTATAACGTATAGAGAGAGAAACTTGTTATCAGAAAATCAGACGAAAGGGAGAAAAAAGTGACCTCATCTTTGATGGTAATGTAAACTTGGTCTCTATCCTCAAACAGGCAAAATAAAAAATAAAAAAACTCTTTGATGGTTTTTTAGATTATTATATTTTTTAAAAATTACTACCACAGCAGACCATAGCAGAAAAAACAGGAGTAAAAAAAGACCGAATATTTTGACCAAAAGATCATTATACTCAGAAGTCAGAAGAACCATGTGCATGGTGCCTCATTTTATTGAACATGAGACTTTGAATTTGATTTAAAGAAATGGATTTTCAAATTATAATTATGATGAAATGTACAATATCAATAATATCTGGCCGAGAATTTTTGGTTATGTTGTCTTACTGCTGGGACCTCCATATCCCGAAATTATAGGCATTAAAGTGTTTACTATTTAGCTGATTTCTTGATTTATATAATATAGCAAGCACAGGCCATTGATGTTGGTCTAAAACATGTAAAACTTCAAAACACAACAAAATAGATGAAGACATGAGAGGAAGTGGCTCACAATGATAAACAATGTTGGACACTTGGACTTGTCAACACAGCACCATTTAGGGCCAACCATGTTAGTTGTTAATTCAAGCTAGTTACTACATTAAAAGCTACTTCGGTTTTGGTTGAATTAAACCTCACAACTCACTACAACAAAAAATAAATAAATAGTGAAGGAGCTTGTCAACTTTTAAATCTTATCACTCTTTTCTGAGGATAGATACTAGTAAAAAGCTGAGCAACTTTTGCAAATCTACTCGTCCTTAAGAGTGGCTTTGGTAGTTTGTTAGAACCTCCTACAATCTTTGGTTTCATTGTAAAAACAAAGTGTTAAAAATCTTCAAAACAAAGAACAAGTTACATTTTCTAAGGGCACCATAATTATTTACACCATTTTCTATATGATAGATATCTTTGACATTTAAAAAACTAGACATCATATTAGTTAATAGAACTTTGTTTTTTAAGTCTTAATTAGTATATGCCCTTAGCCCAATAGAGGGATTATATATGTGTGTAAATCAACACGAAACTAAAATAAAGAACTTACCCACTGTGGCAGAGTGGAAGGTTGTACTGCCATCAACAACATTTCTGCTACCTGTGATGATAGTGTTAGTTCTACCATCACCCAAGAACACGATATTAGTCTTCTTCTTTGGCACCTCCACATTCTCTCTGTACACCCCTGCTTTGATCCTAATAATAAATCTCTTGCTACTCTTCTCAGGAGCTGCAGCCACGGCATCTGACACCGTCTTGAAGTTCCCGCTGCCGTCTGCCGCCACCACCACGTCCGGTTTCACCGCCGCCGCCTGCAGAAGCCGCCTGTCCGCCGCGGAAATCCACTCCGGCCACTTGATCCCATTTCCACCCTCCTCCTCCTCCTCCTCAGTTACCTCCATCAGCTTCCTGCTGTTTACTCCCATCTTCTGCTCGTAATTGGCTATGTCAGTATCAGTCATGTTCTTGGTCATGGCCAATGCATTGCTGCACATGTGCTCCACATGTACTTGCCCTTCCTCCAGAGCTTCCCTGACGCGCTTATCAGCATCTTCATGAGAGAACCCATCCAAGCAAGTAACTTGGTTGGTTATGGCGGCACTGATGAGAGTCTTCAGGTCATCAGCATGCTGAGACAGAGACTTCTTATTTGGGTACACTTTGAGGTCCTCTGTGGCCTTCTTAAGCTCGTCCAGGGTCTCATCAATGGTCTCCAAGCAATCATGGAGGGCGATTTTCTCCCTCTTGGTGAGGCCCTTTCCGGTTAAAAGCTTCTCCACAGTGAAGTAATTGTGCTCAACAGCTCTTGTGGTGATGTTCAAGGACAACTCTATCACATCTCTATGGCTGGAAACTTTCTGGGTCCCGCCAGGTTCAGAGGATATGGCTGAGAAGCACAGTTCCGGGTAGAAAGTGCTGCTGCAAGCGCTTTTGATGATGGCATGGGAATGATGGGATAGGGAAAGTGAGGACTCGGCATTGTCACCGGAGTTCTTGCGGGAGTTTACTCCGGCGGCAATGCCGACAACGGCGGCCACCAGAAGCATAGTGGCGAAGAGAGCCAAGAAGAGCTTCTTCTTGTTCTTCTTGGACAGGGAAATGTGGTTGCCGGAATCTGAGATTCCAGCGAAGGCATGTTTTATCTTGCTCATGGTCATGGGTCGTTTGAGCAGAGAGAGAAGAAGGGAAAGGTGAAGAGAATATGGGTGGAGAGGTGCAGCTGAAAGAAGGGGTTTATATAGTGAAAGGAATGTGGCTTTAGACAAGTATAAGGGCTCTAGCTTAGGTACAAAGGGTAGGGTATTATCTATTTTAGCTGTGGGGTTCTCAAAATTATTTCTTACCATCACAGATTGGAAATGAGTTAACAAAGGCTGGCTAATTGGAGCCTCTTCTTTGATCCTGGAAATGGAATCCATATTTTATTTCAATTTTTTGCTCTTTGCTAATGTAAGCCAGCTCGTAGTTGTTCCTTTTGGGCCTTGGCTTACGTTGTTTATCAATGATATATAATTGGCTCAAAACTCAAAAAGTATCTTTTTATATTTTAATAAAATAAATAATAAATATTCATCTTCCAAATATACATGTGTTATCATTCTTTTTTTATAAATATATCAAATTAATCATTTAGAGATATATGTGATATTTAAATTGATCTTTCAATGATACATTTTTATTATTAAATTAGTCATTGAAAAGCAAAACTGATAACATTAATCACTATTAAATAATTGATTTAATGTCGCTAATAAATGAAAGATTAATGTGATGTTAAGTACGTATATATTTAGATAATTAAAATAAGTGTTAACTTTAAAATGAAAATAAAGTGAATCATGGTAATTGTAAAACAAATTAAGTGTTATTCAAAAATATATGTTAA
This sequence comes from Styphnolobium japonicum, assembly GCA_023212625.1. Lineage (NCBI taxonomy): Eukaryota > Viridiplantae > Streptophyta > Magnoliopsida > Fabales > Fabaceae > Styphnolobium > Styphnolobium japonicum. The sequence goes on along the minus strand of JALBWW010000007.1, from coordinate 2,526,473 downwards.
TAATATAGTAATTCAATCCAACATTATCATATCATAAAAAAAAAATACAAGTAATAATAGAAAATGTATAATTAATTAAATTGATTTTTACTATAATATTAATTTTCGCACCACTTCGAATAAATACCTTAGTAAATTTTCTGATTAAAGTTAGTAGTTATATAAGGTCGTATTTTAAGTTCTTATATATATATATATAAAGTTACAAAATCATTAGCCTATTCTTTTTTTTTTTCAGATTTATCATTAAGGTAAGAACTCAGTACATGAAAAATGTAAAACACTAACCCACATACAAAGAGAGAGTTAAATGCTTAACAACACACTATTTGGGAGTGGTACGAAAGAGAACACCTAAAAAAAAATACTATGTAAACCTAAGCTAACTCATAGACCAAGCCACGAGAGGCTTGTACAAAGGGATTGTTTCTAAAAAAAAAAGTCATGAATGTAAGCCTAAAAGCTACCCAAAATTCATGTCACTCATTGTAAGCATGGTTAGCAGCTTGAAAAGGAGACCAATAGCGTTGATTAAAGAGAAAATCATTTTTGTCTAGCCAAAGACACCATAGAGTATAAGCATGCAATTCCAAGTAACCATCTTGGACCTTTCTTTTCTTTAGCTCATCTATTAATTCTCTCCACCATTGTATCATATTAGTATGTACTAGAGCATTAGGTCTAACATGAGGGCGTGACACACTCCAAGTAACTTGAGCCTTGCTACATGTAATAAAGATATAGATATTAGTTTCAACATTAGCATTACAAAAGCTACATGTAAGATTCAAGATGTTGCATGTGCGGAAGAAAAGGTTTTATTTAACTACAAGACTATTGTACAATAGTCTCCACATAAACAATTTAATTTTGGGTGCTATCTGGAGCTTCCAAAGAGAGCTCTAAGCTTATTTTTGGTTTGTATTGGGTGCAAGGAAGTCTTTTGGGAAGAAGAGCTTTAGAGCAACATCATACCAAGAAGCTATAGAGTATCGTTCATCTATTCTTAATCCCCAAACAATTTGGTCCTGATCAGCAGATATTAGAATGCAAAAAACAGCTTTGGCGGCTTGATAAAAGAGGTTCTAGAGGTTTTCATTGTTATTTCCTATTAGAGAGACTACTATTATCTTATGAACTTTTTTATATAATTATTTTGTTTTATATTTCTATTGATCTGTAAAGCTCAAAAGTAACAGAAGTTTCAACATTTTTCATCCTTCGCCTTTTGCTTGTTAATTGTGATCCAGGAAACGAATAATAAATGTCTTTAATATTGCTGCTTTTCCATCTCTTGATGCTGTCAATTGTATACCCGTGCGTATTCATTTCATCTATTAAATCACATGTTGGAATAAAGTTGCTTTCTTCATACACATATAAAACCCATACAATTTAAAATCTTCTTTTACTTTGTTTTAATTTTAGGATAAGAATCTGACATTTTATTAATATCAAGTTGGGCAGAGCTAACTAATTGCTTTATTGCTAGTATAAAACAAAGTTTAAGTAGGATATATATAAAGTCATAACTTTTTTTAAGGCATATTAGAAAATTGTAACTACATATAAATCCATGAGCAAATTAACCCGAATGGCAGTAAACACAAACTCGAGCTGAAGTAGAAAACTCGTTTTTACAGAGAAAAAAAAATTGAATTAGGAAACTTCTGCTGTGCATTGCATCGCAGCCTCACGAGTCACGAGCATCCTAAGATGTGACCAATTTTACTATGGCACAATTTTCCAGACTTCAATATCGTCTTTTACATCATGGGATGATACAGATACATAGAGTGCAGTATATATATATATATATATATATGCACATGGTAGTCATGCAAACAGCTCCAATCTAAAATTAGCCATTCAATCAGCAGCATTATTACCTGTCCTGTCTACTCTTTGACTTTTCTAAATGGTATTGAGCAAGTCGTCCCTTGCGATAAATGGTCCAAATATTTTACATGGTTGTGTAAAAATTAGGCTTTTTTATATTAATATGTTTTAAAAAAACTTATTTATTATTTTATTACACTTCTAAGATTATATATTTATCACACTTTTAAGATTATATTTTATCACACTTCTTAACATATTTTTTTTTAAAAAATTTTAAAATTTATTAAAAAGTCAATTTAAAAAAAACTGACTTTTTAAAAAGGTATTAAAAAAAATTAAATTTTAATTATAAAAAAAAACACGTTAAAAATTCAGTTTGAGTCAAACTGATTTCTTAACATAAAAAATATATATTTTAATACATAATTTTAGAAATATAATAAAATGGTATATAATTTTTTTTAAATATATTTATATAAAAAAACCCTAAAAATTACTGTGGACGAAAGTTTCCATAAAAATTCAAGGAAGGCGGGTATATAGATAGACCCATACCAGCTGCTATTTTTTGGATTTTGCTAAAGTATAGTCTGCGTTTTAGATACGTGTAGAGACGAGCTTTTAACTCAATTTATACGTGCCTAACAAATCAAAAAAATTTATACGTGCCTAAATTTTTAAAACTTGGATGCGTTGATAATTATTATTACATGTGGTTAATTAGTTACTAATTAGTTAGTAATTAATTAATTAATTATATAATTAGTTATACATTTAAAACTATATAAACTACCATTGTAAACAAAATTTCATACACTTTTTTATTCAATAAATTCTATTTTCATATTCTTTCAACTTTCTCTCTTTTAAAGCTATGTTTTTCAACAATAATAATTATAAATGTGTGAGAAGTTTTTCCTTTATTTCTTATTAACAATCATTGTTTAGATTTTATTTTTTTAGAATGTACTTTTAAAGTAAACAAATTCTCGTGACTTCTTTGTTTTTGTGAATTACATCAAATGTTTATCCATAATTGCTTGCTGTTAAGAATGGTGTTGTGTAGAACACCACTTTTGAGAATAACAATTAGGGGTAAACACCGGATTGGGTAGATCCATAAATCCGTTGAAATTTACTTAACCTAACCCATTTTTAGTGAGTTAGTTTGGGTCTGTGGGTTGGGTTGGGTTGGGTTGAAAATATTCAAATCTACAAAATATGAGTCGATTCGCGAGTTGGGAGAGTCCCAACCCGCAGAAAACCAACCCAACTCATATATATATATATATTTATAAACTAAACACCTGAAACGACGTCATTTCAGGTGTGTTTTATTTTTTTTTTTGGTTACACTTAAGTGGAATGACGTCGTTCCACTTAAGTGTTTTTTTTAGACTTAAGTGGAACGACATCGTCCCACTTAAGTGGTTTTTTTTTTTGTTACGCTTAAGTGGAATGACGTCGTTCCATGTGACTGAAATTTTATATATATAACATAAGCCTTAAACGACGACGTTGCATAAAGGGAAGGAATTTCTTTCCTTCTCCATTCATTTCGCACAGAACCCAGATTTTCAGAATGCTCCACCTCCCCACACCGCTATTCTTGAGAGGTATATGGAGGATGATGTTGAGGATGATTATGATGGTTTTGATATTTTGAAATGGTGGAAAGGGAAGGCAACAAAGTATTATTTTCTTTCATGCATTGCTAAAGATATCTTGGCAATTCCTGTTTCCACAGTTTCATCTGAGTCTGCATTTAGTACTGGAGGACGAGTTCTTGACCCTTTTCGTAATTCTCTACAACCTTCTACTGTGGAGGCATTGATTTGTGCTCAGAACTGGTTAAAAACTCCTGATAAACAAATTGATCTTCGGGTTCAAATGGATGAAATTGAAAAAATTGAAGCAGGTAGTGCACTATATAGAATTTTCTCAATTTGTTTAGTCAATTATTAATAGTTGAATCATTAATACTTGCTGCTAATGCTTTATGATTTCTTTATTTGTTACATGTGTCTGCGGCTAGAAATGAACTTATTAGTCATAATAATTGATCCTTTTTAGATATTTGTCATTTAACCGGTTAGACTTCTAGTTCTTTTTAAATTATTATTTCATTTAATTCTTCCAATGTTGACAATTGTGATTAATGATTATTGATAATGGTGTTACTGTCATTGGCTTGCAGGAAATCAAATAGAAAAAGAGGCATTGATTATGCCGTTGTGAATTTATGGATGTCATTGTTTAATTTTCTTTGATGTATCTTTGTTTGTGTTGATTGAATCCTAAAGTTATATATGTACTTTGTGTTTGAAACTTACGTTTTATAATTTATATTATGTCACTTATAAACTTAAGTTATGTTTTTTGGTATAAATTTTGATTTCTATTTTAATATGTTAATTTTTTTTTAAAAGATTCAAGACTCACGGGTTAGACCTAACCCAACCCACGTATGAGAGGATCGAGTTGGGTCGGGTCGGAAAATTTTTTTTTTATCAAACCCAATCCACTGCCTTCATGAGCGGGTCGGGTCTAAAAGTACCCCAAACCCAACCCAACTCAATCCATGTCCACCCCTAACAACAACACTCATTTGAAAATTCAATTTATTTATAAAATATTTTTTTAAACTCTATTACTTTTATAATTAAGAAAAATAAATTTTTTCCATTTATAATTAAAGTATTAAAAAACAGATGGAAAAAAAAATAAAATCTGATTGATGACAACCCAACCTCAGCCTCTTTACTCATAAAGAAAAGTATCATATACTTCCAAGAAGTTAAAGAAGAATTAAAAGAGAGAGGGAAAAAAAAGAATATATCTATATACTATATAGATCCACTTATGGTAAATAATTTCTTTAGTAGATATCCAATATTCAATGAGAGTTCCCTTCTCCCTCTCACTCTCCCCTCAACAACCAAGCATACGTGTTTCTGGGCCAAGTGATATTGTCTAGCTTATTCAGTTGAAAGCTGGTGCAAAAGGAAACTGTTTTGAATACATATATTAATGTTGGGAATAGCTTATAGCATATAGGGATGTTTATAGTTATACCAATATATATCTGCAAAAGCAATTCATAATATGATTAATTAATACTATTATTATTCATTAAAAATATCAAACTAGATCTGATAACGGTTTATGTGGAGGTATTTGATTTGTTTTTCAAATTCATGTAAAAGTAATGGCAAAAATTATACAATTAAGACACTGATCATGAGATCTTAAAAGTCTTCTTATTCATTGTATTCATAAAAGCTTGAAGAATAAAAGATGTAGAGGACCACTCTTTCGTTATGTCAAGAGTCGGGCCAAATTTAGGATTAATTAACAGTCTTAAAACTACGTGCAGCTGCAGTAGTAAACTCAGTAGTTAAATTAATTAATTAATTGCTTGTGCAATGAGGCCTTCTGCCTAGATTATGCTTTGGATCGATGCCAAAGGAATGAAAAGGATTAGATGCTAAAGAGGCATGGAATATGGAAATATTCTTCTTTAACGTAATTATTGAGTAATATTTATAAAAATATTCCTCTTTATCATAATTATTGAGCAATATTATTAAAAATTAAGGCTAACTACATAATGATCAAGAAGTCGATAGATTATGCATTTCTCAAAAAAAAAATGGTTATATATTAAAATTTTAAAAGTAGATCTTATGCTCTAGAGTGCTATCTGGACTCGGAGGAGTTCCTTTTTCAATTAGATATTCAACTAGTTTAGATAAGTTTCTAAAAATGATTTTTTTTAAAAAAAATATTTTATGTTTTGATACAATTTTTGAGAATATTTTTTTATGTTTGGACAATTTTTTATGTTATAAAAATGTCTTTATGTAGTGCTTCAATTTTTTAAAAAAAAACTCATTAAAACACACTAAAATTTAACAAAAATACTTTTAAAAAAATTATATTTTTTATATAAAAAGAAAAAACACATCCCAAACGTGCACATTATTCTTTTCCTCATCCTTCCCAAAGCAATTCCTCAAGAATGAATATGGAGATTGGGACTTAACCTCCAAAGGCCGGTTGACACTTGGTTCCCCTGCAGCTGGTAGGTAGTATAATTCCTATTAAAGTTTCTTTTTTCTTTTAAAAAAAAATATATCTGCTGAAACACTAGACGAATTCGGAAGAGTAATGATAGTTTCATACTTAGTAGTGTCACTAAAACTTAGCTTAGGTTTAGATTACTTCTTAAAATTAATCTAATAATTCATATTTAACTACACTGTTACACATATCACACTCTGTAGGATCACACCCACAGTATATTACAATTTCCTACAGACACTTGGATTTAATACAGTGCAAAAATTCAACCACTTGCAAAGATAAATGTACACTTTGATAGTAAGAAGATTGTTTCAAATAACATTAATTACTCAATTTTGAAAATGGGTTGCAGTGTTGAATAGAAACTTTAGGCCATCCAAAGTCCAAACTGACCCCTAAACTAACACAGTAACAAGACAACTTCCCACATAAACTAAATGAGTAAATATTCAATTTGGTTTTTTAATGATACAGATGACATTAGTTTGGTCTTTAAATAATTTTTGAAATCAAAATAGTCGTCGAATGTCAATTTTTTCACATCAAATTGATTCTCAAAAGTTATTTTTTGACATCAAATTGGTCATCCAACCAATTTGATGTCAAAAATTATTAAAAGACCAAATTGATGTCAGCTGTATTTTTGGATGACCAAATTAGATATTTACTCTAAATTAAATATATATCTATAGATTGAATCAAACTCCTTAACCACAACAATTTGCTCTCATTAACTAATTAATCACCCACCTTGATCACTTAGCAAGTTGGCATTGAACTCTTCCGGCTCCTGTCGTGCCCTGCACACTTTTACGGGGTGTTTGGTTCGGGGGTTGTTTTTTTATTTCTAGAAATCTTTACATGAGAATGTTGGATTCTCATGTTTGATACAAGTTTTGAAAAAATATTTCTATTCAAAAATGATTCTCAAGAATGATTTTTAACCAACATCCCCACACTTTCATTCTCATGGGAGGAGGTGGTTTGTAACATTCCCATGACATGAGAATATTTTTGCTATGTGAAATGTCCAAAATATCTATTCTTCTATCGTCATGTCATTAACCAACAATTGCTACGTCATTGTCAGTGACCGCCATCGACCACCATCGATCACCGTCCACGGTGGTCATTCACTAGAATCCAGCCACCCCCGTCATTGCCGCCAGGCCACCGCACCAGTTACCAAAATTCCACCTTTGACGCTACTAGTGATTTCAACCATTGTGATAGTCACCGGAATCTAGCCAACGCAAGCCGGCAGTAGCGACTGATAATGACCGACTACTTTAGCCACCACATTGATCACCGAAATTCGACAATTTCAGCTACTACCTTGGTCACTGGAATCCAGCCACCCCCTGTCGCCGCCAGAGGTTGACAGTTACATGCGACTTCGGCTACTGTCGCTAGTAATTAGAATCATTTCTGAAAAAGTTTTTAGTTAACCAAACGTAGTAATCATCATTCTTGGAAATATCATTTCTAAGCATCCTATTTCTAGAAATGTTTTTTGAAACCTTGAATCAAACACCTCCTAAAGAAGCAAATGTTTGTGGAGAGAGATTTTGGCAAAGCATGGCAGAACTTCAGGGAATTGCATTTTGTCCTGAATCACAGCCTAATTTTCTTTCAATTATGTTTTTGAATGACCTCCTTGGCATTTCTAATTTTCTATAACTGGCGTGGAACTATATAACTATTTCATTTAAGTAATGAATTTGTTCTCTAACCAAAAAAATAAATAAAAAGAAAAATATTATCATGTGCATCATCCTTCTTTAATTTTTTTTCTCGTTTTCACCCTTGAAGTTTGAATGTATGACTCGAACTTGTTTTTTTTTTTTTTTTCAAAACACACAGTGCAGTATCATCATTCTTAATTAACACATTAGATATATAAATCCATCAAAAAGTGAAAAAAAAAGTCAATTACCCTTGTTGGTACACATATAAATACTTTCATAAACATTATATCTTTATTCCCTAGATACAATTTAAAGTTGAAAATATCAATAATCAATTATCCCAAAAACTTATACTATGAGATTAAGGCTTATAAATAAAATTATATCTCTAACACTCCCCTTACATAAGAGTAATTTAGGCTTGAAGCATAAATAACATACAGGCTCACTCTTCTTTGTGCTGAAATTCAAATTTTTATTTAGAAGAATAAGGACTGTAAGGAACCACTTAGTCAGAGGCTTTAATGAAATTATATTTCTAACACATCCCCTTACACAAGAGTAATTTAGGCTTGAAGCGTGGATAACATATATGTTCATTCTACTTTGTGCTGAAATTCAAATTTTTATTTAAAAGAATGAGGACAATAAAGAACTACTTTGTCAAAGACTTTAATGTTATGTCAAGAATCAACTATCCCAAAAATTTAAGCTATTTGATGAAGGCTTAAGAATGACTTTACATCTTTTACAAAAAAAATATTAAGTTTAAGACCTTAGTTAATCATATTAAGTTTAAGACCTTAGTTAATCATATTAAGATGTGTGATGTTTAATTATTATGTGTTACAAAACACGAGTTAGGGTGAAAATTTATTGCATTCACCTAATTTACATATTTTAATAAATAAAAACTGGCTGCTAGGAGCAACATATGTACGTATGATCGGGTGATGTTTGATTGACGATAATTAATATTTATCACCTTTTGAATTGTTTCAATCGTTCAATTTCTGTCGATCTGTAAAGCACAAAAGCAGTACAAGTTGCGCAATTGTTTCTCCCCAAGCGTTTCATTGGCTTTTTACCCATTGGAGACTGGATCAATCGGAACGAAATCTTTGTCTTTAACACTGCCATTTTTCCAATTTTTTTATTTCCCTCCGTTACGAACACCATGTGCATTCATGTGCATTCATTTCTTCTATTGCAATTTGCACCACATGTTTAAATGAAGTTGTTGTTTTTTCTCACAAAGAAAGACTTGCTTTTTTTTTTGGTTCTTTTAATAATTGCGAGTTGAAACATAAAGATTGAACAACTTAATGAATCCTCTGACATATCCTTAGCAAAGGTGAACAAGAATCCCTTCTGACATACAACATAAGTCGTCCCCTTTGTTGTCATTTTAATTTGGATAAGAGTTTTACGTTTTGTAATATAAAATCTGACATAACTTAGCAATTGCTTTATATTGCTAACATGGTTTGTTAACATCTGCAATATTAGCGTCAAAAAAGCGTGGAGTATATACCAATGAAAGAAATTTCCCTCGCTACAAGAAAAGAGAAAATAAGATGAAATTTCTAGATATATATAGCTTAATTCATTATGCTAATTAATTTGTAGTTACCACTAAACAATGTGATAAATTTTGTAGATACTATACATATAGAATGGTATGAAAATTAAAAGAAAAAGATTAGTATATAAGTACCATTACTCTTATTTGAATTGACAAAATTTTCAAGCAAAATTGGAAAAAAAATGAAGTGCATTAGTTTGATTGTTGGAGCAAAACTGATTCTATTATATATTGTTTCTACTCTACTTCCTTCGTAGGATATCCTCTTCATTTTTATTTTTTTATTTTTATTTTATAATAATTCAAATTTTATTTTTACACAAATTTTTGGTAGATTTTTTACATTATAAACTTATTTATAGATATTGATGACATTAATAATTTGTTATATAGATTCATGTGCAAAATTATCGTTACAAAGCCAATGAGTGTTGGCTCGTTAACTCACCTAGTCTGACTTTCTGTTCATACTTGTCATAACTTAAATTTAAATTCAAGATATATCTATTAATAAGTGATTTGTAATCTTACTATAAATCTTCACTAGAGTTTATGATTTATCTTAATTTAAAGTGGAAGTAGTCATTTCTCTCACTTTAAATTTTTACTGAAAAAAAAATTATCTTTACAAAAGGTATGGCCACATGACCTTAATTATTATTTTCCAAACATAACAACTGTCGAACTGTCAGGCAACAAATTTAGTAATGTATATGCTTCTCAATTGAGGTTTTATATAAACACGAGAATAAAGCTAGGACAACTGCAAACAATAATTTATGTTCACCCTTCCATGCACCGAATGGTTTACACTTTACAGTGATGCACACAATTTATATACTACGTTGCATTATTACATCCATATCTACTTTTTCTATATAATTACCTGTAAGGAATCAAGTCCAAAGCATAGGAATCTATGGTAAGATTATCATTTTTCTTGTTTAAATAATGTATAGTGAAGACTATTTCTATTCTATTTAGTTTCTCTTGTTTTTTCCCCAAAAAGAATGAATTTGATGTGTTCCATTTTTATATCGTGAATATATATAAATATAGATAGTAGTCCTTTTTATTTTGATGAAATAATAAGAGTATGGACAAATAGGGCTGCTTGAATAACACAAATCCCAAGGATCATAGTCAGAATATTCCAACTTCTTCAACTTTACTTTTTCGAGAAAAAATCTATAAAAAAAACGAGAAATTGACTCTGGATCGATATTTTGCTACTAACAGATAAGGAATCCACTATGAAAAAAATTGATAGGAGCAGTGGTGCAGCGCTGATCAGAATTCAACATGGCAGCGCTAAAAATTTCCTCAAACCTATACAATTCGTATTTCTAACGGCTACCTACTATGATTATCTATTAGTTTACTTTTTCCGCTATTTACGTAAATTTAATAGAAACAAACAACCATGTGAATCTGCCATTACGCCTTTGGCCTAATGGTATCAAACACTTTAGGCATTTTGATCCCCACCCTAACCCCTTAGAATCCTCAGTTGGAATTACGGTTTGTTGACTGTTCACATATTTCTGTGGGGGGAGGGGGGGGGGAACAAGCATGTGAATAGTCATCTCATTGAAAATGATAAAATAATGATGAAGAATGCTTATAATTTCTAATCTTCACTTTTACCAAAAGCATATCTTAAGTCTCTAAATAGGAAAAAGTCAGCAAATGGAGATGTTGATGGGAAGAAGTTTAGGCCTTTAGAGAAAGAGAGAAGTAGCTTCTATAACCTATTACATCTGGGAGGCATCAAAACGAAAGGTAAGAAAATTGAAAGAAGAGCACAGTTGATTGCTTATTTTATTTGTGTATTCTAAATAGAAAGGTAAATGGGGAGTGATGTCATTTCCAATTTGAATGAAGGGGAAATTTTGGCATTTGTATTTTCTTTTCTTTAAAATAAAAATATTAATCCTAAAACAGCATTGGAAGATGATTTCATCTTTCTCTCAAACAAATCTTTAACCAAATAGATATCAAAGATTAGAGTATGAAGAATGACTACTGAATTCTAAGATGAAAAAAAATTGTAGAAACAACTTTCAAGTCAAAAAAATTATTACATTTTTTGTTTATGCCATTGATTTTATAAAAATATATATTTTACAAAATCAAAGATCCAAAAATATAATTGTGACTTTTTATGACTTCGGAGTTGTGCAGGACTTCTAAGATATTTACTTTATTTTGTTTTAGGTTCGTTTTGCTATGATCCCCATAGCTCTAGACGGCTTAATTAGCAACTAGGGTTTTCTTGTCTACATAGAAAGACCAGAATGCGAACTTGTAATGTAGATTGAACATTAATGATGGCAATTTTTTCTTTGGTTAATGGGTAATATTTCATCCTCACAAAAGAAGAGATGATAATGAGGTAGATTCTCTTTTACCGTGGGAGACTTAAATTGAGTGTGTAATTCGTATGTAATCATACTATTTTTTAATTAAAATTGTTTAGTCTATAAAATATTTGACATAATAATGTTACTTACATAATTCTTATATTTATAATTGAATGGATTGTATGAGTGGTTAGATATGAATTTAACCCAAAAAAACAAATTAATTAGTGCTGTCCGAACATATGAGCCCACTTGTACAATTATCAAGACAAGAATAATGTGAATAACATTATCCTAAACATAGTATTCGAGCTTCTATCAGTCTAGCTATATGCACTGCATCGGAGTATATATGCATAATAGTTGTGGCGCCTTATTTTCAGCTCATGAATTTGTATCATCCACAAATCCACATGAAAATTAAAGGTTATACAGGACCCACTTGCCTCCGGTATTGTCCAAAACCCTCGTGTATCCTTTGCAGTTTGCACATAGCTGCAATTGCATTCTGCACGTGCAATGCGAGATAAGAAAAGAAAACGATAGTTATACAAAAAATTGGTATACATTTAAAAAAAAAAATGTTAAAAGTTGGTATAATTTTTTTTCGAAAATGTTAAATTTTACTACTCTAGTAATGACATGTTATAAAAAAGTAAGGGTGTGTTTGGTTTGAGAAAATATTTTATTTTTTATTTTCATTTTCAGGAAATAATTTTCATTTTTAAGTTTTCAAATTTTAAAAAATATATTTAATTGATATAACTTTTATTATAATTACAAAGTCACTACCATATTTTTAACTTCTTGTTTTCGGGAATGGTAAAAACGATTATTTGTTATTTTCATTTTAAGAAATATTTTTTTAAAAAATATTTTCATTATAAAATTCAACCAAACACATTTTTATGCCTGTTTTCTTTATTATTAAAAATGAAAAAAAAAAACACAAACATCACAAACCAAACACGTTCTAAAGTATATAGTTTAGAAGCCATCAAATACACATATTGTGCATGTATGCAATGACTCTATTTCGTTCAGAGAGAAAATTACAGTAGAGTCAAAAGTATAAATATCTAAAGGAAAATGATCTATGCACACTTTTTTATACCATCTTTTACCCTACTTTTCTTGTATAGGAATTTTTCTCTGCAGTGTCCTTGTACATACACGATGGGTTTGCTTTACAGATATTAGACCAATCTATACACAAATGTTTTTTATATAAAAAAATACAACCATAAAAATCATGTACACATATCACAATAGATATCCAAATATCATTACTCAACCAACTAAGAAGGACATTCAATTCTACTACCAATCATCCCAACTAATTAATAATCAAATAAAGAATCAAGCACTTATTAATATCTTTTTCCTTCAGTTACCTGTATGCATTGACTTGCTAACAATCACGTCAATTTCGGCAATTTGTTTGTCTCTCTGTCGCTTTAGGAGATGTGTATGTATTTATATATGACTTCTAAACTCAGATTTTTTAGACTCAATTATTTTTATTAATTAGTTGGTGCTTGGAGGTTCAAATTGGCATAGCTCAAAACCGTGATTTATGCTTTGACATTTCGTTAGTTCCCATCCCCAAGTGGCTCTCATTTTGGTCCCATAATTAGAACACAATGTCAATAACAGATGCATTTGCAATTTGTAATTTGTGTATATTTGTCAAAATTAAAGGATTTTATGCATTATTTATTTATTATTAGAGACCAGAGCAAAAGTGAAACTTTAATTATTAATTACCCAAAAAAAAGTATAACTTTAATTTCATGCTGTCTGGAAAGCATTACATTACAATATTGGATTAATAGATGAGTATCTTGACGAAGTAAAAGGTAAAAAGTAACGCTTTCACTTTCATATAGTTTTGTTCCCCTACCCCACCAACATGTGTCACGTTTTTCTTTGATTCTGTTTCCTTCACAATAATGAACTAATCAATCATGAGGGTGTGCTATAGGTAACAAACATTTTTTTATTGGTAGCATAGAGTAAACAATGATTTTTTTTAATTTCTGAATTGAGAAAAGTAAATACATAATTATAATCGTTAATGAGAAAATTAAAGAAATAAATTTTCATATATTCATAAATTTTTATCCAATTACTTATATTTTATAAAATTTTAAATTCTTAATTTTATTATCAATAATTATAATTCTGTACTTTAATTGTATCCTCCACTTTAGATAGGGGTGACAATTAGATCTATTAATCTTTCATCCATCTAATTCATTCATATCTAAATTCAATCTAATTCATTTAATTATAATAATATATTTAATGTATTTATATTAATTTTAATTAATGGATAATTAATTAACCAAACAAAAAATTTATAGGATATTAAGCTTTTAAAAACTGCCGCATATCAATAGGATCCATTCTATTTCCCCCCCCCCCCCTCAAATACCACTATTGTTCACGTTAATGTCACTTCATCCACTAAACACAAAAATATAGATCTTGGAATATTGTGAAGTTTTTTTTTATTAATTAGAAGATATTTAAACTATATTGCACTATGAAGTGCATAATTGGACTGATTGGATTGGTTGGATTCGAAAAGTAGTGAACCGACCACTTAATCCAGACCAAGGATTTGACCTTTTCTTTTTATCATAATCAAAAGTAAAATCCATTTAATCAGGTCAAGTTGAACTAGGTAAAGACTAATTTTTGTTTTTTAATTGATTTTTTTCGATCGAGCCAGCAAACTAACAATCATATCAATGGCCCGACAATCAAAACGGAATCAACTACCGATTTGATTCTTACATCTATGGTGCCATCTTTCCAATCAAAACTGTTAGTGGGCTCCAGTTAAGTCTTTAAGTCCTAATTTTATCAAGTTTCAAAAAATTTAAATTTCGATCTCAACAAAATCTTATACAAAATGAAACTCAACTTAATTTCTCAATTACATTGTCACTTTATAACCAATATAATCACAGCTTGTAATTAAATTACTGCAAATCATAGTTAATATTTTGGGCTTGAATGCATATGCAAGTATTTAATAATGAAAAAACTATAAAATAATCACATTCTTTTAAAGAAATAGTTAAGTTTCACAATTACACATTTAAGAAACTAAATTACTTTCAATATTTTTAAAAAAATTTATGAACTTTATATTTGTAGGTGTAAGGATTTATAAATTTCGTATATAGAAATTATAAATTTATATTTAATAAAAAATAAAAAGTGCATAAAAAATATTAAATTTTTATAACTTAATTAATGATACACTATATCAGATGTATGCAGTTGGAAAATCATTAAAGATATTGCAAATAGCTTGATAGTTGGCTTTTTTACTACTTCGCTATAAATGGAAGCTAAAATTCTCACATTAGTGTAGTCTATATATAAATTAAATTTTATTTTGATGTAAAATGCACAGTAATTTATGAGAAGTCATGACAATGGATCACGATTTATATCAAATCATTGTCACAGGTTACAACTTTTGTTGTGAATTTTTTTTTAAAATAAAAGCGTGGCCAAAGTTTAGTGCAAAATAAATCAATTGGCGTACGTCACTGTTTATGGTGAAATTTGGCAAATGCAAACTTCACAAACAAACAAATATATTTATCAGTCGAATGTGGGTTGCGACGAGTTACGCGGTAATCTCGTGTGAGAAAAGGTAAAAACTTGGTGTAAAACAAGAAGGATTTAAGTACAAGAACGAAGAACAGCGTAAATGTAAAATGCAGAAAAACAAGTGAAAAGCAATAAACGAGTGCAAGTAAAAGTACAATGAAACGTAAAGAAATTTAAAGGACAAGGCAAAGTAATGTAAGTGCGTAAAGTAAAGGGAAAATAACAATATGACAAGAGAAAGTAAATGAATTTAAAGAACAGACTTGAAGTAAATGAATTCAAAAGGATAAAGTCACGGGAAATAAAAGGAATTGTAAAGAACATTGCATTAATGTAAATTGCTTGAAATGAAAAATGGAAGGCATACTTGGAGTCAAATCGTTAATCTACTCGGGTGAGATGTTAGGATTGTGTATCCAAGATAACTAACCCTTTTTACATCGTAAATTCTAATATTTATAGACAAACTAAGTAAAATAACCGACTCACTAAAACGTAAACACGCATACATGGCGGTTAAGCCACGTATTCGTTGTACAAAATCATCAAAGTCATAAGGAAATTGGGTGCAACTTTTCGGGAGACTATTATTCGACGATCAATCACTGTCTTCTTTGGCGGAAAACTTGTCATCAACGAACAGTGACACCTGCCAAACTCATTATCCGTCGAATAATATTTGCAGCATTTTCCACCAATAAAAATGAATCTTTTCGACATTGACCAATTATCTGACAGACAACATTTGTAATATCATATCCGACGAAAAACTTATCATCCGACAAACAATGCTTGCAATAACTTCAAACCTTGGAGAAATTCTTCAAGTTCACTTATCCGTCGAATTAGAACATTTCTCTATTATTTTCTTCATCAAATAACTTTATTTCTTCCCCCAACAGATGCCCCCCAAAATTTTTCTTTTGACATCGTCAGGAGAAAGATAAATTTTTAAACGCTTCATCTCCTATTGTAATCAAGACTTTCTTTGATTCGATCTACTCGACGATATTATATGTAACTTGCCAAGTATATGAAGAAAATTTGTCTCAATTAGTCCTTATCAATCTTTACTTCACACATCGTCGGCCTATATGGCTTTAAATATTTGCCATTAATAGATTTGATCCTTAAATTTGAATCAATTCCGACGAGTGCATAGGCATTCCCAGAGAAAACTTGAACAACTTTAAAGGGCCCTTCCCATTTGGGGACCACTTTCCATATTCTCGACCGCTTTTATCCAAAGGCAAAATCACCTTCCAAACCAAGTCATTAACCTTAAAAGATTTATACTTAACTCGACTATCTGGCTATCCTCTCTTTCTGTCGAATCAAGTTTTCTAAAGCGATCAATCTCTCATCACTTAATTCATTCAACTCATCAAACATTAATTCCCAATAATGTTCAACTGGCAACTCATCTTGTTTACGAATGCGAAGCGTCCGAGACTAATTTCGGCAGTAACATAGCATCATGACCATATACCAACTTATATGGTGATGTTCCCGTCGACTCTCTAGGTGAATTTCTATATGCCCACAAAATTTGGTTAAGAGTATTATGCCAATTTCTAGGGTCAATTTTCGACCAACATGTTTCTTTATCAAAGCTTATAATTATCTTGTTCATAGCTTCTACTTGGCCATTGGCACGAGCATAATAAGGAGTCGACGTAACCATTTTAATATTCCTAGAATTGGCATACTCAAGAATTTTCTTACCGACAAAAGCTGTTCCTTGAGTCAGTAGTCAAAGTTTGCGGTATACCAAACCGACATACTATATTATTTTCTATAAAATCAATCACATCTTGTTGGGTCACTTCTTTCAAGACTATGGCCTCTACCCATTTACTAAAGTAATCGACTCCAACAAGGATGTACTTGTGTCCCTTCGACGATACAGGATGAATTTGGCCTATCAAATCCATAGCCCATCCTCTAAAAGGCCATGGTTTTATTATGGAATGTAATTCACTAGCAGGAACATTTTGTATATGGCCATGTCTTTGACATTCCTCACAAGACTTAGCAAACATAATACAATCCTTAACTAATGTCGGCCAATAATACCTTTGTCGTCGAAGGACCCACTTCATTTTGTCACCTGCTTGGTGTGCCCCACAAATTCCTTCATGAACTTCTGCCAAGGCCATATAAGCCTCTTCTTCACTCAAACAAGTTTCTAAATTTCCATTAAACCAGACTTTTTGTACAATGCTCCTCCTAGTACCACAAATTTTGATGCTTTGAGCTTAAGCTTCTATCGACATTTTGACTTGGATTGTCCAAATAACTCAGTATTGATTGCCTCCAATCTTTATTTGTCGAAACATCATTTTGTAGTACATCTCTCTCTTCTAATGGGTATAAAAGTTCCATAATCTTCATTAAGTTTGACAAAACCTTAGGTGAAACTTTATACCGGATGCTAGTTATTGCCAATTCATTAGCATCTTCATTCAAATTTCTGAGGATATGTTCAATAATTACTTCGTCAATTTCTTTAATGATTTACTTGCAACAATACAATACTTAGTTAAATTATAGCTAACACACTTGTATTCTTGAGCAACTGCTTGACAACTAATTGTGAATCCCCAAAATGTGCCTTTGTCGTGCTCCCATTTAAACCAAAATTTCTAATCCAGACAATTAAGGCTTCATATTCGACTCTCATTGTTAGAGCAACGTATTTTAATTCAAACATAAATTTGGTTGGAATGCCTTCAGAGAAATTATTAAGACTCCTATTCCAACTCCATTTTTATGCTCTGAAAGTCGAAATACAAACGCCAAGGTTTTAACTCGACATAGTTTGTATTCTCAACATCCAAACATGGGTGGTCCGCCAAGAAATCGACAATCACTTGGCCTTTATGACTTTCATTGGAACATATTGTAAAGAGAATTCCGACAATGCAACAGTCCATTTACCAATACGTCCATTTAACACTGGCTTTGACAACATGTATTTTATTACATCGGTTTTTGACATAACCAACACATTACAAGGCATCATATAATACTTAAGTTTGGTACAAGAGAAATACAATGCTAAACATAGCTTTTCTATTGCACTATATTTTTTCTCAGCATCGTTCAAAACTCTACTTAAATAGTAAACGGCTCTCTCGACATTATTTTCATCATCTTGAGCCAGCATACTTCCTATGGTTTCATCCGAATGAAATATACAACTTCAATGGTCTTCGAGACACTGAGGGTACCATGGATTCGCCAGTATTGCTTTATTTGGTCGAAAGCCTCCTGGTGACTACGATTCCACACAAAATCTTGTTCATTTCTTAGCTTTATCAATGGAGAAAGATTACGGTTCTTCCCGACAAATTGGATATGAATCTCATGAGAAAATTTACTTTGCCCAAGAAAGATTGCAATTCTTTCTTATTTGTTGGTGGTGCTGCCTCCAAAACTGCTTTGGCTTTATTTTTGTCCACTTCGATGCCTTTCTTGTGAACCAAGAAGCCCAAAAATTTGGCCGGTGACACACCAATCCACATTTCTCCGGGTTCATCTTGAGGTTATGCTTTCTCGTTACGTCGAATGCACTCGCCTCAAGTTGACCGGATGATTTTCCTTTGTTTGGATTTTAACAATCACATCATCTATATATACTTCCATAAATTTTCCAATAACATCATGAAAAATTGTGTTCATGGCTCTACGATAGGTGGCCCACTGCATTCTTCAAACCAAAAGGCATGACTACCCATTCATATGTCCGATGGCACCGGGACATACGACGCGGTTTTCGACATCCTCTTGACTATGAAGATTTGGTTATAACTGCATGGCCATCCATGCAAATGAGCAACTCATGTCCGTGATGCGGCATCAACCAACATATCCGCAATTGGCATGGGATACTCATCTTTGGGAGTGGAAGCATTTAAATTTCTAAAATCAATGCATACTCTCATTTTACCATTTTTCTTCAACACAGGAACTACATTAGATAGCCATTCGACATACCTGGTTGTTCTTATGAACTTTGCCTTGAGTAGTCTCTCGACCTCTTCTTTTATCTTCAAGACCACCTCGGTGCAAATCTCCTATTAGCTTGCTTCACTGGCTTGCATCCTTCCTTCAAAGGTAATCTATGTTCGACAAGATCTCTACTCAGCCCAGGCATCTCGTTGTAGTTCCATGCGAAACAATCTTTGTATTCTCTAATTAATTCGACAAGGCAATTGCTCTTTAAAATTCCTTTGGCGAAATGAACTTACAAAAATGGGCCTTTTCTCTCTGTTTCGTACCCAAGTTTACTTCCTCCAAAGGGTCTTCAATTTCCACATTTTGTCTTTCATCAAAACTTCTTTCAAAACCTAACGGACTATCATCAATTGTACAATCCACAATACACCTTCATTGGTGTATATTGCCCTATCGGCCAAATAAGCGACAGTCGATCCATGTGACTTTCAACACTCATGACTAGTGTTTGGCCGATCTGTTTGCCTTATTCACTAGTGGGATCCCAAAGCGATCCATTAAGCATGCCTCGAGTGCTTCTTTATCAACCACTCCATCTTTTTGCCGATCGGCTTCACATTTGGAGCATAAATCTTAAAATCAACATGCAATTGTTGCGGTGTAGCGAGCTATCATCCGCCTCAATAATCTCCACTTGATTATTTTCATCCCACAAAATGAGTTTTTGGTGAACTGTTGAAGGTATAGCACCAACCGAGCGTGTATCCAATCTCTTCCCAACGAGAAGGTTGTAAGCTGGACTTGTTCGAATAACCACAAACAACGTTGTCCTAGCAACGGATCCAACTTGTACATTTAACATCACCACTCATTTCGGATGGAGAGGTCTTTCCACTAAAATCGAGTGACAACCATGTTAGTTGTCATTAGATCGATTCATTTTCACCAGAGCCTTTTCAACATTGCTCTAGGTATCAGGTTAATTGCTGCACCTCCATCCACTAACACTCTATTTGTCGGTTTTCCTTCCAACAAAGCTTTAATGTGAAGTGGTCGAAGATGAGCTCTGTTCCTCTGACGGCCTTTCAAACTGTGCTGGGTTGTCGAATACAGACACCAAATTGTCTTGGAGAAAACACCAATTATCCCAAGGATCCTCCAAGTCATCCTCAATTGGCTCGTCATATTCAACCTCATAGTAACCTTCAAACTCAGTTGGTAACACTGAGATCAAATTCACGTTCATTGACTTCAAAAATTCTTCCTCGTCGAATAACTCTGCATCCATGGGCCTTCCTATCCTGAAATATTCTTTGTCGATTGTGCTCGTCGAGGAGATAGTGCTATCCATAGCCTTTATTATTTCATCAAGATCTCTGCTAAAGTCGACATCCATATCAAACTGCTCAGAGTCACCGAGGCCAAGCAAATCATCAGGGTCTTTTAAGGCCTCAATGACCTCATCAGCAGTTAGATGATCATCACCTACCAAGCAATTAGGCTCTGTCAACTTTCTTCCCTCTTTGATCATACTGTGGATCTTCTGTTTCCACTCAGCATCCTGGTTAGGATCCTTTAGGACCCTTATCACCTGTTCCTTTGACCAATCTTCGAGATCTCCAAAAGTAATGATTCACCTTCATGACCCTTAACTTTCTTTATTTTCTCTATCATCCGCTCGACCATCACCGGTCCTTCTCTCTATTTTTGTTGTGCTTCTTTTTTCATTGCAACTAGTCCCGTGTGCCATTGTCGTCCAATTTTATGCGAACCATGGCCATGAACCTGTTTTCCTTTCTTAATCTCTTCCAACTTCTTTTGTCGGATGCAATTATCCTCCTCCAATTTTAACGGTACTCTTGCCGACGCATCCACAACTGGCCCGATATCTTTTGATCGAGCCCTTTTGTAATGACACTTTTCCGCTTCCCATCACCTCTACCTCTACTCGGAGATGGCTTAATCCCGACGATGAAGCATCCTTTCTCGTCAATTGTTCCTTTACCTCCAAACCTCACCATTTCCTTCCTCTTTTGAGCCTGTCTCGGCCTTTGTAACCTCCCTCTTTTTACTTTTTGACATTGGTTGAGGTTACGAGGGTCCGGTATCATCCTGTTGACAACCCACATACCTCGGGTTGATTTTGCCATGTTTATAATCTTCGTTCGAGAATGGTTGGTTATTATGAAACCAATACCTCTTGCGATCACCCTTCGTCGAAGCTACAGGTGAACACCATTCGCGGAATTTCTTACCCACGTCGACTGCAACGTTTTGCAGGTGGTACTCGTGTCTTCGTTGGCTGACCCAGCGATCTTTTGGGGGAACGCATTGCTTCCCTACCTTGATTCACCAGGCCTTTCAACCAACCAACCATTCTTATTAGGCCTAGGTGTATAACCAGGCCTTGGTCTTGGTGTATAGAATGGTCGACGAGGCTTCCAAGCTTTTCTGTCGAAGAGCTTCTTTTCATCTGGAAAGCTTCCTTGTCGAATCTCATCCTTTTCCTTTGCAGCAAGCTCATCATAAACTGCATTACATCTTGGGCATAACCTCACCTTACCGCTTTCCTTCTTTCTTTTAAGAAATGCATCCAGAGATTCCCCTGGCTTAGGGTAAGTGTCTAATGCATCTTCCATATCAACATCAGAATCTTGAATTTTTTCTATGTTAACCATTCCTATACTCATAGGAGTTTGCTCAACATAAGTGATACTCAGACTGGAATGGATCCGTGTCAACTTTCATATCTGCTTTTGGTTTATCGACAAATTTCAAACGGCCATCCATCAACGCTTTCAATCAAGTCCACGAACGAATACACTCATTAGTAACATGACCGAAATTATTATGAAACTTACAATATTTTCGGTCATTTATCTCATCGAACTTCAAGAGCCTATGACCATCCGACAATTTAACTTGTTTATCTTTTAATAATAAGTCAAATATTACAGTCGGTTTTAGTTACGCGTCGAATGTATACGTTTTCTTATTAGAATAACCCATTTTCTCCTTATTTCGCATAGGCCGCAAAGCCTGGCAAACATAAGGTGGACCTTTTGAAGCTCAAAGAATGTTAACTTCAAATTCATCATCAACTGCCTCCAATTTCATTTGTCGACTCTTCCAATCCGACAAACGCTACTTTCTCCCTTTTTAGGAACCTTTTACATGTTTTGTATTTTTCGACTTTTAGTTGTTCTATTTGCCTAACCTTTTCTCCTAGTTGGGCAAGATCAACTAAGTGTTGGTTCACTAATTTCTTTCTTATGTAATAATCCAAACCTCCTGAAGCAATTTTCACTATTTCTGCCTCGGGTATGGGAGTAAAACACCTACTCCTCATTTGTCGAAACCTAGCCAAGTAATCATCCACAGGCTCGTTATACATTCTTTTGACATTAAAGAAGTGCATAAGTCCCACTCTTAAGTCTCCCCTAAGAATTGATCATGGAAACTCCTCTCTAATTGGGTCCAAGAATGGACTGAGTTTGGCCTTAGTGTTGAGAACCAAGAAAATGCATTCTTTGTAAGAGAACTAGGAAAAAATCTCATTTTAAGGCCTTCTACGGTGGCTAACTCTCCCATTTCTATGGTAAATCGAGCAATGTGTTCGACAGATTCTCCACTTTCTCCGGAAAACTTAGAAAGTTTAGGAATCTTAGTTCCCCTTGGCAATTACTGCCTGTTGGACCCCAATCGGGAAAATTTGAAACAAAATAGGGTTGGTTGGCATAGCCAACATTAAACCCAAAGCGATTTAACACTTGTTCTACTACCTGGTTAACATTTTGTTCGACCACTGTTGCCCCCAAGGTTTCGGCCGATTTAAGTAATCTCATGGCTAAATCGTTTCTTGCCATTTGATCTTCATCTCCTCGACGGAGTATATGGACATTGCCATGTTCCAAGCGTGGTTGTTCGCTCGACCTATTTGACCAGGATCTTGGTTATTTTGTTCGACGTTGACTTAGGGTACATTTGCTTGGGTAGTATCATTGGTAGTATCATCTATCCCTATGGCTTGATTCAATCTTGCCATTTGTCCGCCAATGCATTACAAGTATTATTAGTCATCTCCATGATTGGTGTAATTCTGCACCCATTTCTTGAGTGAACATGTGTACCATTTCATGGTTGCTCTCATCCATTTGTTGTCGAAAAACTGGCCAAAGAGTTTACAATGGGCTCCGATTATACTGAGGATATCCCTCGACATATTTGGGAATCTTGGCCCCCAAATTCATCCTTTCCTCGTCTAAAAGGAGTAGGATTACTAGAGCACGCAACTCCTATTCCTTGGCCATTAAATCCGACCAAAGGTAGGCGGTTTGTGGTCGACTCATAGAAGTCGCAGTTTGGCCTATGGTGCAGAGCCAAAGTGCTGCCTATTCCCTATCCGTGCCATTACGAGAGGCACATAATTGGGTGGCAAACCATATTGCGGTGCAAACCTTGAGTTTGAATTTATTATACTTTGATTGCTTGGTTGACTCGGCGATGGCCGAGTCGTTGCGAGTATTATTTGTTCCAACACCGGATTACTCAGAAGAGTACCCGATTGCTGCACTTCGTCGATTACGAGGCACGAACTAACAGGTTGAAGGTGGCCGCGGTGACGTCGGCCCACGGAGTGCATTCGACACTTGATTTTGTGTATTACTCATGGTGCTCAGGTATTCTGAGAAGAGGAAGAATGAACAAACCTTCCGCTTCTTAAACGCATATAATGAACCTCTTGTGAGAACAAGGTCCGTGACCCTACGAGTTACTCTAAACTCGTCCCACTGGGCGTGCCAATTTGTTTATGGTGAAATTTGGCAAATGCAAACTTCACAAACAAACAAATATATTTATCAGTCGAATGTGGGTTGCGACGAGTTACGCGGTAATCTCGTGTGAGAAAAGGTAAAAACTTGGTGTAAAACAAGAAGGATTTAAGTACAAGAACGAAGAACAGCGTAAATGTAAAATGCAGAAAAACAAGTGAAAAGCAATAAACGAGTGCAAGTAAAAGTACAATGAAACGTAAAGAAATTTAAAGGACAAGGCAAAGTAATGTAAATTGCAGAAAGTAAAGGAAAATAACAGCGTGACAAGAGAAAGTAAATGAATTTAAAGAACAGGACTTGAAGTAAATGAATTCAAAAGGATAAAGTGCAGGAAATAAAAGGAATTGTAAAAGAACATTGCATTAATGTAAATTGCTTGAAATGAAAATGGAAGGCATACTTGGAGTCAAATCCGTTAATCTACTCGGGTGAGATGTTAGGATTGTGTATCCAGTAACCAACCCTTTTTACATCGTAAATTCTAATATTTATAGACAAACTAAGTAAAATAACCGACTCCTAAAACGTAAACACGTATACATGGCAGTTAAGCCACGTATTCGTTGTACAAAACTGTCAAAGTCATAAGGAAATTGGGTGCAACTTTTCGACGGAGACTATTATTCGACGATCAATCACTGTCTTCTTTGACGAAAACTTGTCATCCGACGAACAACACCTGCAAACTCATTATCCGTCGAATAATATTTGCAGCATTTTCCACCAATAAAAATGAATCTTTTCGACATTGACCAATTATCTGACAGACAACATTTGTAATATCATATCCGACGAAAAACTTATCATCCGACGAACAATGCTTGCAATAACTTCAAACCTTGGAGAAATTCTTCAAGTTCACTTATCCGTCGAATTAGAACATTTCTCTATTATTTTCTTCATCAAATAACTTTATTTCTTCCCCCAACAGTCACTTAATTTTTTTTTTTCAAAAAAAGAGTTGAGTTCTATTGAAGTTATGGCCATAGCCCACGACTCACTCACCATGCATGACAAGAAGTGGACGAAGCAGGACCAAGATGAGCTGTGTTGCAGGCACCATGTGAAGTCTGCAGCAAGCGATCGAGGAACGGGTTGAATGGGACTGAATGCACCATCAAATCCTCCTGCAATGGCTAGATGCATCAATGGGTCTTGTAGCATGCAGGTAGGGGTTGCAGGCCATGCTACCATTCAACGCTGCAATGAAATGTTGCAGCACGAGCTCCACAAGATGCACCACGAGTTGTAGCAGTAGCTCCATCAACCAATGAATCAGAATGTCAAGTCTGAGTGCTGTTGCAAGTGCTGCAAGAGGACGCTGCATGGCTAGAATGCACCTAAAGCATATAGGTGGATGCATACTCCATAAATTTTACCTCAAATTACGAGTTTTTAACTTATTTTTAAAAGGTCCTTATATGCATTGGCTGTTAAACGGGTTGGTCCGGTCCGTTCGACGGGCCACAGCTTAAGTATAAGTTGGGTCAAAATTGTTTGTGTTTAAATAGATTGTAAACTAACTCGCCCAACTTGCTTCGTATCAACTCGCGAGTCTAAACAGGTCGGTTTGTCAAACTTTATTTTTTACTTGTAATTTTTTAAATAAATTTAAATTTAATAATCTAAAACCAAATATTACATTACATAGACATAGTATTAAATATTTTAATTTTATTTAAAGAGTTAAAGGAGAATTGAAACAAATAAATAACATAAATTTATAGAGTTTAATAAATGTGTTTGTATGTGGGTTGTGCTACTATTATCTTATATAGTACATATATTTTTGTACTTTTGTTTGAGAAAATAGTATTTAATTAACTTTAAAATTTTTAATTGATTTTTTTGTACAAATAATGTGAAACTTAAAAAAAATAGAATAAAATAATGCGGGCAGTCCAGTTGCCCTATAGATTGGCCCGTTTAACTTGTAGGTTAAATGGGTTGATCCAAATTTACCCGCGTTTTTACGGGTCATTAATTTTAAAGCACAACTCATATAATTTATGTGGATAAATAGGCTAGACTGACGAGTTTGACTCATTTTAACGACCTACTTATATATATATATATATATATATATATTTCTATTTTAGTCCTCCTTTCATGACGGGATTATGAAATAAAAAGCCTGTCATGAATTTTTTTATTTTAATTGATTTTTTATGAAAATTAAATTTATTTTTAAATTTTTCATTAAATAGTTTTCTTAAATGAGTGAAATTTTGTTTTTTTATTTCTTAATAAAATGTTTTTTTTATTTTTAATACAATTATTATTTTTAATAAAATTTAAATTCATTTTTACCTTCAGTTTTTTTATGTTTATATTTTCCCTTTGAATTAGTATTATTTTTAATCACATGACAATTAATACTTACTTATTTACATTTTTAAACGTAAATGAATTTTTTTAATTATTTTTTTTATCATGGCCGGATTAGGAATCCTGTGTTTTTTTTTTTTCTGTTCATGATCTTGTAAACCTTACTCCTTGTGTTAGTAAAGTGCTTTTTTGTTGGGTTTGGGTTTGATTTTGGTATCTCTTCTATGGTGAAATAGTCATGAAAGACTTGAATGGTAACTCCAGACAGCCACTTCTCACACTCAGGGCCAGAGATGAACCTTATGAAAACCCTCTCACATCATCAACCTCACCCTCACGACTCCCATCCAATTCTCAACCCAGCACCCATTGTTGTTTTTAGCGCCCCCTGACATTGCCGGCCATGTCAGCACCATCGACCTCGCCGCCGTTTCTGTGGAGAACTTCATCATCGTCTGCTTCTGCTTCAGTGTCATGGTAAAAACCTACATCTACTCTTTATCATTATCACTTGGAACCAATCTAGAAGTGATTTGTTTCTTCTTTTTTTCTCCATTCAAAGTGATGACTGATGAGATGACTCTCACTTGAATTTGAATAGCTTGGGATGGGAAATGCGCTGGAGACGTACACTCATGTTTAACTAGCATGTCTGAAGGATGAGGATTGGGGCCAGACAAGTTCGTGTCATTGAGCTTGAACATCTCCACCCCATTGAGTATGTCATCATAGAATAGAACTCTGGCTTTGTATCAGGTGCTGGGGTGCAAAGCAAGCCAAAGCTGCTCATCACCTAGCCCATCTTGGACATATCGCATAGGACTTCAACACAAATCTCCACCTCAAGAAAATAATACATAATCTGTTGAACCGATTTTAAGTTTAAATATTAACTGTTGGATCCATTGTTTGATCATATTATTAGTAATTAATACCCCCACATTCTATAGTGTATCCATGCACCGATTTTTTTTTTGGTGCATTGTAGATGTTACCCGCTGCATGTATGTCAAAGAACCAAAACAGCTCTACTGCATATATTTCACTTAAAGTTGTGATTTATGATTACGACTTATATGCACATAGTTTGAAAAAAAAGTAAGTTAATGATAAGTCATGATTCATAATTATGACTTATTTATTTATTGATAATTTTGTCATGATTTATTTAAAATCATTGTAAATGTTATATCATTTTAGGAATTTGAGAGGTGCACTAAATAAGATAATTTTGATTTCCAAACTGGTAAAAAAGCATCGTAGTCTTGTCAGATGTAGAATTTTCCTAGGCTTTATCAAATTGACGGTAGCAGTTTGTGATGATTGGGTTAGAAATTTTGGGCTTTGGAGTTCTTGCTGCCAATATGACAGCTGACATAATGGCTATGATCATGTTCTCTTGACTGCTTCTTCAGTTGTTTCCAAGACTTGAATAAAATGTCGGTTGAGTATGATTCTCGAGAGGCTGTTGTACTCCACTGTAACACTAATAATACTTGTCCTCTTATTTTTATCATTTTCGGTTGCCTTTTGTACGGACAATGTCTCCAATGTGTCATACGCCATCCTTCATCGCTTATCATTCAAGACATCGTTTTACTTTGAGTGTGGTGCATTTTATAATCAACCCACTGGTGCACTCGTGAAAATGGTTGCAAAATGCAAATCGAGGTGCCACTTGTACTTGAATCCACTTCGAAAGTTACAAACTGCATGCTTACAGAATAGGGTAAGGTGCGACCATTTTTAGTTCCCTCTTGTCTCTGGCAGCCCTCTATTTATTTGTTTCCATTGTATATAAAAAAATAAAATAGACACGTGATAAGTGACATTACTTCCTATGAGACAGATTATTAAAAAAAAAACCATGTTTGGGACAGAATGTATGAAGATAAAAAGAAAAAGAAGAAAATAAAAACAATGTATAGAAAAAGAAAAAGAAAGAAAAGGAAGAAAATAAAAGGAAAAAGGAGAGAAAAATGATTTATTTTTTTCGCACTATGTGAGTAATACACTTGTTTTTTATTATTAAAGTGCGAGATCACTAATAAAGAATCTAATGAAGGTATTTTATATATAGATATATATTGAGAATTGGATCCTCTATAGTTCTATCTGAGATCAATGATTTCAACAGACACGACTGATCGACAGATAGCACATACGAAGAAGATATGTTGCATTCCATCAACAGCACAGTAAAATTAATTTATACATTGTGTTAAAACTTAAAAGTATTGACTATATTTACTCGGTCTAAAGCCACTTAGCGTCGAAAATCAACAACAATCCCGCAAAATTTTAATTTACATGACATACAAAGGATTTAAACATTCTACTCTCACAAGAAAAACTTTGGAACCTAGAAATGAACAATGCATAAAAAAAAAAAATTACAGATCTACAAGGTCTTCCTTCCTAGTCATGCCTTCAAATATTCAGTCAGAGGGAAAACTCAATTCTACTAAATCGGCCATTGAATAGCCTCCCCATAATTTTGTATAGACCAAATTGTTCAACTGTCTTTTGACACCACCAAATCGAATCAACATGAGTGTCAGTGCCCTAACCATGAAACAGGTGAATGTAGACTCCACCAAGCTTTGGAGGGATTTCTAGATCACAAGCCCACTTCTGTTATGCCCACAAGGAACTCAGTTTGGCTGCAAGTTTGGCACTCTTGTAGTCCTCCCTAAGTTGAATAAATCTGGTGCATAGCAGAGAAATATTTTTTTACCAAACATGAGCTCCAACAGTTTTTTTTTTTGTTGAAAGAGAAAAAATGAGAGAGAGGGGGGGGGGGGGATTGAGCTCTATCAAAGACCAAAATTTCAGTAAACCCATTTAGAGCAAGGTCTTCTTTAATGGTTTCTCCAAAAGTTTTCTTAGGTTTTCCTCTAACCTTTTTAATCGGAATATCTTTCATCTGATCCACTTATCTCCCTGGAGCCTCTATTGGTATTGTTCTCACATGACCAAACTACCTTAGGCTAACATAAATAGTATAATGAAAACCCTATGGAACTTAAGAGGTATTGGGAAAGAACCTTTTCTTATATACATATACCATTTGTGGGCAGTTTATAATAATAGTAATAAAAACAGCATACCATAAATAATAGAATTAATAGGTCCAATGTAATTATAGAATTAATAGTAATAAAAACAGCATACCATAAATAATAGAATTAATAGGTCCAATGTAATTATACCTTTGTGCATCTTTCCGAATGCTAGGTGTACCCTCAAACAAAGTTGAAAGGCTCTCAGGAGCAACAATAAAGACATTGGCCATTCTACAGAAAATTTTCAGAAATTAGTTTGTAAAAATTGGGGGGCAGGGGCAGAAATTTGAAAAATTTTGCATGTGTTGCGCAACTTACATGCCCAACAATTCAAATTTCTCATCAACAGAAGGAGCATTGAAACTACGCACAAATTCTCCATATTCAGTAATGTCCCGCTTCAGTCGCAATCCCCCACTGCAAATCGACTCATGAGCAAACGACAATCAGAAGGATGCTACACAACTTGTTAGTGCCAAATATAAAAATCATAAAGCACTGAATTGAGAAATCGAAGACAAGAACACTTCCCTGTACAACACACAATAAATGCGGATAGATAAAATAATTAAGCCATTATAATACATAAGGTAGAAGAAACACCCTCTTTCATAGAGGAAGAGAAATTTGTGATTAGCATGTGAACAAATTTTTCCAAGTCAAAGCACTATGCCAATTGCAACAAGCTAGACAGATCAAGGAATGCAAGACTCAGGCCAATTACCTTGGATTAAAAGTAAACTTCTGCCAATGGTTTAGCAGCACCTTGTGCAAGCGATTCCCCTAAAATGACAAAATCTACCATGTTATCAATGAAATTAGGACAAAGATACAGAACTATTATGTAATATTCCCCATACCCTGTAAAATGAAGATATGTACAATATAAACAGCTTACTGCAAGTAACCCATGTAACAAAACTAACATGGCACATCATGATGACTATTTAGCACAAGTCAAATCAATTGATGCAAGTGAGACATGCGTAGTAGAACTAATGTGCTGTTAGCTTAATCAAAATGCTGTGTCTGTTTAATGCTGAGTCAATTTTCTCTTTATATTTTCTTGCAATATCTTTGCATCTCTTGTTCTTACTTCCTCAATCAAATATCCCAAATTTAAGATCTTGAGGCTTCTTTATTTAAAAAAAGTCCATTGAGAGTTGGAGGCAGAGTCCAGACAGTACTTCAAACAACATTAGGCAGAAAAAGAAGAGTAGCAAGTAGCAACCCCCAACCCAACCCCTATAATAATTAATGGACTGAACAGGCTCTGAAATTTGAATCATAAAATATAAGTTGATGGTATGAAGTATAATGTTGAAAACATTAAATAGTTTCAGGCAGAGCTGAATGACTCTCAATTGGGAGGGTAAACAAGAAAGTTATACAGGGTTGAAAAATAGTAACAATGACAGAAGAAAAAAGAAGACAACTTCCTAGTACATTAGATTCAGAGAAAGTGGTGAGTCATCAAATTTCAGGTGGGTTACCTAATAAGGGGCATAGATATTGGAATTAAAATTGGAGAAACACTTTTTAGCCCGACTTATGAATACCGGATAGATCCCGGATGATATGGAAACTGTTGACATCCTACCTGCTAACCTTCTAATTTTTTTATGTTTTTCTATTCTTCTTAAAACAAAAAGAATCCTCACCGGTAAGTGGAGTTGGGCTACACTATCCGGGCTATGTAAGCCGGGACTTGTAGCAGTACTCTTAAAATTGGCCTACTTAATGAAGGTCAGACCATATAAAATATCAATTCAAAATATATCACAAGAAGCAAAATCACTTTTAAAGTTGCATTAAGTAAGCAAAGTTAGCCAATCTCTTTGCATGTCTGGCAAAGCAAACCTTCTGAAAAAACCATTAGCTGACCACTCTTCTATTAATGGTACCTTTTGCACACTATCTATTAGGTCAAAAACTCTTTCTTTTGTTGTTGGTATTTTGTAGCCAATTTCAAGCCAACAAAAAATAAGCAAAATCACTCTAGTGCTTCTAAATTGCATTCTGGCACGTCATTCCATGTGATCCCTTAACCATTGAAATTGGCCATCCCTGGTATTTTTGACATAATTATCCTCCACCACCTTTCTCCATAAAGCTTCTTTTCTTTGTAAACTATTTATAACCATCTGTCCAGAAGGGATATTTAATTCTCTTGAAGTTTCTCACCATCACCCCCTTCTGGCAAGTTAATGTTCCTTTTCATTGTATGATTCCTTAGTCATGATATGGTGTAGATAACTCTTGTTTGATTGTTTATACACTACCACCACCTGTTCAACTTTTTTGGTGAATAAATCCACATATTTCAAATTTTTCATGACATACATCAAACTTATCTAGTTGGTCCATACTCTGTGCATTAACTAATCATTTCTTAATAAATGAAAGAATAATAATTGAATAAAAGCACCTATGATATGAGAAACTAAAGTGTTCAGGGAGAGTACTTATAGCATTATATGATAAATACAGAATAAGCCTTTGAGGATTCAAGATTTCAAATCAACAATTAGCTTGAATACAACGAAGAGTCATGTAGTAACACTAATTCTAAGAAAAATATATCACAATGTACTAAGAGGAAAATTTTCACACCATCAAAAACCAAAAGCCAATCCATGTCACTCACACCAAATTAGCCACCCAAGACAGAATGGGTTGAAATTACAGTGGACGATAGTTGGATCTTCCTTAGACACAACAAATGAATCATCTTAGTTACAACCCCTCTCCATCAGTAAAACATTGACTAGTAACCAATGTTAAGAAAACCGGATCGGACCGGCCGGTCCGGTCCACCCCAAAAAGCCGCCTAGCTTGAAAACCGGTGAACCGGTCGACCCGGACCGGTCCAATTAGGTTCAACCGGTCCTTTTTTAAATAAAAAAAAAATTTACTAATTCAAATGATGTCATTTTGATCTAAAAAATTAATGTAAGCCAATCTAAAAACTTATTTTTATATGAAATACTTAAACTTAGATTGTATAGAAGCTTGGAAACTGAATGTATAATTGATTGTATATCTCTTTGAACTGAAATTGGAATTTTTTTAAACAAACATAGGCTATAATACTGTAATTGAATGCTTTGGACTCTCAAAAAATAAATTGTAAACTATTTTTTATCATTTGTGTTGTTTTTTATGATTTTTAATTTGTTTAATTAGTATATAATATATATATTTAAATATATTTAAATTATTTAATTATACTCCGTTTCGACCACGGTTCAACCATTGAACCTTGAATCAGTTCCCTGACCAGTTCGATCACCGGTTCGGTTTTCAGAACCTTGCTAGTAACAGAAACATCCAAAACAAGTAAGTAATCAAAAGAACCCCCTTTCCCCATAAAAAATGACAAACTCATAAGGATTCTCCCTCCATTAATAATGCTATATACAGTCTGCCATCTACAAAAAAGCAACTTTCAACCAATGATACTTTGTTATAAGATCCAAGAACCTTATGAAAAGATCCTCCACATATTTGTTTTTGTACAAACAGCCAACGTATTTCATTCAATAGAAGACATCAAATAAATATATGTGTGTGTGTGTTGTGTGCATGTGCGAGCTAATTCAAGGATCAGAGATAAAATATCATACCAACTCAGTTAAGAATGCTTGTTTGTTAAGACCTTCTAGAGCAGTGAATGCAGACTCCAGCACACGAGAAAGATATGCCACAACCCTGACAGAAAACCAAATATCCTTGTTAGGAATAAGAAGATCAAGAAATAAAAAATAAAAAGGATACTGTTGATATCACTCTAAAACATCATTTGATATGGAATCCCAAGTCACATACGGTACATAAGATTCAAATTTGGTCTCTTCTCTTCTAAATAACATTGAGATCTGTACCCTTGATAATCTCTATTGCATTGCTTTGAAAACCAGACCAGTGAAGGAAAACCAGGAACCGGTCCTTTAGTCAGTTTGGTCAACACTCAAAAACCGGAAGTTTAGAAACCAGTGAACTGGTGTTGAACCGGTTCAGCTTATTAGGGGTTTTTTTTTTAGCCTGTTTTGACGGAGATCTTGGGATCAGCTGATGCACATGATGTCAATGACATATATGATTTATGAATGTCTTTTGACTCCCTTTTTCCTTTTCCTAATTGATGAATGTTATTATCTTGATTCTTGACTCAGATTTTTAATATTGTTGGACGCTTTATCATTTTATGTTTGTATTGTTGTGTACTTCTGTAATGTGTTGACTTATTATATGTGTCATGAAACAATGTGATCATGTTAGAGATATATTTCAATGTTTTTGTCCATGATTTTACTTATATACTTAACATAAATATGTTATATTTTTTACATATTGTCATATATTTATAGATTATACATATATGTACAAAACCCCGGTTCAACTCCAGTTGGACCTCAAAGCCTTGAACCCTCTCCCCTTACCTGTTCAAGGACTGGTCCAGTTTCCAGAATATGGGTATACAGAAATATGTATTAAGAATAAAATCATAAAATTTCAAATGTGTGGGAAAGTAAAAATATTTGAGTTCACATCCATGCAGAGATATAAATTACAGAAAATATCAATATTGTTAATACTAATACTAGTTTCAGTTCTTCAATTTATATCCACCTTGTGCAGGCATTGGTTGCCCGGTGGTCAGGAGCAATTCCATCGTCGGGCGATCCATAATCTGTAGCCTTTTGCTCAGCTGAAAGCAATCGCTCCACCTGCACAGGAGTTTAAAGTGAATATATAGGATTTTAGGATTAGGATTCAAACTTTATAGCAAAAAGAACATGGGGAATATCCAGATTCTAAAACAACCCATTTGTGATTACATGGATAATTATGCAGACGCAGAGTTACAGTGTATCAGTAGCTTGGATATAAAATATATCTGATGCCACATGAAGGAAGTTTTAGGATAGGCAGTTAAACACTGGCTATCACACACCATATTATAGACACAACTGACCTCAGCCATCACAGTTTCAATGCACTGTTGTAATCCTCTGTAAGCAGCAGCCTCTGCACTGGACATTGCTGTTGCCATTTCTTCACATGAAGCAGCATGTGCACCATCCACAGGGAGCAACAGCCGAGATATAGAATTTGCAAAGTACTGTAGAGAAGTATTCATATTAGCTCTGGGGTTTTCATTATTATTTACAAAAAACTTAATAAAAGATCAAGGTTCCCCATTGTACTTGTTGAATAATAGCTACACTGCTTCCAGAACGTTGTACAGCAACCATGAAAGATTTAAAACTGCTTTCACCAGCAGCAGCGGCGGCCTCTGCCTGCAAATAAATCTTTAATATGTTCAGTTAAATGTGCTCATATTTTATACTATATCATTAAAAGCAAATAATTTAAACATAAGCACGCAAAAAGTTCCATGTATTTACAGCAGATGCAGCTGCAGCAGCCACTCTACGGCTAATAACACTGGAACCCAGCACAAATCTTTCCCTCAAATTAGCTGCTTCAGTCAGGCTGTCTCTAGCCCGTTCAAGCCCATCTGCTATATATTGACTGACCTGTAAAAAACATAATGAACAACCCAGAACACTGAGCTCCAGTACACAAAATGTATTAAATACCTGAATGTTGACAAATTAACTTACTTGGTCTAGTAGGCAAGTAAATACTGCTTTTACATGGGTTGCAAGTGTAGCGGGCTGTAAAAGGACAAAAGTTTCAATAGTGCATACCAAGGATTAAAATATTAAATTAAAATCAAAGTATGGCATCTTGACTAGCTAAAAAATGGTAAGTGCTAGAGACACATCGGAAATATCATGGAAATGATGACCTAGTTTAGAAACATTTTGACAATACTATAATACCAAAAAAAACAAAATCACTATTAGTATATGTAAACACAAATATTGCCAGAAAACTAGTAGTGGTGTGATATATGGATGAATTATACTAACCACAAAAAGATATGAATCCACATATATAGAGACACACATAAGAGTATACAGAGGCTGAGGATCTATATCAATCTTAATACATTAATACTTCTCACTTCTCGCACAAGGAAGTGAATGAAACACAACATTAAGCCTTATAATACATACCACTAGAAGAACAATTGCCCGAATATCATGTTGGTTCACCAATGGCAAATATATAATATAAGGACCTGAAAATCCTAAGAAGGCTATATATCTCAAGCTTAGTTCAACTATATTACATATTTTAGTACTTTAACTAATCAAGCATTGTACTCATCAATTTAAAGAAAACTTTGCTTCAGCTTGAAATTTTTCTATTCACCTTACAGGTTCACATAAACAGATGATGCCTCAGACCCATTTCCAGTAAAGCATCCAAATTGGTAATTTCAAACTCATTTGACTTTGTTGAAAACAGAATATTATGTTAGATAATGAGTGTGTTTAAGATAATATATATTATCTTATGTAAATTATCTATATATACATTCTTCAGCTGAGTGAAGAAACTCAAGCATTCAATTCATAATTCTTATTCTTAAATTCTTCAACATGGTATCAAGAGCCTCCATCAACTCTTGAATTTTTTTTTCTCCAAGGTCTCTCTCTTGGTCGGCGAGAGACCTCATCCCAAGTCACTCACTCACTTGCAGAGTCAGCATCACAGAGTCACCCATTCTGGTTCCCAAAACACCACAGCCCCTCAAGCACTAAAACACCACAGCCCCTTCACGCACTAAGTGTCAGACCATATACCCACTATACACCACCACCGGAAACCATCTCAGAAGCGTCCGACAGGCCACCCACCCAGGAGCCGTCATGGGAAACCGCTCACGCTCTGCTTTGCACAACATCACGGCCCCGAACCATATACCCACCATACCACCGACACAGAAACCATCCCGGAAGCCTCAGGCCACCCACCGGAACCCCGTCGCCAGGAAACCGCGCCATGCGCCTCCACGCGCCCTTTCTCTGTCATGCGCGTGAGATCCACGCGCCACGCGCACCACTTTCCGGTAGCGTGAGGCACACGCGCGCCTTTCTTAGGAAAATTTTTCCGACGGACCCGGATCTAGTCACAATCACTTTGTTCACTACTTTGAAGTGGCTTTGTCTTTTTAAAGTTACGTCGATTATTCTCAAAAAAAAAAAAAAAAAGAAGAAAATGGCCTCCAATTCTCAAAGAAATGATGGCCCTGCCTTCTCTTTCTCTGGCACACCAACCATTACTTCAGAAAAATTGAGTGCCAAAATTATTTAGCATGATGCACTCTGTAGAACTTTGGTTTCTTGGTCAAGGATTCCATGAACATCTCGAAAAAGCCTCAGATGATATTTGAGAAGACAAGCGCGACCAATGGAAGAAGCTTGATTATCAAGCGTGTGCTCTCTTGTGGCAATCTGTTGAACCAACCATATTGACAAACTTGAGAACTTTCAAAACTTGTCACACCTTCGGAAAAAGGTTCAAAATGTCTTTGCAAATGACATTCAACAAATGTATGATCTTTGCACACAAATTAGCCACTCTCAAACAAGATGATCATAACATGGTTGCATATGTCTCAAAGCCCAATGCGGTGGAGGAGTTAAAATTATCTTTGGAAGCCGGAGTAAGCTCGAAGACATAAAGAAGAAACTTGATAATCTATATATGGTGTTGATTCTCACGAGGAATGCATCGATTTTGATCATGTTCAGCGATCAAGTCTTAAGCTGGTCAAGAAGTTCCTTCATTAGAGAATTTAATCACTCGACTAGGGTCCCTTCATCTATAGGAGCAATTCGAGTTAACACTATTGAAACTTACGCCATGATTTCTAGTCGAGGAGGACGAGGAGGTCGTGGAAACCGAGGAGGCGGAGGTGGGAGAGGAGAGCCGATCCTCAATGTTCTTATTGCAAAGAATGGGTCACACACAAGACACTTGCTATTCTATTCCTCAGTTCCGGAAAATTTGTGAATATTTCCAAGTCTGAAACATCTGAGATGAAGTTTTAAATAGGAATATCAAGAATATCTCAGGCTAAAACCAAAGGAACCTCGGATCTCTTCATCTATAGGTGCTCATAACTCTGCTGCTTGCATTTCTCAATACAGTAATGATCAAAATCCATGGATAATTGATTAGGTGCCTCGATCACATTCTTTGGTAATAGTTCTTTATTTTCATCCATCTCCTCTCCAAATATTCCTCATTTCATTACTCTAGCTGATGGCTCTCAGGTTCTGACAAAGGAATCGGTCATGTCTCACCCACGTCTTCTTTGTCTTTATCCTCTGTTTTGTTTATCCCCAATTGTCCTTTCAATTTAATTTCTATAAGCCGACTCGTTCTCATAATTACTCAGTAACATTTGATGCTAACTCATTTGTTATACGGGAACGTGAGTACGGGTTGGACGATTGGCGTAGGACATGAATCTAATGAGTACATACTATCTAGCTTTGATTCTTCTTGGATTTGTAGTGTTGCGCGTCACCAAAAACTCCTTCATGAGCGTTTAGGACATCCACATTTGTCCAAACTCAAAATAATGGTCCCAGTCTTGAAAAAATAAAATCCTTCAATTTGTGAGTCATGTCAACTAGGAAAACATGTTCGTTCTTCTTTTAGGCATGCTAGCGGTCATGTTGATTCCTTTTTCGAGTTATTCATTCGAGATATATGGGGTCCTAGTCGTGGTGTGTCTTCTTTGGGTTATAGATATTTTATCACCTTCATTGATGAATTTTCTCGATGTACTTGGGTTTCCTAATGAAAGACCGATCTGAAATTGTGTCCATCATCACTTCTTTTTTGTTAATGAAATTAAAACTCAATTTGGAAAAACAATTAAAGTGCTTAGAAGTGATAATGCAAAAGAATACTTTTCTTCGTGATTTCTTCCTTCTTGTCATCACAAGGTATTCTCGCATCGATCTTCATGTCCTCGCACTCCTCAACAGGAGAATGGTATAGCGAAAGGAAAAATAGACATCTTGTTGAGGCGCTGCTACATTATTACTTCATGCTAATGTACATCGTCATTGGGGAGAGCAATTTTGACTGTTTTTAATAAATGGGATGCCCTTCTTCCTCCATTGAAAATAAAATACCACATTCTATTTTATTTCCCAAAGAACCATTGTTTCATATTGCTCCACGTATTTTTGGATGCACTTGTTTTGTTCATGATATGTCTCCGAGGTCTTGATAAACTTTCTGCTAGAGCCATCAAATGTGTCTTTCTTGGATATTCCGGACTACGAGAAGGTTATCGATGTTACTCTCCTATTCTGATCGTTACTACATCTCTGCCAGATGTCACATTCTTTGAAGAAAAGTTATATTTTTCACCTTCCACAGTTGAGTCAAAAACTCTACAAGAAGTTTTTCCTATTCCCTATCTTGGTCCATCACCTCCTTTGCAAGAATCGGGGTCAACTCCTAGAGTCTGAGATATTCTGAAAATCTTCCACGGCTGACCACAAAGACCACTCATCACATACCCAGCGTCCACAAATTCCCAATATCGAATTGGAAGGCACTATAAGACCAATTTGAATCATGTCCTACTCCGAGACAACCTACGGACCTCCCTGAAGAAAATCTTGCCTGGCCAATTGCTCTTAGGAAAGGTATTCGGTCCACAGAAATCCTCATCCTATTTATAACTTCTTAAGTTATCATCGTCTTTCTCCTTCTTTTTACTCTTTTGTGTCCTCTTTATCTTGTCTCTATTCCTAAAAATCTTTGTGGCACTTGATCATCCAGGATGGCGACAAGCCATGATTGATGAAATGCGAGGCATTGGAGCATAATGGTACTTGGGAGTTAGTTCCTCTTCCTCCGGAAAGAAACACGTCATTTGTCGGTGGGTATATCTTTGTTAAAGAAGTAGCGGCGGCCAATGGACTGAGTTGATCGTCTCAAAGCGATTGGTTGCAAAGGTTATACCCAGTTATGGTCTTGACTATGGAGATACTTTTTCCCCCGTGGCCAAAATTGCTTCTAGCCTTTTTCTTGCCATATAGTGCCATCAACCATTGGCCATTATATCGAGTTGGATATTAAAAATGCATTCCTACATGGAGAATTAGAAGAAGAGATCTATATGGAGCAACCACCTGGATTTGTTGCTCGGGGGAGTCTCAGTTGGTTTGCAAATTGCAACGATCTCTTTATGGACTCAAACAATCTCCACGAGCTTGGTTTGGAAAATTTAGCTGCTGTTGTTCGGGCTTTTGGAATGAAACGTAGTGAAGCGGACCATTCAGTTTTTATTGCCATACCTCTCCCGAGGTAGATGTGTTTACTTGGTAGTATATGTGGATGATATAGTCATTACAGGAAATGACCCAAAGAAAATTTCTCAGTTAAAGGAACATTTATTTAGTCATTTTCAAACTAAGGATCTGGGAAAGCTGAAATATTTTCTTGGAATTGAAGTTACTTGCCCAGTCGAGGAGAATGGGATTATCATCTCACAAAGGAAGTATGCGTTAGACATACTTAAAGAAACTAGTATGTTAGGCGTAAACCTGATAATCCCATGGATCCAAATTTGAAATTACTACCCAACCAGGGAGACTTATTCTAATCTGAAGATATCGGAGATTGGTTGGAAAACTCATCTACCTCACTATTACAAGGCTAGACATTTCCTTTGCGGTTGGAGTGGTAAGTCAATTCATGCAATCTCCTCATAATGATCATTGGGATGCGATGTCAGATTACGAGATACATTAAAGGACCGGGACAAGGACTACTCTATGAAGACAAAGGAAGCACTCAAATAGTTGGATTTTGTGATGCAGTTAGGCGGAGTTCACCCATTGATAGGCGTTCCACTTCGAGGAATCTTGTGTGTCTATTGGAGGAAATCTTGTCTCATGGAAAAGTAAGAAACAAAATGTTGTTGCAAGATCCAGTCTGGTGAATACGAGCTATAGGTAGCCACATGTGAGCTTATTTGGATTAAGCAGTTCTTCAAGAACTGAAGTTTGGGAATACTCAACAAATGAAACTATGTTGTGATAACCAGCACCTTGCATATAGCTTCTAATCCGATGATTCCATGAGAGAACTAAACACATTGAAATTGATTGTCACTTTGTCGGGAGAAAGTCCTTTCTAAAAGAAGTCATCACCGAGATCGGTTAGTTCTAATGATCAGCGGACATCTTCACAAAATCACTAAGAGGACCAAGAATTCAGAATATCTGTTCCAAGCTTGGAGCATTTGATTTATATGCTCCATCTTGAGGGGGAGTGTTGAAAACAGAATATTATGTTAGATAATGAGTGTGTGTTGTGCTATGTGTAATGAGTGTGTTAGGTGTAGTGTGTGTGATGAGTACGTTAGGTATAGTGTGTGTAATGAGTGTGTTAGATAATGAGTGTGTTTAAGATAATATATATTATCTTATGTAAATTATCTATATATACATTCTTCAGCTGAGTGAAGAAACTCAAGCATTCAATTCATAATTCTTATTCTTAAATTCTTCAACAGACCTCTTTCTTTTCTTGAGACACCAAGGGCAAGAAAATGAATAAGTCAAGGCATCAGGATTCCAGTGGGATTGCCCAAGACATTAAACCCTCAAAAGGAAAGCATACAGCCATATAAGTGCAATTAGTTATTTTGCCTGAGAGACTACTACACTGAGGTTTTGCAAAGGATACTTTGGAAGAAAAATATCTTTCCAAATTCCAATCACAGAAACAAGTAATTACCTGAGATGAAAAGAGATTGCATCTTGAGATTGCTTCTTCATTCCAACGCACAAACTCTGTCACAACAGTGACAGATATTTGCTGCTGAGAAGAAGCTACCGAAGTTCCTTTTGAGCGTCCAATTGTCCCAGATGAATCAGAAATTTGCTGGCTTTCAGCTTGCAATTCCTCCATCTGCATCGCATTAACCCAATCCCACATAAAGCCTTTTGCAACCAAATCCAATTTGAAAGGGGGGAAATTGAAACAATTGCAAACCTTCACTTTATATAATTGTCTAAGAGATGCCTGCTCATACTCAGGGTATTCATCCTTGTGACTTGAAAACAACGACTCTGTCAGACCTGAACCATCAGAGAATTTTTCTGGTAAGTCACCTAATAAGAAATTTAAATATTTCTAAATCCAGCACAAAGCACATGTGACCAGAGGACATGTTGACATTCATTTAAAAACTGTTACATTTAAATCCACCAAATTGGTTATGTTTTAAAACATTAATGGAATGCAATGAATAATACAAGAATGAAGCATAGTTACGAGTAGTGGATCTTACAAGATGGGGGAGAATACATAAAACCAAGGAAGCCAAAAGCCTTGGAATTACTGGATTGAATAGAATCTTTTCTATTAAGCCATATAACAATTAAATCTCCAAGTTTACCATTAAAATTAAAGCATCAAACAGAAGTCATTGCCAAAGCAAGCAGTTAAGTATGAAATTACGACTCAACAGCATTCTCAGTTTTTACCCCCATTTAATAACTAAATGACAAGGCCCCCACAGCAACTGCAACATAACTTACTGCATCATATTATATGGCAGGCAGATGACCACCCTTAATAAATTATGAAAATAAAATTGGTGTCATGTGTAGCTACAAAACCATTTATTTGTACTTAAATATTTCCAGAAAATACATCTAATATATGGAACCTTCTAATAACCATTTGCATCTATGTTCCAAACCATTGTTCCTTTTAGAGATGAGTTCACCAGTCCACAATGAAGAAAATCAGGCACAAATAGAACTATTGGTATTTAAATCTAATTCATTACCCTCAACATCCAAGTCACCACATCCCACAACTCGTAGATCACTAGCAAGTTCTTGAGTCTTTTCATATGCCACTGCCAGCATTCTTAGATACTGAAGCCTCGAATCAAATACAAATCATACTGAGATCAGCCTGCTGCCTAAACTGGCATTTGGATAATAATAACGAAGGCAGTTGGTTAATTGTACTCACTAATAGGAGTCCACCTTCCTCGATGGAAGGCAAATTCACAAGAGATGGTTTCACTAATAGTTTGTCCAGAAGGGCAGTGATTCGCTGCTCTAGAACTCGCTGCATACAGAAATACAAGAAAAACAATAAGTTGGGCTATGAATACACCAAACTATACTATCTCTTTAGAGCCATACAATTCAGTGAAGACCATGATCTTTGGTACCTGAACTAAAATCGACATAACTTCATTGGGTGAAGGGAATACAGCCGTGATTGTTGCTGCCTCTTTACGAACAGTGTCTGCAAATTACCATGCGTCACTGATTCTGTCAAGAAATTATACTTTTTACTAGCAGAAGACATTTACATTATAATTCAAACCTGCGATTTCTTTGTACAAGGACGAAATCCCACGAGCAACATTACTAGGACTAGCTTGTGCAGCCTGGTCACCAAGAACCAGCCTAGTGTCTGCATTCATTACTTCCACATCAATAAACATTGGACGTGTTGCCACATAATGTT
Organism: Styphnolobium japonicum; assembly: GCA_023212625.1. NCBI lineage: Eukaryota > Viridiplantae > Streptophyta > Magnoliopsida > Fabales > Fabaceae > Styphnolobium > Styphnolobium japonicum. Next base: position 2,483,636 of record JALBWW010000007.1, on the reverse strand, counting down.
GCATGGCACTTGTACCCCTGTTGAACTGCATTACAAAGAGTAATTTAGAGAAATGGACACACTCATTTATCAAAAATTCAACATTTGATATATCATTAGATGCACTCAAACTAGCAAATTCTTTTATCTCCACTATAAGCAACATTTACCGAAAGCATAGGAATCAAAGGAGAAACAATTGAATGCAACCTTTAAACCACTAAATGTATTGAACAAATCATGAATTGAAGCTTGAGTTCTATTTTAAAGTGTTGAATGCCAAATATATATTTTTTCTGCGTGATCAGTTAAAAAATCCACCAAAGGTGATATATGAGTGGCTGTAGAGATATGAGGAAGGGAGGGAGGGAGCAAGGGGGACTGAGAGAGAGGGGTGTAATCAGGTACGAGAAAACTTTATTACCTGAGACAAAATTTTGGCACATTCTGCCATTGTGGTCAATTCTCTTTTCTGTGATGCTGCATCAAACCGAGAAAGCAATCTATTCTCCAATTCTGCAAAAATGGAGCAAGAATTATGAAACATATATTATTAAGGAAACCCAAAAATCAGAGTTTAACATAACATGGGATGCCACTAGATATTTTGGTCTTCAACTTATGTAAGAACATCAGTTACTCCAAAAGCATATCATCCAAAAGGCTCTGACATTCAGTCTGTTCTTATATTCTTAAAGGCAAGAAAAAACAAATTTCTGCTCATGGACACTCATAAAGGGCAAAGGTAGAATTGAGCTGATATTGAATTGTGTGCCTCAAGGCTACATTATAAGTCATTTGCTATAAATCTTCCTATCAGAAGATAAAGGGCAGTAAATATTTTCTATCTAATTCATGAATATTGTTTACATTTGGATCACACTGTATTGAAGAGAGACAAGACATAATAATAGCACAGGTCTTCAGCAATTATAGGAACACATAATGTGTGGAATAAAAGCAGAATACAAGAAAGCATGAAGAATTGCTTCCGGAAAAATTTCAAATATGAGCTCCTTGTTCAGTAAAGTCAATTTGTATTAGTTGGTTGTTGTAACAAATAAGGTAGAAGATCGCAGAGATGTGTCATGAGACCAATAAGCCTAATTGGAGGCCTTATAGCAAGAACCTATTTAATAAGCACTGAAATACGTCAACATCATTGATAAATCAAACTGTCTTTGGCATTCCACCTACACATAGCTAATCAGCTTTGCAAGGGTGGTCACCTTTTTTCTGCTCAATAGAAAGCAAATGCAATGAAATCTACTCGATCTAGATTGGCACCATAGTGGCATGGGACTCAAATTCTTAAATCAACTCCAATAAGTATAATATATAGGATAAAAAATTCATTAAAGATATGGAACCTATCAAACTATATCATTTTTAGCTCTAACTGCAAGAAATTATGAAATAACACAAATCAGAAAATAATCAAAATTGTCCACAATTTGGTAAAATAATGTCACAGATCACAAAAGCCTTCATAGATTTAGAATAATGTACTTTGTCATTCATAATATTCTAGTGAAAAAATGATGATATTGTAACAATTTTAACAGGAAATGTGTATAACTTCAGTTCCCTTAATTATTCTTGTCAAGAACCAACTATCCCAAAAGCTTAAGTTGTTAGGTAAAGGCCCAAGATTGGTTTTATATCTCTAACACACCCCCTCACTTGAGCCATTTGGGCTCGAAGTGTGGACAATGCATAGGCCCACCCTACCTTATACTGAAATTCAACTTTATTTAGAAGAATGGGGGCAGCAAGGATTGAACTCCTAACCACTTGGTCATAGAAGCTCTGATACCATGTTAAGAACCAATTATCCCAAAAGCTTAAGCTGTTAGGTGAAAACCTAAGATTGGTTTAACAATTCTGTTTGACAAAATAAACATACAAGAACTTTCTTGTGGAATATATTTTTTCAATTTTAATCAAAAGCTAATTTGTCCATGTTTTGTAAAATCACTGACCATTGCAGTAGTCCTGTAGATTAGCAACTGCAACTTCTAATCCTCTGCTAGCAGTTGCATTTCCCATTGCTGATGGGACAGCTATGCCTTGTCTTCCAATATCTTCTTCAGCAAATGACCCTGATAATTAACAGAATTAGCATCGCAGTGACATAATTTGGTAAAATCATTGTAATTTTTTTTAAAAAAAAGACATCTTAATTCTTACGTAATTTTTGGGCAATCGAAGCAGCCTCGGCAACACGGCTGTCATCAGAAAATAGAGGTGAAAGCTCCATCAGATCGCCTGGGCTGCTATTGAACTCCATTAAGTACTGCAGAAATTAAATCAACAATAAAGGTAAATTTCCCAAAGTGAAGGATGGTATAAAACAAATGAACTGACTGGTATTACTTTTATCAGCTCAATTGTTTGACTGGCAGTTTCTCGCTGTGCATCTGCACTCTGACAAGAAATAAGAGTATTAGGATTTCATAGATAAAGAAGTAATTGACCTACCAATAAAACATTATATAAGTAAATGTGAGATCATAATTCATTTATCAAACATGGACGAAGCTTTGAAGAACTCTACTTGGAGATGATCTCCTATCTTTGCAGCTGTCTGGCCAACACTTGAAATACGTGAATCCAACCTCGCAAAGCTATCAAACAATCCATCTACACCTTTCTCTAGCTGAAAAGAAAATACAGACAATTGCACTAAAATTGAGCGGATCATTCCAATTCATACTTTCCAACAGATTACTTGGGCCTGGTTAAGATAACAAATTATAGAAGATCCCCATTCCCCAGCCCCCTCCCCATAAAAAGAAAAAGAAAAATTAAAACCCAAAACCCAAAAAGCGAAGCTAGTCAATCTTTTTTAAAAAAAAACAAAAAACAAAAGTTTCCAAATATCACTAGTGTAATCATTTTTGTTTGCTATTTCATAAGGTTTAAAATAGAGTACTTGAAAATTTTAATAACACACAGAGTAATAATACGTGCACCAACTTACACTCACATACTCCCATTCAAGCCATTGGATACTTAATGTGCACATACCTCACAAAAGTTTGTGCAAGTATCTTTTTCCTAACACAAAAATACATTCCAGACTAACCTCAGAAAGTGTCTTGCGATGCTTGGAGTCTTGAACAGAAACATCTTTCTTAAGATTGTAGAGTCTCCCATCAATCTTCCATTGAAAATGAAGATAAATTCAATTCTCAAAAACTAGGTAAGTCAATTCATAATAAATAGTAGAGAAAATAAAAGGTTACCTGTTTACGCAGCTGAAGCAGGTCCTTACAAGAATCCTTGAACAAAGACAAGAGCTTGTCCACGTCTGGGAACAAAGGGCTTGAGAGGCCTTGCGCGTATCTGGTGGCATCAGATGGCACTCGAAGATGCCCATTTGGGAAAGATTCAGCTTCCGACGAATCCGCGTCTTCTAGTCGGAAAGAGGGAAGGAGCTCATTCACCAAGTTCCCAAACAAGGCATCGAACGAGAAGTCTCCCTATATGATATGATATGATATGATATGTTTAATCTGATTTACCAAAAGACGAATCAAATAATTGAAATTAGCGTCGTAGTAGATCATGGGAACGTACCTTGAAGTCATCGATGTCGAGAATGAGAGGAAACGAGGTAGCTGATGCTGATTTAGGGTTCTTGGTTCTATCTGTGGGACTGGGCTCTCTCATCTTCGCTGACTGCGAATCACAGGGAACTGCCAACAAATTATGATGCTGATGATGATGATGTCTTTTGATTTTCGAAACTACGGAGGAATTGCGATCTTCGGTTGTATCGTTATCATGTGTTTGAAGGAAATGAAGGCAAACTGCAACTGTCAAAGTGAAAACCCCTTTAACACAACACGATGGAGGATGAAGATGAACACGACGATAACGGAAACAGGAAAAATATTTCAGAAGATAGTTGCAATGGATAGATACACGGGATTACTTCGATATCAATTTTTGCTTTCGTTTTTAGTTTAATTTCAATTTAATTATGTGTTGTAAAATTTAAATAATTATTTAAAAATTTTAATTTTTTTAATAATATATTAACACATAATTAAATTATAATATAAAAATATTTATAAATTAAATTTTTTTTTTTTTAGTAATGTTTGACATCAGAATTTAGACATAATTAAGCGCATAAAATAAAGTCAGTGATACGAATCGTTCATTCATTATCCAAGAATAAACATAGGATTGTCAAATTTGTTCTCTTGGTATAATTAAAATAGGAATTATTAAATAAAAAATAAAAGTATTTAATATTATGAGAATTCCAAAGATGTGGGTTAATGTATCGAAATAAAATATTTTATATTTTGAGAACTTAAAAATATTCAATACTTTAATTATTAATAATGAGTTTTGCTAATAAGTGTACTGTTAAAAAAGTCTTTAATATTTCTTAATAAATTTCTAATTACTTAAAAAGAAAATATTAAATACTTTTTTGAATTTCTATGTTATTAAATGTTTTTATTTTTTTAATTAAAGTTTAATTTTAATTTACTGTTAGTATTTTACATTGTCGTCTAATCATGTACTAACACATTATTAAAAGAGTTTAACTATTACAATAGTTACTTAAAAAATATAACTATTTTAATAATATATTAGTATATGCTAGATAATAGTATAAATAAACTTTATATTAATATTAAATTAAAATTAAATCCTTTTAATTATTATTTTTTATTTTAATTCATTAACTAGTGTCTAATTAGATAGGCCTTAAGTAATTAATAGAACTTATTGATGGTGTATTAAATGTTTAACTTTAGCAAGACTCATATATATATATATATGAGTGTGTGTGAATTTCAATTGACACTAATGTAAAAGTTTTATTCTTACACCAATATTGATATTTGACCATTAATTATAACAATCCAACAATCTAAAACAACCAAATTTAATGAAGAAAAAAAAGATTAATGAGTTATGTTTTTTAATAAGAGATAGCTCATTAAATATGTATTTAACCAAAAAAAATCCACTCATTATTTTTTACATATTTTTAAAAAACTTTTTACAATTTTAAAATCTTAAAATTGATTTTTAATGATGATACTATTAAAATTTTAAATTTAATACAATTTATTAATCTAAATCTTATTATGAATTTAGATAGATTTGGGTTTTTTAAATCAAAGAGTACATTTTAGATAATAAAGTGTAAAATGATAATCATTAATGAAAAAATTAATAGTTTAAAATTTTATAAAATACAAGTATTTTTACAATAGAATCATGCATATGCAAGAATTTATTCTCTTGATTTGCTTATCACCAATTATTATTTCTTATTTTATTTTCTAAAATAGACCGCTCAATTTAAAGTATCTAAATCTTAGAACAAATTAATTATATAAATGCATTTAATATACTATGTGACTTTACATATACTATACAATATAATTAATATCATTTTTAATAAAATAAATTATAATATTAAATTAAATTAAACACTTAGGCTTTGTTTGGTTTAGAAGAGAAAATGAGAAGAAAATAAATAAAAAAGAAAATAAAAATAAAAGTTCATTTTCTCTTCACTTGTAGAAAAATAAAGGAAAGAACATAAATTATTAAGTTTTCTCTTATTTGATTGTATTAAAAAGTAAGAGGAAAGAAAATAAAAATGTGTAAAATGATAAATTTACCTTTAGTTAATTAATAATTTAGGGGTAGTTGAGGAAAATAGTTTTTTTTTCTCTTTTCTCTCTCTTTTCTCCCCACATAAGAGGAGAAAAGTTTCATGTAGGTTTATTGCCTACTTTTCTCTCCTATTTTTTATCTCTCCTATTTTCATCTTATTACTAAACAAGAAAAAATGACATTTTATCCCTATTTTTTTTCCCTTATTTTCTTTCCATCCAAAATTACCTTTACCAAACAGACCATTATAGTAATTAAAATTTAAAACCTATTAAATAATAATACAAATTTTAAAAGATATGAATAAAACTCAATATTTGATTAAATTTATGCTACTTACAAAATTCTTACATTTACAATTGAAAACCACTAAATGCATAGTTCTATCTAAATTTACAGTTATATTACTCTCTCAATTATTTTTATATAAAGAGCCACGATTACAATTTATCCACCGTTATCAATAATTATATTTTTTGTTAAATAATTTATTTCGGGTGATAAATTTTTTTTACCTATATATGAAGGTATATCTATAATATTATAAAAAAAAAATTTACTGATTAATTTCTAGTTTTTTTTATACTAAAAACAACTTATAGTTTGAATTTTTATTTAATTAAAAATAGAAGAAAAACTCATCAAAATCATCATCAAGGCCTAATTATATATACTCACTTTCTATGTTTAAGAATATTTTTGAAATTATTTTTATCAATAACAAATTTTAATTTATTTTATTTAGAAAAACCATTATATCATCTTATAATTAAATTTCATTAAATTTTTTTCTTTACACTCGCATTGCAAGTTTCTCTTATAATGTAGTCATTTTAAAAAGTTAAGCACATTACTTATTAGAGAAATATTTATTCGTGAAAGTGACATTACTTTTTTCTTCTTTTTTATCGTAATATTTTTGCATCATAAAATCAAGATATTTATTAAGCCTTTATTTGATTGATAATATTAATAATTATAAAATTATTATTACAGAATTTTTAATTCAGAATCTAATATTTAATTGTACTAAAAATAATAATAAGTAGAGTTAGCAATTAAGTCATATTCTATTTTTTCATTAAATACATATTTAATGAATTATTGTTTTTCTAAAAATACAATACACTCCATTTCTTCATTAGATTGAGTAGTTTTAAACCATTAGATTGAATTGTAATTAATGTCAAATATTAATGTATGAGTAAAACTCTTATAATGGTGTAAATTGATTTACCTGTTAAAAAATGATTATTAATTTTAAAAACCGCTAACAACATAATTTTAAAATGAATGACCAATTGACTACTTACAAGGTCAATTAACTATTTTAAATGATCATTGATATTAATGAGAATAGATATGACTATTGGTCTATTACCTTATTTATGTTATTAACGATTCTTAAAATTAATAATTAAAAAAAAAAACCCCTCATCTTACTTTACATGGTAAAACAATTAATGCAATTGAAGTTTTAGATTATTTAGCTTTTAAAGAATACATAAATAGAGTACCTAGCTAGAAAAATGTGTCATAATTCAGTAACAATTTATCAAGATTCAAAAGTAATTATATTAGATAAGTCAAATGAGTGGGACCACTCATCCATTAAAAAATTCATAACAATGCCAACTCATTCTATCAAAAACTCTCACAATAAAATGATGACTATCTAGTATTTTTCATGTGAATATGCTCAACGTAGTCTTACCCTTTGCTTATATAGCATTTGCCTGACGAAAATCCTCTATGATCAAGATGAACACTACAGGGAAGCCTTCTGTCAAATTGGCATTCTTACTGGCTTTATTTATCATTGCATCAGGTTAGATCCTGCTTCGTCTCTTATAGAATCAATTTCCCATACATTAAGTTGTGCTTTCTTACTCCAACCAATTAACCTTCCAATCTTTAATACGTTATATATAATGATTGATCAATTAATAATTACTTTTGGTTGCTTATACTAAAACCACAAGTAGTTACATTATTTTTATGCTTATGTATTGTTTGTACGTGCAGATATGTGCAAGGAATTGGATGCAAGGGAGGGTGGCGTTGTTCGGCTCCACTGCGATAGTGATGCACAGTGCCAATTACGTTGTCCAGCTTGCGGTTGCAAATGTATTAAAACCTTGTGTCTATGTCCAGGAACACCATCTGCAACTGCGAATATCCAAAGCCAAGCATCCCAAAATTGAGTACCGGGACATTGTGATGCAATCACAAAGTGTGGGTTTGAATAATCAAGGATTAGTAAGGAAGGATTGCATCTGATTATGTAGCCAAACATTACCATATGAATGTTAAATAAAACTTTAAGCTTTTAACATTCTTCCAAAGCTTTGTTGATTGATATATGCGTTTGATTTAGTTTTACGATGGTGTGAGAGAGAGGGGGGATAAAAACTATCACGATAACGAGTTCCATCTTTCAATACTCTCGAATAGAACTTGCCAACAATAAAAGAAGGAGAAATGTTAAATTAGCCCCCAAACTAAGGTAACATCTAATATACACTTAAAAAGAAGGAGAGCATCATTCAATATCAATAATAGATTATTAATAATAAAACTAATAAATTAATCTAATGGTAGTTAATTATTGAGAGAACCGGTTGAAAAGGTTATTGATAATTTGCAAAAGAACCCCTCCAATGATATTTTCATTTTAAGCATTCTTATCCTTTTTTTTTTCTTTTTCATTTTCCTCATTTTTCCACTACTCCTTTTTTCATAATAAGAAAAAAAAAAACATTCTTGAATGAACAAATAATTATATTCACAACTTACATAGCAACTATTTAAATTTAGATAAATGTTATATTAAAAATATTTAAGTAGATATATTCTACTTTTTTTTATATGATGATAAAATGAACATATGAATTAATGACTTCTTAAAAATTATTTAAATCTTTTATCCTTATTCTTATTTATAAATGTTCTTTTGCATGACCCTAAAATGATTTTATTAATTGTAATAAAAAAATCATTTATTTCTGCTTAATTCAAGAAAATTATTTTTTGTCTTCTTGAAATATAATTTTTTAATTTTTTCTACTACCATCATGGAAATTTTTTTATTTTAATTTACTTTTCATAATAATTAAATTAAATTTTGTTTTCTTTATGACTAAAACTATCATAATATTTTATTTTATGTTTAATGTATTTCATAAAAATAAATTTTAATATATATAGAAATTTTTTTAATTTATATATATATTATTTTTTCATCAATTATAAATTTAATATTTTCTAAAAACATTTTTTTAATATTATTTTGAAAACATTTGTTTTTAATACTATTTTGAAAATGTTTACTTTTAACTTTTTAATAGTTGGTGGGACCGTGAGTCCCACCATGCTATTATTAATTTTTTTTAAAGAATGACATTTTTTATTTTAGCTAATTGTTCTTGTTCTTTCCCCTGCCCCAATCCCTATTTAGCTTTAATCAAAAGGTAAATTTTTTATTTTTCATATTCTTTTATGACACATGAAAATTTTATTTTATTTTTATTTATTTCATGAAAATTAAATTTATTTTGTCTTTATAATTTTTTTTATAAATTCTTATATATATTTTTTCACATGAAGATTTTTTTTTCCTCACAAAACAACAATGGTGTGCTCTGGTAAATAGGATGGCGGGCCTGCCAGTCCCGCCATGACTATTTGATTTTAAAATTATTTTTACATGTTTTAGACTGATAATTATATATATTTTATTTGAAAAATAAGAGTTTCTCCATGCAAAAAAAATTATATAATTTTTTTAACACCAATTGGGTAATTATTTTAATTTAAAAGTAATACCACCTTATTAAAATTATATATATTTTATACGGGAATAGGATGGCGGGACTACTACCAGTCTCGCCATGTAATTAATTTTATTTAAAATTATATGTAATTATTTTTATTATCCCAATTAATAATATTTAAAATTATTTTAAATATTTTTATTAAAATTATTGTAATAATATTTACAATAATTTTAGTAATTTTTTTTAAAATTTTATGAACATTTCATTTAAGAATATATATATATATAATTTTAAACAAATTTATTAATACACAAAAAATTTGTTTTAGTTATTTTATGAAAAAAATTTCATTTTTTTTAAATTATAGCATGACAATTAGTAATATATTATGTAATTTCTTTTTTTTATATACTTTTTTTAATATACCATCACAATTGTAATATTTTACTTTAAGATTGTCATTGAATTATTATTTTTAATTATTTTGATATGCTACCTTGAAATTTAATATTTTTATTTAATTTTATATGTTAATTTTATTTTTTTAATTTGGTAATTATATTTTTAAATAAAATATATTAATAAACTAATTTTTTAATTAGACTTAAGCCATGATGAATTTCATTTTATTTTTACATTTTAATTATTTATTAAATCAAAATAAATTTTATTTTATTTAAAAAATGACTTCTTAATTTGTATGATAAAATTATGATTAATTGAAACTTGAAACAATTTAAATTAACATTTATAAGAAAGGAAATATTTAGCTAGTAGAAGAGAAAAAAAATTACATTTCAAAATTTAAGCAAAAATAAATAAATAGAACAACAAACCCTCAAACTCGTCATCATTTTCATGAAAATTAAATTAAATTTATTACGTCCATTAAAATATTATTTTATTTTCATTTATTTTTTTTGGCTGCATGACTCATTTTTTCAATTTTAATATTTTATTTCTCATCACGTATGAACATTTTTAACTTTTGTTTATTTCTTGAAAAATTAAAATTATTTTTCGTGTTCATAAATTCTTTTTTTACTTCCATTAAAATATTATTTAATTTTTCATAAAAATTAAATTGCATTTTGTTTTCTGTGTAAAGATGTACAAAATATGATTTTTAAATTTTTTAATATTTTTCATGAAAATAAAATAAAATATATTTATTTATAATAATGTTATTTATTTTATTTTATGAAAATTTAATTTAATTTTTTGAGTGCATGTATGTCTTAAACCGTGGCTCTTAGTTGTCAATAAACTTTTTTTTTTAAATGTTGATGTCACTACGTTATCTTATTATAACCTATAAATGGGTTTAATGACATGCATAACTAAAAAAAAATAAATTAAAATTCCATGGCAGGACTCTCAGTCCCGTCATACAGTCCCGCCATGCATTAGAATATTAAAGAAAAAAAGTCTAACTAATAAAGTCCTGCCCATACGAATATATGATGTGTCTTGTTAATTATAAAATATTATTATTAGAAAAGATTTTTAACTACTGTAATGTTTGAAAATTAAAATAATATTTATGGTTATAATTATAAATAAAAAAATATGAAGAACAATTAAATAAATATCAAATTTATATTTCATGAAGAATAAATAATACATATAAAAAATAAGAATTAAATATAATGGTGATTTAAATAAATTATTATAATTAATAAAATTATTTTTTGGTCATGCAACAAAAAAAAATTAAGATAAACTGAAGTGTAAAATTGAAAATAGATTAAAGTGTAAAATTAAAGAATTAAGGTTTCAACAAAAAAATAATATAAAATCAATTATAATAAGTTATTTTAATAGAGTATGAATACTTCTTTCATCTATAGATGCATAGTCGAAGGTTTGAATTCAAACGAAATGCAAGTACTATTTACAATTTCCTAGCACCCCATCAAACATGAGGTAGATTTATTTTATGAGTTAATTATAAGATTAATATAAGGAGTAACACAAGGGATAGGATCGAACATATAAAATTGACATAAGGTATAATATATCAGATGATTAAGGTATAATAAAAAACGATGATTGAAATATTACATGAAAAAAAAATTCTTCTTATTTTTAAAAATCCTCAAATGAGGGAAATATTGACTTAAAATAAAAAATTATCTTTTCTCTATATTTTTCTTCAAACTCTTCCATCTAAACATATTTTAATTGATAAGTTTTAAAGTTAAAATCTTTAATTAGTTATTCAATTAAGCTAATTTTATAATACACTATAAAATTATACTATATAGATACACCGTAATATGTTTATCATTAAATTTATATATATGTGTGGGTGTGTGTGTACGGTTGAGATTATTTCAGATTAATAAACTATTATTATTTTTTAATATTTTCATCCCTTAAATTTCATTTAATTATACTACATCCTATTGTATCACTCTATGTACGTTTGCCTGTTGTAACTATGTCAATGGCTTTTGTATAACGGAATTAGATTCGCAAAATGCTCTAAAAAACGGAGGCTTTGTGCAAAACAAACTTGAGAGAAATGATCGTTGAATTTGACATCTTAAAGCTTAGTTTACAAACAGGATTACCAGTTGTCAACATGACTTCAAAGTTCACTTCAATCACCATTTTGAAGTGTACGAATTTTGATGATGCTTAAAACGGTGCGTCTATAAGACAAAATTGGCTTGATGCAGCTTTATCGGTGATTCTCTCTCTGGCGCATATCTTCATTCCTTTCTTTCCTTGTTTTGAATTCTCTCACTGCTTCTTCGCTTCAATCCCCTTCTCCTTTTCTGCATTTTTTTTTTATTTTTTATTTTTGGTTGAGTTGAGAATGTGTCTGGGGTCACTGAAAATGTAAGAGAAAAGTATATGTGAATGCACTGTTACAAAAAAAATATTACAGTTGTTTAGCCAAATGGCTATATTACACGAAAGACCCTATTTTGGATTTTTTAATAATGAGTTATAGCATTTGCCCATGATTCTTGATGTATTTATGCCTATGGTTTTTATCATCTATTTTGCACTCTTTGCTTAGCATAAGCTACAGTTTTTCGAGTTGTGATACTGCACGGGGTGCTTATGGTTGAAACTGAAGAACCTGTAACTTAGCAGAGGTTACCTCAATGGGTGGGGAGAGGAGGAGTATGAACTATGAATTGTACAAACAAGGCAAAACACTTTGCCTTCTCTGATTAGGGATGGTGAGGGAGGCAAGTGTGAAAGATACAGAGACCTTCAAGCATGAAAACACTTCCGCACCTCAAACATCGCGTATTAGGTATCTTGTCATTTTATGATGACTTTATCTCCGATTAATTTCCTACCCTTTGGCTTAAACTTTGTTTGTTCGTCTGCCAACTTTTACAAGTAGTCCAATGGAAGAATGTTGATTATTTGTACGAAACAGGTTGACCCTGTTACAGCAAAGTACTTCTCTGAAATTGCCAATCTTTTTTAAAGTAATGGGGATGACTTGGAGCAAAAATCGGTTATATGTGGTAATGCTCTTGAAGAAACCAGGGGAAAAGAATTTGAACGTGCAACTGATTATTTTATAAGCCATTCTTTGCAAACCCTCCTTGAGGGCTGTGATGTAGACCACCTATGTGGATTCCTTCAAAGTTGTGCCAAGGACTTCCCTTATAGTGCAATGGATAGATTTGGCTCTCATGTAGCTGAGACGGCCATCAAGTCTTTAGCTGCTCATCTTCAAGACCAGGAGGTTCACCCTGTGGTCGAGGAGGCTTTAACCATGAGATGCAAGGTATAATGCATTTAATACTAGTTAAAACATGGAAATCAGGATTTATATTGGCTGTCAGATACTATTCCATGCTTCCTGGCATTACTATTGTAAATTATTTCTTCTTTAATGTATTAAATATGTAGATGTAGGCTTGAATGTTAACCTGTCAAATAGATAGTTGAAGTTGGGCATAAATTTTTTGAATCAAATCAGATTGTGTCTAGAAATATTTAGAGATAAAAGGATGCAAAAAAGAGAGAGGAAAAAAAAAAAACAGCCCAAGCAGGCTGCTAGGCTGGTCTTCTCCAATAAATGTGAAATCTTGTATGTATACTTGTCATTTGGCAGGTGCAGGTGATTGCAGCTAATTCTGTTGATGTGATGTGTAATTGCTATGGTTCTCATGTGCTTCGGAGTCTTCTTTGCCTTTTTTAAGGAGTTAGACAAGTCTGGATACTATTTATCAAAGTCAGCAACATCACTAGCAGAGAGGTTGAATTTGAAGGAAGTTCCTTCGAAAGAAGATGATGCAACAAAGTTTCAGTCTTGATTTCCAAATTTACTGAAGTTCCTTGTGTCAGAGATGTTAAAGAATGCTAGAAAATGCATTAAGACCCTGCAAGTTGACCAATTCAGCAGTTTGGTTCTTCAGGCATGCTTTCCTGATATATTCAGTTATTTTTTGTGAATTAAATGAATAAGCTTGGTGTGGCCCTTATTCTCTACTAGGTTAGGAGGCACTCTGTTAGTCTGTTTGCATCCTTCTGGCTGAAATAAGGGAAGGGGGTTCTCTTTTTAATTTTAGAAATGTTTTATTTTTCTTTATTTTGGTTGATAGCAAGGAGCATGTGCTTTATATTGTTTGAGCCTCTTAAGTTTAGATAATTCCTCAAGTGGGGTTGATAATATGATGAAGCTTCTGTGAGATGTAGCCCTCTTTTGAGTAACTGTTTTGTGTCTGCTTGTTTTGTAAATATGTCATATTGTTAAAGAGATTCTGAAATTCATTCTTAGCAATTCCAAAATTCATTCTTAGCATTGTTTCCTCTTGGATTAAAGCATTTCATGTAGTGCCTTAATGTGCTAACTCATTTTTAGTTTTTCTCTTTCATTCCTTTCATCTCATTACCGGCAGGCCATGATGAAGAGTTGTTGCATGTGATTCCTATCCTTCTTGGCTGCAAAGGAAAAAAATAATGCAGAGGGAAGTTTTATAGAAACTACAAGTGCAATAGCTTGTGGATTTGTTTAAAGAGAACATGTAATTAGCTAATTCTTATTTTAAAGATTTTTCAGAGTTTGACATTCATATGTTCCTTTCAAACTGTCTAACAATCTCATGCTTGTGCATTTCTTATGAGTATCAAGGAAATTCTCTCTCTGAAGAGATTTGGAGTTAAAAATAATTCTAAATTTTTTGCAGGTTGTTTTGTAAGTATCTCCTGCGGTCATGTTCAATGAATTGTTCACAAAAGTATTCAGGAATTTGAGTTTTCATCTCATCAATGTGGGAGCTTTGTTGTTCAAGCATTGATTTCGCATGCAAGAAATCAAGATCAGGTATTATACCTGGTTGCTTTGTAGTCTCGACTCTAGAGACACTGACACACTTTGCTTTTTGAGATCCTGAACTGTCTCCCCACTTGTTGTTAAGGGTGGCCACTGATTAATTTAATCTAATGTAGAATCAGTTGCACGGTAGTGCATATACTGCACTTGTCTATAGCATATTCATTTCACAATTCCTATGTGTTACGGTTTTCTCTTTGCAGATGTTATCTCCTTGTTTGTTTTAAGCTTTTTTAATTTTTTGATAGATGGAGTTGATCTGGGAAGAACTTGGTCCAAATATGGAGGATCTGTTAAAAATTGGAAGGTCAGGAGTTGTTGCTGTGCTTATTACTGCAAGCAAGAGGCATCATATTCATGAACACAAGGTTTATACTTCAGCTGCTGTATCTATGATGAGTGGATTCCTACATACTTATGTGATTGAAATTCTGAACTAAGGTATTGCTTCTAAAATGAAACTACAATGATTGCATCAAAAAAATTAAATGATATTACTTGCATTGCATACTGAATTTATTTTACTTTTTTAATTTTGTTCCTCATCTTTTTGAAAACCTTAATGGCATTTTTGTTACTTTGTGGCAATGCTGTCAAATCCTTGCTGAAACAGTGTGTCCAGTGGATAAGTCTCCAAAATGGATCGTTCCACCACTACTATTTCTTGATAGCTATTTGACTTGTGAAGATAAGTCCAATTGGAGCTGGCAAAATGGGGCTAAAATGCATGTCATGGGTTGTCTGATTCTGCAGGCAGTATTTCAGTTTAGAACCGTAAGCAATTTTCTTGAATAGGGATGCTTTGGCTGCGTTCCTTCTGGTTTCAATTGAAAACAAAGGGCAGGAGGGGGTGCGCAGGACTGTGAATGCTCCTGAGGTGTGTAACCATAGGAACTATAGGATTCCCAACTTGATAGGAAACCTTTCAACCCAGTAGAACTGGTGGAGAGAGAGAGCAAAAGGGGCGGGGGGTTATATACAGTAGCTCTTGCATGATGGGCTTAAGTCCTTTCTTAGTGATCTTCTCATTTTCCATGAGGCCTGGATGGTAGCTTCAAAGAAGCAAGCTGGTCTTGAAGCATTTCTAGGACTAGGTGTAAGACTTGCATCCCCAACTACCATCCAAGAAATTTAGACTCATACCAAACTGCCTGAAAGTAGCTATTGGCACCACATATGAACGGTCACTACTTTCTATATTGGTATTAATATTTTTCCCCATATATTGCAGTTCTTAATAAGTCAGTGAAGCCCAATTCATGTTATTTAAATTGATTATAGGTGAAGTATATCCGACTAATCCATTTTTTTGGAGTCTTTTGGTGCCGCTTATCACATTGTTTTATAGCTTTGCATTGTTCCTTAGTTGCAGGCATTTGTCATTTCTAAAGAAACTTTTTCCTCCATTGTCAAAAGTTGCGGAATCAGCCTCTTGCATATGTAAGGTAAGGCTGCCTACCATAGACCCATATGGTGGGTCTGACCTTCCCTTTAACTGGAAAGGGCAATCCCATTGACTGAGAAAGGTAGTTTCTGCAAAATATGAGATTTTTTCCCCAACATTCTCCTATCCTCTGCCCCCTTCATCCCCCAGAAAATCTTAGAAAGAAGAGGATTGAGTATTTGAAAAAATGTGATATATATTATTTGGGTTGTGCAGGATGTATGTGACTTTGCTATGAGCATTCTCTTTTTACAATACAAATAGAATAGATTTAAGTATAGCAGAGAACTCCACAAGATTGGTTACCAAAACTATAAAATACAATGTAAATTGCAGTACATAGTTGGAAGGTGAAACACCAGTGTACACCAACAGTTGTTCTGGTAATTTAGAAGGGGCACTAAAATGCAAAACTAAGAAGAAATGAAAGAAATAAAAAGAAAAAATGAAATAAAAAACGATAAGAGAAAAGGCTAGTTTTGATATTGATATTGCATTGCATGTGATCGAAATGCTTGATACTGTTAATCTTAAGAGTTACTTATTTTGTGTGGGATTTGATTTGCTTGGAGGTATCGTTCGAAAACTTGAGTCCACCTGCTTAGAAGGATTCTTCCTATGTGCCTGCAATTCTTTTAGAGCTTGATGAGAAGATGAAGTCTTACTTAATGGCAAAGAGTATACTTCTGTGGATGGGCGAACCTCAGCTTTGGCCCTGGTAGACCAGGTTGATGATAACAGTGATAGTGTAAGAGCAAGAGCTGCCAGTACCATGGACCAGGCCTTCATGGTAGTGGAGGATCTTGGTTCTTATGGCTGTGATGTGGTGCTTGTGGCATTGGGTCAAGTCTTCAAGCTAATGATAAGATATAATGAGGGTCAAGTGAAACAGTGTTGATTTATTCTTTAATACTGTCTGAAATGGTAAAAATCTAATTGGGATCTGATGCCATTTGGAGTTTGGGATCATGTGCTCTAACTGCTGCATCTTGCGTTGTCTGGCCTTAGGATTTGGTGAAAATGGTGACAGAAACTTCAGAGTGGTCATGTGATCAGCGGCATCAGCCACGTGATGTTACTATATATTTAAGCTTTAACTTTCTTGGAGAAAGTAAATTTGTTGATATTGATTATTAATTAGACAATGACATCAGGAAGCTGATGGATCCATTAAAATAGAAAGTTAGGCAATAGCTTAAGAGAATCTTGAACTGTTCATACCTGGTTCCTTGTTAGAGTCACATAACTTTTTTAAAAAAAATTGATAGATTCATTAAATGGAATTTTTAAATCTATAAGTTTTCTATGATGATTTAGAATAAAATGTTATTTACATAGCTATTGGAATCAATTTTTTGACAATTTTACGCAATATTATTTACACATATGTTAAGAGTCACATAATTATACACAACTGCAATGCAAAAGTTGAGACATTGTTTGCTTGGGGCCGATTATAACGGATTATGCTTGGATAGTTGGATGAATCAAATTTTCCTATTCTGTCTCCATTTTCATTTACCAGTGACCAAGTTGGGTTTGTGGTGAGAAGACAGAAGTTGATCAAGCCTGGTAATTATATCTGGGGCCCAAAATCACAGATGGGTTTAATAGAAGAGATATTTTGTTGGTAGTTCATAGTTGGATCATTTTCTGGAACCTGATAAGAGATTCATTGATGCTCTTTAATTAAAATGGTTGAATCATGCTATTATTACTCTGAAACCATCAAGGATGTTAGCGGATAGTAGTCGGATACTACCAATAGTTATTATTGGATACATGTCACTTACAAGTTACAACCTTTTACATAAAGAAGTTTTAATAATAATTTGCACTTGATGTTTAGTTGAATTATATACATTTTATATTCTTTATAATAATGTTACTGTACTAATATGGTGTGGTAGAAGTGGTAGATATTTAGACCCCTTAAGCATATGGTCAAGGGTTCAATTCATGACTTATGTGTATACCTATTCAATAACCGAAAGTCATCGTTATTAGTTCTATTAACTTGAGCTACCAACTAAAATGCATGTCATGAGTTAGAGGAAAAGAAAATATAAAAGAAGATGCTTATAGTTATGGACGGGGATAGGTCTGGTGTTGCAATTAATAGACATTGAAAAGAGAACTTGGACTATTAAGTATTAACAGTCGAATTGGTGCTAGGTGCGCGAGCTGCATATGCTTAATCCTATAACTGAGAATTCTTAATTCGGGGAACCCCTCAATCCGCCAATTTATGGACTAGTGCGCCCTCGGATTAGGTGATTTATTATGTGTTTGGGTGGACATTTACTTAGCCTAAACTCACGTTACAAAGCACAAATGGGTTTTCAAAGTCCCCTTATTATGTTTGGCTGAAACGATGGTGAAAGACAATCAACGGGATTGCATCACAAACCATGATTTGAATCGAGACATATCAATCTATCAATCTTGCTTTTGCATTGTGATTGAATAGTTATGGCTGAAATTAAATTCTCAACTATCTCACCTAATCATAATATTCTTTGAATTTGAATGCAATGTTTAAATGAAGAACACACACAAGGGAAAGAACATGCAATATTGTGTGTGCAGGACAATTTGGATAAAGTAATATAAAATTTACATATTTTTAAGTAATTACACATTTAAAAGTGATTTAGATTAATAATATCCAAACAACATTAATTTTATCAAAATCAATTTTCAAGTAAAGTTATCTAAACATAAATCGTGGTTATTAAAACTCACTTTTAAACAAATCAAGTTAATCCAAAATTAAGTTTGTAAAATCTAAAACAAACATATACTTAACTTTTGACTATTAACATGGATTAAAAGGATGGTTTGAATAAATATTAACTTTATTGTTATTATAAAAAGAATAAACACTTATTTTGGTTATCCAAAGATATAAGTGTGATTAATTTTCTTTCAAAAAAAAAAGTGTCATTAATTTAGTCATTCAATAATGAATACATCATAATGGTCTAGAAATGTTAATTTTTGGAGTCACATTGGTTCTTTAATGTCATTTTTAACATTAAATTGATTATCATAATGGACCAATTTGATGTAAATAATTATTAGAAGACTAAACTAATGACACTTATATCTATATATGATCAAAATAAGTGTTTACTTTTATAAAAATAACAATCTTAATAATTAAGATATTAACTATATTCTAAAAGATTGTACAATAAAATAATGATACTAACCATTTTAAATTTCTGCTAAGCAATCATTTCTTTATAACATATTATAGTAAATTTTTTTAGGTAAACAAGATCTATCTTGCAATTTGTTACTGTATTGAACCGGTCCTACCAATGATTTTTTTTAATTTTTTTTGGATTTAATTTTTATTCACTGTCAGTGTAATTTAATTATGTGTTGACACATCATTAAAATGGTTAGACTTTTTAGGTAGTGGTTATAATAGTCAAACTCTTTTAATGATTTAGCAACACATGATTGGATGACAGTGTAAAAAAACTTTATACTGACAGTGAAGAAAAATTAAACTTATTTTTTTTATCATGTAATATTTACATTTTTATTAATTGCACCAAACATAAATCCTACTTTTGGAAATGAATAACATAAACTGAAATAAATCCACAATAACACACACCACAATGAGAGTCTTAAGAATGGATACTAGGAATTAAATAACAATGAGATGAGAGAAATAAAACTTAAGTGATTTTATTTACAGCGTTACTATTTGTCATGAATAAATTTCGCAAAATAACGTACGAATGACACAACATGTCATATCATGCATGTTTTTCACATTTTTTTAATTTAAAAGAAAAATAAAAAATTATGTATTTTTTAATATATATTTAAATTTTCAAAGATATAAATATCATAAACCTCATTGGTAATGTGCAAAATACTTTCATATGTTTATAGCAATTATTCTAAGTTAAGTATATATTTTTTGGTATTATTAGTTAAGTATTATATTATACAATTAGTACAGGCCTGATTCAATAACACGAATAACAGAATAATTTTTTTAAAACAATTAAGAATTACTATTCATGATTAATTATATGTTGTTATTAGTTAATGCAAAATCTGAAAATATCTCTTAATTTAAAACGTATAACTAGACCTACACGAATAAATAATAAATAAAAAGTTTATATTATATCTAAATATTGTTAAAAATTTACATGAATGCCCTCTGCTATTGGGCTGATGAATGAGAAAAAAGGATGCGAAAGGGAGGGCTAAAATGGTATTTGAACTTTGAAGGGTAAAAATAAGGTTCACTTTCATTCTCAGTTGGGAGTTGGGACCAGCAGAGGAGAGCTGAGCTCATATAAATAAATAATACAACAATTCAACAATGGAAACACTCTTTCTCCCGACTTTCAACGCCGCCGTTTTAGAACTATTTTTGGTGCTCCTTTCCTTTTAGACTTAGTTTCGATTCCAAACATAATAATTAACGCAGCAAAAATTCCTTTCTGCATCAAATCCAATTCGAAATCTCAGGTAAATTTCTCTGTTTCCTTGTTTCGATGCCGACGACAATTACAAGCTTTTCGATCATCCGTGTTTTGGTTTTGATTTGTAGGTTGATTTTGTTCGAGGTTTTAATTTGTTAGATTTTTAATTTTTAAATTTTTCATGGTGGGGTCTGATCGAGGCTTGATTTTTATTATTTGATTGTGCAATTTTTTTATTTTTGATGGATGGGTCGTAGTTGATTTTAGAATTCGTGGTGGAAACAATGGGAAATGCATTACCAAAAGAATCAATTTACCCCTCTTTGTTTATATTTTATTTTCCCTGGTTTTGTGTGGATCAGGGTGTTTAGATAGAATTACTTCAGTAACTGGCCATCTAATCTAAGTTGTAAAATCAAAGGAGGGGGGCTAATATGAAAAGGGAAAACTCAAGGGAGAGAAACAGTATGGTTACCTCTCTGTACTGTAATTTAGGTTTGCACTTGGGCTGACAGTGAATGACAACAAAAAATATTTCTTTAGGCTGAGCAGCGTTTTGTACAAACGTTAAGAAGTTGTTTATAGGTATAATTTGAGGAATGAATAATTTGGAATTTGGATTGCTGCTGTTTGTTGATTATTGATGTATACAATCCTAGTAGTTTCATGGAAATTACGTGGGTGGGTTACAGTGATACATGTCTTGGGGTGGTTTTATATGCTTTTAACTTATATGGAGAAATGTGGATGATAAATTTACTCCTAGGAATAGATTAATGGGAAATTGGTGGCAGTGTAATTCTAATAACTTTCCATAAAATTCAAGCACTAACACTGGTGGTATGGAGGAGTATATATTGCAGTGTGAATGTGATAGATATTATTATAGGTCTCTGTACACTGCAGGTTTGTCATAATTCAAACCTTTTAAGGTTGTTGTTTGTGTTCCGTCTCTTATATGGTGTTTGTTGTTGCTGGTTAGGGGTCCTATAACATTTGGAGATTAAGTTTTGGTGGAAACTCCTTCTCAATTTTCACCTGCTCTCATATCACATAAAACACACGATGCTCATAGAATTATATGTGGCTCTGATTGAGTGGGTGTCTTTATTGTTTTTTAGTTGACCCATTGATCCTACTCAACCATGTTACCAAATATTGGAATCCTAAAAATAGAACAATGATAGTTTATTGTGCTTGCACGTGTGTGTATGTGTATCTCCACCCCCTTTATGTTTTTTTAACATAGAACTTACTCTTTTCTTTTTGTCATCATGGAATTTTTTTGGTTGCCTTTGCTACTATTTTACAGAGGTTGCTCATCTTAATTTTCTTTATTTTATCTTTAATTTATTGATATATATGTTCTTAATCAATGCATAGCAGGAAACAAAAATTACTTTTGAGGATAAAGAAACAAAGTACAGACTACAGTGTAGTGCCTTGCTCTTGATACTGTTTGGATTTCTTTGGATGGCGGAGAAATCATGCATCAAGCGCCTTCAGAAGGAATATAGAGCTCTTTGTAAAGTACAGCATTTTTTTGTTTTTCTAAATTTGTGCTTGACTATTTATTTTTATTCACATTTTGTATGCTTACTCTGTTGAATTGCAGCCATATAGTCATGCTTGTTCTGTCATCTCATTGGTCCTCCTCTTCCTTTCTATCGTTCTGTGTATTTGTGCATGTGTTTCTTACTTGTAATTTGATGTTGTAGCTGATAAAACATTTAGAGCATGAGAGACAGGGATGAGGGAATCCGTCATCCCCTTTATTTGTATAATTGTATTTCTGCTGTTTGTACAATGTGTCTCTGTAGTTTCTGTCTTTCACTCTTTCTGATTAATTTTTGCATGCTCCATTAGTTTTGCTATGTATTTACTGTGGTGGATTGTTTGGGCCTGTATCAATAAATTGACATGAACTTTTCTTTTTCGGAAAAATAAGATAAAGAAATTATGGTATTTAAAGAATATGACAACTGAATAATGCTTAATTTTAATTTTGAATCTGCAGGAGCCAGTTTCCCATGTTGTGGCCCGTCCTTCACCGAATGATATTCTTGAATGGCGTAAGTTTATTTCACACTCTTACATTTCTTATATTAATTTGTGTTGAACTCTTTGATGCCTTAGTTTCCATCACATAACTTCAATTCTTCTCAGAAGGGAATCCTCTTTACTACATAAGTTGTCCAGTTACAAAGAAAAACAGAAATAAAATAAACAAGAGAAAGAAAACACCAGGAGAGAACTCCCATGCATGACAAAGCCTTGCCCCAAGCAGAATGCCAAATGTCAAGATGAATTCTCTCCCCCTCCTCCTTTTTCCTACCCATATATCTCCTCACGAAAATGTGACTCCTGCACGTGTCCCTCCTCCCATGATTCCCTTTAACACACGCATCATGCCCTGTTTGCTCCAGATGATTCTCCCAACAGTTTTTCATTTGGGTTCCCCCCTGCAGCCCTGCTATGCCTTTTCCTTTCTTCCTTCTTTTGTAAACAAGCCACTGGCATGGACTTTCTTCATTTAGGACCGAGCTCAATTCATCACACCTAACAACATCATTGGTAAACCCCTAGTGATGAACTAATAATAGCACCTTTTTTTTTATAGATTTTGATGGGTTCTTCATACACTTAAATTGATGTCCATACTTGTCTTGTCTATGATCAACATTCAATACCACTATACCAAAAAGGGTGGCCAAGTGCATTAGGCTCCCACCATTTTGGGGTATGGGGAGAGTAAGATGTATGCAACCTTACCCCTATGAGTGGAGAGGCTGTTACTGTGATTAGAACCCTTGACCACGAAGTAACAAGGCAGCAACTTTACAGTTGCTCCAAGGTTCACCCTCCTAAATACCACTATATTATCAACCAAAAAAAGAAAAGATTATGTGTTGTGATGTCAGCTCCTGAATTTTAATTTGTTTGTTAGGGAGTGGTTGATACTGACCTTATTATCTGTTAATGTTTCAGATTATATGTTGGAGGGAAGCGAAGGAACACCTTTTGCAGGTTTGTTAATTTATCAATATCTGATTATTGCAAATTGACATTTCACTTTTTCAGTCCTATTGTGCTTTGTCATTATGAAATGTCCTAATTTATGAATTCCCATCTCAATTTCTATAGTATTTATGTTTTGTTTGTCCTATGTTTAGGTGGATATTACTATGGAAAAATCAAGTTCCCTTCTGAATATCCATATAAACCTCCTGGCATCAGGTGATCCTTCTTTCTTGAGTATGTTTTTTCATTTTAATTTTCAATTAACTGGTCCGTTGTAATATTGGCTGAGTGTATACTTACTGTCATGTAGCATGATTACACCTAATGGACGGTTCATGACACAGAAAAAGATCTGCTTGTCTATGAGTGATTGTAAGTTCTTTTATCTGTTGGAGCACAAATCAATCAGTAGCATCATCTTGAGTTACCCATATTATTACAATTTAATATTTGTGTGGGTTTTGCTGCTTTTGCAGTTCATCCGGAAAGTTGGAATCCTATGTGGTCTGTATCAAGGTCAGTTTCATTCAAGTTCTGAAGTCCCTTTATGTACTTTAGTCTGGTTTGTTTTTTATTTATTCTTTGACTTCTGAAATGTGGTTCTATGTCTTTGCACAAGTAATTGGCATCCGAGTGAAACAGTTAATGTAGATTATTACTTTATTGCTTTGTACTGATGTTTCCAATTTATGAATGCAGCATACTTACGGGGCTTCTTTCATTTATGGTGAGTATTTTGTGGCTTCTTCATTTTCTAATTAAATTCTAGTTTCTTCCATCTCCTATGGCTGTTTTCTGCTCAGAAGATAGTACTCTTGTCTTGTCTTCTTCGTTTCTCCCCCCCCCCCTTTTGGAGTTGGGTGGGGTGGGAAGGAGAATTGGACCTGTGTCCCTCACCTTTGGTGTGGACTCAGTCTACCACTGACCCAAAGCTCAAATGGCCGATATTACTCGTCTTAGTTTGTTCTATGTAGTGTTTTTTCTGTTAATTTATAGCAAAATGAAAGCCAGGTATTATTAGTGGCTTGCTAATGCGCTTTTGCAACTTTCTTTTTGGTTGGTAGGCCCCCAAGTGCTAGGTGTAGATAGAGCTTGTTAATAGAGCCCACTTAGTACCTTATGTAATTTTAGGCGTATGCAGTTGATACTTCACCATGTATGTGGTTTCTTTCTTGAGAGCTTTTGATATAGGATGGACTTCTCTTTTGCAGATGGACAACAGTCCAACCACTGGCAGTGTGAACACCACTACTGCTGAGAAGCAGCGTCTAGCAAAATATTCCCTTGGTTTCAATTGTAAGAAGTAAGTCTATTGCACCAGCTATTAATGATAGAAGTGAGCATGGTCTCTGTAATTGGTGTTTCACAATTAATTCTGGTTGGATTTGATAATTTTCTATACAGTGCAACTTTCAAGAAAATGTTTCCCGAGTATGTGGAGAAGTACAACCAGCAGCAGCTTTCCGATCAAGTTGCTTCTGAGCGAGTGTCATCAGAGACGTCTCATGACAAAAGTTCAAGGCCTGTTTTGGAAAATAATTTAGATTCTACAGGAGAAGATATGAAAAGAGTAGATGGGTTGAAGGATGTGAGAAAAAACAAAAAGCAACCATTTCCAACATGGATGATGTTATTACTCTTCTCCATCTTTGGCGTTGTAATGGCGTTACCTCTGCTTCAGCTTTGATGGTAGGCAACGAAATCTTTATGGGTATAAGGGTCCATAAAGTGTTCTCCTGGGACTGGTTCTATATGTTCTGCTTAGGTTTTGTAATGTCTAACAGGATTTGTATAGGGAATTGATGGACATGGAGGCTGCGTTATATCTCTGGGCTGATTTTGCACTCCATTTTGTCTTTGTTTCCAGCTTCTTGGTAGTCAATGCTAAGAAGTTATATGCTTGATACTTGTGATGTTCCTCTAAATCTGTCTGAGGTCTACATTCTACATTTTATAATGGGTAAATGATAATTAATTAAACCATAAACGTAATCGTAGTAAATTTTTGCTGCCATTAATAGAAATGTGAATATAAAAATGGAAAGTAAAGAACAGAATGTACCACTTTTTATGAAGAATTCTGTAGTACTTCTAATGTATGGTACCTCAATCCAGTGGGACAATATTGATAACTGTTACATTATTGTTGCACAAATTATACTACAAAATTCTATGATTGAAATATCATGCATCGGTTCCTTTAAGAATTTTGTGGTATCTCTATTTTTTCTTTCGTTCTTTTGTTTGTTTTTGTTTTTTTTTTTTTAAAAGTTGAAGATGAGGAAAGATTGTTCCATTTTAAGGTTAGTGAATGTCAAAAACCTCAATGAAGGCTTAAAATGGTATTTAACACATATCAATGAAGAATCACTAACAAGAATCAAGACAGTTTGGTCTTATTAGTTAAGTCAAATATTATGACATTTTATGGTATTTATGATATATGATATTTTTGTCCTGTTAGCAATATTGGCGATGGTAAAATTATTGTTACATTAAGCCCTAGAGAACATACACGATAGAAGCCCGCTTAATTCATTAACATCGACATTTTGTAATATAGGCTGAAATGTATGAATGTAGTTTCTTGTGTTAGAATTTTCTATAATTAGACTTTCATTGATTCACTTTTTTGCTTGCTAAAATTGGTTGAATGGTAAAACCCATATTATTATATTGTAATAAAATGGATAGGAAAATCATGTGCATTGGGCTTCAAGCTTTAGGTCCAAAATGTTTAATGTGTTGAATCATGTATAGGCTTAGTTATTTAGGTTCATAATTGGTGGAATTAAGACAACCCTTTGCGAAGGGTCAAGTCCCATATATATAAATGTCTCACTCACACATTGATATGAGATGATTGATGTACTATTTCATCAAGTAATATTGACAAATTGCAGAGAAATGAGAAGAAGATCTGTTCATGAAGTGCACAGCTGTGTGCAATCTTTTTAATATTTATTTTCTATGGATTCATTGTCAAGTTAAGAGGTCTTCAAGAGGTTTTTAATTATTTATCATGTTGGTGTTTTAATACTATGTATCTATGATGAAGGCATACTGTGTATGTGTTTTTAATTTCTTACATCTTGCTGATGACTCTTTTTCCAAGGCTATACCCCGTTTGTATTTTCAATTATTGCGTTTGGCCAATTTTAATAAAAAAAATTTCCTTTTTCTAAAACTAAAAAAATTAAATAAATTAGCGCCACTTTTTATATTGCAGGTTTGCAGCAAGAAATTTTAAAGTTGAGTCTTTTTTTTTAATTGATCCAATTAGATATTTTTCATGCCTCACAAATTCACAGAAAATTTGATTTTTTTTCATATAATAAGTTAATAATTAAATTATGAATTTAACATCTTGTCTAGGCAGATCAGAGCAACCTATTTGTTCTCCTTGCATGCTAAAAAAAATTGCAAATTAAATGTAATTTTTCAAATAAAATATACTTTATGGGGCTCTGGCCTCTTTTATGTTTTATCTATATAAAAAACATTATTTAAGCAATTTAAATGAGAAAAAATCAATGTTAAAAACTTAAAATTGATATACTGATATTTCCCTCCCTTCCAACTTCAGGCTAAGTGAATGCCTCGTACCCTCCGAATCCGAAACAGGCGGCATGATTGACGCAAGCTATGCATCAAGCGTATCCACCGATCCCCATGTCAAAAGTGAGAAAAGAATTTAATAAGAATAACTTTATATTATTTATGTAATTTTTTTTCTTTTTAAAACTCTAACACTTATCAAGGCTGAATTGAGTGAATTCCCGTTTGATTCCATTCCTTCTTTTATTATTTTTAAAATTATCATTATTTTCTGTTTGTTTTAGTTCTAGATCACTAGAAAGAATTACTTTGAGAAAAGATCAATATACATTTTTTTGGTATACAAGAGAGATATTCTCATACTCTTTGGATATGATATTAATTTCTTTTGAACAATTGAGTAATTACATTTATTAGTCCTCCTCATAATGACGTATATTAGAATTTAAACTTTTGACATCTTGTCGTAAGTCGCTTACCAATCTCACTAACCACTTGTAGGTAAAGATAAATAAATTTTTTATTAAAAAAAAGGTAAAGTGAAATAGAGTGATCAAGTATGATCCAAGAAGAGAAAAGAAATACTTATAACGAGCGCATCAATTGAGAAACTTCTGCAATGTACTTTTGCAATGTCAGGGTAACTTTAGTAATCCAAACATAATTAGTCTCACATTTAAGGAATATGAAGATACCTGCTCAAAGACAAAAAAATAAAATAAAAAAAGAGAAAAGAAAAGAAATTGTTATATCATAATGATGTCTCCCCCTCTTCTTAAGGGTATCAGGATGCTTAGTTCCTTTAAAAAACTAATCTTTTCTCCAATTTGTTCCTTAACATTCAATTCTACCTTCATAGGTAAGTTTAATTTATAGGATCTTAGTGGATTTCATTCGGCTGTCTTTTTTACCATTTTCTTATTGGCATTATTAGCCTAGCCGTTTGGTCTTGTGCTGAGTCTGGATTAGATCATTTGATGTACTATGATATATAAGAAAATCCATTCCTATTTTCCTACATTAATGCACCTTCCAATTCACGCCAATTCTTCCTTCATAAGAAAATGTGAATGAAAAGCCTACAACTGCAATGCCATTTCAAACACCAGAGTTTCTGTCATCTCCATAACTGGCCCTGGCCCTGGCCCCTGTGATTGTGATATCTTTTTGAGGAGTTGTTGAACTTTGCCTTTTGTGATTCAAGCTAGTAAATTTCAATCCTATGAGAGATAATTTGATGTAAAGGTTAGAAGCTATTATTTTCCATTTCAAAGCTTTTTTACAATGACATATTCTTTTGCGCAGATGGAGCATCACATTGTGAAGCTCCCCCGAGGAAGAGTTTTCTAGCCAACTTGGATACTACTTGGGAAGCATCAAGTTTCAAATTTTCTTCTTCTCTAGAGCCCTTCTGCTTGGCATTTCTGTTCTGCTCTCAAGTTTATGGTTGTTACTGAAGATGAAGAAATCTCCAGTTCATCCAAAATGTGAGGCAAGCTACTATGATGCCTATGGATTTGATGTGCAGGAGGACTTTACCCGGGTACTAAATGCTTGATTATTAGTGTTCTACACAGTTATTGCACTTAATGAAATTGTTAATCGAGTTTGTGTGTTGAAGTATGTGATCTTGCATATTGAAGATTTCAACAAATATGCTCCAATTGATAGAAGTAGCTCAAGAATTCTGCAATTGATATTGTATTTAGATGGTTTTCATTTATATTTTGATCATGTAAGTTCTCTGTTTTTTTTTTTTTTTGCTTGGATTAGTTCTTAGAGGAAGCAAAGCACCATGAAAAGGAAGCAAAACTGAAGAGTTCATCAGTGCACCCGGAAGAATCTGGGAAAACAGGATCAAAGAAAGAGGAAAAGGGGAAAAAATCATGGAAAAGTTCTCTGATTTCATGGTGGAAAGCTGACAAGAAAAGCAAGCTTAAAGAAGAACCCACCAACAATTCTCGATCAAAGGTTTCTGGGAAAAGGCAGGGTCATGTTTCTGGTCCAATATATCACTGCTGCAAAGGTCCTGATGGGAAGCACTGGCGTCCAACGTCTGGGCCTCTCACAAGTCTGTTCAAACCCACAAAGAGAGAGGAGAGTGAGATACCCTTTATGTCTCTCTAACAAAACAGCCCTCGTGCTGTACAGAACTATGGCCCCCTTTATGTGGTCAATTGAATGCGTGTATCACTATCAGAGTTGCAAATTCTGGTGACACAAGCTTCAGAGAAAAAGCCTTCTTAACTTTCTGCTACACGTGTCAATGTATTGGCTGTTAAGAGAATTTCGCTGGCAAATGTAATAGAACAGCCCTTTGTGAGATGAACAATTTTATATTTTTGGCTTTGAATATGGGTTGTATTGGCTCGTCGTTGGATTTGATTGAGGAAAACAAAAATTATAAGTCCTCTTAGTTCCTTGTTTCAAACTCATTCTTGCATGTCATTCTTGTTCCAAACTCATTCTGGTGTAAAGTTTTAATTTTCTGAATATTTTTACGAAATAAGTTATGCAAATGCTGAAATCAAAAGAGTATTAATAATGAACAAATAAGTCAGCTACAAGACTGGAGGTCTGATCAACTTGCCTAATGAACCAACCATCAAACGACCGAGTGATGCCTGAGAATCCATGAACTGGCCACAAAGGGGTTACGTTGTGAATGGAGAAGCACCACTTCCACTAGTGATGAGTATGAACCACCTACTTGGAGGGTGCGACCGCAGTAGCCTCAAAATTGGGATGACAATAGAGAATCGCCTAAAGTGATCAGCAATAGGGGGGAAGAGACATTCAGTGGGCATGGGATGTCTGAAAAAGTCAGCATGATTGAGAAAAATTGTATTTGTGCCTGCCACTACCTAGGCAACCGAACTAAACAAAATATGAGTCAAGAAGACTTCTTTGTTGGGTTTAGGACTTTGGGTCCCCTGTGGAAGGGGGAACTGAACAATGGAGAGTGAACTACTACCTCAAACATTAGCTTATCTGCCGAGTTGAGTCCATATTGATAGTGAAATGCCTAGTTGTTTCCTAGTTTTTTTTTTTTCATAAATAATAAAACATATACTGCAGATGACCTTTCAGCTAGCATAGAAACATCAGTAGATAACCCTGCAGATGACATGCGTAGCTTTCTTACTTTTTTCGCCACCTTTCGGTGCTATGAAAGAAGAAATGTCTATTTTATCGAGTTCTGGAAGATAAGCTTTATTCGTTATCTTGTTATCAATTCTATAACAGCGAGGCCTCTGCTGCTCTTGTCAGTAATTGCTTTCTTAACAATGATCCCATCTAGAAATGGAAAACCGTAAGCTCTACAGATACATACTATAGTTTGAATGACTCACAAGGATTTGTTAGATACATATACTGATAATATCATTCAGCTAAACATAACCTCATTAGTTACTGGGTTACTTCAATGCACCTATATCCATGCAGATTTATGCATTGCTGGCAAACAGTGGTGAGACAATCCGATCCCATATCGTGTCCTTTTCACTTTACTATGAACTACTAGTGTTGGGTCAGGCTAATTACAAATAAAGATCAAAATTGAAACAATAATACAAATAAAATTCATTTTCTGTTAAAGAAACTGGGTCATTCTACCCTTTTACTACAAAGAAACCTATCTTTTATACAAATATAAACACTTTAAACAATTCTTTTAATCTGCTTCAAGCACAGATATATAAAAGAAAATGCTTGTATAACAGGACATTACTGATAGTAGGCATCCTTAGTCATTATCTGCATAAGTATTAGAGGGGAAATAGCGCAACTATGTGTAATAATATTAGAGGAACTCTGCCCTCACAAGGACGGTAAAATGAGACAACTCTCTGGTGTTCTTTCAAACATTAGTTTTCACTCTGACTAACTTTACACATTTTCAATCAGATTGCTGCCTCAATGTGGGCATATGTACTAAAAAAAAAAATAATGAATACAATTGGCAAATTCCTAGCTCTGTCCTCTCCCTGCTTGTTCCACATCTATAGAACTGGGACTACAAGGACTTGACCTTTTGTCCCTGCTTAAAAGCCTCTTCAATGACCTCAGTCTCGCTGTCATTGGTGATTTCAGCTCATCTTCAGCACACCTGCTCGCAGAAGGCGATAAAGAGGACGAAGTGAACTCCCTTGGTATATCAATCACCAACATTCCATTTCCATGACGTCTACTATAACTGCTATTACCCGCTGAAGAAGATGAAGTAGATGATGAGGAGCAAGGTGGCTGAGAAGTGCCTTCTTCTAAAGAAGCACCAATAGAACTTACTTGGATCCGGTCTCCCCAAACTAACACATTTGTGGGAAAAGTTGGAGACTCCAAGCCACTCATAGCAACCGAATTTTCTGCTTCAGTTGATTCACTGACATTTTCTTCAGCATTTGAACTACTACTGGGTTTAGAGGATTCAGAAGCAACTGGGTTCCTACAAAGAGGGCAGGTAGAATGAGATTGGAACCACATATCTATGCAATCTACGTGAAACCCATGATTGCATTTGGGTAAAAGCCTGGCCTTTTCCCCTTGAACAAGCTCAGAGAGGCAAACTGCACATTCCAAGCCATCTTTGAAGTCCTCTGGTTGAAATACCAATACAGGTAAGGACCTGAGAAGTGCAGGGTCAAGCCCAATTCGCTGAGCGCCATAGATAGCAGGGTCTTGACCGGGGGCAAAGACAAAGCGGCGGCGCCGGCGGCTGCGAGGTTGGGGAGAGGTGTTTTCTTCAATGCGCCACCAGAACCGTTTGGCATAGAGATGAAGGAAGAGAACAAACACAACCACCATGAAGAGAAATATTATAGCTACCACCATGATCTTGCCAGTTATCTTAACGGCTTGAGACTCACCCAATATGTTACTTGACCCTGTCGAGTCATCCATGATGCTATTGCTACCTTAACCTTATGTTCTGGCAATTTCTATAAAAAGGGGAAGCTTTCACCTTTCAGGTTTCAGCTGCAAATTCAAACACACCCAGAAATTCAGAATTTGACAAAATGATCAAAACCCAGATGCAAAATCACTCTGAAATTTCTAAATTTCGTAGGAAAAAAAAAAGGCACAGAAAGGTTGGGTGGTGCTGGAGCAAGTAAATGAGGAGGGAAGTGGTGATGGAGAATAAAGGTTTAAACTTTAAATGTTGAAATGAAAATCGTAAGACAGGGAACTTGAGAATGCAAAAGAGAAGGGAAAGTTGGGTTTGGTTTCTGAATTTGAGAACTTTGGAAAGTAAAAAGAGAAAAACGTGCGTGAAGATGTGAGAAAATTCAAAGGAAGAAGAAGTAGGTTTGGACATGAGACTTGGACTTTGAAACGAAGAAGAGAAGAAGATGACGGCATTGGAATTGGAGTATTGGTTGTAACAAAAATAAAAAAATTGAATTTGAATTACTATTTGCTTCAAAAGAAAAAAGATGGCTTCAAAATTCAAACCACTTGTCCCTTCCTTCCACCGCTCCTGACTCCATGTATGTTCGTTTGAAACCATCGGCCATCCTTTGTAGAATAAGATTTAGACTTAGTAATGATGATAGTGATGTTTCTTCTTTTCCCTTTGACCCGTCTAATGATTTACCTCAAAAAGACTCAAATTAAGATTGTTTGACGCTGGAAATGTGTAGAAAACGAAATACAAACTAACTAATCTCATCTAACAAACAACGTAATAAAAACATTGGATTGCCCACAATATGTTGCTTGCAAATTGCTAGAGGTCCTCTCAACACAATTTTTCTCTTGGTTGTGTTATATAGATTGATTTCATTTTTATGGTAAGCGCAATTTTATTTATCTTTTATTCTGTAATCTGTGGAATGCTAGTGCCAGTAGAATTTATAGCAAGTGTTTACGTTAGTTTTAAATTTTAAATTAATTTTTTAATGTTATTTTTTAATATTAAATTAATCTTTTAATGACATATTTAATATTAAATTAATTATTTAAAATAATTAATTTAATATAAAAAATTATTAGATAAGTTGATTTCACTTTAAAAATATGAGAAAGGAATCTTTAATTGTCATCATAGAATTAGGATCGAATTGAGATAAAGGTATTAATAGTATTAATATTTTATCCTTATTGTTTATTTAATAATCGTATTATACTTCCTTAATATTAGAGAATCGACTCTAATATTACTCGTTTAACTCTTTCTAAATAATAAATCAAACTAAATTAGTTAACACTAACTAATTAACCATCTATTAAAAGGTTAACCTGACTTTATATATTTAATTGATTTTAATTCTAAAGTATCAATATTTCACACACGGTGAATAGTTAATGAATTTAATTTTATTTACTTTTAGTATATTTTTATTTACTTTATAATCTATTCATATATTATCAAATTATTAAAAGACTTTGATTATCACAATAATTATTTAAAGAATAAAATTATTTTAATAATATATTATTGAATGACAATATAAAAATATTATATTAACAATTAATCAAAATTAATGATTTAGTAATACATATGATAGTTATACTTTTTTAATAATTTAATAATATATTATTGAATGATAATATAATTTTTTTTACACTAAGCATGAATTTTTATTAAATCTTTTTAAAATAATAATTTATATAAGAGCCTGGTAGTGAGAGAAGATGAATCAAATCAAAATAAACATCAATTCTTACGGGTTTCATTGTTATTAATTTTGTAAATTATTAATAACTTAAATAATACTTGATTTATTTATTTAAGAGAAATAAAAAAATCAAACAACGCAAAAAATAACTAAATAATTAAATGAAAATATTTTGTATTTATAAATCATTAAAAGAGTTTGACTATCATAACAACTATTTAGAAATTATAACTCTTTTAATAACGTATCAACACATTATTGAATGTCAATATAAAATTTGTTTTATAATAACAATAAATTAAAATTAAACTCATTATGTTTTAGAGCATTATCATGCCAATTTTGATGACAAAATCACTCAAATACCAGTTCTTTAGTTCAAAAAGGTATAATTAGACAATAAGACATTACCTTATCAGCTTATCTCATACTCTTTTGAGTGTGGGAGATCTCTAGTATATAAAATAAAAATAAAAATCAGACATTCGCAAAAACTTTCCACATAAAAAGTCTCAAAAGAATACTCTGATTTCTTCTCCTTTAAGGACATTTTCATTTTTTTTTAAAATAGTTTGCCATTAATTGCTTCAATTATCACAGCTGCTTATGGAGGCCAATAATATAATGCACATCATTGTGCTCCCTCCTATAAGGCTAGTAGGGCTACAGTCTCTTCCCCTCACTCCACTTCTTAAAAGAGAGTTATATTTTCTTTCTCTAAAAAAAAAAGTGAGTTATATTTTCGTTTGACATACCTTTGCAGAACTCGAATCTCTTTTGATTTGTCTTATGAACTCTAAAGCTCTTAATTTACACGAACAAGCAAACGATCAATTTCACATTTATAAGAGATAATCTGACCTCTTTAATATATGTTAAGGGCAGAATGAGATAGTAACTTTTTCACTTATAGGAGTCCAATTCAACGGATCCTTTTAGTAGTTGTGATAAAACATGACTTATCCTTAGATAACTAATAAAAATTTAAATTAAAATAATTTATTTTAAATTCAATCAACTAAGTATCACTTTAATTATCAAAACAAATTAATAATTTATTTAAGTAATAATTAATTAATACAAAATTATTATCTTATGTGTACATTTCCTATATATCCAATTATCCATTATGCAAAACTCCCCAACAAATAAGATCAAAATTTTCTTAGTTTATTCACACAAAAATAAAAAATAAAAAATTCCTAGTTTAATTTATGGGGTGAGACATGGGAGATGGGTACCATTATAACATCATAAAGCCATTTTAAACGCGTTTCTTGCCATAATTCGAGGCTTGAATTGGCTGAAAGAATACTAAAGTAAAAATATATCATTGGACAAAATGATTGATCTTCCTCATTATAGCAATAGATGGCACAATTTTAACTTTTTTTAGCATCTCTAGGGAGTGGGGGTGGGGGGAGTGCATTCAGAGTAGGGGTGTTCGCGGTTTGGATTGGTTCGGTTTTGGGAAGAAAAGTCATCCGAACCAAACCAATCGGTTTTTCTATATTAAGAACCAATCGGTTTTTTTAAAATTGGAGAACCGAACCGAACCGAACCAATTACAATCGGTTTGGTTCGGTTCGGTCCAATCGGTTTTTCACTAAATATTTTTTTAAAAAAAAAATTCATACACATCATCATTTTGTTCTTGTTATGGACCAATTAAAAAAAAGTTGGTATAAAATCCTAATAAAAACATCATTTCATAATTATAAACAATAAATAGGCTTAAAATATTTATAGAAACAACAAAAAATTTAAATATAATTATTTATAAGTATGTAAATTATAAAAAATATATAAATAATTATATTAATTCGGTTTGGTTTGGTTTGGTTCGGTTTCATAAATGAAAACCGAAAACCGAACCAAACCAATCGGTTTTCATAAAATAAAACCAAACAAAACCAAAATTAATCGGTTTTGTTCGGTTTTCGGTTTTTCGGTTCGGTTTTTTCGGTTTTGATTGGTTTGGTTCGGTTATGAACACCCCTAATTCAGAGAGGTGTTATGACCCCAACTTATATAGGTCATAGTAGAAATAGTTTGTTTACCTTAAATATTTTGTCTTAAATTTGATCTTTAAGATAATGTATATAAAAAAAATATAGTTGATAGGGATCTCCACTTCTAGACTTAATAATACTTGAGAAATTAATCTTTCACTTCTTGGACGAAGAGATTCCTAAGAAACCAAACAATAAAAAGAGAGAGGTGTTTATGACCTTTTATGTTTTCCTTCTTTATCAATTTTTTTTGTGTAAATCAGGATATCTTCTTGCTCGAAAGGCAAGAAATTAATCTCACTGAGTACGGTCAGACGCGTGAAGTGGGAGCATTCCAATTGTATTTTCTCCATACATATTACTCCAAGAATTGAACCCAAGACAAAATACTTAACGTGATTAAGTTCCTTCTACTCAAACCAATGCAAGTTACTCAATTTTGCGTTGGTCAAATTTCTTCTTTTTATATCGGAGATGGGCTACCCAAAAATTGAAGTTGTTACCCATCGTCTACATAAAATGGTCCATATTGCATAAATTAACCTTTGTATGGTTTATAATAATAATAATAATAATTTTTTATGTTTATGATGAGAGTATCTTCTGGACTTTTTTTCTTACGTGGATACACAAACAAAAAGCCCAGCCTAAAGAGAAAAGAAAACTACAGCCTACTTTCTCGGGTAGTTAAAACTCCCAATGCATCATGTAGCAACACCAGCATGAGTTCAGGGGGAATTGTTCCACAATCCACACTATCCAGCTCCTGATTCAAGCTCAGATTTGCTAAAGTCAGCACACTTAATAGCTTCTATGTAAATATGGATTATTTCCACCAACCAGTTTCACTTAATCATTTCTCTTAAGCTCCACATTAGAGTGAGATTCCCATTAGAAGTTCCCTTGAGAATTTGCACCACAGCTTGGGAGTCCAGCTTAAGCTCTACCCATCTATAACCGAGCTTCCAGGCCAGATTTAGGCCCTCCCAAACACCCCAAGTCTCTACGTCAAAGGCACTGGCTATTTGCATTTTTCTAGTGTAGCCTTTGATCCATTGGCTAAGCTGATCCCTCAGGAGACCTCCATTCCCAGATAAAGCATCCCCCTGCTTGAAAGCCCCATCTGAGTTCATTTTAATCCACCTGGAAAGTCATAAGTGGTGAAGGAAGTGGAAACCTTAAATCGTGGGAAACATTAAAATTCACAATATATATAATATACATCGTGTCTGAATATTAAATACATTGTGAATTGAATTTTCACCCCTTTCTTCCATTTCTTCCTTTCGCATTCCTACTTAAATGAACTTTGAAATCTCTCCTTTTCCGTTTTTTTTGTTGGGGGTGAACAACAAAAAACTCCTTTTGAGCTGCAACACTTGCGTTTATTTATTTAGATTTTAAGGTGAACAATAAATTTTATTCAAATTGAAATGATGCTTGACTCAAATTGCTCCATAAACTTGGTAATGTCCAGTTAATGAAGGGATTACCAAGAAGAGACAAAGCTTTTCTCAAGGTCAAGGTCCAAGTGCATGATAATGACTTCTTACCTTGTTGATTTTGGTGAGGCATAATGGTGGAAGGGTACTCAAGTACGAGTTTCAGTAGGAAATATACAATAATATTTGAGTGATAACATACATAAAATTCTCTGTTTAGCTAACAATTTTTCTAAAGCATGAGTAAGTTCATCTAACATCTCCCAGAATAAGTGATGCATAATTTTCACAGTTCCCAAATCTGATTATAACAAACTGCTTTACTAACTAAAATTTGTATTGAATTAAATGTGTGAGGGAAGAATTGCATGCTTCCCAGGGCGAAACAAGCAAAAGACTAATTACTAATCTGCATATTACATACATACATACAGAAATTCTTTGAATCAGCATAGAATGGGAACAGAGAACTGTCAATGAACCAAGGGGAAAGTCTCACGGATGCTAGGTGGAAGCATCATATAGAGAAGAGCTACCAATAGATCAGAGGCACTCTGGAAGAGAGCAATCAGAGATTCTCTAAAGCGTTTCACCTCTTTATGACAGTGGGGGAGATGGTCAGTGATTTTGTTCCTACAAAGAGGGCAGGTGGTGTGGTTCTTCAACCAGGCACCAATACAATCAGCATGATAACTGTGGTTGCATACCGGCAGCGACCGAACCTTTTCTCCCTTAGAGATTTGGCTTAGACACACTGCACAATAATCACTTTTAGCCTGTTCAGCCTTCTTCCCTGCAGCATCATAACTATAATGGATATACAGTTTATGCAACATTTGGATCATATATTTTTTAAATGAGTGCGCGATAACAGCAATCGCTGTGAGAAAGATGAGGATGGTGGTCATGTTGCCTGCTGTTGCTGCAGCTGAGAGAAATTTCAAGGGAGCTTGCTACGACTTCAATTGGCTATTTTCTTATAAGATATATATATATATATATATCATATCACGTGGCCCTAAAAGCCCCAGCTGGTTTTGTACTTATTTGATGAATATTCTAACTTGGTAGTTAGGCCTATGATAATGAGTCGTGATGATGTGTGGCACTGGCAAGAAATGACCCAAAACATGGGATTTGAAAATACATTTATGTATGTACCAACAAAAAATTACATTTATCTCTTGTTCTTGTATGCCCTCAGCATGATAGGAGGAGAAGGTTGTTGGGTTGCTGAAATCTAGAAAGCTGAGTTGGAAATTAGTTGGGATCAAGACCGAATAATACCTTAAGGATTGCTATATCTTAATAGATTTCGTGTCATGATTGGTTTCTTCATCTGTTTTTTCATTCGGGGATTATTCTGTTTTTTTTTTTTTTAAAGATATTACTATTTAGAGTGAATTGTGTAGTATTTATTAATTATTATTTATATTTAATAAATTTTTTAATATTTATTATAAAATTAACAATCAATAAATAATTAACAACTAAGGTTTTTTCATATTTCTTTCTTCAAATTACATCTATGACCTGTTTGGTTTAGAAGAACAGAAATTACTCAAAACAATTGAACAACTTGCCTTTCGGTTCTGTAATATTAACACACTTGAAGAAAGAATGATAGAAGTCTTAAGGAGCGAGTCAGTAGAGACTTGAGGTAATTTAAAAGTGATGTTAAGTTTAAACTTCTGTGCAGTCATTGTAACAAGATGCCAAAATATAAAATGACTCACAAATTATCATTGCCCAAGAATCGAAATATTGCAAGCATAGGATAATTTCTTTCTTGGTAGACTTTCGGTAGAGGTTTGGTAGAATTTTGTGGGTATTGTGAACTTTCTTGGTAGACTTTCGGTAGAGGTTTGGTAGAATTTTGTGAGTATTGTTTCACAATACCCATTCTAACAATTGACTTTTCTAGATCATGCGTACACACCAGCATTTTCCAAATTGGAGCTTTAAGATTCATTTTTCACATTGTGCGCATGTGGTGGCTTCCCTGATGTATATTTATTTCTTCATAAAGATTTTCAGGCAAGGCATCTCGTTTGAGAATCCTACTAACTGCTGATCTTCTGATTAAGAAAGGAGGATTACATGAGAAGAAAAAGAAGGTTCTAGAAATAAATTATATATATATATATATATATATATATATTAGGTCTCTTACAGTATCCCCTCACTTAAAAATCGAAAGACTAATTTTTCATAGTACTTTTAGGCATTAGAAGTAGAAACTCTTCTTAATAACAATTTTTTTCATGAAATAAGCCATATATTAGTTAACATCCAAATTAGGAATGATGAGTTTACCCATGCAAACAAAAAATCAATGAGTGCTCCCCATCACCAATTTTTTTATAGGTAAATTCCATTTTAATCCATGAGAAAAATCGATTTTTTCTTTAGATCATGTTAAATAACTTTTCCTTTTCATTTATATTAGCAGGTTGATTTCATATTTGTTAATTTTTTTAATTAAAATTGTAACCTTGAGCTACACTATACTCTTTTTGTAGAAAAGCTCCACATTGGCACATTCTTTTGCAGGGTTTATAAATTTTTATAAATTAAGTTTTCATGTATATTTTAAAATTTTAAAAAATCTATACAACTGTTAGAATAAAATTCTTAATTTATATTGTAGATTAAAATGAATAAATTTGTTTCCTTCTACTCTTACGCAAGAAGACGTTTGTGTTTATTTCTTAGGATATTCTTGTGTACGATTATAAAGACTAATTTTTTGAGATACTGATATTTATTTAAGGGGCTAATTTTTCTCAACAGATATTTTTCCATACATATGAGTCTAAAATCAAATCTCTAATCACATACTTTTTTTTTGGTTGTTGAAGAGAATGCAATTATGTCATTTTATTCAAGACAAGAGAATGAATACAATTTGAAAATATGTTCAAAGACATGGTTGTTAACAAAAAAAATGGTGACGCACTTGCTAGAGAATGAGCAACATAATTTGCTTGTTTTCTAACAAAACTTATCAAAGAGTTTGGATAAAAGAGAAAAGTAACTCTACATTTAGATAATATAACATGAAAATTAGAAGAGTCAGTAGTATTTGTGTCACACTATATTGTGCAAGAAGATGCTTTAAAGCTTTTTAAGACGTTGATCCAAGTTTTATTATACTTGTATTGGGATCTAATTCTCTAGTTGACTTGTGTATCGTTAATGCCGTCTAATTTCCTATGGTACTATGGGAATTAGGGGTAATCACGCATGACGCGCGGCAGACCCTTCTGTTCATTAAAATTGAATACAAGCACCAAATCAAATCTTCTTTTTTTTTAAAAAAAAATGTTTCTTCAATTAAATATTAATAATTTAATAGGGGGGGAATTACATTTCTCTTAACTGGTAGTAATTTATTTTTTAATTCTTAATTTTCTTTTTATTATTAATATTTAATTAAATAATCAGAAAAAAGATATAAGATTTCAATCCATGTTCTTGTGTTTTGTATTCCGAGTCTTCCAACCCTTTTGCGTGGATGTTCACGCCACCTCCAAGGGACCAACAACCATGTGCTATTAAAAAATCTTCCCGATATAAATTTTTAAATAAAATCGTAATTTTTTAAAGTTCCTTTCAAAAGGTGGTCCTTTTAAGAAACGTGGCCGTCTAGCACTGTAGAGGCTTTATTTTTAGAAAAATAATACTTTAGATTATCACTTTAAGCATTGTATGTTATCAACTTGGGTCATAGATAGTATGAATGAGAAAAATATAATTAAAATTAATTTATTTTTTGTTTTGAGTAAGATCCTACCAGTGAGGTAGGCTCTTAAAAGAGTCCATATAAAGAACTCACAATGATGGAGATAAAGGAAGGAATGAGAGAGTATTGGGAGGGTCGACCTCCCACTCTTCACTTAATGTCTTGAGTTTTACTATTTAAGTTATTCCGAAGAGACATTAAAATTAATTTTTTATTTATTACATTTTATAAAATTAATCTCTTATTTTTTAAATAAAAAATATTTAATTTATACAAAATTATTTTGTGTGTTGAATTAATTAATTATTAATTTAATTTAATTTATAATTTATTTACAGTTAATTAATAAAAACACCTCTTCACTCAATCAGATTAAAATATCGTGGGAAAACATGCTTATATTTTGGTAGAAAAGCTTAAAAGAAGGGAAACTTGGGAAATAAAATTTTCATTTAGTTGGTTTTGAAAATTAATTAAATATTTAACTAATTTAATTCATATTTTATATATAATTAATTAATAATTTATTTTATTTTAATACTTAATATATGATTAATTTTATATAAATTATTAATTAAATAATTAATTAATTTTTAAAACAAATTAAATGAAAATTATTTTTTTCCAAATTGACCCTTAGGGTCATTTCTTTGGATACTGTAACTGCCGAGGGAGTTGGGCCAGCGTGGGATCACCACTTTTTATTTTACTTTTACCATATCATCAATGAATTATTAATATCCACATTAAAATTCAAGTTGA
The DNA here is from genome assembly GCA_023212625.1 of Styphnolobium japonicum. NCBI lineage: Eukaryota > Viridiplantae > Streptophyta > Magnoliopsida > Fabales > Fabaceae > Styphnolobium > Styphnolobium japonicum. The sequence goes on along the minus strand of JALBWW010000007.1, from coordinate 2,441,851 downwards.
TTTTTTTAATAATAAATCATGTTAATGATTAATTTAAGAGTGTTGTTATCATACTCTTATATGTTTGATACATAAGAAATTATCAAATATTTATTAATTGTATAAAAATAATTCCTTTAACTTTTAAAAAATTAATATTTCACTAACAAGATGTCCACTCACTATGATTTATGGATAGATAATGACTTAAATATCATTGGAGTACTTAAATATTTTATGATAAATTAATTTAGGGATTAAATTTTATTAGTAGTATTAATTAAGTACTTTATTAAAATATATTTTTATCAATAAGAAAATATTGAAATATATATATCTAATTTCATATATCAAAATAATTTATAACATGAAAAAATAATTAGCATATATGACTTAAAATATTTTTCTAATGAATATCTATTATTATCATATATTTTTTATTAAGTTTAATCCTTCAAATGATAAATTTTAAAGTTGATATTTTTAATTAGTTATCAAATTAAAATTGAGGTCTTTATAAAACTTTTTTCTTATCTAAATGCATGATGTAAAGCACGATTTTAAGATTATTTGGAAAGAATTTAGTCATGATTGACATAAAACTTAGTCAAATATACCCTTTCTATTAAAAAAAATCCCTAATTTCACAATATATCACTAATGCATAAATAAATGTCTTGAACAAAAATGGAGTGATACAAATAAGACCAATTATAATAATTATATATACAATACAAACACGTATGCAACTTTGACTAATTTTGTAAGCTTTAGTTGTTCCATAAATAGCATTCATCATTAGATAAAACGTAAGCATCTATACAAAAATTTCGAATTAGCAGAAGTTTTTCATTTTAATCCTCAATCAAGTCCAGATTTTTTTATACTATCATTCAAGAATACATTATTGTATTATTAAAATAATGTAATTTTAAATAATTTTTATTATAATTAAACTAGATATAATAAAATGATAATGCTTATACTTCACACACGATCGAAATAAAATTCTCCGAAGAATATGAATCTCATAAGCCCTTGGTCAGAAAACCAAATGGACCATTTTTTTTTTTGCGGTGAAAGTCCAAGGCCCACGAGGTTCACTCGGAGGCCGAAATAGAATATGTACAATAAGGAAAGGGCATTAATAAAAAGAGAAGGTTATGGATGGGCTTCTTGAGTTGAGTTGAGTTGTGGGTAACGTTATCCAGTTGAGGTTGCTCCGCCATTTGATTTGAGCTGAGGATGTGTGGCTTGCTGTGACTACTCATTCATAGGCACCATCAACTTGTTCTTCTTCTTTTTCCTGAGTCACTCTGTTCCCAAACAAGAGAATCAGATAGATAAAAGAATGTGTTGTTGCACTCTGCCTGAATGAGCTCCCATGCCTTTGTTTGGTACCTACTCTTTCCTTTCTCTGTAGTTTAACTCAGTTGAAATCCCATTTAACTTTATCATTTTCATGGTTTGTGTGTTACAGTTACTTGATGAAATATCTACAACCATTCTTGTTGCCCATTCAACGAAAATAAGAGGAGGGGCTTTTGTTGATAGTGAAATTGAATTATAAAAGATGAAACTTGTTTAATTTTTCATAACATATATAAGCAGAAATTTAAAACATTATTTTTAATATGATTTTGTGTATCAGTTGCTCTCATTTATATGACCTTATAATGTTTATAGCAAATGATACTATTGTTTCTTTTATTTTAATTTTGTCAGCAGAGATTGCATATGCACAGCCCTCCTTCCAACATCCTTTGTATTCATTCAGGGCGCAAATACCGTATCATGGCAAATTATCATCAATTTTGTATGCCTTTGGTAATGAGCAGAGTGTTCCTTGTGCTTGGAAATCCTTGGACAAACTTAAAATGGTAAACTTCAATGTGGGGCGTGTTGAGTTGCCAAGGTGTAGACTCCTGATTAAGGCAGTTGCTACCCTTGAACCAAAGAGGTTGGCTGCAAAAGAAGACGAATGCGTGGGTTCCAAGGACTTGGAGTTGGGTCTAAATCCTAATCCACCTGGGAAGCTTGAATCTTCTGATGAAGAATCAGCAGAGCTTGATGAAAGGGAGAAGTTGAGAAGAATGAGGATTTCAAAATCAAATAAAGGAAACACGCCATGGAACAAAGGAAGAAAGCACAGTGCTGGTAACTAAATCCTTATTGTCCATTGCTTCACTTTCCAGTCACTTCTATCTTTATTTTATTGTGCTCTAACCTTAGCTCAAATGTTAAATATGTGAGCAGAAACTTTGCGGAAAATCAGGGAAAGAACAAGGCTTGCAATGCAGAATCCTAAGGTGATGTCATGTAAGAATATTTTTATGCCTTTGCTGAAGAAGATTTTGATATTAAGTTCACAACATCCATTTAATTTGATATGAAATCTACAATGTAGAATCACTTGCCAGATTTTAGGTTCTTCAGGCACTGATTTCACTTTTTGTGCTTAAAGAAATTACTCTTAATAGGAAAAACCGCAAAGGATTTACACTCAAGGAAACGAAAGTTTGAAGGAACCATTTTCATTTCTTATATTCTTAACAGGCATCCTGACATTTTTTTTAATGTTTGTCCTATTCAAAACTCAGATTTAAGTAGAGTGCATTGTAAAAATAATAAGTCAACCACAGCAATTATAGAACAAATAATTTTGATTGCTCATAAGTCATACCCTTTTTTTTTGGGTGAAGGATTGCTCATATCCTTTACTGGGCCTTTCCAGGCATTTTGATATAACATGTTCTTGTCAATGCTTACTCTTTTCTGAAGTATAACAAATTTATCTTTGATGAATTCTCTGCTAGGGGTACAGTTTTTCAAAATTGTAAGTAATGTACTTACAGTAGTTTTTGGTACTTTGCCTTGACCTGGCTAGCCAGAGTGAGTATTTCAATTTCAAAGAACGCAGTATCTGATATTAAAAAAAATTAGCATCTCCTATTTGTCTCTGGTGTCACTGAACAGTTTCTTAGCTAAGCTGTAATTTTAAATAGCAATTTTTAATGGGGATGAGACTGATTAGTGGTGACATAATCTACGATTAATTAGGTGCAGATAATATATTTGACATGGAATGATGATCAGGTATTTCAATTTTGGCTTAGATAATTTCTTAGTTAATTTCCTTAACAAAATTTGGTAATGCAGGTCAAGATGAAGTTGGCTAATCTTGGGCATGCACAGACGTAAGTATATGCCTTTCCATGAAGATTGTTGTTACTAATAAATGCTGCTTATTAGTTGATTACTTCTTTTACCCGTAGAATTTTACTGGACCCAACCTTCTTTATTGGTTGCACAGGACAGAAACAAGACTGAAGATAGCTGCTGGAGTGAAAATGGGATGGGAAAAGAGGCGTGAAAAGAATGTGGTGCAGGAAATTTGCAGCATTGAGTGGCAGAATTTAATTGCAGAAGCTTCTAGACAAGGCTATGTTGGTCAGGAAGAGCTGCAATGGAATTCCTATGAAACCTTGGATGAACAGCTGAAGCAGGAGTGGTTGGTGAGTGTTGAACAAAGGAAACAAATGCCAACAGCACCAGGTAACAGAAAAGCACCCAAGTCCCCTGAACAGAAAAGGAAAATTGCTGAAGCCATCTCTGCAAAATGGGCTGATCCTGTAAGTGTATATGTTAATACATGAAGTTGCATGGTTTATGGTTTTACAGCAACCAAAAGTTTGCTGGTTCTTCCACTCGGTTAGCACACTAGTAAAGTCTCATGAAACCGGGTAGAAATTTTTATTTGTTTGTGATTGACTTGAAAGTTGCTCACACTGGTATTGTTTATATTTTGATGTCAAACGTACTTAATTTGATTTTTGTAATACTCAATGTTGTCCGTCTCATGCATTAGGTAGAAAACATGGCATTTCTAGTACCTAAAACTTGGACTTGTTTGCCCAATGACTTGATATGTATTGATAACGTTACCAATCTCTTCTGATTAAGCTCCTTAAGATTTCGTATATTGTGAAACAAATCTCTTGTAATTGATTTCTGTAAGCTACCTGGAGTAATTAGAATATGAGGCTGAGTAGTAATAGAGGTTTTTTTTAATTGACTTTTGTTTTAGGTGTAAAACCCTTCTATGTTGACCTGTTTTCCCAAATTGTCTGCCAATAAGTGCTGAATATTGTTAGAAAGTTAAGTAGAAGGGTTGAAGTGTGAATTCTTCATTATACAAAAAGTTGGAGGGAGGGGGGAGGGAGGAGGGAGTGCAGTCAGAATGTCGAAGGTCAGAACCATACATTGCATGTTTTAGATAGAGATGTTGTTACCTAATGACATTCGTTTGTGTTTCTCATTATTTCCCTATACCAAAAACAGGTAACATGCTGATAGGTATGTGTTTGCTCCATCCTTGTCTGTGTGAGTTTGACTTGCATATGTTCAAATTTCTTGTTGCACCAAATGGTCTAGAATAGATAAGTAAGGTTTCTCAACGTACTCCTATCAAGAATCAAAACAGATTTGAGAACAACAAATATTTTTGGTTTCCCTTTGTGCTACTTTTTGATCTTCAGGACCTATTGTTTTCTTGTTCCCAATGTTGCTTTCCTCCTGGTCGACCAGACATGCATCAGTCATATCTTGGAACCTTGACAGTTCAAACTGAATCCAATTTTTACATTTTGTGCTTTAACTTTGTCATATCTTGGTAGAAGGTATAAGCTGGGTTCCTGTCTACTGACCAACTTATTTTTCTGTAAACCAGGAATACCGTGGAAGAGTTTGCTCTGCAATGGCCAAGTATCATGGCACTGAAGGAGCTGAAAGGAAACCAAGAAGAAGGCCAAGTGATCGTTCACAATCCACAAGGAGGAACCCTATAATGAAAAAAGATACTGATACTAACATTTATGCTAAGAGTGGCACCAAAATTCTTAACCAGATCCGGTTGAAAAAAAGAAAATCTCCAGCCTATAAGGATCCTTTGGTGAGTTCTAAGCTTGAGATGATAAAGAACATTAGAGCACAGAGAGCTGCTGCAGAAACCAAACAGACTGAAGCCATTGAACGAGCAAGGTAAACTCATTTTTTACTAATATGGATCAGTAGGAGAATATTATACTATTTTACTTCTCAATGACTCAATCAAATAAAAATCTATTGAATTTTTGTGTGTTCTTTTTCAATTAAATGGAACATGTGGCTAAATATTAGCCACTAATTATTAAGGGTACCGGTACTCGCATAAAAATGAAGGGTACTAAAGGAATCTCCTATACATACATATATATATATATATATATATATAAAGGTTATTGATAATTTGCTGTGCGTTAGATGGCTGTTATTGGGGATGAGATATAAAAAATTGTTCAGAAGTATGAATAACCACCATTAAGAATGATAAATTGTTCAAACTTGAGGTGATGTAATATTGATTTGTGTGGATGAACAGATGATTGAATTTGGAGAATGTCAATAATTACTATATGGACATACAACTTAAAAAATAATGTTCTTTGATTGTTCTACTTGAATCCCCTCCTTTATTTACATAAAAATCTTCTTATTTATTGACACTTTATATTTAATCATACATGTTGATATCATCTTACATAGTTCAACCATGTATTGCCAATTTGCCATCAATAGTTGACCCCGAGCCTTGAACAAATCCATCTAGTCCTTCTATGTGTTGCTACAAATATGATTTTAAGCATACAAAACTATTTCCTTTATTTTTTTCTTGGAGTTGACGGCCTCTTCATTTCTATGATCATTGAGGATGCACTGAACATTGGTTACTTCTGTTTTGCTTTTGAGATTAGCTCATAGAATTACACGATCTGCTGTGTTTGATTCCTATTTTAGCAGTCACCTCGTATACATTCATGAAATAATATGTAACTGCACAGACTATTGATTGCTGAAGCTGAGAAGGCTGCCAAGGCACTTGAGGTTGCTGCGACGAAGAGTCCCATTGCTCAAGCTTCCCTCATAGAAACCAGAAAGCTTATAACTGAAGCTATTAAATCACTTGAATCCATTGATACACAAGGGATTACTGATAGTCATGTTCCTTCTGTTACTTTGAGCGAGGTCAATAAGGAAAAAGATGCAGAATTTGAAGTTCTAAACCAATCCCATATGGTCCATGTAAACGGACACAAAACATTATCATCAAGTGACTACCAGTTGTCTGAAGATTTTGGCAAATTTCGCTTGCAGAAGTTAGTTAACGGTGATCCAGAACTTCACCTAACAAGCACCAATGGCTGTGCTTCCTTCCCTTTTGGTTTTAACAGGGAGATAGAGGAATCCAGTTCATCAAAGCAACAAAGGGAAACAGAACAGGATCAGAGTAGCAAATACAAAACAGATCCTTCTCCAACTGTGCCGGGAATCCAGTCCATTCAAGATGAAACACCATCTAGATCATCTATTGTAACAAAAAAGTGGGTTTGTGGAAGGCTTGTTGAAGTGGATGAAGAGAAAGAATAGAATTGGTTGAGGAAGCTTAGCTCATTTTTCAAACATAATATAAAGCAATGTCATAGACTCAATACTGTTTGCTGTATGCCAGACTTGTCTCAAAAAGTTTAAGATTGACACGTGTGGTTCCTCATGTAATGCAATGTTAGAACCTTGTTCGTATGAACTATTTCCGTTTTCCAATAAATAAATAAAAAATGGTAGAAAATTGACCAGATGCTTCTAAGTTCTAAATAACGGGTAACACAAAAAGTTAAACACACAGTTTTCTTACCTTGAAAAGCCTCACTCGGCATACCAGTAACTCCATTTCCATCATCTTCCAACCATGTCACAAGAATTGAGTAGTTGGGCCAGTTGTTGAAATGTCCAGTGGGCTCACCGTGCTTGAATTGGGCCGGTGAAGGGTCATTTTCATCCTTTGCTTCTTTCTTCCCTTCCCTTCTTCTATCATCGCTCATCTCACTCGCTAACCAGTCGAGTCACACTCACCGAACCGACGCAGAAACAGAACAGACTCAACCGAACCCAACGAACGATTCACTGACTCAGTGACTCACATAACAGAACATTGATTCCATTGCCATTGCCTAACAAAGCAATGCAGAGGATGGATTCATCTTCAGACGAAGAAGACGAACGCCACAACCTCATCGACCTGAACCAGAACCACAACCAGAGGAACCCTCCCACTCCTCCTCCCACCACCACCACATTCCACGTCGAAGAACATTTGAGCTCGCCATTCCCGCATTTCAATTTCAAGTTCCAAAAGAGGTACATTTTCGCCATTCCCATTCTCTTCTTCATCCTCCTCCTTCTCTTGTATTCCGTTACCAATCTCCAAACCTTCTTCTCCACCACCACCACCAACTTCGATTCCCTCACCGACCGAATGAAGGAATCCGAATTGCGCGCCATTTATCTCTTGCGCGAACAGCAATCGGGCCTTTACCGTGTTTGGAATCGCACATTTCAAGCGCAGGATCCGAATCGTTTGGTGGATCTTAAATCTGCCTTGTCTAAGCAGATTTCTCTGAACAGAGAGATTCAACAGGTTTTGTTGAATCCCCATAGGACTGGGAACTTGGTTGAGCCTCAATTTGATTTTGGAAATGCTGGTTTCGATGGTGTCGTCAGTTATAATAGGTGTAGATCGGTGAATCAGAATTTGCTACAAAGAAGAACCATTGAGTGGAACCCCAAAGATGATAAATTTTTGCTTGCTATATGCGTTTCAGGTCAAATGTCCAATCATTTGATTTGCTTAGAGAAGCATATGTTTTTTGCGGCTCTTCTGAACCGGGTTTTGGTTATTCCTAGTTCCAAAGTGGATTACCAGTATGATAGAGTGGTTGATATTGATCACATAAATAAATGCTTGGGAAGAAAGGTGGTCATCTCCTTTGAAGAATTTTCCAATATGAAGAATAATCATATGCATGTTGATAAGTTTCTGTGTTATTTTTCGCTGCCTCAACCTTGTTTTCTAGATGATGAACGTATCAAGAAGTTGAATTCGTTGGGTTTGTCAATGAGTAAACCTGAGCCTGTTTGGGTGGATGAGGATACCCGGAACCCCAAAAAGAAGACGGTTCAAGATTTTTTGTCTAAGTTTACATATGATCATGATGATGTTATGGCAATTGGAGATGTTTTCTATGCTCAAGTGGAGCAAGAATGGGTGATGCAACCAGGTGGGCCAATTGCTCACAAATGCAAGACTCTCATTGAACCCAGCCGTCTTATTTTGCTTACTGCTCAGCGTTTTATTCAAACCTTTCTGGGAAGGAACTTCATTGCATTGCATTTTCGAAGACACGGTTTTTTGAAATTCTGGTGCGCCCTTTCTTCCTTTTTTATTCCCATCCCCCCGCCTGGTAAAGGCCATATTAATTGATGACTTGAATTCAATAGGCTGCATTTGCTGTAAACTTTGCCTGCACCTGCATGCTTTCTGACAAGTGAGCTGCTAGCTGCATTTTAATTTTCAGCTCATGACTGTAGTATTGTTTTCTATTTTTCATACTCGATGTAATCTCATTGAATTTATGACAAAAACTATGCATGTAAGGCTTCTTCCTCATGAAAAAATGTCCTGCAACTTTTCCCTTTTCCTTTTCTTCCCATCCCATCATATTGCCTCTAATGATCCATTTTCATGTTTACAGTAATGCTAAAAAACCAAGTTGCTTTTACCCCATTCCTCAAGCTGCAGATTGCATCTTGAGGGTGGTTGAAAGGGCTGATGCACCTGTCATTTATCTTTCTACGGATGCAGCAGAAAGTGAAACTGGTCTGCTTCAGTCACTAGTTGTGCTGAATGGCAGGCCTGTTCCACTTGTAATACGCCCAGCTCGTAATTCAGCTGAAAAATGGGATGCTTTGTTATACAGGAATGGTATTGAGGGAGACTCTCAGGTGAGATGACAGTGCTTCTTTCTTTTTTCGTTTGACCATGCTTCTCCTCTTTGTTTGCATTTGTGTGCTGCGACACCCTTTGATGTGTTTACTACGTGGAACGATTCAATTCTTGCTATCTGTGTGTAAATTCGATGTTAATGGACATAATTACATAGTATAGTATGGTAGCGGCCCCCACTATAGAGGAGCATTATCTTTTAATTGATTAGTTTGTATCAGTAGGTGTAGAATGGTATCTCTAAGCTTCAGATCATTATGACAGATAATCTGTGTGTGTAAATGAAATCTAATAATTCTCATTCTATCATTCAAGCTATAAACATTTTTCTTTCAGGAAAATAAAAGTTTAAGAATTTTAGGCTCAATGGTATTCAACTTTGTTGCTTTCAGATGTCCTGCAGTGGTTTTCAACTTATTCTTGGCTTCAGCTTGGGAATAGAAGTGTAAGAATACTGGGCCACATTTTAGTTGATTAAACACTGAAAAAATCTGCAATGGCTTATAATGATATCCTCTAATCCTAGTTGCAAACTAACTACATCGTCATTGCCTCCCTATAATGTAATCACGACTTAATCGCCTAGTTTTCTGTTTGTTTGTTTGGGTATGGAGTATAAGCCTCTTATTATATTTGTGAGTGTAAGACTGCTAGTCAGTACTCTCTCTCTTCTAATAATATATTCTTCTTTATGTAAAAAGAGAAAACAAAAGAAGACTGCATTTCATTATTGATTTGCTTTTGTGCAATGCATTGGTTATAATACGAAGAGGAGTAAACAGAGTATCATGATAAGGAAATAATTTCAGAAATGGTGGTTGACTACTTTATCATTGGTTTTTTTTAGCAAATCAGATGCTTCTAAAGAATTTTGCTCTTCCTTTTTTTTCCTCCATATTTTTTTGTGGGATTATGGAATGAAAATAGATGAGCGAGAAGCCTTTATATGTGCTGACTACTCTTCCTTCAAATTTCTTTTGCTGCATTATGAATATTTTCACACTGAAGGTGGAAGCTATGTTGGACAAGACTATATGTGCCATGTCTAGCGTTTTCATTGGAGCCCCCGGTTCCACTTTCACTGAAGACATCCTGCGGCTAAGAAAGGACTGGGGATCAGCATCCTTGTGTGATGAGTACCTTTGCCAAGGTGAAGAGCCAAACGTTGTAGCGGAAAATGAATGAAGATAAAGACGATTTTCATGTGCCATGACTCGGGACCAGACATGTACTTGTCCTTAGGTTTGATTGGGATTTGTCAATGTGAGTAGTCATGTATGATAATAGGATTAGCGATTTTATTCGTAAGTTTTTCTTGTTATACATATTCTTTTATCACAAATTGTGATTCACAATGAGTATAGTTTGTATGATCCAAACGTGTATCCTGAATTTGGCCCCAAAGCAATTGTGGCATTTCAACATCCCATTTCTCTTTTCTCATTTTTATGGAAATGGAACCTATTATTGGCACCTATGGATTTCGTCTTAGGAGCTTTTAACTGGTTTACCCAAAGGAGAAGGGAGAAGCTCAAAAACATCTAGAAGTGTGTTCAATAAATGATAGTGTCAATCATGTATGTTGTCAATTCTCACTAACTTAGCTTAATATTTTTTCTCTTTTCCTTGAAGAAGAAAGGGGAAAACTAACTAGGTCAACTAGGGAATTGGTGTAGTCAATTACTGGACGATGATGTGTTCATTTCAATACTGATTAATCTGGAATAGAAGAGGATAATATGGAAATGTTTGCAATGTACACAAACAAAACCTATCTATAATAATAATAATATAAAAAACTAAGAGCGTGATTGACTTGTTTTTTATTTTTATTTTTAATTAGATATATTTTTATTATAATTACTAAAATTTTGGAACATCAAGCAAAGCCTTTTATTGTTCTTATGCTTAAGCTGGCCCTGGCCAGTGGCACTAATTCCTTTTAGGTTTGCTTGATTCTGTAGTGAAATTCTTTTCCTGTATTTTAACCTACCATCACCTTAACTATAGTAGTCCTTGCACCAAAAATCACGGTTCTTCTAAATTTAAAGCAGTAGATTTGCCTCATGCTTTTACTTCTGTCATTTTGGTCATTGTTTTCTTTTGAAATTTGGCTTATTATACAATAATATATTGTATTCTTGTTACCCTGCTTCTTGTGATGTTTCTGATAACATTGCACGGCCATGCAAGTTTGCACAGGCAAGCTGTGCAAGAAATTGTAACACACGAAACTCCTTTTTTTTTTTTTTTGCATTAGGAAGTCACGGCACAGCTATGCAAGCTTGCACAGGCAGGCCATGCAAGAAACTGTAACGCACGAAACTCCTTTTTTTTTGCACATGCAGGCTGTGCAACACACTTCCTTAAAACTCCTCTTCTTTTCCCCCAAACAGCCTCTTGCAAAACTAGGGTATGCAAGGTTGTATGGCCATGCAAGACAATATGAGCTTTTTATCACTGCTTTTTAGTTGAAATTGTTTCATTTGATATCTTCACTTTTTAAACCTCTAAAAAGATATGCAGTACTTGTACTAATTATATATTTTATTATCCATTATATAAAATTTATTTAGATTATCATTTTTTATCAAGACTGTGCATTTCATTGGAAATGCTCAAATAACTTACATATTTTTAATTTTTAATTTAATAATGGTACAAAAAAATAGAATAACATTCATGCTATTAGTTAAATTATACCTAAAAGATAATGAAATTAAAATGAAGGACAATTTGGACAAAGTAATATAGAATTCATACCCTTTCTAGTAATTACACATTTAGAAGTGATTCTAATTAATAATGTCCAAACAACATTCATTCTACCAAAATCACTTTTCAAGTTAAGTTTTCTAACATAAATCATGGTCAGTCAAACTCACTTCTATACAAAATCAAGTTTACAAAATCAATTCATCCAAAATCAAGTTTACAAAATCTAAACCAAACACACACTAAGTTTGTTTGGATAAGAAAGAATAAAAGAACTTTTTTATAGCAAAATTACTAAAAATGTAGAGTATCTAGAATAATGGATGTAGGTTTACAAGAGGAAAAAAAATAGAGGACAAGAAATATAATTTTTAATAAAAGTAAAGGGTATTTTTGTCAATAAATTATATTAAAAATCATTTCTCCTTTTCCTTTTTTCAGAAGTTTGGGATCTCTAGCATCTAAAAAAAGTAGAAATTGAGCTTTTTTTTTTAACTTCTACTTTTTTTAAAAAAAAAAATTTCATCAAAACATATGTAAAAACTTATGGAAGTATTTTTATTAAAAAAATTGATTTATTTAAAAAAAAAGTTTATCCAAACATACTCTTATTATAGTTATGATTGAATAACCACTCATAATGATTATTTTATTTAATTCACTAAAAATGATGTGTCAACACTGTGTATAAAATTATCAAAAAATAAGTTCGACTATACTTAAATGAAATTCTACATATATATACAATTAAAATCAGAAGGATTTTAAAATATTATTTAAAAATTATTTCATTTAAAATCAAATCAATTCTTATTTTATAATTTTATAAAAAAAATTATAAATTAAATTAATTTCCAAAATTCATAATCCCAAACAGAATGTAAATTAATTTTAAAATAAGACTTTTTCAGATAAAAAAATTTAAATAAGATTTTTTCAGATAAAAAAATTAAAATAAGATTTGACCATATTGTAAATTATTGTATTATTATTAATATTAGTTTAATTACTGTCGCGATGCACGGGTTTGTTATATTAGATGTATACAAGTTTTTTAAATTATAATATACTATTTATTTTGATATTTTTATAATATTTTTTAATCAAATTTATACAAAAATAGCTTAATCACTTTCTAATTATTTATTTAAAAAAAAGACTCATAAAAGTTAACTTTATCATAAAGTATTTAATATATATATATATATAGTCTAACAATATGTAAAAACACAAAATAATAATTATAAAAATTTAAAAGTATTTCATTAAGATTAAAAGTATTTTAAATTAAACCTTTATTAGAGTATTTCTTTATTATAATAAATAAATAAATATAATTGATATTTAATTAATTTAAAAAATATTGAAAATTTAAATATATTGTGATATTTAGTCTTTATTAATCATACTTATTAATAGATAAATAAGTAGTTAATATTTAAATTAATATAAATTTTTAAAAAATTAAAATATTTAAATAAAATAAAATATAATATAGTTAAAGTTAAAATTAAATTACTTTTTTAATACATAAGAAATAAAGTTATATTAAAGTAATAATTTTTTAAAAATAAATTCATATATGAATGTCATTTGACATTAGCCTTTTTTACATGAATTATATTTTATATTATAACAAATAGATTATAAGTAAAGCATGCAAATATCTTGTACCAAAAAAAAAAAAAGCATGCAAATATCTATGATTAGAGTTAGATTAGACTGAGGAAGCTGACTGGGTCCACAGTTGGCAACATACAACCCGGCGACGCGTGCGAGCGAGAGAGAGCCGTTCTCATATCTTTCCCATTCCAACTTTTTTTTTTTTGGTGAAATTCCCATTCCAACCTGTTAGTGTTTCTATAACTTTCTACTATTTCATCGTCACTACTAATACTACGTTGGTGGGTGTGTTGCACTGTTGTGTGTTTGTGTGTGTGTGTAGTTGTACACTCTGTGGGTGTGGGTGTGGGCCAAAGCGCGCCGCTTTTCGCCTTCCTCGTATTCCGTTCCCTTTCTCCCTTCTTTCTCGTCACTTTCACTCTCACTTTCAGGTTTCACCTATCAAACCCCAATCTCTCCTCCCAAATTCCACTGTTCCCTCTCAAATAATCTAACCCCTTTCTTTGTGCTGTTCTGCTAACACAGATTCTCATTCTCTTTTCTTTCTTTTTCTGATTTGACTCCGAATATACACACCCTACCATTCCTACCCGGATTCGATTCCCTTCCAATAACCATCAAATCTTGTACCTTGACGACTAAAATTCTCTGATAGGAACTTTCTAGGGTTTTACAACCAAAAGGGTAATCGTTACTAACCCCAGAACAGCGAGGAAGGCTTCGCATTGATTTGGGCTTCACCATGAGAGCCAAATTGGTTGTGTTCCCAATACGCGGGAGGAACTGGTGCTTCAGCAGATCCATTGATAATTCGGTCTCGGCTTCTGAAGCTTCCTCTCAATCTCCTTCCACATTCAAAGAGCTCTGGAACAACGTTTCCGTCGCTGATAAACCCCTTAATGCCAAAGCCCAACTTTTAGCGGACTACGTGGCCAACAAGGTACCCTTCGTTTGTTGTTAATTTCTCTTTCTGGGTGTGTCACATTTTTCTCTGTCTCTCTGTCACGTGCTTATTTTTACCCATTGCTTCTTTTGGTTGTGGTTGAAAGATGAATAAAGCTTGGGTTGGTTTGGAAAAAGCACCAGATGGATCTTTCAAAAAGAAGGTTCATGGGTGAGTTTTACAGTTTAATCTTCACTCCATTCCAGAGTTAAACATGTTATTGGGCAGGCAATTGGTATTTTGCTCAAATGTGTTTCGAGTTATTGCAGGTTGGGCTTGCGGCTTTTGTCACGGGTTAAGCCGTCTGAGATATTTTTTAAATCTATATCAAAGGAAGTCACTAGTGTTGAAGTCATTTATCCATCAAGGTTGGTGGCCTTTTTTAGATGCCCACTTGGCTTATGGATGTCATGTGATATTTGTTTGAAGTTACTTTACTGTTAAACATTTTTCCTCTTCCTTTCTGTTGGTCTTTTCAGTTGTTTATTGGTGGTGGTTACTAGATTTAACTGATTTGCTGCTGGGCATAGTTTACTCGTTGGTTTGAGAATTGTGTATTCTGTTCAATTCTTCTTCACTTCTCTGATTAAACCGTGTGAAATGAAACACAATTGTGTCTGCTTTCCATCTCTGAGGGTCTGTTTGGAGGGGAAGAGAGAGTAGGGGTAATTTTTTATTTCTAAATTGAGAGAATTATAAAATGTTTATAAAAATGAATAATGCATGATTAGATTGTTATCTGATAATCTCTCATTTTATTCTTTTCATTTTAAAATATCCACAAATAAAGGGAATATTTACTTAAAATGAAAAATTATCCCTCCCTTCGCTTTCACTCCAAACTCTTCCATCCAAACATACCCTGAAGCTTTTCGTGGAGGTTTTTTCTTGGTTAGAAATTCATTTTAAATATTGCAATTATCCTTATTTGACAGAACCAGCTTTGTTTTCTGTACTTATTTATTGACTTTGTTAAAATTGTTTTCCCTATTTTAAATCTATGGAATTATTTCATTTGAAAGTCACATGTTGGAACATGTTGTAGATGAAGAAGAAGAAAATTTGGCATTACATATTTGCTTCTTTTAGCTTTATGATAATTACAATATTTTTGCAGTTTGAATGCTCAACTTGTTCGCCGAAGACTAAGACATATTGCTATGAGGTAATTCTCTCTTTTTCCACCACTCATGGTGTTGGAACATTCACTTTCTGTATTTATTTTAATCACATCTTCCATGAACCTCATTACTCAATCATTGTTTTCTTGGAGGATTCTCTCAGTTATAGCCTATTGTTTGCCTACAACTGTTGTGTATTATAAGAAAAATGTTATAACGTAACTAGTTTACAGCCTATTGTATTATCAAATATTATGGAGTGAAGTGACCTTCTACTTATGGTTCTTTGAATTGCTAACTGGAACAATGCCTACCTACACACAACTTCTGCATTCACAACAATGCAAAACTATATAGGTGTCTTGGTTTGAGTTTAACGAGAGAAAATGTAAGTGAGAGCACCTGAACTCAAATAAAGCCACCTGTTCAAACGTGAATGTAAGAGTTGTGTTGTGTAAGTAGCATAATAACTGAGCAACTTATTAATCTCTGCGGTGAGTTGTGTGTGTTATGCATGTGTCTGTATATTTAATTGCTCTTGTGAGGGAAACATTTTCATTTATCCATACCAGAAATTAGAATGTTCTCCTTCCCTACTAGTCCATGCAGATTACCTACTTTTTTCAGTATTCTTAGTCCATGACAACTTTTCTTGTCATGAACTGTTGTGTGGTATAAATTGTCCTTAGCCTGGGACCTTAAATCTCATTAAATAGAAAAGAAGAAGAAGAAGAAGAAGAAGAAGGTGTATGACCCATTTGAGTTTATTAAGTGATGGTCTCTGCATATCATTTGGCCAGTCGGCCCTGTACTTTCAGGGCTTGCTAAACTATAAGCTTGCAGAAAGAAAAATTAATGTATTGACATACTTTTACACAATAATGATCCAAAGAGCTCCATGATGTATCCTGTCTTGAGACATTAGTATCAGATTCTTATAGAGCTTCAACAATTGGGTTGAACTTTTTTTTGCCTAATCTGGAATGTGTTATTGCGGCTTGTGATTTTATTCTAAATGTAAATCATCATTTTGATATGAACTGTTATCTGCTTAACAGGGGAACTATCATCCACAGGAAATACTTATACGGTTCAATTTCGTTGATTCCATTGACCTCTGCATTTATGGTACGTATGTGTTCAGTGAATGTTAACTATCAATGTATTATTGCTTTTGTGAACTGGTTCAACATTGTGTGTTTGGGGCTCTTTTAATATTTATTCCATTATTTGCTTCAATTAATAGCCATTTTTCTTAATAATATATATTGCAGGTTTTACCTTTGCCTAATGTCCCATTCTTCTGGATTTTATTTCGCTCTTATTCTCATTGGAGAGCCCTTCAGGTTTATACTAATGCTAAATTTGCTTAGTACTTGCAATCTATACTTTTTCCACCTCCTATCATTTGTGTAATTGCTCTATTTTGCTGTCACAATCAGGGATATCTACTGCTCATGTCTTTCACAACTTTCTAATTTCATTCAAGAGTGCCTTGTTATATAGGTGTTATATTCTTGTCTATCTCATTAAGACTGTCAAATTGTCAAAGGACGTTGGTTACTCCTTGAAAATCCTAATGTCTTGCAATAAAACCATATGGCCATCATGGGATTGAGATAATTATATCTCATTCCTGTTATATATTGAAGCTGAATTTTTTTATCTTCTGAAGTAATTTATTCATGGGCATGTTGGTTTGTAAATCCCATTGGCCCACTTATGCATAGTCTATGTTTCAAATGAAGGGTGCTAGTACTGAAACTCACAGGATTACCAGGGCTAAAGGGACATCATTTGATTTGGCGGGGAATTAAAAAAATAGCATGGTTCTTGTATAGTTGTCATGGAGGATTGGCTTTCTATTTTTATGTTATCCCTGATAGATGTTGACTTTCCATTAAGATGATGTCTTTCTTGATCCTTAGGTTTTTCATATAATGTTTGGAGCTGGGCTTCTGACTCCGTTTCCCTTGAATTCTGCATAACTATCTGCTCTTTTTTATATCCTTCTCTTAGGGAAGTGAGAAGCTGTTTCAGCTAGTCTCAGATAGCTGCAAGACTTCAATCTCTTCTACCACAAATAAGCAGGAAACTGAGCATAAGGGCACTAGAAATGAAAGCCATAGTTCACATGGGCCATATTGGGTTAGTATTTACTTACATATTCTGCTCTGATATTAATTGAAATATTGGGCAGTGGAAATGATGTCATAGCTGGGTTCGAAAACAATTTTACAAAAATGCATTGATTAGAGTCTGTTTGGTTTGTTTTCTATTTTCATTTTTAGTTAGATATATTTTCATTATAATTGCAAAAATGATACATTGTTTTTATTCTGTTTCTTTGTTTTCAAAATTTTGTGAAGGAAATTGTGAAAACAAGAAACAAAATGAAAACAATGTGGCATTTTTGTAATTATAATGAAAACATATCTAATTGAAAATAAAAACAAAAAACAAATCAAATGCGCTCTTATATTTTGGATTAGTGAGTTCATACTTCATAGTGCTCCACCTCCCTTACACACTTTAAATTATTTCATACATAAGCTAAAAACTATATCTTTCTAATCTTTTGGTAGATTCATTCGTTTTGTTATTTACAATATTCTTGTATTTGCTGTTGGTGCATTTAGAAGTCATGTGATTTGCAACGTTTGTCAATGCACTTTCACACACGCACAAACTCCTACATCTTTTGGCTTTGCATAATATACGACTGATGAGTTAGTGCGACATTTTTGTCCACTTTATCATATAAATCCAATTCTTAACAAATATGATATTATCTTTCATCTTCGTTCTTCCTTATTAGTGCTCGAAGTAGTTATAATATTGTTTCATGTGCAAGCATTCGTTTTCTACTTACTAATGTTTCATTATATATCAATTAGGTATTGCGGCCATCCAAGGAGCTTGAGGATCTTGCTCGTCATGAAGATGGGCATGATGGCCTAAGTCAACATGCCATCGTAAAAATTTGCAAGATCTATGATTTGAACACCAAAGATGTCATAAAATACGAAAACTCTATCTTTTGATTATCAGTTTTGTAATGCAACGTATTGCATTAGCATTTTTTTTAATGCAAGCCATTTGTTTTCCGTCGAATTTCCTGAATTTTTCACATATATTTTTGAAGGGATACCAACTGACTCAGCTTTCAGTAAATTTTAATCTTCTCATGAATTTATTTATTTTTTGTGTGTGTGGATATTATACTAACAAACCTTTGATTGTGTAATTTCAACTGTATGAATATGTACATAAATTTGTATTGATGTGATGTTTTAGGCTGAAAAAAAAAGTTGAATTTGAGAAATATCTATCTTATGAAATTCAAAATAAGTGATTAGTGTGATATTCGGAACTAGAGAAGTTATTTCTGTAACATTGATAATAAAAACAAGAACAATTATCTAGCAGTTTAAATATTATGAATTTATTGTCAATAAATCAAAATATCTAATATACTCTTAAATTTGTGATATGTCCTTTCAAAAAAAAAATTGTTATGTGTAGTTTATGTATTTTAAACTTATTTTTTTATAAAATCAACAATGATTAAACTTACGAATTTACTTTTGATGTATTATTTTTAAATTGATTCATTATTTTTATATTTTCATTTAATTATTTATTGTTAAATTATTAAAAAAAATTAATTATCATAATAATTATTTTAATAATTTAACTTTTTTAATAATGTATTAGTATGGTAGTAGAAATCATAGTGAATTAAAATTAAATCTTAAACTTAATTTTCAATGTATAACAAATAATTTTCTTTTATACATAACCTCAATAATAATAAGAAAAACAAATGTCTGACCAAGCTAAACCTGTAGATTTTGTTTAATTTGAATGATTTGCGCAGCATATTCAACGGATGGACGCACATAAATGATAAACCGACAGTTCCACTGCTGCGACTAAAATGAAACTAAAATTTAAAATAAGGGAGAACCACTATTGACAATTCAGATAATTCATTATGTAAAGATTAGCATAGGCTTTAAGCTTGAAGGGCTATTGTTTCAAGTGTCTTTGGTTGTGTCTGCACTTTGTGTATTTAATGGGTGTTCGTCCAGTTCTTTCCTTTGTCCTAGGTTTTATTCTTAATTGATAACTATTTTTTTAAAAAAAATTTTGGCATAAAATTTTAAAAAGAGAAATTGTTATAAATTAATTTTAATCATGCCAATAGAAAAAAGGAATTATATTAATATAGACTCCCGTATAAGTAGCAACATATCTTTTTTATATATGCTTCATAAAAATAACAAGAAATACAAGTAATCGAGTTTATATATTTTATTCAATAATGTTAATCTTTAAAACATCAACCACCATTTTGCTCAACATTTTTTTAACCCAGAATGCAAGTTAATATGAAGGCTATAAAAAAACTAATTTTAATAGATTTTTAATTCTATAAGTTGAGTTCATAATCAGTAGACCTAATAACAAGTGTTTGTTGGTTCAATTTAATTTTAGATTAAAAAAAAAGGAAAAGATTTTTATCTAGAACTAGAACTAGAACCCTTTTTTTTGTCTCTTTTTTCTGACTATATACAATAGTTTTATCTCTCTTGGTCTTTCTCTCTCTTAGTACTTCTCACTTCTCAGCCTAGCTAAACCATATTAGAACATCAATCCTTCTTTCTCAAGAAAACCGAAGAAAGTTTATATCTTTACTGAGAAATCAAAATCTGAAGAAGAGATCATCAATGGCACCTGAACACGAAGACGATCTCAAGGACGAGAAGAACCCCCGCCCCCTCGACGAGGATGACATCGCTCTCCTCAAAACCTATGTAACTTTTCTTTCTCTCCAAAAACCCTAATTTTACATTTTCCTTTTTCTTATTTAGGCTTCGCAGATCTACCTACTTGTGCCAATCTATGATTCTAGCTGTGTTCCATTTCCAATGCTATCCCAATTGAATCCTAGTCTAATTTTTTTTTTTCAATTCTGCTGCTACTGGGTTTTAATCGCTTAGCATTTTTGGGAAATTTTACTATGTTAACCTAAGCTGGTTCTGTTCACTTAATCCCCATTTTCGATCTTGGGGTTAGTTAAAGTCGGTAACTTCGAACTTGTAATTCATTTTGGAACCTAAGAAAGTTGAAGGGTTACTCGGAAAAACGAAAGAAAGGAACTTCCTCTTGGCCTTCTTGCAGAATCAGGTAGACTTTCTGGATGTCAAGGGGTACTGCTTGCATAGTTATGTAAATTCTGAAGATTTTATTTCGCTTGAGTAAGCTTTTAGCGTCCCCAATTAATAAAACTCAATAAAGAGTTGCTCAGGTGCTACTGATGTGTCTAGACACGTATGGAGTACTGATTATTTGGAGTCTCTATTCTCTGTAATACGGAAAGCGAGTGATTTTTTGGGATCATTGATGTTTTGGTCCTTTATTGAGCCTTGACTTCCCCTTCTCCTTTTAGTTGTTGGACGGCAAATGCTTAAAATTAATTATTTGTATTTTAGATCTTTTGATCTTCTGTGATTGGTGGTTGTTTCATCAATAGTATATTTAACTTATTTTATAAACATTATTTTATAATAGATTTTGGTTTACGCAGGGTTTGGGACCTTATTCCACAAGTATTAAAAAAGCGGAGAAGGAAATAAAGGATATGGCAAAGAAAGTGAATGACTTATGTGGTATGTGCAAGAGACTTAGATTGTTATTGCGTTTCTTTATTGCTTGGTAGATCATTGTAACTATTGAAAATGAAGAAAATGACTTCTCTATTTTTTCTCTCTCTTGGTAATGTGTAGCCGTTGATCCCTTACTCTCTTTTTTCTTTTTATGGTTATAAGCGGCCCCTTAATTGGGTATTTTTTTTCTACCTCTTAAATTTTTGTCTTCCTCATAGCATTAGTTTGTTGCCATCAGTCACTAACCAGAAAAACATGTCCGAAGGAAGGAGTTAGTAATTGATATTTTGTAGATGTTCTGTTTTCAATGCCTTTCTAGTGGTTGTTGTAATTGCATGGACTGCTTGCTGTTATCACTTGCACACGTCCTCAGATGTTAGCTTCCTTTTGTTATTATAGGTATCAAGGAGTCTGATACTGGTTTAGCTGCACCAAGCCAGTGGGATCTTGTTTCTGATAAGCAAATGATGCAGGAGGAGCAGCCTCTTCAGGTTGTAACTTGGTAGATTCTTTTCAAAATGTTTTTAATATTTGTAGGAATTGCTAAATATGGCTGTTTATTGAACAGGTGGCAAGGTGCACAAAGATTATAAATCCAAACTCTGAAGATGCCAAATATGTTATAAATGTGAAGCAGATCGCAAAGGTGTCTATACTTCTAACAATTGTTCCATTTCCCCCCCATATCTATCATATAGTTATTTGTTTGAAGATGTCAGGCTTCACTTGTTGATAAATATATCACTTACTGAGCAATTATTTTATATGCTGTGTAAAATGCTAATGGGTTGGCAAAGCTGTTGATTCTTTTCGTTTTGTAGTTAGGCCTAATACACCTTCTGCTTTGTGGATGACAGTTTGTTGTTGGGCTAGGTGACAAAGTTTCCCCCACTGACATAGAGGAAGGGATGCGTGTTGGGTATGTTTCCATTCAGTAACTTTTGATGCTAAAATATTCCCCATAGAGAGAGAAGAGGCACTTTATTGCCGTGTCTGCTGGTTTGATTGACCTTCATTCTATCATTGCAGGGTTGATAGAAACAAATATCAGATTCAGATTCCTTTGCCTCCAAAAATTGATCCAAGTGTTACCATGATGACAGTTGAAGAGAAGCCTGATGTGACATATAATGATGTTGGTGGTTGTAAGGAGCAGATTGAAAAGATGCGAGAAGTAAGTCATTGAATTTTTTTCCAAATTTTACATTATAATCAAGGAAACAAGTCATGTGGCACTAAATATATTTTTTTCCCTGCTAGGTTGTTGAACTTCCCATGCTTCATCCAGAGAAATTTGTCAAGCTTGGAATTGATCCTCCAAAGGGTGTTCTTTGCTATGGTCCACCAGGAACTGGCAAAACACTTTTAGCCAGGGCTGTGGCTAATAGGACTGATGCTTGTTTTATAAGGGTTATTGGAAGTGAGTTAGTTCAGAAATATGTTGGTGAGGGGGCTCGGATGGTTCGTGAACTATTTCAGGTGAATGCCTAAGATCCATCTTCTAGCTTTTGATCATTGTTTCCATGACATGTAATTGTTTGACTAAAATTGTTATCTCCTGTAGATGGCCCGTTCAAAGAAGGCATGCATTGTGTTTTTCGATGAAGTTGATGCAATTGGAGGTGCACGATTTGATGATGGTGTTGGTGGTGACAACGAGGTTCAGCGCACAATGCTTGAAATTGTGAATCAGCTTGATGGGTTTGATGCTCGTGGAAACATCAAGGTTTTGATGGCAACCAACAGGTTGGTTGGTTGGTTTGGCCATTATATATTTTTTTTCCTTAGTTTTACTATAGATGTTATTATATGAGCACGTCTCTAAGTTCACTGTGCCATTATGGCCATAATTATTATGCTCTCAAAATATCCTAGGAGACACCATTCTATTATAGATTTGCTGGTGCTCTGTTTATGATATTGTTTGGATGCCTTTGATGTTGGAAGTACGAAATGAAGTCTGTTCCCTTTTGTTGAAGTATCAAATCATACTGACATATTTTAAACTGTCTTATCTCAAAGTCATAATTGCCTAATATCTGCCCCTTCCTCTTGTATTCCTATATGAGAAAAAGTATACAAGTCAAGGTTGCATTGCAACTTCCTTTGCAATTTGTATCATGGCTCTAAGTGTGCTTTGCTTCAATTTGGAAGTAGTATTACTGCTGCTGAGCTGGGCTGATCATTTATGGGTTTTTTGTCCACAATTTCTAGGCCTGACACTCTAGATCCAGCACTTCTGCGGCCTGGGCGGTTGGATCGTAAAGTTGAATTTGGCCTTCCTGATTTAGAGAGTAGGACGCAGATATTCAAGATACACACTAGAACCATGAACTGTGAAAGGGATGTCCGGTTTGAACTTTTAGCTCGGCTCTGCCCAAATTCCACCGGTAAGAACACCTTCAAAACTTGGCTATTTGTACCTTACCACCTTGTGCTTTTTTACCATAAAACTATTACAGCTTTTCAGTATTCTGGCTAGTATGCTTACTGGTAAAACTTGTTCCTATTTTGAGGGATTTCTGTCAAACATTGTTTTTCAGCCTTCATGCTTCGGTACTTGTAGACATTGGCTTTCTGACCAATATATATTTTTTGTTGACAACAGGAGCTGATATAAGGAGTGTATGCACTGAAGCTGGTATGTATGCTATCCGAGCCCGAAGGAAGACTGTAACAGAGAAAGACTTCCTTGATGCAGTAAATAAAGTCATCAAAGGATACCAAAAGTTCAGTGCAACTCCCAAGTATATGGTCTACAACTGAGTTACCCTTTCGTCCTCTACTTTCCCTGAAACGTACAATATTTTCCCCAGTGCATATGGTTCTTTCATGGGCAGTTGGTCAAATTCGTCTGTTTAAATGCATACTGCAAGGTGTCTCTTTCAAATCTCTGTAGGAAACGTTTTCTTAGTGTTACATCCAAATTGTTTTTTTTATTTTGGCTTGTTGCTATTATTAACAAAGAAAAAGGGTAATGATTTTTCCCGCTGGGGGCGAATAATTTGAGATTTTTATTGAAAATAAAAATAAAAAATTGGTGCGTTGCTGAGCAACGTTAGATCACGGAACATCGCCTCGTCTGAAAAGCAGATGCATTAGAGAGTTGTAATAACGGATGATGATAGGATGTCCTCCGCTGATTTTCTTTTTTTGTTACCAATCTTTTCGAGATTGCTTGCAATAAAAAAAAAAGTCGCATATAAGGAAAATGAGTGTAACGAAAGGGAAAATTTTCAGGTATCTTATGGCCCATCTTAGGTTTGAAATAAACTCTCCTCGTTACAAGCAAAGAATCCTGTCCCGTAGATGAACTTTTACTTTTACCAAAAGGCATAGCTCTCTTTTCACTCCATTGGATTTATTTTTAAATATGTGAAATCATTTCCACATCCACATACAATCGGGTATAAGCTACAAAAGTATGTGGCTAGTCTTACATTTACGGAAAAATGTCATATTAATGTTAGGATAATTAAAACACGTTCACAAATAATAAAGCTGACTGGAACAAGGAAAGAAATTGAGACTTGACATGCTCAAATTACCACATAATAGGATGGAATTCCTAGTTATTAACAGAAATGGCAACCATCAATCCAAACCAAGCTTCAATTTTGCAACCGCTTGAATTATTGAAATATAGATTACCAATATAAGAACTAGCTCAAAAACATACATCACCAATTGTCTAACTTCAATAATCAAAGGTGCCATCAATCTAACTCAGAAAGAGATACTGTTTGAGGGGTTAAAAAGAAAAGATGAAAAAGAGAGAAAAACTTTTCCTTTTAAGCCAATTCTATCAACACAATGATTTTTTGTTCCCATTTACATGTCTTGTGTGTCTGGGTCATCACCCCCTCGTTGGGATCCTCCTTGATCAGTTCCAAATGTCCGCTTACTCATGTTAGCTCGCTGCACTAATCGAACCAGTGCTTGAACCACTTCTGACATAGGTGGTCGGAATTCAGGCTCCGGCTGCCACAAAAATAAAATTAGAATACCATCATAATGCATTAAGGCATGCAAATATTTTCTATTCCAAAGGGGCACCCCAATGGTTGAACTGGGCACTTAGGAGTCCAATTGGGAGGTCTATGATTCAAATTCCATTAAACAAAGTGGGGTGGGCTATATATATGAGGGAGATGAGCTACCCCTGTTGTGTAAGTGTAACCGATTCAAATAGACCCCAAAAACAAGTAATTTACTGCCTAATCACAAAAAACAATAAAAAATTGGGGTGGAACATGACTGATATTACCTGAACGCAAAGCGCAATAACATCAGCAAATCGAGAAAGAGACTTAACAGGGTATAGCCCTTCCAGTGCAGGATCAACCATTTTAGCCAATGCATCAATATCATGGAGTTGAGGTGTTGCCCATCGAACCAAAGACTGCTCAAATCTTGGCCTTGAGCTGTTAGGGGATGTTTTAACAATCAGAAAAGAAAATGTGAGAATATTATATCAATGCATAATTTCAAAAACAGAAGAGAATATGTCAGGTTTCCCCATAAATTAAAAAACAATCAGGATAACAATATGAATTAGAAGACATTGGCTCATAGATATAGCAAGAGAGAACCGGCACAAAGAAAGTAGCAAACTAAATGACCACCATTTCAAATAGACCTATTCCTCTATTTTGTTTCTTTTGTATATACCTTCATCGATGTTTCATGATTCTACAAATTGTTATCTATTAAATGAAAAACTTATTGCTCAATATTATGACAATTGGACTAGAGTCCTATCAAAAAAGCACTGTTGAAGCTAAGAGGTCCATATAATGCATCTACTTATCATAAATATTTGAATTGTATTACTTTATAAACTATATATCTATTGGTGCATGCATGTGCCCATCTATGTCTGAGAGCATGTGTGTAGAATACTGTTACGTTAAAGGTATGTCAATCATTCACCTATCAAATGGTTTCCGTCCACTAAGAAGTTCCAACATGACAACTCCGAAGCTGTAGACATCACTCTTCAGAGTATACTGACCAGACAAGGCAACTTCGGGAGCATCATATCCAGATCCAGCATTATGATTCAATACCTGAACATGAGACACTAGTTAGAACTTCTAATAATTTTAGTATGTAGTTAAATGTCACTGGGCAAAAGGAAAAGCCGCTTTCATTAAGAGCATTATCAATATTCTTGCTAAAGTTTGAAATACAATACCATCCAATGGGATGCATCAGACAACATGCAGATTTTCTTTTCCGTATTGGTAAATTACACAGTACCTAGTGGGTTCGACCTTTGAATCCTTGGTTATGCACAGTTTACCTAGTTACATGTTAGGAAATTGGCACTAACAAGAAAAGTTTCCTAAATCTACCCAAAGAGCCAACTAGCGCACTTGTTATTCCATGCTAATAGCTGAACTGACTCAGTTCTAGGAGTTGCTGCATTCATAATATCAAAATTACTATATATTAACCCCAAGCTAAAGCTAGTCTAGGTTGGTCATAACTGAAGATAGGCAAGGCAACTAGTGACAATGGTTATTCATACAAAATATTATATGGTCAACCATTTTCTTTTTCTCCCTAACTGTCATAACTCAGCATATATGGCAACATCCATGAAGAATAAGAGTTTAAAGAAAGAAAAATAACTATTGAAATTGAAAAATGAGAATGAGCAATAAAGCCTAAAAATATGTAGAAACGTACAACAAAAACAGAGTAAAACTACCCCCAGCCAAACACAAGCACATTCTATTATAAAAACATTAATTCACAGGAAAAAGTTCCAAAAAACTATAAAGTCACCTGGTCTGCATTTGGAATATAGCTTGCCAATCCACTGTCAGAAAGATGAGGATTAAGATCTGCATCAAGCAATATGTTGGCTGACTTAATATTCTTATGAACAACTGATGGTGAACAGACTTCATGTAGGTACCTAGAAAAAAAAAGTGAGTAGAGTCAGGTTATTGAGTCTCCGGGCAAACATTTAGATTGATGCTTGATGTCCAACCCTATGTAGTCTTGTATTAAAAGATCTGTTTTAAAAAATTCTATTGCAAGTAAAATTCCTTAATTTCTTCAGCAAAGTGGCATTTTCTTATTTACTGATAGTGTGTTGACTTTTAAGCTGACAGTGTATCAAATTTAAACTCAAATATATTTCATAGTCCCAAACTATTTCCTGTTTTTCTCATTTTCAAATTTGAACATTGGATTTAGTAATAATCCAGACATTTTTATATCAGGGAAACAGATAGAGTTAAAAAGAGGGATTTGCAAGAAGACAATGTACAAAATAAATGTATAAGGATAACCTTAATTTTGAACCAGTCAAGCCATACAAGTCAGCATGCAAGCTAGAGCCAAGCAAAATATATAAGGCAGGAGAGAAAGGAGGTAGGAAGGACGAGATAATAAGTCAATGGAAAACCAGACTCATGAGGTTTAACAAAATATCTTGCAATGATGCAAAACTTCCTCATAAATGCAATATCAGGATCTTCTATTCCCACTAGATCATAACTAACTTACTCTAAAGCACGTGCAGTCCCCAAAGCAATCTTGACACGAGAATTCCATATCAATGGTTTACTATATTCATCTGGTAGGTGAAGGAAGTCATGCAGTGATCCATTTTTATGAAACTCATAGACTAGGAGGTGTTGTCCATGCTCTGAACAATAACCTACAAGTTCTGTCACATTTGGATGATGCAAATGGGAGATGTTTGAAACTATTTCTGTAAAATCTCCAGACAAATCATTGGGAAGGACAGATGAATCTATCTTCTTCACCGCAAGAACCTACAACATTTTCAGAAATAAAAAACCAAGTCAAAACCATTAATAACTTTTAAGCACATGCATAGATTCAAGGCATGGTTCATAGTAGAAAAGTTCATGGTATTTATTGGGATATTGGCTCTATAAGAGGTGTATACATGCACAAGGACTTCTCAGACTTTTTTACTTCTATAGTTTTACAGCCTTAAGTCTTAAAGATATATCATCAACGCATGTATCTGCATGCTTATGCATCAACACTACTCAGATTTGACTCACTTCTAGGGAAATTAAATAGTGGCATGACACTATTTTGGATATTCAACGTCTTTTCCACCAGAATTAGACATAGAAGTGGACTTACTGCAATAACAGGTAAGGAATACCTTTCCATCATCAAATTGAGCGCGGTATACACGTCCAAAAGACCCCTCACCAAGAAGGTGATCCACACTGAAGCTTCCAGTAGCAATCTGCAGGTCAGCTATAGAATATGATTTCACATTTGCAGGAGCTGTTACAGTCTTCTTGACAATAGTGGGCTTCTTCGAAAAGTCATCCTCATCAAATGATTTATGACGATCAATAGGTGGGGGTTTAAGATTTATTGAGGCATAAGTATCAGGCGTCTTGAAGTCAACTACAGATGAAGTTTGCATAGAATTCATTTCTGCATTATGACAGATATTAATATGTCAATTTGAATAATAAAGTTTTGAATGTTAATCTGAAAGCATTAATTTGGTAAGAACCAGATTACTAATGAACAAAAGACAGGCCAGTTACTTCTACCAAAACAAAAAAGAGAGAGAGAGATAGACAGGCCAGTCATTTTCTAAATAATGGTGAAGTTTGGCATGAAAATTTACAGCAAAAGCACTACTAAAGCTTTCTCTAATCTCTAGTCTAGTCACCATATAGACGTCTGCCATAGCGTCAAGCATGCATCTCTCCTTGAAAAAAGTGCTAAAGTAATTGCTATGAGCTTGTCTTACAGTTACAGAACATATTCTCAGCCAAAATTGTAGATGGAATCACAAAACTCATTTATCAAAAGCAGAATTAAGCATATAGAGAACGGTCAATAGAGCAGATGGTTTCAGAAGTAAGAAGGGTGAAACTAATAAAATAAAACATGAAAAATGCTATGAACATGACATATACAAGTAGACTAAAATAATGGTGACCTCATTATCAAAAGAATGAAAATGACTTTGCAATAGTATGCAAGATGCAGACCATGTACTTCATTTGAAGTAAGAGGAGCAAAGGGCTGATTGTCAAGCTTTTCCATATCTGAAGATGACTTCTTGGATCTTCTCTTCACCAGAAAGAATGCTACTATTGCCCCAACAACCAAGATGGAGATCACTATTCCAGCAATGCCACCACCTCCTATACCAGATTTTTTGCCCCCATCACTTGTGCCAGCATCTGATGAGCTGCTACCTCCACCAGATTTGTGATTTCGGTTGCTTTTAGTTATTGGAGGCGTTCCAGGAGGAGGTGGGGGTGCAGGTCCTGAGCTCCATGCGTTACCGTTCTTTCTGTCATTAATTAGACCCATTTTTAAGTTTTATAGAATTTATGGTGAATAAACATATTCTTAGTTAAAAAAAATTGCTGATAATGGCAATGCTTACTGTAGGTTTATGTTTTTCAACTGTTCTGGTATCCAGCCTGTAAAATGATTATTTTCCACATTCCTGAGAAGAATTTAAGAAAATAAATACAATTGGTTTCAAGGTACTTCTATGGAAATATGGGAAAGTATATTCTAGCTACGTTATATGACACAACAGAGACACACAGAATTTCAAGAGGCAGGTTAGCAAGGACATCAATGGCGCCTGTAAACTGGTTGTTTTGCAGATACCTACACAAATGTAAACAAGTCAACTCAAAATGCAATCAACACCATGTAAATATTAACAGCAAAAATCAACAATTTGGACATTTACATGGTGGTTATGCTTGAAAGTGAGCTCAAAGTCTGAGGGAGGTCACCTGTCAGAGAATTGAAAGAGAGATCCCTGCAACAAGTAATAGATTTTATAGTCACCTGGCCCTTAATTGTAACCAAAACCAAATTCTAGCATACTTTATAATCAATACCAAACAAACAGCCTCGATCGTGACTTGTGAAAAACATGTTGATTTTTTAATACCAAAACCATATGCCATGAGATATAGTGCAATAGCCTATGTATATGGGGCATTTTTCACAGAAACATAATAATGAAAAATTTCTTAAACATGCAATCGGAAGCAATATTGTGAATTTATTACATTGCTAATACAAAATGGCAATTAATATTTAACAAAAGAGCATAAAATCATACTGAAGATGAAAAGGATCAATATTTCTTAGTTATTAGTTAACACAAACTTGACAGCCATCTAGATTACATTTTACGTAGTTGAAGGGCAGGAGGAAATCTCACAATGTAGAGAGGGAAGAAAGCTTTTGAAAGTTGACACTCAGTCCTTGCTGGAGCTGATTGTGACCAAGATTCCTACATTCTCAAAAACAATTTAAAAAATGACTCCAGTTGCTTGTGAAGGGGGTGTATAAGGTATGACAATGAGAAATGTACAAGAAAATAATTACACACAGGTATGTAAGAGAAGGCATATCAGAAAGAGAATAAGGAATTGACCCAACGAATTTATTATTAGCAAGATTTCTGCATACAAAGTAACAAGAATGTTAGAAATCATAATATCAGAACAAAAATAAATGGAAGCGTAACAACCACATGATATAGAAACATACAAGCGCTGCACATTTGGAGGAAGTTGGTATGGTATGTTGCCACCAAGATTGTTGTTACTGATGTCTCTGCAAAGTTTACAAGGTCACAACAACAGTAACAATGCATAGAAAATTGGATATGTGATGAACGACACCATTAATCTTACAGGTTGGTCACAGATGTCAAGGTTTGTAACTGGAAACCCAAAGATCCAGTTAGTCCAAGACCAGGTAACTTTCTGATAAGTAAAAAACAATATTCATCAGACATCTCAAACATCAGCACCAAAAGCAATAACAATCAAATCATATAAAGTGAAAGGGAGATTGAGACTTCACATCTCTGTGACTCGGTTGCCTGAGCAAGTAATGCCTTTCCAAGACTGTCCACAAGGATCATCACCATTTGCAGGCCAATTTAGCTGGGGTGGTGCGTTCATACTTTGAAACATACCCCTTAGAGAAGCCACTGCATCAAACATTCAGAAAAAAAGATATTTGGAAAACCTAAGACATGTATAATGGAAATCTGTATTCCAATATTAGTGCCTGTGTGCACCACCATCCATTTTTCATGTTTTAAGATATATAGATCACTCTCAGACAAATTGAACCTATTATGATAGCATTTCTAAATATATTACTTCTAAGCATAAGTGAACAAACTGATGCTTGATCTTCTGAGTCTGAATTCAGAAAATGTACACTGACATTGAAGATTTGATAATTGATTATTCATGATATTAACTTCACATCCATAAACATCAAGGAAAATAATAATAAAAAAGAAAATCAACTTTCATCAAGAATTCTCAAAATGGTACATTGCAGTCTCCTAGGTGGAAACGGCATGGATACGAGATTATGAATTGTTTGTGTGTGCATAGAAGTTCATGAAAAATAACATTACTGACTACTGAGGAACATAGAGGAAGAAAAGCCATTCATATCACCTAGCCACTTACCAAATTAGAGTAAATGTGCTAGGATTTTAAAGCACCACATGTTTAAATATATACGAGTTCATCTTTTGGGGTTACTGAGAAATTTAATATCAGATATTCTCAAGCAAACATCTTATATTTTCAAAGTGACACAGACCAGGGCAGGTTGCTGGTTAAGTATGTAAAGACATGGATAACAAAATAAGAATAAGGATGTGTACCAGATTACATCAGACATGAATCATCAGATGCAAACAAGTAAAATAATCTTATTTATTCCCTGCAAGTGTTCCCATACCTAAAATAGATAGCTAGAGCCTCCAAGACTCTAATGATTGACAAATCAGAAGTTAGATATGGCCAAGATAGAATAAAGATGAAGAGTGTCATCCAACTGTAACATATTTTTTCGCGCAGCTTGAAATATCACATGGAAATTATTATAACAGGCATCTCCTTTTTTAAAGATACACTCAAAACCCACAGAAAGAAGAGGTAAGAATTCCATCTATGGGTTAGGAAAACATATGGAGGCCTTCCCATTTAGAGTGGCGTCAACTATTTTAATTCATTGAACAATGCACGGAAAATAAGCCCACCAAAACCGAAAATTTTATGAGAAACTCAGATATACGATTTTGCTTTATTCAACAGAAGATTTCCTATGAAAGTGATGTTAGGGAAGGTAACCAATCCCCAAATAGCATGAACCGACAATATAGCACACAGAACATATAGCTCAAACACAAAAGCAAAAAAAAAAAAAAAAAAAACTTCATTTGTTGAAATCATTGGCATGCAAAGCAAGAGGTCACCCCACTTAGAAAGCCAGCAATCTGAATAAACAGTAACATTCTGCGTAATAGAATTAACGTGTGCCACTCAATAGATCAGCTGGAGAACTTCTCATTGATTCAAAAACCGAAAAAGAAAAACAAAACTTGGGTCCTTTATGTATGAAACCAAACTAATCTGCAGAGATATCCAGAGCAGATGATTGAAAACCAAATAAAACCCAGAGAAGAAGTAGGCAAAAGAACAAGATAAGAAGTACTCTTGACTAACACTAGCAGAATGCAACATATCCAAGCACAAAGTAACATACAGAAACTCATGAAAAGGGGAAACTTGAGAGTGAAATCAAAGAAGACACTGACCATCATTTGGATCTGTGTCACCATTGATGGCAATGAGCATCCAACCTAGAATGCAGGTGCTGATGAACACCAGCACCAGCCTTCCATCCTCCACCATCTCTCTCTGAATCAATCTCTGCCCACAAAATTCTTCCTACCCAGAAAGCAAAAAGAATGTGCAATCAACCCCTTTTCTTTTTTCCAATTTTTATTTTTATTTTTCTTTAATAATTTTATGGGTTCATGTTTATATATGTCGCTGCCACCATAGCCGAGTAAAGCTGGCAAGCACCACAAGAATCCAAAGCCACATGAGTTTTATTTACTTTATCAAATACTTTGTAAATATATTATTATTTTATTATTAATAATAACAAAAATAATTATTATTATTATTATATCCTTTTATATTAACCACATCTCATAATATTATTAAAAGTGATTGATTATAATAATATTTTTTTAAATTAATTTTTTTAATAATATAATTATACATAAGTTAATAATAATATAAAATAATTTTATTAGAATTAAACTCATAATAATAGTATTATTATTATTAAGAAATTTATTCAATATTTTTTTTATTTTTATAAAGAGTATTAATATTTTTAATAATTAATAATTATATTTTAATTAAATAAAATATATAACCAAATATTAAATACTAATTATAAAATAATATGATACCTTTAAAAAAAATTACTTATTATTATTATTATTATTATTATTATTCTTTTCCAACTCTCTTAAAACTTTGCTAAACGTGAATCTATGTCGGGTGTGTCCCATACGTAAACAAATATCGTATATATGTTTTGTATTTTTCCTCAATTGAAGAAGCCAATTTAAGTATCTTTCACACCTATATTTTTCCTTCCTTAATTGAATAAGCCAATTTAAGTAGTTTTCACACCTATTGGGAGTCGTTTGAAGAGAATTCAAATTACAATTCAAAATTTAAATTTTAATTCTAATTTTGTACAAATTAAAATTGATTAATAATTTTAATTTTTATGTTTAGAACAAAGAAATAATTTAAACATAGAATTATAATTCTTAACTGAATTAGAATTTCATTAATTAGAATTAAAATGGTTAATTTTAATTTTAAGATTCAATTTTAAGCTTAAATTCATCCACTAAATAGAACTTTAGAGTTTTTCTTATTTATTATTTAAATTATTTATATTTATATATGAGTACCGTTATTTCACACTTATTTTTACGAAAAAGCATACGAATGACTCATATCTTTCATTTGCTACAAATCAACCATTGCACATGCATCTGTCAAAAAAAAAAAAAAACCATTGCACATGCTTCAATTTTAAAAACAAGATTTATAACACACGTTAAGCCTTGTGATTCGTAAGGTAGTTCGTAAAAAAAAAAATTAGTAAGAATTAGCATTTCTCTTTATATATTCATTCGTTAATAAGCAATTACAAGTGTACATGGCTTTCTTGGCAACGGCTTGGCCAAAAGTAAAAGAAACTAGTTACTTAAATTACCGTCACGAAAAAATGAGACATTTACCCCCCCCCCCCCGGGGGAGGGACGTTGATAATTTTTTAATTTAATATAGTAAAGTTAATTAATTAATCTTTAATTATGGAAGAATCATCGAGGTCGAAAAGAGACTTTTGAACTAATTAATGTCACTTTTTAAAATTTTATAATGCCTTGATCCTTTTTTGCAATGATAATGAGGGGTCAATAATTTGAGTGTTGGGATGATAATAATGGAGACCTGATATTATGTATAATACTATAATGTATGGTGTTGGTGTGTAAATAAATGTAATAAAAAGAAGGTAAGGCAAGTTTTATAATGGAAACTGGAAATGTCAGCATAGCGCGTAATGAACTGGATTCATGCAGTCAACATCAATGGCACAGCTATGTTTGTGATTCGGAATCGGAGGCTGGTTTCAATTTCAACTTCAACCTTCTCAAGAGCCAGCAAGCACGTGTCTGTCTCTCAAGTCTCAATTAAAGCATTTTTTATTTCTCTTTTTATCCTCTACTATACTATTTCCTTTAATTTTATGTTTTGGCTGGAATAAGATCGGGTAGGTGGTTCATATATTAAGGACATTTTTTCTTTTTCATAATTTAAATTTATGAAATGATTGCAATAAATTGATTTTTATTAGAAGCTTTCAGTTATTATAAAGTTTAAAATTTTTATTTAAATTTTTACTCACTCCAATTATATGAAGCCAATTAATCGTCATTTCATATATTTATTATTATACATTCGACAATTATTACATTTTTAAGTTTTGATTTCATATTAAGAAATCCTACAAGTTTATAGGGGCGTATATAGCTAAGAAAATATATGTATACAAATTTTCAGACATAAAAGCCACGTTGTCTTTAATAATATTATATATTTAATTTTAAGTTTGTGTAAGCTTATATTAATAGTTTTATAAAATTATATATAATTTACAAATAATTTTATATTTTATTTTATCTATCTACAGAATTATTTGTTTTCTTTGCGTTGCTTTTTCAAAAAATGACTTTGAATATATAGGGTTTCTATGTTATAAAGGAACAATTAACTTTCGGCCCTTTCCTTTAAGTTAAAGCCTATGAAAGTTCATGTTTGTCATCTGAAATATATAGCACACCGATTTACACCAACTTCACAAGAGACATAGTATAAATATAGTGCTCTAAATTGTCAAATGATCACTCTAAGCAATTCTCTTTCTAGACACATTATTTATAGCTTGATGTTGACAACAATATCGAAAAACCTTTTGACAAAGTAAACCAAATGACCTAATCAAGCTCCACAGTGAAATATGCCTTTTTTTCTTAACAAGTCTTTTGCTTAAACAAGTTTTGTGCGAAGTTTATTGACATTTTATATTATTGATTTGCTTATTGACAAGGACAACCAAAGTTGAATAAGCTAAACAAACATGCACCGTTTCTTGTGCACCCCCAATTTTCTTTATGAAGAAAAGGGTTTATTAATGGAGCAAAAGGTAGGAGTAGGAGTAGTAGTGGGTGCCACACCATGTTGCGTTTATTATCAGACAAGTTTGTGACAAGCCTCCACGTATGCCAACGGGCATGCCGTCAACGCACCGCCCCCGTCACTTGGCCTTCCAAAATCAAAATCAAAATCAAAATCATATATACTGCTTTAGCTGTGCTGGTGGTAGTTGTCATTCACTCATCTCATGTCTCATATTATATGTATAATCATTCGAATATCATTATATATCTCATAAAAAATATCATTGTGTATATGTATCATATTGGTTATTATATCTTTTAATTTGCATGCATTGTTATTACGAATGTTATGTATAAGTTGGGTTTGAGATAATTTTTAGATCTAATCTACTAATAAAATAGTGAGTTAGGTTGGTTTGTGTAGAGATATTTTTTTTACCAACTTGAACTAACCCAAATCTCATAATTGGGTTGGATTCTTGGATTGAAATGAAAAATAATTTTATTTTTTAATTTAAATTTAAGTATAAAAATGACATTTCACTTGAAGGTTGAAAGCTCAATGACGTTGTTTTACTCAATGTATTGAAAATCAAATAAATAAAAATACTGGTTTTAATATAAATTTAAGTGAAACATGTCGTTTGATTTCAAAAGACGAGGTTCTACAAATAACCAAAAAGAAAAAAGGACTAGATCCATTTTTTGCGAATTAAGAGTGTAACTCGTAAAACTAACTCAAACCCTACGAGTTTGGTAAGTTTAGATCCAACTTGACCCGCAGAATTTGAGTTGGTTTGGGCTAGGGTAACTGCTAAACAACCTTAATTATTATTATAATCATGAGCTCATTAACGACTTAATTATCATACGGTTTATGGAATGTATTGTGTGAGCTAGCTATAGAACGACAGGTACTTTTCTCTTTGAAGTTTAAACTTTTCATTCATAATTACTGTCCAAACAAGTTTGTAAACTCCATTGCTACTAGCGGCCCAAAGGTAATTCAGCAGTTCTGTATGGTGAAATCTCTTTCTTTCGGCATGATATACAAATGGACACCAAGTGAGCAATTGCTTGAATCTTGGGTTCACTGAAGTTGGTCCATATATGTATGTTGGCACTAGACTGTATGGGCTGATTGGATCACATTCAGGTCTAAGATTTGAAGTCTCACAACAGACTCCACATGTCCATTAGTGTGTAACTCTCCCAACCTGCAAAGTTTATTGCATTTTGAAATTTTAAATTAAATATGAATGAATATACATAGTGAATCCATCAAATAGAAAATTACTGTAGCAAATTATCAATAGAGTTTTTTCCTTTCCTTGCCTGGTCAATTTTTCCTTCAAGCAGGCGAGCATCAGCTGGAATAATATCTCCCAACTTTATCTGATTATGTCTCCAGGTACTAAAATAGCCGCATCTTGCTCTTGCCACTGCCCATCTCTGAGAACCTAGACAATTAGATATTAGAGAACTCTCATTTATGTTAAATGGAAGGAAACTTCAACTAATTCTCAAGAACCCCAAACTTTTAAATGTTTAGAACTTAAAAGTTGAAATAAATTCGACTCTTTAAGGATATCTGATCACTGTATGACATAAGTGACGAATTTCTAAGATGGATGTCTTTAACAAAGAGGGAAACCTTTGCTTTAGGAGCTAAATGAGCCATTAGTGCTGCTGCAGCATTCCCAGCATCATTTTCTTCTATAAAACTAGTTGTTAAGTTTATTAGAAGTAGGCATATAATCCCTACAAAGTCTAGCCAGTCAGGACCCTCCCCGTGAAAATAGCACTCCAAATAAGGAATTAGAAATGGAAGAGTACAAGGAAAAAGTTTGGATGGAAAGAGGAGAAAAGAAAGAAATAAGATTCCTGCATCAACATTTGGGAACAGGGGGATATAGTTATTAGTTAGCATTAGTTCAGTAAGATGCATAATGCAAGCCATGGATGCTGACCGTAAAGCAATATAGAACATAAGACACTTTAAGCCAAGATTTGGCAACGACTTCCATGAACCAAATATCACTGGAGAGAAGTAAAAGTGTAAAACAACACCGATCGGTATTTCTGATTATGTAAATCATTATTATTAGATTTCTTCTAGTGAAAGAAACTAATTGTGAACTGTAATGCCTTGATCTTTGAGGGAAGGGAGGAAGCTAATATTTGAGATTGGCGGGAAGACAGTATATCTGTCATTGGGTTGTGTCAAACTGAACAAAAAGTGTCATTCAATTCCCTTCATATTTATAATACTCAGCATTTTAAGCATCTGAGGTAAGTGATTCTCAAAACGGCCTCAAGAAATTTTAGTAATAATTAACCTTAAAATATATGCTTTCTTGCTCAGTGTTTTTCTCCTTGGATCAGAAGTAGTACATAAATAAATCACTGTAATTCCTCCATGTATAAAACTTGATCCATATCCCAACTCCATCATGCCCAGCTCCATTATATTGATGTCAAAAGTTACAAATACAAAATAATAAAATTATAAATAAACATAAAGAAGAGTAAGAAGTTATGTGAAAATGTAGGTACGCAAATTAACTAAATTAATTTCTCTGTTTTATGTTACGAGGAGAGCTTTTCTTAAATAAATAGATAAATTGATTTTTGTTTGTCTCATGACTAAAAGTGAGAAGGCGAACAATGCAGGGACAAGTCTTGTGAACCTTTCTTAAGAAAGGAAAACAAACAAGCCAATAAAATTCCTTATAAACCAATAGAAATGATCATAGTATTATTAAACATCTTCTTTCAAGATATGTACATACATAGCTATCCAGCTACCTCTGGGTGGGAGCGAAGTCTCCTCTTCCTCTCTCTCATAACAAAAAAAAAAAAAGAAGAGAGAAATATCAGTTTCAATAATAATAATAAAAAATGTTTATTTCAATAACAACAAAGTTCATTTATCAAAATGATTTTTTTTTTAAAAAAATTTTGTTTACATTTGGGAGTGTGCTTCGATTATTCTCTCCAAGCTTTCAAATGGTAGGCAGCAGGAAAGATTCATAGGAGTAAATTTAATTAACTTGCTCATTTCATAACTACTGTTTTTTTTGGGGGGGGGGGGGGAGGGGGGAGATATTGGTTGAAATGATATTTCTTTAGAAGAAAGAAAAGTTAAAAGTAGAAGTGACCGAAAGCATCCCTTAAGGTACGGATAATTGAACTTACACATGGATATATTGTTCTTTTCTTTTACTGAACAATTCATTTCAATTCAATGTAATGGTTCACAGCACATGCTGAGATGTTAGAGAGAGAAAGGGAATGAAAGAATCTCATCAAACACCTAAGATTAACAAAAATATTGAAACAAATATTAAAAAAAATTGGAAAGTAGCTAGAGCCACAACAGATCAGATAATAATGTTGCTCTGTGCAGCCACCACCTTCCCCTCCCTCTGTTGTTATTTGCCAACTAAGCTCCTCTCAGACAACCCCTTTAAAGCAGTCACCTGTGCCAACTGTACCTACTTCACACCCAAACAAACTGTCTCTGTAATATAAGTTTATGTTTAATCTTTAAGTATTTATAAAAAAGAAAAATAAAATAAACCAACTAATATGTTTTAGTATTTCTGGAATAACTGCTTACAGTTAGAATAATTATATACAAGGAGATTTCTTACGTACTTTCTTTTTTATCTTTATGTTTTGCGTGAATTATATAAAAAGCATTAGAATATGACGTGCGCTCTATTCATGGATATATATTTTACAAAGAAGATATCATAAATATAACATATGACCTTTCTATTGTCACTTTTAAGTAAATTATTAATAGCTGTTGTGTTTTGGAATCATCAAAGGGATCGAATAAAAGTTTTTATTTCTAAAACATGAAGGAATAAAATGTAAAATTTTAAATTTAATATACATCAAAACTGATTTGGACCAAAGGTTTAGAGAAATAAAATGTAATTTATCCATATATTTTTCACAACTAAAATTTACATTAAAACTATCTAACGAGCACAAACAACAACACAAGTGAACTCAATCAGTAGGTCACGTGACACATGATTTTTTGCCCTTACAAACATAATAATATAGATTATAGACAGACAGCCTTATCGATAAATAAAAAAAAAGATTATAGACAGACAGTTAGGCTGGCATTGACTAAGTTGTACATGTTAGTTAACATGTGACGCACCTATGTTAGGAGCGATGGATGCGGGCTTCGACATGATGCCTGCTGGCACTGCCGCAAAATGCCCCGCTACCGTTGGATGGAAGATGTGAGCAGGTACGCCCATTGTCTCCGTTGGATGAAACTGATACACTGGGTGGTACATTGGCATCAATGTGTTCGCACCTACAATAGCCTGCCTCGGGTATACATGGGACAATTGCCCATTCATGTAGGCCCCACTGCTGCCGTAGCTCAGCTTCTGTGTATAAAACCATACCCAAACACAAATATCAGTGCATATTATTTATTAATAAATTGACAATTTGCAAAAACAAAAAGTTTTTATCATTAATCTAAAAGGACAGAATAAACTAAGAACAACTAACTTAAGAATAGAATTGAACACAGATTCTATCTCCATGTGGACAGACGTGCAAAACTATGTGATGGTACAAACCCCATATTGTGAAGGGTGCTACTTGCTAGCATGTATTTGTCACATTTGTTAAATAATACTTTTTAATATATTTTTTTTGTTATAGTTTATAGACAATGCATAAAGCTGGATCACTGTAGGAAATTGGAATCACAAATGATTAATTAATTTTGCTCATGCAAAAACAAGGTAATTAATTTTGTTATTACTTTTCAAATTAATTGCTATTGAACAGTCCAGTTCTACCAGATTAAATTACCTGATTGTAATTGTAATTTATGTCCGTTGCAACGTAGGTGGGCGTGTACCTGAATATAAAATTAGAAAATAAAGTATTTGTTACTTTTAGGTAGGTAAGATCAAGCCATTTAACAATTTTCAAAATGAAGGCAATATTATATCGGGAGAAAAAATAAAAGATCAAAAGTAGAAGATGATAAGAAGAAAAGCAATGAAAGACATAATCAACATACCCGTAGAAAGGAAGGGGTTGATGATGGAATGGGGAAGCTGGTGTCCCCACCGGATAATACCACTGCACGTGATTAGCGGGTGCGCTTGTGGCGTTCCTCGGCCCTCCAGCGTTTGATCCTTCTGCGGGTAGCATCACAGTTTTAGACCAAAATGCCATTCATTCATTTATTTATTTCATTTCTTTACGTTAGTAGTAGTGTAGTAAAATGATTTTCCACAAAAAAATGTAATAGTGCAGTTAAATTAAATATAAATAAATAATTACATCAATTTTAAAAAATAGCTAAAATAATTAGATATAATAATAATGCATTGGGTACCTAGTGGTAGTGGAGGAGGTGAAGCAGTGGAAGAAGACCTTGGGCGGCGTGCTCCTAGGGAAGCCAGATTGCAGTTTGCTCGGCGCCCATTGATAATCAGAGCTGCTGGGTCCTCGCAAGCTTTCTTGGCAGCTTCAGCTTCATTGAATGTCACCTTTTATATAATTCAGTTTCAGCAACAGTACACGTACATTACCACAAAAATTACAATATCGATCATTAATTGATTATTATTGATTACTAGCTAGCTTCATGAATTAATAATGTGTAGTGTAATAATCGTATATATACTTACAAAGCCATAGCCTTTGGATCTGCCAGTGAGCTTGTCAAAAATGATGACAGCTTCGAGGATCTCACCGTACTTCACAAAGTGGTCTCTCAAGGCCTCCTTCTGAGTTTCCCAGGCTAACCCTCCAACGAAAACCTTGGTCAGCGTCGTGTCCCCAAATTGTCCAACGTTGTTGTTGTTGCTGCTGCTGCTCATCATCGTCATGATCTCTTTCTCGATCGGATCTTGTTTTCTGATGACCAAACCTTGTGGATCCCTTAATAGATGAGTTGCTAGCTCTAGCTGAGTTTTTGTGCTCGAGTGCACGTTATGTGTAAGAGAAGTTTGGGGCAGGTTAAGAGTTAATTTTATAGGCAAATGGAGGAAAGGCGAGTGTGAGCTGGAGTTTCCAAAAGGAAATTAATAAAATAGTCGAAGGAGAAGATAATAAAAACAGAGGACAGAGAGGCAGACAGACAGACTTTGATGAAGCATTAGTCCGTCATCAACGTGATCACACACACCATAAACGCACATCACTTCTCTCTCTGTCTCTCTCTTCTGATCATCCTTCGCCGTGTCTGGGCATCATTGATTGTGGAATAGAATTTAAAATAACTAACAAATGCCCTTAGGTGCGTGCTTAGTTAAAAAATAAAAATAAATTGTACCCAAAAAAAAAAAATATAAAAAGAAAATATTTAATATATTAAAATTTAAAAAATATTTATGTGATTCTTAAACACTGATTAGCAACCCCCTTTAAAATATGTTTAATAATTTAATTCTCCTATCCATCACTGTGCAGGAGAGCTGTAAACGCCGCCCGTTTTGTTTTGGGTTGGCCCTTTTGAACATGGAAATTAACATGAGATTATTAAAATGGGGTGTTTGGAGTACGTGGCAATGACATGAACCATGCAGATATGTAGTACACTGATTGAAGACGTGCTGAATGTTCCACGATCTGGGTGGGGTGGTGCATCCCAGATCTGCAGAAATGGCGTTGTCTCTGAATTAATGATTATTATGTCGTCCTAATTCCTAAGAATAAACAACAAGGAGAAGAAGCTGTGAAACGTGACAGAGACCGTGGCCAGCTACTTCATTATAAGAAATGTGAATCCCTTGGTGTAGTTATGTGAAGATTGAAGAACATTACTTTTATATAATGCGCTTCAAATTTCATGTGATTTGCTAACAAGTGCCATTGGTGGAACGAAGACGGCTTGGCGAGAAGCGAGTCTAGATCCAATTGATTTTTGTAGAGGAGATAGAACAAATTAAGAAGCTATAGGACAAAGACATGAAAGCATAGGGCTACGGAGTAGAGGGCAGTGGTTTTGAAACACTGCTCAAATGGAGCAAAATCTAGTTGGCAACAGGACCCAATATATAAGTGTGTTTTGTATATATGTAAGATTTTAGATGTGGAATTCTCATTAATTTATAGCTTCTTTAGGTGTTCATGAGATTTGTTCCTTGATGGATAGAAGCTGGATGCGTGGCTTGAGCCCATAACTAACAGCATTATTGTGTGTTTAGCTTGGAGGTGTTTAAGCAATGCAATTATGACACTTTACTACATTAAATATAGGGTAATTACAGTTTGCATTCCTGATCCAAATCTCTTGCACCCACATATATACAGTTCATTAAATTCATAATCATTTTAATCTACCCACCAATCTCAAGTGATATGTTAAGATTTTGAACTCGCACCCTTGTGGAAAGGGACAACATTAATACTTTGAACGAGATTAGTCTTACACTCAAGAAGTGTAAAAATACTTGAGTAATAACACAAAAAAGAATCATTTTAATTTAAGAACTAAATCTAAGTGTGTTTGAAAAAAAGATTATGTTAAATCAATTATGTGTATAATTGATTTTAAAAAAAATCGATTATGAGAAAACTAATTTATGTTTAGATGTATTAGTTCATAATCGATTTTAAGATAAATAATTTTGTTTGAATTGTATAAAAAGAATCATTTTTATGTATTAAATTACTAAAAGAGATATGAAATGATTAAAAAATTTATTTAATCGAGGACAA
Source organism: Styphnolobium japonicum (assembly GCA_023212625.1). Lineage (NCBI taxonomy): Eukaryota > Viridiplantae > Streptophyta > Magnoliopsida > Fabales > Fabaceae > Styphnolobium > Styphnolobium japonicum. The sequence goes on along the minus strand of JALBWW010000007.1, from coordinate 2,398,608 downwards.
AAGAGTATTTATCTATTAAAACTTTTGAAATAATCTATAATCATATAATTAAAAGCTCCAAATATAATTTTTTTTAAAAAAAACTGTTTTTAGTTATAAAAAAATAATCTTAACTTATAATCAATTTTACACTATAATAGATTTTAGATAAAATAATTTTTTATTAAAAAAAAATATTTTAAAAAAGAAATAATATTTTCAAGTAAAATTTATTTTATTTAAACTTTTGATATTAAACTAAAATTGAAACTTATGGAGTAAATTGTATCACGGAAACGTCGCATCAGAGCAGAAGTTGCCATGAATTGAGCTGTGATTTTTTCATTCAATTTCTTTGCAATTGTTAGCGTCTATTATTACTAAAATAACAAAATGTAATATAAATATTATTTATAGAAAATCATATAATACAATTAATTAATTAAGGTATAGAAGCGTGAAGAATTAATATTTGGAAGCTCCATGCACCTTGAAATTAACAAAGCATATATTTACTTTGCAGTTTGATGTGTAATAATCAAAGTTCTAATTGAAAACTATTTCGTGAGATTAGAATCATAATCAACCACAAATGATTAATTGCCACTAAATATGATAAAGGTCTTGTGTTAGCTCAGTTTTTCTGTTATGTTAGTTTGCTGTAAATAGAAAGTCGAAACAGTTATATTTGTTACGGATAATTAGTCTCTTTGATCAATTAGTTAGTTTTTGAAAAGCCTCTATTGTAGCTCTATAAGAGCCTGATTTTGAGATGAATGAATAAACGAAGTAATACAGCAATTTTACTTTGTCAATTTCTTTAGATCCTAACATTCTGGCATCAGAGCTCCTACTGGGCCTGAGAAGAAAGTGTGAGTTGCATACTCGTGAGTGATAGAGAGAATGTCGAATGCAAATGATGGCAGTTTTGTGCAACCTGCAATCCCTCGCTTCGATGGTCACTATGACCATTGGAGCATGTTGATGGAAAATTTTCTAAGATCCAAGGAGTATTGGAGCTTGGTGGAAACGGGTTTTGCAGATTCAGAAAGGGGAGGCGTGATGACTGAAGCTCAGCAGAAGAGACTTGATGAGCTAAAGCTGAAAGATTTGAAGGTCAAGAACTATTTGTTCCAAGCCATAGATAGGACAATCTTGGAAACCATCTTGCAAAAGAATACATCAAAGGAGATATGAGATTCGATGAAAAGAAAATATGAAGGCAATGCAAGAGTAAAAAGGTCAATTCTTCAAGCCTTGAGAAAGGAATTTGAGATTCTTGAGATGAAGTCAGGTGAGACAGTAACTGACTACTTCTCTCGGGTCATGAGTGTGGCTAATAAGATGAGAACTCATGGAGAACTAATGAAGGATGTAACCATTGTTGAGAAGATCCTTAGGTCCTTAACTGACAAATTCAATTACATAGTTTGCTCAATTGAGGAATCTAAGGATACCGATTCTCTTTCTGTTGATGAACTTCAGAGTTCTTTGATAGTTCATGAGCAGAAATTTCACAATAATCATGGAGAGGAGCAGGCACTCAAAGTAAGTTCTGAAGAAAAGAATGATAATGGAGGCAGAGGAAGAGGCAGCTATAGAGGAAGAGGAAGAGGAAGAGGAAGAGGAAGGCAAAATCGAGCCACAGTTGAATGCTTTAAATGTCACAAACTTGGGCATTATAAGTATGAATGTCCTGACTGGGATAAAGAAGCCAATTATGCTGCCTTCAATGAGGAAGAAGAGCTTCTTTTGATGGCTCATGAGGAATTGCATGATATGCAAAGAGCAGACGCATGGTTCTTGGATTCTGGTTGCTCGAACCACATGTGTGGAAACAGAACTTGGTTTAAAGAGGTGGATGACACCTTCAAGCAACATGTAAAGCTTGGTAATAATACAAGAATGGAGGTGACTGGAAAAGGGAGTGTGAGACTGAATATTAAAGGAGTCACTCATGTAATTACAGATGTGTTCTTGGTTCCAGAACTCAAGAACAACCTCTTGAGCATAGGACAGCTGCAAGAAAGAGGCTTAACCGTGATGTTTCAATCAGGAACATGCAAGCTGTTCCATCCTGATAAGGGATTGATTCTGGAGTCTAACATGACAACAAACAGGATGTTCATGCTGTTTGCTCAGTCTGTAACCAAGAATGAGTCATGTTTTCACACCACTGCTCAGGATCTTTCTTACCTATGGCATTGCAGATATGCACACCTTAGTCACAAAGGGCTAAGAACTCTGCAAAGCAAAGGAATGGTCAGAGGTCTCCCTTCTTCGTTATCTGTGACAGAAAAGGTATGTGAAGACTGTATGAAAGGAAAACAGCATAGAGATCCCATGCCAAAGAAGAGCCAATGGAGAGCAACACAAAAACTGGAACTGATTCATGCAGATATCTGTGGCCCTATCACTCCATCTTCTAATAGCCAAAAGAGGTATTTTCTATGCTTTATAGATGATTACTCTAGAAAGGCATGGATTTATTTCTTAATGGAAAAATCAGAGGCATTTCACTACTTTCAATGTTTTAAGGCAGCAGTTGAAAAAGAGTCTGGCTTGATGATTAAATGCCTTAGAACCGATAGGGGAGGAGAGTTCACATCATTGGAGTTCAATGAATTCTGTCAGAAAACAGGAATTAAAAGACAACTAACCACAGCTTACACCCCTCAACAGAATGGGGTGGCTGAAAGGAAGAATAGAACCATCATGAACTTGGTTAGAACATTACTATCAGAGAAGAAGATTCCAAAATCCTTTTGGCCTGAAGCAGTAAACTGGGTGACATATGTGCTGGATAGATCTCCAACATTAGCTGTGAAAAATCAAACACCAGAGGAGGCTTGGAGTGGTGTAAAGCCTTCAGTTGAACATTTTAGGGTGTTTGGTTGTGTAGCTCATGTACACATTCCAGATGCAAGGAGAACCAAACTGGAAAACAAGAGTTGCAAATGTGTCTTGTTGGGAATGAGTGAGGAATCTAAAGGCTACAGGCTCTATGATCCAACTACAAGAAAGATTGTTGTAAGTAGAGATGTAGTCTTTGAGGAAGACACTCAGTGGAACTGGAATATAAATCACAGAGAAGAGCTAATAGTAGATACTGAATGTGAAAATGCTGAAAGCGCCACTGATTTTGAAGAAGAAAGTACAGCAGATAGTGAGTCCAATGATGAAGAAGAAAAGAACCAGTCACAACCTGAGGTTACTGAAGTAATAAATGGTGAAGGAGGCAGAAATAGGCACCCACCTGGCTGGATGAGAGATTATGTAAATGGAGAAGAACTTTCAGAATCAGAAGATGCAATAAACATGGCCCTAGTTGACTACACAGATCCAGAAAGCTTTGAAGTTGCAGTGAAAAGCTCCAAATGGAGACAAGCTTTGGATGCTGAAATCAATTCCATAGTGAAGAATGGGACATGGGAACTCACTGATTTACCAGCTGGAGCAAAGAAGATAGGGGTTAAATGGATCTACAAGACTAAGTTGAATGAGCTTGGTCAAGTGGACAAGTACAAAGCTAGGTTAGTGGCCAAAGGTTACTCTCAACAATATGGGGTGGACTATACAGAGGTGTTTGCTCCTGTAAGTAGAATGGATACTGTGAGAATGATAATAGCTCTTGCAGCACATAGAGGATGGAAATTGTACCAGCTTGATGTGAAATCAGCCTTTTTGTATGGCACTCTCACTGAGGATGTATATGTGGAGCAGCCAAGAGGTTATGTGCAGAAGGGATGTGAGCACAAGGTTTACAAGCTTCACAAGGCTTTATATGGGCTAAAGCAAGCCCCAAGAGCCTGGTTCAGCAGAATTGAGTCATACTTCATCAGTGCAGGCTTCAAAAAGAGCAATCATGAGCAGACATTGTTCTTGAAATACTCCTCAAATGGAAGGATTCTAATTGTCAGTGTGTATGTTGATGACCTCATATACACTGGTAATGACGAGTCCTTAATGAGTACCTTCAAGAGCTCAATGAAGAAAGAATTTGATATGACAGATCTTGGTAGAATGAGGTTCTTCCTTGGAATTGAAGTTCTACAAGAGGAGCATGGGATCTATATCTATCAGAGGAAGTATGCCTTAGAAGTGTTGAAGAGGTTTGGCATGTCAGATAGCAATTCAGTTGGAGTTCCTATGGTGCCTGGCTATAAACTATGCAAAGATGAAACAGGGATGAAAGTGAATGAGACTCAGTACAAGCAATTGGTGGGAAGTCTCATGTACATTACATCAACCAGACCTAATATGATGTTCTCTGTTAGCTTAATCAGTCGTTTTATGAGCCAACCTACTCAAATGCATATGCAGGCTGCAAAGAGGGTTCTAAGATACCTACAAGGGACTGTGAACTTTGGCATCTTCTATAAGAAAGGAGGAAATGAAGAACTGTTAGCTTACACAGACAGTGATTATGCTGGTGACTTGGAGGATAGAAAAAGTACTTCTGGCTATGTGTTTCTATTAAGTAATGGAGCAGTGGCCTGGTCATCCAAGAAGCAGCCAATAGTGACCCTGTCCACCACAGAAGCAGAATTTGTGGCAGCTGCAGCTTGTGCTTGTCAAGCTGTGTGGATGAGGAGGATATTGAAGGAGTTGGGACATAATCAGGAAGGTTGTACTACTTTGATGTGTGATAATAGCTCAGCTATTAAGCTTTCTAAGAATTTGGTTATGCATGGAAGAAGTAAACATATTGATGTGCGTTTTCATTTTCTGAGAAATTTATCTAGAGATGGTTATGTAGAGATGGTTCACTGTGGAACTAAAGAACAGATTGCAGACCTGTTGACAAAGCCACTGAAGTTAGATTCTTTCCTCAAGCTTCGGGAGCAGCTGGGAGTTTGTGAAATTCCCAAGATAAACTAGTTGCTTATGTTTCTATGCAATAGTTTAAGGGAGGGATTGTTAGCTCAGTTTTTCTGTTATGTTAGTTTGCTATAAATAGAAAGTCGAAACAGTTATATTTGTTACGGATAATTAGTCTCTTTGATCAATTAGTTAGTTTTTGAAAAGCCTCTATTGTAGCTCTATAAGAGCCTGATTTTGAGATGAATGAATAAGCGAAGTAATACAGCAATTTTACTTTGTCAATTTCTTTAGATCCTAACATCTTGATGGTGATAAGTGTTGAAAATTTTGTCTAAATATTTTCCCTACAAATAATTAATGATTATAATAAAGTATTAAAATATTTTTTTATTATAATAAATAAAAGTACAAATACTTACATATATTCATTCAAACAGGACATTAATTCAAAACATACGCAACACAACTTCTTTAGCGAATAGAGTTTTAATATTATTAGGACTCTAGGAAACGCTAGTTATTAATTTTCAACAATTTCTCTGCAGATATCATAAGGAATGGGTTGAATAATCAATGATAGTATGCGACTCTTCGTTTCAGGATCTACAACAGTATAGCCATCTCCATACTGGTAAAAGCAGAGTGACATTCGTGCAAGGTTTACAACAACATCTATCAAACTCCCAGAGAAAGAAGAATTACGAGCTTCTTCATTCATCTTCTTCCACGTTGTACGTATCGTGCACTTAATATGCTCACGAGCCTCTGCTTCAGAAGCTCCAGTTTCATCCATGTAGCATTGAATTGATTTAGAAACATCGCATGTCTCCATCTCACGCTAAAAATAAGATTAAGTACATTGAATTCAATAAATTTTTGTAAAGAATATAGGAATGAGATTGCCATGGTACCTAATTGCATGTTCCAAGGTCATCTGCAAGGCGTCCATCCATTGCTGAAAAGCGAATTATATTGGGGTATTCTTCTAAGCAAACCAAATCCTCTTTTTCGAATGGATATGGAATCAAAAAGTAAGCATGCATCAGTATAACAGGTGCATCTATGGATATCCAAGCATTCTCCATGTATTCTTGCATGCTTGGTGTATATCCGCTATATATAGTACCATTTTGCCTCAGTGAAATATGATTTACATAAATCAGCGCACTGAAAAATTTAGAAGTTATGATAAAATGAGTAAGAGAATTATCATAATTAATGCAGTAATATAGTATATGCATAGAAATTTATAACAAAAAGAGATAATAAAGAGAAAAAAAATTACATACCGCTTTCTTTAGGTATGGAAGGATGGGGTACCCATCCTCTTTTAGGGTGTCGAAAGCCATTTCATTGACAAAGTTATAGAGTGCGAGGAAACATATTTTCATGTAGTCTGGGAGACTACCCATAGCATTTAGATCCCAACTAGAATCACCAACAAAACGATAATAACCATTTATTAGAGGTGAAGAAATTTGAAGGAAGAGAGGTGGAATAAGACAGAGCAACAATAATTAATGATTTTAATTTTTATTCACTGTCAGTGTAAAGTTTCTTTACACTGTATCCAATCATGTATTGCCAAATCAGTAAAAGAATTGACTATCACAACAATTACCTAGAAGGTCTAACTATTTTAATGATTTGGTAACATATAATTAGATGACAGTGTAAAGAAACTTTATACTGACAGTGGATAAAAATTAAATCCATAATTAATACTAACATGTCAATTGTTTCTGTAAAGAGCTCTAGTTCTCCCAAGGTACCATACACATCATAAATATCATCAATGGTGGTTATTAGGGAAATAACTTTCGTTATAACTCTCCTGAAATTTCCAACATCTGGCCTAAAATTCATTCTCAAGCCCCAAAAGAAATTCTCCATCAACCTATCCCTAGCAAAAGTCAACTTTTCCACGAGGCCAATCCTTTTCCACCATCTTAAAATGAAATAAAATTTGAGTATTAGTAAACAAAATATTATTCTTCCCTTTTTGCTAATATAATTTGAAAAAATCGAAAGAAGAATAATTAACCCAGCTTTAAAATGAAACTATATATATATATATATATATATATATATATATATATATATATAGAAGGTAAGTAAGAAATAAATTATAAATTGAAAGTCACTCAATATAATTGATGATGTGTAAACCAAAAAAAATTTAAAAAAATCTTAATTGATGATGTATGATTGTCATCACCTTGATGTATACTTCAGTTCTTCTTGGTGGATGCTTTGAACCATGTTGAAATCCAATTTACCAAACTGACGTAAAGCATGACTCACATTTTGCCTTCTTTCATATACATTGATGAACAACAGAGCCTCCCATCTTGGCATCCTCCAATGTAATGGAAGCTCCAAACCATGACTAATTAGGAGTGATAAGTCATTATCTCTATTCTTCTTAAAAAAAATTCTGAGAAATTTTGTGGTGAAATCTCTTGCTTCATCCAATATAATTTCATCTTTCAATGAATGAAATGAGGCTTCATATAGTGATAGCAATCCCTCGACATCAACACACAGGCATTTCTTGAAATTACCCATTTTATCTTGAAAGACAGCAAAAACACCTGCAACAGCAATGAAATTTGTATATTAATTATGTGAAAATCTTAGTCAAGGGGATTACTCCGGTACCCATCTTTTTTTCTAGGGTACTAGGACCCAGGATGAGTTATCAAGCATTCATTAGTTGTTATTTATATTTAATAGACTTTCAAGCATTTATTATAAAACTAACAGTCAATAGATAATTGACAACTCACCCTGAGTATCAAACCCATCAGGGTACCATAGCAATTCTCCTTAGTCAATATTAATATTTCTAAGTACAATCTTATTAGTGTTTCTAGTCTCTGACGAAGTTCAAATACCTGTTGATAGATTATATCCATGTTGCCTTAAGAATCTAAAAGCAAGTGTTGTGGTATATTTGTACGACTCAAGCCCATGAAGAGATATTCTAACTCAAAAGACTAGCCTATTGGGTGAGAGGACACCATGACTTAAGTATCTCTTTGAGTTGCCTTTTTTAGATAAGGTGAGACATAACATTGCATATCTTTTCAAAAGTCGATGTCTACAATGACCCATTCTGGCTGCCTCCTTAGGGTGACTTTCACTCTAACCCTCATGGTACATGTAATCCTTTCTCTGGTCGTTCCTTTCCAAGTTACCTCTTTCGTGTCGGCCGGCTCACAATAAAAGCACCAATTATTACAACTTAAGCTCATGAGGAGAGCCCAACTCGAAATTCTCATAACTTAAGTACCTCATTGAGTTGTCTTTTCTAAGCAATGTAAGACATAACATTTGGATCCAAATCTGTCTTCATAGCTCTGATCTTTGGCAAGGACACATTATTCATGAGAACCACTTAATTTTTTTTTGTACTCCTATCTTTTCCCCCATACATTCTTGCATGGCTTTCCATCTTGGAGCTACTATAATCCTCATGCTTTGTTTGGGTTGAAATTACGAGCATCCTTCTTTTACGTATTGCTTCAAATTTTGTCGGAATTGAATTCCACATCATTTGTATGTACACATTGCTTCTTCAAATTCTTTTGTTTTTGCAACTATCCCATAAAGCAATTCTATTGGGGTGGAAATCCCACACTACAAATTGTTTCCTTAAGCTTAGAAATTTGAGCTGCTTCTTCAAACTCAGAGATTTGAGTTCCTTTTGCCATTGCAGAAGCTCTCAATGGAAGCACCATTGATACACTCTTTATTTTGAGTAAAAGAGAGAAAACTCCCCAAATGACTAATGTCACTCAACAATTCAATCAACTATGATATTACAATGCTATTACTTTCCTATTTATACACACACCAATTAACCAACTATATAACAACCTCTAACTAAACATTTAACTAACTAACCTTTCCTTTTATTCGTATCACAACTCCAAGCCTTTGCAAGACATCAGTCAGCGCAAGTTGATCAACATGTTTTTCCACTTCGCAAAGCATTATCCTTACTTCTTCCTTTAGCACTTTGCTTTGCTTTGTGTATAATTCTTCCTACATCAGTTTAACTATTATACGTTAGCCTGAACATTTTTCAGAGCAGAAGTTATAAACCTGGGACCTGAAATTGCATGAAGGTTTGAGAAATTGACATTATAAAACTACAAGAATGAAACCATACCATATATCCACTACTCAAGTGACTGGATATACTCATAATGCCAAATTGAAGGTTTGAAGTTTGCAGATTAACTATTGTTTGACTATGACTAGAAACATCAGTTGATGCCCTGCATTGGATTGGACAAGGGACATTAAAGGTCTTGGTTGCAAGAAATGGTGATTTTCTTTCCGGAGGAACCATTTTACTGAAACTGATTGAGAGTTAAGCAAGTTGATGGACAGCCATTAGTTTGAAAGGGAAAAGCGATCAACATACTGGAAGCTATGTTGGCTTTCTATGGTTTTTGACCAAAATGAACCATTATATAGGAGAAATTCTTCTATAAATTACACAATTTGTATAGTTTAAGCAAATAATATATTATCACATCATTAATGCGTTATTATATTATAACTAATTATAAATAATATTTTTAATTATTAACTTAATATACATAAATTATGTAGACCAAACCAAATTATATAAACTAAGTTCATAAAAAAATCATATAAAACAAGACACCAACATGTTTTATCATTTTCTCAAAGATATTATCTCCTTAACACGTACCATGAACCCACAACCACAAATGATAAAATTTTATCGTAGCAGAGCTTTTGGCCAGAAAAAAATGATATTGTGAGTTGCGAGTGACTTAAGGACACTGTTTGAGAAATATTGAATATTTTTTAATTACTTAATAAAAAATATTAATAGTTTTTTTGAATTTTTAAGATATTAAATATCTTATTTTTATATTAAATATTTTTTATTTTAATTTTTTAACTGATGCACTGAGAATATTTATTAGCAAATACCCAAAAAAAAAAAAAAACTTAGCAGAGCTTAAAAATGTCATCACCCCCGGGAGGTGATAGAATCGGTAGGTTTTGTTTGCAAATGACAAATGATTGGATCGGTCCTGTTTTTGTGGCTTTGATACATAACTATGTGGTGCTCGTTTAAATGTACACACACTTTCATTAGATTTGACTTTGACCCATCTAAAATGTGCCGCGTTTAAAAAGAAAAAGATACAAGTGATTTATGTGTAAGTTATTATTTATAGAGATAATAGTATTAGAGATGTAAAGTCATTAAGCCTTCATTTAACAATTTAAGTTAATTGATCATTAATATGATATTAGAGTTTCTATAATCAAATAATTAAAAGTTTAGCCTCTATAATTTTTGCAATTCACATTCTTCTAAATAAAATGTTGAATTTAGCTTAAGTTTCAGCATAATCATCTGAGAAAAGCCTTAATTAATATTGTTAATTAGTGACATGCAGTGACCAACTCTTGTTGCAGAGGAAGGCGTTCTCATTCGGCTCTGGAAAACGAAGCTTTGGCAATCATGGGTTGAGAAAGATCAACATAGCCGCAGACTTGGGATCAAATTAGGCCATAAATTCTGGACTAAACGAGTATGTATGGGTCAGGAGGGTCAGGTAGGATCTTCTTGGGCTTCGGCCTAATAAAATTTAGAATGACATATCACCAAGTGTAAACTGAGTTTTATATGAGTAGATTTTTGTAAGGATTCAAAATTTATTAAAAATTTGAAAATACTTATGGTTAGAGCGACACATGAAAGAAGACTATTCCCAATAATACATCAAAATCTTACCCCCCAAAACAAAAGAAAAATTAGAATGACAGAAAATTGGGAATGACTCAGAAAATGGTACTTTAACCAAACAAAATGGTATCAGGCCCCTCATTTGGGTCCATGTTCTTAAAAGCTCGGTTTTGATGCCGCTTATAAAGTTTCTAATTGTATTTGACCATGCATGTTTCTGAACCACGTAACAAAAACATCCTGAGATCATGGTAACTATTGCATAACATAACCCTCTTGTACCTTGGATGGAGTGAGATATCTTCTACGTGAGATGGAAAACGCATGCAATGTAAATTGTAATGTAACTCAAGATGATTCCGATTCATAAAGCTTTTTGAAAGTGAATGTTTCCATAAAAGGGATCACTTTCTCTCGTTCTCTATGTATTTTGTCATTGAAAGCCTAAAAGCATGCGTTTCATGATCTTGAGGCCTGCTTATCTCTGTATTAGAGCAGTGAAAAGTCCATTCCCCATCACTGAAGATCCATCATCCATGTTGCTTGAACTGTACTGCATTGCTGCAGACTAGGGCAGCTTATGGCACACTCCTGGAAATACACTGTATGGAGATGAATGTTATATAAGATTATGAAACCAATCCTTGTAATAGACGAAAGGCATGTTAGTCGTTATTTCTCCTCGTATTCAGTGGCTGAGTGAGGGGAACAAGGGGAGGTATGGTCCCCACCTCCCCTCTTAAATTTTCATAGTTTTAGCTATTATATGTGATGATATGTTATGATTTACCATGTAACCCTATAAATTAAATAAAAAATTATATAGTTTCCAACATAGTTACTAATTTTTAAAATCTTTTTAAGTTTAATAATCTTTACTTCCCACCTCGCGAAATCAAATTTATTATATTTATTTTTTGTTTATTATATTTTTTTAGAGTTAGTTTGGAAATGATCATTCTTTGCATAATGGAATGAATTAATATTTGTTTTATTTTATTATGCTTTTATTAGTAATACTTATAATTTCACATACCAAACATAAAAATAAAATAAAATAAATTATTTTTAAGTGATTGAAACGTCAAAATAAGAATTGCTATTTTTTTTTTCAAGTTATTTCATTATCATTTCTATTCCTTGTTTTTTTTTACATATACGGTAAGGGTAATTTAAAATTAGTTTTTGACTCAAATGAAACCAAGTTTCTATTTGGACAAGCTTAGGAGCGCATTTCCTATATTGACCTAGTACATTTTAGAAAATTGATTAATTTTTTTATATATTAACTCAATATTCGAATACGAATAATTAAGGTAAAGAGCATACTTCCTTAACCGTTAAGGAACCCTCTTAAATTTTTATATTTTAAATTTTGTAACAATCGGTTCTATATAACAAACATATCTACGATCAATGTAAAATAAATAGCTTACATGCAATTAAAAATATGACTGGTGCTCCTATACTATATAGGAACTTCCCTTTACATATATACATATATGTTTGTTGTTTGTACGAGTCCGAATGTAAAAATGGAACCATATCTTCTAGATCAAGATCACATTTTCCATCTACAATTGACCAAGATCAAATGAACGCTGAATTAGAAAAAAGATAATCTAGATCCCAGCACCAAATCAAATATATTTATTCAAGGTAAAATTTTTGCCTCCTGAAAAGATCTTACTCAAGATCATGCTTAGAATCCAAACTTTTGGGATGTCATCAAAAGCTGGAAGCCAGCCATCAAACCTCCACAAAAAACTGAAGAATCTAATTTGACTAGTTATCAATGAGTCCACATAGCTAGCATCTACTGATTTGCATATCTCTTCTCTCTCTCTCTCTCTCTCTCTCTCTAATAGGATAAGTACTCTAGATGACATTTTGGCTTTCCATAAAAGATGAAAATGGATCATTAATCCATCTCACAAAGGAACAATTAGTAAACAACCAAGGGAAAGTAAATCTCAACATATTCCATCCACCAACCTAATCAAGATTCATCCAAGGATATTGGGTTAAAAAAATGAGATAGTATCTTTAGGATAGGACTAATTACTTAGTAGTATAGTTGCTAATACATTAAGCTCAGGACATGTCCTGCATTAACAAACTGTCATTAATAGATAACATTTCTTAGCAAACAGCTGGCCACATTTGCCTTAATAATTTGAAGTAAAAAAGAAGATGTTGTTGGGACTAGGTAACGTGAGGCAAGGTAGAATCCAACAAAAACTCCAATCCACCTCAGAGTTGAGGTCAGCTTGCCGGGTCCCTGTTCCCGTGGCTAAACACTTCATGCTTTGTCTGGACTCTGGATTATAACAGTGCCCCTCTTTTCATGCTCACCTTTGCCACTTTTCTAATTAACCTTCCTCGTTTTTGCACTCCACTTAGTTTAAGTTACATTGGTAACACAAATAAGCCATTATTTTATGGATCCACGTTCATCCCCCCCTCCCTTCATTGAAATTTAAACCTCTCAAGGCTGCAAATCCCTCAGTTTTCGAGCTTGCCCACGTTCACTTCCTTTTTACTCCATTCAGTCAACTTTTGGGTGTTGCCTTTTGCATATATAGGTTAGCCCCTGTGCTCCACATACTTCCTCAAGCTCTGTATCGAGCTTTTGTTTTGGGGGTTCCCCTTTGAAAAACAGAAAAGCTTTAGCTACCATATCAGCAGCCATGGCTGAGCTCCAACACTACAAGTACAAGCAGGGAGCTAAGGTCCCTGCAAAGAGAAAGGGATATGGGATTAGCAGCAAGTGTGCTTCTTTGGTTAAGGAGCAACGTGCTCGTCTCTACATCCTACGCCGATGTGCCACCATGCTTCTCTGTTGGTATATTGAAGGAGATGACTGAAACCCACTCTTGATTTCACCTTCTTTTGCTCTTCTTTAGATATACATCCTAAGTTTACTCTCTTCCCATTTTCTATCTTCCAAAAGGTGACATCTTTGTTTGAAGTGAACAAAGCTCCTCCTCCTTCCTGTGTATAGGCTTCCTGCCTAGTTGGGTTCTACTTTTATGGGCTTCACTGTGGCTCTGCCATTTCACTCTCGTTCCCTGGTTTTTTTTTATTTCTCTTTTTGACCCATTTGGGAAAACCCAATGGTTTTTAATGGGGACAGGAGAGTTTTATGGACACCCTCAGCGCTGCTTTTTCACAATCTGGGCATCTGGCATGAACACTATGGAGCTGGCAAGGAACTAATTAACTGAACGTTTTTCAGCTGTTGCTAGAATAAATTGGAATGTAGTCCTTCAGGTGGACACTACTTTTCTGCCTACTCTTCTACTTCTACAACTCTTGTCCTTTCCCCTTCTCCCAAAACCCTTTTTTCTTTTATTAAACATATTGCACTTTTCTTTGACAATTGACATTATCGCTTAAGAACTAGGATTTGGTCCCTATGCAAGCTTGAAAAATACTGAAGGGAAACTCAAATGTTGTATGTTATAGCAGACAAGTTGTAAAATCATACATCATTATTCATAAAGTTGCTTCATCATGAGAAATATTATGATAGCTTAGTGTCGTGTGTGAGGGAAATTGTGAGGGTTAGGGGGAAGCTCACTTCATAGCCAACAACATATTGTTGCTGGGGTTTCACGAGCTTGAGAAATACAGAACATTGCTGCAATTTCACTTCTGCATATACAAAACATATTGAAAGAATAAGTTTTGATTAAAATGATTGTGAGATGAAGAAAATGTTGATTTGACAACATTATCTGGAGGGATCGTGGAATGTTTGACGAAAGGTTGATTTGACAACACAAATGTATTGGCTCTAGCTAGTCCAAAATTTCATTATATTGCCCGGCCTTGCAAAGGCAGATATATCTTGATCCATGTTCCTTGTCATTGCAACACAAGATCTTAGTGGTGCGACAGCCCAACCAAGCGTGAGCTAGTGGCTGCTTGCAAAATAGGCAAGTCTTGCATACTATGTCAATCGTATATAGATGCCATAGCCCCAAAAAACAAATTGACAGGAAAAAGAAAACCCATGGATTTATATGATATCTCTAAGCTTGTTTTCTCACCTAAGATGATAATTGCAGAAGTTCAGTTTTACATCTTATAAAGCTCACTCTTATGGCATTAAGGAATTTTTAAAAGAATTTAATATGGTTTAAAATTCTATGTATAATACAGTATAAAACTTAAACATTATATATCCATCCATATCTCGATTTTTCTTGTAAAACCATTTTACGACAGTTAGCTAATGTAGTTGCGATTCTTTTTAGTGTAAATGTTATTGATATTTGGTATCATTGAACTTTTGAAAAATATGAACAAATTGAATAAAAAGTGCTTAAACTTGAAGCGAATGCTCTTTGACACAAAAAAAAATCCATTAAATAGAAAGGGGAAAAAAACCCTCTAAACTACATGTCAGTATCATACTATATATCATCAGCAGGCAAAATGAATTCGCCAAACCACAGCCAAATAGTATAACGTCATTGATCCACTCATCCAAGACCCTTCCCTCAAAGAAGTGGTCACCAATCTGTTGAAGAATCAAAGCCAGCAACAATTGAGAAAGTTTAAATATCATTACTTGATCTAAACTCAAGTTACAAGTTTGACATATATACCACCCCACTATAAAATTACTGCCCTTGACATCATTTATTTGGTGGCGAATAGTCTTCAATAAATGGAATGTCAGATCTCACCATGTTATGCACCTTTTTTAAAATATACGCAACAGTTATGCAAACACCAGATGAACGTTTTGATGGTCTCATCATAGCAGTACTGATTTTTTAAATATTGTTTTCTCTTCATCACTTTGCAGTGCAAAAAACATTAGGGAGTCCTTTCCAGGATTAGAGTTCATGATCTTTGATTCGGCTGAGAAGTTGGGAGAGACATTCACAGGACCACAGCTTTCTCCTTGTCCTGAAAGTTGAGAATTTAAGATGAGATTTTCAAAGATTCAATAGCCAAGTTAATTAATCTCAGCAACTCAGCTAGATTTCTATAATCTCCCTGTTAGACGTTCTTTATTCAAACAGAGAAATCCCACCAAATAATAAATAGATTTTTCAGGTAAGAAAGTTAAACGAAACGAACACAATATGAAGCAAAAGACAATATTCAAAAAAAAAAAAAAATGAAAAACAGACATTGAAAATCAAATGACTTTGTTAACTTTGAGCAAACTCTGCAAATGACATGAGTTTAGGCAATCTCAACAGCAGTAGAAACAGTAATTCAACTCACAAAACCATCTACTATAGATGATCCATATGATCATTGGCCTTATCATTACTAACTTAAAAGATATGTTTCAAGCTACCCAGTAAACATAAAAAAGCATCAATATATGATAAGATGTTGATCGCAATTACCTACTTGAACTATCTAACTGGATCTAGAAATCTAAATAAATAAAAAAAGAAAAAAAAATCTGGATCTAGAACCTGAATGATATCTCTCCAATAGTAATTTTGACTTTATTTGTCAATCCAATCCTTGAATAGCAACATCATGTAAAGAGGAGCATTCACTG
Organism: Styphnolobium japonicum; assembly: GCA_023212625.1. NCBI lineage: Eukaryota > Viridiplantae > Streptophyta > Magnoliopsida > Fabales > Fabaceae > Styphnolobium > Styphnolobium japonicum. The sequence goes on along the minus strand of JALBWW010000007.1, from coordinate 2,382,526 downwards.
CTACAATGACAGTAAGCATTCGGAGTGTGCGTAACAATCGTTGGATTACAAATTTTGTCTTTGATTTTCCCGTTCTGGGAGGTATTCTTGCTACAGGATCAAACCCAATGCCTGAAGCCATATCCACATTCACAGAGACATCTGCTTCCTGAGCAGTATTTTTTCTAGCAGCTGGCCGCATCACAGCATTACCCCTGAGAACAGAAGAAAACATAAGGAAGATGAAAAAGTTTTATGTTTTCAATGGGCACCAGAGTTGGGGATAATTAATTTTATGTTTCATGACAAACAAAGAGATAACACTTCTACAGGATTGAACTGCCAAATATATTTTCTATATACCAGAATAATAACAGAGAATATGAAAGCCAATGTTTACCTTTCCCCTAAGCTCCGTTCATTCGAATTTACTGTAGATGCATTCAAGAGTTTCTTTACAAGATGCATTGACCCTTCTGCATCCCACATCATCTCATATTCATAGTTAGCATCCTCATCTTTCTCTTTTGTTTCACTTGTAAACAGGATGCAAGCTATTAGTTGTTTACAATAGCCCACTAGGTTCCAACACTGATGCCACAAACTTGTGCCGCTTGTTGGGCAAAGTAGGAGGGCTATAAGGGTCAGAACAAATAGCACAATATACCTGACAATTACAGCAAAGTATAATTCATTAAAAAAGCTGACTCAAAAGCTCAGGTGAAAATTATATTAACATCATTATCAGCATTTAGAGGTACCATATGTAAATGTGTGTTTGCATTGGTAGGTAACATAGATGAGTCAACAAAGCCTCTTCTGGAATGGAGGAATTTGGAAGAGCTGAGTTACCAACTGACAACAGCATAAAAGAAGGATACAAGTTTCCTTGTTGCCAACTTATAGTACCTAGAGTGTGCTGCACATTACTGTCAGTTTAAGTGTCTCAACCCTCAAGGAAAATGTCTTGCTGAGAAGATATGGTTCTTACCTCATTTATGGGCCCAAATTTAGATGGATGAGTGATGGTGCACTGATCGTGATCATGGCCAGACAAAATAAGCATCTGCCAAAACCAGAAATGTTAATTCACACAAAGTTGCTACCCTCATTATTGTCTCCACTCTCAATTCCCCTCTATTCTCAGTCATCTTCTAATTTTTGTTTTGTCACCTTGGCAGAGCAAATACTTAATGAAAATGACCCAATTACTTTTATCACCACAGCACGTCTTTTAGAAATGAAAGACATAAATGGAATAGCCCACTAGACAAATGAAACATACACAAATTGCATAACGGTGAGTATTGGCATATCCATCATGGATTAAATATCAGGGTGGCATATCCAATGCACAAGAGACCAGAGAGAAGATAGATGACTCACAGGTTTGATCATGTCCATTAAGGACTTTGATGAATCCTCAGAAACATAATTCTGATACCTGTACGATCCAACAGTCAAACCAGTACCTCGTTATCTATGAGCCACTTTTACACAGTTCATGCAGTTTTCATGCTTCTCTATGGTTTTTAAGATAAAGAACTTACGTTATGTCATTACCATTTACAGTGCGAGATATCCTCTGAACATTAAAGAAAGATAGACTCATTAGTACTTTCAAGAATGACAGGTAAGAAAACATTCAGACACAACCCACTGCACCACACTATTGTGAGGGCCGATGCCATACAACATACAATATGCTTACTAAAGAATCACTTTAAGCAACTGAAATAAACTTTACCTGATTGATAATTGGGGAACTACGATCAAGGCCACAGTAAGTATCATCCCGTCGATATAAAGGAATATGTGTCAATAATACTCTTGGATGTACTACATCATCTAGTAAAGTGCAAAAGAAATATGGATTATAGTAGGACACATGAGCCAACCTAACAATGAATTATGTATAGGCCAGTTTATACCGACAGAGATATTCTTCACAAACTCCCAAGTTTGGGAAGCCAAATGCTTTTGTGGATGTCCTGTAGAAAACATAATGAGTTTGGTAATTTCAGCTTTTTAAAAATTCCTCAAGCAGTAACTTATATAAATAGCATATGATTGAAATTTACAATATTTCAGTTATATAAATTATGTTAGTTATTTAAATAGATAAAGTATTATTACTTGTTTAAGAAAGACTCTTTTGTCGAAGAAAGAAAGATAAAATCTGTAAAGAAAGCCTTATCCAAATGGAGAAACAATCATTGTTAAAGGCATGACAAAGGAGGAATAAGTTCCAATGAGAGAGAGAGAGAATGGATTGATCAAAGGATAAAACTTGAATATGTCAGATAACTTAAATCAGGGGCACATAATGCACTGAAATGGAATACGAGTGCTACAGCTTGGTACCACCAAATAAGAGTACTAGCAATTATAGCAATGCTACTTAAGAAACACAATAGCTCAAATTTATAAGGCAAAACCCAGTTTACCATCCACACTTTGCGCATCAACAGCAATAAAATCCACTTTTCCAACTGCAAATCTGTAGTTCCTGATCCCAAATGTTTCTTCATAGCGTCGGATAATCTATGCTCATATAATGATAAAAAAAATGTTATGAGCAAACAAGAAACTAAAGGAGAGAACAAAGTTAACAGAAAGTGCAAAAATAATAAATAAATCCCTCATATTGCTTAAGTTAGATTGGGACCCACACGTTACAATCAAGGACCAGTTAAATTTTCCAGTCCCACTCAGTAACTCTGTAGTACATCAAATGCCACATGTCCCAACTTGTATTTAAAATGACAGTGTGGCTTGGCTAAAAAAATGTTGTGCCAAATGTCCTTTAGAGCAGTTGTCAAAAATCATCAGGCAACTTTTCCCTGTAACATCCAGGACCAACACAAGATGAAGGCATTTCATTGTTCCAAATCAAAATCTGTCATGTATCATTTACATTCATCTTCTGATATAATCAATAATACATAAATGTCAAGAAGATCAGTTTATACAAAATCTCACCCATCAACAATCTGTATATATCATCAATAAGTTCAAATTTTAAAATTAATAATCCTTAGGCACAATAAACGTAATTTCTCATCCCTAAGGTCTTGAATATAGTCATGAGTCAAATGTCACCATGACTACATTCTCAGTCATGTGCTTGGCATTTGACTCCCTCATAGCTATATATCATACATGTCAATGCAAGCAATCTTGTAGTTCACGGAACTTGGGCATCAAAAGTTGAGCAATAACATGTTGAAATACCTCTGGCTTTAGAGAATGAAGACTTTCATAGCCAATATCATGGTTTCCAGGAATGAAGTAAACTTGCATGTCTGTATATTTTCCTTGTGCATTCAAACCAAAGATATGTTTGAAGCGACTAAAAGATTCCTTCCATCTGTCCTTCCAAAAGATTGTGAAGGAATTTCATATTAGGAAATTTGAGTGCACATACTGAAGATACAACCTAAGGAAACAGTCTTTTTGAGATAGATGAGTCAAACCACAATTTACTTGAAATAAAATCAGGGACTGCTCTTTAGCATATATCATTTAAAAGAATTTGACTAAAGCATTCTAAGCTTTCTTTTTCTAATTTTTTATACAATACGGAAATCTAAGTTAAATATGTAAATTAATGATAAAATAATCAATAGAGATACTGGATCTAGTAGCAGAAACAAAACATTAAATTTTAATATTAAGCACTGGCCAAGTTACCAGAACATCTGGTATTACAAACACTAGTGGGTTATTAATTTTTTTGAAATTCTATATATATACACAAATATGGCTATGTGGATTTTTATTTTTTTTCCTAATTTGACATAATTTGTATTTTGTCTAGTGTTTTATAAAAAATATGTAATTATTCTTCTTTATTAATAAAGTAGTATACTAGTATAATTGTTTCATATTATCAAAATATATTTAGTTGATGCTAGATATATATATATAGTTTTTTTTTAATGATTGATTATATATCATATAAATACATTTCGGGTTAATGTAAGTTGTATGTTTATTTTTAAAACATAATGGTGAAGTTCAAACATAAAATAATAGATACATTTTTAAGAGGAAAACTAGTGATAAGGAGAAAAATGATATAACCTCAACATCTTTACTTCTTGAAAAGTTTAATTTTGATTTTTAAAGTCCAAAAATTGAACAGGAGGATGAGCAATCTTAAAGATTCTACGAGTGACACCTAATATGAATTAGATGCTAGTCCTTCAAAACATGAAACGCAAATGAATATGGGAATATATATTGTTTGGCCACCCGAAAAATTTAGCCTAACATCTGCCACTGATTAGAAAGCAGATATACATTTATGGTTTTGTCATGCATTTGGTTTGAGCATAATGCTCAAGTCCTCAACCAGATATTCATGTCTACAAATATTCAGTTGGATTCTTTGTGGTGCTCATCTGATGATTTTTTAGAAGGGCTTCTTTGTCAAACGTCCAGAGGGACTGGAAACATCATTTTCTTCTCTTTTAATTTTTTATTTAAAAAGTTCTTCTTTGGAACAAAATAAAAGAAAAATAAAAATAGACATCCAACCCATAAAAAGTTACTGGCTCTTTTATTATGTTGTTTTCTGAAATGAAAGGTTTAGATTGAATGCTAAAATCATCCCATGCGGAAGAGGCTAATTGAAAAAATTATATCTGACATAATAGATAACAAAACAACTTACTATAAACTTGTAGAAAGCCTAATTGACAAGTAGAAATATTTACTTTCAGGACTTACTCTTCATCTGATAAATAAGGACCTCCATCGAAGTAATCACCTAAAAACAATATGACATCAGGTTTGAAAGGCAAGACAGATGCAAAGAATGATCTACGCATGTTTAAATCGGTGTAGAATTCTGCAATCTCCAGCGCAAGTGATTTTGCAGGAAGACGGAGAGAAGTTTTATCCATGAGCTGTTAATGTTAAAAAATAAATCATGTCAAAAGATAAGAGAGATGCACATCCACATAAACATACATTAATACATGTGCATAAACAGGCATATGCACGTCTATTTTTCATGACCATATCTATGCCCATAAGAGAAGAAAAGTTCACCTGTGGATCTGCAATAACAGCAACTTTTACATAATCAGCTTGATAACTCCCATTGTCTGTCTCAACCTGCAAGTAAAAATTCAAAAAAATAAGGTTAGTTATGCATTTTACTATGTTTACAATATGAAATTATAATGTATACACATTTTTAAATGTGTTGTAAAAGAAGCAATCACGCTGGCTTAGGATCATTTCTGTGCTTCAAAATTGAAGGTGAGCCACAAAACCCTTGTGAATGCTACTCTTGGAATAATAGAAAAATCCAGAGCCTTCACAGCATTTTCCAGTATTTACATTAAAGGGATGCCTGATGGTTCTTACAATAGACGTTAGGCAGGTGAATACTTAGCAGCAATGAATCAATCCAAGCTCCACCCACTTCCCAAGGGAAAGAGAAAAAGAAAGAGGAACAAGCTAATAGTAAATTATTAACACTGATATAGCAACTTGCACATAAGTACATGTTCCAACTGTGCCTAAAAATAGGCCATGAGTCATGACTAGGCATGATTTAGCTTTAGCTTATGGTGGTTATACAATGGGATATTGACACTTGTATGCTTTATCTATTGAAAAGTGTCATCGCTTAAAGCTAGATCTTCAATTCTGAAGATGGACAATCAGGAAAGGAAGGGGAAAAAAACACCTTAAAGACTTGGTTCTAAACCTGAATTCCTGAAGAACATAGAAAAATTAAGCACAACAACATCTCTAGAACTTGGTCTTCACCAACAAACCGTAACCCTATGTTTGGAATCTTTAAAATGAAATAATTCATTTCATTTATGAATGAATCCTTCTATAAAACTTGTTCGGAATGATATTAGTTTAAGAATTCGATTCATATACAAATCATTTTGTGAGTACTATTTCATGATTTGTAAATCCAAGCATTTTTTTAATAGGACTTGTAAATCATTTCATCTCAAATGAATGAATTATTTTCAATCATAAAGTTAAACAATGCATCATAAATAATTAAGGGAAAAAACAAGGACTTGCATTGGGCTATATACGAAAGCACAAAAACAGCTTACTTTGTAGATACTTAACACCTTTATTCATCAATAGAAAACAGGCCATACTTGAAAGGATCAGATCCAGCACATATTCCATCCACATTCCTAGGTAGTTAGTAGAATTATTACATGACAAACTTATATATGAAGATGGCAGCTACGTGAGTGTCATAAATTTCATAATTTACAAAACCCATAATTTTTTGGAATCATCATCAAACTCTTGTAAGGACTTCACAGTGACCCAACAATAAAGGAAGTGTAAAGTTGAAGACTTTATGGAATTGAAAGAGGTACCGTTGAAGAAGAAGAAGAGGGGTTGCGGAGAAGATGGGGCCAGGAACAGGTGAAGAGGGGTGGAACCCAATATGCGAACATCTCGCCATAGAGGAGAGTCAGTGCCCATATGAGGCTAAGCAGCACAGTCAACTCCAGCTGCTTCATCAGTGTCTCTTGATCTCTTCTCTTCTCTTCTCTTCTCAAAAAATTACAAAGATTTTGCGTATATCAAACAGAGCAAGCAAAGGAATATGATTCACCTGAAAACTCGTCCACTTCCTATGGTTGGTTAATCTTAATCACGGTCACGGAACAAGTAATTATTAACCTTCCTTAAGCCAAAGCAATAAGCCAATCGGAGCAAATATTAATATCTAACTTTTAACTTTTAGTCTTGATAAATATATATATATATATATATATATGTGTGTGTATTTGTATACTTAGTTTTCACTAGTAGCACACTTTAACTTTTAATATTTAATAAATAATTTTTTTATTCTTTTAATTTTGACAATTAATTCAATTAAACTTTCAATATATAACAAATTGTTTTAGATGACTTCATTTTTAACAAATAATTAATCGCATGAGTTATTTAAAATTACAGTCGAATAACTTGCGACATATGTTAAAAGTTGAAATAGGTTATCGGTTAAAATTAAAACAAATAAATTATGTTGGATATTTAGTTTTGATGGAGAAAGAATATGTTATTTGAGTATGTGTTTGATTTATTTAAATTCCTTGATTATGGTTAGGTGATTAAAAATATCATGAGATGATTGGGTTGATGAGCTAATTGAACATATATCTAATACACTTTTCTAATTTAATTGTTAGTTGATTGACAAGATTCAAGTTTTCTTATTATTTGTGATTGGTTTTATTTGAGAAAATTAATCAAATTAATATATGTTGCAATTTCCTTTATTAAATTAATTGATTGAGTATAATTGGTTGATTATGATAATTAAGGTAATTTATTTTACACATTGATTATTAGACTCCTATTTTTAATGAAAACAATTTTGAATTTCAAATGGATACAGTATATATTTGGTTTAACTTTTGAAAGGTCAAAATCATAGTTTGAGCAAAAATATCAAAAAAATAAACATTTAACAAAATTATAATTTAAAAATTTTTAAAAACTAAACCAAACATGCTAAAACAACATTTAACAAATAAAGTCATAGAAGAAGACACCATAAGTGTTTTAGAACAAAAAATCATTTAAAGGAGTAACTATACTTTAAAATGCACATGACTTTACCTAAGGCTTAAAAGGACATATTGCTTAAAGTTAAGTTTGAAAGTTTTGAAGAAGATCTGGAAGAATAATTAGTAATATAATGATTTAAAATGAAATAAAATAAAAAAATAAAAAAATATTACTCTATTATTTAAAAAATTTAATGAGAGAATAGAGAAAATTTGTACTTTATTATTTAAAAGTCACAATATTAACTAATGAAATTGAGTAAATTATAAATTTTATTTCTAATACTATTCTTTTAATTTTTATTACTCACAATATTATTTAGAAGTGAAAGAAGGCTACAAATTTTAATTAATCCAAAAATAATATATGCAACGATTGAAAAGATCAAAATATATATAAATATACACACACCAAGCATAGCCAATAACAAATATGAACTATTCTTCTGTCAAAAAAAAAAAAAAAAACAAATATGAACTATTTTTAATTCTTTTCCTACCTATAACAAGTATACATACATCATATTGTGTTAATGTATGCTTGGTAGATGAAGTATTCATTTGGCTTTCAAAGATAAACAGTGCATGATTTACTTTTATGGAAAAATGACTTAAATAATCAGTTTAATAAAAATAATGATCAATTAATTTATTTTAAAAATTAATTAATAATATAATTATATTAACTAATAATTTACATATAATTAATTACGTATTAAGTATCAAAATGAAAATAAATTATTAGTTAATCATATATAAATTATTAGTTAATATAATTAAATACTTAATTCATTCTTAAAACAAATTAAATAATTATTACTATTAATTAAGTTGAACATTTGAATCATTTAACTCTTTTTTTTTGTTACGATGTTAAAGCCTCAGAAGTCACAACCACAGGCTTTTTTATATAAATATACCTAAAAAAAATTATATATCATTTTACCACATTTCAAAAATTATGTATTAAAATATTTCTTTTTTTTCTCATGTTGGGAAGTCGGTTTGGCTCAAACGGACTTCCTCACATGCTTTTTTTAATAAACAAAAAACCTGACAAATCGATTTGGGGGAAATCAACTTCTCAACGTTGAAATTTAAAATTTTTTTAACATCCTGTTGAGAAGTCAGTTACATGTTTTAAATTAAAAAAAAAAGCATGTTGAGAAGTGGGTTTGAGCCAAACTAACTTCTTAACATGAAAAAAAATAAAGTATTTTGGTACATAATTTTTAAAATGTGGTAAAATAATAAATAATTTTTTTTTAAATATATTAATATAAAAAAACCCACAACCACACGAGCCATCAAACAAATATGCAAAAGAAACAAAAATGAACAGTATCAATGGGTTGCAGCAAAATTGTAATGGACAGTACCCGTGGAACCTAAACAATAACTAATTCATAATGGGTCTCATTAATATATATACATTATCAATTTGAGAAATCATGACTCACGGGGATGGAAATAATTACTTGATTGTAGCAAAATTTGTCAAAGTCAGCGGTCAGTTGCCGTCTGCTCTATGCTTTACAACGGAGAAGAGATAGGGTTGTAGGTGGCTGTAGAGAAAAGGAAATAATGGGAGAAAAGTTTGAGTGACAATGGTTAAATTATAAATAATTATCTAAAAATTGAAAAGAAAAAAATATTTCATCTCAATCTCCCTAAATTAAAATGTATAAAATTTTGAGGGTTTGAATAGTATAAAATAATTTAGGTTTCTATCTTTAACCACTTCATCTCATTACTTAAAATATTTTCAAATAATTGGTTGATGTTTTTTTTTATCACTTTATTTCATCTATTCAAACATAGCCTAAATCACTCCAATGGTCATCTAGCATCATGGAGGTCAAAATATCTATAAAAAAGAGACCTTCAAGATTCAACAATGGTGGAAAAGTGATCCATGAGAGCTTCATATTTGCAAAATTCATTTTGTCCTACTATTCTAGTGCTTCATACTTGCTTATATACTCTAGTGAGAGAGCTTTTTAGAATAATTGTAACACATTCATAAGAGTAATCAAAAGTAAGAGTTAAACTCTTTTCTAGCAAAAAAAAAAAATGAAATATAAAGAAAGAAAGAGTGAATAGCATTCAAATTCTTTCTTGGGACATGTTACCATATGTTGAGGCAGAGAGAGGTTAATTGAGGTATCTTAGGAAGCAAAAAATCACTGAATGAATTTACTTTAGGGTTAAGGTGGAAGAAGGTTGTGTTAGGATTCTTATAAGCAAAAATACTTTGAGGTCATGAAAATCTCAAATGGTTGCTTGAGGATGTACCATAATAAACCACCTATTGTTTACAATCCTCTTCCATATCTCTCCTTATTATGATTCATCCATATTATCTATTTGCATTTGCATTAAGTTTCTAATTTAATAAAATCCGTTATTGATCCCTAGAATCAATTAACCCTCTATCAATTTATTTATCACATATTGGAAGTTTCTATTAAGTACTCTACTTTGAGGTTAAGGTAGGTGAAAATTGGGTTAATGTTCTCATAAATAAAATCATTACAAAATGAAAAAAATCCCACACGATTGTGGAGAACAAGACATAGCTGAATCAGAAAGAAACACATATGTACGCTCTTCTTCATATCTCTCTTTATTTTAATTTATCCATATTGTCGGTTTGCATTTGATTAAGTTTTTAATTTGATAAATATTGTTATGGATCCTAGAATCAATTCACTCCCTTTTATCAAATTATTTATCACATTTGAAAGTTGGAGCAAGTTAATTATCAAAATTAAAATCACACGACATTGTTTTGCTAAAGACAAGATAAAATGAGTAATTTATAATTTAACTGCAATTTTTTTAAACTACAGTTTAAAATTCATTTAAAAATTTACTTAAATATTTATGCTTTTGCATTTAAAAATGTCACTTTTGAAAACAAAATATAAAAAATAGCTCACTTTCAAATATAATTATCAGATTATGCTATATTATGCCACTAACGGTTTTATTATTTTAAAATATTAATTGTGAATCATCATAGCTTATGATAACTCATATTTAATTTTTTGTTACAAAAAGTATATGAAAAGAGAGGTTCATCCATTCCAAAATTATGACATATCATAAATTTTAACAAATATTTATAATAATATTTACAAATAACTTATTAATAAAGAATTTCTTATAACAATCGAACTCAAAACTTTTTAATCCACGTTATTTATTTTTACCAATTAGGTCGAACATAATTCACAATCATGTATAAATTTACACGTGAGTCATTAGGAGTTTGACAACTTGTATGAAAGTTACCACTAAGTTATATTATGTTACAATGACACATGGTTGTATTAGTCATTGAGTTCTGGAGACATTATTGCATACAGTTAATGTGAAAAAAGTTCTTTTATCTCATTACTTAAAAAATTAAAATTTGTTTAAAATTTTATATTGTTGTGCTTAATCATCTTTTTAATGCAATGACTAATATACTATTCTTTTCACTAGAAGTTGACATTATTTTTTTTATTAAATATGACAATTTGAATCTATCATGCGAGTACTCAATCCGTCCCAACTTACATGGGGCAGCTTTTAAACTTGCCCAACAATAAGGGTGGAGCAGGACGAGTTCAGGTTTAAGGTCTACTCGCTCCTATTCTATCCATATTCTAATTATTTCATGAAGAGTGTGTTTCATACTTTGTGTAACTTGAGATTTTTTATGTAATAAGTAAATTTTTAATAGTTTATATTATATTGTGTATTATATAGTATATGTAGATATGATGCGGGTAGGGTTCAAGTTCAGATTCTATTATTTTTTTACGAGTAGGATATGAGTTTTTATTTACAAAATTTGCGAGGCAGGGATAGGCCAGTTGAAGATCACAGATAATGTCACAATTTATAAAATTAATTATTTTTATAAGTATGTCATAATTTCAACATTCCCAAACAAACAAAAGTACTAAGAAAAAGTTATCTTCTTTAGCTTTTAAAACATTTTTAACCTAAAAAGTAAATAAATTTTTTTTTATTTTTAGGCTGTAGCCTTATAAAAACACGACAGAGCTACCTCTGAGAATTTCATTAAATATATAAATACTCTAAAATACATGTTACACCTTAAAAGGTTAAATATACGTAAATAACTATAAATACAAAATTTATTTAAATTTTATGTACAATAAAAATTTAAATAATATGTAAAAATTATTCACTTATAAAATTCACTTAAAACAGCCTAATCGCATTGGATACTATGTAAAATTAGGGTGGCCAATTGTGTTAGAAGTTAGAACTCTCAGTGTTAATTTGAAATTCTAACACAAGACATGATCCCAAATCGCAATATTAGCTGTCCGTACTTATCACGGGAAGCTTGCTTTGCGGGTTCTATTGAAAGCAAGTACCTAAGCCACTATGGTCTGCTAATGCTGTTCCTTTTTGTTTGATATGATTTCATGCACTTTGAGGGGCCATTTGATTCTGCGTTTGGTGAAAATTATTAATTTCAAATTTCATGCCCATAATGTGTTGTTTTAATGCCCCACCACTGAAAATGAAACTAATGTTTGATGGGCAAGAAAAACTTTCTAGTTTCTACTCAAAGCAGCCAAAAAGATGGATATAGAGTCAAGAAGTAATCACGAGCAAGTTTTATTGATGCTACATCTCCAATAAGCTTCCAACATGTTTCTCCATTGAATATCACACCCATCCTAAAAGATATACCCAGAAAAAATATATATATCAAATTGTTAGTTGTGCTACCACTGGGCCATTCATCTCTTCAGTGATTTTGTGCACTTATGTTTTTTTTTTTTTTTTTGGCCTTAGATTTGGTGTGCTTGTTGATGCATTAAACTTCTAATTAAGTCAAGGTACTGGAAAGCATGTCATCCTCATATACAAATTCTCAGTTCATCTATGATGTCAATTATTTTAGAATCATAAATTGTCAAACCAAGAAGTTCATAGTATCTCTGAAGATTTATGTAGTATATTTCCTCTTTTGGTAGAACATAGTTTGGTTGCTTCAGCACAATTAATTCTTTCTTTTAGATAGTAGGCTGAGAGACAAAATGGACAATGATGGTTTTAAATTTAAAGAACATAAAAAAGACCCAGTCCTAGTGTCACCAGATTACACACAGGTGTACACACAAAGCGAAGACCACAGACATATATCCATGCAGACACACAGCAGGGACGTGAAGGCAGAGGGTGCATAAACTGTTATTTGTTTTAATGCTCCATTTCATTCTGATTCATAGAATAAAAACATGACAAATTGTTATGTCTGAGCTGAGGGTATTCCATAGATCTTCTGATAGCAAATTTCTTTGCGGCATTTCTTTTAGTAACAAAAGTAAACCATTAGGAATGTGAGATTTGCTTCAACTTGAGAGATGTCAAGTTCCAGTATACATTCTCGCTAGTTTCATTGATCTATTAACACTTTCTTATCTGAAAATAAGTAACTCATTTAAAGCATGAAAAAGCATTCTTCTATTGTACAGGAGATATACAGAAATGTGAAGTTAGAGCAAGGAATTTGTTACACCAGTTACCATTCAGTTCAATTGCTCTTGATATATGCAGTGTCTAACAATATAATTTGTCAAAAAGAATCAAATAAACAGTGCAGGATGGTGTGAGGTAAATGTAAAGTTGGCATGTTTTCTCCTTATGAACTTAAACTATACGAATTCTCTCTAATAAAAAGGGCCTGGCATTTAATAAAGTGAATGGTAATAATTAAATTCAGTAAGTTGTAGCACAACATTATTAAGATTGAGAAGTAAAAAAAGAATTGACATAACAATGGCTTGCGGCGTTTAGGATGCTGTATTCATCATCAGAAAGAGTTAAAAGATTGTACCAAAAAAAAAAATGGTTATAAGAAGCTGTTGTCATGTGAAGGTATAGTTTCAGCATAAGCAATGACACTAGTTCCTAGAATAGAAAGTTCTTCAGATGAATATGGATGATCACATAATATAATTTACAAAATCTTGCTAGCAACAATATTCTGATAGGGAGAGACATCATTTACAGTGGTAAAAATGATAATCTGTATTTATAGAAATGCAAAAAAAAAATAAAATTGAACAAGTATGCATATCTACTGTCAATATTTGTTGAAGGACAAACATTTCTCTCTAGTCTTCATTCCTGTGTTGGTTGGCTGATCCTACATTCTTCAGCCACTCAACAACTTCTCTGATTTTTGGTCTCTTGAAAGGATTCTGGTTGACACACATGCAGGCCACATCGAGCACCTGCAGCATCTCTCCTTCAAAGCCCTTCCCTATCAGAAGAGGGTCAAAGACTTGATCTTGTTTTCCTTCACTCCTCATTAGTTGAACCCAGCCAACCAACTCCCTTGACATTTTTGGCTTGCATACATCAACAGGCCTCCTCCCAGTGAGCAGCTCAAGCATGACAACCCCAAAGCTGTACACATCTCCTCTAAGAGTAGCCACCCATGCTTGTCCGTACTCTGGGGGAATGTAACCTAATGTACCTACAAGTTCAGTTGTAACATGAGTACGATAAGGAAGAATCAATCGAGCCAACCCAAAATCAGCAACATGTGCCTCAAACTTTTCATCAAGGAGTATATTGCTTGACTTTATATCACGATGCACAATGTGTGGTTCACATATCTGATGCAAGTAAGCCAAACCACAACTTGCTCCTTGTCCAATCTTCAGTCTAGTTGGCCAATCAAGTTGAGATGCACCATCAGCCTTTTCATGCAACCAGTAATCCAGACTTCCATTCTCCATGTAAGTATATATGAGAAGCCGAAAGCCCTCATGCACACAGTAGCCTTGCAACGCCACCAGATTCTCATGTTGTGCTGTCGACAAAGCCTCTACCTCTGCTTTAAATTCCCTCTCCATAAGACCCAAATCTCCTGAAAGTTTCTTGATGGCTAGCGTGGTTCCATTTGGTAATGTTGCTTTATAAACCAAACCAAAACCCCCACATCCTATTATGTTTGCCTGACTGAAATTTTCAGTGGCCTTTAAGATTTCAAATATGGTAAGATCCTTGATTCCATTTATTTTGTTGGGGAACAATACCACTAGGCTAGCTTCCTTGTCAACCTCAGGATGAACCCCAGTGTTGGAATAGGAAGAAATTGATTCCAGTTCTATCTTGTTAGGGTCTCCTCCTGGATTGATCCTCCTCTTGAATAGTATCCACACTGTCAACACTGTCATAATGGAAGCAATGCCAAAACAGACTGCAATGATAAGTCCGATCGTTACTTTTTTGTTTGAGCTGTGACTAGCTGCAGTACTACCTTGTTGAGAAGGACAAGAGCGCTGAATAACTGAACCACACAACTGTGGGTTTCCTTCGAAGCTGGAGGGGGAGAAAGTATTAAATTGACCACCAGTTGGTATCTGTCCTTGAAGATTATTGTATGATACATTTAAAAAAGACAAGAAATGTAGGCTTTTGAGTGAATCAGGAATTTCACCAGATAGTCGGTTTCCTGAGAGGTCTAGTTTCTCTAAGTTAGTCAAGTTAGAAATTTGAACTGGAATCTTGCCAGAGAAGTTGTTATTTCTCAGGTCTAGCTGATGAAGGACTTTCAGTAGGCCAATCTCTACGGGGATACTGCCACTGAGGCCATTGTTTTCCAGATATATTGCTGGTGGTAGGGAGGAAAGCTGATTATATTGCAGCAGGGAAACATTATTGGCATTAGCAAAGACAGGTAACTCCAAGTAAATCCTTTCTACTTCATCATTTGCCTGTTGTGATGTTAGTGCTGGGAGTCTTGTGAGCTCCGTAGGAAATATTCCTGTAAGGAGGTTAGAAGACAAGTCTATGTAGAAAAGCTGAAGAAGTGTGCCCAACCAAGGAGGAATTGAACCACTAATTTGATTATAGGACAGGTCCAAGACCTCGAGCTTCTTCAGATTTTCAAGCCAGCCTGGTATTTGACCTCTGAAATTACAACCACCCAAGCCTAGAACTTGGAGATTTTGGAATCCATTTGGGTCTATTATGTTTACATCATTTGGTATCATTTCATTGAAAAAATTCTTGGATAGCATAAGGGTACCAAGCTTCTTGAGCCCCGTGAGTATTCTCAGAGCCCCAGTGACATTCCTCAGGTTGTTGTCAGAAATTGATAGGAAAGACAGAGACTGAAGTCCAAGTATCTCGGGCGAGATCTGTCCCTCTAGCTGATTAGATGCTAGCCTTACTGCTGCAAGTGACTTGCATGCATAAAGGGTTGGTGGTAAAATACCAGTAAAATTATTGTTGCCAAGGTCAAGTGTAGCAAGTCTGAGGAGTCCGGAGAAATTGAATGCTGAGAGGTTTCCCCCCAAGGAATTGACTCTTAATTTCAACATGACAAGATTGACACAGTTCATCAGAGATGGGGGCAGAGTACCAGTCAAATTGTTGATATGAAGGAGTAGCAGTTCCAATTTGGAGAGTTTACCAATATCCGGGGGAATGGGGCCTGTGAAATGATTGGAGTAGAGCTCCAAAACTGTGAGGTTGGTAAGGCTAACAATGCCATCCCCAATTGTTCCAGAGAGTTTATTGAGGGGCAAGGAGATTTCTGTGAGAGCAACAGCATCAAAAATATCACTCGGGAGAGGTCCGGATAGAAAATTGAAACCTGCTCGAAATTTCTCCAGCTTGGAACATGCTCCTAGTCCAGGCTGAATCCCACCATAGAAATCGTTGGAGGAATAATCCAAGAATCTGAGGGAGGAGGAGTTATTGTCGTTAATGCAAAAGAGAGAAGTGGGAATTTGACCACTGAAGCTGTTGTTACTAACATTAAAAGATATCAAACTCCCTCCTGCTGCTGCAGCTGCCATGTGCTGAAGGAGAGAAGATGGGAGTGTTCCATTGAATAAATTACTAGACAAATCCAGCTGTTGGACAAAACTAGTACTTCTACTGTTATTAGCAACAAAGAGTGGCAATTCACCAGAGAGACGGTTGTAGCTTAAATCAAGAATCTGCAGGTGATTAAGCAGTGAGAAAAACTGGTCTTGGAGATTACCAGATAACCGATTATGGGAAAGATTAAGCTGAGAGAGAGCAGTGAGGCTTGTAAGAGATGGGGAGATGAAGCCAGTGAGACCTCTGGATGGCAGCAATAGATGGGTGACTCGGAGATTCCCATCACAAAGAATGCCTTCCCAATGGCAGCAGTCAGCAGAAGCAGACCAATTGAGAGGAGGGTAAGGTGAAGACCTGGATATGTTCCCGAAGAAGGCCAAGAGGGAGTCTTTATCAATTTGGTTACAAGAGGAGACTTGAACAACGAACAAAGAGAGAAGTAACGGTATTATGACAACGACCATTAAGTTGGAAACCATGTAAATGGAATATGCAGAAGAAGAGGGTGGTGTTGATGCTGATGCTGATGCTGATGCTGATGGGGTTGGTGTTATTGGTTTTTGTCTAGGACTGAGAGTTCCCTGTGTCATCAGAAGGGATAGGCAGAAGGTAAAAATGGAGTTTTTGTGATCCTTCTTCATGAAAGAATAAAGAGAGGAAGGAGGATATGAAGAGGGAAAGAGAAGGGGACATATGGGTGTCATGAGCCAATGAGGTAAGAGATATTTGGGGTGTTGGGGATGGGAAAGCAGTGAGCAATAGGATTACCATCCATTGACCCTGCAAACAAAATGAAGGTAAGAGATAGGGAGAGAGAGGGAGTGGGGGTGACGTTGACAACTGGGAAAATATAAAAGGAGTAGGATGCTATTGCTTCCCATTAATAAAATATTTTTCTCTTTGAGCGTTTACTTTTGGATTATGAGGGAGGGGTGGCGGGTAGTGGCAGAGTGGAATTTGTCCATGTCTATGATGATCATCATGATTGCTAAATAACGTGTGGAGCAGACAATGAGAGAGAGAGAGAGAGAGAGAGAGAGAGAGAAGGCAGGTCTTATGGCTGTCTGGTGTTCTAAGATGCCACTCAGCTGAAGCACCTGCCAATTTCTGGTGGGCAATATCCTGTGTGAAGATCGGAAGATACATATTTTTTTTTTTCTAAAATGGGTCTTGCACTTCCACTTCCACTTCCAACATGGGGCTGAAGATGCAAGCATGAGAAGACTGATTTACAAAGTTTTTAAGACACAGTGGCATTGGTGAAACTGTAACAACTGTACCTGATATGTAGGACCGGAATCTGGATGATTTGGTTATTGATTTGAGTAAAATCTCATTAAATCGCTGAGTTAATAAAATCGAGTGAAAACCTCCTGACTTAAGTAAAAGTTAATTCGATCGGATTGTTAGACCCACGATTGAATTGGTAACCTAACCATTTAAGTAAATTAACTTTTCACTACCAACTCTTATTGGTTTGAATAAAAAAAGTTGAGTTATATTAAGTATCTTATTCTGAATTTGGTGTTTAGGGTAATATATATGAACAAAATATAATTCAGAAAAGTTCATGCTTCATGTATTGATCGTACATTATGAAATTAATTTTTTACTTTCTGAGCAAGGAAATTTCTTAATTTACACAAAAAAAAATATTTAACTTAACTATTCTTCTAGCGCGCGCATTATAAGGTAACTTATATTTTTATATTTTAATTAATATTTTATAAATTAAAATTTTAATTAATGAAGTAAAATGAATACGTTAGAAGAGATTCTTTGGACACTCAAAGTATAAATTTATTTAATAATTAATGATTAATATTTATTTATATATTTTATTTAATTGAAATATAAATATAAAAATAATTTATTATATTTATATTTTAAATAAGTGAGTCATATAAATAAATATTATTTATTAACTATTAAAGAGTATTAGTAGTTACACAAAAAAATAAAAATAAAAAACCTCACGTTTGTATACAAATAATACTACTCAAAGAATATATATTGTACTTTGACTTTCTAATTTATAATGCAAGTGGCATCTTATTTTTTTTATATTAAAACATTTAACTATATCTTGTTTATTTTAATATTACTTTAGACATTAACATTAAGAGAAGGTTAAAGAAAATCATTTTTTAGCATATGTATTCAACATATGAATGCCTCAATGTAAATGTAAAACAATGCTCCCATGGCAAGAAAATAATACTCAAGAAATGATTTTTTATTCCTCAAAGTCAATTATACTTTTCCTTTTAATTTAGTAGTGTAGTTTTTATTATCCTAATATTTTGGTTTGAACATATTTCTGTTTAATCTATTAGTATAGATGCAGCCTACCTCCTGATAGTGAAATAATATAAAATTAGATACAACTAAATAAAGTAGACCAACCCCCATAATAAATAAATAAAGTAGACCAACAAATTAAAGACTCATATGTTACTTAGAAAAGACTTAATTAATAGTGAGGTGTCATCACGAAGAAAATGCAATTAACCGATAGATTATAAGGGATTTCTGAAAAGTATAGTGATTTAAGTACTGACTTGATATTGTAGAGTTTTACTTGTAAGATATAGAAATAGATTAAATTAATAGGATAAAGTGCTTCAATCAAAAGATGAAAGGAACCTTGCTAAGTAACACCACCAATATAGGTAGTAAAGTACAATGGAGTGAATCGACCTATTTTTTATGTTATCTGATTGTAAATTAAAAATTGATTTATAAAAACATACCAAACAAAATAATGTACGAGTATATAGCATAGATTCGGTGCTCTAATCTTTAATTTGAGAAATATTAAAAAAAAAACTTGTTGAGTCATTTTATTCCAATGGATAAAACAATGTTAGTTTGCTTTTCCTTTAAGAGAAAAACTCAAACCTCGCTAACATTCTTTTATTACTTCATAAAACAAGTACGAGTTTTTAAATATAACAACCACAAACATTGGAATATCCAACGTATATTATGCAAATGGTCTAATTATTTAATCATGAGGATAAAATATAAAAGGTTAGAAGCGGATTATAATATACATAACTCCTGTTGACTTATTACCAACACATTTTATAAGGATAGAAGGTGGTGAGGAATTTCACAAGAGAGCGCACCTTGTATATATAAAATTGAGGGTGGTTTTCAATGTCCACATGTAGTCCAAAACCAGTTTCTGGTGTATTAATTAGGTTAGAATATCTCCTTTCACAACGACAAAAGGTAAGAATTCCTTCTCATCTATATAAAGAAAAACCATTTGAAGTAGAATAGTGTGATTCGTGGTTCAATAGTCAAGGTTATATGCATGTTAATTATCGAAATTATGTGATTGGTGAATCAAGTGGAGAACCACACTTATTTCATTCTACCAAATAACACTCTTGCATCCTAATACTATTTTATCATATTCATTCACTGTTTCAATAAGGCTTCCCTCTCAAACAAAAACAAAAAACACTGTAAATACAACTTGTAGCCTCTAAACTATTTAATTTCATGTTTGTATTTGTCCCTCAGTTAGAATTCCATTAAGTTCTTCCCCTCTATGCCCCATAATAATCATTAATTACAAATCCATGCCTATTGTTAATTTGTTATGTATGTAGCTTGACTTTGGTGAATGAAGTAGACTTTCAATTCAGATGGAGGCAATTCATAGTGAAACTAAAATGTTGTATCTAGATAAATATATTTTGAGAGAAGGTAATCGGTGTGTTAACAGGCTTGCAAATCAGAGCCAAGATAGAGGTTTTGATTATAAGAAAATCACTTTCCTGCCACTTCTTATTTTAACTGATTGTTTAGGGGTTACCATATCCATCTTGTCTCTTCTTAGCCTCTCTTTTTTGGGCTTATGCCCTCCTATGTACCAAAATATATATATATATATATATATATATATATATATATAAAACTTAAATTGGAAATTTTTATTTAATAACATATGCAAAATAAAGATAAATTTCACAGGAAAATTGGTAATTAATTGGAGATCATGTTGTTTTATTAAGTATATATATGATATCTTTTACAGAAATTATACATTTTATTTTTTAAAATGAAAATTAAGGATTTTGTATGAAAATTATTTATGTAAAAAATCATATAATTGCAATGAGAAGAGAATTTTTAATTTGGCATACATTGATTATTGAAGTTTTATTTTAAAATCAATTTAATAATATAAATTTAATTTATGAATCATATTTTATAATTTAATTATGGATGTGTCTTTGATACATTTTCTTTTTGTGCTAGTACTTATACCTCTTAGAATAATATTTATCCATGTATTTTACTTATTTAAAATATAAATGCAGCCAATTATTTTTGTATATATTTAAATTAAATAATGCGACACATTGATAAAATATTAACACTAACTATTAAGAATATCAATACTTCCATAAAAATAAAAGGTATCCAAGAAGTATCTTCTAACTAGATTGATGCATTCATTCTTGCTAAAGGTGTTAAAAGGAATGGGCATGCACGTGCAATTACCTCAAAATTCTCATCTTAGGCAGATTGACTTGTACAGTCTTTTATTGTTAGGAGGACTAGATTTTTTTTTTCCATTTTAAATGTATTCAATTCTAGAAATTTGAAACTATACATTTGTATATTGTTCATCCATGGCTTCTTTTGTTGACTTCATCTTACAAAAAGTATATAAAAAGGTAATTCATTAGGAGAAAAAAGAAGAAAAAAAAAGGAAAAAGAAGAGGAACGTAAACAAATAATAAACAAATCAAAGTCCTCCATGTTTACATTGTCTAGAAGCACATGCGAGCACAAAGCAAAAGGGAAATGGCTCCTTGAATGTTTCAATTTACAGGGGCGCATTTGGAAACAGTCTGGTCAAAAAAATTACAAGGCGTATCAATATCAATCTTTTAAGCAAACATTGGACAAAGATTATAATATTAATGGAGTTCAATTAAAATTTGAATTCAATCTTGTTATGAATATTTTCTTTTAAATTCTAATGACTATGTAATTAGTACTCGAATATATAAGTCCGTCGAACTCGATGGTAACAGATGATCGGTAAAAAAACCAACCATCATCGTCAAAGATAGGCAATTGGCATAAAAGAGAGCAACTTGCATGCTCTTTAAGGTTATGTTTGGATTTGTGGTAAATGATGAAATGGAATAGAGTGGTGAGAAATACCATTATTTAGATGTTTTAAAAGATGATGAAAAAGAATGACATAAGAGGATTTCTATTCCATTCTATACCACCATATTTTTCTATTTTTCCTCCTTCCAAATTAGGGGGAATGTGATTGAATCAATTAATGTTTATAAAATATAATATCAAAATTACAAATTTATCCTAACTTAAAATAAATTTGAAAAACTCTTACATTTTTTATTTCTCATTTTACATTTTTATAAGAGCTTATAGAAAGGTATATGAAAATAAAATGTTATTCAAAAAATTAAATTTAATAAAATAAATAATTAAGATTAATATGTATGAAGTAAGGGTAATATGGTAACTACAAATTTATATTTCTTATCATTCCATGTTATTTTATTAAAACTTTCAAACAATGGAATAAAAACTTTCTTCTATTCCATCACTGAACATCAAAATAATGGTGTAAGAACTTTATTCCACTCAATCCCATCTCATTTCATCTCATTCTATTTCATTCCATCCATTATAAAACTTCTAAACATAACTTAAGCGTAGATTGCTAACACTATGAATTAAGTTTAAGTTTTAGTAAAACACCAAATCATCGAAGATTAAGGACTTTGCACCATACACTTTGTTGAGAAATCATTGAATTTTATTAATGAAAGCTGACACAAACTAGGAAACACAGCAAGGAAAAACACCCCAAAAGGAAGAAGAACCCAAAATGGTCTCTGTACAAAGACTTGGAAAAAATACTAGGCTAAATAGAACTAAATGACAAAAACTTGAAGGAAACTATTGCAAAACGGTAACGATGACTAAAGTGAAATGCAAAGAGAACAAGAAACTTGAGTGGTTGCAAGTAATCTGGTTTGATGGAGCATGTAGAGCCTCCTCTTGTAATACAACTTTAGCTATTATTTATTTATAGATATTATAGGTGGTTACTGGCTAAGCCACATGGCAATTCTTTATTGGATCTTCATTCCAAATTAAACCAAGTCTATCGTTCTTCGTTACCTTCCTATACCTAATTATTCATTAAAGCAGAATTTGAACAACATTTTAAGAATAGATAGATTCGTATAGTTGACAAGATCAATCCATATTCACTCAGTATAATTATTTGGATTTAAGGTAAATATAATTTCCACTTTATTCTAATCACCCATTGATTAATAATTTTATCACCATAATCATTATTCTACTATTGTCATTATTACCATTACCGTCATCATCATCACTAATTCGCCTCCATTGCCAAACATTAGTTCTATATTGTATGTATGGAGTGATAAATTTCAATTTGAGTAAAGTTGGCAGGTTGTTTCATAAATTAAAACTCCTAGAATTAATTTTATTTTTTTGTCATAAAAGAACCTAAAGTAATTTCCAAAAGAAATGAAATGATAAAGTACGTATGAGTGGAGCCACTGGTATAATTTTGGGCTCATAGTTAGAAAGCCCATCAGGTCCAAAAACAAAAACAGGCCGGCCCGCACAGGTCTGATATGGAGAGCTGCAGTGCAGTACAGAATGGAGCATCAACATCGTTTTAGTTTCCTTTGTGGCTGGGTATTCTTCTTCCTCTGCTCTGCATAGCCCTGAAACGATGTCGGCTCGATTGATGAAGAAAGTTCTGAACGAGCAACACCGTACCCTACAAGTGAACGAAGAAGAAGAAGAAGAAGACGAGGATCGCCTCAACGGAGAATCCGAATCTTCGATTAACCCCTTCGACCTCCTCAAGGACGAAGAAGAAGAACAAGAAGAAGAAGACCAGGTTTTGTATTTCATTCTCTCTTTTTCGATTCGATTGAAACTCTTGAACGCTTTGTCTTTTTTTCCTTTCATTTAATAAGCACCAAGGGATTCGATTAGCCACTTTTCATACCTTGCCTTTATAGTGTTTCATTGATTTTGCTAGAGGATTTGGTAGTCACTTAAAAATTTCATTGCCGTTTAGCTTAAAATTGATGCTTTGGATTCTTTCGCTCTCAATTGATAATTTGGCTGTGTTTTGCCTGCAGAGGAATGAGTTGACGAGCTATGATGATAAAGAGGACTCGTCTTCATTGAAAGATACTGCTGCAGTTGCAGTTTCTACATCCAATCCAAAATCAAAGAAAAAGAAAAAGAAGAAAAACAAGGATACTTCTTTTCCAAGTAAAACTGGAGGTGAAGAAGAATTGGACTTGATTCTACATGATTTATCTTCTAGTGAGCAACATGTCTCTACAAAAGCCAGAGCACTGAATGCCAAAGACAAAATTAAATCTGTTAAACAGAATGCAATCTCCATGTTACAAGTGGATCCTAAATATTTGAATGCCGAAAATGAGCTGAGAAGAATATTTGGATCTAAGGTTGTGAAATCATTCGAGAATAGTAATCAAGCTAGCAGTTCTAGGCAGATACGAGGGGTGAGGCGTGGACACTATAATCTTAGAAAGACTGTTCTTGTCACTCCACCAAGCCATTGGCCCCGCTGGGATGGTTCTTTGTCCATGGAATTTCTGGAAACAAGGAACGGATATAACTACTTTAGGTAAGGATTATTCATATTTAGTTTATTTATAATATTTTCATCCACCCTCTATGGGTGTATGTCTGCATATGTTAAAGGTGAAGGACTTAGTTGTGGTATCCTATCTTCAAATGTTTGATGTATGTAACTAGTGAATCTTAAACATGTCACATAAAACCTAGCACATAAAAAAGAGACAAGTTAGCTTTGTTCAACTAGATGCTGTGTCCATGGGTGGGGGAGAATAAAATGTATTAATACAAATAAAACACATGAAGAACTCTGGACAGAAATGAAGGTCCGAATTTATGGAATGACCTTGAATGGAATAAAAGTATCTAATAATGGGTGAGTTATGCAAAGTAGAGAGATGAAAAAGGTGAGGAATGACCTTGAATATATGGTTAAAGATTATTAAGATGTGTGCATCATAAATAATAACAATAATTGTATCTATTTTTAACACTTTTAACTACTGTTCATTTTCTCTTTATTTTGGTTTGTTTTACAATGTAGATATGCACACTCGTCATCCTACTCCCAAGCGCAGAGCGCGTTTGAAGCTGCCAAAGCAATTAATGACATAAATGGCCTAGCAAGCGTATTATTGCACCATCCGTATCATCTAGATTCACTTTTAACTATGGCAGAGTATTTCAAGGTTGTGGGTGAACAACAGATGTCTGCAGATGCTATTGCCAAGTGTCTATATGCCCTTGAATGTGCATGGCATCCCATGTTCACTCCACTGCAGGGTAATTGCCAATTGAAGTTCAGCCATGATACAAACAAGCCAGCATTCACAGGTCTTTTCACTCACATGAAAAATTTGGACAGGCGTGGCTGTCATAGATCTGCTTTAGAGGTCTGCAAATTGTTGCTTTCGCTGGATTCTGATGATCCCATGGGGGCTATTTTCTGCATTGACTACTTTGCTTTAAGGGCTGAGGAGTATGCATGGCTGGAAAAGTTTTCTGAAGATTATAAAAGTGATAACTCCATGTGGTTGTTTCCAAATTTCTCTTATTCCCTTGCTGTTTGCCGGTTTTACCTTGAGCGTGAGGCCTCCAAAGATGCTTGTACTGATGCTAAAAAGGCTACTTCGATTGATCTTATGAAACAAGCATTGATGCTTCATCCTTCAGTCATAAAGAAGCTAGTGACAAAAGTACCACTGAAAGATCGCACATGGACAGATATTCTCAAGCATACATTTTTCCGATCTGATCAAATAGGAATTCCATCACAAGATCACTTGATTAATATATATGTAGAGAGAAATTATCTTATATGGAGGCTTCCTGATCTGCAAAAACTGCTAACTGATGCTGCACAACTAGTGATTGAAACCCTAGAAAATAACAGAAGTGAAGTTAAGGATTGGGCTTGTGTCAGAAAAGAGGCATTTTCATCTGAGAAAAATGAGTAAGTGATTCTTTATTTTTTTTATCTTTTGGTTTAGCTATAACTTTCAACGTTTACTCTTGCTGCAGATTTTGTAGAAGTGAATCTTTATCTGAATTAAACAAAAAAAAAAGGCATCAAATATTTAAGTATTATTTTTAAAATCGTTCTTCACCTAGGTTTTTGGCTAGATCTAAATTCATTGTCTTCTAAGGTTGGTGCAAATGATTTTAATTTGGAATGAGTATGCAAGAGTTGACTAATTTCAATTATGAATAAGAACTTGCAGCCCTAAAAAGTATCTGGCAGGCATATGTAAGTCTATATATTGCTATGCCTGAGCTACATTTTTATTCTCTTTTGTGCAATAGGAGAACCTTGTACGATGCACATGATTTAGATGTCAGGGAATGTACATGAGTTGGAGTGTTGAATATAGAAGACACATGTATGTTGGCAAAAATTATATAATGTGCAGATAAAAGAGACCACATAAATGACGAATAATTGTGTGATGAAGTTGCATAGTGTTAGATATGGGGCCCTGTTAGTTAGTTAGTTAGTAGTGGGTGAGTTAGGAAGTTAGTTAAGTGAAATAAGGCATGTTGCCTATAAATAAGAGGGGGACTAAGAGAGGAGGGTATCTAGTGAATTGAATAGGATTGGGGCCTTTGGGCATTGGGAGGTGCAGACCCTCAAAGTTCTGCAATAGTCACTGGAGTCAAAGGGGATTTTCCCATTTTTCCTTTAATCACATATCGGTTTCTATCAACTGGAGTATTGTTAGATATGGGGCCTGTTAGTTAGTTAGTTAGTAGTGGGTGAGTTAGGAAGTTAGTTAAGTGAAATAAGGCATGTTGCCTATAAATAAGAGGGGGACTGAGAGAGGAGGGTATCTGGTGAATTGAATAGGATTGGGGCCTTTGGGCATTGGGAGGTGCAGACCCTCAAAGTTCTGCAATAGTCACTGTAGTCAAAGGGGATTTTCCCATTTTTCCTTTAATCACATATCGGTTTCTATCAACTGGTATCAAAGCTCTGATCTTGGAGTTGTGGTACATCATGCCGGAGATGGAGTTTCGAGCGTTTGATGGGGAAGAAGACGCCTATTGATGGGTGCTTTGCATTGAGAAACATTTCAATGCGAAGGGAACATCAGAGGAGGAGAAGTTGACAGAAGCTGTGAATGCAATGAGAGGTTGTGCTCTCAAATGGTGGCTCCATTGGAATCGACGTCATACACAGGTGAATTGGCGAACGTTCTCAACTGCGTTCCTTTGGTGTTTTAAGCCAGAATACTGGGATATTTTGCCGATATCAGATCAGGAAGAGGAGTTGGAACTGGAGGCAAAGCTGCTGCCGGCTCAAGATTCATTCGATTTCCAGCAAGAAAACAGAGACAAGGACAAAGAGAGGAAAGGCAAAGAAGAAGACAGCAAATTGGTGGAGTCAGAATTAGAATTCCAAGGGAACAAAATGATGCAAGACAGAACTTATGAAAACCATTTTCTGGGTAACAAGGGAACGATTGAGGTAGAAGAAAAAGTTGATGGCGAGCTGGACGATCTGTCGTCGCCGGCCAAACCAGTGAGAATAAGCTCGATCTCCGAGGGAGATCGGTCCGCAATAAATACGAAACTATGGTCCTGTCTTGCAAAAATCGAAAAAGGTGATGTCAAGATTGCCGCAGGAGAGATGTTGTTACGGCAGAGGGATGATGAAGGTAAGGAAAAGATCGAGATAGAAGATGAAGGTTGCAGTGGCGCAACGATGGTTCACCGCTTCTAGATCACTGTAGACCCAGATCTAATGGAAACAGTGTCGAGCATTCCTCCTTTAGAAACGGGGAAAGAGTTCGATGTTCCGTTGAAGATGGCCTCTGAGCCATTGAGTTGCAGCATTGCAAGGGGCGAGAAGATGCGAAAGTCATCGGAAGAGGACGATGTTGGGAATTTGTGGGGAACGCTTGAGGAGAGGGGTGAAGGCAAGAAGGAAGGTGGCCCGGGCAGTGGCATGAACGGGAGGATTCGAACTTGCGCGGGCAGAGATGGTGGAGTTCGTGGAGTTGATGGGTGCGGTGAGGGTGGAGATCATGGCGACAAGATGGATGGTGGTTTGGGCAGTAGCTATGGTTTTCCTCAGTTTCGCGAGGGAAGGAGAGACAGTGATGTTAATGGGCTTAATCTTGGTTGGCAGCTGAAGTTGCAAAGCCCAAATTCATTCGCTAGTGGGCTTAATCTTGGTTGGCAACTGAAGTTGCAAAGCCCAAATTTATCCTCTAACGTGTTGGAAGAGGAAAGCAGGGCTTTAGGAAGAGATCAACTGAAATTCAGCAGCAAAGGTGGGTCAAATATTAGAATAACCCAACCCATTCAGATCACTTCTCTGGACCTTGGGCCATGGCCCGACTTGTATGCTGAAACTGGAATAAACCTCCACATATATAAGACCAAGGCTTGTTTAAAGGAAATTCATGCTAACATGTTACGCCAGCATTTGCATCGCCTTGAGCAACCATCCATTAGGACAACCAACAGGGGAATAAAATGGCAAAGGCCATTCAAAAGAAAACCACTTCTGTTTGCAGTAGCTTCTTGGGACCCTGGTGGAAACAATCAGATTTTGGCCACCTTTAGCTACCACACTTGCTGCCCAGGATTTCTGTTTTCAGCAAAATAAATCAAATTGTTCACCTTGAGGACAAGGTGAAACTTTAGGGGGGGAGTATTGTTAGATATGGGGCCCTGTTAGTTAGTTAGTTAGTTAGTTAGTAGTAGGTGAGTTAGGAAGTTAGTTAAGTGAAATAAGGCATGTTGCCTATAAATAAGAGGGGGACTGAGAGAGGAGGGTATCTGGTGAATTGAATAGGATTGGGGCCTTTGGGCATTGGGAGGTGCAGACCCTCAAAGTTTTGCAATAGTCACTGTAATCAAAGGGGATTTTCCCATTTTTCCTTTAATCACATATCGGTTTCTATCACATAGAATCAATCTCTTTGAAGCTTGCTCATTTTCTATCGAGGAAAAATGAAAAAAAGAAATAAGGAAAAGAAAGTAGCATGTTGAATCCTATTCCTTATGAAACTGAGGATGCAGTTCATTTGCTTATGTGTGATATGTGATATGCCAGGACTGTTTTTTCATTAATTGATCTATAAGTAATTAAACTGACTGTTTCTTGTTTGTTAGGTACGGACATTTGTTGGTCTCAGATTTCTCTGACTCAGTGGCATCCATTCCACCAGAAAATCTGCAACACTTTATGGGTGTTCCAAGGATGAGGGAGGCTATGCAGGACGAGAACCAGTTTGCTAATCTGCATGACAATAGCCATGCTCCTCGTGGTGTTGCAAATAGGAATGCATTAGCCGTCTTGTTTGAGTCAATGCTACCGTGGGTTACTTATGGGGATAGGGAGGATGGTGGACCTGATGATAACCAACTTGAAGGCCACGGCCAAGACAATCAATGATTCTGGATGCAACTGGACCGTCCTGCTATAAAAGCCTTTTTTTTCGGGGTGAAGTCTTGAACTCAATGAAGAGATGTCTTCCTTGTACAGAGCAACACCTATGGAGCTTGATGCCTTCTGCTATTATGTTGATATTAACACGTTGATCCTTGGCAACCATCTGGGAACTCTAGATGCCTATAAATGCCATAGTCCACGGAAATTTTGTGGTGTCTAATTTTAGGGATGTTGATATCAAATGTTATACCTTCTCAAATTAGTTTTGATCACACTGTCAAGTGTAAAAAAATTTACATTATCCTTCAATTATGTGTTGTTATATCATTAAAAGAGTTTGATTACGATAATAATTACTTGACGGGTCAAACTCTTTTAAGATGTGGTAACTCATGATTGGATGATAATATAAAATTTTTTACGCCGACAGTAGATTAAAATTATACTATTTCATTATCTCAACATGGTGTGAGTAGCGTAGGAAAAATAATAAGTGGGACAGGCTACTACTGTGTACTGATTAACATGTACGTGTACTTATCAAATTTTTTGAGGCATTGGCAACATTCATGGGATATCGTTCTGTGTGGATAACAATTGCTGCGAAAATGGTTATCATTTGTGTGGCTAGTTAGTGGGTGTTTGGTTTGATTTTTGTTTTTATTTTTAGTTGATATGTTTTTATTATAATTATAAAAATGTCTTTTTATTTTTATTTTGTTTTTAAAATTGTGTAAAGGAAATGATGAAGTTTTTACTATTTTCTTTACAAAATTTTAAAAGCATAAAACAAAATGAAAATATCATTTTGTCGTCTTTAACATTTGTATAAGCTTTTAAAAGGAACTTCCTCATAATGACAATCAGGTGGAAGCTAGAAGTATTTACTGCAGATTTGCTGCTATTCAATTAATACTGTCACGGATTGTTTTCTAACCATGGGTTACTCTCTGGAGAGCTTAACCGCATAAGCGGTTGAGCCTCTAATCCCTTGGATGAGTGAAAATTTTGAGATGTGTTTTAAGTTGTATTTACACCCTAAACAATTTCCTACAAAGCCTTCTCGGAGTTTCAAGAAACGTGTATAAACTAATGCTAGATTATACACTTTGTTCCAATGTGGGAGGATTGGAGGATTGTTTGTTCCCACTTCCCACTCCGTTGTGGTAATATCACCGAAACAACTACACTGCTCACAGTTGTACGCAACGATTAACATGGTTTCACGATTTCATCCGAATTTTTAGAAGGGGGGGGGGGGGGAGCGGGTTTACATAAATTCAGATGGAGCTTATGAGTGCATATATGTGACTGCAATAGTTACATAAATAATATTACTCAAGTGAAAAATAGGCTGACAAGAGATTAAGATCCTATAATCTTAATATTTGTTTGTTGGATTGGAGCTTACAATACATTGCACAATATTCTAGACTCTCAAGCCTTGATAATATATGTTTCTCAATGGCAAACTTTGCATACTAAATGCAGAAAAGCTATTCATTATTCAATTCGCCGGCCTAGGCATGCTGAGGAATAAGAAATACTTCCTGGCCCTGTTGTGGGTGGAGCATGCATTGTTCTTCAATCTTCATGAGTGCATGATGCAGAGTGAGCAGCCATTGATGACAACTATGGTCCCTCCAGCTCAAGCGTGGCAGTGTGACATTCTTTTCCTTCCCTTCTTTCTGCGTAGATTACGGGGATTGGGTAACGCCTTCAAAGGCAATAGAAGAAGCAGTGAGGGAAGTGGGGACCGGGTTTGGGATTAAGTTTGTATGATCGAGTTGTCATGTGAGTGGATTCTAACATATCATTAGGGACACCAATATCGGCTGCAAACATCATTACTACACTGCTAAGCATTATTGTGCAGTATCACTTAATTTATGGAATTTTGGATTCGCTTACTGTCTTGCCCTTGTAAGTGGTAACCTCTTTTTGATTTGACCATCCGTCCATTCTCATTTCCTTCTCTACCTCCCTTCTCTTTCTCTCCCAAGTTGTGATGATGCTCCCAAGTTGTGATGATGCTTAAACTACTACACTGGAAGACTCCCACATTTTCCCAAAATTGCCTTAGGTTTGGAGTGAATGACTCTACTTGTATACTCCTGAATTGCTTACCTTTTGTTCACTCCATTTGTTCCTTAGAAACAGGAGCAATACATGGGTGCTGAATCTGCTGATATTTTGTGACTTTTAATTAAGTGACAAATCGAGCATTTTTTACACTTACTATTTAAGTAAATAGCAACTCTCCACACAAGTTAAGCGCAGCTGGCTCCAACAAGTAACAAAGAAGATGAATGATCTTGCACTTTTAAGATAAAGTAAATTTCTTCCACATCATTAGGCTTTAGGGAGGTGATAAGACACAGCTTATTAAACTTTAATACTAACTTCTAATTCAAGGAAAACTATGTCGCGGCCTGTCATCCATATTAAGAGACGAATCAAGATTCAAGCCATCCTGTATCAAGCATAGGCAAAGTGGTTTGGATGGAAATTTTCAAGATCGAAAGTAGTCTCCAAAATATATGGTTAATTAGACGTCAATATAATGATTTTTTTAAAATAAACAAAAGAATGGCATCAATCTAAAAATGATATATCTCTTTGTTTCTTTTTTTTAATAAAGAAAGGTTTGTAAATTTGAGAAAGGGAAAAAGAGAATGAAACAAGGTTTCTTTATTATTACAAGTTCAACTTAAACTTTGTTCTATCACTTGCTCCATTTTTCATCCAATTTAACCTCACGAGCTAAGATGATGTAAGCTCAATTGTTCTTCAAATTAAATGAGAACATTAAAACTCATCCAAATTAAAAGGGCGTGGCTCATAGAATCACCTAATCATTGTGTGGAATAATGGATCATCTAATTGATCACCAGGTGAGCGTGGCTGTGTGGGGAACCACAAGCAGAAAGTGAATTACGCTAATCTTTGCATTGACACTTTTTTCCCTTTAGGAGAGCTATAAAATTGGACACCATAAAGAACTCAAATACACACACCCCAGCACATAACCAAAGGCACCATGAGTGGTGGTAGCAATCTGAAGAACGCTGTTATAGCATTCTTGGTTCCTCTTCCCTCCATCATCTTCTATCTCTCATTCCTTAAGCACTATGACTCAGCAATTGGCACTGGGGCTGACCCAAAGTTTTCATCTTTTTGGTCAACTTTGTGGACATGGTGCTATCACCACCCTCTGCTATTACCCAATGTCCTTTTCTTCTTCAACGTCAATGTCCTCTTCTGGGTGATCGGCCAAATCCAGTCTAGTCACTGGGTATAAATTTTCCCTTTTCTTCTTCGTTCAGTTCACATATACTTTCTGGGTTCCTTTAAAGTTGACATTTTTTGCTGTTAGTGATGTTGCAGATGATTGACCCGTATTGGACAGTGATACCGGTTATGCTTGTTCATTACTATGCGACTCACCCTTTGGCTCAGTATGATTGGTGGAGGTCCAGGATTGTGATCTTGTTGACTTGGGTGTGGAGTATCAGGCTCAGCCATAACTACTTCAGGCGAGAAGAGTGGCAATGGGGTGCCAGGGAGGATTGGCGTTTCACTGAGATGAGCCAACAGTATGGAAAGCATTGGTGGTGGATTTCCTTCTTTGCTGTCTATGTCTCCCAGCAGGTTAGCTTTTTCTTGGTTTCTTTGCATTCCTGGGTGCTTGATGAACCCCGGGAATCTGCTTGATGAATTGCCTGTTTGGTTTAGTTGTTATGCCATTTAAATGGGTGCTTTTTCTTTTTCTTTTTTTTGTGTTTCTCACCTTTGCAGGTGTTTCTGATTGGATTGTCCCTTCCCTTATATGTTGTCCACTCGGTCAATCAGCCTTTGAGCATCCTGGACTTGGTAGCCATTGTTGCCTGTGTATGTGGCATTGTCATAGCTTACTTTGCTGATACACAGCTCTATGGCTTTGTGAGTAGAAACAACAAGCTAAAAGGGCTAGGTAAATCCGTGGTCTCTGTCCTTGACAATGGCTTGTGGTATTACTCCCGGCATCCGAATTACTTTGGTGAGCAGTTGTGGTGGTGGGGACTAGTTGTATTTGCTTGGAACCTGGGACATGGATGGATCTTTATTGGAGCATTGGTTAATACCGTGTGTTTGGCTTATGTGACTAAGCTTGTGGAGGACCGAATGTTGAAACAAGACAACAGAGCAGAGGCATTTAGGCTTTATCAGAAGACAACTTCGGTATGGATACCTTGGTTCAAGTTCTCTCCTTCAGGAGTAAAAGATAAGAGTGCTTGATTTTTTTAGTGTTGTGGTTGGTTAGTTGATTGTACAAGCATCATCTTGGTATCTTATAAATTTTGCATAGTCCTTTGTTGTTCATTTGAAGAAATCATGAGTTGAATGTGTTCTAGCCATGTAGGTCAATGTGATATTGTACAAAATCTTTATGCATGTGCTACAATTGGGTGTTATAATGTCAAAATTTCCTAAGAGAAGATTTCTTCTTCAATCTGGCTTTTCAGCTTCAAAATGATAGTTCATGAGTATCCTGATGACTAGTGTAGGTGAAGCAGTATATTTGGCTGTGGATATATTTGCACTAGTCCTTTTAGGCTTCCTTCTGTTCATGGGAAGGCTTGAAGCCAAAGCTTTAATAATTATTAGAAGCTATGCTATTCGTAGATCAAGATCTCATTGTAAAATAGGTCATCAATTGTGATTTGTGATGCTTCAAGATGGTTATATATTGATATCCAGTGAATGCCTAAATCCCTAGCCTTAATACATTGGGATGAGTAGTGACTACCAACATAATATCGAATTTTTCAAGAATCAAGATACAGAAGTAAAATGAGTACGATGTACCACCTTGTGTTGGACAGGGATAAATCACCAGATCCAACTAAATTTTGTAATGTAGAGAGATTCAGAGTGTGTGGTGGTCCTTTAGAACTCTTGGAAGCCTTCACGTAACAATGGGGTAATTAAAGCTTGAAACAAAGATCATAACATCTTTTAAAATGTGATGATATTGTAAGTGTTTGATAAAGCATGGTACATGACCGCCACACCACAATGCGATTGTCAGAAGGCTCCAGTTTTAGTCTCTGAAACATCTGATGTACAGGAAAAATGTTTGCTCAAACCAATTGATTCATGAATTAGTCCAAATGCAACGAGATAAATTATCCTCCTAAGTTTGTGCTGACAGGAATTATTGTATATTTCATGAAGGCACAGGAGGACATTCTTTAACATTCTAACTAAGTTTTGACTCACGAGTGTAGTGAATCTGGGGATACTGTTATTCGGGTCAGTTTAGTTATATTAAGTGAAGTGCTGAAATTATAATTTTATTTTGATAGTCAGGTGATTCAATGAGGCCCAGCTTGGGATTAGACGTGAATAGTCAACCTTATTTGCAGTGTATAAGTTCTGATTGATTTTGTTTTCTCTATAACCTCATTAGTTCTATTGAATTGCCAGGAGAATAGTATCTGGGGTATCGGTTGCTCCTAACTTTTAGGGAACAAGTTTTAGATAGATTTATTGGATCCTTGTTGAGATAGTTTTCCAAAGTGTTTAAAATGATGATTTGGAGATTTGGGTGCGAAAGATAATATAAATGATTATGAAGACAGGTACATCTCTAGTTCTCTTTGGCTGTTCATCCTTAAGGAAAATTGGAGGATTTGACCTGCTTTCTTCAACGTGCCTATAAAATAGTTGCCTTATAGGCATGTTGCTTGCTTCTGATGCAGGTGTAGAAAGTCCCCTCTCTGTATTGTTCAAATTTTAGCCTATGTCCTCCAAGGGACAGAAAATCCCCACTCGTTCATAATACTCCCCAACTGATGTATAAGACGAGATCCCATGACAGACATCTTGAAATTACAAAATAGTATTTAGGAAAATCTTCCCTTGCATTAAAACTTGGCATAGTGTATTTTTGCCTTACTGATTAGGGAGCTGATGAGTGATGTATGTTTATAAAAGTGACTTGTAACCATTATCATAGCTTCTTAGTTGACTTTGGATTAGATGCCTTGAATTAGGTTGTTTTGATTACTAGTCATAACAGACGATGATGGTGCCATGACAGAACAGTTACAAGACTAGCATGACAAATGGAAAAACAAATAAGAGATATCCATAATTCCATGTGCAGGCAAAGCAATAGCTGGCAGGACTTGCTCATTATCATTTCCAATTTTCAAAAGCAACATAAACTAAACAGAAACTAAATTAACTAATACAATCGACCTGAATCTACCAACACACACAAAACAGGATTCAGACTGGCAAGCTCACGGGACTACGTCCAGGGTACTGTTAAATATATCATTTGTGAATCAATAGGGTTCATGGATTGAGGTAGCTAAGATTTGAGTTTATTATATATAATTCAAGTGACTTGCAGATTTCAGCTGTGAACTGTTTGATTCCAAATAAGGGTTGAGCAGTGAATGAATCGTAAGCTTATGGAGGATATTACTATGGACATTGATTGTCTTATTGGTACTTTTGTCCAAGAGACACAAATGGAGATGCATCCTTGTGAAGGTAGGTGAATATTATTAGATGTATTAAATTAGATTAAATTAATCAAACCAGCGTGGGTAAGAGACAAAACATAAAACCAATGGATGAGAAGAAAGAAGGATGGTTTTTTATCAAGATTTTTGCGACCACAAGCATCTTCCATATCCAGACAAAGTAAAGCCATGAAAATTTCAAACGCAGATCCTTTGTTTTGTTTTGGCATTTGTTTGCTTGTGAATTGTGATATCTTTCAGTACTAAACTTCACAGACGATAATTGCTAGGTGAATTTGATAGCAACATTTCAATAAAAGAAGAGGGTAAGATATTTTGTGTGCTGTCAAAGGTATTCAAAGCCATGCCTTCCAAGTTATACGCATATTAAATTCGGGTTATGGTCTGGGACTGGTGGGCGAAAATTAGGTGCAACATTAATGTTACAGGCTTTTCATTATTATCCTATCCGCTTATTTTCTTCAAGTTCATCTTTCCTCATCCATTCTATAATGTAATAACCAACTGGCAAATCTCCGGTGTATTTAATTTAATTTCATAGTGTAAATTGTTTTAGAAAATATCAGTGAAGTATATGATATGATCTGTTTAAAAATAAATAAAAACTTTTACTAAAAAAAAAAAAAAACTCTAGTTACTAATACTTTCTTATTTATCTGATAAATTCTATCTGTCCTGCCATGTTATGTATAATCCCTGAGAATATCCGTGGGAGCATAAATAATTACTTTGAATCAAAGAATGTGTAATTTTATACTGTTATTTAATTATGTGCTAATACATTATTAAAAGAAGAGTTTAATTTTGATCCACCGTCAGTGTAAAGTTTTTTTACACTATTATTTAATTATGTTACCAAATCATTAAAAGAGTTTGACTATTATAATAACCACTTAAAATGTCTAACTATTTTAATGATGTGTCAGCACATGATTAGATGACAATATAAAAAATTTTACACTGACAGTGGATTGAAATTAAATTCTTAAAAGAAATTTTAACTTTTTAAATAATGTATCAGCCCATAATTAAATAATTAAATGACAGTGTAAAATTTTTTTTATCCTGAATTAAAATTAAATTCATTTATCAATTATCATCAACCAGACAGAGACAGCCGCATTATGGCAATATTTGTTTCTCCTTCCTCATTCACATACTAATACACTAGGCATTCTACGTACGTTGTCTTCTTCCTCTCTCCTAAAAAAGCAACGAAGCTGTTTTAATGATCAAATAAAGCTTTACTTGCTTTTCCAAGTCGCTGAGCTCAAATTTCTGTTTGATACTTCATTAGCATCACCATCCATACACCATACCCAAGGGACAGGTGCTGTGTTCTGTTGTAGCAGCTGAGCTGAACAAGTTTAGATTTTGATTGGTGTTGAGCACCCAAATCCCAACCAAAAACAGTGATGATTTCGAGTAACAGTGTTTTTGGTACTAAGAGGAAAATGGTCACGGCTTTGGTGGTGATAGTCTATTCCTTTTGTATGGTTCCCATTTGCATATTGGCGGCAAAACAGGTGTACCCACAACAACAGATCCAGAAGCTGCGGTTTGGCCAAAATGGAGAATTCAAGATATTGCAGGTGGCAGACATGCACTACGCAGATGGCAAGACTACACCTTGCTTGGATATGCTCCCTTCTCAGAATGCTTCTTGCTCTGACCTCAACACCACTGCTTTCATTCACCGGATGATCCTTGCTGAGAACCCCAATCTTATTGTCTTCACTGGTATTCCATACTTGTCCTGTTTTTATTAGTTTTTGTTATCATTTCTTCCTAATTTAAGCTTTCCTTTTTCTTGTTTAAGAAAATGAACCTTTTCCATTCTTTCTTTTAAGTTGAAAGTTGCTAATTTTGGTAACAATAACTCCCCAATGATTTAATATTTTAATTACTGGGATGAATATTTGAACATGTTTTGGTACTGGGGCAATTAAAACAAATTTTACTAATATCAAGTTATTCCAATTATTTGTAACTGGAATGCTGGGTGGAAATGAAATGAATTTGAGTATGCATATATTGTGCTGAAGTTTGTAAGTTATTTTTACTTCAGTTAATCTTCATTTGCATATCTAAGCAAGTTACAAGTTTCTTTGATTGTTGATATGAGATAACCTATTGTGCATATTTATTCTGGAGTGACAGGGGATAATATCTTTGGGTTTGATTCCTCGGATTCGGCTAAATCATTGGATGCTGCATTTGCTCCTGCAATTGTGTCAAACATTCCTTGGGTAGCTGTTTTGGGCAACCATGACCAGGAAGGATCCCTCTCTAGGGAAGGGGTGATGAAACATATTGTTGGGATGAAAAACACTTTATCTAAACTTAATCCTCCGGAAGTACACATCATTGATGGTTTTGGGAACTATAACTTAGAGGTTGGAGGAATTGAAGGCACTGCTTTTGAAAATAAATCAGTGCTCAATCTATACTTTCTTGATAGTGGAGATTACTCCACAGTTCCTTCAATTCCTGGTTATGGTTGGATCAAACCCTCCCAGCAACTTTGGTTCCAAAGAACGTCTGCAAAGCTTCGGGTACTGTTTTATCTGTTCCTTTATCTAGCTGTATTATAGTTACAATACATTGACCCCTAAGATCTGGTAAACCCACTCATCCTGTTCCTCTTTCTTGTTGTTTAATAGCTGCTTCTGGATGGAAGTTTCTGTGGATTCTCATCAAACATGTGGCTGATTTTTCAGTTCGTTGTTCTTTCCATTGTTAATATTTGGATTAACACTCTTTATTCTGCAGAAAGCATACATAAATGGACCAGTGCCTCAGAAAGAATCTGCTCCTGGTCTTGCATACTTCCACATCCCTTTGCCAGAATATGCTAGTTTTGACTCATCAAACTTCACAGGTGTGAAACAGGAAGAGGATGGCATTAGCTCTGCTTCTGTGAACTCTGGCTTCTTCACAACCTTGGTTGAAGCAGGAGATGTGAAGGCAGTTTTCACTGGCCATGATCACATCAATGACTTCTGTGGCAAGCTAACTGGTATACAACTTTGTTATGCTGGGGGATTTGGATACCATGCTTATGGAAAGGTTGGATGGTCTAGGAGAGCAAGAGTGGTGGTAGCAAGCTTGGAGAAAACAGATAAAGGCCGTTGGGGAGATGTCAAGTCAATTAAAACATGGAAACGCCTTGATGATCAACATCTTACTGGAATTGATGGTCAGGTCCTATGGAGCAAGAGCTTTGGTGGTAAGATATCCCTGGAATACTTGTTCTCTTTTGCTTGTTCTTAACTTACGCTGCAGACTGAAAAAGATGGATTCTATCTTTAGAATTATCTATAAGAGATTCCTGCTGGACATAAGGAAAATGTGCTTCTGTTTATGCTTCATTATGTTGATAAAATTATACACACAAAATTAGGACAAAACTGTTTTTTACAGACAGAAGTTAGAAGAAAGAAACATTAGGGACATTTGCTGAGCATATTAAAAATGAAAATCATAATGTTTTGGTTCAAGACAAGGAGATAAGAAGATATGGAAGAATATTTTGTTGTCAACTGAAAGCCTTTCAAGGAACTCAGGTAAACAGTATAATGTGTAGTTCTTGTCATATGGAAAGTTAAGGATATTGAACTATAGTTGGACAGCACAGTGGATAAAAAGTTCAATGATTAGTGGCTCATGTGCATCAGTGTGAACATCTACTAACATCCCCCTCTTCTTCCCTCGCTATGGCATTGACTGACAAGTTCACTCCTAGATATGCCCTATATATATATATATATATGTCTGTCAGACACTAGCTATAGCATCTGTGTTACATTATTTGTTTGTTTTTTATTTCGTGTTATCTCCTTGGATTCATTGTTTATTTTGGTTTTCATTATAACAGGAAACCGTAGGAAGAAACAAAAGGGTGGCCGTTGAGAATTTGAAAGTGATGCAACAAGTGTTGGTATCCATATGAAGGTTATTTATTTTGGAACTTCTCGTGAGTTGCTATACGAAAAATATTATCGATGGAAACTTTTTGATATACATATCCTATAATTCGATGCTGCAATTGAGGTAGCTTCCTAAAGAATAAATAAAAGGAATGGGAAGTTCATTAACTAGGTGCAGTGATTGTATGCTATGCAATTGCAACTATCCATACTCCTATTTTTGCAATTGCTGAATGCAAGTCAACATTTTTCGCATCTTGATTGATTGAATCTGATGAGAAATAACATGTTTGCCTCACTTACAGAAACCAAAGCAGCTTAGCTTGTCTGACTCAAGTTGGATTAATACAAAGGAGACAGTAACAAGGGTGAAACGCAAGACTACAAAAGGATTCTCGTTGTTATTTTATTTATCCTAAAATTTTTTTCCTCTTAAAATTCTGTTAAAAAAAATAGGAGGCAACTATGTTATGATACTGTAGAAAACATTACGTCATTATCGCCATGCATCTGGGGCAACTGTCATGTCACCTACATTTGGAATTAATTTAAGTACAAAAAAAAGCTCTAAACATAACCTTAATGGTTGTGTATTTGGTAAATTCATCACGAAAGTTTCAGGGTTAAATTCCAAATTCCATTATTAACAATGGTAGCCTCTAGCATACCAAAAGAAAAAAGGTTTAAAGAATATCCCTAATTTTCACTGATTTTCCTGTGCATTTTCTCTGTAAAGTTATGAGATGGATATCACCAATTAAGAGCTCCGAGTTTCGAGGAAATGTGGAATGAAGATTCAGCAGGTTAACAAGGACGTGAACTTGAAGATCTAATATCCCTTGCGCTATATATTGTTGCAGTCCTATCATCTATGCAAAAATGCGATTACTACTTAAACTTAACACTCAAGGTATCTAAGCTTAAATAGGTATTTGTACATTGCATTATCATTCTGTGCATGACATAGAAGTAGAAGATCAGGTTCAAACCCCCAATACCCCAATATTCAACTAGAAATCTAGCTGCTCTATGATTTAAATAATAATAATAATAATAATAAGTAGCCACATTACTAGCTTTCTACTGATAGGAACACTGCTCTCCAAAAACATTTAAG
Organism: Styphnolobium japonicum; assembly: GCA_023212625.1. Classification (NCBI taxonomy): domain Eukaryota; kingdom Viridiplantae; phylum Streptophyta; class Magnoliopsida; order Fabales; family Fabaceae; genus Styphnolobium; species Styphnolobium japonicum. The sequence goes on along the minus strand of JALBWW010000007.1, from coordinate 2,341,934 downwards.
CCCAATTACTTAGCTAAACATGTTCGCCAATGCGTCACCCCAGGCTTGCAATCTCAGAGCTGTTCTTTCCCTTCTCACTTCGGGGTGAAAGCCTGTAGTAGTAATAGATAAAGTCAGCACAAACAATTTCAGAATAAAAAATTAAAGTCGAAGTATGCAATCAAGACCTAGTTGTTGGTTGAACTTACAGCAAAAATAGTTGCATGGCCAGGATCTGCAAGGTGGGAAAAGAGGTTGTCAATAGGACCGGTTCCAGTGTATATGTGCTGGAACCATGCACCCATCACAGCCAACATGGCTAATCTCCCATTCTTGATCTCCTTTGTTCTCAATTCCTTGATTTTCTCAGGAGAACCAGTTCCCCATCCAAGTGGGTCAAACCAAAGTCCACCTGGGTACCCAACATCAGTCCCTGTGAGCTTGTTGTTGGGAAAGATAGGGTCAGTGTTGACACACCCTGGCTTGATGATGTCAGCCCACCTTCTACCCTCAGCCCAGCCAATAAAAAGGAGCTCAACTATGAAGAGGGTGGTGGTGTCTGTGAAGTATTCCTGCTCTCCAGCAGTGTACCATGAGGGGGTGTTTAGGATACCAATCTTTGTTAGGAATTCTGGGATGAAAATGCCAGCAGCACCCAACATTGCCCATCTGCAGTGCACAAGCTCTGCTTGAACATTCCATCTCAGGCTCTCAGGATCAGATCCTATTGAATCAAAACCCACTTTTGTTGTCATTTGCATTCAAAATAAGGGTTAAGGAATACTACTTGAGTTGATCCAGTGACAGTAAATTTGAATACGGATTACTTACCAAGACCTAGAGGATCAAACCCAAAGTCTCCTGGGAGACTGCCATCAAGCCATGGAGGAGGGGTGCTGCCTGGGAACCAGAGAGGTCTGTCAGGGTCAGCTGCTACTGCACACACTGTAGTGGCGGATCGTCCTCCAACTGGTGCTGTAAAGTTGTTCACCTTCAATTTCCTCCCACTAAGAAAAGAAGCTTTTGTGGTTCCCAAGGCTGATCCATTCTTATGGGAACTGCATGCAATTTTATTTTATTATTTAAATTTTGTCTACGAACTTGATTATTTATGTCGATGCATGCAATTCATTTCTACTCAATGTCCAATTTCTCAATAATAAGGACTTGCTTGAATTTCCATGAATGATTAAGTCAAGGTTCACATGAGTAACATTAATTAGAGCAGGGTTTTCATCATTTTAAATGGGTCAATACATGAGACTTTCATTTCATGCACTGTTTACATTACTGGGACATGAATACATGTGCAAGTAATGGGTGCGTGGAGAAACTTGCCTTGGGGTAGAGAAGGCAACTGCTGCAATGGCAGAGGAAGCACACGCGGAAGCCATGACAAGCCTTCACCTTGAGAGAATAAAATGATTAGCTTAGTGTGAGTTTTCTGCTCCTGTGTATGATTGATGAATGGGAAAGAAATGCAAATTTGTTAATTTATGCAGGGTCTTATCTTGAAGGATAGGAATGTGAACCAGAAATTAGATGGTGGATTGCCATGTGGCATGCAGAATCTCATAGGATAGGTTTACCCGAAAAAAATCAGAATCTGGTGGTTCACACTCGACAGTCCAAGACTCCAAGTTCTTGTGGCTTACATAAAATGGCAATTGGCACCACAAAAGGAGAGATTCTTATATGCTACTGTCCCCCTACTCCAGACAGACCAATTTGAACGATGTTGTAGGAACTGTTGATCTTAGCTAAATATAAATTCCCTCTTTAAGAAATAAAATTCACATCTAGGCTAAAATCAGTCCAGAAAAATCTAATTGACTTTATTTTATGTCTAAATATATAATTAGATTAAGTGTGTTTGGATTGGCGCTTTGAATGTCAAAATGATGTTGAAGAGGCGAACCTATTACCGTAATATTATGTTTAGATAACAAATGTTAATGTGATTCTAGAAGTGAAAGTGAGGTTTCCAAGAAGTAACAAAATAGTTACTTTACTATGTATTCATTCTACTCTATACATTTAAAATTTGTTCATTTTAGTTCATCAATTGCATTCTACGTTGTCATTTTAATTTATATGAATTATTCTATTAAAAAGTGACATATCACGTTTAAATTTTTTTTTTATCTAAAACTACCATATTAATAACCATTTGATACATCAATATTTAATAAAATAATTTATGTAGAATATCACCAAAAGAATAACAATGAATGTAATTAATAAATTAAGGGACTAAAACGAACAAATTTAATTTAGTTTTGTAAAACTTATTTATATAAATTAATTATATTTTTTATTTAAATTAATTAATACAGAAATTTAGTATCCTAAAATTAAACTAATATCAATTTAATTCATAAAAATAACAATTAAATAAAATTTTAAAATTAATATGATTATATTAATGTAGATAAAAACTTTGAAAATTTAAATTAATGTAAATGTAATCCTTTTTAAAATCAAAACATTGCCAAGTCTTTCACACCAAAATTTTGACCTTTTTAAGTATGGGTAAAAATAGGCTAGGTTTTACTTTAAATAAGTCTGACCTGTTTTAAAAAAATTTGGTCTTAATCTGCTCTGTTACTTATCATAAGCTTTTTTTTTGTTCTGGCATGACCTCTTTGTGAAAACATAAAACCCTGGCCTGACTTGAAAGCCAATTTAAAAACCTATATTACATAAAAACATTCAAATAAATCAACATGCTCAAACTTTATAAGTTTTAAATATATTTAACATTTAACAAAATTATTATATTATGCATAAAACAAATAAATTATATTAATATTTAACTAATAAATTATATAAGTATTATAAATTTTTTAATTATATGTTATTATAAAAAATAAATAGCCTGACCTACGCTTTTTTTTTAAAGGCCTAGGCCTGAGCTTATTTAACTAAATAGGTTTTTTTTTTAAATCTTAAACCTAACTTGTTTGGTAAATAGGTTAGGCCTAAGTAGGCTAAAAGTAGGATAAGTCGTAGGCTTTTGTTGGGCCACTTGACCTATTTCTAACTCTACTCTAAAGTAAAAAGAAATATTAAATTTTGTTTTCTTTTTAATTTTTAATTTTTTAAAAGGGAAACTTATGTGAATCTAATAGTTTTTTTTTGTAAGACCACGAGGTGTCCTCATATCTATGTGTGACTAATTCCCGCTTGAATGCTTGTTTTACTCAATGTGTTTTAAGTGAGATTCAAATTCCTACACTATAAGTAAAGTTCGTCCACATAAAATTCAGTTTATGAGCCACATGTTGGTTGGGAATAAGGGTGGAAATATGCTAGGTGGCCTAACCGGGGCTTACAGCCTAACTTATTTATCAAACAAGTTAGCTTTTTTTTTTTTGTATTAAAGACTTCATATTTTATAAATGCATATTTAGTTAAATAGGCAAATGCATAGATTTTAAAAAACTTATTTGACCTAAGAGGCCAGTCTATTTATTTATTATATATGCATATACTTAAGAAACTATAATACTTATATATTTTATTAATTATATATTAATATAATTTATTTATTTTTTACACAATTCAATAATTTTCTTAAAATGTTAGGTATATTTAAAATTTATAAAGTTTGATTTTATTAACCTATTTGAAGGTTTTTATGCAATGTGGACCTTTAAATAGGCTTTCAGGCTAAGTCAAATTTTTATGTTTTCAGAAAAAGAGTAGGCTAAGAAAAAAAAATGCCTATGATAGCCTAATAAGTAATAAGCTAGACTAAGACTAAAATTTAGCAAAATAGGCCCATAATTATTTAAGGTTAAACTTAGTCAAACTTAACCTATGTAATTGTGAATATAATAAACTAACATAGTGTTTGGTTGAAGGAAAATGGAGGGGAGAGGTTATTTTAAATTTTATGTGTTTGGTTCAATTTTTTAGAGGGAATGGGAAAGGAGAAAAATATCTTCTAAGCCAATTTTAGTTCCCATCCAAAAGTGGGGGGATTTGGTGGGGAGAGAATATATTTTAAAAATGGATTAAAATATCCATAAATTAAATGTTACATTAAATGTCATAATTGTGTAGAAAAGTAAATTTATAATTTCCTTCTATTAAAATATCTCCCCTCCTATCCTCTAACCAAACACGCAAAAAACTAAAATCTCTCCCCTCCTTTCCCCTTCCCTTCATTAAAATCTTATCTCTCTCCTCCCATCCCATCCTTTGAACCAAACATACCCTAAGAGCATGTCTGAGATAGATTAATTCTTTCCCAAAACAACTTTTTTTCAATAAAATATTTTTTATTTAAATTTTATCTTATTTGTTTAAAGTGTGTAAAATTGATTATAAGTTAACATTATTTTTTCATTAACTAAAAATAGATCTTTTTAAAAAAATTTATTTTGAGCTTTTGATATTTTAATTTCAAATTATTTCAAAAGTTTTAAGGAAGAAATATTTATTTTCCTTCAATTAAATAACTTTTTCAATTAATTCATATATATTTTAATAATTTAATACATAAAAGTAATTTTGTTTATACAATCAAAACAAGATTCTTTATCTTAAAATCGATTAAATTAATTTTCTCATAATTGATTTTTTTGAAAATCGATTATACACATAATCGTTTTTTAATAAAAAAATTTCATAACTAATCTAAACACATACTAAGAAGATGTTTGATTTAGTTTAATTATTTGAAAAAACGACTTTTTTATCATAAAAGTTGTTTTCACCTTTTAGCAACATGTTTAGGTTGTTAAATTAAAAGTTGTTGATTAATTTTTTACATTAAGTGTGTGTTTGGATTAGCTGTGAAAAAAATATTATGTGAAAAATTAATTATGTGTATAATCGATTTTCAAGAAAATCGGTTATGAGAAAATTAATTTATGTTTAGATATATTAATTCATAATCGATTTTATGATAAAGAGTTTTGTTTGGATTGTATAAAAAAATCACTTTTATGTATGAAATTATCAAAAGATGTATGAAATGATTGAAAAAGTTATTTAATTGAGGGCAAATATGTATTTTTCTCTTAAAACTTTTGAAATAATCTGAAATCAAATAATTAAAAGCTTAAAATAACAATTTTTTTTAAAAAGTTGTCTTTAGTTATAGAAAAATAATCTTAACTTATAATTAATTTTACACACTTTAAACAAATAAGATAGATTTTAGATAAAACGTCTTTTGAAAGAATTAGTGTGTATTTTGATTAGTTATGAAAAAAAGATTATGTGAAAAATCGATTATGTGTATAATCGATTATGAAAAAATTAATTTATGTTTGGATATGTTAATTCATAATCGATTTTATGATAAAGAATTTTGTTTGAATTGTATAAAAAATCGCTTTTCTGTATGAAATTACCAAAATATGTATGAAATAATTGAAAAAATTATTTGATTGAGGGAAAATAGATATTTCTTTCTTAAAACTTTTGAAATAATCTGAAATCAAATAATTAAAAGCTTAAAATAACAAATTTTTTTAAAAAGCTGTTTTTAGTTATAGAAAAATAATCTTAACTTATAATCAATTTTATACACTTTAAACAAACAAGATAGATTTTACATAAAATAACTTTTTTTTTTAAAAAAGTTGTTTCAGTCTTTCCCAAACATAGTGTTAATCTTTCCTAAACATGCTCTAAGTGTGTGTTTGGGAAAGATAGATTTTCTATTTTTCAACTTTTTTTTTCTTAAAAAGCTGTTTTGTAAATAATTTAGAGTGCTAAGGAAATGACTTAAATTTTTAGAAAAAAATTTATTTTTTAAAGAAGTTGTTTTACTAACATTTATAGCTAATGATAGTTAGATTATTTTTACATTTTCAACTTTTATTTTTTATTGCTTTATCTTTTATTATTCATATTTATGTTCTCTATTATTATCATTTTTTTATTTAGAATTTATCACTCAAATTCTTTAAAAATTAGTGCATGTTGTGATATTGTTTATAAAAAATATATATTTTTATCTTAAAATTTCCTATATTATTCAAATAAAATATATATTATTTTTATTTAACTATTCTAAAAAATAATATATTTTCACATAATTTTCATAGTCATAAAAAATGTTACAAATTTTATTCAATTTGTTATAATGGAAAAAAAAATTGATGATAACACATAACAAAAAATAAATAAGTTCTAATGTTTAAAAACATCAAATATTAATATAAACAAATAATTTCATACACTTTTTCGTAATTTATTATGAAAAAGTGATTATTTTTTACACTATCCAAACGAAATAGATTATTTTAAAATTACTTTTCAGTAAACATACTCAAACAAAAACAGATTCTGATTATAATCAATTATCACAATAATCGATTATACAAATAATTGATTATCAATATAATCTATTTTCTCCAACTTTCCTAAATACACTCTAAATATAATTTTTTTCTTAAAAACTAGAATTTGTGACTTATAATTTATTGTGATTATTTCATATGTATAAAAAATAAATATTATTTTATCTTCAATTAAATAATTTTTTAATATATATATATATTTTAAGTAATTTAATGCATAAAAATTATTATTTTTATATAATTTAAATAAATTTTTTATCTTAAAATTAATTATAAACTAACAAAATCAAACATAAATTAATTTTTTTATAATTAATGTTAAAAAAATTATTATATATATTATTAATTTTTAACGTAATTTTTTTTTAGAACAAACCAAAACTGAAACAGATACAAAATAAAAGTTAGAGAATAGATAGGCCCCGTTTTGTAAAAAAGAAAAAAATTAAAAATCTTTGACTAGAAGTGATATGATTGGTGGATGCATACCATTGCCATTGGGAAGCAAATTGAAAAACCCTAAACATCACAAGCTTGACTTTCGTTGTCCAGCTTCGAAAACCCTAAACTGCAACAATGGGAGAAAAGAGGAAGAAGAACAACGACGATGGTGAAGAGTCGAAGTCGAACAAGAAAACGAAGACGGAGGTGCTTCCTTCGATGATCAAGAACAAGGAGAAGAGGTCTGCGGTGCACGCCAAGCTCAAGCACCAGAAGAAGCTCGACAAGCGTGCCAAGCTCAAGGCTCGGGACGCTGCTCAGAAGAGAGCTCTCGAGCTCGGTGAGGAGGTCACTCATTCTCACTTCACCTTTCTTTTCTTTCTTTCTTCTTTTTTTGGATTTTTTTGATTGGATTGAATCGTTTCGTAGCGGGTTTCGATCTTTATTTGCATTCCTGTGCAGCCTCCAGAGAAGAAGGTCCCTCGTACTATTGAGAACACTAGGGAATTGGATGAAACTGTTTGCAAGCCCGATGACGAAGAGGTATTTCTTCTTCTTCTTCTTCCAATTACTCTCTTTATTATCATTGCTGGTTCTCATTACCAATTTCTGCAAAACTTTTACCTAATTTAAACTCGTGTAGTTTTTTTCATAATTTTTTTTATGTAGATTATGTGCTAAATATTGTTAAAAACGAGGTTTTGTTGTGCGTGGACTACGGATTAAGATAAGGTTTCAACATTGTAGTTACAGAATAAGTATTGCCAATTATCTGAGTCTGAAAAAAGGACTATGCATCCCTGGGAATTACAGATGCTAATTCCACCATTCTGACTTGAAGCAGAACAATCTGATTTTATGAATCTAATGAGAGGAGAGAAGATAGATGCGAACAAAGAAGTAGAGGAACAGGGTAAGATTATAAAGTATGGAATTTGCAAACGGAATACAAGTCTGTCTTGGGTTGATAACTAGTTTTTCATGTTCAAGCGTGTTCATTACTTTGGAAGATTGCAGTAGTGATGATGATGGACTTCTGTTTAGTACTTTGAATGGCTTCTGACGGATTGTAGGACAGTTTCCTTCATATTCATGCACGAAATAAAAAAGAACAAAGGAAAAAGTAAGATAGAAAGAAATAGGATTTTTCCCTTCGAGGAAGATTTGTACATAGTAACACAGGAAAGATGGACGGTGCCATCTCCAAAAGAAAGGTGAAAAAAAGAAAAGAGGTCCTCCTTTGTGTCTTTGTTGGCAGTGACAAGCAGGAAGCTGTTTGGTAGAAAATTGGTTGATGTGCACATTACTATTTAAGATACCTTTGCAAGTTCTCTGATTACATTACTTAAGTTAGCCATTGTTTGATTTGGTCAAATCAATGTAATAGAAAAGTGGCCGAGTGAGATAAAAGGAGGATATGTAATTTGGTAGCTAAATTTCAGTCAAAGACAGCAAAGTCTGCTTCACAGTGAAAAGAGTTGGATGACTGATGCAAAAAGTAAACAAATTAATAAGTTTAACGCTATTTTTTTTGTTTTTTTTGTCTTCCTGCAAATTGTTTTGTTGAAGGGTATATGATGCAGACTTAAATGAATAAGCATGGAGAAATTGTTTTTAGTATCAACTAATTAACTATTGAGTTTCTATAAGTTTATGAACAAATGAATTAAAACTCATATATCTTATTAGTTTTTAATCTCCATTTATAATTTTCACACGCTCCATTGAAATTAGTCAAACATTGTTTTTTTCAACTACTTAAGTTGTCTCATGACTCTTCTATTATATTTGTTTGCAGTTATTTGCTGGAAACGATGCTGATGAATTCAGTTCAATTTTAAAACGGCAACAAACTCCCAAGATATTAATCACCACTTGCCGTTTCAATTCTACAGTATGTTTCCTATATGCCATTGTAATGTCAAGTTTGTCTTAAGCATATTTAAACATATACCCTTTTCTCCATAATTTGTTTTTATGTCTTTTTGTTTCTAACCTTTAGGAGTAGCATTGAGTCAGGAAATTATGTCTTGTTTCTTATCCTAACATGTTTCCATCTTTTGGTTGAAATATGACTTGATCTGCAGAGAGGACCTGCTTTTATATCAGAATTGCTTTCAGTTATACCAAATGCACATTACTTCAAGAGAGGAACCTATGATTTAAAAAAGGTGCTGGGTGTCTTTTCTCCATGTGAGTCAAAAACATGGAGCTAAATTTATTTGAACTTTTGTTTCTAATTTCAATTTGGATTGCAGATTGTAGAATATGCAAAGAATAAGGATTTCACTTCTATTATAGTTGTTCACACCAATCGCAGGGAACCAGGTAGGTGGTGCTTTTCACTAAAGGTCCTAAACAGATTTTATATTATTAAAAAAATATTTTCAAGATACTTGTATGCCTTTTCCTTTATTTTAAGCGCATAACGTCTTATAAACTTTTTTAATTCTTTGCATTGCTCTTATGAATTGCAGATGCTCTGTTAATCATTGGCATACCCGATGGACCTACTGCTCATTTCAAGCTCTCAAAGCTTGTTTTACGCAAGGATATCAAGGTTTGATGTTTGTTGTTAATAAATATGTACGATATCTGGTTTTCTGATTGATGTTGGTATACAATAGTCTACATATTTTATGGTAGATGAAGCGAAGTTTTTCCCTTAAAATCCTTGAGAGAGGGAGCAGGACAAGATTTTATGACTGGTTGAGTCAGGATGTGCTCAACATTGGAACTTTTTATTGAGTTCATTTTGCCTCCCCTTGCAGAATCATGGAACTCCAACCAGTCACAAGCCTGAGCTTGTGTTGAATAACTTCACAACACGTCTAGGACATCGAATTGGAAGGTCACCCTTTTTCTTATTATATGTTGCAATATTCTACGTTCCATATGTTGTTAAACATTTATATTCTACTTTTTTAATGCTTTATTCGAACATTTTTGTTATATTCAGATGCTAGGTCTGATTGAAATAGTTTTGTACTGCCTGTCAGTTATTTTGATAAGAACTATTATGAAAAGGGGCAAAAATGAATCTAAGGCTACCATTCCTATTTTCCTAATATCATTTTACATTAATCAATATGTCCTTGGGTTCCTGGTGTCTCTGTAATGATGGTGTGTATAAGCTTCAACCTATCTTTTAACTCCTAATTTGTTGATTTCTTTCTAATAGATTGATACAGTCACTTTTCCCGCAAGATCCAGAATTTAAAGGCCGGCGAGTAGTCACCTTCCACAACCAGAGAGACTTCATATTCTTCCGGCATCATCGGTATATATTCATAAGGCTTGCAAGCTACTTATATTGTCATTTGTTTCACAATATTAGTGGTTTTCATTTTCCTGACATTGTGTTATGTAACTTATGTTTAATTATGTACTTCAGGTACATTTTTGATACCAAAGAAAGTAAAAAGACTGACTCTAAAGGTAAAAAGGCCAAGGATGACGATGGTGAGAATGTTCCTGAACGCAAAACAATTGCCCGTCTTCAGGTTGGGGTCAGCTCTTTTTTATGTGCTGGTTAGTTAATATGTATTCACACCTAGAGAGAGAGGGTTCACTCTAATTCTGATCATGGCAGTCAAAAACAAGTCTACATGAGAAAATATGGATGCTTACATTAAAGATGGGTCTACTCCCATTTTGCATTTACCTTCACTATGGTTTACTGTTTCTAATACTGCTGAGGATTTAAGTAGTCTAGCTGATTCATTCAAGTTTTGCATCAGTTGTATTTGTTCACTATTTATATATATGGTCTCCAAATTTGCCTCTGCAACAATTTCACTTTAAAAATGCAGGAATGTGGCCCTCGTTTCACATTGAAGTTGATTAACCTGCAGCATGGCACATTTGACACTAAGGGTGGAGAATTTGAGTGGGTTCACAAGGTAATTTACTTGTTAACCAACACTGTATTGCTGTTTCAGTTCCTCTTCTACTGTCTCCCTTACTCACTGCCTGTTTTTATTTTATTTTCTTCCTGTCTTTCTTTTCCCCTTTTAGCCGGAAATGGACACAAGCAGAAGGAGGTTTTTCCTATGACTTGTTGGGAATGTTGCATTTTGGATGTCATTTCTGCTGGAATAGGTTTCATCTGGTGAAGAGGGATGGCTTTATCTTGAAGATGTTGCAATCTTTTTCGGGTTGTTTTTCCATAATGCTGCTTTTTATTGGGCTAAAGTCCCTATTATATCTGTATTCGAGTGATCAATTTTGACCTCAAATCCATTGGTGGTGGGGGGAAGAGAGAACTAATTTGCATGTTTCTTACAATTAATATGATTTGTTAACTTTGAAATGGTATGCTTCTACCATATCTGTTCTCTATGTTTACGGTTTCATTTCTTGAGCACCGGTGCTGCTATTCATGGGCAAGTTGATACTCTCAGGCTACTGAAGTGAAAGAATTGGTACACGAGTAGTAGCTATCTCAACCTTGGATGTGTACTGCTATATGAAAGCCTTCACTATTGTATTGTCAAAGGGTGCTGCCTTCCATTCACAATGACGATATTATCGGTGTCATATTTTGGGAGTTCTTTCCATGTGTCACTTATCAAACTCAACTACTGCTTTTGTGAAGCGTGCACCCTTTTCCTTTATCTTTTCAACAGGGGACACGAATTAATCACTTTAAACCGAAAAACCAAAAGTAAAACTTTGGAGTTCCTGAAATTGTGGCTAATAATGCTTTTTTCAGTTGAGACTTTTGTGCCTGTTTGGATTACATAGTAAAAGAATTGATAATAAAAATATTTAAAATTTGAGTATGATTGAAAATTGTGAAGTAAAATGACTTTTTAAAGTTAAATTGTGAAAGATATTTTAAAACATTATTGGTTGGACATTGTTTGAATAATGGTTTTATATTAAATTATGACTGTATTTGTATAAGGTCACACTAAATCGAACATTTGAGTTGCTTTTGCATTTGGAGCAGATATTCGCGGAACTATACCAACGTGATTGTCGTAAGACGGTACCAAACACGTTGATATTGTCTTCAAGGAGTGTTTGAAGTTCAAAGATGGTTTTGATGGGTTCAAAGTTCAAAGTTCAAACACTGAAGCAAACATGCACTATATTGATATTATCATCCCTGCCTTATAAAGCGAGATTAAGGATGATGGGGGCAGGCAGCAGAACCTGATCAAACAAAACGTTTGTTGGAAACAGCTGCCCCTCGGTTACGGCCACACCGTTAAGACTTAAAAGTATCAATGAGCCTGTCTTCCACAGGTACCTTCAAAAGTCTAGTTGCAGAGACTTGCCAAACATTCACAGATTCACTAAGCCTTTTTTCAGATATTTGGAGGATAAGTCATTTTGGATCACTAGATATGGATTGGATTGAGCTGAGTGACCGAGGCTTGCCTTTTCAATTTAGGGTGGAGTTTATGATCAACCGCAAAAGTTGGATAGAAAATAAATCCTGAAGCTGACATTGACCTTTCAGCACACTGAACAAGAATGCACCGAAAATATTGGACATTTTTAAGAAGATGGCACATGCTGCACCAGAAACATTAATTTTTTTGGTGCTCCATTGCTGTGTGATTTTTCCTTCTTAGGCCGTAAAAAACCATATATTTGAAAACAAAAATATCTTCAGGTCTATTATGTGAGTTGGGGAGAGTGTTTGGATTTATTTAATTATTTAAAATAAATATTTTTATATTTATAAAATTATTTTTTATAACTAATATATTTAAATTTTGTTAAAAAATTTTATTATATCTTTTTTTCAAATTTTAAAATTTTAATATTATTTTAAAAAGTTTATTATTTAATTTTAGATTATTTTAAAAAATTTAAGAGAATTTTTTTTTCTTTAATCAAATAAATTTTTTAATTTTTTAAATAATTTAATATATAAAAATAATATTTTTTAAAAATTTAAACATAAAATTTTTATCTTAAAATTATTTATAAATTAACATATTTAAATATAAATTAATTTTCTTAAAAATTAATTATACACATAAATAATTTGAACATAATTTTTTTACAACTAATTTAAAAATACACATTTTATTTGTTTTCTATCCTTAATTTAATTGGTTCGTGTCTTCTTCGCGCAAGTGGTTGGTATGCAATTATTGGTCGTGCTTTTGTGTGGAGGTGGATATTAATACAAAGGAGAGGGGGAACCGACATGTATAATTTGTATTGCTTCTCTGAACTTCGGTAAACCACAAAAGTTGCATTCCGAGTTCCTTTGGATAATAAAAAAGATTGGGGCATCAATATCATGTAAGGAAGTGATGCATAGATTAACTATTTGACTATTGGTTTCTGTAGCATATAATAAGTCTTTATTTGCTTGAATATAAAATAAAGTGTATGCTTATAATCAGGACAACGAAGAAATGCAACTTGATGGATAGGATACAATATTAAAAATAAATGACAAAAATTAGTAATGTTTTGAATTGTTCATCTTTGTATAATGTACATATTTTAGTATGTACACCACGGACTGTGTTTTTTTTTGACAGAAAAAGGCTTATATCATTTCATTAAGAATAAAAGTTTCAATACAAGTATGAATCAAATCAAAGATGTGGTGACTAGCAAATAATCTAGATGCCCTAATAAGAGTATGAGCAGCATGATGTCTGTGTTACTACTACGAAAATCATATTATTATTATATGTAACATGCTTTATCATTCAATACTATCTGATTTAGATAATTAAAAGGAGGTTACATAATTTGTTTGAAAAATATAACAAACAATGTTTTTCAATAATCATAGGATAGGATTAAAAAAAAAAGGTTAACCTTAAAGGCTTAAACTGATGATCATGTTCTTTTATGAAAAAATTGAATCCCAATTGGGAAAGAAGGAGAGAAGCTCTGGCATTCTTTTTCTATTTCTTTTTCATATCCACATATAATTTCATTTTCAGGGCAGTGATTCATGAAGACGCGTTACTTAATCAGGTGTGCCTCAATAAACAAAACGTGTTATGGACAGCGCATGCAAACTTGTCTTGTCTCCTTGTTTTGTTTGTTCTACAGTGACGAAACTGACGAAACCAGTAAAACACTGTTTACATAGTATATATATAACTCACCACACAACGCCGAGTACAAACGGAGAAAAGGGTGGCCACAAAACAGAAAAAAAGAAGCTACTTTTTATCCATTCACTCCTTTAACGCTGCTAAAATCCGTGACCCATTTCAGATTCCTTTGGCAATCACATTCCAGAACCTTCATTTCTTACCCCTTCTGATCGTGGCGAGGCTTTTCAGAATGGTAGGTGATTCTCACTCTCAAAAGTTTACTTTTTTTTTTTCTCTGATTTCATTTGGGGTATTGTTGTTGATTAGAAAGAAAGGGAATTTTGATCTGGGTTACAAATTAGATATATTGATATTATGAGTGGAATTCAGGTGGTAGCTGCAGGTTCTAATGTAGCTAAGTTCAATTGGAGAAGAGGGAATGGTTCTGCTCATGATGTTATCAGCGGTGATAACAGTGATGGAGAACTTTCGAGGATTAGTAGTGGGTGTTTTTCATCGATGGTTGAGGTGGACAGAGACCATTCCTGTGTTTCATTCACCACTTTCAATATCTTGGCTCCTATTTACAAACGGGTTGACCCACAGGTCTTGTGCTCTCTTTTTCCCCCAATAGTTTTACATTCCTGCAATTCCTGTCATGTGGAGAATTATGTCTCAAATTGTGTGTTTTGGAGGGCTTCACTGAATTTGTTGTTTTTCTTTCTCGTGGGTTTTGTTTTAAACAGAACCAGGGCCTCCGAGAAAGCGATTTCAGATCATTCTGGTTGGCTAGGAACCAAAGGATTCTGGATTGGTTGCTTTGTGAATCATCTTCCATAATGTGCCTACAGGTAGCAATTTCTCTCTTTTCTCTTTGGTGGTGGGCAGAGGGCATTGTCTCGTGTGAATATATATATATATATATAGTAGTAATAGACCAATCTACATGGATCACTGTTTTTCCCCACCAGCTCTCACTCACTCTATATTCTTCTGATGTTTGTTTCATTCACGTGTAGGAATTTTGGGTTGGAAATGAAGAACTCGTTCACATGTATGAGGAGAGACTTGGGGATGCTGGCTACCGTCTCTTCAAGCTTGCTCGGACCAACAACCGTGGAGATGGTGAGTGTGTGCTTTTCTTGTCAAAGTGAATTCTCATAAGTATTGGATTTAACACCTCATGCCAACTCTAATATAATTTTATCAGATTCATGAATAGTGTTGCGTTAATTTCTTGTTAGTTGTCTTGGTTGGCCAACTTAAACCCAAAGCTGGGCATTCTACAGCTCAAACACTCGAGTTATATGCAGTGTAGCCCTGGCTGTCCACATTATTGTGGTCTAGTGGGGACTTCATTTGCATAAGGATAATTCATACTTCTATGGAGAAATAGATCCTTTCAAAGGTTGAACTCCCATCGGTTAAATTGTTTTCTCAC
The DNA here is from genome assembly GCA_023212625.1 of Styphnolobium japonicum. Taxonomy (NCBI): domain Eukaryota; kingdom Viridiplantae; phylum Streptophyta; class Magnoliopsida; order Fabales; family Fabaceae; genus Styphnolobium; species Styphnolobium japonicum. The sequence continues at coordinate 2,326,728 of JALBWW010000007.1, read as the reverse complement.
AGCACAACTCCATAAAATGTTACTGGTTAAATCAATCTGTAAGATTACGTTATAATCTCTTTAAAACACCATTTTTAATGTAAAAAAGAAAATGTTTATTCAAAACTAGTTCTGAAAAATTAGAGTTATTATAAGAGGTTTGTGAAAATAGCAATTATCCTCCAACTCACTTAAATATTTGGATTGCCAACTGAAATACTTAATTGCTTACTAGTGGTTAGTACCAATGCTCCATGTGTTTCAGGGGTTTTTGTCATAATTTAAAATCTAAGCTTCTCCATGTAAATTCGTTGCTCTAACTCAGAAGCTCATATTTATGATGCAGGTCTGCTGACTGCTATACATAAAGAATATTTAAGTGTTGTGAATTATCGAGAGTTGCTTTTTAATGATTTTGGAGATCGTGTTGCTCAGTTGTTACATGTTCAGTCAGTTGCTCCGTTTTTACAAAACCGAAAGGGCAGTTTTCACCAAGAGTTTCTGATTGTGAACACCCATTTGTTATTTCCTCATGATTCAAGTCTGTCTATAGTGAGATTGCATCAGGTATGTGAATCCCCAGCAATATAAACTTTTTTCTTCTTATTCATTTATGGGTTTTGTAGCCAGCTTGCTTTCAGTCCTAAACCTTGGCTTTCATTTGCCTCCTTGTAGGTTTATCAAATATTGCAATATGTGGAATTGTATCAGAGAGAAAACAGGCTCAAACCCATGCCTATTATACTCTGTGGGTGAGTTTATTGTTTGATTTTCCTGTGTTGGTATATCTTCTGGAATCAGATGTCCTTATATTGTGACCTTAATGTTCTATCTAATGTAGTGACTGGAATGGAAGCAAACGTGGGCATGTTTACAAGTTCCTTAGGTCACAGGGGTTTGTATCATCATATGATATTGCTAATCAATATACCGACAGTTATGCAGATGCCCACAAGGTCAATATCTCACGATTAGATAAAGTTCTAGTCATATATTTTTCCTAGTCTTAACTCTTAAATGCATAATGTTAACAGATTTTTGTTTTGCTCTGATTTTTTCTTTTATATTTTATTTTCCGATCAATCCAGCAGTGGGTTAGTCACCGCAATCATAGAGGAAATATCTGTGGTGTTGACTTCATTTGGCTTTGCAATCCTAACCAAGCACGTAAACCCTTGAAGACAAGTTGGGCTGAAGCTGTATTTAGTATACTAAAGGTGAGTACTCACCTAGTTTAATATAGTTTTAGTTGTCTTTGTATTTCTGTGTCTTTTTCACTTTTTAAAAGATGAAATATGCAACTGAGACATATAATAGGTGTAATAAATAGGTCCTATGGATGAGCTTTGCATAAAAGATGAAATATCCTACATCACTCATACTCGTTAACAAATTTTAGGTTATTGAAGTGGTCTTGTAAACTTGACATGCATGGATCACCCTAGTTGTATATAAAATGTTGACAGCCTGCTTCTGTTGTTGATTGGAGGATTTTACTGGCCAAAAGTTATTCCAAGTGTCTACATTTCTGCTTACGGGTAGCTTAGTGAAAATTGCTGATGGACTTGGAGCTTATTCAACTTATTTGAAACACCTAAAAACAATACATTACAGGGAGTTGCTATGATACTCTTATGGATATAGTATCCAGGATGAGTTGTCAAGCATTTATTGATTGTTAGTTTTACAATAAATGTTTAAAAGTCTTTTAAATATAGTCAGCAACTAATAATAATAAATGCTTGACAACTTATCCTGGTACTAAAAAAAATATAGGTACTAGAATAATCCCCTTACATTACATCCTTGTCCTTTTGATTTGTTATGGACCCTCGTAAAGCTCATTTTGTTGTAAAGAAGTAATGAGACTATATATGCATTACCCTTTTAGCTCTGCATCTGATGCTATTTCTTTTTTTCTTTTTTCGCATTTGGATTTCAGTACCAGTTACGAAAAGCTTCATTGTCTGAAGATGATGCATTTGCCTTTCTCAAGGGTGACAACTGTGCTGATTCAGTGACATATTTTAGTTTCTCTGAAGCACTCCGTCAGGTACTTTATAATCAGCTAACATATGATGATATATCATTCCAATTGGGACAGACTTACAATATCAGAAATGTTGCAGGTAAAGTTAATTGGTGTGCCTTATGGACTACGCTTCCAACAGTTGCAGGATCTATGGAATCAAGCAGATGTTGATGGAAATGGTGTCATTGACTTCGAAGAATTCAAGGTATATTTTATGTCTTCAGTTTTGGATGATTTTTTGTCATCATTGTATTTACATTTATCATGCCGAAATCTATGAATATGTGTGCACTTGCATGTGCCTAATGTAGTGTGCTTTTGACTATTGATTTTTTTGTGAAAAGATAAAATGCAATATTAGTTAAGTAATACCAATATCTAGCATACTCTGTCTGTTATTGAATAAAATGGTGATAATTGACTTTGCAGCAGAAGATTTGGAATGCTACATGCCCAGAGCATGTGTTGGAAAATTTCAATGGGCGTATGGAGGATGCTAATCCAGAGCACGAGCAGGAAGCCATTGGTTTTAAGGTGAAGAATGCAATGCTCTTCCCCCGTGAAGTGGAGAATGGATTGTGGCCAGCAGACTACTCTCTTTCTGATCATGCTCGGCTGACCGCTGTCTTTTCATCAGCAAGGATGCGATGTTCTGGGTCTCAAAACTGTGGCTAGCTACTTGATGGCAATATAGGCTTTATCAGATTTTTTTTTTTTTAATTTGTGGAAATATTTGTGTAGTCCACAGAAAATATTTCCCTTTACTCCTTTAGTCTGTCTTGTATATGCGTGTGTGGAGTCGAAGTTGTGCATATCTCTAGCCAATTTTGGTGAGCCCTGGCTAATTTTTTCTGGCAATAGGGGAACAGTCTAAAGATATTTACTATGTAAGATATTTTCTGGTCATTTATTAATTGTTAATTTTATAATAAGTGTTTAAAAGTCTATTAAATATAAATAATAACTAATGAATTTTTAATAAATCATTTCAAGCATTGGTATTCAGAAAAAAAAGAAGAAAAAAAACAGAAGGGGGTTAAGAGGGACTCGGTCTATAGACTCTGTACAGACACCAGACCCATTACCATAATTTTTTAATCAGCTCACATCTTATAGATGAGGTCATGGGCGCTTGTTGTAACAGTTGGAATTTAGCATGACCTAACAATCAACTTGTATCTTGAAAAGGAGCTCAAACTTTATAATCATCTGCTTATCTAATGACTACAAAGTCGGACAGAATGAGTTTGTGTCTCAGATCATGCAAATATTGTAGTGGGGAGCATAACAAACTACCAAAAGAAAGCAAAAGAAACATTAGAAATTGACTTAAAAGAGATTCTGTTTTTTGGTTGATGGAAAGGAGAAGGAATTGAGATGGTGGGCCAAGGACGGAACTTGGGGACCAAGAATCATAATAAACCGTAAAACCAAAATACTGCCTTTCTACATTTCATCTACAATCAGATTAATCACATAACCTGTGTTTTGCAAATGAATTAACCATTCTGCACCTGTGCAAAATAATAGTCTACTAGTGAATACCCCTGTTTTCTTTTCCCCTGAAATATCAAATCAGATGCTCTATAGATGGAATATTTTATGCAAACCCCATAATTGATATAGAGTCATTAGTCTAACTTGATAAAGACTCATAACAGCTTATGAGAATGAGAATGAGAAAATAACCATCCGTCCATTTCATAGACAGTGACCTGTGAGTTGTGAGGAAGAAGATTCTCGATTCTTACGCGGTAAAGACGTGGTACATGTACAAACACTTCATTGTGGCAAAACGCGGCTGGTCCTAAAACAATACCCAATCTACATCCATTCTAATGAACAGCAAAAGGCATCTTCCATGACTTGAAAACAAATTCTTTGGAGAGCAAGTCAAGTCATGCACTCAGGAAAAAAAAAAGTTAATCATTAACGAACTTATTTAACTAATTGACAATTAATTAGGCATATTAATCACTTACCATTAAATTGTATACCCACTCGTTCATTTGAAGGGGGAAAAAAACAAAACAAAACAAAACATCATCCTATTTTATTTTATTTTTCTACGATAACTTGCGAGGTAAGCCAAATAGGAGACCCTGATCAACTTCAAAGTCAGTCAATGCCTTCGATTCTTTGCATTACAAATTGAGAACTGAACCCACACACCAAACCAGAGCAAGCACTTCCTTCCTTCCTTCACTCTCTGCTTCATCACCTGCAAATTCTCTGCCTGCCTTGCCTCCCCATCATCTTTCTTTCTTTCTTTCTTTCTTTTCCTTTCTTATATGCAAATCATAGTTCAACAAAAGCAATGGGGAGCCCAGTTCCCATACTGGATTTCATGCCTGTAGGATTCAGATTCCGTCCAACAGATGAAGAGCTTGTGGACCACTACCTGAAGCACAAGTTGCAGGGTGATGACATCCTTGTTCAGATCATCCCTGACGTTGATGTTTGCAGGGTGGAGCCTTGGGACATACCAGGTAAACCCCTTCATGCAATAAAAAATTGTCCTTTTTCTACTCCAATGGCCTTTGATTATATTATTATTATTATTATTATTATTATTATTTCTTCTTCTTCTTCTTCAAATTGTGATTTCAGAGCTTTCGGTGATAAAGTCCGATGACCCAGAATGGTTTTTCTTCAGTCGTCGCGATTACAAGTATTCAAACAGTACCAGGTTTAACAGAACAACCAAGCGTGGCTTCTGGAAAGCCACTGGAAAAGACCGTGCAATCAAGACTAGGGGCACCGCCAAAGTCATTGGAACCAAGAAGACACTGGTTTTCTATGAAGGTCGTGTTTCTCGTGGTGTCAAGACCGACTGGGTTATTCATGAATATCATGCAGTTTCCTTTGATGTTAGCCAGGTTGGTTTTTTGTCCCCCTTGCTTTGTTCAAAAATCAAAATAAAAAAAATAAAATTAAGCTTTAACACTGATTGGCATTGTACCTGTTTGGAAATCATCTTTTTACTTCAATTTTTGTCAGTAGAAATTATTAGAACATGAATTTATTAAAGGGTTTCAAAGAGAATAATTCTGATATTTCTTTCATTTACAGAATGCAGAAATATATACATCCTCGTTCCTAGAGTTTCTCCTTGATAATAGGAGATTTTAAAATAAAATAAGAATTACAGCTATACAAATCATTTAATACCAACAATATTTCTACCTACAGCTAACAACATTTGACTTATTTCTATCTACAGCTAACAACATTTGACTTATTTCAACACCCCCCTTCAAGTTGGTGCATGGATATCACACATTCCCAACTTGAATAGAGATTCATTAAACACTCTGCTTGTTACTCCTTTAGTGAGAATATCAGCTAACTGCTGTTCAGATCTTACAAAAGGAAAGGCAATTGTTCCTGCTTCAAGCTTCTCCTTGATGAAATGTCTATCAATTTCAACATGTTTTGTTCGGTCATGTTGAACAGGATTATGAGCAATCTCTATAGCTGACGTATTGTCACAATACAATCTCATAGCCTCTTTTGGTTCAAAACCCAAGTCTGATAATACATTTTTCACCCATAATAGCTCACACACTCCAAGTGCCATACCTCTAAACTCTGCTTCAGCACTTGATCTAGCTACTACTGCCTGTTTTTTACTCCTCCAAGTTACAAGATTCCCTCCTACAAAGGTAAAGTATCCAGAGGTGGATCTTCTATCATTTGCTGAACCTGCCCAATCGGCATCGGTGTAGCCTTCTACCCTCAAATGACCATGGTTTGAAAATAGTATTCCTTTACCTGGAGTGGATTTCAAATATCTCAATATCCGCTCTACAGCATCCATGTGAGGCTTACGTGGGTCATGCATAAATTGACTCACAACATTCACTGCATAAGTGATGTCTGGTCGTGTATGAGAGAGATAAATTAGCTTCCCCACTAACCTTTGGTACCTCCCTTTGTCTGTGCCAGTTGAGTTTAGGCACTGAAAGAGCTTATGGTTCTGTTCAATGGGAGTGTCCAATGGTTTACACCCAAGCATCCCAGTTTCAGATAGCAAATCAAGGATATATTTCCGTTGGGACAAGAAAATACCATGTTTTGATCTGGCCACTTCAATACCAAGAAAATATTTAAGATTTCCAAGTTGTTTCATCTCAAATTCAAAGGCAAGATGTTGTTGTAGATTCAAAATCTCATCACGATCATTTCCTGTCACTACCATATCATCAACATAGATAATCAAGGCTGTTATTTTTCCTTGTTTTTTCTTCAAAAATAAGGTGTGATCGTGAGTTACTTTGATTATAACCAAAGGCCTTCATAGACTTAGTGAACCTACTCAAACCATGCTCTTGGGGATTGTTTTAATCCATACAGAGCTTTGTTTAATTTGCATACCTTCATTGTATCTGATTTTGACATACCCGGTGGAAGATCCATATATACCTCTTCTAATAAGTCTCCATGCAAGAAAGCATTTTTGACATCAAACTGAAGAAGAGGCCAATTTTTGGTTTGTCTAATGACAAAAGTATTCTCACAGTGTTGAGTTTGGCCACCGGTGCAAATGTCTCTTGATAATCTACGCCATAAGACTGAGTGTATCCTTTGGCCACTAGTCGTGCTTTATACCTTTCAATCGCTCCATCTGCTTTATGCTTAATTGTAAAAACCCATCTGCATCCCACAGTTTTCTTTCCTATTGGTAAAGGCACAAGATCCCAGGTGTTGTTTTTTTTAAGAGCTGCCATCTCCTCATCCATGGCTTCGGTCCATCTAGGATCTGTCAAAGCTTCCTGTACATTACTAGGAATAGAGATTGAGGATAATTGAAAGATATAAGATGCATATGACTGGGATAACTTGTGAGATGACACATAATTACTAATAGGATATTTCACTTTGATCGAGGTCCGGTTCATATCTCGATTGGAGGTTGACCACGGTTAAAGCGGGGTGGAAGATGATATTGGACATTAGGTGACTCAGTGTTAGGTGTGTTAGTGGTTTCATGCAAACAAGGATCAACATCAGACTCAAAAGTAGGATCAACAAAAGTAGAGTCAAGAGGTACCTCTGAAAAATCATGTTGAACCCGTGGAGAAGATTGGGCCAGTGGGTTATGCTCAGAAGACAATGTATTATCTAGATGTGAAGTATCCATATTGAAGACTCGCGACTTCCCGTAGGAGTGATCATCACAAGATAATTTTATACTCGAGATCTCAAACATCCCAACATCATTATGCTGCACTTCACTTGCATTCCCCCCCTGAAGTGTAGAATTAGTATGATAAAAAAATTCATGTTCATGAAATGTGACATCCATAGAGATGTAAAATTTTTTTGATGATGGGTGGTAAGCACGATAGCCTTTTTGGGTTGAACCATACCCCCACAAAGACACATTTAATAGTGCTCTTCAAACTTTGTACGTTGATGTGGGTGTAGATGAACATATACAACACATCCAAAAACACGGAGGAGGTAAATGAACAATGGAAGGGAGAATGCAATGATCGAAAGCACATCTAGAGGTCTTCTAAAGTTAAGCACACTAGAAGGGGTTCGGTTAATCAAATAAACTGCAGAGCTCACAGCTTCACCCCATAAGTGAGATGGAACATCACCATCTATTAAAAGTGATCTAGTCACCTCTAAAATATGCCTGTTTTTCCTCTCAGCCACTCCATTTTGTTGGGGTGAATAAGGGCATGTAGTTTGATGCAGAATGCCATTAGAGTTCATGAACTCTATTAATTCTGTCTTAAAATATTCCCCTCCATTGTCTGATCTAATAACCTTTATAGACATGTTAAATTGTGTGACTACCATCTGATGGAAAAACCGAAGCACATCACATACATCACTTTTATGTTTAAGCAAATATACCCAGGTTACCCGAGTACAATCATCAACAAAACTAATAAACCATTTCATTCCATTATGTGTAGATTGTGGGGCAGGGCCCCAAACATCTGTGTGAATTAATGAAAAAGGAAAATCAGTTTTTGTATTGCTCAAGGGAAAAACAGCACGATGGCTCTTTGCCTTTACACAAGTTTCACAAAGAAAATCTGAAACATTGCATTTATGAAATAACGAAGGAAATAATCTTTTTAGATAACTAAAAGAGGGATGTCCCAATCGCCTATGCCATAACCAGATTTCTTTTTTGTTTTTATCTTGGATGTGTTCACTCGCAAGATGAGCCAATGCTTCTTTATGGGTTTGCTGAGAAACATCTTCCAGATAATACAGCCCTCCGCTTTGTTTACCACTGCCAATCTTCTCCTTGGTATGGATGTTCTGAAAAATAAAATGGGTAGGGAAGAACAAAGCAACACAAGTATGAGATTTAGTTAATTTACTGATCGAGAGAAGATTACAATTCAAAGTAGGAACAAATAAAACATCAGGTATTGATAAGGAAGGTGAAAGGGATACGATACCAACACCTTCAACAGGAGATGAAACTCCATTGGCATTAATAATGACAGTTTTAGAACCACCAGGGGAAAGGTGAGTAAATTTATGAGGATCACAAGTCATATGGTCAGTAGCACCTATATCAATTATCCAATCACTACTCCTAGTAACAACCGAAAGATTAAGGACAGAGTTAGATATACCTGACTTGGTCACAAATCCAACAGCAGTAACAGTATGACTTTTTAGATTTTCTGCCTTGTTATTGGAGGTAGTTCTGCCTTTTGGATGCCAATCTGGATAGCCATGAAGTTTAAAGCATGTCTCAATCACATGATTATCCCCATTACAATGGGTACACTTGCGAACTCCCTTCTTGGAAGGCTTCTTGACAGCAAAGGCAGTCCCTTCAGTAGACACACCACCAAGCATAGCCTCTTGACGATTTGCCTCAGCACAGACAATTGCATAAACTGCTTGAACATTTTGAAGAGGACTGGTAGCAAGGATACGCCAACGGACTCCATCTAAATGTGAATCCAGACCAGCCAAAAAAACATAAACCCGTTGAGAATTAACCATTTTTGTAAATTTCTCAACATCTTTAGTGCACTCCATGGTACAATCTGTAATAGCATCATACTCCTGCCATAGCCTCTGTAATTTGCCAAAGTATGTAATCACAGAGCCTCCATTTTGATGAGTAGAAATTACCTCACGATACAATTGATATGCTCTTGATGCATCTTGGTTTACTGAGTATGTCTCCTTGACAGTTTCCCAAATTTCTTTTGCAGTAGCCAAGCGAATGAAGAGGGATCTGATGTCTTTGGTCATAGAGTCCAAAAGCCATGACTTGACCAAACAGTTTTCATCTTCCCATGCTTCATATTCGTCAGATTTCTTGTCTTTTGGTGCAGCTTTTGTTCCAGAAATATACCCCCAACGTTTTCTGCCTCTGATTTTGTTCTGCGCATTTAACGACCACTCAACATAGTTGGTGCCGTCAAGCCGTTCAGGAGTAAGTGCTGAGGAGAGTTCCTGCATATGGACAGCAGGCGTAGCCCCAGAGTCAAGTTGCTCCAATTTATCCTTATCGGAAGAAGCCATCAGAAATCACTCAAAGAAACCAAAGCACAACCGATTCCTATGCTGTAGAGGAAATCGGGTTTAGCTCTGATACCATATTAAAGGGTTTCAAAGAGAATAATTCTGATATTTCTTTCATTTACAGAATGCAGAAATATATACATCCTCGTTCCTAGAGTTTCTCCTTGATAATAGGAGATTTTAAAATAAAATAAGAATTACAGCTATACAAATCATTTAATACCAACAATATTTCTACCTACAGCTAACAACATTTGACTTATTTCTATCTACAGCTAACAACATTTGACTTATTTCAACAGAATTCTGCAGGATTTGATGTTTCCTTAGATATATGACTGGTTTTTCTGACATTTGAAGGTTATTGGCCACATTACTGGAATCCCATGTACAATTTGTGTGTCATACTCTATTCATGACCCAATAAATTCATCATTAATTTTCATCAAATACTGTGAATTTCTGCTATATAACTCTTTTGAGATGAAGTTTTCGTTGAACTGCATTCATAATATTGCTGCATGCCCATACCAAGCCATTCTTTGCCAGTTTTTTCTGTCATTAGAACTGTTCAAGCATCAAGTTTCTGACTTCGAAGCATTAGCAAGATTTTTCTTAGCTTTTTCTTTGTACTAATTGTATCAAATCAATGTTGATTATCCTCCAAATTTGGCAGAGGACCTTTGTTTTATGCCGCTTAATGAAGAAAGCTGAGAAAAAAGCTGAAGGGGGAACTGATGCATTGATCTGTGATGAAGGGGAGCCCAGTAGCCACATGGCTTCTGACTATGAAAATCAAGCAACAGCAGAAATAATTCCAAATGTAAGCATATTGAGAACTAATTCTTGATTTACACTTTGACATGTGAAACATACTGAGAACTGATACTTGTTTTATATTTGTTTCAGGTGTATACTTTGCCAGAAGTGAATCTGGAATACGACTTCCCCTCAATACAACCGTCTCCAATTGGAATTGAGAAGGAAGCATCTTTCCCAAACTCCCCATTTCCCAATGCCTCTTTTAGAAATGAAAACAGCACTATGCAGTTTCCATTTGAAACTACTGAAAATGCTGACGAATTCTTGAATTCAATTTTAGCTGATGAGGATATTTTTATCAGTGAAGAAACAAGTCATGCTTTTGTCAATGGTTCCACCCACTCAGGGTCATTGAGAAGGGTATACTACGAAAGCAGTGATACAGATGCTGAAGTAGTCTCTGGACGGGTAAAGATATATTCTCCAAGTGATAATGGAGAGTGTATCTCCATTTGCTCATGAACTGTTCGTTGGTTATGTAGGTTATGATCACTGTGTGCATTCTAGTAATGTAAAATTTGCCACAGTAGTAATAGTATGATGTTTAGTGATTTTCTCTTATAGATTCTGAAAAGATACTCGAGTAAAATGTCTGGTTTGAGTCGGTTCTGATGTTTATTTGTTGTGACTTATGACCGAGGCATGCCACATTACTGGCACTTTAAGGCATGCTTGGGTGAAGGGAAAAGTGGGGAAAGGGAAGGGAATGAAGAGAAAGCTTTCTATTTCCATTCCCTTTTTTACTCTCCCTTCCCCAAAATGGAGTCTAAGCTATATGATGCATGGATACTCCAAAATTAGTGATGTATTTGTATGGTATTTGTATACAATACTGATACACATATAATACTGTATTTTTGTCATATCTCTTTTTTTATTCGAATACCTACTCCTTCAAAGTACTATTGCTTGAAAATTTTGGGATACGGATTCAAGCCTTGTTGTCATCGGTTTACTTCCTCAAAACATATTGTCACTCTTGCAATCTTGTCATCTTCAAAATCATAGTAAATCCCTTAAAACATATTGTCACTCTTGCAATCTTGTCATCCTCAAAATCATATTAAATTGGTGAGGGATTTCACCAATTTTAAAATTTATTTTTTTACATTTATAAATATAAATTTATTTTATTCAATATGTATTGTCGTACCCGTATTCTAATTTTTTTTAAAACTGACGTATATTTCATGTCGTATCGGATACTCATAAATGTACCCATGCAACAGAGTCTAAGTCTTCAGAATTACTATTTTTTCTTGGGTTCATGGTCTTTTTGGTTCTGGGCACTTGAGGAATTAACTTCATCTGTTTATTTTCTTCTGAAATTATTACAGTATGGCAATATTCTGGATACTTCAACAGTGTGTAATGAACATGCTAGTTCAAGGGAATACCGTGTATTGAATATGGTTAAATCATCATCTGGTGCTGTCCATGGTGGCACTCGTCCTCTGTCTTCTAACCATGAAGCAAACAGGGAGAAAAAGGACCTCGTCTTTCGAGATGATTTCTGGGGAGTGGAGGCATCCTCTTGTGACTCAACTGCAGATAAAACTTTGGAGATCAATGGTATTGAAATTTCTAGCTCTCCTTCCACTCTAAGGAGATGTCAAACTCAATATCATCCAAGGTCAGACAACTTCGTCTCACAAAGAGCTGCAGCAAGAAGATCTCAATCACAGAGGAAGGTTTCAAGCAAAGCAGAATCCCATCTTGAGGTGAGAAAACCAAGCTGCTGCACTAGAAAAATGGAGAAGCCTATCTTGACCGAGTGAACAGATGCTTCATTTGAAGCAAATTTAATTTTAACATGCCTTTGATAATACCATGCTCCATATGATTTATTCTGCAGGCTAAGAAGGAATTTCCCATTGTGGAATCAGAAAAAGATCTGAGAAAAGCTCAAAATACTAGTTCAAGAAAGAATTTAGAAACCAGGAGCAATCAATCCTCTGATGTCAATGGAAAGGGTTCTTTCATCTGCCTGGAGACGACTTCATTAAGCCAAAGCCTATTTCCACGCTCGGTATATCTTGTCAATGTAATTATAGGGATTTCCTTGTTTATAGTCATTATTTGGGAAATGTTATCATGTTATAAGTTCTGTTAGTGCATGGGAAGGGGGAAGTGAGGGGTACCATGGTTTCTTTTCACGTAGTGCTGCTACTGGGCAAACTTTGTTTTAGGAATTTCATCATTATAAGATAGGTAAGGTGAATTTCTCATGGATTTTACACTGATGCAAGCTTACTGCATCTTTCTTGTCATAATGAAATTTCTGCCCACCATTAGTAGCTTTTTTCATAGTCATTAATTATGCAACTGCAATCCTGATACCCTGTGTAATTTAAATCTGTTATGATGTGAACCTTAAGGCTAAAAAAATTTGTTTTGTTTCCTGAAATTTGGAATATTCTATAAAGGTGAACTTTCTTATATGTAGCTAATATATTTGGTGGTTCTTGAAAGCAGTGTTGAGTCCTATAGACAGTGTAACTGAATAAGCCTATGGTGGCCTTTCCTGAAAATGTTTTGATGCTGTTCACAATTTGCTGGTATGTGTGTCAGGTCAATTGTTCAATACCTAGTCAGCTTCAGAAACTTATTTTCTTATCCAATAAAGAATTGTAAGTAAATGATCACAAAATGATTTAACATGAAAATTAGTTGGATTTCTAGTAAAAAGACAATCTTTTTCCGATAAAAATCTGCATGGCGAATTTATGAATGTGCCTAAGTAAAAATGTCATTTAGTAGAACTAGACCACAAGCATTATTCAAAAGAAGGAACTAGGAAGCACATATGGGAATTTAAGCCATTCAAAGCTTCATTTATTTAAAGAACAGTTTTAGATACAAAAGCCTGATACAATAAATCAAACCAGCTGAAGTAGGCTATACACACTATGCAGCAATAGAACTGTGCCTGGCAAAGTGTGAATGGCTTCAAATTTTCATAGGAACAGCCACATGAGGCTTTGTTAGATAGGGCCTCTATTTCATTTAACAATGCTCTCAAGAACCAAATTTATTAGCTGCATATTGGTAAGTTTATAGTCATAGAATAGTTGACAATTCAAGTAACAAAAGAGTTTAATTTAGCCATATGATCTATAACATAACAAATTTAAACTGCACATGGTATCAGGACTGCAATTGTGGAATTAATGACTATGGAAAAAGCTACTAACTGCAGCTTTAGAAATTTCATTATGATAGGAAAGATGCAGTAAGTTGCATCATTGTGAGGCCCTGTGAATTTTGCCTTATGTATCTCATCATGATGAAATTCTTGAAACAGAAAAGGTCCAGAAGCAGCTCTTCTCAGATGAAGAGAATCCGCTACCCCCCTCCCCTCTCTTCTCACAGGAACATAACTTTCAACATTATAAGCTTCCCAAATACTGACTATAAACAAAGAAAATGGTGACAATTGGCATTGCTGCAGAAGATTTGGAATACTGACTGTCTAGAGCCTGTGTTGAAAATCTCAATGGCTGTATGGAGGACACTAATTTGGAGTGTGAGCAGGAAGCTTTCAGTTTTAAGGTGAAGAATACAGTGCTCTTCCCCCAGTGACTGGGTAAGGGATTGTGGTGAGAAAACTACTTTCTTTTTAATCATGCTCTATTGAACATTGTTTTTTCAGCAGCAGAAAACTGTAGCTAGCTACCTGATGACGCTATAGGCCTTATGAGAAATATTTAAATTTATGGAAAATATATGTACAGCCCATAACAGCATCCCTTTTAGGATGCCATTTGTATTTTGTATATGGAATCAACTTTGTGCAGATATTCTATGGTCAATATTGGTGAGCCCTGGCCAATTTTTCAGCCAAGGGGAGATCCTTGTATACAAATTTGAGTTGTAATAAGAAATGCTTAACCAGAAACTAGAAATCAAAATTTTCTGTTTAATATTTCCTTTCAACGTGCGATTTTAATAGGCCATGCATACACGTCTTATCTACTTTGACATGAAGGAGAAGGGACAAAGCCATTTACTTTGATTTCAAATCCCTGCTCCCATTTCAACCACCTAAAATAAAATTAGAAAATGAAGAGTGAATCAGTCTATACACACACATATCATCGTTACTGCCTTAATATATTTTGTCTTTTTTCTTTTTGGTTGAATGGGTTCGCTCAATCTTTCTTATGGATGCTTGTAACAATTGGAAGTAGGCATAGCCCTATCAATACCAGTCAGTAAGTATCTAAATAGGAACTCAGATTTTATAATCGTGCTTATCCATTGACAGAAGGAGTTTCCGTCTTTTCCGGGGAGGGACAGAACCTGGTGGGGAACATAACAAACCACCGTTAAGAAAAGCACCAGAAATTGACTCAAAGATTCGATTTCTTGTTAGAAGTAATTGGAAAGGACAATGACTTGAGATGGTGGGGACAACAAAGAAACTTGGTTAGCAAGTCTTACTGTTTCATAAACTCATATTAGGAAGTCACATTATTGACCGGGGAAAGTCTAAACACACATATAACCCTCAATCTTATATAGCGCGCACACATATATCTAACCTTAATATTAACCGTTGGATTTTTGCGGTGTAACGAGTGATGCAGTGACTATGACATTTTTTGGTCTACTTTTTTGTTTAATTGCACAGAATTCTTCAATTTTGAAAGAAAAGGATTTTTTACGTCATCTTTTTTTTCTTTTATATATTCACTTTTTTTGTATAAAAATTGTTGTCTTACCTCGTTCCACTACATATGAACTAATGGTGTGTAAAACAAAAATAATATGCAGATATCAGTATTCTCTTTGCAAAATACCATGATGGATTAGTATTCAAAATACCGTATTCTACAAGATATTCTGTTTTCTTTGCCCTGAAATTTCTACAAATCTAGATCACGTACTATGTAATTCGTCATCTTTGGAATTTTGGAAGCCGCTCCACGTAGAGCATGTTGGGAAAAGCATTTTTTTTTAAATAATTTTTTTAATAAAAAATTATTTTATCTAAAATTTATTTCGTTTGTTTAAAGTGTGTAAAATTAATTATAAGTTATGATTTTTTTTTTAAACTAAAAACATCTTTTTTTAAAAAAGTTTGTATTTGGACTTTTTAATTATATAATTATAAATTATTTTAAAAGTTTTAATAGATAAATATTCTTCTGCCCTCAACTAAATAAATATTTTAATCATTTCATATCTTTTTTAGTAATTTAATACATAAAATCTATTCACACGTCCAAGTATAAATTAGTTTTCTTATAATTGATTTTTAACATAATTTTTTTCACAGCTAATCCAAACACACACCTAATTTATCTATGATAATCATAAATCTATCTTCACTAAATGTGTGTTTGGATTAAATTTTACAAATTTAATTTTAAATAAACTTGATTTTGTAAACATGATTTTAGTCATAAGTAAGTTTGAGTAAAGTGACTTATGTTTGAAAATTTTATTTGAAAATTAATTTTGTTACATGAATATTATTTGGATAATGTTGATAAAAATTAATTTTAGATGTGAAATTACCAAAAAAGGTATGAGTTATTTTGAATTAGATTATTAATAAATTGATGTTAAAAAAGTTGATTATAAATAAATTGATGGCAAAAAAAATTCTTTTAAAAGTTGAGTTTACATGGAATATTGTAAAATAAAATCACTTTGAGTATAACTATAATAATATTTTTAAAAATTATTAAGTTATATTTATTTAAATATTATTAAAATAATAATATAATATTAAATTATAAAGATATTTTTGTCAATACACATTCAAACATATAAAATATTACTTTTGCCTAAATAATGTTGGAATAAAAATTACATTCACTTTTTTAATTAAAATTTCTCCAAAAGAAAAAATCTTAAAAATTTATTTATAAAGTACAAATAAAAATTTGTTTAACCCAAACACACCTTAAGACATGAAAATACAATAGATGAATAGTCATTCGATGAAAAATCATATCATATAAATATTCTATTTTAAAATATTATATTTCATTTATTTATTATCAAAAAAAAAATAAGTATATAAATCCAATCACTAGGATTAGTAACTAATAATAACAAGCGAGAGGGTATTAAAAAAAAATGATTCTTTTTCGTGAGAGCCTAGAGTATTATTTCACTATATATGTCACTATATGTGCTGGAACTCTTTTTTCAATTCTATTATTCTTTTTTTTTTATTTATATTTTTTTATATTATTCTATATTATATTATTCTTATATATTATGTATTTATTATTATTATAAAAAATTTATTATTATTATAGAAAAAAGATTCTAATAGTCCAAGACTGCAAATAGCAAAAGCTTCAAAAATACCAAGCAGTCCACTTTCATGGGTCAGAATAGTGACGAATGATGAGCAAAAAGTTCAAGTGAAGATTTTTTCATCTGAATAAGGAAGAAGGATTTTTAATATAAATTTTTACATGTGAAATTTTTATATAATAATGACATACAAAAAGAGAAATAAATACATAAGACTTGTACAAGGAGAGTCACAGCTTTACATATGACTTTACAATCCTTATCATACATGATACGTACATTGTTGTCCATTTATGCAAAATTAATGAGTATCCAAATCTCATTCACTTACGTGGAAATTTAGTGTCAGTACAAACACGGTTTAGATTGTGGGATCCACTTCACTACGTGTCAAAACATGGCCAGTCACAAACATACTCTACTTCTAAGTTAAGCAGCCATAGTAAGTCAGTCAATGCCTTCTTTTGGTGGTGCAGTACTAATTTTAGGACTCAGTCCAAACCAAAGATCCATCACCAAACCAGAGGAAGGAAGCAGCTCTTTCACTTCACTCTCTTCAGTTCAGCTGCTTCATCCTCTTCCAGTTCTCTGCAAGCCCTTTGCTTTTCTCTCCTTCTTTTATATGTGCAAACAAACTACACTTCAATAAGCAATAGGGAGCCCAGCATCAATGGGAGAAACAGTGCCTGTGGGATACAGATTCCATCCAACAGATGAAGAGCTTGTGGGTCACTATCTGAAGCACAAGTTGCTGGGTAATCATTCCAGGGTGCAGAATACAATCGCTGAGGTTGATGTTTGCCAGCATGAGCCTTGGGACTTACCAGGTGTAGCCCCTCACTGAGTAAAATACTTCTCTCTCTCTCTCTCTCTCTCTCTCTCTTTAATACTTCAATGTTCTTATTAAATGGTGGCTTATTTATTTATTGTTTCTGCTCTTCCTTAAATTGTGATGTTAGCGTTTTCCAAGGTAAAATCAGATGACCGAGAATGGTTTTTCTTCAGTCCTCGAGGTTTGAAGTACACAAACAGTAAAAGGTCTAACAGGGCAACCAACGCTGGCTACTGGAAGGTGACTGGTAAATACCGTAACATCAAAACCCGAGGCACCAACAATGTAATTGGCACAAAGAAGACTGTGGTTTTCTACAAGGGTCGTGTTCCTCATGGTGTCAAGACCAATTGGGTTATTCACGAATATCATGCGGATACATTTCCTGATGACAAGGTAGGGGTTATGATGTTAGTATGTACTATATTTATAGGAAATGAGCTTTGACACTTTGTTCATACTTACTTGATTCACATTGATTCTCTTTGGAATTCATCTTGGTATTTACTTTTTGCCACTATAAAGGATTATAACTTGAATTCGGTGGGTGTTGAAATTTCCTTAGATGTTAACTGGTGGTCATTTTGACAATAGAAAGTTACTGGCTAGGCTATGTTACTGAAATTTCATGAACAATGCTGTTTTATAGTCACTTTATGACCCAATTTTCTTAAATTGCATTGTTTAGAACTTTAGTGAGAAGATTCATCACTAATTTCCATGAGAGACTGCCATTTCTGCTGTTTTACTTATCTAAGATGAAGTTTCTGTCAAAATGAAAGTTTAATATTGCTCATGCATGCTTCCAAGTCTTTCTTTAGAAGTTTTCTGTTTTGAAGTGTGGAGTTGGTTTGTCTTATATAGCAAAATGGAGAAATCTGTAATAAATCAATGCTGATCATTCCTTTTTATTTTGCAGAGAAAATTTGTCTTGTGTCGCTTAATGGAGAAAGCTGAGAAAAATGCAGAAGGGGAAACTAATGCATTGATCCATGATGAAGGGGAGCCGAGTAGCCATATTACTGCTGCTGACTATGAAACCCAAGCAACAGCGGATAGAATTCCTGATGTGAGTAGGAAGCATCCTTGATGGGGCATATTGAGAACTTATTCTTAATTTATACTTTGCATAGTAAAACAAACTGATAACTGACACTTGGTTTATATTTGTTCCAGGTCTATACTTTGCCAGAAACAGAAATGAATCTGGAATCAATATTTCTAGTACCATCTCAAACAGAGGAAAATGACTTTCCCTCACTACAGCAGTCTCCAATTATTATTGAACAGGAACCATATTTCCAAGATTCCACATTTCCCAATGCCTATTTTGGGAGCGAAAACAGCATTATGCCGTTTCCATTTGAAACTACTGAAGAGGAAGACAATGTTGATTTCTTGAATTCAATTTTCGCTGACGAGGATGCTTTTATCAGCGAAGAAAGAACACATGCTTTCGTTAATGATTCCACCCCCTCACAGTCATTGAGAAGGGTGTATTATGAAAGCAGTGAAACAGATGCTGAACTAGTCTCTGCACGGGTAAAGATATAGGAAAATTCTTTCATCGGCACCATGCCTATAGGCACATAAGTCACAAGCATATGGTCACATGCTTGTGGGTGGTCTGCCTATAGGTTACTGTGCCGATGGAAGAAAGCTCATATAGAAAAATATATTCTCCAAATAATATTGGAACTTCTCTTGCCAGGTGTTTGGTGAGAGGACATTCTGATTTTCCAATTACTTATAAACCTATTTATAATTTATTTGAGTATGACATATACAAAAGATTTAAAACCCCATGTTGATTATGACATTGTAAACATGAGAATCTTGAATAATATATATATATATATATATTATAAATAGGTTTCTAAGTACTTGAGACTTAGATTTTCCACTTACCAAATGCCTCACGGATTAACTTCATCTATTTATTCTCTGTTGAAATTGTTACAGTATGGCAATATTCTGGACACTACTTCATCGGTGTGTAATGAACATGCTGGTTCAAGGGAATACCAGGTAATGAAAATGGTTAATGCATCACATGATTCTGTTCATGTTGTCCCTCCTCCACTATATTCTAAAAATGAAGTAAACCGAGAGAAAAAGGACAGTATCTTTGATGAGGATTTTTGGGGAGTGGACGCTTCTGGTGACTCGACTGCAGAAATACATTCTGTTTTCCTTATGGAGACTGTTAGCTCTCCTTCACCTCCGAGGGCTAGCTCTCCTTCACCTCCGAGAAGATGCAAAACTAAATATCATCCGAGATCACACAACCTTGTGTCACAGGGAGCTTCTGCAAGAAGATTTCAAACACAGAGAAAGGTTTCAAGCCAAGCAGTATCCCAACAAAAGGTGAGAAAGCCCAGCTGCTGCATTAGAAATATAGAGAAACCTGTTTTTACTGAGGAGACACATGCTTCATTTGAAGCAAATTTTAATTTTAGCATGTATTGATAAGCTTTTGTTCCATATGATGTATTCTGCAGCCGCAGAAGGAAACACACATACTAGAATCAGACAAAGATCAGAGGAAGGCTCAGGGTATCAGTTCAAGAAAGAATTTGAAAACCACAAGCGATGAATCATCTGGTGTCAATGGAAGGGGTTCTTTCATCTACCTGGAGACTCCTTCATTAAGCCAAAACCAAAGTCCAAGATCAGTATATCTTTTCAATGTAGTTATAGGATTTTCATTGTTGATAATCACTGTTTGGGATGTGTTATCACATGGGAAGTGCTGCTAGTGCAAAGGACTCATGGTTTCTTTCACCTGAGTAGTGCTGCGTCTTGGCATGGTTTTGATTTCATCAAGATACAATACACAAGGTGAAACAAAAGCGCGTCTTTCAATGATGCAAGCATACTGCATCTTTCTTATCATAATGAAATTTCTGTACCCACAGTTGGTATCTTTTGTCATGGTCATTTAACTCTGCAACTGTAGTCCATGTAATTAAACTTGTTATGTTATAAACCAGAATGTTGAATAAATGAATTCTGGAATATTCTATGACTGTAGACTTTCTTACATGTAGCTAATATATTTGTTTCTTCTTGAGAGCATTGTTGAGTGAAATAGGCAGATAAGCCACAGGTTTATAATTTAGAGCTATTCAACAGTTTGCCAGGCGCAGCCTTCTTTTTCTGTACTGCATTTTACCCCACTTCAGAGGGTTGTTTTTACTTTGAAATTTGAATAGTGTCCTCACAATTCTTGTAAGAATGAATTAAGCTCTGAATGGTTTATTTTGCCCGTCTGAGCTCCCAAAGTTTCTTCTTTGAAGCATGATTTTGTCTAGCTTTACTAATAGTGGTAATTTATAGACAGCAACAATAACAAAATCCTTTTTTCAAAAGGTGGGGTAAGATTAGAGCTGGGTATCGGACCAACCTGGCTTGGTTCGTTGCGGGTTTCTCCTTATGCAAGCTGGACCAGGTTGGCTCGTTTTAATAGCGAATTGGAAATATTCTCAACCCGAACTCGACCCGTCAAAGTTCGCCCTCTAACCCGCTAACCTTATTATTATTATTTTAATAATTTAAATTTAAAAAGTGTGTGTATAAGTGTAATATGAGACCATTAGTTGAGTTTTTTAAACTAATTTTTAAATTTTTACTTAGACATAGAGATTAGATAAGTTAAACATTTATATTAAGTTATTAATTGAGAGTATTTTTGTGAAAGAAAGTTATTGTTTTTGTTAAAAATAAATAAAAATGGGTCACGGGTCAACCCGGTCTAACTCACTTATCCTACGAGTTAAACGAACTGGGCCTTACCGATTTGGAATAGTCGCGGGTTGGGTATTAGGCTAGTCATAACCCTTTAAGAAAAAGGGTTAAACGGGTCAACCCGCGAGTCTCAACCAGTTTACCCAACTCTAGGTATGTTACATGGATTAAATGACATTTTTGTACTATGTGAAAAGCTATATTTTTTTGAAAGATCATTTATGTCAAGTTCTTTTTTATTAGTTTCACTTAAAGTTTTCTTTGGTCTTCCTTTACTTTTGTTGATTGGGCTATTTTTCATATGATTAACTTTTATTATTAAGGTTTTTATATATTAGTATTCTCCTCACATGATCAAGTCATCTTAGGCGAAATTCTATCATTTTTTTATCAATAGGTGCTACTTCAACTTTCTTTTAAATAAATTCATTTCTAATCTTATTTTTTCTTGTATGTCTGCTTATCCACCACAACATTCTCATCAATGCAACCCTCAACATATACTCTTTTTAGCATTTGTTTGCTCAACATTTTGATATTATAAAGCATCATTGATCTTATAACTGTTCGATAGATTTTTTCTTTGAACTTGAATGATAATTTGTGTAATTAGAGTAAAATTATTTTTACTCTTCTTATTAGGGCTTCTATATATTAGTATTCTCCTCACATGATCAAGTCACCTTAGGCGAGATTAGATCATCTTTTTATTAATAGGTGCTACTTCAACTTTCTTTCGAATAAATTCATTTCTAATCTTATTTTTTCTTGTATGTCTGTTTATCCACCACAACATTCTCATCAATGCAACCCTCAACTTATATTATTTTTAGCATTTGTTTGCTCATATTTGATATTATAAAGCATCATTGATCTTATAACTGTTCGATAGATTTTTTCTTTGAACTTGAATAATAATTTGTATAATTAGAGTAAAATTATTTTTAAATAAAATATATATATTTAAAAAATACAAGTATCACTATTATGAAAATGAAGTTACATTCAATAATATTTAGTAAAATTAATAAAATTATTTTTAAATAAAATATATATATATATTTAAAAAATACAAGTATCACTATTATGAAAATGAAGTTACATTCAATAATATTTAGTAAAATTAATAAAAAGCATAAAGTTACTATAAGATATTTGTTTAAATTAT
The DNA here is from genome assembly GCA_023212625.1 of Styphnolobium japonicum. NCBI lineage: Eukaryota > Viridiplantae > Streptophyta > Magnoliopsida > Fabales > Fabaceae > Styphnolobium > Styphnolobium japonicum. The sequence goes on along the minus strand of JALBWW010000007.1, from coordinate 2,304,354 downwards.
AAATGGGGTTAATATTATAAGTTCGCTTTGAAAAGAATAGAAGTACACCATTGGGGTGAGAGAGGCTCGAACTCTCGACCTCAGGATAACTCAAGAAGCTATGAGACCTACGCGCTAGCCAACTGCGCCACCACCCCGATCGATGTTATGATGTATTCTAATAAACTAATGTAAATAACCAGGAAGTTTTTTACTTGACAAGTGGCCTTATTTTGTATGTGATTTCCTTTTCTTTCTTTCCTCATACATTTCTGTTATCAATATCTGCAAAATTAGTCTCCTTGGCTTGTGTTAAATATACAGTAAAAAGAACAGTTAAAACTGGTAAACCATTTCAAAACAATATTTATAGTCATCACCAAAACAAAAAAGCCAAGTTCACTAGAAACTTTAGACCGACAATTACAACAACTATCTCAATGAGTCATTTTCCCACCCACAACTATCCTCTTAGGTGTCACAAGGAATTCAAAAGTGATTTCCATAAAAAATCTGTAATAAGACAAAGCACTATTAAAATTGCCAAATGGCACCAAAGTAATTACTTCGTAAGTACACGCAAAACGTAAATACACCCATGGCACATTGTACACACAACAGTTGGTCATTTTTGGTGACTTGGAGTTGGAACACACTTGTTCTTTTCAAGCTTTTACATGATTAAAATGACGTGTGCGTCACATTCGTAATTTCTATCCATTAAATCTTTAACATAATCAATGTATAATGTTCAATTGTTTCAAATTTTGCTAAATAATCGCTTATGGCATATCATATATTTTTTTAGTATTATTATCTATAAAAAAAAATTCAGAAATTCAAATCTTCCTATCATTACACTCTTATCTCTTCAAAGATTTTTAAATACTTTTATTCAAAAAACCGTGTTTCTAAAAATAAGAACCAACTAATGAGGTCGTGTAAATCTCACATGTTGATTTTGTAAAATATAAAATATACTGCTTTTGATAACGTTGAATGCTTTCCTCTTGACAAAATATGAAAGGTTGCACATTCGGTGCCACTCAGGTCATGTGGCATTGTATCAACATATTACTTGGAGGCAGGCGCGAGAAAGGTGTCAACTGACCTATGGGATTCATCACTCAATTTATCAGAAAATGAATGACCATTTAAGGGCTAAGCAGTACAAATGACTACTATAATCTTCGTGTGCATATAAGCAGGTAGCCTTAACAAGAATGCTAAGAAGCACATTAATAAAGCCTGAGTTTCAAATCAAATTTAAGAAGAAGAAAAAATGTCAAGGAGCATATATACAGTTCAGAAACACAATCTCGCCACTCAATTCTGATGCCAATACATTAGCATGACAAAAACAAAAAACAAATCATGCTGGCTTTAAAGACAATGAGGAGGGCATTGGACTCCAGCCTTGTATTAATTGCCCCAACAATCTGAGCCCCAGTACCCGAGTGACAAAAAGCTTTATAGCATATGCACTGAAGCAGGCCCAAACGCATCGACTCATAGTTGACTCAGTCATCACTGAATGACAAAAAAATGTTCATCAGTGTTCAACGGCAAGCATGGTTGTTATAATGAAAATACAACTAGCCATCCTAGAGACACAATTTTCCACAAGGGTGACAAAATGCAGCTAAGCAAATGTTAGCTTTTTTTTTTTTTTGGGTTAATTAAGCAAATGTGGCTTTGATCATTAGACATACATTCAGATCATAGACATAAGAAAAGAAATTACTGATTTGCACAATAAAGCTACATTTATACTACTTCACCATGCAAATCAACTGGAATAATAGTTGGATTGACAATCTAAATGATATAATCAAATCCCATGTTAGATGAAACACTCAAATAAAATTCCAAAGAAGAAAATGTCAATTTGAATTCTTAAATGATGTCTTCACATAATTTCATTTCCTTTTTATTCCCTTCACAAACTTAATTCTCTTATGAGACACCACTTGTAACTCACGAGCATACATTAATTTCATTACTACCACTGGTTATACATAGTTAACCACCTCAAACATAATGACTACACTCTGCATAGACAAGTCTTATTTCTTTTTATTATATTGATCGTCTGTCACATCTTCAGTTCAACTCTAATATCGTCTCATGCTAATTCTGGTCTACAGCAAGGACGTCTATTGTTTAAGGTTATCCGACAAATGAAATGCAGGTAAAAATATATATCTATATGACAAACGCAATAATAAATCATGCCATATTTTTAAATATCAAATGAATGAAAAGAAAAAAAAATGTTAGGCAAGGAAAGTAAGCATATAAGTAATTCAGAGGGAAGGGACCAGGCGTTTGACTAGGCTGCAATTCCTCTGTAAGGCACACTGTTCTGGTCCATCCCATTTTGGCTCCTTGGCTTTGGGCACATAGCCTTTGGTGTTTCTACTTTCTAGTGAGTTCTTTGCTGATTCAGCTGAGTTCCCTTCCATCATCTCATCACAATGACAACCCCCATGGCATCTACTTCTGCTGGCAAAACTGGTAGCATTACTACTGAGCCACTCTCTGGCTCCAATTATCTATCTTGGGCAGATGTGGTCCAACACTCCAACTATGATTTAAAGGACATGGGTATTCTGAGTATCTCAACAAGAAGCTTGCTGACATTCCTACTGCTGACAAGCTCTTTTGGCAGAAAATTGATGCTAGCTGTGTAGCCTCTTGCTATGAGTTATGGGAGAAGGCTAAGACCCTTTACACTAGTGATATTCAGTGGTTTTATATTCTTATCTCTGACTTCGTTGTTATTGCCAGGTCAAGTGCAAAAGCAAAATACAAAGTCAAGGCATTGGCAACCTATGAAATCATATGGCTGAAACAATTGCTTCAAGAATTGAGATTTCAGATTTGGAGAAGTAGAACAGATGCAACTAATATGTGACAGTCAAGCAGCCTTGCACATTGCCTCCAACCCAATTTTTCATGAGAGGATCAAACATATAGAAGTAGATTGTTACGTTATCCAAGAGAAAATCTTATGATATTCAATGGTTTTATATTCTTATCTCTGACTTAGTTGTTATTGCCAGGTCAAGCGCAAAAGCAAAATACCAAGTCAAGGCATTGGCAACCTATGAACTCATATGGCTGAAACAATTGCTTCAAGAATTGAGATTTCAGATTTGGAGAAGTAGAACAGATGCAACTAATATGTGACAGTCAAGCAGCCTTGCACATTGCCTCCAACCCAGTTTTCATGAGAGGATCAAACATATAGAGGTAGATTGTTACATTATCCGAGAGAAAATCTTATGATATTCAGTGGTTTTATATTCTTATCTCTGACTTAGTTATTATTGCCAGGTCAAGCGCAAAAGCGCAATACCAAGTCAAGGCATTGGCAACCTTAGAACTCATATGGCTGAAACAATTGCTTCAAGAATTGAGATTTCAGATTTGGAGAAGTAGAACAGATGCAACTAATATGTGATAGTCAAGCAGCCTTGCACATTGCCTACCCAGTTTTTCATGAGAGGATCAAACAAATAGAGGTAGATTGTTACTTTATCCGAAAGAAAATCTTGTCAGGGTGTATTGCTACTAGTTTTATCAACTCAAACAACCAACTAGCAAATGTATTTACTGAGTCTCTAAGAGGACCTTGGATTAGCTACATTTGTAATAAGCTTGATGCATATGATTTATCTGCTCCAGCTTGAGGGAGTTGTTGAAACTCTTGTACTACACATGTGCGCTACAACTATTCTCTTGTACTACACTAGTACTAGAGGCTGTACATAGCCCTTTTCTCTACTATAAATAATACACATTCAAAGAAATAAGGGTTCTCTCTCTAAGATCATTTTCTCTCTCAACGGTTAGCTGTAGTCAAACTAAAACACAAATACACACACTTCCTTATATGTGAAAGATCCACAACAGAAAAATGGCTTATATGAAAGTTGGTCATGGAATATACAAAATTGAAGGATATCATACATGATACTGAATTTTCTGTGCATCTGAGAACTGCCAATGCCAAATTATCATGAAGCATCAAAGAGGTGTGTTATGCTTGCATTTTAAATAATTATCTGATTACAGATTTCTTCAAGGAATGGGTAACATGATCACTGACCTTTCAATGCCACTGCATTAGATGATAAACAAAATAATTCAATGATGAAGATCACAGAAGATGGAAATTCCCAGACCTACAGGACACACACTTGAAAGTTAAAGAGATATAATCCATTTAACAAAACATCATAGACAGGCACAGGAAGTGATCAACAATAAAACTGAAAGAACCAACTTAGATTTATTCATTGCAGACATTACCATCGTGGCAAAAAGAAAAATCTTGAAGTAACCAGAAATCATGAGTGCAAGCAAAAGGTCATTGCACCTGCATAAATTAATACAAATAAGCTGAAGTGATCTTGATGGTCTTGAAACACCAAATTGATATGGATAGAAATATGAATAATAATTAAAAAAATCAACTTATTAATGCTTCCGGAAACTCAAAATTGGCAGAAATGGTCCTATACTCTATCATGCCTTGTCTTGTTCTATCCCTTTAATTATATGGTTTCAAAGCTAAAACTTTACCAGCATAAAAGGAATCTTTTGGTGCAATTATCACACCATTTTTCTAACAGGAATTCATTTTTGCTATGCTATGTTCTCACTTGTGCATCTGAATTATATCATTTAATCAGACTGCAGTTCTCATTTCAACCATAACTACAACCCGATTTATTCACTACTTAACAATGTTTCCATAACTCATATATTCATGATACAATAGAGTCTAGAAGCAATTCTCCTCATCATATCCTGTTTTATACTTAAAAATTAAAACAACAACAACAAAAGCCTTTTCCCACTAGGTGGTTACTTAAAAATTAAAACAGAGAAAAAAAAATCTCTTCAACTTGATACTGATATATTCATGAGATTCCTAATGAACAATCTTGTTGCTCAATGTTTCTTCAAAATGCTAAAATAACAAACTCATTGTTCCCTTTTTCTGCATAATTAAAAGGAAAGTATGTTATAACTAATTGTTTCTTTCTTCATGACAAGTATGGTATGACTAATAAATCAGAAGTATATACCTGGAGACGCTGATTGATGTATGGAGAAATATCTTCACCATAAAGAAGAAAGTTAAAAGAAACATAAAGTTCCCAAAGAAGACATCCATCGGCATCTGCCAATGAAAGCCACAAAACATTCATCAGAATTAGCATAAAAATCCAAACCATGTAATTTGAGTAAAGGGTTGATCTCAATATTTATAGATACATCTACCTTCCAAAATGTTGACACTAATGAAGAGAAGCTCATTGATGAACCCAATTTGCCCTTGCTGCTTTCCAAAATCAAACTCTTGTCTTCAAAAAACTGTAAGGCCCTCATATATGGTTTTGTAAACCAAAAACTAAATTGTAAAACTTTATGCTCCTAAAGCATTAAAAAGAATAATATCCACATAAGAATGGATACAAGCATCAAAAAGAAGAAAAATGACAGCCAATTTCCAGAATAGTCCCTGCAAAGTTACCAAAAAGTGTGAGCCACTTGTTAGTGTTGGAAAAGGTGAATGATGAAACAAGTATGAAGTACAACTGTACAAGTAAAACATTGCGTAGATAAAAAATTTAGTTTCTGGATCTCATTCTTCTGACTCTGAGCACTACGTATGCCTTTTTTTTTTTTTATGTCAAAATGAATTTTATTAGCAAGTAATGTGTTATTAAAATCATGTTCGGAATATATATTTAGAAACTGCATTCTCTCACAAAGAACTGTGCATTTTATTCGAAAAAGTTCTACTAGATTATAAGGCCAAAACAAGTGCTTATGCACATTGATAGGGCTGAAACTCGAGTATCAATGGCCATTATATCAATTTGTTTATTTGAAGATCCAAAATCTATTGATGAGATATTTTTCATATAAATTTTAGGAGTCCTCAAAAGTAACAAATTAACTGCTACTGGAGATACTAATTACCCAGTTAAAAATTCAAAAAATGCTTCATGATTGTTATTTTCAAACATGATTTTACAGTAAAAAATATCATAATGCAAAGGCAAATGAACTGCAGATAACATCCCACCACAATAACATTGCTGTCAGCAACGATGCTAACCCAAATTAATGAGAGATTTACCAAAAAAACAAACGCTATAATTGCAATAATTACAATTGTAAAAACAATTTGGCTTTCACTAGAAGACACATCAAAACACAACACTCAAAAACAAAAAATTAATTATACAGTAACAGAGTGCAGGAGGAGTCATGGAGGAAGTAATAATATATATATACCTGAAACTTGAAGGTTTCTTGATTGAGGAGAACATTGTAGAGGAGATGTCTATAGGCCTTGGGCTTGTGAAGTATTAAATCTATTACAAGAATCTGCAAAAGGGGTGGAAAAAACAGGGGAAATTCAAAACAAAACCAAAAGCATTCAAGAAAAAGGTTTCAACTTTGAAGCAGTGGCACAAAGGGGTAGACACTAGACAGTACCATGATTTCACACTCTATGTATTCGTCTGCAACGGCCTTGCAATTCTCCTATGAAACAAAAGGGTTTGTGAAACTGAAAACAAAAAATGGAATGAAGGATCAGGAAAAAGAAAAAGAAAAAGAAAAAAGGAAATAAAAGCTTACGCATTTCATCAAGCGAATGTTGCCCGGAGAATACTGAACGTAAAGGGTGTTCATCGGAAACCCGCACTGAACGCATCTGTATCCCATTGGTCATGAAATTACAATCCAAAGCTCCAAAAATGAGATTTTGAGTTCAAGGTACCTGAAACCCAGCTTCAATCAAAATCACACCATTTTCATCGAACCATTTTCATCGATTTGTGTCACTCGTTGCTGCCAAGGAAACCCCACGACAAAGGCCAAAATTTTATATAAAAAAAATTGTTGTTACAATTTTTTTAATTTGTTGTCTGTTTTTATTCTTATTTTTAGTGAAATATATTTTTATTATAATTATAAAAATATTTTTTTTATTTTTTTAAAATAATATAATTTTTTGTAATTAATTAATATATCTAACTAAAAATAAATCAAATAGACTCTAAGAATTTCTTTGAATAGGCTTTTTTGGTTTAAGAAAAAGGTTTTTTTTTCATTACAAATGTTTAAGTATGTTTAGATATAACATTAAAAAAGAAAAAAAAGTTAAAAATAAATTTCAATTATTATTTTTTTAAAAAAAATTAATGATTTCAGTCTCTAGAAAAATAAAAAGTTATGTTTTTAAATATAATTTTTTTTACAAAAATATCATTTATCTTTATTAAAAATTATATTTTATGTTTTTTTTTCTTTGCAAACCCTACTTTTATCATTTTAAATATTTTACATTTCATTAATTTTATTATAAAAAAGTCATATATTTTTTTATTCAAACAACTTAGAAATTCTTTTATATTTAAAAGTTATTTTATTACTTAAAAGTATTTCTAAAACATTACCATTAAGTACAAAATAATGTTTTTTATATTAAAAAAATTATATAAAGATTTTATTTTAAATTTTTTTATTAAAACAAGCTCTAAATTTTTAAATTTTATTAGAAGTGACATTACTGAGAAAAGAAAAAGTTGCACCCTATAAATGATTTATTGATCAAATTTTATAATAATTGATCGAGTCTTTTATATTAATTACATAGTAAAAAAAATAGAGATTAATCGACATCATACAAGTTTTTTTTTCCCTTCATATTGTGTAAAGTGTTAAGTACCCAATTTTCAATGTGTTTTTTGTTTTTTTTAAGACAAATTATGTTAATCTAGTTTGCTTTGCTGCGATGAAAACAAAAAAGCAATTCCCCATTTCATAGTTTAATTAAAAAAAAATTATCCTTTATCGGGAGAAATCATGGTTCCAAAATAGAATTATTTATCCCTCCCACAAACATGGTTGCTAATTTATACCTAGTCCCCGCTCACCAAAATTAACGTATTTTAAACGATGCATTGTACCTGTATTTTCATATTTCATTAAAACCAGGCATTGCACCTGTATTTTCATATATTTGTTTGTTTCACTCTTTAAGCTCTTCCCCTCCCCCCCCCCCAAAATTACGTGTCTATTTAGATTAAGATTTTACAAGTTTGATTCTGAATCAATTTAATTTTATAAATTTAATTTTAATTAAAAATAAATTTGAGTGAAATAATTTATGTTTGAAAATTTTTATTTAAAAATTTATTTTATTAAAATAAATATTATTTAAATAATGTTAATAAAAATTACTTTTAAATGTGTAATTACCGAAAAAGGTATATGTTATTTTAAGTTAGATTGTTAATAAATTAATGTTAAAAAATAATTATAAATAAATTAATGACAAAAAATATTCTTTTAAAATTAATTTTGTTTAGAATATTATAAAATAAAATTATTTTAAGTAAAATTATAGTAATATTTATAAAAATTATTAGGTCATATTTTTTCAAATATTATTAAAATAGTAATATAATATTAAATTATAAGGATATTTTTATTAATACACACACAAACTAAAAAAAAATACTACAAAAGTAACAAAATATTACTTTCATATTTAAAATATTAAAATCACATAATTTGGACTCAAACTAATTATTGTTTAGAAACTATTAAACATGTTAGCACAACTTTTTAAGTAAATTTTACCTCTAAACGTAATTGTGAGGCGGACAAATACACCCATCATATATTATGTATAAAAGACCAGCCAATCCATGAAGTGCACTTCCAGTGCTATTCAGTACCTCCTAATTACCATTTCCATTGCTATCTAGCTTGCTAGTCTCTTAAACTGGCTTTTGTATATTAAAATAGTTATAAAAAATTGTTTTACCCTTTAAATATTATGTATTAAAATATGTTAATTATTTTATATTAAAAAAACAATAATGTTACTTTTCAACATAAATTAAAAAAAATCACATGTTAAAAGGTTAGTTTTACTAAAATTGACATTTCAACTTTGTTTTTCTTTTATTTAAAAAAAACACATATGGAGAAGTTGATTTAGCTTAAGTTGACTTTTCAACATAAAATAAATAAATAATGTATTTTAGTATATAATTAATTTCCAACTGTGGTAAAACAAAAATTAAATATTTTTTAGCCATTTTAATATTTAAAAAAAAGCCCTCATAAACCACGCAAACAACTATTTATTACATGAAGCTAGCCAAAGAAAAGACTAGGGACAGGGAGACTTCTTGGAAGGCATGAATTAATGGAATTGAACAGCAGAGTAGAGGTTCCAATTTTTGCATAAGTTTGTTCTCTCGTGTACTGTCTTCTTCCAATCTTGTTCTATCTGATCAAGCATTAGCGCATTACCTAACTACAATCGCTATTTACGAGCATTTCAATTCCCACATCACATGCATCTGATCATGAGAAGTATGGTAGTTGTCATTCAGGCCAAAACCACGACAATGTAACCCATATAGGCACTAGAATCGAGAGTCTGAACCCGCCTAAAGAAGCTTCGTACAGATTACATTCTCTTGTTCCTTTCAAATTTGGTGCAATAAAACAAAAACAGACAAATAGGAAAACAGAAGGCAATTAAGCATGTGGGAGGAAACTAGCCAAACCTTCATGTAACTTGAAACTACAGGTTTTAGGGAGGCAGCACTTGTATGTGTGTGTGTGTATATATATATATATATATATCATGAATCAATATACAAAAAGTTTTCGAATCTGTATTGTTAAACTACTATTACTGAATTTGTATCTTCTTCTTTTACAGAAATATGACAAGTTTAACAAGAGGAAAACAAAAACCATTCTTATATATGCAAAATTTATAAAATGTTTTACATGAAATGATGAAATCTGTGTAAAACAATTATTTTATATATTTTTCTATTCAAAAATAATTTTTAAAAATGACAATCCAAATCTAACTATACTACTAAAGATGTGACTTGAATATAAATTGGTTGTACCGGCTTCTTTCGTTTTCTTGTCCACCATCAGGAACGAGCTTGCCCTCTCTCTGTCTCTCTCTCTGGTCCTCTCCTTTTTTTGGCTGCATGCATGGTCCTCAACGGAAATCAATGTGCATGCATCTGATCTGTTAATTTATCATCTTGGTCAATATAGAAAACCAGCGAAAACTTATACAGAGAGGATCTGTCACTTTTCCGGATCACTTCCGTCTTGGACACTCCCATTCTTCACCCTCTCTGGTCCTGCATGATTAGTTTCATATATATATATATATATATATATATTAGCTTATTAAATTTGGTAATGTCTAATAAGAATAAATAACACGCATGATATCGTGATCCGCATAATAGTAGGACTTTTTATTTTATATTTATATAAATCTATTAAATGAATATACATTTTAAGAAGAGAACCATCAATATTTCATAATTTAGCGACGAATATCGCTCAACATATACAGCTGCTATAGTAGCTTCAAAAATTTACTTTGGCAATTGGTAATTGTAACTTTGTTTAGTGCTTCGAAAGATATTAACATGTACGACTTAACTTACTTTTAGTTTAATTTGGCTTAACTTTTTTATTATACAAGTTAGTTAATTATGTTTTCAAAAAATCTATTTAACTAAGTAAGCCAAAGTTTATATTTTTTAAAAGACATATTTAATTTAACAAATCAATTTATTTATATATATAATTAAAATTATATAGTATTTATATAATTTATTAATTATATATTTATATTATTTATTTATTGTATACACAATATAATTTTGTTAAAGATTTAAATATATTCAAAACATGAAAGACGTATTGGCTTATCTAAAACCTTTAAATAGGAGCCAAACTTTTATACTTTTATACTTTTATAAATATGTCAGGCTAAGGCATGTTGTTTACAAAATTAGTTTGACTCTTATCTTAGCATGTTGTTTACAAAATTAGTTTGACTCTTATTTAAAGTATAGCCTATCATAGCCTATTTCTTAAACTTGTAACTCCCTAAAAATTTAATCCTCAAGTTCATAATCTTGGTCTTATTAGTTATAAAAATATAAAATTATAGTACGGCAGTAGTTTTCAACCTTTATATATGGTGGTTAATTACAAAATTCTAAAATTTAGTCTCACTTTTAAGTAAAAAATATATATACCTTTTTTTCTTAATTTTTGGATATTAGGAATAGAATCTTAAACTTCTATAAAAAAAAAAAAATTTCGCCATTCTAATCACTTAAGTTGAGCTTAAGTAAAAAATGTAAAAATTAAAATACCAAGAAATATTCCTTTCCAATGTGAAAGTCAAAAGAATTCAGAAAATAAATACATAAATAGGTGCAATATTCACTACAACCAGCTGCTCAAATTGGCAAGTCCACCAATATTCCTTTCTGTTTTTTTGCTCATATAATAATAATTCAATTACTGTCATGGTGAAAAAAATAAATTAAATGAAGGGGTGTGTGTATGGGATGAAGTAGGATGGGAAGTGGTCCATATTGAAGTTTAGTACAATTACAATGATTTGGATTGATCACTGATGTACAGTGCATGCGTCCAATGATCCCATTTTCAGTTAATTAATGGAAGGCCACGCCATGGAAGTAAAAGGTGAAGAACTCCTGCTAACTTTACGGTACAATCTGCTTTATGATCGTCGGAAATAATAATGCAATCCCCATCGTCCTCTTAAGTAGCCCTAACGCCTACTTTTATAGGGTGGGGGCACCATTCTTTCAAAAGTCATTTGACATATCTAGCACTACGTACTAGGCCTAGGGCGATCAGATCTTACCAATGTATATATCCATCATCCATCATCCACCCTACAATTTAATAAGTAAGAAGTTAATAGGTCAAATTGTAATATTAAAAAAATCGGATAGAAATTTGTTGACCGTTTAATATTCCACGTGTTAACTTTTCATTGTGCCACCTAATCATTGCACTGGTACAATGACTTACAAATTGCACATAGACAGCACTATAATATTATATTTATTTTTTAAAGTATTAGTTGATTTAACTTCTTAAACTTTTTCTGAGTGATAAAACAAACTTAAGATTAAATACTATCTTTACTAAGAGTTCAAAAATCGATGTCAAAACTAGTGAATACGTGTTGACTAGATATCCATTCGAATTGATCGCAATTTTTACGATTGAATCGGTTCAAATTATTTTTTCAAAATATGTTTTAAAACCTTTTTAATTTTACCCTTTTCATGATTGATGAATATAATTATCTTGAACCTTCACTTATGATCGGATTTTTAATATTGTTGGATATTTTTGTTATTTTATGCATGGTTGTAGTGCTGTGTTCTAATGTGTTAGTTTATTGTATGTATCATAAAGCAATTTGATCATGCTAAAAATATATTTTATTTAATATTTCCCCCATAATTTTAATCTAATTTATATATGTAAATTATATTTGTCATATCTTGATTAGTATGAATGAAAAAAAGAAAAGAATGAAATACTCATATCAAATTATTTTTTATTGAAAATAATTTCTAATCAAAATATAAAGGTATAAACTAGCAAATAAAAAAACATTTTTCATTTTACAAAGATTCATGTTATTAAAAATTTCACCTCACTTTCTCACCAAACTTGGGATAAAAAATATTATATAAATCGTCTAATTAACCAAAAAAGAAAAAAATAATGAAAAATAATAATTTTACGATGACTCTTCTACAGATAAGTTAGAGATGAACATTGAATCTGGATAATATTTAGTAAAAAAAAAAAAAAAACTAATAACAGTAACTATATTTTATCGACGAAATAGACAGATATTTGATATAAAAAGTATAGGGAATTTCAATACCGATGATTTTCAGAATAAATTACCAGTATCCATTTTTTGTTATATTTTAATCTCTTGGGCATGTATTATCATACTTGCTGGAGGCCAATTCCTTTTAACTTTACCCTCTACTTGTTAGCACTATTTATTTATCATCCATTCAGTGTTTGCCGGCCATTCTTTAAGATCAATTAAAATTGACAAAGAAGAGGATGATACGTCATCATTTTCTTTATCCTCCTTAAGCAAGACGAGAATAATATTACTGTTTTCACAATCAGAAAATCACAAGTGCATCGTAAATAGAAAAAAAAATGAGGGAATAAAATCCCAACTTGAAATGTCTGTCTATGATTAGAAACATTAAAAAGATGTATCATAAGCATAAATTTTGTGTTTGTTACAAATATACAATGCTTTAGGTTTAGGTTGATGGATTTTAATATTAAAAGTATAAAATAAGTTAAAGTAGTTTTCATGCTAGTAAAACTGCTTTTTGGTTTTATAAAAAAAAAAACTGCTTTTTGGTAGTAAAACTTTTATATTAATATTATGTATGTATTTTTGTTGTGAGACAATATATATTAGTTATCCTTACAAAACTTACTACATACCAAAGATGAGATCATTTTGCATATATTTGAAGAAAGAAAAATAACAAAAACAATTTCATCTGAGAGTGCCGAAGATGCAAACGAGGTCATAATTTACTGCTCACGTTTATTAAGAAATAAAAGGTATTGCGATCATAATTTAAGTAATGAATATAAATTTGGTTCCACGCATTATTTTCAATTTTTTCAATATACATCAACCTAATTTTATCGACAGCAAAAAGTATTAAATATCTTAAAGGTTAACACTCCAAAAAAATGTTTATGTAAAATATATATTATCCCAACAATATTCATGCAACATGAATGTGAAAGCAAAAAGTCGGCTGTAACATTTGTGTGTGTGTGTGTGTGTGTTTCATATACACAGCTACTTTTGATGATACGATTAAAGCAGCTCCTTTTGATACGATTTTACGGTAAGGTGGGCAGAAAGAAAGATTGACAATAGGTGAGCCCTTCCCCAATCTTTCAATAAACGTTTTTGCTAACAAGTTAGTGTCCCTAGAGCACTTGTCAAGGAGTAATAAATAAACTTTGAGAGTTGAATCTAAATAACTAATTTCTTATACAAGTATTACTTATTGATTATCATTAAAAAAAATGTTTGTATTTCTAAATTATAAAAATGCATAAATACTTTCAACAAAATTGGTATTTATTTAATTTTTAATAAATAATAAGTTAAAAACCGTTATTCTTATTTAATGTCTTTTATTAAATCTAATAAAAATTATTATTTTTTACAAACATCTATTGTAACACATTGTTTACCAAAAAAAAAACATATCCTCAAAATTCCATTTAAAGCAACAAAAATCATGTTAAGGCATTAACTTGTTAAAAGGGGGAAATTCCCTTTTGACAAAGTTGCCTTCTCTTATTTTTGAAAAAAAAAATCACTACCATGTAAACAGTCACTTAAAAACACACACACACGCACGCACGCACTTATAATTGTGAAGCACACATTAAGGAGATGACAAATAAATATGTCAATGGCATATTGTTATAATTAACCTTAAGAAAGTTTTTTTTTCCCTATTCTATTGTTGAAAATAAGAAAATGAAGTTAGTCAAAAGTCAACTCCTAACATGCTTTTAGAAGCTGTTTGTCCTTTCGTTCTTCCAACACAAATTCATTTTTTTTATAAAAATAATTACCATAAAATTAAAATGTCGTAGACATAATTATTTGCTGTCACTTTTATAATCCTTTAGGATTAGCTTTTGAACGGCACAGGTAATATCATCACAGAGCCTTCCTAATTATGCTTCTATTACCTAAAATTTCAAGATTAAACTAGCAAGTGAAATAAACTGAATGGACTTGAACTTTTAGCTTTAAATCAACTAATTAGGATCAATGCTTTTATGTTTACTATATATTCATGGCATCTGCTATGAAATAATGACACCTCAAACTTGTTACATATTCATAAAAGCGATTCATTGTAATCAACTATCACTAATAATAGCCAACTATTTCAGATAATAAAATTTGAATTTCACCAAATGAGCATTAGTCAAGCTGGTAAGAAGGCTCGCTTTCACATAACATGATGTAAGTTTAAATCACAATGGGAGTCGTTCTAGTTGAAAGGCAACAAAAACTACTTTAAACTATCAACCGTTGATTAGTTTCATGAGTCCGAAATGACTTAACCTATAAAAATACTGAAGGGTGCTACTCGGCCCAAAAGACTAATTAAGATGGTTAACCAAATAAATAAAAAATCAAATTCCAGGAGGAGATCATTGATTGGTTTAATTACAGTTCAAGTTCTCAACTGTTTTTAAATCAAATGTGTGATCCTTTAATGATGCTTTTCTCCAACATATATATTTGATGGTCTTTTATACTTGTGTTTTGTATGAAATATGTAGGAATAAATACCTATCACTGGTTGTCATAAAAAAAAAACCTATCACTGGTTAAGGGAAAACAAATCTAAATTTATTTTATAACATTAGGGTGAGGTTATAATTTGAAGAGATCAGCACTTGCAAATATGCTATTGTTTACCTGTCAACAGTATTTCACAAAGAAAATGTGCTGAAATTGAGCTGGCAATGAAAAATGATAATTAATTGTATCCATTTTTTTTATATGATGAATTTAATCCATTTTCTGTTGACATCTTGGAGAGTGATATGCAAGGCAATATCCACTTTGTAATTAAATTGAAGACTAAATTACTAGCACAATATAGAAGAACATTGCAATTATATATATATGATGAGTGCAAGCATTATATAATTCCCTAACTTAAATATTAATGACTGAACACGCAGCCTGCCCCTTGAAAAGAAAAAACCCATATATTCAGAAAAATTGTACCTTGATAAAATATTCCTAAAATCTCACTAAAATCTGAAATGCCAAGCATCAGATCTTTAAATCATCATTTACGAAGATCTGATTGGGTGGTGCTTCTATTTTCCTCTTCCTGCATAAAACACCCATGCCTAGCAAACATAAATTAATTAACATACGAAAAGTAGATGGAACTAATTTACATGAGCACCACCGTAACTGACAAACATTGCCTAATTTCATACACTGAATCTTTGGGATACAATTCACAAAAATATGACAACCTTCATCATTGCTAATAAGAAACAATCTTCACACTATATCATCATATGAATATAAACCCCATTAATTTATAATTAATAAGAAGCCTGATACTCTTTAGGCAACAGTAGTAATGCATATATCTTTAGCTAGCACCTGGTGACTAGAAAATAGTATTTCATGCATGTAAGTAAGGAGCATAAAACTGAATTCTAAATCCTCTCTGCAAAATGAAACATGATCAAGTAAGCCACCTTTGTAGTGTTTCCGTATGGCTTAAAACTTAATCTGTTTGTGTCTTTCCTCTTGAATGTCATTTGATTTCCTTAATTAAATTGAATATGCAAGATCATGACTACCACATCTAGCGAGGACAATAGGAGAATATATACAACAAAGTTAAAGAAGAAAGACATTATTTTGAATCTTTAATTTTTTATTTTTTGCTCTATTTTATCATAATTATCTTTTCCTGCCTTGCTGGATTCCAAGCATTTTAAACTTGATCCAAAAAAGTGTAATTTCTAGTTTTTTCATGCTTTAT
This sequence comes from Styphnolobium japonicum, assembly GCA_023212625.1. NCBI lineage: Eukaryota > Viridiplantae > Streptophyta > Magnoliopsida > Fabales > Fabaceae > Styphnolobium > Styphnolobium japonicum. The sequence goes on along the minus strand of JALBWW010000007.1, from coordinate 2,287,840 downwards.
TTTCCAGCAGTTCCAAGACTTTCGAGATGAGCTCATTGATATTGACTTCACCCAAGGATCTGACTATCTGAGATACTATTTTATTTTAACAGAAAAGCATCACATTCAAGTCTGTGTAGCAAAAGAAAAGTCCTGCTCCGATGTATGTCTTGTCTCGCTGACCGTAGATCTTACGGTCTTATATATTGCTTTTGCTTTCCATTATCACACAAACATTCTGTTTGATATCTCTTTTTTATGCTATGAATAATAGTATATATATTTTGAATTAAATGTGAGTTTAATATTCAAACCTGATTGATCATTTCCTTTAATTGATTTCTATCAATCTCTTACACCAAATAAACATATATAGAGCAAATATATGAATAAGTAAAGAGTTTAATTTTAATCCATTGTCATGGTAAAATTTCTTTATATTATCATCCAATCATATATTGCCAAATCATAAAAAGAGTTTGAATATCACAACAATTACTTTAAAAGTATAATTCGTTTAATGATGTATCAGTATATGATTGAATGATAAATTTTACACTGACAGTGAATTAAAATTAAATCCATAAGTAAAATAAAAAGTGTATATATCACGAAAACCTAAAAGCAAAGTGCATCATGTGCCACTTAAGGTAGAAAGCACTCTTTACCCAGTTCCATTCTAAACCAGACAATAATTTCAAAGTAATGTGGTTACTTTAGATTGATTAACCAAATCAAGTAGCTAGCGTGTGTGTGTATATATATATATCTTGGAAGTTGGATGAATCAAAATGACAATTTTTGCAGAAGAAAAAGTTTCACTTTCTTATTATATATAGTATCCCACATTTTATGTCCACTATATATAATTGGCAAATTATAAGCTGATAGCTTATCACCTCACCAAAGTTAAGCTCCTTGATTCCATGTCCAAAAGACTTGGCTATGATTATTGCAATGACTGTGACAAAATCCAAAAATTTATTTGAATAACCGGTGAGTTTTCAACTTTCAACAGTAATAAGACTGTGATGAAGACTAATTAAACATCACATGAAGAATCTAAATCCACAAAATTCAATAACCAAAATCTAAAGGATAAGTAAATTGTATCACTTCAATTAAGATAAGCATATGCCAGAGATCCGAGGCAAAAGATTGAATCTGCTGCACGTAATAATTTCTGTGAAAAATTATCTAAGTAGAATTAGGCTACTTTTTAAGCCTGGAGAGAAAGGGAAAAAGCCCACTTTTATTTACCTAAAACGCGTTTGTGTGCAGTGCTAATCCAGACAAGAAGGCGGCTGCTGAATAGGAGAAGACAAGAATGTAACAGTGGGGGGTGGGGGAGAGATTGGGGGGTAACTACTCATCAATAATCAATGAATGAAATATAGTAGCAATAGCATATAGCAAGTAGAAAAAGTAATCCAAATGGATGGACTGGAATAAGAACGGGAAAAAATTACCTTTTTACAGCTGTACAACTTTCTGCGCTTTATCTGCAAAGCTAAAATGCCTAACTAAGCAGCAGCAGCAGAAGCAGAAGCAGCAGTGTTGTGAACGACATCAACCCAACAAGGCTAACAGAAACATTAGAGGAAAGAAGAAAGCAACAAGCTTTTCTGTGTACCATTAAATGCAGAGAACGGAAAGAGAGAGAGTACAGTATTGGAGCAATAAAATAAAAGGAACAAAAACCATATATACTATGATAAATATAATATATTTGTTTTGTATTATACACAATTGAAAGGTCTGAACGTAATTGATCTTATGGATTTCATTTCCCTCTCTTGGTTGTGAAACGATGTTCCATTTCTTCAGGACCCAAATCCCCATGCTAATTAATTCATTGAGCAGTTCAAAACGTACTAAAAGTTCAAATGCTAAACACTAATTACTGATCAGAAGAAGAAGAAAGTTCGGGATCTCTTTCCTTTGTAGCTGATGAAAAAAAAGAGAGAAAAAAAGATTAAAATATGATAAAAATGCTGCAAAAGAGAGTGTAGCTAGCCCAAGTAACTTTAGAACCCGTATCTTCTTCATTATTTGGCTCTTCAATTTGTTTGATCACTGCCGGTATTGCAAAGAGGGGTCCAAATCAAAAAAAATTGAAGCTTCCCCCCTCTGATCCCCAAACCTTGCTGATGATGAAGGTGGGTCTTCATGGGGTACCCTCAAACGTTGAAGAGGCGGTAGAGAAGAAGAGGGAAGTGAATTAGCCATTGTCACATGTTCTACCGAAGTTGAGGACAATAAGCTGCAGCATTTGGGTTCTTCCGATGGTGAAGAAGCACATTCCATGTTCACCCCAAATAGCCTGAGCCTTTTTGCTGCAGTACTAGTTCTAGTACTACTACTACTACTACTGGAACCACTCTTGCCACCAGGGTGATGATTATGAGCAACCGGCACAGAATCAATGATCATAGGGGCAATATTGCCTCCCTCTTGTTGTTGCCTTGTCAAGCTTTGATCACCCATTGGCATTGATGGTGTTGACCTCAAGTAATAGACTGACCCAGATCCTGAATTCAGCTCATTATAGTTGTAGTGATGACTTCCACCACCATGGTGCTGCTGGTGATATTGTTGTTGATGATGAAAGGGATACATATTGTTGTAATTGAGCTGCTGCAAATGGTCGTGGTGCGGCGGTGCCGGTGGCGAAGGCAGGGACTGGGAGTATAATCTGCCACCCCATCTGATGGAATACTGTGACAAGTGTGGCTGATTAGGAAGAAAGAAAGGTGTGATCAATGCGTTTGAGGGATCAAGGCCATGATCAGGCCTTCGCCTCCAATCTATGTACAACCTATGCCTATACAATTCGCCAACGCCGCGCTGGAATGACACAATGTCGCCAGCATCGAGCTTCTTCTCCTTCACAAAACGGCTCCAGCCCTTAGTCATCACATAGCTCTGGCTGCTATTCCAATAGGAGTACCTGAACCTCCACAACTTGCCATTCCGGTCTTCGAAATTGAGGAGCAGGCCTTTCTCGTTGACGGTGGAATCAAGGGGGAAGTACTTCTCGGCATGTTGTTTTGGTATCACCAAGCGGTTGAGTTTCCCTACATCACTTGGTGTCACAACTTTATCAAACATGTGCTCTTTCTCAGTAGGCTCGTTATTGGTAGAAGAAGTGGCATGGCCATGGGCAGGAGCAGCTCCTGAGCCTTGGAAATTGGCTTCATCATCTTTGTTGTTCCCGAGTGACAAGTCCATGAAGTCTAGCTGCTTTGTGTGATTGATGAAATTGGAAGCTGCATCGATATCTTGCTGGCGTAACCCTAACCCAGATGGTGAATTGTGAGATTCAGTAGTGGTGGTGGCCTTTGGAGACTGATGATGATGATAATCATCATCATGAATCATCCCCAACCATGGATTTTGTTGGTTAGGAATATTTATTATATGATGACGACGTGTAGTATAATTGTTTGTTGAAGGAGAAGATAAAGAGAAAGAGGGTGAGGAAAAGGGGTAGTAGTGCTTACTGCTGCTTTCTTCTCTTGTGATAATCTCCGTTGATTCCTCTTCCTCCTCTTCTTCTCTGCTATCAGAATATCCTTTCACTTCTTGCATCAACTCCATGAAATTATGAGTGACCCACCTTGAATTCTGCTAATTATAACTTCTGGATCTCAGAAAACTAAACAATGTCATCGAAAGAATTAAAAAAGAAATGATTAGAATAAAGGAAAGAGGAAAAAATAAAAAGAACCAAATTAAATTTGATGAAAAAAATGGAAAATTTTAAGAAAGTGGGTCTCAAAAAGAAGGTTATTACGAGGTCAAATAAAACCTTACCAACAAATAGTTTGAGGAAGATATTTCACCCAGAATTCTGAGGCTCTAAAGGAAAGCAAAAGCAGGTTCTTAGTACACAAGAATGGTAAGAGTCGGTGCCATCTTATTTGACCACGAGGCTTCAAAGTTCAAACCCTAAAGAAAGACAAGCCATGGACGATTCAGAAAGGGGTCAGGTCGTGGTTATTGTTGACCTACACAGCATAATATGAGGAGTTAGCTAGAGGAAGAGAGAGAAAAGAGACAGGAGGAGGGGGAAGGTCATGTGAGTTTAAGCTAACAACTATAGTTACCTCACAGGAAGCTTCTTTACAACTAGGAAAAGAAGCAAAAATGTTTCTTCCATCCCAGTTTTATTCTTAAAAGAGAGAGAAAGAAAGAAGGAGAGAGAGAAGAGGGTTACTACTTACTACACTTACGTGGGGGGCCCATGAATAATGTGCGTATTGGGGTCATGTGAGCAACTAGTCATTTTCATAATATTTGGGATAATCTGTACAATATATGCTTCCGGTTCGAGACCAAAAGGCCAATTGTACCAGAAGCAATGAGCTTAACTGTGTTAAATCTACACCCTTATTTTATTATTAAATTAAAAAAAGAAACAGAAAAAAGAAACGATATCTATGGCTAGTTGTTGTTATTAGATAGAACAGAAGTACAGGGGGGAGGAAATGCCAATGGTGTAGTAGAAGAGAGAGAGGAGAGTGTACAGTGTTAGGTTGTTTTGAGTTATTTTTTTTTTGACTTTTGATACCATTGATTGTGTGCTATGTGCTGTGTGATGTACCTGATGGTCCCAGCCATAAGGAGAGGAAAGGAAAGGCAAGGCAATTAGCTGAGCTGAGAGAATGAAAACAGACCTCTCTGCAGGCGCCCTCTTATGCCATACTTCTCTGTGTATAAGACATATATACCTGTAGTGCTGCTTCCCCTGAGCTTCCATTCTCTTTCAATTATCATTTTATTTCGTCTCCCAGTGCGTCCTAAAGAATCAATATTCCCTCTCCAATATTATTCAACCGTATAAATAAAAAATTATCTCTCTTTCAAACCAATAACTTCTTCAAAACTTCAACCCCCGAATTCCCTTCATATTTAAGTAATAACCCATGTCCCAAAAAAAAAAAGGCAAATGATGACCATTTTGTTAATAGATTTTACTATCACTTAAAGGATTTAATTTTGATTGATGTCAAGTGTAAAAAAAAATTATACTGTAATTTAATTATTTATTGACAAATTATTAAAGAATTTAATTTTTACAATAATTATTTAAAAAGTCTAATTTTTTTAATGATATACTAATACATTATTAAATAATAATATTAAAAATTTATACTAGATCAAACTTAAAATTAGCCGTTATTATCATCCCATTCACCATCATTATTATCATTATTATCATGTGTATAATTTATTTATTTTTACATTTTTCTTAATTTTTGAATTTCTTTGCGACATAAAAGTTTTCTACCTTGATTCTTCCAAGTAGTTGTTTAGGGATAAAATATAATGTGATTTAATTGATTTTTAAATTTTTTGTTAATAAAAGGCATGTCATAAGTAAGCATAGTGAAAAACAATTATTAAAACTGGAAATTTTCATATTAATTTACGGAATTTCAGCTTCGAAATCACTACTCTAATTTCCACCAATATTTAATAGCAACCCGACACTACGTCCCCCCAAAATAATAAACAAAGAGAGCAACCTTTTATTCTCTTCTTATTGCAATGAATTATTATTTATCATTATTTATATCAATTTGCATTTCTGAATGTTGTATCACCTGTTTCTTATTAAACAGAAAGGAAGAAACAGAAGTTACTGTCTCTCTCTCTCTCTCTCTCTCTCTCTCTCTCACACACACACATACACATATATTAAGTATAAGTTGCTTAATACATGGCTGGACTGTATATATAAATCCATCCATATGTACAAATATCCATGTAGTGGGATTTAACTATGAGAGGAAACAGCAGGTACCTAGAAGGTTGTACAAAACAATTGTCATTTTGTTTGTAATTATCAATTAAATTTAAAATAAAATTTTGATATGCAGTTGTGTCACCCACATAATTGACAGTTTCCTTAAGAAGATAGCAGCTGGAGTTTTGTGAAACTTGTTAAATATAGATAAACTATCTAACTTAGGGCAATAAACTGGAAAGTTGAAATTAACGCAAGTTGAATCAACATGTGCATAACTAATAATTAAGCTGCTCTCCTGCACGTGGTTGACCTTTAGGTACATAGTCATCGATTAATTAATTTATAATGTTGCATGTGTTTGATATTATGTAAGCCAGATATTTAATTGAATTTAATTTTAATACATTGTCAGTATAAAGAAATTTTATACTGTTATTCAATTATGTATGAACAAATCATTAAAGGAGTTTGACTATCACATCAATTACTTATAAAGTTTAAATCTTTTAATAATGTGTAAACCTTATTGAATGACGGTATAAATTTTTTTTATATTAACAGTGGATCAAAATTAAATTCTATTTAATTTAGGTATTAAGTTTGTAAGTAGATCATGTTTAAATTCTCAACAAAAAAAAGAAGTAGATCATCAATGTTTAAGTTGTCTTCTTCGAAGATTACACACGCCTTGAATTAAGGTCTCTAGAAGTCAAAGTCATTAAGAATATGAATAGCTAACAAAGAGTCTTGTGTTTAAGATTCCAATTATGAAATCAGCTCCATATGCATGTTGTACTTTATATATATAATGGATTTTATCATGCAATATATTCAAGGTTAAATGGAAAATTATAGTGTATATGCTCATGTAAATTAGTGGTCATCGGTAGAAACAAGTTGAATCAGCCATGAGAAAGGTATTATATTAGTAATTTCAGTTTCTTAGTCTATCATCACACATGATATGGTATCTCTGAGTAGGTAACTTCAAATGTCATCAAGAAAATAGCTTAGTCAACATTAAAACACAAGTAACAACTATTTAGTCAGTTGCTGTCATTATGTGTTGTAGATAGCACTTGAAATTATCAAGTTGTACATATCAATATTTATGGAAACGCAAAAATATTTTAATGATACTCCCACACACACGACCAGGTGAAAAGGAAATAGGGCATATTACCCAGCAAAATAAAATGCCATGAATACCTAATTATTTGTGTGCGTGTGTGGGAGAGACCAGATAGAGTCATGAGGGACCTCAATTTGTGACTTGTTTGGTTATGCTTTGAAAGGATTCTATATATATTTTGAGAAAGTAATTGGAAACTCTGAAGAATAGTTACTATTTAGCACAGTATTTGCTTTGTTTTTATTATGCAGAAAACAGCTAGTGAAAACAGAAGTGTAGTAAACCAAAAAATAAGCAGGGTTTAGATATTGTGCCTTTTCATAGTTATACTTCTTGAAAGCAGAAAGCAAACTTGTCCTTGTCTCTTTTATGGTTGATTATATGTAGCACTGCATTTTAACACTGTAGACTGTACAATTAATTGAAACTGCTGCTAGCTAGCTCTATACATAATAGATGTCCATGTTTATGACAAGTAAGTATCATGTGGTCCAGTGTGATCTATGTGCTTTCTTTGGGTTGGACAGAGTCTCCAATCACCATAAATTATACATTTGCTTATGATATAGACAAGCAAAAAGATTAACATTGTCATACTCAAGTTGTAGAGGTAGAAAGGGAAAAAGGGGATCAAATTGTCTTTGCCTTGGCAAGAGGAATGGCGTCTAGTCACATTTCAATTATAATTGTATGCACCAGCAGCTCTCACGGTAGTAGTTGTTGAAATGAGATATCTTCTAAAAAGTCCGCTGCTAGTCATAATAATAATAATAATATGGACAGACTTGTCCTTTATTTTGGTAAAAAAAAATTGTATGAAAACTTGTCATTTAAGCAATTGGAAGTCTTTTCTTTTCTTCTTTAACCCTCACTAATTTGTCAAAATAATGCTATTTCATTTCTTTTGTTTTTGCTTTCGTTGATGGAGAAGTAGGCATGCAATCGAAAGCGATTGAAATCCAAATTTACTTACTAATCTGAACCCACTCAATGCGGAAGAGAAACTAAATCTATTTACTTACTAAAGGAGGAAATATATTTCCTACCTAAAATAATGAGATCAAAGTGACTTAATCTATTACCTGTATGATGTTAAAGATACGTTATATATTAATTGGTCACTGTACCTGTTTTGTATATCAATTAATTATAGTAATCTACTATATTTTCTTTTCTTTTTCATTCCCCTTTTGTTTTTCTGGTATTAATCTGTAAACAGTTGTGAGTAACACTTACCTAGAATTTCCGAGGAAATGTCACATACACACATGTTGAGGACAGAAAGAAAGAAAAGAACTGCATGCCTAGATTCCATTTAACCCCCTAGAGCAATTGGGAGGAAGGTGGTGCCGCCGCCCTCTCGATTCTCTTTTTAGCTACTAATAACACAAATCTATAGCCTATCCAGCAGAGTGAAACCCCGCATCAGCATAAAAAAAAAAAATCTATTGGGGACCCCTCTCTTTGATATTTCAATTAATAATACGTCATACTTTTTGCTCGTATGATGTTATTACGCTATCAATATATATATATATATATTTGATAGCAACTTAATACTTTTTTTTTCTCTATAAATTTATATGCAACTTAATAGTTTTACATATTCGATATAACTTTTTCTGATTATACATTTTTGTTTTTGCGGCCAAATGCATTAGATTCAGACTAATCGGACTACTATCATATATATTAATTAGAGCAATTAAGTGTAATTTGTTAGATTATAATTTTAGAAAGTAGTATGAATAAGGTGTATTACTCTGAATCATGAAACGATTGCTACTACAAGATATGAGATGAGAGTGGTGTAGGATTGGAGAAATTCTTAAGCACATTTACAGTAATATTTTAGACTAATAAAAAATTAACATGTGATTAAAATAAAATAAAAAATAATAAAATTATTTATTTTATTCATATATCACTCTTTTATTAGCCTATAATATTACTATAGATATGATGATAATTTCTCGTAACAATGGTATGGATGACAATAATTAGCGGTACGGGGCAACTGTTGTCTTCTCAAATATAGCTAGCTTGAGCTATATGTGTAGCGTTAGGAGTTTGGACCACCTCCTCCTGTGTAGTCCTACCTACACCATCTGTACAATGCATATACAATCTCAGACTCTCAATTGCTCTTCTTTTCCTCCTTCCTCTCTCTCTCTCTCTCTCTCTCTCTCTCTCTAGCAGCTTTATGAGGTGGCTTCCCTTCTATTTCGACCTTAGTGAATAGTAGGGTGTGCTTATAAGTGCACAGAAAGTTTACCTAATGATTGTCACTTAAAAAGTATTCATATTTTAAAATATTTATCGTACGTGTATTAGATATATATTGGTATTCAATATTAGATATTTCAAATATATTATTAGAGCTAACTTTTTATAATTTTTATTTTTAAATTTTTGTGCTAATATAAATAAGATATCATAAAAAATTGATAAATTATAGTATTTTATTGTGTTTGTTAATGATTAATGTTGAAAATAAAAAATATTTTCTTTAATTTTCTCCCTTAATCATGGAATGATCCAACTATTTTCTCTATCTTTAATATATATGTTATGTCAAATCTTATAGTACCTATATCTTAATTTTTTAAGAAATGACGTATTCCTATGTCGTACCGGTGTCATATCCAATTCTCATACTCGTATCTATATATGGGCATCATATGTTGCGACAAATAATGGGAAAAAAATTGAGATTACTGGAAAATGAATGTCAGCCATAATAATGGCAATTTAGAGCAGTTTCTTCTTGTTCTTAACTCTTTCTTCTATCCGTTCTTTCTTTCTTTCGTATTTAATTAGGTGGGGTGGTATGTGGGGATTAACTAATGGACTTGATATTCCCACGTCTAATAATAAGCTTTTGTTTTTCTGGCTTTTCACCAAATTCTAATACCTTCCCTAACATTTTTCTATTCAGGCTTATACCACTTTGTGACAGTAATGTGCTCCGAATCATATGCAAATGACATTTGCAAAAAGAGATATTGTATTCATTGGAAGTAGACTTCTCTTATTAGTGTTATATTAATTATATACAGCAATCACCATGTGGCTCTTGTTAATATTCGTCGGCTCTCACTTAATAATTACCAAAACTTTTAGACTAAATGCTTCTTGACAGCTAATTCAGGTACTGAAATCACAGTAATAATAATCAATAATGCAAAGAAATATGAAACTATTATGCATCTAGTATGGTGAGTGCAATTATACAGTTAAGTTTTGTAAGTTCCATTTTCTGGCTTACTCTTGCATATCATTTTTCAAGTTCAGAATCTTAGGTGGGGCTCTAAATTTTCAAATTTTCCATTACTGGAGTTTGGGGGATGTGCCGCCCGCGGTGGGGGGGGGGGGGGGGGAAGGGTCCAGTTTTTAACCAGCACTGTAACCCAGCGTTTTAAATTGATGGGGATGCAAATAATTAGGACACAGACTTTAATTAACTGGTTCTTATGTAGGGAGACAACTATATATGCCATGTTTCCAGGGAAGTACTCTAGAGACAGTTATGGGTCATTTTACCACAAGAGTTAGCCTCACTAATTAACCAAACCTGAAGTTAAACTTCTTCCTTCATTCTTCTCATTTATTTCCTTATTTCATGGTCGATTAATCTCTCATAAATTCAACATTTACTTGGTTGATTGTTAGGTTGATCTATGATTTGGATAAAATTAAGGTAGATTTAAATATAGAATCTTTAAGTTTTGTAAATGACGACTTTCGATATCACAGTCTTCTATTTAGCTATTCTTTATCTATCTAACATGTGTTCGGAAGTGTTAGCGTACGGTCTAGCTTATATTTTGTTATCCTTATATATATATATGTAATTTTGAGAACAAGAAGTTTCTTTTTAATTGATTTGCATATTAAGGGGGGAAGGATTAGAATCTTTTTTTTCTTGTTCGGGTATTTTTACATTTTTTTCGGGTATGAAACTAATCCCGTTAAGAATACTAAAATTACTCTTTTCATCAAGTATTTTTTTTTGTGAACTTAAATTCCTGACATTGCATAAGTCTTTCAACTGTTGAGTTCAAACTTGTTTATGAGTCACATCTTATGGATAAATTGAAATCTCTTCTTCACACTTATGATTCTTCCTCGAGCTTCAAATCTTTTCCCTAAAGTTGTCTACAGATTAGGACTTAGTCAAAGTAGCTTAACTTTAATTAAAGTGTTTATATGTAAATCTCATCCTAGTTGAGGATAAACTTCATTATAGCAATAAGCCAGAGATTTCTTTTGTATCTTTCTCTTTTTTTTTTTCATAGAACTTTCTCCACATAACTTTTCGTTAATAACTCCTAATTCAAGCAACTGGCTATGATTCTAATGTTACTACTTTGTGATGAAAATTATTGAGAAGACATCCTAATTAATGACCCAAATATGCACAAAAAATAGATACATACATCTAATTTACAAACTTTAGCCAACATTAATAGCAAAATATTCAACTTCCCCCATATGGTGGTCCAATTTCTTTTTGAGCTATATATGTTCACATATTTTTTCAGATAACTAAAATAGTCTTCAAAACTTTTGTTAATCCACCCGTGCCTAAATTAATTAAACATTACCAATTTTTAACCACAACCTGTAGCAGCTAAAGCCAATACAGTCATCAGGCCCTCATATCATTAATATATATACATATGCAAATATGCAACGAAGATTTGTGTCGTGCCAATTACTATTCAAGAGAGGGATAGAGAGATAGAAGATAACCCTAGCAAAATACCCATTAGCATTAGCATACATATAGGACAAAATGATCCCATGGGGAGTTCATCAGAGGATAACCCTACCAAAATACCCATTAGCAATGACCTCTACAGAAAGGACAGAATGATCCTATGGGGGAGTTTACCAGAGGACAAACCTCATCAATCTATCACAGACTTGCTGATCTAAAAATTCTGCTACCACCAAGCCACCAAGGGATAAAGGGAGACCACAGAAACACAGGGTGGGACCATATGTAAGGGAATGGGGACGCATACAAATCAACCAGATTGCTGGAAAAGGAACTTTATTCAGTGGTGGCGAGCTTACCCAAATAATTCCATTAATTTGAGATGTATATATAACTATATGTAAGGGGCACAGTATGGTGAAGAGGCGAGGGTACAATATATATTTTCAATAGGCCAAATTGTAGCTGCAGCCTGCAGCTAGCTAGGTAGCTGTAGAAGCATATGTAATTACAGTTTCGATTTTTCAGGCTTCAGAGCAAGCCACCACCCCCTTCCTCCTTCATTCACCTCTTTTTATCCTTCTACAAAAATATGAAAACTAACCCCACACTAGTAATCTACTCTCTATGTGCCCTCACTACTACACCACCTTCTGAGAAAACCGTTGGCCTTTCTTGCTGTTAGGTCGCTTTCCAACCTTCAATTGCGTAGCCTCTAGTAAGTTTAGGCCAGTAGATGCTACAGCTCCCCCCTTTCTCTTTCATTTATTCATGTATTGTAGTAGCATACGTTGCTTTTGTTGCTTTCTCACTGCAAAATTGTATGAGTATAATTATGATGGAGTCATCTGCCAAGCTGTATTGCTGACTGCAGTTTATGCCTTTGATTTCTTTCTTACAACTTTGCATTAATTTTTCCCATTAATACTCGTATCAGTCTGTATTGACACATCCCTTAGGTAGTCATCAATTTACATCTATACCATTATACCAGTGACTGTTATATTGATTTGTATGCGGGCACAAATGTAGGCGAAGTCCTTATATGCACAAAATGTAATGCATCCAAGCAATTCAAGTGTAGGCTTGTCAATTTCGACCTTGGTACCAACCAACTTCACCTCGTATTGGGTAGGTTTTCTATCTGTTTTGATGAGGCTTGGAGGAAGTTAGGGTTGTTAATCCTTGCGAGCCCGGGGGTTGGGTCGGGCTTAAAGTCAATCTGACCTCCAACTTATATATAAAAAAATCTCTAATGTCACTTGTTACTTATGTTATTAGCTTTTTAGATGTATTTATTTATTTGGTTAATTCTAGATATACGTGGTGAATGTATTTTCATCTATCAATTTATAAGATTATGGTTAACTTTTAAGACTGTGATTAGATGGGTAAGATGCGAGTTTTAAATATTTTTATAAGGGTATATCCGGGTTTTGGTCTCCATGACCTAAGTGAGTAAGGGCGAGTATAGTGTTAATTTAGAAGGTGTGAAGTGGAGTTAAATTGAGCAAAAACCCACTCCAACTCGCTACATTGTCAAGCCTATTCAAGTGGCACGCAAATACACAAATTAAATATGCACGATCAAATTATTTTTTTAAAAAAATCGTGGTTATTGGATGTTTGCAAGAATCTCCCAAAGTGTAATGGCGTGTTATTAGCTGCATAGGGAATCATTGATTGCCGCCTGAATAAAACCCATATTAGTTTATTGTTTTTAATCAAAGTGTAACAAAATTAGATATTTAGATACCCTTTATATGTCATTTTAAAAATAATATTATCATTTAATTTTAAAATTTTAGGACAACAATTACATCCTACAACCTATGTTATATGCTTGCTAGAGACTTATTTTGGATAAAATATATAAACATTTTAATTTATATTAATTTCTCAAGAGGCTCTCCCAAGTTTTTATTGTTCCAATCACACCTTTCTATAGTTCAGTAACTAGGAAATAGAAACAAATTAACAACCAAACTTTATACACACACACACACATGAGTAATTAATTAATAATTTAGATGTTACTCAATCTAATCAACACTTTGATTATAATTCTAGTCGTTAATAATGTAGTTTGTTAAATAAAACTTTGATCGTTGCTGAAATTTAAAAATAAATTCTTTATTTTCTTTTGCATCAATAGATTGAATAATAGTTGTTTTTTTTTTGGTAGAGATTGAATAATAGTTGAATCTCAAACTCATAGCACAACTTTTATAATTAATTCGAAGAAAAATTACATATAAAGGTGTTTATTTCCATAACTAATGACTGAAATCACAAGACACGTGATTGCAATAATTGAAAGTATATTTAAAATGAGTGAAAAATAAACGGGTGTTTACTCATTTTACCCTATTGTATTTTGTTCCAAAAATAGTAAAATACTTCTATATTTCATAAGAGAATAAACATATAACAAGTTCATACTTAAGTTCTATTGAACATTGAGACAATTGGGAGATTACTTGACATCAGAGTTGGCCAACAGGTAAAACCTAGAGTAAAGTATACTAACCTCCCTTGAGAATTTTAAAACTTGTGCCCAAGCCCCCTTTAATTTCAAATTATATAATAAATTCCCTTATCACCGTAAATTTACTAATATATATAAATATATATATATATATATAGAGAGAGAGAGAGGGAGAGAGAGAGAGAGAGAAGTATGTCTCTGATAAAAAAAAAATTAAACAGGAATAGTGAGATAAGTTTCACATGTCTCAAAGAAGTTTGTATAATTTGATTTGAAACTAGAGGGTTCTCTAAAGTTAAATTGGTTAGTTTAAGAATGCAATTATCATGATCCACACCATCCCTTATTTCTGAAGGTAATTTTCTCTTTTTCTCTCCTATCTTTTAAAAGTTGAATCATACAACATGGACTGTCCCTCCCTCTTATATAAGAATAATTTATTTAAGACTTTCTCAAATTACACAATATTAACCCTTGCAGTTTTAATAATCCTCTAAAAGTGCACAGTAACTGAAAAGATTTGTTAATAATTAATTCTATTGAAAGGTAACTAGTGACAACTCATGTATGTGTGAACTACAAGTACTTAAAGTTATATCAAACATTATAATTCTGCCTAGCTATCTAACTAGACTGCTCCTTTAGTTTCTGGGTCCTATATGATAGATTTAATTTTAATTTATTATTAGTATAAAAAAATTTATATTGTTATTTAATTATATATTGACACATTATTAAATTAAAAAATTAAATTTTTTAGGTAAATGTTGTGATAGTCAAATTTTTTAATGATCTGACAATACATGATTAGATGATGTGTAAAAAAAACTTTACAATATCAATGGATCAAAATTAAAATCTATTATGATTTTGCTAAAAGGAGATAATATTCAGAGATATAATGATCGAAAACTATTATGTCAGATAATGGTGGTCCAACTAAAGCGTATAATAAAGTCATACATAGAATGTGACCCTATAAATAAATTATTGCACTGCACAATTCTATTTATTTATTTAATTTTTTGGCTCGAAATGTGTATCCGTGATTCAAGACATATGGGGCATCATGCACAAATTGAAACATAACTGTCTCAAAGATAACATATTAATTAGCTAAATTAGCACTTAAACTAATTAGCAGTTCAGATCCTTTTATAGATGTAGATATTAATAGACTAGAAAAATTAAATTTATAGTTACTAGCTAGCGTCTTGTCATGCACTCTATATGTATTTTTTATTTAAATATATAAAATTGAGAGAGTATTAAATTTTTTAATAATTACATAACTACTTAATTGTTAATTTAATTAATTAATTAATTTTATTTATAAAAAATAATAACTAACCACTAACCATGATTAGTTTCTTATATTTTAAGATAAAGTTTATATGATAAAAAAAGACCAAATATCAAACCCGAATTTTGATATTATCATATAGATTCATGTGCATATAAGCTCTATCTCATTAAATTTTAAGATCATTCAATTTTACTCAATAATAAAATCTAAAATATAGTTGGATAAAATTGTATAGGTGTAGCGAATAGTTTGATAACTCACATAGTATTGATTATAATTTTTATCGTAATATATTTAATGTCATGAATTCAATTTCTGCCTGGTCATAAACGCATGTAACGTTGAGGCATTGTGTGAAATTAACTTGTAAAATCCCAAAATTGAAAGATTTCAGCATCAGTTCAACCTTAATTAACTGGATCATCGGAAACCGTCATTTCTTCAGTCAGTGTATAATGCAGTATCAAAACTATGAATGCTTTGATAGGAGATGAGACGCCAAATTGTAAAATAATATTTAAGACTTTGGAACCATGGACTAAAATAGTTTGGCACTTTATTTAAATGAGGGAAGGTCTCAAGGATACACCACCCAGGCAGCCATACAATAGAAAAACAGAAAAAAGGAGATGAAGCAGATAATCTGTGATTTCCTAATGCTGACAACTGATGTAGTGAACAAACTTGTTGCCGTTGACGGTGGATTAATAGGATCAAAGCCTTGAGGAAAGGAAAACCTTCGATTCACTTTCAACCAGTCGTTGGAAGGATTAAGTGCAAACTTTATAGTTTCTATTGATCGGAGGGGTCAGGAGTGAATGGGTTTCCTACGACAGAAGAACAGGTTAATGTAGTGAAGGCTTGAAGCAATTCTGCAATTATACGCGACATGAAAATTAAGCTTATCTCTTTAGATAATCTTAACTTTCAAATATGTTAGGACTATAATTAGTCAAAGTCAGTTTTGCTGAGTTAGTTACATAGTCATAATTAGTTAGCAACTAAACAGCTGTTATCAATTAGACCCACTGTATAAATACCTGTTGTACTTTCCATTTCTCATTAATCAAAAAACTCTTTTCGTCTCTGTAATTCTCTATTATGGTATCAGAGCGGGTTCTACCCGCTCTACTTGCGCAACTCTTCTAAACGCAAGATCTTGTTTCTTGCTTCATCTCATTTCTTGATTCTTGCTTCGTTTCAAACCTTTCTCGTCACAAGTTGCGATTTGCATCTTCAATATCTGAAGTTCCTTTATTTTCTTGTTTAATCATGGAGGAATCAAACTCCTGCAATGGAGGTTCAATACAGAATCAAGGATCTGTAGATCAGTCACAGAATCCTTCGAGCGCATACTATCTTCACCCTGGAGAAAATCCAGGTACTGTTCTCATCAGTCATCAAATGAATGGTTCCAACTATCACACATGGAGTCGTGCTATGAAAAGAGCCCTAGTATCTAAGAATAAACTGAAGTTTGTTAATGGAAAACTTCCAATGCCGAGTCAAGATGATGTGAACTATGAAACTTGGGAGCGATGTAACATGATGGTGCTCTCATGGATCACAAGAACTTTGTCTCCTTCAATAGCACAAAGCACCATTCACATTGAAAGTGCCAAGACTCTCTGGGATCACTTGCGAGACAGATTCTCAAAAGGAGATCACTTTAGGGTTTCAGACCTGTTACAAGAAATTCATTCAATAAAACACGGTGAGAAATCAGTTACTGACTTCTATACTGAATTGAGTATATTGTGGGAAGAATTGGAGGCTTTGAGGCCGCACCCCAATTGTATATGCGCAGTAAAATGTACTTGCACTCTTGTAAAAATTGTGAGGCAATATCGTGAATCTGAAGAAATCATCTGTTTCCTCAAAGGACTTGGGGAAGTCTACAACGCAGTTAAAACTCAAATTTTGATGATGGAACCACTCCCACCCATTACCAAAGCCTTTTCCCTTGTGCTGCAGCAAGAAAGGCAGCTCACTGGTCCTGTTATGGATTCAAAGGTGATGATGAATTCCAGTGATAATCAGAATTGGAAGCAAGGAAATGGAAGAGGAAATGGAAAGGGCAGAGGATATGGAAGAGGAAGAAGAAGCAATACTTCTAAACAGTGCACATTCTGTAATAGAATGGGACATACCGTTGAACAATGTTACTTCAAGCATGGCTTTCCCCCAGGATACACCCCTGGATACAAGAGCAAAGGCAACCATGGTGTCAACTGTTTTGTGTCTGATGAGGGACAAGACTCACATGTTGCTGAGAAAACCTTGCCTCGGGTAAATCAAGCAGATGCTGCACCTGTGCAATTCAGTCCAGAACAGATTCAACAACTGTTAGGCCTATTACAACAAACCAAAGTCTCCCAAACTCAATCACATTCTGTTAACCAAGCCAGTAATCCCCATGTTAGTGAGTCATCCACTCACCAACAAAATTCAGTTTCAGGTAATATCAACTCAAAATCTTGGATTATTGACACTGGTGCAACTGACCATGTCACTTGCATTAAGTATAATTTCACCACATTCCATCAAATTAAACCAATTCATATCACTTTACCCAATGGTGCCATGGTAATTGCAAAATATTCGCACACTGTCCAATTCACCACTGACTTTCAGCTCTTTAATGTTCTTTACATACCTGAATTCACCCTTAACATCATTTAAGTTCAACGGTTAATTCCTTCATTAAACTGTCAATTGATCTTTTCCAATTCTGTTTGTCAAATCCAGGATACCAATACATTGAAGATGATTGGGCATGCTGAAATCAATGGTGGATTATATCATCTCAAGGAACCAAAGCTTACACACCCTTCATGCAATTCTGTTGTACATTCCTTACATACCAAAACTGATAATACTTCTTTTGATTTGTGGTATTTTAGGCTCGGGCATCCTTCTAATAAGGTGCTTGACTACATCTGTAAAATCTTTCCATATGTCAAATATCAATCAAATAAAGTCTGTGATTTTTGCTATCTTGCCAAGCAAACTAAACTGCCATTTCTTTCCAGTTCTACACATTCTGTTCACCCTTTTCAGCTCATTCTCATAGACATTTGGGGGCCACTTGCTGTTCCCTCTTTACATGGACACCGATACTTCTTTTCTATTGTAGATGACTACACTCGACACACTTGGTTGTTTTCCATGAAAGCAAAGTCAGAAACTAGAAAGCTTATGTTTGACTTTGTGATTTTTGTCCAAACTCAATTCCACACAAATGTGAAAACTATAAGATCTGACAATGGTAGTGAATTTATCTACCCAGAATTTTATGCCAAGTTTGGTATTGTGCATCAAACATCTTGCATTGAAACACCACAACAGAATTTTGTTGTAGAAAGAAAGCATCGCCACATTCTAAATGTCACTAGAAGCCTTTTGTTTCATGCCAATCTTCCAAAATGTTTTTGGTCCTATGCAGCGGCTCATGCTGTACACATCATTAACAGATTACCTTCCCCCTCCCTTAATCTTGTCTCCCCTTTTGAACTTTTGCATAATTCATCACCCACACTAATTGACTTAAAGGTTTTTGGCTCACTTTGTTTTGCATCCACTCTTGAACAGCATCGATCAAAACTGGATCCTCGATCCAGAAAATGCTTGTTCCTTGGCTTTAAATTTGGCATGAAAGGATATATTGTGTATGATTTACGCACCAGAGAAATTTTTGTTTCTCGCAATGTCACTTTTCATGAACAAATCTTTCCCTTTTCATCCAATTTCCTATCTCCCACTTCCTCCCCTACTGACCACACTGATTCTGATCCTTTTAATTTCTTCCTCGATCCTATTCAGCAACCACAAATTTCTCCCATTTCCCCACCCTCCCCCACTCATCAATGTGTACCCCAACCACATCCTCACATTTCACCTACACAACCTCCTCTTCGTAGATCCACTAGACCCAAACAACCACCTACTTACCTCAAAGAATTTCACTGCCACCAATTGACTTCAGCAAGCACCAACCATTCCTCAGTGCAAGGTAACACTCCATATCCTTTATCTTACATTCTCTCATGCTCATTGTCTCTCTCCATCTCAACTTCACTACACTCTCACTATTTCAAATACCTCTGAACCTACTTCCTATTCCCAGGCTATTAAATCTGTTGAATGGATTAATGCTATGCATACTGAATTACTGGCTCTCGAGCAAAATAACACATGGCAGCTCACTGATTTACCTCCAGGAAAGGTTCCTATTGGTTGCAGGTGGGTCTATCGCATCAAATACAAAGCAGATGGCAATGTGGAGCGCTATAAAGCTCGGCTTGTTGCAAAGGGCTATACTCAGCAAGAGGGCATCGACTTCCTTGACACCTTTTCCCCCGTGGCCAAGTTAACCATAGTCAGATTATTACTTGCCATTGCTGCCACACAAAATTGGTTCTTGAAACAATTGGATGTAGACAACGCATTCTTACACGGAGACCTTCATGAAGAGGTTTATATGGAACTCCCTCCCGGATTCCATCCTCCCAAACCCAATCAAGTCTGCCGTTTAAACAAATCATTGTATGGGTTGAAACAAGCTAGTCGGCAATGGTTTGCCAAGCTCTCCTCTGCCTTGGTCTCCCTTGGTTTCACCCATTCTCAGCATGATCACTCTTTCTTCATCAAGAAGCACCACAATTCCTTCACAGCTCTCTTAATATATGTTGATGATGTGATTCTCACAGGGAATTCCTTATCTGAAATTGACTCAGTAAAACAGTTCCTTCATTCCACATTTCGCATCAAAGATCTTAGGGACCTTAAATATTTTTTGGGACTAGAAGTCTCTCGATCCAATCAGGGAACCCACATATGCCAACGCAAGTATGCATTGGACATTCTTTCAGATGCGGGTTTTTTGGCTTCCAAGCCCTGTGGCAGTCCTATGATCAAGAATACCAAACTTCTCTATCAGTCTGATGCTCCTCCCCATGATCCTGCCTCCTATAGGAGATTGATTGGCCGCCTCCTTTACCTCACAACCACTAGACCGGACATTATCTTCGCTGTCCAGCAGCTTAGCGAATTTATGCAGGCTCCCACTATCCATCACTTTGCCGCTGCCACCCGGATACTTCGATACATCAAGCGTGCACCAGCTCAGGGTTTACTCTTCCCTTCAGCTTCCTCTTTGCACTTGAAGGCCTTTAGTGACTCGGATTGGGCTTCATGCCCCAGGCAAGAAAGGTCCATCAGGTTTGTGTTTTTCTTGGCTCCTCTCTAATTTCATGGCGTTCAAAAGAAACAATGTACGGTCTCACGTTCCTCTTACAAATAGAATATCGTGCCCTTGCTTCTACAACCTGTGAGCTTCAATGGCTCACCTATTTGCTCCAGGACCTTGCTGTACCTTTCTCCACTCCTGCATCCTTATATTGTGACAGCCAATCCGCTCGGCATATCGCCTCCAATCCAAGCTTCCACGAGAGAACAAAGCACATTGATATCGATTGCCATATCGTTCGTGAAAAGCTTCAAGCTCATCTCTTCCAGTTGCTCCCAGTTTCCTTCTCCCATCAATTGGCTGACTTTTTTACCAAGCCTCTTGAACCTGGGACCTTTCTCAGTTTTCTTCCCAAGCTGGGTGTGTACAATCTCCACTCTCCAACTTGAGGGGAGGTGTTAGGACTATAATTAGTCAAAGTCAGTTTTGCTGAGTTAGTTACATAGTCATAATTAGTTAGCAACTAAACAGCTGTTATCAGTTAGACCCACTGTATAAATACCTGTTGTACTTTCCATTTCTCATTAATCAGAAAACTCTTTTCGTCTCTGTAATTCTCTATTAAAATAAAAGATAATTTGGTAATAAAAGTATTTTAAGATAAATAAGTGTTTCTCTCATTCATATACATTTATAGATATAAACATAGAGAAAGATGAGATTCTTTTACTGAAATAAGTGACAACGTTGTGGCCGTTCCTATACTAACCATTGCTTTTTTCAAAGAATTTAAATTTATTAACTAATAACTTTGTACATTATCAATAAACAAGAAAGTATCACATCAACATAGTAAATAAGTGTTTTACTTGCTGTAAATTTGCTAACTAATAAAATTGAGATTAATTAAGCTTAGTTTGGTATTTATGTACTTTTCAAAATCTATTCTTAGAAGTTACTTTTATAAAAAAAAAATTGTACAAGCAGTTTGTTTGGTAAAAACTTGTCAAAATCACTTTGCAGAGTTGAAATTAATGACCCGTTTGTATTAGTTTTTTTTTAGAGTAGAAGTACTTTTTTCAAGTAATAAAAGTACTTTTTTTAGAAGTTATAGAGTTCAAGCTTTTAAAAAAAGTACTTCATGTGCTTTTTTGTTATACATGAGGTGCTTTTTTTAAAAGCTTGAACTCTTTAACTTCTAGAAAAATACTTTTATTACTTCAAAAAAGCACTTTTACTCTTAAAAAAGTTAATACAAACGGGCCTAAAGATCATGATAAGCATATAATATTAATCATTTATTAGTAGATTCTGTAAATATTGTACAAATAAACAATAATCAAAAGATATTTTTGACAAAAGATTAAAAAAAAACCGAGAAGTCACTCTTGAAAACTAATCTAATAAATATTTCTCTGGCAGTTTTGAAAAGCAATTAGATGATTTTTTTTTTATAACCATGAAATATTTTTATATTTTTTGAGTATGAGACTAATCTATGCTTGGATGTTAGTTTTACCTTAATCACAAAATATTTTAGTATAATTCAAACTCATGCTTAGATAAAGCTTAATATGTCAATTAAGCCTCACATTAGATGAGTTTTATGACGATGTGCATATGCAAAACTAGAGTCTAAAACGGGTAATTTTTTTTATTTAAAATTGAATTGTCAAATTTGATACAAGAAAGTAGAAACCCAATTTTGGAATAGATTTTGCGAGCCTAATCCTACCATGAATATGGCATCAAACATGCATCGGTGGTTGTACCCTTCATTTTCGGATGATTTCGCCTAAAATAAATTATGTAGCTCATAATTGATTTTCACCGATTTGTAGATGGAGAGTATTGACTTATGTTGCTTCTCGATCCGATCTATAATTAATGTTGGATAGTGGATCCCAATATTTGATTAATAATATTCTTACAATTAGCATTAAAAAAATATTTTTAACAAGTAACATCGATTAATTATTTAAAAATATATTCTTATTATAATTTTACTTAAAAAGTGATTTTATTATAAAATATTCAAACAAATTTAAATATTTAAATTAAGTGTTTTACAATCTAATTAAAATAGGTATTTAGAGACTTCTAATATTGTAGAATTAGTGCTATGTAAAAGAATTAATGTTAAAAAATAATTTTAAAGTTTTGAATTTATTTAAATATTATAAAATAGAATCACTTTTTAAGTATAATTGTAGAGATATTTTTTAAAAAATTAACGAGTAATACTTGTTAAAACTGATTTTTTAATATTAATTGTAGGATTTTTTTTATAAAAAATTCATGACTCTCACTCCAAGAATGAATTAATTTTAAACAAGGTCAAATATGATTTTGGACACTCCACATTCGCTAGTATGTGATTCTTTCCACTCCCAAAAATTCCACCTAAAGTCCCAATCAATTCGTCCCAACATAATATCTGCGGATGTGGTTACATTTGAATTTGACGTGAAAAAAATATATTTGTTAAGTGAGACTCGAAGTAGTATTGCTCAGATGCAAGCACCCATCCACATCAATAACTACGCAGAATTTGTGAGGAGATAATTGTGTAAATTTGGTTGTTGCGTGGCCAAAATGAGGGAGGAAAGAGAAGATAAGAGGATCGATGTGGAAATATTTACTTTCTCTCCAAATTGTTTAATTGCTTTAGATGTGTGGATGATATTGAAGCAGAGAGCAGGCATGCAAGTTAGGTAAGGAAAGTGAGAGCCTGCCTGGAGTGTGCAGGCCAGGGAGGACACTGGATATGGACCGCCAACCACCTGATAATCCAATCACACTTTATTCCGATTTTATGCCATGAAAGCTGAATGCGTGATTCACATGCACTTTGAAAATTATGGGTTTTCTTCTATCTTTTTCGGCCTATTTGACATTTGCATGTGAATTCATGTTCACATTGCAATGAGACTAATATTGGATGTCTTTCCAATAGCTAGTTATCAATTCATTTTCTCTCTTTTCTTAGACGCAAAGTTCCTTCCCAACTAGACACCAAGAACCAAGGAAACAGCTGGATTCAGTAGCACTATATACAGTGACCTGGATCTTCCACAGTACTTCCTTATATTTTTGGGGAATTTCTAATAAAGATAGTTTACTTTTTTATGCCTAGTTTTTTGTGAATCGATTCTACTTCATCCCTTGAAATGGTATTGACCCTATTGCGTTTATGATATATTACAAAGTCATGCAAGGAGCATCATATATACACCAATTATACCCATAATTTTGTATTGAGGGAAAATCTGAGGCAATTTTGGGATGTAATAAACTAGAATGGATTAATAAATATTATAATAATAATACTACTAATAAAAATATAAATTTTAACTATGCAAAATTAATGGCTATATCTGAGTTTAATCAACAAAAATAAAAATAAAAACAAATTAAATTCAAAGGGAATCATGTGTGCAATCATGCATAGTTATGACTTATGATTTTAATCTCATTATGTGTGCAGATTAGTGTTAGATTTTATTCTAAAATCTCTACCCGTGATACTTTGATTTCCCCCCTATGTTTTCTTGTCTTATATATATATATATATATATATATATATATTCTGAAAAAAATGATGGTTTTTTTGTTGTTGAAAGAGAGGCCCAAAACTAATTGTTCTCAGACGTTCAGTGCAATGCCCATTGCAGCAGATGGTGGACCCATTATGATTATGTAGACCTTAGAACATTCTTGAGGCCCACATGTGGGTTCATATAATATTTTCTCTAATTTATGACAACGTTTCCGTCGGGCCCGTTCTTGTGAGCCGAAGCCTCACAAGTAAAACAGTTTCTTGGTTTGTTCTACATATAATAATATAAATGACCATTTATTTTACATGTCCTAAACAACATGACCATATTTTTAGATGGCCAAACAAATTATTATTCTTATATGTATATATATAGACAGACAGATAAATTCATCTCAAGGCTGATCACATGTATTAATGAGAGTAGAGTGAGGGTGAGGGGTAGGTCTCACACGATGTAAATTTAAACTTTCTTTTTATTTTTTATTATCCTGATTGTCTGGTCTATAGAGTCTCCGAATCTTGTAGTAATACTCATACTAATACTAGTCTTTTTGTCATATGGGTGAGTTAAGATGCACAATTGTTTATGTAATATATTTATTACATTGTATAACCTTAATTTTAAAGTATAGTATTGCCTATTTTTATATCTAAATTTGATTATGAAAACGTTTTATAACCGGACTGGTTTTGTAATTTGCAATATAGTATATTGTTCCCAACTTCCCATCATGCATTTAGTTAATTAGAAAACAACAATATCTATTGTCTATAGTATACTTCACTCCAATATAAAGATAAAACCCATGGTAGAAGTAAATTTTATATATATATATATATATATATATATATATATCATTCTGCGATTTATTATTAATCTTCTGCAACCACAGTATTGATTTACATGATCGTTGCTATTAAAATTAAATTGAAGAACATTCATAAAATAATATTGGCATGGAGTACTTGATGCAACTTGGATGATTTCCCAAACTCTCTCTCCTCATTGGTGATTGGTCCACAATGACCATGAATGGATGATGCTCCGTGGACTACCTACCATGCGTGTGCCTGAAAAATACTAGCGTTTATGCAATTCCTTTTTTCTGACCCAAAGAAAGGCTATTATATCAACTTGTCAACGAAATATGCCCCGTATAATTGTTGTCATTGTTCTCTCTTTTTCTTCTATAGGACCTATGACTATGATTCTAAAATGGGCATGGTACAACTCCTATTCGTTGATCCAAAGAAAGACATTGTTCAACTTGATGATTGTGTTTTCTAAAAGTTCCTTGACTCTTTAAGAATCATATATATGGTATATCACCGAAAGGGCACTATGCAAAAGCCTATTCTTCCATACTTGATATTATTGCCCCCCTCAACAAATGCGTGTGGTCTAACGCAATGGTGATTTATCTAATTTTAAAGTTTGTATTTAAAACTTTAATACAAAATTGGATAATTATTTAATTTGTTTTGCAATGTGTTATGTGCATTGTATATTTATAAAAACTAGTGTAGTATATAAAATAATTAGTATGATATAAATATTTTTTTAAAAAAAGAAAGATATCACTGCATGCATGAAACCTTATCTATTCACATTCCTCTTTTACTATATATAATTTTTTTTAAATAAAATCAAAATCTGGACTCTTGGAAGCAAAAGCCAACTTCTTAATATATATCTTTTTGACGTGGTCCTCTCTCAAATCTTCGGAGTTTTGTTCACAATTTTTTCAGCAAACTCGTCGTCTCATTACACATCCATTGATAAATCAATGGTCTCTTATAAATTCATCCATTTTCACTTTTAAAGCAGTAGGTTCTAGCTTTTGAATCTTTTTCCAGAATTGAAGGAATAACATCGTGCTGAGTTATTTGTGACCATAAGCTTGTTGCTGTATCACTTGGGTCTTATAGCTGCATGTACTATGATGGCATGGCAGCTGCAATGCACATGTTTTATCAGTAATGAAATTGAAAGACAAAATATATATAAATATATGTGTGTGTGTGTGTGTGAGCATGTACTAGAGCACTTTACCCCCCAGTAATTCCGCTGATAAAAACAGATAAGTTGATAACTATGATGTACTTTTTTCTTCCTTCTCTACTTGTTCCAGAGGATAGGAGTGGAGGTTACATTTTAATGCTTCAAGGTTTAGGCTAATCTGGACTATACATGTTGCCAGAAGTACCCAAGAGTACAGAATGAAGGATACAAGTGACCGTAGAATCAAAACTGATAAAAGTATTAAAAACAGATTACCAAATTATTAATTGGAAACTGAAAAATATAGGAAAACATTTCAATCACCTAGGATTCTACATGAAGCATTACATATTGAGCACATTTGATGGTCGTTCTTCACTTAATAAACCAAACAACTGGTATATTATATCCAACTCAAAACAAAGTACAGATAGTGTTTCATCAAAAGAGATTCAAAAACCGTCTTGTGTGCGGCTTATTCTGATTCATGGAGATTGGAGAATAGCATTCTTGTCTATCGCCTCAAGGTGTGCAGAATATACTCCGCATAAAGATCCCTGCACCAAGTCAGAGATAAGATATTACAGTGAGATGAAATGATGCAGATTGCAGAATAGTGCAATATTTGTGGTACATAAACATAGGAGAGGAATGACCATAAAAAGAAAATAGAGAAGCATGGTCGAGTAATGAATGATCTAGGAGACTGACAATTTTTTTTTTTACTGGAATATTATCTTATTTACCATAAGTTATTTCTCTAAAAGCCAATTTTTATTAGATACCAGAAGGGAAAAGAAAAAAAAAAGAAAAGAAATTAATAGTTGCTCAATATATACTGACATTGAGTACTGGATGGCATCAACAGCAGTGGATGCAGGCAAAAACTCATTAACTGCTACCTCCTTGTTCTCATTCTTCTTGTCTGAGAAATATGTTAAGAAACTGCTCTCAAATTGTAAAGAAAATATAAACTAAGCTTACAGAAACTTAGGCATCAAGTTCTTGAATTATGATTGTGGATACAGTCTTCAAAGAAGCGTCGGATCTCAGAGAGACGATGAGGTGGAAGTTCTTTGAAGTCAGTATAGTGCTTATACTCTGGATCATCAGCACATACTGCAATAATTTTATCATCCTTCTCCCCCTGTGTCAATAGCACAAATTTGTTATTATGTAAGTGGGCGGAAAGAAGTGGCAATTGTTTTATTGGCTAAAAAGCCAAAAAATACCTGGTCAATCATGGGCATCAGTCCAATGGCCCTGGCTCGCAGGAAACAACCAGGAAGAACTGGCTCCTACCACATCAGTGATTCAGTAAGTTACTTATGAATTACCTTGTTGATATAAAGCTCAAACATAGTCATCAAATTAATTACTAATCTGGAAACATAATACGTTATGCTAATGCAGCATTTGAGTTTATTTTCCGTCATCTTTTGAGTGAAGGTAAGGAAAATTGAAAACTACAATAGTTATCTAGGCAATTAACTGAGGATTCAAATTGATATGTGCTTTCCCTCAATATAATCCAAATGTGTCAAAATTTCAGCAGCAGCTTTTAACTTACTGCTGATAAAGAGAGCACTGTGGCTAACATTAGTATTACTACATATTAACTAGTATTTAATGGCTCTTGTATAACTTGGATGAATTTGAAAATGGTAAGAATTTACCTGCATGAGAACCAAGACATCAAGTGGATCATTGTCTTCACAAAGAGTGCGAGGGATAAAACCATAGTTATGAGGATAAACAACTGATGAATACAAAATCCGATCAACCTGAACATTATTCAGATGGTAAGAAGAATCTAAAGACGAGTAAGGAAAAGCATAAGTCAGAATTGAAAAGGGACAAGAATCTACAAGCCTGGAAGAAAACAATGCTTCACCCTGTACCCTTTTCAACCCCTCCCACAAAATAAAAAAAATAAAAAAGAAAGAAAAGAAAGATTCAAGTTCATGTTTTGTCCAATTTCCCACCAACCCGTCCTGTTGCTTTCTGGTTGGTCGACAACTGGACTGGAAAAGAAGTGATGGAGTTCTCTGTGAAATCTGTTTCAGATTATAGCATTAGAGACTTCCATTCCAAAAGGCAGATAGTTGGTTCATACCTTAATCAATCCAGTCTTTTTGTCAAGTTCATACTTGACCTTGCTTCCCTTGGTGATCTCCACAACCTGCAGGTAGCAACTAACCATTGAACAAGCAGAAACACCATGCTATACTGGGAAAAAAATTTCAGGTCAAGAATGGAATTACAGGATTTGCATAAATACTGTTATTAGGAGAAGATAAGTTATAGTAATAGAAAGTTTTTTAGGAGTGTTACAGAATTTGATTTAAGTAAGTCTGACAGGCAAAAAGTCTTAGATTGATGTAATAAAGTGAGACAGGATTATGTCACTTATCAAGTCCAGGAATCTGTTCAGTATCTAAATGGAGAAGTGCAGACCTAAGTTGCGAAAAGAATGAGCAAGTAACTTAATCTTGTTATAAGAAAATTCTATCTAGAGTCATCAATAGCAGGCAAGCCTGCATGATTTTATATGTATACTTTCAGAAAATATGGTCATTGACAGAGCACAATGTCATCGTTTGATCCATGTACCCGACCCCACCTAGCGGGAAAAGGCTTTTGTCTTTTGTTGTTGTTGTTGTATACTTCCAGCATGGCTGATTTGTGTTATGTTTGGTTTGTTTGGAAACTGCATCCTTAAAGATGATAAGGATGCTTGCCATAACTTGTGGACTCTTTGCACTTCAATTATAATTCATGTTGAATTAGCACATTTTTTTTGGCGGAATCCAACAGTCCAGAAACTATCACCTACTGGTTGCTCCAGTGCAATGGTTACACCACAGAGTTTTTCTAAAGTAAATGTTGAAAACAATGGCATCATTGTGCACATTCTTTTATTCCAGTACTAGGTAGTATGATAAGGCAATCAGTATTCTTTCCAAAAGCAGAAGATGGAGACTTACACAATTGAAAATATGGGGCGCTCCAGGTCCTGCACATGAAGATTAAGAACATTTTAACATGATTTAAGTCATCTAATGTCAATTGAATGCCAATGCGCAAGATAAATAGGACAAGCAATATGGTCAACAACAGTACCAATTTCAAGATCATGCCAAGGGTGGGCAGCAACTGATCTCCTTGACAAAGATGAAAGAATCCTTTCATTCAAGCGGGGAACTGGACGGTTTTCTCGAGCTTCTTCACCATTCTCACTCATCTTTAAAGACATGACAGAGAAAAAGAAAAATAAACATTGTTTTTGATGAATCAATAAGAGTAAAAATGGTCAAAGACTACAAAGAATTTCTCAACAGAGATGAACCATCAAGCCTAGTATCCTAGTATATCTATATAGTCAAAGTTTGACAGGTCATGCTCCATCAGAACATGATTACAAATCAATATCCAGGTATAGTCCGAATGCCAAGGACCCTAACTTTGTCAACATTTCACCAAAACATTTGCTTAATTTCATGATGTGTTATTTTTTTTACATTATCAATTTGCCCACATTAATCAGTGGTTATAGAGACTAAAATTTTGGACACTGTCTTGTACATATGAATCAACCCCAAAAGGCAATGATTTTTTTTCTGTTCATCTAAGCACAGCTGCACAGACACTCTACTATTATTGGATCTCTCAAATATGCCATTTTTTTATTGGCTGATAAAATGAATTACAATAACGGGTTGCTTCAGGAACCCTGCCATTTTTGGTGCAGTGGTTAATAGAAATACCCCAAAGTATCATTGAAAGAGACTTTTTAGCCGTGGCAGAAATCCCAGAAAAGATGAAAACTTGATGCATGAAACAAATACCAAACATACCATTAACAAATGAAAAGGATCTTATGGAGATAATAAGCTTTGTTTGAAACAAAGCAAATACGTACCTTGACCAAAAGCAAAGAGTCTGAAAAGTTGGTAAAAGGGTTGAACAGAGAGATCCAAGCAAGCGTTATGGTTGTTATATTTATATACAGAGGTGAAGGGGAGAAGGGAGAAGAGATTCAGTCAAGTTTTTAGAGCACTCCTCGTGTCTGTATAAGAGACAAGTTAGCTTACCACTCCACCTGTCCCATGGAACTTTCAAAAGACAAATTACAGCCAAAAAAACAAAATCAAAGCTTGAGTGCTGTTTTTTTTGTTTTTTTTGGAAAGCTCTTGTTTCCTTTTGTTCTTACTAATAAACTATTGCTTTTTGACCGTATATTGCATCCTTCTTTTATTATATATTGTAAAAATGACATAGTTTTAAGGTAAGTGAATAATTTGATTTCTAGGTAATAATTAATAGGTGCTAATTAATAGTAATAGTGAAGTACTTATATTGCATTAGTAATTGTGGTTATTAACTATAAATGATGATTAAAAAATTAACAACTACATAAAATTTTGGCG
Organism: Styphnolobium japonicum; assembly: GCA_023212625.1. Taxonomy (NCBI): domain Eukaryota; kingdom Viridiplantae; phylum Streptophyta; class Magnoliopsida; order Fabales; family Fabaceae; genus Styphnolobium; species Styphnolobium japonicum. The sequence goes on along the minus strand of JALBWW010000007.1, from coordinate 2,257,275 downwards.
ATCAATTCACATAAGGGGAAAAAAAATACTTCACATGACGTAGATTTGGTTAACAGTTTGAATATAAAGAATATATAAATATAGGTATCAAGAAAGAAAGTCCAAACGAAAGTGATATGTTTTGAAGGAAATATTGCCCTATACAAAAATATGAACATAAAACATATTAAGGGTAAGGCTTAAGTGAAACTTATATTTGTAAGTAATGTAATTATTTTATTAAAAGTAAACCACTAGTGCTAATGATTTTGTAACTCTATGAATCTATGATCCAATCGATCATAATAAGTTTTAATATTCACGTTTAGTCCACTTTTATCCACCCTTCACGAGATCTTAGAGCCTCATTTCTAATAAAGAAAAGGTGGACCATTAACTTGTCTCAAAGTCTTGGCTGTATAACAGGTTGTGGAGGTCACAAAGCCAAGGAAATCTTCCTGTTCGTGTTTCTGCACTTGACAAATTGCTTGCACGTTGTGCCGGAAAATCACTTTTGGTCGCCTACAGTGGGATACGTTGCACGTGCGGCATGCCAACTTATTTGTCCATTCACATGATGAAAATGCAAGCCAAGCACATGGCCATAGAAAGAATTTTGGAATTGCTTCTGTCGCATCCTCTTAACACTTGAGTTATAATTTATAAATAATATTCTAATTGTGAGATCTAGGGATTAAAAATTATGGTAATGTACTAATGTGATGGTTTAATGGATCCAACTTCTGTAAAAACGTGAAGTGAATTTTTACGGATGTTGGTAGAAACATCAATTACATATTCACAGTTGATAAAAAAAGAAATAAAATTACGTATTCACAGATGAGTTAATCAGTAACCCTCAAGTTTTGAATTAGCAGATCAAATGAAAATAGTTTAGTTCTCAACTTATTTTGAAACAAGTACAAGAAACAATACAAGGACTTTTGGAAATGAATGAAAACTATTATTAATCAATTGATTTGGCCAAAAGCCTATATAACTTTGAATAGGAAAATGGTTAAGATAAAAATATGAAATATTTCAAAATGAAATTAAATTCTACAAAATCAAGCTCAATCATTGACCTTCAAATTGAGCCAATTCAAACATACAACTAAAAGTGGCAAATCTTAGAAACTATGAAATTTGAGTATCATAAGAAACTTAAATGGGTATAACCAACTTGGTATGAATGGCAGCCGAAGAGCTGCTTAAGACGTTTTTATCTGTATATTATATGGGACTATATGTTATATTTATTTGGATTTAATTTTTGTCCACTGTCAGAGTAAAGTTTTTTTACACTGTCATCCAATCATATGTTGCCAAGTCATTAAAATAGTTAGACTTTCTAGGTAGTTGTTGTAATAGTCAACTCTTTTACTGATTTGGCAACACATGATTGAATGACAGTGTAAAAATTTTTTACATTGACAGTGGATAGAAATTAAACTCTATTTATTTTTTCTAACGTGAAAATGATCCTTAAAAGTTCAGTTGTCACTTGTCAATTTATTAGTTCTTTCTATCTCTTGTTTAGACTTCTAAAGACCAGCATCCTAAGATCCAATAAGGGTAAAGAAAAATGAAGCGATTCAACATTCAAACCCAGTGATAATTGATTTCTGATGCCGGATAGTGGTTTTCAATCAGAATAATCTTTAATCACTCAGATCAGATAAATATTCTTCTCACATGAAATGCAAGAGTTAATGTGGATCAGCAAACTGATCAAGGTCAATGTGACGGTGCGGAAAAAAGAAAAGAGGGGAGAGGATATGGAAGGGATGAAATTTGTTTTTAAGGAGATTTTTGATATTTTCTTCTTTAAGTAAAAAAAAACTTAAATGTTAAATGGTGACTAACAGAAAAGAAAATTTCAACTTTCTTTCTTCTGTGCTGCGAGAGCAAGAGCGAGAGAGAGTGACAGCATGAAAGAGAAAGAGAGCGAGAGAAAGAGAGTGAGTTTAGAGTATAAGGTGAATTTGAATTTTTAATTTTTTAGCTTTTGTTCTTTTAATATTTTTTAGTTATGAGAACTCTAAAATATAAGAGATAATTTTATTTTGTGAAAATGATAACAAATAAATAAAGGTTAATAATAATTTCTATGGAGTGGTTAGAGACTTTAAAGTTAGATTTGAGTAAAAATTCGATTTTTCTTGAAAGAATATAGAAATCTTAAAGCTTATGCTTAAGTTATATTAGGAAAAATGGTTATCTTTTATAATTGTGACTTTGCGTAAGTCCTTGATAGCATATTTAGAATTATTAAAGTATTTTTATTAAAGAGCAGATTCACATGATACTTCTTCACTTGCCTCCACAAGAGCTGTTGGAGACAGCTAAATTAATTCTTTATTTTTTTGAGTAGATAATTTATTTAGTGATATTTTTACTATTTTATTTGAGAAAATAAATCTCCCAAGAATATTTGAATTTTATTCAAATGAAGTTTTATTATAAGAAACGATTAAATTATATTTATTTTCATTTTGTGTTTGGAAATATTAAAGGTTATGAAGGTTATATTTTAGCTATAGCTTTATTGATTTTATGAGTTATTTAAATTGTCATTTATAAATATTAAAGTGAAAGTTCAGTTGAATATTTAAAAATGACTTCAGATTTTATTATTAAGAATTGTTAGTTTTGCTAGATAATATTTGTATACTATATTTTCAATATTTATTATGGGTTATGTGTTAGAACACCGTTTGTCGTTAGCGAAGAGATATAACGGCCTATGTGCACATAGTTGATACAGAGATATAGACAGATCTGACAAGGCCAATTGATTTAGTTTGACTATTGAGTGAGAGGACCCTTAGCCCTTTACGTGGTTGTAGGATGAGCAGACCTTAGCCACAATATTTGTGCTGGGTGAGGCAAGACCCAGCTTGTGCTGGCTTGAGATTTGTGCTGGCTCGAGATGAGCATGATAATTGATATGTTGGGTAGAGTTAACTCCCCAACTTGTAGTATAGTTCTTTCAGTGTTACCCATATGGATGACGTTATTGATGATTAGAATTTGTTTAAAGAAATTTATGTTTATGCATAATTTTGAGAAAAGAAGGTATTTAATATAATAGCTTTATTTATAAATTTAATTTCCATTAGTTAGTATATTCAGAGATTTTTAGAAAGCCTACATATACGGACAATTATTTGTTTCTTTCCAATTCACTTAGTTGATTATTTTCTTACTGAATTTGTGTGACTCACTTCATTTCATTCATTTTTTTTATTCAGATTCACAGACAGCTGAGTAGCTAGTTCCTAGGATTTGCTATTCTCCCCAGGCTTATTAGTCTTTTTATATACTCCCATCATGTTGCTGTGTAGTGTTGTATTTTGACTCAAGTATTTTGCAACTATAGGAGATAGTATTATAAATTTTATTGAGTTGTACATAGTATGGTTATCCTAGTTGTGTAATATTCTGTAAAGTTACGTTTGATTGTACATACATATATGTATAGCTGGTGCATGAGAGAAACTCATACTTGTTAAAATTTTAGAGAATTGTATTGTTTTTCAGGTTGAGTTTAAATTTTGATTAGTTCAAATTTTAGGTGAGACTGCTAAATTTTTGGGATCTCCTTCCTAAGTTTTTGAAGTAATTTTTCAACATTCTTACCTAGGCTTACTAAGCTAAGTAAGCATTGAGTTGATTTAGTCTGTATTGAGTTGATTTAGCCTATGTCCCAACCATGACCTAAGATCGGTCATGACAGTGAAACTCCTTTCACGACTGATAACCAACTACAACTGCAACTGGCTTGCAAGCTTTGATTAATCAGTTGTGGGCAGAGATAAATAAGAGATTATATTTTACAACACTCAAAACAACAGATGTTTTAAATTGTAGTTATTTGAATGTGATATTCAGTGTTTCTGGTAGGAATGATCAAATTTGTAAGAAATGAGATCCGAGTGATTAAAACAGACGTGGCATCTTGAGTTGTCACAGCTTTGATGCCTTTTCTTCTTATCCTTTTCATTGGTGTTTTATAATGAAATTATTGTTATTAAAAGAAAAGTAATAAACAGGAATCGGAGCTGCACTGCCTATCAAATTTTTATAGATAAATTAGTCATAATGCAATCATTTGTCACAAAATTACTCATAGATGTACCTATAAAAAAACTATTACTTTATACAGAAATTGATTCACCCACATGCATAAATAGCAACTGATTCAATTTGTTAAGAGACAGTAACCACATAAACTTGCTTATACAGCTTAGTGAAGTATGTTAGAACCAGAATATTCAATCCATTCCTCAATGTACTGTGGTAGGGGATTACTAATGCATAGTATTGCATACATACACATACAATTGTGTTTGTTCATTTCTTTTTTTCTTTTTTCTTTTTTTTGTTTGGGGGCAGGGGGCGGGGGGGCGCTGACAAACTAAACTGACTGGTACTATTTAAGGAGGAAAATTCAAGGGACATGCATAGAATCAGGAGACATTGATATCATTTGAAGAAGGCTTGAATTTGAGAATGTCTCCTCCAGTGCAGGTCCTCTCATAATTCCGCCATCAAGACTCTCTTTAGTTACGTGTACTAACTCCCTCGCAACATCAATCATTCCTAGCTTTCCATCTCCACCAAATAGCAGGCATCTTGTTGCAAGGTCTGCAATTATCTGTATTTGCTCTTGGCGATAACGTGGTTGTTCATAATAGTAAAGAAGTGGATCAACAATTTCTTCTAGCTTTCCAGCCCTTATTTTCTGCAAGGCTAAAGTTGGTGAGTCCAAGTGATTTGAGCCTGAGATAATCTCAAGAAGAACAACACCCATGTCATAAACATCATTTTTGCAGAAAAGCAGGCATTCATGGTTCTTGTACAAGTGAGATCCATAATCAAAATTGGAATTAATTAGCTCAAATCCTGCAATCTTGACAGAAAAATCATCATCAAGGAAGATGCAGCTAGATTTAAGGCTATGGTGGAATATGGGAGGAGAGTTCTCATAATGTAAGAATGCAAGAATACTAGCTGTTTCTGCAGCAATAGTTAATCTCCTGTACCAGTCTAGACAAAGCTTTTGTCCTTTGCTTTGACGTAAATGCTCCTCGAGGGTACCGTTTGCAGGATACTCATAGACGACGAGAGGAGTGCAGCCAGAGTCAATACAGCATCCAAGAAGGCAGGCCATGTTCCTATGTACAATAGCAGATAGAACTTCAATTTGTGACAGGACTTGAGTTAGGTCTTTCTCATTCTCACATTTTAACTTGTGGACAGCTATGTGAGATCCATCCCCAAGAACTCCAGCAAAAATTGTCCCATTACTTCCATGCATAAGTTTCTGACCCTCAACAAAACCAGCGGTGGCTTCCTCTAGCTCATGGTGGCTGAATAATCGAGTTCTACAAGCTTTGCGGAATGAAATGTTGTGATAGTAAGCCTGCTCAGCGTCAAACATCCCTGGTTTTGCTGGTCTTCTAAGAAGATAAAATAGTGCAACCAAGGAGGAAACAATAAGAACTGGACCAAGGATTCCTGCATGTTAAGGATGCCAGGAGATAGATTCAGACGGACAAGAAATGTAATATAAGAGGACATGACTAATATATTATACAGATGAAGAAGGGAAAATGTTGAAAAATTGTAAAGCATTCTAAATTTCTTATAGTTATTAATCATTATTGCCTTTTGCATCATTCGTTGCATAGGTCTCTTAGGTTGATAACATATTGTAATTTGTGATGTGGCACACTGAAGACTTTCTGCAAACAAAGTTATTAAAAGTTGACAATGCTATGCTACTTACCGGCAATGATAACCATTTTCCTTTGATCATGTCTTTTGATGTAGCAGTCACTTCCATATGCTTCCTGTCCATCCTTGATACAGGCTGCCATGGATACATCAAGCAGAAGTAAATGTCAAAGATGAATGGAGAGTGTTCCCAAAGATCAAGCAATTTAAGGGACTTAGAGCCCAGAAATCCATTTACGGAAGAAAAAAAGAAGTTATTGATCTCTCACAAACTGTGTATAATATATATATATTTACCTAGCTTGAGTTTTCTTTCTCATATATATCATGTATAAATCATGATCTGTTGTCCAAATAAAACAGCCAATTTGATCACATTTTGATGAAGAATCAAAAGAACATATAAAGTGAATCCAATGCTAAACTGTCAAGTCTTGTATATAAAAGTGACAGAACTCCTTTCAGATGATGCGATTATGAGCAGAATTTTCTAATCTAATAAACCATTTTCTAGTTTTGGTTGAACAGAGAATCCCAGCACAGATCATACTTATTCATAGACATGAGGGGAACTAGAGGAGCTGTACTATTATTTCTAATTCCACAGCTTGCTGGCGCTACTCAAGAAAGTAATGGTTTTCAATGTCTAATGAAGTCAAGTCTAGAGATGAAAATGCATAAAAATGGGAAGCAGAGGCTTGAATTCTGCAAGAAAGATATTGGAGTACAGGGTTTCAGTTGCACAAAGCATATATAGGACAAACAAAATCAAGAGGTAAGATGACAGGTTAGGACTTCTGAGCATTTGATTATAAGGGTTTCACAAAATAAAGATTATGAAGTTCAAATGAATCCAGAAGAACAAGATAATTGTAAATATAATGTCAACAAGGTAAATACTCCTTTTGCATCCTCATGATGATGAAAACTACTTACACTGCAAGCATCCTGCTCCATTAGCAAAGCCATCGCCAACATATCCATTTTGACAGGTACACCTTACGCCACCTTCAATTGCTGTAGCATTTGCCATGTCTGCATTCCTTGCACAAACATTCTTGGAGGAGTTCCTAGGAATAGCCCATTCCAATTTGACCCCACGTTTTCCTGAATTTGACCCTCGCAAAACAGCCCAACTAGAAAATCCCCTGCATCCAAACTGAGAAAACACTGAAAACCCTTCTCCAATATGCCATATGCTATGGTCAGAGAGTGGATAGCAGCAGCCTAGGGAGCCACTACCACTTCCATCACAACCAGGAAGGTCAATTGTTTCACAATCTGCTTTGCACAGAGAAGAATCCTCACAGTCATAGAGGCCAATAACATTGTCAACTGAGACTCCAAAGTGGTCCTTTCCAGCAAAACTTTTACCAAATGAATTCAAGTCATTGTACTGGCGACAGGATGATGTGCCTGAAAAGTCCACTAATAAACCATCCGGGAAGAATTCCAACACTGGGTAGCTTTCTGAGCCAATTTTGAGTAAGAGAGCAGAGGAATTTGAGCAAGAGAGATGGAAAGCACTAGAAATTGACCCACAAGAAGTGTTCACATAGAATGGAAAAGGAACATGGAGTTTCCCACATGTTTCATTGCAAGAATTTGGAAACAAAGGAGGTTGTAGTAGTTTTCCTTGCTCTTGAAGGCAACAAGAAAAAGGCAAGCACACAAGAAGTCCAAAACTAATAGTAACAAAAGTCAGGAGGACAACAATAGGAAACATTGCCACTGCCACTGCCACTGCCAGTGAAAGGCCTGTTTGACTCTATATTGGTTACTAAAGGAAGAAGAGCAAGTGAGTGCAGTGCAGGTGTTAAAGAAAACAATACGTTCATGGCCCCCCTTTTATTGCTCAAAGGAAATGGCTCTTAAAATAATGAGAGTGTGTTGAGGTATAAAGCACATACATGCATAACATAAAAATTACTTAAATGGGAATAGTAATAGTACATAAGTATGTTTCTGAGCACCCTTTGAGATTTCCAATCAGAAATACCCAGATTGACACGTGGCAAAATCAGGGAGGTACTGGGTATTGAGGAAGGCATAGAAGTTGGAGAAGAGGGAGACGATTGGTCTGTGGAATGGGGTGCATTTCGTACCAAAATAATATATGGGAGTGTGTGCTGAGTGAGCGTGGCCAAGGTTGTGAGCATTTCAATCTTGTTGAATTGCACAAAGCTTAATTACGTAGCATATTATTATAGACTATTGTAAACCTGCATGGGAATCGAGAGTTGGAGCACACAATAAGGAATAAAATAAAGATATCAAGAATTTTAAAGTTATCTAGTTTGAGAATTACGGAATGTCAGATCTGTCAACAATGTAAGGATGCGTACCTTACAAAAAGAGAATGCTAAGTAATGTTATTATCTATATATCTGGTGCTGCTGCAGAAAACGATGCCAGGACGTAAAGCCCAAATAAGCGCTGAAGGTAACCTAACTTAGTACCAAGTTAGGTAACTATACTAAGTAGCTACTACCTAGGCTTTGTTTTGTTGGCTTCGTACGTAGCCCAAAGTCAAAGCACATACAACATATTGGGTTGGGTTTACTTCACTTTCTGCACTCTGCAGGTGAAAGAAGGTAAGTAAAGCAAAAATCTACACAACAATCGTGTGTATTTTTGTGTGTGTGGAGTGTTTAGACTTTAGATTGTATAAAGATTTGTGTGAAATAGAGGGTGTGAACTTTGTAAAAGAAAAAGATAGAAGGAATCTTAAAAAATGTCCCAGTACATAAGCGGTGTCTAATTGGGTTACAAGAAAGATTAGTGAGCTTAATTCAGCATCTTGTGCTGGGTAATCCAATTGCCAACAGAGTTATGTTCTTTTGTATTTCACTGAGACTAGTACAATTTTATTCTTTTATGCAGCCGCAAAGCAGTGTTTTTAAGGTTCTCTTTGATGTGTTGGGTAAGAAAAAAGTGGATTCTTTCTCTGATGTAAGTTGAAAATATGCGATTTGACGACAATTTAACAAAAGTATAAATAAAAAGCAGAAAAGGGTGGGGAAGTTTGCTTGGAGACAATCGACCTGAAGGACTCCCACGTCATGGGGCATGGTTAAAGTTTCATATCACAACTAATTGGATCCAAGGGATTCTAAGTCAGAAAGTGTGATGATTATTGACTAAATAAATAATAGTATTATTTATTTGATTTTGATACATACACGAGTATTTAATCAAAATATATCGATAAAAAATTTATCTTTAACCTAGACTAAATAAAATAATTTTATTAATAAATTTATCCTTAATACATTTTTCCCTTAGTAAGATGTTGTGCAATATTAATTAATTATTAAATTTATTATATAGGAAAACGAGTGCTATTTACACATTCTATAATTCACATATGAATATAATAATATTAATTAATAATTAAATATCATTTATAAATTATAGTTTATTATATTTTTTTAATATTACAGTAAGAGCTTTTTTTGAGTTTTACCTAATCTTTTTTTATTAAATTGATGTAAGCAGACTTTTCTTCGTGCAACCGAATGAGTTTTTGAAAATTTAACTTTTCACAACCTCCTAACAGATTTGAACACCAGTAAATAAGGTAAGAAAGAAATTATTTTAACATTTGAGTTAACATTCGATTGGTAGTTTTATTCTATTTTTAATAAATCAAAATTTTATTTGACATAATTAAAAATATTTAAATGTCATTTATTATCAAAGATATTGTTATATAAAAATTTTTATTTTGTCTTATTTGATTTTTCAGTTTTTTAGATATTTGATTTTTAATTTTAATTAATAATAATGCATTTAAAACTTTATCTTTGCCTTGGGAATGGCCTAATAATATGTTATTATTTCTAACTTAACCAAGTCTAAAATTGTGTTATTTTCTTTAAATCACTAAAAGTGACTTTTGTGATGATTTTTTATGATAACAGGAAAGAGGGATATCTCACTAAAAATCGTCACAAAAGGTGTACTGTAAAAAATATAGAAATAAATGTGTTTTAATCTTCTCCTTCTCCTTCCATAGCTTTATTGCCCTAATTGCATTCTTTCTCTTTTTTTTTTTTCTTTCTATTTTCCTTTTCCTTCCCAACAACTCTCATTTTGATTATGCTTCTGTCTTCGACTTCAAATGGCCTCTGTCTCAATAATCCTTTTGTATTCTAACTAATTCATTCACTTTCATTACGCCCTTCTTTGATTATTCATATATTTTTAAATGATAAGATTCCTTTAATGATGATACAAAAATCTATGGTGACGGCTAAAAAGAGTCATCACAAAAGCCACATTTAGTGATGAATAATCAATGAAGGTTATGTATATTTTACAATATCAATTATTCATGACTTTTACTCTTTTAGTGTCACTGATACAACTTTTTGTAGAGACTTTACGACATTGTCATAAAATATAACTTTAGTGACGACTAATCAATTATTCATAATTTTACTTTCGGTGATTGTTCTATGAAGTTTTAGTGGTAACTTTTTAATTGTCATTAAAACATATTATGTGAAAGTGTCTTTATTCTTTAGTAATATTTTTTTAATCATAACTAAATACTTGAATAATCATTTCATAACGACCAAAAATGGTCATAGAAAGTAAACTTTTAGCGACGGTGTTTAAAAGTCGTCATTAAAGACCTTTAGCTACGGTGCATATGTGATGATATTTAGTTGTTCCTTAAAGTCATTTTTTTTACTGATAATCATACTGTTATAAAAATATTTAAAATTTATAAAAAGTGGCTATTTGAAGCACGATTTATAAAATAAAAAAAAACAGACATGCCAAACTAAAATATAATGCACAAAAAATTACCAAATAATAGTTCTATAAAAATCATTTAAACTAAATAGCTCTCTCTCTCTCTCTCTCTCACTCACTCACTCACTCTCTCTCTCTCTCTCTCTCTCTCTCTCTCTCTCTCTCTATATATATATATATATATATATATACACGTTCTATATTATGCATACCAGTAATTGTAAGAGTTGTGTATCTTAGTTAATTTAATTAACTATCTCTTAATGAACGGTTTAGATTGGTTTAAGAGTTTAAAAGAAAATGATAAAGGGTTTGGATGAGATGGAAAAGAAGTGAAGGGAAGATACTTTATTCTTATTTCGATAGCAAATATAGAGGAGGAGTACTTAATTTACTATTAGTTTAGGGTATAAACTATGGTGAAATTAGAGGGAAAAGCTTCATTAGTTTTTTTTTTCTACTTCCCTATTTGAAGATGAACATACACATCTCTCAAACACACTGATAATCAAATGACACCAAATTTCCCATATAATATTACTCTGTCATGTTTTACACTGAGACTATATCTTTTGTTTGAGGTTTTCCATATTAAACTAAACTAGTGTCACTTGCGTATTTTTAATATTCAAATCCTTTACTTTTCAAGGAGATATATAGAATTCTTGGTATGTTTATCGGACTATAATTAAGTCAAGATCAAATATCGATGGCAAACAATATCAAATATCTAGCGAAAGACAGGATTTTATGACAAATTATTGAAGATAGATTGTAGCTAAATGCATTTTTTAAGGATTAGGACTTTGTTAAAGTAGAATCTGGCTACATAGGATGTGGATGACGAGGACTTCAGCAGATCGTGGAGAGCTGAGGTTCTCTTAAGTGAGAGGCTGAGGTTGAAGATGACCCCTAAGAGACAATGTGAGGAATTTTCATGGTGATGATTTGAATACAAAGAACACAAAAATTCCAGCGAGTAAATTTGAGGTAATCTTAAGCAAGGTTTTAAATCACGGTCGCAGTTGCTGTTGCGGTCGCGGTCGCGTTGCGGCTGATGTGGCCGATGCGGGCTAATATCGACCGATGCGGATCACAATTGCGGGGTGTTGCGGTTGCGGCGGCCACCGCAACCGAGATGTCGCGGCCGCATCAGGTGATGCGGTCCGAGATTTAAAACCCTGATCTTAAGTAAAGAGGCAAGTCCATCTACCACCTTTTTTCGGTCATTACAAAAAGAAACAAAAGCACAGAAAAACAACACCAAAGAAAACACGACAACAACAATCAAATTGGAAAACAAAAGCCATCAAGAAGGGGGTCCTAAAGACAAAACCCAAGTGGATTATTTGAACGAAGTGGAGCTGGGGTCTAGAGACACAATCCACAGGACACAACTCTTTTCTTGTCCCGATAGCAAACCAGTCAACTGCATTATTAGCAAGCCAATCCACCGTCCAGATTCATACACTGCACCAGATGTCTTGTACTCTCAGGTTCAGTTTAATTAAGTAAATAAAGCGTATACTGGCAAAACAAAAGTAGATAAATTTTTTTGCCAAAAAACAAACTTAGACAGCAAAACAAGAAGCACACCAAACTCCATACAAACAAACCATAGTAAAGACCTAAGATAAAAATAAGAAGACACATAAAAGACCATGGAAATTATTGATTCTAGTGGCTGACCAATCTCCTGCAAGGATACTGGCCGAAGACAACGTTCCTTTTGTGCATATGCCTTGCTGAAGCACTTTGTCTGATAAGAATCCTTGTGAGTCACAGAGTCAGCCTTCGTTTAGGCTCGAGACTCCTGAGATAATATTAGTGTAGTGATGGTCTATTACACAAGTGACTCTCGCCTGACAAAGTGCTACTGAATCGTCTACTGCTATCCACACTTCTTAGAACCAGTTGGTCCTCTATTCCTAATTATCACCCATGTTCTGCTGACTTAGAATAGTTTCCACATTTTCTTTGGGCTTCATGGCATGCAGTAGACTTTTGCGCGCAATGGTGACTAAACTGATCGTCCTCCCATTCTTCAAAGTGGAAAGGACACCAATGAAAATCTTTGTAACAAAAACCTATATTTTGGTACAACTATGACAGTAGTGGCCTAATTGCCAGCACTTTGAACAGGCTCAGGTGAGTTATACAAGGCCAAGGTTCAAGGTTCCCTTCCTTCATCTGTGGTAGTTGTGTTTGTGGTCTGGTTTGATTTGTTTTGAGACTTAAACTCGAACCAAATTGATTTCACTGATTTGTAAGTTTTCATAATCAAATTAAACTGTAAAACTTAGAACCAACCAAACCAAACTATTTATTCTGTTCCGGTTCTATTTCGAATCATGGTTCAGTTACGCCTCACAAGATTCAAACATAAAATGTAGTTCATAAAATAAACTATTCAAAACTAAATTATACTCATATATTGCAAACCAAGTAACCAACCCAGAAAAGATCCTTCGTTTTATATATTTCTACACAACAAATTGTGACTTGTAAGATAGAAGAAATGAGCCTGCAGTTGCCATTAATGGGAAGTTTCGTGTTTGAAGCAGAATGGGAATTCGAACGCGAACTCAATTTGAGTAAAGCACGCTAGAGACCAAAGGCCAGCTTTGATATATTGTTTGTGATATTTTTATAAAACATAGGGTTTTATTCAGGTCTATTTTAATTAAAAATAAAATTTTAATTAATATAATAGTAATATTTCAATTCAAATGACATTGAGGGATATTTTAAGCAAATAAAAAAAAATCTTTAATCCATTCACTTATATATAGTCTAGATATAGATATAGATTAGAAATTATTAAGGTTTTTTTTTTTGGAATTTTCAAATTTTTTTTCAATTTTATAAATTTTTAAACTTCACTTGAGACTTTTTGTAATTTGCTTAATGAATAAAATTAATTTAAGAATTTTTAATATACTTTCATATTTAAAAATTTTTAATTATAAGAATTAGGTCGAATCAGTTATTTGAGAGCATACTAAACAAATTGACCTGTTCGGCCTAATCCGTAAAATCCTCAACTGACATAGGTTAGGATGAGATTGGTTCATATTGAAAACTTTATTTTTTCACTTTAGTTAAGTTTTCTTTAAAAAAAATTATTTATATAAAGAGATTTCTCACAATTTTTATGAGTCACCATTAAATAATAACTAAATTCATTTAAACATTTCGTCAAATATGTACTAAAAAAAAACATTTTGTCAAATGACGCCAAAATTTTATTTTTTTGTAACCATCACTTCATTTGTCATACTCGTATATGAGAATTGTTACGTTAATTTTACGAGTATCATTACTTAAAGTGAATTATAAATATTTATTAGTTTTTAATTTTATAATAAAAATTTATTAAATATAAATAAAAATTTATTTTAATTATTAGTATTCATAAAAAATCATAAATATTAAAATAATTTCCTATATATATATATAGGGAATTAAGATATTTTTTAAAAATATTTAATATTTGTTACAAAAAAATATTTTTAATATTTGTTATTAATTATAATATTTAATAATTATTTGAAAAAAATTAATTTCTTATAAAATTTGAAAATATGAAATGTTTCTCCTTTAATTTAATATTTTATATTATGATTCCTGTAACTCATGAAAAAAGAAAAAAGAAAGCAACAAAACAAAGGGAAAAAGATGGATGTTGTTCTTCGTCCACTCAACAAATTCTCATTCCTCTTGTTCAGCGTCGTTTCCGCACAAAAGCACACACCGAAACCCAAGTGACCCAACAAATCAAAGTTCCTTTCTTTTCAATGATTCCATTCATCCCATTCCCCAACAATTTCAAATTCACAGAGTTAACTCATCATCAACATCAACAACACCATGGCTCCATAGCTCCAATATAGCTATTGTTACCCACCCAGCAAAGCAACCAAAAAGGATTGGCAGACCCAGTTGCAGTTTCTGGGTTCATGGATTTCACGGAGCCCCGCTTGATCGGGGATTACATAGTGGGACCCAGAATCGGTTCTGGTTCTTTCGCAGTGGTGTGGCTCTCAACGCATCGCCACTCGGGTTTTGAGGTTGCTGTCAAGGAGATTGACAAGAAGTACCTCACCCCCAAAGTCAGTGAGAATCTGCTCAAAGAGATTTCTATTCTCAGCACCATCAATCACCCTAACATCATTCGACTTTTCGAAGTAATCGAGGTAACCCCCACTTATTGTTTCTCTTTTGAGTTTTTTTTGTTTTGTTTTGTTTCCAACAATGTGTAATGTTGGGTTTCTGGGGTTTAAGGCCAATGACAGGATTTACCTTGTTTTGGAGTATTGTGGTGGTGGGGACCTCGCTGCTTACATTCATCGCCATGGGAAAGTTTCACAAGCCATTGCTCGCCATTTCATGAGGCAATTGGGTGAGTAGACTTGACGTCGCTTTTCACTTTTTGCCTTTCCAGGTGTACCCTTTTTTTGTTTTTGTTTTTTTTTAGGTGGTGAATAAAAAAAAGAAGATAATTTCAGTGATTTACACTTGTATATGCCTTGCTACTAAATTAGGATTTTCCAATTCGTTTGTATTTTGAAAATAGTTAGGCAATTCTGCATGTTCAAACTTGATATTCTAATCCACCCTCTTTTGTACTCTGCATTGCTTGTGCTAATTGGTAAACAGTGTATAAATTTCTATCATTTTTAATCTGGGTTTTCTTCTTGTAGCTGCCGGGTTGCAGGTACTTCAAGAAAAGAACCTCATTCACAGAGATTTAAAACCACAGGTATCTGAGTCTATCTTGTGAAATTATCAACTTTTCTTGGTACCTCTAATATGTTTGTCTTGGTATATCTTAATTGATTGTCGCTGTCAATGGTTGCATTAGCTTGTTGAAAAACTCTTACTTTTTCTATGAGAGCTTTGCACGCCAAGGAGAGAAAATGTACAAGTTTCTAATATTACCTTTTTTTTGGCTCAGTCTATCATAACTTCATACCTCAATGAGAGCAAATCTAGCAGCAGTATAGCAGTAAGTACATTTAGGTAAATAACCTGAAGAGAGAAAGAGGGCTACTGTAAAAAGTAAAGACAAGTAGAATTGCTGAATTACTGGGACTCTGGGCGTACTGAAAGAATAAATTAGTTACATGACTTTTATAAAAATAAAAAAAAGTCCCATGACCCTCATAAATTGTAGGTTTGCACTTGGTTCAGATACGATGATATGTGTATGTACTTTATTATAAATAGATATAATTAACTCCCTTATGAACCCCTATAATTGTTTTGAGTTAGCATATAGTAATTTGTTCATGTCTTGATTTTATTTTATTTTTCTAAACTTGCAGAACTTACTATTGGCAACTACTGCAGCTACACCACTTATGAAAATAGGGGATTTTGGTTTTGCAAGGTAGGATGGTTTCATGCTATAGGAGGTTAAACAATGCAAACACATGCCATTGTTTTTTACTTTTTTTTTTTTTTCATTTACTGCTGCTATAAGCTAGAGTGACCTGTGACTTCTTGCTTCTTTTTTTTATATGTTATTTCTTGCTTTTTGGGTAAACAATTGATAGCAGACACTAGGCCATCTTATATAACAAAGTCTCTGCTTGTAGATGATTACTTAATTAACTCTATATAATATGCCCCCTTTAGTTTTATATGGAAAATAGCAAATGGTCTTTTCATGTTTGGTTCTTCAATGATTTTTAACTCCAATCTGATGGAAACAACAAGAAGATATTAGAAAAATAATACTTTTTCATATTTCTTGCATTTGGTAGTTTCCTGATGTATTGTTGTACAGGTCTCTCACTCCCCAAGGGTTGGCAGAT
Organism: Styphnolobium japonicum; assembly: GCA_023212625.1. Taxonomy (NCBI): domain Eukaryota; kingdom Viridiplantae; phylum Streptophyta; class Magnoliopsida; order Fabales; family Fabaceae; genus Styphnolobium; species Styphnolobium japonicum. The sequence continues at coordinate 2,240,971 of JALBWW010000007.1, read as the reverse complement.
ACACTATGTGGTTCACCATATTACATGGCTCCAGAGATAATTGATAGTCAAAAGTATGATGCCAAGGTGATGCCGCGATGAAAGATAGAACTGAGATCAAATTGTAATTGCAGATATCTGTTGTTCCTGTTTTCTTTTGTGAAAATATTAAAGTAGTATTGTGGGTGCAGGCTGATTTATGGAGTGTTGGCGCAATATTGTTCCAACTAGTGACTGGGAGGCCGCCATTTAATGGAAATAGTCAATTGCAGGTTTTGAAGAGGCTAAACAATGATATTTCTTTTCTTTTATCCAAAAAGTAAAAAAAGGAAGATGATAGTTCTGTATCTTTGTTATTGTAAATATCTTTATTTTCCCCTAATATCATTTTTTGTGTTGCAGCTTTTTCAAAACATTTTGGCATCCACTGAACTGCAGTTTCCACCAGAGGCTTTAAAAGAGCTACATTCTGATTGCTTGGATCTTTGCAGATGCCTTTTACGTCGAAACCCAGGTATTCATTGCAACTATATGGCTTGCACATCTGTGCATGTCTATTCTGCTGCATGACTTTGTGAATGTGTGAAGGTGATGGGTCTGAGGTTGAATATAATTATACATATATTTTAAATGACAGTTAGAGCTCCTGTAGAGAACTTCTGTAAAGTTGAATTTTAATGTGCAGACGAGCGACTAACATTCGAGGCATTCTTCAATCACAATTTCCTACAGGAACCCAGGTCATAATTTGCTTTTTAAGTTTTTTTTTAAAAAAAATTGTTTATTGTATTCCAATTACATTTTTTTTCCTTGTCATAGATACTTTTAGTAATATCTTATAATTCATAACTTATAGGTCAATCGTGAATGTTGAGCAGTTTCCATTAAATCAATCAGAAAGATCAATGGTTCATCAATTAGTCATCTCTGCCTCTGACGAGATGTCTCAATCGCATTCTGGGTATCATTTTGAGTCTTTTGTAGATGATCCAATGGTAGTCAGTTCAGCTGTCAGTGAGACCATGCTGTTGCAAAGAAAGGATGGTACAGTTGGCACTAAGAGTGTTAAAGGGTTAACTCCAACTATTGCAAGTGATAAGCTGGGGAAATCTGTTGATGCTGGTGCTCATTTGTCAAACCAACCCCGAGGTCCAATACTTTCTGATTATTGTGTATTCATTTTTGCACTGTTTCCCACCCGTCATTTTTCCTGCCAATTTCTAATCCTCGCTTTTGTATTCAGTTGCCCATTTAATGGAGTCCATTGAGAAAGATTATGTCCTCGTTAATCCTCATTTTGCATCATTGGAGGCTTTCTCTGACTACTTTGAGGCATCTGTGCAAGATAATTCCACAAGCAGGGTTTCTATCTGTCCTTCAAAGAGGACTAACCTGGAAATTGGAGTTGCAAAGCAAACAAAGGATCCATCTTTGTTCTACACTGATGGATTAGAAAATTCAAAAAGCAATGAACTTGAGGCATTAGTGGCATCCTGTGAATTTGCTGCCTTGAGGAAAATGCAGGGAATTTCCTCACTTTGCCCTTCAAACAGGATAGAGTTGCTGCATCAGTATGTGCAGATCCTTGCAGAACTTTCGCAAGAAAAGGTAAGTGTTGGTCACTAAATTATATGGCATTGTGTTAAGACTTCTATTGATTGGCTTTAAAATTATGAATGAAAAAACATAATTATTATCATCAACATTGTTCCCATCTAACTGTTGAGTTTTGTGTTCTTTTGATATTTTTTCTTCTGTTATTTTTTCTTTGTTGTATTTGGGAGAAAGTTGGAGAAGCAGCTATTGATGAGAAGATAATGGAAACTCGCTTGAGGTGGTTTGGTCATATGAGGAGAAGGCAAATAGAGGTTCCAGTGGGAAAAGTGGATCAAATTAAGCATAGTCCAATTAAAAGGGGTAGAGGAAGACTGAGGAAAGCTTTAGGAGAAATCATTAAAAAAGACTTTGCTCTAAATTGTTTTAACATTTATTAAAAATTTGGTATTTGATAGAGTCCAATGGTGTCCATTGCTCCATGCAGCCGAGCTCACTTAGTGGGATAAGACTTGATTGTTGTTGTTATTGTTATTTTCTTTGTTCTCCTTACTTTTGGAAACAGGTATATAATTACATTGGACATATGCAAATATATAAGATTTACAATTCAACAACAAAGTTTGTTATAAGTATCTCTCTTTTCGTGTTAAATACTGATCAACAGCTAGTACATATGACAGGCTCATCTTCCTCCAATTGGTTCTTGTAACAGTTAACTCATTGGTGTTGTCAGATGTATATCTTATTCTGAAGATTACTTTTATCTGAATTTAATCTCTGAAAGTGCAAAGCAGTGATTTCATTGCTCATGTGAAAAAAGATGAAATACAATGGCTCATTTATTTCATCATTGCAGGATTTGGGAACATTCAAGTATAGTTAAAGTTTGACCCTCTTTCAGTATTATGTTTCTAGAATACTACTAGATGCACTGGTATGGTAACTTGGTTGTGTTTTGGAATTTGGCAGTTAAAATATAATTATTTAGACTCTCACCCTAAATCTGCACAGGTATGTTATTGTTATGGCAAGTGCATGTCATGGATGTTATGTTCTATGTTGTAGCACATCAGAATGACAACCCAACTGTGTTCGCTTGAATTCTTTTAATTAATTACTTCATAATTTCCTGACTGGATTCTTTTTTTTGCCGTGGCTTGCACAAGTATAGTGATTGTATACTTCTTAGTAGTCCACGGCTGGCTGAATGCTTAATCTGTATGTCTATTTTCTATTATCACATGTTAATTTCAGAGGGTTCTGTCAAAACTCAACACAGTTCCATGTTAAAAAATGTGGTGTATGCTCGACATATCTTTCTATCATTGTGTCTCCTCTTCTCATTTTGTATGTTAATTTTAATGGTTATTTCTTGCAGTATAATGCAGGACTCTATCTAGAGTCGTTTGCAGTTGAGTTGGTGGTTTTGGCTATATGGAAGAAAGCTCTAGAAATTTGTAGCTCTTGGCTGGCGTGTGAGTTGCCTGGAAGCAGTTCAGCCAATGAATCCATATTTGCCTGTGGAGATGTGGGCTTATCACAGACTATGGAACAGGATATAAATTTTAGTGATCCTTCATCTGTCTCCTTATGGGCCAAACAGGGGTTTATTGTTGCAGTTGACCGTGCTGAGAAACTATCATGTCATATTCAAAATATGGATGGTAGGACTGCTTTTTTGTTTCTGAACTTAATCCTTTCATATTATCTGAAAAAATATCTTAACTATTTACTAAAGTATTAGAAAACATATTGCAGGGGCAGCCGAGATGCCAGATGCAATGGAGATCGTATTCCAACAAGCACTTTTAGTCGGGACAAGTGGTGCTGTAAGTAGAACCATATTATCCACTTGTCAATTTTCTCTTAACCAAAGTCTTCCTCTAGGGCATAGACATAAAAGTGGTAATCATTATAAATTAATCACGACTTGCCTAAATAGGTTTTTGCCATTTTTCTAGGTAGATGAGTATATGGAGAACAGAGGTAGGGCAGCTGCATCTTACTCAAAAGCGATGCTTCTACTTTCCTTTATTGTGGGAGAAGCAGTGAACCTTCCACTGAACCCACCATTTTCACTTCTTGCTGCTAATAAGAAGCGAATCTTACAATATATTCTCAACCTGGAGTCTCATAAAAAATCATCGCAGTCCTCTTCGAAGGAAGCCCACATTCTTTTGTCAAAGAAAATAACCGGTTGTATATAGTTGTCCTTGCATCACCACTTTTGGGCTTGGTAAAGCAATTTGTTGGTGACATGAATGTTGACTTCTAATTAATGTGGACAAGAGAGAACCTTTGACGGATACCTTATTGTATAGAGATATATATAACCTACCATGACATTGTAGAGGGACTTTGCTTTTATTGCATGATTTTATGTATATAATCTTGTTAATTGTTTGACATGGAATTTGTAAATAGTGTATAGTCTTGTACGATTTTGAATCCACTATATGATCAATGAATTCAAATTTCTTCAAATTTCTTGGCAGAAAGTTGTATTTTATTTATTTATTTTTGGGTAAGATTAATTTTTGCTGAAGCATAGATTTAGCCCGGTACTTTTAGTGGTATTCGAACTAAGAAGAAAATTATATTTATATTTCATTTCCGTGAATGTTTCTCCCATTTTTCCTGCAAATCTGGTTCACAAGTAGCAAGAGTACTTATTGCTTTGTGGGGTGGAGTGAAAGCACTGCCGTCAAATAATTGCTTTGGGTGGCTTTATCCGGGCTTTTTCAGCTAGCTTATGTTTAACCTGTTTATTTATACAAGTATTTAATCTATGCATTGCATAGGATATAGTAAGCAAAATTATGAAAAATAGTTTAATTTTTGTATATTTGCTTAGTTTTTTAATGAAAATTCTATCATAACTTCCTTACTGTAATACATCAAATCAAATATAAATAATGTCTTGCTAGTTACTACAAGCAATATAATTGTGCTATTATTGCAAGATTTATCACTAAAAGTAGAGTTTGCTGAAATGGAAAACTCTTACAAACTATACAGAAAAAAAGGGAAAAGATAATATAATTCATCATAAAGTAAAAGATAATTTAAGATTGAGAATCATGTTTGTAAGATAACTAAAGCAGTTGACTTTGAAGCCAAAAAAAGAAAAAAGAATCTTCATCACATGCAGGATAATATATTTTGACCGTCACATTAATAATCATACTACAAAAGCTAGTTATTAAGATGAGAGAGCTCAACATCATATAAACCTTACATCTGAATCTCATACTTTCGATGTATGACTCAAGTCTCATACTTTAGGATTAGATCGTAACATTCTACTATGCTCCGTAGCCTTGACACCCATGCAGGCTAGCTGTGCACTAGTCCTTTGACTAGCCTTTGGTGAGCACTGCAATGCCGACGTCACCACCCGTGCTGCTCATTTGCAGCCGAGAGACATGGTGGATAGCTCTGATACCAATTGATACAAACCTTGGAAAAATCACACCCAAAAAACTAGTTATTAAGGTGGGAGAACCCAATACTATATAAATCTTACATCTGAATCTCATACTTTCAATGTAAGACTCAAATATCATATCTTACAATTGGATTGTAACACATATCCTACAGTTTGAGAAAAGAAAATTTTGTTCGATCTGGGCAGAATTTGTAAAGAGAATAATAGTTCATAGATAGATGTCAAACAATTATAAGTAAAAAGAGGAAAGTGGCTGAATGAAGGATCATAAATTACTTGATGTTCAATTCAAGGCTCAAACAGTACTTAATGTATCTTATCTAAGTCTATTTAGCGGAGTTTTTATCAGCAGTAACATCAGTCCAAGATAATGAAAGAGCGTATATAGTAATTTAATATGGTACACACATCTACACGACAAGTTTCGTGGGCTGCAGAATTAAATAAACAACAGTTACACCGTCGAGGGGACTAAGAAATGATATGTGCAAAAACCAAAGGTTGCCCTTGTGTGATTGCATGCATATATCAAACGTCAAGTTGAACTGTTGAAGCCTCCCCTTCCAAGCGTATTCTCTTGGAACCTTTCTCTTCACCTTGGTTGCTGGTCGTTCCAACCCTGTTTTCCTTGGCCTCCACTGAACATCTTTTGTAAGGTTTAAAGCCTGTTCGACGAGTCTTGAGCCTTGCTTGTCCAAGTCCTATGGTTAGCAGTCTCTCCTCATTATTTTCAACAAACGGCAGGTTTTTCTGAACTCCTTCACAATTAGAACTGCATTTCTTGCTGCCAAGGTCTTCATCTTTGTCATCTGCGATTTGCTTGTTATCCCTAATGTTGTCCATTTGATGATCCTTATTTTTCAAATCATGCGGAGGTGAAAAGCTTTGCGGCAGCACCTCTCGGGAGAATAGAGCCTGAAAGGCCTGTCGCCCCTGATAATAACAGTGGCATGAGAAGAGAAGCAACACATGCAAGCATTTCATTAAAATTTCATCAAAAGATATACAACGTACCTCTTCAGAGACCTCCTTCCAAGAATCAGTAAGGAAGCTAATGCTTCTACTACGACGATTACTAGACTCGATAGCTAAATGGTTTGCATCAGGTGTTTTGGGCTCTTCCTTCCCTTTCTCATCCTTCTCTAATGCATCGGTCTCCACTTCGCTGCTAGAGGTTGTGTTAGATCCACATGAGGAACGGTCAACCCGTTTTCTTCCCTTCATTTTGTTGGAATCAAGGTGCTCGGAAATTGCTTTGTTCATCTCATGATCAGAAGGCTTTAATGAAGTATTTAACTTGGCATCACCATTCTCCTCAGAACCTGATGAAGTAACAGCTGGTGACTTAGAAGCTGAATGTTGAGCTTGTAGAGCCTCCGAGTATTCTGGATCCAGTACCTGATCTTGGAGAGGAGGATTTTGTAGAGTAGTCTTTCCTTGCTCTGTCTTCGATGCTGGTGCTTTACCAGTATTCATTGATGGAACTGCAGTCGCTGATGCAGGAGGACAGGCGAAAGCAGTATGGAGTGGAGCACACAAAGGAAGCAGTCCATGGGCTGCCCACCATGCAGTTGCCGCAGCTACAGTAGCAGCTGCAATAGCCGCCACACTTGGAGGAGAGCCAATTTGTCTAGATGGAAAACCTCCTTGAGAGCATGTAGGAGAATCTGCTGAAGTTTCTGGATTTGCATAGGGCCAAAATGTAGCAGCAAAACTTGCTGCAGCATGGGCTGCAGGGTTTTGGAGCAAGGTAGAGAGAATAAGACTTGAAAATGCGGAGGACATGTGAAGAAATGATTGGTAATCATCTTGGTTATGTTGTGTGAAGGGAGGGTAAGAAAGAAATGATTGATGAATAGAAGATCGTGCTGTGTTATTTTGACTTTCAATTGTGTTTGATGCAGCTGAATTGGCGAAAAGATTAGGTTGCCCATTAACCCCTCCTATTGGCTGAAATATGGAGTCTCGAAACAACATATCTTGGGATGGATTTTGAGTACTTGTTCCAAGGTTCCTATCAACAACGTGCACAGTGACATGTCTAGGGTAATTCTGATTGCCTTGCATCCCATCTATTGTTAATGCACAATTAAGACCATCTGTTTTCTCAGTTTGAACCAATTTCTCTTGGGAAGCATCAGAATTCTCCAACTTAGAGGCTTTCCTGCTGCCATTAGTCTGTTTTCCATCATCTATCTCCAACTTCTGATTTTCAAGTTCAATAGTGACAGAAGATTCATTTGTTTCATCTCGTGTTATTACCTCTTTCACTGAAGGTATAAACTCCCTTAAGGCACACGAATTTCTCAGTGGCACTGACATTGACATTGAACTCTTGTTTGCTGAAGATACAGAGGAACAGGGTGCCTCCTGGAGAATAGTAAATATTTTTGAGCAGTTCTCATCCTTATTTTCTTTTACAGTTGTTGGCCTTTCGTCTCCATTATGTTTCTATAAAATAAGGAACAAGCTGAATTATTTCACTGAAAGGGAAAACTGAGAAAATTTGTGTGAAAAATGAAATAAGAAAATAAAAAACAAATATTAACCTCTGGAAGTGGTTCTTTCTCCAAGTCCAGTGCTTGTTTACCATGTGAAGATTCAACTGAATTGAGTTTTCCATCCTTTGCTCCACTATGTAATGCTGCATGTAATGCTGCACCAACACTGGTCTTCCGAGGATAAGGATTGCTTGGTTTTTTTTTGGGCCGTGGAGGGGGGATGTCTATGTCAAGAGCTTGTCCTATTGGAACACCCTTTACAAGGGCCTCTTTCTCCAACTGAAAGTAAAAATTGTAATAGTATTCTCAGCAAGTGAAGTTTCACAAAAAACCATTGAAAGCACTAATTGGAGTATTTGAGCATTTATGCTTATGTAGAATTTCCAAAATACTTCTTGGAAAATAGAAATAGCTCTAACACTGACATTTCTATGCATTCAAGTATAAAGCAGAATCAAGTATGTATGCGGTTTTAAATCAAGTACTACCTTCCATGAAAGATAAAAAAAGAAAACATCTAGAAATAATCTCCAATCAAGTTGGGAAAAAAATCACCTGTAGACAAAGACAAGGATAATCCATATTTGGTGGGCTGGAAACTGATTGTGGTTTAATGAAAAAGCTGTACAACATTGTCATTCACTCATTGTAGACCCCAATGATGTAGGAAGTTATTGGCATTAATTATCCAAGACAGAAACTATATTGATGGTAGTAGTTCTATGAAACAGGAGAGGTCAATTAACAGTCCCCAAAAATTTGCAGAAGCCACCACTGTTGACTTACGCCAAATATTACTAAGAGATTTTGATGGGAGTCTGACTTAAAGACTAGTTTGAAGATCTTAGAAAACTAGCACAAAATATTTACTAAAGCTTTCCTCCCAAGTCCCAACCCAGTCTCAACCCATACTGCTAGCCTGGAAATTGTGAACTAACCCAAGAAAAATTAAACAAATGGGTGGTGCATAAATTTCTTGCAGCTTGAAACTGGAACAAAAGTTGAGTTTTAAGCAACTAATCACCCAATCCATCTACCACAAAATTGAATAGTTCTCTTTAAAAGTTGTTTTCTAGATGGTCAGGCATCCTAAGCAACTAAGCATGAAAAACATAGAAGACCAGGTTTCTTCGTTCTAATTGCAGACTTGGCTCTACTATGAACTTTTTTCAAAGAAAAAATAATTTAACAAAAAATATAGCATATTTGTACAAGATGCATGCTGTCCACTCTGCACTGATTTTTTAGGGAACATCATCAAAGACACTATTCAGAAACACACTAGGATTAGTGATTTTTTTTCTTCTGTTTTGCTAAGTATAAAGATGAGGTTTGATTTGGCTAGTAAAAGAGGTTCTTGTTTCTCACTTAGCACATAACAAGAAAATTATACATATTACAGCGTTAGTGTGTGTTTAGATTAGCTGTGAAAAAAATATTATGTTAAAAATTGATTATATGTATAATCGATTTTTTTGAAAATCGATTATGAGAAAATTAATTTATGTTTGGATGTGTTAGTTCATAATCAATTTTAAGATAAAGAATTTTGTTTGGATTGTATAAAAAAAATCATAGGAGTAAGTAGGAGTAAAACAGAATATATGGAATGTAAGTTTAACAAAAGGCGATCTAACTCTGACTTGGAAGTAAAAATTAGTGATCATATTATTCCACAAGTTGAACGGTTTAGGTATCTTGGATCTATTATACAAAATGACGGAGAGATTGCAGGAGATGTAACTCATAGGATTCAAGCTGGGTGGACAAAATAGAGAAATGCTTCAGGTGTTATTTGTGACCGCAAGATACCTCTCAAGCTAAAGGGAAAATTTTATAGAACAGCTATAAGACCGGCAATGCTTTATGGTACCGAATGTTGGATGGTAAAATGTCAACATGAGCATAAGTTAAGGGTTGCAGAGATGAGAATGTTGCGCTGGATGAGTGGACATACAAGAAGAGATAGAATTAGGAATGAGTGCATTCGAAAGAAAGTTGGAGTAGCACCCATTGATGAAAAGATAACAGAGTCTCGCCTAAGATGGTTTGGTCATGTGAGGAGAAGACCAATAGAAGCCCCGGTGAGAAGAATTGATAAGTTGGAGGATAGTCCCTTAAAGAGAGGTAGAGGTAGACCACTGACAACACTAAGGGATATCATTAAAAAAGATCTTGAAATAAATGGTCTATCTGAAAGTATGGTCTATGACAGAGCACAATGGCGTCGTTTGATCCATGTAGCCGACCCCACCTAGTGGGAAAAGGCTTTTGTTGTTGTTGTATAAAAAAAATCGCTTTTATGTATTAAATTACTAAAAGATATATGAAATGATTGAAAATTTTATTTAGTTAAGGGCAAAAGAGTATTTATCTATCAAAGCTTTTGAAATAATCTATAATCACATAATTAAAAGCTCCAAATACAAGCATTTTTTAAAAAAGCTGCTTTTAGTAATAGAAAAGTAATCTTAACTTGTAATCAATTTTGCACACTTTAAACAAACAAGATAGATTTTAGATAAAACAAATTTTTATTGAAAAAAAGTTGTTTTGGGAAAGAAATAATCTTTCTCAAACATGATCTTAGCCTATAGCACTCAGAAACTGAACACTGTTGTCTCAGTGGTGGTTCACTATCTCCACCAGAGGTTAGCAACATTATATCCGAAAGCAATGTTCTACCATATTTTGTTTTAGCCTTTGATGAGTTCCTTCAGCCAATCTTGTTCACAGAAACATGCAATAAAAGGCATTTCAAGAAGTTTCTGTTTTCAGAAGTAATTTATGGGTTCCAGATTTGAGATAATTCACTAATAATCATTTACTCATTTTTAACTCAATAAAAATCAACAAACTCTCATTGAGCTCTGTAACATTCCTAAAGATCTCTTCACAAATCATATTGTTAATAGAGGTATCAGGTAGTCCAAATACACATGTACTTTAAAATGTTTTCACATTTCTCAAATAAAAACAAAACCAAGTATTCCATTTTAAATGTTTTCAAATTTTTGTCAGGAAAAAAAAATTCCTTTCTTTTTCAATTCTCCTTTGAACAGTATAGCCTTCAAGTTGAACATGATGTCAAAGCTTGAGTTTTGTTCATTCTTGAATCCCACAAGTAAGACCATTCAAATAAAGTATGGCTTCTGGTTTCATTTTTCTAGTTTGAGCTCATCCACAAGAATTTCTATTAGGCTGGATTCATATTAAGTTCTGTTTGAATTCCATGTAAGATCGGCTGTGAATAGTTGCATTTATGGTTGCAGAAGTACTTTATAACTGTTTACACAGGCCCCTACGCTCAACAGCATACATTTTAAGTTGGATGGGTTGAACATTTTTTGCCTACTAGCCATAGCTTTGACACGAAGTTCTATTATATATATGCTAAATGACATATATACTAGCACAGGTAAATAAAAAAGGGGGGCTGGTTTGACCAAGATAATCAAATTGACTACTTGGCCAAACCAGCCCCCCTTGATTAAAGTGGGCATATTCTTTTCTAAGGGAGAGAGAGAGAGAGACAAAGAGAGCATTTAGCCATTTATTGTCCATCTTTGAAGTAACTAACAATAAGCATTTCCATGTAACTTTCAGTACTCGTAATATATAGAATTTAAATTCTTCTATAAATTAGTGTGAGCATCTGCCATCATGAAGAATGGAAAGGAACTCTAATTTCTTTGCTTCTCAACATCAACAGCGGTCTTGTTGGCACTCAAATTAAAGAGGCAAACTCACATCCTTGAATGCTTTCACGTCTTTCTGTATTCAGTAATTCTCAAGTACACTAGTTGTTATAGTTATCAATTTATTATTCTTTCTACGGTTATTAATGACTAAAAATAGTGACTTGCACTAAGATGGGACAAGAATATGTTACCAGGACCTCCTCTTAAGAGGAGGTGAATATGAGCCTCATTATTCATTGATTTGCACTACAATAAGTTGAAAACACAGGCATGCATGGTTAGATTTTGACCTTTTATACATGCCCTTCATTCCACAATTTCAATTTCCACAGTTATCTAACACACAGAAAAGGAAAAAATAGCTTATATAGTAATGCAATACATGTAGCTATATATATAGCTGGAATTGCAATGAAAAGTTTCAACTTGACTATTTTAACATAAATAATTTTAGGTTTTCAATATTCAAATAAATCATTTGTCTCGATATTGAGACTGCTAATATAAAGGCAGTCTGGTCTTTCTGTGGCCTCTCGGTAATACATTAACTGATCAAATCTCCCTCCCTCCCTCTCTCTCTCTGTAACTAAAGGAAGAGGATTTCCTCTGTGCCTTTCAATGAAAGAGGAAGAATAGTCCTTTAACATTCTTGCCTTTTATTTTCTCAATTTTTCTTCCTTAAATTCAATTTTTGTTTCAGGATTAGTTCAGTGCATTTGTGGACTCCATTAAATCATTGAACCCCCTTTTCTTTTCAAAATAGACAGCAATAAAAGGGTTAAGTCTGAATATTCAATTCCAAACAGTTATGGACTTAAACCCAATAAAGAACCAATAGGTGCATCAGAAAATGCAAACCCTTTGAATGCCTAAGACTGAAGTTAATATCTTTCTTAAATTTGTTTTCACTTAAGCTAGAAAGGTCAAGCACACTTTAGCATTCTCAGTAGTTACTAGGGGTGCGCTGTAATTTCAGCATAAGGAAGGATTTTAGTAGAAGGCTTTAAAAAAATAATAAGGGGTCTTACTATATCAATGATTCAGTCTAGTTGATTATTGCCTCACTACAGATACTAGTAAGCTTTTGTTTGTATCACATTTTCATTATAATACTTATCATAATTGAGCAGACAGATCAGAGCCCTAATCCTATATATTTGTACATAAACATATACATACACACACACGCACACACTTGTGTGTGTATTAGTTCTCATTGTATTCAATAAGAATAAGATTGGAATTAATGAGAATTTAATAAGGCTTATGAAACAATTCCATTTCTCTTCCACTGTGAGTATCTTGCATTAATGCTGATATTGGTACTGGTTGCAGGCTTGCAGCTAGTGAACAGTCCTCTAAACTCCTTCATTATAGGAATTAGATTATTATCTTCCCTTTATTATATAAAGCCTAAATCCCCATAGCACTTTCCTTATATTTAGTCCACAAACATAACCCCGCTGCCTGACATGCCAGCATCCAAGTGCTGGAATTCCAGCCACCCTTTTTTCCAAAGGATCAACTTTCCTAACTATAAATCAATATTCAAACCATAAACCCTAAAGCCCTCAAAACCATTAAAAGGACGAACCCTGAACCACTTCTACATGAAACTCCAGTAATCATTAAGTCCTTTTTGGAGAATCCTTATTAATTTGGAAGATAATCATAGTTCTCATTTATCTGGCTGTTACTCCCTTGATTCATCATTTGAAATTCAACTTGAGTATATACACATCATATGATAGTTATGTTCCAGTATCAAATAATTTCTTGTGTCTTTGAACTACAAGTTCCCAAAACGGGTACTGCACTCTCAGTCGGGTGAATAAAATAATCTGTGTTTCCCCTAGCTAACTTAGCAATCTCAATACATTTTCCCCTTATTATTTTCTTATTCTCAGAAAGTTAACTTGGAAGGAATAAAAAGGGAAGCATTGCTGTTGTTAAAGACTTGGAAGTCATTAATTCTTGTGTTTAAAATTATATTAATTTCCCATAATGTATACATAACTGTTACTCGTAAAGAAATGTAAAATGATCCTCCTGAGTCCTGACACCTAAGCGTCTCATAGAACACAAAGGTGGGAACACTTCGATTGAAGTCAAGAAAAAAAAAATATTGTATTTAGCATAGTGCTTAGAAACAAACATATTGAAAATTGTTTCAGAAACAAATGGCAACAAAATTAGAAACACAAAAAGCTCACAGGAAAACATAGAAAATCTAACTTTTGATAAATACTTATATCCAGGTAGAAAAATCACTAAAATAAAAACAGCTACTAAATTCTCAAAAGTTTTTTAAATCCTTTAAACCAAAAGGACATTGAAATTGAAGAACTGAAACAATAGATATTAGATATATAATAAAGCAAAGCAATGCTATAAAGTCCTTCTGAGCCCCATATAGAATTTGGTTGTTCCAACACTTAATCAATGCCTGATAAATTAAAAAAAATACAATAAATCCTTCCGAGCCCTTCCAGACATTCTCTATTTGTTCTCATATAGAAATTTATTGCTCGCTCACCACCACATAATAGAAGCTGGCACCTTCCAAATGCATCTCATGAAACATAATATTGCCCTGTGGCTGACCCATCAAATCTCTCTCCATGAAAGGCATATTCCAATGAGCACCACAAAAAGAAAACTACTAGACTCCATTATATTCAACCCACCAAGAAGTGCAACAAGAGATGGTTCACTGTCATACTTTCCCTTATAGCACACCAGCTTCTGACAATCACTCAATGTTTCCTAAAAATCTTCATGGTGGGTATTTCATCCCGAGAAAGACCGAAGATAACTTGGAAGTTGGAACATCACCACATACATATGTAGGTTTCAAACTACAAATATCAACTATGATTCAATTTTGAGTCTAGCACATTCTCCTAGTTACCACTTACCAGTAGCATGAAACCCATTCAACATAACATAAAAAGTTAAAAAGTCATCTCTAACAACTTCCTCATTATGTAGAGATCTTACAAACTAAAATTTCCAATATCATTCACCAGCAGCCAAGACTTCCAAACTGAGCAATAGAGAGTACTACATCTGCATTTATAGGGAGAAAATATCTGAACATCACATCTTCAGAGTCGAATGACCACTTAAACTTCATCAAACAAATATATCTCCAGTCACCCACCTCAAAGTAGAAATAAAATTTTTCTATTACCCCTATTGCATTTTAAACAGCAACACCATGTGATGTGATTGACAAACCATAGTGGACCAACCACCATCCCCCAAGAGTTGAACTTGCTAACCTTACCTTATCCATAGATAGTCCATTACCAAAGCAAGTGCTAAAGCCATTTCCCTAAAAAATGCTTGATTTAAATGCTCTATATCCTTTACATTGAAATCCACATTATGATTTGCAAACAAATCTCATTCTAATATAAATGGGATTTTTTAATTAAAGAAGTCTTGAAATTACAAAAAAAAAAAAAAAAAATCTGATGAAAATTTCTCTAATGTTTCAGAACTGAATTTGGTCAAGACAAATATACATTTCAATGAGTAGACAAACTAACCAGAATATTTTTAATTGATGTCTATGTCTTCAACTCCAACAACCTCTAATTGATGGTATTGCAAATGGCCAGAGAGTTTCAGGAAGCCCTAAAGATAACCCTAGCTGAGTCAAAAGAATATAGTTTACCTTCTTAGAACACCTATACTAAATCATGATGATAAATAAACCCCACTGCTGCTAGAACCCAGAGGCTAACTTAATAAATGCTTCTATTGTCAAAATGAGCAATGGAAGATGATAATCGCCTTGACAAAGTGCTACAAGTACAACTAAAACCCAAGGGTCCTCCATTCACCGACAAGCCTCTAAAATCAACCTGACAAGCCCTGTGGCATGCACATGTTGGCAATTTTTTCCACAAAAATATATAGGTTTTAATATTAAAGAAGCACTGTGGCTTCTATCACATTTGACTTTCACCAGGGAAGTTGGCCATTTTGTTAGCATTTTTTTTTATTTTCAACTTGAGATTCCATTATAGTTTGAAGTTGACTAGGGGCCCGTTTGTATTAGCTTTTTTTTGGAGTAGAAGTGCTTTTTTTAAGTAATAAAAGTGTTTTTTTAAAAGCTAAAGAGTTCAAGCTTTTAAAAAAAGCACTTCATGTGCTTTTTTGTTACACATGAAGTGCTTTTTTTAAAAGCTTAAATTCTTTAGCTTCTAAAAAAAGTACTTTTATTACTTCAAAAAAGCACTTCTACTCCAAAAAAAAGCTAATACAAACGGGCCCTAGTTCAGATACAAAAATATTTTGTGCAGTTGGATGGTGTCAAGGACCAAATCTCCTAAAAACTTAAGCTACTAGGTGAAAGCACTTGAATGATTTTATATCTCTAACATGTCCCCTCACACAAGAGCCCTTTGGGCTTGAAATGTGAACAATGCACATGCCCACTCTACCTTGTACTGAAATTCAACTTTATTTAGAAGAGCAGCAAGGATCGAACTCCTAACCACTTGGGCATAGAGGCTCTGATACCATGTCAAGGGCCAACTCTCCTAAAGGTGAAAACAATTGTGGTTTTATATCTCTAACAGATGGGAATATTTATTGATTAAAGTGAATCAAACAAGATATGAAACTGATAAATAAATCAACAGAAAGTCAAAAGAAAGCATAAGGACCAAAAATTTAAACATATAAGCCAAGGTGAGAAGGTAACCCATCGACCTTTGTAAAGAACTTCTGTGCATGGCTCCTGATTTGCACAGCAGTCTTTGTTCCGATATGCTCTGCACAGCAGAAGTAAAACACCATAAAGGGGGCCAGGCTATGGGAGAACAAAGAGAGTTCCAATTAAGAGTTAATCAAATAAAGAGAGCAGTTAATGCATTTTCTAATAGGATATTTCAAAAGTATGAGTTTGGATATCACGATTAGTTGGCAATCCTAAATGAGTTTCTGCATCTTAAGAAATGAACAAGAGAAGATATTCAAGTATTGATGATGAGCAAACAATTACCTTCTATGCGCTGCCATGCTCGCCCATGTAGCTTCAAAGCTTCTAGAAACCTATTATGCTCCTCCTCTGTCCATCGTTCTCTTTGCTTTGTGATTGTATATGGTTTTCTTGTCTGCAATTGCCAGTTAACTACTTAAACAATAATACCAAACTTTATTAATTCCCTTTCAAGAGAGATAAATCATACTTTCCCAATTCCCATCTATCATAATATTAATAACAAACCTTAACAACCACTTCTTCGCCAGAGGAGTATGCGTCCATTACAGGACGTGCGCAGCTTCAGATCTTCCCTGACGAGCGATGGATAAAAGGAATTCCTTCTTTCATTTTTTGTGACATGGAACACAGTAAATAGTAAAGCCGTTGTGGTGAAAGTAAGCAGAAGCTGATGGTAAGGTGATGCTACTGCAAAAGAAACAAAGCGAGAACAATAGGAAGAGATCTGTCTTTGTTTTGTATCAGCAGGAATAAGCATTCCAATTCACAAGTCACATTAAAATAATACAGAGAAGAAGAAGAAGAAAAATAATAATTAACAAATTTTAAGAATCCACCGCAACAGAGAGAGATGCTTCTCCGAATGAATAAAAGAAAATTCCTTAATCAGAATCCTCACCAAAACGAACTCGACAGCGCCAAAACCTTTCAAAAGCGGAAACAAGAAAGCAAAAGAGAGTGAAACTACAATTAGTATAAAACAAAATCACATCACAACAACCATTTCTATCTTCACTTCACAAAATACTTTGAGTGTCACTATAAATACTTTACTATCACTGTAATTTTCAATACTCCTGTTTGATTGCCGAGAAAAAATAATCACAAAGCAACTCAAATCAGCGAAACTCAACTCAACTCAACAGAGTCGAGCTGCGAGCACCTGTTACATCCAAATCGAGAGGTAAATCGGTTCGCGGTTTGCGGTGGTTGAATTTTCTCGGGAACCAAACAGAAAACAAAGGCAATAAAAGAAGGAGGCCATACATACCTCGGAATAAAGCCATGGCGATGAAGAAGAACCTTGCGAGAGCGATCATGCATGCGAGCTCACCGGACACTCGCCGGAGGACTCATTTCCGGCAACGATGAATCGGAGCGAGTTCAGATCGGAGAAGAAAATCCGAAATCGTGAGAAGCAAGAGAAGAAGAAACGTAAAGCAGAATGAGAAGAAGAAGGAGAAGGAGAGCTTTTGCGGAAGCAGAAACGGGTACACACACCCCAAGCGTTTAAGCGTGAGGAGCAATCTCAGCCACTATCATTTCTTGTGGATTTATATTTTTTTTCTTTGAAATATTAAGGGGCCGATTTTATTTGAGGCGGAAGGGTAACCTGCGAAGCCTTTGCTTATGGGATCGTGACAAATGGCGTAAAGTTACTGGTTATTGGTGCTTTTGCTTACCTTTGCACTTTTTCTATTTTTTCACTTTCTTTATTTTAATTTTATTATTTTTTCCCTCAAATCTCATCCACAAACTCGTGAGTGAGAACTGACAACGTAACACATAATTTCGTATAATCATTTCAATAAATTTAAAATATTTTTTAATTAAATTTAATAGTAAAAAAATTTATTGAGAGTAATACTCTCTAATTATATTATTCTCTACAAACTTGATAGCTAAAGAAATTTTAATATATTTTAAGAATAATACTTTTACTAATTTTTAACCATCAAATTTAATTTAATTTTAATCTAATAACATATATAATCATATAATATCACATATTATATTTATAGTAAAATTGTACAATATTCTCAAAATACTCACAAATTTCTTAATGACTGAAGCTTTCGACCGTAAAAGCGTCGCCAGCTGTGACAGTGGGGCCCGGTGATTACGTGGCAAATTTAACCGCTTGCAACCAGTCACCAGCATACGTGGGTTGCAGTGTTTTCCTTTTTTTTTTTATATTGCTGAATACTTTTTAAAGTAATAATTTTAATAATTAGTAGATAATATTAAATTATATATATCATTTTATTTTTTTTAAAATAAATAAATAAATATTAATTAGTAATTATGATTTAAATAAAATAAAATACCAGACAAAGTTCCATCATTCAAAATATACTTTTCAGTTTCACACGTTGAAAAAAGAGAACACATTAATTTTTGTGGCCACTAGAACACACTATTTGAAAAATATAATGTAATACAAATAATAAAGGATTTAGAAAGGCTTATTTTTTAAAAAATAATAATAACTTCAATGAAAGGCTTTTAATGCAAATGCAACAATATAATTAATAGACTTAAGTATGATGATTTAAAATTTTGTGAATATATTTTTCATGATTTGTGCATGGATTAAAATAATTTTGCATTTAGATTATTTCTTTAGAAAATTGAGATTCATTATGCTAAACAACCCCATCAACACTTACATTCTAGAGTAAAAAATAGATATAAAATTTCAACATAATTATTTAAAGGAGATTATTGGTATTCATCTTTTTTTTAAAGTATGAATATCATGACAAATTGTCAAGTATTTATTAATATTATTTATATTTAATAAATTTTTAAATATTTATTATAAAATTAATAATTAATTATAAATAAATAATTCACCCTAAATATTAAACTCATCAAAATATTATAACTTCTCCCTCACTTAAAAAAAAGAATGAACTTCTCTTATCTACCATACTCTCACGGCAGTGCATATAGCGACTGTTCCAAAAAGACAACATTGAAAACGAAAAACGAGAAGGAAATGTCAGAGAGAAAAGGACCTTCATTCAGAGGCGTTGATGATATCTTTGTTAATTATGTACCCGATATGTTAAAGAAGTGTTAATACTTTCTAAACGAGCCAAACCTTACAGTAGCGTTCATTTATAATTTTCCTATGCTTGGTAATGAGAGTGGAACAGATTTTACTTGTACTATTTTTTTACTCCTATCGACCGTAACCTTATAGTTAATGAAGTACTTTTCCTGAAATGAAACTCATTAATTACCAGCTGCTTGATTTGTTTAGATTGTGGTTCATCTCCCCTAGTCCCAAGTATTAGCATTGAACACGAGACCAAAAGGGAAGTATAAAAGCTTCACCTTGAAGAAAAGGACACAAATCATTTCCTTTTGTTAAAATTCAAACTATAGTGGTGTAACTGGTGTTAGCAGTAGCCACCAAGATCCGCAGGCTACTGCACAAGGGCCTACAACATTGGAGTTGAAAGCCCAATAAATTTTGTGGACTTGGATCATCACATATGGGACCATAGATGACCCATAGTTGCGGCTCTCCGAGAAGTTTTGTTCTTGATCCAACAGAACTGAAAAGAAAGGATAGTCTGTCATCGATGGTTGACTAGAACTCAAGAAGTATGGCCAGTCACCGCTATGGCATTATTCATGGTCATTTGATGAGTTGGATATGGGCCTTCTGTTTTTCATTTTGATTGGCTGCAAGTAAAATTTTGATTTTATACTTTTATATGAATGTGGCCGTGTTTATTTTGAACACTTCATTTTGAAAGGTTCATTTTAGAAAATTTCAACAAAAATTAAATAAATAAAAAAACCAAATAAAAGATCTCTCATTTATTTATTTAGCTAAGATAAAGAAAATGAAAAAGAATTAAAAAGAAAAAGAGTTAAAACCACAACCCAAGTGGCCCAACCATTTAATCTACTCCATAGCCCATTGGCTAGACCCAAATTCCTTTCCCTATATTCAACATTTACCCATCAAAGCCCATGACCTACACTTGCTCATTCATCCCCTAGGTACCCATCAGCACATGTGACCATTCCCCAATTTGGTAGGTTTAGGAAGATTTTGTGGGCATAGCAAATTAAGGATGACAAGTGGTCAGCAAAAGGAAGGGGATTGACATGACATTACCTAACCACCTCCAATAGCCAACGACCCAACATCATCACCCAATGGGAGGGACCTTAAAAGGTTAACAAAAAAAGGGGGGAAAGAGGACCGAGAGGGAGAGGGAGGAGGTTGAGAGTGAGAGGAGCCATATCTATCTGTGCTTCAAACAAGTAAGCTATCTGGTTTTCTATGTCTTTTGTTATTGATATCTTCTGTTCATGTTTTTAAATGTTGTATATATATGATATGATTGTGATCTTGGTTCTAGTTGGTTTCATATGATTTTCTTTTTCTTTTCTCCTTTCATCACCAACTTTTTCTCAGCCACAATATCATTCACAACCATCAAACAACACTTCAAGTCAGCAAATACAAAAGAAAACAGAGCCTGCATCCATATCTGATCTACCACCTGCCATCTAGGATCATATCCGACTGTCTTTACATCAGGATCATATCCGACCGACCACCTTTTCCCCTAGGATCATATATGTCCTGTTATTCTTTCCCATGCTCATCATTTCTAACCAATCCCCTTTGTCATACTCGCCTTCAAACCGACTGATCAAACCTTACTTACTAATCGTCCTTGACCGATCAGAACCTTTTCTTTGATCACCAACCGATCAAACCCAACCGATCTCCCTTCCCTTTGGATCTCCAATTGATAATCCCACAATCAAACATTACCCTTAACTAATCATCTCTGACCGATCACCTCTCTATCCATTGATCTTCAACAACTGAGCATCCTTTCAAATCGACCAATCAAACTTTACCCTTAACCGATCTTCCTCGACCAATCACCCATTCCCCACAATCTCTATCCATCAATCGACCAGCCTTTTTTCCCCGATCACAAACCAACCGATCATCCAAATCGATCACCTTTACCCTATGATCATCTCCACTTTTGAATGATCACATTTACCCCGTGATCATCTCCATGTCTGACCGATCAAATCCTCATTTATCTCCACCATCCAATCGTCTCTGACCAATCACCACGTTTTTCAATGTTCTCAAACTAATCGATCGGCTCTAACCAATTAGACCCTTTTTCTCTTTGGAACAACAACTAACCGATTGGCTCCTGACCGATCAAATCCCATTTTCCCCTTTGGAACAACTATTAACCCATCAACTTCGATCAATCAATCCCTTTTTTCTTTGGAACAACAACTAATCGATCGGTTCTGATCGATTAGACCCTTTTTTCCTTTATCCACCTTTACCCTCGATCGTCCAGACCGATCAGATCCTTTTTTTCCCTTATTCTCTTATAACCCACCGATCATGCACTGACCAATCAATTCCTTTACCTTTTCAATACTGACCTGAGCCGACTAGTCAGGTCCTCCCTTTCTCATCATCGATTGAATGATTTACCGACCTGACCGTCCTTATCATTTCACAACAAGTAGACTGATCATTCATTTCATATGGTGCTCGGATGGCTGACCTGCCAATCAGTCATTTCCCTTTTTGCTGTTCTCATGTTTTTTCTTGGTATTCAACTTGTTAAATTCAGTTTTTTTAATTATCCACTCAATGATCAATAAGACTGATTGTACAATCTCATGTTGTCTTCAGTGTTATTTGGACTCGTAAGGGTTTATTGTGTGACACCATGTCGCCTTAAATTCCGTACAAAAGTGGACATAATTTGGAAATAATCTAGTTAATCATATATTTTAAATTTTAAATGAGTTTTTAACCTTTTGACCAATCTTAATAGTTTTTAATTATCCATGCAACGACCAATGAGACTGATTGTACAAACTTGTATCGTCTTCATTGTCATTTGGATTTGTAAGGGTTTATTTCGCGATCCAATGTTATCTTGAATAAAGTGCAATAGTAGATTTAATTTTTAAAAAAAAAGAAAATGATTTACTTTTCAGGACTCAAGGCCCACTGTCATATATCTTTTCAGGTGTAAGGGCCCACTATCATTTCTCTTTAATATTTTTCAAAATAAAATCAAGCAAACCATAAATCATTTTCTATAAAGAACTACATGGCTTTGAATTCCTCATTGTACCAGGGGATACATAGAAGCGTAAGTCAAATCAAACTTTTAATTTTTGTAATTTTGTTTCTTTTTAATCTGTGAATATTTGTTTACTCCTGTTTAATTTCTCTTTTTGTTTAAGAAGTAAAATAGATATAGTTTATGTTATAAAATTAGCACAACTAGTTTAAGGTAACCGTCTCAGGACGGATGTATCAGATGTGCTGTAGGATTAAGTTCATGTCTTTCCCTATACATAATCGACTCCCGAACTTTACCTGGTTCGCAGACTACTTTTTTGCTTTTATTATAAATTCATTTTTAAAGAATTTGGCCAATTATTTTCCCTGCCCAATAAACGATTGGTGGCGACTCCATTATTTTTAATTTTTTCTCTCGTCATTCCTCGTTGCGATTTTTCCGATCGTTACATTTATATAAATACATGTATAATGTACCAAAAAATATAATATTTCATAATATAAGAATATAGGAAAATTGTGTTTTCTTCTTCCTTCTTTTTAATAATTAATTGGGTTTTGGATTAGGTATGTAAGCTATGTGATGTTGTTAAAGCTCAACTTTGTTAATATATTAGTGTAAATTAAAAAATAATCTTACATTAATAATATATATTTTATAGAAAATGAATATTTCACAAACTTCAACAGGGCTTTTTTATTATATAAATATAGTTTTCTTATATACCAAAATACTCTAATTTCATTTTTATGTACCAAAATGCGTTTGTTTTATTCGACACTCAAAAATTGCCCCACGCCAATATGATTTCACTACATGTTTTCATCTTTTTTTTTTTAAACTAAGCTTAGAAACCGCCCCAGCATATGTAGGGTTTCAAGCTAAAAATTTGAAAAAAAAAACATTTGAAGGTTAGACACCGCCCCAGTTTGGGGCGGTTTTATAACAATATTTTGAAGAGAAAAAAAAAGTTAGATGGGAAACTGCCATTGGTGAAGCCAATTTTGTACTATGATAATAAAATATATATTTGCAAACTCGTGGTTATTCGGTAGCAGTGTGTAAGTAGGATGTAGCGGGTAGTTTCTTCATGCAAATTAAGCAGCGGTTCTAATTCTTGGTAAATAATTGAATTGGAGGAATGGATGCAAGTTTCATTCGACTTATATAAGTAAGTAAGCAGTCTCTTATATTTCAACCTAAGAGTGTATGCTGGTTGGTTTGTGATTGGCGACCATACACGGCTCAAAAACAAGAATAACTTGCAGTACAAGGCAATACAACCTTGGTCATCTCACAAGGATCCTTGAATGTATTAGCCAATTATGATTGTTAGTGAAAAAATGAGGTTTGAATGTTTAGAGTACAAAAAAACAAATCACAATAAAAAAAGAAATCAATTAATTGAAAAGACCAATCCACTGGTTAAGTTTCTAATATGATCAATCATTGATTTCTAGATATTTGATTCCAATCGTGATTTGATTCTTGCTTGATCCCAAATTAACTAATTAAACATCAATTAATTTGAAAATATTTCCGACTAAATTAAGCATCCAAAATACAATCAAATTGTGTTAGATAATTAAGCATCATCTAAGGCACCAAATCAATTCAAAAGTCGAATCCAATCAAGCATATGATTAAGCATCAAAGATCCTATTAATCTTGAATTTAAACATGCCAAATTAAGCATCCAACATGGTCATTCATTTCCAGGTTATATTTGCAATATAGACAGAATGCAAATTTCAATTGAATGATTAAACATAAACCCAAGAAGAATTCACAATCAGGATCAAGGAAGAGAGATAGATTAAAAAAGAACAAAAATAAACCAAGAATTGAAATTCAAAATTAAAACCAAATCTCAAGATCCATAAAAGAAATCCCTACACCAGTGAATTAAACCAAAGGGTTTAGCCTTCCATGGAGACTTCAAACGAAAATCAAGAGAAAATAATGAAAAATAAGAAAACCCTAACCGATAACAACTAATAATCTCCTCTTGAATTTCCAGAAGTCATCCCCTCAATTTGACTCCTAAAACACCTAAATATAGTGCCCTCTAGGTTAACTAAAGGCTATGCCCAAATCACGAGCCCATTAGATGCTAATTAGCCTAATTACAATTAATTACACAAAGACTAGCTGAGATGCAGGGAAGATTCTATATGATTATGTTTTTTATTTATCTGACCCTGTAAGAGACTGCATTAACTTTAGGTGCCTTCATAAATGTTGTTGAGAATTTCTCCTTTGAAATTTTGGCACTGGTTCCATGTCATTTGGACTTCAACAGCTCAAGCTATTCCCAAAATATTGCACCTATGTCAAGTGATCAATCAATTTGAGACACTTATGTTAGCTTTGTATTAGGCTTTATTAGATATTTATTGTGCCCAATATTAGTATTTTAGATGAGTTTAATGTTGTTAGGCTTCATTGGGCTTTAATGCAAATATTGAATAATTTTCGGATTTTGATGCATTTTGACCTTTCTTCCTTGGTTAGGCCATAACTTGGGACTCGGTGATCTATTTGAGGTGATCTTGGTGTCTTTGGAAAGATAAGACAATGCTCTACAAGTTTCATGAATAACTCAAGAGCTGGATCGGACTTCTAAGGGTCCAAAATATCCCTGCAATGCAGAGTGGGTTTGTTGTCACAAAAATCTGGGCAGTGTGCACATATTGGACTACATAATGAGTTATAGGCCTCCTTTTGATATGAAACTTGGCCATTGGAAAGATAAGACCCATATCTCCAACTTCACTGAAGATCATTTAGTCAATAGATGTCGTTTTAGGCATGATAATGAAGCTACAAGTTGGTTTGAATTTGGAAACACGTTCTGTCAACCTAACTTGAGGTAGGTTCAGTGTTTTTGGCATATCTTGTGTTCTAAACGTCCAAATGGCATGATTCCAATTGCAAAATTTTAAGGAGACAACTGGCTACAACTTTCATGAAGACCTCAAAGCCAAAATGCACTGTCTAGATTATGAAAATCAAGCTAGAAGTCGGATAATAGTTGTTGACTAAAAGCCACCAACCATACACCAACCCACCTACCATGCACCAACCCACCAACCATGCATCAAGCTTCCATATTTGACAATTTCCATATTTTTATAGGTTGTATTCAGATTATGTACATGTACAAATTGGCTTCTAGGATTAGTATAAATAGAGTCAATCTCTTTGTATTATAGGGATTCAATTTTAAGTAAGTTTGAAGAAAGTTTGAGTATTTGTGAGAGTTTTCTTTCTCTTCTTCTACATTCTCTTTACAATTTCGTTTTTGTTCTTTTATTTCTGAGTTCTTCCTTCCTATCCATGGAAGGTTAGGCTCTCATAATCAATCCAAGGGATTAGCCATCTTGATGTTTAATTTGGAGATCTTGTTTTACTTGTTCATATTGCTTAATTGTTATTCAAGTTTCTCTTCTTCCTCTTTTGATTTTTATCTAGATTAAATTGCTTAATTTGATTTAGATGTTGATGTGATAATAGTTTTATTATTATGTATTCAAAGAGGATCACAAAGATTAAACAATATATTAAAGCTTTTTGATAAATTGTTTAGCTTGGTTAAATTCTAGATCTTAAGTTAATCTATGTTGAATGGTGCTTACTTTATCTAACATTGGTTAATCAAATCTTAGATTCTTATCTAGTAGAGAATTCTTTGATCATGTTAAGGCTTCTTGATGTGATCTAAGGCCAAGAACATGGTTAGCAATTAAGTGAATTCCTTGTGATTAATGATGAGTTAAACTCAAGACGATAAATTTCCTTGGATTGGTTGTTCTTTAGATTTGTTTTCAACTTTAAGTCTTGTACTTTTATCAATATTGTTAATCAACAAAAAACCCCCTTTTAATTATCTTGATCTGATTAAACCTTTGTTCTTTTTGGATCATTGAGAGACGATTCGGTTCATGCTCTATACTACAAATTAGTTTGCGAACCGGTAAATTTTATTTATTTGACGGGTCTCGACAACCTCTTGTCATCAAGCTGCCTGGATAGAACGCCTTCGTCAACTTGAAACCTAATTTCATCCATGATCTATGCTGAATCTGCCCAAGAATTCTTCATTAAGGTTAGAGGTCTTTGTCTAAGCTTTCCATAGACACCAACATCACCTCAATTGGATCACTAAAACCCAAGTTATAGTCTAAAATATGAGGAAATGTTAGAATGCATTAAACTTCAAGAATTAATTAAGATTTGCATTAAGGCCCAATGAGACTGACAAGAAGTTGTCGAGGCCTATCAAATAAAATAACCGGTTCACAAACTAATTTGTAGTATAGAGAATGAACCGAATCGTCTCTCAATGATCCAAAAACAAAGATTTAATTAGATCAAGATAATTAGCAAAGGGGGGTTTTGTTGTTGATTAACAAGATTAATAAAAGTAGGAGATTCAAAGTTGTAAACAAATCTAAAGAAACAACCAATCCAAGAAAATTTACCGATCTTGAGTTTAACTCATCATTGATCACAAGGAATTCACTTAATTGCTAACCATGTTCTTGGCCTTAGATCACATCAAGAAGCCTTAACATGATCCAAGAATTCTTTACTAGATAAGCATCTAGGATTTGATTAACCAAGGTTAGATAAAGTAAGCACCATCCAACATAGATTAACTTAAGATCTATAATTTAACCAAGTTAAACAATCTATCAAAAAGCTTAAATATATTGTTTAATCTTTATGATCCTCTTTGAATACATGATAATAAAGCTATTACCACATCAACATCTAAATCAAATTAAGCAATTTAATCTAGATAAAAATCAAAAGAGGAAGAAGAGAAACTTGAATAACAATTAAGCAATATGAACAAGCAAAACAAGATCTCCAAATTAAACAACAAGATGGCTAATCCCTTGGATTGATTATGAGAGCCTAGCCTTCCATGGATGGGAAGGAAGAACTCAAAATTTAAAGAACAAAAACGAAATTGCAAAGAGAATGGAGAAGAAGAGAAAGAAAACTCTCACAAATACTTAAACTTTCTTGAAACTTATTTCCAAATTGAATGCCTCTAATACAAAGAGGTTGGGTCTATTTATACTAATCCTAGAAGCCAATTTGTACATGTACATAATCTGAATACAAGCTATAAGAATATGAAAATTGTCAAAAATGGAAGCTTGATGCATGGTTGGTGGGTTGGTGCATAGTAGATGGGTTGGTGTATGGTTGGTGGCTTTTAGTCAACAACTCTTATCCGACTTCTGGCTACAAATTCATCACCTAGACGGTGCATTTTGGCTTGGATGTCTTCATCAAGGTTGTAGCCAGTTGTCTCCTTGAAAATCTCCAATTTGAATCATGTCATTTGGACTTTTAGAACTCCAGAAATGCCAAAAACACTGCACCTACCTCAAGTTAGGTTGGAAGAACGTGTTTTCAAATTCATACCAACTTGTAGCTTCAGAAGCATGCCTAAAACGACATCTATTGATAAAATGGTCTTCAGTGAAGTTGGAGATATGAGTCTTATCTTTCAAATGACCAAGTTTCAGCCCAAGAGGAGGCCTATAACCCACTATATAGTCCAATATGTGCATGCTGCCCAGATGGTTCCGTGACAGCAAACTCACTCTGTATTGCAAGGCTATTTTGGGCCCTTAGAAGTCCGATCCAGCTCTTGAGTTCTTCATGAAACTTGTAGATCCTTGTCTTAGCTTTCCAAAGACACCAAGATCACCTCAATTGGATCACCGAGTCCCAAGTTATGGCCTAACCAAGGAAGAAAGGTCAAAATGCATCAAAATCCGAAAATTATCTAATATTTACATTAAAACCCAATGAAGCCCAACAACATTAAACTCATCTAAAATACTAATATTGGGCACAATAAACATCTAATGAAGCCTAATACAAAGCTAACATAAGTGTTTCAAATTGATTGATCAGAGACCCAACAACATAAAACTCAGCTAACAAACTAATATTGGACATAATAAACATCCAATAAATCCAAGTACAAAGATATAATTAGTGTCTTAAAATTGATTGATCAAGTTGCTTGGTATTTTTTTGCTTCTTGATGATATTTCTTGTTCTTCTCTTACTCTATTTCTTTATCACTTGCTCATTATTCGTTTCTTCAGTCAACTTTTTGCAAATTGACTTCAAGTTTCTATCCATCAAGTTTACATCCTAAGAGCTACTTAGAGGTATGTCTTTGTATTTTAATTTTTGTATATGTTAGATTTTTTTAAAACATTATTTTCATTATGTTTGGTTCATTTTAGACTTTGGCACAATAATTAGATTATTTGATTAATAAATTGTCATACTATAGTTAATTTTAGTAATTTATTATATCTAAAGTTAGTTTTAGTTATTATGTCTACTTTTCTTTCTTATTTTTTGAAAAATCATTATACGATGCCTTCCTTATTTTCTCATGCAATGATTATATTTCTTAATATTTATTAAAAAATATAGTTATTTAAAATTAAGTCGGGCCGATATACTATAGTTACTTAAATTTTTGCGTTGATATACTTTAGTTAGATTATTTGATTAATAAATATTTCATATTACAGTTAGCTTTTAGTCCTTTATTATGTCATATCAATATTGTGAACCTTATCAAGGTTCACTTGTGTTTACGGAATTGGTTGTTGCATCCCAAACTGATGCATGACCCTGTTGGTGTGATATCACTCCGCAATTGCAAAACATATTAGTGTTGTATTTGTGTTCTATATCTGGTAATGGTCGTAAGCTTATGCTAGGAGGCATGCCAGAATTTCTTGTGAAGAATAGGGCATCCACACAAACTGTAACTAAGAATAAAAAAATTAACTTATTAGTAAACCTATGGATTACATGCACAAATAATTAATTCCAAATATGAAAACATTTACCTTATCAAATCTCATCCCATCTAGTCATAATCTAATACTTTCAATGTCAGACAGAATATCAGTATGAAGTTTAGAATGACTCTATCTATTAAAATGCATATAAATTTTTAATACACATAAAAAATATAAATAGCAAAAAATATAAAATAATTAGTAAATTTTATTACCAGCATGCAAGAGGATATGTAGGAGAAACATTCACGTGTGGTGTAAGAAATGACATCTGGTACCATACCCATGACTGTAAAAGCACTAAACAGCCACCTATGTCATGCATTGAAGGATTTGTAGCATGACACAATTCTCTATAGAGAAACCCCAAACAAACAGATCCCTAACTATATTTTTCAGCCTGCAAAAGATTACGAAGTAATGGAAGGTACATTAAATGCACCCGATTGCTAGATTTATTAGGCATCACCATTTCTCCAATCAAATGTAAAAATATAAGCTCTAGCAGCATATTCTATATGAGTTTCACTTGGATTGTCAGGGAGATTTTGAAAGTTGGATTGCAACCAAGATATTTTTTATTGTTGAGCCCCTAAGTACCCATGTTATAGGTGTCACACCCAATAATTCTTGACATTGTTCACCCCAATTTAAATAGCTTGTGCCTGTAACTGTCATGCCATTAACTGGAAGTCCAAGTTGGAGTGCAACATCTTTTAGCATTATTATACATTCATCGCACGAAAAATGAAAAATGTGCGTCTCCAGTTTCCACCGCTCAACCATTACACTTATCAATTCTAGTACAATAAAAAATTGCCGAAATTTAAGCCATGTGATAAAATCCGGCAGACTTTAGATGATTTATGATGTATGGATGCAGTTCTTCAAAACTAATTAGCCTAGAATGTAAGAGACACGTTATTTCCTGTTCATAATAATTAAACTAATTAATTACAAAATTATAAAATAACTAACCAAATGAAGTTAAGATTTAAATAATTTAATACCCGATTTGGTATAACTGATGATATATGTTGCTTTTGCAATCTCAATAATGATGATGAAGCCATTTAAAAATAAACAAAATACTGCTTTGCTGAAAATATAATTTACACTCTACGCCTATATCAAAGAAACAATGAAAGAAAGCATAAAAAAGAAAAAGAAGAGAATCACGTAAAGTTTGAAGTTGAGAGAAAATGAATACTCTGAAACTTATTTTCTTTTCTTTATAGCACAACACCCATCACTCACACTCACACTCACTCAACACTCTACAATACACATATTATCACATGCAAAAACACACATAAATAATACAAGACTTGAGATGTAGTAGCTGGTAATTCAGTATCACATGCATCTGAACATGCGAATAATGCATGCAAGAGGACAACTCGTGTATAACGACTTGTGTTTTTTATTTATTATTATTGCATTAAAATTGCTCTACTTGAGAGTGATTTCCCATCTAACTTTTCTTTTCTTTTTTTTCAAAATCTTGTTCTAAAACCGACCTAGATTAGGGTGATATCCAACTTTCAAATGTTTTTTTCTTCTTCAAATTTCTAGCTTGAAACCCTCTACAGGCTAGGGCAGTTTCTAAGCTTAGTTTTTTTTTTTTTAAAAAAAAGAAGATGAAAACATATAGGGTTTGTTTGGATGACAGAATTGGAATTATAGATTACAATTCTAATTTCAATTCCATTTCTATTAGAATTGGAATTGACAAGAATCTTAATTTTAATGTTTGGGACAATTAAAGAATTGAGACTTTAGAATTGTAACTTTGAATTAACTGAAATTTTATTATTTGAATAATTTATCAAGAAATTATAAATATATAATAAATAAATTTAAATTAATAAATAATAATTTAAAATTATAAAAAAACTCAATAGAGCTTGTGTTGCTGTATTACAACATTCGTAATGGATGTCAAACTAAATGACATTATTGATAATGACGAAGGTAATTGTAGAACGACAACGCTAGTGATCGAAGGAAGCGCAACTAGTACGTCGGAGGCACGATGCATAACGTAGCCTGAGCACGCCTGCGGTGACGTTGCTGGATTATGTTGGTGTTACGAACGATAATGGTTGTTAGATAGTTTTTAATTTTTATCTTTTAGAGCATGTTTGTGAAAGATTATTCTTTTCAAGTTGTTTTATATAAAATCTATCTTGTTTGTTTAAAATGTGTAAAATTAATTATAAGTTAAGATTATTTTTTTATAACTAAAAACAGATTTTTTTTAAAAGCTGTTATTTTAAGCTTTTAATTATTTAATTTTAGATTATTTCAAAAGTTTTAAGAGATAAATACTTCTTTGCCCTCAATCAAATAACTTTTTCAATCATTTCATACATCTTTTGGTAATTTAATACATAAAAACAATTTTTTATATAATCCAAACAAAACTCTCTATCATAAAATCGATTATGAATTAACATATCCAAACATAAATTAATTTTTTCAAGAAAATTGATTATACACATAATCTTTTTTTCACAGCTAATCTAAACACACACTTAATATTAAAAAAAAAATCTTAGTGCTTGAAATTGGAATTTTTAAGGTTTAAGCTAAGAATTGAGAGTAGTATAAACTAGTTATTTTTCAATTCCATTGAATTGGACTCAGAATTAAAATTTCAATTCTAATATACACACCAAACAAGATAATTGGAATTGGGAGATCCAATTCCAATTCTAAGACTCAATTCTAAGCTCAATTCCGCCTACTAAACAAGGTTATAGTGAAATTGTATTGGCATGAGACATTTTCTAAATGTCTAATAAAACAAGTGTATTTTATTACATGAAATGAAATGAGAATATTTCGATAAATAAAAAAAATCTATGTTAATATTAAAAACCCACTTCAACGTTGGATTCAAATAATGCATCATGCATATTTAGGGCCGTCAAAACGAGCGCAAACTCGTCGGGTCGGTCCGTTTATCCGCATAAGTTATGCGAGTCGGGTTTCAAAATTAGTGGCTCATAAAAACGCAGGTAATTTTAGATCAGCCCCTTTAACCCGCGAGTTAAACATGCCAACTTGCGAGGCCCAAGGGCTACCCGCATAACTTTTTCTTTTTAAAAAATTTTTCAATTTGTTTGTATGCAAAGAAAAAGTTTCAATTTAAAAATTTAAAAGTTAATTAAAGATTCTTCTCACAAACAAAAATACAAAATATACGTACTGTACATGCTAATAATGACACAACTCATACACAAACACATTCGTCACATTCCATAAATTTATGTTATTTATTTATTTAAATTATCCCTTAACCCTTTAAATGAGATTAAAGTATTCAATACTATGTCTATGTAATGTAATATTTAATTTGAGATTATTAAATTTAAATTTTTATTAAATTTAAATTTATTTCAAATTTTACAAGTTAAAAAAAAATTTCACAGGCCGGTCCGTTTAGGCTTGCGACTTGATGCGAGGCAAGTTGGATTGACTTATTTACGATCTGTTTAAATGCGAACAATTTTAACCTAACTCATTTAACCTGCGGTCCATCGCAGACGAGTCTAAACAGAACGAACCAGCCCATTTAACAGTACTGTGCATATCATATACTTACAAGTTTCATATCTGGCACATTGTAATAGATTTTGGTCACTCGTACGAATAAGTTCAACCTGAATTATTTCAATGTTTGAAACATCGAATTTAAAAATAAAAAACATACTTATTGAAGATTATTTCCGTATTTTTTTTTTTTTAGAATATTAGTATCCAAAATGAGTTATCTATCATTCATTAATTATTATTTATATTTAATAAACTTTCTAATATTTATTGTGAAACCAACAATTAATAACTTACATTAAATATCAAATTCATCAAGATACCATAATAACTCTCTAATATACTACAACAACTCCTATAAAATAATAATAAGAACGGCAGAAAGGTAGGCTTCGTTGGCAAGGGTCAGTAGAAAACTATCAGTACCAATTGTTATCCTCTAATTAGAGGTCCAGATTCCCATCACAGTGTCAGCGAAAGACAACAAACTAATGGAACCAGCTGTAGTGCAACAACAACTTGAATTAGGAACATCGAGGCGTTGAATAATTCCTCTGCAAATTTTCGTTTCTTCTGCTTGTGTGAAATTAAGAAGGTTAAATTATTTATTTTATTCCAATAATTTTACATAAAATTTAATTTAATGATTATAGTTTAAAATAATTTTATAATTTTTAAATAATGTAAAATAATTTTTATTAATTAATTTTATTTTTTATTAAGAGTAAAATTATAAGAACTTAATAGCATCGATTTGTATTCTTTTAAAATTATAAAAATTATTTTATATTATTTAAAAATTATAATGACCTTTTTTAAATAATTTTAATCTATAAGAACTAAATTAAATTTAATGTAAAATTATAAAGACTAAATGAGTAATTTAACTAATTAAGAAAAAATGGTTAATTGCATTAAACTAACATCAAATTATTTATAATCAAATAATGTTATTTTTAGTCTTTGATAAGTATTTTTACATTTTTTAAATAAGAAATTAATTTCATTTGGAATATAAATTTTTTTCATTTTCACAAGTATTTTTTTACAAAGTAGAACTCTTGTCATTATAAAGATCATTTAACTACTAAATTTAAATTTATTTACCACTTAAGTCACTTCCTAAATAAATAATGTTATTTATACGATATTTCATGTATAACAATTATTATTATATTCTTATAAGTTTGATGTCTAAAGTGAGTTATTAAGTTTTTATTAATTATTAACTTAATAATAAATATTTAAAAATATATTTAATATAATCAATAATTAACTAATATTTTACTCTAAATATCAATATTTAAAAAAGAAAAAAAAATACCAGAGAAATACTTTTCATTTTGTTAAACTAGTACTAAAATAAAGTTAATAATTACATATTTAAAAATTCT
The DNA here is from genome assembly GCA_023212625.1 of Styphnolobium japonicum. NCBI lineage: Eukaryota > Viridiplantae > Streptophyta > Magnoliopsida > Fabales > Fabaceae > Styphnolobium > Styphnolobium japonicum. The sequence goes on along the minus strand of JALBWW010000007.1, from coordinate 2,207,128 downwards.
GAAAAGCTATTCATGAAGTTAATAATTACATATTTAAGAATTTTTAGCAAGTAACCCACAATATGAAAGGTTATTAATACGATTTGGTATAAGTAATGAATATTTAGAACTCTTAAGCATATAATTAACGGTTTAATTCTTAACTTATATATATAGAAAAAATCTGTTAAGAGAGATAAATTTTTTAAATAAAATTAAATATCTCGAAGGATTAATTTTAACAATCACATACAAATCACATACAGGATATCGTAAAGAACTAAAATAAAATAAAATATAGAAGGCCGTTGCTGAACTGACGCAGACGAGGCCCGAGGTGACGAAGGCCTGCTGAGGTCATCCATTGCGCAGTGAATTTGACGCCAGCCTCTGCGTGAGCTGAGCTGGTACGCTAACCTTCTAGTTCCTTCTTGACTTTCGTATGCATGACACAGTCTCTCTTTCGTTCTTTAGCTTCAATTGGTCCAACATCGATGATTCCGCGTTGATAAATGGAGGATTAAAGCCATATGATTTCTTTTAGCAGCAGACCATAAATGTACGTTTGTTTTTAGTTTTTTAGAAGATGGAAAGGGCCATAGTAGAAGTAAGATTTTTTTTCTTTTCAAAATATGTTTAAAAAAGGTTATTATTATTTAAATAATATTTTTAGAATTAAAACTTATCTATTTAAAATTTATCTTATTTATTTAAAGTATATAAAATTAATTATTAATAAAGATTATTTTTTTATTAATTAAAAATAATTTTATTAGAAAAAAATTTATTTTGAACATTTAACTATTTAATTTTAAATTATTGTAAAAAATTTAAGAGAAAAATATTTATCGATCCTAAATTAAATAATATTTTTAATTATTTTATATATTTTTTAATAATTTAATATATAAAAATAAATTTTTTATACAATTCAAATAAAAATATTTATCTTAAAATTAATTATAAATTAACATATTTAAACATAAATTAATTTTTTTAAAAACTATTTATATACATAATCAATTTTTAACATAATTTTTTTTTCACAACCTAATTTAAACATACACTTATATAAATATCATAAAAAGTGTAAAAGTTCCATTTGTGATTGGAAAAAGCTTAAACAAACAAAGCTTTATTTGGACATAAATTAGGCAAATGGAGAGTTAAAAACAAAATTAGGTAGTCCAGAAGTTTCAGACGCCAATGATGGAGTAATATTATTAATTTAATACTGTATACGAGATATCTCATCCGGCAAAAATTTATTGCGTATAACCTATATCCACTCGTAGTTTTTTCGCTTAGAAGCTTTTTGTTTTGAGTTTTTTTTCAAAGCAAATGTCGTGGAGTTTCTTGTGACCCTTATGGTTTCAACGTATCAAACATTTATTATTTATTAATTTTATAATAAGTGTTTCAAAATTTATTAAATATAATTAATAATTAATAATTAATTAATACTTAATAATTTATCATAAATACCGATGTCCAAAAATAATAATAATAAATACTAGAGTTAACTCCCGTAAAATATATGTAATATTGGAAACCATTATAACACCATTATTATATAATTAATACAAAAATTTGGTTGGTACTTTCTACTATTTTCTCGGTGTGTGACTTGGTGTATTATTTTATTAATCTACATTATTATAAATGAAAGCTTACTTTCTCTTTTGAAATTTTTAAAAGTTAGTAATTAATAATTTTAGCTTGAAAATGTCCTCAATCCAAGGAACTCATTTCTCATATTCACAAGTTCTGTTAATGTATTTTTAATAATATTTTAAAAACATATCCATTTCTTTAATTCATGCTTCGATTTTTTTTTTCAGTAACATGTGATTTGGTCAGAGAATAATGTTAAAACATAATTTTTGTGTCGAGTCATTAAATTTTAACAGTGTATGATATGTTGTAGTTTTTTTTTATTATCTTTTATATGAGTACTGATCTTGAATAATATTATCAATTTTTTACTTGTCTTCCCCTATTCATTCTATTTTCACCTGGACAAAAATGTCTAACAATCTTACGATTTTTTTTTAATAAAACAGTAAAAATAAAATAAAATAGGGTAACCGTCAAGGCCCAAAATTAAAGATCACACTTTCTCCTCCAAAAAAAAAAAAAGTAGAAAATTTCAACTTAATTAGTGCGAGGCAGAAATGAAAGAAGATTGTGATCTTGCCATTTATATATGGCTTCTTATATATAAGTCGAAAAATGTTGGGTGTACACGTAAATTTATAAAAAGAATTTCGATAGGATTGCACACAGATCTCATAATAAATAAATTAAAATAAAATTTAGCTGATTTTTTAATTGTAGTTTTAAACAAAAAGTCCGTACAATTATACTTTTATAATTAGTTTATTTAACCTTTTAAATATGGTAAGCAATCTATTTTATTTATTAAAAGTGTAACAAAATAAGAAAATTGAGCTAATTAAATTGAAATTTTAATAGATCTGCACAATTAAAGCTTCTAAATCTGTGACAACGAGTGATGACTCACTTGATTAGACCTTCCACTCATACTAGCTATGATTTGTATTCAAATTCAAAATACGCTCAATAATAAATAATTTATAATTTCACTATAAATTCTCATTGAAATTGATAGTTTGTTCTAACCTTAAACGTCTTCTTCTTATCAAATTTTATTTTTACCAAAAACAAAACTTCTAAATCTGTACAATTTAAAATTTATTTGCCACATAATAAAATTTTGAGTGAGATAATAAGTAATATTAAAAGTCGAAATTAAAAAAATATTATTACGTAATATGTGAGTCTGGCAATGAAGTCAGGCTAATTACGTAAGCCCGAACCAGAGGCCTGGATGAATACAACAAATGTACCCCATTTTTTGGCCAACATATATATATAAATACAGGTGCCTGCCTCATGAATTGTAATGTACTACTAAGCATAAGCAAGAATCTACAACGACTACCATTCCAGATAGCTAGCTAGCTAGCTAGCTAGTAATTAGCTATAGCAAAGTGCTGCAATGGCCACGACCGCCCTAAGGCCATTGTTATCCGACCTTGCCTCCACCGTGAGCCATGTCCCCTCTAATTTCATCAGGCCCCTCGGAGACCGTCCAAATCTTCAAGACCTTCAATCCTCATCAAATGCTTCCATTCCTCTCGTCGACCTTCAAGGTCTTCATGGCCCGAATCGTTCTGAAATCATCCAAAAGATTGCCCAAGCTTGCCAAAATTATGGCTTTTTTCAGGTAAAAATTAAATTCTTTTGTTTTACTACGTCTACACTTAATTTGTACAATTATACCTTGAATGGAATTTAATCATTGTTACACACATGTACACGAAAGTAACTGGTACTCCAAATTGCCTTTAAAAAATGGCTTTGATCTTTGCTTGTTTCTATGGCTTTTTAAGGTTGTGAATCATGGAGTTCCAGAGGGTGTGGTTGGTAACATGGTGAATGTGTCAAAAGAATTTTTCCATTTGCCAGAGAGTGAGAGGCTGAAGAATTACTCTGATGACCCATTGAAGACAACCAGGCTCTCCACTAGTTTCAATGTGAAGACCGAGAAATTTTCCAACTGGAGGGACTTCTTGAGACTTCACTGCCATCCTCTTGAGGATTACATTCAGGAATGGCCTACCAACCCTCCATCCTTCAGGTACAAAAATAGATCAATTTTGTTAATGGATTTTGTTTTAAGCTTCGACTTCCAGTTGATTCAAAAGTAAAGTTCATCCTATAGGGTTTAATTTGCCAATTAAATAATAACACCTTATGGTTAATTTTGCTAATGAATTGATACTTTGCATGAGACTCGTAATAATTTTCAAGATAGTGTGCTTTCTGTTAGGTTCCAGTATTATATTTTATTCTCTCCGTTTTTTCTTCCAAGTTTTTAAGGTCTTTTATATTAATTTTTTTAAATGTATTTGTGATGTGCAGAGAAGATGTTGCAGAGTACACCAGAAATATGAGAGGATTATCCGTGAGATTGCTTGAGGCCATATCAGAGAGCTTGGAGTTGGAGAGAGAGTACATAGACAAGGCACTAGGCAATCATGGGCAGCACATGGCCATTAACTACTACCCTCCGTGTCCTGAGCCAGAGCTGACATATGGCTTGCCTGCTCATACTGACCCCAACGCCATTACCATTCTGCTGCAAGATGACGTGCCGGGCTTGCAGGTCCTCAAGGATGGCGAGTGGGTAACTGTCAATCCCATCCCTAACACCTTCATCGTCAATATTGGGGACCAAATTCAGGTAACTCACTCTTGCTTAAAATTTCATTACAAAAATAATTATAATTTTTCTTAAATTTTAAACTGAATTAGATTAAGATAATATTTTGATTTTTTTAATTATGATCAACACACTCGTTTCATACTTTGAATGTTATCAATTTTTTTTATTACACATAGATTAATTGAGTCGATTGTGTAAGTATGCATAATTTATTATTACAACAATTATATGAATCACTATTGTTGCGGTTAATTATTTTTTGGCAAGGTATAGAGATAATTTTTTGGAGAGACATACAAATTTAAAATTACATTTAATAATGTAAAGAAAGAAATCATATTCATAATTTTTATGCATAGTATCGCTCTTTTCAAAATGCGAATGTCCTATAAAAAATAGAAAGGCACATGATATTTGTAAAGGAGATAAAATACATTCTTATTTATTCATAAATAAGTACTTATACATGTTATTGTGGATTTGGAAAGGTAATAAGCAATGATAGGTACAAGAGTGTGCTGCATCGAGCTGTGGTGAATTGTGAGAAGGAGAGGATGTCTATTCCAACATTCTACTGCCCATCACCAGACGCAGTGATAGGACCAGCTCCCCAACTAATAGACCATGACCACCCTGCTCAATACAGTAACTTTGCATACCGTGAATACTACGACAAGTTCTGGAACAGGGGACTTTCAAAAGAAACCTGCGTGGACATGTTCAAGGCTTAAGCATGAGCTGAATATGCTAAATGGAAGTTGTAGCTGTGGAGTAGCATAACCAATTTAGTGAATCTAAGTCTATGTGCTTCTTTAAATGTCCGTTTAAGGAAATTTATGCTTTGTTGTCAGAGAGAAATCCCTTTCATTTACAGAATTATAAAGAAAAAGAAAATTTTCGGAAAGATAAAATAGCTGAGGAATTGAAAATGGAAAATAAGAAAGTAGAAAACATGTTTATTAAACTCGGGCTACATGTGGTGGATTTTACTTATAGGATAAGAGTTTGAGAAGAAGTATTTTGTAATTAGAGTCATGCTAATATTTGTGTGAGAATTAATTTTGCATTCAAAAAGTGAAGGCACTTCATAATCTTTTTTTTCAAAAAAAACTTGCCAATAATTATTTTAACTCAACTTGTATTGCCCAAATTTTGTTAGATTTATTTTTTAAAAAAAATAATAATTCTGCTGGAGCTACATTTTTTATTTAAAAAATAATAATTACAACAACAGCAATAATGTATTATTATTATTATTATTATAATAGGTATTTAGTTGAATTTTACTTTTATTAACTTTTTTCTTTTAATGAAGGGTAAGCAAGATATTTTATTTTGATATTGTTGTTAGCTGATACAGTGAAGTTCTCTTAAAAAAAAAGCTGATACACTTTGAAACCAATTTAAGACTGATTGACTCATTCATTTCTTCAATTTGATCGAAGTCAGCTTTTCAACGCTGGGATTAATAACGTCCACCCCCCAAACACACCATTCTAAAACAAGCCCATGGCTTAGATATATGAATGCAATTTTTACTTTAAAATCCTTAGAACCGAAATGCCAGCTTAAATAAAATAAAAGTGAACATGCAAATAATTCGCTCACATATTCGCTTGGAAACATATCATTGCCAACACGCAAGTTTTTTTTTTTTGGAACTTGCAAGGTAAATTGGTAAAGAAACGATCAGGATTCTCTCATAATCATGTTATGAGGGGAAAAAAGAAGAAAGATATATAAGTAAAATTAATATACTTTACATAAATATTGATGACTCCTAACCTTAATAAAATTTGTGCATTTTTTTCTTATAACATGACCCTCATGTTAGTAGGTAATATAAGAAAATCCAATTCTCTAAAGAAATAAGGAATTACCTTGGTGCTTAAGACTAAGTAATTGCGAGAACCTTTATTAAAAAACTAAAATTTATCTCTAATAGCATGATTATAAGTAGAGTAAACTCTTCTTTTGATTCTTTAAAGATATAAGTGTCATTAGTTTGATTCTATAATAATTAATATATCAAAATGATATTTCAATGTCAATTTTTGATATCAAATTGATAATTTAATATTATTTTTAACATCAAATTAGTTTTTTAAAAGAAATAATTTAATATAAAAAAATTAACATTGAATGAATATTTTAATATATTTATTATTAAAAAATAAAATTGATAACATTTGTATATTTGAATGATCATGCCAAAATAAGAATTTACTCTTATTAGTAAAATTCAAAAATTAAACATAAAATGACTGAGAAATGTGACATGTTTGGCCTTCGAATGTTACAGAGGAACTGGGTGGTAGAAGTTAAGCACATATTCAGGGAAACCAACCAAAGTGCTGATTTTATGGCCAGCCTGTGTTTGCTGCAGAATTTTAGCCATAGAATTTGGGAGACTGCTCCCCCTGCTATCAGTAACGAGATGTTGCATGATGTAGTGGGAGTTCTTGTCCCCTTTTGGGCCTTGGCCCGTGTACTTGCCAAACAAAAAGAATGAGCTCTAAAAATTTAACAATTTCCCTTCTTAAGACTCCGAAACGTGAAAACTGTCTCATAATTTATTTGTAGTACCTACGTAGACGGGTAAAATTTACGAATAAGATTCAAACTCAAATTCAAGCTACCCAAAGATCATAATTCATACAAGTGACATTTCAAATAATCATAAGCAATCTAGAGCTATAAGATTTACAATATTCAGGCATTTCACAACAGAATTGAGCTAAAATTTCATCTTTATTAAAGATTTAACTGCTGAAACCCCAACCAGAATCAACCAACTTTGTGGTTCAGCTACATATTCACTCAAGGGAGTTGGTCTTGAAATTCCTAACTTGATTTGAGCAATATTTGACCTATTATCTTGTCATATCCATCTAGCAAGTAAAAGAGTGAGTGTCGAAGATATTCTTTGATCTTCTTTTTTAGGGTGAAATTGGGAAGTATCTCTTATGAGTTCGGTTTATTTGAATTGATCATAGGACTAATTTGTTTTCAAGTCGAGAGCGAAACGGTAAAGTCCCTCCACATGAGAGGTTCCTAAGAATCAAACTTGGGTTCTCTTATTGGAGGGCGCAACTCGCTTGCATTCCTCCAACTCCTCATTAGTATCTTTGATCTTTCTAAAGCTAGGAACTATGTTTTAGGCTTTTAAAAGGAAGTTTCTTGATTGTGTTCTATTAAATATTTTCATAAAAAATATCACCCTTTCACTTTCAATTTGACAGTTACTAAGAGTTATGAGAATCAATGGAAGTTATTAAGCCTTATATTAAATGTTTAATTTACAATAAAGAGTATATATACTCTTTAGACCATGAGTAGTTACATCAGCTAGAGATCCTATGCTCGCACTTGACCAAAAGATGGATTCACAATAAACATCAATAAATAGTAAAGTTGTTAATTTGGGTTGGTTTAGCCCATTTGAATCGACTCATGTCAGACCAAGCTTATTCGGTTTGGGTAGACCCGACTCACAATGTGTGTGAGTTAGTAAATAGCTAGTCCAGCTCAGCCAATGCCGGTTGCAAGCTGAGCTAGACTCGTCCATGGGCCAAATTTTTTTGTTGTCTTTCTTTATTTTTTTTTGTATATATAATAATAAGTTATTGATAAATTAAATTTTTACATTAATCTAAGCCTACAAAAATCATGTACGCAAATTAAATACAAAATATATAACATATTATATTAAATGTCATTAACATAGACAGTGAAGATTTACTACATTATTTTCGACATAAACGATTTATGATATATCCATGAAGTATATCTTGAACCATAAATTAATCAATTTAAGGAACTAAAATAAGTTAATATCATATTTTAAGTAGAAAAAAAAAGAAAGGTTTAGATGTATTCACTAAATTTGATTCTTTTTATTTTTTGAATCTAAATAAAGCTAGTCAAGTAAATATATGAATAAATAATAACAAAATTAAATACATAACACAAAAAAAAATTTCACATAATTTGGCTAGGCTGGGCCAGCCCATAATTAATTTGGGATAAGATTTCCCTAGCCAAACTTATATTTTTTGTAGGGTTATTCCAGCCGGCCCATAAACTCAACTCATTTTGATACCTCTAATAAATAGACCCAAGGGTGTAAGTGAGTGTTGTTCTGGAACAACATCCTCTTATTAGGAGAAACATAATTGGTGGTGTATTTCAATTTCCAAGCTAGTGAGAGCTGAGAGCATGGCTTGGGAAGTGGATACGTAGCCTTTACTTATTCAAATAGGCATTGATATTTTTTGGATTTAATTTTGATTTATTGTTAGTGTAAAGTTTTTTTACATTATCATCTAATGATATTTTAGTACATCATTAAAGAATTAAACTTTCAATGTAATTGTTATAATAGTCAAACTCTTTTAGTGATATGATAATACATTATTAAATAACAGTGTAAAGAAACTTTACACTGAAATATATTAAAATTAAGCTCTTGTTTTTTTCCCGGTGACTGTGTGAACGGGTGAACGCCGATGTAAGTGTGTAATTAATAGTTAATGAAGCTACTCCATTCTGCTTAATTTGAACTTTGCGGAGGAAGAAAAAACAAATCTGTATCTGCTAGCGATAGCTTTAACCCGTGAAAAAAAATGCAGCTAACCCAAATGCTCTGAGCCACCGTAGTCCTTTATATATATGTTGCATCTTCATTTCATATATTATATAGCTAAATATTGTTAAAAAAAACTCCTCATCAATCAATCAAATATTAAATTTGTGATGGTACGTACTAGTTGCATTGCCCAGGTTGAATGGTCCGTTTCTGCTTGAAATTAATTAATTAATGGGTTAATTTCATAAATATTAAATTTGAATGATAATGATATCGCCTTATTATAAGAGACAACAGTTTAGACTTTCCCGTGGACGTTCAAGAAACATGCCGCATTCTTCCTTAATATGGCGGAGCCTCACTAAACCATATCCAATGGCTTGAAGCATGCCATATTTCGAATAAGAAAATTAAAAAAAAAACACCAGCAAAGTGTGATTGTGTTCAATATGAATAATATATACTGACCTTTAATTCAACCAGCACCCTTTAAAAAAATTATATAAACACCTGCCAATTTTGTGGAGCTGTAACTCAAAACAGATATCACTGTTTGGTCATTGGTCCCTTTGGTTTCCAATTCCAATTCCTAATGGCAAATGCAGAGAAAACCCATGTTGCACATGTTGATCCTAAAGAGAAACAACTTAACCAACAAGAAATGGAAGAAGAAAAAAGCTTCACCTACGCTATGCAGCTGGTGAACTCTACCGTGCTTTCCATGGCCATGCAATCGGCTATTGAGCTTGGCGTTTTTGACATCATAGGCAAAGCGGGTGTAGGTGCCAAGCTCTCTGCCAAGGACATTACAGAGCAGCTTTCGTGCAAGAACTCAGATGCAGCCACGATGCTAGATCGTATCCTCAGGCTCCTGGCAAGTCACTCCGTGATTGATTGCACTGTGGTTGACCATGAACAGGGCCCTCCTCCACCTTTGCAGCGTCTCTACAGCATGTCCCCTGTGGCCAAGTACTTTGCTCTCAATGGTGGTAGTGGGTCGTTGGGGCCTTTGATGGTGTTGACTCAGGACAAGGCCCTTCTGGATAGTTGGTCAGTTTTTCTCTTGTTCCTTTCTCCTCCTCCCCAAAAAAAAAAAAAAACAAGAAACAAATCGAAGGATAAGATACACGATGGTTATTTTAGTTTTAATGGGAAAAAAAATAACTGAGTAAATCCAGTAGATATATTTATATAAATGATATGCAAAAATTTATATCTATTTATATATTATCTATCTTGTAATTTGTGCATTGTTATATTAAAGATTTTAAATTTGTATTAATGGAAAAATAATAATAATTAAAGTCGGACGTGTATAATAGACAAAACACAAGCAGCTAATGACATTTTTGAACTGCAAGTGGATTACTTATTAACACCAACAATAAGAATACATTAATTTTTAGCAAAAAATAATTTATTTTTTTCAAAAGCAATATGCTGCTATTTTTTATACATATATAATTTGACTAACTTATTTTTAGTTTTTCCACGTTTAAACATTAATTCAAATATCAAGCATACGACAAAAGATGGATAGTAGATATACTGCCAGAGTGATTTCTAAATGATGTTAACTAAAGAAAATGAACTAAAGAGTCATTGTGTTATTTCATATAAGATCCTTGTATATATGGCTTACTAAGATAAAAGCTTGTGCATCCATTCTAACTTCTAAGGTACCAACTGAAAGATGCAATTTTGGAAGGCGGCATTCCATTCAACAGGGTTCATGGCAAACACGTCTTTGAGTATTCCAACTTGAACTCAAGCTTCAATCAGCTTTTTAGTACAGCAATGACCAATCGAGCCACTTTAATTATGAAGAAGATTCTTGAATCCTACAAGGGTTTTGAGCACATCAATAGGCTGGTGGACGTTGGCGGTGGTCTTGGGGTCACTATTGACAGAATCACTTCTAAATACCCTCACATTCAGGGTATCAATTTCGACTTGCCTCATGTCATAGAACATGCCTCTCCCTATCCTGGTATGACCTCTTGTTTATCGATCTAGATGCTTGAAAACAAAAACAAAAACAAAAAGGTCAATAGGCATATTTTGGAAATTATATTAAATTATATTATACAATATGATGGAATGGAATTTATATTTCCAAATATATTGATTGCAGGTGTTGAACATGTGGGAGGAGATATGTTTGTAAGTGTACCAGAGGGAGATGCTATATTGATTAAGGTGGGTATCGAGGCTTTTTTTTTCAGGTGTAAACTATTGGGAATGCGTAATGGATTCGCAAGGCGTTCGGCCACCATAGCTGCAAATCTTCATTTCTAAATTGACCACCCATCCCTAGGCTAGTCTTTATGTGGGGGTGATGCTAACCACAATAAACAAAGAATTTAATTTCAATTCACCGTTAGTGTAAAATTTTATTTACACTGTCATCCAATCATGTGTTGACACATCATACATCATTAAAAGAGTTAGATTTTCTAAGTAGTTGTTGTGATAGTTAAACTCTTTTAATGATTTAGCAACACATGATTAGATGACAGTGTAAAGAAACTTTACACTGACGGTAAATCAAAATTAAACTCATAAACAAATGCTTATTTATATAAGAAACCCCTATTGAGTTTCTGTAATTCTAATGATGTGGAACTTTGGTCAATACACAACATAAACTGTCCTCTAAATCAAGCATCTCACTGGATCAATAACACAACATAAATGTCCTCTAAATCAAGCAACTCACTGTTTTGATTCCACTGTTCCCCAAAATAAATTAAGCTGAATTCATTAAATACACCTTTGTTGGTCTTTAACTTTGTAGTGTGTACTTCATGATTGGAGTGATGAACGCTGCTTGAAGGTGTTGAAGAACTGCTATGCGGCTATTCCTAATGATGGCAAGGTGATTGTTGTGGAGGGAGTTCTTCCATTTGTACCTGAGACTACTGCTACAGTGAAGAGCATTTCCCAATTTGATGTTCTCATGATGACTACAAACCCAGGAGGGAAGGAGCGAAGTGAACAAGAATTCATGGCATTGGCAAAAGGAGCTGGATTCAGTAGCATTAGATATAAATGCTTTGTCTGTGACGTCTGGGTTATGGAGTTCATCAAGTAGATATAACATGTCCTGCCAGCATGCTGCTGGAGCTGGAATGGTTTGCCCCTTCTCGCTTTACGCGTTTCAAAATAAAATCGCGATATCTACTCTTTGGACAACTTGTCTTTGAAATGAGTAGATATTCCTGCTTTATGATGTTAATTTACTCTGTGTGAAAATATTGTTGGAATAACTATGATAACAATCAATAAACGTAATTGCTTTTGCACACAAACAATTGTTTGTTCAATAATTGGACTCTTATAATTTTATACTATTTGTAAAGAAATTATTTAAATGTTTAAATTGGCCATTTTGTTGTGATTCTACAGTTTAGGATTGATTTAAACATAAATTAAACATAAGTACAACAAAACAAAATAATTATTTTAGATAATTTGCACACGATGTTCTCTCTCCACTATACTCGATCATAAATAGTCATATTCCTCTCACTTCTTCTCTCAATTTTTAATTTGTTTTTTTATATGTCATTGAATTGCTACTATGACTTAAACATATAATTTCTACTTAAATCTCCATTTCCCTAAATCTTGTGAGTGTATTTACAAAGTTCCAATAAATTAAATAAAAATTACGTGCCAATTCTTTGTTTAGACATATATATAATCACATACATAAAGCAACTAAGTAGACTAGTTGTGAGAATTTGAATAGTTTGCAAGAAGTTATAAATTCAAATCTTCATTATAAAAATAATAAAATATTTATATAGAAATAAATTCTAATTTAAAAATATAAAATTATTTATTATATGTAATAATTTTTTAGTTTAGCTTTAGTATTAAAAATGAAATTTTTTTAAATATTATCAATTCAGTATTTGATTTTTATTATATTATAAATAATTCAGTGTTTTATTTGTAGTATAAAATATTAGGTTAATCCTTAATTCTAATGTAAAACTGTTATAATATTGTCTCTAATATATTAATTAAAATTAATAGTTGAATTATCTTGAATGAAAGAGTTTGTCAATCAACTAAAATTTCTTTGTTAGAATCCTAAAAGTAGGAATGTCAACAGAGAGGGTCAGCAATGCTCCCCTTGCCTCTTCTCTTGCCTCTTCTCTGTTGTAGATATTTATTTTCGATATTTATGAGGAGACAAATATCCATGGGTATTTAATAATTTAGAATGAAAATTTCAAAATTACAAAAAGATATAAATGGATAAAATTTAGCATTACATACCACAACTTTATCCAACAATTTAAAATACTTAAAAAATTAAAATAATGCCACAAATACTTACATAAATAATTATTATTTGGATGGATGGTATAAATTATTTTAACAATTTTTATTATTATGGACTTATTCACTAAAGATATCATTGTAAAATAATAAGAAAATATATATATATTCTCATCTCATCTCAAAAAAGAGAAAAAAAATCATAATATGTGTAAAATATTTAAAGAAACAACATATTTTACAGATACCCACGAGACCGGTATTATGATCCCACTCCCGTCCCTGTTTATTAAACAGGTGATGGGTAATCCCCATGGATCCCTATGGATGTTGAAATTTTTGTCATCCCTACTTAAAAAAGTCATATAAATACCCTCATTTCACAAGTCTTAATTAGTACTAATTAATCATAACTCTTCTTTCGTTCTTGATTACTCTCCTTCACACATAAATTGCATATTCACCACAAGAGTTTTTTTTCTTATGCTCCGTCATCTGCATGTCATGACCTTAGAGATTTAGAATTTGAATGTGAAAATATTGTAAAAAAAAAAAAAAAACTCTACTAGCTACTTCATAGACTAAAGAAGTGATTTTTTGTCAAGTAATGCTATTTCTAATTTCTTGTAAAGCTATTGGTGCTTATGACATATATACGGATAGGCAATCCAAATATGAGACATTGTGATAGCTGTTACTGTAGAAAGTATCCATATATTTCTTTTTTAATGATAAGAGTACTTTTGGATCAGTTTTTGTATTAATCGAAATTAAATTTTTTATTTTTGAATTATTAGTAACTTAAGGTTTAACTTCAAGTAGTCAACACAGAGAGTACGCTTCCTTTAAGGTTAACCATTTGCGTTAGTATATGCATGAGTGTTTGAACATGTGAATTTATAAAACAAGTCAAAAAATTTATGGACTATGAAATTTTAATCTGAGTAAGGTTGTATTTGCCAACAATAATTAAAAAAAAAGAAATAAAATACATTAGATATTGTTTATAAGTTTTTTAATGGCACTTTATATAATACAAAAAGAATAATGGATTCCATTTTAATCTTCAATACATTTTCAAACAGAACATTATTTCTATATATAAAAAAAAAAAGAAGATAGTTTCTTATTCATTTTCTTTATTATAATATTCGTTTACAACCCCCTTTTTAAATCAAGAAAAATACAGCATGTGTCAGTGTGAGGGTCAGGCTATTGAATGAGTCAACACGCACTACAAAAAAAACAATGGTTTGTGGCGCTTTTTTAACGGTGGTTGTAATGAACCGCCACTAATGAATCCTTTTTACGGCGTTTATAACAACCGCCGAGAATTAAAATGATTTATCGCCAGTTTTACAAATAAAAAAAATATAAACCATCGTCTGATTCTCATTCCCTTAACATTCTGCGATTCTCACACACGCTCTCTCTCTCTTACTCTCTCCCTCTCTCTCTATGCAACGATTCAATTCAGGTTCGTTTACGATTCTAATTTTTTTTTCTATTTCGCTGTTGCTCGTTTTCTTCTTTGTGTGCTTCGCTTTCACTGTTTGAAGATTTTCTCATTCTTTGAAACAATTTAGTGCTAGCACTGAAATTAAGGGTCAATTTTTATGATTTTATAGGTTTTCCATTGCAATTTTTGATTTTGTTTTTAAAATTCTGGCAATGCATGTGTTTGTTCACCCAATTGAAGCTCGGAGCACTGCAGAGCTGAAACTAGGGTTCTTGATGCTGTTATTGTGATTGATTATCTGTTCAAATTAGTATGGAATGAGTCCCGTGCTGTCTGGTATCGAATTGTTTCGAATTTTGGATTTGTCTTTTGGTGTTGTTTTGTTTTATTTAAAAGCAAAGATGGAACCTTGAGTTTTAGTCAAAGACAACTTCGCCGACATGATTGATCGAGCTCTGGAGAACGAGCTCTAGACCATATCTCTGAGCTCTCTCTGTTTGGATTATGTGTTGGTTTATAAGGGTACATTGAGGTTAGATTTGCTTTTGCTGCTTTTTGGTACTATGGATTGAAGTGATTTTTCTATTATGGATTTTTAGATTCGTTGTTTGGCGTGGTGGTAATTAATGTTCAGTGAATGCTTGTTGATAGTATATCGGAGTCCTTTATTATGCTATATCTGTTTGTAAAACTAATTGCTTAAGTTCTACTAATGCATATGGCGTTGGCATTTTGACCTTTTTTTTTCTTGCTTCTTAATCAAGTGCTGGATTGACATCCCTTGGTTTGCAGTTTTGCTATTTATGTTTGTTTTGCTCTCTAATTATTGCTTGAGTATTTTGAGTTTGTAAATCTACTGTATTTTCCATTAGCTTTGCATGTTGATTGATCCTTCTCTGAGTGTTGTTTGGTCTAGTTGGGTGGGCCATTAGATTTAGAACTATGGCTACGCATTCGTAGCATTCTCACATTCCTATCATCCAATTTCCTATGCATGATAATGCTAGAGCTAAACTCTGGCCCTTGGAAAAATGCATTGGAAGCTAGCTAACACGATTAACTAAGCAGTAGATTTTTCTTGATTTATCTCACTTTACTTCCTTAGTAGAACCTTTGTATAAACAGTACAATTATTCTTTTAAAGATTTATTGCAAGCATACAATGATGTGGTAGTATCTTGTTTATTGATACTTGATAGGAAGTTTTACTCACATTGGATCAAATTATTTACCATTATGCTTGCTGTGTTGATGTCTGTCTTTCTATTAGATCATTCGTTTTGATGATTATCAATGGAAGAATGTGTCAATACATAGCCGATTAACATTTTTAATTATGTTTGGTGTGTATTCCAGGTTCAGTCAAGGTTTGAGGTGGACGTAAAGCAGTTTCCTGAGCATATTGATACCTCTACCTACAGTATGTCATTTCTCATTTATCTTAAGCAGCAATGACATAAAAAATAAACTTAGTAAGCTTAATGTGTCTACTTTTTTCACTATTCGATTTTTAGGATGTAAAAAGATATCAATTTGAATATGAAAACTGATTAGAGTCAATTGCATTCAACAAAAAAAAAAGATATTAATTGAAAACTGTGATGCAAAGATACAGCTACAGAGCCCAAGAAAGAATATGACACAACTACAATGATACTGTGATTTCTTGAAGACTCTGAGTTTTTCAGTTTTGCTCTTGACAGTAGCAAGCAGCAAGTTTCTAGAACCATTTGGAATTTTACATATTTTTTAATTTCCAACATAATTGCTGTCTCTCCATTTGTATGACAGTCTGAAAGATCATTTGAATTGTCTGTCATCATGACTAGGGGATCTTCTTTATATTTTGTATTCTTGCATGTTGCAAAGGTGGGCTGGACATGTCCTGCACGCTGAACATAATATTTGGAGGTAACACTGCTTTTCTTTCTTTAAATCTTTAACTTTATCAAGACTAGTCACTCAATTTGAGCTCACAATGGCCCAATGCAGGGCTCTGATTTTGTATGTTGCCGCTGGTGCTCTACAAGAGGCATTGTCTATGTAAGCAATATATCCTTATAATTTAGTGCTTGATTTATGCTCATATCATATGATTATGAGCAGTCATTTCATGTAATGTCCAATGAAAAACTAAAAAATGATCCAATATCCTTTTTGGCTCCAGTTCCATTCTTTTCAATGTAGGATTTTAGTATAGCATCCACTAGAAACAAAATCCATTCTATTATATTTTTAATGCATTTTCCCTTCCTGCTTGGGACTAATTGTTATGCTTGTTATTCAGGAGCTTCAGATTAAATTTTCCCAGTATGAGCATCCAGTTGTTTTGACAGTAGAGGCTCAGGTAAAAGCCTTAAAATAATATATGTTGTATCCTTTATGTTCCTTTTTCCCCCTGATTCTGTGTCCATTTTCCTTCGGGCACGCGTGAGACCTTTGCTTGGATGCACTATTACTGGTTCCTCACCAATGATGGCACTGAGTTCCTTGGAACTTACCTTAGTCTTCCATCCGAAATCGTCCCTGCTACCTTGAAGAAACAAGCAAAGCCTGCTGGTAGACCTTTTGGTGGCCCACCCGGTGATCACCCTAGGTAATTTAGCCACTCCAATTCAATGCTCTGATCCAACTTAGTTATGACTTAGTTATTAGTTTTTTGTTGTATTTCTTTGTTTGATTGCATCTTGGCCATTGTGTGTGATTCTGATCTGAATAGGGGCCCACCTCACTTTGAGGGAGATAGGAGATTTGGTGACTTTGGAGGAGACAAGGGTGGAGCTCCTGCTGACTACAGACCTTCTTTTGGGGTAATGATATTGTTGTTTATTCATCATGGTTTCATATCAAGATTGTGTTTGTCTTTATTGTATTTACTGGAATGTTGTATTAGTTTTTTCTTTTTCTATCTGATTGTGGCTGGTTTTTGTAAGCTTCTTCTCTACATAATATTTGGTAACCATTGTTGGTTTGCTTCAATTCTGGTTTTCATTACTTTGTGGCCTAGTTTTCAATATCAAGCTGACTTTCCCCCGTATTTTTCTGTCTTATTCCTATTTATAAAAACGTGTATCTTTATTTGTATCTCACTTTCATTAAATGAGGTTAATATGTACCTATAAGATGTCTTGTGTAGGAACAAATGGGTATATTTTTTATGCATGTTCAAACTTTCTAGTAGTGTACAGCTTTTATTTTGTTGCTAAAACCAAGTCCAGTGGCACGAAGTCTACATGTTCTTATATATTAGCATAATGTAGTTTTGTAGTTTTCTGTTTTTAATGATGCATACTTGTTGTTGATCATGGTTGTTTGCTACATACAATTATATGGTCTCATTTATATTGTTAGGAAGCTGGTATGTTACCAGTAACTTCTTTGTCCAAATTATGATGATTGGACTTGGCTGCAAGTTTCGGGCTTCCTGTAGTTCACGTTCGAATTTTTACATTTGTTTGAAGTGGCAAGTTTATATGGATGATTTGAGCAATATTCTCCTCATTTACATTTATAGGTACCATAACTACTTTTTTTTAATTTTAAATTTAGTCTTAGTAAATATAATATGCTAAAATATTGTATTTGTAATATTGTATATACGATTCCTGTGACTTGCTTGGTAGCAAAACTCACGTGAGTTGCACTTTGAAAAAGTACACTCACATGCCAATGTGATAATGAAAACAAATTTTATTAAATTATAAAGTTGAGTGATAAGTGCTCCTGTTGTTCATGGGGAAGTTCACGTGGTATATAATTTTTTTTAAAAAAAACATAGGTCGTTTAGCCGCGGTTTTGAATTAAAACTGCGGCTAAATGACTATAAATTTTTTCTCAAAATTTGTATTCGCGGCGGTTTGAACCGCCGCTATTATAAATTGATTATTAGCGGCGTTTATTCCAGCGGTTGGTAAAAACCGCCGCTAATCGTTTTGTGACCCTCTTATAGGTGGCGATTTTGCAACCGCCGCTAAACACATTTAGTGGCGGTGAAAACCGCCGCGAAACTTACAATAAAACCGCCGCTAAAACATATTTTTTTTGTAGTGACGTTTGCAAAGGCTCCACTAATGGGAGTGTGCATCGTGCCCTTCTTTAAAAATAGTAAAAAGAAAGTTTCGAAGTTTTGGTAAGGAAAATAAGGGTTTTTTTTTTATGAGTATGACTTTTTTTTTTATACCAAATTATAGCTATTGCATAATTACGTATTCAAATGCGCTAATTTTTTTTTCATTAAGAATCTGCCTTAGATTAAGTAGGTTTCTCTTCAATTTTTATTTTTTATTTTACAGATCAGAAACAGCTTCCACCTAAAGCGGTTTTCATAAAGAACTTTTTTTAAATTTAAAAATTATCAAGCTAGAAACCACTCCTCACCATAACATTTTTCATTTATCTTTTAGTAATGTGAAAAGTATAAAAAAAAAGTGAGAAACTGCTCTCGATACCCTTATTGAGGGCTATTTTGAAGAGCTAAATTTTATATATAAAAAAGACACTCAAAGACTGATTTCTTCATGTAGGAATTCATCTCTTCACGTAGAAATTTGCTTTGCTTCAACCGTCAATCAATTCATACATAGAGTGGTCTTTTCATGCAAGAGAGGTAGGAGAGATTGTTTCAACTTGAAGCACGGCTAGAAGGGTGGAAATTGCTTACAAGTAGATGAGGGCAAATACAAAACCTTTACTTTCACTTGCTCATTTTTCTTTCACTTGCTTATACCTCTTCACTTAGTCATTTCTCTCCTTGTTCATGTATTATAATTTTCGTTATTGTTCATGGTCATTTGCTCCTTGTTTCGTGATATTAGTGAAGTTAAGAGGTATGTCTTTGACAATTGCTACTTTTTGTTTTCTTTACATTATGATTCATCTTATTTTTTCGCATACTAATTTGAATATATGATTAATTTATTTCTTTGACTAAAACCCTATTTTGGTTCCTCACATTTGATTTAATTATCAATTTCATCTTTGGCATTTTAATTTTTTCAATTTAGTCCGTGACATTTATAAACTCACTTCAATTTGGTCATTCTGTCTGTGTGTTTGTTATTTACTGAGTGAAAATGATGATGTGTTACCGTTAAAGGTAATATGACATCTTTATTTTGCCAGTATGACACTGAGTTAGTAGCTGATTGAATTCTTTCACAAAAAAAAAACGATTTTATTAGTTGGCATTTAGCTCTTCATTGATGAAAATGACGTCATTTTTTTGATAAAATAATCTAGTTAGTTATTAACTCGATGTCACACTGGCAAAATAAGGATGTCACATTACCTTTAACGGTGATACATCATCATTTTCATTCAGTAAATAACAGAGACACAGATGGAGAAACCAAATTGAAGTGAGTTTATATTTGTCAGGGACTAAATCGAAAAAATTAAAATGTCAAGGATGAAATTGATAATTGAATCAAATGTGAGGGACCAAAATAAAGTTTTAGTCTTATTTCTTATATTGTAGTTAGTTTTAATCCCTTATTATGCCATAAGTTAGTTTTAATTAATATTTGAAGTTAAGAAAATCTAAGAATTAATATTTTAGTAGGATTGTAGCCTTCCATAAATATATATCAAAATGGCTAGTTATTACATTATAAAATAATATAAAATGAGATAATGCAGTTCATTGAATATATAGGGAGATACTTGGTTACAAGCAAGTGGTTTAGTGTCAATCAATATATTCATTTTAGTTGTAAATATGAGATCTCCTTAAAACTATTTTATATATTATTTCATCATTTTTTTTAAAAAATAATAATTTTCATTCTTCAAACTCACACATATTCAAATGGTTGTGAATGAAACAGAATAACTAATAAATTAAAATTTTGCTTTAACAATTAATATATTTAGTACCAAAGTTGTAACGAATTTTTGTTGATTATTAAATTGTTATAATATTTGTAATTCAAATCAAGTTTGTGATAATGATTGCTGAATTCATTTGTAATATTATTATTATTTTTTTATAACTGCTACAATTTTATTTGCTTCATTTTGGGTTGACTACTATTTGATGACATTGAATGAATTTGCTTGATAATTAATTTTTAAAGTTTTATTTGATATTAATATGCGACAAATTTTCATAATATTTGATACCATGTAATATTTATTTGTAGCTTAATTTCACATAATGAGCAATAGATTGGTCGTATTAGTGTATTATAATGGAGAAAGTTATAGCAATGATGAATGTTACTTTTAACTGTGAACGTCCTAAAAGCTTTTGTCTTGATGAAGACATCACATTAGAGGAATTAAGGGTAAAAATTCAAACAAAAATCAATGTTGGAAATAGAAAAAAAAACTTATCAGAGATTAAGTATAGACTGCCTTTATCTATTTGTAAAGGATGTGTTGGTATAGGACTTTTCCACTCGAAGACGATAATGATGCCAGGTGCTTGTTTGATGCTTACCATCAATTTCTAAATGTTTGTATAATTGAGTTATATGATAAATTAGAGGAAGTTGATGATTCTGGGCCTTCAAAAGTTCCTGGTACATACAATATTCTCACACAAATGTCATGGGCATTTGACACTCATCAATATGAACCTCCTCCAGATGCCCAATTATATATGGCACCAACAATTCTTATTCATCAGTACAAACGTTTATTCCATTATTTGACCCAATCTTTATGCTTGATAGGCCACAATATATCGTGTTGCACATGCACGTCCATCTTGTGAACCTTATCTAAGTTCATTAGTGTTTGTGGAATTGATTGTTGCATGCCAAGCTGCTGCTTGACCCTATCAATGTGGTGCCATACGACAATTGCAAAACATATCAATGTTGTATTTATATTTCATATATGGCAATGGTCGTAGGCAGTTGATGGGAAGCATGCCACAATTTCATTTGAAGAATATGACAACCACATAAACTACAAATAACAATTAAATTTTTTTTTATTAGTGTACCTATGAGTTATGTTGACCAATACTTAAATATAAATATGAAAACATTTACCTTATCAAATACCATATGATCTAGTAGTAATATAATGCTTTTAATGTCAGACGGTATACTAGTATGAACTTTAGGATAACTCCATATGTTAAAAGACATATAAAATATTAGTATTTATAAATATTTTAATTATAAAAAATAAAATAATTTCTTAAATATTACCTACATGCAAGATGATATTCAGGAGTAACGTTCACATGTAATATAATGAATGACATCATGTACCATGCCTATGACTACAAAAGCACTAAGTATCCACTTACGCCATGAATCTTTAGATTAGTAGCACGACATAATTCTCTATACAATAATCTCAAACACGTAAGTCCCCAATTATATTTCCCAGTCTAGGAAATATCAGAGTAATGGAAAATATGTTAAATGCACTTGATTGCTAAATTTATCAGGCATCAATATTCCTCCAATCTAACATAAAATATATGCTTTAACAACATATTTTATCTCTGATTCACTTAAATTGTCGGTGTGATTTTGGAAGATTGACTACAACCAAGTCAATTTTACTGTTGAGCCTCTCATATTCTCTGTTGTAGGAACCACATGAAATAATTCATGGCACTCATCATCCATGTCCAAAAGGCTTATGCCTATAACTGCTACGCCATCCACTAAAAGTCAAAGCTGTAATTGCTACGCCATCCATTGAAAGTCAAAGATGGAGAGCAAATCTTCTAGGGTAACTGTGCACTCACCACACGGATGAAAAATGTGTGTCTTTAGTCTCCATTATTTGACCAACGCACTTATAAAATATGACTAAACAAAAATCGCCAAATTTGAGGCACGTGAAAAAACCTGACCAACTTTAAGTGATTTATAATGTATGAATATGAGTCTTTAAAATTAATTTTCCTAAAATGTTACATGTGCATAGTATCTTGTTCATAATAATTAACTTAATAAATTTTTAAATTATAAAATAACAAAGATAATAAGAATAAAATGCAAAATAATTAGTTACCTGATTTTTTATAACTAAAGATATATGTTCCTCTTACAATCTCAATAATAATGATGAAGTCATTTTTAAACTAACAAAATCTGCTTCCCTTCAAAAATAAAAAATAAAATTCACAATAGTTGATGAGAGAGTGAAATGTTTCTATATGAAAAGTGAAATAACACTTGCACACTTATGCACTCACAATTTTGCACACTTACTCATTCCCTGAACACACATTAAGAAATGAAATCACACTTGTACATTATACTTATGCATTAGTATAATCTAATAAAAACTCTTTATTAGCTATTTTAATTATGACTTTTAAAATTGGTCATAACTAAATGTAAATAAATAAATAAAATTATAATTAAATAAATTTAGACTTAAAAAGATTATTTAATTGAAGATAATTTAATAAATTATAATTAAACATAATTAGTGAAAAAATGTGAATAGACTTTCAGGGTATATATCAACAACTCACACAGCCGTGAAAGTAACTGAAAATTTTGAGATTGTAGTTCGGTGGAGCAGACACAAAATAGGATATATGAAGAAATTAGAAATACAGTCTCATCAATAAATTTAAAGAAACTCAACCTTTGCCATGTGCCACACCTGGCCGGGTCCTTTGACCATTAGTTTCCAATAAGGAGAACAAATTTTAAAAGTTACAAATATTAAAAATAAATTAATTTATATATATATATATATAATAATTTATATGTGAATATAAATAAAATATTGGTTTATTTTTTTATTCAATATTAATTTTATTGTATATATTATTAATTTTAATAATAAAAAATGAATTTTTAAGTGAGTAAACAAGTATGAATGTCGTCATTACTTATTTAAAAATAGCTCAACTTTGCAAAACAGTCAAATCCTAATAGTATATATGTTTAGAAACTGTTATTTTTTTTAATTAAAAATTATTTTATTTAAAATTTATCTTATTTGTTTAAAGTATGTAAAATTGATTATAAGTTAAGATTATTTTTTTATTAACTAAAAATAGCTTTCTTACAAAAAATTTTATTTTAAGTTTTTGATTATTTAATTTCATATTATTTCAAAAACTTTAAGAAAAAAATATATATTTGTTCTCAACGAAATAACTTTTTCAATCGCTTCATATATCTTTTCGTAATTTAATATATAAAAGTGATTTCTTTATACAATCTAAATAAAAAAAATTATTTTAAAATTAATTATGAATTAACATATCCAAACATAATTAATTATACACATAATTAATTTTTAACATAATTTTTTTTACAACTAATCTAAACACACACTAACTACTTCCAAAAGCTCAAATTTCTTAGTCACTTCAGAGGAGACTCAGAAGATTGACACCAAGCATTTATTTATAAGCATTAGTTTACCAGCAACGCACCAAACGCACGAGCTGTTGTTTATTTATAAATGTTTGCAAGAGTTACTTTTAGGATTAATGTTACACATTTTAAAATTTGGCATTAATTGGATACTCATTTTTTTAGGGTGCTAATATTTAGGATGAATTGTCAATTATTTATTAGATGTTAATTATATTTAAAAGACTTTTACACATTTATTGTAAAACTAACAGTTAATAAATATTTGATAATTCACTCTAAGTACTAAACACATAACAATATTATAACAACTCTTTTCAAAATTTGTAACAAAGTTTCTATCTCAAATGATGTAGTAATCCAAGTTAATATTGTCTCATCTTTTGTTAAATCTAAAAATGAAAGTTGAAGTCAATAAAAATTAAATTATCTTTGATTTTAAATTATTTATTTATTTTTATAATAATTTTAGTACAAGTCTTCAAACATTTAACATTATTGTACATCAATATTTTTTTACACACTTTTGCATATGCAATACAACAATTTTGTATGTATTATATTCTGGATTTTCAAATTTTTGAATAAATAATATTTGAATTTAACTTTAATTCATTAACAGTCTACAAAAATTTACATTATTAATGAATCATGAGATGTTACATGCTTTAAAAATTACTAAATATTGTTATTATAAAAAAATTAATTATCATAAAATGCAACACTCTTATAGTATAATTTTTTTTACCCTGAATCAAATTTTAACTCATAATATTGTGCACTTAATTGTGGGCACTAACCGCCCAATATAGTCAAAGACATGATCGTGCTAGGTGGTAGGTGCCTTTTGTTGTTCAGCGAAATGAAACTAAAAAAAAATAACTAACTTGATTCTCTTCTCGACCTCTTTTATCCTACTCCACCAACCCCACATGCTTTCTGTCCATAATTTAATTACTTATCATCATCATCATAGCTGTCATTTATGCACCCAACAGAAAATGGTCCACATTATGGCTAATATAATACATAAACAATTTATTAATATGATTACTTTGATACTTATTTTTTTCTTGAGTATACTCAAGATAAATTATCAAACAATCATTGATAATCATTGTTTTTTTTTTCTTCTTCTTTCTTTCTTTCTGATAAAAAAAACAATCATTATAATTATTATTTAATAAATTTTTAAATATTTATTATTAAACTAACAGTTAAAATATTAATATTTAACTCATTCTGATGTCATACTCACATGCGACATAGCAACCCCCTTTATTAAGAGCAAACATGTTAACACATTGCAAAGTCTAAAAGTGATTTTAAAGTATTCAAATTTGCAAATTTTTTAAAAAAGAAGCAACTACACCGGATCAAACTATCAGCAAAACAAAGTCAAATTTGAGATAGCAACTCCCTTTTTTTTTTTTTTGGTCCGTAAGAGGATCCCACCATTGGGGTGGGACCAAGGATGACCCCTATAGGGAGCCTACGGGGGATAGGGAATGGGGGGGAGTGGTATTGGGAGGAATCGATCCCCCCACCTTTCCAATAACCAGCATATGCCCAACCAACAGAGCAAACGCTCACGGGCAGCAACTCCCCTTATTAAGAGCAAACATGTTAACACATTGCAAAGTCTAAAGGTGATTTTAAAGTATTCTAATTTGCAAATTTTTTAAAAAGAAGCAACTAGACTGGATCAAACTATCAGCAAAACAAAGTCAAATTTGAGATAGAAAAGGAAGAATAACTCTCTCTCGTTGGTTACGTAAAAAAAAATAGGTATCCTAGCTAGCAACTCCCTCCCCTATAAGTTCATGTCTCTTGGACTAAAAGCAACTTCAATACAGAAAATCTTCTTGCTCTCTCTCTCTCTCTAGTTGCTCTGTTTAGCATTCCAAATCCTTATGGCTTCTTCATTGGAATCCGATACAAAACTTGTCAATGGTGAAGCCAATCATCTTAAACAAGGAGGAGGACATGAGCAAGAAGAAGAAGACGTCGTTTTTGCCATGCAAATGATCACTTCTATCGTGCTTCCACTGGCGGTTCGGTCCGCAGTGGAGCTGGGCATCTTCGACATCATAGCCAAAGCTGGTGAAGGTGTCAAGCTCTCTGCAGAGGACATTGCAGCTCAGATTGCTAGCAAGAACCCACAAGCACCCACAATGCTGGATCGTCTTTTGAGGCTGTTGGCTAGTCACTCTATGCTATATTGCTCAGTTCCTGAAGATGATCAACAAGGGCGTGGGTCCCATCGGAGGCTCTACAGTCTCACCCCTGCGTCCAAATATTTTGCGACTGATGCTGATGGTGTATCATTAGGACACGCGTTGACCTTAATTCTGGACAAGGTCTTCTTGGAAAGCTGGTCAGTTTAAGGTTATGGATTCCTAGCTAGTCCTAGGAACAGATGATATGCTTTTCGAGAAATTGTTTTTTTCTGTTTTCTATATATTTTCCACAATATCTGAGCCCTTTCGAAAATTAGGCTTCTATATTTATTGTTTTTCCTATTTCTTATTATAGAAATGTCTTTTTTCACACTGTTTTATGTTTCCATTTAGAGAAATTAAAACCTCTGAATATCATAGAACTTTTTTAAAGAAGGTGACGTGTAAGATGAGACGTGCTTATTTTATTCATAATAATTAATAATGGATGATTTGCCGTTGACTAATAGGACCGAACTGAAAGGAGCAATCTTGGAGGGAGGTATACCATTCAATAGGGTTTATGGCATGCATGCATTTGAGTATACAAATGTGGATCCCAGGTTCAATGAGGTTTTCAACAAAGCTATGCTCAACTGCACCACTGTAGTCATGAAGAGGGTTCTTGAATTCTACGAAGGTTTTGAGCACATCGATAGACTAGTGGATGTTGGCGGTGGTCTTGGGGTCAATCTCAAACTGATCACTTCTAAATATCCTCATGTCCAGGGTATTAATTTTGACTTGCCTCATGTGATAGAACAAGCCCCCGCCTATGCCGGTATGATCGTCATTTTATTTATTTGTTATAATTTAAATTGAAAAAAGGGATTACTCAGGTACTATCTTTTTGTCCTGGATATTAGTATTCATGGTGAGTTGTTAAGCATTTGTTGTTTATATTTTATTAACTATGGGACTACTTCGGTATTCATTTTTTTTTTAGAGTATCGATACTCAGGATGAGTTGTCTAGTATTCATTAGTTGTTATTTATATTTAATAAATTTTTTAACATTTATTGTGAAACCAACAGTTAATAAATGATTAACAACTCACCTTGGGTACCAAACCCATCAGATATCATAACAACTCCCTATTAACTTTCAAACATTTGTTGTGAAACTAATAATCAATAAATAATTGATAACTTACTTTAATATCATACCTATTAAGATAAACTCCTTTAAAATAAGAGAAAGCAGTACAAGCCTTTACAACTTTTGAATATTATGCATTAAATTGTGAATAATTTTAATGTTGCAGGAGTGGAGCATGTGGGAGGAGATATGTTTGAGAATGTTCCTAACGGAGATGCCATTTTTATGAAGGTGGGCTAAAGCTTTTGCAGGAATTATACATCTAAATTTTCTCAATGTTCAATTCCCATTATTAATTAGATCCAAGAAATTTCAGTCTACAGTGGGTTTAACAACAAAAAAATGTATAAACGTCCAAATTTTTTCCACCTTCACTCTGTATTTTATGAAGATCTTTGGCATTAGGAAATTAAAAGCGACCCATGCAAATATTTTATGTAAAAGTAAACTAAGCTACAGATGGGAATACTCGTATATATTTAATACTATGATCTTTTTTTTGGAACATTATACTATGATTAATTGACACCGTAGCTTTTCTGGACCAAATTTTTCAGTGGATACTTCATGATTGGAGTGATGAACACTGCTTGAAGCTGTTGAAGAATTGCCATAGGGCTATTCCTGATGATGGAAAAGTGATTGTTGTGGACTCAGTTCTTCCCATTATGCCTGAGAGTACGGCTACTGCCAAGACTGCTTTTCAAGCTGACGTTTTAATGATGACTCAAAACCCAGGAGGGAAAGAGCGAACCCAACAAGAATTCCTGGAATTGGCAACAGGATCTGGATTTAGTGGCATCAGATTAGTACGCTGTGTCGTTGGCCTCTGGGTTATGGAGTTCTTCAAGTAGACACACATAGACTAGTATTGGCTCAAATTGTTCTTCTGTCATCTATCGGGGCATTTTACGTATCATGGAATGTGGGTGTTAGAACGTGCCTGTTCATTTACACAGTTCCCATAAAATTAATAATTCATACACGGGAACTGTAGCATCTACATAGTAAGGTTGGACGCGCATGCAGTTCTAGTGAGTGTGACATTGTATCTTAATAAAGAGTGCTTTTTTCTTTTTTCTTTCTTTCTGGAATATATGCTCCTAACGTTTAATAGAATTGTTTTGGTAAAAAACAACCATATTTGTGTTTTTTTTTGTCATTTATTAAAAATTCATCCTGCATATTAATGTAATAAACGTAAAGTTGAACCAGTTTTAGGTGTTGTACATATAGATTGCATCCTTTTTTTTATGTTTTTTGGAAATCCTATGGAAGAAGAAACTGTTGCACAAAATCCAGATTTCCAAGCGAAGGAAGAATACATAAATATTATGAAAAGATTCTAATCGAGTTGGAAACAGGAAGAAAATTGTCTTCAATTGAGTTTCCCAACCATTATAAGATGCTATGCATTTTGCAAGATCAAAATTTGGAAAGAAAACCGATGGAGCTTGAATTTTGTGGGCCGGGCCAAATTTTAATAGCCCGTCCTTTTACTGGGTCGGAATGACAAAAAGAAATAGTCCGAACGAGCTGAACAGCTTGATAGATACTGCATGTTATTTCTTCTAACTAAAAAACTTATGGTGTTAAAACTTTCAAAGCTTGACTTTGTAGAACATGACGTTACTATGTCTCTACTAAATTAGTATTACTCTGATCAAAAGAAACTATGAATTGTCTCGCCATTAAATTACAGTATCAAATTAAGATTTGATTTATCATTTAAATAAACAGAATTACTATAAATGAACATGCAAATTGTACAAGAACTTGTGGATTCTGGCATTGAGGAGTCGCAATTCCTTTGTCCTTATATATTGTCTTAGCAACCTTTTTCTTTTTTATTACTTTGAGTGAATTACTGTGGTAACATCTTTTATGGATTTCTGTGTGTCTTTGACAGCTTGCTACTTGGGATAACGTTTTAGGGATTTGTACTCCATTAAACTTTGCTAGATAGAAACAATGAATGCATGACATGTTATATTAAGGGAACATCTTTAGCGTATGAAGCCTTTAATATATGTCATCTCTAACATATGAAATGTTCTGTTTTGTGTTGCAACGTTCTATTCTCATATATTTGTATTTGCTTCTAAACAGTCTATAAATCAGTTGTTAGAACTCCCCAGGTCCCCCTAAATTTTCAGCCATTTTTTTATAGTGTATCTCCTAATAGAGCTTATTCTCTGCCTGCACCTGTCATTTGGGAATGGAAGGGGAAGGGATCAGACAGGGGAGGGCTAGGGGAAAGCAACTAAGGAAGCCCACTCAGCTAATCCGAAATTCTGATTCAACACTTTCCCATTTTATACTTTTTCTGCAATGCCTTCTCTCCAGCTGCTCCATTACATTCATTTCTACTTAATTGTTTTGTGATCATATTATTCCACAAGTTGAACGGTTTAGGTATCTTGGATCTATTATACAAAATGACAGAGAGATTACAGGAGATGTAACTCATAGGATTCAAGCTGGGTGGACAAAATGGAGAAATGCTTCGGGTGTTATTTGTGACCGCAAAATACCTCTCAAGCTAAAGGGAAAATTTTATAGAACAGCTATAAGACCAGCAATGCTTTATGGTACCGAATGTTGGACGGTAAAATGTCAACATGAGCATAAGTTAAGGGTTGTAGAGATGAGAATGTTGCGCTGGATGAGTTGACATACAAGAAGAGATAGAATTAGGAATGAGTGCATTCGAAAAAAAGTTAGAGTAGCACCCATTGATGAAAAGATAACAGAGCCTCGCCTAAGATGGTTTGGTCATGTGAGGAGAAGACCAATAGAAGCCCCAGTGAGAAGAATTGATAAGTTGGTGGATAGTCCCTTAAAGAGAGGTAGAGGTAGACCACTAACAATATTAAGGGATATCATTAAAAAAATCTTGAAATAAATGGTCTATCTGAAAGTATGGTCTATGACAGAACATAATGACGTCGTTTGATCCATGTAGCCGACCCCACCTAGTGAAAAAAGGCTTTTGTTGTTGTTATATTCTAGCCATCCGCTTTGGATGCTTCCACAGAAAATGAAATGGAAACATTCTCTTAAGGTTTAGTGTCAGCATGCTGCGGGCAGATAACAAATACAATGATAAAATATTCTTAAAAGTCAATGAATTCAACTCTATAAACTCAATTGCTTTTTCTTATCCTTGAAACCACCATGGATAATTGAGGAAATGAGATTTTCTTATAGTGAAATATATATATATATATATATATATATAAAGTTAAATTTATTTTCAGGACAGATTACATTACATGGGATAAAGTATGGTCAGAAGCTTATGGCGACAAAATGAACATGGTTACATCTTCAACAGAATGCTGCAAGATAGAAATCTTCTATGTCTACAGCGTCTCAGCATTTCTTCACTCTTTTAGCTGCTCCCAGTTATTTCATTATACGTTTCTTTTATTTTCCCAAGCAAAGCTTCCCTGTTATTCCATTAAACAGGTTTAAAGACATAACTTCTATTCAGTGGAAAATTGTTGAAAAACATTAATCATGAATTTAATCCATTGAACCAAATTGTAGTAAATTATTCAAGAGGGCTTACCGGTCTGGCTTGAAAACTAGGTTCTTGTAAGCAAACCACTGCAAAGAAAGACATAGAAGATGAATTAATATATTTTCCTAAAGAAGAAATCCAGGATTACAAGGATTTTTTTTACCACTCTTGTGCATTTCCCTCTGTTAAACCCCTTTGTTTTTGCTATTCTGTCCTTGTGGTTTTCAGTTTTCACTCTAGGGAGTGGCTTGGGGTGTTTTCTCTGGATAATATAATTGCCAGAATTGGGTATCTCTCTTGGTTTTGTTCAATTATGTCTCACCCTGAATAAGTGAGATTAAGTGCATGATTCAATAGTTAAAACAATTAAAACTATCACCCAAGAAAGTAAAAAATAAAAGAAAAAGAAAAGGAAATAGTAGAGACTAAGGGGAAACTGATGCCAGCAATTAAGTATATTTGACTTACCCCAGTGTAGCCAATACCTACGACCTCAAGAACCCCAGGAATTAAAGGAAGCCTATCAATTGCCTGTTACAAGTGATAGTCAATTCTTAGGACAACTTTCATCAAATATATTATCATAAAGAATTGTCAGTTGAACTAAACACAGTTGTAACTAATGATAATTAGCGGGAAATGATAATCAAATGCAAATTAAGCATTTAAATAACCTACTGAGATCAACCCAGTTGAGCCCCACAATGCAACCACACCAGCTACAGCTAGTGAACTCACTGCATATTTATCTTCAACTTTGTCCCACTATGCAGTCAACATCAGCTAATTTAAGTCAGTAACACTGGAAAAAGTCCCTTTTAACCACCTGAGATACATTACTTAAAAGAATTAGAGATTCTTACAGCTTCTTGAACAGTCTTGACAAACTCTGGCAGCTCAGTTGTGGCAACTTCTGCTGGTGCCTCTCCTGTGGCCATTGCCATAACATTGCGAGCAATCTTGCGACCTGAAAGCATCAACCTAAAAAATTACCTTTTCCTAGATAACATTAAGCACTAGAAGTAAGTAACATTCGTGACTCTCATGAGGCATGTGTTTGGTGAAGAAGGGTGTTCAACTGTCTGTGCAGTCTTTTGTAATAGACTTACAATAAGAAGTGGTCTTCCATGGACGATTCTGAGACTGCACAGGTGGAGGGGGAAGAGTGGGAAGGCTCACACATTGTGGGGAAGCAGCTGGTGATTGTCTTGAAGCCTTGCCATCAACAAGGGTGGATGAAGAGGATATTGTGAAAGTGGAGGAGGAGGTTGAGGCCATTTCTAGAGAACCCCTTCAGGTTATAATTTTACTGTCCTATGAGAGATTCTGAGGCCACCAGGGAGAGAATAGAGCTCAAGTTATTGATAGATTTCTGCTGTTTCTAATTTTTCTTGGCATATTAGTCTCAACAGTGTTTGATAATTCGCAAATGGAATGTGGAGATCCTCTTCCCACAGTTTCAAGCAGCAGCAGAACCACTCATTTCTTTTCATCTAGATAGTGTGCTGACATGGCAGGAAGATAGGGCTTTTATGGTATTTCATTGGATAGGAGGTTCCTGGTTGGGCTTTTTGAAATCAAAACCTTTCTAAATTCTTAGATTTCTTGCAAGGGCCAAACCAGGCAAAAATAAATCTTTTTAACAGATTTAAATGCAACCAACTTTTTGTAAGTGCTTTAAAAAACTTTTGCTTATCTTTCAACTAGAAGACGACCAAGAGAGAAACTTTTTAGAGTAAACACCAGCACAAAATATCTGATATGTAGTAAATTTATAATTGTTGGAGGAAGTTTTAAAGTGATAAAATAAAATAAAATAAAAGCCCCCAATCATTATGATAGCTGATAGAATTATCACAACCAACCAATTTTAAGTTTGAGAAATGCTTAAAGTGGGCTAGGATATTTTGCCATAGGTATAGGTAGAAAGATCATGACACTTCGAGATAGACTGGCCTATGAATTGGGGTTTTGTTATTTTGTTGAGATCTTGTTTGATAGATATAATGTAGTGAATTGCAGTTTTTTTTTTTTTTTGAAGAGAAGTGAATTGCAGTTTACATTATTCAAATTAATTCTTATGTGCATTAGATATTAGGTTTTGAAAATGTGCAAATCACCCTAAAATTTTACAAGAAAACCTTTAAATAAGCTTACAGCTTTAAACCCATAAAGCATTGCTTCTAAAGAAATGTTGTTAACCAAGTTCAAGTTCAATAAAAAATTTAGGTTAACACTTGTTTAAATATTTTTTTATATAGATAAAAGTTTAGGTGAGGGAAAGACACATCTCCGATTCAATGCCAGCGCAAACCACCAACATCATTGAAGATTTATGGTAAGATTATAAATTGTTTACTAATGAAAATAATTTGGATTCGAGCTCAAATCATGATTAATATAAGCGAAATATCCGATTAAGTGAGTCAATATCTATTAGCTACACTTGTTTACTTTGATTTCTCATATATGTCATGAAATCAAATAGTGACAATTTGTCATGTGTTGTGAGAGGTATGTGTCCATTTTCTCTAACATCTCAATATTATGAAAATGTTAAGGGGAACTAATAAATGCTTTGGGGCTAGGATATTTCATATTTGAGTATTAACACGTAGTTAGAAAGAATCTCTATTTTACATGCCTAACTATACTTTGTAGGAGTAGCCCCTCACATTTCAAGCAAAAGAATATCTTAGTTTACAAAAAAGAATTATATAAGAAAAAGAGTTGACGGCCCAATAAGGCATTAGGTGACACTTTAACATAGCCCAATGGTTTTGGTAACTGTTCGTTTGGGTAGGCCTATAATTTTAAATCATCTAACAAGCCCATGACATCAAACCTTGATACCTTTAACTAGATCCTTTTAGCTGCCCGTTGCCTGCTGCTCTGAAAGTTAGAAGAAAATTATGCTTGGTTCTCACTTTTTTTATAAAACAAAAGCTATATTTAGTATGCAAAAGATGAAAAATTAAAAAATAAAATTTTAGTTACGCATATTAAAATTTAGATGAAAGATGAAAATATATATATAAAAAAATTTATAATCTTTTTAAATATTTATTAAATTTTACTTTCTTTTTTTTACCCAATTAACTAAGCATAATTATAATGAGGCTTAAGATTTTACAACAAATTTCAAGACTCAAATTGAATTTAACGCACCAATTTGCATTGGTCCCAATAAAAATAATTCGTTCACTTTAAGTATTTAATTTTAAGTTCAATTGTTAGGCCCGCCTTCCGAGTAAAAGATACATTGAAAAACCGAAAAAAAAATTGAATTTAACGCTAGCTCGCTTTGAAAAGAAGTTGTTCAGCATTTGTCAATACTATACTTGCATATACACAATAGAAATATTATACTGGTGTAACTTTATTCGATTATATATTTTAAAAATATGATGGAGAGCAACTCTTAATTCACTTAAAAATTGTATTCCATTTTATAGAATTTCCCCGTCCGACAATATTTCATTGTTCACCTGGGTGTAATGCTCATTCTCTGAAGAAAGTAAAGGATATATATGTTATGTTAAAACATTTGTCTTTTTATAAGTAAGATGTCTGCACTGACAAAAAGCCATTAATTATTTCACAAGAAGAAGAAGAAGAAGCCATTAGTTATCCCCTTTCCCTCCTGGGATTCTCATTTGCCCACGTATTTCCGTAGTCCCTTATCTCTTCCTGTCCTGTGGTTTGCTTAATGCTTATGTTTAGGAATATGCAATGTGGTTTGCTTAATGCTTATGTTTAGGAATTGGCAAAGCAATCACTACTTCTCCGTAGTGAAAGAGGTAAAGATTGGCCAGAAATAATTCAAATGGTTAAAAGAGGTAAAGATTGTCTTTTTAGTTTGGTACGCCACTCTCAAGAGTCCCCACTGTACAAATATGTTTTGTCTTCTGGTTTGACTTCATCCCAAATCAACTCGTCTTCATGTGTTTCATGCAGAGCATATCTTGCTGGATATTGATATGTAAAACAGAAACAGAACTATCTAAATGGCATCTTACTGTTGCTTGCCCAAAACTCACCCTCCACTAACTGCATGTATATGAGCTCATCAGTCATGACCCATTCCATCACACTTGCCCTTGTCCACACGGCTCACAATTTCAGTACAGCCCAAGTGCTCAACATACCATCCTTCATGGACAATCCTTACATTCATAACTATGCACTAACTGGATGTGTCTTCGTTTGTGTGCTTACCAAAAAACAGTCCAAGTAACTCTATTTGTTTAGGGTTAAAATTATACAAGAGTTAACTATGTAAGTATTTATTTCATTTGCTTGTAACTCAAAACAGTCCAGAGTTTCAGATGAATCAAAAAGGAAAAACACAAACACCACTAATCTGCTTTTTATTTGCTTGTTGATCGACTTTGCTTTGCTGACTATTGTCCATAGCATGCGTCGCTGCTCCATCTTAGTGGACCTTAACCCACTTAAATAGAAATGCTAAAAGTATTTATCTACAAATTTTGATAAGAAATATATAAAAAAAAATTGATTTTTTTAATTAGTGTGACTGGCACAATTAGAAATAACATTTTTTTAAAATTCTTTTTTAATTAAGGTAAATTTTAATTTCAAATTCTTGCACTCATTGTAAAAGATTGTATTAGTTCACCACATCCACATGATACCTTCATAAGAAAACTTAGATATGAGGAAAACGTTGGATTGAGGTGGAGAACCGGGACTGGCTTATGCTATAGAGATGGTATCAAAATTCGAGGTGGTGGAAGAGGTTGAACAGGGCAAGTACTTGGGTGAGGTTTGATGCTTGGAATGGCTCACAAATTTGAGAGCTTAGGCTTCTGAAAACCATAGATAGTCTGAGTAGTCTCAGAGAAGATCTCTGCCTCCCTGTCAATGGTATGCATACCTCAAGATCCGAATCTCTGACCTCTCCAAACCTTCCCTCCACACTTACCTCTTCACAGACACCCCCAACTCACCAAACCAAATAGTCAAAGAAACACGCACATACACAGAGAGAGAGAGAGGGAGAGACAAAAGGAAACAAAAAACAAAGGCCTAGTGCGTCTTGACCCATATGTCTTGGCTTCTGATCTCAACAAAAGCTTGAAACTCATAACATTTTTAACCCATTTAACTTTTCACCGTGATGCTTTAAAGTTGAAGAGGCCAAAGTAAGTCAGATTCAAGGGTGCACAAAGGTTGTCTTTGGAATTTGAAGCACCTAAGACGACTAGAACTGGCCGTTGTTGGTAGTGCCGTAGTGGTAGTATATAACTATATATGGTACGACCAATTCATCAAATATATATATATATATATATATATATAACAACCAATGTTTACCCAAATTTTCAAGTTTTTGCATCCCATTCTTAGCTTTGGAACTTATGAAGATTTTGGTAACTTTGTTAAAACACATCAATAAGAGGTGGTGTGGATGCCTTCATGTTTGGCAGCCTTCTCTCTTATCACTATATATCCTACCAAAACAAGGGCACGCACTACCGAACACACTAAAAACATGATACAAGTCAAAATTCCACAGACAAGTTATAGACAAAAATTTCAATGTGACCCCAAATTAAACCCATTTTTTAGATTTTTACATATCGAGAATGACACTGTTTTAATTAATTTTAACTAATTGCCACTTTCTTTAGTGCACTCGTTCATTATTATAAACTCAAAACAAAAAACAAAAAATATTATGCTATATATAATTTGGTGGTATTGTTGCTTAATTTAATTAGTAGGTCAAAACTATTTTTGGATTTGATATTTAAAAGATGTCAACTGAAAATGTTTGTGTTTAAGTATTCTTATAAAAAGAGTATCACTAACGGATGTTATTAATTTTATAAATGATGCAGAAAACAACATCATAAATATTTGTTTTTTTTTTCTAGAAGAAAAATGAATCGGATTTTATGCATTATGCTTATGCGCTGTCACATCCCCATCAACTGTGGAGGGACGTAGTCTTATACATGCATTATGCATAGTCACGTAACCCGTGGACGAGCTAAGCAGCACAGCATAATAATACCGGTGCCAATAATGTTCAGATTCTGATAAAATGGTAATACCGTAATAGAGCGGTCCCCTAAGGTAAAAGTAATACTCATTGCCTTTTGCTTCTGCTTTTGGTCCAAACCAATAGCAATAGGTGTTGGCGTTTTCATTGATAAACCACGATCAACACTGAGCTTCTGCAATGTTAACCAAGACATATAATAATTGTAAATAAGATTGAAATCAGCAGTAATTTATATAAAATGCAATTAGTAATTAATAGTTCATTAGACTGCTAATGCTACTTCTCTGTTTCTTCTTTTTGTTCCTAATTTTTGCACGGAGTATCTCGCAATAATTAGGTAAGTTATAGTTGATTAAAAGCATCGAAACGTGGGATTAGAATAAGATGAGTTTAAGCCATTTAGAATAGATTAGTGATAAGAGATTTAGTGCGTGTTTGGCAGGGTAAATTAACGCCCATTTAACCCATTCAAAGTGGGCTTTCACTTTATTTTTGTGATGTTTGGTAACATTACGGTGGAAACTCTTCAAACTCCAGTTTGCTTTTAAACCTAGGTTTGAATAAAAGCAATATAGACTTGTTTCTATGTTTGAACAACCTCCACTGGAAAATTTTATAGTTAATATTAAATGTTATAATAATCAATTTTTCCACAATAACCTTTCATTTTCTTCGTTGTCTATTCTTTTCTTTGCTTCCATTAATTCAGAAAGAGAAGAGAAAAGAGAACAAAGAGAGAACAAAAAATGATGAACCGTTATGCTTGTGCAAGAGTGAAGAGGAAGAAGATGACTTTTTGGAAGTACGTGTCATATGCTGTCTTATTTTCAAAGATGACTTTTTGGCAATAATTCTTGTAATAATGAAGAAAAATAATAATATGAATAACTAATATGAAACTATATCATTTTTAATAATTGCACGCTTAAAAGTAATTTTGAATAATACTATTAAAATAATATTATTTTGTCAAAATTACTTTTTACATAAAAAATTTTAAACATAAATCAATTCACTCCAAATTTAATTATAATTAAAATCGAATTTGTAAAATCAAATTTATTCAAAATCAAGTTTATAAAATATAATCTAAATACACACTTAGACAATTTTACAAAAGTGCATAAATTCAAATTTCTGTTTTATTATTGTAAAAAATAAACGAGTTTTAGAGGTTGAGATTTTTTATCATACGATGCACACTAAAATTCACACTTTCGTTTATTGAACAATAAAATTAATTAAAACATCAATCTCACCAATAAAAATTCAACTTCTTAATAAGTCTACCTATCACTAAAAACGCGAGTTTATAAAAAGTTCAAACTCTAAAACATTTAAATTATTATTGATGAAATTATTTTTTTAATTCACTTTATTGATTTAACTTTTAATAAATAATTAAAGTATCAATACATCATAAAAAATTTGTGCTCTTCCTAAATATCCTTAGAATAAGCTATACGTTAATCATGCTAATGATAGAATGGAAACGCGAGACTAAGCGGGAAGTTCGAAGGATGTCTCTTCTTTTCCAATAAAACAGTCGCTTAGTCCAAGAACTTCTGACCAATGTTTCTTTTGGGTTCATCCATGCCAAGGTTGGTGTTGTTGCCCGAGGAAATTGGTGCCAACCTCCAAAGCTTAAATAATCTGAACTTCAAATGCTTCAATTCTTAATTAAAACTTTGATAAGTAGTATATAATAAGAGAGTAGTATAACCCAATGATAAACTTAGTTTTAACAAATTTTATTTTAAGGTATTTATTATTCTTAATATATTAATTAAAATTTTTTAATAAATATATATATAATATTAAAATCTTAAGAATAAAAAAAAATTTATTATTTATTATTATATAATTAAATAATTTATTTTAAAATATTAAATATATACCGTAAGGCATCGGATACCATCACCATTGTTTTAAAATTTTGGCATGTTCTATATGTATTTAATGCGTTTGAAAGCATGTGTAAATAGAATTCAACATCCCGTGCACTTGTAATTGAAAGAAAGGGATTGTTATTTATCTTAATGAGTTTGGTATTTAAAATGAGTTGTTAATTATTTATTAATTGTTAGTTTCACAATAAATATTAAAAAATATATTAAATATAAATAATAACTAATGAATATTACATAATTCACCTTAAGTATTAGTATCTTAAATAAAATATAAGTACCGGAGCAATTATCTATGTAAACTTTCTCCTTTACATACCATCGAATGCACAAAGAATGGTCGGAAAGTGGCTCAATTTTATACCACAAACTTGTGATTTGATGGTAATATACATGTTCTTAAAGCACGGGAGCTCTCATCTTGTGAGTTTCAATCAATTGCCAATGTGACAAAGTATCCTCTTTATAATTCATATATGATTTAGAATAAACAAGTGGTTAATAAAAAGGAAAAATTTCTAAGCTGCTTAAGTACTGAAACTGGACCTGTTAAGAATTCTCTGTCCTTGTATACGCGTGGCTTGATTTTTTGAACAGCTCTAACTCTAATATTAATCTGAGATCTGGAGTTTGGATTACTAAAAATAGAAGCAAAGGTGGTAATCATAGTTGGGAGAGTTTAAAAAAAGAGAGTGGAGAAGTGGCCTCAGCGCATTATGAGTGCTGAATTGGGACAGACCTTCTACACCTTGGAGACACAAAAGAAAAGGGAAAGAAGGAAGAAAAAGGCTAAGCAGCAAGCCAGCAAGAAGGGAAAAGAGGTAAACCACCAGCAACTCGAGGACCAAAAATGAATAAGACTGAGGCTGGGCCTAGGCAGAAAAGGAGAGGGGAGAGGGTGGTTTTGTCCCTCTGACACTTTTGCACATGGGGATGGGTGCTTCTTTTGTTGCTCTCTGTTTCTATCTCTTTCTGTACATGTGAGAGAGACAAATATATTATATAATTTTATCTCTGTGATGTGGGGTTGTGGGATTGGGATTGCCCTTCATCATTATTTTGACTTCCCTTCCCTTCCCTTCCCTTTACACGGGCCTCTTGTCAAACACCTTTCACTTGGGAATTTTCCACCACGTCACTCTTTTTTGGCCTTTTTCTCATTGGTATTTTCTTTGAAATGATGCAAATGGGCAAAAAATGCATGAACGGTTTTGGAAGCAAAAATCCATTTTCAAACCCGGCAATGGTATCAAGGAGGGCGCCATTCTGTGTCTGACCTGATATGGCTTGCTGCTGTTACTTCGACCTCAACTCTCTTGGGTCATTTATATGAATTCCAAGAGGGGAAGAAAATACAAAAAGTAATGCTATTGTTATGAACAGCTCAAATTGGAAAAATCCATTTTACCATTTCAAAAGAAAAAAAAATTAAATTGAAATAAACAAGGAGCGGCATGATGGACATATGGTCCTTTTCTCATCGCATACCATTGCTTTCAACTTTATTTTTATAAAAGATGAAAATGCACTGTGATTCTGTGAAATGGCATATCGATTGTGCTACAAGAATATTATGTCAACTATTACAAAGTGGAACGAAAGAGAAGAAAGTCTAAAGGTTAATATATTTTTTGTGTTTATAGTTTACACACTTTTTAAATTTAGTTTTTATATATAATTTTTTTTATAAATCAATCATCATATTTATAATCGTTAGTAAATTGGTCTCTGTCATTAGATCTAGTTATAACGTCATCAGTTTATGATCTAACATAAAAAAAATGAAAGATGAGGTAGCATCATCTTTGACATTAGTATAGGTGGACCAAATTAAAAATAAAATAAAAAATATAATGACAAAATTAAAAATAAAATAAAACTATATAGACCAAATATAAAGATAGCAATTTAATTTTAACTATGATAAGAGTTATTATATAATCTTAAGAATTTAATTTCTATCCACTATCAGTGTAAAGTTTTTTTACATTGTCATTCAATCATGTGTTGACACATCATTAAAATAGTTAAACTTTATAGGTAGTGGTTGTGATAGTCAAACTATTTTAATGAGTTAGCAACACATGATTAGATGACAGTGTAAAGAAACTTTACACTGACAATGGATAGAAATTAAACTCTAATTTTAATATTGTAAAATGGATATGCGACATAACGAAAAACTCATACTTGTGAACAAAAAATTCTCATTTTGATCTTTTTATTTAGTGTTCTTATGTTCTTATTATTTAATTTAATTTTTAATATACTTTCAGTCTTTTATATTTAAGTAATTACTACTAGTTTTAACCCTATATGATTGACCTAATGGTGATGTGGTAAATCAGAACGCAAGTATACGTTATCGCAAATCAAGTAATATAATAGTAAGAAAGTGTCGAACCTACAGGGATTAATTCTAAATTTAACTACCTATTAAAAGTTTGCAAAACTCAATTTTATTTAAACAACTTAATAAGAGGAAGTGTTATGAAAGATTAAAAATTAAAGTATACAAGAAGAAGAATTTAATGATCAAATTAACCAAGCCTAGGATTGCAATTATTCCTCACACTTTATTTGATTCACTTACTTCTATCTAAGATCAATTAATTATCTGAATTGTTAACTAGAAATCCTTAACTTATCTATAAGCCTCTTTCGATGGTCAAATAAAAATATCCTTAATTAATGATAAACTATATGTATATGTCTATCAAATACTTAAGAATTCATTAAGTTCCGATTTCATTAATGGTTACATATGGCATATAGGTATATGTCTATCCTATATGAACTCAAGGTTTTCGCACAAAGATCATATGTTATCTTACCTAGATCTAAAACCAAAATCCCTTTGTCAAGTTGCTTTAGGTTTATCAATTCAATTTAATTAATGGCCAATTAATCAAAAGCATTAAGAACAAGTAAGATAAACAATTCAAGATAATCAACATACTCTTGGATATGATAAACGAATCAAATTACGTGTGAGTTCAAATTGCAATCCTAGTATAGAAATTTAGCTACTCATTATATTAAAGGAAACAAAAGAACAAGTGAAAAGTATGATAGAAATGAAAGTGGTTGTTGGTATTAACAAGAACACAACGAGCTAGAGTTTCGGGATTTACTTTAAACAAATTGGAAGATCTAACCTTGAAATCAAAGTATAAATCTCACAATTTATGAAAGCTTTACCCCTAACTCTAGGAAGAACCTTAAATAGACATCAAGATGAAGAAACTTGAATAAGATGAAGATTATATTATACAAACTACAAGAGCTTTGGGATTTCCTTTACACAAAATGGAAGATCTAACATTGAAATCAAAGTATAAATCTCACAATTTATCAAAGTTTCACCCCTAACTCAAACTACAATGAGAGAATTCAGAAATGGGATGCCCTTAAGTGTGGCAAATGCCTTCCTTTTATAGGCAAAGGCTAGAACTATTCAATTACAATTTTGTCAAATCTCTTTGCACATGGGTTGAAATTTCAGCTCTGAAGATTACCAAATTATTCATTGCTCCTGTCATAATTTGGAAATCTTCTCTTCATGAAAGTTGTATCACATGCAGTCGTCAAGAACATGTCAAAAATTCAGCCGGATCTAACGGTTGGATCTTGAGTTCTGACCATTTTTCCGAAACTACTCAGATTATATCAATAATGACAGCCACCAACTTGTTTCCTAATTTTGACCCACTTCCGGTGCTAATCTGGAAATCTTCATTTCTATGAAAGTCATAGAGAATGAAGTCATGCATGACATATCAAAATTTCAACTACATCCAACGGTTAGATCTTGAGAAATCACTAAATAATCGAGTATAGGTTTGAGCAAGAATTTTCTGATTTGTCCTGAATTTGATGTAACCCAAAATTCACTGAGTTTAGGTCTTCATTTATCTTTTGTTTGAGCTATACTGATATCAACATCCAAGTTCATGATATTTTGGTTCAACAACTGCTTTGAATAGTCCTTCGGGTGTTCTGCTCAATTTGTAACAACATAACCAATATATGAGGAATTATGCAATTTTCACTTCATATATGCAATAATTTCATAAGAATATACCAATGAGAAGTGCTAAATTATGCATATAAAATATGTATATCAAATGATTAAGGAATAATAATGTGTGCTTTTTACCTTAATTACTTAGATTTGAATCTTGGACCAATGAATTCTCGAAAATGCTCATGTCAATGTGGGGGGATGTGTCTTTAAGATTGCCTAAGGAGGGACTAAGTCATGGTTAAAGCGAAAGCTTACTCGATGATACTCTTACGTATAACAAAAAAATTATTATTAATTTTTAAGAAAAGATATTTGTTTGTTGGTAGGATAAAGTATGTTTCTTTCTTTAGAAGCTTGTATGCCAACATAAAAATTATAGTGATAGGATTGTGCTTAGGGACATAATGCTTGCTAAATATAAGATTACACATTAAGAATGTAAAAGAAAAATAGCTAAGCTGAAATGTTCTTAAAACATATCTTACATTTAGTTTTTATAATTTTATATTATTTTTAATTTAGTCTTTATAGTTTTATTTTATTTTTAATTTGGTTCTTATACTAATGTCAGAGATGATGACGTAAATAAAAATGATGCCACCTCAACATCTATTTTTTACGTCAAATCATAAATTGATAACGTTATAATCAGAATTAACGGTAAGAACTATTTTGCTAACTATTATATGTACAAAGACTAATTTGTAAAAAAATTAAATATAAAGAATAAATTTAAAATAAAAATAAATTATAGAGACTACAATTATATTTTAACCAATTTTTTTTAGAGAATATTTTAACCAGTTTAAGTTTTAGAAAATAAAGATTTTAATATTAAGAGATCGAATTTTATAAGCTTCGTCTATAGATTAGAGATATGTCGTTATCAGCTATGTCTTAATAGGTAGCATAAGTTTGATATTATTTCAAGAAAATTAATAGTGTACATTCTGTCTTTTCAAGGAGAATTATGAGTTAGCATTCACATTATAACTTGCAACAACTATTATCAAAGCTAATATAAAATTAGTTTTACTTTTATCTGTATTTCAAACATACAATATAAAATTTCACATCCAATTTTGTCCTATTAAACTAATGTTATATTGATTTTTATATACATATAAACCTACGTACGATCTAATAGTTTTACATATTTATTAGATATTATCTACTTTAATTATGAAATCATATGACAAACTTCAGGAAGTGGAAGACTGAAAGCCATTATAAATCTTCAATAATAAACCAATTAATAATTAGATTATCATATACAACTCTACCAGAGACAACCAATTTTGCTTATAACTTGTTTTGACAACCAACATGTAAGTGATAAATATTTGAGTTCCTTAAGCATGTGGTTAGGAGTTCGATTCTTAATTCATATGTATGAAAAAATATTTATTGGAAAAAATTAATTCTTTAAATGTATCTCAGTATCTCAAAAAATTAATCTCTATAATTACACGTGAAGATACCTAAAAAAACCACACAAAAAAAACTTGTTTTGGAATGACATGATTTGATTAAATTGTCTAATGTCTAATATTTGTAATTTAAGTGATCTTTGGTTGTAATCTGGTCAATTCCTTGAGGACTATCACTGCTTTATTTGCTTGATTATTTATTATTTATTTATTTCGTTAGCCCAGCAAATTGAATCATGCTGTCGCAAAGTCAATGC
Source organism: Styphnolobium japonicum (assembly GCA_023212625.1). Taxonomy (NCBI): domain Eukaryota; kingdom Viridiplantae; phylum Streptophyta; class Magnoliopsida; order Fabales; family Fabaceae; genus Styphnolobium; species Styphnolobium japonicum. Next base: position 2,162,753 of record JALBWW010000007.1, on the reverse strand, counting down.
CAAAAAGAGCCAAGCAGATAGTGTGTGTACACAAAATTATAAAACAACTTTTTTTTGTAATTTAAGTGATCTTTAGTTGTAATCTGGTAATTCCTTGAGGACTACCGCTGCTTGATTTGCTTGATTATTTATTTATTTCGTCAGAGCCAGCAAATTGAATCATGCTGTAGTAAGGTCAAGGCCAAAAAGAACCAAGCAGATAGTGTGTGTACACAAAATTATAAAACAACTTTTAGAGTATACGGACACCACGCAAAGTCAATATAAAAAGAGAAGCATCATTCCCCTCCTTGTAATGATGAGAATTCTAAGATTTTCAAAGTGGAGCTTCCTTCATAGGGAGACATGTTGGGTCCTACCCTATATCACCCACCATGCCGCATAATCCATCAACCCAAATTCTTACTTCCCCAAAGAAACAAATTAATAAGCACCATATATTATACAATATTAGGATTCTAATTAAATTAACACAGAAACTTTTTGAGCAGGAAATATCATATGCTCCATCGTACCCAGTACCCTCTCTATCTGAGCTACCTACTACATGATACATCTCACATTGATATGTAGACAAGAAATGGGTGCCCTGTGTTCCCCGTTTCCCAGCCATTCTGCCATCTTGCTTGCAATGTTTCGTCCTTTATTCCTCTGGTACCGACTCCCTAAGGTTAAAGCTAGTGGGCTTTAGCTACCATTAATGAAGCTGAATATACGATGAACTGCTTCTGCAATTTCATTTGCTGAGCCTAGTTTACAGTCTTCTTCAATCTGCATCACCACCCATCATTTTAGTGCCTCAGAATTGAACACGCCAAGTCCATTATTTATCCATTATTTATCACAAAACGAATATACTAATGGTAATTTATCAAAAAGAAATTTTCTTTATAATAATAGACGATGTTGGAAATAGGGAATTGCTTAGATTGCAAGTCAGAACAACAGTACACTGACTTGATTCCACTTTGTGGTGAGTTGACCACATAAAAAAATGTATGTGAAAAGACAGAGTAATACCTTGAGATTGAAAGAGTAAAGGACAGAAGCCTCTGAGGAGGTAATGTTGAGGTGCAGAATAGTTAGCCTAAGGTCCTCCAAAGCAACAATGGCCTTTATCAGTTGCCCAGGTCTCGTTTGGCATTGAATTTTCAAGTTCACATGGGTTTGAATCAAGGTGACCTCTATCTCTCCTGCCTCTGACTTGTTTTCTGCCTTCACCTCATCTCCACAGTTAGCTTCTTCAGTAGATGACCTCACTCCATAACCAGGCGATGATGGTTTAAACAACCCATTGGAACCAACATCTTCGTTATTTCTCATCCTTTTTTGTGCTTCAAGGGATTGAAGTAACTGCTCCAATTCCTTCACAAAATCTATTGCACCTCCAATGATCGATGCTTGGTCACCCTATCCCATGAAGAGTTCAATATCAATATAAGCAAGAAACAGTAAAAAAGAAATTATGTGAGCCTCTAACAATACTAAAGATTGGATTTTTAACATGAATAAAGCAAAAGAATGGGCTTTGAAGAAATGGGATTGGCCCCATAATTCTAAAAATGATTACCTACCCTTTGAATATAGGAAGGGGGCATGAGGGACCTTAGAACACTGAGATGGTCATTCATTTGGCGTCGCCGGTTACGTTCAACGGCAATGTGGGTCATGCGCTGGTTCTCGATGTCTTCCTTGTTCTTGCTTGGTCTCATTCTCTTTCGCTTTCTCCGTTCCCTGGTAGCTAGCTGAGATTTGGGGCATTGGGTCCCTTTAGGCCATGACTGTGGTTTAGCAGCACAAGAGTCTTCATTACCATCCCTGCTACAGTTTTCAGCTGATACCTGTCTTTCTTGGTTGCACTCAAAACTCACTTTCTCAACACATGAAGCTGAATGGAGATGTTGAAGCTCGTTGCTTTCGGATTTCACTGGTGACTGCATCTCCACCAGGTCATGTGTCACGCAGCTCTCGAGCTCCACCGCTTGAATTTGGGTCTCCAATCTGGGGATGTAGGCTATCTCTTCCCATGGTTTCTTCAGGTGCTGCAGTTTCAGAAGTGTTTGAAAGCTTGGCTCTTTGAAGGGGAAAAAGTACTGTGGGGATTCCACACTCTGAAGCATCTGCAGGAATGGCATTTTGTCCTCTAAAGTCGATATCAGAAATTGTTCTTCCTCTTCAGGTCTCAAGCTCTCTGCATCAACGAAACCTTGCTCCAAACAATTTACTTCCAAATGCTCACCAAAGAACTGCAAGAAAATAATTGAGCACGAAGAATAAAATTTCTGAAGTGAAGCATTAGTTTGATTTCACTTTCACACCCAACCTTCAAAAGAAGCAAGGAATATATGCTTTCCATTAATGGGGTAGGGGTTAAGTCAGAATGGAGAAAGGGTTAAGTCTATGAAGAAAAGTGGGCAATAAAAGAGGAACGGAAATAGAATGCCATCAGAGGGGAACCAGGGCAGATACATTTATTTGCAGGAAAATAACATAAATGCATTGAATGCAAGCATTTTGAGGAGTAAATGCAGTACTTTTCTTGATTCTAGAAATGGGATTGGAGGAAAAGCAAAATGAAGAAGAAAGTATGGATGCAAAACTAGGAAAGTAATAAGTAACTGTAACACATACACAAGAATTGACGGGTTCTTGAAGCCTCTCCATCAAAGCTGAGCAGTGATCCCTTAAATTCTACCTCTCTTACCTTAACCCCTCTCTGAGGGTGACCAACATTCCTTATAGTGGTGATACTAACAAAAGAATAGTAATAAATGTAATCCCCAAGAAGACCCAGAACGAGACCCCATATCCAACCCCGCAATATATTCCTTTGTTTTCTGATGCTTACAAATTTACAATACTCTCTTATATAGAATATAATAAATGCTGTGCTTGGAACAACTCTCAAGGGAAGAGAGAGAGAGAGAGAAAGAGAGAGAGACAAAAAAAAATAAAAAAAGTGTCACAAATGGAAACAAACAGTGGTGATCAGAAGAGGGATGTGGTAAGAAACGAAAGGTGGACAATTATCAACTGGGTTACGAGAGATATACCAGATGCATTTTGAAACTGTGAGGAGTTGGTGAGAGCTTGCAGCAAGGAGAGAGAGAGAGAGGTTGTCTGGTTTACAAGGTCCCAAGCATTATTGGCGGTGGCAGTTTTGTCCAGCAGCGGGGACAGACAGTTGTGGGACTCTCCCCCATCTCTCTGAGTTTCTCTCTCTTGTTTCTCTCTCTCTCTCTCTTATAAGAGAGAGTACGGCAGAGCCAGGAAGGAAAAAGAAAGCTTTTAGAAAGGGCTTCTATGGATTGTGTCACTGCTCACTACCCTCACTCGTCCGATGATGGGTCATTCCCAATTTCAGAGAATTTAATTTTGATTTACTTTAATTGTAATATAAAAATTATTTAATAAATATGAATTTAATTTTTATCTACTGTTAATATAAAATTTTTTTACATTGTCATCTAATTATATGTTGTCAAATCATTAAAAGATTTTGACTATCACAACTACTACCTAGAAAGTCTAACTATTTAATTATGTGTCAACACATGATTAAATGACAGTGTAAAAAAACTTTACACCCTCACTCGTCCGATGATGGGTCATTCCCAATTTCGGAGAATTTAATTTTGATTTACTTTAATTGTAATATAAAAATTACTTAACAAATATGAATTTAATTTTTATCCACTGTTAATATAAAGTTTTTTTACACTGTCATCTAATTATATGTTGTCAAATCATTAAAAGAGTTTGACTATCACAACTACTACCTAGAAAGTCTAAATATTTAATTATGTGTCAACACATGATTAAATGACAGTGTAAAAAAACTTTACACTAACAGTAGATAGAAATTAAATCCTATAATGATATATCAAAATATGATATTAAAATTTCTTGTCTAATTATTTATTTATTTTTAATTAAATAATGATAATTAAGTAAAAAATATTTTTTAAATTAATATTAACTTATTTCTAATTTATAATTAGGTTGAAGAGAATTTAGAATGAAATAAAATGATAAAAGAGAAAAAGTTTAATTATAATCTACTGTTAGTATAAAGTTTTTTTAAATTTTACATTGTTATCCAGTCATACATTACTATATCATTAAAGGACTTTAACTATTATAGTGACTATGTAAGAAATATATTCTTTAATGATGTATTAAAATATTATTATATGACAGTGTAATTTTTTTTACACTGATAATAAATTAAAATTAAACCCAAAGAAAGAATAGATAAAAATGAATTTTCCTCCAGTTTGAATTGGAAGAGAAAATAGGCAATAAAAAAAAATCAGGTGAGACTCATTTAAAAAGTTTCCTCCCCTTATCTGCAAAGAAATGAAGAGTGGGGCAAAGATAGGCTTTGAAATTATAGTTATACTCATTTCATTTATTTGAGTTGTCTTGCCTCTTATCTTTTTTTTATATAATTGAAATAATATTTTAAATTAATTTTGGGTGTCAATTTTTTAATATTAATAGTTGTTTTTAAATATATTTATTTTATTTAACTTATAAAAGTGTATATTAGAGAGAAAATAATAATAATAATAATAATAATAATAATAATAATAATAATAATAATAATAATCCATTACACTATATTAAGGGCATATAAGTTATTTTATAAATTATATTTTATTTTCTCTTACTTTTCTATACAATTAATAAAAGAAGGATGAAGTTCTTATTTTCTTTGTTAATTTTTCTCTTGATCCAAACATAAGAAGAGAAAATATACTTTTTTCTCTATTTTCTATTATCTTTATTTTTATTATTTTTATTTTCTTTCCTCGTCCAAACAAAGGCTTAGTTGTTAATTTTTTTTCTTAAGTTATTAATATTTAATTAGAAGAATAAAAAAATAGATAGCAAATTTAATTTCTCCTAAATGATAATATAAAAAAATTTATACTCAATCTATTTTTTTTATTATTTTTAATGAAATAAGGATATTTCAACACCCTTTAAGTGATAAATTAATCTTTTTTAAGTAAAGAAGTATTATAATAAAGTTTTTTTAAAAAATAATAACAACTCTTAATATATAAACCTTTAACTCCTTCTTGAAGATCCTAAGTGATTATTACTTAGACGAATCACTTAATGGTCTAATCTATACTGTTACAACAAAACTCACCAGTGTCTCAAAACTCAAATTTATCCGGCGGCCATCACTTATTTACGATCCAGACCCACCACATGTCAATTTATACTGCACATGGAGTGCAAGAACAAATCTAAGCCTCCTGCACACCTATATATATGTAAAAAAATTTTATTTTGATTTGGAGGTTGAATTAATTAAATATTAAATTATTTTAATTAATAATTTATTTATAATTAATTACATATTTAATATTAAAATAAAAATAAATTATTAATTAATTTAATTTAATATATAATTAATTTAATTTATGAAATAAAATAAAATAAAATAAAATAATTTTCTCTCCAGCTACGTTAAATAATCTTTCACCCATTTTTTTTTGGGTATAAGCATAGTGATAGAAGTTTAAACCCCTCTTACAACCTACTCAAATCCTTTACCAGTAACCCAATTCTACGTACTTTCTTGCACACGGAGATAACAGTGTTCTTAAACTGATTGATTTTGATGCCTATTACAATAAGTTTGATTATAATCTTCGTGGTAAAACTATAATAATACTGATAATTAAGTAATGTCAACCTTTTTAATTTTAATTTTCAGCGATTTTTAATATTTTATATTTGATTTTATTTTTTATAAAAGGTTTTAAGATCTCTTTTATTATTACAGAAAGATCAGTGATTGTCAAACTGTCACTGTAATTTAAGTATATAGTAAAATTCGCTTGAGACTTATTATTATCGGGTACATGTCCAAAAAGAAGACGAGTGATTGTCAAATATTGCCACTGTAGTTTGAGAATATAGAAAAATTCACGTGAGACCTATTATAAGTCATTGATCCTAATGGTCTTATGAAAGTGGAAGAATGGATAAGCATATAGTTAGTGTAAAATATGAAAGGATAAATAATTGAAAATATATTAAAACATAATAAACTCTAAATAAATAATAACAATATAAAAATAGTAATATATTTAAATATATATTTTTTAACTACTCAAATAAATACATCCTTAATTTTTATTATCAAGACGTGGTTGTTGTGAATATGACTCTTCTCCCCTTTTGTTTTGGAAGTGGTATTTTGATATCACTTATAACTAAAATGATATTAAATTCTAAGTAACGAATTTTGCATTTTAATTAGTTAGAAATTCAGTTTGCGTTCGCTATCTCCTACTGAGTTCACTAAAACATAATATCTGATATAATATAATTCATCAAGAACATGCATTAGTGCGTACAAGGCGAGACGGGCTTGGGTGAAGAAGATTAAATGATAGGAAATAGAACATATAGAATCAAACTTCAACAGCAAACTACAGGTTCTATCAAGCATTTTGGCGTTTGGTTGCACCACAAAATTTCTAGAGTCTAGATTAAAGAGTTAGTTAAAAATCCACCATTCACAATTCACAAATACGTCTACCATCCTTGTTGTCTTATTGACATGTCAGGCTTTGTAGCTGTGGATTTTGCTCCCAAATAATTGATCAAATTTTGGACTGGGGCCTCATGCCAGCAGCTAGGCTCTACCAGTTTAAAGTTTTGTTTTAAAGGAATCCAACTGTGTCGAGACTGCTAACAAGTATAGACCCGTTTACTTCATCTAACATTCAATCGAAAGTCCTTTTTGGTGATAGTTAAGTTTTTAAGTGTGCCACTTTTCTTTGATTAGTTTCTAAGGATGCCAATTAACTTGGTCAATAGTTGGTCATTGGGAAACATGTAGGTCTAACTTACCATTATATTGCAAATCTAATACCAATAATCACAACTTGGTTTTCTCAAGTTCAACTGAAATTAATATTAAACTGACGCTCTTGATAAGTTAAAGGAAGTGTGGATGGTAGCTGATTTAAGTTTGTAGGATTGGATAACCTAGTATTAGCCACGTATATCTATATGAAGAGAAGAAAATGGCACACCAATTGGTGGCTTCAAAAGCTACACACACAACTAATACCATTACTACAAAAGAAGAAGAAGAAGATAGGTACGGAGTAATCACCCCCTTCTGATTGTCAAGGCACAGTAGATCTTGCACAAAATCTCTAACTCAATCTCACTCTCAATTTGCGTTAAGGCCTAACAAAGACAACCTTGTGCAGGGCCAACCCAATATATGTTTTTTTTTTCCTTGGATTGCTATGAAGCCACTAACACTGTCCACTGCTCTACGAGCAAGTATTCTGTCGTATAAGGTGATATTCAGTTTCGTATATTTCCTTTTCTCTCGGTGATAGTCTTATCAGTGCCAAAGCCTATCTCCTTTCTACATCATAGGAAGCAATTGAATAGAACATTTCTGCATCCATTTTTCCTTCAAATATATTTTTTTTCTGATTACACAACTTCACAAAGAAGAAACAGAGACATGGAACACATTTAAATGAAGACAAATTATATCATAAATAACCCCAACTTGGAAACACCAAAATCATTTGAATTTCTAAGAATCTTATCTGTTAGCTTGGAATTGTGGCTTAATATCTCGTATAATAAATGCAACCCCACACCCCCTTCCCTTCAACCATAACCAGAGGCATTCTCTTATCTCAAGAACCCTTCAAAACTTGGGATTTATCTGTAGCGTTTACAGCATGGTTTAATTTATGCATGCAGACAACACTAACCGCTGCCTGTAAATTATTTTATATCTTACCAGTTAGACATTGACTACAGAACCTTTTCATTATTTATCAAGGACATCACGGGACGGGGAGAAAAGTGGCAGGTTAGAACTTAACGATTCACCAAAATTGCTTAAAATGGCCGAAGAGCTTCCCCCAGTAATACAGCACCAACAAATTGAATTGGTGCTATCATTAAAACAGCTGAGAACCTTTACATTCTCATGTGCTTGTGACACAGAATTTGTCAGTAATAGACTCCAAAACACAATGGCAGTTGCTCAACTGGGAGGTGGGGACCCTTTTTTTGTCCTCCAGAATTAATAATGCATGTATGTAACCAACGCAAACTTGTATCAGATGCAGCAAATAAAGTTTCAAACGACTTAATAAGATACCTATAAATCTGGAAAAATCAAGTGGCAAAGAAGTAGCTGACAAAAATATCACATATATATAAATTTGGCATGCAAATATTTAATGCTCAATATCAGCACTCTTAAATTGCTAGAAAGAAGAGTATATGCAAGCATTATTGTCATACAGAAAGTTGAGTTCCAGAAACATAATGCCCCAAGTCTAACTGAAGTCTTCCCATCATAATCATCACTTGCGCCAAAAAAATGTACTAGCGCTCTATCTGTATAGTTACATGACTGATGTTATAAACCCTTTTGATGTAGTTTATAACCTTGTCCAGCACCATGTCTGCATTTGCTTCAGGTCTGATTTTAACATGACAAGCTAGTAAAACCTTCCCCACTGTAATGGCCCATATATGCAGCTCATGAACAGCCACTACTTCTTCCATCTCCAACAGCCCCCTTTCAAGCTTCGTCACATCTATCTCACGTGGTGTGCTCTCCATCAGGACTTCCAGTATGTTTCGTAGCATATTGATAGTTGTCCCCAAAACAATTACTGAAAAGATTAGAGTGCAAATTAAATCAACTATTTGCCACTCAGGCTTATACCATATGATTGCTCCCCCGATCATTACCCCGATACTTTGGACAGAGTCCCCAAGTACATGGAGATAAGCCCCCTGTACATTTATGTTCCATCGCCTCTTCTTCTCAGATCCGCCTTTTGATACACCAAGAAGTGGTTCAGTTTCCTCCTTGTGAGCATGATCGTGCATGTGATCTTCATGAGTATGATGGTGTGCATCTTTTGGATGCTTTTCATCATGATGGTGTCTCTGCTCATCATGAGTATGATGGTGCTCATCTTTCATATGCTTTACATCATGATGATGATGATTATCATGAAGGGTAGACACTGAAACTCCATGGCTGTGGCTGTGGCCGTGGCCGTGGCCGTGGCCATGACCATCATCTCCATGGCTGTGATCATGACCCAGTAACAAAGCCATGATGATGTTAACCACTAGACCAAATGCAGCAACTAAAAACATTAAAAAACCATTCACCTTATGAGGACCAGCAATGATTCTATCAATGGCTTCATATACCAGAATCCCAGCAAGCAACCATATTAATTGGATAGAAACCAAAGCACCAAGAATCTCTATTCTAAAAAATCCATATGATTGTCGGGGAGTAGCTTCCCATCCAGCAGCCCATAAAGAAAATAAGGAGATGGCAAAGGCTGCAACATCTGAAAGCAAATGTGCTGCATCAGTCAATATTGAAAGACTGTTAGCCTTGATGCCACCAGCTACTTCAATGCTCATGAAAATAACACAAAGAACCACTGCCATCAAAAGCTTTCGCATGGAAGTTGATCGCTCTTGAGAATCTTTAGAGATGGATCCAGCATCCGAGAACCCACATGGTGCTTCCCCACAAATCTTACTTCCTCCTGGATTCCTTCTTCCATCAGGATGATCTCCACTGATTTCAATAACTTGCGCATGCTGAGAGCTTTGTGCTTCCATCTGAAATACAACAATGAAAATGCAATACTTCTTGAGTTGGAGAAAAACCAGACAACAGGAGTACACACTCTTCCATTCATTAAACAAGAAACAAGAAAATATTATATCAGGCATCAATAATTTGGTTCAGTATATCAGGGACAATTTGATCCCAAGATACAGTGCTCCAGAAGTAGAATGAGAATAAGTAATTAAACAAAAAATGGCAAAAAAGTAAGGATGAAAAAACTATGCTGTGTCAACCATTAGGTTGTAATGATTTCATAAATCATCCTAAAAAGCATCAGAGCTCTCAAAGAGTGATATCTTTTAATATTTGGCTAACACAGTTTTCTAAATCAACATCAAATAAATTAAATGTATGAACTTCCAACAAATTTTCCATTTCTTATAGGTTGCACAATTTAATAGAATGGCATAATTTTCACCCTTTGATGTACATAACAAATCACTAACAACAAATTCAAAAAGTGTTATTTCAGAGATGATTTAACAAACTCCACAACCCATAAGCAAAAATTTGAGTAATCTGAGGAGAAGATCTGAGTCAAATAAAACCATATTATGTAAAAGAAGAAAATATACTAATTTTTCAGTTAAAAGTGTTAACATAATATGCATGAAGCCAATTGAGTAAAATTGTACAACAACTATACTAAAATAGACGACAATAGAAAGCAATAGCAAAATAAGTAGACCTAAAGCACTGGTGCTTAAAGCCTTAAACAATATATATTTCCAACTATTACAGAGCAGGGAAAACATTGTTGACAAAAGACAGACAAAAGCAACATAAATTACAGATGCTGAACAATAAGAGACACTAGACGACATCATTAAAGATATGCAAATTCCTTTGGATTAAGATAAGAACAACCAAAGATCTATTTTCTTTGCATTCAATAGATACTCAGGTTTTGATGCTCAACTGTAAGACGTACACATTAAATGAAATTCCTACTTGAGAAAGATACATTAAGAATTGGTCAGTACATATTGTGACTAACAATCCATCAAACCAAAAGGCCCAGGAAAGCCTCTGGTTGCAATTGCAATCCCAGTTCAAAAACTTACAAAAGTAACAGCTTTATGATGTATCAACCCATTGATTCTGAATATAAGAGCAAGGATATGCACTAGTAAATGAAATTGTTAACCCGATCTAGTCAACCATATAAAGTTGAAACTAGTCTTTGGTTGTTGAAGCATGATAATCACTATGATTGACTAATTTACACAAGCTAACATATATCTTATAAAAAAGAGTTCCTTTTAAAAACCATGACTGAAGAATGATAATCTCACTATGATTGACTAATTTACACAAACTAACATGGTAAGAAAGATTAAAAAACCAGGTCTGAATAGTTCCTTTACATGATAAATATAATATAAAAACACATACACCTTTTGTTTAATCAATTATAACTCAACTAAAGTGCAAAACTATAACATTGTTTGCCAAAATGAAGAAACTCAAAAGGGAGAAAAACTTCAAGCAAATATTCAGTCATATTTTAATATTTGACAAGCTTCAACAGAGATTCACATTCACTCTGCAAAGTAGGGATTGAAAGAAAAGTTTCACAAGTGTAGAAAAATGCATAGGGATGAGTTATAAAGATCAGTTCCTTTTTGATGCATTATTCACAAAAGTTTGGAGCAAAGTAGCCACATACAATAGGCAACCAGGTCAATCAATCACTGGCGAATAGAGCATGACCAATCGAAAACAGATAGATCAAGAAAATTCGGCTTCCTAGTACTAAGAGAAAGAATATTCATAAGAAAATAAAAACAAAAAACTAACAATTTGACTTCTTAGAGTTCTTGAAGCACAAAAGCCAATGGCATAATCAAGTCAACAAAGAAGAGGACCAACAGGTGGAGGGTGTCATTAATCAACACAAGCGCAGTGAACTTAACTCTCCAGGAGTTAACTATAGCTACAAGATGCTCCTACATGGAAGCGCAGTCGCACACAATAGATCATATAAATAGAGAAAAATGCAAAGATCTGAAGTATTCAATTGATTAGGTGACTTAATGTCCTGTAGTCACATCAAGTTTAACATCGAATATCAGCTAAGTGGACCCTGACAAAGAATAAGCAAAAAGTTGCAACAGCATAACATGACAAGAAGGATTCACTTAAAACATCATTAAAACCAAAAACTAAAGAAACAATAATTTATGAGACAAAGGACCACGAAGTGACGAAACCGACTCAGCATATGTTCGAATGTTTTATGGTGGTTGGAATGGAATAGTTATATAATGGGTATTCAATCTTAAATTGCAACTGCAACTACTGACTTGGTTTTGAGCTTGAGCTTGAGCTTGAGCTTGGGCTTGGGCTTTCATCATCAAAATCTAAACACAATCTTGGGATCAAGCATTGCTAATCCATCGCTCTTTCATGCCAGGGATCAAAACAAAAAAACCCTCTCGGAGACAGAAAAAAGAAAAAGGAAAAAAAACAGAGCAGAACATTTCGTTATCTTCACATAATTGAAGTATATACGATAACCACCATATTTGGCAACACGAAAGAAAAAGAAAGAAAGAAAGAAAGAGATATTATATTATTATAAAGGAGATAGAGAAAAAGCAGAAAGAGGAAGAAAAGAAGAAGGCGAGAAGGTAGTGAGTAAGTTGAAAGAGATAGAATAATGATGATAATAATAATAATAATGAACCAACTTTTCAGCAATAGCGGACTACTCTCCTCCGCCGTACTCGCTGTTCTGGTTCTGGTTGTGGCTGTGGTTAGGTGACAAGATTGCCTAATCCGCAGCTTGGTCCTTTCAAGTTACCTATTTAGCCCCACGATCAGAATACCTTATTGACCGGCCAAACACGAATATCTCCAGAGTCGTCCATAACCAACCGAATAGAAATACATCCATATTTGTTAGAATTCTTTTTTCTTTTCTGTTTTTTTTGGGGGGGTTATTTTTTAAAATATTTAAGATATTAAATAATTTTTGTTTTAATTCCTTAACCTGTGAGATAAGAAAACACGTTAACCAAGTTATTTTTGTATAAATGGATATCACTTGCAATAATTTAATAAAAATATATTTTTTAAGATCGTCATCACACTTCAAAATAAATAAGTTTATTTTTAACTTATTTGAAATTTTTTATTTGTAATAAGCATTTATAAAAAAATTTAATTTAATTTGAATGAACTTATTAAAATAATTTTTTAATTTTAGTAAATCATTAAAAAAAATTATATAAGCACTTATTAAAATCTTTATTCAAATGCTAATCAACTTATTTTAAATCACATTTAAAATAAGTACTTATTTAAGATATTTATATAAAAATAATTAAAATAATGTCAAATATATGAGTAATTGAGAATATATAAAATTTTTAATGAAAACGAATCAAAATTAAATTAAGAAAAATACTTAGTTGTTAATAGGTAAGAAGATGATAATTCCACGAAATTGATCGAGTGCTTGATTTGTCTTCTTCCTAATAGGATTTTTGTTCGTAGAGGCATATTGGGATATAAAATTAAATGCTTACGTTTTTAAACATTGTTATACGTCCCCATTAGTTGCACCAACAACACCCTTGAGATGTATGCTTAGAGGAAAACAACGAAAATTTAAGACCCAAATAGCGGTATATTCTTTTATCAACTGACGCATCATTTTGCTTTCTTTTTGGGTGCATACTTTTATAGTTTATGTCAATTTCTATACATTAATTTTAAGAATAATTTTTTGGTTCCAATAATTAATTATATCTGTCTTCATTTAAACTATCGTTGACTTTAGATTTTTCATTTAAATTTATCAAATATTTTTTGCCTAAACTAATCAATACAACTTAGGAAGACAAAATTATATAAAAATATATATCAAATGAACTGAATTTAAAGTTAACAAAAAATAAAATAAAATCACTGGCACTAATACTCTTGAAACAACCTATCATTATTATCATATTGTCTATAAAAAAAGAGTTCACAAAGAAATGTAAGTGACATTAATTAATTTTTTTAATACAGAAACTTATTATATCTAGATACTCATAAATTTAAGGTGAGTCTAAAAATTTATATTTACATTTAAATATAATTGGTTTCACAGATTTTATTTTATCAAATTGAAATTTATTCTGTCATGTGTCAATTTAAGATTATTATGTATATATAAATTTTTTTATTTAACATACAATAATATTGCAAGTAAGTAGAGGTACCATTAATTAAAGACGCCGCATAATTCCTCTAATTTTTTTTGGTACAGTAATTCCTCTGATTTTAGTTACAAATAAGTGTATTTTGATAACCACCGTTAATAAATTTCATAACAAACAGAAATCTTTAAAAAATATTCTTCTATTTTATCTAATAAAAGAATTTATTTCCTATTGATCTACAACAAAACATAATTTAATTACAACAAAACTTAAGAAATCCTATTTTTCTTATAAAATAATTTAGTAATTAAGAAAATAAATATAGTAATTAATAATAAGTAGATTACTATTTTTAGTAAATGAAATATTATTCATAATTGTATAACATAGGTCATATTTAATTTTGAGCAAACACTTGAATAAATATCATAGGTAGGTAGAAATTGACTAAACGGCCAAATAGAGGCCTACAACCTAATTTATTTTAGGTTTATTTTAGTTTAATTTATTTATTAAATAAGTCATATTTAAGCTTTTTAAAATATCTATTCAATTAAATAGATTAAGGACTAGGCATTTAAAAAGGTTAATTTGACCTAACGAATTGATATATTTATTTATTATATGCACATTAATTAAAAGTTTATAATTCTTCTATAAATTATTAGTTATATATTAATATAATTTATTTATTTTATGTACCATATAACAATTTTGTTAAAGATTAGATATATTTAAAATTTATGAAGTTTGAGTCCATTAGTCTATTTAAAAACCTTTATGTGCTATAAGCCTTTAAGTATGTTTTTAAACCAAGTCATACCTTAAAAAAAGTTTATGAAAGATAATAAATTTTGCTAAAATTAAAGTTTTACAAAACACATCAGTCCTATTTAAAATAAAGTCTAACATAATTTATTTTCACCATTAATCATAGATACTCTTTTAATTTAGGATAGTTAAGGAAATTATATTCTCACAGTTGACATAATTAAAATTACTTTTCTATTTTTTTTTAGCAACAAAAAGCACTAGAAATATTATAAAATGATTAACTAAATATAACTTTTGTGTAAATAACATTTACAATGCATTAAATGCTTTAAACATTTACAAATCTCATTTAAGAATACAATATTAAAAAGTAAATTTAAAACCATAATATAATAAATTTTTAATATAAACAATTACCAGTTTTGAATCTGCATCATTGACACTACAAAAAAAATGAGCATTTTATTATTAAAAGATGTTTGCGAGAAAAATTATGTTCATTTTTTTTTTGAAATATTTTTTAAAGTTTTTTTTTTTCGACAGAAGTTTCGAAGACAAAATTTGTTAAAAAATGTCCCTCAAGTCAATCTATTTTGGAGAAGGTATTTTAATGGGCTTTTCATGGAGTATTCTGTTGTCATATTTGTTTACGTCTTATTGTGACACAAATTAAAACAAAAACAAAAAAACAAAAAAATTGTATTTTATTATTGATTTTTAGCTTAATATTATATAACTAAAGTTCACGGTCAGAGTCTATCATAAAAAATTAACTTATTTGGGAGAAAACCTTCATATCTTATGTACCACATTCATACGACTTAAACTCATAAAAAAAAATTATGTCAAAAGACTAACTTACCAAGAAGAAAAAATTTATGTCTTAAGTGCTTAATTTTTTTACTCAAAATGACTAGACTGTCGAAATTATAAGCAGTATTAAAAAAAATTCTATTTTATTTCGATTTTTAAAATTCAACTGATAGACAAAGAGAATCACTAATGCTCAGTCAAATGTGAAATTCGAGATTAATAGACATCAACGTCAATAGATGTATATAAATATATAGATAAATATGTATATAAAAATTAAAATTCATGTGACTTTTCTTTTGATATTCATATTGCTATTTTTTTAAAAAAAAATCATTCTATCCCGAAGATTATGTATCAAAATCGTACATAATCTTCAAAGTGAGTTGAAAAAAAAAAAAACAATAACCAAATAAAAAAGCCTCCACGTTTCCTCAAATAATAAATCAACGTACCACATCTCCCGGCCAGAGACTCAGACTCGACCTTCTTTTCATCGGCAGTTGTCTCACTCTCAGTGGATGGCTGTTTCAAGTAAGCTAGTATTTTATCATTATGTGGCTCTACACTAAAGTTTGTAGTTAACCTCAATTCCTGAAAGGCTAGTTAAGGGCCCATAATGGACTTCTTATGTGCCTGGTGGACGTGTTTGCGGACCAAGAAAGCCCACCTATGTAAGGCTTCCCATTCTCAAATATCAATACCTTTCTATGTTGTCAATTCAGACCAAAATGGGTTATGGATATGAGATGTTTGACGCTCGAGTACCTCAGCATATGAAGGGTAATGCTGTGTATGAGGTGTTCGAGCACTACCTCACTGTCACAGCATTCCCCTAAAAAAAACTAATAGTATCAGGAACAGCACAATTTCTATTAGAGTATGGCATGCTGCACAAATATCTGTGTTTATTAAAGACTTTTATCCGGCCAATGAGCTAATATAGCTCACATGACACAGGGCATGATAAATTTGATGTCATGAGTTCATCTCATTTCCCTTCTCAACTTTCTAAGTCTATAGACTATATACAACCTCACTTAAAAAAAACAAAAAACCTTCATCCAACTTTTCGTTCCCATCCCATTGTACTGAATAAACAATCAAACAAGAAACCACTTTACGTACCATACCTTGCATAGCTTCTAATCGACGCATTTTTTAAGTGAGAGAATCGTTGGACATGTGTTAAGTGTTTACATCCAAATCAACTTTTGTGGAGCTTCCTCACTCCGCTATTCAATCAAATCATCCACTCACATAACAACGGCACAAATCCGATGCCCTCGGCGCAAGCTTCACTCAGAGAATCAAACTCTTAATTGTGGGAAATTTCATAGATGCGATGACCACCATCGAGGGTCTTGTGATTTATAATCAATAATTCATCAGTTATCGGGTGGGATTCACTGACTTAGTCTTCTACTAATTTTTATTAAGATATGAATTTAACCAATTAAATTGTTTAATTATGTCATATTTATTTTAATAATTATGCACATTAAATTTTAAATAAATTGAATACTTATATATATCTAATATATTACTAAACATTTTATTTATAATTTAAAATTATATTATACATTAAAATAATGAGTGTAATGAAGTATCAAATAATTTTAAAAGAATATAATTTTGATCTAATGTTAGTGTAAAAAAAATTTATACTGTCATCGAATAATATTTTAACACATTATTAAAGAGTTATATTTCTTAGATAGTTACTATGATAGTCAAACTTTTTTAATGATGTGACAATATATAATTAAATGATAGTATAAATTTTTTTTAAATATTGATAATAAATTAAAATTAAACTCATTTTTAAAATATATGAAATTTTATGAATTTATCTATTTTATAATTTCTTTTAATTTAACGATGAAATTAATTAAATTTATATCATACAAAAAATTATAAAACAAAATAAGTGTGTTAAAACTTTTCTCCTTATCCTAAAATAAGATGATATTCACTCTCAATTATCATATCCAATTATCTCATATATTGTGGCCCATGCCCATATATACATTGCTAGGAGTGTTTGTGGGTTGGGTTGGGTTGGTTTAGGTTTTAGAAGAAAAATGTCCAAACCGATCAACTTTGATTGAGTTAGTTTGGTTCAATTTTTTTAAAAAAAATTCAAGCAACCCAAACCAAACAACTCGATTAAGGTTGGGTTGGGTTAGGTTGGTTTAGTTCGAGTTATCGAGTTATCTAATCATTTTTTCTCTTACAGCAAAATAACAAATTTACTATTGTTAAATACTTTAAACTCAATTAGACAATTACATATGAATTTTAAGTATACAATCCTTCTAGTACAATGCAAGTATTAAGATAAAAGTAAAACCAAGTTTGAAAAGAAAATTTTTAACACTTCAAAATCATCATAAGTTTAATTTATAATATATATATAACATTAAATGTATCTTGCTTCACAAAAAATGTTATATATATATTACTTCATAAAAAATGTTTTAAGTTGTAGTGTTTTATGACGCATATAAATAAATTAATCATTAAAATATTATTATCCTAATTTGTAACTAAAATAAAATAAAAATAATTAAATGATTGAGGCTTAAAAATAAAAATTAAAGATATATCATTATATCTTAACTTTTTAAATAAATAAAAAGTCAAATAACAAGAATATAATGTCTAAAATTCTATTACTGTTCAAGTCATTTCACCATGTCATTAGGTCATCAAGTTATAAAATACAAAATTTATAAACTAAATTAATTTTAATCGATTTTAATTGAATTATACCCAATCACTCCATCCGTTAATTTTTTTAATCAATTTGAATTAATTTCTCGAGTTGATGAGTTCAACTCGAACCAATCAAAATCAGTACTTCCTGAGCTTTTATGAAATCAGGTTTAAATCATTTGGCACTCATCAGTTCTTAGTTAAGACCAATCACATCTAAGCAACAGGGCACATTCATTAGTGAAAGTACTTTACTGCATAGCTTATGAAAACATAAAGAATTAAAGGCACCGATTGATGAAAATGGTGAAGTGAGAACCAAATCAGTTCTAAGGCCTGTTTCACATGGGGCTACAGAAATTAAGAAATGAAAATGTAAGAAATATATATATTAACGTGGATGTTATTATAGTATTCTAATAAGTTTAATATTTAGGATGAGTGATTAATTATTTATTAATTGTTAATTTTATAATAAATATTTAAAAATATATTAAATAAAAATAATAAAAAAAATTTTTAACAACTTATGATAAATACTGATACTTCAAAAAAAAAAAAATACCGATCTAATGTCCAATCAACGTATACCTTTTTAATATGAGTATCAAGTATCAACTTGAGCTGTGTGTTCTACGTTTTTTGCTTTTCCAATGCCACGTAGCGTTTGAGTCAGAGAAGTAGAATATTATTGCTTTGCAGAAAAGCTTCTTCAAATGCTCTAGGGAAGTGTGCGTGCGTTGAAGACAAATTTATCCAAACAAACTGTAAATGAACACCCAACATTAATGATATTAAATAAGATAAAAATGGAAGGAGAAAGTATTCTAGCAAAGGAAATCAAACCATTTCCCAAACTCACTTTTTCTTTAATTTCCTTATTTTTAACAAGATCTGTAAATAAGAACTGAGAAATTTTTTACCACTATTTCTTCGTTTCTTACCAAATAGGTTCAGTTCTCTCTTTTCTTGTCAAGAAAGAAAAATGATATTTGCAAATCTTTTTTTACATTATTTTTATATTTTACTAATAATAAATAAATTTTTAACTAATATAATATAGACTAAAATTTTATTTTGGTCTCTCACATTTAATTTAATTATTAATTTCATTTTTGACATTTTAATTTTTTTAATTTAGTCTTTTACATTTATAAATTTACATCAATTTTGTCTATCTGTCTGTGTATTTGTTATTCAATAAATGAAAATGATGATGTGTTACCATTAAAGGTAACGTGACATCCTTATTTTGCAAGCATGACGCTAAGTTAGTAGTTGACTGAATTCTTTAAAAAAAAACGACTTTATTAGTTGGCATTTAACTCTTCATGAATGAAAATGACATCGTTTTTTTTAATGAAATATCTAGTTAGTTACTAACTCAATGTCACGCTAGTAAAATAAGGATGTCACATTACCTTTAACGATGACACATCATCATTTTCATTCAGTAAATAACAGAGACATAGATGGAGAGACAAAATTGAATTGAGTTTATATTTATAAGGGACTAAATTGAAAAAATTAAAATGTTAATGACAAAATTGATAATTGAATCAAATGTGAGGGACCAAAATAGGATTTTAGTCTATAATATATTATTTGATTAATATATTTTAGTAATGAATTTTTTACAAACTTTGTTAACAATGGATAAATTCTTGATTAATTCAGTATATTGTTTGGTTAATAAATTATCAGTTTGTAAGTGATTGATTATCAAAATTTATTAACCACATGATATATTGTATTAACCAAAAATTTATTCATCATTAATAAAATTAAAAATAATATAAATATTTAGTGTACAAATATCATTATATGAGAAATAAATAAAGACAAGAGCCAAAATGGCTTATAATATGCTTCCCTTTGTCTTTATAAAAGCAAAGCACTTTATACATGGTAGAGACAACTGGTGCCTTCTTCGCTGCATGAAGAGCCATGCGTCCAAACTTCGATTCCCCCGTGCGCCATTGCTGAACACGTTGTGCTAGCCAACAACAGTAACAAACTAAGCTGACGCAAATATGGTTGAAAAATCTATCCAAGATCCAAATCCAAACATACATACGTTCTGGTTTTTATATATCCATATTATGACATTGTACACTGTGACTCCGAAAGTCCCTTGATCTCTACCTTCTGTAACACATGCACTGAAGTGCAAAAACAAGTCTTCAAAAAAAACATCCAACATTTATATATAATTGCTGGTTTTAGAGAAAAAAAAAATTAAAAAGGAGAAGATTAACACATTGTACTTTATTACACTTAATTAGATACACACTTCATATATCCACATCGCAAGCTGGAGCTCTGAGCAGAGGAACCTGACCCACAGAACCTTTCTTCAAACCCATCAATAGGTCGCACTTCACATAGATCCCATAATGCGCAGTTCTTATGGACCCAGTCTTCCACCTCAACCTGCCCAGAAAGACCAGTTTCAGATCCACCACCCCATAAGTCTCGTCCGTCACCAACCCATTTGACACCTCCACCGACACCGGCACCGGCGAGCCTCCAATCACCGGAGACAATGACACCGTGCTGTGCTTTTCTTGGTAGAGTGGCGGCAGCATAACATGCGGTGTGATGGCTTGGTTTCTGTAGGACACGAAGGCAGAGAGCCTGTCATAGTAAATAGAGACACGCTTGTTTGGGTTCCTGATGAGGATGGTGAACTGCATGGTGGTGGACATGAGTGGTGGGGAGGTCGCGTTGAGACCGTAGATGGCGGCATCGACCACCGTGAACCGGGGTTTGTATGGATGGTACACAAGCCAGAGGACTAGGATTATGAAGCCAGCTAAAAGGAGGAAGATGGAGATACATATGCAGTGTTCACGTTTGGGAGCATTGGGTCTGTAGCGAGAAGCCATACCTTTGTCCATGTGCATTTGTTGGTTCACTTTGGGAGGGGAGTGGGGATGTTCGTGTTGGATTGGGACTCCTGGATGCTGCTCATCTGCCATGGGATGAGACGTTGATATCTAGTTAAAGGGGCTATGTGTCTGTGTATAAATATGACTTTCGACAGAGACAAGGAAAAAGAGAGGGGGTTGGTGGGGTTGTGGCTATAGTGAACAAGACCAAAAGTGAAGGAAAATATATAGGACTCTGATGGACCAAGGAAAGTTCGAATTGGGTCACTTGGAATTCAAGTATAGAGGGATTCTTTGGATAGACTTAATTTACAAGTGGCGGAGAGAAACCAATAAACAATTAACACATAATTAATATTTTATGTTAAATAATTACATAAATTTTTGTACAAACAATTATTTATATTTAAAATGATGATGTGTTAATTATTTATTAGCTTAATCTATATAACTTAAGTAAATTAAGTTTATACAAAAATTTCTGGTACAATACAAGCCATTGTTTCTCATTTTAATATAGATCAATGAATTTTGCAGCCTTTATTAATTTAGCTATTTTTTTTCTTCATTTTTATGGTAAAAATATTATCGGATTAATTTTGTGTCAATTGAAACTAGATTTTTTTTTAACGACTTTAAAGATGCACTCTCTATATCAACTTAGTGCATTTGAGAGAATCAATTAATTTCTTTATGTGTTTACCCAAATTTCATACTTTAAGACTATGTGTTCTACTTTTTCAATTTTGTGACTTATTTTTTTTATTTTTCTTTATTTAAACTTTTTTCTTTCTTTCTTCTACTAACACGAGAAAAAGAATACAATAAATTAATAATGAAAATAACAACAATAGATAAACCAGAAATAAGTTGCATTTAAGAAGCAACCTAACCTAAATGTGGATATATTATGCAAGGAGGATATTTGCACCTGGTGGATATATTAGTCACATTTTTATTTTGATTTAATTTTAGTGTAAAGTTTCGTTACACTATCATTTAATCATATTTAATCACATAATAAAAAAAGTTTGACATTTTAAGTAGTTGTTATTATAGTCAAAGTCATTTTAATAATGTAATAAGATATAATTAGATGATAGTGTAAATTCTTTTTTTACACTGATGGTGGTGGATCAAAATTAAATCCATTAATTATCCCTAAAAGGAGAAATTCTTATGTATTATGAGATTACTACACTAATCCAATAAACACTCGTACATGACATATAACAAAGATGTTAAATTAATCTGTAAGTATTATTTGAAACTTTTTAATTAGATTATTATATTTTAAAAGTTTATAATTGAGTCCTTATAATTTTAAAAATTTATAATTAAATATCTATCACTAGAGACTTATAACGTTACTTTAATTGTAAGTTAGATTCAAAGACTTAATTACAAATTTTTAAAACTATTTAGACTCAATTACAAACTTCTTAAGTTTTTTTAATTTCAAAATTTTCTAAAAGTCTTTAAATTTATGTTACCGTTAACAATTTTTAAAAATACTATAATAACATAAACTTAATTAGAATTTTTTTAAATTATAGAGACTCAATTATTTAAAATATAAAAATCTAATTAAAAATCTTTAAATAATATAACGACTTAGAAATTATTTTAACCGAACATAAATATATGCTATGAGATAAAATCTACACGCAGAGTATCTAAGCATCTTTTCAAAAGATGAATCTATTTCTAATTCATTTATAAGAAGTACTAAAAATTCTCTGTTTAATTGAGTCTAGTGCCTCATTTAATTTCTTCACAGGTAAGCATAACTATTAGCTTTCAAGCTGCTTAGGTGTCACTCGATCCAACAGTCCAATTAAATTCAAGCCCCATAAAACTCACTTGTGGAGCCACCAGTTCCCTGTTTGCTTATGCTGGTCCTTTATTTTCTAGTTTAAAAGTTACCAATCTTAATTGTTTACAATTAATTAAAAATAAAATAAAATTGATTTTATTTGATTTAATTTAAATCCATTTGAATTAAAAATTAAATTATATATTTAAAATTCATTATAAAAAATGAGGTTTAAATTGTTTTTTATGTATGAAACATATTAAAACAATTAATTTGATTTGATTTTATTATCTTTACTCTTATACTATTATAAATTAGAAAATTAATAAGATTAAAAAAATTAAATTTAAAATCAAATTAAATTCTTATAAATCTTTTTATATTTGATAGGATTTATAAATTTAAGTAACTAAAATTTATGAAATTTTAAAATCAAATAATTTTTATTTTTAAAATTTTAAACATAATATTTAATTTTCAAATCAAATTAAGTCTTACTTTTTTATATTTAAATCACACTCGAAAAGAGAAAAAGACACGAATGAAGGATTAGACTTTGAGCCGCTTCACTGAAGTATAGATAAGCTTAGACTTGGTAAATGAACAGTTTCTGCATGCAATGTAAGGAGAGATTCTTAAACATTACGAGATTACTACACAATTTTATTAAAAATGTAACGTATGACATCGTATTATTATATATGTCTCTAGTTAAAATTAAAATATGTTTTTTTAAAAAGATTAAATCAAATATCTCAGTTAAATAATTATAAGATTAACACTTTTATAGTGTATTTGAAATGTAAAAAAATGAAATATAATTTTATTTGTAAATCAAATCTTGTATTAGTGAAGTAATAGTGGAATTGAATTTAAAATAAAATTGTAATAGATAGTTACAATAATTTTGTTTCATCTAATCTATTCATATTTTATTATATAAAACACAGTCTATGCAAGTAGGGTCAATGCCATGTATTACTTATACATGAGTTTTTCTCTTTTTAAATTTTTACTTATTTCATATAGCCTTATTTTCCATGTATCTAAAATTTATTTTAAAAATTTAAAATTCAATTCAAATTTTAATTATATTTGATTTGATTTTATTTTATTTAAGTGATAATTTTAATTACTCTAACTTTTTAAATTGGTATTAATATAAATATCAATTATGTATTTACCTATTAATAAATGTGATCAATAAGGTTCATATATCATAGCATATTCAAGTTTTAATTATATTTGATTTTATTTTATTTAAGTGATAATTTTAATTACTTTAATTTTTCAAATTTATACTAATCTAAATATAAATTACTTATTTACTAAATGTGATCAATGAAAATCATATATCATAGCATATTCAAATTGTTATCATATTTTAAATTAATTAAATATTAATTATACTTATTTACATATTATAATGAATAAATATTCAAATAAAAATTTAATGTATAATATTTTTAACCTTAATCAAATACTTCAAGTTTTATATTTTTGTAGTTATTATTATTTTTACATCTTGCTAAACACTAGATATATTGAATGTTTCATGATATATTTAATTTTTATGAAGTGTTTTTATTTTTTTTGAGATAATTAAATTAGAAAGTGATTAAGCTATTATTCTTGAATAAATTAGATGAAAAATTTATTATAAAAAATATCAAAATAAACAACACATTATAATTCAAAAAATATGTACATATTTAATGTAACAAATTTGTGCATTGCAAGAGTAATAAAACTAATTTTATTAAAAATGTGACATATGACATCATATTATTATATATGTCGATGAATTAAAATTAATTTTTTTAAAAAATATTAAATCAAATATCATAGTTAAATAATTAATAAGTGTAATAATTTTATAGTGTTGAAATGTAAAAAACATGAGATATAATTTTATTTTGTAAATCAAATATTGTATTTAGAATGTTAAAAAATAAAAAATAATTTAATTTTAAAATCTCATGAATTTTAATTATTTAAATTTACAAATTTTATTAAATAATCTCTCATGAATTTTACAAATTTTACAGCAGAAAGAGATAATCTCTTCAAAGAGGATACCATGTTGAAATTATATGGTTTTAGGTAGGGAAGGAGTAAAAGAGAGAAGAAAGACTAATGAATAATATGAGAT
Source organism: Styphnolobium japonicum (assembly GCA_023212625.1). Classification (NCBI taxonomy): domain Eukaryota; kingdom Viridiplantae; phylum Streptophyta; class Magnoliopsida; order Fabales; family Fabaceae; genus Styphnolobium; species Styphnolobium japonicum. Next base: position 2,137,756 of record JALBWW010000007.1, on the reverse strand, counting down.
TGAATTGATTTGATGTATTGTAAAATAGAAAGCACTAACCCCTATTTATACTAATAATTAGGTTAAGTACTAGTGTAGTACTACTAGTACAAGCCCAAGCCCATTAAGACAATAAGACTCCTAACCCTAATTAAAAAAGGAAACAAATCAAGAAATATAATGAAATTATGAAATAACTCCTAAGATTATTTCCTCAATTAGATGACTAATTGATTTTCACAATATATTATAAAGATCTTCTAAAGATATCCTAAGATATTCTAAAGATATACTAAAATACCCTGAATATATTCTGAGATATTTGAAAATAATATGATTTAATTTTAGTTTTAATTATTTAAATTAATTATTTTATCCTTATTAACTTTTTAATTTTACAATAATATAAAAATAAAAAAATAAAAAAATCAAATAATCAAATCAAATCAAATCAAATTAATTTATTTTTAAACAAGTTCTAAACATAGAAAATAATTTCTATATCAATTTAAATTTAATTTTTATAGTAAATTTAAATATAAAACTTAATTTTTTAATCTAATTAAATCAATTATATTTTTAATTAATTTCAAATACAACTGAAATATATTAAAATTTCTCTAATGTGAGAGATGTGCTTATTAGTGCTTATGTGTCCTTAGGCTTGGCAATGTGATAGATTTTTGTTCAACCCAAACTTGCCCCCCGCACATCTTAAAAGAATATTCAACTCGCCTCTACATGTCTTGTAAATTTTATAAATGAAAACTCATATTCTACTTCTTAAAAGATAATAGAACTAGACCTCTATTTACATCCTACCTGCATATTATATAATACATAATATAATATAAATTATTAAAAAAATTACTCATTATATAAAAAATCTCAAAATATATCAAATATGATAGACACTCTTTGTAAAATAATAAAAGTGTAAATAAAATAAGAGTGAATAAATCTTAAACTGGGAGTTGCTATGATACCCTGATGAGTTTAGTACTCAGGGTGAGTTATCAATCATTTATTGACTGTCAGTTTCACAATAAATGCTTAAAAGTCTATTAAATATAAATAAAAACTAATAAATGTTAGACAACTCACCCTAAGTATCGGTACCTTAAAAAAAAAAAATAAATACCAAAGTAATATCCTCTTAAACTTGATCCCTCTCCACAATACACTTTAAACCCGCCTTTCCACCCATATGCGGCAAGTTTTAAACCTGTCCATTGCAGATTATGACAAATTAAGTACCACAGGTAATTTCAAATTGCCATGTCCTCACTTCAATATTACATATGTTTGGACCGTGCCTCGTCAGATCCAACAGTCCTCAACATGCTGTCTCTCACAACTGGTAAGCACACGTCACATGCAATTTTTACACGTCATAAATCATAAATGCACCCTATTGATGCTTTCCCTGGGAAAGTCAAATGGGACCGTGACAGCATTATACTTATATTCAGATAGAACTGCCTTGCAAGTCACAAGAAGACTTCAGAAGCCATTAGCTCCTTACTGGTGCCTGCAACGATCTACTAGTATTCAACACTGACTTCTACATATCGAGCCAAAAAAACACCAGTGTCAATCACATCCCCAATAGATGGGACAAATATGTGAAGTGAGTTTACAAGGATGCTCAAAAGATAGAATGCAAAGAAAGATCGCTCGTTAATTCACAAAACCAGAGGTGCTTGACGATATATTTTCAACCTATTCAGACAGCAACTTACCGTCTATATAATTACAGCCCCATATTAAGTATTCAACCATAATACATATACACGAGGTAAAATCAGAACTTTATAGCGATCCCACTAAATAACTACAATTCTAAATTTATAAGTGACAGTCAAAATAACAAGCCAGAAGAAAACACTAGGAATGCTAGAAACACTACCCTTCCTCTTGCCTAATGCTTCAAGAAACGCAGATTCCACCAGACACGCTAGACCCTACAGCTAATCCTTGTTGACGCAAATCAGCGTTGAAGTTAGACTGTAATGCAATACTGCAGGTAATTCAAAAAAGATCAAATTTCAGGAACCACCACCAGCATCAGCGACTGGACGATCCTTCTGTACTTGGCGTACAAACTGCCCTTTTACCCGAGGGCGCTGCTCTGCCAGTCTTTTCCGGCTTTGATATCGAACCTGTGCAAGAAACTTGAGCAATAAGCATTTGAAAGATCTCCGAAAGTATCAGTCCAAGTAACTTGGACAAGAATGTCATCAGATTCTAGATGGTGAGATCTTCGGTGAAACATGCTATAGGAGTTTTCAAACTAACTAAAATCGTAGATAACATCAATCATAAATTAACATAAGTTCAAATAACAAAGTACGGTAATTTCAGGAATACATGGCTGCAAGTATTTGCATCCGGCCCCGTATATATAGGATACATTTACCATAAATATTTTTAGAGTAGCTCCTTTTAGGAACAGTATTAGCACCAGTTGTAGTACCTTTTTCTCATAGCATCTGTCTTTCCGCTTCAGTCGAAACTTTGTTAGAGCTGCTTCTCTTTGACTGGAGCGATGAGAATCTGTCCCTCTAAATCCATCATAATTTTGGCAACCACTATCATTAACACTTTCAGGGTTGTTCTTGCCTACCACAGTTGAAGTAGCATTTCCATCACTTCCGCTGCCTATGCTTCCATATGCACTACTATTAATATGACTTGCGGCATCATGGCATAAACTATTACCAGCACTCTGACCAGCAGCAGGAGAATCATGCCTTGCATGATCCAAATTCCTTTTATCATGTACATTTTGATCAAGAGAAGTGTAGGTGGCATCATCAGACCAGTGATGATGTTGTTCTGTGTTGCGACTTTCAGGATTGGACTGGGAGGAGATACTTGTGGGAAAGGGAGAACTCTCTTTTTGGCAGACTGGTTTCGGAGTCCATACGGAATGAACACCAGATTGTGTATAGAACACAGACGGGAAAAAATTACCATGTTCCCTAGACTTATGATCAGAAGTATCCCCAGTAGCAGGGAAGAGTACACATTGACTGTTAGGTAACTTTGGTCCAACTTGTCCAGACTGACCAATGACCAGAGTGGTCATATTCTCCTGATTTTGATTTGTGCCACCATACTGACAAGAAGTATCAACAGTAATTCCAGATAATTTATGTGATTCTTGAGAATCCCAATCGGTGTCGTTTACTTTAGCAGTAGTAATTGACGATGTTGGGAAAAAAGGCTGCAATAACTTATTACCACTATACCTGCAGATAGGAGTTGTCACACGTCATCAGAATTTTTTTCGGACTCACAGAATCATTGCATGTTGATTTTCGAATAAGACAATAGGAAAAATGCTTTTGAATGAAGGAAGGGAAGAAAGCTTGAACAGAGCCATTTTATCGTTGGGCAATGAGAGTGCAGAAATGTGAACTTCACAAAAAAAGAAAAAAAGAAAAAAAAGAAAAACCAAACATGTACAGTTTTACATAAAGATGATTTGATCTATAAATTGCAGAACTTAAAAGGAAACAATCCCCATTGGTTATTAACAGAATCTCTTCGAAGTATTCCTCCAATTGCTGATGACTGAGCATACAATACACCCATGTATATGATGTCTCTAGAAGAATATTTACCATCATTTGGGTCTTTCCATACACTCTCAATCCAGGCTCTCAAAATTATGTTTTAGTCGTTAGTCCTCGTTTGAGTTTATATATATATATATATATATATATATATATATATATATATATATATAGGGAGGGATCAACTTACACCGGTGTAAGATTTGAACACCGGTGTAAGACTTGATCACTCTTACACCACTTAATAACTTTTTATTGAATAACTTTCTTATAAAATCCACCGTTAGATTGAAAGTTTCTATCATGTAGATCATACCTATAAAATTTTACATTAATCCGAAATTATTTTGTGACTCATTGATATACATCAAAATAAACGTAAATATAAACTATTTAAATATATGAAAATATGAACTATTTGATTATATTCTTATTGATATTCAATTTTTTCAAAATTTGACACAAATGATCTATATGATAGAAACTTTCAATCTAACGGTAGATTTTGTAAGAAAATTATTTAATACAAAGTTATTGAGTGGTGTAAGAGTAATTAAGTCTTACACCGGTGTAAATTGATCCCTCCCCTATATATATATATATTTTAACATGTTTAAATAATATATTTTTTTTTTAAAAAATAAAAATACTAAAAAAACTCAAAAGGTTTTTTTTTTAAACTAGATTTTTAAATTTTTGAAAAAAGATTTTTTCCAGTAAATGAAAAAGCTGTTTAGAGATACTATTTTAAAAAATTAATATTCAAATTAATCCTCTAAAGATTTGAAGATATCAAATCCTTCAATAATTTTTTACATCAAAATATTATTTTATTGTTATTTTTTACATTAAATTAGTCATCAAAAATCATTTTTGATATCAAATTAATCTCTAAAAAAAAGATCAAAAAGGATTAATTTAATATAAAAAATAATTAAAAAACCAAACTAATTTCTATATCTTTAAAGAACCAAATTAAATATTTACTTTTAAAGATAATATTCCTTATCCTTCATATTTTTAAACCCTACAAAAAGGACTAACTTGATATAAAAAATAATTTAAGGACCAAACTGATGTCTCATGTATCTTTAAAGGGCTAAATTAGATATACTCTTTTAAAAATAACATTTCCTATTCTTCATATTTTAAAACCTTACCAATACCCTATTTTCTTATAAGTCTTTATTTCTTCTTTGCTGCTGTAACGCACCTCACCTTATTATCTTTTCCCTTTTCCTTTTGTCAGCTTGTGAAGGCATAGGATGATTGAGATACTAAAATACTTTTAACAATGTGTGTGAAAGAAATACAAGCTGATATTAAGCCCCACAAGCATGTTAATTAGCAAAGAAGGATGCAGGTATCTAAAAAAATATATATTAGAGAAGTCTACACTCCCATACGTGTATAAACAACTAAGAAATAAATAAAACAATATAAAATCTATCTTCCAATTATGAGCTAAGCTTGTAAGAAATAAGACTGATTTTACCATTAAAAAGTACTTTTATAATTTTACATCCACACAACAATAAAATTAAAAAAGTATTTTTTCTTTGCTAATAAAAAAATAATTTTTAAATATTACATCCAAATATAAAATAACGTTTACTTTAAAAAAAGATCATTTTAAAAAAAGATAATAAGAAACTTTTTTTAAAAGCTCAGACAAGTTCTCAGTATGCTTTTACCACCACCGTTAGTTCTACATGTAGAACAGAACAAACAAGACTCAGAAAGGAAAGAGAAGAAAGCACAGGTAAAAATTAAAATTACAAAAAGCCACGAAAAACTTCATTTTTGCTGATCAAAATTTGTTTCTTCAATTGATAACACAAAAAAATGTATGGTATCTGTCTTTGGTATTTTGAATTTGATATCAGTTAAGAACTCAAAACGTCACAAGAAAATAGTGAACTTACCAAGAAAAGGCAGAAGCATTTGAATGGTTCAATCTTTGCCTTTCCTCAGTAGCTTGTTTACATGAGCTGCCAGGAAAATCTCTTCTTAAAGAAAGTTCCAATTGTGTATCAAAATCAAACTTGGTTGTGTTATCACCATTGAGACTACAGTTTTCATCAGTGTTCTTTGGAAGATCCTCAAATGTGGCAATCAAGTTAATAGCTCCTCTAGAAGGTCCTAACAGTTCATCACCGCATCCATGAATCTCTCTATTAATATTAGGATTGGCTCTGCTTAACTCGGCTCTTAAAACTTCATCTTGATGGTTTTCTGTTTCAGCACAACCATGGTCTAGTCCTAGCCTTAAATCAGTTGATTTAAAAGTTTTGTTGCACCTTGCAGCCTCTGATACAAATGCAATTGATTTCTCTGCAGTAAATATTTTTGTGAGATGCCACAATTGTCACTAAGTAACAAAACAAGGATAACGAATTCTAACCAAAGTAGAAAATAAGAGAAGTTACATACCTCCAGATTCATCATTATGCTTAGCTGATTCCCTATCAACTTTGGTAGACTCTTCATGCTTCACTGTGTCAATGTTGTTCAAATTCGAAGAACTTTTCAGCTGGGACGTACCCTGCATATTTTCCATGTATGTACTCTCAACTTCCAAAAATAGCGATGTACAAGTGCTCTGCACAAGAGTTGACAAAAAATATAGTTTTTTTATGTGAAATTTCACGAAGCCAACCTAATCTAGAATGAAAATAGCTAAAAGTGTAGATAGAATTTAAGAAATCAAATTAACTGAATTAAAAGTTAATTGCTTCACACCCAACACACCAAAATCTGAGAAATTGACATATCTAAGAATCATATTACAAGGTTATTTTAGTAAAATGGGGAGGGGAAGAACTTACTTGAGCCTCGCTCACTTTGTCGCTGCATTCATTATTTTTCTGTGTGGAAGCCACAAAATCACTAACTTGATTGCTTGCAGCATTGTTTTCTGAGGCAGCTTCAAGCTTTTTCTGTGGAAATGTTGAATTTTGAGGAGGCCCGCAAAACTGTATAAATAATATACAAGTGAGAAAAAAAAAGATAAGTAAATATATGCCACATTAGTAAGCCACACTAAAAGAAGAAAAAAATATGAAAAAATTGCTAAAAAAGACTGAAAATATGACATACAGCATGCCTTCTCCATACATGCTGCCACAAGTTGCTTAGCTCATTCCTCCGAACAGGTTTTATAAGAAAATCAGCTGCACCTTTTAACATGCATTTCAACACCATGCTAACTGAATCGTGAGAAGACATCACTGCTCACCCATGAGAATAAACCTAAGCCCATTAGCCATATCTATCTAATATCAAGATTAATAATTAAGAACACACAGTAATTAATCAACATACTTATGACAGGAATGTTTTTGCAAATGTCATGCTCCATGATTAAAGTAAGAAGAGCAAATCCAGATATTGCTGGCAAATCCACTTCTGTTAATATGAGATCTATGTCAGGCGCTTTCCTCTTCAACGTCTCCCATGCCTTTAATCCATCAGGAACCACAGAAACTGCATGGAAAAAAATTACCATTAAGAAGTTTGAAAGCATCATATACTTAAGGTAAATGTACACCTGCCTGAAGGAACTAACTTTAACAGTGCCCTCCAACCAAATATACCATAAAAAAGCCATGAAACCAATTCTCAGACTGAAATTGGATCAGCAAAAATTCTTAGCATAATATTCTAGCATTCTGTTGCAACCAAATATACCAACGAAAATGATAGATAGCCAGAATTTTTTTTGCCAGAATTTTTGACAGAATGAGTTTACTTATTTATTGGCTCTTAGATGGATAAGTGGTCCTTAACCACTTTATCTTATTCAATAACTAGCCTTAAATCTGTGCTGGAACATGTCAGTTGTGACTAATTTTTTCTGGTTGTGTAACATTACTCGTATACCAAATCACTACATATAGATTATAGAGCACAACGTCACAAAAACTTTCCTCGTAGTATCTCCCAAAACTTTCAATATTGGGTCAACAAAACTTAAAAGGCATTCATATGATGCGAATAAATATACTTCCTAGAAAGGAAAGGGGGAAAATTAAAAGGATTGGAACGTGTTATTAAAATTACTTTTTATCCAAAATAAATAAATAATAAAATTGTAGTTTAAATAATTAGGTTAATAGTGTCTTGCTAAGATTAAAACATTGTGAAAATAGTTATGAGTAAACCTAAGTATAAAAAATAGAGATTCTAAAAAATAAAGACAAAGTCACACGAGAAGACTCATTTTCCATATACTAAATAAAAACTGGCAAAAGGATATTATTACGTCAATTTCTATAAAAATCTATGGTACATTGACCTACTTCACTGATGAGAAAATCAAACACGTGCAAAATAAAATTGAAGCATCGGCATGGTTTTGATTTGAATGATCTTGCCATCCCTATAATGTAAATTCTAGATCCAAAATAGCACAAGGCTCATTTAGCACGAAATCAATGAAAAAACTCAAAACATTTTTCGCAGTTAACAATTCTTTTTTTTTCTTTTGGGGGGGGGGGGGGGGGCATTCATACTAAAGAATTGAGAGACCAGAGAAACCAACAGAACCAAAATAAAAATAAAAACGCAACAACATAAATAGGAAAATTGAAGGAAAGGTTTTTAAGAAAAAATAAAAAAAAACCTTGGTAAGTGCATTTGCGGAGAAGGGCAGAGATAATATGGCGAGTAGAATGATCAGGTTCGACAAGCAGCACTCTGAGTACCATTCTACCAAAAAAAAAACCTAATTGGTCACAATGATATTCAGAGAGAAGAAGAAGAAGAAGGGGAAAGATGCAAAATGCAGGTACCTCAATCCTTAAGCACCCAAAATACCTAAACTATCTTTGACTTTAACATGCTTTCGCTTACAGCCGTGAAAATCGCTCAAAATATCTTCCCATCTAATCTAAATCTCTCTCCTCTCTCACTCGAGGATGACGTGGCGGAATTTCAGCCATTGTTTTTTCTTTTTAATATTTTGAGATGATCTTCCGCGATGCCTGGGGTCCACCCAACAGACACGTGCTGCCGTAGCGTGCTTCTCGTTCTCTTGGAGCCAGATATTTTTCCTCACGATATCTTGTGGTGGGTAGACTGACACGTGGACACATCGAATTGCGTCTTTCAGATTTTGTGTGCGCCACTGCATCTTCTTCTTAATTCTTTTATTATTATTATTATTATTATTATTTATTATTACTCTTTCTTTCATTTACATTTGTGTTTTGTTTTATTGAGCTTGACAATTGAATTGAGAGCCATTTTTCTGTTAGTTTAATTTAAATTATTATTAGTGTAAAATATTTATATGTTTGCAATAACTCTAACGAGAAAGTGGGCATGCGAATTAATTCGGACGTGCTTGCATGTTCGTCATGTGAGTCTGTTGCATTGGAATGGAGACGGAGTAGGAAAGGGAACCCTTGAGTCAGGCTTGATGCCAAATAAACCTTACTCATTGGACAGTGACTGGGGATCCTTATCCAAGAGCAACTGAGCAAGGGATTAACTACATATGGAGCTTCTCTTCTTTAATAATAATTGGATATATGCACATGGTTTGTCATGGTTCTCTGATATTTGAGCATTATTTTAATATTTATTTTTTTATATTAATATTAGTATCAAGTATTTATTAATTATTGATTACTTTTAACAAATTTTTAAATATTTATCATAAATTTATAATCAATAAATATTTAACAACTCATATTAAATATTAAATTTTACTAACTTGCTTTGATTCGAGTGGAAGAGACTTAGTCACTTTAAACATCTTATTTCAGATTTGATTCTTAAGACAATGCGTATAGAAAAAAAAAACAATTGGGAAAGATCTCCGCTTCACGCGTATGAACGTATTTCCTGAAATTAGTCTCTTACCTTCCAAATAAATTTTTTTTTTAATTTGTACAAAAAAATGTATATTAAATCTATAAAAATAACATAGCAATTCTCTTAATACTTTTGTTGGTCCAAGATTCTTTCATAGCACTACAAACACTCTTGCACTAACCACAGTCCCGAATCTGCTAAAAAGATTTCTCAACGATCCAGGTATAACAGCCACGGTCCTATCAAGATTGCCAACATACAACTTATGAGGGGCTTCATAGTAAATAACTCTCTTGGGCCATTTTCTCAAGAAACGGGCCAGCAAAAATTGACTCAGCCCGACGGTATTTGGGCCAGCCCATAAGCCCTGTTACCAGCTCCCTTCCTTCCCTATAAAAGTTTCAGTGCTGTGTTGTGTTGTGCTGTGTTGGTGTTCCGTTTGTGCAGAGATCGCAGAGAGCTCAACAGAAAATGGGCACACCGGAGGCACTGGACTAAGTGCGTTCCCTAGCTCACCGACTTTGGAGCCATGACAAGGCTCCTCCACGAGTGCATAGCTCACCAGCGAGCCCTCCACCTCCAACTGGGTGAGGACTATACTGTGTTCATGATATCGAAGATCAAAGCACTTACTTCTGTTGATCCCGAGTTGGTCCCTCGGGCAACCAAACCTTTCAGGAGTGGTAGTTGCAGCAAGTTGTACAAGATGTAACTGGATTTTATGTGGTTCTGGAGGGATTTTTCATGGTGGAAAATGTCAGGAAAGCTATAAGTATCAATGAGCATGTGCTTGACAGCCTTACGACTTCTATTGTGGACGATGTTTTTTCTGTTTTGCAGGGTTATTTACGAAGGGGAATATCAAATTCAAATATCAGTTCTGTTATAGTAGTTTTGAGTGGTGCAAGTAGTTTAATGAGCAATGAATATCATGAAGATTTGCAACAGAAAATAAGAGAGCCAAACCTTGGTGCAAAGTTGTTCTTGGGTGGCGTTGGTGTGCATAAGACTGGGATAGAATTCGCTGCAGCTTTAAATAATATGGAGTATGGACGTTAGAAGGAATATGTTCTGAAGATAAAACATGAAATTGAAGAACAATGTGCTGAGGTATGTGGTATAGTTATTGTACATTACTGTTATAGTCGGCAACAAATTTCATTAAAGCGCAGTAAATATGGTTGCCACATTATATGCCCATGGCATGCTCCATTAGAAGGTAATTTGAGATTTCTGGGGATTAATCATAAAAGAAGTTCATAGATCATATATGTAGATTTACATAATAAAAGCATTCATATGGAGTTTCAGTGTCATTTTTTTTTGTGGTTACAAGGAGGTCTATGACCTGGTGTGGGGTGGGGGAGACTTAAGTGTAGGAAAAGCTGCTTGGGTGGGATTCGATCGCAGAATCAAAGAGTCCCTAAAGGGACTTGGTGCCACTTCAGCTAAGGCTCTTGGACGAGTTTGGGTGTCATTAAATTTGCACAGGACATGGTTCTGAAACTGAAACTGTAATGACATGGGTTGGAGTTGGAGTATGATAATAATGTTGTGCCCATATGGCCAATAGTAGACTTTTGGTGTGGTATGTGCAACATAAGTATTAGATAGATATCGAAAGACAATAATATAAAACAGAAACAACTCCCAAGATTCACATTTTGGCTACTTCAAAATTTCAGATCAAGGATGTTATTGTATCCATTCTTGGCTGATATTATCATATATAATCTGTAGATGATTCATTAGAGAAATGCTCTCAAAGCATGTTAGAAATGATACTACTGATGATTTCTATATACTTCCTGTTTAATGCCCTCATATTTCTTATGGAGAGCACTGTTAGTCTAACATTTCTTTTAGATCAAAATCAATGCTTATTTATGACTATTCGCTTGCCTATATATTATTTTGAATTGCAGCATTAACTGACTGAATTACTTTTTATAGGTTTTCCTGCTCCAGAGAAAAGGTAAAATCTTGTTTGTCTGAGTTGGGAGATATGAGCAACGCTTTCAAGCATGCTTTGAATGCTGGCATGGAACAACTTGTGGCAACCGTCACACCACGAATACGTCCAGTGTTAGACAGTGTAGGAACAATCAGCTATGAGTTGTCAGAGGCTGAGTATGCAGATAATGAGGTGAATGACCCATGGGTTCAGAGACTTCTCCATGCTGTGGAGACAAATGTGGCATGGTTACAGCCACTGATGACTGCTAACAATTACGACACTTTGGTTCATTGGTAATTGACTTTTTTGTGAAAAGACTTGGAATTCATCATGATGAAGAAAAGATTTAGTCAGCTCGGTGGCCTTCAGCTTGATAGAGATGCGAGAGCTCTGGTAAGCCATTTCTCCGGCATGACACAGGGAACTGTTAAGAGACAAGTTTGCACGTCTTACTCAAATGGCAACAATTCTAAATTTAGAGAAGGTGTCCGAGATTCTAGATTTCTGGGGTGAGAACTCAGGACCTATGACCTGGAGACTAACTCCAGCAGAGGTTAGGCGTGTATTGGGTCTGCGAGGTGACTTAAACCAGAAAAGATAGCTGCTCTAAAGTTGTAATACCGTCTATATTGTTTCTTTACATTCTTTTGTTCTTTTTCATCTGGTAAGTATTACATCTTCATTCATATTGTAATTATTTTTATGATGTTTGGGAAGCTAACATACAGTTCTTTTATGCTATTTGCATTATGTTGGCTGAACTTGCCATTTTAAAATCAAAAGAAGTTGAGTGCATTTGAATAGGTTTTTTTTCTTTCCAATTATTATTTAAATAAAGCACTTCGAGTGATAGCCCAAAATGTAATTTCAATTATTCGGAATCAAATTATAATAAGAGATCAAGGATCCATAAAAAATTAATGTCTTAAAAAATGTTGTCTTGTCTATTTATTGTATGCCACTAGATTTTAAGCCCGTAACCAGGGACTTAAGTAATTTGAAAAAAAAACATCTGCAAAATTCAAACCTTCGTTCGCCACATGTACCAAAAATACCAAAAACTAGAAAACGGAGTGAACGGTTACTAATAACCAAGTTCCTTGCCGAAGGTGGTACTGGACCAGAATAGCAGGAATATATGTTGGAGTGTTAAATTAAATATTCATGCTTTGCAATGTAGAAAGACCAATATTCTCATCTACAAGCTACTAGAAAAGTCCACTAGAAGTATTGGTCTTAATTACCCCATATTCCTATGGCTATCATATTTGCAACAACTCACAAGTAAATGGACTGGCAGCAATAGGTGGTAGAGGTAAAACTAAAATTTTACACCGTGCATAGAGGCTATGAAATCTGCAAAGCAAGGCAATCAAACTTTGGGGATTGTCATTCTTGACACTTGTTCCACAAACAATGATAAATATAAGACAAGAAGCAACAAAATTCCAACCTAAAGAATAAATCCTGCTTATATTAGAAAAGGTAATTCATTCTGTCAGTAACATTTGATCTCTAGTAAGTATATGAATAAGAACATGCATCCAAAACTGAAAGCCCCAAGCAGATAGATGATAGACTTAAAAAGCTTAGACATGAGCAGTGCCTTCGGTGAATTTTGGATCCTCGCATCTATACCTGCCATCTGGTCCAATTCCAAAACCTTTTGGATCAGCAAAGACATTCTCCAGAAGCTGGCTGCGGGGTGGAAGAGGGCTATCATCAGCAAACTCAACAGCATCATCAAGGACCTCATCAATTTTCTTCTCTATGGTCTTCAATTCCTGTTCACTGGCTAATTTGTTCTCAATAATGTATTTCTTCAATGCAGAGATGGGATCCCTACCAGCATAGTGTGCCTTCTCAGCTGCCAAAGCAGAAACAGACAATGATGAATAATTATTATGAACATGGCAGACACAAGCAGAAGACTTAATGAAAATTATCGCAAAATGTGACTTATTTCATCATGAGATGAAAATTTTTAGGCTTCTCAAAATTAGTAACACTAGTTATGGCAATCACTACTGCTGCTGCAAGAATAACGCAGTTAAACATAAGTAGAAAACATAGAGCGTTATAAATTTAGGAGGACATCTTAAAAGGGTAAGCCATGCTAGACGATTAGGCAACATAATAACTAAGCAACTAAAACCTTCAGTGTAATTTGAATACATGGTTAAAGTAACTAATTTCACATTATTAACACATGAAAAGGCAGAAGAATGCCCACAAAAAACAACTGAAATCAAGTTATTCGAATAAGCATTCACTACTCTGCAGTCAGCACCATGATGGATGGAGTCAGAATACAACACAATCCAGGTTCGAACTAACCAGACTGGAGCATAATTTTTCTTTTCTGGGTACAAGGAGTATAATTTTTATATCCCCAGATACCTGCAAACTGGATGGGGTGAGTGAAACCCTCAGTTATGAACCCTTGCAACAAAGTTGACTGATTTATTTCTTTACTTTTTTTTTTTCCAAAATACTTCTTAGCGAAGGAAAGCCTGATAGTGATAACAATAAAGTAAAGGAAAATCTTAAGTGCCCTATGCCATAAATTAGGCAGTGCTAGAGATGGAATATACTGTATGAGTAAGTTAAATGACTTGGTAATCCATTTTCAGGAAACTGACGAACTAACCAAACCTTAATTTTCATAGCTCGGGGTAGGATGCATAAATGACCTTAAATTGATTCAGTATTCACATAAATGCTCTCGTTTAAATCAAGACCAAGTCTATGACAGAGCACAATGGCGTCGTTTGATCCATGTAGCCGACCCCACCTAGTGGGAAAAGGCTTTTGTTGTTGTTGTTGTTGTTGTTGTTGTTGTTTAAATCAAGACCATCTTTATATATACTCTCAGCCACTCAGTAACAGCAGTAATCCTCCTCTCAACTCTACCTACCATTGGCTTTTAAAAATTTATTTTATTAATTTTTTTAATAAATATATATAGCTAAGGGATCAAAATGTATTATAGTCAACCCTCAACAATTTTTTCTTAAATAATTCCTAATTTGAGGATAATAACTCAAGTTTAAGAAATTGGTTGCTTAGGCAAGAGTACTCTTCACTTATTGATTAAGCCTAGTACCCTGATCCTATAGGATTGATTTTTCCAATGAAGTTATACACATTTCCAAGACCCAATGAGGTAACTCTTTCCACTATTAACAGGATTAGAGTGCATGACTACAAGTTCAACCCCATCAAGATGCATGATTGCTAATCAAAATGACTAACAACCACCTTATTAACTGAGTAGGCATCCATTGGCTTAACATCAAAATATTGTTAATATCCAACATGCAACAGAAAGTGCTCTAAATATTGGTTAAATTCCTAGGAAGCTAGGAAGTTAAGCAAACTATACAACAACAGCAACAACCAAGAGGTAACCAGTTTGAACACAGTTGGGTCCTTCGAGAATACAAAAGGAAGTTAAGCAAAATATAAGACTAAATAAATGTATAAGGATTGTGCATAGTGCAACTGAAGATACCATCAGAAATGCAATGGAACAGCAACATAATTTACTTCAAAATTAACAACATAGTGGAAGTAAATATTATCTAAATGCTCACCAGGGTCACGAAGCTCATCAGGATCTGCCAATGAATGTCCTCTAAATCTATAGGTCTCACATTCCACTAAAGTTGGTCCCTCTCCTCTTCTAGCTCTTTCAATTGCCTCCTTTGCCACTTCTCTGACTTTCAACACATCCATCCCATCAACATGAACCCCTGGCATTCCAAATGCTGGCCCTTTCTTCCATATCTGAGGATCTGATGTTGCCCTGAGATGTGACATCCCAATAGCCCACAAATTGTTTTCCACCACAAACACAATTGGCAATTTCCACAAAGCAGCCATATTTAGGCATTCAAAGAACTGCCCATTATTACAAGTCCCATCTCCAAAAAATGCCAATGTCACCTGATCAGCATCTGCCTCTTTCAATACCTCCCTTCTATACTTACTGGAAAATGCTGCTCCAGTGGCCACTGGAATTCCTTCACCAATGAATGCAAAACCACCAAGCAGATTGTACTCTTTTGAGAACATATGCATTGAACCGCCCTGACCTCGGCAGCATCCTGTCGCCTTCCCAAATAGTTCACTCATCACAGCACGAGCTGGGACCCCCTTACTCACTGCATGAACATGGTCACGGTAAGTGCTCACTACATAATCTTCTTTCTTCAGAAGCTTGATGAATCCAGTTGACACAGCTTCTTGGCCATTGTACAAGTGAACAAAACCAAACATTTTGCCTCTATAATACATCTGGGCACACATGTCTTCAAAGGCCCTCCCTAATATCATGTCTTCATAGAGCTCCAACCCTTCCTCTTTCGTAATAAGCTGCATACACAAGTCCAGATAAAAACAATAATCTCAAATACTTATTCCCAAACTAAAAAACATAGCACAAACTATTTTCAATACAAAACCCATAAAATCTATACAAGCAGAGTGTGAAGCAAAACAGTAAAAAAGAAAAAAGAATATTGGGTTCAATTCAAATGAGCTCAATTGAGTGGAAAGTTCAATTTTTTTAAGAAACCCATCAGAGGAAGGGCTAAAGGGTTACCAGATTAGCGGTTGAATTGAGGTTCTTGTCCCTGACAACATCGGAGACAGCAAAAACAGGGGATGATGGACGGCGGTGGGGAGGAGGAGGAGGGTTAGTGAGAGGATTGAAGCGAAGATTGTGTGAGGATCGAAAGAAAGAAGAGGCTGAGGTGGGTCTCAAGTCATTGGATCTGGGAGTGGTGGAAAAATTGAGAGGGAGGGGATGCACACACTTGGTTGCACAGAAAGACATTATTATTCTTATTATTCTCTCCTCTCTCGTTGGTAATACTACTGAGAATGGACAAGGCAAGGCAAGGCAAGGCAAGGAAGAGGGAGAGAAAATGATGTTAAGTATCACAATTCACAAATAGGGGGCGGAGGAAACGAGGGAGTGAGACGTGGGAATAACCGTCTTTAGCGTTGGGGGCTATGTGCAATTCATTTCATGATTCATACAAAGTAAGTAAGAGGTAATAAAGAGGAGAAAAGGGATGCCACCAAAACCCAACCAACTTTTGCTGCCACTACTATTCACATATTAAAACCACTCCTCCAACTAGGAATTTTGAAGGGTGACCTGACCTGAACACAAGTTCATCACACACGACAGTGGAATGGATTGATGGAATGATCATGTGAACCACGTTACCTGCCGACCTGGCATTGCATTTGGATGAATTCCAAGTCATTTTCATCATGCCAACGCAAATGTGTCACTCTGATAACTCATCTTTTTCAAGTATATGTTTAATATTTACTTTCCCACTATAACACGAAAGGGTCCATAGCTCAGTGGTAGAGCATTTGACTGCAGATCAAGAGGTCACCGGTTCGAACCCGGTTGGGCCCTTCCCGAATATTTAGTATTTTGCTTGTCATATTTTGCATTCATATTCTTGGGAATGTATAGACAAATAGGGTAAATCATAAATCGCCTGTGATTTAAGCACGATTATATTCTGTAATTTTTTCTATAAAAAAAATGATATCAGTGTTTACAAGAATATTCTCTATGACTAGGAAGAGTGTTTGAGGAAAATTTGTAAGTCAAACTCCAGGCTGAATCATTAACCTTTGAACATCAAAATTATTACATTTATCCCAACCTTAAAAAAGTGCAAAGAGGGAAGAAAAGGAATGAAGCTTTTATTTTGAAACAAAATGAGGAAAAAGAAAAATAGGAAAACTTTCAACAAAAATAAAAACTATCGCCATCATTTTAGAAAAACCTTTCAATTTCACTCTTAATTTTGGAGAAATTTCTCTTCATTTTCATTTCTACATTGCTCTCCTTTGTTTACCATACCTCGTAAAGTAACTTTCAATTTTAATTTTCTTACTTCTTACAAAATTATTTCCTCCACAATCACTCCTACTAAACGAAGAGTTACCAAAGGGAGTTAGAATAAAAAGAAAGAGTTTTCTTTTTAAATTTTATCAATTGTTAATATTTTTATTAAATTTTTTTAATTATAATAATTATTTAATAAATCAAACTATTATAATGAGATATAACAACACATGATTGAGTAAATAAAATTAGACCTATAATAAATAAAACTTAAATTATAAAAAAATTATACAATTGTATGTTTACCCATAACTAATTTTAATTGAAGACAACAGTGATGTAATTTTAAAAACTAAGTCTATAAGACTATGTCATGATTTTCTATTCACTTTCACTCAGAGAGAATAGTTTTATTTCTATTAAAGTTAATTATCCTCAAATTTTCATTTCTCTCATGTTCTCCTTAACTTTCCAAACAACCAATATCATAACTTTCACCTGTGATTTCTTTCCTTCCATTTTCGCCACTTTCAAACAAAGTGTAAATATTGCACAGCAAGCCTAAAGCCAGTCCTTTCCAACAGAAAACAATCTGCAAAATCAAATCCTCTGATTACCATTAATTACAAGCAAGAGTACTAGGGGCCGATAAAGGTTTCCTCATTACTTTATTCGGATATCCCAAACTCACTACAATGGCCACTCTATTGTACACATACAAAACTTTGTGTACAACATACTATATATATAATTACAGCAGTTAGGGTATGTTTGAATGGATGTAGTAGATATTAATAGAGTGGAGTAGTAAAAAGATCTTAACTTATTGTTTGGAAGTTTTTTAAGTAATAGAATAGAGTGATTAAGAAGGAGAACCCAAACCACTCTATACCACTTAAACCCCCAATTTTTCATACCCTCTAATTTGAGAGTTTTGGGATGAAATATTTTTCTCTTTTTTACTTTTACTTAGTCATTTACAATTTTAACCCTCTTTTATTTTTAAATAATGTTGTGGGTAACAAAAATTAAAAGGATAATATTAGAAGTAAAATGTATAATCCACTCAACTCCATTAATGATCATTGTGACTTCAAAACAATGGAGTGAAATTTTCTTCCATTCCCTCATTAAAACTTCCAAACAATAAAGTGCTATACTTTTACCCTTCCACTCTATTTCATTCCAAACTACTCCATTATAAACCACTCCACTCCATCCCTTCAAAACTCCCAAACATAGGCTTAGTAACGTGTATCTAAGGTAGAAAAAGATACAAAAAAATAATAATGGATTGAGATACATCAAATCTCATAGCTATACAGACAACCAAAGGGGGAAGAAATCTGCTGTTAGCCTATAAAATTGGTTAGTGCTTGATCTCTCTTGCCTAGTTACAGTGTTCTCGTGTAAAAATTGAAACAGTTGGTCACCGCTTATTTGTCTTCTCCTTGCCTGCAGACAAGTTTCCCTTCTGTCAGAATTAACCACTCCTAAAGACAAATCATAGCTTTTCTTAAATAACATTACTCACCAAATATAGTAGATTTTAAAGGAAACCGAATTGATGAACCCTTAACTCTAAGCTCCCGATGTTGCTTGTTTCTACTTTGTTTCTCTACAACTGCAGAACTATTGCTACTTTCCCCGGCCAGAAGATCTGTCACTTTATTTACCTTTTCATGGTACACAGCAGGTGGGGCAAGCCTCAACTGAGGCAAGTTTTCTATTTGCATAAATCTCTGATTTTTCTCCAAGCTGGCCAAGATCTCAAACTGCAGAACCAATTTCACTATCTGATCAATATTCAATGTCTGGAAAATCTGGACATGACCATTATATTGATGAGATGATATATAGAGGTTTGTCTATATTTACCCGTGATATCTGTTGATGCCCATACATATTCTCTGATAAATCACTTTCATGCGGATGAATGGTACTTCCATGAGGGTATTGGCGTCTTGACGAGAATTTATTGACCAAGCCATTCTCTTGAATGACTGATTTGTTTCTAGACTGCTGGGATTTCTGGTTAGGCATACATACAGGGCATCCAGATGAAGAGCCTTTGCTTGATGACTCAATTTCCAAAACTTCACATTGGAGATGACTTGCATGGCCACAGCTAAAAATTCGAATTCCAGAGCTAACAGAGTTCTTTGTAAGAAGGCAATTACAAATACAACACACTAGACTCCTGGGAGCATATCCATGAGAGGCCCCTTTCTTGAGTAAATGCATAATATAAAACGTATCATCCTCTATCAAGGATTTGGCAGCATCCTAAGTGCAGAAGGGGGGCAAGAGAAAAGAATCAGGACAAAACATAAAACCCATTGTAGATGAAAAGAAGAAAATTCAGCTTATCTGTTACTGTATAAGATCTTGAAAGAAGAGACAGTAATTTGTGCATGAAACGTCTAGACATTCCAAGCGAAACTATTGCGACCTATAGTTACAGGGCCCCCATAGTTTAGCAAAAGAAGTCATATTTACATCGAGTTAAGGAAATTCATTTTGTTCTCAGAAAGCTCACTCAGTTTACATATATCTAGAATTAAACACAAAACAGCAAAGTAAAAGTAAATATATAAATAACTATATGTCAACAAATTACACGAGAATTCAAGGCCATAATGCAAGTCAAAGCCTATTTAAGCATGGCGAATATGAGAAATAAAATGCACCAAGCAACTACTTGTGGCATTCCTCAAACCTGTACATGCTAAAACTCATGTACAAGTGCAAGTTTACAATAATATTTTAACTTCAAATGAATTGCCAACAAATACGACATGCAAGAATACAAAGTATGAAAATTTAGATTGAACGCATTGTCATGTTTCTTGAAGTAGTTTTTGACAAGATTCTATTTAGAGCTTCAATTGATCAATTTTAATTGGAAATGTATGAAGAATAATATACTTTGTAATGCTTGATTAGAGAATCAAATTAAAAATATAAGCAAACAAAAATGAACAAGTTAACCTTACCAGAATTCTTCTTTCAAAGCCATATGTTCCCAGCATACCCAATATGGTAAGTTTAAAATCGCCAAATTCTTGGCTACCATTATCAGACAGGAGTTTGGACATGATAGCTGGAAGGTGAACAAAACCTATCATTCCCTCAACAATCTCTTTAATGAACTGGGATAGCAATTTTCTCAAGATATGAGCACCATTATGGGACTGTGCGATTTTCCAACTGCTTTTATATGTGTCTTTGTCCAGTTGTGAATCTGCTGATCCAGTTAGAATTCCAAGATAATTTTTTCTTTCATATGCTCTCTCTTCAACGTATGAATCCATCAATGGGTCACAAAACCTGAACGAAAATGAAAAGGGTAGTTACTACTGAAAGAACTTCCAAATGTCAGGGATGAAAATTTATGAAAGCTTGTTCTTCAGACATCTTTGTTTATTGATTATTATATACACACTTCATATAATATTATCATCTCCTCTCTTCCACCTACCATATTAAATAGCAAAGGAAAATTCTATCAGTCACTTTCATCTCTATTAAAATTATACTTCCACATTCATGATTAGCGATAGTTGAACTTCACAGTCAAAAAGTCTTTTTGTTTTGCCGACTTTACTTGAAAAATTGCTGCTATACTCTAAAATGCAAGAAAGGAGGTTGAAAAAATACCCACGTCATTTCATTGCCACAATACCACTTATTTTAATTACCTAAAAAACTAATTACTACCTACACCACATTCATATGAAAAGAATAAAGTTCAATTTTACCTTATCCCCTGTAATTGAGATTATAAGTCACTTAAAAGTGATTAGTGATTATTCAGAGCAAGTGAAAACTCATGCCTGCAATTATCTAAATATTTGCCTGTTATCTCGTATACCTTGATGTTACTTGCAACCATTTCATTTCTGTAGGTTAAGCATACCATGAAACGACCATATCCTAAAGTTTAAGACCGGACAAGACACTTCAATTTGAGATTTTCGAGCACTGCCTCCCTTTACAGAAGCAGTGCTAACCAATGGTCATAGGATCCAGTGCTAGACGAAGGTTGCACCCTAGACCACAGCAATTGGGAATACTTTGGAACCATGACTTTATCCCTCAAACCAATAAATTGACCCTTTTACTTGTATTTCCTCCATTTTAATTGTCACAGGACCAAAAGCAGCAACTTGAACCTGTGTCTTCTTTATACATCTTAGCAAGGATATTCTGCACTATGTATTATACAAGTACATTTGTAACATCATGATTATTAGAAAATGAAATACTCATGTAACTAAGCTACAAATTAATTAATAAATAAAAACATATGCAAGAAACGAAATGGATGTTGATATTAAACTTACGAGTCGAGTAATTTAAACCAATGTGCCTCTGACTCCTCAGGATTTAGACGAGGGGTGTTCCGCTGACACAGACCAATACAGGCATGCAATAAATTGCATATGTCATTCACCTATTGGATTAGTAACCATTGAAAATATTAGATTACCTAATACATACAAACACACAAGCACATCCATCAAAGCATACTTGCATCTTTAGAGCTTTAGTAAAACGTTCCAAATCATATACAAACCTCCTTCATTCTTAAAACAGTGTTGAATACTTCCATATGGGAAGAACCACCCAAATGGTTTGAAACTACAGCTTCCACAGCAGCATCAAGCTCAACAAATTTATCATTCAGATTGGAAAGTGTAAGTAAAAGAGCACTACCAACATCGCCAACCCTTTCTAATAAGAATGCAGCAGCATCTATAATGCCATATTCCTGGCACAGGCGTAAACAATGTTCCACACGATAGCTATCGAACATTTCCAGAAACTTGAGAACAGAACCACCTTCATACTGGCATAATAACTGCATAAGTAAAATGTGAAAAAATCAAACCAAGTTCTTGCTACAACTACAACAACAGATTACCAGACCAAAAAAACAATTTAACCAAACGTGAGAGGATAAAGAAGCCTAAATACATAAAAAAGATGTAGAAGTAAGGTCTGTATCTCCAACCCCAATCCTCAAGAGACATGGAAGTTTGGAAGAGACAGAAGGCAGTAACTACAGAAATTGGCGGCACATGACACATCCCAAGAACGACAAAGAACACATAACACCACTAAGCCTTAACAATCAAGTTAGTTCTAGATGGAAAAAAGAATAAAACTAAAAATCAAATTAATCTTGTCCGTGCAAAAACATTGGTACAAGAACTCACCTCTAGGTATAGCTCAATAAGATCATCAGTCACATGAATAGGACTTTCACGAATGTACTTGGGGAAATTAGATATATTCTCTAAGTAATCACTGAGTCCTTGTGGGTGATCCTTAACCTGCTTTCCATTAGAGGGATTCATAATATCTTCCTTTCTCAAATTAGATAAGTCTAGGGTGCCAAATAAGTGAACCTCAATGAGTGTCTTTAAATAAAGGAAAAGACTTCTTGGATGAGAGTGAAGTTCAGTGATGATACGGGAACTTTCATCATTAAAATGAATGATAACCATATGGAATGCACCCTCCCTACAAGCGATTAAAAAAGAGGAAATGTAAATAAAGACTATTTAGGTTATATAAATTGAAATAAAGAAACCATAAATGCTGTATAACCTGCCAAAGAATACAACTTGAGTAAAGCTAATAAGGAGGATTACCTGCTTAATTCAACCAACTCAGGAATCCGAGATATGACTTCTGATTGAATAGCAGCACGGTCGTTGCCAGTCAACTGTGATAATGTCTTGTTGATAAAGGAGAAGGCATGAACTGGTTCATCTACATCTTTCATATAACTATCCAACGCAGCCACATATTCATGTCTGATGGTATGAATCAATCCACAAACCTAAAACCCAACAAAAGAGCTGGTAAAATCACTTAACCAGATAAAAGTCAATATTTGGTAGCACTATGCTTCTGAAGACAATATCATCAAAATGGACAATGTACCTACCTGGTGATATTGGGCTCTCTCACATAGGTCTAGCACATATGATGCATCCCAGTCTGACTCAGGCAGTATTTCCAGAAGTGCAAGCACTTGTTTCTCTCTTTTTTTGGGAGTTAAACTATGAACAGAATCATTGGTTGAAAAGTAACTATCTGATGTCAAATATTCCAATATTTTACAAAGCACACCCATTGAGACTTTAGCTCTTTGGAGAGTAACATAATATGCAATGAACTCAAAAAGATAACCTATATGCTTCTCCGAAGGCCACTCTTTTATCAATCCATCATCACCACTACTGGAGGCCGTATTTGTTGGAACAACATTCATATCAATTATTTGAATGAGAGCATCTACTGTGTTCTGAACCAAAGTATTTTGAGTTTCAGTAACATTATCATTTTCTTTTTTTGCTTCTTCAATTGATCTATAAGCTGAATTCAGTGAAGATGAACTGGCATTTGAAATTTCATCTTCCACAAAAGCACATCTGAGGACATCTAGTGTAGCTTCAGTGTCTAACTCTAAGAGAAGATATAGATTCAGGTAGGGTCGTTTGGACACAAAGTCTGAAACTGTCTGTGATTTCGGAGTATTAGAGTCCTCTAACAAAAACTCTACAAGTTCTTTTCTAAGAGATGGCAAGCGTGTAGGAGGAATAGTTCCATGGCCTGCAAATATATGCAACAGATGGATCATCTTTTAGTAGTAAAATAAACAAAGAAAGATAAAAGAACAGGGAAAAAATTACCTGGTGGAAAGGCAAGACCTGTAAAGCAGTACTTGAGATAAACCAGCATTCTATACCTGTTAAAAGGAGAGGCAAAAGAAGTCAAATATAGATTTAACCACTTCTGACGAGCTTAAACAAAATGAACAATTTTCACTGAAAGAAATGAAGTGAATAAACTGGCGTCAGTTTACTTGTACACACTTGAGAGACAGCCACTGAGTAATTGTAGCCAATTTCCAATTCAATTTTCTTATTAGAATAAATATCTAAAATTATTTTATGAAGGCCTCATGGAAAATCAGGCCTGGATTCAAATAAGAAAGGCAATGGACATAAAGGTTGCACGTAGCTAATAAGTTTCATTCAAGTATACTTTCAATATGATTTTTTTTGTTTATTGGCAACCAATGAATAAGAAATAGTCACTTATTTGTTTTTTGACAAGGGAGGGAGAGAGACATTTGAACTAGGGAATTCTTTGGAGAGATTCCCATAATTAATTAGGTTACTGCCACCACCTCAATTTGGTTTCTTACTACACTTCTCATAGTTACTTTTAGATTAAAAATAAAGAATTGATATTTTTTTAGTTTTATTCATAAGAATACAAACAAAATCCAGAAATTTCACAAACCCACAAATTGGCATTCTCCAGTTACTTGTCATACATGTGTATAGAGAAAGCAAAATAAGAATAATAGATGAGTACCATGCTGAAAATAAAAAGGAGAAAGGAAACATACCCAAGTGCAGTAGCACTTTCCTTTTGGCTATTTTGTAAGACTGCAAACAGCTCCTCCAGAGGTGCCCTAAAGTCATCTAGTCCTTTATTAAAGAGATACACCAGGGCACTATATAGTCCATGCTCCCGGCATAATCTAACAACCTAAAAAAGGTATCGAATATAACCGTTTGACAGTTAGGCCAATAAAAGAAATTAATGGCAAAGAAAAAATATTTTAAAAGATCTAACAAGAACCTGATTAAAATCCAAGGATGAAATATCCATGTGAAGTACACATTGCTCAACCCGCTGTAACCACCCTTTGGTGCTATAATACTCTACCAGTGCTTGCATAATCTTGAGAAAGGAGGGACAAAATCATAAAGAAGAAGAAGAAGAAAGATATTGTAACAATGGAGAGTGTAAATTTAAAAACCAAAAAGTTAATATCGATAACATATCATCCAAATAGGCTGAAAAGCCTGACATGAGCCAATACCTCGGGAGGTAGAGATCCAAGCATGTCCTTCAAAATATATGGCTCCAGAAGCTCCAAAAACGTTTCTGGAAAAAATTATAAAGCATTTGCATTGTTATTCCTTTGAAGTTGGAACAAGCTGGGTCAATAACGTCGGAGCATTCCTACAACTATTCACCTTTCCTAGTTCATATCAACTCAATAACTTAATTGAGAAAGATAGCTTCAGCATTGCATCCATTTAACTAATGCAACCTTGAATCAATGAAAAGTAAAAAATTTAACCATTGATAAGTATGTAACTATTTCAAATGGATTCTTAATTGATTTTCTTTCCATTATACTTAATAGTCTTTCAAACACTGAAATACTCTTTGTTAAAACTATCTTTTGCCAACTGATGAAAAAGAAAATAGTATTGATACAGGATTAAATAGCTCATAATAGATTGCAAATATTCTTAGTATTACCAAAGGAAAAAGATGATACAGTGAAATGAATATTTAAGTTGTTTATTTGTTTGAAAAATTCAAAGCATTCATTGCAATCGTTGAGATAGAAAATTTAGAACAATCAGATATAATCTAAGATGTATTATGATTACTCGTATGTTTTGGTAAGTACAGAATGAACTTCTACCTATATTTAATTACAAAATTGCTTAGTTTTTTCCCCATCCTCCTCTTTAAAGCTAGCCAGTGACTATTTTCAAAATTCATTGTGTTATTAGACAATAATGCTAAGTTGCTAACATGATTTTCCCTCTTGACTGTATAAGGAATGCCAGTATTAACAACACCCTACCACACAAAGCTAAGACAATGGGTTACCTCTCTGTTGAACATGAACATCCATGAACTTGGAGAAAATTTTGTCAAAAAGGATGTCTGTCCGTTTGATATGACAACAGAATTCAACAGCAACTCCACCAACACGGGTGTATTGCTCCTTTATCTCAGAATGCACTGAATTGCTTCTACTATTTGAATCACTGGATTGCTCCAGTTTTCCAATTTGGTTGCAGAATGCCACAGAAATATAGGAGAACACTTCATCAACATATGATGTAAGCAACTCCAATAAGAAGGGCATTATGGTCTCATGTACAGCATCCAAGGTTCTAGGAAGGTCAACAACCCCATGAGCATGGCCATCATAAAGAGTCATTGCCATGTTCAAGGCACCCATCCAGTCACCTGCTTTCCGCAAAACCAGAATACGCTCTTTCCAAGGGAGAAGACGGGAAACAACAAGATGTGTTGGACCAAGTATATAAATAGAAGCTCCTCTTATGGCAACAGAGTTATGATAGGCTTTCTCAGGGTTTCCAAATATATTGATGAAGTGAGTATGATAAGAAACTAGATCATCTCCTCCAATACCGTCTACAGCAAAACTTGTTTGGTGAATCACAGTTCCATCTTTTGCAAATAAATATAGTTGTCCAGTTGAAGTGAGAACTACCAGCATCTGAACAAGTGCAAAAACCTTTTAACTATCCTTATTATTAAGAAGCAAAGAGATACAGGGAGAAAAATAAAAGGAAAGGAGACAGTAAATGAAAAAAGTAGCCAGACTTCTAGCTAATCTAGGTAGACAGAAGATGATTTAATACCTGATCATCCAACCATGCCAGACCTACTGCCGCACTGTCAAGAGACCATTGTCCATATACTTTTAATTCTGATTTGACCAACTTTGCAACCTGAACTTTCCGTTCCCAAGCAATCGCAAGCAACGAAACTCTTTCAACAGCTTCCGCTGACATTTTTTCTGCAAGAGAGGAATATTTAGAAAGAAGTCAACATGAAATATAACAATATGAATCCATACCAGTAGAACTACATGTTTGTGCCATGTATTTCCATGCAGTATATGGCATGGAACCCTCCCGAATTCCATCTGGCCTAGAGAGTTGAGCATAGACTTCCAATTTAGGACTCAGCCGTACCTATAACAAAGATTTAATATCTTCAATAAACAAGGCACAAAAAGACTCCACAAAGCTGAAGGAAAAATTACAGGATAAAAGGTACATGGAATCAGCACAAGTATCTCATAGTTTCATACCACCAAAGCAGTTTGATGGGTGACAAATATGACTACACCTTCTTCAACCAAAGAAGAGCCTTCATTGAAGAGTTTCCAACCAGCATCTCCCCCAACAACACCTCCCATCACGCTACTTATACTGCTGGATGAGACCATGGTGTTTCCCTGGGAATAAGGTGAAGCACTTCCACTGAATTCATCAGAAAGGAGTGGTGAAGCTGATAGCACCAAGCCCGTTCTTTGCCCATCAAGAAGACACTAAGAAATTAATACAAGTTCAACAAAGAGGAGAAGCATGAGATAATTGAATATTAAATTAACTCACAAGTCCCATGTATAACACAATGCTAGACTCAATGCATTTCGCATTAATGCAAAATATGATTTACCTGAGTTTTGATGGAGAATCTATTAAGCAAAGGGACCACTGAGATGCTGTGTAAGAGAACCAGACCCTTACAATCACCAGTAACTGCTTTAAATTGACGAGTATTCTGAGGATCCTGTCCTAGAAACAATGTATGTACTACTGGTGCTGTATGCTCTCCAGTAATAACTTTTGCCACTACGCCTTTCTGTACATCCCAAAGAGTAACATGACCATCACCATAACCAGCTAAAAGAAGGTCTCCTTGCTGATTGAAAGACATGGATGTTACTGGAGCATGTAAACGATCACCTTGTGTAGCAAGCATCAACATCTAACAAGTAAACATCATAGATTGATAAATGAAGCTACATCTGATATCAAAACCAAATCAAACAAATGCTAGAAATTATAAGGATCAGCATTACCAATTTATATACATGGACAAATGATTGTTGAAAGGGCATCTTTATGCTACACCGCTACTGAGGTGTATAGGGGATTTTGACCTGTATTTTTATTTTTTTATTTTTTGTGAGATGGTTATTTTGATTTGTTTTATTTTTTATTTTTTTTATCTTAAACAAAAAAAAGTTTTGTGTACTGTATTTTTCACAACCTTTTGAGTTTCTCATTCACTATGTCAAGCAACTCAGATATCCCAGTACAAAATCTAATAGAATCTGCTTTCATGCAAAATCTAATAAAGCAATTTAGGAAGTTAAAAGATAGCAGTAAACATAATATTAAATTCATTTCAATTATTGAGCAAATCACATTGGATATTTGCAGGCAAAGATGTAAATTTCCATAATTCATTGAACATTGAACTAGAGGTAGTTTAAACAGTTGATTAAATGAGGAAACAACCTTTCCATCCGTGTTGTCGGCGTGATAAATGGAATATTTACTGGGCACTACAACAATGAGCCCTTTTGCCATTCCTACTGCAATGTAATTAGCATGAACTGCCAAAACTTGAGCTGAACCATGTTCACGCCTGAATGTTTGTAATGAAATGGCCCTTGTGACAGCATTTTCAGTATCAACATCAAAATATCCCAATGTCGTGGACCCCCTCCGAATGCCCTCCAGCCTCATTGGCTGGGCAGCAGCACCCGCTTCCCAGTGCAAACCAGTTGAAGCATGTTTTATCTCTAGTTCTTCAGCTAATTCAAGTGGCTTCTTTGAATAGTCAGATTTTTTCTCTGCTCTCTTAGTGACCCTTCTGCTTTCCAGCTGCCCCAGTCTCTCTTCCACTAGCTCAGTAACGTCACTTATGGAACTATCCTCATCATTGCCACCAACAGTCACCTCATTCTTACCGTCATTCATACAAGTACTACCATTCACTAATTCTTCTGTTTCCACAGCTGCAATCTCCAACCCGTCCTCAGTGATTCTTTTATTACCAACATCAAGATAAGTAAGACTAGTATTATCATTAAAATCGTCATCAGTGAAAGGCACAGAATTCATATTCATCTCAGAATCACGTTCATCAGCATAAACGGATCCATCATTTCCATTTTCAATTTCATGCAATGAAGGAGTTGCATCAACCAAATTCCTCTTCTCCACAACAATAAGAGAAGAATCATTCTGCAGCCCAAGATAAGGACTACTAGCCTCTGAATCATCCACCTCAGTTGCAATTTCTGTTTCATTCTCAAAACGTTCACCACCAAGAATACTCTCCCTGATCTCCATCTTATTCTCAAAAGGCTCAACTTTTCTTGGCTCTTGGACAACGTGATCAACAGAGGAAGATTGAGAAGCATAGAATTTCTCATCACCTTCCTCTAACTTGTCACTAGAAATACCAAGTTGAGGAGCAGCATCACCCAATTCACCTTTAGAAGAAACATCAGAATCATCACCACCAGTGATGGAACTCAATTCACCACTACCCGCAACTTTCAGCGAAGTCCCAGTCCCAGTCCCTGCCCTTCTCGACTTGATCGCCGCCGCATGAGGTGAAGGAATGGATCTAGAAGCCGCAGCAGCAGCCGCCAGCGCCGCACCGGGCTTCGCATTCGACCTCACCCCACCCAAAAGAGACGGGAATGGCCGTGAAACCCTTCGAAACGGGTCATCGGTTGATTCTGCGGGTTTTACCCGAGAAAACGAACTGGGTCTGGGCTGAACTACCTTTTCCTCCAACCGGGTCGGTTTCCCGGTGTCTTTGAGGGAGTGAGAGGGTTTTGTGGTGTGGCGGAGATAGGACGGTGAGGAAGGAGGGGAAGGAAGTGGTGATGAGGAGGAGGAGGAGGAAGTATCACAGTCATTGAGAATCTCGTCAATGGACCGGTGAGGGACAGAGCGGTGGTCGTCGTCGCCGTCGTCGTCGTCGTCGGTGGAGGGCGGTGAATGAAGGAAGGAGTGGAGGTCGAGGTCCATGGAAGTTGAATTGAGGTGTGGGGGTGAAGTTGTTAGACGGTAGTTTCAGACTTGAAGTGGAATCTTTCGTGACCATCGGGTGATGGTGAAACGACATCGAAAATGTAACTCTGATCGCAAGAACCAAAACTATGAACCCGACCCGATCCATTCCGCTCCATTTGGGTTGGGTTGGGTCAACATGTGAATGGATCCAAGTCCAACCCAGAGAAATGTTACAGGTTATGGATGATATGACTCATTAGTAGCCGATCCAATTGGAGGTATAAGAGTTGAGTCTTTCCAAGAAAAAGTGACCTACCATAGAAAAAGGACCCCAGAGAAGTTGTGTCCCCATTAATGTTAAATTATATATATAAAAAATATGTATGTAAATAAATAATAATTGGTAGTAAGAATATTTATCAAATTTAGGGTTGCACAAATTTGTTGAAGTGATGCAAAAGCCACCAAATTTGTGAAACTAGCAATGAAGTGTTAAAGCAAGTAGCATGAGATATCAAAACAACTAAAGCATCAGATTGGTAGAGCAAAGTGGCACCAATGATAGCTTTTGAGAACTAATTTAGCGGATGAGACTTGGAAGGCTTGGGTAGAGAGATGCTTATAATGCTAAATCTCATTTGGGGGCCATAGGGCTAAGATAAGCAGGAAGATTAAGTAAAGAGAACATATATCCACACATTAACAACAAAAATTCATAAATAGTAGATGAGTGCAGGTGAGGAGGGATTGATTTAGTGGGACCTTTCTAGAACCTTTGCCAGCTCTAAGCTCCATTCTGAGCCGAAATCATATTTGGACGTCGGTACCTTGTGCAAGTTCTTTAAGGTTGGTGTATGTTTAGTTTAACTTTTTAAAATTTAAAATTATGATTTAGAAAAAATTATTAAAAAATAAATTTTTACTTAAATTATAATTTAAAAAATTTAAAAGTTAAACTAAACATGCAATTATTCTTCTTATGTAGCCTTAACTTACCCATCTTGCCTCTATTATGTTCCCACCACTCATTTCTCTTTATTTTTTATTTTTTTGCTTTCCCAATTTGTCTTCCAATTTTTTAGTTAATAGCTTTAGCATGACTTTCCCCTGCAACAATAGAAACAAAATGAATCAAAACCACAAAATAATTTATTTTTTCATTTAAAATATTTGAAATTTAAAAAAGAGAAAGTTAGGAAAATTAACAGTGAAAAAGTTCATAAATTATGTACTAACGTGATAAATCTCGCAGGACACAAAATTTCAAACCACTAGAAAAGCGAAAATGAACTTAAACGAAAGGGTTATTGATTTTGCCCATAAAATCATTACCAGATAAGAAAAAAGAAAAGAAGAGAAGATACTTTTCCAATAAAATGTTCTAAATTATAATAAATAAATAAAAGATTATGCCCGATTGGAGGGCATATTCCAATTATTCATAGGTGGCACCGAACTTGTCTGATATTTTGATGACCCAAATGTTTTTGATAAACACTAATCACCATTTTATTTGTTTTAAAAATTAATTAAAAAATTAATTATATTAATTAATAATTTATATATAATTAATTAATTTTAATACTTAATATATAATTAATTATATATAAATTATTAATTAACATAATTAAATTTTAAGATAAATTACATTATCATTACTATTATCAAACTGAACATTTCAATTATTTTTCCTTCTCAAAACGTTGTAAGCCGCTAATATAGTTTTGTATGGAAACACCGCTAATATAGTTTGAGGTGTATGGGTTGCCATGTGGAACGGGAAGTAAAAGCCAGTCACTCTGAGCAGTACACGACAAATGCTGCAGCCTCCTTGACTGGACATGGTTTAGAAGCTATTAGAATAGACTATTTCTGCAAGTTAATGCTTCACCCTTTTTGTTAATCCTTGGACCTGAGTTCAACTTCGAGACGCTGTAACCAGCTCTCTCTCTCTCTCTCTCTCTCTCTCTCTCTCTCTCTCTATCTGTGTGTGAGCTCGCGCTTCATTGGCTGCGCTGGTTAGTTCCAATTCCAAATTTTTGGTCTTTATTCTTTTTTAGTTTAATGGTGCTCAGTTCATGTGCCATTTGGCTGCCAACTGCTG
Organism: Styphnolobium japonicum; assembly: GCA_023212625.1. Taxonomy (NCBI): domain Eukaryota; kingdom Viridiplantae; phylum Streptophyta; class Magnoliopsida; order Fabales; family Fabaceae; genus Styphnolobium; species Styphnolobium japonicum. The sequence continues at coordinate 2,105,739 of JALBWW010000007.1, read as the reverse complement.
AATGTTCATATCATTTAACCCAGTTTTATGAGAAACATGATGGTTTCTTATGCTTCCATTCTTGAACAATATTGGTGCTAGCTAAGAACTTTGAACTCATAATACCGTAGTACACAATAATTTCAGTTCAGAGACAAAGAAACAAAATGTTGTAAGGGTTCAGTTTTTAGAAAGATGCCTAGTAGAGAAAAATTGAAGCATTTTAAGCTTTCTTCTTATTTTTTAGTTTTATATAGATTTTATAGACTGCGGAGCAGCTAGTATTGCCTGCTTGTGTTTGACGATCATTCATGGATTACTAGCTAGTCAGTAGTCAGTCTAATTCTCATGAAATCTTTGTTCTTCAGAATAAGTTCAAAGATGGCAACAGTGACTGCTTCAAGCAACTTAGTCTCCAGAAGTTCTCATGCCCACCATGGACCAAGTGTTTCATATGAGTCCAAAGCGGCACCAACGGGACTTCGATCTCTAAAGCAGACCAATACTCATAATGGACTACGAATTTTGAACCCAGTGGATGAGCTGCTAAACAGAACCCCAATAAAATTTAATGCAACGCAAGCTAGGAGGAAGGGACTTCAAAGCAAGAATGTCAGGCCTTCAGGTATCACCATATGTGGCATGAATTTGATCTTTCTGGGAACGGAGGTTGGTCCATGGAGCAAGACTGGTGGGTTAGGAGATGTTCTTGGAGGTCTGCCACCAGCATTGGCAGTAAGCTTAGTGTTATTGTTTTATCTTTTTTCTTAAATTAACTATATACTGGTTGGCATATTTGGGGTTCAGTGACAGCAAGTCTCCCTCTAATTAATCCTTCTCTAGGCTAATGGGCATCGAGTTATGACCATCGCTCCACGTTATGACCAGTACAAAGATGCTTGGGATACAAATGTTATAATTGAGGTATATCCTCGACAATATTACAAATCTGGTTTTCATCTTCATGAAGGGAGTTTTCACCCAATTGTGTTATTATATATTTAAATGCATTACAATTTGTTTATTACAGGTAAAAGTAGGAGATAGAACAGAAAAAGTTCGCTTCTTCCATTGCTACAAAAGAGGAGTTGATCGTGTCTTTGTGGATCACCCTATGTTTCTTCAAAAGGTTGGAATATTTCTTAATTTTTCAGCTATACACTCATTGTTTTGCTTTCAGAAACTTACTAATGAATGAACTTCAAGATCTGGGGGAAAAGTGGAACCAAACTTTATGGACCAGCAGCAGGAGAGGATTACCAAGACAACCAACTACGTTTCAGCCTGTTCTGCCAGGTTCTATATCCTTATCCTTGTGGTTGCAAGAGTTCTGTTCATAGATATTGCAGTTTTTAGTTGCAATATTATGTGGCAGCATTCAGTAGAAAACTATTATGTAATCCGTGGCACATTTTAATCGATTATAAGAAATACACAGTTTGCCATGGGAAATCTTCTCTTTGCAACATATTTATTAGTAATAAGCAGTTCTGAGTGCAACAAGGCTACCTGCATTTGAATTGTACGATGGATTAAATTTTTGGATGGACCTGACAAGTAATATATGCTCTTTATAATAACTCAACTCCATCTAATGTGACTATATACATGTGAATTCATATTTCTTAAATCAGTAGTCCTACTTTTCCCTCCCTTATTTTTTCTCTTTGAATTAATCTTGTAGGCAGCTTTGGAAGCACCAAGGGTTCTAAATCTTAAGGGCAGTAAATATTTCTCTGGACCATATGGTAAGGACGAAGGTCACAAATGAAGTTCTTCAAAGCTAACAGCAGAAGATCTTTTAAGCACGATGTTTTGATTTTTTGTATGCAGGCGAAGATGTCATTTTCATCGCCAATGATTGGCACACTGCCCTTCTCCCCTGCTACTTGAAAACTATGTACCAGTCACTGGGCATCTTTAAGAACGCCCGAGTAGGTCTAAATCACTGGATTATTATACTGCAATACAGTTATTGTATATTTAGTTATTTACCTAATTTAGCATTCAAAATCAATTCACAAGCTCTTCAAATTTTCTTTCTGGCTGCTGTCATTATCAGGTCGCTTTTTGTATCCACAACATTGCTTACCAAGGCAGATTTGCGTCCGCAGACTTTTCACTTCTCAATCTCCCTGATCAATTTAAAAGCTCCTTTGACTTCATTGATGGGTATTTTTTCATCAGTTGTGACCATCATGTACAATTGCAAATTTTAACTGCTTTATATTGTTCTAATCTTGCAGGCATGTTAGACCAGTGATAGGAAGGAAAATCAATTGGATGAAAGCTGGAATTTTAGAATCACACCTGGTGTTAACTGTTAGTCCATACTATGCTCAAGAACTTGTGTCAGGCGTTGATAAAGGAGTGGAGTTGGACAACATCCTTCGCAAAACTGGTATTCTTGGAATTGTGAATGGCATGGATGTTCAGGAGTGGAATCCATCCACAGACAAATATTTAACTGTCACATACAATGCTTCAACTGTAAGAATCTTTTTCAAGAGTTAATGTATCTCTAAATTGTGTCATGGCTCATAAGAAAAAAACCTACACTACAAATTTTTAACAATTTCCCCTACTTAGGTATTGGAAGGAAAGGCTCTTCTGAAAGAAGCCCTCCAAGCAGAAGTTGGATTGCCGGTAGACAGAAATATTCCTGTCATTGGTTTCATTGGTAGGCTTGAAGAGCAAAAAGGTTCTGATATTCTTGTAGAGGCCATTCCCCAATTTATCAGGGAGAAGGCTCAGATAGTAGCCCTTGTAAGTATAAAAACAGGAAGCTTAATTTTTTGATCCCTTCTTCCATCATAAAGGGAACACGAAATCTGATTTAAAGCTGTTATACTATTGTCTTAGGGAACAGGCAAAAAACAAATGGAAAAGCAGCTTCAGCAGCTCGAAATATCATACCCTGACAAGGCCAGAGGAGTGGCAAAATTCAATGTTCCCTTAGCCCATATGATAATTGCTGGAGCGGATTTTATATTGGTTCCTAGCAGATTTGAGCCTTGTGGTCTCATTCAGTTACAAGCTATGCGCTATGGAACTGTACAATTCCTGCTTTACACAATCCTTCATTCCTTGGGATTTTTCCTGCCATAAGATTTCCTCTAATCACCATGTTTATGTTTTTCTTCAACTTCTATTCTTCACTTTGCTAGGTACCTCTAGTTGCCTCAACTGGTGGATTAGTCGACACAGTCAAAGAAGGTTTCACAGGATTTCAGATGGGTTCCTTTAATGTTGAAGTAATACCTGCCATCATATCATAATCTGCAAGTGTGTCCGTAGTAGCTTAAGTACTAAGCACTAACCATTATTTCTTTTTAAAAAATTTGCTTTAGTGTGATGCTGTGGATCCTGCGGATGTGGCTGCTATAGCTAAGACTGTCAAAAGGGCCCTTGCAATCTATGGAACTCCAGCTTTTACAGAAATAATCAAGAATTGCATGGCACAAGATCTTTCATGGAAGGTGAGTGAGAGCAGAAACTTAAGTAGTATACCAAAAGCAGTTATGGGATTTTGTTTACTATTGTGAAGCTACAAATCCATACTAAATCTCTCTCCTCAACCCGAGTAACTGAATTTTGTTTATGGATTAGGGACCTGCAAAGAAGTGGGAGGAAGTACTGCTAAGCTTGGGAGTTGCTGGCAATGAGCCTGGAATTGACGGAGAAGAAATTGCTCCACAGGCAAAGGAAAACGTGGCAACTCCCTAATTAGAACAAAGATGTAAGAGAAGCTTCTGCTAGTCTGATGAAGTTCCCAGCCCCGTGCTTCTAATAACGGTTTATCCTACTTCCATTTTTTGTTTTCTTTTTGAAACAATGATGGAAATTTTCATAGCAAAGGAGATTATGCAATTCGAATCAGGGTAATCCACCATCAGTACAAGGGTGATGGTCTACAGTGGCGTATATATAAGTGCGTGTTTTCAAGATTAGTATAAAGCGTTTCTTAGAAGTGTAGATGACACAGTCTATGCTGGACAAACAAGGCTTTGTACCTTGTGTATGTAACTTGGACATCGTAATTTTATTCTGCCTTAAAATCGTAGATTATCATTCATTATTATCTTCTTACCTTTAAGCTTCTAATGTGTGCCCTTAGCCATGAATACTCTGAATAATCCTTATGTTGGCATTCTAGCGAACATGATAAAAATCTTAACAAAAGTGAGTTGAAACGGTTTAATAGACAAGTTATATCATTCCTGGATATTCCATGGAATTTAGCTGTAGAGACTGGACAGCGGCCATTGTTTAGGATTTGCATGTGTTTTATAAAAAATACCCTCATAATTTAACATAATACCAAATATATCTTCATAATTACATTTCAAAAGTTATTCTCCTTTAAAATACCTTTTAACAAACTCAAAATTTAAAAATCAATTCTTTAACCTTTAATTTTTTTTTCTTATAATCAATTCTTTTACGATCTAAATTAATGCAATTGCTACAATTTTTACTCAATTATGTAGCTGTTTCAAGAGACAGTCTTCTGCAAAATCATTCCCACAATGAAAAAACAAAATTGTGAATACACGATACATTGCCAATCATCTAAAATTACCGACTCGCACAGTTATTAGAGTTTAATTTTGATAAAATTTCTTTACACTGTCATTCAATCATGTATTGTCAACTCATTAAAGAGTTTAACTTAACTATTATAACAACTACTTTAAAAGTCTAACACTTTTAATAATATATCAATACATGATTGGATGACAGTGTAAAATAATTTTACAGTGGATTAAAATTAAAACCCAGTTATTATGTGTGGCATTCTACACCTAATTTCATCTCGCAATTAGCCCTGTTCTAAGACAGGAAAATGATACGGGCTTTGACTTGCCGAATATACCGTACAAAGAGTGTTCTGTCACACATGCATCCAACTCTTGAATAGCATTCACCATCTACCCAGTAACTTTTATTTTCACCACACTCTTAAATAGCATAGCCATAAACCATATAATTCTAAATTTTGCACCTACTTTTAATCCCATAAATGCAGAACGTGAATATTCCCACGAGTTAGGCCTGAAAATTTGATTAGTAGCATGGTAAAAGCTGAACCTCATTTACACACACCACTGTTATTGTAACCACTGTTTATGCTATACAATAAGACGCTAAACATAAAAAATATTACAGAATTAGGCAACATGCAGACTCAATATTCTATAAACCATGCACATAAATTATGATTAACATATGCTATCATCCAATTCAGCCCAAACATGATTATGACCAAAAAATTTGAAGTATAAACCTAGGGTAAACACCTTATAACATACCATGTCACAAAAGGGAGGGCTTGGCCCATTCCATTCATCTTTCATGCTATCCAATTACTATAATAGACCATAAAAATGGTAGACAGAAACTGAGATTGCACACATCAAATTTCAGCAGTAAAAAGGACCACGTCATTATAAATATAAACCTAACAGTTGGGTTTACAAAAACAAAGCAACTAATGTCATCCGTTGAATTTGATAATATTAGGTTGTCTATATGATATCAATAGTAGTTTTCACATCCACTGTCATGCTACTTTGATCCATATTGCATACAGACCAAACAAGAAGATATAATCTCATAAATTTGGGGAAAGTAAAAATTATCAAAGTCGGTTCTGCAACCATGTTAAGCCATAAACTGGGTTTCAGACAGGAATAGATTTGCAAAGCCCAGAGCAGGAGACACACAATCAAATGGGGGTGGATGTGGGGAGAAGATAGAGAAAGACGTAAATATTGCGCCTGTTTGAATTCTCAAAAATTGATATAAACCTGAATTCCTGAGTTCAGAGCACTACAAAATCATGCCTTGGACAAAAAATAATTAACCAAAACAAAATTGAGACCTACAAAATCCATGGAGTAACTACCCAATACAAAAAATAGACCAGATCATATTGAATGTGCCCCTAATCAAACAAGCTAAACCCCATATCATCGTCACTCTCTTCCTGGGGTTCTTCCTGTAAAATTGCAACAAACAAATGCCAATTAGATAACGAACAGCCAGAAGACAGAGTTCAACAACAGGAACAACATTATCACCAAATATCTACCTTCTTCTTTTCCTCAGTAGGAGGAGCAGCCGCCGTGGCAGCACTGCCACCAGCAACAGCTGGGGCTGCAACAGCAACCGGAGCCCCACCTCCTCCAGCATTCAATATCAAATCATCAACCTTTCGCTTCTCAGCAAGTTTAGCAAATAAGCTTGGCCAATAAGATTCAACTTCAACCTTTGCTGCCTTCAACAAAGTAGAGATCTTCTCACCCTATTAACAATAACTTAAGGAGAAAACCATCTTCCAGAAATACATCATCTAATGTACTAAAAATATATGTTAAAGTATAAACCCTAGTTAGACCCAATTTCTTTTTCCAACAAAAAATAAATAAATAAATCCAATCCAACTTCCCCAGCATTTAAATTGATTCCAAATCAATGGCAACAAGAGAAAATGTAAGTTGACGCATGAAGTGATTCGAATATCTTAGGGTTCAAAACAAGGATACAGTGACAGCAATGTTATCATCGTGAAGGATCATGACCGTGTAGCTGCAAGCAACCTCTCCAACCGACATTTTCAAACTATAAATCAAACAATTAAAAATTAAAAAAGGCATATCAAGAGGATAATCAAATAACCCAAATAAAAAAAAAACTTCAATTTACTTAATAAATTTTCATAGTGTGTATGAATATTTTCATAGAAACAAAACAATGCAAAACGGGTTACCTTACCTCGTCGAAGGGGTTCCCTGCTCTGCTGCAAATGCAATTCAATTCTAGGGTTTAAGGGATTTTAACGGAACGTGGAAGAGGTAGTAATGGGCCTCATATTTGTAGGCCCATTTTAAGCAAGCGCCCTTTTACCAAAGGGAAAGACCTTGTAGTTTTGCTTTGAGGGGGAAAAAAACGCATTTTACCTTGATGAAAAAAATATTTCATTTTTCTAACAAAAATATTTTATTTTATTTTATTCACTGTATTGTATGGAGAAAAAAATTGTCTTTAACCCGAACTTGACTTATTTATTAAACAGAAATGCTAAACGTTAGGAAGGCTTTTTACACTAAGTCTTTGTTTGGTTTGAGAGAAATAGAGAAGAAAGAATTAAAGAAAAGAAAAATAAAAGAGAAATGAGAAATTCTCTTGTTTAGTTACAAAAGAAATAGAGAATAAAGAAAAAAAATAGTGGGTCCTATAACTTTTTCATTTCTCTCTTAAAGTGAGAAGAAATAGAGAAAAAAATGAATAGACGTGAAAATTTGACTAATATACCCTTCTTTTTATTGTTTTATAAATAAATAAATATGAACAAATATGTATTTATAACAAAATTTAATTTTTTTCTTTCTTATTTCTCTCATAACCCTCTTAATTCAAACAACTTAAAAATTTATTCATTTTCTACTTTATTTCTTTCCACTCTATTTCTTTCCACTCTATTTCTCTCATAATTCAAACAAATCCTTAAAGGTTTTACTAACTATCACAGTCGTTTATCATGAGTTTTTTTCTCCTTCTTTTCTTTTTAATTTTTATTTGTTGAAAACAAGTGAAAGTGTGAAACAGTTTTGCCACGTCATTCGTAATAACTTTTATAAATTCTCTTTCATATAAAATAGCAATGCTGTTTATTCAACGAGTTAAATTTAAGCACACAGTTTAACTCCATCAATTCTTGAGCTCAAGTTTAAATCCAAGTTAATCGAATAAGTTTGTTTTAACAATGCTATTGATTTTTATTTTTACTTTTAAAGATAGTGCTATTGGCAAAATACTTAACAGTGTTTCGTGGATCATGCTAAGCATTCATGATCAATCAAATAACAGGTTAACTAACACATTTTAACTCTGACATGGAGGCACATCTTTACTCTGATGCTACCATTGAAGTTCTTTCGTGAAACAGAGATTAAAACATAAATATTTGCTTTAGTAAGAAAGATGACTGTTATAATAACTGCTTCTTTGAATTAAGACGAAATCGAATCAATAGAAGTGGCAGAATATGCGCTGCGTATAAGTATGCTACATAGGTTCTTTTAGACACCCCCTTTCTTCTTTCTCATGAATGTGTGGTTCTATAAATTGAGCTGTCAATGCCGATACTGTTAATAAACTATACAAATTGAGATCTCAATATTTGCACACTTTTTCCTAAAAGCACTTATATTTTAAATTCTGTACAAGTATTTTTTTAGATTAATCTAGGAATTATTTATGAAAGTATAAGAATAGAACTTTAGGCGGGCTACAAGCCGTAACCTGTTACTTGATATATTATACCATAAACCTATTAAGTATATGATTGAACCAACAAATTCAATGGGATATCTACTTTCTTATGGCCAGTTATAGAAATGTAAGAGAAGTAATAACAACTAAGAGCGCATTTAGTTTGTTATTTGTTTTCATTTTTAGTTAGATATATTTTTATTATAATTATAGAAATGTCACCTTATTTTCATTTTGTTTCCTGTTTTTAAAATTTTATAAAAGCAATGGTGAAAATAACATTTTGTTGATTTTACAATTTCTTTTATAAAATTTTGAAAATAAAAAAAGAATTAAAAACAACATGACATTTTTATAATTATAATAAAAACATATTTAACTGAAAATGAAAATAAAAAACAAACAAAACAGAGTCTAATTTATCCAAAATAAAGGTTTTTACATTATAAAATGGTTGTTTGCCTCATCTAATTGAAGAAATCTAAATAAGATTTTGATAGTCTTGCTTAATAGTTATTCCTTTTTAAAAAAATTCTCTTGCACCCAGTAATATTAAAATGATCTTTTATTATCTTATTTTTTCGAAAAAAATAAAAAATTATGGAATGGCCATGAACTAAAATTGCCAACTAATTGAAAGTATAAGCGTTCCCAATAAAAGAAAATCCCAGTTCTCCTATAGGCGGATTCAATACCATTGCGAGTCGATGATTATATGGATTTGTTTTTAATGTAGTATCAACATAAAAAACATTATATTAATAATTATATTATGTCATTTATATAAATTATTAAATTGTTTTTATTACAAATAACAAATTATTGTTAATAAAATAAAAATGACTATGATAATAATAAGAATTTATAAGTTTCTTTACACTGTCATCCAATCATATGCTAACACATCATTAAAAGAGTTAGACTTTCTATGTGGTTGTTGTGATAGTCAAACTCTTTTAATGATTTGGCAACAGATGATTGGATGACAGTGTAAAATTTTTTTACACACGGTGAATCAAAATTAAACTCTAATAATAAAAGAAAAAAGAGGCTTTATTTCAAAACCTCAACATTTTGACATTCCCCCTAAAAACATCAAGCATCATGTCAAAGTAGTAGAGGATCGTTCATTCGCCACTTTGGTAAGTTGACAGATTGAGCTGTCCAAGCACAACCTTTCCTTCCTAGTTGACCAAGTAATAAAGGGTTCAAAGAGGGTATAAAATCAATCTTTTGGACATATTTACTGCAAATATAAACAAGAGGACTATGTCATTGGATGTCCTTACAGCTAAGACAAATGGTTTCAAATTTATGTCTACATGTGACGGTGACATCTCGGTTGTGATAGTCACTGTAATCACAACATTTCACAATTGTCTATTGTATCAGCTTGCTTTAACTTGCATTAACTGTAACATGACCGTGACCATAACTGTAACAACAATTTAAAACTTTGTCCACGACATTAATATTTAGTAAAATTATCTTATAAGGAAGAATCTAAAGCTGCAATATTTTCGGCATGAATTGAGGATATATTGGTTAAAGTCGATTAGTGGCACAAGCTTTATATAATGAACATCATTTCCCCATTCCATGAATAAACGGTTCCATGTTCAGTTCTTGGATTCCTTCCCTTGATATATATGCTGCTGATAATCTCTGCTTCTTTTTTGAATCAGTAACTTAATATGCTTCCTTTATTCATTGTCGTTCCTTCTTTGATCTTGACCATTTTCATCAGCTTTTCATATATTTAGCCTTACAAGTTACAAGACAGCGTTTCTTTATCCTGGTAGAGATTAAGTTGAAGAATTTTGTTCAGAAGTTATTCCAGCAGCTTGTGAAGCACCTGCACCTGTTGCTACCGCCTCTGTTGTTGTTGTGGTAGATGTTGTTGCAACTGTGATATTTGCCATACATCTCATGGTTATCTAGTTTAATCTCTCTCAATTAACTAGGATTATGCTTCCTTTTAGTATCTTTGCTTAGGATTTTCATCTAATTTAGTTTACTTGTTTGTTTAATCAAATTTAATAGTTATTGCACTTTTAAGTTCAGTTTTTCTCATTAAAATTGCTTTGGTTGGTTTTAGGTGAAGTCCAAGTTAGAGTTAGCTGCAATTGGGAGAAGAAAGCGAAGGAGAAGAACAACATTTTTGCTGGAAGCTCAGCGCTTGAGCGCCCAACCCAGCGCTTGAGCGCTCACAAGGCAGAAACAACACTAAATCTCTGGACATCCACCGCTCGAGCGGTGGAACACCAGCGCTTGAGCGCGCAACACCAAGAAGCTCTTTTTCGCCACCCGCGCGCTTGAGCGCCCAACATCCAGCGATCGAGCGCCCGAGCGCTTGAGCGCCCATCATCCTACGCTTGAGCGCCCAGAGTCAGCATCTAATGCAATTTTTCTGCCACCCGAGCGCTTGAGCGCCCAACATCCAGCGCTCGAGCTCCCGAGCGCTTGAGCGCCCACCATCTTGCGCTTGAGCGCCCAGAGTCAGCATCTAATGCATTTTTTCGGCCACCCGCGCGCTTGAGCGCCCAACATCCAGCGCTTGAGCGCTGGATCACTTACTGATATGCAATTTCAACAGTATATAAGGGAAACTAATGGGTTTTTGAGGGGGGTCTGAATCTTTTGGGAGAGAGGGACGACGGCTGACCTAAGGGAGGAAAAAACAACAAGGTTTCAAGAGCTTGAGGATTATCACCCAACTCCAAGGCTTGCTAATGGGGATTTCTTCTCTCTTTTCATCTCTATTGCTTTCCTTCTCTATGAGTAGCTAAACCCCTTTAGTTAGGGGGAAGATGTAGTTTGTCTTGGACCATGTAGTTGGATTTCTTTGATTAATCTAAGTTTCTTTTCATTGAATTGAGTATTTATCATTGTTCCTAATGCTTTTGTGAATTGGCCACTCATGAATTGATTGAGCATCCATGGATTATGTTGGAAAACTAATGTATGGTTGAGCTATATGATAAATACCATGAACTGATTGAGTCTAGGAATAGAACTATCAATTTGTGTGGTGCTTAAGGGAACTTTTATCTTTTTATGCCCTGAATGTTTGAGATTTGATTAAGGAATTAATTTTATCTTAGGTGTTCAAGAGAATTAGTGCACCAAGGGATTGAGCATTGATTATTTTAGTAGTTCTCACCATCAATTCAAGAGAAGAAACTAGATTAATTTAAGGATTTTTAATTGCATGTGAAGAGATAAACAAAATCGGAACCCTAACTCATCTCATATTGATTCTCTTCTATTTTATTTTATTAACGTTTGTTTTGCTTATTACTTTCTGTTGATTAGTTGTTTAGTCTTTTGGCAGTTCCCTTGTGAACTCCCTTCGATTCAAAGTATTCGATTAGCTTAGATAGTATTGATTAAGTGAATTGGTAATTGACGAACACAATTCCTGTGGAGACGATAACTCACTCATTTTTATTACTTGCACGACTTGGTACACTTGCCAATAGTCTATCAAGTTTTTGTGTTACATTAGTTTCCCCCTCAACACTCTTGTTTAAACCGGCATAATTCAAAGAGACTATATCAAATATCAATAAAAATCGTAACTATTTACTCTAGACTTATCACCTGCAATAGTAGTTGGCATTGCCATTGAAGAAGGAAATGACAGGATCCCTGAAGAGCCATAGTGCCGAGGGAGAAACGGAAACTGCATCATTTGGGGATATTGAACTCCAAAACCATGAGCCTGGCTACTATGTGCATATTGGGCACAGAAAGGGTAAATATTATGGATCAACCCCAATGGCCCAGTGGACGGGTAGTAAGGAGAAACCTGTCGACCTCCACAGACACCGTAACAATTCTGCAACAATGGCCGCACAATAGTATATCACGGTCAATGAAGAACGTGGAAGTATACTTCATTTATGTGATTATTTTTAAGCATTTATTACATAAATACCTACCATGGGATACATTGGGTCTTGTGAATATCCAGTATATCTGCTAGTAGATGCAAAGAAGCATAATTAGAGAGAAAATGGGAGGAATGGAGAAAACTGACATGCAAATTAGAAAAATGACCAAAACCACACGTCACTTTCATGTTACCCATAAGTTGAATAAGGAAATGTGTATTGCCCAGTAGTTTGATGGAGAAATGTAGACGAAGAGCCACGATAAGCAGGCGAAGCCAACATTCCAGGAGCTGGTCTCAATCGTCCTGCACCCACAGTGTGAAGTTGCATTTTAATATTTTTTAATCTTATATCACATATATCACATAAAACAATTGATAACCAATTATTAAATGTGGCATATAGCTTCTTGCTTAGGATGAGAAAAATAGATTAAAATGGAAAAACTGAAACTGAAACTGAAACTGTTTGCAGAGAATACAGAAAAGGAAGTTGAAATTTAAAAAAGAAAAAGAAAAGGACATTGTAATAAGATTAAGGTAAGAAAGAAAAAAAAGAAAGAAGAACACAAAGGTAGATGAAGGAGAATGGCAGGATTGAGACCATGTTGAGGAGTCTTTGGGCGACTCTTGTTTGCACCAAGAGATGCAAGATTACAGTTTGCCCTCCTCCCATCAATTATTGGAGATGGGTTTTGACATGCTTTCATTGCTGCCTCTGGATCCTTGAATGTGACCTTGGGAAACAACAAAACCAAAGACTCATTGTTTAAGCATACGCCAAATGAAATGGACAAGCATATATACCAATGCAGAGATGTGAGAATCACAAAAAAGGCAAATGGGCTTACAAAGCCATAACCCTTGGATCTCTCAGTGTTCTTGTCTTTGATAACAACAGCCTCTAAGATCTCTCCAAACTGCTCAAAATACCTTCTCATCGTATCCCTTTGAGTTTCCCAAGCTAACCCTCCAACAAAGATTTTGGTAGAAATTGTATCATTGTATTGCCTCGAATTGTTGTTACCACCCACCATCTTTGGAATTGCTTTTGTGGAGATATTATGTGTATTAGATACAAAGAAAAAACCGATAGAAACAGCCACAAAATTCCAAATAAAGAATAGCAAAAATAGCAAAATTGGATGACAAGGAAAACCCAGAACAAAAATAAGCAAACCTAAGAACCCAAAAAATATGAATGCTCGTTTTTTGAAGATCACATCAATGAAATCATTCATGCATTCGTGATTCTGTTCGCCCTCGTCCTTCTTTAATCAAGAAACAATATTTCTAAGGTCATAACTGCCATTTTTCACATCCACAACAACAACTCCTCAAATTCCTCAACATTGATATTCCTAACTCTAGAAAATCATTACTTTTTGAGGGTGGAAAGGAAGAGAATGAAGAAGAGAGAGGAAAAAAAATCTCATAAGAAAATATGAATATATGAATAACCATTGAAATTTGAAACACAAAGGAGAAGAGAATATAATATTAAAAATATTAAAAGACCACCTTATTTGCTATATCACCACTTTCTCTAAGCTATGTCACACATAATAATATATTTTTAGGAGATGGGTCTGCAATTCCGCATAAAACATCTGCTTCGTCATATTCAACCTTCCTTTTCTTCCTTTATGTCCACCTTAATATTGCTTGCTCTGTTTAGGGTAGTGTTGGGGCTTACATACATGATAACTTTGACATACAATCCTTTTCTATTAAAAAACAATCCCCTTTTTTTTAATGCTTATATGTTTCAATATCCTTCTCTGTCCCTGTAAATTTCTTCCTCTTTGTGTATGTATGTTTCTGTTTGGTTGTGTTAAACAATCAACCTCCTCTTCCTTGCAGCTACTGCAATTCAATTTTATTAACCAAAAAAGGTACAAAAATTCGGGTGATGTCCTGCGGGCTAAATTTCCAATTTTTTTGAGAGGATAAAGAGGGGAATAATAACAAATTTTAGATTACAATCTGAGTACTTTCTATTTTGAACAATTGGATAGATTACTGTCTTAATTAACCTCTTCAAATATCCCAAAACCACCCTCCCCTATGTCAGTATTCCACTTCTCATAATTCATCATCCATTTATTTATTTCACCACTTCTCATAATTAACCTCCTGAGTCTTTAGGATATTGTTGTTTTTACCTAGTCATTAATTATTACCCTTTTAATATAAGTTGAAAATTTTCCAATCTGTTTTAAGTTAGAAATGTGGGTAGATTGAATCTAGCTTGTGAATTTTTCAATAAATGATAAGTTCCCATTCATGTGAACATTCTTGACAAAACCAAAAGGTGGATGTTGTAGCGATTTATTTTTTCTTTTTTTTCTATACTTGGCCCTGCCAGGGCAATGGAGACCCTACTTTTAGGGTGGGACTTAAGGACAATCCTTGAAAGGAATTCAAAAGGAGGGGAGACAGATGTACATTCATTAAGAATCGAATCTCACATTTGGTACTAGCATAAAATATTCCTTACTAAGTGAGCTAAGCTCACGGGACTTGTAGTCATTTCAATTAAACTAGAACCTTTACTTGAACTATGGATTCTTCTAACTACCATAAACATGTCAAAGTAAAACATGCAAATCTCTTATAAAATGTTAGATTCATTTCATTTAGCATTTTTTTTTATCAAATACTCTAATTAGCCTTTTGGGTTTAGTGGCGTCATGTCATATCTCCACTAGTTAAGTCCTTTGGGTTCTCTATGAAACTAATCAACAGTTGACAACTTAGAACTCTCATTAGAATTCAAACTTGTGTCATATCCTATAAAGGTAAGCTTGGTGACCAACTTGACTCTCAATTGATATTTCATTTAGCATTTTAACTCATTCTATTTTGTTCAAAGTAGAAAGGAAAAAAATCAACTAGAGATAAACCGGGGGGAACAACATATCACCCTACAATTGGAGGGACAACATGTCTTTTTGCAGTTGAAATGGAAACAGAGGCAGAGAGAAAGAATTAAACAAGTGGTATGCGAGGTAAGCGGCACAAAAAAAATGATCAAATGGGATGGATGGAAGGGAACTGGGAAGATAGTATTGGTAATAAGATCAGCTTCAGTCTACAGTAATCACCATTCACCATTTACCAGAAAGCCTATTAAAATAAACACTCTAAAACAGAACCATTACTAATTTACTATCACTACTACAATACCCAATCATCGACCTAATCTTCCTTATTAAGGTAATTAAGATTGGACTCTCGAAGATATCAGTCAAACCTCTATTTTTCTCATCTTTTATTTTTAGGTGAAAACAATAAGAATGTTTCCTTTTCATAATTATTTTTAAATTCTCTCAGGCCATTTTTATCCCTACCACAATATTTTGTTTGATTGAGTAATTAGTTTTTTTTTCTTCTTCATATTGGATTGTATTTATATATCCATGGGATTTCTCCTTACTGGTTATCTGTTGTTGTATTTGACTATTTTGTGCCACCTTTTTTTTTTTTTTGTCACAAAGATGGTAGTAACGACAGTGCGTCGCGTCAGTAACATATTTGAGGAGCTCGAAAAGCGAACAAAGGTCCACCTAGTTGTGCCACCTCTCTGACTATATAGGCACCCACATGTGGAATAGGATTTTCCCTAAAAAAAATTGAACATATATAAATTTTGATTAAATAATAATTTTTTAAATAAATATAACTTTTCATATTTAAAACCATATTATAGAACTAAGAGTCCAACTGGCCAGTTATTATATTATAAATAAGATAATTATTTCTAATTATCTTCATAAATCATAATTGTTCAGATATTATAATTCTAATACAAATGATTAATTATTTGTATTTGTCTACGCAATATTACAATCTACCAACAATGATAACATAATGCTATATTTTTCTTTCTTGCTAATTTCTCCTTTTATAATATTACTTTTCGGTTTTTGGTATGTTTGGCGATAAGAAATAGGACTTTCAGTTAAAATAGTCGGTAATAATACTTACACAGATCTTCACCCAAATCTTTCATAGAATTTAATGTTGGCTCAACTAAACTATTATAAAAAATTACAGTGAAATTAATGTGTTATTCAATTACTTGCATAAAAATTTATAAAATGTTTGTAAAAATAAAATTTGTGTAAATATTATTACTATAAAATGATTATATGTCAATGATATCTTGTGCATAATTTTTCTCCTAATAAAAGTGTAAGGTGATTAAAATATTCAAGTGATTAATTTTTAAAATAGAAGTTAACCAAGAACAATAAGTTGAATAGAGGCACAGAATGTTGATGTCGATATAATTAGATATATAGTTTAGAAAATCAAAAACAATAATTCATAACTAACTACATTTATGATTTTATTCACTGATCGAGATGCATGTGTTCTCATAGTCAAAGGATACAGATGTTGGGCCCACATGCCATCTATTTTTTTTTCTTGGTCATAAACATCTCATTTCTTGAGCTACTAGGATTTTCGCTACATGCTAAATACTCGAATATATATATACATACAACACGTATAAATATTGATAGAAAATTCTAAATTGCTAAATCAACTGATGACTACACCTCAAGCTTATTGATAATTGGATTATGCAGCTAGATTCAGTCCAATAATCAATAAAGCAGACAGAAACGTATTTGTATAATTGGGACAGTAGGATTTGCCTTCTACTTTTGTTTCTGATGAAACTATACCGAGACTCACAATAATGCTGTAAATGATGCTATTCAGAAACTAACAAATGGTCATCATCATTCAGCACTATGTTCTTGAATTGGGCTTAAACTTAAACCTCATCCCTTTGCATACTTGAATGCTGATTCTGAACCCTCCCCAGCAGCAACACCACCACCACGGCCACAAGCATGAAGCCTCCCCTTGAAGCATTCCTGAATGATCAAGCGGCCTAATTCTGAATTGCCGTTGCTCATATCCACCTTCCCTATCAACTCCTTGAGTTGTCCACTGGTCATTCGCACCTTGAATCTCACACCTTGATGATGGTGATCCACTGGGTGCACCACTCCCTTGCTGCATCTTCTTCCCAAACCAAGCATTACCCATTGTGTCTCTCCCCGGTTTTGATCTCTCTCCTTGCAATTTAAGCTTAAACAAGGAAACCACCACCCTCATTAAAAACGCAAATATGTCAACAGAAAGTAACGTGTCTGGCTTAGCCATTACGGTTGACATGAAGAGGCGTACCCAATGGACGACCTGACGAAGGCATGGACTACTTAGCGATATAAAATAGAACTACGCATTAACCGCATTTATTGCTCTTTTTTTGGTTAGCAGCCTAAAATCTATTTCAATTTTTTTCTATTGCCTTTTTATTTGTTAGCTGGGTGGACCCTTTCACTTAAATTAACATATGCTTATTACAATTAAAACAGGAAGAAGAAAAAAAACCTTGGATACACATGGTGTAGAGTGGATGAAATTTAGGGTGCCTTCGGATTAGGTAATTTTTTTTAAATGTATTTTTGAGGAGTAAAATGTGTGTTTTGTATTCACATTTTCTTAAAAAAATTATTTTGTAATTTTTTCGAAAGCCGAATGCAATAAATAAGAGACTAGAGAGTGTGACCGAGGATCGGAACGCTTGTCTATTTTCTTTCTACAAAAATATCCTTTGAACATTTGAAAATAGAAAATTGCTAGAATGATGGGAGAAGTTCTTCCTGGGACTAGCTCGGATAGTAAATAAAAATGTAGGTTCTTTTGTGGACCCCAACCATAAATCTCTATTTTGTATCGATCTGGTTGTATCCAGACTACAGATCAGCTCGGAGCTCTGTAGCACAAAATGTCCGTGTCCTTTTTTTAACCGATCGTTTTTTGTTTCTTTTTCTTTTTTACATTTTATGAAAGCTCCCTTTCACAAGTGCTATTTGAACTGAAATTTTATTTTATTTTAAAAGATTATGGGCGATAAGAATCGAATGCCACATATTTAGTCAAAAAAAACTTTTATGCCAATTCAATGACCACTTCTTTTAAAAACTTCAATTATTAGATAAATGCTCTAACACCGTCCGTGTCAGCACCCTCGTGAAGCATACCACAATCATCGTCGTGACACTCATTGTGAACAAACCACAATCATCGTCGTGACACTCATTGTGAACAATTGTTATTGTATGACCTCGATAAGCTTTTAGCTTCGATCCTTTGGAAAGAGTAGTTCCCACACAATTTAAGAGAGCCTGGCAGGTAAGACTCGCGCCACTCATTTCGACAAATTTCTTGCTCCTCTACTTGTTGATAACTTTTCCACGTTGATGTCTTGTTTTGTTTTGTTTTGTTTTGTGTCTGATATAATTTTTTGTAGTTTTTAATAAACTTAGTTCGCAATGTTCCAAATTCCATTCAAGATATTTTTAGGCATGCTTTTCTAATGTTGAGGAATATAATAATATTCACACTATCACCTTTGGTGTTTTTTAACTAATGAAACAATTTGAGGATTGTTGCATCTAAAAATAAAAACAGTTTGTATTTTTAGAAGAACCCTATTTAAAAACTTTCTAAAAGTCAGTCTAAATGAACCTTCAATATGTACATATGGGACTCGTGTATGGAGAGAATCTTGTTCATTTTGTGGACACTTACATAATGTACATAAGAATTGCTCATTAAAGCATGACTCGTGCATTTAGATTGGTCCAGCCCTTAATTAAGTCTTACAAAATTAGTTGTTACTTTTTGTAAAAGTTTAACTTAATTATGATAATGAACGAGGATGAGAATGAGATGTTGACGACAGGAGTTGCGAAGATTGCCGTGAACAAGCTGACTTGTCATTCAAATGAGGAATGGTGGCAATAGCATGTATAAGTGGGTTTAGGGTCGAGCTACATGCCGTCACATTTTTTTAATTAAAATTTGGTTGAATTAATTTGTAAGTTCTTATATTATTTGAACTTTTTAATTAAATTTTTATATTTTAAAAATTTATAATTAAGTTTTTATAATTAAAAAAAATTAATTGGGTCCTTAATATCATAATGCCATATAAGTTGTGAATGGTAACTTAAATTCAAAAATCTAATTAATTTTAAAAAAAATTATAAAGACCTAAAAATTTTATAATTAAATCTCTATAATTTCAAAATTTTATAATTGAATCTTTGAATTCAATTTATCATTAGAACATCATTATAAATTTTTAAAAGCAGATACTTAATTAAAAATTTTAAAAAATATAAGAATTTAGTTACAAATTTTTAAAATATAAAAATGTAATTAAAAATCTCAAAATAATATAATGGCTCAAAGATTAATTTAATTTTAAAATTTCTCCTCTATGGCTTCTCTCTTCTATTCCCGTTTCCATAGCACTCTTTGGTACTTTACTTAAGTTGCCAAAGTGCCAATAAAGGTTGAGGTCCTTGATCTCGTTCTTGTTGTAATCGGGTCGGTCATTTTATCAGACAGATTTCAATTTTGACATATGATGATGGTATAAACGAGAATCCATTGGTCGCCCATTGAGTTGGTGTTAATATAAATGCAAGAATTTTTTTCACTGGCCATTCAAACACGAGGAGACTATTGTGGGTTAAATTCATGCACTCCACTACAGTTAGATAGCCATTTTTTAATTTCCTGATGCTGGGACACATGTATATAGGCTTCATTCTTGGATCGGCATTGGATAATCTTAAGCAACGGTATTCCTCAGTTGGGTCAAGAGAGTCTAGTCAACCAACTCTTTTTCTACAAAATATGAACGAGTTGAAAAGTTAAAGTTAACATGTTAGATTCTAAGAAAAGTAATTAATAAATAGATTTAATTTTAATTAACTTTCAGTGTAAAACTTAAAATATCATTCAATCATGCGTTATTACATCATTAAAAGAATTTAATTATAATAATAAGTCAAACTCTTTTAATAATATTACATTATATGATTGGATTAGATAATAATGTAACAAAGTTTTATATTGATAAGGGATAAAAATTAAACTATTAATAATAAATAGTAAAACATATTTCATATTTAATTAATAATAAACTGATTATATGACTTAATTGAATACTTACCATTAAGAAGTTATTTTGAATTCCAACATCTTCAACTCTTTCCCTTTTCCAGTTAGGTTAGGTAGTAATATTTTATGGACTGATTAATTTTTCTCTTTTTTGGGAGCTGATGGTTAATTTGACTGTAATGTAGAAGCGAATGCAGCTGTCTGAGTCAAATCTCAAAATTTCTGGTAAAAAACTCCTTCATTCGTTTATAGGCCAACGTTTTTCTTTTTGTCTAGGGCATAGATAACTAATCATGATCTTGAATAAAAGAAATGATTTTAATTTTAGTCGTCTTTTTACCAACCGTGACGGCGGATTAAGAGCCCATGAGATATTAAGAGGCCCCGTGGTGGGGCTGGAATGGTCGGTGAACCCATTAACAGAAAGGCCCAAATAAGAATTACTAACGAATTGATATATATGTTACTAAGCAAAAAATTTCTTGATGATACTACCACTAAAGATGTTTTAAAATGTATCTTTATAGAGAAAGACTAGATTCGAACATTTTATTTATTTATTTTGGTTTTCTTGCATTTCCTGAGGAATCATTCAGCATTTTGATAACGTAAGACTATCCTGATAGATTATTATAATTTGTAATAGTATAATCAGCATTTTTTTTATTTATAAAATTCATATTAATTGGATGTCAAAATATTTGGAGCACATTTCTATTATTTTTATTATTGTTTAGCTCAAATAGTAATTACTAATGTTATTAAGCCTTTTATTGTGGTAGGCTTTATATATGTATGAGTTTATTGTGATAAATAGGTTAGTCAATTTTTTGTTAACATAAGGAGAGACTCCAATTTCTTTCCACTAGTGTTATTCTTCCTATTGTTGGTGATTTTATCTCTGGAAAGGGATGGATTTGTCACATTGACGTGTGTGTATATACATACATATATATATATTGTTGTTATTAGTGGAGCACGTGTCCCACTTAATTTTAAAATTTTCCAATTACTATATTATTAATTTGTCATTTTAGCCTTCATTGTCTTTTAAAATTTGCCTCTATCAAGTGGAAGATTGAAAAATTGCACCACACTATTTTTTTTCTCAAGTGAAGAGAGACATTATCCTTACCCTTGCCCCCACTACCCAAATTTTTTTTGTTTGTCACTGATTCTTTATCATGATCCTCTTATTTAAATAATCCTAAAACCTAATAATATCTAATTTAATTATGTTGTCATACATGGCATATATTAGGGTTAAAGTTTTTTGAAACTTTTATCTCTCGTAATATAATATTGTGTGTGGGTTAATTCATAATCCAATTTTAACATATCCAGCAATTTCATGGATGAAATTGATATAAGGTTCTAGTGTTAGATATATACCAAATCATCTTGGAAATTATTAAATTTCATTACTAAAAACTAAAATTTATACAAAACTAACACTAGGAACAATAAGAACAGAAAAAAGAGTAATGTTATACAGGCGGACAAAATTCAGTTAGAATTTATTAAAATTTGAAGGTGATTATTAGATAAATCAAATTAGTAAGGACTATTCATCAATACAAAAATAAAAAATAATGTCAACTTATTCTCACAAAATTTCTGCCAAAAAAATTCTAACTTCCTAGTATTTTTTTTAGAAAAAAAAAACTAACAACCAAACTCAAAATGGGCTCTTGACAAAGAGATGGGACAATTAACAAATCTAAAACAAGACTGAAATGCGTGCAACGATGATAAAGTCAATTCTAATCCATTCTAATTGCCACTTACTCGAGCCAACAAATATTATGGCTTGATAATCATTCGAGTACTCACGATTGACTAGCCATGTACTCGGCTATTATATTCCACTGCCAAGGCAACCTCGACTAGCCTTTTTTGTTTTTTTGTTTTTTGTTACAAAAGAAAAGAAGCCAAAACAACTGCCCCATAACAAACCAAGTTGCAGAACAGTCTGCAGGAAGGTTTGCACAATGATTAGCTTCCCGCAGAGTGTGCAATCTCAATAGTCCAATCTCTGTGAAGAAGGTTTGTTATGCCAGTAATTATCCTACCGTATTTATGATTCTCAAAATCTGCCTTAGTGATCAGGAAGATGGCATCTAATATATCCCACGACAGCCATCTTGTTTGATTATTCATCAACCCTTTTTTCAGTTGTTTTGATTAATTTTTTGTGTCAACAGTTATATATGATCAAAAGATTTTTGCTTACTTAAATTACTTATTTGGTCCTTATAGATTTGCACTACATTCAATTTAGTTCCTATAATTTAAAATTGTTTAAAAATGCCCTTATAATTTTTAAACAATACAAATTAGTCATTATTAAGTCTCTATAGTTTCACTCCAAATAAGAAATAAATCCAACTAAATAGGAACTAAATAAATCCAATCTGCATTATTTGAAAATTATAAGGATGTTTTTAAATAATTTTAAACTATAAAAACTAAATTAAATTTTGTGTGAAACTATATAAATCAAATGAATAATTTAACCTCTTTGCTTGGACACAAATTAACTCTTTAAATGCATTAACTAAACTAGGGCACATTACTTTTCGAATTTTATAATTAAGGTGAGTTTATGGAAAGCCTTTCTAATGATGAGACATGCGTTATTTAATTACTTATACATGACACCAGTTGTACCACGAGATTGAAGAGTCAGAATTTTTTTTTATAGAATAATGCGACAATTTGGCCTAAGTATAGCAGATTAGGAGATAAATTATCGAAATGTCACTCATTTGAAACATATTATCAGCATACTGTCGTTTTTGCCACGTTGGCATATATTTTGTTTTTAATATTCTACGTGTATTACGCCAAAATGGTAGGCGTGATACACGTCATTACGCCAACACGAGTGGCGTGATACACGTTATCACGCAACACGGGTGGCGTGATGACGTGTATCACGCCAACACAGGTGGCGTGATATACACAAAACCGGGAAAAAAATAATATATTAATACAACAAAACCTATATAACCAAAGTAAAAACTTTGAAAAGCCATTACTTTTGACTCGTTTGTCCGATTTAGACGCATTTTGTATCAATTTCATATATCTTTTCGATGCCGAGTGCAACGCATAGGCTGTTTGGTCCACCGGAATTCCAAAAAACTCTTTATTTTGTAAGTTATGAAGCTTTTTATGAAAATTATATGAGTATTTCATGAAATCAATGTTAAACTCATTTTTTCCTTCTAATAAAAATGAAAAGGAAAGGTTCATAAAAATGAAAAGGAAAAAATTAAATTTTTATTGTAAGGAAAAAATGAGTTTAACCTTGATTTCATGAAAAACCCATATAATTTTCATAAAAAGCTTCATAACTTACAAAATAAAGGGTTTTTTTGAATTCCGGTGGACCAAACCGCCTATGGCGATTTGCGTTGCACTCGGCCTCAAAAAGTTATATGAAATCGATATAAAATGCGTTTAAATCGAACAAAGAAGTCAAAAGTTATGACTTTTTAAAGTTTTGACTTTGGTTATATAGGTTTTGTTGTATTAATCTATTATTTTTTCCCGATTTTGTGTATATCACGCCACCCGTGTTGGCGTGATGACGTGTATCACACCTACCACTTTGGCGTGATACACGTGGAATATTAAAAACAAAACATATGCCAACGTGGCAAAAACGGCAATATGCTAGTAATATGTTTCAAATGAGTAGTATTTCGATAATTTGTCTCATAATCTGCTGTACTTGGGCCAAAAAGCCTAATAATGATACATAAAGTGTTCTTTACATACATATGTAAAGATCCTCATTTGTTTATGAGTTTAATTTTGATTCATCTTCGTGTAAAGTTTTTTTTTACACTGTCATTCAATTATGTGTTGTTAAATTATTAAAAAAGTTTGACTATCATAACAACCACCTAGAAAGCCTAATTCTTTTAATGATGTGTTAGCACATAATTAGATAACAATGTAAAGAAATTTTATATTGACAATGGATTGAAATTAAATTCTTTTTTTATACCATTATTTATCTTAAATTTGTATAAATTCGTATGTAATCTAACAATTTTACACATCAATTATCTATTTTTGTTTTTCGGAAAATTTTACATCTATCACTATTTCTTTTCATTATATATAGTTGTACCAGCTCTACATATAGTCACCCAAGTTGCACCTAGAGCCACACAACTACAAACAAATATTCCACTGGTTTTCAATAGCTCATTGGCTCAGCTAAAAAAAGCCAAAAAAAATAATTTTGTAATTTTGAGTTTTGAAAGGGGAAAAAAGGGGAAAAGAAAAGGGAACATAGATCTCTCTATCACATTATCAGCAAAACAAAAAAAGAAAACAAAAAGATCTGTCTATCACATTGAAGACAATTGGACCGTTACAATGATATTTAAGTTTAGCATATATGATGATTAAAGCTAGCCCGTGAGGTTGTGCTTTCAATAGCAACTTCGAAATTTAAGTTATTTCAATTATCCATCATTATAATGCCGTTATTGGCCATTAATTCTATTAAACCTTAGATTAGACAGACATCATGTGTTGTATTAATCCCACGCTTTGAAGATTGACCATCCCACAAAATTATGCTTAATTAATTAATTTGTGCAGACATTAATGGACATGATCAAAAGCCATAGGAATTACACCTTTTTAATTTAAAATGTGCTATAATTATGGTATTTATATAACATTTTAATCCTTTTCGTCATTTACTGAAAAGTTAGTCCAAACGTTGTGAACCTAAACCAAAAAACCTCAATTCCTGTTTAAGCTAGGCTAAAGCGTAAAGACTTCATCATTATAAACCAAGTTTCAAATTGTAATCAAGTATCACCGAAAGTTGTAGGGCTGTCACAATGCTAGCTGGGGGAAAAAATAAAGAGAAAAGGAAGACCTCCTGCAGAATATGGCCATATATAACTCCCTGTTTCAAATTACCCACTTAATCTCAGTTATGGACATAGGTCTTAAGTAGTAAACAGTCAAGACAAGAGTAGATTATAATGTTAAAAATAAATATACTTATTTGATCATATCTTGAAAGGAAATTATTGCACTTTTTCAAGTCGATCAGAATTATTAATCCAACACCATAGTATGAACCCCTTATGGCACTTCCTGAATTTTCTGTCAAGAAATTGGTGGGCATTATCTCAGGGATGGAAACCCCAAAATATACGTATTAGAGAGTAGGTCTCAAGTAGTTGTCAAACCACACAGAGGAAGCAAACATATCTGCTTCCAGGTGCTGGTATCACAACAGACACATGCTGCCTATTCCATGGCACAATGAAAGCCAGCCCGAGTTTGGTCGCCAAGGATTCTGATTTGAATCGCCGGAATCAATGTTGTTCACCTCTCATTATCACCTAGATCACCCAGAATCCCTTATCCTATTCCTACCACCTTCATGGCCCTACCCAATACCCCTCATCCTTCACCGAGGTTCCTCCTTGCAAACCACCATTGACACTATTTAATTTGTTAATACTTAAAAAACCCATTTTAATATATTTGAAACCTTTACAGCACCCACTCATCTTTCTATCAGTCGGTGAAAAGTGGGTCCCCTTTCTAAAGTAAAGGTCAAAAAGATAATAAAGGATAACAACCGCATGGATAAATCCACCATTGACCAGGAATCATGATATCCCCCAATCGTTCACCTTATGTTTCTAACATCAAACGGGGTACAATGAACGATGATAATCCTCAGTTCCTTCCTAATAATACAAGCTAAGTGGGGCCACCCCACTATAAAAGCCACCAACCAATGCCATAACCTGATAACCCCCAAAGGCAATCTGGTTCCGGATCGCAAAGAAGAAAAGGATTTGATGCCTTTAGTGTCTGGTAGTCATCCTCCCATGATGAAGAAACCCTCAAGAAACCTCCTCACCGTTCAAACCCAAAACAAAACCTTTTAATTAACCACACCACAAGCTCAAAGTTCCCAATCCATTAACATTTAACAATGGGAAACTGTGTGTTCAAAGGGTTCCATCATGGGGTTTTGGACGACACGATGGTCAAGGTGGTGACCTCGAACGGAGGCATCATGGAGCTCTACACTCCCATAACCGTGGAATGCATAACCAACGAGTTCCCAGGCCATGGCATCTTCCGAAGCCGCCGTGACTTATTCTCCGAACCTCTCCCCAACAACGAAGAGCTCCGTGGCGGTGAAGTCTACTACCTCCTCCCTCTCAACCCTTCTTCTGGCTTGTCATCCAGCAAAAGCATGACCAGACAACTAGCTGACACCGCCGCCAGCTTAACGCCGTACCGAATGTCTACGTACGACAAGAACAACAACAACAACAACAACAATAAGATGTGGTCGGAACCGGAAGTGTTTCCGAGGTACAACAGCACGGGAGTGTGGAAGGTCAAGTTGGTAATAAGCCCGGAGAAGCTGTCGGAGATTTTGTCGCAGGAATCGAGGACGGAGGCGTTGATAGAGAGCGTAAGGACGGTGGCGAAGTGCGGGAATGGGGTGCCGTCGTCGGTGGCGAACTCCGACCAGTGGAGTGTATCTAGCAGTTGGAAGGGTTCAATGTCAGACAAAATAGGTTTAGATAGTTAAATATTAATTTTCCTTTTTATTAATTAATAAATCAGATTATCCTCTTCATTTGTTTATCAAGGTGTTAAATATTATTTCCTCCTCCTCTTCTTTTTTGTTTCATTTCAAGTATAGTCGTATATAACTATAATATATATATATATATATACACACACACATGTGTGTGTTTGTGTGCATGTGAAGTGATTATTTCGTGTTAGATTTTAAAACTACTTGGGTTTCCTAATCTATTATAACACAATGAGGAGGTTGCACAATAATTTTAAATTTTCGTTAAAATATTTCATGCATGTAATGAAGGTGGGAAGTGGGAACGGGGATTTTGCATTGTAATTCAGGAAGCCTACAAATACCAAAAATGAATATCAAATGGCTAATATAAATATAACGGGTTGGGAGAATATTTATATCTCACGTCTTTATATATATATATATATATATATATATGATTTAATTTCTATCTAATGTCACTATAAAATTTTTTTATCATCAAATCATATATTGACACATCATTAAAATTGTTAGACGTGTTAGACTTTCTAAATAGTTATTGTGATAGTCAACTCTTATTTAGCAACATATGATAATGAGAATGTAAAAAAACATTACATGAATAAAAATATTAACTTATAAATTTAATTTTATTAGCTTTGATGTACAGAAGATTAAAGATTCCTAATTGTTCGTCAAATTGGACTGATAATAAGGAATTATATGAATTGGTTAAATGCTGACAAAAGCATTATAAAGGGTGTCAGTGTCGATTCGAACAGTTTAAACCGGGAGAATACGCTAGTTCCGTCAAAGTGGCTTTGCGGTCCAACGAGTAACTAATGTTGTAATTAATCAACACTATTAAGTTAAGACACACTGTACTGAAAAAAGTAAGTTAAGACACAGTTGGAACATTAATCTCCATTTAAGTTACAATTAAGAAGCAGAATTAATAATACATTAATCTCCATTTAAGTTACAATTAAGAAGCAGAATTAATAATAGAAATGCCTATATATATATATGTATATGTATAATGAGTGCAACATTATTAATATATTGACTTTTTCAACAAAAAAAAATTGTTATCTTCTTAACAAACCTCCGCAAACCCATTCCTTAGATTGTATTTGCAAAATTTATTTTGAATTAAATTAAATTGATTTGATTTAGAAATTAATTCTCATATTTAAAACTCGTAAATGTAAACAATAGAATTTAAATTGATTTCAAAATAAATTTTCATGTTTGGAAGTTAGAACACCTTAAAGATGAATAAAATTTATTTTATTTTAATAATTTTACTTAATTATCCTTAATTAGAATGGGTAGAATGTTAAACAAAATGGACAAAATTGTCAATTCTAACAATTAAAACTAAAATCCACTCAAACTAATTAAATTTAAGTGAATTTTTAAATACACATAACTTAAATAAAAAAAATTTAAAATCAAATCAATTTCTATTTTATAATTTTCTAAATAAAAAATTTAATTTATAAATCAAATCAATTTCTTAAGTCTATGATCCAAACATATCATAAATTTAAAAAAAAAAATTGACTACCAGCAACAGAAAGAGAGTTCAACAAGCTAAATTTCACTTGAATTATGGGATGGTTTGGATAAGTTTTTGCTATAAAAAAAATGTAAACTAGGGTATCCTTTCATTTAAAAGCCGAGAGACTAATCTCACTAGAGATACAATCAAGCACGTGAAGCAAAAATCATTTTCAATTGTATTTTCTCCATACACACTACTTTAAGGATCTAACTGAGACAAGATCTTTAAGGTAACCGAGCCTCTTTCTACTTGAACCAACATAAGTTGGTTGGGCCAATTAGTGATAGTGGCTTGCAATCTCCAGAGGTGAATCCTAGGTTCGAATTCTACTGGAGTTACCACACTGTGAAGGACTTGCACCTAATGCGCTCTCCAATCCGAAGTCGTGAAGTTTCCCCTCCATAATTTTTTAAAAAATTATATGATTTTTTTAAAAGCAAAAACTATTTTATATTTGAATGTAATATTTGAGAACATCTTATTTATTTTATGATTGAATAGGTTTTTGTGTTATAAAAAATGTATTTTATTATAAATACAAAAATCTAGCTAAAAATAGAACAATTAGTGCTTTTACTTCTTTTACAAAAACTCATCTAAACACACAAAAAATAAGAAAAGTAATTTTTTTAAAAAATATTTTTTAACCGAAAAAAGTACATACAAACGAGTATATATATATATATAAAGATTTAGATTCTTTAAAGTTAAAAGTACATTTTAAAAAGTAAAATATAAAATTATAATTGCTAATAAAAAAATCAATAATTTAAGATTTTATAAAATAAAAGTACCTACATACAGATCACGAATATGTGATAATTCACTTCATTAATTTTTTTTATCAATAATTATAATTTTATATTTTATTCTTTAAATTTTATCGTTAATTTTAAAGTTTAGAGAATCCAAATCGATATATATCCAGCCTGCAGCATCTTGCCTTTCAGGTATAGTTGTGATAAAATAAATGATAGGGTTATAATCGAGAGAAATATATTGAATGGGCTTAATGGAGCACCCAAGCCCGTTCTAAAGTGTAAATCGAGTCCATTTCCGTTTAAGATTGGCTGGGCTCAAGCAAGTGAAAGGCGTGGCCTATACGTTTATTTGATTATTATTTACACAATTCTGTGATCATCAATGAGCATAGTTGTACATTGTCACTGAATTCTTTTTTTGGATAAAGCTTAAATGAAATTATACGTGTGCATTAATTATGCACAATGGTGAGTCACATTTGTGTAATTAAATAGCATTATTCTTAGATAAAAAAAATACAACATGATGCGGTAGGCTTGCTCTTAAAGAAAGGAGAAAGAAATAGAAACAAAATTATACTAGACCTCTTCCTCTCTTGCACACAAAAAGTAAATTGATGAAACAAACAGCATGAGAAAATTTTTAACATATCATATCATTTTAAGTATATACACATTTAAAATTCTAAAATTCATAAATTCAAGACATCTTGTTGACTGAAATCATAATTTGAAAAAAAATTGTTTTACAGAACTTAAAAAAATGAATGCATTTCTCATATTCATATTATTTATTATATATTAGTTTTGCAAATTATTTTTTTATAAAATGATTGTACAAAAATAATGATAGAGCTGATAGGAAAATATTTTACAACTTTTTTTTTAATCTCCAAAGTAATGATAGTATTGAGTGTATACTTTGTCAATACATTGTTTGAGTGTTCAAATGAAAATAATATTTTGAGATTGTGATTAAAAACTAATAATACGTAAAAGTAAAAGCAATTGTGTCTAACAGCCATATTATCTTAAGTGGATTAATACTAGAAGGCGTAAATGACCAAAATGGGCTATTCTCACTATTCTTATCCCCAAAAATTTGCAATGAACAAGATAAAGGGGAAGGATACTTTCACAAAGGTGTGTACACGATATAAATTATTCAGAAAAAAGTTACATGGATTAGGGTATTATGCAATGACTTGTATAGAAATTTGTAATAAGTGTGTGATTATAAATTTATGCAAATATCATTAATGATAAAATGTGAAAATGACTTTGTCTCGCATCACATCTTCACCTTCGTTACCGAGCGACTCCCTTATACTGACACTACAAGAATTTCATAG
The DNA here is from genome assembly GCA_023212625.1 of Styphnolobium japonicum. Lineage (NCBI taxonomy): Eukaryota > Viridiplantae > Streptophyta > Magnoliopsida > Fabales > Fabaceae > Styphnolobium > Styphnolobium japonicum. Next base: position 2,075,315 of record JALBWW010000007.1, on the reverse strand, counting down.
ATTAATTAAAAAAAAAAACTCAAGAAGGGAACAAATCTTAAGAATTATCACCTAAAGTGATAATTAAAAAAAATTAATCAAATAATTTAATGAGAAAGTAGAGAGAATTCTCTTACAAGTGTTACTTAATGTGAAACTTTAATTTATGCATTCATGTTAAACATAGTTGGAATTTTAATTGTCAATGTTTAATTATGCACAAGTTCTATACTTTGCTTATTATTATATTCTTACTATTAATAATTGAAAGAACTCATAATATCTCATGTACAACATACCATAATATTGAAAATATTATCCGAATATGTTCTAAAAAGACAAATATGTGTCACATTGTGTGAATGTTCCTATCTTAGTAAAAATAATAAGAAATAAAAAATTATGTCTTTATGACTTTTAGATTGTTCAATATTCAAAGCAATTACAATGGACTTGAAAAAAGGAAATAAATTTGGGTTGTATTAGGATCCATACAAAAGTATATTTATTTTCTTTGTTCTTTAATGTGTCTTTCATATGATCGCAAATTTGTGTATATATTTGTCATCTCGATGATCTTGATGTGGTTTAAATAAGTAACTATTTAAAATTTTAAACTAGCATAAGTCATATATTATCTTTATGCAGGATTGTAGGACATAGAGTTATGTATAATTATGTTCTTATATTATTATTTTTTAATTCAAATGAGATTTACTTTGATACTAGCTGATTTAGTTTAATATGAAGAATAACATGAGAGTTAAATGTGTCTTCAAAACAATGCAATTATGTTTATTTACATTTATTTTTACATATTCACATCCAGCTACTTAATGCAGTTATGTATTTTTAATTAGAAAAATGTTACTTCTTATATACAAATCATAATTGGATGTATACTTTACAAAAAAAATTATTTTTAGTTAATTTACATACTATTATTATTTTATTAATATTAAAATAAATGAGATTTATTAACTTTTAAAATAGTTATATAGTTATCATAAAATTAATTAATTTAAAATAATATTAAAAAATTAAAATTTTTAAAAACTTATCATTAATTATTTTAAATTCCTTTATTTTACTATTAATCAATTTGGGATATTAGGGGTTTAAGCCATTTTATATATCATATGAAATATTTGATTATTTACCAATTATATTTTGTTATCATGTGTTAGAGTACACACTAGTATTTTATCATAGTCAATACATTAATTATGTATAGTTGTACTCATGTAAAATTCTTCTTCTTAAAGTCATATAATATACTTTTTAAATTAAATTTTTTTTTTCAAACTTAACATTTCACCAATGTTATGAAAATTAGACTCGTCATTGAACAAGTATGGGAAGATATTCAAGATTTTGAAGTCAAACTAAGGTTTTGAATATACATGTATATTATATAAAATATATGACAACTTATAAAAATATAGCATACATATGTTAAATATATAAGTAAATTTTTTAGAGAAATTAAAAACAATAAAATACATATCTAATATCACCAAATTGATTCATGACATATACAATAAGTCAATACATTATAGAAATGCATAAAAATATATCATACACTAACTATATCTAAATATTTTTTACACTAATTATATCTAGATATATTTAATATTGTATACTTTATATTTTTGTATAAAAATATGTACTTAAATTTCTATTTTTAATTTTTAGTAAATGAAATTACGTTGATAGAAAAAAAGTCATAATTTTTTATTTTAGAAATGATATGTAATATATTATATAAATTTGGATCATAGACCAACAGATGCCACTCGTCAAGTGGTAAGCATCGTTTTCCCAGCATAGTTCCAGGTTCAAAGCCATAGGTTAAACATTTTTCGGAAAATAGTAGATTAAATGTTTGACCAGTTCATGCCCAATTTACTGATTTAATAGTCGATTTTCGAACATTCGGTTTAGAGACCAAACCGGCCAATGGATTGGTTCCTGGTTAAACCTGTCGGTGTGATCTGATTTTCAAAATTATGCATTTCACCATAGAATAATCTTCTACATTTTAGATAAAAAATTAAAATTAAAAACAGATAAATAATATTTAATAATTATAATATATATATATATATATATAATTAAACAACGCTCAAATTCTCTAATATATGTAGATAATATTTAATAATTATAATATTTATATATATAACTCAGCAACGCGGGTGCTATACTAGCTAGTATATATGGATGGGATTTGCAGCCCCTCTTATAGCTTCTATAGTAAGTTATGACGAAGACATCAATTTATATCTTCTTAATTTGGATTTATCATATTCAATTAAGAAATCGATTTAATAATATATTGAAAGCCTTTTTTTTATTTATTCTTAAACTGAAAATGGCCAAAAGAATACAAGGTTTTTTTTTTTTTTTGGGTGGAAGAACGGGTCAAAGACCCAAAAGAAGCCAAAAGAATTCAAGTAATTACTTTGTTTCAACGCATTCATATGGTGCCAACAACACTCCCATATCCACATGCGCCCACTACAAAAGAAGGTCCCCTTCTCCAGCTCCTTCAAAATTAGCTAGAGAGAATTAATCCATTCACATTCATATGCCTTACTTTCAGCAAGCTTCGAAAATCAAGGGAGCTTCACTAGCAAGTAACAACAAATAATCACCTGTAGTCTGTAGAGAGGTTCACAAATTGTGCCTATATTACCCCTATTCTCAAACCCCAAGGATTAGAAGCAAGAAAGTGATAACTCCAGCTTCACTTTGATTTCGTCTTACTTAGGCTAGTAACTCTAACAGGCACATTATTCATTATTAGCCCATTTTTATACCACGCAGTCACCTCACCTCACCTTTAACTGTTTAGTTCATCTGTCTTTTTCTGTATTTTGTTGAATGAAAAAGGGACAAATAAAGAAAATGGCTGCATCTTCATTCTAAAACCATGTGCTAGGGTCATATATATATACGATGATTCCTCTTCCTAAAGACCTAATCTATACTCCAATTACTAATTTATTTTTCTGGGATTCATTATTTTGTCGCGGTGACCACAAATTAAGGAAGGAGACTGCCTGAAAGTTACAAGGCGCATTCTTGCAGATGCTCTACTTCATATGCTTCACGCGTGGAGACCTTTACACAACCTTTCAAGTCAATCCAGAGCGAGAAATGTTGTGCGATTGTGGGCACATGGTGGGGGTAGGGTGTTTGGATGTTGATTGCCATTCGTTTTTTCTCCAACTGTAGGTCAAAACATAAATTGGAAATTAGAGGGTATTTGGATTATTTTTTATTTTTATTTTTTTAAAAAAATATTATATATAATGTACTAAAACAGTTTCTAAGATCAATAAACAAGGCGAGTACGAGAGACGACAAGGAGGCAAACAGCCAATTCCACATTTCTATTCTGTGTTTTTTTCATTAAAAACAGAAAACAAAAAAGTTAAAACATGAAGATGATGTTCCAGAGTTTCTTGTTTTTTGTTAAAGAAAACTTTTTTTAAAAATATTTATAGGTAGAAAAAAATTTCTTAAAAGATTTCATAATTTTCTTCACTTTCTGATAACAAAAAAAAAATTATTTCTAAAAATAGTTTGAGCATTATTCCATAGTTCTCATACTATGTGAGTTATTAAATATTCATTAGTTATTGATTATATTTAACAAAATTTTAAATATTTAATATAAAATTAACAATTAATAAATACTCGACAATTGAATACCATACACATACCCATAAGAATAGATTTTGTTGGCTGAAATTCAATTGGCGAAATTATTAACTCTGAAATATGTGATACCATGCGCTAATAATTTTTCAGAAACAGCTGTTATTGCATTAATGTATTGACAAGTTTCTTTTGAGTGTAGCTAGAACGTTTGCTTTCTCATAGAACAGAATTCCAAATTTCCAATCGACTCTGCGCTAGTTGCGGTGTGCCGTGTGAATATTAACTCAACCGTTAAGGATGTATTGTGTACCCAGTGGTCCCAGTCCATTCCCCTATATAGCAAGCTATATATTTAACGTCTAAATTGGGTATGAGATTGTGCTGAGGGCGTAACATTTATTTGAGTTAAAGAAATACTTTATACACACTATTTAATGCATATCGGGGGTGTGCAAAAAAATATCTGAGTAAGACAATAGTGTGACTCAATTTTTATCATGTGAGCATTTAAAAATGGTATGCATAAATTAGCACAAATAGCATAGGTATAAATGCGGGACTATTGTAATTAGAAACCGACGGACACTGAGATGATATTTACAGATCGGGATCAACAAGTTCAAAATCTGATTATTTAATATCAACATTAAATTCTCCGTGGGAAAGGAATCAACCCCCATATATGTCTCTGGACTTATTCAGATATATATAACTGCTTTAGCACGGTCAGATGGACCAAACAAGTGAAAACGTCAAAAGTTTGGAATCGTTGGTGAATAAGGCTTGCAAACAAAGGTGTCCAAATGGGCCGACAATCGTCCAGAGCATGGGCATATGTAGCTCATTATCATATGGGGTCCCCTAGGAAGATTCCTCTGGGGCAACTTGTAAAATTGAAGGTAGAATATCTTGTGGGGGTTAGATTATGATTAGAAATCTTATTTTCACTTTATATAAACTTTTATTTTTATTTCAATAAGTATTTCTGATTTTTTTATGATTTTTTTTTAAATTTTTATAATTTAATTTAGATTTATTTTCATAAATTAAAATTTTAAAATTATGTACATTAATCTTTTTTATAGTTAAAAATAATTTAACCAATAAGTATGTTTATATTATTTTTTAAATAAGTGATTTTTGAAATATCTATTCAAACGTTATTTAATTTTTGAAAATAAAATTTATTAAATAAATTATACTCAAATAAATATTTATTTAAAAGAAAATAATAAATGTCACGAATAAATTCTACCAAATTATATATGAAATAATAGTTAGTGAAGAGTACGAGGGATGTAACAGTAATTTGCTAAAGAGGGTAGATTCTTCTGCCACGTCATCTGTAGCTGATTTGGTAAAAATAGTTCATAACATATAGCATCACTCTTGTTTAAATTTTTTTTATACAAACAAGTTATTAATATTAATATAGCTCTGGCCGGGTTCTCTATTTAAGTTACACATTTGTACTCTATAGCCATCCACATTCAAAATAGTGCTCAACCATGGCTACACATATTCGTCTCGGTCTGTGGTTCTCCTCTATCACAGTCCTTCACCTCGTTTCCACTGTTGCTCAGTCGGACAATTATATCATCCACATGGACTTATCAGCCATGCCCAAAGCCTATTCCAGCCAACACAGCTGGTACCTTGCCACCCTTTCCTCCGCATTGGACAATTCTCAAGTTACCACCAATAGTCTTAACTCTTTTTCTTCTAAGCTTATCTATACCTACACCAATGTCATGAATGGTTTCAGTGCAAGTTTGTCCCCTGCAGAGCTCGAAGCTCTCAAAAGCTCTGCGGGTTACATTTCGTCCGTACGGGATTTGCCTGTCAAACCTGACACAACACACTCGCCCCAGTTCCTTGGCCTCAATCCCTATGCAGGGGCATGGCCTGCCGCAGAGTATGGCAAAGATGTCATCATTGGCTTGGTGGACACTGGAATTTGGCCAGAAAGTGAAAGCTTCAAAGATGATGGGATGACCAAAATTCCTTCACGATGGAAAGGTGAATGTGAAAGTGGCATCCAATTCAATTCATCCTTGTGCAACAAGAAACTCATCGGAGCTCGGTTCTTTAACAAAGGATTGCTGGCCAAAAACTCCAATATCACCATAGCCGTGAACTCCACCCGTGACACAGTCGGTCACGGGACTCACACGTCAACCACTGCAGCTGGGAGCCAAGTTGACGGTGCATCCTACTTTGGCTATGCCCCTGGATCAGCAACAGGCATGGCTTCACGGGCTCGAGTATCCATGTACAAGGCTCTGTGGGAAGAGGGAGCCTACTCATCTGATATAATAGCTGCAATCGATAGTGCAATAGCAGATGGGGTAGATGTTCTTTCATTATCATTGGGCTTTGATGAGGAACCTTTGTACCAAGATCCCATTGCTATAGCCACATTTGCAGCCATGGAGAAAGGCATTTTTGTGTCTACATCAGCAGGGAACGAAGGGCCTATCCTTAAAACTTTACATAATGGTACACCATGGGTGATAACCGTGGCTGCTGGCACTTTGGACCGTGAATTTCAAGGGACTCTAATGCTTGGCAATGGAGTCCAAGTCACGGGCTTGTCTCTCTATCCAGGGAACTTCTCTGCAGGCCAGGTTCCAATAGTTTTCATGGGCTTGTGCGACAATTTGAAGGAACTGAACAAAGTGAGGAACAAGATTGTGGTGTGTGAAGACAAGAACGAAACCCTTCCTGATCAAGTGGATAACGTCAACACGGCAAAAGTTGTTGGGGCTGTGTTTATATCAAACAGCTCTGACATAACATTTTTCTTACAGACCAGCTTTGCCTCCATCTTTGTGAATTCGATGAATGGAGAAATTGTCAAACGTTACATCAAGAGTAACTCTGATTCAAAAGCAAGCATGGATTTTAAGATAACCGTTTTTGGTACAAGACCAGCACCGAGTGTGGATAGCTACAGCTCCAGAGGGCCATCATATAGCTGCCCATTTGTGTTGAAACCGGACATCACAGCTCCTGGTACATCAATATTAGCTGCATGGCCTCAAAAGGTTCCAGTGACAGAGTTGGGGTCCCAGAATCTCTTCAGCAACTTCAATTTGTTAAGCGGGACATCCATGTCGTGCCCACACGTCGCAGGTGTAGCAGCCCTTTTGAAGGGAGCACACCATGATTGGAGCCCCGCAGCCATTCGGTCAGCTATCATGACAACATCGGACATATTCGACAACACAATGGGCCTTATCAAAGACATCGGCGAAGGTTACAAACCAGCCTCTCCTTTAGCCTTGGGAGCTGGTCATATAAACCCCAACAGAGCCCTTGACCCTGGACTTGTTTACAACGCGGGAGTACAAGATTATGTGAATCTTCTCTGTGCACTGAACTTCACTCAGAAGAACATCACAACCATCACGAGATCCTCTTCCAACAATTGTTCTAACCCTTCCTTGGACCTTAACTATCCTTCTTTTATTGCTTTCTTCAACGTCAACCATTCTGCTACTGAGTCGAAGACAACGCAAGAATTTCAGAGAACGGTGACCAATGTTGGGGAAGGACAGACAATCTATGTAGCTACCGTTACACCCATTAAAGGGTTTCATGTCAGCGTCATCCCCAACAAGTTGGTGTTCAAGGAGAAGAACGAGAAGCAAAGCTACAAGTTGAGGATCAAAGGTCCAAGAACGATGAAGGAGGAGAAAGTAGCTTTTGGGTATCTCGCTTGGACGGACTTGAAGCACGTGGTCAGGAGCCCTATTGTGGTCACCAGCCTCAAATTCTAGACCAGGATTGTGTGACACAGCTAAAAGCCGATTAGTGCTTTCTATGAGTCGTGAAAAATGTATAATTATTAAAAGAAAATATCCTCTGATAAATAATAACCCCTTCTCATTTGACTTCATTTGACTAGAAAAGCATGAATTGAAGGTCATATATGGATATATTATTCAGCAACATTAATTTTTAATAATTAGCATGTCGGTTTCAAGAAATTGAAAATAGAAATACTACGAAATATCTTATTTAACTGGAGTTGTGACCCAAATTATTCAGACAAAGATAAAAGTGATGTTATAATTCAATTAAATTATTATAACTGGGGTAGTTTCGTAAAATTATCCCTAAAAATCAGAAAAAAGATAGAAGGCAGCAGAGTTACCTTTCAGCGAATTAATACTGGAAGATGAAAACCCCAAGTTTTGGGTCAAGAATTCGTTTAGTTTACGATCGAAAGTCATATCCAACCAAAGACCGCTAGCTAGCTGCGTAATAAAGTTGAATAGACTAGAAATTCTTCATTGGGGCATGTGCCGAGGGTATCCAAATATCAATCTATCTATAAGTGTTAGATCAATTTTCTTATTGATGCTTGGCCATCACCAGGTCATTCACCTGATATTCTGTGGGCCAAATTGTTTTTCTATTTTGGTTTTAGTGTCCTTCCATTCTGGCATGTTAATAATAGAATATAGTCACTTCGTAACGCGTTAATCTGTAAATGCCTAAATGGTACCTTCAAAACAAAACAAAATCTAAATAAAGGCTTTTACTTCTAAGAATTATTTTTTACCTGCTGCCCTGTAAAATTATTTTATAGTATGTTGTCAAATTATTAAATAAATTTGATTATAATAATTATTATTTAAAAAATTAAATAATTTTAAGAATATGTTAACACATAATTTAATAATAATATAAAAAAATATAATAATTGATCAAAATTAAACTCATCTTGTCATTGTTTCTATATAAATGTTGATAAATATTACAAAACTTGAATCAAAATTTGTAATTTTTATAAAATAAAAAATATGTAGAATCCTTCATCATGCAAAATAAAAGTAATAGCACGCCGAAGTAATCTCGCAGCAAATAAATGGACAAATCCTCCTAAATCTTTTTAAGAGTAAGAATTGGCATGTCTATTTTGAGTTTGCCCTTTAGCTATAAGTTAAGTTAATTTTTGATGAGGTTTCCCACGTCCCTTTTTAGTTGTGGCTAGTAGTACCGCTCTAGCTATCGTCTTATCTCTCCCACGACAGCAAGTAGTATATCTCTATAATCCTAATTCGTTCATTTGAACTTTCATACTTTTTGATTGCACAAATTTAAACAATAATCAGTTATCCTATATTGAGGCAAAGTATCAAAGTAACGTTTATAAGTCATTTTATGGTGTTGATATCAGATTAATTATAGAAGAATCACAGTGAGTTATATCTTCTGTTAAGGGGTAAAATGCAGTTGGATTCCAGAGTGCTTATAATTTTACAGCGCTGGGTGCTTTAAAAAAATATAACTGTTCAATCATAGAGTGCTTAGCTTCCAATTCCATGTGCCTTATGATATGGTTATAGCAAATCATTGGATTTTGAGCTAAATATTTTTTACAAAAACATTAAACTTGCAGCCAAAATTTCTATTGCCAAAAATAAAGAGTTTAATTTTATCCACTTTCAGTGTAAAATTTATTTATATTGTCATTTAATCATATATTAATACATTACTAAAAGAGTTTGACTATCATAGCAACTACTTAAGTATAACCCTTTAATGATGTGCTAAAACATGATTAGATAATAGTTAAAAAATTTTTACACTAACAATAAATTAAAATTAAATCCAAAAGTAAAACATTTGGAACATTATATTGGTGAATTGCGAGGGACAGAATACATCACAATTCACAAAATGCGTCTAATAAGCTGCTTTTCCCCCCTTGCTGCTGTGCTTCTGGTTACCTTTTTATTGTGCAAAATGACAGAGTTGGATGTAAGTCATGAGTTCAAAAAATATTACTTAGGTTTGTTTCGAATCAATGAAAAAAAAATTGAATTGATTTAAAAATTAAATTTTATGTTTAAAATTTATTATAAAAAAATTAGATTTGAATTGATTTAAAAATCAATTCTTATGTTTGGAACTCATTAAAAAATGAATTTAGTTTATTTTATTATTTTACTCTTTTATCATTATATCATTGTAAAATAAAAAAGTTAATAAAGGTAAAATAGTTAATATAAATAATTAAATTTAAAATTAAATCAAATCCTACTAAATCCTACTATATTTAATAGGATTTATAAATCTAAATCATGAAAATTCATTTGATTTTGAAATCAAATCATTTCTTATTTTCTAACATTCTAAATACAAAATTTGATTTACAAATTAAATCAAATCCCTTTCTTTCCTTGTTTTTCTTTTTACATTCCAAACACACTATAATTCATTTCCTATGATGTAGTGCACATTCTAAAAGCTTTCTGGCTTTGTTTCTTGTCATTAACTCGTTGGCCCGAACTCTTGCAAGATGTGCAGAAGCAATGTCTATATATGAAACATTGAGTCGTCCTTTAAAAAGAATCAAGTGATCCGTGAGCAGTAAATGTGAAATAGGAGGACCACTTTTCCTTGTCAATTATTATCTCCGGTTCATTCTAAGTGTCGTTTTGAAGTGAAAGTTTTAGTTTATTATAAGTGACTTTTTCACATACCAATAAAATATTAATTATTATTAGGTAAGAGATAATATAACATAATAAAGTGGAGTAATTAATTGCTGGAAATTGAATAAGGATAATTTAGTAAAAAAATCATAATTGAAACTTGATTTTGTGTTTCTTAATTCTTGTGCCTTACACTAAAACGACACTTATAATGAACTAAAAGAAGAAGTTAAGAGTAATGATATATCCTCCTAATTACTTAAGAAAAAAATTATTAAATGAAAAAGTAGAAGTATTAAATGTCTTAAAAATTTAAAAAGTATTTCATACTTTTTTTTTGAGTAATTAGGAGGATTATTAAGAAAATATTTAATGAATAATTCATTAAGAGGACATAGAATTATTTATTAATCAATATTTAATGAATAATTCATTAAGAGGACATAGAATTCTTCATTAAATTTACTATTTGATGGACTCATCCATATTAATTCTAAAGAAATAAAAGTGTGTGTGTGTTTTTTTTTTTTACAAAAATTATTTTTTAAAAATTAAAATAAAGTGTCCTCTTAATATTAAAAATAATTTAAAAAATTTTAAAAATATATTTTAATTAAAATATTATCTAAAAATTTACAATTATTTTTTTATAAAATTATCTTACAAATTAAAAATATTAATTATTTCTTATCATTGATAAAAAATATATATGTATGTAAATAGTCGTTGGTTGAAATAACACTAAAATCTTTTAACTTTGTTTTGCTCAAGTTTTTTTTTAATGAAGTTAATTAAAAGGGAGGGAGAGTCATTTCAAGGTCGGAGCATATCATATGTCTTAACATGAGTTTGTAGCGTACTTACCTACCCATTGCTTATCAAGATTGACTTTTAACGACAAATTTTTTTGGTTCAATCGACTGACTTAAAAGGTTGAACTTATATTCTTATTTTGGGAGTGCAATTAGCTTATTATACTACACCCAACGTTTGTTGGTTTTAATAACAAAAAATGAATCTAAGATTTATAAATCCTTCTCCTTTATTTGTTAGTATGAGTTACATAGTACAAGATAATTATCCCTTTTTCTCTAATTCCTCTTTGCAAAATTTAATTTCAAAATCTACGCATCTAATGTAAATAACTCAACTACCCAAGCCAACAATCTGCCTATGTCGTCCATAGAGGTGGGAATAGATCATATATTTTATTAGGACTTATGTGTTATGACCGGATAGAATCGCGACAGGGAGTGGTGAAAGAAAAATAGTAAAAAAATAATAATGGAGTCGCCATTAATCATTTATTGAGTAGGGAAAATGACTGGCAAACCCTTTTAAAAATGAATTCAAAAATAAAAACATAAAAGAAAGATATGTGAAATTAGGTAAGGTTCGGCAGTAGATTATGCACAGGGAATGGTGGAAAATTCATCCTACTGTACCCCTGATACATCCGTCATAAAACGGTTACCTTAAGCTAATTGTGCAAAATTTATAACCCAAGTGATATCTATTTTACCTCTTTTAGCAAATAGAGAAATTAAACGAGTGCAAACAATTATTCACAGATAACAAGGAAACTAAATTGCGAAAATTAAAAGTTTTGCTTTACTTGCGCTCCACTTGGTACAATGGGGAATTCAAAGCCACATAGTTCTTTCTAAAAAATGATTGTGGGTTGGTTGATTTTAATTAAGAAAAATATTGCTTTGAATTAATTGATAAAGAAACGATCGAATTAGAAGAGAATGAATTGATTTGATCAAAAAGAAAAATGATTTGAATAGAAAAAGAAAACTTTATTAACGCGTCCTAAATAAGATAGAATGCGGTACTAGACTTACTGATTCATCCCAAGAAAAATGTCTAGTGGGTACTTGACCCCTAAAGACAACTAAATGCAAACGGTATGGCCTCAGACCATTTAACCTTTATAACTCACTATTTACAACACAAAGAGAAACAATTATTTTATGGATATTTATTAAAACTAAAATTAAACAATTTAGATGCAAAAATGAAAACACAATAGCACAAAAGGGAGGGTACCGATTGGTTAGTCGGTCATTTAAGCACCTTAGGGAGGATCCGACCAGTCCATTGATTATACAACTGGGAACACAAACTGGTTGGTCGAACGACCGATCGGCACTGGGAGAGGAGGTACCCGATCGGAGACAAAAAAACACATGAGATAGCAAAAGGGCTTGCTCGGTCAAAGGGATCATAAAATGTGGCGATCAGTTAATGGTAGGCGGTGATCGGAAAGGTAAGCTCGATCGGTTTGTATGATCAGAGGAATAGGATTGGGGATGACCTGATCAGTATGACCGATCGGTTTAGCTAGTGAGGATGGAAAATGTGTGATCAGACAGAACCAATCGATTCAGTTAGTGAGAATGGAAAAGGTGGTAGTTGGACAGAATCGATCGGTGAAGGGTAAACTTAGTCAGTTGTGTTAAAGGGGAAACTGTTAAGGCAATCGGCTAGTTTGATGAATTGAGGGGTAAATGAGTTAAGGGTAAGGTCTGTTCGGTCAATTGGGGGAGATGAACGGTTAAGGAGAGGTTGATTGGGTCAAATGTGAGCTCGGCTTGGTCAGAGAAGTGGATGATCAGTTGGAAATGATCTTGGAAAGGGGTGGTCAGTTGAAAATGGTCTGTTAAGTAGGTGATCGGTCGGAAAAAGGTCTGGGAAGTAGTGGTTAGTCGGACACGGACGCATGCTCTATTTTCTGATTTTTCATAGATTTGGAAAGTTGTTGGGTGATTATTGAGGTGAGTATTGGTGCTGTTTTTGGAGGCAAGGTAGTGGGATATATGGTGGCTTTCGATGACATTTTATAAGGGGTATGGAGAGGCTCTGTTTTGAGGCAAGAAACATGTGGGGAGTGTTGTTCTCATGGCTGGAGGGTGATGAGGTGTTGTTTAAGGATTATGGACGTTGGGTGTAGGTGTGATTTTGAATTTGGTGATGAATGGATAAGAAAAACAACAAGGAAGAACAACCGAAATTAACAAATCCAAAATCACCACCATATCATATATGTAATATTTAGAAGCATGGGCAAAAGATATCAAGATCAAAACACAAAAAAAATCTGGAGACTTACCTCTTAAAGCACAAAAATGGAAATGGTTCATCCTCTCTCAAACTTTCGCCCTCTCCCTCTCAGTCCTTTCTTTTCTCTTGATTCCAACCCAGCCCATCTCCCCCATTTTGTTTCTCTTTCTCTTTTCCTTTTATCCCCTCTGTAGGTGTCTGTCTTTTTTAAAAAGGGGTGGTTGGGTTTTTCAGATGACCCATCCTTATTTACTGTAAAAATCCTCCTCTCCTGCTGACCTCTCCTAATTGTCACTTGCTCCTCCTTATTTGCTTCAATTCTCGGGACACTCCAAAAACTAGTGATGGAAATGGTTGTTATGGGCTCGGCAATAGGTAGGCTTTGGTGGGACCTGGGTCGAGCCCAATGAGTACGGAATGGATTAGGGTCACTTTTTTTTCTTATTCTAAAATAAAAGAATTTTTTTTATGCAAATAACAAAATAAATTCTTTTTTTTTATTGGCTCGGACAAAATTGGATTTTGACACTAAGACCTAACTTAATTTGTTAAAGGCTTAGTCTGTTTGTCACTAAGAAAACTTAAGTTTATTAGCTTATTTGAAAACTTTAATATAATATAGGCATTTAAATAGGCTTTTTAAGTCAAACCAAACTTTTATATTTTCACAAGCAAGCCAAATTAAGTTCCGAAAAAATTATACATTAGGTAACATGTCAGGATAAAGTTAGTGTTTTTTTTTTTAATAAAACGGGCAACTATCACATTCATCTCTTCGACTTGTTTAAAGAGAATTAGGAATATGTTTAAGTCTTTGTAACATTCTGAACATGCCAAAAAAGAAAAATTATAAACAGTGAAAAAAGAGAATGAAAATTAGGCTTATCAAACCCAATTTATAAACGAAAAAACTTGAATTTATCAGCATCTATATATTGTGAACGTGGGTTTAAACCGTTTAGTGGACCTCTAAGTCATATAAATCAAGTCCATAACCATTTCTTTTTTATCAGAGTCTATCTTAATTAATACATAGTAACTAATTAAGAGTTGTCCAATTTCTTTTTTTTTTTTTAAAAAGGCTGGGCCTTTTGACAAAAAAGGGGTGGAGGAAGGGATTCGCTAAGAAGAGGCATGTGAAAATCTACCGTTTGTTCACTGGTCCTCTCTTGTACCGAAATTGAAAACTTGCCAAGAACGATATATAGGAGCAATCCTAATACTAAAAATTTAGTTAGAAATCAACCATAGTTAGAGGTATACAATTAATTTACTTTATCAACTCTATTCACATTATATTAGCTAACATACAAAACAAACATTTATCATATATATGCTTTAGATCTTTTTTTTTCATTTGAAATTTCGTAGGGCAGCCGAATATATATGTAAATCGCTGAATAAGATTGAAAAGCTTCCGATTAAAAAGCAACGCATACATATAAAGGAATTTAGAATAGGGAAAATTGCATTAATATATACTATCATTTATCATCATAAATAATCTTTTTTTTTTCTCTCACTATTAACGGTAATGAATGGTTGCTATAACAATGATGAAGACCTGACAAAGGGATAATGATTAAACAAAATTGGGTGCAGTGACGTGCAGTCTGATGACGATAAAACAATCTAATTAACAAAGTATATATGTTCAGGCAACAATTGAAACCAGTAACTGTTGCCTAAAATTAAAATCAGTCAATCAGTAGGCAACGTGCCATCTTTAGATATAAACAAGATTTATAATCAGTTCAAGGGGGTCCAGATGCATCTCGCATTAATTTGTCACCTTGAACACGTTTAATTATATATACACACTAGAGATGACTGCTATAGAGTCCCCACGTTGCTTTCTTTGTTTTGGATGACTGAGTGCAAATCTGCCCAAATGAAGATGATCGAGAATTTGATGGCAAATGTAGAGGTCTCAGAGAGAGAGAGAGAGAGCGAGAGGGTCAATTTTATGGATCTTCAAAGTCTAATATATTGGTGGATTGTAAATATCAGGAAGGTAAATTAATGATTTCTTCAATGTTTTTGTCATTTACTTTGTGTCTTTATGTTAATATGATCACATCGATCGGTTGTTAGATTCCTAGTTAACCATATGGTGATATAAAAGTGATAGTTGATATATCTAATATATGCACATGATATTTTTCTAACGTGCAAAAATAAGAGCATTGATCAGGATCTTTAGCACTGAATTAGCAGCGTAGTTTTTGGTGTAATAAAAAAGAAAAAGACACAAAAAGTGAGTCCACAATCTTTAAATTGTGAAACTCACTTGCTCGTTCTCTTTCTCTTCCATACTGCACTAGGAACTACACTACAAAAGATTCTAATTCAGAGGCAAATAGGTTAGATAATTACTCCTATCTTAGTAGGAAACATATAAATGGGTACAAATAGTTTAGTGTATGTTTGTTGGTAGGTAATTTGTAATTTTACTATAAATTCTCATTGAAGTTAGTGATTTGTCCTGACTTTGAATTAGAGATAAGTTTTTTCCTTACCTAAACTTTCTTTTATATATATAAAAAAGGTTACATATTCTATGAACAAGTTCTTGAATTTAAATTTCTTACAAAATTTTGTTACATGAAATTTGGAAGGTATATGTAATTATCGATATTATGAAAAACTATACTAATTTTTTTTTACAATGTCATGGAAATTATAAAATTTACGTTGTATTAAGAATTTAAGAACATTATATTTTACAGAAATGAAATAAAATGGTTTTTTCAATTTTAGGTATTAGGTCAAAGATTCAATTTCTGGAGTCGTCATTATTAAAAAGATTCATTCATTACACTTTTGAACTTGAATGAGATTAGTTTAATATTCAAAGAATATAAGAATACTCGTGATTTAAACAAACAAAAAAGTTTTTGGACTTAGTAAACTGATATATTTTTTTTTTTTTTACAAATGATGTTGAGATGACATTTTCCCAGTTTTACATCAGATTCAAATTTATATCTGAAGAAATTTTTAGGCAGACTCAACGATTTATATTTATTCTATTCATTATTGGATCCTATATAAAATTTGTCACGATATTTCGCACAAAATACATCTAGACCGTCGAGCTCACCTATCTTAAATGGACTATATAAGTTCACCTAAAATTTCACTTTTATGTGTCTCCTCAAATCTTTAATGTTTTTTTTTTATATAATAACCTCAAATCTTTAATGTTTAAACTAAACGCCTAACCCTGGTTAGGATCATTATGATGATCAATCTAACAGAAAAAGTCTACTTAGACGGTCCATAGTCTACTTTTAGGGGCTATGCACCCAAAATGCTTATAATAGTATCCTTCATATTTTTTACTAAATCTTATTTTCGGTTTACGTGAAAATTGGCATATATATATATATATATATATATATATATATATATATATATATATCTTTTACAAAAATTTTACCGAGGACGACCATAAAAATTCTAGCATCGATCACCATATAACATGTGATTCGTAAATGAATTTAAGTTTTAAATTAATTACTAATATAATTCAAGAAGGTTTGATTAATTCATTTATTGATATTGAATCCTACCATTTGAAAGCATCTGAGCACAAGCATATAATTCCTGAATGGGCACATTTGAAAGCATCTGAGCACAAGCATATAATTCCTGAATGGGCACATATCTTGACACTAACATCAAATGTCTCTTAGCTAAGTTCACAGGACAAATCCGTTATTAATTAAGTATTCATACACTGTAATTCGGGACTTACTTAATAAGAGCCGGAGAAATATTTGAATGTTCGAAATAGATGCCTTTTTTGACAACTCTTCCGTCTAGTTAATGAAACATAGAGATTGAGACGAGGAGGAGTGAGCCTTAGCTGAATACGTAACAAGCATTCATGTGTCATGTATGGTTTCTGTCTGCCGCAATTGTCGCAATACCTAAATTCTAATCAGCAACGATCATTTTGAATTACGTACTGATCAATGAGCTTTAGCTTTCAATAATATCTAAGATTCGATTCAATTACATTAACTAAAAATGACTTCAGTAGCTAAATTTGATTCTCTATTACGTTGATGGATAGGATAAACATTATTATACTCTAATTGATTGCTTGCAGAAGACTCAGTTTTGGAACTAAACTAATGGAGTAGATGCTCTAATGTACGTAGTTTCAATAAAATAACAAGAGCAAACCTGAATAAGATATTCAAAGATTCTGCATGCATGCAGTTATTTTTATATAGTATATAATTGTCGTAAGCAGTACTTTGCAGTTTACACAGCACCTACCACAGGATAAATAAAAATAATGACGTCAGCAGCATGAACTATATATATTTGGAATTTTGAATCTTCTCTAATATAGATTTGGCAGCCCACGAGATTCATGGATTTTAAAAGTTCATATTTTAAGCAGATAAAATAAAGGGGAAGTAGAAATGTCTCAATTATATAGGTGCATCTGGAATTAGCGCACTCTCTTCTCAACAAATAGTTATGGGAATAAATAAATATATAGAGAAAAGAAAAATCAGTCCACTTCAGATTATTTCTTTCCAAAGGAAATGATATCATGCCGTTTAGCTTGAATTTTAAAGCATCGACTTGCATCTGGATTGAGCTTTAAGGCGGTGTGGGTCATAGCTAAGCTTCTGTCTTATTTTCCTGAGAAAATGACAGAAAAGAATTGGTATATAATGCCATATTGAATATTACCACTTTCATTGCATGTGACTAAATTCTCACGTTGGAAACAAGAGAAAAGCAAGAGATGGACATTTCAATGACTCACATTTTATAATAATTTTTCCAGCAAGATGTATTTACAGAAGGATTAAATAAAATCACATGATTAGTTGTTGTTCTTATAAAGAAAGGGAAAAGCAACGGTTGCTATATGATCTTCATATAATTCTGCATTGCTTTTATAAAGAGACCAGCAGAATCAAGAAGCAAAGTTAAGGAAACCCGAACTTTAAAAGTCCCCCCCACTCCTTTTTTTCTGTCCTCCTCCTGGATGTTTAATGTTAAAAGTCAAAACAATCTATAATTGATGATCACAAATTATTATATATAGCATAAAAGAAGGTTCCTCTTGTTTAATTTGGGTTGATTAATTAAATCTCTTGTTATACACTTAGACCAATTGTATATGTTGTCATATCATATGCAAGCCTTTGGAAAGAGCGGTGCATGATTGCATGGGACGTACTGCTAATCATTTTAACACAAGATTCAATTCCTATTCTTTCAGCACATTTTGGTGCGTTTGTCACATTTGAGATCATAACGTCTTGCTTGCATTTAGAACAAGAGAAAAGTAAAACTTTCCACATTCACTGCTCTAATCACAACTTGAATTTTTTACTACAAACACATATATGTATATATTCTCAGTTATATTCTTGTGATTGCTATGGTTGTTAGTAAGTGTTAAATTCAGTAAAACTATCACCCATTAGTTCCATGGGATGCTTCCATTGAACACTAGGTATTTCAACTTAGATATTCTAATTAAAGTGCCCTTATTTAGATACTTTTTATATATAAAAAAAAAAAAATCAAAAGTACTGCTGTACAAGGAAAGTTTTATTTATTTTTGGTTGAAAAATTTAAAAATATTAACTTTCAAAAAATTTAAAAGCAACCTTTTTGGAGTTCATTTTAAGAAGCTGATTCGTAGTTCCTTTTTATAAAAAAAAAAAGCTAATTCGCATGAAATCCTAATGAGAGTAGGTGGGTTGAATAAATAAAAGGAAGATAAGTTATCCCATGTTCCACAGCTTCTAATTAAAGGACAAAAAATAGAAAAATTAATCCCATTATTAATGGCCCAAAACTTGGGAGGCTATTGCATGTGGAAACAAAAATCAGGATGATAACTACTTAAATTATATAAAACAGCTTTTTTGACAAAAGAATAAAATATACACGTTAACTATAACCAACTAGTTATAGTTTTAAGCTACCAAGTTATAATTTTGTATTAGAAACTATTTAAAATTTTATTTGTTAAATAATATATTCACCTTCTTAATTTGTCGCATTTTTGCTGCCAAAAGATTTTAAAAGATATAAAGCTCTAACATGTTTGTGTGGAGCTAAATGTTATTCGTTAAATACTTGTGATTTGCATTTTTTCAGCCAAACTAATATCTTATTGAGGAGTCAAAGTAATATAGATTTTGGCAAAGTAACATCAATAATGGATCTGTTTTGACAAAATAGGCGAGGGGATGCTACATAGATGAAGAAGTACATAAAATATTTCCGCCCAAGTTCGTGAAGCCATCGATTTGTTAGGGACGCAGTCGGTCTGCAG
Organism: Styphnolobium japonicum; assembly: GCA_023212625.1. Lineage (NCBI taxonomy): Eukaryota > Viridiplantae > Streptophyta > Magnoliopsida > Fabales > Fabaceae > Styphnolobium > Styphnolobium japonicum. Next base: position 2,055,833 of record JALBWW010000007.1, on the reverse strand, counting down.
TTTGTACAGCAACTACCACAAAGTACTATAAAGATAAAACAAAACATTGCTCTTTACGTTTGGATCTTTTATATAATAAGGTTTCACATGATTCATGATCTAAAGATTAAATAGCCATGTAGATTTCATTTATGGTTGTTCATATAGTTTTTCCCTCTTTTATAAAGAAATCGTCATAATATAAAGGGAAGGAAATTTTTTTATCAAATCCCAACCTTTAAAACGCTTCCCTTTTTTTTTTATGGCCCTCCATGCTAATTAAAGTCAAAAGAATATCAAATTTACAGCTACCAATTTGCAAAGGAAGAGAAATTAGGATGATAATATGTGTTAAATATATGGAAAACTGTGAGACGATGAACTTCAACACTGATCGGCATTAGCAAGAAAAAAGAGCCTATGTAGTCGAAAATGGTTTCAAGAGGAATAGAAAGGCAAAAATTAAGGAACAAAGAGATATACAATTAGCAGTCTAAATTATTCAACCTTGGTGATGTTTCTGTTAGATTGGTGTCTGTTATTAGTCGAAAATGTGTTTTGATGGCTCTTATATATGGAAAAGGTCTATCATCAATGTCCTTTCATTATTAACGTTTGATTCTATTTCTCTACATGTGTAGCATATGTTTTTTGGTACATTTGTATATATATTTTGGTACATACATGTGTAGCATATGTGAGAATTAAGAGGCGTACCATAAATCAACGTTGGTATAATATCTGTAGCCTGTAGGTGCCCTAGAATGCTAGAAAGTAACATAATTATCGAAGAGAAGAAAAGAGACTGAAAACCTTCCCAACCTTTTACGCATCAAGTCAATAATGTTGTGTTATATAACAGAAAGAGGAAAGAAATTGTATGATTGATATATCTATACCAATATGTGAAGGGTAAAAAATAAATTGCCAAAAGACCATGGATGTTAATATGTAATGGACTAGGGAGTCCATGTAAGTCCACAGGATGTGCAACCTTGAGCTGGAGGAGCAATTGTTATATATATACTTTGAGTGTATTAGGCTTATCAGTTTATCATCAGTCTGGATCTACTATTAAATTAAAACTTCCACTAGTAGAGGAACTGAGGGAGTGAGAAATCTTTGTTAGTCCCAATTAGAAAGCTACATAAATGAATATCTTCTCTTATTTCACCTTTGAGTAGCCTCTTTAGAATTGAAAATCATATTCGCCGCCCCATGCATTAATTAATGTTGGCATCTTCTATGAATTAGTGGAGGAGAATGATTGCACTCTCTTCAACTTGAGATTTAATCAATGCTTTATACTGTTAATTCTTATGTATATATGTCCAAGAGGCTTAGCTTAAGTGGTACTAAATATTTTTGGAAATAGTTTTACCCTAGAATCGAATCTCCGTCAAACCGATTGTATTTTACTCGACCATCCCCTTCTTCACACAAAGCCATGGACATTCTTCGAAAATTGTTGCCTAAGAATATGATGAAAGAGAACAATATAAAAATTCAAAAAAATTAGTGATTAGTACGTCCTTCACTATCAACATTCAATATTTTCTCTTTAGAAATTAGAGATTCAGTTGTCTTGTTCTTAAGCATCAACCTTATTCTGACACCTATTCTTAATCTCTAGCGTACTAGTACAAGTTAATAGGTAAGTTCATCATATACTTTTCAATTTTCACGTGTATTAAAGATGTTTGTATCTACCAAGTTGTGTTGGTCTAAGTGGAATGAGCTCGATTACTTTAAGTATATTATTTAGAGTTCAATTCTTGAAGTGATGTGTATGAAAAAATATGTGATTTTGAGGGATCCTTGTTTCACGCTCTTAATCGTATCTTGTGGGATTAGTCTCTCACCTTTCGAGCGAGTGAGTACCCTAATTTAAAAAAAAAAGATGTTAGTATCTTCTTAGAAAATATTCATAAGAAGAAAGATCATTCATTCGTATCTTTATTTTGTATAAATAAAAGTTCTATATAGTTAGAGATACACAATGATGATGTCATTGTAAGTCTTGATTTTACAGAGACAAAAGTACTTATTCTCTTCTAGAGAGTTGAAACTGCAATTTATTGCAATTGCATGCTAGAATAAATTAAGAATTAATTATTTTGTAAGTTTATTTATCTTCATTGATTAAAAATATGATTCCAGTTTATATTAATTAATTTTATGTATTGAATATAAAAATGAAAAAAAGAACAAATTAAATTGGGATTTCTTCCTTGAACAAGCCATTTATTAGAAAAAAGTTATTTCATTTTAAACCATTTTATTTCAAGATAGAAACTATTAGTAGGTTTTCAACAAGTTGACCGTTTAAATAAAGGCTGCTTGATATTTGTTTTTGACATCATACATTCATAATGTCCAAGAAATAACATCATAGATTTATTTTAATAAAAAACATTTATAAATAAATATAAACATGATACAGAACACACAGAATGAGCACTCAATTAGTATAACTATTCAATATTTTTTTTAAAAAAAGTCATATTATTTACTAGAATAATGATACTTGCACAAGCTTACTGATAAATTTATAGCACATGTAGATTTATAGAGCTAAATTATAGTCAAGTTGTAAATAATTGCTTCGAATTAAAGGACTTTTGTTTAGAATTGGTACATTGTCTTGTTAAATAGAGTTTAGGATCTTTAGCTTTGTTTGGGAATAAATACTTTTAAAAGTCGTAAAGTTGTGCAAAAAAAGGCCCCAGAGCTAAGCGCTAGGAAGCCGGAGCTCAGTGCCCACATTCTGAGTTCCCAGTGCTCAGCGCTAGGATTCCAAGCTTAGCACCCAAAGTGTCATTTGCTTCTATAAAGTCAGCGCTCAGCGCTATAAAGCCAAACTCAACGTTGGAATTTATGTTGGTTCCTAACTTGCTAGCACTCAGCGCTAGAAAGTTGAGCTGAGCGTTGGCAGTTGATTTTTGTGAGATATAAATAGGGAATCTGACCTAAGTTCGAGGATCTTTGGATCACTGACAAGAGGTTGTCAAGACCCGTCAAATAATAAAAATTATCGGTTCACAAAATAATTTGTAGTATAGAGAATGAACTGAATCGTCTCTCAAGGATTCAAAAAAAACAAAGATTTAATCAGATCAAGATAATGAAAAGGGGAGTTTTGATAATTTGAAAAGAAAATATACCGGTTGAATTAAAGAAATGCAATTAACAAATTAACCAATCCAAGGAAATTTACCGATCTTGAGTTTAATTCATCATTGATCACAAGGAATTCACTTAATTGCTAACAATGTTCTTGGCCTTAGATTACATCAAGACGCCTCAACATGATCCAAGAATCCTCTATAAGATAAGCATTTAGGATTTAATTAACCAAGGCTAGATAAAGTAAGCACCATCCAAACATAGATTAATTTAAGATCGGGGATTTAACCAAGCTAAACAATCCATCAAAAAACTTTGATATATTGTTTAGTCTTTGTGATCCTCTTTGAATGCATGATAATAAAGCTATTATCACACCATCATCTAAATCAAATTAAGAAATTCAATCTAGATCAAAGTCAAAAGAGGAAGAAGAGAAACTTGAATAACAATTAAGCAATATGAACAAGCGAAACAAGATTTCCAAATTAAATATCAAGATGGCTAATCCCTTGGATTGATTATAAGAGCCTAACCTTCTATGGATGGGAAGGAAGAACTCAAAAATAAAAGAACAAAAACGAAATTGTAAAGAGAATGGAGAAGAAGAGAAAGAAAACTCTCACAAATACTCAAACTTTCTTCAAACTTACTTAAAATTGAATTATGTATAATACAAAGAGATTGGCTCTATTAATACTAACCCTAAAAGCCAATTTGTAATTGAAAATAATCTGAATACAAGTTGTAAAAACATGGAAATTGTCAATATATGGAAGCTTGATGCATGATTGGTGGGTTGGTGCATGGTAGGCGGGTTGGTGTATGGTTGGTGGCTTCAAGTCAACAACTCTTATCCGACTTCCAGCTTAATTTTCATGACCTAGACGGTGCATTTTGGCTTTGAGGTCTTCATGAAAGTTGTAGCCAGTTGTCTCCTTGAAATATTGGCATTGGAATCATGCCATTTCAATTTTTAGAGCTCCAGATATGCTAAAAACACTGCACCTACCTCAAGTTAGGTTGGTAGAACGTGTTTCCAAATTCAAACCAACTTGTAGCTTCATAATCATGCCTAAAACGACATCTATTGACTAAATGGTCTTCAGTGAAGTTGGAAATATGAGTCTTATCTTCCCAATGGTCAAGTTTCAGCCCAAGATGAGGCCTATAGCCTACTATATAGTCCAATATGTGTACACTGCCCAGATTTCTGTGATAGTAAACTCACTCTGCATTGTAGGGATATTTTGAACCTTTAGAAGTCCGATTCAGCTCTTGAGTTCTCATGAAACTTGTAGAGCCTTATCTTAGCTTTCCAAAGATACCAAGATTACCTCAAATGGATCACCGAGTCCCAAGTTATGGCCTAACCAAGGAGGGAATGTCAAAATGCATCAAAATCCAAGAATTATTCATAATTTGCATTAAAGCCCAATGAGGCCCAACAACATTAAACTCATCTAAAATACTAATATTGGGCACAATAAATATCTAATTAAGTCTAGTACAAAGCTGACATAAGTGTCTCAAATTGATTGATCAATCACTTTTCAAATTCTGACACACATACCTTGGACAATTGGAGATTCAAGCTCTTGGCGACAATTCTAGAAGATCCAATGCCTCTTCACTCACTCATCTTTGTTAATTCTTCCCTTTTTGTTAATTTTCTTACTATGAGCTAAATCCTCTTTGTTGGGGTTAGTTGTAGCTAATTATGAACTCTCATGTAATTGATTTGATCATTTAATATAATTCCTATTTCTTTATGAGTGATTGATCTCTTTCCATAATGTTTGTTGTGGCTTGATAATCCATAACTTGATTTCTGAGTTAGTAAACAATATCAAAATTGATATTAACTCTAGGCTTTAAATCAATCGCCTATTGAATCTTGAATCTATGAATAGATCTTAATTTAGTAGTAATCTTGGAATCCTTGATTACAAAGCAAATTCACTAATCATTTCACCTAAGGAATTAGGAAGTAATTAGGGAATTTAGGCTCTTTTCACCTAAGGAATTAGGATTTGAGTAATTTAGAAGATTGATTGTCATAATTGAAATATGGAACTATGAATCTTTTCACCTAAGGAATTAGGAAGTAATTAGGGAATTTAGACTCTTTTCACCTAAAGAATTAGGATTTGAGTAATTTAGAAGATTGATTGTCATAATTGAAATATGGAACTATGCTAAGTACCATTTCATTGCATCTTGAGGGAAGATTAGTGAACCTAACCTCAACATCTTATCATATTTGAAGTAAATTCCATTTGTGCTTGCTAAATGTTTGATAAAATTACAAAAAAGAATTTGTTCATTTAGTTTTAGTTCATTTTAATTCTAGTTTTGTTATTTGATTGTTTGAGCTCCCTTCCTTCCAAATTTTACGCATAGATAGTGATTAGATTGTATTTGTTGGTACTTGTACTTAGTCCTTCCTTCCAAATGATAACTCACTCACACTTTATTACTTGCACGATTTGATACACTTGCCAATTTCGTTAACACTTACACTCATACACTACTCACATACTCTCATGTAGGATGATAGCACCATGGCCTCACTGTATGTTTTTTTTAAATGGTATAGACTATGCACATATTTCACATAGTTTGTGCAAGTATCTTTTCATTATCATAATTTGAATAAATAAGTTCTATTTAAATTTTTACTTACATAACTTGACCATCTGAGCTATATTTAGATTAAATTTAAGATCAACAACGATAAATCAAATTTTTACTAAGACCCGAAATAAAGAATTTTACACAAACATTCGTTCATTTTAGCACTATGTTGATATGACTTTGTCAATTGAGTAATATTAATTTTAACAAGCAATGATTCTATCCTCATTGATTTCATGTCTCTGGAGCAATGTAATTACAAGGATGGAATTATTATCAAAATTCGCATGAGGGTGAGAAATTTCCCCAACCTCCTGCTTTTATCAAGATCCTGCTATTTTAGGCTATCTTTTTAATGTTTAACTTTTGACACATTTGAATGAAAAAGAAAAAGAAAAAGAAAAAGGGAAACTGGGCAAGGAGGCATACAAAATTATGAATTTTCTTATTGTTCTACCTTGGCCAGCTCTCATGCATGCATGGAAAGCTTTTGTTTTGTACGTATTTATTTAATTTGTAATAATACAGCAGCCTTTTTGCATGAAGGGACAGCCTGGTATATTATAAGTTATGGAATTAATTTGTCCTGTATATGTTTCCTCTGGGACACTCGATTTGACATGAAATAATCTTAAATCGAAGAGAGGCCAGCCAACCTCCCCTTTAAAAATTTATTATCTTATATGACCATGTCTCTACTTGATGCTGTTTCCTCTATGCACATTGCGTCCTATTGCAGCTTTCATTCAATAATTGAAGCATGCCATACGCAGTTCTAAAAGCATTGATCCAGATTTAAATAGATATCGTAAATGTAAACTTAAAAGTGTAATAAGAGTAAAAATGAAACTTAATTTGTACCCTTTAACTTATTTAATGGCACATGCATTTCGTTAACATGGTTAAATTCACATGATCTGGCAATTATCTATATCTGATGATCATCTGTTTGTCGTTTATTAAATTTTCTAAGGTGCGTTTTACTGCTAGACGATTATGTTAGCTATTTTGTATCTCTTATGTTTTTGTTTCATTCCTATTTTACGATAGAAGTAAATTTTATAATTATATGATATATTAATCACTACATAGATTTTCCCCCCTGTATTGTGTTTTCCTAATTTCTTTCTACAATGAATAAAAAAAGCACTTCACTGAAATTTCTGTTGGTAAATAAATGGGTCGCTCTTTTTTTATTTGTGCGAGAGGGCCTAGGTTCTAAAGCTAGGTAAAGAAACACTTAGAAATCAGCAGAAAGAATTGAAATAGTATTGGTATATTCACGCAGTCAAACATTTGAATATTTAAATCTCTTGTAACTATTGTCAAAGATTATGTGATCACTTGTTAATAGGAACTAGAGTTCAATTTTTAAATTCAAACATTAGAAAGAGAATACTCTCTCATCACTCATGTATATAAATTTGTACAAGCTCGATCACATATGTTAATGTAATGCAATATTCCTTTTTATTATCTTTCAAACTCTTATAAATAGGAGGAAGATCTTCATATCTTATAAAGTGGTAGCTCATTTGGATTACAATATAGGAACATCTATAGCAATTAATTCACAGGGGGGAAAAAAACTCAGACCATAACTTGGCCAAAATTGCAAATACCTGACTTTAGAAAGATTGGAAACTGAGAACCCCTTAAAACTCTTCGAGTTTATTTAGTTGTATGACCCATTAATGGTGAGGCCAAATACTGGCCATTTGGGAGAGCATTAATGTGATTGGAAAGAGCGTTAATTTATTTAATCCATAAGAAAACGTAACTATCCACATGTTAGATTAAAACACACACACATATTGGTTGCATAATTTCAGTTGCCCCCACCCCTCCAATAATCAAATTGTTATGAAAGACCAGCTAAGTCATGCATGTGTGGGCTTGACGCTTGACAAACCAAATTAAAGGAAAATTATCATTAAGATGTGATCTGTCGCAGTGCATTATTGAGAAGGAATCTCGGCTTTCATATAGTTCATATTACTTTAGAATGATAGGTATTTTTCTTTATAAAAACTACTACGGTAAATATATACGTAGCAGATACTGTAATAATTTAGTGTAACTAATTAAGCTCGCTAATATATAGCTAGCTAGATATTAGGGATAGTAGGTTATGTATGTTCAATTTCTGGTTCCAAAAACGAACCTCTTTGTGACTGTATGTTGACATCTCACCTCAAGTACGACCTTCCCAACCATAAAAGAGCACCAATATGAAATGTTGCTTCCCATGCAAAATACCTAGTTACCACCCTTTCCCCTACTTTCCAACTAGATTAGCGAAATCGATCACTATATACACCATATCAGACTTTTAAATTAAGTCCGTTTGTTTTCGCGGAAAAATTAATTGATACTGGGAAACTTTTTAATAATAAATAATTTTCTTTTGCTAAAAGTACCTTCATAAAAATGAAACCTTTTTAGAAAGTTTTTATTGTTTACTTTGTTTGAGAAAATGACTTTTTCTTCTAAAGGAAGCCGCTTTCTCTTAGTTAAATGGGCTATAATAAAAGTTGATTAAGAAAAACATTCTTAAGTAAACACTTATTTTAATATTTTAAAAATATAGGTGATATCACATTAATTCTCCATTTATAAATACATTAAATTGATCTTTCAAAAATATATGTGACATTAAATTCATTTACAAATACATCAAAGTGATTTTTTCAAATGTAACTTTTTTCACTAAATAAATGAAAATGACTTTTTTTATTATCTAGAAAGAATTTTTTTAAAAAAAATGAATTTTTACACCGAAGAAAGAAAACGTTTTTCACACCAACACCTCAAAATATCTAAACAAAATTTCAGGTAGATATTGAACACTGGAATTATGGTAAAATGCGATCATTGTAGCTTTAATGAGATGTTAGTGTTTAATTGGTTTCAATTAAACCTATTCAACTCTAGCTGGATAGGTGCATTATATGATAAATGTGTGGAAGAAACTCTAACAAACTCTCTCTCTCTCTCTCTCTCTCACTATCATTTGGGCACTGTGTCACATTACTAACTACCCTAACAACAAAGGTCTCAATTTGTCAATTGTAGTAATAATTTTTTCCGAGTCGAAAGTGCAATTAGTGCTGGCGGCAGACTTATGATTCTCATTCAAAATGATATTAGAAATAGCCACTTACGATTACACATATCTGTAACAACTTGTGGTTGCTGTTTTTGTCGTCTAGTTTCGACTTCTAGGATGTCGGAGATCAATGATGTCCCCTTCTTTGTTTTCTAATTAACGAGCAAAGGTAAAATTATAGTTTGACAACTTTTCCAAAAATTGATTTCAATCTTTGCGAATTAAAGAAAGAGTTCATTTCATTTCCACACCACCTTAAAATGGTGCACCATTTTTATAAATTGTTTCTTGGACCACATGTTTAAGACAGGATTATGGTTTGTTGAATTAACTAGTATTAGTAGTCAAAGTTTTTTACATGAGAAAGGTATATTAGTATCCCGAAAGAATCATCTTATTGTTGATCGATCATTACGTTTTAAGTTTAAATCAACATAAAGGCTTGTGAATATATATATATATATATATATATATATATATATATATATATATGGGGAGGCATCAACTTACACCGGTGTAAGACTTGATCACTCTTACACTACTCAATAACTTTTTATTAAATAACTTTCTTACAAAATTCACCGTTAGATTGAAAGTTTATATCATGTAGATTATTTGTGTCAAATTTTGAAAAAATTGAATATCAATAAGAATATAATCAAATAGTTCATATTTTCATATATTTCAATACTTTATATTACGTTAATTTTGATGTATATCAATGAGTCACAAAATAATTTCAGATTAATGTAAAATTTTATAGGTATGATCTATATGATGGAAACTTTCAATCTAACGGTAGATTTTGTAAAAAAGTTATTCAATAAAAAGTTATTGAGTGGTGTAAGAGTGATCAAGTCTTACACCGGTGTAAGTTGATCCCTCCCCTATATATATATATATATATATATATATATGTGCTTTGATTTATGGAGAATAATAAGCTCTGTTAAAAAGAAAATAAAAGAAAAACATATGTATTGGTCAAAACATATATTATATGGGACATATCAAGTGAGAACACTATCTTATTATGAGAGGTAAGAGAAATCAATCTTGATCATTAAATCTTACATGAATTGTCAAGATTATAAGTTACTTAAATGTCACATGACTATTTAAAAAAGTCACATGACTTAATGTTTTAATCTTGATCATAAATGAATGATCCAATGGTCAAGATTTTTTCCTCTCACTCTAACAATAAACCACTCATCTCATTAAATATGCTATATATATATATACATAGAAAAATATTTCCTAGGCTCTGAATATTGGTGATCTGTCAGATTGTTGTTATGCAGCTGCCATAGTGGTTGAGATGATTTTTATTTTATTTTTATATGTAATCATGTTTAATGATTACTGATTGCACAAGTTTAAACCCAAATACCTAGTTGGAATCATGTTTCTCTACTATAATTTGACATACTAAATTACTAATACATGCTTAGGAAAACCATTGGACGGACTATGAAAAATAAAAGAATTATATATATATATGTCAACCACCTTAATTAGCTTTATGAGTCGAGTGATGCCCTGTGGTATCCTTATAGATTAGGTCATTTGAATCTTTTATGAGACTAATCTAAAGTTAGCAGCTTAAAGTATAAAGATTTTTGCTGCTTCCCAACCATAGCGACTCTTATTGATATTCAAACTTGCGTCTTATTCTTTAGGAGACAATCCTATTTACCAACTCAACCAACTCTCAATTAATAAGAAAATAAATATTTAATTATTAATAATGAGTTCACAACTTACACGACATTAATCACTATTTATCGTGGTGTATTTAATGTTATGAGTTTATCATTGTTTAGTCTTTTTTTTTTTCCGTTACAAAGTTTGCAAGACTCCTATGTAACAAATAAATTTTTTTAATATAATGGACAACCTTTCCTTCTCTTAAACTTTTAATTACTAGAAAAAAATTATTCCAATATTTCTCCATTTGTATATAATTAATACCATAAAAGAAAACAAAGAAAATATATATAAAAAATTAGTGTGAGAGATATGGACATAAAATATCAAGACCAATATTAGTGCCGGTAAGTAACTAAAAGTGGTTGCCCCATCGTCTGTCAGCCAAAATTAATGATTAGGGTCAAGGAATTTAGAGCAGGATGAAAATGATTAATGCTGTGACCCGTGGACGTTTCTTAACTAAATACATTTCTTTCACAATTGATCGATGACGTTACGAAGAAAGTGAACTACAACTAATACATATATGTGTCTTTGTATAGGCGTATGCAGGCATAATTAAAACCATGAATTTAGAGTTCAAGATCCAATTACTGGGGGAATAATCATCATGCGTTACAATCCTTGTTTTCATCTAACTAATTAAGGGCTCTCTACTATCACGCCATTGTATTTTAATTTATTGTAGTAATCAATCGTAAATATTTATTTTTTTGACAGCCAATCGTAAATATTTATTAAATCATCTTGTTTTATTATACTATAAAACTATTGGAAGAAAGTCGAATTACGTCTCTTCCATTGTCAGCTTGCTTGTTAAACTATTGGAAAAATGACCAAAAGGGTTGGTTTGAAAAAAAAATTTCTCATTTGGTTCGTTTTAAAAATTAATTAAATATTTAATTAATTTATTCAATAATTTACATATAGTTAATTAATAATTTATCTTTATTTTAATACTTAATACGCGGTTAATCATATGTAAATTATTAATTAAATTAGTTGAATACTTGATTAATTTTTAAAACAAATCAAATGAGATTTGGGTCATTTTCCCTAAACTATTTGGCATGTGAAATATGCAATATGAGAAAAGGAGAAAACTTAGATAAAGTTTTACAGGTGTTTATGATGTTCCTCCCGAATTAAAATATAACGTGTATTATTTTTTAACTTTAGTGTCACATCATCCTCACTTTTAATGTTGATGTGTAAAAAATAATACACATATTATATTTTAATTAGAGAACAACACGACTAGCACTTATAGAACTTTATCTAAGTTTTATTCATGAGAAAATAGGGTTAAATAAAGGTCTTTAAGATGAGATTCCCAACAAATTTAATGTGTTTCGGTGTTATTATGCTGAATTAATTGTTATTGTAAGAATCAATTTTGATTAAGTAACTTAAGGCTTTGTTTGGATTATGAGAGAAATAGAGTAGAAAGAAATAGAGAGAAGAGAAATAGAGTAGAAAATGAGTAGATTTTTAAGTTGTTTGGATTAAGAGAATTAGGAGAAAAATAGGAAAGAAAGAAAATTAAATTTTGTTGTAAATACATATTTGCCCCTATTTAGTTATTTATAAAACAACAAAAAGAAGGGTATATTAGTCAAATTTCCATCCCTACCCATTTCTTCTCTATTTCTTCTCATTTTAAGAGAGAAATGAAAAAGCTGTGGGATCCATCATTTTTTTTCTTTCTTCTCTATTTCTCCTCTAACTAAACAAGAGAACTTCCTTATTTCTCTTCTATTTCTCTCCTCTCTTCTCTATTTCTCTCCTACCAAACAAAGGCTAAGAGTTGCTTTTCTAGTGAATAAAATTGATTATGATATGAGATTGATTATAGCCTTTTAAAATAAATAAAAATTTACAATCAATACAATAAATTAATTTTAACAATTACGACAAAATAGTTTTTCAAAAATATACAAATAAATTTTAAAAGTAATTTTACTTTATAATATAAACTCAAAACTTTAAACTTAATTCTTTTAACATCAATTTTTTTACAAATAATTTTATCAATATCAATTCTTATACTATCTAACTTAAACAAGCATCCTAATAGTTACAATGTAATATATACATATATGTAATCTGAGGTCTTTTTTCTAATAGACATATTACCTAATTTTAAGATTGATGAGCAGTTTAGAAACACAAGTTTAAAGCCAGTAGCCGAATATTTTGGTTTTGTTCTGCTCCTGAGGTTTTAGCTTCACGTATGGACTTGTATTATAAGTATTTCCTAATAGCATGGAAAGGACGATTTGTGATGAGTTAGTTTCACGTGATCAAATTTTTAATCCAGTCTCGTATACACGTACAATACAAAATACGAATAAAAAAATAAAATATATGATAAGTTTAAGCTTACAATAATATGACCTATTAAAATAAAGTAAGGTATTTAATCTAAATTTTTATAACGACGATTTAGGTCGTTTCATCCCAATCAGTGTCTTCCACATTCTATAACTGCCAAATAAAACCTTTGTCGGAATTTGTTAGGTAGTTAGTTCTATACATAATATTACATGCAATTATGATTATAATAATTGTTTGAACAGATTAGTCAAGCCTGTTTGTATTAATATATATTATAATACAAACAAGATATATTGAATATTTATATACATTAGCTTTGTATGAATGGCTGTACGATACGGATTTATCATATCATTCACTAAAATACTTCACCTCCAATAAACAAATGTTGGCCTCTTCAGCTAAAAATGTGTGTACGTACGTGACAGAGAAGAGGGAGAGAGGAGAAGGGGGGGGGGAGGGGAGTCCCCTTCACACGGAAATCCCTCTTCACAGATAGAATGAATTTGATAAAAGAAGCTCATATATTGTCATATTTTCATCAGAAGTGTATATTGCAACAATTAATTAAAAAAAATTGATTTGGCAAAAGTTTTAAAAAGAAAAGAAAGAATAATAATTTTGAAAGAAAGCAAGAAAAGTCAAGGAGTCAGCAAAGGAAGAACTTTAATTATGATAAGGGTTTCTTTTTATTAATGCACAATTTTTTTAGTTAAAGCTGAAATATCCCATCAACTGGAAGTGATCAACTTCTATTGCAACTTGAACTATTTAACATGAGCAATCATTTTAAAATTCACATTTCGCAGGATTACTTAATTAGTTAATCAATTGATTAATTGTTATCAAGTAATCTTAAAATACATTCAGAAAAAAATTTGATTGCCCACCTAATAATTCATTAGTTAATATTCATGAGGTGATCATAATGACACAGATCAAATGTGATTGTTTTTGTTATTAATGCCCTGCGATTTTATACTTGTAGTTTAATCACTGCTCTATAGAGACTGATATGGTACAACAGAAAAGATTCAGTGAAGAAGGAAACATTAGTGGAGCCAAATTACGAATAGTAGATAGACAGGGCGTCATATATCGCTCAGTTTCTCTCTATTATGGCCAATAAAAGTCGAAAGATTTATAATCGTAATATTAAGAACAGTATTATTGACCTTCTTCTCAGAATATACGAAAGTAGGTGGTCAATAAAGACTATAACTACAGGTACGTGGTTGTATTTATGGGTGACAAAGAAGAAAGGTAGGGGGCTGCTGATGCAACACGGTCAAGTCACGGCGATGATATATTTATGCATTTGTGGTATAATAGTGCGACTGATGGTGATGGTAAAAATAACAATGATAGAGGTTGTAACTCACGTACGTTAACAAATAGTAAAAACTCAACAAACTGCTTTGTAAGAAATGATAGTTCAATGACTCTATGTAATTACATGATAAAAACTATGACGAGAATTTGTTAGCTGATTTATATATGTGGTAAATCTTGGGGTTAAATCTCATTTTTATTTGAGAGAAGAAGGTCTAGGGAAGAAAAATAATTATCTCTTGCTATGTTGATTATACGGGTGAACAAATAAAATTTGAACAAAAAAAAGTCGTCAAGTCAGCATAAATTTTAATATCATTTTTTTAAAAAATTTATAATGTTTGGCATATCCCTTAATGCCCTATTTCCTGTCCTCGTCACCATATTTGACAGTCATAACTATAAATTAATCAATGTTGTGAATTAAAACTATTGTTATGATCCCTCATTCAAGCTATAAAATTGGAATGTCTCGACGCTACTAAATTTAATATCTGAATTAAAAGAAATATTTGATATAAAGAATTGGATATCTGATAAAAGTTAATTAATATATAATATTTTTAAATTATGAAACTAGAGAATATAAACTTTTCTCTTTATATCACAACTCACAAGTCCGAATTGATGAGCTTTTCTTTTTATGCGAAATGCTTATATATTCTTAGGAGATGCTTGATATACGAATGTTTAATTAGAGACTTAGATAGACATCTGAAGGGGGAAGGGAGGGTTATGCTGACAAACGTTAAATTCTCATTTAAAAAAAAAAAAAAAGCTACACATCAATGCTTTGCTCATGTACATATGGAAAAAGAAAATTTTCTAATTACTATGGGCACGGCATACGGCTTTTACGTGTAGCATTACTAATATTTATGAGTCTGACTTTTCAAGAAGTAGTTATCATAGTGAAATACTTCTTTTTGTTCAAACCACGAGTATCATTATACTTTTTAGGCTAATCTTATTCTAGTTTGATAGTGTGATAGATATGAGTCCTTTCAACTTTTTTGTTTGGTTTGAATCACGAGTATATTTATAGTGAAACACTTTTAATAATATGTAATGTATAAGTATATGATAATGAAAAATAACTTTACATTAGCAGTAGAAGAAAATTAAATCCTATTTATATATACCGATCAATTTTATTTTGACTAGGATTATTTTTAATACTACCATATGCTTTTGATCTTTCTGTAAGACACTGAGTAAAACGAGAAAAATAACCAAGAAAAAAAAAAGCATGACTAAGAAAGAAAGCAAGAAGGAGGGTGAGTAAGACAGACAAAGTACGATGTATGTATGAAACGAAATGTGACAATGTCAAATTTAAAACCACAAACTATCCTATTTTTTTTTACAGAAACAAATTGTTCTTACAACTTGTTACCATCCATCACATTTTTCTTATTTTCATCTAATGGGTCCTACCCCATGATTCTTTTTTTCTTCTTGTTGCGGTGGTTGCCCAAGCCAAACATGAGAGAGAAAGAGAAAGATAGAGCTGGCTATCTCTAGTCTCTAGAGAGAGAGAGAGGTTAATTTGGCCATGGTCCGTGGTTGTTTGAGAGGTGCTTTTCCATGGAGATTTTAAGGTCAGGGGTCGTAGTTGTGGATGTGGGCGTGCGCCCTTACTCTTCTAAGTTGCCCACAACGTCCGTCCCTATGGGCCCCTAAGTGATACCCGCATACACATGGCCCCCACAAACATTTTTCCCTAGACAGTAAACTCTCTTTCTCCATCTTTGTTGGTAGGTGGCTCTTCTCGAAGAATAGTAAAACTAACCCCACACTTCATTATAATATAACCCATACACCCAATTGGTTATTGGTGTCTGGTGTCTCTCCCTTCAACTATTAAATTAAAACAAATAAAACGAATTTTTTCGTTTGTCTACTTTTTATTTTTTATTTTTATAATTTCTCGTGTATCATTTGGTCCTTTCTGTCCCACAGCACATATAAATAGTCTTCCTTTACATACTCATGCCAGTACACACACCACTTCATTATCTTTCCTTTCCTTCGTTGTAGTGTACCTATATATTTTGAATGTGTTCTCTCTGCTCTTTGGGTCCCCGGAAAATCTAGAACCACTAGCTACCTTCTCTTCTTACTATCAGTCTCTTTGTTACCTGAATGCCGAAAAACATGAGTATATCTGTGAATGGACAATCTCAAGTCCCTCCAGGCTTCCGGTTTCATCCAACCGAAGAGGAGCTGCTGCAGTACTACTTGAGGAAGAAGGTCTCCTACGAGAAGATTGACCTCGATGTGATTCGCGACGTTGATCTCAACAAGCTCGAACCATGGGACATACAAGGTGATGAGTCAACACAATAGCTAGGTCTTTGTTGCTTCTGATTTTTGCTAACTTTCTTCTTCGATTTGCATCGCATGTGGAAGGTAATATATTGGAATATTGTATCATGACATGAGTCAGCTCATCAATTTGAGGGGTTTCTTTTTGCAGAGAAGTGCAAAATAGGAACCACCCCACAAAACGATTGGTACTTCTTCAGCCACAAAGACAAGAAGTATCCCACAGGAACGCGTACCAATCGCGCCACAGCTGCGGGGTTCTGGAAGGCCACCGGCCGCGACAAGGTGATATACAGCAACGGGAAGAGGATTGGAATGAGAAAGACACTGGTTTTCTACAAAGGCAGAGCCCCACATGGCCAAAAGTCCGATTGGATCATGCATGAATACAGACTAGACGACAATAACACCAACGACACCAATATTGTAAGCAACTCAAACAAAAACATGTAGTTTCTAATTACAATTCTTGTAAGCAACTTAACATATACGATTTTCTTTGAGACAAAATTTAGGTGTCCAATGTGATGGGAGATGCAGCCCAGGAAGAAGGATGGGTGGTGTGCAGAATATTCAAGAAGAAGAACCATCTCAAAACCCTAGACAGCCCCTTAGCCTCGTCCATCACTGGGGAAACCAGAAGAAGCCACTTGTTTGATTCTTGTGACGAGGGAGCTTTGGAGCAAATTCTTCAGCAAATGGGAAGGGGTTGCAAGGAAGAGAATTACGAAGCCAATTACAACTATGGAAGGTACACCAGGCCCTTTGACACAGGCATCAACAATGGCGGCTATCATGACAGGTTCCTGAAACTCCCAAGCCTAGAGAGCCCAAAATCCACGAGCATGGAGAGCCAGCAAAATAATACTAATAACAATGATAACAATAATACTGGGTACCATCCCATTATTCCAGTAGAGATGGTCACAGACAACGAAGGGTCATTCACAACCCACCAGGTGAGTGGTGCTGACCCCAACATGGTTCATCCAATGGAGGCATCATCATCAATGATGGTTGGAGGAGGCTCTGGTGGAGGTGGTGGCCTCACCAACTGGGCAGCCCTGGATCGGCTGGTTGCTTCCCAGCTGAATGGCCAAACAGAGGCTTCTAGGCAATTGGCCTGTTTCAATGACCCCACCATGGGGTATTGCACTAGTGAGCATGATCTGCAATTGCCCACCCTCCGATCATCATCATCATCAACATCAACACACAACAGGGCTGCTGCTTACATTAGTCCCACACAGGATTACACCAGTGAGATTGACCTGTGGAACTTTGCCCGATCAACATCGTCGTTATTGTCATCCTCTGAACCAATATGCCACGTGTCGAACACGTCAGTGTAGCAGAATAAAATCTCCCTCCCTTTTCCTCCTCCTCCTCCCATGTTAGATTCTTAAAATATAGAAATAACTAATATATGAACATATATCATGTTTAGTTCTTCTCAAGTCAGAGGATTACTAGTTATTACTACAGACTGTTAAATGTGATAATTGTTACTAGTACAGTACTTTAATGGAATTAATTAGAATATGTGATAAAGAAGAAAAGGGTGGAAGGAATTGAAGTTTTTAGATGGGATGGCATTGTCAACCATGGGTCTTTGCTTAATCACGATGTCTACCATTATTTTTTTTAACCTTTATTATTATTATTTTTTTGAAGGGGGTTCTTGGTGTCTAAAGAATTGAAAACTCTTGTTCATTGGTGACTTTGATAATCTTTTAACCTTTTTTTCTTGTAACTGCAATTATAAGGGCCTAACCTTTTTTTTTTTTATCTTGTAAGATCATGATGATCAATAAGGTCATGTTTCTAATTATCATCTGCTCTTCGTCTTTGTGTCACGTGGTTTGTCGGTTTGTTAGAGGAAGGTGCAGAGCCCATGGCTCGGCTTGTCCTATCGCACCAACACTCTCTATTACCAAAAGGAAGTGCCCAGGACATGGGCTCCGCTCAAACATGCATGAGTACAAATGCAATACTTTCACATCGAGCGAGCTAGAGAGAGAAAGAGAGAGACGGCTGCTTAAGCCTCTGCATAGCTTTAAGAAAGTCAAAAGAGAATCAATCTCAAATGGCTCATAATTACGTAAGCTTTGCATATTGATTTCGTCACTAATCAGGGGTAAAGGTTAAAAGAAAGTGACCAGATTTTCATCAAAGGCAAATATCATAGTCTAGTCCTACATTTTATATTGGCCGTGTGGTTTTTATTGTTTACATAAGCAGTACTTCAATTCCATGCAGAAAAGGCTCGCAGGAAAAAGTATTTAAGAGTCTAAAATGCTTCTTCTTCGATTATATATAAGGCACACTACGGAACATAGATATCTTTCCTTTTTTTTTTTTTCTTTTTTGGGAGATGGCTCAATTTTCAAATTATCAAACGTAAGGTAGAGGTAAGGATTTTGTAGGGATTTTGGTCCACACATTTTCTTTTTCTCTCTCTCTCTTTCACACTAATATATTCTTGTAGGCACTGCTGAAAATTTTCCGTGCCAGACTAATTAAGGAAAAGGAAAATGGAATTTATATATAGTTTTAGTTTTGTTCTCGATCGATGAGTCTATTAATTCTAAGATCATCACCACTGCAGCTGGTTTTTGCCTTATAGTTTTTAATGTACAAAGCTGTCGTTCCTTGCCATACCTTTCGGCTTGCGGATCACATGAATTTCCCTCTAGAAGGATTATGATAAACAGTAAAATTAACAAGCAAACATCGTATCTGTTTCCAAACTACTTTCTTTAATTAATCAGTTATATTCATCTTCTGTGGGGAATATTGGTGATGGGAATGGTAACCAAGAGTTCATACTATATCATGGAACGGAGGCTTGTGACATGTCTTGAAATTAGACAACTTTTATTCCCTCTAAACTTTTAAATACCAAAAAAGCAAATTCAGCATTTTATATTGATAAAACAAAATATGTTACAATTGAAATCTACACAAATTGTAGTTGAACCGTTTACGTTTAGGTTTTTGGTTCAACCGTTTAAATCAATTAGTTGAACCGAATGACGTCACAAAAATAATCCACATGCAACAATATAAGTATATATTTATGAAATATTGAGCCTTTTTTTTAAAAAAAAGTGATGAGTGGTTGATTTAACAGGATGAACTAGACGGTTTAATTGAATTTTGACTGATTTTGATCGATCAAAAGTGGTCTAACCATGAATTTAGTTATAAGACTGAATTATAATCATTTAAGTGTCTGATTCACAATCAAACTGGTTGGATCATCCGATCTAGTCCGATTTTAACAAAATCGATACAACCAATTAATATTCACCATCACCCAATTTACAGCTTAAAATCCATGATGAAAGATTCATGTTTCACTTAATGCTACAATTACCTAGTTAATAAAATAAAATAAAAAAGCATATAATCCAAGGCCAAAGGTAAATAAGTAAATTAATAACAGACATGGCCATAACATTAAATTAACATAATGCCAATCTAACAACTATACAGTCAGCAGAAAAAGCTTGTTCGAAGGGATAGAAAATGATCAGATAAAAACATTTAAATAAAAAAGTAAAAATAAATCGTGAGGTTGAAATTTTTTTATTTTCACACATTATTCCTTTATAAAAGGGAAATTTTAATTTTAACTCGATCACTTTCGTACTATTTAGATTTATCAAAATTTATAGGACAAAATACAAATAATCACTTTCATACTATACTTTATTATATTTAAAAAGTAAAAATTAATTTTTATTAGAATTTTTGTACTATCCATTATCCACTTCTTAAAACAAGCTCGTCTTTAGATTGCGTGCCATGTTTGAAGCATGCATATGTTGTTGGAGGTAATTTTGAAGCTAAAAATTGACCAATTTAGGAGTCAACTTTAAGCAGCGGCCGATTGAAAACCTCATAATATTATCGTAAATGGCGCATATGATTCCTAAATTGGTCCTGGTCAAGTGAACCCATTTCAACAGCTTTAATGCTTATAATATATTTGCATTATAACAGAGAAAACGGAGACGAAACGAAAGTAACAGGGGACAAGCGTGTGGTATTTATTAATTTATTTTTTGAGGACTCGCTTAAGGACAAAGACGAAGTGGTTTGATCTAGAAATTTTCCAAAGATTAATGAGAAGATAGGAAAGCAATTAATTAATAATTGAATTAATAGCGGACTTTAAGGCCATGCCACCAACCACACCTTACATAGGGCCTTTACGTTCGTTTATTCCTTGAATTATTTGACAACGACCCTATCATCACCTCAGCTAACCCTATTCTTTGTCACCCTACCCTCTACACATCCTTATGATTGTTTTTTCAACAATTTCCGAGAGTGTGTTTTATAAAATTAAAACTAAAACAGAGTTAATTAAGCTGATTTTTTTTATTTCTCAAGATACATTTACCGTGAGACTAATTATTTTGAAGCACGGTTATTAGAAGACTCTCTCAATAATTGTTGTTCTAATGATCAAATTTATGTCTTCACTTTAAAAATGTAACCCATTTATCATTGCACGTAGCATTATTTTAAATTTGTATAGACATATATTACTAATTTCTTTTCGGTGAAATACATGTATTCCTCTTCTAAAGTTCTAAAATATCATAAACATGTCCTTAAAATGGAGCAAATTACCATCATCTCTCTTGTTATAAAATTTAATATGACTAATTTCTCCTTATTTAAGAATTTCAATATGACATAGTTCCTCTGAATATCACCTTAATTAAAAAGTACTCTTTTAAATTATCATAATAACTTTTTTTTTTTAATTGTGTGGGAACCTCGTGAGAGACCAAAAACTACTAAAGAGAAAGGCGTGCTTCTCCTGTTTCGTTTTTTGGGTTCCCCTTTATTTATTTTAAATTGTTATGTGACACATTATAGCAAACAAGTGGACCGGTTGAAACTTTAGCATACTTTTTTCTCAACATCTTTGAATCAAATATTCTTTGTCAACTCTATTAATAAAATAATAAAAGCAGTCGTAGATATTGGAGCAAAAACAATATAAGTGTCATTTTTGGGAATCTTAATCAGATATAAACGAAGATACATTCATCTTTTTATGGATTCTATAACACATTATACGGTATCAACTTTTGAGGTGAGATAAAATTTATTTATAATTTTAAAAAAAACATATGAATTACACAATTTTGATAATGACATATGATAAATAAATACTACAGCCAAGAAAAAAGGGATAAAAAAAAAGGAGTATAGCATAGAAATTATATTTTTATTAACTTTTTTAACCCCTAAATATATGTAGTGCATAGAGGCATTTATTAAAAGTTGTTACAGCAAAAATTAAACATATTTTAACTTTGCCGTCATTCTAGTAAGAATATAATTTTGATCTACTGTTAGTGTAATTTTTTTTACATTATCTTTTACTTATGTGTTGCCAAGTGTTTAACTATAATAATATTTACTTAAAAAGTCAACTTCTTCTAAAGATGTAATATCACATGAGTAGATGATAATATAAAATAATTTTAGACTTACAGTGAATTAAAATTAAATTCATTTAATAATTTAGGTTTTGTATCTCTAATGTTGTTAGAAGTTGTAATTTTTTTAGTATATATGTTCCGGTGTCTACAGTAAAATATGATGCTTTGTCTAGTGCCTTGGGCAACAACGAACAACCAAAATTATTTTTCAGTGCAATAAAAATCAGCTTTCAGAAAAAGAAGCGAAAGTAATTGATAATTTTTATATAAACTATATTAGTTTATGAAATAAATCATACACTAAAATTTACAAATGAAGAAGCATTTTTAGATAAAAAAAATGTTTTAACTAAATGCATTTTTATGCGGAAGATATATATTTTTTGAAAATATTTTTAACAACCACAACATATTTTATAAAACAATAAGAGCCTTTAAATAATTTTCCATTCAAAAATCGAAAGTTAATGCCCAAAATGCTCAAATAACTTTCGACTTTTATTTTTTAATATAACATCATAATACACGAGAAGAAAGTAAAAATAAGATGTCACTAATAGAAAACAAATTAAATAGTCAAAGATAAATAGCACAACTAGAAAATGTCTAATTTGAACGAATGGAGAATTTATTAGTAAATAATATAAAAGATATCATAAAAGAAGGTATTATAATAACTTCTTCAGATCATGATAGACTTAGCAACTTTTTAAATTGTTCACGATAAACTTGCCGACTTAGTTAGGGTAACCTTGAAACTGCTTTTAAAATTAGAATTAATTAACGCATAAAGATGAAACTTTATGCTGTTTTTTGGGTTAACGAAACTTTATGCTTTGATATCATGGATATTGAGACAGATCTTCAACTTTTTTATTCTACTTTTATCACATATTAAATTATCGAACACATAGTCCTGGTGATGTGAAAACGTCGTCAACAAAAATATTGAGGAGAAAGTAACACAAAGAAGAAGAAGAAAAAGTCGTTCGATAAGAGAAAAGGTAGTGTTTAAAATATATTATGATATATGATTAGGTTAGAAAGTATGGACGAGGAGAACAAATAGACATACGACTATGTGCTTAGAAAATACAATGTTTCAGTGAATGAAAGGGAAACCTTAACGGCATGGTATAGTATAGCTAGTTAGTGCAAAGTGCAAGCTAAAGGAGATAATCAGATTGTGCAAGAAAATAAGGTTACTTTTCTTTTCATTTTGCATCATTGTTCTCTGGATTCAACATTTGCCTAATGATGCTCTTGAAATTTATGTCTACTTCAAGAATTCAATGCACAATTAGTTCTCCACACGTATCAATATTCACGTTCATACAAAAGAGATTTTATGTTTCGCCTACTCATAGATTGACATGTATAAATTAACTTATACCGTAATATGTGTCATTATGCGAGTCAAATTACATTTAAAACGTGGCATCTTTTCATATCTTAAAGAAAATTAATTGGCATCTTCCTACTTATTAATTTTGTCTCTACTTAATTCGCCGCTCCCAACTAATTAAAAATTAGCACTCTATTGTATCGGAAAATTGAGATTGTAAAGAAAAGAAAAATACTAAATTTATATATTAATTAAGATTTTAACACTATTGGCTATAAAAAGAAAAAAGGAAGGTAAATTATAGTTTACTTCCTATGATTTCACTTAAAATCATTTTGCTCTCTTGTGGTTTAAAAAATAATATTTTATCTCTTGTAGTTTACTCTTTTATTACTTAACCACCTTATGATTTTTTACTAATTCATTTTTGTAACAGAAAACACATGTTATAATATAGAAATTTGTTAGTAACAAAATCTTAAGTGTGATTGTGCATATCACTCATTTGTTTCATAACAAAAGTGAAGCATTGTTGTTTTGTAACATAAAAATATCATTAATAATTTTTCTATTTTCTTTTTTATGTAAGATTTGATTCTTTTCCTCTATTTTTTGGTAATTAAAGGTTTCATGTTTTTTGTAAACATTCTTAAACCATTTAAGTAGTTTTTTTTACAACTCTTAACACATATTTTGCATTAAAAAAATAAAAAAAAATCACAAGGTGATTATGTGATAACATAACAAACCATAACAGACCACATATTGACAAAGTGTCACTTTTAAAATCATAAGGGACAAAATAATTTTTAGTTAAACCACAAAGGAATAAATTGTAATTTACAAAAACACCTACACACACTATTGCAATATGGGCAGCAATTGCAGTGTTGGGAATTTTTTTATTAATTTTTTTTAAGAAAGATGGAGGTTATCTCATTTCAAAATTATAAAGACATGTCACAAGCCTTTACAAAAGCAAAGAGCTTATAATGGTATTTATTGAACTCAAAGTATTTTCGTTAATATTGTTTGATCCTGCCAATTAAGCCATCGACATTTTGAGATTAATATAACACATATTTTTTTTCCTTTTTCTTTTTTGATAAACATGTAACACATGTCTTACTTTAACACAACTGCATTTAAAGTTCGAATATAATGTTTTTCCGACAATATAAAATTTTTTATATAATGCTATTTATTTTAAAAATAGTAATTTTTTTACTAAAAATACAAAAAGGTACTATAATAATTAATATAATATTTCCTTATTTATTGATTATACAAAAAATTGTAAATTAATAATAATATATCAAATTTAAAAATCTCAAAGTTTTGCTTTAGTTATAGTAACTTGAATGTATTACCCACACGGCTTAGTGACCAATTAATTACATTCGGTGGCTGATATTATTAAAACATTTTTTCTCAATTTATAAAAATTGAAAAATTTATGTAAAGTCGAGAACACTAGATAATCTTAAAACTTATAACAAGGTGTCTTACTTTCATTACATAAGATATCTATTAATTACAAAACTGTGAGACTCAACCCAATGTAATTAGAGCAATTGCCTTTTGTAATGTTTTCGTATAAAAAAATTCATGTGAAATAGTATCTCTCGAAAACAAAATGCATAAATCAATACTCAAGCTAATGGTAAATAAAATTACATATTAAAATGATAAATAATTAAAATATAATTGATTTCTTAATGATGTTTTAGGACTGATAAGTATAACCCTATATGTTATAGATAAATAAGTAAATATTCATTCTGATGATTTAAAGATACAAGTGTTATTAATTATATTTATTTTGATCTTTCAATAATAAATATATTAAAATGAAATTTAAATGTTAATTTTTTATATTAAATTTTTCTTTTTGAATGAGTAATATATTTGATGTTAAAAATAACATAAAAAGACTAATTTAATCTTTAAAACTAACATTAAAAAAGTATTTTCATATATTTATTATTAAATAGTTAAATTAATAACATTTTTATTTTTAAAAAATTAAAATAAATTTTTTTCTTGGTCCGTAGGAAGGGCCCCAATGAAACCCCTAAGTGGAACCCCCTATTTGAGCTAAGGGGAGGGAATAGGAAAACATTGGGAAGAATTCAACCCTTTCCGCTCTCCTCGGATGTCCTAGGCTGGACTTTCCCAAGTGAGCCTGGAGCCACTGCAAGGGGACATCACAATTTATCTTTACTCTATATAGATTGGTACGAATCATCTTCTCAATTATTGCCAAATTTGGGACAAAAGGCTATTGCTATTTTTATTTTTTATTTGTCTCCAGTCTTAAATTAATAATTAATAATACAATTACCTTTAACCGCAATCGCACTAGAGTATACATCAATCCACTTTATCATTAAAGCCATATATTAATGTCATTTAAAATAAAAATTGACTCTTCGCTTTAGATTTCCAGTATCAGGAAATTATTATTTTTTAAAAGAAAAAGGAAACGAATATTCTGTCTCTTCATAATCAACGTGTATAATAGAATTAATAAATAAATCATAAAGGAAAAAATATTAGGGTTCAATAACATATAGATTCCATTCAATCTCCCACTGAACTGTTTTTTTTTTCCATAGGCAGGATATTTATATTAAATGAATTAGATAAATATAAATTTCTTTAGGAAAGTCACTTAGACTGTAGAGTGAGAAGAAGTTTAGGTAGAGATTATAAATTTAATTCCTTCTAAATAAAAAAATAACTCACTTTTATTAATGGGGTTTGGATATACTTTCTCTAATTTAATTTTTCTAAAATAATATATTTAGCTATATATATATATATATATAATACTAATTGTACAACTCTCAAATGCACCAACTAATATGAATCTTGTACAAATAATTGCATTTGATTTTTTTCAAAATGGCCGAATCTCAGATGTAATAATGTTAGTGGCCCTTCCAAAACTAGAAGGGGCATACACATGAACTTATGTACGATCGCGCGCTCATACACACCACATAGTTGTATCGCTGTGACAGGTCACATCTGCATTTACATGCATCCATGCAAGTATTTACATGCATAAATTTGAGTTAATTCTAAGTAGAGCTGTCAAAATAAATTAATTTTATAAAAATGATTAACTTGGAGGCTAAGTGAATTTTTGGTGGTGGAATGAAAAATGACAAACTGAGCTTATTTTATGTAGATTGATGGGTTAGAAAATGTTCTTTTTTCAAAAATAAAATAGATAAAATATTAAATAAACTCTAAAACAAAAAATAATTATTAAATTTAAATTGCATCACCAACAAAATGTCTAAAACTATATAATCATCATTAAACTTAAGTTACATAATAATTCATAAGTCATAACCATCAATATAAACATACAAATGAGGTTAGAAGGTTAATGAATTTTTTTAATTAATAAATCAGCCAATTAGTAAGTTATGTGAATCAAAAAAAATATCAACCACTTAACCCGCAACTTATGTGAGCAGAGTTAAAACTAATCCATATTTATGTGAGTCAAAAACTAAACAACTTAACCCATGATTTTAATCGTTGAGCCGGGTTTGCCTGCGAATTATAGCCCTGGTTCACACCTCTCTAGATTATGTGATAGCATTATTTTTGAAATCTGTGTTTGTTTATTTGAGGAAAAGTTATTGTCCGCTCTCTTGAGGGTACTTTGCATGGCAATTGCTTTGTCGTCTCTTAATATAATGTGTACGTACACACTCTTCCAAAGAACAGTAAAGATCGAAAGCTATCAAGTAAAGGACGAAGCTTCACAGGTTGATTCGTGCGTTAAATCGAATCGCACTCCTTTCAAATCAAAACAATTGTTTATTATTAGGAATAAGAAGAATTACTTGATTTGTGTCTCTTCTTTATTGATCGTTTGTGTTCATGAAATAAAACCAAAAGTTGAGAGAAATGAAATACAAATATTACGAAGTCAGATTCCATACGCCACTCCTTTATTAGATTCTTCATGCCTTGGATAGCAATATTTCCTTTTTTCAATTAACTATTCTTGGACTAAGATTTCATCATAAAGCTAGTGACTGAAACGAGATTTTCTTCTTTTTAAGTTTTTCTCTTCTCTCATATTTATCTTTCTCTTGACGTTAGGATTGAAGGTGGCATTTTCCCATGAACTTTTCCACGACAAAGTTCCACCAGAAAGTCTACAAACCTATTTATCTATATATAATAGGACATTGTCACCCAAAGCCAACCATTGATTATCTGATTGGCTTTGTTAAGAAAATTTTGTCCACAGCCATAAAATTATTCAAGCTTTATCAATTAATCAGAGGGTCACCATGAAGAAAGAAGAATCTAATTAACTTGTACCAATAACATCATGGAGTAAAAAAGTTTCCCCTTTTAGGAAAAGGATGGTGGGGATAGAGACAAGTAAATTTTACAATAATTATCAACTACAAAAAGGAAAGAAAATATAACATATATATAATTTATTTAGGGAAGAAAGTAAAATGAATTAAAGTATTATATAATTAATGATCAGAAGAAAAGAGACTCTACTTACACTTAAGTGTTAAATTAATTAGAAGACATAAGTTGGTCTGATTAGTAGGAATTTTTACTTTAGGTGCAAAGACTTGAAATCCATTCTTGCCTTTATTAAGGAGAGGATTTTAGAAAAAGAAGAGTTACGCAGTGAAAGCATGCCCCATTGCAATTACATCATGACCCACATAAACCAAGGAGAATCCAAAACTGGGTTGAGGGATTGGCCGACAAACTTGGGATTAACAACTGGCTCTGGCTTAATTAGGCCATAGGTCTCCCCTAAGTGTCGCAGTCCTTGCTGAGGCCATCATGCTCTCCAGGCATATGATGGTTGTTGGCTAGGACCTTTTGATTTGGAGAGTTCCCCCCCCCCCCCTTCTCTCCTCCTCCCTCTTTTTGTGAACGTGTCTGTGTGTGTTTCGCTGTCAATCAGAGATGGTTATATTGCCAAGATGGATATATTAATTAACAAGCTAGAGCAACTAAATAAGTCATTAGGGATGAAATTGAGTTAATCACGGTTGGTGGGGTGGGGTCAAGCTGTAATGTGCAGGCAAGGTGTAACATCTAAATCAAAACAGAAGCACATTCAATAATTCTAATTAGATGGGTTGAAAGGAGTTTAACTTTAGAAGAAGCCTCATCTTTCTTTTTTGAAAAACATGCAAGGCCAAAATAATCAAATCTCAAAGTGATACTGATGCGATTAAAAGATGGAAAAAGGCTATTGCCTTTCTTTGAAATGTTTTATGACTTTTATCAAACCTTTCAATCCAAAACGCTGGGTAACACTGATATTGAGACATTTATTCTCTTTTCACAAACTTCCAGGTAATAAGAGAACATGGGGTTCCGATCAGAGGAGGAGACAACTCTTACCCCTACTTTAATCCTCCATGTGATTTGCGGGAGATTCCTTCGTTAAATGTTTGCCGTTCTGATTAGTACTGGGCACCAATTAATTTCTTTTTTTCTTGTCCGCTTGAAAAAAAAAATCTTCCTAGGTTTAATGCATTGATATTATCATCAGAAAATTTCACGTGATTCCTTTGGCTTCCACAATCATTTGAGGTTTCTGATTAGACATTATTGTCACTTGCATGGCCCAAAAAAGTTTCTGACATACTAAAGCTAGCTCTATCAGTTATGTAGCATCCTTTGCCCCCCTCTCTTTCTGAACACCTGTTTCTTTTTCCTTCTTTCCTCTTTTCAATGATCATGGAGGATTCCCACGACAAAGTTTTCAATAAGAGAGAAAGCAAAGATGAGATACCCTTTTACTTTGAACGTTGATTGTCATTATGCTCAAAATCAATATCATCCTCAGTGATCTGGGCCCTTGTGTCTCCATCTAAATTTTTAGTAAATATCAGCAATCTCTAACTATAGTTGTTCACAATTGATACCCATGCTTATGTTAACAAAGGACTGAAAGTATTGGTCTTGGGTTTGGATGGCACTCGAGCAGTACAGCCTCAGTGGTAAAAAGGACTAAAATTTGAGTAAAGATTCTAAATAGTTCATGTAAACCAAAAGACTACAATATTGGAAGGTTTAATCTTAAAGACTGATAACATCCCTTACCAATAGGGGATGGGCTTATAATAAAGAAGAATAAGGTATAATTAGTGCCACTAAATTAATATACCCTAACAATAATTTGAACATCACAAAAATACCAATTATTATAAGAACAAGGTGCATATCCAAAATTACTCTCCTAGATGGTAATAACCATATCGAACTAGGCCACTTCTGCAGGAAAACTATGTCGTAATCAAATCAAACCACTACTATAATTTTTTCGAAATTTGCCCGTTGTGTTAATTAATTGAATGTATGTTTCCTTAATGCCAATATCTATTAATTAGTTATTTGTTTACATATACAAAATTAGCAACCATTAACGCTAATGTTTTGGAATTTGGCTGGCTAGTGTGAGTAACCACAAACCCGTTGGTGGAAATGTAGCAAGCAGGCACTACATAACTGTCCTCTATGCAGTTAGCTCACCTACTACCTTTGAAGGCGTTGACTGGCCATTCTGTCTATATTTCTATTGCATCAACCAACTCACAAGACCAAACAAAAATTAATTATATATCCAGAATTAAAATAATTAAAAACTTAAACAAATTTAACATGGATGGTGCCATTAGACACCCGAAGAGATAATCTGCATACCAGAGTTTAAGTTTGGAGGTTTGATTACGAGTATGGAAGGTATTAGCATCATTCCAAAAATGGTTACATATTTAATCTAAAATTATTTGTTAAATTATTTAAGGTGGTCGTTTATTATTTGGAGAAAATATTTTTATTTTTGTTATTTTTTATGTCCCATTTTATCAAGCATATTTTCAAAGAGTGATAAATGACTGTGACAAGGAATTGGTGGCTTAAAAGCCATCATTGGGGAACAAATCATGAGCCCACAACTTATTAGGAATGACAATGGTGAATTAGAAACTTGAATTTCCAAGAAAATATTTTTTTGACAAATAAAAAATGATTTTTGAAAATGACTTTTACAATTGAGTAATTTACTTAAAATGATTTTCGCAAAAAAGTTTCCAAATTTTAATTCACCATTATCGCTAAGTACGGCCTATGTGAATTCATTCACATTTATTTTGTGTTATGTTATTGTTTTGAAAAATATTTTATTTTTATTGTTTATTTTGGGAATCAGACCTCGCCAGCGTTCCCAGCAAAATCTGATATAAATGTTTTGAGAATACTATGAAGAGTTTAGTTGATCAGACTCCTGATTCTCTCCCAATTTCTGTCATCGACCAATTTTAATTATGGCGTAAAGAATTAATATTTTAAATTATGAATGACGTGGAAAAAATAAGGAATAATACTAATGTGGTTTTTGTTAAGAATCAAATGCAATAAAGATGGCAAAGTAAATCGTAACAAAATTAATAGTAGAATATTGCTTTTATTGGATATTATTTAAAACCCCGCCAGCACTCCTGACAAAATTATAAAATTCTCCTCACCTCAAAGAAATTAAAATGTCATCACCATTGCAATTAATTTTAAATATTCCATCGTTGGAACCTTATTCCACAAATTAATTTTGACATAAGTCGGATGATAAAATACAAATTGGTAAAATTAACCCTGAAATAAGATTTTTGTGGAAAATTGTTTATAGCCCTGCCAGCGCTCTTGGCAAAATTATAAAGAATTTCCTTACCTCAAGAAAATTTAAAAAAATGTCACAATTGCAACATATTTTTAATTGTCCTATCGTTAGAATCTTATTTCACAAATTAATATAATTTATTTTACGCCAACTAAAAATAACATGAAAACGTGATTGAACGTATAAGTAAATGACATGGAATAGACAGAATATCACATACCAGTCATCATTCTAAAATTATAATCCTCAAGTTAGTTCTTTTATTAAACCAATCAAGTAAGCCAAACGAAACTATTTTTGAAGATGTTTAACACCATAAAGCTCAATTATTTCTTTCAATTCTTTTCTTATTTTTATTTTTCATTTTTATTTTTGTTTAATTTAAAGTATATTGCTTATTTAACCCTCTTTTTTTTTGTTTCTTGTGATCTCTACAACCTGAGGCAACCTTCTGAGACCCAATAAAATAAGAAAAATTAACCAAATTCAGATACTGGCCCATGCCCACTAACTGAAATGGGTAATACCCATTGCCCTACATAACTAGGCCCAACTAAGGAAATCCCAGTCCATTAACCAACCTAACTCATTTACCCAAACTAAGCAAAATAAAACAAGCAAACGCAACCACTACATCTTTGAACAAATTCACATCAAGCGAGAAAAATCAGATTCAAGAATTGTAAGGTAACAGTTTGAAAGCATATCAACACCCACCATAAAATAACAAGCAGATAAATGCAATCTGTATTGTGTGAACAGGGTAACACCAAAGTTAAATGACATTCAATTCCATGAAAAACATACACCAATGGTCACATATCGAGGTGCAAACATGACTCCCCAACCAATATCACCAAATGAAGAAGCAAATTACAATCCAGTGACATGATAACCCTAAACCACTCCATAGGTACAAAAAATATGCTTCAAAATTCTGCAAACAAATCATAACAAGACTGAGCCAAGTAATTATAGAGGTCACCATGATTCCCAAACAGCAATATGACACCCTTTTTTATGGTCAAAATACCAAACTTGCACTTGACTAAAATGCAATCTGTATTGTGTGAACAGGGTAACACCAAAGTTAAATGACATTCAATTTCATGAAAAACATACACCAATGGTCACATATCGAGGTGCAAACATGACTCCCCAACCAATATCACCAAATGAAGAAGCAAATTACAATCCAGTGACATGATAACCCTAAACCACTCCATAGGTACAAAAAATATGCTTCAAAATTCTGCAAACAAATCATAACAAGACTGAGCCAAGTAATTATAGAGGTCACTATGATTCCCAAACAGCAATATGACACCCTTTTTTATGGTCAAAATACCAAACTTGCACTTGACTAACATCCCAACATTTTAATATAAAAAAAACTTTGCACCTAATTGAGAACAAATTTTAAGGAAACCATAGAATTCTATAATGAGAAATTGGTTAAGATTCAATACAACATATTAACTTAAACCACATCCTTTAACAAGTTTGTCCAGCCCAAATCATTAGAGGACCTTAGCACCTTAAAAAACATATGGCATCAGAGTCTAGTATACACAGCCAAACAACAATATGTCAGGTCTTCAGTCATTAGATCACAGGTTCGCAGAAGTAGTTTCTCATGCACATACTTAAACAGAACAAATAAAACAAACAAATCTGTACAGTTCCATTAATCCCTTTTTTTAAATTGTCATTAAGAACTAAATCAACCCAGGCCCTGCTTGCCGAAACATTAAATATTCAACCATTCATCACAAGCAAAATCTAAGCCTAAACAGAACTCAGTCCAAAATTATAGAAACACAGTTCAAGGGCACCATGATTCAAAATCACATTTTCAATTTCAGACATGAACAAAAATGAAAATGTTTTATTAGCCCTCAAACAAAAATGAATTCATTTCAAAAGTTAATCATTTGACATAAGTACAGGCAATCTCTACCAAGCTTTTAGGAAACCCAGAACAAGACCCAAATAGCCTATGAACAACACTGTTTCAATCCAATTGAACAAGATTTAAAAATACACATACAAGTAATAGTTGGCTTAATATGACGTATTAGTCCAAACCCCGGCCTTTAACAAACTTAACCAAACCCAATCATTAAATATAACCTTGACATTTTAGAAAGGAATAAACCAGTTATAGAGAGATTAAACACAGCCTAAAGCCAATACTAATTTCATCGTAGATTCCTACATCCAAGAAGCATTCAACCCATCAAAGATAAAATGGATCTCAGTAGGGGCTAGATGCAAAAGGGGAAAAAGACAACCAATCATGGATTTGAGCACTTCAGTAGCAAGCAATGAGAGAACAACTACAGATTACTTGGGACAGATTTGAATACTCTAGCCATGACAACACTCAATAGAGAACAAAATACAGGCCCAACAACCAGAAACAGCCATGCAACACAGGTAATCTATATCTAGTGATCAAATTTCGTGTTAGCAGAGAAAACATGTTCATATTACGAACCTCTCTATCCTAAGGTGATGGCACGAAGGAAAACCTAGTCACACATGCTTCATCAGACAAAACACTTTAGATAATCATACACATATTCATTTACCCATAGCCGTATATATAATGGCCACAAATACTGAAACTATGTAAAACTACAAGAAAATCATCAACATAGAATCATATAATATGGTATCTGACAAGAGGTTGTCGAGACCCCGTCAAATAATAAAAATTACTGGTTTGCAAACTAATTTGAAGTATAGAGAATGAACCGAATCGTCTCTCAATGATCCAAAAAGAACAAAGATTTAATCAGATCAAGATAATTAAAAGGGGGTTTTGATGATTGGAAAAGATAATACACTAATTGAATTAAAGGAAATGCAATTAACAAATTAATCAATCCAAGGAAATTTACCGATCTTGAGTTTAACTCATCATTGATCACAAGGAATTCACTTAATTGCTAACCATGTTCTTGGCCTTAGATCATATCAAGACGCCTCAACATGATCCAAGAATCCTCTACTAGATAAGCATCTAGGATTTAATTAACCAAGATTAGATAAAGTAAGCACCATCCAAACATAGATTAACTTAAGATCCAGAATTTAACCAAGCTAAACAATCCATCAAAAAGCTTTAATAAATTGTTTATTCTATGTGATCCTCTTTGAATACATGATAATAAAGCTATTATCACATCAACATCTAAATCAAATTAAGCAATTCAATCTAGATCAAAATTCAAAGAGGAAGAAGAGAAACTTGAATAACAATTAAGCAATATGAACAAGTAAAACAAGATCTCCAAATTAAACATCAAGATGGCTAATCCCTTGGATTGATTATAAGAGCCTAGCCTTCCATGGATGGGAAGGAAGAACTCAGAAATAAAAGAACAAAAACGAAATTGTAAAGAGAATGAAGAAGAAGAGAAAGAAAACTCTCACAAATACTCAAACTTTCTTCAAACTTACTTAAAATTGAATCTTCTTAATACAAAGAGATTGACTCTATTTATACTAATCCTAGAAGCCAATTTGTACATGTACATAATCTGAATACAACCTATAAAAATATGAAAATTGTCAAATATGGAAGCTTGATGCATGGTTGGTGGGTTGGTGCATGGTAGGTGGGTTGGTGTATGGTTGGTGGCTTTTAGTCAACAACTCTTATCCGACTTCTGGCTTCATTTTCATCACGCAGACGGTGCATTTTGGCTTGGAGGTCTTCATGAAAGTTGTAGCCAGTTGTCTCCTTGAAATTTTGCAATTGGAATCATGCCATTTGGATGTTTAGAACTCCAAATATGCCAAAAACATTGAACTTACCTCATGTTAGGTTAGTAGAACGTGTTTCCAAATTCAAACCAACTTGTAGCTTCATTATCATGCCTAAAACGACATCTATTGACTAAATGGTCTTCAGTGAAGTTGGAGATATGGGTCTTATCTTTCCAATAGTCAAGTTTCAGCCCAAGAGGAGGCCTATAACTCACTATGTAGTCCAATATGTGCACACTGCCCAGATTTTCGTGACAGCAAACCCACTCTGCATTGCAGGGATATTTTGGACCCTTAGAAGTCTAATCCAGCTCTTGAGTTCTTCATGAAACTTGTAGAGCATTGTCTTAGCTTTCCAAAGACACCAAGATCACCTCAAATGGATTACCGAGTCCCAAGTTATGGCCTAACCAAGGAAGAAAGGTCAAAATGCATCAAAATCCGAAAATTATTCAATATTTGCATTAAAGCCCAATGAAGCCCAACAACATTAAATTCATCTAAAATACTAATATTGGGCACAATAAACATCTAATAAAGCCTAATACAAAAGCTAACATAAGTGTCTCAAATTGATTGATCAGTATCACAAACTAAGGAAGAATGTTATACCATCAGACCAGAATTTAAAAAACAGAACTCAAAATACATTATCAACATAGAATCACGTTTTTATTCAATCATCAAATATGTTGGAGGAGATTCTTTAGTTCTAGATTTTCATTTGACTGGTTATAGACATTCACACATAACTACAAATAACAATGTCAAGAATTTTCTAATTTGTTGTCACCATACCTAATGCTTCAATAGTCCAGCCAACAAACTTTATTATAATATTTACTATCACCAACACAGCCGTAAGGTATCAAAACTATAACAAACTCTCACCATAATACCTATTAACACGGGCACAAATTTAATGATTCTTGCAAATTAAACTTGAGCTAATAAACTAGAGAAGCTCTAATTCAGTTCTATTTTTATTGCTTTCAATGCAATCAGAACAAGTTAATCAAAGTAATATCTGAACATTAATTTTCCCGAAAAGAGAAAACAAATTTTCTAGCTCTCGGAATCCTTCTTTCACTCTCCAACTTTCACTCTCAAAGAATACAGCTTCAAAAAACCAGAAAAATCCCCCTATTACAAAATCCTAATGCCCTATTTATACACAAAAATAAAAATAAAACCCAATCAAAAGAAAACAAAATGCTCTCTACTCCCTTGTTCGAATCTTCTTCTTTTTGGTCGTTAGGGAACACGTCTCTGAGCAAAATGCGAGGCGAGACGTCCACCAAGCGAGAATCTCGGCCTCGTTGTCTTTTCCTCCACGCGCGCGTTAACACTCGAACGCTCCCTCGCTCGGCTGGTGGTCTGGGTGAGAATGGAGAAGAAGGGGCGTGAGGTACAGAGAGGGACAAGGCGGAAATTGTGGGGAAAAGGAGTAGAGGATTCGTACGGGGGTGTGGTGCGGGGATTGTCAGGTAGTGGAGGACGTGGCTGGGCACTGGGTGTGATGGCAGGGGACGTGGTCCTTTTGGGATGATGGTTGTCAGCCAAGGGAGGGGAGCAGAGGTGAAGGGCAGAAGTGTAGCAAAAGTGGGGCGGATAGGGCTCCAAAATTTAGGGGAAATGGAGAAGGGGTCTAGTGGCTAGGTTGTTAGGGGAGATGGTTCGAGTAAGGGTCAGCGGGTGTTGATATTGATGATAACGGGTTGGGACTTTGGGCCTGCGGATAAGAAGAAGGGTTCTAGGCTGATGGGTTACAGCGGATGAGAAGGAAGGGGAAGGAAGGGAAAAATGGGGATAGGTTCGGGTTAAGAGCCTTGGGCTTGGATTTGGGGTTTGAACCAAATGAGTCTAGACCGTGTTATGTGGGTTCTAGGTTGGTGAAGGGAAATGGCTTGGATCTTGGGTTTGGTTTGGATTTTGGGCCTGCAATTGAGATTTGGGTAATTTAAGGTAGACGGGTTTCACTTTTTTTTATCATTCCTTTTATTTTTCAGTTTTTTTATCTAATTAATTTTTTTATTTGATTTGATTTTCGTTATTATTCTTATATTTATTTAATGTTATTTAAACTCTCTTTTTTCCTTTTTTTTTCTTTTCTTTTCTTTTTTTTCTTTTTTTTAGGGATTAATTGGCTAATTAATCTATTTCTATTTTGTTATATATATATATATTTTCATTAAGTGGCTAATTAACTACTTATTAAATTTGAATTTTCATTTTAAGAGTTAATTGACTAATTAAAATGACTTTTTATGTTGTCCGGACAAAATACGATGTTCACAAATTAATTTCTAATGAATGTGGGGTTTTGATGAGAGATTGAGAGGGGAGGATTATATGATTTTATATTATTGGATCGGTCTGTAGTTTCTGAAAAGGATAGGGGTATCAAGTTCCATGCTGATAAGAACGAACAAGTACGTACGTACCCAGAAACAAACAACAAACAGAATAAAACAAAGTATATATGTAACCAGAAATGCTTCATATTATATTAGCCATGCATTTGATAAGCAGGAAGTAGTGGTGAAGTGCATGGATCAAACAATTAAGGGCAGGTTCTGTTTGTCGTAGCCTTCACGAGCTTGGTGTCTTTTTCTCCCGTTTGTGTGTCATTCTGCTTCTACACATGAAATATCCTCCAAATCATAAGTGGATTGGGTTCATACTGTATTTGTTCCTGTTATACCTGCTTGTCAACTTTATAGATATATTCTCCTTTATAGTAATTAATTAGTTGGGGAAAAAATGTATCTTACTTTTATGTTCGATGCAATATTGTTAATGAACAAAAATAATTTATTTTTTCAAAAAGCGAAAAATGATGTTCACAAAAGATTAAGAGGATGTATCATTTTTTAAGAAAATGTTTTTAGATTAAGGTAATATGTTAATTGAAAGTTTTACAAATAACAATTCTTATATATATTTTTAAAAATTATATTATCTCTATCATTAATAAAGAGAATGAATAAGCAGTTTTTTTATTTTAATATTTGTTATTAAAATTTAAAAAAATCCTTACTTTATTCAAATATTTGCTAAATAATTATAAAAAATTTAGCAAATTAACGGCATATGATCAAAATTAACGATTCCAGGAGAGGAATTCAAACACTGCAAGAGTGAAATATAAAGCTTATTTAGCGCCTAAACTCCAAATTGAGCCATTCATTTTTTTTTATCCATGTGTGATTAAATAATTGAAAAATATTAGATAGTGAGAATTTTTGTTTGCTAGATTTTTTATCAGAATGAATTGACATTGTTACTAATTTTTGAATGAATGAGTAATTCCTATTATTTTGACTTATCCAACAATTATCCTTAAATTTAATAAAATCTAGCTAAATTTTGTCAAATTTTTCTGAGTGTATAACAATAACATTACTCTAAATAATTATGTATAACTGTAAGTATATATTATTGGAAGTGCCCTTTTCTTTATCGACCTTCATTATATTTATAAGCCCAAGTTAATGCATGTTCATTTACTAGCATTTTGACATGTATACTAAATATGAGTATTCATCCACTTTTTTATTTAAAAATTAAAAGAATTTTTAAGAAAAGGAAAAACAGCAACACCTACTAACTATATATTTCTAATTTTTAACATAAAATTTGCGTTTGAAATACATCAACGACGAGACCAAACTCATGTTTAGATATTCTTTTCGCTAAAAAAATTCTAAATTTTTTTTTGCAATAAATAAGCCAATCACTAAAAAAGATATTTAAGCAAGTTGTAACTGAAATTTGAAATTTGTTCTCGGATCTTCGAAATATATTTAATTGTGGATTAAATTATTAAGTTGGGGTAGGTTACATAATAATTGAGGGTGTTAACTGTTACCCAGACCCAGTGATGAAAATTAAATTACAGATGAAGGAGCGATTTGGTACCAAAATCGCCTAATCGTTCCTCTGATTCCCGTAACGATCAATGTCTTCCACCTTTCTGCGTAGAAGTGGCACTATTCCATAGGATCAATTTCATCACCCGTATCTTTTGTCATTTTATACTCCCGTCCAAGTCTGTCGCAACCACTCTCAACTACACTTTGATATTGTCGATTCCAATTAGATAGACTGGCCGGTTTGTGGAATTGAAAAATATGTCCCTTTGTTTAACAATAATAACGGATTTAAAATATCACAGCATGCCTATTGTTTATTGACTATTTCTTTGAGCATTTAGATTAGGGGTATTTGGAAGCACATTCAGATTCCTGTATGCGGTTTCTTTAGAAATTTAGAATCCAACAAATATATGCTAGCAATAATGGAAGTGATGTCATGATGATGTCGTCAATCTAATTATTTGCTTCATAAATAATCAGTCCATTTTATTTCACATTTATATATAGGAGAATTATTTTATATATTTTTTTTTCTGAGGGTACTGATATTTTTTTATAATTAATAATTAATATTTAATTAATTATTTTATTTTGTTAAAAAGTAAATATTATATTTATATTTTAATCAAATAAGACACATTACTAAATATTAATTACTAATTAACATGGGTACCGATACACTTATAAAAATAAAAAGTCCCAAACAAATCTTCGTATATATAATTAAAGTTCGTTTAAAAAAATATATATATATATATATAATTAAAGTTATAAAAACAAAATTCATCTTATTTTTATTTAAAGGCCAATATACATGGCCTATCCATGTATAGTATTATTCACGTTTGGTACGCAAAAACTGATATATTTCATTCCACGCCCACTGTATAGAATGAGGAATTTCTATGTTTATTATACAAGAAAATATTCATTTTAATCATCTAAAAATATATATCACATTACATTAGTTCTTCATTTATATATACATTAAATTAGTTCTTGAAAGATATATGTAACATTAAATTGATCCTTAAATATCACATTTTTATATCAAATTAGTCCTTAAAATAATATCAAATTGATGACATTAATTAATATTGAATGATCAATTTGTTATCACTAATAACTAGAGAGCTAATATAATATCGTGTATATTTTTAGAAAATCAAAATAAGCGTTTACCATTTATTATTCTATAAAACCATGAATAGAGCGTGAAATTTATTCTTTTCTCGAGGTGTGATTAGAATTTCATGCTCCCATCAAAATGAGATTTAATTTTTATTTTTTCAATACACCTTCCTTCATTTTTGGAAAATACAACTACTCGCATAATGAATTTAGTTACACTTAATTCTCATTGAATAACCCTTTATTGAATAGAATAG
Organism: Styphnolobium japonicum; assembly: GCA_023212625.1. Classification (NCBI taxonomy): domain Eukaryota; kingdom Viridiplantae; phylum Streptophyta; class Magnoliopsida; order Fabales; family Fabaceae; genus Styphnolobium; species Styphnolobium japonicum. The sequence goes on along the minus strand of JALBWW010000007.1, from coordinate 2,015,726 downwards.
ATGAGGATTTGTAAGTTGGAACGCATGCACATTTCAAAAAAATTTCCCACAAATAAATCAAAATATTTTTATCAGCAACTTTTTTTATTATGAAGAATTAATTTTTAGTATTGCTCCAAAAAAAATGCATTTATATTAAGAATATTTTATTTTATTTTATTACTTTTTTATGAGGTGTATTTATGTCATTTAGATTTATTTTAATTTCATTCCATATTGATTCCATATACCAATCCTACTTTTATGTTTGGTATGCATGTTTGGTATGCAACATTGTAATTTCATTCCATACTTTATTTTATGGAATGGACATTCTCATATCTGTTAGCATAAAAAAGCATGGAATGAAATCCACAAAACTAGGATCATAATTCATTACCAGAGAGGTAAGATTAGTGATTCCATGCATTGTGTAATGAGATTTAATTTCTTTTTTCTAACATACCCTTATGTATTTTATAAAATGACAATCATCACCCTTCACTAAATCTAAATTAACAAAATGTCAATTTTGTTTTCACCTTTTCTTAACCTACCCATCATGTCTTGCAACTAATTTTCAACAATCATGTTAGACTATTAAAAAATTATAAAAAAAAAGTATAATGATACGTTTAACACAATTATTATCCAAAATATCATAGAAAGTATTATAAAAAAAATACAGAGTAACTAATTTTTAAAAAATTATGCATTTCAATTTTTTTCTCATAAATAAAAAAAAGTTTGCTATTTTTTAACAACATCTTTTGTTATCAAGTTATAACAAAATTAAATTTGAATATCATACACAAGAAAAGTTAACCTTCTTTGTTTTACTCATTGAAGGCATTTATGTCATTTAAATTAACTTTGATTCCATTTCACATTGATTCTATGTACGTACCAAATAATAAAATGAATTAAAAAGTCATTCCATTATGAAAGCTTACCAAATTGTGGATTAGAATAGTCATTCCATTCTAGTCCATTTCGATTTCAATCCTATTCCATGAAATCAGCTGTCATGATTGTAGTTGCAATGGAATGACGAGAAAAATTATTAAAAATGATCACTAATTTTTATTATATAAGAAAAATGAGTGGCAAAATATTTTAAAAGATTTTAAAAAAAATGGTCTCCAAAACCAAGTAAAGTTTAGAAGTTAATTATGCATAAAAAGAGGTGAAAACTTAATCCCAAAATACTCCTGATATATCAGTTCTAAGAATATCACCTTAAGTCAATTGTGTAAATTTAATAACCTTAACAATATCTATTTTATCCCTTAAACAAAAGACAAAAATAAACAAAAACAAACATTTACAAATAAAGATAAATATTTACAAATTAGAAGAAAAAACAAAACTAAAATGCAAAACTTACAATTTTAGTTTCTCGTGAGTGCCTATGTATCATCTGCGTGCAATAAGGAATTCAAAGTCACATAATCAGTTAGGAAATGATTATAGATTACTTGATTTTAATTAAAAAAATGCTTAAATGAATTGGAAGTTTGTTAAAAAGGATTGAAAATTCGTTAAAATGATTAATCAATGTTTTTTTAGATTAAAAAAATTACTTTTGTACAAAATCTAAGTTGGCACATGACCAAACAATAAATTCTTATAAATTCAAATGACACTACAGACAATATAAGGCCATTCAATTAGTCTCAACAGCCATTGCGTGAAAAAATATTCGACATCTACTTTTTCACACATGATTCAAGGTGACACATAGTTATATACATACAATAAATCCATATAGGTTCGAATGACTCTAAAGATGGCATTAGGCCATACAATCAGCATTATCGGCCATTGAGTGAAATTTTTTTATTTTCTTTAAGTTTATTTTATTTTTATGTAAGTCTTAAAAAAGATTAGACATGACAGAATTATAAAGCAATCATTATAATGATAAAAAAAAAATACTTAATTTCTCAAAACCGCTAAACAAAGTAATTAATTTATTAACTTAAATTTATTTTGTCAGACATTAAAAAAAAATCAAACAAATAAGGCAAATTACCATTGAATATATAATCAATTTAAATCAATTAGTATTATAAGTCAATCGAGAAGAAAACGTCACTTCTTCTTATTTATTTTTTATCTTCAACCATTTATTTCATTCACTTTCAAGTATTTCAATTTCTTATTACATTTGCTTCAAAACTTGTAAGAAAAAGGACCCACATTATTTATTTGACTTAACAAGTAAGGAAAGGCTCCTAAAAACAAATATTCATTTGACTTAAATCAAAACGTACAAGATGACAAAAAATTATTTATAAAAGAATTGGATAGTGCATGAAAACTAACCCAACTGGCCATTAGTATTGTCACTTTAGTTGGTCCCCATGGATACTACTCAGCATTAAGCGTAAGAAAGGGATAGTTGGTCATTGAGAAAACATTCACAGGTATAACAAGAAGCCCAAAATTCTTCGCCTATCAACCAATTAACAAGTACCATGACTAATGTTTCAGCAAGCAAAATATACAAACAGGTCCCAAATCCTTCTCCAATCAACCAATTAGCAAAATAAATAGGTGGTTTCTACTGTGGAGAACTATAACATGTGGTCCACCCATGAGTCAGTAAAATAACAGGTAATAGTAGGTTGTCATCCCTTTACATATTTTTTAAAAAAAACTTTTGTATTTGCAAATTAGACCCTTAAACCTTAGTAATTGTTAAATAGTTAACAACCTGAATAACTTTTAAAATATAAGTCTTTAAACATAAATCACGTTAGGACAAATCTATTTTTAACCAAAATCAAGTTTGTAAAATCATGTTCATCTAAAATTAAGTTTACAAAATCTAAACAAAACACACACTAAATTAATGCTCCAACCCACAGTATTTTATTCATATGTAATCAAATTTTATTTCTTACATAGTAACTTATTCCATAATATAAATTTATTTTTTTATTAAATAATATGAAATAAAATAATTCTCAAAAAATATAACAACAATTGTTTAGAAAATCATTTTCATGAGACATTTTATATTTTTTAATATTTAGATATTTTTGAATTTTGAGATATTTAAAATAATAAAAAATTAATGATATAAATTAATCTATAATATTGATGTTGTAAAATTTTTAAAATACTAATTATTAAAATAATCAAGTAGATCTCTCATTGATCCTGAAAGCGGCCTAATATTTATGTTTTTGTAAACCAACATTTTAAATATGTTTAATTAGATTTCTTACTATATGGTTTGCGCTAAATAAATAATAATTTAAAATTAATTATACACATCATTAATTTTCTTTTTTAATTCAATAGAATGCATAAATTTTAAATCAATACAAAGATAAGATTTTGAAAAATGTTAATAAATTGTGTAAAATAATATTCCTTTTGTGCAACAGCAAAAATAATGTTGCGAGCTGCTACAATATCGACAATCTATGATTTTTTTTTCAAAAATGGCTATGGCATAAGAGCTTTTTCACACGAGAAAGAAGAATAAAAAATAACAATATTTTATTGGGAACAAACTTGTAATATTTTACAAAAAAATAATAAACTTTATTGGGGTCTAACTTATAATTTTTTTATTACAGGTAACCTATACTAATGGTATCTGATTTGCTCTGATCTAAACCATCCATTTATTTTATATTAAATCTAACAGTTTGTAATCAATGGTCCACCGATGAACCATTTAGTTGTTGGTTCACCTTAGATGCCACCAAATAAATAAATAACAAAAAAATAAAACGTGTATTGGGTCCAATGTCACAGTAAGCAAAATACCCCAGAAAACCTCAAATCCATTAGTTCCCCAACTAATTAGAAAAACCCCCATTGTCATTCCTCAGTTATCAATCACAGACACCGAACGGTCCCAGAAAGCACAAATAATATTCAACATAAAAGAAACAAAGGGATAATATTTTAAGCATTATTCCACATAACAAGGACACTGTGGGTGCTTGTAATCTTAATCTGGGCAAAAAGGAACAAGTGAACAGTGTTGCAGGCAAGTGTCAAAATGACAAAAGAAAATTGGGCGCAGCTGTTAGGCATCTAATAAATATGGAGAAGTCAAGAACATGCATGGGGTACTAATGACATTCAACAAATATAAAAGGAAAGAGTTTAATTTTGATCTGTAAATCTAAAAGGAAACATGCGGCCAATTCACCAAATGTTTCACACTTAAATCGAAAGCCCCATGGCCAAAAAATAATAATAATCAAAAACCCCAGTTCTAAGAATATCTCATGCTAGAGTGTTTGATGGTACATATGACTTTCCAGTGCATAAGCTTCTTGGGTATGCTGCAGAACCATTTGTATTCTTTTAAACCCTGACCCTTACTTTAGCTAGAGAAAACAACTAGCTTGATTCTATTACTACTTCACAAATGATATCCCAGCGGCAACGGTGAAAGCTAGCATGTGCATGTCTCTTTATCATGAACATATTTCAACAAGTTAACCCCTTACTCCCAAAAATAACACTCAAAGTAAGCTCAAACATCATACATTCACTGACACTCATTTGATGCAGCAACAAAATGGGAAGAAAGCAAGATAAAATAAATAAATAAAATAAAAAGCCTCACATCAGAACTCTTTATTCAAGTTCTCAAAAAACAGAAAATCAAGCACCGAGTAGCTATTCATGGTCATCTCGATAAATCCCTATGGAATGAAAACTTGAATAATACTCAAACCTCAAATCTCAAATCCCACATCAATCGCAGCCCTCACACTCCTCAAAATACCACGCTATACCCCTACAACAGCTGCTATACCAATACTCTAACCAAACAAGTAATGGGCTCAAAGACCTCTTTATAGAATGAAAACCCTTGTTTATAGAATGCTCATTATTCCTGCCCTGGAATGTTCTCGTGAGGCATGCAAGGGTACCCCGAATCTTCATGCTCCTTCGTGGGATCTCCATCTAGTCCTTTCATCTCGAATCCTCGCCTCTCTCACTTCTGATGTGCATGAGCAAAATCTCCACCCGAATCAATTGGATTTTTTATTTTTGGAAATGGGCCAATATTGGATACTGGGTTAGATGAGGTTCAATGGGCCAACATTGGGTAGTGTGTCAGGTTTAGTGAGTGACCTTATTTTCCACCCATTTTCTATATATTTTTTTAATTTTTAATTTTTTTAAATCATGATTCACACAAAATAAAGTGTTCACATTACCATTTTGTGTACTAAAGGTGACCTAAAGCTACTAATTAATTGTGGACTGGGAATGATTTTTTATTTTATCAAGTCCTCATTTCATTCTTATTTTATGAAATCATCTTCTTATATATTAAACGTGAAGAAGTATAATATATAGATTTAATTTTAATTTACTGTTAGTATAAAAAAAGTTTACATTGTCATTTAATCATATGTTGACACATTATTAAAAAATTTATACTTTCTAAATAATTGTTGTGATAGTTAAACTCTTTTAATAAATTGACAATATATAATTAGATAACAATATAAAAAAAATTATATTAAAAATGAATCAAAATTAAACTCATGGTATATTCATAGAAGTAGCTGCGAACACCAAGAGAGGAAGAAACATCAGTTTCGAAATTTTTTGGAAGCAAAAGTTATTATATTCTTTTTTTCCCCCTCCAAGTCAAATATTTTTACCCACTTATAAAGTGCAAAAACCAGTGAAAAACATATGCATATGAATTCTAAGAAGGATCTCAAGACTCCATCTGAATTCTGGAAGCAAGAACCAGAAGAGTTTGTATTTTTTATGATTATTCATTTTTTGAACATATATATTTTTTTCATAATTCTTAAAAGAGTTTAATTTTAATCAACTATTAGTGTAATGTTTACACTATTATATAATAATATGATGACATATTATTTAAAGAATTAAACTTCTTATATAGTTATTGTAATAATTATACTCTTTAATAATTTGTAAATATATAATTAGATAACGATATATATTTTTTATACTCATTGAATCAAAATTAAAATTTTAAAACATTAGTTTGCAGAACACGATATTCATATTATGTATATGACATTTTCCAAAAGATAAATAGTTTGCCGTGGGGATAAAGAAGTCCTTTACTCTTTTGTTTTTTTTTTTAAAAAGCAAACAGACAAACAAAGCTAGCAGTAGAATCAGCCCACAAGTTTTTAAGGCCCAAAATTCCACAACTTTTTAGGCTTCACCAAGTCAATGTAGCTAGGTCTCAGGAACCACTGCCCACCACTTCCCTCACCGATTCCCTCTAATAAATTGTCTATCTCGTTCAATTATGACATACTGGATCCACTCCTATTTTCCTTCTTGGGTGGACTATTACTCATTGGAAGCCCAGACAGCGGAAGACAGAATCAACCCAACCCCAACTATCTCTGAGGATAGCATCAATTTCACCCTAGATAAGCTCATTGCATTGAGATGAGAAAGCCATGGAATCCTGGTTTAATTGTGAAACTGTTGGGTGAGAATCTCCGGTTAAACATGTTGCGAACTAAACTAGAGTATATTTAATTTTGAACCCTAAATTCTCTTCATTATCTTAGAGCTAGAGCAAGGATATATACTTCATAGTTGGATTCAGCTGGGAAGAAGAATATATATTAATGCTGTAGCCGGTGGATCATGGTATTTTTAAAACAACTATCTTCTGGTCCCAGAAGTAGTCCCTAAATTTTTTGCCATCGACATTACGGAGTTGTTATAGTATTTTGTTAAATTTAATATTTAAAATGAGTCAATTATTTATTGAATGTTTGTTATATAATAAATACTTAAAAATTTATAAAATATAAATAAGAACTAATAAATAATAAATAATTGACTTTAAGTATTAATACTTTAACAAAATGAGTATGCTAAGTAACTAATCATTTGGATTCAATTACCAAGCTCCAAGTGGAGAACTCTAGTTCCAAGACAATTAACAAGACGCAAAACTCTTGGCACTTCTGTCAAGATTGACAGCTATTCTGATTACGCTTCTCGAACGGGATTCGCAAGAGTGCATGTAGGGGATTATATATATATATATATATATATTAGGTATTTATATTGTGAAATATTTATTATTTATATTTAATAAATTTTAAAATATTTATTATAAAATTAATAATTAATAATTCACTCTAAATACTAAACTCAAAATACCGTAACAAGATGAATGCCCAAAAACTTAAGTAGTGTAGAACTCAAAAGCTTCGTTTTGTTCAACTTGCTTGCTGCCACATAGACATAGGCCATTTATACGGATAGGCGTAGGGAAGGTGGCATATCAGAGGCTTTCAGCCTAGATTACTTTTAATCTATTTTAACTCAATTTATTTATTAAGTAAGTCACCTTTAAATTTTTTAAAAAGTTTCTTTAATTAAATAGATAAAGATCAATATATTAAAAAGACATATTTGACATAACAGATTAATTTATTTATCAATTATACATATAATTATAATATAATTTTTATTTTATACACAACACACTAATTTTATTTGTTAATTATATTTAAACGAGTTTAATTTTATCCAATCATATATTACCACATTATTGAAGAGTTTAACTATCACAACAACTATATAAAATTTTTAACTCTTTTAATGAAATGTTAATATATGATTAGATGATAATGTAAAGAAACTTTACATTAATAGTTGATTAAAATTAAATCATATTTAAAATCTATAAAATAAGCCAAGTTAAGGTTTGAATTCTATAAAATAAAAGGTAAAACCTAAACTATTTTCAACCATTTGCATTAGACAGTTGCAAGTAGGGCTGTCAAACGGCTCAGCTCGGCCCATTTAGGTTTACCTACGACTAGTCGCGGGTTAAACGGGCTAGGTCAAAATTGCTCGCATTTAAACGGGTTGCAAATTAGCCAACCTAACCGCCTTACATCAACTCGTGGGCTTAAATGGTTTGACTAGCAAAACTTTTTTTTTTACTTGTAAACTTTGAAATAAATTTAAATTTAATAATCTCAAATCAAATATTACATTACATAGACATAGTATTTAATACTTTAATCTTATTTAAAGGGTTAAGAGAAAATTCAAATAAATAAATAATATAAACTTATAAATTTTAACGAATATATTTATATGTAGGTTGTGCCGGTGTTATTCTGTACAGTACATACATTTTATACTTTTACTTGAAAAAAAATTATTTAATTAACTTTTAAGTTTTTAAATTAATTTTTTTAAGTACAAAGAAATTGAAATGTTAAAAAAAAATTTATATGGATCGCCTACAAACCCTACAGATTAACTTATTTAATTAGTAAGTTAAAAGAGTCCAACTAAAATTATTATTGAGATGGATCACCAAAAGAAGACGGTCAAAGAATCTACTCATGCAAATATAGACCGCAGTCACCAAGAAGACCAATGGGTAATTGTTAACCAAAGGCCATGCAGGAAAAAAAAACACAGCCCATACCAGATGATCAGCAATCAGATCCCAAAGCAAGGATAGCCCAATCACAAAATCCCATCGAATAAGCTACATCCGCTCAAACAGAACCTCTAACGGAAACAACCCAAAGGGGATCGCTAGCAACTATCCACAGCTACATAAGTCTAGAAGTAAAACAAGACATCTAAAACACGCAGCATTTTCTGTCCCGGTGAACCATCTGGAGCACACTATCCCACCCTATCCCCATGAAAACCCTAGTATGGAACCGTAGAAGGGATAATTGCCCTAACTTCCTCTATGCACTTTATATAGCATGATTCATTCTTAGAAGCCAAATTTTATGCTAATTGAAGAATTAGTGAATTTCAGGACTGTTTAGATTATTGTAACCTTTAGGACTTGGGTATTATTGGAAATAGATTTACTTTGGATTAATAAAAGAGAAGGAAGGGCACATAGAAAAAGAGAGAATTGATAAGGTTATTCCCAATTCTCAGTGGATTAAGGATTTTCCACATGCTGGAGTAATTTATTTATCTCCTTCAAACTCGGATCATATTCCTCTTCTTGATCTTAATTATCTGCCACCCAAACTTCATTAGCGATTTAGATTTGAAAACCATTGGGTTTGTTACCAATCTTTCTGCTCTTTGGTTTATAATATTTGGTCTAATAATTATAATGGATCCTCAACCAATATATTACCAAACATTTCCAGAATCTTGCCAACATGCCAAATATTTAGAACAAATTTGCTTAGGAAATGCTTGCTAACAAAATAAAAATAGCTCAAATAAGTCGTAACCTGGCTTATGAAAAACTTAGGGCCCAACTCCACCCAACTTCAAATCTTTACAATAACTAAAGCACAGCAGGCGCAACTTGATCAAGCTATCTTTGAAGAACATGCTTACTGGAAACTAAAAACAAAGTTATAAAGACTTAAATGGGGTGATTATTAAAATACAAAAAATTTCCATTCCTTTGTTAAAGGTAGAAGTAGGCATGATCAAATTAATTAAACGAGATATACTTCTAACCTTTTATATCAAGGACAACATGCTGTAAAAGCTACTTTCTATTCATTCTTTTCCAATTTTACACCTCTATGAATTTTATTAAAGTTGAACGTATAAGTTCTAATATTGGTTACACCATTAATATGCTACAACCTTGTACAAACTTCACTCCCAAGGAACTTTTTAGTATGGTTTGTACTATCCCTGTAAATAAGGTCCTTGGACTAGATGGACTTGTTGCCAATTTTTATAGGTATTACTGGATGCAAATAAAACATTCTGTTACCAAAATCATGAATGGGTTCTTCACTTTGGTTTTTTGCTCAGAGTCAGGAAGCTTAATCCGACACATATATACCACATACTAACTGGATATATATGTATTTGTTTTTTGTTTGGTCATAAAATGGTGCGGAAGTGAAAATGCACAAATTAAATAGGAAAAAAATACATACACATTTCCTAAATTTTAATTTGTTTTGAAATAGTTATTATGAACTTTCAAATACAGATGAGAAATTCTTAAACTTTTTGAATATTACAAATAGACACTTTCGTTTACTAATTAAGCAAAAATTATTAATCACATGACTTACATGTATTAATTAATACACAAAAAATATTTAATTTGTTTATATTATTTTTTTAATCATTTTAATTTTTTCCTACTTTTTATTTAATTTTTATGTTTAAAAATAGAAAAAATATCAAATAATTAAATATATATATACATTTATAATATATGTATTTATAATATAATTCCCTAACTTTACATATATTTAATATTAAATGAATTTCACAAAGCCTTTTGTTTTCCTGATAAGTGATAAATAAGATGCAAATGAATTATACACATGGTGTTGCAGCCTGCCTTGATTCTAAGTGGGGGGTTCACTACGGTCCATCAAACCACATATTATGATTCGACCTGCTCCCAGCACGTGAAACCATCAGAGATCTGCAACTTGATTTTCAAATAAACATCTTTTCTCATCGTATTTGCAGATTGCAGAGAAGCCACTTTTGGGTCCTCTCCAGTCCCCACCACGGGACAACCCTGAATTTGGTCTCTCTCTCTCTCTCTCAATTTGCTCTCCCTCTCCAGTCCCCACCACGGCACAACCCTCAATTTGCTCTCTCTCTCTCTCTCTCTTTCTTGTGTGGGTAGGGTTCACAATGAGTCAAGCTGAGCTATACCTAACTCTTGTTGGTAGGTCGAATTCATTTTTTTACTCAAGCTCGGCTCATTTTAAGCTCATGAGCTATTTGAACTCAATTTATTAATATCAAGCCTTATATTAATTAAGTTTATACTACTCAATAAGTTATGTTCGAATTTGTATTTCAATGAAATTTATATTTTTAACATATATTTATTTAAAAAATAATTTAGTCAGATCAAAAATAAAATAAAATGTTAATATACATTAAGTTAAAACATTATTATTATTATTAATTTAATTTTAATTCACTGCTAGTGTAAATTTTTTTTACACTGTCATCTAATCATGTACTGACACATTATTAAAAATGTTAGACTTTTGAGGTAGTTGTTATAATAGTCAAACTCTTTTAATGAGTTGGCAATACATGGTAGTTGTTATAATAGTCAAACTCTTTTAATGAGTTGACAATACATAATTGAGTGATAATATAAAGAAACTTTAAATTGACAGTGAATCAAAATTAAACTTTATTATTATTATTTATAAAAAAATGACTATATACATATATCGAGCCGGTTCACGAATTAATGAGTTAAACATATGAAAACTCAAGCTCGACTCATTTAATAAACGAGTCAAAATCATCAACTTATTGAGTTATTAACAAATTAAACCACGAACAAGTTCATGAACTAACTCTACTCATTGCCAACCTTACTCGTTGGTTTCAACCTCTTCGACACTACTCGCATGCCACCCGATACTACCACTGTTCTTCACCTTGCCACCAAAATAAAATTCACCAAGCTTTGCCCATTTAAAATCTATGGCTACGGCAAATCTTTGATAAATAGAGTATTAAAAAGTTACGTATAATATTATTAAAGATATTACAAATTTTTATTGTTATAATTAATATAAGTTTTTATAAAATATATTAAAGAGAAAAATAAATATCAATAATCTCCTAATCATTTTTGATAATCCATGACTATTTTTGACAAAATTAGGAAGGGGGACACTGTTTTTTGACACCAATTTAATGCTCTAAAATATGATTATCTCTCCTTCTGTTATTAGTTATTAGAGTATTAAAAACTCAATTCTCTCTCTTTATTGTTATTTAATTTTGCAAATACAAAAATTTAAACACTTCTGTTTACAAACGTTTCATAAAAGTAATTTTGTATTAATGTTATTTGAAAAGTGTTCAGTAGATGACTTTTTTTTTGGTTTTTCAGGTGCCGCAACTACTAGCATTGTGAAATTATCTTTTTGTCTGCTATTAATTATTAGAGTATTAAAAACTCAATTCTCTCTCTTTATTGTTATTTAATTTGCGAATACAAAAATTTAAACACTTCTATTGACAAAAGATTCAAAAAAGTAAGTAGATGATTTTCTTTTTGAGGATATCTCTTATGTTATTAATATTGTGAAACTAACTTTTTATAAATATGGTTGCGACTAAAAAATTTTTTTAATTATTATCTACTCTAAAAATTAAACTTATGTCTTCATTTTAAAATTACAATTCACTTACCAGTATACATGCTTATTGGTGTTAAGTAGATGACTTTTAGTGTTTAATTATTTTGAAAATATTAAGAAAAAAGGTATTTTAAAATATTCTTTAGATATTGTAATTTAGGACAAAACTGTAAAATCATAGTTGAAAGCACAGACCTTCAATTCAGAATTACAATTAAGAGTTGAGATGAGAACTTGAGAGTGAGTTTGCCAACCTTATCAAACCTTATTGATCATGTTAGTCATAATTTAGATTTAAATTCATGATATGTTGTGATGGGTGATTGGTTTTTAATCTCACTATAAATTCTCTTTACTTTGAACTAGTCCTTCCATAAACTTTTTTTTTTTATAAAGAAAAAAACAAAAAACTGAGTGACATGGAATAGTATTGAATCTGAGGCTCCATACAGAAATATGCCAGGGCCAGGCTAACATGTTTTTCCTTCTCTTTCTTTCTTTCCCTCTGGCTCTTTCTGGACTTCTGTTTTTACTTTTTAACAGATTAGCTGTAAATGCAGCTGGGTTTTACCGTACTTTTTGATGGGCTAAGAAGGAAGGTAGCTCATGGTTAAGCTGCAGTGCAGTGAAAAGAGCACTCAGATATCCAACAAAAGGAGTACTGAAGTAGCAGAAGAAACGATGACCATGGTCCATGACCAAAAAGAAGACCAATACAAGGTACGGAGTTGAGTTCCCATTTACCTTTTCCTTTTCCTAGTTTCTATATTCCTTTTCTCTTCAGGGTGTTTTGCAGGAGAGAGAAAATCAAAGATGGATTCTCAGAAAAACCGTTAAATAAGTAAACGTTAAGTACTCAACAAACCCCCAAGGCCCCAACAAGAGGGGCTTCAACGACTCACCAAGATGTATGATGTACCTGTGGCAGCAGAGGAAATAAGCAGAGCAGGTATGAAGGAAGAAGACAAGTCCTAGTCTCAAGTCAAGCTTTCTCCCAACATGTTCACTCTGTTTCAAAGTTTGTTTACATGGCAATGGCATCCACTGTTTTTGATTTCTGAGATTCATGAGCTAACTTGGTTGATGATTGCATAACAATGTCATAGATTTGGAGGACAGGTTGGAGCCAGTCAATTGAAAATGAAGACGAGGTCTAAGAGAGACCGAAATGGCACGACTCGACCCACCTCCCACAAATATATTATTATGTTTAATGTAGCAAAGTGAAAGTGCGTTACAACAAGAAAGGTTGGTCTTTTGGTCTTTGACATTTCATTGGAGACAGCCTATGTGCCCACTGTTGTCGTGGGTGCCCACTAGCAGCTTTTTTGTCTGCTCCTTCTTCCCTTCTCTTTATTTTAATGAACACTATACTCTCTCCCCCTAATTCCTATCGTTTGTGTGTAGAATTGTACTGGTTCTTTGTATATAAATATTTTCTTAGAGGGTTTTCTTTTTCTTTCTCTTTCTAGTTTCTAGTTTCATTCCTTTTCCACCTTCGACAACAGTAATGATTTTCTTTCTGTTAAGGGTACTAGCGTTGTTGAGGAATCTGAGGAGTTTTGTTGTTGTGAATGTGGAAAAGTAGCAATTATAGCCTCAGAAAATTCCATTTCTTAAAGAAAGAAGGACGAGCACGAACAGAATCATGAGTGCACGAGTGTTTTCATTGATGTGTTTTTAGTAGAACAAACAGACAGCTTCTTTTCCAGCCTTTATTAACGTTTCCTTTTCCCTCATCCTCTCATATCATATTATCTTTGGGTTGTTTTTGTTTTGGAGTTTTCTTTGTCATCCTATTCCCCTGCCTACATTTGGGATTTTGGGGCTGCTTCTGTTAGGATTTTCTTGTATTTGATATTTCTTAATGTCTCAACAAAGGCAATTTCAGATGGTGGGTGGTAACAATCCGGAGCAGTATAATGACACAACATTTACCAAAATCTTTGTTGGAGGGTTAGCTTGGGGGACTCAGACGGACACAATGAGGAGGTACTTTGAGCAATTTGGAGAGATCTTGGAGGCTGTTGTTATAACAGACAAGCACACTGGGAGATCCAAGGGTTATGGCTTTGTAAGCCCAATTGCCCTTTTATTTTTGTGATTCTAACATCTCTGCATTGTTATGTTTGCTTGTTCATTTCATTTACGGTTATACTTATATGATCTTGAACAATGAGTCTTTGATCTGTTGTTTTCCAAGGTCACATTTAAGGATCCAGAGGCAGCCATGAGAGCATGTCAGAACCCATCTCCAGTTATTGATGGGAGGAGGGCAAACTGCAACCTTGCGTCTCTTGGTGCAAATAAGAATCGACCACCAACTCCTCAACATGGTCTCAATCCTTCCATTCTCCTTTATTTACCTTTCTTCTTTCTTCCTTCCTAAAATCTTATGATTATTATACAATGCCAATTTCTTTTTTTCTTTTTCTTTTTTGGAAAAAATTAAGGTGTTCTTAAACTACGGCAATATTTATTTTGTTCTGAATTTGCTCTTTGCAATTTTTGCAAACAAGTTTGAGTTTCTTAGTTTGTTCATATGAATCCATTTTATCTCATCCTAAGCAAGAAGCTACCACATTTAATGCTTGATTATTTACTAAATCTAAAACAAAATTTGGTTCTGGGGTATAAGATTAAAAAAAAGGATTGAAATGTAAACTCACATTGTAGGGGCAGGACGGTTCAGGCCACCACCTGGACTAGTGGCATCACCAGTTTATCATGGCTCTTCATCTACATTTTTCCATCAACCCACTGGGCAATACACATTTCCTTATTCAGCGTACGGGTAACATGAAAGTGTTATGTGGATATGGTCATTTTCTATTAACATTTTTTCTCCTTTCTTCCCATTTTCTGTCTTTTTCTCTGATCCCCCTTCTATTTACTAACAGATATTCTGGATATTCACAAGACAGCATGTATCCTATGGTAGGTGTTCACGTAATAAAGTGCTTAGAAGTGACTAAATAAATTAGTTAGTTTTCTGCATTCTTCATTGATTGTGGTATACTTTTGTGTGTTCAAGCAGAGCTATTATAGTGTCTATGGTGGTCAACAGTTTTCACCTTACTACCCATCCACGGGAGCTTCTGGGCCAGTAGGGTTGATCCATAATATCTACCCTTTCTATGGCCAATACGCACAGAGTAGCCAGGCTCATGGTTTTGGTGTTCAATATCCCCAAGTGGCACAGTTCCCAGTTTTGCCTCAGCGCTATGGCTCTACAGGGATGTTGTCATTTCCTTCTTCAACGGCAGTGCCAACTGCTAGTGCAGGTGATAAGTCTAATGCAGAAATTTATTATTTTTGTTGATATTGTCTCTTCACTCTTGAGCAATCATGTTTTAAATGAGCATTGAAGGCTAAAATGTAACAGTTTCAGCAACAGCAACCACAACAACAATATCAGCAGGTGTGGCAGCAACAGCGGTTGGTGCTTCACAAGCCTCTGAAATGGCTTCTGAACAAAATTCTACAACTTGATCTCTACAAGGACAAAGAAAGTGCTGTCTTCCAAGGCTAACCACATCAATAGTTGATGAAAAGTGTCAATAACAAAGAGAAGGGAAAGTAAGCACATTAAGTTACCATAACTTAAAAAAAAAAGAACAAGAAGCAGCAGCAAGGAAGATTAGCAACATGGCAAGAGGAGGAATCCAAAACTTCAGCAGTGGAACCGTTCATAGCGGAGATTGGTTGGATAAAGCTTGTTGTGCCCCTAACCGGCCTTAACCAATTCTCAATTCATCATGACAAAAATCATCACAACATCAACTTGTTCATCATCATCATCATACATGTTTGGTTTAGGAAAACAGGGAGTCTTTTTTAAGTAGCTTGTAGAAGTAGGAGAGGATCATATTCATTCATGTATCCAGCATGAGGTAGAATCTAAATATTTGAGCTTTGGATTCTACCTTGTAGACTAATTCAACCAAACATTCATTATGTCTTGGGTGCTGGGAGCATCCGATGACATAGTCCTTTGTTTATATTGGCAGTGAATGGGTTCAAAAGATCGATTTTATATCTTTGAAACCTTCATTGTCTGGTCTGGTCAATTAGGAAGAAAAAGTTGAGCTTGGATAGCTCTGTCGGTAAGCTTGTATTTTTTTTTTTCTTGTCATTCATGATTGATACTTTTTTTTTCTAAGATAGGATTAGTTGGGGGAAAAAAAAAGCTAACGTCTTTGTTTCTTTCTTTTTCACATATTATTACCATGGCTTTTACCATTCATCTTTCGTTGTCACTTGACATTCTTTTTTTATAGATAATATGATTCTTCTTTTGCATCAATGAAATTTCTTTTGCTGTGTACAACGACAAACGTATTTGGATGGAATCCAAGGGAGATCTCATATGTGGAACGTGGTGTCAATGGTTGTTGGTACCTTTTGAATACTTTTTTAAGCCTACTGTTAATATGGGGTGATTTGCATCATTTTTGTTGACCAGTTTTAAATTTTGGTTTGGTGGGTGAAGTTTTTCTTTCAATGTAGTGAAGTGTTGCCAAAATCGCCTTTATGCTGCATTGATGGCTCAGTCTACCACTTTTCTGGTTGAAAGCTACCATAGGATTCTATTGAGTTTCATTTTTGTTCTTTAATTATTTTTTTTAGTATTTTAGTCCTAATAACTCGTTGAGTTAAAGCTTTGTGGGGGGAAGTGGAAAGATGTAGATTTCAAATCTCGAACATTATTAGAAAAATGAATAGTTTGTGGAATTGACAAATCATTTTACTATCCAACTATATATTCAAATAAGAAATATTATTTATATAGAAAGAATCATTTTTATAATATTTCAATTCCTACACACGGATCTAAGTGTTTGTACGTCAAATTCTTAAAAATAGTAGTATAAAAATAATATAATAATACTAATGCGTAAATAACATTGTCCTAAATAAATATAATTGAAAACATGCTTTTCTCGTCTCATTTATTACTTTGGCCATATCTCTACTTTCTTTCTTTGAGAAATTAGCTTCGAGCTAAGTAACTTGGAAGGATTCAGATGCCTATGTAATGTATGTGGATGGTTTGACTGAAATACAATAAATATGTGTAGGCAATAAATGGAAGTGATGTTATGGTGATCTCATCAATTCCTTGTGTGCTTTAATTTGGAGATAATAAATGTATGGTGTTTCTCATTTATTTTAATTATGGAAAATGCTTATTGATACAAAATAATTTTCATAAAAACCGTACGAATGATTTGGAATCCTAAGTGGAATGTCACATATATATTCAATGAGGTTAATTTCTCCTTCTTTCCCCTTTCCCCTGACTGTCGTGGGATTTTAGAACTTTCCTGTATGTATTCTTTTCCCTTGGCCATTGTAGCGCATCTTCTTTTGCTGGCTACCGTAGCACTTCCATGGATTGATAGCTTTCCTGTATGTATTCTCTTCCCCTGGCCATTATAGCGCATTCTCTTCCGGTGGCCACCATTGCACTTCTTCTTCCTCGTCATTGTCGCACTTCCATGGATTGATCTTCCATTGCGTGACAGGGAGTGAACTCTATATGATATGAACAAAGACAAAAGGAAAAAACAAAACAAAAGTGGATTGCTACCTAATTATATTGCAACAGTTTGAGAGTGAAGTAGCAGAACATCTAAGTCTAGAGCACCTGTGATTGGAGCAGTGGCGACGACAGCTAGTGACTTGAGCGGTGGTAGAGGCCAGCATTTTGATTGGTGGTGGCCTACGTTCTCTTCTCGATGAAAGGCTTCAATCCGTACTAGAGCCTGGGGCAGAGCATAGGTGTTTCATGTGTAACTTCGTGAAAGAATTGCTTATCCTTTTTTCATAATTTTTTATATTATATTTGAGTTGAGAAGAAAAAAAGGCTGCACCAAAAAAAATTCCATGTTACCATAAAATTTCGTGCAAAAATATTTCATACCAAATAGCAGAACTCTTTAATTATTGATAATATAGAACATGAAAAAAAAAATCATCTATAGTATAATAGTATATATCTCAAGTGTAGTTTTATATGGTAAGATTTATATAATTTTTTAAAGGATTTAATTTTTATCAACTGTCAGTGTAAAGTTTGTTTACACTATCATTTAATCATGTGTTGACACGTCATTAAAATAGTTAGATTTTCTAAGTAGTGGTTGTGATAGTCAAACTCTTTTAATGATTAGGCAATACATGATTGAATAATAGTGTAAAAAAACTTTACACTAAGAGTAAATAGAATTTAAATTCTTTTTTAAAAACTTATCGGCTTTGTAACTTGAGATGGATAGAAATAATAAAACAAGGAAAAATAAACAAAATATAAGAAAAATAATTTTTTTTCTACAAATATGAATATCTTTATTCGAGACTGGAATAGTCTCCAAGAAGATTAACTAGTCAACTGCATATGACCGTTGGTTGAAGGAGATTTTTTTTTTCTTTTTCTTTTTCTTTTTGGCTCTATCCTAGATAATAATGTGATTTCATGACATTAAATTATATTTATCATCTAAGAAAATCCCAAATTAGAGTAATAGATAATAGTTGCTAATACTAATATAGATTGGGGGTGAAAGTAGAAGTAATTGAGTATTAAGGTTTATCGAGGATCAAACTCAATATCAAGTTCTTTTCAAGGAAGTCGAGTACTAATGAGTAATCAAAATTTGACATTGATTGAAGAATTTTAACATTAAGATTTGATATGTGAGCAATAAGCTCTTATTACTCTGGCCAACATGCATTTACTTCACTTAATATTCAATTTTTTTTTTAATTATATGATAGTATTACAGTTTTTCTAAAAAATTAAAAATTGTATGAAAACTTACTTAGAAATTATAATATATAAAAAAAATTTAAAATAAAATTTCTTAAAAGTAGAAAATGAGTGTGAGAGGTGGGCCTTTGTAGTTTGTAATTAACTTATTATTATGATTTTCCTTCTTTGCTTTCAAGTATAATTTAAAACTAAAATTTCATTTTTTTAAAATGAACTTTAAGTGTAGGAATCCGTAACAATAGTTTGCAGAACATAATATTAATATAAAGACTATATTGTTTTGTAAATGGAGTGTCCCAAAAAAAATAGTAGAATGATTAACCCTTGGAATAGTCCTCCATTAATTTCCTCAGGTTCGAGAGCTTGGTTTTGCATTTTGGGCATAGGATGATTTTATTTTTTTTCTTCCTTTAATTTCATGTTGGAAAATGTGAAAACGTTTTTTTTCTATGAAACCACAATATGTGAACAAAATTGATTATTTACATTGTTATTTTTCAGAAGAAAATAATTATATATATATATATAAAAGAACTCTTAAGCAATAGATTAAGGTCCAATATTGCACAAGTTTCGATGGTCATAGAGTCCATGTAAGGTAGGCCCAGTGTAATCCATAAATTTGAATTTGGGTTTTGATTTCATTTAAAGCCCAACTGGAGTTTCTTCGTTCTGAAGCCCCTTTCTCTGTTTTGTCACTCTCGGCCACAAAGGTCGTTGGGCACTGACACTATAAGAAAGTAAAACTAATATTCATTTTTAAAAAAATAAAAACGACAAGAAAGAAAACCAAATTAATAAAAAAAATTGGAATTATTAGTTTTTGCCATTATGAAATCGTTATTGGAGACTCATAAATATAAAATTCTCTTTTACTCAACTAGAATGAGAATATGATTCGTATCAGCAAAGCTTTTCTTACTTCTGGATTTTTCTTTTCTTATCACATGTTTGATGTTATTTATTTATTCTAACTATTTCTACTGTCGTCCTAGTCCTAGAATAATCTATTCTTATTATTATTATTTTAAAAAATTGTTTCCATAATGGTATTGATTTTGTAAAAAGAAAAAAAGGTGATTTTTATTGTATATAATTGGACTGTTTGAAAATAATAAATTGGTAATAAATATATCATTCAATTTTCAATTCTTTTAAAAAAATAGATATAAAGAATGTGATGATTTTACTTGTTATTATTAAAAGATGAGTCAATTGTCATAATTTATCAAAAGCGTAGTATCGATGTTACCTTAAAAAAAATATTCATAAATATTCTCAATTTGATTCTTTTTTTCTAAAAATCTTATAAATGGTAACAACCTTTTCCCAACACAATTGCAAGAGTATCCTATCTAATTTGTTTCTTATATTAACTTGATTAATTTATTATTTTAATTATTATGAAAATATTTTTATGCATATAGACATATATTTCACATCAAGACATGTATAACATTTGAACCTAGTTTAAGGAGCTAAAAGTGAATATTGAAAATTTAAAAGAGAATATAAAATATTGAGTAAATATTTATTTTAATTATTTAAATATACATATAATATGAGTTAAGTCAGTTAATAATAAATATATTAATATAATTTTTTAAAATTAATTTTTAATATGAAATAAATTCTTATTTTTTAATTCCATTTTAATCTTTTAATATTATTTTTTTATATCAAATTATTCCTATAATATATTTCGTCACCGAAGCATTTTACTTCGTCCATTCGAAACTTTTTTGTCCAGTCTTAAGTGCTTGACAAGTGACTTCACTCTACACACGAAAGAAACGGAATTTTGTTCCTTGCTCCTCATAATCACAAATTCACTGTGTGTTAAAAGGACAATGCACCTGCAGCTTTTATTTTTTGGTTAATTCACCTGCAGCTTTTATAATATATTGGATTTGGAATATTTTCATGCTCAGAGTTCACTACAAGAAAAAAATTTAAAACTAAAAGCTAAACAATTAAGGGAGTTCCAAGAGAATCTAGAACAGTTTGACCAGTCTTTGGCGAGTACTTGAGCAGTTGAACTTTGAAGTAGAACTGGACACCATTACGTTTAGTTAAGGATTAGGACAATAACTGCATTAGTTCAGGGCCATCTGATTCTGCGGGAAAAGATGCAAATGATTTTTTTACCAAGTAAAGCCACATGGTCTTGCTTGTTTCTAAGAGAGGTCCACCGTGGTTCATCACCCACCCGATATGTCTCGGTCTGCTCCCAGCACGTGACACCATGAGAGAGTTGATCAGCTTGCCCAAACTTCAACTTGTTTAACAAAGAAAGTAGGAACCTCCAAAAGCTATTTTATCCACAAAAGAAATAGTAGCTTTTCTCATTCCATTATAGAAAAAGCCACTTTTGGCTCCTCTCTTGTCCACCCTCATACTTGCTTTCTCTCCCTCACTGATTTCAACCTCCTCGATATCACTCACACACAGCACACGCTCCCATTCTGGTTTCTATTATTCATTAACATTAGAGCTTAAGTTAAGGTAGTTTCTGACACTCCCACTGCTGTCCACCCATGCCACTAAAATCCACCAATCTTTGCCCATTTAGATTAATCTGCATAGAAATTGATATTCTGTGCTGCCCCCTCACAGGCTGTCTCTGACTGCCATTTAAATAAATCAATTTGTGCACATACTTTAAACCATGTACTCAACATGATCTTGAAGCATGATTTTTATTCAGTATTTTATGGTATGTTGGTTAAAATATTTCATTGATTTGGCTACTCTTATCCAATCTAATATCAAAATTGAACGAACAGAGTTATCATGCACTTCGAATCAAAGTTCTTCAAATGAATCATTTAATAAAGAGTTTCTTACATTTTCCAAGAACTTAAATGAGGGTGATTCAGATATTTCACTACGAGATTCATTTATTTCCACTATTGAGTTTACTGTAGCATTTGGTGAAAGTGTACCGATAAAAATAACAGGATTGAATCTGAGCTCCACAATTGTATGCCTTGGCTCCCCTTGTTTTTCCTTCTTTGTTTCTTTCTTACAGACACGGTTAAAGGACTTCGGTTGGGCGTTACTACCCAACCCGTACCTCTCTGCCTTTAACTCTTGCGCAGTTTTTCTGGCTCTTTCTGGGCTGTTTTTAGCAGTTTATTTCTCTGTAAATGCATTTGGGTTTTACTGTACACTTTGATGGGGAAGAAGGGAGGTAGCTCATGGTTGACTGCTGTGAAAAGGGCATTCAGATCTCCCACCAAAGACAGTGATAACAGGAGTAACAGAAGAAGAGAGGACTATGATCAAGAAGAAGAAGAAGACAAGGTACTCAACTGGGTTCCCCATTTTCCTACTTTCCATGGCCCCTTTCTGTTACACTTGCACTTTGCAGATCAATAAGATAATGAACCATTTCTTTTTTCCTTCTTGGTATTTTGCAGAAGAGAGAAAAACGAAGATGGATTTTCAGAAAACCTGTGAATCAGGAAACAGTGAGCACTCAACAAACCCCAACGAAATTGAAGCCTGATGTGGCTGCAACTGCAAGTTTGGCTTCAATGACAGACCAAGTATCTGTGGCGGCTTCCGCAGATCAAAAGCATGCGCTTGCAGTGGCGATGGCCACCGCCGAGGCTGCCATGGCCACCGCCCAGGCTGCTGCGGAGGTGGCAAGGTTGACCAAGCCTACTTATCATGATAGGGAGCAATATGCTGCTATTGTGATTCAAACTGCTTTCAGAGGATATCTGGTTAGTGAAGTTAATAGATCTAACCCCCTCATTTTGCTGACAAGATTATGTGAAATGAAAGATAACTGAGGTTACTCTGAATGAATTTTTGGGTATGTTTGTTTGAACTTTGAAGGCAAGAAGAGCACTTCGTGCGCTTAAGGGGCTGGTGAAGTTGCAAGCTTTAGTAAGGGGTCACAACGTTCGGAAGCAGGCAAAGATGACCCTTCGGTGCATGCAGGCTCTGGTTCGAGTACAAGCTCGGGTTCTTGACCAGCGCATAAGGTCTTCAATTGATGGCAGTAGAAAATCCACTTTCAGTGACACCACTAGCATTTGGGAATCACGGTATTTTCAAGAGATTTCAGATAGGAAATCAATGGTAATTGTGCTTCGATTAAACCAGCATCAAACTGTGTACTTTTTCATGCTTTGAGAATCAGCAATTATGGCCAAATAAAAAAGCAGTACTTTTTGCTTACAAAAGCAAGGGAATAGTTTTCAAATTCTTAATCAAGCAACAGTTCAGAACTTTTTGGCTCAGTTTAAAGCTCACGTATTTGAATCGTTTCTGTGGTTGTTTTGACAGTCAAGAGAGGGAAGCAGCAATGCAGACGACTGGGATGAACGTCCACACACAGTTGAAGAAGTTAAAGCCATGTTGCAACAGAGGAAAGAAGCAGCTATGAAGCGGGACAAGTCCTTGTCTCAAGCTTTTTCCCAACAGGTTCATTCTCTTCACTTTGTTTTCAGTGCCTCTTCTGTTTTTTGATTTCTGAATTTCTTTGGCTAATTGGTTGTACACTGTGTTACCATGTCATAGATTTGGAGGAATGGTAGGAAATCATCAATTGGAAATGAAGATGAGGTCGAAGAGAGACCAAAATGGCTGGACCGGTGGATGGCTGCGAAGCCATGGGAGACCAGGGGAAGAGCTTCAACTGATCAAAGAGACCCCATTAAGACTGTGGAAATGGACACCTCTCAGCCTTACTCATATCTAGGAACCAATTACCGAAGATCACATCCAAATTATCAATATAACCCACACCAACCACAAAGACATTCCATTGCTTCCCCACTCCACAGAACCCACCAAAATGGATCCCTTCACCAATCCCCTGCAACCCCATCTCCTGCAAAATCAAGACCCATCCAAGTCCGGTCTGCAAGCCCTCGTTGTGTTAGAGAAGATAGAAGCTATCATACCTCTCAAACACCAAGCCTGAGGTCTAGTTATCATTATACAGGAAACTTGTACCAAAATGGTAGGGTTGGAACAAGTAACGGTGGAGGTGCTACATTGCCTAATTACATGGCAGCAACAGAATCTGCAAAGGCTCGAATTCGCTCACAGAGTGCGCCGAGGCAGAGGCCATCGACACCAGAGAGGGACAGAGTTGGGTCCGCAAAGAAAAGGCTTTCTTTTCCTGCTCCAGATCCTTTTAATGTAGTAATGGGTTATGGAAATTATGGGCATAGTTTAAGGAGTCCAAGCTTCAAGAGTGTGGGTGGATCTCATTTTGGGATGGAGCAGCAGTCCAACTACTCATCTTGCTGCACTGAGAGTCTTGGTGGTGAGATTTCTCCTTCTTCAACTGGTGACCTTAGAAGGTGGTTGAGGTGATTTGTTGCAAACTTCGATGACACAGTGTGAGATCTATGACCCATTAGGTTATCAATATTCACTTCTTATTTTAATTTAGGCTTGTGATGCTGAGACTTATTTTAGTTAACACCTTCACCCCAAAAGAAAGGAAGTTATCCGGGAGTGGCTGAATCAGATGGAGCCGAGCAGTAAGTACTTTCTTGCTAGGAAGCTGAGTCTAAGAACCATTGATGTGTTCGTTTATCATTCGTTTTTCATACTTTTGTTAGGATGCGAAGATAAAAGTGAGCCCTATGTGGTGGCCTACCTCACTTGGGATGTTGTATTGATGTTGAAAGAATGCCTAGACCATTGGAATGGCCTGTTATGGACTGTCCTGTCACATTAACATGTAATCTTTTGTATTTTAGCTATTGCCTTCAGTTACCAATGTACACCACCCCCGCCCTCCCCCTTCCTTTTTTTTCTCTTTTAATTAAATAGATACATTACACATTACTCGCATGAGCAAATCATATAATTATGGATATACTTCACAATTAGCAAGCACTAAGTTCTAAATCTTAGTCATGTCTTAATCTTCGACTTTTATAATATCCTACGTGAATAATTGAGTTGATGTTCTGTCTATTATGTACTTGTTACTGTCCCACAACTTGTGCAGTGCTACAGGTCAATCATGTATGTGAAACAGTGTTATACCCTCCCCCTTTCCCAAAATTAACCCGTGATACAAGCTTATATCATTGGTCGATATGATCATAATTTATTGTTTTTTTTTGGTTGGGTTCAAGGGTGGGGATCGTAATTTATTGTTAACCCTGTTTTTGAAAGTATGAGTAAATACATGGCATAATAATTCGTAGGTTTTATCTTGGCAATGCCAATGTGATTACCTATATAATTAGTGCAATTCTTATGGAGATAATTTAATAATTTGCTATGTACATAATAGAATTTTCCTGGATGTGAAGGAGGAGACCAATTTTAACCAATTACTCAAGGATATCAACCAGGAATGATTTGCTCAGGTGTTTCCCACTATTATTTGCTTCTGCCATGAAGCTTTTTCATACTGCTACTTGGCCTGCAGCCAAAATGGGAAATAATAGATAGGCTTGGGCATTTAATGAGATGAGATCGCGAACGTGCCTTACATTCAAAAGTCTAAACCATAGAATCTTTTCTTTTCTTACTCTTACTTGTGCTTTATGAAAGCTGCTTCATGCAGGGCCTTAGCTTAGTTAGGTCATGAACGTTTTGTGATGTTCTGCAAGACTGTTAAAAGGTAAAGGCTTATTGCATCATTACACAAGACTCGAGCTGGACGGCCTTTTCTTCACGGAAACTCATAATCAGAGGTATCTTGGAATTATGAGCTGTTTGGGGTCCCATCCTCCTGAATACTAGTTGTTAGGTGCTAAAAGGAACTTATAGATATGACTATAATAGTACGTCTCTTCTGAGTAAGCTATTTAGCTGTCAAGTTAGATGCAGAGCAATGATATGCAGTTCTGGGTGGTACTAATGAGCAATAGCGAATTAGCGATGGACTTGAGCCCAAAATTATGTATATATAATATATGCGAATATATGGAAGCCTTGGAACTTGGAAGCATAATTCCCATTATCATATCATGAACAATCGCTATGTTGATCATAACTATCTTCCAACATTAGAGAAATTTTCATGATTTAAGTTCAAAACAATCAAAACTTAACATGTGCATTCCAAGACTTGGCGAGAGGTGGAGAAAAGTGGGCTAACTATGAGGAATAAAACTCGCCGGGAATTTAGGATCAAATTCAGCATTTAGTATTTCTTAAGTTGTGTGCTATTAGGTTGCAAGTTCATTGGCACGTGAGGAGCTTTCTACTATGCACCTATAACTGGAAGGAGTATTCATACTCTATCAAAATAACTTATTATAACCGGTTGTATGTTATTTTTTTGTTAAAACCTTAATTCTTTAATTTTAAACTTTAACCCATTTTCAATTTTGCACTTCAGTCTATCTTAATTTTTTATTTGTTGCATGACCAAAAAATAATTTATTTAAATCACCGTTATATTTAATTCTTATTTTATATATATATTATTTATTTTTCATGAAATATAAATTTGATATTTATTTAATTTTTCTTCATATTTTTTTTATTTATAATTATAACTGTCAACATTATTTTAATTTTCAAACATTACACTAATTAAATTATTTTTTCTAATAATAATATTTTATAATTAACAAGACACATCATATATATATATGGGTAAGACTTTATTAGTTAAACTTTTTTTTTAAATATTTTAATGCATGGCGGGATTGACAGTCCTGCCATGGAATTTTAGTTTTTGTTATGCATATCATTAAACTTATTTATAGGCTATAATAAGATAACGTAGTGACATTAACATTTTAAAAAAAATATTATTGACATCTAAGAGCACGGTTTAAGACATACACGCTCTCAAAAAATTAAATTAAATTTTCATAAAATAAAAAAATAAATTTTTTTTAAAGAAATAAATTTTATTTTATTTTCATGAAAAATATTAAAAATAAAAATAAAAATAAAATATCATATTTTGTACATCTTTACACAGAAAACAAATTTTAATTTAATTTTTATGAAAAATAAAATAATATTTTAATGGAAGTAATAAAAAAATTTATGACAATAAAATTAACATATAAAAGTAAATAAAAATATTAAATTTCATGGTAGCATATTAAAATAATTTAAAAAATAACTCAATGACAATCTTAAAGTAAAATATTACAATTATGATGGTATATTAAAAAAAAGAAATTACATAATATATTACTAAATGTCATGCGATAATTTAAAAAAAATTAAATTTTTTTCATAAAATAACTAAAACAAATTTTTCATGTATTAATCAATATTTTTAAAATTATATATAAATATATATATATAGAGAGAGAGAGTCTTTAGATTTATATATATATATATATATAATTTAAAGCATGGCGGGACTGTTAGTCCCGCCAACGAATTTTTTTTTTAAATTTTTTTCTTAGTAAAAATCAATAGTTTATATATATATATATATATATATTCTTGCTTTGTTTATAAAATTAAAAAAAAATTATTAAAAATAGTGTAAATATTATTACAATAATTTTAATAAAAATATTAAAAATAATTTTAAATATTATTAATTGCATAGGAATTATATTCCAATAATAAAAATAATTATATATAATTTTAAATAAAATTAATTACATGTATGGACTACCAGTCCCATATCCTATTCCCAAATAAAATATAAAGAATTTTAATAAAAACGGTATTACTTTTAAATTAAAATAATTACATGGCCCAATTAATGTTAAAAAATTTATATAAAATAATTTTAAAATCAAATAATTGGCGGGACTGCGATCCGCCATCCTATTTACTTGACAGATATATATGAGAATTTATAAAAGAAATTGTTGAAATAAAAAAAATTATAAAGACAAAATAAATTTAATTTTCATGAAATAAATAAAACTAAAATAAAATTCAATAGCATGGCAGGACCAGCCATTCAGATGTTCATGATCATATAAAAAAAAGTAGAATATA
Source organism: Styphnolobium japonicum (assembly GCA_023212625.1). Classification (NCBI taxonomy): domain Eukaryota; kingdom Viridiplantae; phylum Streptophyta; class Magnoliopsida; order Fabales; family Fabaceae; genus Styphnolobium; species Styphnolobium japonicum. Next base: position 1,987,955 of record JALBWW010000007.1, on the reverse strand, counting down.
TTCACTTAAATATTTTTAATATAAAATTTATCTAAATTTAAATAGTTACTATGTAAGTTGTGAATACAATTATTTATTCATTTAAAAATATTTTATTTTCTTATTATGAAAAATGGAGTCGTGAAAAAGGGGAGAAAATAAAAAAGGAAAAAAAACAGGATAAGAAGGCTAAATATGAAAATAACAGTAGAGGGGTTTTTTTACAAATTATCAATAACCTTTTCAACCGGTTCTCTGAACAATTAACCACCGTTAGATTAATTTATTAATTTTATTAGTAATAATCTATGGTTGATATTGAATGAAGCATGGATGCTCTTCTTCTTCTTAGGTGTATATTAGACGTTACCGGCACGTGAAGATGATAACAGTTCTGTAATGAAGTTTTCTTTCTTTTGGGTCCAAATTTTGAATCAAAATCTACCATGCACCTTAAGGATATGGGTGCATTGATACTCCTTGAAATTTATTTATTATAACCATTTTTTATCATATTTCAAAAATGGCATCTCATATTCTGTTTTTTGTTGTTAAAGGCTTATTATGTCTGTTATTTTGCATTTTTTATTTATTTGAAAATTAAAATATTTTTTATTTCTTCATTAGATATTTTTTTTATAATTTACTCATGAAGGGAAATTTTGTTTTTTTTTTTTTTATGAAAATTAAATTTATTTTTTATTTCTTCATTCAATGATTTTTTTTTCTCATTACGAATTTAGGAATCCCCTCATGAAATTTTATTTTATGTTTATTTTAATGAAAATTAAATTAAATTTATTTATTCAATAAATGGTTTTTTATTTATTATTTTTTCTCATGACAGATTTAGGAACTCCGTCATCAAATTTTAATTGTTTTATGATTTTTTTAATTTCTTCATTAAATGATTTTTTTATTTTTTTTCATTATTTTCCTCATGAAATATTATTTTTTTTTCATTTTTTTTCTTTGCATGACCCTTTTTTTTTTTTATCATGCCAAGCTCGTGATGAAAATTTGTTTTATTTTTTTCATTATGGGTTTAGGGATCCAAAATAAATTTTTAATTTTTTTTATGAAAGTAAATTTATTTTTTTATGAAATGTTTTTTTCCTCATGACGTGGTTAGGATCCCTGTCATGGAAAAATATGTTTTATTATTGCTTGATTCATTGTAGCATATCCTGTTTGCTTGAGCTTGCTTTGCGTGAGTGGTGAACAAATTCAAATTTGTGGAGGTTGCGGAACACGAAAAGTTCTTCTTCGTAGTCGACCTCACCATCTTTTGTGGTTGACCTCACCATACTCATCCTTGCAACCTTACTACTCTTCTTTCCTCCATACCATATTCAACAGATGCGACAAAGAGAAGACACACCAGAAGCAAAGCAAAAAGCAATAACTTCAGAAAAAAAAAAAGGGAAAGAATCAGGAGATGACATAAAATTTGGCCTTCTTTTGCAAAGGAGTTGCATGCAATGTTGTAAAATTTATGTCTAACTATTAAAATACACCATGACCTCTCCAACAAGTCGTAAGTATATAATTCTCAACCGTTTGACGGATCGATGGCTCGTATTATTCATAATCAATGGCTCGTATTTAATAGTACATTCATGCACCGATTATGTTAAGGAGCATATAAGACGTCGCTCAAAGTCGATATTGTTAATGCTGGAACATAATAACTTGGATCGATTCTCAGGTGGTTGAGGTGATGATGATTTGATTAGAGAGAGAGATATTAGATTATAGTAGTATTAGTCACAGTGACATATATAGCACCAAAAAAAAAAAAGGCAATTGATTAGTAACAAAAATATAGGAAGGCAAACAATAAAATTACAAACATGTATTAAACGTGATCACTAACACATAAATTTTAGAAATAATATGCATTCATCTTCATTTTAAAAGTACAAAAGTAATAATAAAATAGTATTAAAACACTAATTCTAAGGAGGCACAGAAAAAATATGAGAAGAACATTAGTATTTAAAGTATTTTTCAATTGTCTTATAAATTTAATTAACATAAATCTTAAATTAAAGTTTAATCCTAAAAATATGAAAATGACTGTAACACATGTCTAATAAGTGATTTTATATAAGATCCAATACATAGATTAATAAGATTTATAAAAAATAAATATTTAATTATTCCTTTTTGTGCTAAATATTATCTCACTTTTGAAGATATCCCTACCCACAATTTTTTTTTCAAAATTGAAAGTCATACAGATTATAAATGAATTAAATAATTTGTCCACATATTTTAATTTAATTAAAGCTGGAGTTCAATATACTTTAGTTTAAATTTTTTTAATATATTTAATTTTCAATCCAACTCTTTTAACATCAATATTCAAAAATGATTTCGTAAAATATTATTATTAGAGTCATGTTTTTTTAATATATATTCTTGATTAGAAAATACATATAAAAAATCATAACGAATGAAATGCTTAACTTAAAAAAAAATGAATAGTAAATACACTAATGTAATGTTTTGGTTAGATTTCACAAACTTTACATTATAATTTTTTAGTGATTTTGTTCATTTTATGTAACATGTAAACAATATGTTATTTGTACTTCTAATTGTATATTGACACTTTCACTAATTATTTTTAATTTTAATTTCCTAATTTAAAATCAATTAAAAAATTTATATAAGTCAAGTCTTAATTAATTATATTTTTATTTGATTATTTATGTTTAATTGAGTGGCAATGAAATAACAAGTAAAAATAATTAGTGAATAGTATGAATAGATAATTAAGAGTGCCAATAACATTACCCTATATATATAAAAAATATTATTTAATAATTATATTCAATTTTCATAAGTAATTTATTAGAGCTTAAGAGTATTTCATCTTATTTAACATATGACCTATGCCATCATTTATTATTATTTCATACTCATGTGAAAATTCTTTTTATTATAGTCATGACAGATACATTCTAAATTGTGATTTTTTTATTTTTGCTTAATTTTTTATTATAAGAGAAAAAGAGAATTTTTTATAAAAAAATAAAAAATACACACTAATAATATTTAATATTTATTATATTATATATACATTAACCAATAGAATTTAATAATTATTAAGTTCAAATTTATAAAGCTTATTTTTTATAAACCGAACAACCATCAGGTTCTATACTAATATTCTATAATGCTCTTACTCAACATGGTTTTAAATGAAATCGCCAATATGAATTGAAATATCTATTTAATTGAAAGGTCAGAAATTCGTAGCGTAAAGACAGACAATCACTTAAAAGTGTCCTCAATCTATGGGTTATTTTCCTGCAAAGAAAGGCATTAATTAATCCTTAGTTACTAAACAGCAAATTAATCCGCATATTAGATAAAATAAAATGCACAAAAATTGAGTTTTTTTTAAGTAACTAATTGTATATGGATTTTTTAAAAGAAAATAATGTGATATTTGAAATTTTAAAATAAATTTTATTAAGCAAATATATATTTCTAAAAAAATTGTCAATAAAAAGATTTTTTTTTCATTATATTTGTTTTTCTCACAAAATTGCATGTTTAGTTGTAGCATTTGGGGCGGTTGTATGTATTAATGCATATCGTGTTCGTACAAACATGACTTTAACTTTTGTTAGTTGGTACATACAATTAAGTCATCTGGGTCAGTGTCACATACTAGTAAGCCTATTTATTAAGACAATTTTTTCTAACTTATATTTCACGAGCTTATATTATTGTTCATATTTATCATATTTTTTTAGGGATATATAATAATAGTATGTTTTTTTCATTTTTTACAATAATTATTAAAAGAATATTAGTTAAATTAAAAAACAAATTTAACAACATTTTATTATATTATTATTTTTAATATATGAAAAATTTAAGGAAAAAGGAGTATATTCCATTTTAAAATCAGAATATGCCATAAATTTCAATGATAAATTATAGTTATTATATTATGAAGAATGCAAATAATCAGTTATTATATTATTTATCTAACTCTATATTGAGCAGAATGTAAATAATCAGTTTGATTCGGCAGAATATATAATGATGCCGGATGCGGATAAAGCAGAGGACGAAAGATTATGGCCAAAGGGTAATTATCTTTTCTTTTTATTTACACAAAGGTGATAAAGGAATAGACTAAGATCGTCCAAAAATAAACTAATCATTTTTTTTATATTTAATATCTAGTTATCTTTTTTGCTTTTGTTTTTTTTTTTTTATATAAAAGTTACAAAGATTTTATGCTTAAATTAAGGGAATCCTGGGAATAGAAACTAGTTTTTAATTTTTTTTAATGTATATATATGTAAGGCAGCAGGGAAGTCAAAAATCGGAAAGATATCACTGATAAAAAAAATTGGAAAAATATTTATTAATGTGTTTAACGAGAAACTGATTTGACATTACATTTTAACTCAAAATTTCAAGCCATTAAGTATTCTCATTTGTATGTTCATTACTTGATTTATTCATTATCAATAACTTACACTAATAAACCTACAGCACATCTCAAAAATATAGACTTTACGAGTTTACCTTTCGTTAGTGAAGTCCAAGTTTTAGCCAATGCTCCATAACACGAGGCTTGGGACCAACACACAGAAGATCTTTAGCGAGAAATTATATTAATAAATTTAACGTTATATTTTAATTCAAAATTTTAAAATATTAAATTTATAGGTCTTCAACACTTAATTCATTTTTTATTAGTGTGAGATTTTTTCATTGACACTGACACTTAATTTTCAATAAATCCAACATTCTCACTTTCTTATAATTTGAAGAAGTTATTATGGTATTTTCATAAACATAATATTTAAGGTGAATTATTAATTATTAATTTAATAATAAATATTTAAAAATTTATTAAATATAAATAACAATTAATAAATATTTCACAATTTATTTTAAATACTACTGATATTATATACTTTAAAAATATAAGTAACAGAATAATGTTTGTAATTTGAAGTTTTATTCTGGTTCCAATTTCTTCCCCGCGAGCAACGTGTTGTATGATGGCTGGTGACTACCCATGCACACATTCTTTATTCATGACTTCATGTCAGGGTGCTCCTTCTCTGTTTCGTCCTGCATTTGCGGCATTTAATTTCTCAAGCACGCCCAGCAGTTTTCTTCAATTAATTTAGCTGTTCAAATTCCATCTTGTAATCATAAAATTAAAAATAATAATTAAAGGCAAAAAATGTACCAAACTAATATGGATGACATGAATCTGACGCCACACTCCACAAAAATAATGAAAAGAAAAAATATTCATTAAATTCCTGGCGCACATAAATATGCAAATTTCATAAGGTGTCCACTGACAGTAATGCTATAGATGTGGCAAGTATCTGTTGAAATATGTGTGGATGTATGCTGGCTTCAACAATGAGTAAGTGGCCTAAGTGCAAGATCACTACCTAGCAGCACATATATATTTCAACGTAACCCTTCAGTTCAAAGGCAGCAGGGCAAGATTGAAGGTATAGCAGCACTGTTTTTCTTATTTTGTCTCAAGTTTAGGACAGGTGGATTTCAGCTACTTGACTCAATGCCAAACCAACAGAGATTCATCATTTCCAGTTAAAATAATCCTGACCCACTTGTCACGTGTATCACATACGAAGACTGGAATCGGCATCATTCTTCAATTAACAATTGATACTTATAATTATCATGTGTCATAAATATAAAATTAGTCAAGTATTTTTTATTAACAATTTAAACTTTTAAAAAAATTAATTCATAACATGATATTAAAGTTTCGACCACTAAATAATCGAGAGTTCAATTTTTATTGCATGTAAATTTCATCACAAAATAGAATGAAACTGCAAATAAAGTAAATTTAATTCCTTTTTCAAATGCTAGACCACAGAAATGTAGTAAACTAGTAATCAATATTAACCTTGACCTTGAGTTTATTCCAAGGAATGCTCAATTGAAGCTGTCCTAGTTTCCTTGCTCTCTACTCCTTAAGCAAGACAGCTATATATACGTGAGACAGAAGATCACAGAAACATTGAAGTTCAAAACTTTCAACCATGTCATTGTTATGCTTAAAGGGGATGTCACATAAAGCCTTCAGATCAACTCTTCTCTTCCTATTTTTCTCTGTGGTGCTCTCTACTCCTCCAGAGGATCCCATCAAGTGCTCTTCGAAGAATACAAGCTGTACTATCACAAACTCCTATGGCATGTTCCCTGATAGAAGCATCTGTCAAGCGGCTGAAGTGTTGTACCCAACTACAGAGGAAGAGCTTGTGTCAATGGTTGCATCAGCAACTAGAAACAAAAGGAAGATGAAAGTTGCTACCCGTTTTTCCCACAGCATTCCTAAGCTGGTCTGCCCTGACGGCCAAGATGGGTTGCTGATAAGCACCAAATATCTCAACCAGGTATTGAAAATTGATGTGGAAGCTAGGATAATGACTGTTGAGAGTGGTGTGACATTGAAGCAGCTTATCAATGAGGCTGCCAAGGCCGGGCTGGCCTTGCCATATGCCCCATATTGGTGGGGCTTGACAATCGGTGGCCTTATGGGCACTGGTGCTCATGGAAGCTCATTGTGGGGGAATGGAAGTTCTGTTCATGATTATGTGGTGGAGCTTAAAATCGTTAGGCCTGCAGGTCCTGAAGATGGATATGCTAAGCTTCAGAGCCTAAATGAACAACATGTAGATCTCAATGCAGCCAAAGTATCACTCGGCGTGCTGGGAGTTATTTCACAGGTATGATCTCCTTTGGTACACTGTTGAACATCGAAATGCTCTTTGTTCCATAACTTTCATCTATTGTTTCTCTTCTACATGTCTGAATCCTCACGAGCTGGGTAAACTGTAATCAGTTTCCAGCAAAAATATGCTTGATCCAAACTCGTAATCCAAATTTTCTGAAGAAGGATGTGCTGAACATTCTTCAAAATGTAGCAAAAAAGGCTAGATTTTCACCCAAAACGTAAAGTAAAACAGAGGAGTCAACAGAGTAAAAGTTACTCGTCATTTACCATAATCTGCGTTCAACTACCCCTAGTGATAATGATGAATTATCATTGAAATACACTAATAACGACTAGTACCTACAATAAATAGACAAATCAATAACGTGTAGTACTAACCACTAGAAGACAATTGGTGATCTACTTTGGCTAATGGAGACAATTAGGCTAATACAATATTCTGAATCACTTTTTGTGCCTCTGATTCGCTTGTTCCATTAGGCAGCAAACAAATAAAATCTTGAAGTATATTTTAGTCTTACATATAGTAGACAAATGTCTGAGATCATACTATTTTAATTTGGCCACCCATCTCTTTTTGTCATGGTGTCAGCACATCAGCAAATTCCCAGAGTGCAACCAAAAGGTAACAAACAATAACAACACAATAGTACATCAATACATTGAAGTACAAACGGTGAACTGTAGTTCAATCCAATAGTACTTCATTTATGAGATTAATTCTCTTTCAAATTTAAATTCTAATTTCGACATTTGTTTGGTGGTAATATACCCGTAATTTCTAATTATTAGAAATGCTTTGAGTGGTTGGCACCTATCAATAAATATGTAAAATATCTTGATATTTTGGATCCATTGTTGAAAAGGGTCAAATCATGCTAATGTTTGATAGTACGAAATCTGTTATCTCTATATTCTTGAGTATTTTTATTTCGTATATTTTTAGTTTTTTAAATTGTCAAATCAAATATAAATTTTGAATATTGGAGTATTTAGTATAAAGTATTGACAACAAAGTAGGACACATAATGCAATGAGGGTGATTTGCACTTTTTATAAAGTAATGATACTTTCACAAAAAAAAATTTCACAAAATTTTTATAAAGGTTATACAAATCATTGGATCAAGTCAAAAAAAATTATAGTGAGACTTAAACTTGATCCAATGGCTTATATAGACTTTTATAAAGGTTTTGTGAAATTTTTTTTTTGTATAAGTATCATTTTTCCTTTTTTTATATTGAGTATCATTTTTATTCAAATTTCTAACCACTCTATTGTATCACCAATCTTACATTCAATATCAATTTGAAAAATAAAGAAAACGATAAAGCCAAGCCCATCGTTGCCACACCCACTAAACATGAACGGAAGTTTGCCCTATTCCACTACACTATGGTCTTGTATGATAAATAATTTATATAATTTTTATTAGAGTAGAGCTTATTTAATAAATTTTATTGTTATAAGTGTTATTTAAAATAAATTAAATAGTATTTTGATAAACACTTTGAGAATCATTTTTCATAAATTATTTAAAATAAATATTAAACATTTGAGAGATATGTTATGAATTGTATCAATTCTTTCAGATTAATTTTATCAACAATTATTATAAAAATAACTAGTACTTAAAGTATTTTTAACTTTTACAAAAACTTATTTTCATAAGCTTAAATCATAAACTTAAAATTTTAATTTATAAAAATAAATTTAAAACAATTTATAAGTATTTCATAAACTATTTTAATAAACTCATTTAAATTGAATAAAAAAATTTCGTAAGTACTTATTATAATAAATAAACCCTAATAAGTCGCATATAAACCTATTTACACTGGATCTATATTTATTTTAATGTGCTCTCCATTATGCTTCATTGCTTACTACCCTAACAGTACTGAAACCACACCGCCAGCAATTAAATTTCTGGCAAAGAATATAAAAAGACGAGGAAAAAAATTTAAGTGCAAGTAAAACATTCCCTATAATAAAGGCTGCATGGACAAAATACAATTATAGGGCTATCCAACAAATTATGGGTTCAAAAGCTTCGGCTTGGCACAATTGTGTAGGCACAAATACGAAAGATAAATTGAGAATTGCAATTTATTTTTTGAAAGGAAAAAGAATTGCACTTTGTTTCTGGCAAAACGGACACAGTTTATTGAGCTTATGACGATTTATACCCGTAAAAGTAAATAGCTTGTGATGATTGCTAATCAATTTTGTAAATTACCCTAAAACTAGATCTAGGACCCCTATTCAAGCATCCATAGTTTTTTTCCCCCTAAGTAAGCAAGCATCCAGAACCTATTTGACAAAATTGGCCAAAAAGAAAAGACCAATTTGACAAAGATTGAAAGAGTGTTTGGGATGTGAGATCAAATGGATAGTTTTTAACGAATATGAGTTTTCTATTTACTCATCAAAATCAATTACACTTTATTGGTTACTTCTACACTATTGCTTATTTTTTGTTTGATGTGATAACAATATGCTTATCAATTTGAAGGAACAAAAAATTATTTACACACATTTTTTCCAACATTTCTATTAGAGTAAATTTTATTTATTTTCTTTTCGGTTTCACAAAATGACACATCATTCCAACCTATAATCAAAATTATATTCCACTCCATTGACTTCTTTTGGCCAAATTTGTTAAAATGAGATGAAATATTCTGTTTAAATCCAATAACTAACCATGATTTGTTTTTAATAACTTTGCAACTTGTGCTAAGCTTGATGATAAAATTTAGATAATTTATCACTAATTATTGCTCATGACAAAGGGCAATAAATCTTGCTATATTCTCTTTGCACTATACTATCCAGTATCTAGTATCTAGTGACACTAAATACTTGATGTTAAGTAATGAATATTATTATATGTAGCACCTTTGGAAACTCATCACAACATGGCTTAAAAAATGTCGATTTGACTCAAAGTAACTAGTTACACCAATAGAATTAGCAAGGTTTGGCACGCAATCACATTCACTCATAATGCAAGGAGCCATCCACAATGACCACAACCTAGATGCTGTCTACATGCCACCAGTCATGAGCAATAATTGATGATAGATGATTTAGATTTTATTATTAGGTTTAGCATAAGTTACAAAGAAATCACAAGCAAATCATAAGTAGTTAAAGTTAAGCAAAATATTGTATCCCATTTTAATACACTCTGTGACTAAAAAATGGTCAATAAGAGTGGAGTGTAATTTTAACTATAAATTAAGATAAAGTGACATTTTATGAAAACTAGAGAAGGTTAGTGTAATTAACTCTTTCTATTAAGCTGAATTGTTTTTTTTAAGAATTGAACAATGTCACAAGCGTTGAAGGAAAAGTTAATTTTTTTATATCTTCCTTGACTTTATATATATATATATATATATAATATATATATATACAGGGGACATATCTAGTGAGAGGAGTGATTTATTATGAGAGTGAGAGGAGCAAATCTTGACCATTAGATCATCTATGTATAGTCAAGATTAAAACATAAAGTCATGTGACTTTTTTAAGTGGTCATGTGACCTTTAAGTAACATCTAATCTTGATCATTCATAAATGATTCAATGGTCAAGATTTACTCCTCTCACTCTCACAATAAACCACTCCTCTCATTAGATATGCTCCCTATATATATATATATATATATATATATATATATCTGAAGAGGGATCAATTTACACCGGTGTAAGATTTGATCACTCTTACACCACTCAATAACTTTTTTATTGGATAACTTTCTTACAAAACTCATTGTTAGATTGAAAGTTATTATCATGTAAATCATACATATAAAATTTCACATTAATTTAAAATTGTTTTGTAACTCATTGATATACATCAAAATTAACGTAATATAAATTATTGAAATATATGAAAATATGAACTATTTGATTATATTCTTATTGATATTCAATTTTTTAAAATTTGACACAAATAATCAACATGATAGATAATTATAATTTAACGGTTAGATTAATAAAAAGTATACTCAATAAAAAATTATTAAGTGGATTAAGTCTTTCGTGTAAGTTGATCTGTCCTTTATATATATATATATATATTAATATGACCGACAAAAAATTGTTGAATTATTTCATTTTGGTTGAGAAAGAAGAGTATGCAGGTAAAGATTTTTAGGTTTATACCGGTAAATGTAAAAGGCTTACATATGATGATTGCTTATCACTTTTTGTAGATTACTCTCAAACTAGAACCCCTCTTCAAGCGATCCATCACCTATTTGTCTAAAGATGATTCGGATTTGGGAGACCAAGTGGCTGCTTTTGGACATGAACATGAGTTTGCGGATATAACGTGGTACCCAAGTCAACACAAGGCTGTCTACCGTGTTGATGATCGTGCCCCCATGAATATATCGGGCAATGGTCGCTATGACTTCATCCCTTTCCGTCCCACCCCTTCACTTGAATTGGCACTCATAAGAACCACAGGTCTGCTTTGCTTTATTGAGTTGAAACTTGAAAACGACAATCTACATAGTATGCATTCATTTATTTATTTAAGTAACATTTGGTGCATGCATATAGTTAAAAAAATAAAAATAAAAATGAATTGTAATGTTGTTCACATTTTTTGTTTTTGGGTTCGGGTTGCAGAGGATGTTCAAGAATCCACCAGTGATGCTGAGGGGAAGTGCTTACTGGCAAAGACAACAACAAATACCCTTGTTACCACTGCTTATGGACTTACGAACAATGGTGCTCTGCATAAGTCAACATATAGTAGTAGATTTTTACACTAACAAATTGATGTGCGCGCGTGCATACACGCACAAATATGCTTAATTTCAATTTCATAAGCTAAATCATTTGTTTTATATTTGGTACTTGCAGGTATAATCTTTATTGGATACCCTGTAATTGGGCTTCAGAACCGCCTTCAGGCATCTGGGTCATGCCTGGATAGTCTTCAAGATGCAAAGATCACATCATGTCCCTGGGACTCCAGGGTGAAGGGAGAGTTCTTTCACCAAACCACATTTAGCGTTGGCTTGTCTGTTGTAAAATTTTTTATTGAAGATGTGCAAAAGCTAGTTAAATTGGAGCCAAAGGGATTGTGTGGCCTAGAGCTCTACAATGGAATTCTTATGCGCTATGTCAAGGCTTCAAGTGCCTACTTGGGGAAGCAAGAGGATGCTATAGACTTTGATATCACATATTACCGCAGCAAAGACCCACTGACTCCTAGGCTTTATGAAGACATTCTTGAAGAGGTTGAGCAGCTTGGGATTTTCAAATATGGAGGGCTACCTCATTGGGGAAAGAATAGGAACTTGGCATTTGAAGGAGTGATCAAGAAGTACAAAAACGTAGGGAAATTTTTGAAGGTTAAAGAGGAGTACGATTTACAAGGACTTTTTTCTAGTGAATGGACAGACCAAGTGCTTGGGCTAAAAGGAGGAGTGACAATACTGAAGGATGGGTGTGCATTAGAAGGTTTGTGCATATGCTCACAGGATAGCCATTGCAAACCAAGCAAAGGCTATTTTTGCAGACCAGGTAAAGTCTACAAGGAAGCGAGGGTTTGTACTCATTTGAGATCTAAATGAGTTTACCAAATTTTAAAGGAAGGCCATTTTGAGGCTGCATTAATTGATAACTTTATGAAAACTGATAATATTTATCGATATAATTTATATACTTCTTGATACATTGTTAATCTCTATTTTTCACTCATGTCAGTCACTTATTCTACATTTAAGCGACACCAGCTGTCTTCGTTAAAAGAAGAGATAATCTTTTTTCTTCTTCTATGTAATGCATTACAATTAAAAGAGGCATATCCAAGTGACTTCATAAATTAGATAGAATGTGCAATTCAACCTTTTTTTGGTACATATATTCGCAATGTTGTATACCAGTATCCTTATACCATTTGAGTATCGTTTTCGGAATGTCGAGTAATTATAATTATTAGTTCTTTTTATAATGGCGTTTCTTAATATTCGAATATTTGATATTATTATTTTAATAGATGTACATGTCAATATTAAATTTTGCAAAATTTACCCCCTTCCTTTAATTCGCAAACACAAACCGGCCGGCAAATAATTCTCTAGACTTAGGAATTATTTCTCTGTCTTTTTCCATAAACATTAAGCGACCTTTATGGAATATTTATATACGTTGTTATTTTCACGTCGCTTTTATAATGTAAAAGTCACACTTAATCACTGTATAAAAATTTGGTAATCTCTACAGGGTCCTGTCACTATAAAAAATGAGTGAGAGGAATAATTTTCTTTTTTATATATATTCACTAGGAAGTATAGATCAAATTACTTTAAACTATGCAAACGATACCAACATTGTATCACATCAGTGGTAGATATTTAGGCTCTTTAAACATGTAGTCAGCATGTGGTCAGAGGTTCGATTTCTAGCTCATGTGTATGAAAAAATATATGTTAAGAGATGTCAACTCTTTAAATGGATCACAGTACTTTGAGAGATTAGTCCCTGCAATATTATTAGTACATGGAGAGATTAATCCTCACAATATTATTCTGTTCCAGCAAGTGCTCAAATCCTATATTTTCTTCATGTAGTATTCTGTTCTCCTCCAGAAGATCCTATCAGGTGGGACATAGAAACCGCACTATCACAAACTCCTAGGCATCTTCCCTGATCGAAGCCTATGTCAAGCATATGAGGCATTGTATCCACATCCAACCACAGAGGAAGAGCTCATTTCAATGGTTGCATCAGCAACAAGGAACAAAAGAAGAATAAAAGTTGCTACGCGCTTCTCCCACAGAGTCCCTAAACTGGTCTTCCCTGATGGCCCACATGGGTCGCTAATAATCACCAAATATATATCTCAACCGCGCGCATAATGAAAGTCGATGTTGAAGCGAGGACCATGACGGTGAAGAGTGGTGTGACATTGAAGCAGTTGATCAATGAAGCTGCCACAGCAGGGCTCGCTTTGCCGCATGTGCACATTATTGGTGGGGAGTAACCATCGGTGGCCTGATGGCCACAGGTGCACACGGAAGCTCCCTATGGGGGAAGGGAGGTGCGGTTCATGAATATGTGGTGGGGCTGCTAAAGGTTAGCCTATCAGAACCTGAAGATGGGTATGTTAAGGTCCGTGGTCTTGATGATAAGGATGAAGATCTCATGCAGCCAAAGTTTCACTTGGGGTCCTTCGAGTTATTTCACAGGTATAGCTAATAGCCTAATAGTATAGTCTTTGAGGATTTGTCCCTCATCATATCCATACCAATTAATGCTGCATAAATTAGAATTATATAGTTCAACTTTTAATGGAAATTGTTTTTGTTTGAGGGGTGGAAAGTGTTTATATTTTGCTTGAACTTTGATTTTCATAGTTGTAGGATGTATTTTAAACCTCGGTTGGAACGTGAATTGTTCCTTTATCCGATTATAGTTCATGGTCATAACTGGATTTATGGTTCGATCGAGCTGAGCCAGTCAAAACAGGATAAAACCTGTAAACTAGTCGGTTTTATGTTAACTGATCATTTTTTTTTAATAATTTTTTTTAACCTCCAAATCAATTGACTACTCAACTAAGAGTGATATAAAACTTGAGAATTAAGACCCAAAAACCTTATTATGTATTTTATTATTGGTAATGTGTATTATGAGTAATGTGTGTGTATATATATATAATACACAATTATGATATTATCCGGTTCAACTAGACGATTGAATCAATTAAACTAGTTGAACCTAAACTGGAAGCTTTTTCAATTTACTATTTAATTTGATTTTAACAATATTATTTTAATCAATAAAGTGATTATAATAATCGGATATTAATATGTAGATTTTTAAATGTGTATAAGTTATTATTCAGTGACTTTTACTTTAATAGCTAAATTTAAGTTCCTACTTCAATTTTTTTTTAATCAAGATTCTCTCATGATACTTACTAACATGAGAATGTCATGTTAAAAAGAGGAAGATACATAAAAATGAGAGGATTATGATAAGACCACTAGTATTTGTACAAATTTTATTAATTTATTTTTTTCTTTCTCTCTCTAATCTCTCATGTTAGTGAGTAACATACATGAGAGGATCTTGATTTTTTTTTTTTATAAAAAAAAAACTTATTCAACCAAACTTACTCTTAAAAATGCATTATCATGCCATTCAAAGAAATTGATCAAATCAAAATATCTAATAAATTTGTTTTCTTTTTACAAATAAGGTTTATGACTTAGTTAGGAAATGATAAGTTAAATATAAATATAATAGTCTAATTGTGATTCGATTTCAGATCAAGCAGTCCTCAAAACTTGTTACGAATCTTAAAGTTGTGCGTTTTAAACATATCTTAAAATGCCCTAATATAGAGTAATATAGTAACTCCCAACTTAAATTATAGAAAATTAATTTGGACACAAATGGTCTTTATTATTTTGGAAGTTAATTAGTGGAGAAACAAGCCTGTTTTTATTTCTGCTTTTTTGTCCTTTTTATTTTGAATGTGGACAAATGAACAGAAGGTATCTTGTTTGGGGTGGAACCTACCATGGAGGGCATCTCCGATTTTGATTTTTGCAAAGCATCTCCAAATTTTAGGATAATGCTATTAATAAAAATTTAATAACAAAAAATAATAAATATGTATAATTATTGAATCTTATATAAATTTATGTTGAAAAAATTTAATATGACATTATACAAATTTTAAAAAAAATCTAATAGTTTATAAATAGATGTAAATCATTTACATAGTATGTAGAATTATCCAAAGTTTTAACAATTAAAAATATTTAGTAACCAAAAAAATACGCCCCTTTCAATTTTTTTGGTCATATATGTCCTCACAAGTTTGCAAGTCTTAAATAAGTTCAAAATTATTCGTTTAACATTAAATAAAAATAAGTTTTTCTAATAGTCGATTATATTTTCAGGATACGAGTACTCCCAATAATTTGTGGTTAATTCAAAAAGTAAATGGAATGATTGGGAATTATATTTAAATAATTGAAGATAGTCACTAATACAAAACAAATAAAATTGAAAGTGAAAAACAAGCCATGATTCATGAATATCCCTCACTTTCATTTTTTGTTTTCTTGTTTTGGTGCCTAGCAGGGGCTAATAGGCAATAGCCCAAACACAAGAACCATATATGTATCTATTAACAGAAGTCTCCAAAGTCCAAACATCTTGTGGAGCAGCTAATAGCCCAAAAGTACAGGAAATTTTTTTTTTTGAGAGAATGAATCATTAATTCAGTTTAGGTAAAAGGTATTTTATTTTTGTTTGGTCATTAAATTAATTAAATATTAATTTAATTTAATCAATAATTTATTTTTATTTTAATACTTGATATATAATTAACTGTAAATAAATTATTAATTAATTTAATTTAATATTTAATTAATTTAATCTACGAACCAAAATAAACTTTTTTACAGACCACACTGAATTGTTATTCTCCTACTTTTTTATGGTCGAATTATACTGGATGGTAATTTTATTTTATTTTTAGCTAAGAAAATTCTTTCCTTTTCTGTTAGATGTATTGCTTTTTTATTTCATGGAAAAACTAGTAGAGATAGAAGTTATAAATAAACATAAATAAATTGACACTGTTACTCAAAATTAAAGTTATAAAGCATGGATTGCAAAGTAGCTCCGCTAAGTCTGGGCTGCTCTAAATGGTGTTAAAAGTTAAAAACACAGAAACAATTGGAGATTGCCCACTCTCTTCTTGTACTCCTATTTACTAGGCATTACCTTAACGAAACATTCTTGAGTCTAACCTCATCTAAGAAGTGGAATAAATGTGGACACTTGAGGCCCATCATATCCCTAAGAAAATTATGTACTTTCACATTCTAAATGATAGAGTTTAAGCTAAGTATAGAGAAGGAACACAGTTTAGGGGTGAAACCATCTAGGTAACCCAGAAGGTCATCTCCAATGAGAATTTGAGAAGGGAAATGCATTGGGCTCGCCAGGCTGTATGGTTGGCACAAGTGAGTTTGAGAGGCATCTAGCCCCTGTTCGGATTAATGGCAATCATTGAATCAAATGTTTCTTGACTGCAGCATCCAAAGAGGGCGAGGTTGAGGTTGAAACAGGGAAGGTAGTGCCGATAATAGGTGGTTCTGGATGAACCGTAGGCCATTGGAGAATCGAGCTCGGTGGAGCCAAAAACCTCTGATATATAGTGTTTAAGGCTAGAAACAGTACAGAGAAGGAACACGGGGTTTGGCAGAATTGCTTTATTTTAATTATTGGTGTTGCATAGCCACTATGATACAGAATATTTACAACAGAAAGCTAGTGTTCAAAGACTACAACTAAATGGATAAAGCTAAGTTGAATATGACTTGGTGGTGGGAGTTGAACGTTTGTGTAGGATCTTTATCCTTAATATGCATTCATGGGGGATTGTCACTAAATATGTAAGCATTGTTCAATCCTTGCATGCATTTTGGTTGACTGAAAGCAGGATGCAGATGAAGTTTTATAGTGATGATTGCCAATCACTTTTGCTGCAGGTTACTCTGGAATTAGAATCCATGTTCAAGCGATCTATTACCTATTTGACCAAAGATGATTCTGATTCGGGAGATAAACTGCTTAGTTTTGGACAAAAGCACGAGTTTGCTGATATAACGTGGCAACCTACTCAACATAAAGGCTATCTATCAAATCGATGACCGTATCCCCATCAATACATCTGGCGAATGTGCTACATCATGAGAAATTGTACAATTAGCTGGAAAGAGGAGGAAATAAGGACATGGTAGTATTCTGCATTTGAATTCAGGATCTCTTGCTTTGATGCCATTGTGAACTACAAATTGTATCTCTTCTTAAAACGTAATTTTGCATGTAGAATAAAATAGTAAAATTTTAAATAAACAACTAAGAACCGTAATTTAAATCAGTCTCCTTTTTTCATAAATTTTGTTTTGATTAAAATATAATTTTGGTCCTTATAGTTTACACTCATTTTCAATTTAATTTTTATATTATTTTTTATTTATAAATCAATCTTTATACTTACAATCATTAGCAAAATAGTTCATGTTGTTAGTCTCGGTTATGACACTGCCAATTTATGATATAACGTGAAAAACATATGCTAAGGTGGCATTGTTTTCGTTCATATCATCGTTCTTGACATTAGTATAAGGACTAAATTAAAAATAAAATAAAACTATATGAACTAAATTAAAAGTAAAATAAAATTATAAAAACTAAATTAAAAATAAGATAAAATTATAAGGATCAAATGTATAATATTTTTCTTTCTTATTCTGTATAATGTGTAACTTTATATTTAGCAAGCATTATGTTCCTAAATATAATCCTACCATTATAATTTTTCATGTTGGCATACAAGCTTCTAAAGAGAGAAACCTACCCTATCCTACCAACAAGCAAATATCTTTCTTAATAACTAATAGTATTTTTTTTGTTATATGTAATAGTATTATCAAGTTAACTTTCGCTTCAACCGTGACTTAGTCCCAATTGGATGATCTTAAAGGCACATCTCTCACATTGACATGTGCATTTAAGAGAATTAATTGGTCTAATATTCGAATTCAAGTAGTTAAGGTAAGAAGCACTCATTGTTATACCTTAACTATTAGGTCAACCACATTAGGTTAAAACTAGTAGTAATTACATAAATATAAAAAATTAAAAATTAAACTAAATAATAAGAACATAAGAACACTGAATAAAAAGATAAAAATACAGGGGGAAATGACAAGTTTTTGTCACTTATTCATTTTTTAATCTTTAAGAATATATAATAACTTTAATCATCCTTGAAGTTCTACTCTCATGGTATATATAGACAGTAACTATATATTTGGTTTCTATAATTTTCTATTATTTTTAATTTAGTCCCTATACTAATATCAAGGACAATGTCACCTTAGCCTCTATTTTTCACATTAGACATAAAACTAACATCGGCATAACTTGGTCTAACTATAAGGAATATTTTACTAACGATTATAAGTACGATGATTGATTTATAAAAAGAAATAATATAAATACCAAATTAAAAATAAGTATTAATTATAAGAAGCAGAAATATATTTTAACCATTTTTTTTCCATACACAGCTACAGCACTCATCTCATTATATATGTCTTTTTCTGAACGAGTGATGCTGATGGGAAGTGCTCTGTTGCATACTTCCTCACTACACAGTACAGACTAACAATGGTACTGTTTCCTTCTTACGCACCGTAACAAACATTTTACGAGGGCTTTTTGGCGCTTTTACTCTTAATTTTAAAATTAATTATTAAAATATTTTACTTTTTAAACTAATTATTTATGTTGTTTTATCAATGTTTTAAGAATCGAACCAGAGATTGAACTGGTAAAACTTTCGGGTCATAGTTCGATTGGTTTAACCGGTCGGACCGGTGGTCGAACCGGATGACGTAATAATTATAATTATAATTATATACATAATTATTTATATACATATAAATAAATCTAATAACATAAATAATAAAAATTGACTACATATGATAATATTTATTATTGTATTCAATTAAAATGGTCTTATTTTGAGAGTAATAGAGATTTAAGGGAAAAAATTAGGATTTAATCCTTATTTAAAAAAATTATTATTATTTTTTCTTTTTAAAATACTCATAACTTTGAAAATAATTATTTTTTTTATTGAAAATCAGTTGGTTCAACTTCATTATTTCATTTTTCATCGTATAGATCTTAAAAAATTATGTGAAATCGACATAAAATGCATCCAAATCGGATGAACGAGTACAAAGTTATGACTTTTGGGATATAGATGTGAAAAAAATCTTTAAAAAATAATTTAAAAATATGAAAAAGTAATAAAAAATTCAAAAAAAGTAAAAAAAAAAAAAAGAACCGGCCAGTTTTCAAAAACCTGGTCCGGTTCATCCGAGTTGCCGGTTCAACCCAATTCTTCCCGGTTCAATCTGGTTCTTTCCGGTTCAACAACTAAAACGATTTTTTGGATGGACCGGACTAGCCAGGCACCCGGGTCACGGTCGGACCGGCCGGTCTAGTCTGATTTTTAAAGCCATGGTTTTTATTATGCTGAAATTTTTTATTTTTTTTTCACGTGAGTCATGTTAACACAGTTGGCGTGATCTACTTGTATCACGTCAATCGTTTTAAAATGATATATTTATATTACGCTAATTAATAACTGTATTGGAATGACTTACGTGACAATAAATTTTTTTTAAAATGACAAAAATGACAACATATAAATAATTAATTTAAAAAACAAGATATTTTAATAATTAATTTTAAAACTAGGAATAAAAGGGCCTTTTACGAAAGCTGGTAGTTCCAAAATAAAAATAACAAACTAAGTAGTTTTAAGTAGGTACAACAACCTTCGCTGGGTACCCAGTAATTGGATATAACAACCACTTGCAAACATCGGGGGCATGCCTGGATGAGTCAGGATGACAATGAGGATATTACAGAGGTCACAGCATGTTTTTGGGACTCAAGGGTCAAGGGACCCTTCTTTCACCTAACAGCATTCAACATACACTTAGTAAAGAATTTCATTGAAGATGGGATTCTCATGCGATATGTCAAGGCTTCCGGTGCCTACCTGGGAAAAACAGAGGCCTATAGATTTTGATATCACATACTACCGCAATAAAGACACAATGACTCCTAGGCTTAATGAAGACTTTTTTTAAGAAATAGAACTGCTTAGATTGTTTAAATATCGAGGGTTACCCCATTGGGCAAAGAACAGGAACTTAGCATTTGAAGGAGCAATAAACAAGTACAAAAATAACGCAAGGAAGTTTTTGAAGGTTAAAGAGGAGCATGATCCACTTGGGCTTTTCTCTAGCGAGCGGACAGACCAAGTGCTTGGACTAGAAGAAGGGGTCATGACAATACTAAAGGATTGGCATGCCTTGGAAGAAGGGTTGTGTATATGCTCACAAGACAGTCGCTGTGCACCAAGCAAGGGCTACTTTTGCAGACCGGGCAGAATTTATAAGGAAGCAAGGGTTTGTACTCGTGAAGTTAAGAAAACGAAATCGACAACTGATTTGAAGGATGAGTTGCGATGAAATTTGAAAGGGCCTGTTTCTTGAGATGAATATGATTGTTTTTAATGTTGATAATTTGTTATGTGATAGTTTATTTCTGTTTCAATAATAAAAGTTGTGCATTCAATACACGCTATTGATTGAAACTACACTTCACGAATTTGGGTTGTGATTGTTAGCCCGAGATGATTATTATAAACTATTTCATATAACTAGTTAACTAGTTTTGAATTGCTTTAAATTATTAACCCATGATATAATACACTTGCTCAAATATTAAAAAGAGGCCATTTTTGGTAGATAAAGAGAATCTAAGAATTCGTGAAGTGAAAGGAGAGAGCTCAAGAAGCTTCACTGCTTCAGAATTACAATATTTCAGAAGCTCCATTAAGCTCAAGAGAAAATAGCTCGTCAGAGGAGATAAGCATGGTAAATATGACAAGTCAAAGTTTTTAAGACATTCTTGGAAGCAGGAGATAAGTTAGCTCAAGAGGCATATGAAGCAGCTCAAGTCGTTGAATCCTAACAACATCATACTACTCTGCAATGGTTAGAAATGGCCAATTTTAAAAAAGATCAGCTAGTACATGGATGATAATAGATTAATAGTCATAAAAATTCTACATATAAATAATTGCGACCTGCCTAATGGAATATTCAGAGAATTGTACACATTTATCCATTCATTGAAAATTATTCTTGTAAGTATGAGCTAAACTAATAGGAGAATATTCTATTGTATCATTGATTTCGATTGAGAAA
Source organism: Styphnolobium japonicum (assembly GCA_023212625.1). Classification (NCBI taxonomy): domain Eukaryota; kingdom Viridiplantae; phylum Streptophyta; class Magnoliopsida; order Fabales; family Fabaceae; genus Styphnolobium; species Styphnolobium japonicum. Next base: position 1,966,356 of record JALBWW010000007.1, on the reverse strand, counting down.
ATAAGAGTTTTTACTATAAAAAAAATACTCTGTAATTGAGAGTTTTATATATATATATATATATATATATATATATATATGAGGAAGGATAAATTTACATCAGTATAAGACTTAATTACTCTTTTATCATTTAATAATTTTTTATTATATAATTTTCTTACAAAATTCACCGTTAATTAAAATTTTTTTCATGTAAATCTTATTTATAAATTTTCATATTAATTTGAGATTGTTTTATAACTCATTGATATGCATCAAAATTAACTTAATATAAATTATTAAAAAATATAAAAATATAAATTATTTAATTATATTCTTATTGATATTTTTTTTTCAATTTTGACATAAATTATTAACATGATGAATAATTATAATTTAACGATTAAATCAATATAAAATATACTTAATAAAAAATTATTAAGTGATGTAAGTAACTTAAGCCTTATATGGATATAAGTTAATCCCTTTATATATATATATATATATATTGATATATAATTTACTACTTTGTGTATATATATATATATATATATATATATATATATATATATATAATTTACTACTTTGGATAGCCTTTTAAGGCTTGAGTGGTCTAACTGATGTCCTAAGATCGTGGATCAAATAATACTCTTAGTTGAAATTCTAGTGGGTCACTAAGAACTGAACTTAAGCTTCGTTTGTTTTAAATAATACCAACCTACTGATTTCATCTTCTTCATTGGTTTGTAAATTATTTTTTTTAAAACATGGTTTGAAAATTTCATTTTAGACTAAATATTGAGTTTTTTTAATCGACAAAAAATATTGATTTTTTTGGGAGATAAAAAAAAAAAAAGAAACACACAAAAAAAAAAGCTTAGGACAATTAGGTTTGAAACGTGGCAACGTTGTACTTGAGTGCCCTATCTCACTCGCTCGCTTGGTACTCGGTCTCTCTCGATCAGGGGCTTCGAAAGGAGGCACTTCCCTTTGGTTTCTCCGGATAAATAAACACCAACCCTTGTGCTCTCTCTCTCTCTTTCTCTTTCTCTCTCTACAAGGGACTTACAGAACCCACCAAAGAAGCAAATCTCAAAATCCCCCATTTATGGTACTGGTATGCAAAGTCACTTCCTTTTCTCTATTCTCCATAAATATGCCTCCTTTTCTTTCGTTTCTTCGGGGTGCTGGGAGGGGGAGCTCTCAAATTATGCCCCAGCTGTTGTACCCTTGTTATTTGGGTTCACTTCTAACCATTCTCATATCTGAAATTGACCCCATATAGCAAAAAGGATCTATCTTTTTGGTATGTTACTTTTTACCGGTTCTTCTTCTCTATTGCATTCAACTCTCCTGTTTCTCTGGTTTTTCTTAATATGTTTCTTCATATAGTTTTTGTTTTTTTAAATTTAATTTTGCTTCTTGTTTTTCTTCTGCCATTGAGATGCACGGGTTTAATTGAAACTTTTGAGGTTTTTTTTTTTCTTTCTATATGGTAGATTTGCATGTCATTTTTTAGTTTTAATATTTGAATATTTAATTGGATTTGTTGAGCATTTGATAAGTATGAAGTTCTTTTTTTTCATTTCTCTTTTACCCCCCCCCCCCACACTTAAGCTGCCCGTTTGCATACTGTTTTGGCCTAACTTTCCTTCTTTCCTGTTTTATTCCAATAGTTTTACTATGGTTCTTGATATTTTGCAAATTCAGAGGGGAAAAACGAACTGGAAAATTGGGTGTGACATTAACTGAGTTTGTGTATTACCTTAGGGTCCCAATTCAGTTATCCCTTGGCCAAATGGGGCATTTAGAGAAGTTATTCGGTTGTCTTTAGAAGCATATCTGGCTGTAGCCTCCATGTCTGAATGCCAATATGCATCTCACCTTAAACCCTGTGAAGTATATTTTAGTCAAAAAGAAATTATCTTAAAATCCTCTAACTGTCCATGTGTCTCTGTGTGTCAACCATGCAGCCACCTAGGTTCCATTCAGTTTCTGTGATTATTGTGTGAACCTGCAGGTGTTAGTGACAAAGTCCTGAGTCAATCATGTCGGAAGGTGCAGAAATTGATGAGCGTGTGGACTTTGATGAGGAAAATTACATGGAAGAGATGGATGATGATGTTGAAGAACAAATAGATGATGATGGAGTAGATGGACGTGGTGATGAAAATGATGAAGGGATTGTTGAAGAACGTGAATATGAAGACTCAGCAGCAGAGGCGGGAGGGAAAGACCAATTGCCTGAAGCAGATGGAAGTGGCATTGCTACTGAACCTGTAGAAGATGAGAAAAAACCATCTTTCATTGATGAAGAAGAGAAACAGAAGCATGATGAACTTCTTGCCCTTCCTCCTCATGGTTCTGAAATCTTTATTGGTGGACTTCCTCGGGGTGCATGTGAAGATGATTTGAGGGAATTGTGTGAGCCGATGGGTGATATTCTTGAGGTCAAACCTGTTATGTATTGCATTTATGATATTGAAGACTTTGCCTTTTGTCAGGTGGGAGGGAAAAGTTGAGACCATCTAGTAAGAAGTTGATTTGTTGTTACTTTTCAGGTGCGATTAATGAAAGACAGGGACACTGGAGAAGGCAAGGGTTATGCTTTTGTGGCTTTTAAAACAAAAGAGGTTGCACAAAAGGCCATTGAAGAGTTACACAACAAGGAATTTAAGGTATTCACGGTGTTTTCTGAAAATCCTTTTGTCCATGACAACAGTAACATTTTCAGAGCAGTTTTCTGCCATGTATCTTCAGTTGGTGATTAGTTTTAATTAATTTCAATGTTTTTCATGATGTCAGGGTAAAACTTTAAGGTGTTCACTATCTGAGACTAAACAAAGATTGTTCATTGGTAATGTTCCAAAAAATTGGACTGAGGATGAATTTAGGAAAGTCATTGAGGGTGTTGGTCCCGGAGTTGAAAACATCGAGCTCATAAAGGTGCAGTCTTAAACTAATCTGTGCTACTAGCTTATGCTGAAATGTTGTAAGGCCCACTTTTTTAGTGCCATTCCATTTTGTTTATTACAGGACCCTCAAAATTCAAGCAGGAATCGTGGGTTTGCTTTCGTTTTGTATTACAACAATGCATGTGCTGATTATTCACGGCAAAAAATGTCAAGTTCGAGTTTTAAGCTGGATGGTAATACCCCAACTGTCACATGGGCAGATCCAAAGAATTCATATGATCATTCTGCTTCTTCACAGGTAATTTCCTGGATGAAGGTGGAATGTACATGTTAAAAAGTGGTTTGTTTGTTTTTTTTTTTTTCCTAATGGAATTAAATGTTTGATTGAATATTTATAGCTGATGACCCTTCCCCCCCCCCCCCTCTCACAACCCACCCACTTTCTTTCTTCTTCTCTTTTTATGTAATTGGAGGATGTCCTGTTACAACCTAAGCACATGAGGAAAGCCCATCCTAAAAGACTAGCTCATTGGGAGGGAGAGCCTCATGACTTAATACCATATTGAGTGTCTTTGTTTACTCAATGTGGGACATAACATTGCTTACCCCTTCGAAAGTCGGCGTCCATGACAGCCCACTATGGCTGCCTTCTTAGATCGCTCCTTTCTACATCGCTGCTTACGTGTTTGCCAACTCTCAATGAAAGCACCAATTGTTACGATTCAAGTCCATGATGAGAGCCCATCCTAAAAGACTAGCCTATTAGGAATGAGAGCCTTATGCCTTAAGTACCACATTGAGCCTCCTTGTTTACTCAATGTGGGACATAGCATTTCCTGTCATCTATATATTCTCCTTTGTCTTCTAGTAATAAAATTAATCTATAAAAAAATCTGTAAATAAACAGAACTGCCTTTTACTCTAGACAGGACCAAGATGCTTCCCCCACGGATGTCAAACAGAAGTACATCTATGGAGAATATATTTCAGTATAATTCTCTGCATGTTTTATATGAACAGAGTCCTGATTCAACCATAATGAACTAATCGTAAAGCTGCTTTTACAGCAATGATAGAGATATCAAATTATGTATTTGTTGTTTTTAAAGCTGTTTGCACCATATTCAGTCATGGTTAACTAGTGTTTCTGCTAATAGTTAATTGATGTTTTGCGTACAAACTGTTTTTTGGGCATTCTCAGGTTAAAGCTCTTTATGTGAAAAACATACCCGAGAATACTACTACTGAACAACTGAAAGAATTATTCCGTCGTCATGGAGAAATAACAAAAGTGGTTATGCCACCTGGCAAAGCTGGAGGGAAGCGTGATTTTGGTTTCATTCATTATGCAGAGAGGTCAAGTGCGTTAAAGGCTATAAAAGATACAGAGAAATATGAAATTGATGGTACTTCTTCCACACAATATTAAGTTATAAACTGGTGTTGTCCCTGCAAGCCTGTCTTCTGTTTTTCTTTCTACGTAAAAGTGAGATTCTATTAAAAAAGTAACAAGGGGGTGAAACCAACTTATCTATACATAATTTTGTCTAGAGGAAAATAATCTTAAATGTCTCATTGGCCTTATCTGTCAAACATGTTCCTCTTTGAATATATTCATGATGTTTACATAAATGTGTAATGTATATGAACTGCAGGCCAAGTGCTTGAGGTTGTTCTTGCCAAGCCTCAAGCCGAGAAAAAATCCGATGGAGGTTATGCCTACAATCCTGGACTTCATCCAAATCATCTTCCGCATCCTGGGTTTGGTGGTGGTGGCATTTCTGGAAATCTTTATGGCTCTTTAGGGGGTGGATATGGTGTTGCTACTGGTTTTCAGCAGGTATTGAGTGACTTACAACGGATATTTACAATTGATGTGTTTGCTGCTTGATTTATTCTTTGTTCTAATATGTTTGCACTTTGCATCTTGTGGATTCTCATGTACGCATGAACAGCCAATGATATATGGTAGGGGTCCAATGCCGGCAGGAATGCAGATGGTTCCAATGGTATTACCAGATGGTCGAATTGGCTATGTCCTGTAAGTTGTTACAACAAATCATAGACGTGGTTTCATTTCCTTATATGGTCTCTTCATTTTTACAATGGGACATTCTGCAGTCAACAGCCTGGTGTACAGATGCCAGCTCCCCGACCGCGGAGAATTGATCGGAGCAATGGTCCAAGTGGTCAGCCAGGACGAGCAGGAGGTAGTGGCAATGAGGCGGGAAATCATAGTAGAAGGTATCGACCCTATTAGTGGTAACAGGCAGCTAGATGTGATGCTGCCCATGCCACCTGACTGTTTTGTTGGCGGGCAGGAGGGGTTTGGGGACCAGAGACATGTAATTTATTTGCTGGGTACATTGAAAGAAAATCCCCTCTCCATTCCTACCCCATACAAAGGGAAGAAATAAAAAAAAGGAAAAAGAATATAAAGAGAACGTCAAATTAGAATTAGGACCATTGACATTCTATGAGTTAATGCTGGTGTTTATTGCAGTTGGATGAGTCACAGCTGAGCAATTGCCCATCATTTCTGCTTGTAATGCTTCTTGGCATTTTTTTTTATTGACAACCAGTAGAAACTGTTGGTTTGGTTTCAGAAACTTTATAATGGTTTTGTTTACTCATTCTTCAGGTTCTACTCAATTGCTCTTATCTGTTCGCGGCAGCTCTAAAGCATCTTGCGAGCTTATAGAGCAGTGCTAGTGCCACTTTATTGCACTCAAAACACAACTCTACTTGCCATTGATATGTGAAGCAATAATTAATGTAACAAAATAAGAGTTTAACTTCTTGTGGCCACAGCTGTGGCACTAACTCTTGTCTAGATAGGAATCCGTTGCATTGATAGGAAATCTAAAGCTAATTTAGTTTAGGATTGTCAATGATTTTGCAGTTTTGATTTTTTGAGGCCGGGGTCATACATCCCATAAACTAAATAGAGAGAGAGGGAGATTATCTTGCCATTACAATCAATACAAGTGTCTAGAAGATATCTTACATATCGTACTTGTGAGTACGAGTACACATTATAATCCATTAAAACAAAAAAAGGCTAATGGATAAGGCAGAAATCAATAAACAGGAGCACCGAAAATAAAAAGTACTTCTAGCCTAGTTTGAGCGTTTCATTTCTTTTTCTTTTGTTTTTTGTTAGATGTTGAGTATCTTCATGAATTTAGTATTTAGTATTTAGTATTTAGAATGAATTATTAATTATTAATTTTATAATAAATATTTAAAATTTTATTAAATATAAATAATAATTAATAAATATTTAATAATTCATTATAAATACTAATATTTTTAAAAAAGATGATGACAACATTAATCCTCATTTTTTCTAAGATAAGATTTTTATTTTATTTTAAGGATAATATATCTTTCTAAAGAAAATATATTTTTAGTAATTTTTTTTATCAAAACAAGGTATTTTCTATGTAATTTACGGAGAAGCCGGATAAGATCCTAAATGGTGGCAAAGTTTTACCTCACGAGTTTTAACGCTGTTGCATTTCAGGGCTCGAATTCGATTCCGAAATCACTGGTTTTAGCTGGGAGAGACATGTATAATTTCACTCAAGCGCCCGTGGGTAAATATATTTTTAGTATAATATAATATGTTGTATTATTTTTTTTGATAATCTCTAATTTCTTTTAAAAAATAAAAGAGTAATTAGAAAAAGCTGACCTTCAAAATAAGATATATTTTCTCCACGTACGTTAGGAAAGAGGGAGTAAATGAATGAGAAAATTTCCGTCGCCCATGGCCCATGGCCCATGGTGGTGAAACTTTTACAATTCATCATCTGCAACATTTGAGTAACAGTACTTTTATAATGATGACTGCAGACGGTGCTTAGACTGAGACACGGCCATGGCTAATGCCTTTATACAGATTAGGCTGCTTTCTTTGATCCGGAAAAAAAAAAAAGGACGGAAACGTATAGCACCTGATGATCTTTGATCAGAGCTGGGAACATCAGATAAATGACTATAAACCTAAGTGATAAACAGAGTACAGGCTCAATAATTTGTTACTTAAGCCTGTAAATTTACAATTATATACATTATATTTTTATTACACATATGCTGCTAAAATGCAGGCAACTACTAAAAATCAGGTAGCAGCGGAACTTAGAATATCATTGCATTGAATCAAACCTTGTGCTAAGGGTCAATTCTCCTAAAAGTTTATGGTGTTAAGTGAAAGACTAGGAATGAGTTTCATATCTCTATCAAGGTTTATCAATATCGATGTCATTTGAGGGATGGTTTTAAAAGATTGAACTAATATATCTCCTCAAGTTCACTGTACAACATATCTCTACACTAAAAATGATTCTAATTTTCCTTGATGAAGCCATTCCATGTCCGTGCTAAAAATCTCAAATTACTCACCAGGACAGATAGTAGATATTGTTGGAAATGAGAAGGGGTTTTAGGAAATTTTGAGGGGAAGGGAAGAGGAGAGAATACTTGAGAGAAGGTTATTCTTTCTTAAGGAGGGAATGCTTTGTATTTTTGGCTTGATTCAAACTCATAACCATGACCCCTATTTATACTAGTGGCACCTCCTTAACCAATGGTTAAGATTTTGCCAACACATTTTAATCTAATGGTTACAAATTATATTCTAGAGATCTCCATACAAATATCAACATACTACTAGTTTCTAGATTTTTCAATAAACTACTAGGATTTCTAAGCTAGAATTATCTAGAACTTCTTTCTAGAATATGGACCCTTATTTAGACAATTAAGGCCCAAATATCAAATGGGCCAAAATCAAGTTTAATTTTCAACAGCCCCCCTTAAACTTGATTTTGTCATTCCGATCAAATTTCTCAACCTGATAAAGTCTTCTTGCTTTAGTGGCTTGGTGAAGATATCAGCAACTTGATCCTGAGTTCTTACGTACTCCACTTGTACATCCTTTCTCATGATGCACTCTCTAATATAGTGATAACGTGTATCAATATGTTTACTTCGATCATGATAGACTGGGTTTTTGGCCAAAGCTATTGCTGACTTGTTATCCACGCCTATCCTTGTTGGCTCCCCTTGTGGCATGCCCAATTCCTTTAATAAATTTCGAAGCCAAATTGCATGGCAAACACATGAGGTAGCAGCTACATACTCAGCTTCACACGTAGAAAGAGTGACAATTGGTTGCTTCTTTGATATCCAAGTGAAAGCAGTGTCTCCCAAGTAGAACACAAACCCAGTGGTGCTCTTTCGATCATCTATATCTCCTCCCCAATCGCTGTCGCTATATCCAACGAGCTTGTAATCATTAGAAAAAGAATAGTATAAGCCAAAGTTAATCGTACCTTTAAGGTAGCGTAGAATTCTCTTTGCAACCTTCAAGTGAGAAGATGTTGGATTCTCCATGTATCGACTCACGACTCCAACTGCATAAAGAATGTCAGGCCTTGTGCATGTCAAGTATCGCAAGCTTCCAACTAAGCTCTTGAAGAATGTTGGATCTACTCTTTCTCCATCTTCTTGCTTTGACAACTTGACTCTACAATCCATTGGTGTACTTATTGGCTTGCAATTGTCCATGTTGAACTTCTTGAGGATATCTTTTGTGTATGATTCTTGTGAGATGAAGATTCCATCATCATTTTGCTTAACTTCAATGCCAAGGTAGTATGCCATTTGTCCGATATCTGTCATCTCAAATTCATTGGTCATTATCTTCTTGAACTCTTCAAATAGTCTTGGGTTGTTGCCAGTGAAGATCAGATCATCCACATATAAGCACACTATCAAAATGTCTCCTTCTTTAATTTTGACATAAAGAGCGTGCTCATGTGGACATTTGGTGAACCCGTTTTCTTGGAAGTACTTATCAATCCGACTGTTCCATGCTCTTGGCGCTTGTTTCAACCCATAAAGTGCCTTCTTCAACTTGAGAACTTTGTCTTGTTGTCCTTTCACCTTGTATCCCAAAGGTTGCTCGATGTACACTTCTTCCTCGAGGACTCCATTCAAAAAAGCCGACTTCACATCCATCTGGTGAATTCTCCACTTGTGTTGAGCTGCTAAAGATATTATAAGTCTTATGGTCTCTAGACGAGCAACCGGAGCAAACACCTCATCATAATCGATCCCAGCCTTTTGACTATATCCTTTTGCAACTAGTCTTGCCTTATATCTTTCAATTTCTCCCTTGGCATTCTTCTTTGTCTTGTACACCCACTTGACACCGATAGCCTTATGCCCTTTTGGAAGGGAGACGAGTTCCCACGTGTCGTTCTTCTCGATAGCTTTAATTTCTTCATCCATAGCATCTCTCCATCTTTTATCTTGCGCAGCTTCTTCAAAGTTCACAGGTTCACAGTTTGCAAAGAGACAGAATAGGGTGAGGTTGTCCATTCTCTCAATTTCCTCATAAAAGTCTTGAAGGTTTCGTGGTGGTAAGGCCTCAGTTTTATCAAAGAGATCTTGAAGACTTCTATAACGCGTCACAACCCTGTCACTCCCAGTGTCTTCCGAAGTGGTTGATGTTGGTGAGGAGATCTCTTGTTGAGCTTCTCTAGATGTTTGTTCTTCTTCAAACTGAGGAAAGAAATTGTATTCCTTTTCACGAGCTCCAAAGTCCCATTGTCCTTCTTCATCAAAGATGACATCTCTGCTAACTTTAATCTTGTTGTTGTTTGGGTTATACAACTTGTAGCCTTTTGAGCTTGAATCATAACCGATGAAGATGAATCTCTCACTCTTGTCGTCAAGTTTGGTTCTTTTCTCATCTGGGATATGGACATGGGCTACGCTTCCGAAAACTCTCAAGTGTGAGATACCAGGCTTTCTTCCACTCCATGCTTCTTGTGGTGTCTTTCCCAACACACTTCTTGTTGGAGATCGATTGGATAGATAGACTGCACACGCCACAGCTTCTGCCCAAAATTCTTTTGGAAGGTTCTTGCTTTTGAGCATGCTTCGAGTCATATCAAGGATTGTTCGATTTTTTCTTTCTGCCACACCGTTTTGTTGGGGGGATCTTGGAACCGTCAGGGGTCGTCTGATTCCATTCTCTTCACAAAACTCTTGGAACTCTTTGGAAGTGAATTCTCCACCTCGATCAGTCCTCATGGCTTTGATCTTCCGACCACTTTCTTTCTCTACTTCAGCTTTGAACTTCTTGAAGGCAGTGAAAACTTCTGATTTCTGTTTCAAGAAATAGACCCATGTTTTTCTTGAAAAGTCATCAATGAAAAGGAGAAAGTAATTATTTTTACCAAGTGAGCTTGGCTTAATTGGCCCACAAACGTCAGCATGTATGAGCTCGAGCGTCTTCTTGGCTCTTGAGTTTGACTCCTTTGGAAAACTCATTCTGAATTGTTTTCCAAGTAAACATCCTTCACAAAGTTGATCGGGGTGGCTGATAGAAGGTAGGCCTCTCACCATCTTGTGCTTCGACAGCAAACTTAAGCCTCCAAAGTTTAAGTGCCCAAAACGAAGATGCCAAAGCCAAGATTCATCATTGTAGCAAGCTTTGAGACATCTTGCTACATCATTTTGGATATTCAATAGGAACATCCTATTTCTTGACATTGGTACCTTGGTTATGAGATTGTTTTTCCCATCTCTAATGGAGAGACTGGAATCTTTCATGTGAATATCATAGCCCTTTTCTAAAAGTTGTCCCAAACTCAAAATATTGTTCTTCATATTTGGGACATAGTAGACATTTGAGATAAATTCATGTTTTCCATCTTTCATGCGGATTAAGATCTTACCTTTTCCTTTCACTGGAATCTTGGACTCGTCACCAAACGAGACATTGCCACTTCGATTCATCAAGATCCACGAACATGCTTCTTTTTCCGCACATATGGTTGCTTGCACCGGTGTCAAGGTACCATGTGTTTTCTTGGCTTCCTTCATTGCCTCCACGTGCTAGCAGCACTGTTTCAAACTTCTCATCCTTCTCCTCCACATAATTGGTTTCCTCCTCAACTCTATTCTTGAAAAATCTACATTCTGAAGCGTAGTGGCCAAACTTCTGACAATTATAGCATCGAGTTTGAGATTTATCATACCTTGTGTTTGAATGTCCTCTTCCACGTCCTCTTGTTGAACTTTCTCCTTTCTCGTAACTATTGTTGATGAATCTTGAACCTCGTCCATTATTGTGACGTCCAAACTGTCCTCGTCCTCGACCTCGGCCTCTACCTCGACCTCGTTGGCCTCTCTCATTTCCATGACTTTCTTCATTTTCTTTTAGTTGTATTTTGAAGAGTTTCTCGATTATTTCTTGCTTCTTTTTGTGCTTCTCTTCATAAGCTTGCAATGATCCTTGAAGTTGTTCAATCGTCATAGCCTCCAAATCTTTGGTTTCCTCAATTGTCACAACAATATGTTCGAATTTTGGATCCAAAGAACGTAGTATTTTCTCCATAATCCTTACATCTTCTAACTTTTCACCATTTCTTTTAAGTTGATTTGAAACAGCGAGAATTCTTGAAAAATAATCGGAAATGGACTCGGACTCTTTCATATGTTAGGATTCAAACTCACCTCTTAAAGTTTGGAGACGCACCTTCTTTACTTTGTCTTCTCCTTTGCAACAGGTTTGAAGCTTCTCCCATGCCTCCTTAGCGGATGTTGCATTGGAAATCTTCTCGAACTCATCTTCATCCAATGCTTGGTAGATGAGGAAGAGAGCTTTTTGTCTCTTTCTTGAATCCTTCAAAATTTCTTTTTGTGCTTGAGATAGTGAAGCCTCATCTTGTGACTCCTTATAGCTTTTTTCAACGATCTCCCAAACATCATGTGCTCCAAGAAGAGCCTTCATTTTGATACTCCAATTATCGTAGGTGCTCCCCTTTAGAAGTGGGACTTGGAAGGATGCCGCGCCATTGCTTGCCATGACTATTGACAGATTTCGTATCAGAACCTAAGCTCTGATACCACTTTGTTGGAAATAAGAAGGGGTTTTAGGAAATTTTGAGGGGAAGGGAAGAGGAGAGAATACTTGAGAGAAGGTTATTCTTTCTTAAGGAGGGAATGCTTTGTATTTTTGGCTTGATTCAAACTCATAACCATGACCCCTATTTATACTAGTGGCACCTCCTTAACCAATGGTTAAGATTTTGCCAACACATTTTAATCTAATGGTTACAAATTATCTTCTAGAGATCTCCATACAAATATCAACATACTACTAGTTTCTAGATTTTTCAATAAACTACTAGGATTTCTAAGCTAGAATTATCTAGAACTTCTTTCTAGAATATGGACCCTTATTTAGACAATTAAGGCCCAAATATCAAATGGGCCAAAATCAAGTTTAATTTTCTACAAATCAGAGGCATTCATGCAAGCCAAAAAGTTTAATGGATTCATGGGAATGTGCTTGAACTGATGTACATAAATAATTTCATGCTATGGCATTAAGCATTCTGCAGGGAAAATGATGCACAACGAAGGCAACAAGCCCATAGAGTACCAAAGCTCTACAATGAAAATACATGTTCGTTTGCTTAAACTTAACTGCAGCATCTTGAAATTCAACCCGGCCGTGAAGATCAGCAGAATATTGAAGATGTCAAACAGCACAATACTGGCTGAATGGCTTTACTTTGCTATGATATGGTGTGCATATTTTATTCTAAAACTGATCACATCATGGATTAAGGAAAGAAGTCCTTTTTCGTGAACTGATCAAAAGGCTTGTTTAGAATGCTAAATGAGGCAGCAAATGGTATTTCCAATAGAAATATTCATGACCTGATAAGTCAACAGATGCTCCTGATATGCATGCTTTTTTGAGAATGAGCAATCATATATTTAGTACAAAGGAATGATATTTGATAAAGGAAATAATATACTCCAACTCTGAACCCAAAAGATGTCAAAAAGTAGATACGGGAAAACATCCAACTTAAAAAGTTTTTTAAACTCTAAATAATAAGTATAGGATGCAGATATAAATAGATACACCTATACAACTTTCAAACTAAATACTACAAATCATAACGCACATTAACGACCCAATTAACAAGTAATTAATAACAAAATCCCAAAAGAAGAAATGTAATCTAATCCACCCCCACACCCAATAAATTTATTATTAAACTAAGCAGAGGGTAGCTGAACCGGGTAGTTATGAAGGGAATCATCCCAAGGGTTTCCCCGCCAGTCCTCCACCGCAGGGATCCCCCGCATGGCCTTCCACACGGCACTGTTGCACTTGAAACCCGACCCGAACGCTATCTGCCAGACCCGGTCACCCTTCCCAACCCGACCCTTCGCCTCCGTGTAAGCCAGCTCGTACCACAGCGAGCTGCTAGACGTGTTCCCAAACCGGTGCAGCGTCATCCGAGATGGTTCCATGTGCCACTCACTGAGTCGAAGGTTCTTCTGCAACTCGTCCAGCACTGCCCTCCCACCCGCGTGTATGCAAAAGTGCTCGAACGCAAGCTTGAAATCTGGTATGTATGGCTTCACCTTGGACATCAACCTCGTCTTCACCAACTTCCTCCGAACCAGCGACACAAAAAACATGAACTGCTCCGAAAAAGGCAGAACCAGCGGCCCCAACGTTGTTATGTTTGTCTTCAGAGCATCTCCAGCCACAGCCATTAGCTCCCTCGACAAGCAAACGCCGAGTTTTCCAGTGTCGTCCTCTCTCTGGTACACGCAGTTGTAGTTCTTGTCATCGGCTCCCTTGTGGGTTCGAACCGTGTGGACAAGCTCGTACTTGGACCGGGCCCGGTCCGAGGACTTGTTGGACAAGAGGATGGCGGCGCCACCCATACGGAAAATGCAGTTGCAGAGAAGCATGGAGCGGTCGTTGCCGAAGTACCAGTTGAGGGTGATGTTCTCCGTGCTCACCACGACGGCCAATGAGTTGGGATTCGCTTTCAGTAGGTCTTTGGCCATTTCAATGGAGATAAGGCCCGCGCTGCAACCCATTCCGCCAAGGTTGTAGCTTTTTATGTTGGTTCGGAGCTTGTAGTGGTTCACAATCATTGCGGAAAGAGATGGGGTTGGGTTGAACAAGCTGCAATTTACTACCAGAATGTCTATGTCTCTGGGTTGGACCCCAGTTTTCGCAAACAGTGCATCTAATGCACCGAACATCACAGCTTCTGCCTCGGCACGAGCCTCTTCCATGCACAAGTTTGGTGGCCTAGACATGATCCCTCTGGGTAAGTACGTCTCGTCACCTAGACCAGCCCGTGTTGAAATTCGTCTTTGGAATTGAAGGGTCTCTTCCTCGAAGCTACCAGTTTCCTCTGTCATCTTTAGGAACGATTCCACAGAGATTTTTCGTTCGTTATCTGGCTTGTAGCAAGCAAAGTCGACGAGGTAAACCGGTGTGGACCGTTTGGCCCAGTAGAGGCCGAAGAGGAAGAGTAGAAGAGCTGAGGCAGCGAACCGGGTGACTGCGTCGACGCTGTCTAGTAGAAACGTGCTGCGGTTGAACCATAGTTGGGACAAGTGGTCCAGCTTGAGACCCGTGCGTTGGATCGGCACTAGCAGTGTCAGGAAAAGAGGTACGATGACAGCGAACATGAGAATGGTGGCGGCGTTGCATGAGTAGCCGTAGCCTAACTTGACGTACTTGAGCTTCACGGATTGCAGGAAATCCGGCAACCTTCGCCGGATTTTGATGACGGCGGAGGATGAGTCCTTGAAGTTCATCTCAGCTGTTATTCTCTCCTGATCCATGTCTATGCTACTGCTACCCATTATCTTGTTTTTTTTTTCTCTCACTGTGTTATTTGTGTGTGTCTGACTCTGATTGTGTCGCTTCTCTCAATATGCTGCAGTGTGTGTTTGTTTCTTTGTCTAAGGGCTCTGCGTGTAAGCCTATAGATTGTCAAATAGGTGGGTTTGCGTTGGTTTATAAAGCAGAGTTGAGTTTGAAGGACGCTGAACTATAATTGTCATATGAAGTAAACAATGAATTGCTGAAATGGAAGCAAGCTAGGCCTTCACGCTCAAAAAACAGTTTGACCACATGGGCTTACGGTATTAATAGCAAGAAAGCTATTATTATTATTATTATTATTCATGAATTATTTTGGGGGGCAGTAGTTTCAAGAAGGGATGGATAGCTCAACCACTTTTGGAAAAGCACATGGCAAGGAATAATTCAAAACGTGAAAAACCAAATATTTTGAGTATGATAACCCAAAAGGCCAAAACTTGATTTTGGGTTGTGTTTTGTTAATAACTTAAATGTATAACTTGATTGGAGTGGAGAGAGAATTGACTACAGGAAGGCGATGCCATATTTTCTCTTAAGCAAGAGGCTTATTATATATATTTTTTGGTGACTAGCAAGAGGCTTATTATATACTTGAGGTATTTGGCGCTTTTTCCATATGTACTATTTGTCGTATGCTTCTGAAACAGAATGTGAGTTATCGCGCAAATGTAAAACAAAAAATATTAGTAGGGTCAAGCAGCAGGGCATGTGTGCAAAAGGAAAGGGAGAAAGGGAAAGACAGGTAATTTGGGGAAAATGATGGAAGGCCGGTGGTTGTTGGTGGCTGGCTATCAGGAACAATTAATGGTCTTATGCTAACCTCTCAAAAGCTCAACTACTTGTAAAAACTGGAAAATAAATATCAGATTTGAGTTCAATCAATCTGATCACAAGATTATCCAGAGATTGAAATTGGATTTTTTGCACTTAATATTAACTGAAAATTCTTTTTTTTATATGTCTATTTTTAATCTTAAAAGGGCAATGCCCTTCGTCACTGTCCAAAGACTGTAGTTAGGCAACAAAAATAAGGGCTATATATGTGAGCTGTTCATGGGAATAGTCAATTTCTTTGTATTTGTGATGTTTTTTCTTTAAAAAGAATGCATTTCAATCTTCTTAAAACAATGGGCGTTGATAGGCTAAAGAAAGTTGGGCAGAGGAAAGCAAAGAAATCTGTAATATGAAATGTTAGTAGCTGATCTAAATATTCGACTGTTGTGTACGGGAGAAGTTTGGTGATGGATGGTGGAAATCATAAACTATTTGACTTTCTGAATTAAGTTGTATATGTAATTGCAATTGAACTTAGCTACATTTATTTAGGCTGGTGTAGGCCAACAAATTGAAATGGTCAAACCTAGTCTACCTGGTTTCACGTTCTCATTACTCAATCACGCCAATTACTGTAAAATCAAGTGGTACCAGGTGAAGATACTAATGCATTGTTAGATGTAGGGGCAGAGTTTACTACGGATGTGATTGGATGGCTGCTAAGTGATGGAATGAGATAGAATAAAATAAAATGGTAAGAGATATTATTGTTTAAATATTTAAAAAAGAGGTGAAAATAAATATAATTGGAGGGGCAGAGTTTACTACGGATGTGATTGGATGGCTGCTATGTGATGGAATGAGATAGAATAAAATAAAATGGTAAGAGATATTATTGTTTAAATATTTAAAAAAGAGGTGAAAATAAATATAATTGGGATAGTTCCATTTCTTCAATATCATTCCATTTTTTTTATTTTTCTTCTTCTCTAAATTAAGAGGTGTTAAGTCGTAGGCCACCCGACACATCTCGGCCCAAAACAGCTTGGCTTAATAGCACGGACTAGTCCCAACAGATAAGAGATGCCTCTCATTTATTTGACCTCATCAATACATAAAAGAAACAGTCTCCATCAATATACAACAGCTATAACCGACATCCATAAACACTCATGATGACCATAAAGCGTCTAACAACCATGGAGACTCATATAAGGGGGCCAAGTAAACCATCTTGTTCTTATTATTATTGCTTTGAGCTCTACTCAGAGATATTTTATTTCAGCGTCGAAGTGCCTTTGCAGGTCATGTCTTAGACCTCTAATCACTCGGGAATAACATCAGTAAATAGCTCAAAGACCTCTAGGCAGAACAAGAGGTAAATAATTGAATGAGCTATGAAATTATATTTTTGTTCTTAATCTTTATATTTTTGTATTTGAGATAAGGGTAATATCAATAAATTTATAATTTTTGTCATTCTATTAACATTTATTAAAAAATTTAAATAACAAAATGAAAATTTTCTTCCACTCTACCATTAGACATCCAAACAATGATACAAAAACTTTATTTCATACTATCAATTTCTATTCTATTATATATTATGTCATTTCACATGTCATAAAACATCCAAACATAACTATATGCATCCATTTTTTGTAGTTTAATTTTGAGTAATGATACTTACATAAAAAAAACCTCACAAAAATCCATGTAAGTCATTGGATCAAGTTTAGGTTCTCCTATAACTTTTTTTGACTTGATCCAATAGCTTGCATAAGTTTTTGTTAGAATTTTTTTTTGTATAAGTATCATTACTCTTTAATTTTATAGAAGTTATGGTATGTAGTTGAAATTTCAACACTTCATGAGATTTTGCCATTTGATTTGCTGAAAGTCAGAATTGGCCCCAATATTACAGTACCAAAGATAACGTCCTCATTTGAAATTGCCGGTCCTTTTGAGTTTAGATCAATATTGTTAAAGTCAGACTGGATAATGAATCAAAAAAATTTTCAATTCAGGTTCAACCAGTTTAACTATTTGGTCGAATCGGATAATGTCATAATATTAAATAAATATATACATAACTCATAATACACATTACCAATAATAAAATGTATAATAAGATTTTAGGGTCTCAATTCTCAAGTCTCATATCACTCTCAATTGATTATTCAAGCGATTAGGAAACTAAAAAAAATAAAAAAGATAAGGTTGATTCACAGTCTTGCCGATTTATCGGTTTTGACCGACTCAACTCGGTCCAACCATGAATTTAGTTCTAACATTGAACCATAACCGAAAAAAAGACCAATTCACGATCTAACCAATTTAACCATCCGGTCCGGTCCGTTCAAACAAACCTGCTTTAGATGGAGTTGCAAGCTGTAGCTTAGTTTTCAGTCATGCTTTGAATCGTTTTGAAGCCCAAACCTCCTCTCTCTCTATAGGGAATTAAAAAATGAGGCTCACATGCCGCAGTCCATAAGCCATATGGGGTATATCAAGCTAGCTGACCTCCATCAACTGATCTTAGATATCATATTGTATGTCGTTGACTACAAAGGATACACTTTATGGTCAACAGAAAGAGTAATAAAATCGGTCTTGTGCTTATACACGTTTTCCTTGCTTAAATGTCCTGACACCTTGATATAGTTGACAGACAGTGTAAAAACTTTTTATTTTGATATCAAAATTAAATCTTTAAACAATTAACCAAGCCTTGGTCGAGCCAATATGCTATGATCTGCACGACATAAACATAATGAGCACACATCTTCAATATCCTCTGCGTTCATTTATAATTGATGGGTATGTTTGATATTTACAAATAAGAAATGCTGAAATCAAGTGTATTAGAATTAGGATTGAGCATGTCAGATGATTGTAATAAGGGCGGAGCTAGACTAGTTAAAACCACTTGGGTGGTGGGCCATCTTTTAAAATAAAAAAAAAGAACCCTACATGTGAAATCTTAAAAGAAAATTTTTGGTGAGCCCCTTTATTATATACTACGCGCCGTCCCCGATTGTAATAAAGTTTTCTTCTATAGTGATACAGTATGTTTGATCTCATTTTTCTTTTTGGGGATTATTATTTATGTTGTTGTTCTGACCGTAACAAAAATTGGAAGAAATTATTAAATACGTTAGAGTATTTTAGCATAAAGTAATGCTATTTAAAAATATATTTTAACAAATTATGACTACAAACTATAATGAGATTGCATGAGTTTGAAAACAAAAAATTGAGCACGGTCATTTGAACTTCAGTACAATCATATCAATAGTCTGTGCTTAATTTGTAAAAAGAAAGAAATTATATATATATAATATTACTCTCGAATGCAAGATTGGTGCCATAATAGAAGTTTTTTTTTCATCAGATGAATCGTCACACTTAGACTAATTTTCTTTGAGTAAGGCAACGTTATAATAAAGTTTTCTTAATGATAACAACTCTTAAAATTTAAATATGTCACCTTTTTTAAAGAATTAAAATCATTTATCACCTCGACTAATCACTTATTAGTGCATAATAGAAGTTTTGTACAACTAGACTTAATATAACTCCCTAATGACAATGGCAAATCAAAATTCAAGTTTTGCAAAAAGTAACATAATACGAAAACTGCAACATATGGAACTGAATGGCCATCCCGTGATTTTGCAAGGATTTTTGTTCGGTGTGTGTCGGTTGAATCAAGATTTTTCAATTGGGAATACAACCATTAAACTATTCTCCGTAAAGGGATGAAAGCAACTTGCCTTCTGAAATCCGCAACTTGACAATGGTCCAAGAAAACAATTGAGATACAGAGATATAACAGCAAAGCGGCCCAGGCCCGCGGCACTGGTTTTTAGGTACTGGGTAGCAAGTGAGATTAAAGTTTTGGGACCCAATCTTGTGTATATAATTATAAAAACTTTAACGCGTCATTTCAAGGAGTCTGGTAACCATCTTTGCCCATGAATGACACAAACTTGAACGGCATGAGGGAGTCTCGTTTAAGGCGTACTGGTTCGGATTGGTTCAGTTTTGAAAAGAAAAGTGAACTAACTTAATTAATTTTTTATATTGAGAATTAATCAGTATTTTTAAAATTAGAAAATTGAATCGAACTAAACTGAACCAATTACAATCGATCGAGTTTAGTTCGGTCTAATCGGTTTTTTATTAAATATTTTTTTCTTAAAAAAATTCATGCATAACTTCACTTTGTTTTTTTTATGAACCAATTAAAAAAAATTTTGGTATAAAATCTTAATAAAAACATCATTACATAATTATAAATAATAAATTGGCCTAAAAATATTTATAGAAATAATAAAAAATTTAAATATAATGATTTATAAGTATGTCAATTATAAAATATATATAAATAATTATGATTTTGGTTTGGTTTGGTTTGGTTTGATTCAGTTTCATAAATGAAAACCGAAAACCTAACCAAACTAATCGGTTTCCATAAAAACAAAACCAAACAAAACCAAAATTAATCGATTTTATTTGGTTTTCGATTTTAATTAGTTTAGTTTGGTTATGAACACCCCTAGTCTGGTCCATCATATTTGAACCAAAGTGCCCCAGCTAGAAACTGATTCAATTAATGTTTTTCCAGATAATGTAATGTGGTTGATAGATTCGAGTTCGACCAACGACCATCTTGGGGTCCATTGTTAGTTTCAATAAACCAATTAGTATTAGTAGTAGTACTACTCTCAAACTTGAAGGCACCTTACATAAAACTTTAGGATACCAAACCATGAGATAGTGCTGCTTAATTCTCGCATTGATAATTGTAGAAGTGACTTAATGAGTTTAAGAGTTTTTTGTTAAAAAATATGTGGGTTTGAGGAATTTTTCTATCTTAAAATTCTCCATTTCCTTTAAAGACGCAATTGAATTTCAAATTCTTATATTTACTTATAGGCATTTTCAATTTGTGAGGTTGACTATACAAAATTGATTGTTTAGGAAATGATAATATTTATTAGTTTTAAAGGAAATGTTAAAAAAAATGCATGTACGAGAAAAAACATAAAAATTTTAAAAGTTAAAATAAACAACTACTAGACCTACAAAAGTTGAAGGAAAAGTCACAAATCATGTAAATCTTGCAACCACACAATTGTTTTCGATTGCCGTGAGTTTCATGAGAAAAAGTTTAATTAGAACGACTTATGTTTACCTTGTGCAATGTGCAGGCAAATGCACCCAATAAAATTAAACATTTTTTGTAGTTACCAAAAAATAAATTAAACATTTTCTTTAAGGATATATATCGACATGACTGAGGCAAAAAATTTATCTTGTAGAACTTAGGGCCTAATTTTACTTTTCTTCGAGTTCGAGTGATTAAATATAAAATTATACATAAATTTTCAAAAAAGTTTAGAAATTTAAGAAATTTTTTGAAAAGTGAGGAGCCGTAATCCCGTGCATGCCCCCTTCCTTCCACCAATTTTTTCCCATACAATATTACCCCACAATGTAACTATATTTATACTTATCTATATTCAATATTATATATATATATAAATATATATAAGATAATATTTTGAGTTTCACTATATTTTAATTTTTTTTAAAAAAATAGATTGTAAACATATCTAATATGAAAATTGCTGGAGAGCCTGAGGATTTTTGACCAAATTTACCGGACAAGAAACAGCCTTGGTGTGGGGTCCCACATGTGCAATTAATGAAGCTACCAAAATTATTCATATACTGTCAATCTGATATGAAATCTTCCAGGATTCAAGCTCTCTAATGCTACTGATCTCATATAATATGTGCAACTATCATTTTTCGCACTGAACAAAGCTCATGAAATATTTTGAGGAGTGCATGATAAAAAATGAAGGAACAATATGCCTAATTTTGTAGGCTCTATTTTTTTTCTCCTATCAAACATCAAACCAGACTCGCCCAACTAACATGCTCCAGCTTTAGCCAAGCATCATCACTTCCATGAACCATAATAAGTGCATAGCTCTAGCACCTGCAACATAATAAACGAATTAATTAATCAGAAGAATCAATCAAAAAAATGAACCTATGATTTCTCTCCGTATAGCTTATGTGGTAACATAGAGTGGTAAAAGAATAATTCTATATCTTCTTAAAGAATCAGCCTAATAATCCTTTTAATTACTAAAGAAAAAAGTATTAAATGTCTTTTGAATTTTCAAGATATCATATGCATCTATTTTTTTCATTTCATACTTTCGTTTTCAGTAACTAGGAGGATGGTAGAAGGATTTGTTAGGAGATAACATTACTCGTGGTTAAATGGGTCAAAATGTGCTCTTCCATATCATAAAGCACATAGCAGGGGGAGATACAGCCATAGAGGAAGGTGGTACCTTGATTCTTCTTACTTTTGTTCAGGATGCCACACTATGTCTTGCAACCCTGATGAAAAGTTCTTGTAGAACTGCATATAAATCAACGAATAAGGTTAGCGTCAATCAACAACAGAACTAGGATATTGACATAATCTCATTGTTATTTCCTTAAAACACAAAGGAAAAGAAACAGACGTAAAAATAATGTTTAAGTAAAGCCTAGTACATTTCATTTGTTACCAGAACTAGAAACATGGGTTCTACCAAAGAAAATAAGGGAATAAACCAATGAAAATGAATAAATTTGGGTTGCAGATTTCCAAAAATGAATAGATTTATTTTCTTGTTCCACAAAAAACAAAGTCAGAGTCAGAATATTCGCATGCCTTGTGAAACTCCAGTGTGTCACCCCCGGTCTTTCGCATCTCCACCATGTGCAAGGAGGGGGCCACTTCAAAAACCTGAAGTCATAGGCAATCAGTTGTACCAATCATCACCAGTCAGAGCAAAATAAACTGGAAGAAACCAATGAAAATCTATTGCATCATGTATTTCTTTTGACAGTTTCAGTCTTAAAGTAATTGAAAGACTCCAATCTACATCCATGACAGTGAAATTTATGTACCATGTTTTATTAGGTATAACCAAGAGTCAAACTCCTATGGTGAGGCAAAATTCCTTGCCTCAAAACAATAAATTTTTTAGTACATGAAGTTAATTAAAGAATTATTACAAAAATGTGTCATAATTTCAAATCAATAAAACTTCAATCACGGTTGCAGTTGGGTTTCAGCGTTTTCCGTTTATGTCACACAAGTTCCTGCCACTATGAAGCAAGATTCAATGGTTCACATACATGAGTCAGGTCAAGTACATCAGATCAGAAATGAGTTAAGAGTCTATCTCAGCAATTAGATGAATTAGGCAACAGAAGAAGAAAATTGGAATTATCATTCTTAGCCACAGCCAATTTGTAACCTTGTGAATACATACAAAAAAGGCCTACAATCATAAAGGAATGACTCAGTACCTCAGTAGCCACTGAAAGGTGACCCTTCCTTCCGCTCTTATCACCTTGCAGCTTCATCTGCAGAATTTAAATCTAGATAAGTTTGAGTACTCTATAACATTAAAAATTCAAAAATTAAAATGATTTCCCCTTCTTTACAAAGATTTGTCACACGAAAGACATCTCTTGGCAAATAGATAATGCAGATTAGTGCGCATAAATAATAGGAGATACATTATTACCTTATAATTTCGCTTGTGAACATTAAAGCCCAGAGGCTTGGCAGCTTCCTCTATTTTAGACATAATTTCACTTGCGGGGCGCTGTGAAGTAAAGTGTGTTTCTCGCTTTACATGACCCTATAGCGTTGAGTTTACATAAAATAGAGAAACAAGCATCATTAGCCAGAATTTAGATCAGGTTCTTAATTAAACATAAATCAACTTATTGCAGGGTGATAAGTCAATTTCCATGTGACTTGTAATTTGAACAAAACCTTTATAGAGCATAACATGTTAACATGATCAAAGCACAAACTAATTTTTACATACTGCCTGCTTCTCAAACAAACTGTCGAGATTGAAGCTTTGCGACCTAGAAATGAGCTCAAAAGCATTCATCGAGACGGGTTTCTCTTTTCTCTCTGTCACAAGATTTTCCTACATCTCAAAGTGAATAAATAAATTACACATGGAGAAGAGCTTCTGCAGACTCTTTCTTGTATTGCCAAATTATAATAAGTAAATCTTTTCTTTCATTAAATCAGAGTACCAATGGAACAAACCAAATAAGTAAAAAAAAATTACCTGTTGCACTACACAGTTATTTGTAGAACGAAGTCTATGTAATGAGTTACTTGCAAAAAACAATGGATGAAAGACGTTGAATAGAAATATTGAGAAAAACCCAGTACCTTAGAATCATTGAAAGCAGCGGCTACATCATCTACATTTACATCCTCTTCCTCTGTAAAGGATGCTGGCTTGTATCCTTTCTTGAACCACTCATCTTCTAAGAGTTCAGAAATTTTTATCCTCTGCAAAAAGCAACCCAATATTAAAAAAGAAAAACATAAGCTTACAGCAGGATATTCTTTAACCACATAAAAGATATTGAAGGGTAAATAACAGGATTAGTATATCAACAAACAGAATGAGTAAGGGCCCAAGTAGGAAAAATAATGCATGGAAAAGCAAGAAAGCTTTCAGAACTCACTGTGAGAGGGTTTGGATCAAGAATACGCTTCAGCAGTTTCTTTACCTCAGGCGGAAACCAAGATGGACAAGTGAATTCAGCTTTGCCAATCTGAAATTATGTACAGATTTTCACCCCCATAATGACATAAGCAACTTTTCTTTCACCCTCGATTATCATGGATTATATTCTGAAGTTACTTACTTTTCTGTACAGTGCCATATGATTTGGCTCATCAAAAGGCAAGTACCCAGCCATAAGTACAAAGAGAATGACTCCGCATGACCAGATATCAGATGCAGAACCAACATAACCTCTATCATTAAGCACCTGATACAAATGGCACACCACATAACATTTACTACAGTTTGAGGAACAAATGTAGTCTTCCATCTCATCCATAAAGACACAAAGTAGGTACCTCAGGAGCAACATAATTTGGGGTTCCACAAGCAGTGCGGAGCAGTTCATCCTCCTGCAATAAATAATTTAAGAATTTCAATAAGGATGAATCCTAAATTTATGCAAATGAAACACCCATAAACTAGATAGCTGAAGTGAAAGTAAAGATCATACAGTTTCAAAACACCAAAGTCTAGCTAGCAAAACTGCTGTGCTCACTTAATAACAAAAGCCAAAAAACATAAATGAAAGAACATCTAAAATACAATTCAAAATCAAGTTATTCAAGGATAATGTAATTAAACTGGTAATTATGTCAAGCCAATCCGCAGCAATTTTGTTCCATAAACTAATCATGACATGTTGTATATTTTAATAGATGCTAACCCTCATTGATAGGTTGCCAAATGCTCATGGAATAATTCTAGTGAGACACTAGAAGGAATTTGATTGTGTCGGTAACAACTAATAGGGGGCGTTTTCAACACTTATAGTATATATTATGACCAAATAGAAAAACGTAGTTTATAACTTTGGGCAAGTGCACTTAATCAGAAATCCATAACATGCACGTGTGCTGATTGTATGACAGCATCTTACTTGCTGTGAGTACGTACTCAATCCAAAATCTGAAACTTTAAGAACACCATTTGCGTCCAGAAGAAGATTCTCAGGCTGCAAAATACATTGAATGTGAGTCTGATTCTTAATTTAACTCGAAGTATAAGGGAAAACAATAATTGATTCCTGCCCAAACCTATCAATCTAGTAAATAAATTACAGGGGAAAGAAGTGGATTAAGGAAGTTGACAGACCTTCAAATCTCGGTGATACACGCCTCTACTATGGCAGTAATCAACCGCATTAATTAGCTGTTGGAAATAACTTCTTGCTTCATCCTCTTTCAGTCTCCCATTTGTAGCCTAGAAATCAAATTAAGAGGCAATAAAGGATTTCTTTAGATTCAGATGCAAGATCCATGCAAAACATCAATGTAAAAGAAAAAACAACTTTATATACTCCAATAGCCCCTCCCTCAAAAGAAAAAGCCAAAAGAAGGAAAGAAATAGTATCAGAGGAAGAATTTATAATATGAAATAAATGAGCAACTTACTATTTTGTCAAATAGTTCTCCTCCATTAACGAACTCCAGGACGATGTAAATCTTTGTTTTGCTTGCCATCACCTATGCTTAAACAGAGAACATATATTGACTTAGAATATACAATGCAGTGTATTCGAATGATAGGAAATGAAAAGTTATATCCACCATTGGAAGCCAAGACTGTCGTTTCCAATGATAATTATGCAATTTATCATAAACTTATTAGAGTTTAATTTTGATCCATCGTAAGTTTAAAGTTTTTTTACATTGTCATTTAATCATGTGTTGTCAAATCATTAAAAGAGTTTAACTTTCACAACAATTGTTTAAAAAGTCTAACTCTTTTAATAATATGTCAACACATAATTAGATGATAGTGTAAAAAAAATTTATACTGAAAATAAATTAAAATTAAATCTAATTTATTATAAGATGATGACTTAAATATGCATTTACCCCTAGTAACAAAAACAGGAACAAGCTACTTTTACAAGAAAGAAAAAAAATACTTTTTGTTTTTTTTGCCATAACAAGAAAGGGCCTCGTACACCACAAATTCGAAGAACATTTTAATCTGCATCCAAATTCACTGCGACGCAACGTATTAGTGTCACTGTCACCACAAAGCAGCTTAGCTCGCCTTTTTTTTTTTCGCGCACACAAAAATATGCTTACTTGGACATTATCACGTGCTCCACCATAAACTTGGATGCTTGAGTCTCATTGGTTAGTGTAATTTTAAGAGACTTAAGCCACGTTATCGAGTAATTCTTGTGAGCACAACGTTTACCCAATTTTTTTTTTGGGAAAATGACAATTGGTTGAGTTCTTTTTTAAAAAAAATTATTTTGGTTAGATTATTAAATTAATCAAATATTAAATTGATTTAACCCATAATTTGTTTATATTTAATCAATAATTTATTTTTATTTTAAATATTAATATTTTTTAATTATAAATAAGTTATTAATTAAAATAATTTAATATTTAATTAATTCATACATAAATAAAATTAAAACACTTTTATACCAAGTCGTCTTTCTCCCAATTTTTTTATAACATATGGCTTTTAATATTTATCGTGCATTGGTACACGTGAAGCTATTTTATGTCATACACAGTAAAATATTTTTTAAAAAATGGGGGAGAAGAAGCATTATTATAACATTAGCAATAATATGATATAAGAAGTTTAATTTCTGCTATGCTAAAAAAAGAGAGCACTTTCTCTAATTCAAGTAAAGAAAAATCAGAAAACTGCGTGGTACCTCAAATATTTTGACAACGTTTGGATGATTGATCAGCTTCATGGCTGAAATTTCTTTCTTCAGCTGCCAAGAGTAAAAAAAGAAAAAAAAATTCTTGTAAAATAATAATAATAATAATTTTCTACGCATAGGAAGTTTTCATAAATCAACTCGACTCTTGGTAACACATATATACACACACAGAAACACAAACTACAAAAGCAGCATTATAAGTCATATATTAACAGCGTAACAGGCACTAATAAAACCCCATTTGGAGGGGTGGGTATTAGCAACCTTAAGCAAATGGAAACGAAGAGAAACAGGGTGACAAAAATTCATGCGACGTACCTGTTCCATCATCTTGTGGCGGAGCACGTGGTTACGGTCGAGGATTTTGATGGCAACGTTCTTCCCGGTCTCAACGTTCCTCGCGAACTTGACCTTGGCAAAGCTTCCCTCTCCAATGGTTTTTCCCAGCTCGTATTTCCCTACACGGGTACGAGCTCTCGCTGCCTTTATGCTCATTCTCTTTCTTCTTTTCTTTCCCAACGTTGTTCGATCAAAATTGGCAAAATTTGTGATCTTTTTTAAGCAGGTTTCCTGTTTACGATTGTTATGGAGCTCAAATGATTGTCGTGCTTGCTAGAAATTGTGGGTTTGAACGGAAGCTCTTTGTGAAGTGGATGATGACAAGTGAGGAGAAGGAAGAGAGAGAGAGAAATATAGATGAAGAAGAGAGAGAATGTTTAGTGACAATGCGTGTGTGAAGCGTGTGGGGACAAGAGGATGGTGTGTGTGTGGTCCCACAGATGCTGTGGTTCTTTTTGGTTCAAAAGAAGACAAAAATACAAGAATGCCCACAAACCATGTGTTCTTTTCTTTTCCTTCACTTCATCGCTTTCCCCAAAACCCCTCTTCCCAAATATTTTAATTTACCATAACTAGGTGGATGCATATGGTTAAAACTTTAAATTACCGCGTTTTATATTCAACAAATTTAGCTTGAATACTTCAATATTATGACGACAACAATCCCAACAATTAAAGTATTATTTTATTAGGTAGGGCGAATCACATAAATTAATTGAGGTAATTAATTTTTATCATAATTGCATTAAAATTTGATTAGGGTTCAATTTCAAGTAAGCCAACTGCAGGCTGAAATAATGAGTCACTTGTCTATTATTTTAAATATCAAAAAATGCATATATAATTATTTTATTAAAAATATTTAATTTTTTAAGTTATTATTATAATAGTTAAGATTTTTAATAATATGACAACACATAATTAAATGATATTATAAAATATTTTTACATTAATAATATTTAAAATTAAACTCAGTATAGACAAAATCTTGTGTTGAATTTTACTAAGAAAACCTTTATTTTTTACCGTCTAACACAATTGTTCTCTTGCTTCATCTTCTTTCGGTTCATAAAAATAAATCCTAACTGATGATTTTTTTTTTTTGTAAATTACAACCGGATTTATTAATGTGCTTTTATGCTAGAGAGAATAAACAAAAAAAACCAGCCTCTCAAAAACAATTTGTTCCATCCACAAGCATCTATGACTAAGACTATTTAAGGCTAAGTAGTAAATGAATATATATCCGTCAAAATATACCTCCACACAAGCAAGAGGATAGTCCAAGTTATTCTAATTATAGTAAAATATATTATTCAGTTAGATAATTGCATTCCTATCACAAACTCTGGTACCAGACTTTGCATCAACTTTGCTTTCTTTGGGAAGTATCCCATAATAAAATAAAGATGGTTGAATGTGTAGTAATTATTGACATTTAATATACTTTATACTTTATTTTGAAAATAAGTTCTAAATGCTAGGAGCGGAAATATCACCTAGTTTTGAGGATAATTTTGTAACTACGACCTTGATTAGAATACACTCTTGTTTGAGTGTAGGACTTTTCAGCAATCATTGTACAAACGCCAAAATGTTTTTGCCATTATTTATTCTTAGGAAAACACAGGATTATTGTTTAGAGTTTAATTTTGATTTATTATGAGTGAAAAAAATTTTTATATAAATTTTGTTTATATTTTTATTCAATCATGTATTGTCAATTTATTAATAAAGTTTAACTATTATAATAATTATTTCAAAAATCTAACATTTTTAATGATGTGTCAATACATAATTAAATAATAGTGTAAAAAATTTTTACACTGACAAATTAAAATTAAATGCTATTGTTTATTTGACGTAAGAAACTCAGCATAATTGCTTTAGTATAAAAATTAAAGTAATATTGTTTTAAGTAAATACTCATTTTACTACTTTAAATATATCCGTGTCTTGATTTAATAACAAATACATTAAAAATTATTTTATATCAATTTTTTATATTAAATTAATTTTTAATATCATTTTTTATAATAAATTAGTCTTCTAAAAAAATTAAATTAATGTCAATAATTAATATTAAATTATTATTTTAATATATTTATTATTAAAAATTAAATTAACAAAACTTATATTGATGATTAAAATAAGTATTTATTTTATTTATTTTTTTACATTAATAATTACATACTCCCTTTTAATGGGAAGTAACTCTATTTATTATTTTTATTATTATTATTATTATTATTATTATTATTTAATGAAAATGAGATGTCATATTGAATTCTTACAAATGGCTTTATTAATTGAATCAATCCGCATTTTTGTTACACACTTTTTTTTATATTTGTAAATGAGTTTAAAGTGTCACAAGTTGAATGGATGCCACAAGTTGTAAATACAATTTACAACATTAAAGAATAATTATTTATTCAATAGTTATCTTAGTTTATCATTTTAATAGTGTAGATACAGTAGATATTGCAAGCAGCATCTTGTAATACGCTTGCAACTTATGGAATTATAAATAAAATACTAATCATCCTAAATTTATACATAGTAACATTTAAATTCAACTAAACTCTTGTACTATATGCATTGTTTTAAAAACTGGTCTAATCAGACCGATTCAACCGATTGGATCATGAACCGGAAGCTCCATCGGTTCTAGTTCAACCAAAGAATCGTCCGACCGATTAAACAGTAAAAATAATGAAAAAAAAACTGATTGAACCGATAAAAAATCAAAAATAAAAAATCAATTGGACCAGTCATTAATTTTTAAATTAAATTTTTATTAAAAAAGAAAGAAAAAAAATAATTTTTTTTTTTAAAAAAAAATTAAGATTTAGCTCTTTTAGGAGTTTGGTTGAGGGTTTTTACAATTCTGATATTTCTTTTTCACAAAATAGGTGACGACACTACAAAGCAGTTTATGATTTTTGTGATTAGTTATATATATATACCAATTCAACTGATGAAACCGATGAAACCTTGAACTGCTCCTCTTCAATTATTCGATTCAATCAGTTTTTAAAACATTGCCTATATGGTTGTATTTTGAAGAGGTAAAATATTTTGAATAAAAAACATAATATGCTTGTTTGATATAATAAAAATGTAAGATGATTAAAAATAAGTGTTTAATTGGAACTAACATATACCCCAAATGTGCAAACATCAACATCCTTGTCATTAAGAAGGTCCAAAATATAGGCATTATTTGCTTATCGATGAACGTGGACACCACAGCACACTGGACTGAATCATAGTCCACATATACACCGGACCAGTTATTTATTTTCGCAATGGCTCCACCCGCGTGGTCATCCTTCATCATACCTTTTTCATGGAAGTAGACATAAGTCCAAATTAAGTTTACTTAGAATACGCTTATATGTAATTATTTTAAATTTATTTATTATAATAAGTGCTTATAAAATATTTTTATTTTATTTAGATGAGTTTATTAAAATAATTTATGAAACTCACATAAGTTATTTTAAGCTCATTTTTATAAGTTAAAAATTTAAACTTATGAAAATAAACTTTTGTGAAAGTTAAAAATATCTTAGTACTAGTTATTTTTATAATAATTTTTTATAAAATTAACCTTAAAGAATTGACACAATTCATAATATATCCTTCAAATATTTGATATTTATTCTAAAAGGTTTATGAGAAGCACTTATCAAAATGTTTATTTAAATACTATTTAGCTTATTTTAAACAGCGCTTATGACAATAAAACTTATTACATAAATTTTACTCTAATAAGTACTTATTTAAGCTATTTATGCAAGGCCTTACACTCCCACAAAATCACATACAAATAAATTACAAATTACACACACACATATATATATATATAATATTAACTTTTTTTATAAATAATTTGATAATTTTATATATTTATTATTTCTTTGTATCTTCTTAAATTCGGTTCGTGTATCATTACTTAAAAAATGCCTCTATTATAAATTTAACTTGGAATTTTTTTTGCTCCTGGTCTTTGGCTACCAATGCCTAAGGATATGTTTAGGAGTTTTTGAAGGGGATGAAGTTGAATGATTTAAAATAAAGTGGTTTAAAATGAAATGGAGTAAAAAGGTAAAAGTATATTATTCTATTGTTTGAAAGTTTTAATAAAAAAATAAAAGAGAATTCCAGTCAATTGTTTAGGAGTCACAATGGTTATTTATAAAGTAAAGTAAATTACAAATTTTACTTTTAATACTACCATTTTAATTTTTGTTACCAACAACATTATTTAAAAATAAAAAAGGTTAAAATTATAAATAATTATCTAAAAATAAAAAAAAAGAAGGAAATGTTTCATCCCAAAAGTCTCAAATAAGAAGGTATAAAAATTTGAAAGTTTGAGTGGTATGGAGTAATTTGGGTTTCTCCCTTAATCACATCACTCCATTACTTACAAAAATTATAAATAATGAATTGTAATCTTTTTACCACTTCACTTTATTACTTATCACTCTACTCTATCTATCGAAACATACAGTAACCTACTAAATAATTTCATTCCTACATGCTGTGTAAGAGATTTTTTTTATATACGAAAGTTATGCATGTGTTAAGGATTGACCATTTTATCTTAGATATTAATTTTATGAAAACAGAATTCATCATTTTTTTTAGTGGTAAAATATGGTTATGCCTAACAAGTTAAAATGGAGATTTTTTTTTAAAGAACTGATGAATTTTTTTCTTTTCTTTTCTTTTCATGCTGACTGGTTAAGCAGATGACTTGCTGGATTGTGTCACTATGTTCATTAAGTGAAGCCCAATATATATCATGGTTCAAATAACCAAAACTAAGGCTCCCCCCCTCCTTTCATTTTAGCCACACAAAAAAAGGCTTGGCAAGATTCCAATTTAATGTATTATTGGCCATTTAACTTGAGAACCATAATATGGATCAATTTTGCATGATAAGGCCTGCTAAAAGCCACAGGGATCAAGTTCAGAGTTTAGAACAGAAAATGAACTAGGCCTTTGGGCTATCCAAACAATCAACGTGTGGGCTGCTTGACCAGGCTGTACTTTAATTTTGGCCAATGACTAGGTTGCATTTTGCTCACAGGTTTTTCACTCTTTTCTATTTTGATTTTTTTTCTTTTGAAAAATATATTTTTTTTATTGTGTTTTTAATTTTTTGAAATCATCTCGGAGAAGTTAGATCCTTCGTGAAATACAAGAAAACAGAATAAATAAAAATAATAATAAAGAAACTCTTATTAATTAGTGAAATACTGAATAGTGAAGACAATTGTTAGTACATAAAATAAAAATGCCCCACGTTTCCATCGAATATGAAGTTCTTTCTGACCCTCATCAACTTCAATCTCAACAGTTATGCCCTTGGGAGTGCTTTCTTTGCAGCTGAAATGGTCCTGAGTAAAAGTAGCAATCAATTTCAGCCACGGCAGCTAAATTGATTATCTATTATATGCCCAACAAATGCAGCACTTGTCCTCATTTTTTTGCTACGATGCAGGAGCTGATCACGCAAGAAATGAGGATTTAGTAGTTGATATAAGACTATAAGTAGCATACGCTTGGCTACGCAAGCAATTAAACCTTAAATACATTCTCTATTTGATCAGTCGCAACAATCAGAAAACTAAGTGGCCATAGGCTATACTACTGCCATGTGGGTAGTTGACCAGCACAGAACATGTGCATCTGAATAGTAGTCATGACAGTGGCCTTTACCACAAATTTGCGTTCCTTCCTCAACTTCTGTCCATTCTTAGAATCTTTTAAACAATGGTCGTGAATTGGAGGAGGATATCATTGGGACTTTATGTTTTTAGTTGCCTAGCTACATGGAAAGCTCGTGATTGAGACTAAGTAGCTCATCATCATCTAACAAGAGTTTGCAAGTATTTGACTAGCTAGGGAAGCCCACAATTGTATTCAGGGGCTCATTATCCACAATTTAACGGCATTGGACACAGTTTTTTCGAAGTAAATATATTACTAAAAATCATAAGTTTAAGTCTTGATAGTAACATAATGTATAAAAAAAATCTCCATAGTTTAACTAAAGTTGAAGAGAATGTCGGCGTAATGAAAATAGAGAGAGAAGTTATTAAGTTTAGCAGATTTAAACAAAATAAATAAATAAGTCACATTATAAGGGGAGGGAGGTAAGAGCGTCACGATTGATATATGTTTGTCAGTATGTGTATGAAAGCGAAATTAATGAGTTATTACGTGACACACTGCCAGATTAAATGTCATTTGATATAAATTAAAATTTTAATATTTAAAATATGCAAAACTATCGGTGATTATTAAATAGATTTAATTTCTATTCACTGTAATCTAATTATGTGCTGACATATCATTAAAAGAATTAAACTTTTTAAGTAATTGTTATGATAGTCAAAATCTTTTAATGATTTGACAATATATGATTGAATGACCAATGTAAAAAAAACTTTACATGACGGTAGATTAAAATTAAACTCTTATCAAATATTCAATGCCATGTGTTTCTATCATCTTTCATTATTTTTTTTACTACTATTACTACTACTATTACTAATAATAATAATTCAATTCATTTATATCTAAATTTAATTTAATTCATCTAATTATAATAATAAGTTTAATAAATTAGATAAATTAAGTCAGTTTTAATTAATGGAGTGTTAATGACAGGGCGTAACTTGGTTAAGTGTAATTAATGGAGTGTCTATCCCTCTAAAATTTTGGTGTTCAAATACTTTTGATACCATCTTTTTTAGTATTATTAATTTCTCTCTTCAATTTAAGTTTTTTTTTTTTTCGTGAGAACGACTCATGCTTATTTAAATTTAAAATTTTGATTTGACAAAAATAAAAATCTTAAATGTTTGGATTTAATTGTAACCAAAAACTGA
This sequence comes from Styphnolobium japonicum, assembly GCA_023212625.1. Taxonomy (NCBI): domain Eukaryota; kingdom Viridiplantae; phylum Streptophyta; class Magnoliopsida; order Fabales; family Fabaceae; genus Styphnolobium; species Styphnolobium japonicum. The sequence goes on along the minus strand of JALBWW010000007.1, from coordinate 1,932,352 downwards.
AATAATAACAAAAAATGAATAAAGCTTATTATCTTTCTTTGAGCTTTTGCCTCTCCAAAACTTTGGCTGAAGTTTTGTCACAAGTTAATGGACCAATCAAAGTATGTATTAGATGTTGAATAAACATTTGGAAATTAGCACATCATCCATATATGCGTCCTAAATATTTTTTACAAAAAATGCCAGTGTTGTTTATATAATAATAATAATAATACACTCGAACGTGAACGTCACACGACTGGGGAGGGGGTTATATAGTGAACGTCACAGGAGAGAGAGATTTAGATTGGTGATTAGCTTTTTTTTTACTTGAAAAAAACTTATAATTAAAATATCTTTTCAAAAAAAAATTGTTTTTGAATGTGAAATAATAAAAAATAAACGTGCATTAAAATAATTTAGGAGATGAATTAGATATCTATTTATTAAAATAGATAATAGATAGAATCCATCAATTCGTTACTCTTATGGAGAACTCGCCACCCCTTCCCTCACCAAGGAACTCACCATACCCTTCTCCCCTTGCACAATTAGTTAGTATATTTGTGTATTTAAAATGAAGAAGATTTGAAAGGTCAAATGCTGTGCCAGCAGCATGTATCATCTTGAGGGCATTTACGTTATTCCATGTTGAGTTTCACGTGAAATAACACAAATGTTGATATGACAAAAAATTTAAAACGGATGTTAACGTGTTAGAAACAACACCATATTAAAAATGTTTTAAAATTAATTTGCTTCCACAATTACTCTAGAGGAGTCAATTACCGTAAATATACAATAGACATAGTTCTATGTATTTATGACCGTTTGTATTAACCTTTTTTAGAATAAAAATATTTTTTTAAAAATTTAAAGAGTTTAAATTTTTAAAAAAAATATTTTATGACACATAAAGTGTTTTTTTTTTAAGTTTAAACTCTTTAACTTTTTAAAAAATATTTCTATTATTTAAAAAAATATTTCTACTCTTAAAAAAATTAATACAAATGAACCCTTAATAGACTTACGAAGTGCTGGTAAAACATAGTGCTTTTCTATTCTGTTTAGTGCTCACAAGCTTTTCAATTTAGTGATATGAAATAGCAGGTCCAAACTTGCTTCCACCTGTTGATCATGTTTTATACGTAAGTTCCAACCCGATGGCATTTCGTCGCAAGTGGGGAACCTAATAGAAGCAGACGCACGCACAAAGGAGTTGGTGGTGTGACACTCACAAATCAGAATCCATCCATTTTAGTGCTCTTTCCAGGTTCTGCTCCTCTTTCCAGGTTCAACTTGTGGGAGCATTCTAATATACATCTATAATTAGAAGAAGTATTCATACTCTATCAAAATAATTTATTATAACCAGTTTTATGTGTATTTTTTTTTGTTGAAACTTTAACTTTTCAATTTTACACTTTAATCTATTTTCAATTTTGCACTTCAGTCTATTTTATTTTATTTTTGTTGCATGACCAAAAAATAATTTTATTAATTGTAATAATTTATTTAAATCACTGTTATATTTATTTCTTATTTTTTATATATATTATTTATTTTTCATGAAATATAAATTTGATATTTATTTAATTTTTCTTCATATTTTTTTATTTATAATTACAACCATAAATATTATTTTGATTTTCAAACATTACAGTAGTTAAAAATCTTTTTTAATAATAATCTTTTATAATTAACAAAACACATCATATATTTGTATGAGCAGAACTTTATTAGTTAGATTTTTTTTCTTTTAATATTTTAATGCATGACGGGACTGACAGTCCCGCCATGAAATTTTAGTTTTTTTTTTATTATACGTGTCATTAAACCCATTTATAGGCTATAATAAGATAACGTAGTGACATCAACATTTAAAAAAAAAGTTTATTGACATTTAAGAGTCACGGTTTAAGACATACGTGCACTAAAAAAATTAAATTAAATTTTCATAAAATAAAATAAATAACATTATTGTAAAGAAATAAATTTTATTTTATTTTCATGAAAAATATTTAAAATAAAAATAAAAATCATATTTTGTACATTTTTACACAGAAAACAAAATTTTATTTTATTTTACGAAAAATAAAATAATATTTTAATGGAAGTAATAAAAAAATTTATGAACACGAAAAATAAATTTAATTTTTCAAGAAATAAAAAAAGTTAAAAATGTTCATACGTGATGAGAAATAAAATATTAAATTGTTGAAAAATATATATATGAGAATTTAAAAAAAAATGGTTGAAATAAAAAAATTATAAAGACAAAATAAATTTAATTTTCATGAAATAAATTAAACTAAAATAAAAATTTCATGTGTCATAAAAAAATATGAAAATAAAAAATTTACCATTTAGTTAAAGCTAAATAAAGATTGGGGCAAAGGAAAGAACAAGAACAATTAGCTAAAATAAAAAATGTCATTTTATAAAAAAAATATTAATAATAGCATAGCAGGAGTCACAGTCCCGCCAACCATTAAAAAGTTAAAAACAATATTAAAAACAAACATTTTCAAAACAATATTAAAAAAATGTTTTTAGAAAATATTAAATTTATAATTGATGAAAAAATAATATATATAAATTAAAAAAATTTCTATATATATTAAAATTTATTTTTATGAAATACATTAAACATAAAATAAAATATTATGACAGTTTTAGTCATAAAGAAAACAAAATTTAATTTAATTATCAAGAAAAATAAATTAAAATAAAAAAATTTCCATGATAGTAGTAGAAAAAATAAAATTTTTTTTAAAGAAGACAAAAAATAATTTTCATGAATTAAGCAGAAATAAATGATTTTTTTATTACAATTAATAAAATCATTTTAGGGTCATGCAAAAAAACATTTATAAATAAGACTAAGGATAAAAGATTTAAATAATTTTCAAGAAGTCATTAATTCATATGTTCATTTTATCATCATATAATAAAAAGTAGAATACATTTACTTAAATATTTTTAATATAACATTTATCTAAATTTAAATAGTTGCTATGTAAGTTGTGAATATAATTATTTGTTCATTCAAGAATGTTTTTTTTTCTTATTATGAAAAAAGGAGTCGTGGAAAAAGGAAGAAAATGAAATAACCAAGTGAAACATAAGAAGGGAGGTTGAATTGTGTTTCTTAACCTTTTTGTAAATCGTTTTTGAAACTCTTTCTTCAACTAACAATTAAACACAACGAAGGTTAAAAATTAACAAGCAATGGACGTATAAACAAGATTTCTCAGTCCTATTGGACTCTAAGGGTTTTGTAAAAGATTTCTTATGGACGCAGTTAAGAAGTTTGAAGAAACAATTTAAAAACATTTGTTAATAAACACAATGGCAAACCTCAGTGATTAGTGGAAATAATAAAACTCACTAGAAGATAAGAGAAACTAACACCAGAGATTTATCCTGGTTCACTCTCACAAACCGAGACCTACGTCCAGTCCCTTCAACCAGAAGGATTTATCAACTAATCTGTTTCGAGATTACAAGTATTATTCACCTCTTCAGGTAACAAGTATTTTCAACCTCTTCAGGTTCAAACACATCAAGATTCTTTTATATCCAAATTTCTTCAGGCTTACACCACTACGTTGAATAAATAGAAGTTGATGAAAGCTTGAGTTTGAAACTCACTAGAAAATGAGAATAGACAAAGAATCTCAAGACTTGAACTTTTTACAAGTATATGAATTCTAAGAAGAGATAAAGCTTTTTAGTCTTTGTAAGCTGCTTGGGCAAAAAAAACTCTCTTCTTCTAGTGCTGCTTCTCCTTTTTATAAGTAAGAACAATTTGAGCAGACTTCATAAGTTTCGTCGTCCAACGGAACATTTATTACCGTTCTGAGTAGCATTAAATGCATCGACTGATATCGTGTTGAGCTTCTTCTGAAATGTGACTTTAATTATCAGAGATTTCCAATCATGTGATAACTGAGTCCTGATTTGTCTGAGACTACAGAAAGTTCCTTATTTGCTGGTCTTTGTAGTTGTTAGAAGTGTTAGCAAAAAGCGGCTCAATTGACTTCTTCTGTTGTCATAAACTGTCAGAGTTCTTTTCTAGCATTTAATGAAGAACAGTTCTTCATTTTTGAATTTTAACTTTGGACGAAAGCTTGAACTTGAACTTTGTAAGAGTGCTTTGAGTCTGAGCTTTGGAAAGGGGATAATATTGGACGAACCAATAAAATAGTAACAGTATATGCATACAATCATTGGACATACCAATAGTAATAGTATATGTAGAATGGACGCGTATAAAAGGATTAAGCAGAAACAGATTGGACGCAACTATCAATTAGTTTATTTTATGAAACTATTTGCTCTTTTCAAAACTCAAAGAAGAATTCACAATAATCAGCATCAGAGTCAGTATACAAGGAAATTCAGTTTTATTAAAACACTCTGTCGACAAACTTACTTGTTTAATCTTAAAAAATTATTTTGTTATCCTCAAAACTTAAACCGGGAAAGCTACAGCTTTTTGACATTAGTGTTAAACCTTTTAAAACGACTTTGGTTCCAACAGAAAATGAAAAGGGTAAAAAAAAGGATAAGAAGGCTTAAAATGAAAATAACATTGGGGGAGTTTTTTTTGCAATTTATCAATAACCTTTTCAACCAGTTATCTCAACAATTAACCACCGTTAGATTAATTTATTAGTTTTATTATTGATAATTTATTGTTGATATTGAATGATGCATGGATACTCTTCTTCTTCTTGGATGTATATTAGACGTTACTAGGACGCTCCTTTCAACATAAATATTACCTAATTAAGCTACCTAACATCAATTCTCCTTAATTAAATTCTATTCCAATTATTGTTGTGTCGTTGGATTTGTTCAGGTAATTAATTCACAAAAAAAGAAGAAGAAGAAAAGTTATTAAATAAAGAGTTTAATTTCTATCCACCATCGTGTAAAGTTTCTTTACACTGTCATCCAATCATATGTTTCTAAATCATTAAAAGAGTTTGACTATCATAACCACTACCTAAAAAGTCTAACCATTTTAGTGATGTGTCAACACATAATTGGATGATTGTGTAAAAAAACTTTACACTGATAGTGGATAGAAATTAAATCCTTAAATAAAAAGGAAATTATTTTTAAAAAATTAAACTAAACTAATATGTTAATCAGTTGTTGATAATTGGTGAATTAGTTCAATATATAATTAGTTAATTATTCATTAATTATGTGACTTGATTCACCTGTTGTCATTACCAATTCCTTGCAAGTCTTACATCATTCAGACTTAACTTTTAAATTTTGGAAAAACTACAAGCTTGATTTTGTTACTTTTGGGTCAAATTTGCATTCAAATAGAATTCATATATGTTGCTTTTTGATTCTATTCTTAAAATATGTTCTAGCAAAGATAAAAGATGCATATTACGAGATGCTTAGAAATTTTAACCACTAATTAAGCATGACTTTGTTTGTAGGTAATCCGCTCCATTTATTGTTATACAGGAAAATTCCGCCAAGTAGGTTGACTCAAATATCATCAATTAGCTTTTATTATAATAATTTTATAAAGACTAAATGCCTATTAACAATATCCACAAAGATTTACATAAAATACAGTGCTCGTGAGACCTCAGATTTAAAATTAAAAGTGCAATGGATTGAAAACTGATATATGATATATCAATTCCAAAAGTTAATTATTATTATTATTATTATTATATAGTATCTATTAGTTACTCTGAAACTAATTTCAGTATGATTCAATTGACAAATTAAATTATATATATATAAGCGGATGTTACCTATAGTATATAGATTTGAATTTCAATAGAAGTTTCTTGCAACTAGGGTCAAACCAACTTCTAAACAGAAATTAATCTCATACATAAAATGTGTGAGAATAGGTCATGATTTTATCCAAAATAAATAGTTACTCAAAAACATTAAAAATTACAAATAATATCAAATTAAATATTAGCTATGGATAATGTAAAGTTACACTTATCACTTTTTTGTAAAACTTAAATCAGTCGGCTTAAAAAAAATATTTGGACTAGTTCAAAAAAGGATTACTAATAGTTCAATAATTACTTAATTACTATAATAACATAAAATAACCAAAAAAAAGCTAAGGATCTTGTCATTTCAAAATTTAAAAATTTTAGTATTATTTATTTATAATATATAAATTTAAGCTCGTGAGTTGTAGTACTATCACATCAGCCATGTTAATCTCTCTTAAATTGCTATATTAACTCTTTCTTAACAATTCCCTTATGTCACCTTACTATGTTTTTTGTTATGTTGTTAGCTTTCACTTAAATCCCTTCATTTTCCTCAAGCCACGTTAACAAATGTTAAGTGCATTTTAGCCACGTAAGCAAATTCAGAGTTTCTTACCTTGTTTTGTCGTCTTTTTACCTTCTAATCCAATGTATTCTAAGCTTTATGCATCTCTTTATTGGTGACACCTAATTACAATAACCATTACCTTTCTATTTTCTCTGGTTCAGTCCACCATTATTATTCCTTAAAAAAACTCACATTATTTTGTAAGAAATAAACAAGTGAAAATGGGAAAGCCAAACATACTAACAAAGCTAAGCTTTTGGCATGACTTTTCCTTTGTTTCCCACACTTTGCCATTCATTTTCTCCATCTTCTCTATTACCATCACTGTTTGGCTTGCGATTCCAATTCCACATATACAACCACTTATGCCTACAATGCCTCCCCGTGGGAGTTTCTTTCAAAGAGAATCACCCACCATTCCATTAACTCCACCTGTGGTGAATTCAAAGGGTTCCTAGAGCATTCATGTTTTTGTGCCTCTCTATTTTCCTCTAGCAAATATGGAAGGAGATCTCGCTATGAAAGAAAGAATTCATTGATTTGATAGCAAAAGTGTGGCAGAGGAGTAAAACCCAAATCCTTGAAAGCATGTCCACCATGTAAATCCACGACAACCACCGGTAGCAGAGCAAACACATCTTAATGATTGTGACAAGGTCCATAGGAAGGAATAAGGATCAGGGACAAATCCAGAAAATAAGTGTTACTAGGGTCAAAAATAAATAATAATTTAAAATTAATTATACACACCATTAATTTTATTTTTCTCAATAGAATGAATAAATTTCAATAAAATGTAAGATTATTTATTTATTCTTTTAAGCATACTAAGCAGCTTATCTTTTTTTTTTTGTAATTAAATTGCTTATCTCATTATTTTATTCACATATTTTAAAATTTATACATAAAATTTTTATGACAATTAACACTAAATCAATGCAAGTTAAGGTTTTGATATCAAAATGTTTTATGTGAAATAATGTTCCTTTTGTTAAAAACTGCATATGTTATAACAAAATGAATTTTGCACACCTTAAATATGTATGGTTATAACCTTAAATATATCTTAAATTTTGTTAGAAACTGCATATGTTATAACATTGGGGTCAAGACTTCTTGTACATTTTAAACTCTAAATTTATATATATCACAAATTTGAAATGATATGATAGCATTTCTTAAAGAATAAATGGTCAATTATAACTCTTAATTTTGGTCATGTTAAATAAGAGTGAGCTTAAAGGGCCAAAGTTTTTTTGGATTAGGATTTCAAAATGAATATAGTTAGAATTCTAGAATCTATGAGTCACAAACTTGTTTATGGAGTAATATTAGATATACAACTCTTTACACAATAAAAAAAATCACACTCCTTTATGGATGGTTAAATTAACCTCTAAATTTATATAAGGTCACATTATTACTTTTCTATATACATTCACATACAATCCAATTACTATACACATTATTTTCTTTTGTATATATACTAAAAAATTGTCCACCTAACATATTTTTTGGTTGTATGAAAAATTTAGAGGCCAAAGTAAAAGTTTAAAAACTTAGACAAACTGTTTCATGTCCTGCTTATTAAATATTATATTGGATCAGTGAGGGTCCCGGGCTCCCACTAGTCCCCCTCTAGATCCGTCAGTGAGAAGGGTAATGTTATTTCGTTATAGTAGATAACATCATTTTTAAGTTTGACTTCCCCTAACCCTCCAACTTAATATATGCAAATAGTCAAATACAGTTATGTAGGGGGGACTGTAGCATTAAGAATTAAAAGTATTTTAAAATACTTTGAAACTGGATTGTGCTTAAATCATGTTGAATAAGACACATAAAAAAGAAATCTTTAAAATATCTTAGTTAAATGTGTAATTTCTTATTAGGAATGTTATTCCTCATCATAAATCCTAATGTTTTATATATGTATTTTATTCTATTTTTTCATGAATTTATAATAAAAATTTCTGTACACCCTTTATCATCTTATTTGTAAGGAACTCGCGTAACGCAAGGGTACATATCTAGTTTTATACTATTTTAGAGAGCATGAATTGATTTAGATATAAATAAGTCCAATTCATTATAAGTTTTAAGAAATTTATTCTCAAATAATATAAAAACAACGTCCATTTTATAGATTTGTCAAACACCTAATAATAAGTTTTTTCGTTTAGTAGACAACTTCACGACTTTAGGTTGAATTAATAAATTAACTAGTTTCGGGATAAAAAATGTTATAAATGAATCGGAATCAAACTCATAATAACATTGTATAAAGATAAATACTTTTTTACAGTATTATTTTGAAAAAATTTCATTTCACATCTAGATATAAACTGTACGTAATATATCAAATTTATATTGGATTGAAACCTTGTAAAGTAAAAGCAACTGACTGAAATCTTGTAATGATGTGAGCATAGAATTTTTTATATATAAATTTATATTGGATTGAAATCTTGTGAAGTAAAAGCAACTGAATAAAAAAAAATACATAGACTAATTTAGATGATGAGATAGGGGGAATTTTTTTTATAAAAAAAAACCCTTTATTTCGTCATTTACATGATTTTTTTTTTGTGGGTTCCAAATTGGAAAGGTGAGACTCCCACTGCCACCGCAATATCCCAACAAACAAATTAGTTGTCAAAATGGAAAACATACTACGAACCAGAATGAAATATCAATTCCATTCTACCCTAGTTAACTCCCAAGTGTCAAAACCTGGGACGCAATCGTTTTCTCCCTAATTTTTATAGTCTTTAAAAAATAATGACATCTTTGATCAAAACTCAAAAGGCACCCTGATAAGCATGGCTCAATAGGAACTTGTATAACTAGTAGAAACGAAATCCCACATCATGGGCCTCTTGCTCCCTTTGCTCCCCTGAACTCACGCTCCTCAGCTTCTATTTTTCTCTGTTCTTTCCTCACCTCCTCCTCCGCATCCCCATCACAACATACCCACCACCTCCTTCATCATATTCCACACTTCTGCTTCTTCCATAACACTTGCAGGCAAGTTTTCTTGTATTCTTCTTATTCACATGGTCATGGGGGACTCTGCATACCCTTTTTTTTAAGCAAATGAAAAATGAGTTTTGGAACTTTGTTTACTTTCAATTTCAGGGCAAGCCTCTTCTTTCCAAGGCTGCAATTAGATGGAACCAAACAAAGGAGAGGAAAGTGGAGATTCCAAGGAAAGCCGGAGGATAACAAAGCCAGACTTGATGATTTTCTTCTTGTCGTTGTTGATAAGCATAGCAGGAGGCTCTTTGCTTGGATGGTGGCTATATAAATTTCATCCAACAAATAGGCAGCTCTGGATGGTGCCCTTTGGTCTCATTCTCTTTCTTACCCCAGTCATTGTTTGGTTCTCCCTCATCGTTTCTGGCCTGTGTATTTCCAAGAAAGATGAAGAGGAAGCTTTTAAGATGAATCAACGTATTCATCCAGTACTGGATGACTCACTTTGTGACTCAAAGAGATGATCTTTGGCATGTAAGCTGTTTTATGTATGTTCTCTGGTTTCATTCTCCTGCTTTTAAGAGGAGTACCTCCATATTTTCTGGTTTTGACTTGGGCAATATTGGAAACAATTCAAGCGATTGAACTGGACAGTAACATGTTTTCATCATTTAGAAAAATCCCTTCCAGCAATTTTGCTTGGAACAGTTCAAAATGCTTCTTGGTGGATGCTGTGTACTTGATAGTGTACACTAAAATCTTGTTCTTCTGTTCTTTTCTAGTCCAGGTGTATAATTATTCATCAAACTGATTTTTAGTAATCTTTTGATAGTTTCTTTGGGTTAAGTGAAGGATAGATCCTTCATTTTACAGTATTTATTAACTTTATTCTTTTTTATAAGTAAAAATATTATATATCTCACAACATGACATGGTGAGTTGATATCTGGGACCAAATTTTCCAGTATTAATGTGACATCTTTTGTGATTAAAAAAAAATTGGTAATATGAAAGATCAAAGAGAATCTAGATGATATATGTGATGTGGAATCAGCATCGGAAAGCAGGGGTAGGCAAGTTGGAGATGTTGCCTTCCCCAGATTATATAATCCAATTGGAATTGACTAGGTAAGTCTACTTGTAAGCTAATGGTAGCTTTCAAAATAAACTGATAATGTATTCCTCCAACTGTCCCCTGATTCTCTATTTATTTCCAAGAGATGACGTTGCTTTCCAATAATGCAACTATTTGGAAAAGCAAATATGCAAGCATGGGCAGAACAAGACGAGAATTTTACTGGTCCAAAGACTAATTTATTTATTTATTTTTTAGAGTTAATAAAATTTTATATTAGAAGAATCTTTTAAAACTTTTATAAGTTGGGGGAACGTAGCTCTAGCCAAGGCACCTTCCCTCCGTCAGTGTACCGTATGCAATAATGCAAGTAACCAAGAAACGAGCTATCACAGCCCATCGAAGTTTCCATGGAAGAAAATGCAATCCCAAGACAAATTTTATGGAATCCTTGAAGGTTTCTACAAGTCATTCCATGAAAATATCAACATGTTTCAAATTCAAAAAGCCATTCCATTCAACAATCCGAAAATGGTTGAACACATCTCTGCAGCCAGCAAAAGTGGCTGTGCCCACAAATCTTTAGTGTGAATTGAATTCTGTCACATTGAAATTGAATAGGCCGTGGTCAATGGCATAACAACTTGGCTGTAGAAGTAGCAGCCATCAGGAAATTGGGAACTATATCCATAAAACCTATGCAGAATGCACCCATTATCATCTAGCAAGAAGTGCCAAACGAAAGATATAGTCAAGTGGACAATATGGACGTCCATAAACTAACGTGCATTAGATGATTTAGATCATATGGTTGGAGGAGATCTGAAGAGAAAAAAAAAAGAGAAGCTTTTCAAGTAATACTTCAAGTGGTTGATATGATGAAATTGAAAACGTGTTTGAACTTGGAACATTGAACAGCATTTTCCAAAAAAGAAAAACAATGATTAAAGATATTTTTTTAATTTTAAAATATGGTTACTTTAGTACTTTTGTCCCACTACATAGACAATATGCTTTAGGCCTGATATTTTAGCTGATTATGCTAGCTCTAGTGAAGGTTTATTCCCTTCTCCACATGCCATGAAATTTGAAAGCAATCAGTGCAATTGGTACAAAACAAGAAACTTCCGCCTTCACCTTCTGCAAGAAGCAGGCAACATGAACATAACTGGTTTCTGCAAAAAAATTCAAGCTGCCCTTCCTGGTATCTTTTTTCTTAAACGAAAGGCAAGAGTTTCCATTCATGAAATCTTTATGTAATTAAAGTAGAATGAATTCATCCTCCTTTCCATTTGTGCATCTAGTTGCTTGAGGGGAAAAGTGGTTGGAGTCATATGATCTTTACCAACATTAAACATTAAATAATAGAATGAGTTTCTAGGATCGATGAAGTCAGATTCCTTTTGGTGGTGGAGAGTGAAAGAAATCTATAGTATAGTGAAAGGAATGAGAATGTGCTATGTAGGTATGCATCTTGCCTATATAGCGCATACAATGAATATCAAGTCTGGACTCCACAATACCTTGGCAACAATGGCAAGTCTAAATTTGTTCTCAATGATATATAACTACAGTCACCACTACAGCATTAACATGCAAATCATCAAATCTCTCACTTTAACCTCTGTTAGATGCACTTCCCGGATACTGTCACAAAAAGGGACAGAAGTTCTACTTAAGCCTCATTATGTATTTCAATGAATAGTTTGATGCAGCAGCAATGGGTTAAGATATTCAAATATTAAATTTTAAGTTTTTTATTAATAGAAAAACAGAGAATTCTTCAGTGACATCTAAAGTTTCCTAAACTTTGCTTCAACAAAAACAAATCAATGACCAAATTTTATAATGTATGTACAAAAAAATAAAGAGTAAATATATATTTTTATTCCTAATAAAATATACGCGACATCTCATTAGTTATCAGGCACATCTAATTACTCATTTAATAATAATAAATGCTATCAATTTATTCATTTAAATATAAATTTAATGTCATTTTAAAGACTAATTTGATGGCCAAAATGTAATGTTAAATGATTATTTTGATGTCATATATATATATATATATATATTTAAAGAACTAATTTGATGTATTTATAAATAAATGATTAATATAATGTTGCATATATATTTAAAAGACTAAAATAAATATTTATTAAGAAATAAATTAATATTTAGAACACAAGACAAAGAAACAGGAGAGTGCGCAATAGTAGGTGAGAGCAAGCCTAAAAGTCTATCCCAAAAGACTTATTGTAAGAGACTCTTATGCCTTTAAGTATTATTTCTTTTTAGGTTACTCATTTCTTGGTTACTCATATCGTGTAGTTGGCTCTTGATAAAAGCATCAGTTGTCACAATTCAAGCTCATATATTAAGAAAGAAAACCTCATACTAGATATGACATTGAACTTTCTTTTTTACTCAAAGTGAGACATATATATAATATTAAATTTATCTTTAAATTTATATAGTATATATATACTAAACATTTTTATAAAGTTGCATATAGTTTAATAACTTCACATATTTATTATCTCTTTCTACCTCACTAAATATTATTTATATAATATTATCTTAAGCAATTATAAGTCATGCCAATTCCTATTATATTGCCGTAAATCAACAAGTAAGTGTATGTTTATATTAACTTATTTTATGTTCAAAAATTTATAATTCCAATGCTGCAGGAAAAAAAATAATTTTGTTTAAAAATAAAATAAAGTCAAAGTTGTAACAAAACTACCTTAAAAGAAAGGTCTAAAATTTGAAGACTACAGAAAAGCATTGAGTTATAGTTCCCCAGCCAATTCGCATACGTATTGAAAGTTGAAACAAAAGAGATGGAATCACATTGGGCTTTGGACCACTTAATAAATAAAAAAAAGAGCTAGAATCATAACCCGCCAAAGTTTTCCTGACTGCCCATGCCATTTCCAAACCAGATAACACCCGCAAATCTCAGCTTTAAACGAGCTGCCTTTTTTTTTATGTAAGTTAAACGTGCTACCTTCTAAAACGTAAAGTGTTGCAAAATTTGTGGGCCATCATTACCCTTGAGAACCTTGAAAAATTTTTAAATTTACTAACGATATTATATAATTATGAAACATACATTTGTGAAACAATCATTAATTAACATTGAGGTATCACTTATAAAAATTAATTTTTTTAAATATATTTACTGTGCAACAAAATTTTTTTTTTAAATCTGATGACTATAAAAATAAGACTAATCCTATTTAATCTCAGTTGACCAAAAAACATTTATTTTTAAGCTGATGACTATAAAAATAAGACTAATCCTACAACCAAATACTTATAAATCCACAAAAATCAGGAAAGTCAACTCCCTTACGTGGAGATAAAAGAATTAAGCAAGGAGCTTCGAACATAGCACTCCTTTCAGGAAAGAAATTTGTACACTGATTGTCTACTAAAAGAACGTGTGGATATATATTACTAAGAAAGAGTTTAATTTTTATCAATTATGTAAAGATTTTTTTATATTTTCATTTAATCATATTTTATTAAATTATTAACTATGTGTTTAGAATCAATTAAAAATAAATTTAATTTGATTTGAATTGAATTAATTTGATTTAAAAATTAAATTTTATGTTTAAAATTTATTATAAAAAATTTGATTTGAAATGATTTTTAAATCAATTCTTTGGAACTCATTAAAAAAATTATTTTATTTTATTATTTTACTTTTCTAACTTTATATCATTGTGAATAATATTGTTAGGTTAGTGAAGGAAAATTAAAAAAGTAATAAGGATAAAATAATCAATCTAAATAATTAAAATTAAAATTAAATCAAATCCACACAAATTCAACTAAATTTACCAATAAGTGTTGGGTGCAGTAGTAAGTAAACTGTACTCTTAAAGGTGAGGATACAAGTTCAATTCTTGAAGTAGACGCTTGTTGGAAGAACCTTTTAGTCGCAACAGAGTTTGAAGGGGATTAGTCTTATAGTATTAGTAGTTTATGGGGATGCCATGGGAAAGCAAAAAAAATTCAACTAAACTTGAGTGGATTTCTAAATACACATAACTTAAATCAAAAAGGTTTTAAAATCAAATCAATTCCTATTTTTTAACATTTCAAACACAAAGTTTGATTTGCAAATCAAATCAAATCTAATTTTTTAACATTCCAAACACACTCTAAAAGAGTTTTATTATCACAACAATTAAAATTTAACTATTTTAATGATATATCAGTACATAATTAGATGACACTTTAAAATTTGTTTACACTAATAATAAATTAAAATTAAAATTAAAATTAATTAACAAAATTGGTACAGATGTGTGGTGATTAAGATGTCAGAATTTCAATTTTCTACCATGTGACATTTTCTCCACGACAGACCGAGTGTGGAGCTAGCAGGGGTCACGGCCTCCAAGTCTCAAAATTATCCTTAAGGAATTTTTTAAATCATCTTTAAATTTTTGAATTTTTTTTCATGTAATTCAATGTTTGGCTCCCTCCAAAACAAAACAAAAAAAAAGGAAAAAAGAAAAATTGACACCCCTAACTTTGATTTCTTGATTCTGCTCCTATTTACACTTTTATTGTAACCAATTTTTTTTTTTAATTATGGTTGACAAAGCTATCTAATAAATATATGTATAGTAGGCTTTTTTATGTTAAAATAGTTATTTTTTATATATATCATTTTATCACAATTGCAAAATTATTCATTAAAATATACTTATTTTCATGTTGAGAGGTCGATTAGGCTACATGATTTAGTATGTGTTTGGATTAGATTTTATAAATTTAATTTTAGATGAACTTGATTTTAGTTAGAAGTGAATTTGAGTAAAGTAATTTATGTTTGGAAACTTTTATCTGAAAATTGATTTTGTTAAATGGATGTTGTTTGGATAATGTTATAAAAATTACTTTTGGATGTGTAATTACCAAAAAGGATATGAGTTATTTTGAGTTTAATTGTTAGTAACTTGATGTTAAAAATATTGAATATAAATAAATTAATTTACAAAATAAATTTGTTAAAAAGTTAAACTTACTTGGGGTATTGTAAAATAAAATTATTTTGAGTATAATATAATAATATTTTTTTAAAAATATTAGGTTATATTTATTTAAATATTATTAAAATAGTGATGTAATATCAAATTACAAAGGTACTTCTATCAATACATACACAAACAGGTTTTCTTTCATAGCAAAAATAACAAAATGTTACTTCTGCCCAAACATGATTTGAGATAAAAATTTTGTTCACTTTCTTCTATCAAGATTTCACCCAAACATGATAAAATGTCTTGAAAGTCCGTTTACACCTTGCAAATGGGGGTTACCCACCCAAACACACCCTTAGAGATGTCAAGAAGTCAGTTTCTCCTTAACCGACTTCTCAATAACTTTTTTTTTCCAGTTCAGGATTTAGGGTTAATTAAATGTTGTTTTAGAGTTAATTAAGGATATTTAGGGTTTTGGTTTAGGGTTTAAGAAAAATTCTAAAACCTTTCAAAAGCCATATATAACTTTTGAGTCTTTCATCTAATTTTTGATAAATTGTATATCAATTTCATATAACTTTTCGAGGTTTACGCAAATCAAATGTTGTAGGTGGTTTGGGCGCACCAATATTAAAAAAAAAACACTTATTTTTTATTGACAAGGAATTTTATGAAAAAATAGTTAAACTCTTTTTTTTTTCTTTTTCTTAAAGGTCTCAATTTCTCTTAAAATAATAATACTTTAGTTGTTTGTAATAATAAATATCATCACTGTGTATTTTTATGTATTTATGCATTTTTTTATTTTATTAAATATTTATAATTTTTTTTATTTTTATGTGATTTGACAAGTAACTTATTAATCTAGTACTCTGACCAAATCAACCACCGGTCTGAGTTTGATAACTATGATATTATTTTTAAATTTCATATATTATGGTAAACCATAAACCCTAAACCCTTAATTAACGATAAACCATAAATTCTTAATTAACCTTAAATTCTAAACCCTAATCACTTAATAAATCCTAAACCAATCCTAAAATACTTAATTAACCTTAAACCCTAAATCCTAAACCTCAAGTCCCAATCCCTAAATCCTAAATTGTTAAAAAAATGTTGAGAAATCAATTTGAAGAAAATCGATTTGTCAACATTATAAGAAAAATGTATTTTAGTAAATAATTTTGTAATTGTGATAAAATAATAAATAATTTTTTAAAAATATTTTAAGATAAAAGCCTAATAGTTAATGATATCAATATAAATAAAAATCAACCTTACATTAATGAATAAATTTTTGTTTTGATTAATATTTCACATAATCCACCTTTGCACTGAAAATAATTATTGTCAAAGGGAAATTTCACTCATATGATCGGATCTAGCTTTTTTATTCGGGGGAAGATATTAGAGACCATCTACAAAGTTGAAAGATATTAGATTATAACATCTAAAAAAGGATTTAGTGGAAAATAAGAGGATAAAAGCAGACTAAATTTATATGTTAGCCAAAGAAAAGAGTAAGTTGGAATGCAGAAAACACTGATATTACTTCCTCTGCTCTTGTTGGATTGGATTGAGTAATAATCTTTTGTTTTTTTTTTTTTGGTCTTTCTCCCCCATCAAGTTCTCACCAAAAGCCCATTTATATGTTATGATATCATGATGGATGTGGTATTCAAATTGACATACTTTAAATTTGAACTCAAATCATAATTAATATAGGCAGAAAATTCAACTAAGTGAACCAACACCCATTTGCAAGTGTGATATTTGTTTGTTGCCAGAGTTTATCGTAATCTTTAAATGTATATACATTTATCCCACCCAGTTATTATATCCCATGAAATTTCACGTATGGCTGGCTATATTTCTTTTTACTGAATGCTATCAAGTCACATTTCGCATATGCTAAGTCTTAACTTTCTCTCTATTAAATATTAATAGCCAAGTGTTAGAAATATGAATTGCCTTATACCATAACTTAGTAAATAATACTTAACATTCGTCAAGTATCCCACTTTCTTATCTTTATCGTACACACAATTGCACCAAGTTCAAAAAATGCAATGCAGTGCCATTTGTTCATTATTTCATCAAAGCTTAATTGTTCTAAGTGTGTTTTGTTATGCTAAATTTATTCTTCCTCCTTCATTTAACTTCATTTGAATAACCTAATAAGCTAATACACAAAAGCCACCATTTATACCAAATAAAGCAGCTTTCCCCAATGAATGATGGAATTCAAATTTAAGTGTGAGGCCCAGTTTTAAAAATTCATGCAAATTAAAGTTGGGCTTTGAATTAGGTAGCTTTCAGTGAGATCCCAAAATTTAAAAATAAATAAATAATCTCGTGTTTATCCCATTCACGCGGTGCTACAGTACAATGATCCGAACCGGGCTCAAAACGAAGCAACCGTCAAACAGGGAGAATACGAGGAGATGGGGTCAATATAAATATCAAGCACTTGAGGTTGTTGTTGGAGTTTGGAACTACCAAAACCGAACCACACCAAATCTAGCTAGTTTAGTTTGGTATGGTAAAATTTTGAATCAATACTGCGAAGTGCCTTAATTTATTCTTTTTTTTTATTTTATATATATAATGTTTTTGCTTTGTCTTGAATTCCAGAAACCTCGTCTACATAAGAGAAGAGAATCCCAGTTCACAAGTCTTTCCCACACTCACCTCATCTACTCCCATACCCAGGTTCTCTTTCTCTCAAAGTTGTTGTGTTTTCCTTTCTTTTTGTTGCTTTTAATTTTTCTTCCCAACATGTTTCCATTTGGGTTTTGGGCTTTATTAACAGTTGATTGTGGTGATTTCGGTGGAATTAGGGTTTTGCTCTTTATTAATTTCAGTGAAAATAACAAGGCGGAGAAGATGCAGCAGACACCGCAAATGATTCCAATGATGCCTTCATTCCCACCTACAAACATAACCACCGAGCAGATTCAAAAGGTTTTTTTTTTTTTTTACTGTTTTGATCCCACTGTTCCCTTTATGAGTTACAGTGTTAACTTGAAGGCTTTCACGGTTTCTTCTGTGTATTTTTCTTTGGTATTGAGGGTCGATGGTTGTTCAACAGAATAGATAATGAATTGGGTTTATGATAATCTGTGATCAATTTAAGTATGTCGTTTTGAGATAGTGTTCCCATTTCCAGAATTTTATATAATCTCTAATTCTTGCTTATATTCTTCATGGTAAGAGCCAAGTACTAGCACCTTGGTATGTGAAGATAGAAGATTCTTTCTAGTCGTGAAAATCATTCTTGAAATTAGTGGGCTCTTGCTTATATTGGATCATTTCAACTGTAAAGCTCACAAATACTGACTATGTTGATGAAAGTATGAGTCTTTGATAATGATCTAAGCAAGGGAACGCTTTCATGTGGGAGGTTTGTGGTAAGAGTGGCATCTGTCTCAATTAATTCCTTGCACGCCAAAAAATGAAAAGGAAAAAGGCACAAGAGGTGCATCTAGCTGACATTGCAATTTTAATCCATATCTTCTTTGAGCTGTGATTTACTTTATGTTAGAATATCATCTAGAAGTATATAATATTCAGTAATCGTTATAATTGAAAACCAAATTAGTGTATTAATGGCACTCTAAACAATTCTATATGCTGATTATTTATAATTATGATTTAGGATTCCTTGATGTTAATGGAGCCTTTTTCTTGTTTGTTATTGGAAAAGGCATATCTGAATAAGTTTATTTCACTGACCGCTAACCATCTTCCACAATAAATGACCTCCTCTTGTACCTATCCAGCTGGCTGTGTCTTTGCCTGTCTGGGTGTTAAACAATGGCTAACTCAGATGAATATTTGGATGGGCTCATTACGTGAAGGACCTGTTATCATGAGAACCTCTTTTTAATTGGGGACTCGCACAATTTCTCTATATAATTTGAATCGTCTTCCTGAGAGACAAACCATTGGAAACTGCTCTACTTTGTGATGCTATGTGGAGCATCTATAGTATATTCATTTAGTTTCCAGTGAACAGAGGAGATGAAGGTAGAAATGATAACTAGCCACTGATTCTTTGATCTAGTGGCATCTATTTAGCCTTTACATGAGAGTGATGGTTTTGAAGTTATGAATTTTGAGATCTGTAGCTTTGTCTCCATAGTTCTAAACTTCATATATGAAGTGTTATGGGAAAAATTGATTTTTCCTCTTTGATGCCTCTTTAATTTGCAGCATATGCTCATAATTTTTTCTCTCTTACCTTGGAAAGGTCAATTCTTAGGAAATTGAAGTTCATGAAGTGGTAGGTCCATGATTTGATTTTTATACAACAACAACCAATCCTTATCTCATTAGGGGGGATCGGCTACATGGATTGAAAGACATCAATGGGCTTTGTCAAAAACCATAATTTCAATAAATCCATTTAGAGTAGGGTCTTTTTAATGGTTTCTCCTAAAGTTTTCTTCGGTCTTCCTCTACCCCTTTTTTATCTTTCAATTTTTTGGATATCTTCTGCTTTTGGAAGTTTTTTTATATGTTGGACATCTGTGTGTGGGAGTTTCCTGTGATCAATGATCAATAAAGATGTCCTTAGCATTAAAAATCAGTTGGGCATCTCATGCATTTGAGTGATTTGTAAGATGGAAAGTTGGCGAAAGGATTTTCTGGGAGTTTTGGATCTTTTAGCTTATAGTTTGATGGCTGCAAATAATTACGAGTTTCACCATATCTGTTGATTTATCATAACGGTAGGATTTGGGGGCTAAAATTAAATTAAACCACCGGAAATGAGGAGGCTGTTGGTTGGGCTATAACAGTCTGTGCACAATTTGTTTAAATAGGATAAAGTGATAGTTCATAGTCAAACAGTCTATCATCACATGCCTAAGCAGAGAATCTGGAATCACTGGAATCCTCCATGATACAGAATTCTTGGAATACTGAGCAGTCTGAAGACATGAAAACTAATGTATTGTCATGAAATTGTTCATTTATCCTTTATGCATTAGGAAAATTTTGAGGATAAAACTTTAAGTCTCATAAGGTTTTTTTCCTCATCATCTTTATATCTACTTGTCATGATAATTATTACTTCACATGATTGAAATGACATGATAGGTTATTCCCAAATAGGAAGCAAGAATTTTCATTATTTAATATGAATGCCTGTTATGGCACATGATGCAGTATCTTGATGAGAACAAGAAGCTGATTCTGGCAATATTGGACAATCAAAATCTTGGAAAACTTGCTGAATGTGCCCAGTAAGTGACCTCTCAATTGTATGTTCATGTTTTTATTAGTTCTGACTTTTGGCCTGAATTTAATGAGTGCTATGTTAGAACTTAGTAGTAAGTAGATTATCTTGTTCTCCTCGATCCCTAACATTTTGTATATTGGTATAATGGTGTGGCTATTAGCACTGCTAATTGCCTATTCACTCTCCCCACTAACTACAATTAATTGGAAATTTCCCAAGTTTCCCTCAATTAAGTGTGAATAGACAAATAGGAACATAATTAATTAAAGCTTGACTTGAATAAAAAAATCTATTTAATTGAGGTCAATTTTGGAAATTCCAATTAAAGTAATTAGTGGGAGTGTGAATAGGAAATTGAGAGTGCTGATAGTCCCATCCCTGTGTAACATAGATTCCACAAAGTACAAACATAATCGGATGGGAGTTCTGGTCTAGTCCCTTTCCAAAAAAATTTAGAGTAAATACTCAAATTGGTCCTCCAAAGATACATAGGACATCAGTTTAGTCTTCCAAACATTTTTAACATCAAAATAGTCCTCTAATGTCAATTTTTTTACATCAAATTAGTCCTCCAATGTCATTTTTACATCAAATTGGTCCCCTCCAAAAGGATCAATTTGATATAAAAAATGATTGGAGAACCAAACCGATGTCTCATGTATCTTTGGAAGACCAAATTGAGTATTTACTCAAAATTTTATTGAGAGTTTATGCCTGTGTAAAAAGTAAGATACTTTGCACTTAGTGAGTTCAAGATATGTTTTTCTTTTTCCCCTTTTGATGATCACTGAATTGGTCGTATTTGTTGTTTTAAAATCACTCATTTGAGTTGTTGACAATTGCAGTATTACCTCACAGAAAACACACAATTCATCCAGTGATTTTTATTCTCTATTGAATTTTAACATTTTTTTGGGTTAATTTCAAGTTTGTGCTTGTTGACATTTTAATCTTCACAAGCAGCTTCCGTGATGTTTATGAAAGGATAGTTGTGTTGAAATTAGGAATGCTGTTCTATAAAGCATTTGACGTTGTTTCATTTGTCCCTACCAAGCCTGCCTTAATTTTTCTGCAAGGCTGGTAATTATCATATTCCTTGCTTTTTTATTTTATTTGTCTAATATATATAGGATCTTTGTTTCTTATAATTGAATCTAATAATGATGTAACTTTGTCCTCATATATTTGCAAGCAATTATTTTCTTGTGTTTGTGTGTGTACCTGGCTGAGGTTTTATGTAGTGTTTGTGTGATGATTTGATGTTTTAGATACCAAGCTCAGCTTCAAAAGAATTTGATGTATCTAGCTGCAATTGCTGATGCCCAGCCACAAACACCAACCATGCCTCCACAGGTAAAAATCAAGCATAGCTGGTCCCTTGGAAGTCTATCAGTTGCCCGTAACCTTGGTTTTGTTGCCTTGTATTGAACACTTGCAGATGGCCCCACACCCTGCAATGCAACCAGGATTCTATATGCAACATCCTCAGGCTGCAGCAATGGCTCAGCAGCCAGGAATTTTCCCCCAAAAGATGCCATTGCAATTTGGTAATCCACATCAAATGCAGGATCAACAGCAGCAGCTACACCAACAACACCAGCAGGCCATCCAAGGGCAAATGGGACTGAGACCTGGAGGGATAAATAATGGCATGCATTCAATGCACAGCGAGGCTGCTCTTGGAGGTGGCAGCAGTGGTGGCCCACCTTCAGCTACTGGTCCAAATGATGTACGTGGTGGAAGCAAGCAAGATGCTTCTGAGGCTGGGACTGCTGGTGGAGATGGCCATGGCAGCTCAGCCGTTGCACATAATGGAGATGGCGAATCATCTTATCTGAAGGGGTCAGAAGAGGCGAAGTGATGTTTTTATGTAGCTTTCATAAGATACATGTAACTGTTGATAGTAGGTTTCTCTTATAAAGGTAGGACTAGTGTAATCTGATGACCTTTGATAGGTCGACCAAAGAACAAAGAGCTTTTCTTGTTTAACAGATTAGGTAGATGTTGTGTTGTTAGGGGTCTTGGCATGCAGCGAGTTTGCATCAACTGAAGCTGCGGGTGCCACAACATGATGTAGTGGTAAGAGGTAGAGGTCAAATCATGTGATCTATACTACCATATCCTTCACATTTGTGATTACCTAAATTGCTTGCCGGTTTTTCACAATTTTGCTTTGTTGTGTTCATATAAACAAAAATGTTTGCCTTTGGGACAATCGTATCGGGTATGGGGCAGCAGGGTTGAAGCAGGAATTGCAGTGGATGAACTCACGGTGTGGATTTAGTTCAGGATCTATTTTTCATTAGGCCTAGAACTTGCAATCCAGGAACTATCCGAAGCCAAAATGGTACATTGAGCTGGTGCTTAAGGACATATTCCTTTTGTAGAGTGATTATTCTGAGCCTGCTATTTGTTTCTTCCTTGATTTTTTGGCGGCTGTTGGGTGTGATTTCTCGTTGTCATCAAGTTGATGCCTTGATGGACATCTAACCTTGAGATGGATTTTATTAGTGTACAGAACGAAGAAAAGCATTATTTGCCCTTATGGAACTTTTGGGATTTGAAATAGTCCAGTGACAGGCACATTTGAATTAGATGGAGATGGAGATGTGAAAGTAGAAACAGAAGTAGTAGGAAAGGAAAAGAAAGTATAAAGAGAGGTCCATGAGTCTCAAAAGAGGAAGCAAAGGTAAAGTGGTAAACGAGAAATATCATAACTGGGAACTTTTTCTCAAAAATGTGAAAACCTTGTCAGAAAAAAAAAATACTTAGGCTTGTGAAGTTTGGAAGGGTCCAAAGTTACTAATCCTAGAGCGAAAAGGGGTTTTATACGGTTTTCACTCTACAGTGTTTTTGTGTCTGAGATGTTGACTTGGATTGAAAATAGTAACTTGGAAAATTAATTAATATTCTGATTAATGCAACTTCACAAGCAAGCCTAGTGGAACCCATGTATGTAATAAATAAAATATATAATTTATTTCCCCCTCCTTATTTAGAGTAAAACAGTTGAAATGTTTATAGTAATTGAGTTTCAGTAAGACCAAAAATCAAAATAATAAGAAGCTGCTTGAAAAAAAAAGCATGAGGGAAAATGGCATTTTTTCGCACATCCGTGCATCATACTTCAATTCTTAGGTGATTTACACGTAGGTTGGAAGATGAGCTGAAAGTTGAGATTTTCTATTCCTATAGAATGCAGAGGGAGCATAAAATTCCAAATTCCAAAACAGAGTTGGCATAAAATATTTTGTACTCTATTCTCATTGACATCACTTATTTATTGTATAATATTGTTTTCTTTCATTTTCTTTAGGTACTAAACGGGATATTCTTCATATTTTACTCCGTTGCTTCCTTCATCAGTTTCATTAATTTATTTTATAAATAAATGAATTGCGTAAGGAAACAAATAAAGACTTCAGCAAAAACATTATATAAATTAAACTGACTAAATTACATTAATTTTTCTTAAGGTTTGTTATAAGTACACTCATTTCTCTCTTAGTTTAAAAGTTTGTTAATTATCCAATTTTTAAATTTCATCATTGAAATAGTTTATGTTTAATTTTTTAAAACATATATACTCACTCCCATAATTTGTCATTCAAATAAAAAATATATAAACAAGATAGACTTATATAATTTTTTAAATGAGAAGAGAAACGAGCATAATCTAAATAAATTTTAAAAAATAATCTAATTTACTAGTATAATTTTTTTCTTTTGATATATAAATTCACACTAAATGTTAATTGTTCTGAGAGAAAAGTAAAAAATATTAAAGCAACAAGAAAGAAGAGTGAAAGAATTATATTAAAAAAAAGCAAAAAATTAACAGATTAAATTCAGTCACACTCACCGGCTCTCTTTTTCTAAAATATATATCAACTTTTTAGTGAACTTCTAAAACAAGGCCGATAAATACTACACCTTAATATCTACCCCCACCTCCACTGGCCACATCCTTTCAAACTTACTATGAAGTGCTACAATTCTTTGACTTTTAATTAGATAGCAAAAATACATCTTATTAACCACAAATAGAGATAATAAAAAGTTATACTTTTCCTTAATAATAAACTAATAATGATAATAATTAAAGATAGAGTTATTGAAATTTATAATTATCTATATATATATATATGTGTGTGTGTGTGAGACTGAAATAAAAACTTATTTAATTGAATACAATTTTAAAAATAATAGTTTTTCATCATCAACTTTTCATTTTAAATTTTTTTCAATCTAAACACACCCATAAAATTTGAATAGTCAAATCCAGGTAGCATTATCAGTGGTAATTACGCTACGAAATCCAAAAACTCAATCCTCTATTCCATTCTCTGACTCAGAACTCTGAATTCTGAACTCTGAACTATTTTCCTCTTCATCGTTTCTGTGGTCAGTAGTTGTCGGTACTCCTGTCCGAACAACGTCCTCAGCGAAACAAAAACAAAAACAGAAAAACAGTTGAAAATTCCGATAATATCTTCAACCACCAACTGCCCTGTCCCAACCTATAATTCCCAGAAAATTTTTTTTCACAGAAACAGAGGAAAACAACTTCGACATGAAAACAGAGCAGCACCTTCACCACAACAACAAGAGACTAGCATCAACAGCTACAATCCTCAGAACAGCCAAACCCACGGCGTATTTTATCCTCCTCTTGCTAACTTACACCCTCGGTTACTTATCCGCCCCTTCTTCCACCTCATCGACACCACAACCACCACTGAACGCTGCCTCTTCCCCCGTTCTCCGCCTCTCCAATTACACATCCACCACCGAGTTCGACTCTTTCCGAGTCACGACTCGCTGCGCCGATCCAATCCCACCGGAAACCGTTCGCCGGACCCTCCTCGACCGGCTCTTCAACGGAACCTCGCCGTTCCACGATTTCCCGCCGAAGCACGCGGCGAAGCGGCTCCGACGGACCACGAGGGTCAAAGGTTGGGGCTCGAACGGCGCCGTTTTCGAGAACCTCATTCGTAGGGTGAGGCCCCGAACCATCGTGGAGGTGGGCACGTTCCTAGGCGCCTCGGCGATTCACATGGCCGAGTTGACCCGCCGGTTCGGATTGCAAACCCAGATCCTCTGCGTGGACGACTTCCGCGGATGGGCCGGGTTCAGGGACCGGTTCAAGAACATAGCGATGGTAAACGGCGACGTTTTGTTGTACTACCAGTTCCTGCAGAACGTGGTGACTTTCAACCAAAGCGAATCGGTTTTACCCGTACCGTTTTCGAGCGGGTCGGCACTGATGAAACTGTGTGAGTGGGGTGTGTTTGCTGAGCTGGTAGAGATAGATGCGGGTCATGACTTTTTATCGGCCTGGTCCGACATAAACCGGGGCTACCAGATCCTGCGACCCGGTGGGGTCATATTTGGGCATGATTATTTCACCGCAGCAGATAATAGAGGGGTTAGAAGAGCGGTTGATTTGTTTGCCAGAATTCACAATTTCAAGGTAAATATTGATGGCCAACATTGGGTCATTCATTCCACCTAACTTCACAAACTCTTTTAATTGGGTTGGGTTGGGTTCATACATTTTTCATAAATGTAGGGCTTGAAAGAAAGTTACTACTTCAAAGTTCAAACTGCTTTTAAACTTTTTTTAAAAAAAAAATTTCTGTATTAAAAGTGATGAAGTTAAGAAAGAAATAGTTATTGAATAAGTAGATATAATTTTTGGGGTGTATAATAAAAGGTTCAATTTGAGAAAACAAAGTTGTGATTTTCACGTTCTCCCTTTATTCCTTGTCCTTTAATTTATTGGTCAATATCGAGTTTCCGTTTAAGTACCTTTTTTCTTGATTTGTTTTTTTATGTATCGTAATATTTTGCGTTATGTTATAAGGTTACCGTGGATTTGCCTTGCCGGCTTGCCACCAAATGAATTGTTGTTGATGATAATGAAAAGAAAGGAACAAAATATATGGAGTTTGTTCTAATTGTTTCCCGAGATAAACAATTTTCTATTAATTCCTATTGAGAATTTCAGAAATTGTTTTATTTTCCCGTGCTTTATATAGTCAAAGTAAAATAATAATAATAACCGTTATTGCCTATTAATTCAATTACAAATTTATTATTCTTAATTGATATTTATGTTGCCTTTATACCAGTTGGGCGAGTGAAGATTTCAGATATGTAGAGAGAAGCAACTCTGCATCGTAAACTGATGCCATATAGGCTTATTGCTAAATGGGAAAATAATTGCTAAATAAACATAAAAAGAAATTGCGAAATGGGAAACCGACCCTACTACTCATTCGGTGCACCATCCATTGGGCTTAAGCCACTCCCACAATAAAGCTCCGGTGGTCAATACTGTGATTGACCCAAAGCAAACGCGATCATTCGAATGTGCATTGGTTAATATGTTTATTCATATATACACATCTTCAAACTTTAATAAATTAAAATAGCAAAATGCTAATTCTCAATTTGTCATACATATATATTAGGAAAAATAACTCGTTAGCTTGAACAAAATTGTTCTTATTTGATTCGTTTTAAAAATTAATTAAGTATTTAATTAATTTAACCAATAATTTATATACGATTAATTACATATCAAATATCAAAATGAAAATAAATTATTAGTTAATCGTATGTAAATTATTAGTTAAATTATTTGAATACTTAGTTAATTTTCAAATCGAACCAAATAAGAAATATTTTTCTCAAGTTAACATTTTGGGTCATTTTCCTTATATATTATAGAGAGTAAACTGACATTTTCATCCTTAAAAATTGTAACTCCCTACTAATTTAGTGTTTAATTTAAATTATATATACAATTTAGTTGTTAAATTATTTAAGCCTATTTTACGTTATACCTTTCACTATCTCTAGTGAAGAATAACGTAAAACAAGTTCAAATAATTTAAAGATAGAATCATATAAATAATTAAACTGAATGAAGTACATTTACAGAAACTAAAATATTATTTTTTTATATGTAAATATTTAAAGTTTTGCTTTAAAGAATAAACTGTAAATAGTAATAGTTGATAGAAAAGATTGAACAGATTCTCACAATTCCATAGGTATCCAAGTATTTATATTTACAATAATTTATACATTTAATTTTCATTGATTAATCACTCGGTATTTTATAGATTAAGATCTCTTTTCTACACAAACATATCAAAAAATTGTGCACAACTAAAGCTACTTAAAACAATTGACGTTATTCGCCAAAAAGAAAATTTGAAGTTCAATTATTATTTAATAACCTACTAAAAATTTATGAGCATTGCGTGAAAATTTTATTTATGCATCTAATTACTCTTTTAATATATGCTTGTATTAACTTATTTTGTATGCAGAAAAGATTATAATTAAAAATATTGTAAGAATAGTTTTTTACTAAAAAGTTTTTTTGTGTGTAAAAATTAAACAAAACTAAAACTAAGCATGTACTTAACTCTCCTCCTGAAAAGCTGCTTTCTTGCTGAAGTACAATGGGTGTGGCATTCATTACACTTTTCAGCCCTTTGTTATTCAAAATGTCTTAAGCCCATATCCATATGGTTCGAACTTCGAAGTCTCTCGTCCACCTCAACCGGGCCTCATGTTTTAAATTAGTTAAAGACAATTTTTATTTTTTGAGCTAGATGGGAGGATGACCAAAGAAAAAGGTTGCCAAGGCAAATAAATATTATTCAGCAAAATTATCGAGCTTTTTTGTTCTGAGTAGAAAGCAACATAATCATGAACTGGTGGTTGTCGAGTTGATAAATAGGCTCGTTCTCACGGGATAAGATACAAGTTCTACTCTTAGTGAGATTTGCTTTAATGTGGAGACAACAAAAAAGTTTGTGTTTTAAATTGTTAATTGTAGATTTATCTCATAAGGAGCTCAAAAGACCTAATCCATAAAGATATCATAGAACGTCACTTGATTCAAACAGCTAATTAGGATGATTAACAAAAAAAAAAAAAGGAACATAATCTAACTACAAAGTTTGGTAATCTTGATTACTCAAGAAGAAAAGCTTGGTACTTTTCAAACTAATGGAGTAAGAAATCTGACCCTAAGAGAAAATATATAAGATTTAATTTTAATCCACTGTCAATGTAAAATTTATTTATACTGTCATCTAATTATGTACTGATATATCATTAAAAGTATTAAACTTTTGATATAGTTGTTATAAGGATTTAATTTCTATCCACTGTCAGTGTAAAGTTTCTTTACACTGTCATCCAATCATGTGTTGCCAAATCATTAAAATAGTTAGATTTTTTAAGTAGTTGTTGTGATAGTCAACTCTTTTACTGATTTGGCAACACATGATTGGATAACAGTGTAAAGAAACTTTACACTGACAGTGAATAGAAATTAAACTATTGTTATAATAATCAAACTCTTTTAATGAATTTACAATATATAATTAAGTGATAATGTAAAAAAAATTTATACTAACAATAAATCAAAATCAAACTCAAATATATATCATATGAAGTATTATTTGATTCTATTCCCGATTTGGAAAAACACATGTTAACCACATGTGGGCTTAACTAATCATACTTTCAAAATCTGGTGCTTTTGAATTAAGCATGTAACTTTTTAAATTAAAGAATTTAATTTTGATCCCTTTCAGTATTAAAAAAAATCTATACTATTATTCAATGATGTGTTAATAAATTATTAATGAAGTTTGATTATCACAATAACTACATAAGAAGTATAACTTTTTTAATGATATATCAATATATGATTGTATGACAACGTAAAATTTTTTTACACTAATAATAAATTAAAATTAAAGCCTTAAATTAATCACATGCACATAATATGTCAACAATTCCTAATAGAAAATAAATTTAGAACAATATTCTTATGGGTTCGAATTTAATTCACGTTCAATATTAAATTCTTTACATTATTGATAAACAAAAAATGTCATAATTAAAGTAAATAAAATATTTCACTTGATTATGCAATTACTATTAATTAAATATATCATCACTGCTATTTGCAAAGTGGGACTATTAACACTTCTATTTGTCTATTAATATTCCCTTATAACTACTTTTAATTTTTATTTTCTCAATAACCTTTTTTTCCTTTTAAGAAATCAAACTTATATTTATTCAAATTTTATATCATTATTTATCTACACTAATTACTTCTAACTTGTTTTCTAATATATATTTTTTACGTTATGTCATGATAATATTTATTTAAATATTGCTTATATGATAATATCATTCTTCCTAAAATCACAAATAAATTTAAGTCATAAATCATCTTTTAATGATCATGTATTTATACTGTTAATAATCAATATTTATTAATATAATACTATTTTATGTTACACTTTATTTCATGATTGAATAAATATTATTTAAATTTTAACTAAAAAATCATATAGTTATAAAAGATACTTAGTTTTTATTATAAAAAATTTTATTAATTTTTTTAAAATTCACACATTAAAGATTTTTTCATTATTACAAACAAAATATAATTTAAAACACTTTTTATACTATCAAGTCAAATGTTCTCTTCAAGCATTTTAAGACCTAAACATATGTTAAAATTATCAACATTCAAAATTTTAACATATAGCATGATTTAATTTCAGAAATTTTTATATAAATTGTAGGTAAAAAAATTTAAGAAACTTGTATGTAATTAGGTTATTTCAAATACTATATAAAATAATTTTTCTTGATAAAAAAATATTACTCCAAATGTCAACATAATTATTTAAAATCAATTGATATTAAAATTAATTATTAAAATAATTATAGATAGTTTTTGTATCAATGAACATTTCACAATTTAAGTATTAAAGTTTAACTTATAAATTTTCTCTAAATATAACTTATAAATTCTATTGAATTTTTTTATAATTTTCAATTATTTAATTATTTAATTTAATTTTATTAATTTAATTTTTTAAACTCTTGATAAATTATTCAATCAATAAAATTTCAATCTAGTTGAGAATTATAATTCTAAATTCTTAATTTTTTTATTTGTCCCAAATATAAAAATTAAAATTCTTGTTAATTCCAAATCTAATAGAAATAGAATTAAAAATAAAATTCTAAACTGTAATTCAAATTAAAAAAAATTGACAACTTAAAAATGAGACTATTTATTTAAAAAAGTAAATTTAAAAACATTTAAAAAGAAATGTAGATACACAAATAGGTATGGCAATAAACTCACCCTATTTGTAACTTGTAATGTAAACTTTTTTTCTTTTTATAGGAACTTGAAATGTAAACTTATTCTATGAAAGTTACGAATTGATGACATGGCATTTTTTCCTCAGCCTAAATCCATAATATAAAAATAATAATAAGTAAACACAACCTTCCACGACCAAAGCACGTACGCACCTCTGCTTCACACTCCTGGTTCAAGCCTTTTATCCAGAAGCAAGAGGCAAGAGACAAATCCCTTAATCATTATAGTAAAAAATAACAGTCTAAATAGTATTAAGAGTTTGATTAGGCTGCTTTTGCGGTGAGATGGTAAGATTGAGAAGGAGCATAATCTTTGTTTAACCATGCCTGTAAAAATAAAGATTTGCGGTTCTCGAACTTGAGACCAATGGTATGTGTAGCTTTCTGTTTCAAAAATTGTGGTAATTTTTGTCAAGTATGCTGCTATTTCTTTCCTGTTTTCCATTCATTTAAAATCAAATTAATTATAGGTACTAAATTTTATGGTCTTTCTGTTGCTCTGAATGACAAGTTTAACAAGCACCTTCCCACTTACAAAATCCAGAAGCTTATGTCCCGTACCAAGTATCGGTAATCATGACGATCTCGTGTGAAAATTCGATTTTCACTTATGCTTTGTTTGGACGAAGGGAGAAAATGAAAAAAAAAATAAAAAGAAGAGAAAATAAAATAAAAAGTGAGTTTTTTCTTCATATATTTAGATAAAGAGAAAAATAAAATAAAATAAAAGGTAATATATTTTAAATTTAGTTTTATAAAAATTATATATATAATTTTATAAAATAATATTTATATCCTTATTATATATGTAATTAATTATAAGTATATTTTATTTTTCATTTTACATTTATAAAAACACCTCTTACAAATTACATAAATAAAAATACTTTAAAAAGAAGATATTGATACACAAATTATAAAATTTAATTTTAGATAACTTGTTCAATTTTTTTTATGTTTGAAAATTAGAAGCTAAAAATAAATTTTCAAAAGCTAACTATGAATATTAGTCAATACTAACACATGAACATAAACTGAAAAAGTATTTATACACGTAAGTCTTATTAAAAAAATTAAAGCATTAAGAAATTGAAATTAAAAAGAAAACGACCATATACTTCATATATTTTAAGGGATAAAACTGAAATGTAAATTTTTTAAAAAATACCTTGTTATTATTTTATTAGTGACTAACTCATCATATATGGATATAATTTATTGTAATATTATTTTTTTTAAAAAAAAAAAGTTACCGGCCCTCGCCTCACCCATCTCCCTCCCCATCACTCACTCACCGAGTCACCCTCACCACCATGGATGTTGTAAGGGCACATTAACTAAACTCACACACACCACACATGTGGATAATTTTGATGATAGAATATTGGTAATGGGTAGCGTGCAACTGTGCAAGAAGACAATGTATGGGCAAAAGTGAAAATTTACAATATCAATTCTCGTCTCTCTCATTTTCTTCTTATAAGAGCGAATAAAACATTTGTGTGGGGCCCATGAATATATTTTTCTTTCATCTCTGTTTTTTCTCTATATCCAAACAGGAGAAAAGATTAAAATCTACTCATTTTCTCTCCACCTATTTTCTTTCCTTCCTTTTTTTCTCAAACCAAACATAGCATTAATGTTTGAGATAGATTTGAGTCTTTGTTTTTCAAATTTAATGTATTTTTTATGCTGAGTTCAGGGTTATTTTTTGAATCATTTTAATTTAGTTTGATATTAATTATATTATAATTTTTTAATATTTTATTTTATATATTATTATGATATTTTTTTAAATATTAAACTTTGATCAAATATTATAATTTTTTATAATTTTAATTACTATATCTTTTATTTATTATATAATTATTAATTAAATTAAACTTTGATATGAGTAAAAAATAATAAAATAATGTAATCAAAATATTATAAAAAAATATTTAATTGATTGAGTTTTAACTTAATCTAACTCAAATCTTAATATAATAAAATTTAAATTATAAAAATTTACTATCAAAATCATAATAATGGTTAACCCGGTAAAACTGGACTATAAGTACTCCAAGTACGAAGTGTGAATCTGTGGTTAGGTGGCTATCTAATCTTCTCAAGATCGATTCGTGCATCAAATAAAACTTTGAAATGATTCACTGAAAAATCAGTGACAAGACTTTGACTGAGATTATACCAAGACATGGTATCGAATTATTGACATTAAGGTCAAACAATAGTAAGTAGTATTAACATTTCGACAGATAGCTTCTTACTCGTCGTTTTCATTAAAAATGTCTCAAGTCCCCATGGATGCCAACCAGAATCAGTTTCTTTACGCAATTGTATTAGAATTTAATTTTGATCCAAGTTTAAAGTTTTTTAATATTATTATTTAATTATATATTATTAAATTATTATAAATTTAAATTTTTTTTAATAATATAATTTTTTTTTATATTAATAATAAATAAAAATTAAATCATTGTATTATCTATTCATTTGTTGTAGCAATATTAATCCAATTTTGTTTTAAAGAAGAAGAAACATATAGTTTAAATTGATTTATTATTCATATAAAGTTTTATATTATTATTTAATAATATATTAATATATTATTAAAATAATTATATTTTTTAAATAATTATCGTGATAATTAATTTTTTTTAAATAATTTAATAATATATAAATAAATAATAATGTAAAAAAAATTAAATTCAATGTAGTAAAATAAAAAAAAAAATGCCCACGAGCCTTTGCTCTGGTGGTTGGGCATATGTTAATTAATGGAAAGGTGGGGGGATCGATTCTCCCCCATGCCACTCTCACCCTTTCCCTATTTCCAATGGGCTCTTTACAAGGATCCTCTTAAGGTCCTATTTTAATGGTGAAATCTTCCTATGAACCAATAAAATAAAGACATATTATTGCAATTGTATTAAAGTTAAGAATAAACACTTATTCTAATTTTTTAAAAATACAAGCAAAATTATTTTAATTTTATAATAATTTTTTATATTAAATTAGTTATTTTAAAGGACTAAATTATGTTTAAAATGATATTAAAAAATTAATTTAATGTTAAAAAATAATATTAAGAACTAATGTAATATAAAAATTAACATTATTAAATTATTTTAATATATTTATTATTAAAAAGTCTGACTGATAATATTTATAATTTTAAATAACTAAAATAAGTGTTTGAATTGGTATCGTTATTTGTGTGTCATGAATATATATATACACGTGCTTCTATGTACCTACTAGAGAAAAACGTAAAATGCGTATGTTCAAAGGATCGTCTTCGTCAATTAGGCCACAAAAAAAATATGTCGTATGTATGCGGAGACGTGACTGGTTCAACCCCCCGTAATAATCCAAGGTTCTAGAACTAGAAGACATGACATGAATCATTTTGAGCATGTGATTCATTTAATTTTAAATCATATTAGAAGTTTACAAATGTTCGGGAAATGTGATCTTTTCCGTTATTGAAAAACTGTTCCACAAATGTGATCTTCCCTAGTTAATTATTTAAAAACTAAATTACAGTTCGATATCCTGTAGTTTGGACTTTGGACCAATTTTACTTTGTAATCCTGAAATTTAAAAATAACATTTTGCCTTTTAAAGTTCTGCTTCATTAGCATATAATCTTTATATAATTTTTTATTCATATAATGCATTATGATCACAAAAATTATACAAATTTTTAAAGTAAATTCATTTTCTATTTAAAAAAAATTGTACAAATGTTCTTGTATCATATAAAGTAAATCTGTACAAATTTTCTTTGATTTTTAAATTTTCTCAATAAATTTCTTGTTTAAAATTTTTTTGTATATATATACATTTTCTGTTAGTATGAATTACACAATATGTAACTCTTTCCTTTTTCTAAGAGTGATGCTATTTGATACTAATAGATTTTTTCGAAAAGCAATACGATACTAGGACATAGAGCCACGTTAATTCATATGACATTTCGTGCAAAGACAATTCGTAACATTTAGCATTTTTTGTTTTTGTAAACACCTCTTTCTTTACTAAAAGCGAATTTAATTCCATATCCTTACACCAGCTATTAAAAAAATAAAAAGATTTAAAGTTTAAAAACTCATGAGAGATTAGTATAAGTTTTTAATAAGTAAACATTTATTTTGGTCTATTAAAAATACAAGTATACTTAGTTTGATCTTTTAATAATTTTTTACAATGAGTTGTTATGGTACCCTGATTAATTTGATACCCAAGATGAATTATTAATTATTTATTGATTATTGATTTCACAATAAATATTTAAAAGTCTATTAAATATAAATAACAATTAATGAATGCTTAAATACTCACCTTAAATATCGGTATTATAAAAAAATGATTACCGAAATAATTTTTTTTTTTACATTAAATTAGTTTTTTTAAAAGACTAACTTAATGTAAAAAATTAATATTTAATGACTAACTTAATATTAAATAAATAATTTAATATAAAAAGTTAATATTAAATAACTATTTTAATATATTCATTTACTAAAAATTGATAATACTTATATTTTTTTAATATCAAAATAAGTATTCATTATTTTTTAATATATACTTATTTTAAAACTCATATATAAGCACTATCTTTAAACAAAATTTGTTATTATTTTAGTTTTTGTTTGAGTATTTATACTTTTCAAATGTAAAATTAATTTTGTTCAAAATATTAAAGTTGTTATTCCTTATAAATGTTTTTTCGAAAACTCAAACCTTAAAGCTTGACATTACAAAAAGTTTTTTAAATATTGAGTTTAAACTTACTTCGTACTTATATGTTTTTTTTAATTTAGGTGAAGCAAAATTATTTTAAAATGAAAAGATTTAGTTTTATATTTGTAAGCGACCAAAAAGCGAAAAAAAAGAAAAGAAAAAGAACACGGCCATGTGGTTGAATGTACCTGACACTAAACGGAACCAATTCTGTACGTACAGAATTGTGGTTAAGTGTGTTTAATAGCTTTAAAAAAAACATTGGAAGATATTGTGACAGCTGACAGAGTCACTGAACCGGAACGGAAAGATAAAATAAAATAAAAGTCATTGAATGCGCTGTTATAACTTTTCTAAAACAGCTTAGTGCTTATTTTTACTTTTCAGCAAATTACAGTTCTGCCTTTGACGATAATTGACCGGATTTGTGTAGTTTTACAAATTATTTATTAAATTAGTATAATTTTAAAATTATTTATTAAAGTATGGTAGTTTTTGTGACATTGTATTTTCTTTTTTTTTTACACACATTACACTTAAGCCAGTTCATTTAGTGTCAGTGTTGTACTCTACAATATGTGGCAGCATTTAGTCATATTTTTTTTATTAAAATCATGGTACTTTTTATATTTATTTTTTTGTATATTTATGTTAAAAATAAATCATATGAATTAGGAGTAAGTTTTAGCGATAAATACCTTCTTAATCAAATGACTTTGTTAGATTTATAATGTAAATTATATTATATATTAATTATTATTAAATGATGTTTAATCATTTAATACTATTAATATAACTATTAAATGAATATACTAATTTTTAATTAAAATTTACATATAACTAGATAGTTATATTAATGATTATTTAAAATTAAAATTCACATATAATAATATGATTATATTATATAACGATGTAAATATATTAAATAATTATTTAAATTAATGTAGTCATTTAATAATTATATTAATATCATTAAATAAATAAATAATTATTTAAATTAATGTAATCATTTAATAATTATATTAATATCATTAAATAATTATATATTATTTAATAATAATTAATATATATTATAATCTACATTAATAATATAACAAAATTATTTTGTTTAATGATTAATATGAAATCTTTTATTAGAATCTGAGTTTGATTTCATGGAATTCACTTTTAATATAGATAACAAAAGTATAAAAAAATAAAAATAAAAATATGTTTAACCTTAATGTTAGTAAAAAAAATGCAGTCAAATTTCACCACTAATAATTATACAATGTTTATGTTAGTCAACGTGATTCAATACCAAAGTCAAAGGAACTGGTAAAACTGTCACGTGTGAAAAAATAAAAAAAATATAATGCAACAAAAAATAACCTACTTCAAAGATAATTTCACAACTACACTGTCAATTACCCACTTTTGGAAGCACAGGAAAAATTGTAAGGAATTCTGAGTACTAAACAATTACTGTTTGACAAACAATCATGTCAATCACGAGCAACATCGGTCTTGTCTTGTATAGCACCCGATACGAGGTCCTTTATGTTTCTTTTTCTTTCTCCTGAACTCGGTAAAGATTTTTTATAAATATGAGTTTTGAAGAGGTTAATGTAAAGCTCGAAAAGAATGGAAGAAGTTTAAAAATAGATCATTCATGACAAAAACATTGACAAAAAATTAGAAGAAAAATATAAGGAGTGACTTGTGTTAGAGACTACTGATAAACCAATGGGACAATTGAATTAAAAATACAATTTATTGTCAAAACGTAATATGATGAAAAGGCTACATATAGGGATACATCAAACTAATGTATTTTATAAATATCTTCTATTCCAATTCATTGTACACAAACATAATATGAAATTTATATACGTAAGGGAAATCCAAAAACAAAGGGATTCCGTTATGATATGAAGATATAGTTTTTGAGTACTCCAATATTTTAAAGCACAGCAGATTGTTAATGAGTTATTTACGAATAGAATTTAAATTCATGTTACATTTGAATTATTTATAATATGTAACCTTTTCTTTCGTCAAATCAGTTGTACACTTGTTTAATTTTTTTTTTTGTATGGATTTTTTAAATGGATTAAAAAAGCTTTCCAGTTTATATATAAATATATATATATATATATAGATATAAATTTTAAACTTATATATTGTAATACCCGATTTTTTTTCTTAATTGTTGAAAGCTAGATTTTTATTCAAACATACATATTTATGTATAAAATTATCTTCCTTAAAAGTATATGATGACCAACAAGAATGTTGAAATAAATTTGATTAATTACAATTTGTAATATTACTAGTTTTGGACACTTATCAAACCATAAATTGATTTCTAAGTTGAAATCATGATTTCTATTTTTCTAAAATAGTTTATCTATTCAATAATGAGATTATAATGTTGGAAACATTATTTAGATACAAGATCAATTTTATTTTAAATTTTGGAGGAAAATTACCAAAAAGTGTAAATAGTGTTAAGTGTTGGGCAATTTTTATAAATACCTAAAAGTTTGGGGCAAAACTAAAAATTTTGTTTTATAAACTTGGCAGCCCACGAAATGTCTCCCCATTTTCTGCACTTCTTCATTTCCTTCCTCCTTTTTTACCGTAGCTTAGGTTTTAGTTTCCTTTTTCATCCTTTTTTTTTTAATTTCTTTTAATTTCTTTTCATTTTTTCTTCAATTGCTTCTCCCTTCTCACATGAAACCATCTTTATTCATGATTGTTAACTCTTTCTTCTCCTTTTTCCTTCTGCAATTTTTGGTCTCCAAGTGTTCTTAGAGAACTTATGAACTACCCATTCCATTTTGGCATCAATTAGGGTGTTTTAGAGGTATTTGAAGTTAGTTGATGGTTTGAAGCTTTCAAGAAACCCATTATGCAAGAGGTAAACTTCTTAAACTCTAAATTAAGATTTGAATTTGTGGCTGTCATGGAAGAAAGCTAGGTGTTTACTATTTATGTTACTGTTCACGTAACAAATTTTCAAGATATTGGAATGAATATTACAAATTTATGGTTCAATTGGTATGTTTGATGTATTAGTTGAGTTAAGATCATTTTATGGATGAATTAACATCAAGGGAAGTGATGTTAAAGCAGGAGATTTGGTGTTGTATTAGGGAAAGAGATATGCACATAAGGTGTTTGAGAAAATGTATGAATGAGATGAGAAATTAGTATTTTCGTATAAATTGAACAATGGTTAGTAAAATGAGTATAACTTTTGATTGAAAGATCAGATTTAGGTGATTCCAGTTGCATTAGAAACTAGACTCAAAGGGCTTTAATTCTATATATTATTAGTAATTTTAAAAGTTCTGAATCGGTACAGTTTTTACCTTAAATAGAGGCTATTATCCTAAGTCAACTTGTGTTGTCATGTTTCTTGTTTCATAGATTCTTCAAAGACTCTATCCAACAACTTGGAGATTATTTGGAAGCTGGTTCAAGCTTGTTTGGGAACTCCCTAGAGTGAGTGGATGGTGGATATGATGGCAACCATCATTTTTCCTCCACCTTCCTTTTCTACTCTATTATTGTCTTTAAGCATGCGTTTTAATATTCCAAAGCTCTCTTTAAAAGAACTATTGCTACCCATTTTGGATGTTAAATCTTGGGAAATCAAGTCTTGATATGATTTGAACTTCAAAGATCTTTTGAACGTATAATCTATGGTTAGACAAAAGTGGCTATAATCTTATATTTGATTATGAAAGTCAGATTATATTTGAATAAGAAAATGATAGTATTTTGAGCTGAATTTTGGATATGTTATTCTTGGAATATTTATGATTACCCTTGTCAAATTTCATAAAATTTGGGAACCTGTAATTATGTAAATGAAATTTATTTTGAAAACAGCTTAATGTTGATTTGTTTTGAAGAATATGATATATGTTTTTGAATTCCAAAGTGTCTGAATATTTGGAATATGAATATGTGTATATATTTGAATTATACAAATATGTTTTTTTTTAGGAAACTTTGACAGAATACTGTAGCTAACGGTAGTAGACGTTAGCCTTGGTGCACCTTGGTTCAAACCTCAGCTAGTAGGGGTGTTGCTAACCCGACGTGTTGGCCCACACGATCGGATCTGTTTGACTTGACAGGTGGATTTGACTCTTGTGCTCTACTGGTGGGCGTTTGTCAAACCTTCGAATTATGTGTTCGTCGGTGAGATTTGTGCTTAATTATGGATTAGAAACCTCTCATATGATATTTGACATTTGACTATTGATATATGTTACAGTTAATTTGATACTTGATACATGCTTATAATTAATTTAGTACTTCATACTTGATGTATTTCATATACTTTATTTCTTGATTATTTGAACTAATAGTATTTATAACATTTGATAATTATGCATATATTTTGAAGCATATACGTTTTCAACAAAAAACTCTTGCGTATTTTTAATTTTCTTTTACTCATTATGTTGCCATGACCTCACTGAGTCTGTGTGACTCACCCCTCATCATTATCATATTTTTCAGATTAATCAATGGCTGAAGAGCAAGTATAGATGATCAGTGTATAAGTCTTTGACTCCATGTTCTGCAAACTTTAGGAACAGTCCAGGAGGAAGATTTGATGTTTTAATGTATACCATTTAACATTTGATTTGAGTTTTGTGTAATGATGATTTATTTTTGGGATGTCCAAATTTTAAAGGTTACTCTGCTAAAAATCTTGGTCAATTTGACATGTTGTTTTATTATGTTTATTAGTTCTGTAAGGCTTGCAAGGTAAGTTAATCATTCCTATGCGCCGGTCATGACCCTCAAATTTTGGGTCATGACATATATAATTATTTAATGTGGTTATATTTGACAAAAGTATATTTTAAATATAAAGTTACAGGTAATTATGTAACGTGAACGATTTCAGTATTCAGTGCATAAATATTTCAAACAATTATAGTGCGTGTTTAGATTAGTTGTGAAAAAATAATTATGTGAAAAATTAATTATGTGAAAAATTAATTATGTATATAATTAATTTTTAAGAAAATTGATTATGAGAAAAATAATTTATGTTTGTATATGTTAATTCATAAACGATTTTATAATAAGGAGTTTTGTTTGGATTGTAAAAAAAATCGTTTTTATGTATTAAATTATTAAAAGATGTATGAAATGATTGAAAAAATTATTTGATTGAGGGTAAATATATATTTATCTCTTAAAAATTTTGAAATAATCTAAAATCAAATAATTAAAAGCTTAAAATAATATTTTTTTAAAAAAAATTATTTTTAATTATAAAAAAATAATCTTAACTTATAATCAATTTTACATACTTTAAACAAACAAAATAGATTTTAAATAAAATAAATTTTTATTAAAAAAAATTATTTTAAAAAAGAATTAATCTTTCTCACTCATAATATATTCAATATCTAAAGTAAGAAAATTTCTAAACACTATAATTTAGTACTTAAAGTATTTAGCACTAAAGATTCAATATTAAATTTTATTACAATTCTTAATATTATCAGACATAGCCATAAAAGCTGAAAATTCTGCTACAATTCAAGTCAAGGGTATACATATTAAGATTGGGACCTGGAAATAAATGAGTGAAAAGTTGAATTTATTGGAAAGAACTAAGGGTTAGCAAAAGTTTACGACATCACTTTCCTCCTTTTTGGACTGGCCTACGTAGGACCACAACTAAATGATTTAAAAATTAAAACTCTTCTAGCTAGGTAATAGATTTTGTTATTAGGTAATTGATAAGATTGTATGTAGTACTGTCAAAACAAATTATGTATCGCGAGTTGGTTCAGGTAAGGATCAAACTAAGTAATTTGCTTAAAATTAATATTTGAATTTGATTTTTTATACCAGTAATCTCTCTTAATAGGTAATATTTAAATATTATTATAAGTTTTCACTGAAATTTATAATATACACTAACTTTATAATAAAGTAGTCTCCTCTCTTCTTAAATATAAATTAAAAAAATGTATTTACAATTTAACCTATTTAACCCACTATATATAATATTTGGATTAAAATTGCAATTCGTAAAATGCAGCTTATTACATCCTGTCATTTTAGTCAGAACCAACTTGTTTAAATAAATAAAAAATTGTACAAGCTAAACAAGGTCAATAATTTAATATGAAATTATTTTATCATAATTGTTGTACTTTTTTAGTTTGATCAATGTTTTTAATATGCATTTATTTTATTTTATAAAACATTTTAAATTATATTATTATTATTTTTAAATTTTCAGGTTTTGTTGGGTTTAATATTAACATAATTAGATTGAAATTTGAAATCTTCTAAACTATAATTTAAACAAAAACTTATCTATTATTATTTTTACTTAAATCATAATTCTAAACTTTTAAACTTTAATCCAAACATACACTATATCAACTCATGAATTCGCTCGTTAAACTCAACAAATGAGTTTACCTATTGCTTGTTTGTTTTAAACTTTTTTTTTTTTAAAAAAAAGATGTAAACCTCCGTTTGAAAAAAATAAACAAAACTTAGCTTTAAAAAAAGAGTAAACTAGCAACTTGGTCCTTAAAAGTGGC
Organism: Styphnolobium japonicum; assembly: GCA_023212625.1. Classification (NCBI taxonomy): domain Eukaryota; kingdom Viridiplantae; phylum Streptophyta; class Magnoliopsida; order Fabales; family Fabaceae; genus Styphnolobium; species Styphnolobium japonicum. The sequence continues at coordinate 1,890,175 of JALBWW010000007.1, read as the reverse complement.
TTACACTTACAATTTAGTCCCTGAATTTATTTTTACATATAAGTTAGTCCTTAAAATTTTAAAACACATAGCAAGTTAGTCCTTTTGTTATCTTTCCTTCTCAAATTAAAAGGTAATATGTTATCTTTTCTTCCTAAATTAAACGGTAATATGTGATGTTACATGTTAAGTACTTACATGTATTATTAAATGTCACATATCAGGTAATAACTGATCGGTTAAGTGTAAGTTCAGTCAGTTGAGTTGATGGAAAAACTGTTAAGGGGATCGATCAGTTGGTGAACTGAAGGGTAATGAGTTAGGAGTAAGTCTGCTTGGTCAGTTAAGAGATCCTGAGGGGGTTGAGTTTCATATTTCTCACCTAAATAATGTAGTTGGAAGGGTTACGTATGTAAAGTAACCTACAATGTAGCATTTAACGGTATACGTAAGCACTTAACATGCCACATCACGTGTTACTGTTTAATTTTTGAAGGAGAAATAACATAAGGACTAAGTTGCTATGTGTTTTAAAATTTTAAGGACTAACTTGTATGTTAAAATAAATTCAGAGACTAAATTGTAATTACAAGTTATTTTCAAGGACCAAATTATTAATTTACTCTTTAAAAAAATGTACATCAAGAAACGTGCAAACACACGTTCGCATTGAATACAATTTAATAAAAAAGGCCATTATGTTCATGCTTATTTAACCCATTAATCATGATCCACGAAGGCTAGTCGTCATATTTCAGCTTGTTTTAGAAATGAAAATTATTTCGTTTTTTTAATATTGATACTTATAATAAATTATCAATTATTTATTAATTATTAATTATATTTAATAATTTTTTAAATATTTATTTTAAAATCAACTTTTAATAAATATTTTACAACTCATTTAAAAATTATATCCATAAAAATATCACTTATAAGAGTATAATAATAACTATCTTTTAAGAAATAGATGATTAGTTAGTCCTAGTTATGTTATTTGATTAACTGTTAATCGTTGCTTTTCTGGCTAATCTACTTGTTACCAATTGATATAATTTTCACACTACAGTATCATAATTCATAAGATTAAGACAATCCATCATTTGTTTATTTCAAAATATACTACAATTTGATTCCGATTAAAGAGTTTAATATTTTTTTTATAAAAAAGACCTAGTTAAACAAAGTGATATTATCTGGCAAAACAACATTCAGCTTAACTGACAGTTCACCCAGATGTAAAAATTGTAAGACACTAAATTATAGTATATAAAATATTTTAATTTGATATCTTTTTATTTTGCATTTTTAACTCCCGTGAGTCACCATACTAACATTTCATTAATAATTTAATATACAAATCCTTTTAAGGGAAATAGTGTTGGCGATAAGGATTCAACTTACGTTAAGAAGTACACGTTTTACATAAAATTCTTTTCCGATATCATAATTATTTAAGAAAGAGTTGAGAAAATGAATTTGGACAATAACCACAATGTCCAAAAACTTTGATACATAATGGCTATATGACGCAATATGGGAATTAAAATAAGAGCAGGGTACAGAGTTAATTATTACAAAGGGTTGTCCAGCACATGTCAAATTAAATTGTATCCATCAATAGTCAATAGTCAATAGTTAGCTTGAAATTTTTTGTTTGCAAGTGAGTGACTAAAATTCAAACAGTACATACATGGCTTGCAAAAAATTGGGCAATAAGTTGAGTTATCAATTCTGTGGGGTAGGCTTTGCCTCGCTGTCACTGCAGTACTGCTGCGTTCACATGGGTTCTGAATCTGATACGACATAGTACTACCATAAAGGAAAAAACAAAAACAGGATTTAATAAAAGTTATTAATTATTTATTTATTGTTTGTATTGTAATAAATATTAAAAAATTATAATAAAAAACAAAACATGTTTTATTTACGAAACTTGTTATAATATTTTGATAAATTTAAATTTTAAAATAAATTATTAATTATTAATTATTTATTAATTTTATAATAAATATTTAAAATTTTATTAACTATAAATAATAATTAATAAATATTTAATAACTCAATCTAAACACTAATATTTTAAAAAATTGAATTCTAGAATAATTCTCAACCATTTCAAGAACCTTTCAACTATTGTTTTAAAAATTGATTTAATCAGTTCTAGAATAATTCTCAACCATTTCAAGAACCTTTCAACTATTGTTTTAAAAATTGATTTAATCAGATCAGTTTAATCGATTGGACTGTGAATTGGAAGTTTTACCAGTTTTGGTTCAATCAAAGAACAGCCTGAGCGGTTAAACCACAAAAATCATAAAAAAAATTAGTTGAATCGGTTAAACCAGTAAAAAATTAGAAATAAAAAATCAATTGGACCGGTCATCAACTTTTAAATTAAATTTTTATTAAAAAAATGGTTCTTTTTATAAAAAAAACTTAAGATTTAGCTCTTTTAAAAGTTAGGTTGGGGGTTCCACAATTCTAATCCTTTTTTTTTTCACAAAATAAGTGATGACACTACAAAGCGATTTATGATTTTTGTGATTAATTATATTTATATATATATATATAATATACTGGTTCAACCGATCAAACCTTAAACTGCTCTCCTATCCAATTATCTGATTCAACCAATTTTTAAAACATTACTTTAAACCCTTCATTCAGGAGAATAATTCTCAATCCATTTCAAGAACCTTTCACCCTTCATTTCACTCATGTCCTACAAAAGTTATAACATCAGAGTTCCAATTTCGTAATTATCTCCCGCTTTGCAAACAAAGTGTCGGTCTCTGACTCTCTTGGCATGCCACTCAACTCAACTGTGGCTGCATAATGGGTAATCGAGGAAAATTATTTCCGTATTTTTTTTTTGGAGGATATCGATGTTTAAAATAAATTATTAAATATTTATTAATTACATATTATATTTAATAAATTTTTAAATATTTATTATAAAATTAACAATTAATAAATACTTAATAACTTATTTTAAATAATAAACTCATAAAAAAATCATAACAACTCCTGTAATTAACATATATTTGTAGTGACTCTTAGCCATGGACAGAGATGAAAAAAATCCTCAATTATGAAGATTCTCATGAGGACCGTCTCCTTTAGAAACTCAATTTTAAAGACTATTCACTCGTAAAGATAAAAATAAGAGATAAAATCTCTCAAAATCAATTTAGAGACAAAAACGAGAATTGTAATTTTTATCTTATGAAAATTTATCTTGGTCTAATTATAAAATTATTGTTATTTAATATATATATATATATATTTATATATAAATAAAATTTCCATTTTTAGTCATTTTATTTTTTTAATATTTATATTAATTTAAAATAAAAAATTAAAATAAATCCAAAGACAAGCTGTTATCTCCACTCTCTTTCTCTATTTTGTTGCATTCTTTTAAGTTTTTATTTTTTTAATTTTTTAATTTTTTTAATTATTTTTTTAACATTTTGAACACCCAACGAGGACTTACAGTTCGTATGACAAAAATCAAGAATGAAGAAGAGGAGTAAAGGTATTCGCAGAGACAAAAATAAAGATCGAACGAGTATTCTATACCCCTGCCTCGCTCTAAGCGAGTGCCATTCCTATCTATGGTTAGTGGTGATCGTGGTCAAAACTCCAAAAGGCATTGACGTATATGGCCATCTTCTTGCCTTTGGTTTCAACTTTCATCCACCAAAAAGAAGCAACAAAAAAGGATATTTTGGGCCAAGCAAATTCACTAACACACGGAATCCCCTGCATATCGTTTCCCCCCTGTAGAAAACTCTACGATGACGTTATTCTTGAGTTATTAATGAGTGCATGTTGCCTTAAATTCAAACTGAACGCAAGAATCTCAATGTAAAATATAAATAAATAAATGATGAATCATCAACTGCTAAAGAATAAATATTATATATATAAAAAAATCCCCCCAGGTTAAGTAACATTACATTATATCCTCCCTCGTTTGCAAAATAACAAACACCTTAAAGTGACAAAAGACGAAGGTACAGATTGCTAATGTCATCTACATATGTTGAGAACATGGTCCGAACGATAGAAAATTGAGAGAAAAGTGATGAAAAAGTTATGAGAAATTTAATTATAAGAGAGTTACAAAGTTACTTACATATTATAGAGGTGTAGTTAATTATAATTAATTAACTAATTACTAACCAGTGAATCATATGCGGTAATAACATTTTCACTAAATTAGAAATTCTGCAGTTAAGTTGTAACTTTTGTGTGTGAATAATTGATATCTGATTGAAACTAAACCAAATGCGCATTCAAATTTACAATAAAGACTAAAGAAGAAAGCATGGCTTTTACATTTTAGTTGAAAGAAGAACCAGAAGAAAAGGAATAATAAGAGTCAATTTAACCCCACTGATTCTGTGAGTGGTAGATTTAGAATAAAAAATGAGGAGTAACATATAAAAAGAAAGAAAGCTTTTTATATATATATATAAGAAATAAATATAAATAAGTTAAAATGGGACACTAATAAGTAAAAATGAGACGGGTATACATAAAAAGAATAATAACTAAAAAAAGTAAGAAACAAGAAAAAAAATCATAGGGAAGAATCGTAGCCACAGTTTGTGATATTAAAAGTCTGCGAAAGCACTTGCCCCTGTCTTTAGCTCTCTCTCTAAATTGTTGTTTACAATTTGTGAGATTCAAAGTTGAAAAATGCAGAAGGTGGAACTTCGCTACTCTAGGTATGTTTGCGTTGTTTAATTAGGAACGTGGTATTGACGCAACCGACCAAAAGGCATATGAGATTTTCCATGTAAATTGGGGATACCCAGCAAGATTTAAATTTTTAAGTTGTGAAGTTAAATGGTCAACTCTGATTGAGTTTTGTTCGGAAGAAAGCAAGAGAGTCTTCGTCAAGGGATTCAAATAAATGTTCAGTTACTTTTTATTGTCTTTAATATTGTTAAATAATTAAAAAATTATTGTCAACCAAAAACGAAGAAACACAATTCAAGAAAAATATGTAATCTTTTACTTGATGGATAGTGTTTTATTAATTAAAGACATAAAGAAGCAAAATACTTGAGTGTCCATCGTTAAGATCACCATTATTATCAAAACGAGAGGCTTTTTTTTTTTTTTTTGTATTCTCCTTTCTTTCATTCTTTTCAAAACTACATTTCTTTTCTTTTCTTTTTTAATAACTTAATAAAAAATTTATTATCAATTAAGATGAATACAAAAAATTTTATTGAACTATCAACATTTAATTAAATAGACAAAATATAAAACAAAAAAAATAAAACAAAAGGGAGACTGTCGTAATTTATTTTATTTAAAAAAAACACTAATAATGAGACAGGGTGTAAAAGTGTAATAATTTTTCAAAAAATATTATAAATTATAATGTATAAAAATTTTATTTAAAATAATACTTAAAAATGAGAGAGCGTCTAACTAAAAAAAAAGTCTTTATAATTAATTTGTATTAACTAAAATTGTGAGAATAACTAATAACTGTAATAACTTAATAGATAAAAAAAAACTAGTATCATACCTTAAAAATATAAAGATACCTCCAGTGGTGCCAAAAAAAAAACATTATATAACTAGTTACCACATTCCACTGACTCGTTATGGTTTCAACCAAGGTTTGGCATTCATCCCTTACTCTTTTTTATTGAGGGAAATAATGTTTGCACAATTTAAAGTATTCTAAAAGTTAAATAAGATTCAATTATTATTTAAAAATAGCAGAAAAACTTTAAATGTTATAACTCTTATTTGTGCCCAACAACACAATAAAGACAAGGATAGTGAGGTTTGAAATAATGTTTTCCCAAGTATAATGAAACATTTTTTTTAATTAAGGTATGCTTGTTTAAGTAGTTAAAATATGAAAAAAAAATGAAAAAACTGAAAATATATATATTTTTTGGTTATATTGGATGTGCAAGTACATGTGTAGGGAGGGAGATAAGTGACATGATGATGAATCAAACTTTGATATCATCGTCTCGCTAACATATCAAAGACTTAATCTGATTCTAATTAAGTTGTAAATTCGTTGACAAATGAAAATATATTTGGATATAATAAAGCTTAGATGAAATATGTAAATATAAAATAACAATAATATATGTAAAATTTATTTTCTCTAAATATATTAAACTTTTTACATGATTAAGAGAAAAGTTTATTCAAAAACACTTTTATAATAAATAAATAAAATCCCAAACTTTTAGACCTGCTTTATAACGAAAATAAAAGAAAATAAATTTCGTAGGTGGATCTTAAAGAAAGCCAATTAGTCAAGAATGCTTTGCTTTTGATAATTTCTAGAAGGGTACTACTAGTTAGCCTGAAAAAATTACTCGAATAAAAATTATCAGAATGATATAATTAAGTGAGGTGGCAATTTAATAACATGTAATTAATAGTTTTTAAAAACAAATTGAAAAAGTTGAAACGCAATCTAAGAACATTTAACGCAAACAAAATTTCACCAAGTTTACCATCAACTATAGGGTATCAATGACAAGTAGTGCCAACAACATCAAAATTTACCTTGTTGACCAGAGTGCATATTTGATCAACAACTTGCTATTAAAAAGCTCGATAGGCATAGCCATGACCATAAGCAAATTAATAGTTTTCATCAAAACTTTGTGCAGCAAATCAGAAACCATAGTTGAGTGAATTGCCATACAAGAAGAGCAAACGACACTACTTAAGGAGGGCGTCGACGATGACAACCATGTTGGTGGTGCCGTCGACGCCAACATCTTGGGACTTGAAAAATATGACAAACATCTTGGTGGCGAATTAATGGACTTAGTCTTAGGCAGAGGTTGATCCTGATGGCATCAAAGAGGTGGCAATTATGTTGGCTTGACAAATGTCCTCCTCGCTCTTGTTGGGGAACCACAACTACCATTGATGATAAAAAAGAGAAAAAAGTAAGGTGAATTAGGAGGAAAGATGAGGCAAATGTAGGAGGATGAATTAGATAGGCAAGGCAGGGAATTTGGAAGAGCTTGGATATTGGACAGAGGGTAACGAAGAAGAAAGAAAAGGTAAGGTAGAGGGTAACGAAGAAGAAAGAAAAGGCAAACTAATCATAAAGTTAAAAAAATATAATGAATTGAAAATTCTACCTAATTTGGGCCCTAAATAGTATTGTTATGTCTGGGAGTTATTATGATAGTCGATAGGTTTTATATTTATATCAGTCGTTAATTATTTATTAATCTTAGAATAAATATTTAAAAATTTAATAAATATAAATATCAATTAATAAATTATTAACAATTTACCTTATTATTAATATTCAAAAAAGAAATAAAAAAAAGACGTGGCACTCATTTTAGACACGTGATGTTATATATAGTGCCATAGATAGTAAGAAATCCTAAACAACAAATACACCAATATACTAAACACCATTTTTTAATTTTGGTCTTCAACTTCAAAATCGAAAAGAATATATGCAAATAGATAGGCTTCTTAGATTTCTCCGATTAATAATTTACATGATTGCGGGTACGAACCACCACCTCCATGACCACAACAAATTAAGGGAAAAAAGAAAAAGAAAAAAATAAAACTGATCTAGAGGATGAAGTGATTGACATTACAGGACGTACACATAATATATGACGATGAACGTACAGCATCTAGCCAGCTAGCTTTAATTTGGAGATCTGGGTAATCCTGCTACTGATCTAGTCTCCTGAGAATTGCAGATTTAAGAGCCTCCTCGCTTCTCATCCCCTCAGGAATCTTAACAACAACATCTTGAAGCATAAGCTCATTAACACAGGACATGCTCGCATGGTGGACCTGAAACTCCAAGTCCCGTAATGCACCCATTAGCCTCGCCCCTGGGTAGTTCGCATTCTCGGATTGAACCCTCACCATGGCATCTGCTCCTATGATCTTCACATCAACCTCAAGCGCAAAACCATTCGACCTCGTTTGGTCCACCGTGGAAGTTGTGGTGCTCTGGTTGTCCATAGTATCCACCATTTCCAATTTCACCTTCTTGCTAGACTCCCTCTGCTGCTGCGACTCCAGTTCATCGATCTTCCCTTTGAGCTCGTTGATATAAGCCACAGCATCTGATAACAGAGAGGCTTTGTCCATCCTCGAAACGTTTGGCACCACCGCTCTCAACGCATAGAACCGGTGGTTCAGCTTCTCCCTCCTCTGCCGCTCTGCCTCCACGTGGTTCATCGGCGTTTCGCGTCCAAGCCCTGGCTTTCTCCCTCTCTTCTTCGGTGCTATTTTCATTGAGGTTTTGGCTGTCAATAGTGAACAATCCGAGTCAGAATGGTCAGAATCCACACTAGAAGATTGGAGTGACCCAAATTTGAGGCCCGAGTCCTTCTTCTTGGGTTCCACTTCCTTTCTCTTCCTCCTATCGTCTTCTTCTTGAACGCCAGCGATGATACCTATGTCAGCGAAGGAGATGTTCTGGTCGTCGTCGAAGAATTGTATTGGGTTTAGTTGCTTGTCGAATGGCATGCCTATAAGATCTGATCCAAACAGAGATTTGGCTTGTTGGACAAGACCCCAGTTTTGTTTGATGACATCGTAGGAACCCATTTCAAGAACACCGTTGTTGGTTGGGATGCAGATAAGAGTTTCAATCCCGTGCATGTGAGCCTCTTTGGCTCTTTCGCAATTGTAAAATTGAAGCTCGTGCTTACTATTTAACCAAAGCACAGAACCTGAAGTGAAGGCCTTGCCTGGGAGGGAAGAAACATCGCCAACAGAGAAAGTGCGAGTCAACGACATGACGTAGAACCATTCACCTTCGTCATTGAGATCGTCGCTTGTGCACATCATGTTGCCGTTTGGGTTGTCGTTGATCAGAGATTGGATGTCTTTCATGAGCTTCCTTCGCTCTGCAGAAATGGGGTAATGGTGGGGGATATTACTGTTCATGTGGGGGAGTACTCTGGGGGAAGTGTCTTTGTTGCCTTGGAAATGGCCTTCTCCCCATGATAAGTAAAGGTTTCCATTGTCATCGTTTGTGGTCTGCCAGAAAATGGCGTAGACCCACCAATCGGGTTGACTCTGGAGTAAAAATTGAAGCTTTTGCTGAGGGGTTGGTGGGTTTTCTTGGGACAGAGAGACGAGAGAGGAGGATGAAGAAGAAGAGATGATCAAATCCTCCATCAAAGTAGTAGTGATATGGTGAGAACTTAAGAAGGACGAAGTGTTTGTAGATTTGAGAGTGATGAGATTGGAAAGTTGGGAAGAACTAAAAAAGAGGCCGAGAAAACTTGGGCATAAATAGACAGAGAAAGCTCATATGTTGTACGGAAGAACAGTCCTTTTAGCGTAAAGACACTGTGTCAAACCAAACACCCAAACACTCCTTCGGTTTTTTTATGAAAAAATATTTATTGAAAGTAGTTAATTTTTTAAATAAATTTTAATACTTTATAAAATTAGTCTTTTATTTTTTTGAGTAAAGAAACATTTGACCTATCCTAAAAACCGAACACACATAGATAGAAAGAAAAAATTGGAACAAGAGAGAGGGAATCAACTGAGTAAAGAGCATGTTTAAAAAAATTAATTTTTTTAATTAAAATTTATTCTATTTAATTAAAGTATATCAAATTGATTATAAGTTAAAATTATTTTTTATTAATTATTTTTTTTTATTTTGAACTTTTAATTATTTGATTTTAATTTATTTGAAAGAAGAATTTAAAAATATTTATTTATCTTCAACTAAATATTTTTTTCATATATATTTTGATAATTTAATACATAAAAATAATTTTTTTATATAATTCAAACAAAATTTTTTATATTAAAGTTAATTATGAATTAATATATTTAAACATATTTTATTTTATTTTTAAATAATTATACACATAATCAATTTTTAATATAATTTTTTTCACGATTAATCTAAATAAAAATAATTAAGTAGCCCAATTTATTATAATTATTTAATTTAATATTAAATATGTATAAAATTATGTGAGTTATATTATAAATATATTTATTTTATACTTTTATGAATTTGAATAATTTAAAATAAGAAGTGCATTTCAAAAGAATAAAATAAAAAATTATAATCATCAATAAAAAAATTAAAAAAATAGAATTTTATAAAATATAAATACATTTGTAATATATTATTAAATTGAATATAAAATTTTTATTAAAATTTAAATTAAATCTGAATGATTAAAAATATTATTATCAATTTACAACCCTTATTTTAATACTCATATTTTTTTAAAGATAATAATATTTAAAATAAATTATCTAATATTTATTATTTATTATTTATATTTAATAAATTTTTAAAATATTTATTATAAAATTAATAAATAATTAATAATTCATCTAAATCCATCCTAAATATCAATCTCATCTATAAGATGCCAAATGGGGTCTGATTTCTGCGCAAAGTTATAAATTTTGGTGGGAATGACAGGGCAAATGGGGTCCAAATTAGCTGAACATAGGCAGTCACTACTATTGGGCACCACAAGCACGTGAAATGAAAGCGAGAGGTTCAGTGACGCACGGATAGCATAGGATGATAGGATACAGAAGTGATCTGTGAATATGTGGGGTACGAGTACGACTCTTATATGTCTCTTTTACATAAATCAATGAATGAAATTTTGTGGCATCGTAGGAAATAATATGTAAACAAAGTTAAATCAAATAATTACTACTCTCTTTGGCCTATTAACTGTCTTGTCGTTGTTCGTTTACGACTATTTAGTGCCATGAGGATAATTAAGAACAGGATACGACTTCCATTAATTAGACAACCGAATAAAGGCTTATTTTTCATGGTACAAGAAGACTTATATAAGTAAAATTTCTTTTAGCATCTTAATTATAGTTAAAAATAAAATATACCACAAATATATATATATATGTTATGAATATAACCAATAAAGATATAAAAATGAAAAACATACAATAAATAATCTAATTTTAAAAAATCATCAATTCATCACGCTTGTTCCAGTATTAAAAAAATATCATTCTTATTCCTATAAAATAAAGTCTCAAAATAAAATTAAATTTTGTATGCTAAGTGTAGAAATTTTATTTCTATAAAATTGAGATAGGAATATAATCTTCATTTTCACATACTAAACATGCAACGTAAAGGAAGTACATGATTTAGTTATATTTAGACTTTAATGGAGATCTCAGGCCGAACACTTGCCCAACTCGACTGGAAAAAGACTTAGTTTGACATAAAATTTGAGTCCCAAAAGTTAAATAACAATTGAGCTGGGTATATGGACTTAGTATAAAAATTCAAGTTTCAACCCGACTTAATTGACAATAAAAAAGATGTACGTTTAATTTTTTTTTAATGTATTGTCAATTTCACTTATTTTTTACTATAAATTTTTTTCTTTAATTGTGAATTTTTTAATATATAACTTCGGGTAAAGATTTTTAAAAAAATATTATTAATTAAAAATTAAACTCTAAATTTTCTTTTGGGCTTTGATGCTTTCATTCAAGCTGGGTTTGAACTTAAATCGAAAAAGTAAAATGGAGCCAGGTTCCAGCCCAAGTCCAATGAATGTGTTATTTCTTAAAAACAACATATTTGTTTCTTTTAATTATCCCAATATATATTGTCCGTTAGCATGGTAAAAGAAGGTAGGTAGTGAGGTTCCTTAATAACGCAGCAACCTCCATTTTTGGCATGCCCCGTAGGTCTCCCTCCTCCGACTATTTTATCTTTTCAAGAAAAGTATTATTTTAGAATTTCACTTATTACATGTTATAAATGAAGATGGCATTTACGAGTTAAGGAATCTGGTAGGAAACATGAGAGAGCCTATAAATGAGAGAAAGATCTGCAAATGAAATTGTATTAATGTAAAATGAGAATTGTATATTACAAGAAGTATAACGAGGCTTATATAACTAATGAGAACAATTAATTTCTTAACTAATGTAACTAATTTTTTATATATCTAATAGTCCCCACAAACTGAAAGTACTAGAACTTCAAGTTTAGGAAAAATAATACATTTGAACTCAAACAAAGCTTACAAAATACAAGTAATGCCGTAATTACATCGGCTAAGTAATAAATCAAAAAAGTTAAAATGTTGGTGACGGCCAAGGTTCGTAGCTCTTCTTTTGTATCTCTACGGGTCTCATTCTTAACAAATTGATATGTGCTAGAATGATTATTGACAAAATTGAAGATGAAATTAAATTTGAAAAGAGTTGACTTGTTAGAATAAACATCGGTTATAAGTCACTCAAAGATGAGGCTCTATAGGCCTCAAAATATGATTAATTTTTTTTTAAAGAATTCCAATTTTGAGAATAACCATCATAAAATACCAAATAATAGCAGAATTAATCATTTTTTTTTAATTTTAGGAACCCTAGAAAAAGAAAAATAGCAATAGAACTTTACATTGCTTGAAGAACATCAGAACATTCAAGAAAGAGACATAGAAGTGGGTTGGAATCTTGAAATATTGGAACCAAGAATGACACAGAGCTCCTATGCAGTGGCATTGATTCCACGCCAAGGTATCAACAAGTCAGCGAGAAACAATGAAGAAATAGAAGTTGGCAAAACAGGTGTTGATTCCCACTGCCAATGCTTGAAAGTTGGAAACAATTGTACAAAACAAGAGGCAAAACTAAGAAAGCTGAAGGGGCATGATAATTTTAATGCCTTTTTTTAGATTTGACTTTTCAGTAAAGGAGACGCAAACCAAGAACCCAAACAAATGAAACAATGGCTCATTATAATTGGCCAGAACAATCCCGAAAGCCATAGGCAAGAGAACCAAGTAAACCTCACCATACTCTTTCTTGGAAGTGATCAAGAAAGCGAAAATTATTGTGGTTGGTGGCCCCAATGGCTTGGTTGAAAGAAATAGGGAGAGAAAATGTGAGAAAAAGAGAGAAAAAAAAAATTTCAAAGTTTCACTGAGAACTTATGCAGCAGAATGGGAAAAAAATTTCATAGTGGATATCATGGATGTTTTAATACCATGTTAGAAAACATGACAGTGCCCATAAATGAGAGAAAGATAGAAACTGGAAATGGAATTGTATTGATGTAAAATGAAAATTGTATATTACAAGAAGTATAATGAGACTTATATAGCCAATCAGAATAACTAATTTCTTAACTAATGTAATTAATCTTTTATATATCTAAGAAATACAACGTATTAAATAGAAAGTAATATTTTATATATTGAGAATTATAAAAAAATTAATACAATTTTTTTATTATTTATTGAATAATATGATTAATTGAAAGTATTAAATACTCTTTAAATAATATCTAAAGAGCACCTTATGATCCAAAAAAATTTTTGAGTGAAATTGTGAAAGTATGTGTACCTCTTATAACTTGAGAGAACATGAAAAATCCTCTTAAAAATTAGTCTATCAATTGTTTTAATCACTTAAAGAATAAGAAAAGTAAGTTTTGAGACTCTAAAAAGAAAAAATGAAACTTGTATGTATTTTTTTACATTATTTTTACACTTGGTTAATAATGAGTAAATTTTTTGTTAATACAGTATATCGTTTGTTTAATGTGTTTCTATAATCGATTATTTACTGACTTAGTTAACAATGAATAAATTTTTGATTAATTCAGTATAAAGTAAACATTCAAATTGGTCATCCAAAGATACATGTGACATCGGTTTAGTCCTCCAATAATTTTTGACATCAAAATAATCCTCAAATGTCAAACTTTTCACATCAAATTGGTCCCCCAAAAGGACCAATTTGATGTAAAAAATAATTAGAGGACTAAATTGATGTCATCTGTATCTTTGGAAGACCAAATTTGATATTTACTCTACAGTATATTATTTGGTTAATAGATTACCAACTTATAAGTGATTGATTATCAAAATTCATTAAATATATATATATATATATTATATAAATTTATGTAAGATTTGTGACTCGACATAGAAATTAGGGGTGAAATAGGTTTTACCTTAAATGAGATTGGTCTGTTTTACAAAATATTTGTCTTATCATAACCTATTATTTATCATAAGTTTTTTTTTTGCCTATCCTAATTTTTTTGTGAAAATATAAAAGCTTATTTTGGCGTAAAAGCTTATTTAAATTCCTAGCTTACATATAGTTAGGCCCATAGGTTCAAATTTTATAGGTTTTAAATATATTTATCTTTTAACAAAATTATTATATTGTGTATAAAATAAATATATTATAAGATACATATAACTAATAAATTATATAAATATGATAAAATCTTAATTATATGTATATATATTAAATAAACAGACCAATTTGTTAAGTTAAATTGGCATTTTTAAAAGCATAGGCATTGATCTATTTAACTAAATATATATTTTTAAAAACTTAAATCTATCTTGTTTGATAAATAAGTTAAGCTAAACTAGGCTAAAATTAAGTTAGATCGTAGACTCTTATTAAGCCACCTAAATTTTATCTTTTCATGAAGTAGTATAAATTTCTTGAAAAAGTTAAGAATATATTTGATATTAATTTTTATCTCTTTTTTATTCTACTACTTACAATTTGTATACGAATATAGTAAATAAATATTCATTTATAATATTTCTCATCTTTAGTTTATTTATTTATTAAATTTAGAAATTAATAATTTGTTGAGGAAATTGAAAGATTCATTAAATTTAATAATTTATTACAATATGGCTTTGGTAGCTTTTTCTCTACTGTAGTATCAAAAACACAACCAACAGTAGCATACAACATAGTAGAGTTTGGCATTCTTGTACAGTACTGCTCATATTCAACAAATTTTGTGCAAGGTTGTCACTATTTGTGGGTTGAAGTGGGTGAGCGAGTATCAAATAGCATTGCTATATTAAAAATATAAAATCATACAGTATTTCTAGAAGGTTAAAATGGAAGGAACTTTTTTTAATTATAGGTCAAATTTAAAAAATTATCATGTGTTTTTAAATTTATCAACTTGATTCTTTAAATTAATAAAATAATATATAATAACTATTTTGTTAACTTATCATTTAAATAATTGATAGAAAAATAGTCATGTATTGGTTTTCTTCACTTCTCACTTTAAATCATTAATATTTATCCTTAAAATTATCTCAGCCTTTTTTTAGGCATTCATTAATCTCACACCATCATTTAAAATTTTCATGAATCGCTCAAATGGTAGTGTGAAGTTAATGAGTGCCTAAAAAAGTGACTTAAAGATGGTTTAAGGGATAAATATTAATGATTTAAGGTGAGATTAGTGAAAAAATTAACACATGATTACTTTTTCATCAATTATTTAAATGGTAGGTTAACAGAAGAGTTATTATATACTGTTTTATTAGTTTAGAAAATCGAGTTGGTAAGTTTAAAAGTACAAAATTTTTTTATAAACTTGACTTATAATTAAAGGGGATCCTTTACATTTTAACTTTTTTAAAATATGAAAATACGTAACAATAAATGTAATATTGTTGCATGCATGACATATTGTTTCTTTACTAATATCATTGTATATACTTAAACATTTTAAATTTCTCATTGGTCAAAATTCAAAATTTTGATGACCTTCAATCAATTTTGCAATGATTGCTAAACGATGTTGGAGACTTCCAACAGCAATTGGGTTCTTCATTTATCTTGATTTCGAATGTAAATGCTACCGAAAAACATATTTCTTCAATACGTGGAACATAGGTTATAAATCGTTGTATTGTAGGCGTGGAGTTCAATGTTAGGGAAGTCGAAAAGTGTTGAAGGAAGGAGTTAATTAGATAAAAGGTGAAAACTTGGTATAATATTAAGGTATATGATGACACTTAATTAGGTTATCCTTTGGATGTTGTTACATTATATATAGTTTCCTTCTATCCAACAATATCTACTAAAAGTTCTAAAGAATTGGCAGCATGGTTTCTTTAGCGAATTATTTGATTATTTTAAAATGACAAGATCTTCAGAGTGGTCAAGCTATCTTACAATCAAAAAAATAATTGAGCAATGAGAGAAAATATTTAAATATT
Organism: Styphnolobium japonicum; assembly: GCA_023212625.1. Taxonomy (NCBI): domain Eukaryota; kingdom Viridiplantae; phylum Streptophyta; class Magnoliopsida; order Fabales; family Fabaceae; genus Styphnolobium; species Styphnolobium japonicum. The sequence goes on along the minus strand of JALBWW010000007.1, from coordinate 1,874,156 downwards.
CATTATGATTTCATATGAATATTGTTTATACCCAGATTTGTGTACTTTTCTCATAGACGGTGGTAGAACTTGAGAGGGTAGGAAACCAATACCAGTTCATGACGAGTTACTGATGAGAAGGAAAAAACCTATGTCTCTGTCATGAAAATGTTACTCAATTTTTTCACCACAAAATCATAATCACCTGATTTTTATTTGAATTCATGTCAATGAAAACATCTTTTCGAGTGGTGATTTCTTTTAATCATGGTGGCATGAGAGCTAGAAGGTAAAAAAAAATTGAATTTTTTTTGGGGCAACTATAACAAAGCTCTGCCATTGCCCTTTGGTTAATAAAAGTTGTTATTTTTTTTTAAAAAAAAGGAAAAAGAACATATTTAATAGAAAAGATGGTACTCCAAACACAATTTGATATTTTACTTCGCAAAAAAAGTATATGTATCATGTGTCTATTAATTGGTCGCAATGATTTTTCTCAAGAAGTCACAACATCAGGAAAAAGAAAAAGAAAACATAATTTCATGGAAACAATGGTACTCCAAAGTCCAAACACAAATTTATTATTTCGAAGAGTTTAATTTTTATTAATTGTGAGTGTAAAATTTTTTTACACTGTCATTCAATCATATGTTTCCAAATCATTAAAAGAGTTTGACTATCACAACAATTACTTAGAAAGTTTAACTCTTTTAATGATGAGTCAATATATAATTAGATAACAGTATAAATTTTTTTTTACACTAACGGATAAATAGAAATTAAATCCTATTTCAAATCACAAAAAAGTATATATATATCACGTCTCTATTAATTGGTCGCAATGATTTTTCTCATGAAAGTATGAACATTAATTATTCTTCGTTTGTTATATACACTTGAACATTAATATATAATATTTAATTATGAAACTTCCAAGACCACGTCACACATAATCCTTCCAAAAATTTGAGACAATCTGGTCCTGTCTATTTGTTTCATTTCTTTGTGGGTAATTATATTTGTACATAATTTTTTTTACATAATTTTTATATTTGATTAATAATGAGTAAATTTTTGATTAATATAGTATATAATTTAGTTAATGAGTCTTAGTAATCGATTACTTACAGACTTAGTTAATGATAAATAAATTATTGATTAATGAAATATTTTATTTAATTAATAGATTATTAGCTTATAAGTAATTAGTTACCAAAACTCATTAATCATACGATATACTTCATTAACTACTAATTTACTCATCGTTAACTAAGTGTATGATATAAAAAAAGGGGTGTAAGAAACATTTTCCTTTCCTTGTTCAATTGGAGAATGCAGTAATGTTCAACCTGCTTTTTTTTTTGTCAACTAGGATATTTTCTTACTTAGAAGACAAGAGAATAATCTCACAAAGTATGGTTAAGTGCGTGAAGCGGATATCTTCCCAGTTACGTTTTCTCTATATAAATCATCCCAAAAATCATATTCGAGATAAAATGTTTAAAGTGACAAAACTTCTTCCACTCATATCAACACAAATTGATTCTTCAATCCACTTTAAGATACGATAATAAATTTCTTCTTTTTTAATGAGGGATGAATATATATAAAAATCGATTACATCACTAACACTGCCGATTGCCATCAATTAATATATTTATTATGTTTTACATACTTCCTCTGATGTTATAATATTCGAGAACATGAATCATGTGAAAGTGAAAACGTGTTTAGTATTATTAAGACAAGGATGCCCACTAAACATATTTTATGATTGCTTAATATTCAAGTCTTATTATAAAATTCCCAGTGATTTTTTTAAACTGTAATGCCTTGCTTTGCTGCTTGATTACTCCTTAATTACTAATTTGATATAATATAAATCTTCTCTTTTTAACACATGGCATTACTATTTCTATTTATAACCTTCATCAGAAAGAACCTTTTTTAACAAGTGTGGGCAATGCCTTTAGTTAACTTAAAGCTAATTATATTAAATTATTATAGAGAGACAATGTGTATAGTTACATTATTATTATTTTATTAACCTTTTGATTTTTTATAGTTTCATTCAATTTTTAAGTTTATCTTTACATTTTATTGTTTTGTAATTAACTTTTTTAATGTCTCTATCGTCACGTTTAACCAATGTAGCAAATGGGTTGGTGATGTGATTTCACCAGAAAATATAGTTATATAATTTGGAAAACTCCATGCATATACCCAGGACCTCAAGTGTTTTAGTGGAATATTTACAAAAAAAATTACTGCTAAATATCCAAAATATTTTCATATCAATTCAAAATTTTGTCAAGATTAAGAGTGATTGTAAGATAAGTTAAACTAGTGGGGATCACTTATTTATTCAAGACTTGATAACAATATCAACTAATTTTATCAAAAATTTTAATAAATTTTTTTTGACTATCTAATATTTTCCATCACAAAAAGAGGATAGATTATAGTGTTATTATGTTTAAAGACTCATTATTTTACTTTCCCAGACTCCTCCAATTCGACTCAACAAAAAATGTTGGTTCAAATTAAGTTGATTTTATTCCATAAAAAAGGAATTCTTTTTGTCTAATTTGTTGGGCCAATTTATAGAGCTTACATTGTCTGAACTAAATCAGACTGAACGATTTGATTGAGAATTGACGATCGAACCAATTATAATTTAGTTTTATAAATAAATTTATAATCAGTTCAGTTTAAATTAAAATCAATTGAAATTAAACTAATTGAATATTTTTAAATTTTTTTTAATAGTTATTCATATTTTATAAATATTTTCATAAATTTCATGATACATGTAAATTATTTTTATAATGTCTCATGTTTGATTAGTTAATTAAAATGGTTGAATTGATTAATTTGAATAAAAAATCTCACTGCTTCACTATTTAATTCAATTTTAACGATATTAAAGCATGAAAATTTTTGTATTAACCTTAAACTAAAAATAAACCTTCTTTTCACTTATACTTTTAACTAATAAAAAAAAGAGTTTAATTTTTATCCATTATTAGTGTAAAAAAAATTTATACTATCTTCCAATTATGTGTTGCCAAATCATTAAAAGAGTTTGACTATTACAACCACTATCTAGAAAGTCTAACTATTTTAATGATATATCAACACGTAATTAAATGATAGTATAAAGAAATTTTACACTAACAGTAAATAGAAATTAAATAAAAAAAAAAGCCTGAAAATCTAAAAACAAGCACGTGACCGGACCAAATTTTATTGTTCCAAATTTCCGATTAAAATCGAGTGAGCTCAACCCATTCAAAAAACATTAAGTGGTTCGATATGGGCCAGTTGCCTCTTACTGTTAATGCTAAGTCAGTGACTGTCACAACTCACCAGAGGCAGAGACCCTTTCCGAAAAAACATGATGAAATTTTTCATGAAGTAAAAGTGACATTCTAGCAAGACTTGTGATATTGATATTTCTTGGTCTCACCTGTTACCGGACAACTGGAGCACGTTGTTGGTTACAGATCCATCATCCATTTGCCAAAAACTGACACTGTTACATGTAATGTAATGAACTTGTGATTTTGTCGTAGCATAGGCTCTGTTTTTTTTTTTCTTTCTTTCTTTTTTTTGATGGGAAAAGGATCTAACATAGGCTCTTTTTTAACTCTATCCCTAACGCACTTTGTAAGGGAATAGTGTTTTAATATTTTCTCATGACAGAGATGTTGCAGCACTTTCGTGCTCTGCTTTTCTGCTACAGTTTTAATTATATCCCTAACTTGCATTTTTTAAATCTTCTTCATCTTACACAAAGCCAGATTGAGATGTAAATTGAATTCTCGACAAAAACATTATCAAAAATTGTTATTTAAGTAACTATGTCAAACAGTTTATTTGTGACTTGCTTTTATTTTGACTAGAAATGATATAATGCATCTATTTACGTCTAAACTCAGTCCAATATCCGTACGAGCTCTGACGTGTTTATTATCTTTTTCGATAGTGTCGAGGTTACTCTTCATAGTGAGTGGGTATCTGCAAAGGTAATTCGACGCTTAAGTTAGTCTCTTAGAGAGACTATAATGTGTTCAGAGTTGTTACCTTGTGAGGTTAACTCTCTCTTATATAGGAGTGCTGGAAAAGGAAAGATAAGACACTATTGACATGACAATTTCCAAGAAAATGTCTCATACTTCAGCATAATTTATGAGATTTTGAAATTAATGTATTAATATATTTGACTTGCTTCTCTACAATAATAATAATATAGAACAAAGTCTGCTTATATGTATGAAATAAATTGCTCACGTAGGAAAAAAAAATTGGATTCAATAAAGGCCCAACAGCCTGTGAAGTGTAGGGATAGACCTTCGTTAATTAGGATAGCATTATCCCAAGTAATATTATTTGCACATATTATTTCTATAAATCCTATAAAATTAAAAATTGAATGTATTTAAATTTAACTTTAATTTAGTTTAAATATAACCACATGTAGAGTTTGTGAGCAAATATTTTCATAAATACTAATATCATTATTGATATAGCATACTTTTTTATCCCTGTTAAAATTTTGTTTGAGTGACTCACATGACACCCACTCATCTTTTCTAAATCTGAAAAGCCTCCTGAGTAATCGGAAAAGAAATGTTAGTTTGATCTCTCTTCCACTCTAATTTGTCCTCAAACAAACAAGAGTAGTTCTTCAATATATATAGAGACTATGTACAAAAAATTAATTTTAATTACTTTTTTTCAGTTGTTTTGCTAATGCACACAGATTTCATTTATTTTATTTAAATGGGACCAATACTGTTTTTAAGATTAAATTTGTGCAACTAACTTTTCTCAAGCAAGAGGTGTTTTCCCAACCCTCTTATCGTACTGCTCTATCAGTGGCACTTTTTGGTAAATTATAAAATAAATTTCTAACTTTATTTAATATGCAATTGCTATTAGTATTTGATCCCCAACATGTTAAATTTTTTTATAATTGAGTTAGCATTAATTAATTATTTTGTTTGTTAAAAATTGATTAAATGAATAGCCTGATAATTTTTAAAACTCATATATTTTTAATGAGAGATTCAATGAGTTAGGAAATCATTCTGCATTTGGTTTGAGTCTAGTGGGCTGAATTATGTGTAAGGCTTGATAAATTTAGTCATAGAGAGAACGAAGACTCTTTCTTTCTTATGTAGCTGAGAGGTTAAATCCTGAATCTTATCTGTAACAGGTTCTGCCTAGTATTCATCAAGTCACACGGTGACAAAAAGGGAGGGGGGGGGGATACATGTTTGTGTACCCTTCATTTTCAGCGCTCCTTGAAGTGCGTGCAGTTTAATATTAAGAGCTTCTTAGGGGATAAACTACTCATTGAATAAACTAGAAGAATTTTTTTAATATTTTTCATATTTGTCACATGTTACATACTTACAGGGGCGGCGCTACATTGTTGATGAGGTCTTGACCCGCTCTTCAATCCCCAAAATTTTTTTTTAAATTTTTTTCAAAAATAAATATTTATTTTAATTTTTTAAAAACATAAGTGACATCAACTAAGTATTTTAATAATTTTTGACATCAATTTAAGATAAAATATATCATTAAAAAAACTAATTTAATATTTAAAAATAACATTATTAATTTGATGTCAAAAATTGACAATAAAAAATTATTTTAATATATTTATTATTAAAAAATTTAACTGATAACATTTGTATATTTAAATGGCCAAAATAAGTTTTTATTTTTTTTAATAATAATAATTTGGCCCCACTCAACAATAATAATTTCACATTGCCCCTGCCTAAGAAGAAATTACTTAGATTGTTTTTATACATTGCACCAAATCTTGGCTTACGTAAAACTTTCCTGCGCCGAATGTTGGTCTTAGGGAGTGGAAGGGGAGTGAATGAGCTGATTTTCCAAATTTAGAAAAATATGAGAAAGCCATCTAAGTTAGAAGAAAGGGGAGCATGCCCTGATAGATTATGCAGAGCACACTTCCAGACTTAATAGCAACAGTGTTCTGAGATTCGGATATTTAATTATCCACCACACTACTCAACATATTTGAAGTAAATCTTAGATGTCAGCAACTAAAACTTTCTATAGGGCAATCATTTGCAAGAGCCTTTGCTAACGTCTTTAAACATCGCATGAACTGAACATTCTTCTAAAAAACCAAGCACTAACAGCAACTGAAACTATGCTAAATACAATCTCACGCAAACATCTATCTCAGTCACACAAGCCATAAAAGCAGGACATGCAGCAGTTATTTTAGGCCCAAGCCTCCCCACCTCCTCCCCTAGTATTTACAATGCCAAGACTTGCAGGCTTCTTAGTTGGCTTGCTTAATTGAAATACAGGGTGCCTGCACAGCTTGCGCACTCCTTTTCTCAGCCAATGTTCACTGTCATATCTACGTCTATAACTATTTTCTAAAGGACCAATCTCGTATCTAGAAGGTGTGCTACCACCTGAAACAGATTCAAATTCCCCATCTCCGTTTCCTTTTTCCTCAGAGATCCAAAGTTTCTCAACACTCCACTCTATTCTTCCTAAGGTAGAAGTCCTCAAGAATTTACTTTTGGCAGGTGCCTTGGTGTCACAAGCAACCTCAGTTTGCTCACAAGATTCCTCCCTGTGAAATTTGAAAGGAGGGGGATCATCTTTGCAGGAGGGAGAATCTAAGCATGATGAAAGTAATCTTTCCTTAGCAATTGATTCCTCTCTTTCTCGAAGGGTCTTCAGAATCAATGTCTTCAGGAAGTTCATAACTTGCACTGCATGAATCAATGCAGTCAAAGGGTCGGCCATCTGCATACACAAGGAAACAAGCATTTAATATGATCAAGCATAAATAAGATGTACATACACCCTTTGTTGGTTAGTACATCCAGGATTCAGCAATTGCTGGTTATTGTTCATTCGTTCAGCATTATACTATGCTAATTCTACAAATATCAGATGTCTGAAAACCAATTGATTTTGTCTTTGCTCGTTAAAAAATAACCCTCTCAGTTTAGTTTATTTTAAGCAGCAAAATGGTCCAGACATAAGCAACCAATGAAATATATTGAAAATATGAAATTCTGTTGCTCAACTCAAAGATAATAGCTTAGCATATGAGCAAAATTAAACTCTGTTCAAGAATAACCAACCAGAAACATCTCACGTTTTAAAGAACAAAATAAACAAAACCATACATCTTTGCATCAAATTGTTAACTAACCTGTGTCATGTTTGGCGCAAAAACCATAGCAACATTGCGTGCATTCATCTTGTTGAACTGTTCATTCTCAACAACATCTGCCATCAAATTGATTGCCCAGTCAAGCAGTGCAGCTTCTGTTGAAGGAAGTAACTTAACAAGATTAGTACAATCCTCTTCCGAGTTGCAGTGCATCACCTGCTCTGAGGTAAGAGAATCAAGTACCCCAGTTGGAAGCTCTCTAAACCAAGCCTGCAAGGCATGAAAAATAGAAGGAATGGGAAGAAGACCTTATTAACAGTTGAGGAAGAATTACCGAAATTAATAACAGTAATAATTCATTAATGCAGTGGTGCCTAGTTGTTTATAAGAATGTCTTAATAATGCACACTAATCAATAAATGAGATGTAAAGAGTTCCAGTTAACCAATCTTAAGAAGATTTCCTGTAAATATCAGTGTTTGCCGACCCAAATTTGATACTATACTCTTGTTGACGGATTTATTTCATTCACATTCAATTTTGCAGATGACATGCAGAAATCAAGGCTATATATCTGAGCTCCCTTTCCAAATAATTTACAAATTATACACATAAGTGAAACTTTGGAAAGTTATCAAGGATATGGTTTTTCAAATGTTTGAAGGATCAATAAGAAATCCCATACTAATTTTAGCATAAGAACTGTTAAGTGAAAATCAAAGAGTAGATTTCAATTAATTCTAATACAGTAGAGAAGTTCAATTAGGCATCTTATTAAATACCTTTATCAAACCAGATAAACAATGAACATCGATTCCATGTGGCACTACACCTCTGTTTAACTGATCACGAACAAACTCTTCTTGGCTATTCTCAGCATTAATTCGGAATATTCCTTCTGCCTTCAAGAATGGCAAGCATGAAATTAGACCTCAAAAGTAATGTGTAATTAAAATCCAGTTAAATGATTTTAATAATTCCACACAAACAGAACATACTTTAAGGCCTCCCTCTGAATACAATTGCTTTTGCATCATCAGGAGAATTGTTGGGACACTGTTCCCCCTATCATCATAAGAGCACTGCATCGACTTTGCAGAAACTCCAAATACCTTCGCACTTCATGATTTAAAAACGATATTAGAACTCAATCAAATAAAATGAGACATAGATTAAACAAGAAGACACAGGAAGAGAGAAGGGCATAGATGAAAGGCAAACCAAGTGGCTAGCTCCCAGTTTAGATTTTCCTTCCTTCCTTCTCACAACAACTCAATTCCCTACCTAGTGAGCAGGGGCGGAAAGAAGAGATTCACAACCAACACCACAAGACCAATCGAAGACCCTTTGTAAATTGTATTGACTAAGCAACCACAAATCCAGACAGCTGGTTTTCCCCCTTAATTGTAAGTGACAAAACCCTTACAGTGTATTTTGAGACAGAGATACCGGCCAATTAATATTTTAAACATAAAGTTGACCATGTTCCTCTCTCATCAGCCTAACCACCATTGAAACCTAGATGTACAATAAAACCAAAGGTATATGGTGGATTCACAGGTTGTATCAAGCAACTTACAAGAAGAGACCAGGATTTTGATGATATCAACTTTGAATTGAATCAATTCAAAAGTTTGAACTGATATCAACCAAGTGATAAAGCCGAAACCTTTCTTGCCAGGAAGGTTCATATAATTTTCAGCGAATCTTGAATTTAGAAACTGAAGTTAAAAATTTGTTGTGATTAACACTGAGAAGGTTATCTAGAAGCCCTTTTAAGCTGAGCCACCACAAACGAAACCCAATTGTTTTCACCCCGTTTCAGAACACCCTTGTGGATGCAAAAAAATTCATTCAACTGCATTTAGCAGTGAACAAAGACGCATGCGGCATGCCTAAAGGAAGCCACTAGGTTGCCTGGTTCATTACAATCTTGTTTGTGCATTGGAAAAAGGAAAAAAGATGCATCTAATTCTAAGCAAACCACAAATTAACGCACACTCTGATCCGAACAAAAATATCTCAACAAAATTGAACCTTTAGTCTTACTTCAATTACCCAATTTCACGTTCTGTCAACAATAAAGATTAATAAGAAGAAGAACTTGAAAACAAAATGAAGACTTCACCTGGCACTAGGCACCTTACTGGGAACCTCTGGCTCGAGCTCGGTTGGCAAACCGAGAAACCCATTGAACCTATCAAAGGTGACGTGCGAGACATGGCGCACCTCCGTTGGCCAGCTAATATCCAAGGAGGAACCGTCCTCCCTATCCACACTGCAAGTGACCAGCGATTTCTTAAGCGCAGCCATAAGAATATCCATTATGGCAAATGGGTGCTGATTCCGAGGTTGATTATCTGCTCCACCACCTGCTTTTGAGCCTGGATTAATGAACGGCGTTGAAACCGGGTTGCTTGAATCATCATCATCATCATCATCTTCTTCTTCTTCTTCACTGTCTACTTCTTCTTCTTCTTTCTCATCATCATCATCCTTCTCCTTGTTAACATCTTGAAAAAATGGACTTGGTGGAGCGGGGTTGAACTCAGTGCGACCCACGAGTCCGCAAGATTTGGATCGGAATAACCGAGTCATTGCCTTAATTAACTAGCAAGCAATAATGGGTTGTTACGTTGTTAAAAGTATCGGAATGTGTGCGTGTGTGTGAGAGAGAGGAGAATATCAAAGTGAGGTAAAACAAAAAGGGATTACTCTAGTAAAGGGGATGTGAGATGGGTTTGGTTAAGTAAAGGTCGTGGTGAAAAAGAGACTGAAAAGTGGAGGTGGAAGAGGGGGCAGAAGAAGAAGAAGAAGAAGAGGAGGAGGATGAGTTTGCTTGGGAAGGAAAGGATGAACGACAGTTGGATTGGGATAGTAAGCTGGTAAGGTTGATAGAGACATTAGACATCTTGCTTTTCTTTTTGTTTGTGTTAGTATCATGTTGGTGGGAGAGTAAGAAAAGGAAAATGGCAGGTTACTGAGAGAAACTCAAGGGAAGACTCGTGACAGGAGAGAGAGTGAGAAAGCTAATGGACAAAGAGAAACAGTGGAAGCAGACATGAGGGTGAGTGTATTTTTCGGAGATTCTTGGTGACATGTTTGCTAACTATAAGATACGTGTATCCATCACATGTAGTCGAGTCAGATTTCTTGGCAGGGCAGGACTCTCTTGTTTGACTCTCTCTATCTTACTAGTTACTAATGCAGTGAAAATCAACTAACCTGGCCCAAAAGTAGAACACCAATCATCTTCAATTTGAAATCTTTTGAATCGGCGTTGGATGGTATACTCTAAAGTTCTCACATTATCAAAGTACCAAATGTTAGTATATTCCTAGAAATCGATCTCTCAATATTATTTATACCCTTCTGATATTTATAATTTTCGCATTAACATATAACATATTGTTAATCTTTTTAAGGAAAATTTTTTATATCCACCACTTATAACATGTGTCCTTACGATTAGTATAATAAAAACAAAACATCAGTATCCACACGGAATTCTGTGAGTAATGTTAAATTTAAATACATAAAAATCATGTTATTTTTTATGGTAAATGAAGACTCGAGAGTCAGACTTAAGTCATTTACAAATTTAGCTTTTGTAAAATACTTAAACAAAAAAAAACCTAGTATAGAGATGAGATAGTTCAAGAGATAGTTTATGTCAGCGAAAATTAATAAAATAGTAGTTTAATAACTTGTTCAGGCAATTCAAACTTAACACACACAATAATTAATTAATGTAATGTAAAAGAGTAAGGTGAAAAGAGATTACATAAGAGAATTTATACTGATTCAATCTTAATGTGGAACCTATACCTAGTCCCTAGTTAAATTGAGATTTTTTACTATTAACTTGAGTGTTCTTTGATCTACCCTAACCTCTCTAAGTTACATACAAGTAAGTAACATTTTTATACTACTTAATATGTCACTTACAAATCTAAACACTAACTCACCAAGTTAAATGTCATTTTCAGCCACGCAAGACTCACTCAAAAAAGTAATATATATAAAAGCTCATAAAAAGTAGATATCTCACAAGTTAACTTATGAATAACAGTATTTTGCTTTCCCTTAATTTCTTGATGTTTTGATGTCTTCAATCCTCTAAGCAACAAAGACTTTAAAGCAAATAAGGAAGATTTGACCATTGAGAGTAGGCCATGAACTAGAACAGCAGGTACCACAAGTGTAGCACTTTTTCTAAAAAGTTCCTTTTATTTGTTGGGTACAGGGTGTTTGTCAGCACAACCAACAACTTTTTGACTTGGATTTCCAACTTTGTATAGGCATATCAGACCAATGGCAGTCCTATGGGATCAAGAAAAATCATTCTTAGACGTTACAATGTATTGCAACAATTGCAAGTTCTTTTCTAGTAGCTGACTCATCTTTATTCATACAACTTATTAGGAATCCAAAACTTCTGAAGTTGCACAAATTTGAGTAAATTTATTTTCATTTATAGGCATTCTCAACTTGTTCTTCGCTAGGCTTCATCGAAGACTTACATTTCATCTTGATGTCTTCTAGTCTTTATAAGAATAACTTGATGTCCAAGTTTCTTAATGTAAATATTTGTATTCTTAAAACAACTACTTGTAAGTTCATTTTGAAGACTTGTATAATCATTATTTTGTCTTGATGAAAATCTTCATATTCTTTGTGTAGTCCAAGACAATAGTTCTTCTTGAACTTTATAAACTTTGTACTTTAGAATATCTTTGATGTATATTAATGAAAAATATGCACATTAATCATTTGACTAAGATTAATCATTAGCAATCTGTAATAAAATAGTATATTTATCATGTTTGTTATCATCAAATAGATAAGCTCATTAAAAAACCTTGTGCTAACAATTTTTTATATTATTAAATTTATATTTAGTATTTACAAGGTCAAATTAATATATTGTAACTTATGCTCAAGCGAAAATTAATCTTACATTCAAAAAATATAAAGACACCTCGTGATTTTACCAAAAAAATAAGATCACATGAATATTTTTCTATATATATTTATATAAAATACAATGGCTCTATATATAAATTAATCTTTATTATTTATTTAAGACGTTTCTATTTAGAATTATCCTTCTATATTTGCACTGTAAGTGGGTTACTGCAAGTGTGCTAATGTAACACGGTTGTAATGCATGCAAAAAACCATCCCCTTTATAAGTCTTTTTTGTCAAAAAAAAAAATTTCCCCTTAAAGAATATAATTGTATACAAACTTATAACGCCCTTGAATTTGAATTTAATTCAACATTCTAAAACACTAACTCTCAACCTTAGTCATTTTTTTTAACCATAGAAAAAAAAAAAAAACCTTAAAGAGTCATAAATATTAAAAGACACAATCAGATATTACGAAACCAATCCTAATTTTTATAAATTAGGACAAAAGTATTGAAGGGAAATTTAGCAATTTGATATAAGCACGCCTTCTAGCAATCATTAATGAAGGCAAAACATTAAAGCATCCCTTCATCCTATAAATGCAACATCAATCCCATACGCTATAAGTCTAAATGGAAGTATTATTAAAGAAACGATGAACTGTAAGGGCCAAATCTATCTGAAATCTCTGACCTTTCTGTCTCATGATAATAATGGAAGTGCTGAAGGCGCCTCTTTTATGTTGTGAGTTTTGCTTTTATATATATATATATATATATATATATATATATATATATATATATATATATATATATATATATATATATATATATATATATGCCATTTCTGATAAGAGTACTTTCTTATTATAATAAGTGGTGAGACGAATCAATATTTACTATTAATTTTATTCAAATAATAAAGATTAAATTTTTTTTTAAAGTTATATGATTATTTAAAAAAATTACATAACTTTATATTTTAATTTTAATTATACATGCATGATTAAATGATTATCAATTACTTCTCTTACTTTCATAAAAAATACTCATTTGAATATTTTTCTTATTTTATATATATATATATATATATATATATATATATATGTTGTCGTGGAATGGAAGAAGCACAATAAAGCAGTGTTGTTGGAAATTTTTTTAATTTCAAGAATAAAGCGATCCCATCATCAGTCCCAGACGTTCATGCTTCTGATGGGTGCATTCGCTTATTATTATTAATCCACACTTGTTTATCTTAATTCACACTATTATATGTATGGATTTATTCAGAAAAATGTATATTTTTTTATCACTTCACATTACGAAAGATACTCAACCTTCAGATAGAGGAAAAACAGGGTGTCAAGAAAAAGGTTGAAGAGAGCAGCATTTCAAAGGAAGAACAAATCGCGTCTTTATATGCCTATGCAGCCTATGCTTCATATAGATTTAGCTATTTTAGATTATTGAACATTCGAGAAAGAGAAAGCTTTTGAACATTATGAAGTTTATAACTCGCAATGGAATGGATGTGTAGCTTTGGATTTTGGAATCTATACCTAAAAGTAACGCTTCTGTTTTGGGTGTTTTTGCACTTCGCTTCCGAAAGTCACATAACTACATGGTATTTTGTACCTTCCTTGATCGAAGCTGAGAACTTTATTGTGGTGATTAAAGAATTCAAAAAAGTTTACCTACGTCAGCTGGGTTACATTATGTCATTTTCCGACCAGTGGGGCATGGGATGGGCCACAGTCTCCATTCATATACATCGTAGAAAGATGGTGGGGAGCACATGAACATGGCCATGCACATCTTGTAAATGCAGCTACCTGTCCTGTCATTACTATGCCATCGCCGCGTGATATTGATCTGACGGTGTTTCTCTGGTCCCTGCCCCATTTGGATACATCACTCGTGTATTTTTAGCTATATATATATATATATATTACAATTTCTTCCTATGTTCAGTTATTATTTTAGTGTTACTTAATTAGATCACTTAAAAAAATTACGGTGGATTTCAGAGTATTATTATTTTATGGCTTATTAAAAAATATAAATATAAATTTGTGTATTTCTCTTAAATTAGTATTAGTAAGTTAGTAGAGATGGAAAAACACTTTTGGTACTTATTTCTTTATTGATCGGACTAACACCATTTGTAATTTCTGTACTTTATATTTGAATCACTTATTCTTGTCTTGTTAAAAAGGACAACATTTTGCCTCAAATAATTAAAAGTCTGGAATTGAATCGAGCGCATTTTTACTAAAAAGAAAATGTTACCTCTTATTATATTGGGAGGTGTTTGGGGTGCAACCTAAATAAGCGGGACCATCAATATTATGAAAATGAAGTTTGGCTAGTCTGTAATATGCAGGGTACTTGGTTAATTAGGAATAAATCATAATGCATTGACCGAATTTCCATTTCTATTTTTTTCTTCAATATTTTTTTGTATGCATATGTTACCCCTTTTTTGTGACTTTGTCATATATATATATATATATATATACACAGCATGATTATTTGGTTTTCACGTTTTCGCTCTGGTTCTTGTTACTCCGTTGTAGTCATGCATATATATGTTGTCAGCTACTGGTTTGGAATATGCATCACTGTCATCTTTTATGAAATGGTTGTAGAGGTGAAGTCAACTGGAGACAACTATTGAAGTCAAGCTGTAAGTTGAATGAAAGTATAAATACAAGTTTGCCGATATAGAATAAATCGATAAAACACAAATTTTGTAAGAAATGAACCAAATGCACACAAATATAAGATAAACTACGCAGTTAACAAACATTAAGTTTTGAACACCCTCTTAAAAACCTTTCTAACCTCATATGTGCTACATATACAAGAAAGTGTACAAATTGTCACTAAAAATTACTATCACAAAAAACATTATTAGTATATATTCTATCACTAATAATTAATTTCTTTTCTTGTAGTTAATTGAGTTATTACTCATAATTGCTTCATGGTTTAATGACAAAATCTAACATAATTTACTTTGAGGGCCAATCTAATTTTTTTTTTGTTCATTGATGTGGGACTAACTAAAGCATAACTAAGGGGTATACTGTATACATCCATTTTCTCTACACACTTGGCAGCCTACCCATGAATGTAGTTCAGCCTGCCCTTGCCTCCATAAGACTCTTTTCTAATATAAGCTATATATCTTGAGAAAATCAGTTACTGCTGGGAAGTTGCTTCCGCAGACATTCGATGCGTCACCCATATTGATGATCAATTATGATCATCCTATCCTAACACAACAACCATCATTTATGCTATTCAAGTCATTATCATGTGGTTGGCTTTGAAGCATTGAAGAGCATGCACTACCAATTCCATGCATATAATTCTATACTGGTCTTTGGAATATATGAGTTACTTTTAAGCTACTCCATGAGAGTGTTCAAAGTCCAGAGAGGGCGTTTTGTTTGGGGGATGAGAGTGAAGAAATTAGGTGAAGGTCTTCGTGTGCAACAGTTTAATTAACTAAACCACGCCAACTAGAATAAAACTTCTTAACGAACATAAAGTGTGAGCTCTAAGGCATTGAATGTACAAACAAGAATTGAGTTTATATATTGGTCGGCATATCGAAGTAAAGATAAGATAGCTTACGTTATTGTAGGAAGTGTCAACGTTTTTGTATTCTTGTAAAGCTTTGCGACACGTAGCTTTGCATAACATATATTCAAACACAAACCTTATTTTATGGGAAGAAATTGACTTAACAAGCTGTCTGGTCTTATCAAATCTATTAAAAAATTACCTTAAAATTTTATGAGTCCCGATTTTTTAATATTTTTTTTTGGATATAGACATCATTTCTCTTAGATCAATCAATTAGATTTCTAATTTATATACACCTCATTCACTTTCATTAAGTTTACTTTTGTTTCTTATTAAAGAATTATAATAGTTGTAACATTTTATTAACTCACTCTACATTTTAGATATATTTTTTTCTTAAAATATAAATTCATTAAAGCTTTATTATGTTGTAAATTAATTTATATATTGAGAATTTATTTTGTAGACTGAGAGAGGAGAGACTTAAAAGATAAAATCTATCCTCTTAATGCATTACTTACAAGTCAACATTCATCAATTTTTTTCACCATGACCAAAAAATACAATTTTCATGACCAGAAAAAGTTACCTTTATGAAGTAGAAATTCTATTCATTAAGAAGAATTTGTCAAAAGTACAAATAGACGTGTCAATTGGGCTGGCTTTTTAGAGCTAACATTTTTTTGGGCTATTATTTTTTGAGCCGGGTCAAGTGGAGTTGATTTTTGTTAAGTTTATAAAATACAACCCAGTCCAAAGATTTGTCTGGACCAGCCTGGAATTGAATCAAGAGGTTCGTCCACCCACACCAAGCAATCAAATCTTTCCCACCTAACTAAACGATGAGCAACACTACTGTTCTACATACTCTCACAGTCTAACAAATGACCAAAAGATCCATATGTATTGGAGAGGATAATTAACACATGGTACATTATAGGCGCAACCACTAAGAACTCTCCGTTAGCGTCTCGATACACCATTCCTAAAGCCCTAACAATTATATATCTTCAACAAAAGTGGTTGCATTCACATTTAACTTCTTTGGCAAATGGGGTAGAGGATGCCAATTAGACCTTCTTCGTGTTTTGGACAAGCTAACCATAGCTAGGACAATGACTCTGCTTCATAAAGCTAATTAATAAATGATTCTCACAAAGACATGTGATGAAACACAGAAGAGGTATGGCTCCCCAAGTCACTTGAAGACCATTCTAATTTTTATTTTATTACATATTTAAATGGTAAAATGGATGTTTATGAGTTAATCTATGAAAACCCATGTTTAATTGGGTTATGCAACGATAATAGATATGGAATTATGGACGAACCAAAACAGTATTGGACATAGGTAGTTAAATAGGTTTGGGCCACAATTGTCAACCATTCTCTTGGAATTAGAAGGGTTTCAAATAAATTTGTCGCATCTACTTTGGAATGGAGCTGATTCATGTTGCTGTTTCTTTTTAAATCGTATGAGCTTTCTTCCACATTGGTTCAACTTCCGTGTTTAGGATTGAACGTATACTATTTTGGTTGTGTCCCTAATGTATGTAGCCAATCAGGTTGTAATTCAATTCGTTTGGATATGCTTAATAAAAAAGAGATTTTTTCTATAAAAAAAAGTTTCAGTAGGGCCTTTTTTTTAAAAAAATATATTTTTATTTAAATATAATGTTTAAAAATTACTTTTAAGTAATATAAAGACTTTTAAATTTGTTTGTATAAAAAAATAGAAAGATTTTTTTAATAATAAAATTACTAAAAGTGTAGTGTATTCAACATAAAGAAAACATGTTTCCAAAAAAAAAAAAGAAAAGACATAAGTTATAATTAATTTTTAATAAAGGTAAAATGTATGTTTTTTAAAAAATTATATTAAAAATTATTTCTCATTCTCTTTTTTTTTAAAAAGTTGGGGATTATTAACTTTAAAAAAAATTAATTATTTTTTAATTTTTACTTTTTTTAAAGTTGCATACAAATATATTTAAAAACATATAAAAATACTTAAAAGAAAAAAGAAAAACCATTCCCAACTCACTCTATATGTTCTATGACAATCAAAATTTCTTTTGTTGCTGATGCTCTTATAGTCTTAATGCGGTGGTAGCTTCTTGAGCTTTAAAGGTGTTCCCACGCCAATGTTAGACGTCATATCATCATCAGACATTAATTGATGTAGGAACTAATGGATTAGTCACAAGGAAGATCGTAATTAAGGCATTAATTACTTTTATGACTAGTGATTATATTTGACTATTATAAATAAATAATTTTTATATTTTCTTTGTAAAATTCTGTACCTTAAAAAAAAGAACTATTAGTACTTTTTTTGGTATAAAAGCATCACAAAAGAGATTATTTTGCATATAATATAATGATATATAAATAATATTTTAACATACAAATATTTACACATATTTTTACATTCGTTAAATTTATTTTTTAATTTTAGATCTGTGCAGTATTACATCAGAATTCTCTTATACAAATTTATACACACATATATATATATATTATCTTTTTTTTTTTTTAAGTTATTCATATAACATTATCATCCTTTATGCAACCCATGTGGCTAGGCCTCACAAGTCACAATTAGCCTTTTAGGTCACATTCGTCTCACACAAGCAACCCATGTGGCACCCACCCAACTCTTTTATATCCTTTATTAGTCTGCCGGAGACCACTCACTATCTTTACTCCACACTCATTTACATATTCGCACCACAAACACATAGCTCTTTGCATCTCATCTCGCCGTTAGAGTCTAAATACACCCACATTGCTTTCACTCTTTCTTCTTCTCATCTCTCATTCGCCCACAAGGTATGGCATGACTTTTCAAAGTTCCACCATTTCTCGAAATCAAAAGGGACAGTGCTCACTAACGATGCTGGTTTTTCCAAGGAGTAGCAGAGGAACAGGTGTTATTAGAGAATCATGTTTTCCGTTCTAGAAATCAAATCCCCCATTAAAATCCCCCATTATAGTCATATTAGGGTAACGACAGCATATGGAGAACTTGGCATGGATTCCACAGAGCAAGAGCATATTAATTACAGTCATGCCATTTCTCAATAATTAATGAGACTTTTTATTGAGCAAAGGGATATAGTGAGCGATAAAGGAGAAGCGTCACCACATATTTAAAAACTGGTTAAAAGGTTTTAAGAAAAGTGAAAAAATTTAGTCACCGTAATAATATGACATTTTTGTTGTTTACTAATAATGTAAAAACTTTTATATTAATAATAAGCAAATTTAAAATTTATATGTATAGAGTTTAATTTTTTTTATCATTAATATAATTTTTTAATTATTTTTCAATTTTGTAATACCATGTTATTAAAAGAGTTTGAATTATTTATATCATGGGTAATTATGATTTACAAAACATTCTAATGAAACAATTATGTGAAATAGTGGTAGTATAAAAATTTCTATAAAATGACAACGCATTCAATATTAACTCAGTTTTGAATATGGATACCATATACCAACCCCCTCCCAGCACATCTCACAGTTTTCAAGCAGATTATTACACCATTTCAACTTCCTACTTCCCTCTTATTTATAGAAATTAAATTACTCTGCTTATAATTAAGGCTTGTATATATCAATTTAATTAATTAGTTAGGGACGGGTTGAATTCATGGAGGTCAGGAGGTGGCAGATTTGCAGCATTTTTCTTTTTTATATTCATGTCATGGCAGTGAAACCCCAACTTGTTGGGTCTCCAAAGTCTTCTGCAGTTTGGCTTTCAAGGGTCACATATATTATGTTCCATGCATTCAGTTTTCATTAAAAAAGTTTCTTTTGGTCAACAATAAAGTTAAAAGTTTCAGCTGTGAGGCAGTTGATGATAAAGAAACGAGACCAACCCTCTAATGGAGTCTCATGAGTCATTTCTGTGTGCCATGTGTTGAGTTTAAGCATATTCCTTGGAGATTGTGACATTTTTAAACAAATATTTCCTCCTAGAGAAAATCAATGGGGAGCTGTATTGTATAGGGTACCCTCTTAGAAAAGAGAAATTCTACTTATTATCACTTTACTAAAAAAATAAATAATTATATATATAATTAAATTAAATTTAGAATATTATATAATTAAATTTAAATTATATTTAACGATTAAAAAAATTATCACTCTCACAATTCCTTAAAAAATAATATGGTATGTGGTACCCACATGGAATGGACGAAGGAATTTGAGATGTGTGTATAAAATGACACCGGGTTCCCCATTATTTAGCTGTGCTGCATCCTGTTTTCATGTAATTACAAAATATGGAATTTGATTTCTTTGATATTTTCTAGAGCACAAGTTTTATCAATAAAAATGAAAAATAGTGTTGGTTAATGAATAGTTATTTAATTTTTTTTAAAAAAAATTAACACACAGGCTCGATATGCTAGTATATAATAAATTAATAATAGTTTCAGCATTATACATAAACGCTTGTGAGTCGTGACACAAAAAATAATGGAAATGATTTTTTGACTTTTTCCTTACATAAATTGAGTTTTTGTACAAGACCCTACACATAATAAATTTTATGCACACTATTTATTTGAATTTATGTGCAGAGATTGAGTTACGCTACAAAAATCGCGTCAGACAACGCTTCGAAATTAAACTAAATAGTCACAAAAATATATACACACTTACTGATTTGTGGATTAGTTTTCAAGTCAATGATATGCAAAGTTGTTTATATCATTAGCATTATTTTAACTCTTAACAATGGAATAAAAATGTTTTATTAATGATTTTTAAAAGAACAAAAGTAGTATTAGCATTACTTAATACTATCGTGACTCTCATTTCCTTCATTGGTTGTAAAATTTAAACATTTAGTCTCTAAATTTAAACATTTATGAGTTAACTTTACTGAATCATCTTAATTAGCTATCAAAACTTTAATTAACTTCTTTAACCAGAAAAAGAAGTATAGGTTTGTGCGGCTAAGACAAAGATTTTCTTATATTCTTATCATGGTTTAGTATTAACATAAAGTATTTGAAGCATATGTGGACTTTAGTAGCAATTGATTTTTTTATTGCAAGTCAGATATTGACTAAATAAAAGATGTCCTATGAACAACATTTGGTAAAAAAAAATTATTACTTACATTGGTACTATTATTCAGATGTCAGCGCTTCCACTATAAAACATTAATATGAGTCGTTGCCTATTAAAAAGAGACAAAAATACAATAATTTTGAAGAATTATTTAATTATATATATTTATAAAAAAAATGAATATGATATTGTATAAATGTAAAAATTAATATTATAATAAAAAAATATGAGTTTTTATATGTAAAGTGTTATTTATTTCCTAATTAAAATTTCATCCCTCAACTACTTGACAACAACGCAGATCAATGTGTGTGGTCAAATTTTAATCTCATACATATATATAACGCGGATGTGACAATTAACTAACATCGTCTCTTTATTGTAGACAAATTACATCATTCTTACATACCTACTATATTTATTTTAGAGTTTTTTTTAGTCATGTATTTATTTAGAGTTTAATTTTAATATAATGTGAATGAAATTTTTTTTATATTATCATCAAATTATGTATTAACACATTATTTAACATTTATTTTTTTAAAATTTGTTGTTATAATCAAAATTATTTAATAATATTTTTATATTCACAATGAATCAAAATCATAAATATTTGTCATTGTTGTGGCAGCTATTAATAAATATAATATAAAATGTAATAATTTTGTTTCAAGCCGTGGTATTCGGGTTTCAGGGATTGAGAATGAGTAACTGAATCATAAAACTTTTGGAAGTGTTAGGTGTGTCAAAAGCATTACGCACCGAATTCCTATTTACTTGAATAAGCAAATTTCCACGAAAGATAAAGTATATGTGATTCAGGTGATGAGAACAGTTAAAGATGATAATTACTTACAATATCCTCTAACAGCAACTTAAAAAAAGAATAAAATAAAATTTTTAAAGATTTTCCAAATAATTATCAAACATCTTCAAAATTATGAATTGGGAGTTTTTCATGAATGGTGAATATTGAATTATTAATGAACCAACAGTAAACAGTATATGATAAGATTATTTTCTCAAAAAGATATATAAATTGTGCTACGTATGCTCAAGCAGCGTCCAACGACTCAAGACGCACTATAACAAGGAAACCCCCCGGGGGGGCGCTTCTTGGGCAGGGCGTCCCCCATCATTTTTCAAGGACATATATATGGAGAAGGTGTATGCTGATCTCATTAATTACACGTAAATCTTTATACGTAATTTAATCCCATTCATCAACTAAATATACAAGGATAACCTCATCCAGAGATATTCTTAATCTTAGGTTAACGATTATCCACATAACTTAAGTGAGACAAATTTAATGGTACATTGTAAAATAATTGTCTTACACTTTATATGTCTAATTAAAAAAAGAAAAGACATTTATATAAGTTATGTGAGATATATCTGCGCGCATTATTTAAAAAAAAATTATAATAAAAATAAAATATTATTCAATAACGTATGTGTACTGTGTTAGGGCCTTGAATCCATTTTAGTAAATAATAAACTTTATTCTCAAATAATAATCAAGTCATTACACTTATCAAAATTACGTAAATAACTTATACTTTTTCTAACACATATATAAAAAAAATACTCTCTCATGAAAGTAAGTTTTCTTCTCTCTCTATAAAATTCAACTCTTAAATAAAATAACTTAAGCGTTAAAATACCTTCACAATACTTACCTCCTACCTCCTTAATTTGTGATCGGAGCATTAAAATTGAGAGACTTACTCAAACGGACCGAAACAATATGTAAATACGTTAGGAATGTAATTTACGCAAATTTCATTAGTGATTAAAAATAGACAGTAACGACAAGCAATGGTTCAGAAAAAGCCACATCAGATCAGATCACTAGGCGCAGCCAATCCCTCCTCTAGTCATTTCGAAGCTTCGGACCAGGCTGTGTTGTTTCTTCCTATGACTGCAGATTGTTTGATCTAGTAAGTTTAAGTACCCATCTCCTCCACCCACACTATACTACACTACACCCCCTTCTAACATCTCCTCACGTGTCACGATACAGTACAATTGGCCAGAGCACGGCCATACTCTCTCTCTACACCCCCCCTGCCGGATAAAAACTCAACTCTCTATTTTTAAAAAAAAAAATTTGAAAATTACGAATAACGGCAACAAAAGTAGCAAAAGACAAAAACGAAAAGTACACACGCAGAAACTATCCAACGCATCAGGGAACACAAGACCGCCATTTCCAACACATGGAAACAAACAGCTCTGATTATCGTTGATCATTCCCCGGTCCTACTAATCCAATGATTCTCTTTTGATGAGACCCAAATCCAAGAGAGGTATTCGAATATTCCCGTAGTAATATATTATTTTATTTAAAATATAATATATAATATCGTATAATTTACATATGTTATTGGACTAAAATTAAAATACTTTAAAAAAAATTTTAAATCAAATTTATTAATTAAAAGAAGTTACTGGGTATAATACTTTTAGAATTATTAATTTTTTAAAATTTTAAATTATCTCATATTAATAAGTAATATAAAAAAGTCATGTTGTAAAAAAAAAAAATACAATTTTTTAATAATAAAATTCACTAATATTAATGTGAAGTCTACTTATTATATATATATATATATTAATACGAGCCTGTGATGTTATCCAGAAACATGACAAAATCATGGTAGTTTCCAAATCGAACGCCGTGATGGGGTCCACAGGATTGTCCGTCAGTGGACTGCGAAGCTGCATATAACAACCCTCAACCTTACCTTACCATAACTTGGTGTCACACTCGGCTTTGTTTGTTAACAGACCTTGTCTTGCTTTCTCTCTGTCTGTCTCTGTCTCTGTCGCACTCTCTCTCTAAAACTCTCTCTCTCTACCTGACTGAAATTCTCTTCTTTTATCGTTTTCTCCGAGTCGTAGATCTCTCTCTGTGGCACAATTTTCCGGTGAGATTCGGATCCTGGGCCCTCCGATGTGCGGACTTTGACTCACCTGTGATCAGATACAACCTCATCCCATGGGCCAGTGCTACGGCAAGACCAATCCCACGCCGGAAAATGACGCTGCGCCCAACACCACCACCATAGTTGCCGTCTCCGGCGACCTTCCGCACTCCCCGCCGCCGTCCTCGGCCGCCGTCGGCAATGGGTTTCCTTCGGTGAAGAACACGCCAGCTCGGTCCTCCTCCACCAACGCAAGCCCGTGGCCGAGCCCGTACCCGCACGGTGTCAACGCAAGCCCGTTCCCGATTTCGCCGTCGCCGGCGAGGGCCACGACGCCGAGGAGGTTTTTCCGGAGGCCGTTCCCGCCGCCTTCGCCGGCGAAGCATATTAGGGCTTCGCTGGCAAAGCGGCTAGGGCAGGCGAAGCCGAAGGAGGGGCCGATCCCGGAGGAGAGTGGGGTGGGGGTGGGGGTGGAGGCGGAGCAGGCGCTGGACAAGAGCTTTGGGTATAGCAAGAATTTTGGTGCTAAGTATGAATTGGGGAAGGAAGTGGGGAGAGGGCATTTTGGTCATACATGCTCTGCCAGGGGCAAGAAGGGTGACCTTAAAGATCACCCTGTAGCTGTTAAAATCATTTCCAAGGCTAAGGTACAATCAATGCCTTCTGAATTTTCGATTTTTATTGATTTTTTGAAATTTGTGTTCGCTGATTTTATTTATCAGTCTGTTTCTATGCTTGTGTTTTTGCTTTATTTGCTTTGGTGTAATTTTCAGTTAATTGATAATAAGGTTCATGATCTGGTATTTTGCAAAAACGTGAATCCTCTTGGATGTGATTATATTGGACTCTTATGATGGCATTTGGATAATTCAGGTTCATATTTGTTGCCCCTCGGTGTCAGTCTTTGCTTGATGCATTGCCAACAATGTATGATATTCTTGGGCTATTGTAGTTATGCATTGTTTTTTTTTTTTTTCACTTTTTTTTCCTAATTGGTAATCGAAACTAGGAAATGATTGGAAAAGTTGTGTGACATCAAAAAATTTCTGACATATTGAAGTTCTGAAATTTGTACTCGAAAATGATACCCAATATATACTGTGTCTGTGTGTAGTATGTCGTGGTGAGCAGTGAGCAAATATGGTTCTAGGACATTGTTCTGTTTTCTCTTAGTTTGAAGTTCCTCTTCAAGATTTTAACTTCACTGTCATGTGGTCAGAGTCAATTCTCTTTTTGTTTGAACTTTTCTGGGGCTGCCCATGCATCTTCACCGACAGGAGTTTCTCAAGGGTGTCACTAGAAGTGCAGTAACAAATTTTCTTTTTTTAAAGAAACAAACTGTATGGAATTGGCAATGGCATTAGATCTCACTTGGTCCTACCTTTTCAGCTGCTTTTTGACAGGTTTGATATTAACTTTATTTGTCTGGCTGAACTGAACATTAATAAATATAATTAGTTCATTACATTGGAAGAAATATACCTAAAATTGATATTTGAAAAATTGCTGTTGTTAACCAACAGCGGTAAAGAATGACCTTTTTGTTTGAGTGCCCTAGGATAAGTTGTTTGATAACAAACACTATATTAGGTGAATACATGCCGCCTTGCCCTTGTGGTAGTTAAATGGAAAGTTTGATCACAGTGAAGTTAGGATAATAAACCGTTGAAATGGTTATCCATTTTAATATTGATTGGTGCTATTGACTTGATTCTGAGTTTTCCATCCTGGATACCTTTTAAGCTAAAAATGTCTTGCAGGTTGGCATATTGGAATACTTAGTTCTCTTGAGTAACATCTCATTTATTCTATGCAGCCGAGTTTTAGAATATATTATCTGTAACTTTCTGTTGCAGTCAAGTGTTAAAACCACATTGCCTCATTAGTGGAACTTCCTTGATGTGTGAGGAGATCACTAAACATGCCCTTTGCCTATTGCTTTACATTAGTTTTTGAATTTCTCATACTTCGTCTCTGTTTGGAGTAGGGTTTGTCACTTTGTTACAATATGTTTAATTTCTTTCATCTCCTTTGTCTGTAATTTTGTTTTAAATTCTCCGCTGGAATGTTAAGAATCTTGTCGGATGCCAATTTTTTATGGTGTTGAATTCTAAATGAATTAGAATTTTCAGGATCCTGCTTTTGACTGACATAGATATATCAAGTTAGTGAAAAGTTTTAAAGATACCTATAATCACAATCTCCCAAGCATGTGTGATTGTCTGCACATAGCCTTGTCTCTCTAGTTCATATATGTTGCTGCAAAATCTTTCTCCCCCTGTGATTGCATTTTTCCCGTTTCTATTTTCATTTTTCACTTTAAAGTTTACTACTGTAGATGGAACCATCTACTCTTAGACATTAGTTAGTATATATTCCTAGTATTTTTCTTAATAGTCCCCAAAAAACTGTAGTTCAGCAGGCTATATTGAGGGACCTAGGCTGGGGTAAGTTGTAGCAGGTCAGCAAGATGTACTAATGTTTTACAAAGAATTTGACTTCTGTATTTATACTTTATAGAAATGTGATTATCTGAAGTTTAATAGTGAGGCGGCTTTGGTCACTTTAAAGTTTAAAGCAATTATGGGCATTACTTTTAACATGACTTTTACAGAGTTCATAATTTCCTGTGATGTAGAAATGACATAATTTTGGGAAATTTGCCTTCTAAATTTACTGTTCAACAAATGTTTTTTTGTCGTTCTTAACTGCATTTATAAATTACTTTTTAAAAACTTTGGAGAAATTTAGGCTTCATGAATAGATACTATTCTTAAAACAGCAAGGAAAATAACTTAACAGTTGAACTTGAATGGTTCAGGAAAGGGTTTTTAGGTGTTGCTCTGTATGACAGAGTGGTACTGAACTTATACTAGAGATCATATAATGAAGTACAAAGGCAGAGGGATTTCAAAATGACTAATATTTGCGCACGATCAACAAGGAGGCACAAAATAGTAGTGCATCAACATTGCCAAGACTTACATACCTTTGGCGAACAATGTATGACATGGTCTGGAAGAAGATCAAAGTTTGTTGCAAAACCTGTCTTGGTGGGTTTACCTGTTTTGCGACTAATGATAGGAGTGGCTTTGACTCCCTTGTTTGAGCTATCAATCTATAGGAGTAGAGGAGTCTTATTGGACTTATTCTCGTTCCTTATTCCGTAAGGAAGAATAGCTTCTGTTGACCAATTTAAAATGTAAAATCTGAATTTTTGTAACTATTGAGTTGGTCAGAAAAACATAAGATTTTAATCTTGTATTTTGCCAGCATCTGTGTGATTGTAGGTGAGGCAATTTTTATTTTCTAGATTTTTAGGTCATTATTAAAATAATAAGTTCCCCCACTCAGAGTCCACCATTCTCCTCCCCCCCCCAAAAAAAAATCCTGAGTTTGCATTTTACTGTAATTGAAAACTAACTACAAAGCCCACCTCTTAGACCCACTTCCTACTTTTAAGGAATGTTATTTTTAAAATTGCTTTTAAAATTACTTTTTATACCTAACAGTTTTCAAATTTTGAAAACGAAAAATTGTCATATCATCATAGAAAAAAGAAAAATTCTTTACACCTGCATAGCAGGTACCTGTTTTAGTCTTAATAAAAGATTTATTTGGCAGATGACCACGGCAATAGCAATTGAAGATGTTCGAAGAGAGGTGAAGATATTAAAAGCTCTATCTGGCCATAAGCATCTTGTCAGATTTCATGATGCTTTTGAGGATGCCAACAATGTGTACATAGTTATGGAGTATGTCTTTTATCTTGTTTTCAATTTTATCTATAATGAGAATATGGTGTCAGACTACTAGAGAACTGAATCCTTATTGTTTTCTTTGTACGTTTTATTAATAAGCAGTCAAATTTTGAAAGGCCATTGTTGTTCTTATACCCATTGCTTTGCTATCAGCTCTGTAATTAATTTCCAGTTTCTCAGTTTTGGTTCGCTTTTCTTTCATGGCTTTTCCCTGTTAGAAGGTTTAAACAAGCTCAACCACACCTTCATGATAAAATGCTTTTAAGTTTCTACTCAAAATATATTTTGATGGTGGATATTTGCTAAGTTATGGTTGAATTATGGGGAGCATGCATCTTCTAATTTAAGCAGCATCATATAGTGACCTATATGGGATTTTGTTTTCTTATCAGATTATGTGAAGGTGGGGAGCTTCTTGACAGAATTTTGTCAAGGTTAGTTTTTTATTTGTTATATTTTTTATTTTCAACTTGATATAATCTTTTAATTTGATTGAAGAATGTTCTCTTCTAAACTAGGGGAGGAAAGTATACAGAGGAGGATGCAAAAGTTATAGTTTTGCAGATTCTAAGCATAGTTGCTTTTTGTCATCTTCAAGGCGTTGTGCACCGTGACCTGAAACCTGAGGTTCGTTCTATAAATCTTTGTCCCTATAATAATTTGTAATGTTAACATCTAGTTCTCATTTTAATATCATGATTCATGTGTGCTTAATTATATAAGAATAAGAATGTAAATATTGTTGCTGATTCTTTGTCTGGGTTTGCTTTTACAGAATTTCCTCTTCACTACAAGAAGTGAAGATGCTGATATGAAGCTTATTGATTTTGGTCTATCTGACTTCATCAGGCCAGGTAATCCTTAAAGTGATTCTGAATTTTCATTTTCCTTGCAAAACAATCTCTTTTACTCTATTAATATATTAAATAGGCAAGTTGCTACTAAATGCGCACTTTATTGGTGCTACTTGCCTTTGCATAGTGTTCTTAAGTGACATTATGTTGACTGTTGGAGCTATTAGTATTTGTAGTGATAATGCATTTGGCCATGTTATTCTATTCTCTTGTAATTTTGGCTGCCTCTTGAAAATTTACATGGGATTTCACGTCTTATCATTTTCCATGTCAATTGGCTGGGTTCTATTCCTCACCCATCCACAACTCAAAACATTTAAAAACTACAGTAAAAATTGAAGAGATCAGCTTGGTTTCTTAATGAATGCTTCGCATTTTACGTCCACAGATATTATGAAGAAAAGGAAACTCTTAATGATATGCGACACTAGAAAGTGCTTGGTATCCAGTATTTCTGTCTCAGTGGTCTTTCCCATGTAGTCATTACCCAAAACTGCTGCCTCTCATTCATGATTGGTTGGATGTTTGTGGATTTAAAGCCATCCCTCATAATTTTTCCCTTCACGTGTGTTGATCTACAGATGAACGGCTGAATGACATTGTTGGGAGTGCATATTATGTTGCACCTGAGGTCCTTCACAGATCATATAGCCTGGAAGCAGATATATGGAGTATTGGTGTTATAACCTATATCTTGTTATGTGGAAGTCGACCTTTCTGGGCAAGAACAGAATCTGGAATTTTTCGTGCGGTGCTCAGAGCTGATCCTAACTTTGATGATTTGCCTTGGCCCTCTGCCTCTGCAGAGGCCAAGGACTTTGTTAAAAGGCTCCTAAACAAGGACTACAGGAAAAGAATGACTGCTGTCCAAGCTCTATGTAAGTTATCATATCAGTTTAACTGTGTATAGGCAGGTATTAGATGATGTGTAATGTTCCTTTTTTAATCATCATGAGATTCTTTCTGTGGCAACTGTCACATCAAGGAATACCATTTTGGCATAAGTATTGAAAATTGAACAAATACATCCATCTTGTTGATTTTGGAATTTCACGCCTGACCATCCTGCCTCAACAGGACGTAGAAAAAAGACCAGTAGTGTAAAACTCTCTTGTTGTCTTCCTGGTATTTCTACCATATAAACAGTGGAGTTTATGTTATGCTAGACAGCCAAATGGTAACTCACTTCATGTGTAGTTGCCTATCTAATCTTTGTAGTTTTTATTTCTTCCTGGAGTAACATTATACTCCCTACCTTGACAAGTGGCAAATTACTTGGTTATATTAGTAATGGATGTACATAATGGTAGTGACAATGTTTTGTAAACTGTATTTTTAAAACTAATTAATGCATACTTCTGTAACTGCAGCTCACCCTTGGTTGAGGGATGACAGCCGTCCCATCCCTTTAGATATATTAATTTATAAATTAGTGAAGTCTTATCTTCTTGCGACACCATTCAAACGCGCAGCAATGAAGGTATTATTTGTTTCATTTCCTTGAATATGCTTATGTGAGTTTAACTTTTAGTTTCTTCCTTAATCTTGCTATTCCTTGCTATTATCTCTCACACATGTCATCACTGAATTTATATGCATTTTATTGCATATTTCACTCAGTTTTCTATGCAACTGTTTCTTCATCAACATATATCACATGCTTCTTCTTTCATTATGATTTTTTTATTCTATTAACTACGAACAGATTCACTATGATGTTTTGGTATGTGAACTGCTTTGATATGCTTCTTTATTGTTTTTTTTGAAAAATGTGTGCTGTCATAGGTCTATTATGAGTCATGGTAGTGGTAAAGCTAATACTTGCTGGGAAACTCAAGATGCGTTCCTGTTTATTTTACATAAAATATCTTTGAGGGATTTTTTTTTTTTTTAAGAAAACATTTCTTAACACATTCTTTTTTCCAATACTGAAATTAGAGGATTGTCTATTGAAGTTTTTTGTCTGTGCTGGTTTCTAACTCATCTTTATCTCTTTTTTTATCCAGGCCCTTTCAAAAGCCTTGACAGAGGATGAATTGGCATATCTTAGAGAACAATTCAGATTGTTGGAACCAAATAGAGATGGGCACATCTCCCTTGACAATTTCAAAATGGTTATCTACTGCTTCACTAATAAAATCCTCCAGTCTTGATATGGTTGATAAAGTGAAGTGAAGTGGAGTTTTCCATTTTGTGTGTGTGTGTTGGGGGGGGGGGGTCTGTCACTGGCACAACTTTCTCATTTATGATAGTTTTTTTTTCTCTGTTCATTTTTGTTTGAATGTGAATGTGTTTTTCCTGTTTTGAAAGGTTGTCATTTGTCATTGCTCCCTGTCATTTCTTTTTAACTTTTTAATCACTATGATTCAGTTTCAAATTGAACTTTGCAGGCTCTTGTACGCCATGCAACTGATGCCATGAGGGAGTCAAGGGTTATTGATATCATACATGCGGTGAGGCATTATTCTTATATATATTGAAAAAAATATCTTTGGCATGCTGGATTGCTGACATGCCATTGCATTTACTTTATTTTCCAGATAAGTTCCTAGCTTAACATTTTTGAAATTTTGACCCAAGCAATAGGACTCTTGCTACAATTTTAGGAAATTTTCTGGAGAAAATGTCCATGGCATATTAGATTGGTGATGTACCATTGCATTTGCCTTTTTGTTAGTAAGTTCCTACATGTAAAGTTTTGAAAATCTGACCCAAGTGTTGGGAATCTGACCGCCAAGTACTAAGTGTGTAGTTATATCTGTGTACAAATTGTTGTAACATGGGAAATTTTCCTGGGGTGTATGATTTCTGCATTAAAATTACTTTTGTATCAAGTTCCTTATATCCTCTAGACTTCTGCATCTTGTCTTAATATTTATTCTTAAAATAATGGGCAAGCTGCAGTACGTATTAATTCCCTGTTTTAACCAAATATGTTTTATTTTCTTGCTTGAATAATTTTATAGATGGAACCACTTGCCTATAGAAAGATGGATTTTCAAGAATTTTGTGCAGCTGCAATTAGCACATATCAATTGGAGGCACTTGATAGGTGGGAAGATATTGCTTCCACTGCTTTTGAGCATTTTGAGAGAGAGGGCAACCGTCTGATATCTGTTGAAGAATTAGCAAGAGTAAGTGCTATTAGTTTCTTTTTCTAATTCATAATCCATTCGTCCATGTATGACCTTGACTTGTAATTAGGCTTATCTATGTTTTTCAATAATAATTTTTCTTTATTGTGGCCGCAGGAGTTGAATCTTGGTCCTTCAGCTTATTCAATTCTCAGAGATTGGATACGAAATACAGATGGAAAGCTTAGTTTACTTGGATATACAAAATTTTTGCATGGTGTGACTCTTCGTAGTTCAAACACAAGACACCGTTCGTCTTAAGGCCTTTGACATATAGTTGCAAGGTGGAAAAAAAAAAAGATTTAGAGATTCTTATGGAATTTTTCTTCTCTTCATTTTTCTTTCAGGGTGGGGAAAAGAAGAATGTGTATAAATGAATGTGTTAGCAAGCCAACACGGGATGTTGAGTCAATTTCATGTCAAATCCTTGCTCTTACCCTATTTTGCAAATGAGTTGTTTCTACGGGTTTGAGCCCATGATTGTTCATTAATTTGTGAATGCTTTAAAGGATTACATATAGTCAAAATTAAAGCAATTTGTATAATTATATTCAATACGGCTTTCTTACTTGTCAGAAAATTAGGTTTAGTATTTTTCATCTGAAGATTACAATACCTATAAGGCTCTAACATGATGCGCGAGTCAATTAAATTGTTTCCTACTACCATTTGGGAACTGTTGCTCCTAGCTGCATACTTTCTACAGCAAATGGCATTATAGCAAATAAACTGTTCTGGATGTTGGCCCTTGGGTACAGGAGTTGTTCAGGTTCTAATATTTAGTATATGGGATTACGGAAAAAATATTTGCATATTAAATTTTTACATAAATTATTAATTAATATAGTATATTGTTTAATTAATAGATTTGATAATTGATAATTAGTTTATAAGTATAAGTTTATTAATTAAAAGATATATTACATATATTAATTAAAATTTACTTTTTTTTAAACAAGTGTAAAAATATATAAAATTTGTGATGTATAAATACATTGATGAAATAAAATTTATTTCAATGCCTTATTTTTGCAATGTTACAAGTCATCGGTACTATCTACATTGTGAAGACTCTGGTATGTGTTACCAAACAATTGGGCTAAAGTGAAGACTGAAAAGAAAGGACGTAAATAGGCCCTCTTCATCCCTGATAATAACACGCACAAATTTGACCAGTGCTACTATTTGCTAAGCTTGTTAAACATTTTGAGTAATGGTTTCATTTTAGAGGAAAACGAACAAGATAACGATACAAAACTCATTAATAGATTTGGTAATCAATTACCAATTTATAAGTATAATTTTATTAACTAAAAGATATATTATATTAATTAAACATTTATTTATAAAAATTAGGTATTATTCTGGTACCTATCTTTTTTTTAGGGTACTGATACTTAGGGTGAGTTGTCTAGCATTCATTAGTTGTTATTTATATTTAATAGACTTTCTAATATTTATTGTGAAACTAACAGTCAATAAATAATTGACAACTCACCCTGGATACCAAACCCATCAGGTACCATAACAATTCCCGTAAAAATTATGTAAAATTTGTAATATATGAATATAATTGTTGATGGAATTAATTTTATTTCAATGCCTTATTTTTGCAATGGTACAAGGGAAAGTTAACTATGTACATTGTGAAGACTGGAATGTGTTACCAAACAATTGGGCGAAAGGGAAGACTGAAACGAAAGAACGTAAATAGGCCCTCTTCATCCCTGATAATCCCACACTAAAATTTGAGTAGTGCTACTATTTGCCAAGGTTGTTAAACATTTTGAGTAATGGTTTCATTTTAGAGGAAAACAAACAAGATAACGATACAAAATTAACTATTTAAACCCATTTGCAATAAAGTGAACCAACAACAGTGACTTCTAATGGCTGCTTATGTTTGCTATTATGACTGAAAATTGCTGCACTAGAAGCTGTCTGCTCCACCTGCAGCATCCATCACAACAGAAAGCGGGATGGCTTCCTTTCTGTTATCTTATGAAACGCTACGCTATTTTCATGCCGGTCCCATTAGCCCCATATGAGATTCTAAGAACGATTAGTGGCATACCTTTGTGACAAAAAATTTCCAAGTTGGTGTCTAACGTTCCAATTTGACCAATTAAGAGCATACTACACTTGGATTATGTGCACATAAGCAGTTATGCCAGTATGGACCTGGTGCAGAGCTCAATTGCCAGCACTTTTACCCAGGTGGGAAGAAAATTCGAAGATTTCGTTTTCTTGAGCTGTATCTATCTTCAATTCAGTGTGATTGGCTGCTTACCGTCATCATCAGTGCTCATTATTATAAAACAAAATAAAATAAAATTCACTCATTTAACTCACGTGCATACCAAGACCATAAAATAATTTCCAATGAGTTGCACTCTCTTCGTCAGCTCAGATAAGGCTGGTAAAAAACCTATGCTCGAAAATTGTTAAACACAACTCTATAAATCTGATTTGTTTTTAGTGACCTCAAGTAAACTTTTTTTCTAATAATGCTATCTGATAACAAGGTTACAAAGTTGTGATTGTCTTCAGACACTAATAGCAAGCCAATGTTTTCGTTTTAAACTCAAATACAAGCATACGTGTAATTTGTTCAAATTTATGAATAGAAGAATTTTGAGTATCGTTACTCCAAAGTCCAATTTGTCAAGTCATTGATCAAAGTCATCCTGTCCCTGTGTTCTAGAAAGAAGTGTGACCTAAATGTATTAAGAGTGACATAATAAGGACCCCAGAATTGCTGCTTTTACCAGTTTAGTTGAAGTGGTAGGCCCTAGACAAAATGGCATCTTCTGTGGTCCAGTTTTTCATCTAAACAAGGAGGCTGCCGAAGAATAGAACAAAACATATTGCTGTTAAGTCTAAAGTTGAGAGCAATCAAAAGATGGAAAATATCTCGATGTTGTTTTTTGCGGAGAACTCAATTCTGCTTCTGTACATATATATATATACTGCGTAGAGTCAGTACACCCTTAATTAGCCCTCTTGTTACTAGTCCCAGATCCATCAATATTCAGCATCCGTTAATCCCCAATAGCTTTTACATAGCTTCCCTATAGATGCTAAAGAAGCCTCGGGGTAAATGACCCCACTATGGTTAACTTGGAAACAATTTACTAAATTAGACTTGTTTTCAAACAATTTACCACAATTGTGTGGTTTTTGTCACGCTGGCAGACCACATCATTATTTTATTTTATCTTTTTGATGTGACACTTGTGCTAGTCAAAGTAGCGCAACACTTGCGTTAAACAGTGTAGCGCAAGTGATAAGAGCTGTTCATTTCATGCACGGTCTGACACGTGTCAGATGTACATGACTTGCGCAATACAGAGTAGCGCAAGTCACCTGGACCACACACATCACATCAGTTCAGATCTCCTGCAAAAAGTGCGTGTGTCACATCCCCAGCACTTGCTCTACTTGGACTAGCGCAAGTGCTGGGGTGATGACATGTGTCCAATGCCCCAGCGCCACTCAGCCCTATAAATACCCCACCCCAAGCAGGTAACCATCACTCACTCCCAAATCCACTCTCTACTATCCTCTTACTCTCACTCTGAAATCTACTCTGTACTCTAACACACTCAAATCCACTATCTACTCTTACACATCCAAATTCAGTCTTAACTCTTACTCTTTGATTTACAGAATAAGCCAATTAGTATTATTTGTGTATTCAAATGGTAGAAAATTTGAAGGGGCTAATGGGCTTATCTTCGAAAGTCGTACCAGAGCAGTTCCAATTGAACGTGATACCACACTGGAGATGTTGAAACAAAAGATTTGTTTGAAATTGAAATTACAGTCAAATCAGACGATTTCAAGTCTTACATATAGATTTTTTAATGAAAATACATATGTAAGGCTTGAACTATTTGACGATGAAGATATTGAGTGCATGATTAGCACTTTCGAGCAGCATTCGGCAGCGACTATGATGGAAGTTTATGCGGATATTTCTGTCGTTGGTAATTCGTCTGTACCTATAACATCCCAACCGTTGAATGATGATGTTTGTCTCTCCGACAATGATGATGATTGCTTCAGTAATCCAATAATTAAAAGTAGCGGAGATGAAGACGACGACGAAGACGAATTTTCGGACGATGTTTTGGTCGACACTGATACTTCGGACGAATCTGATGATGACATTGATGCTGATATCATAACTTCTGGGTGTGATGTGTCTACCCCGATTATAGTTGCTTCCCCAATTGCATCATCCCTACGTGGTTGCGGTAGCGGTAATCGTTATCGACCAGGTGCACCCATTTCACTATCTAATCCTTATGTAACTTCTTCTCAACATTTTTCTTATATTAATTGGGAAGCACCAAACCAATAGTCTGATTTTCCTGGATTAGATGTGCCCGGAAGTTGGAAGGAGGGAGACGAATTATATGTTGGATTGCGATTTGACTCAAAAGATTCCATCCAGTTGGCCTTGAAACATTATTCTCTAAGGAGACATCAAGCATTTATTGTGGTTGAGTCTAAGCCTACACTATTATCTGTGAAGTGTCCTAGATTTGGAGAAGGATGCACCTGGCAATTGAGGGCAATAATAGGGAAGAAGTCGGGAAAATGGCAAATTACAAAATATTTTGGTCCTCACACATGTGTCAATTTGGCGCTCACTCAAGATCACAAGAAGTTGGATTCTAACTTTATTTGTTCATGTATATTAGGTATGATCCTTACTCAATTCATAAAGCCTAATTGTCAATTTAAGTAAACATTATTATTTGATATGAATAATTTATGCGTATCAGGTATGGTAAACGAAGAGCCATCTGTGACAATTGCATTAATCAATGAAAGAATTAAAAGCATGTTCGGGTATCAAGTGTCATACCGGAAGTGCCGGAAGGCAAAACAAAAGGCAATTGCGAAAGTGTTTGGTGATTGGGATAAGTCCTACGAAAACTTACCTGGATGGTTAGAGGTGATGGAATTACAGGCGCCCGGGTTCGTGTACAAAATTCAAACAAACGATTTTGTGGTCAACAATCGTGGCGATGATAGATTTCAGAGGTTTCATCGAGTGTTTTGGGCATTTAAACAGTGCATTGATGCTTTCAAATTTTGCAAACCGATTATACAGATTGATGAGACATTTTTATATGGTAACTATTGTGGTACACTGTTAGTTGCTACAACACAAGATGGTAACAATTGTATACTTCCGATTGCATTTGCCATCGTGGAAGGTGAAACACTTGATGCTTGGTCATGGTTCTTGGCAAATATAAGACAGCATGTTACTAGAAAACAAGACGTTTGTTTAATATCGGATCGTCATGCCAGCAAAAAAGCAGCAGTGAATAATGCAGCACTTGGGTGGCAGCCTCCTTATGCATATCATGTGTATTGTATACGTCATATCGCCAGTAATTTCAACAAGTTCAAGAACGGCAAATTGAAGAAAGACTTGATGAAGCTAGGTAAAATTCAAACCTCTTCATATTTAACTATTTTTTTGTGACTGTTAAATCAATCAATATTAATATGTGTTATATCATGAACATTTTCAACAGGTTATACACTTGAGTTGCACCTCTTTGAAAGGAATTTACAAAAATTTCGTGAAGTCAATGAGGGCGTAAGTAAATGGATTGATGGCATCTCCAAAGAAAAATGGAGTCTGGCACATGATGAAGGTCGTAGGTATGGACACATGACCACCAACCTGTCTGAATATGTTAATAAAGTTCTGAAGGGGGCGCGAAATTTGCCCATAACGGCCTTGGTGAAGTGCACATATTGGCGAATGATTGAATACTTTGTCAGGAGAGGTGCAGAAGCAATTGCTCTACAAAACGC
Organism: Styphnolobium japonicum; assembly: GCA_023212625.1. Classification (NCBI taxonomy): domain Eukaryota; kingdom Viridiplantae; phylum Streptophyta; class Magnoliopsida; order Fabales; family Fabaceae; genus Styphnolobium; species Styphnolobium japonicum. Next base: position 1,836,869 of record JALBWW010000007.1, on the reverse strand, counting down.
GGGTCATAAATATTGTCACAAGTTAGTTGAGGAAATGTTAAAAAACCAAGAGCTTGTATGCTCACATCAAGTACGTAAGTGTGACATTCAAACGACAAGGTTTCAGGTTGAGGAAGCATTCAATCCCCTGACACAGAAGGGTGGTACGACATGGTCTGTTAATCTTGACAGATATTATTACCAATGTGGGAGATTCCAAGCTTATAGATACCCATGCTCTCATGTTATTGCAGCTTGTGCCGCCGTTCGGATTGATTGTTACCAATTTGTCGATCCAGTTTATACGATTAAAAATATTATTGGTGCTTATAGTGGGCAGTGGTGGCCAATTGGAAATGAAGATTGCTTGCCTAAATCCAATAACTGGACGTTAGTACCTGATAAGTCCACCCTTCGCAAAAAGGTCAGCCAAAACCCACGCGGATAAGAAATGAAATGGATTGGAAAGAGTCGCAGCCTAGCCAAAGGTGTGCAATATGTAAACAAGAAAGTCATAATCGAAGATGTTGTCCACGGAGTTGGGTCTCACAAGATGAAACATCTCAACAAGGTGATAACGAAATCGACTTTTGATGTAGGACATGAATGATGTATAACATTAATACTAACATGAATGAAAGGCATGTATGAATACTATTATTAAGCAAATATATGAGGACTTTAACTACATGACAGTTTTGTTTAATTACATCTAAAATAATAACTAACTAAAATTAAAAAAATTACAACTAATATGAAGCTACTGAGGATCCTGATTCCCTTGACCGGAAATAGAACCAGAACCTGATACCCCACCCTGCGGATCATTAAGATCAATGGGCCATACCCCCTGCATTATACCACCATGAGGTGAAAAAATAGGCGATGATGACATATATGAAATATATGCCTCACTCGTCTGCATATGTGTGTGTCCCGTTGGATCCTCCTGTAAAGGCGACGGAATGTACGGGCTCTGAACATATGGTGAAGGCACAGCAATCGTCTGGGCATATAATGGGCCAGCATACTCAGTCTGGGTATATGATGGTTGCACATAGTATGTGCTGTCTGGATACCCTGGCATATGAGGAGGGGCATAGTATAGCCCGGGTGCAGGAGCTGGAGTTGGTGGCTCTGGTTCTGGCACGACATCAACACGTCGTCTGCGTCGACCAAGTCCACGACCTTCGTGTCGTGCCCGTATGGTAGCCTCGTCTTCATGCAGCCTCGGGATACCACCATCTGGTGTAGGAAGAGCAGCCTCAGCTGGCTCTAGTATGCGATCAAGTTCATTTAATCCTGATAGTATATGCATAGCTTCCTCCTGGAGACCATGGAAGGAAAAAGAAGACTGACCCTCTTCTGTTCCATAATACCACAGTCTCTCGCAACTCTCAGCCTACAACAAGTAAACAATATACATAGTTAAAAGTTAATATTGACATAACATAATAAAATTAATTTCATGTCTAATACAATATATGACGCCTCACTTACCATCGACCCAGCACGATGACCATCCCGAGTGATCCACCGTCATGTAACCCTCGAATACTACGTCATATATTTTGAGTTTGCACCAGTTCTTGATGTGCAGGAGGACCCTGTTGGCAAAACTCAGATCGACGTGCCCACAAATCAATGTATTGCTGGTGCACCTGAGGCCAATAACTATCATAACGGCCAGACAGTGTTATATCATGAAGGTGGTCGGGCTGCAGTGATGGGACTGGAATGTGTTGTTGCATTCCAAATTGTCGCATCACTCGATCAGGCTGGTGCCACTCGACAATATGGAAGCATATCAACGGTACAACCACAGTCCATATATTAAGCCCATCTAAGCAGATCATAGGAAGTGAAGCCATGATTTCCAGGGTGTATGGCTGCCACACAATCTGCAATATGATACAAGTACATATAAATAATAGTACACAAATTTTTTTTCTACTTATTATATTCCAACAACATATACTTACTTGATCCATTTTCAGTCGGTCAAATTTGAACCTATAGTGGGCCAACTCGTGCATGGGAAGTTTTGAATAATCCTTATCGGTGTCCCATCTGTTAGTTTCCCAATAATAAAAGTCAATAATTAAATAACCAATTATAAATAAATCGTTGTGTAAACAAATAAATAAATTTGTTTATCATAGTATATTAAATCACACTATACATACCGTGCACCAAGGGGAAGGCCTGCTGGGGGCATTTGCATCTCACGCCTAGGGGAAATATTAGGGAATCTGTCCCATGCCCAAAGCTGTAGCAGAACACAAAAGCCAGTGATCTCCTTACGATCAATATCTGTGGCTTTGCATAGCTCCCTGTATAAGTATGCTAATAAAGCAGACTCCCAACTGTATGTACGGCAAACATCAGAGTTCTCGATCAGGGGTAGGTACATGCAATGCACGTATCTGCTAGAATGGTCAACAAATAATGATCCCCCGATCAACCGGAGGATATAAGCACGGCCAAAACGCTGGAGCTGAATCTCATCGTGCATGTGATCCTCAATGTCAGTGAAATGGTCCTCTATTCGCTTCATTGACAGTCGACCTCCGTGCATCGCTATCCGTGGAGGAAATATACCCAAACACTGCTGCACAATTGATTCCCATACAACGTTACTATAGCCTGTCACTGGGAGACCGTCAATAGGAAGACCTAACTGGATACTAACATCCTGTAAGGTCACCGTACACTCCCCCTGTGGCATATGGAAAGTGTGTGTCTCATGTCTCCAGCAATTTACAAGTGTTGTGATCAGGTGATGATCAAGGGTCCAATACCCGAGACGAGCAACACCCAAAAATTCAGCCTGCTCTAGGTACGAGACAATCTGCTCAGGGACGTCTTGATGATGCTTCCTATGAGATCGCCTAATCATCAAGACACGATCCTCATCTCCATTCCATATGTGTTGTGAAACATGCTTCTCTTACATGGTCAGAAGCGATGGATCTATTGGACCTGGATCAGCGAAACGCGACTGTGCAGATGAGGAAGACGCCATGTCAAAAACCTACGTATATAAAAAAAACATGCAGCTTGTTAAGAAAATATTAAATTATATTGAATACTACATTACGCTACAAACTACGGCCAAAAAATTATAATACAAGAAAAAAAATTCAATAAAATTATACAACTACATACATAACACAACTTAATATTTTCATAAAATTATAATTTCAATAATTATTACTTTTTAATGTATAATTCCTAATTAAAATTAAATAAATATTTTATCAAATGAATATAATATATAACTACCATCATTACACTACCACGAACTGAACTATAGAGCAGATACAACTAACAAGCAAATGGAGCGCACATCGAAATATTTTATCAAATAAATATAATATACAACTACCTACAATAAATAAATATTTTATCAAATAAATATAATATACAACTACCTACATTACACTACCACGAACTGAACTATAGAGCATATACAACTAACAAGCAAATAGAGCACGCACCGAAATATTTTATCAAATAAATATAATATACAAATATCTACAATAAATAAATATTTTATAATTCCTATTTACAGTTAAATAAATATTTTATCAAATGAATATAATATACAACTACCTACATTACACTACCATGAACTGAACTATAGAGCAGATACAACTAACAAGCAAATGGAGCGCGCACCGAAATATTTTATCAAATAAATATAATATACAACTACCTACAATAAATAAATATTTTGTAATTCCTAATTACATTTAAATAAATATTTTATCAAATGAATATAATATATAACTACCTACATTACACTACCACAAACTGAACTATAGAGCAGATATAACTAACAAGCAAATGGAGCACGCACCGAAATATTTTATCAAATAAATATAATATACAACTACCTACAGTAAATAAATATTTTATAATTCCTATTTACAGTTAAATAAATATTTTATCAAATGAATATAATATACAACTACTTATATTACACTACCACGAACTGAACTATAGAGCAGATACAACTAACAAGCAAATGGAGCGCGCACCGAAATATTTTATCAAATAAATATAATATACAACTACCTAAAATAAATAAATATTTTATAATTCCTAAGTACAGTTAAATAAATATTTTATCAAATGAATATAATATACAACTACCTACATTACACTACCACAAGCTGAACTATAAAGCAGATACAACTAACAAACAAATGGAGCGCGCACTGAAATATTTTATCAAATAAATATAATATACAACTACCTACAATAAATAAATATTTTATCATTCCTAATTACAGTTAAATAAATATTTTATCAAATAAATATAATATACAACTACCTACAATAAATAAATATTTTATCATTCCTAATTACAGTTAAATAAATATTTTATCAAATAAATATAATATACAACTACCTATATTATACTAACACATATTATCTATAAACAATACTATGTAAAATTAAAGATAGAGAAACTGACCAGTAAAAATGTTAGCACCACGAACTGAACTATAGAGGGGCGGGACGAGGGGAATATATAGGGTCTGCCGCATGACACGTGTCATGCATGCGTGACTTGTGCAAGTCTGAGTTGCGCAAGTCTTGCGCTAGTTTGACTAGCGCAAGTCACGCATGCTTGACAAGTGTCATGCGACAGATTTCACTTGCGCTGTTTCCTTTAGCGCAAGTGCTACGTTAAAAAAATAAAATAAAATAATGGTATAGTCTGACAGCGTAGCAAAAATTACACCATTTTAATAAATTATTTGAAAATAACTTTAATTTAATAAATTATTTCTATAGTAAATTATTTCCAAATTAAACCTAGTAAGGTCGTTTACCCAAACCTCGGTGCCTACAATCCATGATAAAGCATTTTTTTACTTGTAGGAAAAGTTTACGCAGAACTATCATAGAGTGTATTATATGACTCTAAGCTGAGGGTAAACTTGTCAAAGGAAAATATCCGTGGTTCAAAACTGACAGATCTTGATTATTCAGAGAGAGAGAGTAATGTAAACACATGGGAAGAGGACCCAGTATGCTAAATTGGACCAAGAGTGATGTAGAAAGTGGACTAAAAATTGGACCACCAAGTATGCTTCAAATAGAAAAATCTAGACAGGACTATGATATTAATTTACAGCACTTTTATAGTGTAAATTTTACGCTATAATTTTTATATAGAGATTAATTTAACTTTTGTATGAGAGATTCATTATGTGTATGGGTCCTGTATAAAAGCCAATTACGTATACCAAAAGAAAGATGTAAAAGGTAGTGTAAAAAAATATGAAATGATAATTTTCTTTCTACACATGCGCGATTGTTTTTAGCCATTATCAGTGACGGATCTAAGTGCAAGCTTCTGGGGCACATGTCCTCACAGTTTTTTTTTTTTTTTTGGTGTTTGTTATATATAATTGAATTATTTTTATCTTATGTTTTATACTATCAACTAAAGTGAAAGGTTGATTCGGTATTTAATTCATTAATTTTTGTTTTAAAATTTCAACTTACAAACATATAGGAGATAAATGAATGATTGGATAATTATTTTATTATATATAGAGAGAGATAAATATTTGATAACAATGATAATAAAAAAATTATTCGGTATTTTCAAAATATGAAATCACTTAGAAAATAATTATAAATTTATCTTTATTCTGTATTTAATTTTAACTTATTATTAAATGTAAGAATTTTTTACATTATCATCCAATCATGTATTGCCACATAATTAAAATTTGACTATAACAATAACTAAATTAGATATCAAACTCTTTTAATGATATAACAACACATAATTTGATAATAATATAAAATTATTTTACATATAAATCAAAATTAAACATATTATCTTTAATTTTGCCCCCACAACCAAAAAATTCTGAATCCCTCACTGGGCCATTATACATGCGCAATTCAAAACGACCAACTTTAGTATTTTGCAGTGGGTATGGCCTAGGTTGGTTTGGAGTGAACCTAACCAAATAAAAAAAAATTTACATCCTTCGACCGAAACTAAAATACTTTAAATTAATTATCCTTAACCATAAAAATAGATTGGGCTGGGTCGTACTAATTTATTGGGTTATGATTTTTCATGGGATACTTTTTAAGTTTTATTTACAATTTATAATGTTATATATTTGTCAAATTGATTGAAATTTAATACTACTAAATTAGTGTATATTTAAAGGAAAATCTCATTAAAAAATTTCTATAAAACACCAAATAGAATGGAGTGGAATTATCAATCGCAAGGATTGAGATTATGGGATATTGAAAGTCGTGGGTGAGACGAGATTAATTGCATAGAAAATAAATTGAACATTGCAACTTTCATAAATTGTTAAGTGATAAGGGATTACACAATTCAATTTCTATTAAAACATTCTATAATTAATATCATATATTTATAATTAACAACAATTACCTATATAAGCTTAATAAATAAGTGACACTAGAGACCCTGGAAAAATTCATACCAAATTGACCGAATATACAGAGTTTTAGTAGGTTTCACTCATTGCACATAGAAGTTCCATCAGGAGGTTGTTTCTTGTCCAGTCAATTTTGTCATAAATCATTCGGGCTCTCCAATAATTTTTAATAAATAATAAAATTATATTTATTTAATTTTTTAACCAAACCCAACATAAATTTGTAAAATATTATAAATTAACCCAATCTAAACTTCAATGAAAATCAAACTAACCTATCAATTTGAATTAAATTAAGATTTTCGAATTTATTTGAGTTTCCTATGGAATGCATAAATATCCAGTACATAATAAACTAGTGCCAACAGGATAAGTTATCAATGCGCGAACTTGAGCCACCATAAAATTCACCATTGGAACACAACCTCAAAAAGACAACAAAATCCACCGCTAAATTAAGTTGGTAATAAAAATCGATGACCTAAAGAATGGTCTCATTCAATCTAAGACGAAAGCAAGAAGAAAAGAAAAGTAGAGCAGTTGGTTGACCAAAAGCACAAAAAGGGGATACTTAATAATGAGAAAGTTTGTGATGATTCAATTAATGGGGGGAAATTGCTTCTCTATGACATTGTAATCAGAGACTTTGGTAAACAATTTCCTCGCAGCATCACAAAGAATTTCTTGTGATGGTCCCGACTGTATAGTAAACAGATTTGGATTCTTCTTTAAAGTGGGAGATTAGAGTAAAATGTAGAATGATAACTATAAATAAAAAATTAATGGTTTAAATTTTCGCATATGTATGATTTATTGTACAATTGTTTGTATTTTATAAAATTCAAAATTATTAATTTTTTCATCAACTATTATCATTTCACATTTTACTTTAAAAAATATACCTCTCATTCTACAGTATCAAAATCCATAGTAAACAATTCTTAACTTCACTAATCCTTCAAACTTCAAAGCGAAAGATTTTAGAAGTTGACAACCCAGATGCAATATTGATGTGCGCGGCTGCGCGCAATGTTTCCACAAACACTTGTGACAAAATAATTCAATGCTGGGGTGTGATGGTTCAAATTTGGGGCAATAATGGTGTACTGCACTGAGAAATCTTGTGCTAATTACTCAAAAGTGGTAGACTTAGAAGAGTTGGAGGGCACACGTACTGACGTACACATTGATTCCCACCTTCTCCTTTCCCATGTGGAAGGAAATTATAAGGATATTGCCTTTGCTGGCTCATGTACTCTTCAAAGTTTAAACCATTAGTGCCAGACTGCCAGCCCATAACTTTTTCTTTTTGGTAAACTGAATGTTTCAAAATTGACCCATTCCAGAAACAAAGGTCATGCACGAATCTGAAAATCCCAAATTATGCCATTTTTGTGCTAAGGAGTGTTTGTTTATATATTCAAATACGTGTGCCATAGAACAACTGCTGAAATTATTATTATATATCTAAAATGCCGAGCAGATAGTTAGATAGTTATACTGGTCATTATTTAAAAGAAGGTCAACGAGTTAACTTATTAAACGTAAATAAATAATGATAATAATGACACAAGTAGGAAAACAACAAAACTATAATTATATATTGATCCCAGGTATTCCTTCCCTGCGTAACAGCAATAAACCCTAACCAATGTGTAGTTTTGGATCGTCGTCTAATAATATATCCAACTTTAAAATATGCCATCACAGTAAAAAAAAAATTTGTGTAGATTTTTGGTGTAAAATCGGGGTCAAGCGCTAGGATTGTCAATTTCAAACTCTATTTGTAGGTACTCAATTTATCCTGCCTCGTAGGGGCAGGTTTTCCGCCTGTTTCTCATGAGATTTGAAACGTGTTAGGGTTGTTAATTCTTGTAGGGAGGATTGGATGTAAGTTTAGGATCAATTTGTCCTGCCCCACAACCTCTATATATATATATATATATTACTTAATTTTGTCACTTGATATTTATGTTTAACTTTTTAGATGCATTTATTTACTTGGTTAATTCTAAATAAAGGTAGTTGAAGTATTCCATCTTTCAATTATATGATATGATAATTAGTTTTTAAGATTATAATTGATTATGCTATTGATATAAATTTATATTTGAAATTTTTATAGGAATGGGGCAGGATAAGTAGGATGAAGGTTTTAAATATTTTTATAGAGGCAGGCTTGAGTTTTTGTTTCCAAGACTTGCGAGGTGAACAAGGACAAATAGAATACTAATTTAAAGGGTGCTGGGTGAAATCTAGTTGAACAAAAACCTGCACAAACCCGCTCTATTGCTAAGCTATCAAGCACTCAACAAATCAGAAGACTTTTTTTTCCAGGTAATTAATTAAAACACTACTATGTAGCGTTTGTAAGAAATTAAACTATATATAACCAAAGCCTTCTTATTCTTATATAACTTTGTTAATTATACAAAGGGAAATGAAAAAACAACACTAACATTTTATTTATTTATTTTAGTTCTATGTTAATGGTATCTTTGGGCCAACTTTAATTTGCTTTAATTTAAACTAAATTCTTTCTCGTACTGTATTTAAGGGTGCATCTCCATATCATCTTGGTACATTTAGGAGAATTAAATACCCTATGTACAAGCCTAAAATTCAAACCTAAGTAATCAAAGCACACATCCTTGACTGCTAAGCTAACTTCTTAGGTTTTGTTTTTGTGTGGACAAAAACTAATTGTTTAGGGGGAAAAGAAAGGTTGTCCCATTGTAAGGTTTAGACATATCCACAGTGGTAGTTACTGATGATTACCAACATGAATTGAATCCAAATTACCTTACTAAACATTTTAAATAAAAGTGTCAACCAACTTAATTGATAAAAACCTTTGAAGTTAACATAAAATTTTAAAACTAGAATATGTTTTTATTGGATAAAGGAAAATGCTATCGGTTAGCTATAGCCTATAGTGGAACTCACACTTAAAAATATTAACATTGAATACTCTTGTCTTTTGTACTCTTGTCTTTTGAATTGAACAATATTATTAGATTATTATAAAGTTTATATACCTTATAAGAAAACTGTATCTGATTCTGCAACTTGCGAAAATATAACAGAGTTCCCAAATCACATTTTTTTGGGGAACAAAATGAAAGAAAAAGTAGATACATGATTGGAATGAAAATTATTGCTAAATTTTGATATGATATATTCATTCATACATTATTACTTTTTATTTCTTTTATTTTCTTTTCCTTTTTATTTTGTTTTCTAAATAATCCATTCTTAAAGTAATGTTTCTTTTGATCGGATTCTTAAAATAATGTTATTTATATATTTTTATTCCTTTCCCTTTTTACCTTATTTTCCAAATGAACCATTCTTAAAGTAATGCTGTCTTTTTGGTTGTATTCTTTTGTATGCAATTTTGAAAGCAAGAATTGGCATTTTTCCTCCCCATAAATTTTGCTGAGGTTATATTTTTTAAATAATGACAGGTTTTCAAATTCAATACAAACAAAATGTATTTAATTGAATTAATACACCAGAATTATGATTTTTCGTCGCTTTGTGAGATTCTTTTCAACCGTTTGGATAAAACATGAAAAACTCAAAAGCCATGCAACCATTACTTTCTAGTTTAAAAAAAAATTGTATAAAATAGTCATTGAACAATTCAATACAAGATAATCTCAACCCCACAGAGAGGTCCACTCTGCTCTCATGCCTTTCAATTTTCAACGTTTAAGTTTGTAAGACAAAAATATTGTAGCAAAGATGGCAATGAAAAAACTTTGATATTCCTGAAATATAACCTCAATTCAATCCGAAAATGGTCAAAAAACTGTTCCTCGTTTGGATCTTACGTTTCAACTTTCAAGGGGCAATTCAATGTGTACCCTTGGATACATATCAGCAAACACCAGAACCTTACCAAACGTGGAAGTCATGCACCCACCCACTGACACCTTTTTATCTGTTCTGTAGTTTGTCTTTCTCCATCACCTACCCAATTCAATGCGATCCAAATAGCAACAACCATATTCTCTAGTCTCTACTATGAAAAGGAAGGAAAACCTCACTACTCTGCTTCTCACTCCTTCCACTCATTCCTAAGAAATCTCAGTGATTCAATTGGATTTAGACCCAGAAATGGTCCATACCCTATGCTTGTATCCAAATTTTATCCATGCAAACCTCTTTTTCCCTTGCTGGTCCATATTCTTGTTCATAGACACATAACAAGGTTCACGGGATAAGGCTTTCTTGGGTGTAATTTTTTTATAGTAACAATTGGGAAATTTCCTTTCTAGTAAAAGAAGAAATTTTGAAAAGACGCATATTTGGGAAGAAGAATTAAGTAGCGATGACCATGCAAAGAAGTCATAAAAAGAAAAAGGAAAGAGTTTAAATTTGATTATCCCAAACAAGAAAAGCGAAGAATACATGTGGCATTTGCTTGTGCTGAGTAGTTAATGATTCCCTGTACTTTGTTCTGGCGAGACCATTTGATCATGGTGGCGAATTCAGTGACTCAACAGAAAAGAAACAGTCTTGGCCCTACTTACCGTCTATTCGTTCTTTTCAGCTCTTTTCTTTCCGAAAGAGTAGTGTACCAATTATTCGAATGCGTGAAAAAATCTTCCAGAAAGAAAAGAAAGGAAAAGAAAAGAAGAGCATCTCTTTTTTCATTACGGTTCCTAACAAACTATAGCAAAGTAACTACAATTGGAAGAAGCAACATTCATTCTGTTATCTTCATCATCACATCTCTATCATCGCCAACTAATAAGGTGAAAAAAAAAGAAGTAAAAAGAACCTAAAATCTAGGAATTTACAGGATCAAAACATCAGAAACTTGAAGAAGCAAGGATTTCTGGGTCAAGATCTTTTCTTTTTCTATTTTTTCTTCATTCATTTTTTTCTTTCAGGGTTTTGATTAAAATCAGAACCCAAAGCAGCCAATATGATGGTGGTGATGGAAGGTCTTTTCCCTATCAATCAAGCCTCGGACGTTCCTGAATTCCTCCACATGGCAAGGGATGGTTATGGTTCCTTTCTGATCGAACCCGTATTCTTCCTCTGCCTCCTTCAGCAGCTGCATGAACAAAGGGTGATTGAAGTATATCACAGGTACCACGAATCTCTGTTGCTCTTCTCCCTGACCCACCTTGATTGCCATACACCCTTTCGGGACATCTCTGAACTCCTGCTTCTTCCCATCTCCATGATGATGATGATGGAGATGAAGGCGATGCAATTGAAAGCTCCTCGGACTCTTTTCTCCACTACCCATCTCTGCAAAACCAGAAACAAAGACTAGGAGGCCAAAAAGACCCAAACTGTGTGTGTTTCCCGATAAAACTCACAAGAAAACAAGGGTAAACAGCCAAGGATCTGATACTGTTATTGCTTTCTTGAAGCGGGTTAGAGAAGAGTCTCTCAGAGACCTTGGAACGTTGGACATGGCTGATATACAACAAATGAGAAACACATACCAAACAGAAGACTTACAGATATATCATATATCATATATACTAGGACAGAGTGAGGAGAGAGAGAGAGTTATTTTCCTGTGAAAATAGGATCACTTGGTTTTCAACTCAAAGTGGGACTCTATACCGTCGGATCTTGGTGGGGTCATGATCATCAGCATCTTTTGAGGATCAATCAGATAACTCCTAGAGTGATTGAATGAATAGGAAAAGTGGGTTGGAATCAGATGCATCACTGTCCTTTCCTATGTGACTTGTCGCCCGTCCGATCGAGGACAGTTGTTATGATCATGTCAATGACCGAAGCAGGACCTTTGGCTTATTATAGTAGACATTTATTTATGAGTAATGGTAAATACTAAATAGTAGGAATTGAATCTCAATAATGTATATACTATATACACATAAAATATTTGTTGTGAATTGTGATATAAATCAAATTTTTAAAATGAGTTTAAATTATGAATCACATCTTTCTGTTATAATTTATAAAGATAACTATGTATTTGCAATACAAATTGTATAAAACATTTCATGACAAATAGTACTACTATTGATTTATATTTTGAATTGTAAATATATTAACCAAATGTAAAAAAAAAAAAGAAACACATATTTTGTTCTTTCGAAAATATAAGTATCATTAATTTAATTCTTTAATAATTTTTGACATTAAATTTGTCATTTTAAAAAATTAATTTGATATAAAAATTAATATTAAATGACTATTTTAATATATTTATTATTAAAAAATCTAACTAACGATAATTTTATTTTTAGAAAATAAAATAGGTATTAAATCAAAAAATTAATTTTCAATGATATTTTGAAAAAATTAATTAAAAAATATGATATCCATAGTTATTTTTTTAATTAAAAAAATTATATGATATTTATAGTTATTTTAAATTTGTTGAATAATAACAGTTCATAGAAAAGTTGTTGTCTTTCGTGTCTCTATTATGACGCAACGATTATCTTAAACAATATTTCATAAGCAGAAAATATAATTTCCAAATAATATCTTAGAACTTTGTTTCTTTTGAAAAATTACCCAAAATAGACGTATTATCCTTATTGTAAAATTAAAAGTCTAATAGAAATCATGTTTAATGGGTAAGTATTTAAGTTTTTAAAACCTATTTTATTCACTCTATACTTTTCAAATATAAATATAAAAATTACATTAATACGTACATCTGTCCATGTAAACAAATGCTAATTTTTATCTGTTAATAGGACATATCTAAAAAAATTTAGGTTGTGATGTTATATAATAAAATTTAAAAGATGGGTAGATTAAACTTTTTGGCGATCTACCTAAAAATTTATGTATATTACACTATCTTTTTTTTCTTGCTTTCCAATCACCTAAGCCCTCCCCAGTGTATCTGTGTACTATATGTATAATATAAATTAAAATATTTTTTAAAAAGGGTAGAGGACCTTTTTTTTTTGGGTATAAGATTGAGGACTTCTATTGTTAACTAATTGATACTTCCTTATTTTGTATTCTAAAATCTTAGTTTAAAAATAATTCTTATAATGAACAAAAGTATATACACAAACAGATTCCCTTCTAGACATTCCTTATAACTTTCTCCATGAGTTACTAATTAATAACTAGATTTCACTTAACATTTTCCTTTTGGTAAAATCACTTAACATTTTTTTGAATGACTCAGATTTTACATTATTTTTTCACACGTTGTATAATTTACTTTTCTTAGAAAAAGGCTTAAATGCTTGTATATTTTAGAAATAAGAAATAAAAACAATAAAAACGGCCACTTCACTATTTTTATTGTATCAAACTCAAATAATAGTATGTATCTAAATAAGACGTGGCTATATCTCTGAGAATTTTAACAATGTGACTGTACGCATGTGCCCATCTCACCATGACATAGTTTCGCCACCAGACAATTGCACTTAATTATATACAACCCATAAATCTCACATCACATAAGGTCAATACACTGCATGCATTGCGCCACACTAGTAAAGTAGTAAGCTGCAAGCCTGCAAGTGCTATCACAGACCCTGCTTATGCAGAAATTTGTATGGAATCTGAGAGTATTACTATTATGCCATTCATTAAGAATATATTATGTGACACTGTATGACGATCTATATTATTGAATTGAATATAACATATTATATAATTAAATTTAACATTTAAAAAATTATTAAAAATATTACTCTCATAATATATATAAAAAATTCCTACTTATGCTTGTGCCCAGAAAAATCGGCGCCAAAGATGATGTGGAGTGCCAAAGAGCGTAATTGAGACTCTTTTACTAATTACACTGCCTGTAAGATAATTTTTTAAAATGTATAGTGTAAATTAAAAAATAAAGTACAGTATCAATAACTATCAAACAAAAATTAAAGGAGTGAGTTATATTCTAATAAATTTATAGTTAATTATTTTTTTGGTAATAATTTATAGTTCATTATTTACTTATATTTTATCAAATTTTAAACGATTAATTGTTTACTCTCTAAGATTGACCACTGGTTTTAAAAGACAAATTTTAAAAAGATAAATAAATGCGATTGTTAAAATTTTACGATGCCATACTTTATAGTTATTGTATTGAGTAGTATGGTATAGTGGAGATTTGTTATGATACTCAAAGATAATTTGTTAAGTATATATTGGCCATTAATTTTATAATAAATATTTAAAAATTTATTAAATATAATTAATAATTAATAAAATATTAACGCAAAAAAATGATAGATAATTGACTAATTTTCATGGTAATATAGTTAAAAATATAAAAATTATTTTTGTACTTATTTTTTCTTAAATATTAATATTTAAGATAAATTATCAAATTTTTATATTTAATAAATTTTTAAATATTTATTATAAAATTAATAATTAATAACTTATTATAAATATCATACGAATCAAGGTACTACAGCAAGTTTTTAAAAATGTTGAGTAATTTTTAGATGAGGAAGAGGGGAAGACATGTGGAGCGTAATTGGAGCGAAGGAAGCCACGTGGGTGAGGGTGAGAGCTGTGTAGGTGACAGCGAAAGGAAAATAGGAAGGGACAGCCAATAGCAGGTCTGGAACATGTCCAGGTAGACATCAAATGCGTCAACGTTGCATCTTTGTGTGGTCTGTTGTGAGAGCGAGACGCACATTGACATGCCTATACGGAAGCTTACAATTTTTGTACTTTTTTATTGCGGAAAAAAAATCCATCTCATTTTGTGGTTTGTAATTTTCAAATATTATAAAGTGTTATTTCCTTGTCTACCCATGCCAACTAGGAAGTTTATTAAATTCACATTTTCAATTCAAAAATTTCACATCAATATGAGAAAAATATCAATGGTATCATATCAATTAAACAATATTAATAGTCATCACTCATTAGAGAATCTGGATATTATTTTAAAACAAATGGAAATGAATCTGGATAATTTTAAATATTCATTTTCTTGGATTACGAATGGTTAAATGTTTTATCAATAAAAATTGATATTAAAGTTTTTGAAGTTATATCGTCTGCGTTACTTTTTCCTTCGTAATTTTTTGAGAATAACTATGGTGACTCAATTAATCTGTTAAATTAATTTAAATTAATTAAAAAAATTAATTTAGGTTGAGTTATCGACTCCAACTTAATTAAAATTGACTAAAATTGATTCAATTCACGGGTCTTATATTTTATAATTCAAAAACTCAATGACCCAGTGAAATAACCTAAAAAATAATAAAATTTTAGATGTTATCTTTTTGTTATTTTGACTTTTCATTTATGTAAAAAGTTAAGATATATCTTTATTTTCTATTTTCAAGCATCAAGCATTCAATTATTTTTATTTTATTTTAGTTACATATTAGGATAGTAATGTTTTAATAATTAATTTACTCATTTGTGTCACACAATTTCACAATTTAAAGCTTTCTCTGTGAAGTAATATAATATATATAACATTCTTTATGAAGTAAAATACATTTAATATTATACATTCATATTACAAATGAAGTTTGTGTTAAAATGTTTCTTCTTAAATTTAGTTTTACTTTTATCTTAATACTTGTACTATACTGAAAGATTAAAATATTTAAAATTCATATGTAATTATCTAATTAAGTTTAAAGTATTTAACAATAATATGTTTGTTATTTTTCTATATAAAAAAAAATTAATCAAATAACCTGATGATTCGAACTAAACCAATTCAACCTTAATCATATTAATTTAATTTGAGTTACTCGATTCCCTTTTTAAAAAAATTGAACTAAACAAATTCAATTATGATCAATTTAGATATTTTTTCCTTAAATCATGAATTAACCAATCCATGAACATGGTGATTTCAATGCCTTTTTTACATCTATCAATGAGTACCGAATAAGCCTTCTTTCTTTAACAATTTTGAGCCAACCTATCATCGATCTTGCCTGTTTCGACGTGTTTGAAAGAGCCTGATATAAATAATTAACTAATAATTTCCTTTTTCTACTTGTAAACAAGTACCAAGAAATTATGCACGAGTTGTAATTTGAGTTTTACTTCTTCTTTTTTCTTCTAGTAAAAGCACCTCGGGAGCACTTGGACGACTGTTTCGAAGTTGCCCACTAGTCACGTGCAACTGCAATGCAACCGATAAATTACAAAAGGAATATATACGTTATTATATAACAAGTTTAAAGGATAATTGAAATGCTCGCATCTCACATAATTAATGACAATTTTTTTAAAAAATTGACAGTTACCTTGTTGTTTTTAATTTGTTTTTTTTATTGTGTAATGTGTGTTTATGGGGTGTAATTAATATGTATATTGTTTTGCAGCTTCTCTATTCTTCCTTAACGAGAGTTTAAATATTCTAGGGAAATTAGAATAACATTGATCTATATCTTGACAAAAAGTTAACGCTGTTTAGCGGTAAAAAAAATTCCTATAATGTGATATAAATAGTTAATTATAATATTTGAAATTAAGATAAATATTACATCTTAAAAGATGACAATGTAATTATTCTTAAATTTATAATAAAAATTAATATGCTATCCTCTCATATGTAAAAAAAAATGTCATTACCAGTAACAGTCAAATCAATTGCCACCTCGTCATAAATTATGATAATAAAAATGTTTTTTTTTTTTTGGTATACTTCATTTGCACACAACTACACATGCATTTTCTTAATTATAACGTTTTAAAATTGTTATTAATTATTTTTGTAATTTTTTTTAAATTTAATAATAAATTATTTTCATGTGTCCTTATTTAAATGATAATTTTTATAAAATAATTAATAAAATTTTTAATAATTTAATAATGCAGTGAGGTGTAGGTATAGGGAAAGGTGCTAAAATAAAATGTACAAATAAAATTCCTCTTGTGAAAATAAATAGCTGATAGCATATGTGCCACACTAAAAAAAAAAGCAGATAGCATATGTGTCAAAATTGAATAATTTGTATTAATATGCCCAAATATTTCATAAAAAAATTAACAAAATGACTCTTCTTACATTTTATACGCCGTGAATCGTGATATGTGCAGTAGTACCATTTTTCAGTAGCAAAATGTGTCTAAAAAATATCTAATGGGATAAATAATTAAGGAACTGTTCGTAACTTTGTTTTATTGTTTGCAGTGGGGAAGGGGTAAACGTTCACTGCTTCGTGTGCACCTCCATTTGTCAAAAGCAAGTTTGCGTTACAGGCCCTAAATTTTTGAAAGGTAAAAAAATGATATTTTTATGAACCAAAATAGTTATAATGTTTTTATTTGTCATAAGGATGATTTTAATACTTAGTAATGGAATGAGAAAAATAGCCAGATCTGAACATTAACTCTTAATAAAGTTCACATTAAGTGCATTCTAAAAAAATATAAATAAATAAATATGTTAGTTAATCTAATCCAATCGTAGAAGGTGGGAATTCACTTGATTTGAGAAATTTTAAATTATAGAAAGTATGAAATTAATATGGTTCAACAAATTTTAAATATATTCTGTATAAAATAGCAAATTTTAAATATATTGCTTTGCGCAATATTAAACAAGGATATACCATTCAATGAAAGACTAACTGCATTTTTATTACCAGGAACAAAAAAGATTAAGTGCATATTTAATTTACATTAATTTTTAGTTAAAACATCTTTTTAATTAGTTAGAAATTTTGTATAAAATTTTAATTATATTTTTTTGTAAACAAAAAGTAAACTAATCCAACCATTAATTGCACTACAAGAAAATATAAATTTTGATAAATTTTAGTTAGAGAAATTTTCCGTAACTAATTCGTCGCTAGTTCTGCTTATTTAAAAGAAAGCTTTACTCTCATCCGAATCTAAGATGCAAGTGGCAAACCCACCTTCCTTCTCCTCATCAATCCACAGTCTTGCCATTCTAAGGTCTCTCGACCATCAATTTCTCTGACAAGAAACGTAACCCCAATCCTTAATATCTCTTGTCATCTCCCTCTTATAAATTCAACCCCACTCTTTCCAAATTTGCTTTCGTTTTCTCCTTTCTACCAGAGAGTGCATCTCAATCCACATTGATTAACACGGCATCAAGGAAAGTCTCTCCCTCATCTCTCAATATATCATCTTGAATCGTTTATAACTGTAATTGTTGCAATGAACATCATTAAAACTCCCTTAGGCTAATTCTAAGTAAAGATATATTGCTTCTTTCAATAGAAGTAAAGATAGACTAAATCAAATCTCAAATAAAGTAAGCTGACATACTCAACAACCCAAAAATCATAACCATGAAGATGCCAAGATTGCATGGTGTTTCAAAATATTAAATCTCTTGTTTGATATATAATGAATTTTTTTCTCTATTTCATTACAGATTTTTTTGTTGTCTTGGAAAACTACGAAGGTCCTACGAAAAATTCAAAAAGCATTGTTCCCGAGGAACAAGGTCCTGAGAACACGTGGGTCTAAGAAGTGATGAAAGATGAAGGTCACATCTCTCCTTTGTTAGATGTCAAAAAGAGAATTCCATCCTGGAGTAAAGTTGTGGATGACAAAGGCGAAGTAAATGGTGTTTGGTTTGTTTTTATTTTCACGTATTTTTATTATAATTATAAAAAATTTATATATTTTTTATTTTATTTTTTGTTTTTAAAATTTTATAAAAAAAATTGAAGAAAATAACTTTTTGTTGTTTTTATTATTTTTTTACAAAATTTTAAAAATATAAAATAACATAAAAATAAAATAATATTTTTATAATTATAATAAAAATATATGTAACTAAAAATAAAAACAGAAAACAAAACAGAGTCTAATAATTTTTATTAGCATAAAATCTTTGAAATGGCTTTGTTTCAATACCTTTTACTGATTTATGTTTCATAAATTCATGCAGGGGAAATGCCAAGAATCTCACCTTTCGGTCCGGGGTTTGCCTAAATGATATGGCCAACTTAGCCAAGGAGGGTACTACCATACGTCATGTAATAGAATATTTATTCCGATACTTTGATAATAAAGCTTATTTTGTTGTATAATTTTTTTTTAGTAGAATTTGTTTGAACTTATTGTGTAAGTTTTGAAATTACTAATATAATTATGACTTTTCATTGCTTTGCATGATTTATTAGCTGGGTTTAGGTATATTGAATGTGTTTTTTATATATATATGCAGGTTTAATTTGACAAATAATAATAAATAAGATTATTGTTTTTATTCTGTTAGGATTAATTATGAATTAATAGATCAACTACATATTTATTATCAATTAGCTATGAATTAGTTAAGAAGTTGTATATTAGTTAAGAATTAACTAGCAAATGAAAAATTAATTACACGTTAGCTACAAATTAATTAGGAATTAACTAAGGAGTGTAAAATTAGTTACAAATTAGCTAAGAATTAGTTACTAATTAGCTACAAATTGGTTAGGATTTAACTAAAATTTAGTTAGGGAATAAGAGCATGTTTGTTTTTGCTTAAATTTTTTGAATAATTAATTTTTTTCAATTAAAAGTTGTTTTATCTAAAATTTATATTATTTGTTTAAAGTGTGTAAAATTAATTTTTCATAACTAAAAACATATTTTTAAAAAAAATATTTTATTTTAAGTTTTTAATTATTTAATTTCAGATTATTTCAAAAATTTTGAGAGATAAATACTTATTTTTTCTCAACCAAATAACTTTTTTCAATCATTTCATATATCTTTTGGTAATTTAATACATAGTATTTTTTTATACAATCCAAACAAAACTCTTTATCTTATAATCAATTATGAATTAACATATTTAAACATAAATTAATTTTCTCATAATCAATTTTCTTAAAAATTGATTATACACATAATCAATTTTTAATATAATTTTTTTTACAACTAATCTAAACACACACTAACTAGGGAATGTAAAAATTAATTACAAATTAACTACAATTGTTCCCTAGCTAAATAGCGAGGGAGTTAGAAACATTTTTTTCCCAGAATATTAGTTACAGATTAGCTACAAATTAATTACAAAATTTCCCTAACTATTTTTATTTTACTTACGGCTTAACTAAGGAAAATTTTCGTAATTAATTCGTAACTAATACATATAGTTACAGCTTAACTACAAAAGAATTTCTAACTAATCTGCGAAATTCTTGCAATGTTGTGACCATGAGATAGAATTGAGAATCAGTGAAATGAGGAAACAAATGGGGCATGGATGGATGGATGGAGATAGTTGTTAGCCCAAGGTTTCTTGTTAGCACTTATTTTATGATGATTACAAATATTACTTTATCATTAACAAAGATTGCTTACACTTGATCCTAGTTAAAAGACTATTATGCAGATTTATCAAAGCATTAAAGCTGAAATTCTCAAAGATAAGCAAGTTGATGAGCTGACTCATGAATTGAAGATGAGCTAGCTCACTCCCTACACACTTGAACTAGCTCACTCCCTGCAGACTTGAACTAGCTGCTGGATGGATAGAGAAGAGCATGCTAATGATCAAGATTAGTTTGCTCAAGGAACAAAGCTGGAAAACATGGATGAGCTGGCTCATGAATGCAAGATAAGCTGGCTCATACTGGAAACTCAGAAATACTTTGTTCAACTTTGTTTTTGTTCTCTAGCTGCAAGATGATTCTAGAAGGTTTCCCAAGCTGCCAAATCGTTAGAATATTCTTTGGAAGGGCTGGAATGATACCAAACAAAAGGGAATGGCAGACATAAAAGAGAAAAATGACACCATGCACCCACTAGCTGCCAAAAGAGGTTATGGACAGCTGGTACAGTACAAAAACTGCAACGTCCTTGTGCTGCAACGTTAAAATTCTCTTGCTTACAAATACCCATAATTTTCCAGAGATAATAAGAAGAGGAAAAGGGAAAAAGAGAAGAAAAACAGAATTAGTTGTGCTTTACTCTGAGAATCATTTGTAAATCTGTGTGGAGCTTATCATTGTATATCCAACTCTTTGTGAGAAAGTTTTTACTCTGTTTCTTGTAAAGCCCATTGAGGGTGTGTTGTTTCATAGCTTGGAGAGGCTAGGGTTGATCAAAACTACTCATTTCTAGCTTGGAGAGGTTAGGGTGGATCAAAACTACTTGTATCTAGCTTGAAGAGGCTATGGTGGATCAAAGAACACTTGGTTGATAGTGAAAAATCTCAGTTTTGCTGAGGACTGGATGTAGGTTCCACATTGGGCCGAACCAGTATAAATTCCGCTGTGCAAGCTCTTTCTTAACCCTTCCTTTTACCGCATTCATGTGTGTGAATGTTTATTTATTGATATTCAAATTTGTATGCGCGCATGCTTCTTGATTTCAAATTTGACTTAGATGAAATTTATCATATTCTTGATAAGCAGAACATCTCTACCGATAAGCATTCTCAGTATTGAGTTTTTTGTGTGTTACAGAAAATTTCATTTTTAGTATCACTTGATTCAACCCCCTTCTCAAGTGATTTCTTACTATCAATAGCGTTGTAGTTGTATCCTTGTAGCCTAGTTCTGGCTCTGGGTCTGTGGGGACTGCACCAAAGAGAGCCTCCGGTGAAAACATGATAGTTTTTTGGGAATAATTAAAATCAGTAACACAATGACTAATACGTCATTTTTCTTACTTGATGCTGATGGGTCCCAACACTCATGTGCCAGATTTCGAGTTCAATTTCATTCTCAACGCTGGGCCACAGAGGACCACGCTACTATGTGCAATTCCCTTTGCATGCAGCCAGTGTGCTCAACCTAATTAATAAATAAATAAATCATTTCTAGAAAACAAATAGTCAAATTATTTCTTTGTTAAGTAATTATATTAAAATAGTCAAATTATTTGACAGCCGCTGGTATCTAATCTAATAGTCATTTGATATTTCCATTATATGATTATTATTATGTTTGAGGTTAGGTGCGTATAGAAAAGGTTTAAATTTACTAACCGAATTATGAGTTAAATTATCTTTTAGGAAAAAAATATCTTCAAATATTATTTAAAAATATTATCTTAATAAAATTTGTAAAAATGTATAAAGAAAATTCAGTGTGAGTTTGTTTCCTTCCTTATTAGCATTTAACAAAGACTCAAATTTAGAAAAATGGCTGTAACTTAAATGGAATTATATATGTATATATATATATATGTATATATATATTAGGTGGGATCAACGAAGAGTTCAGTTATCTTAAATATCTTGTCTTAAGTTTAATTTTTGATACAATATGTATGAAAAAAAAACGTAATTAAGAAGTGTTCATACTGTACGTGCCTAATTGTATCTCATAATATTAATTTATCATATTTCAAGCTAAAAAATATCTTGATTTTTAAAAAATAATATATATATATATATATATATATATATATATATATATTAGGTGAGAATGTAAGTTTTGTAAACTTATATCATTAAATATCTTTTATATAATTCTAATTTTACAAATTTAATCATTGAATTATGTGATATTATTATCAAGATAATGCATATCATATATATAAAACTTTAAAAGAAGAAACTTGTTAACTATTTTATTGGGAAATCTATTGAAGGATCGTAACATTTCAGAATATAAAATGTAATGAACGATTATTATCAGTTCTTTCATAATCTAATCTATTCAATGATGAGTCATACAAATTGGTCAAAGGAATTAGGATTCTTCCCTTACTCCCACCATCTCTTTATAAAAAATATTCCTGAACTGATTAAACGAAAATCCGCCGTGGTTGATCACTGGTCACAAAATAATATAGATAATACCCAGAAGTCTCCTGAGCTGAATATTTCCAATGATATCTTTACTCCTGTGGCTAGTTTTGTCTTATTTTGAATTCCAAATGTAATTTTGTTTTTTTTTTTTTGTGAAAGAATGTAATTTTCATTTATACTCAAAAAAATGGCACTCACAATTCTCGACAGGTGCACAGTTTTTGGCGTTTAATTAATCAATTGAGCAAACAAATCAATATGAGGCTGCGCCCAGCTTCCACTAGGCCACTATTTTTTGGATTATCCTTTTTTTCCTCTTGCACTATTCGATTCTGATGATTATACACCATGCGCAGCAGACACAAGAAAATGGCGAGGACTGAGGAGCGATGCAAAGTCAATAAAGTGGGGAGTGAAAAAGTGAAATACCATCCAATGTGGAGGGAGGGAGACCATATGTGATAATTCACTTTTGAAAGAAAAAAATTAAAGTTGTGCTTAGATAGAGATGGATGTCTTCACGAATAAAAATGCATTTGACTTCAAAATAAAGGAGGGAGTGGATTCAAAATAGGAAATTTTTTGAATAGATATACTGCAGTTTTTTATTTGTATATTTTATTAAAAAATTATAATTAATTTATTATTCTAGTATATAAATAAAATAAAAACAATGTTTATCAAAAAGTCTCTCATCTCAAAACAAAAAGAAAATAAGAAGGAGCACACACATATATATATATATATATATATATATATATATATGAGAAATGCCAGTTACATATAATTTTTACTTTATATATTTCACGTATATTGAAATAGAAGTGATGGATATGCTGATTCATTTAATAAGTATATTGAGTTTAACACACTCTCTCACCTCCACCTTAAGATATATGAAATGAAACTTATGTATAATTAATATTTATATATATGAGTTTAATTTTAATTTATTATTAAATTAAAAAAAATTATATTATTATTTAATTATATATTATTAAATTATTAAAAAAATTTAATTATCACAACAATCACATAAAAAAATTAATTTTTTAATAATGTATCAAGATATAAATAAATTACAATATAAAATTATTTTACACTAATAAAAAATTAAAATTAAATTATATATATATATATATATTGAGTCGTCAACATTGATAACTACATTTCAACTATTTCCGCATGTCCATGTGTACGAAAGCCGATTAATCTTTAACAGATTCAACGTACTCCCTTCCGAGTGGGTTGGTGAAATGCATACGATCATACGAAACTACGGAAATCATAAATATTTTTTATTTAAAAGTAGAATCAAAGTTTTTATTGTCACCTTTAGAGTTTGAAAACGTTTCAGTGGTGACTAGATTGTGCCTTTGTATATGAGCTCAATGAAAAAAATATATGATTAAGGAACATCAAGTCTAAGTTTTCAAGTGTCTTAAGTCCTTGTTAGCGTATTAAATAATTCTATATTTTTCTAATAAATCATCCTAATTATTCAAATAAAAAATAAAAAATTAATATATTTTTTAGAATTCTTAGATAATAAATACTTTTATTTTTTTATTTTAAGTAATTATGATAATGTTAAAAAAATTGTTAGAAAGATATAGCATTATTATAATATATCTATAAATCCAGCCTAGGAAGTCGGAGACTAATGATCATTAGCATCTATGTTATGTAGCCTATCTACCTATTTATTTTGTTAAAAATGTAAATTGTGTGAATTAGAAGACCTAATTATTTTTTGTGAAGAGGGCCAACTAACATTTTTTTAAGGTAACTATTTTTTATCCCCGTTGAAGGTAATGGATTTTTAATCTAGTATATACGATTGCATAAGTTGACTAATGATTTTTCTTTGTTGGATAAAATATATCTTCACAATTTAATCCCTATCCTATTTAATATGAAATTTGAGGATACCACAATCTCTTTCCCTCAAATATCTAACGTTGTCATTAGACATAATTAGGACTGACAATGAGTCGAGCTGGCTCGTGAGTTAATCACGGCTCGGTTCATTAATAGCTCAATAAGCTAGGCTCATGAGCTAATGAGCTAAGCTTGAGCTAATAATTTTGACTCGTTTAGTAAATAAGTCGAGCTTGAGCTTTCATATATTCGACTCATAAGTTCGTGAGCCAAGTCGATATATATATATATATATATATATAAAACAAACATTTTTAATATAATATTTATAAATATATATAAATATTTGACTTTTATTTTAAATTTATTAAATTATTTTTAATTAAATTATTTAAGTTGTTTCAACTTTGGGAATGGAATGAGAAATCTGCATTCAGCACATAGTTATAAGTTTTTTTTTTATATCAAAGATATTATGTCTTTTTTGTAAGTAATGAGTAATATAAAACTGTGGAAATGGAGTGAGATATCTGCACATAATTATAAGTTTTTTGGAGAATGTTATATAAGTGTTTTTTGTAAGTAATGAAATGGTGCTGGTAAATTGAACTTTGTTAGGAATCTATTAGTCATAATTCTCTAAAATTATGGTGGCTGTTTTATTTATGTTTGAAGACAATTGTGGTTGTTTGGTTGGAGTATACATTTTGCTGTTATGGTTGATTTTAATGTTTTAAGTTAAATGATAGTGTGTTAATATAGATTTTGAGCTTGGCTCACCAAGCTTGAGCTGCTCGTGAGCTTATAGTGAGCCGAGCTCGAGTCAAGAAATGAGCTCGTTTTCTTATTGAACCTGATCTTAAGCCAAGCATATTGTCATCGAGCTGAACCTGAGCCAGGCCTAACTCAGCTCAACTCAGCTTAACTCAGCTCATTGCCAACCCTAGACATAATTAATGACTTACGATTTATGATCTCTCCTTATTGTGATATCCCTCAAATTTCATATTAGAAGAGTCGAAGGTTAGATGATGTTATATAACTATCAAGTAGTGCTGATTACTCACATAACTCAAATTATGTGAATCAAATAATGGCTTGTATGTTTTGTGATTGGCGTTTATAGAATGCCCGTTAAAGAAAAGTAAATATTTTATGCTCCTTTCAAAAGGAATCAAATCTTAATTATGGCTGAATTTTGTTTTCTTAAGATTCTTTGAAGTAGTGTTTAGAATCAATAAAAAATGAAATTGAATTGGTTTGATTTGATTTAAATTAAATTAATTTGATTTGAAAATTAAATTTTATGTTTGAAATTTATTATAAAAAAAATTAGATTTGAAAATTAATTTTTATATTTAGAACTCATTAAAAAATAAATAAATTTAATTATATTATTTTACTTTTTTATCCTTATATTATTGTGAATGATATTATTAAACTATTGAAGTAAAATAAAAAAGTTAATAAAGATAAGTAATTAAATTTAAAATTAAATCCAATCCTAATAAATCTCACTATATTTGATAGGGTTTCTAAATTTAAATAATTAAAATCCATGATAGTTTAAAAAATTAAATCATTTCTTATTTTTTAAAATTTCAAATAAAAAATTAATTTACAAATCAAATCAAATCGCATTTTCTTACATTTCTAACACATTCTAACATATTGTCTCCAATTTCTTCATGCAAAAGATATTTTGCATTTCTGGGCCCATAAAATATATCAAAAATAAATTATCACTACGAAAAAAAGGGTACTATCTGCGGTTTATCAACGGCGGCTCCCTAACCGTAACTAAACACTCTATATTACTTTGACGTCGCTAGCTTTCTTATTGTTCCAAATGGATTTGTAATAGCTTTGTTCTTTGTCACAAACCAGTGCCATTCTCCCTCTGAACTTCTCGATTCTTCTACTTCGCTACTCGTCATTCCCATGGTATCACTCTCTCTTTTCTCACATCTCCATTTCGCTATTGTCACCATTCGATTTGAAATTCCTGAGGTGTTTTTGTTCGAAGATTCAATGATTTGAATTGAAATTTCGTGAAACCTAAGAACCTTTGATGAGTGTTTGGAGATTAAAGCATTGCTGAGCATAGCAAATTCTTTGCAATTTTGGTCCATTCATTTGGTAACATTTACTTGCAAACCAATTCATTTGATGACAATTTTGTTTTTCTCTAATTTTGGTTCAAATGATCATTAGAAACCCTCTTCCTAATTATATCGCTGACACTGTGGAGTGAGCATTGCAAAATTGCTTCTCAGACATCAAATTCTATATCTTCATTTTTCTTTGGTATAGCTTCCATTGTATTAGAGCATCCCATCGATTGTACAACTATGATTTGTATTAGAGCTTTCAGCTACGAGTTTCCTCTAATTCTCTCATTTCTCATAATTTTGAGCTTGAGGTTTTAATTTTGCTTCACTGAGCTTGTAGATTTTTGCTTGTAGTTTTAATTTTTGCTTTTACTCTGTTTTTCTTATTGCGCATATGTGAATTTCTTAAGCACATTTCTTTAATTTATGTAAGTGATATTTTTTTCATTTTTGTGCCTTCTTCACTACAAGAACATATTAGATTACAACTAGAATTACAATTACAATTAGATTTCTGATTTTTTTTTTAAATTTCTTTGGGTGGTACTTACTTTTTTGAATTCTACTCTGCCAGAAGCTTCCGGTTTTTTTAATTTCATGTGGATTTGCTTTGTATATTTTCCTTGGTGACAACATAGGGGCTCCACTCGTCCTCACTTTATAAAATGGCTCGTGATTTGACTGACAGCTTGAATGAATGAAATCCTAATTATTGCTTACTGTAATGCTGATGGTTTTTATTTTTCTTTTCTATTTAGGATTCCTGCAAATTTAAATCTTATTTTTAATCTTTATTTCAGGTGCAAGATCTACACTCAATAACTCTGAATTATTTCTTTGAAATTAGTGGTGGAGCAGTAATACATCCACTTTCTTATAGTAGGTTGATTTAGCTTGCTTACCATTTTTTTCATGGTTTTCCATTAAGGCCACTTAGTGGCATGAGAAAAAAGGATGTAATGTAGATGTAGCTACCACTTAACAAACCCCTTGTGCATGAATTAAGGGATAGGTGGTGTATGCATTAAAGGATAACTCATGTCTTTGTTAACTGCTCTTGAAGGTAAATAAGTGAAATTCTTATTTCATTCTATTGTTTCATTTCAATTCAATCGAAGCCATGTTTTCCTCTTCTCTCCTTCATTTCTAAAGTCTTTAGAGTGATTAATTCTTGTATACAGCTTATTTAACTTTAATTTTATATGGGAATTAAATTGGAACCATGGCAGCCACCATTTTCCAGCTCAGTTTTTGTTGAAGTTCCAATAACTATGTAGTCTCTTTGAGGATAGAATTAGCTTACTAAAAGCTGGTTTAATTATTTTCTGGTTTGGTTTCAAGCTCTACCGAGACCTATCTGCCTCCCTCTTTTATTCTGGTTTGTGGTTGCATATGGGCAAGTCTTGGGTTAGAGGCAGTGAAGGTTTGTTGGTACAAATTAAAAAAAAAAACAAGTTAAGAACACACAAGAGGCGTGTATGGAAGTTTTGGCAACCAAAGCAACCCATAGTCAAGTGAGTACCCCAAATACATTCAAGTGGATATTTAAGAAATGATTTAGATGTGATTATGATATATGATTAATTAAGTGAGTGTCAAATACTCTTACATTAAGACTTGGAAATTGGTTTTAGTTTATGTCATATAAGTATACATTAGAATGGTTCTGCTTTTGAGGATTTCAAAATATCGACCATGGGATATGCAAAACATGTGATTGTAATTGTATGCATGAATCTTGGATTATCATTAGAATGAATTATTTAACTTCATCCACTTTTAATTTTTAATTTCTAAGGGTAAAAAAGTTGACATGACTTAATTGTAATGTGTAATCAGCGCTTTATTGAAGCAGTTAATGGGGTAGTATTTGGAATCATCAGCTTTTTTGCAGATCTTGTGGTAAGACTCTCATGTCAAGAACTATTAATTTTTCTTCATGTTCTGCATTATTTTACTCTCTTTTTTTGTCTGGCCTGGGCGACAGGAGAGTAGGTTTTTCAAGATGAATTATTATTTTTTCAATTGAACTTTCATTTGTGACAAAATTTGAAATCATTTCGACTAGTTAACTTCATCCGGTCTATGGTGTTTGAATTTTCTAGGTACTGATTTCAATTTTGCTGCGTAGATGGCTCATGGCTGTGTATATAGAAGTTTCAAGGACTTGGGTCTTTTATACGCTTGTGTTGGTAGAAGATGACACCAATTTTAGGGAATAATCTGGTTAATTGCCTGTTATATATATCATTCAAGGTGTGGGTTTTGTCCATTTCTAGAATTTTGCATTTGATTTGTGTTGAATAAGGGCCCTTTTTATTAGTTTTTTTTTTTAAATAGAAGTACTTTTTTAAGTAATAAAAGTACTTTTTTTAGAAGTTAAAGAGTTCAAGCTTTTAAAAAAAACACTTCATGTGCTTTTTTGTTACACATGAAAAACACTTTTAAAAAAGGTACTTTTATTACTTTAAAAAAATACTTCTACTCTTAAAAAAGCTAATATAAACAAACCCTAAAACTACTTCGATCGGGCTATTTTTTGCGGTTGTGGTTGTAAGCCGTGTATGTAGAAGTTTTAGGAGTCTCTTTCAAATATATATATTTTTAAAAAATTCTGAAAATAATTTTTTTAAGAAAGGCATTTAACCGCAATTAAGAATGTAGTTAAATGAACAAAAGGTAATGCGGCAAAATACTTGGTTAATCGGCGTTCATCGACACCTTAACTAACCGCACTGTGGATAACTGTTGTAATTCATTTAGCCACTGCGGCTAGACGCTAATATTAACTGCGACAAAATGCTTACTTTTTGGTTAAATTCAAACTATGGTTTAAGTTTAGAAAAATTTTATGTGCTTTTAAATTTATTAACACGACTCCTTAAATTAATAAAATAATGTATAATAACTATTTTGTTAATTTTTCATTTAAATTACTGATAGAAAAGTAGTTATATGTTGATTTTTTTATTAATTTCACCTTAAATTATTAATTTTATTCTTCAAATAATCTTTAGGCCTTTTTTTTTTGCACTCATTAATCCTACATCATTATTTGAGCAGTTCCTAAAAAACTCAAATAATGGTGTGAGGTTAATAAGTTTTAAAAAAAAAAGGCTTAAAAATAATTTTAGAGATAAATATTAATTATTTAAGATGAGATTAATAAAAAAATCAACATGTGTGGCCACGTGACTACTTTTCTATCAAGAATTTAAATAGAAAGTTAACAAAATAATTATTATATATTGTTTTGTTAGTTTAAGAAATCGTATAAGTGAATTTGAAAACACATAAAAAATTTTTAAACTTAACCCATAATTAAAAAAAGTTTCTTGCATTTTAGCCTTCCTTTTTTTTGTAGTGTATCTTGCAAAAGCTGTCAACCTAAAACCATTTTGTTTTCTTGCAGCAAGTTGGTGTTGTATATCCATTATCATTCCTTTCCCTCGCACAATAGACAATAACATTCCCAGTAAATTCATCCTCAACAAAGGACGGCAAATTAAAAAGAAAGAAAGGGATTTAATTTTTCCTTTCCATTACAGCTGCTAACACAAAATGAAGAAATATATTACAATTGTACGCAAGAAACTTTCGGTCTTCATTTCGAATCCAAGCTCATATATATGGATCATCAGCACCTAGCCATAAAGAAGAAACATATATACATAGTAATATATATATATATATATATATATATATATATATCTGAAAAGTTTCAAATTTTCAATAGCCTAAAGATTCACAACACTGTATAGCTATATGTGATCTTGTTGATATCAAGCCCTGAAACAGCCAACGACACGGTGTTGGTGTTGGAGGGACTTCTCCCTGTCAATTAGGTCTTGAACGTACCTAAATTCCTTCACATGACAAGGGATAATTATGGTTCCCTGCTGGGCAAAACCATACTCTTCCTCCGCCTCCTTCAGCAGTTGAACAAACATTGGATGGTTGAGGTAAATCACAGGCACCACAATTTTCTGTTGCTCTTCACCTTGGCCCACCTTGATTGGCATGCACCCTTTCGGTATATCTTTGGTGATCACTGGGTTTCTCTGGTGGTGGTGGTGGTGGTGATATGTGACCGGAACATTTTTCAACCTTTTTTCTCCACTGCCCAACATCAGAAGCCAAGACGAAAGACAAACCCCAAATTTTGTGTTAGATTTCAAGAGAAGTGTTTCGTGGAAAATAATGGGTATTTGTGAGGGTTTTATTTTGCAGGTAATGGGTAGGATCTAAACGTACCTATGAGAGAAAAGGTTTATTATTTAGGATATGGAGGCGTTGTGCGTCATCACTCATCAAAGGGGATAAGGTGAGATTGAATAATCTATTGCCAAATCAAGTCGGCTATTTAATTATAAGCTGTATGACTTGGACTTTGAGCTCCTATTTGTTTACAAGTGGGTGGGACTATGATCTTAGTACGTAGCTGGGGTAGATCAACACCACAACTCAAGCGAATGAAGTACCAAAGAAGTTTTGAAAAGAGAGAAAGGGCAGGGGTTTCATATGTCACATTTTAT
Source organism: Styphnolobium japonicum (assembly GCA_023212625.1). Taxonomy (NCBI): domain Eukaryota; kingdom Viridiplantae; phylum Streptophyta; class Magnoliopsida; order Fabales; family Fabaceae; genus Styphnolobium; species Styphnolobium japonicum. Next base: position 1,805,260 of record JALBWW010000007.1, on the reverse strand, counting down.
CCTCTATTAAGGTTCATGTAAGTTTTGATGTGAAGGTTTACAAATTTGGGTTAGTAGAAGTCTTTCTTACTCCATAAGTTGATGATATGGTAGGTAACCATGGAGGAGGTGATATTGATAGAAATATTGACAGTAGTGATAAAATATGATAGGCAATGGTAGAGGCGAGATGAACCGGAATGAGGGATTTTGATAATTTCAACTAGATCATAGGTTGTGATATCATTATAAAAAGAAAATATATATATAAATTTACAAATCTAGTTTTAAATTAAAACCAAAATTTAAATTTATCAAACACTATCCAAATCCTGGCATCAACGGCTCCTTGATTGTTGGATGAATTAACGTCTTTCTTGATTGAGATAACCCACCATCATGCCCACCATCATGCAATAGCCAAATAATAGCGTCTGCACGTTTGATAGAAGTCTAAACCTGAGGGATCTTGATATTAATATAATGTAAACATATTACCATATAAAATTAATATCAATTAATATAGGCCTCTGATTAAGAAGAGAAAAAAAGGAAAATGACGGCATATCATAAAGAGAAAGTGATACTTTTGTTCACAATGATAGTTTATTTTAGAATTTAGGTTTGGCCTAACTCAACTCTAAAAGTTAATTTATGAAGTGAGGATTATCCCCCACTTATAATCACTATTCAGGCCATATCATTATTCAATGTAGGACTCTCAATACACCCCCATGAGATCCGTTGTAATACATGATTATATTTCACTATCCGAAATTTGTTGAGCCACCCGAAAATGTCCAGTCCTACAAACTTCACGCTCCAGATGTCCAATCCTGGGCGTGAGGGAGGTGTTGAGAGTCTCACATTAAATAGTGATATGACCTAAATAGTGGTTATAAGTAAGGGGCAACTCTCACTGTATGAGCTAGCTTTTTGGTTGAGTTAGGCCCAAATTTAAATTATAAGAGTTTATTTCATGTCAAACTTCAAATTATATATTATCGAAACAAAAATAGTTAGAGACTTTTTGTTGGAATTTTTATTAAAATAACTTGACATTGTTATTGATTCTTGAATGGATGAATAATTTCTACCATTTCACTTATTAAACATCTTGGGAAATTCTAACTGAACACTGTCAAATTATTGTTGTGTAGTATTACTCTTATCCGAATTGTCCCATTTTAAAATAATGAAATTATACTCTCCCACCTACTCTAACTTCATAGTCTCATCTTCTGGGTTGGGCTTAAGATTTTCGGCTAAAAGCAATCTTGTTGGGCTTTTTAGTTAGTAATAATCGTTAACATGCCTTTTGATTGTATCTTCCAAGAAGTGGTGAACTTGGGCTGCTTCCCATTATTTAGTTTTTGCTAGTAGCTTAGCAATAAAAACTTCTATCTATTGGTGGAAATCTTCTTTTTCCAAGTTCAACATAACATCATAACATGCATAGTACATCACAGTCTTCAAAAATATACTTTAAATAAATGCTAATACGATTGGAAAAGAAACCCTTGGCAAAACTCAAGAACACATTATATTCTCAGGAACAATTTTTCACAACAGAGCATTGCTATTTGTACTGAAAACATGTATCCAAATTCCAATGGTTACTTCTACCTCGCCCTTTGTATAAATTGGGCAAGGGATACGAGTCAACAGCAGCTTAATTGACACCTATAAATGTGAACCGGCTATGTTAAATTTATTAAAGAAAATTTTCAGTAATTCATAATTCATAATTTATAATTTAACCCGCACAATTTTCGAAATTAATTATATATCTTATTTTTTACAAATGGAAATATATAATTGGCCCAAAATAATTATTTACAGTTATGGTAGTTAATAGTAGTTATGATTTTAATCATTCAATTTAAGGTAAAATCATACATTTAGATTTTTTTGGCATATAATCATGCATTACAACGGTAGCGACTGCACCAAATACGTTTTTGCTTGAGATTGTATTATTCCCCCTCCCCCCTCCCCAACACACGCACATCCTTCTCTCACTTCATTTTACGGTTGGAAATGCAAGTGTCTGAGTGAGGAAGTCTCACAAAGGTATTGACTAACTGATGGCCATATAAATGAAAAGATACATAAATTTAATGTCTTAAGATTTTAAGTAAAAATATGATATCAAACCCGCGATTACTCACTTAATTCATTGCTGAAGATCTCCCGACTCCTAACCTAACAAGAACTAGTATTGTTCAAGGTCAAGTCTAGTTTGATTTGAGGGTTTATGTATTTTACAAACCAAACCAAGTCATAGTTCAAAATTTGGCCAAACCACATTTCATTGGAGTTTTAAGTTAGGCTAGTATAGTGTTAATGCTTAATACATTCAACAAGTATTACCCAATGATAACAGTACGAGAATTAAAAGACCAAACCAAGTCATAGTTCAAAATTTGGTTCAGTTCCAAACCACATTTCATTGGAGTTTTAAGTTAGGCTAGTATAGTGTTAATGCTTAATACATTCAACAAGTATTACCCAATGATAACAGCACGAGAATTAAAAGTAATTATATATATATATATATATATATATATATTGTGTGAACTAAGGATATTTTTCAGCCGACAATTATGGATTAATCCCTTTTTAGGTAAAAAGATCACCGAAGTGGTTATAACCTCTCCTAATAAAATCTTTTTTATACACATGACTTAATTCAAACTTAAGACAACATGATTAAGAGATTTAACTATCTACCAATTGTGTCGGATCTTATTGGTAAAGTAATTACTATAATAATATAACATAAGTCGGTCTCAAACTCACATGCATGATTCAATAGCAACACAAGCAAATGCAATATTCTAGCAATAGAAATGTAAAATTACAAGTCAACAACTCTCTCTCTCTCTCTCTCTCTCTCTCTCTCTGTAAAATTACAAGTCAACAACTCTCTCTCTCTCTCTCTCTCTCTCTCTCTCTCTCTCTCTCTCTCTCTCTCTCTATATATATATATATATATATATATATATATATAACATTATGTGTGTAATATATCTATGCACGGTTTGGTTCAGTTCACGGAACAGTTTAACCCCCGCGCCTATAAACCATGGATCAAACTGTACAATTTTTTTTTACTAAACCAAACTAAACTAAACCGCTATTAAAGAAACCAAACCAAATCTCAGCTGAGTTCAGTTTAACCGGTTTACGCTGTTTGTCTGATTTCATTTTCACTAGTCTCAAGTCCCCACCAATCACATTGTCTTTTAACTTTCAAAAAGCACCAATAATACTAAACTCACCCTTAGAATCTTATATCCTTCTGATATACTTTTAGTACGCATTGGGCCATACTATGAAATTGTTTTATTTTAGAGTTACTTTCATAAAATACTCTTCTATAAAAATCACTATTGAATTTTGTTTTGCTTCAACTTCTTAGTAGAAGTATCAACTTTACCGAAAGATTTTCTGCTTTCGCTGAAACATAAAAGCACTTTTATACTTTAGCCAACCACCTTACAATTTATTACTTTTGTTTAAGAAGAAGTCTTTCTTATTTAGAAAGCAACTTTTATTGATTTCACAACGACCAAGCCAGCTCTTAGTCTTGGGTATTGGAAGCATAACCTAATTACAATTTGAATGTCATTTCTTTCTTTTTCTCCTTTAACTTAATTGTTTGAAAACCAAGCACCTAGCTATAGGATGGATTATATAACAAAGTAGTTCATTTCACCCTCCATTGTAAAGGGTGAGGATGTTCAACGGATTGGTTCAATCTGTGAACCCATACAAATAAACTCAACCTAACTCACAAATAGCAAGCTAGTTTGGGTCAGAAATCTCCTAACCCATAGAAGTTTTGTTGAATTACGGGTTACAACTCTCATAATCCACACAAACTCAACACATTCAAATTTTTGTGGTTTTTTTTAATATTTTAATATGTATTATCACTTTTTATTAAAACTTCTAGAATCTTATAATAATTAATTTCTTGAAAATTTTAAAATAAAATTACTTTAATATGTCGTAGATATTATCAAATCATGGTTTATAAAAAAATTTAGTGTTTGAGAGAAATCCACACTATCCAAAGGATAATTCCTTAACAAAAACTCATCAATTATGTCAAGTGTCAATATTGAGTAAATTTAACAATTCACTTTACTAAAATAATGAGAAACAACATTCAAAAAATTTGTTAAGGCTCTCACTTTTATCACCCACGAGATGAAACAATTTACCAATGTGGTTATTTACAAAAACAAATAAGATTGAACATTATACCTTATCATAAATTGTGGGACCAAAATTTAATAGAAAAAAATTACTATGCATATACTCTAAGGTAGAAAAAACTTCTTAGTGCATTTGGACTTGTTTGATTATCTTAAAAATTTCTATTTCACATGAGGCATTCCACTTAAGCAAAAGAAAAAAGAGTGGAATGACGTCATTTCACTCCCTTGCTTTGACCACAAGTCTAATCCATAAACTTATGTGTACGAATTATGTCATTTGAGACTTATATATTTGGATTGTCTTACTTTAGCATTTGAATTTAAGTCTTATATTATGTTATGCATAATAGATTTTTCACTTTTGTTTTAGTATGTTAATTTTTTTTTGTTTTACCCCCGGGTTCAACTCAACTCCATCCTCACATGTGCGGGTCGGATTTAGTCGAGTTGAAGGAAGAATTTTATCGAACCCACCCCACTACTTTCGTGAGTGGGTCAGGTCAAAAAATACTTCAAACCTAATTTAACCTAACTCATGAACACCCATAATAAAGGGCGTGATTTTGTAAGAAATTTGTATTACCTAAAGTGTGTTTGGGGTGACATTTGGAGAGGGAAAAATCACGTTTGCTCTCCTAACATGCCTCAAACACAATGCCAACATATTTGGCAACCCTAAAGTATAATCGTGTTTGTGGCAAGGGAAAATTTATTTGCATATATATTGACATAAATATCTTTATAATTTGATATTATATAATTATTTTAATAATATTTAACTAAAACATAGCCTAATAATTGTTTTAAAATACTATTATAATTATATTCCAAGTGTTTAATAGCACCCAAATAAATTTAACTTTTAAAAGAAATTCTTTTACCATCAATTTATTTATTTATAAATTTTAACATTAATTTATTAATAATCTAACTCAAAATAATTAGTACTCTTTTTGGTAATTATGCATCTAAAAGTAGTTTTATCAACATCATTCAAACAATATTCATTTTGACAAAATCAATTTTGAAATAAATGTTTTCATACAAAAATTACTTTACTCAAATTCACTTATGACTAAAATCAAATTAACAAAATTTAATTCAAACAGACTAATAGTAACCCATTGATGTGTGATTAGTATTATTTTTTTACCATTTCCTTCATTTAGTTAGGCCTTGGTATGTTAGCCTAAATTGTCCACTTGTGACTTATAATTTCATTTCTTACCTATATTGAATTGTGAACAAAACTGTCTTCTCTCAGCAAAGAGTCGATCCTGTATCTCTGATGGTGGATTGCAACCAGAAACATGTTGCTTAATTGGATCCCGTCTTAATGTGTGTTTGGTTTAACTTTTGAAACCTCAAAACTATGATTTGAGCAAACGCATGAAGAAATAAGCTTTTACCCAAACCATGATTTAAGAACTTCTAAAAGCTAAATCAAACATGCTATTAGTAAGTCCACGAAACCATGTGTTAGTATAGAGAAGGTTTTTTTTTTTCCATTAAACTTTATGTGCTTTGTTGTGCGACGCACAAATTGAACATTTTTTTCATGAGACATTAGTTGACTAATAGGCATTTTAATCACATTGTTCAAAGGGAGTTGCATTAGATATTAATTAATTAGTATAGCATTTAGGAGTTGAAAATTTTATTATTAGCAACCCTAGCTTAATTGCCGTTTACAATTGGAGGGGCTGTCTGCTCATAGATAGAGCTAGCAATAGCATGTTTGTTTTTAAGTTCTAACTTATCCGGGAGCCCAAGTTTCCAATGGAAGCCCCCTCAATAGGGAGGAAGTAAAAGTCAAATTCAAAGTTGCCTCTGGATCCCACTATAATGTGTCAAAGGGTCTACCTGTGGGCAATCACTTCGGAAGATAGTACACTGAATTAATCTATGCATGAAAAGACTACGATGTCCTCAGCTTCTTCAAAATAGTACAAAGACTTCAAAAAAAAAAAAAGTTTTAGAGTTGAATTTTGATTTATTGTTCGTCTTAAGTTTTTTTACATGATCACTAAATCATATATTATCAATTCATTAAAAGAGTTTGATTATTATAATAACTATCTCAAAAATCTAACATTTTTAATAATGTATTAATACATAATTAAATAACAATATAAAAAAAATTACATTTACAATAAATTAAAATTAAACCCAAAAATTTTTGGGGTCACTAAATTGTATTTGCGCATCAATTATTCGTGGAAAAGTTAGCTGTGGCCATAAAAGCTGTTTGGGAATTCAACAAACATGACCCAGCAATTTCTCTTTCCCTCTCAAATATATCAGCATGCATGGGAAAACACAAACCAACCCCAGGGGTCCAACTTTATGCCTTACAAAGGTCAAAAAGATCCAATTTCCCAAAAGCAATTCTTTATGAGACAGCATTCACATATTCTTACAACCCCTTTACAACAACCATATATTAGAGAGAATGAAATTACGAAGATGGATTTCATAACTTTTTATGCGTAATTAATATGAACATATAAAAAAAATTAGCAAAGGTGCACAGAGAGAGAATATTCAAATTGATGATAGCTTTTACCCCGAGAAAATTGAAGAAAAAGAAAGAAACAAAGGAATTAGAAAGAGACAGTTGCTTCCTAGATTCCAAATAGCTATGGGCTTAGGTTTGTGACACTTCACGAGGTCATAAATTTCAGAGATCAGAATGAAAAATCAAATATTATTGTTAATACAAGAGAGAAGATAGAATGGATACATGAGTTGTTGAAGCTTGTGAGGTAAACATTTGGTGCAAGTATGAATGTGTGTACGACAATGAAGGTGATAAAGGAAATCAGTGCTGGATGAGCACTGTGTTTATGTCATTTGTGTTCCCCTATGCCCCTAGCTATGTGCTGACCCTTTTGTCTAACATTCTGATTCAAACTTATTCTCGATTTTATTGTCTCTTCCAAATCCCTGTGCTCATGAAGAAAGCAAGGCAAAAATGAAAAAGGTTAAATAAAGGAGACGCCAGAACAATCACTTTTTAAATTAATCATTGATTCTCATAAATGCAAGCTGGTAAGCACATATAACAAAGAGCTTACTCAGTTCCACTGTTGTGATGCTCGCGCAAAATGCTTAGTTGCTCACTCACTCACCTACAAAAGGCTTTGCCTTATAACGCAGCATTGACATTTATTTGCTGCTTCTATGAAGGGGGAAGGACAACTAAAATGCACAGTTGTTCTCCTAAATTCAGGATCCAATGAAGAAATTCCCTTCTTGAAGAACATCGCTTTGGTAATGATTAATGAAACTGGATTTTTTCTATCTCTTCCAATAGCTTATTGAAAATTGAAACTTACACACAAGAAAAGAAGGCATCTTGTACATTGAATGTGTAGGAAATTAGGGTTTCAACTCTCAAATCAGAGATAAAGCCAAGGCAAAAGTGTCTATTGGAAAAACAATTATATATATGGTTCTGCAGTACCCACAAGAAAATATATACATACTTGCAAAAATTGATTTTATCCTGTATTATCTATGCTCAGATCTATCTATTTTAATTACTATTTGATATGGAAACAAAGCACAAGGATGTTAGGCCTCGATGTTATCACATCGAGTTGACAATGGAGAAATGACTAATAGAAGGGTGATGCCCTCTTGCTTCTTCATCTAGGATTCAAGCCTCAGCTTATCCTAGAAAAATTATTGAGATTATAGACAAAATATAGGCCATGAAACCCTAAGAGAGAGAAAAAATATAGGTAGAGAGAGGAAAGATAAAATGAAAAGGGGGAGGAGGGACTTGAAAAAGAGGGGAATGTTTAACTCAGTTCAAAGGCAGCCAGATCTGAGGAAATATGGCAGAAACAGACAGATCCGATACTGGAAAACATAATGAGAAGAAGATCTGATCTGGCTAATGATGAACAAGAAAAAGGTGTTGCCCCTGACAACAAAAACACCATCATAACTTGATCAGAGAAAAAGAAGAAAACCAAAAGGAAGTAATGATGAAACTTTTACACAAGTGAAAATTGGTCAAAATGCTTCATTATTACACCAATCTACACACTACCCACATCTTTAATTGATCTAAAAACAAAACCCCACGATTCAGATCTGCCTATAATTAAGAAAAGAACAAAACTTTAATCGAGCAGAGTTGAAAAAAAAATAGAGGAGGAGAGGAACCAAACCTTTACAAGTATAAGTACTCCATCACAAGAGGCCTCAGGCAGCCCTTATATTACTACCTGGAAGCATATAATTGGGGGGAATGAAGCCTGGTCCGACGACACTATACACCCCTTGACCACAAGTAAAGCATCGTCAATTCTCTATTTGATACCCATATATATGGATGAATAGAGATGGATACACTGGATCGAGACGAAGGGTCCTCGAGCCAGACAACATTCCCCTCAAAAGACAAAGCTTCCCAAAAGGCTTTCTTCATCCTCGTCATCTTCAACTGTGAGTGGGTGAGAGCTAGTTTTCCTTGTTTTCTTCCTAGAGAGCTTTCATACTCACTCACTCACTCTCTGTGTCCCCCTTCTCTGCTCTCTTTTTACTGTTCGTCCCCCACGAGTCTCGCCTACCTTCAAGGGGGCTGAGAGACAGCGAGAGAGAGAGAGAGAGAGAGAGGAAGATATTGGTGGTGGTGGTGATGATGAGTGGGTGAATGAGAATGATATGAGGATGAGGAATGAAGACGGGTTATAACAAGAGTAAAAATAAAGAGGAGCGGAAAGCCAATGTTAAAAAAGACAAAAGATTGGTGCAGGGTAGACCCTACCAGCTGGGTTCTCACTTCCAGAAATGACCACGACCCCATGCACCCAACCATTTCTTAATTTCTCTCTCACTCTATGCTTTTAGGTGAGTTGTATGTGAATGTTGTTGAACTCATTGATATCCACCGTTGGATTTGGCATATGGGGTTGATGTTATGTCCTCGTACAAGCATTGACTGTACCTATGAGTACCCACAAATTCAACAAAAGTAAGACCGACCATTTGATTTTGTGGGCATGAGCATGATGTGGCTGATGGTGTCATCCAAGGGGGGTCTATGTGCAGCCTCAGCTCATATAGATGATAGCTAAGCATTCAATGTTAAGAGAGAGAAATAGAGAGATAGGGATTGAGGCATTGATTGTGGTCTGTGGACCGTAAGATTCTGTGAAAACATTGGTACAAATTGAGCAGAGAAGCAAGTAAGATAGACATAATGATGGTTTAAATTATTGAGAGGAAAAGGAATCAAAAGTAAAAACAGGGCTAACAAGTGAGTCAGAGGAGTGGTTGAGTTATGGGATACCCGATAATAGGAACCCCATTTATTATTTCAATGATTTTTTCAAAAAAAATATACTATTTAAATAAAATGTACTGAGCTGCAGTTGTTGTTCAATGATGTGTTATGTAAGCTTTTTATTTTATTTTTAAAAAATTCGAATTTTTTGTAATAAATAAAAAAATTTTGAAAAAATAAAAAAGAAAGGTATAGCCTCCTCGTATGGCGTGTAACTTTTAAGCAGGCGAGGAATTCGAGGAAGTTACCGACAGATGGGGCTAATGGGGTCCACGATTTTTACCCCGTCCCAATTCCTAGCCGACTTTTCTGCCTTGGAGTAGGTCAAATGACGCCGTTTTAACCTTTAACACAAATTAAAGGAATTATTGCTGTACTTATTTTTTTTAGATATTAATAAATTATTAATAATTAATAACACACTTAAATACTAAATTTAATAAAGTATTCTACCAACTCACCAAAAGAAATTTTGAAGTTATTGTAAAAAGAAAGAAGTTAGGCAGTGACTAGTCCTTCGCATTTTTACATCATCACGTGCCATTTGCCAACAACCAGCTCCTCAATTTCATCGTCATTATTATTTGATTCTTTTTATGGTTTTTTTAACTGCACATTAAAATTTAAATATGACGGTTTGAAAAGAGATTAAATTTAATTTATTGAGAGTGTAAAACAATTTATATGAATTTAATTTTGATTTATTGTCAATATAAATAAATTTTATACTGTCATCTAATTATGTGTTTATAAATTATTAAATGAGTTTGACTATCACAACAACTATCTAAGAAGTCTAACTCTTTTAATAATGTGTCAACACATCATTGAATGACAGTGTAAAATTTTTTTTATATTAACAGTAGATTAAAATTAAACTTAATTTATATTATCATTAAATTATGTGTTGAGATATTAATAAAAAAGTTTGATTTCTCAATTAATTTTTATTATGTTCAAACTCATTTATATATTATTAAATAATAATATAAAATAATTTTAAATTAACAATAAATTAAAATTATATTAGTTAAAAAATATATTAAGACTTTATGACTGTAATAAATATTAAAATTCATTAAGAAATATATTTTAATTATAAACTAAAAAGGCATTGACAACCACATTTAAAAATCTTCGTTAAGATGACATGTTAAAATATTTGTTTTTTCTTTTAGGGCGTTGTTAGGATAGGAAATTTTTTTTTGTTAGCTATCAAAACTTAATGTTGATTTTGTAATAAATATTTACTGTTTATCTAATAAATTATTAATTAATAAATATTTAATAACTTATTAATATACTAATATGAAGAAAATTTTAGAAAATAATCTCTTACTTTATAGAGTGAAAGCAAGTATATAGAGATGATAAGAATAGTAATAATTTAATTTAATAAAAATTGACATGAACTTGCAACTCCTAAATCTTTCAATTACATATATATATATATATATATATATAGACATATCTAGTGAAATGAGAGGTTTATTATGAAAGTGAGAAGAGTAAATTTTGACCATTAAATTATTTATGTATGATCAATATTAAAACATAAAGTCATTTAACTTTCTGAAGTGATCATGTGACCTTTAAGTAATTTCTAATCTTGATTATTCATGTAAGATTTAATGGTCAAGATTGACTCCTTTCACCTCTCATAATAAGATATTACTTTTACTTAATATGTCATATATATATATATATATATATATATATATATATATATATAGTATCCTTCCTTTTTATGACGATCTTGATACCTCTTAATAATGAGTGTTTAATATTTATCTTTATATCTTATTAAGTTAAAATATAAATATAATAAGTTATTTTTGTATTTATATTTCAAGTAAATAAGACAAGTGACTAAATATTGACTACTAATTGCTAAGGGTACCAGTACCCTCTTTAAAACAAAAGGTACAAAAATAATCATATATATATATATATATGTATATATGTATATATATGCTCTATTTGGTAAAAAGTAGTGGATAATGAATAAGCTAACTGATAACGAATGAGCTTATAGTGGATAACTGATAGCAGATAAACTAATAAATTGAATTTGAAATGTTTAATAAAATTAACTAACTGATAAATGTAAAATGACATAAAATGACATTTTTAATTAATGCTTAATTTTCTTCCATCAATATTAAATATGAAAAAATATTTATTAATTATTTATAACATAAATTTATGTTTATTAAACTAATTATTAAGATATTTAGAAGCTAAAATTTTGAAATTTATATTTTAATAATCTAATTTATTTATTTACTTATTTATTTATTATCATTAAAATATTTTTTATTGGTTAAAAATATTATTTTAAATTTAATTTTCATTTAAATTTTTATGCTTTATAAAAATATATGTATTATAAAAATATACATAACAGCATAAATTTATATAATTTTTGAAATATATATATATATATGCACAAAAAATATACTAAACAATATAGGGATTAATATTTTTTTATTTTATTTAATAAAGGATAGGGGAGGAATTTAATTAAATAATGAGGATAAAAACGAGGAAAAAAATAATACATTATAAACTATGAGCTCAAACGCTACTTTAAATAGTGTATGGAAAAAGGCTATAAGCTACTAAAAAAACACTATAAGCTATTGATTACCAAACAACTCTATTTTTTTAAATTCGTTATCTGCTCGTCAAATATGCTATAAGCTAGCGGATTGGACTTACCAAACAGAGTCATAGTCAGATCAATTGACACCATGTAAGAAAGTAAGGACTTATTTGGATAAGCTTATAAAAAAGGACTTTTTTTTAGAGTTTTTTTTAAAAAGAAAATGTTATTTTGCATTTGGATGCAATGTTTGTGAAGTATTTTTAAGTAATAGGACTTGTAAGTTTATTTGGATAAGAAAAAATAAAAGAGCTTTTTTTAAAGTAAAATTACTAAAAATATAGGGTATCAAGAATAATAGAGGTAGGATTTACAAGAGAAAAAAATAGAAGACAAGAGATGTAATTTTTAATAAAGGCAAATGGTATTTTTGTCAATAAATTATATTAAAAGTCACTTCTCTTTCTCCTTTTTTCAGAAGCTAAGAATTACTAACTTCGTAATTGAGTTTTTTTTAACTTCTATTTTTTTTTAAAGTTTCATCCAAACATACATAAAAATTTATGGAAATATAACAAAAAAAAAACTTATGGAAGTATTTTTTTAAAAAAACAAAGTGCTTTATTTATTAAAGAAAAAGCCTATCCAAACACACTCTAAAACTTTTATACTATAATCAGACCATTAATTTTTCATTTTGATATAAAGATGTTGCTAACCAATATTCTAAAAACATTGTTTAAGGAGCATTTAATACTAATAAATAAAAATTTTAAATTACTTAATAAAAAAATTATTAAATATTTTTAAGATTTTTAAGATTTAAATGTATTATTTTTGTACGTAATATTTTTTATTTTAATTTCTTAACAATACCTCAAATGTATGCGTTAGCAAGTTCTTTAATCTAATAGTTCAAAATCATCTAATTTAATGAAGAGAGAATAGTGTGATATGACATTATTAAAAAGATAAAAGTAAATTATAACTAATGAAATAGAGAGAGAATTTGACTATTTAAGTCTTAACTTTACTTATTAAATTAAAAATAATATATTCTTAAATATAATTTATAATATTTTATTAAAAAATATTAAATTTTAAATATGTAAAAGACATGCAAGAGAAAGACGAAACACTGGCATAAAATGATTCGATTAACCTTTGAATTATAAAAATAAACATAATTATCATTTGCCAGGGTTCTTAATTAAAAAAGTAATTAATATGGATATGATATATTTGAAAATCTTAAGTTTTTTAATATTTATAACTATATAGAAAATATTCATTTTTAGCTTGGATTTTAGCATCTTTACGAGTAAATAGTTAAAATATTATAAATATATATTAAAATATTAATAAATATAAATATATCACATTCTTTTAAATAATATTCTAAATTATGTTTAAAAGAAATGTTATTTTTAATTTAACATAAGTTAATTTAAAATTAAGATTCAAATTTTCTTTTCTTTAAAGTTAGATTTTACTTTTTTTCCTTTCTTTTTATCATGTTAGATTTTATTTTTATCTTTTCATTAAATTGAATGATATTGAACCATTAAATTGAATTAAAATCAAGAGTCAAAATTAATGTAAGAGTTTTACTCTTACAATAGAGTCATTTGATCCTAACTTAATGACATTATTTAAGAAGTATTTAGTATTTAATATTTTATTTTAACTCCTTAACTATTACACTTAAATAAATCGTTAACAAATGAGATATATATATATATATATATATATATATATATGAAAGAGTTAGGTGTTGCAATCTCTCTATCTTGATTGATGATTCACATGCAAAGTCAACACAAACAATGTCCTTTTCCAAGGCAAGTGGTTCACAAAAGTTCTGGGGCGTTTGCTTCGTTATATCTTTGTTATTGGTCGGTCCTTAATGCTTTTTTTATGCCTTTGGTTGAAATTTGGAATACTCATATCTTCGTTGATATATTCGTGTGTTAATCTAACAAAGGCTTGCAACAATTGTTTTAACTTTGAAGTAACCCTAGTATTTTTTTTATATATCGTAAAGATATTTTTTAATTAACATTTTGCATTAACTAAAATTAATTTTTTAAAAATAAATTTAAAGAGTTCCCCTATTAACCTAATACATTTATGAAAATTAATTCTTTTAAATGTTTATTTGAATTTTAAAAACTATGCTAGTATATTATTTCATAAATTGAAAGAAAAAAATCATGAACCTATATAAGCACTCATTCTAGAGTGAATTATAACATCCATCCTTTTATTTGCTTTCATTTTCTATATTTTCGTTTTTTTTTTCTTTTGGTGACAGGATACTCTGATTTTCGTTGTGTCAACTTTTTCAACTTTAATTTGATGTTGCTTGCTAGTTAGTAATATTTACCCTTATTCATGTTGATTCATCTTACAAGTACGCCACGCTTCATGGGCTAATAGACAAGGATTTTGATCATAATTGCGAACACCATTTAGTCATGGGACCGCCAGGCTTCTAACCAAAGTCAATGCAAATCATATGTGAATGATTTACAAGAAATTAAGCTTGAGTTAACCTAACTTACTGGTTTTGATTAATAATTGATTAAAAATACAAATTATGCGTTCAGTCTTACTGATATGGACGAAACAAATAATTGGATGCAATTGAGCTATATGACTATAGTAATGAGGCTGCTAGAATCCAATGGAGTCGTTGCTGTAACCCTAAATCCAAATTAGTTAGTGAAATAAGTTGTGGCATCTACTTTATGCAAAGTAAACTAGGCAAAGGCTTAGTACCCCCACACCTTACCCACCCCCACTTCTAAAAACGATAACAAACAAAAAAACCAAAAGCATCGGGCAAGCACTTTGGAAGTAGAAAATGTTGGGAAAAGATTCTTAATTTTTATTAAGTCAATGCAGATTTAACTTGAACCATAATTAAACTACATCTTCTAAGCTCAATATAAATAATGCTAATTACACAATTTTATAAATGTGACTAACACAATTAAGCTTATGATTATATCAAAATTTACATAAGTAACCAGCTTATTTAAATATTCTTCTAAAAACATATTTAGACACAATTCTAATTATAACTTTTAGCCTCTGATATATTTATTTTTATGAACAAAATTATCTCTACTATATGAAAACATGAATTGCAAAATAAATTGTGAAAAATACCATTCCACTTAACTTCAGTCGACCCAAGACAAATTCTAAGTTGAATCATATGGTTTAAAGGCTAACTCGAATTATCGAAACAATCAACGCTAAGAACTTATATATATATATATATATATATACACCACTACATCATCAACAACCCAAAGTGGGACTTGAGTATCACAACATGAATAACTTCAACCTAAAGACATAAATCCAGAGTCTAAACATCCCAACAGAAGTAACAATTAAAAATTGTTCTTGTACATCACAAACTAAACTTGAGTCTAGTCCAGTTGAACTTCATTAAAAAGATACGATGATGTACTATAGGATTGAATAGGATGTAGAATTGGAATTTCTCGTTTGGTTGCATTAGTGTTAACCCATTCCATTGTTTTATCCATAACGGGAGAGAGGGTGCCCGTAATACGTGCTGCCACGCTATCTCCCACTACCATCTTCTTCCTCGCCGAAGCTCTCTCTCTCTCTCTCTCTGTGGTGTGGTACACATCAGAGTGACAAACGGAGAGGACGATACTTGCTCCAGATTTCAACGCTTTTTACAGCCTTGAATATTGTGTTATGTATCAGATTCAGATTCACAGAGAAAGCGAAAGTGGGAAAGAAACAACACGTAAATGTCAAATCCCCTGCATCGCCAACCCTGCCTGTCTACTTTTCAATTATTTAATTTATTAACTTTCTATTGCATAGCCAATTAAATATGACCAAAGCATTCACCCAAAAAAATATATGACCCAGGTGATAGTTATTGTATTTTAACAGTAAAAAGTGTTTTAAGGACAACCCTTTTTTATTTTATTTTTCACCTCCCTTTGAATGAATCGTTTCTATTGTCCTCAAATCCTTGGTTAGTTGGTTGCTTTCAAAACCCACCTGGGTATACGTTCATTCTCATCCACATGCTTTGTTTTCTTGTTCACGTGCCCTGTAGGCGTTTGTGTTTTCGTAATTAAAGTATATTGATATAAAATAATTTTAAAAAATGACAAGTGCAAACAATTGATGAAGAGGGAGTGGTTGTAAAGCAAGAAAAAGGTTAAGCAAACTTTTGAACAAGGCTTTCTGGCGCCCAAAGTCAATTTTGTGTTTGGGTCGAGTAAGAAAAGAAAGAAAGAGAAACAGATCATACACCAGTCACTCTATTCTAAAATTCTAACACTGCAAACTAAAAACAAACGTACAAAAGCTTAAAAGCAAGAGCAAAGCAATTGCTTACGTGGGTACTGAGTAAGTGAGTAGTGGTATTTGTGTCAGATTTAATAATTAAAAAAGGATTTATTATAATAAATTATTAAAAAAAGTATATAAACATTGTTTATAATAGTTATAATTAAGTAATAATTAAAATGAAATACTTAAAAAATGCCAAGAAAATGCTATCTTGATAATAATATGTAAATGTCAAATTGTTTGATGTTTAAAGAAACAAACAAGAAAGGAAAAAATAAAAATAGAGAATAATATTAAAAAAAGGAGAGAATAAAAAAATATAATGAAAAGAGAGAAAATTTGAAATATATACGACCATATGGGAGAAAAGAAAAGAAAAACTAATATAAGAGAAAAAGAAAGAAAGGAATGGCAGTTTCATAATTGAAATAATGGAAGAAGGACTTGATCGTCATCTTAACAGAAAGTTAGCAGAGGGGAAGAACGGAGAGAACGAAGAACACCTCCACCACACCATAATCAGTAATCACTGTTCACCACACCGAATTCACCCACACTGATTTCACCGTCTCTGTTCTATCACCCATTCTACAGTGCTGCCAGTGGCATTCTCATTCACTACCCGCACAACTTGACCTTCATGGTCAACATTTGTCGTTTCATCATCTATTCATGTTTCACAAAATAGTTTAAATGCCACCATCAATCACATTGGTGCCTCTTCTCGTACACCCCATTGATATTAAAGGGAGAGGGGAATAAAAAAGATAAATATATTTTTGTTTTATCCTTCAATTCCTTCTATTTTAATTTCTTTATATACTTTTTCTTTACTACTCTTGAGAAGATCTTTTCTCAATGAACAACAATACCAATTTTAAACAATTTATTTTAATGTTAACTAATGGCTAAAAGCCTCAAATTTATTGTCCAGTTTGGC
Organism: Styphnolobium japonicum; assembly: GCA_023212625.1. NCBI lineage: Eukaryota > Viridiplantae > Streptophyta > Magnoliopsida > Fabales > Fabaceae > Styphnolobium > Styphnolobium japonicum. The sequence continues at coordinate 1,787,855 of JALBWW010000007.1, read as the reverse complement.
ATTAGTTAAGAGAGAGACACTAATTCACATTATCGCCCACCCAGTAGTTTCTCCAATATCTCATATATTCTCTCTTTTCTTTTCCCTTGAATATTGTCAGTCTCTAACATAAATTATAGCACAGAACACCGACAATATATATAAGAAACAATTAGAAGGATAGCTAGCTCATTCGATGTTGTTTTCTCAAATAATTAAAAATAAAACCAGGAGCTTTCGTTCCACATACAACAAAAATTTACAGAAGAAAAACAAAGTCGTGTATGCCAAGAAATACGTAGAAAATTTACCTTGTCCTTAGGGGTCAAGACTCAAGACATATTTGCACTCACTAATTATTGCAGGATAAAGGCAAATCATACAAAGGATTAATTTCCAAGCACCAACGACTTGCAATCGGCAATAATGAAAATTTCAGTTCAAGAACTTTACTAAAGAAAGAGAGAATTTAGAAAGGAAGAAAGAAGAAATTACGTTATTAATGATAACATGATTATTTAACGCTTATTTTAATTAAAGTTTTAAAACAAACATTTAATATAATAAGCATTCTACGGTTCACATTTCTAAACAAATTTCTATTGGTAAAACATTAATATTTATTAAATAAATTATAAAATTTTGATGTTTTGCAATTTTTTTATATCTTTTTTAATATAAAAAAAGTGAGTAACTGCTTTTCTATAATAAAAAACTTACAATTTTATATATAGAAGTTAACTTGTAAGTAACAGTTAAACTTTTGTACTTTTAAAAAAACCTACAAAAATTAAAATTAAGATTCAAAATATCAAAAGTATGTAACGTTTTAAACGAATGTCAGAAATGACTTAGAAATATAAATTTGCTTGCAAATGTCTAGCGTAAAAAAACTCGTCAATATAAATACAGATATTTGGTGATTATGCTTTTGGTTCAGAATTATGTAAAAAAGAAAGTTTTGGACTCGATTCAATTCCTAGGCTTTACTGATACTTGTGTCACATCTTGGAATGAGATAATTCCTTCTAAATTTTTCTTCATTAAAAAAAAGAATTATGGAAAGAAAGATATAAAAAGTCGTAGAAGATACAATACTTTGAAAAGACATCACTCATTGGATCGATGAAGATTCAATATATATACTTGCAACTTCATGGTGGGTCTGCATTATCATACAAAACACTCTTGTGATATCTATTATGCTTTTACCATGAATCATTTGTTTGAAAATGGTTCATTTTTAGTAGACTAAATGTTTTTCATGTTATCCAGAATGCCTGCTTTTGATCATATGCAATTCAAATTTGTGTCAATAAATTAATGAAGACTATCGAACTCTCTTTTTGTCAACAAACATTTTCGGTTGACCGATTGAAGAAAATCATCTTTTGTTCCTTCAAGATATGAAATTTAGTTTGCAGATTTCTAAACACCAAATATTAGTTAGACAATAAAATAAATACTTTACAACGTCAACTACGACCAATCAAGATTCATAGCCGATCATGAGTAGAAGTTGCTTGCTCCATCAAAGACATAATACGCCTTAGATACTCATCACATGATATTTTATTGTGGAATCCTGTAACAAGTAAAACGCATCAAATAAATTACATTGGAAGGGACATACCGTTTAGATATATATATATATATATATATGACTTTGATATTGTAGATGAGAATAAACAATAAGGATCTTTCTTTTATTTTTTCTTTTATTTTTTTACCTATATAGATATAGTTGTTGGTCAGTGTCACCTATTGTTTACTTATTCAACCAACTGAAGGCAACATACACAAGCTGTCATATTTAATATGTCCAACAGTAGTCTTCTGCTAGAAGATGTGGTCCTAATTGATTGCTTTATCATCATGATTCATGTTATTGCTGTCAAACAAGAACATATCCTCTTAGGAACACATCCTTTGGCAAATTTCAGCTAGATGTAATAACTTTGGAAACTTTTGTTGATAAAGATATAAAACCATTCATGAATCTACATCTAATAGCTTAAGCTATTAGGAAAGTTGGTCTTAACATGGTATCAAAGTTAATTTATGATATGATTTCAAAGCTTTTATGACTAAGTGGTCATGAGTTTAATTATTGCCAATAAAATTAAATTTCAGCATAAGGTAGAGTAAACTTGTACATGCTTCGAAAACAAAGAACTCTTAATGAGGGGACATGTAAGAGATATAAAATTATTCATAAGTCTCTACCTAATAATTTAAACTATTTGGTTAACCCATTTGTCCATCATGCGGTGAACCAAGCAGGAAATATCTAAGGCATATTATATATGTCCGTTGACTGAACAAACAACTTCTACCCATGATTGCCTTCAAATCCTAAATGGTTGTTCCGTACATTACAAAGTATTTGTTTCAATATCAATATATAATTGTATTTATGCAATTCTTGCGAATCATACCTCACATTCTGAACGAGCAAAAGAAATGATTTTCTTGAATCAATTAGCCAAACATGTTTGTTGACAAAACTAGAGTTTGATAGACCAAAACTAAACGTTCTGGATAACACTGAAACCATTAAGTCTCATAAAAATGTATCATTTTTAAACAGATGATTCATGGTGAAAGCATAATAGATATTACTTGTACGGTATGTGATACACGCTCACACTATATCGAACAGTTTTAAATATACATTTTGTATCTTCATCCTATGAACAATGACTTTTCAAATCATATTCATTCCATAAGACTCGTTTCTTGAACTTATATTAATGTTTACCAGCACCAGACTTGATTGGTTCGGTTTGACATAACAAGAGTTACCACGCAACACCAAATTTAGTTGGTTTGGTTTGATATAGCAAGAGTTACCACTCATGTGGTCATCATATCCATTGGTCACTCAATAAACCTTGCATTAGTTAATATTCATATACTCATTAATCAATGATTTGTACAGTGTGCAACCGCTTGCCTGGATTATATTTTTAACGAGGATTTCATTGATTAACACAATAAGTAACATAGTTACATAAAAAAATAATATTAATTGAAATTTAGTTTAAACAATGAGAAAAATATATGCATATTAACTTTAAAATGAAAGCAAATGTTTAGAGGTTTAGATAGGCTTATATGCAGTTTATTTTGACTTATTTACTACAAATAAGTGCTAATAAAGTGTTTTTATTTCGTTTGGATGAACTTATTGAAACAACTTATAAAACTTTTATAAACTATTCTGGGCTTATTTTCATAAGCAAAAAATTTAAACTTATGAAAATAAACATTTGCAAAAGCTAAAAATACCTTAGATGCTAATAGTTTTTATTAAATTTTTGACAAAATTTACCTTAAGGGATTAATACAATTCATAGCATATCCTTCAAATGTACGATACTTATTCCAAAGAGATTATGAAAAGTGCTTTTCAAAGTATTTATCTAAATGATATTTAGCTTATTTTAGACCACTCTTATTTAACATTAGTTGTTTCTTCCTTTAAATTATTAAATTAGAAATGTTTCCTTTAGTGCAGTCTCATTTATATTATTAAATATCTATACTTTCTTTTAATATATATTCAATACTTAAAATAAAATATTTTTAAACACTGTAAATCATTATTTAATTAATTTGTCATTTGTATATAAAAGTTCCTGTTGCAGTACTAAATTTTCAGTTTTATCAAACACTCTAAATCTTACTCTTAAGATTAAATAATTAGCCAGTAGGTCTTTTTAGACTAAAGAACTAATTTAATGTGCTGATCATTATATAAACTAAAGAGTGATGTGGTATATCAGAACGCAAGTATACGTTATCGCAAATCAAGTAATATAATAGTAAGAAAGTGTCGAACCCACAGGGATTAATTCTAAATTTAACTATCTATTAAAAGTTTACAAAACTCAATCTTATTTAAACAACTAAATAAGAGGAAGTGTTATGAAAGATTAAAAATTAAAGTAAACAAGAAGAAGAATTTAATGATCAAATTTAACCAAGTCTAGGATTGCAATTATTCCTCACACTTTACTTGATTCTCTTACTTCTATCTAAGATCAATTAATTATTTGAATTGTTAACTAGAAATCCTTAATTTATCTATAAGCCTCTTTCGATGGTCAAATAGAAATATCCTTAATTAATGATAAACTATATGTCTATGTCTATCAAATAATCAATAATTCATTAAGTTCTGATTTCATTAATGGTTACATATGTCATATAGGTATATGTCTATCCTATATAAACTCAAGGCTTTCGCACAAAGATCATATGTTATCTTACCTAGATCTAAAACCAAAATCCCTTTGTCAAGTTGCTTATGGTTTATCAATTCAATTTAATTAATGACCAATTAATTAAAAGTATTAAGAACAAGTAAGATAAACAATTCAAGATAATCAACCTACTATTGGATATGATAAACGAATCAAATTACGTGTGAGTTCAAATTGCAATCCTAGTATAGAAATTTAGCTACTCATTATATTAAAAGAAACAAAAGAACAAGTGAAAAGCATGATAGAAATGAAAGTGGTTGTTGGTATTACCAAGAACACAACGGGCTAGAGTTTCGGGATTTACTTTAAACAAATTGGAAGATCTAACCTTGAAATCAAAGTATAAATCTCACAATTTATGAAAGCTTCACCCCTAACTCTAGGAAGAACCTTAATTAGACATTAAGATGAAGAAACTTGAATAAGATGAAGAATATATTATACAAACTACAAGAGCTTTGAAATTTACTTTAGGCAAATTGGAAGAATTAACCTTGAAATCAAAGTATAAACCTCACAAATTATCAAAGTTTCACCCCTAACTCAAACTACAATGAGAGAATTCAGAAAATGGGATGCCCTTAAGTGTGGCAAATGCCTTCCTTTTATAGGCAAAGGATAGAACTATTCAATTACAATTTTGTCAAATCTCTTTGCACATGGGTTGAAATTTCAGCTTCGAAGATTACCAAATTCGTCATTGCTCCCATCATAATTTGGAAATCTTTTCTCATAAAAGTTGTAGTACATGCATTCGTGAAGAACATGTCAAAAATTCAGCCAGATCTAACGGTTGGATATTGAGCTATGACTATTTTTCTGAAACTACTCAGATTATATCAATAATGACAGCCACTAACTTGTTGCCTAATTTTGACCCACTTCCGGTGCAAATCTGGAAATCTTCATTTCTATAAAAGTCATAGAGAATGATGTCATGAATGACATATCAAAATTTCAGCTACATCCAACGGTTAGATCTTGAGAAATCACCAAATAACCGAGTATAGGTTTAAGCAGGAATTTTCTGATTTGTCGTGAATTTGATGTAACCCAAAATTCACTGAGTTTAGGTCTTCATTTCTCTTTTGTTTGAGCTATACTGATATCAACATTCAAGTTCATGATATTTTGATTCAACAACTGCTTTGAATAGTCTTTCGGGTGTTTTGCTCAATTTGTAACATAACCAATATATGAGGAATTATGCAATTTTCACTTCATATATGCAATAATTTCATAAGAATAGACCAATGAGAGGTGCTAAATTATGCATATAAAATATGCTTATCAAAGAGAATTAATTCAATTTTCATATTATATAATATATCTTATTCTTATGTAAGAACTGATATTTTAGTGACATTCACCTATATAGATATCATAATTATTTTTTGAAGTATTAATAATTTTATTCTTACAAACAACAATGCATTTCAATTCTCTTAGATTGCTATATTGCTATCTATTTTATTTATAAATTAGTGATCGACAATGGTACATGCCATTGACATTAATTCGATTGCCATTTTTCATTCTTATATTTGTTTTACATCTAAAACATTTATATGATTTTAGGATAATACATACATGATCAAAATAATTTAACTTTTACAGAAAATAATAAAATTGCAAGTGTGTAAACATTAGTTTATCTATCTATATTATAAAGCTGTCAAGCATTGCAGTGCAGCAGCAAAGCAGCTGTTGCATTCGGGTGCTCTGAAAAACAAGTATCGCCTCTCTGGTATCATGAGAATTTTTCGGATCCTCTCCCTTTCTTTTCCGAATTCTACATTCAAAAAGCCATTTCACCTTCACTCGCATTCAAATTGCAAATGTAATTATGTAATGAAGCTTGAATGAAGTTAACTGTAAAAGTGGGAAGAAACAAAAAAATGTGTTCATTGTTTGCAAGGAAGGAATAGGATGCATTAATTGAATTAATTATACCCAGTTTGAAATTTGAAGCCTTTGAAAGGAACCCACTAGCCTCTGTTCTATTCCCATACCTTCATTTGTTTTCTGAGCATGCACTACTTGTTTTTTTCTCGTAAGTCAAGCTCGTTTCTGACCATTGCTTCCCTTGAGCAGGTTTATTTATAGAACTGATCATCCTGTATGCAGCTTTTTTTCTATGCATTGCTTCCCTTTAGCATCTGTCTTAATTTGTAGAACTAATCATCAATTTATTTATTGCGGACAGCCTTTAGTTTTCTTGAAGCTTTCGTTACTGTTTGTGCAGAGAGAAGCCAGAGATAAAGAGAGACAAGACAACCTGTAGTTAGGTGAGCTTCTTCTTAAACATGGTGTTATATAGGTGATAGATATTTGGATCCCTTAAGCATCTGGTCAGGGGTTCGATTCTTGATTCGTGTGTATAGAAAAACATTTGTTGGGAGAGGTCAATTCCTTAAATAGATCTCTGTACATCCAGAAATTAGTCTCTACAGTCGCACGCGAAGATACCCTAATAAAAAAAAGGATGAGGTTCTTCTTCTCCTTTTTTTAAAACTTTGTTTTTTCGCTGCTATATTTACCTTTTTAAGTTCTGTGTTTTTTTTTTTTTTGAGAGAGAGATAGAGTTGACAGAAAATGATAAATTACAAAATTGACAAATGAGTTTAAAACTTAAACTGAAAACCAACTTTTTTCTTTCTTCTTATATGGTTTTCCCTCCCGCCTCCTAGATTAAGCATTTAAGCAATGCTCTAGCTAGTATGGACTAAATAGCATTTTGTGGTCTTTTCTTATTCTTTTTGTGTTTGCCAAATCATATTGTCACATTTTGCATTTTTTTCCTTTTCTTATTCTCCGAATGTTCATATTCTGATGGACAAATCATTGCAGGCAAGGAAATAGATAGACGTTATAATTCTAATGGACACCCTTTGTCTTTTATCAACTAATTGTCAATGTCATTACCAGCTCATTGATAAAATTCAAAATTTGTTTCAGATTCAGGTCCTATGCTGTCCTCCTTAAGTTTATATCCTCTTTTTAGTTGTGCTCATTTTTTTTCTAACCTCACACACTGTGATTAATCACTTCAAAATTTGAGAAACCTTTTCTTGCAACTGATTCATATCTAAAGCATCAAAGGTTGAGTTGTCATTCTTTTCCACTTAGATTGGAAATTACTCTGTAGAGCCTTTTTCCTTAGAAATTGTGGGATGACCTTTATTTGATACACTAGCAGAGATTAAATGAAAATTCAGAATTTTTTTTCCTTACTTCGTTCCGAATTTAAATTTCAGGCATGAAGAACTATCGAGAAGTATGGTTCAGCTCTAGCGTTGATGACAGCAAGGTAAGTTTCTTTGCTCTGACTTATATTTTTCATCCTTGGTTCCTCATATGATCTGCCTGGTTCATGGAGTTATAAGCACTTGTATGTCAGCAAATTATATCTCAATTATGGTTTTTCTTTTCTGTGCAAAATCATGGATACTTAGTCGTCATTTTATCTTTCTCTTTTTTAATGCATATCCATTCCTCAATTGCTGGCTGTTTATTTACATTGCATCTGCATATGTTATTCGAAAGTCCTAAATTAGCCATTAACTTTTCTCTAGATACATGAACAACCAACTTCCTTCCCTTCAACTTTCTTGCTGTGATAAGTGTTGAGGTGCAAACAAGTCCCACATTGCCTAAACAAGAGGAGGATAATTGGTTTATATGCATGGAAAATGTCTCCATTAGTATGAGGCTTTTTGGGTGATGTCCAAAAGCAAATCCACGAGGGTTTAAGTCCAAAGTAGACAATATCATACTAATGTGGAGATATGTTAATTCTCTTATTCTTAGCAATAAGCACGTACTACCTCATATTTCTACCATTTTGATTTGTTTGACATTTCAAAATGTTAAAAAAAAAACTGTGCATGCATATTGCAGTAACATTTAGAAAGGATGATCTTTGGTAACTGTAAGAATTCTGAGTTTTGTATTTTCAATTTTGTAGTTGGCACATGAATTTTTGTTTATCTTTAGTTCATTTCTTCCTTCCTTTCTTTCCCTTAAAATTATCTTTAAACCTGCATGCGTCTTTCTTTTTTCTTTCATGTGCACACACCTAGCTATATCATTTGCATGTCTTTCGATATTACTCTTGATTAGCTGGTCCATATGGACTAGAAATTGATAACTAATATGCTCCGACTGACACATTTGCAAGCCAATTCGAAGAGTGGGTTCTAACTATATTAATGACGGAGTTATAATTGGAATATGCATACGTTGTTTCACCTTATCATTTTAGCTTCAAATTTTGATTGTCATGGCGATGTAACTTTTTTTCAATATGTATATGTGAAGGGTCATTAGACATTAAATGTCTAAGATAAAGAAGTCTCTTAATGCTTTTATTCGCTTTTGACTACTGGTTAAACATGTTAAACGCCTTTCACAATTTCTGCCTCATAGCTATTGCCTTAAATTGTAGGATTTAGGCGTTGCAATTCATATTAAAACCAGAGATTTTGTATTGTACTTTGATTTTCATTAGTTTTCTTTAGTTATAGGCTTTTAGTGGGCTTTGTTTTCATCCTTTGGACTTTTTCTTATTTTAGTCTCTTCGGCTAATGTTCAAGCACTCGGAAAGACTTTGTCCTCCTATTATGTATGGACTTATGCTCCATTAATTCAGTATGGTATGATGACATAGCTATAAATATATATTATTTGCGTCAAAGAGTAGAGACATTATTCTATTTATTTCTTTTCTACACAAAAGATTACAAGATTGCAATTTATTGATAGCAGAGCATATATATACTAAACTTTTTTTTAGTTCCATTATATTCCGGCATCAATCTTTTAGTATGTTTATATGCAATTAGTTTTAGACCTCTGGACTCTGGTTGCCTGATCTAGGCCCGTTTGTTTAAACTTTTTTTCCTTTCTTTTTCACAGCCAAAGCAAATAAGTGAAAATAAATTTCTTGTTTTTAATTAACACATCCAATTAAAATGAAGATAAATATATTTTATTCTATCCCCTTCCAATTCTCTCTTTTCTTTCTTTCCCTTATAAACTCCCAAACATACCGTAAATGACATTAACACCTCTATTCAAACTAGCTAGCGCTCAACACCACTCAATCCATTTTTGGCCATTTATCATTCTAATTAAGACTCCGCAAAAACTTTTCAAAGGCCAAGTATAAACAGTCCAAAATGTCAACTTGTTTACAAATATTCTTTTGAATAAACATTAGATTCATTCATTTTGAATTGTACTTGTATTCCTTCATTGCCACTCTCCCACTGCAGATTGGCCCTTTTTCTCCATACTTAGCCAAATGTTAAAAACTACAAAATAGTAATCACAACTACCTCCTGATACATGTATCAAACTCGAAAGTATTTTTCTCTTACTATCTTAATCATCATTTCCCTTTCTTATGTGGCTCTGCTCTTTCACCTTATGATGATAAATATGATCCAAATATTATAAACCTCCGGCGGCGTTCACATATTTTTTTGCCACATATCCTGTTCTTGACTAATGATTTAACTTGTCCAAATGTGCAGGAACTAGACAGATCGAGACCTGAACTTGGAGGAAATGTGAAAGCGAGAGGAAAAGTAGAGGCTAGTAAAACAACAATAAGACATTCTGTTTATTGTACGATTAGGTTAATAGTATCAGACATGTTCGTTTTCAATAGTGTTAAAAATGTCCTTACCTCATTGGAAGCACCGCAAGATGATAATCCATCCAAACCAAGTTATCTAATTGTCTATACCAAGTGTTTTAGGTTGTTTAGAAAGATATAGAAGATGGAGTGATCAGTATTAAAAGGTTTAAATTCTAGCCAAAATAAATAAAAGGAAGAATAAAAGGGAATCAGAGATCTAGAAGCTACTAATGCAATGTTTAATCAACTTAATCCATCCAAGATTTCAAATAGTCATCTCTATTTCTTAACCACCTATGATATATGAAAATACTGATATTATGTATTTATTAGGTAAAGTGTTAGTTTGTGGTTAGCATGTTAATTATACGGAGCCAGATTCTCACAAGACTTTTTTCAAAATTTTCTAAAAGCAATGCCATTACTTGTCATTATGTTAAACAAGCAATAAAAAAAAGTGAAGATATATATTTACATAATTACACTTAACTTTAAATTTATACAGTTACGTTAATATTTTTATATAAAATCTAATAATTTAATGCAAAAATTATATTTTTGTTAATCTTTACAACTTTTGTCTAATCAATATCAATATTTACCCATTATATGAATTATGAAAGGCAACAAATTACGTGTCAAGCAGACAGAATTGAATAAAAAGATATCAAGATACGTGTACCGTCAAAAACTTGTCCCACAAATCAGACTCTCAGTAAGGATTGGATTTAACAAATCCACGTCTCGCTGAAATTTCTATCTTGCTTTCAACGTATGACCATCGAGTTGCTGCCACGTAATGAGAGAAAAACTCAAAACTCCAAAGAAAAAGACGACGTAATGGGATACTATGTTTTGACCTCTTGTATGTGGCAAGATTCCATTGGTTGGTGTGTGACAGGTGACACATTCGTCACATTCGTGTCCCTTGGGAACTAATTTGATTGGACACCAAATATTATTTTATTTAAAATTTAAGAACATTGAATAATGAATCATTATTCAAGGTTCTTAAATTAATGATAATGAATGGGAATTTTATTTTTTACAAAAAAAGTATTCAAAGTGAAGAATGAAAAATGGGCACGTTGTGTTGTGACTGTAGGTGACAGTGACTCAGCCTAACCCTCTCATACCATGGTCATAGTCATAGCTGGATGGAAGTGGCTTCAACCAAGCGGCTAATTAAGCTCAATGCTTGAGCTCTCGTTGTCCGCATTAGTCAATTTCAGAGCTATAAGTAACGAAGAAAAGAAGAAATAAAACATGCACATGAGAAATGCTATGAACTAAGTTTGCAGATAGATAGGATGCTTACACAAGGTAAAGTGTTTAGAAAAATATGGGTACAACGTGTTATTTAGTAATAGGAAAATGCCTCAGCTTGGTGAATAGTAATTTTTATTTGATTTGTTTTAAAAATTAATTAAATATTTAATTAATTTAATTAATAATTTATATATAATTAATTAATAATTTATTTTTATTTTAATACTTGATATATAATTAATTGTATATAAATTATTAGTTAAATTAATTGAATAATTAATTAATTTGTAAAACAAACCAAATAAAAATCATTTTTAACCAAGCTAATTTTATGTGTCATTTTCTCTTTAATAATTTGTTAAAAAGTACTTGAAGAGTGTATACATTTGTGTAAGTAATATTACCTTTTATTATTAAATCTTTACAATTTGTTATAATAAAGTGCTTATCAATTTAAAGAAAAATTTCATTGGACAATTATAATTAAGACGGGTAATGATCTAAGACAATGAGTTACTAACCAGAGTATAAAAATAAGTTCATAGAAGATGAGAATATAGAGGTAAATAACATTAAAAAGAAATTCAAAGAATGAATATATTTGGCAAAAAGTTTGAATAACACTTGTTAAAGAAAATATATGAAAACTCATTTAAGGCAATTCGATTATATGAAAAAATCAATAGAGGCTCCCAATAAAAAAATGAATCAAATAAAAGATAGTTTAATTAACAAAAAAACCGTTACAAAAAAGAGAGATTCTTATGTAAATTCCATGAATCTTCGTAACACTATCTTTTATCGTTCTTTCTAACCAAATATTCTAAGTAGCCTTTTTTAAATAACTTATAAAAAAAAGTTTAATTAGATTCATACTAGACCACAAAACTTTAACTGGATCTACCATAATTTTTTTGTTTACAATATAAATTTTGCACGCTTTACACACTAGATCTGCAAATATCATTTCTTCAAATTGTGTTATCTACACATTCTCAGTTCTTACCTCCTTGTGGTTGTGGCATGCTTTTGCATTAATTGAAAAGAAATGATACACATGCATCATGCTAAATGAAGAGGTTTCGCTTTTTAAAAAAAATAATGATAAAACTTGACTAAACCCAGAAGATTTCTTAAAGAAATATTACTTAAACGATCTCCTTTTATAATATAGGTACAAATTACTGATATAGTGAAGAAAGATGGTATAAATTACATTAATAAATTAATAAATAAGTTCCAATAATTGTTAATAAAAGAACGTGATTCATGTAACCGACACAATTAATTAGGACAAAACCTTGAAGTTAAAAGGGTGATGGCAGTGATAATGACCAAATGAATATTAAATGTTGCATTCTCACTCACATAAATAATTACAAATATGATTAAATAAGAGAAATCATTAAGAGTACGCTTCAATGAGATCACACAATAAGATATAATATAGGGCGAATGATTCTCATATTCAACTTAAAAAAAATAATTTTTTATTAATTTATTTTAAAAAATTAATAAAATATTTAATTATATTAATTAATAATTTATATATATTTAATTAATAATTTATTTTTATTTTAATTAATCATATATAAATTATTAGTTAATATAATTAAATATTTAATTAATTTTTTAAAATAAATCAATGTAAAATTATTATTTTTAAGCTAAATATGAGAGTCATTTTGCCTATCACATACTTGAAACCCTACGCCAAGCCACTCCAGCCAAGCCAACAAAGAAGATGGCTCAGTCCAACAGGGCGGGTTGCAAAGTTTATCTCAAAGCCAAAGAAACTATACATAAACGTCACTGAGATAGGAAAAAAGAAAAATAGGTAATATTCAGTATTCACAAGGCACAGGTGGAATAGCACTGTATCCTTACAGGACCATTGAGTTTTGGATATAAAGCCAGATATAGGGGAGTTCAGTCTGACCCCTAGCGCCACCATATTAGGAACTCCCATAACTTAAAGCCAATAGATACATGCATATCACAAGGCACACACTCCCAAAAACAATTCCCCTATCACCTAATTTGCCTATCCTCAAGGGCTTTAAGTTCCAGCAAGTCAGTGTGAATCCCCACAAGATGTTAGATCATATGGAATATTCTTATTCAGCAGAAGCTGCAGAGGCGGAAACTTATAGCAGCACAACTCCAGTAGAAGTCATGAGAAAGAAGAAAAACAAGAACAAAAGAAGGTTCAGCGATGAACAAATCAAATCAATGGAATCTTTGTTTGAGACAGAGTCAAGGCTCGAACCTAGAAAGAAGTTGCAGTTGGCAAGAGAGCTTGGGTTGCAGCCACGACAGGTTGCTATATGGTTTCAGAACAAGAGAGCTCGATGGAAGTCCAAACAGCTTGAGCGAGACTACAGCATACTTAGAGCCAATTATAGTAGTTTGGCTTCACGGTTTGAAGCTCTGAACAAGGAGAAGCAGGCATTGCTAATACAGGTACTTACAATACAAATTTGTTCTTTAGAATGGACTAGCAAACAATTCTACCCATTTCATATTAGAGGATAATTATTGTATTTTCGATTTTCAACAGTTGCAGAAGCTGAACGATCTATTACAGAAGCCGCTAGAGCAAAGTTGTACAAAAGTTACAGCAGCAAACAGCACGGACAGTGAATCAGAAAATGGAGACACCATCAAATGTGAACCTGAGGTAAAGCCAAGCCCGTCAATGGAAAGATCAGAACATGTACTTGGTGTTCTCTCGGATGATGACACCAGCATAAAGGCAGAATACTTTGGCCTGGAAGATGAACCTGGCCTTCTTAATTTTGTTGAGCATGCTGATGGTTCCTTGGCATCACCAGAAGATTGGGGTACCTTTGACTCCAATGATCTGTTAGGCCAATCAACTAGTGATTATCAATGGTGGGACTTCTGGTCCTGAATGAAACAGAGCACCCAAAATATTGTGGAGGAAATGTATGCTTATGATGTTACAGTCATTCTCTTGTTGAAGAAGCTGGCAGGGCAAAATCGAGGGCCATGGGAAAGGGGACGTTTTTCTGTACACCCATCAGTCTATAGGAAATGAGTTTACCTCTGGGGTCTGCATAGAGAATTCCATCTCTAGACTTAAGGTGATAACCAATGCTCTGCAGATGTTGATATCGAGCAATAATTGCAGTCTTCTACTGCATTGAGTTAAGTTGAAAAAAATGCGGAGTTGCATAACCAAAGGGAGAGGAATCTTAGAGAATTAAGGTTACCCAAGAAAGCATGAAATCTTCAGTTTTTTGCACACACTGAAATAACCAACCAGAGCTACATGTGCCCATTCAAACAAACATAATTTGTAGTCGGTAATCAGCCAAAGATTGCACCCAAAACCCAGATTTTTGTAATTATTTTAATAAAATTGCTTCTTTAATTCAGTTGATGCTTGTGTGAAAGTATGAAGTTTCACACAGCATATGTCCTATACCAATAAACAAAATTGACTTCTGGGAACATCATGAAGCACTACATAAAGTAATCGTAGAAGTTTTTGTTTTCATCATAGGTGTATATGTGACTATGCAATACCATCAATTCCATAATTTTCCACATGGAAAACCAAATTATTTATACACTGAGAAAAAATATTTCTCAAATCTGAAAAGCCAGACCTTATCAACTTGCCAGTTCACAAAAGCAGTTTCAGTTGAGTTATAATGACAAATTTTATTGAAAAAAGATCAAGAGTAATACATTTATACATCCTAAGAGAACTTGAAAAAACCCTGCTGATTCAGCCTCCTATAACTATAATTTATGAAGCTGTAAGCTTCGTTTTCTAAGATAATCGAAACATAAAACAAGGATCACAGCTATCCCAGCTGCCAGGGCAAGACTTGTCTCCCCCCACATATGGTGTGGATACATACTGCGAAATTAACATCTAAATTAATGGAAGGAGCTACCACAACAGGGGTCATTGCCTCTCTGTCTTTTAGGATTTGGGGTTCTGAATTTCTCACATTGTTAAAACCTGCCTATAATTGGTCACCAAACTGGAGCCAAATGGCTATCCTAAATTTAAATTATATGCAAAACCAGACCTTGACTATTCAACTAAATGCAGATATAAATTTCATCGAGCCTGTCAGCAGCATAAAGTTCTTAAAGTCTAATCTCTTATCTGAAGAATGAAAATGATTATATCAAACTATGACAGCATTATTTAATTTTCTGTTTATATCCCCTGACTTTTGGACATCCTCTTCACATTTTCAGAGTAAACACCATCAAAGAATTGTCAAAATCTCATGCCTAGGTACTTTCGTGAATTTTGGTCAATATTAACATGTAATTGCAATATCACACTGAGCATCAGATTCATAAAAGTTAAAAATAAAACTCAACCCTTCACATATAACAATGACCAATAATGACTGATATAGACAACTGGAAAAAGACATAAATAACCAAGATAGTACTAATTTGCCAGTGTGTGCAAAAAGTGAGTAAATGGCCAATTGAGAAACCATGACCCTTTTTGTTAAGTGCAACTGGAAACAGAAAATACCCTTATGGCTTATTTGCCAGGAAGGCAAGCAGAGTGCAAAGTGCAAACATGAAATGGTAACAGTAAAAGTGTACCTTTATTACTTGACTTTTTGAGTCTCTGGGTGCTGCCACTCCGATCAAAGCAAGGTAGCTAACCTTTCAGGAGCGACCCGACCCGACCTCCGCCAATTAGGAGCGACAAGTGGTGAATTTGTTGAATTTTGAATTGAATCTTGATAGAAGAATAAAAAAGTAATCATTAATTTATTTTAAATTTATTAAAAATTATTAAAATTATCCAATTTATTCTTGATTTATTTTAATAAATAGATATTCAATTCACTTGTTAATCCATTTTAACAAATAAGATGGATGAACATATAATACAATCATTTAAAATTATTTTCTAAAAAAAATAAAATTTTTCTCTCTAAAAAAACTCTCTAGAGAAAAAAATAATTCTTCCTCTTTAATAGGAAAAAGTAATTTTCTCTCTTTAAAAAAATTAATTTTTTTCTCTAAAAAATTTAATTTTCTCTTTCTAGAAAAAAATAATTCTCTCTCTAAATAATAATAATAATAATTTTCTCTCTTTACAAAAAAAAATTTCTCTCTCTAAAAATAAATTTAATTTTCTCTCAAGAAAATTTTAATTTTTTCTCTCTAGAAAAAATATTTTGTTCTCTCTCTAAAAAATAGATGAGTTATAGTTTTAGATGAATTATAAGTTAATTTAATCTCAATCGGGTCATAAATAAGTTAATAACTAGATTTAATAAATATTGGACTCAATTTATTAACTAATATCATCAAATCCATCTAATCTATTTTATTTATTATTATTATTATTAGTTAGATTGGATTGGATTTAAACATAAATAGATTGAATGGATAATGGATAAATAAATTATTTTAACACTCCTACCCAGTGTTATTAAAACCAGACCGGACCGGCCGGTGGACCGGTAAACCGGCCAAGTGACCGGTCCGGGTGATTAGTTGGATCGGGTATGTCTTAGAACCGGTCCGACCCGGCCAATTTTGAATGAAAATCGGTGACCCGGTTGGTTGAACCAGAACCGGCCGGGTCACTAAATTAAAAAAAAAACTTTTAAATTTTGAAAAATCATAACTTTTGACTCGTTTGTCCGATTTAGACTAATTATATGTCCATTTTATATAACTTTTCGAGATCTACACCATGGTAGTCATATTTTTTTTCAAAATAAATATATTTTATTTATTTATAATGATAAATATCATCATATATAGTGTGTATTTATATATATATATATGTATTTAAATATTTATTTAATTTATGCGGTTCGACCAGTGACTCACTGGTTGAACCAGTGACTCAGTGATCCAGTACCCTGACTGAGTCGACTACCGGTCCGATTTTTATAACTATGCTCCTACCGCAAATGCAGGAAAGCAAAACAATTATTATTTTTTATTAAGATCACCGATTGTTCTTATATCATTTGAGTGTAGAACTCATCTTTATCTACATCCATACACGAGTAAAATTCGTTAATATGAAACTTGGTTTATTACCTGAACCAAATCTCGCACTTAAGTAATTCTCAATTTTATTTAACATTATTTTTTGTGACATCTTTTTAGTGAAGTGATGCTATGTAATATGATATTTATTTTACTCTAAAAGTATTATTCAATTAAGTTTTATGTTAGTTGAAATTAATTTTTTCTTTAAAATGTCATATAGATGCATTTTTCACATCGATTTGAAGTATTTTAAAAAAATAATTTTATTATGTACTTATTCAAGATTTAAATTTGAATAATTAAAATAAGAAGAGACTTCGATCACTATTATAATGCCGTGTATTATGTTAGATTAATCTGTTGTGAATTATTCTTTAATTTTTTAATTCTTTATGCAGAAATTTTAATTCTGTTAACATATATTTTAGAGCACAAATATTACATAGCTAAGGATTTACATCATGCCAAATTATTAGAATTTAGATATCTATTTAAATATCAGAATTCATCGCAGACTCTTGATTAAACATTCAGGATTAGGAGCAGCAATGAATCATGAACAAACAATGTATAACGTCACCGGTGACTTTATGGTTCTTCTTCAACCGAATCTCTTGAGTTTCTTGACAGAATCTTAGCCTCTCTTCAAATGATAAGAAGAGAATGAGTTTTCAGTGATTCGGTATATTGGAGATCATAGCCTTTTTATAGTGTGTTAATCTAATAGGGTTCCTATTATTCTCTAATGGGCTAACATTGACATCTATTCATTTAAGTTCATATCATCTTATTTGGTAATCTAATGAGCTTGCTTAATTTAATAACATAAAATAAAACTTCTTAATTATAAATAGCTAATATAATTATTTTATAATATTAGCTCACTTTAATTATTGGAATATAAAATTCCAACATAATCTGATTGATAAAAATTTAATTTTAATTTTTTGTCAGTATAAAGAAACTTGATATTGTCATTTAATCATGTATTGACAAATTATTAAAGGAATTTTACTATCATACCAATTACTTAAAAAGTTTAATTCTTTTAATAATGTATTAATACATTATTGAATAACAATAAAAAACTTTATACTGACAGATCAAATTTAATCTCCATTGATTAATAATCTCAACTGCACATCTAATTGATAATTGACATTGATAGACTCATAAATAATTGGGGTCTCTCATATGGCTGAGCGTATGACTACTAGTAAGTCTTGGGATCACATAGAACAATAATGTCTAACATAAGAAATTAATAGGTGTCTAGGATTTCAGATTGATATCCTCCGTATACCTCGCGCCATAACCCTTTCAAGTACAAGAGATATCTCTACTGTGATATTTCTTTTTTCTGATTTAATTCCTGCTTAAGTTTCTAAATGGATGTGGTTCATCCTCTTCTACACTTGTTCATTTTAAATTATTTTTGCACCTTGATTAGTATATTACTTGCATTTTCATCAATTTCGAAGCACTGTGAATGTGCATTATCGATAAAAGGCTGCAAGACAATTACATTAGGCATGTTTAAAGGTTCCAAGAAGTCCTTGTGCAAAGGATGGCCCTGCTAAATAAGCAGACCTGTCAAATTGGGCTCGGTCCTGCTAAATAAGTCCTTAGGGAGTTTCTTTACATGTCAATATGTGAGAAAACATATGAACTCCTGGTTGTGGACCAGTGGTGAAGCTTATGTCTTCGTGTATATGAAGTGCTGTAGGGTCATAGACTCATATGCAGCATCTGGGTGTTCATTGTAATCTATCTTGATAGCAATTCCAACACGATAGTTTAGAATATGATTTTGAATTTGATGTTGCTTTCTAAAATGCAGAAGCTATCGCACACAGAATTCATCTGGTTTTATTGATATGGTATTAATCCAGAAACTGGCCCTATTAAAGGCTGCGTCGGGCCAGTTTTTTGCCAACTCAAAAGTTCATCGGGCTGGCCAGCCCGGCCCGATCAATGGGCTGGCTCGAGAAGGGCCAGTTTTAATTTGTATGACACGGATTCGTTGTAAAAGTTAAGGATGAATTTTGTTTTGGGTGGGATAAAGACTCAGACTCACATTTAAGGTTAATTTTAATTTATTTTTAATGTAAATTTTTTTTTACACTATTATCTAATTATGTATTTTTACATTATTAAGAGTTTAATTATTACAATAACTACTTAAAAAGTTTAACTCTTTTAATAATGTGTCAATACATAATTAGATGATAGAATAAAAAAATTTTATACTAAAAGTAAATCAATCTTTTAAATAATTTTACTCAGATGCACTTTGAGATTTGTGCTAGTGTATAAATGAACTAATTTAGTATTATTCAAACCAATCAATACTCAACCTTGGGAGCTACACATTTATATAGAATTACTTTTTGTTTTTTTGGTTTGAGTATATGCAAAAACTCAAACTCTGAAGAGTCAAGAGGTATCATAATAATAATATTATTAATAATATAATATATGATCGTCGGGCAACTAAATTAGATCTTGAATCATGAAAAATGTAAAAGAAAGTAGCTATCTCTTTTTTATTTTATTTTATTGAATAATCAAATACATTTTCCCCACGTCAAAATAACTGTTATTTGGTCTAAATGAAAAAATTAATTAATTAGATTTTTCCACTAATCGAATCGTTGTTTGTAGTAATGGCCATATTCGATTTCTAACCTCCTTTAAAAAGCAATTCTCTTTAAAGCATTTAATGGGATTGGGTTAAGACTTTGACTTTTACAATTGATTTGAGTAGACTATGGGCTTATGATTAGGCCTACCAAGCTATTTTCAAAACCGATATGCACAAGTTCTTGTAGCTACCCACTTGTCGTGGACTCTAACATAAGGGGCCTATCAACTTTGCTCTTTGTGGATGGTATGATTATCTCTTTCGATGAAATGTATGATTTTACATCAAATTGCATGCTTTATCATCAAATATATGTATCTGACCAAAAAAAATATCATCAATATACGCATGATTTTCCACCAAATTGCATTTTTCGTCATCAATATCATAAAAAGAAGAAAAGAAAAGTTGAATGTTGTCGGGCGAAAATAGACTAGTTAGACTAAGCTTTAGTTTAAATAAGTCTGACCTGTTTTGAAAATTATTTGCTTTAATTTAACCTATTACCTATTATAAGATATTTTTTTATGAAAATATAAAAGCTTGTCAATGGTCTAAAAGTCTATTTAAATATCTATATTACAAAAAGGCTTTCAAATAAGTTAACAGGCTTAAACTTTATAAGTTTGAAATATACATAACCTTTAATAAAATTATTATATTGTATATAAAATAAATAAATTATATTAATATCTAAATAATAAATATAAGTACTGAAATTTTTTAATTATATATGATTATAATAAATAAATAAGTCAAGATATTAGATCAAATAAGTTTTTTTTTAAAGGTCTAAGCCT
This sequence comes from Styphnolobium japonicum, assembly GCA_023212625.1. Lineage (NCBI taxonomy): Eukaryota > Viridiplantae > Streptophyta > Magnoliopsida > Fabales > Fabaceae > Styphnolobium > Styphnolobium japonicum. Next base: position 1,767,224 of record JALBWW010000007.1, on the reverse strand, counting down.
AGACTTATTTAATTAAATAAGTTTTTTATAAAACTTAAACTTGACTTATATTTGATAAATAGGTAATGTAAAATAAATTAAGCTGTGCGCTCCCTGTTAGACATCCTAACCTATTTCCATTTATACTTGTCTATAACCAAAAAAAAAATGATATTAGTCTTAAAAAAGAAATGAAAAGAGAGCAATAACAAGAGAGCAATAACAGTCTCATCCAATTCGCGATAATATATATTGTGATAGTGACAGAAATCAGATTCAGAATGTAAATTGCATTTTAGTGAATAAAATTTAGGCAAATAATTATTAATGAGAATATAAACAATATGAACTTTTATAAAAATACAAGCCACTAGCCAAATTAAGTTTTTACGTTTTTCTTTGCCTCTTCATAGGTCATAGTTGAGAGTTGACTATAGACATTGAGCAATATAAAAGGCTTCAAATGTGCTGTCTACTTAAAATGAAACTAGGTTGTATCAGGAACCAAATAAGTTGGGAGACGAAAGGCTTCAAATGTGTTGTCTACCCGAGCTGAAACTAGTGTGTATCTATGGATACAAATAAGTCGGGAGATTAAATCTTGTTGAAACCTTGGATGGGATAGATTTATATTTAATTCATGTTAAGGTCCCTCGATGTCACTTCATTTGGTCTAACCCCACGTCACAATGCAATTTCCGCATATAATCTGATGTTTTCCCACCGCTGGTTCCTTGTGTTGAACAATTCCAACTTTTTCTATGGACCAAAACCAGTCAACCTAGAGACCTGAGAATTGCTTCATGCCCAAATTAAAAGGCACCTGTCTGGTATATACCAAGCCTTACAACATTGTTTATTCATAAATTCTTACGGTGTCTAATACATTTCTGGTCATGATGATAGTTGCAGCTATTATAACCATGAAGAAATTACAGTAGCATTAGCAGGAAGATGAATGATTATTGTTCACGTCCGATCTTTCAGGACGAGCTCTAATGTCTTTGTGGTCCTTTTTTATGTACGAAGGGGAACTTTTCATTGTGAGAAGGAGTACCTACAATGATACTTCGAAGCTCAAGTTAGTTTATGTGGGTTTTTGGTGTAATATATGGGATTCTGGTCTTACTTAGTGGGGTTGACCTCATTTTATATATATATGAGTGGAGAGGAGAGAGAAAGTATTGTTGAAATGACCTCTCATCTTGGTAATCCTCCTATTCCAACGTGATTGGGAGGATTTTGTAATTAATGTTTTGATATGTTAACTGATTTACAGTGTTAATATTCATCATGTCGGACCTGGCCCGATGTCACTATTTCCATGCCTACCTTAGAATAGTATTGATCATTTTACTATGCATGTTATACTGATTATGGCCTTTCAAGCACAAAGAGGGACCGTTTTTACTTTTCATTGCTCAAAAGGGAAGTTATAATCAAAGTTCCCCAACTTGGAAGTAAGTCGCAATGCTACTATCTATCTGATTTCAGAAATTAATTGGGAGAAACGACAATCAGAACTACCAAAATCCACTTGCCTATTTAAATATGCAATGGTAGTTGTTTTTGCCTTTTGCATCTATTTCATCTCACTTTTGCTTTCTTAGATAGTGAATAATCAAGAATTAATTATCCCATTAGCTTAGGTTATGAAGTGAAGACACATAAATGATTTTATATCTCTAACATGTCTCCTCACACAAGAGTCTTTGGGCTCGAAGCATGAACAATGCATAGGTCACTCTATCTTGTTCCGAAATCAACTTTATTTTAAAATTATGAGGCCGACAATGATCGAACTTTTGATCACTGTGTTATGAAAGCTCTAATACTATGGCCTTGTTTGGGTAAGTTTATATACAACTTATTTCGACTTATCTACTATAATAAATGCTTATGAAATATTTTTATTTTGTTTGCATGAGTTTATTAAAATAGCTTATAAAACTCTTATAAGCTGTTTTTGACTTATTTTCATAAGTTAAAATTTTAAGCTTATAAAAATAAGCTTTTGTGAAAGTTAAAAATACTTTAGGTACTAGTTGCTTTTATAAGAATTTTTGACAAAATTAACCTTAAGGGATTGACACAATTCATAGCATATCCCTCAAATGCTCAATATTTATTCCAAAGGGTTTATGAAAAGTGTTTCTCAAAGTGTTTATCTAAATGCTACTTAGTTTATTTTAGACAACACTTATGACAGTAAAGCTTATTAAATAAGCTCTATTCTAATAGGTACTTATATAAACTATTTATTCAAATGAGACTTATGTCAAAAACTAATTATTCCAATAACTTAATCTATTAGGTAAAGACACATAAATAATTTTATATCTCTATAAATAAAAGATACCACTTACATGGTAATTAACCCCAATACATGTAGGACTCAAAAATACTCACAGGGTTGACCTCTATTGTATTTACATTGTAGTCCAAGTCAATACAATCTTGTGTGGAGCTAATGAGCTCCCTAATATCTAACTAATTAACATTTAAACATTGCTTTAGGACCACAAGAGTAAAAGAAAAATATGACAACGAAACATGCTTTTGTACTAATTGATGATTGAGTGGAAGAAATATATTCATTTGTGTCTTGAACAGGAAAATTGACCAATCCATTAAAGGTGAGGTGACATATTTGGCTGGTTGCATCATAAAGACCAAACCTGCATATCACACACTAGGAACTTCAAATAAGGGGTCAAGATTCTTACGGCGACTTGGCCTCCTTCCCTTCCCATTTCAACTTCAATGTTCTTGTCTTACCATGCATGTCTCTCCGCCCTTTCTCTTTCTATACTTTTTCTCAAACTTTATTTACAATTTTGAGATGGAATTTCAGTTCGTGTAGTCGGTGTTAGTAGAATAAACCGTAGATACCCTGAACTTACCATTGAGTACTCTTCCCTTTTGCATTTTGATTTTATTCAATTCTTACAAAGATCCCTATGATGACCAATGAAATTCTAGTTAATCATTAAAATAATGTCAAATGCTCCATGTTGTTTTGTTTTAATTAATGAAGCTTTATGCACATATACACTACCATGCAGGTCACAAGAAATTCGTAGGAAACCTCTATGTTGTTTATATACATAATCTGCAGTATCTATTGCATGCACATGCAGATGAAAAGTATACATTTTAAACAAATAATGGATAGATAAGGTGAGGGAGGGGGAGTGAGAGAGAAGACCTCCTCTTTATCCAGTATAAAAAATAAATTAAAAAAGATGGGAGTAACGTAGCTTAACAATTAATTAGCATATTAAAGTGCTAACACACAATCCTTCATCGTGAAATCAGGATAAGATTCTTGTCTAACCAATAATCAACTCTGCTAATCATCGTAAATTACTACTTTTATCCATAGTGAAGACGTCCATATCCTAATTAATCTGTTAACAAATTGTGCTTTTACAACAAAATAACACTAACTGCTGCTATGGTTGTACATATCTTGCATTATCCCAAAAGGATATATGTGTGTGTTTGTGTGTGAAAAGGATAAGAAAACAAATTACTCAAGTTGTTGATTTAATTACACCATACAAACTTGCAGAGGTAGCCTATACCGTGTTTGGGAAAATATCATGGGATTGAGTTGTTTGGCACCAACCAATTAAAATAACCGCAAGAATAAATATAAAAAGTAACATTAATTATAATAGGATCATGTGTGAATGGTGGTGAATATTAAGTGTAATTTAAAGGTTAAAATACTTCATTTTGCACCTCGAATAAAATATTTGGAAAGGACACAAGGAATATTATGAGCTCTAGATAATGCTTGTATTTTTTATGTACGTAGTTGGTTGCACTTTGGTTATGCTATATGCCTAAAATACTCAAATTCAAAGGTGGTTCTCCTCTAAAGTAAACAATTCGCTTTCTTTTTATTGGGTTTTAATGGGGGAAGCGGCTCGCACTTACCCTCTACTATCTCTAATTTTGACAGTGTCCATGGTTAATTTATTTCATAGAATGAAGTTATACACGGTTTAATTTGAATGTATAAAAGGATATTATTGTAGTATTTTCCAAAAAAAAAAAGGTATTGATAGGATATATCTAGAGCCGACAGAAACACTCCCTAGCTTTTACAAAACTAATAAAAATGATTGAAATCTTTTAGAAGTAATGATATTTCAAAAGAACCAGAACATGGAAATATACAAGTGTAGGACCCAATTTAACATCTCTGAAATATAGCATCATGTGACTTGTGCTTTCCATATATCATGACTATTTTTTATATGTTGGTCAAAAAGAAAGTGGCATGCATAGGAAGTGTGTGCTCTATTATCAACTCTAAGTTCAAGCCTAAAAACCCTTGAAAAAGCAAAGCTCATCAAAGGACCACGGATCTCAATTGTTGAACATATTCTTCATTCAAAGATCCTTTTTTTCTGAAATAAAAAAGTGTGTATGGAGAAAGAGATAGAAGTCAAGAATGTTAATTTAGTCGTCCTCCACAACCCACAAAAGCGAGTCAGAATTGAGAACATGGCATCTAATCCAATCATTATGTGAAATGTGAGTAGTTTAAAATCAAGTGGGTTAGGTCCGTTGCAAGGCAAACCCAATAAACTATGGTTTGTGTAAATTCAACATTAACTTTCAAAGATTAAGGAAATCAAATCCATTTTAGGTTTCCTCTTCACTCTTTCCTTGTAACTAGGGATTGGCTATGTTGCATTTTATTAATAGACAAAGACATCATCAAGCAGAAAGTTTGACTGCTTGATACCACAATTAATTCGCATAAGACATAGGCTTGCTTTGATTCCCAAGAACATGATAACTCTTTCATTCTTCCTCCCACTATCTAGCTACAACGATTCGCAGTAATTGAAAATTATCAGTAAATGCCAACCCCTTTATGTAAAATCCTAGACATGAATAGATTCATCGTAACCCAATTCTATATCTTTTCCAAATAGGAGCACTTTTTCCCAATATGACTAAATTTAGGTTTGAACAAATTGTATATGTCATTTTCAATATTTATGACCTTGTATGTTTGGTAAGAATGAAAATTGATAATAAGAAAGATAAATGAATGAAAGTAAATACATGAAAATATGTATTATGCTGAGATACAACATAATTAATATCTACCATTTTATTTTATTTATTATATTTTCCATCAATCCTTAGCCTTTGTTTGGGGACAAAATGAAGAGACAAAAAATAAAGGAAATAAAAATGAGAAAGTAGATAATTATTTCTCCTCTCCCTATATGTATATTGATCATATAAAATAAGAGAACAAAAATGAATAGAAAATTGTAATACATACTTAACTAAACCCTTTTAGTGTGATGATATTTTGTTAAGATAATAGTGTTCTTTTAAAACTACTGTTAGCTTCCTAATTGTATCTTCATTAATTTTGGTTGGATTAAAATTAAATATCCTCTGAATTTTTCATCCCTCTCACACTTACCTTCCCCCTTCATCTACTGATATAATTAAGGTGAGAGTTATATATAGGTTTTAAGTTTAACCCACAGAAAAGTACGAGACGAATTACTTGAGAATTTGCAAAAGCAAATAAAAAAATAAATTACCATGACTAATTTATTGTCCTAGAGCTTACAACAGGTTTCAATTTAGTATATGTTCCTGTTTCTTCAATTAGGTTCTTCATTTACTATTTATTCATTGTCAATTCAATATGGACGGAAAGATTCATTTGTGCACAATAAATAATTTCGAAGACATGGTTCTTGAGTGCATGACCTGTGGCTTTTACCGTCAAACCTATTAATCATTTCAAAGTGAAATGATATAATTGGATGACATATAATTGACTGTAAAAGTTAGAGAATCTAATTTAAATAACTATAATGACAAAAAAAAAGTTGCTAGTAGCTAATTAACTATTAATTGTAATACAGTTTTTAAGTGTAGAAAATATTTACAAGCTTCCCTTTAGGGGGATATAGAACTTAACGTTAATTAGAATAAAACTACAATAATAATAACAAATTCAGATACTAGAGTTTGAACCTAGATGGCTAGATCCTCTTTACTCTCAAATTCTTAAAATTGTGTACGTCCCGTTAAGTTACAAAGTCATTTACTATTTATGATTTAATTTTAATCCACTGTCAGTATAAAGTTTCTTTACACTATCATCCAATCATGTACAGACGCATCATTAAAAGTGTTATACTTTTGAGGTAATTGTTATAATAGTCAAACTCTTTTAATAAGTTGGCAATATATAATTGGGTGACAGTGTAAAAAAACTTTACACTAACAGTGGATCAAAATTAAACTCTACTATTTATTCATATACAATTGATCAGCTAAATTTCGGCAAGAACAACGGGACACCTTATGTTTTTATCTTCTCATGCAAATGGTTTGTTTTTTAATATCTTAAACCCTAAATCTCATACACTTTCATCAAGTTCTAAGCATATCACATGAAAATCATTGAAACTTATGCTAACGGAGATTAATTAAGACTATATACAAATTACTTTCGTGGCATATACTAGTGTCCCATAAAATACATATCAAACACAGTTTCTTCCTATATTTCTATGTTGGCCTCAAGACTCAAGCCGATTATTCCACTAATGTAGAAACATTCAACTCCAAAACGCTTGTAAACTCTAATATATTCCAAGTGTTTTCCTAATAGCTTCCATTGAAGCTTCTCTAGCCTTTACTCTTTTCCTCTCATAAAGAAAATAGTTCCCGGCAACCACCGAACATCTAAGAAAGATCCAGGACAAATACCTTAAACTAGGTTAATTAAACATGTAATCTAACAAATAAACTATGAATTTGGCATTGTCACGTACAATTCCAGTACAGATAAAATTATATTCAATTAGCTAGTTTAATCAAAGTATATTTTCCACTAATGATCATCCCATAAAAAGGTTTCCTAGAAGCTAGGTAGCTTATTGGCGGTAACTACTATGCCACGGAATAATTTGATTTGCCTAATTATATAGTCTACACTCTACACGTTACTTAATTAATTAAAATACTCAATGGCCTTGAAGTGGATATCACAATTGCTTTTTGGATTAAGAAAGGAGCCATGGCTCACTCATGCTTAAATTTGATTTGTTTTTGGGTAATTAAAAAGTTCAACAAAGTTTAAGGTTCTTCGTTTAGAAAGTTTGATTAGCTGGATCAAGCTACATGCACGAATCTTTCTCAACTTTTTAGAGGCATATGCTCCCCATCGTGTGTGAACTTAACTTCAATTCGTTAGGTGAAGTTGAATCAAACAATCATAAATTGTAGTGACGTTCTCTTTAAAGATATATTTAGAATTAATTTTGACTGCATGAATAATGAGGGAAATATCACCATTAATTAATTGAATTTCGAACAATATTAATTTGGTAAACGAGTGTTTTCAACACCAAATTTATAAGCGGGAGGTTGGGAGAAATCGAATATTTAATGAAAATGTTAACATACCTACGTACCAACTCCAAGTTGACATATTCTTATTTAATTATTTTTTCTTAGAAAATGAAATTTTATAAAAAAAAATCCCAAAGAAAAATGTGAACAGAATGGTCAACATTTAGTCCATTGGAATGTTGTCTCTGTCCGCCAAATTTAGTATAGTTAGATCATCATTTCATGTTACAAAATTTTACTTTGGACAGTGACATTAGAAAAATGCATATATTATTTTGTTCCTTTGCTCTCCTATTGCCATTTGTAAGATTATGCAGGAGTTTTAATTGCTAAGTTTTGAAATTAAGCATGGATGGATGAAAATAATGCCCTTAGAGGCTGCCATTCTAAATTACTGGCCTTCTAAATTAAGTTATTATTAAAATTTAAATATATAAAGAAAACAGAAGCGACTTTTTTTTTTTGAGATAAAACACTTTCTGAAATATAACTTAAATATATAAAGATAAAAAATTTCTAGACTGTTTTAATTGAACTTTATGCTTCTATTCTATTCCTCACACTAGGTTTTATATTTCTTTTGTAAAAATGAATACTTTAAAAGGTTAAGTGTGTATAAATATTACACAATTTTAATAAATGCTAATTGACTAGTAATTTTATTTATTTATGCTAAAGCTACGTACTGTGAATTGATATCAAGTTTATTTTCTCGATGAATAAGCCGTAATAATGAGATGCGAAAAAGGTACATTAAAACACATTTTTTATCATGCACGTTAACAAAGAAATTAAAGTCCAATTTAGTGACACAATTGTTGAATATTGGGTCTAAAGAAAAGGATGTAAACATAAATTAAAAAAAAAAAGGAAGAAGATGAATAGAGGATGTGAATTTTCCGAAGAAAGGGAAACCTTCAATGTATTCGTAGTTGGTGTTAGACTATTAGTCATTAACAGTGCCTTGAAAACACCTCCAAACATAAAACAAATACACTACTCTCTTTCCATAAGAAATTTTTTACAAATAATTATTAATGCTTACTTTGACACTAGAATTTAAAATACAAATAGAGTGTTTGGTTTGATCGTGAAAAATGTCAAAATTATATTTGGCATCGTGAGAATAAAATTATGTTTAAATTCGGACGTGATTCTAAGGTCCTAATTAAAGAAGTAATATTTTACTTATTTTACGGTGAAAAAATTTGTTTGTGCAAGTTAACAAAAATATTTTTATAATTTAATATTATATAATTATTTTAATAATATTTAAATAAATAAAATACTATAATTTATTAAAAATATTATAAAAATATTTTAAATTAATTTTACTGTATAATATCCAAACAAACTTATATATTTTTTAAAAGAAGTTTTTTATCATTAATTTTTTAACATTAATTTATTTTCAATATAAATCAAGAGATAACTCATATCTTTTTTGATAATTACACATTCAAAATTAATTATTATCAACATTATTCAAACAAGATTCATTATGTCAAAATTATTTTTTAGATACAAGTTTTTAAATATAAATCTCTTTACTTAAATTTATTTTCGATATAAAATCAAATTTAAACACATACTAAATTTATTTAGAAATTACATATATTAATAGGCTAACGCGCCCTCTCTATTTTTATACAATTGTTTTTAAAAATAATTTTAATACGACAGGTATTTTTCTTACATATAATAATTTTCAATTTTGATAAAAAAAAAACCCATATATTTGACCGATGCTACAAAATAATCGTATTTGTCCATTTTAGCTTTATTTTAAATATTTGTAAGTGAAAATAATTATTTTAAATATTTGTAAGTGAAAATAATTAAAAATTAATAAGTGATATACTAAAAAAACTTGAAACTAACTTCGTCAACTTCACATCACTTACTTAATCAAATATCTTGACGAGAGTAATATTTAAGGTAAGTTATTGATCATTTATTAATTATTAATTTTATAATAAATATTTTTAAATTTATTAAATATAAATAATAATTAATAAATACTTAAAAGTTACCCTAAATATCAATACAGTTAAAAAAATAAGTATGAAAATAATTCTCCTTTAACAATTTAAAAAAAAATCATGAAGGGATATACACACCTACTCAACAAGGGCGCGTGTGGCCATAAGTTGAACTTGACCCAAACTAGGAGCTTACATTTTCCAAGATTTCGTCATGCACTCGTGGCGGCGCAGCTCTTAAAATTTGTCGTAAAAACTTATCAATTAATTTTATTAAAGCATTTGCCAATCAGTGTATGGTATTTGTTAAAGAATTAAAAATTAAAAATATTAAATATAAAAATAAAATATTTTATATTTTTAAAATTTAAAAATATTTAATAAATTTTATTTGATAAATAAAATTATTTATGAAGAGATATTAAATAATTTTTTAAATAATATTCTTAAGATATTACTTAGTAAAATATTTTTATTAATAATCCTATCAAATAAATTAATAATAAAAGGAAGTCTCATAGGTATTTTTTTTAGGATACTAATAATTTTTTATAATTAATGATTAATATTTGATTTAATTAAAATATAATTATTTTATTTTGTTTTACTATTTATATATTAACAAAATATAATATATAATTGAATATTAACTATTAATTATTAAAAATATTAATACTTTTATAAAAATAAATGATATTAAATAAAATTCCTTAATAATCATACCCTCCTTTTTATTATCAATTAGTTTTATTACTCGTGTGATATACGAGTATGTTATATTAAGTGTATAAACTTTTAAATAATAATGTTATATTTATTGTAATATTTTTTTACATAAGTTTCTTTATAAGATGTAGTTAGAAAATTGTTGAATCACTCTTTTAATTTAATTATATCATTAGAAAATCACAAAACTTATAAAAAATAACCTTAGCATGAAAAAAACATAATTGCTTAGTACTATACATTAAATTTTTTTACCCTGAATAAAATATTCTTTTTAAAATTAGATATTACATCATAATATGTAGCATAATACAAAATTATCACATCAATTTAATATTAGTACACTCTAGACAATAACATAAAATGATTGTTTAGAATAAATACATTTTCATCCATTACGATCACTTCAAGAAAATCATATAGCTCTCGTTACTTGAAATTAGGAACTTTTCATAGCTGAATAATGCTTACTTTAAATTTTCATATTTTTTGCTCATTATTATCATTCACTTCATTAATGAAATCGAGCAGTCATTACAAAATTAAAATAAACAAAAAATCAAATTTATAAAAATAAATTGAAGAACTCAAAATATTAAACTTCACTACATAAAACATTCATATAATAATAAATTAAAATCAAGAACGTAAAAAATAACAAATATTTGAAATTATTATCAAAATGAAAGAGCTCAAAACTTAATATTTATATATTAATAAAATATAATATATAATTAAATATTAATTATTAAAAATATCAATACTTTTATAAAAATAAATAATATTAAAAAATTTTCCTTAATAATAATACCCTTCTTTTTATTATCAATTAGCAGTATTATTTTCCGTTATACGGTCTATTATTTTAGTGTGTGTGCGACTGCGCGTATAGACATAACCATAACGGTTATTCTTTTACCTCTCCCTCTTTCTTCTCTTCCTTCCCACCTTCCCTATATAAATCTCCCAACCAACCTCCACTCCACCATATCCAAAAAACCATCCCAATTCCCAACCCTCTCTCTCTCTCTCCTTCTGACAAATTAGCATACCCTTTCTAGACTCTCTCATTCCCCTCTATCATATGACAACCCACATTGATAACCTCTGGGTCTTGGCCTTGGCTTCCAAGTGCACACAAGAAAACATTGCATGGTCGCTATTGATCATGGCCACACTCTGGTTAACCATGACTTTCTTTTACTGGTCTCACCCTGGTGGTCCTGCCTGGGGCAAGTACTACTGTTATTACTACTACTCCACCTGGAGAAAAAGCAGTAACCTTCCTGCATCATCACCTAGTACTACTTCTGCTTCTGTCTCAGAACACAACAACCCAAACCCAATGATTCCTGGTCCCAAAGGGTTGCCTCTGATTGGAAGCATGAGCCTCATGGTCTCACTCGCCCACCACCGTATTGCAGCTGCCGCAACATCATGCAGGGCCAGGAGACTCATGGCCTTCAGCCTCGGAGATACCAGGGCCATCGTCACGTGCCACCCTGACGTTGCGAAGGAGATTCTCAACAGCTCCGTCTTCGCTGATCGTCCCGTGAAAGAATCCGCTTACAGCCTCATGTTCAACCGTGCCATCGGGTTCGCCCCTTACGGCGTTTACTGGCGAACCCTGAGGAGAATCGCCGCCACCCACCTCTTCTGCCCCAAGCAAATTAAAGCCTCCGAGCTGCAGCGCTCTGAAATCGCCACCCAAATGATTGACGCGTTTAGAAACCGCCACCACAAGCCTTTCTGCGTTCGCCAAGTGCTGAAGAAAGCGTCACTGAATAACATGATGTGGTCGGTGTTTGGGCAACGGTATAGGCTTGACGAGCCAAACAGAGAAATGGAGGAGCTAAGAGGATTAGTGGACCAAGGGTACAACTTGTTGGGTACCCTTAATTGGGGTGACCACCTTCCTTGGCTCGCAGATTTTGACGCCCAGAAAATCCGGTTCACCTGCTCCAAACTTGTCCCCAAGGTGAACCGGTTCGTCAATACAATCATAGCCGACCACAGAACCCACATAACCCAAACCAACCGGGATTTCGTTGATGTCTTGCTCTCTCTCCAAGCACCCGATAAGTTATCTGATTCCGACATGATCGCTGTACTTTGGGTAAGTAAAATCAATTTAACTACAAGTAATAGTATATATTTTTCATGTATATGTATAATAAAAGGGAAGTAAATACTCTTTAGTCTATTATAAATATAAGTGTTATTAATTAAATTTTTTTTAATAATAAATATATTAAAATAATTATTTAATATTAATTTTAACATTAAATTAATTATTTAATGTTATTTTTAACATCAAATTAATTATTTAATGTTATTTTTAATATTAAATTAATTTTTAATATTATTTTAATATTAAATTAATTCCCTTAAAATAATTAATTTAATATAAAAAATTATTAAAAAAAAAACTAACAACACTTATAATTTTAAATAATCAAAATAAGAATTTACGGTAATTGTCGATTTTAATAAAGAGTATTTTGTTTTATTTTTTTAGATAACTTCAACTACTTCCATGGTCCATGTGGATAATAATAAAAGTTATTAACGAAAATATTAAATATTAAAATCTGAAAATGTGGAAGTGGTACTAAAATGTTTTGTGATTTTTGTTATTGTTGTTTTGCAGGAAATGATATTCAGGGGGACCGACACGGTGGCGGTTCTGATCGAGTGGATGATAGCAAGGATGGTGCTTCATCCTGACGTGCAATCGAGGGTGCAAGCGGAGCTGGACGAGGTGGTTGGTGATTCACGCGCCGTCACGGAGGCTGACGTGGCGGCGATGGTGTATCTGCCGGCGGTGGTGAAGGAGGTGCTGAGGCTGCACCCGCCGGGGCCACTCCTCTCGTGGGCCCGTTTGGCTATCACCGATACGACCATAGATGGGTATCACGTGCCCGCAGGGACCACGGCCATGGTTAATATGTGGGCCATCTCAAGGGACCCAGAGGTGTGGATGGACCCACTCCAATTTATGCCCGATAGGTTCCTCGCTGGAGAAGGAAACGCTGAGTTCTCGGTTCTCGGGTCGGATTTGAGGCTTGCCCCGTTCGGGTCGGGTAGGAGGACATGCCCCGGGAAGACGTTGGGTTTGGCTACGGTGAGCTTCTGGGTGGCGTCGCTTTTACACGAGTATGAATGGCTACCGTGTGATGAGAGTGGAGTTGATCTATCAGAGGTGCTGAGGCTCTCTTGCGAAATGGCTAACCCTCTCACTGTTAAAGTGCGCCCTAGGCGTGGGTTAACCTTATCTAAGTTAAGTTGAAACTTTATTTTCATTTAAAGGAGAAAAATGAAAATGAAGCAGGTTAAAAACAAAAGAAAGAAAGAAGAAATAGAGAAAGAGAGGGATAAAAGTTAAGATAAAGCGTGTGGCAGAGGGTTGGTGACAGATATATGGCCCTTGGAGCCACTAGATGATAAATGGATGGATGGATGAAGGAGGAAGATGATGGGGGTTGGCTCTGCCTCTATTATGGGTCTTCAGGTTTTCTCTTTTTCAATTTGACAGTCAAGTCTCAAGTATCTAGTTGTCTTATTATCAAAGATAAAAAAAATATCTGCAGCCGTTATAGTTCATACTGGTGAAATTAATGCAAGTTTTAATTTGCCTAATTACCTCTGTCATTCTTATTTTCTGCTAAAGTTTTGAGAAGGGAAAAAAAAGACATAAGTTAATGAAGCTCATAAACTATGGCATATTATAACATTTTTATCACTAAGTCAAAAAAAAAATCTTACCATTAAAAAGTAAAAAAGTTAGAAATGTTATTCTGGGTTGTGATCGTGTGTTGAAAAAAATTATATTAAAGGTCTAAAATTTCTATTTTATTAGGACGAGATGGATAAAATTTATAAAAATAACTTTAAACAAAGTTTTTTACATATAATTAAATGATTACAATTTCTATTTTTGACACCTTATTTAATATAAACTAGATAGTACATACGTATACTAAATCCAAAAGCCCCTGGTAACTTAAAAAAGAATTTTTGACATCCATGAGCAGGGAATCTTTTGAGTTTTCATCAAATGGTTAAAATTCCATATTTTTTTTTATCTCATTTAGTACAAGCCTATCGTGTATGCATGTAATCTGTTCACTTTGTTCAGCTACGATACATGGAAACAAAACACTGAATAAATCCTTCGATGTCTCTGTTAGCAAATGCGAAAGGGTTTCAAAATGACACTAAATATTCAGTAAGAATTATCAAATTGAGGGAGGCCTCGAAGAAGGTGTCTTTATGCCACCAAAATCAGACATATTTCTACATTTTAAAGGTTGGATAGGAGTTCTGTGGATTCATCTCTCAAATGAAGTGTTTTGTAATGGAATAGAAAAGGGTGTTGGCAGCATCTGGGATTTCATCACCATTGGTGTTAAGTACGGATTGCCATCTGGGTCATGCTTAATTGCTCCTAAACATTGGTTTTTCTGAATCCAGCAAACAAAACACTAAATCTTAAGATCTTGAGCAGTAACTATAGTTCACGTGGCATTAATTTTTTTTGGGATTATTTAATCTCGAAATCAAATTTCAATCAAGTCACTTTATTTACATTTTAGTATACTATTCCCCTTACTTTCTGTATTAAAAAAAAATCATAAGGTTTCAACATAACTATAATCTCTTGTATGTGTAACCATTGTCTTACATAAATGAGTTTTTGTCGGAGCGTAGATTTAATATCTCTTACAAGGACTCGCTGTAACAACCCCACCAAGTATACCGTACTATCAATATTACTTACTGCAACTGGTTTAGTATATTCATTCATACGCTAATATATATATATATATATATATATATATATATATATATATATATATATATATATATTATATGGGGAGGGATCAACTTACACCGGTGTAAGATTTGATCACTCTTACACCATTCAATAACTTTTTATTAAATAACTTTCTTACAAAATCCACCGTTAGATTGAAAGTTTTTATTATATAGATCATTTGTGTCAAATTTTGAAAAAATTGAATATCAATAAGAATATAA
The DNA here is from genome assembly GCA_023212625.1 of Styphnolobium japonicum. Taxonomy (NCBI): domain Eukaryota; kingdom Viridiplantae; phylum Streptophyta; class Magnoliopsida; order Fabales; family Fabaceae; genus Styphnolobium; species Styphnolobium japonicum. The sequence continues at coordinate 1,752,084 of JALBWW010000007.1, read as the reverse complement.
TCAAATAGTTCATATTTTCATATATTTCAGTAGTTTATATTTACGTTAATTTTGATGTATATCAATGAGTCACAAAACAATTTCAGATTAATGTAAAATTTTATAGGTATGATCTACATGATAGAAACTTTCAATCTAACTGTGGATTTTGTAAGAAAATTATTCAATAAAAAGTTATTGAGTGGTGTAAGAGTGATCAAGTCTTACACCGGTGTAAGTTGATCCCTCCTATATATATATATATATATATATATATATATATATATATAGGGCATATCTAATGAGATTAGTGGTTTATTGTGAGAGTGAGAGGAGCAAATCTTGACCATTGGATCATCCATGTATGGTCAAGATTAAAACATAAAGTCATGTGACTTTTTTAAGTGATCATGTGACCTTTAAATAACATCTAATTTTGACCATACATAAATGATCTAATGATCAAGATTTGCTCCTCTCACTCTCATAATAAACCACTCCTCTCACTTGATATGCTCCATATATATATATACATATATATATGGAACATATCTAGTGAGAGGAGTGGTTTATTGTGAGAGTGAGAGGAACAAATCTTGACCATTAGATCATCCATGTATGGTCAAGATTAAAATATAAAGTCATGTGACTTTTTTAAGTAGTCATGTGACCTTTAAGTAACATCTAATCTTGACCATACATGGATGATCTAATGGTCAAGATTTGTTTCTCTCACTCTCACAATAAACCACTCCTTTCACTAGATATGCTATATATATATATATATATATATATATATATATATATATATATATGAATTCCCTGAACAGAACGTCAAATGCTTGATCATATTGCTTCTATATTCAACTGGGGCTGGTCCTTTATCTATTATGCAGGACCAGTCAATTTAACTATATTTTGAATGATATTGGCAATTTGGCACTATGCACAGAGACGGATCTTCTCAGGGAGGGACTGGGGGAGCCACGCCCCTAAATTCTTTTGAAAACTTTACATAAATATTTAAAAAAATTATACATTATTTCTCTAAATATGATTAAAATATTATATAATCTTTCAAAAATTTAAAAAATTATATACGAATACTTAAAAAAATTATATATTACTTTTTTAAATATGATCAAAATATTATATAACCCCCAAAATTTTAGCTCAAGATCCACCTTTGATTATGCAGACACAGACAAAAACCTTGGCCTGATCTGCTCTTCACAAAGTACATGGTTCCCTCGGCTTTCTAGTTTCTAGGTAACTGTGACTCTTACACACAACGACATCTCCATTACTGTGGGTAGGGACAACACTGGTTTTCTAGTTGTCCACCTTCCTCCCATGACGGTCCATACTATAGGCTGGTTTCTTTGTCACAAATTGGACCACAGTTGATCTGTATATAAAATTTTCAAGTGAGAGGTATTGTAGTGACTTCAAGCTATCTCTGTAATTGACAGCAGAGGTACAATCTTACTCAAATTTAGCACATACAGAAGGGAATGTTTTATTTATTACCATACTTCTTATGAATCTTTTTTTCTCATTTTGGACAACATGAAATCAATTTCATGTAAAGTGTTTTTGCCCCCATTTGAATGAAAATGGTTACTATCATGATGGTATGATAGGTAAAAGGGCATATAAATGATGATCTCAAAGGACGTACATCTTCGGCAATTTGTGTACATAGAGCTATAACCATTGGAAGTCAATTCAATTTTGTTGACCAAGGTCTTCAATTATCCTATTCTTGGCAACCTACTTTTTTTCTCTTCCTTCTTTTTGTTGGTTGATTTGTGTAATGCGAGGTAACTTTTTTATTCTCTAAATTTTTCTGTTCTTTGTAAAGGTGACTTTAATTCTAAATCTTTGCAGTAATAATAATAATTATTCAGCTAAACAAACTGCCATCTCTTCTCTTCTTCATGAAAGTAACTTTTTTCTTCACCCATCTGTATAACGAGAGGTAATTTTCTTTACTCTAAACTGTTTTCTTCTTTGTGAATGTGAGATTTGATCCAAAATCCCTGCAAACATAATAAGAAACTTTTTCAATTAAACAAACTGACACATTCGGAACAACTTGAACAGTTCACTATCAACAAGTTAGTTACTAGTAGTCAGCCCTTAAGATAAAAATAAACTAGCACACGTTTATGGTCTTAACTGGGCCCAGCTATGGTGGCCTGCCATGGGTAAGAATCCAAACCCAATAAATTTCATGTTCCTACTTTTTGGGAAACAACATGAATATTGCAATGGACAACTCCAATTCTATGGAGGACATCGATAAAGAAATTGATGTTTTTGTCTTGTCTGGCTTAGGTTTTCTCTCCCGTTTTTTCTTTTCTAATATTAAAAATATGCCCTATTTAGTATTTACTCAGTGCAGTGTACTATGAATCAGGACTGCAATGCATTTTGTTTCTTGGTTGACAAGAAATTCTCTCAGCAAAATTAGCTTAAAGCAAGCTTGATTAAGGACACTTAAAACACGTATCACTGTCATTAACTTTATACATACGATATTGACTTAGGAATACGGATGTATTTGAAATAAAAAAAGGACACTAATGTACTGTTATACAGTTATACTGTCAAACAAGCAAACACTTGACACTAACAAAAATATTTATTTTTATTTGATAAATTGTCACATCAACTTTTGCTTAAACCCTGATTAAGTTTTCGCTACTAGTAGATCAGCAGCCGAAAAATAATACGTTTGGCACTCGTCATCAGTATTTAACAATTAATTATATCTTGTAATAATTTACTACGTAAAAAGTTCTTCTTTCTGGTCCAACTTGTTGGAAATTTCATTTTATGTTTCGCTCTACCTGCACCAGTCTACCCTGCACACTCTTTTCATAACTGGTTTTAAAGAATCTGCCCTCACAAGAATGAACTGCTTTCTTACTTATGTATTCATTTTTAGAACGAAAGTTCATCAAAACCATCTTGCTTTATTCAGAAGGCTGCTTTACTTATCAGCATAAGTAAAATGCATTGAGCTTAAATGAATGCATAAGATCATGTGCCAAACTAATGACGCATATAAGATATCCATCACTAATTGTTTAATTAATCATGCGTAGTCTTGGCTAAACTTGGCTCACTTCAGGGTCTTTAAAATTGAGTAAACGCTGACATCAAACAAAGATTAAACAGCTAGGCCTTACGTGTACCATGCTTACAAGTTGTTTTTCCTATTTGGCTCATGTTATAAAGACGGTTGAAGGAACAGATGGAGCCCATGACAATGATCTAATAGACAATTAGACCTTTTCTCGTAGTGAATTTGACAAAGACTTTCCAACAATTCATTAAGCTAAATACATCAATTAAAAAGATAGCCTTGAGTAAAGCCATAACATGACCCTCTCCCTTAATTAAGGCTTGCCCTATATTTCACTAGACAGAGACACTGACCCGAAAGCACATCCAAGCACAAGGAACAAAGGGGTAACTTCCCTTGTTTGGATAAGGGAACTCAAACTAAGATGGTTTCCAATATTCCATGGACTTCAAGTCCATTTCAATCTGATTACTCATCTGGAAGGATGCTTGGTGCTTGTATATACTAGCTGTTTGATAACTACACTTGTGGTAGTTGTTTTGTTTTAATTTAGTGACAATAAGCTTAAATTATAAATGTCAAAATATAAAAATTTTGTGTCTGTCTGAGGCCACGAGGATCGGATTAATAGTTGTTTTTGTAGGGGTTTTGAGGCCGTGGACCACTTATTGATGGGATGGTGACATTGAAATATTACAATTTATATATTTCATTTGGATTAACTACCAGAAGTCCTTTGGGTGGTTAGCGAAGCACATACAAGTAGAACCAAGTCTATTATGATCACAAAGAAAGTGAAATACGTATCAAGTAGAGGAACAAAGTTTTCTTTTCAATTTAACAATAAAATTATATACACTAATGATTGCCTGATAAAACTTGGCATTCTGGGGGTTCTCCAATAATGCAGGGTTTCATTCATGCACTATCAGTTGTATATTTAATGGGGCTTACTTGTATGGGACTGAAATTGTGTTAGAAACAGTGCATGAGAAAAAGAACAAGAGGATATGTCCTCGCCTAATCAGAAAGATTAATTATGGACAAAATGGACCGTACAAATAATGTTCCCTTACTGTACAAACAACTGTCCCATGCCAATTTCCCTACTTTCCTATGTGTCTGTTTGGTGAAATTGACTATTCGCGGCATCTAATCTGATTAGGCCTCCAACCAATTAATGTGGCATATCCCCCAAATCTCGCAGTTTGAGACACAATTAATGAAGAAAAATTAACCCAGTAAGTTCTTGGTAATGCCATTTTCTGCAATAATTTGTGTCTGATTGGTCCAAGAAGGTCTGTTTTAGCCAGAAGTTGTTTTTCCACACGCAAGAGGAACTTAGCACAACCCTACCATGAAGAGAGACTATATTGTCTTTTCCATCTTTAGGATTAAATAGATCAGGAGAATTATTGGTATTTACTAATCACTGAAAATGGGTGTGCCATTGAACTTTCCAAAGTAGTTCCATTATTCTAGACATAGCCTAAAATCATGCACATGCTGCAATACAAAAGTCTAAGGTTACTAGTCTCAGTAAGTTTGACATCTTAAGAAACAAGCAAGAATTAGAGCAAGTAAATCTAATTGTGGGATATATTCTCTGCCAGCATCCTATTGAAATTTTGAAATACTCCTACAGAAGTTAATAAAAGAGTTGCTCATTAAATGACTTGATTAGAATTATTGGTATTCGGTAATCATAGCAAAAAGGTGTGCCTTTGAATTTTCCATATAACCTTAATTCTGAACATAGCACCCGGAAACCGGACTGCTATACACACGTCTCAGAAGGAAAGTATTCCAGGAACCAAACAAGATTATATTACAAGTAAATCTAATTGTGTTAAATATCCTCAGCGGGCACCCTATTGAAATACTCTTAACTGAATTGAAGTTACTAAAACAGTTTCATTTCATATAATAACTTCTAATCAGCAGAATGGGCATTCACTAATCACATAAGTGTGCCTTTGAAGTTTCCAAATAACCTTAATTATTCTGAACATAGCAGAAACCGTACAGCAAGACAAAGGTTTCCAGTCCCAGGTTACTAGTCACAGTAAGTGTGACATCCCACTAAACAAACAATTTAACAAGTAAATCTAATAGTGTTATATATTGAAAAATTCTAACTAAGGTTACTAGAAGAGTTGCACATTAAATGACTTCTAATTAACATCATAGCTTGTTGAGGCAAATTAGTATTTGACTTGATAGATCCTGCTTTTCTATTACGTTTAGGGTTGTCTTTGCTTTTCTTTCGGTCTCTTTTCTTTTGGATTGTATCGTTTTCTTTGTCCTTGTGTATTGCACAAAAGTCTAGTGACTAATTGAAAAGTAATTATAGTTTAGAGAAACCACTATCCATGAACTTCTCGCAAACAATGAACATTATTGATAAGAACGCTAATGTATATGATCAAACATTTGGTTGAGATTCATTTGTGATATATTTATTGCTTTAAATGGTATGAGATATTTGTCACCTTCCACATTTTCCAATCAGTGTCTTACAACTTAGAGCATGAATTAAAAATTAATCAATAAAAGTTACTTGAACACGGTAAGGATAGAACGAAGACAGAGCAATTGAAAGGTCTAAATTTGTTTCCATCATTAAAAATAATAATTATAAAAACAGAATTTGGCCTAGCCTTTTTCTTTGTAGGAATCAAATATGTTGTCTCATTCTTTTTCGTAAAGGTTTTTCCATTACGGTGCAGACATGAAAAAAATCTTACCAGAAGCCTATAAAATAGGAATGACAGTGAAATGAGTAGAAGCATGATTCTTTTAACATGTTTGGGTTAGCTTTTAGAAGCTCCCAAACCATGGTTTGAGTAAAAGATTGTCTCTTGATGCTTTTACTTAAATTATGATTTTGAGGTTCCAAAAACTAAATCAAACATACACTTAATCTTATTCCTATCACATTCCCCAAAAAAAAACCCCACGCCATATTCATCCCATATCTTGTTTATCATTTTTATGTGGAAAAAAAAAATGTATGTGTCTTTAAACTTCAAAAGTAAAAGAAAATTAATGACAAAAAACAAAAAAATATGAGGTTGTATTATAATGTACAGAGACCTACAATTATTTCAAGTGTAAGTTGAAATAATAACGTGAACTCAAATGTTCAATTAATACATAACAAGCTGGACAAATTCATTGGTGGGTTGAGAGTTGTAACTGTTTATCAATTCATGTATTTGGGCCAAACAAAGAACAAACAAGATTTTCCATCTGCCTATTGCCCTCTAGCTCACAAAGGAAGAGGGGTCCAACCATGTCTACACCTAAATGACACATTTTGTCATGGATATGCCTCGAGTGGGGGACCAAATCTCAAGCTTTTTCTTTATTTTTTTGTTGGTAAGACCAAATCTTAAGCTTTGACATATTGAACTCTTGCATCTAAAGCTCTACTGTCAGTTTTGAGAGAACAATAATGGGTCTACAAGGGACTCAACGTCAGGTAATTATCAAATGGGGAAAATGTTTTCTTTCAGAAACTGGAGGTAATAATCAGAGTCCTAACTTAAAAAACGCCTAACTTGGAAATGAATGGAGAGTAAAACACATCTCTTTCTGCAAGTGTGGTTTTACTAGGAGAATTTGAGAAAGAACTCTTTCTGATTTTCAGGTGCCATAGCCATTCATTCTAGGGAGGAAGGGCTTGTTTGGCCACTGGCTTCTTGCAAGGTGAAACCCATTGTTTCTAATTTGCTTAAGCTTGCTTGGAACTGTTACATTTATAGTACCTGGCGTGAGAGATACCAATGTATTCATCAAGGTAATTTCTCCAGCGAAGATTATGTTCATAGTAGAATTAAGGATACCGTTAGAGGGAAGATTATTAGCAGTAAAAAAACTCTAACGACAGATAAGGAATGTTTGTACAGCTTGGTGGATAGATGCTAGTAGCAATTGACTTATTACTGGTTGTATTTGTTTTAATAAAAATTACTGATTCATAAAAAATAATAAATAAATAAATACCTACACCAGCATACCTCAAGAAAGGGAAGCTAAAACTTCTTATGGGAACATTGATTGTTGTTGAATATCTAAACACAACGATCTCAAGATGTTAATCCAATACACAGAAACCCTAGTCCAATAACAATAATAAATTCACAGCACAGGCTTAGAACCTCAGCTTATCAAGCAAATAACTGAAACAAGAAAGATGTTTCTAGGTGTTTATGACTATGGTTAGCTGAACGATCCAACCTTTTTATCAAAAACTTATTTAGCCATGCCTACAGAATTAAACATGGCAGACATCAGATAACAGCAAATCTGTAGATTAGTCACTAGGTTTAATAAAATCCATTTCAAAAGATTCACATATAAGATATTAAATTGAGTCTAAATGAACAGCTAGCATGACTAGCAAGAGGCCTAGTACAAAGTACATCAAGAACCCTGCATGATATTGAGATAGCGTAATGAATTTAAATGATACCAAAATAGATAAATAAATAAATAACACTGACTCAAGTCTATTACCACCATGATACTGCGTTGATATAGATTATGAATAATAGATCTACCAAAACTTCGGCCCTAGCTCAAATTTAAGTTTCATGATTCGTTGGACTTGCTTCTTTTGCCGTAGTACTGCAGAGCAAATGCAAGGCCCAATATCAGCAATGGGACCAGGAACTGCAAGGCCTTTACAACAAATCCAGAAGATTGATTGCCAAAGGCAGGTGCTTGTGTAGGGGGTGCTGGACCGCTGTTAACTTTTGCTGGAAGAGTGGAGGTGTCAACCTCCCCAACAAAGTATTCTTTCATCATCTCTATTGCCGATTCACTGTGGCCCACATCTTCAAAATCAATGGTGGCATCCTTCTCTGTATAAACACCAGAAGATTCTTAGTTCACTCTTTTCTACGTTTCTCCATTATTTAATTTTTCTCTTTCCTTCTTCTCAGTGACCAGGCCAGAGGAGATAGTTATTTACTTGCAGATTAATGACACGAACCAACCAACAAGGAGAAACTAATTACCTGCAGCTGACAGCAAAGCTTCATCACCTCCTGGATGATCATCCAAAAATGGGGTGACATCATATACCTGCTACAATGAATGCATGTAAGATATACTATTTTGATGTATATACTAGTCATAAAAGTACAAATCTAACGGAAAGTTTACTTAATTTAAGATACCAATTGCAAAGGGGAAACACAAATGATATAGAAAGAAATTAGAGGCATTGGGAACTGTTAAGTGGTAAATTCAGTTTGAGGCTTTAAGCATATATTTGACATCTAGAAACAAAAGTAAGAATAAGCATCTCATTCTATCTTATAAGTTTCTTTCTTCTAGCCCTTTTCTTCAGTGCCAAATAGAATTAATCCTATTGTCAGATAGTGAGTTTAAACAGAAATAATAATAAAATCAACGTAACCATTTGATTGTGCAGTCAATTCACAGTCAGATATTTCTTTCTCTAATGCTGTTTATGGAAGCATCTAACAACTTTGTAAGCCCAATAGCATTAGCAGTCCCTAAAGTTTCCTAAACTAACCATTGATGAATTCATATTTCTCTCCAGGATTAAAGATGGTCTAGATAATGAACATTCAAACAATGATACAGCTTCCATTCACATGAATGATTCAGATTTATGATGTTACCAATGAGCAAAACTTTTCTTTTGCTGATAACTGGGAAGGGAAGAACCAGTATCATCCTGAATAGTTGCAGGTGGTGGTGTGGCAGATCCTTCAATATGATCTAAGACATTGTAGGCTTTAAGGACAGGAATGAGCATGGATTTCCAGAGAAGATAGTCATTAAAATCAAGAGTTTCAGCAACTTAGTTTTTCGATGTTAGAACAGCAAGAGAAGGGTATTGAGTAGTGGTGGAGGTATTTTGAGATGATTGAGATTTTGAGTGCTTGAAGAGGGTGCAGTGGTGAATAGTGAATGGTGATGGATGAAGAGGAGGTTATGGATGGAGCCATCAATACTTCAAGGAACGTTGGACTATCTGATAATGACCATTCATTACTGATTAACTCATTATATACGGCAGTCCCCAGAATAAAGTTAAAAAATAAAACAACCTTGAACCAAAATGATTATATGACAAATCACAACTAAATCATATTTTTCAAATATTTCATTATCTTCTATCACAGAAGTGGGTGGGTAAGTCTGTGATGAATATGAAGACTATTCAGATTTTGACTCCTTTGCTTCAGTAGATGAGGCTTGTTGTTTGATAAATGATGGACGGAATTTGAACAACAGAATTCTCTAACCAGAGATACTGAGGATGTTGGTACTTTAAAGGGCATGTGGGAGATTCTTATACAAGAAGACAATGGGGATTGTGGATTTTAGCATAGGTCTTCAGGATACTGGACAGGACATGATTAATCTATCAAGAGCTGCTTGCTTAGAATGTTGAGTTTACAGATGGGATTCTCCCATGTCCATATGCTGTGCTTTTTTTAAAAATAAATCAAGGTGGTCAATGTGAGAACAAGGATCTTTGTGATCCCCTACCAACTCCATTCCAAAATTTCTATACTGCTAAGGTGGTTAGTGATCTTGATGGGCACAAGTTAGAGGAAAATGGCTTAGCCACTACTCGCTCAGGTAATGAGAGGGCTAGAAGCACTGATATTTAAAAATGTCTGCCGTAGCCGTGTCTGATAGGTACTCGTATTGAATACCCCTCCGGATATTCCTCATACACTACCAGATACTGTTAGCCTATATCTTATAATTTTTATTTTTGAATTTTGAATTTTTGTGCCAAAATGGGTGAGATATCATAAGAATTTGATAAATGCTAAAATTCTATTGTGTCTATAATGACTAATGTTAAAAATAAAAATTATTTTCTCCACTTTTCTCCCATAGTCATGAAATGGCCCAACAATTATTTTTTATTTATGATGTACTATGATGGTTTTATATTTTTTTGATGATTTATAATATGATATATGTATATATATATTATGTTGTATCCTGCTGTACTCGTATCTTAATTTTTTAAGAAATGACGTATCTCCATGTCATACTTGTTAGGAAACATGGTAGAGTCCATGAAAAAGAGAAAAATGAAAAAGAAATATATTGATATAATGTGGAAAGGATGAATTACAAAAAATATAATGAGGCTTATATAGTCAATGAGAACAACTAACCTCCTAACTAATGGGGCTCTTGAAGAAATCAGCAATTGTCTTTCGATGAGTCCAACCAATGGAAAAAAAAGCATCGTGGTGAATGAATTTCCACCAAGAAACCAATCGCACAAACTCCAGGTACTGTTTTAGAAATTTTCCGAGAAAGTGATGGAAAAATTCCAAGCTACACTGAAATGAAGAGAATTTCTTGGCGAATCATGTTAGGAAAAAAAAAGAAAAAAAGAAAATGAGTTTCTCAGCAGCGGAAATAATTTAGCTCTGATACCATGTTAGGAAACATGGTAGAGTCCATGAAAAAGAGAAAAATGAAAAAGAAATATATTGATATAATGTGGAAAGGATGAATTACAAAAAATATAATGAGGCTTATATAGTCAATGAGAACAACTAACCTCCTAACTAATGTAACTAATCTATATCTCTAATAATACTAGTGTTGTATCTGATACCTATACCTATATCCATGCATCATAAGGGCCAGGCAAGAGTCACATCCATGATTCAATCAATGACGGTTAATGTGGTCCATCCCAATGGTGTGAAGGTGACTGTGGTGGAATCTCCAAATTCTTCTTGACAGAAAAAACATTGGAAGAAAGAATTGCAGAGACTAGCAACAATGGTGAATTATGGAGGATAGAAAGGTAGGCGGCTCTGAATAAGCTGTGCTCGAGAAGTTTTCAAGCTGGAAGGTTAGAGGTCTAGAGAACCTGGGGAAGCAGGGAATCTTTTGCTTAGCTTCTTTTGGTGGAATTGTGGCTCGAAGAATTTCTTTTCTCTTTCATTGTTTTCCCTTTTTTGAGGATATCTTTTCCTCTCTCTCTCTCTCTCTCTCTCTCTTCGATAATGTAAGTCTACAGGCCACATAAATATGCAGCAGCCAACAAGGAACATTGGATGATAACTTTCAACACTATAGACAGACAACTCGCTCTAACAACCAGGATTGGGTTTGATTTCAACTAAAATCTTCTTTTGGATAGGAAATGACATATTAGTTTGCTAAGCATGTCAACTCAACCAGTGTTATGACGATGTGTAACGAGCACTTGTAAAAGAAAAAAATAACTCCTGTAATTTTCCATTTATTTAAAGGGAGAATCCTATTCCTCAATGAATAATTTCTCACATCAATGCCACTTATGATTGTGTTTAGCCACCTCAGATTAGCACACATCAGATTCATCTCAGAAACTGAAACAGATCACCTAAGGAAAACAGATGAACAAGTAATTGATGATAGAAACTGAAGTTAAGACCACAAAACTGACCTTTCCATTGGCTATAATCCAGCAATCCTTCTTACGATTGTGCTTAGCCACCTCCTCAAAAGTAAAAGTTTTGGAATTTGAACCCATTGCTGCCTCTTCCACTGCTCACACAAAGCCAACCACACCCACTCCCACATTATTCAGAAAATACAACACACAAGAGAGTTAAGAAAGTTCAATAATGAAAACCCAGAAAATTTTCAGATTACTAAGGAAAAGAAGAAGAAGAAGAAGAGTAAAAGCACACCAATTGATGAGAAAAGCTGATGAAGAAAATATCTTACATGGTGATGACAGAAAGGGTCGGCTTTCAGACAGCACTTTCTCAGAGATGTTGTTTTTCCCCCCAACAAACTTCGTATTTAACTATTTATAGAGCGAATCTAAAACTACGTTACTCAGAGCGAGACATCGTTTTTAACGCTGGCATTGAACTATAATAAGTTTTTTCTTTTTTGTTTTGTCTCTACCTACCAATAGAAAAATGCTTGAATGAGGAAAATTGATTTAAAAAAAAGGAGTTATTATATACTCTTATGCGTTTATTATTCGTTATTAACTATTTATTAAATATTAATTTTACGATAAATATTTAAAATTTCATTTAATATAAATATTAATTAATGAATACTTAATAATTTATATTAAATATTGATAAAAAAAAAGAAAAAAGTACTAAAATAATTCAAAAAAAAAATACTTTTATTGATAAACTAATAGCTCACCTAAAATCGTTCCTTTTTAAAAAAGTTTTTATTTGAATGCCTATTTTGTTTGCTCATCAATGGAATTCATTTACAAACATTTAAACATTTTATTTGTTTCGTGATTCCATATTGAATCCCAATGGTTAGGCATTCTAAATTTTATTATTAATTATAAGTTTTTACTACTTTTTTCTATGCATTTTTTTTTGTAATTCAGAATTTAAAACTATTATTCAAAGTTCAAACCCATGCGCTCCACGCACGTTTCTAAAAATAATAATAATATATAAATTTGGATCCATTTTGTGGCTTGTCATCTTGCAATTGATTTCTACACTGCCCAAACCTTTTTCTTTTAAATTTTGAGTGCATTTATCATTTTCCCTTGGTCTATAGTCTAAACTACTTTTTCTTCAAAGATGTTAGATCTATTTCTATCTGTGATGGATCTGAAGCTTTCATTCTCCTATAATTAAATTTGACCTCCCTTGGAATGAAGATTTAGCTTTTAGTTTTCCTATCCTTTATGGATCTTTTCGTTGTTTATCTATCTTTCTTTGATGACTTCGTTTCTTAATGGTAGTAGTACTTTTAGTTGAAGCATTTTTAGTGCTGTTCTTCTATGTTTTGTCATCAATTATCACTTAACTTGGAGCGCTTCGTTAATACCTACTTTTAAATTTAACGAAAATTTTGTAATCATTATTGTAATTTTCAATCTATATTCTCCACTTTTAAAATGTAAGCATCACCGAGGGTGCTAGTGATTGAATGTTCAACTTTCTTTGTTCCCCCCCCCCCCCCCAAAAAAAATTGTAGACTTGTTAAACATAAAGATCTTGAGGGTTTGTCTATCTTAAGTTTTTCAATGATTCTTATCGTTTGCAAATTAATAAAAGAAATAAATATATTGATATTTTCAGTGTTTGTAAAAATATTTGATTACTATTATAGTTGAGAAGCTATCAGTTTTGAGTCTTTTGACAGATAGCCCATGATTCAAAGGGACAGAGGCAGGAAGTTTTAGACACTAATGAGCAGAGCCCATGATCCGATTGAAAGTTATCAGTTTTCCCGTTTATTGCTCCACCAAAATCTTGCTACTTGAGAGCACATTTTAAATTCAGAGGAAACCTTATAAATTAGCATTGTATAAGATTGGATGGCTTGCATCACAGCCTTTATCAACATCTCCTTCCCAGTTTCGATTAGGCGATTTTCTTTCCACCTTTCCATTATGCTTAGCTTTCTTTCCTTTATTTAGGCTAGAGTTTGGTCCCTTGATCTTTCCCACTTAGGTGGAAGCCTTAAATACTTTCATAGAGTGTCCCAACATGCCATTGTCAAGATGGGAGATTCTTGTCGAGATAGCAAAGATGTTGATTGCTTAATATCTCTCTTTTGAACTGCTTACTTGTTGTAAGCTTACGTGACTAGATGTCCATGGATAACTTATTGGGCCTTGGCTGGGGTTAACCTTTGAGTCAACAATATGGTTAAGTCCAATGTTAAGTAATGGCTTAAACAATTTTAGGGCCTATTCTGTCCTTGATCAGCGAAGTCCAAAACCCCAACCCATCACTTTATTTACATGAAGTTCGCCTTTTCACTATTAGTATTAGCATTGTAAATTCAATCATCAATTCATGCAAGGGAAAAGATTATGTCCACATTTTCGAACAAATTACAATGAGATCGGTATTATCTAATAGTCTGTATTGAAGTATGTAAAGAGTTAAGTGTAAATTTATGTAAGTATTACTATTTTTTATGTAATTTGTAGCAGTGCAACTGGCTTCCTTCCTCTTCTTAAAACATATTTTGATTATTTTCCCACTGACACTAATTTTAAAGAGAAACGATACAAGTATGGACAAGAATTTCATAAAACTCCCACAAAAAGTTAAATGCGTGTTTGAAATTTTTTGAACTAGGTGTAAGGCAAAGAAATTTAGGAGAAAAAGACATTTTAATGTAACTTTTAAGAGAAAAATATTTTATTTTAGTTTGTGAAATAAATTAATTAAATATTAAATTAATTTAACTAATAATTTATTTACATTTAATCACATATTAAATATTAAAATAAAAATAAAAATAAATTATTAATTAATTATATATAAATTATTAACTTGTGAGAATTTTGTGAGATTATTGTCTTTCAATCGATCTTTTCTCGTGCCTTAATTGTGGTTTGGTCTAAAATATACATTGAAAGTGAGTGATGAGACACCTCGATGAATTAAATAACTGATGAGACATGGAAAAAGGAAAAACAACATTTCATAAAGGGAAATTACTAGTATTTTGTAGAATGATCGATTAGGGTCGTTCTACAGACTTGAGCACGGGATTCTATTGGGGAATGAATTAGATTTTGTAAAAGGTTATAATTTGTTTTTCTGCATTAGATCATTATTTTTAAATTTTTATTGGTAACGAAAAAGTCACTATTAAATATTTGTGACTTTTTTTTTTTTCAAAATGTATTGTTTTTAAATACACAACCTGCTAAACACGGAAGCTAACTCCTATTCATTATCATTTTTATTTGTTGAAAAACTTTCGACGTATATACCCAGTGTAATGTACTAAAATTATAAAAATATGACATGTAAAATTGCAGAGTCAAAATATTTAAGTTAAAAGATAACTAATACTTTTTTTATATATTTAATTAATTTTTTAGTCCCTACATTTTTAGTTTATATTCATTTTTAGAATTTAACTAAAATTTATTAAAATTTAAAAGTTGTTGTTAAATAAGACAAAGTGATAAATATTTAGCAAATCATAAAAATATTAATACTTAAAAAATTCTGATTACCTTAAAAATTTGGATACTTATATATATATATATATATATATATGTATGTGGAGATCCACTTACACTAAGTGTAAGTCTTGACACACTTACACCACTTAATATTTTTTTATAAAATATAAATTTAGTCAATCCAACCGTTGAATTGAAATTTCTTATAAAATAAATCAACTCCATAAAATTTCTTACAATTAAAAATTTATTGATACTTCATCGTATTACTTTATTTTAATGTATAATATGATTTTAAAACGTAAGTAAATTGTTTACTATTAGATTAGATAACTATATATGTCCGATTTATTTAAAATTTATTATGCATAATCATTAAAATAATAACATATTATTTAATAATTTGATTGGTTAAATTTATATTTTAAAAAATATTTAATGGTGTAAATGTGTTAAAATTTACACTATATATATATATATTAAAAGCCAATGATTACCAAAATAATGCATAGAAACGTGCCAAAAGAGAATCAACCACAGCAACCGATATTTGGGACATCCACTCCTTAAGTCAAACTAAAGCCAACACAAACGAAGGGATACCACGAAACAGAATCACATGGTTCAATGCATTGTTCATAAAATACACGAAGAAAACCTAAGTATTCAATCTTACATATCATAAACAAAAATACATTTTCAGATAAACAGGGATACTCCCATAGCCCAATCATTAGCTAGTACCTGCAATAAGAGCTAGAGACATCAATCCAAATCCAAAAAATTCACTGTTATAATCAATAATAGATGGGGAAATAATTCGGGCACAATTTTTTTCTCTCACTATTTTTTTTATCAATGAGATCCACATATATGATGAATCTTTTATGGAAAAATTAAATAAATATTTATTTAAAAATTAGAATAATGTAAAATTTTTAAAATAAGAATATCTTTTGTTACACATCCATGAATTTGCACACTAATCATTGCCAAATCGTACATATCTTTATAGTTAGAATATATGCAATGTAAATTCCTTTATTCTCTAAAGGCTTCTACATCACTTTTCTATCGTGGTATCCTGTCATAAACTTTTTCGAGATGAATAAACATAATATGCATGTATTTTTGTTTCTTTTTGTATCTTTCCATATCAAATCCTGTAATAGCTATATATATAGCCTTCAAGATTGAGCTTCAAGATTGAGCTCATTGGTATAAAACCAAATTAATTCTCTAATATACAAGTTATTTGTCTTAATCTACTATTAATTGCTCTTTCTTACTATTTTTTAGGTGACTCATGAGCTTGATTCCTCAATAATTTGTATGTCTCCTTTTTTCTTGTAAACATTCAATTGAACACTCTAGCTCTTTCCATCACCATGATTTTTTACTTGGCAAACCTTTTTGACTCGTCAACTACTTGCACTACCCCCGAATTCTCCTCACCATCTCTTCTCAAATGAGGTTGGCACTCTCTTATGTCTCCAAAATCCTCTTCTAACAGATTTCTCTTAAGTACAAACGATTTCCCCTTCTTTATCTACCACCACTTAATCCTTGGATTTATAACTTGATGATTTATCTTCTTCCTCCTTTTATATCCACATCCAGGACTAAAATTATACTGGATGATCAAGCTCTCTCGGGATATTTTACAATGCTTGCAAAGCTTTCCATCAGTTTTTGGTACTAAAAAGAAATCTATTTATGAACTCAAAACTCTAATTTTATAAGTGATAAGATTCCCATCCCGCTTCTTAAGTATTTGCTATCTTTCATTCATATGAAACGTAAAACTAAGAATAAAATTTCTCCCAACATCCATTTACATTATATATTAACCAAAAAAATTGGGGGGGGGGGGGAGTAACATGGATTACCAATCAAATTAATTCACAAGACTACACAATCACAATTCTTTCGAAATTGTCAAATACTATTTGAATAAGCTAACTTTCATATCCATTGATAAGAAAAAAGTCAATAAACTAGAATACACAAATAGATAAAGTGAAGGGCATTTGTCCCCACATTTCCCTTAGATTGGTAGGCAATAAGGCTCAGAAGGAGAGTTGTACAATATGATGCTAAAACAACCGTTCGACCATCATCATTTTATAAAGATTGATTAGAATGTGTCATTTTGACCTTTTTGCTTGGATTTTCAGAGTCATTTTGTGGGAGGGACCCATAGATAATAAATGATTACTATCACATGGAAAATGACATTTGAGAAACAGGCTTATCAACCCTGCATCTATCTTGCCTGAACATGCATGCATACCACTATAGTAGTAGGTGAAAATATACCAAGCTGTAGCTTGATGAATCGCAATTAAAGATCTCGTGGTTTAAGAAAAGAGAGTAGCCTTTTATATGGTTTCCGAAGTCCTAGCTCCTAGCTAGCAAATAACTTTAATAAAGGAAATAAACAGAGAAAATTCATGCAAGAGCACATTTTTTTTTATTTGCCAAGGGTTCTCAAAAAGAGTAAGAATGTTCACACAATCATTAATTAGGTTACAAAAGCAAGCGATCATTGCCTATAAAAAACGTCGTTGATTTGTTAAACAGTCAGTCATCTAACGACCTTTGCAGGGAGTTGTCTTCTTTCCCCCCTAATTAATTAACTAATGAATGTGTGAGTAGCATCACTCTCCCAAAAACCTGTGATTAAGTCACATTAAGGCCAAAAAGTTAAAAAGATGAAGCGGCGTTTATTTCTGAATGTAAAGTAAAAGAGTGCGCTAAATTAACTCTATTTTTTTTTTACTACTAATAGGTCAAAATTGTGAGAAATCCTAGGTGGAAACTTTCAAGAATTAGACCCCGTTCATTGTGCTTTTGTGTATCAAAATATGAAGAGAAAAATTGAGTGGAGAGACTTGCTGGATTGATTAGATCAAAACCCTGTAGATACCCACAACTTTATCAAGACAACAAAACGTATCTGTTTGTCAGGTATTGAGAAAACAAAGAGGAAAAACCATATTATTCAAGCCACTACGTAATTTAGGAGATGGAAACACTTCTACCAGCCACAATCTGTGGTTTGACATAAACCTTCCACTGCCAGTAAATGAAAATATAAAATGGGCAATGCATGAAAAGAGAATTTGAAGCTGTCATACCTTAAATTGGAAGAAAAGAAGTTGAGTCGTTGGCTTCATGCTTGTGATTATCAATGATTCCTGCTGCACTGACTTTCTGGCCTTCTGGTTTTTGATTCTTAACATCAAGCTCCGGATGGATTTTCCTCTTTAACATCTTCTTCATCAGCTACAACATTACAAATTAGTTAATCAAATAAATTCAAGCAAATCCACAATTAGTGGCTTAATTTAGATTGAACTCTTAAACTATATATGTTCCTAGCTAGAAACAAAAAGTCCTTACTGCCAAGGACAACAAAATTTTGACTTGATCAAGCTTGTTCAAATTCATTAGGGTGTTTTCTATATATTCATTAAGCGAGTGAGGCACGACTTACTTTTTTGATATCTTTCATTGGATGCGGATTTTCCTTAACACGGGGAATGAGCTTCTTGGCAAAAGACAGTCCATGTTTTGCTTTATGGCTTGGTTTTTCACTTGACTCAAGCAAGACTTTGGCAGGGTTCAGTTTTATCTTAACATCAGAATCAGCCAAGAAGAGTTCAGCTAATGTGATCCTTTCCCCTTTCTTCTTCTTTTGATCAGTCTCCGCATCGTTTGATTCCATGGCTTCATGAGAAATCACAGGTGGAGTCAGAACGACTTCGTTGAAGGTCATAACCACTTCCTCTTTGCTATCATTGGCATCATGGTTTGCACTAACAACATCCTCAAAGTTGTGCTCAAATGTGGTGTGCATCAATGGATTCAGTTCCTCATGTTCAGCATTATAGCTGTCTTCATCGTCGTCATCATCCAGGATATGCTCTCCCTCACCTTCATCTTGTTCATCTTCAGTTTCCAAAGCAAAGTATTCTTTGTGTTGGTTGAAGGACTTCAAGGGATCATAGCCAAGAGTACCAATGGTTAGAATGCCATCTTTCCAACCACCAAGCAAATCAGCAAGGGCAACTTGTTTCAGTAAAGCTTGACTATCCGCATTGTTTATTGTAGGTTCAGTCTTTTTCATGTTTGAAGCAAACCCATCTGAGTAAAAAACAAAAGATTCATTAAAAAGAAGGATGAAACTCTTGAAAGGAAAGAAAAATAATTAACAACCGTCACGAAAATTGGTTTATAGGCTTCACATTTGGAGCCCGTAAAGCTAAAAGGAAGTCATTTAAGTTGCAGACAAGAGGAGTTTGAAGTTATAGAAGTCAAACCCTTCAGAGTGTTATGATGAAACCTCTTGTGCACCCAGTTGAATATCTGTGACAAACAATTGATGAAGATGACAGGAATTCTTATAAGAACACTATATATGACCTCCAGAAAAAGGCGTAAGGAAAAGTAGAAAATATTGAATATGCATGAGAAACAAAATGGTTATGTGCATGGTTTCAATCACCTTCATTGTTTATCTTCTCAGCAAGTTGGCCAGAGAACCGGGCTGTGCAGGCTAATGAAATGGAGAGTGTGAGGGAGTGGGGGGTCAACATAATGAGGAACAGGAATAATAAAACCCACACACACAATAGGGACCGACATGGGTGGTTGAATTAGCCTGTACCACGTGGCACCATTGAGTGGGCCTATAGTTCAGCCATGTTTGTGTGTTCATAGCATGTTTGACGAGCCACCATGTTGGGCCTCTCTGTCATGATCGATGTGCCGAAATTCTCGAAATGATGTACCACTGCTTAGTCCCCTCAGCACTGCTTGATTGGAAATTTTCAATTAAACAAATGTTGAGCCGCTGAATGTCCCTGATGAGTTTATCGATATTGCCTCTTAAGAGTCCATTTGACCCAATATATATATATATATATATACAATTGTCAATTGGTCATTTTAACAAGCAATTGGGGTGCAATCCTAACAACCGGTTGGCATCGATCCAGTTCCTCTCTAATCTATGTTACCTTTATGTACTTTTGCATGAAATGATCAGTTGAGTACAGCTAATGGGTCACTAAATGAGAAAAGAGAAACATGCATGTTGGGTATGTGTCAAATATTTCTACAAGTGAAAAGTATAGAATTACTCTTCGATAAGATCACAAATAAGTTCTTGTCTGAGCACTCTTCTCGTCATAGTGAGCATACTCACTAATTCATGTGTGACCTGAAATTCTTAAGTAGAGACTGAGTATATAAGACAGATGAACTAAATTATCTAAATTTATTCTGCTTAGTGGGACTCAATAAATTTTATGTACAGTTTATTGGACAATATACAGATAGACCATTGAGTTCGCCTAGTTAGACAGATCGAGTCTACCTAAAAAGGACTTGAGACGTCACATGGATTTGCGCGAAGTGATGTATGGTTTAAGAACCTTAATTTTGTATAAATACTCATGTAAGAACTACAGCTCCAGTTTATATCAATTTCGCACCTTAAATTCTTTGATATTGTTAGAAAGTGATGGTATAGTATAAATAAATTCATAT
Organism: Styphnolobium japonicum; assembly: GCA_023212625.1. Classification (NCBI taxonomy): domain Eukaryota; kingdom Viridiplantae; phylum Streptophyta; class Magnoliopsida; order Fabales; family Fabaceae; genus Styphnolobium; species Styphnolobium japonicum. Next base: position 1,731,517 of record JALBWW010000007.1, on the reverse strand, counting down.
AAGCTGTTAGTTGTTCTTTTTTAATTTATTAATCAAATAAAAAATGCATCATTTCTTTAAACAGTTAGGATAGGTATATTTATTTCTAAATAATGACATTATTTTATTTTTCAAAAATTAAAAACAAAAATATGCTATTAAAAACTTATATGTTTGTATAAAAATTTAAAAATATGATTAAATATTCTTCTATATATTTTATAAAAAATAATTTACGAATTTATGATACTATTACTAATTGTATGTGCATGCCCACACCCACACCCTCACAGAGAAAGAAAGAGAAAATTCATATATTCATCTGTCTAATTTATCTCGTTATTTTTCATTTTAACCGTAATTTTCTTTTCAAAAGTTTATAACACATTAATGTTTTCATGTTATATTGTATGATTTTTCATGTCCATGTTTATTTATGCCATGTAGGGGTGGAAACGGGCCGGGCCAGGCCAGGCTTTGCCTTAATCAGGCCAGGCCTATTTTACCAAACATTAGCCTGAACCTGGCCTATTACCTGATATAGGCTTTTTTTTTTTTTTGCTTGATCTGGCCTGTTTTAAAAATTTAAAAGCCTGGGCCTGACCTTAATAAAGGCTTTGTTGCATCTAGGCCTTTAAATAGACCAATAGGCCTAGGCCTTCAAAAGTTAGATAGGCCGCTAAATAGGCCAATAGGTCAAGGCCTTAAAAGCTAAATAGGCCAAGGACTTTAAAGGCTAAATAGGCCAAGGTTCTAAATATTATTTATATATCTAATACATTATGTTAAATTTAATGTTTTTAATTATATATGAATAAATAATATATATATAATAATTATAAACAGGCCGGCCTATCAGGCCCAACAGGCTTTTTTGATGGCCCAAGCCTAACTTTTTTTACTAAAGAGGCTTTTAAAAAAGCCTTGAACCTGGCTTGAATACTAAACGGGCCAGGCCAAGCCAGGCTTAAATCAGGCCAGGCCACAGGCCCCTGATAGGCCACCTGGCCCATTTCCACCCCTAATGCCATGTAACCTTTGCTATTTAATACGCATGAGCAGGGACGAATCCATGGGGTGAGCCGAGGCCCCGGCCCCTCCACCCCACCCCAGAATTTTTTTTTTAGTATAATTTATCTTACAAATTTTACTTTTTTTATTATATGTAATAAGATTTTTATATTAAAATATGTATAAGTCCCTACATTAATTTATAATTGACATATGTTATACTTAAAAAATTAAAATAGTCATTATTATAAGTTAATAAGTATGTATATTTTATAAATTGTTTGGTCAACTAATTCAATAAATAAGCAAATAAAATGAATTTTTATCGAAATAAACACACAAATTAAGAATGCCATGCTCAATTTTAATAAAATTATGATATATTTAATTTTTAAATTATGAAATTTTTATTTAATATCTTAACTTTTATAATTAGCTCCCTCAACAAGTGATTTCTGAATTCGTCCTTACGCATGAGTTAGGATTCTCAATTAGTAAATTTTCTAAAGTTAAGGTTTTTAATTTAATTAGTTTATACTTTTACAAGTCGATGTCCAACAATGGTATTCTTAATTTGCGAGTGTGCTCATTGTGAGCATAGTAATCAAATAAGAATTACTTCTTCTACAAGACTACAATCGGACATGGGAGTCAAGTATGGCCTTGAGTTCCTGCTTTAAGGTGTAGCAATCAATGGTGAACAGAGAAGCAATTACACTTGGGTTTCATAACTTCTACATGTACTTATAATTATACTGAGTGCTCTGTTCAGTAAATGCAAGGAGCTATAGTCTATTATGGCACATAACACTAATAGTTAGCAATGGTGAGGACAAAGGTAGAGGTTTCGGTTCTGATTCTTATAAATTAATTAAATTATTTTTTTAAAAAGGGAAAAGAACAACAAGACGGTTGTATATAATATGTACAATGTAGCACCTAGTAGCACGTTTGAACACTGAATTGTCAGAGAATATCTGACCATGTGATATTGCTGGTTGTTGCATAGTCACATTGATGAACTACTTGCTATTGTTATTTTCTATTCTATCACAATGTAGGAAAACTTTTTATGTCTGTTGACTAGGGTTTCTTACTTGTTATTCACAAAAACATAATTGATAATAAGATTTTTATTTTTAATCTATAATTTACCTTACACAATAAATGTAGTGCATGTTTATTTTTTAGGGTTTAATTTTGATTTATTTTCAGCATAATTTTTTTTACACTAAATTATATTTCATCCGCTTCTAATAAGATTTGAATACCAAATCAACAAGTTGAATTGGCTGTCTCAAGACAGACAGATGATTTGTTTTTTTTTAAAGAGTTGTCAATATTTTCAGATCAGAGCCCATTAAATTCTGCATGAAGGATGTGAGATGTGACTGACCGAATGTTAATGCTAAAATTAGGTCATACATGGATATAATGCTAAAGAGATAAAGTTTTTCCTCTTGCATGACTTATCAAGTCGCCTTAGAGTTGTGGCGGTGAGAGATTTCCTTCACTATATTCACATGCAAAGCTACCACAGATGCTGGTTTCAGGAGATTGATAGCGGGTAAGTGGGTCTCAGCCTGCTTCTTTTTCTATTTTTGGTTTAAATTTTGTGGAAAAAGTTTTCTTTTACATGAACAAAGCAAATCACCCTTCATCTTATATCAAGAAATTAAAAGTACAAAGCTTTACTCTTTTTTCACTTATGGTTAATATTCACATGGAAAGCAAATAAATAGGAAATAGGAACTAATCATTATATAGTAATTTCATGTTTTTCTTTAACTGCAGAAGAGTTCCTTTACTTTTCTTTTTGTCACCACCAAGTACCAAGATAGAATGTTTTCGTAATATATGTTAATTATGCACATTTTGATAGCAATACTTATCAATCACTGGGCTATTGCTAAATGATTTAGGTATTTATCTTCTCGCTCGTTTGTTTTCCAATAGCAACAATAAGCTATAGTCCAACAAGGCCTTCCTCAATATTTCCATAGCAACGTAATTTTTAGCTTAAAAGGATAATAATTTGAATAGATTCATGTCAGGTAATGTACATAAAAAATTATAAATAGCTCGATTATCCAAAGTGTTAAGTTGAAGAGGGACAAGCTAGTAGGCAAAACTCCCACGAGGGCAAATCAGACATTCACAAGAAGAATGTTCCATGAAAGTGAAAGCTTAGCTGGAGAATGTCTCCAAGAGGGCTTAGCCAAGGGGAAACAGAGGCAAAGAAAATGTGGATAGGATTCTAATGATGGCACTGTGTATTTGGCCCATAGCTAATTGTCTGGTTGCAGTATTGAGCAAATGCCTTGCACCAATTCGGATGGCACGCTTGATCCATGGTCTTTCTATGGGTCTGAGTGTTGCCTTAAAAACAAATAAAATGCTTTGGATTCTTGTTAAAGCTAACTGGTATTATCTTTCCGCAGCTGAAAGGGTATGTCATATGTATGTGCATATGGTCAAGTGGGTCATATGATTATTGAGTACTTCCAGGTTGCAAGCTTACAAATTTGTGTCACAGCTAAAGCAAATTTAGAGGAAGGAAAGAAAGGATAAATGACTCTTTACCGTGATAACTTTTGAATGATGGAACACGATAGAAACTCTTAACACACAATCAAGTTAGAAACCAGGAAGATTCAAACCTTTATAATGCACCTTACTGACTTAGAGAGAGGGATGTTTCAGTTTTCTTTGTAACTTTTCTTCTGGACAAAAGGAAAATCTAATGGAAAATTAAAGATTGGTCGGCCTCTCCTGAATACATAAAAAACGACGTTTAGCCGTTACAAAGGGGGAGCAGGGCCTCTCCTGAGACCACTATTAGCATTGCCATCAAGAATTGATCTAAAGCAGCTTTGCAGAAAAGGCGATTGCTGGCATCCATTTTTAGATGGATTACCACATCATGTTTAGCTAGCAAGTAGCCCTTTGAAATTTACATATGCAGTTATGCACCTATAGCAAAATATCAGAGACAGAGTTAAGAGACGGACAGCTAGAAGCCGAGAATAATATAGTTTGCTTCCATTTTTAATTTTGTAATCTCACTGATGATGAAAGAATGACACTTGGAGACACCATGTACAAATGCAACTGTTCTTCCATTTTCAAGTTTGTACACATGGACCACATCACTTTCCAGTTTCCAGCTTCTTTTTCACTTCCCATTCTTACTTTTTCCTTTCCCTTTGTAGGGTAGACCTAGACTTCGTTCTAACTAATATCTTAGGCATGTGCAGTCTTCATTGCCCATGTTAAAGATAAATGTTATGTTTGGATCTTCACTTAACAGATTATATTGTGGGTTATGTAATATGTTGGTTTTATAACATGTTAAATCCTTTACGGTGAGTGTAAGCAATGAAGGATTAGAGGAGAGAATGTTACTTCCCATTCAATAACACACCAATGGACACCCAAAACAAAAAAAACACTCAGCTTACAACTTATTCCGCCTTTTGAGTTTTACTTATCTACTAGTTGAATCTTTGCACTTAAACATAGAATTCTGAAATTTAAAAGGTAGGCTCTTTTGTTTCAAGGTACCTGTCTGGATGTTTCTCAATAGATTATTTCGGTGATTAGGTTCAATGGTCCATACTCCATAGGAAGGCAGGTCATGTTCGTATCGGTGTCGTGACCACATACTGAAAGGAAAAACCCCTGTCCTCTCTTTTCTTTCCCCTCCATTTTGCCTTATTATTTTTAGTTGCAGCACAACTACTGGTGTTTGCTAAATTTTCGTAGCCAAAAGTTCTTGTAGACCCACATGAAAGAGAGTTTGAATGTATCATATATGTCGTCCAATGCACATGCTGGACTTTTCACAACACAAGACCCACATAAAAAGCTTGAAAGTAATTGCTCGTGGTCTAATTTGAAGTAGGAAAATAATAGTTACATATAGTGTATATGTTAAATTTGGATTGTTCAAAATAAAATTAGTGAGTATCAAAATGTTATTCAATTCCTTACAAAAAATGTACTAAATAAAAATATGTACAATTATCATTAATCTTTGAAACGTCAAAGATTTTTATTTTTTTAAGAATGAGAAAAGGAGAGTTGTTTTTGTATTCGTTTTAGGAATCCAGCTGAGGGCATTTATTTAACTTCATTCTTATCACCAATTGAGCTACTCCTAAATTGGTTATTAATAAAACTTTACAATACGTGGTTAGACTCTGCCTTCCTTGATAGATGCTCTCGAATATGGTTGATTGCAGGGCCAAAATGACACTGAATTTGGTTTTTTTTTTTCCTAATGAAAAAATGAGTAAAGGTGATGACACACATTTAATTTGATTTGGCCTTAGTTCTGTGTGTGTCTTTGTTTCCTTCTTTTTCCCGATTGTCTATAAATGCCAACTATACGATTCAACCCATTTAAATTGTATGAATTTTGAACCATAATCGCCATTAAGTATACCATTGGAGTATGAACATCACTTCAGGCATTGTATGATCAGTAGCTGTCATTGGATTTTGTATGTTAATTACAAAATATCGCAGCATTAATTGCAGATAATTGTTGGTTTGATTGCATCAAAGTAGTCTATCTAAAGATTACCAAAAAAAAGAGAGTAGTCTATCTAAGAGTTTCACTAAGCTTTTTTCCCCCTTCTTTTTTATCAAATTTGGAGGTCGCCATATCAGTCATGGCCATTAGAAGTTGGGAGTAGTACAAATGGTGCATGTAGCATGTCTCAACAATAATGTATAGAGAACACGTGTTAGGTAGTAAGGAATTTTTTGTTCAGTTTCTGGTGTTTCTTGTGTATGCAGGTTGGTTTTCTTCCTAATGGATCTTTCTGTATAAAAGGAAAAGTCTTATTTTCTCTAAATCAGCGGCTTAGTTTAAAGTTTTGTACGTTGTTTTACATACTTTTGTGAGCAAATAATTTCAACATTCTCTATTGATCAGATTTTTCACATACCTCTATTTTTACAACTTACACAAACCACCTTTTGAACGTGACTGAAGTTATTTACTCAATTTTTGTTGAAAAATACTTCACAAAACTTATTTTGCTGGTGATCTAATCAATTTAAATAGTACTGTCATGATTATTTGGAACAAAAAAATAATACAATGTAGTTAAACTACAAGTACTATTTACAATCAATAGTGATCGTTGATTAAATTTCTATTATGATTTTATATTTAAAATATATTCAGAATAAAAAATTAATTTGTATTGAAATGTATGATTATTATAAAAAAAATTATTTTAAATTATTTTGGTTTGTTAGTGTCAATTCAAATCATGATATTCAAGTCATTTGTGTAATTATTTCATTAGTATAGTAAAATAGAATATAATTCCTAAAATAACACTAAATAATAACTCTCCTCGTGTTTTTCAAGAATCTTAAAACCCAGCCCAGCTGCGTTAAAATATTGACATCTGAAGTAAATTTGGGCCATGACAATAAAAAAAGCAAACAAAAAGTTTTGGACGGAAGGCCCAGCCCGCAACCCCATCCTTGTTTTGGACCGAGAACGGCTTGTGTTACAACATAAAGTTTAGAAACTCTCACAAAAGTAGTGTTCAAAATGTGACACTAAGGGGACATCGCAAAAATTAGCAAAAGATGATGGAGCAATGTGCTTAAATTAAAAGGTAAAAAAAAGTGTCATTATATAAGATGGACAAAGACAATTTACCCGGAAAAGACAGCATTGCTGGAGATATAAATTTCACGCAAAACAGCATTGTCCCAATGAACAAAAAGCAATGGATTATTATTAACATCACATGATATCCCCCTCCCCCTTCCCCTAATATACCGATTGAGGACTCTTTTCATACAAAAAACACTATTTGGTTCAAGCCATGCATAATTACTACCCATACCATTACCACTAGTGCTATTTGACACGAAAATTATTTTCACAAAAGGCTACGAATGATGTGGCAGTGTTTTTTTCAACCTCAACAAACCTACTGCAATCAATTTCTCTTTCATACAAAGAGAAATATAATTGCTCTGTGCCATTCATAACCTATTTTGTAGAAAAAAAATTCGTGTTATTTGTCATTTTCCTACCTTTATTGTTCACCGAAGGCAGTGGAGAATCTTCACCTTCACTCCACAAAAAGTGGAGCACAAGAATTAGAATTCATGCCGATGAAAACTCTTAGCCTTTATTTTCTCTACATACCGTACCATAAGCCTAAAACACAAAGGAACTAACTTCAAACACCATCTTTAAATCACTTGTGCTGGTCATCAACACGTTCCTTGAGATGGAGCCCTTCGCCAAATGGCTTCTTTGAGAGAGAAAGGTGCACTCCTGGATCATGGTGGGAGCAAGAAGCGTTGAGCAGGAGGGAGTTGTTGACACACTGCACATTGCTGTTCATGTACGCAGTCATTGGCAATGAAGATAGCGTTCTTCCTTTGTGACTCTTATCCTTCCTATTTGCATTCCCTTCCCCGCTACCAGAATTCTCTGATTCAGAGCCATCAGCCTTGATCTTTGAGTTTCCCTTCTTGTGAAGATAGTTGGGTTTGTCTCCAAATTCATGTTTCTTTGAGGATTGGAATACTTCCATGTAAGCTCCTCTGTTTTCCCCTGCAATTGTTATAACCCTCATACCAGAGTCCTCAGAATCCGAAAGCTTTCTGTGAATACCTTTCCCCTTCGTTCCAATTTCTCTGGCTGTAATCTGTTTTTCATGATGGTCAATTCCGTGCTTTCGGGTTTCGCCTGATTCCCTCTGCAATGCACCATTGCCATTGAGCCATTGCTTAGGCTTTTCCATGGTCTTCTGAACTAGCACGGTTTTTGGCTCTGCTTCCACTGATATCCTAGGCTCAATCTCAGAGTGATTCTTCAACTGGGAAGGTGGCAAGTCCAGGGGAGAGGGTGGTGGAGTGACGAGTTTGTGCTTTGGTGACTGCACGGCTGGTTTTGTTGTTTTTGGAGATTTGGTGGGAGTGGCCACACGAGCAGTGCTGGCAGTCTTGTCTGGGTAGGAAGTGGTTGGTGGTTGGGATGCTTTGAGAGGGGGAGAAGATGGAACTGAAGAGGAAGTTGTGACCTTTTGGAGGGGAGAAGTTGACAATGAAGCAGAAGGAGCAGAAACTTTCTTAGCTGGAGATGAAGGAGCAGATGCTCTGTCAGCTGCACCAACAAATTGTGCTGCTGTGACAGCAGGAGCAGCAGCATGTTCTGAAGGTTGAGATGGCTGAATATGAGGTGATGGTGGTGCTGAAGCAGTCCTAAATGTGGGTAGAGCCACAGGAGGGCGTGACTCTGGAGCAGGAGCAGGGGCAGTGATAGGGCGCAAGGAGGCCAAGCGGAGCCATGGACGAACTGGGGGTGGGTTAGACATGGTGTTTAGGAAAATGCTCAAGCCTTATATGAGAAAATAGGGCAAATGAGGAGGCTAATTGAGCACAAAAATACATGACGGATGAAATGTTATTTATAGATCCCTGAATGCAGAGGCAAGAGAAAATAGTAAAATACAGCTTGTCCACATTGTCAAACAAAAAAGGATTTCCGATTAGAGCATGAGAAACATACCCAGTAGAGAAAAATGGAGAAAGTATCAGATTCAATTGGCACCTCCAGCTGACACAAGCTCACAAAGTAAGATTGGTATCCGCTGGAGTAATTTAGAAGAGTTTGCTTTTGGAGCCCACGGTATGGGTGATTTCTGGTCTTGTACAGTTTACTTGATAACCTTTCATATACAATGCCGGTTTGAGAATCAATCTAATGTAGCTCATCTCAAAATTCAACAAGTGTAACGTTATTTGTACACCTAATTTTTAAACATCTCCTTACATCTTATTATGTTATTAAATATTATTGAAATTGTTATTAACAATTCTACGAAGTTATCATCTAAATAAAGGCACTTATGAACAAAAATTATTACTGTTTAAATAATAATTTTTACAAAATAATAGATAATAGTTTTAACAGTGTTTGATAATGTAACGGTGTAAAGAGAAGTACATAAAGGAAGAGCATAAATAATATATATTTTTCGATAGTAATGATCCTGTACCTTAATTATAGTTGTATAGTTGTAGATGCAATCATCCTAGCAGTACTCAAATGGAAGGTGGTGTGTAATCCAAAAAATTATGCTGGGACAATGTTTTAATTTACGGCTACTACCTTGATCATCATATCATATATATGTATTTCAAGAGCGAGGTAATTCTATAGAAAGGTAGAATTATATGGAAAGCTAAAACTCTTCAGAATTAAGAGGCTGAGCTCTAGCGAAACTGACTTTTCAAAACATAACTTGTTCAGATACTTTATTTAAACCCAGCATTTTTCTTGAGACAAATTGAACAATCCATCAGTTTTTAATCATTCTTCTGCAGGAGTAAAAGCTCCAATATCATTTAACCCTAAGTTATGGCATGTATAGATTTTATAGTTATAGATTAAGATTTAGGATTACCTAAATAGAAAGATGATGAATCTATTCTTGTTTTTCGATATCGATATATTAAAGTGAGAGAGGAGATAAACTACTCCTATTTCACGATATATATTCTGTATAATCTCAATGGGGTAATTACACAACATAGTGGTTAGGAATATAAGTCTCTCCTTGTATTATATAGAAATGAGCTAACTTACCATCATAGAAAGTCTATACACAAGGCCCACCACAATAGTCCACATTAAGTTTAAATGCTTATAACAGCCCAATATCAAAAAGTGATCACAAATAGGTTTAATTAATATATGTTCCATAAATATGACATTCAATTAATCTGAGTCTTTTAGTAAATATGTGATTATGTTAATTCACATAAGATTAAATAATTCAACAATCTCCCACTTGGATAACATAGACAAATATTTTAAAATAAACAATATCTCGAATTAATGTGACCATAAAGAATGTCAATTATGAGCAAGTGATCAATCAATTTGAGATACTTATGTTAGCTTTGTACTAGACTTTATTAGATGTTTATTGTGCTCAATATTAGTATTTTAGATGAATTTAATGTTGTTGGGCCTCATTGGACTTTAATGCAAATTATGAATAATTCTTAGATTTTGATGTATTTTGACATTTCCTCCTTGGTTAGGTCATAACTTGAGACTCGGTGATCCATTTGAGGTGATCTTGGTGTCTTTGGAAAGCTAAGACAAGGCTCTACAAGTTTCATGAGAACTCAAGAGTTGAATCGGATTTCTAAGGGTCCAAAATATCCCTGCAATGCAGAGTGGGTTTGCTGTCACGGAAATCTGGGCAGTGTGCACATATTGGACTATATAGTAGGCTATAGGCCTCCTCTTGGGCTGAAACTTAGCCATTGGGAAGATAATACTCATATATCCAACTTCACTGAAGACCATTTAGTCAATAAATGTCGTTTTAGGCATAATTATGAAGTTACAAGTTGGTTTGAATTTGGAAACACGTTCTGTCAACCTAACTTGAGGTAAGTGCAGTGTTTTTTGGCATATTTGGAGTTCTAAAAGTCCAAATGACATGATTAAAACACCAAAATTCCAAGGAGACAACTGGCTACAACTTTCATGAAGACCTCCAAGCCAAAATGCACCGTCTAGGTCATAAAAATCAAGCTAGAAGTCGGATAAGAGTTGATGACTTGAAGCCACTAACCATACACCAACCCATCTACCATGCACCAACCCATCAACCATGCATCAAGCTTCCATATTTGACAATTTCCATGTTTTTATAACTTGTATTGAGATTATTTTCAATTACAAATTAGCTTCTAGGATTAGTATAAATAGAGTCAATCTCTTTGTATTATAAATCATTCAATTTGAAATAAGTTTGAAGAAAGTTTGAGTATTTGTGAGAGTTTTCTTTCTCTTCTTCTCCATTCTCTTTAGAATTTCGTTTTTGTTCTTTATTTTATGAGTTCTTCATTCTCATCCATGGAAGGCTAGGCTCTTATAATCAATTCAAGGGATTATTCATCTTGATGTTTAATTTGGAGATCTTGTTTCGCTTGTTCATATTGCTTAATTGTTATTCAAGTTTCTCTTCTTTTTCTTTTAATTTTTATCTAGATTGAATTGCTTAATTTGATTTAGATGTTGATGTGGTAATAAGTTTATTATCATGTATTCAAAAAGGATCACATAGAATAAACAATTTATTAAAGTTTTTTGATGGATTGTTTAGTTTGGTTAAATTCTGGATCTTAAGTTAATCTATGTTTGGATGATGCTTACTTTATCTAACCTCGGTTAATTAAATCCTAGATGCTTATCTAGTAGAGGATTCTTGGATCATGTTGAGGCGTCTTGATATGATTTAAGGCCAAGAACATGGTTAGCAATTAAGTGAATTCCTTGTGATCAATGATGAATTAAACTCAAGATCGGTAAAATCTCCTTGGATTGGTTAATTTGTTAATTGCATTTCTTTAATTCAACCGGTATATTTTCTTTTTAAATCATCAAAACCCCCTTTTAATTATCTTGATCTGATTAAATCTTTATTTTTTTCGATCCTTGAGAGACGATTCGGTTCATTCTCTATACTACAAATTAGTTTGTGAACCGATAATTTTTATTATTTGACAAGTCTTGACAACCTCTTGTCAGCAAGCATTCCCGACTATTGGTCCAAAATGAGATTACAAGCAACTTATTAATGTAGAAAATCATACCCGATAAGAGTACTGATATCATACATGTAAGATACTTAAATCTTGGTGACCTAACATAACGTAGAATGTGGGTCAAAGGGAAAGCACATCAAAATGCATGCAAAAAGTGTGATCATGTGCAATTTCCAAAAAAATGGCCCTAGCATTAGTACAAGATGCCTTTTGAGATTTAACAAAATCATCTCAACATAACAAATGAGGCTGAATCCAAAATGTCTCCAACAATAAGTTATATTCATAAGTGTGCATAGTAACAACATATAGCAACAAAAGTTTCAATAAGTTTCGAGACAACATAATAACAATTATGCACATTCTCACTAATTCAACATATCAAAACATAGTCAACCTCATTAGAGTCACATAACTTTCAAAATACTCTAATGGTAAAAATTTTGTTAGTGGGATAAAACTTAGATCTGTAATAAAATTATTCAAATTGGGTATGAAATTCACAATCTTTCTCTCTAACAACACAAGTACAAAACAGAAATAAATACATTATTGCAGATACATCAAAATATGGTCGTAAATCAAAAACAATATGAAGCCTAGCAAAAAAACAATTGAATAATCACAGAGTCTCACAAAATTGGCTTCATTACCAACCACATACCCTGCTTCCACAATTGAGAAGATTATAAGTGTCCACTTGACACTTTACAATAGATCAACTCATCTTTATCATCGCAAATATAAATCATCGAAAGGATTTTCTCAAATGGGTAACCTATACCAAAATTCACTTAAAGTAATTTGATCATTTGTGAGTGAGATGAAAATCCATAATACCTTACATGTATTATTGGATTACTTACAAGTTTACAACATCTCACTCAGGATCACTCAAGTGTTATAACACAGGCAATAAATAAACAATACACACTTGAGCATATAACTAAGTTACCAACAGCGGAAGCACATAGGACCTATTTTTAACCACTATTGAGAACATACCAATCACAAAGTCTCTAACTCTTATAATAACCAAAAAGATTACACATTAATGAGCAACAAGATCACAAATTTAACATATTTCAAAATTTCTAAATATGTGTTATTTATGAGACAATTCATCAATAAAAAATAATTTCACATATATGTATGCCTTAAACAAAAAAAATAGGCATCACCAAATATTTTACTAAATAGAAATAATTGAATGTAAGATATTGTCTCACATAAAACAATAATAGCAACACTAATCACTAATATACAACTAGCGCAAAACAAATTGGCAACAAAACTTGCTCCCACTTACCTAAGGTACTATGCATTGATAAACAATGCAAAGAAACAAAACACGTTAACTAATTTCAAATAACAATGCCTGAAAAGCCAGTATAAAGCCATATATATAGCATGCACTTAATCATTTATTTTCCTTCAATATTAGGCCTTAACCACTCAACAACCTTCATCAACATAAGCATTTTAACAAACTTCACATATTTATATCAATTACTCCAAAATGAGTAGCAATTAAAAAAAAATCATCTCCTCCTTATCAACAGTAAAGAATATTCAACACAATCAACCATAGGCATGCTCACATATTCAACTTATATGGGAAGTATGCGTATAAGCTTTTACCTTATTTGCAAATAAGGAAATTGTTGAATAGTAATATCATAGGCACAAAATTTAATCTCAAACTTTACCTTATTCAAATATTTTCATCCCAAAATTATACACCTCTAATATCTAATCTTTAGATTTTCTCATAAGATATTTCAAAATCGAATTAAAATGAAAACAATAATTATGCTTATTAAGTACTCTTTTACCAAATATTAATAGGTATAAATTATATTGCAAAATTAATATTATAGTGAAATTGAACTGGTTAAATGTAACAAATCAATTTAATGTAGACAACATTATCAAGATCATAATAAAATAATCTTGAATACTTGAATTTACAAAGTTTGGCCATACACCAAAATTTCACATTTTAACCCATTCAAATTCAAACATATATTAGTAAAAAATAAATGTGGTTCAATGCTCTAACAAACTAGAGTTATTATCTACATGAGTTTATAATTCTATTTTGAACTATAAAAAATATTATATTTACTTAATCTTTCTTTCTCAAATATCAAGCCAAAGAGGATGAGCATTTAGTTTAACTTTGCTACCTCAAAGTGGTAATTAACATAACATATAAATACATTAGCATTAATCAAAACAATAGCCATGTCACACATATGTAGGTAGCATATAACATTCATCTGCATATTTGAAATTATTTACAATAAATACTTATTTCAAAATGTATTCAACCGGCACTATAATACACTACTAGCACCATCATTTGAGATGACAGAGAATAAGAGGAATTGTTCTCTCCTTAACCTCATAATGCTAACAAGTTTTCAACACGTAAGACTTATCAACAATATCAATAATAGATGACAACTATTGGTATAGGGACACACTATATCACAACACAAAATATATTTTAAGAGACTTAACATCGTCCTCACTATAGATCCCAACCATAGAGCGATAACAAACACAAAAAGAAAAGAAAATAATGTCCACAAAATAAAATAAAAATAACATGATTATATAAGCATAATCGTATTGATTTTTTTTATGCTCAATCAACTAGGTAATTAAATGAACTATTATATCATTGCAATCTCGCATAAAGGTCCCGAATTACAATATGCAATTCTCTCAAACTTGATAGAGTAAAATAGGAATTGATACACACAAAGAAGATAGGCACAAATAATGTATTCAAAATTTGTTAAGTATTCAAACTATTTTCTCTATCACACAATTATTATTTCAAGTAATGTCACACTGATAGAGTATGTCCATTACCTATATATTCCAAACTACATATTATAATAAATAATATTAAGTCTATCAACTATTTAAATAACTCATACAATATTTGTAATCCATTATAATGAAATTGAAAAAATAAATTTCATTTGACATGACGACTTATCTTGATTAGCTTCACGATAGATAAATGCAAAATCATTCAAAATCACATGTTTACAAAATAATTTTGGATTGCTACAAAATGGCTAATTATCCCATTTGTCAAGATTCACAAGATGATGCTCACATTCAATTACACAATATTGTCTCTTATAAATATATACAAATAAATTTATCAATTCAACCAAAATACTTGACAATGAGTGATATTTCATATATATCATAACATAATTGAGCACACAATTATAATTGAGTTCTTATGTCATTGTAATTCCGTCTAAGGGTCCCGAATTACAATGTATAAGTTGCTCCCATAATATTAAAATATTATGTCTCTAAAGCTAATACCAAGAGGATACTGAAAACTTTAAAGACAAAACATTTAATGCATTTAACAAGTCATTATAAATTATATTAACAAAGACAAACCGATATGATAAGTGCATCATTAACATAATTCCCAATGCAAACGTAATCATATCATTACTAAAATAACACTGTCATAATTGGTCTCGCGATAGGTGAGCACACAACTGTACAAAATGTCCAAAACAACTTCAATATCACAAAATAATGACTCTCAAAATTCAGTTTATATAGAGATTGTAAAACATTATAATTTTTTTAAATATATTATGCAGTATTAGATGCACATAACAACACCAAAAATTAATCCAGTGTCAAAACAGATTCACATATGAGAGTACATAAAATATAATAAGCTCAATTATCTCATTACAATTGACTCCTATGATGGGTGAGATGACAATTACAAGAAATTACTATAATAATAACAAAACTACTTATAAAGTTCACAGGTTTACAAGTCACATCATTTTAGATATTTGACACACTCTCATATATAATTGCATGTTTCAAAATAGGCATGACGAGGTAAACAATAAATCAAGAACATATTCTTCACTTATGCAATTATGAATCAAACTAGTAATCATAGAGGTTTAACCACTAACCTTAGAGAGTATGATGTTCATCTTGTATGTCACTAAAATAGCTCCTAATTGGTCTCCCAAAAGAAGTGTCATAAAACAAGTATTGGAGTACAATTTGTAATAAAATTTACACAAAAATAAGCTCTAATTTATAATCATACAACATATGAAAACATACACACAATGATTATTTAATTAAATTTGCTATTGCTTCACAATTTGCATAATAACCAAAAAAAAATTGAGCAACACTTTTATAATGTAATTACGCAACAAATAATGGGCATATAAAAAAAAACATACTTAAATTTGCAATAGCATAATACAAAATATTATCTTTATAACCTTTCAATAAAATCTTGATAAAATATAACAATAATGTTTTAAGATTGCCAATATTTAAATATTTTTCATACCATAATAGTTAAGCATATAATAATTTATTCCACAATATTTATTTTTTTTAAGAAGCTTAACTAATGGAAAAGTAATGTGGCAACTAATAAACAATAAAGCCAAGAGTATATACAATCAAAATAACTAATTTCACTTTGCACAAATTTATTTAAAAGAGTTTTCACAGAATTTGTATACAATAACAATAGTGAGCATAATGAACAAAAATTTATCTTGGCATCAAGATAGAAATATATTTGTTAAAAGAGTGTGATACAACACTTTTTATCACATAAAAAAATTCACCAAAACAGCAAAACATTCAAAATAACATTTAATTATAATTCTCACTTATTTACTCAATAATTATGTATAATGTCTGAAAAGAAAAAAAATATTGCAACAGCCACTGTATACTACTATGAAAGAGTACAAAACATGAGATAATATCAAATTATGTTAGAATTTACACTCAAAATTTTAGCCCAAAGATAGAGATATAATGAAAGAATATGATATAATGAATACACAAATTTCTATTATCTTTCGTAATATACCCAATTAGATTTCCCTAGCCTTTATGAAATTTAACATGACACTGGCTCTCCTCAAATTTAGACCTTTCGAATCAATTGAGTATAATTATTCTTAGATGAATGCTTACAAAGTGTGCTTTTACATAAACCAATACAACTCATAGCAACATTCCTTTTTATTTTTGTTTCAATGTATCAGGCTTTAATTTAAAAGCAAATAAATAATCATCAAGTCCAGTCATCTCCTGCTTTTGGCTTTCTAGCTAGCACCCACTTTTAGAGGAAATTCATACAATCCAACGCTTGTAAATCCAATTGTCCTTTTTTTTTTGTTCTTTTTTAATGCAAATAAAAGAGGGATTCATACGAGAAACAAGATTGAAAGAATAATCACTTGTTGATTCCATGAAATAACAACGATTTGAAAAAAAATTTGATCAAACATTTGCTTTACCCGCTTTTTGTACTTGAATCTAGGTTTTCCATTTTTTTTAAAGATATTTCAACCAATCTTCTTAACAATCAACCCCCAAAATTGTTATATAATATAAACCCAATATGATTTTTACAAGATAATCCATCAATCACAAAATGAATGAAAACAAAATTGGGGTTTAATATAAAGATTTTGCAAAAGGAATAAAAGCAATCCCTAAATCCATTCAAGTAATTTTGATTTTAATATAACAATAAAAACAGCCACAATCAAGGTTAAAGAGACTTTGATACCAATTTCAGGAATAAAAGCCCCAATATCATTTAACCATAAGTCATGGCATGTATAGATTTTATAGTTATAGATTAGGATTTAAGGTTACTTGGATAGGAAGATCATGAATTCATTCTTGCTTTTCGAGATTGATCCACTAAAGTGAGAGAGGAGAGAAACCACTCTTATTCCACGATGTATATTCTGTCTAATCTTAATGGGGTAACTACACAACATGGTGGCTAGGAATAAGGGTTTCCCTTGTATTATATAGAAACTAGTTTTATTACCCGTGTGATGCATGATTCGTTAAATTAAGTATGTATAGACTTTTAAATAATAATGTGTTGTTTATTATAATATTTTTTATATATGTTTTTTTTATAAGATTTATGTAGAAAAATGTTCAATCACTTTCTAAACTAATTATATTATCAGAAAATCATAAAACTCATAAAAATTAACCTTAGCATGAAATAAATAATATATCAAGTGTCTCTCAAGATTTAATAGGAGGATAATAGGAGAGTCATAATCAAATAGATTAGATTAAGGATAAATTAGTTATTATTTAAATTTTAAGATAAAAATAAGATTCAAAATTGAATTAAATTATTTATCAAACAGATAAGATAAATTATTATCTGAACAAAATCAAATTGATTACTTAATATAACTAAAATTTCTGAATAAAAATAATTTAAAATTTTAGCATCAGAGGAGCAAGAATCAAATGAGTATGATCAAAAAGATATTTATCATATTTAAGATCTAAAAAAGATTAAATATTAACAAATTCTTATATTTAAAAGCATATTTGATGAGATCTAAACAAATTTAATATTTAAAAATATTATCCACATATATATAACTATTTTTAGATAGACTAATTTGTGCATGTTAAAAGAAAATGATAGTTATTTTGATATTTTTAAATTTAAATTTTGATTTATATAGATTATTAAACGAACATATCTAGAAGAGTTGAAAATGTATATTTAATTCAATGCACAACACAATATATATATATATATATATATTGTCTACTTAAAGATATCTCTATAATTATACATTTAAATATATGTGAGTTTAGGTATATTTTTTTAAAATTTTATTTCCTTCTAGCTTAAATTAAATCATTTTGTAGTTGTGATTAAAAAATTGTGAACAATATTTTATGAATTTATCATGATCTCCTTGCTTATATTTGTCTTTTAATCTATGGCTTAAAAAAATCAGTAGAAATGCATTTAAAAATTAAATAATTACTTGCTTTAGATGCATGTCATTTAATCTCATTCAAATAGTAGGATAATAAGAGAGTCATAATCAGATAGATTAGATTAAAGATAAATTAGTTATTATTTAAGTTTTAAGATAAAAATAAGATTCAAAATTGAATTTCATTACTTATCAAACAAATAAGATAAATTATTACCTACATAAAATCAAATTGATTACTTAATATAACTGAAATTTCAGTATAAAAATAATTTAAAATATCAGCATCAAAGGAGCAAGAATCAAATGAGTAGGATAAAAATATATTTATCATATTTAAGATCTAAAAAATATCAAATATTAACAAATTCTTATATTCAAAAGCATATTTGATAAGATCTAAACAAAATCAAATATTAACAAATTCTTATATTCAAAAGCATATTTGATAAGATCTAAACAAATCTAATATTTGAAAATATTATCCACATATATATAACTGTTTTTAAATAGACTAATTTGTGCATGTTAAAAGAAAATAATAGTTATTTTGATATTTTTAAATTTAAATTTTGATTTATATAAATTATTAAACGAACTTATCTAGAAAAGTTGAAAATATATATTTAATTCAATGTACAATATATATATATATATATATTGTCTAGTTAATAATATATCTATAACTGTACATTCAAATATATGTGAGTTTGGGTATATTTTCATTAAATTTTATTTCAATCTAACTTAAATTAAATCATTTTGTAGTTATGATTGAAAAATTGTGAATAATATTTTATAAATTTATCATCATTTTCTTGCTTGTGTTTTGTTTTTTACAAGATAATCCATCAATCACAAAATGAATGAAAACAAAATTGGGGTTTAATATAAAGAGTTTGCAAAAGGAATAAAAGCAATCACTAAATCCATTCAAGTAATTCTGATCTTAATATAACAATAAAAATAGCCACAATCAAGCTTAAAGAGACTCTGATACCAATTTCAGGAATAAAAGCCCCAATATCATTTAACCCTAAGTCATGGCATGTATAGATTTTATAGTTATAGATTAGGGTTTAAGGTTACTTGGATAGGAAGATCATGAATTCATTTTTACTTTTCGAGATTGATCCACTAAAATGAGAGAGGAGAGAAACCACTCTTATTCCACAATGTATATTCTGTCTAATTTTAATGGGGTAACTACACAACATGGTAGTTAGGAATAGAAGTCTCCCTTGTATTATATAGAAATGAGTTAATCTACTCATCATAGAAAGTCCATACACAAGGCCCACCACAATAGTCCACAATAAATTTAAATGCTTATAAAAGCTCAATACCTAAAAATGATCACAAATAGGCTTAATTAATATATACTCCACCAATATGACATTCAATTAATCCAAGCCTTTTAACAAATATGTGACTATAATAGTCCATATAAGATTAAATAATCTACCATCATCTTTAAATGTGCACATTTCCAAAAGGCCATAAAAGTAATCTCGAGCAAACATTTGATGCGAACCCATTATTCAACTTGGCTTAATGTTATTTAAATTGTAAACAGCTATCTCACCACCACAAACTGTGCACAACTATTAATGTCCTGCATCTGAGCAATGCTACTTATCGCAGGGTTCCTTAAACATTTTACTATCAAAAGTCAATCACAGCCATATGTCCATATCAGCAATTGTGGAAGGCAAAGGTTGTGCTTTTGACAAATTGATTAGGTAGCGTCTCTATCTCGACGAAAATTGAACAACACATCAATCAGTTGAGTTATTCATCTTCAAGCGAGGACATTGTTGAAATTTAGGCCACTGAGGACCACGTAGATTGTGGAATGTGGCATATTGTGTAATGGCGTCTCCTAGGCCTAGACAAACCACATTCGTCAGTTCAACCGTTCGTATGTTGTGTGGTGGATTGGACTTACTGTGCTCTAGCGGCTCCCTCATGCTTACAAATAAAATTAACCTCTCTCATACTTTCTTAAGATTCTTAATCATGGTTGCCAATTAACAAGATTCAAGCAATGAAAAAGTTGGATCCTGGTAACATCACCTTCATTTACAGTCTCTGTCTGTCTGTCTTGTGCTATCCCTTTTCATCCTTTTCGTTATTTTCAAGATGCCATAAGGGACTTCCTTTAACGTGCGTAATAGAGGTGCCATGCTATAACTGATTCAGGGTATCCTATTTCAGCGATAGGGAAGAAAAGAACCTAAACGGAACGAGAGGTGGGTCCTCTATATATGTCTTTGGCGTCTATTTGCTTCTTTATTGGTGACTATATCTATATAATATAATATATACATGAGTTGTTATATTACCATCGTAAGTTTGATATTTAGGGTGAATTATTAATTATTTATTGATTGTTAATTTTACAATAAATATTAAAAAATTTATTAAATATAAATAATAACTAACGAATACTAGACAACTCACCTTAAGTACCGGTACCGTTAAAAAAAAGATAAGTATCGGAAGAATCCCAAATATCTCAAATATATACAGAGAAGGGAGTCATTTTCTTACCCATTGGCCATTTGGTAACTTCCACCTTGCTTACCTTGCTTTGATCAAATGACTAGAAAATCACTCTGACAGGTAAAAGTAAACCTGGAATCTTCCTTATTTCGCCTTATATTGCCTGTCAAGGAGGACCCTGAAGAAGGGCCATGGTTTGCCTTTAATTAGCCTTCGTCGAGAATGAAGGTTTCAGGCTTCACACTAGTAGTATTATTCTTTATTCGACCATACAAAGTACTTAACAGAAAAATGTTCAAATTGAATGTCGTAATGTTTTCCAATTTGTTCATATTCTATGAGAAAATTGCGGCTTTCATTTTTTCTATAGAAACTTACATACAATATTCATGAAACTCATGAAAGTCACCGTTGAGTGGTGAAGCTTGAAGCTTTTCATTTGGGGACAGAAGAATATGTCTTTCTATAGAAACTTACATATAATATTCATGAAACTCATAAAAGTCACCGTTGAGTGGTGAAGCTTGAAGCTTTTCATTTGGGGACAGGAGAATATGTACCCTGACCACGAATTCATTTATAAAAGTATGCTTGCATATATACTTCTACACTTTTTTTTTACGGTTTTAAAATTACAGAAACAAAGGTTTTCATAGATATAGACTTCCACATTATCTTATCTAGAAACCAAAAGATATATGGACCATACTTTTACATACAACAGGAATCAGAAAAATGGTTACAAATAAAATGAAGTAAAAAGTTGTAGCCCAACAGTCCTTTAAGGATTTAAGCTCATCAATACTCATCTTCATCCATCAGTTAAAGACGCATTCACTTTCATTAAGCCCGCTTTTGCATCTTACTGGAAAAAAGTATGTTGTTGTAAAAATGTTTCTTCTAATGTTTTATTTGTGTCTTATATTTTAGTTTTCTTTTTGTTAATAACTTACTCTAAACTTTATGTGTAATGTTTAATCTTGTTTCTTTCAAAAAAAATATTTCTTTAGCATGAATTTGTTAGAATTTGTATGTTAGTGTAAATTAATACATATTCACTATGATCCCTTCAAATTTTAGTTCAGTCTCCTCCATTGCACATAAAGATTATATGCAAATCTTAAAGCATCTATAAGAAGGAATTGGATATAACCATCATAAATCCTTATCCAACATATAGTTGTGCAAAATTAGAAATACCTATCTAAAATCAGGTCCCTGAACCCTGAGAAATTTGAAAAGTTGCAATTTTTGTCAAATATTTCCTACCAAATAACAGGGTTGAAACGCTCATTTACTTGATGCTACCAAATATTTCCTACTGAATGCTTTCACTTTATTTATATGCTAAATTATAGTAAAGTATGGTGTAATACAAGTATTCAATGCTTGACTGGAACACATTTGTGGTACAAGGTTATACACATTTGTGCCAAAATTCCCATTATTTGATGTTGCCAGAAAATCAAGAGAGCTAAATTGAAAGTAAATACAAGGGAATTTACTCTTAAGAATCTTACATTCAAGGCCAATTTGTGAACTCGAACACTTTCAATACAATATCAATTCCAGTAGGAATCTGCGACACAAAGAGCAGAACATTTAACGTATTCAACGCAATGTGAAGATTTCTAGCTGTTTCACTCCCTTTCTGCATTGATGGTACTAGGGCTGCTGCCAGTGCCCATAAGACTGTAATAGCTGGTGGACAAAAATTGCAACAATCATTTTCCATACCAACATAAACCAGAAAGCTACATATTTAAAATATATAGTTGGTCAATCTGTTCAGAGAGCCACAAAAATTGCCAAACTCTTCAAATTGAATTTTTCTTATCCTTATCCTCTTTATTTTACCATCATCAAATGCAAACTTAAAACTTCACCTGCTCCTGCAAACAGATGTGGACCTGGAAATAGTTTTCCTGCCCTAAGCCATGTGTTCAGTCCTCCACCAACTGCCTCAAGCACCCCAAATCCTAAAAGTATGGATCCTGCATTGAAGTGTCTATCCCTGTAAGAACCTTTGAGCAGCTCTTTCCTCTCCTGAATTTGAGAAGCCAATAAATTAGGTACTCATCAGAATTCAGCATTCTAGGAATAAATCCATGGACCATGGATTATATTGGTTACAATTTGAATCCAACATCCAGTAATTAATGAAACAATGCCACAGATCTGAAAGCTTGTACCAAGATTAAAAAAATATCATGCAACGGGTAAATTGCTCAGTGTTAGACCCCCCATAAGTAGAACATATGAAAGGAGAGTAAGGAAACAGCCCAAGATAACAGGGCTGACTCTAGATCAACCGTAGGCCCAATAAAGCCCATAATTAGATGGGAATCAACTATTAGGCTATGTTAGCCAAGTTACTCCAATTAGTTACATAAATAGTCAGAGATAGAAAGTAGTTGGTATTCGGTTAGTACTGAAGGGTTGGGAGAGGAGTCAAGCTCTCGAATCTTGACTGGGCCATTTCTTGTATTCTTTCTTCTTCTTCTATCTCTAACTCTCTTCTCTGTTTTGGGGGTATTTCCCCAGAGAAATTCATCAATAAATCTAGTGATATTCAGTGTATTCCTTACCTAATTGATCCAGTTCTATCACTCAGCTAATGATATAATTTGGAAAATCTATTTCATTACATCAAAGCATGCGTTGTTTCCAAACACCTTGTCAATTTGATTCCTCCCATTTTCAGAAGTACCAAGCATACCATAAAGAAATTTGCAGGATAACAAATTAACAATAGCAGCAATAGGAAGGCTACCTCAGTAAGTTGCTGAATTTTGAGTTCAACCGGTGATGGTGGTGCTTCCAGCGGTTTCCCTTCTGGGGTAACTAGGGTGGGCTTCACTTGTTTCTTGAGCTCATTAATCTCATTCTGGATAGTCCTTACTCGCCGCCATTGCCACCCCAAATATCCTGCCCACAAGGTATAGAAGAACAAAGAACCCATCACAATGGGGTGTATGAGAGCAAATGTTCTGCCCTCCAATATCCCAAACTCCCCACCAACAGCAAGTGCATCCTGTGTCAACAATTATTTTTGAGAAAGAAAGACACCCATCATAAAAATAAAGATCAACAAAAGTGACTGCAGCTGGATTGGATCATTATGTATAAAAAGAATAGGAGGTAGATCCTTGCCTTTTGTTCTAATAAGAATGGAAATGTGATTGCTGTGAGGGAAAGAGAAGCAGTTTTGAGAGCATTGATATTTTGATCCAAGAATTTTTGTGGGTTGGGAGGATCTTTTGGGATATTCAATTTAGGAGAGATGGGGGGAAGTGAAAGAAGTTTTGCGGTTGAATGGTGTGGTGGCTTGTTGGGAAGTACTGAAAGTTTCACAAGATTGAGTGTGGAGGCCATACTCTGCATCCTCGTTTAGGCGTGAGTTAGGGAGAGGGAGACAGCAGATAGCAGACAGCAAAAAATCCAAGAGTGCAACAGTTCACAAGATAAGGAACTTGGATTTCAGATTGAGATGGGATTTCAAGAGCTTGCTTTGCATATAAGATGGCCCCACCCAATCAACCTTCAGTCAGTGCCGTATTCCTCACGACAAAATACAGAAGAAAAGAGAACCGACTAGGAACAATTAGAAACTAGAAAGTCAATTCCATAAATATAACTTCTAGTTTGAATTAAAATTAATAAATAGAAAAGTTATTATCTTAAAAATAATAATTTTAAAGTGATAATTATAAACGAACCGAGGTTACCTCTCGTGATGCTGCTGTTCTTGAGTACCTAAGTGAATTTTGGGATCTGGACGAGTTAAGGGGGAAATTTAGTAGTCCTGAGGATTTTCACTTATACCTTATAACTGGTCTTTGTACTACTGCTTCTATGGAGCACACTTTCCATTGTTGCATGTGTATAGAGGCCTTCTTTAACTAGTGTGAGATGAGAACCCTCTGGTACCAATAGTAGTTGGGATTTTGAGGTTTTACAAGATGGCTTCTACCCAACTTAACCCTGCTTGCTTTTGGTTCATTTAGCTAATTATTTTACTGTATATGGCTGGAGATGGTTGCTACTACTAGAGTATTATTCAACACATTTTTTCCAGATCAAGTAGCAAACCAGAGGAGTGTATGGCTGGTAGTATCGTTCTCTTTGTCCTTGTAACAACTTGTTTATTAGAAAGAAGAAAGAGGACAAAATTGATTGGAAAAATCAACTTGCTTCTCTAGCATTTGCTTTAGCTTTTTCTTTTGGCGACCCTGATTTACTCTCTGCTGTGTCGTAGAAAATTTGATTGCTAAGGAACTTCAAGAGGTAGAGTTACTTTTTACCTGTTGTTGACAGAGGTACTTGTTTTTGCTTACTCACTTTTGTATTTGTTTCTTTGTACAATATTAATGGATGACTAATTTGCCATCTAGAAAGTGGTTTGCCCATAAATAGTTGAGTCCAATCCGTTTTAGATAATTTAATAGGTAAAAGTATTCCTTCTTATGCGAAGGGAAGTTATCATTTTTCTTCACGAACTAATTTCATCTGCTTTTAAAATTGCTCTTGCAGTTACAACAATGAGTAAAGGAAAAAAAAAAAATCTTATATGCATGCTTTGCTCCTAATATGTTTTAAATAAATCGTTCATTTCACCCCGAAAATATGACAAGATTAATTCAGAGAGAGAGAGGTCGGCAATCAGGCTATGTTCCAAATGAAATGGACCCACATGGTGTATTTGGTGTGAATGGGGGGTTTAATGGGCTTTTTTACCTCCATGGAGGCCCATTTCATTTGGAACATACCCCATATCAGTAGGTCCAGTATACATCTTTTTATATAAAAAACCACTTATTTTGTATACTTTTCAAACTCAACCGCGCAGGGTGCTCCGTCATGTTGTGCTGCATTAGTTCTTCATTTCTATTTTTTTCTGATAACTTAAATATAAACTATAATTTAAGCAGAATTTTTAATTTCGGGATTATTTTTTTGGAGAGTAATTTTCAGGATTAATTAAGGATACATATACGTCTTTGCTTCTATATGCAACTACTAATTTGGTAGTGCGGATGTTAAGTGATATTTTTTGTACTATTAAATTAAATATGAATTTGAAAGAAACAAATTCTTAACAAAAATGGTTTAAAAATTATCACATACTGATTGCGTTGATACAAGAGTCTGCAACATAGACTTACTTGAACTATTCAGAATTATTGGTCCATTTCTTTATAGGGTGAACTGGATGATATATATATATATATATATAACTAGAAGCTGCATAAGCCAGTTGAGCTTGTTCTTTCTCAAAAGTCATTTTCTGAGCAGTAGTCATGTACATGTACTATGATGAAAGTTTGATGAAACAAAAATACGCTGAACAATTGGGTACTTGATGGCTGATCTTATGAGGATCACATCTGGGTTTTGATCATGACATATCAATCCATATGTCTGTTTGTCATGCATATTGTTGCTGCTGCACCAAAAAGAGAGTAGCATACGTGCACGTGGGTCAGATTTTTTCAGGCAAGTAAGACACGAATATATATGGCTGTCACGTACAGAAACAGACATTCTCGTGGAGTGATGGAGATTATTCTAGAATCTGGATGGTATAAACACAAATGAGAACCGTTCAAGTGAAATTACCTATGCTAGCTCGTGAAGAACAAACCTAGCTAGTGGAGATTATTTCCCCCCATGTTGAAGAAATGAAAATAGAAGGAATAGAGATGAAAGTAGATAATGAAACATTAATGAATTACGTTGTTAAAACGCCTTTCCACTTTTATTAGTTAAGAAAAATTTAAGTGACTGTTTATACAATTTTTACATTCGCAAGTCTAAAATTTAATATATGCTCCATTTGTTTTTAAGTGAACCCATTGAATTGAAGTTTTTTTCAGTTTTAAGCGTAAGAATTGAGTTACCAAAATTATTCAAGTCTCACATACTTGAGATATTTTAGGCACATGTAGGCATTGTCAATTTGTCATTGTGATTGCATCCGTCCATATGGGACTCGTTTGGAATATATTTGCAGGCAACGTACAATTGCATTGTCAAAGGCCTGTTACTTAAACTTGTAAAATAATGGCAATCAAGCCAGGTGAGTTGCCATTACTTCACTAACCTAGAGGGTAAACTTTGTGAACTTAATCAAATTGTACCAAGGGTAATAAAATACTGGCTAAATGACATTATTGAGCATAGTTGCATTTTTGTTTCCTTCGTGATTCTGCTTATCAATGTGGTAAACGCACACAAAAATACATCTTAATTACGTTATTGCAGGATTACCACGCCATGGTTAATTGGTTAGTCATCAGATTATTCTGATGCTTACCTATCTACACGTCACGGCTAAGCAAAACAACGAACAGAGAGTCATTATTTTCTTTAGTTTGTATAATCTACTTGTGTTTCCACCTAATTAGTAGATAACATTAGGTAATATACATCCACAAATTCTGCCTATGTCAGAGTCACCTGCAATAATATGTTAATTAGCAGATCTGATTTCTCCCAACCAGTTTCTGAATATTACATGCGTCTTCACTACCTAAATAACAGTAATATACTAATTCTTTGTTCCCTATCATTGATTGCTTAATTAAGTTCATGAACTTCTGGCTCTATGGTTCTCTCTCAGTTCCCTTTCCTGTCTCTTTTGCATAGGGTTAAAGTTGGTCGTGATCATGTTTCTAATCTGAACAGAATCTCTATTTAGCAAAGTAACTACTAAAGCCACTCACAACCCTGAAGAAATTTATATTAAAAAAAGAAGAAGAAGAAAAAGAAGCACATGATTGGCAGTAGCATTACTCAACATAATTAAAATTACATGTTACATGTTTGCCCAAGCATTGCCAAAATATATAGATACTATAAAGAGTGAAGACAAAGAAATGGATCTCGTTGAGCAGACGTAACTACAAATAATTGCTGAGCAGGCTCAACCAATTTGCCCTAGCAAGCAGCTTGTGGAGGCTCCACCAACAGCCGAAGGCAAACCTTAATTAGAATGCCATGCATTTGTCGGATTTGCTGCTGATTTCATGACTGATTTGCAGAACCATACGTGTCAACCCAAATAAGATGCTATGACCCAAAAAGTTTTTTAAAAAATGCCAGAAAACCTAAATTCACCTCTTGTACGGACAGAACATGCCAGATACAACACAAGTTGTATTTTATTTGCTTTTCTGAAACTGCTAATTATGACAAAAGCAAATGTAGAAGCAGTCCAAAAAAGCATATGGCATGATGCCTTGGCAATATGCACTAGTCCAATCAAGTAGACCATAGTTCTAATCTTATTATATACAATCAAAACAATAGGAACGGGTGCATGTGGTCAGGCCATATGCTTATTAGAAAACCAGGGTCTTGTGTGTTTTCATTTTGTTTTAATACGCTTTTCCTCCATATTTGGGTTTTGACCATACGTTTTTTCTATTTCGAATTTTAGTATTTCTCAATTGAAATATTCTTCTGCTTGACTTAATGTGAAATGAACTTAAAATAATGAGACCTAGAAGGTCTATTGCAGTATTACACAAGAAGCCTCTCAAGCATAGTTGTTAAAATCGCGTTTCAAAGCGTAAAAGCGTACGCTTTTACGCTTTTAAGACATAAAAACTTGTTAGATGTTAGGTAAAATCAAAAATTGATAAAAGCGTTTAAAAAAGCATTTTTGAGGGGTAAAAGCGTTAAAAGCGCGTTTTGAGCCTAAATTTTTACGCTTTTAAGATTTATGAGTAATTGGACTAGATTTTTTCGGGTTATGGGCATTAAATCAGGTTTGGACAATGACAAATTGGTAACCCGATTTGGCATCTGTTTAGGGCAGGCCGCAAGACCATTTTTCATCATTCAAAATTTTCACTTCTCATCTCTGAGTTTACTGCGGTGGTACACGACTGAAGACCTATGAGTAATTGGATTAGACTTTTTTGAGTTATGACTTAAGTATGACATTAAATTGCATAAGTTATGAAATTTATTAATGTAGTACTTAAAATTAAGTAAAAATTTTATATACTAATATTTATATATACATATCTTATATAATTTGTAACATCTACGTTTTTACGTTTCGCTTTTACGTTTCGCTTTTACCAAACCCTTCAACGTTTTTAGGTAAAATTTCGTTTTTGACAACGTTGCTCTCAAATTTGAACAAGCAACGTATATAATAGTTGGAAAGAAACCCACCTCAGAACATACTTGAAGAGGAGCGAGAACTAATTAATATTATACTCTAGTCAATTGTGTCCACAATTTCTTTGGCTCTTCACTTATTGCAAGTATAGAATAGGATTGAGTAAAAAGAAAAGAAGGTGAAGTGGCAAAAATTAAAAAAAAAAATTTAAGAATAGTATCGAGAAAGAAAAAGAAAAGAATAGGGTACATGGACAAGAAATTTTTTAACTTATTTTAAACTGAAATTTTTTTACTGTATTTTTTATAATCCTAATTTATTACAAGTAAACAACCCAATTTTATTTAAACTGCAGAGAAAAAAAATAATAGGCATATTTTATTTCAAAATATTAACGTGAAAAAATTGTTAAGAACCTGAACGAAATCATTTTAAAAAAATTAAAATAAATGTAATTTTTTTTAGTAATACTATTTCACCTGAATAGCATACCACCCCAATGAATTCGTGTGTTGCGTGACAGTTTTTATGTGACCATTAGAAAAAAGGATGGATTTTATAGCATAAAGTATAAAGTAAGAATTTGGATCACCAGAGCCAATTGAACAACTCTCTTTACAAATAAATGTGCGAGTCTCACCAACTTATCAAAAGAGATGAAGGTAAAAGCATATCACTGTTATTAAGTTGGAATAGCTAGTATAAAAATATATAAAGTATATATAAACTAAAGTTAGAAGTCTCTGTTTTTTTTTGGCAGCACAAAGTGGATATACAGATACTGATACTCCACATACCAGTAAGAGAGAAACAGGGTCTCCTTACGTAGTTGATTTACAAAGATCCTTATTATTGTAGCTATTGAACCGTCTTTTATTGTTTTAGAATTAAGTCTCAAATCAAAATGTTAAGCCAGAAGGGTTAACTTAGTTACTATTGAACCAAGAGATTATTGATTAACCTGTGACAGAAGCAAAGCAATTTAGGACGGCTTTCAAACCTAGTGAGGAATAAAGGATAAGCAGAAGGGTATTGGTCAAGACCAAGTCCGTTTTGCCCCTTCACGTCACGCATGAGAGAGCTGTCCCTTTTCTCACTAACACCAACTACACGCTAAGTCCCAATTCCCAAACCCTACTATATATGCAAGTAGGAAATCTGTGTGGAACTGGAAAGTGAAAACGAGGTTGAAGTCTCCCATTCTATGTATTCATCGCATCATGCTACATAATTTACGACAAACTTTGAATTAAAAAAAAAAATTCTGAGAAGATGCATCCCAATTTTCGTCTTTAATCATGTCGTTTCTAGTGGCTTAAGTTGACTAAAATACATTATCACGAAGACATTTGTAAAAAGTGGCGAAAAAATAAAAACTAAAATGAGATCTAAATGTTTAAGGATTTTGATTCTCCAGTGTACGCATATTTTAACGTGTAAGAAAATTTTCTAAAATCCCAATAACAGCTGTTACGTACAGAGATATAAAGTATAAGCCTTTTCTAATAATTTAATTAGAATGTTTAGTCCATCACATTGTATTATGATCCAAGGATTTTATATCCTTAACAATTGCTCCAAGGGTAAACATTGGTTGGATTGAGTTGGGTTTAGTCAACTTACTTATGAAAGTAGTATATTGGGTTTGAAGATTTTTTTCCTCTAACTTGAACCGACTCGACCCACTCATATGTGGATTAAATTTGAACCTTAAAAAAAATTAATATGCTAAAATCAAAATCAAAATCTATTTTGAATAACATAACAAATGTTTTTAAATGACATAGCATAAAATATAAGTTTCAAAGTATAAATAATTCTAAGATTACAATTGATCAACATAAACAAACAATAATGACACATGCAACACAATTAACCAATGACACATAATTAATGTCTCCTCTCCTCTTTGATTTATTGCAAGTTAATAACATCATAACCGTTAACCACAATCAACACAATTGTCAAAATTAAGATAAGTTGAAACCAATAATGAAATAATAAGTTAAAAAGAACTATACATTACTTGTTTCAATCTTTTTAATTTTATCCATTTGAGCTCATAGATCAATGTATTTATCAAGAGTTCTGAGCATAAATCAATGCCTCAACAGTGATGAGTTGCAAAGAATCATGAAAAATGTTCAGAACTCTCCCTTCAGTACTAAATACAGTGTAATTTAAATTTAAATTTCTCAAGAAATTAATTATCCAAAAAAAATATAAACTTATATAAGATTTTAAAAACTCTAATAAAAAGTGATAATATCCCAAAATTAATTTTTTAGAAAAAAAACTTAAATAGGTTGGATTGAGTTTGTGCGAATTGAGAGAGTCTCAACCCGCTATCTCTGACCCGTACTTAATAATAGGTTTGATTATTTTAAACTCAACATAACCCACAAACCTAAATTAACCTGTCATTTATGGGTTAAATTAAATAAAAAATACAAATTCATGAGTTGACTCACTTGTTGTCCAGGTGCCAAATAACGACAATTTAAGGATTTTATTTCCTTAGCAGTTGCTGCAGATGTGAGAGATATATGAACAGTTTTCCTTAACTATCAAGGAAATATTAAAAAGTAAACTATATATATCTTTTTTTACAAAACCAGTAGTTATTTCGATAGCATTTTTACAAAGTTTAGAATAATAGATATGGACAACTATATCGAAGCAAAGTTTTTGGTTATTAAAACGTACTTCAAATTTTGGGGGTTCAAACATAATGTAAATGAAACCTCCTTTCAGAATTTATACCAAACTTTAAAGTTAAAACAGATAAGAATATTCATCATTATTTTCCCTTTTATCGCGTCTTTTAAAAAGTGTCTTTCTGAGTTTGAAATTTGACTAAATAAAAGCAAGATACATTTTTTTAACATAACATTTTTCAAATAAACATTTGTCAAAAGTAGAGAAAAATAATTAAATCGAAAACAGAGAGAAACCAAATTTAATCACTGACTGATATTATGGAATCTGGAGTCATCACTAGGAAAAACAAATCCAAGATAATATCTCGAAGTAGAACGTCATCGTTATAAGGGCGAAAAGGGACAAGCCAAGGAAATGGAAAGTTGATGATGTGAGCAGACAAGCGGGGCCCTTTGAGAAATTTTCAAAGAAGTGTGCCAAGAGTGTGTCACCTGCTTCAAACGTGGGACCAAAACAATATTCAAGTGGAACTCAACTCAACTTGGAATGGAAAGTCCATGCATGACTCAAACTAAGAGAAAGGGCTTGTTGCGTTTCCATTATGCATGCCAGTTAATTAGCTAGCAATAGCATACGCTCTGGATTATAAGTAGCTGGCTAGGCCAAAGTGGTAAAAATATTCTGCAAATATTACTCAATAGAAGGAGGACATACATGTAACTTTAAATTAACCACTTCTATAAGAGTAAGACGAACATTCAAAAGTTTAAATTTAGCAATATTATAATATAATTAAAAAATAATTAAGAAGCAAAACTTTAATACAAAACATGGATTTATATGAGTATATTGATTTATCTTTATTCTTAAAAACTGTACCACAAGCCTGGAATAACTTGTAAAACATCTAAATAAACTAACCATTATTACAATTTTGCTTAAGATAAAACATATATCTGCTATATATGCACACTGAGACGCGCGGGGCCATGCCCCTTGGCTTGGCCATAATGCAGCTTCTCCAAAATAAATAAAAAAGCGTGTATATATTTTCAAAACTTTCATTCAAAAAACACGTACTCGATTATTCATGTAAAAAGAAAAGGAAAATAATCAAATAATTTTAATACCAATTAATAAATAGGAAAAGAAATAATTTTCGTATCTTAACTTTATTCTAAGTTTCATTATGTCTCACAATTATATTTTGTTTAATTTTCGTCTTAAATCTTTTTTAAACTAAATTCATCCTAATTTCTAAAACCATTAGAAATGATAACAGAATTTGCTCACATGACATCCTATACGAACACAAGTGTACACTTGGCATTGTCTAATTGGATTTGTTTTTAAATTAGAGATTGGGGATGAATTTGATGAATTTTGAAAAGATTTAGAGCAAAAATAAAACAATATAATTGTGGGACAAAGATGAAACTTATCGAAAAGTTAAGAGACAAAAAGTGAAATTTTTATACAATAATTTTTTATGCATAATTTTCTTTTAAAAAATTTTTATTGTAGAAATTAAATAGTTATTTGTAAATTTCATTAGTTTAAAATTAAATTATATTTTTAGTATTTTTATACTATTGTAATGTATTTATTATTTTTATTAAATATTCATATGTTTATTTAGTTTTATATGTTTCGACCAATGACTTATCGATTAAAGTGATATATTAATCTAGTACTTATTTATAGTCAATATCCGGCCTGATTTTTATAACTATGAATATAAGTTAATTTAAATATCAATATCAATATCAAATTATTTGTTATAAATTAATTTAAAGTGATTTTTACTAATCAATATATATATATATATGAAATGCATAATTCTTTGAATTAATGCACAAATATGGAAGTTTAAAAATAAAATTATGCATATGACTCATTATAAGAAAAAATTTATTTTCTATTCTTTAACTTTACTTTTAAGTTTCATTTTCATCCTGTAATTATATTATTTTATTTTTGTCCCAAATCTTTTCTAAATTCATCAAATTTGCCCCTAATATTTCAAAAAAAAATCTTAGCAATGCCAACTATATATTTGTTTCCACATAAGATGTCATGTTATCAAATTTCATTAACATTTCTAACAATATTAGCAGTTAAGATGAATTTGTTGAGTTTTAAAAATATTTGAAATAAAAATGAAACAAAATATAATTGTGAGAAAAAAAAGTAAAGGTAAGGAATAAAAAGTATATTTTTGCCTAATAAATATGTATGAAAAATAAAGGATTTTTTTTATAACAATATATATATGATGACCTTCACAAAGTGTAAGTTTTTTTTTTTAAAGGTAGGAGACCCTATTGAGAGACACCCTAAACATAATGTAAATATAGAAGCCACAATAACATGAATGACAACTATGGCCATATATAAATAATATCTCATGTTTATGTCCATAATTGGTTCGAAAAATCGGGATTTCCTGAAGATTATCACCGTACTGATACTCAATACTTTTGAGAAGTCAATAAAAATAATAAATTTATAAAATTTATCATTATACCTGATACAAAGAATGACAAATCAAATCTTCATATTGATATATAGCATCGATTTCTCCTTGATATACCGTACTAAATATCGAACGTATCAGACTTTACCTACCGCCTGCTGCGTATTTACAGTATAGAAAGAGATCCCCGAGTTGTTGATTGCACCCTTGAGCAATACAGATAAGCAATTGCAAACACTTCTAGGAAAATATTCGAGCTTATAATCTGGTCTATTCTTTTTCTTCATGCAACTTCAATGGAAGCAAAAGTTGATAGAAATATCAACCAAGAATCAGGATTCAGGATCACCTATATTTTTCATTCTATCGGGTCAAAATTGTCATCGGATTGGAAGCTTGTTATCACCTGTGGGATCAACCACAAAATTTGCAGATATATATTTGACATCAACAGATTCAATGTCAAACATATAAAATCACTCAGACAATAAGTACAGTTATATACATTTACGACAGATAACAACAGAACAGGAATCATTGAAAGAAGAGATAGTGCAACACAAAGTTTTAAATTGCTGATGCGGCAAATGCGAGCTAATACAGGCCGGTTTATAATTGTGGAATGTTGCAGTTGGAGCAGCAGCTGCAACCGATGTTTCGGATAATGCTTGATGATCATAAGGGAAAGAATTGATAGTGGTGCTTCCAGAAACATAAAATTAAGACTGACTGCAAGCAGGAGTAGGGATATGAGGATGTATAATTAATCTGCACTCTCGTAATTGGCTATATATCTTGATTCATTGTCTTGGGATACGGATATAATCGTAGTGACACAAACTGGTATATACGACGTAATATCTATTATTGTTTGTCTATTAAGAATTTTGGAAAGAAGAGGAAAAATTGAAGACGTTGTAGAGATTGTATAGCTGAGTTACTGGAAACTAGTAATAGTGCACAAAAAGGGAAACTTTTACAAGGAGGTGAGAAAGGAAATAATAGGTAAAATATTTGGAAACGAGGAGCTCTACCAAAACCAATCAATCAAAAGAGAATGGTGTGAGAAAATTATTTCTCAAAAGTAATACAATTAATTAAAACAAGGTTTTGTTTTGACCTTAAGTACAAGGTTCTTTTTCTAATATACTGTTATTGTGGACGGAATCAACTCAGAGAGAATTTTCTAATACAATGCTGATATGTAATTCTAACGTGTCTCATGCTTATAAATTATGATCCGAATCACGCTTGAAATTATGCCGTTGACATTATTCTAAATCTAAGGTGCTCTACGAATTTACTAGATGGTGGCAATTTGGATAGATTAAAATATTATTTATTTATATAATATAAATTTTTTTACTATACGGTAAGAATATTTTTAAGTAAATTTATTGGCACACCCTTCACATTGTTCTGTGATGCATTTAGGAGAGTTAATTCTCATAAGTGCATGTTGGCCTTCAAACCTAAGTCACGTTGATCAGTAGGCTAATTCCCTGAATTATTTATATGATTAGATTAAAATATTTCTTAATTGATTCTATTAAAGCAATTTCTTTTGTACATTACTATCCTAATTTCATCTTTAATATTCAATTTTTTTAAAAGAGAACTATAGAAATAATATTTAGGATGAAAGGAAAAAAAGAGAAATTAATATAAAAAATATTGATATGT
Organism: Styphnolobium japonicum; assembly: GCA_023212625.1. Classification (NCBI taxonomy): domain Eukaryota; kingdom Viridiplantae; phylum Streptophyta; class Magnoliopsida; order Fabales; family Fabaceae; genus Styphnolobium; species Styphnolobium japonicum. The sequence continues at coordinate 1,695,630 of JALBWW010000007.1, read as the reverse complement.
ATATAAATTTATAATAATTACAATAATTGATTCGATTTAAATTTTAATATATGATGAATAATTCCTTTCATTTATGTTTGAATATTTTTTTATGTTATAAAAAAGATTTTTTTTTAAAGCACAAAAGGCTTGTTTGGATGAGTTTTTTTAAAAAAAAGTCTTTTTTATTATCTTTTTTAAAAAGTTCTTTTGTAAAAGTAAATATTATTTTATTTTTAGATGCAATATTCAAGAAGTATTTTTTTTAATTTTATTGTTGTTTAGATGTAAAAATATAAAAGTACTTTTTTAATGATAAAATTACTCAATAGACCAAATATAAAAGACCAGTTTCATTTTTCAGAAGCTTAACCCACAATTAGAAGATAAATTTTAAACTGTCTCATTTATTTCTTAATTGTTTATGCACGTATGAGAGTGTTGATCTCTTTCAAAATTTTTTTTTTTAGATTCTTCCATCCATCTTTACTAAAATGTTTGTGGGGCCTATTACTAACTAGCTTGTATTTCCTCCACACATATTATTAAAAATATTTTAATATTTCAATCATCCCATTTTGCATTCACAGTCTCACACTCACATCATTCATCACATCATCATTCTCAATATTGGTAGGGTAGGGTTTTGATAGGGTATTGGTAGGGTTTAAAAACATGAATGATAAGGAATGTTATTTTTAAAATTAGTCTTGTAATATTTTTGTATTTTTGTCTAAAAAATACTTTTAAACAACTTTTCTATATTCTAGAAAAGATCATTTTACAAAAGCTCAAATATTTAACTAAAACAAAATATCTTTTAGAACTTTTATTAGTACTTCATTTTTTTCTAAAACAATCCAAACATGCTAAAAAATATTAAAAAGTATTTTTATAAAAAAAATTATTTTTTATCCAAAAAAACTCATCTAAAGAGCACAAGAATCTAGCCAAGTGCTTCACAAGCTCATCCAAACATGCCAAAATTAAAATATAAAAAAATTAGAAAAGTATATTTTTAAAAGAAGGAAAACACATACAAATTAGCACTTTACCTTAATGTAAAGATTTGAAACTTACTAAAAATACTTATGATTAAAACAGAATCAACCTCCAACAAAGAATATTTCCACACCCAAAAAATGTTAGCGACAACTCCTGTTCAAACCCAAAATAAAAAGTATAACACGTGATCTACTTCACTTATGAATAAAAATTTAACTCTTTAGTTTTTTAGGGTAACCAAAGAAAGCTATATAATTTTAAAATTAAAAAATAAAAATTGCTGTGGCTGTTTTACCTAATTCTCTCTTGAAAAGGAAATGAATAAAGCAGATTACGTGACATATATAATAGATCCGAAATGGAAATCGAAAATTTTGTTTAAGGAGAGTAACACGTTAAAATAGAAGGAGAAATAAAAGAGCATCCTCAACAACTCTACCACCTTCTCTTCTCCTTCCTCCACCCCACACTCCCTCTCAATATCACACACACACACATTGATTCAATTCAACTCTCTCTGCTCATTTCTCCATTGCAACTCAGTTCTCCCTCTATTTCTCCTCTGCGGTGATTGCAATGATTGTTTGCAAAACCATATTTCTCATTATAATCCTCATCGTCTTCTTCCTTTTTTTCTTCATTCAAGTGACGCTTTTCAAAACGGGATTGATATATACTAGTGCCAAGAAACTCTACAGAATCTTCCAAGATTGTTTTTACGTTTACCAATTGTTCAAAGTCCCACAACACAAAGAATGCATGCAGCACAACCAGCTCTACCGGAAGGTCTCCCTCTATTTACATTCTCTACCCTCCATTGAAAATTCAGACTTCACCAACCTCGTCACCGGGAAGAACCAAAACGACATCGTTCCCTCCCTCGACCCTAACCAAACCATCGAAGACCATTTTCTCGGAGCCACAGTGTTCTGGTTCAACCACACCACAACGTTCCTTCTCAAGATCAGAAAATCCGACAAGCGCCGAATTCTCCGCCCTTATCTGCACCACATCCACACCGTCGCCGATCAAATTGAGAACCAACGGAAACGGGATTTGCGGCTCTTCATAAACGAAAACGGACGGTGGAGATCCGTTCCGTTCACCCACCCATCGACGTTCGACACCATGGCCATGGAAACGGATCTCAAGAACAAGATCAAATCCAACCTTGAATCGTTCCTCAGAGCCAAACAGTACTACCACCGATTAGGTCGGGTGTGGAAACGGAGCTTCCTTCTGTACGGTCCCTCCGGCACCGGAAAATCGAGCTTCGTCGCCGCCATGGCCAATTTCCTCTGCTACGACGTCTACGACATCGACCTTTCCAAGGTTTCCGGCGATTCCGATCTGAAATTCCTTCTGCTGGAAACGACGGCGAAATCGATCGTGGTCATGGAGGACCTGGACCGGTTCCTGACGGAGAAATCAACGGCGATGGTGCAGAACGTCATGGACGGGATTTTGAGCTCTTGCTGCGGCGAGGAGAGGGTGATGGTGTTCACCATGAACAGCAAGGAAAGGGTCGACCCGAACGTGCTCCGTCCGGGTCGGGTCGACGTGCACATCCATTTCCCGGTGTGCGATTTCTCGGCGTTCAAGACGCTCGCGAGAAGCTACCTTGGGGTGAAGGAGCACAAGCTGTTCCCGCGAGTGCACGAGATTTTCCTGAACGGAGCGAGTTTGAGCCCCGCCGAGATCGCTGAGTTGATGATCGCGAATAGGAACTCGCCGAGTCGGGCCATCAAATCGGTTATCGGCGCTTTGCAAACGGACGGTGATGGGAGGGGGTGCGGGAAGATCGGACGGCCGCTAGGAGATGACGTGGATGAGGATCCGAGGGTGCAATCGCTGTGTGGTGAGGTTAAGGATTTGCGGAAATTGTACGGTTTCTTCAGATTGCGGAACGAAAGAAGATCTCCGTCGTCTAATTCCTTGGCCCATGATAGAGAGATCGTAGATACTCTTTGAAAGTTTTTTGTCAATTTGGGGGAGGATTTGTTCATAAACGAATGAAATAGCTATGCATTAATTGGTTGAATACGCCATTAAAAAAGTGTTCATGTTTGTTCTTTAGGAGTGATTTGCATTGGGATGTCTTTAATTGGAGTGTAAATCGTTAGAATTAATTAGATCAATAGCATTGATGTGGGAAAAGAATTAGCAGAACAATAATACCCTGTATAGTTTTGTTTTCCCATTTTCATGAATGGTGACTCGGCTATTGATATAGTTTTCACATTGAAAATTATTTTCTTCTTCAATTATTTTGCTTTTCCTTTTTCATTATTTAATTGAGGAGATGTAAGACAAAGGAAGAACAATTTCTAGTTTTCTTTTGTATTTTTTCAAATGTTTCTTGTGAAGTATGGTGTGTTTGTCTTTCAAGATCAATTTTGTTTTAACATTTTAAATTGCCATCCTATTTGGTATACATTAACTTCAATTTAAAAGTAAATAAAAATGTTAATTAGATTTGTATGATTGTAATGATCAAAGTCATCTAGTGATTGACTACTAGCTATACTGACAAAATATGGTTATCTTACTTTCAATTTAATGTTCTGGCCTTTTTTTAAAGAAGGAAAAACAAAGAAAATGCTATATGGGTTTTGGAATTGGATTGTTGATCATCGTTTTTCAAGCTAGAAAGTGCATATTGTTAGTAGCTATGTAAATTGAAAATTTATTTAGTACTTTTTTTCAAATATTGGGCGTTTGGAATCAAATATTTTAGGTTTTGGTTTATTTATAAATATTTTTTAAAAAATAGAAATTGATTTGATTTTGAAATCCTTTTTAATTTAGTTATGTACATGTAAAAATTCACTTAAATTTAATTAAATTTTAATTGATATGATATGATTTTAATTTTAATTATTTTAATTAATGATTTTATCTTTATTAGTTCAATCATTTCTAAATAAGAATAATAAAATAATTAAAATAAGTTTAATTAATCTTTAATGTCTTTTAAATATAGAAATTTATTTATAAATTAATTTAAATTCTAATTTTTATAAGGAATTCTAGACATGAAATTTAATTTCTAAATCAAACCAAATCATATCAATTCTAATTTTTTTTCTATGATTCTGTTACTTTTTTTGAATGCCTGGGTATTTATACGATCATAGTATTATAACATAACACCTCCCTTTTGTCTCATTCGCTAATGTAGGTGAATTGCATTGCATACTAATAATGCCAGCACTTAATTATATTTCAAGAATTTTTCGGTTAAGAGTGTTCTTTTTCTTAATTGGATTTAATTTATATTTACTGTCAGTGTAAAGTTTCTTTACATTGTCATCCAATCATGTGTTACCAAATCATTAAAATAGCTAGACATTCTAGATAGTTGTTGTGATAGTCAACTCTTTTACTGATTTGACAACACATAATTTGATGACAATGTAAAAAAATCTTACACTAACAGTAGATAAAAATTAAACTCTTCTTAATTTCCCTAAAAAATGTGGATTTATGCACACAAGCATTAATTAATCATGTCGCACACTTAATTTCACACTAACAAACTATAGTTAATAAAAAATAATTATTTGTCACAAAACCATTATGGCTAGCTTGTCAAATAATAAGACACAATATTAACTCAACCTTAAATCCTTGTTTTACTTTTTTATTTGTGATGTGTTTTGTATAGTGTTAGCAGCTATTACTTATATTTTAATACCTGATTTCTAATTAAAAAATTCAACGTAAATGTTATCTTTGAAAAAAGAAAGATTCTATGGACAGGAAAAAATTATTATATGCATTTATTTTTACTTTATGAGAGGCTGGTAGACACGAGATATATATTATACTCCTTAATAATTGGCCTGTATGATGGATATGTTTATTATATGAAAAATGTTACATAGCTATAATTTCTTTGTCAAATTTTTTGACAGAATGATGTGATATATTTTTTGAATTTTAGATGAATGAATAGTCTCTATCACTTTATATTATGTAAACAATCATCATTAAATTTAAATGAATTTTGACTATTTTTTTCTAATTGTGTAACATTACTCTTATTATAAAAACAAAATTTATAATGTTCACTAATAAGTGAAGCTACCTTCCTTGTATCATTGCATGTGTGTCATATATCATTGAATATCACACGTGCAAGGAATGTAGAAACCATGGGTATCGTATATATATTTATGTCATTATTACTAATATACCATTACGTGTACTGTTAATATGTGACCATAAATCATAAATTTTAATCACTATACATCTTAATTAACATTGGAAATAGGAGCGACGAAACTTGGATAATTATAAATAAAGATCAATTTAAGTATTAAAAAAATGCAAATATCAGCACATATACTTAGCACGAAGTAGTGGATTTTGACAGTGAAGTAAACAGGACCCCCCCCCCCCCACCAAAACTCCTTGGATACTCAAAAGTTAAAACTGTCAAAATCTTTTATAAAGTAATAAGTGTATTTCCTGCACTCAAACCCTAAAATGTATCAAGAAATTAAAAAATAAGTTTCTTTTACAAAAGTGGGGCAAAAACAAAATCCACTTTGGTCTCCCATATTTGTAAAAATATGCACGGACTGCCATGATAGCGATTAGATACCAAATTAATTATTTGCCACAAAGTCTCAGTCTCTACTTTTTAAAGTTCAGATTTGAGGAAGTGTTTTCTGCCCTCAATTTGGTGCAGTAACTTCTTTGATTTTCTGACACAAAGTGAAATCGAACTCCTTCATTTTCATTTCCCCCATCATTGGTGATAGGTACCTATTCGGCTTTTCTTCTATGGAGTCCATATCTGTTGTCTTTATTTAGGTACAGAAACAGCCAGCTAAGCAAGAATAAATAATTAAATATGCATCACTGAATTAAGCTTTTACTTTTCCATACGGACACCTTCGACTTCGATAGTCAATTATTTAACGAAAACTATCACAAAATGTGAGTAGTAATTCTTTCCGGATCGAGCCTATCAGTCACTTAAATGTGTTTTTCTAATTATTCATGCTATGCAGTAGTGAATTGTTCCCTTTTCTGTATTTCAAGCATTGGTTCACTATGGGTGTGGATTGGGTGGCCAAATCTCTGTTTGAAAGATGTGAATAGATTTTTAAGATATTTTATTTTGTTTGGATAAAATTTTAATAAAAAAATTAAATAATATTTTCATTTCAAATCATATTTAGAGAGAAGTAATATTTTGTTATTTTGTAATAAAAAAACTTAATTGTATGTGTATTGATAAAAAAATTTATAATTTGATATTATATCACTATTTTAATTATATTTAAATAAATATAACTTAATAATTTTTTAAAATATTATTATATTTATACTCAAAGTAATTTAATTTAACAATACCACAAAATTTTTTAACAAAATTATTTTATAAATCAATTTATTTATAATTAATCTTTTTAACATTAATTTATTAACAATCAAACTCAAAATAATTCATATCTTTTTTTGATAATTACACATTCAAAAGTAATTTTCATAAACATTATTCAAATAACATTCATTTAACAAAATCAATTTTCTAATAAAGATTTCTAAACATAAATCACTCAACTCAAACTCACTTATAACTAAAATCAAATTTGTAAAATTAAATTCATCTAAAATCAAATTTGTAAAATCTAATCTAATACACACTATCAAATATCTCGGTGAAGAAAGAAGGAGAGAAAGCTTAATCTTCTTTATTCCCCCACCAAACTTACTGATAATGGTTTTGGCATCGAATATAATATGATATATGTATTTTAAGGTTTTTAAGAGTATATAATTGAGTATTCAGTAGTTTTTTTATATAAATAAAATAAAAGAGAGGAATGTGTTACTTCATTCTAAGTTTGGAGTATATAAAAAATTTCAATAAATCTAAATCTTTCAAGCGAAGTGTTTTGATTTTTATAACAAAATCAAATCTATTTACTAGATTATTCAATTTAATTTAACATAGAGTATGTTTATAATGTTAAAAAATAGAATTTTATTTTATTTTTAAATTAAATTTTGTGTTTAGAATGTTAAAAAATGAGAATTGATTTGATTTTAAATTTTTTTTATTTAAATTGTGTATATTTAGAAATTCACTCAAATTTAGTTAGATTTGAGTGTATTTGATTTGATTTTAAATTTAATAATTTAGATTGACTATTTTACCCTTATTAACTTTTTTATTTTACCTCACTAATCTAACAATATCATTCACAATGATATAAAGTTAAAAAGAATAAAAAAATCAAATCAAATTAAATCAATTACTTTTTTTTAATAAATTCTAAATATAAGAATTGATTTCTAAATCAATTCAAATTTATTTTTTTTAGAATAAGTTCTAAACATAAAATTTGATTTTTAAATCAATTCCATTCAAATAAATTCAATTCAATTTTTAATTAATTCTAAACACAATCATAAAGATTTTAAGCTATGTGATTATAATATTAACCTACATTTTTTTATCAAGATATTAACCTACAATGATCTAACTTCGAAAAGAGAGAGCTGAATTTGACATTTTAAATGTTAATATGTTACCAGGTCTTTCAATATCTTTACTCTTTTTTTTTTTTTGGGATTTCTCAAGGGTATTTCTACACAATTACGTCTACTAATCTTTTTTCAGACTATTAAGCGCAACGGGCCAGGTAGAGTTTTCATCAAATTAACGTCTCTAAAAATCAAATAATTATTGTTTCCTATGACTCAAATAGTTGCTACTACACCAATTTGCATTGGTGTGAGTGGAAGGGACTCAGTTACCTTAAACATCTTGTCCCGAATTTAATTCTTAGAAAAATGTGTATAAAAAATATATAATTAGGAAGAGTCTTCACTTTACGCATCTAACCGTATCCCGTAAAATAAATCTATTACCTTCCGAACAAGAAAATATTAACACAAGAAAATAGTTGTTACTACTACAACCAACCAAAGTTGAGTTCAACCTCTTCAATTTGATCATGGCATGCCCAACCATTTTGAATTCTCTGCAGCAATTAAGGCACAACATTTATTTCAATTACAAAAGCAATAATGGATCGATTGGAAGCTATATTCTGCATCAGGCGAGCTGGTCCTGTTCATCAATTGAAAGACCACTAGAGCAGTGCCTCACTGGGATTCATGAAGTGAAATGGACACGGATCAAACCAAACCAGACTCTGCCCAGCAAGCTAACATGGAAGACAAGCACATATTCTGCCACCCACGATTAGTGCCCCCCACAACTCATGGGTACAGGGCCTAATAGATGCCATTATGAGTTGTAATTGTACTAAAAAATATATTAATATAAAATAAAATATCTTAAAAGATAAATCATAAATATATACATTAACCAAGAAGACAAAGCAGACTTAGCTCAGATAACAGAGTGCTCAAAAATTAAAATAGAGCACCTTAATTTAAATTGCCTTAAGTAATTGACTTCTTAATATAAAGAAAGAAAAACAATTAAAAAGGAATAATTTGAATGCATTTATTTTCTAATGATTAAAATTGAGGTTACAAATGAAAATAATTTTTTTTTTCATATACTCCACATACTTTTCAATTGCAGAATTAAATTCAGAATTTCTATCTAAAATTTCAAATCACCTTAGTCCTACTTTTATCTAATTTTAATTAAATCTAAATAATATATATCAAGTAAGAAGAAAATGGGTTTAGAGTAACTTTTTTTCCGTTTACTAAAACATGTGTTACTTAATGGACAAATAATTTACCTTTTTTTTTTCTTGTAAAATCTCATTGACTTTTTCTGTTAAAAAAATTATGAATTGAACTTAGGATCTTTTCCCTAAATATTGACTTACCCCAGTATATTTCAACAATAATAATAATCAAAAACTTACTCAAGTATATTGCTAAATGGGTAAAGCTCATGATGCAATACATAAGAGAGAGCACTTAATAGTCAAGTTCTCTTATCATGATCTTGGAAGGTTATGCCTACACTAACAGTCGTCTGTCACATTAGTCCAACAAGGTAAAAGAGATCAAAGACAATTGATCATCAACTTAAAGTCTCATAATGTTTCTCAAATGAATCGACTATCAACTTAGTTTATTAAAACATAATATAATATCAATTAGTAGCAACTCATAGTAGAAAAATATTCTAACAGGATTACCTCCAAGAATATCTGAACTGCATGTACTCCAAAATGTCCTAAAAAGTAAGCATACACACATGTGTAGTATGGGCACATGATCTTCCCCTCCTTGCTCCTCTCTGTCACTGAGTTACTTGATGGGGAGTATCCACAAAATGTGTTTAGAATAGGAGAAATGATCCTAACCTTTTAGTTACTTAAACAAGCAGTAGTCTTGTTTTTACCCTTCATAGACCCAACCTATCAAGTCTTACATCATAATCCAACACACTTATCAATTAGGCTCAAGCCTAGTAAACACACAGATGATAGTTTCCAAACTCATAATGAATCACTTAATAATAATAGGGACTTTTAAAAAAAAAATCAAATTATCCATTCAACTTATTTTATAAAACAAAATACCAATCAATAGAAACCAAAACTTACAAAATTCTAACAATCAATGCATTCCGTTCCAATGACATTGATAACAAGCAATATATATAGTCGTAGATGCAACCTTGGCTTTTAATTTCAGTGTCATGCACACGCATGTGCATAAAAAAATGATTAATCTGCACATGTTAAGAATCCTTGCATAAGATAACCGGGGACATTCAATTGTTGAGCAACTTGTATCATTTTGTCTATGAATGTGGAAACACAAAGTAATGAGCAAGTTAAAAAAATGAACAGTTGTTGGGTGTAATTATGAATGGAATTGAACAATAATGGGCCATTGTTGAAACTAGCTAAGGCGTTCTCTTTGATCATGATAAGGCCTAAAGATGACCTGAACCTAGGATATTTTATCGAAGAGAATTCATTTTGTTGTAGCAATTGTCTTGCTAATTTGTGACCATAATTGATTTCCAAGGTGTTGCCACTGCTCATATACAGTGATACCAAACCCATCATTGTATTTGGCCTTTGGTTTGATTTTGAAGGATGAAAATGTATAGGGTGCTTACTTGTCCAACAAACTCCTAATTAATTTGTCACCAAATAAAACAAATCCAGAAGAATGGCTGAAAGCTAACACATAGTCATGATCATAACAGTGATACTTGATGGTGATGTTTATAGGATTTTTTCCCCCGCACTGCATATTCTTCGAGCAGCGGAATATGCAAGTTTTAGAAATTGGTTTTAAGTTCAAAATATCACAACTCCGGATACGCACGAAATCTCCCAAGTCTATTTGAAACAGCTTGGGAAGTGAATGATTGGTCCATTACACTTACACCATTAATTCTTCCTTTGCCAACGGAGAGGATCGATGGTTCCAATTCCTTCATCCAGTTAAGATTTCTAATAACTAGTTTAAAATGTATTGATTTAATAAAAACATTTTTTTTACTTGGCATATTTATTCATTAAAATAATTTAACTGATAAGACCATATGCTACACTTGATCATAGGAGACAGATATATAAAATAATAAAGTGATGCTACACATGAAAAAGTTAGAGAAGTAATATATGCGTAGTTAAATTTATTTTCTAATATGGATAAGGTCACACCAATTTTTTTCATCCATTTATAATTCAACATGTCTGCATATTAATTGTATTTTTTCTATTCCGCTAAAATTTGTTGTGTAGCATTATCCCGATAATAATAAGGAAAATGATAGAAAGACAAGTTTTTTTTTCTCTTGCTAAATATTAAAAATACAACTTTTAGAGAGACAAAAATTCACAACCAATATGTAGACAACAGTGGAATTTCGTCGTGAAAGGGAGAAGCATGATTACCTCAAAAAATTTATTGGACGCCAAATATGTAGAGATTGTGCGACTTTTATTTCTTTTAATTGCATTTTAAATTTTGTGGGTATGAGTATCATTTCTATTACAGTATGCTTTGTTTAAGAATGTAAAAAATGTGATGATAAAAAATTGGAAGGGAAGTGAAAATAGAATGGGACAAAAATATTTTGATTTTCAGTCTTATCATAGCTAAGGGTGAAGTGTCCACATTTCAAATTTTGGTGTTACAGTGTTTGTTTCTATATTATATCTCTCTTGGTTATGTCAATGTCTATGCTTCATAGATAACGAGTGTTTGTGAGAGTGGGCTAAGATTCTTGCAGCCTAATGTTGTACTTGGTGAAATTTGGGCCTGATTTGAATTCGTGGAAAAGTGGGACAACACTAAGAATTTCAGCCCAAAAAAACTATAGGTTGCATACTATTGATTAAAAAGAACAGAAAATATGTCACATTTATGACTTCTTTTTTAATATTACAGAGATGTGTTATTGGTTAGTTGAATATTTTAAGATCTACCTCCTAGGTTCAATTAAAGGCATGTCATGCATGCTAATTTCTAGCATTAGAGGATTTTTTTAAAAAAATCTCAGGGAGGATACCTGAGAAATAAAAAAAATTCTTACAAAATCCAATAAATTTGCAAATAAAAATTAAATTTGTGATGGTACACCTAACCACACATCAATGCTCGTCTTCATCACTAGGCTTATGATACACATTTGTAAAAAAAAAGTGTATAGGCCATTTACAGCATTTGTTCAAAATATTGAAAACATTTGATGTTAAAAATATTAAAAACATTTTATGTTTCTATATATATATATATATATATATATAATTTTAAATTTTATTTGCAAGTGAAAAGGTTTATAACTTCTATACATAAAAATTCTAAGTTTATTATTTTTTTAACAAAATATCACAAGTTTGTTTATTAGTTTGTGAATTTTGTAAATGTTTTATCAATACACACTTGTACTGTAGAATAACCCCACATTGATATTTCTACCAGTAATTAAAAAAAAAAAATCAAGAGTATATCAAACTCGTTGTTGTAATAAGTCATAATCATAGTCAAACAGGATAATTGCTCGTCAATTCTGAGAATGGAAAGCAAGGACCAAATGAAATCAATTAGCCTCACCCATCATTAAGAATTTCTCTCTCTTTTTTAAACGTCAAATCAAAATACACTAGCTTAGATCTTAATAATAAGATTAACAAGAGCATGAAGATAATTTCTTCATCTCACAAATTTCCAATTCAGGACCTGAGATTATATCTATCTTTGATCCTTTGAGTGTGGCAGCATTATTGTCACCATTCCCCTCCCCAGTACCATATTCCAATGCCTTTTTAGTGACTACCCCATTGATCTCTTCGAGCAATTTGAGAAACGCACTCTCCACATTCTCACCACTGAGAGCTGAAGTCTCAGAGAAGAACAGGCTCTGATCCTCTGCAAACTCCACTGCATCTTCAGTAGGCACCACTCTAAGGTCCACAAGGTCACCTTTGTTCCCAATTAGCATGATCACAATGGAGCTATCTGCGTGTGCTCGCAGTTCCTCAACCCACCTAGCAACATGATCAAACGACTGTCTTTTAGTTATGTCATACACCAGCATGGCCCCTAATGCACCTCTGTAGTATGCACTTGTCACAGCCCTGTACCTATATCAGCAAGAAAATTTACAGATGTATAATGTTAAATTGTGGAATTTATCTGCACCAAAACGACCAAGTTTTATGGGTATATTTACCAAAAAGGGTTTTTTTTTTTCGGTAATGTGTACTTCTCTTAGTTATTAAGGCTTTATTTGGATAAATAATTTATAAAAGTATTTATTAGAGTATAATTTATTTAATAAGGTCTACTGTCATAGATGCTGTTTAAAATAAGCTAAATAGCATTTGGATAAATATTTTGAAAAGAACGTTTCATAAACCCTTTAAAATAAATATCGAACAGAGGCCCATGCTAAGAATTGTGTCAATCTCTTAAGGTTAATTTTGTCAAAAGGTTAATTTTGTCAAAAATTATTCTAAAAATAACTAGTACTTGAAATATTTTTAGCTTTCACAAAAACTTATTTTCATAAATTAAAATTTTTATCTTATAAAAATAAGCTAAAAACAGCTTATAAGAGTTTTATAAACTATTTTAATAAGCTCATGCAACCAAAATAAAAAAATTTCATAAACACTTATAATAATAAATAAGCCTAAATAAGTTACATATAAACCTATCCAAACAGCTACTCAGTTTGCAATTTTAAATTCAATGGATTATAGTTACCTTTTTTAGAGCTGATAATCTGTATGTGGAATCTGATAAATTGGATGGGCTTAGATGATATGAAAAAAGCATTACATTCTTCCAGAACTGTTCCCTGTCTCATAACAACCCCTTATAGAATACTAATGTAACTTTTGAGACCAAATCAAGGAAAAGGAAAAGGAAATATCTAATAGAACTAATGTCAATATCATGTGATTGGTAATATATGTTTCTTGAAGTCAAATTGGTATCACATTGTATGTTAATCTTCAAGTTGGTACCATCATTGAAACTCAATGTCCTCCCTTGAGTTCAAGGGAAGGACAAGAAAAGCAGGCAGAGAAATCAAGCATGAGAGAGAGAGAAAGAGAGAGGGGGGATGAACCTTTCTTGGCCAGCAGTATCCCAGATCTGGGCTTTGATGACTTTGCCATTAATAGTGACAGTCCTAGTCTGGAACTCAACTCCAATGGTGGACTTTGAGTCAAAGCAGAACTCATTCTTTGCAAACCTTGAGAGTATTTGAGTCTTGCCCACCGCTGAGTCCCCGATCACCACCACTTTAAACACATAATCTATTTTCTCCTGCCCATCATAATCTATTTTCTCATGCCCATTCTCCTGCTGCTTCTCAGACTCAACCCCATTCATTTCGTAGTTCATTTTCTTCTCAAGACCAACAAGAGCTTGAAGAAGAATAGGTCAATAAGACACTGTTTTTCTTGCCCAAACTAGGCTTTAAAACCTTGGTCTTGGTCTTCCCCAGCAAATTAAACATACAACTTGGTCTAAGTATTGGTCTTGGAGGTAAGTAGAATGAAGTAAAGGAACAGGGAAAAGGTTGGAAAAAGATGAGCCAGACAAGATCAGTGTTGAATCACTAGTGGCAAAAGAATAGGCAAGGAAATGTGGTCCAGTCTTTGTCTCACTTTTAAGATTATATGGCACTATTAATGGACTTTATTGTCTTGATGCCTCTGCCGCTGATGTATATAGTATGTAAGCATGGTTGAATTCTTTTTTAGCCGAAAAGGAAAACAAAAATATAAATTAATCAAAAATTTCTAAAAAGCTATGGTTGTTTGCCTCAGGTCAAGGGAAATAGGAATTTTGATTTATTGGATGGTTGAAGTGTCTAGTTCAGATCAATTTGGTCTTAATTTAAGGCGCAATCCAAGGATACATGGCTTTTCTTTCTAAAGTTTTCTTTCCACCATTTTTTTCTTCTTTTTTGTTTGCTCTTTTTCTTTCTCCTAATGTCGTTGGTTTATTATTTCTTGCAAATGGCCCTCAAAGATTGTTAGGATTCAAGGGTAGCTTGTTTGCATCATTGATGAAACAGCTCATACACTAGTGCTAAGATTTATTAACTACTTTCTTTGGATATTATGTTCTCTGCGTTTGCTTAGTTGTTATTCTGATTATCATGGTGAATCCCCAAGTGAATCAATAGGGGGAAAAAACTCCAAACTCTAGCTGAGAAACATAATAATACCTGACTTTTTTATATGCATAATCATTTAATTGAAGTATATATAAGGCCAATAAAACAATTGAAAGATACATTTTTATTATTAGAGAAAAAAGGAATCTTTGATAGGATTCTGTTCTTCAACCTATACATTTAGATCTCAGATGGTCATAACGTTAATTAGACCATTTAAACCTTATAAGGATTCTTAAAGACTTGAATCCTTAATTTTTGACTTTAAGGTAAATGGGTTTAATATACGGACTAACCAACACATGTATTCCTTATAGTATATACGTGTAGCATGAACATGGCATACAGCCACACATGATAAAAGAAAACATTCTTTAAATCCATTGCAGTGACGGAGCAATTACTAGCATAACTTAGCCTGTAATTTCTTGCACCGACAGAGCTAGTGTAATACTGATAACATCCTTGAGAATGATGATTTCTTAATTACTTGTATATGTAGGGTCAATATAGATGCAACCGTGGCTACATCTCACGTACTGCTTTAATCACAGTGACTGTAGGTAGAGTTATGTGATAGAGACGATGCACAAAAAGTTATAATATTATGTATAGGTTTGAAAGGAGGATGGAGCCGATAACCCATGGTTTATATTAGAATTTAATTTTGTTTCAGTTTCAGTGTAAAGTTACACTAAATCAAATTTAAACTCATTTTATTAACCTTAGGTTTTGATTGAATGTTAAAATTTTAACAGCTGAATTTCTTTGCCAGGTTGAGTCGATTGACTTAAAAAATCCGAATAGGGCTCTGGATATTCCCCTAGTGCACAAATTTAAATCCCTCTGAAAGAATTGTCCAGCGTTGTTGGTTATCTCTCTCAAGAGAAACCTTCTAGTGTCTGCCTAGCGAACAGTACTCGAATAAAATATTATATCATATCCTTATTATCATTTTTTTCAAGAAAAAAAAAAGAATTTCTTTTTATTAAACAAGTTTTATCAAATATTACATGTGCCATTTTAGACATTTTAGGTAGCATAAATGATTAACAAATCAATAGTTTTTTGGTGTATTAAAAAGGAGTAATAATATGTACGAATTTCACAAGGTCGGAGAAAGAATAGTCAAACAGCAAGTTTATTATCTGCACGTTTTGCACTTGGATGTCAAAATTTTGCGCGTTTTATTTCGTGCTAATTGGCATTGCTCATTAAAAAGATCACTCTTTCGAAATGTAAAATTTTAATTTATGGGATTTATATGGAATTCAATTAAATTTTCAAAACTCTATAAATATGTTTGAAACTACAAAATTTGAGAATTAATTTGATTTATATATAATTTTCTTTTTGTTTACAAAATTATAAAATAGTAATTAATTTGATTTTAATTTTAATTTTATTTTAGTTGTGTACTTATAGAAATTTAATTAAATTTGGTTGGATTTAATTTAATTTTAATTTTAAATATTTAAATTGAAGATTTTATCATTATTAATTTAGTTATTTTACCTATTCTAAATAAGAATGACAATGGGACAGAGCAAGGGCGAGAATATCTCTTGCTCTCCATCTCTGCCCCCCATATTTCTTCTTGTTCCTATTTTTGATCTTTTCGTGAGAAGCTTTCCTCCCCTGTTCTTATGGATCTCTACGGAAACTCTGAAAATTCATAAGAGAATTTATAAAATTACAAATTATAATTCAATAAAATTTAAAATATATATATAATTAAATTATTAAAGTTAAAGTTAAATCATAATAATTTAAAACTTAAATGATATAAGCACAATATTCAAATTAAATAAAAAATATAAAAAGACCAAAATATTATTAATATTTATGATATATAGTACACATAATAAATAATACATACTCGGGGCGGGGGCTATAATCCCCATCCCATCTCCAAATCACCTATGAGAGGATTTTGTCTCCCGTTCTCGCGAGAATAAAATTTCTTGCTTGCGGGGCTTCGAATGAGACAATTCCCGTGAGATCTCCACACACAAATAGAAATTGACATCCCTAATTTTAAGTAAGAGAAATAAGTAAAATTATTAAAATAAAATGAATTCAATTCATTTTTTATATCTTCGAAATATAAAAATTAATTTGTTAATCAAATCAAATTTTATATTTTAATGATTTCAAAGACAATGAATGTGTTTTAAAGCCCCAATTTATTGATGAAAACCTTCTTGTATTCGATATTTGTTAAAGCTAAAGATCATAGTTGAATAGAGTTTTATTTAAAAAAAAAAAAGATTTTTCAAATGTGATACAACAGCTCTTGCATTCTTTCATTCGATGAAGAGGACAACGTTTATTAAATGCCATATAAAGTTGTCGCTTGGGATTTTTTCATCTTATTGCAGGTTTTTATTAACATCTTTCAACGCAATGTTAGTGGTATTCATCCACCAACACGGTGTTCACAGTAAAATTATATTTTAATTTAAAAAATATTTATTTATGAAATTATTCTATTTTTTATATTCAAAAAATTAAAATAAAAATTATATTTAAAAAGGCTTTAAAAATTATTATAAAATAAAATAAAAATAAAAATACAAAATGTGAAATAGTTACTTGGTTAAAATAATAAAAACCGATATTATAATAAACTAACAAGTTTGACATATAAAAAATACTTTGAAAATTTTGAATAAAAGAAAATACAAAAACAACCAAAATAAAAGAATAAAAAATAACATAAAAACTTAAAATATATAATTGAATATAAAATTTGAAAATAAAATTATTTTAGTAACAATTTAAAATTTAAAATAATAAATAAAAATAATGGATTTCATAAAAAAAAACCAAAATTTTTAATATTTGATCTAATTTAAAAATCATAACAAGTTTTTCATTTTATAATTTTAAATAAATTTTTTTTATATTTCTTAAACAATTTTTAAATAATTCATTATATTTCGAGTTATTTAGTAAAAACTATAACATTATTTTCAAATAAATTTATGATATTTTTATAAAGTCAAACTTTTATTATGTTAATTAATAATATAAATATCACTAAAACAAATCTAACCATAAATTAAATTTTAGACAAAACCAATGATGTATTCCACCATATTTTTGGAGGAGGATGCAAAACGTCCCCCATCCCATTAGCTTGTTTTACAAAAGCCAAAACCTTAAGAACTCCTTCATCTCATGCTCAAGGTTCGAGGTCCGTCTGATCAGTGTCCAGCCAGAGTCGGCCGCTGAGCCGTTCTTGCCACTTACGCTTTGGTTCATGGATAAAACCGAGCAGTGTGTCAGAACTGGTTGAATTGAGTGAACCGATCGTGAATCCCAGACTTAGAGACTGGACAGAACTGAGCAGTCATTGGATTTAAAAAAAAAATGAAATTTAAAAATTAAAAAAATCAAAAACCCTCTCAGATCAGAGTCCCTCACCTCACGCACGGCCTCACTTTCTCTTTCGTCTCTCTCCTTGCTTCAACTTCGTAATCTCGGACTATCAACTTGTACTCTCACGGCCCTCACCAGTCCCAAATCCATGGCCAAAACCCCTTATCATCGGCCCAAAGAGTCTCACCACCACCGCGCACCGATCTGCACGGGCTTACAAGCACCGCAAGACCGCTACGGGCAGCCTACGCACGGCCAAGCACGGGCACACCACAACGAGGCGCTTGCGCCTCGCCGCCAAGCTCACCACCGTCATCAAGATGGCCACGCACACCACCGGCTAAGGCTAAGCACACCCACCACCACCAATCGGGCAAGTGAGGCAAGGCACGACCAATTTACTTCTCTTTTTCGAGTTTCCAGTATTTAGTATAAAATTTGGATTTGGTTTATCTTATAAATTTTGGATTTGGTTTATATTATAAAATTTTCCATTCAGGACGCTCAAGAAAAATTTCTAGTTCAAGATCTTAAAATTTCCCGCTTTCTGCCTACTGGGTCGAGTTTGTATGTTAGGCTTAGCATTATAATTTCTGAGAGATTATTATTGGACTCTAATGTAGGATATGGCATCATACTCAGTTGGTGCCGAAGCAATGTGCTCAATCAAGAATGTGAGCACACAATCTATTAGAGGAAAATCCGATCCTACATGGGAGCATTGTGAAATTTGTGTTGATAATGAAAGGAAAGAATGCTTAAAATGTTTGTATTATGGGAAATTTTTTAAAGGTGGAGGAATACATAGGATGAAAAAAGCATCTTGGCTTGGACAAAAGGGAGACAGTGTTGATTTGTGCTAAAGTTCCATATGAGGTTAGATACCGATTGGCGTAAGATTTGCAATCGTTTCTCGGAAACAAAAAACGAGGAAATGATGATAGAGGGGAAGAGAATCTATATGGAGATAGTGTTGTGCTGTTTGATAGAAAGACACACCGAGATATGCAAGAAATTACACACCTCCACGGCTACTACAAGCTTGTGAGGAAAAGAGATGGGGTAAATCCAACCCAAATGGCAAAGAAAAAAGCAAATGAAACATAAAGTGCAGTTATTTTTGCTCCAAGAACTATACACTGGAACTCAACCTTCAATTAGAAGTGCTTTGCGAGTGTTAAAAGAAGTTATACATGAGTCGATTTAGTCATGTTAAATTTTTTTATGATTGTTGCATATCATTTAATTGCACCTGAAATTCAATCTATGCTCGATCGCCTATGTTTGGATGCTTCCATTGCGACTAAAAATTTACTGTCCTAGTTATAAAGGCCTAAGATTACCATGCAAATTAGAACTAAATTGTTGTATGAAATGAAAAAGGAGGCCAATGTTGGTTGGAAGCTTCTAGGAGTACTTGGAAAGAACCTGGTTGCAGACTATTATGGTCGATGGTTGGCAAGATCAAAAGAATAGGCAGCTAATTAATTTTTCTTGTGTATTGTCCAAAAGGAATTAGTTTTGTCAAATCTGTTGATGCATCTCGATGTTTGTTAAGGATGCTCCAAACACTTTGGCAATCTATTTATGTAGGATTGGTTGGAGTTTGGTTTGACCAAGTAAATGTTGTGCACATGGTCACCGATAATGCCGCGAATTACAAAGTCGCTGAGTGAGACTGTTGAATGAAAAGTATCCTTCGCTTTCTTTTTGGCTCTGCTGCCGCACATTGTTTAAATTTGATTCTAGGAGATATTGGCAAAAATGGAGATTGTAAGTATTTTGGCAAAGAATGCATCTCTACTATAACAAACTGTCTACAACCATGCATTTTTACTAGCTTGGTTGAGAAGACAAGGATGGACGAATATTAAATCTTCTTACGTCACGGGCCAACTCTGCTTTGCAACAACTTTCATTGCATTACAAAGCATTCAACAACACAAGCATGATTATACAAGCCTTGGTAACTAGTAGAGATTTTGTAGATTCTAGATACTACGTGACAATAAAGCCAAGAATTTTATGGAAATTGTGTTGGATAATAAATTTTGGAATGATTGTGGTATTTGTTGTCCAAATTGTGTCTCCACCGACACGCATGTTGAGAATTGATCTTGACGCTCAAGGAAAGGCCTTCTCTTGGTTATGTGTATGATGGCATGTATAGGGGTAAGGAAAAGCTAGCTAAGGGCTATATTCATGAATAAAAAGTCTTTATACAAGCCTTATACCAAGAATTAATCAAGCTGTAAGTAGGATAAGGCAACTTCCTCAAAAATTCATTGTACTTGCCTATTTTTTGAATCCGGCTTTTCATTATGACAAACACAACTTTTTTGTATCAAACCGAGAAGTTCGAAAGAATGATGGCTTGATGTTTTGGAAGCAAAAATTAAGACTCATAAGACTGATTTTTAAAAGCAAAGCTAGCTTTATCGTGATAAGATGGAAAGTTTTCGCAACCAACTAGCTATTGAAAGCTCACAAAGAAGACAAGACCTGGTAAGATTTTGTTATTTTAAGTTTCTTGGATACATTTTTTTTATCTTTCAATGATAATTGATAAGTATTAATGATTATTTTTAAAATCTATTGGTAGATCATTGGTGGCAAAGTTTTGGACTTAGTGCTCCATTGGTGTCGCAATTATTGCTATTCAACTTTTGAGTCAAACTCGGCATCTTCTTCCTGTTATAAAGAAATTGGAGCAGCTAAAATACACACAAAAGAAAAGGAATAAGCTGGAGCATTAAAGGTTGAATAACCTTGTATATGTGCATTACAATTTGGGCCTGAAAAATAGGTTTGTCTTATTAAATTTTCAATTTAATTTGTTTTTTTTAAAGCTTCACTTATTGGTTGCTAATATATACATATTGTGTTATAATATAGATCCCTTAATAAAAGAAGAACTCTTGACCCTATTGACTATGAGAGTATGGAAAAAATTGAGTTTTGGATCACTGAAAAAAATGAAACTCCATTGCTTGATTATGATGAGTTGGAGAAGATGCTTTATAATGACTTACCAAATTCAATACTTGATTTAACTGAAGGTAATGGTTTGTCATTTTGTTGTGAAAGTTTATTACATTAAGTAAAAAGTAATTGTTATATATATCCTTAATATAAACTAATTTTGTTTTTGTTGTTTTGTTAATTTTAAGGTAATAATCAAGAAAGGGTTGATGGTGGCGCTGGGCTTAATTTAGAATCTTTCCCTCAAGAAGACGTGAATAATATAATGATCTTTAAGTGGCCAAGGCAATACCATTGGCTTAAACAATACCATGGCTAATGATGACAATGATGCTTGGTTGTATGAACCATGAAGATCTTCCAAGTATTTGATACTGTAAATACTATATGAATTATTTTGAAACTTGTTATTATGTTATAATTTGTGTATTTTATTATTAGTATTGTGTGTTATGACTATGAGTTATGACTTGTGAGAAGATAACTTGTATTTGATTTTGATACTTTGATTAATACTTGATAGTTAGTATTTGTTTTGAAACTAATTTTTTTTTAATTTTTAATAGTTGGTACCTTGATTGTGTGTGTATATAATATATATAATTATATATATATTACGAATCATTTATAACGTCATCCACCCGACCAGAACGTATTCGACTGGGCTTAAATCGATCAACCTCGAACCTCCGGAAGCGCTTCGATTATCATTCATCCGATTTTAAAAACCTTGCTAATGCTTCTATTTCTCTCTTTCCATGGATACTCTGACAAGCTCTGTTTAAACCCTCAAAGTCCCATCCCTCCCATCAACCAATCGTGAATTCTGTCAGTTTAAAAGCACTCTTTATGCACTCGCTGACCGTCCCCCACAACCACAAGTCCATGCTTATCCACTTCCAGACCCAATTTAGTCCCCAAAACCAAGCTTTTCTCCCACAAGGGCTCTACTTTTCTTGTCTTCTCCTCTAAGACCTCACCCTTCAATCCATCTTCTCCAGTCTTCTATGGAAAGCCCGCTACTGGTTATGCTGCTGCAGTCATAGACGTGGCTCACAGCAACAGTTCCCTTCACTTGGTTCAAAAGTATGTTCAGAGGCTCTTGAAATTTCTCAAAAAATGTGAACTTTCAATCAGCACTGGTGGATCCTTCATTGGTTGAGGAGCTGAATGGACAAGCTATGAGGCAAGTGGTAGAGCAGGGGAACATTCATAGGCGTCTGGTAGCCTTTGTTGAATATGCTGGTTAAGAAGAACAATCTGGGAATTGTGCAGGAAGTGTTGAAGGAGTTTGAGAGGATTTATGATGAGCTTCGTGGAACTCAAGTGGTCATGGTTTCATCTGCAACAAAAATGGGGGACAATCAACTGTTTGGGATTGCCAACAGTGTGCAGCAACTAAGTGGGGCTGTAAGGGTGAAGGTAACGAATTTGGTTCATGAGAGAATACCCTCTTGTGCCGTGTGAAAATCATCATCAAGAAAAAATATGGGTAATAGTCTTCCGTTGCCGGGATTTGAACCCGGGTCTCTCGGGTGAGAGCCGAGTATCCTAACCAACTAGACTACAACGGATTGCTGATGAGCTCACATAAACGTATAATACTCATACTATTGAATCACTTATTATTTATCTGAAAAAGTGACTACTAGATTCTGGTGTGCTCAAGGTGTACTGTGAGAGCCATTCCCTTCCGTTTCTTTTGATCAATCCACTGCGTTCATCCCTACAAAATGATAGGCATCAAATGGGCATCCAACGGTAAAACCAATAACTATAGTACTCAAGATTGGCCCACAAAGAACAAGAGCCTGTCCAGAATAGGAAAGGCCCACAGGCCAATGAACAGTTCAGGACTCAGGAGCCATCCTACATCCATGTATATCCTAACTGGAGTCCCCACTAAGGTAGTAGAACATAGCGCTTGCCTATCTTCTTGCTTGCTTCCAACGTTTCCCGTCTCTATCTTCATAGATTCTACATTCTAGTACGGGGAGTATCTCCCTCATGGGCCTAACAAGACCATGGTTCGGTTCCATTACCAATTAAGGACGAGCAAGAGTAGAATGCTATGTTATGTCCCACATTAAGTAAAAAAGAAGTTTAATATAGTAATTAAGCCATGAGTCTCTTTCTCTTAATAGGTTAGTCTTTTTATAGACTCTCATCATGAACTTGAGTCATAACTCATAACAAGCTAGCTGACGCAGAAGGCGCCACTTGAAAAAGGACTACCAATATAAAAAATGTTTGAGTAAACAGTCACAGAGATTGGTGTAAGAAGCTCAATATGTAAGTCTCTATAACGTGTGGATATGGACATCACTAGCTTATTTGTGATTGCTCCATGATCATGTTGGAGTTTGCTACATGTATGCACCCTGGAAAGCTGCACTGAGTATTGGAAATTGCCACTATTGTTGAGACTTGGTTGTCGAATCTGTTCATTTCCTGTGTCAAAATATCTGTTTGGTTCTTGTGACGACTCAAAAAATCTGAATTAATTTTAAATTTCTTAACTTCATAATTCTGTTTTAGCTAGAAAATTGTATATGCTTCTGTTGAAAACTACTGCTTGTGCTCTTTAAGTTGGAAATCTGTTGTATTTTAAATTACTGACTTAGTTGTTTTTCTTCTTCGAAGCAATGTAAAATAGGGTCAGCGGGTGGATATGGTTCCACTATCATAAATGAGTAAGTAATGGATGGCCATGGATAATAATTAAGAAAAAAATAAAAAGAAAGAAGAAGAAATATCTAATATTATGAAACAGATCTCTTGTTCACACCCTTCAAAAAACATTCATTCATGTCAAAATGAAAAGGTATTTTTTCTTTTCTTGCGGTAAGTGCATATTTTGTCCAATAAATTAATTTTTTTGAACCACTGTAGACTTACCATAGTGATGCAATGCAGAACTTCTACTTTTGTGAGTGTTGACTGTCACCTCACCATATTTTGCAAAGACAACAAAACTTGTTACATTCAGATCAAAATCGATCAAGACATGCTCAATGTTGTTTGGCAAAATGTAAACCGATCTGCAAGAGTGTTCTACGCTTGTGTGTATATGCATACACTCATATGTATGTCACTCAACCACTGCATGTGTACGCAATATGTGTACATCAATAGAGGTGCACTGTGTGCATGTAAGAAAGTAATGGCAGTCTACAAGAGGACTAGTAAACCTCTTTCTTCTAGGGAACCTTATGCTCAAGGGCATTGCATCACTTGAAAGTGTGCAGTACGTCTAGTTTCTTGCTTTGTAATCAGAGGCGGAGGGGGCAAAGGGATGCCATGGCCCGTCAAGTTTGTAATTTTTTGAAAATTTCTTTATATCTTTATGTGATTTTTTTTGTTTATTTTATCATTTCATATATGTTTTTTGTTAGCCTCCCACAATCTTGGCTCCCCTCTCATTCAGTTTCTGACTATCACTGTTAGTAATTATCTTCTTCTTTTCTTTTTGGTTTCAAGCACTTTTTCCCACTGCTTTTTTTTTCTGTATCTTGAATGTTGATATCTTGATGCGACAACCATGATCACCTTCTGTTTACATGACTTACAATAGGTTTCATTGGATTAATTTTTTTCAAATTTTCCATATTTTATCATATCATATAATGTTTCATCTTTTCAGCGTTAGCACGTGAATGGTTCGATTGTAGAAAAAGGCATTATATTAGTAGTACTTGGGAAGGATGGAGCAACCGCAGTGATACTTCTGTTATCTTAGTTCTGTCCTAATAATGGTGTGAGACTGCGGAACTATTGTTCTATTAGTCATCTTGATGCATGTTTCATTATTATTATTATTTTTTTGGTATTTGCATGTTCATTATTTTATTGGAAGGAATATTGGAGACTTTTAAAAGGTACAAACGGGAATCGCCACTTCAGTACAATATCCATGGTCTTCTATAGTTGTGTGTATAGATAAAATTGACACCTGCTCGCCCTTGAATAAAATTTAACATAAACCTTAGCATATATATGACCTGGACATTGGTAATTGAGTCTGATAACCCATAGATATAGCCTTTCTTCAAATATATATATACTCAATTTTAGGAATTTTTCAGAACGTGCATGGCAACTATCTAGTAGCCTATTTGAATATATACTTCATTACTGCTATATTACACACTAATCCCTCTCTGCTATTCAGTCAAGTCGGTAGTAGCAGCAATGGAATTGTGATTTCATAGAGTGAATAGATGACCTCAGGTCACTTCCAACTATACCTTTTGTCCTTTAATTTGTACTCCACTTATACGTAATATATGATGGAGTGATAATATCCTGTCCAACCGATAGAATTAAAATGCATACAATGGGAATGGTTAGGTGATGAAATTGATAGAATTAAAGTGCAAATTTACCCATCAACTTAGGAAAAGATATTAATTAGACCACACTAATTGGTTTGGTAGATTAGTGGCACTCAACTTAATTTTTTAGGATGCACTTAATGTTAGGTTCGAGTCCAAGTGAATCTCAACACTCACTTAACCTACATTTCTATCTCTTTTCGATCTCTCTTGCAATTATAAAAAAATATTAAACCACAAGTGATGCAAAGATTTCTCAAATACCAGTTGTCTTATGGTTGTTACATTCATGTTTAAACTTCTAGTTCCATTACAATTTTCATCTTCTACTCAATATAGAGTAAATCTATAATTTTTCTGACGCAAAATTTCTTAAATAAGGAGTGCCTCCACACATTACGTTTATTCAATATTCAATGCCGTCGTGACACGGATGTTAGGCTAAAATTTTAAGAGGTCATTTTACATTTTGATATTATTTAGAGTAATATGTAAGTTATTTTAAGTAAATGTTTAAACTTTTTTCAGGGCTATATAATATTTTGATAATTTTATGAAAGTCATATGTAATTTTAATTACAAAGTGTGGCTAAGTTAATAAATTACATTTTATAAAGGCAAATTTTATTTTTATCTATAATATAAAACTTTGAATTCGGCAATGTCCGAATAAAGAGTAGTCTAACATTTAAAGAATATAAAAATATCTCATTATTTTACAAAATAATATATATATATATATATAATTTTCTTAAATATTCATGTGAAGCTTTTAAAAAATTTGAGGGATCATGACTTCCCCAATCCGCACTAAGCTGCCAGTTATATATATATATATATATATATATATATATATATATATATAATTTTCTTAAATATTCATGTGAAGCTTTTAAAAAATTTGAGGGATCATGACTCTCCCAATCCGCACTAAGCTGCCAGTTATTCAATGAATGGTGATACTCAGGACTTTATTGGATGGTTAAAAATTTAAAATAGCTCAAAACTTGAGAATAACCCACAAGTTGAGTCAAAATCTAAACGTACAACTTATTTCCAGCAACTAACATTCACTCACACCAGTTGGGTACTTTGATTGATCTTTGCAGGGACTGGTTGAAGAGGTTCACTCAAACTAAAGTCATGCATGACGACTTTAGAGAAGCCAACAACACAGTGGTTGATGTGCTGTCAAGATAGCAACTGGGGAGGACTTCAGACGAGTGCAAAAAGTCTTAGCGCTCGCACTTTATTATTATGTTTGTACTCTAATTACCAAGTCTTTTAATATACTCCTTTTACTATAAAAAAAAAACGGGGAATGCTAAGGTACTGATCATGCAAGATTATGGGTATCGAAATTAAACAAATTAAGATGGGTTTCTCTTTAAAAATGAAATTACAAGATAATCTCTTCTTCTTTTTTTAATTACGTTATAGTGCCCCATATCAAGGGGGCGATACGAGGAGAAATCCTGGAAAGACGAAGAGATTCATAAATTGCTGTTGGAACTGACAAATCCATAACTAAGGAGGGACTGGGCAGCAACTGAGAACTATGGGGTTGGCAATCTACTTGTTACAGCGGATATAGCTCCCGCAATTTTACCAAGGACCATGTCTTTTGGCTATTGAGTAAATACCCACTTAGATTCAACAATATGGAATGCAATGGTTGGGTAGTTGAAGAATGCCTAGCATTTCGTTGCATAATGATAGTGATCAAGGGTTTTCAGAATGACTCAAAACAGAGAGAGACCCAATACAGAGTGGAGAACACACTAATTTAGGGACAAAGGAACAATTAGTACTTACTGAAATTGATTAGGGGCAAAGAAACAATTGGTATAATTTGTTGTTGTTAAAGTGATAAGATGTTGTGTAACCATGTTTGAGCACTTTTGAAGAGAAAATTGAAGTGAATTGGAGGAGAGAGAAGGCAGTTGAGAAAAATAAAAATCGAACTTTTTTGTTCTCATGGAGACAATTATGTTTTTATTATATAATTATTTTAACCATAGAAGGATTGCCAATTTTGAAATGAACATATATATATATATATATATATATTTATCCTTTTTATATATAAAACCATTATGACTTATGAGATTAATTTTTTTTCGTAAAAACAATTATTATATTGGATTTTCATTAAAAAATATATATAATAAAGTATCCATTATAAAAAATACAAAATAAACATTTCATTAATTATAAATGAAGTTTACTTTTCATGCAAAAAAATTAAATAAATATCAAATATCCATCATGAAATAAATATAAAAATGAAAAAACAAACGTTTTCAAAAAATATTAAATTTAGGGGCAAAGAAACAATTGGTATAATTTGTTGTTGTTAAAGTGATAAGATGTTGTGTAACCATGTTTGAGCACTTTTGAAGAGAAAATTGAAGTGAATTGGAGGAGAGAGAAGACAGTTGAGAAAAATAAAAATCGAACTTTTTTGTTCTCATGGAGAAAAATAAATATAAAAATGAAAAAACAAACGTTTTCAAAAAATATTAAATTTAGATTTCATGAAAATTAAATAATATATAAGGGTTCATTTGGGAAATGATGAACAATAGAAAAAAAAATTATGAAACAAGAATGAAAACCAGATTATATTTTTTAAAAAAATTATATTAGAGTGCAAATTCCATCTCTTTAGAGATTATTTTGTAAAAGTAATTAGTGAATAATTTGCATGCAATTCACTAAGGATCATTTACCTTACATGTGATTTTCCATTATTCTAAATGATTATTTTTTATTTATTCATGTGGACACGATTCTGAAACCCAAACTTGTGTTCGGTTTCATATAAATGTCCAAAAAGAATGGTGAGAGTAAGTTATTGTTATGTGCTTCCATTTTTTTGCCCTTTGCCAATTCCCAAGAGTCAATGCCGCTCAGTGCTATGTTAATGTTTTTTGGTTGGGTGATGCAGCATCGCTCGATCTCTTGCCTCATATTGTAACTGGAGTTTTTTTAATAAAAAAAAATTAATATAATCATCACACATTTAAAAACAAAACTAAAATAAAACCAACAACTGTAAGACTCGAGCACTTGTGTGCATGACAAATCTTGGACTAAAATTTGAAAGAATTATATAATATTTTAATTATATTTAGAGAAATAATATGTAATTTTTTTAAATATTAATATAAAAATTTTAAAGAATCATATAATATTTTAATTATGTTTTACGAAATAATATATTATTTTCTTAAATACTCATAAAATTTTTAAAATTTGTAAGGGTCCCTGTCCCCTAAAAAATCCGCGTCAGTGCCAGTCTATAATAGCAAAGCCTTTTTTAGTTTTAGATTTAGAGGGATTTCAGATATTTTTATAGAAAGTATTTATTTTATTTGTGATATTTAACGCTATTTATTTCAATTTTTTGAGTTATTACGGCTTGCTAAATATTTTTAAAAAGAAACAACAACAATGACTTATAAAGTTAATATGACTAACATCAATAAATAACACAGTAAGAAAAATGTTTTTGTCATTTTATTATTTACTATAGTTGAGTCTGAACAAAACTTTGGCAATATAGCCAAAGTACAGTAAATTAGAAGATAAATTATCGAAATGTCACTCATTTGAAACATATTACTAGCGTATTGTTGTTTTTGTCACGTGTATTATGCCAAAGCGGTAGGCGTGATGCACGTCATCACACCAACACGAGTGACATGATACACTAAATCACGCCACCCGTGTTGGTGTTGGAATGATGCCAACACGGGTGGCGTGATATACACAAAATTAGAAAAAAAATAATAAATTAATACAACAAAACCTATATGACCAAAGTCAAAATTTTGAAAAGCCATAACTTTTGACTCGGCCTCGAAAAGTTATATGAATCGATATAAAATGCGTCTAAATCGGACAAACGAGTCAAAAGTTATGACTTTTCAAAGTTTTGACTTTGGTTATATAGGTTTTGTTGTATTAATCTATTACTTTTTTTTCGGTTTTGTGTATATCACGCCACTCGTATTGGCATGATGACGTATATCACACCTACTGCTTTGATAGGATACACGTGACAAAAATGACAGTATACTGATAATATATTTCAAATGAGTGACATTTCAATAATTTATCTTCTAATTTACTATACTTGCCAAAAAGCCCAAAACTTTAACCCCTGACATTTACATGCCAAAACATAGTCCTTTGGCATGGTACCATATCACTAGGGCTAGGTAGCCCGCATTACTAACATTGAAATAAATTTAGTTATTGAAAATCTCTAAGTCATCTACTATGTTCAAAACTCCAATTTCATAAATTATTTAATTATCTTATTTTAAGAGACGAAACAGTCTTACATAAATATGGTGTATATTGAATTTGTACATTGAACTAATAAAAACATGTGATTAGTTTGACAAATTTATTTGATAAAATTAAAAATTAAAAATTTTAAGACAATTTTATTATTATTTTAGTACACTAACTATTTAGTATATAATTTATATCCAAAAGTTTTCTTTTAAAGAATGTATTTGCCGTTGTGCTGTCAGCCAAGCGCCGTAACACTTGATTACTTGATATATTTTATTAAAAAAATGGAGAAACATAGTTGAAAGTAATATTAAAATAAAACGAAGAATAATATCAAAGTATCATCTAACAATTTTTATCTTCACGCTTATAGTGCACAATACATTAATGTTTTAAAAATTGAATTGAAGATTAAATCGGTAAAATTTTAGGTCATAATTTAATTGATTGAACCAGTTAAATTAGTGATCAAATTAAATAATGTAATAATTATATATATAATTATTTGTATACATATAAATAAATCTAATAATATGAATAATAAAAATTGACTATATATGATAATATTTATTATTATATTTAATTAAAATAAATTTATTTTGATAGTAACAAAAATTTAAAAGAAAAATTAGGGTTTAATCATTATTTAAAAAATAACTATTATTATTTTATTTTAAAATACTCATAACTATGAAAATAATGATTTTTTTAAATTAATTGGTTCAACTTCATTTGTTCATTTTTCATTACATAGATCTTAAAAAGCTGCGTGAAATTAATTTAAAATGTATCCAAATCAAACGAATGAATAAAAAGTTATAACTTTTGAAAAATAGATGAGAAAAAAGCTTAAAAACTAATTTAAAAATCTAAAAAGTTAATAAAAAATTCAAAAAAAATATTAAAAAAATTAAAGAATCAGTCGATTTTCAAGAATCAAGTCCGGTTCATCCTGGTTCAGACAATTTTTAAGCGGTTCAACCACCCAAACGGTTTTGATAACTAACCAGACCGATCAAGTATGCGGGTCATGATTTGACTAGTTGGACCGGTTGGTGCGATTCAATTTTTAAAACTTTGCACTACATACACCAATCTGAAGACTCTAAACAACAAATTTTTATATATTTGTTCGTTATGTGAGTGTGAGAAGAAGTTCTTAAAATAAAAAATGTTTGGGTTCAAGTGATAAATTTTTTAAAGAAAAGTAAATAATCTTCTATCATATAATATACGGTTTTAAAAAAAAAACTCCTGCCACAAAATGCATGAAAAATGAAGTAGTGCTATAGTAAAAAATATTAGTCTGAATTTTAACAAAATTCAACTAGATTTAAAAAAAGTTATTAGATAAAATAAAATGACGAAAATTACTCATTCATAAAAAAATCAATAAATACATCCTATTAAAAATTATGACAATGAAATTATAGATAATTTATAATTTTATCATAAATTTTTACTAAAATTAATAGTTTATTATAACCTTAAACTAGGATAAATCTTTGTATCACCTAAACTTTTTGACATTTTGTACAAATAAAAATTGCAACATCTAACATTTTTCTAAAAATTATGTGTGGAGTGAGCGCTATGAATAATAATTGGTCTACCAATGTGGGTCACGCGGGCTAGAGCAACATTCAGTTCAATTTTTTTTTCCACTAAAAATGGAAAGATAGAAAGCTAATATAAACCGAGTTTTTTAATATACAAAAACTATAGCCAAAATATATGGAAAAAATTTGCACACATAATTTATTTAAATTTAAGTCATTTACTTTATTTTTGATAAACACATATAGAATTATGAATAATAATTATATGCAATTATGATTGTAAGTAATGTAATTCATATTTTTACAAGATTCATATATTTTTTGGATCTTTTGTGACTTGTTATACTGATAAGGCATTCTCAAACTTTTCTTACGATTTGTTTGGATGCCTAATTAGAATTATAGTTTAAAATATTAATTTTAATTTTAATTTTGGAAAAATTAAATTAATTAAGAATCTTAATTTTTATATTTAAAACAAATAAAAAAATTAAGATATATAATTATAATTTTAAATTAAATTAAAATTTTATTATTTGAATAATCTATTAAAAATTTGTTAAAATATAATAAATAATTTTAAATTCATAAATAATAAAAATTTAAAATTATTACACACAAAAAATTCAATGTAACTTGTGTTATATGAATACGTCTTTGACAACGATGGGTGCCAAAGTACGTCAATGATGACTTAGGTAGGTGTGCGCGATGTCTATGGTGGTTGAAGCACACTAACAATGATGTGACCTAAGCACACAGATAATAACATAATTAGAGCATGCCAACAACGATGATTGCCAATAGTAATAGTTGATAGAGAGTTTTTAATTTTTGCCTCTTAAATTCTAAAAAAAAACTTTATGCCTAGTTATTTTTCATTTTCATGAAATTAAATTTAGAATTGATATTATATTTTTAACGTACACATAAATGAAGATAATTAGAATTGTAAAGTTTAATTCCAAGCCTAATTTCATTCGCCAAACATAACCTCAAGTTTTTTACAATAAAATTTATTATAAAATTGTATTGAAAATTATTAGTTATATATAAATTCATAACTCTAATCACATGTTATAAACCACATGGTTTTAGATTTAATGCTATGTTTGGGAGTGAAAAAGGGGTGAAAAAGCAAGGGAATGGATGGAGGATAATTTCATTCCCCTTATTTGGATGTTTAAGTAAAAAAATAAATACGACTCTCTTTTTCTTGTTTGGAAGTTAAAATTAAAGTAGAAGAAAGTAATAAGTTGTAAAATTAAATTTTCAATATTCTTCTTATTTTACATTTAATTATGAAGCCACTCTTCTTATGATTAATGGGATAAGAAATATTACACTGATAATCACATGAGGATAAATTAATAGTTATTTTTAGAGAATTAAATTATTAAATATTGTGAATATCATATTTTGTTCAAGCCACCGATTTTTCCTTTTTTTATTATTAGTTAGTTCACATATTAAATACAAGATCCAAAAAATATTAAAAAAAAACAAAGGTACAAAAATAAAATCCAAAAAAATACGAAAAAGATATAAAAATACAAAAAAATTTTAGTTAATTAGCTGACTAATTAATTATAAAATACACAAAATATAAAAAATTCAAAAATTCAAAAATTCAAAAATTATAAAAATACAAAATACAAAATAATGAAAATACCAGAACCATTCAGCCAGTCCAAGCCTAATCCCCAACATCAGTCCAAATCTCATTCTGCCAACCCGCCGCGAACCCATCCTTCTAACCCGACCCAAGCCCAACTCTTCCTTTCCTTTCCCCCTCTTCCTTCACTTTCCCTTTCCTTCCATTCGCAGCACACATCCACCACGCCAGAACCCTCCGCAGCACCACCATCCGTGTCCTTCCATCCTGCTCCTTCTGCCTCTGATGCACCACAAGCCACAACATGCCCCAATTCCTCTCGTCACTCTGCTGAGCCGACAAGGGGACCACCCCTCACAAATCCATCCGCTGCACCTGCGCAAACTCGTACTGGTGCTCATCACCAAATCACCCTGACAATCTCCGCACCACACCACCTTTCGTCCTTGCTCAGAAAGGACAATTCCTCCTCTACCCACAATCCCCAGCAACCGGCCAATCACACGAGCACTCGCACCTTCATGCGCATCAGGAATGGGACAGCTGCTGCTAGTGGAGCGACGCTGCTGTTCCCTGGGCCCACAATCCACAACGGACAAAAGGGAATTTCATTTTCTTTTTGGTTCGAATTTTTTTGTATAAATAGGAACGTTTGTGTTCCGTGTAGGGGGGGTTTACTAAGTCTGCGTTTTGAGAGTGAGAATTCAAAAAGGAGGAGGTTTTTCTTTTATTTTTTTTTTTTTACCGAACCTGTGTCTGAGAGTGAGAGTTTTCTCTGTTCTGAAGAGCGAATGAGAGATTCCGAGAGCTGGGGAGCTTTGGGATTTTTTTGAAGAAACACAGTAATTGCGTTTAAGATATTGGAGCACACCCTCGGTAATCTTATCTTATTGTTGTGTTTTATTTGACATATATTTAGATGTTGCTATGATTAATTTGTTCTGAGTTCATTGAAATCAATAAATATGATACTGAGTTGAGACCCGTTGTGCTTATTAGTGCATTTTTAATTCGTATCATGAGTCAAGAGTCATTGAATTTAGTCTGAACCTTGTGATATATCTCGATTTGAGGGAGTGTTTGGCTTGTCTGCTGCTGTGATGATATTGCAAATCATTGTAGAAGTTGAATCTGCAAGTGTTTGATGATATTTACTTGTAGGCATCTAAGTTTGATTTAATTGTTAATATGTTTTCACAGGTCATGCTAGAATGACTCGGGTTTAATCTGTTTATTACCTCAAAGTTGGTAACCCATGATCATTGACCAATGGGATCTAATTGGAGTAAAATGTTTTTGGGTACTCTGGCATGGTTGCTATTTGATTTCCTTGTTATTGCTCATGTTGGGGTGCTGCATTCATTTTTATTTATGTTATATTTAATTGTAGAATTTCGAGGCATGATCACTTCATACCTAGGAAAGGATTTAGTTCTTGTCTTATTATTCAGTTATGATCTGTTTCACTACTGGATTATGTGAATCACGCTTGCACCTTGTTATATGTGACCCTTGGTATCAATGCTAGGAACTACCATTTCTGTTGAGCTAAGGCAAGTAGGAAGCAATTTAACTACTGTTTTGCAGAATTTGAACTGTGTTTAAGCTTCTGTGATTTAGGGGCTGAGTTTTGGGATTTCCAGGAAAAGGGATTTCTTGTAATTTTTACTCAATATCTTTGATGGATGAATACTGGTACATATGCAGATTGTCATAAAAATTAGAATTTCAGGGCTATCAGTATATGACTAATCTTTGTGCCCATGTCTGGTTTGTCTGTTGGCATTGCAAAGAGCTTTGGGTAGCTGTGTTGGTTGGGTTTATTATGCTTTGGGTTGATGAGCCTGCAATAGCATTCTCTTGCTTCTGTTGGCATAGATATAGACTGCAAAATCCATGCGCAGACTTGTTTTCTTTTTCCATGGTTAAGTTTGTTCATGAGCTGGCGTCTTTTGGGTTGATGATTGCTGCAATTGAAAAACCTCTATTCTTGAGAAATGATGGACTTGTTCTCCTTTTCTCCAATCTGAATCATATGCTTGGTTTGTACTAGGATGTGTCAATGTAATGCTCGAAATATGAAAGTTAGGTGCTGGTTACTACTGTTCATATATAGAGGTCAATTAGTATAGCCATGCATTCTTGCTTGTTTGTTGACTTCAGTTAAATATCCATTGAATTTGTGAAGATTCCATGGGAACAAATGAGTTATTTAGAGGGTTTATTTACTTTGGGAAGTGAGAAAGAAAAAAGACAAACAAATTGATATATATATTGAACTCTGTTTGTTACTTGATATGAAAGTAGACAAAATCAAAATAAAAGAATGGGGGTTAACATGGAATTCTGACTTCAACTATTTCTTTTTATTGTCCCTTAAGCATTGTGTGTAAAAGTAGGATTTTAATTTGGCATGGATGGGAATGCCTGGTTTTGGTTAAGTTAATGGCAAGTATGTGCTGTTTTTGGAACTGGAATTAGGTGCAAAGTTTTTTTAAAAAAATGCTGGGGGGTTTGATATTCTGACCATAAAAAGGGGGTGCTATAGTGCTGTTTGGGAGTCATGGTGACCTCTGTGGTTACTTGGCTCAGTTCTGTTATGAGTATATGCAGAATTTTGAAGCATTGATTCATTCATTGTTGCTCCTTGTTTGACGTGGTTCTGTACATAGATTTGGTGGCTTGATTTGAGCTTGTTCTATTTTATTTAGTTTGGTTTAAATGGGTCAGTTAGGCTAGTGGACTAAGACTTCCTTAGTTAGGCCTAGTATGGTGTTAAATATCTTCAAAAACAAAAAAGGGAATCTGTTTCACTTGCTTGCTTGAATAAATAAAAGGATTAATGTAAGAATTATAATCCTAGAATGATAGCTAATATAAGGTATTCAGTCTATTCCATTATTTACTTACACGTTCAAACACGCTTTCATGCTTTTTTTAATTGGTGTAAAATAAATTATTAATTATGATATAAGATTTCAATAATAAGACAATTAAAAATATGTTGTGATGGTGACATTTTTTTAATCTACTTGAGGTAAGGAAATTTTTTATGGTTCTACTGGGAGCATTGGTGGAGTTATAAATAATTTTTTACAAAAATCTTATTTCATGGCTAACTTTACCAATTTGTTTTTTTATCACCGTACTCACGTCAAAATTGATCTGTGGAATAAGGTTCTAACGATGAGATGTTTAAAATTATTTGTGACGGCGGTGATATTTTAATTTCCTTGAGGTAATTCTAACGATGAGATGTTTAAAATTATTTGTGACGGCGGTGATATTTTAATTTCCTTGAGGTAAGGAGAATTTTTATGGTTTTGCAAGGAGCGCGGACGGGGTTATAAATGATCTCCAAGAAAAATCATATTCCACTATTAATTTTGTTGCGATTTAATTTGTCATCTTTATCACATTTAATTCTCAACAAAAATTATTACCATTCTCCCTTACCTTTTCTACTAATTCATAGTTTGAAACATTAACTTTTCACGCCACAATTAAAATTGGCCGATGATAAAAATTGGGAGAGGATCAGGAGTCTGATCAATTAAACTCTTTCCGGTATTCTTGAGGCATTTATATCAGATTTTGCCGGGAGCGTTGGCAGGGCTTGATTCCCAAAATAAATAATAAAAATAAAATATTTTTCAAAACAATAAAAGATAAAATATTTTTCAAAATTAATAAAAAACACAAAAATAACTGCGAACAAATTCATACAACCTGTATTTGGTGACAATGGTGAATTAAAATTTGAAATTCCTTTTAAATAATGTATTTTCAAATCATTTACTTGGTTAAATAATCTTTTCAATTGTGAAACTTATTTTCCAAAAATCATCTTATCTATCAAATTATTTTCTGGGAAATCCAAGTTCTAATTCACCATTGTCATCTCAATAAATTATGGGTTTATAATTTGTTCCTTAATAATGGCTCTTAAGCCACCTATTCCCTGTTTCAGTCATTTATCACCCTTGATAATATGTCTGACAAAATGAGACATAAAAAAAATAAAAATATATTTTCTTCAAATAAACGACCAAAGCAATTAATTTAGCAGATAATTTTAAATTAAATAGGTAACCGTCCTTCGAACGGACAGTGTAGGGTGCTAATACCTTTCTTACCCGTAATCAAACCCCCGAACTTAAACTGTGGTACGTAGATTCTTTTCTTAGGTGTCCAATCACACTATTTCATTGTTTAATGAAAAAATCGATTGGTGACAACTCGGAAAACCTTTTTAATTTTAAATTATTAGTTGCCTTCTCCCTTCGCGACGCCTTTCGGAACGGTTGCAACAAATATGATTAAGGATTATTATTTCTAATAATATAATTAATGAAATTAGTTAGTATTCATTTTTTAGGCCTCACATTATGATATGGTAGAACCAAAAATTAAATATTAAATATGAAAATTAGTGTTTCATGAATGGACCACGAAAATGGAAGAAAATGTTCTTTCTTTCAATTGAAAATGGCTTCTGAAATAATAAAAAGAAATAGTTTAAAGGCTATAATATAAAACAATAGCAAATATTAGTTCCACTGTGAACTATCATCGATGAATAAACAATTATAGGCTTTCAATTATTAATGGTTGAGAAATAACAAAAATAAAATAGATCACTTATTAATTTGAAGAGAGTGGATCAAATATTCAATGATTAGCCTAATACAATTCATGAAATTTAGTATAAAGGGAATTACACATACCTTGCAGCAGCGTTTTCCTCTTTCTGTGATGGTGGGCACAAGGGTTTCGGTAGGAGAGGCAATGCATAATAATTTGTGACAGAAGAGGCAACTCAAAACAATTTGGTGGAAAAGAATAACATCAATTTTAAGGTATACATGTAATCTTATAAATATTTAATTAAAAAAATTTTATTCCCCCTCTTTACTTCTCAAATTGAAGGAAATTTTTTTTAAGGCTTTGAGAGCATTCTCTCTCTTTAAAAATTATTCAAACAAATGTCATTTTTCCCTCCCCATCTATTTCCTTTTCCCTCCTTCATTATCTGCATCCAACCAATGCATAAATGGTAAATGTGTTGCTGCATTCTCATTTGTTAGTACTAGCCAGCAAAGACCAAAGAGGTATCCACTTTGAAAAATTTTCCACTCAATTGTATATTGTATCATTGGAAAAAGCAAATTAGTCTCAAAACGTATATTTTAGTATTTTATGTATGGTTCCTGTACGTAGTCAAGGTTGTTTTTCTTCAGCAAAAAGACAAAAGCAATAATGTTGTTTCTTTTTTTTTTTGCCATTTTAGAATAAAACTCCTTACAAACCCCATAGTAATACAAAAAATCACACACACACACACTCGTGTGAGTATATTATTAATACGATGATAAATAGCCAATAGATAATAGATTTACAGACATAACATATTCTGTTCTATCGTTTGAACTTGTTGACAAACTTCACCGCGTGTTTTAGGAGAGGTACTTGAACGTAGAATTCTTGTCATAGTAATTATTCACAATAGTAAACCTTGGCAGCTGAGGTGAGAGCCTTTACTTCCTCCCAGGTCAAAGCCAAAGAATGTGATGGAAAAATCCTCTAGACTTTGACAAGGTAGGAGTCTTCTTGAGATAGGTGGATGGAAGAAAAAACATGGATACCACACATACAAGCTCTATAAAAATTGTAATCTTCCTTTGTTTCTCCCCTTGAAAATGAATTTCTAACCCCTACTTTCTACGCTTTCTGGTGTCAGTTTCTAATTCTATGTGTGCAGCGATCTCAGTTTATCCAGAAAGTTTCCTTTGCTGAACGTTCTCAATTTCCATGGCTCCAGTCTTTCAGTCTTCCCCAGGTATTTGTTGACTTTGAGTCTTCCCTTGTTGTTTGCTCAGAATATGTCAATGGGGTCACCCAAATTGCAGATGTGACCTCTTGTAACCAAGAAAGAAGCTTTCTTGATATCTCATTTACCTTTGATTAACTTGAATTTTTTATACAATACATGGTTCACCTGTTGGTATATTACTCCATGCTTTTTTGTGATTGATATTGTTGGCTAACAAAAAGGGTAGGGAGGGGATACAACTGAAGAGACTGGGGGCTAGCTTTTTTGGGAAATGACTTTATCGCCTTTGCTTGGGAGCTGAGAAAATGTTAATGGAGAACAAGATAACTGAAAAACGAGTGGCATTATTAGCCATCCGAGAAGTCCCCGGAAAATAGGGGGTGTCACTTAGTCAAGTCAACTTATAACTTTGCCGTAGTTGGATTGAGTTCTTCAAAATTCATAACAACATAAGCAATTTTCTGGTGTCAGAGAATATTTTTGATTGGAGAAGATGGCCTCATATATAGTCTAAGCAATTTAGGTTCTTGATTCATTTTTGCGAATGATCCTCAATTCAATCTTCTTCCTTCATTTCAACAATGAAGCTGGGCAAGATGGCAGGTTCAGAACCCATTGCTTGTGCTAAAGAAAAATCCAAAATGAGAACTCTGACCTTTTATTTAGCAGCTCAAAAGATTTGTCAACATTTTGTTCAAAATTTAGTATGATATGAATTTATCATTAGTGCCCTGTAGAAAAATCATTGGTAAATGAGTCTGATAAACTCTTTTTTTTTTTTTTTATTGATATCAGATTTAGGCACTTCAAATTGAATTGAAATGGGTATGGAAGCATTCCTTAATCAGAAGGCTTAGGAAATTTCTACAACCCTTCTGCCAACATTAGTTGGTGTTATTGTTTCATGGGAAGAAAAGGGATTTTATTTCCTTGCCTAATTGTGTTGCAAGATGATGGTTCTAGATGTATTGACTTCAGGTCCTACTACAGAAGCCATTTCTCAAATTATAGATACCATTGCTGAGTTTGTATTATATGCTAACAATGTCCTTGTGAAGAAGGATAGTTTTAAGGAACTTGCAGCTTACTTGGAAAGAATTGTACCCATCTTAAAAGAATTGAGGAAAGGAAAAGTCAGTGACTCTGAGTCATTCAACCATGCCATTGAGGTTCTGAATAATGAAATTAAAGATGCCAAGCAACTGGCTCTAGACTGCAGCAAGAGGAGCAAGGTTTATCTCCTAATGAACTGCAGGTCCATTGTTAAGCGTTTAAAAGACAACACAAGTGAGATGAGCAGGGCACTTGGTCTTCTTCCTTTGGCCACATCAGGTCTTTCTGCTGGAATAATGGAAGACATTGAAAAGCTCCGCAACAATATGCAGACAGCTGAGTTTAAGGCAGCAGTAGCAGAAGAAGAGATTTTAGAGAAAATTGAGTCAGGGATACAGGAAAAGAATGTTGATCGCTCCTATGCCAATAATTTGCTGATTCTCATTGCAGAGGCTGTTGGGATTACAAATGAGAGGTCGACAATGAAGAAGGAGCTTGAAGAATTTAAGAGTGAAATTGAAAATGCCCGCCTTATGAAGGACCTGGCTGAAGCTATACAAATGGATCAGATCATTGCTTTGTTGGAAAGGGCTGATGCAGCCTCATCACCTAGGGAAAAGGAACTCAAGTACTTTGCCAAACGCAAATCTTTGGGTAGTCAAACCTTGGAGCCTTTACAGTCATTTTATTGCCCCATTACCCGGGAAGTTATGGTGGACCCTGTAGAAACTTCATCAGGGCAGACATTTGAGAGAAGTGCAATACAGAAGTGGTTTGCAGAAGGAAACAATTCGTGTCCTCTGACTATGATTCCTTTAGACACATCAATTTTGCGACCTAACAAAACCTTGAAACAATCCATAGAAGAATGGAAGGATAGAAATACAATGATTACAATTGCTTCAATGAAAGAAAAAATCCAGTCTGGAGAAGATGATGAAGTGCTGCATTGTCTGGGAACTCTTCAGGATTTGTGTGAACAAAATGACCAACACAGGGAATGGGTGATACTGGAGAATTACATACCAGTTCTTATCCAAATTCTTAGTTCAAAAAATCGTGATGTAAGGAATCATGCTCTTGTCATCCTTTGTATGCTGGCAAAGGAGAGTGAAGATGCTAAGGTACTTAAATGAATAACTTTTAGGATTTAATTTTAATCCACTGTTAGGGTAAAATTTCTTTACACTGTCATCCAATCATGTGCTGACACATCATTAAAAGTGTTAGACTTTTTAGGTAGTTGTTGTGATAGTCAAAATCTTTTAATGATTTGGCAATACATGATTAGATGACAGTATAAAGAAACTTTATACTGACTATTGATCAAAATTAAACTCTAACTTTTATCTCATCCTTTTAATTTTTTTTATAATCAATTTTCTATTTTAATAAGGTTGTAGCAGCTTAGCTACATTCAAAATTGGCTTTCTAAAGATATATGGATCAATAACAGCTGTA
Organism: Styphnolobium japonicum; assembly: GCA_023212625.1. Taxonomy (NCBI): domain Eukaryota; kingdom Viridiplantae; phylum Streptophyta; class Magnoliopsida; order Fabales; family Fabaceae; genus Styphnolobium; species Styphnolobium japonicum. The sequence continues at coordinate 1,654,502 of JALBWW010000007.1, read as the reverse complement.
GTTTCAGATAAAATAAATGTATTCTGGATGATTTTTGTTAAAAGTAATTCAAGCTTCAATAACATGAACCTATAACTAACTTTCCTTTTAGGCTAGTAGCCAAAAAATGGCAAAGAAGAATGTTATTTACATGATCAAGCTTATTAACATTTATAGACAGGGCCAGTACAGAATGTTATTAGAGTTGAATTTTAATCCATTGTCAGTATAAAGTTTCTTTACACTGTCATTCAATCATGTATTGCCAAATAATTAAAAGAGTTTGACTATCATAACAATTACCTCAAAAGTCTAACTCTTTTAATAATGTGTCAGTACATGATTGGATGACAGTGTAAAAAAACTTTACAGTGACAGTAGATTAAAATTAAATCCATGTTATTATCTATACCTCACTAAAACATTTGCTTTAAATACATCCTTTCTACTAAAGAACTCTCATTATTTTCACATATTTGCTATGGGAGGACCTGTGGAAAGAAGTGGGAATGCTCTAAGAAATATACTTGGTCCAATTGGATACATTCCCTCCCTCCCCCCCCCCCAAACACACACAAAATAAAACCTCAAAACTGATTGGTTAGGGCCTTTCCCATCCGCACCACTCAGAAATTAGAAAACACTATCAAACTAAAAGGCTTATAAATTAAAATCATTGCAGCACACTTTTTCCAAGAATTTGATCATATTACACTCTTTTCTCTTCTTTGGATTCATTTTCCCCTTATTTTCTTCTCATTCTTTTTCATTTATGTCTATGAGATTGATGGTTGTATATACTTTTTATACCCCTCATTCTGCCTTATTTACCATGTAATGAAACTTTCAAATATCCTGCATAAATGTTGCTTTCTTTCATCTAGAACTACATGCAATTTCATAGATATTTTCCCCTAACCTTGAAGATTTTGCAGGAAAGAATTGCAACTGTTGATAATGCAATTGAATCTATTGTCCATTCTCTTGGACGTCGTCTAGTGGAAAGGAAGTTGGCAGTAGCATTACTACTCGAATTATCCAAATATAATTTGGTACGAGAACACATTGGAAAAGTTCAAGGTTGCATACTACTATTGGTGACTATGTCTAGCAGTGATGACAATCAAGCTGCCAGAGATGCAACAGAGCTACTGCAGAATCTTTCATACTCTGATCAGAATGTTATACAGATGGCAAAGGCAAACTATTTCAAGCATTTATTGCAGCGTCTCTCCACAGGTTTATTCTTTAACCTACATTAGTTGAGTCAGTGTATTAGTATTCCATTGCAAGTTCATTTTTCTCCTCTTGTTTTTCTTGTAAAAGATATGCCTGCAATATAAAAGGGCAGAATTACAAATCTTTTTGAACTTGTGCAGCTACTAGTAGTAGTAGAATAAACCCAGAAATTGATGTTATGATTTTGTTATTGAGTTTTGAAGGTTTAATGATAAGAAAATTCTCTAACCAAATATCTAGTTCCTCAAAACAAAATTATTCATTTTAATCAATCTTTCTTGTCAAGTTGCCACTTAATGTAGAACTCCTTGTCAGTATTTCTATCAATTATTTTCTTCTCTTACTCTTTTCTTTCAAGATTTTACCTTAGATCACCATGAAGACCCACCCTGTCATACCGCTATGGTCTACTGCGTCAATTTTGGCCCATGAAGCCCTGTCCATATCTGACACTTGTTGGACACACCTCAAACAGCACTCTTAGGAGTGAAGATTATTAAATTTGAATGTTTAACACTTACAGATACCCTCTTAACATGTTTAAACACATTTAAAACATCTCTTAGACTTACTTTCATACACTTTTTGAGGCTTTCGTATATGTTCTGTCATGTCCATATGTTTCAAATTGTGTTGTGTGGCTATGTGATCATGTCTATGTCGGCACTTCATAGCTTTTAGCAATGGTTAATATAGTAAAAACCTGATTCCCGGGAAATGAAGAAAGCAACCAGAGACTGACCACATAGGTGCGAAAGGCTCATGTATATATTGGCTTATGTTCATCTTTAGTAGGTAGGCCATGCTTCTTTATTATACAGTGATCGATGCACTATCATCTATTGAATTTTAAAATGGAAATTTATTTCTTATGAAGTTCATCATCTTATACCAAAGTTAAATAGTGTTTAAAATATTGAAATTCACTGATTCAATTTTGAAGAGAAACCTGCTGAATTACATGTAGAGAGCTTATGGAATTATTTAAAACAGATATCTCAAAGTTGAATTTTAAACTAGGCAACTTATTAATGTTCTAATATATGATTTTTTAAAGCTCAAATTATTGTAACTTTTTAGACAATGTATTTGAGGAACTGCATAAATCTCAGTTAAGGACACTACTTCAATTAATCTGAATGTCGGCACACAAGGTATTGTGTGAGAACAAGCCTTTGACATAACCTGTTTCTCTCTTTATGCAGGACCAGATGATGTGAAGATGATTATGGCCACAACTTTAGCAGAAATGGAGTTAACCGACCATAATAAGGAGTCCTTGTTTGACGGTGGTGTACTGGATCCTCTTATTCACTTGTTGTCATATAATGATGTTCAGGTGAAAACAGTGGCCATTAAAGCTCTTCGGAATCTATCCAGTTTAAAGAAAAATGGACTGGAAATGATTCGACAAGGGGCAGCACGCTCATTGCTTGACCTTCTTTTCCATCACAGCATACAACCCTTAAGTTTGCGGGAACATGTAGCAGCAACAATTATGCAACTTGCTTCATCAACCATCTCTCAAGATGCCCAGACACCAGTTTTATTATTAGAATCTGATGAGGATGTTTTTAACCTCTTCTCTTTAATTAACTTCACAACATCTGATGTGCAACAAAACATTATCCAGACCTTTTTTGCCTTGTGTCAGTCACCCTCGGCTTCATACATCAGGACCAAGCTAAGAGAGGTATGCATCTTACTGAAGCTAAGTGTACCACTGCTAGAAATGTTTGAAAGCTGAAACACTAGTGCCCTAAATTGGTAAAGCATTCAATATAGTCAAAGCAGACATGTCTAAAAAAAGTAGGCATCACCATTTAAGTTCTAGAAGGTCAATCTTATTGTGTAAGTGTATATCATGATAATCATGTTAAAGACAGAAGTTTGCAAACCTCTTGCATTTAGCAAAGTAAAAAGACTTGATTTATATACTAGCCATAGACCAAGTCTTTCCGTCAATGGCAACTCCTGCCCGTTTAAGATTGGAAAAGAGTGAAATTGACGGCTCCATAGACATCAGGCATCTAGGTGTGACTTTCTATTAACTAAAGACAACCCTGGATAGCGTCTAGCAATATGAATATTATATGCTTAAGCAAGCATCTAGGAAGCAATCATTTTTAGGGGTTTCATTGATTGTTTCAAGCACTCTATTAAGTTTATTATGCAAAAGTGCATTACATTTGGCTCAGCTGTGACAGAAACGAAATTGTGGTTCTTATTTCCTTAATTCCCTGAATCTTCATTTTTAAATATCAATATGTTATGGCTGATGTCTTATAATTGTTTGTGTTATAACTTGCAACTCTTCTGAAACCTGCCTCCTGACCAGTGTGGTATAAATATGTTGTTTATCTTTTGATCACAGATGAACAGTTAACCACCTGAACCAAATTAGCTGCAAAACAAGTACCAGTTAAATTGTTTTTCATCCCCATTTTTCTTCCCAGGCTTATGTCATTGTTCTTTTGACATTCATTTAGTAGATTCTAATAAAGGTATCTTGACTTATTAGCAGCAACTTTCTAGTATTTTCTGTCTGAGAAGTTTAATGTATTCGGAAGTGGGACTTACATTTACTGTCTATTTTATGATGCACGATACTGGATGGTTAGATAGTTAAGAACTGTGTAAGATTTACTTTTCTTTTATACCTGGCATTGCTAATGCCATTGATCTTCTACCTTTGTCTGTCTTATTTGGTGAGCTAGATCCACACAGTTCGCTTATCCTTAGCCCTTATACGGGTTACATAATTATACCCTATACCAACTTATGGTGTATTGGGGGCCAAAATCTCCAAAGTTGGCTTCAAGTTCACTCAATTCTGTTCTGTCACTCCTTCACTTGTCCTTGCCTGAATTGTTGAAACTTTAATCAGTTTTTGTTGCATCATGGCAATATACCATAATTAAATTGGTTTACTTATGTATGTACAGTGCTCAGCTGTTCAAGTATTGGTTCAGTTGTGTGAGAATGAAAACCTAAATCTACGAGCAAGTGCTGTAAAGCTGTTTTCTTGCTTGGTAGAGAGTTGCGATGAAGCCATCATACTGGAGAATGTAAATCAGAAGTGCATCGAGACTTTACTCCAGATCCTGAAATCTTCATCTGATGAAGAGGAAATTTTTTCTGCTATGGGAATAATATGCTATCTTCCAGAAACTCTCCAGATCACTCAATGGCTTCTGGATGCTGGTGCACTGCCAATCATTTATAATTATGTCCAAAATGGGAAAGAGAGAGATCTTCAAAAGAGTAAGTTAGTAGAGAATGCTGTTGGTGCCCTATGTCGTTTTACAGTTCCAACAAACTTGGAATGGCAAAAGAGTGCAGCTGATACTGGGATTATAACTGTTTTAGTACAGTTGCTTGAAAGTGGAACCACATTAACAAAACAGCGTGTGGCTTTGTCTCTTACTCAATTTTCTAAAAGTTCACTTCGGCTGAGCAGGCCGATACCCAAGCGCAAGGGACTTTGGTGCTTCTCAGCTCCAGCCGAAATTGGTTGCCTAGTTCATGGAGGAATATGCACTGTCAAATCATCATTTTGCCTTTTGGAGGCTGATGCAGTGGGACCACTAGCAAAGACTCTTGGGGAATCTGATCCTGCAGCTTGTGAGGCTTCTTTAGATGCTCTATTAACTTTAATTGAAGGTGAAAGACTACAGAATGGTAGTAAAGTGTTAGCAGAAGCAAATGCCATACCACTAATAATAAAATTTCTCGGTTCCCCTTCCCCGGGGTTGCAGGAGAAGTCTTTACATGCTTTGGAAAGGATTTTTCGGCTAGTGGAGTTCAAACAGATGTATGGAGCCTCAGCTCAAATGCCTCTAGTTGACTTAACTCAGCGGGGTAATGGTAGTGTGAGATCCATGGCTGCTAGAATATTGGCACATTTGAACGTGCTTCAGGATCAATCTTCATATTTCTAAAGAAAAATGTTGATTCAAATTCATGTACTGAGGAGCTAACCATGAGGCATAACCTTCCCTTGATGCTTTAACTGTGGATGACATCAATGATTGCAAACTACATGCTTGGACAGGAAATAGGACCTTTGCTTCTTTAACAGAGAAAACTGCTTTCATCTTTGCTACAGCATGATGTGGTTTCACCTGCCAGGAGAACCCGACATGATGTTCCTCAATCTTGTAACCATGTGGCCAAAGTTTGCAACTTTGCATTTAGCTATTTCTCATGGAGAATCACATAGCTCTTGTACCATAGATGACCTTTTGCCAGTTTGGGCTGTTGGTGTATGAAGGCGGCGGCGGCAGCAGTGGACATGTAGGGATTCATTTGGGGCTTATATTAAACGCCCCAAATAGCTTGTACATCTGAAGATTGATTGTATTTTCATATTACTAGTGTAAAAAGAAGAGGGGGGGGGGGGGGGATCTCTTTCTCGAACAATTGTATTCTTTGCTATTTGAACTAATTGTGATTCTTCTTATATAGCGAAAATGTTACGAGATATTTGACAATGAGCATGACAGTCATCTTTCCCTTATGAAGTCGACTAACTAGAACTGCACAATATTGTTTATGCATGCATGTGGGCAAGAAAATGTTGGTATCAAGAAGTCTAATATTATACGTAATAATAATGATTTTTGTACATTATTTTTTTTATATTATTTTTACATTTAGTTAATGATGAGTAAATTTTTTTATTAATATAATATATTATTTAATTAATAAATTTTTGTAACCAATCACTTACAAACTACTAAAACTCATTAATTAAATAATATACTGTATTAACTAAATATTTACTTATTATTAATTAAATATAAAAATGATGTAAAAAAAATGATTTCATTACTCTATACTATTTTGCATATGATAGATGCTGTAGAGCCCGAAGGAGCATCCCACTACCACCACTCCAAGACAAGCACAGAATGTTGGTGGGCCACCATAAATAAAACACCAAGAGTATTACACGTCACATCGGAGTGGTTCTTTGGAGATGCAGACGTTTCCTTTGTATATATTTTCGGTGATGATAAATTTTATGGTACAATAGTATCATTTGTTTATGTCCCATTCTACGTCGTAAATTTTAATAATAAAATTTGGCATTTAAATAGAAATGGTTAGATTTAGATGCATAAAAGTTGAATAAGAGGCTAGGACAAAAATTTGAAATATGTTATCTTTTTATACCTATAATAAATTGACTTTTGGATTTTTTTTTTGTGTGCAAAAACCTTATTATTATTATTATTATTAAATGGAGTTATACCTAATATGCTCTGCTCTCGTCGAATGCCCTTCTAAGTGGCTTTGTTTGAACTTTGAAGTGACATGACTCCATTATTTATTTGAGAACTCAACCTCTTTGACAAGTGGACCTGTCTGTAGGTCTGTCCTAGGTAACTAGTTCAAGTTTCCAACTTTTCAGGAGGGCTGTTTCGAAGTTGTAACCCAAAACAAACTCAAAAACATTGTAATGAACCAAGTGAAGCAAATTCATGGCTACACTATAAGAAATGGCATAGACCACACCAAAATCCTCATTGAGAAGCTACTTGAAATCCCAAACCTCCAATATGCCCATTTGCTCTTCCACCACACTCCCAAGCCAACCGTCTTCCTCTACAACAAGCTCATTCAAGCCTACTCCTGCCATGGACAACAACGCCAATGCTTTTCCCTTTACTCCCAAATGCGTCTTCATGGCTGCCCACCAAATGCACACACTTTCAACTTCCTCTTTTCGGCATCCACTTCTCTTTCTTCCCTTTCCCTTGGCCTAATGCTCCATACCCATTTCATCAAATCAGGCTTTGAACTTGACGTCTTTGCTGCCACCGCTTTGCTTGATATGTATGCTAAACTGGGTACGTTGGTGTTGGCACGCCAGCTATTTGATGAAATGGCTGTGCGAGAGATACCCACCTGGAATGCTATGATTGCGGGCCATGCAAGATTTGGGGATATGGAGGGAGCATTGGAATTGTTTATGTTGATGCCTTCTAGGAATGTGGTTTCATGGACCACAATGATATCTGGTTACTCACAGAACAAACAGTATGAGAAGGCTTTGGGGTTGTTCCTGAGGATGGAACGGGTAAAAGACATAAAACCCAATGAAGTAACCTTAGCAAGCATTTTACCAGCTTGTGCAAATCTTGGGGCACTTGAGATTGGGCAGAGGATTGAAGCATACGCAAGAAAAAATGGGTTTTTTAAGAATTTATACGTGAGCAATGCTATATTGGAGATGTATGCAAGGTGTGGTAAGATTGATGTTGCTTGGCAGGTGTTTGATGAGATTGGCAGCTTGAGAACCCTGTGCTCTTGGAATTCAATGATCATGGGTTTGGCAGTCCATGGACAATGTAGCAAGGCCCTTGAGCTTTATGATCAAATGCTGGTAAGCTGCCTTCACGGACAACGTCATGATAAACCCTTTAACTTTTTGCAGTGAATTTGAACCTTGGGAAGTTTTATACGATACTAACGTTGATGTGTCTCTGTGTCACTGATAATGCCAGAGAGAAAGAACTTCACCTGATGATGTGACATTTGTGGGGCTCCTCTTGGCATGCACCCATGGAGGCATGGTTGTCAAAGGCAGGCATATCTTCAAGTCAATGACAACAGACTTCCATATTATTCCCAAACTAGAACACTATGGCTGCATGGTTGATCTCCTAGGCCGTGCTGGGAAATTAAGAGAAGCTTATGAGGTAATACGAAGTATGCCCATGAAACCAGACTCAGTAATATGGGGGGCTCTTTTGGGGGCTTGCAGCTTCCATGGTAATGTTGAGCTGGCTGAGATAGCAACCGAGTCACTATTTGCACTTGAACCTTGGAATCCAGGAAACTATGTCATTCTTTCCAACATTTATGCATCAGCTGGCCAATGGGATGGAGTTGCAATGCTCAGGAAGGTGATGAAGGGCAGCCAAATTACAAAGGCAGCTGGACACAGTTTCATTGAAGAGGGAGGCCAACTGCATAAGTTCATTGTGGAGGATAGATCACATCCTGATAGTGACGAAATTTTTGCTTTGCTAGATGGAGTTTATGAAATGATAAAGCTTAATAGTAGTGCATTTGAATGCCATTTGGAACTTGATTTGAGCAACTAATCATAGCGTGTACCATTTATGATAGATACCCCAAAAATGCAACCATGAAATTTTGGCCAAGCAAATGATTTGGCATAATCAGTTTATAATACTCACAAGTGCAAATATTAGATTATCCTCTGTTGTGCACTAACAGCCTATCAAGCGTCATCAAATATATTCTTTTACGTGTGTTTGTGAAGATTCCCCAGCCCTTCAGAGTGGGGAGTTACACAAACCCAGAATCATATTCCACAAACTGTCACTGTTGCAGGTATAACAGCATGCTAAAAGCCTAAAACTGCTTTTTTTTTTTTAAACACTTTGCCTCAGCAAGTAGTTTTTCTTTTCAAAGAAGAAAAAAAATAGCTATTGAACAAGATGTCTAAAATAGACTTTCTGTAATGATCATTAAAAGTGACAAATTTCTTTACATAAATAAATGAACTATAATTTTCCTAAAGGCTAGAGAATATATTTATCAAAGAATTTAGACTTTAGACTTTCTATCGCCCTCGTGAAGTGCTTTCTACAGTAGCCGTAGACCTGAGACTTCATCATGCTGCTTTCTCCTTTGTCATCCTCCTTTGACTCCTTACCACTAATTTTAGAATCTCATCAATAAGAATAACAGGTGCTGATATTAGAATGACCATCGACCACTCATTCAAACTAAGTGGAACAACACCAAACATATCCGCGAGGAATGGGATATAGAGTATGAGACAATGGAGTCCTAGTGATATTGACATGGCTACCAAAAGCCAAGGGTTCCTCCAAGGTGGTATTTTGCACAAGCTATTCTCTTCGGAGAGGGCATTCAAAGAATTAAACATCTCAATCGCCACCAAGACAGAGAGAGACAGAGTCATGGCCTTTACTTTGCCAACTGAGAAATAGTCACAAGGATTTGAAAATGTGATCAAGCGACCCCCACCAACCGCAAATGGAGCAACAGTAAAATTAGACCATGAATGACACTCCCCCCAGTTGCGAAGCTGGGAGAGTTCTATAATTGTGTGCCCATCACTCACAAGATTGATGCCTAGAAAAGATGCTTGGGTGTACCACAAGACAAAAATGCCAACTGTTGCAATTCCCACATAGGAGCCAATTACCTGCCATGAGTATTAGTATGAATACCATGAGATAAATAATAGGCTCAATTAGAGGGAAAGATAGACAACAAATCTTCAAAATTTAAATTAATTTATGAAGGCCAGATAAGTATCCATCTAAAGGAGTATGTATATGATTTAATCTTGTAATACACTACTCATCTGGATATGTTTACACCCAAAAGCCATTTTACGGTGACTCACAAAACTGTAGAGCATAGACATGCATAATTATGGATTAAAATGAAGAGACTTGAGCAATACTTACTAGATAACGGAAGAGAACCCAAGAACTTATGAGAGCATCATCACTTCTGCGAGGTGGCTTCCGCATGATATCAACATCAGCAGGGTTAAAACCAAGTGCTGTTGCAGGTGGACCATCAGTAACCAAATTCACCCACAGAAGTTGGACAGGTATCATGCATTCTGGGATCCCCAGAGCAGCAGTCAAGAATATGGATATTACTTCTCCAACATTAGATGATATCATGTACCTGAAGATTGAGTAAATGTGAAGGACTTGTGTAGAGCAATCAAATATAAAATGAAAAACTAAGAGACGTACCTGATAAATGCTTTCATGTTATTGTAAATGGAGCGACCCTCGCCAACAGCTGAAACAATGGAGCTAAAATTGTCATCTGCAAGCACCATATCTGAAGCTTCTTTTGCAACCTGTAATATTTAGTTGACAAGGTTATTAATAATCAAATCAAAATAAGAATAAAACGGGGTTGAACTTTCAATCATAATGCTAAAAAGCCCAAGTAGGCAATTATACATCTCAACTTATTTTTAGTCAATATAAGGTTCACGCTGATGTTTCTAACAAGTAGAAAATTATACATCTCAACTTATTCAATATGTGATAATGCTAACATAAATACAATGCTGGGAGGGAAGGAAAGAAGAAAGTGGTGGAATGGGTTATGACATAAAACAAAGGTGCACCACACTATAGCAAAAGCCAGGTTACCTCTGTTCCAGTTATACCCATAGCAATCCCTATGTCAGCAAGCTTAAGTGCAGGTGCATCATTCACACCATCTCCAGTCATTGCAACAATCTCCCCCATTTCCTTCAGTAATCTCACAATTTCTTGCTTGTGTCTAGGCTCAGCTCGAGAGAAAACCTTGCCTCCAGGTCTCAACAATATTTTAACTTGTTCTGAATGAGAAAGAGATATGAATTCCTTACCTGTCAGACTTTGCCCCGTAAGATCCTCATCTTTGGAGAACAATTTGATTTCCCGACAAATAGCCTCTGCTGTGGACTTATTATCTCCAGTTATTACCATAACTCTTATACCAGCTTCCTTACAATCATCAATTGCTTCATGAACTTCCTCACGAGGAGGGTCCTGATCAGGATAGTTATGAATTAAATATCTTCAAAAAGTTGCAAGACAAACTATTGATTGAATGATAGGTATAACAAAAGGTGTGGCACAAACTTACTCTTAGACCAACAACACCAACAAAAATTAGATCAATTTCAATGGATGAGTAGCATGCTGGATCAAGCAATTTCTTGTGGGCAGGATGACTCTCTGCATAATAGTCTGAAAATTCCCCCAAGTCATCCTTATATGCCAAACCCAAGCAACGCAATCCCTTTGAACTCATCTCCAGGAGTCTTAGAAGAAGTAATTCCCTACATTGCTCATCTATTGGAACCAGGGATCCATCAGCAAGTTGCACGTGTGAACTACGCTCCAGTAAACTCTCAACAGCACCCTGTGATTCAACTACTTTAGAACTTAAAATGAAGCACTAGATGAAATCAGGCACTAAAAGAAAACACATTTTGTGGATAAGGAATATCAAAATAACTTTCAATTTACATTAAGATTGTATCCAGATGTGGGAAACCATACAAACTCAAGTAGAGATTTTACCATTAACACCAATTAGAAAAGAAAATAAATAAATAAAGCACCAAGATAATCTTTCTACCTATTGAAAAATACCCCACAAGTTAAGAATCAGTTAGACATAACCAAAAGCCATAACGTTAGTGAAAAATGAGAGTCCAAGAACTGAACAAAAAAGAAACAGCATCCAAAGTAGTAGTCTTTGTCAAATCATGATAACATTGCTACTTGTACTTGGTTTAGTAAATTTCACTGGGAGCAAAGTTGAAAACATGATAAGCATGATCCTAAAAGGTCCTATGCATATATCTTAGCTATGCAGCATAACATCATTTTTCCAAATGATGATATACTAAATGGTTTATCTAAGGTCCAATGTGAATACTTATTTTAAGTAGCCAACTTCCTGTATACAATACGTATCTAACAACTGATTGATCATTTCTTTTCTGATAAAAGCCAATATGATGATAAAGCATCAGATCAGGTCACCTTGACAAGAAGCCGATTTTGCCCATTTGTTTCACGAACAATAACACTCATTGACTTCCGAATGCGATCAAACTCCAATGTAGCTACCCTTTTGGATCTTTTAGTCCACCACTCACAACAGCCTGTACAAGAAAAATTAAACAGTACATTGTTATTCCAAGTACTTTGACAATTTATTTATCTTCCTTAAAGTCCATTGGCTGACCTAACTTCACAGTGTTGCAAAGGATTGAGTAGTTTGAAGAAAGTTGTGTATCACGAATTTTGTTCCTTGCCTTCATATCTGGAACTCCCATCTTTTCAACCAAAACTTTGAGAGCTGCTTCAGTGGGCAAACCAGTAGCTCGAAAAAGGCGACCATCAAAATAAATCCCAGCATCATTACAAACAGCACATATTTCTGCCATGGCTTGTAAGTTGGCATCCATGTTATAGCAAGTCCAATCAACAATTCCCCCATCCTTAGGATCATAAGTTGTGCCTTCAACACTAATGACTCGAGAAGCAGTGGTTTTCCCACCCAAAGTAAAGAACTCTGTCACAGACATTTGATTTGTTGTCAGAGTACCAGTTTTATCTGAACAAATCACGGTTGTACATCCCAAAGTTTCTACACTTGGAAGCTTTCGCACAATTGCATTTTTTTGTGCCATTTTCCTTGTGCCAAGTGCTAAACAAGTTGTGATAACAGCAGGAAGACCTTCTGGGATTGCAGCTACAGCAAGGGCAACAGCAATTTTAAAATAGTAGGTGCACTTCTCAAAAGAAAATTGAATGTTTGAGGGCCATCCATCCACAACATCCCAGGAAAGGAAATTTTTGTAGTTTATTACCCAGACAATAAGGCAAACAAGCCCAATTGCAGTGGTAAGCCTGCCACCAAATTCATCCAGCTTCTTCTTCAAAGGAGTGTCACTGTCCTCCAGTGAAGCCTCATGAATTTGCTTCTGTATCTTTCCAATTTCAGTGTTCATTGCTGTGGTAATAACAATACAAAGACAGCTCCCATTGACAACTGTGGTGCCTGCAAAAACCATATTTTCTTTGGCCTGCAACTCACAGTCATCCAAGAAAATAAGATTGGTGCCTTTGAGAACAGGCATTGCTTCTCCAGTTAATGAGCTCTGCTCAACTCGCAATGTTGAGGTTTTCAAAGCTGCAACTCTCATGTCAGCTGGGACTTTATCTCCAACGAGCAATTCCACAATATCACCAGGAACAAGCTCTCGTGCAGGCAAATCAGGCACAATATACCCATCCCTTAACACTTTTACAGATTCACATTGCAACTCTTTAAGAGCTTCAAGAGCCTTTTCAGCATTGTTCTCTTGCCAAACTCCAACAATGGCATTAAGAACTAAAATCAAAATAATCACAAGTGGCTCCACATAAGCTTCAAATCCAGACTCCCCTGATTCACTTCCATGCAAGTAAGCTAAAATAAATGATATGAAGGCTGCAAGCAAAAGTATCTTTACCAGCATGTCATCAAATTGTTCTAATACTAGTTGCCACAAGGGCTTCCCCTTCTCTTTTGCTAGCTCATTCCAACCATATTTCTCACGCCGCGTCTGAACCTCATAAGTACTCAGACCCTTGTCCAGTTTCACACCATACTCTTTCAAGCACTGCTCAACGGACCATGACCATGCAGGGAATGGTTTTTCCTCCGTTGGAACTTTCATGTGGGTGTTAAAATTCACAACTGAAAAAAAAAACAAAAACAAAAATGCTGTCACATCACAAACACAAGCAATCCTGTAAATAGATTAAAAAAAACACTCGTAAACAAAACTAAAATCGGTGCCAATCAAAACTAAAAGCCTATGGCACTTCAAGGCCTTCTTGAAGAGATTAAAAAAGCGGAATAACTATTCGTTATACAACAATTCCCCCACCTCCAGCCCCCAAAAGAAAAATATAAGAACAAAAAAAAAGGAAGGGAGGAACAGGGTACGATGAAAGTACAAACTGTAAAGGCCAGACAAGTAAAAGAAACAAAACCCTTAACTGGAAAATTAAAAAGCAAAAAAGAAAAAGAAAAAAAGAACTTCCCAAATCCCTGTTAAGTAGATATCAACTTGAACAACCCATGACAACATTATCATACGTCAAAAACATCTTATCAGTACATCAAGGAAAATACATACCTCGACTGCTCACACACACAACATAAAGTGCATGACAAAACAAGACCTTGTGTTGTCTAATATACATGAAAGGAACAGAATTTGTACCATAAGAAGAAGCAGATAACGTTGAAGTCTGTTCGCTTGGAAACTAAGCAAAGGCCAAGAATTTTCCAGGGAATGGGATGCTGTGGTGAAACCTTTTGTCCAAGAAATAGAATTTGAGAGGACAGAGACTAGTTAGTCTTGTCTTTGAAAATTGAAAGCCTTTGGAGAAACATGGGTGTCTTTTTGGAAGCTCAACCTGGTGTTTTGTTGTGATGTGTTGTGTTGTGTTGTTGGGTTAGGAGAGGACTCACTGAATGAGAATTTGGAAAGAATACTCTGTTAGTCTGTTATTTATCTTTTTTTAGTGGCTATTTATCTTTTTTTCAGTATATTGATTGATGAATTATCAAATATTTATTAATTATTACTTATATTTTATAAATTTTAAAATATTTATTATAAAATTAACTCTATATAAATAATTGATAATATACTTTTGAATACTAAATTTATCAAATTAGTATAACAACTTCCCAATTTAAAAACTGCTTTCAAACTTCCTCTTTCTTTGCATATGACTTGCCCGTGCTCCAACCCAGTCAGTTACTTTTAAATTTAATTATTTTAAGAAGAGTGGTATGAGTTGGAACGAACTGCAGGCCCACTTTCAGCTTTTGACTTTTTCTATATTTATATTAACGGTTGCACATTTTAAAACTTCGCTTTGTGATTAATTTTGTATATCCATTTTTTATATTTATATATAAATATTGTTCATATGATCTTATTTTATTTTTAATTATGATTTTAGCCGCATCATTCGTAGCGTATAGCATACAAGCAAACAGCTGTATTGCTTTAAGATTTGTCAAAAGTAACATAATAACGATAATAAAATTAATAGTCTTTATTATCGGGGAAGCATATCCTGCATAACCTAACTGAGTATATTTTGTTTTTTTTTTAATCTTTATTAGAAGCTATAATTTTGTGGTGAAAGTTTGACCTTTACACTTTTATTTTTATTCAAAAGAAAAAAAAGTCAAACAAAAGAAGTGGGCAGAAGAACGCGAGAGGTTGGTGAATGGTGGCTGCAAGAAGTGAGAATTGAGAGCAAACAACACTGACAACATGGCAACGGATATATTTTATGTCTATTTTTGGGATTTACTTATCAATTTATGGTGTTAGATGAAAAGTATTTTTGTTCAGAGTCATAAATACAATATGAATTTTTAGAGAGTTGTTATAATATTTTAATGAGTTCGATATTCAGGTCAGTTGTTAATTATTTATTAATTATTAATTTTATAATAAATATTAAAAAATCTATTAAATATAAATAACAACTAATAAATATTACACAACTCACCTTGGATACCGATGTCTTAAAAAAAATAAATATTAGAATAATATTCAAAACCTTAAAATGAAAAATAAACTTAATTTTACTTAAAAATAACATCTGAACTAAAAGAATTACGAGAAACATTTTAATTATAAGCTTATTTGACAAATACAAATACGCTATTAATAGACTATAATAATTCATAACAAATTTTCACCAAAAGAAATTAAGTGATTTCAATGTTTATTGTTATTACTCATCTCTAATAAATTCTTATTTGATTTAAACAAATATTTTTTACTATATAATTGTTTATAGTTTATAATCAAATTAGTTTTTTTTACTTATATAATGTGACTTAAGTGATAAATAAATTTGTGCTCAATAATTAAAAGACTTTTATAATATTAAAAGTCAAACTCACAAAAAAAATTATGAAGAAAGATAACTTTAATATCTTCACAAGGTGTAAAAATATTCATTTGAGAAAAAAATACGTTTTTATATTTTAAAAATTTGGAAAGTGTATAAGTTGCACCACAATGAAAATATAATACACAAAAAAAAAAAAACTCTCTTATGAATTAATGATGCTTAGTTAGTTTTAAAATAAAAAACTCTCATATATCTTTTTCACGTGTGTTTTGCAATGATTGTGCAAGCTCATTGTTCTCTTATAAATGTGGGACTTCTTGTTCCCATTACACCATCACTGAGTCTCATTTGATTATTGTATCATTGTTTTGAGAAGGGACCAATTCGATGTTGTGACATGGATATAATTTCTGAACTAACATTTTGTTGCACACCAAGTGTTTGGTGTAATGCCCCAATGGAACCATGCCTCATGTTATTTGTGCTTACATGTTGAATCATGACTATGCCTACTTATGATTAAATTTGGGGTATGGGGGATGTTTGATTGGGCTATATTGCTTATGAGGAGCACCGTTTCACTGCTTAGCTCAGTGAAACAAGATTGACAAAGGTGTATTTCTTTAATCATGAGTGTTTCTAAGTCGTGACATATGATCTAACTAGGGCTTTGATTTTATTGATTATTGTAGCCTCTGTTTTTAGTGTTGTAATGCCTTGTACTTGCAATTGCAGGTACCATGGCACCTAAACCTGCTCAAGATAAGAAAAGGAAGCGACCCGTCTCCAAATCCTTTGATGCAGACAAATTCAAGTCTTTTGACCATGCAGAGAGGTTCCAAAAAGTTGTGTGCCACAAGAACATCATTCAGGAGAGAGCCATCACCTTATTTGATGATGAATTCATGGATGTTCAGCATATGATTCAGCAGCGGAATTGGGGGAAAGTTGTAACCTTTCCCAAGGATTCTTACCCCGACATTGTCCGCGAATTTTATGCCAATGCCTACCGAGCTACTGAAGACGCACCCAAGTATGTGAGCTTTGTGTGCGGGAAAGAAATCCGCTTTGACAAACGGGTGTTGAATGAACTCCTTTAAGTGGAGGATGTTTCCCCATGTGCTTACGAGCGATGGACTCGGTGACACGCAGATACCCAGGACCTTTTAGCTACCTTATGTCATGGTCTTTGGTGATTTATACTAGGGATGGTATACTTAGAAGACTACGAGCTGTGGAGCTCATGCCTATTGCTAAGGCATGGTCATCTTTTGCCCATCAGACTCTGTTACCATGCGCTAACGTGTCGGATGTCATCACGGCACGGGCTGAATTGATTTGTGCTATTCTAAAGGGCGAAGCTATTAATGTCGGCCGTTTAGTTGCCCATGATATTCAGGCTACTGCCGGGGACGAACGTGCTACTCTTTGTCATCCATCTCTGATTTGCTTGTTATGTGCTAAGTTCGGGGTCAAACCTCGGAAGGATGAATCGATCTTGAAGCCCATGCAACCTATTACTGCAAAATGGATTCAGCAGCTTCCTTCTGAACCTATTGGAGCACCGCCGTTGGAGCAGCCAGGGTCACCACCTGCACCTCCTGCTGCCCCCAATCGAGCAATCGATTTGGCCTGTGACGGCCAAACTATCACGGATTGAAGATTTACTCATTCAGTTTGGTCATCGATTAGCTATCATCGAGCAAGGACAACTGAGCTTGGGGCACAGTCAGGCAACCTTTGAGCACCAGCAGCGCTTAATGCTTCAGGGGCAGGAACGGATGGAACGGCGCTTGGATGATTTATATGGATTGGTTGAGGGCACTTCTGTGGACCTTATGCCTGGTGTTATTGGTAAGGTCGACACACCTGCGAACCCAACCGAGGGACACGATAGCAGTGCCAGTGATGCGGTAGAGGATGATTGGTCTGAGGATGATGACGAGCCAGAGAGTTGATGTTGCTATTGTATTCTAGGTTTTTTTTTTTGTTGAATAGTCTTTTAGGAGGCAGCTTGTTTTGTTAACATTATATTTTTGCTAATGAACTCCATAACTTTGGGATTTCTTTACCCCTCTTAGCCTCGTTTTCATATAAATTACAATGTGCCATTCTGATAGGATTTGAAAACAGGATGTTGATTTCTATTTATATCTACCCAATTTAACTTGAATATAAAGGTAATTAGTGCTGCACTCGCGAGAGCACTATTGTTTTTTTTTAATGGCTGCTGGTATATAAGTTCTATTCCTTATGCTTTGTAGGTTTTCCATGTTTATACTATCTTTACTCAAAATAATTTTTGATTGATTTGTTAGTTTAAACTAAAATCTAAACAGAAGCTACAATTACAAATTAACGATAATTAAAGGCAACTTAAACTCAAATTGTACCTATAATGGTATCCAAGGTTCCATAGGTGGGATAAACTCACCTGATTGCAAGATTTGTGTTTTATAAATACATAAGTCAAATTAATTCATGTTTTATAAATAAATAAATAAATAAATAAGGGTAAATATGTCTTTATAACAAAACTAAATTTCTTTTCTTTTCACTTTTCTATTCATCCAAACAAGTGGAGAGAAAATATAACTTTTCTTTCTTTCCTATTTCTCTCATAATTCTCTTATTTCAAACAACTTAAAAATTTATTTATTTTCTATTTTATTTCTCTTCTCTTTATTTTTTTTTATTCTATTTCTTTTTACTCTATTTTTCTCATAATCTAAATAAACCATTAATGTTTATAGACTATTAATTATTACTCTATCCATCATAAGTCCTTAGTGTCTCTATCATCTCTCTTTTTTAGGTGAACAACTTTTTCTAGCGAGATATTATGTTTTGTAGTTGATCAACTTTCTCAACGTTGGAACCTTCCATGTAACTTCCTCTTTTTCCTTATCTCTCTGTATATGACTGTGCGGTCTATTTCGTGCTTTGTGCTCTGTACTAAACAAACTGAACCAGCTTGACTAGGGATGATGCGCTGCGGACAGTGACGGATACTATGATTGTCTCAGGCTTTGCCGATGAATATTCATTTTCGTTCGTCTCATTTTTATGAGTATTCATATTTAATTTCTTTCATGAATAGACGAGGATTTATGGTAAATTATTAAAAAATTTAAATTTTTTATTATAAAATCAGAATAAATGAAATAATTTTTAATATCATAATTTTTTATAATTTATCTATTACAAAATAATTAAATAATTTTAAATACTTAAAATAAAAATAATAATATAATTTTCTTAAAATAAATTTTAAAAGTTAAATCTAAACACAATTTTATAATATCATAACAATCTAACACTATTAGAACATTAAAATTTTAAACACTAAAATTAATTGACACAATTAACATTAAAATCAAAACACTAATTAATAATATTTTAATAATTTTATATATTAAATACCTACAAATACAAAAAAATAACCTTCATTCTTATTTTATTTAATAAATAAATATTAAAAAATCCATCCCCTCTCCAAAAAATTGTCCCCAAAATTTATCCCGCGACCTAATATTATCCGTAGGTACTCATTAGACAGATAAAATTATCATGCCTAACTTTGACTTACCTAACTTCGTCACCTCGTGTTGTTTTCTTAATGGTTCAATTGTTCAAATGGGAATCTTTAAAGCAAAAGGATCAGCTTGTTAGACATGTTATTTTTTTCAAAAATCTAAAAATAAAATATAAAGGATAACATTATTTAAATTTTTTAATTATTATAATTTGATGCATTAAATAATACACTCCCTATTTTGCGTAAAAAAAATATTGACTAATGTCATTCAATAATATAATTAACTAATGAACAATTTAATATATGTAACTTTATTTATACAATATCTAATTAATTATTTAACACTAATTATCTAATAGTATTAACTAATTACTGTTACAATGGTATCAATATCTCTGCTACAGTACAGATGAGCTATGAGTTGCACAATTATGTGCAGTACGTCAAGGCAGATTCTATAACATATTTTGAAGATGAGACCTATGCATCCTATATGAAGAAGGGGAGTTTATTGTTTGAATAAAATAAGAATTGGGATGTAGCTTTAATGCACTTCGCAGCGTCTTTTCGTTCAAGGAAAATGCTTGGGGTACCAACAATGGTGGAGCTCCAAAGGGAGTGCGTGCTTAAGAATATTGGACCGAACAATGGTATATTAGGAGACTTATTGAAGAAGCCTGATTTGGAATTTGAAAAGTTTATACAATTTGGTTTTTTTTAATTATTATTTTGTGGCTTAGTGATTACCTTTGCAAGAGGATGACGTCCCTCTCTAGCTTTGCTTTCATATATGCCTTGTGTTGTACGTAATTGCTGGTGGAGCCATGTCCTCAATGTCAAGTCGTGGGCAAATAGCTTATATGCAGAAGCAGAAATTTTGTATAACACAGTCAAGAATGGACTTGCCATGTGGAAAGGTTCAATAAGATCAACCTTGCGCACAAGATTAAGGGTATATTTGTATTAGTTTTTTTTTGTGTAGAAATATTTTTTTAAAGTTATATAAGTATTTTTTAAAAAAATTAAAGAGTTTAAGCTTTAAAAAAAAATACTTTATGTGTTTTTTTGTTACACATGAAGTGTTTTTTTTTAAAGTTTGAATTTTTTAATTTTTTAAAAAAATATTTTTATCACTTCAAAAAAATATTTCTGTTTTTAAAAAAACTAATACAAATGGGCCCAAATTTTGTATGAGTGAGTAACAAATGATAAGAATTGCAATGTAAAATTGTTTGTTAGTTACTAGTAATTAATAGTTAGTTTGTTATAAATGATTTGTATAAATAAAACTATTAATTAAATTGATTTGATTTGAATTGAATTTATTTAATTTAAACATCAAAATTTATATTTAAAATTTATTATAAAAAATTAGATTTACATTAATTTAAAAATAAAGTTTTACGTTTAAAATTCATTAAAAAAGAAATTAATTTTATTTTATTATTTTACTTTTTTACTCTTATATCATTGTGAATAATAATGTGAAAAATTAAAAAAGTTAATAAGGATAAAATAATAAGGTTATAGAAGTAAAATAAAAAAGTTAATAAAAATAAAATAATCAATTTAAATAATTAAATTTAAAATTAAATTAAAACCTAACAAATTCTATCATATTTTATAAGATTTCTTTATTTAAATTATTAAAATCTATTAGATTTTAAAAAATTAAATTATTTCTTATTTTTTAATATTTTAAATATAAAAATTAATTTACGAATGAAATCAAATCTTAATTTTTTACATTTCAAACATACTGTAAGAAACCTAAATACTCTAATAGTTGAATGATTTGAGAATAAGACCAACGATCTTACATGGTTAGAGAATAAGTTTTCTAAATTAGCCCTTCCTTTCATTGAGTTCGTATTAATATAACTCATAAATATTTATAAAATTATAAACAAAAGCACAAAATAAGCTTATAAAATATAATATATTAATTAATCATTTTTAATTTATTTTGAATTCATGGAGAAACTTAAACGAGTGGTGGTAGTCGGTAGACACGGGAGGTAGACTGAACTGAATGGGCCATAGCCCTTGGGCTTATGGTTGGGCTAGAACAACCCAACGATCCAGTTCATGCCAGCGACAAATCTTGATCAACAATCCAACGGTCAATAGACAACGTCGTTTTGGACTCTTCTGGAACTAGTACCCTTGAGCTTAGCCATAGCCCTAGCCCTAGCCCTAGCCCCTAGGTTCCTCCCTGATTCAAAACCCAAAAAAAAAATCCAAGGTTTTTCAGGTACGAATGCTTTCCCTCTTCTTGATGGTTTCTGGGTAAAGAAAAAGGTGGAAAATTTATGTGATTCTTCTGCAAAGTTATTGAGTATCATGGGATGGGTTAGGGTTAGGGCATTATGGGTTTTGTTTCGTTTGTTGTTAGGTTTTTGGGCTGATTTAGAGTTGCGGTGTTTGAATTGAAGGGGATTTGGTTGAGAAGATGAGACCGGTATTCGCTGGGAACTTGGAGTACGATACCCGTCAATCAGAGCTTGAACGCTTGTTCGCCAAGTATGGGAGGATTGACCGCGTGGACATGAAATCTGGTAAATATTATTGTGTAGGAAGGGACTTTGCTGCTAGAGATTTTGTTGAATTTTATTATGCTTTTTGAGATATTGGTATGATTTAATTGTGGTTGGCTCGGCTTATTTTGAACCTTGTAGCTGAGCCCTTCTTTCTTGTTCTTTTTTGGGTATAATGAGGCAGTTTTTTATTATTAATTTTTGTCATCACATTTTGGATCTCCTTTTCTTTTTTCTTCTGCATGTTGAATGATCAATTGTCAGACCAATTTATTTGATCTTATAGCCTGTGTCATTTAGGGTCTGTTAATGGTGACATTTTTTTACTAGTAGCTATCATTGATTGTTTGAATTGTGTGTCACTTATAAGTAACAATATTTTGTAATTAAATAAGAATCATGTTCATCTAACAGCTACTGAAAACTAGTATATTGTAACAATGATATTGTGGGTGTGGACACTGGACATATGGCTGCTTTTGTGGCTTGAATGCCTTGTTCCTATATTCTGGTGGAAAATAAATGGCAGCCACAAAATTGCAATGTCTTTGGAGAAATCCTCCAGTTTTTAAGTGTTTCTTTTGACGCAGGAACTTCTTCTAAGGGAAAATATGCCGAGCTTCTATCTTGGCTTGCCAACCTCTCTGCAATGTTGGTTTTTTTTTTTTTTTTGGAAGGAAACCTTCCTGCTTGCCTGCTCTCCTTTTATCCACGGATCTGCATTTTCTCTCCTGATCATTCGTCACTCACTTACCTCATCACCCAACATTGACATTTCCACCAGAATGGTCATAGTGGGATTATCAATCAATTTATTAAGCCATGCCTAGCTTCACTGAAAATAGGGGATCAATGAAATTCTGTCAAGTCATGCCCTTCTATTACTGAAATCACTCGTGCTGTCTGAATGGAGAAGCACACTTGGCAATGACAATCTCAGATCTGAATTATGGATTTAAACCTTTAATTGCAATCATGATTTTGTTCCTCATTCAACGCCTCTACAGCTTCATGTGCATCAGCTCTCACATATATTCAGGTGTTGTATTCCTTTGTTCCTGACAGGGAAAATGATTTCCTGATTTGGCGGGTGTATTTCTGGTGAGGGATAACATGCTGATGCCTTTCATCATCATTTATGCCTCTAAAACTAGTTCTGTTGTTGCAGGTTTTGCTTTTGTCTATTATGAGGATGAGCGTGATGCTGAAGAAGCAATTCGTGCACTTGACAATTTTCCATTTGGTTATGACAAGCGAAGGCTGTCTGTGGAGTGGGCTAGGGTATGCTAGTATTTTCATGATCATGTGTTAGTTGTATTGGTATTGAAGAGATCATGAGAGTAAAACTGTGTCCCATCTGAGTTTAATGAGAGCTTTTTGTTTGTTTTATTTTTGCAGGGTGAACGTGGGCGTCATCGTGATGGCTCGAGGGCAAACCAGAGGCCCACAAAAACCCTATTTGTGATTAACTTTGACCCAATTCGTACTAGAGTTCGTGATATAGAAAGACACTTTGAACCTTATGGGAAGGTTCTCCATGTCCGAATTCGTCGGAACTTTGCATTTGTGCAGTTTGAAACACAAGAAGATGCTACTAAAGCCCTTGAGTGTACAAATATGAGGTCAGTGACTAGATTCTGATATCTTATGGTAAAATTCTTTCAGGTTTCTTATTTTACTATGTACAAATAATGAATTTCTGGGCTCATTGTACTTGCAGTAAGATACTGGATAGGGTGGTGTCTGTGGAGTATTCTCTGAGGGATGATGGTGAGAGGGGTGACAATTATGACAGTCCTAGAAGAGGAGGTTATGAGAGATCGCCCAGTCCAGTTTATCACAGGCGATCAAGTCCTGACTATGGTCGTCCACGCAGCCCTGTGTATGATAGGTATACTGGACCAGATAGGCGTCGGAGCCCTGATTATGGTAGGCCGAGGAGTCCTGATTACGGCAGGCACAGGAGTCCTGAATATGGTAGATATCGCAGGTATTGTATTCATTGTCAATATAATTAATTATCTCCTGCAATTGTGTGCTTTTTATTTTTTTTAAAGCTTATTTATTCTGTTATTTATCTACAGCCGTTCACCAGTACGAAGGTCAAGAACTTAAAAGTGATGTCTGGTTTTGGGGTAAGAAGCAGGCTCCAGTTGGCACCTTGTTACTTTCTGGGTGTTAGAATAGCAAGTAGTACATTATGTAGGAAAGGGTACTTTTTACAGTTTAATGCTTGGTTTGCTTTGCTTCTTAGCTGTTTAGCAATGAAGGCCAATTGTGCTTGTAGGACCTGAATATAGCCTGCTTAAAGTCGTAATTATTGATACATATCGTTGCAGGGACATCATATATTTTGCTATGATTGAAAATTAATATTTTTTTCGACCCTAGTGCTATAACTAATCTGATTGAATTTGCTCTTACCAGTGAATTATAACCAAAACTTCAAGTTTTCAACAGTGATATGTAAGCATAAGTAGGATAAAAAAAATGTTCATGCCAGGAATGGTTAAATATCAATGGACAGGAAGTGATGGTCTAAATAGCTTCAAAATGTTGCTCCTAGACAGGATTGTATGCGTAATTTAGTACTAAGGATCATATCTAGGGCTTGTTAAAAGTACTAACGATCATAGCTAGGACTTGTTAAGATTTTTCTCCTTGTGTGCCGACCCTGCACATAGTTTTAGTTCTGCATGGAAGCCACTCGCTGTAGTGTAACGTTTAATTATTTTTCTGAGTGGACGCGGTTTATTATGCAATACCCCCTATTTCTTGGAACATCATTTATTTCCAATTCTTTCTGGGTAAATATTGTGTTCTACTATCAAATTAGGATTTGATTATTTGCATGAGGTGGGAGGATATTTTATCCACCTAAGCATGCATATGACGAAGCTGTTGAGATGTTATTAAAAGTGGTAATTATTGATTGCGTTGTCCTCAGTTATCACTTGTTATCCTTGACCTGTGAATCAGAAATCATTCAGGTTATTCCTCGTATTCCTTGCAGCATTAACAGAACTGAAATTCATTAAGCCTTTGGATTGGTTGTGCTAGCTATTAAAACGTGAATTATTGGGATGTGTGTGCGACACAGTATTATGAGATAAATTCTGTCTGATGTGTGCGCATAAAAATATGAATTTAATTTAGGTATATTTCACACTTACAATTGACAAAATTAAACTCAAAATATTTGGCATGTAATAAGAAACTTAATGATGTTTGCTGTCAATAACAAAAGCCATCCGTCGTTCTTTTGATACTAGTCACTGAATGTCGAATGATCAATCTGGCTTCGGCATTTGCTCATTTCAAGGAACTGAATTTATAGCTGAAAGTTAATACAACTCCATGCTCTTTGCCACTGGCACTGATGTTGGCAGCTTCTACTTAAGATTATTGATGTTATTCCCTCCGGATTGTCTTTCTGAAATGCATAGATTATCGATTTGACTTTTGGTTTTGGACAAGATTTACTTAATTTACATATGTCTGATGAAGATGAAACTACCAACTGATTTTAGTATTATTAGTGAGGTTGAAATGCAAGAAAAATATCTAATTTTACTTGCCTCTTGTATCAAACTCATCTAGTCTTGATCAAGTCCTCACCGAAGAGATTAATTTCATTAACAATCGAATACCCTTTAGAACCGTAGATGAGTTTCATCAATTTTTGCAACTTAAATATATATATATATATATATAACACTTACAATTGATTTCTAAAAGGCTCACCTCTTAGGTAGAGGATTTCCTGAGCTCTTCCTCAATTGCCTTCTCCAGCCAGGCCTCAGCATCTTCCATCATCCCAGGGCTAAGCCTCACCATCAAGGTGCAAAATTCAGTCTCATTTAGCTTCCCATCCCCATCAAGATCACCTTGTCTTACCATAGCCTCAGCATCCTCTTTGCTCATCCCATCCATACCCAGCAGAGCTGAGTTTCTCCTCAGACTCTCGCTTGTGATCAAACCCATTTCTGGGTCTGCTAGAAGCTTAAAACCCCCACACAGTTCAGACACAAAGGCTTTCACATCCAGCTTCTCTGCCATCACTGGCAGCAAGTCCTCAAACTCTGCTTCCATGGTGGTTTCCTTCACGGTTTGGTTGTTTTCCATTGTAAAGGATCTCCCTTTTTCTTCTAATTGTAAACCATAGAAAGAAAGGTGGAAAAAGAAAACGACTTTGGAAAACTTGTGTATAGCAATGAGGAAAGAATGAGAATTCGTTAGGACAATGGCCTTTTATAGAGATGTAAAAGTCCTTCGCTAATTTGGAAGAACTCTCATGGTAGCGTTTCGGTACTTCATGGTGTCAAATTGGCCAGCTTGTGTTTCTGATCTCAACCATCTGCTTGGAAGTTATCTTCTTGATAGGTCCTACCATTAATCATGTATAAATTATTCTTGAGCACCTCTTTTTTTTTTTTTTTACTTACACCACTATTATGCATAGGTAATTGGTTTCTGACTTTCTTCTATACACAATATACACATAGGGTAGGTTCCCTACTCTACTCATTGTGTGCAAACAACGGTCCATGTTGGCTTTGCCTTTGAAAACTGATCGTGCAGATTATAAATGAATCTCACAAGACAAAATTTGGAAGCAATGATTGCTCACTTAGTATATAAGCAGGATAGGGGAGCTGGGATTTGTACAAAGTCAAGGACTTTAGGGAATCTCGGACAAGATGGCATAGTCACTCCTGTCCTGTGCTATTGATTTTTATTTTCAATTTTCATTTCATAGTTTTAATATATATCCATCTATTTGTGATGGTTTCTAGGAAGGTGCCTTTGGTGGGGAACACGGGATATTCTGGTTAAGACGTGATCTTCTTTGGCAGGCACTGTTTGGGAGTTTGGCTTCCTTGAAGCTTCCTCTTCTTCTTCTCCCTCTTACCAAATTTTCATATTCTGCACTCTTCTGTCGTGTTCTCAATCAATCATATGTATGTCAAGTGCCATAATAATTTATTTCTTGTTAAACCAGACAAAAAATGGCATCCTTTTCACATGGGCCCTCATTCTAAATCACAATACTTTTTGTATTTCTTTCCTGAAATAATAAACCATAAGACTGGTTTTCACCTTTGGTTCCTTTCCTATTTCTTCTTTTCCTTCTTTTTTTTTGGCTTGATGTGTTTACAGCTAGGCAGTTCATTCGTTACAGACGAAATCGATATATTAAAATTTGTATAAGAAATGACCACTCAGATAATAGCTGGATTTAGAGTTACAAACATGCCTATTGAGGAAATTGACAAGTTTCTTGAAAGGGTATTGTCACAATCAGTTAACAAGCAAAGAACTTAATGAGTTGGAAGGGGTTCTATTTCCACATAAATTAAAAAAATAAAAATAAAAAAACAAGGAAGGTGGAAAAACTGGATTTGTATAAATTAAAAAAATATTGCTCAAGTTGTTGTGGGTAACTTCCAAATTTATTAGGCGTTTACTTAAATGATTGATGAAGACATAAGTGAAGGTCATCTAATTTCCTCCATTATTACTGCAGAAACCAAGAAATGTTTCTAACCATGTGCTTAATCGAATATTACGATCAAGCAAAATGGAGCATAGGAGTTTGGAATTTAAGCATAATAATAATGCTTCTGATTTGATCCTCGGCCAATTCCCACGTTGGCATATTGTCCACTAAAAAGACAAAGTTCAAATCAAAATAAAATGGTCATATTTAGCCATTGTAAAGCTTTTATCTTTATCATAATCATTTACACTATGATCATCAGACAACAAAATCAAGACAATAGATGGATGGGTAGAATTTAATTGATATTGGAGCCAAAATAGGAGGGGGAAACTTCAATCCAAGCTTGTGGTATCTTGTCAATATGAAGTCATTTTCCAATGCCTAAGCCAAATATAGAGCATAATCGTGATTATTAAGCAACTTCTTCCAGTGCTCGGCTATGATGTCTTATAGGGCCACTGTCTCTCCTTTCAATGCAATGGTATCATTGACAACCAGCAGTGCCTGTTTATCAAACAAAATGCTCAGAGGCAAATATTTACTTGGTAATTTAAACATGTCAGGATAAATACAATAACCGTGGGAACATGGCAAGCAGAATCAGAACACTGAAATTATTGATTACAACAGATATTTAAAATATACAGCAATTACTAAGAGATATTAGACAAGGTGTTATAGCAGGGAGGACGGGATATGCTCTTCGAAACCCAGACAGATGGGGGTTTCAGGTTTCTTGATTCATATTTAAGAAAAACTTGGTCACTCAAATCCATGAGATTATTAAATCCTCTTGTACAAAGGCAATAGATAAATATCGGAATCCTTGCAAATGCTGAGTTCTATTAACTGAATATAGTTCTTGGCTGTTGGATCAGCTTTAGACTATTAACTATTATATATCATTGAAAAACTATTAGGAGGATGTTTATGATATGTTGGCATAATTAATATGGTATTTTCAGACTTCAACTTGTTTGCTGTCCTGTTAAAAATTTCAACACACTGACTTGTATATGATAACGACTTAATGATCAACGTGTAAGGTGGAGTTTCTAAAGAAGAATCTCCTCAGTCTTTGGGTTTTTCATCAGCATAATATGTTATTTAGTGCAGACACAATTGAGCTGCATATTAAGCAGTAAAGTGCCAACACGAGAAAAATAAATAAATATGGCAGAGATGAGAATGTTAAATGTGGAAGAATGGACATATAAAAAAATATAATTAGGAACGAGTGTATTTTGGGAGAAAGTTGAAGTAACACCTATTGAGGAGATGACAGAAACTCATATAAGATGGTTTGGTCATGTGAAGAAGACCGGAAGAGGCCCCAATATGAAAATTGAATCAAATGAAAGATAGTCTGATTAAAAAGAGAGAGGAAGACTGAATTTTTTTTTTATGAGAAACCATTAAAATAAAACTTACTCTAAATAGATATATTGAAATTTTGGTGTTTGATAAAGCCCAACAATACCATTTGATACATGTGACCGACCTCACTTAGTATATAAGCCTTTGTTGTTATTGTTGTATTGATCACAAATGAATTTGGTGAGGAGCAGAAGATTGAACATTTGAAATTTGTGCTTTTGTGTAGTGTATGCTATTGAATTGGCTTAGCAATTGGAGATGATTATAGAGATATTTATCAATGTTCTTCTTTCCTTCAATGTGTTTGGCTTGACCAAAACAACAAAATGGGTGTTTTGCTGCAGACAAATTATGCAGGAGCTTTGCATACCCCACAATTGGACTCCATTCTGAACTGAACTGTTGAGAAGAATTGGCTCTGACAATTTCCGTCACAACTATTGACTTGTCAAGCGCGAGCTTCATCAGTACAAGCTTTCTTTCCACAAATTCAGCACATGCTTCAGCAGATGACTGTCAATTTAAATAAAGACCACTTCTTTGTATGCATCTAACAGCTTAAATTTCGGGATAGTAGATTCCGAAACAGCCACACGTGCCGTGCCATTCAATCTACTTTCAACCTTTAAAGGATAAAAAATTAATTTTATTTATGACACTAAATGAAAGAATTACAAGGATCACATGTTTCTGACTGTACATCTAGACAGCAGTATATGTGGCCTCTATCTGCTTAATTGAGAGCTGCAATTTGCCAAATTTTCTGACAATTCAAATTTCAGTCTTGAATGAATAAGACTCTCAAAGAAAAAGCTCCTATTTCATGCAAAAGTAGGGGCAGTCTAAATAGTAATTTTGGCTGCCAAAGTGCAAAACAACAGAGAACAGACCTCTGCTGCCAAGCTTAATGTACAAGGCCAATAAATGATCTTTGTAATTTTCTTGAAAAGAATCTTTTGTACAATATGAACAATGATTGTTCAACTTATCACGGTAGGGGAGATATTATTGAACAACCTTTTTTTTTAATTGGAAATTTTTTTGAGTGACTAAAAATCATGTTTTGTTGAACTTTTTTTTATTTCTGATCAAACAACCTATGCAAAAAAATTCACAATTATCCTGCCGGTGCACCTGTGGAATTCCCCTATGAACATTTGAGGGTCAAATGACTCTGTTTACTACCCATTTCCCCTGACTATCTTGAACTTCTCCAGTACGCATTTTCCTTCTTTGTATTTCTGTGTTTCCTCATAAGCTTTGATGTATTTCCAACCCAGTTCCCCTCCACACTCACAGCAATATACATCAGCAACTGTGTGAAGACCAGTGATAAGCTGCCTATCCTCCTTAGGACCCACAATAATGTTCATGGCGTGAGAGAACAGAAAAGCTCTGCCATTGCTTGCCTGTTAAACATAACCCTTGAAAATCCTTGGTTAATAAGAACTTGACATATCTTGGCCAACCTTTTTTTTTTCCCAGTTTTTGCACCAACTTAATTCATAAGCAGCAGAAATAAAAAAAACTGTGAACTATATAACCATAGTTCTTACAAGTTTGAATGAAATTTGTAATATAATTTGAAGCGATTCATTCTACACAAGTGAGACCGATCAAATTAATTTGAGGGTCTTGTTTGAAAAACTGTTAACATTATTTATATTGGGTATATATATCTGAAACTTTAGCTCAACAAGCTATCTAAAGTCTTGTTTTTTTCTGATCCTATTTTGAACCCAAAAGATTGGTTCAAATGGATGAACCATTTCAATCTAGAAATCTAGCAATAAAGATGGAGAGAGTGCAAAAAATGCAAGAAAAAACTTCACCTGGAAATCTTTGGAAACGATATCATCATGGTAAGCAACATGGTTCTGGCACTTAAAGCAGAAGTATGCCCGTGATCCCATCAAATCCGCCATTGATGAATCTGCCTGGTACTGCCACCTTTGTTCCTACACATAAATAAAAGTATAAAAGAAAAGTTGGGCCAAAAACACAATCATAAAATTCTGACCAAACACTAGCATCCAATCTTCCCATGTCAGAATGTGGTAATTTGTATGACTTGTCAAATGTGTATGAAACAGTCTATGGCTAAAGTGGGACATATGTGCTTAATCAAACTTTGTGACGTCAATCATTGAGAAATAATTTGAGGAAAAGAATATGACTAAGATGGGTGGATTGAGTAAAGAAGATTTCAAAAGAGTTAGATAAATATTGGTTAAACAAAAGGGGTTGTTTAAGACGTGATTAGAAGAGAAGCAGAGAAGTTTGGTCAGAAAATGATCCAATTCTTTAAGAAGTATTTTGTGTTGCTTGAAGAACTAGGTCTTCCTTTTAGCAGCAACCTAGAAGAGAACAAATACATACAACAAAATGTAAAACCAGAACCAATAGAAAAGGAAGATTCCACTAAAAATGTCATCAATTGATTAAGGAATCTTGTGTTTTCATTCTTTATCATCTCATTCTTAATTTAAACTAAACCCAATTAGCTTCACCCTTTGGTTTTGTTGTGTATGCTTGTTGATTTGTGCATTAGTGCTGCTTACCGCTAGGTATCTATATGTTTATAAAATGGTTGTGAGTGTGGCCGTGTGGGCGTGAGTGAGAGAGGGAGAGAAAGGGGAAGGGGTTGAGTTTTGGTGGGGAAGTCTAACTAACTGCCCCTTGATAAATTCTCAGAAATGCTAATTGTGTGTGTGTTTGTTTTTTTTTTTTTTTTTTGTGGAAGAAAGTTTAGAAAGAGGGCAAATTATCTCATTTTAAGGTCATGATATACCGTAAGTCTAGCAAAGATTTACAGTGGTAATTATATAACTTACTAATAAAGAATTACGGGCAAAAATCTAATCCAAAACTTTTGAGTCAAAGTTGTTTCATCCTACAAGTTGAGCTAACTCTGATTGATATTAATTGTGATCTTCTAATTATATTGGTTTTGGATTTGTCAGTTAGTTCAACAGATTAAGCCTTTTGTGATAAGTGCGAATACTTGGCATTAAATCTCTCTTTCAATAAGGAAAAAGGGAGTTAAGGAAAGAGAAAGATTATCTCTTATTGTGTAATTCACTTTTAGTGTAATTTACGTTAACGCGTTAAAAAAAAGTTTTTTTCCTAACAATTTACACAAATTTAGAGTTTCTTTCTCTTACTTTTGATAATACATTATCATAATTCATAAGTAATGCATTTTGACTTTTTAGGCCCATTTAAGGAGAAGCGGACACACAGGTGTTGTTTCTCCAGTTCTATCACCCATGTTATAATTTCTTTCCTTTTTGCTTGGAAATTGTAGCTTAAAGTCCATAAAAAGAAAATACCAACCAAAAAAAGTAATAAAAAATTATAAAGAACATATCTTAATTCATAATTAATTTTAAGATAAATAATTTTATTTTGATTATATAAAAAAGAAATTTATGTATTAAATTATCAAAAGATATATAAGATGATTGAAAAAATTATTTGATTGAGGGTAAATAAATACTTCTATTTTAAATTTTTTAAAATAATTTAAAATTAAATAATTCAAAATTCAAAATAAATTTTTTTCTAAAAAAGGTATTTTTCTTAATAAAAAAAATTTAACTTATAATTAATTTCATATACTTTAAATATACAAGATAAATTTTAATTAAAAAAATTATTTTAAAAAAGAATTAATCTTCCCCATGCTCGGAATCAATTTCAGAATATCTATTAACAATAACAGAGTCCAGCATGAACAAAAGTACTTCCTTTTAAAGCTACCCTTTTCACGTATCACATTGATTATATAACAACACATAACTGCACCAACCTGTCCAAAACTGCCTACAGCAACATCCATCCAACTTCATCCATCCCTTTGGAGCAAACCATCTAATAAAGTTTCTCTACTTTATATACGAACATGGTTTCAATTAATGCACTTTTCCAGTCTCAACCACCACTTACCACTTCTTCCATTTAGTATGCCTATTAATTTGAATTTCATCTGGTGATTCATAATAAAGATGACATGTTACTTATACACTCTTAAATTGCACTTTTCATCTACTACTTTTTCTTGAAGGGTCAAGATGGATCACATTTTTCACACTTGGTTTAATTCGCTTTATCATGAAAACATCAAGAGTTTTTTTATAAAAAAAAATTCTGTGTATATTTAGTTGGTTAAGTACTTAAATGTGATCTAAAAAATTTAGATTCAATTTCTCATTTGATTTGATTAACTGGAGTTGAAGAAACGATAGTTTATTGTTTAAACAGAAAATAAAGTACATACAGAGATTTTATTTGCTCATGCTTACTTCAGGGAGGGAAAAAGTTAATTATCTGCAACAATCGTGGCATGCAATGCTGTGCTGATGAATAATAAAATAAAGCAGCACAAGGTTTCAGCAGACTGATTGAAGAAACAGACTTGAATATAAACTAATAACAAATCATGTCGAAAGCACATAAATAGTTCCAGAAAACACATTCTCGTATATAATGCTAATGAGAATAGATCTCCAAAGCATAAAAAATAGGTTGAGACTTCAGAGTAAGGACACTCGCTTCTACTAAAAAGAGCCGCATCCAATATACAAATTACAGTTAGCATCACAAACTTTACAACGAAACAACTTCGACATGGGTAAAAAGAGGTTAATCAACAAGCTCAAAATCAATGAACAGCCAGTTTCTTCTTGGCCATCCATCTCCTTCTGGTGGCTTCCAATGCCTCCAACTTCATTCTAGAAAGTTCTTCAAACCAATGCTGATACTGTGACTCAATTGCATCAAGTTCAAACTTTAGCTCAAGATCAATGTCTTTGTCCGTTAAAGACACAGAAGAACAGCTGCTTGTCAAGCTCACAACATTAGATGTTCCACGAAAAGCTAGAACTGTTGACTCTGAGTTCTTTGAGAATTCATTTATCATAATGTCTTCTCCAGCACAACAATCTGTTGCCTGCAATTTACAGTCCTCAAAATATGTATCCCCAAGCTCAAGTTCGGAGATGGACCCACTTAAGCCTTTAAAGCTCCCATCAACATTGGAATCAAGACAGTTGTCATTTTTCATAGAAGCATCTTCAAAAACTATCTCGGAAGCCACAGATCCTTGTGAATAATGATCTTCCAAGTTAACCAAACTAGGAGAAGAATTGTAATCACCCTCAAAAGTAGCATTATCAGCATTGTTAAAAAAGAAGCTCTTCCCACCTGTCGCAAAACCTTCTCTAGGAGTTGTATTAAACCCAGAAAAGCCATCTTGAAAACCTTCTCTAGGAGTTGTATTAAACCCACAAAAGCTATCTTGACCAATCACCAATTCAGAGGGAACACTAGTTAGGACAGAACCCCATGGGCATGCTATTAAGGTTTGGCCATCTACATGTATTGGAGACCCACCACAGAGACTTAATCCTCCACTTGAGGAATGATCAGATGAGAGCTTCCACCCAGGCAGAAGTTTCATTATCAAGTAATCAATAAGCTCAGCTATGAAGGCTACATCATGATCTGCCAGCTCCAAATGTTCAACCATCTCTGAGGCCACTGAGACAGCGGTATCCGTATCAAGGTAAAAGAGAAAATGTATATTCCTTACTCGACCTGCAAGTAACACCCATGTTATTGCCATATAAAAGATGAAATATGTATCAATTCAATATCAAGGCACATGGAAGCATGTCAAAACTAATTCAGATGTTTCTTGCTACTTCCCCACCCCGCAAAAAAAATAAATAAAAAGAAAAAGAGAAGAAAAAGCTGAAGGGGGAAGGAAAGAACATAAACTCACCACATGAATCAGCAATACGCAAGGTCAATGATACTGAGTTATCATCATTCTTAGTCCC
This sequence comes from Styphnolobium japonicum, assembly GCA_023212625.1. NCBI lineage: Eukaryota > Viridiplantae > Streptophyta > Magnoliopsida > Fabales > Fabaceae > Styphnolobium > Styphnolobium japonicum. The sequence continues at coordinate 1,620,006 of JALBWW010000007.1, read as the reverse complement.
TTTCAACCTAAACTCATTGTTCTTGTTTCTCCTCTGGACTTCAAGAACTGGACAATGTGGACTTCCCTGGTTGCTTTCAGCACATATACTCACAGAAATGTGTTTGTAGTCAGCATCTATGTCCATAGATAGAGGACCAGACTTGGACATATCTATAGCTTTAGGAGTTTTAATAGCTAACTGTAAGGGATCAAGGATTGGATCCTTTGGATTCTCGACTTGCAGAAATGGGTCTTTAAGAAGTTCCTCTGCAGACAATCTCTCAGATGCTGGAACCAGACATTTCTCAATAAACTCCTTAATTTGGGGATCACTCACTTTATTAAGGGAAGCAGGTTTGATTCCCTGCAATGGAATGCATCATAATATAGAATAGACATGAGTGCAGTAGTTCATATTATGAGCATTCAACCATAAGGATATGCCAATGATTGCTATACTTACAGAGGTAACTTTCTTAAAGATTTGAGCTGGATTTTTGCATTCGCTATAGGGATACTCAAGAGTAACCATCTCCAATATGCACATCCCAAAAGAATAGATGTCAACAAGTTCATTGTATTCCTCTTCATATAGTTCTGGAGCCATAAACTCAGGAGTCCCTTTTAACATAGAGAAACAAAAAACAAAAGCATAGTTCAGTGCTCCGCACAGGGCCAGTATGATGAATGAAAACTTCACATTTTAAGAAAGTAATATGTTACCAATAACACTTCGAGCAGTTGGTTGCTGCATGACAATTGCCAAACCAAGGTCTCCTATCTTAACTTCCCCTTGGTTTCCATTCACGAAGATGTTGTCGCATTTCAAGTCTCTGTGAATAATAGGTGGCTTGTGACTGTGAAGATATACTAAGCCTTGAAGAATCTGTCTAGCCCAACCTTTTATGGCTTTCATTTCAACATATTTATGCTTCTTGCGGTATCTGTCAGCCAAATGAATACAATAATTCATATGTGTATATTTAAGCCAAACAGCATAAAGTAAAGGGGAAAAAAATCACGAGAACATACTGCCTCAAATTTCCAGATGTGAAGAGCTCAGTAATCATGTTAACAGTTTTCTTCTTATCATCAATCCAGGAATTATAGAACTTAATGATATTTTCATGTTTCAAAGACTTCAATAGATGAACTTCAGAATACAATTTTGCAAGATCATCTACTGAGTGCAAGAGACCATCAATCCTAACTTGGTTCCAAGCAACTTCTATTCCATCAACTTCATCAAAGCCCCTATAACTGCCAAAGAGAAAGAGAGAAAGAGATTAAATAGCATTTTTTACAAGTGCCAGAACCCTCCTAAATATTATTGGATACTAGATTTCTTGAAGAAATATTTCTTGAAATAGAGCAAGTAAAATTCTGAATAAAACTAGAAGACTGGACAAAAAGTTAATGAAAGAGATTATGAGGGGGAAAAAAAGAGATTAAGTATCAGAACCATACACAGTCTTAAAAGCACCCTTGCCCAAAATTTCATTGTACTGAGACAAAAACAAGAGAGAAAAAGTTAAAATAAAAACAAATAGAAAGAATAATTGAATCATATCACAGAATCATGGAATAGAAGTAAAGAAATCCCTTGGGACGATGTGAGCAGATTGTAATTACCCCTAGCTATGCTTTACCAAAAGGAATTTCTCCACATGAAGGATTATCCATATTATTGAATCTTAGGCATAAGATAGGTGTTATAATTTCTCATTAAGGATGATAATCAATAACACATTTAGTTTATAAAATAAAAGTTGAACATAGTTGGTGAATCTATCTTTCACAGCTGTATCAGGATAATTCACAGATACAGAATAAAACAAATAGGCAAGTTATCAAGTAAACTTTATTCTCAAAAATGGTAACCAGAATTTCAAGCTCTGAAAAAGTTGCCCTAATTCAAAATGAAGGAGATGATGCATTTTGGCGCATAATACACAGTTTCTAGAATCGTCAAGAGATTGAGTCATCAGTCCAACTTATGTAATCAATACGTTACACAAGAATAACATAGCTAATCAGTATCAATTACTTTTGTCGGAACGCCAGCAAGCGTAAATACACCTTACAAGTGTTGAATTGGAAGGCACCACATCCACGTGGATGCAATGCAGAACCGATTCCAAATGTGTCTACCCCTATAGCTCAACTAGCTCATTGTCACCTAAAGCCATAAGATTATAGTTGCAAGTTCCAAATCCAACATATCACCCACCCACCCCACCACCACCCACCATCCATCATAAATAACTGAATTATTATTACATCCACCACCCCAAGACCCAGAAGATATATAAGACCACAAATTATATATATATATCAGAAAAACATCAAACTTTAGCAAATTGAATTCAAAAACAGATAATGAAGAATGCACAAAGCTATCATACCCGAAGATACCGACCAGTTGGATCTTTCTCTACAAAGTCCTCCTCGAAATCAGGAGGCTCCCTTGTTTTAAATACATTGCTCACACTCGCAGGCAATGCCAATACTGTATCAGAATTCATTCTGGGGTTAAGAGAGAACCCAACAGCACAAGGGATTTATTTTTTTTCTTCTATTTTATTGGATGGGGTGCTAGTTTTTGGTTGGAATCGAGGAACAATTAGAACGAGCCTCGGAGAAAGGTTGGGAGTCAATGATAGAGGAGTCGAATGCCGACCACAGTTGGTATCGGCATTCGATGACAACGGTTGGGGGCAATGAACCTAAATCCAAAACCCCACCATCCATATCATACCAAAAATTCATTCTCAAACAAAACCCAACACGATCTTCCTCTCAAAATCCATTCTTTCCACCGGCCCAGGTACAAAAACCTTAAAAGATTCAAAATTGACCAAATGGGTCTCCCGGAAAATGAGCAAGACGATATTTTATTTGGTGATGATGGGTGGTAAGGAAGAGAGAGAAAAAGCAGTAGCAGGGTTTGAGAATGAGAGAAAATGGAATAGATTATGGGTGCGAAACAGAAGGTCGGAACAGACACTTGTATGGTAATAAGAACCCTAGTTAATTGGAAGGAAACTAACACGAGATAGAGAAGGAAACTTGAATAGAAATAATGAAATATAGAATAGAATAGAAGAGAAGCTCGATGACCATAACCTAACCAATTCGTAGCATGCATTACTCGTAGATAGGTTAGTTCCCGTGATATCCTATCTATCATATCTTCTGGCTAAATATATTTTTTTTAAAAAAAACAAATTATTTTAATCTTTCATTAGTTTTTTTTGTTATTAATTTAACTTTTTTAGATTTATTTTAATATTTTTATTTCTCGTTGACTACAATTCGTATCAATTTATTTGTTTTATAAAAGGACTTTAAACTAAATTTTAAACACAAAAGAATTAAATTGAGGCAAGATTTTGCTTGATGAGGAATTAGATTGTAAAAATTAATTTATGAGCTACTAAATTAAAAGCGAAAAATTAATGAGGGATATAAATAAATTTTTTTTAAAAGATATATGATCTGCATTGAACTTTGAAGAAGCACATTCTGTTAACTTTATGCAACGACATATAAGAGGGGAGTTGGTTGCTCTATTTTTACAAACGTATTTAAATAATTTTGTATGCATAATTAAATTAGTAATTTTTTGTCTCGTGAATTTAACTTATTTAATAAGGAATATATGATGTTAGTGTCAAGTACGATATTCAATTTTTAGCATATATGTACTTTTTTTTTTTTCTCATCTCCCCTCTCCCCTCCCTTATTTTTTTCTTTCCATCCTCCCTCTCTCCTTCCTTCCTTTTCTCTTCCCATCCTTGAGATTCACTTTAAGGGTTGTCTTAGGTTTCCCTCCCTTCCCTTAAGACTCACTTTAAGGGTTGTTTTAAGTTTCACCCTAGTAATAAAGCTTCCATTGACTCTAATGAGACTTTCTTTAAAGGTTGTTTTAGGTTTCATCTTAGTAGTAGAGCCTCCACTAATTCCAATGAGGCTAGATACCAAAAATAAAAAACTAGTAATGTTTTTATAAATAAGTTACAATAAAATTAAATCATAATTGAGAAACAAACTTAAATTATTATTTTAGCCATTTATTAAAAAATTACTGAGGCCCTTTTTGGGAACCAAAAAAAAAGAGTAACGTATTTTTAATAATTTAAAAAAATTAATCTCTTTAAAGGAGAACTCAGCCATAAAAGAATACATTTTTAAAAGAAAATTATTTAGTTGTTTCACATAAACTAAATCACACTTTAAAACAAACTTTAAGATATTATATCTCTCTTTCATAAATTTCACCCTACCCACTGGATATTAAAATTTACGAAAAAATATATATAATTTTTGTCTCTTAATTTTATTTTAGATTTTATTTTTATCTCACAATTTATATATATATTGTCCTAAATATTTTCAAAATTTGTCAAATTCATCTTAATTGCCAACATCGTTAAAAATGTTAACGGAATTTACTCGCATGACATCTTATATGAACACAAGTGCATAATTGGTTTGTCTAACTGTTTTTTTTTAATTAGTGGTTGAGGACAAATTTGATGAGTTTTAAAAATATTTGAGGTAAAAATGAAATAATATAGTTATGTGACGAAGATGAAACTTATAGTAAAGTTATGAGATGAAAAGTAAAAATTCTCCTATAATGAATTTTTATGCATCATTTTATTTTAAAACTTATGTATTGTAAAAATTAAATAGTTATTTGTGAATTTCATTAGTTTGGAATTTAAAATTTTATATATTCATTTAATTTTATGCAGTTCAACCAGTGACTCATTAGTTGAACAAATGATACATTAACTCAATACTTATCTATAGTCAATAATCGGTTCGAGTTTTATAACTATAAATGCAAATCAACTTAAATATCAATATCATATCCAAATTGTTTATTATAAATTAATTTGAAACAATTTTTAATAATCAATATATATATAATGCATAATTCTTTTAATTAATGAACAAATATAGAAGTTTAAAAAGAAAAGTATTCATATGACTCATTCTAGGAAAAAATTTATTTTTCGTCCCTTAACTTTACTTTAAATTTCATTTTTGTTCCACAATTATATTATTTTGTTTTTGTCCTAAATCTTTTTAAAACTTATCAAATTCATTTATAATCATTATTTCAAAAAAAATATTGAATGGATAATGTTAACTGTGTATTTGTGCTCACACAAGATATCACGTTAATAAATTTTGTTAATATTTTCTAATGTTGTTAGCGGTTAGAACGAATTTGGTGAGTTTTAAAAAGATTTGATGCAAAATATAATTGCGGAGCGAAAATAAAATATAAAACAAAGTTAAGGGACAATAAATATATATTTACCTAAAATTTAAAAATATAGCTCTTAATATTTAACTATTATATAATGCTATATAACTATATGTTTTAATAATTAAAAATGCTTTGGCAAGTGTTTGCCAGATATAGAATTATTTTAAAAAAGTATTGCTATCACTGATGATAATTTTTTTTTGAAATTTACTAAGTTAGCAATAAATAATTTTATGAATCCCATAATAGTGTAAAATAATTTTATATAAATAATAAATTAAATTTAAATTACTTTGTTAAAAATTACTCAGAGTCATGTTCAAGTCATGACAAAAACTACCTTTAGTCAGGCATTTTCATTGCTAATGGTAACTAATATGGTAATATATTTCCATAAACTATACCTAATTATCTTATTTTTTTTAGTCATTTTTTGGATATCTTTACATTTTTTAGGTAAGAGATTAATTTTATTTGAAGTACTAAGGTTGTTATTATTTACAAGTGTTTTCTCGCAGAGTAAAAATTACAAAGATTTTTTAACCACTGAGCTAAAACTTATTTATCACATTATTTTATTATTTTAAGAATATATAACTAAAATTCTCATATAGGAGTAAAAATATACTTTGAAGGTTGCATAATTTAAACTTCCATTGATAAAAAGATAAAATATTACTTGAACTTGGATTATTGCTACTAAACAAAAAAGAAAAAAAGAAAAAAAAAGAGTTATGATCATCATTCTTAATTCTTATAAGCCAATTCTAAAGCATGGTTTGTTAAATTGTTAAAAATCTTATTTTATTACTAATATGTAACTTGATTTATTTTACAAAATCCACCTATTATTTAATGTATTTTTTTGCTTTTATAGTAGCAATATTATTTCTCTTGCCTCCACATTTCTGTAATACTCCACAATAGGCCAATTTTACAATAAACTGTGAAATTATAGTGTATAAATACACCATAATATCTTTATCATTAGTTTTTTGTAGGTGCATGTGAACGGTTACGATTATTTCAGATGAAATTATTTATATTTTTATCCATTTGTTTTCATTTAATTATATTATGTCCCCTATTATCAAAGGCGATTATCATCTAATAAGGAGCATCTGAGTGTCTATTTAGAGATTAAATTCAAGGTCTTCTCAGTTACCAAAAAGAAAAATTCATGGTCTTTTGTGCGTTACCCTCATCTAATATGTGTTCCATTTATCTTTATCACTTTATCAGCGTCTAACACTCGCGAGGTTGCTTCAATTTCAAAAGCAACTTCCTGTTTGCGTGTTCACAAAAATGATTTTCTGTGCAGTGCTTATGATCTCCCGCATCTTCTTCACAAGCTACTAGTATTAGGGAGGCCATGTGAACTTGGGCCAAAGTTCCAAACTTCAACTCCCTTCTTCTTCATATTGTTGTTTTCACATTTTCCAGTAACAAAAAAGTAATAAAAATGCCAACCATACAAAATTCAGAGGGATATTCCTGAACGAAGATTTGGAATATGCAAAATTGGTCTGGGGACGAATAAAAAGCTAGGTGGTTTCTTTCCAATTTGGGAAATTGGTTCGTGGCATGGGTAGCTTAAGGGTGTATAGGAAATTGAGGAACACAAACTGGACTCTTGCTTGCTTTGCCAAATGCCATACCTTAGTAACTGACATATCATGTGCATGTGGAGTTCAACGAGTTCATGAGTCCCTCTGCTTCATAAAATTTAAAGGCTCTTTCATACAAATTAATAGAAACAATATTTTTTAATAAGAATCCAGTCTCTTTGTTAGGAAAATCAGTATGCCCTAGATCCAATCTATTGTGTAATTTCGGAACTGATTGTAGTCACTTTATTTTGATAAATTATGTAGCATTCATTTTATTATGCTTTATTTGTCATTTAATTATTTAATTAATATGACAATGTCCTCGATTAAATTTATATACTTGTCATCGTGATAGAGATCATGATAATGAGAGACAAGTTTTCTTTTATAATTTAATCAAAAGGGTTCTTGATCATAGGATCATTAAGAATAGGATATTAGTGATGCGGATAGATCAATATATATGTGATGGTCTCCATTGGATGGAGATTAATAGATCTCATTTATTAAATCACATATATAGATGATGCATATGGAGATATGATCATTGAACTGACTCAACTGAGAAATCCTAATGGTTTTTATTACCGTTAAATTGTCAATAGGATATTCTCATGAAGAACTTAGTGTAAACTTTTTCCTTTGACCTGAGATTATCATAGTAATTAACAAGTTATTTATTATACTTTGATTCCGAACACCTAATGTCCTAGGACACTAGTTGAATGGATATTGGGTATGACTAAATACTTGTAGGATTAATGATATATCAAAAAGGAATCTATCGACTCTCGGTAATGAGTTTGAGCTCTATGATTATAACAACAAAATTAAGACCTTGGCCAGGGCAATTGAATGAATGAAGAAATAAGTTTCTTAAGTCATTCACTAGTTAGTTATAAGATATAAAGGTTTTCCTATTAGAGTTTGACAGTTATACCATACTCTAAGGTTAACTCAGAGCTGGAATGATGGAAGGAAATATTACATTATTCTTCTATAGGTTCTTGAAGATTAAAAGATATTACTTCATGCTATCCGGTCGTTAAGGAGTGTTGCTAGACACCAACCTTGATTAGTAATTTGGTTTGACTAACTTACTACCGGTTTAGTATTGAACCTATGGGGTCACACACTAACGAGTGTTCCAATCTTTGCTAAAGGATTATTTAATTTATTATTTGATAATTAAATTAGAGAATTTAATTTAATCAAATAAATAAATTTTTGATCCAAATGGAATATTATTATATTCTTTGCTAGCACTTAGAATATAATTAATATATGACACAATAAATCTAAAGAAATTCTATTTGGAATAGAAAAATAGAAGTTTCAAAGTTTAAGCAATTTTGTAACGTTGTAAAACAAGACATCAATGGTTGCAAGATTTATACCAAGCCATTAATGGATTAAATCTCATTTGATTGGATTTAAAAGTGTTGCACGGTTGTTTAAATTGGTGATAATTACATGACTGTTTTTATTTCATATAAGACACGTGTTCCTGTTGCCAATATACAAAGGGATCAAATCCTATTAGATAGGATTGAAGAAATCCCACAGCCGTTTCTTCTTTTGGTTTAGATACCTTTAATTGGTGTTTTAAACCAAAGAATAAAATAGCTTTATGGCTATTAAAATATAGCAACGTTCTTGTTGCAATTAAATAGTCAATAAAATGGTTTTATTGAATTTAAAAGTGAAACTTCTATATAAACATACTAGTAAGTAATAGAAGGTACGCCTTATTGCTCTGGTTGGTTTTTCTTCAGATTTATTCGTGTAAATTCCAGGTTTCAAAGGAGTTGATAGCAAGGCTTGGTCTCGGTGTGGATACACATAGAGTCTTCGCGCAATCGAAGAAAATCTTAATAGTATCAAGAATCATCTGCCGGGTATTTTTATTTTATCTTCATAATGCTAAAATGAATTTTGAACACAAAACGATGATCTAGGATTGCTTTTATCTTGTTCCGCTGTGTGTTTGATTTACCATGCAATCCTTTCACTCTTAGCTTCAGAAAATTTAATGGATATTGCCCTGATTACCGTGATGAGTATAATTAAACAAAAATAAACAGATAAAATACAAAATAATATTAATTTATTATATTTAAATAATCTTAACCATACATATATTTATAATAAAAATTAATGATAGATATTTAACGGGTTATCTATACACTATAAGTTGATAGTGTATTGTAGAAGTGACCCGCCAAAATAATGTAAAAGGCTATTTTCTTCTGTTCTTTTCGTTTATTTTAGTTTTTCTTATTTATTTAGAACAATAAATAAAGGATTAAGGTTTATTAAATAATTTTCATACTTATGACACAAGGCAACAAAACGGTGTCGTGGTGTAGTTGGTTATCACGTCAGTCTAACACACTGAAGGTCTCCGGTTCAAGTCCGGGCGACGCCATAAATTATATTTTTTACCGTTGTCTTCTCTTCTCACTCACCGAGTCATTCACTGTTCCCACCATTTTCACTTCACTCTCTGCTCATCTCATCTGTTCTTATAATTTTATAAACTTTGGTTTTGATTGTTCATTGAATTGTTTTGTAGGTTCGACATGCAAATAAGGTGCTGCAAATGTGGTCATTACACCGTGTCGAACTGCCAAAGGATTGGGAGAGAAGCTCGATGAAGTGTGACACAGATGAGCTTGGAAAGAGATAACGTTGGAAGCTTGGAGATTGCATCAGGAACTTGACCCTCAATGAGTCTGTTGAGTGTTGACACTTGACAGGCTATGTACTTTTTTTTTGCTAGCTCCTACTGCTGTGGCTGCAAGTTGGTTGCAGGTGATGGGGACTTTGGTCTGTTGCTTGCCAAAGATGCACAGTGTACAAGGAACTGAGACACAGGCTAGAAAATGAAGAACATTTTAACGTGAAAACCTATGATCGTCAGATATTTCTATAATGAGTACCAATGTGGTGTTAGAATAATGATAGTTATTAAATGTGGTGTTATTTTAATGTGGTGTTAGTTGTGTGAAAAAATTATATTAAAAATTAATTTATATTTAAATATGTTAATTTATAATTGATTTTAATATTTTTTTTGTTTTAATTATATAAAAATGATTATTTTTATATACTAAATTATTAAAAAATATATAAAAAAATTATTTAGTTGAAGATTAAAAAATATTTATCTATCAATTTTTTTTTGAAATAAGATAAAATCTTTTAATCAAAAACTCAAAATAATTTTTAAATTTTTTTTTCAAACATGCTCTTATTCTTTAGGTTTGTTTCAGTATTCTTTATTCGTATATTTACGTATTTAGAGTTCATAGGAATTTTCGGAATATCATTCATGCAAATATTCCGCAATGTGAAACGCGCATAACTAGATTTGGCAATGAGAACAAATAATCACTACTAGAAATAGCTATTCTTTTTTGGTCGCTACTCGCTATTCAATTCGAAAGAAATAATTAAAATAAAGTGAATAATCAATTGGTCCGTCATTATAATTGTTGTGTCAAATTAATCTTTAGTTGAAAGTTTCTCTATAAAAAAACCACCGCCTACTGTTCAATTCAAAAGAAACAATCAAAATAAAGTGAATAATCATTCTGAATAATTTTTTGGTCCGTAATTATAATTAGTGTCAAATTAGTCTTTAGTTGAAAGTTTCTCTATAAAAAATTCGCCACCTACTAGTGTATTGATTCAATTACTAGGATCGAAGTGACCGAAATAAAATGGTTAAGATGACCCGAACAATTAAGATCAAGCATTTGACTGAGTCTCTTTTATTTTTGGTACTTAAAATAAAAAGAGGTTAAATTAATATATATGGATCCCAACACTGTTAAATTAAAACTTCACTTTTTGTCTTCTAGTTAAATCATAATAAAACAGAAAACGTATTTAAAACACGAAAATGCGCTAGTAGTTTAATCATGTATTGAAATAGTATTAGAACGAGTGTTTAGGATAATTTAACTATTTTTTAATAAGATAGAACTCGCCCCCATAAAAGTAAATTTTCTTAGTGCACTAAATTAGAATTTTCCCAAGTTAATCACATCATTAAAGTAATGGAGGAAAAAAACAGAAGGGGATAATAGAGGGTGCAAAGAAAAAGTATCGAAAAAGCATGACTTGTCAACGTGGCAAAGAATCCAAAGCTCCAAATATTCTTTTGCAGAGGGGACGAATATTTGCAGAGGAAACTTCGTCCCTCTGCCAAATGGTCTGTGGGGTCCAACATATTTGTAATAAATAAATTAGAATTGTTACGATATTTAATGAGTTTGATAGTTAAATTAAGTTGTTAGTTATTTATTAATTAATAATTTTATAATAAATATTTAAAAATATATTAATATAAATAATAAATAATAAATATTTAATAGTTTACATTAAATATAAATATTAATAAAAAAGAATAGGTAGCCGAATATCTCCTAAATAAATATCACAGTTTATCACGAAAAAAGAAAAATATCGTTTTGGAGAAAAAACGAAACCAGTAACCACATCCTATTCTCCAAACCACAACAACGAATGATCATTGATTCTTGTTTTTTCTGTCTTTCCGGGTCAACTGCGAGAGGGTGAACCAAACAAAACGAGCAAAAGGGTTATCATCACCATCCATCATGATAAATCATGATAATCGTCGCTATCAATTTACTATCAAAAAACAAATAATAATCAAAGTTTACAAATCTTATCATTTGGTTGTTGAGAGAGATAATGTTAAAAGACAACTAATATAGTATATTTAATTTTAAGTAAAATAAAATGTATAAATTATTTTAAAAAATTATTTAAAGAGAGATTATTAAATTTTATTTAATAGATAAAATATTTTTAATATTTTTTTGAAAGATTATGCAAATTATTATTATTATTTTATTGAGTGGTTAGATGTTTTTATAAAAATTTAAGAATAATAAGTAAAGTTTTAAATTTATAATAAATTTAAAGGATATTATGTGAATAATTATTTATTTTTATTGATTAATTTAGTATTTTTACAGAATAATTAATTAATAATAAATAAAATTTTAATTTAAAAAAAAATTTAAAAGATAATTTGTAAACAATTATTATTTTTTAATGAGTGGTCAAATATTTTTATAAAATGACTAAGAATAATAAATAAAAATTTAAATTTATAATAAATTCAAAAAATAATATGTGAATGAACATTATTTTATTAAATGATCAAATGTTAATGATAATAAATAAAAATTTAAATTTATAAAAAAATTAAAAAATAATAAATAAAATGACTATTTTTTATTAAGTGATTAAATATTTTTTTAAAATAATTAACAATAATAAATAAAATAATCCATAAAATTCTCAATTAAATGACTTCATGCGTTACTAATTTATTATGTTTTGATTTTTATTAATTTCATAGAAGAAAAAAAAAAGAAATTCTCGTTCATCAAATATGATGCTTGTGTGGGTGGGCCCGTGTCCAATTTAACAAAAGTTGCAGTGTGCATCGAAAAGTAGCACTCTCCTATGCAAGCAGTGTTACAGAGTGTGGAGTACTGTGGAGCAGTTTCAGAGAGTGAGATGGGTTTGCTCACCAACAGAGTGGAGAGAAATGAGATCAAGCCTGGCGACCACATCTACACCTATAGAGCTGTTTTTACATACTCTCACCATGGTCTCTCTCTCTCTCTCTCTCTGCTTGTGTTGTGCTCATGTGCTGCAGTGTGCAGAAAATGCAGATTGATAAAGTTTTTTTGTTTTTTTTGAAGATTTTGCAATATGAGTTCAGTGTTTGAAATTTAAGCAATTGGGTTTTCGTCATCGCCCTGGGCATTCTATTTTTGCTCCACTCTTCATTTTGTTTTGAAAATTATGGTTATTTTTCCTTGAACTTACGTGTATATTTACACAGTTATGATGAGTGGGTCGATGATGATGTTGTTGCGTCCTCGCCCCCCGCCACGGGGAAAGCACTTGCTTTGTCAATTCCATTTGGGTTTTCGTAATTTGCCTGAAAAATTTGTTCTTTTTGACTTTTGTTTCATGGGTGTTGGAGAGGGATTTTTTTCCCCATGAATGTGTTTTCATGTAATATTTGCTGGGTCCCGTGAAGCTTTTGTTTCTCCTGTTCATCTTGTTATCTCGATCGTTTGATTTTGGTTTGCTTATCTTCCTTGTCATTTTCCTTTACTTGCTGCAAGTTTATCCTTTTATATTCTTTATTATATATATCCCGCTATCATTGGTAGAATAAAGATCTTGGAGCTATATATTAAGCTTTATAGTTTAAGAGGCGTTACAATACTTGCGTAGGTTCTAAATGGTGTAAAATGAGGATTTTATTATACCAAAAAAAAAAGAAAGAGGATTGAATATATTTGGGTTTAGGGTTTAGTCATTTGGGATTCTAAATGGTGTTGATCATTTTTGGACTAGGCGTGGTCTAAAATTCAATTGATTAGGTTTTAATCTCGAGTAAATTCTATGTACATAGTTGTGACGTTCTGCATGGCTATAGGCAGAAATAGAATGTAGGGAAATAGAACAATCTTTTTTTCTCTTTTTCTTTGGTTAAGTGAAGGCCTCCACTGATACAATACACGGTTTTATGCTAATCCATTTAAATCAAGATTGATTGTTTGAAAGTCAACATAAACGACCGGTAAGATTTGACTAAGCATGAAATGATCATTTTCAGATATTTATGTGGACTGTCTGGAGCCATGAAAGTAACAAATGTTAATTTACAGAATAATCCTTGCAATTTCTGTCAATACGCATAGTCCAATGAAGCCGTATAGTGGCTTTTGACAACGGAAATTCTATTTAAGGGGCCATGACTCCGAAGTCTGAAGTGTCTTGATTGTAACTGATTGATTTAGGTGTGGCTTGATAGTATTAGAAGTATACGCCTTTAGTTGCCAGTTTTTCCTCAGTATCTTAACGTTGTTGATAGTTTAGCCCTGTCCATCAGTGTGAGTTTGTTCTTTGATTGACATTGGAAACTTTGTTGATGTCAATAGCTATGTGATTAGTAGCATGCAGATGTTACCAGGATATCATTGTGCTAGCAGGGTATAAAAGAAAGTCTTCTTCCTGTGATGGATGCATGGTTTTATTGTTCAATTTCTTTTGTCAGTTTGAATGCTGATCTTTATATTATATTATTGGTAAAGGTTTTAGCTACAATCCTTGTTTTATGCCTTCAGAATTTTGTTAGGCTGCCTTTTCAATGAATTTGTGCCACTTATAAGTTTTCTACCTAGATTATACAGCTAAATAACTGGGAGTTTATGTTGACATGAAGATCAACATAACCGTTACTTTTATTGCTGAAGGAAAATTATGCCAAATTGCATTATTATAAACCATGCCAATTATATCAGCCATATTATCTTTTAATGTTAGTGCTTGCTGTTCTCCCTTCTCACAATCCTACAGAATCTTGGTGTAAATTATCATACATATAGTTGATACACAGCGAAAGAATGACTCACGGGAAAGAAAGAAGTTGTCCTGTGCTTCCTTCCCTAGGGATAACTACTAGTCTCCTTGTGGGTGTAATTCTACCTCTATTTTGCATCATTTGTAACATAATTCATTTTCAGTGTCTGGGTTTGTGTAGCATTAATTATATTTTAGCTTTCCATAGCTTTAGTTCACATGACCTCCCTACTGCTTTCTAGTCCTTACTCCTTACAGCCATAACTAAGATGTAAAATGTTATTCCATCATCACTGCCAACGTTTTGATTTTGTTTAGTTTGTAGGCAAATTCCTTCAACAACTGTAAGTGGCTGTTCTGTTTACTTATGTTTGCTCTCCACTTGGTCAGAAACTGATGTAAGATGACATTGTTTTGTAGTATCAGCCTTCTTTGCAAAGTTTGCCACTTATTCAAGTTCATATGGATTATGGGCTAGATCTAAAACATCTGACTGAATTCAGAATGGATTTAAAAAATCCTGTATGGATGAATCAAGCTAAAATCTAAGTTCCATTGACTTTAATGCCATGCAGGTGTTTTTGTTGGGGGAAGCAAGGTTGTACATTTCAGACCTGAGCGAAACTTAAAGTCAATCACTGAGACATCTTCGAACTTGGATGATCCAACATCAAGCACATGTCCAACCTTTCCTGATTGTGGATTCAGGCAGCCCAACAATGGCGTAGTTCTTTCTTGTCTAGACTGTTTTCTTCGAAATGGGTCTCTTTACTGTTTTGAGTATGGGGTTTCATCATCAGTTTTTCTCGCCAAAATAAGGGGTGGCACATGCACTACTGCATTTTCCGATCCACCGGAGACTGTTATCCATCGAGCAATGTATCTGCTTCAAAATGGCTTCGGTAATTATCATGTGTTTCAGAACAATTGTGAGGATTTTGCCTTGTACTGCAAAACTGGTCTTCTGGTAGCAGACAAGCAAGGGGTGGGAAGAAGTGGTCAAGCTTCTTCTGTTATTGGAGCTCCATTGGCTGCAATGCTTTCTTCTCCCCTCAAATTGTTAATGCCAAATCCTGTTGGTGTGGCTACGGTAGCCGCAGGAATGTACTGTATGAGTAGGTATGCAACCGACATTGGTGTTAGAAGTGATGTGATCAAGGTGGCAGTGCAGGATTTGGCTGTGAACCTGGGATGGACATGTCCTAATGAGGAGGTAGCTGAAGATGAAGAAGCTTCAAACAGTCAGATTACCAGATGATTCGACATTCATCCTTGTGCACATGAAACTGCTGCACGTGTAATTGTTGGTTGATATCACTAGTTGATCGCTGATGAGGCCTTCATGTTAATTCTTGTGGACTACCATCTAAAATTCTTCTGGTATCTAGTTATTCTTTTCTTTTTTTTTTTTGCCATAACAATGTGTCTAGTTAGTCAAGTTGTGCATGGGATGAAATTACAACTAGTTTTATTGTAGTAATTAATAAAGTGGCACCAGATGTTTTTTCCTCTTGATTAACCAGAATTCAAGACTCTCTCCCAATTATACGTCAATGATGAATGAACAATTGTGTTATACGGCAGAAAAAATCACATTGAACAAGGCATTGTATCAAATCTGGTGGTTACCATAGAAAGGACAGCGTGGCGGGGCTGATAACATCAGTAGTAGCTTATGTGATGTCATCTTTCATGCTGTTTTACATTTTATGAATTATTTAAACGATCATATTCTGGAGTTATCCATACACGGTCAAGACAATCAGATGATTCCGGCCTCATTACCGTCCAACCTGGTGTTCTTGTTTAGATTTGTCATCTAATGCTGTCTTAAATTTTGCCAAGCTGGTTGCCTTCTTCAACAATTTCTTTGATTCTTGCTGCAGTCACAATCAGCAATGATACTGATGTGACCAGTGCAAGAGCTCCTATGAGAGGTGCTCTGGTAGCGCTCGTTCCCCAAGACAGCAACTGTGTCTAAGCAAGCAAAATGTTTGACACTAGAACTGATTTTGTTTCTCATTGAACCATAGATCGACAGATTTCCTTAATTGTTTCAGTTGAAACATTATAACATTATTGCCGGGGGCAAAAGATCTCACATGGGTAAATCTAGAGCATCAAAACTCCAAAAATATAATTAAACTTATTGGAGTTTTGGATCAAGTCTCATTATAAAATTACGTGTAATATTATAAAATTATGTGTAATAATAAATTATTAAAAGAATTTAATTATTATAATAATTATTTAAATAATTTAATTTTTTTTAATAATATGTTAATAATTATTAAATGACAATATAAAATATTGTACATTGAAATTGGATCAAATTTAAACTGTTTCTTTATTTATTTTGTATTTTTATTATATCACCCAAAATCTGTTTCGATAAAAACCATATTACAAATCCAAAACAAGTCCATGCAAATCAAAGAAATTATAAACGACGCCGTTTATGCCAGTCTCTTATTTTATTTTATTTTAATCTTTTTCCTAGAATATCAATTCTGTTTTTCTTTTTCTTTTTTCTAATTATTTGCCGAGTAATCAATTTTAGGTTTCAGTTTCAATCGCCCACACCACACACGGCATCATCGATATTTTTTTATCAAGCAGAGAGAGAGAAAGAGAAAGAGAGAGAAACCAAAGGAAGAGGTGTGTGTTTCTGGGTTTTGGATTTGTACCCATCAAATCAATCATCACCCAAAGCAAAAATCTGAACTTGGCTTCCGATTGATAAAAAAAGAAAAAAAAAGAAAATTGTTGGTATTTGGAAGGAAGAGATGGCGAATCTGTACGTGAAGGCCATGCCACCGCCGGATCTGAACAGGAACACGGAGTGGTTCACGTATCCGGGCGTTTGGACGACCTACATCCTCATCCTCTTCTTCTCATGGATCCTTGTCCTCTCCGTCTTCGGCTGCTCTCCTGGCATCGCCTGGACCACCGTCAATCTCGCCCATTTCCTCGTATTTCTTTCTTCCATCCTTTTCTACTTCTTTTTTTGCCTTTCTATTGGATTCTCCGTCTCTGATTTCTTGCCTTGTTGATTTCGGTTCCTTTCTTTCCTGATTTGATGTTTTATTTTATCCCTTTCGTTTTGGTTTTCAGGTAAGTAAGTTATTCATTTTTATGATGTAATCCATCTGGTCCTAAAAGTGAGATTTGAATTGTGAATGCTTCATGCTACTAGGATATTACTTCATGGTTGAATCTTTAGAATTACATGTCGTTAGCTTTGTATGATGTGAAACTGAATATAAGAGTCTCTTAGCGGGAAGTTAATTTTGCTGGAGAGTGTTGAGATATTAATTTATTGAGTCTCAAGTTATTTACTGTTGGAGTTGCTACTTCTTGCAGCTTAAATGGTAAATATTTTAGATTTCAAATTTTGAGTTTCATTCTTAATATTCAGAAACATTAAGAGAGAGAGGAGTTCTCTCTCTTAAGACATATATAAATTAGAGGCATGACACTTCTTGGTGGTGATGACTCGCTATTTGGCCTCTGTCATCTTGCAAAATTATAATCTGGAATTGAAAGTGAAGAGTATTCCTGTGATTTCCTTCTGTTTTCTCGTCATTGGTGCAGGGTGGCTCCAATGCTTGGTTTATGTTACTACTTACTGGCAATTCATTATTTCTCCTCTATAATCTTGTTCTTGTTATTGTTCTCTTCCACAGCCGTGGCTAGGAAGTTAGTTACCAGGAGCGCGGGTCATTCTGGTACGTGGTACATTACTTGGAAAAAAAATGTGGTTACCATGGAGTAGGCTTCTTTGGGACACTCTGGGACGTTGTAGAAGTTTATTAAAAATTTATATGTAAACCAATGTATATAATCTAACAAATCCCATTAATCTTTTTAGCATTGTCATTTGAGCTTTTCCATTTATTGCTCACATTTACCTTTTTTTTCTTCTTCTTAAATAGTGCTCTATAGCATGTATCCATAAACATTGCTGATAATAAGCTAAAAAAAATTAATTAGTTATTAATGTGTTACCCAATTGGCTTCCCATTCGTATCTCCATGGCCCCACCAAATTTTAAACTTTTTTTAATAACCTACACCTAAATAATATTTACTTTATCAGCTGTATCATCTCTACCGCTCTACCTCCTCTTTCCTTTTCTACTTTCCCTCTGCAAGACTCACAAACACAGTCTGGTCTTTACTCTTTTCAGTCTCTTCCTAAACCATTCTTTGCCTTTCTTAGTTTCTTAAGTTTGGCAAGACATTGACGCAGTTAGAGAATTTGCTGTCCAATATCTCTTTCGGGTCTCTGCTTCTGCCAATGATCATGATGATGAGTATCTGGGTTTGTCCCCAATCACTGCCAATGAGCCCATTTTGTGTCTTATTTGCAAACAGGTGGCAATTTTGCTTTCTGGGTGTTCCTTAGAGGAATTTTCTGATTGTTGAGGAAGGTGGAGTGCCATCGCTTCTGAAATTGTTGAAAGAAGGTGAATGGAGGTTCAGGAAAATGTTGCAGAACAGGGGAGCTTCAGCTTTCAGATCCTTTGCTTTCTCTAGATTCAATTGATTGCTGTGATTTTAAACTAGTTTTGCTTTTGATTTGCTGTTCTTTCCATACTTTCCCTCTTCCCTGCATTGTTCATCATTTTCTTTCTTGCTTTTCCTCTGTTTTACTTTAGAAGTGGTACGCCACTTTGGTGATCCGGATCGCACACCAATGAGAATCAGAATGCAGAAGAACCACGATCCGGCATGCATGACCCAGATTGCAGTTTCATATTTTTTTTTGGGGGGGGGGGGAGCGAATCTGATCACTATGGGAAGTTCCATAAGCTTACCCTGTCCTGATATTCGGACTTGCTGGAACCAACAGACAAATGTAGAAAGCATGTGAACTTTTCGAATGGAAATATCATGGATTTGTGTGGGTTTTCTAAGTTCTAGTCTGATGAATAGTTGATACTTGAGCTATTAAGAATATGACGGAATATGTATTGTCTATCAGAAATTTATTCTCTATACTACTGTAAATCTAGATAAATTTGTCTTCTTGTGGTTCATTCTCTTTTCTTCTTGTAATTGTATATTTTCTACTTTTTTTCTATTCAATAAATAAATAATAACATATAATGAAATACTGCTATTGTTATTGCATATGGGAGAGAGCATTGTTAAAAAATTATGACTTTCTAATAACAAATTAACAATAAAACATTCACGCAAATAATATTGTCAATGGATGAAAAAACATTATTCTGATGTCTTTTGTTCTGTTATTTTTGTTTAAAAATAAGTTAATGCTGCACCAATGTTTATCTGTTATCAGCCCTGTGGCCTTGATGGGGGTTGGGCTCTTGGAATAAGGATTTTAAGCTTATGAAAGTACATTTCTCTATGATGGGGGCAGATTATGTGAATTGCATTTCAAGTTTCATGGTGCCTTTTATTTTAAAATGTGACCATTCCTTCTAAAGTGGTATAATATTAATTTATTTGATTGTGTTTTGAGTCTTTTGACATAGAACCTAATATTTCTCATCATTTAATGTTTGCCTAACAGTAAGACTTGTAACAATTGTCTGTCTTGTTATTTTTTCTTCGTCTTTTGTTTTTTGGGGTTGGGGGGTGATTGTGTTATTATGTGTCTTTACTCAAACCTAATACTGAGGCAACCCATGTTCACTCATTTATTACTTGATGAGGTGATGGACAGGACATGTTCTCTTTTTGCAAAATTGCGTGATTGGATCAAGTTATAATCTAATGTTTTGTTTGTCAGTTATTGGTAATGAATGTTAAAATAATTTGATCTCTCTACATGGCTGATTGATTATGTTGTGTCCATCAGGTAACATATCACTTTTTCCACTGGAAGAAAGGAACTCCATTTGCAGAGGACCAGGGGATCTACAATCGATTGACTTGGTGGGAGCAGGTAGACAATGGAAAGCAGCTCACTCGTAACAGGAAGTTTCTAACAGTTGTTCCTTTGGTGCTGTAAGTTCTCCTTGCAAGCCAGCATTTTTATATTTGGACACTATCAATATTTGTTTTAAAAGTGTTGTTCCTGTCATGTCATAGGGTCAGACTATGAATATGATTTTTTATGTGCAGTCTAGTTATATAAACACCAATAGATGTGCACTCATTAAAATTATTGTCTATACGATGCAGACATACATTTGCATATGTGTGCATTCTTGATAGTGTTATTATAACTTACGCTTTTTATACCCTTTTTGTTTTCATAACTTCTTGCGGTGCAAGAACTTGCAAATAAATATATGTTTTTTGTTGGTGAAAGAAAAAGGAAATATAAAAAAGAAGAAAAAAGCCTACCTATGAAAGCTCTATCAAGCTCTACTTCATCCAATTATGATCTGAAATTAACTTGTGGAACTTCATGTATGTCATTGGATTGCTTCTGAAAGTCTCCACTGTTATCCTGGGATTTGATCAAAGTTTAGTTGCATCAGCTTTTGAAGCACATTTGTTTTCAGGAAAGTGTAAGGGTTTTATTGTCAATTCCCAAGGAATGAAAGTGCGCGTTAGGAACCAGAAAATAGAACTGATAGGAATGGGTAGAAATAGACAGAGACCAGAGAATCAGGTTTGTATATTCTGTATAGCTCCAGAATAGTGATTCTGGGTATTTCTTGGAATATAAGAAGAACAGATAGAGAAGAAAAACAGAAAAAAGAAATGACCCAATCCAGAGATTGAGCCCCCAGCCTTAGGAGAGGCCTACCCCACTCAGAGCCACCTATTCCACATTTTCCTGCCCCTTCCTTACTTCTCTGTTCCTCTTTTATCACTCCCCATCCATTGTTAGGGTCCCCACTTTCTCTTTCTTCCTGCTCAGCATTCTCATCATTCAACTCACCATTCCCTCTCTGGACCATAACTAACCCCTCTTTTGGCCCATTATCTACTAGAATAAACGTGGGATATGGGCCGAACAATAACCCCCTTCCCAAACAAGTGCCACCTTGTCCTCAAGGTGGAATTTAGGAAAAAAGTCGATGAATGGCCTCAAATGATTTCCAAGAGTTCTCACATTCAGGAGGTTTGCCCACTGTATAAGGACTTCCACTAATCCATCCAGTAATTTCTGAGTAGCTAACACTGCTGCATGCTGCACCTGTAACTCCAAGTCCTCGGTCAAGAAAGGAGGAAGTTGTTGAGTTGGTGTACTTGAAGGAATAGCTTTTTTAAGTTGCAATACATGAAAGACGGAGTGAATTTTACCTGAAGTTGGCAAAGCCAGTTTATTAGCCACATTTCTGACCCTCTTAGGGCCCTGTAAAACCGAGGACTTAGCTTCTCATTCAGCTTATTAGCCAAAAACTTGAGCCAATAAGGCTGCAACTTCAAATAAATCTGCTCCCCCGGAGAGAACTCAATTTGCCTTCTGTTTTTGTCAACCTGGTCCTTCATGCGCTGTTGAGCTCTGAGAAAATTCTGCTTCAGTTCAGCCAAAATGCTGTCCCGTGTCAGCAGCAGCTGATCCACCGCATCTATTGTGGTGTCATGGCTGGTATACCTTACAATTGAAGGGCAATCACGTCCATATAGAGCATTAAAGGGAGTCATCTTAATGGGAGCATTGTAGGTAGTATTAAACCAAAACTAAGCCCTAGGAATCCCCCTAGTCCACTGCATAGGGTGATCAGTCACAAATTAACGCAAATATGTTTCAATGGGAGCATCTGTTTGGGGATGGTATGCTGAACTAAGGTTCAGTTTGGTTCCGGATAACCGAAAAAGCTCCCTCCAAAATTGACTAATAAATGTGTGATCCCTATCCGATACAATTGACTTGGGAAAGCCGTGTAGTCGAACTACCTCCCTGATGAAAACAGCAGCTACATCTTTTGCTGTAAACGGATGAATTAAGGGAATAAGTGTGCATATTTCGTTAAATGGTCCACCACATCCATGAGAGAATCTGCCCCCTTGGCTCTAGGCAGCCCTTGAATGAAATTCATAGAAATATCACCCCAAACCTGCAAGGGAATAGGGGAAGGAGTTGCAGCATCCCTGCAGGGCTCAGAGACATGTCGTTTATTCTGCTGACACACTGCGCAGCCAGTCACATACTTCTGAATATCTCTTTTCATGCTGTTCCAATACAAAACTGAAGCTACCCCTTTGTAGGTTCGAGCCACACCTAAATGTCCTCCACAAGGATAAGAATGAAACTCAGCCAGTAAAATGGGAATTCTACGTGACTTTTGTGGCAGCACCATTCTCTCCTTGTACCACAAGCATCCCTTGGCCATAGTGAAGCTGGGATGAGAACCTGGGTCTTGTATTAAATCCTGGAACACCTTTATATGGGCGTCTTGCAGAACCTCTTCAGACCACATCTGCAGATCATAATTCATGAGGACCAAAATAGACTGATAATCCAGCACCCTGGACAGAGCATCAGCAGCTCTGTTTTCCACACCTGGTTTGTTGAATTTCAAAATCATAGCCTAAGAGTTTAGTTACCCATTTCTGCTGCTCATCGGCCATTAGCCTTTGTTCCATGAGAAACTTCAAGATCTTTTGATCTGTCCTAATGGTAAAGCGCCTGCCCATTAAATAATGCTGCCATTTTTGGACTGCTAGCAATAGCCATGAACTCCAATTCATAGGCTGATTTGGACTTGGACCTGTCTGATAACACTTGGCTTATAAATGCCATTGGTCTCCCGTTTTGCATAAATACAGCTCCCAACCCAGACCTGGAAGCGTCTGTTTCCACCTCAAAAGGAAGATCAAAACCAGGCATAGCTAAAGTAGGAAGGTTAGTCAATGCTCCCTTGAGATTTTGGAAAGCTTGATTAGCTTCCTCATCCCATTTAAAGATGTCCTTTTTGAGTCACCTCATCAAAGGGAAAGCAATCTTCCCATAGTCTTTTACAAATCTCTGATGATATCTGGTCAACCCAAGGAAACCTCTCAAACTCCTAATATCCTTCGGTGTAGCTTAGTATGACTCAAGTACAAGCTAGTTCATGCAAAACACAATGTTTTGCTACTAAGTTTTTTAGTTTGTTACTAAATGAAACACACAACTACTTCAACTTTCAAATATGAAGGGCTACCTTAGAGGCTGTGTCCTCTATAGGTATCTTTTGCTTGCTCAATGTACTTTATGGAGTTTTGTTGAAAACTTTTAAGAGTTAGAATGTTATAGAAATGGTATTTATCTCTTGATTTAATTACTTGATTTTTATTTTGATATAATATACCCTCCTGTACCCGTATCCTAATTTTAGAAATTTTACTTGTACCCGTACCTGTACTGATACGGGTATGCATACCCTTATCTGTGCAAGCCTAGGGGGCCATGGCCCCCAATCTTTTAAAAATTTGAATAACATCCCTGAAGTTTTAATATTTATTTATAAAATGCAATTTTAGTCCCTTTAAAAAATGTCTTTTGCCCCCCCCCCCAAGTTTTTTCTCTGGTTTTGCCCCCGGGGACAGATGAAATGACTCAGGCATCAGCAAGGGGGTCACATCTCTGCAGCTTCTCTATCATTCAGGTTCTTCTGTAAACTGTCTAGATGGTTGTAGACTAGGGTGGGCTGACTGCCTTTCCTAGTTTTGCACTGACAAGTATTCCTGAAATTCCATGCTGCATCACTTTATGTCTATCTAGATAGTTTCTACAATGAGAGTGGTATTTTATCTTTGGGGGAATCGTTAATAATTTAAACTTCTAGGAATAAGCATGTTGCATTATTTATGTACAAGTCTCTATGAGATCCAATTCTGGAGATATATAATGTTTTGATGTGAAACATGGTGATGCTAGCTTTTGATAGAAACATATTGCGAGTCTAGAAAGGTTTTTATGTGGTGAAGTGCATCGGGCCTTTTCAAGGAAGAGGGCCATTTCCCCAAAAGGATAGCACTAGTATTCTGCCAAGTTTGAGTCAATAAGTTGATTTATTGATGCATTTTGACTTGACCTGGAAGATGTGGATTTTAAAGATGGTAAACCTATTGTAACTAGTATTTGTGAATCATGAAAGTCATGCTGCTTGGCACTAGACGTCGCGATATGCTTTGTTCAACTAATCTTGTAATTGTATCTTGAAGATGAAGCACAGCAATACTTGATGTTCTGGAGAATTTTTGTCTATTTTGATGGTTAGAGAAGAGTCTCTTTAAGGGACCTAGTTAGAATAATGGGAATTGAGGATGATACATATTGAAGGTGGTTCATGAAAGAGAGCTCTGTGGAAAAGCTTTCATTAAATTGTTTCAGTAATGCCCATTCTAGAGTAGTCAGTTATATAACCTACTTTTGTTTTCTTGGTGGCCTGTAGTCAAAACTCAACTCATGCATGATCTTGCCAGTCTACTTGGCCGTCTTGGTATTTTAAAATTTTGGTGTTTAATTATCTTGAAAATGAACATGATTTAAAGTCAATAGTTATTTACTGTTTGTCATTTCTTTTAATTTTTTTTTTCCTTGTCAGGTACTTGATAGCCTCACACACAACTGACTATCAACACCCAATGCTCTTCTTCAACACTGTTGCAGTGATTGTGCTAGTTGTTGCAAAGTTCCCCAATATGCACAAGGTCCGGATATTCGGAATAAATGCTGATAAGTGAAATATTTTTGTATCCATTGAACTTGGTTTACGGGCTCAAGAGCCTCTTGTCCTTCTATTGTTCTGGAAAAGGTTGCACCTTTGTATAGAAGTCAGAACTGGAAGGATACTCAAGTAATGTTTTGTGCCAACTGTTTTTTAAGCTGCTTCTAAGGTATTAAACGAATAAATATATTGAGTTATTTTTGTACAGTAGAGAAATATATGTATCAGATTATAACGGGGCTTTAATAGGCACCCTTTTTTCGTTTCCCATCTGTTTTGAGTTTGATTAATGCCTTAGAACTGATACAAGAATTATCCTTTGCGTTAGCATTAAATTTTATTGGTGAAATTTAGTTGGAGATTTTATGACTGTCTTTCCTTACCAGAAGCATGAGTTGAAATCAAGTTAATGGTCGTGATAGCTTTGAAAGAACATTAGTACTTTCATGATAGCTTTGCAATCCTAGTCTAGTAAAATCCGAACTTCTTGATCTGAGGCATCTATAAATTTGAGAAAGGGTGTATGGTTTTTACTTAATCTAGTGTTGATAGATAACATATAGACGTGTAGAAAAATAATCATGTGATTCTGTACATGCTTGAAGGTAATCTGATAGTATCGATGTAATTCTATTATTATAAATCTTGTTGAATTTCAATTGAGATGTATAGTGACATTGTTTTCCATTGAGGGGTAGGCGGATAGTGTTGGATTGTAAAAATTAGGCTTCACATCAAAATCATTTTTTAATCGAATAATCATAAAAATTAATTCTTACGAGCAAAATTTATTTTTAAAATTTAAATCGATGTGGTTGCACGGCGTTTAAGGTAATATTTTTGCCTATACTGCATAAAGGGTCCATACGCTGCTTCGTCTAAATGTATAGTTTATTCTCATAAAAGTGGAAGTGAAGGTGGATTTTGCTTCGTCTAAATGTATAGTTTATTCTCATAAAAGTGGAAGTGAAGGTGGATTTTGTCGACTTACATACATGCACCTTAAAATATCAGGTTAATGAATTTACTAATCAACTACTTATAAGCTAATAATTAATTAATTATTAAAGTTAAAAGGGTAATCTTTTCAAAAAAGATTATTTTAAATAGTATGAATGGTGTTTAACTTTTCTTGAACTTTAAAGCCTATTTTGTCCTCGTTAACAAAACTAAAACGGCATGACCGGTGGTGTTAGCATTAAGTGCCAAGCATGGGAGGACGACATCGGTTTAAGTTGATGATTTTCTGGTTTATATGAAGGGTGGCTTGATAGCTTAATGGGACATTCTGCGAGCAATGGAGAGTCAAGCTTGTATGGGGCTTGCATGGGATCGTTTCTGGTATGGTGAGTCTAGGTTGAGCATGGGTGGTGCTTCTAGGAGGGTTCGAATGTATGGTGCGTGTGGGGGTTGAAAGGAGCTTGTGATTTATGGTGCGCTGGGAAGGTTGGTTTGGGTGCTGCAAAAGTGTTTCAAGCGTGGCTGGGTTCTGTCTGGGACTTGGGGGGGGGGGGGGGTGCTGCATGGAGCTTCATTTGGTGAGTCTCTAGCGTGTCTTGGGTTAGGAGTGAGCTGGTGCACGTTGGCTGACTATGAAACGGGGTGAGAAGCTTGGACATCTGTGGTTGAGTTTTGACAGCACATGGGTTTGGCAATGGAGGTGTGTGAAACTCGTAGAAGTTGCATGGGCTGCTGAGGAGTCTTGGAGTGAGTTTGTCCTTGTCTCTGTTTCTTGGCTCAATAAGCAGGGGCTGTTACTGCTTGGATTTGTATTCTAATGGTCACAAATGAGTGCTGTTTGTGAGAAAATGTGTGTTGCAGACTTTGGGTTTGTAGAATAGCTGTGGGTTGAAGGAAGAATGGGTTCAGAGTTCGGCTTATAAATATTTATATAAGATAAAGGACTATTTTATCATTTTTCATTATTGGTAACTATAAGTGATTTTTTATATGAATTAAATAAGTTTGGTGAGGTGTCAAAATCATATTCAATCATCAATAGTGAATCAATGCAACTTCTTAATTAAGGTGCACCGTAGAATTTTCCTTTTGTATAATTCTTTTGTTTTTGTTTTTTTGTTTTTGGGTGAGGGATTAAAAAAGCTATGATGTCATGGAATAATGGATGGTAGAAAATACAAAGGTGTAGTACCTTGAAAGAGTCAAATGGTGACAGTAGGCAACGAGAAAATAGTTAAGAATTTGCGGTGTGAGACAAGTTGGATGGGCGTTGTGGAAACTGACACAACAAGAATTCACACGTAAACATATTTATTTTCTAACAGAATAGATGCATGATGCATTTTCGGCCCAAATAGTAACGTTTGGCTGCGTGGGGACAGGACCAGCTTGGAAAGTATAAAACTCAGAAAAAATTATCCATAGTTACAGCTCCTTAAAAAGCTTTTGTTTTTCATTTCAATTCGTATGCTTAATTAACTAATTATCAATTTAATTTAAAAATAATGTACTTAAATTTAATCACAAATAAGATTAACATTGGCAGGAATGCAAGATAAATTCGTAGTTAACATTAATAGATTATTAATTAAATTAAATTAATACTTGATTAATTAAGTATATGAACTGAGATGAAAAACTTTTTAGAGAGTCTCACCTTTAGTCATTTTTCCTAAAGCTTAACGTTCAGCCAAAATAAGCTTTCAGCCGAAATGTATTCTAAATTTCTAATACATATTGCACTTGATTTTATAAGTTTATATTTATTTACAATATTAAAATAATATTTTAATTTAATAATTTATACTAAAAAATGGTTTTATCAATATTCTAAAAATAAGATCCATTTTCTAAAATTAATTATTTTCAAATATTTTCTTTAAATTATCCGAATAAATTCCATAACACCCTTCCCACTTGGTGTGAGACCATTATTATTCTATTTTTTTCCTTTTTTTTTTGGATGTTTGCCTTTTGCGTTCTGTTTTGTTTTTGTTTTTTGTTTTTAATTTTTTTTATTACGGAAAAACTATATAAGGGTGGTCGTTATAGTGATCTTTAGTAGTTTATAGTGTTGTTGTTATATTGAATTTTGTTAGTCAGATCTACCTTGACTTTAAAGTTTTCTCCAATCTAACGTTTCCTTGTTGCTTTGTAAGAATGATATTAATTCGCAACAGATAAAAATTCTCTTATATTACTCATGAGAATGTCATGTTATGATATAGAAAGACACAAATTTTATTATGATAGTATACATTAGTATTTATGTATGGTTTATTAGTTGTGTTTTCTTTTTCTTTTATAACACGATTAGTGATTAATAGGAAAGTATCCAAATCCCTCTAGAACACTCTTGCATAAGTGAGCAATTAACTATCAGTTATTGGCAAATGTCTTTTCTCACTAGAAAAGATAAAGACAGAAAATAGAGAGCACTCTTCTCTGCATAAAATGACAAAGGAGAAAACTTAAAAAAAAACTTGGCAGTTGTCACAAATACCCAACTCACAGAGAATTAACTACTAGTTTCAGGAAATGATACTTGCAATAAATTATGCCATCGGTTTCAAAATCTGTTATCAATGTGGAAAAACATTTTGATTTTCAAAGATGAATGTACACATTGAGGAGAAGAAAAAAAGAATGGTTAGGAGACTGGCATAAGAAGGCCAACACATGAGGAAAGGTATTTTGTCCACCAATTGAACTTACTCGAAGTTAAAAACACAACAGAGCAAGGCAAAAAAATTATTAGTTAATGAATCGTTTACATGTGAAGTCATTGGCGTGCGTGGAAGAAATAGCCTCCACTCGTCCTAAGGGAATGTTTGAGGGTCCCACTAAAATACCGAACGAAGGTGGGCTTTTCAGAATTTTCTTTAGTCTTTGCACATACTATAACATAATTAAAAGCAGGTGGATGAATAACACAAGACACTCATGGAATTGAGGATATGTTATAAGAGTCATCCGATTAAATTACACTGCAAGTGGATGACAATTATATTAGGTTAGTGTTTGGTTGGGGCAGGTAATCCAATTTTCAAGATTTGTCCAATTTGCCAATTATATGGTCTTGCTGTTATAATACATGTAATTAACAATATGGTTTATAATTCTACCTTGCATTATAAGTGGGTGAGACATTCCTGATTCAACTAAAAAACTGAGATCATAGAACAGTCCCTTGTTCCTCCTTTTCAGTTTTCTTTTCTTATTATTCTTCCAAATAATTCCACTAAGTGCTTTCATAGTTGGAAGAATCTCAGATGTGATAATTTAGACAACAAAGCTGACAACCCACTAATTTTTGCAGAGACAGAGATAGAAAGGGTAGCTGGAAAGAGCACAAAGCACTCAACCAAACTTATAATTATGGTTACAAACTCGAACACCTAAGTCTCTCCTTCATCACCCAAAAGTCATTTGGACCAAATCTTTGAAATACATCAATAGAGGTGATCTGCTTGAAGAATTCATGAATACAGGTTGCATGCCTTGGACAAAAACAGGCCCAATATTCACCTCTTCTTCTATCTCTATATATAAAAACAACCGAGATGAGCTGTAAAATCCTCACATTGCTCAAATAGCAAAGGTAGTGTATACAAAATAAAGTAACCATGTGTATCCTATTGTTAGTTCTGAACAACTTCAGACAGATAATGATCCATGTGAAAAGAGAAAAATAGGGAAGATAAAGAAGATAATGCAAGTTCTTAGTCTCCTTGTCTTCCCATTTCTTTCTTTTCTTACCATGACCCTTCACCAATCATTCCAGTCCAATATCCAGTTGAGTTTCCTTGTTCTTTATTGTGTTCCACTTCAGCACCTGCAGAAAGCTGCTGCTTGACGTCTCCAAAAGGGAACAAAAGTCTCCCACCGTTCTCTTGGACTCCATATGATCTGCTTCCAATCCCATCAACTGAAAAGCCAAGGTCTGGTTTGACTTCTTGCATGGGAAACCCAGATGAGTATAGGGCATTTGAGTTTGGCATCAAGGAAGGAGCATAAGGATTCAAACCCCTAGAAGCCATGCCAGACCTTAGTAGCTCCAGAGCTGAAAGAGAAGTTGGAGCAGAAGAACAGCTTTGGTGACTGGTATCACCGTTGGGCATCTCAACATATGGGGACATGCCATGAAACTTCTCCATAGCTGGGAAAGCTAGATTAAGATCTTGGCCTCCATGCATTTTAGGGTTTTGGGAAGAAATAGCTGAGATGCTTGGTGGGTTCAAGTCTGGAACCTTTGACGAAGCTGTCGCTGATGATGATGCTGAGGTGACCTTCTTGTTCTTTCTCGAACCACCTCCAACGGGGACGTTTCTGAGAGACCCACCTTCTGTCCAATACCTTCTGCAAGTCTTGCAGAAGTATCTGGGTTGTGTGAGGCTATAATTGTTGTAATAACAGAACTTAGTGTTGGTTGAATTGCACCTTGGACAATTCAATTGCTCTTGTGGCCTTGCTTTCTTCTCTAAAACTGGCCTTTCGAATGAATTGGGAGCTATCCCCTCCATGGGTCTCACAGGTCCAATGTCCTGAGAAACCCCAAAAGAGAGAGAGAAGAGCTATAATTACAGTGTTCATATGTGACTAGAAGTAGAATCCATAGAGGACAAAAAATTTCAAGAGCTGGTGATTTCAAGTTTACATAACAGATTTAGGAGACAATTAACAATAAAATCAAAACAAGGTAGCTAGGCTTCCTACTACGACCATTATGTCATGAAAAAGGTTAAAAAAAATGGTAAAGGATTAGAACTTCAAAGGAATCGTTAATAATAACATAGTATCTTTTTTTTTTCTTCTGTTATTTAACAATTATCACACGAGCAAAAAGGTAAAGAGAAGGAAAAGGAAAAGCAGTGCTTTCGTATTTTGGACCTGATCAAAAACTTCCTTTGGTAGAAAAAGAGAGAAGATAGAAACCTTTTGCAGCTACCATGAACATCATCTCCTAGATATAGCTAGAAAATGAAATCAAATATTCAAACAACTCTTACATCTCGTGGAGGTTTAAGAGCACAGAATTGTGCATCAAGAAAAGACATGAGAAAAATCCACCTACCTTTGGCCACTGAGCGGTAGCCATGAATTCAAAGAAAAAAGAAGAGGAGAAAAGCAACGGATGACTTGAGAGAGAGAGAGAGAGAATTCACCTGGTTTGTCTGCAGCTGCTCCTTAGTGCAAGAAAGAATGTTTTAGTTCGTTTGTGGCTGGCTTTATGTGTTGGCTTACTTTATGAATGATGCGAAGGAAAAAGGGAAAGAGAGAAGAGAGAAGTGTGTCCGTTTTGACTACACTAGCAATGCCTCTGCATTAATGATGTTTAAGCCTTTAGGAAACTTTTTTTTAATGACTATTATGCTTTCTTTTCTTTTTGGTCTGCTTTTTGTTTTTTTGTGGTGGAATAATGAGTATGTACTGTGGTGGGTTTCTCCTTTTTGAACGATATAGACTCCTGCTAGTGTTTCAATTGTCAAACCTTCTTTTTCTCTAATCAAGGACCATTCATGAGCAGTGCTTTTTTTAGGTTTATCAGAAATATTGGATTTGATTGCTTCAATTCATGCCTTCCTTTAATTGTCAAAGATCCTTTTTCTGCAATAAACTTCCCCATGTTTGCAGCAGTTACACCCTAGGGTTTGCCTTCAAAGTGATCAAGCACATTCAAGTCTCTATGGTGATTCGTCCTCTTCATATTTTTCTTTTTTCTTGTTTTATCTGTGGTGCTAATGCTAGCTATACATTAAACGTTTAACCCATTTCATGTAGAGAAATTAATTTTCAAATGCTTTGATGGTGACTAACAAGATGACCTGTCAAACTCGGCCAAGCAGCTAAAATGTGCTGAAACCATGGTTTGCAAGGTTTAAATTAACCATCAGCCAAGCATTAGGGTGGCCATGAGTTTTTCAGTTTAAACATTCTAGCTAGAAGAGCCAAACACGTGATGTAATTATTTTTATTAATTACATATCTCGTTTAATTTTATGCTTATTTAAATGTAATTCCCTATATATATGTTTGTTTTTCTATGGAAAATTAAGCGAGTAACGCCATTTATTTTTGTAAGAGCTATATATTGGCCAATTAATGTTGATTATATAATATAATAATTTATTAGGCACAAATTTAAAGTTGGGGTCCACTTGGACCATTGGTCGTGTGGTAACGTGATGGTTGTTTTTCATGGCTTCCCCAGGCTTGAGCCTGCACTAGCAGTTTTCCTGCAGTCATACAAAATCTTGGTTACTGCTAGTTGGTGCATATTCAATCCAAGAGAATAACAACTCTAAGAGTAAAGAAATTTAAAATTTATTTTTCAAAATATAACTGCAGATCACAATCTAAGCTATTCTACTAAATTACTAATTGAAGTTTAATTCAAATAGTGTAAGTTAATTTCCGTATGTTTAATATAAAAGAAATTAAATACATGTAATATATAAGTTCATATCATATAAAAAGTCATTTTATAAACTTTCATTTTTAATATAATTTTATTTTGAAATATTCATATATTTTGTTAAATTGTTCAAAGCTTGTGTAACTTTGGTTTTGGGTTGTCCAAGTTGAGTTGTAACAGTTCATTCATTTAAAACAAGCAAAATTAAAACTGATTAATCTTCAATAAGAAAACCTAAGTTTAAGTTTCCAACTTGATTGATTAAACTCTAATTCCAGCTTCGCAATAAGTAGCCAAACTTTTTTGGCATCTTAGAAGTCATGCTCATCAATGATCAATGGGAAAAACAGTGTGATGGCATTTTTTGAAATACTACTGTACTTCTACTTGTAATCTATGAATTAAGTATCAATTTTGTATCTTTTTCCCCATTACATAGAAGGTTTTATAAACAAAGAAAGGGAAATAAAAAAGAAATGAGGCACTTATCGAACTTATGACATCAAATATACCACAGTAAAAATTGTAGTTTACGTCATGTGACTTATCAACTTAATTATTTGTGAGTGCCACTTTTATTTTTATTATTGACTTTAATAATTTGTATGATTGAAAATGACAAATTTATGTGTGCATTTTTTTATATATATAAAAAAAAGACAACATTGATATATAACTAGTATTGCTCGTAGTTTTATATATGCATTGATACTTGATACTTGTAACCAAACATGTACCATCCATCTTTTAGACACACTCCCGTACCTAATGACAACGTTTAGAGAAATAACATCAACTCAAGTCATAATAAGTAGTTTCATATCAAACAATTCTGACTAACATTTAGGATAGTTTTAATGTTCTTACATTGAGAATATTATCTAAAATACTTGATTCAATTCTTATATTGACCTAGGAGACGGGAATATATATAGAAGATGATGAATTATCCTCCTTTTCTGGTTGTTGTGACGAGTAATGTTATACTTATATTATTTTTTAAATTATTGAATCACTCTGCATGGTAAATTGATTTGACATTCTACAACATTATAAATAATATTAGGAAGAGTGTGTTTTTTTATACTATTTGTCTACACATTTATGTGTTTAGATTAATGCAGCATCTAACTGCTAAAACTGTAGCTTTGCTTTGCTGAAACATTGACATGTGAATTTGATGAACTTTTGAGCGAAAAGCTCTAGTACATAGGGCACCACTACTCGTCATTAACAAGACAAAGAAGCTCTACACTGCGATTAAAATGTGAGGACTGTACAACTTCTATTCTAGAATGTTTTGGAATTAAGCAATGTGCTTGAATAAAATCTGTTTTATTACGTACAAAGCAAGAATTACCACGTCATTGTTTAATTATGAAACTATTCATCCTGTATTCTTTTTGCAAAACAATAGATTCAAAAAAAGGTTAACGTTGAACCAAAAAACAAGAAAATTAGAAATTCAATTATGATTAATGGGCTCGTTGAAGAAAATTGTGTCATTAGAATAATAATCATATTGATTTGATTCACCCATCTAATTGTTGTCTTCGTGGATTTTATGGATTCATATCTCATTTAGAGTGTATACTCAAAAATTGCAGATGGGATAATTTCAACAAAAGGCATATATTAATACATATAATTTAGTTTGTAATTATATTTTATAACAAAATTACCGTGAAATTTTAATTGAATAATTAGAGAAGTGTATCAAATTGTTCCATTATTTTGATTCAATATCTTAACCTCCTGATCATATTATAACCAAAAACAAAGTATGTGTTACTCGTTCATCTTTTTGGTCAAGAAAACTCATAATTCTGCATCCTAAAATCAGCTACAACGTTGCTTTTATGTGCTATGATTGTGTTTCTTCCTAATCCATGGAGATGACATTACTATGAAAAGGATAATAACAATAATAATAATAATACCAAAAGATTAAGGGAATTGAAGGGAAAGATGGAGAAGTTTTTGGTTTGATGGAAAAAGTGACAGTGAGGATAGCCGACAAAGGCGACAAAAAGAGGCCGAGGTGGATCCCAGATAATGCGCGATGGGATGGAAGAAAGAAAAAGAACTTTCAGTCTTTAATTTATTAATTAATTTAATATTTTTTACGATTAGTTAAGACTTTAGTTTTGATTTATGCAAAAAAAAATTATATCATCATTTAGTTATATATTATTATATTATTAAAATAATTTAAATATAATAATTTTTATGATTTATTTGAAGAGATTAATTTTTTTTATAATGTAATAATACATTATTAAAAGATAATATAAAAAAAGTGTTATCATAATAAATATATTAAAATTCTATTTTGTATACACTTTTAAAATCTTTATCGCTTCAACATTTTTCATTATTGATAGTGTGAGGGAAGTTTTTCTGTTTGATGTTGAAGTAATCTCAAGTATCTAGATAATTCACATGACTTAACTTTTACACTCGTAGAAGTACCGTGATCGATTCAATGAAAAAAAGTTGTAACAAACAATAAATTCTAAGTTGTACCTACTCACACAGAACCTGTTAGGGAACATTTACTAACACCAAGATGTTTCATTCTT
This sequence comes from Styphnolobium japonicum, assembly GCA_023212625.1. Classification (NCBI taxonomy): domain Eukaryota; kingdom Viridiplantae; phylum Streptophyta; class Magnoliopsida; order Fabales; family Fabaceae; genus Styphnolobium; species Styphnolobium japonicum. The sequence continues at coordinate 1,585,164 of JALBWW010000007.1, read as the reverse complement.
CTTCTATCTACATATACGTTATTTATGACATCTTACTTTAAGCGTTCCATACTGCTAAGAGATTCGATTTGGACATCGAAGTCTATTCTGGTGAATATGAACTGCAGGTATTTATAGTGATTTTCTCCATGTCTTCTGTTAGGACCTTACCAGTGGCTAGTCATAGAAATTATGGCATCAACAAATAATATTCCTCCTTTTGAGTCCACTAAAATATCATCTTATATTATTGCGTTTGTTTTAGAAGGTAGATAGCTTTTATTACTCACTAAACGAAATTTAGTGGAAAAGAACAACAAAAGTAAAAAAAATATTCTTTCCACAAATTGATAACAATTGAGATAAGTTCCTGCTCATTCCATTCCTCTCCTTGGAATATATCCTTTTGTTCTGTTGCTTTCATATGTATCATAAAATGATGGCTGCGAGTTCTTGGCCACCATTTTCCCCTTAAATCCACCAACATTCATTGAACCTTCTTGCCACAATTCCACCATTGAATTGGCTGATAATGACATGGACCGAATTGTCAGTGGTGAGAGGATCCATAGTGGCATAGTGCAGCTCGAGCAAAATAGATGTATATTGGTTTCCTCAAAAGACCCACACATTGGACAAGTGACATCAACTGACATGTTTCGTTTTTCTGGGTTGGATCTTGTTGGAAGTATGTTGTGGAGTAACTTCCATAAGAAACATTAATTTTCTGAGGTACTTTTGAGTTTCCAAATGCCTTTCATATTTACTTACTACCAGTCAACATGTGAAGGGAAGCAGAGGATATACCATCTTGAAGTTTACCCTGTAAAAAAAGTTGTGTGACAAGTACTTACCCTGAATAGTTGGTAGAATAAGGAGTGTTGTTGCTGCAGTAGTCTCCAATCTCCATCCTTGTTTGGCTATCATCGCCAAGTTAAAGGGATGAAGGTCTTTGACACTCAAACCTCCTCCTCCCTTTGTTAAGCACATACCGGTCCAACTCTTCCAATGTATCTCCTGTTCTTGATTTGAACTTTCCCAAATCCCAATCCCACCAAAAAATTTGCATAGACTCGTGAATTACTTCACAAATGAATCTTGTTACTTTGAAGTAAGCCATAGCAAAAGTAGGGATTGAAGAGGCTACAGACTTTAGTAGGACTTCTTTACCTGCTGAAGTTAGCAGTTTTTCCTTCCAACATGCAATCTTATTATTCACGTTCTCCAAAATCCTAAAAAGGTTGGTCTTTTGATTTGTTTATCATTGCTGGTAAGCCAAGGTCTTTGTCTTGATCTCGAATGTGAACAATGCCCAATCTTCTAGCCATTGCACTTATGTATCTCATTTTCAAGGGCTATAGAAAATAGTAGACTTTTCTAGATTTACCTGTTGGTCGCTGGCCACTTCAAATTTTCTCAGTAGCTTGCTAACTTGCTCGTATTCAGACTTATTTCCTTATAGAAAATAATCGAGTCATCTGCAAAGAGCAAGTGACATCTATGACAACCATATATAATTTCTTCCCCTTTTTAATTGTTTAGGTAGTGCATCAATTCACGTGCAATCAGAATGTTATCCAAGATATGCCTGCTCCTGATTAAAGATACTTTTTTTTTTTTTTTTGCCAACCCTGATTAAAAACACTTTGATCATGGGAAATAATCTAATATAATTCATAATGGGTTGCATATTGTGAACTAGAACCTTTGAAACTATCTTATAAACCACGTTGCAAAGACTTATTGGTTTATATTGTGACAAATTTCTAGAGGAATTTACCTTAATAGTCGTATCAATGATTGATAATTGAGCGTAGACGCATCTTGTACTGCAGTAGTGACCAAATCCTGTTTGAAAATTGGATTGATCAAATCTCCTATTCATCTGCTCTATGCCTCTGGGATTGAGGCTCGTGGAGAATAGCTTTTGGAAGAATCCTGCTTCTACTTTAGCTACTTCAATTCGTACATCCCCTCCACCTAATTTCCTTGCTCATCTTCTACTCCTTTCATGGCGATCAATTTCCTTCTGTTGCTTACTTGAGCATGGAAAAAAAAAATAAAGAAAAGAAAAGAGTTTTTGTATTTCCTTCTTTCAACCACCTATCTTATCTTTCCAGGCTTCCTCAAATTCTTTTTCTTTCTGTTTAACTGCTTCCCTATTTAAGTTTGTCAACGTTCTTCTCACTTTTCTAACTGGTCCTGGATCTCTTGTATTCTTTTCTTCAACTTGGATGGATTAGTTTTGGACCATTCGGCCATAGCATCATCCACAAGCTTTGGTTTTGTTGATAACTCTGATTTGCACTATATCCTCCACGGCTCCACTTGGGATTCCCACTAGGATTGAACTATCCGTCTCACTTCATTATTTTTTGTCCATCGTATCTCTCGTCCCAATAAAATCTTCTTTTCTTTTTCCCCTCTACGAGGTTAGCATCAAGCATGATCAGTCTATGATCAGATTCCCACTCTTCCAAGTGGGAAACTAGGCAATTTTCAAACTGGAAAATCCATGTTGCAGATGCCAACAATTTATCCCCTCCTTACTGGATGTAATGTAAGCTCTTCTAAAGAAGGCTACTGATGTGAAAGAGTCATTATGTCTTCAATTCCGATGGCTCCTTGCTGAATGACATGCATGAATGGCAAATTGGCACTATCTTCCATCCCTCAAGGCTCTTCCAACTCAAAGCAGGAAGAAGGTTAGCAACAAACTCTGGTCAAGAATCAAGAAAGAGACTTACCCTTTTGTTTCAAAATGGCAATGTTGCAGCTAATTTGGCCAAAACATGAGGATCGGGTTCCAAAAGGCCCAAGATGATCAAGAACACTAGCTAGGTAAGTAATATTTCTCTACCCTTAATAACTCTTACAAGTGTTCTCTAATTTGTTGGGCTTTGTCATAACAAACAAGTGTTTTACTCGATGCAGATCACTCTAGCAGACCCTGTCAGAAGACATTATGTCATTAGCTTTGAGAGAGACAATCACTTGCTTGGTAGGTGTGAGTTTTTTTCCAATCTTTCATTTGAATGTTCATAGCAAAGAAGGAAAAAAAAACTAAATGATTGTAAATGTCATTGTGAAAAGCCTTTAGATTTTGATGACACAGATGTAGGTAACCTTGTCAGCTGGTCTAAAGTTTGAACCATTAGTATTAATGTTTGTACATAAAAAGTTATAAAATGTAGGCTGTGTAGCCAATGGTTGCTGTAATATAATGGAACATTAAAAAACAAAGTAATATACTTAAAAGTAGTAATAAATTAAATGTATAAACAAGTAGAAGTAAAATAAGATATAGAGTAGGAAGAGAAAATAATAAATATAATTATCCTTATTAATTAATTAATATCTTAATTGATTTATTTATAAGTTTTCAAAATTGGAGGATAAGATTCTTGTAGGAATAAACGAATTGAGACAACAAAAATTTATCTGTGAATATTGGAAATTAGTTTTAGGGTCCATAAATAATCGTTCAACTTGTCTCTACCAGGGAAGCAGTTGAGATAATTAAAATTGACTAATTTTCCATACAAATAAAAAATTCTCATTTTAGCTCAACAAAAAAATGCCTCATTCACATTAAAAAAAATCCTCATTTTAATATTATTTATATAATTAAGATTTTAAATCAAAATAATTTATTTTTATTTGATAAAAATAACTTTTTAACACATAAAACTCATAAAATTATTTATTTTTATTTGTCAACAAAACACATATTCAAAATTCTATTTCTCTTATATATATATATATATATATATTGGTGGAATTCTCTTTTTTATATATAAATCCCACATATTCAACAAAATAAACCCAACTAAATCAAATTCTATCAGTCAATGGCCTTGCAAACACCTCTTCAGGAGGCTGTGGTGTTTAAGGTGGGGGGTTCGACTCCCCCATACTAAGTTTCCCCAATTCTCCACCTAAACCTAATAGGAGTCTCTTCTCTTATCAAAAATAATCAAATTTTATCGAGACTTAATGCATCTAAATATTGGGCCTACCATTTGAAGTCCAGCTCAATTTCAAGCAAGAATGAAAGACAAGATGAAAACTTAGGTTCAGGCCCAGGCCCAGGCCAACATTATTTGTACACTACTGTGTCAGCAATACGTAACTTAAGTAAGTATTATGAGAACCCCCCAAAAAAGTCAGTAATGTTAGTTGTTCAAGCAATTGTAGGAAAAGGAAGTATTAGTTCCAGCATTAAAAAAAGAAAAAGTGTTGCTATAAGTGAGTACTTAATCTTAATGATATATAATAATTAGAACATTGAATGAGCTGAGTGGGATTATTTTCCCCCACTCTTTCCACTAACAGCGAATGATATTTCCCCCACTCAATTTAGTGTTGTAAAATGAATAATACTGATACAATTACTTTTACAATTACAACTATACATGCAAAATTGTAGAAGTGGTTTCATTATAAATTTATGGCCAAAATTCAAAGAATTTCCTTTAACTATGGGTCAAGTTTAAAAAATTTCTTTATGCTTTCAAACACACTAACTCAATATAATAATTTTTCTGATAACTTATTATTTAAATAATTTTTGAAAAAGTAGTCATGTATTGATTTTTTTCACTAATCTCACTTTAAATCATTAATATTTATCTCTCAAATCATCTCTAGGCCTCTTTTTTTTATACATTCATTAACTTCACACTGCCGATGAGTGGTTTGTGAAAATCTCAAATAGTGGTGTGATCAAAATTAATGACTATTCAAAAAAAAAAAAGCCTAAAGATGATTTTAAAGAAAAATATTAATAATTTAATGTCAGATTAATAAAAATAAATCAATATGTGCAATTACGTGATTACTTTTTCGTCAATAATTTAAATAAAAGATTAACAAAAGAGTTATTATATATTGTTTTGTTAGTTTAAAAAATTAAGTTGGTGAGTTTAAAAATATATAAAAAAAAATTAAACTTGACTCATAATTAGATAAAGTTTTTTGTATTTTATTCTAAATTTATAACTAGAAGGAAATTTTAAGTAAAATTACTAAACTGAAATAGAGTCACATTAGTAATTGTGCAGAGTGAATATAAAAATTATATAAATAATAGTATAAATTCGTACCCTACGAATGATGGCCACTATCAGCGTACCATTTGCAACTTAACATTTATTCATATAATTCTCATGTTTATAGGCAAATATATAGTAATTTTCAGTTCTTTTTATCAGTGTTCCAAATTATCTTAGATGCAACCAGACACGTGTTTTGAGCCATTTGTTTTCAGTAGGTGGACCATTTCTAATTATTTCAAGCATGCATGTTGAAAATTTAAATTTTTGAATGTACAGGACAACTAAAACAAACAAAGTCGTCAATGGTACATTCTTATCAGTACAAGACGAATAACACTGGACATACTTTTACAACTACCTACAAACACTTCATCTGAATTCAACCAAAAAAGAAATTAAATGAATTCGCCTAAGCTTATGCAGAATTGTGAATACGGGAGTTATTGATACAGGTAGATAGCGTTACTCATGGGTAGAATGCAAATCATGGCCAATAATCATGTACGTGTTATGTAGAGCTGAAAATAAGTCGAGTTGAGCTGAGTTAGACCTATTTCATGAAAAAATCGAACTCATTTTCTTGGCGAGTTTGACTCACTTTAAACTTGCGAGTTATTCTAGCTCAATGAGTCAATATTGAACTTTATATTAATTAAACTTGTACTACTCAATGAGTTAGGTTCGAATTTGTAACTTAACAAAATTTATATTTTTTTACATATATTTATTTAAAAATATTTTAGTCAAAATAAAATAAAATGTTAATATACATTAAATTAAAATAATATTATTAGTATTATTATTATTATTATTATTATTATTATTTATGAAAAATGACTATATATATATATATATATATCGAGTCGGTTCACGAGTTAATGAACCGAATATATGAAAGTTCAAGTTCGGCTCATTTAACAAACGAGTCAAAATTATTAGTTTATTAAATTATTAATAAACCGAACTATGAACAAGCTCACAAGCTGAATTGCCTCATTGCTAACCCTAGTACTATAGTAGATTCATAAATTGAACCAAATACAGAGGGGAAAGATGTATCATGGGCCGCACAAGTTCGTTCACTATTACTAGAAATCAATAATCATGCATGCCAAGAAGTCCATTCAAATCATGCATAGACCAACCTCCCTGCCATTCTTATGAATTCGTATGGTTGTCTCATTTTTTATCTCTAATTATAGGGATTATTTTGATTTTTTTTTTGTACTTGTATTTACGGTAAATTATCAAACATTCATTAGTTATTGATTATATTTAATAAAATTTCAAATATTAATTTTTTGTAAAATTAATAATCAATAAATAAATATTTGATAATTCAACTTGAGTATCAAACCTATAAAAGTATCATAACAATTTTTCCAATTATATGATAACAACTCAACAATCAAATATATCTCTTTTTTAATTAGCAATAACTTCTCTCTTAATTATTAATTTTTTTCTCCTAAATTATCAACATTAATTAAAGAGACAAAAAAAATTAGAGAATATTTGATTCCCATTCCTATATCCAGCTGCCTTGTTTCCCATCATTTCAGAACTTTGCTCTGTATATAATAGCTTTGAAATAGCAGACACACAAAACGAAAATAGGAAAATAAAAAAGAATAAATAATAAGAGCAGCCCCTTGTTCTTAGATTACAGGGAAGTAGACGCAGAAATTAGAGCAGTCCCTGATATAAATAGATAATCATATTGACAAAGGTTAAAAAAGAAGCATCTCAAGGCTGCAATAGCCCATTAGTACTTAATTATATCATATCATTAAAAAATCAGAGACAATATAACAGGTAACTAATAGTATCATAATGAAATTGTACATGCAGTGTATAGGTGCAGTACAACGGAGGTTTATTTATGCTGTGTGTGAATATGCATAAATGACGTTGAGCAGCACAAGTCTTAACAAAACAAAGCTTATTTTATTCATATATTCTATCTATTTGTACATTTTTTATTTTGTGTAATAGATATAGTATAAACAGTTAACTGTATAATAGAGTTATTTCCATCTAACTTAGAAGTTAGAAATTTTATAAAAAGAAATCAGAAAAGAAATAGTAACAGGGACATGGGCAATTGAGCTCAGTATGTATAGTTACAATCTTCATTACATGCAAGATCAGTGGCTTACCAAAACTAGTGTCACAAACTAGAACTACTTAACTAGTATGTAAAGGAACATATAATATGTATGCCAGAAAGCCACAAAGTTTGCTACAATAGCATCATTTCCTAAATGCGAAAGAACTTATTGCATGGGTTGTGTTTGGATAATAAATTTTAAGGAGATAATATAAGTTTTAATTAAATGTGAAATAATTTAGAAATTTTATAATAAGAGAGCATAGTAGCTAGCTACTTGCGAAACGAATTTGTAAAGATTCTTTTAAACATAACATTTTACAGTTATAGGTTATCAAAATATCCAATTCCTCCAACTCCATGTGTGACCTAGAACCATTATCAGTATTGCCGGTCAAGATCGTTAAGGAAAAGCAATTACTACTGAAGTAGCTAGCTTCATGAAGCAAACATTAGTATGTCAGAGCCACATTGATGAGTCAAACTCATACTTTCCAAAAAAACGCAAGTGAAGACTAAAAGAAACATCTGTTCAACCCAGATTGGTAGCTACATAACCCAAAAGAAGCAGCTTCAGAAAGTTCACTTCAATCCAAATTTAATTGTTCTTTGTCAAGGGGATATCACCCATCGATTCAATAAGCTATTTCTTTGAATTTCTCAATGAAAAGGTGGAAGGGGCCAGCTAGCCATGTGGAAGGGCAGGTCAATTGTCTTGGAAGCTAAAAGGAAAAATTCCCTGGTCGATACCCAAAAACTGGACAAAAGCAAGCATTATCCCTAATCAAAGTTGTGATCACTAAAATTTTAAAAGCACAACATGACTTCTAAAGCTACCTCAACAAGTTTTGTCAACTATATGCCATGAACAAGGCTATAATGGCTAGATATTAAGTAGCTTAATAGGATTTTGGCAGAGAAAAGAGATAATCTTTCCATTCACAATCATCTCAATATATACATCAGGATTCCTAATTGTACAGCAACTAATATGCCTATAATCCCTGATTCTACGAGATTGCCTTAAAGATATGTTACAGATATACATAAGATATGCATCAGATATGCATAAGATATGCATGACTAATTGAGAATATACATTAATTATAGATATGTTACAGATATGCATATCCGTGATTTTCTCATTACCCCCCCTCAAGTTGGTGCATGAGGATTGCGAATGCCTAACTTGCCCAATAAGGAGAGAAATTGAGACCGCCCAAGTGCCTTAATGAAAATGTCAGCCAGCTGTGTAGTAGTAGGCACATATGTAGGACAAAGGTGGCCTTTAAGTATCTCATCGTGGATAAAGTGACAATCGACTTCAATGTGTTTGGTTCGTTCGTGAAAGACAGGATTCTTAGCAATGTGAAGAGCGGCCTGGCTATCACAATAAATTCACATTGGTTGAGTATGAGAGATACCTAGGCTAGAGAGAAGGCCTTAGAGCCATTTCAGCTCACAGGTGGTGGTAGCCATAGACCGGTACTCAGCTTCGGCAGAAGATCGAGAAACAGTGTGTTGCTTCTTGGTTTTCCAAGAGATGGGTGAGTGACCAAGAAGAATAAACCACCCTATGAGTGATCGTCGAGTCAAAGGACAGCTAGCCCAGTCTGAATCACATCATCCATACAGTTGTAAAGGGCTGTCTTTGCGCAGCAGAATGCCTTGCCCAAGATTACCTTTTAGGTAATGTACTACGCGTAGAGCAGCCTCCCAATGCGCCTGTTTTGGTTGTTGCATGAACTGAGATAGAATGTGAACATAGTACGAAAGCTCTGGTCTCGTGAAGCACAAGTAGATAAGACGACCAACCAAGCGACGATATTTTTCAGGTTGAGTAAGGACGTCTCCAGTAGCAAGAGCCAAGTGGTGGTTCTGCTCAAGAGGAGTAAGAGCGGGTTTAGAGCCAAGAAGACTAGTTTCAGTAATTATGTCCAGAGCATACTTCTGTTGACAAAGAAAAATTTCCGTGGGTGATCTTGTAACTTCTACCCCGAGAAAGTATTTCAAAGTTCCTAAATCCTTCATATGAAAACAAGTGTGCAAGTAGGCTTTGAACACTGAAATAGCAGTATGATCATTCCCAGAAATAATAAGATCATCAACATAAACGAGTACCACAAGGAAAGAATCTCGTTGCTGCAGTACAAATAAAGAATAATCATACAGTGATTGTTTGAATCCATATGCTTTTAGTGCAGTGGACAGCTTGGCAAACCAACACCATGGGGTTTGTTTAAGCCCATACAAAGATTTATGGAGTCTGCATACCATTACAGGCTGCGCGATATAGAAACCAGGCGGTGGTTTCATAAAAACTTCTTCATGAAGATCCCTATGAAGAAAAGCATTATGGACATCCACCTGATGTAACTCCCCTTTCTTTGTTGCAGCTATTGCCAATACAGTTCGCACAGTCACCATTTTAGCGACAGGAGCAAATGTCTCATTGTAGTCTATCCCTTCAACTTGGTGATTGTTGAGGATGACCAAGCGAGCTTTAAACCTCTCTACTGTCCCATCAGATTTGCTTTTAATTTTGTAAACCCATTTACATCCAAGTGCCTTCTTTCCTGGAGGTAAATGGGTAAGGGTCCATGTTCCATTCTTCTCAAGTACTTGATCTCGCTTTGCATGGCTTCCCTCCATTTAAGATCTTTTACTGCCTCAGCATAAATATCAGGTTCTCTATCAAGATCAAGACCTGCAAGAAAAGCACGATGTGCCAAGGAAAATTTCTCAAAGTGTATATAATGTGCTATTGGATAAGGTATACCTGAGGATGATGGTGGAGAGGATGAATGGTTGGATGGGCTCATTGTCTGAATTGTGTGAGTAACAAAATCTCGCAGTCTAGTAGATGGAATTTTATGTCTATGTCCCCGGCTCAGTGTCTCAGTGGGTATGATTAGCAGGCTTGTCAATTCGGGCCCATTCTCTAACAAGGGTTCTGAAGCAGATTGATCCATTATTTCAACTTCTCCGGCCCCCCTATCGTCTAAGCCGGGTTCATCTTGGTTTGAGAGCAAAACTGTACCACTTTCCAACAGTTCCTCATCCAGTCCAACGACCTCATCATGTAGTACAGGAGTTAAAGGTCTCTCGAGTAGAGAGTCAAACTTATCAGCAAATGGATACTCAGTTTCGACAAATTCGACATTGCGAGAGACAAATTGTTCTTTGTTTTCAAGATCAAACAATTTCCACCCTTTCTTTCCATACAGATATCCAATAAAAACACATTTTCTACTTTTACTAGCAAATTTATCTCCCTTTCTATTTTGATTGTGTGCATAACAAAGACATCCAAGCACTCGTATATGTTCAAGCGAAGGTGTTTGTCCATGCAACATCTCATAGAGAGTTTTACCATTTAAAATAGCAGAAGGAGTCCTGTTCAGCAGATACCCTGCCGTCAAAATACACTCTCCCCAAAAATCAATAGGAAGATTACCTTGGAATCGCAAAACCCGTGCTATGTTGAGAATGTGTTTATGTTTTCTCTCAACTCTCCCATTTTGCTGCAGCGTACCAACACATGAGGTTTGAAAAACAATCCCGTGTTCATGAAAATAATGCTTCATGCAAATGCATTCCGTTCCATTGTTACTTTTAAAAATCTTTACCTGTTTATCAAATTGTCTTTTAATCAAAGCAAAAATATTCACAAGTGTTTGTGAAACCTCTCTCTTATCACCAATCAAGTAAATCCACACACCACGAGAATAATCATCCACAATTGTCATAAAATAAAATGCACCACAAGATGAAGCAGTTCGATAAGGACCCCACAAATCACAATGGATTAATTCAAATGCATCACTAGCTACATGTTCACTTAGAGAAAACTTTTCTCTTGTTTGCTTTGCTCTCAAACACACATCACAGTTCTTATTCAAGTCTACATGCTCTTCATTCTTACTGGTCCCCGAGACTAGTTGAGTAATCTTTAGGGAATGGTGTCCTAGTTGCCGATGCCACAACTCAAGTTGATTTACTCGTGTAGTTCTACATGTTTGCACTTTTTGAACTGTCCGGAAGTAATAGAGCCTATCCCTTCGTTCACCTGCTCCAATCAGCATCCTCGAGGTGTGGTCCTGCACAACACACAGTTTATCAGTAAACTGAACAATACAATCTAAGTCATCCATCAATTGAGAGAGAGATATCAGATTGCACTGGAGATTTGGAACATAGAGAACATTATGGAGCTTCATCCCTCCATCCAATACGACAACTCCTTCCTTAGTTGCACTTGTGCGCTGTCCATTTGGCAAACCAACAGGGCAGGTTTGTATGTCACGTAAGTCACGCATGATTTCTAAGGTCCCTGTCATGTGATTCGATGCCCCACTCTCTAGTATCCACAAGTTACTATATGACTTACCTGTTATTTTGTCTGCCATGTCTGGTTTATGAATGTTCAATATCTCCATTAGCCTCTGCCACTGCTAAGAAGTTATCCCAGTGAGCCCAGCCTTCTCAGCCTCTCTTGCAGACAAACTTGCACTAACCTGTGCAGCATTGGCGCACCACTTCTGCCTGCTTCCTTTCCTCGGCCTGCTTCTTGATGCTGGCCTCTCCCTCGTGCACCACTTCTGCCTTCATTTTTTGGCCTATCATCCCACCAATCGGGATATCCAATCAGCTGGAAACAATTAGTGGTATCATGTCCACTTCGGTTACAGTCGGTGTAAAATACAGATTTGTCTTTTGAGTCTCAACGCCTTTATTTTTGCCACCAACTTGCACCGCAAGTCCCATCACCTCTCCTCGTTCTTCTTTGGCCCTTGTGATAGTTCTGACTCGCTCCTCTTGTATCATGGTCGAATAGACTCTGTTCAGTGATGGTAGTGGATCCGGAGCAAGAAGATTGGAACGCACCGTTCCATAGACAACATCGTCAAGTCCCATCAGGAACTGATGCACTCGTTCCTCTTCTTTACGCTTTTCAAGCTTGGATGTTATTCCACAACTGCAACCTTCACAACTACACACCGGTATTTGTTCATAGTTTGCGAGCTCATCCCATAATACCTTCAGCTTCCCATAATACGCTGCTATAGTCATCCCTGCCTGCTTACATTCCGCTAGGTCTGCTTTCAATTGGTGTATTCTGGGTCCATTTGCAACCAAGAATCTCTCCTTGATGTCTTCCCATAGATCTTGTGCATTCTCCATATAGGATATTGTAGAGCGCAAATTCGGCTCCACTGTGTTCAGGATCCATGACACAAGCATGGATTGAACCGTCCACCAATCTTCTACTTCGGATGTCCCTTTCTTCGGTTTGCTTATAGTTCCTTCGATAAATCCCCATTTTCTTCTTGCACAGAGGGATGTTTTCATGGCACGTGCCCATTCCTCGTAGTTCTCGCCTCGCAACTGCACCTGAGTGGTTAGATTCCCAGGATTGTCGCTCGAGGTAAGGTCATAAGGGGAAGAATGTCGCTTCCCTTGGTCTGCAGGTTGCTCTTGATTCTCTGCCTTTTCATTTTTTGGTTCTTGGCGCTCTGATGCCATAATAGGATTTTGGCAGAGAAAAGAGATAATCTTTCCATTACACAATAATCTCAATATATACATCAGGATTCCTAATTGTATAGCAACTAATATGCCTATAATCCCTGATTCTACGAGATTGCCTTAGAGATATGTTACAGATATACATCAGATATGCATCAGATATGCATGACTAATTGAGAATATACATTAATTATAGATATGTTACAGATATGCATATCCGTGATTTTCTCATTATAGCTTGTGCCACTTGATTGAGCCTGATCGAGAATATGTGGCTTTGTTTTCATTAGACAACACTCTTAATAAACTTATCTTTCTACATAAGTGTGATGCAAATATGGAATACCTAGTCATCAGAAAACAGAGTATGACCGGCTTACTTAGAACACCCACCTCAAACCGCCGTTTGTAAGGTACAACTGGGCTTTTAAGATTTTTTATCATGTTTGAGAGAAATCCCCGTTAAAAAAATAAGAAGAATTTTCATCCCAAACATAGTTTAGGTATAAGCAGTATTTTATTACTTTTGCGGTGAAAGAAAACCCGTTTAAATATGTATGGATAGGAATACCCTTATAATTTTTTGATTTTCTAGAGTATCCTCGTGCGCGATTGCGGAGACTAATCTCTCGAGATATTGAATCCATTTAAGGAGTTGATCTCTTCCAACAGATGTTTTTCTATACACATGAGTTAGGAATCGAATCCCTGACCACATGCTTAAGAGGTGCAAGTATCTACTATTTGTGTCACACCATGTTGATTAATACTCTTATAATTTGATATTATATCATTATTTTAATAATATTTAAATAAATATAACTTAATAATTTTTTAAAATATTATTATAGTAATACTTAAAGTGATTTTATTTTATAATATTTTAAGTAAATTTAACTTTTAAAAAAAAATTTTACCATTAATTTATTTATAATTATTTTTTAACATTAATTTATTAATAATCTAATTTAAAATAATTCGTATCCTTCTTAGTAATTACTCATTTAAATGTGATTTTTATTACTATTATTCAAATAATATTCATATAATAAAATTAATTTTTAGATAAAAAATTTTAAACATAAATTATTTTACTTAAATTCACTTTTAATTAAAATTAAATTTATAAAATTTAATCCGGTAATCTAATGGGAATTGAAAGGCACTTTGGTTGTCTCAACTGGAAATTTAACATAGTAGGCGTTCAACGGTTGGACCACAACAAAGTGTTTGAATTTTCTTATAGACACTCCCTCACGTAAATTGTTTTCCTCTTTAAATTATTAGTATATCAAAGGATTTAATTTCTATTTATGTTAGTATAAAAAAAATTTATATTATTATTTAATTATATATTACTAAATTATTAAAATAGTTATATTTGTTAGGTAATTGTTATAATAATTAATTGTTTTACTGATTTAACAATACATAATTAAATGACAGTATAAAGAAATTTTACTCTAATAATAGATACAAATTAAACTCTATATCAAATACTTAAAAATGTTGGATTTAATTAATATTAATTATTTCATAACTATAGATCATGCAGAGATGATCAAAGATTTAACTTGCTGTCAATTACATCTAGCACCTACTTCAAATTGCAGAACATCAATTAATACTCAGCAGCGGATCCAGAAATTTAACTCTATGGGACAATTGACAAAATATATATCTAATATCTCATACATAAAAGTTTATTGACTCAATGACATTGGGGACAAATTCACAAAAATGATAGAGACAATAATACAAATTATACATTATTATAATAACAGTAATGATAGAGACAATAGCTTGCATATGTTTTAATGAAAGTTTTGTGAGAATTTTTTTTAGATAAATATCATTACTATTATAATAAATTTTAAAAGCTCGTGGCCCAGTTGCCCCCATTTTAATGCACCCTAGTCCGTCCCTGATACCTTTATAATCATAGAGTATTATAATATTTTTCATTTTTTCAAAGAAATGTTTGATATGATTTTTTTTATATATAAATAATGGATCTTAATTAGCTAGTCCTAGTCACAGTGAAAAAAAAAAAGAAAAAAAAAACTCATTTTGATAAAACTATGAGGGTGAGACGAGACAACTGATGATACTATCAAGTCAAATCTGCAAGCGTATAATTGAGCTTTGAAAAAATCACCATTTTGTTTGAAGAAAATAATTTTTTATTAATTTTTTTAAAAATTAATTATATTAATTAATAATTTATATATAATTAATCATATATTAAATATTAAAATAAAAATAAAATATTATTTAATTATATATAAATTATTAATTAATATAATTAATTTTTAAAATAAACTAATAAAAAATTATTTTCTCAAAACTAAACAAAATCGTCATTTCCCTTTTAAGTTTTCACCAAACGAGCCACCTCTTTTGATTTTCAAAGAACATAATGTCAGGGCAAACTGTAGCTATTCGGCTGCTGAAGTCATAGAATGATGTGGTCACTGTCACCCTGAATATTTTATTGTCTATTATGATGAAACAATCAATCAGGGGAGATATTTAAGTATTTAACACCTCCAATGAATAGCGCAAACCACAATTTTTTTTTCCTGAGGCAGAACATTTACGTTATATTATATTATATAAATTAGATATTTATAGTCTATTTAGCAGGCTTTTTGTTCATTTATAATAGATTACTAAACTTCTTACTGAAATATTACTCATTTTAAATAATTTTTTTAAATATAATTATTTTTGTTAGCATGATATTTTGTTTTATAATTATTTTACGTATATTACGTTAACACGGTAGGTGTGATATACGTTATTATGACAATAAAAAATACATGATATACGTAAATATAACAAACGCGTGACACTTGTTTATAATGTCTAATGTGTCAACATATTCACACATATCACGCATTCTTGGTTGACATGATGACATGTACCATGCTTAGCGTTTTGGCATGACACACATGAAACCTTAACTGCATTTATCTTTTCTTCTTCTTCTTCTTCCTTTCTCTTCCCCGCAGTTGTCCAGCTATTCCACCTTCATTCTTTAGCCATTTCTCCTCCTTCAACTCACCATATCTCCATTATTCCTATCTACAAGTATGTTATTCATCTTATAATTATATTTTTATATTGGTATTTTCTGTTTGGGCTTTAGGATTTCCATTTCTATAGTTGTACATTAGTTATTTTGTAAGAATATTGTTTAATAATTATATGGTGTATTTGTAATGTTGTTATGATAAAGTATAAATATATATATATATATATATATTGCATATTTTTTAATGCTATTATAGTTGATATGTAGATGTTATAATTTTTTTATAATTTATATGATATGATACTTATATTATGTATATTTTTCCATAATGTTGAATGGCACCAACCGGATAGGGTTATGTGTCAATTTGGTCTCAATCAGCTAATATCTCGCACACCACATCAACCTGAACATTTGCATACCATTTCATTGAAGGGGAGGTATGATGAGTATTGGCCTAGAGTGTACAAACAGTACATAATCTCTGGGATAGTCGTCACGTTTATGTCATTACTGGTAAGCCATTAACTGAACCTTTGTGGGCACATTCTGAGTACATGAGATGGTATAAGTAGGTCACTAGACGGTAGATTACTCCTATTGTAGCTAGTGGTACATAATTTGTCAATTGTAATTGCACTTACAATTTGTATTCATATTTAATGTTATTGCATTTTCTAGGCTGACATTATAGAGATACAATATAGTTAGACTACACCGGAGGGTCATTCTACCTTTAACCTATACAGCCTTTGAGAATCAGCTTCCATCATTTTAGCTGCATTAGATGAGCATAATCGTATCTCAAGTAGCCAACTACAGAGAGCTCCTTCAGCAAATGAGATTCTCAGACCACCCACTGATGAAAGCGAGCATAAGAGTCAGAGAAGGATGAGAACATGGTTAGCTGATTCTATAAGATGAGTTGAGTCATCTCAACAACACGTTCAACTATCTCAACCTTTAGATACCCTGACTCCACAGATACCTCAGCCACCTATTGCTACACCTTATACTTATCCACCTACACACCCATCCTATTGTTATCCACTATATTCACCATATTCTTATCCACCTTATCCATCTTATCATTGCCCACCATTTTCGTATCCAGGATATTCATATCCATCATATGCTGCTCCATCTTCTTCATACATTCCATCACAGACAGACCCTTCTCATGCACCACCCCAGGTAGACCATGCTTATGTACCTCTACAGCCTGACTACCCTCACAGGGCGCCACATTAGATTGACATTGTTATTATGAACAATGTATTGCATTTCTATTTGATGTATTTATGCTTGGTTACTGGATTGATTTATATATTTGGTTACACTTGGATATTGCTGGATTGATTTATATTTGTTGGAGATTTATATCTGGTGGATTGATTGTAAGATTTATATATTTGGTTATACAGGTTTTGTTTTATTAATTTGTTTGTTGGATTGATTGTTGGTGATTTATATTTGTTGGATTGATTGTTGGAGATTTATATTTGTTAGATTCATGGTTAGATTTATATTTGTTAGATTCATGGTTAGATTTATATATTTGATTATATAGGTTTTGTTTTGTTAATTTGTAGGATTATCTTTAATATTTTTTTTTCACGGTTTATCATTATCACGTCAATAAGTTAGGCGTTATGTGTTTTATCACGACATTTATTATAGCATTTTATGTAATGTCATGTTAGTGCGTATAACATGATTATGTATATCACGCTTTTGGTGTCAACGTGTCCATTTTTGTAACGCCTATAATGTTTGCGTGATGACGTGTATCATGCCTATCACGTTGGCGTGATACACATGAAATAATTAAAAAAAATGTCACACTGGCAAAAACAACAATATCTTGGGCAACAGTTTAAAATCAATAGCATTTCAGTAATAAGTTTGATAATCTACTGTAGATGGGTCAAAAAGCCCTATTTAGCAAACAAACATACATCAACATAAAATGAAATAAAGCTATATATAACTAGCTGCATTTACGTTCAATTGGTACTAGCGCATGTTTTAAAAACTTGAGTGTAATATTGATGTTTGAGATTTGATCATCTATTAAGTCACTTTATTTCTTCTTTACTTAAGTATTTACACTACTATAATTTACAAAAAAAATTTACTTTGTGCATATATCACTTGCGAAATCTTCAATTGTTGTACATGATAATAATGAATTTTTAATTAAAAGAATCGAGTAAATTTTTTGGACAACTGAAGGTTATACCATAGGAGTTATACTATTTACACAAAAAAAGGAGGTATACTATGATAGTAAAAGAAGAATTAGGAATGAGAGTTGAATTAAGTAACTCATATTTTCAGTTTTTACAAAATACTCAAACAAAAAAATTAGTGCAAAGATGAGACAGTTCAATGAGTAGTCTTATGTCAGTGGAAACTTATAAAATAGAAGCTTAATAACTTGCTCAGGCAATCAAAACTTAACATACAACACGTAAGCAAGATAATATAAAGTGTGTGGTTAAGAGAAATTATACAAGAGAATTTATATTAGTTTAGCCCCTAACATGGAACCTACATCTAATTCCCAGCTAAGTCGAGATTTTCCACTATCAATCTGAGTGTTCTTTGATTCATTCTAGCCTCTCCAAGCTAGATACAAGCAAGTTACTCACATACCTAAACACTAACTCACTTAACTAGATTTCCTTTTAACCATATAGGACTTATTAAAAAGAGTAATGTATAATAAACTCTCAAAAAATTAAGATATTTCATAGAGTTAGCTCATATACAAAATAGAATAGGATTCTTAAATAGATAATCATATTTCTTCTTTCACTTGTCCTAATTCTTTATAATGTTTTGATTCCTCTTTGCAACAAGCATTATATAGCAAATAAGAAAGATTTGACTGTTGAGAGCAGTCCAAAAGCATATACAACATGTATAATGCTTTTTCTAAAATGTTCATATTGATTGTTAGCTTGGTGGGTGTTCTTCAGCACATTTAGTTGTTCTTTGACTTGGTCTCCTAGCTTTGTAGAGGCATGTTAGACCATTAGCAGTTCTTCCAGATCATCCACAATCAATCTTGGAAGTTGTAATATACTACAACAGTTGTAGTTTCTTTTCTAGTAGCTGGCTCGTTTTTATTTATGAAATAACTCGTTTGGAATTTAAAACTTTTGAAGTTATACAAGTTTGAGCATACCTATCTTCATTCATAGGCATTCTTAGCTTGTTATTTTCTTAACTTCATATAAGACTTGGTCTTGATCTTCACACACAGGTCTTCTATTCTTCATAGGAGTAGCTTATTGTTCAAGTTTTTTCATGTAAAGCTTTGTATAGTTAGGACATCTTGTAAATTCAGTTGAAGACAATAAATGATTTATAAGATCTTCTTTTTATCTTGAGAATCTTAATATTTTTGTGTAGTCAAAGACAACAACTCTTCTTAAACCTTATTAACTTAAGCTAACTAGAGAACCTTGGACTAACATATATTATTCCCTCCCCATAAATTCCACCTATAAATAGTAAAAAGACACCCCCTCCCCCACACACACACACACACATATATATAATAGAACCAAAACTTTATATGATTAAACTTTGTGTGCTTGCTTATATATCGAAGTTGTTTATATTTGTATATTAATTAAATTAAGGTAACTCAACAAAGAAGAAGCTTAGAAACATGATTTTCTTTTTGGATCCTCTAAAATAATGAATACATTTTAGAGAGTAAAGTATAAAATGATAATCATTGATAAAAAGATTAAAGACTTAAAATTTTATAAAATGCAAACAACTATATAACAAATTATGCATATGCAAAAATTTAGTCTTTTAATTTTTTCATTGGCAATTATTATTTCGTACTTTACTTATACTCACTTTATAAGATCTAAATCCATATATTTTACACAATAAAGTGCTACCGATGGCAGTTAAAACAAATTCTTGAAGTTATTCAACGTTCGTAAATCATACTTGCATGTACTAGTACGTGTAAACATTTCATATTTATACTAATAAGTAGTTTGTCGAAATGGTAAACAGCTTTAGCATTTAAGAGAACGTTGATTAGCATTTAAGAGAACGTTGAAATTTTGAATTTTAGGAATTGTCATTGTTGAAAAAACTTTACCATAACTTTTTTCAATTTGAAGAGAATTAATCTCATATTTAAAAAATATTAATTATTAATTTTTTTTATATTCACGCACATGTAATAGATGCGAAGAAAAGTATTCATGATTTCAGTAGCTATAACTTCAGTTTTAAAAAAATGACTCTTTCCTAGCTAGTACTTAGCAAACAAACGAATGTTTCCAATAAGTTAATGCAATCTTCAACTAAGTCAGTAAATGAAATGGTCTCTCCAACTACATTATTGAAGTCCTTATTCATTCACTAATTCTACATCGAACTGAGTTAGGGTAAGAAATGACTCTGCCGAAATATATTATTAATTAAATGCAGGAGGCAATAACAATATTTTTTTATTTGTCCTTAAGTAAGTGCATGTAATTATTATATTGACCACATAAGGAGGTTCAAAAAATTTCATTAACTTAGTGCTCACCGCAAACGGAACGTCACACTATTTTCTAAGACATTTAATTTTGAAGTACAAATTTTTTCCTTTAGTGCAAACATCCGCTTGAGTTTTTCCTTAAGAAGCTAGACCGGCAACCACAGTCATGACTTCCTTTCTTCACTTCACTATTTCTGTTCCCATTTTATTTGCTACCTCCTATTAAATTAAGAAGATGTGGTAGGAACTGTGATTAGATATTAATATAGCTGAGTAATTAATTACTGTGTTGAACGATATTTGCTCATATTTTCTTCATATAATATTTTTATTTTAAAGTTTTGTATAAGAATTAATTTATATTTAGGTTCTTTATATTCATAAGTTCTTTATAATCTGCACTAAAATTAGAAAGGATTTGAATTTCTTAAAGTAAATGGTGCATGTTCAAAAATAAAATATATAATTATAACGTTGATAAAAAATTAAAAAATTTATAAGCTATAAACAACATATTATGAATATATGAGAATTTATTTTTTTATTTTTTATTAGTGATTATAATTTTACATTTATAAAAAATTGATCAATATTTATTAATTTGTAAATATCAGGACTCAAACTTAAAAAAAACTTAGGCAAACACTACATATATATATATATATATCGGTCACTGTAGTGGTTGAAATTTTTGTTTATTCTTATCTTTTTCTATAGAAATTAATGTTACGCTGAAAGAGATAGTCAAAAAAACATTAAAGTCGTGCTTGAAAATATAAATTTATCCGAATATATATACTCTATTTAATAGCTGATGTAATGTGATTGTCTCTTTTTGTTTTAACATTTTGAATGTGTTTTTCAAAATTGGCGAACTTTTACTGACAAGGCAGTGAGGTAATTTTTCTCTTAAATTCAAAGTGACGTATACTAAAAGAAAGTACAAAAATTAACAATTCTTTTAAAAATATATTTTTTATATATAAAAAAAAACACATTTAAATGAACACTTAATAATTAATTACATAAATTTAAATCTTAAGTAAACGTGTAATATAATTAATTTTTTTAAATATAACATGTCAATATCAGACTTACCGTCTTAAAATTGATCGAAGGAAAGATTTAGCTTTAATTTTCACAAAAAAATCACTTTAAAATATCTTTGTTGTAAAAAAAAAAATTCAAAATTTAAAGTGGCCAAGGGCCCAAGAGTCACCCATTGAACCCATACATGTATGTGTGTGTATACTGTAACACAAAGATGATGCATGTAAAAGCAACAAAACAACATAGGATAGTTATTAAACTTATAGTTGATTCGGTTTGTATATTGGGTTAATGGGTTATTGATTTATTTGATAGGTTATTAATGAAATTGTATAAAATTAAATAAATAAATAAATAAATATATATAAATATATATTATGTATATAATAATATTTATCATTATAAATAATTAAAATATTTTTATTTTGAGATAAATGAAAATTTTTAAGAAAAAAAGAATTTAATCCTTAATTTATAAAAAAATTATAATATTTTTTTTAAAATACTCATAACTTAGAAAAGAAATTTTTTTTTCTAAAAAACTAAGACTTTCATGATGTAGATATCAAAAAGTTATATGAAATTAATATATAATTAATCTAAATTAAATAAATGTCAAGTCATCAATTTTTAGTCCAAACTGATTGAGTCAGACTAAATTTAAGATATATCTAATTTAACTAATCACTTAAACTAATTACTTAACTAATTTATTGAGCGAACTAATCCAGTTTTATAATTATACAACATAGAGAAATAGAATAAGGTTGGTGAATTTCGTGTACAATTTTACAACCAAAAAGAAAATTCATTAGCCATTTTATTTTTTAATATAAAAATTAAATAAATAACCACTATATAGATAGAATTTAATTTTTATTTATTGTCAATGTAAAAAAAATTTACACTGTCATTTAATTATGTATTACTAAATCATTAAAATAGTTAGATTTTTTAGGTAATTGTTGTGATAGTTAACTCTTTTACTGATTTGACAATACATAATTAAATAATAATATAAAAAAATTTATACTAACAATAAATAGAAATTAAATATATATATATATATATATGTGTGTCTGAAATACTAACTTTACTAAAATGATTAAATTATTTAATAGAGATTCATAAATAGTCTTATATTTAACACGTCTCTTATGTAAAAAATTTTGAATTTAAAGCATAAATAATATAAAAAATTATTTTATTATGTTAAAATTTAATTTAATTGTAAAAAGTAAAGTGACAAAAATCGCGCTCTCATTCACTTAATCATAATTGTTGGTTGGAAAGTCATAAGTAATTATATATATTTATATCAAATATAAAGACAGCTATAAAAAACATGAATAAAGTATAGCAGCCACTGCTACTGAGTATGGCTAGCAGCCACTGCTACTGCTGGCTTTTAATTTGTCCTTGTCCATCGCATCAAATTAATTATAATAAAAAGAGTAAATATCTAATATATTAGTTTAGTTTTTAATTATTTTTTATATTAAATTAATTTTTTAAAGATTAATTTAATATTAAAAAATAATTTTAAAAAATTAATTTAATAAAAAAATAACATTTAAAGATTATTTTAATGTTAAAATTATTAAAAAATTAAATTAATGTTATTTATATTTTTAAAGGATTTAATTTTTATCTACTGGTATAAAGTTTTTTTATACTATCATTTAATCATGTACTGACATATTATTAAAAGAGTTAGATTTTTTAAGAAATTATTATGAGAGTCAAACTTTTTTAATAATTTAATAATATATGATTAAATGACACTATAAATTTTTTTTACACTTACAATGAATCAAAATTAAAATTATTTTTAAAAGATGAATTTAAATGTTTATCTTAAGAAAAATAAAAATAAAAAGATGGCTGGTAAGCTCTCTGCTTGACGATTTAAAAAGGAAAGAAAGTAATTGGGATCTCTAGGTGCTCTGTTTCCTTTTGAGGTAGAGGACCTTCTCTTCTTTCTATACATCTCGCTCTCGCTCTTGTTCGGTTTAATAAGTGAGAGGCTAAGAGTGCACAAAGATGGGAAGAGCTCCTTGTTGTTCTAAAGTTGGGTTGCACAGAGGTCCATGGACTCCTAGAGAAGATACATTGCTCACCAAGTATATTCAAGCTCATGGAGAAGGCCAATGGAAATCACTACCAAAAAGAGCTGGTAAGAGTTAATTTGGTGCCAATTCATTTGTTACACCGCCTTTATTGCTCATATCTTCACCTTCGTGATCTGGTTGCGTGATTTTTCTCAAATTGATCTCGATCTCATAGTCTCCTTTTATTTTTTTTCTTTTCTAAATCACATATATTATTCGGAACTTATGTTTTTAATCATCTGAGCTAAAGGCTAGTTGCCTGATTGAGAAGTTTGTAGCTTTATTGTGTGTTTTTTTTTTATAAAAAAAATTATATTAAATAATTGTGCTTGAAGCAGGGCTTCTTAGATGTGGGAAAAGTTGCAGACTGAGATGGATGAACTATCTGAGACCAGATATAAAGAGGGGGAACATAACTCCCGAAGAAGACGACCTTATAATTAGAATGCATTCACTTCTGGGAAACAGGTGGTCCCTCATCGCGGGAAGACTACCAGGACGAACAGATAATGAAATAAAGAATTACTGGAACACCCATCTCAGTAAAAGGTTGAAAAATCAAGGAACAGACCCAAGCACACACAAGAATTTGCCAGATCCTGTACAAGAACCTGCCAAGAAGAAGAACAAGGGTGGCAAAAAGAAGAATAAGCAGAAGAACGACAAGAACAAAGGCGCAAATGTAGAGCCACCGAAGACCAAAGTTTATCTACCAAAACCCATCAGGGTTAAAGCTTTATCTCTACCCAGAACGGATAGTACCTTCACCTTGGATTCCAATTCAGCTAGTGCATCAATAAGCCAAGAGAAGGAGGAAACCCCAGGAGCAAAAGAGGTAAACTTGCTTTGGGGAGTTGGTAACGAGGGAGAAAATTACGGGTTTAGCTTCTTTGGTGAAGACCATGACATAGTCAACGGCTCAGACATGGAATGTCATTCTTATTTTCCCACGGATCATGGCACACTAGAGAAGCTCTATGAAGAGTACTTGCAGCTCTTGAAGATGGAAGAGAACCAAGATCAATTGGATTCCTTTGCTGAATCTTTATTGGTCTAAATGTCTAATATGATAGTAAACGACCAGTAGAAAAATAAATTTTGATCAATCGTCTGAATAGAGGTCTCGATCGTCTTAACATTTTAGAAATATAAATAAGCTTTTATGAAAGGGAAATGTTTGAAGCTTAGCTTCTCACGTGCTTGCCTTCTAACTTTTCTTTTCCCCTCATGATTGATGATTAGTTAATTAAAAGAGTGGTTGATATTGTATCAGTTTATTTATCTAATTAGTAAAAAAAAATTGGTATAGATATGTAAGCATTGTCTTAAAACCTGATAAACTACACATAATTATACACACACACACACATATATAATTTGGTACAGAAGGGTACTAGCTTGCAGCTCTTGAAGATGGAAGAGAACCAAGATCAATTGGATTCCTTTTCTGAATCTTTCTTGGTCTAAATGTCTAATATGATAGTAAACGATCGACAAGTAGAAAATATAAATTTTGATCAATGATAGAGGTCTCAATCTTCTTAACATATTAGAAATATAAATAAACTTTTATGAAAGGGAAATGTTTTTAGCTTAACTTATCACGTGCTTGCCTTCTAAATTTTGTCTTCTTTTTCCCTCTTGATTGATGATTACTTAATTAGAAGAGTGGTTGATATTGTATCAGTTTATTTATCTAATTAGTAAAAAAAAATTGGTATAGATATGTAAGCCATGTTTTAAAACCTGATAAACTACGCATAATTAGACACACATCACGTGCTTGCCTTCTAAATTTTGTTTTTTTCCCTCTTGATTGATGATTACTTAATTAAAAGAGTGGTTGATATTGTATCAGTTTATTTATCTAATTAGTAAAAAAAAAATTGGTACACATACAAATTTTACATTATCATTTAATTATATGTAAACAAATTAATAAAGAAGTTTAGCTATCTCAACAATCATTTAAAAAATTTAATTTCTTTAATGATGTAATAGTACATTATTAGAAGACAATGTAAATTTTTTTTTAACATTGTCATTTAATTATATGTAGACAAATTAATAAAGAAGTTTGATTATTATAACAATTATTTAAAAAATCTAATTTCTTTAATGATGTAGCAGTAATTTAAATGACAGTATAAAGTTTTTTTAATACTAACAATAAATTAAAATTAAACTTATATATATAATTGACAAATTAAAAGTTGGAAACGACAAAATATAAATATCATAAACTTTATTCAGAATCATTTTCAAAAATACTTTTGGTCAACTAAATTTAGTAATTATTATTTTTAGGTATGTTATTTTTAAAAATATTTTTTCAAAACTTAAACCAAACACCTTCTTAGAGATTTAATTTTTCTAAAAAAAAAACTTTTATTTTCTCAGTTTTTATTTACAATTTTAGATAATTTTCAGTCATATAACCTGAAATCAAGATGGGTTATTGAAAAAGTTAACAACTTACACCATATTTTGACTCAATTAAATCCAATTTTTTGTTTTGTAAATAACCGACTGTTTTTTCAAAATTAATATGGTTCTCTCGTTTTGGATAGTTGAACAAGTTTTCATCAATTTTTGGTGTTTTAACTGCTAGAAGAGTTTTAAAAGTTCAGTCTAAACTAATATAAAGTCCGATCAACGGCTCCATCAGTTACCTCTCATTACATAACATGCACTCATCAGTGAGATGACCAACAAGAGTGATCCATCTCCATGTCATAATAAACCTCATTTTATTTGCTTCGAATAACATTTGAACGCGGAATCTTTAGGATAAAATACCCTTCAAAGAAAAAGTACTCAATATCCAACCACTGAGATCTTTGTTTTCAAAAATCAAGGGTAAACAAGTGGCTCAAATCAAATCCCACCAAATAGGACAAAATGTGCTATCAGGCCTTCGGCCTCTGGGTCACCCATTTAATAATATATAAGTGGGTATTTCTCTTTTATTTCAAGTTCAAGTCCCAAATTCTTTTTCTTTTTTTTTAAAAGACAAAATGAGTACTTTAAAAATTTAATTAGTTAACTACATCTAAGAATATCATCAACGTACAAAGGGTTACAAATTTCTATCATAAGCATTTTTCATAATAAAAAGAACAAATTCACCACTAAACCAACCAACTCTAATATATATTCCATAAATCAATATTTTTGAAGTTGTACCTCTTACTTTTCTAAACTTCTTTTTCAACTTTCTGGCAGCACTCCTGGACTGTCATTTATTAAAAGTTCATCCGAAATTTCAGGTAGAGAAAGTGATAGTTTAATTGGCGTGCCAGGAAATCAAATATCTCGTAGAAAGAGAATTGTGGACACTAATTTTTTTTGTGTGCTAATTACAATTATATTATTTCTGACAGACTACCTATAATATTTATTAAAAATTTACACTTTCTCCACTAAGACCCATAAATATTAAAATGATATATACTGGTACTAATAATAATATGTCATATTAATAATATTTCTTTCCTTATTTGTGAAGAAACTATGATTTTTTTTTTTTTGGTAAGATGAAGAAACTATTATTTAAACCAAGGCCAGCTAACCCAAATGATTGGTCTAATATTTAAAGAGGCATGTTTCATGTCTTAATTATTTAGATTTAAACTTTAGACTAGAATTTAAAAAAGTTAATTAAATCTTCAAAATGTAACATATCAATACAGGGGATGCACCTTTTAGAATATCAAATGAGAGATTTGTTTTTGATCTCTCAGAATATTCTCTTCTCAGAAAGTGAAATATTAATTTTTTAAGGTATTATTAGACACTAAAAGTAAAAATTCTTTTTAATAATATTTTTTTATATACATCGCTTTAATCATCAAATCAAATGATAAATTAAATTTTAACTGACATAAAAATTAACTTAAAAATAACCTTATCATATATTAAAAAAAAAGCCAGGCTCTAATTAATTAATCAGGTTCTTTACTCATGGTTTTAGGGACATAGAGAGGAATATTGGAGAAGAGCAAGACACAGTAGTAGTAAAATAAAGACAGTTGACCCACCCTTGTACCCAAAAATACAAAAATAAATAAAGACAGTTGATGTCGTGAAAAACAAAAAACAAAAAAACAAATGATATAACATATAAATAATTACGGAAAGTTGGGGGCCTAATGCTTCATAATGGATGTAAGCATCAACACGTTACAAGTGTGTAGTTATAATAAGTTTGTAAGAGAATTTTTTATAATCTTCCTTGGGGAAATGAGTAACAAATTTGTAAAATATTGGAAATGATGGTATATAATTCTGGTTGTCCAAACTCTATTTGACATGATGAACCTTTTAAATTCATGACGTGCTCCCCACCAAATCATATAATAGAGTTTATATGCGTGCAGGTGAAAAGTGAGAATGCGAAAGAAAAAGAATTATTAACATAATAAATTTTAGTTATACAAAATTATATTTCACCAAATGCGGCTGAAACCTCCAAAGGATTTGGTTTTGGAAAAATATTAAAAAGAAAAACCCCTCCGTTGCCGTCCCTTTCTTTTTTTTTTTTTTTCTAACAAATGTTAAGTCTCATCTTTTTTTTTTCTCTATTTTTTAATTATATTTCAATAAATTGACCTCGTGTTAACTAGTTTTATTACAAAAATATATGATGGAGAAAATGTTTGTATTCTCATATAAGAATCAAACATGCTCTCACGTTTTCTTGTCTTATTTCTTGATTTCTAATTAAATAACGATAACTTAAAATAAAAAATTAACAATTAAGAGAAAAGTTATTATTAATTAAAAGAGATATTATTTTACTAAATTATTATCATTTAATTAAAATCAAATATGTTATTTCATTTTCTTATATATATTTTTTATTTTCTCAATTAAATAATAATAACTCAAGAAAAAAATTTAACAATTAAAAAAGAACTTATTACTAATTAAGAGATAAAATATTTTTTTTGAGTTATTATCATTTAATTAGAAGGAGAGAAAAAAAATTGGACAATACATTTGAATTTCATTTAACTAGAGAAACAATGAATGAGACAAGAAAAAAGATTGCATATCTCCTCTTCTTTTTTTATATATGAAACTTACCATTTTTAAGGATCATTTTTTATTGAAATTTCTTGTTATTTATTTACAGTTTTGGTGGATGGGTGTCGACATCTATTTATCTATCTATCTATCTATCTATTTATTTATTTATTTATTTATAATTATACCAAATCGGGTTAGATAATCTCGTGACTAACTTATTTTTCAAAATTGGTCGATATATGAAACTTTTCTTTGAGACTCATTTTTTTTTGGTTGAAATCAGGTATCCACCGTCGAACACAGTAATTAATCTCCTTGTTAGATTGCAGACATCTTGAAGGGTGAAATAGCTAGCCTAAAGATTTAAAACTTCTCCATACCTAAAGATAAGAATCAAATATCTAACCTTTAATTAATTAAAGGTGAATGAGCCTTTACTGCTCAATTATGTCATGAGGTTCTTTGATATATATATGTATGTATGTATATATATACATACATATATATATATATATATATATATATATATATATATGCTACCCGTAGTCCCGTACTGCATATGTGGTCCCAAAATAAGTAAATATATTGGCATTGAAAAGGTTTTGGCCCTAAAGAAAACATCCTTTATTGACTAACCAGTGAACGAGTGGAAATTAATGTCCCAAAATCTATGGTCTATCCGACAAAATAGACTAGGAGAACAGTAACGTTGATGGGTGGGATCCGGCTCTTCTGCTTTCTTGGTTTAGAAAAAAATATTTTTATTTAGTTTGTGAAAAAAATTAATTAAATTAAATTAATAATTTATATATAATTAATTATGTATTAAATATTAAAATAAAAAATTAATAATTAATTATATATAAATTATTAATTAAATACTTAATTAATTTTATATAAAAATTAAATAAAAATACTTTTCTATCAATCTAACCGTTAATTCTCGTTTCTTGTTTTGATTGATGGCTCTTCTTTAGTATGCGGATATGTTGGGGGTCCAAGTTACTTATAAGGAATCGTCATTCCATCAAATAATTTGAAATTAAAAAATATTGTTATATTTAATTATATTTTTTATATTATTATCTTAATATAAAAATATCAAATTATTTGAAGATAGGACAGCCTTTTAAAGATAGCTTAGACTCCTCCAGATATGTTACACAAGCAGTATACACTAGCTTTAAATAAATAGATATTCTGGCCATCAATCATTTAGTATAAGAAAGAAATAATAAATTAAAATACAGACAAAGAGATTTGCCCATTTTTATAAGGCAACGGCCGGGTACATATTAAAAAATTTAAGAAAATAAATTCTTACATATTCATAATATTTTTTTTATAAGGCAACGACCAAGTGCATATCTATAATTTATGTAGTAAACATTTACTTTGACCTTTTAAAAATATAATTTTTATTAGCTAATTTTTTATATTAAATTAATATTTTAATATTATTTTTTAATATTAAATTAGTCATATAATATTAATTTTTATTCAAATTAATTCTTTAAAATGATTAATTTAATATAAAAAATTATTAAAATATTAACACTTATATATTTTAAAAAATTAAAATAAATATTTACTCTAATTTATTTTTAATGTACTAGTATTTTTATAAAATTTAAATTATTGACTTTTTCATCGTATTTATTAACCCTCTACTTTACTCTCTAATTAAAGAGAGCTATTATATCTCAAGAATGCTTTGTACTAATTAAAGAAAGAATGATTAATATAATTTATTTTTTTATTTTATCAAATAAAATAATAAATATTTACTCTAATTTATTTTTAATGTACTAGTATTTTTATAAAATTTAAATTATTAACTTTCTCATCGTATTTATTAACCCTCTACTTTACTCTCTAATTAAAGAGAGCTACCATATCTCAAGAATGTACTAATTAAAGAAAGAATGATTAATATAATTGATTTTTTTTTATTTTATCAAATAAAATATAACATAATAAAAAAAAAACTATTTGACAAATATCATGCCAACTCATCCGTGAGCAGTTTTTGTAGAAATTGTTTCGTAAGAATTAACATTTCTGCTAATTAAAATGCATCAAGATTCAAAGTTAATTTTTTTCAGAGATTCTCGAGTAGCGCCAGAAATCTCTTCTCTACACTGATTCAAACAAAATTTTTACATTAAGTTTAACGAATTTATGAAAATTTCAAGTCACTAGAAATCCTTATACCCCATTTAATTGTTTTTAAGAATTTACATTTCAGATATATAAAATTAATTTTGAATTTTTACTTAATGACTTAAGTTTTTAAAAGAATTAGTTCATGACATGATATTAAAACTTTTATAACTAATTAGTTAGAAATTTGATTATTGTTGTTCTTATTTTTTTAAAATAAAGCTAAATTTTAACATTAAATAGAATAAACATATATATTATTTATATTTCAAGTTTAAAAAACTCTTATATAATAAGTGTATTAAAAATATATAATTAATCTTAAATGATTACCTAACAACTTAAACTTTTATAAGAAATAGTTGATGTCATATTAGTTAATTCAACTTACGGGAAGTAGTGAGAAGCTGAAAATAAACGAGCAAAACTAATGTAGATTTTAATAAATGGCCTTTAATTTAGTCTGTTTTCGCCCTTACGAAAGAACACTTTCTTACTTTATTATGACATAGGGGCAGGGCTACAAAAGTTTAGACAAAATTATGTACTCCTTGTTATTATTATTATTATTCGGATGCTATATATACACCTAACTAGACAATAGGACTATGTAATTATGTACGAATCTCTTTTTTTTTTACGATAATTAAGGGTATATTTAAGTTAATTTTTTCATGAATTAAGACTAAATTCTTTTAACGATTTTAAGGATATAACTACGTATGAACTTGATACATTTAAATTAATTAATTTCTTTAAATGTTAGTTCAAAATTTAAACTTGAATAATAAATGTAAAAAGTATACTTCCTTACTCATTATGCTTTTTAGATTAATTATCTATGAATCTAGAGCAATGCAATTTAATTACTTAAAGTCTAAAATTTGACCTGTAACTTCGTAGGTCATACTAATTGTAACTATATACTATGGCATTGAGTGATCAATTTTGTTTTATTCTCTTGTGTGCCCTTGATCTATAAGTCATAAATATAGTTTTTTCCATCGTCGCCGTAATCTCTTATAGATGAATATAGATGACAAAGTTGTCCATAAAATTGATCAGGAAAACTAGTGGGGAAAAAATATCTTTTACTTTATTCTCTAAAACTTCATAAACCACGCATACATTAGCGTCGCAATATGGTTGTATTAAAATAATAAAATCCATATAAGATGATGTTTATTATGGGATTTTTTTTTTGTTCCAATTACTTGTTTATTATAGGTTATATTTTTAGTGAGAAAAGATTTTGTTGTTGTATTTATTTAAGAGAATAATAACTATATATATTCTTGCAATAACTTTATACTTTAAAAAAGAAGTTATTTTTCTGTACTTGAAATTTATAAAAGAAAAATATTTCTTCTTTTCAGTCGATGGACTTAAAATTTCATTTAAAACATCACATAAAAAAATCTATATAATTTTCATCAAGTGAAGCCAAATTAATTCTTGAATAACCTAGCTTTACATTCATTGCGAATCTTTCTCTATATTTATGATGTTGTTTATTCCTTTCTTTTTATTGTATATTTCAGGACTTGTCAGTGATGCATGTCGATGCTAAAATATTAAATATAATCTTTCATTAATTTTCGTTTATTCCCTTTTCGCACGATTAAACTAATGATGCTTCTCGGAGCTATAGTTTATAGGATTTAATTTTAATTTATTGTCAGTATAAAGTTTTTTTATATTATCATTTAATCATGTACTAACACATTATTAAAAGTGTTAGAATTTTGAGGTAATTGTTATAATAGTCAAACTCTTTTAATGAGTTGGTAATACATAATTGAGTGACAGTGTAAAAAAACTTTACATTGACAATGGATCAAAATTAAACTCTAATTTATTAGCCATTTCTATATATATATATATGTGTGTGTGTGTGTATCGTTTGGTATAGAGTCCTAAGCTCGACTCATTTGACCTTATATAATTACATTATGCGATCGATCGTTACGTTTAAGTCATGAAGCCCATTCTCATTGTCATTGATCAGAAAGTTAAGTAGGAAAATTACGAAGGCCACATCAATATTATGAGTTATGAATTGCTTGGTCCAAGATGGAAAGGGTGCCTACTTATATATTGTTTCTGTAAATAATATTATGTAGCTCGAATCATTTTTAAACAAATAATCTTTTTTTTTTCCTTTTTCTTAATTTAACGACAGGATGTTTAGTGTAGTACATATAGAATACAAACACTAAGCCGAGGGTTACAATTATTTATGGTTTCAATATTTTGTTCAATATACACAGGAGTAGGTAGAGTTCATCTTCAAAACATGACGATGGACTGTGCTACGCTACAATCATAACAGTTACATCACTACATCTTAATATATTCTTGATGTTTTAGGTATCATTAATTACTATTATATAGTTTATATTAAATTAATTCATTTTCATGATTAAGTTATAAAGTTTGTTATGAGCACACGATGCACAATATATTATGTGCACTAAACAAATTAAAATTAGTAGTTGATTCTACATTTTTTCAGTTTCATTATGCACTATTGACAAAGGAACTTTCTTTTTTGAATTTAATTTCTATCTATTATCAGTGTAAAGTTTCTTTATACTGTCATCCAATCATGTGTTATCAAATTAGTAAAAGAGTTGACTATTACAACAATTACCTAAAAAGTCTAACTATTTTAATAATTTGGTAACACATGATTAAATAACAGTGTAAAGAAACTTTACACTGACAATAAATAGAATCTTTCTTTTTTAACTCCAGTGTATAAATTGGACGTGCTACACAATAAGTACACAAGAATCCCTCATTCGCATTATTATTTCACATGCACGTTCTCATACGTTTTATTTAGAAATGAGTCCATTGTGGAAAAATTGCCCTGCGACTTTTTCTCCGGTCTTAGTTAATTAATTAAAAAATAAAATATTTTCAATGTATGGACAGTTTATTAAACTCTTTTGAATTTAATTTTGATTCACTGTTAGTGTAAAAAAATTTTACATTGTCATCAAATTATGCATGACCAAATCATTAAAAAAGTTTAATATGTCAGCACATAATTAGATGACAGTGTAAAGAAATTTTATCCCGATAATAAATTCAACTCTTTTCTGTAGTGTTACAGTGAAATACGAATACTGCTTATTTGACACGTTGATCCCATTATAATAAAAGCCTTGGAGAAAGAACACATTTTCTGGTCATATATAAGAGACGAACGCAGAATTAAAACCCAAAGAAGAATGTTAGGCCGGAGACTACAAGTAAAATAGCTTAATTAATATTGGTTTAATTAGATTTACGAGCTTCTATGTGAGAAGTGGGCTTCATTAAATGCTTATCTTATTATCCCATGAGCTGTGTATCATCCGTGTGCATAAAAGCCCTCCATATGAAAATATTGACTAAATTAATGATTATGCAAGTGATATGGACATATGGATTCCTGAGTTTCCACAAGGTTGATTCTATCAAGACAACGTGAGAGACGTTAATTTAGGGACTCAAATCTTTTTTTTAATCATCAGTCTTGTTTTGTAGTAAAATATTGTCAAGAAAAAATTACTTTCAACTAAGATAAATATGTAATTTTTTTCTATGTAGATAGTATGTTATTAAAAAGATAAAATTGAAGACAAATAAAGATGTGATGGATTTTTATTATTATAGGATAAGAATATTTTTATGTCAACTTTTATCTTTTAAATCTCTCTTCAGGGTGAAATTTTACATTAATTTGATGCATTTTTTTAAATTAATCCAAAATATAAATTTAAATAATAAAAATATATAAAACATCTTTTAACTATTGAACTAAAGCATTGAGTAAGATATCTGTTGGAACCAAAGACGAAATTAAATATTTAATACTAAAACTAAAATTGATTAAATAAATTGAGTCTTAAAGACTATCCACCAATGCCTATTCCAGAAGGTGATTCATCTCATTCATGTAACAAACTTATCAAAGATGAGTTATCTTATGATAGAGTATTACTAGCTGCAGAACATGATAATCTTCTGTCTTCCCTCAATTCTGAGCAAAAAGATGTATATAATATTGTAATGAATGCTCTTCCAACAAATAAATGTGGAGTTTTTTTTTATATGGTTATGAAGGCATTGGAAAAACATTCATATTGAGAACATTATTTGCCAGTTTGAGATCTAGAGGACATATTGTCCTTACAGTGGCATCAAGCGGAATAGTTGCACTTTTGATGCCTAGTGGAAGAACTGCACATTCTAGGTTTGCAATTCCTTTTATTGTGAATGAAGAACCTACTTGCAATATTAGGCAAGGTAGTGCTCTTGCAGAATTGTTAATACAAACCAAACTAATCATATAGGGCGAAGCTCCTATGACTCAGAGGTTCTATTTTGAGGCCTTGGACAAGACAATGAGAGATATTCCTAGATCAACTAATCCATTAAGCTCCGAACTTCCTTTCGGAGGAAAGGTAATTGTTTTAGGAGGAGACTTTAGGCAGGTTTTATAGTTATCTTAAAAGGTATTAGGCAAAACATTGTTTCAACTACTATTAATTATTCCTATCTATGATCCTATTGTAAGGTTATGAGATTGTCCAAAAACTTGAGATTGTCAACTTTTATCTCAAATTCATCATCAATTGATATAAAACATTTTTGTGACTAGATTCTAAGTATTGGAGATGACACTAGTGATGAACAAAATGATGGTGAAGGATTGGCATATTCCTAATGATTTCATTATAAAGGATTCAAATGATCCTATTGCAGCTATTGTCAACAGAACCTATCTATGCCTATTGAAGAATTTGCATGGCCCAAAGTACATTCAAGATAGAGCTATTTTAGTACCTACTAATGATATTGTTTGTTCTGTTAATGATTATATTTTGTCCCTATTGCCAGGGGATGAAAAGATATACTTGAGTTCTGACAATATTTGTAAGGCAAACTTGAGTTCCTTATCAAATGAAGATCTATATATTGCAGAATCTCTAAACAATATTACACGTTCTAGTCTTCCCAGTCATGTGCTAAAATTGAAGATTGGAGCTCTTGTAATGCTTCTGAGGAACATTGACCAAACTTCTGGTTTATGCAATGGTACAAGACTGATTCTAACTCAACTAGGTAATTATGTCTTAGAAGGAAAAGTTATCACTAGCTCAAACATAGGCCAGAAGTCGTATATTCCTCGGATGCTGTTAACTCTTTCAGATTTTAAGCTTCCATTTAAATTTCAAAGTAGGCATTATCTTATATGTGTTTGTTTTTCCATGATAATTAATAAAAGTCAAGGATAATCTCTGTCCTATGTTAGTTTATTCCTAAAAACTCCAATATTTAGTCATGGTTAACTGTACGTTACCATTGTTGTTAACTCCATTAGCTTCTTTTGTGCATATTCTACAAATTTTGTATGGTATAATATTATCTAATAGACATCCCTAATTAATTATTCTGCTACCAGCCTTACTACAAATTTTATTTTCCTTTATTCAATGATCATTTAAATTCAAATAGTTTTCCTCATTGGATAATGTTATTCACAAATTTGTAATCATAATATTTGTCACTCTCTGTGCAGGGACCTTTAAATATCTTTTATTTGATTGTCCACAGTGGTCTCAATTATTGCTACTGGGTAATTGGGTAGGATTGTTACTACGTCCAATATTATACCTACATCTGCAAGAAATATTCATGAAAACAAACAAGAACCTCTGTGGCTTTACTTTTTGTTTCAATCTAAGTTTAACATGTTTTGCAGTGTTCATCTGAATATTCATCTGTCAAATTGCAATAAGCATTAAAAGAGGATACTAGAAATGTTGTCTCTTTACTTTCGAATGGGTTTTGTCAGTAACACTTCTACCATCCATGCTTTTTTGAAATATATGTGTTAGTTTTCCGTATTCGTTGTTATATGTTGGACTAATATTTTTTTATTACTGTTTGTCATTAAATTTCAATTTCATTTGATTTGCAGGAATCATCCGGATTTTGTTTTTTCAAATTACATGAAGCTTTGAAGGACTTTGCAGGAAATGTTGTGTTTTTATTTTGGAATTAATTTTGACAGTAAAAATTCTACTATCGATTTTTTGTTCATATATATATATATATATATTTGTTTCTTTTCTGTATTATTTATCATTTGATATTCTTATTATGGATATTCATTGGATTTCTTATTGTAATGGTATGTTATGTATCATAATTTATTAACTGTTCTTTCCTTAGCATTTTATCCTTTTATATATATGTTATCAGATTATGTATTTGTACAAGAAAGTTAGTTTTATTTATGGAAGGACAAATGTTAGTTTCCGATGACTAACTCAACTATGCTTTACTATTGCAGTACCAAATTCTATCTACTACAAACATGATTATTATTTTTTTGTTTGTCCTCATTTTAATATGATAATTATTAAAATATATAAATATTCAAAGCATTATATTTTTATAATTTGCTATTGAATATATTATATGTTAATAATTATACATCACATATTTTCTATTAGTTCACATCTACATTAAATATTTTATATATAAATAATATCGTATTTATTGTTCAATTATTTCATAAGATATTCACCGTGCGCTGCACGGGTACATATCTAGTTAAATTAATTAAAGAGTTCGTTTGTTAGTGATGAGTCATGACGGCCAGCACGTGGTATACAATTAAGTACAGAAATTTGAATCTTACCATATGTAACACAAACTTTGTGGGCCCAAATTACAAAAAAAAAATTAATAATCATGGCTATTCTTTTATTATTAACCTTAGCATGGATAGAATCTTTTAATTTTGGAAAAATTAAAAAATTGATGTGTATTAAAACCAACACTGATATCGATATAGGATATGACAAGAAAATCATTTAAAATCGATATGCATATTTTGGAGTTTGGATCATATGTATAATGAGTTATTTTTTAAGTTGAAAATTATTTTGGTATATATATATTTTTGGATATCCATACTTAAGACAAATTTTTAAGTATCTATTAATTATTAAATATATTTAATAAATTTTTAAATATTATTATAAAATTAATAATTAAGAAATATTTAATAATTTAATTTAAATATTAAATTCATAAAAATACCTTACTAACTCCCTTCTTCTTTAAAAAAGAACTATCAAACTATGATACATGCTAAATAAGTCCCCGTCCATATGAGGTTAATATAAAGGATTTGCATCTTCTTATATTAGTAAGTAATATGAAAGGTTTATATTAAAGAAAAAAAATATAAATTTTATTATGATAAGATTGATTAATATTTATATAAAATTTATTATTTTTATTTTTATGTCATTTTTCTCTAACATAATTTTCTTATATTACTTACTGAGAAGATATTGATTTAAATATAAAATAGTCCATGAAATCTAACTCAAGTAGTAAGAATATATATTGCAATTGAGAGTGGAGGTTTTAATCTCTAGCAATGCATCATCTCCTCATCTCTTTCCCCATCTTCCTCTCCTTTTTTGGAGTCTGTTACTGAGTTTTTTAAATCCTACTCTAATGGGGGATTCTTGGATACCAAAAGAAAACTATATATAAAATAATTTAAAAAAATGACTTTTTAGTTCAATTGAAAAAAGATAATACTAATTTAATTTATTTTTAAAATTAATTAGTTATTTAATTATATTAATTAATAATTTATATATAATTAATTAATAATTTATTTTTATTTTAATACTTAATACGTAATTAATTATATATAAATTATTAATTAATATAATTAAATATTTAATTAATTTTAAAAATAAATTAAATTGACATTACCTTCACATTTAAAATGTCATTTTTTCAAATTTAAAATGTCATTTTTTCAAATGTTTTATGATTTTCTAAATCGGCGGGCGAGTTTGACCGCTTGAATAATGAGTTGCCATCTTTATCCTCTCTTTTCTTGTGTCCTTTTTGTTTTTTCCTCCCTTGAGAATAAGTAACTATGAGCTGCTATCTTTCTTGCAAGATCAGAACCATATCAATTATCAAACTATGACGCATGTGCCAGTGTCAGGGCCCAAATTAATCAAATCATTGACTAGAGCATTTCACCCTCCCCAAGATATTTGTTGCATGCATAAGAGGGCTAGCGTAGAGTTGACATAAACAAAACAGTAATTTATTGAAATTTAAAGGATATTTTAACTAAAACATCTTATATTTAAGACAGTTGTTACGATATTTAATGAATTTAATATTTATAATAAGTTGTTAATTATTTATTAATTATTAATTTTATAATAAATATTTAAAATTTTATTAAATAAAAATAATAATTAATAAATATTTATTTACTCACTTTAAATAATAGTGTTTTTAAAAAATAAATAGTAAAATAATTCCTTAAATTTAAATCTTAATAGTTAAGATGTGCAGGCAGAATAAGGTGTATGAGAATATGAGAACATACACATAAAATATCCCTTTGTCTGTTGCTTAAATTTTGGTCGACTCGGAAAAATTTATGCAGTCTTAACTCTTAAGTAATTGAATGTATCCCTATCCAAAATTCATTAATTATTTTTCTCAACTTTCTTCTTCATTATATTCCTTTCATTGTTAAAAATGAGATAATTTCCTTTATCTTTCATTATCTTTTTTGACTCAATAAAGTTTGACTCTGATTTAAACTTTAATTAATTTAGTTGAATAGTAGTGAAAGTCAGTTTCTATGTAGAAAATATTCCCCCCATTACGTAAAGGTTTTGGCTCATATGTTTGACTAATAGTAAATGTGAAATTGATATGCATAATAAAAAATTTCTTTCAATAATATTATGTGATGCATGTGATATGCAAGTATGATCATATATATGTGTCTGTGTTTTATATTCACCCATCACTCACCTATAACATCGATCCCATTAATATGTGATCGTTATTGTCTATATTCAAGACATGAGCACACACATAAATTAAAAGTAAAGAAAAAAAAAAGTATTGAGAGTGAGAGAAAATGAGAGAAGAAATAGAAAAAAAAAAGATAGGAGAAAACATAGAGTGTAATTATTTAGAATTATTGTTAGCGTTAACTACTATGATGTTCAATCTAATTTTAAAAATATTGGTATGAACTAATTGAACCACCAATCATGACTAAAAAGGTGTTGCATAACCAAAATCGAAGATGCTGAGGTCTACATTGGGCTACAGTAAAGATATCTTTATATTCATTTTAGAATTTTTTTTAAAATATTTAATAGTCTTTACATACATTATATTTAAAAAAATTGATATAATTAAGAATCTAACAAACTTGAACTACTAATTAAGGAAGTTCATTTTCTGAATTGATTATTTATATTTGAACTTTAAATTAACATTTTGTAAGAATAAATTTATGTAAATGCACCAAAGTGATATAAAAAGTGTATCCTTCAAATTCTATAGGGAAAAATTTAAGCTCAATAAATCGAAAATTTTGTTAGAAGATACTATAGAAAAAAATTGATATAAGAATTTAATCCAAATTGATTAAAATGAGCCTATGCATTTTGGTAAAGAATGTGATATACGGTTATAATGTGCTTTTTTTTTATTTCTTAAATTATCTTAATAAATTATTAGTATTGTGAAACTAATTCTAATACTATGAGACTAATTCTCTTTAAATATTATTGTTATTGCTAATGTAAGCCTTTCTAACAAGCATACTAGGGTTCGAACTTACACTTTCACATTAAAAG
Source organism: Styphnolobium japonicum (assembly GCA_023212625.1). NCBI lineage: Eukaryota > Viridiplantae > Streptophyta > Magnoliopsida > Fabales > Fabaceae > Styphnolobium > Styphnolobium japonicum. The sequence continues at coordinate 1,544,859 of JALBWW010000007.1, read as the reverse complement.
TGCAACTCACTTATCACACAAATATGAACTTGAGTTTTTTTTGCCTAAAAAAGGTAGATAATTTATATTTCTCACATAATGTAAAATTAATAGAAAAATTATATGCAACGATAAATCCGATGCATCTTATACTAAAATGGAAAACAACTAATATAACGAAAAATACATTTTAATTTTTTTTAATATGATTGACTTATGAATTTAATTTTAATCTATTGTCAGTGTAAAGTTTTTTTACACTATCATTTAATCATGTGCTGGCACATTATTAAAATAGTTAGACTTTGTGAGTAGTTATTGTGATAGTTAAACTCTTTTAATAATTTAGTAATACATAATTAAATGACAATATAAAAAAACGTTATACTTACAATAAATCAAAATTAAACACTTACAGTAGATCAAAATTAAACTCATAAATTATTACCAAGACTTCAATGTATGAACTTCTATCTAAATTTCTACTTATCCAACTACTTGAGTTACGCCCATTATAAAAGAAAATATATTAAAAATACAGCTATACTTCATCAAGCTGCACCTTTTCTTCATTTTGTTATTTCTAATGCCTTGCTTTAATTGCATGCAGGGGTGGAGCTATACTTAAATAGTGAAGGGATCAAAGGAGAAAAAAAAAACCATTAAGGAGAATGAAATTATAAATAATAATAATAATAAAATTATTTCCTTTAACGAGGCACCGCCCCCTATTGCACGAATTGATTATATATATATATATATATATATGTATAAATATAGTTGTTACGGTATTTTTACAAAATTTTATATTTAAAATAGATTGTTAATTATTTATTAAGTGTTATTTTAATAATAAATATTTTAAAAATTTATTACATATAATTAATAATTAATAAATAATTAATAATTTATTTTAAATATCAATACTTTAAAAAAAAACAGATGAGTATTAAAATAATACAATATAATGATACATACAAAATCAGTCAAAATTAAACCCTAATTTTAATTAGACAATAAAGTGGTAAAAAGCCAAATAAATAAAAGAAACTATTTATTAATTGTACGAATTTTGTCAAAGGAAAAATTTAATAATTATAATAACAAAATACAAGCCTGAGGAAAAAAAGAGAAAAAAAATCCGAAAGCATCGGAATGGGAACGGCGCCATGGAAGCAGCTTCTTGTGAACGCTTTGGAATCGAACGGTCACCTGAAGCACTCTTCTTTCTTTCAGCTCGTATGTGCCACCCATTCTCTTCGTCGATCAAATCCACTTGTTTTTTTGTTCATGTTTTTTCCTTGTGTTTCAGGCAACCATAGGAACTAACGGAACACCTTCCAATCGCACTGTCGTTTTCAGGTTATGTTCTGTGACTGTCCCTCACTCTTTAGTACTTTGCATTAAAATCACTATATAATATAAGCTCTTTTGGGTTTTCAGAGGATTCCAAGACAACACTCATAACATTCAAATTAACACCGATGCCCGCACTCACAAGGTTATTTCATTTTCACACTCTTTTTATATAAATAATTTTCGAAAATTCTTTTCAATCCAACTGTTTTTTTTCTTTTCTTTTCTTATTTCAATATATTTATTTTCTAAGATGGAACTTCGGGGTGGTTTATAAAAACTGGGTTTTGTGTTTTAGAATTTTGTTGTTGGCATGAGTATTGGTTATGTGATTAAAATTTCAGTGAAAAATTACTTAATTGGATGGAATTTTCTGTTGGCTTATTTATAATGCAGATTGAAGAGCTCAAGCTTTGCTCCTCTGGCGAGGTAATTTTTCTCAGAGGTACACTTTTTTTTTTTATTAATTTAATTTTTTATATTTCTTGTTAAAGAAAAAATGTTTCACTTGCCATCTATTGTGAAGGCATATGCGCCTATTTTACTGCTATTGGGCATAGGTTTTGAGACTAAGTGCGCCTATTTTACTGCTAATGGGCATTGGTTTTGAGACTAAGTGTAGTTCTTGTTTTAGATATGTTGGTATTTCACAGATTCCTGGGAGCAATTCCGGATAAATGGGAAAATTGATATCATCGATGGATTGAATCCTGACTCACTAAAACTTCAGGTTTGATGGGAAGTTTTCAGTTATGCTTGAATCACATTCAGTGAAGTAGTTTTTCTATAGTGACTTATGGATGTTGGTATCCTTTCTCAAGCTGTTTTATCTATATGAATGGACCTTTAATTCATTGATAGCGCATCTAATTAGAATCAAGAGGAGATTCCCTTTTCCATCTCTCCCTAAGAACAAGTATGGTTTGCAAATTTCTAGATTACTGTTTCAAAAATTTTAGGCGAAGTTGTGACATGAAAAAAGGAAATATTCCATGTAAAGCAACTATGTTATTTACAACCATTCACTTCTTTCTCTAACTGGGAAAAGCACAATGCATACATAGTGATTTATGATAAAGCATCGTGCTTTGTGATCAGTCTGATGGGAACACTTCATTCTCAGCCCTGTGGAAACAGCTTAGCTCCCTGAACTCACAGGGGATGGAGAGATTGGATATTAAAATTTAACATGCATAGTGCCTTCTCATGAAATTTACTTAGGATCTTTAGAGCTAGAAGATAAAAGATGTGAAGAAAAGTTGAGTTCTCCACTTAGAGACAGGATCCTTTTCTTACAGCATTTATTCATGCTCAAGGAGATAACTGAGTCAACCTTTTATGGAAAAAGAGCAATTTGAACTTACCTCAACTCTAGTAATTTAAGGAGAAGACAAGTTATAGATAAGGGAAGTTTAAATTACGATGGTGGTGGAGAATTGAAAAAAGCACAAGGCCAATTACTTCTCTCTTGATTGTCTTCAGAAATATATTAGGCGTATAAAACTATAAATGCAAAATCCCATATAATTAACTGACTAAATAGCTCACACATGCCTACGACATGGCTAAAACTGCTCAAATCCAAGTTACTAGTTGTAGGGTACCCAAGCCTTATGGACCAGATGACACATATGCTGCCAAAGTGGGACTTGGGGTGTTCACCATATGTACTAACGTCAACCCCCCTCTGCAAATTCAAGAAACCTTAATTCTCCCTCATCAAAACTGCAGAAGGAAAACAAAACAAAAATCTTAAAGGAGCTGGATTTGGTTTATTTCATTCTAATATATATATTTTGCCAGGGTATATAACAGATTTTTCTGCTTTTTATATTTAGATGCTATCAAATGCTATAAATTTCCCCTCATTTTATCAATTCATAATGCAGCAAAGAGAGAAATCTTGGTTTGCCAGTTCACTGAGATCAAGGTTGCAGTATTTGGGGCCCAACCCAGGATTTCCCTGTCTAAGTGAACAAGCACAGCCAGAAATATCATTAGATCCTTCTACAGGTCCAGTTGATGCTTTTTGTCTTCTGATTCTGGATCCAGATCAGGTAGTGATATCTCTCCTAGTCTTGCATTAATATATGCCTTTTGCTCCTACATATTCACTTTGGCTTCAACCATTTACAGGTTGATTACTTGAATTTGAAGAGTAACCAGAGGCTAACATTCAAATCAAATGTGAGTGCCACAACAGAGAAAAGCTGGATTACGGAGAGGGTGTACCCATAATCAGTTCCCTATGATGTTGAGATTTCACCGCAAATAAGTTGCATGTTGTGAGAGTATAGGAGAGAGGATTGACTGGAACATGCCACTATGCCATTGCCAGTCAGATTCATTACGCCATATAAAGGCTAACACTAACAGTTATCTTAGTTCTTGACTATATTCATTATGCTTTTAGTGAGAACTGGAGTAACTATTACCTCTTTTATTTCCATTAATATGAATTTGTGTATTCGTTTATTTCTAAATTCTCTGATGGATTAGCACATATAACTAAAACCGAAGGGAAAGAGATTTTCTGTCTTTTATCTAGTCATTTTGCTTCTTTACATCCATAATTGATAATTCCGTGCTTTAAAAAGAAATGGACCAACGCCACATATTACAGCTACAGAATTGGAGCTAAAGAATACTTGATGAAGAGAAAGGTCACAACCATCTGTTAATGCTATTTGTTAGGATCCGCTGGTAGTCTTAACATTGTGGCAGGTCTGCTGGAGGATGTGGTAAGGACTCCCGCTCTCCCTTTCCATTGTTCACTATAAATACCATTCCTAGTCCCCATGACTGGTGTATATCAATGTGGCAGTGCATATACCATACCCCTGCAAAAAGTTGCATGTTACTGATTATAAGAAATCAGTAATTCCTTGCTGTTTAAGTAAACCAACAGAGAAATGAAATACACATTAAGGTTTATACCTGGATTGTCAGCGACAAAGCGAATTGCTGCCCATCCACCCACTGGAACTCCAATTGTGTTCATGAATGGGGGATCCACTAAGTTGAATTGTGCAGTTCGTGAGTCATAGTTCCCTGGGCCGTACCCTACCACATAAAAGCTGTAGCCGTGGAAGTGAATTGGGTGGTTTTCAGTGTTGACTGTCCCCGTGTCCTGCAGAATGAGTTGCACCTTTGTGCCATATTCAAGGACCTTTATTCTAGTCCCATTCAATGACTGTGTGTCATATGGAATGTTATTAGGTGCACCATAAACAAAGTCATAGAACTTAGGGGGTGCGTCAGGAAAATCTTCCGTATATGATCCTTTTATCTTCTTATAATAGGCTTCCAGGATTGAAATATTGGGATGAACGAAACTTATATTGTTCATTGAAGCTGCCAGGACCCCATTATTCATGGATTGGCAGTTCTGCTTCGGTGTCTTTGAATGACACTTTTGGACATTCAATCCAATGGTGATGAATAAGTTTTTATCAATTTTTTTGAAAACATTGACTTGATTTAGGCTCCGTAATCCATCCATGACTGTCTTAACAGCCACTTTATCATCGAGTTTAGGTAATTTAGCTGGTAAATATAAGCTATCAGGTGCAGCGCCTATATAGTTGAAGCAAGCAATGGCTGAAATGTTTTGATAATTAACAATCCTGGCAGACTTGTAAGGTGCCACGGCCATGGAGTATTTTCGTACTAGTTGATCAGCAGAGACAAGGACATTCAATGTCTGGCCTGGTCCAAGCATCACTGTGTCTGTGGTGAATGGCTTTGTGTATTCAGCATCTGCTTCCACGATCGTTAATTTGTGATTAGCAATGGCAAAGAAGTTCTCGGTGTTTAAACCCGCATTAATCAGTCTTAACAAATAAGTCTTCCCCGGAATCACATCAATTTGGTAGAAATCTGAAATGATGAGGAAAGAAACATATGAAAGAAAAGGGAAGACAGATTTTAAATTACAACAGTTATAAGTTGTGATAGAGTGGTTTAGGAGACCAGTGCTTTTGTAGTCTCGTGGATATTGTCATGAGGTCACAAGTGTTAGAGAGAACGAAGATGGCCATCATCTACCACTTAATCCAGATTATTTTGTATTAGGTTAAAGTTATCTGATTGAAACATCTTGTTTTAAAAATAATGATTGACCCCAACTAGTAGACAATTTAAAGCAATCCCAAGAATGGTAAATCTCTTATATCCTAATTACTTTGTTAGTTGTTAAAAATCTTCTGTTATCTCAAATACCATTAATAGAGCAGTTGTAGTTGGGGCCTGGATGACCGTTAATGGTATATGCATCTGCTGTAGGAGGAGCTCCTCCACTTGCCAGAGTGGTATTCTCAATTTGTAGGAGATCCTGCAGCCAATAATCCCCTGCCATGATTCCAATCAACCCATAAGAACAGCATTATATGGAGAACATACAATTACAAAACACTTCAGGGGAGCATCTTGTAAGTTACCTAGTATGATTATGTGCTCTTGATAAGGAGTTCTGAATGGGTAAGGTACCCTGGTCTTTGGATACACAACCATAGCACCATAAACCGTTCCTCTCAGCCAAGAAACATGAGCATGCCAGAAGAAGGTGCCCTTCTGCTTCGCCACTGAAAAATCATAGGTGAAACTCTGGCCCGCTTGAATTGGACACTGTGTAATATAGGATGGCCCATCATACCAGCATGATAGCCTTTGCCGGACACCATGCCTAAAATTTAAAATTCAACATTGTTGGTGATAATATCATTGAATTTGTATTATTGTATGAATGAGGTTGTACTTGGGATTACCAGTGAATTGTAACATTGAAAGGTGTCTTATTGGTAACTTTGACTGTGATTCTATCATCTTCTTGTGCGTAAACCACGGGTCCTGGAAACATACCATTAATTGTGACAATGTCCTTGGAGTTGCAAAGTTTGGTAACTCTTTTAGTTTGTACCTATACACGTAACCATTAAGAGCATTAACAAAAGAGAAAAAGGCATTGGAGTACACTGCAATCCACCGGAAGGTTAAATATGGTGTCATAATGCACATTTTAAGATGAAATTATACCTTAAAATCATAGAACCTGGTTGATTCTCCCCTGGTACTTCCATATGCCATAAGTTTCACATTGTAGACATTAGATATCATACTCAACCACAGCATAAACGAGGTGACTAAGTTGGCCATTTTTAGGAGTGAGTAGAGTTGGAGGTTTGAGGTAGAATAGAAGGGAAGCCCTTTTAAAAGAGTGGACTCTCTTTGTAGATTTATTTTGTTGGAGGAAAGTAGAAAAAGGCTATGCAGGTTCTATTCTATTTTGTCAGCTTTCATGATTCCTCTAGCGTGAATTGGTGATAATAAGGTGTTGGGAAGTGATTATTCAACATGACCACAATGGAAGGGAAGGCTTCAGCATACCCTTTTCTCCTCCTCCTCTGTTTTTATCTATTCTCTTCTTTCCTGTCAACATTTTCTGTTGCAAATCATGTCATTGACTGAGAGAATAGAGGGCACACATGCTTCTAAACATGCTCTACATCAAACCCCACCACAATCAGCCACCTCCCTTTCTGTTCCACTTATTTTTTATAAATTTGAATGTTTTTATTATTATTTTTATTTCAGAGTAACATGTTCTAAGCAAATTGATTCTTAATATTGAAAACCACACGGTAGAACTCAAACTACAAAGCTGCATTCTCCCTTCAGTAATACAACAACAACAACAGGTCATATCTCATTAGGTGAAGTCGGTTACAGATTAATTGATGCTATAGGATTCTATAAAAAACCAAATTTCTAATAAAATCATTTACAACAAGGTCTTTTTAATGGTTTCTCCTAATGTTTTTTATTATGATTATTATTGATATTTATCTATCCCTTTTTATTGAACTATATTATATTTTATCTATATATTTTTTATTGTATCCTTTATTGTATTCTTTTCATATGAGTAAACCACCTTAAGCGAGTTAGTGACATGTTCTCAAATTGTCACTGGTAATGTTGCTGTAAATTGATTATTATTCTAGTTACAAAGCAACCACATTTTTAAGAGTTGAATAAATAAAGCACTGAAAAGACAAAGATTTAGACAACTCAAAACGTTCATTTTCACTTTGTATTTTGAGGGAAAAAGTGAGTAAAAGGTGGCTTACTTTGTTTTGCTTTTATTAGACATCTTCCTCTTCTCAATCATAAGCAAAGTTGATGCACGCCTTCACACCCCTAGACGACCATTGTTGGGATAATTTACAGAACAAACAACGTTACACTTTCTAAATATCTATTTTTTAAATAAAGCATTCTAAAACATCTGTTTGAGTGATTCGCTTAACTGGACGTTTCACTCGGTCATCATGCCTGCAATACATGTGTTTTGCATGGTAATTTTTTTTTTTTGTCTCTCAAGATATATCTTCACTCAAAAAGTAAGAGATTAATCCTTCAAAATACTGCTAGACATTAGAAACGGGAACCATTCCCAATAACATTTTTTCCATATATACTATCTCAAGAATTGAACTCAAAACAAGATCCATAAAAGGTCTGAGTCCTTTTCATTCGGACTAGTTGGTTGCATGGTACCTTTTACAAACAATTAATTTTGAGCAGAAAACATTTCAACACTAATTTTAGGATGGTGTAATTGTTTATAGTAACACAAGTACATGCTTCCGTGAATTTCACGGAGAATTTTAATTTTTCATATTTAATATTTTTTATTTTATATGTTTATCTTATTTTTATTTTATAATTATAATTATATATTTTATGCATATTTACTTATTTTTATTTATCAAATAATTTTTATTGCAAAACAATAATTTTTTAAAGTAATATTAACATATGAAAAATTAAATTACTTATGTATATATATATATATAACTTAATATAATTAACATGATCAAACAATATTTTGAATTTAGAAAATTTCTTTGACATTCGTTTTCTTTTAGATAATAATAAGACGATTTATATTATTATTCTTATTTAAAGTGGACAAAGTATTTACAGTTATCAAATAGACATTCCTTCAAATATGTTATAAACAAATGAATTTTTTTTATACTTCTGCTGTTCTGTTCTGCATAAAGTTTGCATCAAATTAAAATTGAAAATAAAATATTATACACTAAAAGTCTTATTTAAAAATCTGTCCTTATGTTTTTTGCTTTATTTCTTTTCTTAGTTTTTTTTTCCTCTTTTTGCTTTTCTTGTTTTTGCTCTAATTTTATGTATCTTCCTGTTATAATGAATTAATTTGCAATTTGTACATTTATTACAAAAACAATAATGATTCTTGCACACCATATTTTTTACACTATTTTTACACTTGGTTAACGATGAGTAAATTTTTGGTTAATATAGTATATTGTTTGATTAATGAGTTTTGGTATCCAATCACTTACAAGTTAGTAAAACTCATTAACCAAATGATATGTTGTATTAACAAAACATTTACTCATTGTTAACCAAGTATAAAAATAGTGTGAAAAAAATAATGTGTATATATCATTATTCTTAAAAAAAATTTCAAACATTCTTATGCCATTGGGTATTTACAGTATAACTAAGTTTAAATAGTAATATTAAAATATGTTTTATTATTTAAAGCAAAATCTAAATATTTTTTAGTTACTTACTTCATTACGTAATTATTTAGTGTTTACTGTTACTCTTCATTCTTCAACGTAATTGTTTATAATTTGAAGTAAAGTTTATATTAAGTTTTTCAAAAAAAAAAAAGGAAGAAATTTAAAGACAACAGTAGACATCATCTAGCCTCCACCGTAACCCCTCTCTACTATTTCTCCAACTAAAATCTAATTGAATTTGACGGCTATGTTAACTTTAATGAAACTAACCTCATCTCTCTTTCTCTCTCTACACTTCATTTTCATATTCTTTCTCTCAATTCACCTAGGACACTTTCTTCTCAATTTAGCTCTATAAAATTGGTATTCACCAAACAGTAATTAGCACTTTAGTAGTCAACACCAAAACTTCTAGGAGCTTGAACTATTAAAAATGATGACAGAGGTAGAAATTAAGGGAAAGACCAGAGTAAGAGAGAGAAAGAAAGAGAGCTAAATGAAACTATGAAATTTGCATTTAAAATTTAGAAGGTGCTTCAGGCAACAAAAATGAAAAAACAAAAAAGCAAAAAAATGATGCGAGGAGAAATATCAGCAAAGACAGGAGAAAAATAAATTTAGATGAGAATAATTAGAAATGAATTGAAGCCAGGGACTAGCAGTGACACTATAGGCCGTCCATTTATTATAAGATAATAGATTCTTCAAGAAACTAACTTCAAATTCACCCAACTAAACTACAAACCATAAGAAACTGATCATTTTAAATGGACGTAATTAACCGGACCAATGACTCAATAATTGGCTTAACTAGATGTTACTGATTAGGAGTTTTTTTATTACTCCAAATTACTTTTAACCCATGTATTATTTTAACTAGTACTGGTATAGCTAACTTATAATACACATAAACTAATTTACGCACCTTACAATTCAGTCACTTCACATGCTAACTACCAAATCGAATCACCCTGAGCTGAAACTATAATGACCCAGGTGGAGAAGCTGTCAAAAAATGCCATTCTTTGAGAAGCATCCGAAGGACAAAGACTATATATGCTAGCTAGCTTGGCCAATTGCTGGAGCAACCAGATGATTGTGTCTCATGCATGCCATGATATATATAGTAACTTCTAAAACACGCTTCTGGCCAGCGTGTGATGTTGTCAGTGCCCACTGCCTATACCTACCTAGTATATACATTGCTTCTCTCATGAACAGTAGTGGATGGCTTCCCTTCCCATAACTTCATGCACACTTCTCACGTCACAACCTTCTAAGTTGACTCCTTTTCTCATTTCCTATTTTAGCTTAGCTTTTTTCCTTTTCCTTACATTAAGTAACCAAGTATAAAGATTGTATTCAATATGTTGCAAGTTGTTCAAAAACCTGGCCAAACCCACGCGCTTGTATTAAAAGCACTTGTTCCTCCTTTATAATGATCCTTTACAGATCAACTGATCCTAATTTAGTTGTTTATGGAGTGTCAACCTTTATGATTTCCTTTGTTTCTATACTACTCTTATATGAATATATAGAAGGCGAGACCAATGCTTTGCTCCAAAACTGTTGATATATTTGTGCATACTTTCTGAAACTCCTCCTCTGAATGGACAACAGCTGAACTAACATAATATATGTTCATATACTTTTGAGGCACAACGATGCCGTGTGCTTTAAATGATATCTTATTTAATGTTTTTCTATTAATTTATGAAGTTACATCTTGGTCTACGTGCAGGCAATGAAGTTAGAAACTGTGCCTAAATATAGATAATGAAGAAACAGCCAAATAACTTATACAGGGTGTCTATTTTATTGTTGTAGAATTCCAATTTACTGGTTGGAAAGTGTTCTGTTTGCAGAGGCCAAATGCTTCAATTGGGCTTACAAGCACAGAAAAATGAAAGTTTCAACATGGTTTTACCAACAAAAGAAAATGATCAAGATGATAATCAAGATGCTTAAGTGTTCAACATTTGAATGTTTCAAGAAATGTTATTAGACAACTGTTGTATCTATAATTGTACACAACTATATATTTTCATCTGAGTAAGCAGTCTCACTTTCATTGTAATAATGGTGCCGCTTGTATAAATATAATTGTGCGTAGTTATTGACATAAAAACTGCGTAACTAGCATGTAAACTTTGCTCTAGTATGAAACTTCTATGACTAAAAACCCAATCACGAGGTTGAGGATTTGCTTATATTACTAGGATAGGTTACTTTTAGACGTAGGTTAGGATTTCAGTTAGGGTTTGCTAATTCAAGTCAAAGGATTTTTTTTAAAATAAATTAAGTAGGTGAAAAGTGAAAATATATATTTGGATATGGTAAAATTTAGATATATTATAATTTTTTGTTCTCATTTTTCATCTCCTTCAACAATCAAGGAGCAGTTTCAGCAGTAGCTTGTTGCACTCAGACAAAATACTGTAACAAACCATTGTAACAATAAACGAAGAACCAATCTTCATTCAACAATACTTATAGCAAGATAGTCTAAAGTGACCCAAAAGAGACAGAACTTGTCTCCCTCTTTCTCTGGAATTATAATACCAACAGCTTCATAACCATGGGATGCCTGCCTCTTAGGCTGCGAAGACGATGCAAAGCGCAAATTTCAAAAGGAAAAGTTTTGAAGGAGAAGCGTGCAAGGCTATACATAATCCAGCGCTGTTTTGATGGTATCGGAAATGTATCAAGAAACTTGATGTGATTGAATGCAAGTTTAGTTTCAAACTCTGTCCACATATATATTTTACTGGGGTGTTTCACTATATTTGCACTTGATTGTTTCTTTGTTATTCTGTTCAGATGGTACTTTCCAGTCTTGAAAGTACTGTGGTCCAGAATGATGCACAATCATACATCTTCAGTAAAAGCAGTATAATCTCCCTCAACAAAAATACAATGGAAATAACTTAAGATACAATGGAAATAACCACATACGTGTATTAATATTTGAGCAAAAACACTTGACCAAACTACAAGAATCCACCAGCATAGGGAAAGAAATCGTCTAATATAACTAAACTATCAGCATTTGATCATCAATTCTGGCTCAAAGATTGTGATTTGTTATTTTAGGAAGGGAATTACTCTAGTATCAAGTTTTTCTTTCCTTAGTACCGACACCAGCATAGGGAAACAAAGCATCTAATATAAATGTTTGACATCTCTTCCAGAGTGACGGTACTTAGGTAGCTATGCTACACCTTTTTATGAAACATTCACCAGTGAACAAAGAACCGTAAATGTTATCATATGTTGGAACTGGAACAGTTGACCAGCCATTATTAAGCAGTGAAAACAGGTTATAATTTCAATGTCTAAAATTTAATCACTGCTCTTCTCTAGATTCTATTCTATCTTCAATGTTTAAAGCTCTGAGTATTTCAATTGCCTCACTGATTGAGATTTTTCAAGAAAAGCATTATTCGCTAAGACATGCTTAAATTTGACATCAACTTCCAATCATAATATGTTATCTTCACAAATGAAGCAGAAAAGCTCATCCTCAATCAATTCTATGGCAATTACAGACCATCAAGTTAAAGATAACCAATTATGCAAATTAATTAATTGTCCAGCTTAGATTGAACAATGATGTTTTATTCAATACAAAACAGCTGTGTGTGTCAGGAGGTGCCAACAGAAGAGAGGTCATCGGCACCATAAACTTCAACCAAATTCATCGAAAATCAACCAAAATAAAAAGGTGAAAATGAAGATTTCAAGCCAGGAAAAAAATGATTATACCTTTTAGCTTAATTTAGTTGACAAGGTCAAGAGAAAAGTACATGTTGTTTTCTTCCTCTAATGCAACTGTTCTAATAGAACAGGCATCAACCCGGTAAGAGAGAAGACATCTGTAACAGAACATGCATAAAAAGACTCGCAATTTCTTTTATGGCAGCAACAGTTGGAAATGATATCAGAAGCTGCATAATTTACTTGAGGCAGCAGACAATGAGAACAAATACAAAATAATAGCCATGAAAAGAAAAACCAGTTCAATAGAGCAGCTTCTAGTAGGTTACAAGAGGATATAAGTAAAAGCCAGTAGCCCCCAAGCTCAATATTGCCTAAAGCAGAGTTGTAAAGAGGGAGAGGATGGTACACAACCATTGGGAATTTGGATAGACACGTGAGAGAAAAAATTCGAAAAAGCTAAAATCATGATGAATTCAAATCAAATGAACATGATTAAACAGAATCAACAGCAATCTTCCTCCTCCCACATGGTAAAATGGTACATGAAACGATTTAAATGATCTCATGTCACTAATTCCAAATCCAGCTGATATATAAACCAATGACCCTTTGAAAATCAAAATAACTAACTATATACAAAATTCAGTTGATATGACATAATTCCATTGAAAACGAAAGGTAAGTAACTAAAGTGGATCCATAAATTGCCCAAAACAAAACAAAATGAATTATTTTTCATGACATATTGAACACATCCAATAACAGAAACAGCGAAAAGCCAACCCAGAAGCCAAATTACAAGAAGCGACAAACCCCAGAGAAGATCAGAAAGGTGAGATCAAGGAGGAGGAAGGTTAGAGGAATGAGTGGTGGGTTTAGGTTGGGGTTGTGAGGGGACATGAGAGATGGAGATGGGGTTGGTGAGGATGAGAGGGCGGTCGTGGGCCTCATCGTCATCGTCGTTGTCGGTGGTGCTGAGGTTGATGCAAGAGCAACGCTCCAAGGAAGCAAAGAAAGCAGAGGCCATGTTGGTGCCGACCCAGTTGGCCACTCGGTCCAGTTTGTCGCAGGATATGAAGCTGCAGTTGTTGTCCATTTTCAGATTGCTCTTGATGGTTATGGCTTCCAATGTCCACAAAAGATGAGGACTTTGTTTGTGAATTGTGATTGTGGGGAAAACAAGATGCGCAAGGAAGGAAGGAAGGAAGGAAGGAATAATATGCCAAAATTGAGTGTTGCCTTTTTATTCTTGTTTGTTTCTGCTTCTGCACCTGCAATCATCCTATTTTTTGGTGCATGTATGTATCTTTTCGTCTCCAAGAAAAAAAAAAAAAACACTAATTTCATCGGGGCAGTAAAATAAAACGATGACTGTTCTCAATTATGTTTTTTTTTATATATATATATTGTTTTTTTTCGTAATTTATATATATTATTTTAATAATTGAAGTTGAAATAAAATATTTAAAATAATTGAGCTCTTTATTTTAATGTTTTTGCTTAAATTGAGAAACACATAATAAAAAATTGGATAACTTTTTAGTTAAATATTTATTTTATTATAATTTAAAAATATCATATTATTTTTATTCTTTTACTTATTTTTAAAATTTTATGATTTATTTTTTTTATAAAATTTTAAAAATAAAAATAAAGTAACATTTTTATAATTGTAATAAAAATATATTTAATTAAAAATTAAAAAAAACCAAACATACTCTTTTTTACCTGATTAGATTTGAGTCATTATAATAATAATAAAAGCTATGTAGTTTTTAGTTTTTTTTTTGTGAGACTTTTCGTTCTTAAATATAAGGATATGTTATAATTTTAGTCTTGTTATCATTCTTTTTTGTATTTAGAAGGGTAAGATACAATTTCATTTATACCATCATTTTGTTTTAATTTTATCTTCAATGTGTTATATGAAACGAAAAATGATAGATAGTTATAAATTTTTTGTCACGACCCAAACTAGAGGGTCTTGATCGGCGCATAGGAAAGATTAGCCAACCTAACAAGCCTAACAGACTAAAGATCATAATAAGACAATATGCTAAATCTATTAAAATTTTAGCAAAGTAACCTCTAAAAGTTAGACATCCTAATTTAATAATTCACAACCTATTCACTTACAAGCATCACTAAACATAATCTCACTAACAGTATATCATAAGACCAGACAAAGATACAGTGGAAGCTAGATCCTGTCTGTGAATAATGAAGCATATATAAGATAATTGTATATCCAAAAGATACAAGAAAAACAAAATACAAGAAACACAAAGGACATGCCCACACGAACAAAATGTTGGGCTCACCAAAAAGAACCACTTCTAGCTAACTGAAGAACCTGAATTTAATTCAGTATTTGTATTTATAATACATATAAGATAAAGGAATAAGTCATAAGATCCAGTGAGAGATATCATAATCTATAATGAAATTGGGACAAGTGTAAGCACAAGATTTTCACTAAAACTACATCCACACATCAAAACATATGTGTTAGTTCAAATAATTATAACAAAAATTAATAAGTAAGTAAATCATGAAATGCCAAATCCAATATATCAATAGTTAAATGTCAAACATCCAATTGTCAAATATCGTATGGGAGGTTTCTAATCCAGAATTAAACAGAAATCTCACCGATGAATACATAGTTAGAAATGTTCGACAAACGCCCACCAACAGGGCACAGGGGTCAAATCCACCTGTCAAAGTCAAATAGATCCAATCGTGTGGGCCAACACGTCGGACTAGCAACACCCTTACTAGCTGAGGTTCGGACCAAAGTGCACCAAGGCTAACGTCTACTGTCGTTAGCTACAGTATTCTATCAAAGTTTCCTCCCAACAAAATATAGTTGTATAAATCTAAATATACATATATTCATAATCATGAAAAAGTGCTTGTCCCAAGCTTTTTTATAATTTAACCACGAAGAAAAATAAATGACTTTGTGAAAATCCTTCAATAAAGAACATTTAAAAAAAATATACAAAAACATGATATAAATCATGTCATCAACTCACTCAAAGGACGAAACTTCACGAGTCCAAAAGCTATGTTGTCACAGACCAACTGGATAATCCTCCAAAGAATCTAGGATCACAACAACATAACCAAGATAACAATCAACATTTAAAACTAAGAATTTATTCACTTGTGGGATAAGGAGTTCTTGAAGAATCTAGAAAACATTCAAGTTAGTTTATAAATATGATATTTGTTTGACAGAAATTTTGTACTGATTCAGAGGCTAATAAATTACAAATAATATATGGAATTGAAGTCCTATGTGTCTAGTTTCTAACACAATTGGAATCACCTCAATACGATCTCCTAATCAAGAATTATTATCAAATTACTACACATTGTCTAGTTTATACAGGAATATAATTTTTATCTCATCTAAGCATTTTATCAAACACTTAACGAGCAATCATTTCTTTCCAAAGTTAGCACGGAAATTCTATCTTCTAACACCATTCCTATCAGTATCACTTCTCCATAACAACATTAAAACTCATCCAATTCATTCTATATACTATCAATTTCTAAGAACTCTAAAATTTCCAAATCAAACCCTATGTTCAATACCCATTATGTATCTTATAATCCAATCTGTCATTCACCATAATCCAACCATTAACAACATATTTGAACTAAGAGATTATCTAAATGAGTCATAAGGATGGAAGGATGAAGGGGATGACTTAGTTGCTCTACCAAACATTGCAACCCAACCCTTGGAAGATAAGAGAAATAAATTCCAGCAGCTTGAAACGATCAAGAATGGTGAAATATGGTGGATGGAAGAAGAAGAGAAGGAGGAAGATGATTGAGTAGAGAAGAAATGAGAGAAGACAGAGAAGGAAAGAGAGCAGAGACGAAGAGAAATGTGCTCTCTGCCATTGCTCGAACGGAAATATCAGGGGGTGAGGAGAGGACATGTTTGGTAGTGAGGACAGGGGTGTTTGGAAGTGGGAATAAAGTATACTATCTTATTTTGGTGCAATCTTATTTAATTTAAATTTTAATGTCCTTTTTAATGTCCTCTTTAATTTTACTCTCCATTAACTTAAAAACATAAATGTAAATAAGGGAATACCCTCCATTTGGATTCAATAAAAATATTAAGAAAATTAAAATCCTTATAAATAAAAAGTCAAATTTTAAGTTTTAGTTCAAATTCCTGAAATCCGAAACTTTCAAAGATGTTTCCTTTCAAAACGAGTGGGTCAAAGGTTTCTAAAAATTTATTAAAAATCATTTTGTAGCTCTTTGATATCTAATTATCAATTACCGTCAAATTTGATTTCAAGAAAATACATATTTACTATAGCCCTCCATATAGGTGTCACTTTCTAAACTTAGTCAAATTTTAGGACTCGTATTAATAGGTAATCATCTAATACACACAAAATGACTCTAAATAACTTTTATAAGGTAAGTTTAATTCTAAGAATCCCACTAATGAAGTAAAGTGACTCAAAAGGTTAATCATTTAAACTCAAATTCATAAGAAAAAAACTATACATAATACGATTATCATATATAAAAATTTCGAGTCATCACATTTTTAATCTGAATTTTTTACAAAATAAGTTGACGTGCTTATTAATTATTAAATAAATAAGTGATCTTTAGATTCTTTACTCTTTGATTTTATCCAACAATAATCTTTAAATTTAATTGAATTTTGTCAAAATTATAAATAACTTAACACTGGTCATATGAAAATTTGAGGTAAAAAAAGGAGACTGGCAGTTAGGAAAATTCCCAACACCAAGGCTAAGACACTCTCACAAGTCACAAATATGCGAGACGAGTTGCAGCCAAATCTTGAAGCTTTGATGGTTAGAAAAAATGTAGACCATGAGAATTCTGCAGCTATAGAAGAACTCCAATAATTAGGAGTTTTACTTTTTTTTTAATTTAATAGATCACTGATCATATTAAAAATATTATATAAATTATAATATAATAAATACAAATACCTCTCAAATGATTTAATAGGAAAAATAATAAAGTTCTTGGCAGCTTATTAAACTCTCCATACAAATCGAACGATTATTTTGAGATCTAATAATTAATAATGATGACATGAAAGATTGAGTTTATTAACTTTTGCAAACTCACCAAAATTTTCATCACTAATATATTCTAAGTAGCTTAGGTCACAAATTACTTAAAAAGCAAACTTAACTCCATTACAATTTACCGTTAAAAAAAAATGATAATTCCGCAATTCCTCATAGCTCCCTTCGACTTTTAGTTATAAGTATTCACCATATTCTACTACTATATTAACATAAACAAAATCAATTTTGTAAAGTATATATCCTATCTTCTATCTATTGCAACTCATGATTTTTTTAACTATTTTCCCCCTTTGTTGTTTAATATTACGAATTCTACATATACTATAATTTTTCTTATTTTTCTATTTCATTAAATCCTTAAACAAATTGCTTAAATTTTATTGGCCAGCAAATTGAATAGCTTTTATTAATCCAAAACTATTAAAATAAGAAATTCCTACACAGGCCAAAAACAAAAACAAAAAGAAAAGAAAATGAAGAAGAAGAAGGTGGTGTGACACCCAACTAGCCCTCCCATGTTTTTATGGAAATTGTTATGATGCCTTTATATAAATATGACATGTAGATTAAATTATTAAACATTTATTGATTTATAATAAATATTTAAAAAATTATTAATAATTTAATTTTAATTTATTATTAGTATAAAAATTTTTTATATTGTTATTTAATCATATGTTAACACATCATTAAATGAATTTAATTATTATAACAACTACTTAAAATTTTTAATTCTTTTAATAATATCTCAATATATAATTAAGTGATAATATAAAATTTTTTAATACTAAAATTAAATCAAAATTAAATTTATTTATTAAATATAATCAATAATTAATAAATATTTAAAAACTCAACTTAATCATTCATATAATTAAAAAAAAAATGGATATCCGTTCCACTAATGGGATCTGTCAAAAAAAAAAAAAAGTTCCTCTTAATCATTCATATAATTAAAAAAAAAATTGGATATCCGTTCCACGCATGGGATCTGTCAAAAAAAAAAAAGTTCCACGTATGGGAAAAGATATTTAAAAACTCATCCTAATTATTCATATAATTAAAAAAAAGGACGGGTACTACCCAGTTCCACCTATGGGAAAAGAAAACTTCCTCTGTAACCAAGTGCCATAAGTTAACAAAGGATAAGAAGAAACTGCAGAGGTAGTGAGGCTTCTCCGTAACTCCAACCCTTGCATACCCAAACAAAGCATCACTCTGCAATAATTAATGGATTTTGTGTCTCTTTTCTTCCCCTTTTTCTTTGTAAAGCTTGTCCTCAAATTAAAGTACCCAAATTTCATGATCATAAGGCGTCTCTTCCAAGCAACCTTCCAAAACCACCATCCCTAATCGACTCCTCATCTAACTCTCAATTTTCCTTTCACTTTATCTAACTTTCAACAATTCCAAACTCAATTCAGCTCCTTCTTCACTTTATCTAAGTTACACCCATTGACACGCATAATAGCAGCTCACATCTCTGGTGTAAATATATACGCATTAGGATATCATACCAAAGCTGAGCAATCTCATCCTCTGATTCTTTTTCATACGTATTGGGTTTTTCATTGTGATGAATTTTATGGGAGGTTTGAATATTGGCATTCAAATTAGAGAAGAAAGTTTCCATTTTTAATTCCCCCCCCCCCCCACCCAATTTACAGAACCCAAACCCAAGAAATTGAATCGTGGGCATTTCAATTAGAGAAGAAAGTTTCTATCTTTTTCCCAAAACCCAGAAATTGAATTGTGGGTATTCAATCTGCGGCCATGCCGGGGTTTGTTGCCGTGAAAACCCCGCCTTAAACGCTGTCGTTCGGTGTTTTCCTCACCGAACGCCGTGGGCAGCCGCAGAATGAGCACTCCAATGGCGGCGAACACCGAACCTTGAAGAAAACGCCGGAAAAGCTGATTATGGAGGAGTCCTCCCTCGACAACCCGGATCTGGGTCCGTTTCTTCTGAAGCTGGCCCGAGATACCATAGCTTCGTGTGAGAACCCGAACAAGGCCTTGGATTATGCTATCCGGGGCCTTCAAGTCGTTCGAGCGGTGTTCGGGTTCGGGTCTGGAGCTTGCCATTTGTTTGCATGTTGTTGCGGCGATCTACAGCAGTTTGGGGCGGTTCGGCGAGGCTATTGACGCTTTGGAGCGGTCCATTGTGTTGCTGGATACTGGTAACGGGTCGGATCATGCCCTGGCGAAGTTCTCCGGGTACATGCAGATTGGGGATACGTATTCGATAATTGGCCAGCGGGATAGATCCATTTTATGTTATGAGTCGGGTTTGAAGATCCAAATGGAGGCTCCGGGAAAGTCCGATCCGAGAGTTGCAGAGACTTGCAGGTAAAATGGTTATCCATCCTGCCTGATGTTACTATGACCCTACATGTTACTGTACTGTTTTGGATATATTTCTTTTCTTTTCAAATTTGTTAGTAATGTCTCTTTTTTTTATATATATTTTGGTTTGTTGCCCCACATCACATGTTTATTTTTTAACAATATTATTTCCACAAACTTACGCTCATACGTTTATCACCTACTCTCATGAAAATTATTGGATAATACTATAATTCTACTGTTGTAACTTTTTTTTGAAGGTTCACATATTTCACAGAAGTTTATGCTAATACCTCTTTCTTTTTAATTAATTAATAATTTTTAGTGGAGTTGGCTGTTGCATTTAGATTTGGGTTCATGAGATGAGACTGTAAATATAAAACTAATTATGGTAGCTTCCCTTGTTTAAATTATTATTTTTTACTTAGGAAACTGCCTAATTTGATCTAGAGTCATAAGGATTAGAAAAAAGCAAAACTTGTAATCCAAAAAAAAAGGTAAAACTTCACTATAAATGTTGCCTTAGTCAGTTGTGAAGTTATGGCAAAAAAACAAAAAAACAAAACAAAATAAGTGGGCGGTTTGTTTGTTTTGACCTATTAAAAGATTAAAAGATTGCATAGGGATAACTTATTATAGCCTTTATCCAATGTCGGCACATCCACAATGGCACATGCACTACCGCAATTTTGTATAATTTATTAATTTATCATTTCAGTCACTGCTGTGCTGGACATAGTTTTGATGATCATGGGGCTGTGGGCCATGCAAAGGCCTTCGAATCTCTCTCCGACCATTTTTCTCTCAATATATAACTAAACGCTCCTATTTTTGGCTAATGATAACGAAACTTCCTTCCTTTTGTAGAAGTAGAAGCAGCAGAAAAATGCTGCATCTTTAAACAGGTGCTCATTAAATAAAATGCCATCATTTGAGGAACTGGTTTATTGATGTGAATGAATAGCTTTAAATCATAAGAGAAAGTATAACCTAGGAGAATGTTTGAATGCACATTGTTTAATCTTCTTTACTTAGTCCATTGGAATGAAAAATAATTTGAACAGCTTTTATCGATAAAAAAATTGAACATCTTAACTGAGAATATTGATTTCAATTAAGAGAGTGAGCTTTACTGTAAAGAACTTGATTTTTGTTATAATTTTACTTAGAATTCAATTGATGGCGCCTTCAATTGGTCCACTCGTGAGAGTTTTTCTATGGGTGCAAAAATACAGTATCTTTTTTAAGGTGAAACCTTTGGACATAGTATCTTTTTTTTTCCTGTCTTGTGACGGACAGGAAATTTGACAGTACATATCTATTTAGTTTATTATTTATTTCTTTATATTTATGTTGATGTTGTTGATATTATGTTTGGTTAGAAGGACATTCGTGTGATAAGGTGCTGAAAATTTCTCGAAATAATTGCTTTTCTTTGAAGGACAGATACTTAGCTGAAGCCCATGTTCAAGCAATGCAATTTGATGAGGCAGAGAACTTCTGCAAGAAAACCCTTGAAATTCACAGGGAGCATTGCTCACTTGCTTCCCTTCAAGAAGCAGCTGATCGGCATCTTATGGCCCTTATATGTGAGGCAAAGGGAGACTATGAATCAGCACTTGAGCATCTTGTCCTAGCTAGCATGTCAATGATTGCTAATGGGCAAGATGATGAGGTTGCAGCTATTGATGTTAGCATTGGCGATATTTACTTGTCACTCTGTCATTTTGATGAGGCTGTTTTTGCATACCAGAAAGCACTAACAGTGTTCAAATCCACTAGGGGTGAAAATCACAGTTCTGTGGCATTAGTGTACATTCGCCTTGCTGACCTTTACTACAAGACAGGAAAATTACGAGAGTCAAAATCATATTGTGAAAATGCCTTAAGAATATACACTAAACCTGTGCCTGGAACCACCCATGGAGAGATTGCAAGTGGGTTGACTGAAATCTCTGCAATCTATGAAGCTCTAAATGAGCCTGAGGAGGCACTGAAGCTCTTGCAGAAGGCAATGAAATTATTGGAGGATACTCCTGGACAGTATAGGACAATAGTAGGAATAGAAGCACAAATGGGAGTGATGTTCTGGAAGTTTATGGATGCTCGGAAATCTTTTGAGAATGCTATCACAAAGCTGAGAGCCAGCGGGGAGAGGAAAACAGCCTTTTTTGGAGTTGTATTGAACCAGATGGGCCTAGCATGTGTGCAACTGTACAAAATAGGGGAGGCTGCCACACATTTTGAAGAAGCAAGAGAGATATTGAAGCAGGAGTGTGGAACACTCTCGGAGTGTATAGCAATCTTGCGGCAACTTATGATGCCTCGGGGAGGTAAGCATTTTTTTATATTTGTTTGCTCATGTAAAGTCACTCCCCCTCCCCTGGGCTTCTCTCTCTTTATGCCATTATGTGTCCCAAGCTTACTGTGACTTTTTTAGGTTTTTCCTCAGTCACCTCTCTTTTATGACATTAAGGCTTTCACTTTCTTTAAACCCCTTGTTTTAACATAGATTTTGACAGAGATATAATGCTACTAAGGCGCCCTAAAAATGCCGAAACCTCCTGAGTGCACTTGGTGAAGGATGCCGCCTTGTGCCCTCTAACAAAAGCCACGCTTTCTCCAGGGAACTATGCTTTCAGTGGTTTGGTAGGCTTCTATGTGAGGAACAACTCCATCAAGGCTTCAGCACCTTGGTAAGGAGTCTCCATTGGGGATCCGGTATAAGTAGCCTTAGACTTTCTATCCTTGGGCTTCCTTTGTCTTAAAGTTGAAAAAGTAGCACCTTCCTCCCCACCCAAAATCCTTTTGACATACCACTATCAGCGTTACCAGGACAGTACCAAAGCACCCCAGCACTTGAGCACACGCCTATGACCTGACCATGCATTAAACGCAATGCCAAAATTGTTGACTACATAGGACAACGTGCAAAGAGTACCTTAGAAGCTTTCCCTCCAAAATCCCCTATAAATACTCATTGAAACCCATTTTCCAGGACAGAGCAGTCAGAACAGAGAACACCTCCACCGAAACACTTCATTTCACCATTTTCTCCCTCTGATTCGCCAAAAGGTTCACACCCCTCTCTCAACCACTACTTTCTAATATTGAACTTAAGCCTCTGTCCCCTTCACCTTCAGTAGGCATTCAAAACATCCTTTGGAAGGTTGCTACTTACTACTTGACTCAGGAAGCCTATGGGTTCATGGTCTAAGCTTCTTCTTAAAGCAATCCTACCCAAGAGTTCTCTTTGGGTGCCTCACCTGTTCTCTCTGCCGCCCTCTAGAGGCTAGATAGATCCTCACTGTGATACATCTCCTTGCGCTTACGAACCCACACTCAACCTCAAACCCGCAGAAAACACATCCCAAAACACCCCTATAGGTGGTTATCGCTCATCTTGTTGCACCATTGGAAGTTTGTCATTATCCCTCATTGTGCTGGAGACATGTCTTTCATGGCGTGTCAGGAGAACTGAGCAATTCCTCTTCCAGTAGTTCGACTCCTAAAGAGCCTTTTTATATTTGTGTCTCTGCAGAGAGGAACCAGTATAGGATTTTTGTGATCAATGAAATATTGAATTTCTGGGCATATAAGATATAATGATGTTATATGTTGATTGCTTCTTGGTGGATGAAAATATTTTATTTTATTTTTTTGGTTTTTGTTTTCTTGTTGTGTACAGAGTTGAAGATGCCATTGAGATATTGGAGTACATACTCAAGATGAGAGAAGAAAAACTTGGAACTGCAAATCCAGATGTTGATGATGAAAAGAAAAGACTATTTTTGAGCTTTTAAAAGAAGCAGGAAGAGTTCGAAATAGAAAGGGAAAATCACTTGAAAATCTTATAAACTCCAACTCCTTAAAGATGAAGAAGGAAGGAAAAAAGAGATGAGATGCATTTGGTTTGAGAACTTAAAGAGGTCTTGTCTGTTATCTTGTTATTTCCTCCCTTATTTATTTCATCCATCAAAGAAAAGAAAAATCCTCCCTGACTCGGTCACTTACTTTGGTATTTAGGAGAATTTGTAAAGGTTTTAGATGGAAGGAGCTTCCCTGTTCCTATATATTTTCTGTTCTCACTTGTTTTTATTTCCCTTTTCCCCCTCTTGCTGATTCTCCTATTTTTCATATGTTTTTTACTCGGTGATACCGTTAACATCAGATCCTGACTCAATAACCCTTTTCATATGTTTTACACCATTTGCCCCGAAGCAATGAAGCAAACAGTCTAACATTGAATGGTGTATCAAGAAACAATGAAAATAAGACCATGACGTGAATAAGAAAGAAGAACAGACCATGAAAATTCGACCTGAGAAGTAATAAATAACATAACCCAATTGCTAAAGAATAAAGGGGAGGACTAGATTGATGTTTGTGGAAAGTAGAGATGCAATTCTGGGTGTTCCTGCAATGCATAGTTGTAATACGCTTCTTAGTTTTCCAATCAAGGTCTAGTGAGAAGACAAGGTTGATTGTCAAACAAAGACCCTTTCACTGTACTATACAAAGTATAGAGTGAGACGTAGAGAAACCATTTCAGTGTTCTAGAAGCCAAGGAGAGTCCATAACTTATTATCATCAGCACCCCATATTATAGAAAAAATGAAAAGAAACAGCATTAAAAAGTTTCCTAAGCTTAGTGTCTACTCCTACATCTTGTATAACATCCATTTTTAGTCCCATGCTAAATCATAATATCCCCTTGCAGATTTCTCACTATTAATATTTTTAAGCTTTAAATTATTTTAAATATGTAATTTTGAGTATTTTTTTTAATTGTACAATTTTAGTTTTAATAATTTTTTAAAATATTATTCAATCTCAGTCTAAAGTGTAAACATTAATTAATAATTTAAAATTGAATTGTTGATCCTCTGAGAGCGACTTGGATAGATGAAACAATCAAAGTGTGGTTCAAGCATGAATGTGAATCCCATGATGGCATGATGGATGGATGAGCTTCCACTCCGTCTCCACAGACCCGAAATCGTGAGCCCCGCCCCCACCGTCTCCCAATGCATCCACCATCGATTAGCTACCTGACTTTTCCGGCTATACATGCACGTCTTCACTCTTACTCATTACCCACTTTCCTTCTCCTCTCTCCCCCCAACAAACTCGTATCGGTCCCCTCAGACCCCCACTTTTGGGGACCTTGCGTCTAAAGGTACTTCAAACTTTGAAAAGTTTTTATGCTTAGTTTGGAAGACCTCACAGAACCTGAAATAACTTTTTAAGTATGATTTGGGGTTTCCATTTTATGCTTAGTCCCCTGAAAATCACTTCTGTTCTGTCACTTAGGAATTAGGACAATATAGAAGTTTGTATGAGACACTTGGAGTAATTTGATATAAATTAGACTGTAACAGTTGAATATTTTTATTTATAAGTAAGAAAGATATTTTATACCGGTGTTGGTGTCAATATATCTTTAATTCTGTTTCATGTGTTGATGCTTTTTTGTTTCATTATTTAAATATTTAGGTTTGAAATTGATATAAGGAAACATGTATCACAGAGAGGAGATGAATGAAAATGTAAATCAGAGCCTTAAGAAGTGAAGTAAAGAACATTTTTCTTCTATTTTCAATTCCCTCTTCTTAATCCTTCTGACATAACAAGCAGAGAGCTATATAGACATTTAGGTTCTGAGCAGTTTGAATGTTAAACTTCTTCTAAGGGGGCTGGAAGGATAATGGTTCACGAGTTTCAACATTGAGTATATGTTAGTTCATGTATTTCTAACTATTGTATTTCACTCGGTTCTGAAAATTAAGGCAAGTTGGGTTCTAATTTCTAGAACTAATTTTTGTGCTTAGGCAAAAAATAATAATAAGAAAACATGCATATTCTCACAGGCAGCTATACTGGGTGAGTTTCGAGGACTGATCCAAGAACATTTTTCAGAAAGTGAAGATTTCAGTGAATATTAAAACGTTTCCTTTTGTTTAAGTTTCAGTTCAGACTTCAGAGCTAAATCAACTACTTACAATTTACATGCTTTTTAAAGTCTTTCATATTCTCTGGAATAAAAGCCTGTGAAACAGGCCCTCAAGGTATTGTATAATCTATCCTTCTTTTTAAGAACTTTCAATAGAATTGGATAATATCTATTTTGGAGGGGTTTCTTTGTTGGATATGCCAAGAGATTGGCAAACTTTGATTACTTGATGTGCTTTTCCTGTATGTTCTGGTTTTGTATTTTTTGATTTCTCTTAGGGGAATATCTTATCCTCTGCTCTTGCACTTCTTTCTTTCTCTTTTCTAATATATTTCTTGTTTTCAGGAGAAAAAAAAAGTTAGAAAAATTTACAATAGGATGGGCCATCTCTTTGATTAGCTCTATATATTAAAAACACAATCTTGTCACTCATATTCAGGTTTATTTGTTGGAGCCAGAATGCAGTGCTTGTACAACATACGAAAGTGGAGACCATCAGATGGACAGGATCAGGGGATGGAATAGTTTCTGGTGGAATGGAGGTGGTTTTCTGGAAAAAGAGTAACAGGTGTTGGGAAATGGCTTGGAAGTTTAAAGCAGATAAACCCCAAACTCTTGTTTGTGCAACCTGGTCTATTGTGGGCCCTTCAGCAACTGCAGCACATCCTAGTAAAGAACATATAGAAGGTTCATTAATTAATGAGGTAAGTAAATGTGTTAATATGTCAAAGCAATGGACTACCTGAATATTCAAATGCCAAACTATGTCATCCTCTACCTGTCATAATGATTCAATGGAGACCATCGAGAGGAAGGTTATCAAATAGATATGGGAGGCATTCAGTAAGGCATGTATTACTGACATGTTGCTTAGATGGAACTGCAAGGTTATGGAGTGAGATTGATAATGAAAAGGCCAGCAGGATTGGGAAGGACATCAATGATCAGAAGAACATGGGGCGCTCTTTTTGTGTTGTTGCTGTTATTGAGATTAATCAGGCCATAAATGGAACTCTTGGTTCAGATTTATTTGTGACATGGGGGACAAAAATCGGGGGAATATTTAAAACTGGTGAAGGAGCCATACAAGTTTTCTCCAATGAAGGGTTTGAGCATGATGTTGGAAAATGTGATTGGTTAGTTGGGTTTGGTCTTGGAATGTTGCTTAGCTTTTGGGCTGTCACCTATCTTGATGACGTTTCCCCACTGAGATTCCCCCGAGTTACGTTATGGAGAAGACATGAACTCCAGGGCCACGAAATAGAAAACATTTATAAATTTGACTCATTTGATTTTGAAAACGCATTACTTCTGCATAAAGTCATTTTATTGAGAAACTGCTTGTCTGTAATAGAACTGGATCAATAATTACAAGAAAATATACAGAAACAGTGATCTTTATTCCTCCTTTCTGTATCTGATATCAATATGATAATCAGAACAGATGGGTATTAGCCTACAAGAATGACAAGATTACAATAATTCCCTTAGGACATTTGAGAGGTCCCAAGTTTCTACGTTTCCTTACTTCCTAAAATAATCAAATGCCCTTTCAATTGGTTTAACCAACTATTTATAATGTTCTACTCTAGTCTGACTAAGTCAAACCTTAATGGGTTTATTCCCTCTAACATACACCTTGTTTATTAAAGGGTACCTAACAATACTCCCCCCCCCCCCCAAAAAAAAAAGATTCACCTTGTCCTCAAGGTGAAGGTTCGGGTCAGGGTCAGGGTCCTAGGACAGTAGAAGGAAACTTCCACTTGGGTCCCATTGCTTGAAGCATAAGAATTGCCTCCAAGGTCCCATTGGCCTTCTCTGATTCCCCTGCCTTCTCCAATTCTCCATATTCCAGCAGCTCCACCGAGCTTTGCTGTTGTCGTGTATGGTTCAAGAGTTGGTATGACCATGAGATATTGCATTGTGGGAACAGAAGTCTTCTTTTCTTGCTGGTGAAGAAGAGACCTTATTGGACGACCAGTATCCTGTAATTCTTGATCACTAAAAGTATCCACAGCTATATGTTTGTTTAACAATGCATTCTTAGCCACTAATATATCTCGACACCCTTGAACAACAACTTCATCCGTTTTTGGCAATTCCTTCATCAAATGCCGCTTTATATGAACATGCATCATTGAAGGTTTCTCCTTGAAGAGTCTTAGCATTGTAGGAGCAGGTGAACTCTTAGGGATAGCCATTGTTACATCATAGATGGCAGGAACAAATGAGTGCATATGACTTATTGTCGAAACAAACCACTTAGTTCTAGGAATCAAAACATCTCTAGGAATAGGCAATCCAGTGGAGGTTGCATATTCCCGAGCAGCTAATAGTTTGGCCCGTGGAGAGCGAGTTCCTTCTTCAAGGAGAACCAATCAAAAGGGAAGAGGGAATTCACTCAGTTGGATGCTTAACTTTAATATGCTTTCATCCTTGGCCCAACTTCTCTCCAAAAGAGGATACTCAGAAAACCACATTGACAAGCCAATTACCTGCAGAAACTTTGATGATTTCTTCATCATAGCTAGAGTGTTGCCAAGGTAACCTAAATGCTGAGCTAAAACCCATCCAACAAACCAATCAATTTCACTTTTGTCGTTGCATATGACAAGCGCAAGCTCTTCACTCATCAAGGTTTCACAATCTGTGAATACTTGGACCAGGCGAAGAAATAACCAACCAAGTTGCTTTTGCTCTTGTACTTTGTTGTCGTTACGGCAATTTGGAGTCTTTCTCAGCAACACCCGCTTCACGTTTGGTTCACCATTGGAGTGCAGTAGGTTTAATTCATCAGATCCTTCTTCATTGTTTATGTTGGGCCATGGCCCGAAATCCACTGTTGTGGTAAGTGCTTAGGTGACCATTAGGTGCTTTCTTCCCTTATGGTCTGAACCCATACCTCTTTCATTAATGAGTTGGGCTAGGCCCATTTGTTCTAGGAGATGGACCAGGTCTGCCCAAGTAGCATCAACCTTCAACCTCTTCCTATGAATGCTATCCTCCATCGTCAGCCACCTTGGATCTTATGTCATCCCAGACGGCTTGCCACCCACCTCCACCATTTTTGTTTGGGGAGGTTTTGACAGTAACTTGACGGCGTCTTGTTGCACATGCCACACCATGTGTAGCCTTGAATCCGGCAGTTCTGGTGGTGGTGGAAACTTTTCTAGAATTCTTACGGCCCAAAATTCCATGGCCTTCGCAAGGCCCTTCCTTATCTGTTTCCCCTTCGCGCTACCCATAGGGAGGGTTTTCCTATCCATCTTAACCTCTGGTGGTGGTGGAAACTTTTCTAGAATTCTTGCGGCCCAAAATTCCATGGCCTTCGCAAGGCCCTTCCTCATCTGTTTCCCCTTCGCGTTATCCATAGGGAGGGTTTTCCTATCCATCTTAACCTCCTCTTCGTTACCCAGGGGTTAGTCTTCGTAACCCAGCTTCTCCTCTCCGTTGTCCCTATGTTCCTCTCTCTCCATTGTACGACCAAGGGCATGCTCTTCCTCCCCCGTAGTGAACTCTATTTGGAGCTCCTCTTCATTCTCAATTTTGATTTCCTCCAACTTGTGGGATGATTTCATTTCTAATTCTGCAGCAGTATCAAAAACAAGGTTGGTGGTCCCTTTGCCCTTTGATGCTAACGGTTCTAGCTCCACATCTTGTATGAAGACCTGCTGATCCAGATCATACTCGGGCTGGAATCGTTTAATCACTGCCTTCATGAAGGTGACCCAGGTTGCCTTGGGATTTTGCCAATTCCACCAGTGCCACCAATGGAGGGCGCGACCTCTTAAAGCCCTCACCATTGCCACCAGATCCTTCGCATCAAAATGCTACACGACGCTAATCAACCAACTATAAGCATCCTCTCCTTCGAATACCGGAACCTCCATGTGACTCTTCCTCCCTCTCAGCTCCTTCTCCATTGCTTTCTGTCCAGCATTCATCTTGAACCCAGTATCCACAGCTCCTAGATCGGGAGCTCTGATACCAGTTAATAGAACTGGATCAAGAATTACAAGAAAATATACAGAAACAGTGATCTTTATTCCTCCTTTCTGTATCTGATATCAATATGATAATCAGAACAGATGGGTATTAGCATACAAGATTATAATAATTCCCTTAGGACATTCGAGAGGTCCCAAGTTTCTCCGTTTCCTTACTTCCCAAAATAATCGAATGCCCTTTCAATTGGTTCAACCAACTATTTAATGTTCTACTCTAGTCTGACTAAGTCAAACCTTAATGGGTTTATTCCCCTTAATATACACCTTGTTTATTAAAGGGTACCTAACAGTCTGGTCCACCGATTATGTGCTCTCCACTCCAGTTATTACCTTGTAATTCCTTAGTTTGGTCATTTTTCCATATTCAAACAACATATGATGCTATGAAAAACTCCATCGATAAAGACAACACAGATAACATCTCATATTTGACAGATGGAGTTTTAAACCTAGATGTTCACAGTGGAAAAAATTTAATGGTTTCAATTCATCCTTATAGTGCGTGTTTCGATTAGCTGTGAAAAAAAGGTTATGTTAAAAATCAATTATGTGTATAATCGATTTTCAAGAAAAACGATTATGAAAAAATTAATTTATGTTTGGATATGTTAATTCATAATCGATTTTATGATAAAGAGCTTTGTTTGGATTGTATAAAAAAAATCGCTTTTATACCTTTCTATTCTTTACGAACCTTTTCAAGACAATTCCATCCTTAATATTATACCTTCCTAGATTATATTGATGCTTGGTACAATACTCTTTTTTGTTCATCCTACTCTCACTCTTGGTTCATATGGTTCAAAAAAGGCATTTCTCTTAATTTTTCCAAATGGTTCATTAACTGGTTTTATTATTTTGGACCTACTGTCATCATATTATAAATTCAGAGATCAAACTACTTTTTATCAAGGATATAGATTAATTTCATATTATGTCAGTTTTGCAATAACTTGGATTATTCTCTTGACAAACAAGTACAAGAAATTGATTTATGATGGCTATTAAGAAGTGTCAGAGTTAAATGGTGGAACAAATTTAAGCTTGATCTTCTCTTTGATAAAAAATTAAAAGACTGGTTCACCAAAAATCCCCAATAAATGAAAAAGATGATATCTCAAAAAGATAAGGACGAAGAGTCATTGTTCTTATCTGAAAGATCTAAACCAATGGCTGAATTGGCATCGTCATCATAAAAAAATGAGTTTTTTCAAAAGCCTCAACAGGTTTTGTCAGAGACATCATCTCAAAAATTAGAACAAGAAAAAGAAATGGAATCTAATTGCAATCATACTCATCTGAACGAAGATGATTGTTATAGAGTTGACAGACAAAATTTGTCTCAATATGACTAAAGATCCAGACATCTATAGTTCAAGATTGCAAAAATCTCTGACTACTTTATAAAAAGAAAGATTCTTCAAGATAAAATGAAGTGTCGGCAAGTAAATGGCAAGAAAGTGGTGGACAAAAGTTGTCAATAACAACGTTTCAAAAAGTTTCATCATGAAGATTCCTATAATTTCCAACAATGCAATTGTTAGAAAATAACGATTACAAGGACCGATGTATAAGATGGAAGAACCAAAAGCCTTCTCCATCTCTATAAATAGAGGGATGCTCTTAGTTTAAAATCATCGAGAAAAATCATAAGAAGAAAACTTTGCTCTGAGTGTCCTTTATATAAATACTTTGAGTGTTGTAAGCAAATTATTTTGTGTCAAAAGTTCTGTAAAAGTTTCCTTTGTTTCCAAGAAGGCTTTGTAAAGACCATCTTCAATTGTAAGTTTTAGTTTCTGTATTTTGTATTTTAATAAAGTTTTATTACTGTTCATATTTATATTTTTCTTTAATTTATCTTTAAATTATCTTATAAATGAGCTGCCTGGGCAAATTGGTATTAGAGAAAAGTTTTTCTTCTGATGATTTTAAACTAAGAGCATTCCTCTATTTAAAGAGATGGAGAAGGCTTCTCTTTTCTTCCATCTTATGCATTAGTCCTTGATGTCATTATTTTTCGACAATTGCTTTGTTGGAAATTATAGGAAGCTTCATGATGAAACTTTTTGAAAAGTTGTTATCGACAACTTTTGTCCATCACTTTCTTTCTGACACTTTATTTTTTCTTGAAGAGTCTTTCTTTTATAGAGTAGTCAGAGATTTTAGCAATCTTGAACTATTAGATGTCTGGATCTTTAGTCATATTGAGACACATTTTGTACATCAACTCCGTAGCAATCATCTTCTTTTAAAGGAGTATGACTGCATCTAGACTCCACTTCTTTTTGAAAGACCATCAACCAGGCTTTACTAAGCACAGGTGGCAAACCGATGTATATAAGAGGTATACAATTGGCAAACCCCCCAAGCTTACTTTCCGTGACATTTGTAACATAGTTATTTTGTATTACTTTGTAGTTTGTATTATGGTTATTGCATTTGAACTTCAATGGCAAAGCACCTGAGATCACCTTGTTCCAGAATATCTTTTAGTATGATTGGTTTGTATGTTAAAATCATGCTCTATTGCATTTGCATGAGAATTATTCAATTACAAGGGCATGAGCTATTATGGAACTAATATGCTGCCACATGGGACTCATTTTAAGGGCCTTATTTGGGCCCGGGCAGATTGTTAACCATTTGTCAGAGGGCCTGTGGGCTGTTAAGATGATGCGGTATTTGTAGGCCTTATGTCATGAGAAAGGCTGATAAGTACTTCACGCTAAAAGAAGGGAAGGAAAAAAAATGTTAACTAAATAGTAGTTTCTGATTTTTATTTCTAGTATTTGATTAAGTACTGAGAATTAGAAATGTTCAATTTAATACTATACATTGTCAAAATTTTCCGAAAATTTTATTTCCATCAACAACATGCCATGCTTATGGAATCATCTAATTTATATTGTTGACAACAGAGCTATGTATCCTGTGCCCCTTCAAGAACTATGTATTCTGTTAGTAATTTTACAATGGAGATTCAATAACCTGTAAATCATATTGTTCACATGTCAAAAATTCATTGAATCAATTGTTGTGGAACTGCAAAACTATTGAGTGCCTGTGCAGATGATAATTATGAAATATGAACTTAGCTGATGTTATTTATATATCTAAAAAACATGCAGCAGTGGTGTTGGGACCTGATGTGTATATGGTTGCTTTTTGGCACATGATACTGATGAGGTTTCTAAACTATTTTCTTTGTAGGTTTTGGGTTGCACTGAGGTTTCAGCAACTGTTTTTTCTTCGAAAGTTTGCTAGAGCTGCATCTTTCAAAGAGTTGCTTGTTAACTCAAGGTTGTTTGTATGGGCTTACCACTGATTGTGTTGAAAATTTATTTGGTTCTGTCATACCTAGTGAACCATCGTGGCAAGAAATGTGTGCTTTGGGTATGGGCTTTTGGTATGCTAGTGCACCTCAATTGCATGCAAGGGTAATGCCTGGTCCTTTTCTTTTTCTCATTCTTCTCCATATGCTATATGGGAAACAAGCATGAAATAAAATCTTGGAAATTGAGGCTCTAAGTGTTCAGCATGTGAGCTGCTATATCTCATAAGAATTTACATTTTTACTGGTATTATAGGGCTTTTAGCTGAGAACAAAATTTGAAAGAAAATATAGCTTAGTTTCACTTCAAGGCATCACTGACAGCAATCTCTTATATTCCACAATGTATAATTGCTTGGTAATTTTCCTGCTATTTTATACAATTCCTTCTTATTTCATGCATTCCTTACTTTTTCGTCATGAATATTTGGGTTCAAAGATTTCACTGTAGAGTTAGGGTTTACATATAACCGACATGATTTAAAATTTTCCCTTAATTTCTTAACATGGAAGTATGAATTTAAACATTTTTGAAGAATAATTAAACAATTGGTGGATTGTATTAGCCTAACCTAAAGAACAAGCAATTGATCATGCTGAAAATTTTTCTTAATTGATTAATGCTTGTGGAGAAATTTTATTCCTATTGTACAAATATGTTGAATAGATGTGCAAATTGTTTCCAAAGGGAATTACTCCGGTACCCAAGTTTTTTTCTAGGGTATCGTTACCTTGGTGAGTTGTTAAACATTTATTAGTTGCTAGTTATACTTGGTGGACTCCTAAACATTTATTGTGAAAAATGTTTGACAATTCATCAAGGGTTCTAATACCTTGGGAAAAAAACCTGGGTACCATAGCAACACCCTTTTCCAAAAGCTTTTTTTTTTTTTGTCACCATTGCCCCCATGAAAATTCTGTTTTCTAGCTCTGCAATATAACTAATGAATATTGGTCAACTTGATTTCAGAAGATGGTCTTTTCTCCTTACTTGATTTCAAAATCTTGATGCTACCTTTGTTATAGACTCCTTTGACAAAGTCAATTTGGATTCTTTATATGTTTTCCTCCTAGAAAGTAGAAAATATTTAAGAGCCTCTTTGCTTGTTGAACCAGATGTTAAGAATTCCAT
This sequence comes from Styphnolobium japonicum, assembly GCA_023212625.1. Classification (NCBI taxonomy): domain Eukaryota; kingdom Viridiplantae; phylum Streptophyta; class Magnoliopsida; order Fabales; family Fabaceae; genus Styphnolobium; species Styphnolobium japonicum. The sequence continues at coordinate 1,510,359 of JALBWW010000007.1, read as the reverse complement.
ACTTTTATGTAACTTGACAGAGAAAATTTTAGTGTCCTTTTACACTTATATGCTTTGTTGGCACCCTGTGAAGTAGATGTGGTTTATATAAAGACCATTTGAGCATCACCTAATAACAAAGTATATACTTCCGTCTATGATTGATAAAGGAGACTACTGGCTCGCAAGCCTTCTGGAGGTGCCCAAAATACTTTCATTCATTTATCCATAGACATTTTGTTATATTCTGTTTGTAAGGCTTGTTTCGTACATGATCCTAACTATAACTAGCTCTCCTTGATTTGCAGTGGGAAATGGGTAATTACTATCAATCTTTTCATAGAATGCTAGATTTTTCAGTAAATCCTGTGGCTCAGGAGTTGACTTTCATGTCCAATTATGGTCCTTTTCTAGACCCTAGTGTTGATTTTTATTGCCAAATGCTAGCAACAAAGAATAGCATGAGGAATGCCGTAGGGGAGCAAAATTCTGCAATCCTTTTAAGGTAGGCGACTTTGATGACAGTCAATGCCCTAAAAATATGTGGTAATCCTATGAGTTTATTTTACATATTGTGCAATTATTTGTTTTCTAATTGCACTTAAAAAATGAGTATGCTTGAAATACAAGCATATCTAACCAATTCATGTTAATATGTTAAAACATCAACCATTTGTTGAATGTGTATTAGGCTCTGCTTGTCTACGGCTGGTTGATATGAAAACCGTGTACTTGCCCACTTTTGTCTTCATGTGAAGAATACGTATTGTACTTTTCATAGCTTTATATTTATTGTAGATGTGGTAAGTGTTTTGTTGCTATTGAAGGTGGAAAAGTCAGTGTCTTATTACCTATGTTTATATAATGATCCTTTCCAGAAGAAATTATTCTCTATCTTTTTGCAGTATGTTTCTCATGCCTTTCTCATTTAAATGTGTCCACCTATTGCTCTTGTCAATCTAGAAAGGTTCTGTAGTGAACATGTTTTCTAGGGCCCTCCAAGTACCCTGCCAAGTGCTTAATATAAACCATTCTGAGAATTCTTAGCAACTCTACAATCCCAATTATTTGAACCGGATCTGTCATTCATCGAGTTAAATTTTCTTTGTGGCAGCCAATTTTAGATTAATTGCTACTGCTTTTCTATGCCTGAAGTTATGTGTTCACGCAGAGATGTTGCACACTATTAGGAACCTAGTTTTATTGATAGGAAAATATGGAGGCTAGCTCCTTACAAACAGAGAAAGACCTCTGCAATTACAAAATAGAACTAAAAGAACACATGCAGAACTTTTGAGGGTCTGCTCCTCCCTTGCCAAATGGCCCCAAATGCTCACTCAACTTCTGGATGCCCTCCTCCCAAATCCTTCTCACCTTTTTATCCTTGCTTCTCACACACCCTGCCACGTTGGCAAGGTTGTTACAACCCACAATCCCTCTTCTACCCCTTACTCATATTATCCTTAAGATGGTAATCCTATGAGGCCTAACAATACTCCCCCCTAAAGATTGACCTTGTCCTCAAGGTGAAGGTTTGGTTAAGTGTTTGAACATCCTCCAGGGTCCCTAGCTTGAAGCATAATGACCAAGCTATGCATGAAACAAATGAGCTTTCTCCTGAGTCGAATGCTCTGTTTTTGGTGTCATTTTTTACCAGAAAACAGACCAGAATACCCTTATTAGCAATGATCTCAACGTCACTGAAAACACCCACAAACAACTGGTCACCAAGGGCACGAGCCTGATGCAAGGCATTGCAATGTCCATAATGCATCATGTCAAAGCACGCATCCATGTACACACGAATTGGTTTCTTCTTACGCGTCCTCTTCCAAAATCCCAAAGGCCCACGATGTCGTACCCCGCCTGAGTATAAGCCAACGAGTGACACCCCAATAAGAACCCCTCCCGCCAAGCACGTCGCCAAGAACTTCATTGCCATGTGCTTCTCCATTTCCTCAGAACCCATTCCTGTGTCTACGTGGTCTAGTGTTGATTTTTCTGGGCCGTTTGATCTTGTGCTGAGGGCTACCTAATTTGAGCTAGGCCTATTCAGCATGGTTAGGTGCCCACTGACTCGATCCAGTTCCCAACTCCTTGTGCTGAGAGCTGTCCGGTTTGGGCTAGGCCCAATCTGCATGGTTGGGTGTCCACTGACCTGACTCAGTTCCCAACTCCTCTTTTCATCTCTTTGTGCGTGAGACAGCTGGAGCCTAAGATTTTTCAGAAACCACCTTGCTGTGGCGCCGGATTCTTCTTTCCTCGTGGCTAGAACTTCACGCTTCGCTTCCTCCTTTCTCCACCTGGATCAAGACTGCGTTTCCCCCACCGGAATTTCCTCCTCCACTTCATCTTCCCTCCGCTGCAACCTCGCATTTCTTCCAAATTCTTCCAGATCTTCATACTTCCCAGAACAACATTATACCACTGCCCCACTCTGATCCTCCTTGGATGAAATCATATGTTCTTCAGGTTCATATGGCTGATGATCTCTTTCCTTCAAATCATCAAACGCTTGTGCCGGTATTCTTTCTTCTCCCAATTCGTGCTCCATTTCTCTATCAGATTCTGTCCGCACTCCCAGGTCTGGTTTCTCATCTTGAATTTCATCCCTGCCTTTGATCTCCTGCTTCTCATCTTTTGAAACTTGAAGACAAGCCATGGATCTGGTTGGAATTTCTTGACCATGTTGCATTCTGATTGTCTTGCTGCCAGGAAGACCACCATTTGTAAGCTTCTCCTCTTAATGCAAACATAGTCACCCACATTTTCTTCATATCTTCATGGATCCAGCTGTGGTCCTCAAAATACTGATCCAGCTGGATCAGCCACCAATAAGCCTATCTCCCATCAAATTTTGGAATCATTTTTTTTTAAATAAACTGATACCGCAACTCTAAGATCGGAGCTCTGATACCAATTGTTAGGAACTTAGTTTTATTGATAGGAAAATATGGAGGCTAGCTCCTTACAAACAGAGAAAGACCTCTGCAATTACAAAATAGAACTAAAAGAACACTCCTGCAAAACTTCTGAGAGTCTGCTCCTCTCTTGCCAAATGGCCCCAAATCCTCACTCAACTTCTGGATGTGCCCCCCTCTCAAATCCTTCTCACCTTTTTATCCTTGCTCCTAACCGCTTGCCCCTTGCTTCTCACACACCCTGCCATGTAGGCAAGGTTGTCAAGGGGTGCAAATGGACCAATGTATTATTTAAATAAAAATATGAATATGGTAGTGATTATTGCATATGTTTATTGACTTTGTAGTTTGAAATTATAATTATTTTACAATTGTACTTGGTCCTCCTCTTAGATGGCTTTATTTTATATTTCATTGCATTCAAACTCACACTTTAGACATATTATCATCCAATATCTGAAGATATGTGGAAAGTATATAAATGTCTTTGTTTCCTTTTATCTAATTCAGGGTATAATATTCTTTCATCTGGAAGATGGGATACCTTTTAGTGGTAAATCAGACCTTTTGTGGGCCAAGGCTGATTGGCCACAAAATGGGTAGGCAGGTTCAGAATCCACCCCAGCTCCAACATTTGTTTCTCCCGGTGATGGTCTTGGGACTAAGAAAGGGGCACACCTTGGGCTGGGTGGAGCGACTGTTGGTGCAGGTTCTTCAGCTTGACCCAGCAGAGACTTGACAGGTGGCGGAGCATTTGGAATTTCAGGTTATGCTGGCATTGGTGCCTCTGGATTAGGATCGGAAATTCAACAAGACTTTGAAGATTTTGTTGATCCCCCAGCCACTTTGGAGAACATAAATACTAGGGCTTTGTCCAGTCATCCAATTAGGCCTTTCTTCTTGATTGGTTCAAGCAATACACACATTTACTTGTGGGAGGTGAGAAAATATTAAGTTGATGTATATACACATGATAGATGTGACTGTATGCACTTGTATTTGTGTAAACAAGTATAGAGAGCTTTTTTTCTTCTTGTCTTACAGTATCTTCTTTTATTTTTTGGTGGCCAACGTGTCCTATGGTTCTTAAGTTTGCATTTTTACTGTTCAAGCTTCATGCACATACAATTCTTCTGTCACTGGGGAGGAGGGTGTCATTTGAGCCAATGGTTTGTTAAACTTAGATTCTTTCAAATATAGCACCCTTGTTTAGTTATTTGATTTTAAAACTGAAGATAAAAATTGAACTTTCTATAAACCTTCTCCAAAAGTTGTATTTCTTGCATAAGTATACTCTACTGAGAAACTGGATTGAAACTTTCTAGCTGTGAATTCTCTAGTTTCCAGACATTTTTTCCAGTATGCAAGAAGTCTTAACTCTGGCCTAGCCATAAGCCAGCAACATTGAGTATGACACCATAGTTGGTCTGCCTCCCTCTGATAAAAGACATTGAAAAAGCAACCTTTATGCCCTCTCCTCATCTTGGTTACACATGGAATACTAATATAATTTTTTTGGTTTTGATCAAACTATCAGCTGCTAAAAATTTATCCCAAAGCAGCTCTCCAGACAGGTTACACTTGCTGCAAAGTGAAGTGCAAATCTTTCCCACTATGATTTCTGGTTTACTTGAGATCACCACTAATGTGGGGAAAAAAAATCTATACTGCCGTTAATTCTACGTAGATATTGCACATATATATAAGGGATTGGGCTAGTGGAGAGGGGTTTGATAGTTTGGAAGAAGTCATCGGTTCAAATCTCCGTGCTGTCATTGTACTAGAAAAAAAAGATATTACATATATGATGCAAGGACATGTAATATCTGGATTGTCATTATTTCAAGCTTATGGCTAATGAGGAGCATCATAAATACAGTTCAGTAAGGATAAAGCTACTGTTACGTATGGAGTGCTATCTGGATTGTCATTATTTCAAGCTTATGGCTAATGAGGAGCATTATAAATACAGTTCAGTAAGGATAAAGCTACTGTTACGTATGGAGTGCTGCCTGCTGCTAATGTCCCTCCACCTTACGCTCTTGCATCAATATCAGCTTTACAGTTTGACCACTTTGGACACTGGTTTGCTAGGGCTGCATTAGATGGAACTGTCTGTACATGGCAGCTGGAGGTAGGAGGAAGGAGCAATGTTCGTCCAACAGAATCATCCCTCTGCTTTAATCCTTCCCTACTAGACATCGCATTCTACTGTTCATTTCCACCCAATGCAAACTTGATAACCATGGGACGGCAAAAGTTGAAAGAGTTTAATACTTTAATTTGCAGATGGGTGAGAAATTCGTTGACTAGTATGCCACCACTTCGTTTCTGCAGTACAATAACTCTTGAAGCTTTACGGATTAACCATCAGTACATTTTATTTATTAATGATACTTATACAGGTTTAACCCTCACAAATCTCTCACAAATTTTCATGCAAGTTATTAGATAATATTTTAGTGTAATTTTTTTTTGAATGGTCTAAATAAACTCATCATAGAGTCTATGAAAGATTTGTAAGGATAACGCCTGTGGAAATATTATTCTATTTTATTTGTATATTTGTTACGTGTATTAATGAAGGATATTGGGTTACACTTAATGATAAAAAAAAAGCGGTTAACTATGTAATTAAATACAAAATTGTTTTAAATAATTACACTCATATATTCTCTTCACTTTTTCTTATCTTCTTATTTCTTCTCTAACTTGTTCTCTCTTTATCACTTTAGCCAGTATCACTTACTTTGATAATAGTTGTGTATGTTTGGTTATAACCGAAATCATAAATTTTGGTTATTGGTATGCGTTTTAGTTATTTTCCAAAAAATAAAAGGAATGGTAAAATTATTCAAAATGATTCTTAAGTGTAAGTTATTTATATTCATCTATATTATTATAGAAAATGAATTGTCTCTTGTCTCTATTTTTACTTTTTAAAATTATCTGTGTTTTGATTTTACATTAAATTCTTAAAATTTATAGATTCTTGTTAAATTAAGTATTTTTTTAAAATTGTGAGCTTATGTTGAAAGTATGTAAATTTTAACTAAAAATATGTAGCTGTTTAAGACAATTATTTATATTTGATACAAATTTATACATGTTAAGAACTTTTATTAAAACATAATAGCTTTTATTGAAAAAGAAAAAAGAAAGGCTGAAGTTTTTTGACAAATTATTTTGGGAAAATGATCTCAGCTTCAGAAAAAAAATTTATTTAATTCATTTTAAAAATTAATTAAGTATTCAATTAATTTAATTGATAATTTATTTTAATTTTAATATTTAATATGTAATATATAATTAACTGTATATAAATTATTGATTAAATTAGTTAAATAATTAATTAATTTTTAAAATAAATCAAATAAATTTATTTTTTTTCGAATTGACCCGTAAAAATGTCATTCTCCCAATTTTTTTTCTTCTTGGAGGCTCAGATTTTATAATCTATTATTTCTTTCTTTTTTTTTATATCTATCACATTCCATGGGTGATCAAACAGCAAAGGATGTAGCCTGAAGACTCCACCTCCATGGCTCAATCAGTAATCATTCTAATAGGTCCCGCATGAGCGGTAGCCCATCGAAAGAGAAAAACTACCACATATATATATATATATATATATATATATATATATATAGGAGGAGTTAACTTACACCGGTGTAAGACTGGAGGGATCAACTTACTTAATCACTCTTACACCACTCAGTAACTTTTTATTGAATAACTTTCTTACAAAATCCACCGTTAAATTGAAAATTTCTATCATGTAAATCATACATATAAAATTTTGTATTAATCCAAAATTGTTTTGTGACTCATTGATATACATCAAAATTAACGTAAATATAAATTATTGAAATATATGAAATTATAAACTATTTGATTATATTCTTATTGATATTTAATTTTTTTAAAATTTGACACAAATGATCTATATGATATAAACTTTCAATCTAACGGTAGATTTTATAAGAAAATTATTCAATAAAAAGTTATTGAGTGGTATAAGAGTGATCAAGTCTTACACCGGTGTAAGTTATATATATATATATATATATATATATATATATATATTTATAAAAACTAGCATTCTCACTTTTTTTTTACGTGTGAGATTAATTTTTTTTAGATAAAAAATATTACTGTAAATTTTTTTTAACAACGACGTCTTTTAAATTTTAAATATTTAATCTTCTCCTAAAAATTAAAGTTACTTATTATTGTTACTTATTATTTTAACTCACATAATACGACTTTAGTTATGGGTTACCCGATAAAAAAAGAGCTATTTACATAAAAGAAAAATAAATAAAAAGAATAATCATTATTAAAATTATTAGATTATATAAAACTCTATTGATTTATATAAATTTAGATTAGTTTAATATTATAAGAATTTTTTTGGGGTAAATTAATAATAATAATAATATTATTATTATTATAAGAATGTAACTTCTTTTTGTGACATTTGAAGGTTTCTTACACGCGTGTATACTTTACACTTTGCAGCAAAATTCTCCTAACTCATTATTTTATTTTATTTTATAGGCCTTTCAGCTTGTTTCCGCAAGGATTTGCTTGCAATAAATAGCTTTCTATTGGATTCACCTACCAACCCGGAATGTACATCTTTTCCTCATCTTCTCAGCAACCAAAAAGTGAAACGTGGATCACAATTATGCTCCATAACCTAATTGCAGGCACCCTTTCCTATCAACCCATTGTAATTTGTGATTATCAAATAAAACTATGGGCACGCACACTGTTTGATTATGAACTTTGAGTTGACCCACCAACATGAAGGCTGTGATTCAATGCAGCTCTCACCATGTTAGTTCTGATATGGATGACTTTTGAACCGTAAATCTGTCCTCAAACTACATATAAATTGTTTTTTTGGTTGATATTGTGGGGGTTACTAGCTTACTACCCTATGTTAATAGTACCTTCCAACTAAACTTACATTTTTTAAAGTAAATTTATGAGAATCACACGGCAAATAATCTTTCTTTTTTTTCTTTTAAAAAAATCTTCTTCTCTTTAATAAAAATAGAAAATTTTGTGTCAAATCAAAAAGAAAACTTTTGAATATTATATTAAAAGTTTGATCAATTGACAGTTTCAATGTACTACTGAGTTCGTGTATTAGATTAACAATAGAATTTAGGACTTTAGGACGTGGGATTATCTTTCGAAAAAAGTTAATGTAAGATAGTGTTCTTATCGTTTGAATATTAGGTGGACAAGCAATCAGCCGTCATATTTTGGGTCATTTGAAACGTGTCAAAATCTAGAGCTTCATCAAAATTTAGATTGTTATTCCAGTGGACCCCACCGTGTGCTCACAATCGCCCAACCATTTGAAAAAGACTGCGGAAGTGAGAAGCGATGATGTCAGAAACGGCGTCGTAACATTGGCCCACTCCATTTCAGTTCAGTTGTCTTGTCCCTCCCTGAAACGAAGCAAAAAAAAAAAAAAAAAGAAAGAAAGAAACCGACAACGTAGAATGATAACGAAAAAACAACATAATAAGGAAGCAGTCACAAAAGCCATGGCCTCATTGGCCTCTGACAAGCTTCCTCATCATCATCATCTTCATCTTATTCTTCTTCCTTACTTGCTCTCTCTGATTCTTTTCGATCTTAATCTGATACTCTTCTTTTGCTTCTCTAACTTTCATTCAGCCAGCCTGATCCACGCTTGCCCAAATTGCTCTCTTTTGGTTCGTTCTATTCTTCCAATTCTTCTCTGTTTTCCTCTGATGTACTCTGTTTTGGACCTCCACTTTTTATATGCAAAGGCTTCTTCTTACCATCTTTCATTTGAATATTTGTGTTTTATGCTGTGTGTGTTACACTTACACCTATGTTATGCCTGCGCTTCTTTGACTGATTTTGATGTTCTGGGTGGTCAAATTTTGGTGCCTTTTCTGTCCTTGTTTCTGTATTTGTTTCTAATTTCATCTGGGTGTTGATTGATTTTTCTGCTTGTTATGAATATCGGTGGTTTTCACCATTCTGGTTGGTTTTGGTAAATCTCCAACTCCAAGCCTCGGAGGTACTTCCCTTCAAGAGATTTTGCAATTTCTGGGTTGTCTGTTCCCTGCCCCTTTGAACTTCATGCATGATCTGGCGAGTGTATGTAGAAAATCCAAAAGCTGACTCTTTAATGGTTTTTGGGAAAATTGAGGCCCAATTTTTTTTATTTTTTTGTTTACTTTTACATTGTCTTTTCAAATGGTCTTCTCCATCATTTTCTGGGTTTTGTAGTCTTATGCATCATATGCTTGATGATGAACGCTTGTAGCAGCTCTTGAGGATAGCTTCTGGTAATCGTAGTGCAATCATTTAGCTTATCTTTCCCTGAAGAATGAACGGTCGCTGAAAGATATTTTCCTACGAGAAAAGCCTTATGCGAGATGAAACAGTTGTTTGTTCTTGCTGCTGCTTATGCTCAGACAAAGTCACTATTATATTGTTAATCTGTTTTAGGCTATGCATGGTTGAGTAGGTGGGAAATGAGAAGTTGGAAAATGGATATGTATTTGGACATTATAAAGACTAGGTAAAAAATGAAGTTATATTTCATCTATACTTTATCATGTCCAAATACATTTCCATTTTCCTCCAATTGAACCAAGCATTACCCTAGTGACAATCAGAACTCATAAGCTATAAACTTGTTCATGTGCTAAAATGCATTAGTGTATGTTTGGACTTCCTTTTTTTTCTGCATTGTAGTAAAACTATTATCTCTTTCTATTTCTTTTCATAGTGGATATGGGGAGAAGTAGTACCAGTCTTCTGCATCTCAATGTTTTATTTTTATTTTGTTCTATTTTTTGTCAGAAGTGCTTTGGCTGTGAACTAATTACAAACTATCTTCTTAGTGACTGTATGGTTTATACTGTTCACACATATGCATAAATCCCTTTAGGGATTCAGATGATTAACTACTAACATTTTTGTTTTGCACAGAAATTATGAAGAAAGAATAGGTAAGTGATGGCGGCAGCAGAAGTGCGGGCTGTGTGGCAGAGAACTGCTAACCGTTGCTTTGTCCAGGAAGACGCAAAAAGAGCTCCCAAGTTGGCTTGTTGCCAATCTTCATGTGCAACATCAAAATTGGTTGATGCTGGACCTGGCAGTGCAGCAGATGAATCTGATCATGCTGCTGTTAATGTCACCCCCTTTAACAGGAAATCTTCATTTTCCAATCTGTCGCCTGACTCAAGATGGTGGTTGCATTTGCAACCTAACTATGGGTTTCAAAAGGGTTTAACATATGAGCAATTAAATGCATTAGAGGATGAGGTTGAAATTTTGAAAGCTAGTGATGAAAATAAAGCATATAAAGGATATGCTACTCACTTTGGTGATGAGGACCATGATTCATCTGATTATATGCATTATGACTTCGAGGCTGATATTATGAAGAAAACTCCCACGGACAGAATGCAAGAGGCATATAGTAAGAAATCTAAAGCCCATCCTGAACTAATGGATATGATGGAGACTGATCCTGTCGGCTGCTCAGTGTCCAAGCAAACGAATGAATTCTCCTTGGATTCAGATTATTCTTGGATTGAAGGTGATAAGGCCAAGCCATGGTGGCGAACTACAGATAGAGATGAGTTAGCTTCCTTTGTGTCACAGAAATCACTCAACCATATTGAGAATTGTGACCTTCCTCCACCTAAGAAGAAGTATCTTAGAGGACACCCATGTGCTAATATTAGTGATGACAAAATAAAGAGAGCATCTTTTGACTGGGAAGCCAAATCCAGTGGCTTTTCCAACATGACTGTTCAGGCAAAGGGAACTTTAGATTCAGGATTGATGCATAGAAAGCAGGGGACTTCAGCCAATGAAGGGCTTTTATATTTTGCTTCTGACAAATCTTCAAGGTATTTTCTTGTTAATATTGGTTGGTTGCATTGGCACCTAAGTGGCTAAAATTTAGTCCCAAAATCTTTAAACAAAGAAGTTAACAATTTGGGAAATGATACATACTAGGATAGGGCCATAGGGGTTGTTCTTCATAGGGTTCAACGTTTTCTTCCCAGGGTCTCACGAATGCTAGTATTGTTCAAATTATGTAGATTTTGTGTGTTGGATTTGGGGTATGGGAGTGGGTTTTCAAATTGATTTGCTTAAGATTTGATTGGTCTTGCAACTTTTTTGCAGTTATACCGCCATCCATGAGGATGTCACAGAAGAACAAGTTTTTGAGGGATACCCCAGCAAAGCTCAACTTATGGAAGCACTGTGTCATTCTCAAACACGTGCGAGGGAAGCAGAGGAGGCAGCAAAACAGGCTTACGCTGATAAAGAGCACATTGTGACGCTCTTTTTTAAACAGGCTTCACAACTTTTTGCCTATAAGCAATGGTTTCAACTGTTGCAGTTGGAAACTCTTCAGATTCAGATTAAGAGTAAGGATCATCCAATCTCTACTCTCTTCCCGGTGGCTCTTCCATGGATGTCCTATGAAGTTAGGAAACCACGGAAGAGAAAGCATAAATTTTCCAATGCTAAACAAGAAATGCTAGGCAAGCCAAAATGTGATATTACAACATATGCTGTAGCATTTGCGTTAGGATTGAGTCTTGTTGGGGCTGGCTTGCTCTTAGGATGGACCGTAGGTTGGATGTTACATCGTTTATAGTTTTGTAGGATTTGGAGCATAGTCCTGCTTTTCATGAAGATTGATTAACAAGGGGAATTGGTAAACAAAGAAAGAAGCCTCATTTATTTTAGCAGACGTGTATGTATTCTTCTAGATTTGTCTGTCCCTCATAATGTACATTCTGCATTAATTGTAATTGTGTAATGGATATGTTAACGAGATGATGTACATAAATCTTTGTGAAGTCGATGAGACACAGCTACTTCTATTCAAATATCTCCTAGGGAATTGATCAAAACAAGAGAAAGGAACATTCACGCTACAAACTACTAAAATCTATATTATGGAACTTTGTTGGGGAAGAAGAGCTCCATGTTTGAGGACAGACTCTGATGGAGCTCATGTACAAAACTTGAACTACTTTAGATTAATCACTCGGTGGCTTCTACTGTGAAGAACTATAACATGTGGTCCACCCATGAGTCAGTAAAATAACAGGCAATAGTAGGTTGTCATCCCTTTACATATTTTTAAAAAAAAACTTTTGTATTTGCAAATTAGACCCTTAAACTTTAGTAATTGTTAAATAGTTAACAACCTGAATAACTTTTAAAATATAAGTCTCCAAATATAAATCACGTTAGGACAAACCCATTTTTAACCAAAATTAAGTTTGTAAAATCATGTTCATCTAAAATTAAGTTTACAAAATCTAAACAAAACACACACTAAATTAATGCTCCAACCCATAGTATTTTATTCATATGTAACCAAATTTTATTTCTTACATAGTAACTTATTCCATAATATAAATTTATTTTTTTATTAAATAATATGAAATAAAATAATTCTCAAAAAATATAACAACAATTGTTTAGAAAATCATTTTCATGAGCCATTTTATATTTTTTAATATTTAGATATTTTTGAATTTCGAGATATTTAAAATAATAAAAAATTAAAGATATAAACTAATCTATAATATTGATGTTGTAAAATTTTTAAAATACTAATTATTAAAATAATCAAGTAGATCTCTCATTGATCCTGAAAGCGGCCTAATATTTATGTTTTTGTAAACCAACATTTTAAATATGTTTAATTAGATTTTTTACTATATAGTTTGCGCTAAATAAATAATAATTTAAAATTAATTATACACATTATTAATTTTCTTTTTTAATTCAATAGAATGCATAAATTTTAAATCAATACAAAGATAAGATTTTGAAAAATGTTAATAAATTGTGTAAAATAATATTCCTTTTGTGCAACAGCAAAAATAATGTTGCGAGCTGCTACAATCTCGACAATCTATGATTTTTTTTTCAAAAATGGCTATGGCATAAGAGCTTTTTCACACGAGAAAGAAGAATAAAAAATAACAATATTTTATTGGGAACAAACTTGTAATATTTTACAAAAAAATAATAAACTTTATTAGGGTCTAACTTATAATTTTTTTATTACAGGTAACCTATACTAATGGTATCTGATTTACTCTGATCTAAACCATCCATTTATTTTATATTAAATCTAATGGTTTGTAATCAATGGTCCACTGATGAACCATTTAGTTGTTGGTTCACCTTAGATGCCACCTAATCACTCGGTTGTTGAACTTGCTACATCTAATTGTTGAATCTGTATGTCAAACTGTTTTATTTTAAGTGTTCATTCTTATTTATATATTACATGTTACTTGTATGAAATTTTCTTTGTTCTGACAAAGTCAATAATGGACAGCGTTTAAAGCATATCCTTCCTCGAGTTCCTTCAAGTTGTGGGCTCTTGACCTGAGATACTGCCATCACTGATATGAAGACTTGTACTTGGTGACAAAATTTCTTTGAGCCTGAGTTGACCATTCTATTTCTAGGGCCATTCTTTTACAGTCCATTTGGATCAAAATCGGCTTCATAAGAAACCCAAACAAAATGTTAGACTGCTCAAAATCTATTTTGGAGGGCCGAACCCAAAACCATCCCAATCGTGCTTTCCACTTTCTCATCTGATGAGTTATTTCCATGGGTTGCTTTTCAATCTGAACTTCCTTTTAGAGAAAGAAAAAAAAACTGAGCAGCAGAACATTTATAGGAAAAACAAAAAATTTCGGATTACGAAAAAAAATATATAGGCGTCGAACATTATATGGCCTCTAAGGACAACCTGCTCAAAATTATAGAAGTGATATGAATTACGGTATATGTTGCATTTTAAACTAGTAGCTCATTTGAGACCTTAATTATTTGTAAAGGAAATAGTGAGATAAATGAAAAAGTTAATGAGAACGTAGTATATAACTACGTATTATTAGAATTTTAAATTAACATTTTTTGGTATACAAATTAACTTACTTTATAAATGATAATGGGATAGTGTGGGGGGGGGGGGAATCTCTGTTAAATTTTCCGTTGATTCATTTACATATCGATCATATTTTCCTAAATAATTAAGATTAAATCATAAATTGGACAATAAAATACTATGAATGATTCATGCATTATCATATTCATTCCATCAGTCAGGTTTTGATTTTTCCTTCCCTGTTAAGGGGGGGCTTTATTTTTATTTTTTAAGGCAATAACTAAATAGGGGTGACACGGTGTTGTTGTCCGTGTCCCTCAACGGCTACGGGCATTACAGGTTATACTAAGATACCTTCTAATTTGAGTCATTTGACAGGATACCACAGTAACAATCGCCAGATTACACTAACAGGACGTTTGGTTCAAGGTTTGAAAAAATATTCTCAAAAATAGCATGCCCATGAATGATATTTCTAGGAATAGTATTCCCAGGAATGATAATTACTACGTTTAGTTAATTAAGACCTTTCTCGGGAATGACTCCAACCTCCGGCGACAGTAACTATGTCGTCTGTAACTGTCAATCTCTGAATGCGGCAGACATGGCTGAATTCCAGTGACTAGGGCGGTGGCTTAAGTTGTCAAATTCCAGTGACCGGTGTGGTGGTTAAAGTCGTCAGTCATTGTTAGCCGGCTTGCGGTGACTAAATTCCGGTGACTATCACGGAGGCCGAAGCTTCCAGCCACCGTCAATTTGAGGCAGTGACGGAGGTAGTCGGATTCCGGTGATTAGCCACCATGGGCGGTGGTCGATAGTAGCCAATGGTGGTTACCGTCAATGATATGACAATTGTTGGTTAATGACATGTCAAATAGAATGGTAAATATTTTAAACATTTTACATGGCAAAAATATTCTCATGCCATGGGAATGTTACAAACCCACCTCCCCCCATAGGAATAAAAGTGTGGGAATATTGGTTAAAAATCATTTCCGAAAATCATTTTATGATGAGAATATTTTTTCAAAACTTATACCAAACATAAGAATCCAACATTCCCATATAAGAATTCTCATATAAAAATTCCCAGCCCCGTGAGATAGCTTCTAATTTGATAGGTTGGAAAACCTGCACAACTTGTCACATGATAATGAAATATTAAAGTTGAGCAGCATGAACCAATCCAAAGTTTTACAGTGGTGTAGCAACAGAAAAAACAAGTTCTGACTGCCACCTGTCATGCTCATTTCATAAAGGAAATATAGTAAGATAGCTTCTAATTTGATAGGTTGGAAAACCTGCACAACTTGTCACATGATAATGAAATATTAAAGTTGAGCAGCATGAACCAATCCAAAGTTTTACAGTGGTGTAGCAACAGAAAAAACAAGTTCTGACTGCCACCTGTCATGCTCATTTCATAAAGGAAATATAGTACATCTGCAGTGGATGGCTTCGCTGATAATTGATTTTGACCTGACGATGGTACCAAAGAAAAGTACTAGAGCCTAAGGCCATACCCAACTTTCTTCAGTTTTTTACTCCTCCATGGAACCACCTGCTTCAAGCCCTCGCAGATTGTTGTCTGCAAAATCGAAAGCATGCAAGATTAGGGGACCATCTTCACTGTAATAACAGATCTTACACAACAAAAACTAAACAAAAAAGAGCCAGTTTTATGAGACATAAATAAGCTCCTTTGGTCAAGTGGAATGAATCCCTTCAATTTTCAGAATTCTATTTGCCCTCATGCAGAAAAATCACTAGCATAGAGAAAACTTTCCAGCATTATCCAAATACAGATTGCTGTCAGCGGAATCAAATACAACAGCAAAGATATATGACCATCTTAGAAAAACATCACGGATTAAATTTAAACTCTATAAAATAAACTAAATCCTGCAAATATGAGCCAAACGAATTCTATTTATAGTTTGACTTCCTCCACTCAAAAATAGCAACTTTAGCCAAGGGAAATCCCTCATTCTTAGAATCCTATTTTCCCCCATTATAATTCCCAGTCAAACCAGCTCTAGAATTATGGACCTCTACTACAGGATCTGGTCCAAATGGCCAACCGGTGAAGCTTAACCTTGAAAACCACATGAGCCCAGATAGAAATTGCTACATAGCTACATGCTTTATACATTCTAATACAAGTTTTTTAAGAAGCCTGTAATGAAGTACAATTTCCAGCATTGAGAAAATTTCCCAGTATTATCCAAATACAGCAGCAAACACTACATTAACAGTGTGCTAAAACTTACCCAGACGTGAGATTTGGCATGGAGTAAGTTGGAAAAGCTCCCAGAACGTTTGATCTTTGTCATCTTCACCTTGTTGTGACTGCCTCCAATGGTGCCAATATGATCAATCTCCCTATCAGCAGAAGATGGAACGACATGACTACCCCCACAGCCACTGACCTCTCTTTTGACCTTGAAGGCCTTTTTTTGCCAAGAACTAAACCAACCCTTGTCCTTGATCCCCACTCCTTTGCTGAGAACCATAGCCCCAAGCTGCCCTCTTTCAGCACTAAAAGAACCATAGCAATCCTTACGAAAACTGTTGCTCTTGCTGCCCACATAAGGACCCTCCAAGACCATGGTGGGTGAGGGTGGTAGTCTGCTAAGCTTGACATCAATTAGTAACCTTGGAGGCAGTTCCAAGCACTTTGGGGAAAAGTCAGTGGGCTTGGAAAAGCTCACAAGGGCAGTGCAAGGCCTTGGCTTTCCAGGCTCTTCTTCCCAGCCAAATGGGACTGAAGCTGAGGTGTGGAGTGGAGGAGTTACCATCCCTGATCGCTGCGGAGACTGCATTTGTGGTGGGAACAGGGGTAGCCTTGGTAATGGTATGGTGTTCTGCCCAGGCTCTGCTTCAGAACCACCCATCACCCTCTCTCTCTCTCTCTCTCTCTCTCTCTCTCTCTCGGTGTGTGTCTGTCTCTTTCTCTTTGTGACTTTGTGCGCTTTTGATGTCTCATACGGAAGGAAGGACAATATGACAAAAATGGGGAAGCTCCTCAGTAGAAAGAAAACCTCCAAAAGGACCATCCTTTTTATGTGCTTAGTATGAGCCCTCCTAGGTGCTACGTGTAATTCGCTGAAAATATGTGTATAGTGACATGAATTACTTCATATTTCATTCATACTTATTAAAAAAAATAATTCATAAAATTTTTATAAAAACTTAAATAAATCATTGAATCAAATTAAAAAAAATTATAGTGAGACTTAAACTTAATTTAATAATTTATATGAGATTTTGTGATAATTTTATGAGAATTTTTTATATAAATATAATTACAAATTCAAAAAATAAAAAGACAATTGAACGAAAAATAGAGAAAAAAATCCTTTCAAATTAATAACATTTTTTCTGCTTAAATCTTTTCATCATCGGAATTGCTTATCTATAATTTTAAAGATTTTACAAACTGAACAAGTAGTTTCACCATCAAATCAATACGATAATGTCAAAATAGAAATGTCGCCATTTGGTGCAGAACTAACGTGGACGTGACTTGGACTTTACAAAGAGAAATTTTGGACATGATTAAGCCTGAAAATACAATTGGTATATAACTCCCCGTTTTGTTTAGTGTCAAATACACCACCTTTCTTGATCACGACTCCTTAACAAGCATTTCTCTCATGTTCTATCATGAAAGATTAATATTCAAATCTTATGGACACTGATTTTGATAAAATTTACAAAAAGATATAAATTATTTCCAATTATCTAACCTCTAATTAATTTAAAAAATGTATTGAACCTAGTTCTAATACGTAACAAAGTGTATTTATTTTCTTACTTTTAAGTAACCCTTGGCTCTATTAAACGATTGTTAGGTGCATGCATCACGTGACCCATCAAATTATCCAAATTTATTTTATATAATAAACCCCACGAGAGTCTCACGTATAAAATGGATTTGGACAGGTGATATCTCTTGTTGGACCACGCCATATGCTTTGGATGCCTAATTGTGATGGAAAACTGAGTGACATGAATAGTGCATTGACTATTATGGACTTGATTGATACCAACACAATCACATGCCGTTCCAAACAAGTCATTCCTATTTGCCACCAAATCCCATTAGATTTCCTTCACAACTGGAAGATGTGAAAGTTACAGGCTGAGAATTAAGGTTCATATATGCACAAATATCTGAATCTTCTTTTGTAGGAAAAGGCAACTTCATCACTTTGCTTAGTTCCATTAGAACAAAGCTCTTATTGAGACAAGCATGATTGACACGTATGTTTCATAGGCCCAAACTCAAATCCATCATGGAGCGTATTCTGCTTTCAGCGCAGCCCAATTTAACTGAGATACACTCAAGAAACGCAAGCAAAAATGAACTGTTTATGACCTTAAACTTAATTATTTATCAACTCCTATGGTATTGTTCTCCATATAGTTTGTAGAAGAAACCAAGATAAATAGAAAGCAAATATCCTTGCCTACCAAATTTATATGGAAAGAAACCAAATATCCTTAGTATTAGTTGTGCTTTGTGCACAATTAAGACATGCTTGTTATGTTTTTTTTTTTTGCCCTAAAATTTTGTAGAAATTGTTTAAAAGGGAAAAAGAAATGGAGAAAACATATCCGTCCCACTGATTATGAAGTGAATAAAGAAAAAATAAGTATTTTGGTCATTTCTTGTTTGTAGAGAGCAAGTATAATAAAAAAAATTAGAAATTAAAAAAAAAACCATGGGCCTTATTATTCATTTTTTGAGCTTTTATAAAATAAAAAATAAAAATTTATTTTAAAAATTTTAATATTAGCCATATTGTGTTCAAATTAGCTTGTGTGCATGTTGATTAATTCACTTTAAATACACATCATTTTTCAGACGTTCATTTTACATCTTAATTATGTTAATGATCATCAATAAACAATTTATGACTTATGGCATGTTTAAATGGAGGTGTAAGTGTGATTGAATTGCCTTAAAACTAGACACATCCATTCTTTAACTCCCCCTTCCACCCGATCATATTTTATGTCTTTTTTCTTTCAATTCAACTCGTCACTACGTTCCAAGGCCACCTAGTCCTGCAAGAAATGCATCTCAAGCGCAATTAATTTGCAATATATAAGTCTTTGCCCAAAAAATAATGAAGAAGAAAAATAAAAGTTTTATAGTGCAAAATGTGAATCAATCAATGTTATTTAGACCGGACAGGTTGGTCGGATCATGAATAAAACCCTCATCTGGTTATGATTCACTATCATAATTAGATTCATAGTTTGAATAAGTTGAGCCGGACAAAATTGGTAAACCGATCGGTTTTATGTGAACGAGTTATCTTTTTTAAAAAAAAAATTAATCTCCTAATTACTTGATCACTCAACTGAGAGTGATATAACGTTTGAGAATTAAAACATCAAAACATCAAAACCTTATTATGCATTTTATTATTAATAATGTGTGTTATGAGTCGTGTGTTTATATATATAATACGTAATTATGACATCATCCGGTTCAACCAGATGATAGAACTTGAACAGAAAAAATTTTCAATTCATTGTTGAGTCTGATTTTAACAACATTAAAATCAATGTCATGGTGACCCATAACCACCATGTCTGCTAGAATATCTAATATTTAATTTGAGTAATGATATATCCTTCTAACACATCTTTTTAATATCTTCTTAATGACTTAAAATAAACAATATTAAATAATAAAAAAAAGAATTTTTTAATTTTTTAATTTATTAAAAAATTAAAAAATTATTAAATTGACTCGTTAAGAGGATATACAACTATTTATTTAATTTTCCGTTTTTGGTTCATGTCCCCTACCATATCTCATTGGGAAATCATAGAAGGAAGGTCCCACTTAGATTGTATTGTTTTGACCAACATTTTTTTTTATGAACTGTTTTGAATGACTTAACCTTGAATTTTCACTATATTCGTTCTAAATATATGCTTAATATTACTTCGAAGAATAAAATGACAAACTCCAAATATATCATATGCAAGCTATTTCCATTTTCTTGCATCTCCCAATGTATTCTTCCATGTTTCACTTTCGCTATTTCCACGCTTCACTAAGAAAACAAGAGAAAGAGCAATAAAGATAACCATTAGACAGGGTCTTCTGCTTATTTGACGACTTATATAACAAAGATCAACGGAAGGTGTAACTCGCAAATTCAATGGAGAACACTACAAGGAACTTCAATCTACAAAAGTTTTATTTTTCAATTTTATCAAAATTTGAGTTATGCAATAACATAAATCACATCAAATTTTGGAGTATCTTACTCACTTCCTTTTTCCCTTTTTACTATGATTGCCATATAATAATATTTGATGTCTGTGGGTCCTATTCCAAAGGATTAGGAAGATAAAATATGCTTTTCTTGCATTGTTTCAACTTTCAACCCCAAAAGAGAAATTAAAAAAAGAGAGTAATTGCCTGCAACTACGACACAGTCACACTCATCAATGATAGAAACATAAAAGCATACTTTTTACAAAAAGAAAAAGAGCAAAATCATATTACGTCAAACTTAATTCCATTTTTCTTGGAAAGT
This sequence comes from Styphnolobium japonicum, assembly GCA_023212625.1. Lineage (NCBI taxonomy): Eukaryota > Viridiplantae > Streptophyta > Magnoliopsida > Fabales > Fabaceae > Styphnolobium > Styphnolobium japonicum. The sequence continues at coordinate 1,489,945 of JALBWW010000007.1, read as the reverse complement.
AAGAGTTTAAAGTAAATCAAGTGTTTCTCCTTCTAATTTTTATGCGGACATATCCAGTCCAAGGGGTAATAATAAGCAAAGGAAGAACAACAAAGAACGAGATTCATAAATTTAATGATGAGATAATGGAATGAGCAAAGACGGTAGTATCTTATTTGATCTCTAATTGTGAATCGTACATGCATCACTTTGAACAAGATTTTATTTTATGTGTGTATAAATGCATGCGTGGAAATCTTGAGATTATTAAGAAAAAGTAATATTTAAACCATCAATAACAATAAAAAAATTTACACAAATTTTTGTCTAAGAATGATATAAAAACCCATTAGCTTTGATCAAACGAATAAAAAATAATGGACACAATAAGCAGAGTATATAAATAATAGGTAGGCAAAACAAATTGCAAAGAATAAGTGAGTGGTCTAGTGGACCTCCTAAAGCCTAATTTTTAAAAAGAAAGATTGACGTGTAAGACAAGAAAGGAGATGCATCCAGAGATAGTTACTGTCTAATTATTACGCTTAATCAGTCCCTTTTATAACAGCGCTGAGCTTGCTTTCGTTGACTGTTTTCTTTGCCTCTTGTTTTTTGGGGGGGTAATATTCTTTGCCTGTTTTGAAAACTATCTTCTTAACAGTTTATACTTTATAGGTAAGAAACAAAGAATCTTGTTGGAAGCAACCTTTCCCTCCACTTTTTGGGCAACTAACAAGGTAGAAGAAACATCAAATCCCCTCATTCGCCCAAACAAATGTGTGCAACCTCAGCATAAGTTTTTATATTAGAGGACTCGGCATTCCACTATTGGAATGTAAACTTGTGAAAGATAAAATTGTCGCAACCGCCCCTAAAGCAAACATGCAGCAAAATAGGTAACTTCGAAAAAGACTTAAAAGAGAAATAAAATAAAAAGTTTAGAAATTACCATTAATGGATTCTTTTATTAAAAATAAAATGGTACGATTAGATACTTAAAAATAAGGATTTGAGTATCAGAGTTTGAATTCGGGATTGATTATGAGTAAGTAAGGTATTAACATCCTATACTATTTGTTTCGAGAACGGTTACTTATTTAATCTAAAGTTATCTGTTAAATTAATAAAGTTGGTCGTTTATTATTTAAAACAAAATATTTTTATTTTTGTTATTTTCCATGTTTTATTTTATCGGGCATATTATTAAAGATGATAAAAAATCGATGCAGTGAATGAGTGGCTTAATAGCCATTATTGAGGAGCAAATTGTAAGCCCACAATTTATCAAGAGTGAAGATGGTGAATTAGAAATTTGAATTTCCAAGAAACTACTTTTGACAAATAAAATGGTTCTTGAAAGTGAATTTCTCAATTGAAGAATATTATTTAATCAAAATAAAGGATTACTTTAAAATGATTTTAGCAAAAGAAGTTTCGAATTTTAATTCATCATTATCACCAAGTAAGGGCTACATGAATTTGTTCACAATTATTTTGTGTTATTTAAATTTATTGTTTTGAAAAATAATTTTATTCATTTGTTTATTTCAAGGGATTAGATCCCATACTCCCAGCAAAATCTAATATATATGCCTCGAGAATATAAGGAAGAGTTTAGTTGATTAAACTCTCGATCCTCTCCTAATTTCCATCATCGGCCAATTTAATTGTTAAGACATTAAATACGAATTATAACTTGTTTGAATATTATGATAACACGAAAGCTAGAAGAAAAGGCAATTGAACGAATAAAACAATCATTTTTGTTGTTAGATTATTTAAAACAATCATTTTTAATGTTGGAGGTTACTTAGAGTCACCTCAAATGCTTAAAATTAACAAATGCAATAAATTAATAGCAGTCTTCTATTTATTCGTGCACAACAGCTTATTCAGATTATATAGCAGTCTTCTATCTCAAAGTGGTTAGTGATTCTATTTATAGTCTAACAACCGCATCAACTGATATAAGACCAAGAGTTCCTATTGTCACACCGGTTATTGCATCAAGCACCGGAAATTCACCAAAAGCAAGAGGAAAAGGAGGACGAGACTATGATATGAATATATATATATATATATATATATATATATATATATATATATATATGATACCACATACGATACCACCATTGATAGAAGGATCGTTAACTCCAACTGTAGCAGCGGTTCCTAATTCAATAGCAGTGGATTCTGTATATAGCCATGTTAGCGTTCCCGACAAAACTATAAAATTTCTTTTCACCTCAAGGAGATCAAAATATTGATGTCGTTGCAGCTAATTTTGATTATCCCACCATTGGAATCTTATAATATAAATGAATTTCCTTATTATTTTTAATGAGAATTGTAACAATTGTGATTCAAATAAATAAAGATCGGAACAAACTCACAACATCAAATCCATTAAAGATCAAAGTCACAATTTAATTCTTTATTAGAAAATAAAATAAATTAAAATAAAAGAGAAACATTCATAAAATGTATGTACATGCTACGTGCAGATCGGTCGTGCCCGATCAATTAAGCATTGAGAATGGTGGTGGTCGGATTGGCCATGGTCGATCAGTTAAGTGTTGAGGATGGAAATGATGGTCAGATCGGTCATGGCTGATCGGTTAAGTGTGTGATAAGGGAAATAATGGTAAGATCAGACATGGTTGATCGGCTAAGTGTTGTTCCAGATGAGGCAAGTATCTAATTGGTCAGACCGTTCAGTTATCAGTGGGGATAGAAAGGATGTAATTAGTCATAATCGACTGGTTAAGGGTAAGGTCGGTCGGTCGATTTGGCAATGAGGAAAATTATTAAAACTAAGGCTAAGGTCTGCTCGGTCGATAGGTTGGCTAAAAGGTTAAGGCTAAGGCTAAGGTCAGTTCGTTCGGTAGGTTGGCTGAGGGGTTAAGACTAAGGCTCGATTTGCTCGGTAAGTAAGTTGGTTGAGGAGTAAGCCAAAAAGTGCATGGGGAGTGGTGGTTAAGGGCTAAGGTTGGATCGGTAGAAAATAATCGGTTAGGTTTGTAGGTAAAGACAATGGGTCGGATCAGTCAGAAATGGTCACGGGGAATGAGGGTGGTCAGTCGGAAATGGTCTAGGGAAGGGGTGCTCTGTCGAAAATTGGTCCAGGGAAGGTGCTCGATCGGAAATTTGTCTAGAGAGTGAATGGTCGGTCAGACATGGACGCAAACTTTGTTTTTTGATTTTTCACGGATTTGGCATACTGTTGATGGCTAATGGGGGGTATTGGGGCTATGTTTAGTGGCAAAACAATGGGATATTGTGGTGATGTAAGTTGTTCATGGGTGACACTTTATAATAGGCATAGATATAGCTCTTTTTTGCAGGGAATAGGTGTTTTTTCTTGCGGCTAAGTATAAGTCTCGTTTGGTGTTCATTAAATGCTTATTCATAAGTTCATAGCAATATTACTAAGTCCCACAAACATGTGTGACCACCTTAGATCTTTTCCTCAACATTGATCCGTCAAAACACATAACAACCAATTTAAATACCATCACCTAGACTCAAATTGCAGTATTCAAACAAAGTTTATTCAGTCATATGAAGATGAAGTGCAAAAATGGACCAAAAATACAAATTACAAATTTCATAGCACAAACATCAGGTTCACAACACACAAAATCCAACACCAAAGTGCTGAGATAATTTAGCCATGTATTCAATTTACTCGAACAAATTCATATCAATGTCATACACTGGAACCTTACATTCCTCACATTATGCCTTAATACATTATGAAATAAAATAAAAAACAAGAAAAGGAAAAGGGGTGGCTAGGGGTTACCGAAGGTGATTCCTAATGCTCTGCCTCTAGGGGTTCCTCTGTTGGTTCCCTTTCTAACTACTCAAAAACTTTACAATGAATTTCCCAAAATGTTTTCCCCAAAATCCCTCTAGAAAACTCTCTCAATTTCTCTTTTCCTTTCCTCTCCTTTTCCGAAATAAAAAAAAAACCCCCTCCAAATCAAATAGAACCCCTTTTTATAGGGAGAAGTATCTGCCAAAAACCCAATTCTCTCTCCTCTGTGCGTGTCCTTGCAAGGATCCAGAGAGCATGTACCTTTGTCGTACGAGCTCGACCAAGGTGTAGTGGGGCAGCAAGGCGAAGGGTGCAAAGGACATGGTGTATAAGGTCGATGCAAGAGGGTGTGGCAGTGGGAGTGATACGGGGTGAGTGGAGCATAGGGTTTGGTAGAGGGAGTGGTGCGGGGTGAGTGGAGCAGGGGGCGTGGTCCCCCTCGTACTTGGCGGCGTGGGCAGCAAAGGTTTACTATGCTAGGGTTTCTCATAAGGAAAGGAGGTGGCTAGGTATTGGGGTTAGGGATGGATATGTTTTTTTAATTTTATTTAGGCTTGGCTTAGGAGTGGGTCAGAGGGGAAGGGGATGGATTGAGGAAATTGGCTGGATAAGTTTAAGGATATGGATTTGGGGGATTGGGGTAGGTGGGAATGAGTTTGGGTTAAAGTGAGTTTCTAATTGTCTCTTTTTATATTTTTCTTATTTTTTGTTTTTATTATTATTTTTTCAATTTTGGAATTAATTAGCTAATTAATTTTTTTGAATTTTTATAATTTTTTATGTAACCCACACAAAATACGGTGTTAAAAAAATAATCAATTTTAAAAATTACTTGTCCTCACTAGAATTTTTAATATAAATATGAGAAATAAAAATGAGAAACATATATAAAATTTAGAAGAATTAAAGTAGTAATGAACAAATTTAAAAATCGCATAGCAAGGAAAAAAGTTGAGAGGCATGTGAGCAAGAAGATGTGAGAAAAGTAGAGAAAGTCCAAGGAGATAGCAATTGCCCTAAATTTAAATACCTTATCAATTCTTTTCTTTTCTTTTTTTATGTTCTCCTCACTTCATCCATAGGCATTCTAAATTTAAAACTTACATGACAAGGACCAAACGCAATATTTACAAAGGCCCAAAATCTGAACCTTAGCCAAGCAAGACAATTAGGGCTGTCAAACGGGCCGGCCCGGCCCGTTTAGGCCCGCCCGCGACGGGCCGTGTGTTAAACGGGTCGGGCCAAAATTGCTCGCCTTTAAATGGGTTATAAATTAGTCAACCCAACTTGCCTCGCATCAACTCGCGGGCCTAAACGGGCTAGCCCGCAAAACTTTTTTTTTTAACTTTTAAACTTTGAAATAAATTTAAATTTAATAAAAATTTTAATTTAATAATCTCAAATTAAATATTACATTACATAGACATAGTATTTAATACTTTAATTTCATTTAAAGGGTTAAGGGATAATTTAAACAAATAAATAATATAAACTTATGGAGTTTAACGAATGTGTTTGTGTATAAGTTGTGTCATTACTAGCATGTACAATACATACATTTTGTATTTTTGTTTGTGAAGAGACTGTTTAATTAACTTTTAAATTTTTAAATTGAAATTTTTTCTTTAGATACAAATAAATTGAGATTTAAAAAAAACAAGTTATGCGGGCGGCCCGCGGGCCCCGGCGGTTTGGCCCGTTTAATTCGCGGTTAAACGGGCCGATCCAAAATTACCCGCGTTTTTACGGGTCACTAATTTTAAAACCCAACTCGCATAATTTATGCTGATAAACGGACCGACCCGACGAGTTTGACCTGTTTTGACGGCCCTAAAGGCAATCACCAAACCGGTGGGATATAGGCGTACGACGAAAGACAGTTTTATTTAATTTATTTATTTATTTATTTTTGGTTCGTAAGAGGATCCCACCACTGGGGTGGGACCAAGGATGACCCCTATAGGGAGCCTACGGGGGATAGGGAACGGGGGGAGTGGTATTGGGGGGAGTGGTATTGGGGGGAATCGATCCCCCCACCTCTCCAATAACCAGCATATGCCCAACCAACAAAGTAAAGGCTCATGGGCTATTTAATTTATTTAATTTTGCTAATAAAAACCACACCAAATTTGAAGAAAACCAGCTACCCTTTGTTTGCAGCCACTGTGCATTTTGATACAGGCAAAGGCAATCATTGTTTCAAAGTTGCGTATCTGAAGGACGCTTTAGATTTTAATGAGACTTAAAATTTTGCTGTCTTTATATGTTCTTGTCATGTCATATTTATGTCAATGTTTGTGTTTCATAAATTATCAAAGTTGTTACAATACTTATTTAAAATTTAGAATAAATTATCAATTATTAATAGTTAATTTTATAATAAAAATTTATATAAAAATTTAAAAAATTATTAAATATAAATAACATACTTCACAATTCACTTTAAATATTATTATTTAAAAAAATAATAAGTATTAAAATAATCACCAAAACATATCAAACTTTTCGTGACACTTACCCTATGTTTAAATTGAGGATAAAAAAAAAAGAAACATATTCTTAAAAGGTTAAAGTTTTTCTTGTTTAGATAAAAGAAATTAAAATTTCAAGATTTACTCTTTCCTTATTTTCATTCCTTCTAATCAAACAAAGCATTAATATTGGTGTTTTTAAATTTCATATGTTGTGCCCGTAAAGTAATACTAATACTTACGCCAACTTTTTGATCACAAACCTTTCACGAACTTTAAGGTAAACTTATTTAGTCTATTCAAAAAAAAAAAATCAGTAGAATTCAAATTTTATCTAATAACATGCAGAAAAGTTTATTTGTACAAGTCTCATTTTCTCTTTCATAAGGATAACTTTATTTGATCTGAAAATTGGTCTACGAAATTAATTTCACTTACAAAGACTGACTAGACAAAAGATCAGGTTATTTTTCCCCAGATTAAATACGTTAATAAAAAAGAAACAAATTATACAATTATCAGTATGAAATAATTAACATTAACCAAAACCGAATACCAAAATTATTTTCCTTTTTCACCAACCAGCACCAAAAACATCGAAAGATTATGATAAATTAAGCAAAAGAATAGACCATTTATGTACGTAGAACATACCTACACATACAGGCAGACAACCCAAAGGAGAGGAAAAAAGGCATACATGTTTTCGTGCTCAAGGTACGATTAAGAAAAAAAGGTATTCACAAATATAAAGTACCTAAAATCCAACTGAAGTTCCTGTGGTTTTTATAATATATATTAGTCCACTTAAAACTAGTCCACTATTCTGCAGTTCTTGTGCAAGTTCCATAAAATTAAGCAACCCATACCATTAGACACCCCCTCCCAAACCATAAAAAGGGAAATGCTTTAGCTGTCAAGGCATATGAGATTGTTGAGTCTCATCCCTATTCTGTGAATTTGGGCTCAACATAGTCTCTTCATCCTCTGATGAAGCAGTAGGCTTGCATTTCATCTTCTTCACATCCTCCCTTGAATAAATGAAAATCCTCTTCACCATGGTGCAGAACTCCCTGCAATCAAGGGGCAAGAGGGAGAAAAAAAATGAAACTCCTGTTCTAATGAGACAAGTAATTGAAAGTGCAGGTACCAGGGTTCAAGTTACTCACGGCCATGGATCATCACCCACGAGCATCATGTCATTTTCATCATCAGTAAAAGTAACTGCCCATTTGTTTTGTGAACGAAGCTCTCCTTTAATATCAAACAATTTCTCAAGCTCATCTATGAGATCATCATAACCACTCAACATGGTCAAGTCAAATGCACGACCAACAGAAACACCTTGCATTTGCACCTTCTCAAAAAACTAAAGTTAGTCATCCGTCAACATATGATAGAAATTATGCAAAAAGAACTGAATTGTGACGGAAAAATTCAAAAGAGAATGTTACACTCAAGATTCCTACCCTACCATTGACCTACTTCTTAAAGTTTGACCATTGACCTACTTCTTAAAGTTTGACCATTGACCTACTTAAAGTCTGGCCAATTTCCTACTCTTTTACATTATTTGATTTTCCTCCTAAATATGAAAGGAATATTACGTATTACACTGAAGGCTGAACATGTACCTTAGTCCGAGTCCTCATGGATGGTACAGAGGCCTGCTTGTTCTGCCACTCATTTGGTGATGCATCAGAAATAATTTGCTTCTGCTCCTTATAGGACAGTGAATAATTGGGATTCTGACCCCTCTCAGTTTCACATGCAGCAGCAGGAATAGGTTCCCTGGGACCACTTGGAATAATAGTTGGACATCCCAGTTCTTTCTCTGAAGGAGTAACATTACTAGAGTTGTTGGTCAAATTAACTCCAAATAACCAGCAATCTATGGGATTCTCAGTCTTTTTCCCATTTTCCACTTTTATGGGATTCCCAGTCTTTTTCCCATTTTCCACTTGATCACATGCCGAGCCATCATTTGGCCTAGATGAAACGCAAGGATAACCAGAGATAGATGATTTTGCTGCAACCGCTATGCTGTTCTTGGGATCAGGAAAAAAGTTTGAAGTGACATTCAAATGTGGCGAAGAAGGCCATATTCCTTCTTCCCGGACTCTAGAGCTGCTGGAGTTAGTATTAATAGGATTGCTATCAATTTCTTTCAGCCTCAAAGACCATACAACCTGCTTTTCATTGCTTTGGATTTCTGCAGCACCACCTAATGGTGTAAGCTCATGGGACTGGGGAGATCCATGATGCCAGAAAGCTGAAGCAGCTGCATTGGAAGTAATATCTAGATCCAGTTAATGCATAATTAAAGTCAATGCTCAGTCAATAAACAATTCACTAAAAAAACTTAGGTCAACAGTCTCTCCTACCAGAAGATGAAACATCAGCAGGCCTGGACCTTTTGCTCTTCACCACTGGTTGAGTGACATTCGAAGCAGTAGAAGCTACAAAAGGCTCTATCTCCCAAGAAGAAACCCTCTCTGGCCTTGGAATTGTTGCAGGTTCATCCCATTGAACCTAAGAAGCAAAAAATCATAAATGCTCAAATGGAGAGAATGCAATTAACAGAAAAAGAATTTAGATGGGTAATTTAGATTAGAACTAAGTTCAACCTTCAATGACCGCCACTGAGAATTTGACCATCCTGGAGACGCATCCCCAACCCCAACAATAGTACCAGAAAACCTGACCAAATAATTATACAGCAATAAAAGACCAACTTGCAGGGAAGGTGACACTCTGACCACAATAACTGTTTACAAGGATACCTTCTCTCAGGTGAGTCCTCTCCCTCAAATCTCATCTTGAAACGCATGCCAACTGAAAACTTATTGTTGACTGCCTCCAGATATTTGTTCAAACCAATAATAAACTGGCTAGTCCTGAATGGATCAAAAGGCATGTTAAGGCAGAGTTACACAAACTGTTATATTATAAGCTAATGACATCTACTATACAATTCGAAATGTTTATAAACCTTGGTTTGTAATAAACCAAAAACATGGTACGAGTCATAACAGCGTGGGAAGCAGTGGCAAGCACTCCAAGATGCATGCTCTGGCTTGATATCACAGATGAAGGCATAGGACTCTGCTGCCGAGCCAGACGCCTAACACCAACTCTCAGTTCCCCGTGCTCTCCCCTGCAAGAATCAAGTCAAGACCAAAGAACAGACAAACACAATGGGAGGCCCAACATCAAAAGCATGAAATTATACAAGGCATCAAGATATAAATACCGTAAAAAAACAAAAGCATCTCCAGCAACCAATCTTTTGGATGTGACAAATGTACTCCAGCCAGTTGTAAGCAAGTGCCTCCTTGGTTGACCTGATCATATTACAGAAATGGAGAAGCAAGATACGCAGTAATAGAGCAGATATGAAGACTATTGTTCCTAGCATTCCTCATTCTATGCAAACGATGATATTCATTCAGTCCAGAATTTGAATATGCAACTAAAACATAATTTTTTTTTAAAAAAAAAGAAAGACTTAGAATATAAAAACGAAATTACCTCTAAATATATGCTTAAACTTCCACTCAAACCCATGAAGATCCTTTGCTGCCAACTCCTGTGTTGGGGTTGCTTGGGTCATGTCCTACAACATATAAATGAAAGCATTAATAATTAAGAAAAAATCGATTTTATTATTAAATATATGGATTCAGCCTCAGCTAAAGGAAACCCAGAGAACTATATACCAATTGAGGTAGGCACTCAGTAGCATGCTTCCGCAGAACTGAAAATCCTCCATGTGTGCTAGTATCAGAGGCAGTTAATATCTTGCAAAATGAGTGACAAGTCTGTTTTTGGGTCTGGGATGGACTTGGATCAGGACTTGTAGGCTCAGTTTGCTGTATAAGACCACCAAAAGAAAACCTCGAGATTATTATTTTTTAATTATTATTAAACTTTTAACCCCCGGTTTTCAACTTGAAATCTATTTCAGTAGCTGAGGTAAAAAAAAAAGAAACAACCCATATTGTAGAATGGCTAATAATGAGGGAAATTCGGTTCAGAAAAATGAATCTCATTCTCTCCGTAACCAAACAGATCGACAAGACTAAACCAGAAAAGGATAGGAGACAACATATATTCTCACATCTGATTCTGGAAGCAAAGTGATACGAGCATACACTTCATCAGTTTCTTGTTCCGCCTACAAATTAACAAGATTTTATGATAAATACACATAATCATCATTTTAACAAACAAACAAGGACCAAAAAAAAAAAAAGGAATCAAACAGTACCAACAACTGAATGTTCACAACACGGCAAAAAATCTTCGATGGGAGATTGAAATGGGGAATTTCCTGGTTCAATTCCTGATTCGTTGATGCTTGCAACTGCAAAACCCAGAAGGCCAAAAGTTTCGTATGCAAGTACAAGAATGAAAGTGGTGGTTTGGACGAAAATTTGAAAGCAACTGGAACCCAAAAATGGAAAAAAGAAACGAAAACAACCCAAAGAAGCATACTTGTTCCATGTGACCCTGAGGGTAGTAGAAAACTCTCTCTCCAGCAAGAGGAACATCCACCAAAGGTCCTGCACACAACTTCCATAGCTCTCTATACAGATCGCCATCTCCAAAACCTGCCAAACACAAATTTAAAACAAATAAGTGGGTCTAAATTTTCACCTCCTTTCAATGTTGGCCTAATGCTCTGCATGGTTTCTAAGAAAGTTTACAACTTTTCTCTTCAATTTTCTTCTGAGCTGGGTCACTACCCTGCTTCCATTGAAGGACCAAAATACTTCAAAAGTAAAAAAAATCTCATTAAAATCAGTTCCCTCCAATTGTTCACAAAGAGAAAGGAGCATTAATCTCTCATCTTCAAAAAAAAAAAAAAAAAGAGCCAACATCAGAAATTGCTAAAAGAAGCAGGCATTTCCCTTTTTTGCTCAACTTTCTCAGAAACCAAACAGAGCAATCCCCCACAAAATTCCACCCATAACCCATTGACCTGTTTCCGGTGCCGGGCCCCTGAGATTACACTCCAGATGTGCCATTCAACAGTCACACAAACCAAACCACGTTGTAGCAGAGAAACACTATGAAAAAACCCAACAGAAAGACAAAACCAAAAGCTCAGAGCAGCTCCTTCACGCAGCCATATAATAGACTACCCCATCAATTACCCATGAGAGAGAAAGCACCAACCAGACATAACAGTTAAATGCGAGTAATGATAAATTAGTGAGTAGTTTTCTTTTTTTATTTTTTATTTTTTGGTTCTCTCTTCTCTTCTGTAACGACTATGAACTGCCCTGAATTTCTCTTCTCTCTATTTAATCTTTCACAAACATGGTGCTGCTTCCTTCAAGTTTCGGTTACAGAAACCATGGTGGTGCCACTGCCTCTGCCTCTGCTTTTTCTTTGTCTTCTTGGCCTTGTTGGACACCCAAGAAAGATCACTTTTTTCCTTCGCTTTAAATCTCCCAAAACCACTTTTGAAGCCTTGTGAATTCTGAAACCTCCTTCTGACTCTTCTCTTCTCTCCTTTGCTGCTATCGTTGTCGTTGATTGTTTCCCCCTAAAGAGCTGAATCGACGTTACCAACATGCCAAGGCTGCTGCTTTTATCTGCTGCCTCATAATGCAGTGCTCCCTCTCCTCTCTTCTCTCTCTTGTTTCTCTCTCATGCTACCTTTGAGAAGTTGAGCACTCACTTCCCTTTAAACTTCTCTCTCTAGTATTCTCTGCAGTACTACACACTCTGTTGCTCTGGTCTATAGATGATTCAGCTCAGCCTTTTATATTCTCCAAAACTCATTGGCTAATTTAAACACAGTTTTATTTATGATTTATTATTTATAAAAGTAAACAAACTTTATATTTAATTTTCTTAATATATAATAATAATTAGAATAAATATTTATTTTAATTTTTTAAAAATATAACTGTTATAAATTTAATCTTTTATAATAAATATATCACACTAATTTTTTATTTTTTATTTTTAATATTAAATTGACTTTTAATATTATTTAATATTAAATAATTATAATAATAATACTTATATTTTTAAACGATTAAAATATATGTTTATTTTAATAATTATATTTATTATATAAATAAAAAATATATAGATAAAAAAAATTAAATAATATCAACTAATATTCTCTTGCAACCAAAAAAAATTAATTATGAGAAAATAAAATTAATATTTGCATTTTCAATTTTTTGATTAAATAAGTGAGTGATTCATGAATTTTCTTTCAATTTTTTTACGAACATTCATTAGTTTTATTACATTAAATGCGAGTAAAAGAATATTTATTATTACAAAAAATATGAATTTAAAATATTGATCGTTAATAAATGATATAAATTAAAAATCACCTCACGTAAACTTCAAATATTAACTCGCGCTACAACAAAAATTAGTCGCGAGAAAGGAAAAAAAATTAATACGTACTTTCACTTTTGTTAAAGTAAGTCAATGATCGATAAATTTTCTTTTGATTTTTTAAAAGAAATATATTTTGTTCATTTAATATTTTTATTATGTTTATTAACATTTATTTTTTATCACTTTAGTTACTTAATATTTTAAAATAAATTCATTTGGACCATTTAACATGATAGCATTGTTAACTTTGACGAGTGACATGCAATTTATATACCTTGACAAATTTGAAAATTCAAAATAAGCGCATTAGTTTATTATTATACTTTAGATCTACTTATATTAAGTATAAATCTTAACACAATTATATTATTTAATAATTTCTTGTAAACGTTGAATTTCTTTAATCAAATCGTTGAATTGAAAGTTTTTATAAGATAAATCAATCTTATAAAATTTTTTAAAATTAAAAAATTATTTGATACGTCAGCGCATTACTTTATTTTAATGTATAATGTATAATATAGTTTTAAAATGTAAGTAAATTGTCTACTATTAAATTAGATAATTATGTATGTCTGATTTATTTAAATTTTGATATGCATAATCATTAAGATAATAGCATATGATTCAATGGTTATATTAATTAAATTTACATTTTATAAAAAATTATTAAATAGTATAAATGTGTCAAGACTTACACGATCTACACTCTATTATTATTATTATTTACTGCTATAACAGTTTGTTTGAGATTTCAAGCTTATTTAAAGTATTTAGTTCAAATCTTCAAACTTTGTTTGAGATTTCAAGCTTATTTAAAGTATTTAGTTCAAATCTTCAAACTTTTCTAACGTGTTAAAACAAGGTTATTTAAAAATATGGTGTAAGTAAAGTAATACAAAGTAAATATTAATGGTTAAGGTGATACGTAACAAAAGTATTAGTGACCAAAGTTTCTTTTCCCTTTTTGTCAAAAAAAAAAAGTTTCTTTTCCCTTATTTTCTTTTGTGAGAACCTTCATTATTTTTTGAATAATAATTTTTGAAAAAAAATATTTACATTAAATTCAAGTAAAATAATATTTATTATAATAAAAATATGAATCGAAACATTGAAAATTATTAAATGATATAAAACAATTATCACCTCACATAAGTAGAAAATAAAATTCACTCATGCTGCAAAAAAAAATTAATCACGACAACGTATAATTGATATTCTCACCTTTACTTTTCAGTTTCTTTTATGAACTTCTATTTTTTTAGAATAATATTTTTGATAAAAAAAATTCATTAAATGCAAGTAAAAGAATATTTATTACAATAAAATTATGAATTTAAAATATAGATTATTATTATTAAATGATTAAAAATATAATCATCTCAATAAGTAGAAAACAATATTCACTGACGTTACGACAAAAATTAATCTCAAAAAAATAAATTAATATTCTCTTTTTTTTCTTTTTGATTTTATGAACGTCCCATCACGTAATCACAATTCTTTGTAAAGATCATGTGAGACTAATTGAATTATGTTTTGAGATAATATTGTCATTTTTACTTTTAATAAGATATGTCAAAATGAGTCTTTTTCATTTTTTTTTATGAACTTTTATTATTTTTAGAGCAATATTTTTTTAAAATAATACTTACATTAAATGCCAGTAAAAAAATATTTATTATATAAAAATATGAGTTTAATTTTAATCAATTATTATTAAATGATGTAAAATTAAAATCACTTCACACAAGGATAACGATAAATCACAGGAAAAGAAAACTAATATTCCCATTTTTCATTTTGATAAATTACATGTTTAGATTATTTTATTTTATATTTGAAAAATATTATAATCAAAATCCTTCTAAAAGATTTTTTATTGAAAAATTATGTTTGTGTATTAACTAAGCAAGACCAAACCTGCTAAAAATAAGTCAACTATGAATGAATTTTTCTTTCAATGGACATTCATAATTTTTAGACCAACATTTTTGAGAAAAAACATATTATGTTAACAGCAAGAAAAACAATATTTTAATAAAAAAAAGTTTAAGAGAATTGTTATAGTATTTTAATAAATTTAATATTTAAAATAAATTATTTATTATTTATTAATTTTTAATTTCATAATAAATATTTAAAAATTTATTAAATATACATAACAATTAATAAATATTTAGTAATTTACCTTAAATATTAATATCTTAAAAAACAATAAATACGGGACTAATCTCCGTAGTTTTTTTTTTGAAGAATACTAATCCCCGTAGTTTAATTGTAGAACACAAACATTTTTCTTACTTTTGTTTTCATTGGTTTTGATGTATCACGAGAAGTGTAGAGCACAGGTCTAAGATCGAATAGCAACCGTCAGATAACGGCTGCGGGCATTGAATGCGTGTAATCATCACATAAGATAACTACTGACGGCGCTACGGGAAACGTGACACTTACCGTAACGGATTTTTTCATCCCGTTCCGTTATCTTTGACGCCATCATTAAGTTTTCTTCTTTTCGTCGATACTTTCTCTGTCTTCGTCGTGGCAGGCAAACCTACTCGCTTGCCTAAACCCGGCAGCGATTTTGTTTTTTTGTTTTTCATTTTTTTATTCTTCAGATATTTTGTTTTCTGGTGATCCATTTTATACACAATATATCAATTCAGCAAGATATATCTTTATTGAATTCAGCAAGAATAATAAATTATAAACTAATTTTAACAATAAAAAATGACATTAACAAATCGTTATTTTGATAAAATCAGGAAGGATAAAAAAAATTATTGAACAAAATAAGTTGATTCTTACAAAAGAAAAAGTTTCGTATATATATATATATATATATTATTTTGAGTCATTTATTGGGTATTTGTTATGAAAAAAAAAGGAAAAAGAAAAGGGATATAAATATGAAAGCAAATTGAGAAAAAGCATAGAAAGAGATAGGTGTAGTTCAAGTGATGATGTGCCAGCATCTATAACAAAACAGTATAACTTCACCAATCCTGTGTACGTCGAGAAGAAGGATTATCAAATACACTGACAGTAATATTTTTAATAAATTTTTAATCATTAAATTAAATTTAAATTTTATTTTATAATAAATTTAGTTTAATAATATGTATAATTATGTAATGTTACGTATTATATTTTTAATAAAATAGTATAATAATTTTTGAGTTTAATTTTGATTTATTATCAATGTAAAAAAAATTTATACTATTATCTAATCATATATTGTCAAATTATTAAAAGAGTTTGATTATTATAACAATTATTTAAAAAATTTAACCTTTTTAATAATGTATCAATACATAATTAGATGATAATGTAAAAAAAAATTTACATTAACACTGAATTAAAAATAAATTCATAATTTTTAAAAGAAAAAAGAGTCACAATCATCATTTAAAAATGAAAAATGATTTAAGATGGTCCCATGGTACAAGTATAATTTCAGGTCATTGGGCAATACACGTGTCATGATGTCACTACCTTTGGTGCTATTTTTCCAATGCAAGGACATACTGTTTCCGACTCCTTCGATGCCTGAACAAAGCGGAACACACAGAGACCGGATTGGCCATTTGCTATCCAATTTCAACCCTCCAACCTCGTCAAATTACACATATGCCATTTGATTTTTTGTGTACTTTATTTTGGATTTCTTCTACCATATTCAATTTCTCCTTCTATCCTGCGGTTAAAATTGACTAAATTTATTAGATTATTTTATTTATTCGTACAAATTATGTGAATGAAATTTAAAATTAATAACTTACAAAATATAAATAATTTTAGATTAATTTGTATAATTTTCGAGTTAAAGGGATTGCGAGGCCTGTGAGGTATCTGCATTATTTTTTTAATTTTTAGTTTATTTGTATTACAAAGTTTAATTTAAAATTTTAAAATTAATTAAACATTTTTTCTGAAATAAAAGTATAAAATATACATACTATATAGCTTAACAATAACACAACTCACACATAAACACATTCTTCAAATTCTATAAATTTATATTATTTATTTATATGAATTCTCCCTTAACCTTTTAGATAATGTTAAAGTATTCAATATTGTGTCTATGTAATGTAATAATTAATTTGAGATTATTAAATTTAAATTTATTTCAAAATTTTAAAAAAAAATTTGCGAGCCAGCCTGTTTAGGCCTGCAAATTAATGCAAGATAAGTAGAGTTAAATAATTTCCAACTCGTTTAAATGCGAGTAATTTTGACCTGCCTAGTTTAACCCATGGCCCCTCATGGGAAGCCCTAAATGGGCTGTGCCCCATTTAACAAACCTATTTGTAGTTGGTATTAGAGATCTAAATAAGTGTGTATTTAGATTAGTTGTGAAAAAAAGATTATGTTGAAAATTAATTATATATATAATTAATTTTTAATCAAGTAAATTATGAGAAAATTAATTTATGTTATGTTAATTCATAACCAATTTTAAGACAAAATATTTTGTTTAGATTGTTTAAAAAATTATTTTTATGTATTAACTTACTAACAAAGATAAGAAATAATTAAAAATTTTATTTAGTTGAGGGAAAATGATATTTATCTCTCATAAATGTGAAATAATTACAAAAGACTATAAGCAAAATGCTCAAATTATAGTTTTTAGGAAAAAAATTATTTTTAGTGTAAAAAATGAATCAACAATTTTTAATCTAACAACCCAAACATATTGCTAAAAAGTAAAAATAAATTTTATGATAAAAAAGATATTTTTCCAAATAATTAAACTAAATCAAACATGCTCTTATTGGGAATTGCGAATAAAAAAAACATAAGACACAGCGGAAAAATTTCCACTAGAAATCCAAACGAATGGTCATGGTTCATATTTAAAACGTTTACTTATTGAAACGTGTAACGTGTAGAAGATGACTGTCAAACACCACAATACCGCAGCAACACAGCAGCACCTCTATGAAGTCCACACAAGCAGATACTTGGAGCGTGTCTCTATGCACTACTAGATGCCAATAGAGACACGATGACTTTTCTTTTTCACACAAACTAAGTGCAGAATGCGGCTAGGGTTAAGATTTTTTACGATACAACACTCTTAGTGTTATTATTTATAAGGAGCATGTAATGGTGAAGTGAAAAGACCTAGCCTGGATCTTATAGGCTCATATAACATGAGCTTGGCTCGAGAAGGATTGAGTCTAACTATTTTTTCATGCTCTAATTAATCTACTTTAAGTGTGTGACCCTATAAGTTCTCATAACGTTGGTAATAATATTAAATTATATTTAATATTAAACAATGAGCGGTGTCTAACAACACATCATTGCTACCCAAGTAATGAGAAAGTCAATAATTTGACATAACCTTTCCGTGACTAATGTTACCATATAGTCTAGTCCATTTGTTCAGATATATTGATTAAACACAAAGCATAAAACGTGTCATCATTGTACTGTTCAATCTTTGGTTTTTTTTTCTCCGAGTAGACATTCTAAGACAAATGAGATCAATATCTCATATTGATTCATTCGAGCATGGTCATACATTTTCATCCTCACTCTTATCAAGGGTCCCACAGATATTGCTTCTATTAAGTAGGATGGACAAATCATATCTAGGCCACTCACATCCTTCTGCATGATTCGCAGTATGTCTAATAGACTCCTTAATGATCTACTTGTTATAGGGGGACGTTTGACAGAATCAAGTCATACAACTCCTCATGTAGGGAACTGTAGTGCCATCAAGTCAAAGAACCACATATACCATTGTCACTGAGAGAATTGCTTATGACATTCACGTAACGATCCATGCAGAATTCTCATAGTGGGTCAATCTAGTACAACATTACTCTAATGTGTACTTATGTGAAGACCTGATATCTCATATCTATGACTCGTGAGATATGGTCATCAGTCTACACACATACTAGTCTCAGTGTATTACTATTGTCCTAAATGATAATAATATTTGACTAGGGATATTTAAGAATAACGTTCTAATGAGTACCAACAATATCTCACTACCAAGTCATATTTGACATTCCATGGTATAGAACTTTCATTCAAACGATTTTATTATGTTCATTTAATATAAATAAATAACACAATAAATGAAATGCCTCATATATTAAATAAATGTCATAATACAATGTAAACCATAAAGTCAAGATACAAATGGCATTTAGGGCATACACTAACAACTCTAGATCACATGAATAATGAATTAATAGGAGCTTGCGGGGAACTTTATTTTTGGTTTACTTTGACTTAATTTATTTATTAGATAAGTCAGGTTTAATTTTTTTAAATTGTCTATTTAAATAAGTCATGGTGTAAGTCTTTAAAAAGATCCATTTAGCCTAACATTATTATTAGTTATATATTAATATAACTTATTTATTTTATATATAATACAATAATTTTGTTGAAGGTTGAGTATATTTGAAATTTATAAAATTTAAGCTTATTGGCCTATTTAAAAATATTTTATGTAATGTAGGCCTTTAAATAAACCTTTAAGCTATTACAAACTTTTATATTTTTACAAAAAAGATAAGTCAAACTAAAAAAAAGTCTACAATAAATAATAGCGTAAGAGCATAAAATCACCCTAAACTTTGACCCTTTTGCAAACAATCACTACAAACTTTGAAATCTTCTAATTTCATCCATAAACTAACTTTATTATCTCAATTGGCCATTCTATTCATTCTCCGTTACACCACTAATAAAAGTGTGACGTGACTAAATCATAACCTTACACATGTCACATTATCAATCATTCTTATTAAATTTATTTTAAATTATTTAATAAATCATCAAAAAAATTAAAAAAAATAAATTTAATAATTAATAATTAAAAATATTATTAAAATGATTTAATAATTACAAATTAAAAAAATTTAGTAATTAAAAAAAAAACTAAAATAAGTTCTTCTTCCTCAAATGTGTTAGGATCGTAGCGACTCATGAAATCGAAATAATAAAAACGAGCAAAAGTGAAGGGATCAAAATCAAAATAAGAGAGAAAACGTTTAGGATTTGATTTCCTAATTATTAATTTTGTGCTTGAGAAGTTTTCCTTTGTCAAGATTTTTTATGGCCATGATGTCTTTGGTGCCGGTATTCTTCCCAAATGGCCAAGTTTTTCTTTCTATTCTTTCTCTCTCTAAATGACTTGAGTTTCTCTCTCTAGAGCTCCACCTCCAAGACCAACTATCAAAACCTCTTCTTCTCACATTTTCTTTTCTTTCTAGCTTAGTCAAAAAGATCAAAGTTGGGTTGCTCGGGATCTTTACCAAATATTTGCTCACGCTCAATTCCTTCGAGCTGAAAAGTAACAAACTTCATTCGTGAATCCGTGAATAACAAAAAGAGAAAAGATGAAATTTTTACAAAAATAGAAGCATATATTCTCCAACAACCTCTCCATTAATTCACTTAAAAATTAGATTTTTTAGCAGAAAAATTCAAAATTCACTAATCAGCGATAAAAAAATAGCAAAGAAAATTTGAACGATAGAGACCAAAAAAAAATTTGATGAAGAATTGGGGGGAGGCAGACCTACAGGAGTGCCGTGAGCACCAGCTCTCTTAAGACCCTTTTTCTTCAAGATGAAGCTTGCCCCCATGAATGCACTAAAACCCAACACCAGTATCAACCCCTTTGTATTCTCCGAAACCCCCATCTCTTTGAGTCCAACTCCAATTGTTTCCCGCCAACAAAGATCAAATTCCCTCAAGGCAGGGCCACAGAGAATCGAACAACGACACCGACTTAGTGGACTGCTAGAGGGAGAAAAGTCTTTGCAGAGTCTAATGATTTCGTCGTTGCCTTGTCGAAAGTTTCCCGTTAACCTGCTTCAGTGATCGTCTTCTGAAGTTTCGAATCGAGTAATGGAGATGAATCACTATATTTGGTTTTTTCTTATTAAATTCATTTTTTAATTTTCTGATAATTTATTAAATAATTTGAAATAAATTTAGAGTCATACTATACATCCCGACTTATGAAGCCCGGATGGAGCCTGCCTACTTATCTTTTATCAAGTTAGGTATACAAATTTTTTTTTTAAAAAAAAACAGATTTGGTGATGAGAGTGTAATTAACAGAATACAAGTTTGTCACATTATCCGGTATCAATCCAAAAAAAAGTAACCTGAGCTATATAATGTTTTTCATAAATTTAATAAGAATTGTTAATATTGTGACACGTATAAAGATAAAATATAGCCATGTCATACTTTTGTTAGTGGTGTAACGGAGAATGAATGGAAACATCAATTGAGATAATATAGTTAATTTAGGGATTAAATTAAAAAATTTCAAAGTTTGTGAGAATTATTTATACAAGGGTCAAAATTTAGGATAATTTTATGCTTTTTATCTTAAATAATAGATTAAATTAAGACGAAATTTTTTTAAAATATATTAAACCTATTTAAAATAAAGCTTGCATAACTTATCCCATTTCCACACTCCTAATTGGTAGTGTACTTTAATTAAGCTTAGCGTTGACGATGGCTCTTTAAATAATTTCTAGAGAGCAGATGATTGGAGGCTTGCACAGATTCTAGAAAAAGAATGGATTACCAGTTTCTGTGATTGTATTGTAATCAAATATTCTTTTTTTTTTTATTTTTTTTTATTTTTTTCTCTTCGATTAAATGTTGTTATACTCAATATAAAAAAAATTGATAACTAATAGAAAATTTATTGTCAATTAAAAAAAATAATTTGAGAAAACAGAAAAAGAGACAATTAAAAAATACTTAAATCTAATTATATTATCACATGGACATAAGCTTTGAGTAATCTGAAAAATGGGCGACCAAATTCAATGCATTGCGAATCTGATTCTGATGTTGCAATTCAAATTATCAGAGGTGGACATTTCCTTCCATAAATATGTTACAATACTCGAGCTAGGCAACAGAGCATGATAAGTGACTTTTTTTCATGTTGCTACAAAAGGTAACCAGTATAGAGATCGTTTGACCAAACATGATGCTTGTACTTTAAGTGATTCTTCATAAAGCTGCTTCTTTTTTGTATTTTAAGTAGTCTTGCAGTTGACAACTCCAATGTTGTGTTGCTGATCAGTTTCTTTTGTATATTACCCCTAGAAAAAGGAGATAGTTGCAAGGCAATCCTTTGATACTTTTGTCCATAAATGATTTATAACTCTTATTGATGTCATTTTTAATTCCTTTTAGCCTTATTCAAACATTCCAAGTATGCTATAAATCTTTTCTTTTTTTTTTTTTTCGTTTGATTGGTTATCTTCATCGTTTGTATATGATCTTCTTGCAAGTCATGTACAAATTCTTTTTATTGGTATGGATATATTATATAATGAGAAGTAATTATCTTCCTTCTCTAGCATCATGGCTTACATATGTTTAGCCCGTTGAGGGCATCTTTTATAGGTTCTGCATTTGCTCAGTTTGTTGGGGGGAAATTCTATCTAATTAGCCTCTTGGAGGAAAATTCTATTTGATTAGCCTGCTGGAGGAAATTTCTACATGTTTTACACATGATAATTGATAAGTCCAATGGGGGGGGGGGGGGAATTTTATAGTTTCCACATCTGTTTAGCCCACCGTGAGCAGATCACACATGTACGTTCTACATTAATTCGTTTAGCCTGTTGGGGGCAAATATTATAAGTTCTACATCTGTTCAGTAGACAACTTCTATAGGTTCTACATTCATTTAGCCAGATGTGAACCATGCCATCTAGGGAGTTCATGTGACTTAATCTTTTCGTTTTTGACTAAGGTTAATAATTTCTAGTGTCAACTAGTAATTAAATTCATGATTCCATATTACCAAAAAATCAAAAAATCATGATTCCAAATGCGATTTATTGCACGAAACCGAACCACATGTCAACATATAAGCATTTTTAACTTTTCTTTTTAAAGGTGCATGTATTGTGTTTTCACTTGAGTTTCAAAAAGAGATTAATGGTTCCAGATAAAAGTTAAGTGACTTAAAGGTTCTAGATAAGGTTCTTTAATCTATAAGTGTATGCTTTGAATCCTCTTTAATCAATAGTCTTATTTGGTGATCATCACTCTTCGGGGATATCTCGAGAGGTTCAAAGCCTACGAATAAATAACTTTCTTATAAGGAAATCTTTTAAGTAAGAATACCCTGAAGGCAATCTTCTAGGTGGTTCTTTACTTATCATTCAAAATCTCATGTATGTGATCACTGACATCTTGATTAGTAATATTGGAATAACATATAATTACTACCATTTTTATACCAAAATAAAGATTAATGGTGACAAAATTGAGGTTGAGAAATTAAATTTTAAAAAATTAAATATGACAAATAGGATCTTCTTTTCATTAACCTAAGTATTTCCTGCCTCAGGCAGAAAAGGCAACAGGCTGGAACAAATGGCATTGATTTAAACATTCCAAATTATGCATTGGACCACAAGATCGTGAGCTTTAATTATGTATTTTTCTTCTCTTTATTATATTTTAAAATAATAAAGAAGAGCACTAGTCAAATATGAAAAAGTAATGTCATTGCCATGAGAACCCGGAGAGAGATATGGCACCGAAGCTCTCGATATCATAACTGTCAAAAGGATCATGGATGGCAAAATGTTAATAAATTTTCTTAGCGATGTTCTTATCCTCTTAACTCTTAAGCTACTTGTAAGCACCTTTTATCTTATGGAATATTTTTCTTGTTAGTTATAATCTTCGAACTTTTCGCAAAGCAGATGCCATGCATGACTTCAGGCATTTACCAACAGATATTAATTGTTCACGCTTCTGTTGATAAACGAAGTGAATGTCAGAATATGCGTCGTTGATTATAATAAACTTTCTTATATTTCTTAATTTCAAACTAGGTATCAAATATTACGTAATTCATATAATTAAAAATGGAATAATTTCAGAAATAAAAAACGTTATCCCCAGTTATATATATAATGCAATGTTTTAAGAACTGGATTGACGATTGAATCGGCGAGACTTCTAAATCATAATTTGATTGGTTTAACCGTTCGAACTAAATGAGATAATAATTATAATTATAATTATATACATAATTATTTATATACATATTCAATTAAAATAGCCTTATTTTGAGAGCAACTGAGATTTTAAGAAAAAATTAGGGTTTAATCCGTATTTTTTTTAAAAACTATTATTGTTTCTTTTAAAAATACTCATAAGTATGAAAAAAATAATTTTGTTTTGGAAAATCGGTTGGTTCAACTACATTTGATTATTTTTTCTCGTGTTGATCTTAAAAAGTTATGTGGAATTGATATAAAATGCGTCCAAATCGAACGAATGAGTAAAAAATATGACTTTGGGAAGATAAATGTGAAAAAAAAACCCTAAAAACTTATTAAAAATCTGAAAAAATAATTTAAAAAACTGAAAAAGTAATAAAAATTTCAAAAAAAGTAAAAAAGAAAATTGAAGAACCGGCCGATTTTCAAAAGCCAGTTTCGGTTCAAATAGTTCGTCGGTTCAATCTAATTTTAGCGATTCAATGTCGGTTCAATGCTCTGGTTAATTCTTTGGGTGAAATTAAACCGTAAACACATCTGATTCTCTGTCCAACCGGCTAGTCCAGTCCAGTTTTTAAAACATTGATATAATGCATAAAATTAAAGGGGAAAGAAACTCTCATTTTTTCTTAAAAAATTATTACTAAATTTAATGTTGAAAGTTGCATTGGAAACCTACTGTAGAAATGTTTTTGAAAACCTATTTTGATTTTTGATATATGATAATTGTTTAACGGAGTGTTAGAAATTATGTTGTATGCAATAAAATACATTTTTTTTCTATTAATTATATCACTTCTAGAGTGTCAATTTTTTTAGATGAATAATTTTATAGTATAAATTTTTTAAAAAGTTATCACTAACGGATATTAATTTAAATGATACGTTAAGAGAGTTTATTCTTTATCTCCAAATTTATTATAAGATTATAGGAAAAATAGTACTGACAAAACTTATAGGGTGAGTCTAACTCATTAGAAGATTAACTTAATTTATTACGTCAACCATTATAACCAATATAGCCATTTTCTTTCGGGGGTAAAAACTCATTATAAGTTCGAATATTTGGCTACAATTATCATATCTCCACATAAAGACACAAATACAGATACATTATACATCGATGATATGGTCAACTATTAATAAAAAAATAGATTAGAGAATCAATGAGAAAATTCATATTCGAGATTAGACTCTTCATTATTATTATGATAAAATTTAAAAAAAAAAACAGTGATTTCTTGTCTTTATTGTACTGAAGCATAAATGGATAGCACGCGTGTGATTTATGCCTCTGTATTATTCTTTTTGTATATTATAGATATTTTCATATTTTTTAAATATACAATTAATCTTTTTTAAATTATTGAGCAATTACAACTATTATCTTTTTTCACAATGATATTTTTTAAGAGTTAAATATTTGTCCTTCTTTTAAAGTTATAAATCACTTACTATTTTGACTAACTCCGTCAAAATTTGATTAATTTTTCTAAAGATTAATTAAGAAGCTTAATAAGGAACTCAACTATATTACCATCCACTGGATTTGGGCCAAAAGAAATCAAAGTTCTATTATGAATATGCAAGGCACACGAATGAGAATATATATATATATAAGAGACATATGAAGTGATAATATTGTCTTATTATGAGAGGTGAGAAGTTAATATTGGCTATTAAATTTTAATGGTCAATATTATAATTCACTTAAAAGTCATAGGATCACTTAAAAAAATCACATAACTTTATATTTTAATCTTAATTATATGTGAATAATTTAATGGTTAAGATTTATTTCTCTCATTCTCACAATTAATCAGTCATCTCACACTATATATATATATATATATATATATATCAATTAAGGAAAGCTAAGTGGTGAAGTGGGTTCCAAATCATATTCTTAACTATACGTTTGATTAAAGCCTTAATACGCCCCACATTTTATGCTGATATGTTTCACTAAGCATAGACAAGAATACAAGTTCTTTAATGTTAGTTTATCAGCCCCTTCTTTACACTTCTCTCTGCTATTTGTAAGTAAGATTAGAAAGTGAAGATCATGATAGGCTTTCCTTTAGCAAACTTTCCCCGCCAATGACCTGAATTACATATATTTTGTGCATGCCACTTCATCGATTACAAATATTTAGTCTTTTTAATTTTAATTATTTATGTAAAACTCAATGATTAAATTTTTTTTTCTATTTTATAATAGAATATTTATAACTAGATGGGTGAGATGTGTTTGTTTGCAAATTTTTATATACGCTGAGAAATTGTGCTATGCATCCAATATATCTGGTAGATGAATCATTGATAGATTGTACAATCATGAATATGTTAGTTTTCTTGGATTCCCACTTTGGGGAAAAAAAATGAGGAGGCATGTTTTAAGAACCAAACTTTATTAAGCTGTAGAAAATGGTTTGAAACCTTCTTTGCATCTTTCTAATACAATCACCTCTTTTGACTAATTACTCTTCTCTTACTTTTGTCAATTAAGTACGCAGAAAGCACAAACGCAACATGCCAATGTTTCTCTATTTTTTATAACATTTTATAAAATATATTTTATATTTGATGAAAATTAAATAGGGTTTATACCTTTTATATGATTTGGTAAATTATATCTCGATGAATTATTACAAAAAAATGTAAGTTCTAAATATGTTAATGGTGTTAAGTTCTGTGACTATTATGTAAAAAAGCTTATATTAATCAATATAATCACTGAATATTAAATAAGGTCGAATGAGATAGTTTATGTTATCTAATCCAATTTTATTCGACTCACCGACATGGCCATAAAGGAATGTTTGTGAACATCTCTCTATAAATCATATAGCTATGAGGTCGTTTTTAAATTTTTTTCGTTTGATAATTACTTAAAATTTGAAAAACTAGTTAAAAAATCAACCCAGAGTTAATTCTAAACACACTAGTAATTTGAATAAAAAAAATTCCTCATTTATTTAGTTTACATGTTGTGAAATGTAAACAAAAAAAGTCCACTTCCCAATACACTTTCATAGAAAAGAATTTTTCTTTATTTATTTCGAATGAGCGTGTTTTTTCCTTTTTTTTTCACTATAGGCAAAGACCAGCTAGAATTCTAGCTGAAGATTGGGAGATTAAAAGTTTAAACCTGAGTTTTTTACTTTTGTAAGAGACTTCTAGAAGAAAGGCTTATATAGACAAGCTTCTAAAAAAAAAAATTATAGATTTTTTTTTGAAAGAAAAAGTTATTTTTGTATTTAGATGTAATGTTTGTGAAGTACTTTTAAGTAATAAAAGGACTTATAAGTTTATTTGGATAAGAAAGAATAAAAGAGTTTTTTTATAACAAAATTATTAAAAATATAGGTATTCAGAATAATAGAGGTAGAGTTTACAAAAGAAAAAAAAATAGAGGATAAGAGATGTAATTTTGAATAAAGGCAAAGGTATTTTTGTCAAAAATTTATATTAAAAATCACTTGTCCTTTTTTTTTTTTTTTCAGAAGCTGTGGATTACTAATTTATAAAATAAGTAGTAATTGATTTCTTTTTTAACTTTTACCTTTTTTTAAAATTTTATCCAAACATATATAAAAACTTATAGAAATATTTTTTTAAAAAATAATTGATTTATTTTGAAAAAATAACATATCCAAACGCACTCCAAATGTGCTGGTGTGCAAGTGTTTGAGTCTCAAACAAACATAGCTTTACAAGTATGAGCAAATGTTCGAGTCTCAAACAAATATAGCTTTACAAAATGAGTTTAAACTTAAGTAGTTTTGAACAAGCTTTTGAGCTCGTTTAGAAAAGTTTTTAAAAAATAACTTTTTTGTAGACTTTTTTCTAGTAAATTTTTTTTTAAAAAAAGTTATTTTACATTTAGAT
This sequence comes from Styphnolobium japonicum, assembly GCA_023212625.1. Classification (NCBI taxonomy): domain Eukaryota; kingdom Viridiplantae; phylum Streptophyta; class Magnoliopsida; order Fabales; family Fabaceae; genus Styphnolobium; species Styphnolobium japonicum. Next base: position 1,462,367 of record JALBWW010000007.1, on the reverse strand, counting down.
ACAATTTTTATGAAGTATTTTTAAGTAATAAAAAAATTTGTAAGTTTATTTAGATAAAAAAAAATAAAAGAACTTTTTTATAACAAAATTACTAAAAATGTAGGGTATCCATAATAAATGAAGTAGAGTTTATAATGATGAAAAAAAGAAAAGACAAGAGATATAATTTTTAATAAAGACAAAAAATATTTTTGTTAATAAATTATATTATAAATCATTTTTCTTTTTTTTTTCAGAAGCTAAAAATTACTAATTTAAAAAAAATTAATATTTTTTTAATTTCTACATTTTTTAAAAATTTCATCTAAATATATATAAAAACTTATGAAAATATTTTTTCAAAAAAAAAAACTTCTTTATTTAAAAAAAAAAAAAACTTATCCAAACACAATTACACTTGTTGCACATCCCCTAGGTGATTGAAATTGTGTGCGCACAAATAATACCAACGAGAAGTTGACACTCATAATATGTAATTTGTAAGATGCCTACTACACATACAACTAATTATTATTAAAGTAAGGTTGACTAATAACAATACTGAAACAGCCTAGGGTTTTTAAGCAAAACTTCGTGAAACTTCATGGGCAGTCTCAACTCAAGGAACAACCTTAAATGCATAGTGACCTTCTTCTGGGTACAATGCATTGTGACTTTTTCATCAATGTGCACTCAAGAAAGTCCTTCTCTCTACAATTGTTGTATATAATAAATAATTATTTCCAGGCTCCACAATGTTTGATATAATAATAACATGGGACAAAGACTGGGCTAGAGGACAGACCAATAAGGGGTACTTCTTCTGTGGGGAAATTGTTGCAGGCTAAGGCTAAAACTTCGACCCTTCACTAATGCCCCCAGAACAATCATATACTTTCAAAGTGGAGTTTAATCGTGTAAGCCATTTCTGTTAATTATTAGGACGCCACCATCAAGTAATAAGTATATTATAATTGCCAACAATTGCTGCAACTTTTGCCCCCTCTTAAGGGCTGTGATCTTTTTATATATATAAATAAGCATAGCAAAGCAATAATTAGCAAAAGCAGCATTAACCTTATCATATAATGCTGTCCATCTGATCTGTAGATTCCATTTAGATTAGGGATCAGATCCCTCCATTACTCAAAATTTAGAGATTGGATCATTTTGTAACAATTGCTAAGAATATAGCTAATTTTGTCCTCCTGACCTGACCTGACCTAAATGATTCTATTCCCCATAATTAATTTTTAATTTTTCGCATAAAGCTTAGTATCTTGGTAGAATCTTCTCAATTCTTCCCATTACTTTGGGTTGCGTTGTGAAGTAGACCCTTCTCTTTCTCTCTCATCTGTATCACACAAACACTTACATAAAATGGAGGGGAAGAGAGAGAGAAAGAAAGAGAGTTGACCTCCCTTAATCCCTTTCCAGTTTCCACATTGCTTGCCTTTAAGGACATAAAATATTAGGAAACTACAGTATTGGTGGGGCTAGTGATTTGAATGCACACCCCATGTGGAGACCAATTAATTAAGTTTGTTCCTTTGCTTCCTTAAACCGTACACAGTATGAAGCACCACAGGGGCACATTTGCTCTCAGGTTTGGTCACTTTTTTGTTAATCATTTTTTTTTACTTTGATTTATTTATTACTATTTTTTTGGTAATTAAGGTTTGGTTCATCAGGCATTTAGTGCAGTTGATGTAACTACCCAAATAATAAAGAATGATCATCAGGGTTGGTTTAGTTGAAACTTGAAATCTGTACATCGTGATTTATAAAAATAAAGAAAACTTAAGCATTTGATGTTAGAATTCATGTTAAAACATGTGAATACAATCCTGGGCATTTGGATTAATATGAGCATTCCTCCCATCTACAATGGGTGGGTTAGCACTACAGTTTACTAGTGGCCCCTTTCTTACTTTTCACATCTTTTTCATACAATTCTTTTTTTTAAAAATAGAATAAACACTTATTTTAGTCCCTCAAAGATACAAGTGACATTAGTTTAATTTTTTAATAATTAAGTGACATTAAATTGGTCCTTTTAGAGGACCATTTTATGTCATTGAATGACCAATTTGATGTCAAAAAATACATTAAAAGACTAATTTAATGTCAAAAATTAACATTCAATGACCAATTTGATGTCACAAATTATTAGAAGACTAAATTGATATCACTCATATCTTTAGAAGACCAAAATAGATGATTATTAAAAAAAATACTAGATAGTTAGAATTTTTTTATCAAAAGAATGTTATTAACTATTTGATAGATGTGTGGTTCACACTACTTCAACTTATTCAAGAACCACAATTAAATCTTGACAATTCTGACTAAATTCTATCAAATTTTTCTGGTTATATAACATTACTCTTTTCTAAAACATACATCATATTATTTTTTTTTTCAGCTCAAAGGTAAGCATGTTTAAATATTGTCGTCTTTGGAGCAAGGAAGTAGACTTTATATGAAACAATACCTAAAACCTTATTGATTTTTTTCAGAAAATTAGATGCCTAATGTGGGTTTATTTTTCAAATAGACATTTTCATTTTTAATGAATTACAAAGATTTTTCTTATCCTATGGGATTTGTATGCAACTATATTAATTTTCGTATTGTTAATCATTGTTCTTTCAAGATAAGGTTGGGTTATAGCTAACTCAGCCCATCTTTAGACAAAAGCACTATGGAGGAGCAGTTCAACATATCAAAGCATTAATTCCACAATTCCCCCAATTACATTAAAGTATGAGACCTAATCCTAAGGAAGATCATTTCAACAGTATTTTATCTCTCATCTCCTAGCATTCTGTATAAGAGAGGATCAACCTCACTTAGTAAGGATATGAACTTCACATTTTCTCACATAAATCAGCATAACCTAACTTGAGCATTAGAATACTTTCTCAAGTACCCACTCCATCAGAGAGAACATCTCTTCCACGAAAGAAGAGACCCACATTCATGTTGGAGCCTACCCAAAAGAAATTGAACGTGAACACATATGTAACTAAATATGAGTAACTAAATAATATTATTAAGATATATGTTGCTTAGAAACATAAAACACGGATAGGGCAATACAAAAAAACCTATGCTCTCATATATATCTTAAATTGTTAGGTTGAATTTGAGTCATAGCTAGAAAACGGTAGTTTCAGGCTTCAGCTAAGACTTTCTGGGTGGGGATCAAACTCACACGCTCCACCGTTGGTGGGGGAGCTCTACCACGTAGGCTGTTGCTCCACGGGCTTGAAGTGCAAATCCACATATTTTATACCTAGAGATCTTTAAATTTGACATATTTTAAATAATTTAGAAAAATAAATTATTAATACGACTATAGAACTTAATTATTTGTATTTAAAATTGTTTTTTAAAAATAAATCATAATTACTTACAAATAATAAAAAAAGGATTGAGACCGACATATGTGTGTCAAAACCATAATAAATAACTTTTAAACTCAAATTCATGAATATGTTAATAAACCTAAAGTATTTTTCAAAGAAAAAGGACTAATATCTATTTAAATATATCATTTTCGCTACAAGCATGTTAATTTGATAATTTATGTTATTTTTATTTATAATAATTTCAAATTTTTATCTTATCTTTAGATAAGCTATTTAATTTAGTTTTAGTTTGTTTAAAATTTAACTATCGGTAATATTTTGCAAATTATTAAAAAGACTATCGAGAATTTCTTCAATGTACTTGGTCTAAAGAAGAATTAGCTAATAAATTAATAATATGTTTGATTTAGCTTTTAAAATCTCCCAAACCATGATTTGGGTAAAAACTTGTCTTTTAATGCTTTTGTCCAAATTATGACTTTGAAATTCCAAAAGCTAAAACCAAAGACACACTACGATCCAAAACAACTGGAGGCAACTCCAAAACACAGCAGGGATTAAGAGAAGCACCACGCTTAGCTAGATAATCTAAATCTACAGGATGATTAGCTTCATGGAGAATATGAGCAAATTGAACATTGTGGTGCTCCAAATTAAATATATCATTTTCCAAAACCAGTACTCCAAGTTTCCAGGGCATGTCTGACAGATAGCTCTTTAGACTCTCGTAAAGCTTCAGAGTGCTTCTAGGCAGCATTAAGACAGAATAACGTATCCAATGTATACCCTCAGATCCATCTTTTTTCGCCTTTTTCTGACCAAATATAGTTTTCATTGACACCTTACCAGTCAAATTCTTTTCCCGGTTTAGCTGAGCCTTAAACATGACCCTTCTGTCACCTGTAAGTCCTTCAAAACAACAACCACCATTACATCTTGATGAATCTCATAATCATGCCATTTGCATTGTATCAGACTGAAAACCAGAAACTTTAAATCCATAGTTCTCTATAGCATGACATTCTAAGTTATACTTATGCCAGACCAACAGAATGCACCAGTGACTTTGTTATTTCAAAAATTATTTTTAAACCCAAGTCATATGCAAACACAAACCCAGGAATCCGCCTTGCATTTATTATGCATGCAAAATCCTAGAGATGTTTAAGATTAATAGGCCACAAATATTCTTAACTTTTTATCGTTCCAAGTCCAACACTGGTAGCAGCTTCCCTATACGTTGGTCTTTGCTCAAGAAGCCATGTTGCACAAGTAAAGCTTGTTTGCATGTAAGGCATCAATTAGAAGCCGCACCTGTTATGGCTAGCAATTATCCAGAAGGCCAAACCACTTTTAATTGCATGTCAGTTATGCTACCAAAAATCCATGCAGGAACAAGATCCATGTTTAAAGTGGTGAAAGCGATGACGATCCCTTACCACAATTTCTCGATCAAATACTTTGGAGATTAATTTTACTACGGTGTGGCAATCATTACATATGCGCAAATTCTTCATTATTCTGATTGGAGTTGGTGGAGCAATAGTGATAAGTCCAAAGGCAACCGCAAGTTTCTCACTGTGTCTGAAAAGGGCAGTTTCCTTCTCTTCTTCATCTATGTCTAGTGAAATCTCACTTGTGGTTGGTGCATAGCCCTCAATCTTTAATTTTGCAGCCACTACATATAACATATGCTCGATATCATTTATCTGAGGGTGTGTCCTATCTCCCGCCAGGAATTCATGAACTATTCCATTTGCTTCAATCATGCTACAACCAGGTGTCTTCACCACCCCATGTTGTGCCATAATTCCCCTAATTTCAACAACATCACCCCAATTTCCCTTTGAAGCATATATATTTGACAATAATACATGGAAACCATCATGGTCAGGCTGAAGCTGAATGAGTTTCCTTCCCACCCTCTCACCCATTTCATTGTTATTGTGTTTTCTGCAAGCCCCAAGCAAAGCGCCCCAAGCAGCAACATCAGGAGCCATTGGCATACTCTCAATCAGTTCCTCTGCTTCTTTAAGCAAACCTGCACGTCCTAAAAGATCCACCATGCATCCATAATGCTTAACATTTGGCTCTATCTTGTGTTCTTGGATCATGGAACTAAAGTAGTGGCGCCCCTCATCCACTAGGCCCATATGCCGACAGGCCCCAAGAACTCCCATAAATGTTATCTCATTAGGAAATGTCCCGGTTTTTTTCATATCTGTAAACATTTCAAGTGACTTTTCTACCAAACCATTCATTGCCAACCCAAGAATGAGAGCATTCCAGGTAGAAACCCCCTTTTCCTCCATCGCATAGAAAACCTCCAATGCATTTGCCACACACCCACATTTCATGTACATATCTAGAAGTGTTGTGCCCAGAATGACATTAACCTGTAATTTATTTTTACTTATATAAGCATGAATCCATTTGCCCAAGTCCAAAGCAGCCAGTTGGGTGCATGCTGAGATGACACTCACTAAAGCAGTCTCATCTGGCTTAATTCCATGAAGCTGCATTTCCTGGAACAATGCCAGAGCCTCTGAGAAACGTTCGTGTTGAACATAACCTGATATCATAGCACTCCAAGACACAATATCCTTCTCTGGCATGGAATAAAATAATGTCTTAGCATCTTCAATTGAACCACATCTCAAGTACCCAGAAATCATCGAGTTCCAAGATATCTGATCCAAGAGGAAGCCTTCATTGAAAAGTTTTTGAGCATCCAATATTTTCCCACAACTTGAGTACAAATGTATCAAGGCATTTTGAAGGCTAACATAAGCTTCAATTCCAATTTTTGCAGCTAAGCCATGTATTGACTTCCCTGTCAGGACAACGGACAGGTGTGTACAAGCAGAGATAGCAGTAACCACAACTACCTCATCCACCATTATTCCCTTTGCATTCATATCCCCAAACAAAACCAATGCTTCCTCATACATCTCATTTTGTTCATAACAAGAAATCAGTGCACTCCACGAAATCATATCCTTATGGGGAATTTCATCAAAAAGCTGACAGGCCTGAACAACGTGACCGGTTCTTCCAAAAAGCACAATCATTGAGTTGGAAGCAATTGTGTTCCTTTCTGACATCCTATTATAAATATATTTTGCTTCCTTTACATTACCCATCTGAACATACCCAGCCAAAATGGTATTCCAAGATACTAAATCCAAAACAGGACTTTCCTCAAACACTTGACGTGCATTTATCATGTTCCCACAAGCAGCATACACATTGATCAATGTATTCCGAACATAAATATCAGAATCAAAACCCAACTTCACAACATGAGTATGCATTTCTTTTCCTTCAAATTCCGACAACCGGGCAGCGCAGGATCGAAGTAGAATTGGGTAGGTATAGTTATCAGGAATGGCATCCTTAATAAGGAACAACTTGTATAAATTTAGAGCTTCATGAGGAGATTTTCTTTCCAAGTATGCACGCATCATGGTGTTCCAAATGAACCCATTTGGGTTGTCGATGTGATTGAATATTCGAAATGAATAATCAATGTGTATGAAAGTTGAGTCAGCAGAAAACTTGAGGAGTCTGCTTGCGGCATAGGTGTCTCTGATAAACCCAGTCAGGATCATCTGAGAGACAATCTGATAGAATTGCTTGAGGTTGAGACATTGGCATCGCTGCTGCAAATGTGTGTCTAAAATGGACATGTTTATGGTTGGTCTCAAGGTTAATCTGAGATTCAAACATGACTTTATGGCTGAGGAATACATGCTATTACTGAACTCAACCCATTGAACACCAAATGTTTTGTTTCAAGAAAGTAGCAAAGCATTGATTTATGGCAAAATTCCTCTTTCAGTGGTCATGTTCCAAGATTCACATACAGCATTATGGTTTGGCCAAGGGGAATCAGTACCAACTACCAAGCCTTTTTTTTTTGGTGTGGTACAAACTACCAAGCCTTTAAACAGAATTGAATACTAGCAATTTAAAATTTTTTTTTTTAAATCATGTGAGTAATGCATGATTAATAGTATAAAAATATTTTTACATTGACCGTACATTAAAACTATATCATTTAATAAATACTTTTCCAAGTCTCTATTTCATTTCCACGTTGTCATATGTTTTTGATAATTTTTTTTTCTTTTGTCTTTTAAAATTTTAATTGAGGTAGAAAGAAAAATATTGTACACTAACTTATATCAACACTACCAATATTTAAATTTTAATCCGCAGATATTTTAAAGTTATAACTCGAATTATGAGAGCATTTTGAAAAGAAAAGAGAGTGGTTGTTATAACTAAAAAAAGAAAAGTACAGAAGACAATAATTTGTCTAATTTTGGATTTAAATGAAAACTAATTTAAAAATGTAATTTGTAAAAAATGATATCTTTATTAATAATCTTTTTATTAGAATGTGACATGATAAACAGTGTTAACTTTATATATTATATAAAGCTTGAAAAAATAATTATAAGACAACAAGGTGTACGCACACCTAAACCTTTTGGGTATACGAAAAATTTCCAACCACAAAGTAAGGCTTTAAAAGAAAGTGTTTATGTCACGCTGAAAATTTTAACTTTGACATGAACACTTTATTTCAAACCATAACCACTTATGATCTTTTACAAATTCACCTTATTGCACACTAAATAAACTATCAGCATTAGAATGGTAACTCATTTTAAAGAAAATAAATTAAAATAATGACACTAATCAATAATAAATAGTATCAATCTCACGTTCAATTCGTGCTGGTAGTCCTTCATACTGTAAGTCCTCAACGAAGTTTATGACCTGACTTTCAAATGAAATAACCTAACCTCCCCTTAAACTTGTTGTAACCAAAACAAGTATCAATCCCGTGAAAATGAAGGTCTGTAATTCAGTATTCTCACCACTACAGTCATTTAAAATTGTAACGAATTGAAGCTGAACCATGAAAACAAGATACCTACATATAAAATTTACTTTAATATGCAAGTTTACACAAAACTGACCGCAAATATCCATTACAATTTGCTCATATGCAAGCTGAACAAGCGAAAATGGTGGGAAAGGGAGCATGAAAAAATGGGACTGTAATAGGAAATCCCAGTTCATCACCACACAAGATCATGGGAGCTGCAAAAATGGATGATGATACACTCGTTAAAACCTCTTTGTAGCAATACAAGGAAGTACCCTGTAGCTTATATATGTTGCAGAAGACTGAGGACCCAGACAGTAATACCCTATCTTATTCCAGCATAAGATCCTGAGAAGTAGAATGAATGCCGTATCAGACAGATCACTTGTATAACTCATCAATCATTATCTACAAAATTCGAAAGTTTAAGCATAACAAAATGCAATTAATAATGACGAAGAAAAACACAAGTTTTTTTTTTTTTTTTGGGGGGGGGGGGGGGTTGTTAACCTTAAATGTCTCTTCGACTAAACATATAGCATAGAACATGCATCGACACCCTAAGCCCTAATTAAAAGCAAATGCTAGCCATCTAAAGTAACTTGAATAAGAAGAAACAAAGAAATAAAATTAAAATAACACTGCTACAGTAGCATATAGCGTACTCATCTACAATAAGCCCAAACAGCAACCTGACATTTAATTATAATTGACCCTCTTTGTCTTGCTTGGCTGCTCCTGCATCATAAAATCTCTGGGATACCTCTCTTAGTCATGAGCAGCAATGAAATAAGGACCAAAACTTGGACTTAAGGATAAGTCAATGATAATAATGAAGGGCATAGGATAGAACCTAGAAATGCAAGAAATCACACAAGCATGAAAAACATATGACCTCAAGAAGTGAGTTGTCTTCTCTTTTTCCTACATGACTAGTGTTTAGCATCAGCCTCACAAGGAAATAAATTTTCACGACATTTGATACTGATCGAATACAGCCCACACTCAAATAACAATCTGATAGAATTGCCACATTCTCTAGTCATGTACTATGGCAAAATAAAGGATTTAGTGTAGATATACCCTAAGATGGTATTGCGTACATGGGAATCCTAGCTTACGAAGTATCTTGGACACCTAGTATAAGATGATATTTAGGTACCCAAGATACTTAAGAATTTAAAATTTCTGCATATTAAATAGCTCCCAAGGGGAATTTACTGTTAATGGTTGAGAACAAAGAATCAAAAAAGGCAGGAAGTCTAGCACACATGGAAATGATAATAGTTCAAATTTCCTGATCTAGTGCGACAACTATTTGACAAACGTATTTCCTGTCATTTAATACCAACAGAATACTCCTCAAGCTAAAACTATCAGTAAGTAATCTCATAAGCAAACCTTTGATAGGATAGGAGACACAGAAAACAACTTTCAGGCCAGTGAAGAAAATAAACTGATTGATTAAGCATATGATCAAACAAAAATGAATAAGAAAGCACAAAAAATAATTAATAATTAAAATACTAAGTAAATTATTGGGCTTATTCGTATAAACTACCAAAGTTCCACCCAAATAAAAGGGTCAAGAAGATATAAAGCTAGTTTGGTATATAGTCCAAAAGAACTCGGATGAATACAGAATAATAACAAATATAAATAGTGCAACAAATAGTTTCACAAACTTGACAACATAATTGATCTCAAATATTTCTAATTGTAAATTAAAGAAACCCAATAAGCAAGATCGAAAAAGGGGAAAGTGACTCAAGTACCAATTATCTCAAACTATTGAGAGATTATAAGTGTTGCAAAGCTGAAGCAATGCTGCTTGGTTCACTGGATCAACATTTTCACTGATGACCTTAGGGTACCTCCCAGGGGAAAGTGTAGAAAGTCGGGACAATGAAGCAACAAAAAATTCCCTGGGATCTCTTATATCTTTTAGTGGATCTTCTTCTTTCTTTCCAGCATTGTAAAGACGAACAAAGGTGGCAGTATAACCCACATTTTCAGTAATATCTGGCATGTCAGGTTCCTCCTCAACCCTATCCTGTTCTGGCCGAGAAAGAAGCGTGACGATGCTGTCCACCATCTTACCCCAGGACTCAGCAGCTGCAGGATCCAAAAGGATTGGAGACTCACAGATGAGTCTGGTTGAAGCAACTGCAGTCAATTTGAGCTCAATAGCTCCAGTAATCAGCTTAAGATTAGGTATCCAGAACTGATTCAAAATCACACTAAATATATCAGGCTGGACACGATTCATAGTATCAACAACATTTGAAGAACCATGTTTAATCAGAAAGAGTGACATAAATATCAAAAGATTCTTGATGAGCTTTACTGTCCGCCTTTTCTGGAGCTCTCTAAAAAGGGCAGCCCAAATGTGAGAAATGTAAGGTTTAATAACATCATACTCAAGACTTTCAATGACAGTGTTAAGCACATAAAATCCTTGTTCAGATGTGCTTGAAGATTGTATAAGCGTGTCAAATATGCCAAGCACCTTGATCAATCTATCCCCTTGGTTGATCTCATTTGGTGCCTTTTGAAGGAAGGCCTGGAGTAAACGCACAAGGGCAGGAACATTTGGAGCTCTTTTCCAAGAATCAGGTGACAAAAGAATCTCAAATATCTGCATGTAGATTGGGGGGATGGGTGGTCTGTTTAACTCAACAAGCTGAGCAAGCAACTGAAATGTGTATGGGAAAAACTCAGTTACATCATTGGTCAATATTATTTCAAGCCTAGGAAAAAGGCTTGCTTCAAAAACAGATACAAGAGATAAGTCCCTCTCACAGGCCCGCTTCACAAGAATGGCTACTGACTCAAAGAGGTAGTGATTGAAGATAGGGTTTTTCGGATTTCTGCAAACTTCACCAAGAAGAAAGCCCAAGCCCTCAATGCAAACTCGAGCAACATCAACAGATATGTCTGCAACCCCAAGAACCCTCATAATACATTTCATTACATATTGATTCTCTTCAGACTCTTGGAGCTTAAAGGCACTGAAAAGATTGTTCATCAGCATCGGGAAAATTGGATTGATATCTGCTGAAGTATAACGGGCTCTACCCCCCTCATCCTTTACCAACAAAAGTTTTTCAATACAACTTGCAGCATAAGAATGAACAACATTTGATTCTGCAGCAAGGAAACGAACCAAATCTGGGAAAAACTTCAATGCTACATGCTTCGATATTTGAGTCCGGAACGTAGTAAAAAATTTGAGTGCGCCTGCCTTAAGCATAGGATACCCATTCACCTCTGCACTTTGCAGCTCAGGGACAATTACAGATTCAAAAAAACTTTGAACATCAACAAGTTCAGTGGAGACATAACTAGTTCCAGCCTTCTTGGTTGCAAGAGAGACTACCAAGTATATAGCACAATCCTTGTCCTTCCAATTTGCCCCAGGGTTTGCAGCAAACGAACTTAATAAAGTTTGTATTTGTGCAGAAACAATGCTTCTGACAGCATCTCCATAATGTGTAGCAATACCCTTAAGTAGCTCACAAGCAATCCTCCTCCTAGTATCAAGATCACTACCTTCCATATCTCTCCTAATAAACTCAATATAATTCATCTCAAAGAGTTCCTCGTCCTCTTCCCTCAACCTTACATTCGGGATCACAATGCACTGACAAATCTGCGGTATAACACCTTCACTAGCAAACAAGGTGTGGTGAACACTTGTGCTAACAGTGGTCAGAAACTTGATTGCCGTGATAGCCAGCTGATCACGGCTAGAAGACTGAGACACATTGCCCAGTAAAGTCCACACAGCAAGAGCAAAATCATTCAAGTAACCATGAAACTCCTCTTCATTCTTTTCCATATAAAGATTAATATTCTCACAAACCGCTGCCCTAAGCTCATCAACAAGCACAACACCATCTGGACCACTGCCCTCAAGTGCAGGATAACTCGTGGTAAGATACTTCCGAAACTCAGTCATCCACTCTTTCATGTGATCCTCAAAAAACTCAGGGAGCTCTTGAAAATTCAATGAGTAAAACAACCTACAGCACAACCTCTGAGACTCGAAAAGGGGACGCAGGTTCGCAGCAGCAGCAGGTCCTCCAGAATTAGCAGCCACGTCGATTAAAGAAGCAGTTTTGAGAAAAATTTGGAGCAAAGGAGCCGCAAAATTATCCAAACAATACTTCAAATCAAGCAAGAGATCATTGGTTTTATACTGGAAACGAAACTTTTTAAAAATGGAATTTGCAGTGCCAAGAATACCGTTGATAGAGGCATAATCGGAGACCTGCGATGCTTTCTGGAGATTCGAAACGAGCTCAGGAAGCAGAGCGGGCCACGATTTCGGGAAATCATGCTTACCGATGACAGCGAGGGCTTCGCTGAGTTGGCTTTGAATCTTGGGAGTGGCCGAGAGCATGAGGGGGACGATGAGGGATTTGATCTGCTCCTTCTCGGGGTCCAGTATCGGTGAGACATTTCCGTCGTCGGAGGCAGACGGGGACCACCGGAGACGGAGGTGGTTCTTCAAGTTGACGGCCGCGGCTTGACGGATCTGATCGTCGATGGAGGGCTCCGCGACAAGGCGGAGGACGGCGAGGCCGAAGTTGGGACGCTCGGCGGCCTCCGCGAGGGACGATTCGGCGCGGCGGCGAGGCTCCGGCGCCGGAGAGAGGGTGTGGAGGAAGCATTCGGAGAGGAATTGGAGAGTCTGAGGGTTCCACTCCATGGACAACAACTAAGAGAGAGAGAGAGAGAGAGAAAGAGGTTGTGTTTGGAGAGAGAGAGAGGGAAAGTGAAGAAGAGAAAAATGGAGGGATTTTGAAAGAGGGTTTTAGACTGAATTTTCACTCTGCTGGCTGAGCCTGGGCAAGAGAACCGTGACCTAAGTAGTATAACTCCAAAAAAAAATATACAATAGGGCACGTGGTGGTTTATAATAGGCTGGTATATATTTGGATTTCGGCCCAAATATAAGTATAATAGGCAGGATTCGACCAGGCCCAAAGGGAACACAAACATATTGAAGGAGAGGCGCATTGGGCCTTTGTTTATTAGGCATATGCATTCAAAATGAACACAAAATTTCTGGATTTGATAACGTTGATTATGAATTTATGATGTAGTTTGGAAGCTTCTTTCCATGGCATCTCCATATATTTATTACTCACCCTCGACCATCCATTGTGGCAATGAATACAATTTTAGGAGCAATTGTAAAGAAAAAACATGATCTAACTGCTATTTCTCTTAGTAGGCATCTTGTTTGGTGGCAGAAATATTTATTTACAAATATACTATTTGAATTGAATGGACTCTTATCGAATTCTAGCATATAGTTTGCAACTGGGTTTACTGATGCTTCGTTAGAGAAAGCAAATAAAGATTATGTTGGTTCACTAAGCCTTGATATATCATTTATCTAAACTAGTTATAGCATCAATGATAGCGATCCTGACTAAGGAACAAGAATAACTACAAGTCCAAAAGCAAAAGTGATAACAATTACATGAGATAGAGTGCTTGAGGAGTCCTTTTTCATCTACGTCCCCCTACTTTCATTGCTTTCTTAAATTGCTCTTAAATTCATTAAGGGGTTGAACTGAATCTTTTTCCCTCTTTGTTTCTTGCAAGTTCAGAGTTAAATTGTGTCTATTGTTATGACATAACTAATCAGTTACAGTTTATTTTGCTTGCCTTCTTTATTACCACCCGTATATATAAGTGGCTTATGCTAAAACTATGCCACTGATACTTTTATTCCAGCCTATACCATAAATACTGCTAAGATGAAGAAATTCATTAAAGAGAAAGGATTTACAAATATGAGCATTCTTATTGAAAAAATTAACGAAGGTATATTAAAAAAAGAAAAATTAAATATCATTTTATGGGGCACATCGAATGGAATTCTATTCCTGTCTCTGTTCTTAATTTTGTGGAATGAAATAACTATGTATCCATTCCAAACATAATGTAAATATCATTTATATCAATTATTTTTATATTAAACTAATAATGACAAGTAAAGATATGGAAGAAGCATACAAAAATGTATACCAGCCACCAGGTGTACGTACATCCATAGGGTCCATGGCCAACAAAACAACATCAATGGGATAGAAGCACAATCGATCGCATGCTGTGTTTAACCCAATAATATGACATTGACCCCTTGATTGCCCTCCACATATATATACCCCAATTCAACAAAGATAATCTCACGTGTAGAATTGGGTGGCCCCCTTTGCGGTGTCAAAATGAGGATTCAAAAGGTTTGTACATAATACCAAACAAAACCACTTCAATAGTTCTGGTCTCGTCCACCTCCCACTTGCGGCTCTTGCGTCCTCTTCGTTCACTTCCATAAAAGATTCTTATTGACAAGTCACGGCTCTGACAATGAATTCAGAATTCTATCACATTTTCCCTTACAAAACTAACATGTTTTGAATTTCTCTTCCTTCCTTTGACAATGTTATTCAGCTCCAGAAGCAGTTGAAAATGCTCAGTTTTTACCATTATGATCATATTATGTTTCTGTCATTACAAAAGTAACAAAACCATTCTGCTCAGTTTTTCCTGTTTCTGTCTAAACACATTTCCTATTTCCTATTGCATAAGCGTTTAACATTCTGCTCATATTGTGTTTGTCTTAACTCTTGAAGTGGAACTGTTCAAGGAGCAGTAGATAATTCTCTTTCTCTACATCTTCTTTCTTTCATCATTTGGATGCAGAAGTTAAAGTTAACCCTTTTATTCCTAGATTAGTATATGCACCAAATGCCAACAGTGCAGCAAAATAGGAAAAATACATTTACACAGAAGTGAGGAGTGGGGATCCCTACTGACTGAGCAAGAATTTGCATATATGATAGTGTTCTCTTCCTTGATAGGTAGAAAACAAACACCTAAATAACTTAAATAAGGCACAAAATATCGATTTTGGCCTTCTGTTGACATATTGAAGGTATCTATTTATCACTATTTGAGAAGCCAGGAGAGAAAAGTACTTGCAAGATTCAATCTCTTCTATATATCACTCACTTACATAAAGTGCTTTTCGTACATGGAAACTTGTCGTTGGTGACAGATTATGGGCTGGAATAGTAATTCAAAAAAATAGCATAAAGTCACCGTAACACATGCAATCCTTTTTTGCAACCAGAGCAAAAAATGCTCTTACCTTTTAAATATATAGAATCACCCACCCCACCTCCTTTTTTTTCGATTGAGGTACGTTTTAGTGGCTCAGACCTCAGAGCCTGCTATGGTTGCAGTTCCCTTTCTGCTGCAGAATATACGATTTTACGTGCTAATGGCCACGGTGTTTGATACTTTGATATATTAATCCCAATAGCTAAAATCAAGTTTAATAATGATGAAACTGTTAGCTAATAGGCACCTATCAAAAACACTGGTGGGACCGTGGGAATTTGCAGTTGAAGGCCAGGCAAGGAAGGATTTTGAGAGGATAGTTGAAAATTGAAATGGACAATTTTGGAACTGGGATTTGTAGTGGAACAGTACTATTTTCTTTATGTAAAGGGTATGCAAGTCTTGTCACAAGTTGGTGTTTCGGTGTTGCTTCTTTGCAGGTTGCAGTGTATTATTTATTCCAGCACATACTCCTTAGTGGCAGCTTCGACCTTGAGAGGTATACAAGGAGTAAAAGTGGTTAAAATGCATTCATGGCGCATAAAGATTGACAAGTGCGTTGTAGAACCTTCACAAATCACAATCTTGTCATTGCAAGCTGAATCACGCCCTTAAACTAATAGGACAAGTTACACTGTGGTCCTGCCTAATAAGCATTTGTTTGCTTCTCCCCTTAGACGTTGATGGATTGAATTCTTCCAACCTCTTCTTATTATGTCTTGTCTATAGGGTATATCTTCTGTCATGGGCTGCAAAGATTTCTTCATAGAATCTTGGAAGGCCTCCACGATTAAGTTGTCCTTTTTCTGGCATGGAGTACACAAGGAAACAACAACCATAATTTTAATGAGAAGCTAATAAACTCTGTTCAGGAATCAGCGTTTAAAAAATTGGTTTTATAGAGACAATACAAGTAGGTTTACAACAGAGGTCTTGCTGTTGATTCTATGATAAATAAAAAAAGGGAGAGGGGTTCTATGTGTTATGGAATTGACTTAAGTACCATATTGATAGAGTTAGAGAAGCTCAAGAGGGATCTATGTGTTATGTAATTGACTCAAGTACCACATTGCTTAAATTAGAGAAGCCCAAGAGGGGTTTCTTATATAAATAAGCCTTTTGTATATTGGAGTAGTGCATCACCTAAGTGAAAGAGTCTAAACACTTGAGAGAAGTTGTAACTGGGCTATTGGGTGGTGAGTTTATGAGGAAGGTTTATAGGTTTAGCCGTGCAAAAGTTGTAATATAATATTTTATTAGTGGAGTATTATTCTATCCCTTCTAGAAATCGTGAACGTACGTTAGAGGGGCTGAATCACGTTAAATATTATGTTCTTGATTGTTCTTTTATTCCTTTTTTGGGTTGCTCGAATTTTTGAACAACTAATATCAAGAGCTCTTGGTTTGATCGAAGAAGGATAATTGCTACCAAGAAGAAAGGAATGAGACTTCATCAATGCCACATCATCAAGGGTGCCACGTTAGTAATTCTTGGAGGTATTTTAATTGCTTTTATGGTTTTTAGTGGTATTTAAAGAAGGAAGGAATGTTATACCACACTATGATTAACACGATGAAATTTGAAGTACTGCTCTTTGATGGGAATGGCAATTTTACTGTGTGCCAGTGCACAGTATAAGATCTTTTGGTGCAACAAGGTCTTAATGCGGCATTAGATGATAAAATAACTGAAGGAATGAAAAAGAGTAAGTGGAAGTTTATACAGAGGAAAGCTGCAAGTACAATTAGGTTAGCCCTTGCTTTTGCAATCAAGTTTACGATGTTAAATGAGACATCGCCTAAGGAGATTTATGGATCGAATTCATTGATCAATCGCATGTGCTTGAAGATAGACTTATACACACTGAGAATGGAAGAAGGAGGAAATTTACATGATCATGTTAATAAGTTTAATCAGCTAGTTTGTCAATTGTTGAATATTGGAGAAAAGCTAAGTGATAAAGAGCAAGCAATTGCTTTATTAGTTTCATTGTTGCAGTCCTATAGATCATTGGTGAGATCCTTGTTGATTAGCAAAAATATCATCAAGTTAGATGATGTGACTAAGGCACTACGAGAGTATCAGATGATGCATAAAAAGCATTAAAATAAAAGTGGATGCATACTAGCTATAGACAATTCTCAAAAAGGAATGACCAATTCCCGTGCAAAAGGTGGACAACGAATAAAGTTAAGAGGAAAAGACTATAGTGATATGAAGTGCCACTATTGCGAAGAGGACGGGCACATTCCATATCAATGTTTAATGCTAAGAGAATGCTTAAAGAGTCTAAAGCTGCTAAAAGAGAATGTGAAGAGTAATGCTCATATAGTTGAAACCTCATATGATGGAACCTTATATCATGTAGAGAGTCGTGATTCTGTTGAAAGTCACTCTAAATATGTGTTAGATTTTGTCACCGATGTGCATATGTGTAAGCATTAAGTCATGTTTACTACTTTGCATAAAAATAGAGATTTTAGTCACATCAATGTGGGGAAGAAACAGAAGTTGTAGGTTGAAAGCATAGGAAGAATTCGCATAAAGCTCCACAATAGTAAAATCTAAGATGTCCCCAATGTGAGATATGTGCATATTGCCAATGTCAACATAATTTCACTGGGGGAGATGACATTGCACGAGTACAAGTATATGGAAGTCGGGAAGACATTGAAAGTGTACAAGAAAAACCACTTAATTCTAGAAGGCAGAAAAGACGAGAATAACATTTTCTATTTGGAAAATCATTCTATGAGAGGAACGCTTGATGATAGCAAATTAAAGAAGAAATAGACTGAGAAGATAGCTCAGTTTTCAGATAAGGTTGAGGTGTTTGAGGACTTATCTCAAGGGAAGATTTTTTATGTAATTGACTCAAGTCCCACATCGCTAGAGTTCGAGAAGCCTAAGAGGGGTTTCTTATATAAATAAGATTTTTGTGTATTAGAGTAATTCATCACCTAAGTAAGAGAGCCTAAACACTTGAGAGAGGTTATAATTGGGCTATTGGGTGGTGAGTTTGTGAGGAGAGTTTGTAGTTTTAGCCTTGCAAAAGTTGCAATATAATATTTCATAAGTAGAGTATTTTTCTATCCCTTCTAGGGAACGTGGACGTAAGCCAGAATGACCGAACCACTTTAAATATTATGTTCTTGATTGTTCTTTTATTCTTTTTCTTCTGTGTTTTTATTGTGAGTTCGTTCGCTTTTCCAACACTATGAAGAGTCGAATATTACTGACTTTCTGCTATAAATTAGGCCTTTGTATGCTGATAAGGGATTTGAGCAAGTCTAAAAGAACATTGCTATGTTTCTCCCATTGTATTGGCTTTCATTGTCATGCTTTGAATTGCTTACAGAGTCATTTCTGCCTTGACTACCTGATTCTACTACTTATTGTGTTTGTCTTTCCCTTTTCTGGGTGTTCCAAGTTGATATGTATATTTATTAGGCAGCATGGCATTAAGCTCTTTTAATGATTTACATAATTGAATAATATTGTAAAAAAAATTTATATTAACATTGGCTCAAAATTAAATCCTAATTCTTAACCACAGATAACCTGATTTTGGCACTTCATACTTTATACAACAACCTATTCTATTTATTTCATCAGGAAAGTTCGTTCACGATTTATGGCACTTTTAATTGGAATCTTAATGAATCAATTTGAGACACTTATGTTAGCTTTATATTAGGCTTTATTATATGTTTATTGTGCCCAATATTAGTATTTTAGATGAGTTTAATGTTGTTGGGCCCCATTGGGATTTAATGCAAATTGTGAATAATTCTTGGATTTTGATGCATTTTGACATTTCCTCCTTGGTTAGGCCATAACTTGAGACTCGGTGATCCATTTGAGGTGATCTTGGTGTCTTTGGAAAGCTAAGACAAGGATCTACAAGTTTCATGAAAAATTCAAGAGCTTGATCGAAATTCTAAGGGTCCAAAATAGCCTTGCAATGCAGAGTAGGTTTGCTGTCACTGGAATCTGGGCAGTGTGCACATATTGGACTATATAGTGGGCTATAGGCCTCTTTTGGAGCTGAAACTCGGCCATTGGAAAGATAAGACCCATATCTCCAACTTCACTGATGATCATTTAGTCAATAGATGTCGTTTTAGGCATGATTATGAAGCTACAAGTTAGTTTGAATTTAGAAACACGTTCTGCCAACCTAACTTGAGGTAGGTGCAGTGTTTTTGGCCTATCTGGAGTTCTAAAAGTCCAAATGGCATGATTCTAACGCCAAAATTTCAAGGAGACAATTGGCTACAACTTTCATGAGACCTCTAAGCCAAAATGCACCGTTTAGGTCATGAAAATCAAGCTAGAAGTCGGATAAGAGTTGCTGACTAAAAGCCACCAACCATACACCAACCCACCTATCATGCACTAACCCACAAACCATGCATCAAGCTTCCATATTTGATAATTTCCATGTTTTTACAACTTGCATTCAGATTATTTTCAATTACAAATTGGCTTTTAGGATTAGTATAAATAGAGTCAATCTCTTTGTATTATGAGGATTCAATTTGAAATAAGTTTGAAGAAAGTTTGAGTATTTGTGAGAGTTTTCTTTCTCTTCTTCTCCAATCTCTTTACAATTTCATTTTTGTTCTTATATTTCTAAGTTCTTCCTTCCCATCCATGAAAAGCTAGGCTCTCATAATCAATCCAAGGGATTAACCATCTTGATGTTTAATTTAGAGATCTTGTTTCGCTTGTTCATATTGCTTAATTGTTATTCAAGTTTCTCTTCTTTTTCTTTTGATTTCTATCTAGATTGAATTGCATAATTTGATTTAGATGTTGATGTGATAATAACTTTATTATCATGTATTCAAAGATGATCACAAAGACTAAACAATATATCAAAGCTTTTTGATGGATTGTTTAGCTTGATTAAATTCTCGATCTTAAGTTAATATATGTTTGAATGATGCTTACTTTATCTAACCTTGGTTAATGAAATCCTAGATGCTTATCTAGTAGAGGATTCTTTGATCATTTTAATGTGTGTCTTGATGTGATCTAAGGTCAAGAACGTGATTAGCAATTAAGTGAATTTCTTATGATCAATGATGGATTAAATTCAAGATTGGTAAAATTTCTTTGGATTGGTTAATTTGTTTTTTATATTTCTTTAATTCAACTGGTATATTTTCTTTTTAAATCATCAGAACCCGCCTTTTAATTATCTTGATCTGATTAAATCTTTATTCTTTTTGCTTCATTGAGAGACGATTCAGTTCATTCTTTATACTACAAATTAGTTTGTAAACCGGTAATTTTTATTATTTGACAGGTCTCAACAACCTCTTGTCAAATCTTATTAAATTTTGCGGCAAAAACTGCCATTTTATTGCTTTTCTCTTTCAGTTATATAAGACTCTGTGTTCCCACGATATTTTTTGACACTAAGATTGGTTCTGAAGTAACTTCAGCCATTATAAAATATCTCTATAAGTTCAGAATATTATTGCTGAAAACATACTAGAGAATATTCATTTTATATTTTTATAGATCTTTTGTCTATAAATAATTAAATATAATTAGCCATTACTAATTAAATGATTTTCCTGAAGATGTTAATTGACTCAGTTAGAAAAGTCTAAAAGCAAATCAAAATTTATTTTCATCGAGACGGAAGAGTTGAGAAAATGAGATAATCCTCTCATTTATAACTTACACATTTATAGAACCCCCCCCCCTCCCCCCCCAACAAATAAATCTCATCCACACATAACATTGCCCACTTGATAGACTTCGGAAACAATCACCCACGTTCACGACATATTGTTCTAAAATTCGAAACATCCTGATTGAGTGTTACATTGATCCACTACCACTATATTGAATTAAAGACAAATAAAGATATGAAAACAGCGAGTAAAATATCAATTTCTTGCACTTTTTTCTTGAAAAATACAAGGCAAAAATGACGAAAACCCTATCGTTGTTGATTTTCCTTGAAAGTTTTTCTTACGCCACGTTGTTATGTGAAGGTTACAGGCCTGATACAAAAGGGAAACACCTGAGGCACGAGGGTTGATTCTTAGACAACGCCATGCCACCAAAGTAGGATAATATCCTTCTAAATAGGTTTAAGTCAGATAAATATCATTATGTGTAACAACGTTCTATATGTAAGATTCTTCAATATTTCAAACGTAACATCAACGCATTGCTGCACGAAATGCCTATAACAAAATAGTTAATGACGTCCTAAATTTGACTTTAGTGGAAGTCATCATTCAGTATTAGATTAGCCACTCCATGGGCAAATAATATATATACCTAGGACTCAGATTTTTCTTATATATGTTTCCCCTTTGGCTCTTTGGCTATGCTTAATTGGGTTTTGAACAACAGTGTAAAATAAGATTGAGAAGCTGTCATTTGAATTTAGCTCGAGTTATAAAAGTGAGGTGAGATTGAGAGATAAAAAATCAATATATTTAATTTTTTATAAACCAAAAAATAAGATTAAGAAGCTAATTAATATAGCACTAAGTCATAGAACTAATGCAGCGGGAGAGAAAAGGGGTGCCGTGCTCTCAAAAGTTTTTTAAATTTTTTTAAAATTCTTTTATATAATTTTATATTTAACCTCTTAAAATAAGTAAAATTAGTCTTTGACTTCTCAAAATAAAATTCCTAATCCTGGTTTAATGTAAACAAATATGTAAAGCATCAGTGTAATAGAATATGTGCATAAAAAGAAATATGCAAGAGGTTGATTCAACTTTTAAAATCTTCTTTCACTGAATGTAAAAAGCTGAGATCGAACTCCCCATTACTAAAAAAGAGATGAATTTGAACAATTAATTAGCTCGGTTACATTAACTTGCACGCGAGAGCTGAGGAGAGCTTTCATTAAAATGATTAAGGCAAAATTAGATGGATAAACACACACCCTCAAGCCTCTCTACTGTCTACTTTTGGAGAGGTCTTGCTTATGATACATATATAGTTACTTCAACAAACAAAAACATTACTTATTTCCAAGTTCGAACAAAAGATAAATATGCTTGTATTCATTTACCGTGGTCCTCGGTTATTCTACAGAAAGTTAAATACACTTTTTCCACGAGAATAAAAGAAAGTGAAAGATAGAAAGAGAATCAGGGAGAGGTTTCATATACTTCAAATTAAAGATAAAGAACATAAGGATAGAATCAAGAGTGAGAGGGAACCTAAATATATGAGAACAGTGAGTAACTAGTTCATTCGAAATCCCCATTTATAATTCTAATTGGGCTTATACCATGTCATCTCTCTCTGCAAGTTTTTTTTTTTCCACTAATTTATAAGAACACGTTTTCTGGTATAGAAAAGAAGGGGGAAAACGAAAAACATTATGTTCTAATATCGAGCATTATCATTTATGAAATACAGAAAAAATGTTGTCAAATTGAACTTAGAAGCAGCTCAGCTTCAAAGAGATAGCTTAAGCCACAGAATGTTTGGTTTAGCTTTCTAGAAATCACAAACCAAAGCTCCAAGACTTTCACTATACTGCTATATATATATATATATGCTATGGCTTAATTGAACAAATAATTATTAATTAACAAGTATATAATATATATTAACACATATGGATATATTCACAGGATTAATTTGTTGCCGAGTTAGTAACTAATGAAAATGAAAATATTACTATACTAATAATTAATTATTATTAAGGAGAACACAAACAGTTGGCATACACACACATATGTATAAGGAATATACCAACCATTAAAACACATTATATAGGCACGCCATGAACGGTTGCGGGGGAAGAAGATCAACCTCCGGCCATGCGGTGACGTCGCCGGAGGAAGTCCAAGAAGATGATCCACCGGGAGAATTCCAGCAACTCTCACTGTTCATCATCAGCTCCGGCAGCTCAATCTCACCCCAAAAATCATCGCCGCCGCCGTCGGATGCAATGCTACTACTCTTCTCAGGGGAAGAAGCTTTCATCATCATGTGAGCGGCCTTCGCCGCCGCAGCCTGAATGTCCCTGGCAGTGCAGGTGGAAGGCGGCAGAGGGAGGTCGTGGACCTCGTCAGGGAAGTTGAGCTGTGCCTTACGGCCTTTGAGGCAGTAGGCTGCGACGTCGTATGCTTTCGCCGCCATCTCCGGCGCCGGAAAGGAACCCAGCCATATGCGAGATTTCTTGCGTGGCTCTCGAATTTCGGACACCCATTTGCCCCACCGCCTCTTCCGGACTCCCCGGTAGACAGGGTGGCGCGTGCCTCCGCCTGGGTTTTCGGAACTATCGGCGGAGATGGTGGTGGCGGCGGCGGTTATGTCATCTCCGGTTGAGGGTGGTTGTTGCTCCATTCAGAATTTTTACACCAGCAACGGTTTTTGTCTCTGCTATTATATCTTGGACTTTTATAAGCTTTACAATGACGAGAGGTGTGAAATTACGGAAGTGTCCCTATAGAAGAGAGAGAGAGAAAAAAAAGGAGCAAAAGTTACTCATTCTATTTCTACGTAAAGTACCAGCATGCAATTAAAGATGGCATTGGCATATTTCAGTCCTTCATTCACACCATCACTACGCGCAGCAAAAGTGATGGTGGCATATTTGGTTTTGATCAATTTCTTGACTGATTTTGTTATGACCAATTTCAACCATTGTTTCCATTCATCGATTTTATTAATGCATCATATCTTTTATATAAGAAAACATATATGAAACTTTAGATCATTACCTGCAAATTATATTTAAATGATTAACTTGCTCAATGCATTATGATATCCAATTATTTTGAAGGTATCTTGTAGAGGGTAGTTGTAAATATTGCACAGTCGGTGTGTATAAAGTGAGAATTCTTGCAAGAAGATAACTAAATTTACCCATGGTTATGGCTAAATTATACCGATATACTTACTTTTTTAATAGTTAATAGAGACCATCAAACTTTCTTTTTAAAAAAAATACAATATCAATTAAAAAAATGCAATACCAAACTCACGGGTGACAATTTTGGAGAAGACATATGAAAAGTTTGAAATTAGCACCCCCAATAACTCATTTAACTTGAACATGAAGGAATATGACACTTTCCAAAATAAAGTAATGCTCGATTATTTTAACTTATACCAAGATAATATACATAAATTAAAAAAAAATCATAGCACAATCATCAATCATGATATGCAAATTGGAATTGCCACTTCCTTCCGGTCAAACTTTATATTGAAAATTCATTAAATAAATCTAGATGAATGCTGGTGAAAATTGAAAAACAAAAACCGAAGGAGAAAAAAACAATCTTCACCAGTGATTTTGACATTTTAACAAGCAACTTGCAAGTTGCAATGACAAAGAAACGTGAAATTCAAAACGAGGGGAAACAAATTGGACCCATCATGATCATGAATCAGGTCGTGAGACCCACAGCAACAAGGGGCGCGTGGTGAGGCCCACAAAATTTATCACCACTGTCTCCAATGGAAGAGGAGGATGAAGGACATGGTGGTAGTACAATGACCAAAGTGCCCTTTGAAGGAAGCAACTTTTCTTTCTTGGTTAGCACGGGATTAGGGTGAGCATATGTTTCCCTTTTTGTGCTTATTTTTTGGTGGTGGGCTATCGGTGGGTGGGGTAGTTTTTTTTTGTGGGTGTTACATTGATGGGTTTGATATGGACAAACAAAAAGCCCATGTGTCACTGTTGTTGCCAAATGTCATTGAGTTGGCCAATTAGCTTTTGAGCATGGAGATAGAGAATTTGAAAATGACCACGATTTTATGGATTCCATGAACCACCTTATCTCTTTCTATTTGCATTTTCATTTCAATTTTCAATCATTATTATGATTCTCAAACCCACATAATATGCCTTCAACACTTTACCATTATGATTTAATTTAGTTATAGATAGCAACAAATTATGATTTTGGTGATGGAAATTCTTTTTGTTTAGAAATAGACTAACACCTTTTTTTTTAGATGCCATTAATTATTTAATTATAAGTGAAAAAATATAGTCAAGTCCCATTAAAATTCGGTTTGTCACATGTATAAGAAAAAATCAATTTCTTTCAAATTCGACTCAATTAATCAAACAAAATTTAACGGGAATTATTTCAATACTCATTCTTTTTTTTTTAATATCAATATAAAAGGTAAATTATCAAATATTTATTAATTATTAATTATATTTAATATATTTTTAAATATTTATTATAAAAATAACTATTAATAAAAATATCATAACAACTCTCAATTTTAACTTATAAGCTCGCAAGTTTGCTTTTTCACTACAAAGGATTTTAACAAACATTTTCAACTTCCAAATTTGTTTGGATAAACATATATTTGTCTCACCTTAACAATGCTTTGGCATAGATAACCAAATCTGGATCCGTACTGCAGTTTAGAGAGAAAAAGACATCCGAATTCCGAATAAGTCATATTTGATTTTGAAATTGTGGGGACACTTAATTGGGTCTCTCTTTAACTGTACCTCAATTATTATAGTTGGTCCAAATTCATAAGAAAACCCCTTCTAGACATAGTTTTTTGTTTTCTAATTTTCATTTTTTTTTTCTCACTGCTCTAAATTTTTTTTTTCTCACTGCTCTAAAAAGCCCCATAAACAGTTGAAGCCCCAGTCTCAGTTCGGATCTTGCGGGCTTTACTCAAAGCTTGAAAGATAAGCAAATGTGCAATCCCCCTCGGATATAGCTGTCAGGACTCAAGACTTCTGGGTAATGTGGTTTAATTAATAAAAATCATGCATGTACTTGCCATAGTGTACTCTATTTATTAAAAATGCTATCTTTTGAGGATTTATTAGGGTGTGTGTGTGGACATGGCCCAATGAACGTGTCAATGTGTAATTGCAGTTTGATCTTGATATATAGGATATCGTACGTTTTAACATGCTTCCCACTAGAATGAAGTTTTACAAAAGGAAAGTGTAAGTAGATATACATTGTATTATGTGTTGAAATGATGCCCAAACTTCTCAGCATTTATATATTTTCAGGAATCATTTTTACTTCAAAATGTTTGCCATACTCATATTCTATACGTACTTGAATTGGATACTTCTTATATACCATAAATTATTGTTAGTCTATATCTTACAATTTTAATTTTAATTTTTAAATTTTTGTGTCAATATAAATGAGATATTATAAGAATTAAATAAATGTTAGTCTTATGTTATGTTTGTAATGACTAATATTAAAAATAAAAATTATTTTCTCTATTTTTCTCCCTTAATACAAGAATGACCCAACTATTATTTTAATTTATGATGCATTATGATGGTTTTATATGTTTTATTGATGTTTTATAAGATGATATTTATAATTTTTTATATATGTGTTATGTGGTATCATGTCATACCAATATCTTAATTTTTTTTTAAATGTCGTACCTCTGTGTCATACCAGTGTCGTATTCAATACTTGTACCCATATTCGTGTATCATATTAGAATTGCAATATTTTTTAAAACAGAAATTAAACTACTTTGCAACCATTGATAAAAAGTATCAATGATATCTAAATTATGTAAGATAACGATGTAATTTTCGTGAGCTTTATCCTATTTATTTACTCAAGTTGTTTGCTGATCATTGTGTTGAATAGATAGGTTATATGACAAATTCTTCTTAAAACTAAGCTTTAATGGAATTTTCCTCATTGTTTTAAGCTTTGTTTTGTTTTATAATTATTAATTTACCTCTTTGTTTAGTGTTTTGTTATGTTTTCTTGCTTAGAAGTATAATTTTTAGTTTGTGTTTTTGTGATTCTTTGGTGATGGAGTAAAGGAGATTATAGTTTTTAATCAATTGGAAAAGAACTGAGGGAACAAAGAGTGAAGGATTGCACACCGAACAACCATTACTTAAGCGGCGAGGGTAACTTTGCATGCATTTTACTAATATATAAATAGAAAATTAAGAGAAAAGAAGAGGAGGATGGCGGAGAAACAAGAAAAAGGGAATCTACTGCTACTCTAACTCAATTAGAAGGGATTCAAGAGGAAGATTGGAGGATCTCAACATCAACATCTTTAATTTTTCATGGAGTTAATCTCTTCCCTCTATTTTTCTTTCCTTTGTATCATTAGTAACTAAACTCCATAGCTATGGTGAAGATGTAGCTCAACTTTGATGATTCGTTTGAATTCATTCATATTAATCTAAGTTTTTATTCATGGATTTGAGTGTTTATCTCTGTTCTTAATGCTTTTTATGAATTGGCCACTCATACATCAAATTGATGTTCATGCATAGGATTGGAAAATTTATGTATGATTATGCTTCATGTGATCAACTTCATAGTTGAGCAAAATCTAGGAATAGATGTGTTTAATTGTGTGGTCTCCTATGAGAATCTTATGCCATTTAATGCCTTGTTCTATTTAGAGTTGAATTAAGGAATTACTGGATTCTAAGTAGTTGAAGAGAAATGATACACCAAGAAATTGGGTACTGATTAATTTGAGAATTTTCCCACCATTAATTAATTCATCAATTGGAATTTAGTTAAGTTAAAATTCAAGCATTAATATGAAGAATGAAGTGAAATTGGATCCCTAGCATTTTCATACAAATATTTTCTATCTTTAATTTATAATTCAACGTTGTGCTTTGTTTTATTGTTTGTTGCTTTCAATTAACTTTACTTTCATCAATAGAACTCCCTTTAATCCTAATCTAGGTAGTCTAAATAGTATTGATTTTAGTAAATTGGTGTTTGATACCTCAATTCTCGTGAGACGATACTCACTAACTCTTTTATTACTTGAATGATTTGGTATATTTACCGAAGGGTTTATCATTTGATTGGGTGTTTTAACTTAATTTTGTGCTGATTTTTGTTTTGTAGAAAAAAAAATAGTTTAGGGGGAGGAGAGTGTTTTAATCCAATTTTGTACAATTTTTGGTTTTGTATTTAAAAAAAGTTTAAGAAAAAGGAAGGTTGGGTTGCATCATTCCTACCAATATATGAAGAATAATCTACTAATGATCGATTATTAGTAAGAATTGAACTCAATATCTTTGAATCAATATAATCCAATCCAATTAGTAGAGGCCTACTTTTTTTTTTTGTGTTTCTCAAAAGTTTATAATAAGATTCTTATCGCTATCTATGAAAAAAAAAAATACACTTAGCTAATAAATATTATCATCAACTCTTGGGTTTTTAGCTTGTTAAAAATGTTAAAATATTAAAAATCAATCACAGGTGCTTATTAATGCATGAATAAGCAATGGGAATTAATTTGTCAATGAATATGGGGTACTTCGTTTGTTAATTTATCTATTTTGCTAAAACTAACATTAATTTTTATGATGTCAGGTCAACGACGTATTTTATATTTTGATTTAAACGAAATACTAAGCATGTTACGTATGAAAATTGAGAAAGCAACCCTAAGTTTGGGGATGTTGTTTCCAAATTCTAACGTGAGATGATAATTAAATTAAATGAGTATGTTTGGATGACCTAGTTTATGCTTCTTCTTCTTTCTTTTTTATTAGATGGTATGTATAATTTTCATTGTGATCATTATCATTTTTTCCGGTTGATTGCTATTAATGATTTGATGCAATGAAAATTATATTGGATCATTCTACACAAAAGAAATTACTTCGCTTAGACTTTAAATGATAGAAGAAGGTGAGGACCATACATTAAAAGTATACAATATACTATAACTAGCCTTTTAGCCTGCGCTTTGCGCGGGCGCCTGTATAAGAATATTTGTAATTTTTGTTTATAAAATTAATTTTTTAATTTGTTTTTCTCATTTTTCACAGCAGCAATTGCATTTTAGATACTTGCTTTCCTGTGAAAATTCTGATTGGTATGCTCTTTTGGGACTTTTAAAGCTTCATCATTGCTAAGTATCCTTTCTCTTCAAAGATAAGGTGTGTGTGTGTGTCATGAGTAGTCTCTTATGCCTTCTTTTTAGATTTGTCATGTTCTTTTATTGAATAAAATCTCATGCTCTTATATTGATGAAAATTTCATGTTAGACTCTTAATAATTAATGCACTGTTTCAGGCTTAGCTTTCATTAAATATATTATTGCATGGTTAAATCATAGTTGGTTCTACCAATATGTGTGCTTGTAAAACGTCCTAGTTTTTGTTTGAAAAGCTACGCTCGGGTCAATTGCATTCTAAGCAACATGATCATTGTTTTTATTAAATTGGGGATATAATTTGTATTGAATATTCACAAAAATTATTGAATATGGCAACACATTTGACCTGATCAAATGAGGTTAAGTTCATATGTAAATCAAATGATTGTTATTTATTATTGTTTTTCTGCCTTTTTAAGGAAGTAAATCTAAAAGGAGCATAAGTTTGGTATCTCTCTTAAAATTGAACTTGAATTGCAGGTTTTATTGTTGCTGTGATAGTTTCCAATTTCTATTTAGAACTGATTCTCTATGGAAATGCCTTTTTCTTCAGAAACTATATTGGGCATTGGTTACCCCTTTGAATTCTGGTTGAGGGATTCAAGTGCAATTATAAAAAAAAACTTGAACTCTAAAAACATTTCCATGATTTTTCACAAATCCAAAATCTGTAACAACAACTTTCTCAACTTACTTAACCTACTTGCACTCATTTGTCTACCATAAAATTTCACACATGCGATCATTTATATCCTATATTCAAGATATAAAAACTTCAACTGCAAATTTAATCAGTTGGACCTTCAAATGACCTCTAATTTGAGGCACACAATAGAGTTTCAATTCTGTCATAACCAGAAAATGTTACCTTTTACCAAATCATTTGATATGGTGATAGATAAAATCTAGTCTTGAAATTTTACAGGACATTAAACAACATGTAAGGGTATATCATACTCAAATCTCTACCCTAAGCATAATCATTTGATAGGTTAAATCACTTCATAACAGTATATGAGTTTTCAGCCCTACACATGTTGAAACTTTTACAGCAACTTTGTCAACTTACTTAACCTACTTGCACTCATTTTTCTACCATAAAATTTCACACATGCAATCATTTATATCCTATATTCATCATATAAAAATTTCAGCTTCAAATTTAATCATTTGGACCTTCAAATGGCTTCTAATCTGAGGCACACAACAGAATTTCAATTCTGTCATAACCAGAACATGTTACCTTTACCAAATCATTTGATATGGTAACAGATAAAATCTGAGCTTGAAATTTTACAGGGCATTAACCAACATGTAAGGGTATATCATACTTAAATCTGTTCCCTAAACATAATCATTTGGTAAGTTAAATTACCGCATAACAGTAGCTGAGTTTTTAGCTTTACATATGCTGAATTTTTCTCTAAATTTGTAAGTGTCCTCCATTGTCCATAACCATTTTTTTAGCATATCAAAAGTTTCAAAACAGAACAACTACTAAGAGAATTCCTCATCAATTAATATCCCTTACGAAGCTTAAACAATGGAGAGCTACTGTTGGTTATCCCATTTTTTAAAAAGCTAGAATTTTTACCAATTCAGTATTTAAGAAGACTATACCAAAACCAATTCCAATATTTCAAAAGCCAGGACCTCTACCTATTCCAATCTTTGAGAAAACATGCCAAAGCTAATTCCAACTATTGAAAAGCCACTTCCTAAATCATTTCCAATCCCAAATAAACCCATGCTGAAGCCTTTTTTCAAAAAAATCTCGTCCCTGAATTAGCACTTTTCCAAAATTTAAGAAATCATTTCTTCCACCTTTGTCAATTCCATCTCCATAAGACTCTTCCATCAGTCTCAACAGTCCTTGATGCTTAAAAGTACCTACTCCATCTCCAAGCCATCCTATGCTTATCTAAAGATAACATCGAAGTTTGGAAATGTCCTATATTATCGTTCGTATTGTGTTGGAACATATTTGATTTTATGCTTGTTTGTTTTGTGTTCATGCACAAACGCCGAGGCCCGTTGGCGTTGAAAAGAATTCTAACCAAACAGGCCATTTATTGCCATACAAAAACTCATAATAGCCATTGTAAATCAAATACATTAATTAAATGGTGTAGTTGATCATCGTGTTTGTTTTTGTTATCCTTGTTCTTTAGTGCATGATTTGTTGGTAGAGTGATTCTTAGAATATAGGTGCTCTATTTGTGTTCATTTGAGGTCTCCAAATAATACTGTCATCTTTAAAGATAGACCAATAAAAGAAAACAACCCTAAAAAAAAGAAACTTGCTCAAGGGGTATATTGTCACCGCCATCATAGATACGAACAGGAGGACAATGACTCGATGAAAATGATCAATGCCAGTAGAAGTACAACATAATGGGCTATTTTTTGCATCCTTTTTTGCAGAAAAAAAAATATCCATGAATTTTCAATGAAATTTATTGCAAATTTTGAAATATTAATTTCTCATTTGATAAATGAGAATCTATTTTCTTTTCTTTGGGAGCAGGGGAATCCCTGAAGCAGCAGAAGTTGCCGTGATAAATTAGAAAGTTGGTAAAATCCTGATAAATAAGAAAGTATTAACATGACATGTAAACTGGAACACACAGTAGTTGGTAGAGTAGACAGTTTATATGAATATATAGTTTGACTTTATAATAAGACAAATGGAAACACAATCTTTCTTTCGTTTTTGTTCCAAACAATAGACTTCTCTCTAATTTTTATTTTTTTTAATAACTACTTTGTAATTTCTTTTTTGAGAGAAGAATTCATTAAGAGGAAAAAAAATTGTAGAGCCAGATGGCCAGATTTCCTTCTCAAAACCCATAAGGAAGCCATAAAGACAACCCTTTCCCAAAGAAGTTGAGAAGAAAAATGTCATTAAAGAGTCTGGATTTGTAATTTTCTAGTAGCCTTTTTATTTCTTCTATTGCCTCTTAAAAGAGGTCATTAAGGGTAAATACAAGCGCAATTTTGGGTAGCCAAAAGATTACATATTGAAATAAAAGTGAATAATTTTGGAATGCCTATTCCTATAGTGCAGTTTGCTAAGACATCAATGAATATTGTACAATATCTTAGAACATAGAAGTGGTGCACATTTTTTAATTAAGCCAATGGTTTATATGAATTATTATATTTTATAAATGATAAATTATTAAAATGATTATTAATGAAAAATGGTGGTAGTAGATAGTTCAATTATTTTCTTTTACCCTATCGCATGCCATGTTTTTCTAGGATCCTAAGTTTACATGGTTGTTGACTCGGAAGAAGGAACCAATGTTCATGAACATCAAATTCAGCTACCTGGACCAATGTGTTGTTTCCTTGTATGTCTCTCTCTAATATGTCCACTACACTAAGTGCTAGCTTTCCTGGTTTAATGGAACCAACTATGCATGAAAGGATGATTATATGATGGAAATGTCAGAAAATAATGAGAAGAAAGTTATAGAGAGTAGTTTTATGATGAAAAGGAAAACATTATAACAAAAGCAGATAATGAGAATTCAATAAAGATGGTGATTAGTAGAAGAGAACATCAAAGCAACAAAGGGGCATGGCTTTCCTTATGAGATTCAACCATATGAAAAAAATATTAATGATTAAAACTAACCTGATTGAGAAGCAACATACAACCCTTTAGCAACACCAAGATATTTTACCATTCTAATTGGCTGATTAATAGTCACCTGTGAAGCAAAACAACCTTCAAGTTATACAATCACTGTGAAATAAATACTGTAGAGTAGTTACCAACGACATAAACAGAGCATCAAAATGTTCTAAATAAGCATAAACTAAGCACTTAATAGTCCCTTTATATTAAACATATGGTAGAGGCATGACTGATATTCAAAGAACAATAGCATGGTTCACCTAACTCGTCTCCCTTAAATATGCTTCCACAGGTCAAACTTATGATTCTGAATGGATCATCAAAAGTCATTGTACCTTGTTATTTGCATCATTTGTCGTTACTGTTTGTGCTTTATTTTAAACTGAAACTCTTTCAAGAGACAATTTCGAAGGCCAAGTAGGTCCATCAAGGTTGTAATTTATAAAATGAACAAAGAAATACTACTCAAATTCCCTTTAGCCAAATTATCACAAAATTAAATCCACAAAAGCTGTAAAGCACAAAGATACACAAACTCCCATTCTTTCTTCCTTAGGCACATGATATTCAATCTATAGTGCAGTACTCGTATTGGCATCTTCCAACCCATAGAATAAGCACTTAGTCAATAGAACTAAGGGGTTTTAAAAAAGAAAAGAGAGGAAAAAGACATAAAGTAGATAGCGGCAGGAACTCACCTTACAGGCCTAACCAAATTACAACAAACCAGTGACTGATTTTCCTTCACTTGGCAGCCTATTGCACTGCCTGGGTGGCATCAAGCAATGTGTGAAGGAAAGGTGTAACACAACTGTCGTTTTCTTGTTCTTTGATGTATTAACCATCCGTTGAAACAGGATTGAGACATCACAAAAAGAGTTGTAATGCCAAGGGACACAGACCATTAAGTTTCCATTCTAGAGCTGAAATGGCAGTGAGAGAAGAGTTCACTTAAATACATTTAGGATCCACATCACTCTCCACGTCAGTAACGGGTAAATTGTTCACAGCAGTACTTGTCAGCAATTTTGAGCATGTGTTAGAATCTACTTGCAAGAGCCAACTTTAATATATTGTATATAGATTGCTAATAAATAAATCAATTTTAAATATTATATATTAATTTTAGTGGATATATTAATTGTATCATTATATACTAGCCCAAACCACTAAAAAAATTAAACAAAATATTAAATTTTTGTAGTTTTGACTAATTTTATTTAAAAACCTTAATTAACTAATAAATTTTGTAAAACATTTTAAAAAATTTAAGAACTTAATATTAACATGGTCCACTAATATATGAGTCCAACCTACTCCATTTATAAAAACAATTGATAAAAGAACCGAAATTTGAAAACTAAGTTTCTATTTTTTTGCCTATTTTTTTATAACATATATAGGTCTATTTTCCAATTACTTATATCAATTTAGTTATTGGGACAGTGGAATTGGTTGGCAAATGAATCTGATTGAAGTTAGAAGAAGGCTTCATATAGGAAGGCCTATAAAACTAAAATAATATCATAATTTACAGGTTTCGAATTAGATGCATGGCAATGGCAATAGAAACAAAAAAATTCTTTGTCAGGCAGCATTTCATTCAAGGGCATAACTTCTCAAGGGAGGCAGATGATCCCCAATTTTAATTTAATTTAATTTTTTGTAATGTTAAGAATATAAAAGTAACTTTAAACAAAACTCACTGCCAATTAAAAGTAATTTAAAACCCATAAGAAGTGATTATCTCATAATAATTAGGATTAGCAATGTTGTGAATTTATAACTCAACGTCACATTGAAACTATAATTAAATCAAACAAAGAACAAGAAACACTACACTAAAAAAGAAAAGTTGTGAAACAATGATATGAAGAAATATCGTTTCTTATTTAAACATTTTTAGGGCACCTAATTTACCTTTTAGTTCAATTGCTTCCTTTTCTAGATTTTTTTTCCCACTCATTAATCAATCAATCACCCTCCCATTTCATTTGGTAATTGTTTCTAAGATTATAATTATTGGTATTAAATAAGACTATGAGAGAAATTTATTCATAACAAAATATATTTAACATAAATAATTTTTATTTTTAAGTTATTGTGGAAAATTAGTAATCCATTTATTTTCTAAAAAATAGATAAGTATAAAATATTCAATAATTTTTTTAAGAAAAAAATACTAATAGAAAAAAGATTTAGAATTTGAATTAAAATTTTACCCTCCCAAAATTTTAGATCAAGTGTGACTTCATTCAACACTAAACATATGTAAAGTTACATAAGACATGTTATAAATGTGCATATCTTTAATGAGTGTCTTTATACCTATCAACTTGTTATTGGAGTTCCTATTTCTCGTAAAAAAACATGGAAACGTGAAGAAGACAAGAAGCAAACTCTGCGTTAGTTGCCTGCGCCGCGTTGCGGAACAAATGATTAACAAAAGTAAGTGACAACACAAAGTTGGACAGAGCGCTATTTTTGCTTTGAGACACTGACAATTCGATACTTCGTAGCACTTGTTTGCTTCAACTATGGCACGCCCTGCTGCATTAAAGGGAAATTTTGTATGAATGTGCATTAATAAGCAATGGTGCATGATTGCTTTCTTATCTTATTATATATTTTAAAGCATGTTTACGTGTAAAAAAGTAATTTTAATTTATAGAAAATTTTGTGAACATTTTTTTCCAAATTCTAAGGAGATCATATTAGAGCTAATATAAGGAGAATCAAACTTTCACTACATTACCACAGCCCCCAGTAAAAATTAGAGAAAATATAAGTTAAGCTTATTATACACAGCGGGTGTGAACTTTATTTATTTGACCCAAATTTCTATGTTTATTTTTTTGGCTTTTGCTTTCACAGGATAAACAGTGTATTGAAAAATATTCAAAACAAACGCCACATGAAAAAATTAACCTTCTTGTGATAAAACATTCGGATTTTTTTATATTAATATAGTTAAAAAAATTATTTATCACTTATAGCTGTTTAAAAATTATGTATTAAAATAATTTTTTTTACACGTTGAGAAGTTAATTTTTATATAACCAACTTCTCAATGTATTAAATGAAAAAAAAAATTGCATACTGTTAAGAAGTTGATTCCACCTATATTGACTTCTTAACATCATTTTTTTTTATAGTAAAAAAAACCTAAACCTAAAGCACTATAAAAAAACTCTCCCACCAATCACTCCTGAGACACTTCACCCCTCATATTTCACTTAAACCATTAATTATAAACCCTAAATTACTTAACTAAATCAAAACCCTAAATCATTCAATTAAAATTTTAAACTACTCAACCAAATCAAAACCCTAAATCACCTTAATACAAAATAAAAAAGAAAAAGAAAAATGTTGTTGAGAACTCAGTTTAGATGAAACTGACTTCTTAGTAGCTTAATTGTTTTTTTAACACATTGAGAAATCAATTACATGAAAATTGACTTCTCAATGTATAATTAATAAAAATAACACGTTAAGAAATTAGTTTCATTTAAACTAACTTTCCAATGTTTTAAAAAAAATTATTTTAGTACATAATTTTTAAACAACAATAAAATGATAAATAATTTCTTTTTGTTCCTTTAATATAAAAAATCCTAAAACCTTGGTCCATAATTTGTTTTGGCGGGAAAAAAAAGTAAAAAAGTCTCCTAATAACCTCATTGAAGGAAAAAAAGTAACTTTGGGAGGATTATTTTCTGAACGAAAAAATGATATAAAAAGTTAGGTAAAAGTGGATTTTTTTATTATAAATTTCAGAATAAATATCATCAAATAAAAAAAATAATATTTTTGACAAAAATAATCACAGGTAAAAGTATGTTAGAAAAATGAACACTTATGTTTTGTTAATATTTCGTCAACAAATATATTATGGGTTGTATATTATATATGATAATTAGGGATGTGACAGATTTGTTTGGTACTGATCAAGTTCGAATAGCACCTAATATATATGGCTATTCCCATTTAATTACGACGAATACCCAATTCCTAATATACTTTTCAACTATAATATTAAAATAATTCTCGAATATTAACAACACTAATAACAAAAAATTATTAATAGAAAGCACCATTTCAAATTTTAAGATTTTTAAATTGTTAATTTATAGTTAGAATTTTTAATTTATAACATAATGACATTAACCATAGATATAAAAATTAAACAAATATTCGTGCAACAATTTTATATTTTTTAAAATTTTATAATATATATGTATATATATAAAGTTTCTTCACTACTCTTATTTTTTGAGTGCTATTATTTTTAATAATTAATTATTAATATTTAATCATGTATTTTATTTAATTAAAATATAATTATTTAATTTAATTTTAATAAAATAAAATATGTAATTAAATTAATCATTAAGTATCAAAAAAATTTATAAATATATATATTGCGATTTTATTTTTTATAATATGCATGTATGCGGTTGAGTGGGGTGGGCCTCCCCATATCCCAATCCGATGGTACAAAGTACATGCAATTTCCATTCCTAGTAATGATGGAGGTTGGGCAGAAGCGTTTATAAGAATATTATTATTATTACTATTATTATTCAAAAAATTTATTGTTAGAATTAATAGTTAAAGTTTTTTATGCCAAAGGTTTTAACAGAATGTACCAGACAGCTGTTCAACATGGGGGGAAAAAATTCAGAGTCTGTTAGGGCGGGAAAGATATAAGAAATAAATGAAGTTATATCCATTGTGTAAACCACAATGATAAACTAAAAAAAAAAAATCAAAACTAGAGTATTTAATTGTATTTTACTTCCAAACATTTACATAGAAAACTATAAATATATCTATTACCATCATAGACTTAATTGTCTAAACCATGTATATGGAAACACCAAAACAGCTCAAAAACTTTCGATGAATATCTAGCTCTATTTTGGCCAAGTCCACATCCCGTGGAAATAAATATGAACTTCACCCCTTAAATCATTGACCTACTTAGTATAAGAAAAGGCCTCATAGATGACTCAACAAACCTCCACTGCCAGACATACCGTGCTCTTTTTAGCCACAAATAGGATCAAGGACTAGCAACAGCTAGTTCAGGACAAAAGGCATCAAGAAGGCCTAAGAAGTAAAAACAACTGCAGAAAGTAAATAAGCAGCAGGAGTGACTAGTACGAGAGAGCTGAGAGCCGTATTTTCCACGAGTGGGGCGTGCTAAATGGACATTTCAAGCCTAAGATTTCAAAGCAGCAAAAGGAATGGGCCATTCCCAACTAAGCATTGGTCCTAAGTCCTAATATAGAGGTTTACAGGTATTTACTCGTATGAAGTACCTGGCCTTAAGGTTTACAGGTATCGTACAATTGAAGTAAAGCAACCACAATTGTACCAACACTATAATCAATGTGTCAAAAGTATTTTAATAATGAGGAGCTGGAATTGTTTGGCTACCCACGCAGCATGCATTATGCAGCAGGTTCTGTGATTCAAATGCTCACAAGTGCACAACTCAAGTCCTTTCACTGAACAACGGTCACAAGGATACCCTATCAATTTTGGTGGTTGTTCAATAAGACTAGTTGGACCTAGAACCAATAAGGGACCTCGTCGTTAAGTTTAGATAGAATCCCTTGTGCAGTTGTCCACAATAACTATGACTTCAACAATTATATAAATAATTTTTAATAGAAATTGCTAGTTGAGTCAATATAGGAAAATGCTCATGTTTCTTATAATTTTCTTCTCTAATTAATTTGTCCACTTTTTTTCTTGTTTAAATCACCTATTTGTTTACTCAGTCAGAAAAAAATTGTGTAGAGTAGGAAAAATAACTTTACCGATCAACCTACTGCAAATGGAAAAGAAAGGGAAAAAAAAAATATGATCCACCCTAGCTAGACTATACTATTTGAAAATTATAATTAGTTTTATATACTTGTATATGATATTTGTTGTGAGAGTTAAGAAGAATATATCATCGTCCTCAAATCTTATATAAATTGTTAAGATTAAAAAATTATTTATATAACACATAATTATTTAAAAAATGACATGATTATTTTAAAAGACAGATGAGTTCATCTTTTAATCTTAACCAATAACTTTTCGTTCTTATTTCTGTAGTAGCACATTCAATAAGCAAGTCTTTAAATCTTTCATTGCTAATGTTATCACATGTGACCTTAATTCTTTCGTGAATGAATAACACACGCACGAATCTTCAAATCTACAAAGACACCAAAATTTATCACTCTTACGAGTCTTGTATCTCTGTTAAGTGTTAATTCGCTCTGACTTACGTCTTATAGGAGATTATTCTGATATTTTTTCTTTAGAATATTGATATTCATTAAATATTTATTATTTATTATTTATATTTAATAAATTTTTTAATATTTATTATAAAATTAATAATTAACATTTTATCTTAAATATTAAACTCA
The DNA here is from genome assembly GCA_023212625.1 of Styphnolobium japonicum. NCBI lineage: Eukaryota > Viridiplantae > Streptophyta > Magnoliopsida > Fabales > Fabaceae > Styphnolobium > Styphnolobium japonicum. The sequence continues at coordinate 1,422,982 of JALBWW010000007.1, read as the reverse complement.
ACAATATACCATGATAACTCTCAGTGCAGACAAGGGAGACAACTCTCAACCTCTCGCTGACTCGGTGGTGACTGGTGGATAATGAGGAGTAGTGAGTACACAAAGTGAACTGAAGCCCCACGCACCACAACGCGGCTTTTGGCCCAAGTACAGCAGATTAGGAGACAAATTATTGAAATATCACTCATTTGAAACATATTATCAGCATATTATCGTTTTTGCCACGTTGACATTTTTTTTTTAATATTTCACGTGTATCACGTCAAAGCGGTAGGCGTGATACACGTCATCACGTCAACACGAGTGGCGTGATACACGTCATCACGCCAACACGGGTGGCGTGATATACACAAAATTGGGAAAAAAAAGATTAATACAAGAAAACTTATATAACAAAAGTCAAAACTTTGAAAAGCAATAACTTTTGACTCGTTTGTCAGTTTAGGCCGCATTTATATCGATTTCGTATAACTTTTTAGTCTGTATGACGCAGTAAGTGTCATCGGAATTCAAAACCCTTTATTTTTTAAGTTATGAAGCTTTTTATAAAAATTATATGGGTATTTCATGAAATCAAGGTTAAACTCATTTTTTCCTTATAATAAAAATGAAAAGGAAAAAATTAAATTTTTATTGTAAGGAAAAAATGAGTTTAACCTTGATTTCATGAAATACCCATATAATTTTTATAAAAAGCTTCATAACTTACAAAATAAAGGGTTTTGAAATTCCGATGACTAAACCGCCACGGCCGTTACGACTTGGCTTCGAAAAGTTATATGAAATCGATATAAAATGCGTCTAAATCGGACAAACGAGTCAAAAGTTATTGCTTTTCAAAGTTTTGACTTTTGTTATATAGATTTTCTTGTATTAATCTTTTTTTTTTTCCGATTTTGTGTATATCACGCCACCCGTGTCCCGTGTTGGCGTGATACACGTCATCACGCCACCCGTGTTCCGTGTTGGCGTGATACACGTCATCACGCCACCCGTGTTGGCGTGATGATGTGTATCACGCCTACCGCTTTGGCGTGATACACGTGAAATATTAAAAAAAAATATAAACGTGATAAAAACGACAATATACTGATAATATATTTTAAATGAGTGACATTTCAATAATTTATCTCCTAATATGCTATACTTGCCAAATTGTCCCACAACGCAATGAAGCGTCCTTCTATACTTTCAACGCTTGGGCACGTGCCCCCTTCACAGTCTTCTATTTATTTATTTCTCCTTTGTCCACGGACCACACCCTTCAACGCGCACCCTCAAATCCATTTGACCCGTACCATAAAAAAATCTTTTTCTTTTCTTTTCCATTCATTCAATTTTAAATTTAAAGTTAGAGTTTAATTTTAATATATTATAAATGTAACACTATCTTCATTTTGATAATTTTAATAACGATGATATGTGTCATCCTTTTTCCATGAATTTGTTAAAAATTTTCTATTATTTTATTTATTTTCGAATATTTACTTTTTTTAATCACTTTTTCAATTAAGAGGCAAAAACTGTTTAACTCCCGGGCTGATCCATGTGATCCATTAGCCAGCAAAAGCCAGCAGTAGCCACCGTTGCCATGCGCTCATCTTACTCTATGAATCAATGGAAGCATCAACGTTACACTTTTGGATGAGAGGTGGAAGAGGTTGCCATCGGTTATGGTGATTATGGTTATTTAGTCTAGAATATATTTTTTTTGCATTTCTCCATCCCCCCTTCTTTGTAGGAGCGGCTATATACTCTTGCTTCAAGGAGGCACCTTCTATTCATTTATTGTGAACATGGGTTTTGAGAAATCTGTAGTAAGAAAATACAGCCCTTTAGAGAACCTGAACTCATTTGGGTTTTGAGAAACTATCCAAGCATGGTTTCCGAGCTGTTAGGTTCATTATTTCAAAATATCTGAAGCCCAAATCCCCATCCTTTTCACTCTTAGAACGATTCTTCCAGCTCACCCATTGTATTCATTCATATCTTCCTTCCACTTCTAGCTGTGTTCACATGGTCAAACCTGTCAAACCTGTAATTTTGACATAAGATGGACCTTTGCACCTCTATGAATACGCCTATGTTCCGACTTCCAGGGCATTCTACGGACTTGGAAGGATTCACTCTGTATAAAACTTCTCTAGGATGAGAAGTTAGTTAAAAAAGAAACTAAGCCCACGAAAACAAAAATGTAATTTCGAGGGTCAGGATTTGGGCCTCCCTCAAGCTATTGGGCCCTTAAAGGAAGGATTTGGCAATGGATCCTTTGCTGGTCTAGGAGACTTTTAAGAGGTGACTTTCCTATCCACGTGATGGGATCTCGTTAGTGTTTTTCTTTTTCGGCCATGAATCTCACTAGTGTTGAAGTGACTGAAATAATGAAATGTAATCCTTATAACAGTTACTACAGAGTAAAGACACTTATCCCTGTAGCAATTGAGCAAGGAATTCGACAAGCAACGAGCAGGAGCAAAAGTCAAAGTAAATATTTTAAAGAAAAAGTGAAAAACTACCCAATCAGATGCTGTTTTCCCTCTAAAAAATTCTATTTTTCGTACTTAAGACAAAAAACACTAAATGATCAAGTATAACGTGTTATGGAGATTATGCTTTAGCCATTTTAACACCAATGAAAGCACATCCCTTGGACAAGGAGGTCACCTCATCAAATAACCAGGACCTGCAATAGTCCAAGGCCAAAAACCAGTTTAAGAGCCCAATACCTTTTGGGAAACCCAAGTCCTGACCCAGTAAAAGCCACAACCTATAAAACCTCTATCTCTCAGGCTCAGCTAAGCAGGACAAGCTTCAACACATTTTAACCACCCCTCATCTCTCTTGTTCATCTAACCAGGACTCAAGCAAGCACGCCACATCAGCAATATTTATAGCAATCAAATCCACAATCGCATTATGGGTTTTAATTCGAAAGACAAAAATAAGACAAAGTTAATGCTGAGTTTGAACAGAAGTTGGTAAAAGATCTTTATTCTTAACACGTTCACAAGAATTGATGTTTCATGCATCAATGACGATAACATATATATTGGCCAAAAGCTGAAAAAGAGGTTGCTTAGACAAGGGTTTTGTAAGAGCATAAAAGAATGCCCAAACCCTCTAACTCGTGAAACTAGACTTTGTGGAGAATGTTTGAGACCATAATCAATCCTCTCTCTCTCCGGCTCATTCTTCGTTTATAGATAACTTATTAAACTTTTGTTTCAATTATGTGTTCTCATGCACAACATAGAAGAGTTTGAAGCTGGAATTCAAAATAACAATCATAGAACCGCGTGGATGGTGACTATTCATAGAATAATTTCATAAACTTCAGATTCTTATGCCCAAAAATTATTACATCTTTCACATCAAAAAATTATTTACGTCTTTTAATGTTTATTGTTCTGTAGCACCCCCAAACGTCAAAAGACGGTTTGATGAATTCCAATCAAATCAAACACGTGGAAGGGATTACTCTGCTGTCTTTTTTATATAGAATTATTAATTATTAATGAGTTTAATATTTTTATAATAAATATTTAAAAATTAATGAAATATAAATAATAATTTATAAATATTTGACAATTTATATTAGATATTAAGACAACAAAAAATAGATATTGAAATAATTTTCATTTTTTGTATTTGTATTTGATGTAAATTGTTAAACATTCATTAATTATTGTTTATAAAAAACTTTTAAACATTTATTGTAATACCAATAATCAATAAATGATTGACAGCTCACTCTAAATATCATATTTATTAAGGTATCATAATAATTTTATTATAAAATATATTACCAATTATCAACATATATATTACCCACAAAAGCCAAGGAAAAATAATTAAATAAAGTAACATTATTGATTAAGAAAACTTCTTGATAGTGTTCTATCATCCATTTATTTTTCTATGAATTTTAATGTTAAAAAAATCATTTATTTTACATAAATTTTGGTTCAAGGAAATTGGATTATCTTATTTTTTAAGAATATAAGTATCGTTTTTTAGATAAATAGACAGGATTTTTAATATAAAAACTCATTATTTTTGTGAAAAAATTAATAAACCTGATTTGAGATCACAAAATGATAAATTTTATTGAATAAAACTAATGGAAATTTTAATATGTATTTTTAATAAAATTTAATCATTTTAAAATTATTTATATAATTATATAAAAAAATTCCATTCAATAAGACCATTGTGTTCTTTCATATAGTCATGATATATTACGTGATGAATGGTGGAAATATGTATATATCACGTTCTTTCTGTCCTTTTTTTCTGCTTTTCTCTTTAGCCCACCCTCAACTAAAACTTAAAAACGAAATCCCCTGCTGTAGAAGCAATGATTCTAACCATGAAATGATCTTAGGATTAAACAAATAAAATGCAAGTGGGGAAACAAACAGATGTGATCCCTGCTGTAAAAGCAATGGTTTATGATTCTAACAATGAAATGACCTTAGGATAAAACAAACAAACAAGTCAAATGCAAGTGGGGAAACAAACAGATGTGATTTATTTATTTATTTTTAATTCAGATTAAGACAAGATTGTTTTCGGCTGGTCTGAAAGATAAGCATCTTGCGTAAATGTTTGAAAAGGCTAAAGGGTTAGATGCATATATTAACGAACACAAGAACCAGTGTCTGACTCATCTAGAATAATGAAATGAATTGGCACACCACCTTGAAATAATCCGGTTACATCACTTCATGCACGCTTTCGGAAAATTATCTCAAAACTCCATTTGCGACAATTTATTAATTATCATATCTCATCTCATCTTATTAAGTCTTTACTTTGCACAGAATTCGAAAATATATATATATATAAATATGCACATACAAATTCTTAATTCCTATCATTTTATATTTTAAAATCAATGTATAAATAAGTATTGATCTCAACTTTTTTGGGCATCGATATATAACTAATTATTCATTATTTGTTATGTAACATCACTTTTCTATCAATGTTACGAAAGCTAGACTAGATATTGAAATTGAAATGGAGTGGAATGCAATCCACTGATCTGATGTGCACTAACTGAAGTTCATATAAAGTAAACCAAATTAAACTGTGAATACATATATTAATTATGCGTATAAAATAATATATAATTAAATATATTACACTTATAATATTTGAACTTTTTGACATATTAGTTTGCGTTTTTTATTATTAGATTACTGTTGCACTTATTATGATTTTAATTAATTTTTTATTAGATAATGTAAGAGTTTGAGACTAAATTATATATTAGTTATTAATTGTTTTTATTTTAGTTTTTGGAGATCGTACATTCTGAATGTAATAGTTTAAGCATTGGCAAGATAATAATCAAACTTGAAACACTAATGAACCATAATTCGAAACCAAACCAGACTGTCAACTGCGAATTAGTTCGGTTCATTCTTTTTTTTATCAAAACGGTTCATTCTTTAATGACTCACAATTTGGTTTGGTTTATGAATTGTGAAACATAATTTGGTTTGATATTAATCCTCAAAACAAACTATATTAAATCATAAATACCCCTATTTAATTCAATCACCTTTTCATTTTTTAACATGTTTGACATTTAAGTTGGGTAGCCAAAACATGTTATATTTCCCAAAATGAAAAGAATCATTTTGTTACTTTTTCTCAAAATGTATTTGTGCACAACATAATTTATATATATAAGTAAAATTACCTTTTGAATCAATTAATAATATCATTAAATATAATTATATCATTAAATACATGATAACATTAACATAAATGAAATAATAAAATTTTAAAAGACAATTATATTAGGAAATAAAATGTTATCAAAGTATATAATTAAAATTTAAAGAATTAAATAGTGAAATAAAAAAATAGACAACTTTTCCAATATAAAAAATTAATTTATAATGTTTCATATATTTACTTTTAAGAATTTTTATTAAAAAATACTTTGTAAATTTAACATATGTGAAATCATAATTATAATTAAAAACATTATTTTTAAACAAATAAAAAATAAAAAATAAATTAAAATGTACAAAACACGGATAAAATAAAATAAAATAAATTATTTCAGACATAAAAAATTAATTTTAAATATTTGTTCATCTATTTATAAGAATTTTTATAAAAATTATTTTATAAATTGAACATATTCAAAATAATAATTATAAAAAATATAATTATAAATAAAAAATTAAAATATAAATTATAAAATAACCTGTACAAAGAAAGAGTAAGATAACTAATTTAACTTATTTTTATCAATTTCTCCTCATTAACTTATAAATTTGTACACAAAAATATAATTTGTTATATTTTATCTTAATAATTTCGTACCCAAGATTAAATGTACTTTACAATAACTAAATAAAACTAATTCTTACCAAGATAATATGCGTGTTTAATTTCAGAGAGGCAGCTTAAAGTTCTTTTAATTATGAGTTTACATTTAATTTATTGACCATGCAGAGCAACTCACTAAGTGATTAGATATCATGTCATTGAATTAACAAAAATATTTTAATTTATAATAAACAGATTTTTGTTTTATAAAATATAATTATATTTTATTAATAATTTAATATTTTTAGCGTTGTTACATTCTTCAATTAAACATTATCCAAAACGATTTTTTTCTTTAATAATGCAAAATAAGTTAAAATAATCAACGGATGAGAACATGTATTTAAAAATAATAATAATAATATTTGAACAAACTTTATCTTATAAAATCCTCATAAACTTTAATGTAAATTATTAAATAATATTAATTTACTTTAAAATATGAAATATTTATAAAGATAAATTTTATACAAATATGATTATTAAATAAATATACAAAACGTTTTCGGTTTCGTACCAAAAAAGCTGATTAGAGAAGAGTAAAATAGAGAAAGGAAGATTCTTTTTTGGTAACACTGAATAAATAAGAGTTATATATATATTGACAAAAAATGTATTATTTAATAATCAGAATCGTTAAATTTTATGCCAATCAATATACAGTCTTGTGAGCAAACGTTTACATCTTTAAAAAAAATATCATGGTTGTTTTTACCAAAAAAAGTGCCGCGTAGTGTGGGCCATCCCAGCCCAGGGGTAAAGTTGGATTATGCAAAGGTGCTTGTGCTTCCGAGAGGTAAAAGCGGTAAATAGTACACAAATGTAGAGTTCTCATAATAATAGGCCCATATGAGATATATTAGTTGAGCCAATAAAATATGACAAAATGACTGATATGATTGATTTGGAAAAAATTATTTTTATTTGGTTTGTGAAAAAAATAAAATAAATATTAAATTAATTTAAATAATAATTTATATATATTTAATTATATATTAAATATTAAAATAAAAATAAATTATTAATTAAATGTTGATAAATTATTAATTAAATTAATTTAATATTTACTTAATTTTTTTTACAAATCAAATGGAGATATATTTTTATCAAGTTAAATTTTTGAATCATTTTTTCATAAAATATTAGCTAACATAAAATTTAATCTGACGTGATTTTAAGTTAACATGGTTTGAGCTGGTCAACCTGATACAATTAATGATGTAAGTAGATTTTTTAATAATATAATAACAATATTCTTTCAAAAATATATATATATATATATAATAACAATATATATTAATTTTGTCCTTTTAAGTTTACTTAAATATTATTTTGAAATAAACATCTATTCATTTTTAGTATCATATAATTTGAATTTTTTATACAAATTAATTTAAATTTTTAATACAAATTAGTCAAATAAATTAGTTGACATTGCATTTTTTTGCTCTAATTATAAAAATAAAGGTAAAGGCTAGCCTGCACCTTGCATCGGATTGGGCTAGACTAACAATTTGTTAATTCAAACCAAAATTGTCTTGATTCGTTCTAGTTTAAATTTGGCTTGACTTGCAGTGAGCCAACCCGAATTAACAACTGTATACACATGGTGGGGTTGGGTAGGGCATGTGATTGATAGCATATTAGAGCTTTTAATTTTTCTTTTGGTTAAATTAATCTGGAAGTTCATATTTTTATTAAAGATTTTTTAAAAAGGTTTCTATAGTTTAAAAATTATAAATGAATTCTTATTATTAAAAAAAAATTAATGGGATCCCAAATTCAGCCTACCTTCAAAGCCTTATAAAGACCCAAAAATTTTGTTTTTTTAAAACTATAAAGACTTATTTATAATTTTCAAAGTATAGAAACTTATTTGAAAATTCCTAAAAAGTAAAGAGACGTGTATATTAATTTAATATTTTTTTATGTGATGAAAAGTTTAAGTGAAATGATACTCATCTTCAATTCAAGGGGATGACAAATCATTAACCTCATTGAAAATTTATGGTATGATTACAGATTGCTTACCAATAGACATACCTTACATTCAAACTTAAGTCATAATTAATATAAATAGAAGGTTCAATCAAGTAAGCCAACATTCGTTGGCATTTAATCTTTATTTTTTGTTGGTTAACTAATTACTATGGTGTAAATGGTTTATTTATTTTCTCATATCCTGGCCAAAGGTTTTTTTTAGCTGTGGCACAATACTCAATAGTTTCCTCTATTAGGTTGTTCTATTAATTTATTTTATGCTGAGTTAAGTAAATTTAGGAGAGTTCAATTTTTTTAGTGACTTTAAAAAAAATTGAGATACTAAATAAAGGGAAATTTTTTACTGTTTAATCTGTTCGTAAAAATATATTTTTTAGATAATTAAATTTTTAATTTTATAATTTAAATCTGTTTATATATTATAAATTATTAATTATATAGATATTCTTAAAGATTATATTTTATTTGTTAAAGTTATTTTCATAATATTATTTATAAAAATATTGTTAAGAAAGCCTATTTGTGATAGATTTTGCCTCTACAATCGAATACTAGAACTAGAAGTACATTAGGTGCCTTGAGATTCTAACTGTCGCTGTTTGGCCAAAAATTAGCCAAAATTAATTATAAACATCAGAATCAATTTTTAAGTTTTTAACCACATTGGAGAAAAGTGGCCTTGAAATTGTTTCTTTAGATGCAACTTGCAAACTCAATTTTAGGAGTGGAGTCTGTGTTTTTTTGCCATATATTTACACTAATAAAAAATTATAGTAAGTGAGATTTAATATTTTTTCTAAAAAATGTTATAATAAACATTTTCAAAGTAAGTTTATTTCTAATATTTTAAAAAAATTAAAATTATTATTTTAATACCAATTAAATTACTAGAAATGAAATATAATAGCTAATGTAAAGAAGAAGGTAAACTAAGGAACTGACAAAATAAGGCTATTATTAGGAGAAACCCTGGAGAGCGTGCAGCAAAGAGTCCAGCAGCCGGGGGAAGTGCTTCTTAGTGATTAGTTTGTGTTTGTCTTAGTTGTGAAAAAAAAATTATATTAAAAATTAATTATGTATATAATTGATTTTGAAAAATATTAATTTTGAAAAAATTAATTTATGTTTAAATATGGTAATTCATAATCGATTTTATAATAAAAAATTTTCTTTAGATTATATAAAAAAATTATTTTTATATATTAAATTACTAAAAAATATATAAAATGATTGAAATTTTTTTTGATTGAGGATAAATAGATATTTTTCTCTTAAAATTTTTAAAATAATCTGAAATTAAATAATTAAAAGTTTAAAATAATAGATTTTTTAAAAAAGTGATTTTTAGTTATAAAAAAATAATTTTAACTTATAATCAATTTTACACACTTTAAATAAACAAGATAAATTTTAGATAAAATAACTTTTAATTAAAAAATAATAATAATAATTTCCAAAAAAACTAAACTAAACTAAACATGCACTTAAGCCCCAACTAAAGAAAATGAAAGTGTGTTTGGTTTGGAGACAGCAACCAAGTAAGTTGGCCACTTCTTTCGATTGTATATTAGTGAAAGTGGTGTTGGTGGATAGGGCAGGCTCCTACTAGTTGCTGAGTATCACTAGATATATATATATATATATATATATATATATATATATATTGACTTTATTATCAAAGTGAAAATTAAAACTTGAGGGGGAGAAATACAAAGTTCGATCGGCTACTACGCCCTTCGTTTCTGATTCGGACACTGTTATTTGCATCCATTCCATGACACGTGCAGATTTAGGAAAACATGCCCTTGATGGATGGCCAAAAGTACAGCCGTGCATCACACTATATCAAAGGCATTGCGGCATTGCCAGTGAAGTGATCGATGCTCTACCACTACAATCCAACGGGTAACGTTCAAAATCTTCACAGTGCGGGCCCGGCCACAACCACTCCTCTTCCGTTCCGTCCTTCGCATTTGAAACCCAGAAACTGGGGAAACGCAAAACACGCTCACACAAGAATACAAGTACGGGGGACACTTTTCACGAGGAGTTGATAGTGAGTCGGGTAAATTTATAAATTTATATATTTTTATTTAACTTAATTTATAATTAATAGATTAGTTTGAGTTTTTGAATTGGATTAAATTTAAAAATAGTTAAATTTATGAAGTATAGGATGGGTAGTGAATTGAGACTTTTTTAATTTGTAAAACTCAACCTAACTGATTGAAATTTTTTCTTTAATATTTTAAAATGTGTAATTACTTTTTATTAGAACTTTTAAAATTTTATATAAGTTTGTAATTTTTTTGGATAATTAACTTTTTGAAAAATTTTAAATTAAAATTACACTACATTTAGTTTTGGAATATAAATTTTAGATCATTTTCGTAATTATTTGTAACTCACCACTATGGAGACATTAATTTGTGCTCATAGTCGTAACTAATTAGGAACTCTTGATAAACACATTGATTTACAAGCTTAAATGGATGAAATTGAAATGATTGAAACATGTAGTGTATTATATAGATTTTGCTTAATTTGTTTAATCAATTACTAATAATTTAATCATTAATATTTGTTAATGCTTCATGATTCATTTATATGTTAGATATGAAGTTTTGGATTGTAATAATTGATTCTTTTAAATGTTTTCCATTTAACTAGTTAAGATTCTAGTTCTTTTTAACTTATTATTTCAATATTGGTTTCAACTTTTCTTTATTTTGACAATTATGTTGATTGTAGTTAATGTTATGATGTTATTGACTTGTAGAAAATCAAAGGGGAGATGAGGCGTTGATTATATTGTCATTGGTTAATTATGTTACATGTATCTTTATTATTTGTTTATATTGATCGTAATTGTAATTATAAAGTTATATGTACTTTGAAACTTATGTTTTATGTTATGTCATTTGAAAACTCATGTTATGTTATTCATAATAGATTTCAATTTCTATTTTGACATGTTATTTTTTTTAAGTTCAAGTTCAACTCACGAGTTAAACCCAACTCAACCCACATATGAGCAGGTCAAGGTGGTTCGGGTCGAAGGAAAAAAATCATTAAACCCAACCCAACCTAATCCACAACTTCCATGAGTGAGTTGTGTCACGGCCCAAACTAAGGGACCCTGACCAGCGCATAAGAAGGATTAACCAACCTAGCAAGCCTACAGACTACTAATCAAAATAAAACAACATGCTCATTTTACCGAAAAATTCGGCAGAGTAACCTCTAAAAATTAGACATCTCAACTTAATAATTCACAACTTGTTCTATAACTAGCATAACTATACACAATCCAACAACTATATACCATAAGACCAGATAAAAAGAATACAGCGGAAGCTAGATTCTGCCTGTGGATAATGGAGCATATCTAAAATAGTTACATAACCAAAATGTACAAGAAAACTAAGAACATGAACAAAACAAATATACCCACACGAACAAAGTGTTGGGCTCATCAAAATGACTAACTTCTAACTATTGGAAGAACCTGGACCTGCTTCAGTGTTTGAATCTGAAAAGCATAAAGTAAAAGAGTGAGTCATAAGACCCAGTGAGAGACAACATACTCTATTTTGAAATTACTTATACATATCGAAACATATGCTTTATTTCAAATAATCATAATAAAAACTAATAAGTAGGTAAGTCATGAAATATCAAATCCAATATATATCAATTGTCAAATATCGTATGGGAGGTTTCTAATCTAGAATTAATCAGACAAACACTCATCAATAGGGCACAGGGGTCAAATCCACTTGCCAAGTCAAACAGATCCGATCATGAGGCCAACACGTCGGGCTAGCAACACCTCTGCTAGCTGAGGTTCAAACCAAGGTGCATCAAGGCTAACGTCTACTGCCGTTAGCTACAGTATTCTGTTAAAGTTTCCTCTCAACAAAACATAGTTGTATAATTCTAAACATACATATAGTCATAATCCAAAACAATTTATCAAAACACATAGATAGATATTCAAAAATCAGGAAAAATAATAAGCATTTATATCAAACGTCTATCACTTTTGCTATCAATATGTCAACTCTCAAATGAAAGGTTTTCCAAGTACTTGTTCCAAGCTTTCTTATTGTTAACAACAACGAAAAGTAAATGATTTAGTAAAACCTTTCAACAAAAACTTTAACAAAAAAGATATACAAAAATATGTTATAGGTTATGTCATCACTCACTCAAAAGAAGAAACTTTTCGAGTCTAAAAGCTAGGTTGTCACGGACCAAAAGAACGCTCCTCCAAGAAATCTAGGATCACAATATAACCAATACAACAATCAACTCACTATACAACTAAAGATACCATAGATCTCCAAAATCCCAAAATCAAACCCTAGGTTGAACTTAACCCCACAAACCTAAATTCCTATCTCAAAAATTGCATCAAACTATAAATAGAGAAATATATGAACCTTAGGATTACCTTTAGAAGTCAAGAAGATGAAGAATGAAGAATGAGTTTTCTCTCCCAACAGCAATTTCCCTCTTTTAGAAACCCTCAAGACAATCACCAAGTAGAAATAAAAGGGAAATCTCAATATTCAAAGATGAAGCAAGAAATTAGATGGGTTTTGGTGAGGAAGAAGAAAAGGAAGAGAAGGGAGAGCAAAAACTGATCTAGAAGCATCGTGGAATTCGTGTTTTAAATGATCTGTTTGTCTTGCACGGCCGTGCAACCTTGCACACCCTAGCGTCTGCAAGAGACCTGAATGCAGAGAAGAAAGAAAAGAAGAAAATAAACCACGAAAGCGAGCAGTGTTGCATAGCTTTGCTTAATGCCACTGTGATCGTGAGACCTCCAGAAACTTTAAGCTGCTGCAGTGTGTTGCACAGCCATGCAAGACCATACAACAGCTTATTTACATTTTTTCTTTTTAAGTTAATGGCTCTCCATTAACTTTAAAACATAAATGTAAATAAGAAAATACCCCTCATTTGGATTTAACAAAAATATCAAAAAAATTAATATCCTTAAGAATAAAAAGTCAAAACTTGAGGTTTAGTTCAAATTTCTGAAATTCGGTACTTTTTAAAATTTTCCCTTTCAAAATGACTGAGTTAAATGTTTCTAAAAATTCATAAAAAATTATTTTGTAACTCTTTGACATCCAAAGATCCATTACCGCCAATTTTGACTTCCAAAAAATACCTATTTACTATAGCTCTTCATATAAGTACCACTTTCCAGACTTAGAAAATTTTTTGGACCCGTATTAACAGGTAGTCATTTAATATGCCAAAAACGATTCAAATGACACTTAGAGCTTCTGGATGACATAAAATGACTCACAAGATAATTCTAAACGTTCATGATCATACACAAAAGACAATAAAAAAGACTGAAGTATTACAAGTTGGGTCCAAAATTACAACCTAACACAACTCACCTCTACTCATATTTTACATCACATAATAAATAAGGAAGTTTTTTCCGGAATTTTCTTTTAATTTGTTAGTATTTTATTATAATTGATGAATAATATTTAATCACATACTTTATTTAATTTAAATATATGTTATATTTTATTATTTTTATTTTAACAAATTAAGACTCGTAATTAGTTATTAATTATTAAAAATATCAATAATTTTTAAAAATAAAGAGTACTATTTTTTTAAAATTAATAATAAATAAAAATTTCTCATTTTTTTAAATTAATAATAAATAAATAAAAACTTCTCTCGACACGTCATCCACATCATATTTAATTCTGACAGAGCGCGCAAGGGAAGACAGACAGACACCACGCCAAACACGTTAAATTATAATAATTTATAATTAAAAGCAGCCAAAACCAAACCATGCTTAAATAATAAATAAATAAGTGTACTTCTTCACGTGCTCCTTCCACCATGGCATGACTTGCTCCAACATGGGTCACGTGAATTTTACGTGCTTCTCTCCCCTTCGGCCCTTCCCTTTGGTTCGGTAGGATCGAGGAGATGCACCAGATGTCGACACGTGGAAATCTGCGAAACCGAAACGTGGAACGCGTTTGATCTGCGGAAACGTGTTTGTTTTCGGAGAGAGTCACGATTGGAGCCGCCCAATATGCGTGACGCCCGACCTGGCCCTGCCTCAACACTAGCCTCCTTTTGTCTTCTGTTTTCTTCACGCGCGTAGGAGGTGGACATTTTTTTGAAGAGGCACGTTATCAAAGGGTTTTTTTTGGGTACAATTATCAAAGGCTTTTTGGTATGTAATTAAGAAATTAAAAATACATTATAAAATATAAAATAAAATATGTAATATTTTAAAATTTTAAAAATATTTGATTGTTTTATTAAGTAATTAAAAATATTAAATATTTCTCTAATTAACAAGACCCTTTATTTTATACACTGGAAGTCTAAAACACATGCGTTATATTACCCTTTTATCGGTGAACATTTTTCTTATTTATTGTTTTTTATCTCAGAAAATACTATTTTTGGTGTTCCTTTTGAATTTCACTAACTTTTCTTTTTATTATTTTTCCTCTACTAAACATAGCCTTTTGGATTTTATTAACTATATAATAAATCACTTGAGTGCAGTGATAAGTGAGTTATACTCTTAAGGTGAATATACAAGTTTGATTTTTGAAGTAGATGATTGTTAGGAGGGCCTCCTAGTCGCGACTATATCTGAAAAAAAATTAGTCGCACAATACTAATAGCATGTGGAAATACCTTAAAAACTTAAAAAAAAACTATATAATAAATCAGTGATTTAATTGTTTGCGACCTGAAACAAAATGCTATAATTAGTGTGGCTATATATGTTCTCTCGAAAATAGTTTTGATCTTTGAATGTGTAAAGAAGCACAGGTTCGAGTAAAATCTGCATTACATTTAACTTTAGAAAGTGTTTAACGAATTAGTTTGTATTGTAGAAATACAACCCTATCAAATGCTTTCATATGATAGGGCTCTCTGTATTATAATCTTGTTTATTTTAACTCTTAAAAGCAGAAAAAATAGAGAGGCAAAACAATAATACTATAATTTTGAATTAAGCTTGTTAAACTTAAATTTTCTTTCAAATAATTTTAAACTTTAATGAATAATGTTATTAATTAATATTTATAAATTTTATATTTTATATTTTTAGAATTTTTTAATCAATCGACTGGTTCATCTAAAGTTGCCAGATTAATATTTTTCCCGTGTTGGTTCAGTTTGATATCTCTAAAACAACTTTTTATGGTTAAATCAAAAGTGAGTCCCTTTATTTAGTCAACAACAAATAACAGTTTGGCTTCCACTATCTATAAGTACTATTATTGATTGTAATTAATACAACCTTTTAAGATGCAAACTTATCCTAATATGAGCAATCTCTCTACCCAAAATTTTAGTAAAAAAAAAAGATAAACGATAATTCGTTCATGTAATAAATTATCATGTTAATGCTTGTGTTGAATTTGCTCTTTTGAAAAATAGGATAATTCACCAATAAATTATCTATGTCTCCTATTAAGCAAGCAATTTCAGCCGTCTATTATCGCTCAAGTTTAAAAAACAACCGTCAATGCGGGCTCCATCAAGATTAACTACTTCAATACTCAACTCCAAAGATAACCTATTTTACAAATTGAAAGAGAAAAAAATAAAGAAAAAAATAAAGCTATAAGCTTTGGGTTAGAATCACTTTTAATTTTATTTGCCTTACGTTCCACTCCAATTAGGGCCACCATGATGTTGCACTAAAGCTTCAAGAAGTGCTTTATCTCCAGCAAATCCTCAAACCTCAAACAAATCAAAATGCGTTTGGTTCCTAGGAATCCTTTATGGTTTAACTTTCAACGTCATGATTCAATAAATTAATGATTAAGAGAGCTTGATTGTGCTTTTTTTTGTTAACAAGCTTGATTAATTAAGATTTGAAAATTGCAGCCCACACACCTGGTCAAATCCCCTTTTACTTTTCTGGGTGAATAACCCTTTGTCGTTGTACCGTACGGTAGTAACAAAGCATGTGAAAAAAGAGAGAGATGCGTGAAGGGTAATTAACCATTCCACTCACAATAACTACAAACATGTACTAAATACGAATCCATGGAAACTACCTATGAAAAATAAATATCTCAATAAATTTAACATAGAAAAAGTGTATCATTAATAATTAATAGATCCAAGTATTAGCAACTAGTACTTATTAATTATTATACTTAAATCTCGCATGAATATACCGTTGGATAAGGTATTTTGAATCTTTCATCACTAAATTACGATTCATCAATTCTTCCGCAGGATTCATTAACTATTGTTAGAAGTCAGTGTTTTTTTTGGGTACATTAACCTTGTTTTTCAGAAAATGGCATTTATTTTAGCAGGATAACATTTTAAAGAATTAGGGGCATTTCTGAAGAAATTATTCACTACTTTTCTAATAAAGTTAGTTATTTACATAAAACATTTTCTATATTTTATCAAAGAGGATTACCGCAAATTTTTAAAACACTTATAGAACAATAAGTTTATAACAAATATTTATAATTTCATTGAGACCTTATTTTCAATGAAAGTATGGAATTATATTCTCAAAAAAAAAAAAAAAGAATCGAATTATATTGTAGATCATAAGTCCTTTTAATAGTTTTTGAAATTTACAATAATATACTCTTTTTTTCATGTAGAAAGGGGACCTAAGCTCAAAAACGAAGAATCAAATTACACAAAAAAAACAACACGGGGTGATGAAGCTCCAAACAAATCAGCAAAAAAGAAGCCTGTTTATATCACTCAGAGGAAGAGCTCATGGAAACTTGGCGCACACTTTTTAATTGGAGTTTAATGTGGATATACGTTTTGTTTGGACATGTCATATACAAATTATATTATTTTTTTGAATAAGAAGCCAATAAATTGGAGCTATAATAATTAAAAATACACAAAAATTTTCGTTTATTAACTGATAATTATTAAATTAACGATTAACAATTTTTTAGCCATGATATATAAAAACACACTTTTTTTTATCGTTTATCAATTGAATTTAATAAAGGATTAATTAGGTTTTTTATTTTTAATTTATCAATTACATTTAATGATATTGGTATATAATTGATAAATTTGAAGACTAAAAAAAATATGAATTTAAATTTAAATACGGAGTAAAAATAAGAGACTAAAACAACTTAGTTAAACTATTAATAAATTAACGATTAATTTTTTGTGGATATAATTATTTAAAAAATATCATAATTATTGTTGCTTATTAACTATCAATTACTACACAACCATTGGCAATTTTTTTATCAATAATAACTGAAAACAAATATATTCAGGTATTCAAGTATAGGGTTTTTTTTAATCTGAATATTTCTTAATTTTTTTAATTTTTTTTAGCTTATCCTACTTTTTTATGCTAATTTTGAGATGTGATTAGAAGTTACTATGGGTGAATGCGGCTCTCACTGAAACATAAAATTATCGTTGGGAAAAGAATTTAATAGTGCAGTTTATGAGAAATATTTCTTATTTGGTTTGTTTTGAAAATTAACTAAGTATTCAATTACATTAATCAGTAATTTATATATGGTTAATCACGTATCAGGTATCAAAATGAAGATAAATTATTAGTTAACTATATATAAATTATTGGTTAATGTAGTTAAATACTTGATTAATTTTCAAAACGAACCAAATTAATATTATCTTTCACAAGAAAACTTAAAAAGTCATTTTTTCATTATTGTTTTCCCAATAATTAAGAAGCCGCCCTCATGTAAGGGGGCTTCACTTTAGTAAATTTTCTCTTAAATAATGTTTAAGATAAAAATTGTCTTTCGTGAGGGCTGTTATGTTATATATTTTTATTAAAAATAATTAATTGCGAAACACTCTCAACGTTATAAAAATTGGACCAGACTGATTGATAAACCGGTTAAGTAATCTGTTTGGGTGAATAGTTAGATCAGACATGTCTTGAACCTAGTTTAATTTGGTCGATTTGGGTTGAAAACCAGTGACCCGGCCAGTTGAATTGGTAAACCGGCAGGGTCATGATATTTTAAAAAGAAACTTTTAAAATTTGAAAAGTCATAACTTTTGACTTGTTTATTCAATTTAGACTAATTATATGTTTATTTCATATAACTTTTCTAAATCTATGCTATGTTGGTCCTAATTTTTCAAAAGAAAAACCTTATTTTTTGAGTTAAGAGCATTTTAATGAAAATATTAAGCTTTTTTTTTTTAATGAATTAAGGGTTAAACTATTTTTTTCTTTTTAAAAGTCATCATTTCTCTCAAAATAAATATATTTTAGTTATTTATAATGATAAATATCATCATATGTAATGTGTATTTATATATATATGTATTTAAATATTTATTTAATTTTATGCGGTTTGACCAGTGACTTATTAGTTAAACCAGTGACCTATTGACTCAGTACTCAAACCGAGTCGACTACCGGTCCGAGTTTAATAACTATGCTCTCAACAAGGGCAGCTTTTAAGGAGAATATTCATTACTCAATGTGTATTTTGATTAGATTTTATAAATTTAATTTTAGATTAACTTGATTTTAGTCAGAAATGAACTTGAGTTAGGTGATTTATCTTTAAAAACTTTTATTTGAAAAGTTATTTTGAAAGAATGAATATTGTTGATAAAAATTACTTTTAGATATATAATTACTAAAAGGGGTATAAGTTATCTCTTAAGTTAGATTAAAAATTAATTAATGTCAGGAATTTATTATAAATATATTGATAATAAAATTATTTCTTTTAAAGTTTAAGTTTATTTAAGTAAAGTAAAATAAAATTACTTTTGAAGTATAATTATAATATTTTTTAAAATTATCAAATTATACTTAAATATTATTAAAATAATAATATATATAGCAAATTATAAGAGTTTTTCTCAATACACAAATAAACAAGTTTTTTCTAACTGTAAAAACAATAAAATATTATTTTTGCGCTGCTTTAAAAAATGACAAACATGTTTATACTAAGTTTGAGGCTCTTTAAAACAACAAATGAGCTTTTGGGTGGGCGAAACGGCAAAGCAAATATGCTCTTCATCATGTTCTCAACAAATAATTAATGTAGGCTTCGTGTGGAAGATGAAATGAAGCCTCCGAATTTAGCTGTTCAATGGAAAAAATAAAATAAATAAAAGGTAGCCAACGAATAGGGAAAGAGAAAATAACCTGAGAAATCTTGGGAAGGTCAGAAATTTTGGGTCATTTGCAATGGTTCGGATCAATTCTCTTATTTATTGTACATAATCCCTGCACATTGCCTACCCAAATTCACCAATTTTAGCCCACTCTATCTCCTTTACATATTCATACATATCCACCGCAATAACATAGGTCTTGATAGTTAAATGACAGCTGAAACATTGTCTACATCTAACCTTACACATAATTATATACACAATAACCCATTCACAAATTCCCTTCAGGGAGGTTTCTCAGCTGTAATTTTTTATGGGCGGTTTCCCAGTTGTAATTTTTTAAAATATTTTTTTGAAGTTATATAAGAAAACTGCCATCACAGAGAGTGGTTTTGTATTAGAGAATCTTTTATGTTAAAAATTTATTCAAGTAAACCGCCGTCAAATGAGGGTGGTTTTTGAACTGTTGAAAATGAAAATGAAATGTACATATTCTCGACTTTTCACCATGTTTTAAAACTAATGTGTTTTGATACATTAAAAAAATGAAGTAAATTGAATTTTTTTTTAAAAATTTATATTCAGATAAAAGAAAACCCTCAGATGTAGTCTCTCTGTTTTTTTTTTTAAATACAAATATAAAAAAATGTTATAGAAAAACATAAAAAATACAATGATAAAATTAGCCTATTATAATATGTTAAGACAAAAACAATTTTGAAAGTGTCAATTTCAAAATTTAATAACCGTTGATGTAATTGATGGAACCAACAAGTTTATAATTCCAGAATGTGACTTTGCAAGTTAAACTATCGAAAATTTTACGAAGACAAATCTATTTCTAGATCTTGTTGAAGAGCCGTCAAATCATTTTCCGTAAATAGTATGACGTCCATTTATAAGTTTATTACAAAAAAGGAAATAAAAGACCAAAAAGAAAGTGCACAATTTGGATATGCATTTAGCTAATACTTAAAAACCCAATTATAGATATTTCTTCCTTGTTTTCGTTTAGCAAAATGAAATAAATTCGTGCCTTGTTTTTGGTAAAGAGACAGTCAATTCCATCTTTAACATGCACACAGAATACTCACAGATTCATAACTGTGATTCACATGTGAGTTATTGCGTGCCACTATTTAGCACGAGAATCATGAATTTATATAATGATTCCTTAAACTTTAAGTTTCTCTTATTTTCATTTATTTATCTGCTTATATGCTAATAAATAAATAATCACTGTTTTTCTTCATCTGTTTTGTTGACTTACACATTGTAATTTTCTTTTAAAAATAGTATTTTTTATATAAAAAAATACAATAATTAATATTTTCAATTACTTTTGTGTTGTGCAGGTTATAGCAGTAGACTAGTAGATAGGAGCGAACGAGCAAAAGCATAATCGTCGCCGACTACCTCTCAACTACCAACCAAGTAACCCTAGTAAACTTTTAACCCTAGTTTGACCAAACCATGGTCTATTGTTTGCAGTTAGAACTTAAGAAGTTAGAGAGTTAAGGCGCAGTGTTCATTTCTCTTTCTATTTCAAACCTCTGGTTCTGCAAACCTTCACTTTGGTACGAAGGAAGAAAAGCCTTTTTCCTTCGTTTTTTATTTGTGAAACATAATCTGATTGATTGTTGTTCCTCAGAGACACCCTTTTGATTCCTTGAACTGTCAGTTTACTCATAATGTCTGTTTTACATGAGAGACTGTTGTTGTCTCTCTGCTCTCTTTCCCAGTCATGGTCTCTTGTTCCCCCTTTTGCCACTTAGATTTTTTTGGCGTGAATCCCGGTTCTTGCTTCTTTTTTGTTGTTGATTTTCTGGGACTTTTTTAGGAACCCAGAGTTGAAATTTGTGAGATCTGAGATTGTAGGTGTTATGCAGGACTTCATTTGAGGCACTGGATTTGGTTTTGTAGAATTTGAGTTCATATGGAAGAGGAGAAGAGTTTCTCTGATTGGCGGAGTGAGTAGGGGGTGGGATTCGATCGAGGGGTTGGAAAAAATTTGAGATTTTTATTTTTATTTTTTGCTTTCAGGGTGGGTTTGTTTTGGAGAATTGGAGATGAAGATTGAGGTGGGCTTAGGAGGTGGGTTATGGAATGATGATGAAAAATCCATGGTGACGGAGGTTCTGGGTATTCAAGCTTTCGATTACTTGATTAGTAACTCAATTTCGAACGAGAATCTGTTGATGGCCATTGGGGGTGGCGAAAATCTGCAGAACAAGCTGTCGGATCTCGTGGAACGTCCCAACTTGTCGTCGAATTTCAGCTGGAACTATGCAATTTTCTGGCAAATTTCGCAGTCAAAATATGGGGATTTGGTTCTGGGTTGGGGAGATGGGTGTTGCAGGGAACCTAGGGAAGGAGAAGAGGGTGGAGTTAGAGGGATTCTCAACCTTGGGCTGGAGGATGAGATGCAGCAGAGGATGAGGAAGAGGGTGCTGCAGAAGCTGCACACAACCTTTGGGGGTTCAGATGAGGACAATTATGCTTTTGGACTAGACCGGGTTACAGACACCGAGATGTTCTTCCTTGCCTCCATGTACTTCTCCTTTCCTCGGGGTCATGGTGGACCTGGTAAGTGCCTTGCATCCGGTAAGCATTTGTGGCTTTCGGATGCACTGAGATCTAGTTCTGATTATTGTGTACGATCTTTCTTGGCTAAATCAGCTGGAATTCAGACTATTGTTCTAATCCCTACTGATTTGGGAGTGGTGGAGTTGGGTTCTGTGAGAATGGTAGGAGAGAGCTTTGAATTGTTACAGGCAGTAAAATCTGTGTTTTCATTCCCCAGGGATAAGCCACTTTCCCCATTGCATGTGGTGAATGAAAAGAGAGATGAGAATGCCCTTTTTTCTGGTTTAGCAATTGGGGATAATAATAATAATAAATTAGAGAGAGTTCCAAAGATTTTTGGGCAGGATTTGAACGCTGGAAACTCGGGCCGTACCCATTTCAGGGAGAAACTTGCTGTTAGAAAAATGGAGGAGAGGCCATGGGTAGGCCACCCCAATGGGAATAGCATTAGCTTTCCAAATGCTCGAAATGGTCTTCATGGCCCAAGTTGGGCAGCTAATCAAGGTGTGAGGCAACCTGCCCCTGTGGAAATTTTCCATCCTAGGCCCTCCACAAGCAATGTCCCGGAGCTAGCCAATGGCGTGAGACAGGATTTCGGGCTTAACAACTATCAACCGCAAAGGCAGTTGCAAATGCAAATTGATTTCTCAGGAGCCACTTCAAGGCCTTGTGTGAGATCAATCATTGCTGAATCGGAGCTTTCAGATGTTGAGGCCTCATGCAAGGAGGAGAAGCCTAGTGTAACGGATGAGAGGAGGCCAAGGAAGCGGGGCAGAAAGCCTGCTAATGGAAGGGAAGAACCCCTCAATCATGTGGAAGCAGAGAGGCAAAGGCGTGAGAAGCTGAACCAGCGTTTCTATGCATTACGATCTGTTGTGCCAAATATCTCCAAGATGGACAAGGCATCTCTATTGGGAGATGCCATTGCTTACATCAATGAGCTTCAGGCAAAACTCAAGATCATGGAGTCTGAGAGAGAGAGATTTGGAAGCACTTCTAGGGATGGATCACTATTGGAGGCCAACCCGAGAGCTGAAAATCATCAGAATAGAGCTCCTGATGTAGATATTCAAGCTGCCCAAGATGGGGTCATTGTAAAGGTGAGCTGCCCTATTGATGTTCACCCTGTTTCAAAAGTAATCCAAGCATTCAAAGAGGCACAAATCAGTGTTGTAGAGTCAAAACTTGCTGCTGCAAATGATACTGTGTTCCACACATTTGTAATCAAGTCCCAAGGACCTGAGCAGCTGACAGAGGAGAAGTTGATTGCAGTATTTTCCCGAGAATCCGACTCCTTACAGCCATTGTCATCCGTTGGGTAGCAGGGGAAATCTCAATTAACGTAGTCCATAGGCATGATACATAGAGAAGAAGCAAAAATCCAAATCGTCCTCAGAAATTTTGTTATACAACAGAGGATCTAAAATGAAAAGCAGTGGGAACAAGAGAAGTAGAATAATAGCTCCTATTAACCGTGTAGGGCAGCCAATTTATGTTTGTCTATAGTATACACAGTTTATCATAAGAAGTATTACTCCTGCAAGGTCAATTGTTTTATTTAGTTTAACCAATCTACCATAGTCATAGGGTCTCTTTTTTATTTTATTTTTAATCCCAAGTCTCTCAAGGTTTTTTTCCCCCCTCTTCTTCTTCTTCTTGTATTCTACCAAGTTCAGTGCATAAGAGCAAAAGTATCAGTTAATTATCTGCTGCTTTTGTCATTTCTAGATATAGAGAGACCCTCTCTCTCTTTTAGAATATTATATATTATATAGGGTAATTCCAGATTTGTATTTCTTTCTTAGATGAGTTGCAATTTCTCTCAGATTTGTTTCTGACTTAAATCTGTCATTTCATGCTAGTTATATTTATGCAACGAAGATGTAAGCTCAACAATATCTTTTATTTCATACTAGAAATTCATGTTTCTTGTAATAATGTATCAGATTGTCTAAAGAAGAGTTTCCTCCAATAGGAAGGTGATTTTTTTTTTTTTTTGCCCTTTGATTTTTTCTTAAAGAGATATATATTACTATCGAAATGGGTAACTGATTGAGCTTGTGCATTATTTTTCTCTCTGCTTGCATAAGGTAATGGTGAGTGTTACATTTCTATGTTTGGCTTGTCTATAAGTCAGAAAATGGATACAAATAAAAAAGGGGGCCAGCAGACTCTTGCATAGTTGATACTTGGTTTTATCAGATCAACTAACTGCAGTAACTGTAAATGGATTCTCAGCCTCTCAGGTACTGCTTGTTTTCTATGCTTTTGTTTATTTATTTATTTTTTAAAGCTTAGCAGTCAAACGAGGCCGAATCTTTGATGCACATGAAAAGGAGGAAAAGTAGGTACTGCTCTTAAATTCTAGACCGTTCCTTTGTTATTTCCTCCTTTCTATAATGGGTTTGAGGTATCTCTAACTCGTGCAGAAAAGAACCTGGGGTGGAAAAGCAGTAAACTAAACAGATACGGGGGCCTAAACTTCGTCTTGTTATTTTATTTCTAGGCAACAAATAAAATAAAATGAGAACACAAGAACCGTTGTGCAAAAATAAATAAATAGAAATGCCAATTTTTTTTCTTTCAGTGGTCCTGCAGTATACGCGTGTATCCCATTGATTTTTTTGAATTGTAAAACGTTCACGTGCCGAGTTCTTTTCAACCAATGAGTTTTGTGATGACAAGAATCATGTGGTGCATGTGTTTCCTTTTAAAAGTGAATGGAAGTTAGGGCTTTGAAAAAAAGAACAAAAATTAAAAAGAAAAGAAAACGATATAGGGAAAGAAAAGTCTATGTGTGTGTGGCTAAACCTATTTGACATCGGTTGTTGTTGCTGCCGAGGGAAACCCCAACAAGGTCGTGTCAAATTTGCGTGGACTTCTTGTCTGATTCCTTGCCTATAGTTGAATGCTATTATCGTCCATGGTATATGTATTTCTTTCTTTGATTGTTTATCATTTTTTGTCAATGACCATTATTAGTTGGGAGACTTTGAACTTGGAATAATACTAGACTTGAACTGAAGACGACTTCTAAAATAGTAAAGCAATAATGTATTGTAAAAATTATTAGTACACACAGCACAATTCAGGTAAGGTCTAATATCTAAAAAAAAAAAATCAACTTTATTTTTCATCCATGTTATCACAAATTGAACTTGAATCCTAAAAGTTCTATGTATGGATAATTAAATTCGGCTCTCTGACTTGCGGGATGAAGAGTTCTTGAGGGTTTGTTTAGGAGTTGGGAGTGGAGGAAAGAAAATAAAGAGAGAGAATAAAAAAATAATGAATGGGAAAGGAAGGGAAATCAAGAGGATGAGAAGTTAAGTGATAAGTTTCCTTCTCCTTTTTTAAATGTTTAAAATTCTCAAAATTAAAGAAACTTTAAAATGTTAGGAAAAACGTACAATCACTCTCTAAATCTTATCTCATTTTGAAATAGTCACCATTAATTTTTAATTCGGATGAGAAACCTTTAAAATTTATAAGTTAAATAAAAATCATTAATTACAGGACTTGTAAGTGTTTGTTTGACACACATGATAAATTTTAATTTGGCTATATAATTGTTTTAAAAATGTTTAAAATATTTTTCTTCTTTTAACTTAACTTCTTTCAAGTTATTCCATATTTTTATATTTCTAGACCTAGAAATTAAATAAAAAATAGTAAAAATTTTAAATTATTTTTAAAAATAATATAAAAAAGTCAAATATTTTAATTAAGTTGTATAAGTTAGGTGATGAATAATTTTAGCTTAATTAATGAACGGAAGGGTTTATTACCATAATTCAAAAAGTTTAAGGACATTTCATTTGAATTTGAAAGTTTATGGTGACAATTTTAAAATGAGGTAAAGTTTAGGAGATGTTTATACAATTTTTCCTAAAATGTTTATAAAAGAGAGTAATATATGTTATCTTTTCACATTTTAAAATATTTTCAAACAAGTAAAATGTTTACTTAAAACATTCATCTCCTCTGTATTATTCTCCATCCAAACATACTCTAGGTTGCATCTCAGCTACTGTTTCTATTGTTGGTGCTGCTGATTGCTAGTTTTGCATCGTGAAGACTTTTTTTTTTCTTATGATTCGTAATTTCAATTTTTCTGTGGTGCTTATAATTTCGACTTTATCTCTGAAAAACAAAAATGGTACCGGGAACAGGGGCATGCGCTCAAACGTGCATATCGTGTGAGCTAGAGACACTCTAAATAGCTGAAAAATGTGACGAAAATTAGGTTTCGAAAAGCACTACATAGAACATGGTTGTTTCGGGTCTTCAGCTTTTGTTGCCCATAACTCGCTTAAACCTTTTATTTCACTTTTGATTGCCTGCGTGAAAATCCTTATTTCATATATCTAAATCATCCTCTGTCTTTGCCCTTTGAAGGTAGTGAAGAAGGACTCATTCCAAGCATGTGGCGATTCGTTTGTCTTATAGCACACAAGGGTCAAGAATGCCATGTGGTGTGGTAGTCAAGCTCAGCCTATCGATGTGTCTTTTCTTGTTTTTTGTGTAAGAATGCATATCCACATTAAGCCAAAAACGTAAATTGTGGGATCCATTATGAAAAATATCAACTGAGAATTTCCCAATTCGATATGAGGATGAATGGACATGATTGACCTGATAGGCTGATATTGAATTGAAAAAAAAAACCCAAATTATGGAGTCACTTACATTTTGGTCGTATAGTTGGTATTCGTTGAGTAGAGAAGGCATGTCTATCACTGGTCTAGAGGCTCAAGCTAGAGCTCAATAGGACCAGAACACAATGCAAATTATTACGAGTCAAATGAGGAATTAACTCGCATGTGTTTCTCATTTTTCACTATTTTTAGAGCTAACGCGCATCATTTGTGGATGTGGTGCATGGTGAGCACCACAGCCACCAATTCATTTTCCTTATCTTTTCATTTTTTTAAGAGTTACGTGTAGGAAAAATATCATCGTAGTACTTTGTCAGCATCAATAGAGGATTTAATGATATGTCCCAATGGAGCCACCCACAATTGAGTACAGGCATTTCAATTTGGAGATTTTAAGTTCAAATTTTATCAAAAGTAAGTGAGTAGAATTTATGAGTCAAGATTTTTTAGTTTAGTTAATATGTACTCAATTTTAGGATTGGAAAATAGTTTAAGGATTGAAGTCAAACACTTGATAATTGCTTGTTTTAATATTTATTTCACTTTATAGTTGGTGTATGTGTTGTTTAGGACTATTATGCGCATTTTCTGTGTGTTTGTAAATAGTTTAAACTTTAAAATACTTATTAGTAATGTATTAGTGTTAAAAAACTAGAAAAAAATATTAGAGATAAACTACTATTTTATTCTATAGAATGAATTCTGATGTACATTAAACTAATTTGTTTTATTTGCCAAACGATATGTTTTAAAAAGAGTTATAGGTGAAATGAACAAAATTTGAAACTAGTTAGAATTACTAAAAAGAATGGAAATATCAATGTTAGTAGTAATGTAGTATGGTCGTCAATATTAAGAACCCCTTAGATGAATCAGAAATCAAGATGAGGCTCCAAGCCCTCAGAGGTGATTATTTAACTGCGAAAAATGGCGGAAGTGAGGAAAATTTTAAAAAGGTGATTAATACTTGGATATCCTATTAATAAAACATTGTGGGTGAAATTTGTTGAACTTTATCCAGTATAAATCTGATATCATTTGTACCAAAAAAAACTGATATCATATTTATATTCTTTTTTATCAGCATAAATTATATGCTTTTAAAGATTAGTAGCCTTTTTTTTGTTCTGAAGAAGATCAGAAGCATAAAAAGAGAGTATCACGATTTACGGGATTAATCTAATGCTTAAGGATGTGTGATTCTATTATTTTAAAGGAAATGATTAATTCTTTTAAATGCACAAGGCATGTGGTGGTGCTCTTAAGATTATTCAATAAGGGACTTGATCTCAATTAATGCAAAATTTTACTTAAAGATACCCTTATTTTTTTATTTTAAAAAAAGTAGTATTTGGCTATTTGCCAATAAAAAAAAAAATCTAGGGCACCTTAACACGGAACCCACATCAAAGGCAACTCCAAATTAAGCGTGCAAAGGTGATTATCAAATGAAACTACTTGGGCCAACAGAACTATGTCTTTTGGGCTTAAATTTGATTCGGCTCAAACCCAAACCAGGCAAATCTCTCTTTTATTTCTTAAAAACGATTTTTAGTTGTGCAAACAAACAAACAAACGATTTGAGTTTATTACCAAAAGAAAAAAAAAACGATTGAGTTTTTCTCCTTTATATTTTCACACAGAGTACTTTTAATTTCGTAAGTTATCATTGAGCAATGGTAGATATACGACACAAAAACTAATCACATCTATTTTTATATTATTAAATTTATATATGTATATTAGTAGTCTTTTTATCTATCTAAAAGTTTTCTACTTAATTTTATCTTTCATCTTTCGTTGTGACTTGTATAAGGATGGCAACTAGACGTATATTTGTCCAATTTCCACTATTTAATTAAAAACTAAAACCAAAACTAGTTCCACTATTCATAACCAAATAAAAAAAGAAAACGATTTTTTTTTAATAAAAAAAACCAATAATAAACGTGGAGTTCGAGGCTTGGAGCTCCGAATAACGTGGGATAACATGGGAGAAGTTGGCAAAATTAGTCAACTGGCACTGCTGCACGGTGGTGTACTTGTATTTGAAGGTTGAGAAGTGAGAGCAATAGACATTAGGGGACGGTAGAGGTAATATTAGTTTAATTTTTTAATAATTTTTTATATTAAAATAGTTATTGAATATTATATTTTTTATATTAAAATTATTTTTTAACATTAAATTAATTTTTAAAAAATAATTAAAAGACTAAATTGATATTATATAAACGAAATTGAAATATTTATTCAAATTAAAAATAGCATTGACATATTATCTTCAGGCAGCGAATCTTTTGAAGCAGAGATCGAAGCAAATTAGCAGAGCGCTTTTGGTTCTGTCTGATTCTGAGTCATCGCTGTTCTCAACCTAACTACCAACGCAGTACTACCAAATCTTATCTCTTGCCATTCCTTTTCTGCTTCTATTTTGTTTTGTCATCAATTTTCCCACTTTAGCCCCTTAACGTTGTTTTTCTTTTCTTTTTATTGCTCTAATTAAATCTTAATATCTTGCTTTAAGATGTCATCATATATGAATGTGGTCCCTCAGACACAAGAAAGCAGGCAATCTGTTCAAATTTTTATGCAAAGTTAAAAACAACGTGTTGGTTAAGTTTTAATATGAATAAGATTCAGGACTCAGGAGGCAGAGCTCGAAGAACAAAAATCCCTCCCTCCAAAAAGAAGGAAAATAAATTGGAGTTTTTCAGATTACTGCTGTTTCAAAATTTATTGTGATAACTATTATTTTTAGGGACAGGGACTCTTCAATTTGTTGATTCACATTCTTGAAAGGACGATTTAGGAACATGAAAGAGATCATGCTTTAGACTTGATTAAAGAACGTATAGCTGATTTCAGTTAAGGATATTATTCCTACTGGTTTACATATGTGATAAGATAATACTAGTTATGAACATGAAACAGAGTTTACAGTTCCTTGAATGATATATTTACAGTAGATTACAACTAAAACTGTTATGCTCCTGGACCGATAATTTGTTACTTGATCAATTACTTTAATCCCATAATGTACCCATAACCCAAAGTAAAACCGTTATAGTGTCAAAGATAAATACTAAATATGTTCTTTAGAGAACCTAGAAGTGGTTGAATTATGTGTTGT
This sequence comes from Styphnolobium japonicum, assembly GCA_023212625.1. Taxonomy (NCBI): domain Eukaryota; kingdom Viridiplantae; phylum Streptophyta; class Magnoliopsida; order Fabales; family Fabaceae; genus Styphnolobium; species Styphnolobium japonicum. The sequence goes on along the minus strand of JALBWW010000007.1, from coordinate 1,393,105 downwards.
TCATGACTTCATGTTGCCACAGAACTTAAAATTGTAATATAGCTGTACTCATTGTCAAGTTATTCCTTCCATATCACTATTTCAGGTACCTCTAAACTTTTTTTGTTTGTCCTTTTTCAGATGAATCTAAATGATAATATAGAGAGATTCAAGAATAAGATCAAGAATCATGAAGATAACATCAAATTCCTTAATTCTCAATCAAATCGCTGCTGAATCTATACTTGACTTACAGGGTATGTTCAGAAATCTATCCTCTCTTTTTTTGTTTGTTTTCCCCCCAGGGGTGATGTGAGGGGAGTCATTAAGAATTTAAGATTAACCAGGCACAACATCATTATAGTTTAGTAAATTACTTAAGCATTTGCTATATGAGTTACTCTCCAACATTTTTACGCTGATGTAGTTTTTAGTGAGTCTCGGAAGGTATCATTCAGCTAATGTAACGACAGAAAATGGAAATGGTTCCTTTCATACTGAAGAGGAAACCATAGAACATATATTGAAGAAGGAGAATTCTGCTGCTGGCATATTTTGTCGGTTTAAAACCAATTCTTTGACCCAGAAATCAAATTTGAAATTTGCAAAGGATGATGTGGGAGTTGTGGCAACCCTTGCCAGGGTTGAGAGTGATGACCTTAGCAGGTCAGTATCATTGTTCTTTCAAATCTTTGACACCCTTTTGGTCATTTGGTTTCAATCTTGCAGCAGGCAATATAACCTGTGGTCTCATTTAATTTACCAGATTTTGGAATATGAATCTCATAGGCTTTTTAATGCAATCGTTACAATATACCTATTGTGATGCTGACCATTCATGTAACTTGATCTGTCAAGTTTCCAAGTACATTAGTACTAGTATGAATCTTTAAATTTGACTAGCACACTCCAATTTTATCTAGTCTATTTTTTACTAGCATAGTTATGAAGAGAGAAGCTACTCTTTGTGATTAGTGATGTTTATTTTTATTTTTCGATATTTAAAAAAAAAAAAACAAATGCGTTGCTTTATAAGTTCAGGATCCTTTCTGAGTATTTGGGCTTGGAGACTATGCTTGCAATTGTCTGTAATACTTATGAAGGTGTTAATGCACTGGAGAAGTACGAAGCAGAAGGCATGATAAACTGTAAATCTGTAATGGTGGCTTGCATGGGCTTGGATCTTCAATTGGAAGGAGAATAAATGGCCGATTTGTTGTCATATGTCTTGAAGATTTAAGGCAAGTTATAAGCCGTATATATGTGTGTGTGTATTATTAGTTTAAAAGGAAGCTGAAGCTCTTTGCTTATAATTTTTAAAGCACTCATACTTGTTTTGGTTTCAGACCATTTGTTGGTGGTTTTGTAGCCAATGATCCACAAAAGAAACTGGCTCTTCCAAAGCCAAGATTACCGAGTGGGGAGTGCCCACCTGAGTTTCTTGATTATGCAGTGAACATGGTCCATTTGGATTCCACTTATCTATCTTTTCTTACTGCCAGTGGGCATGGTCTTAGAGAGACACTATTTTATGGCCTTTATTCTCACCTACAGATATATAAAACCCGGAATGAGACGCTACTTGTTCTCCCATGCATTAGTCATGGAGCCTTGTCATTAGATGGTGGAATGATTAAGAAACGTGGTATGTTTGCTCTTGGTAGTAGGTCAGTGATATGAGTTGTCGAACTCAATCAAATAATAAGAATTGGTTTACAAATAAATTTGTGGCATAAGGTAATGAACCAAGTCGTCTCCCAAGGACCATGAACGTAATTCAATCAAGTCAAGACTCAAAATAGGGAGGATTTTGTGTTTTCAAAGTATATAATCACAAATTAAAAGAAACAATTAAGAAAACAATCAATTTAAGATCCATTAGAAATATAATTCAGGCTATCATTGACCACTAATCATGAACTTGAATCCAATTGAACTGGTTAATTCAAACCTAACCGAGATCTCTGCATTAGATTTAAGATTCACTACTAGATGATCATCTAGAATTCAATTAACAAATAAAAACACAGATCTGCATTTATCAATGTTAGTTTACAAACAAGAATTCAATTAAATTAGATCACAAATCTGTTGATCTAATTTCTTCAACTTAATTCAAAGAATATAACAATGATTAATCAACCAAAATTACATCCAAATTCATAATTCTAAACACAAACATAGTTCTCTATCCATGCAATTACGAAATTTGAATTAACAAAAGAAAAGAGAAGAGAAAATCTAATTGCATTCAAAACAAAAATTGAAGAACAAAGTCTCAACCCGAACCAAAATTCCTTGAAGTATCTTGAATCGATATCAGATTGTTAGCCTTCCATGGCTGCAATCCAAGAAGGCTTGTAGAGGAAGAAGAAGAGAAAGAACTTGAGAGAGAGAACCCTAGAGAGAAGGAGGAGAAAATAAAGGGAATTCAAAATATGGTAAAATAGAAAGTGTATCTCGTAAGCTTTTGTTTCCTTCCAAATAACAAACTCTAAAAACGAAAAATACAAGATTGCCTCTAGGTTAATCTTAATCCTCTGCCTCTTAGCTTTCCAATGCCATCTAATTTGCTTAATTTGAGCTTAAGATGATAAAGTTATGGCCAAATTAAGCTCATTAGGATAATTGAAACAACCTCTGACTTCCTGTGATCAGCACACCATTAAAACGCCGTAGTTTAAATTACCAAAAAAAAAATGTCGTAGTTTGGCAAAATAGTCTTCATGAGAGTTGAAGCCCTGTGTGTTAGCTTTCATTTGGCACTGCTTTCAGCTTCATTGAACATCCCAATGTTAATTAATGGCCCAATCAATGCACACGGGTCGGGTTCCAGTGACAGCTTCTTATCTCTAACTTTCAGGCCCAATTCAGTCCACTAGACATTCGAATCAGCTTATGAACTCTCATGAAAGTTGTAGAGCTTCATCTTAGCTTTTCTACAATATAAAGTTCACAATTTTTAGATGCCTATAGCTTAAGATATGACCAAAACACAAAGATAGTGTCAAAAATCAAGAAATGTTGACAATGTGCAATTAAACCCATTGAAACCCAAACTTATAAAAATAGGTCAATTTCAATCAATTAAACACAAAAAATGATGTAAGACACTAAATATAAGGAATTATTAATGTGTGGGAATAATGTTTATGAGTCAGTGTCAAATTAATCTTACCTTTTCAATGCATTAATTTAGATGGGTTCTATTTTGTTTTTTTACCGTCTATGATTGCTAATTCTTTTAGTTTTGTTAATTAGCTTTGAGTGATTAATTATTGCGTAGTTCAATTTCGTTCACTTCAATAATCTCATTACAAGTTGGTTCATTGATCCAATTGATTCGTATATTCCAATTAGTCATAATGATAAGCCCGTCCTCTTAACAAAAAGGTGTTTATATGTTCTGCAATATTGAAAGATGAAAATGTTTCCTGCATTTCAATGACATGCTTGTCAGTGGATAGGTAACTGAAATAATTCTAAATAGTAGTTAGAATTGACTCTTTTTCCCCCATTTGACAACTTGTATTATGGTCATTCACTGTTTTTCTGGATTAAAATTTTATTTTTCTTTCCGATTCATCTAAATATATCAGAGGGCTTACTTGTGACTTATTTCTTTTGGTCTTATTATCAATAAAACTTCTCACAACACTCTCTCTGGCATATAGGAAAGATGTAGAAGCGAAGTTTCCTCTATTATCTGGAGAATCTGATGTACCTCCAAATTATATTCAAGCTGAAGATATGGTGAGGAAGCTGAAATGGGAAAGCTCTAAACTTACTGCAGATATACAAAGAGAGCTACAACTATTGGATTATGAAAAGGGAAGCTTCACATGCCAAGCCTGAAAAGTTGGTTTAACGACACGGTAGCAACTACCAACATCAAATTTTGTGCATTAGCAATTAATTTTGCAGGCATAGTGTCCAAGAAAGGTCTCATAAATAGACGTGATAGCCTTCATGATGCATCCGAAAACGTGTAGGTTTGCTTTCTTACTGCCTACGTTTTTTGATACATCAGATTGCTAATTGTAGTCAAAAGGAAACTTACATAATTTTTTTGGCTTCTCTGCTTGAATGTTGTAACTCCTGCTGGGTATGTCTCATGGCTTCTTCCTTGCAAATGAACATCTGAGCACTTCCGATTCTTTGCTTATTTTTTACCCTCACTCAACCTTCAAGCCCCAACTTTTTTCTCTGATAATGGAGAAGAAGAAACAAGGCAGGGATTCAATTACAATTACAAAGGTGGAGGACCAATAATATCGTTTTAAAGTTGATTCTATTGAGGAAGAATCACTGAGAAAAGACTTGCACAGCAGAATGTGTCCCATAAAATTATCCAAAAAAAAATTAGGCAGATGGTTCAACTTCAAGATATAAGTTATTTTATTTATTTATTTGTAATAATAATTAATAAACCATATTTACTATGGTTGCTTGATCTTTTAAAAACACCCATAAAGATTCTAGAGTAAACACACATTTTGGTTCTTCAAAGATACAAGTGTCATCAGTTAAGTTCTTTAATGATAAATACATAAAAATAATCATTCAATATTAATTTTTGACATCAAATTAGTTCTTCAATATTATTTTTTGAGATCAATTTGGTTCTTCAATGTCAATTTTTACATTAAATTGGTCCACCACAAGAACCAATTGGATGTAAAAAATTATTAGAGAACAAAACTGATGACATTTGTATCTTTAAAGGACCAAAATGAGTGTTTACTCTAGTTCTAGAACACCATAAATTATTTTCATGTATATGGAAACACAATATTAGTGGAAAAGAAACTATTTAATTTAGAGTATTACTATTTTCTTCAGTAAACAAAATTCATTGGCAGCGTTGGAGTTGCACTATTGCAGGATCCAGGCATAGACCTGGATGGCATGGAGTTGTGTGCGTTCTAACCCATATGGGTCAGGACTATGGATTCGTAGTCCAACGTCCCCACCACTAGACCATGGAATCTTGTTTGAGGAAACAGCTCCAATGTCCTCACCACTATACATAACCATTAAAGGCAATGGCACTAATAGTTTGTGCAAAATATATTTTAAAAAAGTGTGTATAAGCATTATTCTTTGTTTTACCCTAAAAGCGTTCATAATTCAATGTGCCATTTGGTAAAAACGTACCTCTTTCATGTTATCAAACTGAGGGGGAGGGCCACAAAAGCTCAAACTTCAAATAATGTTGTTTGGTTATCCTTGAAGCCTATGATTGGGGTTGGGAATATCTTTTTCATTCTTTTGATCATGCATATGTTGTTGAGTCTTATGTTCATACTAGGTGTGGTCATGGCTGTCATGGCTCAGGTTTAGTTTGGCTCAGTTTCTCGACTCGAGATTATGAACGAGTCAATTTTTTAGGTCCAAACTCGACTTTAAACCTGAGCAGACTCAGTCTTGTCGAGTTTGTAATTGATCGGGCTAGGATCGGCTCGACCCGAAGTTTGTCAAAATTTAAATTGTTATGTAGTTATATGTATAATATGTTATATTATGCGCTGTATTTGAAGGCTTACATTGTATGTTAATATATCTTTGAATAACAAGCTCTTAATAAATATAGAATTTAATATATACATTTAAAATTGATGTTTAATCTACATTACTTGAATTCTTCATGTTAAGAAATATAAATATTTATATATCTCAGGTCGAATTGGGTAGCATGGACCTAACCCGAAAAATACATCGAGTCAAAGCCATTTAGATCAAACCTCAGCTCGATTATTCCATTGAAATCAAGTCCAACCCAACTCAAGCAGCTTGAGCTAGGTCGAGTCTTAAGCAACCCTGGTCCACGCCACTTTATTAGTCTTTCCACTTGATTATTCCTCTTATATTTTCCCTTTTAGGTTTTTTATTGACTCACAGTTTGGAAAGTATGTTTCAATGATTTGTAATAAATAGAGGTCAATAGTATGCTTTTGTGGTGGTATAACTCATACAACATTAGTATGCTAGTGTTCATAGCTCAATGTGCCATTTGGTAAAAACTTACCTCTTTCGTATGATCACACTGAGGGGGAGGGCCACAAAAAGCTCAAACTTCAAATAATGTGTTTTTTATCCTTGAAGACTATGATTGGTTGGGAATATCTTTTTCATTCTTTTGATCTTGCATGTGTTGTTGAGTCTATGTCCACACCACTTTATTGATCTTTCCACTTGATTATTCCTATTATATTTTCCCTTTTAGGGTTTTTATTGTCCCACGGTTTGGAAAATGTGTTTCAATGATTTGTAATAAATAGAGGTCAATAGTATGCTTTTGTGGTGGTATTCTGAAATCTGAAGCTTCCTCTATCATGTCAAGTGTGTATCCAAAGAACACACTGGCGTGTTTAAAATCAAACGAACAGAATCAAATATATTACAACAAGAACCGGTTTGGACTTTAATTAAAGTAATATTTATGAATAGGACTAATTAATTACAATAAGATATTGGTTAACTCGTCACTCCTATACAACTAACCACATTTGATGCTTTCTGACAAATATTATGTTAAATTGGTCTCTCTCAATAAATTTCATTAATTACTATTTATTTTATACGTGCCTTGTTTTGAATTTTATATCTGTAATTATGAATTAACTTGTTTTGCTTTAAGAAAAGCTTATAATCATAATATTTCAAAGAAAACTTTTGATTGAAATTTTTTGAATTAGTGCAAAATAAATTAATTCAAACATACTTCTAATAAAGTATGATAGAGAGATTTATATTTTAATTTTAATAATTATATGACCTGCTTTTATTTTGTTTTATATATGACAATATTTAGGTGCAATTCTGATTTAGGTTTATACATATATATAATTTAATACTTATATGTAAGTTGTGTAAATAGAGAAAAAAATAAAGAAAAATCATTTTAATTTATATTAACATGTTAAGTGACTTTTTTTATGACATAAAAAACTTATATAATTTTTACTCTTTCTTTTTTATTTTAAAATTTTAGTAATAATGAATTCTGATTATTGTTAACAAAAAATGTTATTTATCCATAAAATTGATAGTTAATAGTGTAATTAATTGTTCCGGGAAGAAATATTATATTTGATAGTTAATAATATCGTTAATTGCTTGTTAAGGGGTTGTTTTTGATTTCTTCTCAAGAGATTGTTTTCCTTTTAAAAAAGCTTATAATCAAAACTATTTTTTAGAGAGCTTTTGATTGGAAATTTTTTAAATGCAAAATAAATTACTTCAAACATACTGATCTTATAAAGTATAGTAGAGTGACTCATATTCAAATTTGATAATTATATAAATCAATTTTATTTTATTTTATTTGTAGCAATATTTAAGTGCATTTCTAATTTAGGTTTATATAGACAATTTAATACTTACATATAAGTTGTGTAAATATAGCAAACAAACGTCATTTCAATTTATATTGACATATTAAGTGACTTTTTTATGACATAGACATTTTATATAATTTTTTTTATTTACAATTTTATTAATAATGAATTCAGACATTTATTAAAAAAATGTTATTTATCTATAAAATTGATAGTTAATAGTATAATTAATTACTTTGTAAGGAAATATTATATTTAATAGTTAATACTTAATAGTATCATTAATTAATTTTTAGGACAATTTCACTAATATATATAGATTAAAGGGTACAGAGAACGTAATGGATTAACAAATAAATAAAATCAATTTATAGTTATATTTACAAGTGAAGATTAAATAACTACATTTTATGTGTGATTATTCAGTTTTGCTGTCCTGAGTCACATGGAAGGAGGTCTCCTGTTTGTTCTTTCCTTTTCTTTTTTGCCCCTTGTTTTTTTTTTTTTTTTGCAATTGATAAAATGTAAAATGGCATATATATATGACTTAACTATCAACTATTGATGTTTGTTTTTGGTCATTATAGTCTTATAGAATTTGGCTCTTGGGCCAGTCAACTAGGTAACCTTTTATCTTTCCACAGAATATTACTTTTTCCGTTTTTGTTAGGTCTTTTGTCATTAATCTTTGTAATACAATTATATGATTAGAAACATAATAATAATGATACAAATTATATAAAGTGTAAAGTAGCAACAGATCAGTCTTAACATGATTCTCTTAACTTTTTTTTCTTTCCTTTACTCTCTTCCTTTCATTCCTTTACCTTTTGCAACTGGGTTTACACTCTTTCATCGCAGAATATTCGATTGTAAAAAGGGCATTAGTTAGGATAGAGGAAAAATGTTTATCGTGCTTGAAGTGATTTATATAATAACTGTATTATCCTTCAAATTATCAACCACAAGAATTTTTTCCCCCCCAATTATTTCGTCTGTAAAATAGGATATGAATTTATGTTTTGGAAAAAGCAAATTTGAGGAAAAAAAATATATTCTCCTAAAAAATTGATTTGATGCTACATAAATAAACAGGCAATGGTATAAAATATAATTAAGCTTTCATATATATGCAAAAGGAGAAGATGGAGGTGGGTATAGCCGAGCAAGGGCTTATCCCTTTCTGAAGTGCTAGTGTGTCGCTGGCCGTGGTTTCAATGCTTCAACTTCTGCAGAAGGTCCTCACTGCTCCACTATCTACCATATGCAGTTATCTATTTCACAGACTGAAGGAGGCAGAAGGATTCACGATTCTATTCCAGTCACATTAATGTGCCATCCCCCTCACCTAAATGAAAGTAGGAAGAGGAATAGGATATTTTGCATGAAATAATTAATGTGAAGTTATGTATTAAAGTCAAAGAGTTTCTGTTCATTATTGGTTACAGCCAGCGGTACCAGCCCCCTTCTTGCTCATGCATTATCTCTTTCCTCACACACAAAATAGGTTCGTTCACAGCTTCAAACTTGCCAAGACATTTTCAGATAATCTGCTCTTTGACTTGTATGATGCCATTATGTCTATTATATGCGATCTTGATTTGTTTATAACTATAAACAACCCAGTAGATTACTCAATATGAGTTCAATAAAAAATGTTTATGTGCAATTTCAGAATTGTAAATGTAAAAGGGTCAAATTTTGTACTTTGCAATACTCTAAATATTTAGAACCATGATCAAATTTGGAGCAGAAATTGGCGGAAGTAGCCTCACTGTCAGTGTAGCTTCTTTTCTCATGCATAATAAATTCATTAATTTTTAGTATAAATACAAAAGGTAAAAATTTTACCCTAACTTTACTCTTCCTTTTACACTTACATAGTGTTTGGTTGGAGAGAAATAGAAGTGAGGGAAGAGGAGGAAAAAAATTATTTTAAATTTTATGTGTTTTGTTCAATTTTTTAGAGAAGAGTGGAGGGGAAGGGAGGGGAGCAAAATCTCTCATAAGCCAATTTTAGCTCCCTTCTAAAAGTGGGAGGATTTGGGGGGAGAAAATATATGTTAAAAAATGACTAAAATATCCCTAAATTAAATGTTACATTAAATGTTATAATTATATAAAAAAATAAATTTATATTTTCTCTCCAATAAAATCCTTCCTCTCCCATCTTTTAACCAAACATACACAAAATTAAACTCTCTTTCTTTCTTTTTCCTCACCTTCCCTCCCTTTCATTAAAATTCCTCCCCTCCCCTTCTCTAATTTAAACTAAACAGATTGTTAAGCTTAAATTGCATAACAATTTTACTTTCTACGCAATATTGTATACTAAAAAACTATTGAACTTCACCCTCCAAAACCTGGAACGTAGGGTCTAGTACAGACCATTGTTCTGTTTCACAATTTGACCACCGTGATGGAATGTATAACGTATTTTAAAGTGGATTTGTTTGTATTTTTAAAATACTTTTTGATGTATGCTCACAACCTTGGACTCCCTAGCTGCTTATGAATTACAATTTCTGCCCCTAGAAAGAAACACTGATGAAGGGAAGCTTCTAGTCAAAGAACAAAAAAAAATGATGATAATAATAATGTTAATAAAAATAATTATGATCAACTGAACTTTATGTTTTTTTTTCTTATTTTAATTCATCTTTCTACTGAGGGCAAGACCAACACTCCATGCCCGTGAGCTTTAAGCTCACGTGGTGTTGAACTTGGACACCCCACAAAGTGGAGGTCCCAAATTCAAATCCCATTCTCCCGTTCCAGTTGGAACTATAAATTTGGCCGGTTAGATACAATTTAATGACAAAAAAAGAAAAAAAGAAAAAGAAAAAAAAGACCAACACTCCATATATCGTGAGAATATATTTTATTTGTTTAAAATATGTAAAATTGATTATAAATTAAAATTATTTTTTATAATTAAAAGTAATTTTTTTAAAAAATTTATTATTTTAAATTTTTATTTATTTGATTTTAGATTATTTTAAAAGCTTTAAGAGAAAAATATTTATTTGTTCTTAATCAAATAAATTTTTTGATTATTTTATATACTTTTTGGTAATTTAATACATAAAAGTAATTTTTTTATACAATTTAAATAAAACTCTTTATCATAAAATCAATTATGAATTAATATATTTAAACATAAATTAATTTTTTCATAAAAAATTAATTATACACATAATTAATTTTTAATATAATATTTTTTCCATAACTAATCTAAACACACACTAAGAATATGGGTCCTTTCATCTTGAATCACATCACTTCTCAACCTTGCTGGAAGAAAATTAAAAGCTTGGTAGACAGTGAATTACTCTTTATTCCATATATGCCATGATCAATCAATTTCTATAGGGTATCACAAGGAGAACAGTGCGCCTCAGTAATCGTATATAACTTAAATAAGTTATATTTGAGTTATTTTCAATGAGTTAATTTTTGAATTGACTAATCACAATGACTAATTGTTTATCTTTATGCTTGATAAATTGGTCCTTAATTATTTTAAATCCTTCCTAACTTATATGGGTATTGAAAAATGTTTTGAAAAAAATTTATAATAAAAAAGAAAGAAACATTATCTACAAATATTTATCCATTATATGCATAAATAAATATCTAAAAAATAAATACATACAGAAATTTAGAAAGCCCTATTGTACTTTTCTTTAACAAAATCATAAGTAAAATAAAATAGTTACTTTCCATCCAAAAGCATATTCTCTGACTTCCCACTAAATTTATGAATCTTATCAACAACTCATGAGTCATGATGACCTTTGAATATGATCACATAATTGAAAGAGGTCAGCATACGGACGACAAAGGTGAAGAAAATCATAATCATTGAATTTTGTTTCATTGTTTGTATAAATTAAATAATCAAAGAATAAATGAGACATTCAGTAGTTTTCATTCCAATATTCTCAGGCGATAATTGGAATCATATATCAAACATAGAAGTTAGAACTGTTACCAAAGTACATTCGAAAAATATAATCATTGAATTTTGTTTCATTGTTCTCAATAAAAGTGTAATTGACAACAACTAACTTAATAAAAGTATAACATCATATAACAATTCAATATCACAATTCATTATGTAATTTATCAAATAACTTAATATACACTTAAAATAAGTAAAACATCCTATAATCGTCCAATTTCTAAAGCAAGGAGAGTGATATAAGTGGTTCACTCTCTGATGGATAAGACACTGTAGCCTGTAGGTTTGAGTTTCTTTGGACGGTGGTTGTAGATATGTCGGTGTTTGTGCCCACAGTGGGAGTGTGAATCGTGGATGGTCCAGGTTCTTGAGATGGTAACATCAAATGCTAAAGCATGAGTTTTGGACAGCGGCTAGCATGAATTGGGCCTTTAAATAGCCGAGAATGTGTCTCATTCAGGTTAATTTGCGGTGGAATTGTACCTTGAAGTCTTTATCTCACAATCACATGCATGGAGTTAATTACCCGTCCATCATCAACCCAAAATAACAAAAACATTTCGCTTGACATCTCGCCATCACATTGCATTGTGCCTGTGGTTGTTTAAGTTTCTCAATCAAGGCTAAGGTCATTGTTTAATTTTTGAGAAAACAAAGCAACCAAGGGAGGAGATATGCAGGAGAAAGTTAGGGACAAAAAATTGCATAATGCATTAGGGGTTTTGCTTATGTGTATTGTTTACATAAAGCAACGAAGTGACATTCACTTTGAAAAGCCATTAATAACATCATTCATGACAAAATAACAAATCAATTTGTAACTAAGATTTGTATAATGCATTTTTCTATTAGGATTCACAACGGTCTTGGGATATTATATGCTGCATTCCATGTGCCCTTGTTAGAATCATTGGCAGCATTTTCTGCATTGCATCACCAGCCTTACATGAAGAGGTTTAAAACATTCACATTGGAGCAATGTTATGATTGGAAGGACATGAAGATTTATCCAATTGGAGGTTATTGTGGCACACAGATGATTACTACCATGCTCTTGGTGATCAGCTAAACTATTTACTCCCCCATGTGAATTTTGTTGATGATACAACTTAACGCACTTCATTACAAACCCAACTTTCACCAAACAAAGCAGTAACACAAATTTGTGAAATACTATTATTGGTCTTCTCAATTCCCTCTATATACCCCAAAGGGCGCTCTAGTAATCCCACACTCCAATATTCCAAGTCCCACTTTTCCAATAAAGTCTCGTCACTTCACATGTTCACAGGGTATGAAAGGGTTTACTCCAATCAGAATCATAATTCATAACAAAATTTTCTTCAATATACCAGTAAATTCCTAATTTCTTATAGCAGTAAATGAACAGACACTGTAAAATCGAGACCCATTACCAAATAGGAACACTTTGAGAAATCAGAACCCCTCGCTTCCATTATTTATTCTCTGCCACCATCTGTGAAGTTTTGTCACCTTTTTGTGTGTCTCTCTTCACTCTCTCTAAAGAATGGAAGGGAAAGCAGAGAATGCCTTTCTCTTCTCCTTCTTGGCCATCTTCCTCTCTATCTCCGCTGCTTCCTCAGACCGATTTCAGTTCCAAACTCAAACTCTAGCACTCCACTCCCTCCCCCACCCACCCACTCTCACATGGCCCGAATCCGAGACCGCAGAGTCCGACCCAGAATCCACTCTCTCTGTTGAGCTACACCACATAGACGCTCTATCCTTCAACAAAACCCCAGAGCAGCTTTTCCACCTCAGGCTCCAAAGAGATGCTGCCAGAGTCAAAGCCTTCACCTCCAAAGTCGCAGCTCTCAAGCAGACCCATGTCAGCGCATCCGGGTCGGGTTTCAGCAGCTCCGTTACCTCGGGTCTCGCTCAGGGTAGTGGCGAGTACTTCACGCGCTTGGGTGTGGGCACGCCACCGAGGTACGTCTACATGGTGCTGGACACCGGGAGCGACGTCGTTTGGCTCCAGTGTGCTCCATGCCGGAAATGCTACTCTCAGACCGACCCGGTTTTCGACCCGACCAAATCACGCTCCTTCGCAGGAATCCCGTGTGGGTCCCCACTCTGCCGCCGGCTGGACTCTCCGGGATGCAACCAGAAGAAGAAGGTTTGCCAGTACCAGGTTTCCTACGGTGACGATTCCTTCACCTTCGGCGATTTCGCCACCGAAACGCTGACGTTTCGGAGGACCGGGGTGGCGCGCGTCGCTTTCGGCTGCGGCCACGACAACGAAGGCCTCTTCGTGGGCTCCGCCGGTCTGCTGGGTCTCGGCCGGGGCAGGTTGTCGTTTCCGACCCAAACCGGCCAGCGGTTCAGCCAGAAATTCTCGTACTGCCTAGTGGACCGATCCGCTTCGGCCAAACCGTCTTCGGTGGTATTTGGTGACTCGGCCGTTTCGCGAACCGCCCGGTTCACTCCTCTGCTGAAAAACCCCAAGTTTGACACGTTCTACTACGTGGAGCTCCTCGGGATCAGTGTGGGTGGCACTCCGGTTCGCGGCATCTCCGCTTCGCTCTTCCGGCTCGACCCCGCCGGAAGCGGCGGCGTCATCATCGACTCGGGCACATCCGTGACCCGTCTGACCCGACCGGCTTATATCGCCCTGAGAGACGCGTTCCGGGTCGGGGCGGCCCATCTGAAGCAGGCGCCGGAGTTCTCTCTCTTCGATACCTGCTTCGACTTGTCGGGGCTGCAGGAAGTGAAGGTGCCGACGGTGGTGCTGCACTTCCGGGGTGCTGACGTGTCACTACCGGCGACGAACTACTTGATTCCGGTGGATAGCAGCGGCAGCTTCTGCTTCGCGTTCGCGGGTACAATGAGCGGGTTGTCCATAATTGGCAACATCCAGCAGCAAGGGTTCCGGGTCGTGTACGACCTGGCGGGTTCTCGGGTCGGGTTTGCCCCACGAGGGTGTGCGTGAATCTGAGGCGAATTGGGCTTGGGCTTCGGGACTTTACATGTTTCCCCTGTTTTTTTTTTTATAAAATTATTGGCTAGTTTTGATTTAAGTTAAAAAAAGAAATAGGGCCAAGAGAAGGAAGATAAGATCTTAATCTTTCTTTGGATGTTATGGAGGAAGGAAGGAAGGAAGGAACAAAATGAGTAGGACTAGGAGGGGGAGGGATGTGAGGTGTCGTTCTCGTTTGTTGTTGTGTTATTATTGCCTAATTAAATGCTACAATTACTCCAATACAGGGTAATTTGCTTATTTTAATCCTTAATTTTTCTAGCATTGCCTGTGCCAAGTTTCTTGCCTTTTTGTAATGTAAGAATTGCATCATTTTAAGTGTTTATTCAACAGTTGGTCAATCCCTACATATAAGACTTATTATGTGTAGCCTTTTGTCAAATCTCAATCTTCTATGCAAATATCTCAGTCTTCAACATTTTGTAAAACAAAAAAGTATTTCCTTTCTTTTTTTTGTTAATCCGCAAGGCATCAAGAGATATTACCATCTGATTTGTGCATGCTTTCTCTTGATTCTATATCTAGTAGTGCGTTAAGTCCTCATGCTCAAGTGTGTTGCATTAGTTAAAGACTGATATGAGAAAACTTTCTTTCTATATGCATGGAAGATTATTGGGTATGTATATAAATGTTGAATTTAGGCCGTTTAAAAAAAATAATAGCATTAGGGCATTTAAGTGTTTTTTTTTTTAAATCATGATCAAAGTGCTATATGAATGAAATATGTGTACACTTATTATTTATAATAAAATAATAATAATTCAAAGTTAAAAATTATTTTAATGAATAATATGATTAATTATACTGCTTATTCAATTCATTTCTCGTTATAATTATGTATTTAAATTTTTTTCAAAATGTAAGAACTCTTAAATTAAAATTATGTCACCATCTCAATAATTTTTGTCTGTCAAATCACTTATTGAATCTAAGAAACGAATGAAATGATGTCAGGTACAGGGTCGACTAGGCAGGTAATTTTATCTGCTTGCTGGGTACCGCAGATAATATTCGTTAGACGGTAAGGTTTGATGGATAACTTTTCTCTCACAGGGAGTGAGGATAGATTTTATAACACTTATTAAATGGGGTGGGGTTGGTGTTGTTTCTTTTGATCCGGCGAGTATTTGATATATAAAATTAGACTAAAATTTTATTTTAGTCGTTTACATTTAATTTAATTATTAATTTTGTTTTTAATATTTTAATTTTTTTAATTTAGTCTATGACAAATATAAATTTATTTTAATTTGGTCTCTTTATCTGTATCTTTATTATTTATTGAATGAAAATGATGATGTATCACTGTTAAAGGTAATGTGACATTTTTATTTTGTCAGCGTGATATTGAGTTAGTAACTAACTGGATTATTTCATAAAAAAAAGGCGTCATTTTCATTTATGAAAACTAAATGTCAACTAATAAAGTTTTTTTTTGTGAAAGAATTCAGTCAGTTATTAACTCAGTGTCACGTTGGCAAAATAAAAATGTCACATTACATTTAACGATAATACATCATTATTTTCATTCAGTGAATAACAAACACACAGACGGAGGGATCTAATTGAAGTGAGTTTATAAATGTCAAGGACTAAATTGAAAAAATTAAAATGTCAGGGACGAAATTGATAATTGAATCAAATGTGGGAGATAAAAATAGGGTTTTAATTATAAAATTATTAAAATACTTTTAATTAGTGTTTTGATTTAATGTTTTAATTATGGTGCTAATTGTGCTGACCGGATTTAATGTTTGAAATTTTAGTGTTTTAATGGTGTTAGATTGTCATGGTATTGTTAGATTATGTTTGAATTTAGGTTTTGGAATTTGTTTCAAAAAAAATTGTATCGTTATTTTTATTTTAAGTATTTAAAATTGTTGAATTAAGTTAGTTTGTAGTTGACAAATTATGAGAAATTATGATATTATAGATTATTTCATTTATTTTTGTTTTTTTAATAAAAAATTAAATTTTTTAATATTTTAATATATCTATAGATACCCATGGTTTTCTTCTAAGAGGATCATCTACTATTGACATTCCTAAACTATCAGCGAGGTCTTCTGCAGAATCCGATCTTTTGAAGAATTAAATGATCAGTGTCGAGTTTAGATTTTTTTTGATAGAATGCTTAGTAGGAAGGGATCTTTTAAGAATGACATTATTTTTGGTTGAGCTTTAAGTGAAAGCTATCTTTTTTTATATTTTAATGTATATGTTTGGTTGTAGAAAACTCACTTAAATACTTATAAATATCTGTCTACCTTCTAAAAAAATTAAAAATAAGTAATATGGAAGAGGCGAGGAGGTGGATATTCATCTGGTGGGCCCGCCCCATCCACCCTCGCCGGCCCCATTGCCTTCCCAGGACGGGTGGATCGCCAATCACGCTCGGCTGAACAGTGGCATTTTCTCATTCATTTTGGCACTGCCGTACAGCTGTGGCATATATTGTACTCTATTTTTCTTTTTATAAGATTTTATTTTTCCCATTTTATGAAATGTAACTTCTATTTCACAATCCACAACTATTTCCAATTATAAAACAATTAAAGAAAGTAATCTCGTTTTTCGGCCATTCTGTATAAGAATTCTTACAAATGAAAGAATTCGAAAGCAAAAATTTCGACATCATATGTTTTCTAATTAAGTAATGCTACTTAACTTAGTAGCTATTAGTACGAAGTGTACATAATTATTACTGATATGGTGATATATGGGGAATATTTTTTCTACTTACATTTTTTTGTCAGAATTTTGCTAACAAAAAAAAAATATAATTTTAGAATTTCATTGTATTATCATTTGTGATACTACAAATATCGTTTAAAAAACAACATTAATAATTATAAATTCTACGTACACTAACATAAAACCGAATAAATCTATAATTAATAGTTGTTGAGTTTTAAATTTAAGTTCACAACCATGATATAATTAATGTCATGTTTTGCATGAAAAACATTTTTTTTCCTAATAAATAAGCATTATTATAGAAGTTCATATTCTAGTGGTAAATCTTTAAGCAATTAAATTTATTGGGATGCCTTACTCAGTTGTTGTTTCTAAAATTTTCATATCTCATTTTCCAATCAGAAACTTAGATTATGTAGTATGGGATCAGGATTCCCTTATATTAATAAATAATGGTCATGTTAGAAAGAAAATAACACAAAATTTATAAAGATAAGACTCGTTAATATTTACATAGAATTTATTAATTTTATTTTTATATTTTTCTCTCTCTAACACATGATCATGTCATATTAATCCAAATTCATGGAGTGTCTCTTATAGTCGGCTGAACAACTCCACGGTCTTACTTTCTCTCTCCATCTGCCTATGATTATAAGCCTGAAGCAGGTGCCCCATATAGCACATGCCAGTAACAAGAAGTCAAAATATGTGAGCACCAAGCATCCCATGCTTAAAGACTAACAGGCACAGACAAATGGAGAAAATTGTCAAATGGTTAGTAGAAGGTATCTTAGGAAAGAGCAAAGCAATTGTCTCTTTCCCATGTTGTTGGACTCTAGCTGTTAATAGAGATTTTGAAGTGGAGAAAACACCAACTCACTGCAGTCTCCTTTTTAAAAAATCATAATAATGAACGAAGAACCAGCAATGTAACCCTGCCTGCTGCAGAAATTACACTTGGGTGAGATATTTTCACAAGCACAATGGAGGTGTGCAAAATCTCTATTTTAAAAGGATTTTGGCAGGGCAAAAATAAATTACTACAGTCAAAATGGACGCAATTGTATATCGGGTAGGTATTAAATGGTTTGGTTAGTTTTAGCTAAAAATGAGTTTTTTTTTCCTTAAGAATTTTTTGTACTGATGTTTACCTAAAGCAACTTGAAAAATTAAGTTCCGAGGTGGGTACATCAAATTTTAAATTTTTTTTTTATACATTTAACATCATAAATCAATTTTAGTAAGTGTAATTTATTAATTTTTAAATTCATTTTATCATTTTATTTCAAAAATAATTTTATTTTATAATACTTAAATAAATGAAAATTTAAAATTTTCTTTTAACATCAAATATTTTACAATTTAATTCAAATAAGCACACATTTTTACTTTTGCGCTTAAGAAATTGTCTTTGGACGAAGTGATATAGGGATATTATGAAAAAAAAGTTAGTTCCATAATTATTTGGTAAAATAAAAAAAATTTATCATTAAATTTATACAAATGATAAATCAATGCAATAATTCAAAAGGAGAGACGAAATATATCTTTTTTTTTTTATAGAAAAATATAAGTGTGTATATAATATTAATCTTATAAAAATAATAATTTCCTTTAAGAACATCATAGTAAAATGAGAGATATTACAGCTATTATTTTGCAAAAATATAATAATTATTTAAGTTTGTAATTGTGAATATCTTGTTATAAAATATCATTGTGCTGATCACCTGTGAGGCACTTAAAACAAAATTCTCGTATGTGGAAATCAAAAGAACAAATTGAAATTATTCATGTAGTTATATGAAAAAACATATTACATAGGTTAAAAAGAAACATTAAATTTAATAAATTATAGAGGAGAATGCCAGCAAAAGTTGGACCAAGACCATGATTGATCTTACATTATCTACAGTAATACCAAAAAGGAATCAAACAATTGTCTTTGGAAGTTCATATTTAAATATTTCTGAATAGATCAATTGAGCTTGAGTTAAAAATTTACCAATATATAAATTTGATGTATGATTGACCATACAGAAAGCAGAGTATTCGTCCAAATTTCTTATTTTTGCATCTAATGTTTAAAGAAGTGCTCCCGCATGTTCATCCTACATGCATGTGAATAGATAGACTTTAGACTTAAATTATGGAGCAAGTTAGACAAACGTCTCTGATTTTGCATTAAAATATGCATTGTATTGGAGAATAATGGGTCCAAAGGATCCTATATCCCCTCTTTTGTCCAAAAATATTGATATTCCTAATTCCTATTTCTTTGTATGCCTCTATGCAAGAGAACAAATTAACAACTACGAAATATTGTAATGTTCAAAACAAATCACTTGATTTCCGCGTAGTTAATGCCAAAAATAACCTCACAATTACTTTTCACAACAAGAAACGCCTTTTCATATCATACACCTTGCAAGAAGCCAGGACATTGTTAAATTATATGCAATGTTGCGAAGAACGCTTTCAATTTAGCAGAGCAGGTTACAATGCAATTTACAATAATTGTTCTCATTAAGGTGTTAGGTGTAGTAACTGGTGCAAACAAAATGTAAAATATGCAGGACTGTTGAGAATTGACAATTAAGTAATCAATCAGGATCAAACTCCGCAACATAAAAGTCAGAGCCTGCAAGAGGGACTCATCAGTTTAGCTAGGGCCGGGAGCCACTGTCAACAACTAGGAAGCACGGACACTTCAAAATGATTGTCGTGTCAGTGTCACTGCTGTGTCGGTGTCGGATATTTCTCCGACACCTTTGGATACTCCTAACTCACATCTTCGAATTTTTTACTTTTATTTTTTAAATTTTTGTACCAATAGAGGTGAGATACCACAATAATTAGATAAATGATAGTATTTTACTCTATCGATAATGATTAATGTTGACTTTTGAAACATTGATGTCTTTATTTTAATTTAGAATTTATGTTTTTATGAAATCTTACATTAATTTTAAATGTTGTATCTAGCCGTGTAGTGTCTTATAATTTTTAAAATTTGCCATATCACCGTGTCCGTGTCGTGTCGTATTCGTGTCTCATGTCGTATCCGTGCTTCCTAGGTCAATAATATATATACAGATTACAGACAAAGGAAATTCATTTCATAACCAACGTGAATTTTAAACTGTTCAAGGATGCAGATGCAGCAGATCTAAATGAAAGATCATGTTTTAATTTTCGTTGATCTTTGATTATCATTTGATTTTGGAGTTTTCTTTTATTTAATAATGACTGGTTTAAATCTCCTTTTGTTTTTTGTCTATTTTGCTTGCAGCTCTACAACTGCTAGTTGTGCAGCTTCGCTTCTGCTTTGTATCATATATTTTTTGCTACGCTTTAATTCTTTTCAATGAATATTAATATTACAATCGTCCAACAAACAAATTACTAAAATATGTTAATCAATTTGGTTTTTATTTTTTACCCTTTTTTTATGATGATGTGAGCTTCCAATTTAAATGGGAACAATGGTATTTTTGTATGTATCTTGGACAGTAATTCTTTCTCTCTAAGACTATAAGGGTGGCTGCCCAATTCAAATATGATACAAGCGTAATCCGAGAATTGTTTCATCTGTATACTATTATTACACCGAATTCGACTCTTCCTAAACTACATGGAGGGAATGAAGTTGAGTCAAACTCTCTGAGGTATACTTCTAGCCGAAGCACCTGTGGTAAGATGGGGTTCTCACTTGGACAACTGGGCCTCAAACAAGGTGTTCATGGCTAACCAGCAGGGTTTGGAGCTTGAAAGTGACTGGGGTAGGGTGGACTACGATGCAGTTATTCCAGCAGATAAGATTGCAGAATTGAATGTTCAGGCCACGTCTTATGAAGAAAAGCAAATTGAGATCCAACCATGACATGCCCCTTTGAGGAAAGGGGGACCCTGTCACTGTCACAGAAAAGATCTGAGAGTTTGCCCATTTCATGTATCAAGAACCAACTCTCTTAAAAGTTTAAGCTCTTATGTGAAGCCACATGAATAGTTTTATATCACTAACACGCCCCCTTATGCAAGAGGTCTTTGGCCTTGAAGCGCGAATAATGAACAGGTCTATTTAACCTTATACTGAAATTCAACTTTATTTAGAAGAATGAAAATGATAATGATCGAACTCTTAATTATTTGATTATAGAGGCTTTGATAACATGTCAAGAACCAACTCTCCTAAAAATTTAAGTTATTAGGTAAAGACACATAAATAGTTTAATATCTCTAAGATCATAGACCTATCATTCCTCGAGATAATGAAGGAAGTCACTTAATCAGATCCCTTCAGAAGACAAGATTAAAATTGATTTTGGGTCTAGTTTAGTAGAGAAGTTGGCAAAACGTACAGGCAGTGAAGAATGTTCGTCAAAGAGACAAAGGGGTGGCAAAGAAGAGATAAATTTATAAAAATGCATTAAAGCGTGGAAAACTTGCCAAAATTCGAGAACACAATGAAGCAGTTTTACTGAATATTTGAAACTATATATTCATCTATATTCATTTGTTTTTCTGAATATATGTTTCTTTTCAGATAAGACTCACAAGGACCGCAAAGGATGGAGGAAGCAATTTTTCTTTTTTAAATCGCACACCCCCCCCCCCAAAACACACACATTTTCTGTAAAAGCTTTTTGTATGTAGTAGGTGCGAGATGACTACAAGTTTGGCATTGAAATGAAGTTGCAAATTTGTTTGCGTTAAGCAGTAGAAAACTGCTTTGTAACAAGAGGCTTAGTTTTGCTTGGGTTGCCTGTCCTTTAAACCGCATTTTTAAGTCTTTAATTGTTCTTACTATTGGAAAGCAATATCTATTCTATTTAATAACGATGTCAAAATCTCATAAATGGTCATTGGCATTGAATTTCCTCTGGGTTCAATCGCTGAGTAAATGAAGTAGCAGTAGTGGTACACACCACATCCATGAGGTAAGGAACCCAGGGAAGCCTAGTTGGAACTTGGAAGAGTCTTATATGATGTTTTAGCAGCCTGAAAAGTGTCATAAATGGCTTCCATTACCATTAACGAAAGGCACCTCACCTGCCAGTCAAGTGGTCTAAGTCTGTGGCCGGTGGTGGTGGACCTTCGTGAGCAAATAATTGCTTCCCCCCAAAACTTTTTTTTACTTAGACGAGCATAATCACCCTAAAATTGAAAATTTTGAGCTTACTCCATCCCCAATTGTTACTTCAAATGTTGATTTCATAAGTAAAAGGATTTCTTTTACCATAATTTCAAAAAAAAAAAAAGTTAATGGGAAGACGAAGGTGGAGCAGAGTTGCTAGGAACTAAAAAAATGAAATATCTTTTGCCCCATTCTTTTGGAACCAAACTGAACTTTTGCTGCTAATATCTTTTGTATGGTTATCACTTGTGGCATGCAATAGTGTTACTTTTGGCAGTACATTACCTCCTAAGCTAAAACTTGACAAAAAATTATTAGCTTTATAGAATATTTAGGCATGGTGAAAGGTGATTTTGCCTTGAAGTAACGTTTATTCCAAGTCATATCTGATACCAATATATTGTTTCTAACCTTCGTAGGTTGGGATGATGAGCTCATGAAGGACAACAGCTCTCGTAAAGTTGAGAAAGCTTCCTCACTCTCTCTCTCTCTCTCTATATATATATATATATAGGGAAATTGTTTTCTTATTCTTACCATCATATTTAACTCAGGCAGCAAACCCCATTAATATGAATGATGTGCCTAAAGTCGAAATGTTATATGACTTTCCCGTCCTATTCATGCCAGTACCAAGAATAGAGGACTAACACAAAACAAATCTAACATTATGTTAATTACCTCATTAATTTTAATATGACTGGTAAGATGAAAACAAAGAAATGAAGAGTAAAAATTATTATACCCTTACTTAAAAGGTATGTTTTTATTAGTTTACATTTTCATTTTATTGAGAAATATTTTCAGTAAAAGTAACATGATGATTAATTATAAATATTTTCATTTTTTTAATCTATTTCTCCCGTATCTAGTAATTAATAGGTATTAGAATAAATTCCAATCATTCTTTTATTTTTTTTCTTTTTATCCCAGTAAGAACGAATAGGTAAAATTTAAAATATTTTAATTTTTATTATATTTTCACTTTATTATCAATTTTTATCATAATTTTATTTTCAATTTAAATCTTATTTGTATATTAGTTTTCTATAATTATAAAAGATGCAAGATAAATTCCAAATAAAAGTGTAAACTAAACTAATTAAGTAATGAGGACGTTTAGCCAAAGTGAAAAAAGAAAATTTTCATGATCGACATAATTATAATTAATTTATCATCTCATTAACAAGTGTAATAAGCCTTGCAGTGGAAGTAAACACAACATTTTTCTAGCAAGTTGCCCAAAATCTATACTAAAGAGATTGTAAAAATTATGATAGGTGTTGGCTCAATTAGTTTGACATTTCGCTCATACTAATCATAATTATTCAGATAATACAGCCGTTGTTTTCTCATACGTGTTTTAGCAATGTCAAGTAAGTAACAATATGACAAAGATAAATAAGTCCACAAATATAATTACATAAAAAAAAACGTAACTTTCATGTTTGGTTTATCTGACTTTCTCCACCAAAGAACGACTTTCATGTTGATGTAAAATTCTCATTTAAAATTTATATAAATTTGTTAAAAGTATGTAATTTTTTCTATTAAAATGTCTATCTGTTTGAAACAAAAAATATATATATTTAAATTTACCCAAGAGAGTTATACACTTAAAAAAACAAATAAAAAAAAATCAACTTTTTTCAAACAATATCCCGCATGCATGCAAAAAGTTTTACATCCCGGACCCTTCTACAGCTCAAAGAAAATGAAACTATTTTTTAATCCAACAACAATGATGGATAGTGGCATTATAGGGCCATCAATCAAATGAATTGTGCATCCTTTCATTGTTCACACCATGAGACATGAGACTGCAATATCTCTCTCCACATGGTAGAGTTATAAAGTACTAATAAAACAACCAGCTAATTGGCATATTGGGAGTTTTCTTTATTCACTCTTCCGCCTCTCCGCCCCCCATTTGATTTGGAGAATCTGAGTCTCCGTCAGTGGTATTATCATCATGTTGGATATGGTTTAAATCATCAGAAGATTCATGTTCTGTTTCTTCATCAGAAGTTTGTATTAATAAATTGTTAATTTGTTCTTCTACAGAAGGGTCAAGGTTTAAAGTTTTTATTTTATTTTTTAAACGGCAATATTTGCTAATGTGGCCTGGTTTACCACAAGAATAACAAATTATTGGTTTGTTGGGGGGCGGAGAGGCGGAAGAGTGAATAAAGAAAGAAGAAAGATCACATGGGAGAGTAGGATGCAGACGGACTGCTTACATATTTAAAACATGTAGATGCAAAAAAGTAAAGTAAATAAATTAAAGAACAACCGGAGCGGCGGTAGTCCGCACAGGACCGGCGAAGAGATGAAGAAGAAGAACGTTTATTAAAAGAAAGAAAGCTTACAAGAGTATCTCAGGGGCAGAGCTCCTCTCTCTAGACTCTCTCTCTAAGTTGGGTAAACAAAAGGATGCCTTCCAACATGGACTGGCAGAGCCTTAAATAGAAAATGAAAGTTTACTATTACAACAGTACAGGTAACATGACCGGAACTATTCTAATAGTTAAAATGCTACAGTAACTGCTACAGGATTTTTGAACAGTGACTGTAGAAGAGTTTGTCGTTTGTCTGACTCAGCAGTCTTCGTCAAGGTTGATGCCGAAACAGTCATCTTCGTTCTGGTAGAAGGCAGATGATCCTGCTGAAGAAGTTGGAGAAGTTGGTAGGCTTGATTGCTTCTTTTTAGTTTGATCAGAAGAACCAGGTGCCTCTTTGTTCTGTCTTATCATTTGGAGGATATCTTGAAGATTTTTCTCAAGGCTATCCTGAGAGCTTGATGCAGCAATAGCAGTAGTGATTGCAGCACGATGGTTGAGAAATTGGCAAGTTTCTGGGTTTGCAGGAGCAAGCCAATTCTTGTTGTCTTGGAACCAGGCTAAAACCTTGTTTGAGTCGGCTCTTGAAGTATCAAATTGCGCCCACCATTTAACAAAGGCTTGTTTTTGGAGGACAGGGAGTTGGTGAATGTTTTCATGAGCACCATATTTGTATTGCCATGAAAATACCCAAGAAAGGGAAAGTTTACTGAAGAAATGTAATTCGACTGGAAAAGGGTTTTTTACCAGATGAATCCTTCTTTGAAAAGTTTGGAAGCCATCAGCTACAAGAGGTGGGAGGATTTGTTTAGTTGGTCCGAAGTAATCCCACCATTGGATGAACCACATTGGAAAATTATACTTAACATTGTTTTTAAAATAAATAAGCCATGAATGGCGGTTGGTTTTATTTTGAAGCCAGAAGACATTGGTCCAGGCTAGTTGATAGTCCCAATAATTAAAACCAATAGGGTTAAAATTTTGAGAAAATTTTGTGATTGCATTTGGGTCTTTCCCATAATTGAGAGGAGAAAGGACCTTTAAAATCTGGATAGTTGAATGGGTGATGGTTTTTGGATCTTTAGGATCTTTGTGGTGTTTGATGGAGACGGAATCTGTGTCTACAAGGATAAATTCATAGAATTGTCGGGTTTTGAAATTTGAAATTGGTTTAAAATGAAAATCAGGGGGGAAGATTTTGGAGGGAACTTTGTAGGGATTGTTATCCCAAAATTCAGGTTCCATTTGGATAGTTGGAATAAAACAGTTTTTGGCTTTATAAGTGGTTGGTGGATTTTGCTTAGGTTGGGTGGTGGTAATGGCCACAGATGGGGAGGCAACAGTAATTTGTTTGTTTTTTAGATTTTGGATGGTTAAGGCAAGGTCTTGGTTTTCAGATTCCTCTTCAGAGGCTATATCAGCCCAAGATTTGCGAGGAGATGGGTAAGGCCTTGATCTTGGAAGGCTAGGAGTGTTTGGATGGGAATGGCATAGTCTGCCTTAGTTTGTTTAGATTGAGAAGACGAAGCTTCGGTTTTGGGCTTCTGAGTGGATGACTCAGATTTGATTGGTTGATGAGTAAAAGACTCAAGTGGGGTGGAAGACCCCGATTGTCGGGTAGAAACCCGGTTTGATAGTCCAGGAATGACTATTTTATTAGTATTTTTTCCTCCCGAGGAGGAGGATTTGACCGACCTAGGCATCGGATTAATGTCCCTGAAGATATTCACGAGTGAGGTAGTCAGGGAGAGAGTTGGAAGTACCTTTGAGATATTCAATGTCAAAATCAAAAATACTTAATATTGCTTGCCATCGGGCAAAAATTTGTTTGGATGCTAAATTTTTAACATCTTGATGTAAGATATTTTTTGCAGAAGCACAATCAACTCTAATCAAAAATTTTTGATTAAGTAAATCAGATTGAAATTTGGAAATGCAGAGAACAATTGCTAAAACTTCTTTTTTAACTGTAGAATAGTTTTGTTGTGCAAGATTCCAATGTTTGGAAGTAAATGCAATAATAGTTTCTTTGTCTGCGACACGCTGTTTGAGAATGCCGCCATAACCAATGTCAGAGGCATCGGTTTCAACAATTTTGAAAGAATGAGGATTGGGTAGATAAAGACAAGGAAGATGTTTTACCTGGGTTTTGACTTGTTTAATAATATTTGTGTGAATGTCTGTCCAAGGGGGAGGACTCTTTTTGAGACGATCATGAAGAGGTTTGATAAGATTACTTAACTGAGGGAAGAAATCAGCGACATAATTTAAACAGCCAAGAAATCTTTGTAATTGGTTTTTGTCAAGAATTTGATTTGGGAATTTATCGGCAAACTCGATTGATCGATTAATGGGGATAATAGTTCCATGGTGGATATTGTGACCCAGAAAACGAATATTAGTTTGAAATAAAACAATTTTGGTTTTAGACACAGCAAGACCATTTTTCTTAATGATACTTACAAAGGTATGTAGATGTTTGAAGTGTTGATCAATAGATTGGGAAAAAATTAGAACATCATCAATGTAAACAACAGCAAAGTTTGAATATTGGTTGAAAATGTCGTTCATAATATTTTGGAATTCAGAAGGAGCATTTTTTAATCCAAAGGGCATTACATTCCATTCGTATTGCCCAAAGGGGACTGTGAAAGCTGTTTTGTAGCGATCACATTCCTTAATTTGGATTTGCCAAAATCCGGATTTCATGTCAAATTTTGAAAATATTTTTGCAGAATGTAGACGATTTAGTAAGTCTTTTTTGTTTGGAATAGGGTACCTTATCCAGCGAAGAGCTAGGTTAAGAGGTTTGTAATTTATAACTAAACGAGGGGTTCCTCGTTCAATTTCTGCGTTTTTATTTACATAAAAAGCAGAGCAAGACCAGGGACTTTTAGATTTTCTTATAAGTTTTTTATGGAGGAGGTCTTGAATTTCTTGTTGGCAAGTTTTAAGAAGTTCGTCATTCATTTGGATTGGTCTAGCCTTAGTAGGGATTTGTTTTTCATGGAAATCTTTGTCATAAGGTAAATCGACCACATGTTTTTTCCTATCCCAAAAAGCATTGGGAAGATCAGAACAAATGGAAGTTTGAATTTGTTCAAGAAGAGAATTAATTTGGTTTTGAATTTTGGGTTGGATTAATTGAGTGTCAATTGTTTTATAAGAAATTTCTTCTTTAAGGTAATTAATTTGTTTTTGTTTGGTTTGTACCATATTAAGACTTTTTATGAGAGGTTGTTTAATAAATTTGAATAATATAAGTTTTCCTAAATGTTGAGTAGAAATTCCTTCATTGGAAATCTTAAGAGGGAAGAGTGACCTAATGAACGGTGTTCCTAAAATTACCTCGTTTTTAAGATTTTTGACAAGAAGAAAAGGTGTTTCAATACGTAGACCTTGGTTGTCAATAGTTGCAGAGGAAAGTTTAAAATTAATTTTTAGTTTAGAGCCGTTTGCCGTACTAAGTTGTTCGGAAGTTTTTTCAAAATATTTTGTTGGAATAAGTCCTTCAAGAATACAGTTGGAATCTGCAGGTGTCGAATAAAGCGACAGTTTCAAGGACGAATTCATGAATAATTATTTTAATGTTGATATAGAATTTTTGGATTTTTAATTTGTTAATTAATCCAAGAAAGTCATTATCATATTTAGGAGTTTTAGGGGAATTAATTTTAGGAGTTTCTATATCAGTTTCGGTATCGCTTGGGAGTTTTCTTGTAATTGTGTTAAAATGGATTGATGAAGATTTTGGGTTTCTTTAAGTTGTTTTACTTCAATTTTGAGATTATTAATTTCGTGTTGAAGATCTTGGATAGTAACAGGTTTAGAAATGTTCTTTTCTAAACGTTTAAGAGTTTCTTTGAGATTGAATCTTTCTATAGGAACATAATTTTTTG
This sequence comes from Styphnolobium japonicum, assembly GCA_023212625.1. Classification (NCBI taxonomy): domain Eukaryota; kingdom Viridiplantae; phylum Streptophyta; class Magnoliopsida; order Fabales; family Fabaceae; genus Styphnolobium; species Styphnolobium japonicum. The sequence continues at coordinate 1,364,749 of JALBWW010000007.1, read as the reverse complement.
AAGAAGAAGGTTCTTCTATAACTTTTTAAGTTTGTTGAAATAATTTTGTCTTTCTTGAGGGTCGAAGAGAATTGATAACTTCAAAAGAAGATCTTGGTCTTTGGTTAAGACATTTATTTCATTTGGAGAATCGAGTCTCCGTCGGTGGTATTATCATCATGTTGGATATGGTTTAAATCATCGAGAAGATTCATGTTCTGCTTTCTTCATCAAGTTTGTATTAATAAATTGTTAATTTGTTCTTCTACAGAAGGGTCAAGGTTTAAAGTTTTTATTTTATTTTTTAAACGGCAATATTTGCTAATGTGGCCTGGTTTACCACAAGAATAACAAATTATTGGTTTGTTGGGTACTTTTATATCTATAGGTGGTTTGGACTTGAATTCTTGTTTAAGTCTTCTAGGTGGGGCATTGTTCCTATGTTTGTAATATTTGGACTTATGATAAGTTTTTTGTTCATGATTGGGCTTGGGCTTAGATTTTTTCTTAGCACAAGGTAAACCAAATTGTTCACAGAAGGATCCTAAATCTCGTTTGTTTTGGGCTTTTTCTTTGGCAAGTTGGTGTTGGATTTTGTCATCTTGACAGATTTTTAAGGCAACCTTTTGAATATAAGCAATTAATTGTCCATAACTTAATTGTTCATAAGGAATTTGACCGTTGGAGGTATGACTTCGGATTTTATCCCTAACTTTGTCCCCTAAAGATTTAGGAAGGCCAGCTAAGAATTTTTCTTTCCAAAAGGGTTGTTGACTATCTTCTCTAGTGTAAACCCTAGAAAGGAAGGTGTCACGATACCACCTAAAATCGCCTAAGGTTCTACATTTGAGATTTGAAAGAAGTTCAGCAGACCTATCTTTCCATAACGAAGGGTCTCCAATAAAATGTTGGGCTATGGTATAGATAAGTTGATTGGTTGCGTCAGGAATAGTTTCACCATTATTAAGAATGGGAATTTGATCATCTGTTAATTTAATGGCAGAAAGGATTTGGTCTTTTTCTTCTTCGGTGAGATAATTATCCCACCATCCTTTAAGTTGGCCGGAAAAGCCAGCAACCAAAATATTGGTAATTGTGACTTCGGAACAATCCAAAGTAGTATGATAGGCAGTTGCTGCCATAGTCATATGTTGGAGAGTATTAAGGATGTTATACTCAGTTTGGCCATCTATGTTCCATTCATAGATATTATTGGCGCTAAAACTTTTAAAATTTGGATCTCTTTCTTCAAGAAGGAGATCTGGAGCAGTTGCTTTGGGGTAGAAAAGTTTAGAAGGATTTCTCCAATTAAGTGTTTGACTAATAACAGGATTGATTTTAATCATGGAATTAGTATCGGTTTCAGATTGGTTGGAAGAAGTGTAATTTTTTAATGTATTAATGGTTAAATTTCTGGTTGTGCTTCGATTGGTTGGTTTATCATGAGAAGTTTGAGGAGTATCAGGAACAATTGGTCCTAAATCTTTAAGTTTTTCATTAATTTTTAATAGAAATTCATCTTGGTTAGTTAAAATTTCTTTTTTAATTTGTGTTTGAGGATTAAGCGTTTGTAAATCCTTTTTTAATTGTTTAGTTATTTTAAAAGGTTTAAATAAAGGTTTTTCAATTTTCTTAGGTTGAGAAATTGAAGAGGAAGTTTGAGAAGAATGTTTAGAAGTTAGTTTTTCTCCAATAACTTGAAGATAATTATTTGTATAATTATTTTGTTCCATAAGACTTTTAATATCTTTGGAATTAACAGTTTCTTCAATATTTTTAGTTTTGAAAGGCGAAGCCATAAGATGTTGTTGTTTATTATCTTTAAGGTCAGAAAGTTGGAAAGGACGAGAAGGAGGGAGTTCGGTTTTGACCATTTCACCATCTTTGAGATGATAAACAGTGATAACATTAGTAGATCGTTCATCAATAATGTTAGTTTGAAAGGGATAATTTATTTGATTTTTGACTGTGTAAGCAAGAAACCAGTCAAAGAAGGGAATGTTCATCTCAACATTGTTAAGAAAATCATAATAAGTTTGTTGGATTTTAGATTTGTTTTGACCCTGATAATTTTGAAAGAACCATTCACGTTGAGGAGTCCATTCCTCAGAATAGAAATCTTTCCTAAGGGAAATCTTATCAATAAAGAATTTACTTATCATCATAAACATCATTAAGAGAAGAATAGGTTGGGGATTGAAGAGATTGTTGGTCGTCTTCTTGTTGGTAACTTGGGCGAGGAATACTAGATGAAGTATCCAAACCTTGAAGATTAATGTTTGAAGGAGGAGTTCGTAAGGAAGACATGGATCTTTTGGAGAGGGCAGATCTAAAATCTTCGGATTTGAAGTCTTCACTTTTGGATGAACTAGCAGAACTAAAGGAGTTTCTCCTATCGAACACTAATTCAACAGATCCAGATGAAAATTGTTTGATTTCTCTAAAATTAGGAGTAATTCTGGGCATGGCAGGTGTTGCCTTCTCCAGAGTCCATTTTTCAGGGAGAACAACGTCTTTCCAAAGAATAGTCTTTGGTACAGAGACATTGGCTTTGGTGACATCAGTAAGGAACAGAGTAGTTTCTCCTGATGTTTTAGTTTTAAGAACATGAGAGTTTGAGGAATTCATTACCTTGTATTGAATCCTATACATTAAAGTTGCAGGAATGGATCCTGGTTTCATATCTAAACCATCAATTTTGAGATTAAGGAATAAAGCATCCCTAATGTTTTTGTCAGCTAGGCTAATAGTCCTATTAGGATAGCAGTTGAAATAGATTGGGCCTTGGCTGAGGCTTGTTTCTACAGTTCCTAAGAGTGAATCTTGAAACTTGTTGTGACGAATGTCTCTTAAACAAAGAAGAATAGAGGTGTTTAATCCTTCCCTAATAAGAGGTTTAATGGCTATTTGTACACATCCAATGTGCAAAAAATTATATTTTTTAGTTTGATGTTGATTTAAACTTGTTTCAGAAAGAAGGTGAAATTCTTCACCGACATCTGGGTCGATGGGAATATTTTTCTCAACAGTTCTAATAATGTAATCAGAACTGGGATACCATTTACCTTCGGGTTTGTAAAGTTCCTTTTCAGGAATTTTGGGAATTTCCCGATTGTCAATTTCTTGGTTAATATCTTCAAAATGAATTTCTTCGTTGAAAATATTAGAAGTTTGATTTAAAGTTTGGTTAGTAATAAGAGAAGAAGATGAAGTTTGTGATGAACGACTATAAAAGCGAGAAGAGATAGATCGAAGCATATTCAAAGAATTCCCAGATATATCATCACCATCATATAGTTCCATAAAAATTTAGAGATGGATTAAGTTAAATTTTATCAACATGAACTAGATCTTGGAATTTTAATTTATTATACCTGAAACTTAGTCATGCAAAACATCTATAGGTCCTAACCATAACCCCATTCAGTTCTTGTGTTAATCTAATTTGTGATGCATCGTCAAATTAGCCTTTACCGCCTCACCAGACTTATCAAGCTTTCTGACGTCCACAACTCATTTTAACACAATGAATCCGTGTTTTCCAGTTAAGAACATAGATCTAACCAGCATACTATCAGTTTAAGTATAATAACATGGTAGAATTACAACAAGTAGTTCATAAAGATAACAAATAACTTAGATCCAGCCATAAATTCCTACTTCCCCATCAGGCTCTGATACCAAATGGGGGGCGGAGAGGCGGAAGAGATAATAAAGAAAGAAGAAAGATCACTAACACGCCCCTTATGCAAGAGGTCTTTGGGCTTGAAGCGCGAATAATAAAGAGGTCCATTTAACCTTGTACTGAAATTTAACTTTATTTAGAAGAATGAAGATGACAATGATCGAACTTTTAACTATTTGATTATAGAGGCTTTGATAACATGTCAAGAACCAACTCTCCTAAAAATTGAAGTTATTAGGTAAAGACACATAAATAGTTTAATATCTCTAACATCATAGACCTATCATTCCTCGAGATAATGAAGGAAGTCACTTAATCAGATCCCTTCAGAAGACAAGATTAAAATTGATTTTGGGTCTAGTTTAGTAGAGAAGTTGGCAAAACGTACAGGCAGTGAAGAATGTTCGTCAAAGAGACAAAGGGGTGGCAAAGAAGAGATGAATTGATAAAAATGCATTAAAGCGTGGAAAACTTGCCAAAATTCGAGAACACAATGAAGCAGTTTCTTGAATATTTGAAACTATATATTCATCTATATTCATTTGTTTTTCTGAATATATGTTTCTTTTCAGATAAGACTCACAAGGACCGCAAAGGATGGAGGAAGCAATTTTTCTTTTTTAAATCGCACCCCCCCCCCCCCCCCCAAACACACACATTTTCTGTAAAAGCTTTTTGTATGTAGTAGGTGCGAGATGACTACAAGTTTGGCATTGAAATGAAGTTGCAAATTTGTTTGCGTTAAGCGATGAAAAGCGCTTTGTAACAAGAGGCGTAGTTTTGCTTGGGTTGCCTGTCCTTTAAACCGCATTTTTAAGTCTTTAATTGTTCTTACTATTGGAAAGCAATATCTATTCTATTTAATAACGATGTCAAAATCTCATAAATGGTCATTGGCATTGAAGTTCCTCCGGGTTCAATCGCAGAGTAAATGACGTAGCACTAGTGGTACACACCACATCCCTGAGGAACGGACCGCAGGGAAGCCTAGTTGGAACTTGGAAGAGTCTTATATGATGTTTTAGCAACTGAAAAGTGTCATAAATGGCTTCCATTACCATTAACGAAAGGCACCTCACCGCCGATCAAGTGGTCTAAGTCTCGTGGCCGGTGGTGGTGGACCTTCGTGAGCAAATAATTGCTTCCCCCAAAACTTTTTTACTTAGACGAGCATAATCACCCTAAAATTGAAAATTTTGAGCTTACTCCATCCCCAATTGTTACTTCAAATGTTGATTTCATAAGTAAAAGGATTTCTTTTACAATAATTTAAAAAAAAAAGAATTAATGTGAAGACGAAGGTGGAGCAGAGTTGCTAGGAACTAAAAAAGTGAAATATCTTTTGCCCCATTCTTTTGGAACCAAACTGAACTTTTTGCTAATATCTTTTGTATGGTTATCACTTGTGGCATGCAATAGTGTTACTTTTGGCAAGACATTACCTCCTAAGCTAAAACTTGACAAAAAATTATTAGCTTTATAGAATCTTTAGGCATGGTGAAAGGTGATTTTGCCTTGAAGTAAAGTTTATTCCAAGTCATATCTGATACCAATATATTGTTTCTAACCTTCGTAGGTTGGGATGATGAGCTCATGAAGGACAACAGCTCTCGTAAAGTTGAGAAAGCTTCCTCACTCTCTCTCTCTCTCTCTATATATATATATATATAGGGAAATTGTTTTCTTATTCTTACCATCATATTTAACTCAGTAAAGAAACCCCATTAATATGAATGATGTGCCTAAAGTCGAAATGTTATATGACTTTCCTGGCCCTATTCATGCCAGTACCAAGAATAGAGGACTAACACAAAACAAATCTAACATTATGTTAATTACCTCATTAATTTTAATATGACTGTAAGATGAAAACAAAGAAATGAAGAGTAAAAATTATTATACCCTTACTTAAAAGGTATGTTTTTATTAGTTTACATTTTCATTTTATTGAGAAATATTTTCAGTAAAAGTAACATGATGATTAATTATAAATATTTTCATTTTTTTAATCTATTTCTCCCGTATCTAGTAATTAATAGGTATTAGAATAAATTCCAATCATTCTTTTATTTTTTCTTTTTATCCCAAAGAAGAACGAATAGGTAAAATTTAAAATATTTTAATTTTTATTATATTTTCACTTTATTATCAATTTTTATCATAATTTTATTTTCAATTTAAATCTTATTTGTATATTAGTTTTCTATAATTATAAAAGATGCAAGATAAATTCCAAATAAAAGTGTAAACTAAACTAATTAAGTAATGAGGACGTTTAGCCAAAGTGAAAAAAGAAAATTTTCATGATCGACATAATTATAATTAATTTATCATCTCATTAACAAGTGTAATAAGCCTTGCAGTGGAAGTAAACACAACATTTTTCTAGCAAGTTGCCCAAAATCTATACTAAAGAGATTGTAAAAATTATGATAGGTGTTGGCTCAATTAGTTTGACATTTCGCTCATACTAATCATAATTATTCAGATAATACAGCCGTTGTTTTCTCATACGTGTTTTAGCAATGTCAAGTAAGTAACAATATGACAAAGATAAATAAGTCCACAAATATAATTACATAAAAAAAAACGTAACTTTCATGTTTGGTTTATCTGACTTTCTCCACCAAAGAACGACTTTCATGTTGATGTAAAATTCTCATTTAAAATTTATATAAATTTGTTAAAAGTATGTAATTTTTTCTATTAAAATGTCTATCTGTTTGAAACAAAAAATATATATATTTAAATTTACCCAAGAGAGTTATACACTTAAAAAAACAAATAAAAAAAAATCAACTTTTTTCAAACAATATCCCGCATGCATGCAAAAAGTTTTACATCCCGGACCCTTCTACTCAAAGAAAATGAAACTATTTTTTAATCCAACAACAATGATGGATAGTGGCATTATAGGGCCATCAATCAAATGAATTGTGCATCCTTTCATTGTTCACACCATGAGACATGAGACTGCAATATCTCTCTCCACATGGTAGAGTTATAAAGTACTAATAAAACAACCAGCTAATTGGCATATTGGGAGTTTTCTTTATTCACTCTTCCGCCTCTCCGCCCCCCATTTGATTTGGAGAATCTGAGTCTCCGTCAGTGGTATTATCATCATGTTGGATATGGTTTAAATCATCAGAAGATTCATGTTCTGTTTCTTCATCAGAAGTTTGTATTAATAAATTGTTAATTTGTTCTTCTACAGAAGGGTCAAGGTTTAAAGTTTTTATTTTATTTTTTAAACGGCAATATTTGCTAATGTGGCCTGGTTTACCACAAGAATAACAAATTATTGGTTTGTTGGGGGGCGGAGAGGCGGAAGAGTGAATAAAGAAAGAAGAAAGATCACATGGGAGAGTAGGATGCAGACGGACTGCTTACATATTTAAAACATGTAGATGCAAAAAAGTAAAGTAAATAAATTAAAGAACAACCGGAGCGGCGGTAGTCCGCACAGGACCGGCGAAGAGATGAAGAAGAAGAACGTTTATTAAAAGAAAGAAAGCTTACAAGAGTATCTCAGGGGCAGAGCTCCTCTCTCTAGACTCTCTCTCTAAGTTGGGTAAACAAAAGGATGCCTTCCAACATGGATCGCGAGCCTTAAATAGAAAATGAAAGTTTACTATTACAACAAGATGCAGGTAACATGACCGGAACTATTCTAATAGTTAAAATGCTACAGTAACTGCTACAGGATTTTTGAACAGTGACTGTAGAAGAGTTTGTCGTTTGTTTGACTCAGCAGTCTTCGTCAAGGTTGATGCCGAAACAGTCATCTTCGTTCTGGTAGAAGGCAGATGATCCTGCTGAAGAAGTTGGAGAAGTTGGTAGGCTTGATTGCTTCTTTTTAGTTTGATCAGAAGAACCAGGTGCCTCTTTGTTCTGTCTTATCATTTGGAGGATATCTTGAAGATTTTTCTCAAGGCTATCCTGAGAGCTTGATGCAGCAATAGCAGTAGTGATTGCAGCACGATGGTTGAGAAATTGGCAAGTTTCTGGGTTTGCAGGAGCAAGCCAATTCTTGTTGTCTTGGAACCAGGCTAAAACCTTGTTTGAGTCGGCTCTTGAAGTATCAAATTGCGCCCACCATTTAACAAAGGCTTGTTTTTGGAGGACAGGGAGTTGGTGAATGTTTTCATGAGCACCATATTTGTATTGCCATGAAAATACCCAAGAAAGGGAAAGTTTACTGAAGAAATGTAATTCGACTGGAAAAGGGTTTTTTACCAGATGAATCCTTCTTTGAAAAGTTTGGAAGCCATCAGCTACAAGAGGTGGGAGGATTTGTTTAGTTGGTCCGAAGTAATCCCACCATTGGATGAACCACATTGGAAAATTATACTTAACATTGTTTTTAAAATAAATAAGCCATGAATGGCGGTTGGTTTTATTTTGAAGCCAGAAGACATTGGTCCAGGCTAGTTGATAGTCCCAATAATTAAAACCAATAGGGTTAAAATTTTGAGAAAATTTTGTGATTGCATTTGGGTCTTTCCCATAATTGAGAGGAGAAAGGACCTTTAAAATTTGGATAGTTGAATGGGTGATGGTTTTTGGATCTTTAGGATCTTTGTGGTGTTTGATGGAGACGGAATCTGTGTCTACAAGGATAAATTCATAGAATTGTCGGGTTTTGAAATTTGAAATTGGTTTAAAATGAAAATCAGGGGGGAAGATTTTGGAGGGAACTTTGTAGGGATTGTTATCCCAAAATTCAGGTTCCATTTGGATAGTTGGAATAAAACAGTTTTTGGCTTTATAAGTGGTTGGTGGATTTTGCTTAGGTTGGGTGGTGGTAATGGCCACAGATGGGGAGGCAACAGTAATTTGTTTGTTTTTTAGATTTTGGATGGTTAAGGCAAGGTCTTGGTTTTCAGATTCCTCTTCAGAGGCTATATCAGCCCAAGATTTGCGAGGGAGATGGGTAAGGCCTTGATCTTGGAAGGCTAGGAGTGTTTGGATGGGAATGGCATAGTCTGCCTTAGTTTGTTTAGATTGAGAAGACGAAGCTTCGGTTTTGGGCTTCTGAGTGGATGACTCAGATTTGATTGGTTGATGAGTAAAAGACTCAAGTGGGGTGGAAGACCCCGATTGTCGGGTAGAAACCCGGTTTGATAGTCCAGGAATGACTATTTTATTAGTATTTTTTCCTCCCGAGGAGGAGGATTTGACCGACCGAGGCATCGGATTAATGTCCCTGAAGATATTCACGAGTGAGGTAGTCAGGGAGAGAGTTGGAAGTACCTTTGAGATATTCAATGTCAAAATCAAAAATACTTAATATTGCTTGCCATCGGGCAAAAATTTGTTTGGATGCTAAATTTTTAACATCTTGATGTAAGATATTTTTTGCAGAAGCACAATCAACTCTAATCAAAAATTTTTGATTAAGTAAATCAGATTGAAATTTGGAAATGCAGAGTACGATTGCTAAGACTTCTTTTTTAACTGTAGAATAGTTTTGTTGTGCAAGATTCCAATGTTTTGAAGTAAATGCAATAATAGTTTCTTTGTCTGCGACACGCTGTTTGAGAATGCCGCCATAACCAATGTCAGAGGCATCGGTTTCAACAATTTTGAAAGAATGAGGATTGGGTAGATAAAGACAAGGAAGATGTTTTACCTGGGTTTTGACTTGTTTAATAATATTTGTGTGAATGTCTGTCCAAGGGGGAGGACTCTTTTTGAGACGATCATGAAGAGGTTTGATAAGATTACTTAATTGAGGAAAGAAATCAGCGACATAATTTAAACAGCCAAGAAATCTTTGTAATTGGTTTTTGTCAAGAATTTGATTTGGGAATTTATCGGCAAACTCGATTGATCGATTAATGGGGATAATAGTTCCATGGTGGATATTGTGACCCAGAAAACGAATATTAGTTTGAAATAAAACAATTTTGGTTTTAGACACAGCAAGACCATTTTTCTTAATGATACTTACAAAGGTATGTAGATGTTTGAAGTGTTGATCAATAGATTGGGAAAAAATTAGAACATCATCAATGTAAACAACAGCAAAGTTTGAATATTGGTTGAAAATGTCGTTCATAATATTTTGGAATTCAGAAGGAGCATTTTTTAATCCAAAGGGCATTACATTCCATTCGTATTGCCCAAAGGGGACTGTGAAGGCTGTTTTGTAGCGATCACATTCCTTAATTTGGATTTGCCAAAATCCGGATTTCATGTCAAATTTTGAAAATATTTTTGCAGAATGTAGACGATTTAGTAAGTCTTTTTTGTTTGGAATAGGGTACCTTATCCAGCGAAGAGCTAGGTTAAGAGGTTTGTAATTGATAACTAAACGAGGGGTTCCTCGTTCAATTTCTGCGTTTTTATTTACATAAAAAGCAGAGCAAGACCAGGGACTTTTAGATTTTCTTATAAGTTTTTTATGGAGGAGGTCTTGAATTTCTTGTTGGCAAGTTTTAAGAAGTTCGTCATTCATTTGGATTGGTCTAGCCTTAGTAGGGATTTGTTTTTCATGGAAATCTTTGTCATAAGGTAAATCGACCACATGTTTTTTCCTATCCCAAAAAGCATTGGGAAGATCAGAACAAATGGAAGTTTGAATTTGTTCAAGAAGAGAATTAATTTGGTTTTGAATTTTGGGTTGGATTAATTGAGTGTCAATTGTTTTATAAGAAATTTCTTCTTTAAGGTAATTAATTTGTTTTTGTTTGGTTTGTATCATATTAAGACTTCTTATGAGAGGTTGTTTAATAAATTTGAATAATATAGGTTTTCCTAAATGTTGAGTAGAAATTCCTTCATCGGAAATCTTAAGAGGGAAGAGTGACCTAATAAAAGGTGTTCCTAAAATTACCTCGTTTTTAAGATTTTTGACAAGAAGAAAAGGTGTTTCAATACGTAGACCTTGGTTGTCAATAGTTGCAGAGGAAAGTTTAAAATTAATTTTTAGTTTAGAGCCGTTTGCCGTACTAAGTTGTTCGGAAGTTTTTTCAAAATATTTTGTTGGAATAAGTCCTTCAAGAATACAGTTGGAATGCACTTGCCTGTCGAATAAAGCGACAGTTTCAAGGACGAATTCATGAATAATTATTTTAATGTTGATATAGAATTTTTGGATTTTTAATTTGTTAATTAATCCAAGAAAGTCATTATCATATTTAGGAGTTTTAGGGGAATTAATTTTAGGAGTTTCTATATCAGTTTCGGTATCAGTTTGGGAGTTTTCTTGTAATTGTGTTAAAATGGATTGATGAAGATTTTGGGTTTCTTTAAGTTGTTTTACTTCAATTTTGAGATTATTAATTTCGTATTGAAGGTCTTGGATAGTAACCGGTTTAGAAATGTTCTTTTCTAAACGTTTAAGAGTTTCTTTAAGATTGAATCTTTCTATAGGAACATAATTTTTTGAAGAAGAAGGTTCTTCTATAACTTTTTTAAGTTTGTTGAAATAATTTTGTCTTTCTTGAGGGTCAGGGAGAGAATTGATAACTTCAAAAAGAAGATCTTGGTCTTTGGTTAAGACATTTATTTCATTTGGAGAATCTGAGTCTCCGTCAGTGGTATTATCATCATGTTGGATATGGTTTAAATCATCAGAAGATTCATGTTCTGTTTCTTCATCAGAAGTTTGTATTAATAAATTGTTAATTTGTTCTTCTACAGAAGGGTCAAGGTTTAAAGTTTTTATTTTATTTTTTAAACGGCAATATTTACTAATGTGGCCTGGTTTACCACAAGAATAACAAATTATTGGTTTGTTGGGTATTTTTATATCTATAGGTGGTTTGGACTTGAATTCTTGTTTAAGTCTTCTAGGTGGGGCATTGTTCCTATGTTTGTAATATTTGGACTTATGATAAGTTTTATGTTCATGATTGGGCTTGGGCTTAGATTTTTTCTTAGCACAGGGTAAACCAAATTGTTCACAGAAGGATCCTAAATCTCGTTTGTTTTGGGCTTTTTCTTTAGCAAGTTGGTGTTGGATTTTGTCATCTTGACAGATTTTTAAAGCAACCTTTTGAATATAAGCAATTAATTGTCCATAACTTAATTGTTCATAAGGAATTTGACCGTTGGAGGTATGACTTCGGATTTTATCCCTAACTTTGTCCCCTAAAGATTTAGGAAGGCCAGCTAAGAATTTTTCTTTCCAAAAGGGTTGTTGACTATCTTCTCTAGTGTAAACCCTAGAAAGGAAGGTGTCACGATACCACCTAAAATCAGCTAAGGTTCTACATTTGAGATTTGAAAGAAGTTCAGCAGACCTATCTTTCCATAACGAAGGGTCTCCAATAAAATGTTGGGCTATGGTATAGATAAGTTGATTGGTTGCGTCAGGAATAGTTTCACCATTATTAAGAATGGGAATTTGATCATCTGTTAATTTAATGGCAGAAAGGATTTGGTCTTTTTCTTCTGCGGTGAGATAATTATCCCACCATCCTTTAAGTTGGCCGGAAAAGCCAGCAACCAAAATATTGGTAATTGTGACTTCGGAACAATCCAAAGTAGTATGATAGGCAGTTGCTGCCATAGTCATATGTTGGAGAGTATTAAGGATGTTATACTCAGTTTGGCCATCTATGTTCCATTCATAGATATTATTGGCGCTAAAACTTTTAAAATTTGGATCTCTTTCTTCAAGAAGGAGATCTGGAGCAGTTGCTTTGGGGTAGAAAAGTTTAGAAGGATTTCTCCAATTAAGTGTTTGACTAATAACAGGATTGATTTTAATCATGGAATTAGTATCGGTTTCAGATTGGTTGGAAGAAGTGTAATTTTTTAATGTATTAATGGTTAAATTTCTGGTTGTGCTACGATTGGTTGGTTTATCATGAGAAGTTTGAGGAGTATCAGGAACAATTGGTCCTAAATCTTTAAGTTTTTCATTAATTTTTGATAGAAATTCATCTTGGTTAGTTAAAATTTCTTTTTTAATTTGTGTTTGAGGATTAAGCGTTTGTAAATCCTTTTTTAATTGTTTAGTTAATTTAAAAGGTTTAAATAAAGGTTTTTCAATTTTCTTAGGTTGAGAAATTGAAGAGGAAGTTTGAGAAGAATGTTTAGAAGTTAGTTTTTCTCCAATAACCTGAAGATAATTATTTGTATAATTATTTTGTTCCATAAGACTTTTAATATCTTTGGAATTAACAGTTTCTTCAATATTTTTAGTTTTGAATGGCGAAGCCATAAGAGGTTGCTGTTTATTATCTTTAAGGTCAGGAAGTTGAAAAGGACGAGAAGGAGGAAGTTCGGTTTTGACCATTTCACCATCTTTGAGATGATAAACAGTGATAACATTAGTAGATCTTTCATCAATAATGTTAGTTTGAAAGGGATAATTTATTTGATTTTTGACTGTGTAAGCAAGAAACCAGTCAAAGAAGGGAATGTTCATCTCAACATTGTTAAGAAAATCATAATAAGTTTGTTGGATTTTAGATTTGTTTTGACCCTGATAATTTTGAAAGAACCATTCACGTTGAGGAGTCCATTCCTCAGAATAGAAATCTTTCCTAAGGGAAATCTTATCAATAAAGAATTTACTTATCATCATAAACATCATTAAGAGAAGAATAGGTTGGGGATTGAAGAGATTGTTGGTCGTCTTCTTGTTGGTAACTTGGGCGAGGAATACTAGATGAAGTATCCAAACCTTGAAGATTAATGTTTGAAGGAGGAGTTCGTAAGGAAGACATGGATCTTTTGGAGAGGGCAGATCTAAAATCTTCGGATTTGAAGTCTTCACTTTTGGATGAACTAGCAGAACTAAAGGAGTTTCTCCTATCGAACACTAATTCAACAGATCCGTGATGAAAATTGTTTGATTTCTCTAAAATTAGGAGTAATTGGGCATGGCGGTGTTGCCTTCTCCGCAGTCCATTTTTCGTGGAGAACAACGTCTTTCCAAAGAATAGTCTTTGGTACAGAGACATTGGCTTTGGTGACATCGATGAGAACAGAGTAGTTTCTCCTGATGTTTTAGTTTTAAGAACATGAGAGTTTGAGGAATTCATTACCTTGTATTGAATCCTATACATTAAAGTTGCAGGAATGGATCCTGGTTTCATATCTAAACCATCAATTTTGAGATTAAGGAATAAAGCATCCCTAATGTTTTTGTCAGCTAGGCTAATAGTCCTATTAGGATAGCAGTTGAAATAGATTGGGCCTTGGCTGAGGCTTGTTTCTACAGTTCCTAAGAGTGAATCTTGAAACTTGTTGTGACGAATGTCTCTTAAACAAAGAAGAATAGAGGTGTTTAATCCTTCCCTAATAAGAGGTTTAATGGCTATTTGTACACATCCAATGTGCAAAAAATTATATTTTTTAGTTTGATGTTGATTTAAACTTGTTTCAGAAAGAAGGTGAAATTCTTCACCGACATCTGGGTCGATGGGAATATTTTTCTCAACAGTTCTAATAATGTAATCAGAACTGGGATACCATTTACCTTCGGGTTTGTAAAGTTCCTTTTCAGGAATTTTGGGAATTTCCCAGTTGTCAATTTCTTGGTTAATATCTTCAAAATGAATTTCTTCGTTGAAAATATTAGAAGTTTGATTTAAAGTTTGGTGAGGAATAAGAGAAGAAGATGAAGGTTGGGATGAACGACGAGAAAAGCGAGAAGAGATAGATCGAAGCATATTCAAAGAATTCCCAGAGATATCATCACCATCATATAGTTCCATAAAAATTTAGAGATGGATTAAGTTAAATTTTATCAACATGAACTAGATCTTGGAATTTTAATTTATTATACTGAAACTTAGTCATGCAAAACATCTATAGGTCCTAACCATAACCCCATTCAGTTCTTGTGTTAATCTAATTTGTGATGCATCGTCAAATTAGCCTTACTGCCTCACCAGGACTTACTGCTACAGCGTCACAACTCATTTTAACACAATGAATCCTGTGTTTTCCAGTTAAGAACATAGATCTAACCAGCATACTATCAGTTTAAGTATAATAACATGATAGAATTACAACAAGTAGTTCATAAAGATAACAAATAACTTAGATCCAGCCATAAATTCCTACTTCCCCATCAGGCTCTGATACCAAATGGGGGGCGGAGAGGCGGAAGAGTGAATAAAGAAATAAGAAAGATCACTAACACGCCCCCTTATGCAAGAGGTCTTTGGCCTTGAAGCGCGAATAATGAACAGGTCTATTTAACCTTATACTGAAATTCAACTTTATTTAGAAGAATGAAAATGATAATGATCGAACTCTTAATTATTTGATTATAGAGGCTTTGATAACATGTCAAGAACCAACTCTCCTAAAAATTTAAGTTATTAGGTAAAGACACATAAATAGTTTAATATCTCTAAGATCATAGACCTATCATTCCTCGAGATAATGAAGGAAGTCACTTAATCGTATCCCTTCGTAAGACAAGATTAAAATTGATTTTGGGTCTAGTTTAGTAGAGAAGTTGGCAAAAGCGTACAGTAGTGAAGAATGTTCGTCAAAGAGACAAAGGGGTGGCAAAGAAGAGATAAATTTATAAAAATGCATTAAAGCGTGGAAAACTTGCCAAAATTCGAGAACACAATGAAGCGCTTTCTTGAATATTTGAAACTATATATTCATCTATATTCATTTGTTTTTCCGAATATATGTTTCTTTTCGTATAAGACTCACAAGGACCGCAAAGGATGGAGGAAGCAATTTTTCTTTTTTTAAATGCACACCCCCCCCAAAAACACACACATTTTCTGTAAAAGCTTTTTGTATGTAGTAGGTGCGAGATGACTACAAGTTTGGCATTGAAATGAAGTTGCAAATTTGTTTGCGTTAAGCGATGAAAAGCGCTTTGTAACAAGAGGCTTAGTTTTGCTTGGGTTGCCTGTCCTTTAAACCGCATTTTTAAGTCTTTAATTGTTCTTACTATTGGAAAGCAATATCTATTCTATTTAATAACGATGTCAAAATCTCATAAATGGTCATTGGCATTGAATTTCCTCACGGGTTCAATCGTGAGTAAATGAAGTAGCGATGAGTGGTACACACCACATCCATGAGGTAAGGAACCCAGGGAAGCCTAGTTGGAACTTGGAAGAGTCTTATATGATGTTTTAGCAACTGAAAAGTGTCATAAATGGCTTCCATTACCATTAACGAAAGGCACCTCACCTGCCAGTCAAGTGGTCTAAGTCTGTGGCCGGTGGTGGTGGACCTTCGTGAGCAAATAATTGCTTCCCCACAAAACTTTTTTTTACTTAGACGAGCATAATCACCCTAAAATTGAAAATTTTGAGCTTACTCCATCCCCAATTGTTACTTCAAATGTTGATTTCATAAGTAAAAGGATTTCTTTTACCATAATTTAAAAAAAAAACAATTAATGGGAAGACGAAGGTGGAGCAGAGTTGCTAGGAACTAAAAAAGTGAAATATCTTTTGCCCCATTCTTTTGGAACCAAACTGAACTTTTGCTGCTAATATCTTTTGTATGGTTATCACTTGTGGCATGCAATAGTGTTACTTTTGGCAAGACATTACCTCCTAAGCTAAAACTTGACAAAAATTATTAGCTTTATAGAATCTTTAGGCATGGTGAAAGGTGATTTTGCCTTGAAGTAAAGTTTATTCCAAGTCATATCTGATACCAATATTTTGTTTCTAACCTTCGTAGGTTGGGATGATGAGCTCATGAAGGACAACAGCTCTCGTAAAGTTGAGAAAGCTTCCTCCCTCTCTCTCTCTCTCTATATATATATATATATAGGGAAATTGTTTTCTTATTCTTACCATCATATTTAACTCAAAAAGAAACCCCATTAATATGAATGATGTGCCTAAAGTCGAAATGTTATATGACTTTCCCGTCCTATTCATGCCGATTACCAAGAATAGAGGACTAACACAAAACAAATCTAACATTATGTTAATTACCTCATTAATTTTAATATGACTGTAAGATGAAAACAAAGAAATGAAGAGTAAAAATTATTATACCCTTACTTAAAAGGTATGTTTTTATTAGTTTACATTTTCATTTTATTGAGAAATATTTTCAGTAAAAGTAACATGATGATTAATTATAAATATTTTCATTTTTTTAATCTATTTCTCCCGTATCTAGTAATTAATAGGTATTAGAATAAATTCCAATCATTCTTTTATTTTTTTTCTTTTTATCCCAGTAAGAACGAATAGGTAAAATTTAAAATATTTTAATTTTTATTATATTTTCACTTTATTATCAATTTTTATCATAATTTTATTTTCAATTTAAATCTTATTTGTATATTAGTTTTCTATAATTATAAAAGATGCAAGATAAATTCCAAATAAAAGTGTAAACTAAACTAATTAAGTAATGAGGACGTTTAGCCAAAGTGAAAAAAGAAAATTTTCATGATCGACATAATTATAATTAATTTATCATCTCATTAACAAGTGTAATAAGCCTTGCGGTGGAAGTAAACACAACATTTTTCTAGCAAGTTGCCCAAAATCTATACTAAAGAGATTGTAAAAATTATGATAGGTGTTGGCTCAATTAGTTTGACATTTCGCTCATACTAATCATAATTATTCAGATAATACAGCCGTTGTTTTCTCATACGTGTTTTAGCAATGTCAAGTAAGTAACAATATGACAAAGATAAATAAGTCCACAAATATAATTACATAAAAAACGTAACTTTCATGTTTGGTTTATCGACTTTCTCCACCAAAGAACGACTTTCATGTTGATGTAAAATTCTCATTTAAAATTTATATAAATTTGTTAAAAGTATGTAATTTTTTCTATTAAAATGTCTATCTGTTTGAAACAAAAATATATATATTTAAATTTACCCAAGAGAGTTATACACTTAAAAAAACAAATAAAAAAATCAACTTTTTCAAACAATATCCCGCATGCATGCAAAAAGTTTTACATCCCGGACCCTTCTACAGCTCAAAGAAAATGAAACTATTTTTAATCCAACAACAATGATGGATAGTGGCATTATAGGGCCATCAATCAAATGAATTGTGCATCCTTTCATTGTTCACACCATGAGACATGAGGCGCAATATCTCTCTCCACATGGTAGAGTTATAAAGTACTAATAAAACAACCAGCTAATTGGCATATTGGGAGTTTTCTTTATTCACTCTTCCGCCTCTCCGCCCCCCATTTGATTTGGAGAATCTGAGTCTCCGTCAGTGGTATTATCATCATGTTGGATATGGTTTAAATCATCAGAAGATTCATGTTCTGTTTCTTCATCAGAGGTTTGTATTAATAAATTGTTAATTTGTTCTTCTTCTCTGAAGGGTCAAGGTTTAAAGTTTTTATTTTATTTTTAAACGGCAATATTTGCTAATGTGGCCTGGTTTACCACAAGAATAACAAATTATTGGTTTGTTGGGGGGCGGAGAGGCGGAAGAGATAATAAAGAAAGAAAAAAGATCACATGGGAGAGTAGGATGCAGACGGACTGCTTACATATTTAAAACATGTAGATGCAAAAGTAAAGTAAATAATTTAAAGAACAACCGGAGCGGCGGTAGTCCGCACAGGACCGGCGAAGAGATGAAGAAGAAGAACTTTTATTAAAAGAAAGAAAGCTTACAAGAGTATCTCAGGGGCAGAGCTCCTCTCTCTAGACTCTCTCTCTAAGTTGGGTAAACAAAAGGATGCCTTCCAACATGGACGGGCAGAGCCTTAAATAGAAAATGAAAGTTTACTATTACAACAGTACAGGTAACATGACCGGAACTATTCTAATAGTTAAAATGCTACAGTAACTGCTACAGGATTTTTGAACAGTGACTGTAGATGAGTTTGTCGTTTGTCTGACTCAGCAGTCTTCGTCAAGGTTGATGCCGAAACAGTCATCTTCGTTCTGGTAGAAGGCTGATGACCCTGCTGAAGAAGTTGGAGAAGTTGGTAGGCTTGATTGCTTCTTTTTAGTTTGATCAGAAGAACCAGGTGCCTCTTTGTTCTGTCTTATCATTTGGAGGATATCTTGAAGATTTTTCTCAAGGCTATCCTGAGAGCTTGATGCAGCAATAGCAGTAGTGATTGCAGCACGATGGTTGAGAAATTGGCAAGTTTCTGGGTTTGCAGGAGCAAGCCAATTCTTGTTGTCTTGGAACCAGGCTAAAACCTTGTTTGAGTCGGCTCTTGAAGTATCAAATTGCGCCCACCATTTAACAAAGGCTTGTTTTTGGAGGACAGGGAGTTGGTGAATGTTTTCATGAGCACCATATTTGTATTGCCATGAAAATACCCAAGAAAGGGAAAGTTTACTGAAGAAATGTAATTCGACTGGAAAAGGGTTTTTTACCAGATGAATCCTTCTTTGAAAAGTTTGGAAGCCATCAGCTACAAGAGGTGGGAGGATTTGTTTAGTTGGTCCGAAGTAATCCCACCATTGGATGAACCACATTGGAAAATTATACTTAACATTGTTTTTAAAATAAATAAGCCATGAATGGCGGTTGGTTTTATTTTGAAGCCAGAAGACATTGGTCCAGGCTAGTTGATAGTCCCAATAATTAAAACCAATAGGGTTAAAATTTTGAGAAAATTTTGTGATTGCATTTGGGTCTTTCCCATAATTGAGAGGAGAAAGGACCTTTAAAATCTGGATAGTTGAATGGGTGATGGTTTTTGGATCTTTAGGATCTTTGTGGTGTTTGATGGAGACGGAATCTGTGTCTACAAGGATAAATTCATAGAATTGTCGGGTTTTGAAATTTGAAATTGGTTTAAAATGAAAATCAGGGGGGAAGATTTTGGAGGGAACTTTGTAGGGATTGTTATCCCAAAATTCAGGTTCCATTTGGATAGTTGGAATAAAACAGTTTTTGGCTTTATAAGTGGTTGGTGGATTTTGCTTAGGTTGGGTGGTGGTAATGGCCACAGATGGGGAGGCAACAGTAATTTGTTTGTTTTTTAGATTTTGGATGGTTAAGGCAAGGTCTTGGTTTTCAGATTCCTCTTCAGAGGCTATATCAGCCCAAGATTTGCGAGGGAGATGGGTAAGGCCTTGATCTTGGAAGGCTAGGAGTGTTTGGATGGGAATGGCATAGTCTGCCTTAGTTTGTTTAGATTGAGAAGACGAAGCTTCGGTTTTGGGCTTCTGAGTGGATGACTCAGATTTGATTGGTTGATGAGTAAAAGACTCAAGTGGGGTGGAAGACCCCGATTGTCGGGTAGAAACCCGGTTTGATAGTCCAGGAATGACTATTTTATTAGTATTTTTTCCTCCCGAGGAGGAGGATTTGACCGACCTAGGCATCGGATTAATGTCCCTGAAGATATTCACGAGTGAGGTAGTCAGGGAGAGAGTTGGAAGTACCTTTGAGATATTCAATGTCAAAATCAAAAATACTTAATATTGCTTGCCATCGGGCAAAAATTTGTTTGGATGCTAAATTTTTAACATCTTGATGTAAGATATTTTTTGCAGAAGCACAATCAACTCTAATCAAAAATTTTTGATTAAGTAAATCAGATTGAAATTTGGAAATGCAGAGAACAATTGCTAAAACTTCTTTTTTAACTGTAGAATAGTTTTGTTGTGCAAGATTCCAATGTTTGGAAGTAAATGCAATAATAGTTTCTTTGTCTGCGACACGCTGTTTGAGAATGCCGCCATAACCAATGTCAGAGGCATCGGTTTCAACAATTTTGAAAGAATGAGGATTGGGTAGATAAAGACAAGGAAGATGTTTTACCTGGGTTTTGACTTGTTTAATAATATTTGTGTGAATGTCTGTCCAAGGGGGAGGACTCTTTTTGAGACGATCATGAAGAGGTTTGATAAGATTACTTAACTGAGGGAAGAAATCAGCGACATAATTTAAACAGCCAAGAAATCTTTGTAATTGGTTTTTGTCAAGAATTTGATTTGGGAATTTATCGGCAAACTCGATTGATCGATTAATGGGGATAATAGTTCCATGGTGGATATTGTGACCCAGAAAACGAATATTAGTTTGAAATAAAACAATTTTGGTTTTAGACACAGCAAGACCATTTTTCTTAATGATACTTACAAAGGTATGTAGATGTTTGAAGTGTTGATCAATAGATTGGGAAAAAATTAGAACATCATCAATGTAAACAACAGCAAAGTTTGAATATTGGTTGAAAATGTCGTTCATAATATTTTGGAATTCAGAAGGAGCATTTTTTAATCCAAAGGGCATTACATTCCATTCGTATTGCCCAAAGGGGACTGTGAAAGCTGTTTTGTAGCGATCACATTCCTTAATTTGGATTTGCCAAAATCCGGATTTCATGTCAAATTTTGAAAATATTTTTGCAGAATGTAGACGATTTAGTAAGTCTTTTTTGTTTGGAATAGGGTACCTTATCCAGCGAAGAGCTAGGTTAAGAGGTTTGTAATTGATAACTAAACGAGGGGTTCCTCGTTCAATTTCTGCGTTTTTATTTACATAAAAAGCAGAGCAAGACCAGGGACTTTTAGATTTTCTTATAAGTTTTTTATGGAGGAGGTCTTGAATTTCTTGTTGGCAGGTTTTAAGAAGTTCGTCATTCATTTGGATCGGTCTAGCCTTAGTAGGGATTTGTTTTTCATGGAAATCTTTGTCATAAGGTAAATCGACCACATGTTTTTTCCTATCCCAAAAAGCATTGGGAAGATCAGAACAAATGGAAGTTTGAATTTGTTCAAGAAGAGAATTAATTTGGTTTTGAATTTTGGGTTGGATTAATTGAGTGTCAATTGTTTTATAAGAAATTTCTTCTTTAAGGTAATTAATTTGTTTTTGTTTGGTTTGTACCATATTAAGACTTCTTATGAGAGGTTGTTTAATAAATTTGAATAATATAAGTTTTCCTAAATGTTGAGTAGAAATTCCTTCATCGGAAATCTTAAGAGGGAAGAGTGACCTAATGAAAGGTGTTCCTAAAATTACCTCGTTTTTAAGATTTTTGACAAGAAGAAAAGGTGTTTCAATACGTAGACCTTGGTTGTCAATAGTTGCAGAGGAAAGTTTAAAATTAATTTTTAGTTTAGAGCCGTTTGCCGTACTAAGTTGTTCGGAAGTTTTTTCAAAATATTTTGTTGGAATAAGTCCTTCAAGAATACAGTTGGAATCTGCACCGGTGTCGAATAAAGCGACAGTTTCAAGGACGAATTCATGAATAATTATTTTAATGTTGATATAGAATTTTTGGATTTTTAATTTGTTAATTAATCCAAGAAAGTCATTATCAGATTTAGGAGTTTTAGGAGAATTAATTTTAGGAGTTTCTATATCAGTTTCGGAATCAGTTTGGGAGTTTTCTTGTAATTGTGCTAAAATGGATTGATGAAGATTTTGGGTTTCTTTGAGTTGTTTTACTTCAATTTTGAGATTATTAATTTCGTGTTGAAGATCTTGGATAGTAACAGGTTTAGAAATGTTCTTTTCTAAACGTTTAAGAGTTTCTTTGAGATTGAATCTTTCTATAGGAACATAATTTTTTGAAGAAGAAGGTTCTTCTATAACTTTTTTAAGTTTGTTGAAATAATTTTGTCTTTCTTGAGGGTCAGGGAGAGAATTGATAACTTCAAAAAGAAGATCTTGGTCTTTGGTTAAGACATTTATTTCATTTGGAGAATCTGAGTCTCCGTCAGTGGTATTATCATCATGTTGGATATGGTTTAAATCATCAGAAGATTCATGTTCTGTTTCTTCATCAGAAGTTTGTATTAATAAATTGTTAATTTGTTCTTCTACAGAAGGGTCAAGGTTTAAAGTTTTTATTTTATTTTTTAAACGGCAATATTTACTAATGTGGCCTGGTTTACCACAAGAATAACAAATTATTGGTTTGTTGGGTATTTTTATATCTATAGGTGGTTTGGACTTGAATTCTTGTTTAAGTCTTCTAGGTGGGGCATTGTTCCTATGTTTGTAATATTTGGACTTATGATAAGTTTTATGTTCATGATTGGGCTTGGGCTTAGATTTTTTCTTAGCACAAGGTAAACCAAATTGTTCACAGAAGGATCCTAAATCTCGTTTGTTTTGGGCTTTTTCTTTGGCAAGTTGGTGTTGGATTTTGTCATCTTGACAGATTTTTAAAGCAACCTTTTGAATATAAGCAATTAATTGTCCATAACTTAATTGTTCATAAGGAATTTGACCGTTGGAGGTATGACTTCGGATTTTATCCCTAACTTTGTCTCCTAAAGATTTAGGAAGGCCAGCTAAGAATTTTTCTTTCCAAAAGGGTTGTTGACTATCTTCTCTAGTGTAAACCCTAGAAAGGAAGGTATCACGATACCACCTAAAATCAGCTAAGGTTCTACATTTGAGATTTGAAAGAAGTTCAGCAGACCTATCTTTCCATAACGAAGGGTCTCCAATAAAATGTTGGGCTATGGTATAGATAAGTTGATTGGTTGCGTCAGGAATAGTTTCACCATTATTAAGAATGGGAATTTGATCATCTGTTAATTTAATGGCAGAAAGGATTTGGTCTTTTTCTTCTTCGGTGAGATAATTATCCCACCATCCTTTAAGTTGGCCGGAAAAGCCAGCAACCAAAATATTGGTAATTGTGACTTCGGAACAATCCAAAGTAGTATGATAGGCAGTTGCTGCCATAGTCATATGTTGGAGAGTATTAAGGATGTTATACTCAGTTTGGCCATCTATGTTCCATTCATAGATATTATTGGCGCTAAAACTTTTAAAATTTGGATCTCTTTCTTCAAGAAGGAGATCTGGAGCAGTTGCTTTGGGGTAGAAAAGTTTAGAAGGATTTCTCCAATTAAGTGTTTGACTAATAACAGGATTGATTTTAATCATGGAATTAGTATCGGTTTCAGATTGGTTGGAAGAAGTGTAATTTTTTAATGTATTAATGGTTAAATTTCTGGTTGTGCTTCGATTGGTTGGTTTATCATGAGAAGTTTGAGGAGTATCAGGAACAATTGGTCCTAAATCTTTAAGTTTTTCATTAATTTTTAATAGAAATTCATCTTGGTTAGTTAAAATTTCTTTTTTAATTTGTGTTTGAGGATTAAGCGTTTGTAAATCCTTTTTTAATTGTTTAGTTATTTTAAAAGGTTTAAATAAAGGTTTTTCAATTTTCTTAGGTTGAGAAATTGAAGAGGAAGTTTGAGAAGAATGTTTAGAAGTTAGTTTTTCTCCAATAACTTGAAGATAATTATTTGTATAATTATTTTGTTCCATAAGACTTTTAATATCTTTGGAATTAACAGTTTCTTCAATATTTTTAGTTTTGAAAGGCGAAGCCATAAGAGGTTGTTGTTTATTATCTTTAAGGTCAGAAAGTTGGAAAGGACGAGAAGGAGGGAGTTCGGTTTTGACCATTTCACCATCTTTGAGATGATAAACAGTGATAACATTAGTAGATCGTTCATCAATAATGTTAGTTTGAAAGGGATAATTTATTTGATTTTTGACTGTGTAAGCAAGAAACCAGTCAAAGAAGGGAATGTTCATCTTAACATTGTTAAGAAAATCGTAATAAGTTTGTTGGATTTTAGATTTGTTTTGACCCTGATAATTTTGAAAGAACCATTCACGTTGAGGAGTCCAATCCTCAGAATAGAAATCTTTCCTAAGGGAAATCTTATCAATAATGAATTTACTTATCATCATAAACATCATTAAGAGAAGAATAGGTTGGGGATTGAAGAGATTGTTGATCGTCTTCTTGTTGGTAACTTGGGCGAGGAATACTAGATGAAGTATCCAAACCTTGAAGATTAATGTTTGAAGGAGGAGTTCGTAAGGAAGACATGGATCTTTTGGAGAGGGCAGATCTAAAATCTTCGGATTTGAAGTCTTCACTTTTGGATGAACTAGCAGAACTAAAGGAGTTTCTCCTATCGAACACTAATTCAACGAGATCCGAGATGAAAATTGTTTGATTTCTCTAAAATTAGGAGTAATTCTGGGCATGGCAGGTGTTGCCTTCTCCAGAGTCCATTTTTCAGGGAGAACAACGTCTTTCCAAAGAATAGTCTTTGGTACAGAGACATTGGCTTTGGTGACATCAGTAAGGAACAGAGTAGTTTCTCCTGATGTTTTAGTTTTAAGAACATGAGAGTTTGAGGAATTCATTACCTTGTATTGAATCCTATACATTAAAGTTGCAGGAATGGATCCTGGTTTCATATCTAAACCATCAATTTTGAGATTAAGGAATAAAGCATCCCTAATGTTTTTGTCAGCTAGGCTAATAGTCCTATTAGGATAGCAGTTGAAATAGATTGGGCCTTGGCTGAGGCTTGTTTCTACAGTTCCTAAGAGTGAATCTTGAAACTTGTTGTGACGAATGTCTCTTAAACAAAGAAGAATAGAGGTGTTTAATCCTTCCCTAATAAGAGGTTTAATGGCTATTTGTACACATCCAATGTGCAAAAAATTATATTTTTTAGTTTGATGTTGATTTAAACTTGTTTCAGAAAGAAGGTGAAATTCTTCACCGACATCTGGGTCGATGGGAATATTTTTCTCAACAGTTCTAATAATGTAATCAGAACTGGGATACCATTTACCTTCGGGTTTGTAAAGTTCCTTTTCAGGAATTTTGGGAATTTCCCAGTTGTCAATTTCTTGGTTAATATCTTCAAAATGAATTTCTTCGTTGAAAATATTAGAAGTTTGATTTAAAGTTTGGTGAGGAATAAGAGAAGAAGATGAAGGTTGGGATGAACGACGAGAAAAGCGAGAAGAGATAGATCGAAGCATATTCAAAGAATTCCCAGAGATATCATCACCATCATATAGTTCCATAAAAATTTAGAGATGGATTAAGTTAAATTTTATCAACATGAACTAGATCTTGGAATTTTAATTTATTATACTGAAACTTAGTCATGCAAAACATCTATAGGTCTTAACCATAACCCCATTCAGTTCTTGTGTTAATCTAATTTGTGATGCATCGTCAAATTAGCCTTACTGCCTCACCAGGACTTACTGCTACAGCGTCACAACTCATTTTAACACAATGAATCCTGTGTTTTCCAGTTAAGAACATAGATCTAACCAGCATACTATCAGTTTAAGTATAATAACATGATAGAATTACAACAAGTAGTTCATAAAGATAACAAATAACTTAGATCCAGCCATAAATTCCTACTTCCCCATCAGGCTCTGATACCAAATGGGGGGCGGAGAGGCGGAAGAGTGAATAAAGAAATAAGAAAGATCACTAACACGCCCCCTTATGCAAGAGGTCTTTGGCCTTGAAGCGCGAATAATGAACAGGTCTATTTAACCTTATACTGAAATTCAACTTTATTTAGAAGAATGAAAATGATAATGATCGAACTCTTAATTATTTGATTATAGAGGCTTTGATAACATGTCAAGAACCAACTCTCCTAAAAATTTAAGTTATTAGGTAAAGACACATAAATAGTTTAATATCTCTAAGATCATAGACCTATCATTCCTCGAGATAATGAAGGAAGTCACTTAATCAGATCCCTTCAGAAGACAAGATTAAAATTGATTTTGGGTCTAGTTTAGTAGAGAAGTTGGCAAAACGTACAGGCAGTGAAGAATGTTCGTCAAAGAGACAAAGGGGTGGCAAAGAAGAGATAAATTTATAAAAATGCATTAAAGCGTGGAAAACTTGCCAAAATTCGAGAACACAATGAAGCAGTTTTACTGAATATTTGAAACTATATATTCATCTATATTCATTTGTTTTTCTGAATATATGTTTCTTTTCAGATAAGACTCACAAGGACCGCAAAGGATGGAGGAAGCAATTTTTCTTTTTTAAATCGCACACCCCCCCCCCCAAAACACACACATTTTCTGTAAAAGCTTTTTGTATGTAGTAGGTGCGAGATGACTACAAGTTTGGCATTGAAATGAAGTTGCAAATTTGTTTGCGTTAAGCAGTAGAAAACTGCTTTGTAACAAGAGGCTTAGTTTTGCTTGGGTTGCCTGTCCTTTAAACCGCATTTTTAAGTCTTTAATTGTTCTTACTATTGGAAAGCAATATCTATTCTATTTAATAACGATGTCAAAATCTCATAAATGGTCATTGGCATTGAATTTCCTCTGGGTTCAATCGCTGAGTAAATGAAGTAGCAGTAGTGGTACACACCACATCCATGAGGTAAGGAACCCAGGGAAGCCTAGTTGGAACTTGGAAGAGTCTTATATGATGTTTTAGCAGCCTGAAAAGTGTCATAAATGGCTTCCATTACCATTAACGAAAGGCACCTCACCTGCCAGTCAAGTGGTCTAAGTCTGTGGCCGGTGGTGGTGGACCTTCGTGAGCAAATAATTGCTTCCCCCCAAAACTTTTTTTTACTTAGACGAGCATAATCACCCTAAAATTGAAAATTTTGAGCTTACTCCATCCCCAATTGTTACTTCAAATGTTGATTTCATAAGTAAAAGGATTTCTTTTACCATAATTTCAAAAAAAAAAAAAGTTAATGGGAAGACGAAGGTGGAGCAGAGTTGCTAGGAACTAAAAAAATGAAATATCTTTTGCCCCATTCTTTTGGAACCAAACTGAACTTTTGCTGCTAATATCTTTTGTATGGTTATCACTTGTGGCATGCAATAGTGTTACTTTTGGCAGTACATTACCTCCTAAGCTAAAACTTGACAAAAAATTATTAGCTTTATAGAATATTTAGGCATGGTGAAAGGTGATTTTGCCTTGAAGTAACGTTTATTCCAAGTCATATCTGATACCAATATATTGTTTCTAACCTTCGTAGGTTGGGATGATGAGCTCATGAAGGACAACAGCTCTCGTAAAGTTGAGAAAGCTTCCTCACTCTCTCTCTCTCTCTCTATATATATATATATATATAGGGAAATTGTTTTCTTATTCTTACCATCATATTTAACTCAGGCAGCAAACCCCATTAATATGAATGATGTGCCTAAAGTCGAAATGTTATATGACTTTCCCGTCCTATTCATGCCAGTACCAAGAATAGAGGACTAACACAAAACAAATCTAACATTATGTTAATTACCTCATTAATTTTAATATGACTGGTAAGATGAAAACAAAGAAATGAAGAGTAAAAATTATTATACCCTTACTTAAAAGGTATGTTTTTATTAGTTTACATTTTCATTTTATTGAGAAATATTTTCAGTAAAAGTAACATGATGATTAATTATAAATATTTTCATTTTTTTAATCTATTTCTCCCGTATCTAGTAATTAATAGGTATTAGAATAAATTCCAATCATTCTTTTATTTTTTTTCTTTTTATCCCAGTAAGAACGAATAGGTAAAATTTAAAATATTTTAATTTTTATTATATTTTCACTTTATTATCAATTTTTATCATAATTTTATTTTCAATTTAAATCTTATTTGTATATTAGTTTTCTATAATTATAAAAGATGCAAGATAAATTCCAAATAAAAGTGTAAACTAAACTAATTAAGTAATGAGGACGTTTAGCCAAAGTGAAAAAAGAAAATTTTCATGATCGACATAATTATAATTAATTTATCATCTCATTAACAAGTGTAATAAGCCTTGCAGTGGAAGTAAACACAACATTTTTCTAGCAAGTTGCCCAAAATCTATACTAAAGAGATTGTAAAAATTATGATAGGTGTTGGCTCAATTAGTTTGACATTTCGCTCATACTAATCATAATTATTCAGATAATACAGCCGTTGTTTTCTCATACGTGTTTTAGCAATGTCAAGTAAGTAACAATATGACAAAGATAAATAAGTCCACAAATATAATTACATAAAAAAAAACGTAACTTTCATGTTTGGTTTATCTGACTTTCTCCACCAAAGAACGACTTTCATGTTGATGTAAAATTCTCATTTAAAATTTATATAAATTTGTTAAAAGTATGTAATTTTTTCTATTAAAATGTCTATCTGTTTGAAACAAAAAATATATATATTTAAATTTACCCAAGAGAGTTATACACTTAAAAAAACAAATAAAAAAAAATCAACTTTTTTCAAACAATATCCCGCATGCATGCAAAAAGTTTTACATCCCGGACCCTTCTACAGCTCAAAGAAAATGAAACTATTTTTTAATCCAACAACAATGATGGATAGTGGCATTATAGGGCCATCAATCAAATGAATTGTGCATCCTTTCATTGTTCACACCATGAGACATGAGACTGCAATATCTCTCTCCACATGGTAGAGTTATAAAGTACTAATAAAACAATCAGCTAATTGGCATATTGGGAGTTGATTGGTTAGGTAATTGAATTCCCTTAATTCACCTTAATTTTATTCAGTCATTGAAAATCTCTTTATCTTGCATTCTTGCCATGACCAATCATTATGGTAAAACTCCCTTGTTTACTACCTGACCCACAATAAATCACTGACTGAGTGCTGAGCCTAAATAGTCACTATACTTTTCTTCCTTCTCCATCCTACATTCTATGATCTGAATCTCTCTCCTTCTTCTCTCTCTGATTTTTGGTGAAATCCTGAAACCCGTTTGATTTTGATCAAAGGGTCCTTAGGGACTTGGATATTGATATTCTATCGCTGTGTGTCTTAGAAGAACAAGGTAGGAAAACATCCTATTTGGGTTCGGTTTCTGTGATCAATCAAATTAAAAATCCTTGCTTTTTTCTCTTCTTTTCTTCCTTGTCTTCAAATTTACACATCAGAATTCTACCCAGGTGAACCAGAACTCACATTCCACATCAATCTTCCTCATCACACGGTTTTTTCTTTTCTTTTTTCTGCATATATGATTCGAGGGAATCACACCCACCATCGAAGAGTAGCCATAAATTGATTGTATTGGTCTTATCCTTGTCGTTTTAGCTGAAAGGATGGAATCGAGTAGCGTTGATAGTGCTGTATCAATCTTGACTATGATGGATGAGGATGAGCATCCCCTTCAGTTTTCTTCAATCACGAAGCTACATAACAATGGTCCCACCGCTACTAGTGTCCATGAGCTTCTTGAATGCCCTGTTTGCACCAATTCAATGTACCCTCCAATCCATCAGGTCTGTTCTTCAATCCATTTTACTTGATGGGTTCGTTTCCTCCAATTCTGCTGTCAATCTATGTTGTGTTGTGTTTATGCGATTTGCTTGCAATCATCATTCGATTCATTCCATTTGCTTTTGTTTCTCTAAAGATAGGATAATGGTTTAGACGTTAATTTTTTTTTTTTAAATGTGAATTATGAAGTTTTTGGAAATGTTGAAGTTATGGATCTTATGTTTGCTGGAATTTCAGTTTGAATGATTTTGGTTATGTTGAATACTTGGGATTTTGTTGCTATGGTGGATTGGAGGGAGGTTCAAATAAGGGTAAGGGTACTGTGATTCAAAGCATGGTTCTTGCAAACGGTTTTACTTTTCTGGGGTTGAGTTCCTTCTCGTCTGTGACCTTGTTTACATAAGGTAAAGTTATATGAATAGTATGAATGGAATGGGCAAAGTTTGAGCGAAGCTCTCTTTTTAATTCATCTAGCCCTTCAGAATTTTACTCAACTCATTGTCATATTGGCATTGCCATATGAATGCTTCATCTAATAAGCTTGATACAATGCTAGAGGCTTATTTCCTTCAGGCTTCAACCTACTCACGTTTACATTGCTTTGCAAAGCAACGGAGAAAAGGGCTGTTCCATGGTGCTTCTAACAATTGTGATTTGTGCTTCTATTGGTGGTTTTGGAATGGGTGTGAAAAATAATGTACACTATGATTTTGCCCACCTAGGGTGTGGTGCTTTCTGTTGGATGATAAAATTTAAATGAATTTAATGGCTAGACAAGATAGTTATTCCCCCACCCTCTTCACACCTGTGTGTGGTGGGGCCTTGTGAGCGAGGACTAATAAGTGCATCTCTGTGACTTAGGTTCTGCAGTGTCTGTATTTAGCAATTATAACATGGGCCTTGGCCACTTTATGCCGAAATCAGACTCGATCTGATTTTATAGACTTACAGAAGGTATGGTGTGAACATTTATCTCTACAAAAAGACATAAATGTTTGGGTGAAATTTTTTACAAGTCAGGATACCTTTGTAGGCTGCAATTCAAAATTAAGGGAAAAAAATTGGACACATCATTTATAAGACTACATAACTTATGACAATGTCTATAGGGCAATCAAGAATTTACTTAAATAACTTATCATGGCAATGGATATTCAATATAGAGTGGCACTCTAAATAGGGTTGTTTAGCGGATTAGGATATTAAAAAACTTGACAAAATAAGCAAGTCACTTGCATACAGGGCTTTTGGATTAGTGATGATTGCAATAAGGAGTTATTGTTTCTAATTATGTGAATGTGAATGTAGATTTTTCATATGTGGCTTGTTTATTAAGTCTGCTCCACGTTAGAAGGACCAGAGAATTTCTTTTGGTTGGGATGCAACATAGTTTGGAAATCTTTTATTTAGTTCCTTCTGTACATATCCTAGTACTTGTGTTGAAATGTCTGTGTTCCTTATTAACCTGATATATTTTTTCAACGTAGTTAAATTTGTAATATTTGCATATTCTCTATCTTATCATTTGCTATGCATTTATTGAAAATTTGGAATCTAGGAGGTTGATTGTTTGCCTTTTCTCTAACATTGACATTGTAGCATGTAAATTGAGAGTTGGTTTTGCTACATTATCCTATAATAAGTAGAGATGATTATGATTAGTTATAGCTTCTAAGTGATAGATATGGCTATGAATAAACTTATTGATGCTGCTAAATAGGTCGCGAAACCTGACATATATAATTAGGATGTTTAATCATATAGTTTGAGTGACAAATTCTACACATTCATTATAGAAGTTGCCGCAAGTAGTCATATCCATGTTAGATGAGACATCTGGAGTTGTTGTGTTCTGGTTAAGATTTTCCTTTGGCATGGTAGCCTATGGGAGAATTAGATGCATCTCATGCAACCAGCATGGGAAGATATTAAAACTTTCTTTTACTCTCGGTCATAGAATTAGAGTTGCCCACCAATTCTGGTGGCAACTCTACTTCTATCACAACATTGCAGTTGACCACAGGATAAGAAAATGTTCAACATCTTATTAATTTCTAATGAAAACTAACTGGAATGAAAACAATAAAAGGATCAGGTGTTACCAGAGTTCAGAATCTAACACAATGAAATCCCTTCACTCATCATGGGTCTTATGCAGCTTGCTTATTTGCAAATATCCGAGATCAACCAAATGTGTTGATTTCTTTAATTTCAGTGTGTGTCGAAGTTTATTTCAATGAGTGATGGTGCATCTTGTCAGATTTTGTCTTTATTTTTTGTGGAGGAATATTTTAGCTTTTAGTTTCTTGTCCTTGTAGGAATACAGGTAACTAGATAAATTTGATTAATGATGTCTATAATACAGTGACTGATTCTTAAACCAATTTTTTTTCTGCAGTGCCACAATGGGCATACCCTTTGTTCAACTTGTAAGACAAGGGTACACAACCGGTGCCCAACCTGTAGACAGGAACTCGGTGATATAAGGTGTCTGGCATTGGAGAAGATAGCAGAATCACTTGAACTGCCTTGCAGATACAGCTCTCATGGGTGTCCAGAGATATTTCCCTATTACAGCAAACTGAAACATGAGTCTATTTGTAATTTCAGACCGTACAACTGCCCCTACGCTGGGTCAGACTGCTCTGCTGTTGGGGATATTCCATACCTTGTTGCTCATTTAAGGGATGACCACAGGGTTGATATGCATTCTGGATGCACTTTTAACCATCGCTATGTCAAGTCTAATCCCATGGAAGTAGAAAATGCTACATGGATGCTAACGGTAAGTATACTGTTCTCTAAATAATACTTGGAAGAAGAAAAGGAAAGAAATTGTCTGAGATTAGAGATATAATGAAACTATAAGCATAATTGCTTTTAGAAAATAACAGATGCCAAAGCTTCCTCTCCTTACCTCCCCCCCTCCCAATAAAACCTAACCTCAGACAGGTTCTTTAGGGCAGGGTGCTGTAGATGGAATGATCTTGATATGATATTCATGGCTATGCATTTGCAGCAGCTTTCATGCACAAGCACAGCTACAATTTGCACATATTGAAATCACATCCAAATTGATATGGTTGACTGTTTTATTGTTTCTGTTAGGTCTTCCACTGTTTTGGTCAGTATTTTTGTCTCCATTTTGAAGCCTTCCAGCTTGGTATGGCTCCTGCTTACATGGCATTCCTCCGTTTCATGGGTGATGAAAGAGAGGCCCGGAACTACAGCTACAGCCTGGAGGTAGGAGGAAATGGACGTAAACTAACTTATGAGGGCAGTCCACGAAGCATTAGAGATAGCCATAAGAAAGTAAGAGACAGTCATGATGGCCTCATTGTCTATCGTAACATGGCGCTTTTCTTCTCAGGTGGGGATAGGAAAGAGTTGAAGCTACGAGTAACAGGAAGGATATGGAAAGAACAGCAAAACCCTGAAGGTGGAGTGTGCATACCCAACCTATGTAGCTAGCTAGGTTGCTTGCATCTTCTCCCCATCTCTGAGTTAAATAGGGGGTAATGTTATTGGTAGCTGTTGATAATTTTGGAAAGTATTTACGCCTGGTGAATTGTGATGGAGGTTTCAACTTACCAAATAAGAAGTTCCTCCCCTTTTCTGGAGTTCTAACTAAAATACCTGTCAAATCTTTGGTCCTACGTGTATCATATGCTAAATTCCTCGAACAGTTTTTCTCATATAAGTGTTTAAATTTGGCATTGCTTATCGGATTATTTTGGTTTGAACTTTTCAACATACTTCGGAAAATGTTTCCCATAGACAATACTTCCCTTCTCATTCTTACTAACCATTTAGAAATCATATGCTATTCTCTGCCTTCAACATTATCATCCGTAATAATAGTTTACACATTTTGGTTGTTCTACATTATTTTGTGAATCATAGTCTAAGGTAGGAGTTAGGTAGCATGCTTTTAAGAGGGGAGGGTCTTCATTGTGTTTTTTTTTTTTTTTTTTTGTACAAAAAGTTTAAGGAAAAAGAAAGTTATTTCATTCTAAGGTAAGGTATATTGTAAATCTAAACGAAAACTTATAAGTTACAATAGTACTTACATATTATCTATCATCAAAAAATCATTAGCAATAATCGAATCAAAAACCTTTAAGTTAACATAATTCAATCTTACTTATTGATCAAACAAGAAGATTTTTATTTTAAATGAGTTTTGTTTTGCATCTCACACCCCAATAATATGATATTGACTCCCTTACATAAGTTGAAAAGAGCAATTCATTAGCATCAAGATGAGGGACATTGGAAGAATCGGATTTTGATGTCACTTTATTGCATTTATTGTTTCACAAATTATAATTAAGAGTAGGGAAAATTAAGGACTATTTATGCTAGATTAATCTTATGTTACCAAGTTCACTTAGCAACACAAAGTATCTCATACATAATCACCATTAATTATTAATCACTTTATGAATAATACTATTTATTTGATAACTTTGTATCACTTTTTGTTTCAAATAATCACTAAAAAAAACTACTAATATTGATTAGACCATTATCAAATTATTTATTTTATTAATAAATATAAAACAAAGCATTTCTAAAACTTTGAACCTCAATATATGGAAAATAAAACCCAAGAATAATAACACAAAAACAAAAAACGACGCCGTCGACGATGTTATCGTCTAGGGGTTTAAGCCACCGGCAATTACTGCAATCCCAAGTAAAGTCAGGTCCTTGAGCTATGCTGCTCTCAACAATTCTTTCTCTGTAGCTTCTCTACCTTCACCATCCATGGAGTTTCTCAATGTTTCAACTCCAAACAACTTTCCAATTCCATCTGGGATTCCAACTTTCTGCCACCTCAAAACTCTGAACCAAAAATTCCCATCCAAACACCACAAACCCAGCTCCAGATTTCACAGAAATGCATTTTCCGTCTATTTATCCAGTTCTAGCACCCCAAAGTTTCAAACTTGGGCCCATTTTGGCCGACCCACCGGTCGCCGTAACTCGCTGAGGAAGAAGCTCCTTGATGATCAGCAGGTACGTCCCAATCAGATTCTTACCGACCCATCTTCTAGTTTCAATGATTTTGGCGTGGAAGAGAGTGATGCCGGTGTTCAGGGGGTTTCTGTTGACAATGTCAATGTAGTTGAAAACGTTAAAGTGGAACAAACAAAATCCAAACTTTTGGGTGAATCTGTTTTGTTGAATAAATTGGAGAATTGGGTTGACCAGTGCAAGAAAGATATTGAGTATTGGGGCATAGGGTCTGGTCCTATATTTACTGTTTATCATGATTCTTTAGGTGGTGTCAAACGGGTCTCAGTTGATGAAGAAGAAATATTAAGAAGAAGCCGGGTTCAGCAAGAAGTAATTGAGGACTTTCCTCAAGTGAATTACAAAATTTTGTTTGCCAAGAGCTTAGCTAGGGAGATGGAGAATGGTAATAATGTGATTGCAAGGGATAGTTCTGTAGCTAAGTTTGTGGTTCAAGGTGAGGAGGCTGGTTTTGTTAAGGCTATTCGTGGTTTTATCATTCAACCTGGATTGCTCCCAAAGCTTTCAGGAGTTGGCAGCAAAGTGTTATGTGTCTGTGTTCTCCTGTGGGCAGTGAAGAAATTATTTACTTTTGGAGATAAGGAGGTCCAATACTCAGAAATAGAGAAAGAAATGATGAGGAGAAAGATAAAGTCAAGAAAGGAGAAAGAGATGTTGGTCAAGGGCACTGTTGAAGTTATTCCAGAACCTTCAGAGCCACTACACATAAAAAAGCCCAAGTTAGATAAGGAACAACTTAAGAACAATATTCTAAAAGCTAAGGCTTCTGCTGATAAACTTTTAGTACAGGATTCATCGGCTAAAGTGACAACCAGAACTATGGATATAGACTATAA
Organism: Styphnolobium japonicum; assembly: GCA_023212625.1. Lineage (NCBI taxonomy): Eukaryota > Viridiplantae > Streptophyta > Magnoliopsida > Fabales > Fabaceae > Styphnolobium > Styphnolobium japonicum. The sequence goes on along the minus strand of JALBWW010000007.1, from coordinate 1,329,261 downwards.
AGTTCAAGAAATAAGAGAAATGGCTAGACAGGCACGGAAAATTGAAGCAAGAGATCATTCTCTAGTTAGTAAGGATATAGAAATGGATGACCCTGTGATTGAGGAATCATCTAATGAGATGGAAGTCATAAAAAAGAATAGCAAACAGGATAGAAGTTCAAGTAATCATCAAAATGATGTTGTACAGCAAAGAACGAATATTAATGCAACTTTGCAAACAACGGATGTTGATGTTACAGAGAATGTTGATAATTCATTTCTGCATGAGGTAGTTCCTGGGTATGAATGCAATGTGCATGCTTCAAATGTCATAGTTTCAGATGATGGGGAAATCAATAAACAGGAAATAGAATTTACTGAAAATACTGTACACCTGAATGATAAGGAAGACAGCCAGCCCTCAGATACTCCCTCTAATGACTCATCTATGACAAATGAAATTTCAGTGAACAATAAACCAAGGATCATACGGTCAGTGAAGGAAGCTAGGGATTATCTTTTGAAGAAACATGACAAAGAAGATCCCGACACAGAATCTAAAATTAACCTCATGAAAGAAAATATTGCTGATTTGAGGTCTTCAAGTGATGTTGATTTTAATGACCAGAAGTGCCAAATGTTGGAGATGAATAAAGTTGTATCCAGAAGTGATCCTTTAAATGGAATATCAGATTCTAAGCCTTCCATAAGTGCTAGTGAAGGTTCTAATCAGAAGGATAAGGAATTTGGTCCAACAAAGGATGATTACTTCAAAGGCTCTGGTGTTGAACCTGGAATAGGGGACCCTAAAAAATCTGAGACCTCTTTAGACCGTGAAGTTAATGGTGTTAGTACAGAGACAAGGCTAGCTGCAGAGACAGAAAATTGGCTGGAGAAAAACTTCCATGAGGTTGAGCCCATAATTAAGAAAATTAGAGCTGGGTTTAGAGATAACTACATGGTTGCAAAAGAGAGAGTTGATCAACCTTTAGATCTAGCCACTGAGAAGGAATCACTGGGATTTGTTGAAGATGGTGGAGAATTCGACTGGATGCAGGACGAGCATCTTAGAGACATTGTCTTTCAAGTCCGCGATAATGAACTGTCCGGACGGGATCCATTTTATTTGATGGATGCTGAAGATAAAGAAGCATTCTTCAGAGGTCTTGAGAAAAAAGTGGAGAAAGAAAATAAAAAACTTTCTCACCTCCATGAATGGCTCCATTCAAATATTGAAAATCTTGATTACGGAGCAGGTAGTTAACTGTTTTTAAATTATATGATATAATCCGATCAACTTTTATTTCCTTAAAATGATGTTATCAGCTCTTTCAGTTGTTTTTTGGCAGTACATGAACATTAAAATATTGTTTGCGTGTTCCTGGATTTCTTCTTAGCTTATTTTGTACGATTACATTCTTAAATTATATTAGCTTGCATTTTATTTGAATAATTTTAATCAGCCTGCTAATAGTTGTCTTTAATTCTTCTAGATGGCATTAGTTTGTATGATCCACCGGAGAAAATCATACCACGCTGGAAAGGGCCCCCCGTGGAGAAAATTTCCGAGTTCCTAAATGAATTCCTAGAACAAAGAAAGACAATGTCCACCAGAAATATGGACCTTGTGAAGAAGGATGAAAATGGATTTGCTGAAAAATCAGCAGATTCATCTTCAAGTGAAAAGGTTGATACTTCTGTAGCCCCCATTAAGAAGCTGAAAAATCCGAAGACTATTATTGAAGGAAGTGATGGTTCTGTTAAAGCAGGCAAAAAATCAGGGAAGGAATATTGGCAGCACACAAAAAAATGGTCCCATGGGTTTTTGGAATCTTACAATGCAGAGACAGATCCAGAAGTCAAGTCCACAATGAAAGATATTGGGAAGGATTTGGATCGCTGGATCACTGAAAAAGAAATAGAGGAAGCAGCTGATCTGATTACCAAAATACCTGATAGGAATCGGAGTATCATGGAAAAGAAACTCAACAAGCTTAAAAGGGAGATGGAATTGTTTGGACCACAAGCAGTGGTTAGCAAATATCGTGAATATGCAGACAAGAAAGAAGAAGATTATCTATGGTGGTTAGATCTTTCACATGTACTGGTATGTGACTATTTATAGATTTTCTTAGTTTATACTTGTCCACTAGCAAACATCAAATTAAGGATGAAATACCAATATTATGTCCTTGAATGAGAGTTCTTCTGGATCAAAGCACTTATCCTCTCTGTACTGTTCAGATTATCCTCTTCCATTTGTTTTTATTCCTTTTTTTTTTAATCCAGTTTTGAATTTTGATACTGAATTAATTTGTTTATTTTCTGTCAGTGCATTGAATTGTACACAATTGATGATGGAGAACAGAGAGTAGGATTTTATTCATTGGAGATGGCCACGGATCTTGAATTGGAACCTAAGCCATATCATGTGATTGCTTTCCAAGATGCTGGTGACTGCAAAAATCTTTGTTACATAATTCAGGCTCATATGGATATGCTTGGAAATGGCCATGCCTTTGTTGTTGCACGGCCTCCTAAGGTATTAAATTGTGTGCTCTAACCAGTGTTAATGTTTCCACAGATCATTTTAGAATTGAATTTGTTGGAAAATTATTGTAAAATTGAACAGAAAAAACTTCAGTTCTGTTTATGCTTTTGGTTGATTGTCCCATGTCACAATGATATTATTGGTGCAACAAACAAGCAACGATACTCTTTGAAATTCTCATTTCTTTGGTCTGCTAGGACATATTATCTGTTTAATGAATTTTTCTTATTCCTCTTTGGGGTAATTTTTTGAATGGTTTCTGAACTTACCTGTCATAGGATGCTTTTCGAGAAGCTAAAGCAAATGGGTTTGGTGTTACGGTCATCAAGAAAGGTGAACTTCAGCTCAATATAGACCAACCACTAGAAGAAGTGGAGGAACAGATTACAGAGATTGGCAGCAAAATATACCATGATATGATCATGAAGGAGCGGTCTGTGGATATAAACTCATTAATGAAGGGTGTATTTGGTTTTAGTGGCCGCTCCACCAAGAGGTAACTATTTGCTGTGTAGTTCCATAATTCAGCAGTGGTATGGGATATAATTTTGGATGGTATCACATTACATAAATGCTCAGATTTGTCCAATTTTCATCATTTTATGTGTATATTGTATTTATTGATTTCTTTTGTCTCAATAAAAGGTTAAAGCGGAAGTTGAAGAAACCCAGAAAGGGATGATGTCTCTCAAACTTTGGACAATGTAACCAGTTGAAGACAGTGCAAGTCCTCCATTCCAGACGTTGAACACGAGGATATATACATACTTAAAGAATGAGATATTATAGATAGGGGAATTGAGGTGTGTGGCCTTGTTGTTGGCTGTATTTTCCTGGACTTGCGAGGAGATGGAGAGCATATATCATCAGTTGTTTGTATGGTTGAAGAAAATGATGCCATGCCTGCATGGGGTATCGTCCTTCAGACTTCTAGTTTTTATACCTTTTTTTTCCTATTCAAATCAGAGTTGTTTGTAAATAGTTGAGAAAGATATAGTTATTATTATTAGCTCTACGTAGGCAATTGCTGTTGATAGCATATTGAAATTTTCTCCACATAGAAAACGTAAGAAGTGGGTTTTTTTATTATTTTTTTTATCAATAGGATTTTGCTTGTTTGCGGTTCAATGGCACTAAAGATAGTTATATTGATATGTAAAAGAGAAGCCAACATTTTAACAAGAACATTTTCGAAATATATATATTACTTGGAAGTTGTCAAAGTAAAAATTGCAGTCGGTTACCAAATATCTGAACAGCTTCGAAGTTGTCATATGACTATGCTTCCTGTTTTCTGTTTGGGTTGCTGAAAGTTGCCTCAATCTGATTGTAGATTCTTTTCAAGGCCACATGATATGCAGTTATGCACTATCTTAAAGATAGATAGGACCAATTTTTTATCCTATTTTTCTCACCTCCTGAAATTTGAATTATGTACAAATAAATATCATTAAGTTAACAAATATCCGGGGTCATCTAAGGTCCTACATGGCTGCGTCTATTGTCTGGACTAGGAAGATATCACACTTTGTAGAGAGGGTATATTTGCGATCACACAAGTTTCGTTGTTGCATACTTGCATCCCATGTGTAGATGGAGGAATTGCATCCCGCCAACCACATGCTCTGACTAGACAATTGGGGAGTGCATAGTGTTATTGCCTTTGATTTTGAAGAATTCGTTGCTCCAAAGTCTCTCATCTCTGCTTGGCTTCTGGAAGGCAAACCCTTCATTGGTTGCGTTGTCACTGCCAGTGCCACCACCTACCTTACAGCAGTAAATAATTTTATGTCTTCTTAATAATCTTCTTAATTATTTAAAGAAGAAAATATTAAATATTTTTTACATTCTAAAGATATCAAATGTTTTTAATTTTTATTTAATACTTTCTATTTTAAGTAATTAAAAAAATGTTAAAAAGATTTATTAAGAGAATATAACATTATTCTACAACAGTATATTATAAGAAATAATGACAGTTGTTCTTGACTTGCACGCGTACTACATAATTTTTGCAAGCAGCATCAATATGAGCACCTCCACAAAAAGTGATTATTTTTAGAAACTCATTTTGTAATAAAAAAAAGTATTAATTATTTTGCATATCTATTAATGTTTTCCTGAAGTTACACAATTTGAAAAATGTTTGTGAAAGTAAATTCTTTGTAGCTGAAAGAAAACAGCACTATTGCATTACAATCTAAAAGCCTAAATTTGCAACGACCACAGGTATGCCAATTGCATTTCCTTGCAGGCAACAATAATTCTAGTAACCCCAGCAGTTTTGAGTAATAACTTCTAAAAATGGTATATGACTTGTTTTAACTACAGACCCTAAGCATGCAATATTGCCTAAATAACCTTTGGGATTTTGAGGCTGCGCTTAACAAGAGTGAGAATGGAGAAGTAAAAAAGTTAAAAAGGATAGAAAATGACTATATATCTAAATTTGTAAACACACACCTAACACCTCTATTTCCCACATGCCTAATTTCACTTCTACCAAGCATAACCTAAAATTTGAAACGAAGACAACACTCATTAGTCATTAAAACATAAGAGTATGAATCCATAACTCAAAACCTAAAGGATTTGTCTACCATCCCTGGAATTCAAAGTTAAGAGGAAAAATAAAAACTTCAAAGAATTTGTGAAATGTTGGAAACTACTAAATCAAGCAAGACCTAGGGAGTTAATTCTATGAAAGAATGGAAATCCAATCATTTGAGCTATAGATATGTACGAGAACACATGTACACAGACATTTATATATCAACTTCTATTGCAGAACTCAACTTCAATTAAGAAAGGGAACTGGCGATCTCATCAAGGCGATGGTCCATGATGTGGGAAACAGCATCCAGCAATGTAGCTTCACTTGTGCCAGGAAGAACAGAATCCAGCGCTGCTTGAACAATCCCCTCAATTACAGAGTCCTTGTTCAAGGATTCTCTGCACATCAGGCTTCCAATGGCAAAGGGGGTCATCCCTCTCTCTACTCCTTTCTTCAGAAGCATGGTTGAGATTTGAAGAGTGCGGGCGCATTCAACTGGCAGATCCCATCCATGGAACTTCAAGAGGGCAATATCTTCTTCAGCGTCCAGTGATTTTATATAGTCAATAGTCTCTGGGGAATATGGTTGGCGAGCTTGAGGCCAATAAAGCCATTCAAAGGTACAATCTTCAAACTGTTGGAAAGGCCAAAAATCTCAAATTATTGGTTCGAACAAGATTGAAGGGAAAAAACCTGCAGAAAATATCACTAAACCGCTTCCACCCATCAAGAAAAAAAGTCAGTAATTTCTTTCACAGCAGGTAATTCCACCAAGAAAATGATGTTTAAAGATAATTACACTTGCCATTTCTCAAAATACCTGCAGTCTCTCCAAAATAACATCTTTAGTTTGAAGAACATGATAGTGAGAAGAGTAGCATTTGCAAAAGCGTGTCTGGTTGTCAAGAAGGTAGTCATGCTAGGAAAAAGAACTACAGGAAGCAGACTCCAGACTCTATTATGTCACATTGTCACCCAAAAAAAAACATTGAAAACATTCTAATAGGAGTCCCAGCCATTACACCTTTTAAGTTATAAATGAAATTTGATTTAATATCATATAGGGTCAGGAACAGCAGAATTCTGCATTCTGAAAAAAAAAAAAATCTAGCACCCATAACCATGCAGGAGAAAACAAAAGCTTACACTTCACATCAAGGGAACAATTACAATTGAAAAAAGAGAATGATAAATAAAGGCAAATTAAAATTTAAAAACACTACCGCATGCATTAAAACAGAACAAATTAACAGTAAATTAAGGTGCTTACACTTGTGGGCAGGCAGTATCCATGATCAATTGGAATCAGAACAGTCTGGTCATTTTCCTCCTCTGTGCTGAGCAAAATATTCCCAGCATGCCTATCTGCATTTGCCAGTCTTATGTCCAACACAGTAATTTTATGCACTTCCTTCACTTGGAAAGCCCCAGGGCCCATATCCTCACAACTTCCATTATTCTCCATGAACATTTGCAAGGAACCAATCTTAGCAGTCAAGTCCCCTGAATGGTTAAATCCTTTATGCAAGCACTTAACCATAACTGTCGGGGGAACCCCAGCAAAGCCCCTCTCATCACCAAATAATGAGCGGCGCCCACTGATTGGATGGTCTAAAATATAAGCTGCAACTTCCCTGAATGCTCCTTGACCAACTCTTGTACCCTTTTTTAAACCTTCACCATCTAATGACAAAGGCAAGCCTCTAGGGTTATTCACAGCCATTGGCTCTTCATCAATAGGCTTAAAAACAGATACATACTTTTGCCCTGTTGAATCAAGCATAAAGTAAGCTCCCCCTGTACCCTCTGCAGATCTGATTGGATAATTTCCATTATCTAGTCCATCATATGTAGAGTTTATCATATTCCAAATCTCTGAAGCTAATTCAATTTTAGGGTTAACAATAACTGGCTCCAAAAGAAGATCTCTGTCACAAGGCTTTCTTGGGACAATCTGTTCGACAGCTTCATACTCCCTTATCGTATCTTCTATACCAACATCACATTTTCTCCTATAATTATTTCCATTAACATCATAATTTTTCGTATCATTCAACTCCGTTGCCACAATGGACAACTCATCTAGTCTTGTGCTAACTTGTGCATCTTTTCTTCTAACAAAAAGATGTATCACTGCATCATTATGTTTGCTGCAGATATCATCAATAAGACTCTGGTCCTCAAGCCGTTCCCCATGACACACAACTTCCTGCTGTTCAGGATCAGCAAACCGTTTCTCCTTTTTCGCAATCTGTTGCTTTACATACCCAACATCCCTGCACCTTTCCACCTGAAAGGTAAATTCCTTCCCACAAGAAGTTTGCACATTGATGATCTGAAGATCCGACAGTCTGATTACCAAATGCAAAACATTTCCTTCTGTTACTCCATAGTCCTTGAGTAGAGAATTGCTCCGTGCTAGTTCTCGGCCACCACAAACCAACTTTTGTTTATTTGTCAATGAGGGAAGCCCCTCACTCCTTTGGATTTTCAGTTTTACTGACTCAATGGTATCACACGCTAGAACACGCATTGGAGTCAACAAACCCGAAAAGGAGAGATATATGAAAATGGACTCATCCAAAGACAAGTGCAATGGGGTATAGAATCCATTTGGAGACAACAATAGCTCCCTTGGAACCGGACTAAGAGTGGTGACACCAGCTGATGACATTTTCACTATTGAATATTGATGCAGAGAATTGAAAACCAATGAAGCTTAAGGCTTTGACTCAACCCGGAACCCTAATTCCTACCAATTTCACAACAAGACAGCCATATATTTGTACAATCAGAGCTACCTGGGTGATGAAACACCTACCCAGATGACCAAATGAGCTCAAAAAGGAAATTTGAACAAAATATACAGAACAAGGAACGATCTTTTGATGGAAAAGATGAAAAAATTCAGACCCAACGCCCTAATTCCTCATCTTTTCCCCTAAAGCATGGAATAAAACCCAGAACCCAGAGATTTCTATTCAGATGCGGATCAAATCACAAAAGGGTCAGAATCAATGGCCATAAACTCAAAAGAGAGAGCAGATTCTTACCCCCACTCCCAGAAGCAGAAGACGCAAAGAGAAAATGGATGCCAGAGATGGCAAGTTTGAAGCTTTGGCACCAATAATAGCAAATAACGTAAGGGGTTTTTGTTATTTGAAGAATTCTGAATACAATAATCAATATTCGGGAAAGAAGGGTTGCTATTGACTCTGACTGAAAGCGATAAACACAAAAAGGGAGAGAAGAATGGATTTGTGGATGAAGATAGACGCGTGTAGCCGCCTGGTCTTGTATACGTAGCGCTACGTATGCAAAGCTTTTGACCAAAGAAAGATCAAATATAAGAATGTTTATACTGTACGGTACACCTATACGTAGCTGCAGCAAGGCTTTTTGTTACGAGAGAAATGGAGAACAGACAATTTGAGACGAGAGAAATAGGAAAAAAATGAAGAAATTTTTTTATTTAGTTAAAAAAAATAGAAAAAAAAAAATAAATAGTGAGTCTCATAAATTTTTTATTTCTTTCTAAAAATGAGAAAAAATAAAATAAAAGTGAAAATTTGATTAATATACTTTTTTTTAATTTTATAAATAAATAAATAAATAAAAATAAATATGTATTTATAACTAAATTTAATTTTTTTTATTTATCTTTTAATTCTTTTAATTTAAATAATTTAAAATATTCTATTTTTTTTCTTTTTTTTTTAATTTATTTATTCCCACTCTATTTCAATTTTAATTCAAACAAAGCCTTAAAGTTTTTGTTTTGGTCATTTTTTGCACTTTTCTTTCGGAAACAAAACAGCAAGATTCTTCGTCCTATGTACGGAGATGCCGTTACGTTACCAAATGCAATGGAGTGCTCTCTCTCCAACCATTGAAATTTAAAAAGACATAATGGCTTTTAACGTTAACAAATGACAGTGACAGTACTTTTACCGACATAACGAGGGATTCGGATCTTCGAATAAGTATTTTAGAAATTACATATTCAAATTTTTTTTTACTTATATTTAGTAAAATTTTAAATATTTATTATAAAATAATCAATAAATAATTAATAAGCCACCACAAATATTCTATATAACAAATCTACTAAAAGTTTTTCACAAGAAAGGGTCATATAAAGAAGGGATTGGACACAAATCCTGCACTGGATAAAATTTGTGGGACCTTGTACAAGGATGTGGAGCCATGTGCAGGGTCTTTGTATATATTTCTTCCTTCACATGATCAAATAATAGAGAGGAGAGGAAGAAAGAAAATGTCAATTCTTTTTTTTCTTCTTGAGGAAGCACATATTTTTGTTTTAAGCATAACATGTTTGATTAGTAGCCAAGCTATCAATCAACTAACATAACAGATGAAACAATCTTATGATAGGATATCACTTTCCTTAAATCAGTATATTTCATTTCTCAAAGTGAGCTGCTGCTTTCTGTATTGCTTTCATTTCTCATTAAATTTGCGTCCCACCAATGCATCCTCAGTTGATGACAAACACAGCATCGGCAATTAACTTGGAATAGCCTTCCATAATATTTGATGGTCATATAGACTTCTCATACTTAAAACATATTACTTTCAAGCTATGTTAACATAGGATTACACATTTGAGGTTAACAAAAGCAAATTCATAAGGCTTAAAAATTCTCCATTTGAGGATTCAATGGACTAGCTTCCGCAGCCAAAAGTGTCACAAATTTCTCATGCTGTGTATGTTTCTTTCTGAAAATAGCAAATTGCAGGGCTTTTTAGTTGTCCTAAGGGAAGGGCCACCCTTTCATATCTCAGCCACCATAGCTAAGAGTTGCAGAAACAAGAACGACCAGACTTCCCGCAGTGGATGCTTCTTTGTAATGGATGACAGAGTTTCTGGTAAAGATTATATACATTGAAGCTACACGTGTGATTCTTCTCTTTCTGCATTCAGCACAAAACTGGGAAATGCTAGAGTTATGTCCCTGAAATTAACATCAAGTGATTTAGAAACAACCATGTTACTTGGAATAACACAGTGATGATAAAAAATGGAAGCATGTGCTTGTATTCAATGTTGTTTATTATACAAAAGCCATCAGTTAATCCATCAAAGGAGATAAACCAAGCAAACAGAATTCAGATCCAGGTGAGCCCTATATAGACTGACAAATATTACAAGAAAGAAATTATACAAAGGAGCTATTGCGAATGGCATAACAAAAGTTACAGATGAAAATTTAATACTAAACAAACATATCCTTGAGCTTGTCAAATACTGTACGTATTCTTGGATCCATCTACCTAAATGAACCTTCAGAAGCAATCAAGGTATTTGGTCATGTAATGCCTGAGGAATGTTTATCCCAGCAAAGAAAAGGATAAAAAAGTTTCCATCATATTGACACGACCAATGCTAAAGAAAATATAATGATGAACTCCAGTAAGAAACAAGTAATTTTCTTATGAAATTTGCATGTTCTCTCTAACATCAATATCCACAATATTAATATTAGATTTTCATTTGTAATATCAAGAAGCATTATCAGCTATCTGTGAATAATAGAAAAGTTCCAGTTAAATTCAAAAGTTATCTGAATCATAGATATGCTAATTATGCCAAATGCGCATAAACACAAAGCAGGAAAAATCATTTAACTGAATGCAATTCGGAGCCATATCAAGAACTTCATTAGGCAAGTAATGGATGTCTCATGTCATCCAATTGAAAACATACATTAGATAAGGTAGAGTCATGTTCTTCAGTAATGATGGATTCTTTCCCACATATTCTTTCCATTCTTCTAGATCGATTCTCCCATCGCCTTTGGAGTCTGCTTCCACCAATGTCTGTGAACACCCCCCAGAAAATATGAGTTCCTTATATAGAAGAATTTTAGACTGGTGATTTGAGAGTCTGATAAGAAAACAAACCTTGTCCACAATTGTTTCAACCACGTCATCAGAGAGAACCAGATCAGATTCATTCAAAATCGCCTGCACCATCTCATTCAACTGTAAATTTTCATAAGAATAAGTTTCCAGTTAAATGAAGACAAGCAGTTACTTTGATCTTTTTTAAACAAAAATCTAAAATAAATCTTTTCAATAAACTTCTCCTCTGAGTTACTGCTGCGCTTGACAAATTCTGTCCTGGGAAAGAAAAAGAACCCAAATTCATTTTAAGAATACTTTAAATCAGAGATAGTGGTTATATAAGTAGATTAATGAATTAGATTATACAAAGAACTTTTGGGTAATTATACAGGTAATTTACTCACTTGTGAATTATTCTAGGGCTCCTATTTGTCCAAATTACAAATTGAAATTTAAAAAACAAGAAAGCTCAACGATCCAGCTAACTTCCTCCTCATAGTTATATAAATGATCCTTGCTATTTGCTGGTCCCCTACCCAGCTCCACGTGGTTTGAATTAAATATAGGTTCTGCCCTTATCTAACCCCATGATTGCTACCAAGGGAGGTGTGAGTAATGAACAAAGCAAATACTTCATTGGATTTACCAGGTAGAAATATCACTCAGCTTTTGGGGCATTTACGAAGGACCAACCCTTGACAATAACTAACAAACTAGAGGTTGACGCAGATGCTGGTGTAGTCATTTTACTTCTACATGATGATAGATAGTACAGACACACAGATATTCAGCCAACGAAACCAACATAATATTGACCATTGCATGTTGTTACAGACATTCAACCCATGCTATAGACCATTGCGAAGGCAAGTGTGCAGAGAACTTGGCTTATCCAAATGGTCAGATTGCGACTTGTAATCATGTTCCTAGTTCAATATCCAGTATGTTTATTAGAATTATAATAAGGACATAATTTTGATCCACTATTAGTGTAAAACTTCTTTACACTATCGTCAATCATGTATTACCAAATCATTAAAAGAGTTTAACTATCACAACAACTATATATGAAGTCAAACTTGTTTAATAATGTGTCAATACATCATTGGATGATAGCTTAAAAAAATTTACACCGACAGAATCAAATTTAAACTCTTATAAAAATGCTTTCTCATGTTTATCGTTACTTACTGATACCATGCAAGCTTATTTGCTTTTAGCCAGTTCATCAAAAACAGTTGTCATTAGAATTATAAAGATTCCCTAGGCAAGAGCTACATCAATATGCAGCAAGCAGTAAATTAAAAACCGTGGGAGTATTTACCTCTTCACGCTCAATGTAACCAGTGTGCCTCAAGTCATACAGTTTAAATGCATCTGCCAAAAATAATTTTACACATTGAGTAATCATTTACTTATCAATATCATCCTAACATTAAATATGCGAATGAATGATGTATTCTGTCGTTAGTATACATATATACTTTATAAACAAATTGGAATGGTCAACATTGCTTTGCTTCTGTACCACAACTTATATTTCTTACATTTTATTTTGACTGCTTCAGGAGTTTTAGGGTGAAAAACACTCAAGGATCGAACAAATTCCCCAAACTCAATGTGGCCATTGTGATTGACATCAAAAAGATCAAATATCTGCATGGAGTCAGAATTTCATGAGAAAGATAGGAATTCATGACTGTGATCAGCTGGGTTAGCTTTAAAGCAACACAACTTCACATCTATAGGATACACCATTCACTCAATAAAAGTGAACTGCCTGTTTCAACCAGAAAATATAAACTTCAGATGAAATTATGTTTTTGGGCATCAAGTCGTTATCTAGCTTGAATGGCATTTGGCGTAGATTTTTTGGTTGTATCATGTATGGCAGGGATATATGTGTATACAGTCAATGCAATGCACATACATATTACAAGAACAAAACACTACAAAACTCCATGTAATATTTGTTAGATAACTAACAATAACTAAAACTCCTCCTTGCATGATACAAGGAGAATTACTAGTAAAGGCTTGCTAATTTAGTAATGTAACCTTATTAATTATGATATTTTGAAATTTATTTTGGCCAACTAATACTGTCAAATCAGTGATGACGGAAATAGGATAGTTGCACATTAACTTCAATAAATACTAAAAATGTTATCCAAGAACATATTTAAATCATCTGATAAGAACAACACAATTAGATTCACATACCCTGTCCACAAAGAGATTTCGCTTATTGCTGTTTCTGAAAAGAGCAAAGTGAAGCTCTTCCTGTATCCATATAATAGAAAAACCTATTATTATAAACTGTGATATGAAATAAAATAATTTCTATCTGCAAGAAATGCATGTAAGAAGTACAAAAATATTGACACTGTGCTATCCAATGAGAGATTACAAATTAAAAGAACTATGATGTTGAAATTCCACAATTACCTTTTGAATAAATCCATCTTTCACAATAGAAGTGCTTAATTTTTTGTACAACTCATCCAAGGTTTCCACCTCACTTATAGTAACTGCCAGACATAAGAAAAGAGTTTCAAATCAGTAGACTTTATTCATATACAATTGGTTATGGAACAATGAACTGTTTTCATATATATGAAAACACAATATCACTATAGCAGTGGAAAGGAAACTACCTAATTTAAGAGGGAATCCACATTTTTATTAAGGAATCACCACTAAGATATTAGGTATATAAGAAAGCTTTTTGACTAAAAAAATTAAAGTATTTCTCACGTCTTTCTCCCTGAAATTAACTTAATCATAATTTTAAAGATTATCAGATTACCACATTGCACAAAACAAATTAAATTTCCACACTCAAAGTCCTTGAATTTAAAATATCAAATTTGCACCAAAGAATCATGTTACCTCATGGAAGAAGCAATGTTTAAGATATTAGAGAAGGAAGGTTTCCTTACTCACATGATGTCTCAGAAGCAAGGATAGAAAAATCCTCATAGCCAGGTCTAAGCATATTTTCTGCTACTTTTGAGGGTATAAGCTTATTTTTTGCTACTTTTGAGGGTATAAGCTTATTTTTTGCTACTTTTGAGGGTATAAGCTTGTTTTCTGCTACGTTTGAGGGTATGCAACCCATTGTATCCAAAAGCCTATTCCAGCTTAAAAATTTGCTGACAGATAGATCTTGAAGTGAAGTTCTTCAACCTGCCATCACCCACCATGGCAATGAAAACTTTAACCTTATATCACAATACTGATTACTATGATTGCGACAATATATAACCCATTATTATTAATCACTATGAACTTGTAAACATGGGAAGGATAAGTCATCTCAAATACATAGGGATCAAGGACTCAAGAATGATAATGATAATTTGAGCTGTGCAGGAATATAAGCTTTTAAGGTTGAAAAGAATCAGAAAATGGACCTTTCTCGCTTCGGTAAACCAAGAAACTGAACAAGTAAAATGCAGAAAACCCGGGAAAATAAAAGAATAAAAGGGCAATCTTGAATCAAAGAAATGGATAGAACTTGTACCTCCTTAAATACATGAAAAAAACAACTTTACAACTGTGGTCTCCCTCACGATTTCATGTTGGATAAAAGTTTATGACTTCAACTATTGCGCTTCCTAGTTTTCTGGTACTCCTTGTTGACTTTTTGTGCAGTCTTGCATGTGAGACTCCTCTATCTACCCACAAAGGATGAACAGAAGAAAAAACATGTTATTTTATGCATCCTGCAGTACGGGGTGGACCAGTGGTAAATGGACGGTTTAGATCGTTAGAGATCATTACCAGATTTTCGGCTAAGGAATGTAAGCACGTGTACGTATGTCCTTCGTTGGATGCATTTAAAATTTTAAATTAAGGTTTCACTTTAAGAATTTAACATGCTTATGTCATTACATATCTGACAACAGATGGTGAGATGTGTTCAATTTGTACACCAACACTGCCAAAACATTTTCTTGGCTTTTTTTTTTTTAAGATTGACTACTTTTTTGTTTGACTTGGATTTAACCTTAATTATAATAAACTTTTAATAAGATTTAAACTCTTATATAAAATTTGTCCACATAAAATTTTAATATTGTCAAAACATTTTGATTTTCTTTTATCAAGTTATTTAAAGGTACACATGGTCTTACTAACATGTAGTCAGGTGTTCGAATCCTAACTCCTGTATATAGAAAAGCATCTGTCGAAAAAAGTCAGTCTCTTAAATGAATTTCAATACCTCGAGAAATTAATTCTCGCAATCGCGCGCAGGAATACCCTAGAAAACTAAAAAAAGAAAAAGAAAAAGTATCTATGGTCTGCCATTATCTCCACACACTTTACATAGCATACAGAAGAATTATAAAAAATAAAAAATATAAACATAGAAAAACTTTTGTTTTGCTGAAATAAAAATCAGCTCTTTCTGTTCCCTTTGAGATCAAGGATCAAAGGTCAATATCAAAACGATTCTCTAAATCACTCTAATCATATCTTAATTGAAAATTGTATATATTAATTCGTCCATTGAATAGATTTCGTATCACTCTAGTTAAATAAGATATTTGTGTTTGGATTAAATTTTTTATACTTTATTTTACAAACTTGATTTTAGTTAAAAATGAGGTTGAGTAAAGTAATTCATATTTAAAAATTATTATCTAAAAATTAATTTTGTTAAAATAAATGTTGTTTGAATAATATTGATAAAAATTATTTGATGTATAATTACCAATGTTGTTAAAACTGAATTAAATAGTGAACCGAAAAAGTTTCTAGTTCAGGTTCAACCGATTTAACCGTTTGATCGAATCGGATAATGTCATAATTACATATTAAATAAATAAATATATATATACATACATGACTCATAACACACATTACTAATAATAAAATGCATAATAAAATTTTGAGATCTCAATTATTAAGTCTCGTATTACTCTCAGTTAAGTAATTAAGTGATTGAGAAATTAAAAAAATTAAAAAAAAAATTACTAGTTCACATCAAACCTAGTCAGTTCATTAGTTTTGATCGATTTTGATCAGCTCAACCTAGTCCAATCATAAATTCAATTCTAACATTAAACTATAACCAAATGAGAAATCAATTCACAGTTCGACCGTCCGATCCGAACAACATTGATAATTATCAAAAAATATATGAATTATTTTAAATTATATTGTTAATAAATTGATGTTAACAAAATTGATTATAAATAAATTGATGATGAAAAAAATTCTTTTAAAAATTAAATTTGTTTGAATATTATAAAATAAAATTACTTTAAATATAACTATAATAATATTTTAAAAAAATTATTATGGTATATTTATTTAAATATTATTAAAATAATAATATAATATCAAATCACAAAAATATTTCTATCAATATTTTAAAAGTAAAAAAATAATACTTAATGCGTACGGGCCAAGTATGATTTTAGTATGAAAATTGTCAAACATATTAGTAATACGTACGGGGCAAGTTTTGTCCTTATCATACATAATAGTGCTAACCCTATAGAGGAATGGAGGATTAAGTTAAATTCGTCAGTTACAACTTTCTGTATTCTGGTAAAATATGGGCTTAACTTAAAGCTTAAAAAGAGGGGATGGATCAAGCAGTGAAACACCGCCCCCTGTTTTAGCAATTCTAACATTACAAATTCAATTACTAGGAGATACTTTTTCTTTTTTTTCTTTTTTTTCTTAGGGTATTTCACGCATGCAATTGTAGGAATTAATCTCTCGAGGTACTAAGATCCATTTAAAAAGTTAATCTCTCCCAACAAATGTTTTATAATATGTCAGAAATTCAACCCCTAACCACATGTTTAAAGAACTTAAATATCTACCACTTGTGCCACACCACGTTGGTATTACTAACAATTACTTAGATACATTTTTGTTGCTTCTCCTTTCGTTTATTTTATGAAATAAACTTTAAACAGCAAGCAGGTATATGCACACACAAACAAGCACACAACGAAGGAAATTCAGCATATTACTTTGTCAACAAAAAAAATACGCAACTAGTATAATCAAACCCCATCCAGTTTTATGCAGTAAAGGGGGGGGGTGTTGACCCTCAAATCTGAATTGAATCAATTACGTCTTACATTTTTTTAACCCGGTCACTATTTTAAAAAATAGAGTATCAAAAGGGCCAAAAATAAGTTTACATTCAAGGAAGAGGAAAGGGTGTATTTCAGGTAAGGTCTAAGAGATTTGAAGTGCCACTTGTTCTATATGGCAATCTAATGATCAACCTTCCTATGTAAGGCACTGAAAAAAATCTCATTTACATTCTACTCATGCCGATGTATTTGTTCTTGATACCCTGATTAAGCAGGTCATGTAATATATACCAGAAGGCTGCATCAGTATAAATAGTATGTTATCAATACAGGTTGACCAAAACTGGCAATAGAATCACCTAAGCCCCCACAACGAAAGCTTGACAACAGAAACAGGCTACGATAAAACCAAGCAAAGCACCAGCAAGAACTTGAGATGGAGTGTGACCTAGAAGTTCCTTGAGCTTCCTTTCACTAATTGGATGCCCGTGGAACAGGTCTGCCACAATCATATTAAGCACCTGATTTTAGCCACACAAAAATTCTTTGGTAAAAAAATTTCTTATGAAGGAAAAAGTAAGTGTTTCAAATTACCACACAGAAGACAGGACAAATTTCATAAACCCAACCCTAGTTAGGAAAAGGAACAATAGCAATAAAAGACATTGGAGTATGTTGGTTCAAGAGTGCAAGAGATAGTTTCTATATCTTAGACATTTTAGGCAAACCTGAACAAGGTACGCTCAAAATCCAAAACTTGTTTGTCATAGAACAAATATCGAATGCAAAATGATGAAAGATGCATATAAGATGATTTACAAACTAACAAAAGCTCAATATTTTCACACCCAACTGATAATCTAGGAGAATGAGTGGAGATTTGTACACAAAATATCAACATGCAACCATAATTGTTTATTAATTCAAAGAATAAAGGTAAATTCTGAGTCTTTTTTTATTCGGATTCCAATGGCATCTATAAACATGTTAAACATATAATTTCTGGTGGTTTTCAAGTACATATGATACCTTCTCCCTCACCACTAAACTGTCAAACCAGTGTAGCACACTTCAAAGTTAGAATAAGTAAATTACTAGAGCAACCTAACAATGGAGAAACACACCTATTCTTGGTGGCATAACAAAACCAAGCTAGTGTATAAACCCTTATATTAACCAAGTCTGAGATGAGGGCTTACAACATCTCATAAACCTTATATTAACAGCCACCACAAAACCAAATATTTGCAGACCAATACGTGGTTTCTTTCAGCACTCAAACTAGAATGAAGTTACAGGTGCAGTAATCAACAGAAAAGGATAATGTCTCAAAGGTGAGCATTATGTACATTTGCATCCACTTAAGCTGATACGCTAAGTCATATCACTGATATCAGCCAAAAAATAATGGATAAATTATCAAATATTAACTACAGTGCTCACCATTACAGGTATAAGATTGTATCAATATTCACTGTACTCCCAATAACAGTTGCATAACTATTGGACATTAAACAATCATCTAAACTTCATTAACAGCTTTATATATATATATATATATATATATATATATATATATTCTCTAGATCATCTACTATTCTACTGTCCTCAAATAGTTTCCATTCCAAAAGGATTTTATAAGAACAAAACCAACTAGCATAAGCCCACACTATTGAGCTACTAACACAGAATACCCTCAGCACAGAAGGGAGTAAAAATCTGAATGGATCAAGGAGACAGATATTATATCATCATATCATTGAAAAATATAAAACCAGCAAACAAAAGGAAGCTTTGAAACATGAAGTCTCTGGATTATTGTATATGAATGCTTAACTTACATTTATTTACAAACAAGGACAAATTACTATCAAGCCCTTCAATCATTCCATTTATCTTACAAGGCATATAACCCCATAGTATAAACTGGGACACTAAATTGCAGTACTATATAGTATCATTGTGCATTTTTTTGACTTATTCTTAATATTTCAAGAGGTGAGAGATGTTCCTAATGTCCAAAAATATTTTCCTAGGAAATCAGTAGCCATTTTAAGATTAAAAAAAACTCTTGTAGTTAAGAGATATAAGTTTTTGACTTTTGATTTGATTGAAAATCAGAGATTTAAACCCAATTCAGCCAACCCATCCCACAATCCCCGTTGAATGAATATCACATGACTGAGCATGTGCCTACCAGTGACAACTATATATTATGGTTATAATGAAAACCTTCACTGGCTTAAAACTTTCTAGCTACCAAAGCTAGCTTCATACACTCTATATAAACTGTCCTCCAAAACAACATGCAGTATGCCATGGAACCATTGCAATGAATAAGTACGGCACAAGTAGGACATCCAACTTAACAGGTTCCCATGTGTTTTTACCACATATTTCTTAGAAAAAAAACCTCCACCAAGAAAAATAATTGTCTTCAGTTCACTTCAGAATATGAATCATTATTGGTTTTCCTTAAACAACACAAAAACGTCAATAATCAAAAGGATAAGTGGCAACAGAGACAACAATTACAGATAAACAGAAAATAACTAGTTCTTACCTCAGCTTGCATCCCAGCATGTCGCCTAACACCAATTGCATCATACATGACAATCAGACTAAACCCCAAGCACACTGGAAAAAGCGAATCCGCGACGCCATGGCAAAGCGCCACCGAAGTCGTCAGAGCAGTGCAAAGGGCAGAGTGCTACGACGGCATCCCTCCAGACGCAAACAACAGCCTCAAATCCCATTTCCTCTCCACGAAGAAATTCAACAACATCTTCATCGATTGTGCTATAATCCACGCAAACAACCCCGAAACAAACGTGGGGTTCGCGCCCAACGTGCCCACAAAGGGACTAATCCGAATCTTGGCGTTCGCAGTGACGCTCAACAAAGCCACTCCCAGCCCTCCGTTCTGCAAGTAACTTCCATTCCACTCGTCCACGTCATTGTCTGCATCGCTGTAAGCTCTGAAACTTGGAACCCATTTCTGGGTTTGTGAAGTAGCTACCTTTTTTATGGTTTGCAGAAGTGGGAATGAAACCCAGATGGGGTTTGTTTGGGGATTGTGATTGGTATTGTTACGAGTTGAGTGTTGGGGTTTTGAAGGAGTTGTATAAGAACAAGTTATTGAAAAGGGTCGGAGTGTGTTGAAGTGAGTGAGTTGAAAGAAGGATATGTTAGAAGTAGAAGAAGGAAAAAGAGGGTTGATTGGGGAGATGTAGTTGATGGGGTTGCAACTGAATGATCTGAACTTTGGTGTTATAGAAACAAGAGAGTCCATGGGATTGGATTGGGACTTGGGAGGGGCTTCTGTTTCTGTTTGTCACTGTCAGCATTTCAAAAGAGGCAGAAACAGAGGGAATGACAAGAACCATCGAGAGAGTGCGAACAACTACTTGACTATTTATATATGTGGGATCATAGGAATGCAGGGAAGACAAAAAAACCAACCACACTTTGTTTCATTTTGACAAATATGCCATTTAAGCCGCATTTTGAGCAAAGAATATGCTAGAGCTTGCCCTTAGGACCTTTCATTATAATAATATATCTCACTTTTTTTTTTTAATCTTTCCTTTTTCAATATAATATAATTTATTGATCTTTTTATACATATTGTATGAGATATGTATATAATTTAAATTATTCAAAAAATAATTTAAATTATTGAGAAATTTATGTAATATTAGGAGTTCGAATTCGCAAGAAAATACTTATAAATAAAGATAATTTTAATATTCTGAATGAAATTAATTTCATGCTCAAAAAATATAAAGATACAAAAAATAATTTAAAGTATTTTAAAAGTATGTTGAGAATATATACATATAAATAATATGTGTGTATCATAAACTATTGTATTTATCTTTAAATTTATGTAAAATGACATAAATAATTTTTTATATAAATTTACATAGGATTTAATAATTATACATATTATTTATATTTTTTAATCCTATAAAGATCATCTTTCAAAAGTATTCTTTTCATTTTGATTTGACCCAGTAGTTGCAGGTTTTGGTTTAAAAAGCTAGAAGTAAAGGTGGAGTGTCATAAAATAAAAAATAAAATTTTATTTTAATCTCTTATATTTGATTTAATTATTAATTTTATTTTTGATATTTTAATTTTTTTTAATTTAGTTTTTGACAAATATAGACTCATTTTAATTTAGTCCATTCATCTGTGTCTTTATTATTTACTGAACGAAAATAATAATGTGTCACCGTTAAAGATAATGTGGCATCCTTATTTTGTTAGCGGTAACACATCTTTATTTTCATTCAGTGAATAACAAAACATACAGACGAAATGATCAAATTGAAGTAAATTTATAAATATCAGGGATTAAATTAAAAAAATTAAAATATCAAAAATAAAATTAATAATTAAATCAAATATAAAATATTAGAATAAAATTTTATTTAAAATAAACCAATTTAAACAAAAGTAGGTATGTGTTAGTCTTCCTCACGGTCCTTTCGCAAAAGAAATGTAATGCGAATCATTAAAGACCTGGAGCCTGGACCTTGGGTTTTGGTCCATTCTTCTAGTTTGTTTTAGATATATACATGATCTTCCCCAAGGACTTGAAGCGAATCCCATGCTTAAAAATGCTGGCCCAAAGGCCTGAAGATTTATATAGAGAAAAATGAAAAAGATATGAATTTAATAAACAGTAATAATGTAATAATAATTCATATCTTAAAAAATGTACATGACGCTATCTGTAATTGATTATTTAACTGGAGCAATAATAGTGTATGTAACCGTCAAAACTTTAAATGTAAGTTCTTTTTGTATGCCACTGAACTATAAAGAATTGTAATATGAAGATAGCATTTCAGCACCATTCTAAAATCAATCAAATTTAAAAATATGCAACTGAGGGTAAGAAAAATATTTTTAAAAAAAATTCAAGATTTTGTGTAATTCTGAATAATTTTGTTGTGATTTAGTTGTTTAGGTCAAGAAGATAAGGATAAACAATAAATAATTTTAGGTCAAGAAATTAAATGAATAAGGATAAAAGAAAATAAAATAACGCAAGGGCAATATTGTCAATAGACATATAACTGACGAAGTGACGAATTTTTCAAACTAACATTCGGAAAGTTTCAACAGCTTCTTGTAGTTGTTCTTCTTCATTTCCCGGTTCCATAATCTTTCTCTGTCACCGAGTTGACTCGCTCTTCTCCTCGTTCAACACCCTGAGCCAACTCACCTGCTCGACTCGCCCTCTCTCTCTGTGAGACTCAGCAATGGAGAACTTGATACAATTGGTGAACAAAATACAGAGGGCGTGCACCGCCCTCGGCGATCACGGCGAGGAGAGCGCCTTGCCCACTCTCTGGGACGCTCTTCCCTCTATCGCCGTCGTCGGAGGACAGGTTTTTCCATTTCCCCTTCTTCCCCTTTCACTTTTTTTTCTCTCATTTTTTCCTTTTAACAAACTTTTATTCATTGATCCAAAAACTTTACGATCTAGTTTTGTTCCTTGAGATGCTACGTATCTCATTTATAGTTTCTTTTTTATTATTTTATTTTATTTTATTTTACGTTAGCATTCCTCCAACGTAATATTTTGATTTTACTGTTTCCAATTTAGAAATTGAGATTCTGGCATTTTCTTCATTAAATATTAAATTTGTTATTTTGCAGAGCTCTGGAAAATCTTCAGTGCTGGAGAGTATTGTTGGAAAAGACTTTTTACCTCGTGGATCTGGTAATAGTATATGTACTTAGTGATGTACGTACACCTTTATGATTGCTGGTAGGTACTGCATTAAGTGAACAATTTTTATTTTTTATGCAGGGATTGTTACTCGGCGTCCTCTTGTTTTGCAACTTCATAAGATTGATGAAGGGAGAGAATATGCTGAATTTATGCACCTTCCAAGGAAGAAATTTACTGATTTTGGTATTCTGCTACCAAAGATTGCTTTTTCAGTTTTCACCCACTTATGGTTCCGTTTATGTATATCGCATTTAACATCAGTCTGGTAGCAAGTAACTGTATTTGATCTTTTTTTTTTCTATATCAAATGTGGCTTGTGATATGATCACTTGTAGAAGTGTGTTAACTAGATTTTTTTTTTTTTTTGTGTGTGTATTTATAATCTTCATGATTCTGTTTCTTTGGTAGATACTAAGATACTAATTTTGCCTGTTCTGTAGCTGCTGTTAGGCAGGAGATCTCTGATGAGACTGATAGAGAGACAGGTCGTTCCAAGGCAATTTCCTCTGTTCCCATCCATCTGAGTATCTACTCCCCTCATGGTGAGATATAAATGTTAGCAATCAATTTTTTTTTTTTTTTATTCATCAAGGTTGTGAGAACTAAGACCATGCATAGGTCAATTTTTTTGTAAGTTTGAACTAATCAGTTGATAGTTCATTTTCTATTACCATCTTATTGACCATTGTTTCTATATATTTTTATTAATCACTTTTTGCTTGCAGAAAACAAAACATACAGTGACAATGATGTTCTACTCTAGCACTTCATGGATGCATAGCGCATCTATTTTATCTTTGAGTTGTTGGACCCAAAGTACTGAGCAATTTGCTTTTTCCATCAAATGATTTAATTTTCGATGAGTACCAGTACCACTCTTTTTTTAAAACTAGAGTTGAATAGCAAGTCCTATCTTTTACTTCCATAGTCTTTGGCTCTTGTCCCATATTAGTTAATTTCAGATTGACAATATTTTGGATGCAGAAAATGTTTTTTCTCTTGGCTACATACAGCTTTTTTTGTGCTTGTTACTCTGTTTTTTTTTTTTAAGAAAAATTCAATTTATTATTTAAGCATCCGTTTCATGCATTTAATTTGTTGACTTGGCAGTTGTCAATCTGACACTGGTTGATCTTCCGGGACTTACAAAAGTTGCTATAGGTGAGTTTCTAAGATTGACTTTTTGCTTGTCAGTTATAGATAAATTAAATTTCGGAGCACCATTATATTATAAATACACAAAGTAATGGCATAATGTTGCCCGGGGTATTGCAGACGGTCAACCAGAGAGCATTGTGCAAGACATTGAAAATATGGTTCGGGCTTTTATAGAAAAGGTAGTTATTCTTATATGTAATGAATACGTGCATGCATACATTCAGAAAAGATTTTGATGCATATGGGAACATTTGATTGTTGTGAGGTGAGAGAAGTCACATGCAACCAGTATATCAAGATGAAAGGTTTGGATTAAAACATCAGTTTAATGCTCATGAGAGACTATATTTCAATTTAAGCCATTCATCCTGATCCAGTGGCTGCAATGAGCTCCTCTCACTCTAATAATAAATAAATGATTCTTCATAATTTATTAATTTAGATTAAATGTATGAGCACATGTGGTGCAAGCTAAACTTCTTGAGCTTGTCATTGAAAGAAATACTGCAACTTATCACTTATTGCAGCCGAATTGTATCATTTTGGCAATATCTCCTGCAAATCAAGATCTTGCTACCTCAGATGCAATTAAGATTTCCCGTGAAGTAGACCCTAAAGGTAAGAGGCTGAACATAATTTTTGTGATAATGCACTGGTACTGAGGGAATGTGTTATTTGAAGTTAGATGTATTAAGTAATTTCATAAATTAGCTAAAGCTGAAAGTATAGAAGATGTGGAAAATAAAAACGTAGAAAGGCTTAGTTCGTAACTTCTACTGCAAGGCAAAGTATGTTGTAGATTGATTATATCTCTTCTTGTGTTGAGCTTCCTAATTCAATAAATCCTCGTATTTGTACAGAATTTCAGGTACAAAATTCCTTGATATATAGTGGTTTGCATTAAATTCAACTTGGTTGAATACTATGCAGTTATTATTCAGAGATTTATTAAGTAGAAAAGTAAATGCTTGTAAATTTTTTGTCATGGTTTGAAGTGATAACTTATGAGAAGAAGGTGGTTACGGACTTACAGTGATTGATGAATTTTAAGAGATACAGTCATACAGTAGATAAGTTTCTTCAAGTTTCTACAACAGACTTCTTTACTGAGCATCAGAATTTTAATTTTTTGTTCTGACTCTCATGCTTCTTGATTTGTCAATGTTATTATATTACAAGTCTTTGATCTTTATATAAGCAGACAACTCAGAATATTTTTTATGAGCAATTGACTGGATGATTGGATTACTAATGTGGATGAAGATCACTTGTTTCTGAAAATTGTTTTAATCTTTATGACTTAACTCAATTATTAAATTTTCAGGGGAAAGGACATTTGGAGTTTTGACGAAGATTGATCTTATGGACAAGGGTACTGATGCAGTTGAAGTAAGTATTCTCTTCCCCCTATCAATGCAGAAATGGTAGGTTACAGTGCAAGGTTTGCCTCGCGCAAAATTGTTTCCTTCTTGGTGTCCTTTGACCAAGTTTCTGACATGGGAAAAGTTATTTTGTAATTACAGCAAAGTAGTATACTTCAACTAAGGTTATAGTATACAAGTAGGATTACAATTATATGGTTGAAAGTGTCACATGGGTAATCATCATTTTGGTGATTGAAAAAGCATTGTTTTCCTTATGTTGGATATCTACTCAGTGGAAGAGAGGATGGGAATAATATTTTCTTTCACTTATGTAGTGACATTGTTATCTTTTGGCTTATATTTTCCTTTACATTTCTCAACATTAATGATGAAATTTTAAGATCACGCAAACAACCGTTTCCTTATAGTTAAGACTTCCTTATTTTTCTCTAAGCATAAATTAAAAAAATCAAATTTGTCAAGTTCATAAAGTGGCTTCCTCTTATTGTTTCTTATCTCCTGTTCCCATTTCTAGATCCTTGAAGGAAAAGCATATAAGCTAAATTACCCTTGGATTGGTGTTGTTAATCGCTCCCAAGCTGATATCAACAAAAATGTTGATATGATTGCTGCTCGGCGTAGAGAGAACGAGTACTTTGCTAACACCCCAGAATATAGACATCTTGCTAACAGAATGGGCTCTGTGCATCTAGGAAAGGTGCTATCTAAGGTATGATGAATTTGGATCCTATTCTTGATGTAATAACATGAAATTGCATTTACACATTTTTTTTGGAGGTGCAAGTGATTGTTTCCAAAATTGATGAGTTGATTATTATCCTTTTTAAATGTTATGTTGAATATGCGTTTAAATTTTCAGCATTTAGAAACTGTCATCAAGTCTCGCATACCAGGCCTTCAGTCACTTATTAGCAAGACTATTGTTGAATTGGAGTCAGAACTGAGCCGTATTGGGAAACCTATTGCTGCTGATACTGGAGTAAGCCACTTTCTCCAACCCTTGGTTGTCCTTTTTTGGTTGGGTTGTTTCTCCCCCCTATTTGAATTTATCAAGTGCATGAATAATTTGTAAATTAATGTTTTTTCTCCTTTTACAGGGGAAGTTGTACATGATAATGGAAATTTGTCGAACTTTTGATCAGATATTTAAAGATCATCTTGATGGCATGTATGTCCTTTTTCCTAGTTATTTAGTCTATTATAATGAATTAACATGTAGTTCTTTCATCTCAGAGAGATCCCATTTGACCTTGGAAATGATTGAATGTCAAAATGTCACAGACGGTCTGGTGGTGAGAAAATATACCAAGTATTCGATAATCAATTTCCAGCAGCTCTAAAAAGGCTGAAGTTTGACAAACATCTATCGATGGACAATGTGCGAAAGCTAATAACTGAAGCAGATGGATATCAACCTCATCTCATCGCTCCTGAGCAAGGATATCGCCGTCTTATTGAATCTTGCTTAGTATCAATTAGGGGCCCTGCTGAAGCAGCTGTTGATGCGGTAATATATTCATATAAAAAATAATTAATACTTTTCTATAAGTTGCAATTTGAAACATGTTCTTTTAAAGAAATTATATTATATGTGAGATAGCTGACTTCTAACTCCATGTTTCTCTTTCTGAGCATGATATTTAGCACTGGAGCGCAATGCTGCGCATGCATTTACTTATGCA
This sequence comes from Styphnolobium japonicum, assembly GCA_023212625.1. Classification (NCBI taxonomy): domain Eukaryota; kingdom Viridiplantae; phylum Streptophyta; class Magnoliopsida; order Fabales; family Fabaceae; genus Styphnolobium; species Styphnolobium japonicum. Next base: position 1,302,270 of record JALBWW010000007.1, on the reverse strand, counting down.
TGCTCTAGCTAAGTTTCGATTGTGTATATATTTTCACAAAGATTGTTTGAATATATCTAGATATTTTGTTGTTACTTCTAGTTTTTTTTTGCCTTTGACACGAGTAACTGAAAAATCAGATTGACACTCTGGCATTACTTGGGCTTAAGGAAAGTTTGCATTTCTTCCCCTGGCAAAGCTAACATGTCTCTGAAATTTTATAGTCTGGATTACTTTATTATAAGGCAAAGATGAAGTCAATTTTTTAGACATAAATAGGTTTCATGATATTTAATTTTATACTAGTCTTATGTAAATATATTCTCTGTGGATATCAGGTTTGCTTGTTTCCAATACACCCAGTTTTTCTTCGTATGTTATCTGGGATTTAATTAATTGCAATATGCAAAATTCTTTGCCACTAATGCTGCCATTCCTCTTCTTATCATCTTGAGATGAATTTCTTTTTAATGTTATGAGTTATTCACTTAGTAAGTTACTTTTATAATGTTTCAGGTTCATGGAATTTTAAAGGATTTGATTCAGAAGTCTATGAGTGAGACAATGGCAAGTAGCAAATTGCTTGTTTTATCTGTTGTGTATATAGTTCTCTACATATTTAAGCTTGCAGATGATTTTTATTAATTTAGCATAATATCAAAGTTATTATGTTTTTTCAGTCTCTTAATGGTTGCAGTTTTCTGTTAATTGTAGGAATTAAAACAATATCCCACCTTGAGAGTAGAACTCGGAAGCGCGGCTGTTGATTCATTGGAGAGAATGAGAGAAGAAAGTAAGAAAGCAACTCTGCTGTTGGTAGACATGGAGTGTGGTTATTTGACGGTTGATTTTTTTCGAAAACTTCCCCAAGACGTAGAGAAGGGTGGAAATCCAACTCACTCACTTTTTGACAGATATAATGATGCATATCTTCGTCGAATTGGTAAGTAATTGGAATTGAACTAAGAGTGTAGGAGATTTTATTTTTTTTATCCTTTTATTACTAGGTTCCTAATAATCCAAATAATAATGAGGGAAAATCCAGTAGCCGCGTACCATAGTTGTATTCATCATATATTACATAAGTACATAACCCAACATATATGTTCATGAAATTAGAGGTATTGTTTTCCCCATTTTTCCTTTTTTTTTTTGTTTTTGTTTTTGGGGTTCTAGGGAGGCTTTATTGGACCTAAGGAAATGAAAAATGGGAATGTGGCCACATAACTACAACCCCAGGTAAAGACTAAGAGAGATACTAGTTAAGCTATTTTCAGCAGCTTCACGATTTTTCCTTTATTGAGATTCCTTGAATACAACAGGTACCACAGTCTTGTCCTATGTGAACATGGTATGTGGGAGCCTCAGGAATACTATTCCCAAGTCCGTAGTTTATTGTCAAGTGCGTGAGGCTAAGCGCAGCTTACTTGATCATTTCTTTACAGAGTTGGGAAAAAAGGAGGTGAGTATTTTTTGTTGTTTTCCTTGAAGAAGAATACAATAGGCATGTCAGATGAAAATGAGCTGAGCTTATTTGCATGTTCTAATTACGTTTTGTGTTGGCAGGGAAAACAACTAGCTTCATTGCTGGATGAGGATCCAGCAGTCATGCAGCGCCGGACCTCCCTTGCAAAGAGGCTAGAGCTATACAGAAGTGCACAAACAGAAATTGAGGCAGTTGCATGGGCAAAGTAGAAAGCACCAGTGTTAGTTATCTGAGTTTGAATTTAGTTTTATGGGAGCCATTTTTTATTCATGGTACGATTCTTTATACGTTGAGGAAGAGTATAGTTTTTGCCATATATCAGTGAATCATTTTCACCTTTCCGACAGGCTTAGGCTCCTGGGCTGGTTGTTTTCGCTGATGTAATTCAATTTTATTTAATTTTTAGTATTTAGTAAAAAAAAATTAATACATTATTCATCTGTGCTCATTCTTTTTGTGGAAGGGAGAGGAAGGGATTGGATATATTAAGAGTTGGATGATTTGAAGGGATTAACACTCTGCTTTATTGTGGAGTTCTTGTGAATCATTGAATAGATCTAATAATAATTCGCAAAGCTATCTTTTGTACTCCAGAGTTGTAGGATTTATTGAAGATTTTTTGTTCCCAGCTTTCAGCCAAAATTGGCCGGCATCTAAATTATAATATGTAGCAATATTATACATAAATCTAGCGTTAGACACGGTTCTATTTTGTAGTGAAGTTATTATATACTAATGACTCCGTCTGGCACAGCAGAACGCAGATTTCTCATCATGCAGCATAGCTATGTGTACATCCAAGGAAAAATAAGAAAAATATATTTAAGGAAAAATAAAAAAAAAATCATAGAATGACATGGAGGTGCGGGGAATCGAACCCCGTGCCTCTCGCATGCGAAGCGAGCGCTCTACCATATGAGCTACACCCCCGTCATGATGATTAACCTCAATCTAATTTTAATAATACATTATTACCCATTCTGTAGATTTTCCTACACTTCCTACTCAATGTTTTACAAGTTTTGTAAAATGAAGCAACGTGCGTTCTTTTTTGCACAAATGACTCCATGGTCACAAGCCGGTGTGTGTTTTTGAGGTTATATGTTATTTGTGTAAGTTTATGAATACCTTGAGTAGTTCACATTTTAATTCAATTAAAGGAAGGCATCATCATTCAAGTATCGTAATGTTTTTATGATATGTTTTTTGTTTTATAACTAAGATTCAATTTTTTGAAAGAAATAAATTTTTTTCATTTTAATAATATTTACATAAATAGATGCTTGTATTTTTTAAATTTAATAAAATTTATATTTCTTAATTATAAGATTGATTAATTTTTAAAAAAATATTAATACAAGATAATATTTTTATTATTGTTTGTCATAAAAATTCAATTTATTTTCTTATATAAAGATTACATGATATACCACTAGATCAAAAATTACAAAAATCTGCGCAAATTTTGTTAAAATAGTTTTTCAATTTTATTTGATTATAGTATTTCTAATAAAAAAAATTATTATATATATTTTTGTTATTCTCATTAACTAAAAATTTTCTTCTTAGATCTAAATTTATAACAGAGTTTTATTGAATCTTTCCCGGTAGTGACTAGTGACAAATGTATCCTATTCGATCTACATACATGAATTTCAAAAAGACATGTTAATGACAAAATGAGGTTTCACAAGTGGTTTGCTGTTAGAAGATCACACTATTTAGTAATGGCAATATGGCATGTTTAGAGATTTACAGGTCAGTGCTGATCATGGAGCACCATATAACAACTCAAACAGTCAAATGTGAATCCTGCACTCTGACATAGCAGTGTAAATCTGTTGCTTATGAGGAGAGGAATAGTTACAAATTTAGCATTAGAACTTAGAATGGAACAGAAATCCCCAATGTGCGGCCACCTGTTCAACCTCCGCGGTTTGACCACTGTTTCTGCGTAACCCCATTATAGCACACACACAAGTACATTTCTTTTCTCCTGGCTTATGTTATGACTTAAGAGACATCAAGATAAGAGAAAGCATATAAATTAGTTACAGAACTAGTAAGAAAACCAGGACCAAAATCAAACGTGTATATCTTTGTCCTCGTTTGCGTTCAATTTCTTTGTATCCTTAATTAATTACTTAAAAAGCTTGGAATTGTGGAATAAATTTCTCTATATATTTTTCTGGGGTATTGATCTTCTTGGTTGGTTTTCGTGATGGAATGGTCTTCCAAATCTGCTATAAGGCCTTACCTAGATACCCTTCAACTGGTATTCACCCTTCCAACATTTCCCTTACTTGGTCTTATTTTATCTATCAGGGTACTATAATTTTCATTTCTCTTGAAGAAGAAAAGGAATGGAATGACAATGAATCAGGGTTCATCTGTTATATGTGCTTCATTTTTCTGATTTTATATGATAAAATTACATGTATAGAATAGCTCCTTCATTTTTGTGGGTATTCCACAGTTTTTACATTTTACAAGCATCTTGTTCCATAGTTTTTTTTATCACTATGTTTCATTGTTTTCTTCTTCTCAAGGTTAATGTTTTTCTATATGATTATTTGTTTCTAAATAAATGGGATATAGAACCATAAGTTCTGTTATGCAATTACTGTGATGATTGCCTGCAATCAATTCTACCAGAAATAGAAAATGATTCCTTAGCAGCTAAAATTGAAATTTAATAGATTGCTGGGTGAAATTTGGATATAGTTTATGATGCACTTGAAAGAGATGGTTGTATCTTAAGACTCTTGTGGTTTAACAGGATTTCCAGTTTTTTTATGATTATGACTATGGCTTCATAACACGAGGTCCTCCGTATGTTTGACTTCAAATTATACGTTTGAATTTTATAATGAATTAGTTAGGCAGTAAGCACAGTATAAGAATCAAATACACACATTTCACAAGTGGTTCAACTTCAAAAGTCATATTAAGATTCAGATGCTAACATCAAAAATAGCTAACTCATCTAATTCCTTGCTCTTGACAGTGTAACAATCATAGAAGACAATATGGCACTTGGAAAGTGCAAGAGCCGGGAAGCAATGAATTTGTATCAGCATTAGGAGCAGGGATGAAAGCAAAACTAATAGTGGAAGTGACATCTAGTGCATCCCCATCGACAATAGCCCTTGCAGCTGCTGCACGACAAACTGGAGGCAGGCTGGTGTGTATTCTCCCGGAGCCAGTCCTTGAAGAGTCGAAAGAAGTTATTAGGAACTCAGGGCTTAAAGACCAAGTAGAATATAGAACTGAAGACCCCTCCAAGCTACTTCCCAACTATGAAAACATTAATTTCTCTCTTGTTGATTGCAAGGATGAAAACTATACAAGGTTGCTCAACTTGCTAGATGTTGACCCCACAAGATCTGTAGTGGTGGCAAACAATCTAATTGGTGATAAGAAAGGGTTGGGAGGCTATGTAGGAGGAAAGGTCGAACAATTAGCAGTAAGATCTCTAAAGCATCCTATAGGGAAAGGCACGGAAGTTACTATGATTAGCAAGAATCACGAAACTGATAAGAGACTTGGGGTTAGAGGAGATCAAGGTTGTCAAACTCGCGAGTTTACCTAAACTCGTGGAGCCTTGGTAAACTCGACTCGTAAACTGGAATCGTAAACTCGTAAGAGTTTACCTACTTAAAAAATAATATCATAGTACCAAAACATAATAAAATAACATATGCATAATCAACATTCAACATTCTAACTCCATAATAAATAAATAAATAAATAAGTAACAAAGTATGATAGTAAAAACTAAAGCCATACATCAATCAGCAAATCATAAGGGGCACCAACATTTCAGACATGCTGGAATGACATGGGAAAAAAAAGCTGAATTATTCACCAACAAGCTTAGGTAACAGATATGTACCCACGCACCCACAACAGAATGGAGCTTGCAACATGCACCCACAAAACACACAAGTTCAAAATAGAGACGTACAACAGGAACCCACAACCATGACTAATAGAGACACAATAAAATGCCGGACTTGCACAATGTACACCCACCCGTAAAGCTAAGAGACGCAATCGACCAAGACACGTGTGGAGCAAATCGACAAAGTGAGAGGAGTAGTGGCGAGATGAGCAACTCACCCGGACGCACCGAGCTTCAACGAGACGAGCAGAGCAGAGGTTGCAGTGGTGAGAACTTAGGATGCGATGGAGCATCTTCTACCTGGCTGAAACGGTGAGTTTTGAAAATTGAAACAAAACGCCACCGTTTTGGCTTTTTTTGGCTCAAATCAGCACAATGGTCCAAATTCAGTGAACTCGGTCTTGAACTCGTGAGTTTACCCGAGTTCACCCGGGTTTACCGAGTTCACCCGAGTTTACCAAGGTCCGAGTTGGAAGGCGAGTTGGCTCGATTTGGTGCCTAAACTCGTAAACTCGGACGAGTTCACGAGTTAACTCGCGATTTTAACAACCATGGAGGAGATCATAGCAGAAAAAGGAGAAAGAGCTCGTGGGTTGCCAAGTTTGATGAGGAGAGTGGTGAGGAACATATATTCAGGGTGCCTCAGGTTGACTGGTTCTGGAGTTAACATAGCAGCTTCCAAATACTGCCAGGAAAAAAGGTTTGCTTTTGGTTTCATAATGCTTAACATGCTGCTGGGAAATAATAAACTGAGCCTAAGAAGTGCAAGGTTAGTGTTAGTCAAACTCTCCTGCACATGATGCTACATAAAGTTGCTGGCTAAACGGAAATGGATTTCATTTTGATTCACTATCAGTGTAAAAAAAATTTATACCATCATCCAATTATGTTTTGACACATCATTAAAGAGCTAGACTTCCTAGGTAATTATTATAATAGTCAAACTCTTTTAATAATGTAGAAATACATGATTGAATGACAGTGTAAAAAAACTTTACACTGATAATAGATCAAAATTAAACTCAATGGAAATTGGGTTAATTACCTTATTTTGTCGTAACTAATTATCCAATGTTCATTTTTAGTATGAATCAGGAACTATGTAGCTGAAGAATATAGGACGGCATATTATTGTGTATCTAAATCACTAATCTTTGACGTAAACGCCAATGCTTAAAATGATAATCTTGGAAGTGTGTGAGTTGTTGAGCTTGCATTTTGATCTAGTATTTGTTTTTCTAGCTGATACTGTAAGTTTATAACACTCCATGTATTAACCCACTTGTATTCCATGCCGGTATGAAGTTACCTGATAAGGCTACAACACCAGTAAACATAAACAGGTTACATCTTATGCACAACATGTAAGGTAGATCAAGATTAATAAAAAATAATAATTTGAGATTCCATTTACCTTCCAGCTGTTTCCCCCAGATATTTATTCATATGCATTCAAATCCACCGGCAAAACTCGATCTTCAACTCTGCGCAGTTTGCTTCCATGCATTAGATTCCCAACTTATCTATGTTCTTTTTTCCTTAGTTTTCATGAAATCAGCAGCAAAGACATCTTAAATTATTGACCTGGATATTTGCATGTAAATCCCTTGACCCTTTTCGCCATTGTTTTCTATCCAAGTTTTTGTTGTGTTCTCTTTAAAATCTTAGAATACAAGCAGACTGTTAGGAAAGCCAATTGTATCCCATGATTCTTGTTGTAAATATGGTAACTGTTCGTATTAGAACAGCTTGACTGTAGGAGTAGAATTACTGAATTATAGGAGCAGAATCATCAATTACAGATATGTATTCTTGTATATGTTACGTCTCTGTTTCTGAGTAAAATACACAAGGCAGATTATTTCCATCTTCTCCTTCTATTTTACACGGACATCATGTTCATCGTTTGCCTTAAACCCCTGCCTCTTCAAAAAGAAATGTAATCTGTATCTTGTACAATTTATGTCTTCTGCAAGCAGCTTGCCAACATTACATTTCATAGTTAAAAAAGCCAAAACGAGAAAGAATTATTGAAGAATGTTGACGGATAACACTGTATATCGCTACATGCCATGGACCGCAAATCTTGTTCATCTGTAAATAAATCAGTATATGCCCCATATTTTAGTAAAGCTGAATCCAAAATTAAAACCAAAGCTTAAATTTAATACCAGATTTATCTATCTATGTCAAATTTGGCCAGTTCAAGTTGCCCCTCTACTGGGCAAGACAAGAAGATCTTGTTATGTTAGAAGGCAAATTATTTCAGCCTTATGTTCCATTACATCCATTCTTGTTATTTTGCAAAATAATGTGGACTTACTATTTTATCTTGTTATGGAAGCAACAACTTGCCCCCCTTCTTCCCCAGAAAAAATATCTAGGCAAAAGCTAATTTCTACTGACACCCAGATGCGTATGAGCTTCTTAAACATTTCTTGTGATTGAAAGTTTTAACATTTGAATGTATTATATTGGAGAATGAATGAAAACTACTCATGGAAATATCAGGAAAAAGTTTGAAAGGAGAGAAATGCTGCTCGATGTTGAGTTCTCATGAATAGAAGGGGATAATGATTACCTCCCTGTACCAACCACTATCCCCACAACCACCAAACTCCAACCTTCAAACGCAAGAGACTAACCTCTCAAGTCTCAACTGCCTTGTTAGGCCTTCCTATTCTCATTTCCTCTCTTATTCTTGAGTTTTGTAACCACCATTGTTCCTAGCCTTAGATCTCACTGGGTTGAGCCTATGAATGGCAAATATAAGATCTTGGACTCAGATATGGCCATCTTTTGTCAGGCTATGTATTTTGAATCTTGTCTTTGACTTCAAAATCATAGCATTGGCCGATGACAATGGAAGTAGTGGTTTTGCAGCACAAAATACTTGCAAGAACACGAATTATCAAAGTTTCCTCCCTCCACCGTATCAGAATATATCCCATATGATATGCAAACCTGTATGGCATACATATGAATTGAGGGTAAGTTCAGATTGCATTAGAATTTTAACGGTTTGTTGTGGCCTTGTGGGTTCAACCCATTTATTTATTATTGTTTTCTCTTCTCTAAGAAGCTAATATTGTTGAAACTAGTTCACTTTGATCTGTTCTTTGGCTCAGGTTGCTCTCGTTTTTTTATATAATTTTAGAATTGTGTACATCTTATGACCTGTTTCTGAGACAACAGCACCAAATCTAAAATCTAGCTAGAAATTTATTGTTTTGTTAATTGATGAATGCCATGATTGTCCCTTTGCATCTAATTAGTAATGATCTTTTGTTGCAGTACATCCAGAATGATCATACCACAACTATCATATTATCTGCTCCCTACACTATAGGGTGGGTAGGAATTGGATTTTCTAGAGATGGTATGATGGTTGGTTCCAGTGCAATGGTGGGATGGATTAATAAACATGGTCATGCAAAAATCAAGCAGTTTTACCTACGGGGTAGGAAGCCATCAGAAGTCATAGTAGAGAAAGGTGAACTACCGCTCAGTAATGTGCCTTCGGCTGTGGCAACTAATGGGGCTGAAATTTATTTGGCATTTCAGTTGCAGATGACAACCCCATTTGGGAGGCAACCAATTTTATTGGCTTTTGGTAGTAAATATCCACAGAACCACCACATCTCCAAGCATGATGACAAAACAGCGATTGTCTTTGATTTTTCTTCAGGTCCAAAATCATTTCTCTATAAGTCTAACAGCAATATAGCAGATGCGCCATTTTATAATTATTCTATTTTGTTGCCACAAAGTGACAGCTGTTTCCAAATTCGTCTGCGAAGTTTTTTCAAGAAAAAATTTCACTTCAGCTACTTTTAACAAAGATAATTTCAGTCAACCAATTTAAACAGCCACATTTCATCTCGAAATTGCCACTTTCAGGAACCAAAATAGAAAACTTTTATTTGAAGGACCTAAACTTGAATTAGCCCACATTTTAATCCAAAATTGATACCCAATGTTCCTTTTTTCATATGACTTGATGAAACGTGCAGCACATCTTATGATATAATTTTTCCTGAGCAGAAACTACATCAACTAACTTCTTACAGGTTCTAAGGATCCTGCATCCAATGAGTTGATTCAGATGAGGAAGAACCATGGAATAGTGGGTATGATAGGGTGGGGTCTAATCCTGCCTGTAGGAGCAATTGTTGCTAGATACTTCAGGCATAAGGATCCCATATGGTTCTATCTCCATTCACTCATTCAATTTGTGGGATTCACATTTGGGCTTGGCACAGTCCTTCTTGGATTACAACTCTACACCAAAATGCAAGCCCATATACCAGCTCACAGAGGCATAGGCATTTTTGTCCTTGTGCTAAGCATTCTTCAGGTCTGCCACTGATCCATATCTATAATACAATGTTCAGTCCTCTCTACCTATCATTCTGTTGAGTACATTTTTAACTGACTTTAAAGCTTTATGACTTCAGATATTGGCATTCTACTTGAGGTAAGTACAATTTGAACTGACATTGAAGCTATGGGTTCAGATATTGGCATTATTCTTGAGACCAAACAAGGATTCCAAGATTCGCAAAATTTGGAATTGGTACCACAGTTGGTTTGGAAGGTTGGCACTTTTCTTTGCAGCCTTGAACATAGTGCTGGGGATGCAAGCTGCGGGAGCAGGGAGTGAGGATGCAAGCTGCGGGAGCAGGGAGTGATTGGAAGATAGGCTACGGATTCCTTGTGAGTATAACAATTGTTGCAGTTATCGTTCTGGAAGTATTGGCATATTTGAAACGGTCAGAGATGCGTTCTCTGCCTCCAAGCTTCCAAATGGACCTGGTTGGAGAAGCTACCTTTCCAAATATTCTAGCTACTAAAGGTATGTTCTTTCCTTCTTTCTTTTTTCTTCCCTCGTTTTATTTAACTTCATCTGTTTACTGAAATTGCTGCTGAAGAACAAACATCTTAGTTCTATCTATCTTATACCACTTTGATGAAGCAGGTGAATGTGATTGCTGCTAGTTTTGCACTTCCACAAGCAGCGTCAATTATCCCATTAAACCAGCCCTGACTAAATCACACATCCTGATTCAAGTTCGTGTGTGGCATATTATCTTACTTAGTTGACATGCCTAGAAGCTATTTCTTGGCGAGGTTTCGTGGTGTAGATATAGGGTCATGCATATATAGCCGGCTAGAAGTTTGCCAAGTTGGACAATCCTAACGTTTGGCCTCCTCACTTGAACTTAACGAGATTGAACTCTTTTTTGCTTTCTTTTTCTTCATTGGGTTTCTGCTGCTTGGTCAGGAATGTAAATGACGGTTCCCAAGTGCGTCCGTTGACATCTACATTTTGTTGTTTTTTCTGGAGAGATATGTGTTGAAATTTAAGAATCAGACTGGTGAGAGATCATATTTTGGTCCAAAAGCATATTCATAACTCCTTAGCACCGGTATTGCTTCTTGTAGAAAAAACCTTCAAGACATTGACGTTCCAAGAAAGAGAGTTTACGGTAGTCCTCCAAAATTGACAGGAACATACAAAGTTTGCTGCATCACCAGCTGCATAACTCAAAATCTAAAGGGATACAATCTGCTAAAGATTGTCAATGTATTTTTGTGAAACCTTGGCAATCAATAATTCAATATAAGCTTGTAAGTTTAATATGTAAAACCCACTTGCCCCACTAACAAAGATCAATCCTAAAGTAAGCTTAAATCACCAAAAAAATTATTCAAAAATATAGATTAACAGCTAACATAAATCAAAATAAATTTAGTAATAGAAGAATACTTATTCCATTATATATAATTTCAAGATACCATGTTTTCCTTTTATTCTTGTAATAAGTTTTAATGTTTCTTACTTCGTAATTTTATTGTTCATATTAGGAGTATGTGGATATATGACGTGTGTGCACACATACATAACCACACACATATATATGCATACAATGGAACTTCTACACCCACCTCAAAAATTAAGACCTACTACCTTAGGAAGTTACCTTGAGATACTGACGGAGGCACACTAAATTCTAGAATAGGGTTCAAACTTTTGGCTTATTGTATTTAAAAATAACGATCTTCATTAATATGTTCCTTCACATGATTTCAGTTGTAACAATTAAATAGCAAGTCAACCAACAGAAAAGAACCACTATTACCTAGCAAAATATTAAGTATATACAAATTGAACCAAATTAATTAACAAAGCCATTGACAATGGTATTAGGAAAAAAAATTAATGACAAACGGTCTTTTAATCCTGTAATTCGGTATATCAAAATTGCCTAACTACATAAAGAACCAAAACTTTCACCTTGAAGGTGCCTCTGAAACCCCAAAACCGACTGCAATGAACCTGCACTGAGCAAGATGAGTAGCATGAATGTTGTTATGCAAGCAACTTCAACATAAATTTTAATTCACGTGAACATTTTCAACATGCTAAATAAGCAAAAATAATGGGTCTAAGTGCATTCTAGACACATAAAACTGTGATTTTCTGGGACAAAGGAACCATTAAAATAGCTCCAGTTCTTGCAGGTGAGACAGTACCTTAAATTGGAGAAAAGCCTCCAGTCCTCCATCTTAAAGACAAGACATCTGAAAATTTATGAATTTGAATGATTCAGTCAGTCAAATCTGATTTGCATGGTCAAAAGTATTCATTGATTCATAGTTTCTTCAAACTACAAATACTAATTTTTTCTTTCTTTGTGTGTGCCTGTGTTTGGAAGTGGAAGACCTACCAGAACCTTCACAAAATACTGCAGCTACAAAGCTGATAAGGCAGGGCAATTTGTAATTGAATTCCAGAAATGATCGAAATTCCACACCTCCTTTTGTATATGAAATTATGAGGTCTCTTTCTTCTTTATCCACAATAATTCTGTTACATTTCATTAGTAACAACAAAGAACTGTCGGTTAAGCAGTAGCTGTACAATCTTTACTAGAAGAGAAGTTGATGGACTTGGGAGCATCACTTCCTCTAACTACACGGTTATAAATAACTTTAAATGACTGAGAGCCATGGGGTCGAGTAAGCAAACTTATTGGCATTCTCAGAGTCTGCTTCCGATTTCTTCTTCCCCTAATCAAAATGCTGAAGGTTTTCTCACCATCCATGTTCTTTTCACTACTTCTAGTGTTGTCATTTGAGCCAATATTTTGATTTGGCTTGTGCCCACCATTTTCAGTCCTGTGAAAATTTGGATTACCATTTTCTTTTATACTTTCTGAACCAACCCTAACTGCTTCATCTTCACTAGTCTCTGATGCTAAAACTTTTACCTCTTTCTTAGATTCCCCAACTTTATCAATGTCCTCAGGCAGAACTGACGCTGAACTTGGACTTTCAGCATGTGGCTCCAAAATGGAATCAGGGATTGGTTCAACAACAGGTGCTGGAAGAGGAAATTCCACAGGATGATAACCAGGCCAAATAGCACCGGGACCAAACTTAGATACAGTGGGGTTCAAATTACATTGCCATGTAAAATGATTGGCATGAAAGGCACTGCTAGTGACTGGAAAGTTGCTGGTTGGTACTGATTGAGGTTGAGTATAAGGAGGATACATAAATGGCAATGGCTGTATCATGTTTGGCGTTGGTGGAGGTGATGGATATGCATGGTGTGGAGAGGAACACATTGGGGTAACTCCAGGCAGCACAGTAGCTGGTCCAGGGTGAACATTCATGTTTATTGGCCAGGGGCCAATAGCTGGAACAGCACCAGGACCAGAAGGAAGAGGTATATTTATGGCAATTGGTGCAGCACGTGCAATGGCAGGTGATGGGTTGAATGGAGCTGCAGATGCTGACAACTTCTTATATGGGATACCCCGAGCATGACTCGATGGTGATATATTGACCCTTAAATCCTCACCACCCTGTGAGATGGTATTTGTATTATCAGCAGATTCAAAACTGCCAGATGAATTACATGCATCAAGTTCTTGTTTTTGAGAATCCACAGGATCCTCCACTGCATCAATCATTATGCTATTATCACCTGCTTCATGAGCCTCAACATCCCCAGATTTAAGCCCCTCAGTACTCTCACAATTATCTTGCACAGCATCAGTCAACTGAGTTTCTTCTTTCTTCTCAGCAACTTTAGTATCATCTTGTGAATCATCTACATTATATGACGAAGAATCGTCATCCATCTCTTTAAAAATATCATTTACCTCTTTTGGAGTTGGGTTAGCATTTCTATGTGCTTCAATATCTTCCTCTTCATGTTTGCCAACATCATGTTCATGGGTAACAGGAATCTCACTTTGAGGATTATAGACCTGCAACTTGGAGATTGTCCCTGGAGGAGCCAAGGCTACTTCCTTGTATGAAGGAGATTTTCCAAGACTAACTATAGAAGTCTTTACTGGATTAACATCATTTGGTGATGAATTTGAACCAGGTTCTGAATAAGAACTGAATAGCTCATCACCTGTTTCTAATGTATCCTTTGTGGCAGTCTTGGTAGCCGAGGGCATGGACTTGACCCTGTATGTAACAGCTTTGACTGCTTTCCTTCCAAATTTAGTGCCTTGGGTGACATTTACAGCATGATTATCTGTATAACCCCCATGGGATATTGTTCGCTTCTTCAAAAAATAATACCTACTATTCTGATTAGAACTCCTTACCAAAGGATAGTCTGTGCCAACTTCCACATTCTTCTTCTGATAACTATAAACTTTGCCAATTGTTGCCCGTCTCTGCTTCAGTCGCCGGCCATATGAGCCGGCTGATCTTGGCCTTTGAACTGGTTGCCATCCATCCTCTCCATCAGCATGTGCTTCAGACAAGATTTCACCAGAAATTTGTGGCTTTTCATCTGAAGTCTTTTCTAAAATAGGCTGTTCTAAATCAGGTGCAGAGTTGCTCTCCTGCTCAGCATCTGCACTTCCTTCTGGTTCAGGTATAGGTATCTCTTCATCTGAAGCCTCTTTTGGAGTTTCTTTTGAAGACTCATCAGAACTTGCTGAGCCATTGTTCTGGTAGGATTTCACCCTCACCTGCCAAATATGAAAAAATATAGAATTCTATTACAGAAGATCTGGATGCATGCAAGAGGCAGCACAAGTAGCCAGTTCTAGCAATAATATAAAGAGTAACAGTTCTAAGGCAAGAAAATAGTGCCTCCACTAGGTATACGATCCCTCTATTGTAGCTTTTTGTTCTGATTATAGACTGGATTAATGTCTTGAAGCTCATTCCATGTTGATTGAATTTTACATCTTCACAACACTATAAAGAAAATATATAAATAAGAAGATGGTTAAGTTGTACCTTAAAATTCCACCATTTATAATTTCTATCATGGGTACAACAATTCTCTTCTTTTGTTAAGGATTAGTCCTTCTTCAAAGTAGATTGTTAGTCACATTCCTCTACATACGTTAGCAAATTACTAAATGCTTTATATATTAGTAGTTCATTTACTCTATTCACCTTTGTCAAGTCAGATAAGAAGTCATCTATTAAGATTCATTGTTAATTTTCAAACTGTGTAGCTGATTCCAAATTTAAGATTAAGGTTTGTTGTTATTGTTGCTGTCTACATCTTACAGGCTTATGCCAAAAGCAATGCTTAGAGCATAGAGAAAGAGATCTTATCCATGAACCAAAATGAGTCAGATGACAAGGTCTTTTGTTGACTTCAGTCATTCTAGGATTCTACTGCATTAAAATATTTCTCAATAGTTAAGCCATTAAAAAAAAATCCCTTTGATGGGTTTGAATAAGTTAACTAAAGGCAACCAACAGTTCAACAATAATCAATTCCTGAAAAATGCCCTAGCCAAACACTTGCAGCAATATCAGAAAATGTATATAAGTAGACAGTTGGCAACAGTAATCAGACAACTCTTCTATAATTGTTTTTGCCCAAGATCTCAAACTGATGAGTTAAAACAATAAAGACCAGTAAATCTGCAGCATACCTTTGTTATCTGGCTTCGTCTCTTTACTGCCGCATCTCTCCCTTCGGCATCATGATTAGGATTAATGTAGTCAAGCAGATCTGACACGCTGACAAATTCCATGGGAATATAAGAAATCATTTCAAAAGGTATGTGTGAATGTATGATACAAATATCACAAATGTTTTTATAGAAATTATGCATATCAATGTTAACAAGTCAATAGGATATTATAGCACTCTATGAAGCGCAGACAGCCAGACACATAAAAAAAGAGTCATGTCTGTGTCACACATATGAGCCACATGCTGACATGACATGACACTTCAAAAAACACCTGGCCACTTCAAATTTTGCTTTGTCACTGTGCCTATGTCTGTACTGAGTCCATGTCTGTGCTTCTTAGAATTGGCACTACATCCATTTCAAATGTTCATTGTCCATGATTGCATGCATTGTATAGAAGATAGTTCTTTATCAGTCAACAAAGTTGAGCTGTTCCCATGAGCCATAAAAACACCAAGAGAACTGTATTGATGACAGTCATTGACAAGCGAATCAAAGAAAGTAACAACCTCAATCTTTACTATTAAAATTACATATTACAATTTCCAATACAATATTACTTACAAATTCGCTCCTATGAGATCCATTAAAAGACATCAAAGCAAATAAGCATGATAGCAGTACTTCCTGATGCTGAGAATAGTTAATAAAGTACCAAATTCAGATTGCCAATGTTAATTATACTATACCTCAGATGGCCTTTACTAGCTATTGATGCATCAGGCTTTCGAGTACCATGTCGTGCAGCTTCTTGCTGTTCAAAAGCCTTGGACTCAAAATACTCTAGCCAAGCAGCAGCATCCTGTGGAATTTATCACAAAACTATAGATTATGCCAAACAGTTATGATTCTTTATAGTTTATACGTTCTCTACATATGAGGAAAAGGGAAATGAAACTGTTAATGGGGGACTTGAACTCAATAACTCAACCATTAGTTTCATGAGAACACCATTGAAGATAATCATAATGATGATGCAAACTATTCAAACACTGTTCTTCGACATCATTTAAGACTTCAATCTACCAACTGTATTAATTACAAAGTTGTGTTGTATTATGTTTGTTATTGCCTCATCTCCTGAACCAATGAGTGTTTGCAGCACATAGAACATACTTAAATGTGACAATATACCTGTGTACGTAAGTCATCTGGGCCAAGTTTTGCCCGCAGAATTTGCAAAGTTGTTTGCTCATGCTGCACACTCAACGGATATGCTTCCATCAATGAGAGTGCTATTGCTATTGCATGATAACTTGCAGCTGTCTGCAGAGAATCAACATCCAAGAAATATGAATACAGAGATGAGAAGTGTTAGATAAATAATACCAGCATGTAGGTTCTTATTATTTCATGTTCTTATTTAAGGTGTGATCTTTTTTATGAATTCAAATCATTGTAATAAATACTAGAACTCATCAGCATTTTATGTTAAAGCAAAATCCACTTTTTCATCCCAACTAACTCACAGATTTTCAAAATTATCTACCATCTAACTTTACTATTTTTTTATTATGCCAAAGGTGTACACTCATGCATATGGAGCCCACTGTTGGCACTTGCATTTTATGAAACATTCACTGAATCAATAGAGAATTTAAGTATAACATTGTACATGAAGGATCACACAAAAATAAACAAACTTCATACTTTGGCAAAATCATGAAATAAAATGAATAAAATAAAACCTGAATATGATCTGGACCAAGCAACCTTTGGTTGCACTTTAAAGCTTTATGAAGATATCTGAGAGCAACGTGTACATTTCCCAGACCTTCCTCCATCATAGCCACATTAATGTATGTTGCAGCAGTGTTTGGATGAGATTGGCCACATGTCAGATGCAGAAGATATAAAGCGCGCTTTACATACCTGATTAATAACAATTGCATAGCCAAGAAGTAAAAAAAAAAATCAGAATAAAAATTGAAAACAATTTATTAATATTGCAAAACTGCAAAATCCATATTTACAATATTTGTGATGTACATAAATATTGTTCTGCAAAGAAACTAGATGATCCTGTCAGATAGACCACAAGAAGTAAAGATATCTGATCCTACTCTTTCTTTGTAAACCTTCTTTTCTCTCCTAATAAATTCTTCTTTTTTTTCAAATAAAAAAAAATTTAAGCAAAGTAATTCATATCAGGTCAAAAACCAAACTGAACTTTGAAAAATCCACGTAAATTTGTACATAATCACTGCATTGCACAAGAACAAAACATACTTCAGAGCCAGCTCGGTGTGTTGAAGCCTGTAATAGAAAACTGCAAGATCCCCATAGCTCTTCATTGTATCTGGATGATCCAGACCTAACTCTCTCTCATTGATATCCAAAGCTTTTTGTTGATAAATTGTAGCCTGTAATTAAAGAAAACAAATTAATGAATTGAAATCAAATTTGGAAACTTGACTACAACAAAAGGAGTAGATTAGATATTTTGACATAGGTGCATATAAACTATAACTGAAAATACATAATTAAAATGTCGAGGGTATACAACAACAACCAAGCCTTATCCCACTAGGTGGGACAGCTACATGGATCAAACGGTGCCATTGGACTCTACAAAAAACCAAATTTTCAATAAATCCATTTTAAGCAAGGTCCTTTTTCCCTCTACCTCTTTTAATTGAACTATCTTGCATTTAATAAAATGTCAAGGGTATATGCAAATATTTTATTGACGAATTTAATGAAGTGCATCTCTCACAAAAACCCTGGCTTAGATTGTTATGTGCTCATCTATATAACTTCATTGTATATACTACAAAGGTGATAACAGCAACTTTGGGTTCTGATGAAACAATGTCCCACCAATACCAAAACATAAATGAAACAAATAAGACCTGATTGAAATCTCCAGTATGATATAAAACTACAGCAAGGAGGCTGTATGCTCCCGCTGTCATCCGATGGTAGGGACCGCAAACTGCTGCCAACTTGGCAAGAGCCTATCACCAACAAAGTATAGCAGGTATCAAACAACGATACCAAAATGAAAGGTCAAAGGTTTCAGGAGATACATACCTTTGTCCCATAGGTAACTGCATCCTCGAGCTTTCCCTTGTCTAAAGCTGTTTTGGATGACTCTAGGAGCTGCCTTCCATCTGCAGATGAGCATGCTGCTTGCTGCAAAGGATCAGAATGAGCATTACATACAAAGTTTGGATCTATTCAATCAATTTCAAGACATTATGCGAGAGAACATATAATTATCTTGTCTTGTCTTGTTTATTACCTTGTGAACTGGGACCAAGCTGACAATATCATATTTGTGGAAGGGAATTGGAGAATCCATATCAAAATCCCTTGGAACAAGCTCAATGCCCACCTAACATAGAAGGTGATGGTAAGAAACAAATTGTTAATGATCAACTGCTCAATGTCAAATGATATAACCATAAGAACTACAATCTATTGACTTATATAAGTCAGTCCCATGTGTATATTATATATGTACCAATATGCAAGGGAATACTGTTATATACATATTGTTCAAGCACATGTAGATATTTTCTAATAAAAAGGCAATAACATACAACATATCTTAATCGTTCACAAAAAATTCTATATGGGAGTTATTAGTTACTGCAATTGAAGGGGGAGCGGAGGAAAGTAGTGAAGCAGGTTTACTGAATTCATGACATGGGTCGCATTATGTGCTCAATAAGCAACACTTACAAGATGATGAATACAATTATGTCGGCAAGGTCATCGAGGTAGCTATAAGCATGCAATACCTGCTTTTTCTACCAGCAAATAACTACTAGAGGATATTTCAACTTCACAGAGAAGGTTAAAATTAACACATTTTCCATAAATGTGAACAGTCACAACAATATTCAAGTGGAAAATCCAGCTCGCCTCTACATGTATCTATTTTCATAGTCACTGGCATAAACTGAACCTATAATCAATATGTAATTGCCACAATGAATGATAAAATTTGGCCTAGTGTATTCCAAGAAAATTGCAATTGGGAAAAGATACAAATGTGTGACTCCATGACAATGCAATCTATAATGCAAGACACACCAGAAACTATGGATTCAATTGACTACTTCCAGTACCTTGTGACATAAGCCACGTAAAATTGCAAACTTCCTCACATCTTTGTAATTCGAGCTGCTAAGATCCCAATCAAATCGTTTCTTCAAAAACACCTCTAGCCATTTCCACACAAGGGCATGAATTTCGCATGATTTATTGAATTCTCTATTTTCAGGAACACCAAGCAGCAAATTCAATGCACCAGCTATTGATGTAGCCATTTTCTCCTTGTCAACAACAGCAGCAATCACTGCCTGCAGGATGTGCTTGAAAGCTCGAACTATCATCTCATGAATACAAAGTGATTGCACATGTGATAGTTTTTCTGAAAGCTTGACCTGTGAAGAAAAGCAAAAGGCAAACATCATACAACATGTAAAAGCCTACATAAGTGATTCTAAAATCTAAACCTAAGACACAAAATCCCTCTCGAAACCTTCTAAAATGAAACGTGACAGACAATACAAGAGTAAGAGCAGAAACTTTTGATGCAAATAGAATGATAAAGTGATCTAATTTGGTAAGAACTCTGATTGGCTAACATACATAGTCTCTGAGGTCATATTTTCAGGGCTAGTAATGGTATTGTGAAGATGTTAATGAAATACTTACAACCTGCATTTCATGAATTGGGACTGTAGAAGAAGTTTTGAAAAGGCACAACATATTCAACAATAAAAAGGACACAAAAAAGAGCTTCCTTTTACAGATGTATTATTACAGCTGCATAAAGTGAAGAATACAAGTTTAGAGCACTGACAACATGTCCAAGAGAACGCATCCGTAGACCCCTAGTATGCATAAAATCAGTTAGGGTGCGGCCATCAACTGGAGAGAGTTCCAATGAGCCAAAATCTGCTACCTGTATTGCATAATTAATATCAGAATAGGAATCACCATAATCTTATTTACTGGAAAGCCTTTCAGGCAATCAACCAAAAAATTTATCGTTACCAGTTTTGGGAGAGCAACATCCGTGTAATATTTCCGAGATAAGTCAATCAAATCTTGCATAGACTGTTAATAACATGAGATGGTTTGGTTCAGATGTTAGATGAAATAGTTTGGTTCAAATACTAGAAAATTTGGAGATACTTTATTACACCTAGAAAACATTACCTTGCAGTGAAGTCCAGTTCCTGATTCTTTTAATCGGGTAAAAGCTGCTTCAGATAAAACCCCCTTTAGCACAAGCTCATTCTCTGCTCCTGTAGTTTCATGCTGGGATTCTATTGAGGGCAATGGAGCACTTTCAGCCTCCCCATTAACACATGCCACATGAGATTTTGAATATTCAGATGCCAAATTAGGATTGCTTGGATCAGATTTCTTTTTATTATTCTTGAGGGGTTTGAGGGGTTTCCCAAGACCCTCGACCTTCATTTCATTCTTAGTCTTCTCCAAAGATGGTTTCTTATCTTTTTCTGTATTGTTTTGGTCTTGCAAATGTTGTATCCAGCAGGCTCCAAGTTCCCATCTTACAAAATTGTTCAAACCCGGTTCCTCTTCCTCAAGCTTAGCAAGGCTATCTTTAATCAACTTCTCCACAAAAGCATGAGAAGCACAAAGCTCTTCACTCTCAAACGTGTGCAACTGAATCATCTGTTTATTGTTCTCTGATTGTGTTGTGTTGTGAAGAAGTAATCTCAAACTGCAAGGAACAACATAATAATTACAGGACCTATGATCTTGTGATGAATGAGAATTGGATCAACCAAAGGAAGCTGCAACAGAGGCTATAATGTAAAAACAGAACATCGAGAAATAGATTCAAAACTGAAAAATAGCTTGGAAAAGAAAAAATAAAAGCTAGAAACGAAAAATAAGTCCTCCAAACCATCTACATGTACAGATCACTCTAATGAGAAAAAATCGATAAATATCTATCTAGAAGTGAGGCAAGCTCAAAACTTCATCAAAAGAAACAAAGAAACACCCACCGAAACTTCTTGCAATCTATACATTTCAAATACAGAAGGCAAAAGTTATTAAAAGAAAAAGGGGTTAAAAAACCCCGAATTAAATTCAAATTTTCACATTGTCATAGTTAAGAAACAACACCAAAACTATGGTTAGATCTCATTCACAAACATTATTCTCACTCATGTTGTAGCTGAAGCTAATAAAATCGCAGCTAATAATATACAAAAGGAGAGAGAGAGAGAGAGAGAGAGAGATCAAGTTGATATGAGTATTATGTAAACTAGTGTAACATTGAAGGATTCAGGAACCTGTTAATGTTGAGTGCGTTGGCACCACCCTCTGGCTGATCAAGGAATTCAATATTTTGATGAGATGGAGAGTTGACATTTTCATTATCTCCACCCTCAACTTTCACAACAACAACATAACCACAATATCTTACATTGATAACACCTAAAGTGGTAATATCCTGCAGACAAAATGTGGAACATTTATCAGTTACATGAAGGGAAAAGAAGCGGCTCTAAAGCATCAATGTAACCAGTCTTTGTCTATATAAAAGTATCATACATGGGCAGCAGTATTCTCATCGGCAGTAATTCCTTTCAGTAGATTTCGTTCTACTAGATCCTTTTGATTTACTCCAGTGGCTTCAACTCCATCAATTTTTGTATCAACCTTACAGCTCGCAACAGAGCCATCTTTCGAGACTCTGATACTCAAGTCACCTACTCTCTCAGTGTAAATAATATCATTTTCTGCAACTGAGCAGCTAAAATCTGGCTCTCTCATTGCATGTTTAACAGCCCTAATTGCTCTGAAAATGGCAACATCAACAAATAGGCTGTGAAGAAGGAATGCTTTTCTATCACGAACTTGCCTTTCTTCTGCTGTCTTGCAAGGCATAGACACAATAAATGAAAACTCTTTGACCCAAGGAATCAAATCACACTTTCCATCTCTTCCTAGACCACCACCATTTCCTCCCCAAGTTTCATCCTCCACAGGAAGAGGAGGGAAAACTGATGGTGATTGTGCTGCAACAGGAGGAACAAGCCATGTGTTGGCTCTGAAGCCATAAGGGAGATTCCCAAACTGGAGAGACAAAAGAAAAAGGGGATGAAGAGAGCACCAATAGATATAAGGTTGATCACAGTGAGCAAGATGTACAAGGGCCAACAAAAGTCATTAACATGTTCTATGGTTCTTTCACTAGTTATAGCAAATTGTACATTATGAATAAGAAATGTAAACACACCAAAAGTTGTTCAATACCTTGTTACGTTCTGCAAATGCCTTCAAGAGATCATCATAAGCCTGAAAATGGAGAAATAAAATTTGTAAATTTTACCATATAATAACTAGCGCAAACCAAAGGAAACATTACATAATATCACATTAGGAATGTTGAAACCGAGTCAACTTGAAATTTCATATTATGGCATATCTATATTTAACATACATTAAACTTGTACCCAGTTTCCTACAGTAACCCAAGGTTGCCTCTAAAATAGCCATGTGGCAAGGTAATTAAAATTACCATATTACACTCATCTATCAGGTTCAGGGTAGCAACATAGATTTAGCTACTCAAAATTCATATTAAATTAATATACTTTAATAAATCAAAATGTAAAATCAGAAAGTATTAAATAAACACATTTCGTATCTTAAAAATTTTAAAAGTATTTAATTAGGAGGATTATTAGTTCGGAATTATTCTTAAACTTAAAGCAATTGAGAAATAGCGGAAGGAACACAAACATTGTCAAAAGCTCTACTGAGCTGTCTTAACAAATCAACAAGATTATGACTCAAAATCCGCTGCTTTCCAACACTGTAAAATCCCTTTCTGCAAGCTTCAACGTGAACCACTTTCCCATTACAGAGTTTCACCTGCTCATAAACAAAAGGGGATTTCAGCATTTCAGTTTTTCTTTTCCCAATACACAATGTACGATAACAAATTCAAAAGATGAAATCTTTACATCAAGCGAGAAGAGATAATCCCCCTCCGATATCTCTTCAACATGCCGCCTCGCTGCCCTCTTTATAACTGCATCAACACATTTGCTTCAATATATCACCGACACAGAAAAATGCAAATAAGAACGAGAAAGAGAAAGAGAATTCTACATAGGAGAGGGGCACTGAGATGGGAGAGAGAGAAAAACTCGTAGAAGCTCCCCAGCTTAGGGCATGAGTGGCTTATCTCGCCGTTCCCCTCCGCCTCCGCCACCGCATCTTTCGGTGATTGCTTGGCGGCGGTGGCGGTCGCATTTTTCAAGGCATCGGGCTTCGCGGTTTCCTTCACCGCCGGCGGCGGCGACGGTGGGCCGAAGCTCGTCGTGGTGGCGACGATGTCGAGCAGTCTTCTGACGTGGGCCACTGCTCGATCTTCATCGTAATCCTCTGCGAGTTCGAAAATCGAAGATGAGGAAGAAGACGACCGGAACGGCGTCGTATTGGGTAATTCTTTTTTAGCTTTTGTTTAAAATTTTAAAAAAAAAAGTGTTAATTAATAATACCTTCAACCAAAGTGAGGACGCATGGCTTCAGTGCGGACACGTCCACCGTATCCTTTAAACGTGGCCCTCTTACCTGTATTGTTATACAAGAGCTGGGAAATGAAAATAAAACAACAAAATTTGAAGAAGAAAAAAAACAAGAAGATAATATGTAACGTAATTCCTATATAGAAGAAAATTATGGGATATTTTTCAATCATATAATAATCTTAACTTTGTTAATCATGGCACCATGATATTGCAAAATCAGCTATGTAAATATGATCTTTATATACATGCAGTTAATTATAAACAAAGTTTATTAAGGGGTTCTTTATTAAGTAAAACAGCTTTTTGTTGAAAATTTGGCATTAGTTTATTTTTCTTTCTTTAGTGTGTGTTTTTTTCTCTAACTTATTTACTTAGTGATTTGAATGTGATTATTATTAAGTTTATATTTTATACGTGGTTTCATTTAAATTTAATTGGCCTCATTACAATTTTTAATTTACACTATTAAATTTAGATGAACTTATCAAAAATGAAATTGTAAACCCAAAATCCTCAAATTTTATCTTATGCTAAAATTCTATTTTAATTATGAAAAATGATAAAAATTGAACTCCTAATTATTTGATTATAAATATTATAATATCATATCAAAAATTATTTTAAAAAAAATTTAAATCGTTGAGTACAAATTATTTTTTAAAAAATGCTATACCTCTAACAATTGTCATCCAAAACTTTTATGAGGTCATCCTTTATTTATTGATTTCTGAACTGAATTATTCAGATATGTGTCACCTAATATACCTACGTACGATTTTATTTTATTTTATTTTTTGAGATATGATGAGTACTTTTTATTGGTTACCTGTTTCTAGGTTTGTCAAACATAAGTCAAATAAATTGGCATTCAAACGGCAGCCTGTCTTGTATTATGTTCCTAATTGAGTTGGCTTTGGATTCAATCAGTTTAAAGAGACAAAAAAATAGTTCTATATGGAAATAATAAATTATTGAAATTAAATAAATTAAATTATTAATGGTACACTATATATACCTCATGTGATAGGGAAAAATTCGTGATATAACACGTCTCTGTATTCACCGATAAAAGCCGACGAACATCTATTATTCTGTCCGTTGATATTCCCTGCTTCAAAAAAAATTCAGTCATTTCAACTAGTATTTTGCATCAATTTATAAGGAAAAAAAACAATAATTAAGTTGTGAAGAACTTGGAAAAAACAAAAACAAAAACAACGACTTCAAAGTATATCGAGTCTTTCGTAGAAATTCAAGCTACGTAAGAGAACTTAAATTCAATTCAAGCAGCGTTTTTTGGTTTCTTGAAAATTGAGTCTTTCATATTTTGTGAAGATGTTACATTGTCAAAATAACATTTTACAACCACACACTTGTATTCCAAGGACACTAACATGTGCACGCCGCTAGGCGAGGTACAAATAATAAGCCAAAAAGAGTAGGTTTTAAAGTGAAGCATTGGTTTAGAAATTAGAACTTTTGGTGCTTTCTAAGCCTCGCAATAGAGTGCACAAGTGATGGTTGACACAATAGCGAAAGCTAATAAGAAATTTCAATTGGGTAAGTGAGCTAATGGTTGACACTTACATTTGAGCTTATAATAATAATCTACAGGGTATAAAGTTCAGCACTAGTGGGAACAATCTAGCAAAAGATGCCTATGAGGATCATAACACTAACGAAACAGACACAAGGTTTGTTGCCAATAATTAGTCAATGCACCAATAAACAATCAGTCATGACAAGCTTAGCAAATTTAAGCCTTCTATTTTAATATTTTCCCAAATAAATTAAACAAACCTTGAGAATAACACGAGTTTCGTCGAGTAGGTTCACAGTGATATCTATGACAACCGGAAGAACTGCAAAATTAAAAGAAGAAACTATTTAAGTTAGGCCTTTCCTGTTTGAACAAGCTCTCAAAATAAGTGTTTATGCTATAATTTAACAGCATAAGAATCATTCAGTTAAGAATTTTGTTACCCTTTTCTTCCTTCTTCTTCTTGTCTCCCTTAGCCTTTCCACGACTGTTTCTTGGTGCCATTTTCGACTTCTTTGAGATTGAGAAAAATGAACTTGAAGCTTTCTGGCACTATATATATACATAGAAGCACAAGTTAGAGTTCAAACAGTGGGATTTTATAATTCTAAGGCAGCAATATATAAATATTTCTTATCTGCATAAGTATTCCAAGCTTAAATTTTTAAGACCCATCAGAAAAGTAATGCTTATTCTTCGTTAACCCAATTCAGGATAAGAGAAGCTCAAAAGCCAGAAAAGGAAATGAAGAAAACAAATGCAGAGAAAATTTTTGTTGACCGGAGAAGCAAAAGGGTATATCAATGGAAGACTGCAGAGCAGCAAAAGAATTACCAGAGAGCGAAAAGCAGCTGGGGCTTTATATGACTTGGACGATTGAAGAAGAGAGAGAAGGGTCTTTAATGCATTGCTATCTAGTTATGAGAAGCGCACCAATAGAATTGCAGGAGTTATTGAGCTTATTACCCAACTACTGAAACAGATTGGTAGATACTAAAAACAGAAAATGAGTGTTTCTGCTGAGAAATGGGGTTCAGAGGCTGGATAATGAACTGGGCATGACCATTAGAGAGGTTGTGAGTTGGAGCTCTCATCCACTAGAAGGTCAAAAATGATAGAGGAAGAAAAGCGGCAGAGGGAAGCAGAGATATAGAGGGTAAGGGTGGTGTGATAAGGAAGGAAGGGCTGAGATTCAACGGTCAGAATCATAAAATGGCATTTTATGGCAGCTTGTTTATACAGGCTAATTATCACTTTGCTGTACATGTTTTTTTTTATTTTCTATAAACATTTTTTTTTATTTTAATTCGGTAAATAATCTAGCATTTTCTTTTTTATCGATTTTTATTTTTATTTTCGTATCTACTGGCTGCTGCATTTAGTGGAACTGTGGAGGGAGAGAGGAGGACCACTGCATAGATAGGGTCCACACATGCAAGAAATTTCTATTAAGAACTTGAAACAATGAGAGATTTTCCAGTACATGAGGTTGAATTTACATTAGAAAAAGGGCTTTTTTAATTTTTATAATAAATTCAATGATGCTTGAAATGGAAATAGGAAACATTTTTAGTCTAATGTCTCGTTTGGTACAAAAATAGAATTTTATGGAATAAGAATAGGAATTAATAAATAGAAATGAAATCCTTAAATTGGTAGGATTAAAAATTAAATGGCTTGAAAAGCAATTATGCAGTTTGGTGTAGATGATACAATATGAAATGGAATCTAAATTAATGTAAATGGCGTAAATATTCTTAATAAAAAAATTAAAATTTTTACTTCTATATCTTATCTTATATATAATATGAATGTGTATTTTTTTAAACAATATCAAAGATTAATTTTTAAAAATTTTGATAACAAAATTTTTGATTATTTTTTGTTTTCAATATTTTTTTTCTTTCCTTATAATTGATAATACTAGAATTATGAATCGATATTTTATGACATTATTACAATATTGATTTAGTATTGAACAATGTTTGAAAATTTTAAGATAAAAAATAAATAAATTTTATAATAAAAAAATCATTCAAAATATTGTAGAAAAATTAATGATTTTATGATAACTTCAAATGAAAATCACATTTTGAAAAAAAAATTAGAAAGTTCAAGTATTCAAAAGACTAAAAATTACGCCACCATAATAATAAAAAAAAAAATTGCTTGTATCAATAGAGAAAGAGGAATAGGAAATTGAGAAAGGAAATAAATTACTTGAAAAACAAGAATTATATAAGAACGAATCTTCCTCTCACTCAAACTTATTTTTATAAAAAATATATATAAGGATATATTATAAAATATATATATTAAATCTTATTCCACAAAAATATAAAATGTCAATTCCACCTTTTTTTAGAGGAATGGAATATCACAAATTTGTAGAATGGGATTGAGAATAAGAATATTATTTCATATTTTTTTCTACAAACGAACATAACAATCCTTTAATTCCAAAATTAAATGCGAAATGACATTATTTTCCTTCACACCAAACATAGCATGAGTTCACAGGCTTAAATTGGGAATAGGCTACATTTTTTTTTGTCTAAGTTCACCCTTTCCAGGGATACTTGAATTTAACATTCACAACTAAGTAATTGGCAACAGGAACATAATTCTAGCGATTCCTCATAATTTAAGCTAAGTAGGCATGGGAATTCAAAAAATTAAATTAAATCGATTAAATTGAAATGGTTTAATTTTTTATTCTACAATTTGTTTTGGTCTAATTTATAAAAAGAAAATTATACAATTCAGTTTACAGTTTGAAAAAATTATTTAAACTAAACCAAATCATAATATATATATATGTGTGTGTGTGTGTGTGTGTGTGTGTGTGTGTGTGTGTGTGTGTGTGTGTTAAAATTGTTGTTTTAAGTTTTTATTTTTATACAATATAAGGGCACGGATGTTGAAATACATTATCTCTTATAAATTACCAAAACCCTTTATCAGTTACCAGTATCCTAGTGACTACTTGTTTTAAGTTTCTACTGTTAACATACAAGTGGCAAGTGGTGCCATTTTGTGTTTAGTGTCATTGTGGTTTGTATTAGCACTTACACATGTGTATTAGCTACGAACTTATAATTATTGGAATTTAAATTCATTGTTAGTAAAAAAAACATATACTATCATTAAATAATTTACTATTGTATTTATTAAAAAAATGATCTCTCAAATAATTATTAATTATAATCAAATCTGTTAAAAATGTAACAATATATGATTAGTAATAGATGTAAAAAAAATTACAACTAAACTCTTATTATTGTTGTTATATATGGGGTTGTTGACATATTATTGCTATTATCAAATAGTTATGTATTAGATAGTAAATATGACTTAATTATAAACTATTTAATTTATATTATCAACTCCATTTTATGCCTTTTGATCTCGTCATGCCTAATTTAACCATGGCTTGAAATTAAGGATTGAAATAAGTTAGGTTATGTTATAATTTATTTTAAATAAGTCTAACTTGTTTTGTAAAATATTAAACATAATTTGACATATTATTTATTATAGGTTCTTTTTTTCTATGTGGTCTAGCTTTTTAAAAAAATATAAAGCCTAACCAAGCTTGAAAGCATATTAAAATGCTTACATTATACAAAGATTTTCATATAAACTAATAAATTCAAAATTTATAGATTTTGAATATACTTAACTTTTAATAAAATTATTATTATATATAAAATAAATAAATTATATAAATATTATAAATTTTTAATTATATATTATTATAATATATAAATAGATTAATCTGTTAAGTTAAATAAACCTGTTAAGTTAAATAAACCTTTTAAGAAATTTAAGTATGACTTATTTAATAAATAAAATAAATTAATATAGGCTCAAAGTAAATTAGATCATAAGTTCTTATTAAAACCCTATTTCTACTCCTTTTTAAAATTAAACTATGATTAATGATTAAGTTTGGTTGGTTGCTTAAGTTCGCATAATTTGATTTGCTTTCTAAAATTTGTAGAATGATCAAGTTGATTTAATTTGATTTTGAACCTCTAAACTAAATCAAATCAGAGCATAAAATATTCCTGTTTCGATCCGTTTTGATGGATCTTTGGATTCCGGCCTTCCCATTACGAATTGATTGATGGATAACAGTAAATGCATTTCAAATTTTAAGTTAATGTTTGTAAAACATACTTTTACTTAGGGACGAGAGAAGAATACAAAATTATATTTGTTTAAGTTCGAAAATTTAATCATTTTAAATATTTTATTTTAAATTTAATTTTTAAAATAATATATATAAAAAATACAATAAAAAAAATTTTATTTTACTTACTTGATTGTATTTTATAAGATTAATTTTTTAACTTTTAAATAAAAAATAACTTTTATTTAAAATAAAGAAAAAAGAAAGAGAGAGAGCTGGCTCCTTTGAACGAGTCTTCCTTATTATATATGTGCTAGCAAGATCTCAGCCATTCACGTAACCTGAACAGTGTGATAATTACCTACTTGGTTGTGACGTGGTTTGATGTTCGGTGGAATAGTTCTTAGGGACCCGTACATAGTACAACCACTTAAGTGCCACGTATAGGATTCCTATTGAGAAGGTGTAACATGCCTCGCTAAAAAATTAGTGAAACGTGGTTCTCGTGAAAAGTCACGGGATGATTCACGTTTTAATTAGTTTGAAAAAGAATATCATACCAATTACTGTTAATTGCAGATTTTTTTTCCGATTCGAATTGTATCTTCTGTTTTCAATTTTGTTTTCAGATGTTTTATCTCCAAAATCTCAAATTTGTTGGGTTATTAACATCTATGCTAATCTATATGTCTTAGTCTCTTTGGTCTTATGATATTTTTAAAATAAAAAATTTAACAACAAAAATAAGAAATTTTAGATAATGACTGATAATTTCAAATTTTAAAACTAGGCTATTTTTATTTTTATTTTTAAATAAAAACAAAAATATATTCGCGCATGACTTAACATCTCAAATGCTATATAATATCAACAAAAAAAAATGCTATATAATATCAAGTAAGGGCGGTACTGCGGGGGACCTAACGCAGCACTATCAAACACAATCATAATCAATGATCTATTGCACACTTATTTATGTGAGTTTTTGACTTACATTTAACCTTTATTTGTTTTGAGAGAATTAAAAAAAGAGAAAAATAAAAAAAAATAAAAAAGTTTTTTTATTTGATTAAGAAAAATAAAAAAAAACAAATGATAAATCTTACAATTTTTTAATTTTTTTTTAAAGTGAAAAAATTTTTAAAAAAAATAAATAAAGATAAAAAATTGATTAATATATAATTTTTTTTATTTTATAAATAAATAATATATGAATAAATATGTATTTATAATAAAATTTAATTTTCCTTCTTTCTTATTTTTCTCTTTATTCTCTTAATACAAATAATTTAAAAATCTACTTATTTTTTAATCTACTTCTCTTCTTTTTATTTCTTTCTATTTTATTTCTTTCTTAATCCAAACAAAACCTTATACAGTCCTCTAATAGCCGGAATTTATAACTTGGTTGGTTCATTTAATTAACTTACATATATACTTGTTTTTTTTAACAAAGGCAACAGTGGAATTTAAATTTGAGCTATGTTAGAATGACTGAACATTATACTTTGGACTCTACTGAAATAGTGTTTCAAGTGAGGTGAGACGCACCTAACTTGTGAGTTTTACCTTACCCAAAATACTGTTTCATAACAGTGCAGACTAAAATATTTAGACTCTTAAGTTTTTCCTTTAAATTTATGACATGTTGTTAATTATCAAACCGATCTTCACTAATACACTACTCTTAGAGTCTTCGTTACTTATTTAAGCAACATATTAAAATATTGAATGTAAAGAAGTTCTCTTAAACTAAAATATTCAAAAGTAGAAAGAAAAATATAAGGATTTAATTTTAAGTTATTATAAGTGTAGAATTTTTTAAAATTATTATTTAATTATGTATTATCACATAATTAATTTAATTTAATTTCTCGTATAGTTATTATCATAGTTAAAAAATAATAATAATATGACAATACATAATTAAATAATAATATTAATGTTCCCTTATATATATTATATTATATTATATTATTAATGGGGTATAATACATTTCTTTTTAAAAATGGAGTATTTTGACTTAGAATATATATGTATTCAAATTCTGATACATTTAAAACATTCAATATTGAATATACAGTCTTCTTATTATTGTAACTTTTATTTTATTTTATTAATTTTGCATTGTGTGAGAACACTAATTTGAGGTTTTAATTGAAACGTGTTCGTGAATTGGATGTATACCAAATCATCCAAAACTTCAAATTTTGTTTTATATATCAGAGTTATTTCAAGAATTAGAGGAATATCTAGAAAGGCAGAAGATTACATAATTTGGCTTGTCTTTCTTTTAAATCTTTCTAGCTTCTACTCAAGCAGTCAATTTGTACATTCAGTAATGAAAATTATGTGAAAAGGACTAACATGGCGGAGGGTGAATTTTTCTTGCAAATTATTTACTTGTCTATAGCTATTAAAAAGAATGAAATAAATATATGGAATATATTGTTTCATAATTAATCAATATTTACCAATTCATTATTGATTTATATATATATATATATATATATATATGTGTGTGTGTGTGTAACTTTTGTACTTAAATCATTGCTATTTTTTTAAGATGACAGGGTACTTTTACACTTTAAGTGTAAGACTAATATGTATTTGAACATTAATTTGACCCTAATTATAAAATACTTTTAATGAGATTTAAACTTTTATACTACAAGTAATTTTATTGTAAGTTCTTATTGGTGTTTGTCGCCAATTTATGGCATACATTCAACTATTTGCACAAGTTCATCATCTGAAATAACCTCTAGAGCAAGCTCTTTATATTAGTCGAATTATAACGTGCATGTGATTATTTATATTCCTATCCCAATTACCAAGCATACTCAAACATTTGAGTTAAGATGTAGTGCTAATTACATTGAAATTGAAATGGTTTCTCATTAAGCGCATTAAATCCAAGATTTTCCCAGGCAAATTAAAATATGCATGTGATTACTTCTTTCTCTCCACCAAGCATACTCAAGCATTCTTTATCGTTTTTCCTTTTTGGTGAAAGGGGCATTGCACCCATTGTTGCAAGCGAGAATTGGTGCTTCCTATTGCCACATTTGTCTAGCATTGAAAGAAATTCACGATGTGTAACCTAGGAAGTAGGAACTAGCCAAAAATTCTTTCAGTAATGGGCGAAATAGCATGATGGCAAAGTCTTTTTTCTAATGATTAATATTATCCTCTTTCACTGAACATTATTTTGCATTCCTACAATTAGCTTTTTAATTTGTCTGCGGCATTTTTGGGCACTTATATATAGAATAACCCTAATCTAGAATGATCCTATTCTCTCTCATCTTTGAATATATTCTAAAAAAATTAGGAAATCATATCCAAATTGAAGTCAATGAATCTAGGGTTTCAAATCTTATACGTCTGAGCTAAATAGTCGTGTAGCATGTGAGTGGATAACCCATCTTTCCCTTGAGAACGATGTGTGGTGGATAACTTGACGCGGACTATTACATATTTAATATTTTGGCTCCTTAACTTGTTAAAACTTGTCTTTTATTTTCCTCATGCTTTGGTGGTCACATGAAGGTTTTAATGTATTTATTTGAATTATCTTATTTTGTATTTAAAAAAACTTTTATTTAAAAGCTTTATTTTAAACATTTTAATTATTAACTTTTTTAGAAACAAAACAAATTAATTTAAACGTGCATTTATATGTACAAAAAAAAAAGTAAATTTTTTTATTAATTTTTTTATAAACAAGTTATTTTTAGAACATACGTGAGTTGGACACTAAACTGTATAAGGTAATCACATATTTGTCAAAATGTAAATAGAATGAGTATTCGTTTTATTTAGTAATATTGTAAGATTAGAAAAAATTTAACTGGAAGATGACGAGCTATTCCTCACTTTAGTTTGGCATAACTCGCATAATTCATTTATTATTAATAATAAATTTAAGTATAATATTCAATTTGTTTAGTTATCCGTGTGTGTATATATATATATATTAACTTAATTAAAACTTTAACTTGGTTGAATTCGAACTCGATATATTTTAATTGAACATGTTTAAATATATTAAAATACGATTTGACTAGCTTGATTACAACCATAATCAATAAGTGTTTTTTTGTTTGTTTTTACTATAAGGGTATTATTAAGACAGTTTTATCACGATTAAGTCTCTTTTTGAGTAATTTTAAGGATATACTTCTAAATTAGTCGAGAGTTGTTATAGTATTCTAATAAGTTTGGTATTTAGATAAGTTGTCAATTATTTATTAAATGTTAATTTTACAAAAAATTATTTTAAAATTTATTAAATATAAATAATAATTAATAAATACTTAATAACTCACTATAAATATCAATACTAAAAAAAAAATTTAAATATTGAAATAATTGTCAAATTAGTCTAATACACTTAAATTAATTAATTAATTATTCTAAGTATTGACCCAAAGTTTAAACCTATATCACCAAGACAAGAAAGACCTAAACTCGTTAAAGTTACCTAAACTTTCATTGACACATTTATTTATTCTTTTAGGTTCAGATTCTACACACTTTACACATCTAACCTGCAATAAATACCATTTGCGTTTTTAATAAACCACATAAGGTGATAATTTGGGTGTGAATTTTTTTAGTTTCTCATGGTATCTCTCGCGAGCAATTGCGGAGACTAATCTTTCGAGGTTTTGAGATCTATTTAAGGAGTTGACATCTTCTAACAGATTTTTTTCATACACATGGGTCAGGAATTAAACTCCTAACCACATGTTTAAGGGGCCCAAGTATCAACCACTTGTGTCACACCATATTGATAATTTGGATGTGAATTTGAGTCATAAGTTAAAATTATTATAAATATTTTTAACATGTTCAACGAAAAGGCTCATATATTTTTTTTTTGTGAAAAAAATTCATTTAGATTATTGACAACAAACAGTTAACAATTAAATTTATTTTTATTTATAATAAATTAGAGGCGGGCACACATTAATTTAATGTGAGACATAATTTTTAAAATAATTATTTTTATTTAATTATATTTAAAATTATATATTTCTTTAGTAATTTATGTAAGAAATACATAAATAAAAACAATTTAAAATTTTAAGACAAATTAATAAAAAATAATTTTAATTAATAATAAAGAGAACTTCATTCAATTTGAACTCCTTTTAAAGAAAATTAAAAATATTTATTATACTTTGGATATACAACCGAACAGGAAAAATAAATTAATTTGAGTTATGAATTTCAGAAGTTCATTGATGAAGATATGTAATGACAAGCTTTCACTGTCTTTTTCTATTTTCGAAATCATATTATTATAATTTACTTGGCTCATAGTTTTCCAGCAATAATTGTTATGTTAATCCTAAAGGGAAAATCAATTGCACACTTCGTTTCTATTTTATAGTCTGATCCTTAATTTTGTTTGCATTTGAAGATTTGTAAAACACAGTTGATAAATCCCATGGTGTTTTCTGAATACGTCATATAGCATTTATTCATGCAATTATTACATGTTTTCAATTTCTTAACACGAGCAAATAAAGATGCAACTGATATGCCTAATTGTTTTGTATAATTTTTGTTATGAATAAAAAATATTATATATATTACCATAATGATTAATAATTTTTATCTAATGTAAAAAACTTTTTATACAAATGATATTATATTTTTTTATAATAAATTGAAATGTATAATCTTTTGATACAAAAAAGCGAAACTAAGTGTGTAGTTAAATTAACTATGAAAAAAAATTATATTAAAAATTAATTACACATATAATTAATTTTTAAAAAAATTAATTTATATTTTAATATGTTAGTTCATAATCGATTTTAAGATAAAAAATATTATTTAGATTGTATAAAAAAAATATTTTTATGTATTAAATTATTAAAAGAGATATAACATAATTAAAAAAGTTATTTAGTTGATGATAAAATAATATTTATCTCTCATAGATATAAAATAATCACAATAAATTATACATAAAATGTCCAAATTTTAACTTTTAGAAAAAAAAAATACTTTTAATGTAAAAAGTTAATCAATAACTTTTAATCTAATAAT
The DNA here is from genome assembly GCA_023212625.1 of Styphnolobium japonicum. NCBI lineage: Eukaryota > Viridiplantae > Streptophyta > Magnoliopsida > Fabales > Fabaceae > Styphnolobium > Styphnolobium japonicum. The sequence goes on along the minus strand of JALBWW010000007.1, from coordinate 1,266,646 downwards.
TCAAACTTATTGTTAAAAAGTAAAAATAACTTCTATAATAATAAAAACTATTTTTTAAAATAATTAAACTAAATCAAACATAGTCTAAGCCTAAGCCTCGGCAAAAGAAACTATCAGTTAGTACTTAGAAGGAGCAAACTCAAATCAAAAGGAGGATGGTCGCACTCCCAAAGCTGAAAAATGTTACGTATACTATGCATTTAATAAATAAAAAAACTTGTTAATATGTAAGATATATATGATGTCTACATCCCCAAATTAACTTTCCTAGTTACGCCCCTACGCCACTCCTCCCCACTTAGTTGAGAAATCCACACGAGTTAGCTTCCTTGAAAAAAATGATGGAGAAAAAATAGGCCCGCCCCCATTGTAAAAGATTTTGAATATTTTAAATAATAATACCCAGAAGCACAATTCAGCGGAGGCTACAGGAGATAACGACCTGCTTTTAAATATTCTCTCTTATTTCCTTGTCTTTTTTCAAAAAAATATTAAGAACTCAATATAAAAATATATATTTTTCTTAATTGATAATAAATTTTTTCATAGATATCAACTTTTTAATTAAGTTATTAATATTTAATTTTGCAATAAAAAAGAAAAAAGAGATAAAAAAAATTGGTGCATAAAAGTTTAAGTGAAAAAAACATTTATTCATAATTTAAAGTCAGAATAAATTATCAATCCCAATAAGGGTTTACACTAAAATTATAAATTTCTTACCAATGGACATACTTTAAATTTAAACTCAAGTATCCTAATATGAATAAAAGATCTAACCAGGTAACCATAGAGACAAAAGATTTTATTTCGAATTAACAATGCTAATTTCTACTTCTATCTTTATATATATATATGAAATTTCTTCTATACCCAACTCTTTAAAAGAGTATCGGTACCATGTTGATGTGTTAAAATCTGAGTGGTATGTCAAGCTTGCGAATGTCAATTTCCTTGTTTGGAAAATGACCATTTGATTTGGCTTTGGGGAAATAATTCCCTTTTGATTCATTTTGAAAATTAACTAAATATTCAATTACATTAATTAATAATTTACATAGATTAACCAATAATTTATCTTCATTTTGATGCTTGATATGTAGTCAACCGTATGTAAATTATTAGTTAATGTAATTCAATACTTAGTTAATATTCAAAACGAATCAAAATAAAATTATTTTTCCTAAGTCGAACTAAAAGGTCATTTTCCCTTCTCTCTGTTCACAAGAGCCGTTTGCACAGGCATGTATGGTGAGGAGGCTTGCAAATGTCAATTGGGAAAATGACTCTTTTGTTAGGCTTGCGGGAAATAATTCTCATTTGGTTTGTTTTGAAAATTAATCAAGTATTCAACTACATTAATCAATAATTTACATACGGTTAACTAATAATTTATCTTCATTTTGATATTTGATACTTGATACGTGATTAACTGTATATAAATTATTAATTAATATAACTAAATACTTAATTAATTTTCAAAACTAACAAAAAAGAAATTATATATATTAGACCCACCATTGGACAACAAAAAGAATGATATTTTAGATAAATTTTCACCTCTACCAATTTCTTCTTTATTTCTTTTCACTTTAGAAGAGAAATGAAAAAGTTATAAGACCCACTATTTTTTTTTCTCTTTCTCCTCTAACCAAATAAGAAAATGGAACCATTTATCTTTTATTTCTCTCTTCTCTAACTCTCTTTTTCATTTCTCTCAAAACAAACAAAGGCTCGGTGTATTTTTCCATCATGGACATTGGACAAAAAAGAGTATTTTTCCACTTGTTTACATTTTGTTTTTGCTATAGTATCAATTCTTTTTCTCTTCCTCATACTCATACGGTTAGGGATATAAAAATCAATCTTAAACTTTCACTTAACCGCTTAAATTTTTTAGATACCTTACATGACATTTGCTCCACGAAATAATAATTTCATAGAATGAAAATAGAATCAATTAGAATGAAATAGAATAAAATGGCCATTCTCATTACAGTTTGGTAACTTTTGTTATTTGATACATAAAAGTAATATAAAATTGAATTAAAGTTAATCTAAATGACATGTTTTATAGAAATATAATCACATCTGTCAATTAAACATTGTGAAAAGCATCGAAGTTATTGCATACGTTATTAGCCTTTGCCGCTACAATTAATTAATTAATTAATTAAATGCGTGTGAACCCATGTTACATCAACTGAAAAATAATGTGCTTAAATTACGACCATCATTTAAATACCACCTACTTCTTAGGATAATATTTCTTTTTCCATTTCTAGAGCCTATCAAAAGAAAAATGTTAACACTGAGCACCAATACATTTTGGCAAGCTCATCTTCAGAGTTATTTTAATGCCCTTTTTGCAAGAGATAACAGGGTACGAAAATGCCAACTATAGGACAGTGGCCACTACCGGGTAGACATTTCAGGACCTATAAACTCCACTAGGCACTGTGTGGGGCGGTATTAGATTATGTAATAACATTTTGTACACATAAAAGAGCTTTCAAAATAAAAATAAGGTTATTTTGAAGCCATTTCCCACCATCTAGCTATTACTTAGCATTTTTCCGCGTGTAATACACTTGCCTTAAGATAATTATTGATGTTGTACTATTGGCGCAAACTGCAAAGTGTATCAAGCTTTTGGCAATGCAAAGTAAAAATTGGTCAAACTAAGCCAATCAAATCAATATTTTTTGCTGGAAATCTACTAGTTTGAAGTGTCCCAAACGCTAAGCCAACCCATGTTCCAAATGCGGAATAATGGAAGTAGCCTTCCATGATCGGAACCATACCCATTTTTTATATGTAGGATCTTTCTGTCGTCAACTTTTTACATGATTCCTTCAGGGTGGGAGCCCCATTTACCACAACACTTGAAAGACACCCTAGGCATAGGATACAGTACCAGAGATACCGTTCATAATGCATAGGATATAGTACCCGAGATACCGTTCATAATGGGTGCATTCAATTTAGAGTTATAAAAGGGAGCCATGTATCAGCAAAAGTGAATGGGAAAATGACCTGGTTAGCTTGGTGAACAATAATTTCTATTTGGTTCATTTTAAAGATTAACTACTTATTTAACTAATTTAATCAATAATTTACATACAGTTAACCATATATCAAGTATCAAAATGAAGATAAATTATTAGTTAACTGTATATAAATTATTAATTAAATTAATTGAATGCTTAATTAATTTTCAAAACGAACTAAATAAAAATTACTGTTCACCAAGCTGACCCTTAGAATCATTTTCCCAAAGTGAATTCTCATCAATCTTCTAGTCTACTCTACACAAATGTCTTCCAATTTGTTAGAAGCCCATAAACGCCACTACTTATCTCGCAAAGCACACTTCACCACCTGCTAGTATGTGTTGAAACTTTCTCTTTCAAATGAATTGGATTGTTAATCTCCACTCATGTCGGGCACTAAGAGCATTCTGGCAGACCTTCACCAGTCAGCTAAAATACCAAAGGCAGGACACTGAAAACATCATACAAGACACATCCTAGCTAAAGACAAGCATATTATAGTTGCAGAATGCAATGAACCAACATGGTGGAGCACACCAATTATATCGTGAGTTTCTACAAGTCGCCTTCAATGTCCACACAATAACTCTCATCTGACTCATGTTTTGACCATTGATAACTATTTTAGCGGAAGACTAATGTGCTGATGCCTCCATATGAGAAGTCCAAAGTCTAAACCCATAAAGCCACCCACACAATACTCAATCTCTTTATGCAGCAAAGCCTCTAGGCCCTTTACTAAAAATTGGATATGAGTCCAAAAAAAAAAAAGCTTATGACAGTTTAAGAAATAAAGAATTCTAGCAATATTTAACTGGTGCATACTTAATTATTATTATCTTAAAAAAATGAACAACCAGTTAGCTAAAGTTTATCATATCCATGTGTTTCCTGCTCATCGAGAATCTATATACTTAACTTTACCACCATGGTCAGGTTCTCACAACTATTTATAGGACAAAAAATTGTTCTGTGCAGGAAAACCAATGGAAAATGAAGCACCGTGAAGATTATCAGTTGATTAGTGACGCCTAATACAGTTGGGGTCACTTATCATCCAAAAAAAATCCAATAATAAAAGCATGATTTCAAGAGAATCAATACAACAGCAGTGCAACATCAAAAATAATTTTTTGGAAGGCAAATCAAATAAGATAATTAAGTATTTTATTTCACTAATGCCCACCACTGTCAGCAATGACTAAACATCAAATATCAAACACAAGTACTAAAAGAACTACCAAACAATCGCATATTAAATATTACCGACTAGTACAAATAATCAATATGTTTATCTTATCCGTGGGTTTCCTGCTCATCCAGATCTAATATATACTTCACTACCATGGTCAGGTTCTCAGAAGACACAACTATTTATACAATAAAAGAATTATATGATGTCCAAATAAACCAATGACAGATGAAGAATTGTGAAGATTATAGGTTAATAATGCCTACTACAATTAGGATGAATCATCCAACAATAATCACAATGATGAAAGGCTGAAAGCAAGGGTTCAAGAGAAACCAGACATAGCAGAACATAACCAAAACATTTTTTGTGTAGACAAATCAATTAAAATGATGAAGCATTTTCTTTCACTGATGTCCACCACTGTCAGCATTGATTTAATGTCAAATATCAAAAACAATTACAACAAGAAATACCAAAAAATGGAATATATAAATATTACTGACTAGTACAAATAGTAAATATGGTGTGAACTTCAGACAATAATAAAAAACAATGTTCTACATATTAATTAGGATGGAACAAAATTCCATGCCTTTCGCCATTGATCAAATCAAGTGGAGATATTTTCTTTAATAGCTTAACTATGATTAATGAAACTACATTGGCCACAACAAAGAAATGAACATTCATATAAAAGTGTCAGCATCATATATTAAGTTCTTCTACAACTCAAATGCCTTCAAGAAGTGGAACCAAGAATAATTTACCAACTACTACAAGAAAAGGCTTCTGCAACTCATTATCACAAATCACGATATTTTGTACAAGGCATAAAGTCAAAAACTGATGGTTAATTAGAAAAAGAACAGGGAAGTTACTTCAATTAATCATTCAATTAGTATAACTTTTGGTTAGACCATCAAAACAACAAAATTTAGAGAGTGTTTCCATGCATCATGTGCACTTAACAGAAAATTATTGAGATAAGCAGTTGCGTGGTTTTGAAAATAGAAAAATATATATATATTAAACCAAGTTACCCAGGCTCAATAGATTCAGTCAGTCTATGAGAAATTAATAAGATGCCACCAAAACACATCCTTTACTCCTGAGCATTCCAGCCTAAAATCTTATCTGTAAGGAGGGGGTAAAACAAGTATCAAATATGTCCCAATAAAAAGTACACCCACAATGGCACAGCACTGGCTAATACCCAACACACTTCAAGCAGAAACTAATACCCACATAACACATATGGCATGACGCACAAATATCATCTTAAATAGTGAATTAATTATCATACTGATATATGTAACAAACAAAATAATGAAAGAAATACGTGCATCGGTTTTATTCAAAATTAAATAAGGAGCTATCTGGTGGCAAACTAACCCACAAAAAAAATAAAAAATAAAAACTGTTTTAAGAACCTTACTCTGCACTCATCACTGGACAATGTAATACATAGAGCAAGAATGGCCAGGATCAGAATGAAGGATTTGATCATTGCATGAAGGACATTGGTAGCGTAGCAGACCAATGTTAAGAAGTAAAGGGACGAAATAAGATGTCGGGAGAAGTCTAGGTTGTCATTCAATACTAGAATGCAACCACGCCTTTTCATACAACCCGTTTGCCATGTTTAAACAAGACGTGCATTTTGTTGTAGAAGAAGTTGCGAGTGTCACAATGCAATAACTTAGCAAGGACAGGGGCCCTCTTCATTTCACCTTAACTTTAAACACTGTCACTACCAACATACTCTTCCTGCTCAAACCTTTTACAATACCATCATTTCCATGTCATTTCAATTCATACAATTTTTTTTTTTAAAAAAAAAGGACAGAAAGCTAAACCCTAAAAGAGAAAAAAAAAAAGTAATATTTCCTCTCGAACATATTGAAAAATAGTTCCTTTGGTTATACCCAGAAAAAAAATGATTGAAAAATGATTCAAATACACCATTGCTGCGTTATTGAAAAGGAAAAAGCTTACAGAAATAGGAAGAAGAACGCAATATACACGCCGCCGCCGCGCCTCACAGAGATAGAAGCACACTGGATACGGGTTCGCGATTCATCTATGGCTCTATGAGCGAAACACATGGCCTGTTTCGATTGGGCCAACTTGTTTTTTTTATTCTTTTTTATTTGGTTAGCCCATTTTTTGCACATTAACATACACCCTGCCCCCATGAAAAATTAGCCCAACTTACCTTACATTTGTACTTTACAATAATATATTTACATTGATAAATTGTGTGTGAAAATTGAGTAGGTCTTTTTAGATGAAAGTAAATTGAGCATAAGTTATCATTATTACTAAAATACACAACAAAAAATTATGACTTTTCTGTGTGGTTTAGATGTTTGTAAGGAGTTACTACTAAAAATAAATAATGTTATGTATATTTCTTGCACATTTTTACAAATTCATGTATTATTATCATTGTCAAGATTGATAAATTGTGTTTTTTAAATTAAAAATTTTATTAAATTTTTTTATATGCTTTATTAAGGTTATTTAATATAATTGAGTTTATACCTATCTATCTATATTTATACTACTATATATATAAGTTTGTACGGATTACAAACACTTTTTATTTATAAAAATACTATTATAATTAGCAATAATTACTATATTACCTTTCATCATTATTGAGGTTTTTTTTATGACTTTTAGTTTATTGATTGTGATAGTATTTTATTTCGTTGTAGGTCAATAAAAACATGTCACTTTTAGGCAACCTTACTTCTATTTTCTCCGTGTAAAATATCAATACCTTGCAAAATACAATGATGAAAAAACTTAGCAAAATACAATTTGTTTGGTTAATTATACATTTAAATAAAAAAAAGAAAGAAATATGTGTGACCTCCACAGGGATAGTTCAAAAATGACTGACCACTTTTCCTAAGGAAAAGACTCATTAAATCTTAAGTTAAAACGCACGAAAAATATTATTACTCAACATTATTTTGATAAAAATGAAGTCGTAATGAGTTAGTATATTTATTGATTATTAGATGAATGAGTGGTTTTTACTACTTTGTTTTATTTAATTATTAACCTTCAGTTTAGTTAAAATTTGATTATATAGCACTGCCTAAAACATAAATAGCAAATCATTAAGTTTATATTTTAAAATATAACCATTTGGTTGATTCATTTAATTTTGAAATAATATTATATAATTTTTTAAAACCCAAAGTAAATGAATGTGATATTCAATTTATTATAATTTTAAAGTCTAACATATTCGTACAATCTTTTTTTTTTTTACTAAAAAAGATATTCATTCATTCAAATTGGTAAAATACATCGAAAACAACACAAATTCAACATCGCTAAAAACCGAAAAGGATGAATATGTGAACAAACTCACAGCACTCAGGTTAATAGCATAACACGGCAAAATACATACAAATGTGACAAAATCATAGTGACCGGAATACCTATGCCTCCGGATCTGTAACGTTAACGCCTAACTCTTGATTGAATCTGTAATGGATCGAAGTAGATCTACCAATATGAACCAAACGAACACCGCACTAAAACGAGAAATCAAACGACACCGCAACAAGACGACGAACAAAACACCGTCGCACTTAAACGACGAAAATATAAAAAAGCCCAAAAGAAAACCTAGATCTATGTGAAAAATTACTTATTTAGATAAAATAAGAGGAAAAAAACGATGTCAATAGGTGATTCTAGACCAAAAAATAATCCAAACCACCCCCCTCCGATGAATGAGAAAAGATAAAAGATAAATAAATGAAAGGTTGAGAGAACGACTAGACATATTCGTACAATCTTAAAATATGGCTACAACAGCTATATTATATTATGATTCATTTCATTTGGAGTTTAATGTTATTCTTGATGTAAATTTTTCAGGTGTTACGACATTATTAAAATAGTTAGATTTTAATATCATTTACATAATAAGTTAATTCAATGTGCACTTTAAAAAAATTAAATCCAAAGCTTTTTTTTAAAAAATATTTTGATTATAAGCTTTTCTAAGATCAAAACAATGAAATTCATAATTATAAATATGAAATTTAAAACAACCTTTTGAGAAACAATTAATGATATTATTAACTATCAAATATAATAATATCTTAAAAGCAAATAATTACACTATTAACTATAAATTTTATGAATACATAACATTTTTGTAAACAATAATTCAAATTCATTGTTAATAAAATTGTAAAGGAAAAAGGAAAAAAAAGTAAAAATTATACATGTTTTCAATATCATAAAAAAGACACTTAACATATCAATACAGATTGAAATTAATTCTTTTTACTCTATTTACACAACTTTCATATAAGTATTAAATTGTTTACATAAATCTAAATTAGAAATGTTCTCAGATATTGTCACAAGTTAAATAAAACAAAATTTAATCATATAATTATAAAAAATTTAAATATGAGTCTCTCTCTTACACTTTATAAGAAACATGCTTGAATTAATTTATTTTTCACTTAAAAAATTCCAATAAATAACTCTCTTTAAAATATTTTGATTAAAAGTTTTTTAAAAGCAAAATAAGTTAATCCATGGTTATATATATGCAATTTAGAACAATTTGGGCAAGTAACGGGTAAGGCAATTAATTATGTACAAAGTTGTTATTAAATAATGATGTGAACAAAATTTACATTAAAACACTAAATCAAAATTAAAAAATTTCATGTCATAAACGATGTGATTAAATGCTACTGTAGTCGTAACATGTTTTATTAATTTTTTGGGTATTGCATTGAATTTGTTCTAAATCATTGCAATAAATTAAACTTAATCTTTCTCTCATCCAACCATCTTCTTATAGCAGGTAAGATTTATGGAATGCGTGAGATCCAATTGCCACAATCAGAAAATGTGATGTGTGGTTGTATTAGTTGGGAAAAATTTATGTTAGGAACTAATTATGCCTATATTTAATTTTTGTAAAATTTAATTTTATATTTAAATATATTTATTTATAATTAATTTTAAAATAAATAATTTTATTTAAATTGTATAAAAAATATTTATATGTATTCAATTATTAAAAATATAAAAAATTGGAAATTTTATTTCATTGAGGATAGAAAAAAATTATTTACCCAAAGATTTAAAATAATTTAAAATTACATAATTAAAATGATAAGATTTTAAATTTTTAAAAAATGTTATATTCAAATGTATAAGAAACAATCACAAATTATAATTAATAAAAAATTTATATTCAAATGTATAAGAAATAAATAAATTATAATTAATTTTATCTACTTTTATCAAGCATGTTATAATTTATTTAAGAATAAATATTTATTTTAGTCTTATGTAAGTGACATTAATTTAATTTTTTAATAATTAATAATATCAAATTAATTTTTTAATATATTTTTTAATATCAAATTAATTTTTTAATATAATTTTTGACATTAAATTTATTTTTTATTTATATAAAATTACCTTTTAAAAATTTAATTTAATATTACATAATTATTAAATAACTAAACTAATTTAAGAGATTAAAATAAATTTTTACTCGTTATTCACAACAGTTTTTATATATATAAAAAGGTATTATTAAAAAGTTAATCTTTATAACAGCTTACACAGAGTATGCCATACGCCCATACGTGACTGGCCAGCAAGCATTACTCAAAGTTGGAAAATTGTGAGACAGAGACACATGCCGTCAGCTCACAGTAGACTGAGCTGAACCAGCGAACTGACAGTTTCGCCCACCAAAAGCAGTACAAGGTCCTCCTTTCTGGGTTATGACATCAAAGACGATGACCAAGACATATTTGATATCGGTTCAATAATATATATATTTAATCGTGTTTTACTACATCACTATGTTTTTACCTGCTTCAATTTTTAAAATTTAACCTAAATTTGATTTGAATGATCTTTCAAACGACAGGACAACTTGAGGCAGTTCGATTTTCATTTTAATATAATAATAATGCTATTAGTGAAAAGATGGGTAATATTTATATATGATCTATATCTATATGTTATTATATAAAATTTAATTTATATAAATAAAGTTAATGTCAGATATTACTCATTTGTATAATTTTTTTCTTTTAAATTTATGTTCATTTAATGCAATTTTGTATCTCATTTTTTAATTAAAAATTAAATGAAATTTAAATTTGTCTTAACACTTTAATATATATTTTTATAATAATTAAATAAGATTTAAAATTATTCTAATATTTTAAAATTAAATAATAATATCCTAACAAACATATTATATTTGATTTCTCAAAATGAAATGATGAAAAATCAAGAGTATTGTTACGTCAGAGCCAAATATCTTTTATTAATAATTAACAAATTTCAGTTTCACAACAAAAAAATATACATGTAAGTAAAATTATGTTAACAAAAGTATTAATAAAAATATATTTAATAAAATAGTTTGAGCCATACGAAACAGTGTTTACTCAAGCTTTTTTAGGGTTTATCTTCTCTATTTTTTTTTCAAGTCATAGAGGGTTTATCTACTTAAATTAAAATAGTTATTTAATAATAGATAAAATATCTATTATCTCTTTGACAAGTAGTAAAATATCTCCTTCAAAAAAATATAAATCATTTGAATTTTAAAAATTATAATATTTACTCTTACATTTAATACACTCTTACGTGTCTTAACTTTTTAACATTCATTGACTTTTTAAATAAAAGATGTTATTAGTTATATACTCTTGTACTATATTCAATGAAAATTCATGAATGTCATTCTACTTTTTCATTTACTTTGTTTTTAATTTATGTTTCTTGTTGATTGTTGATTTTGTGTTTGTTTCAAGCACCCGGAACTCTTTGATTTTTGTGGAATAATTGTAATGGATGAAACGATATTTCTTTTAAATAATTGTAATAAGAGTTTGTTAAATTTTGGTTGATGTAATAATTAGGGATTACTCCGATACTTATATTTTTTTCTAAGGTACCAGTATCTAGTGTGAGTTGTCAAGCATTCATTAGTTATTATTTCTATTTAATAGACTTTTAAACATTTGTGAAATCAATAGTCAATAAATTATTGACAACTCACCTTATGTATCATAACAACTCTTGTGATAATTATGTATTGTGCTAGATATTTGTGTTGTGATAATCTAATTTTTTTTAATATCTTATTCATGGTGGGAAAATCTAGTACATAGTGCAGAGCAATTATGTTTATCGATTTCAATAACTATTGATTGAGAGAAAATGTTATGTTCTATCTAATGTTTATGTATTAGTAAATCAAGCTAAATTTAAACATATACTTCATGAATTTATGTTATATTTCAAGTATATTACAAGTGTCAATGCTATAGAATAATTCATAATTCTTATGAATGTATTTTTTTAACTCCTTTTTCCAAAATTTTGAAGCCAAACATGAAGATTCTCATTTAGTTGGTATGTTTGACATGTAATTTTATGTTATATGTAATTATTTTTTGCATGATTATATTGACATTGAAGTTTTTGTTTATAAATTTAACCATACTTTTTATGCCAAGAGATAGTTAATTTAATTCAAATGAGATAAGAGAATTAGCAACCCCATATGATGATTGAGTTGGATGATCTTGAGTAACTTTGGTATATCTACAAATTGATTCGTTTATTAGCATTTACGTGTTATTGCATTTCTAGTAAATTATTTATTTATTTGCAATAAAGAAGTAGGGAAAAGTTTGTTGCATATTGTGGGGAGATTTTTCACATTAATTGTAAAAATATTTGGCCGATAATAGATTTGTTGTTGTTATTATTATTCTTCAATTTGCTAAGATAAAAATAATCAAATGTAATATTGTATAAATTATTGACAATTTTTTACTTAAATTTGTTAATTGTAACGTATATAATATGTAAAATTATGTTTACTTTCAAGTAAAATGAGACTATCAAACACAAATTATAATTCAGATTACCTATTAATACTAATATTTTAGAGGTTCATAGTTTCTTTTAAGGCATTGTTTTTATAATAATACTTAATATTAAATTTTTTTATTTTAATTATATTATTATCTTAAGACATTATTTCGATCTTTTTAGTTTGGATTTCAAAATTGGATGCAGGAGATCTTAATCAATCACTGACTCAAATGAATGATGAGGTCAGTTACACAAAATATTACTAATTAGTGGACTAAATAAACTTTATAGACATTAAATTTATGGATAAGAAATTTCAAATGGATATTGCTTTTTTCTATTATCCTTTATTTGTTCTTTTTTCCCTAATTACATCTAATTTGAATTCGTTTAAGCGATAAAATGTATCTTATATTTTTTTACAAGTGATAAAATATGTAAATATATATATTTTTAATCTTATTTTATCTTGAAATTCTAGGCATATTTGATTTGATTTTATTTAAGTGATAAAATATATCTTATAAGTAATAAAATCTAAATTTGAATCTTATTGTTATCTTGAAATTTTGGTCGTAATTAATTTAATTTCATTTAAGTGATAAAATATCAAAATATATCTTTAAATTTTACTTTTATCTTAAAATTTTAATCATAATTGATTTGGTTTCATTCAAGTGATAAAATATATCTTATCTATTTGATTAGTGATAAAATATATATTTGAATATTATTATTAACCTGAATTTTCAATTCAAATTTTAATTACATTCTTGAATCTTGTTTTTATCTCTTACCTATTTAATTAGTGATAATTTATCTCCTTGATTTTGATTTTATTCCAGCAAGATTAAGAATCGACTTTGGAAGTATAATATATAAAGTAAGAGATTCTGCATTTCATGGTATGATATAACTTCTGCATTTGCATTGAACCTATGCACACCAAAACAAATTATAACTATATTTATAATTATATAAGAACAAAAAAATGGGTTATAATTATTTGTTTTATTCACATAGATATTCAACAATTCATATTACTAAGTCGTAGTTATAATTTAGAGATTTTGACTTGAAACATTTTGAATAGATATTACTTTTTTTTTTCCTGATAACCTTTATTTGTAGTTTTTTTTTTCCCGAGTACATTTGATTTGAATTAGTTTAAGTGATATCTCTTTGATAGATCATAAAATACTAATATATATATATATATATATATATTTGAAATTTTTTGTTATCCTTAAATTATAGACATAATTGATTTGACTTCATTTAATTGATAAAATATATCTTATCTCTTTGATAAGTGATAAAAATCTAGTTTTAAATCTTATTTTTATTCTCAAATTTTGTTCATAATTAATTTGATTTTATTTAAGTGATAAAACATTTTGTTATCTCTTTTGATAAATGATAAAATATCAAAATATATTTTTGAATCTTATTTTTATCCTGAAATTCTAATCATAATTGATTTAATTTCATTCAGGTGATAAGATATATCTTATCTATTTCATTAGTGATAAAATATCTCTTTAAATCTTATTATTAACATGAAATTTCAATTCAAAATCCAATTATATATTTGAATATTATTTTTATCTCCCACCTCTTTGATTAGTAATAAATTATCTATTTGATTTGGATTTTATTCTAGCAAGATTAAGAATTAACTTTGGAAGTAGAATAAATAAACTAGATATTCTACATTTCATTGTATGATATAACGTGTGGAACCCGTGCATACAAAGCAAATCATAATCATATAAGAACAAAGTTTCAGTTATAATTATTTGTTTTATTTACATAGATATATAAAAAGACAGATAATTTAATTAAAAAATGGTTGAGTTATTTGGTATATAGATCTAATAAAAAAATTATGTAAGAAGTATTATAATAAATAATACATTATTATTTAAAAAATTTATACACATTGAATGTAACAAAAAGCGTATTACATGAATAACAAAACTAATTATTAGTAAGAGTTTAATTTTAATTTATTATTAATATAATTTTTTATATTATCACTTAATTATGTATAATTACATAAAAATTTAATTATGATAATAATTACTTTAAAAATTACATTTTTAAAGATTTCAAAATGTATAATTAAGTAATAATTTGAAAAGCTTTACAATAACATCATATTAAAATTAAACTATAAAAAAAAACTCTGTTAGTGAAAAAAAAATGTTATATAACTATAAAAAATGAGCACCTTCGATTCCAAAAAAAAATTAAAGGATCGAATATTACAAATTGTAACTGTCGTGATGACTTTTTCTAACTCGAAAGTAATTATGGTAAAAAATAAAAAATCATGACGCCCTTCGCACGTGTCATCGTAGCACAGACAATTCGTGCTACCGCCAAAAATTTTCAGTATTCGCTCTTTCGCTCTATCCTAAAAAACGCAGGTTTTCGGCGTCTCTCTCTTCCACTACGCTGCCAAATCGAATTCCCTAATTCCTGGACCCAAAAAAACCAAAAAAAAAATAATAAAAAAGCACACGGAGCGTGCCCCTCTCTATTTCTTTTTTATATTCTAATATTTATTTTGATTAAGTTCTCTAATTCTAATTCTACAACACTGCTTTCTATTTATTAAATCCTATTTTAAAAAGCATTTACTTGGTTTTTTTTATATATAAAGAAATCAATTAATCAATTTGCGTGCATAGCAGCATAGGTTTCTTTTGGACGGACCCATTCCTTGTGTTATACACACACCCTTCTGCTTGCTTTATTTCTTTCTCTGCGAATTCAAACTGCTTGTTTCTCGGGAAAATTTTCACTCTGTCTTTCCCGGGATTTCTCGTTCTGCGTTCCCCGCTAATCGGTTACGAGATCGAAATAAACGTTTCAATCTCTCGGAATCTTTTGCCATTTTTATTTTTTTTTATTTTTTGTTCTTCTGATTCGCGAAAGGGAAAAATCACTCGATTTTTTTGTTATTCATTAGTTGGTTGTTTCATTCATTGGTCGATTCGGAGGGTTTTTGGCAATCGTAGTTCTGTTGATTTTGGGGGTGCGCAGAGTGGTGCGAGATTGGAAACTTGTGGATATTGCCAGGCCTTGGAGGTTTGGTCCCGAATTGTGGGAGTTTTGGCTACCGTGCTTCGATGTGAAGTTAGGGTTTTGGGGCGTGCAGTTGCGGAGGTAAATTTGTCGTTTCGGATGGTTACAATATGATAATTAAGCGGACTATGAAAATTGAAATGCCGAAATTGAAAAGATGTAAGCTAGAGGAGCCCGATTCCGAGGACTATGGGTGTTCGGCGATTCCGAAGAAGCGTAAGGTAAATGGGTTTTATTCTCTGGGTATGCCAGGTGATGCTGAAGATTTCAGCAGCGGTTCTGGGTCTTGGAGCAGTGAAGGATCGTATTGGGGTGGTGGTGAGGTTCAGTCCAATTCAAATTCTATGCAGTTGAATGGTAAAACAGCACGAGACCGGGGCTCAGAAGGGCTTCGACCTCCATTGTTGCGGTCGTCGCGTGGTCGTCTTCAGATGCTTCCATCCAGGTTCAATGACTCGGTTCTTGATACATGGAAGAATCGAGGAATCAAAATGGAGGACGCAGACTCCAGCTTTGAAGACGATAAGTCTTTAGTAGAAGATAGGGCAGGCATTCGTGGAAAGGGATTTGTAAAACAGGGGAAGAGAGATAACTATGGCTTGAAAAATTCTCAGTGTTATCCATGTCCTGAAATGAAGGTGGAAGAAACGGACTTGGGTGGTTTAGGTTTCAATGATTTTGACAAAAGGAAGCATGCTGATTCGTATAGTACCGCTATAACAACTGTTAACGGGAGTTTTTCAGCATTGGTTAAAACTGAGAGTAATACGTCTGGGCTTAGTTATGAGGGTGTAGACCAAAAGCCTAATGGAAATGCTGAAAAGAGGAAAGACATATATAAACCAGAGGATTTTGCTTTGGGTGATATAGTTTGGGCTAAATGTGGGAAGAGATATCCGGCTTGGCCTGCCGTTGTGATTGATCCCATCTTGCAAGCTCCCAAATCTGTCCTGAGCTGTTGTGTTCCTGGTGCAATTTGCGTGATGTTTTTCGGTTATTCAAAAAACGGAAAGCAAAGGGTACACATCTCTCCACATCTTATCCATGTTTCATAAATTGGAGTTATTGAATATCTTTTTTAGTGTTGAAATCTAAAAGAATGCTGATGGGCAGGACTACGCGTGGGTGAAGCAGGGAATGATATTCCCCTTCTTGGAATTCATGGACAGGTGTGTAGTAAACAATATTGGTTGCAGTTGTTTCTGCAAGAATATTGGGCATTTACTCATTAAAACTTATCTTCATTCAGATTCCAGGGGCAGACTCGGTTGTACAAGAGCAAACCAAGTGACTTTCGCATGGCACTGGAGGAGGCAATGTTGGCAGAAGATGGTATTCTGGACTCACACTTGGGAGCTGAGCAAGTTACTAATATTGAAGCTCATCCCGATGGCCTGATAGAGGCTACGGGTTCATATGTTGATCAGGAATATTACTGCCAGGATCAGGTGAGAGTTAACAGATTTCTATAGAGGCTACGGGTGATAATTGCTCTAGAAAGGAGATTTGGATAATAGTTAATAGTGTAGAAATGTCAGTCTTATAGACTCTGGTTATTTGTAGAGTTTTATCCAGTGAATAAATTGTGCAGGATACAAGATCTTGTGCTGGCTGTGGTTTGATGTTGCCATGCAAAACCATGAAGAAGATTAAGGATTCAAGTTGTGCACCTCAGCTTTATTGCAAACATTGTTCAAAGGTTATGCAATGGCTCATTCTGGATACTTTCAATTTTCCCACTAAATATATTTATGGCAGACATTTAATTTTCAAAATTTCTTATTTTGTTCTTACAGTTACGAAAATCAAAACAATATTGTGGCATTTGCAAAAAGATTTGGCACCATTCAGATGGTGGGAATTGGGTGAGATTGTCTGTTTTCTCAATTAGGCTTGTGGTCTTTAATTTAATTTATGCTTGTTTCAATAAACAACCAAAATTTTGAGATCTTCTAGGGCTTAACTCTTCGAATCAGGTATGCTGTGATGGTTGTAATGTTTGGGTGCATGCTGAGTGTGATAAAATTTCCAGCAAGCTTTTCAAGGTGACATATCATGGTTAATATGGCACTACATATCTGTTTTCTCTGTTTGTTTTTTCTGATTTCCCTAGTTCATAAAGTGAAGGAAGATAAATGTCTGGTTCCTGGTTGCAGAATCTGGAAAATACAGATTACTATTGCCCAGATTGCAAGGGAAAATTCAATTGTAAATTACCAGCATCACAAACATACAAGTCAAAAATCAAGTATGTAGTAATTATCTATTGCTTCTTTTTCCCATTCATTTAGGGGTATTCAGTATTCTTTGAATCTTATGATGTGATATCTTTTGAGACAGATCAGTAGAGAACAGCCAAAAACCTGTGATACCTGAGAAGGTAATGGTGGTGTGCAATGGCATGGAAGGAGTTTACATTCCAAAGCTTCATTTGTAAGCCTTCAACACTTTTGCATATTATGGGTTGATAATCTGATTTAAATATTTTGACTTCCTATCTATGGCACAAAATATATATATTTTTTTGGTATTATGATAAG
The DNA here is from genome assembly GCA_023212625.1 of Styphnolobium japonicum. Taxonomy (NCBI): domain Eukaryota; kingdom Viridiplantae; phylum Streptophyta; class Magnoliopsida; order Fabales; family Fabaceae; genus Styphnolobium; species Styphnolobium japonicum. The sequence goes on along the minus strand of JALBWW010000007.1, from coordinate 1,248,857 downwards.
AACCTTGAGAGAACCACACCTCAAAAGCTAACTGTTAAGGTGAGAGAGCCCGATGTCATATAAACCCCATATCAGAATCCCATTCTTCTGATGTGGGACTCAAGTCCCATACCTTGCAATTGGGTCATAAGCTGCGTAACATTCCACCACGTTTCGCAACCCCGGTTCCCATGTGGGTTGGCTGTCCACTAGCCCTTTTGACTAGTCACGGGCAAACACTGCAATGCCGATGTCACCACCCGCGCCGCTTGTTTGCAATTGAGAGACGTGGTGGAAGGTTGTGATACCAATTGATACGAACCTTGGGAAGATTGCACCCCAAAAGTTAGTTGTTAAGGTGGGAGTGCCCAAGGCCATATAAACCCCACATCAGAATCCCGTACTTTAGATAGGGGACTCAAGTCCCTTACCTTGCAATTGGGTCATAACATATTCTCTTTCTTTTGTCTTAAATTCATATTTCTGGAGATGCTTTCTCCATTGTTGTATTCCTTCCCCCCCCATTTCTTTGTTCTTAGGAATTTCCTTAGGAAGTTTTTGTGTGTATATGCTTTTTTCCTCTAACTAATGCATGTGTCTATTTTATTCATTATTTTGTAGTTACCATTAACATTGGGGTCTATCCAAATTCCAATATTATCTTGAAAATGAAACTACCTTCAATCTAGATTTGTTTATCAACCTGACTAGGTTCTATACCAGTGCAACAGTTTCTGTTCTGACTTCTGAGAACAATTAAAGAACTTTAGGTGATTGCAAATTATTTCCTTCTAGAAGGATTTCATTGAGCTGCTTGTTATTCCATTTTCTTGCAGAGTTATGTGCACGTGCGGCTCATGTGGTTCAAGGAAGCAGACACTGAGTGAATGGGAAAGGCATACGGGTTGCAGAGCCAAAAAATGGAAATATAGTGTAAAAGTGAAAAGCACAATGCTACCGTTAGAAAATTGGGTCTGTATCAGTTCTTGCTATATATGACAAATTTTTCTAGTGGATTCTGTTGTTGGTTGGTTTTGAATTAACAGCCATGAAGTATGAGTACTATCACTGGGATTTCTTTAATACTGCCTTCATCACTTTTATTTGCAAACATCTCCCCATTTTAAATATGATGAATTAATGTTGTATGGTGTGTGTGTGTGTTGTGCTTTTTTTTTCTTCTTCTTATTATGTTGTGCCTCTCTCTCATTTTTGAATTAATATAAATTGCTTCAGATCACAGAACACAATTCTCAAGCTGGAGTTCCCCTGCAGTTAGATCAGCAGCAGGTGCTTGCCTTTTTGCAAGGTAAATGTTTATTTGATATAAACATTTACATACTGAAGCCTTCATTTCTTTTAGTTGACCAGGTCTTATGGCACATTGCAGCCACATGCTTTCCTTTGAATATATCTTTAAAGGCCAAAATTTATTTTACTTTTAACTTATTGTCACAGAGAAGTATGAGCCAGTTTGTGCAAAATGGACAACAGAAAGATGTGCCATTTGCCGATGGGTTGAAGATTGGGAAGATAACAAAATTATTATCTGTAACAGGTGTTTTCATTATCGTTCATGATCTTTGTCCCAAGTTGTAGAATTATTGTTTATGTTTAAAATTTTGTTTCAAATGTATGGGGTTTTAACGGTAGAAATGTCGATTAATGTATGTTCACTTTTTCATTGTGCAGGTGCCAAATAGCAGTCCACCAAGAATGCTATGGGGCAAAGAATGTTCAGGATTTTACTTCTTGGGTTTGTAGAGTATGTGAAACTCCTGATGTTGAGAGAGAGTGTTGCCTCTGTCCAGTAAAAGGCATGTCATCAACACTTAGTATTTTGGGCAGTCTGAACTGTTTTTGTTCTCATGTCTATATCATATTCTGTTAAGTTCTTTATGAAAGTAGTAAGTGGTGGATCCAGCACTCTAATTCTCTGCTGAGAAAGGAGGCCTTTTTCATTCATATCAAGAATTGACCTTTCTAATATTCAAAAAAATTGCTTTACTTTGGTGGATCATCAATCTCTAATGCAATCATTTTTTCTTGTATTCTCACAGTTAGGGAGAATCCTATTATAAGCTTCATGCAAATGTGATTGTTATTATGTATAAGTCATAACATTGTGAACTTCCCATTTGCATATGCCTTGTTTTTTTTATCTTTATAATTTATTTTCCATGGTCAATTCTTGCATCCAGTGCTAATTTGCTTTTACTATATGGGGAAAAATGCTTTGCAGGTGGTGCTCTAAAGCCAACTGATGTCGAGATGCTGTGGGTTCACGTAACATGCGCTTGGTTTCGACCTCAAGTTGTTTTCCAAAACCATGAGGCAATGGAGCCTGCCTTAGGAATCCTTAGAATTCCTCCTAATTCCTTTTTGAAGGTAAAACGCTGGGCTAAAAGGTTATCTTGGCACTTGTTATCAGTTGCTTTCTGCTACAATAGTACCCAGAATGCATTCTGGGTGATTTCAAATTATGTTTGGCTGACAAGCCAAAATGACCAGAATGCATTTTGGGTGTAATTTACTATCCCTATTGTCAAGGACCAATTCTCCTAAAAGCTTAAGCTTTTAGATGGAGGCCCAAGATTGGTTTTATATCTCTAACACCTATTAAAGTCAATATATTTACACAAAATGCAATGTATTTTTATTTATGCTATCCATACAAAACTCATTCTCACCAAATTACTTTTGGATGACTATTCTCAAACATAAAACTTATTCTTCCAAAATACATTCTGCTCTAAAGTAATTCTACACTAATTATCCACACATGCACTGTATCATCTTCCACCTTCAATTCAACATAGAAATAGAAACCCTTCTCCCTATGATTTTATTCATATTATTCAGTAAGATAGTGTTAAGGTTGTTATGTATTCACTTTCTCTCCCTTGTTTCGTTTTTCTTTTGGGTTAGGGTGGGCTATACTCTTACACTCATTTAAATGTTTCTTGTCCATTTTGCAGACTTGTGTGATCTGTAAACAAAGTCATGGTTCCTGTACAAGTTGTTGCAAGTGTGCTACTTATTTTCATGTGATGTGCGCGTCAAGAGCGGGATATAGCATGGAAGTAAGTTTAAGGGTTCTTTTAAATGTGAACAGGTCATTGATCTGTAACTGTTATTTTTTATTTTTTTTCTTAGTTTGCTCTCTTTCTTTTGGAGGGCAGGGGCATCATTTATGTTTCCATCCTAAATAAATAATTTCTGTGGCAGTTTGAATTTAATTATATGAGGATTACAATTTACAAGATCTAGGGAAATATGTTAATATTGTTTTAACTTACAGTTGCATTCTATGGAGAAGAATGGGACTCAAATAACAAAGAAGCTAATATTTTGTGCAGTTCACAGGTTTGAGCTCTGGTGACTTAATTATATTTAATGTTATTTTCCGTATATTTTTAAATAATTTATTTTTATATGTTAATTCCATTTTAGGGTCCCAAACCCAGATTCAGTACTGGTTGTACATACACCCCTGGGGGTTTTCTCTCCCAGAACTTCACTTCAAAATCACGAGGGATGCTTCAGGGGATCAAGGCTGGTTTCATCAAAGAATGTAGAACTTCTTGAATCTTCAGCCTCTGAAAGTAACAGCGTTGAGCCACTGTCTGCTGCCAGATGCCGTGTGTACAGAAGGTCTCCTAATAAGGTGATGATTCTGAACATAGTCAGCATACGATTGTGGCCATAATATTAAATTAACTTCTCTACTCTTTTGTTCTAATTTTCTTTTGTTTTATTTATAATCAGTCACTTCTGGTATTTTTGTTACATCCAATGCTATTCCTTCATTAATGCTAAGTGCAATTATTTTTGTTTTGGTACAAACGTGTTAATTACTTACATTATCTAATTTTTTAATTTGTTCTCTTTCAATACATTTTCTCCTATATTGCCAGAGGCCTGATGTGCCAATAATTCACTTACTGAGGGGTCCAAGCCTTCATTCTTTAAGTGCAATAACTCAATTGAACAGCTATAAGGTAATATTCATTTCTAAGTGTTTTAAACATGATATATGTTAGACCTATTGCTTCTGAAATAAATATCCTAGTTTTGTTGAGTTGTGATTGTCCTACATGAAAAGATTAATTTTATATTTTGTAATCTTGCTTTGTAATAGGATGCTGAAGATTCTAAAATATTTAGTTCTTTCAAGGAACGGCTTCACCATTTACAGGTAAATCACATCTCTCCAGTTGCTACAGTTAATTACTTCATTTCCTTATCTTTATTTTTAATTTCAAGTCACATCTCCTGTTTTTATTTTTTATTTTTTTTTTATTTTAATGTTTTGGTTTTTCAGAAAACAGAAAACCATAGAGTTTGCTTTGGAAAATCGGGTATTCATGGATGGGGCCTCTTTGCTCGTAGAGATATACAAGAAGGAGAGATGGTAACATACTATATTAATTTAAGATGGTCACGGAAGTGTAAGATAAATACCTAGCCGCAGTTTCTTCTGAAGACATTATGTTCATGCTTGTTATGTTGTCTGCAGCTTGCTGAGTATCGTGGTGAGCAGGTTAGGCGGAGTGTTGCTGATCTGAGGGAAGCTAAGTACCGTTCGGAGGGCAAAGATTGTTATGTGAGTCTCTTGTTTAAGATTGTTTTTGATATCTGTCTATACTTTACTCCCTCTTGATTTGAATGTGAAGCCTATTTTACGGTCATGTAAAGTAGTATCATGTTTCATTTGTGCTCTTTTAATCCTATGTTGTTCAAATGCCTGTTTTAGACAGGTTCATGATTGCTGTTAACATTAGAATTCATTGTACTCCTGATTTTAAAACCTAACAAAATAAATTATGCAGCTGTTCAAGATCAGTGAGGAAGTGGTAATTGATGCAACACACAAGGGCAATATAGCACGCTTAATAAACCATTCTGTAAGTTATTACTGGACTCTGCAGTAGCTTACTGAATTTTGTCTGTTTTTCTTCATTTATGCAAAGCCCCACAAAGTTGCTCAAAATTTTTTTGTCGAGAAGGGGCAAAGGAGAGAGAGAGAGAAAGAAGGGGGGGGGGTTGTTCTCAGCAACTTAGGCTTTTAATCTAAATTCACATTGCATTAGGATGCTAAATGATCCTGATCTGGTTTTATGCGCAAAGCTAGTTTGTTTCTTGTACTTTAGTTCCCCTGTAATGCCAAAAGAAAGAAGAAAATAGAAAAATGTGGGAAATGTTATGGTTAGATTATGAAGATTGTATGAGTTTGAAAATTGTATGATTAGAGGACAATCATGCATATGTGCTTTTAAATAAGAGAATACTGATGTTCAATCTGCAGTGCATGCCAAACTGCTATGCAAGGATTATGAGTTTGGGCGATCAGGAGAGCCGGATTGTACTTATTGCCAAGACCAATGTTTCTGCTGGTGAAGAACTAACGTACGGCTTGTTGTGTTTGTATATCTTTTCATGCAAGCATGCATATTAGGATGTGTGGTACACTGATGGCTTTCTTGCTCAGGCATGAATATTTTGATTAGTCTGGCATGAGTAACTTTTATTTATTTTTTTCTTTATGTTGCAACAGGTATGATTACTTGTTCGATCCAGATGAGCGGGATGAACTGAAAGTTCCCTGCCTTTGTAAAGCCCCCAATTGTAGGAAATTTATGAACTAGGCTTCACATTTTTTGTCCCTAGAGCAATTGCAGTTACCTAACATTAGAGGAAACATTTGTTCATTGAGCATATATTTTTAAATTTTTTTATACAAGTTCAGTATAATTTGTATACCATTTTGTTATATAATATAAAAAAGAAAATTCCCGAGCAAGCGAGCAATGGGCTGGAGGCATTTTTGTAACCTGTCACATGGTTCCTGAATATTCTCCAAGTTGTTTGGCATTTGGCAGCAGTTTAGTTTTAAGATATAAGGTGCACAGAATCAAAGACATTACTTGTTATTACATTTCAGGCTTTGCATGGAGACTCTTCTCGGAGCCATTGCTGCTGTATTTGATTGGGAAAATGACCCAAAAGGTCAGCTTGTGAAAAATTGTTCTTATTCAGTTCGTTTTGAAAATTAATTACGTAGTTAATTAATTTAATCAATAATTTATATACAATTAATTAATAATTTATTTTTATTTTGATACTTGATATGTGATTAATGGTATGTAAATTATTAGTTAATTAGTTGAATATTTGATTAATTTTTAAAATAAATTAAATCAAAAGTATTTTTTTTCAAGCTAATTCTTTGAGTCATTTTTTCTATTTGATTTGGCTTTTACAACGAAAAAGGCCAAAAGGGATGTGGTGGGGTTTATCACGTAGAATTCTAGCTTTTTGCTTATGTCATGAAACTTAATGAGATCAAAGAAATATGACCTTAGTAAAAAACTAGGGTATTGTTTGGAGGTAGATAAAGAGGTGGAAGGGAGGAAAAGGGAAGATAATGGAAAGGAAAAATGAAACTGATTCTTGTTTGGATAGTTTTTAATAAAGTGGAAAGAGAGGGAATTCAAAGTCAAAAATTATTCTCTTTCAAATTGAGGGTTAAAAGGGAAAGAATAACTATTTATTTTTAATTAAATATGTATTAAATTATATATATATATATATATATCATGTATTTGTGTTATAAGGTTAGTAATATAAGAGTAATATTAAAAATTTAATTTTAAAACTTACATATTTCTTTTATTATAATTTTAACTCTCAAATAAAGAGAAGAGATGTTATTTTATTTTATTTTTACTTTAACATCTAAACAAAGAAAATGGAATGCTCCATTCTCTCTTTATCCCAAACATAGCATAGTAGTGTTTGCATGAATGAAAAAGTGAAGCACAATTAAGTGGTAAGGTGGAGGAGTTTTAAGACTTGATTGACATGTAAACAAAAATAAATTAGTTACATACATATAAATCATACGATTTAAATATAAATCTCAATTCATGGCTTAAGTTTTGATAGTCTCATTTTGGATATTAGATATAATAACAACACAATGGTTTGATCACGGGCCAAGTTGTGGGCTTTATTATGCACAAAAAATTGTGTGTTTTAGGCTTGGGTCCCTTAAACAATTGACAATTAGGGTCTAGAGCTAGACTCGTAAATTCAAAAGCACAACAAACCACTCAACTTTTATCACTAAAATACTTCTGTTGACTTATAATTTGCAAGCTTTATGATGTGCGCGGAAAATTGTTCTAAAAGTTTCCTATAGCTGTTAAATTAACACGAAAGTTAAATTTTGCTTATTTTAATTTGTGAACTTTTTTTTAGATGATTTTAATTTGAGAGCTATATGCTATAGTTTACCTTAAACATAATTGAGTGATATGTTTTTAAAAATTACAGTGAAATAATTACAAATTTTTTATTGAATTAATATTAATTAATGGACAAAAAAATTAAACATGCATTTTGATTAATTGGGCGTAGCAACGATCCTGTCATCCAAAAAACAAAAGGCATAGAAACGATCCATATTATATGGAAACAAGGTCCATTTGAATCCATAATCTGAAGCCAGACGATCCATTTAAAATTCTTTTTATAATAATAATATTATTATTAAAATTGTGGTTTTAATTTCTTGTTATTTTATTTGAAATGGGAGCTTTTGGCGCGCCTATATAAGGGAAACTCGTGAGAAGCGTTGTGTTTCAGTCTCAAGAATTCAGAAGTAGAATAGAAAGCTGATATCAGATTTCTCAGGCATGGGGAAGCGCCTGCAGAGCGTTACTTCCTCAGATGGAGACAGAACGGAAAAGCGAATCCGAAGGAGCAAGACCATTTGTTCCTGCAACTCTCCTCGTCCTCCTTTTCTCTCTCCTCATTCCACTTTCTCCTGGTTCTCTCTCTCTCTCGCTCTCGAAAATTTCCTCCAAAATCGATTTCTATTCCAACAACTGTGCTGTGCCGTTTGGATTTGAATTTTACACTTAAGCGTGATCGTATGCTTTCACGAGTGAAGTCAGTTACTGAGTTACAGATCAGAGTTCTGTTCGAATTTTCATTTGAATCTGCTGCTGCTCCTGCTGCTTATGGTTTTTGATTTGTGCTCCATTTGATTCCGTTAGTTTATTATCTCGTTTTCTCTGATTTTTCGACAAGAACGGATCAGTGGAACCTATGCTTGTTATGAGACTCTTCAGCTGTGTAAAATAAAATAAAAAAACTCGTGTGTCTATATGTTTCATTGGAGATCTCCGTTCTTGTAATTTTCAAGATGCATTTGAATGCGATCTTACACATTTTCTGCTAGTCGATGAACTTCGAATATGATTCTGCAAAAACAAGTTCACATTTAAATCGGTTGCCGAATCATGTTTTTGAGAGATTTTTGACGGAAAAGGAAATGAGTAAGCTGCATCAGGTGGTGATTTATGATTTCAAACATTTGCTTCATCTCGAACGTTTAGATCGATAACAATTCCATGAGTTCCTACCTTTCTGAGCTTTTTGCTCAACGGATCAACCGCATTTTCTGTTGATTACTCTGCGAACACTGTTTTGGCAGAGCCTGCTAGCCATTCCAATTTTGAACTGCACAACAGCTTAATTCAGTGTCAGTTCCTTCTAATTCATTTCAAAGCAATTGTTCTGTGTTTCTGATGTGTGATTGGTTTCTCTGTTTTGTTTTTGAAATAGAAAATGTTAAAAATGTTCAAATCGTTGTTTTTCATAGCTTTTATCTGTGCCAAAAATTAATGAATGCATCTTTGTTATTTTCACAGTTTCTATTTTTTTTCCCAATAGAAAATGTTAAAAAGGTTCCAGTCGTCGTTTTATATAGCTTTTATTTGTGAGAAAGATTAATGGTATTGGTAGCATTTGTGTTTTATTTTATTTATTTTTTGGTTCATTATTATTTCTATTATTGTCTGACCAATGTAATTCTGAATGCTCAATGAGAAGGTACGACGAGGACATCTGGACGGAGATTGCTAAGTTTGTGGATGGAAAATCTCTGGTGATGCTGGCAGCCACAAACCGATGGTTCCGCCGTGTTATCACGGAGGACATTATATGGAAGTTCGTGTTCCTGCGTGATCTTCAGGTGCCACCCCCTCAACGCGTGGCATTCAAGTGGAGCAAGCTGTACACTTCAGCCTTCAGTAAGACCTGTCTCTTCTTCAAATGCTTTCGACCACGTGTATTTACTAAGTATAAGATTTAGACGAAATCTTATTTTCATTCCGACTAAGTAGTGGATCTCAACTTATTCCTTCATAATTAATTTTTTTAAAATATAATTATTAAAAAAACGAATTATTTACCATTTTTCTTTCAAGAATTAGATTAACAAATTTTGAATGTCAAAAATTAAATTGAGAGTCAACTCATTAGTGAAAGATAAATAATGATTTAAGATTGGCAAAATCTACAATGCACTGCCACCGTCCGAGTAACTTCGATTATGAAAATGAACTTGCAGATGGGAGTCACTCCTACATGTTCCGTCAGCAGGAGAAGCACATTGGTGAGTTGGTTTTTTGGTTACCCTGACATCATTCCTCGCCGCCGAAGGATAGGAGTAATTTTTTTTTTCTTTTAATGAAATTAGAGATTCTTCTGAATTTTGATAACTGGATGGAAAACTGTGTAAAATTAAAACTAACCCTTTGTTTGATTGAGAGGAAAGAAATTAAGGGATGAGAAAAATTTTTAAAATTTAAAATAAAGAGAAAACTTGATAAGAAAAATTGAATCTGTTTATTTCTAGAGTTTTCTTTCTTTTTTACTTTTGTCTTTATTTTCTCTTCATATTCAAACAAGAAATTTTTTAAAATTTTCTTTTGTCCTTATTTTCTTTCTTTTAATCTAAACATAAACTAAATGTAGGGCACAATGTTATGGTGGGTACACTCATAATTTATGTGAAATCCATTATAAATTTCAATAGATTGGCACATAATTATTAGCGTGTCTGTCCATTGTGAACAATGTGCTTATACAAAAAAAAATCTTAAAATGCTTATCTTTGAAGTGACCAGTTATAGTCCCCAACTCCTCCTCCCTTATCAAGCATGGCTCCTTCTGTTTGGCTGCCGTACTTATATTGGCTACGTATTTGATATTTGTATTTATTAGGTACACATGGGTAGTTAGCACATTTAACTAATTTTTCACATAAGTACGTTCTCGAGTACGTTTTGATATGACCTAGTTAAAATTACAATGAGTCAATATGATTCAAGTACAAACCGGACCATGCAAAACGTAACGTTTTGTTATTAAGATTTTTTTAGTTTGTTATTAAATGAGCATTCAACTATTTTACCCTTTCAAATATGAAGGTGCTCTTTTTTTTTTTTCAAGTATCTTTTGCTTGCTCAATATACTTTATGGAGTTTTGTTGAGAACTTAACCTAAGAATATTGTGAAAATGATATTTATCTCTTGATTTAATTATTTTATACTTTTGTATAATATATCCTCTCGTACTTATATCTAGATTTTAGAATTTTATCGTATCCCGTACCCGTACTATACTGTAAGATTATGCGCACCTGTATCATGCAACGTAGCTCCTCCCCCTATTTTTAATTTTTTACCTACGTTGCAAGTTCGTGGAGTAGATCTTTTAGAATTTATCCAACCACTGAATTCATTCTTATGGACTTATAGAGCATATTGTTGAACTAAAACAAGGCCCACCATCACTGAAGATGTGTTACAGACAATATGTGCAACTTCAACATTGCAGACTCGGAAGATTATTGATGTTATATCTGTTTTTAATGTGTACTGTCAGATTGGATGCGTATTGGTGCTTTTTCGTTTGATTCTTCAGTAGCCCTCCTGGCAGAGAGACTGAACTTTCCGGGGAAGATACGGAAACAAGATACCATGAAAAACATATTGCTGTCTCAAGGTTGTTGCATGCTAGACAATGTTAAATCTGGAATCTGGATAGCTGGTAACTCCCAGATTAACGTTTACCTTAGGATTATCTTGAAAGAAACTAAGTCAGTTATGATTTCAGTTGTATTTAGCTAACTTCATTTGTTGATACGGTTAATTTTTCAGACCTGCAGCTTGTACGATGCCCAGTCTGTGACCTCAATACATGCGATGGTAAATTGAATATAATCCGACAAGCCCTGCATATCCCATTGTACTGTGACTGCTCTTCTAATTGCTAGGACATGACAAATAAAACAGAGTTGTAAATAATGCATCACTGGTCACTATGTTGTACAGCAAGGTTTTGCGGCTTTTGCCATTAGACTAATTAGAGTGAGGCAAGATTAAACTTACTTAAATTGACAGGTTTCTCTTACTTATATAGGAACAATGCAGACATTAGATGCAAGGCACATAGAGCTATTCCTCTGTGAAGGCTACCAAAATGGGAGCTGGGAATACCAGCTTGTAGGATCTCATGATATCAAAAAGAGAGCAGAAGGAGCTGCTGGGGCCATTTTTGATGTCAAACACCTGGAGGATTCTTCCACATCTGGTAAATCCCGATACTTCCAGCCAACTTCCTTTCTTCTATTACCAACAGTCAGTAATCTCGCTCACCTTGTTTTCATGAGAAAAAACTCCCCATCTAATGTTAGTGTATAAATAAAGAGATGACCTTCTGTTTAGCACAACTGGACAAGTGAATCAACATATTTGGAAAGTCGCTCTTTGTGAATAGTTTCAATTACAGATGGGCGATTTAACTCTCTCCAGCGAAGATTGAATTCATAGATAATCCACAAAAGAACTGTAATAAGAAACTTATGCCACAAAGAATGACTAAGTGGGTCTAGGGTATTGGTATTTCAGCAACTTACTTCATGTCCTAATCCTTTTGTATTGCCTACCCTTTTATAGAAGACAGTTAAGTCATGGCATTAACACATAAAACAATCTGTTCTAATTTGGAAATTAAATGGCAGCGGTATTTGATTACAAGTCATGGATAGGGAGACCAAATGACTGGCAACCCAAGGCCATGATTGCTTTCCACGCAGTCGCTGTGAACACTAATTTACAAGAAAATGAAGGTAAGAAGCTTTCTTCTTTATAGCTGTCATGTCCATGTATCAATCAATGGAATGAACTCAGCAAACTTAAAATCTCAGATTTCTAATTAAACTGTCCTAAGCAGTTTTACTGGCCACTTGTTAAAATCATTTCTACATCCTCGCTTTGCCGTATGCCTGATATTAAAGTTCTTGGCGGAGTTCAATTTCATTTGACTTCTTTCTACAATTACTTTGTTTTTCATGCTTTTCCATTTTTTTTTTCAATGCTAGCAGGTCTTCATGTGAAATACCATGCTATGAGGGCAGGAACTGATGGAGAAGTTGTTTCCATTAGAATCTCTCAGCAGCTTCTGTGATTCACCTCTAAACCCTGTCAGAGGGGTTGGGGTTAGGCAGTTTTTTCCTAGCCTTTAAGATGCCTATCTTGACATTTTTATACAAGACTATACTCTTACACCTGCAAAACAATTATTAGTACACCCATTCATTAATTCCCTAATATGTAGCTTTGCTTTAAGAATTAAAGGATGAGAATAAATACTATTTCCAAGTGAAAAGTTGCTAGAATTAAACTAAGGAAAGCTGAAGAATACTTTATGATCATTGCTGAAGTTTTTTGTTCCCCCCCCCCCCCCCGCCAAATAGGCTGACACGACAAAATAAGGGTCAGAGGATCATGCTCTCTTAGTTGCTTAAAATCTGGTATTGTTATAAAGATCCAAGTAGTATATGTATCTACCATATCGAGACACATTCTGCAGGCAGATAGGTGGGACACAGAAATACCTTTGGTTGATATTAAATACTAATTCTGCAGATAGCAGCCTTAAGTCATACCTTCTATTATATCTTTATTAGACTAAACCAACGTATAATATAATTTGACTTTCAGTATTGCTTTTAAAATTGGATGGAGTTTAAAATACGGGTTCTTCTTGTTATAACCTGGGCCCTTCCTACCGCAGATTTGTTCATCTGAAAAGTAATGGGCATCTTGAAGGTCCTCTTTCTCTTCTTCATCTTTCCTGTCATATATGCCTCAGATTATTGCCAATTTTCTCGGTGTAGCAACAATAGGATCCTTGTTCGTTTCCCCTTTCAACTAGAAGGTGAGCAACATCCTTATTGTGGCTATCCTGATTTCAAATTAATTTGCACAAATGATAGCAAAACAGTTCTAAAACTTCCTTACTCTGGAGAATTCTATGTACGCAACATAAACTATCTCACACAGCAGATACAAGTCTACGACCCTGATGATTGCCTTCCCAAACGTCTTCTAAGCCTCAATTTTTCAGGTTCTCCCTTCATTGCCATTTTTCGTCGTAACTACACCTTCTTCAGCTGCCCATCTCAGAACACAGGGTCACAATTCATTCCCATTGACTGTCTTAGCAATTCCACAAATTTTGTATCAGCTATTGCTTCAGTGAACTTGACCAATTCATTGCCTGAGTCTTGCTATGTTCTTAGAAGGCTCTCAGTTCCAGTCGCAAGGCCAGGACGGTATGAGGAAAATTTCAGAGATGACCTTAGTGAAGATCTTCGATTAACATGGGATAAACCTGACTGTAGAGATTGCGAATCACAAGAGGGCATGTGCGGATTTGAGAGCAGAAACACTGATCAAGTTCGTTGTTTCTCTGATTACCAAACAGGTAAAGATGTTCTCTAATCTTCATTCTGCATTCCCATATGGTAACTCATTTACTTCAGTCAGAAACTTGATGACCTAAAATGTTTGAAGGACTAAAAGAAACAAGAAAGAAGATCTACTAACGTATTGATATTCTCAATGGAGCTGTCAATCTTAGGTGGCCACAAGCTTAAGATACAAGGAATTACTTGAAAAATTTAGGTCAACGATTTTATCTCAGTAATGAAATAACCATGCGAATTTTTGTTTTGATTGTACCTATTGACTTCAGGATTTGATTTACATGTTGGCATTAAATTAATGACAAAAAATTAATGAAAAACAATGCAAGGTGGCATCTGTGCAATTCCAAAGCCAAAAGTCAAATTATCCCCACTTATAATATAAGGCAGATGTTCGAGTGGTGTTGCCTATCGTATTCATTCAATTACTCTCTAATCTTTTTACCTTCAAATAATCCAAAGAAAGTACCAAAGTCAGATTAACCAAAGCAGCGGTAACACAGTACTGTAGCCAAGCGGTGACGACCTTACAAGTGAGTTTACTATTATTTTGGGTTGCTCATCACGCTAAACATAGTACGCTTGGCTGCATCTCTCAACCATCTCGCTTTGATAATCATAACAATCCCTAATAAACAAGGACCTTTTGTAGTCCCATTTTATCTCTCTTGTGGATACCATACTAAGAAAGGACGCTCTCCAAGACAACCTTATATTATTTGCGTTAAGTGGCTTCAATTTTCAGGTAATTCACAACGTGGTCTTCGAGTTTTTAGAATCATCACATTATCCATTGTCGGACCAGCTTCCCTCTGTGCTATTGGGATAGCATGCTTCGTGTGCTACAAGGACAGAAGAGACATTACACCCAGGAATGCTGCTGCCCAGAGGTCTTCACCAATTGCAATATCACCACAACCTGCCATTGCTACGATGGGTCTGGATGAGTCTACAATTGAGTCTTATCAGAAGCTAGTACTTGGGGAGAGTCGACGACTGCCAGGACCCAACGATGGCACTTGCTCGATATGCTTGTCAGAGTACAACACCAAAGAGACAATCAGATGCATCCCTGAATGTAGACACTGTTTCCATGCTGATTGCATAGATGAGTGGCTTCGCATGAACAGCACATGCCCAGTTTGCCGCAACTCTCCCTCCCCTTCACCTGTTCATGTTATGTCCAGCAACCCTTGACTGATGATTTCGTGCTCCCTCCCCAACCCGAATATGGGGAAGACATTTTATTGTAGATGTTGCGTATATTACAATTGTCAACGTTTTGGGATATTTGTAATTATTTGGATGGCATAAATGTAAAATGACGGTTATGATGACATGAATTGTAATAATAACATAAATAAAACAAGAACAATAACACTAACTGCTACCATTAAGAGTACAAAGTGGAATGCACGCTTAATAATTTAATACTAATTTTCCATCAGAAAAATAGGGATCCAAAGAACTGTTCATAATCCAAATAACTTGGGTTTTACATTATTCAGCTTTTTCTTTGACTGTTACTGTTACATCAAATACACCCTAGTCCAATAATGAACAATAAAAGGAACAGAGAAGGCGAGTATTAGTCTGCTCCCACGATACAATTTGACAGGTAAAAAAAACGTAGAAGAGCTGCAAAATACTGTACAGAGAAGAGACTACTTCACAGAGACATGCATCTCAAGGACTTTTCATTTCTTCGCAAGAAGCTTCTTCGGAAGTTTATCCAGCGGGGTCGATTTTAAAAGAAAAAGCCTGGCAGCACGCTCCTGCAAAGTACCTCCACATTTTAACCCACGTGACTGAAGTTCAGACTTCAACCTTTCCATGCCAAGAACCTGTTAAGACCGTAGCACGGGAAATACATCAGACTTCAGAAGCTAATGGGCAAGTTCCAGAATAGAATGTCAAGAAAGATCGAAAAGAAAAGAAATTTCTCTGTCAAAATCTTCACTAAAAATCATCTTTCAATGTTTCAATAGGGAAAAAATTTGTAGGCAATCTTGATTAGTGGACTCTAGTTTATAAATGACGCGACTTATCTATAAAATGGCTAGTCATGTATGTTTATACATGTGTTTCACATGGCGTTCTATACAAGAACTATGGAAAAATTTACTTAAAAAAACAACTATCAGTAGGGATCCTGAAAATTTATGAATGAAATCATATTATAAGAGTAGAACCATTAAAAGACTTGAACATATCATTTCCAAAAAACAGGGTAGACGAGTTCCTGTTTGTATTAATAATGTAAGACAAGGCAGCATACAAGCATAGCAAAGGGAAGCACATGCAAAAGAAATAGTGATATATATTAAGAACACACCTCAAGTTCTGCAGCTGAATTAAAAGCATCAAAATTCAGAGGCTCCTCAAATGCCAGAATACTGGCACTTGTGGAGGTTTCTTGGACTGATGCTTTATGCTCAATAGATCCATCAATTTCCATATCATTTAATTTGCTTGCACCAGCCACATTTTCTGAGCTCATAACATTTGAGGCTTGACTGACAGCAACATCAGACTTGTCAGATACAGTTCCATTGCACTCCTGATATCCATTATCTTCAGCATTAATTCCAGAAACCAAAGGCATAGCAGAAGCCTTGGTCATCTCATCATATATCACAGGTTCAACTACAACACTCGGTTTGGCCTGAATAGGTTCATTACTAAGGCATCCAACAGGTTCCATTTTGCCTTCTAGATCAGTCTCCTTCTCTTCTTCAGATCCACTTTCAAATGAGGCTGCACCAGAAGATTCTCCATCCTGTTTCCCACCAGTTACTGAATCTGAACTGCCTTCAGCCTTATTTGAGTCTGACTCATTCCCACCGTTTAATACAGTGGATTTCTCATTTTCCCCTTCATCACCACTTTCATCTTCATCAGTATCATCACTATCACTTTCATTTATTTTTCTCTTCCCCATCCTAGCAAATTCAACCAGATCAATATCAATACATAAAATCCTTTTTATCAGTGCATGTGTGTGTGTAAGAGAGGCAGAAAGTGAGAAAGAGAGAACTCTAATCAATCATCAACATAGACCCTCAACATACAAAAGTTTAGAAAGGTTATCAAGGAACCACATTATTCTGTCAAAAACACCACATATTGTAATAAATAAAAAAACTTACTAACCATATCTTCAACTTTTTGGCATGAACTCTATCTTTTGCAGGTTCTGAACCCTTACGCTTCCCATTGACAGACATGAAAGCCTCCTTGACAGACAGAGCAACCTCAGCGACACACCGCTCAGACTCCTCCCTATATTTGGCGACATACTTGTGGGCTTCGCCATCACCCAAACCCTTCTTACCCTTCTTCGTTTGCTTCTTCAGAAACTCTTCCGCCACCTTCTCCAACCTCCTCCCCTCCTCCTCCGCCTTCCACTCCTCCAACCTCTTCTCCGCGTTCACGTGCCTCAGCCTCCGCCCACTCATATCTCTACAAGCATCGAAATTGTTCGTCTTCTTCTGCCCAGCCTTCGTTGCCGCACCACGCAACAGGGATCCGAACCCTCCCTTTCCGCCTCTCAGCCGCAACAGCAGGCGCACCGTTGGGAATATGTGGTCGCCTTCAGGGGAGCACGAGATCGCGGATTTCTCATCGTTGAGGTGCCGGCAACCGGTGACGAGGCGCTGATGTTGCTGCGGAATTCCAGTGACTTGGTAAAGGCGATCCTTTATGGAATTCGCGTAAAGGGTCGGTGATGGGAATAATAGGGTTAGGGTTTTTCCGTCCAAATGCTTCACGAACAAATTGTACATCTTCTTGCTCCTGCAATTGCTGTTGTTCTCCATTCTCCAATTCTGGGTATACAAATTATTCGGGATTGAAGAGGAAGAACTACGGTAACGACGATTTGAGGGAAATCAGAAATTAGGGTTTGGGACAGGTTCGATCAATTTTGGGAGGTTCGCTATAGGGGTATAAAACAAACATGGATGCAACTTTTATATATTGTATAGGATAATAGTCATAATTTGTCTAACAATAATACAATATTTTTGTGATATTATATATGACCATATTCATTTTCATAAACATATAATATTTAAAAAATTGAAGAGCTTTTCATTTATGAAAATAAGAGTTTTTATTTGAGTTTAATTTCTATTCACCGTTAGTGTAAAGGAATTTTACACTGTTATTTAATTATGTATTGCCAAATCATTAAAAGAGTTTGACTATTATAACAACTACCTAGAAAGTCTAATTTTTTTAATAATGTGTCAACATATAATTAAATAACAGTATAAAAAAACTTTACACTGACAGTGAATAGAAATTAAATCCTTTTTATTTTGTTTGAGTCTCTCACTTATTTTTTTCCATTTAAGATAAAGTTGAATGACCAAACTTACAAGACAACTCTTTCAATACATATAATTTTATAACTAATTTATCCTAGGGCCAGTTATTAATATTCTAACTATTTTTAGGTACTTAATACCCAAAATGTTATTTTAAAAACAAATTATTAAATTTAAAGACAAAATATTGTATGAAACAACTATTTAATTCCAAATTTTACTCCTTTTCGTATATTGACTTATATTTTACAAGAAAAATAAACAAAAATTTGAATATAAAAAATATTATTATGGAAAATTATAAGAATGTGAATAAATGAGACTTCTTACTCCTCAGATAGAAATGAAAAATAAAATTTTTTTATAATGCACTTGAGAAATTATTTTCCTATGAGGTATAAAAGTTAGAGTAAGTTGTGATTATGCAAAACTTAAGACTAATTTTTTTTATTAAAGTTGTGATTTATGATTATAATTTTCATAATTCAATCGTGTTCATAAGTCATATCTTATATAGTAGTTTTTTTAAAAAAAAATTTCATAAAATAATCATAGCTTAAGGCCATGACTTCTATATAACTTTTTTTTAAAAAAAAACTTGACAACTCACTTGCAACATGGTCTCATCTGTTTTGTGCTGCATAAACATTAGCCAATTCAACATCTCGAGTTGCACTAACTAGATGGATCAAGTTTGAGCACATTCTTGGCAGCAACCATGGATGCGTAGTGATTTGGCTTTGCTTCAACTCCGAAGTTATATAGAAGTCATGGCTTACTCTTTTATGAATTTTTTTTTATTTTTATAATAGAACTACTTGTTATATAAGTTGTCGTCATAAGTTATGACTAAGTTATGAAGACTAATTTTTTTTATATAGAAATTGTTATCATATGCTATGACTTTAAGTTAATTATAAGTCGTGGCTTATGGGCTTTCATGCAACATAAAAGAAAATTATAAAAAAAATTAGGTTAATTTTAAGTTGATTGATATAACTCATTGTAACTTTTAACTTTGATAAGAAAATAATCTCCCAAGTATATTATAAGGGAATTTTGTGTTCATTTATAAAAAGGTCGAATAAATGATTAAAAAGTGAATAATGAAAAGAAATACGATATCTGGAGAAATCCCTGAAGCCTGAGCTGAGGAAGAGTTGGTAGAGATCAGAGAGACAAGTGCTGACAAGTGAGGAATGGGTGATAAGGGTCGGAGTCGGGTGGATCCGAATGTCCCTCGATGGGTTTGTCAGAACTGTCGCAACTCTCTTTGCATCGTCGGCGTCGATTCTTACGCCGACAAGTTCTTCAACGATCCTTCTCGTTCTGGTCGGCTAGGGTTTTCTTCCTTCCCTATCATTTGCTTTTTATTTTTGTTTTTCTGCTTATTCAATTATGCGATTCTCATGAATTTGGGGGTTTGGAATAATGCTTGTTGATAAGCCTGATTTTCTGTTACTAATTTGTAAAGTTTTATTTTTAAAATAATATTGCATTTGTTTTGGGATTTGGGATCAAAGAATAATATTTGCATTCGTCTTCTCTAAATTGGAATAGAATTTGGTGGTGGGGTGTTTCTTTAGTTATTCAAACGAGAACAATTATGATTATTTATTCTTATTCTTAATAAAGAGGCAATGGACACATGTAGGAATGCAAGGATCATCCATTCATGGTGCCAACAGTGTGCTAAGTACCACTACTAGAATGGACAATTCATATGTTGTGTTACCCAAGCAAAGACCTCAGCCTCAAGGAATTCCTCCTCGTCCTCGTGCTGGGACTCTTCAGCCTGATACAGCCCAGCCTGGAAAGGCAATGGAAGAGTCCTTTGTGGTTGTTTACAAGTCTGAATCCGCCTCTGATGGAAGTGGGACCCACTCGTTGTCGCCAGGGGCTGATCCCAGTGGTCATTTTCAGCCTCATAACTCTGGGTTTAATTCGACTATTGCTGTCTTGACTCGTGCATTTGAGATTGCCACAACACAGACACAGGTTTACGTAAAGAAACCTAGAATTCGTTTCAAAATGTACATAATCTGTTGGTTGGGTAAGATTGATTTTGAGGCAATTGGATCATAGTCTGCATGTTTCTATATGCATTTTCAGGTTGAACAGCCTTTATGCCTTGAGTGCATGAGGGTATTGTCTGATAAGCTTGATAAAGAGGTTGAAGATGTAAACAGGGACATTGAAGCATATGAAGCCTGTCTTAAACGATTGGAGGGGGAGGCCAGAGATGTGCTCAGTGAGGCTGATTTTCTTAAGGAGAAATTGAAGGTGCTCATCAGCTTTACTATCTCCAATGTGTGTATTACTTTACTATTTCTCTAGGAATCAAACTATAATTGGTAATAACTATAGTGAGAAATCAAACCCTAACTGCTGTTAACTATTGTTTGAATCCATGCTTGATACTTGTTTGCATGCCATATTGGTTTATTCTGACTTCTGAGATATAGTATTTGTACACTCATTTCAATTTGGAAGCATTTCTAATTTTCTTTCTTTGGTTGCTTGGACAAGGGGCGACATTATGCTCGGATAATTAATATAGTATTAACCTTTAGGTATAATAATACATATGCTGTTCCAACAATAAATGCACACCAGGCAAAATTCACTTGGATAGTATTCCATTTTGTTTCCCATTTCCTTAAAGCTTCCAAATCTACCAAGAGCCATGGCTGACTTGATTTGGCAGCTACACACCTTCATGGAGTTGTTCCAAGATCAGTTCTGTGTGATATCACTTTTCCCTTCACGTTTTTTGTCTCTCCTCTGTAGGAGTTATACATGTATACCGGAAAGGAAAGTAAAGGAAACTTTCTTCATATCTATGAGAAATATATCTTACTCGTTTCAATCTTGAAGTTGAAATGATGAGTTCATAACAGCTTCAAAATTCAAATTATACTTGTCATGCTTTGTAGTGGAAATATGGAGTTTTAATCTGAAATGTCTTGATCTTAAGAAACACTGCTTGATTAACATGATCTTGTTGAGTGTACCATCAAATTTTCTAATGAAGCCTAATTAGTGATTTACTACTTCTTGAATGCTGTTCAAGATTGAGGAAGAAGAAAGAAGGCTTGAAGCATCAATTGAAGAAACAGAGAGACAGAATGCTGAAGTAAATGCTGAACTGAGGGAACTAGAGTTAAAATCAAGCCGCTTTAAAGAATTGGAGGAGCGGTATATTTTTCCCTGTCTTAAGCATATGATCTTTCTAATAAAACAATGCCATAGCTCAAAATGCTTTGTAGATCCCCCCTCCCAAAAATTTATTCTATGAATACAGATAGGACTTTATTATTTTTCTTTTCTGGTGTGTCTCGATGCTTGAGATGCTTGATGTCACTGATTGATTTCATGTGTCTGAATGTGTAACAGGTATTGGCATGAGTTCAATAATTTTCAGTTTCAATTAATTTCTCATCAGGTTTGTAAGTTTTTTTTTAATTTTTGGGTTGAATACCTCTTTATGTGCCCTCTTCTGAAAATTTATTTTTGCTAACTTTTGTTGTTTTATGTCTTAAGCTAGTTTGGGTGGTTTCTAAAGGACCATTGTTTCAAACTACAAACATTATTTCATCGTTTTTGCTTTATCAACTAGTGCCTCTACTTCTCTTGCTAATTTTAATGGTGAAATATAGTGTCGCTGATAACATGGGCGAAATAAAACTTACTATATAACCTATCATCAGAGAATCATGCTTTATGAATGAAATTTTCTTTTTGACCAGATTTCACATTTTGGTTTCATTGGGTAAATGTTAGTTTGGGGCTTACTTATTGAGTTACTCTTGTAACAAAAAGTTTAAGCAAGTTGCAGAAAAACATCTTTGTCTCTCTTTTTATTTTTTATAAAAAAAATAGCTTCCAAGTCTGAAAATACTTAAATCAACAGGAGGAGAGAGATGCAATTTTGGCCAAGATTGAAGTTTCACAAGCACATTTAGAATTGTTGAAGCGAACTAACGTGCTCAATGATGCCTTCCCCATTTCACATGATGGAGAGTTTGGAACAATTAACAATTTTCGACTTGGAAGACTCCCTAAAATTCCTGTAAGATGCCTAGCATGTTGTATTTCTCGTTTTAAATGTTGTGTCAATATGTTGAGCTTAATATGCATGGTTGGGTTTCTTCCCTGGGAGCTTAGGCCTTTAAGATAATTGATGAGCTATCATGGCATATGAGCAAGATTGTTTATAAGGCCACTGGTTTGAGTTACTTTGTTTGTAATTATTTCAATACCATCTCTTTGTTTTATGCTGTGCTTTGCTCAATTTTCTTGTCCGGGTGAAATTGCATATGGGTGAGACTATGAGAGTTTTGGTGTGTTAAGCTCAATGTATGTGGTTGTTTTGTCTACTAACAGATTAATCTTTAGGGACAATTTGGCAATCCAACTATTTGCACCATATATTCACATGTTTGAGGCAAACCAATTCTATAAATAATCTTAGGTGAAAAATTGTCCAACTCAAATCCTAAGTTTGGTGCTTGCAGAAAATGTATTAATATGCCCACACATGCCACACTTAAGTCATGTCTGCCAAGTATATTTCTGGATGGCAACCTATACATAATAATGTATGCTATTTGAGATGTCTAACTTGGATTATAATTTAATATGATATCATTGTTACTGAAAATGGTAGCCCATTATTGCTTTCACTATCAAGAATTTCTAGGTCTAAAGGTAAGTGTAACGGATGTTGATTAACTTATTCTATAGCAACTTCTTATTAAAAACAAAATTTTTTTTTCTACAAAATATCAATTTTCTTTGGCTAATTATGTCTAAAAGTGCTTTTTGACCAAGACCACTATTATGGAATATGGATAACTAATCTATGGCGTAATTCTTTCAACTTTGTGGTGTGTGCACCCATGTTTTGCTATGTTCCTTCATAAAATAAAATGTTTTAGCTGGATGTGTCGTTTGCTCATTTGATGATTTGAAGAACATGTATTTATAATTTTTTATCTTTAAGTTTTTTTCCCCCTGTATTTCTTCATCTTATATCCTTTTTCTTGCAAATTTGAAGATTCGGGTTTTTGATTAGATGTTTACTCTTTGTGAAATGTTTAGGTTGAATGGGATGAGATAAATGCTGCTTGGGGCCAAGCTTGCCTTCTCCTCCATACAATGTGCCAGTATTTCCGACCAAAGTTTCAGTATCCTTTTTCATTAAGCATATAGGATTACTTAGTTATTATTGTTAATTTTGTAGAACTTCTCTATAATGTCCCCATATAAAAAAAATTCACGCCTTCCAGTTCAAAACAGGAGTTAATGATGGGCACGCTAAATGCTTGAGATATCAAGTTATGGTGGGCAAAATCATCTTCTAATTACAGCTGTTTTTTTCTTAAGTTCTTTTGAGTGATATATGCTGGAGGAAAATGTTACAAGCAATGATTTTAAGGACACATATACTGTTGTCTTCACAGGCATACATGCTACTTATTAAAATCTTGTGTGGAAGTCAATCCAAAGTTTATTTAAGTATTGCTTTCCTTTTGTACTGCATTATACTACAAGGACATTGCAGTCTAGTTCAAATTTATGGTTTTCTAGACAATGTCTAGAAAGACGTGGTGACAGAGGATCTAGGTTGCCGATCATAGTTAATTTAAAATAAGGATTCTTGTCTTTTTTTATATGTGATTTTTTGTTACTCTGTAAATTATGGTACAAGATGGATTCCTAGTTGAATTGAAACTTTATAGCAGACTGGAACTTGCAAGATCCTATTTGCTTGTGTCACAAGCTCCTATTTTCATATTATTGTCACTTTACATATAGTTTATTTGGAATGAATTGTATCATATCCTAAATTCATGAATTTTTAGATATCGGATAAAAATAATTCCTATGGGTAGCTACCCTCGTATCACAGATAGCAACAACAGTACTTATGAGCTGTAAGTATGCTTCATGGTGCTATTCTTGTAGTCGTTTGTGATTTCTGACTTTATTTGGAATATATAATTTCATGCTGTCTAAATTTGAGCCCAGATCTTAAGTATAATATGTGAAGGGAAATCAGATCTACCAGCTTGATTGGTTGCTAGCAAATTTAAAATTGTCTGGGTTTTAGTTTTGTTACTTCTTTTATTTATTTAAACATCATGATAAACCTTTTCAAGCTGTATTATATAATATTTTGGGCCATGCCATTGCCTTTGGCTCAGGTTCTGTAGGTGTGATGGTGAGATTGTGGTTGGTATTTAAGTTATAACAATATAAAAATTTGTGAACAGACTAATTTAATAAACCTTTTGCCTTTAGATTTGTTCTAAAACTTGTCTACTGAGTTATTATTTATGGACACTATGGTTTTGCAGGTTTGGTCCAGTCAACTTGTTCTGGAGCACCCGCTATGACAAAGCAATGACTTTGTTTTTGGCATGCCTCAAGGATTTTGCAGAATTTGCCAATTCTAAGGATCAAGAGAATAACATACCTCCCGAGAAATGTTTCAAACTACCTTATAAGTAAGTATTGTGCATATAATATGTCTTAATGGTAGTGAATTTTATCTTTGGGTCCTGTGGGACCATTTATCTTAAATATGCGTTTCACATGAACTGCCTTAACTCTTAATTGCTTTGGATAAAGAGAAAATTTTGCATTGGTGTCATTAAGTTCAACTCATATTGAGTTAAGTGGTTTAGGCCTTTTTCCTAAATATATTAATGAAGGAGAGGAAAGGATGAGGGTTTTATGAGGTTTTAGTCTGAGCTTATCTTTTAGGGAGTACTCTGACTCCCGGCATGAATGACTTAAGATCTTGATTAGCATGTTGTGTAGTTAGCCATGGCTTGATGGACTTTATGGTGCCAATAAACTTAATGCATGAGATTCACAGCTCTCCCATCCCATCTTGAGAGGAAGAAACAACGAAAGGATAATGAAGCCTGCTGAGTGTCCATAATCTGTTCTGGTGCACATGTGAGCCAGATTCCCAACCCTGCCATTCCCACTCTTTCCCAAACATAAAAATAACAAATGGCCTGTAGAAGGAGTGATGAGCCAAGCTTTACTATGCTTATGTTTTGAATTGAATTATTATTTATGAACAATTATTTGCTTGGTGTTTTTCATATATGATTCAAAGTTGGCCGTGAAATGAAAGAAATCTTTTTCAAAAAGGTGAAAAGTTACTTTCATTTGTAAAACTTTGTTATGCTTTCATAAACTGTTTAGTATTATGGGTTGCAACGATGCGTTGAAATGTAATTTTGGTACCAAATCCAAAGTTATTGTTGTTTCAAGGGTGCATGCAATTTCTTTTTTATAATTTTTATCGGATTAGGTGTGCTTGCTAATTTATGAAGATAGATATACTATAATTTATGAGGATCATATATAAACTGTAACTATCATGTGTTAGTTTGTAGTATTGAGAATGGCAAATATTTTGGGCTGATGATTTGTAGGATTGAGAATGACAAAGTGGAAAACTATTCCATCACTCAAAGCTTCAATAAGCAGGAAAATTGGACTAAAGCTCTCAAGTACACTCTGTGTGATTTGAAATGGGCTCTCTACTGGTTTGTTGGAAATACGAACTTCCAGCCTCTTTCAGCAATGGTGTCTTCACATGCTGAAGTTCCCGCTGTAGGACCTTTGTTCACGAAGCGTGGTACTGAAGCCAAGTCTGAATCTCGAAACTAAACATATGGTGGGGTTTAGGCAACATACAAATGTGTACATAGAAATATGTAGTCTTTAGAAGTCCATATTATCAGCTGTATATTGTATCACAATTCTTGTGAGAAGTATTCAAATACTTAATATATACTGTTTTATTCAATAATTATGGAAGTTCTAATTTAATCTATTTTGTGGTCAAAATACAGGTTCTGTCATACATCTGTATATTGGAAATCGCCATATTATTGAATGATCAATATATTTTTGAACAAATGCTCTTTTCACTTCCCACGATGTTTTTAGCTAAACTTTCTCTAGCAGAATTTGTTCCCATGGTTCTTTTTATAAATGCTGAGGTTTCTTCCCTGCACTCTTCCCTCCTCTTGAATCTTCTTCTATTAATCAGAACCATTAGTCTTAAAGAGTTGTGAAAAGTTGATTTAGGGATTTTATAGAAGAGGCAGCAAAGGTAATAATAAATTTTCATGTGAGGGAAGGGGATCTAAGATATAGAAAACCTCACACCAGTAAAAAGAAATCCTCTTTCGAAACATGTTGTAATATTTGGCATAGTAATAGTACCACATAACCTTTCCCCTTCAATCTTGGCATCAAAATCTAATTTGTTGTGAGGCGCGGGTAGCTGGGGGAAGGGAAGATAACGGCAATGCTAATGATGTGCTTAGGCTGAGGTAAAAAGGACGGATACGAACGGAAAGCTGAGACACGCCGCATTGATAATTGATACTGATAGACAGAGCATCGTGTAAATGAAAGTAAAATATTTAATTTGGCAAATTCGTGAGAGAGAGAGAGGAGGACAACCTCTTCCACGGGTGGATATATTTGATGATGCCATTGAAAAAATATCAAAACGACTGTTCTTCTATTCTAATACTACCAATTATGTGCGAAAAAAGTATTGAAAAAAAGTTGCATGGTATAAAATTAACTTTAATATATTAATATAAATTATTTACACTACCATTTAATAATATCTTGACAAATCATAAAAAGGAAGAGTATGGTTTATTAAGTAATTGTTTCATACTCGAGTTTTTTTTAATAATATGTCAAAATATAATTAAATAATAAAAGTATGGTTTATTAAGTAATTGTTTCATATTCGAGTTTTTTTAATAATATGTCAAAATATAATTAAATAATATTAAATTTTTTTTACAATCTGAAAAGCCTTCCACTGTTCATTATGTAATCCACAATTACAAATGAAACTTCTCATGTAACTTCTTAACTGATTGTGAACAGAATTAGTTATTTCTGACTAACTAATATAATGAGAAACTTTTCAAAGTTTAAGCATGTTTAATTGGTTGCTAATGCATTACATAGACACAGTAAATTAAAATTAAATCCAACTTGATATAATCATATTTTGAATAAGCTTTCTTCTTGTATTGCTTTGTTAAAACAAGACTTTGTAAAAAAAAAAAGGCTTAAATATTTTTTTCATCCCTATAAAATTCACCTTTTTTAGTTTTAGTCCTTATATTTTTAAATTTTTTCAATGAGTCCCTATAAATATTATTTCCTTCTAAAGTGGTCCTTTTGTTACACTTCCATCCAATGTTTACTATTATCTTCCTACGTGGACTCTCTTTTTGCCAAATGGACGTTCCTTCATCACTAAAACCCCCAAATTTACAGAATTAGAATCTTAAACCCCTTGTTGCATTGCTTGTTGAGGGGAAGAATCATAAAACCACCCACGAATAGAAACGAATCATATGTACATCTATAAACAAAAGGGGCAAAACAAAAGATAGAAAAACTAAGTAGAATAATTAAAATTGAAAAAAGATCAGATCTTGATGAAGAAGAGGAAGAGAAAGACAATGAAAATACCTGAGAAAAAAGACATGCTTGTGGGGAGAAGGAAAGAGAAAGAGGGTTTTTTGGTCAAGTTTTACAACTTCCAAGAAACGAATGTGAGAAACAATGACAAAGGCAGTAAGAAAAAGTATGAATCAATCTCTCTATTTTTATCTATGAATCTAAAGAGAAAGATAGGGTTTGCATATAGCAATTAAGAGGGAGTTCACGTAGGAAGGCTGACCTAATGTTCACTTTGAATAAAAAAGAGTCCATGTAGGAAGAAAACGCTAAGCTTTGGATGCAAGTGTAACAAAATGATCACTTTAAAAGGAAATAATATTTATAGGGACTCATTGAAATATTTAAAAAATATAAGGACTAAAACAAAAGAAAGTGAATTTTATAGGGACGAAAAACATATTTAAGTAAAAAGTAAAAGAAACTGATGGTTTTGTGTAATAACACTACCATATATTTTTTCTCTTGAAATAACAGTAGCCAATGCCCAGTTGAAGAGCATGAAGAGCACAAAATCCACATTGATTACCATTGACAGATTAATCTTGGGTGTTCTTGAAGATTCCCAAGTTCAAGCTTTGTTGAAAAAAGCTGGTGTCTCAAAGAGAAAGATGAGATCAAAGATTGAGAAGCTTGTTAACAAGGAAAAATAAATACATACAAGTTTGTTTGAAGGTGATTTCTGAGCTTTGAAGACCTATGGGTGAGACCTTAATGAGGAAAGAAGGAAGCATATTCTAGTCACTATACATGAAAAAATAATGGATGGGATGATAAAGCTTATAATGAAGGACAAGAAGTGCAACATATTACTAATAGGAGAGCCAATGTTGGTATAATAGCTCTGGTGAAGAAGATAATGAGGGACTGGGGGGAAGTTCCTACCAAGCTTGCTCAAGTAAGGGTTTTTTCTATAGACATGTATGCACTTGTTAGCGGCATAAAACACGGGAGATTTTGAAGGGCGATGGTGAACAATTTTAGAAAATGTTAAAAAAGCTGAGAAAAATTATTATTTTTATTAATGAAATTCATCTACTTTTAGGTGAAAGAAGCCTAAACCTAAACTTGGAAGTGAGCTTCCTTGTATTGGTGTCACTACACTCGTGGAGCACAAAAAATATATAAAGAAGAATCAAGCATTTGAAAGGAGATTTCAAAAGATCAATGTGGCAGATACCATTACAATAATAATTCTTGCACACCATTTTTCTTACACCACTTTTTCACTTGGTTAACGATGAGTAAATTTTTGGTTAATACAATATATTGTCTGATTAATGAGTTTTGGTAACAATCACTTACAAGCTAGTAAAACTCATTAACCAAATGATATGCTGTATTAACCAAACATTTACTCATTGTTAACCAAGTGTAAAAATGGTGTGAAAAAAATGGTGTGCACATATCATTACTCATACAATTAGCATTCTTAGTTGGCTTAAAGAGTGGCAGTTTGAAGGCTATCATGGTGTTCAAATTTAGGATTCTGCTTTGGTGGTGGCAGTTGACTTATCAATCCAAAATATTACAGGTAAATATTATTTTTATATTATAGGTTTTTTCCTGTTCAAATCATTTTTGGATTAGAAAAAACCAGAATTCACTTGACTTATACATCTATGATATTTCAACAAACAATTACAGTAATTTCTGAGCTGTCTAAGTAAAACAATAATTGTAATTAAATAACTGAGATAAATCGTGCACAAATATTTGGAGGCTTTCTTCAAGTCTTGGGTTTTCTTCCACTTTGAGATTTTGCTACAATGATAATTAATGTGTTGGGACACCTCTGGGGAGTTCTTAACAAAATACTTATTTGATGATAGGGTAAAATAAAAGGAGTACAAAACATTTTGTTGGGTAGAATGTTACTTGAAACTTAAAAGAGATATCCCCATGATCATAGGTAAGAATCATTTATGATAATAGTGTTGGGACGAGCTCCATTCTTATGTGGAGAAAAGCCCTAAAATTTGTGCAAGCTCATTTGTTGTTCTCACTTAAGCTTGGTAAATGAAAAAACTTCGGTTAAGAGTCATTTGGAGAAGATTAAGAGATAAGAAAAGTTTCATAAAAGATGGGAGAAATAAAGGGAAAACGTAGCCTCATTGTTGTCATACTTTACCATGCACAACTTTAATCAAATTGATGATCGAAGTGTCATCTGTAGTTCAATTTTGCTGAAATTTGGAGTGTAAGTTTGTGACATATGGTTTTTCAATCTGAGCGGTGGATTGTTGAAAGAACTCTCCAAAATCTGAAAGTTATTGTCGCGACTAGAGCTCTGTTTTAGGAGGAGGTTTGATATTTTCTTTTCCTATTTATCAAGTTATTGTTACTTGTTCTTGTGGCTGGATTTTTGTAACCATTGATGACTGAAACTTGGTGATTGTAACATCTCTTGATCATAGTGGATGGTTACTTGTTGGACTTTCAAGTCCCTTGGTTTTTACCCTTTGCATTGAAAGGGTTTTCCATGTTAAAATCCTGATGTCTTATGTTTGTTGCTTTTTTTGTTTTATTGCTGCCGCTATTTTGTATTGTTACTCCTCATAAATTCTTACAAGTAGGGGATTATGTGTTTATACATGAATCCAAGAGGATCCAAATGATTGCTATTAATGTACATGGATTCAAGTAATAAAATGAAAAATAATTTGAGCCGTTGTTATCTGATAGGGTCTTCATATTTAGAATTTGAATTCAAACTAGGAGATGATACTCCTGTATGAAATGCATGTATCAGATGGGGACCTCCTTGAAAAGAGGATTTTTAGATTAAATTATTTCAAAGAGATCGGGAATCCTAACACAACCATAGGAATATTGTTGTAGTATATATTTAATTGACAGAATTGTTTAGGTTGGAATTTTGTCATCTGTTTGAATAACTTCATGGTTTTTTTCACGCACTGATTGAAGCATATGTTTTTTTCCCTAGCCAGAGGTATATTGTTATAGTATTGATTTCCATAGTTGTTTAGGTTAGCATTTATTTTCTATTTGAATAACTTTATGATTTTTCTAGGATATATTTCACATAATAATTGTTGTATGTTTATTTATTTATCTCTTTTTTTTTTAATGTTCAGGGCCTTATCTTCCAGGCAAGGCAATTGATTTAGTTGATGTAGCCTGTGTACATGTGAGAGTTCAATTTGAAAAAGAACATGAGGAAATCAAAAACCTAAAGAAATGAAAAAGAACCTAGACTCGACACACTTAGAGCAAAGAACAGAACAAACGATGCTCTTCTTGTAAGTGTTGCTAATCCTCCATGTGAATTTTATTGATGATTAGGTGCGAAAAGAATTAGAGGACTTAGGAGAATAGCTCCAACTTTTGGTAAAGAAGCACGTAAAAGACTTCCATAGAATGGATGAGATTTTCCACCTTATGCGAAAGAGACTAGATCTCTTGTTTGATATGGAGGAAGAGACAGTATGATGATGATGTTTGATATTTCTAACATGAACAAAGGCTAGCACTCAACTAATCTTCTATGGATTATCGATAAAAACAATGTTTGAGAGAAAAACGTATAATTTTTATTCAAAAAATACCTCTAATAATAAATATTACATAAAGTATTCATTAGGCGATGAAAGTTAGCCCTAATTAGGTCCTAAACAATAATGAAATACTAAAATGCCCCCCAAAACAGGCTTAAAGGAAGGTATTTGGTCCCAAAATTGGCGTACTCCAGGTACACATGATTGCTACTCCTCATAAATTCTTACAAGCAGGGGATTGTGTGTTTATACATGAATCCAAGAGGATTCAAATGATTGCTACTAATGTGCAGAGATTCAAGGAATAAAATGAAAAATAATTTGAGTTGCTGTTATCAGATAGGGTCTCCATATTTAGAATTTGAATTCAAACTAGATGATGATGCTCCTATATAAAGTGCATGTATCGGATAAGGCCCATAAAAAGAGGATTATTAGATTAAATTGCTTCAAAGAAACTAGGATTTCTCTGCTCTTAGGCTTGTAAGGCATTGACAACCTCAGTTAGAGTTAGCCGAGGGAGGTCCTTTGAGTCTTCTAGAGAGAAGATTTTGGCTTCGAACCTCTCAGGAAAATTGACAAAGACCTTTTCAACGATTCTTCTATCTGTCAACTCTTCTCAACGTAGCCTGATTTGATTCACCACATTCATGAGTCTGTCAAAGTACTCCTCGACAGTCTCATTGTCTTTCATCCCGAGAACTTCAAACTCTATCCTCAAATTCAACGCTTGCATTTGCCTGGATCTTTCACTTCTTTGAAACTCCTCCTTCAACCTGCCCCATGCATCTTTTGCTTACTTAAAAGCCATTATTCTTGTGAAATTTTCTTTTAATACAACTAACTGGATACAGGCTAAGGCTTTGTACCTTTTGGCACACTCCTCACTATGTTTCCTAATGTGAGCAAGAATTGGATTTGCTCCAAGAAGAGGTGGATCTTTGCCTGTTTCCACCATTTGCCACAAGTCAAAAGCTTTTAAATATGCTTTCATTTTGAATGCCTAGATTGGGTAGTCTTGTCTTGTGAATTCAAAGGGTAAGGGAGTTGACAAGCTTGATGAAGCCATAACTAGTTCTCAGGTTTTATGGTTTGAAGAGAAGGAAGCCTTGTTGGTTTTCTCTCTTTATATCTACTTTTGCTTTTCTAATTTTTCTCACACAACCCTTAAAGATCATTTAGGCTCTGATGTCATGTTAGAAAACAAATATCAGAGTAGAGAAGAGTTTAGACAAAAAAACAAAAGCTAGTGCAGGAGAATTGGTCTGATACATTTTAATTTAGTTGTAGCATACATATATATACAAATTATGATCGAAAGAGACTTATATAGCCTGCTGATTGATCAATACCAAATCTGAAGTAAATCCCCACAAAATAAGGATCAACACACCTTTCTAACTACTCATATATGCTAACATTACAGCCATCATCCCTTGAAATAAGGATATACATAGGTTCTACCTAACCTGACCAACTAAAGCAGATTTTATATCAAAATACGAAATATTTAGCTAAAGCTTAAAGTATCTAGAAAAATCTCAGTTTCTAACAAATAACACCAACCGGATCATCTCTCTTTGCAATATAATCCATTGTTGCCTCAGTCACTGCCAGGGCGATTCCCCTCCCAGCAAGACGATTTGCAACATCGTTCAATTGTAACTTTACAGCCATCCTTAGTTGCCCATGCGAACGAGGAGCAAATGCCACCATGTCATTAATCTGGTTTAACAGTAATAGACAAAAAAAAGCATATTAGTGCATAAAGTTACAAACAACAAAAAGGCACACGAGTATTTAATTATCATATATCAAAGGATTAAAGACACCTCCTGCACCACTACATGTAACTGGTCCCACCGCTCTCCCCAGCAATCTGTGAACAAATTCCTTGTCGTTCTGACCATGCCTGTTCAATGGAATGCCAATCCTTTCACTCAGAACCTTAGCTACATGTACTGGTCCAACAACTACATGTTCTGATTCAACAGTGTTGTCCTCATCTTTCGCTTCAATCAGTCGTAAAGTAGATTTCACCTCCTGAATTTCCCTAGCTAAGTGTTCCTGTTCAACAGATTCCACCTCGCAACATGCTCTATCAATTATTTCCCTGTAATTCATTGTCAAATGTTGAAGCTCGTCTATTATGACATCAAGTTCTTTCCGAACCTAAGCATTACGAAGATAATTAGAGAACCGTAAGAAATAAATATGGGAGGTCTGAAATACAATAATAGTAATAATAATAAATAATCTAATTGATCTCACATGGAGCATAGACAGTACTTAGTTACTTACTTGAACAAGACGGGCTTTGCTATCTTCGTCCTTCTGTTTCCCAATTGCATTGGCTTTAATGTCTAGCAGCATTATCTTTCTTCCAAGGTTATTAATTTCCATACGCTTAGAACTCAATCTGACTCTCAGAAATGCACAGGCCTCATTAACTAAATTTATTGCTTTGTCTGGAAGATGAAGCCCTGAACAAAATTCACATGGTACTGCAAGCAAAACCATAATCTAATTAAATCATGCAATTTTTCCACAGAAATAATTAAATAAAAGAACAAACCCAAACCTGGTACATACCTGTAATGTATTTCCACGACCATTCAGCTGCAAGATACAGAGCACGATACTGAATTCGAACACCATGATGATTTTCCAATCGCTCTTTGATCCCTCCATAAAGAATGATAACAGTATCAAATGCACCAAATTCACCCACAAAAACCGGCTCAGTTCTTGTTTGAATTGCAGGGTCCTCCACATATTTTATATATTCCTCAAGTGTGGTCGCACCAATGCATTGGAACTGACCTTGAACAAGCATAAGCTTAAAAAGGTTGGCAGCGTCCTCTGAGCCCTCAGTTTGAGCTGCGCCAAGAAGTAAATGGATATTATCAATAAAGAGAATTACTTTCCTCTTAGCCTTCTTCACTTCGTTTAAAACTGCTTTCAACCGCTTCTTAAATTGTCCATTATATTTTGTATCCGCAATCAGTGCATTCACGTCCAATGCAATTAGCCTCACATCAGCAAGATCACTATGAATATTCTGTCTAACTATCTGTTGTGCCACACCATCCATCAAAGCTGTTTTAGCAATTCCTGGCTTTCCTATGAGGAGAGGATTGCCCTTTTTTTTGTCCAACAAACTCATCAACACCTTTTCTATTTGTGAAGTGCATGCAATGAGTGGATCCAGCGTCCTTGCTTCTTTAATGGGGTCTCGCCCATAGGTCTCTAAACCTTGAAAAGTTCCATGTCCATAAGCACATTCAAGAAGCTTCTTAACCCGTGATCTCACTTTTACTAGAGTTTCAACAGTTTTTTTCTTAACCAGTGATCCCACTTTTCCAGCTTTTATCAGCGAGTCCTCAATCTTTGAATATGATCTTTTTACCATTATACGCGCCCTGACAATGGTTTGGGTGAACTTCTCAAATTTCATTTTTGTCTCCTCCTATCAAAGACACAAAGCTTTAGGCAAAAACTTCAAATCCAAAACAAGATCATATATAAACTAATTACTATGTATGAACAACCGTCTACAAAGGCATAGTAAAATTCCATCACCTAATATGTACTCAACATCTTATCTGGCCGTGTTTCACATTCTAAAAGATTAAAAATATTTCTAGTAACTTTGAATAACAAAAATAAATTCTGCAAATAGGCTAGAACCATATATAAGGAAAAGAAAAACCTGGAAGAAGATATAAATATAACTGTAATTAATTTTCTTCACCTAAAAAAAAGTAGAGCATAGAATAAAGATAAGAAAATTTTGTCACACCTCTAGGAGAAAAGTTGTCTTCAACTCTCTATGATGTTCCCAATTAGACATTGAAGTGTTGCAATCGGATGGAAGATCAGAGATTCAGAGCAGTAGAATACTCAATAGGTTTTGTTTTTTAACGAGTTCAATTGCTTTTAGGTTTTATTTACTCTTTTCTTTTTTTGGTTTTATTTTGATCAAATCTTTTAGGATATCATTAAGTTTTAGATAATTATTATCTCACGTGCATATCAATAACAATCTATCAATTTGTTATGACAGTTTAGATTTTGATAAATAATAGGCAGATGCATATCAATAACAATCTATCAATTTGTTATAATATATTTCCTTGTACTCTGTTAATAATAAATTCAAATTAAATCCTTATTCTTTTTTCTTTTCATAATTAACAAATGTATTTGATTCGTAGTAAACTGGTTACATATCTTTTTAGATTTGCCTTCCTAACTTCTCTATTTGTTAAGACTTCTATACTTGCTAATACTATTAGTTTAATTGATCTCACGTTAATAATAGACAGTACTTACTTGTAGACGACTGGCTTTTGTTAGCTTTGTCTTTCTCTTTCCTAATTGCGTTGGCTTTAAAAAATAAAAATCTACGATGATAAAAAAAATGATTCTATAAGATTTTAAAAATTTATTCATATTTACATGCTAAAAAACTTTAATAATTGGAAAATAATATAAATAAATAATTTTAATTATAAGTAAATGCCGTTTGGTAATTAAATGTAAAAAAAATTAACTATAATTAGAAGACTTAAAAATACTTCACAATTTTCTTTAATACAAAATTAGGAGAAAGAGATTTACAAAAGAAGCTAGTAGATTCTTCGTTTTTATTTAAACTTCAAAAGTTTATACATTAGAATTTAATTTCAATCCACTGTGAGTGTAAAGTTTCTTTACACTGTCATCCAATCATGTGCTGACACATCATTAAAAGAAACTTTACACTGACGGTGGATCAAAATTAAACTCTATTCATTATAGGTTTGGTTTTAATGAGTCCAATGCCTTTTAGGCTTTGTTTTTTCATAATTAACATACACTTGATTCCTAATAAACTGCTACCTTTTTTTAGTTTGCCTTAATTCCTGACTTCTGTTCTGTTGGACTCAAATTCATTGTCTTCTTTCCTTGTTCCAATTCCACCCATAATAAAATACTGATACTAAATAAAAAGTTCATATTTCTTATTCTTCTTTTCTGAATTAACAACGACAGTTGATTTCTAGTAAACTTGTCGTTACAGACCCT
Organism: Styphnolobium japonicum; assembly: GCA_023212625.1. Classification (NCBI taxonomy): domain Eukaryota; kingdom Viridiplantae; phylum Streptophyta; class Magnoliopsida; order Fabales; family Fabaceae; genus Styphnolobium; species Styphnolobium japonicum. Next base: position 1,212,803 of record JALBWW010000007.1, on the reverse strand, counting down.
TTTAGTTTTGCCTTTGTAATCTCTGTTGTCCTAATTGTTTATTTATACTTCTCTGCTTACTATTATTATTGCTAGTTTAAAGTTTATTTGTTTTTTTTTTTACCCAAAAGTTTAAAGTTTATTTGTTATACTTAAGGATTCTCTAATTTTTTAATAAAAATATCTTAATAATTTTAAATTTAATATAATAAATAAATTAATATAAAGAGAAATCATATTTGTTCTTACAGTACTATAAATGTTAATTGGCATGAAGCGGTCCTCAGTATTCTTTAGGCCATGGATTCCAAAGTTTGGCTGATAGCCTAAGACGAAGCAAAGATATTCAATGAGTGACTCTTCATTACTTGTGCGGTGTGTTCCTGCTGTGCCGCCCTTGTAAGGGGACATTCAATTGGTTTCAGCATGGATACAACATGGACTATACTTGTCTTATAGAGCCAGCATAATTTACGCGTTCAAAAGTAGTACTTTTCATAGAGGACTTGCTTTGGTGTGGGAGGGAATGGTTTTCAAAGTGGATTTTGTGGCATCAGATTTCAAAGCCATCGAAGAGTTTACAAAAAAATTCGCCTTCTAGCCATGTATAGGAAACCATCAACTAGATACTTTTACATACTGCTGCTTTCATACATGCACATATAGTAGTAGTAGGAATTCTTAAACAACACTTGGTAGTTACATATGCACAGCACACACAATTGTTAAATATGCACACATTTTCAAGTTGTTTTTTCTAAAATTAAAATTGCAATAAAATTTCTTAAAACTATCACACCCCTAGTTTTTTTGAGTAGTGAAATCTGGCTCAGCTGGCTTCTGAGGCAGCAGGGGTAGTAACCTCTGTGTCTGTGGCATTCTGTTGCGTTTCCCACTTCGTCTCAAGGGTCGCAATGCATTGGATGCAAACCTTGATGCATATATGGTGGCACCAAAGCTTGGTGAGGACCCATCCTCATTTGCAAAAGCATCTTGTAGCCCGTCTTCTGCTTCACGTAATGACCTCTCAGCCTTCTTTTTGCAGCATCGACGCCAAGCTGCTTGTATGAAACAGGCAGCCCATGTCCTCCATTGCAAGGAATAGAACCTGGAGAAACATTGCTGAATGAGGTTATGAAGGATATTTTCTTTTTCCTTTTTCAAGTTTAAGATAGAATTGATTCAAAGATGTTTACCATAATCCCACATTCCCCTCAGCACTTGTGCTACTACTATTATTGCTAACTCGTGCTTAACATGCATGATTGTCTATCCAATCTGATGTTAAAATGAATTTGATTATTTTGATGAGATGATCTAAGCAAACTACTCTTCAGAATCTAAACAAAAATCATGGTTTTAGATGCTTTCTGCACCTTGTTTCCTATTGTGTAACACTGTTCCACAAAAAGATAATGATGCATTATCAAGGAGAAAAAAAGGTGAAACACGATATCAAGCCTTGCCTGAAAGTATGCTGGAGCTGTTTGCGGTGAATAAGACGTCGAAATTGGGAAGCAACAAACTTCAGGTCATCAGCCATGAGAGCAAAGGCTTCAACTTCTGATATGGTTTCTACTGTTCTAGTTGAAATGGGTAGATTTGAGGAGGTGTTGGGATCCAAGGCCCATGTTAGAAGCTCTTCTCCACAGAAGTCACCAGCCTTGAGCACAGAGGAGTTGAAGAAACCAGTTCTTCCCCCATTTGTTGTCGCAGTAGCAAGGTTTCCACGCATAATGAAGAGCATTTCGTCAACTGGATCTCCTTCTCGAACAATGTAGCTCTTCTCTGTATAAAGGACTGGCTTCAGTCTATCGCACATTGCATCCAACAATTTTTCATCCATTTTCTCAAACATTGGCACCTAAAGCAATATGATCATAAAATGTTCATTACAAATATACTAGTATAGGCAAATAAAAACTAACTGGATTATGATGATACCCACTTTTTTAAGTAAATCTAAGCAAAGGTGACGCTTTATGTCCCTTCTGAGATCTTTAGGGAGGTTGCGAATTAATGTCTCCTCCTCAACACCCCTATTTTCTTGCCATTTGTAATGTTCATACCGTCTAATTCTTTCCTTCAAGTAGTCAGGTAGCATACGATGGGACATCCACTGTTCTGCATCCCGCCTTTTGATTCTCATCTCTTCAACTCTAACAGTTGTAGATTGTAGATATTTCTGTAACAACAATCAACACAACCCATGAATTCATTAAATAAGGGGGTGGAATGTAGCTGGCTTTTTAACACCCAAAATGATGAAAACTTGGTTTCCAATGGAAGGCATGGAACCAGTGCTTTGAGGTGAGTGTAGTTTGCCCATTTAAGGTTTAAAATCTGTCCCTTTGCTTGCTTGGTCTTTACTCCATCACAAGAAAAAAAAGACTCATGAATTACACTATCTGTGACTAGGGATGTATATTAATGACACAAATATATGCGAGACTCCTATCATGTCTATGATCTCATCTCGTAGTCCTGACCAAGAATTACCTGCATGTTTCCAATAAGTAATGAGAATAGAACCAATCCGAAGATGGCAATGAAGATAGCAAAGATGATCTCCCCGACATAAGTACTTGTCTTGAGGTTTTGCCCAACAGAACTGCACAAGGGGACAACATTTATGACTCTTGGAATGCTTTTAGTCCTCATCTATGAATAAATTGTACTAAGTTTTCCTTGATAAGATGTTACAAACACTAACAAATCCATAGAAACATTGGATAATAATTAGATAAGGATATTAAAGTTCCATAGTTCATAAAATGTGAATCTTGCATTTGGAGCCAAGAACACAGAAGATTATTCACCAACCTTACATTGCGCAAACCCCACCAAAAGCAGTAGAAGAACTTCTGAGGAAAATCTGTTGTTGATTCTACCACACGAGATTTTAGAGCATCGATAAATATTCCAAAATTGAAAACTGTCGGATCTGTGATGTCATCAGGATCATTGTAAGGGCAAGAACTATTGAGAAGTGATACAACACTTGCATTGTGGTGTTCACAGCTCAAATATGATTCATGAGAGAGCGAAATATTCTTCAACTCTCGGCGCCAGCACCGAACCTCTGATTCGACCGAAAACAGATACCAGAAAGCTCCAACTACCTAGTATGCCACATGTACTTGGTGATCATAAAACTTAGCATGATAACTAGGAATATAGGTAAGATATTCTGAATTAGTAATAAATCAGCTTACGTGACTCGCTAGCATATAGAGAAAAAGATTATAAGCAGCTCCAGCCCATGCTGTCTCAGTCAATATGCCAGAAGTGCTTGTTACTTCTCTGAATAATGGATAGATCCGTAGAAGTCTAGGCACATACTGGGTTAATACTATATACTTCAACAAATCCTTTGCCACATATGGAACTGAAATGTTAGCTAAAATGGCCACCTGAATAATTAAGAACAAAAAAACATCAAATTATGTCTTTTACATCAAAGTTGTTGACAATGTGACTGTTGGAAGCTGTTAACAAACTGCAGAAGATCAGATTTTTGTGCTATTTTTTAGAAAATAAAAGTCATGTTGACTGATAGCTAGGATGAATCTGTTTTGTTCCTATTTTTTAGGCATGATCTGTTAGTGGTTTTATCTATCTACTATCTTTTGGATATTATGTTTTATAAATATGTTGCTTCATATCTTAATAATATTAGACTTCTGCAGCCTCAATTTTCTCTCTGTTTTCTTTTATACCCTATCACTTTATATCTGCTCCAAAACAAAAAACAACAAAAGTTATCAAACTGAACTGAAAAATATTATTACAGATGCCTTCATTTTGGAAACCGTCGTACTTGTCATAGGAAAATACTAAGCAGGGCATTACTCCTGAAGCCCCAGAGGGTAACTTAAAGGAGTATTTTCCTCTCTTTTTTCCAGAGCATTAAAATCATTCCATGGGGTCAATTATAGATTTAGAGGTTACAACTTACAAGTTACAACCATTAATGGGTCAGATGGATATTTCTGGTGATTCTGTACAAACTATGGCTACGGGGTAGCCTGCTGCTTTATGTGTTTCAAAATTACATTAATTAACACTCAATTGACCATTAATGATATATAAAAGAGCTCTTCAGACTTCAGAATGAGTATAAGAGGGAGATACCTGTGGAAGTGGAATAATTGATAGAATGTCAATGATGAAATATGAACATAAGTATCTCTTCACTATAGTACCAAGATCATCAATCAGCTCACCCCTTCCAAATACACGAGAAGAAGGGGCAATAAACCCGGTTCGAAACTGAAAGATTATGCGAAGAATGTAGAAAAGATCAAAGAACGTGCGAAGAACACTAGCAGTAATCTTCAATGCTCCATCCAAACCAAGGCATTTGCCCTTGTCATAGATCACTGGGATGTATAAGAACAGGGGGTCCACAGAGATCGCCATCACACATGTGATTACAAAAATTTTGTTCCATTTCTGAAGTAGTGGCCCTTGTGGGTCGAGAACTTTGCTACTAGAAGCCAATTTTTTGATTGGTCCATCACTTACAGGACTTAAACTTGACGTAACGTTTCTTTTGTGAAATCCATCACAAGTAGAATCATTCTTCTCAGTACTTAAAGATGACTCTGAACTCCAATCCTCAAACCTGGATAGAAGTATAAACTCAATAAGTAGCTTGAAGTAAGAATCAGGTATATGTTAGCATCAATTAGTTTCCAACAATAACAAAAACCATAAGATCAAGTCTCTAAAGAGGCCAATTCAATGGTTGAGTACTGTGTACTCCAAAATAAAAATGATTTGATGATCAAATCTCATTAGTTGCGGCTAGAGGTAGGAATTTTTTACGGGATAGGGACAGGCTACCCCACTGTTTAGCCGGTTAGCCTAAATTCCAGAAGAACAAAATCAATGAATGAAGTGACTTAAAAAGATCAAGAACCCGAACCACAAATAGAGAAGCCGGTAATCTTGTCCTTTTATTCAAAATTGGCAATTACGCAACTTGGAAAAATAAGCATAGTCTATAATTTATCAACTATGATTGTAGTGGTGTGGTTATCCTAGTAAAATGATCATATTTGAATTATTAATTGCTATATTTGGGGTCAATATGTCACACGTTAGAGAAACATCTTTTAAAATAGATAAATTTAACAATATTTTTTAGACAAATCATTAAAATGAACCTTTTCTGAATGAAGGAAATGAATAACTGAGGCAGTATAGATATGCAGACAGAGGCATCACATGTGATTCTAAATGTGTGCAAAGAGAGTACTAAAATTAAAACAACAGAAATATGTAGGCACACCAGGCTTGAGCAAACAAACCTCACGAGTTTATGTCCCTTTGCAGTCATGATTAAGCTACTGCTGCATCCAGTGAGAATACTTAAGCTTTATAAAAATAAATATAAAAACAAAAACACTTTACTCAGTGCAATAGAAGACTCCGGCCTGCAAAATCCAACTTCAAATTAGAAATTTTATTTTCTTCGAAAATTCAAAGTAGTGCACACGTAACTGGAAAAGAAAAGGGTCAATGATTTATGACTTTCTTTTCTTTTGTTACCAAACCCCCGTTATTTGAATTCAAGACTCAGCATACCTCCCCAAGCCTTAAGATTCTTTACGTGCTGATAGGTCGTAAAATCATTTGCCAATTTTTTTTTATAACTGTTGAAGTTGCAAAAATATAACACTAACCAGAAGCCATCAACGACTTAGATATTTATTTAAATTATCAAGTCAATTAAGCCAACCTCCAAAGCGAAGTACTCAACACCCTACCAACCTCAATCAGGGTCAGAAATGAATTTGTAAACAACCATAGGACACGCCAATTTGAAGAGAGAAAAAGAGAGGGGGAGGGGGAGGGAGAGGGGGCGACTTGAACCATAGGAACCAAGTGGAACTATTGATTAGTATAAAAGGACCAAAGATGAAGGTTGAATAATAAGATGAATCACATACCTAACAGGAAAATATGAACCAAATGACTGAATAAGAAGGAACTTCAGGTAGCATGCAGACATATAAAGAATAAATAACCAAAAATTATTCAATCTAAAAGATCTAGTTTGACGTTTTCTCATCTTTGAAAAACCAGGGAAGAACCAATAGCCAAACTCACTTCAGAAGATAAAATAAAGTGGAAAAAAAAAAAGAGTTTCAAAGAAGAAGGCTAAGCAAACATGGCTTTGTGTTGGTTTCTAAGAAAGTAAGTAAAAGAAACTTGCAAGAAGTAGAACGGTCGTTAAATTTGCTGTGTTTTCGAAAAGGAAGGTAAAAGAAATTGCCAAGAGTGGAAGGAAAAGGAAACACCAATCTTAACTACGCCAAGATTGCTTGATAAATGTAAAGACCATCCTCTTTTTTCCTCCCTTTCTCATTCGGGAACCAAAGCAGAGAGCATATGAGTTCAAAAGAGCAAAAATGTTACATGCAATCTCGTAGCCCAGTTTGCTCCTTCCAGGAAGCTTGAGAGAGCTTTTCCAAAGAGAAATTTGCAGAAGTAAAAGCAGCCTTCACAGAAACATTTTCATGGCCATTATGTTCACTCAGCTATGAGAGTGATGGAGGAAGAGAAAGACAGTGAAATAAAGGGATGAGCTAAGACTGAGGAGTGGACCATATGAGAAGAGGTCAGCTGGGTAAACGACCAATAAATCCTTCTTAGCTCAGTTTTATACAATGCTAAATACAAACCTAGGAAAAAGTGTAATCCTATACGAACAATATTTTATATACATTCTCATTTAATTATGGATTTAATTTTTATCTACTGTCAGTGTAAAATTTTTTTACAATTTTTTACACTGTCATCCAATCATGTGTTGCTAAATCATTAAAATAGTTAGACTTTCTAAATAGTTGTTGTAATAGTCAACTCTTTTACTGATTTGGCAAGACATGATTGGATGAAAATATAAAAAAACTTTACACCGATAGTGGATAGAAATTAAACTCTTTAATTATATATTACTATATTATTAAAAAAAGTTTCATCATGATAATAATTATTTAAAAAATTAAAATTTTTAAATAATTTTTTAATAATGTCTGAATACATAATTTGATGTTAATATAATGATTTATTGATAATAAATAAAAATTAAAACCATTATGTTAATAAGATTGTAACTCAATTGACACAAATTTTTAAGACTTAGGTGTAATGATAATGTTAAATTTTTTTTTTTCTATAAAGACAATGTTGAAGGTTCAACCCTACATAAGCTCCCACCTATACTCCTCACATACCCAAATACATGTACATTCAATATAAAAAAATTCATCACACACACACACATATATATATATACGATTAGTTTTATTTCTAAATTCATACATTGTTTTACTGCATTTGTATACAAAAAATTCTCATTAACTTTACAATTTAGAGTTGGTTTATTTTTAGCTAGATATACTTTTATTATAATTATAAAAATATCACATTATTTTTACTTTATTTCTTATTTTTAAAATTTTATAAAAGAAATTGTAAAAAAATATTAAAAACAATAAAATGTTATTTTTACTATTTCTTTCCCAAAATTTTAAAATAAAATTTTATTTTATTTTATAATTATAATAAATATATATCTAATTAAAAATAAAAATAAAAACATAAACCAAACACATTCTTAAATTTTATTTATAAATTGATTAAATTCATGCACTATTTACTATATTCACGTGTAAAAAAATTCTGAAGTGCAAATTATAGGACATGCAAGAGACGGCTGTGACAGTGTGTCATGCCCCCCCGCATGCGATGTGAGTGTTGGTACGATTGCAGTCACAATTCTCTGTTGTTGTACTCGTTACGGGGCACCCAACTTCCAGGAATCATTTCGCTTCTCTTTCTCGGAGGAAGGACAGCACCATGAATTTGTGAACCATGTACACGTTACATTTTGTGTTTAATTTTGATCTAAATAATTATAATATATTATTACATTAATTATTAATTTTTTAAATAATTATTATGATAGTTAATTTTTTTTAATATTTTATTAATATATTATTATTTAATATTATTTAAAAATTTTAATTTTTTTAATAATATATAAATATATGAATGAATAATAATATAAAATTTATTTATAGTAATAATAGATGAAAATTAAATTATTGTAAGGTCCAGTTTAGTAAACAAAATTGAGCTTAAAATTGAAATTGAATATCTTAATTCTAATTATTTTATTTGGTGTGTATAATAAATTTAGAATTCTAATTCTGAGTTATAATTTTATGAAATTAAAAAAAACTAGTTTACATTACTTATAATTCTTAATTTGAGCCCTAAAAATTACAATTGTAGGCACCAAATTTTTAGAATATCAAAAGGAAAATGTTAAAAATAATATTTTATATATCATTTAATACTTGCTTTCTCAGGCAACTATCGTCGCCTGCTAATGACTTTCAGCCACCATCAACGGTGTGCTCCGACAATCATTACCAACAACATTCTCCAACCACCCGTTGATAGTTACATGCTCTAGCCATTGTCACCGGCATCATGCTTCAGGCACTGCCATTGATTACTTTTATGGGTGTCATCCTTCAACAATCATAAAATTCAGTTCAAAATTATAATTATATGTATCAATTTTATATTTGTCCTAAATATACAATTTAAGATTTTTAATCAATTCTAATTTTAATTTAATTGAAATTAAAATTAGAATTCTATATTGTATTTCAAATTCTATGATGCAAACGGACCTAATAAATCTCTACTATACTAATATCCAATTTGTTTGTTTTTTTTTTTTTTACAAAGGAGAGAATTATATATCAACAAAAATTTCATAAAAGAGCGTTGGTTAAAAGAATAGTTGGTGTTAATAAAATTGTGAATTTAATAATATATTACATAAACTATTAAAATAAAAACATTAAGATAAACTAAAAAAAAAAATTTACTATTCCGGTTATCACATTTAACAAACAATTAAAAAGTATACCATACATATATGGAAAAAAAAAGCAGGGTAATTTAAAGCTCACCTAAATTTTACTATTGCTTTAAACATCATTGGTTATTATTTTGATGAATTTTTTTAAGTAAAAAATTGATAAGTATATTTCTCCATTTTTATGATTTACTGATATTTAGTTCAATTTCAAGTAAAAATTTAAATTTTTATAATTTTATTTTAAAATGTGTGTAAATATAAAGCCATGATAATTATGAAAATATTAGAAATATATATTTTTAAATTATCATTGAGTATCATATTAGGCATATTATTTTAATTTGGTGTTTAATTTCACGCGCAACTTTTTTGAACTACTCTTTACAACGAAATAATTTTAACAATAAAAATGTAATTTTTGTTCCTTTTATACTTTTGTTACTCTTTTTTTTATATATAAATAAAAAAGAGAACAACCACATTTGGGATAAAATAATCACATTTTGTTATGATCGAGTTATTTCATTATGGAGAGTGATTATTTAACAAGTAAATTAAAAACCATAAGTATCAAAATGAAATATGATCTATAAAATGACTTCTTCCAATATTCTTTTAAACAGTGAAGAGAAGAACTTTGTTGTGGGTGAATGTTTAGGATATTATTGTGCACGATGGAAGACAAATAATTAAGTTGGGAAAGCTAATGAAGGGGTGATATATAGGAGAGATAGAGATACTAATAATAATAATAATAATAATTAGCAAGCTGAGGCTATATATATATATATCCAGGAAATAAAGATACTAATGCTAAAATCGGGGTCTGGTTTTCGAGTCAAAAATTTAGCTGGAGTCCCCTCTGGATGGTTCAAGTAATGCTGCTAAGGCCCTTGGTAGGCTAGAGTAATTGAAGAAACGATTTTTCGTGTCTTCAGAATTCTCATTTAAAGTGATATTCTGTTTACATCTTACCTCTCGAGAAAAAACATAGCACCCTTTGGATGGTTCAAGTAATGCTGCTAAGGCCCTTGGTAGGCTAGATTAATTGAAGAAACGATTTTTCGTGTCTTCTGAATTCTCACTTAAAGTGATATTCTGTTTACATCTTAGCTCTTGAAAAAAAACATAGCAGCTTCTTTTATATTCTTTGCCCAAAATGGTTATAGAAGTTCGTGTAAGAATAAATTCAATGCTAAGATATTACTATTTTAGATTGTGTCCAAAAATTAATGTCATTGGCAAGATGTCATAGCCATGAAAAACATTACATCTTTTTTCATCAAATTCAGTGGAGCTTTTGGACGATACCAAAAAGAAGAAACATTGAACTGATGGATCAGACAAAGCTTTACTTGATTAAAAAAAAAAAAGTACTGAGTACAAAGATTTGGCAAAAGTTGTTTGTTCTACTTGAAATATCAATCATGCATAGTCAAGAGATAGAGGATAAAATGTCTTCCAACATCTCATTTGATTAGTAGATAAAGGAAATTATGATAAAAATTATAAACTAGGGGTGCGTTTGGATACATTTTTTATTTCTAAATAAAAAAAAATTTTAAAAGAAAAACACTTTCATAAGTTGTGTATATTTGAATGAAACTTTTAAAAAAAGTACAAGTTAAAAGAAAAGCTTAATTACCACATTTTTTTAGAAGCTAGTGATTCCCAACTTTTGAAAAAAGGATATGGAGAAATAATTTTTAATATAATTTATTGATAAAAATATCCTTTATCTTTATTAAAAATTATATCTCTTGTCCTTTCTTTCTTCCCTTTGTAAACCCTACTTCCTTTATTTTGGATACCTTATACTTTTAGTAAGTTTACTATAAAAAAATTCTTTTTTTTATCCAAACAAAATTACAAGTCATTTTATTACTTAAAAGTACTTTTATATCCAAATATAAAATAATTTTCTTTAAAAAAAAAGTCTACTAAAAAAAAGTCTACAAAAAATTATTTTTTAGAAGCTTATCCAAATGAACTCTAATTATGGCAAGTTAGTAGGAATAAAATAAAAGAACAAAAAAAAAAAAAAGGAAATCTTGAAGATTTGATTGAGAAAAATTATTTCATTTATAAAGATAATATTATTTAAACATAAAAAATCATTATATATATATATATATATATATATAATACATGACAAATCATGACCAGCTCGTCATTCGGACTCATCAAAAAATGATCTCTTCAATGTAAAGTGCTTTATGAGATTATTTGAACTTACTTATGTGTGACTGTGTGAGCGATCAGATCTCATAGTTAAGATCATCCTTGTATAGTATCTAAAGCAAATTATTACAAATTCTTCGTGCATTTTGTATTCCTTATTTATACGTAATATTAAAGTTTTATTCATTGTAGAACAAGTGGCGTTCTAATGCTGAGAACTATTGATATTTGAGTTTTGGAGAATCTGAAAACTTGATTCATTGATGACTTGTGTGATAATTTATATACACAGCAGAAGTGAACAATCAACTAACTACTTTAACAAACTACTGACAGATTATGTAACTACTGTAACTAAAAACAAGCTTAACTAAAAATAGAGTAACTGCCTAACAGTGTTAGTTATCAGTTAATTAAGCTATATGTGGAAGCAGAAGGTTGGTGCTGTTAATCTGGCTTCTTGCTTGCTGGATTGCATTGTGCGGTATTACCACTTAAAATGGGTTAATGATATTGATAAGGGATTCAGATGATGTGCATGTAAGCACTCAAGGATAGTTGGGGAAATCTTCATCAATGGCCTAAGCAACAATCCACAATAGGGGATTTGACACTCTATTTTGATCCAAAATTTTAAAGCATTTAGTTTTGGGTCTTCCTATTTATATACTCTTCACTTAGTCCATTCCTAACTAATGTGAGACTCCTCACTCACACTTAAATTTCCAACCGTGCAAAGATTTTATATTTAAATTTATCTGCAGTCATTAAAAAAAAATTCAGTAATTCACATAAGACCTTATCCCCTTCCTAGTCAACCAAAAATATCAACATGATTGACCTGACCGAGTGAATATGAGCTGCAAAGTAGCATAAAGTAAGTTGCATGATTAATTGCTTTAATTAGCTTTTAGTCATGATCATTGTGTCCCGCGATGGCCCATCAGAAAGTTGAGAAGCACCGCATCTCTTCCGCGAGCTGTTTCCTTCTACTCTTAAAAAATCATGCTGAGGCATCAATGATTGTTGTTGGTAACGTTATATTTAAGTTTGGTCATCTTCTCATAAGGTTTATCACTTTTATGGCGCAACATTTATTCCATATGTCAAACTGCATCCCTTATTCGTTTAGACTTTAGAGGCAATATCAGTTATCAAACTTGTAGATGAATCTCAAGCAAATATATATAAGGACCAGCCAAAAAAGAAAAAAAGATACTAATTTCTCACATTCGGTAATCGTAATTCTTTCATTTGAAAGCAAAATTTAAAAATTCTACCCCAATGAATGATCTCCATTTCTTAAACTGCCAAGAAATAAGAGTATCGTTTTGGTATATGCCTTTAAAAAGAGTCCCGGCTTCTGCATAATGTTTTGTCTTCTACAAACTACTCCTCACTTGATCTCTTTTGGCTTGTTTCGCTGCGTCAGCACACCAGGACGGGTGAGGTGTTCGATATAGTAATAGACATGAAAAGGTGAAGATAGAAAAAGAATGAAAGAAAGAAAAATGGGCACAAAAGGAAAGAAAGAAGAAGAAAAAAAATAGCGAAGATCACCATTATGCGCTTCCACGTGTGTTCCGTGAAATCTTTTTATGCTTTGAAGAAGGATAAATAAATTTCTCCTCTCCTTTTGTCACTTTTCAAATGTGATATTATATGTAAAGTTAATTGGTGCTCTATACCATTACGCATATATGGAAAATGACATGTAAAGCAATCTGGTTGGCATTAAATGTTGTCTCAGAGAATCAAGGAGGCAATTTTTTCATCATGTCTTAACTCTTAAATCATTGAAAATTCACATTTAAAGGTTGTAAATTTGTGTGTGTGTGTGATAAGGTTGTAAATTGCAATTATTATAAGAGCTAATTTGATTTTTATTTTAAGTGGGATTTGACCTATATGGTGGCTTCTGTGTCTTATTGTAGGTTGTAAGGTTTACCCCTTTTTGAATGTTGTCCACCTTAATAGAGTCCTATCTTTACTCGAAGAAAAAAGGAGAAAGACAATAAAGTCCTTTGTTTAGTCTTCGGAGTTCTTCAAGGATCCAGGCTTGCACCTGCATTGTAATTGTTAGCTTCTCAATTTTCACTAGCTAAATTATGGGGAACATCATCCTAGACACCGTCTATGAAAATGAGGAATCCATCGCACTCTAGAGTTATACCAGTATACACTGGAAGGCAAATTGGAATGAGGTTGTGGAGATATATATAGAGAAGCGATCCATGGACTCAAACCAAAAGATCACTAGCTCCGAAGACACTGCCCTTCATGTAGTCATTAATGATGACCAAGAAGATGTTGTCGAAAAACTTGTAAATAAAATCATGGAGCATGAAAGAAAGCAAGATAGTACTGCTGAAGAAAAGAAGAAGACTGCTTTGAAAATTCAGATTGAGCCACGAGATACCCCGTTGCAGCATGGGGCATCAAGGGATAAGCGCAGTGCAGCAGACCAAGAAGGAAACAAATTAGCTGCTGCTGAGAAAACTATCGGGCATGTTGAAAAAGCACAAGAAGGAATGAAACCAGCTGCTGATGAGGAAACTAGCCAACAAGGTGCACTGGCAGTTGCATGAATAGGGATGTCAATGAAGCAGAGTTGCATGAATAGGAATGTCAATGGGGCAGGGCAGGGCAGGGCAGGGGCGGGAAGTACTCTCTTACTCCCTGTCTCCGCCCTACATATTTTTCTCTGTCTCCATCCCCGATCTCCGCCGTGAGAAGCTTTCCTCCCTCATCCTCATCCCCACGAATTCCCGCGGATCCCCATGAAGACCTCAAAAATTCATTAAAAGAATGAAAAAATGAAAAAATTGCAAACTAAAATCTAATAAAATTTAAAAGAATTATATAAAATTAAATTATTAAATTTAAAGTTAAATCATAATAAGTTTAAATTTAAATAGTACAATTACAATATTTAAATTAAATAAAAAAATATGAAATACCAAAATATTATTAGTATTTATGATATATAGTACACATAATAAAGGGTATATATGTAATCTACTCGGGGCGAAGACCCCGAAGGACGAGGGTATGATCCCCATCCCCGAATCACCTTCGGAGGAATTTTATCTCTCGTCCCCGTCCCCATCCCCGTGAGGGAAAATTTCCCATTCGCGAGACCCCAAATGGGGCAATCCTTGTGGAAATCTCCACGCACGGATAAAAATTGACATCCCTATACATGAAGAAGGAGAGGGCTTTAGAGATCAAGCATAAACGAGGCGATTCCCCTTTGCACCTTGCAGCATCAAGGGGATTCACGAAAATGTACATGTGCATTGCAGGAGATGGGAGGCAGGGATACCCCTTTCCTTAAGCGTTTATTTTTGTTATAGATGCCTTCTTTTACCTTCATTCTATAACCAAAAAACCCTTACAAAGTAGCCTAACTATTGAAATCTAATCCCATTGTTCGGTTTGCAATCTAATGGAAATTTTTGCCAGATCTATAGACTATAGTACATATTTATGGATCTCACATAATATGTTTCATGAATATATACCATCATCATTTTTTGTTGCAACTAATAAAGCAGAAGTTTCTTTATTACTACTTTGTTTATGTATGTGCTGTGCTGCTACAGAATTGGCGCTTATCATAACTCATCCCTGTGCCGGTCTTGTGGACACCGTCAATGAAAAGGGAGATAGAAAAAATATATATATATACGATACGAATTGCTTACATGATGATCTTCCCTTAGTTTTTTTTGGCCTTTCATTTGTTGAAAAAAATTAATTCTTTATTCAAATAAGAGTGTTTTTTTCTTTCTATTTTACAAAATAGTACTAGTTAGTCATTCACATGCCTTAATATTAACAAACAAATTAATGTTTGTGATATATTATAAGTGAACAAAAATAAATTTCACTGTTAATTAAACAGATAGAACAAATACTCTCACTATGTAAAACCCCAAGGAGTTAGTCCACCGATGAAGTCAAGCGTGTGACGTAATATGCGATTATGCGTACTTCATTAGTTTGAATTACCACAAATTTTATTGTGAATCTTCTAATATTAGCATTGATGGCCTACGTTTGACCAAACTGACTGGTTGGATTAGTTGAGAATTGAGCCATGCCAAACGAATTGTATCAATGAAATTATCGTTAACGTATTGTGAAACTTATTAATAAAAAGGCACGTTTTTACCTAACACAAAAGGATATTAAGTAAACTGGACTTTGCAAGTGCAACAAGGTGGTTAGGACGGTCTATAACAAATGGAGGGGCCAGAATTCCACTAAGAAAATGCAGCCCCCAATCCCAGAGAATTACCGCACATGCTATAATTTAATTACGCCAGGGTTTTGATAATTTGGTTCGTTTCACCCAACACAGCTTGCCAGAATAGCACAAACCAATACTTATGTTGAAGGATATTTTAGCAATCTTCCAAGCAACAGTCAAAGCCAAAGCAATGATTTGTGCTTCAACAAGAGTAAAGGGTCAAACCATTACAATCCACTCTAACTTAAGTTAAAAAAGGAGATGTAACCAAGCTGTTAGATGAACTTGTTATGTTATGCTTCTATAACATGTCATTCGGCACCATTGGGTGTCAAGGAAATAAAATGTTGCTTCATAATACATAATGTGAAACTCTGCAGTAGAATCACGTCAACCTTTGACATGACAAGGATCCAAGCAATATATATCCAAATGCATCAAATCAATTACATCCTAAACATAGTACTCTTCCTGATAACATATTTCTCAAAAGTACAAAATATTACAACTACCGGAAACAATTAGCATTTTCTATCTTCATGCTGATGATATAGATCAAGCTGCCTACACTTTGGTAACAGTAAGCCTGTATGCCAAGTAAGCTAGATGACATTTATTAATCCTAATTTTAACTAACCTAACAATTTTAATGTGAAACACAACTTCCTCTCCTTCACTTAAGATCTCTCCTCATCGGATTGAGAGCATGGGGGATCAGAATTAACAAAGAAGTCATCCACTGAAATAAAAACAAAGCTGTCTTTGTTAAATCGAACTTGAACCTTAACTTCAGAAACTAAAAAGTAATATCATTTTCCAGATAGATTCCAGCATTACGTGGTATATATTGCCATTTCAGAAACTAGATGCTACTTAAAATTGCTAACTTAAAGAAAAAAATCATTTTTATTCATTTATATATTGTTATGATTTATTTGACAAATTAAGTAAATAAGCATCAATCAACATGTGCAATTTGAAATGCAATCCAATCATGTTAATTTTTATTTATAAAAAGTCAAATTTTATGCCACAGATCAAAATCGATGAGAATGGCTAATATGAATTTTATGGCCCCTAAGGATGTTTTACCTTGAACGTTGAACCTTCTGCTAGCCACATTTATTGGTGCAAAACATACTTAAAAGTTAAAAGCATGCAACTAGTCACTAGGTGCACCCAGGTACTTGTACTGCTCCCTTCCAAGGAGCATAGCTTGCGTGCACTAGGTGAGACATTTTGACCAAAAGAAGATAATTATCTAAATTTGTTACTTCATCGATAATTCATTTTATTCTGGCTCTGATTTTTCTATTTCTTTCTCAATTATCTTAATTGTTTAAATTTTTATTTCTCTCCTAAGTTACCCGATTCTCTATGGTATTAGTTGCTCTACTAATTTATCTAATTCTTGAAATTTTGATTTCTTTCTAATGTCTTTCACTTTGTAGTTTTGATATTTTACCTTGCCATATCTGTTCTTGTTTTGCCTGTTTTGACCAGGTTTTGTAGAAGTCTACATTCTATAGATTGTAGATATAAATTTGTATTCTGAAATCTTTATAACTGTAAAATGTAAATCAGGCTTGTATGAAGTCCTAACAATTTTTTCATGAGTTCCATCAGAGCTCCCTGTTTCCCTCTGATGCAAGCCTTGACATTACTTTTTGCCATGGAATCCAATAGACCTTGGCACCTTCCGCATGCAGTGGTGGTTCAGAAATTAGTAGATCCTATTTGATTGTCATCTAAAGCTTGTTGGGCCACGATTATTCATCAATATTACTAAAATTTAGGACATATAAGAAAAATGTATGCATTTAACATTACCTATATCCTGTTGATCTGGAGATTCAAGCAAAATGTCTGAATCAGACGGCAAAAATGGTGAACCAGGATAGTTTCCCAGAGCTCCTAGATCTGCAAAGAATTCAAGATGATCATAAACAAAAAGCATGAAGATGTCCACAATGGGAGAACATCAAAATTTAAGTGTAATCCTTGACCGCATTGAGCGTATTTATCTTAAAAGAGATTATCCATCCATTTACTTGCACTTCATAGCACTGAAGTCATCGATAGCAAAATTAGAAATTGTTAATGGTGCTAGCAAAATAATAGATGTCTTGTGATATTTAAAGGTCATGACCTTTAGGATGATTCAATTTCAAATAACAATCTAAAATAATTGCACAACAACAGAACCACAGAAAAGGAAACATGGAGACTAACTCAGTCTACTTTTACTCAAGATCCCATTTTAACAATGAATGCTTCCGGCTTCTTTCTGGAGGACATTTCACTGCACTCCTAGAAACTAATTACTGTTGTCCAACAGATTCACCTTTTTCTTTTCAAATATACAGATTACTTTAGGTGTATCAGGGATATAACAGAACCCAAACTCAACATAAGTTGTACATCTCAATTCTCAAACAACTTTACTCCCAGATGACATTTAACTAGCTTAACTTTAACTACATATCCAAAAGTGGATCAGAGTCAAATAAGAAATTACCTCCCAAGTTTGACAAATCTGCTGTTAGATCAGATAGGCTAAAAGTCCACGGAATTTGATCCAGCGATCTGGAAATTCCAGTGCCGCCATCTGGTGCAAGTTGCAGTCCTACTGAACTTGCCACATCAGATGTAAATGCTGTATCAAGAGCTGATGCATCTGTGCCCATTCCTGATATTTCTGATGGAGTGAAGGGGAAATGACCACTGGATGCTACTGAAGTCGGACTCACTGGCATTTCAGACATGGATGACATTGCTCTATTTGGTGGAATAACAGGAGCCATATCTGGAGCACTGTGGTCCATCACCATACTTCAACAAGGACAAAAGCAGCTGCCATTAGCAGAATTTCTATCAAGCAAATTACTTAAAAAGAGAAAAAGGAAAAAGGTCCTCCACATTCCACCAATTTCATTAATGTTTAAGTGCATGACAACCCCAACGATCCAGGCATAAAATGTGCGTAATGCAGAAATACACAAAGGGGTCACTATAAAATGTTTGAGCCATTGTATTTTAGATGGAAAATATCTTTTGCTGGATATTGCGTGTAAACCACAACATAAAAATTAAAATTCCTACCAACATGACCATGAATAATTTTAACAAACGGTTAGAAACACATTATCAGTCACATGGTCACACCACTAAACAGTTTGTTGATGAAACCAGTTGTTACTTCTGAACCACACAACACCTATTTACAAATTTTAGAAAACTGAAATACAAAAGCTAGCTATGCAAGACCATCTAGAAATGACCTTCATTGTACCCTTGTCCAATGCATGAATAACACAAACGAATTATGTGTAGTTGGATAAGTTCTCACTCATTCCCAGAATTCATACGAATGGGATGAAAATTGCTCGGTGCAGGGACTCCATTAACCACATGACAACTTGATATACCACAACCCATGGAGTCAAGATGAGGTTGACCTGCTGCTGGAATGGGAGGCTGCTGTAGCACTGGGTATCCCATAGGTAGGTTGTTGACTGCACTGCAAACAAATGGTGTTAAAGAATAATGGGGAAAGAGAGAAAAAGATAAGAAAAGAAGTGAACTTATGCAGCTGTAATGTACTCCGTCTTCTTTTAAGACTAAAAAGTATTCAGCAATTAAGACAAAAAGTATATGCAAAAGACTCAGAAAACATTATCAGTATACAAAATATTTTCAAGCATTATTATGGCAAAAGAAATCCCTAGGAATCCATCAATATTAAGACTCAACCAAGAAATATCTAAAAGGTTTCCTCAACTTCGGGTAATACAAAGCTAGCAATGAATTGGCTACCAAGAATCTCCAGCAAAAAAGGATAGTAGTACACAACATCATAACAAATACTGAGGTTTCCAATTTTTGTAGTTCAGAGTACATAAAACGAAAGTTTCTGGTAACATAATCATACGAAAAATCTCATAATAGCACTAATAGTTGGCCATTTTTCTCAAGTATCCAAACTTCTTAACTGTCCAAAGATTCAGGTAAATCCAAATATTAACATCAGGAGCACAACCAAGCATCATGATAACTAATTCTCATGATAATGGTTTAGATTACTGATTAGTTCTCTTTAACGATATCATGAAGTTTTCACAGCAGAAATATCATGAATTAGCTATTGAACAAGGCATTGGGTCAGGTATTAACATCAAACAGTTGTTCAAGATTCCAGAAGTGCAGTTAAAGTAGTTACAACCTTTTCTTATTGATAAATTTTTCCATCAGTGAAAATATTGAGATTCTGAAAGTGTAGTAAAAGCAATTTGGATCTGTTTCTTCTTAATTAGTTAAATTTTACAAGTAAATAATATTGACATCAAAAATTGATTTTTTTTCGAGAACATTGATGTGGACAAAATTTATTTGGTTGGCATTTTTGTAGAATCCTAAGTAAATAACTATATTAGTTGTGAATTGTAAATTCATAACAGATTAGCAGACATATAACGCTCACCTCCTGGAATATCACTTTACTGGTATATACAATATCAAACTGAATGCTGTGATAAAAAAGATATAAGATAAAATGGAAAAATTAGATATCTAAATAATTCAGTGGATTAGAGGAAAAACAGCAAGACTAAATATGACACCTTGATCTCTGGCTCAAAGCAAAAAAGAAAGCAAATTGGTAAATCTCAACACAAATATCCATTAGGTTTTGAACCACTGATCTTACGCTTCACCATTACTCTTAAAGGGGAGGGAGATGCCATTGATGATTAGTATGATATATCCGACATTTAGCTTAATACATACTCTCAGGGATGCTCAACATGCAAAGACTAACATATACATATATCAATGATATTACAAGTCATCAAGCCTCTATGGTTTTAAACAGTGTTGTCAGAACCAGACCGGACTGACGGTCCGACCAATCTAACCATGAACTAGACACTTAGAAGATTATAGCTAAATCTCATAACCGAATTCACGGTCAGACCACTTTGGACAAGTCAAAACAAATCAAAATTCGGTTGAACTGCCCAGTTCATTCTGTTAAACCAACCGACCATTAAATTTAAAAAAAAAACAATATTTTTCACATTTCATAAATGATTATATATATATTTTATTGTTGTAGGTGAATTATTTTGACATCATCCAGTTTGACCAGTTGGTTTAAACAGTTGAACCAATTGAACCTAAACCGGAAATCTCACCGGTTCACTGTCTAGTCCAGTTTTAACAACATTGATTTTAAACAACATCTAAGAACCCTGTGCATCTGCTCACAATTTTTTTCTTTCTCGTAAGTGGGAAGAACATATCAGTTAAGACCTTTTCCAGGAGAAGTGGCCTGATCCTTGTTGTTGGCTAAGAAGTTAGTAGTGCAGTTAGAATGATAAACAAACATAGATTGAGAATAACTATTGCATAACATAAGAAGGGAAATGTAAGTGCCATCCCTCAAAACTCTCATTTTACTTTTAGTCATACAAAGAAGTAGAGATAATTTGGGTTTAAATATATATACACTGATGAGAGGACAAGAACTTACCAGGCATCGGATGGATTCCGTTTTGTATTGGAGCCAATGGAACCTTTGTGGGCATGGGACACTTCATCAGATGATACTGATGCTCAAGCAAATGATTGAACAAAAGTATTTGCCTTTTCAATTTTAGCCTGATATAGTAGGCCCTGAAGAAATCAGCATTCTCTTCTTCCAACTTCTGCCATACTAAATCAACAAAAAGCATCAATCAGAAAGAAATGGAACATGAGGGTACCCGCTTTTAAAGGAAAATATATAAAAATGCAGGGAATGCCATCCTTTTTAATAGCAATATGTCTCAATTATCAAACTATGTTGATTTCCATATAATCAACTCATTGGTTAGATAAGCACTTTATTTAAATATGGAAAACCATTACATAAGGACAAAAAGGTTTTCTATGAACTTATTCAATAGATTATAATTATTAGAATGCAATATATAAATTGCATGACAGAGACTTCAAGATGCCTACCCAGAGTAGTAAATCCAGGATCTATCTTTGCTCGAGTCAGGAGTGTTTTAACCACTTCATCTTTATTCATATATAATTGTAGGCACCTTTCTATTAAATTCTGGACCTACAAAAGTTGTTTGAATATTTAATCAAAAAGGGAAAGAAGCAGATTAGTCCATATTAGCTTCTGTAAATTATCCCTGTGAAAATTCAATCCACAAGATATAGGAAGCAATCGATTTCCTTACAAGCTCAATATCCTGCCGTGAAACCTTTTTGCTATCATTGCTTGAAGCAGATGCTGAACCTGAGTCTGTAACAGGAACATCAGTTGTGTGATTGTTTGGCTGTTCACTCTTGGACTCATGAGAAGCTTGAGTTGATGACTGTAATTCTTCTGTGCTCTGCAAATCCATAAAAGGTTTATTTAGCTTAGTTATAATATACTTAAGCAGCAATAAATGTTTTGAGAAAAATCTAGAAGATCAGGCAGAGATTGCATCGCCATGAATGTAGAAAGAACGGAAATATTCTTTAATATTGAATACAACAGGCTCAAAGTTTGTGATTTTTTTAGAGCATTAAATATGTCCATATTAGTTTGCTTAACAAAGCATTACTACAAATTAGACAAACTGAACTGATATGGGCATTTAAGTGCTTTGCATGGAAATGGTGAATTTTTCCTTTCATTAACCTCCATCTTGGTCAATTTCGTGAAGAGAATTATATCACCACCTTTAATAGAGTAATAGACCTTCATGCCAAACTGTATCCAGGTAGCTTCCTACTCTATGACAATTGGATTCAGAGGGCTTCTGCCACCCAAACTTATTCGTTAGTCATTGCTGGCCACACCAGTGACAGATAACAAATCACCATGCAAACCTCCATTTCTTCAAAACACAAACCATAATCTCTAAGTATCACTGTAAAATTCATTATGCTAACTAAGCACTCTCTTTCTCTCTCTCATCATATCAACCCCCTGTTGGTCCACAAGTGCACATCACATTAGGTTCCTTCACCAAACAACCAAATTAACAACTTCATACATGCAAACGAAATCATTCTACCTCCATTCAAACCAAATAACAGCCACCCATAACTACAAAAACTATTATATAGGAGGAAACTCACAGATAAACTCTACTAAAAATGGGTGACATACAAAGTAAGAATGTGCACTCTGCAGTTAATTATAGAAATACTACTAATAAGAAATTGATTTTAAATTGTTTATTAAAGCTTGTTAATAAGAAACTTCACAATTCCTTCACCTTTGACAGATGGGTGACCAAACATATAACAAACCCCAATAACGTTTTCATCTTTGATGTTACAAGTTCAGCTAATCCAGGGACAATATATGTCTTTATTGATTGAATTAAGTAGTTTCCTTAGGGTAAGTTTGTCCTTTCGCCAGCAAACAGCCCAACATGCATACAAGAAGCTGTTGGTTATAACCACATTTTAAAAGGAACAATGTCAGGCATACATATCCTTAATATTGTCAGCCAATATGGCCACATGCACTAGACCCAGAAAATAGATGAGATGGGACAACCATTGTGGATATTGCAAACTAAGTAACAACATAAAAGGAATACATTAAGAGAACCTGCAAGTTCTTCATTTCAGCTGAAAGAAGGCTGACCACATGTCTTTCGGAAATTTAAGTAATCACCAACTGCCTTACTTTGAATTAAAGATAGTTTGCATATATGTATAACACCATCAAGTCGAAGTAGTTTTCACCTGAAACAAGAAGAACAAAGATGGAATTGTAAACATACCACTTCAAGAAGTATATCATTATTTAAGTCAACAAAACCATCCACAAAGAAATCCAAATCCGTCTTAAAAGTACCCTTAAGCAATCTTTACAAAAAATTAGAAATTGTATCTTCTAAAACAGAGAGATCCTCATATGGTGAAGAAAATGTGGTTGCCCGTTGTATCTTGTTTCAAAAATGGAAAAAAAATTAAAAGGTCCATTAATTGTACATCCGAAAGTTTATCAGGAAGGAAGGATGACAATTACATTTATTACAACACTAACGTAGACATAAGCAGGTCAGTGCAGTAAGTTTGATGCAAGAAACACCATATTTCCGTTAGCTTTGTTTATGTCAACTTAGTAAGGCCAACATTCATTTTGCAAGAACAATCATATGTTCTACCATGGTTTTAAGATGAATTCTAAGTTTCTTCAGCACGAAAAAAAATAATAATCAAAAGTTGGTTCTGGTTCTCCATAAGACTGGGCATTACTATTCAATCTTAGCAATCATAGGAAAGAAAAAATGTAATCATTTAATACCATCAGAACCGCTCAAGCAACAGACAAATGGCAATCAGTGAAACAATGTCTTTCACTAATGAATTCAAATAGTAGAACAACAAACAAACTATCTGTTTGAATATCAAGGAAAAATGGAAAGTAGATAAACAAATCTGAAATAAATCAGATCTCAATTGTTAATCAGGTCCATAGGATCAAGCAAATAACTTTTAAAGAAACAAACTTTTTAAGCTACCACACAATATAGAATCCCAATGCCTCGACCCAAAATCTAGAGGGCATGAAGCAAAAAAGTGGAAATGAAGATCTAGCAAATATTACCTTACACCCAACAAAAAGACAGAGAAAAGCAAGCAGAACACCGTTTATGTCGACGAATTCAGAAAACCCCAACACCTAGTTCAAGCTAAATTAGTTAGAAAATATATATACAATATTATATATCAAGTGGGTAAAAATTGTCTGCAGCCCTTCAAGTGAGAGAAAGGAGAAAGAAGGAAAATTTGGGGAAGTTGACAACTCTGATAATTGGCGATTGAAGGATTGAAGTGTGAAGTTGAAGAGAGAAAATCATCCATGGAACTGAATAGAGCATTGAGGTTTAAGAGATATTTTCAAAAGGGTGGAAGATGATATTTACATCGCTGAAATTACAGACGGTGAAGGATCGTCAAAGCAAAGGGTGACGGTGAAAGAAATAGCTTGAGAGAAAATATATATCATTATTAACAAATTTGGATAGTGACTCCTCTTCAGTCATGTGCATTTGTACTTTCTTTTATTTTTTTCCCGACAAAATTTACAAATAAGTTAAATTTATTTTACCAAAGAAAATATAAAAAGAAAGGTGTTCCGACACGGCTCCAACGGCTCGTTTCTCGGCTTCCGTCGCAACGCTGATATGTAACTTGAAAAGTTTAGATATCACTATACCTTAGATGACTAAATGAATATACCAACATAATAAACACCTCCATAAAGAATTTATAAGAATTTGCTTTTCCTGAAGGGATTCCCTTCCTCCTCTATAAAGCAATAGTCAGTCTTTTCCTTTTCAAACTTTTTGTATTGAATAATTTTATATTTTATCAATGAATCAGCTTATAATATTTTAATTATTCAAAAAATAAATAATTAAATATTTTTTAAAATTTTAATATATTAAATATTTTTATTTTTTATTTTTTATTTTTTTATTTTAAATAATTAAAAGAATGTTAAGAGAATTTGTTAAAAATATATAGCATTAGCCTTTTCTGTTTACATGACAAAAATAAGAAAGAATGTGCAAAAGCTATGGCATTCTCAAGTGTCACATGGATTGCAGTAATTACTAATTAGAGGATCTAAAGAAAATGACAAAAGTCCTACAATGCAATCCCAAGTTGTTGATTGTTGTTTTTATAGTCATCACTTATAAGAAATTTTTAAGTACTCTAAAAATAATATTCTCAATAAATTTTTAATCGTAATATTTTTTTATAATGTTTTAAATTAAATCCAATAACTTATATGATTATATAGTGTTACATATTATATTTTTAGTAAGGTAATATGGTGTTCTCAAATCAGGTGAGTTATTTATTCTATTTCTTCTCATTCCCAATTAGTGGCCCCACTACTTCCGCGTGGTCCAACTGTCCAATGTCCTACACCCTCAACCTCATTCTTCCACTATATCGCATTCTATGAATCTTTTTTTTAAAAAAAAAATTAATGTTAGGTAAATAATTTTGTATAATTTAAAATTTGTTAAATTGCAGTAATTTACATAAAAATTTGATTTTAAAAATAGATGTAATTTTTTAAATGCATTGACATTTTTAATAATAAATTTATTAATCTTGACTGCATTCTTTATTTACAATATATATATATATGATAATGTAAGTTTGAATCATCTATTTTTTTAATAAAAAAATGACATAATGTTATATTATAAGAAAGAGAAATATCAATTATTTATGTGTCTGAACAAATAAAAGTAGGTCTTTGTACAAAAAATAATATATATTTATATCATAACAAAATATTGTTATATTAAAAAATAAAAAAATCCAGATCGGATTGCATAAATTAATCGAGCACGAAATCTTTTAGCTATCTAGAATTTTAGGCTTTTAGCATAATTTTATGAAAATTTCAGAAAATATATATATTATCAACTTGAATAATATAATCTCATAATTTTTCTAGTAGAATGAGACAAAATAATTCATTCTGCTTTCGTTTTTTTCCTTAATCTTTGGCCTTTGCGGCTGAAGAGTTCCCTCGCCCTTCTGGTTTAGTTTGGCATGGATGAAAAGCCCGGCTGGTGGCTCGTGAGCCGCACAAGAGCCATGCATGCGCTGACACGTGGCAGATTTAAAGACATTCGTTCTTAGATCATGGCATGTTTCTGTTATTTGTTGTCACTAATTTTCTTTTATCTTTTAATTAACTAATTAATTTTCTATTAATTAAAATTTATTATTTGGTAATCAATTAATTAATTAAACAAGCCAAATACCGAAAGGCGGAGCAATGAGAGAGCGACACGTAAGATAAGTTTTGTTTCCTTGTACACACCAACCAATGAAAGTGAAGGTTGCTCCATACCGGGACATTCTGGCTGACAAGAGTACACGTGGCATGAAAATAACGGAGGATCGTGGCGAACGCGTGACCGTTATTGGCATCGTATTCTGTGGTCATATATAATAATTATGTAAGGAAAGGAACGACTTTCAAAATTCCCGCTAAGGTTGTTTATCCCAGTCGTTTGGCGCCTTTCGTATTGGAGTACGTTGAGTTGTTGACTATAATGCCCATCCCTCTCAACTCAGAGATTCATAGTGGATGTTTATATTATATTTTATAAAGTTGATTTTAGTTGAGTTTAATTTTATAATTTTAATTTTAGTTAAAAGTAAATTTAAATGAAATGATTTATATTTAAAAATTTGTATTTGAAAAGTGATTTCGGCATAAGAAATTTTGTTTAAATAATATTAATAAAAATTATTTTTAAATGTATAATTACTAAAAGGAGTATAAGTTGTCTTTTAAGTTATACTGAAAATAAATTAATATTAAAAATTGATTATAAATAAATTAATGAAAAAATAATTTTAGAAAACTTAAATTTGTTTGGGTTATATAAAATAGAATCACTTTTGAAGTATAATTATAATATACATTTTTTCAAAATTATTAGATCATACTTAAATATTATTAAAATAGTAATGTAATATCAAATTATAAAAATATTTTTTCAATATATACAAAATGAGTTTTTTCTCATTACAAAATTAACAAAATGTTGCTTCTCCAATTGAGGTATTAAAATCATATTTGAGTGCAAACATAATTCTACCTTAAAAGATCATGTCAATATAAGAAAAATGTCTTGAATCCGGTATAACTAAAAATTTATCTTGAAGTCATGATCTCACTTTCCAATTTTCACAAATAGCTAGGCACTATAATAGCATTTAACGTTCTTAAATTTATTCCCGAAATTATTCTTAGTTAGATTCACTTACAATCTATTTAATGGCTGTAGCTACTACTATTCTCTCTTATTTTTTTTCTTTTAGAATTATTTATTAAGTTAGGAGTAATCGAGTTGAGTCTAACTTAAATACACGAACATCTTTTTTATTAAATTGGGGCTTGAGTAAAGTTTTATCAAATGTAAACTATCAAGCCTTATATATTATGCTATAATTAATCGAGTTTGAGTTGAATTTATTGAACGCAAATATCCAGTGTTCCAGTTAAGATCAACTATATAATCAAATTTTGTATTATATTTAAATTTAATATTATTGAGCCAACCCTGTTAAACTTATCAAACTGCTCCATTGCCACCCTTGTGATAACATTATCATATAAGGCATATATAGATTTAAATATTTGTGTAAATTGTGTTGTTTTTTAATCAGTTATTCTTCATGTAGATTTTAATCTCGAATCCTTCATAACTTGATTTTCTTTCACTAGCTCGAAGGCATCAGAGATTCATAATACAGAGAGTACTGAGATTTATAAGGCACGAGGCAAATTTTGAGGTCTAAGATACAAGAGCATTATCCTGTCGGTGCTCATTCTCATTCACCAGCTGTGAGTACAAAGAGAGATATATATATATATATAATATATATATATATATATATCCGTTTATTCTATTCCTATTAGACAATGAATCAGCCAACCATTCTATTCCTATTAGACAATGAATCAGTCAACCATAGGAATCGTATACAAGACCCAATTGGTTGAATCAAATAGCTACAAAAAAAGCACTGTATATTGAAGTTACAGTATCATTTTATGATTTAAATCCATCATGATCATTTGATCCCGAGCACTAGCTTATATAGCTAGTCACCTTTCGAATCTTTAGGCTAATCTTTTTAGGGACCATGCATGTTTAAAATTTTATAACAACTTGTTTTCGATTTAATCTGCTTTTTATAGTGAGATATATATGAGTGTGGTACTAGCTAGGGCCAATGTTTGATTTTTTGAACGAGCATATTAGTTCATGTAATATAATATAACTATCCCTAAGAACAATCCATCGTGACATATTGAAAAGCATAATTATAACTATCAACAAATTGAAATTTAATTGCATTTTCTCCACTTGATCTGATGTGATATAAACACTTAGTAAATATTAAACAATCACAGCAAGCACACAAATACAAAAATAAAAAGATTTTGTAAAAACCAATATCAAGAATGAAGAAGGACAAAGTAAAGAAGTATAAGGAGGAGTAAAGAGAAACAACCCACAAGATTTACCCTGGTTCAGCCAATATAGCTTACATCCAGCATTAGAGATCATCCACTAAGATTAGAACAAGATTACTAATGTTTTGGATCAAGTTATGCAATAGGAACACCCTCCTATCAAGCTTTGCAATCTCACCACTCACTCTAGCTCTCTCCCTCTTAGCAATCTCACATTGACAATGTGTTTCCCTCTCAAGATAACCCTATTTTGATGCTTCTCACAAGTATATCTCGTCCTTTGTCTCATTTTTCTAAGTTTTAACCTATTGTTCTATTAAACCAGAAACATAATTTATTTAGCAGTACTCCGTGCTGCGGCTCTCAGCCTTCAGGACTCTGAGCAGACTTGCCAAAGCTTCTGCGCTGGGGCGTGCACTAAGTTGCACCGTAGCGTGGCCCTGCTGCAACTTCCAAATTGGTTTCCAAAACTTGTCCAACATCTCAAGGCACCTATGAGACATCCTCACATGATCTATTAGTGAATTTGCACAAGCCAGTGGTTAAGAAAAGTTAGAAGTATTTGATTTCTATTTTCAAGGTAAAGCAAATAACATTTGAAAAATAAATGCGCAAGTAAATGCAAAAGTTAGTAATAAGTAATCAGTAAAAAACTTTACACTAACAACAAATAAAATTTAAACTCATTAATTTCATGCATTAATTACACAATTAATGCATCAATCATTTCTAAAAAATAATTGTGTAAATTTAGTGTACACAAGTTGCGTAGATTAAACCAATAAATAATTAATATTATATGGCACGTAAATCTATGCATGTAAAAGTTCTTTATACTATTATTCAATCAGGTATTTTCATATCGTTGAAATAATTTGACTTTTACAATAATTACCTATGAAGTATAACTCTTTTAATGATGTGTCAAATATCACTGGTTGATAGTGTAACAAATTTTACACCGACAACGAATCAAATTTTAAGTCATTAATTTATAGCATTAGTTACCCAGTCAATGCATTATTAGTTCTTTACGAGTGTCCTTAAATGGATCAATTATAGATATTACTCTGGTACCCATTCTTTTTTCTTTGGTATCAGTACCTAAGGTGAGTTGTTAAGTATTCATTAGTTACTAATTATATTTAATAGACTTTGAAACATTTATTGTAAAACCAATCATCAATAAATATTTAACAACTCATCTTGGGTACCATAACAATTCTCATAAATTATTTCTGAAAAATACTCCATTTATGTAAACATATGGTGCACAAGTTGCGTAGACTACATTAATAAACAACTAAAATATCATCACTTTAAATATAAAATATTACATGGCATAAAAATATATGCAATTATTTAATGTAAAATAATTATATGTTTTAATTATTAATTGACTTAATCTAAACAAATTGTATACAATATCTCTACACAACAATCTTAGCATTCGTTAACAAAAGTCATCTTGTTATTTGAAAATAGTAATTCCAAATTTATTGGTATTTGCAATGGCCTTAGTGGCAACTGACCAATTTATTTTTCGAAAGATACGTATAAAGATTTTTGAAAACTACTTTGGTAAAAATTAGGGATGATAAAAAAAGAGATATAAGAAGAGTACAAACTAAACACACTTAGCATGAAACCAAGTGGCTAAACCAACAGTAAGCACACATAACATGAAACCGATAGGACCAAGCCTAACCAAAAACCTATCATATGAGTTTAGAGTTTTTTCTTGGTCGACAGCACACAGTTTTTCTATGGGCGCTTAAGTGATCATCTTTGTTTCCCTTCCTCTTTTTAAGGTTGGCAAAAATATTTATGTTTTCTGTAAGAATATCATTTGTTTTTGAATAAGTATATATCCTTATAATAAATCAGTGTAATAATTATCTTAATTACTTTAAAAAAAATACTTTTTTAAGTTCTCAAAATATGAAATGTTTCTATTTTTTATTTGATATTTTCTATTTTGAGTAATTACTTTATGTTTCGATTGGGCATTTGTTTTCCTGCTTTAGCATTCAATGTCAGTAATTCTATATCCTCGTAACCAATCAATCTAATTATCCTCTTGATTATTTAAAGAAGAAAGTATTACATGATTTTTGGATTTTAAGATATTAAATGTTTTCACTTTTTTCATTTAATATTTTTTATTTTAAGTAATTAGAAGGATGTTAAGAAAACTTGTTATGAAGATATAACATTACTCTTTAGTGTGATCAACGACCATATCCATATGTGATATTCTTGTTCCTTGATGACAGTCAACCTTGATACAATACCGATGAACATCTTCGGTTGCCAAAGTTTGTCTAAAAGGTTTGAAACCAAAATAAGGCTACCATATGTGGAGCAAGGCTTGAACGTTCCGAACTTGAAAATGATGCAGACATTGTATTATTTGTTATTGCCCTAAAGGAAAAATTAGATTACACTGTGGAGAACTTGTTACAAAGCCCCACTGTGGAGAAGTGATACCCTAACAGAGAGAAACCTCCCCTAGTATACTTCGAGAAGAAGAAAAGTTAAATATGATTTTAGCAGCACCCGACCATCTAAATACAAGGTTGACTCAAATGATTTGATTATACTCAAAACGTGACATTCAAATGCCTAATATCTTATAGCTGGCCATGTTTCTATTTTGCAAATTGGGAACAATCATTGTAATTTTTATATGATTAATTACTTGCAAATGTGTGGAGATTTTGCATATTATGTAAGTAATAAATATTAGGGTGCTTTATTAAATATTTTTATAATAACTTGTGATTTTTTTTGTTTGTGCGTTTTGTCTTGTATTTAAATTTGGCCAAATATGGAGCGCTCAACATGAATTTCTTTGTCACCGTTGAGATGATCCTCGATCCTCCTAGTTTGATTCTTCTCTTGTAGCTAATAGTTCAGGGGTTGTATCTTTAGAAGATAGCCTTTTCTATTTCTTTATTTTAATTAGTATTGTTTTGTAATTGCAGGAAATATGGCAAACTACACCAATAATTTAATAAATAATATGCCAAAAAAGAAACGTAACTGCAGCAATAAATTATAGGGGAAAATGCATCTAAACCCAAAATCTATATATTTTGCATTTTAAAAAATTTAACATGTATAAATTTATTGTTTGTGCTTTTGTTGCCTATTGTGCTTCTGTTCATATGTTTTGTCAATGTCACGTGGCTTGAAATTATGAATATATACTTTCAAACATGTTTGGCTTGACTAAATTATGTTCACTACTTTCCCATAATATCACTATCATCTCATAGATTAGAACATGAAAGTAGACATTACATTCGCAAAACTATGGCACCAGCTAACAAGCACTTCATTCACCTACAGATTTTGAGCCACTTAAATTAAAAACAGAGTCAATAGTTCCTTAATTAAAATATTTCAATAATTTTCGAGAACATGGACATGTAATGGTACGATTGAAACTTTTGGTAATTAACATTGTCAAGGAAAACTAATGTAAAAAAAAACTTGAAAACGAAATCATATCGATATAGTTGAATTGTTGGGGATTTAGCTGCAAGTGGATAAGCATAAGGTTTGCAAGCTCAGCTTCCGACAACTCATTGTAGATATATATGTTAAGGTCTTATAGACAAAACTTATTATCTTAGGGATAAAACTTATTCTTTGTCTTCGTTTAATTACTTAACTTTTTAAAATTAAATTAGTTTATGACATGATACTGCAACCTCTTCCACCGAGTAGTCAAAGACTTGATTCGCATTGCTTCCAATTTCTTCTAATTCGATTAAGTTCCATGAAATAATTCCAAAATCTCTTTTACCAGGTTTCGTGACATGTTAATTGAAAAAATTGTGTACCAAATTGCTTCAATACAAAAATAGGCTTCTTTTTTCCCCAAAAAGGGGGCCAAAGGGCTAAAGTCTGAAAGATGAATTAGTTAGTCCTATTCACAATTTTTTTTGTGATTTACGTGACAGCAGACAGCGTTGTGCTGGTGATATAGCCACCAACAACTACAGCCTTAAAAGGATAATCCATTTGACAGATCACAGATGACACGACAAACTTTTGGTGCAAATGGCTGAGTCAACTTACAAACCATAACTTCACACAGCTCTAATGTCCAAAATCTAATTCTCAGATAGATGCTAAAAGTTGAATTGATGCACATCAATGAAAAACTTCAGTGGTGCCAATAGCGAGTGTCCATTTGCATCTTGACGACTAAGGGAACCAAACTTTAGCTAAAGTTATTAGGGAAATTATTGGGAGGACCATAATATATCAACTTCTATCACCTTTATTCATCGTGTCTGCGTAGGTGAAACCTTTTGTAGCCACTTAACCCTTAGATACCCAACGAAGGGCAAGTGCCGGGTAGAGAGTTAATTTGGCTCATTTGGATGTCAAATGGACTCAGATTCAACTTTATGTACTCCCCAAGGAATGATGTGTTTCTCCAAGCAAGAGTGAGAATTAATAATGTTCTCAGATATGATATATGATTTAAAATAATTGTATTGTGATTTTTATAGTTCTTATTGTTGGTCTTTTAGAGAACTAGATCACTGATAAGTCAAAACTCAAGTGCTTGAATTCTCTAATTATAATTGTTAAATCTTTTACCATATACTTTTTTTTCCTTTTGGAAATATATAAAACCATATTTATAGATTTTAATAAACCTTTTATATATTATATAAAAGAATATATTAATATGAAGAATTCAATACATCAGAGAGAAATAATAGTGGCTCCACTAACCAGACCTTAGTTTCATATAGAGTTTTGTCATATTGGGCAGGTCTACGGGTGGCAAAACTTGCATCTCTTTGATTTGAACCCATTGAGTAGTCCATCTTCCAACTTCGCAGCTTAAGTCTGAATGTCATCAAGCAACATTCCTTTGATAGAAAAGTTCGGAGTCCCATTAGCTAAAGGCCTAAACACATTTTGGGCATCACCCTCCAAAATGAACCATGATACCCACATCCTAAGAAAAATGATCTCCCTATCTGCTAAGCCTCCTGTGCACCCTTCAACTTTTGCGCCTATGTAAGTTAGCATCAATGAAAAATCGTTTGGTGGCTGCCCAACAGGGAAGAACACTTGTTCACGGTGCTCGCGGAGTTTGGTTAGCCCATATTTGCACCCATTTTCTTTGTAAAATAGGCAAGAAGGATCATCAACCTCTCTCTCTCTCTCTCTGTATTTTAGATGTTTGTCACATACGTACCTAAATCGATGTTCATGTTTTTGTTGTTAGCACAAGGTTTCTAAAATAATTTATTTCTAATAATAATTTCAAACATTATTCTAATATGTAACATTGTATACTTACATTTAATCAAAATTGAAATATAAAGAAGAAGAAATCACCTAGTAGCAAGAAGAAGAAATCAAGAAGACATGCCCCCAAGA
Organism: Styphnolobium japonicum; assembly: GCA_023212625.1. Classification (NCBI taxonomy): domain Eukaryota; kingdom Viridiplantae; phylum Streptophyta; class Magnoliopsida; order Fabales; family Fabaceae; genus Styphnolobium; species Styphnolobium japonicum. The sequence goes on along the minus strand of JALBWW010000007.1, from coordinate 1,179,032 downwards.
ATATCAAAGTTTAGTTGAATTTTGGGGGCAAAAATTCCAATAATAGAGAGAGAAATGTAACACCCTAATATTTGAATCACAAAGAGGATTTTTTTTTATAGAATTAATTAAGAAGAGGTTAAATGAAAGGTTTAGTAAAATTCAAGATAAATAAGAATATTAAGTAAAATAGTAAGAAGATTAGGCATATAAATTCAAACTAGAACAAACCTTATTAATATTTGTTAAGCCTATGCAATTAAAAGATGAAATGATAAATAAAAGGAACTTGATTATACTGAAAGGTTAGGATAAAGGAAACTAAATTAACAAAAGGAAATGGGGCTAGATGCCAAATCTAGCTTAGTTCAAAATTAAACAAGATTAATTTATTATTAAGAGTAGGAATTTAACTATTAATATAGCATGAATGATGGTATAGTGTAAACCCAAAACATACCTTAAACTAAGTCTATACATACCCTTTGTCAACCCATGAAAGGAGGGACTTGATAGCAAAAGATTTGAAATTTCAAGGACCAAACAATGCAAATACACACATCACATGGTCATGCAATCATGCGTTCCATGTAGGGAACATTCTCTGCAATTTTGCCACATCAAGGGCATGTTAATCATGAGAAGAATCTGTACATGCAAGCTTATTAGGAGGAAGGTCGTGGGCCTAAGTTTGAAAGGAAATGATTTCAAATTGTGCACATGAGGTCATGAGAATTCCTTAAATCTTGCTTCCTACTAAGATTGCATAATCTTACTCTTTTCCTCATGATTTCATATTCAAATTAAAATAGGGATTACAACCATTGTGATAGAGATTAAATGGGCTTGGATCTTTTCTTTGGAGGATGGAGGTCACGTGAAAATCATAAGTGACATTAGGTTGCACATGGTGGAAGCTTGAGTTTAAGCAACATGTAGTTGCTAGTAGTTAGGGCTTGTAGTAAGAAGAGTTTTGTAAAGGTAGGTGGCTGGTCTTAGAATCATACACCATGCCTTACTTATGTAATATATATGTGACAAAACTCATGAAGATGTCCTAAGGTTTGAATGAAATCAAGGTCGTGTGTCATTTATGAATGAACATTATGTTTTAAAAGTTGTATAATGAGCAAAGGATTTATTAAACTTAAAGGATTAGGATAAAAGCAAGATTATATTAGAAGACATTTGATTTAATTAAAGAATTATGAAATACCATCTTGGACCATTATGAGACCGTGATCTAGAACCATGATTCTCTTGGGACTAAACATATCCTATATGGATTACCTTGAATATAACCAAAGACCAAGGGACTCAAATGAACATGAATGAATGCCTTGGATTATTGACCCAGACCTATATGGTCTAAAATGACTGTGACTTTGGATCAATGACCTATGCTTGACCACAGATTGATTACCTATATATTGGATTATGGACACGTAAGCTAGACCCATATGAATTGAGTGACTATGGCACGAACCACACATTGATTTTACCAAATAAGTAAATATAATAAAAATATACATTGGACCTAGAAGAGACTAAATTAACATATAAACTATAATATAGGGCTAAGGCATGGTATCTAGTTCTAAAAATAACTGGTAGATGGTATTCACAAATGCTAGATGAACTCTCAAGTTATAAAGAAAGCATTTCAAATTGGTCAAGCTATAGAGTTTCCATGTACTACAATGAGCTAACTCATACTAAGAGATAAGAAGACTTATATGAAGCTAGAAGGTTAGAAGCACTACGTGAAGCTATCTCATGAAAGAAGATAAGAAGCCTCATATTCTAAAGATGTTACAATCAAAGTCATGTTTTGGATAAGCATATGGAAGATAAGATATGTGCATGCTTATGATGAAGATAAGATATGTGCATGCTTATGATGAAGATGAGTCTACTCAACCAACATTTTTGGAAGACACTGATGAGATGACTCATGAACTAAAAATGAGCTAGCTTATGACCAAAATTCAGAAACTCTCTGTTCAACTCTATTTCTGGTTTTCAGCTATAAGATGATTCCATAAGGTTTTCTAAGCTGTTAAATGGTTAGAATATCATTTGCATTGGTTAGAATAATACAAGACACACATATAAGAGTAATGGGTTCATTTTGCAAAAGTGAAGAAAGTACAATACACGTTGAAGTAATGCCAAGACACTTTTTGCAAAAGCAAGGCCAATACATCAACGTTCAATTTTCCCCTTGCTTACAAATACCCATCATTTTCTAGAGAAGCCACAAGAAAAGGAGAATGGAAGAAGAGAAGAAAAACAAAATATCAAGAATCATTTGTGCTTTTATCTAAGAATCATCTTGTAAACCTGAATTGAACTTGTATTTGTTTATCCAACTCCCTATGAGAGAGTTTTTACTTTTTTATCTTGTAAAGCCCTGTGAGAGTATATTGTTTCATAGCTTAGAGAGGTTAGTGTGGATCAAAACTACTTGTATTTAGCTTAGAGAGGCTAGGGTGGATAAAAAAACACTCAGTTGTTAGTGGAAAATCTCAATGAGATTAGGGTCGAACTAGTATATTTACATTATCTTGCATGCTTATATGTTAATTTTCGTTATGTATTTGATTTTGGTTGCATGCACATCATAATCAATTTTATGATTTCTATAGACTAGCTTGCTCATCATTTTTATTAGTTGTCTCATCTCCGCATCATATTTGTGTTTGAGTATGAATTTGTAAAAACTTTCATTTGGGATGAACTTGATTCAACCCACATTCTTAATCCCTATTTCACCATCACTTGTATCCTATATATGTTTCCAAAATCTTTTGGAAAAATTACAGTTTAATAATTCCTAAGAATATAACATGTCTAGTGATTAAATAAATCAATGTATGATTAACTCATTAACTTGATAAATAACAAGACTCGACTTAAACTAAATCATATTGTAGGATGCTCGATCTTACTGTTGGGTGGGTCACTCCCCAAGTGGGACCCACAGTATATTAAATAAATAAAAATAACAAGAAAGAGAAGTGTGTGTGTGTGTGTCGTTGGTAATAAGTTAAATGGGCCACGCCCATTTGTTATGTGAAGAGGGATTTTATAATCCCTAATTTGAAAACAGAGCAATGGTAGTAATCTGATGAGTGAGAGCGAGAGAAAAAGAATCGAGAAGCACAACGCCGATGTGCAGTGTGAAGAAGAAAGTGGACTTGGTGGTGGAAGTGGGTTCAACAAACTTGCTCCGGTTTTGCTGAAATTTTAGTATGTTGCTCCTGCTACCAAGCTTGACATTTTGATATATTTTGTTTGTGGTTTTGCCTTCTCTATTGTCTGGTTGTATACCCGTTGTTGGGTGTTCTTGTGTTGGTTTCCACCATTGTTGATGATGTTATTGATGCTCTGTTGATCCCTAGTGTTGCTAGGAAGACTTTTTGGTGTACCCATTATTTTACATAGTGGAAGCTTTTTCCGACTAGGTCCCGTGGTTTTTATTCCCTCACATTGAGGGGAGTTTTCCACGTTAAAATTGTGTGGTGCCTCGATATTTAATATTTCGCATTGTCTGTGAGGCGCATTTACATTGTGCCTATTTATTTGCAATTGGTGGAAATATTTATTGTTATCTCTGGTTATTTTTCCCAACAAAGTGGTATCTAGAGCTTTGGTTGTTTGATTTGTGCATTTAAATGGAGGAAAATCAAGGGCCAAATATGATTAAGCTGAACTCTACAAATTATACACTTTGGAAGACTCTCATGGAAGACATGTTATACAGCAAAGACTTGTATGATCCTATTGAGGGGGACACTGCTCGACCCAGTGATAAATCTGACAATGACTAGAAGAAGATGAACAGAAAGGCAGTTGCATTGATCAGGCAGTGGTTGGACCTTAGTGTATATCCTCATGTAGACACAGAAATAGATGCTCAGAAAATGTGGAAAAAATTAGCTGATTTGTATGAGCGAAAAAATGTGCAAAATAAAGCATGTTTGATCCGAAAGCTGGTGAATATGAAATACAAAGAAGGGGATTCAATGGCAGAGCATGAGCATTTTTCAGAATATTGTGAATCAGTTGACAACTGCAGAAATTAAATTAGATGATGAGTTGCAAGCTTTGTTGTTGCTTAGTTCCTTGCCTGACAGTTGGGAAGTCCTTGTTGTGACATTGACTAATTCAGCTCCAAATGGAAAGTTGACAATGTCAATGGTAAAAGAGAGCATGTTAAATGAATAAGCTAGAAGGAAGGAGCGTGGTTTGATTGGTACTTCAACTCAGTCAGAAGCACTAGTTACAGAGTCACGGGGGAGAAGCCAAACCAGAAATTTTCAAAAGCATGAAAAATCTGACAATCGTAGCAAGTCAAGAAGCAAGTCCAGGACTAGAAAAGAAGTGACATGCTATCATTGTGGTAAGGTGGGACACATCAAAAAACACTGCAGGTTCCTCAAGAGAGAGAAGTCAAGGGAAAGAGATGAATACAAAGAGAAGAAAGATGATAAAGACACAGCTGCAGTTGCATCTGATAGTGATGTTTATATTGTCTATGATGATAATTCTATTAATCTTGCATGCCATGATACTAGTTGGATTATTGATTCTGGAGCCTCATACCATGTCACTCCTAGGCATGATTTCTTCTCATCTTATACTCTTGGTGATTTTGGCACAGTAAAGATGGGAAATTAAGGGGTATGTAAAATTGTTGGTATGGGAGATGTTTGGGTTGAAACTAGCATTGGATGCAAGCTACAATTGAAGAATGTTAGACATGTTCCTGATATCCGTCTCAACTTGATTTCGGTCAAAGCCTTGGATATTGATGGCTATCACACTTACTTTGGTGGTGGCATATGCAAGCTCACCAAAGGGTCACTAGTGGTGGCAAAGGAAGAAAGCTTCACTACTCTCTACAGGATGCCTGGTATGCAAGGAGGAAGTGAATGCAGTTGAAGATGCATCTATTGATTTATGGCATATGCGCCTTGGCCACTTAAGTGAGAAAGGACTCAACATCCTTGCCAAGAAAAATTCTCTCCCTACGAAAGGTACACCTTTAAAGACTTGTTCCCATTGTTTTGTTGGAAAACAACATAGAGTTTCATTTCATAGTTCTGGTCCTCATAGGAGGCCTAATGTTTTAGATTTAGTTCATACTGATGTTTGTACTATGGATTGTAAGTCTCTTGGTGGTGCTTCATATTTTGTTACTTTTATTGATGATCACTCTAGAAAAGTGTGGGTTTTTGCTTTGAAATCTAAAGACCAGGTACTTGGTGTCTTCAAGCACTTTCATGCAAGTGTTGAAAGAGAAAAGGGAAGAAAGTTGAAGTGTATCCGAGAGGATAATGGTGGTGAATATAGAGGTCTAGTTTGAAGAATATTGCAAAGAACATGGAATCGGGCTCGAGAAAAGCAGGTTCCAAAGACACCTCGGCCATAATGGAGTTGCGAGAGAATGAATCGTACCATTAATGACGAATCGGTGTATGCTTTCTCATGCAAAATTACCCAAAGCCTTTTGGGGTGAAGCAATGAGAACTGCAGTGGATTTGTTCAACCTTTCTCCTTCTGTGCCTCTAGATGGTGATGTTCCACACAGAGTATGGACAGGGAAAAATGTCTCTTACAGTCATTTGAGAGTGTTTGGGTGCGAGGACTTTTGTTCACATTCCAAGAGATGAGAGATCCAAGCTTGATGGGAAATCCAAACAGTGTGTCTTCTTGGGTTATGGTCATGAAGAATTTGGTTATAGACTATGGGATCCGGTTGCCAAGAAAATTATCAGAAGCCGAGATGTGATATTTCTTGAAGACCAAACCATTGAAGATTTTGAAAAAGTTGAGAAAGAGAAACCAGTTGCTAGAAGTTACATTGATGTTGCGCCTGCACCTTCTACTAGAACTTTTGTTGATGGGGGAGATATACAGGTAGATGACAGGCATGAAACCGATGATCCTGAACCTCACCATGATGAGCCAGATGAACAAGTTCCACCTGAGCCACCAGTTGAGCCTCAATTGAGAAGATCTACTAGAGAGCGACATACTTCCCAAAGATATCCTCCACATGAGTATGTGATGATCACTGATGCTGGAGAGCCAAAGAACTACCAAGAGGCCATTGAAAATGTGCAAAAAGAAGAGTGGTTGAAGGCCATGCAAGAAGAAATGAATTCCTTGCATGAGAATCACACATTTGAGTTGGTGAAGTTGCCTAAGAGTAGGAAAGCACTCAAGAACAAATGGGTATTCAAGTTGAAAGCAGAAGAGAATAGCTCTCAACCAAGATACAAAGCACGATTGGTTGTGAAAGGCTTTAATCAGAGGAAGGGTATTGACTTTGAAGAAATTTTCTCACCTGTGGTGAAGATGTCCTCTATTCGAGTTGTGCTTGGGATAGCAGCTAGCTTGAATCTAGAGGTTGAACAACTTGATGTGAAAACAGCATTCCTTCATGGTGATTTGGAGGAGGAAATTTATATGGAGCAACCAGAGGGATTCAAGGTCAAAGGAAAAGAGCAACTTGTGTGCAAATTGAAGAAGAGTTTGTATGGACTCAAGCAGGCACCAAGGCAATGGTACAAGAAATTTGATTCTTTCATGGAGAAACATGGTTATGGTAAAACTACCTCTAATCATTGTGTGTTTGTTAAGAAATTCCCTGATGATGATTTTATTATCCTCTTGCTATATGTGGATGACATGTTGGTTGTTGGTTGTGACACTAAGAAGATTGAATGCCTAAAGAAGGATTTAAGCAAATCCTTTGCTATGAAGGACTTGGGCCCTGCGAAGCAAATCCTTGGCATGAGAATTACTCGTGATAGGAAGAATGGTAAGTTGTGGTTGTCTCAACATAAGTACATTGAGAAGGTGTTGGAGAGGTTTAACATGAGCAATTCCAAACCTGTTAGTACTCCACTTGCAGATCATTTCAAGTTGAGTTCTCAACAATGCCCTACAAGTGAGAAAGAGAAAGAAGAAATGAAGAAGGTTCCTTATGCATCCGCAGTTGGTAGTTTGATGTATGCTATGGTATGCACAAGGCCGGATATTGCTTATGCTGTTGGAGTTGTTAGTCGTTTTCTCTCTAATCCTGGTAAAGACCATTGGCATGCAGTGAAGTGGATGTTCAGGTACCTCAGAGGCACTTCCAGGGTATGTTTATGCTTTGGGGGTGGTCAACCTGTGTTAGATGGCTACACGGATGCAGATATGGCTGGTGATCTTGATTCTAGAAAATCTACTTCTGGATACTTGATGACTTTTGCAGGGGGAGCGGTGTCTTGGCAATCAAAATTGCAAAAATGTGTTGCTTTATCTACATGTGAGGCTGAATATATAGCCATTACTGAAGCTTCTAAAGAACTCTTGTGGATGCAGAAATTCCTACAAGAGTTAGGCCTTAAGCAAGAGAAGTTTGTATTATTTTGTGACAGTCAGAGTGCAATTCATCTCAGCAAGAACCCAACCTTTCATTCCAGGACGAAGCACATTGAGGTGCGATATCATTGGATACGGGAGGCGTTAGAGATGAAGACATTTTCACTTGAAAAGATCCATACTGCTGAAAATGGTTTAGATATGATGACAAAGACCTTGCCTATGACAAAGTTGATATGTTGCGGGGAAGCGAGGCATGGTTAAGCAGTATCTTCCCACTTGAGTTGTGAGGGGGAGATTTGTTGGGTGGGTCACTCCCCAAGTGGGACCCACAGTATATTAAATAAATAAAAATAACAAGAAAGAGAAGTGTGTGTGTGTGTGTCGTTGGTAATAAGTTAAATGGGCCACGCCCATTTGTTATGTGAAGAGGGATTTTATAATCCCTAATTTGAAAACAGAGCAGCGGTAGTGATACAGTGAGTGAGAGCGAGAGAAAAAGAATCGAGAAGCACAACGCCAGTGACAGTGACGAGAAGAAGAAAGTGGACTTGGTGGTGGAAGTGGGTTCAACAAACTTGCTCGGTTTTCTTGAAATTTTAGTATGTTGCTCCTGCTACCAAGCTTGACATTTTGATATATTTTGTTTGTGGTTTTGCCTTCTCTATTGTCTGGTTGTATACCCGTTGTTGGGTGTTCTTGTGTTGGTTTCCACCATTGTTGATGATGTTATTGATGCTCTGTTGATCCCTAGTGTTGCTAGGAAGACTTTTGGTGTACCCATTATTTTACATAGTGGAAGCTTTTCTGGACTAGGTCCCGTGGTTTTTATTCCCTCACATTGAGGGGAGTTTTCCACGTTAAAATTGTGGTGCCTCTGATATTTAATATTTCTGCATTGTCCTGTGAGACTGCATTTCTGTTGTGCCTATTTATTTGCACAGGTGGTGGAAATATTTATTGTTATCTCTGGTTATTTTTCCCAACACTTACAATTAAGATATATATATATAATACTTCTTTTAAGCTTCTTTTCTTTTTACTTTTTTAAAATATGCTACGAAATTTCATAATGATACATAGATCCTTAACTGAGATAAAATATTTGTGTGAAAATTTTGTGAATTTAAAATTAATTTTATTGATTTCTAATTTCGGTTGATGGTCAGATTTGCTGTTTGTCGATATTTGTGTGCATCTTGAGCTTAAACACTTTTAATCTGTATTCAATTTTTTTAATAATTTTATATATTCTTTAAAATTAAAAAGAGAAATGATTTAGACTTTTTCATTGAGTTATTTCTCGACAAATATTAACAAACTTTTTAAGCACTCACTGAGAACGCTCACATGCAGCAGTAATAGCAACGTCTATATATATAATACACCTTTTATATATTCCAAGTGACCAAGTCTCATCTCCCAAGTGCGCTATGAAAGGGTACTTTTGAGCATTCATTCAAATAATTAAGCTAACTCGATACCATGCATGTAATTGCTCGAAGCACTCGAACCGTACCATGCACATTACTAAATCAAAAAAAAGTTACAAAAAATAAGCATCAATTATTGACAAAGTATTTAGTACCTTTCATCTGTTCTTACTTTGAATATAACTTGAGTGCACTTAGTCCTTAAAATACTAAAAAATTATATATAAATAACACTTGGAAAAGGAAAGCATTTTCGTAAGACCATGCAGGTATGTACACACTATTTAGGTGAGACTAATCCTTACTAATGCGTTCACTTTACCTTAACCATAAAATGTTTTAAATAAAATTTGAACTTCTGCCTGCAAGTAAAATCTACCTAAATGGATGTAAGAAAAACAATTATGTGAGGGAATGAGGGATTGTGGGGTCTGTCCATTTTAATACCCATCAGGTGCCACTGACCACATGCAACGCAGTTATTATTGAATAATAAGCCAAAGAAACTTTGTATGAAGTCCATGCAAAAGGGTTGCACCACCTGGCAACATATATACATAGCTAGAAGTTGTCTTAGAGCCGTTTAATTTATTCCTTAGTGATCTTAAAAGTGTTTATTCAATAACATTAAGGGCCCGTTTGTATTAGCTTTTTTAGAAATATAAGTGTTTTTTTGAAGTAATAAAAGTGTTTTTTTTAGAAGTTAAAAAGTTCAAGCTTTTAGAAAAAGCACTTCATGTGCTTTTTTGTTACACATAAGTGCTTTTTTTAACAGCTTGAACTCTTTAACTTCTAAAGAAAAACACTTTTATGATTTCAAAAAAGCACTTTTTCTCCTAAAAAAACTAATACAAACGTCCCTAAAGCTTGTCTATTGAAGGTATTGAGGCAGAAAAAGGCCCTTGAGATCATTCCATGATAATGTGTTATAGATTAATAGATACGATGAGTTAAATTATCCTATCCCTTTGTAAAGAAGATGAAGTTTGGAAACTATCATAATGTCCACTTTGACACCCAATAGTGAGTGTTGGAATTAGGACAGAACTGAAAGGGATATCTACTTTGGCATAGGTTAGCTTTTCTAGCACATGAACTTTTAGCCACTCTTTCAGTCATGCATGGTCATGGTAGGTACAAAAATAAAAATAAAAATAAAAAAGAGAACTAAAAGCGAGGGAGGGGTTTTAACTTTATGGGCCATTTTGGGGTCAGTGATTAAGGGTTTTGAAGTATGAAGTTGACCGTTAATAACTTATTGTAAATATTATTATATATTGTAAGCTGACTCTTGCTTTCTTGGCTTTTTAGTCAAACAATATGTCGGTATTAAAAACTGTTTCTTTATCGTACCTATTAAATTTGCCTCATTAATAACTTTTTTTTTTTTGTTTATTAGTCTACATTCAACTTGGAAATTTCAGCTTAATTTGGAAGCTCTATTTATGAGTTTTTTTTAATTAAAATATTCGTATTAATTTCTTGAATGTATTACAATATATATATATATATATATATATAGATACTTAAAAGTAAATTTAGATCTTCTCATGTTAATAGTAAGTAATATGAGAATGTCATGTTGAAGAGAGAACGACACAATTTTTATTATGGTAGTCATCATTAGTATTGATGTAAAATTAATTAATTTTTCATTTGTGTCTTTCTTTTTTTAATATAACTATTTTATATTATTTATTAATATGAGAGGATTCTAATTTAAAAATATATAAGTAACAATAATAGAGATATCAATCTCGAAATTAACTTCGCAATCATAATTTTCTATTTAAGTTGTTCAAAATTAGAGAACCCCAAACTTCTGCCCTAATTTTGAAATCTTATCAATATATGAGATTTTATGTAAAATATTTATATGTTTGTTTCATATAAAATATTTAAGGTTTATATACATATATATATCGTATGTTTGAAATTAATAAGTAATGAGAGATATATCATACACATCAAAGTTGCGTGACTTTATGATCCCGAGACATAATATGAATTAAAAAAATACCAAGACATCAATATCTTGCTTTGTTAGCAGTTAATTTATTGATTGTTGGATTAAATTTAGATGCATCATTCAGTCATTAATAAATTGCCAACAAGGCACGGTATGCACTTAATTACGATACTTAAAACACTTTACTCTGTCCCAAAAACAAAAAAGGATACTGTCTCCTTATTTGCAAGTTTTAGGTTCTGGTTAGCTCTATAAATTATAATGTTTTTCTTTGACAACTTAAAGTTCAATCTAAAAAATAATAATATATTATCAATCAAATGAAAAGAGAGAGGAAGAATTGTGATTAATTAAGGACCAAGATCTCAAAATATTTAGCGATAAGGTTTTTTTTTTTTTTTTGTTAAGGACGATTTGCTGTTCTATTAGTCTTTTGTGTGTGTGTGTGTGTAAGGTAAGAGATTCCTATTGGGATTTAGGTGAGGAATTAAGAAAATAAGGGGATGGAACCCACACACAATTACCAAACTCACATAATTTAATTATTTTGTACATTTTTTTTTTATCTTCCAAACTAGTAAACTCGTACAATTTGATTATTTGTACAATAAATTTGATTACTCTCCAAATAACCAAAACTATGCAATTTAATTATTTGTACATTCATTTTAATTATTTTCAAAATAATTGAATTTATAAAATTTAATATGTGTGAATAAACAACTTTTCAGACAATATAAATCACTATAATCAATTTGTGACAAGCACTCTTACAGATAATATACAATAGGACGTTTGGTTTGCATATTTTTTTTTCATTTTTGATAATCTTAATATGAGAATGTTGAATTTATTTGTTTGGTAAAAATTTTGAAAAAATATTCACATTCAAAAATGATTCTTAGGAATATTTTTTGCCTAACATTCTCACACTTTCATTCTTATAGGATGAGCTAGGTTTGGAACATTCCCATAACATAAGAATATTTTTGTTATGTAAAATGTTTAAATATCTACCCTTCTATCGTTATGTCATCAACCAACTACCGTTACGTTGTCGGCGACCACCACCATTAACAGCAGCCAATTACTGGATTCAACTACTCTGTCACTGCAGGATGTTGACGATGACCAGCGTCTTAAGACATCGTGTTGGTCACCAAAATCCGATTACCCCTGCTACCACCGACAGTTAATAGCGACCAACGACCTCGGCAATCGTGTTAGTCATTGGAATCCAGCAACCCTTGTTACTACCGGCAATTGAAGGTGGCCAACAACTTTGGCCACTAACGAAATCTGACCATTCTTGCCTCCATCGTCTGATGACGGTGGCCAACAACTTCAATCAGCGCGTCAGTCATTGGAATTCAACCACCGCTTGCCACCGTCAATGACTTCGACCATGTCGCCAATTACCAGAATCCTGCAACACACCACCGTCGACAATTAACAGTCATCAACTTGGGTCGCCATTAGCTTATCGATAATTGGAGTCACTCTTGAAAATATTTTTGGTCAACCAAATATAATAATTACCATTTCTAAAAATATAATTCTTGAAAATATTATTTTAAAGCATGTTATTCTTAAAAATATTTTTTCAAACCCCTTCCCCCCTTAAAATCATGAGTTTAATTTTGATCCACTGTTAGTGTAAAGTTTCATTACACTGTCACCTAATCATTTATTGCCAACTCATTAAAAGAGTTTGATTTTTTAACAACTACCTCAAAAGTCTAACACTTTTAATGATGTATCAGTACATGATTGGATAAAAGTGTAAAAAAACTTTACACTAACAGTAAATTAAATCCTAAAATCATTATAGCAAGCTAGCAAAGAAATACAAAAGAGCATTTATAGCACCATTCATAGCTTTTGCAATAAATTCATGCTACACAATGGACACTACCAATATTGAGTAATAAAAAATGAACTTTCGGAATTAAAAATTTAAAATACCTTCACCATCTCCACTTACGAGCACCACTTTGGCCAAGATATAATGGACTTTGATTGGATTATCTGCATCGGTATAGTAAGGCACAATATTCTTCAACCTTTTCACGAACATCAGTTGTGGTCGGATCCAGACAAGCACCATACTTTTGCTTCATTCAATGTGGTTTGCTTTTACTTTATTTTGATATTTTTCTTTTTGCCCAACACTATTATTACTTTTTATAATTAAAGAACACATACTTTAATGAACTTGATTTAAATATAATATATTTAATATTTAGAAAGTAATTCTTATACGCTTTTTTATTTGATTGCTTTTTGTACAAAACTTAATGCCTCTTTTGTTTAAAAATTGAACCAATGCTTATATATATATATATATATATATATAAATAAAAGTATGAGTAAATACTAATTTTAGTTCGTCAAATATATAAAAGATATCAGTTTAATTTTTTAATAATTATGTGACATTAATTTTATGTTATTAAAATACTAATTTGATGTCAAAAAATATATTAAAAAATCAATTTGATATAAAAAATTAACATTAAAAGACCAATTTGATATCACAAATTATTATAGGATTAAACTAATATCACTTGTATTTTTAAAGAATCAAAATAAATATTTACTTTATAAATATTATTACCCTTTTTCATTTTTTTTAATCTTTCTTTGCCTATTTGATTTCCAATTTGTTTATCTTTTCGAGTGGGGTTTGTGAGTGAGAACTGAGAACTATTTGAAAAAGGACTGCAAGTCAAGATGGCTTTTGTTCCCACATGTTTTTTTAAAACAATTAGTAAGCATTTTCACACATTTAAGATTACAAGCTTCGGCTCCTTTGCTGGAAAAAGAAATATTTATAAAAACAAAAGCAAAGCTTGGTGCCCATAAACAAAGGTGTCAAAGGTCTAGCTCATGCATCTCTCTTGAGTCCCAATAAACAAATAAAATAAAATAAAATAATATTTCTTGTTAGTTTTTTCTTTCTAATTTTATACGGTGTGATGAACCAACCATACTATCAACAAGACAGCAAATAATTTTATTTTATTTATCATAAGGTAAAAGATGTTAGTTTATTAAACTGATAATTAATTGATGTTTTTTTTCCCAGTATAACAGAGATACAAATACTTGAATAAAGGTGAGAGATAAGTAGCAGTAAGCATCAAATCCGGATGACGGTGTAAATTGAGCTAGTAACTCATCTATGTCAAAAATATCAACTTAAACTTAATTAAACTACTAATCACATGCTCATATAGACTTTCTTACTATGTCAAAAACCATTTTTAACAATTTGAGAAAGTGTGAATTCGAAATTAGATTGATTGTTGCTGCATAGCATCTATTTATACAAGACAAAACAGTCAATTAGTCAACCTAACCGTGTAACAAACTATATGCCAGCTCAGCTAAAGATAACTAGTCGTTTAACTAACACATGATTAAATAAATATTACTACAGGTTTTTTTTTTTGACAAAAAATATTACTACAGGTTACTATTATGTATAATCTACGATGGTGCTACTGTATTGGTGCTTGGTGTTGTATCTGAATGTAGCCTTGATACCATTCATCCATAAATGTTTTATACAGGATAGGATGGATAGAAAAAGAAGCTAATAAACTCTTTTTTATATATATATATATATATATATATATATATGCATAAATGTATATAAATATCTGATAATATAGACAAATCTGTACTTAGATAAAATTGTCATTTAATTTCATTTTTAATTTAAACCCAAAGCAGTATATAAGAGTGAGATGTGATTGACAGAATGGTAGTGGTTGCGTTGAGATGGTGGTAACGACAGTGAGAGATGGATGGCGGTAACAACGGTGATAAGTGATTGCAGCGGTAGCGGGATTCATGACTTCATGACAAAGTAGTTGGGTCAAAATGGAAATAATATTTAACTTTTGATCCTATTTAATTAATTTTATCCATCCTTTTAGATGGGATAGAGTTATATGGTGATTAAATATAAAATAAAGACTTATTTTAATCATTCTATCTAAAGTCCAGACTAGACGATTCACCCCAAAAAAAAGTCCAGACGAGACGCTGATCATGGCACAAGTATCCCTTCTATAATTTAAGTCCTTACCAAGTCCGCTGTTTCAACTTGCACAATCTTCCTTTAACATACCAATTATCATACAGGCTATTCAATGCGTTAATTTAACAACGTTTAATAACTTCCTTTTTATTTTGTTACAATAATTTCTTTACCAATTCCTTATCTTGCAAGTGAACACCAGCTATGCATGCAACCAACCTTACTACAAAATCTCAAACTTATATTCCTGATACGATTTTTATTTCCGCCCCTCAAATTGTTTTAAAAGAAAAACAAAACACAATTTAGGCAAGTGTTCAGTGAATAAAAAGAGAAGGGGGGATGGGGGGACCATTATTATGGGTTGCAAAATAATAATAATAAAAAAAACCACTGCCACCACAAACCAAACAACAAAAGTCAGGTTGCTATATGTTGTATGTAGCCTATATTTATAAATAACTCCCTCCTTCTCGTATCCTTGATCTCTTTTAGTATCTCTCTATATCTCTTGTTACAACTTTATTCTCTCACAGTCTCTGTCACAGCCGTTTCATGTTCTTCAAGCACTAAATCGTTCATACCAAGCTGGGTTTTCCACAATTCTCTTCCTCATTGTAAGTTAAAATTCCTTCTTAGTTTCCTTTAAGTTTACTTAGATGCCGTTACTCTTCTTTTAGATGAAGCAATATTACAATAAAAAATTCATATTTCTGCCATCTACATCTAAAAGAATCATAATCTGGAGTAGAGGTTTTGGGTGGTTGGGTGAGAGTAATATATCTCGAGAAAAGCCTCGCTATTGCTAGTGAGAAATAGCTAACATTCACTACGTTTTCTAAAGGGAGGGAAAAGGCAATGCGTAAGATAGCGAAATGCTGTGAAGGGTAAGATTTCGTGGTGGCCAATGCCACTGCTAAAGCCACCATGGACATCTTTCCTCCAGATGGCCTATTGTTCATCTCCTTTTCTTTTTCTTCCTTCTTTCTTTCCAAATCAAGTTTCTTAATTGCTCATGCTTTACTTGGAAAGGACATAACTTGCAGAAAACTACTTCGGCGTATAGTGTCTCAGATAATTTTTTTATTACAAGCTATCTGCTGAAAATGGGATTTGGATTCTCTAATTTTCCGTAAATATGACAATGTCATTTATGAAAGAAATAAACAATTTTTTGTTAGGATCACCACTATTTATGCAGAAGTAGTCTACTAATCTTACATAGAATTATAGTTTGTGTTTCTTTTTTATAACATGACACTGATACTTTTAAAGAAAATGAAAGTACTTAAATTCATTGGAAAAATGTTTGTTAGGTATTATTTACACCTTTTTTTTTAGTTAATGTGATACCAACAGATTTTTGAAGGAGACATGAATGAAACAGCTCTAAGCTTTTGCTTTCCCAATATATATATATATATATATATATACACTGATTCCAAGAATAAGTTTTGACACATTTATTTTAATGAATAATTTTTTATAAATTACAAATTTTATCAATCTAATCGGTGGATTGAAAGTTCTTATGAAATAAATCAAACTCACAAAATTTCATAAAATTTAAAATTTATTTGATACTTCATTTAACTATATTTTATTTCAAAATATAAATAAATGTCGCTTATAAGATTAGATATTTATGAATGTCTAATTTATTTTAAATTTGGTATGCATGATCTTCATAATAATATTACATGATTCAACGGTTGGATTGGTAAAATTAAAATTCTAAGAAACATTATTTAATGGTGTAAGTCTACGAGCCTTACTCCTAGAGTAAATTAATCCCTCCCCCCCCCCCACACACACACACACACACACATATATATATATATGTAGAGGTTTTTCGGGTACCCTTTCATAATTAGTTGTTAATATTTAACCACGTGTCTTACTTAGTAGAAAAATAATTATTTTATTTATATTTTAATTAAGTGAGACACATGATTAAATATTAGTCACTAATTACTAGGGATACTAGTGTCCTTATTAAAACAAAAGATACTGAAAGAATATATATATATATATATATATATGAGATTTTCTAATAAATGCCCTCAAGGCATTGGTTAAATATTAAATAAAAAATTAAAGTGTTTAATATTTTATTCTTAAAATAATTAGGATGATTTATTCATTAAATAATATTGTTAAAGGAGAATATTAAATGCTTCTTAAAGAGGTCTAAGGGCACTTACCCTATATATTTAATTTAATTTTGATTCACTGTTTATGTAAAATATTTTGGCATTTGTTAAAGAGTGCACTCAATGCATTGATTAAGAAATTAAAATAAAAAATATTAAATACAAAAGCAAAACATTTAATATTTTAGGAATCCAAAAAATCATTTAATACTTTTTTCAGTATGTACTTAGGAGAATTTATTTAGGGGTATTAAATGTTTTTTACACAGTATTTTTAGAACACTGGTTAGTAAGACTTTACACTGACAATGAATCAAAATTAAATTATATATATATATATAATAAGAATTAAAGTCTTAAGAATGTGACAATATTCAATTTCTAAATATTTTATATTATGATTACCATTTTAAGAATATAATATTAACATTTTAAATATATAGTTGTTTCGTTTGATTATATTAAAATCACAATATATATGGACTGCGAGCATACTCATACAGTTTTTAAAGAAATTAATTTACCACTTACTTATGATTGTAATGGGTATATATAGAGGTAACATAAGTTTACCTCTGAACATAAGAAAAGAAAAATAAGAAATTGTTTAATTGAATTATATACCCTTAACACTTTTTAATTCATTTTTTTAAAGTGGGCGTGACTAGACATATTGTGGGTAACAACTAAAAACAATTTGTATATACGTCCTAACGATCACATATTCTTCGTTACATAAGAGATCATATTTTATACTGTAAAAAAAAAAAAAAAGAGATCATATATATATATATATATATTGGTTACAAAAGAGATCATATTTTATTAGGAAATGCTGTATGGTTAAATGAACATTTAGACAGGGAGAATACTATAATTATAATCCTTTTATTTTTCTCCTGTAGCTAGTGGAAATCATGACTCACCGTCTGACTCTGAACAATAAGTTCTCATTCAGAACTTTACATCTATTATGCTCTTGGGTCTTCTTGTTGGATTTGCTTTTATTTTTAGAATTTTAGTTTTATAAGCATTTTTATTTGTTCGCATTGATTATCTAGAAAAAGATTTATACCTAAAATTATTTTTCCAAAAGTGCTGGTTAACCTTTCTTAAAGTGTTAAAGCTTTTCAAGGAAACAAGTTTACTTTTTTTAATATATATATATATATATATATCAATAATACATTTTCCAATCATAAATGTTTTTCGCATTTAAAATTTAATTTTTTTTAAATTTAAATTATCTTTAAATAATTAATTATCAAATCTCAAATAGAAAATATATCAAATATGTCTATTTTTGCTGTCGGTTAGCAATTTTCTTAATTCTTTTTCAACTTTTTATATGTTTGTGTGCGAGAGGGGTCGGCTACAACTTTTCAATCCTGTAGTGAGAAAATAATGAGGTGGGAAAGATAATTTTCTGAAGAATTTGTGGTATTTGACGATCTTGCAATTCTATCCGGTTAGTAATATTATTGATTATAGAATTTACGTATAAGTAATCTTCTGGTATTTATATCCGGTTGGTAATCTTCTGGTATTTATTCGTGAGTAATGAACGTGCAGTGTGTATAAAATATACTCTAGCATTAATAAGTGGGTTTATTATTTTCTTAAAGATTAAGTTGAACTTTTGCTTAGATATGTAAATTACATGATAAATTAAGGGATTCTTTTTGTTTCCTACCATTGACTAGTCCTCCAATAACAACGTTTAAAGGTTATAGTCAAGTTGTTCCCAAAACTCAGTGGCAAACTACTCTAGAAACCAATGCATGTGAATCATGCATGATTGATACTCCCTAATATATGCCACACCGTTGGTTTGCATTGAGTTCCAGCTGAGGCAATTAATTTATACAGAACGTTTCTCGTCAATAAATTGTAAGTAAATATAGAAGTTTTTCTTCCTGTTTATATATGAGCTATTGATCTCTGCGAGTCACTGCATTCCCAATTTCCCACATTCTTGTGACACTTAATAAACCTTCGCCACATCTATCCCTCAACTTTGACAGTGAATTTGTAGCCACAAAACGAACATGGGTTTTTTCATTGAATTCTCTCAGTTCATGTGGAAACTAGATTTCAGAATGTGACTGCTTGAGTTTCAGATAAGGAACTTTTTTTCTTCTGAAAGGATAAGGGTATCACGTGGTTTCACTTTCTTTGCTCATCATGAACAATAATAAAGTGGTCAAGTTTAATATTAATATAGCCAAAGGCAGCCTTTGAAAACAAAAGGCTTGCGAACTTTTTGCATGCTTCTTTTAACGGTCAACGAACACAAATTGTATCTACCTGTTTAGTGTCATTTTGTTTTTTGTGTTTATTCAGACTCAGGTTACCCCTTTTGCCAATTTACCCCATGAAACCTTTTAATCAGCTATTTAATAACAAATATATTGCTTGGATTTTAAAAGTTAAGACATCATTTTCATCATTCTCTCTCCCACAAACACTTGAGTGCAGGTAGCAAGAGTTCAGTTTCTGCAAGATTCCAGTTTGAACTCTATCGCAGATGGGATACATAACGCAACCATCAACACACCCGAACATGAAATCAATCTCTCTTGCAAAGTCGGATGAGACTGGAGAATCAATTTTGTGTTCTTATGCTTCCTGGCTAGTAAGCTCAAAACTTGCACTTAACCAATAAAAATTTACTTAATACTTAATCTGTGCTTAACCTTCTCTGCATATTCTGTAACTTTTATGGGCTATATCTACAACCAATTATGCTTTGGTATGATCTATCTGAATACCCAATTGCTTGCATATTGCTCAAATTGATTAGTATTTGCCTCTCTGTACGGTTCTTTTTCTTAATTATTAATAGTACTTCTGTGTAAAGTAACCCTTGAGGACTACTGATGTTCTAAGTTTCGTGGCTGACAGGGAAAGCATCCTTCTGCCTTGGACAATTTTGAGGAAATGATGAGCGGTGCCAAAGGGAAAGAGATTGTTGTGTTTTTGGACTATGATGGAACACTCTCACCGATTGTAGATGACCCTGATCGGGCTTACATGAGTGATGCAGTAAGTGCTTTCCATTGAACAATCAACACCACAGCAGTGGTGGTGACTGGTGACTTTATGATTCCTAAGTTCAGTACTTTTGCCTGTTTCTGTTGCTTTCATTTCCTCTTAAACTTACAACATATAGTAATTAATGGTCAATGCGGTATGATTTATTGATAAATGTACAACTTGCAGATGCGCGCAGCCGTACGTGAAGTTGCTTCTTGTTTTCAAACTGCCATTGTTAGTGGAAGGCGCAGGGATAAGGTAACCCACTCACTCAACAGATAGTGCAGTATGTAGACATCCCATTTTAAGGCCTGCATTGTTTCCTTCTAGTTTTCTTTCTTCTATTCACATTGCCTTCATTTTTGTTTTTGACATTCAGGTATGCGAATTTGTGAAGTTAAGGAATGTCTATTATGCTGGAAGTCATGGGATGGATATATCAACACCATTAGGCTCTTCAAAATATGAAGATCAGAAGCATCAGACAAAGGCTGTTGATGAAAAGGTTTGTAGAAATATACCTTGATCCTTTTTGTGCTAGAGTTGTGTCTATTGTTGGCCAAAACCCAAGTTAGAATTAAGAAGTAGAATTGTAATAAAATGATGCTTGTGACAGCTTGTCTATGTCACTCGTATATATGTCTCATAAGGTGTTACCTTTGTAGGGTAATCAAGTTGTTCACTTTCATCCGGCAAAAGAATTTTTGCCAACAATCCAAGAGGTAATTCCTTTTCTGTTCAAAATGAACAAACTAATTCCTGCGGCTTGGTCGATGATAGTTTTCATGGATACTGATTACTCATTACTGGCTTGGTATTTAATCTTCCCTCTTACAGATGACAAAAGAATTGACTCGTCATATATCATTTTATTCTGTTCATCAATGTTTCATTTATTTCTTGCAGATAATTAAGGTTTTGAAAGAAAAAACTGCAAGAATAAAGGGCTCCATGATTGAAGATAATATGTTCTGCATCACTATACACTACCGGCGTGTGAAAAATGAAGAGGTATAAATATTCACGCCAGATTTACAAATCTAATGCAAAATATGAGGCTCCTATGCTTATGTTGCTTCTCAAAATTATAGGATGTTGGTGTTCTCAGAGAAATCGTGGAGTTTATTATGAAAGCTTACCCTAATTTTCACATATCAGGAGGAAGAAAGGTACAATAATAGTTTCCCGGTCTTGTAGCTGTGACTATATGCTCATCTTAATTTTATTGACTTAGAGACCTATAGATTAATAGAAGTTGTTGGGTTCTTAATCTTGACCTTAACTAAACATAAATTCAACAACCTTGATCAGGTTATGGAGATACGCCCAAATATAAACTGGGATAAAGGCCGTGCTCTGATGTATTTGCTTGACACTCTTGGCTTTGACAGCTTTAACGATGTTCTTCCAATGTACATAGGGGATGACAGAACAGATGAAGATGCTTTTAAGGTATATATACTTTTGTTAAATTAGAAACCTCAGTTTGGTGACTAGTTATGGGAAATAAATATTACTTACTGCTATTTTTTCTCTCTTATTTAATTAGCATGCTCAATTAATTAGAACACTATTTGGTAATATTTACAAATTATATAGTTTTTATTCACTCTAAGCATTTGTACATAATCAAAACATAATGTGCTACCAATAGTAAGCTTAGGTTGATGGCGTGGGTTTTCTATGTGGATGCATGCAGGCTATAAGACATATTGGTCAAGGTTTTCCTATCATTGTTTCTTCAATTGCTAAGGAAACCAGGGCTTCATATTCTCTGCGTGACCCTTCTGATGTGATGACCTTCTTGATACGTTTAGCAAAATGGAAGAAAAACCTGTTACGGAAAGCTAAACAAACTTGAGAAGGGAAAATGACGGGTGAATAGTGGGCTAATTTGCTCTTGTTTTAAATTTGACAAATTAGCCTTGATTTTGTGTAGTGAGACAGACAATAGTTTGATATATGAGGATGATATTAATAGAAAATTATTCTATGAAATATAAGTTGTACTTCAACCGTTTAGATTTTTATTAAGTGCAACTAATTTGATAGAAGTCTATAAATTTGAGAAACAAATTTATTTTCTTATCAAAAGTTGTTCATTTTCACTTTATATATTTTAAATAAATCAAATTTGGTACTTATTAGAAGCCATATTATTAAAGCAAACACTAGTAGATTTTAGGAAGCAAATATTTTTCTGTTTCTAATATTTATTTCTGAAGAGGCTACGGGATTTGTATTAGAGTTAACATTCTAAGTCCTAATAATAATTGTAAGAAATTGAAAAAAAAAGAAATAAATTTTTTATCAATTCTTAATTAAGTCATACATTTTGAATTGTAATTTTAATAAAATACATATCTAAAACCTACACACATGTATTACAATACTTTGGCAATAGTTTTTTGTTGATATTATTGGCGCTACTATCGTCACCGTTACCATCACCACAATTAGATAATTTAGGACTTGGAATGTTTATTAAGGTTACTTATCGCTGAATCAATGTGTAGGATTCATTCTAAAGAGTAAACTGCAATATTAATAACCATTCATTACAAAATTAACATTTTAGATTTTGATAAAATATAATCACATGAATAACAAATTATAAATTTATTAGAAGTTACTTTTGATCTTCTCATTAATGAAGACCAATTATATTTTATTCTCTATATTGAATTTTGTATCTTAGAGAATTTATCTTCCTCTCTCCAAAACCAAACCTCTGTTTAGATGGTTGAAGTGAAAATTTTTAAGTAATGAAGTAGAAATGGTTAAGAATAAGAATCTAAAGTACTCTATACTATTCAAATTCTTAAGTTTTCATACCCTTCAATTTGGAGGGGTTAATGAAATACTCTCTATCTTTTTTTTAGATGATTATTTACAATTTTAACCTCATGCACTCTAAACAATAAAGTGGGCAATAAAAATTAAAAAGATAATATTGGAATCCACTCCACTTCATTATTTATCATTGTGACTTCTAAGCAATAGAGAGATAATTTCTTAATTTCCTCATTAAAACTTCTAAGCAATAAAGTGGTATTCTTGAATTCAAATATGTTGTCTCCTTTTCATGTCTCATTCAAATATGTTTTAATATTCCAGGTCATGATTCGATTGGTCGAACTGGTGGTCGAATCAGATAATATAATAATAATAATTATAATTATATACATAATTATTTATATATATATTCAATTAAAATAACCTTATTTTGAGAGTAACATGAATTTAAGAAAAAAATTAGGGTATAATCCTTATTTTAAAAAATAACTATTATTTTTTCTTTTAAAAATATTCATTACTATGAAAATAATACTAATAATTTTTTAAAATCAGTTGGCCCAACTTCATTCGTTCATTTTCCATCGCATAGATCTTAAAAAACTACGTGAAATCGATATAAAATGCATACAAATCGAATGAACAAGTAACATGTTATGACTTTTAGAAGATAAATGTGAAAAAAATCCTAAAAAAATAATTTAAAATTTTTAAAAAGTAATAAAAAGTTCAAAGAAAGCAAAGTAAAATAAAATTAGAGAATCGACCAGTTTTCGAGAACCGAATCTGATTCATCCAAGTCATTGGTTCTTCCCAGTTCATCTCGGTTCAATGGCCAAAATGCACACAAGTCACGGAACAACCAATTGGATCGGTAGGTCTGAATCGATTTTAAAAACCATGCTCAGTCCCCCTAATAAAATGATGACAATTGGAAAAAAAAAATCTCCATATCTTTTAATTGACAATAACTTCTCTCTTAGTTATCAATTTTTTTAATCAATTTTTTTACTGAGTTATCATTATTTAATTAAGAAGAATAGAGAGTGAGACATAAAATTGGGAGAATAAATTTGATTTGTTATTCTTATACATTTTCACTCAATCTCATTTCAAATCACTCAATTATAAACCACTTCATCTTAATCTCTTTTAAAACTTTTAAACATAAGCCATTATATGATATTTTAGGTCTCACTACAACTATTTTTTATGTCCGATGTACAATAATAGTGTAATGTCAATTGAGACAAATTTTTATATTTAGGAAAATTAATTTCTTGAGTATTAGGTGATGCAAGATTTGAATTTGAATAATTTGAATTTGAATAATTAAGGTAAAGCGCATATTTCTTTATTCAATAGGTTAATCCCTTTTAGTTACTACTTACTATTTTTAAAGAGCCCATATTCTACGTCATATAATACTTGGCTATTGCCATAAAAATAAAAGGGTAAAAAAAATAAACTATGTTAATTTCTTAAAATCAAATAAAATTACATTAATCTTTTTAAATTTAAATTTATATTAATTTTCTAAATTAAGAATTATATTAACTTTAAAATTTAAAATCACATTAATTTTATAATTTAAAATATACTTTTTATATTTGTATTTCTTAAATTTGTACAGGTACATCTTTTCCTATAGTTTATTACAGATCAACAAAATATCAGTATAATTTTATAGCCTAATTTGCCCAAATAAAAAGAAACTTAAACGGTAAACCCCCCAAAAAAAAAAAAAAACCACTCTTAAACCCTAATAGCTTTATTGTTTACCTATCCATATTCTCTCCTCCACTAAAACCCTCTGTCTCACTCAGAATCACCGTCTCATCAACTCTCACTGCAAATGCAATAGCTGCTGCTGCTGCTAACCAAAGCTATGCTCACAAACACAACCCTCTTATCCCAACTCCGTCTTCTCCAAGTTTCTTCCTTTCCTCACTTCCATTCCATGAAGACCGCAACCCATTTTCCATGTTCTCGGGCGCTACCCATTTTCTCCCGGGTCCTCCCCTTCCATCCTCTCGTCCGATTTTCTACCCGCCGCTCCTTCCCTGCCAGGTCCGGGTCCGGGTCGAGGTCCGGGTTCAACCGGGGGAACAGGGATAGCGAAAAGGTTAGTGCTTCCAAGAGTCTGGTTGACGATGAGGCTGAACTCAGTGACTGGGTTGATGAGTTAAGGACCGATTCTCACTCGGACGGTGGTGGAGGAATAGGAATGGTTGGGAAAGGGTCTTTGTCCACGAAAAGGAGGGAGGGCAAGGGCAGGTTCGGTGAGAGGAATTCTGGGTTTAGCAGGACGAGATTTGACCGTGAATTGGATGGGGATGAGGAGGAAGATGAGATCTATTCTCGGAGAAATACGGGTCGCAATGCTCAAGAATCTCTCTTGGGAAAGAGAAGGGGTAGGGGTAATGACTTGATGAGCAAAGGAGGACAGAATGCTAGGAGAAAGTCACAATTTGGGAGTGAAGATGATGATCGTGTTGAGGATGAGGTCACAGCAAAGTTCAAGGGCGGCATTGGAGGTTTTCTTAGTGAACAAGATAGTGGCAGTGAAGGTAGTGTGGATGATGATGATGATGATGATGAGATATTGAATCAGAGTAGAAGTGCTTTGTTTGGTACACAAAAGGAATTGAACCAGAGCAGTCAACCAAGAGCTTCACCAGGGGGATCTGATTCTTATTTAAGTGAGACCAGGTATGTGATAAAGAATTTGTTATTGGGTCTTGTTTGTTTACCTTAAAGCTTAGCACTTTCTCTGTTATGTGTAATTTATTGTATCTACGGGTTATTCCTGCCCTTTTGCTTTGAAGAATGTCTAGGTAGTATTTTGTGCTTTCTATGACATGAATTTGGAAATTGGTGGGGGATGTTGTGCATTTTCCAGGGTGGGAACATATTAGGAGCCCAATGTCTTCTATTTGCGGAGGGGGATAGGAATTTAACTAATATAGAGAGAGAATTGAAAAAGGTGAGCCTTGTGCTTGTACATCAATGCTGTTAACTTGTATTAAAGTATTTCTATAACTCTGACATATACTTGGCCCTTTTTCTCCAAGTTTATTACATTATATTATTACATCTATATTCTATATGTCTGATTTTTGAGATATGATGCCACAGATTCGACCAATGTTCAATCTCCCCACTATCATTCAAAGGAGTCAAGGATGCTGGATATGAGAAAATGACTGTTGTGCAGGAGGCAACCCTTCCATTAATACTCAGAGGTTTGCCTTTTTTCTTGGCCATGGAGGATGGAGCGATCTTAAGAAAAACAGTCTTAGCTAGAATGTCATTTTTGATGGTTGTGTTTTGCCTGTTTGTGAGAGATGTCATTTAAGTCCAATATACCTTGGCACCCTCTTTTAATTTTCTTTTAGGATCCTTTCTGTGTGGAGGTTATAGTTTTGGGTGCTATCATTTAACTATTTGAAGAATCAGTATTCAGAATATTGGGCTGTACCTAATTGATAATATTAAGCTAGAAAGCAACTTATACCTGCTTTAATTAACATTATTCTCATATATCTTGAGTTTATTTATGATGGTGGTGCTTACTCCAATTAACTATTATTTCTAGGTAAGGATGTCCTTGCCAAGGCTAAAACAGGCACTGGGAAAACAGTAGCCTTTTTGGTAAGTCTCTTGATCTGTGTTTGCTTGAGTGAATTCGTTGTTAATGGCCTCTGTATCATTTGCATCTTTCTTCATAATTTTTTTTTAGGGATAATTAATATAAGGTACAGTTGATACTTAAGCTACCTTTGGAACTACCAAGCTGGTGTGAAAATTGTAACTCTGTGAAGATTTGACATACAAAGTTGGATCTGTTTTATAACACCTTAAGCTTTTAAGGAAGTAAGCATTCTAACATGGGTTCAGAGCTCAGTTTCTTAGTAAGTCACTGTTTTAGGTCTTGTTGCCCTTTGGAAATACCGCAATGTTTCATCTTAATGTGGACTCTGAAGTCCGCATATATGGATGTGCATGGGCAATCTGCTATGGCATGCTAATTGGGCCTCTCTACTTAATTCTTTGGGGTTTTGAGTTGGACATTTTACCATGATGAGTTCTTTTTTCTGTACTATTCTTCTCCCTATTCTATCTGAGCCTGTTTAATTGTTTTTGTTTTTCTGCGATGGGGGCTATTATAACCTTTTTTTTTTGTTGAGCTTGTCCACGAGAGGGAGTATAAAGAAAGTTCTGTTGATCATAAAATACCTTAAAAGAGTATAAAATATTAGTGGAGCATGTTTAACAGAAAAAAGGTTACTTGAGCCTCAACATAATAGCACAGGTCTTTGAGCTGGAAACTAACTGATTGTTTTACTGCACCCCAGTAAGTGATGAATATTGGTTTTGACTCTATATATTTTTAAAATGTTTTTATTCAGCTTCCATCAATTGAAGTTGTTGCAAAGTCACCTCCAAGTGATCGTGATCAAAAGCGACCACCAATGCTTGTGCTTGTCATATGCCCAACTCGAGAGCTTGCAAGTCAAGCTGCTGCAGAAGCTACTAAACTGCTTAAGTATCATCCTACCATTGGTGTTCAAGTTGTGATTGGAGGGACAAGACTTGCCTTAGAACAGAAACGCATGCAAGCAAACCCTTGCCAGGCAAATCCTTTTCTCATTGCCACCAAAGTTTTATTTTATGTAGACTTAAACCTTGTGCACCTCCATAAGACCAATAATCAAACAAATGAAAAGATTCTGAATTTTCCCTACATTACTAAACGGCCTGGAAAACTCTAAACTGTGTGAAGGAATTTTTGACATAAGAATGCTGGATATTGTGTTTCTTCTTATTGGAACTTATCTGTTTTAGCCATTCCAAATCGTAGAATATGATTTTTAAATTTTTTAAATTTTTGATAGAACATCGTAGAATTGATTTTCCTCATCAGTCATAAGTTTTTTTGACTAATTTCTCATGAAACATCAAGAAGAAAGGAAAAACAAATTTACACATTTGAGAGTGTAAAAGTGATCTAGAAAATGACTCTATGGAGATCACCATTTTAAAGCTGGAACCCACAGCATTTTGATATATCAATTCTATTTAAAGCTCCTGACCTTTTATTTATTTGGTTGAAACTGTACTTATGCAATGATAATGTGGGTTCATGCCCACCTTGGGCAAGTCATCTTCTTATAGCAAACTAGTTTTTCAGACTGAATCTTATTATAATTTGCATGACTATACAGATCCTTGTTGCTACACCTGGAAGGCTTAGAGACCATATTGAGAATACTGCTGGTTTTGCAACTAGGCTGATGGGTGTGAAGGTCCTTGTGCTTGATGAAGCTGATCATTTACTAGACATGGGATTTCGCAAAGACATTGAGAGGATAATTGCTGCAGTTCCTAAACAACGACAAACGCTTCTGTTTTCTGCCACCATTCCAGAAGAGGTATGTCTTTCTTTCTTTTCATTTTTCTTTCTTTTTTAGTGTGTGGTTATATGTTTCATGCTTTAGAAAAGATGGGAGTACCGGGCTTACAAAAA
This sequence comes from Styphnolobium japonicum, assembly GCA_023212625.1. Classification (NCBI taxonomy): domain Eukaryota; kingdom Viridiplantae; phylum Streptophyta; class Magnoliopsida; order Fabales; family Fabaceae; genus Styphnolobium; species Styphnolobium japonicum. The sequence continues at coordinate 1,150,708 of JALBWW010000007.1, read as the reverse complement.
TACCATTTTTGTTGCAAAGGTGCGTCAAATCTGTCATATTGCTTTGAGAAGGGATCATGAATTTGTCAATACAGTTCAAGAGGGTACCGAAGAGACACATTCACAGGTAATTGTTTATAATTTCATGCTAATAACTATATGGTACTTGCCAGCATATAATGCCTATTTTATTGTCTTCATTCATGGAGTTTGGATGATTTCAGGTCCGCCAGATGCATTTAGTTGCCCCATTAGACCAGCATTTCTCTATACTTTATGTTCTTCTCAAGGAGCACATTGCAGATGATGTTGACTATAAGGTGGGCTTTGTAATCTGCAACCAGCTGTGTTGACTGTTTTGTTTTGTCCTTTCACTTCAAGGCACATAACATGATTAACTAACAAGAAAATCATATGTTGGATTAGAATACTGCTGTTTAGATTCTAAAACTGTCTTGACAACAAAAGGTTTTACTTTTACTATCATCACACATGTTTGGAAGGATTTGTAATGTAGCTATTGGCTTATTAGGTTCTTGTTTTCTGCACAACTGCTATGGTCACAAGACTTGTCGCTGACCTTCTTGGTGAGTTGAACTTGAATGTGAGAGAAATCCATTCAAGAAAGCCTCAGAGTTATAGAACCAGGGTCTCTGAGGAATTTCGGAAGTCGAAGGGTCTAATCCTGGTTACTTCCGATGTATCTGCACGTGGAGTTGATTATCCAGATGTCACTCTTGTTGTACAGGTAATAAATGCAGAACTCATTCCCTGCATCATGGTACTTTTTGCAAGGCATCTTCCGAATTATATATATTGAAAAAGTCAATGCTGTGAGGATTATTGCTATCAGCCCTTGTGAACCTTGCTAGTGGACATCCCAGAATGTTTCAATGGATTTATTTGACCAAATGTTGAGTAATTCTTTTATGTTTTTGTTTCCTCCATTTGTCAAATGGGCAGGTTGGTTTACCAGCTGATAGAGAACAGTATATACATCGACTGGGCAGAACAGGGAGGAGAGGTAAACAAGGGCAGGGCATATTGCTACTGGCTCCTTGGGAAGAGTTCTTTTTATCTACCACAAAGGATTTGCCAATTGCAAAAGCTCCCGCACCTTCAGTGGATCCCGACACTAAGAAAAAGGTATTGCTTGTACATACCATTGAAAAATTTTATACTTTCTAATGCTTTGGCAAGTTTATTGTAGTAAATCAATTTGTAGCTATACCAACATTTTGCTGTTAACAGGTGGAAAGGGCTCTATCCCATGTGGAGATGAAGAATAAAGAGGCAGCATATCAGGCCTGGCTTGGTTACTACAATTCCAACAAGAAAGTGGGGCGAGACAAGTATAGGCTAGTGGAGCTTGCAAATGAGTTCAGTCGAAGCATGGGGCTTGATAACCCTCCGGCTATTCCTAAGCTAGTTCTTGGCAAGATGGGCCTTAGAAATATCCCTGGTTTACGTTCCAAATAGGTTATTTGTTCAATGCATTTTCTGATATAAGTCATTAGAATGTTCTTGGGTTAAGATGCTTCCTTATGATCGTAAGACTTGACACATCTAAATTTCGATTAAATATATATCGTCAATTTTGTTTTATCGTGTGCTGTACCAAAATCGTATTACATGGTAATTATATTTCCAGTTAAATTATCACTCGACAAGAACACTGCAGATAAAGTTGCCACGGTTGTCAATCAATGTGAATTGAAATTCACCATTCTCCCCTACCTTAATGACCTCTTCAGTAGCAAGGCAACCGAGTGCTACTGCTGGTTGAATTTTGTGATTCGAAAATATTGCAACCTACTTCGTCCAGCTTGGATAATTATTTATAGAATATACCATACCTTGTATGGCAGATTGTCATATATATGATGCCAGTGGATTCTATGGATAGATAAAAGAAAGTAACTAAATTAGAATTTTTATAAAATAAAATAAAATAAAATAGATATGATATGAAAGTAGAGTTGTTATGGTACCTTAATAAGTTTGATACTCAAAATAAGTTGTCAATCATTTATTAACTGTTAGTTTTATAATAAATGTTAAAAAAATTATTAAATATAATTAATAACTAATGAATGTTAAACAATTCATCCAGAGTACCAGTACTCAAAATAAATTGTCAATTATTTATTAACTGTTAATTTTATTATAAATGTTAAAAAATTTATTAAATATAATTAACAACTAATAAATGTTAAACAACTCATCCTGAGTACCAGTATTCTAAAAAAAAAGATAAATACCAAAATAATCTCCAAAGGTGGTTGGAAATTGGGAGAAGATTGATGCAAATGACATCTAGTATTTTCTGATAATTTTATTGCTAAACTGTAACATTCGAAAGTTCAACATAGATCCGCTGCTTATTCTAAAACAAGAACCCTACTACATTGTGTAAAAGAGGTGACAAATCTATAACATGGTAAAATTTCTAAATTCTATACCTAAGCCAGTTTTCTACTTTGATTGGGTTACAATTGTGTGTAAACCACCTTCACAAAAATATAATCACCGAGTCTTCCACCCTCTTTTTCCTTTGGTAGACTGGGAGAAGTCCTGCATCCACTTCGCCACCAGTGTCTTCATCCTTGAAGGTGGTCTTGGATGGACACATGTAAACAAAGTGGGTTAATCACCTGTAAGTGTACATGCAAGAGCCTGGGCACAAACGAATCAATCAATGATACCTAGACTCTTTCCTTTTAAGAGTGGGATGAGAACAAGAATGCCTTGAAATGGGCAGGTTTCACGTTATAGTTTCCCCCACATACATTCCCTGCCTGGTCCTGATATGCAAGAGGAGGAAAATCCTCCTCTTTCAATTGATAATTCCTCCTGGCAACTAATCTGGCTAAGGAATCAAAGCCCCCTGTTAAAAATCATAAAATTAAGACATCAAAAGCAGTCCAGGTGAAGTATAATCATCATCATCATAACATAAATAAAATTTAAAATAAACAAGATGCTTCATCACGAGGGGAATGAGCTAAATATGGAAAACAACTTTTGGGTAGGATACATCCTCAAATCAAGGAAGTAAAAATGATAGGGATCTGAAAGATTGGGAGGAATTACATGCAGCGACATTTTATAAAGATCAGAAACTGGGATATCATCCAAAACATAATATAACTACCTCAATGTTGCATGCTGCTAGATACATTTATTCTCCCAACCAAAAGTGATAGCTTAGAGACATAAAGGGACAACTACCTTGGGTTGTGGGGTGAAGAGGGTTGATCTGGTGAGGATCGTTGCCCAGAGCCACCATGAAACCTTTGCTCTTCTGATGCTCCACCAGATCGATTTCCCTCATTCGGCTGTGATAGTTCATTGACACCTGAGAAACCCATGGGACCCAAAGAGCCAAACTCAAGCTGTTCTGCTGGTGAACTGTAGCCATCATTATGATCATAAGGATACAACATTACAACAGATGGAATTGTTGGTCCATTTGATGAGACCCCACTGGGGTTCATGCCTGGTAGAGGGTACATTCCGTAAGCTACATTGGCAGGACTGTTCTGTGAGTAATTTGTGCGGGCTGGACCATTCTGGTGAGAAATGAAGGAGTCGTGTCTATGTGAACCCCACGGTCTCTCACCGCGGCTCTCACTAGTTGGCAACCGCTCTGGCTTTGAGCTGGGCTTCTCAGTTTGGCTGCGATTATGGCCACGCCCAGTTGCTCGCAACTTTGAGTTCATATTCCAATTCCCTTCTCTATCACCATGGTGGTCACTTCTATCATAGTTGTAATTTCCCCTTCGGGTATTTGTAGAATGTCGATCTCGAACAGAAACCTTCTGAAATAAAATCAAAAAGGTAAAATACTATAAAATAAAAAAGCAGTACCAAAAGCAGACTGACCATAGATTTTGAAATAGAACCAATACTTTCTGTTTTTTTTTTTTTCAGGTTACAAAGAAGGTCCAAGTCCTAGTGTGAAAGTGTGAAACCATTACTTTATTTTAATACACACGTGTGTATTGCAGGAAGAAAAAAAAACAGCAGAAGAAAGTACCAAGTTTCATAGAAATTTATCATACCGGATTTGGCAAGTAGGTTCCAGTCCCACTTCGATACCGTGGCATCTCATCTACAAAACGTTGGTAAACATTGGCAGGTCTATTAGAAACTGACTGTAGAGGAGCAACAGGAACTAGAGGTGGCCCATAGTTCATAAGCTGAGTGAAAAGATTCATGTTAGCTGAAAGAGGTCTTCCAGGACCATCCCAAGGAAAATGACCCTGCAAATAAACAGGAGGCACCATAACAGGTGAAGGATAGATCATTGAAGGAGGATGACGTGAGTTTTGACAAAACCGCCCATACTGCAAATTTTGCCAATGGCTAACAAAGTCACTATTAAGAATGTCAGACTTGTGCTCTGATGACTCAACAGCAGCCCTTCTCATTGAATTGGATAGGCTTGACACCTCAGACTGGTCATATCGGTCAGATGAATCACAATTCTGACCAGAATCACTGTTATCTGCCCCTTCTTCCACATTGAAATTGCTTATTGATGTGTCAGGGGACTCGGTTGGAAAATTATATAAAGGAAGCATTGTAACAAAGGGTACTGGTGGCCCAGTAGGATAGAATGCAAAAGGAACAACCCCAGAATTATCAATTGCTCTTTGGCGAGAACCAGGACCTAAAAGCGCAGGAGCTATAGGTAACGGAGAATTTGATCCACTTGTCTGAGCTGCTTCAAAACCAGATACTTGATGCCTTGGAATGTGCAGGGAAGTAAGAGCCAGGGGCCCAATGCTTCTTTCTGACATATCAGATGCCATAGTTGACAAAGAAGTCCACTCTCTGTTTTCCTCATCCACGTGATTAGATGAAATTTCAGAGACATTCTTATCCTTCCCATAAACAGCAGATGACACTGAGGGTGTATTTTTCCTACCCCTTTTTTCCCTTGTTGATTTTGAGGATTTTGCTGATGATCCTTCCCAAGAGCTTTCAGAAGAGGTCTTACTCCTGAAGGAACTTGAAGATGGCGCACTGGGCAACTGAGAATTTTCTACTCTATCATCAAAATAAACCTCATTTCTTCTGCCTTCTTGATAATGAAAAGTATCAATATGCTCTTCCCTTGTTGATCCTCTGTTTTCTTTAGTAAACTTCTGCTGAATTCTGGGAGAACTACTAGAGCTGCCTACCCGAGACGAGGGAACAAAGTTATAACCACCTGAAGTTGACTGTTGTTTATCATCATGAAGCATTTCAAATTTTCCATTATCAACTTCAACACCACTAGCAGAAACCCTTTCCTGCACATGCCAGAAATCACTATCAGCATCCGCCGGGTTCATTTCAACAGAACTGAAATTCTCATTACCGGTTTCAATTAAATCTTCAGGATTTGAGGTCAATCCTATGCCTGGGAAATATGGAGTCAATGGTGAAGGGACTAAACCATGAGGAAATTGCATATTTGTACCCCAAGGAGCCTCGATGAAGGGAATGTTACCCATATTTCTCTGAGCATATCCCATTGATGCAAGAATGGAAGGTGGAAATGGAAGTGGTAGGTGACCTGGAGCTAAATTTACCGGAACATGTGCCTGACCACTGAAACCTTGAGCTGTGGGAGATGTCATCATGTTCAAAAGATCTTGCTCCTCCTGATGCATCATCTGTGTTCCACCTGCTCCTGCAACAGAGGCAAACTCTTCACCCATGACACCCGAGCCTGATTCATCATGATAACTATTTGAGCCACTGTTTGAATCAGCAGCACTATGAAGAACTTGACGAGATGAGATGTGCCTAGCAGATGAATCATCAATCCTAACACCATAACTTGCAACCATGTCAGATTCAAGATTCTCCCTACGACTATTCTCAACCTTCACAAAGGAATTCTGGCCTTTACCACTTTCTGGTGCTGTTGTACGCCTTCCTTGTGAAGAAACTTCACCATATGAGTCTGTCAGCTCAGGGCTAGAACGTGTTCTGGCAAACAGAAACCTTCCCTGAGTATCAGTCACTGGGTTATCGGATTTAACATTTCTCTGACCTTTATCAACATGACCACCTTGATTAGAATTGGTTTCCCTTCTGACATGATCAAAGGCCCTTGAATTATTTTGGTTTCCATTACTCTTTTGACTTTGAGTACGTGACACTGTAGAAACATCACTACTCTTAGATGAGATTTCAGAGGATAAATTACTATGCTGAGATAGACCACTTCGAGAAACATGTGCCCCATCAACTTGAAATCCACGATTAGAGGTATTATCAATTTTTTGACTATTACTCCGGAGATTCTCAGACCCCTGTAAAAGGTCATTACTAGATAACCTCAAACGCCATAAGTCATTGCTTGGAGCATCAGGTCGTTGCCCACTTCCATGTCTGTCCCAAGTGTTCAAAAAGAACTGATTGACTTCAATAAACAACTCCTCCTCTGGGCAATCAAGTAATCTAGCCAGCTTTTTAGCCCCAAATGCAAAAGCACTGCGTATCCTAAAGAAATTACCTGGTTCATGTGTATCATATATGCAAATATTAGCCATAACCAAACCCAACAGATAGAATAAAAATAGTTCAGGAAACTAATAACCCACTAAAATCAATACAAGTTTGACTCCAGCCAAACAATGCCAAATAAGCATGCATAAAATTTCCCATAATTACATCATTTATTCTGATTAGATAAACATATTGAAGGTTCATTTTGTTCTATTTTAAAATCCAAAATGGGTACCCAAATCACTGGAAACTATCAACATATACAGCAATCTTCTTTAACAAGTCCAGATTTCACTACTACTTATGAAAGAAAAGAACCCATGAGCATGAACCAAAACATACTCATGTAGGGAAACATTGTTGGCCATCATGAAAATGATGAAACATGTTTGAAAATCTGCTCATGAGTTTAATTCATTCTTCATTACATATCTATTGCATAAATTTCTGTAGAAAAGGAAAGAAAAAGAAAGAAAAAAGTGGGAGAAAGACTATGCTACAACAGAAAAAGCCATGCAAGTGTATCCAAAGATGGTAACCATAGCTCCTATATATCTTTTATTAATTCTTCCAACTTTACAAAGTTCATGACGAACATTGCTACAATTGTCACGTCGAAACTAGCAACAGGGACAGATCCACACAAAACCAACTCAGTCCTAATGATAATATGGGAAATAGTAATAAAAATGCATAAAATGAACCAAATCCAAATTTTGAGGCCAACACACCTTTGCTGACACTACGCCCAAGGTTATTGTTGACACGCAATGGATCAATAACATTGAAATGCTTGGAAACAAAGGGTTGCCCCTGATTTTCTTGGCCACCAGGGAAGACAGCATAAACTGAGCTACAGGCATCAAGAAATAACTTGCTGAGCAGTAAATCTCCACCATCTTTTCGAGGAGGTTCAGCTGAGGAAAATGTTGAAGGAGGGAAGGAGGAAAACAATCAATAAGCAAGATGGAGCTAAATCATTATTGGCAAAGGAATCTTCAATCAGATTGTCACTACCTGTCACCTCTGGGAGCATACTAATGGGTACTGGACCCCATAGGCTTACGCAGAAATTATCCCAGTCGAACTTACTAAAGAACTCCAGAAAACGATACAATACCTACATAAGCAAAGACAATACTTTGTCAAATCAATCACCAAAAACACTACAATAAAACAACACCATGTAATTACTGCTACCTCAAGTGGTCCAGCAAAGGAATTGTTGAAAACATGAAATATGTAAAGAACCAAGGTTTCTAATGCATAAGTTGAGATAAGTCCATGGTGGGCACCGAGTATACGGCTCTCATAGTAACACCAAGCTTTTATCAATATAACGCTACGCTTGAATAAATGATTTTGGCTAATCAGATTATCAACCTACAGCAGCAAAATTCAAATTCTCGTCAATCCAAGACAAAATAGTATCAAGGTCACAATTACAAAGAGAAAGATACAGTCTGAGGCTTCTAGGATGCACCAAATTACCTCCTCCAGAAAACAAAGGGTACATAACCCTCCAAGCTGGTTAAATGAAATGTCTACTACAATATTCTCAACAAGACACTTTATAATCTTCACCTGCAAATATGAAGGAAAACAATGTAATACTAATTATATAATCCTAATAGGAGGCCAAAAGCCACAAAAAAAAAAAAAACTAACTGTCTCAGACAATTAACAAGAATTATAAATGTAGAAACAAATAGCTAGTACCTCAACATTTTGAATTTTTTAAGTACTTAAAAATACATGATAACCATACTTTCACCAAAAACACTGATGTATAAAAATATGGATTAAGCAATTAGTACAAAGTATGGGTTTCTCAAGCTAGCAATTGTTTACCTAGTATTTGTTTCTTCACCAGAGCGAAACACCCTAAAAGTTCTGTTACATGGTTAACAATGTATCACATTATCACTTACATATGCATAATCAGGCCTAATGTCCTACGGCCTTAAGCTGCCGCAACAATTTCATGAAACTACTTAAAAGAAAGTCATATGACTTGGCAATGGTCAACATTCACTCCCTTCACTCTCATAATAAAGCAGAGCTCTTTCATTAGAGCAATATACATTCAAACTTGTATTTATACTTATCACAATATCGATTCATATGCATAATCTATCACTTTCATATACATAATCAGGCCTAATGCCCTATGACCTTGAGCTTCTGCAACAATCTCACACAACCACTTAAAAAAAGTCCCCTAAATCTCATAATAAACCTGTGCTCTAGTGATATGTATGCAATAGGAGGCTATTAGTAGTGCATATGATAAATGTGCATGTGCTCTTATGGATTATAAGTTGCATAATCCACAAGAACACACACATTTATCATATGCACTCTAATCCCCACCTATCACATAGGTCAATTCATGAGGAGAAAGCAAGCAGAGGAAGAAATACAAGAAGATGATAGAATGTGTTTTCATTCACCTTTTGAGTCTGAGATAATGAATGATGCACCATTGAAAATTATTTGAAGTTCCATAATCTTGTATGTAACTCTATCACTCGATATTGACTACTCCAAAATTATTTCTCTTGGTAGTTTATGTTTAATGTTAAAGTAGTTTCCTCAGAAAGTGATCTTTGCATTAATCTATGAACCAAGTAGATCAATAGAACAAAGACGCACATGCGCAGGCATGCATAAACCAACATAAAGAGTGAAGGAAGCAAAACAAGAAATTCATCATGCTCTCTTCATGGCTTTTAAACCAAAGATCTACCCACCAAGTTTCTTTCCTTAAATGTGGGAAAGTTCACACATTGTAGGGTTTCATCATCATCATGCAATATGTTGATGCAGAGCAGCACATGACTTCAAAATATACTTAAGAAGATTCCAAACTTAAGCATGATGCTAATATCTCAACCAAATTGAGAAAGCAACTAACATTAACAAATTCGGTCATTATCAAGACTGCAAGCACAGAGTTCAACAATTTTAAAGACGCTGTGGTATTAGAGAACCTACTTCAGCCTGGATGTACTGAACCTCTTTGACATGAAACTCTGCATTCTTATTCTTCTCCTCATTCTCCAGCATGTCACGAACCTGATGTGCCCATGTATCCTTCAGATTTTGATTCTTACTGAATGCTGTTAAGTCAATATCTCCATCCGGCAAATAAGTTTTGAGGGGTACTGACCCAAAGGTGAACACCTGTAATCATAAACAATCATTTACAGACAATAATAATGTGGAAGTACAAGTTAACACCATTAATCTTGCTGATGCTCAGAATGAAACAAACAAAGCCATGATGCCCATCAACCTCAGCATTAATAAGGCATGATTCAAAAATATTCACTACTTGGGAGAACAATTTTCACTACCAAAACCACGATTTAATATTCCCACTACAAAAAACCTCATATGTGTACTTTTGAACCACAAATTAGCATTTCTGACTTAGTGGCGCTCCGTTAAAGGCTTAATAACAGCATAATAGTGTTAATGAGTGCTTACATTATTCAATAATAATGTCATGATTGGTCCTAACAATGTTCAATAATTAAAATATCATAGGATAATTGTTGCTTGAATAATTCACAAGATTATAATCAAAAGTTCTTAAGCAAGCAATAAATCCACAATCTGAGAAAAGATATAGAATATGTTTGTTTAGGCACATAAGACCCACCTGGCAAGGGAAGCACTTCATGATCAGCCGCTGGACATAGTCTGCAACTGCATTTCGGCGGTCTTCGGAAGGTGGATTAGGCTGAATGCAGGCAATTAGCTCTGCAATCCTTTCTTCAGCCTTTATCCATCGCTCCGAGTCAAGAACTTGTATTACGGAGGCAGCTTCATTGGGCAACAGGCCATTTGGCAATAGCCCACTTGGTGGCTTTGCCCACCCCTCATGTTCGCCCATGCAACCCTAACCCTTTCCCTTTGAACTCTCCTTAGTAAACCTACCAACCCAACCCAAGCCAACAACACACCACTACACCTTCTTCCAGATAACTAATGAAACTAATAAAAGCAACACATGAAAAGCTTGAATGTAAAAAAAGGGCAAGGAGTGTAAAATCCCACTTAACCAATTCTGGGTATTTCCCAAAAAAAAGGCAAGCACATAGAACCCCACAATTACAGAGTGCCCACCTACTATCAAACGAATCCCAAAAGTATATAAGAAAAAAAGAATTTGCTGTTCCGCCAAATAACACAGGAGGGTATATCTAGGAACTCAAATACGAGAGAAAAACCCAATGAATCCAAAAAGGGGGAACCTGAGAAACAATAGGGGGAAAAAAGTTGCGTCCTTTAACAAGGCAACAGTTTAAATGATTAAAACCCTAAAGGAAAATGGTGAATCCGAACATAGCAGAAGTGTCGGCGAATCAAGAGCGATAGCTGAATCGTAGTGGGCAAATACGGAAATGCGTAAAGGAGCTGGTGGGCATCAAATCGAAGGGGTAACAAGAGTTGGGCGGCGATCAAGAAGGGGTCTTGGTAGAAGGAACCGTGGTTGGTTGGGGAATGAAATTGAATGAACGAATATTGGGATTGAAGGAAGGAAGCTACAGATAATAGCAAAGAAAACAAAGCCAGAGAGAGAGTGAGAGATGGGGTTCGGCGTTGAGACTTGAGAGTGTTGTCAAGAGGTTTTTGTTTTTGAAATGAAAAAATTATTGGCAAACTCTGCCTCAGGGTGATTTTTGAGAAAGAGATGCAGGGAAACAGACAAAGAAAGAGAGAGAGGAAAAAAAGGAGGCAATTTGGCAAATTACAAAGAGATAAATTATTGAAATGCTACTCATTTAAAGTATATTATTAGTATATTGTCTTTTTTGTCATGTTGGTATATATATATATTTTTAATATTTCACGTGTATCATGCCAAAGCGGTAGGCGTGATACACGTCATCACGCTAACATGAGTGGCGTGATACACGTTATCACGCCATCTGTGTTGGCGTGATATACACAAAATCAGGAAAAAAAATAATAAATTAATACAACAAAACCTATATAACCAAAGTTAAAACTTTAAAAAGTCATAACTTTGAAAAGTCATAACTTTTGACTCGTTTGTCTGATTTAGACGCATTTTATATCGATTCCATATAACTTTTCGAGGCCAAGTGCAACGCAAACTGCCGATCCACCGAAATTCCAAAAAACCCTTTATTTTGTAAGTTATGAAGCTTTTTATGAAAATTATATGAGTATTTCATGAAATCAAGGTTAAACTCATTTTTTCCTTACAATAAAAATTTAATTTTTTCCTTTTCATTTTTATGATCGTTTTTGTCATGTTGGCATATATATATATTTTTAATATTCCACGTGTATCACGTCAAAGCGGTAGGCGTGATACACGTCATCACGCCACCCATGTTGGCGTGATATACACAAAATCGGGAAAAAAATAATAAATCAATACAACAAAATCTATATAACCAAAGTTAAAACTTTAAAAAGTCATAACTTTGAAAAGTCATAACTTTTGATTCGTTTGTCTGATTTAGACGCATTTTATATCGATTCCATATAACTTTTGGTTGTGCAACGTATCACGCTTGAATTCAGGAAAACCTTTTATTTTGTAAGTTATAAAGCTTTTTATGAAAATTATATGAGTATTTCATGAAATCAAGGTTAAACTCATTTTTTCCTAAAAATAAAAATTTAATTTTTTCCTTTTCATTTTTATGAACCTTTCCTTTTCATTTTTATTATAAGGAAAAAATGAGTTTAACATTGATTTCATGAAATACTCATATAATTTTCATAAAAAGCTTCATAACTTACAAAATAAAGGGTTTTTTGAAATTCTGGTAGACCGGCAGTTTGCGTTGCACTCGGCCTCGAAAAGTTATATAGAATCAATATAAAATGCATCTAAATCGGAAAAACGAGTCAAAATTTATGGCTTTTTAAAGTTATGGCTTTTCAAAGTTTTGACTTTGGTTATATAGGTTTTGTTGTATTAATCTATTATTTTTTTCCCGATTTTATATATATCACGCCACCCGTGTTGGCGTGATACATGTCATCACGCCACCCGTGTTGATGTGATGACGTGTATCACGCCAACACGGGTGGCGTGATGATGTGTATCACGCCTACCGCTTTGGCGTAATACACGTGGAATATTAAAAAAAAATATATGCCAAGATGGCAAAAATGACAGTATGCTGACAATATGTTTCAAATAAATGACATTTTGATAATTTGTCTCCTAATCTGCTTTATTTTGGCCAAAAAGCCAAAAAAGGAACAAGGAACAAAAATAAATAAATACATTGAATAATTTTCCCTGTTTTTTTGTGAATGGGCCTTGTAGTTACATGTATAATGTATTGTACTGTGAGATGAGAAGGCCCGTTAGAATAGCCCACTTTCTCTGAAATATTTTATGATATCAGTATGGGGCTTCGGCAGAGTTTGGGCAAGATTTGATTATCAGCGTGACATATGTAAGGATTACAAGGAAACTGGTTACTGTGGGTATGTATGGCGATGGATGTAAGTTTATGCATGATGGAGGGAATTACAAGTCTAGGTGGTAGTCGGAGAAGGAATGGGATGAAGCTGAGAAAGCAAGTAGGATGAGATTGGCTGTGGGCCAGGATACAGATGAGGAGGGTGCTAATTACCATTTGCATGTTTCATTTGTAGAAAGCCTTCTGTGGATCCTGTTGTAACCAAGTGCAGGCAATACTTCTGCTAGCACTGTGCATTGAAGGTATAGCCTTAAAATTGTTGCAAACAAGTTCAGTTGGTGACATCTAAACATGGAAAACTGATATGGTATACAATTTAGTTTGGATGTTTCTTTTGTGGCTATGGATTAGAGTTTGAAGTTATTTAGTGTTTTAGGTAAATGATTCAATCTTTAAAATTAAGATTTTATGTTACTTATTATAGATCAAATATTTTTGTCGATTATTTTGCTACATTAGGTTGCAATTGCTATAAAATCTTTGATTATTAATTACTCTGGTTGATTAAATGATGCAGCTTTCAGAGAATTCTAGATTTATTAGTAATGCAATTAGTGAATGAGGATGTGTGACCTACGTTAAGACTTGTCTAATGTTTTGTTTTTTTCCAATTTACTTCTATCTAAATTTTTGTTCTTTTTATTTACCAAAAAAAGTGTTTTGTGTGCAACCAGTCAACTCTTGGCATTTTTAATGCGGCTATGGGATAGGCAAGAAGATGGCTGCTCAGGGTAAATAATGGTCACTGAAAACAATCCATGGACCTTTGCTTAGTGGAAGTTATCTTTTTTTCATTTTAATTGTGTCACAGAGAAACCCTATATAATAAGAAAAAACATATAGAGGTTTGCATTTTATATATTGCACCTTAATAATACATGATGTATTGTAGTTCTTCTTGCAGTGTAATTCAATTTGATAATGAATTAATTTTGAATAGACTGACCTTTACTATCACAGCTCTCATTGTACAACTTTATCATTCTATATTTGCCAAAACTTTAATCAGATAATGTCGTGTTGGCAGCAGAGTAGTTGACATGACCTGGTGAAAAGATTAGAACAACATTGAATATTGAATATATTCTACAAATAACGCCTTCTTTTAATGGTAAGACTTTGTTAATCTACGTAGGAATGACAAGAAAGCACTCCATTGCTTCATAGAATTTACATTAAAACAGAGAAGCTCATGAAGTCATTCATAGTTATTGGTGTTTATTTTTCGGCCTTTAGTTAGCCTATTTGCGCTGTCCCTATGCAATTTAGAATGGGAGCATTGCATCATGAGAAATCACTGCCTTGTTGGAAACTTATATATATATATAACAGATGATTGGGGAAGTAATATTTCCTCTTCATGATAACTTCAAACAGATGATGTTGTCTTCATAGAAAGGTTATCTTATCCTGATGTGAATGTATTTGCTGTACAGAATACATTACACCTGAGCTATCTAATGGTTGGGATGGTTTCCATGCTATCCATTGTTTTCTGGCTTGCAAGTGGCATACAAAAGGAAAAATGAGTAGAAATTTCTGAATGTATTTTCTGTTGGAATTATGTACATTTTATTCACAATGTTAGTCAAAGGTCGAGTGATGGATACCGAGACAAGTTAGATGTTTAGAAATATGCATGAAATGATGTACTACGCTAGTGAAGCCCATGATTTAATTTGATCGAGATCTATAGGAACCTAGCAATAAAGGCTTTAGACCTGTGATAATATCTCCTTTGTCATCAAGCTAAACAACGACAAATGCTTCTGTTTCCTGCCACCATTCCAGAAGAGGTATATTTTTCTTTTTTTCTTTTCTTTTTGAGTTTAATTTTAATCCACTGTCAGAGTAAAAAAAATTACACTATCATTCAATCATGTATTGTCAAATCATTAAAAGAGTTTGACTATCACAACAGCTATTTAGAAAGTCTAATTCTTTTAATGATGTATCAGCACAAATAAAATGACAGTATAAAGAAACTTTACACTGACAGTCAATTAAAATTAAATTAAATCCTTTCTTTTTTAGTGTGTGGTTATATGTTTCATGCTTTAGAAAAGATGGGAGTACCAGGCTTACAAAAATACAATTTTTGCTGCAAAGGTGCGTCAAATCTGTCATATTGCTTTGAGAAGGGATCATGAATTTGTCAATACAGTACAAGAGGGTACCGAGGAGACACATTCATAGGTAATTGTTTAAAATTTCATGCTAATAACTAATATGGTACTTGCCAGCATATAATGCCCATTTTCTTGTCTTTATTCATGGAGTTTGGATGATTTCAGGTCCGCCAGATGCATTTAGTTGCCCCATTAGACCAGCATTTCTCTATACTCTATGTTCTTCTCAAGGAGCACATTGCAGATGATGTTGGCTATAAGGGGCGCTTTGTAATCTGCAACCAGCTATGTTGACTGTTTTGTTTTGTCCTTTCACTTCAAGACACATAACATGATTAACAAACAAGAAAATCATATGTTGGATTAGAATATTGCTGTTTAGATTCTAAAACTCTGTCTTGACAACAAAAGGTTTTACTTTTACTATCACACATGTTTGGAAGGATATGTAATGTAGCTATTGGTTGTTGTTTTCACCAATTTCTTTACAAAATTTTGAAAACAGAAAACAAAATGAAAATACAATAATATTTTTGTAATTATAATAAAAACATATCTAAATAAAAATAGAAACAAAAAAACAAATCAAACGCCCTCTAAAAGTTTTTGTTTTCTGCACAACTGCTATGGTCACAAGACTAGTCGCTGACCTTCTTGGTGAGTTGAACTTGAATGTGAGAGAAATCCATTCAAGAAAGCCTCAGTTATCTGCACGTGGAATTGATTATCCAGATGTCACTCTTGTTGTACAGGTATTAATCCAGAACTCATTCCCCGCATCATTGTACTTTTTGCAAGGCATCTTTGGAATTATATATATTGAAAAAGTCAATGCTGTGACGATTATTGCTATCAGCCCTTGTGAACCTTGCTAGTGGACATCCCAGAATGTTTCAATGGATTTATTTGACCAAATGTTGAGTAATTCTTTTATGTTTTTGTTTCCTCTATTTGTCAAATGGGCAGGTTGGTTTACCAGCTGATAGAGAACAGTATATACATCGACTGGGCAGAACAGGGAGGAGAGGTAAAAGGGCAGGGCATATTGCTACTGGCTCCTTGGGAAGAGTTCTTTTTATCTACCACAAAGGATTTGCCAATTGCAAAAGCTCCAGTACCTTCAGTGGATCCCGACACTAAGAAAAAGGTTTTGCTTGGATATACCATGGAAACAATTTTATATTTTCTAATGCTTTGGCAAGTTTATTGTAGTAAATCAATTTGTTGCTATACCAACATTTTGCTGTTAACAGGTGGAAAGGGCTCTATCCCATGTGGAGATGAAGAATAAAGAGGCAGCATATCAGGCCTGGCTTGGTTACTACAATTCCAAAAAGAAAGTGGGGCGAGAAGTATAGGCTAGCGGAGCTTGCAAATGAGTTCAGTCGAAGCATGGTGCTTGATAACCCTCCGGCTATTCCTAAGCTAGTTCTTGGCAAGATGGGCCTCAGAAATGGCCTTGGTTTACGTTACAAATAGGTTATTTGTTCAATGCAATTTCTGATAAAAGTCATGTAAAAGATTAGAATGTTCTTGAATTAAGATGCTTCCTTATGATTGTAAGACTTGACACATCTTAATTTCAATTAAATATACATCGCCAATTTTGTTTATGGTCTGGTCTGCTGTACCATACTTGTATTACCCGGTAATTGTAGTTCCAGTGAAGTTATCACTCAACAAGAACGCTGCAGATAATTTGCTACGGTTGTCAATCAATGTGAATTGGAATTCACCATTCTCCCCCTCCTCCTTATTGACCTCCCTCAGTAGCAAGGCAACTCGGTGCTGGTTGAATTTTTTGATACGAAAATATTGCAACATACGTTGTCCAGCTTGTACATTTATCTATAGAATATAACATACCTTGTATGGCAGTTTGTCATAAATATGATGCCAGTGGATACTATAGATAGATAAAAGAAAATCATTGAATTAGAAGTTTTTATAAAATAAAATAGAAGCGAAATCGAAGTTCAAGTATCTAGAAAGGGGATGGAATTGGGAGAAGATAGATGCCTTATAATTTTATTCCTAAACTGTACCATTGTTCAAAAGTTCAACAAAGATCTGCTGCATATTCTAAAACAAGAACCCTACTACATTGTGTAAAAGAGAAGGTGACAAATCTATAACATGGTAAAATTTCTAAATTCTAAACCTAAGCCAGTTTTCTACTTTGAATGGGTTACAATTGTGTCTAAAACCAGCACAAAAATATAATCACCGAGTCTTCCACCCTCTTTTCTTTTGGTAGACTGGAGGAGTCCTGCATCCTCTTTGCCACCACTGTCTTCCTTGAAGAAGGTCTTGGATGGACAAATGTAAACAAAGTAGGTTAATCACCTGTGAGTGTACATGCAAGAGCCCGGGCACAAACGAGGGACCATCACAAGAAAGACCGATCAATGATACCAAGAATCTTTCCTTTTTAAGAGTGGGGGTGAGAACAAGAATGCCTTGAAATGGGCAGGTTTCACGTTATAGTTTCCCCAATTTACATTCCCTGCCTGGTCCTGACATGCAAGAAGAGGAAAATGGAAAATCATCCTCTTTCAATTGATAATTCCTCCTGGCAACTAATCTGGCTAAAGAATCAAAGCCCCCTGTTAAAAATCATAAAATTCAGACATCAAAAAGCAGTCCAAGTTAAGTATCATCAATATTCATCATCATCATCATAACATAAAAAATTTAAAATAATTCATCACCAGGGGAATGAGCTAAATATGGAAAACATCTTTTGGGTAGAATACATCCTTAAATCAAGGGAGTAAAATGACCGGGTTCTGAAAGATTGAGGGGAATTACATGCAGCAAAATTTTATAACGATTAGACACTGGGACATCATCCAAAACATAATATGACTACCTCAATGTTGCATGCTGCTAGATACATTTATTCTCCAAACCAAAAGTGATTGCATAGAGACAGAAAAGGACAACTACCTTGGAACATGGGGTGAAGACGGTTGATCTGGTGAGGATTGTTGTCCAGACCCACCATGAAACCTTTGCTCTTCAAATGCTCCACCAGATCGACTTCCCTCATTTGTCTGTGATAGCTCATTGACACCTGAGAAACCCATTGGTCCTAAAGAGCCAAACTCAAGCTGTTCTGCTGGTGAACTGTAGCCAGCATTATGATCATAAGGATACAACATTACAACAGATGGAATTGTTGGTCCATTTGATGAGACCCCACTGGGGTTCATGCCTGGTAGAGGGTACATTCCGTAAGCTACATTGGCAGGACTGTTCTGTGAGTAATTTGAGCGGACTGGACCATTCTGGTGAGAAATGAAGGAGTCGTGTCTATGTGAACCCCACGGTCTCTCACCGCGGCTCTCACTAGTTGGCAACCGCTCTGGCTTTGAGCTGGGCTTCTCAGTTTGGCTGCGATTATGGCCACGCCCAGTTGCTCGCAACTTTGAGTTCATATTCCAATTCCCTTCTCTATCACCATGGTGGTCACTTCTATCATAGTTGTAATTTCCCCTTCGGGTATTTGTAGAATGTCGATCTCGAACAGAAACCTTCTGAAATAAAATCAAAATGGTAAAATACTATAAAATAAAAAAGCAATACCAAAAGCAGACTCACCATAGATTTTGAAATAGAACCAATACTTTGTTTTTCTGTTTTTTTTTTTTTTCAGGTTACAAAGAAGGTCCAAGTCCTAGTGTGAAAGTGTGAAACCATTCTTTTAATACACGTGTGTATTGCAGGAAGAAAAGAAACCTACCTTTTTTTTCCTGGTTACAAAGAAGGTCCAACACCTAGTGTGGAACCAATAATTTATTTTAATACACACAAGTGTTCATTGCAGGAAGAAAAAAAACCACAGAAGAAAGTAACAAGTTTCATAGAAATTTATCATACCGGATTAGGCAAGTAGGTTCCAGTCCCACTTCGATACCGTGGCATCTCATCTACAAAATGTTGGTACACATTGGCAGGCCTATTAGATACTGACTGTAGAGGAGCAACAGGAACTAGACGTGGCCCATAGTTCATAAGCTGAGTGAAAAGATTCATGTTAGCAGAAACAGGTCTCCCAGGACCATCCCAAGGAAAACGACCCTGCATATAAACTGGAGGCACCATAACAGGTGAAGGATAGATCATTGAAGAAGGATGACGTGAGTTTTGACAAAATCGCCCATATTGCAAATTTTGCCAATGGCTAACAAAGTCACTATTAAGAATGTCAGACTTGTGCTCTGATGACTCAACAGCAGCCCTTCTCATAGAATTGGATAGGCTTGACACCTCGGGCAGGTCGTATCCCTCAGATGAATCAAAATTCTGACCAGTATCACTGTTATCTGCCCCTTCTTCCACATTGAAATTGCTTATTGATGTGTCAGAAGACTCAGTTGGAAAATTATAGAAAGGAAGCATCGTAACAAAGGGTACTGGTGGCCCAGTAGGATAGAATGCAAAAGGAACAACCCCAGAATTATCAATCGCTCTTTGGCGAGAACCAGAACCTAAAAGCACAGGAGCAATGGGTAATGGTGAATCTGATCCACTTGTCTGAGCTGCTTCAAAACCAGATACTTGATGCCTTGGAACGTGCGTGGAAGTAACAACTGTGGGGCCAGTGCTTCTTTCAGATATATCAGATGCCATAGTTGACAAAGGAGTCCACTCTCTGTTTTCATCATCCACTTGATTAGAAGAAATTCCTGAGACATTCTTTCCCTTCCCGTAAACAGCAGATGACAATGAGGGAGTACTTTTCCTCCCCCTTTTGTCCCTTGTTGATTTTGAGGATTTTGCTGATGATCCTTCCCAAGAGCTTTCAGAAGATGTCTTACTCCTGAAGGAGGAACTTGAAGGTGGCGGACTGGGCAACTGAGAATTTGCTATTCTATCATCAAAATTAACCTCATTTCTTTTGCCATCTTGATAATGAAAAGTATCAATATGCTCTTCTCTTGTTGATCCTTGGTTTTCTTTAGTAAACTTCTGCTGAATTCTGGGAGAACTACTAGAGCTGCCTACCTGAGGTGAGGGTACAAAGTTATAACCACCTGAAGTTGACTGTTGTTTATCATCTGGAAGCATTTCAAAATTTCCATTATCAACTTCAACACCACTAGCAGAACCCCTTTCTTGCTCATGCCAGAAATCATTATCAGCATCTGCCGTGTTCATTTCAACAGAATTGAAATTCTCATTACCGGTTTCAATTAAATCTTCAGGATTTGAGGTCAATCCTACCCCGGAGAAATATGGAGTCAATGGTGAAGGGACTAAACCATGAGGAAATTGCATATTTGAACCCCAAGGAGCCTCAATGAAGGGAATGTTACCCACATTTCTCTGAGCATATCCCATTGATGCAAGAATGGAAGGTGGAAACGGAAGTGGTAGGTGACCTGGAGCTAAATTCACTGGAACATGAGCCTGACCACTGAACCCTTGAGCTGTGGGAGATGTCATCATGTTCAAAAGATCTTGCTCCTCCTGATGCATCACCTGTGCTCCACCTGCTCCTGCAACTGATGCAAACTCTTCACCCATGACACCCGAGCCTGATTCATCATGATAACTATTTGAGCAACTGTTTGAATCAGCAGCAATATGAAGAACTTGACGAGATGAGATGTGCCTAGCAGATGAATCATCAATTCTAACACCATAATTTGCAGCCATGCCAGATTCAAGATTCTTCCCATGACTATTCTCCAACTTTCCAAAGGAATTCTGGCCTTTACTACTTTCTGGGGCTCTCATATGCCTTCCCTGGGAAGAAACTTCACCATATGAGTCTGTCAGCTCAGGGCTAGAACGTGTTCTAGCAAATAGAAACCTTCCCTGAACATCACTAACTGGGTTATCGGGCTTAACATTTCTCTGACCTTTATCAACATGACCAACTTGATTAGAATTAGTTTCCCTTCTGACTTGATCGAAGTTCCTTGAATTATTTGGGTTTCCATTACTCTTTTGACTTTGAGAATGTGACACTGTAGAAACATCACTACTCTTAGTTGAGGTTTCAGAGGATAAATTACTACGCCGAGATAGACCACTTCGTGAAACATGTACCCCATCAACTTGAAATTCACGATTAGAGGTATTATCAATTTTTTGGCTATTGTTCTGGAGACTCTCAGACCCCTGTAAAAGGTCATTACTAGATAACCTCAAACGCCATAAGTCATTGCTTGGAGCATCAGGTCGTTGCCCACTTCCATGTCTGTCCCAAGTGTTCAAAAAGAACTGATTGACTTCAATAAACAACTCCTCCTCTGGGCAATCAAGTAATCTAGCCAGCTTTTTAGCCCCAAATGCAAAAGCACTGCGTATCCTAAAGAAATTACCTGGTTCATGTGCATCATAAATGCAAATATTAGCCATAACCAAAGCAGACAAATAGACTAAAAATATTTCAGGAAACTAATAACCCACTAAAATCAATACAAGTTTGACTCCAGCCAAACAATGCAAAATAAGCATGCATAAATTTTTCCATAATTTCATCATTTATTCTGATTAGATTAACATAGTGAAGGTTCATTTTGTTCAAATTTCAAATCCCAAATGGATACCGAAATTACTGGAAACTATCAACATATACAGCAATCTTCTATAACGTGTCAGATTTCATTTCCACTTATGAAAATATAGAACTCATAAGCATGCTCCAAAGACATACTCCTGTAGGGAAACATTGTTGGCCATCATGAAAATGATGAAACATGTTTGAAAATCTGCATGAGTTTCATTCATTCTTCATTACATATCTATTGTATAAATTTCTGTACAACAGGGAAGAAAAAGAAAGAAAGAAAAGGGAGAAAGACTATGCCACAACAGAAAAAGCCATGCAAGCTTATCCAAAAATGGTAACCATAGCTCCTATATATCTTTTATTAATTCTTCCAACTTTACAAAGTTCATGACGAACATTGCTACAATTGTCACATCGAAACTAACAACAGAGACAGATCCACACAAAACCAACTCAGTCCTAATGATAATATGGGAAATAGTAATAAAAATGCATAAAATGAACCAAATCCAAATTTTTAGTGGCCAACACACCTTTGCTGACACTACGCCCAAGGTTATTGTTGACACGCAATGGATCAATAACATTGAAATGCTTGGAAACAAAGGGTTGCCCCTGATTTTCTCGGCCACAAGGGAAGACAGCATAAACTGAGCTACAGGCATCAAGAAATAACTTGCTGAGCAGTAAATCTCCACCATCTTTTCGAGGAGGTTCAGCTGAGGAAAATGTTGACAGAGGGAAGAAGGAAAACAATCAATAAGCAAGATGGAGCTAAATCATTATTGGCAAAGGAATCGTCAATCAGATTGTCACTACCTGTCACCTCTGGGAGCAAACTAATGGGTACTGGACCCCATAGGCTTACGCAGAAATTATCCCAGTCGAACTTACTAAAGAACTCCAGAAAACGATACAATACCTACATGAGCAAAGACAACACTATGTCAAATCAATCACCAAAAACACTACAATAAAACAACACCATGTAATTACTGCTACCTCAAGTGGTCCAGCAAAGGAATTGTTGAAAACATGAAATATGTAAAGAACCAAGGTTTCTAATGCATAAGTTGAGATAAGTCCATGGTGGGCACCGAGTATACGGCTCTCATAGTAACACCAAGCTTTTATCAGTATAACACTACGCTTGAATAAATGATTTTGGCTAATCAGATTATCAACCTACAGCAGCAAAATTCAAATTCTTGTCAATCTAAGAAAAAATAGTATCAAGGTCACAATTACAAAGAGAAAGATACAGTCTGAGGCTTCTAGGATGCACCAAATTACCTCCTCCAGAAAACAAAGGGTACACAACCCTCCAAGCTGGTTAAATGAAATGTCTACTACAATATTCTCAACAAGACACTTTATAATCTTCACCTGCAAATATGAAGGAAAACAATGTAATACTAATTATATAATCCTAATAGGAGGCCAAAAGCCACACAAAAAAAAAAAAAACCTAACCGTCTCAGACAATTAACAAGAATTATAAATGTAGAAACAAATATCTAGTACCTCAACATTTTGAATTTTTTAAGTACTTAAAAAACATGATAACCATACTTTGACCAAAAACACTGATGTATAAAAATATGGATTCAGCAATTAGTAGTACAAAGTATGGGTTTCTCAAGCTAGCAATTGTTTAACTAGTATTTGTTTCTTCACCAGAGCGATACACCCTACAAGTTCTGTTACATGGTTATCAATGTATCACATTATCACGTACATATGCATAATCAGGCCTAATGTCCTATGACCTTAAGCTGCCGCAACAATTTCATGAAACTACTTAAAAGAAAGTCATATGACTTGGCAATGGTCAACATTCACTCCCTTCACTCTCATAATAAAGCAGAGCTCTTTCATTAGAGCAATATACATTCAAACTTGTATTTATACTTATCACAATATCGATTCATATGCATAATCTATCACTTTCATATACATAATCAGGCCTAATGCCCTATGACTTTGAGCTTCTGCAACAATCTCACACAACCACTTAAAAAAGTCCCCTAACTCATAATAAACCTGTGCTCTAGTGATATGTATGCAATAGGAGGGTATTAGTAGTGCATATGATAAATGTGCATGTGCTCTTATGGATTATAAGTTGCATAATCCACAAGAACACACACATTTATCATATGCACTCTAATCCCCACCTATCACATAGATCAATTCATAAGGAGAAAGCATGCAGAGGAAGAAATACAAGAAGATGATAGAATGTGTTTTCATTCACCCTTTGAGTCTGAGATAATGAATGATACAGCATTGCAAATTATTTGAAGTATGGTTAACCTTGTATGTAACTCTATCACTCTATATTGACTACTCCAAAATTATTTCTCTTGGTAGTTTATGTTTAATGTTAAAGTAGTTTCCTCAGAAAGTGATCTTTGCATTAATCTATGAACCAAGTAGATCAACAGAACAAAGAAGCACATGCGCAGGCATGCATAAACCAACATAAAGAGTGAAGGAAGCAAAACAAGAAATTCATCATGCTCTCTTCATGGCCTTTTAACCAAAGATCTACCCACCAAGTTTCTTTCCTTAAATGTGGGAAAGTTCACACATTGTAAGGTTTCATCATCATCATGGAATATGTTGATGCAGAGCAGCACAAGACTTCAAAATATACTTAAGAAGATTCCAAACTTAAGCATGATGCTAATATCTCAACCAAATTGAGAAAGCAACTAACATTAACAAATTCAGTCATTATCAAGACTGCAAGCACAGAGTTCAACAATTTTAAAGACGCTGTGATATTAGAGAACCTACTTCAGCCTGGATGTACTGAACCTCTTTGACATGAAACTCTGCATTCTCATTCTTCTCCTCATTCTCCAGCGTGTCACGAACCTGATGTGCCCATGTATCCTTCAGATTTTGATTCTTACTGAATGCTGTTAAGTCAATATCTCCATCCGGCAAATAAGTTTTGAGGGGTACAGACCCAAAGGTGAACACCTGTAATCATAAACAATCATTTACAGACAATAATAATGTGGAAGTACAAGTTAACACCATTAATCTTGGAGAAATGATACTTACACAAAAACTTTCCTCACAAAACCCTCACAAAAGTCCATACAAGCCATTGGATCAAGTTTAGGTCCCACTATAATTTTTTTTAACTTGATCCAATGGCTTGTATGGGCTTTTGTGAGGGTTTTGTGAGAAAAGTTTTTGTGTAAGTATCATTACTCTTAATCTTGCTGATGCTCAGAATGAAACAAACAAAGCCATAATGACCATCAACCTCAGCATTAATAAGGCATGATTCAAAAATATTCACTACTTGGGAGAACAATTTTCACTACCAAAACCACGATTTAATATTCCCATTACAAAAACATCATATGTGTACTTTTGAACCACAAATTAGCATTTCTGCCTCAGTGGCGCGCCGTTAAAGGCTTAATAACAGCATAATAGTGTTAATAGGTGCTTACATCATTCAATAATGATGTCACGATTGGTCCTAACAATGTTCAATAATTAAAATATCATAGGATAATTGTTGCAAAAGTTCTTAAGCAAGCAATAAATCCACAATCTGAGAAAAGATATAGAATATGTTTGATTATGCACATAAGACCCACCTGGCAAGGGAAGCACTTCATGATCAGCCGCTGGACATAGTCTGCAACTGCATTTCGGCGGTCTTCGGAGGGTGGATTAGGCTGAATGCAGGCAATTAGCTCTGCAATCCTTTCTTCAGCCTTTATCCATCGCTCCGAGTCAAGCACTTGTATTACGGAGGCAGCTTCATTGGGCAACAAGCCATTTGGCAATAGCCCACTTGGTGGCTCTGCCCACCCCTCATGTTCGCCCATGCAACCCTAACCCTTTCCCTTTGAACTATCCTTAGTAAACCTACCAACCCAAGCCAACAACACACCACCACACCTTCTTCCAGATAACCCCAAAACTAATGAAACTAACAAAAGCAACACATGAAAAGCTTCAGTATAAAAAACGGCAAGGAGTGTTAAATCCAACTTAACTAATTCTGGGTGTTTTCCAAAAATAAGACAAACACATGGAACCCCACAATTACAGAGTGCCCACCTACTATCAAACGAATCCCAAAAGTATGTATATATATATATAAAAAGACAACCCCCGATTTTGAGTATATCTAGGAACTCAAATACGAGAGCAAAGCCCAATGAATCGAAAAAGGGAGAACCTGAGATACAATAGGGGGGAAAAAGCTGCGTCCTTTATGATTAAAACCCTAATAGAAAAAGGTGAATCCGAACACAGGAGAAGTATCGACGAATTAAAAGCGATAGGAGAAGCGTAGTGGGCAAATACGGAAATGCGTAAAAGAGATTGTGGGCATCAAATCGATGGGGTGACAAGAGTTGGGCGGCGATCAAGAAGGGGTCTTGGTAGAAGGAAGCGTGGTTGGTTGGTTGGGGTATGAAATTGAATGAACGAATATTGGGATTGAAGGAAGGAAGCTACAAATAATAGCAAAGAAAACAAAGCCAGAGAGAGAGTGAGATATGGGGTTCGGCGTTGAGACTGAGAGTGTTGTTAAGGGGTTTTTGCTTTTGAAATGAAAAATTTATTGGCAAACTCTGCCTCAGGGTGATTTCCTATATAAAAAAAAAAAAAAAAATTGAATTGAATAGAATCTCGGAAGGAAGAGAGAGAAAGATGAGCAGGGAAACAGAGAGAAAGAGAAAAAGAACAGGGAACAAAAATAAATTTAATTTGCGGGCTTGCTGTTACTTGTATAATGTATTGTACTGTGAGATGAGAAGGCCCGTTTGAAAAGCCCAGCCCACTTCCTCTGAAATATTTTATGATATCAGTATGGGGCTTCTTCAGCTTATATAAGAGTTTGGGCAAGATTTGATTATCAGCCTGACATATGTAAGAACTACAAGGAGACTGGTTACCGTGGGTATGTATGGTGATGCATGTAAGATTTGATGAAGATGATGATGATATATTACCATTTGCATGTTTCATTTGTAGAAAGCCCTTTGTGGATCCTGTTGTAACCAAGTGCAGGCACTACCTCTGCGAGCACTGTGCATTGAAGGTATGTATAGCCTTAAAATTGTTGCAAAAAAGTTCAGTTGGTGACATCTAAACATGAAAAGCTGATATGGTAAACGATTTAGTTTGGATGTTTCTTTTGTGGTTATGGATTACAGTTTGAAGTTATTTAGTGTTTTAGGTAAATGATTCAATCTTTAAAATTAAGATTTTATGTTACTTCTTATAGATCGAATATTTTTGTTGATTATTTTGCCACATTAGGTTGCAGTTGCTATAAAATCTTAGATTATTAAGTTCTGGCTGATTAATTACTCTGGTTGATTAAATGATGCAGCTCTTAGAGAATTCTAGATTTATTAGTAATGCAATTAGTGACTGAGGATGTGTGACAGTGACTTACGTTAAGACTTGTCTAATGTTATTCTTTTTTTCCAATTTACTTCTGTCTAACTTTTTGTTCTTTTTATTTACTAGCATCATGCAAAGAATAAGAAGTGTTTTGTGTGCAACCAGTCAACTCTTGGCATTTTCAATGCATACGCAAGAAGATGGCTGCTAATGGTAAATAATGGTCATGCACTGAATACAATCCATGGATCTCTATGCTTAGTGGAAGTTATCTTTTTTAGTTGTGTCACAGAGAAACCCTATATAATAAGACAAAAACATAGAGGTTTGCGCAGTGTAATTAGGCATTGTTCATACCATTGTATTTCTTTGACTAACAGATCGGATGTCTACGACTGAGAGGAAACAACCGATTTGTATTTTATACAATGTTTTAAGAACCGGACCGGAGATCGAACCGGCGAGACCTCCGGGTCATGGTTCCATTGGTCGAACCGGTTGAACCGGTGGTCGAACCGAATGACGTAATAATTATAATTATAATTATATAAATAATTATTTATATACATATTCAATTAAAATAACCTTATTTTGAGAGGTAATAAGAATTTAAGAAAAAAATTAAGGTTTAATCTTTATTTAAAAAAATAACTATAATTATTTCTTTTAAAAATATTCATTACTATGAAAATAATTATTAATTTTTTTTTAAAATCAATTGTCCAACTTCATTAGTTCATCTTCTATCGCATAGATCTTAAAAAGCTACGTGAAATTGATATAAAATGCATTTAAATCGGACAAATAAGTAAAAAGTTATGACTTTTAGAAGATAGATGTGAAAAAAGATCCTAAAAAACTAATTTAAAAATCTGAAAAAGTAATAAAAAATTCAAAAAAAGTAAAAAAAAAAAAGATTGAACCGGCCGGTTTTCAAGAACCAGGTCCGGTTCATTCGGGTCGCCGGTTCAATCCGGCTTCTTCCTGCTCAATCCGGTTCTTCCCGGTTCAATGGCCAAAACGGTTTTTAGGATGGACCGGACCGGCCAGGCACGCGGGTCACGGTCGGACCGGTCGGACCGGCCGGTCCAGTCCGGTTTTTCAAACATTGATTTTATAGCACCTTAATAGTACATGCTATATGATTGTAGTTCTTCTTGCAGTGTAATTCAATTTGATATTGAATTAATCTTGAATAGACTGACATTTACTTTCACAGATCTCATTGTAGAACTTTAATCATTTTATGTTGGTCAAAACTTTAGTCAGGTAATGTCGTGTTGGCAGCATAGTAGTTGACATGAGCTGGTGAAAAGATTACGATGGTTAAGTGGTTAGTGATTAATTAGTTGTGTATAATTAGTTACATAATTAATTACATATCTCGTTTATATAAGTCTTTTTTGAAAATAGCTTCCTAATAAATTGATGAATTATTATTCACAAATCAGAAGATTTAAACAAATATAATTAAAATAATATGATATCATTTAACCCTAAAGCCATAGCATACACAAATCATACAATTATCAAATCAGTTTAGTTTCAAGGATTACCTGGATAAGACGATGATGAACAATTCATAGCCTTTCTGTAAACAAATTAAAGAGAAACGCAGTAATCCTTGTTCGTCAGTTGTTGGAGTGTGTGTGAGGAGAGAAATTACTCTTATCCTAGGGTGCTGAATTTTTGTGTATAGTCTCAATGGGGCAACCACACTGCAACCCTAGAAAGGAATAAGGGCATCTCCTTGTGCACTGAAATATGGGCCTACTTGCCCATCATAGCAAGCCCAAAATACAGCCTACCACATTAACCCACATAACATAAAATGCTCAATAATAACAAGCCCAACAACCATTAGTGATCACATGATTGGGCTAACAACAATAATAACAATATGCTCCAATATTTTTGACATCTAATTAATCTGAGTTTTAGTAAAATAACATTGATTTATGCAAGTCCAAATTAAAATAATCCAACAATCTCCCACTTGGACAGCATAAGTCATGTTGTTTGTTTTGATAAAGAAAATAGTACTCCAGATTAATTCGCAATATGTGGCCACAATAAGATGTCAAAATTGAGCGAGCACCATCAACTATTGGTCCAAAATGAAACTACAAGTAGCTTAGTAATATTGAAAATCATGCCCGATAGGGGCACTGACATCATATATACCAAACACTCATATTTCAGTGACTTGATAAATGTGGGATGTGGAATATGGAAGAGCATTGATGAATCAATTTGAGACACTTATTTTAGCTTTGTATTATGCATTATTAGATGTTTATTGTGCCCAATATTAGTACTTTAGATGAGTTTAATGTTGTTGGGCTTCATTGGGCTTTAATGCAAATATTGAATAATTTTCGGATTTTGATGCATTTTGACCTTTCTTCCTTGGTTAGGTCATAACTTGGGACTCGGTGATCCAATTGAGGTGATCTTGGTGTCTTTGGAAAGCTAAGACAATGGTCTACAAGTTTCATGAAGAACTCAAGAGCTAGATCGGAATGCTAAGGGTCCAAAATATCCCTGAAATGCAGAGTGGGTTTGCTGTCACGGAACCATCTGGGCAGTATGCACATATTGGACTATATAGTGGGTTATAGGCCTCCTCTTGGGCTGAAACTTGGTCACTTGAAAGATAAGACCCATATCTCCAACTTCAATGAAGACCATTTTGTCAATAGATGTCGTTTTAGGCATGCTTCTGAAGCTACAAATTGGTCTGAATTTAGAAACACGTTCTTCCAACCTAACTTGAGGTAGGTGAAGTGTTTTTAGCATTTCTAGAGTTCTAAATGTCCAAATGACATGATTCAAATTGGAGATTTTCGAGGAGACAACTGGCTACAACTTTGATGAAGACATCCAAGCCAAAATGCACCGTCTAGGTGATGAATTTGAAGCCAAAAGTCGGATAAGAGTTGTTGACTAAAAGCCACCAACCATACACCAACCCACCTACCATGCACCAACCCACCAACCATGCATCAAGCTTCCATTTTTGACAATTTTCAGATTCTTATAGCTTGTATTCAGATTATGTACATGTACAAATTGGCTTCTAGGATTAGTATAAATAGACCCAACCTCTTTGTATTAGAAGCATTCAATTTTAGAAGTAAGTTTCAAGAAAGTTTAAGTATTTGTGAGAGTTTTCTTTCTCTTCTTCTCCATTCTCTTTGCAATTTCGTTTTTGTTCTTTAAATTTTGAGTTCTTCCTTCCCATCCATGGAAGGCTAGGCTCTCATAATCAATCCAAGGGATTAGCCATCTTGTTGTTTAATTTGGAGATCTTGGTTTACTTGTTCATATTGCTTAATTGTTATTCAAGTTTCTCTTCTTCCTCTTTTGATTTTTATCTAGCTTAAATTGCTTAATTTGATTTAGATGTTGATGTGGTAATAGCTTTATTATCATGTATTCAAAGAGGATCATAAAGATTAAACAATGTATTAAAGCTTTTTGATAGATTGTTTAGCTTGGTTAAATTCTAGATCTTAAGTTAATCTATGTTGGATGGTGCTTACTTTATCTAACCTTGGTTAATCAAATCCTAGATGCTTATCTAGTAAAGAATTCTTGTATCATGTTAAGGCTTCTTGATGTGATCTAAGGCCAAGAACTTGGTTAGCAATTAAGTGAATTCCTTGTGATCAATGATGAGTTAAACTCAAGATCGGTAAATTTCCTTGGATTGGTTGTTTCTTTATATTTGTTTACAACTTTGAATCTCCTACTTTTATTAATCTTGTTAATCAACAACAAAACCCCCCCTTTTCTAATTATCTTGATCTAATTAAATCTTTGTTTTTGGATCCTTGAGAGACGATTCGGTTCATTCTCTATACTACAAATTAGTTTACGAACCGGTAATTTTTATTATTTGACGGGGTCTCGACAACCTCTTGCCAAATTTGGCGCCGCTGCCGGGGATCCAAAGGCAACTATTTAATCATTTCATCTAACTCTAACAATTGTGTTTGTTTTGTTTTTGAAGCATTTTCAAGTGGAATTCGGCTGAAATTGGGTAAAGGGCATTCTGTCAAGATTTTGGTTCGGTAACGTATCTCTGATTAATCTGAATTTTGGTAGACAAATGAAAATCGTGATTTTGAGAAAGGCTCACTACTTGTAGTGAGGTCACCCTTATTTTTGCCAAATTCCATCGTTTTGACCACTTTTTCAATTTTTTAAGATTTTTTGTTATTCTGTTGGATATAATTTTTGTGTAGATTTCACTCTGTGGTAGTCCCATAATTTTTTAAAATCTATAGATATGTTTTCTGTAATTATTTTGTGTGTATATTTAGACTTGTTTTTGTGATTTTGTGTTTTTGTGTTTGATTTCTAATCTGATGGAGCATAAACTTGATGAGCTGGCTTATCTGGTGGGGCAGTTGGCAGTGGAACAACATCACTTACCTGTGCAAGAACCTGCAAGATTTTGTAGTGTATTTCTTGGTGAACCACAATACCAACAGCTTGGATATGATCCTTATTCTACCACATATAACCATGATTGGGGAGATCATCCTTGGTTTGAACCTTATGTTGAACCAATCAGTCCATACCAGCAACCTATACTGCAACAGCAGCAAGCCCCAATAAGCATGGAATCTGAGCCTACACTAGAGGATTTGGTGAAACAATTTGCTCAGAACAACATCCAATTCCAGCAGAGAACAGAAGTTATAGTACAAAACGTGAAGACCCAAGTTGGTCAACTTACATCTTCATTGAGTCAGTTGAGCATGCAACAGATGCAGAAATTTGATTCTACAGAAAATGAGACCATTGATGTGCAAAAACCAATTGATGATTTGTGTGTTGAATTTGCTAGTTTCACTGATTTTGATGATTCTGTTTGTTGTGATGGTGATATGTTATGTAATGCATGTGTTGAGATTGCCGCCTTTTTGAGACATGATGAATCTTTTTCAACAGATAATGCAGCAATTCAATCTACAAAAGTAGTGCAGCCACCAAAATTGGAGTTCATTGTGGTTAAAAACTTCCTTACTGATGAGGAGGAGAGATTGCTACAGATTTTTAAGGAGAATCAAAGAGCCATGATACTTGCAGACATTCCTAGCGTTAGCCCTTCCATATGCATGCGTAGGATTTTACTTGAAGATGGAGTCAAGCCAATAAAGCAGCCCCTGAGGAGATTAAACCCTCTGATTCTGGATGTGGTGATCCATTACACTGGCTATGGTGTGGCCGCCGGGATTTTGTTGCTTCTGCTATCCATAGGGAGTTTTCTTTCCACACTTTTATTTCATTTTTCTAGTTGTTTTCTTTTTGTTTTTACTGTTTTGCCATCGTTTTCAATCCTATTTCTGTTTTTATTTTATCACATCTTGTTTACTCTTTTCTCTGCTATCATTTTTTCTCGTTTGTTGTCTCTGTTTTGATTAATTTCTTTGTATTTCATTTCTGCATTTCTGTTTTATTTGTTGTTTCTGTTTTCCTATTTAAATTTTTGTTTTGAAAAAAAAAAAAGAGGTGTGATTTTCGTGTGTTTAGTCCATTCCAATCGTGTTTTAAGAATTATGAAAGTCATGAGTTTGCATTAATTGAAGTTCAAGTTTCCTAACATAAATGAATGAATTGTCTTTCCCCTTGAATTTCACATGCTTGGTGTTGGATTGGATTAGTGGATTAAGTTTGGTAGATGCATCCATACCTTGTGAGATTTTGAGCCTATTGAATTATGGATGATGCATTTATATCATTCTCTTCCTTCTTGTGTGAGTTTCACTCATGGATTTTGTCACTCTAGAACTTGCTTTGATTCTTTTTGAGGCTACATTTTCATATGCATGCATGAACTTGATTGAGGCATTTTTCTTGACTTAGCTACTTTAGCCAAATAGCCTACCTTGCATTCATCCCATTGTTAACCCCCTTTGAGCCTAATTGCCCATTCTTTGTTCTTTGATCATTACAAGCCTTGAGTAAAAAAAAAAAAAAAATCATGTTTTACCTCACCTTAGCGAATAGGAGAGCATTTGTTTTCTTATTGGAGGAGCTCTTTTTACTTGAGGACAAGCTATGGTTTAAGTGTGGGGGGGTGTTTATGCAAAATGTTTGGTGCAAAAGAAAGAACAAGTAAAAAAAAAAAAAGAATAAAAGAATAAAGCCAAGAGGTTGTAAAAGAAAATAATAGAAAAAGGAAGGAATGTGTTAAGAGAATGTGTATTTTATGGTTTGGGGTAAACTTCTATGCTTGATACTTGAGTTCCTCCCCTTTGCTCTTTTATTCTCTTTGGTTTTAACTTGTTATATCCATATTGTTCCCTTCCCTTACCTTGGCCCCATTACAACCTTGAATAAAGTCCTCTTGATTTGTGTATGCATGTGTTTTGAGTAGTGGAGAAGTAGAAGATAAGCAAGCTTATGGTAGTGCAATTTTTCATGAGTTGATTTGAGTGTAAACACAAACCTAAACACTTGAGAGATTGAGAGTGTATCTTGTGAGATTCTATCATGCTTGATCCATGATTCTACTTGAATTCACCTTGCTTGTTAATTTGGGATGTAAAGGCATATCACTTCATCAATGTTTGGAATCCTTGAAATTGTGGTTACTCATAATCCTCTTGTAAATAAAGTATTACATGTTTGTGGGTATCATCCTGGTAAACCCTCACGAGACTATAACTCGTCCATTAGGGACACCTAGGGGTTTAAAGGCTTGTGGCACATGCTAAGTGCCATCGTGTTTTCCTACGAAAATGGATTAGATTAGGTATAATCAGTTTTTATGTTTTTAGTTTAATAATATGATGTTTCTTGTTTTTCTTTAGTTTTGTTCTTATGTGTTTTGCCCAGGAGTGCAAAAGCTTAAGTGTGGGGGAATTTGATGAATCAATTTGAGACACTTATTTTAGCTTTGTATTATGCATTATTAGATGTTTATTGTGCCCAATATTAGTACTTTAGATGAGTTTAATGTTGTTGGGCTTCATTGGGCTTTAATGCAAATATTGAATAATTTTCGGATTTTGATGCATTTTGACCTTTCTTCCTTGGTTAGGTCATAACTTGGGACTCGGTGATCCAATTGAGGTGATCTTGGTGTCTTTGGAAAGCTAAGACAATGGTCTACAAGTTTCATGAAGAACTCAAGAGCTAGATCGGAATGCTAAGGGTCCAAAATATCCCTGAAATGCAGAGTGGGTTTGCTGTCACGGAACCATCTGGGCAGTATGCACATATTGGACTATATAGTGGGTTATAGGCCTCCTCTTGGGCTGAAACTTGGTCACTTGAAAGATAAGACCCATATCTCCAACTTCAATGAAGACCATTTTGTCAATAGATGTCGTTTTAGGCATGCTTCTGAAGCTACAAATTGGTCTGAATTTAGAAACACGTTCTTCCAACCTAACTTGAGGTAGGTGAAGTGTTTTTAGCATTTCTAGAGTTCTAAATGTCCAAATGACATGATTCAAATTGGAGATTTTCGAGGAGACAACTGGCTACAACTTTGATGAAGACATCCAAGCCAAAATGCACCGTCTAGGTGATGAATTTGAAGCCAAAAGTCGGATAAGAGTTGTTGACTAAAAGCCACCAACCATACACCAACCCACCTACCATGCACCAACCCACCAACCATGCATCAAGCTTCCATTTTTGACAATTTTCAGATTCTTATAGCTTGTATTCAGATTATGTACATGTACAAATTGGCTTCTAGGATTAGTATAAATAGACCCAACCTCTTTGTATTAGAAGCATTCAATTTTAGAAGTAAGTTTCAAGAAAGTTTAAGTATTTGTGAGAGTTTTCTTTCTCTTCTTCTCCATTCTCTTTGCAATTTCGTTTTTGTTCTTTAAATTTTGAGTTCTTCCTTCCCATCCATGGAAGGCTAGGCTCTCATAATCAATCCAAGGGATTAGCCATCTTGTTGTTTAATTTGGAGATCTTGGTTTACTTGTTCATATTGCTTAATTGTTATTCAAGTTTCTCTTCTTCCTCTTTTGATTTTTATCTAGCTTAAATTGCTTAATTTGATTTAGATGTTGATGTGGTAATAGCTTTATTATCATGTATTCAAAGAGGATCATAAAGATTAAACAATGTATTAAAGCTTTTTGATAGATTGTTTAGCTTGGTTAAATTCTAGATCTTAAGTTAATCTATGTTGGATGGTGCTTACTTTATCTAACCTTGGTTAATCAAATCCTAGATGCTTATCTAGTAAAGAATTCTTGTATCATGTTAAGGCTTCTTGATGTGATCTAAGGCCAAGAACTTGGTTAGCAATTAAGTGAATTCCTTGTGATCAATGATGAGTTAAACTCAAGATCGGTAAATTTCCTTGGATTGGTTGTTTCTTTATATTTGTTTACAACTTTGAATCTCCTACTTTTATTAATCTTGTTAATCAACAACAAAACCCCCCCTTTTCTAATTATCTTGATCTAATTAAATCTTTGTTTTTGGATCCTTGAGAGACGATTCGGTTCATTCTCTATACTACAAATTAGTTTACGAACCGGTAATTTTTATTATTTGACGGGGTCTCGACAACCTCTTGTCAAGCATACCAAAATTGTGATCAATCATGCAATTCCAAAACAAATGACCCTAGCATCCGCCCAAGATGCTTGCTAAGATTCAACAAAATATCTTAGCACAACACAATGAGACTGGGTTCAAAATGTCTCTAACAATAAGTCATATTCTTAAGTGTGCATAGTGACAACATATGACAACAAAAGTTTAAATATGTCTCGAGATAATATAATAACAATTAAGCACACTCCCACTAATTTAGCATATCAAAACATAAACAATTTCATTAGAGTCACATAAGTTTCAAAATACTCTAATGATAAAATCTTTATTAGTGGGATAAAACTTAACTTTGTGATAAAATTATTCAAATTGAGTATGAAACTCGCAATATTTCTCTATAACAACACAAATACAAAATAGAGAAATATATTATTGCAGAGTCATAAAAATGTGGTCGTAAATCAGAAACAATATGAAGTCTAACCAAAAAACAATTGGATAATCATAGAGTATCACGAAATTAACTTCATTACCAACCACATACTATGCCTCCACAATTGAGGAGATTACAAGTGTTTACTTGATACTTAACAACAGATCAACTCCTCTTTGTCATCACAAATATAAATCCTTGCAGGATTTTCTCAAATAGGTAACCTATACCAAAATTCACTTAAAGTGATTTGATCACTTGTGGGTGAGATTAAAAATCTATAATACCTTACACGTATTATTAGATTACTTGCAAGTTTGCAAAAGCTCACTCAAGTGTTATAACATAGGTAATAAATAAACAATACACACTTGAGCATATAATTAAGTTACCAACAACGGAAGCACATAGGACCTATTTTTAACCACTATTGAGGACATATCAATCACAAAGTCTCTAACTCACATAATAACCAAAAAGATTACACATTAATGGGCAACAAGGTCACAAATTTAACATATTTCTAAATTTCTAAATATGTGTGTTTTATGAGACAATCTATCATTAAAAAAAATTAATTTCAAATATTTGTATGTCTTAAATTAAAAAAATAGGCATCACCAAATATTTTATGAAATAAAAAAAAATAACTGAATATAAGATCTTGTCTCACATAGAATAAAAGTAGCAACACTAGTCACCAATATACAACTAGCACAAAGTACATTGACAACAAAACTTGCTCCCACTTACCTAAGGTATCATGCATTAATAAACAATGCAAAGAAACAAAGCACCTTAGATCAAATTTCAGACAACAATACATGAAAGCCAGCATTAAGCCATATATAAACCACTTAGCATGCACTTAAGTATTTATTTGCTCAAATATTAGGCCTAAAATACAACAGACTTTATCAAAATAGGCATTTCAATAAACTTAACATATTTTATATTAACCACTCCAAAATTGAGTAATAATTACAAAATCACATTCCCCTTATGAAATGTAAAGAATATTTAATCCAAATTAATCTACCATAGGCAATTTCATATATTCAACCCACATAGAAAGTAAACATATAAGCTTTTACCTTATTCTCAAGTAAGGAAAATGTTGAATAGTAATATTATAGGTACAATATGTTTAATTCAAATATTATTCATTCCAACATTGTGCACTACCAACAAAAAGAGATCTTTATCAATTGAAGTAATTAATATGCCGATTTGTGCTCAAAATAAATACTTACAAAATCATCTTTATAAGAAATCATTTTTTATCATAACATATGAGAAAACTTAGAAAAACAACTTAATTCCTGAATTTTCACTCAAGATATTTCAAAATCAAAATTGATAATTTCTTTTAAAGATCATAACATTAGATAATACAAAAGTATAATTCTTTAAAAAAAGAAAATCAAGGAGAAGTAACATTTAGTTAGTTCTACTACTTCAAAGTAGCAATTATTACAATGCTTGAGCATTTACAAAATAATAGAAATGTCAAGCACATACAAATAACATATAACATGTGTCAAAATGTCACAAAATTGCGGCAACAATACATATTTCAAAATAGGTTCAATAGGTAGTAGTTCTCTTCAAACCTTATTATAGGTTAACAAGTTTTCAACATGTTACCTTATCAATGATTAAGGTTTATCAACAATATATGACAACCACAATATAAGGAGTTCA
Organism: Styphnolobium japonicum; assembly: GCA_023212625.1. Lineage (NCBI taxonomy): Eukaryota > Viridiplantae > Streptophyta > Magnoliopsida > Fabales > Fabaceae > Styphnolobium > Styphnolobium japonicum. Next base: position 1,113,010 of record JALBWW010000007.1, on the reverse strand, counting down.
CTATGTTAAAATATACTTTAAAAGACTTAATCATGTCCTCACTATAGGTCCCAACAATAAAGCGACGACAAATACAGAAGGAAGAGAAAATCATATTCAAATATTGTAATATGTTTATGTAAGCATTGATTTTCTCATGTTCAATTAACAAGGCAATTAATTGAACTAGAGTCATTGTATCATTGCAATCCCGTCTAAGGGTCCTGAATTACAATATACAATACTCTCTCACTTGATAGAGCGTGAATTGATACACATCAAGGAAATAGACATAAATAATGTGTTTAAAAGTTTTTAAGTATTCAAATTATTTTCTAGATCACACAATTATTATGTCAAGTAATGTCACACCGATAGGATATGATCATTACTTACATAATCCAAAAATATTTAAAACTACATATTATAATAAATAATATCACACCAATAAGGTGTGTCAAATAATTAAATAACCCAAAATAATATTTGCAAATCCATTCCAATGAAATTGAGAAAATAAATTTCATTTGACATGACAACTTATCTTGATTAGCTTTGCGATAGGCAAAAGCAAAATCATTCAAAATCACATGTCCAGAAAATAACTTTGGATTGCTACAAAATGCTCAATTATCTCATTTGTCAAGATTCACAAGATGATACACAAATTCAATTATACAATATTGTCACTCATAAATGTGCACAAATGAATTTATCAATTCAACCAAAATATTTGACAATGAGTGATATTTCATATATATCATAACAGAATTGAGCACACAATTATAATTGAGCTCTTATGCCATTGTAATCCCACCTAAGGGTCCCAAATTACAATGCATAAGCAACTCCCACAACATTAAAATATTATGTCTCTAAAACTAATACCGAAAGGATACTAAAAACTTTAAGGACATAACATTTAATGCTAACAAATCATTAGAAATTATATTAACAAAGACAAACCGATAAGGTAAGTGCACCATTAACATAATTCCTAATGCAAATGTAATCATATCATTACTAAAATAACACTGTCATAATTGGTCTCGCCATAGGCGAGCACACAACTGTACAAAATGTCTAAAACAGTTTCAAATATCATAAAATAGTGACTCAAAATTTAGTTTACACAGAAATTGCAAAATATCATATATTTGTTTCAATACATTATGTAATATTATATGCACATAACAACACCAAAAAAAGAAAAATTATTCCTGTGTCAAAATTAAGTCATATCTGATAGTAACATTAAATATAATAAGCATACTCAACTCATTATAATTGACTCCCATGATAGGTGAGATCACAATTACAGGAAATTATTATAATAATAACAAATCTGCTTATAGAGTTTACAAGTTTACATACCACATCATTTTAGATAATTGTCACACTCTCATATATAATTGCATATTTCAAAAATTGGCATGACGAGGTAAACAATAAATTTAGAACATATTCCCCGCTTATGCAATTATGAAACAAATTAGTAATCATAAAGGTTTAATCACTAACCTTAAAGAGTATGACGTTCATCCTTGTATGTAAAGTCAATGAAACAAAATAGCTCAAAGAAATGTCACTAAAATAGCTACATATAGGTTTCCCAATAAAATGCTCATAAAATAAATATTAGAGCACAATTTGTAACAAAATTAACATAAAGGAACTCTAATTTATAATCATACAGCATGTGATAACATACACACAAGGATTACTTAATTATATTTGCTATTACATTACAATTTGCACAATAGCCAAAATATTGAGTAACACTTTCATAATGTAATCACATGACAAATAATGGACATATCAAAATATCTTAAATTTGCAATAGCAAAATATAAAATATTATTAGTATAGCCTCTCAATAGATTTTGACAAAATATAATGATAAGGGTTTATGATTACCAATATGTAAACATTTTTCATACCATAATAGTTAAGCATATAATAATTATATAATTTCTATAAAATTTTAACTAGCTTAACTAATGGAAAAAAAAGTGGCAATCAATCCATAATGAGGCCAATAGTATACACAAACAAAATAACTAATTTCAGTTTGTCTAAATTTAGTTAAATAGATTCCTACAAAGTTTGTATACAACAACAACAGTGAGCATAATTAACAAATCTTTTTTTTTTGTTGGCAGTAAAATAATATATTTGTCAAGAGAGTGATACAACATTCTTATTTTCACAAGAAAATTCTCCATAACAATAAAATATTCACAAAATAGTATTTAATTATAATTATCACATGTTTACTTAATTAGTATATATAAAACACTGAAAAATTTCAGCAGCCACAGCGTACCACAAGAGAGAGTACTCAATATGAAACAATTCTATATTAAGGACTATACACAAAAAATTTCACTTCCAAATTTCAAGAGAACAATGTAATATATATTAAAGCTTAGAAAAATTCAAGATAAATATATTCAGGTAGGAAAAAAAATTTACATAATTCCCCAAAATATAGTACTATCAAGAATCCATTTAAGAATATAACCAAATGGTATATAATTGATAATACCTACATATTTTCATATAAAGTTAGATAACCATAGTATAACTCTATAATTTTTATTTTTATTTTTATTTACAAAATTCGATGAACTTCATTGCTGGAAAATTGACGTGAAATAATCACTTTTTAGATAACAATAATACTGAGAGTTGATAACACACAAACTCTCAATCATGACAAAATTAACCACATAGCTTATTTTCAACATAATCTAATGCTTTTATGTAATCCATCTCTACGAAAGTATTTTATTGGTAACTAAGTAATTGATCAATAAATTGTGAAAATGCAAGGTAAAAAAAACGAAAAATAGCAAGCACAAAAAGAAAAAGAAAAAAAAACTTAAGCCCACTACCTTGCACAAGCCAGCAGGGATTGACATGATGGGAAAGCCAGATCCAACACAAACAGAAGTGTTATTTTTTTTCAATTTTTTTTAATTGATTCTTCACGATTTCTTACAATAATCCTAAACTTATTTTATTAATTGTTCTTTTGAATTGAAAAAGCCAAGATAAAAAAAGGAGTTCCCACCTCCAGGAACGTAATATAATCCTCACTCAGTCTTATTGACATGAACCACAGAGAAAACGAAAGCCAATTAAAAAAAATGCGGACTTACATAGGAACAAAATCTGCACGATAAACTCAACCCAACAAGACTCTAATCTCATGTAATTAACAAGTATGTGCAGCCATGGTTAAGGTTAATTGGCTCTGATACCAATTGATGAATTATTATTCACAAATCAGAAGATTTAAACAAATATAATTAAAATAATATGACATCATTTAACCCTAAAGCCATAGCATACACAAATCATACAATTATCAAATCAGTTTAGTTTCAAGGATTACCTGGATAAGACGATGATGAACAATTCATAGCCTTCCTGTAAACAAATTAGAGAGAAACGCAGTAATCCTTGTTCGTCAGTTGTTGGGGTGTGTGTGAGGAGAGAAATTACTCCTATCCTAGGGTGCTGAATTTTTGTGTGTAGTCTCAATGGGGCAACCACACTGCAACCCTAGAAAGGAATAAGGGCCTCTCCTTGTGCACTGAAATATGAGCCTACTTGACCATCATAGCAAGCCCAAAATACAGCCTACCACATTAACCCACATAATATAAAATGCTCAATAATAACAAGCCCAACAACCATTAGTGATCACATGATTGGGCTAACAACAATAATAACAATATGCTCCAATATTTTTGACATCTAATTAATCTGAGTTTTAGTAAAATAACATTGATTTATGCAAGTCCAAATTAAAATAATCCAACATTTCTTAGTTAATAAATTTTACTTTCACTCTTTTCTAAATTTTTTCTCCTTTGGCCTTCACAACATGGTATCAAGGCTTTCATGGTACATACTTTAAAGAATTTTTCCTCCATTATGCTGCATTGAGTTATGGTTGAATTATGATTTTTTTTCTTTCTCCCTCTTTCTCTAATTTCTTGCCAATTCACCTCACTTTCTCACACTTCTCTCTCTAATTGGGTTTGGTTTTCTTTGATTCTGATGGCAAAGATTTCATTGGCAATTGGTTTCAAAACTTTGGTCTCTGTTTTGGGAGCTCTTATGGTAGTTATCCTTCTTTACACTCTGTTTGCCCATGGTTCTTTATTTTCTCACACTTTCTTGCGTTCTCCCTGAGCAAATAGAGATAGGAACAACAAAGAGCCAAGATTCTCATATTTGTTTTTTGGCATCTTTGTCTGCATTCTCTTGGTATCTTTTTTAATTTTCTCTTGAATTTGAGAAGAAGAGAGAGAAACAGTACGCGCAATTCGCTCATATTCCCGCATATATTCTCATTTTCGCCATCGACACTGAATCTGGTTCTAAAGTTTTAGCCTTACTATGTTAGATATTGATTTGGAAAATGGAATTTGTCAACAGCTCAGGCAAAGCTAGAGGAGTCCTCCACTAGTAAAAATGCTCGTTGCAAAAATAGATATTGTAAGAGCACCATCACATTGTTTGGTATAGATTTATCCCTAAATAATATTGATGTCGCGATTATATATTTTGATCAAGGTGTTTCACGTCTAGCATTTTGTGGGGTTTGGATGATGGCTTTGGTGCAAAGGCACCATTAAGCTTATCAAGCATCCAATGTTTTGGAGCATTGAGCCTTTTCAAGTGTTTCTTCAACCCTCTAGCCATTTTGGAGGTCTCTCCTCCTATGAGTTAGTGAAGAATGCGTTTGGTTAAGTTTTTTTTTTGTTAATCTTAATTTAACCTTGACTTGACTTTGATTATAGCTTCTGTTTATTTTATGGTGATTAAGCTTTAGTTTGCCCCGTTTGGTGAGTATTGTTCCCACATTTGAGATTGTTTAGCATCATATTGTGATGCTGTTTGGTGGCCTCAAAAGTCTCGATTTGCTTGGGATGAGTGTCGCGGTGTCATTGGAAGATGATCGATAGTGCCTAAAGAGAGGTTGAAGACTTTTACAAGTTATATACTTCGACTGTTGCCAGTTTTCATCATTATCCATTTTCAGATTTTTCTTCTTTTTGGCCAATGTGATTACCACATTACTTGTATTTTACTAATTTTTGTTTGAAGATAGATTCTATTGTTCATCCCAAGCTGGAAATGTAGAGTACGCATCTTCCAGCTTGGAGGGAGCTATTATCACACATGGTTAGGTGGTTAGTAATTAGTTAGTGATTAGTTAATTGAGTATGATTAGTTACATAATTAGTTATACCTCTAGGGCTATATAAGTTACTCTTGTAAATAACTTTCCAACAATTTCTTATTCACTAAATTTCAATTTTCACTATTTTATCAATTTTTACTCCTCTTGCTATGTTTCTCAACAACAACATTGAATATAAGCTACAAGTAACACTTTCTTTTAATGGTAAGACTTTGTGACTCTACATATAGGAATGACAAGAAAGCACTTGATCGCTTCATATAGAATTTACATTACAGAGAAGCTCATAAAGTCATTCATAGTTATTGGTGTTTTTTTTTCTGCCTTTAGTTAGCCTATTTGCATTGTCCCTATGCAATTTAGAATGGGAGCATTGCATCATGAGAAATCACGGTCCTATTGGAAACTTATATATATATATATATATATATATATATATCTTTAGGGATGATAATTTCCCTTATGGGTACCTGCGGGTAATATCTATTGCAGGGCAGGGTTTAACACCCGTTTATTAAACGGGGCGGGGGAGAGGGTTGTTTCTCCCCTACCCGTGGGTAACCGATATATAATTTTAATTATTTAAAGTTGTATTATTGTTATGTATATATATGTTCTTTAAGAAAATTGTATTGTTATTTTGATTTTTAAGTATTTAAAGTTGTTGAATTAAATTAGTTTGTAGTGAATAAATTATGAGAAATTATGATATTAAAATTTATTTTATTTAATTTATTCTTCTTCTTTTTTGTCAATTTTCCTTCTTCTTTTTTCAATTTTAATGATTTTATGGGTATTTGCGGATACCCATGAGTACTCGTATACCCGCCAGAAAATCAAAAACGAGTACTCACGCAAGTATGGGGCGGGGGATAAGGAGCTACAACTCGCCTCCGCCCCGCCCCATTGCCATCCCTATTAATCCTTCATTGTTGCCTTTTCCTTCCCCTCGGGGTTGGAGAAGTAATATTTCTTTTTCCTTATAAGAAACAGATTATGTTGTCTTCATACAAAGATTATCTTATCTTGATGTGAATGTATTTGCCTTGAGTTTGCATTTATTATACAGAGCACATTGCATCTGAGTTATCTAATGGTTCAGATGGTTCCCATATCATCCATTGATTTCTGGCTTACAAGTGTTATACAAAAGGAAAAATCAGTAGAAATTTCTATATGTATTTTCTGTTAGAATTATTGACATTTTATTCACAATGTTAGTCAAAGATTGAGTGAGACAAGTTAGATGTTTAGAAATGTGTATGAAATGATGTACTACACCAATGAAACTCGTGATTTACTTTGATCGAGATCTATAGGAAGTAGGAACCTCACAATAAAGGCTTTAGAGCCGTGATATTATCTCATTTTGTCATCAAGCTACATCTCTCCAAGTTTTGCTCATGGCTCCACGAGTGAGGAAATGGTGAAGTCAATGGCCACAATTCATTAATCCTTTGCTTCATTACTCTACAAACAACAATCTTTGAATGTTGTCGTAAAACTCCATTGACAACTTTAAGGTAGTTGCGGGAGTCATGGTCTCTTAAAATTATGCCATATGAGCCATATATGTTGGATCACTTATTGTTTCAAGGGGGTGTGGATAATTGAGGAAGCCTTTGAGGACACTAGGAGAGTTTCTACATTTAGTATTGTCTAGGACATAGAAAGTGCTTCCTGAAGGGAGTAAAGGATATGGAGGAGATGACTTTTCATCGGGTTAGAGAATGAATCTTTTCCCCACTGGTGAGTACAATAACTTCTGCAAAATCCAAATGAAATTAATCGTTATGAAAATCTAGCAGTTTTACTTTACAATTCACATTCAGTAGGGTTCATTATGAGCTTTTGATTTTTGTCCCGCAAGCCCAAGTTTTGACCTCAAGTCAAAGCCATGCAGAAAGCAATACAAAATATGCAATATGAACCTGTCAGCCAAATGATCTATGAATCTAAGTTTGTAATGAGTGTTATAGAAGAACTAATAGAAAGTTGATGCTTACATTTTTCATCAGACAAGGATGTGACCTGAAACGAGCTGTTTAAGTGCTTCAAGACTACACATGGTTAGGGTAATTGTAGGGGAAGGCCTTGGGAACAATATCTCTATCCATCATCACATAGTGAATGTGGCTCTCATCCAAGCTTAGCTCATCGAGTAATTTTTGGCCTCCACAGAATACAAATGGTGAGCCAAAAGTCAATATTGGTCGAAAAGTTGAGGGGCTGATAACCTTCCTAGTTAGTAGCATCAAATGGACCAAAAGAAAGAGACTACCTCCAATGGAATAGCTTGTGAATTGAAGCTTTGCATGATCCTTATATCTTTTCAAATGGTCCATTATTTCTGGCATGAATTCCTTATTTATCTCCTTCACAACTTCATAAATTCCTCTGTGAATAAGTACATTTGTGCCCTGTGAAAGAATAAATTGAGTGTTTTTGGTATTTTTCTTACAATATCAACATCAGAAAATTGTACGGTCAGAAAGAATGAAGATCTCTTCTTAAGATAAAAACTATTTTTTCTTGCCTCAAATTTGGTGGGCACAAAGAAGAGGTTTGCTTGCCAAGATGCCAAGGAGTATGATCCCTGCAACATAAACATTGGGGGCAAGACATACCGTGGAGATACCATCATCATTAAGTTCAATAATTCTGAATAAAAACAAGAGATGTATGCATAAAGTGTAAAGTTGTGAATAAGGTAGGAACAATCAGAATATTTGTCATATATTCAAATGTAACCAAATGAAGAGTTATTGTTGATTCCAATGAGAATTTAGTTGAGGGCCTCAAATTATGGAGCTACCTTGCACTTGGAAGCGTCCATCATCTTCTGTTCTCACTAGCTGCCACGATAATAATGGTAATATTCTTTCTTTTTGTTCCTTTTACTCCATAAACAACAAGAGAATAATTTAGATACGATTAATCATTATTCTAAGGACCAAAAAGTAGGATCAAACCACACTTGTTGGCAGAAAAGTTTTTTCCTAAAAAAAACAAGGCATTCATGCTCATTGGAATTATATTGCTCCATACATAAGTTCAAGTTGAAAAAATGAAATCAAAATGAAATATGTTTTGAGGTTAAATTTCAGCCATTTTTGCCAATCATTTTCTACATATATTTATAAAATTATAGAAAAGGGAAATGATCTATGAATTACAAAGAAACGACCCTGGGAGAATATACTCACGTGGATATTAAAGGTTGCTAACTACAAACAAGAGATTCGAGAAGAGGGTGTCTACACCAAAAAGAAAAAGAAAAAAGAAAATGAGAAAGGTATCTTTGTGGACAAAAATACCATCTTTCCTTTTCCCTAAAAGTCTTGACAGTTGTTGATGGATGTTACTTATGTGAAATCAAACACACTATTTAAGTCATAATAATTCTGTTGTATATAAAAAAGTACTAAACTAAATTATTAGTAAAATAAGAAAAATTTGATTTCAATTTAGGAAGGTGATAAAATCCTAAATAAAAGTTCATAAAAACTCCTTTTTTAAATGTATTTTTTTCTTATAATACCCTTTTCTAATATATATATATATATATATATATATATGTTTTAGTTTTTTCTGTGATTGGTAGCTTTCAAACATAAATAAATATGCAAAACAACTTATTGAAGCTCATAAATACCCAATTACACAAAAAACATAAATTGTCTTATTTGTTAGAAGATTAGGTAGGGACATTTTTGTCATATGAGGAAACACTGGGTCAGATATTTTTTATTGGCAAGAACATCAAAACAAACCATTTTAGAAGAAGAAAGGAACATAACAATTATATTACAACCTTGGCAAATTGGCAACAACAATTGTTGTTGGTTCAAGTGACGGCCAAATGTGTGGTTGCATGAAGCAGTGGATGTCGGTGGCCGCTACATTTCATGACACTGAATTCCAAAAACACACTGCTAGTGTTAATTGCTTCGTGATCTGTTGACATTTTTTTTCATTTTCATTTTCTTCTTTTCTTGGGATTGGATTTTTCATGGGCTTCTTATAATGTTTGGAAGTTAGAACACAATTGGACTACTTTGACAAAGAATGCCTTGGGTTTACTGGAGGCCCGTCTTCTAAGTCTAACCAAGTTTTGAAATGAGGAAACAAAAAAGACTTGGGCCATATACCCAAATGATTGTTATTGAGGACTTGACCTAGATTGATACGCTATTTATGACCACTTTTGTTTTTTAATATAAGAAATTATACTTATAAGAGGTGTTTGGTCAAGCTTTGAAAAAACATTTCTAGGAATAACATGATCATGAATGATATTCCCAATAATGATGATTACTATGTTTGTTTGACTAAATATATTCCCAAGAATGACTCTAACCGTCGGTAGGCCAATGGTAGCCCAAGTTGGTGACTGTCAATTGATAGCGACAACGATGGTAGTCAATTTCGATGGATCGGAAATAGTAATGGAAGTCACTGCCATCACAACACCGGCGGTGGCAAATGTGGCTAGACTTCGGTGGTCAAAGTCACCTGTCATTGTCAATTGCTGTTGATGGTAAACGATGGTCGGATTGTGATGACTGGTATGGTGGCTGAAGTTGTTGACCATCATCAACCTCCAAAAGCAGTAAGGGTAGCCGGATTCGGTGACCGGTGCTATGACCAAAGTTGCAAGCCACAGTAAACTGTTGATAGTAATGAGGGTGGCTAAATTTTGGTGATTAGTGAGGTAGCTGAAGTCGCCAACCATTGTCAACCAATGGCAGCGGCATGAGTGGTCGAATTCCAGTGGCGAACGTGGTGGCCGAGGTCATCGACAATCGTCAACTGCTGGCAGAGATGGGGGATTTCAGTGATTGGTTATCACAAATCGTGGTCGGTGGTTGTTCGCTGACAATGATATGGCAATGATTGGTTGATGACATGACGATAAAATGATATATATTTTAGACATTTTACTAAGAAAAATATTCTCATGTCATGGGAATGTTACAACTCACCTTCCCCATAGGAATGAAAGTGTGAAAATGTTGGGGGGAAATCATTTCTGGGAATCATTTTTGGATGAAAATGTTTTTTCAAAACTTATACCAAACGTGAGAATTTAATATTCCTATGTAAAGATTCTCAAAAATAAAAAAACAATCATTGGATCAAACGCCCCCATAATTTCTACCTTAATATAACTCATTTTATTACTAAAGGAATGGTTGTGACTTATCTATAAAAAAAATTAGTTAAGCACTTGTCCATCCAACTTCCAATGTAATATCTTTTTTCATTTACTAGATCACACATTAGTTCAACATCCAAAAGAAGTGCATCAACTTCACAACTTGCATCAAAACAACCCTAAGTTATTTAATATGAGATTATCAAGAATATGTATACGATGAAGCTTATTCCCATTTACAAATGAGTAACTCAAATCAAATTAGGCATAAATATATATAAATTAAATCAACACCATGTAAGCACTTTATGCTATGAACATTTATGAATAGAATCATTAAGTATTTTTTATAGATAGAAAGGCACAAACCACATTAATTAGAATATAGGATGTCAAATTATCTTCATACTTATAAGATTCTATTTCATCTCATTATAAAAGGATAGCATGATCTAGACGTTGTAAGCACATTAATATGGCAACCAAGTTTAACCGAAATGCATAAGCATAATATCTAATCTAACACATCAAAGCTAGGTATAGATATATACATTAATAAGTAGATGTCATAGACAATGTTATATATCATCTTAGTGCATATCAAATTTTCTTTTTTCTTTTAATCATGCAAAACTCATCTGACCTTCAAAGTCAAACTCAACAGGGTCAAGCATCCAACACACAAATAGCTAAGGTTTAAGAGTATTATATTCTTGGTAAAAGCAACCTCTATAAAAGCATTTAGGAACCAAGTTGCTTATGATAGAGAGCGAATTAAGTTGATGTCTTATCCAAATAGCAAAACTACTGCACTTCTCAATGAAACATATATGGAGAACATTGCCACGCGAGAACTTGATATTAGCGTAAGAAAGATTCTAAAACCAGAGGACAACGCAACCTTTTGGTAATTTACAAGTTGAAGAAGTCTTCCACATATCAAAATAGAAAGAGGGGAAAGGTGTGGAGAGGAAGAAAGGATTTGGATGATGTTGCTTTTTCTTTTTCTACACCCTCAAGTTCCTTTCCGTTATGTTCCTATTGTTTTGCTCTTTTTAAATCATAATCAATGGTTATTTTTTTGTTTCTATCCTATCCGTTCTCCAATTTTATGTATGTGCTCAATGGCAGGATAAAGACGGGAAAGTTTATACACTTTGCTTATGATATTTAAAATGAAAAAATCAAGTAAAACATTATAAAATTAAGGAATCCACATTCACTGCATATTATATTCATAACTTGCCCTTGTGTTTAACACCCTTCTTAACAGCAAATAATATATCAGGTACCTGTATATTGCTAGTTTTATCGCCACTGCAGCCTAACAGTCAATCTTATGACAATTTTGGACCACATACAGGAGGTCCAATTATATATATAACCACTTTTGAATATTACGCAGAAACTTTGGTTTTCTTCTCCTAAGTCAGAGTCCTACCTATGTTATTCTAAATATCCTATAGATAAGCTTTCTAGTCAGTATCTTATTTGTCTTCAGTCAAATACTTGGTTACTAATAACTTTTCCTGTTGACTCATATTTCTTGGAAAGACACAGAATATTTCTCTTATAGGAACCTACTTAGGATAAATCCAAGAGAAAGCTTGTTAAATCTAAAGTAATAATAATATAACCTTTTAAGTATTTGGTTGTTTTAATGGGAAAAAGTTCAAATGGCAATGAGAGAAAACAACAAACTCTCAAGCACGCTAGGAATCTCCAGAAGAATTACCCCTTGATAGCTAAGTATGCACCCAAAAGAGTTCAAAATAAGAGCCAAATTTCCTGTACGCTATCATGAGGTCTATCATATAATTGACTACAGATTTGCAAAATGACCCTATCAAAAACAGACACCTTTGAACTTCTTCTTATATTGACGTGACTATTGCTCAAGGGCTTGAGGGGCCTTGTAAAAAATATTAGTTAATTTTGTGCAGCTAAAGCACAACACAGGAAGTGGTCCAACAATTTGCTGCAGTTAGGATAAGGATTTGAACGCTTACATACACTTTTTTCTGCAACAATGGGTCCCTATTCGATTTTGTTGAGAAAATTATTGGTCATCCCACCTCTTCCTCCTCATCTTTTTTCTCTAATAGGCCTACGGCAAAAAGTTGCTTTTATTGGTTCATACCACAAGTTAAACTTTATTTGCCAAGGAAAAACCTTTGATGTTAATCCGAAAGGTTGGTTGGGAATTTGACAAAGCCCAGGATTTGAATTTTCTTATACCTCACATGCATGACTTTGGCTGCATGCATTACCATCCTTTTGTTTCTTTTCCGTACTCTTGCTAAGACATAGACAAATGGAGATTAAAAAGAATCCCAAGTGAAAATTTTGAGGATGAACTCACTGCTCGGGAACGGGGAACCTTAATTAACATTTAACAACTATTTCACAAGTCACAAGACTCACAACCATAGTTTCTTAGTTTTTTTTTTTTTGGGTAAATTTCCTATGTGGACATCAGGACATCCTTTGAGTCCTGTTTGGCCCTGTCCCAAAAGTCATTCTACTAAATCAAGATTTGCAAACAGCAATTAATGAAACGATGCTTCATTTTTTGTCTGTTCTTTTTTGGTTGCTGTAACGTCTTGTGTTGAGTGAAATTAATATCCTCCACACATGTACATTAAAGAGAAAAAGGGCTTCTCTCAAAACAGCCGAAAAAGACAGGCTTTTAAAAGGCATGAATAGTGCTTCTACTTGGAAATAAAAGAAGAAAATACACACTCTTTTGCACCTCAATCTATTCTAGAATTCATCCAGTCTTGGTATGTGATCCAATAAAATTGGCTTCCACTTGGGTTTAGGTTAGTGACATAAAGGACGTAGTACTATGCCATTATTTTGTCGCAAACAAAACAACTTGAATTGTCCAATTGCATTACGCCAGAGATACCCTATATATGAAATATCCTTTGTTTTCTCCCAGGCATAGATTGCAAGTATCTTGTGTCTTGTTGGAACACTTGGAAGTGTTTGATTGGATTTCTTCCAATATATTAGTTGGTCGGCTAGAAGTCTAGAAGTTACAACATTAATTATCGTATGGATCTTTTTCAGGGGCATTAATTGAGTGGAAACATAGTTTCCAATATGTGCAGCAGTTTAGTTAACTTTGTATTTCTATTGGCCATATGCCCACCTAACACAGCCATGGGTTTGGGAAAGGTTTGGCCACATTATTAACCCAGCATTTGGCAACTAAAGCTTGAACTGATGGCAAATCAATCAATCTCTACAGTTGAAAGTAGGAGTTGTGGGAAGGATAGTTGGTCATGGGCCATTATGGTCATAGTCACTAATTTGTCTTCTAGTGACAATTGCTCTCCTTTAAAATTTGTTTGAATTAAAAAAAATAAAATAAAAAATAAATAAATTTTTAAATTATTTAGATTAATAAAATTATGAAAGAAATAAAAAAAATAAATTTTATTGTAAATATATAATTGTCTATATTTATTTATTTATAAAATAACAAAAAGAAAGATATATTAATCAAATTTTTACCTCTACCAATTTCTTCTCATTTTAGGAAAAAAATAAAAAAATTGTAGAACCCATTATTTTTTTTTCTATATTTTTTCTCTAACCAAACAAAAGAACTTTCCCATTTCTCTTTTATTTTTCTCTTTTGTAATTCTCTCTTCTCTATTTCTCTCAAACTAAACAAATGCTTAAAGTGAGAAGAAATAGGTAAAGGTGAAAATTTGACTAATATACCCTTCTTTTATTATTTTATAAATAAATAAATAGGGGAAAATATGTATTTATAATAAAATTTAATTTTCTTTCTTTATTATTTCTCTCCTAATTCTTTTAATCCAAACAACTTAAAAATCTACTCATTTTCTACTCTACTTCTCTTCCCCCTATTTCTTTCTACTCTATTTCTTTCCACTCTATTTCTCTCCTTATTCAAACAAAGCCTTTATGAGAGAACTGAAAAAGTTGTAGAACTCACTATTTTTTTTCTTCTCTATTTCTCCTCTAATCAAACAAGAGAGCTTTCTCATTTCTCTTTTATTTCTCTTTTTTCTAATTCTCTCTTTTTTATTTCTTTCAAAACAAACAAAGCTTAAGATGCAAACGTGTGGTATAAAGGGAGAATGTATTTTTAACAAAGTTTAATTTTAATTATTTGTAGTGTAAATTTTTTATATTATTATTTAATTATATATTAATAAATTGTTTTAAATAATTAATTATTATAATAATTAATTTTAAATTTTATTTATTTTAATAATATATCAATATATAATTAAATAATAATATAATATATTAAAATTAAATCATTCTAATAATCCATGAAAATTGCATAACTTTTTTCTTTTATGTAAAAAGCCAAAAAAAAAATTGCCCTTACTGAGCAAGCCAAAAAAGAATCGAATGTTATGTGTCATACATTTAACAATACATAATTATTAAAGTATATTTGCAAATTATAATTTCTTTTGAATATTTCACTCAAGAAAGTTAATTTTAAACTAATACTACATACTCTTTTTTTGAAAAAACATTATACAAATTATTTTTTAATAAACAAAAAATTTATGTGTAGATCGATATATAAACTTTTGTACTTATAAAATATTGCATATGTAACATTATTCTTCTCATTTTATTTACTTAAATATAATAGTTTAAATATTAGTCACAAAATAACTTAGTTAGTGGAGACAATTGTATATTTAATTTATTAGTAACGTAATATAAATTGACTATACATATAATAAATGAAAAATTTTAAATTTAAGTGGCTACTACCCTGAAAGTAGATCCGTGCCAACAAAATTACACGGTTTTATAATTTTTTACATAATTAATAATAAATTCTATATAGAAACTAAATAGACAAAAAAAACTTATTTTGTTTAAGAATTACAAAATAACGCAAACCATACATGCACGAGAGACAATATCGGGTGATAGAATCAATTATATAAAATGAAATTAGAAAAGAAAGAGTACAATTTTAAATCATTTATATAAGAAAATGACTAACCTTTACAAAAATTTAAGTAATTTTATATTTTTAACACTTCTTTTTAAATAAGAGTATTTTAGATTTAAAATATGAATATGTATATACTTATTTTATTTTGTAAAAAATATAAGCAAATCAAATTCTTAATTACTTCGTCACTTAAGATTTGATATTATGTTAATAATTAATTATTTTTAAAATTTAAACTGTAAAAATTTATAAATAATTTTATATCTTTAATAATATTCATCTATGCTATTCAGGATAATTTTAGATACATACGGGGCACTTAACAATTAATTGTGACATTGTTGAAACTTTACACTTTATATAGTATTATTATAAATAAACTAAATTTTAATACTCCACACATGTTAGATATTTTATAAACATGTTTTAACCGTTACTGGGAATAAGTTTTTTTTCGCAATCAATTACACTCCAATTAATGTACAACTAACTAAATGAATCGCATAAAAGAACATGTTGTTAAACGATAAGCAAATTCCCTTTATGTTAGGTTCAATCTTAAATCTCCATCTTTTGGGGGCAAAAAAAAAAAATGCAAATTCTTGGCCGTCCTTTTATGAGTTCATATTAGGTTTTGGACCCACCATTTATACCTCTCTTTAGTGACCTACCTTAAAATATTGCCTCAAATGCCGTAAAACTTTATCACTTTAACATTATGGAACTGAAAAAAAATGCTTTCTTAGGAGGTAGGAAATGGGATTGGAACATTGAACATGGTTCAAATATCGTAGCCCACTTAGACAAAGACAATATGGTCCCTCTGCCTTTACCTTTAGAACCCTAAAAACCAGCTAGTAACCACGCATTATTGGACCTAAACCCAGCTGCAAAGAATTCCAAATATTGTTGCCAAAAAAGAAAAGAATCTATGGTGCCCTTGCCCTTTAAATTTACAGGAGGTTGGTCTTTGTTCTGAGAATAATATATGGCAGCTTCACGTGACTGTTGATCAATGGGACTGATTCTATGAAACAAAAGTTAAAGCTTTGCATATGGTACACTTGGATAGCATCTCAAATAACTGGAATAGAAGGAGGAAGATGATCTCTAACATTTTGATGCACTAATTTACAATTCTTTTACTGTAGCATGTGATAAGATCGTGACTTTGATTCTAAATTTGGAATCGGATCTAAACTAGTAGCAACTTTGATATCCAACATGGTTTTTAAAATTAAGAGGTACAATTAGGTACAATATTAAAGTGATTACCAATTTCATATATTTATAGCAAAATTTGTCCTGTTGTATCCACTTGTTCCAATAGCATGGGGATGGACCAGAGTTGTCCCCAAGTGATTGAATAGAAAGGCTCAATTAATTTTAGCAGAACGGGTGGGAAGAAAAAACAAACAATTTTGGTGCTTTGGTCGGTGGATTCTAGAAATTGAATAAATGAATGAATTTAAAAATCGATCAAGTGGATAAATTAAAATTCATCTTGTGAGTACGTGGTCCTGTGAAATTCCACATGCAAGATCCTGATGGTTTTTCATCCTCTACTCGATCGAAACGTAACGTTCCATGAGGGGTTTGTGCCCTTTTGGAACAAAGTCATTGAAGTTCTTTACCCAATTTTAATTTATGGATGAGCATCATTTAATATGGAATTCAGCATACGACCAGAACGGGTTAAGGAGTCAACTAGGAATTCGTAACGTTGTGGGCTCGTCTGAATATATATTTTTTTAAAAAGTTGTTTATATATATATAAAAAAGAGATTAGTAGAGCTTTTTTTTTTTATATAAAAATTTATTTTATATTTAAATATCTTATTTAAAAAATACTTTTAAGTAACAGAAGAATTTTTAAGTTTGTTTAAATAAAAAAATTATAAACAAAATTATTAAAAAATGTAAAATGTTGAGAATGATAAAGACATGATTTGTAAAGAAAAAAACAGAGAAAACATGAGATGTAATTTATAATAAAAGTAAATAATATTTTTTTAAAAATTATATTAAAAATTAGTTTTCCTTTTCATTTTTTTAGAAGTTGAAAATCATTAATTTTTTAAAAAAGTAATAATTAAATTTTTTTATATTTATATTTATATTTTTAAAAGTTACATATAAACATATTTAAAAATTTATAATTTTTTTTAATAAAAAAAAACCTATCCAAACTCATTTCATTAGATTTTCACATTTCTCTTCACATTGAATTGGATGTCTTCCTAGCACAAAGTTACCTTGGAAGGTTGCGTTAAATGCTTCGGTCTGCTTACTGTCACATTAATTTATGTATTTATGGATGGCATTACATTGGGAACGATTTCTGTCGAAAGTTTTTTTTTGGTTAAAAACAGGTTGGAGTGAGGGAGATACGTACGTAAAGCGGATTTCTAGAGGAAAATTAGTTGAAAATTAGCAAAACTTTTATTGACATTTGAATTTCCGGCATGAAAATTTTGGTTTTTATGAAATTACTGATTGAAATTTTGTCATAAACTAATAAAATATTTATTTAAATTTGAAATTTCACAAAAATAAAATAAAATTTAAGTTTCATTTTTCAAAAGCATTTTGACAAGTCTATAATTTTTTTGGATAATTTTCATTTTTATTACAAAAAATTCACATGAAATTTAGATTTCATTTTTTGATGGAAGTTTTCGTAGAAAATAAAAATATTATAAATTTAAATTATTTTTGTGACAAAATGTTTTGCCTCAAAGTGTATGAAAACTTTTTGCGATGGAAGTTTTCCTTGCAAAAACTAAGAATGATAGTTTAGGATGATGATTGTATACGCTCGAGCGCATAAATGTTTTTCAAGATGTACATTTGTATTAATTAAAGGATTTAATTTTTATTTATTATTAGTATAAAGTTTCTTTACACTGTCATTTAATTATGTGCTGACACATCATTAAAAGAGTTAGACTTTCTAAGTAATTGTTGTGATAGTCAAACTCTTTTAATGATTTAGTAACACATAATTAGATGACAATATAAAGAAACTTTACACTAATAGTGAATCAAAATCAAACTCATAATTAAAAAAAATTTAACAGGGGCAAGTTTCGAGAGCTTATAATCTTATATAACACAGCCCGGTAGTTTATTTTCAAAACATGTTATATATTTATTACTTATTCTTGGTTTTCATAATATGATTTATGAAATCAGAATGTTTGTTTTATAAGCTTCTATTATACACATACGATTGAAATTGAAGGGGTGTAGTCAAATAAAAATGCTTATTAAGAGTGTGTGTGAATTATTTGTGAAAAAAATTATGTTAAAAATTAATTATATGTATAAGTAATTTTTAAAAAAATTAATTATAAAAAAATTAATTTATATTTAAATATAGTAGTTCATAATTAGTATTAAGACAATTTTATTTAGATTGTATAAAAGAATTATTTTTATGTATTAAATTATTAAAAAAAATATGAAATAATTAAAAAAATTATTTAATTAAGGATAAAACAATATTTATTTATTAAAGCTTTTGAAATAATTTAAAATTACTTAACCAAAATGTTCAAAATAAAACTTTAAAAAAATAATTTTTAGTGTATGAAAAAATACTATTCACTTATAATAAATTTTACCTACTTTAACTAAATATGATAAATTTTAAATATAATAAATTTTACATAAAATAAATTTTATAAAAAAATATTGTAAAAATAATTAATTTTTCTAAACATATACTAGTGATTGTTTCAGACAATAAAACCCTAAAAAGAAATTTTCAAAATAAAGATTGATACTTTGTCTTTTTATTTGGGCATGGAAAGCCCTATATGCATCGCAACTGCTACGTCTCACCAACATGTTTCGGGTTAGATGCTGCGGATATCCCTTCAAGAAAGATGCGTTAGAATTAAATAACTTATCTCTCTCTCTCTCTCTCTGTTCCAGCCCTTTCTTGCAAAGTGAAGTCTGGATTTAAAATAACTTATCTGTTGATAATGTATTTATTGTACATCACTTATTGACCCCAAGTGCATATACAGTGGACACCCCCCAATTACAATAATTAGTTATATGTCAAAATCTGATTTGATGTATATGATGTTTTTAAAATACAAATTTTATCTTAAAAACTTTAAAAATAACATTAATAGATAGTTATTTAATATTTTAATATTTCAAAAAATAAGAAGATTTGATTAATAACTATAATTGTTTAAAATTAATTTTTTTAAAATAAAAAATATCTATCTAGATAATATTAAGTGTGTGCTTGAGAGAGATAAATTTTTTATCATAAAAAACTATTTTATAAATAATTTACATTGTTTGAATGAAAAATGACTTAAATTTTTAAATTTTTTTTATTTTTTAAAAAGTTATTTTATTAACATCTATAATTTAGGACGATTAGATTATTTTTATATTTTCAGCTTTTATTTTGTATTGCTTTATATTTTATTATTAATATTTATGTTATCTATCACTATATCATTTATTATTGAAATTTATGTTGTCTATCATTATCATTTTTTTTATTTAGAATTTAACATTCAAATTTTTAAAAATTAGTGCATGTTGTGATGTTGTTATGAAAAATATATATTTTTATCTTAAAATTCTCTATATTATTCAAATAAAATATAAATTATTTTTATTTAACTATTCTAAAATATAATATATTTTCACTTATTTTTCATATTTATAAAAAATGTTACAAATTTTATTCAATTTCTTATAATAAAAAAAATGGATGATAACACATAACAAAAAATAAATAGATTCTAATGTTAAAAAAATCAAATATTAATATAAACAAATAACTTCATACTTTTTTTCTAATTTATTATAAAAAAGTAATTATTTTTTATAACATCTAAATAAAATAAATTATCTTAAAATTACTTTTCGACAAATATACTCAAATAAAAACAAATTCTACTTATAATTAATTATCACAATAATCAATTATACAAATAATTAATTATTAACATAATCTATTTTTTTTAACTTTCTCAAACACACCTTAATTGTTATTCTTATTCGAATGATAGTTAATATGACCTGTAAAGAACAATTTGAGAGCTGTATTTTTACAACACAAATTTATAATGACCACAGTCACACAGTTGATTGTACTTCAGTATTGTTAAAATATCTCTAAAATAACTTGCTTTTGGGAGATTATTTAAATATTTATTTACTTTTCAAAATATTAATATTTATAATAAATTATTAAATATTATTTATATTTAATAAATTTTTAAATATTTATTATAAATTTAATAATTAATAAATAATTAATAACTCTTACAACATAACATACAAATGAAAAGTACATATCAACTCCCATCTTTTTAACTATTGTCAAATTTCTGGAACCACTTCTTTTTAACGATTGTCAAAATTCTGGAACCACTTCAAGGTTAATTACATCATTCCACTTGATGGTTTGACTTTAAAAACACCCACTCTAGCTCGGTGCTCCTACTTTCCCGAAATTGACAGTGGAGGATTGGCTAAGACCATAAGACCCTAAAAGCCTTCAAAGTTCAAACACTTGGTGGTCTAGAGTTGTACTTTCATTTTCTTTTCCATTTAAAACCTTTTTTTGGGGATTTTCCATTTAAAACCTAAAAAAATAAAATAAGGATTCAATTCATTTATTTATATTTACTATTATATTAAATTAATTAATTAATTAAATTTAAATAAAAATTTAAAGAAATTTACATATAATTCAATAAATTTGTTGATCACTTTCATCTTTTTATTATTAAAATGGGTAATAATGAAATAAACATACATAATAATAAAATAAAATTTTAATTTTAATTTATTATTAGTAGAAATTTTTATATATTATATTTTAATTATATATTATTAAATTATTAATAAAATTTAACTATTATAATAATTATTTAAAAATTTTAATTTTTTTAAAAATGTATAAAAAAAATATACGCTAAATAAAAATAAATTAAAAATAAATCTTTAAATAAAAACATTGTCGGTGGGTTCATGAATTTTTGATAGACTGCCAAGCTAAGCTAAGGCTGTCACTTTTTTGCACCAACTCTCTCTCTCTCTCTCTCTGCAACCAAAGCTTATCCGTCCCCTTCCCTTCTCTTGTTCCCTCTGCCATATCTTATAGCCAAAAGAGAGACAGAGAAAGAGGAAAAGCATAAACCATCAAGTTCTCAAGAGAGAGAAACAAACATATTGATAGCATCGAGTTCAGAGAAGGTAGAGAGTTATTCAAGATGAACGGTGGCGAATCCCACGGTGCTATTGAGACACAGTACATAAGGAGGCATCACAGGCATGAGCCCAGGGACAACCAGTGCACTTCTGCACTCGTCAAGCACATAAGGGCTCCCGTTCACCTCGTGAGTTTTCATGCTCTGCCTTTTCGGTTCAATATCAGCTATCAGCAATTGTTTTTGCTTCTCTTTGGTTGGTGGGTCTGATTTATGTGCTGGAAAAAAAATACTTTTTTTTCCCCTTCATTTGAAGATCTGAGATATTTTGCTCGTTTCTTGGTGCCTTCTTTTCGTTTCCAATGCTCTTTACTCATCTGAGTGCGTGAGTTATGGCATTTCCCTTTGTGGGTTTCCCTTGGTTTTGTCTCTTTCTTGGCGATGGATGCTTATTCTGATTTTGGGTTTTCGGGTTCTGTATGTGTATTGCAAAAGTTGGATTTTTCAGCTCATGGGCTTTCGGGAGATGTAAGTATTGATTGCTTTGTGGTTGTGAAATCAGTTATGGGGAAGGATAGTCTTCATTTTGTTTGGAGATTTCATTCGAGTTTTCGTGTCACCATATTCCAGTTTCTGAAGACCAAAACATGTCACATGACTGGAAATTATGCTTTGTCATTTTTTTTTTATGGATTTGTCTGTCAACTTTTACGTTTCAATCCTTTTGGTCGTAGAGAACGTGCACCAGAATAAGAAAGAAATCCGAAAATTTTAAGGCTGGATTTGGATGCTTATAGCTTAGCAGCTGATACCAGTTCTTCACTCATTTGAGTTTCTATCGAAATGCCAAATTCACGATGAAGTGGGCATCAAGAGAATTCTTCACATTTTTATAAAGCTCTTCAACTCTTTAGTTCCTTGCATAGTTGCATTCTTGTTTTCAGTAAACCAAGCAATGCAAAACTTTCTTAATTTATACAAAATTATCTTCCACTTTTATGCTCTGTCGGACACTCAACGGAGGTTCAGTGTCATGAAATTGAAGAAATAAGTTTATAGATGGCATGCTTCACTATTTTGTGGCAAAAGTGATTTTTTATTATTGATTGATCTGATTAGTTTATTTCTCTGTCAGGTGTGGTCGCTGGTTAGAAGATTTGATCAACCCCAGAAATATAAACCATTTGTTAGCAGGTGTATCATGGAAGGGGACCTTGGTATTGGGAGCGTTAGAGAGGTGAATGTTAAATCTGGCCTTCCCGCTACAACCAGTACTGAGAGGTTGGAACAACTTGATGATGAGGAACACATTCTAGGCATCAGGATCGTTGGTGGAGACCATAGGCTGAGGGTATGACACTTTGTTCTTCGCTATTTGTCGTATTTTTCAATTATATTCTGAATACAAAATATTGTTAGCTCCTACGAACACATATTGGATAGATAAGATTTGAATATTGAGTTGAGTTATTAACTTAGAACATTCTTCCCTCTATAAACGAAGAAATTGTATAATCTGATAATCCAATGGCTTGTTGCAAAACCAATCGTGAGAGCTAACTATTAATGATTAAATTTGGGTGAGAGAAAATAATGCATGTATATAGATATTGTCTTTAGGTTGTGTGCTAGAAGAGGATACTTCTCTCTGTAGTTCTCTTGTGAAAGTTGGACTTCTTGAAGAATTTAGTATTCCATCATTCCATTTTGGAAATTTGGAATTTGTTTTGAGTAATAGGTATAATGAGGATGTGAAGAAATGTTGGACATGGACCAAATCATCACTCGTCTGCTGATGTTGGTCAATTGATATAATTTCAGGGATCTTACTTCTTTGTTTCTATAATTACATCTGACCTTGCTATTACAAAAAGAAAATATTATGTCTTTTACTTGCCTCTCCTATCATGTAGATAGGGAATAGGTTGAAATGATTGTGGAATACAGAGTCTCCTATTTGTCATTGGTATTTAGTCTGTTGGGTTCATAAGTCGTAATGCACTTACAAACTTAGTTGGTTAATATGCATTGTATTTTTTCAAGTTATTACATTGGTCCCTCTCTCTCTCAATGCCCTTTAATATTTAATTATATAATTTAGAGTTAATACTCAAATTGGTCTTTCAGAGATACACTGGACATCAATTTGGTCCTCCAATGTCATTTTTTGACATCAAATTGGTCCTCCAAAGTCATTTTTAACATCAAATTGGTCCCTAAAAATTGGCCTAAAATTGACCAATTTGATGTCAAAAATAATTAGAGGACCAAACTGATATCCAGTGTATCTTTGGAGGACCAAATTGGGTATTTACTCTATAATTTAACATGTGGCACTGACCAGATGCGAAAAAGTTAGTTGAACTGGAAAGATTAATTTTGATAGAAAAAGGTTGGAAGATTATTTTTGGTAAAACTTGCAAATGTTTTCAGGGTTTCTGTGCTGTAGAAGAAGCTTACCTTTTGGATGCACAAATTACAATGGCATGGGTATTTGTCTAAATTTGTGTGATATGCACTTAGTATAGGTTAACTATAAGATTATTAAATCATTTCCTTTGCTGTTACATTGGCACTTGAAGAGATTTATTTGCTAAGTCTTATCATCATAAGCTGAAAGAATGCTAACTCAATCATGTTATATGGGATTTGCAGAACTATTCCTCCATAATCACCGTCCATCCAGAGGTCATTGATGGAAGACCTGGAACAATGGTGATTGAATCATTTGTAGTGGATGTGCCTGATGGAAACACCAGGGATGAAACTTGTTACTTTGTGGAGGCTTTGATCAGGTGCAACCTAAGCTCTTTGGCTGACGTCTCAGAGAGGATGGCTGTGCAGGGTCGGATTGATCTGCTCAACCATTAAGTATATCTAGGGGATAATGAAGTTGGGTTTATACAAATTATATGATCCGTGGCTTTCTGATCGCAGTTCAGGTGTGGAGACTGGTTGGAGTATTCCTTCCATGTTCCCAGAAGTTTTGGATTTTTTTATCTTTTCTATATCACGGATATCTTTCCCCTACCATCCCTCCTGCATGTGTTGCTGTCTATTCCTCTTAGAACAGCTAAATTTCTCTTCAGTTTTTGTAAGATGAGATTCTGGGCTTCATGAGCACTCAGGGATGTGAGTGGGAAAGTTTTTCCCTGCTATATGCTTCCAGGGTTTTGTGGATGGTGGTGTGTTACTACAGTTATTTGTAAATATTTTTGTTGGAAAAAAGACAACTTCTGCAGTCTTTCACGTTTCATGTTTGGTAACAAGATTTATGTGCTGGCAGGAGAGGCCCCGCAAAAGTGGATACTGCCTTGTTACTTTTGTATAAGTAGTGTAGTTTTTGTAAGTTATCTATTTCACATTTTCCTTGTTTTGGATCTATGTTTAGAACCCTAAATCAAATTGACTATGCGTTTGGTGCCTGGTAGGTGTGATTTGCAGCTTGCTTTGAGGAACTTCCAAGACAAGCTGTTTCTTCTTCCAAGTATAGCGGGTGCTTTCATATTCAACTCGAATTTTTTTTCCCTTGTGAGGAAGGCAACGCATAAGAAAAAGGGGTTTAAAACGAGTTTAAGTGTAAAGTATTTTATGCTGTTATTTAATAATTTGTTAGCACATCGTTAAAAAGATAGTGTAAAGTTTTTTTATATATAATTATATTGATAGTTGGTAGAATTGAATGCTTAGAACAAAAGGTGAATCTGATTACCTTATCTAACTTGGGAAGGAATGTGTTAAAGGGGTAACCAGGGTAACACGTACAAGAGGGGGTGAGTATTAGAATAAAATTCAATCATATCTATTTACCGAGAAAAAAACATTCAATCATGTCTAAGACGGGAGGTGGGGAGTTCTGCCAATCGGACGGAGTGTGGAGAGTTGTGCCAATCAGAAGAATGAATCTGCGAGGGAGTGAAATTTTCCTTCGTACTTCTTTCCTGAGTAGTTGGCAATTTTAGTAATGCAAGATAAATAAACCATCGTGCAAATATTTGGGAAAGTTCTCTGAATGAGGATTAAGTAGGGAAATTTTTATATACATTAGAAGTTATGCTTGTATACTAGTTTTTTTATATATAGAATGTATAAGATCTAGAGTGGGAAAATGGATGATACTAGAGTGGAAAATGCTTGATCTCGAGACCAAGCAGATAAAGAAAAAAAAAAAACATGGTATTATGGTAACACTACAAGTCATACTGATTTTGTTATGCTTTACATTTAAGTATCTGATATTTAAAAGCATGAGGTTCTCCTTCTCAATGACAAATCTTTTGAGATGGGCTTATTTCATGAGTTTGAGTCATAACACAAATATACTAAGGTATTTAAAGCACAAGGCTCTGCCTCCCATAGGCTAATTTTTTGGAATGAGTTTTATTCGTGAGTTTAAGTCGTAACATATCCATACAAATACTAAATTTACTTAAATTTTAATTGAATTCACTTAAAGTGTATTTGGAATGTTAAAAAATGGGATTTGATTTGATTTGTAAATTAAATTTTGTATTTGAAATGTTAAAAAATAAGAATTGATTTTAAAATTCTTTTAGTTTAAGTTGTGTATATTAAAAATTCACTCAAATTTAGTTGGATTTAAGTAGATTTGATTGGATTTTAAATTTAATTATTTAGATTGACCATTAAATCCTTATTAACTTTTTAATTTTACCTTACTAACCTAATAATATCTTTTACACTGATATAAGGTTAAAAAAGTAAAATAATAAAATAACATAAAATCAATTTCTTTTTTAATGAGTTTCAAACATAAGAATTGATTTTCAAATTAATTCAAATCCATTTTTTATAATGAGTTTTAAACAAATTTTGATATTTAAATCAAATTAATTCAATTCAAATCAAATCAAATTTATTTTTAATTAATTTCAAACCCAACATAAATTCTTTTTTGTAAATCACACATTATTGCATATTAATTAGCGTGCAAACGTGGTTTTGCCGAAAGCATTACTTGAGGGTTAATGGCTGGTAGAAGTCAATGGGTGATAATTTGAGGTGGAAATTAAGTTATTCGTGTACACAACTCTGGTCAATTTCCATGCACACCACTCGCTAACTTGAGTGTTAGTCTGAATAATTTGTATCATAGTCAGATTATATCTTATATCTGTGTTGAAAATTATATGCATGCATTTTATTTACATTTGCACGCTAACAAACTAGTGTATCTAACATTGAATTTATGTGACAATAAAAAGATGTAATGTAGTCATAGACAAAAATATTATGAAATATATGAAAATAATAATTTATTCTTCAAACTGGATTGCTTTGGTACGTTACGGTCAAGCTGGATTGCTAGTTGGCTTGAATTTGAAAAAACATAAATAAATTCAAAACAATCATGACTTTACTTTTCATTTGTTGATGAAGCCAACCTTGAGCAATAGATGCTACCCTTGTCAATGGTGAAACTCCGAAGTACTAAAAAATGTTGCGGCACAAAGCTCTAACTTAACATCTCAGGTGGATGTTGTAGAGAGTGGAAGATGATGCCACTGTTTAGTAATTTGCATCAGATAGCTTTTGGAATGCTTTATTTCGGAGCTGAATTACATTGTTGTGTTGGTGATGCTGGCCTCTCAGTAATATATCTGTTCCAACTTTTTTATACTATGTGGCTTGCAGAAAATAAGTAAACTACTTCAGGTGAAGATTGCAATTTGCGAAAAGTGTATTTCCATGTATTTTCACATCGAGGAGAGTTTGCTTCCCCAAGTAACGTAGCCATTCCTTAATTTGGCACTCTCTGCCCTTCATGAACACACTCCCTCCGTTGATATATAACCTATTTGAGCATAATAAACAGAGAAGAAAGTGCTCTAGGCTTTTAGCCATGTTTCTTATTATTACCAGCGATCATTACAGGAGCACTTTCCATTCATAAAATGGTGAAAACGACCACCATCTCTGAGGAAAATCTCGCGACTTAGAGCCAAAGAAATGTACTTTGCTGCTGTATGACAGTCATGACAAATTCTCGTGTTCGTAACTACCCTCATAGGTGCTCTACTTTTTGTTTTCATCAGTCCATATGTAATAGCTAACTTCTCAGGGTGACTGAGCAGAACCTTCTCCTTCTCATTGTCATCAATGTTCTGATATAGGCAATTAATATCAGGTACATAACCCAGTTTTCGTATTTCAGAAATTAATTGATATAACTCAAAATATATGTCCCGTTCATCTGGATGTGATTTCCCTTCCGTGGAGAACACGTGAATGGTCTGATTAACTTGTATCCAGATCCGGACATGCGGGCTTTTCACCCCCAAGACAGTCATCGAGTCTTTAAGGAGCTCCACATCCTCCCATCTGTTTAAAGTGGAATATATATTCATCATCAACACATAGTTAGCAGAATGATATGGTTTCCAACTTGAAGAGATTCCTTGCTGCAATCTCAGCTAGCATAATGTTTTTGTGAATTCTGCAGGATGCAAGAAAAGTACCCCAAATACTAGCATGTGGCTTTATTGGCATAGTTTGTATGAAATCCAAAGCATCAACAAGATAACTGTTAGACTTTTCGCAAGTTTACCAAGTTGCTCAAATAATAAAATGATGAAAGAGTTTCATTCTATAGAGATTGTGTCCGTAAATTATCAATTCTCCTAATCAATACTATCTAAGCAAATGAACACTTTGGATTGAAGCAAGTTCACAAAGGAACCACCAATTAATTAAGCAACTAGGCAATTAAAATGTAAAACTAAAAGAAAGCTTGCAAAATAAAAAAACTATGAAATTATAACAAAGAAGATTCAAGTTGGGGTTAGTTAGGGATCAGATTTCAATTTATCTCTTCACATGCAATTTACTATCCTTGAATTAATCTAATTCCCTCTCCCAATTGAAGGTGAAACCCCTAGGATAATCAATACTCAATCCCTTTGTGTATCAATTCTCTTAAACACCTAAGATGTAATTAATTCCTTAATTAAATCTCATTCGTTTAAGGCAAAAGAAGAGTTGGGTTCTTTTAAACATCGCACAAATTAATTATTCTACTCCTATACTTAATCAATTCATGGCACCTATCACAAAGCTCAATCATGCATCAATTTTCCAACATCATACATGGATGCTTAATCAATTCATGAGTTGCCAAATCATAAACGCATTAAGAACAATAATAGAATGCTCAATTCAACGAAAGAAAGCTTAAATTAAACAAAGATAATTAGATACATGATCCAAGATAAACTACATTTTCACTCTAACCAATAAGAGTTTAACTACTCATAGAGAAAAAGAACAACAAAGATAGAGAAAGAGAAGAAATCTCCATGGATACGCCTTGAATTCTGATAAGAATCCTTGAATCTCTGAATCCTTGGTGTATCCTCTCTCCCTTAGGTTAGTCATCCTTCTTTTCCTCCAAAAGATCCCCCTAAAAGTACTTTTCTTTTTCCTTTTATGCTGCATAAATACGCACTAGTAAGTGAGTCAGTGCCTTAATATTGGCTAGTGGGCGCCTAGGTGCGCAGAGGCTATAGAAAATGCACAAAAATTCTTATCCTATGCGCTTAAATGTTGGCTCCTAAGCGCTTGAGCGCTACGGGCGCCTAAATGTTGGCCAGTGATCGCTTAGGTGCTCAAATGACAGATCTAAAATGTAATTCTGATGCATGGGCGCTTAAATGCTGACCTTTGGACGCTTAAGCGCTAGAAGAACAGAGCTTCCATGGTTTTATTTCTCCTTCTGTGAGTACCTAAAAGATAAGAAAGAAGATTTGATGAAAAACCATAATCCAAAAAGCTAAAAATGATGTAGAACTAAACTAAGGGTACTTAATTAACTCAAAACATGCAAACATACTCTAACTACATGATTTTACATGAGAAAAGCTCAAACCAAGGTTAAGTTCAAGTAATTCACCTACAAATAGCATTATAATTATCACCAATATCAATAACCAACTTTTCCAAGAAGGTCTACCATGCAAGAGTAGTGCTCAATTGTTGGAATCATGTTGTAGTTTGTTTTCATACTGTCAAAGTACTTCCACCCTTCATCAACTAAACCTGAATTCTTGCAGCCAGGTAGAAGAGCTGTGAAGGATATAGCATCAGGTCTGATGCCTGTTTTGCACATGTTGTCAAAAAGAATCATTACCTCTTCCCCATGGCCATAAATGGCATATCCCATCATCATGCAATTCCAACAATGCAGTGTTTTTTCATGAATTCTCCTGAAAATCTCATGGGCTACTTTTAATTTACCTGCCTTACTATACTATACCTGTGATGAAATGGCAGGGACAATTATATACTAAGAAAGCTCTAACTTAAGCTGCACCTCCAATGATCCATTTCCTAATTTCTTCATCATTTAAATTCTGGGTACTTGCGGGGATGTTAGAAAATATTGAGTAAACGTGTGGGATGCAAGAATTTGGGTTATGTGGATAAGGTTTATCCTCAGAACTCAGAATCAGAAGTGAACTGTTAAACTGGAAAAGGCAAGTGGCCAAGCGGGAATTATTGCCATACTGAGGCTGGCTAATGGCTGGGTCTTGGACATTGGCCGCAAAGTGCAAACCATAGAGTCCTTAACATCATCATAGAACATGTTTGGTCTGCAAGCATATAAGCCCAGCCATTCAAGATGTAGTATTTTAGATATTTGAACAAAACTCTCATGTTTAGTATATAAGTATATGTACCAAAAATATATATATCTGTGTATAAAATGATTGTATGTATCTAAAATATTATTTATTAATTCCGTTAAGATACTCATTGTTTGTGGATATATTATGTCCTTTCAAACTCACGAAAATTTTAGATGGGTAGGCATAAGACGATACTTTTAAAATGAATTGTAATTTTATTCTTTTAGTATTTTTATACAAAAATAATTATTTACTTTTTGTCAATTTTACTCTCTCATTAATTTAAAAAAAATATGGTAACAAAAAAAATTGTTATTGTTATTCAGTGGTGGAACTACTTAAGGGCTAAGGAGGCAATTGTCACCCCAATTTTTCTTTTAAAGCATATATATAGAGGATATGTGCTGAATTATACCCTTAACATATTAAGCGTGGACTCTTTTGAAATAGTTGTTGTTAGAACTAAATATCATTTTGTCTAAGCCTATGCTTATTTCATAGGCCTAAATCCAAACTAACTTGCAACAAGGCCAAAGCTAGAATTATAGGAAATGATCCCCTACTTTCATACTAGTAGTTTCTTTTATGGCGATTATAAGTAACACTAAATTAATAACTTTCACTCATTTTGTTTATTGTTGTCAAAAAAAAAAATTTCACTTTTGAAATTTTTGTCTCTTAGTTACCTATCAAATTTCAAAAGCTTATCAAAATAAGAAAGGAAAAGATACGTTCACATAACTTTTAAAGGTCAACATTGTTGAATGTCTTAAATTTACCTTATATTTTCCTCTAGTTATTAGTATTTTTTTTATTTACTTATTTATCCGAATTTCATCGTCTCCCCCTATCCCACCCCGCCTCGCCCCTCACACACACACACAATTTGAGACAAGTTTTGCCACCATTGTTGGAAAAGTTAAGAATGAAGTAAGCCTCTCTAAGAATTGTTTAAACTATATAGGGAATTTTTATTCATACTAATTAAATGTGGTCAACATGAGTCACAATGAGAGAAAGTCTAAGAAAAGAAAGGTCATTGGTCTTAGCATAATATTTAGAGGGAAAATGATAGTTGCATATTTTCTCCTCTCACATACCTCACATATAGTGAGGTGGAAGTCACTCATGTTATCACCTCCAGCTCCAGCATATGAGTGACTTCTGCATCATTATATGTATAGTATGTGAGAGGAAGAAAATGTACAACTATCATTTTACTCCTCACTCGTCAAAGCAAGAGACCACAAACAAGAGAGAAGAATAATACCAAGAAAAATGAGAACTGGGTGTTCTATTGATTGGGCAAAATTAGGAATTTCTAGGAGGATAATTCACTAATTATCTAAACCTTATTGGCTAACTCACTTGAAATTGAATTATACTTGAATTAAGAAAATGAACAATTCAAGAGAATATCCTTTCGTTATTCTAGAGAATTTCAGAGAATTTCCAAGAGATAAATCAACTCAAATCCATTTATCTCTCATGTGCTTATCCTTGTGAAGATTAATAAGGCAGTAAATGAGTTTTAAGAAAATATGAAGATAATTAATAGAAGTATCCCATAATTTTCTAAAAATGATAAATCATGGATAATTAGATGGAGATAAATTATCAAATTATATATAAAAATAATAAAATCAAGGATTTAAGAAATTCCCCAGTGTCTCAGACATCTTACAAAATCTCTCTACTATATGGTTTAGTGGGGTTTTATGTTTAGGGTGGATCTCTATGGTTTAGGGTCAGACCAGCACTTATGAATGACAAGGGAGTAAATAAATTGCATATATATGTAGATTTGAAAACAAGATCCCCAAATAAAATTATAGATTGAAAGGCTCATGAAGTTACTTTCAATCATACTTGGCTTCTGACATAATTGATGCCGTGATGATGGCATGTACTTTGATGATTTTGTGTAAGCAATTGTTTGGTTTAATATACTGATCGGTGGCTAAGTAGGATTCAGTAAGCTCATGCAGTTCAAACTATTTTATACAAGACAATGTTTTACTTCCAGAAACAACCATTCTTTGCTTTCAACTAACATTGAAGACATAATTATAATATCTTTTAACGAGGATTGAGGGCTTTCAGGTTGCATTAAGATAGCTGTTTATTTCATTAAAAAAACGTGAACAAGCAAACAAGCGAAACGAAAATTCTTACTTACAAGCAAACAAGCGAAGCGAAAATTCTTACTTACAAGCAAATTTACCTGAAGACAAAGGAGAACACATTCTTGAGAAGAGTAGTCTCAAAAACATCAAAAGGTTAAGCCATGACGACTTGTCTTCACTCTCCCTCAAGACTTTTCTTTAGGTAATGTTCGAATTGTTCACGATAGTGAATAGTAATCATCAAAGTGAATCAGATCATTCAACTATTCTTGATAAGCAATATAAAGCTTGATCATAGCCCTCTCAAATGCTTCCAGCTAACCTCACTAAGGGCCCGTTTATATTAATTTTTTTTAGAGTAGAAATACTTTTTTGAAGTAATAAAAGTGTTTTTTTTAGAAGCTAAAGAGTTCAAACTTTTAAAAAAAGCACTTCATGTGCTTTTTTGTTACACATGAAGTGCTTTTTTTAAAAGCTTAAACTCTTTAGCTTCTAAAAAAAATACTTTTATTACTTCAAAAAAGTACTTCTATTCCAAAGAAAACTAATACAAACGGACCCTAACCATTTTATGGTAAAGACTGCACTAGGCAGTGTAGGAAGGTAGAACCATTTAAGGGGGAGCGAACAACCAGCGCGTTGAAGATCATTCCTGGAGGAATTTTTTTTTCTCTGGCTGCTGTAACTAAGTTCAGTACATACAGATTACCAGAGATCGAGCCCTTTACTACTTGAAGGGTTAGGTGTATATATATATGTGGCCATGCATCTGTTTGTGGATGTTTCAAGTGCATGTGAGGCGTGAAAAATAATAGGAGCATAGATGAGGGTGGGAGGTGGGGTCTTCCCCATCTTAGGCACTTGATATCAGTGGCCTAATCAGATACTT
This sequence comes from Styphnolobium japonicum, assembly GCA_023212625.1. Lineage (NCBI taxonomy): Eukaryota > Viridiplantae > Streptophyta > Magnoliopsida > Fabales > Fabaceae > Styphnolobium > Styphnolobium japonicum. The sequence continues at coordinate 1,079,832 of JALBWW010000007.1, read as the reverse complement.
TGATTCCCATAATGTTCTTCTAGTGTAATATAGTCATTAGCATTTGGAACTCATAACCATGTCAGGTCAATGCACCATGCACCTGAACAAAGAATAAAGCAGATTAACATTCTCAACGCTAACTCGTTTTCACTTTAAGCTTTCGCTTTATCAATTCCTACCTAAAATTTCAAAAAATATATGATTCAATCTTAATATTCAAGGACTCTTGATGAGGTTTTGGAGCTCTGGTGTGTCAGCCTACCCTTATCTAGTCTCTAGAGAACTAGATAACAGTTATTGCGCTACCTATCAACCTTTTAAGTCCAAAGTTTACAAGGTAGGTCCAATACTATGTGTATCAATTTCAAGCGGCGAAAATGAAACATAAAAAAGATCATTAACAAAGACACTACTGAAATTCTATTGTGAATGGAGTTAGTGGCACTGAAAATATGTTTTTTGTGTAGCTAATTAGAAAACGTGTTTCAACTCATCAAATATGTACTTTATTATCTATGTCAGGCATAACACATCAAATAATTGCCTTTGACATACTAGAAGAGGTCCTTGTCATAGTTTTGCTACTAGCAACATTTCCTTAAGCAGCACACCGTGCCAAGACTCATCAATAATTTTATTGAAGGGCGACGACAAACGAGTCAGCACCTTGCTCCATGCAATGGGAAGGGGTACGTGAAATGCCACATCTCATCCTTTCTCTTCTCTTGATTCAACTGAAAGTCCAATAGAGGATCGGTTACTTCTGGGAAGGTTACATCAAAATATAAAACAAAATAAAAAAATTATTATTATGTCTTGGATTTTTTACTCAAGCTTTGTCATATTTGCAGAGATCTATTTGTCACCTTCCCATCCATCAAATGCTCTCTATTTTTTTTTCTCTTGTTCCTTTACTAAATTCTTTTATTTGAATTTGTTTAGGGTAAACATTCATAGAAGACTCCACATGCATACATCTCTACACATCAGAAATAGTGGCTCCTACGATCCTGCCCTTGCTAGCATGACAGTCATTATCAAAGTCAATTAATAAAACAATGCCTAAAGTTTCTTTGGAAGTCTCTCAACTTTAAAATACGAAAGCCAAGAGGCTAATTGCATACATGAAATAGAATTTAACGTATTTTTAAAAAAAAGAAGTAAGGAGGGTGACATAGAGGTGAAGAAAGAAAGAGCACCTTCATAATAGAGTAAAAATCAACAGAACTGCATATACATTCTCAAGTCTTTCAAACTCATAATGAATCGAAATGAGAGCTCAACCTGCGACCCGTTTTCCTTAATTTGATAAAGTATATATAATGCTTTCTGTTCAACAAATGGTGAAAAAGTACTTAATTTCCTGGTATTGATGTGCATAGAATCCCTTCAGATTAAAAAGTATTGACCAGTACAAGCTGTTACTGAGCTCAGAGAGGAGTGAAGGAAGGGGTGCTGAAATAACATCAGGATTTACGTATCACTTCCGCTGGACCTTAACACAACATAGGTAGAGAGACGCGGTAACCTGGGTGAACCTTCAGTTATGGTGTTATCCCCAATTCTTTAATATATTCCATACATTCAAAGTCCTAATGTCCTGTGCTTCTTTAGAGTTGAAGAAGAAACAATATTATTACTGATTAGGCATAGATAGTAGAGTGAAATAGAAGTAAACTATTTTTTGGAACATTTTCATTAGTAAGATCACAAATCAGGGCTGAGTTGCCGAACAAAAATCCAGGACTAACAAGTATGCTTGAGATCTTGAATTCAATAACTACATGTTGAAAAAGTCAAGCAAAGATGTCAAAAGAAAGCACATTTCCAGATTCTTGAGAAAATATATGATAGCAGTAAGTCGAAGAAGATGTTGATAATAGCCACTTGCATACAAAAGTAAAAATAGAACAGGAGGATGTTATGATTTAAATAATATCGGTGTAATAGAGAATGGCATAAAATGACACTGATATGAACTTAAACTAACCACAGTGCAAAATAATTGGAGGAATTTCTTGCAGGAAAAATGCCTCAGGCTAAAGAAAGAACCAGAACAAAGAACCTGTACCTTTCCAAAATGACCCAGGACAAGAAAATACAAGTCAGTTACCGATAACACATCAACCGTATTATTTTTACCGTATTATTTTTATTTTTCATTTCTCGGCTGTAATATGAGAATGCTATTTTCACATCCCGACATCATGCCCTCCATTTATGCTTAACATTTCCACACTTGGCTGTCATTAAAAATTTAAAAGAGAAGTATCTAAGAAAAAAAGTCATTGTGTTTATGATACTACCAAAGGGGGAGTATAACCACTCCACCAACAATTAAGTCCAGAAGAAAGGATGTACAAAATTACATCATCTTGCCCATATAAAATTTTCTATATATTTTCAATGTACATAATATTTGTATATTGTAATGCAATCAGTTGTCAATCTGAAAAAAGATTTCATGAGTAAAAGCCTTTACACTTAATCAAATTGAAGGATGTTCCAAGTTCTACCACAGATAGATTACATGCTTGGGATCACATACAATCAAACACTTAATTCACAAAACATGCAATTTTTTATAGCATGATGTTCACTCGTGTATAAATATAATGAAGAGAAATTCATACAAGGAATTTATGTAGCAGTGGACTTCATAAGACATCACAAGTGGATATCACTACAGTTGAACCTTTTCATTCATTCATTCCGTTTTCCCCACTAAATTTAAGTTTTATAGATAGAACTGCTTAAGAAATATCCATCTATTATACAGTAAAACCGATTACAGATATAGCCATCTACACAAAAGTGCTCAGCTGGCCATTCTTTTCTGGTCTAGACATAATATCTGCTGCTTTTGTTTTTTACAGAGCACAGTCAGGAACTATAGATGGGCAATGAAGAATACTCATTTTAGCAAGAGAATGTATGTTCTTCAAAGGAAGTGAAGTCTAACTCTTTGCCAAAAGCATCCATTACATATCAACGAATCCAAAATCAAATTTGAAGCCAGATGCCATATAGCATGAAAAATTCCAATCTAAAAAATCCAAGTTACATGCAAGCTCTTGTGAAAATTACCACTGTTCTCCGAGACGACCATCGGGGAATATAGGAACAAGGACCTCTTCATCATTCTGCGATAAGTCTTCAACTTGTTTAATAAGTTTTCCTTGTTCGATCTCCAATGTTCCAGCATCCTCATCAAAATTTGGTGGTGTATCATCATCTTCATCACTCCAGTCATCATTTTCATCATCATTATCATCATCGTCTTCAAATCTGTCATCACTCATAAAATTATGTACATCTGACCATTCTTCTCCCTCTTCACCACTTTCATTTTCTATGCTATCATTGTCTTCCATGCCATCTCCATCTATTCTGAGAGCAGCCTCTTTGGAAATCGGGGAACAGAAACTAGAGAACGAAGCTTTTCCTTTATAAGCAGCAAATGGTCCTTCTCTATTAACTGAGAATCCTGATAAGCCTCCCTCAGAAACACAGAATCTCAATCTCCTTTTAAAGAGACATAAACATATCAGGATGCCCGATGAACATTCCCCTCAGCTGCTGAGAGAACCGAGTATGGCGATATATAAGGGAAGTTTCTGAACTGCATTATCCTCCTCATCTCACCCTTATAAAGATTAAGACCCTTAGGAAGCTTTACACTATTGAATTTGGGAGGCCTGCCTATGATTAAATTCTTTTCCTCTAGTTCTTTAATCCCATTTTCCTCTGCAGAGAGCTCAGCTGCAGAAACTGCAAGCTTTGGATCCCAATGTGTTAATGTCAGAGCAAGGCCTCGTTCCGTTGCAACAACTTTGAAGTGTTGTGGGTACCTATAACAAATTGTGTCACGAAATTCTTGTGGGAGTCCCAAATCAGTCCTCAGATGGGCAATCTTTTCCAACAATATCCGCTTTACCAGTGACATCATCAACAATATTCTCAGCTTCAGAACTACCAAATCTTCCATTCATTCCGATTCTTCACTTCCTCAAAATAAAGTATTTCAGCTTGAGGGACCAATTTAAATTTGAGAGAGAAAACCCCCTATTCCATAATCTGAAACACCTCAGGGAATTTCTTCAACAAAGCAATAAATCACCTCTATTTCTGCAGACCCAAATCTCTCCTATATTTACCCAACTTCCGAAAGTGACATAATTCGATCAGGTTGACTCACTAGAATCTTCCTTATCATGAAAACAAATTTCAACTTCTTGTCCCTTTGCATGACATGGTCAAAGGGAAGTTCTTTCCTTCTCTTCACTGCTGCTCTTATTGGCCCAAATGGGGCATGAACGTTTCTCACACTAACCAAATTAACATTTCCCTGTGAAAAAACTAAACTTCTCCCCCAAAATTGTGACTTTTCCGCAGAAACTGTTGAGAGGGAGCAGTGGGGTTTCACAGAAAGCTTTGGTTGAAATTTATTTGAGATAAAGAATGGTAAAGGAGTAAAAGAAGAGGCTTTGGGATAAGGAAGCAAGAGTTGAGGTTCCATCTAGCAACCTTCACATAACCGAAAGAGACAGAAATGATAAAGGCAAAATATTATACAACAAAAAATTTATAGAAGTGAGAGAGATTTTCAAGGAAGAGAGATAAGCATCACCAGGTGTTGTTGGGCAAGTGTTTTGATGCTAAAACTGGTGTCTTTGGCATGGAAGGGGATATTTTGGATCAGAACTCCGAAGGGTTTATCTGCAAAACCGAAAACCCTTCGCAGACCTCAGTTTCGTTAATCTGTTGTTTGTGAGCTTTAGGGAATAGAATAGAGTAATTAAGTATTACAACTCAAATCATTTTATATTACTCAAATTCTAAATTTTTATACTCTTTAATTCAGGGGATTTTGAGATGGGACATTTCATTTTTATTTATATTTAGATAGTTATTTGTAGTTTTAATTCTTTTTTATTTTTAAATAATATTATGGACAATAAAAATTAAAAAGATAATATTAAAAATAAAATTTATAATTCACTCTATTTTATTAATGACTATTGTGACTTCTAAACAGTAAAGTAAGATTTCTCTTTATTCCTTCATTAAAACTTTTAAACAATAGAGTGATATACTTTTACATTTTTATTCTATTTTATTTCAAATCATTTTATTATTAACTACTTTATTTTATCTCTTTTAAAACTTTTAAACATAGTCTACAAAAGACGAATGTCAATCATAAGGCTTTGTTTGGTATCATGGAATGAAAGGAAAAGAAAAGAAAGGAAAGAAGAAATAAAGAGTTATCACTTACCTTGTTTGGTATCATCGAATAGAAAAGAAAGGAAGTTTCTCTTCTTTTGTTGGGTTTTATTAAAGAAAAAAAGAGAGAAAGAAACAAAACTAATAAAAAAAATAAAAAAATAGCATGACAACTCCTTTCTCTCCTAATCCATGGATAATGGAGAAGATGAAATATTGGTGGGATCTATGAATTTTTTATCCATCTAAATCATTTCCATTCCTCTCTAAACTAAATACTAAACAAAGGATGATGACAATCTTTATCTCTTTTTTCTTTCCTTTCTCTACTAATTTGCAAACCAAACCTAAAAGAGAGAGTTTGGGGAGAGGCTTGCTATATAATGTTGTGTCAAGGTGTGACACATTGACTCATATGGTCCTGTATTCGAGTTTAGTACTTACTTACCATCCAACCATAATGTTTTATAGATCGAGGTAATTGTTGCCTGTAGGGCTCTTTTAAACGCATTAAATTTATAACCATAATGTTTTATAGATCGAGGTAATTGTTGCCTGTAGGGCTCTTTTAAACGCATTAAATTTGTTGTGCAAATTTGTTTATTAGTTAAAATTATGTGAATTGAGTTTTAATACTATTAACTTGTTTAAATTAATTTATTTTTTTGTTCAATCCATCAAACTTGCATGTTAAATTAACAAAACTTATTTATTTGTGGATTAGCCCATTAATCTGTACTTTTTTGCATTTCTTTTCTAAATAAGGGGACATAATGTCTACCAAGTTAACATAATTTTTGATACTTTAAAGCTATCCTTCAATATAATATTTGGATATATGTATTTGTTGATAGTGTGTGTATTGTCATTTTGTTATGATAATGTTTTAATATTGTTAATGTGTTGTTGAGTCGATAACGTTATTGTGAAATGTAAAAAGATATATGATTTTGTAATTTTATTACTTTTGAGATTGTATAATCTTAAAAATTATTGTTATAGACCATATTTTAATTAATTAGATGAGTCTCCAAGTCTCGAAATATTTGTAATTTACTTAAAAATTATTAAATAAATCTATTTAAAAATTTAAAGTTTTATTTATCTATTTATTTGTAAAAGTAAACAATCTATTTAGACTTGTTAACTAATCTTCTATAAATTGAATTCTGATTTTTAAATTAACTCATTTTTTGTCTCGCTGTATAAACAGGCCGAACTGTAACGTTTAAGAGCCTTATTTACCCATGATGAGTTTCTCATATCTTGGGGATGTGGACGTTGGTAAATTACTCCACCCTAGGCTCTATTGGGTACCCAATGATTAGTTTTATCTAATCTTACCAGTACACCTTCTTATCTAGTTTAGATTCTAAACCATTCACTCGTTTCTACTAGCACATAATTTAGAGTAATAATATTTGCACATCATTTTCTTTACATTATTTATATACTTGGCTAACAATAAGTCAATTTTTAGTTAATGAGTTTTGGTATTTGATTATTCACGGACTTGGTTAATGATAAACAAATTATTAGTTAATGAAATATATCGTTTGGTTAATAGATTACTAACTTATAAGTAATTGATTACGAAAATTCATTAATTAAATAATATACTTTAATAACCAATAATTTACTTATTGTTAACTAAGTGTAAAAATGATATAAAAAAAACATGTGCAACAAATATTTCCCCTCATTTAAGTGTTGTTGGAAAGAAGGAATTTTTAAGTATTATCTTACTTTTGTGATGCCCCTCGATAGTGAACACTAGAAAAGTGGATGATTCCATTGAGGGAGCAAAAGGTGACAATCTCCTCGCCCTCCTTCCTTTAGTGGGAGGAATTCCCCTGCATTATCTTGCTTGCTAAGCCTAGCGATACGCACAGCACTAGTTAAGAATACGATGCATAATTAACACTACTTAAGTAAGTTATGCTGTCTCATCCAGCACTTGACAACAAGAAAGTGATAACTGCATATACAAATTCCTCACAAAATTTTATGTAAGTAATTGGTCTCATTGTAATTATTTTAAAATATTTTTTTATCATATTTTTTAAAAGATATTTTATAAAAAGTAAAACTTATTTTATGTTTAGATGTAATATTTGAGATATGTTTTAACAAAAGTACTACTAGAGAAGCCTATGGAAGAATATTTGTAGGACTAGAGAGTTCTCGCTGCTTCTCTTCTTGTACTAAAAGAGTAGAGTTTGGCTAGTGGAGGCAAAAGATGCTTAACATATCTAGCTTCTTAGTGCAACATAGGATTCATGAAGCCCTTGAAGAAACTTCATACCTTGATCTTGTTGAATAAATTCAATGAAACATTTAGATGCGCCGCAACTGCATTGTGGTGGGGCTATATATGATCCTAACTCGTCCCAAAGAGGAGGTTGAAACCAATGTTGTCCGGACCGGACCGGACCGGCCGGTCGGACCGTGAACCGGTCCCTTATCCGGTTATGGTTCAATGTCAAAACCGGATTCATGGTTAGACCGGGTTGAACCGGTCAAAATTGGTCAAAACCGGGTAAAACCGGTCAAAACCAGGTTGAACCAGGTTAAACCGGGATAAAACCGGGTTGAATCGGCCATCTTTTTTTTTTTAAATTTTTTAAATTTTTTTTAATTTCTTAATCATTTAATTATTCAACTGAGAGTGATATGAGACTTGATAATTAAAACCCAAAAACTTATTATGCATTTTATTATTGGTAATGTGTGTTATGAGTTATATATATATATATATATATATATATTTAATATGTAATTATGACATCATCCGGTTCGACCAAACGGTTAAACCGGTTGAACCGGTTGAACCTGAACCGGAAACTTTTCCGGTTCTCTATCCGGTCCGGCTTTAACAACATTGGTTGAAATAGATAATTTGCCTTGTTTCAATTCAGCAATATTTTGCTTGATCTGGTATATTTAGATGGTATTTGGTTGAGCATAACGTATTAGAGGAGCAGAGCTAATTCTGTTATTTTAATTGGAGACAGTTATGCCAGCTATGTTCATGTAGTAGTATAAATACTGAGATTGTATCATATTTCAATATAATAAAAAGTTCATTCAGTTCCATCATATGGTATCAAGAGCCTTCGAGAGCTCTGCTAGGGTTCATACTCTACAATGGTGAGAAACAACAATTCATCTTCTTCACATGTTGCGAATTCGAATCAAAATGGTGCCAATGCAGCAAATCTTGATCCTTCACAAAATCCAAGTAGCCCATTCTACATTCATCCGAGTGAGAATCCCTCAACAGCAATGGTGACTCCGGTACTTTCTGGAAACAACTATCATTCTTGGGCGAGATCGATGTGTCGAACCATGGTTTCGAAAAACAAATTCGATTTTCTTGATGGATCAATCACTGTACCGGCTAATTTCGATCCTATGTATAAACTGTGGGAGAGATGTAACAATCTCGTGCTGTCATGGATTCTCAGTTCGGTGTCGCCGTCCATCGCACAAAGCCTAGTGTTCATGGAGAATGCGCATGAAGCTTGGACGGATCTCAGAGAAAGGTTTTCCCAAGGGGATTTGATCAGGATTTCAGAACTGCAGCAAGAAATCCATGCTCTTAAGCAGGGTAATTCAACAGTGACAGAATACTTTACAGAACTCAAGGTTCTATGGGAAGAACTAGACAATTACAGGCCAATGCCTCAGTGCACTTGTCCTGTTCAATGTTCATGTGTTGCTATGCGTAATGCAAGATTGTACAGAAGACAAGATTGTGTAATCCGGTTCTTGACAGGGTTGAATGAGCAGTTTGATGTGGTTAAGTCTCAAGTTCTTCTTATGGATCCATTTCCTACCCTCAATCGGGTCTTTTCTATGGTCATACAACAAGAGCGTCAAGCAGGAGGTGGTTCAGTTATGGAATCACAGATCTTTGCTAATGCCATAGAAGGGAAGAAAACTTATGATCGAGGAAGAGGCAATGGTAAGACATGCACCTATTGTGGAAAGATTGGGCACACTATTGAGGTGTGCTATCGCAAACACGGGTTTCCACCTAGAATAAAATTCAAGGGTACAGGATTTGCCAACAATGTTAATGGTGAATCTGAAGGTACCAAGGATGATGAGTGACAAGAGGTTGTCGAGACCTCGTCAAATAAATAAAATTACCGGTTCGCAAACTAATTTGTAGTATAGAGCATGAACCGAATCGTCTCTCAAGGATCCAAAAAGAACAAATATTTAATCAAATCAAGATAATTAAAATGAGGGGTTTTGTTGTTGATTAACAATATTGATAAAAGTATAAGACTTAAAGTTGAAAACAAATCTAAAGAAACAACCAATCCAAGGAAATTTACCGATCTTGAGTTTAAATCATCATTGATCACAAGGAATTCACTTAATTGCTAACCATGTTCTTGGCCTTAGATCACATCAAGAAGCCTTAACATGATCCAAGAATTCTTTACTAGATAAGCATCTAGGATTTGATTAACCAAGGTTAGATAAAGTAAGCACCATCCAAACATAGATTAACTTAAGATCCAGAATTTAACCAAGCTAAACAATTCATCAAAAAGCTTTAATAAATTGTTTATTATTTGTGATCCTCTTTGAATACATGACAATAAAGCTATTATCACATTAACATCTAAATCAAATTAAGCAATTCAATCTAGATAGAAATCAAAAGAGGAAGAAGAGAAACTTGAATAACAATTAAGCAATATGAACAAGCAAAACAAGATCTCCAATTTAAACATCAAAACGGTTAATCCCTTGGATTGATTATAAGAGCCTAGCCTTCCATGGATGGGAAGGAAGAACTCAGAAAATAAAGAACAAAAATGAAATTCTAAAGAGAAGGGAGAAGAAGAGAAAGAAAACTAACAAATACTCAAACTTACTACAAAATTGAATTCTAACTTACTTCAAATTGAATCTATGAAAATACAAAGAGATTGGCTCTATTTATACTAATCCTAGAAGCCAATTTGTACATGTACATAATCTGAATACAAGCTATAAAATCAAGGAAATTGTCAAATATGGAAGCTTGATGCATGGTAGGTGGGTTGGTGTATGGTTGGTGGCTTTTAGTCAACAACTCTTATCCGACTTCTGGCTTCATTTTCATCACCTAGACGGTGCATTTTGGCTTGGATGTCTTCATGAAAGTTGTAGCCAGTTGTCTCCTTGAAAATCTCCAATTTGAATCATGCCATTTGGACTTTTAGAACTCCAGAAATGCCAAAAACACTGGACCTACCTCAAGTTAGGTTGGAAGAACGTGTTTCCAAATTCATACCAACTTGTAGCTTCAGAAGCATGCCTAAAACGACATCTATTGACAAAATGGTCTTCAGTGAAGTTGGAGATATGGGTCTTATCTTTCAAATGACCAAGTTTCAGCCCAAGAGGAGGCCTATAACTCACTATGTAGTCCAATATGTGCATACTGCCCAGATTTTCCTGACAGCAAACCCACTCTGCATTGCAGGGATGTTTTGGACCCTTAGAAGTCCGATCCAGCTCTTGCGTTATTCATGAAACTTGTAGAGCATTGTCTTAGCTTTCCAAAGACACCAAGATCACCTCAATTGGATCCCCGAGTCCCAAGTTATGGCCTAACCAAGGAAGAAATGTCAAAATGCATCAAAATCCAAAAATTATCCAATATTTACATTAAAACCCAGTGAAGCCCAACAACATTAAACTCATCTAAAATACTAATATTGGGCACAATAAACATCTAATAAAGCCTAATACAAAGCTAATATAAGTGTCTCAAATTGATTGATCAAATTCCCCCACACTTAAGCTTTTGCACTCCTGGGCAAAACACATAAGAACAAAACTAAAGAAAAACAAGAAACATCAAATTATTAAACTAAAAACATAAAAAACTAATTATACCTAATCTAATCCATTTTCGTAGGAAAACACGATGGCACTTAGCATATGCCACAAGCCTTTAAACCCCTAGGTGTCCCTAGTGGACGAGTTATAGTCTCGTGAGGGTTTACCAGGATGATACCCACAAACATGTAATACTTTATTTACAAGAGGATTATGAGTAACCACAATTTCAAGGATTCCAAACATTCATGAAGTGATATGCCTTTACATCCCAAATTAACAAGCAAGGTGAATTCAAGTAGAATCATGGATCAAGCATGATAGAATCTCACAAGATACACTCTCAATCTCTCAAGTGTTTAGGTTTGTGTTTACACTCAAATCAACTCATGAAAAATTGCACTACCATAAGCTTGCTTATCTTCTACTTCTCCACTACTCAAAACACATGCACACACAATTCAAGAGGACTTTATTCAAGGTTGTAATTGGGCCAAGGTAAAGGAAGGGAACAATATGGATATAACAAGTTAAAACTAAAGAGAATAAAAGAGCAATGGGGAGGAACTCAAGTAACAACCATAGAAGTTTACCCCAAACCATAAAATGCATATTCTCTTAACACATTCCTTCATTTTTCTATTCTTTTCTTTACAACCTTTTGGCTTTATTATTTTCTTTTCTTTTCTTTTTTCTTCTTTTTTTTTTCACTTGTTCTTTTATTTTGCACCAAATATTTTGCATAAACATCCCCCCACACTTAAACCATAGCTTGTCCTCAAGCAAAAAGAGCTCCTCCAATAAGAAAACCAATGCTCTCCTATTCAATAAGGTGAGGTAAAACATGAATTTTTTTTTACTCAAGGCTTGTAGTGAGCTAAGAACAACGAATGGACAATTAGGCTCAAAGGGGGTTAACAATGGGATAAATGGAAGGTAGGCTTATTTGGCTAAAGTAGCTAAGTCAAGAAAAATGCCTCAATCATATTCATGCATGCAAATGAAAATGTAGCCTAAAAAAGAATCAAAACAAGTTCTAGAGTGATAAAATCCATGAGTGAAACTCACACAAGAAAGGAAGAAAATGACATAGATGCAACATCCATTCATCAATAAGTTCAAAATCTCACAAGGTATGGATGCATCTACCAAACTCAATCCACTAATCCAAAATTCAACACCAAGCATGTGAAATTCAAGGGGAAAGACAATTCATTCATTTATGTTAGGAAACTTGAACTCATGACTTTCATAATTCTTAAAACATGATTGGAAGGGACTAAACACGCAAAAATCACACCTCTCTTTTTTATTTTTTTCAAAACAAAAATTTAAATAGAAAACAGAAACAACAAATAAAACAGAAATGGAAATGAAATACGCGAAGCAATCAAAACAGAGACAACAAACAGAAAAATGATAGCAGCAGGCGCCAAATTTGACAAGAGGTTGTCGAGACATAGTCAAATAAATAAAATTACCTGGGATTACGCAAACTAATTTGTAGTATAGAGCATGAGCCAAGATCGTCTCTCAAGGATCCAAAAAGAACAAATATTTAATCAAATCAAGATAATTAAAATGAGGGGTTTTGTTGTTGATTAACAATATTGATAAAAGTATAAGACTTAAAGTTGAAAACAAATCTAAAGAAACAACCAATCCAAGGAAGTTTACCGATCTTGAGTTTAAATCATCATTGATCACAAGGAATTCACTTAATTGCTAACCATGTTCTTGGCCTTAGATCACATCAAGAAGCCTTAACATGATCCAAGAATTCTTTACTAGATAAGCATCTAGGATTTGATTAACCAAGGTTAGATAAAGTAAGCACCATCCAAACATAGATTAACTTAAGATCCAGAATTTAACCAAGCTAAACAATTCATCAAAAAGCTTTAATAAATTGTTTATTATTTGTGATCCTCTTTGAATACATGACAATAAAGCTATTATCACATTAACATCTAAATCAAATTAAGCAATTCAATCTAGATAGAAATCAAAAGAGGAAGAAGAGAAACTTGAATAACAATTAAGCAATATGAACAAGCAAAACAAGATCTCCAAATTAAACATCAAAACGGTTAATCCCTTGGATTGATTATAAGAGCCTAGCCTTCCATGGATGGGAAGGAAGAACTCAGAAAATAAAGAACAAAAATGAAATTCTAAAGAGAAGGGAGAAGAAGAGAAAGAAAACTAACAAATACTCAAACTTACTACAAAATTGAATTCTAACTTACTTCAAATTGAATCTATGAAAATACAAAGAGATTGGCTCTATTTATACTAATCCTAGAAGCCAATTTGTACATGTACATAATCTGAATACAAGCTATAAAATCAAGGAAATTGTCAAATATGGAAGCTTGATGCATGGTAGGTGGGTTGGTGTATGGTTGGTGGCTTTTAGTCAACAACTCTTATCCGACTTCTGGCTTCATTTTCATCACCTAGACGGTGCATTTTGGCTTGGATGTCTTCATGAAAGTTGTAGCCAGTTGTCTCCTTGAAAATCTCAATTTGAATCATGCCATTTGGACTTTTAGAACTCGAAATGCCAAAAACACTGGACCTACCTCAAGTTAGGTTGGAAGAACGTGTTTCCAAATTCATACCAACTTGTAGCTTCAGAAGCATGCCTAAAACGACATCTATTGACAAAATGGTCTTCAGTGAAGTTGGAGATATGGGTCTTATCTTTCAAATAACCAAGTTTCAGCCCAAGAGGAGGCCTATAACTCACTATGTAGTCCAATATGTGCATACTGCCCAGATTTTCCTGACAGCAAACCCACTCTGCATTGCAGGGATGTTTTGGACCCTTAGAAGTCCGATCTAGCTCTTGCGTTATTCATGAAACTTGTAGAGCATTGTCTTAGCTTTCCAAAGACACCAAGATCACCTTAATTGGATCCCCGAGTCCCAAGTTATGGCCTAACCAAGGAAGAAATGTCAAAATGCATCAAAATCCGAAAATTATCCAATATTTACATTAAAACCCAATGAAGCCCAACAACATTAAACTCATCTAAAATACTAATATTGGGCACAATAAACATCTAATAAAGCCTAATACAAAGCTAATATAAGTGTCTCAAATTGATTGATCAATGAGCAATCTTCTATTAAGGAAGAATCTGCAGGAAAACAGGCACCATTCACACAAGAGCAGTATCGCAGTATAATGGCCATGATCCAACAATCTAATTTGGCTTCAACGGCTAATATTCATTCAGCTAATCAGGTTATGATTCCTTCTCAAGTTGGTCTTCCACCAACTGAGACTTCTCTTGCCAATACAAGCACCAACCAATCAGGTAAACCACTTATTCTATCTTGCTCTTCCCAAGGTGAGTCAAGCTCCTGGATCTTAGATTCGGGAGCTACTGATCATATTTGTTGTTCATTGTTATGTTTTTCCACATATACCAGAATAAAACCTTTGAATGTTAAATTGCCAAATGGTTCAAATGTCACAAAGACACAATATCTTTGGGCAGTGGAGTTTTCTCCAACTTTATCCCTTACAAATGTCCTATTTCTTCCTCAGTTCGCTTTCAACTTAATATCAGTTTCTAAGCTGACATTATCATTTCATTGTTGTCTCATTTTTCATTCTAATGTGTGTCTCATTCAGGATCTGAAAACTTCGAAGAGGATTGGTTTGGCTGAACTTGTTAATGGATTGTATTACATGCACTCATCCCAGCTAAAGGCACAAACTCATGGAGGAACACTTGTCAACAACACTGTTGCTAAAACCATCCCTGCTTCTGCCTTATGGCACTTTCGGTTAGGACATTTGTCAAATAAACGACTTGATCTTTTAAGCTCTCAGTTTTCCTTCATTAAATGTAATAAAAATCACATTTGCGATGTTTGTCACTTTGCCAAACAAAAACGTTTGGCCTTTCCTATCAGCAGTAATAAAACTTCTTCTCCTTTTGATTTGGTCCACGTAGATATATGGGGTCCTTTTGCTGTATCTTCCATTCAGCATTACAAATATTTTCTTACTATCTTAGATGACTATAGTCGTTTTCTTTGGGTGATTTTTATGAAACATAAGTCTGAAACACAGTCTCACATTGAAAGCTTCATAAGAATGACTTCCAATCAATTTCATACACACATAAAAATAATACGCAGTGATAATGGTCTTGAGTTTTCTCTACCTCATCTCTACTCTTCCATGGGAATTATACATCAAACTACTTGTGTAGAAACTCCCCAACAAAATGGAAGGGTTGAGCGCAAACACCAACACATCCTTAATGTGGCTAGAGCCCTCTTGTTCCAATCTAATCTATCTAAACAATTCTAGTGTCATGCTGTCGCACATGCAGTATACTTAATAAATCGCATTCCCACTTCCATTTTAAGCCATAAGTCACCATATGAATGTTTACATGGCACCCCACCTGATATTGCGAACCTTAAGGTTTTTGGTTGTCTGTGTTACATGTCCACATTAGTATCTCATCGTTCCAAATTTGATCCAAGGGCGCAGAAGTGCATCTTTCTTGGTTTCAAATCCGGCACCAAAGGTTACATTGTATATGATATTCATACACGAGCCTTACTTGTGTCTCGCAATGTAGTTTTTGAAGAGCTCATTTTTCCCTATGCTTCATCTCATTCCCCTCCTCCTTCCCCTATCCATTGGGAATGCTATGATTCTATCCCGTCCTCATCACCTTCCATCCCTGTCTCTACTCGACCACCCACCACCGTCGTTCCTCCAGAGTTAAGCACCAACCTGCATATCTAGCTGATTATGTTTGCAATCCAGCAACAGGGCAGTCACTCCAATCAGGTACACCCTACCCTATCTCTTCCTATGTTTCTTATGCCAATCTTTCCCCATCTCACCGTACTTTCTCATTATCATTGTCTCCACTTACTGAACCTACTTCTTATGCCGAAGCTAGCCAATTTGATTGTTGGAACAGGGCTATGGAGGATGAACTTAGAGCTCTCGACATTAATCAAACTTGGAAACTGGTTGACTTACCTCCTGGGGTAGTTCCCATTGGGAACAAGTGGGTTTTTAAGATCAAACGAAAGGTTGATGGATCCATTGATCGCTATAAAGCCCGGTTAGTTGCCAAAGGGTTCAATCAACGTGAAGGTTTGGATTATTTTGTTACGTTTTCTCCGGTAGCCAAGCTTACTACTGTACGGTTATTGTTGGCTTTGGCTTCTATCCATAGATGGCATTTGCACCAACTTGACATTAACAACGCCTTCTTACATGGTGATCTTCGTGAGGATGTATACATGACTTTGCCACCCGGAATGCATTCTTCCAAACCCAATCAAGTGTGTAAGCTGATTAAATCTTTATACGAGCTCAAACAAGCCAGTAGGCAATGGCATGAGAAACTTCTATCTGTTTTACTCACCTGTGGATATCTTTATGCTGCTTTAGATCACTCTCTTTTTATTAAGCAGACAGATGGTTCCTTTACTGCTTTGGTGATCTATGTTGATGATGTTATTCTGGTTGGAAATTCCCTATCTGAGTTTGATTCCATCAAAGCTACACTGCATGCTTCTTTTGGGATCAAGGACATTGGTCCTCTCAAATATTTCTTGGGCCTTGAGGTTGCTCAATCTACTAGTGGTATTTCCCTCTGCCAACGCAAGTACTGCTTGGATCTGCTCTCTGAAACTGGTTTGTTGGGTTGTAAACCGGCTTCTACCCCACTTGAGTCTACAATCTACCTTACCAAGGATGGCAGTCCTCCCTATTCAGATGCTCCCAGTTATCTCGCCACTGGTTAGCGAGCTCCTTTATCTAACAACCACACGTCCTGACATCACTTTCGCCCTCCAGCAGCTCAGTCAGTTCATGGCTGCACCCACTGAGGCCCATTACAAGGCAGCCACTCGTGTCCTTCGTTATCTCAAAGGTTCACCTGGTCGTGGCTTATTTTTTCCTCGCAATTCTGATCTTCAACTCCTTGGTTTCAGTGATGCTGACTGGGGTGCTTGCTTGGACACTCGTAGATCAGTTTAAAGTGCTTGTTTCTTTCTTGGTCGATCCACTTATATCTTTGGAAATCCAAGAAAGCAGTCCTTTATGCTTGAGTCCTCCTCTGAAGCAGAATATAGGGCCTTAGCATCTGCCACATGTGAGTTACAATGGCTGGTGTATCTCCTTTCTGATTTGCGTATCTCTTACACTCGCCCCCCGGTTTTATACTGTGACAATCAAAGCGCTTTTCATATTGCTGCGAACCCGGTGTTCCATGAGCGCACCAAACACCTTGATATAGATTGTCACATTGTTCGGGAGAAAACTCATGCCGGTGTTATGAAGCTCTTGCCCATTTCCACCCATGATCAGCTTGCAGATATTTTTACCAAGGGTCTCCTTCCCCGTTCTTTCACTCCATTTATCTCCAAGCTTGGTTTAGTGGACATCTTCCACCCACCAGCTTGTGGGGGGTATTAGAGGAGCAGAGCTGATTCTGTTATTTTAATTGGAGACAGTTATGCCAGCTATGTTCATGCAGTAGAATAAATACTGAGATTGTATCATATTTCAATATAATAAAAAGTTCATTCAGTTCCATCATATAACGATCAAGTAGATACATCCAGGATAAATGATACTAGATGCAAGATCATGATTAACAAAATAGAGTACCAAGACCTTACCATGTCAATGACTCTTACCTATTGAAGATACTTTTGGGAAGTATTTGCTGGTGCCTTGACTGATTCGTCAACAAATCCAAGTTTGATTTTGGATCGGAGTGCCATGGTCAGAGCTCGAGATCAGGTGCTGTAATTGTCCTCATTGAGAACAGGAGAAAACAAGAATAGCATAACTGACTTTCTGCATGATGAAGGTAATTATAATCTTCAAAGGGATCATTGGTTTGTGAGATGGATTGATAACTGGTTCGTGGTGAATCAGATGTTTGGGAAGACGAATTGACTTCCATGATGAAACAGTTTCAGATAATATGTCAGGTTTGCTTCTCATACCATGTTAAAGTTTACTATTGTATAACGGCTAGGCAAAAAATTAGAAAAACAGATTACATTTAAGAAGAAATTTCATAAGCTATAAAACTTCCTAAGAGTAAGGAGAAGAATAAGGGAGAAAATTATGCAAAGATCTTCTTATATGGAAAAATATTAGTTCTGATATGAAAAATATGCCTAATAAAATCCATGAACCAATCAGTACACTTATCCTAAATACAAATGAGTTTAATTTTGATGCACTGTTAGTGTAAAAAAAATTTACACTGTGATCTAATCATGTATTGTCAAATCATTAAAAGAGTTTGATTATTACAACAATTACTTAAAAAGTCTAACTCTTTTAATGATATATCAACACATGATTGGATGACAGTATAAAAAAACTTTACACTAAAATTATACTCTTTTTATTAAATTGTTTAATTTTTAATCAATTTTAGTCTTTAAATTATCATGAATACATATAATTTCTTTCTTGTTCTATCAACAATAATTTAGGAAATAATAAATATTGAGTAAATATTCATTTTGATTATAAAAAAATATACATGATATCACATTAGTTATTTATTTTAGTCATCTAAAAATATATGCGACACACATTAATTTTATATTTATAACTATATTAAATTAAATTAACCTTCAAAAGATATATGCGACATCAAATTAACCAATACCACATTTTTGTCATCAAATAAATTTAAAAAATAGAATTAAATGGGTCAAAAAGTCCTTAAAATAACATCTAATTAATAATTAAAGGACAAAATTAATGACATTAATCATCATTAAAGAACTACTTTGATATCACTGATAAATAGAAGACTAATATAATATCATAGGTACCATTAAAAAACCAAAATGAGTGTTTGGAAAATTACACTGTAGAGATTCCACACGGCGTCGTTCAGATGAAAACGAAATGGAGGCAAAAGCTCCTTTTTCAAAAATCAAAATGAAAATCAAAGAAGCGCTAAATATTTTTTGGTTAAAAATGCAAAAAAATAAAAATAAAAAAAGTTGAAAATTAAAATCTGAAGCAGAGTGAGAGTGCTCTCTTTCTCTCTCTCTCTCTCTCAGCTTCATTGCTGAATCCCATGGCAAGAGTTAAGCATACCCCAGCTCCTCGTAAACGCGGTATACACTCTCTCTCTTGTGTGTGTGAATTTCACCCTTTCCATTTCGAAACCCTAATTTTGTTGTTTGCAAGTTTACAGTTAAGAAGAAAGCAGCATCAACATCAGCAGCACCAGAGTCGCAATCGGTAAACTTATATCTCTTTGCGTTATTGGGAGTGTCAAGTGTGTGTTCACATTGAGTTGTGTTTGGCTGCTGAGAAAATGTGGGAAAGTAACCGAAGCTGGGATTTGAACCCTGTCGTTACTTCCTAACAAGGGAACATTGGTGTAGACTAAGTTGGACTATGAAGTGCTTAATTTTAGTGCTTTTTTTTTCTGGCTATCAATTTTCTGAGGTGTAGATATTCACGGGTTTTCTCAGACTCTGAACATTTGGTCAAGTTAGGATTTAGAAAATTCCCGATTTCCTTGGCGCATGGTTTCTTAGTAAGCTTAGCCAAATAGTGATTTAGTTTGTCTTTTATGTTATAATTTTTTCTTTTCACTTCATTATTAGTACATCATATACTTTTGGTCCAAGGAAAATCCGTCTGTATAAAACACAACTCTGAACTCCAAAGCATGGTGGAGGAAACAAGGTTTTTTATTTTTATTTTAAATATTGTAGATTATCACATTGAGTCTAATGGTAAGACAGCCGGAGCATGCAACAGAGCAATGCAGGGTAAATTTGCCATTGTCAGCGTCAGTAGGATTTAGGATTTCTGATATAATTTTCTCAGTAATTCATAGGTTTATATCCACAGTTTCGGTTTTATGGGAGTTAATGCTTTTTGTACCTTTCTTTTGAGGAACAAATTTGTTTTACTTCGTATCTCTTTTCTTTCCTGTTTCTTTGAATTTGAATATTTTGAAGCCTGCTCGTAGAGGCAGGAGGAGAGCTGGAGAAGAGGAACCTCAGAGTATGTGTTCATAATTTCATGAAACTCCATATTCTATCTTCTTTCTTAGTTTTCTTGTGTTCATAATTATGCTAGTTTGTGGTGTTTGAATGTTTTATCATTTGTTCAACAAAAATTATAGCGCCTGGGACTCAGGGGAAGAAGAAAAGGCGCAATAGAGCAGGAGCAGTGGCTCTTCGTGAGATTCGTCATTTTCAGAAGACTTTCAAGCTACTTATCCCAGCTGCCCCCTTTATAAGATGTGTGAGTTTTTTGTTTCTTTAGTTGTGTGAAAGCAGGCCATGGTTTTGAATTTATATATGACATAGAGGAACACTGCATATCTGTATCCTGTAGATGGAAAGAAAAATAAAGCTCTTATACACTCCGTTATATTCATTTATAAATTAGAGATCACTGGACTTTTTCTGCATATGTGGCAACCTTTTTAAACCATCAATAAGCACTGAAGTGAAAAGTTAGAATTGTACTGCTTGTACTAGGATTAATATGATTAATTTGAAGGTGTTGTTACTTAGATTTTACTCTAACTTTTGGCATCTTTATCCAAACAATAGTCTCATTATCAATTTCTAGCTGAAATAAACTTTGGTGGAAACTTATTTTGGAGTTTCACAGTGAGTCTGACAATTGCAGTTATGTAAGCTAAATAAGCATAGTAGTTTGGTTGCTATTTTGTTTATTTTTCACAGGAACATCTTTGTAACTTTTGTTGCTTTTTCACTCATAAAAATGCATGAAGAGTTAGAATCACAAGTTTGTTATTAACTAAGCTTTGTTTGCATGGCATCAGGTCATGGGTTTGGCTGAATTAAATCTTGTGGGAAGTTTGTTCTCACTGTTGTTGTAATTTTTTTACTTTTGCTGTAGGTCAAACAGATTACAAACCAATTATCTACACAGGTCACTCGCTGGACACCTGAAGCCATGGTAGGACTTCAGGAGGTATATAACTTTTTCCATGCTCATTTGAGTAATCACTACAGTTCTTGCAATTTATCTAAATTATCATGCAAATGCTATTTTTTTTTAATCTATTTCCAATTAAATTCATTTAACTTCTCTCATACGTTTCAATTTGCTCTTGGTTGAACCTTTAAAATTTTCTTACTTAGAATATTGTTAATAAATTATGTGAATCTACTGCCACATCCAATTTGTTTGACTATTTATTTTGTGTATATTTGCTTGGTCATATAATGAATTGAAGCATGTTCGAATATGACATTCACTTCAAATATTGTCAAATGTGCAAAGAAAATAATCCATTGTTTATTTGAAGACAGAGAGTTTAGACTCTATGTTTGAGTATAGCACAATAAGCTCTAGTTCTCTGCATTCTTAATAGTAAGCAACTTGTTTATTTCTCAATGGGTGTTTGATCAGACTTCCAAGTTCCAAGTGTTAAAGAGTTGATTCAAAGGATCTATTTTTAATTTGTATTACAGTATAAATATTTCAATTATGCAAGAATCCAGTAATTGTATTTGATGAATCCTAATGAGTTCGATAGACATACTTCTAGTAATAAATTTGGCACTTTAATCTACATTGAAAGATCAATAATTGATTAAGAATGTAGACTTTATTATTGCTACCTCCGAGGCTTGGGCAGCACATGTGGTGGTGCTATGCATGCTTCTTTACATTACCACTAAAGCTTCTATTCTCTTATTATTCTATTCATGTAATCAAATTGAGAATATTGTTCAACAACCTAGGCTATGCTTGAAAGTTTTTGAGAGAATGGAATGGAGTGGAAATGGAAAGGATGGAATGAAAGAGAGTTTCCTTTCCCGTGTTTGGATGATTAATGAGGGAAGAAAGGGGAAGGTAAAGGGTTATAAGTGTAGAATTTCAATATAACCCTAATAAACATTTTTAAGTAACTCAATTTGAGGTAAAATATTAAATGGAAAGTTTTTAAAATAAAAGCAAGGCTATTCTCCTTCATCACCTCCCAATTTGAGGGGAACAAAAAGTGAGGGTTTGAGGGGAAATTGTTCCCCTCACATTTCCTCCCCTTCCATAAATTTTTAAACTCCCAAGGGGAATTATTCCCTACCCATTCTTTCCTCTTCCATGCCCCCATTACCCCTCATTAAGAGTATGGAATTGACCACTATCCACACCTTTAACATGTTCCAGTTGCTGGATTTCTCTATCACAGTATATTATTGGCTATCATGACTGCATCTTTACTTCTCTAATGAATTTTCTGGATTCCTTGTACTAAGTTCTAGTCAGCAGTGTTGCTATTTTTTATCATTTTTATAAAAATGCTTGTAGCTGCTTCAAGAATAATTTGTCAGTTATGTGATTTATAACATCATCTTTCATATATAACATTTTCATTCTATGGGTTTTTATTTGACAATCTGCAGGCAGCTGAGGATTATCTGGTTCATTTGTTTGAAGACGGAATGCTCTGTGCGATTCATGCAAAGCGTGTTACTCTTAGTAAGTTTATTCAATTTTTTTAAATTTATTCCTCTGATTTCCTTTCATCAATCATCGTATCACTCATGAATTTATCTTTTATGTTTAAATTCTATGCTGCTTTTAGTGGTTATAAATGAATTCTTTTGTTACTATATTAGTCACATTTGAAAACAATATTCTACAGTCTGTATGATGGAGTTGGCCATGGGGGGATACAGTGAATGCTTGTTTAGGACTTGAAAGAAATTGTGGTAGTGTAATGGTTGGGCACATGTGTATGTTTTTTCAAACATCATGCATTGCTTTATTTGAGCAGAGCACTCTGTCATGGAATTCTGACTTACCAAGTCCAATGTCCATTCACTCATAGTTATCAAACTCAGACCGGTGGTCAACTCGGTCAGGGCACTGGGTCAATGGGTCGTTGGTTCAACTAGTGGGTCATAAGTTGAAGCGCATAAAAAATACACACTACATATGATGATATTTATTATTGTAAACAACTAAAGTACCCTTATTTTGAGAGAAATGGAGACCTTAAAGGAAAAAAAATAGGAGTTTAACCTTTATTTATTAAAAAAAACCCTAATTTTTTCCATAAAAATCCTCCTAACTCACAAAATGAGAATTTTCTGGAAAATAGGTTCGCCCAAACTGCCTACAGTTGTTTTTGTCGCGTAGATCTCGAAAAGTTATGTTAAATCGATATATAATACATCCAAATTAGACAAACGAGTCAAAAGTTAGGACTTTTAAAAGTTTTTTCAATTTTTTTTTCCTGAAACAACATTGTTTCATCCATTTTCAGGTTTTTTTTTTAAATAGTCAACCGAGTCACGGCCTCGGTTCAACCGGCCAGTTTGAGCCAGTTTTTATTACACTGATTCACTCCCATCCTTTTAATTCAGTATGACTGTTCTTAAAGTTAAAGAATGCTACTCTTGGCTATACCTACATCTTTTAAATTCAGAAAATTGAGTGATGAATGTGCATTGTGGACTGTCTGAGACCTCTGGTCATGTACAAAGTTGCAGATGTGTATGGGTGGTTAAGATCAACAATTTTCTTTATTAGAAAAAAGTATTCCATAAGCGGAGATATTTTTGTCTTGCCTTCTAGTGAAAAGAGAGGGGGGGGGGGAGGGGGCGGAGTTGATGGTGTCATACTGTCATTAATGAACTTAAGTTGCAAGATATTAAAATGAACAGAAAAATCGATCAGAATTTTCTTTTTTTCCTGCAGGAAAATACTGAACCTAAGGTCAATAAAAAGATAGTAACTGTCTCCGTATAATATTTTAGTGCATTTAAGATTTCGTACTTTTAGTAATGATGACTTGCTTTTCCTGTTAGTATAGCTGTTGCCTTAAACGCAATGAACCCATATGTTGTTAACTCAGTCAGTGACTGATCATCATGAGAAGTTATGTTTAGTAGATGAGTTTGATGGTGTTCTCAGCAGAGTATATCAACTTTATTCTGATTTAGGGCTTTGCTGATATTGTTTGGTTAGCTGGTATATCCTAAAGATTATTTCATTTGCTGTTTATTAATTGATTTATGTTTTTCCCTCACGAATATTTCTTTGTTGTTTTTGTTCAGTAACTATTTGCTTTTTTACTGCCTCAGTGAAAAAGGATATTGAGTTGGCCCGTAGGCTTGGAGGAATAGGAAGGCCTTGGTGAGAGCATGACGCCAGTTGTGAACACCATTGCTGCTTTTGTTATGTAAAATCTTGACACAGTAAAGACTAGAGTACTAGGGGTTTCAAAGAAGCCATTGCTGCTTGTAAACCCAGCACTCAAATTGCAATTATTATTTGGCATTAAATATTAGGAACTACTAGGCTAACTCATGTATTGTCAGTGATTATTTCTTTGTAGGTGAATACCATGTCACTATGTCAGATTCTGTTGTAGAATGAACCAATCATCATAGAACAATGTATTGGTACTATGACTTCTATAAAATTGATGAGACACACTAGTATAACATTTTATTTCGCAATGAAATATTTCAAGATTGTTGGTATTCATATTTACTCGATACGGTAGAAGGAATTCATGCAACATATTTTATGATGACTGTGAAATCTACAAAGCTTCAAGTCTCTATTAACTGTATTGACTCCATAAGGCTTAAATTTAATCTTTCTACTCCAGGGATGGCACTACACAAACATACCATGGAGTATGAGGTCCATGGAGACATTTATAACGTAATTTATCCCTCTTTTCCTTGTTATATATATTTTATTATGAAATCTAATTCGGAAAAATGCCTAACTTGAAATAATTAATTTTACGATATTATTCATTTAGGTGTGCCTATGGATAAATACACTTATTATTGGAGATATTTGTTCGACAAATAAATTCATTTTTTTTTCTTTTTTATAACACAAAACAGAGTATCTAAATTACGTTAATTATTTTGAAATATTTATAGGCCTCTATAAGAAATCACATATACACCAAACTATAATGGCAAGGTGGAACAAATTCGAAATAGGCAAATGGCAGAGACACGCACATAATTTTTTTTTATCACATAGGAGGTGCAAGTAACTGATAAAAGGAGAAAGGTAAACAGGTAAAATATCTAGCAACACTTATATCACTTTGTTATTATAATCAAATGGCAAATAAATATTGTACAAGAAGTATATGAAAGTTACTCGTAACGAAAACAAATTATGCTGACATACAGAAAAGATAAACAAAACTGAAGGGTGTGCCATTTGGTAGAAGGTCACAAGATAATGAGTGTGAATGAACAAAGCCAACTAAATTATATTTATTTTTGAAAAGAAAATAGTTTTTTAAATTCTGCTTGACATTTCCTATTAGATTTATGAAACAGGTGTTAAAAACTCCAACAAGGACCGTCCAACCAGAGGATTAATGCTTGAATTTAAATGTGACTCTTGAATTTAAAATTATTTATGTAGTTCTGAACAATTTTCCATAATCGTCAATGCAAGTACAGTGTAAATAGCACAAGAATTAGTTTAATGGATATAAGACTTCCCCCTTCCACGAGTCACAGAATTACGGAGAGTGAAGGTTCGGTTACCTTTATGACAGATTTAAGCCACGGCACATTCTTAATAAGGTTTTTTTTGTTTATTTATGTTATAAATCAATAATAAATTAGGCATCATGTTATCTTTAGGTCAGATCTAAGCCACTGGACATCCTTAACAAAGTATCTGATTTTTCATTATATAACTAGTAGTAATGACCTAAATTGTTGGGTCGGATATCGAGCTTAAATATAATGCTCAATTATGTTGGGTTTCGGGATAAGGAAACACAGTGAAAAATAAAACTAAATCTCAAACTCAACTGAGAATCCATGCAAAAATCATAAATGTTTTTAGGGAGTTACCTTTATAAAGAGATGGTTGTCGCTAAAGGCAGTCAATCACAAGCACAACGAATAAGCGGTGCCTATACGGTATCCACATGAACGAATCAAGATCATGCTCTCCTCCATTCGGCAGTACTAGTTGCGGTGGGGTGCTTCTCTCACTCTCATTGTTTAGGTACGACAACTAGGGCTTTTAAAACAATTTCAGATCTCTCTAGTATGTTTTCTCTCTTGGGTGTTGCGTAATTGATGCAGTTATATATCATATATATAGCTAGGGCAGCCGTCATCAGTGAGTATGAGGAGCATTGATGTGTCTGCTCATAATTTGACCTAGGTTACGATTATGTGCAAATTCATCCATTCAATTGACCTTAAATGCCCAACTAGTTATCTGGGAGCCCCAGTTATAATTTGACTCTTAATTAAATTCATCATGAATATTAAACCTCAATTTCGATTCATTCAAAGTGTGTGACCTTGTAGGTTCTCATTACATTAACAGTAGCATTAAAATTTAATTTTAGCAATACAAACAGTGAGTGGTATCTAGTAATACACCACTGTTACTCAAGTAACAGAAATGTCAGTGATTTGACATAACCTTTCTGTGAACAATGTTACCGTGTAGTCTAGTCCCTTTGTTCAGATATCTAGATTGAACACAAGACATGAAACGTATCACTCTTGTATAGTTCAATTTTTGGTTTCTTGATCTCTGAGTAGACATATTAAGACAAATGATATCAATATCTCATATTGACTCATTCAAGCATGGTCATGCATTTTTCATCCTCACTCTATCAAGGGGTCCCAAGATATCATTCCTGTTAAGTATGAGGGACAAATCCTATCTAAGACACTCACATCCCTCTGCATGATTTACAGTATGTCAAATAGTCATCTTTTTAATCATCTTGTTAAAGGGGACGTTTGACGGTATCAAGTCATACAACTTCTCACGTAGGGAATTACAGTACCTTCAAGTCAAAGGACCACATACACCATTATTACTGTGAAAACCGCTCATAACACTCACGTAACGATCAATGCAACGTTCTCATGGTGGGTCAATCCAGTACATCATTACTCTAATGTGTACTCATGTAAAGACTTGATATCTCATATTCATGACCCGTAACATATGGTCATCGGTTTACGGACATATTAATCTTAATGTATTATAATTATCTTAATCCACAATAATACTTGACTAGGAACATTTAAGAATAGTGTTTCAAAAATAACTAATAGGATCTCATAACTGAGTCATACACTTAATATTTTATGGTATTATACTTACTATTCTAAAGATTTTATCATATTTATTTAAATAAAATAAATAACACAATAAATGAAATGTCTCATATATATAATAAACGACAATATATAATGTAACAAGGAAGGTGAGGACAATTGACCTCTAAACTCTAAAGCATACACCAAAAATTTATTGATGTCAATTAACACCAAGGGCATGGAGTGGTCATTGTATTTCTAGAGATGGCATGAACCACAAAACTGCAGTAGCAATCTGTGAATTTTGTTTGGGATACGATTGTTAGGTCCTTTTCAGAACAAAACTATGTCGATGTGAACGGATTGCAAGCAGCCTTATAAACAGAGGCACCTGTATTACAGTTGCACATGCAAAGGCTGGGAAAATGTTATACACATTGCGAGTCTGATGGTTGGCGACGAAATTTGTTTTTAGGATTTGGATTTTTTTTTCTTCTTTTAAAGATATTTTTTTGGTGCTCTTCTTTTAAGGGTATGATATAATGTTATGTTATAAAAGAGAAAAAGATAATTTTTTTTTAATGTTTTCTCACGATATGAGCACTTTCATATTGATCAAAACCATTGTCTTTTTCGTAGCACTAGGAAGTGAACAAGTCAAGCTGCGGGTCCATTTTCTGAATAGCCACACTGTAGACACCTAAATTTGTCTGGGTGCTTTTTTATTTATTTTTTAAATTAAATTAATTTAATTAATTACAAAAATTAAAAAGTGAAAAAAAAAGAAGATTAAAAAAAAATGTTTTTAACCAAAAAAAAAATCCAAAAAATAGAAAATAAAAAAAGAAAAAATCAATCAAATTAATTTAGTTAATTACAAAAATTCAAAAATAAGATCAAATGAAAAAAAAACAAAGAAAAAATGAATAAGAAAATTTGAAAGAAAATAAAAGAATTTAATCAACAAATTTTTTTTTGCCAATCCAAATTTCATTTTTAATAATTAATTACAAAAAATGAAACAATGAAAAAAAATAAAAAAATAAAAAAATAAAAAAAAAGAGAAGAAAAATGATTAAACCATTTAAGTTTTTTATTTGGTCCATCGGCTAAGCCCAAATTCATTTTTCCCTCACCCATACACTTGACCCGATCCAGCTCCCCCTTACCCGACCCAGTACCCACTCTTCCCTTCTTTCACCTGAAACCCTAGCCGCCGCCCCTTCTTCTCTCTTCCCTTCTCTTTTCCCCTTTCCTTTCTTTCTCTCACCCAAGCCCTAGCAGAGCCCTATCTGCTGCTGCGCCGCTTCTCTTCCCCTTTCCCATGACCAAGCCACCCCTACACCATCTGCTCCCTACCCACTTGCCCTGATGCGCCGCCTGCTGCGCCCCCTCCCTCTTCCCTAAGCACCCCTGCTCAGGCCACCATCCTCGAGCCATCACCCCGAGGCCCTGACGCCAGCCCTCTGCTGCACCCCTTCCTCTTCCCCATGACAACAACCTTCTTCCCCAAGTCCCTCACCTCCTGCTGCAGCACCAGACGCCAGCACCCCAGCCGCCACAGTCACGCCAGCACCCCAGCTGCCAACACCGCACCCCGCGCACTGCATAGCGCGTACAGACAGAGCTGGGTTTTTCTAGTTTTATTTATTTATTTATGTTATTTTTATTTCGGTTTGAAGTTTTGTATAAATAGAAATTTTAGGTTACATTTATGGGGGGGGGGAATTTTTTGAAATTGGTACTGCCTGAAGAGAGCATCAGAAGAGGAGGAAGAACACTGAGATTGGTGGAGGCCGAAGCTAGAGACTCCGAGATCACCTGCACCTAAGTGCCGCAAGGAGGACCCATCGGTAACCCTTCGAAAATCCCAGTCCCTCTTGTGTTCAAATTTGTAATATTTGAGTACAGTATAGTTCTTTGATGCTGATTTGTATGATTGCTTAATGTTTGTATCTAAAAGTGTATAATGTTATTTTGTTTACCTTGATAACCTACGGTCATGCTGATAATCTGGTAGAATCACTGTTCTTTCTTTTTATATTTATCATTTGAGAATGTTGATATGGGTAGAAGACATAGGGAGTGGTTTCGATCAGTCATAGTGCTTTCATTTGTTATCTGATTCTGACTGTGTTGAAATGGATAAAAGCAATGTTGTGTTCAATTTTTTTATATTAAAGCCTATATAGTTGCTAAGTGGAGCCCTGATTTTGTTAAAACTGGAATGTTTAGTCATTTTACTACTATGGTGCCATGAGAAATCAGTATGAAAACACAAGGGTCATGAGTAGATTGTTATGTTGAAAAGTCAATTTACCTAGGTTGATTTGGTGCAAGCGGTTTGGCATTTCATTAGTGATTCTGTCTGATCATGTTGGGTCCTGGGGTTTTGTTTGATGTAGCCTGTTGTGTAACTTGAAAATTTGATCCATTAAAGTTTGCAAGAGAACCATCTGGCTGGAGTTCAACATGGTTCTCCAAGAATGCTGTTTTTTTTTTGATGACCTTATTTTAACTGTTACTAAATCTAGTTTAATGATGTTGAGTTTTATGTGGTTTAATGATAAAGATTCGAAATTGTATAGGTTTATTTAGTGATTTTTGTTCCGTTCAATAATTTTGGTTGGGTAGTTCTGGTTTGTTTTAGTTGGAACTGCTACTGTTATTGGGTTTTCACTTGTTACTTTGTTAGCCACATGCGAATGGACATATGTTGTTTTGAAATTGAGAAGATAAGAGCTGACTTTGAAATGGGTATGCTTTGATCCTTAGCACTTTTCAGTTTGCTGTCATGGTTATGAGGTGAGTCATATGTAGGTTAGTTGAGGTTTTGCATGTGGTTTGGACTTTTTTATGAGTAGCTGAAATTGACTGGTGTTTCAAATCTGCCATGCTGGGTAATTTATTATACTTTTGGTGGCCTATTGTGATCTTTGGTTCTTTTTTGGGGCTGCTGTCAATTAAATAATACTACTAATTTTTTTTTCTTTTATTTTCTTAAAAGAAAAAGAGAAATAAATAGATGAGTAATTGAGCAAACTGAAAGCCCTTTGGTTTAATCGTTGTTTGGTTGTGGGATCATATAAGGTTTAGGTTGAATAGACATGTCAAAGGTTGGGGTTTTAGTTTAATAAGTTAGTTCCTTAGTTTTTCAGTAAGCTTAAGGATTTCCGTACCCGTACTTGGTTATATATTTATCATGTTAACAGGTTTATTTAGTACGGCCCACATATGCTGAATTGATGTAATTGGATCCAATTGTTTCTTTTTTGTCTAATTCTGATTTTCTCTGGATGACGACTTGTGTGGACTTTGAGTTGTGTGTAAATATTTTGTATGTTGCTCTTACGGGTAGGAGGATGTTTGCATGGTTTTTGTCAATGGTTAATCATGTCATACTTTCTGAGTCAACATATTTGTGATATGATTGAGTGCTCAATGAGTCGGGTTGGACTATTTCTTGTGCTTCATGTTTGGAAATGCTTATATCTAGTGAAGATTTTGTATGGGATGTGGCTTAGTCAATTGTGAATATATTTCGTTAAGCACTATGCATATCAGGATCTTGAGCATACATAGTGCTTTACCTTCCTCTTCTTAAAGCTTGTATACTATTTATTATTGGTTAGTTATTCATGGTAACTTAACTTTGTAATCATTATTATTATTGTTCTGTTTTATCTATTTTATTTTAGTTTATTTTATTTTACCTTACTTTATTTTATCTTTTCACGTATTTGTCTCTAAGCGCTCATGCTCTTATCCCTTTTTTAAACAAAGCAAAGAAATTGTGTTAATTATTTTTCCAATGCTCACGAACAAAATTTAGATGAGTTTAATAACTCATTTTAGCTCATGGATTTCAAAACTTGCGTATAGCTGCCTTTAAGGGTCAAGTACCCTTTAGGCAGTTTTATCTTGGGACGGATCAGTAGGTCAAGTATTGTCTTTCGTTCCATTTAGGGCGTTAATTAATTTACTTTTCTTTAAGTGATCCAATGCCGTGAACAACTTGTCTTCAGGGTGATGGAAAAACATAGTATAAACACGGAGTTTTTATTACAAATTCATACAATTTCTTAATTCTAAACAGTAGCATGCACATATTATATAGATTACCAAGAAAAACGAATTTCAAGGATTACCTTGATAGGAAGATGATGAGCAGTCCATGTTGTTCCCGTAGCATATCAAAGAGAAAGAGAAACAGCAGAATTTTTGATTCGTCAGTTCTTGATGTGTGTGTGTGGAGAGATACTACTCCTCTCCTAGGGTGTCGTTTTCTAGTGTGCAGTCTCAATGGGGCAACCACACTGAAACTCTAGCTAGGAATATGGGCCTCTCCCTGTGTATGAAAATGGGCCTGCTTGCCCATTATAGCAGGCCCAATAAAACAGGCCTATCACATTAAACCCACGTAACAAAATGTGTTCAATAGTAACAGACCCAATAACCATCAGATGATCACATAATTAGGCCAACAACAATAATAACAATATGCTCTAATAGTTTTGACATTAAATTAATTTGAGTTTTAGTAAAATAACATTGATTTATGCAAGTTCAAATTAAAATAATCCAATACAAGGGTCAAGTACCCACTAGGCAAATATTTTGGGGTGAATAAGCGAGCTTAATATCGCTTTTCACCCAACGTAAAATCAATCTAATTTTTTTTTCTCTAAGTGGTCCAATGTCACAAATTACGTTAGTCGTCTTCAGGGGTCAAGTACCTACTAGACGTTCATTTATGGTGGATCAGTAGGTTAAGTATTACCTTTCATCATGTTTAAGGCGATAATAATAAAAAATATATAAAAAAATAGTATTGAGAGTAACTGAATAGGCCAAATAGGATTAAATAAGAAAAATAAAATAAAAGTTAATTGGTGGCTTTAGTGGGCACGAGTGTTGTTGTTATTTTGTTTCACTTTTTTTCATCTGGTTTTGTTACCTTCTATGTTGTTTAATTATTTAATGTTATTGTGTTTAAGTATTTTTATCCTAATTTAGATTTTTGATGTTACTTGTTTATGTTTGCATTACATAAGAAGAGACACGGATAAAGTAATAATCAAATAAAATGGTCAAACGATACAAATAACGTTAGTTGTCTTTAGGGATCAAGTATTTACTAGGCAATTCTCTTGGGGTGAATCAGTGAGCTCAGTATCACCTTTAACCCTACTTAGGACAAACCCAACAAGTTATTTTTCCTTAAGTGGTCCAACGGCACAATTTATATTAGTCATCTTCAGGGGTCAAGTACTCACTAGATATTTGCTTAGGGTGGATCAGTGGGTTTAATACCACTTTTCATCATATTTAGGATGTATTAATAAAATTTCTTCTTTTTAAATTATTTCCATTCTAAAGCAAATTAATTCCTTCTTTTTTAATCAATTAATTTAAATTTATTTCTCGCAAATAAAATAAATCAATGCATAAATTTTATAGAATTACGTGGCTTTGACTTCCTCATTGCACTTGGGGGATACGTAGCCACTCACGGCAAGTCAAATTTGTAAATTCTTTAATCTATTTATTTATTTTATTATTTTCCACCAAATCTAAATATTTTAATCTATTTATTTATTTTATTATTTTCCACAAAATCTAAATTCTTTAATCTATTTATTTATTTTATTATTTTCCACCAAATTTATAAATTCTTTAATCTATTTATTTATTTTATTATTTTCCACCAAATCTATAAATTCTTTAATCTATTTATTTATTTTATTATTTTCCACCAAATTTATAAATTATTTAATCTATTTATTTATTTTATTATTTTCCACCAAATTTATAAATTCTTTAAGCTATTTATTTATTTTATTATTTTTTGCCAAATCTGTAAATATTTTATTTATTCATTATCTTTAACCAAAGCCTGTAAACTTTTTTTTCTTCTCTTTTTTCTCCTTTCAAACTTGTAAATTGCATAATTTATTTTTTATTTCATTTTTTTAACTTGTTTTATTTAGGGGGTAAAATCAAATATTGTTAATGTTATTAAATTTGCACAACTAATTTAAGGTAACCGTTTTATAACGGATGTATCATGGGTGCTATGGAATTAAGTTTTCATCATTTCCTGTGCATAATGGACTCCCGAACTTTATCTGGTTTTCGCAGATCTTTTATTTTTATTTTATTTTAAAATTATTTTTTAAAGAGTTTTACCAATCATTTTCCCTACCCAATAAAAGATTAATTGCGACTCCATTGTTATGTTATTTTTTTTTAAAACAACTATATTTTTACTTTCACTGCTTTCCATCGCAATTTCTTTTTCCGATCGTGACACACACCAACGATGCAAACTGAAAAGTCATGGCCACGATTTTTTAATTTTAGCAAATAGATCAATATGTTATCAGGGATTGGATCAATCATCTTTATTTTTAAAAATAAAAGGATCAAATTGTTACAACAAAAAAGTAATGCAATGCCTTTTGGGAGATCAAATTATTTTTTTAATAAAAAATTAGAAGAACACAAAGTGCAATTAGATATTACATTGGATGTAGCAAACACAGAAAAAAAAAAGTTTAATTTCGTTGGAGGATTGTATATTGGCGTTGATTTGCAGTTCTATATATATAAAACAAAAAAAGGATATTTTCTATATAAAAAGTTTTTTTGTTAAGGTTTTATTTTTTTATCTTTTTAAAATGTAGTGGGTCTTACTGAGTTTTAGAGAGAAAAGATAAAATACTTTAAATTACTACATTATCGTAATTTTAGATGTTCACATATAAAATTTAATCATAATTTTTATTAATCAACATGAAATATCTCAAATATATATATATATATATATATATAAATAGTTTGAGAAGTTTGGTTTAACTTCATAAGAATATAGAATAGGAAATGACTTTATTTTTTTATACATTTTGATAGAGTTTTAAAATTTTTTTAAAATCTAATATTTTCAATACTTTTGTTGATATACACTTCATAAAACTACCTTAATAGTAATCTAGTCAATATTTTTTTTTTCATATCCATCTTAAATTGTTGATCTTATGAGAGGTCAACAATCACCCTATGAACTTATCGTGCGTATGTGCATGCATCGGTGATAGCTCATCTTGTTGATATGCCACGTGTACACTATGAAGTCCCTTAGGCTCACCCACAATACGTATAGACGAGGAGTTATGTGCTTCCACAATAAGAAAATAAAATTATACCTTAGTTAATAGTTATAAATTTTAACCTAATAGTAAACGACTGATCTAGCAAGTAGTATCAAAGCGAGTTTGTAAATTTGGGTCCCTAGATGTCGTTGGAGAGAGGTTATGAGATGTCAACAATCACCTGATAGACTCGTTGCGCATATGAATGCACATCAATGATTGATAACCTATCCTACAAGGAAATAAAGTTATATCCTGATTAACAGTTATAACTTTTGGCTTAATAGTAAGTGTTTGATCCAACAAAAATAAAAAAAATTGATGAAAATTAATTATATTAAAACAATATAATTAATTTTTTATAATCAATCTAGTTTATTTTATTCATTCTTATGGGTTTATATAAAAATGTTTTAAAATTAAATATTAAACTACATTGAAGTATTATATTTAATTCTTTTCTTATTGGAAAAAACATAAAATCCAAGTTATTTTGACTTTCGACCACCATACCTCATAAGAAATAGATATTCTCATTTTCGATTTTGTCTTTGCAAATTTAAAAACACATTTTTTTTTTACCAAAAAGGATATTTGACTGTTAATGTAAAAATTCTTTCCTCAATCTTTCATCACAATTTTAAGATGATACCAAATTGACTGTTCGTGTAAAATCAAAGGGACATATTCTTCATGTTGTCTTATATAGTTTTATTACAAATGAAAATCTTATGCTTCTATAGCATTACGATAATATCTTGTGAAGGTTCCCTTCCATTTATTTAGGAGTCTGAAAATTTAAACTTATAGATCGAAAATACAATGCAAAAAATGACGAAAATAAATTTAAACCCTACGTACACTCCGGTTCCCTCACCGATATGTTGAAGTTTTCAACATGTGGGGCCAAGACCATGGCACACGTCCACACGTGGCTACTTGTATGCTTTCTATCCACACTTTTCTAAAGTTTCTAGATTCCTTTTTTTTTTTTGGTAGAATTTCTAGATTCCTTTCACTTTGCTTTCTGACCTATTAATTTGACCCTAAAAATAAAGAAGAAAGAAAAAATAATAATGAAAAACCATGAAGCTCGTGGACAAATTTTCAAGTGCCAAAGCCCACGCGTTTTAGGTTTCATTATGAGGAAAAGAAGAGACAATCCTCACCACCACTTTCCACATAATAACCTCGTAGTTTCATGGAAATTTTGCAGCCCTTTTATCTTCTCGTATCATATACTGTTGTTGATGAATTTGATATTATTGTTAAAAGAAAGATGTGAAGATTAAACCATGTTATCCAAATTGATACGTGTTGAAGTAAAAAATATACATATACAAATTTCTTTTTCTTATCGTCAGTGGCTCTGTTGCGTCACTGCTAATCAAAGCGTTATCACACCCAAAGAATAAAAAAATGTGTTATAACTTTCAGTCATTAATTATCCAAGAACCAAGAATAATTGACTAGTACGTAGATGTCTAGTTTTAACTCAATTTTCTTTTCCTGTGGGTACGGTTCATTGTTATTGGACTATTAAGTTGAGAATCTGCGAAGTTATTCCATAATATATTTATATTATATTTATTAAATAAAATAGATATATTACGGGTTTTTTTTATATAAATATAATTTTTTTATTTACCAAAATACTCTAATATCATTTTATATATCAAAATGGGTTGAATTTCTTTCTCAACGCGAGAAACTGCCTTGTACTAGGCCGGATTCTCTTCAATAAATTAAAAATAAAAAAAATTTCATCCTAGAAACTATCTCATCACACTACGATTTTTCTTAATAAAAAAACAAATTTTTTTCTTAGAAACCGCCCCCATGAGGGCCGTATATAAGTTTCAAAATGAAAAAAAAATTGATTCATCTTGTTTAGAAACTTGGGGCGGTTTTGGAACTAAGCAATAGAAAAATATACATGTAAGCTTGTGGTGCACGAGTTCTTTTTTAATGCATTAAGTTATGGTTAGTTGCTGGTGAGATTCTTTGGATGCATAGTGGTGGTTTGAGAAAGGGAAAAGTTGACAAAAATATTGGTACGTGTAGTAGGTGTTGGAGATGTGAATGTCTCTTATAGATAACAAATGTGTATTTAAGGGTGAAGGGTGTGTGAATCTATCACTGTGGTGTCCGAGTAGTGGTGCAAGTGTGAGTGAAAGTGAATATATGTGTGTGTTCACGCAGTGTGTGCAAGTGTGAGTGCGTAAGTGTGATTTTATTTGAGTGTGTGTTCAAGCAGTGTGGAGTTCAGGCAGTGTGATGTGCAAATGTACGTGAATACATAATTTTGTTATTTTTTAAGAAAAGCAAATTTTATTAGTTTAGAAATGACTTCATCATTATTATTGAGATTGCAAGATGAACCCATATCTTAAGTTATACAAAACCAGGTAACTAATTATGAAAGTGAAAGTGAAATTTTTGTATTTGTCTCTATCTATTTGTAGTCAATTTTCTCCTTGCAACTGTGCTTCAACTTCAATAATGCCTCCTACATCTCTTATGTAAAGAGACTACACTGGTGATTGAAGTGAATCTCTGCGTGAAGAGACTATACCCTGCACGAAGGGACCAATCTCTGGGCATCATTTATTTTTTTCAAATTTAGCTCTCAAAAACCGCCCTTGGTGAGGGTGGTTTCTCTCTTTATTTTATGCTTTCACATTACTAAAAGATGCATGGAAAATATCATGGTGAGGGGCGGTTTTCTAGGTTATTAAATTCAAAAAATTTTAAAATTTCTTTGTGAAAACCGCCCCCACATTGGGGAGTTTTTTAATTGAATTTTTTTAAAAAAAATATCACGAAGAGAAACTGGCCTGTTCCAAAGTAGTTTCTCAATAATAAAAAATTCAACACATTTTAGAACATAAAATGAAATAGAAAACTTCCTTATGATTTAAAACTATCAAACCCGACTCCTTTAACTCCTAAAAATGTGTATAGGAAACTTTCTGTTAACTTTTCATCAAAAGTACTAATGAAAATTAAGTCATGTGAGGGCACATGATACCTCTCTCCTCATTTTTTACTTCGAACCACCATTGCCAACAAAACCAAGTTTTTTCCTTCACCATTTTTACCATCATTCCTTTCATCTTCCTCAAAGTCACCCACTATTCTTTGAAAATATGAAGGGGATGAAGGTGAAAATGATAAAGAGAAAAGCTTGGTTTTGTCAACAATGGTGGGTTCAAAGTAAAAAATGAGGAGGGAGGTATCATGTGCTCTCACGTGACTCAGTTTTCATTAATACCTTTGGTGGAAAGTTTACAAAAGGTTTATTGTGCACATTTTTAGGAGTTAAGAGAGTCAAGTTAGAGAGTTTTAAAGCACATGAGAGTTTTCTACACTTGACCTATAATTAAAAAAGGTTCTTTGTATTTTAGCGATTAATTAATGACACACAACTTCATATGCACGCTGAGGCTGAGGAAAGGGTAAGGGCAGGTTAGGGCTTGTGACATAACCTCTGCAGAACCATCTACTTATGATATCACTCAAAGAATTCAAATATTGAGTGAGTATTGTCGCGACTAGAATTAGAATTAGACATTAGACATTATATGCTTAAAATATTGTTGTGACTAGAATTAGAATTAGACATTATATGCTTCAAGTATTGTCGCCACTAGAAAACCCTCTAAACAAGCGTATGCTCTAAGAGATTTGAATTATAAGTGTCAATCTTATTTAATATTATTCTAACAATAAGTTATATTATTATTATTATTATTATTGATGTGATTATACATAATGAAAGGTTACTTTCATCTTTTTATAGCAAAATCAAGACTCAAATGCAGCCTTTTACTCTAACTAAAGAGAACTTTACCAACTAAACCATCTCATACCTTTAACATGTTTTTTTTAAATGTCTTAATTGTTTTTAATTCTTTCAATTTTAGGTTGAATTCATTTCATTCCATATTTTTTTTAATTTTTAAATAAAGTCCCTTTGTTGCGATTGGAAAAAATTGCGACAGGGAGTGGCGAGAGAAAAAAAAAGTCGTTAAAATGAAATATTGGAGTCGCCACCAATCTTTTATTGTGTAGGGAAAATGACTAAAAAAATCCTTTAAAATGATTTGAAATAAAATAAATAAATAATAATAAAAACAAAAAAAGAAACGGTCTACGAGAAACCAGACAAGATTTAGGAGTCGATTATGTACAGGGAATGGTAGGAACTTAATCCCACAACACCTCTAATACATCTGTTATAAAACAGTTACTTTAAGCTAGTTGTGTAAATTTAATAACCTTAATGATATTAGATTTACCCCCTAAATGAAACAAGTTGAATAATTGAAATAAAAATTAAATTACACAATTTATAAATTTGAAAAAATTTTTAAAATTTTTACAGGCTTGGTGGAAAATACTAAAATAAATAAATTAGAATATTTACATATTTGACTTGACGTGAGTGCCTACATATCCCACAAGTGCAATGAAGAAGTCAAAGCCACGTAGTTCTTTAGAAAATGTTTATGTGTTGGTTAATTTTAATTGCGAAAAATAATTTTGAATTAACCGATTGAAAGAAAAAGGAATTGATTTGATAAAAAATGATTTGATTCGAAAAAAATATATTTTATTAACATGTCCTAAATATGATGGAAGGTGATATTAAACCTACTGATCCGCCCTAAGAAAACGCTT
Source organism: Styphnolobium japonicum (assembly GCA_023212625.1). Lineage (NCBI taxonomy): Eukaryota > Viridiplantae > Streptophyta > Magnoliopsida > Fabales > Fabaceae > Styphnolobium > Styphnolobium japonicum. Next base: position 1,040,839 of record JALBWW010000007.1, on the reverse strand, counting down.
AGTGGGTACTTGACCCCTAAAGACGACTAACACGGATTATTATGGCATTTTACCATTTAAAGAGAGAAAAAAAGTATTAACGTGTCCTAAATGAAATAGAAGGTGATACTAGACCCGCTAATCCATTCCGAGAAAATTATCTAGTGGGTATTTGATCCCTGAAGACAACTAACGCGAATATTATGGCATTGGACCATTTTATTATTCTACTCATTTTCTTCTAATATAATACATGTCCAAATAATTAATACTAAGTATCTAAATTAAAATAATGATATTTAAACGCAACAATATCAAGTCATTCAACGAAGCAAATAAAATAAACAAAATTAGATAAACAACGAGAGGAAAGAAAACAATAATAATAATAATAATAATAAAAGAACAATAAAACAATAAATTTTTTACTTTCTAACATTAAAGTGATTCAAAGAAAAAGAATTATTTTTCTCATTTTTTTTATTACTTCAACTTTTTAATTTTTAATTTTTATTCATTTCATTTCTTCTTTCTTCTTATTATATATATTTTTTACTTTTTCTTTTTTTTTCTCCCTCCTCATTTACTTTTCTCTTTCTTCATTTTTCTTTACTTTCTCCTACCCCACCAATTCCTATAGTCAACCCAACTTTATATTTCCTTTTTTACATTTATTTTTCTTATTTCTCTTTGTTTTATTCTATATCTTCTCTCTTCATTTATTTCTTTCTTATTCTTCTCTTGCTCAACTCCCATGTAAACAACTCAGCATCATTTTCTTCTTTTTTTTATTTATTATTTTTTCTGATTCCTTTTCCCAAAGTCTTTCTCATGTTAAATTAAAAGAAAACATGGCAAAATATTACATGCAATGACAAAAATTGTCTCCACTGTATAAAAAAATCCTAACCACACATTATATTTTAAAAAGCTCATAATTTCATATGTCAGACTTTCACAGTCAAGAAATCAAATCATGATGTAAACATTATAGTCATGAATATAGAACTCCGCTGATTCCTCATATGTGTATAAACAGAACAATTAAACTAAGTAAATCGGTACAGTTTCCATTACTCCCTTTCTCCCTGAATCGTCAAAACATTAAATACCAAAAGCCAGTTAACACAGAAATCCAATCCTTTAAAGAAAACTTGAACATAACTTTCTCAATCATCAACTCTAAGCTTAGCATCCAAAGTAGCATTATAGCTACAACTTAAACCGTGAAGACAAAAATGAAAAAGATTTAAAATTCAATCTGGAGTTTTAAATCATATTTCAAAGGTACCATGAGCAAGCATCAAACAAATTCAAATACAACGAGTACATATAACCAACATAGAGCCAATGAAACGAAAATTAACTCGATCATCAGTCTAAGACTCACATATGAACATCAAACCACAAGCATTTTCTAGCAATGTAACAAACCAAATTAACAGGACCCAAAAGATATTTAGAAAACAACATTCATCAGTACACTTGGTAACCACACATGTGCTTAGAGGCTGGGCATTTTAATGTCTGACACGATATCCACCCTTTACGAGCAAAGAATGAGAATAACAATGAGGAACTCCTATGCTTAAGCTAATATCTAAATGGATTCAGACACTGAGACCTTAAGCCAACTAAACCTCTCAAAAAAATAAAGAACAGAAATGGAAAATGTCAATATATTATTTCAGTCACATGCTAAACAAAAAAAAAAAAAACCCTGAAGTCCCAAATTCAAGTTTGCTGGAGGGGCCTTAATTCCCAAATATCAAGTCAATCCCCATCTCAGTTGAAGTCAAGTCATTTCAGCATGCACATCCAAATTCACTCAATAACCCGATAATAACTGAATCAGAGTCAGCTTTTAATCAATAACAAAAAATTTCCACATCCAGCAGCAGTTCTTAGCAAATGAACTATCAATTAGATTTCTTAATTCACATAACATTGAGCACATATTATCAACATTCCACACCATGAATTAAAAATCTCTTCCACTACGTTATGGTTCAGACAATCACGGATCATAATAAGCAAAATACATATGAATATGCTTTCAAAATTTTGAAGGGGCAGAGAAAAACATACTGGTCACCAAATGGGTCTTCCTTTGGACCTTGATCCACTCTCACAGACCTCTGTGCTATCTTCCACTCTCTACTCACTCTTCGAATAGCGAAAATTTCCTCGAAGAAGAAGGAGAAAAAAAAGGGCCTTTTATCCTTACTTAAGGTCCAATTTATACAAGAACCGAAACTGAAAGAAACCCTAAAATAACTAAATGAATAAATAAAAAACATATGACTCTGCTCCCCCCTCCATACGCGTCATGCAGTGCTTGGGCTGTAGTGTGGTGGCTGCTACGAGCTAGGTTCAGTGCAGCGAAGGGTGCGACGCAGCAGGTAATGGGTTGTTACTATCATGGGGAAGAAGAACGAAGGCTTGGGGCAAAGAGAGGAGGGGGCGAACCTGGGTTGGCAGAGGTGAAGCAGGGGCTGCTGCTATTGCGCTGCCATGGGGAAGAGGAACGAAAGGTGCAAGTGCAGCAGGGGTGGCTCGGGTGCGAGGAAAGAAAGGGGAAGATAAGAGTAGGGCGGCGCTGTGAAAGAAAAGGGGGTTAGGGCAAATTTGGGGGAGGAAAGGGAAATTGGGTATGGGGGTGGACCGGGTTGTGCAACCGGGTAAAGGAATGGGTTTTAGGTGGAGGGGCTGGTTGGTGTCTTAGGTTGGGCTTGGCTGATGGGTAATGGGACATTAGGCCGGGTAGGTTTTGTTTAGGTTTAACAAGGGAAGTGGGTTAGGGTAAATGGGTGGACTTGGGTCAAAAGATGGATAGAAACGAAAAAAAAAAAAAAAGTTAAGGGCTTGGGTGTATGGGCCAAATGATTTTTTTTCATTTTTTACTTCCCTTGTTCACTTTTCTCATTTTTTTGGATTTTTGTAATTAATTAATTTTAAATATATATATATATATATACATTGGCTAAATTTTTTTATTTTTATTTTTCTAAAATGACTTAGGTGAACACCCTTAATTTATCATTTGTGTTAAATGCAGTATATATGGTTAAATATCATCTAAATTAAACAGGTAAGTGCTTGTCTGGTTAATGTTCAATAATGTAACAAGTCTAAATTAGAATATCATGTACTTTGCACATGAAACCAACTTATATATGTAGCTATAATAATTATGGTTTAGTTTCAACTCTATATATATGGGTAGATTTTAGCTGTTGTGCAAGGGGATTATTAGTATTCATGTGAGTTATCAAACATTCATTAATTATTATTTATATTTAATATGTTTTTAAATATTTATTGTGAAATTAACAATTAATAAATATTGGACAACTTACCTTGTGTATCATACTTATCAGGGTACTATAGCAACTCCTATTGTGCAAGTGTTTGAAACTTATTGAAAACATCTCGTGGTTAGAGTGAAAACATCTCGTGGTTAACATCTAATTGAGAATTAGTCTTATACCCAATTAATGTAGAAACACCTCGTAGTCTTATACCCATATATATATATATATATATATATATGTAGAAACTATTAGAATAGTTCCGGTCATGTTACCTGTACTGTTGTAATAGTAAACTTTTATTTTCTATTTAAGGCTCTGCCCGTCCATGTTGGAAGGTATCCTTTTGTTTACCCAACTTAGAGAGAGAGTCTAGAGAGAGGAGCTCTGCCCCTGAGATACTCTTGTAAGCTTTCTTTCTTTTAATAAAAGTTCTTCTTCTTCATCTCTTCGCTGGCCCCGACTACCGCCGCTCCGGTTGTTCTTTAATTTATTTACTTTACTTTTGCATCTACATGTTTTAATTATGTAAGCAGTCCGTCTGCATCCTACTCTCCCATGTGATCTTTCTTCTTTATTTATTCTTTCTTCCGCCTTTCCGCCCCCCATTTGATATATATATATATATATATATATATATATATATATAAAACACTAGTGAAGTGCAAGTGATCCAGCTAAGTATATTAAACACATATGATAAATTAAGAGATTTAATTAAAAAAATTTTAAAAAAAGGAATAAATTATGCACATCTTAAAAATATGAGTTTAGTTTTGATGCACTGTCACTTTACATTGTTATTCAATAATGTATTGCAAATCATTAAAAGAGTCTCATTATCACAACAACTACCTAGAAAGTCTAACACTTTTAATGATGTGTCAGCACATAATTAAATGATAGTGTAAATAAACTTTATACTGATAGTATATTAAAATTAAATCCTAAAAATATATATAGGACTAAAATCATATATGTTAAATAAACTAATGGTACCCTTACGAGTATAGTACCCATGGTGAGTTGTCAAAAATTTATTGATTGTTAGTTTCTTAATAAATGTTTGAAAGTTTATTAAATATAAACAACAACTAATGTATATATGACAACTAACCGTAAATACCAATACCTTAAAAAAAATATAGATACCAGAATAAATAATACCACATACAGTTTTTATTTTTAGAACATTATACATCTAATTCCATGTATGCTATTAAAAGAATAGTTTAAGAAAATTTACTAAAACCTACAGTTAGCCAAAATTATGAATGTAAAAATTAGAGTAAACTAATGTTTTGGATTCCAAAAAATTGAAGTTACATCTATTTAGTCTTTTAAAAATTATTTGCATAAATTAATTATATTAATATTTAAATTTGACTCAACCAAGCTTGTTATAGATTAAAAGGTAATTCTATAACAAGGTGGAGGTCTCAAAAAGTTGAGTATTTTTACTATCATGCACTTTGAGATTCATGTTAGTGTATAAATGAACTAATTTAACATACACTTTGTATTATAAAAAGTCAATTCAATAAATCAAGACTCAATATCTTGAGAATTTTACCTTTCCGTAGAACAACTCTAGATTAAATTGATATAAAATTAATTTTGAAAAATTAAAATTTCTTTATAATGAAATTTTAATTGAGCTGTTTTGTAAAATAAAATAATTAATTGATAGTCCAAAGTTGGTTAATTGCAGTGATAGCGGCTGTTTAAATTTCAAAAAATCACAATGATTTGATTCTTAAAGACTTCAATTTAGAGGGGACTATCCATTGTACTCAGTAACTCGAAAGGGGGTTAGTTTTTAATTCAATTAGGTGGAGGATATGCTTTAAAAATAATAATTAATTGATATAAAGAAATCCCAAAATGTCTATTTACTCTAGCAATTATGTAAGTGATGACATTTCTTTTTTGTTTGCTAGACAATGAAGAGCTTTCTAATTACAAAGGCTATTTAGTGCACATGTAAGCTATATTATTAAATTCATTGAAAGAATTCATAAACCACCACTTTACTTCACTACAAGTTATATGCCTGCGTATATAATAACTAATAAGACACCAGCAAGAGCAAGGGAGGGCTTTGATTAATATTGGAGAGACAAATCGGATAACTATAATATCGACGTAAGCAAAGGGTTGCACAATACGCCAACAATATACGTCACTTTCCCAGTCGTGGAGTGGCTCTCAATCAAAATCATAACAAAAGAGAGAGCTTATTGGAAAGTCAGAGATTTCAATATTAGCAAAGATGAGATGCAACCAAGAATCTTCAGACCTTCTTCCGCGTTGAAGCCTCTATTTCACTTTTCTTGACCCATCCAACGTGTAAGGGTTGGGGTGTTTGAAATGGTCAATAAATTCAATCAGCAAAGTAATGGAATATTCTCTACTCTCTGCTCCCTCCTGCTTAATATAAATCAAGGTCTAGGACCACAATGAGGACCCACATTGGAGAAAACTCACCCGGTTTTGGCCAGTCAAATTTATCTCTTTTCCTTCTCTTTTCTTTCTCTTTTCTCACCCTTAGATCCCCCTCTTCCTCTCACCTTCTTCCCTAAGCAGCCCCCTCTCTTGCCCAATTCATACACACTCTCTCTCTCATATATGCCTTATATCTCCTCCACTAAGCAGCAGATAGCTGGTGCCCTCCCCAACAAATTTTCACTCCCATTCACTAGAATTTTGAATGATCCATTTTGGCATTTCATCTGCTCACTTGGCCTTCTCCAGTGGGATAATCTGCTAACACAAATATTCCTTGTTCTCTATATGCTTATAGTTTCTGATTCCTCTGTTGTTAGCATTTCAGCTAGACTATATCTTCCCCTGCACATTCCCTTTCTAAGTATTGCAGTAATCTTTTGCAATCCTTGAATGCCCAATACTACTTAATCAACATGGCATATTTTTTAGCCTCGTACCTGTGTGCATAAGCTGAGTGAAGGCCTTAGCTGCAACTCAAATTGGAATAATCCATTCTTGTTGCTATTATTAGTTCATCTTTTCGAAATGGAAGAGACCATAAAGTGGGAACAAGTTAGTCTGATCAGTGAGCTAATCCAAGGGAAGGAGCTAGCAAAGCAGCTCTGTAACCATCTGGTCTCTTCTTCTTCTTCTTCTTCTTCGTCTTCATCTTCATCACCCCATGAAACCAATGAAGTCTTAATTGAGAAAATACTTTCAACCTATGAGAAAGCACTCACCATGTTGAACTGGAGCGCTAATGTGGGAGAGACTAAGTCCACCAATGGCAACATGATAGATTCCCATTGTTCTTTTACAAATGGGAGCCCAAGAAGTGAGGTCTTGGACCAAGACTTTAAGCACAAAGATGTCTTCAAGAAAAGGTAATGTCAAAAGTTGCCAAATTCTTGTTTCTTTGTGACTTGGCTGAATTTTTAAGGTTCATAATCTGATTTCAATCTGGGATTCTTTGAATTTGTGGGATGCAGAAAGGCCATGCCCGGATGGTCAGAGCAAGTGAAGGTGTGCTCAGGAACAGCGGTTGAGGGGTCTCTGGATGATGGTTATAGCTGGAGAAAATATGGGCAGAAGGATATTCTTGGGGCTAAATTTCCAAGGTGAGAAACTTTATTTTTTCTCATCTAAATTCTTCTTACTAGCGCAAACAAGTATAATTAAGATTTTTTCATAAGAAAAATTTATATAATTTGGCATTTAAATATGATAGAAAGGATCACCTCTCTAGCTTATTTGATATAGGAGCATCTTTTAGTTAGTGCCAGAGGCCATCCCTCTAACTAAAAAATCATTGGTCAATTAGCTAATGACCTCTAATGGGGGAAATAAATTTTAGCACGCCTACAGAGTTTCGTTCCTTGTTGTAACGTTTTTAGCCAGATAATAGATTGAGGACAAAGTGCTTTTAGATAGACTATGTAAACTTATCCAAAGGATAATGATAGTCGGGTTCAATTCAGTCCAATTGCAGCGTTCAGATAAATGCACCGAGTTTCATTACTGAGTACTTGAGTTGTGCAAGAAGGGATGTATCCGTACATTGCAGAAACCTGACAATCTTATCAAGTGGTGGAACTTTTGTAAAGTGTCATAGTGGTCCTATAGGTTTGGCAGCTCATGTACCCCTTTTATTTAGCATTAAAAGTAATGACATGTTTCCGAATTCACAATTATAGAATAAATAAGTGGACTGGAGAGATAAGAATATGACTTTAATACCCCTTTCTGTTGTTCTCTATATCAGCATAGAATAAAAGGGCATTCTATTATTATTCTTATGTCGCTGTTTTCTGAACTGATTTTATATTGAAGCAAGCTGTTTTCTTGTTTTTCTTACAAAGAGTGGTTTGCATTGCAGAGGATATTACAGATGCACGCATAGAAATGTACAAGGGTGTCTGGCCACAAAGCAAGTACAAAAGTCAGATGAAGACCCAACAATACTTGAGATAACCTACAGAGGAAGACACACATGCACCCAAGCTAGTCATTTAAACAAGGCATTCCCATCAAAAACAAAGATGGGTTTGGGAGAAAATCAACTCCACAACTATCAAAAGAATCAACCACAAGAAGAGAAAATAGAACCCCCAGAGACAACTTTCCCTATTGGAGCAGGGCTTGAAGTTAAAATAGAGGACTTGGACACCAAGGAGGACATCTTCCCATCATTTTGCTTTCCTTCTCCATCAATAGGATCTGAAAACGAGGACAACAACATATTCTCCGAGTCCATGATGGAAAACCATTTCATGGAAAGCTTTACTCCCTCATTCATATCACCAGCGACTTCGGAATCAAACATTTTCTGTTTGTCACCATGCCACTTGGGCAGCGCTGGACTAGGCCAAAATCTGCAAACCTCAGAGTCTGACATCACCGAGATAGTTTCAGCCCCAAATTCAGTTACCAATTCCCCAATAGTAGATTTGGATCTTTTACTTGATAAGGTGGATTTCGACACGGATTTCCCTTTCAACACCCCTGAATTTTTCTCCTGATAAATTTTCCCGCTTCCAAGTTAACAGTATAGTTTGCGTGCAGATTAACTGGTGAGTTTTGTAGATCCTGGCTAGCAGCACAGCAGAGGGAAAGAAAACCATAGTAATCATATGTCACGTCCTTAAATGAAGACAATGGAACTTCCCTATCATGCTAGTTAAGAGAGTTTTCCTGTAACTAGGTTGTAGTGCATGTGAAAATAATTTGTTACTGTAGGCTTATGTGTTTTCTCACTTCAGTTGTAATATGTCTTCCAAGCAGAGCTAGAATTTGTGAAATGAATTAATTTCACCCCATATTTGTTGTCTAAAATTATGATCAATGCTTCATCTCACTAAAGAAAAGAAAAAGAATTATGATCAATGGCCTCATAGAGTCAGAGTTATTGACAGATTTTCGCATACATCCTAGATTATGCGTTCTTTGCAAAAATAATTGCCTATTGTCCTTCCTGATGGGACTTGGGACCACAACTCTCATTCATCAAGTCACAACCCCAGTCTAAGGGCTAAATGGAATCCTGAGCCCCGAAGGAAACAAATAAATAGAGGCTAAATGGAATATGTGTGGATTTGGCTCTCAAATAGTCATTTGTGGTTTTGGAATTTTTGGAGTTTCTTAGGCTGAACCTGGATCCAAATTCCCTTCTCTAAATCCTAGTTCGTTATTTGTTAACCTTACTGTCTTAATTAACCTTGTTCTCATTTTGGTTGACAGAGGGGGCTACAAAAGTGATGAAAAGGATATGCGGCTCCATTTCAATGTTTGGCCACATAAAAAAATAAACATAAAAATAAAATAAATTAACCCATACTAATGTGGCATGGTGATTCTTGTCTCTTGTGTGAGAATTAAGAGTCGAAATGAAAACATTATTGCAATTTTTTTTTTTTACCAAACACAATTATGTTTCTATCCAAATGCAGAAAATAACAAGACCTACTTTTTGCTTTGGTTCATTCGTGGTGAATTACATAATAAAAAATAATTACTTTTCTTTCCTAAATTTGGTCACCCTTAGTTAAGACGATATTTAATGTTAAGTTCTTACTCATAGGATAAAAATAAGTTCGGTTAGACTTTATCTTAAATAGGCATGACCTGTTTTGTAAAACCTAAGTCTTAGCCTTGCTTATTTTGCAAAATCTTGACCGTAACTTGACCTATTATCTATTACAGAGTTTTTTTTTGCCTGACTTGACTTTTTTATAAAAACATAAAAACCTAGCATAACTTGAATGTCTATTTAAATTCCTACATTACATAAAGTTATTCAAATAAATCAATGAGATCAAATTTTATAAATTTCAAATATACTTAAAATTTAACAAAATTATTGTATTGTGTATAAAATAAATAAATTATATTAATATATAACAAATAAATTATATAATTATTATAAATTTAAAATTATATGTTATTATAATAAATAAATAAATCAGCCAAATCAAAAAGGTCTTATCCTATTTAACTAAATAGGCTTTTTTAAGCCTAACTTATTTGATAATAGGCTAGACCAATGTAGTCCAAAAGTAAGTTAAGTCATAAGATCTTGTTGGATCGTTTGACCTATTTTCACCCAATTTGTAAAGAATCTAGTAAATAATATATATATATATATATATATATATATATATATATATGGAGATTCCTTCGATACCTTTTGGTTTTTAAGGGTACTGGTTCCCCTAGTAATTAGTAGCTAGTATTTAGCAATATATCTCACTTGTTGAAATATAAATAAAATAATTATGTTTAAACTAAATAGAACATGTAGTCAAATATTGATTACTAATTGTGAAAGGATACCGGTACCCTCACAAAAAAGAAAGGTACTAGATAAACCTCATATATATATATATATATATATATATATATGAAAATCAATTTTTGTTCACATTACAGTTGCACTTCCTCTAGTTTCAAAGATGATTTAGTCCACGTGTGAGCAGCAACTTTCCACGTGGACCAGAGCCCAAGTGAAATATGGTCTGGGCTTTCTGGTACATCTTGGTCCTGAGTTTGTTCTGACTAGACTATAAATGCATGTGTCATTTTATTTTGAAGAAAAGCCTAAATTATCGGTCTTTAATTGGGTAATGCCCATGGACCACATGTAAAGTACACCCACATATCACAAGATATTAACTTTCAACAAAAAGCTAGAGAGAAAAAATTCTACTTATCTGCGTATGCATAGAAAAAAACAGGTGACTTCTACCGTGAAGAATTATAACATATGGCCTATTCATGAGTTAGTAAAATAATAGGTAATAGTAAGTTGTCATCCCTTGACATATTTTTAGAAAAAGGCTTTTGTATTTATAAATTAGACCCTTAAACCTTAGTAATTGTTAAATAGTTAACCACTTGAATTACTTTTAAGATATAAGTTTTCAAACATAAATCACGTTAGGACAAACCTATTTTTTACCAAAATCAAGTTTGCAAAATCATGTTCATCTAAAATCAAATTTATAAAATTTAAACAAAACACACATTAAATTAATGCTCCAACCTATAGTATTTTATTCATATGTAACCAAATTTTATTTCTTACATAGTAACTTATTCCATAATATAAATTTATTTTTTTATTAAATAATATGAAATAAAATAATTCTCAAAAAATATAACGACAATTGTTTAGAAAATTATTTTCATGAGACATTTTATATTTTTTAATATTTAGATATTTTTTAATTTCGAGAGATTTAAAATAATAAAAAATTAATTTTATAAATTAATCTATAATATCGATATTGTAAAATTTTTAAAATACTAATTATTAAAATAATCAAATAGATCTCCCATTGATCTTGAAGACGGTTTAATATTTATGTTTTTGTAAACCAACATTTTAAATATGTTTGATTAGAATTTTTACTATATGGTTTGGGCCAAATAAATAATAATTTAAAATTAATTATACACATCATTAATTTTATTTTTTAATTCAATAGAATGCATAAATTTTAAATCAATGCAAAGATAAGATTTTGAAAAATGTTAATAAATTGTGTAAAATAATATTCCTTTTGTGCAACAGCAAAAACAATGTCGCGAGCTGCTACAATCTCGATAATTTATGATTTTCTTTTCAAAAATGGCTACGACATAAGAACTTTTTCACACGAGAAAGAAAAACAAAAAATAACAATATTTTATTGGGGACAAACTTGCAGTATTTCACAAAAAAATAATAAACTTTATAAGGGTCTAATTTATAATTTTTTTATTACAGGTAACCTATACTAATGGTATCTGATTTGGTTTGATCTAAACCATCCATTTATTTTATATTAAATCTAATAGTTTGTAATCAATGGTTCACCAATGGACTATTTTATTGCTGGTTCACCTTAGACGCCACCGAAAAAAAAACCATAATAAGAACCCACTAATCTTGGTTTCCCCGCCTCATTATTGTGACTCTTCCATGTTGTGTGTCTTAAACCTTCTCAATATGTTTCTTTGATTTGTGTTTCTATCAAAAGAATAGTAATATTAACTTACTCTTGCATAAAACATTAGACTTTCTCTTGAAGGTGGCTTCTATCGTGGGGAACCACAACATGTGGTCCACCCATGAGTCACTAAAATAACAGGCAATAGTAAGTTGCAATTTTTTTTTTATATTTACAAATTACACCATTAAATCTTGATAATTATTAAATATTTAGCCATATGAATCTAATAGTAAAACTTGAGTAGTGTATCAGTCAAAAATTGAACGGAAGACATCCTAATTTTGCATTAGCGAAGAGTTTAGTTTCAGCTACAAAAATGGAGCTTAGCTCCTTAAAATAGAGAAAAGTTCTCTGCAAAACCATAAACAGCAAACTAAAACAAGGAAGAAAAGAACAATAAGGATCCAAAATGATGCAATCCTTCCCAGGCCAAAGGCCACCCACAACCTATTCCAAATTCAGTGATACCCTTCATGTGAATTTATTTGTTGTTGTCTAATAGTCGAATTACTTGTACGCTTCATATAATTACTTGTACGCTTTCGTTCCGTTACTCTTTTTGCTTCGTCGAGTTCCTTGACGTGTGTGCTGTCTGAGACAGATATTTCTATGCCCAAAAGGAAAAAGCCCTTCAGCCTCATCTTCAACGTTGAAGATGATGAAGAGGAGAGCAACAGGGTGAAGGGGTTTGGTCCTCGTTCTGCAATGACGTTGCTTTCTTTTGCTGAGTTTGAGGAGGAGTGTGAGGTTGGTCTGAAGGAGGATGATGGTTCGGTGGGTGTTTTGGTTGGAGGTGGAGGTGGAAGGATTTGTCTTCAAGGTTCGGGGATTGGAATCGTGAAAACGATAGCACCAATGTATATTTTGGAATCGTGGATTACTTTCTTCTTAAAGGCTCAAGTTTCTTTTTTAAATTACTGTCGGCCGATAAAATTTCGAAACTTAAAAGCATCTCTTTGTGCCAAAGGATGAGAATATATTCATATGTTTAGTGAGTGTGATTTTTTTTAAGGTCTAATTTGTTGATTTGGGATGACGATAGGTTCGTGCGAATTGTGTTAAAGCAAAAGAGTATTGGTGTTAAAAAAAATTTATTGGGACAAACTTGTAATTTTTCACAATAAATAACAAATTTTATTGTTGACAAACCTATAATTTTTCGTATTATAGGTTACCTACATTAATGGTATCTGATTTGGTCTGATTTAAATCATCCGTTTATTTTATATTAAATCTAACGGTTTGTAATCAATGGTCCACCGATGAACTATATAATTACCCGTTCACCTTAGACGCCACCTCTCTTGAATAGATTATTATTTGTGGAAACCACCAATTTGCATGACCTCATGTTATTCTAGTATCGCAAATGGGCCAGTGTGAGCTGTTTAGTGTTTTTCTAAACTTAATTAAATTCTTTCAATAGTTATACCTCTATTTTCCTTCAACATTGGAAAGCCGTGACTTGAATTTACATTTTTTTATTTAAATTTTAATCTATCCCAACTATCTGAATTAAACTTAAATACTTGTCATTTTGTGATGAGTTTGAAAATCATATTTAGACAAAACAGACATATCAATTTATTATTTTTAAACCTTTTTCTTTCCTAAATTCAGTAAATTGGCTTAGTTAGCCAAAACTGAAAAGTTTAATAGAATTTCAATACTCATACCAGATTTAAAATTAATTTTCTTCTGATTAAACACCTTCCATCCCATTTTACAATTACTCGGTTCTTACCAACAAAATCTAATTATTTTCAAATGAGACGCATAATGGCACCCGGAGTAAAATTTCGAATAAATACGAAAAAATTTAAAGTGTATAAAATTACTAAAACAAGTTTACTTAAAATATTAGGTCACTAGTAATATAATTGAAAAAGGATATATGAATCCCACATTGTAGAATTGATTTTCCAAGGCAACAACGTAAAATATAGTTTATATAGTTCCCAACCAATAATGCCGTCCGATCATCCCAAGGTTGAAGAGGTTAATATCGTGTATACTCGCATATGTTTTTAAAAAATAAAGGAGGGGATATACTCATAGGGAAACAAAGAACTATATATGAGGTGTTCAATCGACATCACTTGTACCAATTTGTGTGGCGCAACACTTGAGTCAATGTCCATGAATGATAAATCATAGATCAAATTGCCAAATCAGAAAAATCAGATGCTATTATATAGCTTTGTATCGACTAAGTTCATGAGTTGGAGAAAAGCGGACTCAAATAACATCTCTTATTTCAATGACATCAAAGAAAGAGATATTAAATGAATGGAATTAGTATATAGATGAAATATAATGAAATAGAGTCACTTTGAGGTTCCCTATAAGTGAACTGACATATATAAGTAACACGTATAAAAAAAATGGCAAAACTTAACCAATTTTAAAAAATAGTTTCAAAATTACACAAAAAAATACTAAAAAGTAATGAAAGAGCAAAAAAGAATAAGTAGTCCCAAAGTTCTATCTTAGAGGTCGAATTTGGTTGAGGTTGACAAGACAACCAAACAAGGTTTAGATATTTGGAAAACGAAGTTGAAGTTTAATTTCGTATAAATATTAAAAATCATATCTTTGTAATGTTGTTAAAGTCGAACCGAATAATGAACTAAAAAAGCTTCCAGCTTAGGTTTAACCAATTTAACAGTTTGGTCAAATCGGATGATGTTATAATTGAGTATTAAATAAACATATATATATATATATATACATGACTCATAACATACATTACCAATAATAAAATACATAATAAGATTTTGGAGTCTCAATTATCAAGCTTCATATCACTCTCAATTGAATAGTTAAATGATTGAAAAATTAAAAAAAAAATGGTTGATTCACATCAAAAACTGTCGATTCACCGGTTTTGACTGGTTCAATCCAATTTAATCATGAATTTAGTTATGACATTGAACCATAACCAAATAAGAAACATGTTCACGATCCAACCAGACGGTCCGGTTCGGTTCGGTTCAGACAACATGGCATCTTTGGTTCTAAAATTCCAGCTTACTTTTTTTCTTTTTTTTTGGGTAACAATTCCAACCTACTTTATTATAGGAATTGACAACACCATGAAAGGGTTCCCCTGTCATCAAGGATGTATTCATTAATAGCGGTTGTTCTGGACCACCTATCCAGGAAAATGGTCGCGTACCCAAAAAGGAGTCCCCCCAGTTTTAACAACAACTTACTTTATATGGATAATAGATTGTGTTTGAGGGCAGCAATCATGTACCGCAGCATTAGGATTTGGGAACTATATAATTTGCTATCATTACTATAAAAAAAAAATGTACCTAGAAAAATATTTCTATTATTTGCCTATCCAATATTAGCGTAGCCATCATTTTTAGAAAAAGATTGGGCATACCTGTGGAAAATTACCTCTTCCTCATAAATAGCTAAGAATATTTTGGTTTTTTTGGTTAGTACAGTGAGAAGAAAACTCATCTCCGGTTCATAAGATAAACCATTAATTTTAATAAAAATTTATAATACAATTATAAATTATTTATCAATAAATATATTCTAAATTTAAACTTAAATCATAAATAATATAAGCAAAAAGTAGAGCGAAAGGTCTCCCTAAATGAATCAACGCTCCTTAAATCAAAGTCATATGTAAAGTTAAACAAATTAAAAATAGGTTTAATTAGCTCATAAAAGGCAAAGTAGAAACATTCTTAGCTTTTGACATCACAACGAATAATTGCGCTCTCATTGCAGTCACTAATATCGAGAAGAAAAAAACATAACTTTCTGCGATTAGGTTTAAATTAATATTAATTTTTTTTATACTATAATAAATTCACCTCTACATTTATGCAGTATCATATTATTTTTTTTATAAATTTTCATATAATTCAATGAGTATATACATTTGTTATTCTTTTTATCTTTTTTAAATATAATTCCTTAGATTTAATAAAAAAAATTAAATGAGAAACATAATTTTAAGGTTAGCTAGTTAGTCCGTGAATATCCTTCTAGAAAGGCAGAAACAGAGACGAATGATGCGAGTGTCTCAGCTTGCAGAATTATTCTTTCTTTGACGGATCGTCAAGGAATCACTGAAGCAAGTAATTGTCTTCTATTAGTTCCGCAGTTAATTTGTGCTGACCTTGAAAAAAGACGAAACATTGACAGTTAAGTCATGAGTGAAATGGACAGTGTCTTGACACCTCTATACAAAATGTTAGGGTTACGTTAAAATAGTTTTAATTATTTGAAAGTTGTGATAAACAGCTATAATCAGAACTTTTTTCAAGATCACAAAAATGTTGAATAATTAGTATGCATAACAAATTAAGAATCTAATTAAAATAATTGTTTTTGAAAGAATATAGGTAAGTCTGGTATAAGTTAAATTACACTGTGTATAGATGTAAAAACAATGTGCATAAATAAATTTGTTTTTCCCTTTAAATGACATTGGCACTCTGTGCTTGTCAAAGCTAAGGCCACTCCACGATCCCTCTTTAACTTCCTTGATGTTGAAGGATGATTTCTGTGCAGTTTCTATGTAGTCACATTCCTTGATTCCGTATCCACTTTAGTAGTTTAATACTTTACTATTATATACTTGTAGAATGGTCAAAGGTGGTAGGCTAGTAGCTGTTTTTAATATGAATCCTTTATATTCTCTTCTCATGCATAAAATGCTAAAAAGTTCGTGCATTTAAAAACAACAAAATATCAATATTAATTAATGACGAATCTTCTAATAATACTACTTATATAATTTCTTTTTTGTACAAATTAGAGATCTTTATGATCGGCTCCGGCTCAAAAATTTAGCTTTAATTTGAAGTGTTTGAATCATTTCTTTTAAGTTTGATGTATTTTTTGAGTCGAGTTCAGGTTACTCTAACTCAACTAATATTATATAAATTATAATATTTATAATATTTTTTCTTATATATTATTATGACATTTTTTTTCAAATATTAGACTTTAATCAAGTATTGTAACTTTTCATAATTTTAGTTATTATGTCATTCACTTATTATGTAATTATTAATGAGATTGGATCTTGGCATGAGTAAAAAATAATAGATACAAATAAATTTATACAAATAGAGGGAACATAATCAAAATATTACAAAAATATATATTTTATGTATCTTAATTGGATTGGCTCGGTTTCGGCTATGCCCAACTCAGACCTCAATATGATCTAATCCGGACCATAAAAATTAACTCGATCAAAATTTTAGGCCGAAACTTGAGTCATGTTCAACCCGACCCAATATGACCGATGAGCTAAGACAAATTGTACACAACTATTCACATGAGGATGTTTTAACTTAAGAGGTCAAAAAAGGAATGCGAAAGAGACACAGTATTTGGAGCAATTATATCTTAATCTATATTCATTTCATGAATTAAACTAATAGTGTGTTTGATTTTGATTAATTATTTAGATTTTTTTTAATTAAAAGTTATTTTATCTTAAAGTTATCTTGTTTGTTTAAAGTGTATAAAATTGATTATAAGTTAAGATTATTTTTTTATTAACTAAAAATATTTTTTTAGAAAAAATTTTATTTTAAACTTTTAATGATTTAATTTTAGATTATTTCAAAAGTTTTGGAAGAGAAATATATATTTGTCCTCAATTAAATAATTTTTACAAATATTTTATATATCTTTTGGTAATTTAATACATAAAAATAATTTTTTTATACAATTCAAACAAAACTCTTTTATCTTAAAATTGATTATGAATTAACATATTCAAACACAAATTAATTTTCTCATAATTAATTTTTTTAAAAAATTAATTATACACAAAATTAATTTTTAACATAATTAATTTTTTACAATTAATCCAAACACACTAAATAAATTACATTTTGTTTGTCTTTCTACAATAGTGTTTTTTTTTTCTGGAAAGCTTCTCTACAATGTTCATTTTTAATAATTTATCGTAATTTTCAAAAAGGCATTTGTTTCTCAGTTGAATAGTGAGGAGATGGAGCCCCCGGAAAGCAGTAAAGTATAGACACTGGTGAATAATTGAGAGTGATTCTCATTCATAGGCAGAGAGCTGAGGTGGCATCGCGTCATTGTCCAATGTCCATAAATAATTTTATATTCTCTTAAAAAAATAACATAATAATTTTTCTAATAATTTAGGAACTAAAATATTAAATATTTTTAAAAATTTTAAGATATTAAATGCTTATATATTTTTATTTAATATTTTTTTAATAGTTAAGAGAATTTGTTAAGATGATAAAACATTACTTAATGGCCACAGTGAGATGGAGGTGGAGCTGGTGAAATAATGCCAAGGATTTAATATCAAAATTTCTTTACATTATTATCTAAAACTTAATTTCATTTATCATTAATCATACGTTTTAGATTGGAGGTGTGTTAAACGCCATTCAGCACTGCTACAAGGCATCTTATTGTGAATGTTTAAAATTCAAATTCTACTCACAATGAATGGGTCTGATTTATAGTATAATTAAAGATAAATTTGTTAAACTTAATTATTTGTGCCTATTAACATGTTTTTAATTCTTAAACTTCATGCAGACAAAATCAAAATCAACAAGAACTATGTTCTTCATCAAGCACAAATCCAAAACCATATTTTATGTATAACCCATGCCAATTCAAGATGATTAATAAATGCAGAAGCATATATGAAGGATCAATGAGATTTTAAGGGAAAGGTTGATATTCTTGATAGAGTCGTGATCTTCCAATTGTAGAATTCCTTAAATTTTGCCTTAGTTTCTCTTCTAATGGGATGAAGAGAAATAATAATAATTTTGTTCTATAATTGGGGACCATAACCCCTTATATTTATAATAAGTACATGCTCTTTCATGAAGAGTAGTGTTTGTTTGAGTTCATATCCGTTCATGAAGAGTCATAATTCTTAAACTTTTCTTATTTCTATTTTGGCCCATCATAAAAATAAAAGTAAGACTTTTGGTATCTACATAATATTTTTCACAATAATTATGCCATTTATACCATAACACTTTAATCCAAATAGATCACTTTGATTTTGGCTTAACATATTTAATCATTACATGTGTGACCCTAATTTAATATATATTTTTCTAACAAAATTAGCCTTATTACAGTTTTAAAACATATATAGACAAGAAAAAGAAACACTATAATCTTTATTACAAATTGATTTCCTTAAAGCCATTAAGATTAGTTGGGTTAATGGTGAGGGATTTGAGTACTTTACAATAGGTCATATGTTCAAACTTATGTATCACCATTAGAGGTGGAACTAGCCTAGTTTACTTAGGGGGCCAAAAAAAATTACCGTTGTTTAGGGAATCAAGTGAAAAATATATTTTTTAAAAGAAAAGTTACATGCAAAATCCAAAAATTAAAAGGGGAAAAAAAAAGTTTGGGGGCAAGGAGTACTATGCTCCGTCACTTATCGTCATTGTAAAAGAAAAATTGATTTTCTTAATTTAACCTCTAAGAAGAACAATATTAAATTATCGAATATTTAGATAATTACATAAAACTAGATAAATGTTAATGTACATATTAATTCTGGATTTGAGATTCAAATGGAATATACGATAATATCATTAACACGCCTTGAAGTTAACTAAGCTAAAAACCGTTTTCTTTCGGAGGTGCACATGGGATGTAGGATGCAAGGATAGGTTACAACTCAAGTGAAGCCCCAAGTAGGGTGTCCTCTTTGTATTGATGATTCATGTTTGAATCTTGAGCTAACATTTAAAAGAATTAATTAATTCTTCTAATTATATTCGATAGATATGGGAGATGCAATCTTAATTAAGATCAAGAAAGCACTTAGTAACGTTGATGGACAATGCACAAGAAATTAGGTTAACGTTGAGATCAATCGATCAATCCAAGATCTAAAGATTAGTTGGTTTAGATAATAATTCACTAAGATGTGATTGTGATTTAGTTAAGGCTTTAAAATAATTAAAATAATAAGACATTTGCTAAAGAGTATGCTCAGTGTACTGGTTAAAGAATTAAAATAGTAAGTATGAAATGTAAAAGTATAACATTTAATAGGATTTAATTTTAAACAATTGTCAGTATAAAGAAACTTTAATTGCACTGTTATCCAATCATGTATAGATAAATCAATAAAAAAGTTTAATTATCACAACAACTATCTAGACATTCTAATTCTTTTAATGATGTGCCAACACATTATTGAAAGAGAGTGTAAAACTTCTTTACATTGACAGAAGGTCAAAATTAAACTCCAAATAATAGTAGTTAATAAGAGGAGAAGGGAGTTGCTAACAAATACCCTTAGGATACTATTTAATGAACATTTAATATACTTTATTAATCATATTATTTAATACATAATTACTTTAAAATATATTAAATACTTTTTGAATTTAAAAATCTTAAATCTTTTTATTTTTTTAATACTTTTTATTTTAATTCAGTAATTAACAATTTAAATTTTTTGCTAATAAAATCTAAAAAATAATTATATGATATAAAAATGAATATAATATTTAATATGAAATAATAATATATCAATTAATTATTAATTTAGCGTACCCAATAATCTTTCTTGAGGTTGTAAATAAATTGGTTATGATTTCTGAATGAATGAACTATTTCATTTTCCTCTTGGAAATTGCCTTAATTAAAGCTGGCTTTATTTACATGGCCTGCTCCTAAGGAATGCTCAAAGCACGAGACCAAACCATTTTCATAAGAATAAATTTATATTTTTGTAATAAATTAGTCTAATAATATTTTTAATTACTTAAAAAATGTATATTAAATTATTTTTGAGTTCTCAAGATATTAAATTCTTATATATTTTTTTATTTAATACTTTTTGTTTCAAATAATTAGAAGAATGTGTTAGGAGGATATAACATTACTTTTTTTTATAGATATTGAAAGAATAATTCTATATCCTCTTAATGAATTAGTCTAATAATTCTCTTAATTACTTCAAAAAGTAAGCATTAACTTTTTTTGAGTTCCCAATATACTAAATGTTTCTATGTTTTCATTTAATACTTTTTATTTTGGATTTAATTTCTATCAACTGTCAGTGTAAAGTTTTTTTACACTGTCATTCAATCATATGTTGACACATCATTAAAATAGATTTTATTTTTATCCACTGTCAGTGTAAAATTTCTTTACACTGTCATTCAATCATGTGTTGACACATCATTAAAATAGTTAGACTTTTTAGGTAGTGGTTGTGATAGTCAAACTCTTTTAATGATTTGGCAACACATGATTGGATGACAGTGTAAAGAAATTTTACACTGACAGTGGATAGAAATTAAACTCCATTAAAATAGTTAGAATTTCTAGATAGTGGTTATAATAGTCAAACTTTTTTAATAATGTTGTAATATTGATTGGATGACAGTGTAAAATATTGTCAAGAAACTTTACATTGATAGTAGATCAAAATTAAACCATTTAAATAATTAAGAGAATGTTAAAAGGTTGAGTTTAATTTTGATCCACCGTTAGTGTAAAGTTTTTTAACACTGTCATCCAATCATGTGTTGCCAAATCATTAAAAGAGTTTGACTATCACAACAAACACATAGAAAGTCTAATTCTTTAAATGATGTGTCAGCACATGATTAGATGTCAGTGTAAAAAAATTTTACACTGAAAATGGATTGAAATTAAATACTAAAAGGTTATAGTAAGATGATAGAACTTCACTCGTATCAAACTGACAACAATATGTGTCACGCACGTGTGGATTGAGAGGAGGCTACCAAGAAATAGCACGCTGGCCGATTTCCCCAAGGTAGAGAAAGTATATTGTATATGTAAAATATAAAATTTTCATAGAACGGATCTCTTAGAAAGTGGAGGATAAATTGCTATTTGAAGCTTACTTTTGATAGTTATGATGAATTAAAAAAATAATTTAATTTTAATTTATTATCAGTGTAAAGTTTTTTGACACTGTCATCTAATTATGTGCTAATACATCATTAAAAGAGTTAGACTTTTTAAGTGTTTGTTGTGATAGTTAAACTTTTTTAATGATTTGACAATACATGATTGAATGACAGTGTAAAATTTTTTATACTGACAATGGATCAAAATTAAACTCTTAAAAAAGTAGGTTGAAATTTTAAGTTTAAAATGTGACGAGAAGTCTTTAATGAATATAAATAACTTTTGTTTTTACAAGATTATGGCTAGAAGTTTTGGTTTATGTAGCTGAAAATTAGTTTGAAATTTTAGATTTTTATTATATGATTGTACTTGACTATTACAATAGAAGTTTGATCGTGATTTTATTTGATCATTACACTAAAGAATTGTTAATTTTTGTTTAAATGAGTTGTTGTTGTTTGTTTTAAATGGGTAAATATGTTATTTATTGTATAAATAAACTACATTATCTTTTGGGCCATAAAAAAGCAAATGAATAAGATTATTTTTTTTTAAATGATCAAAAACCGATCCAAACCAAACCGATTAATATCAGTTTGGTTTCTAAATTTGAACCAAACCGATTGATTGTCTATACGAGAAAGCCAATTGGTTTGGTTCGGATGATTTTACCCCTCAAAACCGATCCAAACCAATCCGCGAACACCCCTACATCCAATAAAAATTAGACCTACTTAACAACTAAAATGCCATACAAACTCTTTATAAATGTGTATAAATATCATGTCTTATTTTTATTATTTATTTGGTATGGAATCCGCCCAAGAGTTTCACTTGGATACAGAACAGGCAAGGATAGATATGGAGCACGATACCTGAGAATCACTATTTCAAATTAGCTATAAAGCTGCCTTTCAACGCCAATGCACAAACGTCACATAGCACCAACAGATTCCGCTATCTTCCGTGCCCACTTTTTCTTCTTTTTTTCTTTGAAAGAAACGTCAAGTTTCTCGGCAATTGCTAGCTATGGGACAAGAACGGTTGCAAAATGCAAACCTCATTTTTCTCATTCTTAAAAAGGTGATGGTGGACACCCTATAATGTGTAAGGAATAGCCTTTTCTGGAAGATGAAAGATAGGAAAATGGAATGGGTGTTACAAACACCCAAGAAATTAAAAACAGTAGCAGAAGGGTAAAAACAGAAATACATGTCAATACAAGCTGAATCAAACATTTAACCCATCAACATATAGAATAATGATATTTACACAAAAAATTTTCTCACAAAAGTTTATACAAGTCATTGGATCAAGTCTAGGTCCCATTATAACTTTTTTTGACTTGATCCAAGGACTTGTATGAACTTCTGTGAGAGTTTTATAAGAAATTTTTTTGTATAAGTATTATTACTCCAACATATAATTCCTGTTTTCGCAAACTGCTTCTAAATAATTAGTTTGTAATGTGCGTGGTATCATTGGACAAAATAGCTGGAATGTAAAACTTATGAATAAACCAACCGTGGGAATTTGCCATAATGCTAATGGATGTTAGGTTAAAGTCATAAAGTTTCCCAGGTATTTGAGAAAAGTTGTTGAAGATAACCGTGATTTCCTTATTAATCATTCTCCCCCATTGAACTCTTCCAATTATGTGAAGACAGATTTAAAATGGACTTATCCTAATGTATAATGCTAGCCAGTAGCCACTCACTTTATAAGTGCCAATAACCTTTATTATGACGTGTTATGAATTTTCTGTTCATTGGGTCCACCCTCAATTTGGCCAACAGCAATGGTCCTCTGGATTTGCCATGGATTCAGTTTTATAAAATATTACTTATCCATATATTTACAGCTTTGCGTCATTGATTATGTCATTTTATCCAAATATGGTCAAAAATAGAAATAAAGTCACCTCAAATTATTACTGCAGCTAATTTAGCTAGTTTTGGAGAGTCGTAAATCCAAAGCAAGATGCTACCCAATTTTCGTTCTGGGCATGCATCTAGTGAGATGTCAAAGCTAGTATGAGATTTGATTTGTTGACATCCTACAAATTATTCAAAAAAATTCACCTCTAACTCACACAAAGTGGCTTTGCCAAAGCTAGCATTGACATTACGCTATACTGCTGCAGATAAATTCACACGATGAATTAATTGTAAAAAGAAAAAAAAGAAAGCAAGAAAGCAGGAAGAGAAAAGAATGAAAAATGACAATTCAAGTGCAGCTAATTTAATTACTAGCCACTTCAATTTGTTGCAGTTGTTTCGCCCTTCCACTTGAGAGCCAACTCGGAGATTTGCTTTGTTGAAGACCCATTTTCACCTAGAGCTCTCGCAGCTGCCTCCTTGAGGTCCTTCATTTGGTAACGAAGCTTCTTCCCTTCTTCACCTTCCATCAAGCCCTTCACAACCCTAGCAATTTCTTGCCTTTCCACCAACCCATTCTCACCAACCTTTGGTCTCAACGCCACTTTGATGTCTTGGGTGAGCATAACCGCGTTCATCTTCTGCTCCGCATAGAGTGGCCATGCCACCAAAGGCACCCCATTCACTACACTCTCAAGGGTTGAGTTCCAACCACAATGGGACAGGAACCCCCCAGTGGAGCCATGGCTCAGGACCTGTGCCTGGGGTGCCCAAGATGGCACCAATAAGCCCCTCCCTCTTGTCCTCTCCACAAACCCTTTTGGCAAGAAATCGAAAGGGTCAGCGTGGCTATCAGCAATGAAATAAGAGGCATTGGCAACCTTGTCATTTGGGCTCCTCACAACCCACAAGAACCTTTGCTCACTCATCTCCAACCCAAGAGCCAATTCATCTATCTGAGCACTCGACAAGGTCCCACCGCTACCAAAACATACAAACATCACACTCCCATGTGCCTGCTTATCCAACCACCTTAAACACTCGCTCTCATCCACCCCGGTTTGAACACTGTCCACATTCACGAGCGGTCCGACCGTGTATACCTGCGGCCTACCCGTTTCTTCCTTTTGCAACTCTTTGATGGCCTCCGGTTCCAGCTCCGGGAAGCTGTTCTCTATGATACCCTCCGCCAAACGGAACCTCTTGGCGTGGTGAAGAAGAAGTTTGTAAGCCTCGTTCTTCCGGTCCTGAACCGGGTCCATCAAATCTTTTCCATGAACTGGCACGCACCCGGGAATGTTGACCGGTTCAGGGAGGTCCTTGTACTCGCACTGAACCTCTTGGTCCAGCTGAGGCAGGTAAAAGGAGAAGGACAAAATCATGGCCGTGGAAGGGCAGTAGATGTATGGGGAGATGTTGAATTCTGCGGCTACGTCGAATGCGTCGGTGCCGAAGAGGTCGACGACGAGGGCGGGGATGCGGTGAGAAGCCATGAGTGAGAGGAAGGTGTCGCGGAGAGAAGGAAGAGAGCGGAGGACGGTGAGGGAGATGAAGGTTTCGATTTTGGAGGTGGTTGGGAGGTCGGTGAGGGTGATGGGGGGGAGGAAGATGTGGGAAATGGCATTGGGAAGGGAGCGGAGGACGGTGGTTTGAGCCTTGGAGGGAGGGTCGCCGGAGGGGATAACGAACGTGACGGCCAGGTTGTGGTGGCGGACTAGTCGTTTGGCGAACTCAATCATTGGGATGAGATGGCCCATGCCTGGGCTTGGCATCATCGCCACTAGTGGTGGCAGTGCTTGCTTTTGTGTCACAGATTGTTGGTCTTCCATGGAAGCTAAGTTGTTTTTTTTTTGGCTGTGGCAATTGATGGTCTTCTTGTTTTGGTTTTGGAAATTGTGGTGGAACGATGAAGGGAGAAAGAGAGGGATTTATATTAGAGGTTTACTGGGCTGGGGTTGATTGATTGGTGGTGGCTAGTGAGTAGTTGTGCACATGTGCTTATATTTTAGTGAATTATGTTTTTTTTTTCTAATAATAATGCTCACCTGATACGTATCTGAATAAATATATGGGTTGTGCACTTGTGTTTACATTTTAGTGAACTATATTTTTTTTCTAATAATAATGCTCACATGGTACGTGTCTGAATAAATATATGTGTCGTGTGTGCCTGCAGGGTTGGGAATATTTAACTTGGGCGTGATTTAGTGGAAGGGCAAATTATGGGATTGAAAATTGGGTGGGAGGGTTCGACAATGTGAGCGAGAGGGAGTGAATAGTTGTTGTGATTGGAATTGAAATTTTACGGAGAGGTATTTCTAGAAGGAAAGCGGTGGCCAACGAGTATTACTTCATTTGGGTGGAGTACTTTATTTAGTTGGACATTTTGTATATATTAGTCATAATTTAAATTTAAATTTAAAATAAGTTTGTTGATTAATAATTTGTAATTTTATATAAATTTTCATTGAACTTAATAATTTATTATAATCTTAAGTTGAGAATGAACTTTTCTCTCACATAAATTTTTTATAAACAAAAAAAGAAAAAAAGTGACGGAACGGGCGAGGGGGAGTGTGTCATTTATGTTGCATGGAGGGATGATGTCAATTCAAACGTCAGGCTTATGTGATCAACAAAGGTTTCTCTCTCTTTCTCTCTTTTTTGTCTCGGCATGTGTATACAAAGTGGTTGGATGTTATAATCTTTTGTTATTTGATAAATGCTAAATCTATTATCAATCAATTAATTTAATATAAAAATTCTAATTTATGGAATTCTGACAAGTAACATTATCATGGTATAAAAGTTGTCTTTGATCAAATTCTGACATGTGAGACCGTATATGTAACATCTATTCTTAAAAAGTTTTAACTTTTCTTTAAGAAGAATTATATGTGATCCTATATTCCCAAGCATATCACTCTCTATTGCTAAATCTCAAAATACAACTCCTCTCTATGCATTTGAGTCAATTTTTTTGGCATTTTTAATTTTGCATATTTGTCTTTAAATTACATGTTTCTCATAAATAATTTATTTAATTAATACAATTAGCTTTAAAATGAACTAAAAAATATATTTTATTTGAAGAGATTCTTAAATACTCTTAATATAATTAATTATTTTATACGGTATCATTGGGTATGTATCATATTAGTTATTTTTAATATTAATCATAGTTAGTGTATGAATAATAAAAAATAATAGTTACACACGTAATTTACGTGACACACATAATTAATATAAGAGAATTTTCTTATGCCGGCTTTATCTAATACTGTCTCCCTTTTGTCTTCTTATTTAATAGGTCAAAGACTAGCCAGTTTGTAAGTTGTAGAATTTACAGTTAATATAATCAAACGACAATGATTAATCATAAGACAGCCTTTTTGAAAAAGTATCTAACATGCGTTGCACGTACACTCAATTTTGTTTGACAAACACACACAACGCATATTAGAAAACGATCGAACATCTTATATATTTCCAAACATTAAAGAAAAAAAAAACTGCATGTTGATCTAGTATTAATTTGTATGGCTTTTAGCACGATAAACAAGTTTTTTAGAATAGCACCAATATACGTAAGAAAAGAAACAATTGAACAAGTGCTTAAGAAGATAATTTATTTTTTTACCAGCGGTTAGTTTTCCCGAAAATTGAAATAGTTGTTTTGTAATTTGGGGATGCTATATTTAGTTCAGTGCACGGTGGTTTTTTTGGGTGCTGACAGTGTTTCTTGCCGATCCAAATGTTGAGTTTTGAGAGTTTCTATGGTGGAATTCAAACTTGTATGACAAGTCCTAAGTCCTATTTCCATATCCACGCCAATCAATGATCAATGAATGAAAGTAAGGCTACAATTCTGAAAGCTCATAATGCTAACTCAGGCCAGAATCAGAAAGAACTCCCTTAAAGTCAAATCCGACCAAACAGCAAACAAGAATCTTTCCAATCATTTATACATAGAACTAATGCAGATTATAGCCGCAAGTTAACCAATAATCAATAAACCCATTTTCAAAAATCAGTGTTCAACCATACACATGACATATTCATGAGATTCAGGTAACCAATTTTTGGCAAGACCCAGCCTCAGCAAAACCTTTCTTTTACTTTCATAAAACACAAAAGATCTAACATTGGGAATGCAAATTCAAACCATTTCACACACCAAAACTGGTTCAAGGAATCTCCAAGTTGATAGCCCAAGTAGTTTCAACTCTCTATTCACCTAATATTCTTAGCTGAAAAATCTTAACTGCTATTTGTGTTCGTATGGATGTATTTCATTTTTTAATGAAAAAGGATCTTTATTTTTTTAAAAAAATGTAATTTTGTTATATTTTAGTATGTTTGGATGAGTTTCTTTTAAAAAATAAAAACATTAATAAAAAAACAAATTTTATGTTTTCTTCATTAGAATTTGGTGCTTCGGAAAAAAAAGAATATTTTTTATAACAAATTTTTTTTTCAAACATATATTCTCAAATATTACAGTCAAACAAAATAAATTTTACTTTTTATAAAATATTTTTCCTAAAAAGATTTTTCAAAAAGCTCATTGAAACTAGAGTTTTGCTCAAAAAGAGTTAAAGCCCAAATCGAAGCTTAAAAAGAAGGGCTTCAAAAAGAGTCAAAGCCCAAATCGAAGCCCAAAATTAGAATGCCTTGGTAATTCTATACAAATTTTTTGTTTTCCTATTTCACTAAGGAAAAGAGTATTTGGAAGGCGAAAGTGGTGGAGAGAGAGAGATCGGAACAGAGGAGAGGAAGAAGATGATCTACAGGAAGTGGAGTCTCCTTACAGGCCCCGCCGCAATCCTCGGCGGCGTAGTCGGCGCCGTCGTCGTAGCTAACTTCATCTTCGTCAAGAATGTAAATTCCTTTCTTCCTCTTCAAATCCCTATCCCTTTCTGCCCCTTGTATGCTGTTAATCATTCCTTGTAGATTTGTGCAAAATCACCGATTTTTACTTCTTTTCTTGGTTTTCATTCTGATTCATGATCTGGGTTTTCACAAATTCAATGAATTTCTAGAAAATTTCATTTTGATTTTGTTCTCTGGCTGCTTTATGATTTAAGAAACAATGAAACTGAAATTTGGGTCTTATACTTTGAATTTTTACCCTTAAAATTACAAACTTTCTCATTTCATTGTGCTCTGTTGCCACACTTTTTTTTGTCCTGTGGATTTTGGAACTTAATCGGTCTTCTCCTGAAGGTTAGGGGTTCCTCCAAACTAAAATTATAAGCTTGCTATTGAGCTTGATAATCTAGTGGGTTTCGGATTTGGGTGGAAGTGTTTGTTTCTTATTGATTGATTAAGAGCTTGTACAGATGATTAATGTGCTAGACTCCTAGCAGTAGTAACAGTTAACTTAGCTAAGGCTTTTCTAATGGAAGACATATTATGATTCTTAGAAGTCGCTAACATAGGAAGACAGGAGAACTGTGTTCGATTTCATTGTTGATGTTATTTTGTTCGGACATAGCATTTACTCTATGAGCATTATCTCTAGAAATTTTCTGCTCAAACATATTTGTATTTCACATTGTGATTGGCCCACTAAGGAACTATCCAAATTTCTTGTAACAACAACAACAACAATAACAATCAAGTCATATTCTATTAGGTGGGGTCGGTTACATGGATCAACCCTCGCTATTGGGCTCTATAAAAAACCAAATTTTATGTCAAAACCATTGCAGAAATATCTTTTTTAATGGTTTCTCTTCTCCTATTGTTTTAATGTTGATTTACGTGTCTCCTATCCACTTCTGTTGTGTTTTGCTGGCTGTTGTTTTAAAAGAGTTAAGAGTAAATGTCCATCTTGCTCCTCCAAAGATATACGTGACATCATATTGGTCCTTCATTTATAAATATTTCAAAATGGTCCTCCAAAGATATATGTGACATCCAAATAGTCCATCAATGTCACATTTTTACCATCAAATTGGTCCTTAAAATGACATCAACTTGGTCCTTCAAGGACGAAATTGATAGCATAAATTATCATTGAAGGAACCAATTTGATGTCGCATATATCTTTAGAGGATCAAAATAAGTGTTTACTCAAAGATTTAAATATCGTTTGGTGATTGTAATTGTCTTCTTTTATTGTACTTTACAGGATCCATTCCTGAAACCAGATCAGAGGAAATTTGAAAATCAACCTTCAACGAAGTAGGAGAAAAGATGTAAAGAACTTTGCATTCTGGATGTCATCTAAACTTTTATTTATGAGCTCTGTATTCTGTTTTGCAAGACGTGTTCTCTTTAGTGAATAATACTGAGATTCTGAATGAAGTCTGGACTCTGGAGGACGGACCCTAGTCCTAGATCTAACTTACAAAAGTTCTAGAAAAGTGGTTCTCATTTCGGAGATCCAGACTTGTCTTTTTTGTACAATATCAAGTGCAAATGTGCAATGTGGTTTCTAATCTTCCATTTCCTCTTCTTTTATCCTTATCAATTTACTGTTAAAGCTTGCCTTTTTTCGATTATAATGCCTAATTTTTTGCCATTGTTTGCTTAATGCTAGTGTTGATAGACTGTTATGTTTGGTTATAAATGTGTGTGAAAGACTGATATTTGTGTTTTGCACATGTGATGAACTCAGCTTCAAGCGTAAGATGTCCAAGATGTCTTATTGAACAGAAATGCTACTTATTTTGGATATTGAGCATTTAGGGTGGCAGTAATCTACTTCTGGTTCTGTTATTTGTTATATACTTATATTTCCAATTGGATGTCATTCAACAGAGTAGGGCAAAGTTACAGGTTGAAAATTCAGTTTGCAATAAGGCATCGGGTATATGAATGTTTTATTAATGCCTTACCCAAGCTGCCTTTTGGCCAGCTTTTACCGAGATGAACTGCCTTACACAAGAATGCCATTTCATACATGTTTTATTTACACATGTATAGAATGTGTCAATGTCTTTTTTCCCCTAATTCCTCCTATGAACTTTGATGTCATCAAGGTTTGCCAAAAATCCGGTTGTAAGACATGAAAAGTGATAAGTTGCACTGGCCTGTGCAGTTTACTTTCTTTTCTTTTCGGCCATGCTTGTACAGTTTACTAAAGTACAGCATTTTCGACATTATTCAATTCTTGGGAGGTAGTTTCTGTATCTACGTAAAAAATAAAAATAGGCATATATTCCTTTTAAAATTTACGGTGAAAAGAACATGTAATGAGTTTAGATTTGAGTGATAAGGTTTACATCGTTGTTCTGTAACAAATAGATTACGTGTCCCCTCATTAGTCCTTTTGCCAGCTTTGAATATGATTACACTATACAGTTCAATGTACAGTATGGAGCTCATCCTAATGGCTTTGAGTATAAAACCGCCAGCTCTAAACTAATAAAGTTGTTGGAAGAAACTACCAGGTAGCACGAATCCTGAATTACAGATGATCATAGTTGTAACCAGCTTCAAACCTTGGTGATCCACTGACAGATTATTGTTGTCGATCTCTGAAATTATCCATTGACTAGCATTTCCATGACTATGTCATTCCACGAGTCAATGGGTCCTGGCAAACACCAATGCAGACAATCATTCTGAACTTCAGCATTCCTATCCTTTGCAAATGGCTGGAACTGACGGTATGGTCCTGGATGTCCATCGGGTCTCAACAGTGACAAGAGAGTTGTGTCCAAAAGTTTCAAATTCGCACCTTGGTCAGATCCTAGGGTGGCAGCCTTCTCAAACTCATCAAGTTCAATATTTCGCATGATGGAATCTACGTCTCTGATATCTATCTGACCCTCTTTGAAGGGTACTGTACTATTGCAATACCCTCCACTAAACCACTCCCCATTCTCAAAGTGGTCTGGTGTGGTGGTTCTGAAGAAAACAATCGCTTTGTGGTCAGAGTTTGTAAAGAAGTTAAAAACCAGCTGTAGTGCTTTGCGGTATGCATGGTCAAATCCTAGTTCTGTTAAATTCTTTCCAGCGCAGTAATGGCAGCCCGTGACTGTGCCGTTTTCATGGTATATTGCAGTCTTGAGAAACCATTTGCCACCACCAATTACAACATAATCAAAATTCTTATAGTGATTGGTCCATTTGTTGTCGAGACTGTCAAGATAAAGCTGTATCTCTGAAGAGGAAACTCCATCCATGTCCTCAGATATAGCTGCTTTGATAAGGAAAGGGGTCCAGATTACTGAGAGTGTGAATTTGTGAGAGGGGAATTTCCATATCTTGGATCTATATTCCTTGTCATGGTAGACCTCAACAGCTGGTTCCACCTGCAGAATTTAAATCATTGAAATTTGATCTAGTACCCAATTTGTAGGACCAAATTAGTGGCCAACAACAGACAATTCACGATGCCACAAATAGATAAGCCAGGTGTGTATGTGGGGACAAAGCTAATGACACTAATAGATACAATAATACATGCCAATCCGTGTAAGAAGCAATTGAAGCTGCAAGATCAGTTTAACAAGGAAATATTAGAGTTGCTAAGTTCAGACTAAAGTATATGGAGACAATGAATCGCCCCCAAACATAAAAAAAAGCCCCTCGAAGTTTAAACTAAGATTGAGTTATGACAACCACAAATTGAGGGGAGATACACTCGCAATGAAAAATTTTGTGACACACAACCTGGTATATTCATAATACACTACTTTGTCAAGTGTTGCAATCATGAAAAGTAATAATTTCAATATTTTCACACTAATTATCACAAAGCTAATCTTAAAGTTGAAGGTCTGGTTAATAGAGTATGTACAAGTCTTTTCATATTCAAGGTAGGTAAGCCGGCTCGGAAAAAGACACTAAACTATATGAAGGCAGTGGACCAACCATATAAGCACCAGCTGTCCATCCACAAATGGAATTCAACAGCTTTATAAAAAAATAACAAGGATTACCCGTAAAATGACATGCATTGCAAGCTGTTGAACGTTAGTGCTCGTAAATTATAATTTGAAAACAACTCTTAGATGATTGATTTTGGCCATGCTTCATGATCGATGGACTAGAAACTCTATAAACAACAAGTGCAACTAATGAGTTCATATCATACAATCACATGACCTCATTTTTAATTCTTGGCTTTTAGCCTTTCACTATATTTAAATACAGAGAAAAAAACAAGAAAGATATTGTCATACTGATGTTTTCAAAATTGGAAAGCCAACGAAAATGGAGTAATTAAACACAAGTGCATTCAATGCTGAGTAAGAAAAAAAAAAAAGCACACCCATTCAGTACTAACCAAGAATAAAATCTTTTAATAAAAAAGGCCAAGCATATCAAATAAAAGTTGCAATTGGTTACAAACCTAAGAATTCACTATACCTGTGAGAGAATGCAAAGTAGGGACTGCACATGGTTGCGGGAGATGGAATCACCAATAAAGGCCCATGATTTATTTCTCATAAGATCAAGAAATTTATTTGGATTGAACTTGGGTAACTCACAGTCTTGTGGATTCCATCTCCAGTAAAGGTACCCCGAATCAGGGCGTCCATTCCTCATACAATTTTGATGATGTTCAATCACTCGGCAGCTCTCATTAGTGTACACTGGACCAGATAGATCTGGCACCCAATCTCCCACGAAAAGATCACATTTTTCTGCAACTAAATATTTGTAATGCACATTACCATTACCAGTTAAACACCAAAATAAGCACTTGACATTACTTCATTTTTATCTCAGACTTGTATGATTGTGCCTTGTCAGTAAAACAAAAAGAAGAAAAGTTAAACAAAGGAAGAAATAGCAAAAGAGAAGACAAACCTTATTTAGCTTATAAAAATAAGAAAAGTAATGCCAAGGATCAAACACCAAGTACACAAGAAAAAATAAAGGACAATTTTAATAAATTTATAGAAGACATAAGTTTGTCGGCAAAAACAATATGAAAGAAATTAACTTGAAACACAGCTCGCCATGTATGGAAGGTGGTAAATTCGTCTGAGTAAAAAATAACAAAAACAACAAGTTATCCAATGCAGAATATAGATCACCATCAAACATTTGAACATTCTATTAAATAGTTGCTTTACTTGATTTGGCTGAAGAACCGTCCACATGCTTAAATAAAAGCCCCACTCTAGTTCTAATTAGTAATTTGATAGATTACAGGGAAGTTAACAAAAAGGAAAGTAGGAACAAGTTACATTAATTGGATTTCTGTTTTAATACTTATTTGGAGATTTAATGGAGAAGAAAACCAGTTCCCAAAATCTAGAAACCAGAAAGCCTCAGAATTGGCACATTCCATGACACCCCGACAAGTGAAACAAAAATCATTCAGAGATAAATGGTTCCAAACAACTGAAATCCCAAACAAGGAATCAGAAGAAAGAGGAAGCAGAAATGGGTCATTTTTATTTTTAATAATAAAAACTTGTTTAAAGCTTTAAAAAATAAATCACATGTTGGATGGAGTTCATGCATGTCTCCAGTGAACAATCTATGGACACAAGCACAGAAAAATCCCTTACCATTCTCGGAGGATTGGCTCTGGTTTCCTGGAAAATCAACAGAATCAGATGTGTGAAGGGGAATAGAAATAACGGGAGACTCTGCTTTTTCCTTGGCAAGAGGAGGAGGTGTCTCCACCACTGATGACAAACTGAATGAATCCCAAAAGAGAAGGCGGAGAGCGAGACCCACCAAGAGAAATGAGGCTGCAAACTTAACACAGACATGATTGTGCTTTTGCAGGGAAAATGGGCTCGAATCAGACCTCATTCCCTTCACCATCTGGTGTCAGAAGAGTGACCAACAAAACTTCTGAGAGGGGCCAAATATGGAACCAGAACAAATTAGCTACTTTCTCGTAGTCATAACCAACCAAACGGTGCTATTAAGTAATAATTTAGAAGAAGAAAAAAATGGGTGCAAAAAGAGGTACCCGTTTTCTGCATAATTATTGTTGTTGTGTGCAGTCTAGTGAAAATAACGTGCGGTCGTGTGGATTTAGGCTCTGTTCGGTTTGGGGAGATGCTAAAAAACAGAGTACGTGACATGTCCCAAGAGACATAAATGGTAAATAGAAAACCAAAATAAATCCCTTGGAAAATAATTTAAAAATTGAAAAAAAAAGAAAAAAAAACTTTACAAGAAGCGAAACATGTTCTATGGTTAGCCACTAGTCAGCTGTCTTTGACAGAGAAGAATGTGTGTCATTTGGTCTAACCATCTAAAACACAATGCTCTGTTTTTTATTCATCTGTCGTCACTCCTGAGAGAACAAGAGGTAATCCATGTCCACTGGCATGTGCTGCTCATAGGTTTTCATCTGAAAATATGATTCGGTGAATTTTATTATACATTTTATATAAATGGATTTATATAAAATGTATCTTGAGATTTGTTCATTATGGGACATGTAACGCTTCTCTCTCTTTCTTACACATGCGCACAGAGAAAGATAAAACCTTGATGTTGTAGGCTACCAATACATTGCCTTTATTTGTTTCGGTGAAGCATGTCTTTAGTTGAGTGACATCAAAGCATTTGATTAATTAAAGGATTTCAGTTTCATTCACTGTTTTAAACTATGATGCACGGATACGGGTACGAGTATCGAATACGATACCGGTACGATACGGGGATACACAATTTCTTAAAAAATTAAGATACGAGTACGGCAAGATCCAACATAACATATATATAAAAAATAAAGAAAATAGTTGGGTCATTCCATAATTATGAGAGAAAAGTAGAGAAAATACTTTTTATTTTCAGCATTAGTCATTATAAACACAATAGAAGACTATAATTTATCAAATTCTTATGATATCTCATCTATATTGGCACAATAATTCAAAAATAAAAAATAAAAATTATAAGAAATAGGCTCAGGTACTGTATTTGGAGTATTTGATATCGGATACAGGTATTCGATACGGGTACGTATCCGACACGGGTACGGCAGATATTTTGAAGTATCGGTGCTTCCTAAGTTTTAAACTCTTAGACTTTGTTTGGTTGAATGGAGGGAGGGGTGCAAGAAAATGATTTTAATTATATATTATGTTGGAGAAGAAGAGAGGAAAAATAACTCTTTCTTTTTATATCTTTTTATATTATATTAGAATTAAAATCTACACCTTTTCAAAAAATTGTAAAAGATATTTTAATTTAATTACTTAAAATATTTTAAACTCCTTTCCCCTTTTCTCCAAATCCCTCAATATTGGAATATTAGAGAAAGTCAAAATGGATTTTACTTCCCTCATTCCCCATCTCTTTAAAAAATTGAATCAAATAAGAAAGATTTAAAAAAATTTCTCCCTCCCCTTCTTTCCTCTGCATTCTCCTCCAAGTTCCAACCAAACATATCCTAACCTTTTCGAGTTAAAACACCAACTTTATTCAAAGATATGAACATTTCACCTTTTTGAGTTTCACAGTTTATTTATTATGTGCCATTATATTATTTGAAAGCTTCTTCTTCACTTATGCTTTTCTCGTAGTTATAAACTCTTCATTAATCTTTATAATATATATATATATTATTAGGTATTTTATTAAGTATTATATTTTATTTTGGTGTTGTATTTTTTTTAATAATCACTCATTACACAAAAACATAGTTAAAATATGTGATTCTTTAATTAAAAAGTGTAGTGATTTCATTAAAAAAAATGTAGAGTAAAATATATTCAGAATAATAACTTTTCACAACATAATAACTATACTCTTTATTATAATTATCATATTTAAAAATGATTATTTCAAAGAAAATGTCATTAAATATGTTAATTATATTTTATTCTCCCTTTCACTCAAGGTTATTTGGATTGAACTAGACTGTCTGGTCAGACCATGAACCGGTCCTTTATCTGGTTGTGATTTATTATCATAGTTGGATTCATAATTAGACTGGGTTAAACCAGTCAAAATTAGACAAAACTGATAAATCGGTTGATTTTTATGTGAATCGGTTCCCTTTTTTTTCTTTCTTTTTAAACTTTTTTTTAATATCTCAATCACTTGACTACTTAACTGAGAGTGATATGATGCTTAAGAATTGAAACTCTAACACCTTATTATGTATTTTATTATTAGTAATATGCATTATGAGTTATATATATATATGTGTATATATATATATATATTACGTAATTATAATATCATCTGATTCGACTAGATAATTCATTCGATCAAATTTAAACCAAAAGCTTTTTTAATTAGGCCTATTTTAACAACATTGTTTCCAATATTATATCTGTAGACCATAAGCTTTCCTGTAATATTCAAGTCCGTTGAGATGACTCAGTGCTATGATTGATTTTTATTGGACAGAAAGATCCGGAATATAATCGATGGAGCGCAAGTTTGAAAAGCTAGCACCTTAGCATATTTGTAATTTTTATCTCAAATTCTCAATACATAACTATATTTTGAATTTAAGACCTCTACTAAGATTTCAATTTGTTTTAGATTGAGATATTTTTCTGAAAACAAAAATTCAACAAATCTCAAATACTTTACCATATCCTCACCCATAGAACTATACTTAGCCAAGAAAATAAACTTAACTTTTTCTTAATGTGAGAGTGAAATTATTATATTATTTGTTATACAAGTAATCCTCAGAATGAGATCAAACAAGAAATGAAGTTAAAGAGACCAATCTTATTCTGATACTGACCTATGCATAGGTAAACAGATTATATGGGTATTTTATTTTGTAATCTTTATATATATATACTTTTGCTTTCATTAATTTTTTGGGATTATTAGTGTGTCGTTCATAAAGACATCTAACCATTAATGATTTCTTTAACTCGAATAGTTTTAGTTTTAAACTCTTTACCCCCAATCCCATCCCTTTTCTGTCACTTTTTAAGTGATTAAAATATATGTAATTTGAAGATAATCTCCTTTCTTATAAGAAATGGTTACCTACTTATTAATAAATAAAAATAATGGAGACTTAGAGTTAAGACGTTGTTTGTTAACTTATTTAAGACAGATAGGAACTAAATAATCAATCTAAGTAGTTAAGCAGTTGATTTTAGTTATTTGTGTTGAATTGAATAACCAATTTAATATTTATTTGATCCTTACATATTTAAGTTACTAAAATACTCCTAAACGGCAAGCCTTCCTATAAATAATGACTGTTTCCAATAAAATATATTTCCTTCTGTCTCATAATTTTGGTTTATGCTAAAAATTTGGCAACTACATATGAGCTCACAAGTCACAATTACTTTGTGTCAAAATTCTTCAAATAGCTAAACATAATTCACCATAAAGTCTTCTTAGGACAACATTTACAAAATTGAAAAATAGGTTCATTTGTATTAACTTTTTTAAAAATAGAAGTATTTTTTTGAAGTAATAAAAATATTTTTTTGAAGTAATAAAAATACTTTTTTTAAAAGTTAAAGAGTTTAAATTTTTTTAAAAAATACTTTATATATTTTTTTATTACACATAAAATAATTTCTTTTAAAAATTTAAATTCTTTAATTTCTAAAAAAATAGATATTTTATTATTTTTAAAAAATATTTTTTCTCCAAAAAAAAATTAATACAAACTTACCTTACTATGTAAAAAGGAGGTCAGAATTATAATCAGAATTCCAAGGCTTCCAAGCCACAACCTGAAGTTTTGGTGGGTTATAGCTTTTTGAAGAATGTGGTATGCTGTAATTAACATTAATGACCTGCGTTTAATTAAGCCCTTTAGTGGGGACCAAATGTTGCTCACCTTGCCTTATCTTTTATTTGAGAGGACGATAGAGTTCTCATGAGTTAGCCTTCCCAAGGATCCGCATTTATTTTCTTCTGCTCTGCTGTGCACTGCATACACTAAAGTGAACCCCTAGCTCATACTTCCTTTTCATCATTAATTCTTAATAAACCAAAAGACAAAAAAGGACCGAGCGTCCTAGATAAGACTTCTCTATTCTACCCATTTATTGAATGTGTTCTCCTACCTATATGTGGTTGAATTACACTAACAATACCCTATGAATTTTTTTTCTTTTTCTCCCTTTACTCTTTCTGGTAGAAAATAAATGCTATGTCAGTTGATAAACTGTTCCTCACTATTTGCAAAACTCCTCCATTCCTTATCTGTCAAAAGACTGTAATCTGGAAATAAGTTATTTTCCACCTCTCAGAAGATACAAAAACACTTTTACAATTAGTTGTTTAAATGTTGAATAAGAACTGTCACCAACAAGAGCCTTCGACCACAATCTTTAGTCATTTCATTCCCCCTTTCTTAGGTATTAAAGCAGTCCAATATTACCAAAATGTAACATTGTTCAAATTTATGCTAGTGCTTATCTATTTCAAAAAGTGTCACGAGTGTTTGATACATGAGAAAGTGTAATTAGACATTGTTTAATTTGTCCAGATCTGATCATGCATGCATGTATGGATATATGTGTGAAGACTGTAAAGGAAAAAGGATGTTTGGCTAACATTACCCTGTTGATACTTGACATTTTCACGGTGGCATGAAGATGATCTAGTATCTTGAATTACCTATGTTTGGAACGCCAGCTCCTGGCTCTCCTGTATTTAACAGTGATAGGGATATCTCATCGGTGTGATGCATTAGCATACCAAACATTTCCAAAAGGGTCCTGGTTCGACTTAATTAGCGATAATGAAAAGCTTGAAAACTCAGAAAAAGAAGGAAAGAGGAAAAAAAAAAGGAATGAAGATTCATGTGTGTGTTTTTTTCCAGAAGGGGGCTTATGAGTAAAGCATAAGTAGGCTGAGGAGTCCACCACCACAGCACTAGAGCCACCCAGTCACGAACACACCAAGGCATGGCCATGGATTGGTTTGTGCCTTGTGGGGCTAATTATTGTGTCTCTAAACATGCAAACGCAAGGCCCTCCAAAACCAGTGAGCTTGTGTTGGTGCTTCTGTACCTCATTCACCAATCATTGGTGTGCCCAATAAATTCTCTTGGAAATTCCCCTGCTCCACTCAACCACTGGCCCCGCGAGTGAACTAGCTACCAACTCGGATTTGTATGCGTGAATAAGAATAATGCTATTTTTTCTTATCAAATACTCCTAATATCAAATTGTAGATGCAAGCACACAATCACTTCAACAACAACTTAGCCTGAAACTACTTTATAAAATCAAGCAAATAATTCTTGTACAGTTTTTTGTTTCATTTCTTTTTAATAATGAAAGAGAAGATAACTATAAATTTACATATTTTACTTACGTCTAATATAAATGAATGCATACAATCACTTGGACTATACCATAAACTAGATAGAAGAATCCCCCAGAAATTTTGGGGGAAGAAAGTGTAGTATGAAGATGTTGTAGTTAGAGTAGCATCTAATGAAAAAAGATGACAAAAACCCGTCTAGGTAATGTGGTCATGTAAAAGGTGAATCAAATGAAAGATTATAAAATTAAAAGGGTAAAGGGAAACCTAAGAAACTTGAAAAAAAAAAAAAAACCCATTAACAAAGACCAAAGTCTTTGTCTAAATGGTTTTATTGAAAATTTAATTTTTTATGGAGTTCAATAACATCGTTTGATCCATGTAAGCAACTCACCTAGTGGGATAAAGCTTGATTGTTGTTGTCGTCGTTGTTGCTGCATATTAAAATGTAACTTCCATGATTCACTACAAATACATAACTATATACCTTATAAACTGATCAAGGAATAAATTACAAATTGTTTTCCACATCAAATGCTAGACTAGATGCACGAATTGCCACATAATCACTTTAACTTAGCTTGAAACTACTTGAAAATATCAAGCATAAAACTTTTGATGCTGTGTTTTTTTATAACCATATAAGAATGAAAAATTCACGTGTTACATATGTAATCTAAATGCAAGTCGTGCACAGAATTACTTGGACTTTGCCATACAGCAGATAGAAGAAATTCAAGTAATCTTGCAAAAATTTAAAAAAAAATTCCCATGATCCGATCCCAAATAATGTTTCCAAATCTGCAGAAGGATGGAACAAAAGTCTCCTTCTCAAACCTTTAACAGAACATTTGTTTCTACACTTTGATTATGCAGCTCCTCTGGGTACTTTCATGCCAAATCCATGCTTTGCTTTCTCCACTCTGTTAAATTGTCAAGACAAGAGGCTTAACAATTACTCTAACTGAAGGTTCTTAGAGATTAATAAATTATGTAAGAAGTCAACTACCAGTGTCATATTCAAAAAAGGGATAAAAATAACAACTGAAATGAGGCAGTCATAGGCTTAGACAACTTAAGGAAAAAGAAAAACATATAATTCTGTGGTGATGAAGATATATAAACTCTTCTTTATTAACCCTCACACAAAACATCTGTGGACACCATCAAATTGTCATCCTGAATTAAGTAGTGCTAATGTTTCACTGAACTGAAATTATGTAAAATTTATTAGATGATCATCTGCAAGTACTAGATATAACAAGTACTTGACAGCGTAATCATTATATGATAAAGCATCAGAAATGCATTAAGATTATCCTCCTAGAAAACTTGTACCCAAAAACCTAACTTTTCAGCGCTTTCTTATTTTCTTCATTTGCACTTAAAATCTTCAACAAATAGAATAGTGAAGACAACAACCTAAGTATATTCTCTTCCTTTCACAGCACACCAAAAAGATGCAAAAACCATTGTGGCTGCCTGTTACAAAACCATGCACCCCATCCCTGATAAATCCATATTGATTTGCAAAAATACACTGTTTTCTTTCTAACCTAGGAATCCCCTATGCCAAGTCCAAATATTGAACAGAGACAGACAAGTATTCTAGAAAATATCCATCTGATCTAGGGCCAAAGATGACATGCAACAGTCAATATGTGGACTGCTCGCAAGAGGGAATGAACAAGGGTAGTTAATAAGTAACCAAAATTCGATTATACACAAGTGCATTAAAACAAAATAGATAGACAATTATTAGAGAAGTGGAACAGAATCATCAGAAACTCAGCACTTACGTTGGTGCAAGTCTTCCAAGGCTGTCTAGCTCTTCTCCCGTGTCTTCATCCAGGACTCTCCCAGAAATTTCGATGATATAAGATCTATCGCTATCATGA
Organism: Styphnolobium japonicum; assembly: GCA_023212625.1. NCBI lineage: Eukaryota > Viridiplantae > Streptophyta > Magnoliopsida > Fabales > Fabaceae > Styphnolobium > Styphnolobium japonicum. The sequence goes on along the minus strand of JALBWW010000007.1, from coordinate 999,245 downwards.
GGAAGTCCTCTACCAGAAAGCAAATCCAAATCTTTTTGGTGAAGTTCCCTACCATTTACAAAAACGCCGGTATTTCCACCAGCACATTTGTCTGGAATGGGATGATTGAACTCTTCTATGAATGGCTGCAAGAGAAATCAACTTGTTCATTTATATTCATCAGACTATAAGCATATGAACTACAGTGTGTGCCAGAGTAGTATAACTTACAGGAATTATTCCAAGACCAGGTCCACCCATGACACCCCAAAATCCAGCCCGAAAATCATACCTAAAAAAGCATTAGTATAAAGGCAAATCCATTATTACACATACAAGCAATGAGTATAAAATTTCTAATTTTCTGCAAAGTTGTGATATAACTCATCTAGAAATGTTATTTAGTGAAGGACATCTACACATATCGAATTCAATATGGTATTTTGTCAATATGAACATATTGCAGATGATACGAACTTAACTGAGTCAGCTACATACAATAATTTGACAAACTTTCATCTGACAGGCTATTTTAGAAAGGTTTGGACCATATAAAAGCATAAAACCCATTTTTGAAAGCTAAACTGATTTTGATCCTTTTTTCCGTTTCATAGAAAAACTAATTTTGATCATTGTTAGCATTTTTTTTTTCATTGGAGTCTTCTGATATGTCAATCTAACATAGCAACAGGTACAAATGAAAGATTTCAGTTGACTGTAAAGCATACTAACCAATAATTTCCAGGCTGGATTGGTCCAGCTAGCTTTTCAGCCTTCTTAATCAGACGATCTGATATGGGCTGTCCATTTACAGTAACATTACTTTTTCCACCATCATCTGTTTGATTAGATTGGGAGAAATCCCGGAAACTTTTCTTGATAATGTTTGCAAAAAATGATTCACCCTCTTTGTTAGGTCTGGGATGATCATGTTCTCGGCTTGTATCACCAGAATCCTGGGAGACCCCCGTGTTAGAATAATCATGGACATCCATCTCAGTTGCAAGCACTACCTCTTTCAAAGAATTTTGCCTTGATGTAGTCTTGTCTATTTTTGCCTGCTCTTGCTCTGAGGCTGAGCGACTACTTTGGTTGCCTTTCCCAAACCGATTTACAGCATGGTTATTATTAGAATAATCAAAATATTCTTGAAGAGGTGAACCAGGAGGTGGAGGAGACAGAGAGGCTTTAGTTGGCTGATGAATGGACTTAGTGGCCTCCCCTGGAGCAATCATAACTTCTGGACTATGTTCAACTTCAGAGGTACTGGGAGATGAAGAATGGAAACTTAGCATCTCCTGGGGCTTGCTAGAGTTCAAGCTTGGGTCTGCAGCCAGCAAAAGAGATTCTCTATCTACCGAGTGAAAATCATAACCAGAATAATCATCAGATGAGAAGTTAACACCACTCCTATCCACATGACCATGGGAATGTGACACACGGCTATTCACAACCTCATTAGAGCTATCATCAGTCTTTTTGGTAGTTTCCTTCATTTTTGAATCAAGAGAAAGAACTAACTTCTTATTGATGACAGCAAAGCTGATTTCTGAAGAACAAGCCCCACATCGCACTTTCTGCTGCTGATTTTTCACCGTAACCAATGCTTTTTTAGACAGTTGCAGTAACTCAAAGCAATTATAACATGTGATGAAGGGCGAACCACCAGCTATAGGATGGCAATGCCGACTACCACTAGCTACCATTACTTTTCGAGGATGGCTTCGGACAAACCCACCCATCTCAGAGCTTAAGTCACCAGGCCATCTTGTATGTAATTGTTTTTCATGCAAACTCACTGGAGGAATGGCAGTTCTAGAATTATGAACATGTGAACCAAATGCCCCTGGGATCTCATGACGGTGTAACATAGGATTATTTGGGGTATTGGGGAATCTGCTGTTAATAACTGCAGCAGGTGGTGCTGGCACTGAACCTCTTCGTTTGTTGTCATAGCAATGAAAACAAGCGCAAGAAGGTGGGTGAAGCATTGCATTATGTGCATATGGTTCATATGAATCTGGATTAGTATCAACATAGCGTCCAGGAAAGTAGGGATGCAATGGTTGTTGTGGGAACTGATGGGGTAACTGATGTGGTCCTCTCAGCAGCATTTGGGATGCAAAAGGATCCCCATATCCAGGAAAGTGATTTGGATTACGCATTGAATGATGGAAATTGAGCATAGCCATTTCATGACCACTTGTATAAGCAAATGGATCATGATGATAATTGAAATAAGGGGGACCTGCCACATGTTTATCAGGGCCAAATAATTGCCTTGAAGTCCTGTTCAACCCTGACGAGCCATCTGGAAACCAAGTATCAGAGCCACCGTAAGGATCTGGAGGAATCATCCTTCCATCAGGAAGAGCCTTTTCTTTTGGGTTACTAGTCACTTCAGAAGACTGATTCAGCTGTTCCTTTAACTCATCCAGCTTCCTTAGAAGCTCGGCTCGATCTTGCTCAAGGTGCTGAACCCTGTTCACACCATGCATGTCTTTATGATTCCTCCATTGTTCCCCATAATTATAAGAAAAACTAGAATAGCTATTTGAAGAAGCTCCCGCATCAGGATAATTCGAAGTGGAAAATCTCACACCTTCCATATCAGCTGGTGGCTTTCTCCAAAACCCCTCCATCTCACCTCTCTCCCCATTTTGCCAATTAGACATTCTCCCAGAGAATTTGGACCCTTTTTCATGACCATTTTGAGACTTCGTTTCCACCTGTTCTCTTCCTATTGACTTACCCACTTCATCTTTGTTTTTATTGACATCAAAACCATTCTCCAAAACTCCTTTCTCATCATAATTCTTGGACTGATTCGGAAATCTCTCAAGTTCGCTTTTTGCTTTCTCTAAATTCCTTTGATTATACCTTGAAGAGCCACTATCAAACTTAACATCAACATCCAAATCAACTATGCCTTTCTCCAAGGAATTTTCTGATTTAGCAGGTTCTCCTCCAAGTCCAACCTCTCCCTCGTCTGACTTCTCCGACAAGCTACCACTTCCATAACCTTTATGCTTTGCTGCAAATGAAAACAAATTGGAAACTACAATAATAAATTAGAATATTCAACTTCAACCCCTTTCCTATGTTTTTGTTCTTCGAGTATAAAAGATCCTAACTTCACTAAACCATATGATTACTATATTTAGCTTCAAGTGCGTACCTTTTTATTTATTGATTGATTAAAAACCGAATAAAAGTTTATGAAATAGAAATAGATAAATTGAGTATGAAATTTCTTACTTCAATTCAACACACACTACAAAATTTGTGAGAAGCCTATTATATTAAAAGAAAGCACGACTTAACAGGAGGAAGAAAAAGAAAAAGAAGAAGAAGAAGGAGAGGAATGTGAATAATGGGTACCTCGAAGAACAGCGCCGCAACCACCGCATTGATAAACAGAGTAATCAGCGAGCTCGGGAAGGAGATTTTGACACTTGGGGCACCGCACAACCCGCACCTTCGCTGAGTCCTCCATTGCTGAGAGATACACAAAAGGTCTCTAACCAGACACCATCACCAAACAAAGAAGAAGCAGAAACCCGGTATTATTCAGGTAGAAGAACTTTCCTGTACATGAGAGAGAGAGAGAGAGAGAGAGAGAAAAGTGTTTCTTCCAAAAGTGAATGTTTGGCTTCTTGGAAACAACAACATTAAGCAGCTGCAGAGCTTTCGTTCGGGGAACAAAGAAGAAGCTGAATGTTTAGAGAGACAGAGAGAAGGAGAGCTCTTTTTTGCTTTTTCTTTTGCTGCCGCGCTGCTTCTTCTTCTTCTTTCGGGTTTTCTTGGTTTTTTCTTGGAATCCAAACAGCAAAGACCAAAAAGAAAAAGAAAAAGGAGGTAATCGACAAGGGCAGTGGGGACAAATTTTCCTGATGGGAATCTTAGAAGTTAGCGAAATTAAACTCTTTTCATTCTATTCCAGAATTACTGAAAAATGTACGTGTCTGTGTGATGGGTTAGACTTAGAGATAGAAGAAGGGAGTAAAATATTAATATAGGATCGGTGTGCAAGGAACTCCATCTAAATATTAATATAGGATCGGTGTGCAAGGAACTCCATCTAAAGCGACGTCGTTGCGAAGAATCCTTTTTCATTCATTTTTTTTTTTATTCTCATTGAAAAAAAGAAGGTTTTGTTTTGGGCCTTTTTGGCAAATGTGGAAAGGAAAGGAAAGGAAAGGACTAAGGAGTGATGGGAGAGAGAGAGAGCGTGAAGCGAGAACACGGAGAGAGAGAGAAGCGAAGGCGCGTAAATGTAAATTGTAATGAAAGATCTCATCACTCAGGCTGACAAGTCTGAGTCCCCGTTGTCTGACTCTGACTCAATTCTCAAAATTAAATGGGAATGAATACATTCATTATAATATACCACAACACCAGTTGGTGGTCCCCACCCTCCTCCTCTATTTCTTTTCCTTTTTCTTCTTCTTCTCTTCCATTCCATGGCATCCAATCCATCTCCCTGCCCTGCCAAATCAAATAGTAATACAATCATCAATCCACCATCATCTTTCCTTTTCTCCATCGCATGTCTTTGACTTTTGGATGCTCATCATCCACACCCTTCAATTATTCAATTCTACAAATCCCCATCTATTTCTATATTCACGTTGAAACTAAAAAAAATACATGAAAAACTCTTGATTATATGGCTAATTTTTTATTTACAAATTTATACCCTCAAAGAAATTCATTGTCATCAGAGAAATTCATTGTCTTTTGTTTCTAATGTTTAATCCATCTAAAAATAAAAATAATAGCATGGTTTGGGTTTTGTTCAGAGAGTTAAACTTTGAGAATTTTTCACCACTCTATACTGTAATTAGTAGTTTAGTTCCATTGCGAATGATATTGATTCTTCTAGATTGCTGCAAGTGTTTATTGCAATGCAATGATCTTGCTTCCTGTATTGCTCCAAGTGTTTATTGTAATGCAGGTAGGAGACAATATCACTTTGAAAATTAGCTGTGTTATTCTAATTATACCACACCAAGCAAACTTATTGGTTCTTTTAATCTAAAATAAGACGTTAGCTTCTGTTTTATGGTTATTATTATTAATAAGTATATCATATCATGTATCAACGTTCATCATTTCAAAGGTTACTTCTTCAATAAAAGAACTCAATTGTTATGTTTGCTTAGCAAATTTAAAATGCTTCAATATCAAGCATGCTAGGTCCTGCCATTATATTAGTATTACAGAGAATATAGACAGTTGGATATCAAGCATGCTAGGCTTTGGTCAACTCTATATTTGGGAATGCATAAAATTCAAAAAATGCAAGTAATGTTATTTTAATTTTAATTTTTTGGTTGGGAGAGTAAAAAAACCATGGAAGAAGCTCATGACCAATTCCTTAAATTGAAAAACTATTCAGTTTTGGAGAGTCATGAAATGTTCACAATTAGAGGGAAAGAAAGGAGAAGATAATTAAATAAAGATAGAGGATACCACAATAAGGTTAGAATGTGATGTCACTGGACTTTTTGCACAAGATATCAGACATAAAATTAATAATCTAGAAGACAAGTAACTCACTGATGTTTCCTTATGGCCAATGCTGCTCCAAATGTTTGTGGCTGCAAAAAAATTGGGACCCCAAGTCTTAAAGTAATATATTTTTCCAATAAAAAAATATTTTATGTGCAGTGACGACCATAAAAATGAACAATTGACTCATGAATGAATGCTAGCATATGCAAAATGATTCGTTATCATTTTAATCAACAGTATCTAACAGAGGCCTGGGATTCATGGTTTCATCTATCAATCAATTATCATTTTGGGTCACACCCTTTGGTTTTTAATATCCTAATTGAATGTACATGTTTAATTTATTTAAATAAATGACTAATACTTATAAGAGTTATTTAAATGGTAAGCAAGTTTGAGTTCAACAATTAAAGAATTTTTACATTGCAATATTAAGGATTCAAGCTCACAGGAAAACTATTAAGAAGAGTTCTTAATATTGCAAATAAAATTAGTCTCACACTTCCAAAAGCCATAAAAATATCCAACAAAGAAAAAAAATAGATTCGACTAATAATTTGATAACTTAAAAAGATCAGGGAAAGGCTTTCTTCAATATATATTTTTCCTCTACAATGTCTAGGGCCCAGATAAACTTCCAGATTGTTACTTCTTCCATTGGGCTAGGCCCGAGTACTGGATCTGTGCATATGATAATAACAGCCCATGTTTGAAGAATAAATTTTCGACGAAGTCACCCAGAATTGTCGATAACATCTTTGTGAAAATTTACAAAGGGGAGTTAAACTCAGAAAAAGACCAATCACATCTTACAACATAGTGGCAATTCCATCGTATCTTTTTGGGCACGACATTATTTTTCTGTGTTATAACATGGAGAGATGGATCAACAGTAAGAAACATCTATAAAACAAGTAGGGATTTTCGAAGATGTTCAACAATGTGTTATTGGGAAGTCAGAAATTAAGCTCTTCTGTGATATACGCAAGATCCTTCTGAACAAGATATTACTGTAAAGTGGTCCAAACCTACAAATTGATACTCCAGTTTAATTTTATTACGATGTTCATGTTTTGATATATTATGCTACAAAAGATTGTGAAACATCACTTTTAAGGATAGGATATCAGCTTGGTTTAAGACAAGGATTGATTAATAAAGCTCAGTTTTAAGGATTTAGAGCCAGAATTAATTAATAACATTTTTGTATTGGTTTATGATTGGTCATTTAGATCAATGTTGAATTTCTGTTTTCCGTTCTAAACCTGAATTTCAACTACTTCACTTAGAAGACAGAAGACAAACGAAACAAAAAGAAAAAGCAGAATGAATTTTATAAAAGGAGACGACCTGGCTGATGGGCAAGTCGAAATATTTTTGTAAGTAACATTATTTGAGGTAGTATAATCTAGTTCATATGCTTTCTGTTTCATCTTAACCAAACAATGCAGTGGTGGAATAAATGCATCAAACGTGGGTTGGTATGACTTTTTTTTTTTAAAAAAAAAATCTTTCTATAAAAGAAAAAGTTATTGTATGTTTAGATGTAATATTTGAGATGATGTAGCATAAGTAATAGGTACTTAGGCCCCTTAAATATGTGGTTAGTGGTTCGATTCCTGACACATGTGTATGAAAAAACATCTATTGGGAGATGTCAACCCCTTAAATAGATCTTCGTACCTTAAAGAATTAGTCTTCACAATCATACGCTGTGATACCTTAAGAAATCAAAAAATTTATATATAATATTTGAGATTTACCTTCTATAAACAACTTCACTGTGTTATAAAAAGAAACGTTTTTTATTATATAAAAGCACAAAATTTTAATTGAACAAAGTACAAATTGTATTTTTTAGTACTTTAACTTTTCGTTTTCTTTTTCTTTTTTCAAAAAGCTCATCCATGCATACAAAAATATAAGAAAAATACATCCAAACCAAATGAACGCCATATTTGACAAGATATAAAGCATATGACTAAAATATTTAGAGGGAAAAAAAATAACTTGCACAATTACAAGCATAATTTTGGATACAAAATTAAGCCACTAAGATTGGGCCAGGAGTAAAAGGTTTGGATAAGTTATAGAAAGTCATAAGTTTATACTTTTATGTCGTCATTGTAACTAAAAAATATACAAAATAAATTTTTTTTGCTCTATACATAACTAGCATCTACATTCAATTACCTTCACTCTAAAATATATTTATATATATTAGTCAAAATTACATTGAAGTGATATCTTAATGTTAAATAGGACAAATGGTGTTTTAAAATAACGTAATAAGTGCTCTTTAGGTATTTAAAATATTAAATACTTTATTTTTACATACAATATTTTATATTTTAATTCCTTAATCAGTACCTTAAAAACACTCGTTAACAAATGCATTGTAAAAATGGAAATTAATGGTGGTGCTAGTGTTAACAGCTTTCTATAACAAATTTAATACTGTTTTGACCAAATAACATCAAGAGAAATATTAGATTTTTTTTAAAAAAATAACCTAAAATTTTCTTAATTACTTAATAAAAAATTAGAAAATATGTGTATTTAATATTTTAAAAAGTACGAGAATTTTCCTTTTTTGGTTTGAGAATTTTTAAAAATGAAAGGAAGAAAATTAATAATTATAATGTAACCCTTTTAATTATTCTTTATTCATTTTTATGAATATTTTAAATTTTTTTAATTTTACAAAAATTCAAACATGTAAACAAATAGAAGGAAATTTGTTACTTAACCATGTATCATCTTCTATTCTCTTTCCCTTAATTTTCTTTTTCTTCCTTCCCCTCCAAATTACTCTCAATCATACCGTAGGAGATCTAAATTGAAAATTAGATTATGATACCTAATTGTAAATTGTTTATGTTTGCTTTTATGGACAAAAATAAAACTACATATGGGAAGGGATAAAGGAATAATCAAATGGGTATAAAAAAAGAGCATTAACTTGTTTAGATGGTTAAATTTTTTATTTTAATAATAATAAATATTTACATTAAATTGTGCTTTTGTTAAAAATAAAAGAGTGTGGAAAACCAAAAAAAAAAAGCTTGAATCCACTGATTGAATAAAAAAGTGGGCCATTTGGGCTTAAATGGTTAAGGAGAAATATTCGGACAGTGGTTGTTAGATGTGATCACATAGGAACAAAGTGTCCATGTGGGTTGGTCCTGATAAGTGAAAACCCAACTGCTATTGCAAGCCCATTAGCAGCAGTGATGCGGTTATAAGCCGAATCCAAAGTACCTCGACACAAATTCAAAAAAAAGAAAAATAGATAAGAAAGAAGTGCCTATCCGCTTACGCAATGAAGATAACCAACCCATTGTCTGATACTTGGATCTCAACATATAATTTCCCAGGCAAAACTCTCATGTTTAGACATGTAAACTTCCTGATTCTGAGGCTCCTCCATCAAAACTCTTGTGCTGGGTTTGTTTTCCCTTTGTGCTTTTAATTTTTTTCGAATCTCACTTAGTCCTTGTGAAAAATGTATAGAAAAATACAATATTTGTTTTTCACATATCTCTTCATTTCCACTTTGATCATTTACATATTTCTTTTTATATATACAAGACTATCTACCTGTTTATTTGAGGAAAATAATAGTTATTCATATTATATAAAGTATATGTTAAGTCTAGTGCGACTATCATTAATGAAAAGTCATTTGTCATATTTGGCTCATAATTTTTTTTATTTATCAGAGTTCCATTGACTTATAATATATTTCACGGATGGTGTTTTTTTATTCTGTGACAACTAATATGAGTTTATGAATTTCATATGGGGTGACAAAGAGACTTCCAATTAATTTAACATTTAAAGAATTTGGAATTTTTTTAGTGTTTCACACTTTCACCTGTGTAGAATAGTGGAAAAGTAAATCTTCATTGACGTGAAAGATAACAATTAATTTTTTATTAAAAATATATTAAAAAAATTAACATGCATCCATATCATCAAAACATTAAAAGTAAGAATGACAAAGAAAAAAACATTACAGAAAACTTTATTATAGTTTCAAATTACAACCAAGGATTATAACATTAAAATTTAAAAGTTCAATAGCAAAGTTCTTAAGATATTATTGAACTCATTTATTGCAAGCCAAGCATGATTGAAGAGAAATTATATATTCTTATGTCCTGTTCTATTCATGTATGTTTTCTATTTCCTCCACAAAGTAAATCTACTACAAACCCAGCTAGGTCTCTTCTCATTTCCTTGTGCTTCTTTCTCCTTTCTTCATTGTCCTTCCTCTTCCTCATCTTCACCAAAAATTTACTGAAGCTGGTGACTATGAAACACCCTTTGGATTTCTCTGGGGAGCCAATGTTCTGCGCCATCACAGACACCATATCATGAGAATGATGGGTGAATCTGGTGATGATGGGCTTTGATCCATAGAGAGATGGGAATGCCATTAGATGCCGGTCAATAAGATGATCGAGGGAGACCAGTTCATACGAGTCATATAATGGGCTGCCACAATCCCACATGGACATTGCTTTTTCTTCCTCTTTTTGATCATCTGCTTTCAATGTTGCTGAATTCATCAGGGTTTGATTTTCCTTTAATGCTACTTGTTCTTCTTTCTCATTTTCTTTTCCCCTCAAATTTTCTGTTCATCTGGTCTTGGTTTTCTTCTGCAGCCTTAGATTTGTTTCGACGGAGTTTCCTATAAATGCCAACATATGTGCGTTTTGTTTTGCTTTGACTGCTGAAGTTTTTGCAAGTCATAGACAACAATGGGATAACCTCGCCCATTTTTTTTAAAATAAAAAAATATACCATTTGCACTAATTTGAGAGAAATATGAATATGCAATTCTGCATATATAATAGCTTTTGTGTTATGTAAAATAAAATAATGCAATGATTGTCTTAACTCTTAAGTTGGTTGAGGAAAATAACAAAAACTATAATTTAAAAAGTGAGTTACAAATTTCTAAGTTTGGATCCTCTTCTGTCTTTTCAGCGGAAAATTATGGAGGGAGAGAATAGATGATAAAGAAATGATAGAGAGGAAATAAAGAAAGAGAATGAAATTAAGAGAGAGATAAATAGACTAGAGAGACAATCTATGATGCCTTTCATGAGGGACCAACTAAAATGTAATTAAAGCATCTCAGAAGTTGTATTGCCCCTTGCAACGTTAGGTCTTTTGGGGTTATTGGTAACTCAAATTCATAATATCCTCTAGAGATAAATATAAAATATAATTATTATAGAAATAATCCTCCATTGCATATGGGTTCAATCTTTACCTCGTACATTTTCTTTTCTTCCTTGTTCAAGTCTGCAAAACTTTATTTATGATAAAAGTTATTATTATTATTATTATTATTATTATTATTATTATTATTATTATTATGTAGAAATTCATCAATGCTAAGAAATTAGATACTACTAACGCTTAATTCAATTCAAAAGACCGAATTGATGGAAGAAATTAGGTTAAAAATTCTAGATTCAAGCCTTAAGCACTATTTCTTAATATGCCAAAACATAAATTCAAGTACAAAGGAATAAAAAAGGGAAAATAACATATTAGGTTAGTTTGACAAAAAAATACCAATTTAATTTATTTTAAAAATTAATTAAGTATTAAATTACATTAACCAATAATTTACATATGATTAACCACATATCAAATATCAAAATGAAAATAAATTATTAGTTAATCGTATATAAATTATTAGTTAATGTAATTAAATACTTTATTAATTTTCAAAATGAATTAAATTAATATTATCTTTATTAAACTGCACCAAAAAGTCATTTTTCAAAAAAAAAACCATGTGCATATATATGTGGAGCCGTTCAAGTAGAAAGAAAAACCAACCCCTTAATGCTAGGTCTGGTTAGGCTTGATTTCGTCTATGTTATGTTTGTTGTCTTAGTCACTAGTTAGGTTTCACGTGGATTTGAATCCTAACAGGATCGTGTAGGAAAGTGAAAAAAAAAATTATACACATTTTAATTATTAAAATATGTTTCTCTCTTTCTCTCATAAAAACTTTCTGTCTTTTCAGAAAAAAGAAATACGATTACAACCCTTTACCTTCCGTAACAAATGGAAAGAACTGGCAAATAAGTTCTTAAACAAGATAAGCTATAAAATAATTCATGAAGCATTGAAATACAAGTGATTGTTGACTCTTTTGATGAGAAAGAATTTTTTTGAAAATGCAAGTAACATTTAATTTGTAATTCCTTTATTTATTACTGATATGGAACTCTGCATCATTAAATCATATCCAAACAATTTCTTAATCTGGTTTGTCAAAGTTTAGGAACTACCTTTGGTATAGGAATTATACATGATGTATGGAAAAAAAAAATCACTCGGGGAAAAAAAACTAAACGGAGATATAAAGTAGGTATATATATTTTTTGAAAAATAAAATTGATTTGTTTAATTGAGATTTTGTCACTTACTTTTGTATACAGAGCTCATATATTGATACATAAATATAATATTAGTCTAGCTCCTTTGAAATTTCTCTCAAATTTCGTCACCGGAAACTAGTGAAATGAAAACAGATAACGCAAGGCATCATATATTTCTAATTTCTATACATTAGACATTTCCATTACTTCTCTTATCAAGCAGTACTAAGTACACTTTATTATTATTATTTTTTAATTTCAGCTTCTTATTTTATTTAACTTAAAGACCTCGATTATTGTCGTTATGCTACTTTAAAAGAGTAGCTTGGGCACACCACATGTGGCTATCTTGAACTAGTTTGGAGAGAATAAAAGAAAATTTTTGATGGCGACTCCAATTCTAGTTTCTTCCCTTTTTGTAGACAAGATTGGTGCAGATTTAATTGACTTTGGGAATAGAACTAGACTAAATTTGGGTTTGTAAAAGTGCCTTGGGTTTTCAGAGGGTCATAATCCATGTCTATGCCAATGTCATGCTTTTTTTTTTTTTTTGACATCCTCCGCCCATTATGGGTGAACAGTATTCAAATAGTGACTCCCACCTGGGAAATTTACCAAAGTATAAGGCAAATAACTTAGTTCAATTCCACATTGATGCCAAAATAAAATCGTGGTAGCTAATTTTTCAAATTTGATTTGACTTCTCATATACATCATCCTACATCATATACAGAGTGACCATTGAGAACCAAAGTGAACATTTTACGTCTCACAATGTTGTTTGAAAGAGACACCTATGCTCTGCTACATATGAAAGATATGGGCCATATTGGCATAGGAGATAGGAGGAATTGAGTTAAATGTGGATCATCTAAGAGGATTTTATAAACATTGCATGTGATGGACGGTGGAAAAATCTCACCTGAACTGAAAGATGATAATATTCATCCAAGGCTAGAATAACCATAACCATTGGGTTGTTTTAGAAAAAAGATAGAGGAAGATTAGGGAGAGCGCCCTTTGAATTGAAGGATGAAGTTATTGTAACTTCAATCTTTTGATAATTCCAGCTGATAAGATCTATATATATCAGCGGTACTCACATTAACGTTTGATAGCAAAACATAATATGTGAATCTTCATAAAAATAGGTCAGAATTGCCAAGAGCAATACAAAGAGAACGAAATTAGACTCAAAGAAATCCAATCTCTCAATTATAGTCAAGAGTATGATATATTGAACAATTTCAAAGACAGGATCAAAGTCCCATGATGCAATACGTTGCTTTTAGGCAATACATTAAGAATGAAGAGTAACACACATTCTCATCATATTGTTTTATTCATGTGTGTGCTCTATTTCCTCCACAAGCCAATCGATTATAAAATCCAAAAAACCCAGTTTTTATTTTCTTGTGCTTTTTCCCCTTCCCCTCTCTAGTCACCTTCCTCTTCCACATAATCTTATCCAAAAATTCACTCAAGCTGGATACCTTGGAAGAACCTTTGGCATTTCCTGTTGAACTCACTTCCACTGGATCAGAGAGCTGGGTGATGATTGGCTTTGATCCAGCAAGATATGGCCACACCATCATATGCCTCTCGATTATATGAGTGAAGGAGACCAATTCATATGAGTCATATAATGGGCTGCCACAATCCCATATGGGAAAAGCTCCTGCTTCTTTCTCATCTTCAAATTCCTTAGAAGCTGTTCTCATCTGCCCTGGATTTTATGGTGGCGTCAAAAATTGGTCTAAGGAGACTATGCCTCACAGAGCAACCTGCATTCCCTTGGTCTCTGTAAGTGCTAAGATTCCTCCAAGTCCAAGTCTTCCATTTTTATATTATGGTGTCAAAGCTGCGCTTGGCAACAAAATAAAATACCATGCTTATTTGGGAAATTTAAATCTGAGATTCTTTACATAACGTGTATGATGAGGATCATGATCATACGGGCGCGTCTTTATCTAGAAGGGGTTTTCTATACAAATAATTGGCTCAAGTTTGTCCAAGAAAATGACAGATCCACTGATTTAAATATTGCGTTACGACAATAAGCAAATAATCAATCGCTATATTGTTGTATCAAATCTTGACATACATGATGCACTTATAATTAACCACATCAACATTAATATGGAGTGACACAAGTAATAGATAGTTGAATTTCTTAAGCATGTGGTTAGGGGTTCGATTCCTGACTCATGTACTTTAAGTGATTAGTCTCCGCAATCGTGATACCCTAAAAAATTAAAAAAAAAAAAAACTAACCACGTCAACCAAAATGCTAACTGCATTTTAAGAGGATGCTGAATGCATAATCACAATCTCAAATTTCATTTTATTTTGGAAAGAAATCCGTGTATGAAATATATATTTTATCTTCTTTATTATTATAACTAGATATATGATCAATTTTTTCTAGTATATTGGAAAGTGGTTACTTATAACAACTTTTACTTAAATTCTCACCTAAAATTATAATTTATATATATATATATATATATGAAAGGTGAAAAAAAGACAAATGGGAGTAAATGCAATGAAGATATGCTATATATAGTGTCAATATGTGAAACTAAAAGTCTTTGCTATCATGTTTGTGCATATGCAATGGTTTCTCTATTTCTTTTTCCTGTCCTATTCTTTCATATTGGAATTGGAATTGGAATTGATATTATAATAAGAGTCTCATCGAAGAGTTGCTTTTCAGTTTTCCTCCCTGTAGATTAACCCAAACAACCATACTAACTCAATTCTAACTCCTAAGGAAAAGGAGGAGTTGGCAAAAAGTACACGGAATATCTAGAGAACACTAAAGAGATTATTCATAATGTTTATCTAGATGACAAAAAGTTTGAAGGTCATCGTAAACTTTTTGCCTTGGCCGATATTGGGTATATCGGCCACTCTCCCCCTATCTTTCATTTTATTTTAGAATGATAAAGTAATCAATTTTTTGTTGATAAGGACGACTTCACCCTTTGAAAGACTGCTAAAGCCACTACGACATAAGCCCGCCACTACCTTCTTTCCTTGTAAGATCCACCGAACTGCTTTTGAGCACTGGATTCTTAAGCTTTTTCCCCTTCTAATCACAGTAAAGAAGTCTCACGCACGTGAAAGCTACGCTGATGATGATGGAGAAAGCTTCTTTGTCCTTTGTTTTAATTAATCGCCGAGTGTTACCATGGGGGAACCTGATTGGTGTATCAGTAGTCTTATGAGTGTTAAGCCACAATTAAAGCCTATCGCGCGCAAGGAGGAATGCTTTACTTTGTCTAAGCAAGGCGCAAGCAAGTTTTGTCTCCCAACTTTTCATCCTCCAATCTTTAAATTTTTGAGATAAACAAGTTGGAAAACCCATTTGTATATCAAAAAAATCTATTTTTTTAATTCCTTTTGCACTTAACCATATTTAAGGACACATTCCAAGGCATTAAGCATATTCTTTAGGGGTGACAAAATATATCTTAAATCCATATAGTTCCGATGACATGTGAGTTTAACCAATGCCATATTCAGCTTATTAAGACATTTTTCTTTCATAGTTTTTTTTCTTCTCTTTTTCTTTGTTTAAGTGTTGCATATAGGGTCCATATTCATATGATCTTTCACCCTTATTCCCGACAATCATGGCCTTTAGCTTCGATATTATTGAGATTTCTGACTTCATACCAACGGGACATGTGGATTTCTATCCATTATGGTCAACCATTACTTATAATATCGCAAAGAGCACAACAGAGGTAATGAGGGTGGCAGAGAGGAATCTGTTGTCTGGTAAATGAACCATGCCAAGCCAGAAGAGATATATTTGGACAGGGGCTTGAAGTAGAGTATAAATAATTATGGAAGAAAAGTTGAAAGGAGGTAGAAAGTTATACATTCGGTTAAAAAACTATAAGGAAACTTTATAGATTGCTATTCCTAAATTTTATTCAATTGAAAGCAGCACTGAGATAGCTCTTCACAACATTTTCGCTCAAGATTTGCAACACTTTGATGTTTGTAGGACCTACACATCTTGGTGTCTTGTACTGACTAACAGCGGCTCCAAATCCTAGGTAATGATCGAGAATCTTCTGGAATGTTCCCCTCCTAACAACTCGTAGTTCTAGGGCCCCAATGCAGTTCACTTTACGAGAACTAGTGTACCCAGCATCAACAAAAGACCTGTCTAAACAGTTGCAGCACTCACCAAGTAGTTCTTCACTTGCTTCCCCACTTAGTTCCCAGAAGATAACATAGTTCCCTGGTTCTTTGGATAAATCAACACTGCTAGTGTAGTCAACAACTTCCAATTTCTCTTCTGCTAACAATTTGGATGCTGCTTCCACAGCTAACTGTAAATCCTTCTCCGTGTTCTTGTCAATGTTAATGGTAAGCAGAAGACTGCTCCGGCGAACAAACTTGAGTTCTGGAGTTGAGTTATGGAACCCCATAACCTTGACCACATCCCCTAGCCTATACCGGTATAAGCCTGCAAATTAGCCAAGTTATAAGATTCATGATCTGTACGGACTAGAAATAATCTTAGAAAGAGAAATGTATAATATCGGTACTCTTATCTATATTATGCTACCCTGCAAATACTGCTGCGTACATCCAATTTAGATTATACTTCTAGGTTCAGCTATTAGATTCAGGTGCAAATCTTCAAAATTTTGCATTCAAGAAAATTTATAACATAAATAAACTCGAAAAAATTATCATAAAGCAAGGATGTGTCATATGCATAGATTATACTGAACATGTTTTCTCCGTAGACTCTAACTACGATTTTAGGTTGATATAGGTTGATATACAACTCTACTAAATAAAGAAGTAAAGAAATGCAATCAAAGTTAAAAGGAATTAGCATAATCTGTATTCCTAATTGCGTAGAAAAACAAGATGAGTCATGCTGTCAGTATAAATTAAAAATGAACATGCAGATAAGGTCAAGGCACAATCAAGTTCCATGAAACAAGTACTAGTAAATCCAAGATTAGTTGCCGACAACTAAAGATTAGACCTATCTTGTAATGCTACATATAATACATCAATGTGATTAGGTATGTACCTTTATAAATCAGTAGGAAGAAATCTCTTTTAAGTTGGTCCCATGCAGGTCATTTCACCAAAGCATAAAAAACAGCCACTTCTTCCCTCCCCGCCCCACAAAAAATGAAAAATAAATAACTAAAGCACTTTTTGTTAGCGTTTGTTTTCAATAAGCATTTTCGCTAAACTTTGTCTGAAAGTGAAATCTCCCCATGAATACTCTTAATAATTTAGCCACTACCTTACTAAATAATATTTAATTACATTCCAAATATACAGAATAATGTTCTGAATTTTTTTTTACTTTCATGCTAAATACTTCAAAACCCTTCCAAACTCAACCATTAAGCATTTTTCCGAATAAAAAGTTTTTCTCTAAATTATATTTACCAAATTTACATTAACCACTCTACCTCGGACCCTAAGAGAAATAAAAAGAAAACATTAAAAAAACCCTGCACTTCCTTTTCTATAATCATTTAAGGATGACGTTCATTGTCCAGACTCCAGACAGAAAACAGAACACAATAGGTCAAATAATTAATGTGTTCCTGGAAAATGGAAACATTAAGCGCGTGTCAAATTTTCCAATGTGACAGAAGAAAGTAGTAGTTAGTGACTTAGTGGTCCTTAGTCCTGATTCATTTAATGGAAGAAAAAAATAGCCAGAGAAGAATTTAGTACCTGCTGGATTGGTCATAACTATCTCATACTCCTCACCAATCTTCACTTCAGTCAGGCCCACTGGCTGAGGATCCATACAGAGGAAAGTAGGCTCTCCCTTAGTTATCTCCAGCTCAGTCAGAGGGATGAATTCAAAGTAACCAATTTGAGGGAGCACAGCATAAGTGGCCAATTCAGGGGGCAGTTTTGGGTTCACATTCGTTGCTATCCATCCTTCAGAAGATCCGTAGTCTGCAGTCAACAAAGGCAGCTCCCCTGCATAGTGCCTCAACTTTTTCAAATAAGGCTCCATTGACCCAGTCATGATCCCATAAATATACTTAACATTAGGGAAAAGCTCTGGTATCAACCCATACCAGTTTCTCAATTCCGTACATTTCTTGTATATCAGGTTGGCTAATTCAGGGTTTGGTTTGAGCAGTTTAGACATGGCCATTCGAATGGATGGAACGGTGACCCTGCTAGTAAGGACCCCTTCCCTGATATCAGTATAGAGCTCTTCCCACACTAGTTCAAAGGTTCTAAAAGCATGGACTATGCTGTGTGCGAATGTAGAAGACACCAACTGAACTTCCTCTCGGAAAATGAGCCCGCATAATAGATGGCAGTATAATGATTGGTGAAAATCAGGACCAAATATTACTTCATCTGGGCTGCAACATTGGGACTGAAATGCCTTCATTGCATGCTTGTACCGTGCATTGCGGAACACATTGGTTGTAGCAGTTCCGGCCGCCAGACCCCCTTTTGTTTTGAACTGCTTGCTGCTGTATATAAAGCTCAAGGCCTTCCCATTTTTTATGGGAAACTCTCTGCAGAATGGAATTGTGTCAGTTCCAAGTCCAACTTGCAGAAAAGATACAATGGAAAGGGCTCTGATGATGCGCATTAATTTGACAATAAATGTTTTAATTTATTATATATAAATATCAGTTAATAAATATTTCACAACCTAATAAATATTTTATAACTCACTTTTTTACGAAAAAAATATGAATAGTAGAATCATAGCCAACGAAGAAAAGAAAAGTTACATGTGATTTAAACAAGAATAATGAAGTTGAGTACCTGTTCCTAAAGGCAAAAGAGGTCTGATATATCTGCATTGTGGTTTCAAACAATTCATCATTCCATGGTACATATTTTGGCTTCCCCTGAGTAGTGCCAGAACTGCAAAAATATCACTTTGAGACTCAAACTTATCAAGTGCAAATTCAACTACTTAGATGAAACGAGAGAGAAAAAAAAGGTAAGAAATCTGACCTTAAAGACATGGTTGTGATGGGTTTTCCAGTGAGAATAGAAGAAGCATCGCCATCAATAATTTTGTAGATATAAGGCTCCAATTCTTTGTGGGTGACCAGTGGGACACAGGCCTTGAAACTCTCTGGGTCAGTTCTTCCATTGAGACCCAAATTCCGCAAGTACTGGGCTGATGCGTTATCTTCCAAAATCTTTTTGAGCGTTTCCCTCTGAACCCTCTCAGCATCCCTTGTCAGTGCCTCAAATTCCTCTATCACTTTATCCATATTAAATTCTTCCACTTTCTCTAACATCCTCACAGTCCTTCAACTGCAGCTATTCCGAAAAAAGAAAAAGGAGCACTCTATTATATAGAGAACAGGACAAAACAAACAATCGGTGAATTCTTATTTTTTGTAAACTCCATAAATGCTCGTCCAAATTATAAAAGCGAAGTGGGGGAATAGTCAATTTAGATAGACAAATAATGCACCAAAAGTGAAACAATACTAAACACGCAGTACATTGTAGAAGAAAAAGATTAACAAAGCCAAACAGCGCCAGTCTATGTTTTTTTTTCCTGGTGCTTGAACCTTCCCTCTTTCTTTTTTCTTGCCAGCGGAGCCAAACGAATATTATTCGAAAAAAAGAAATGCAGAGTTCCATTTTAATCTGCGCCAGAAACAGGACGAATGCACATTCTATGTTTACTTTGAAGTTTGAAGACCGAAACAAAAAGGGAAATTTGCAGCCCCACTGGAAAACCACACAGAAAGTGAAAGAAAATAACCAAATGAAGCCAAAATAAATAGCAGAAGAGAAGAGAAATTACAACGAAAATTTTAAGCCTTAATCTTTCGCTTTTCCTTCACCTCGACAATATTCAAGAAAGTCAACTCAACTTTTCGAGAGAACAGATTGTCGCAGACTCCAAAATGAAAATTCTACAAAAATCATATACCCAAAAAGAAATTCTTCAAAAATCAAGTCAAATTCATGTCAAGGACAAAACCCATCAAACAAACAGAGAAACTTCAAGAAATAGGGGGAAAAAAACACAGAGAATTCAATACAAAGGTAAATTTGAGTGACTGACGAACTGTAAAAAACATAAAAAAAAAAAGTAAAAAAGTCAAAGGGAACAAAAAGTAGTCCACGAGGGTGAAAAAGTAAAAAAGCAGAAAGTAGTGTCCATAAAGATGAGTTTTTTATTTTACCAAAAAGAAAAGATGAGTTTTTGAAGTCTTTGCAGATAAACTAACTAAATTGGTTTAGAGATAGAAAGATAGTACGAGATGACAACTGGAAACCAGAATTGGAGCCAAAAACTCATCAATTGTTTGGGAAGAGATTTAAGTGAAAGAAAGAGAAAAAGTCAACGAAAGCATGCCCTGAAAAGTAGCCATAGAAAATGGGAAAACAAAATCATCCGAATTCATCTGGGTTTTCTTGGACTTCAACAACCATGACTCGTTGAACAATCCCAGAAAGAACCCATTTGAAGAAGAAAAAGAAACTTTTATGAAATCGAAAATGAATAATACCTGGGACAATCTTCCTCTGTTTTAGGAGTGAGAGACAGAGAAAGGGTCACTGTGTCAGAAACTTTAGAGGAAGGGAATGAATGATATGAAAGCCCCAAGGCCAAAGGCAAAACAGAAAGAAGGGAGGAAAAAGAGGAGAGAAAGCGGCAGATAGTGAGGTAATCGATCTGAACGAGGTGCAGTGAATGATAGACAGACAGAGAGAGAAAAAGAGAGAGGGTACGAAGGCTCGGCCAGTTCAATGGACAGAGACAATAACGTTTTTGTATGGCAGGGATGTTTACAGAAACTGAAGATAAAAATGGTTCTCTGACTTGGCACTTGGCAGTGGCACGGTGAGCTCAACTGACCTATTTATCTCTCTACTTTGCGTCTATCTATTCTATTCTATATTTCTATCGATTGAGGAGGGCAGTTAGTGTGATGTGCTGAAGATTCTCCACCTTGGGGCACGCAATATATAGGCATCAGTTATCAAAACTTTCTCAATTACCAATTGACTATTTTGCCCATGGATTCTGGGTGGAATTCCACCCGTGGAATCCAGTGGGTTGGGGGGAAATTGTAGTGGTCGGAATGCCAGTTTAGCCCTTTGCGTTTGCCAGATTTACCGGGATAGATACATCATCGTCGGCAACATACAAAACGGAGGATGTTATTACGTAGAGATTCTTAAGTAGAATATTATACTATTTCATTAAAAATGTAATAAGTAACATTATATGATCATAAATATTTTTGGATTAAAATAAAAATAATTTTTAATTAAATTTGACAGTTGAAAAATTATTAATGATAGTACATATTAAAATCTATCTATATTTATATAAGTAAAATTGCCTTTTGAAGCAATTAATAATATCATTAAATATAATTATATCATTAAATACATAATAACATTAACATAAATGAAATAATAAAATTTAAAAAGATAATTATATTAGAAAGTAAAATGTTATCAAAGTATATAATTAAAATTTAAAGAATTAAATAGTGAAATAAAAAAAAATAGACAACCTTTCCAATATAAAAAATTAATTTATAATATATATATATAAGTAAAATTACCTTTTAAAGTAATTAATACTATCATTAAATGCATAGTAACATTAAAAAAAGAATGAAATAATGAAATTAAAAAAAAAATTATTTTAGGGGGTAAAGTGTTGTGAAAGTATATAATTAAAATCTATATATATAAGTAAAATTGCCTTTTGAAGCAATTAATAGTATCATTAAATATAATTATATCATTAAATACATGGTAACATTAACATAAATGAAATAATAAAATTTAAAAAGATAATTATATTAGGAAGTAAAATGTTATCAAAGTATATAATTAAAATTTAAAGAATTAAATAGTGAAATAAAAAAAATAGACAACCTTTCCAATATAAAAAATTAATTTATAATATATATATATATATATAAGTAAAATTACCTTTTAAACCAATTAATACTATCATTAAATGCATAGTAACATTAAAAAAAAGAATGAAATAATGAAATTAAAAAAGAAAATTATTTTAGGGGGTAAAGTGTTGTGAAAGTATATAATTAAAATCTATATATATAAGTAAAATTACCTTTTGAAGCAATTAATAGTATCATTAAATATAATTATATCATTAAATACATGGTAACATTAACATAAATGAAATAATAAAATTTAAAAAGATAATTATATTAGGAAGTAAAATGTTATCAAAGTATATAATTAAAATTTAAAGAATTAAATAGTAAAATAAAAAAATAGATAACCTTTCCAATATAAAAAATTAATTTATAATCAATATATAAGTAAAATTACCTTTTAAAGCAGTTAATACTATCATTAAATGCATAGTAACATTAAAAAAAGAATGAAATAATGAAATTAAAAAAGAAAATTATTTTAGGGGGTAAAGTGTTGTCAAAGTATATAATTAAAATCTATATATATAAGTAAAATTTCCTTTTGAAGCAATTAATAGTATCATTAAATATAATTATATCATTAAATACATGGTAACATTATCATAAATGAAATAATAAAATTTAAAAAGATATTTATATTAGGAAGTAAAATGTTATCAAAGTATATAATTAAAATTTAAAGAATTAAATAGTGAAATAAAAAAATAGACATCCTTTCCAATATAAAAAATTAATTTATAATCTATATATAAAAGTAAAATTACCTTTTAAAGCAATTAATACTATCATTAAATGCATAGTAATATTAAAAAAAAGAATAAAATAATGAAATTAAAAAAGAAAATTATTTTAGGGGGTAAAGTGTTGTCAAAGTATATAATTAAAATTTAAAGAATTAAATAGTAAAATTAAAAAAAATCTCTCCAACATAAGAATTTAATTTATAATGTTTCCTTCATTTATTTTTAAGAAATTTTATTAAAAAAATACTTTGTAAATTTAACATCTCTGAGATCATAATTATATATAAAAATATTATTTTGGAAAAAATATATAAATTCTATATATATATATAAGTAAAATTACCTTTTAAAACAATTAATACTATCATTAAATATAATTATATCATTAAATGCATAGTAACATTAAAAAAAGAATGAAATTAAAAAAGAAAATTATTTTAGGGGGTAAAGTGTTGTCAAAGTATATAATTAAAATTTAAAGAATAAAATAGTGAAATTTTTAAAAAAATCTCTCCAACATAAAAAATTAATTTATAATGTTTCCTTCATTTATTTTTAAGAATTTTTATTAAAAATTACTTTATAAATTTAACATCTCTGAAATCATAATTATATATAAAAATATTATTTTGGAAATATATATATAAATATAAATTAATATGTGAAAAACACAAGTAAAATAAAATAAAAAATTTTGACAAAAAATTAATTTAAAACATTTTTTCATATGTTTATAAGAATTTTTATTGAAAATACTTTATAAATTGAACATATTTAAAAAAATAATTTTAAATAAAATATTAAAATATAAATTATAAAATAACCTGTGCAAAGCACGGGTAAGATAACTAGTTTCTTGTAAAATGAGGTCGCTTCATTGGTGAAACACTTCACAAGTCAAAATGTGTCGATGTATTAAATAACTTGATAAAATATATTGGTTTGGTTGAGGGGTTATTCTGGTAGCTTTTCTTTTTCTCATACATACCGATATCTATGATGAGTTATGTGAACATTCAAATTTGTTTGGGCCATTTAAAAAAATTAAAAATAAGTAAAAAATAAAAAAAATGCTTTTAGCCAATCTAAAAAAATAAATCAAATTAATTAATTACAAAAATCCAAAAAATGAGAAAAATGAGAAAATTTAAAAGAAAATAAAAAAAAGAGCAAAAAAAAAATGAATTACCTAAGCCCAAACTTAACCCAAATCCAGAGCCCAAAATTTTTTTTCCCTTATCCATACACTTGACCCAATCCAATTCTTCCTATTTCTTTCCTTTTCTTCCCTAGCCAGCTCCTTTCCATTAGCCCATCAGAACCCAAGCCCAATCCTAAAGCCATCCCCCATGACTCGATCCAGTTTCCCTTAACCCGACCCATCGCCCATGTTCCTCTTCCTTCCTATAAAAAAACCCTAGCCGCCCCACTTCTCCTTTTCCCTTTTTCCTCTTTGTTCCCCCGAAACACTAGCAGAGGAGGCCATCGCCTCTGCCAAACCACATCTGCCAAACCATGCACCCAGACCACCTTGGCTCCACCACCCAGTACAGCCCCTGTTGCGTTGTCACATTCCTTTCCTCTTCCTCATGGCTACGCCGCACCAACCCAAACCTAATCCACCTCTGCCCCTACCTGTACAATCCTCCACACTGTTCCTCATGGCCGCACCAGCCCAGACCTGCTCCACCTCTGCCCCTACTTGTACAATCATCCACACCCCTCCCCATGGCTGCACCAGCCCAGACTTGCTCCATTTATCCCCCACCAACCCATCAGTCGCGCCTTTCCCAATGGATACAAAGCCATGCACCGCACCCCAGCCGCACCCAAACAAGCCCCTTCGCCTAGTACCTTCACATGCTGCCTCTGCCCATGTGACAATGGGTTGTCAAGTCCCATTAAAATAATAAAATTTACCCGTTCACAAACTAATTTGGAGTATAGAGAATGAACTGAATCGTCTCTCAAGGAATCTAAAAACAAAGATTCAATTAGATTGAGATAATTAAAAATGAGGTTTTGATGATTTGTAAAGAAAACACACTGGTTGAATTAAAGAAAATCAATTAACAAATTAACCAATCCAAGGGAATTTACCAATCTTGACTTTAATCCATCATTGATCACAAGAAATCCACTTAATTGCTAACCATGATCTTGTCATTAGATCACATCAAGAAGCCTTAACATGATCCAAGAATCATCTATTAGATAAGCATCTAGGATTTAAGTAACCAATGTTAGATGAATTAAGCACCATCCAAACATAAATAAACTTAAGATCCAGAATTTAACCAAGCTAAACAATCCATCAAAAAGCTTTAATATATTGTTTAGTCTTTGTGATCCTCTTTGAATATATGATAATAAAGCAATTATCACATAAAGATCTAAATCAAATTAAGCAATTCAATCTAGATCAAAATCAAAAGATGAAGAAGAGAAACTTAAATAACAATTAAGTAATATGAACAATCAAAACAAGATCTCCAAAATAAACATCAAGATAGTTAATCCATTAGATTGATTACAAGAGCCAAGCCTTTCATGGATGGGAAGGAAGGACTCAGAAAATGAAGAACAAAAACAAAATTCTAGAGAGAATGGAAAGGAAGGGGAAAAGAGAACTCTCTCAAATACTCAAACTTACTTAAAAAATTTAATACAAGAGAGATTGATCCTATTTATACTAATCCTAAAGGCCAATTTACAGTTGATAAAAGATGTAAACAATTGGAATGTAAGATAAAAATGGAGGTTTGTCAATAATAGTGGCTTAATCCATGGTTGGTGGGTTGGTGCATGGTTGGTAGGTTGATGCATAGTTGGTGGCTTCTCGTTAGCAACTCTTCTCTGACTTCTAGATTAACTTGCCTCGAAATAATGTATTTTGACTTGGAGGTCTTCATAAGAATTGTAACTTTATATCTCAGTTTTTTAATGACACTGGTTTCAGCTCAAAATGAGACCTATAGCCCATGATATGGTCTAATATGTGCACACTGCTCAGATTCCAACAACAGCAAGCTCACTCTGACTTTCAGGCATATTTTGGACCATTAGAAGTCTAATCCAGCTCTTGAGTTCTTCATGAAACTTGTAGATCTTTGTCTTAGCTTTCCATAAACACCAGGATCACCTTAAACGGATCACTGAATCCTAAGTTATGGCCTAATCAAGGAAGAAATGTCAAAATACATCAAAATCCAAGAATTAATCACAATTTCCATTAAAGCCCAATGAGGTCCAACAACATAAAACTCAACTAATATACTAACATTGGACACAATAAACATCCAATAAAATCAAGTACAAAACTAACATAAATGTCTCAAAATGATTGATCACTATGTCCCCAAACCGCGGACCAAAGAAGATCAGGGTCTTCCACACCATCCCAAAGGGATCATATGGACAAAGAAAGATTTTTGGAGATTTTTTTATGTATTTATTTGTTTCATTGGTTTGAGTTTGGTATAAATAGAGAAGTTAGGGCTCTGTTTTAGGGGCTTTTTTGGGGTGGGAGTTTCGAATTTCGACTGTTCTTCAAGAGTGAAAGAGAGAGAACCTGAGGGTGAGAACATGTTTGCTACAACCAGAAACAAACAAGAGGACTCGTGGGTAACCAGACAAGAGGACTCCTGAGGAGCAACCAAACAAGAAAAAAAAAATTGTTGTAACCAGGGCTCATGGGTAACTTCAAGCTCCTCTATTTTCATTTTAAGTTATGTGTATTTCTTTTGTTAAGTGTTCTAATTATTGTCAAATTGTTAAGTTCTATGTATGCTGAATCACTTTAATATTCTTTATATATTGACATGTTGAATGATAGGTTTTCATTTGAGTTAGTAATTTGAATAGGAATATTGTCTGCTCCTTGTTTGACTGTGAAAATGGGAATTTAAGGGAAAGACTTTGGTATATTTGTTGTGGGCTTGGTTTATTTTCGTTTGTAAAGAAATGAATGTATGGTGTACTGAAATGAGAATTTTTTTTTATTTGATTAAGACACTGGAATGGCAAAGATTTGGTTTCTTCTGTTTGTGTGGGTGAAATAAATGATGATTTGTGTGTGCAAATGAGTTGTATAACTTGTGTTTAACCATGATTGTTGTTGCATTGCTCTCAATGTTATTTTCTCTTTGAAAAATTAATTCTAATAGTCATTGTTTCCTAGTTTAAGCCTAGATTTTGTTATCCATGAAAATTTCTAGGGTCATTTACATGTTTTAGTAAGTTCATTTAGGCATGAATGAACTCCGTATTAAAATTAATAAATGGCAAATCCCTTTCTCAATGTGTGATGACTGAAAAATTCTAGGATGTGGCTGGTTATACTTAATGGTTATCTCTAGCCTAATTCCAGTTTTATTCTTGTTTGGTGATTGGTTTCATTGAGTTTATTTGAAACAAAAGTATCTACCTTTGCATGTTCTTGATTTCTGTTAGGCTTCATGTATGGATGGATACTATGATAAGGGTTTGCATCATGGGATTCTATTTCTTTTTTGTGAAACTTTTGCATTTGGTGCTACTGCTTATTCTGCTGTTGAGTTTGTGAACTAGGAGGATCTCCTTTTGTTTTTTATGTTAGGGCATTTGAGGAAGCCGTGGTTTATGATTCAATATTGTCATTTGGCTTGGTTTTTGGTCGATTTCTCTTTTATTTATTTATTTTTAAATTCAAGCAGTGAATGATACATCATATAATGTCATGGTAGATTTGGTAAATTGATTTAATCAGTTGTTAATGATTAGAAGGGAATAATTAACATAGATGTGAGGGTTTGTTGGTTAAGGGTTGTAATCAATGTGCATGGCAGTCTCATAGGGAATCCATTGCTTTTGGTTTTTACTAATGGGCTAAAGAATTTTCTGTTAATGCCTTTGCTATGAAATGTTGAGTTAGACCTGTTCTTGGCAAATATTGAGGTATAGTTTCTTTTGAAAATCAGATAGAGGCAGTTTCACTATGAGTTGTCTATTATACACCCCACAATAGGCTTTTGTATGAAATTTCAACATGAATAAGTATATGCTACCAGCTCTTTTTGATATATTTATTGGCTTGTCACTTGTTGTGGGCTATTTTGCTTGTTGGCAAATAAGCATGTGTATGGAAAAATTGCTTCAATATTTGCTTGAAGTTTTATAGTTATGTCTACTGCTTCTCTCACATTTTATCATATTTTAGGCAATATACATCAATCTCTCAAACCATGACTGTCTTTGCATGAAATTTAAAGATATTATTGGTCTACCAGTTGAGCGTTTGAGGGTTTTCTTTTATACTGCAAGGTTTTGATGTATGTTCATGAGTGTACCTCTACCTATATTCATTGTCATCATGAAGAGGATACTCTTGTTTTTATGTTTTTTAATCTAATGTTGTTTTGTGGTTTTGGTGTGCTACCGTTAATCCAGTTCTAATTTTCATTAATTTTTGTATATATATATAAAAGGATGTTTTGAGTAGTAAATGGGTGTAGTGCTTGCCTGTAAGTTTATTTGATGTCATAGGCAGTATGATAATTAACAACATGTGGCTGCAATTTTATTAGTTTTTAAGGTGTAATGAATTTTTGATGATGTTTGCCTGTAATCATGCCACATGGGTGAGTTTAAGATGAGCATGTTTCTGTTGGAGGGCTATTTTAAATAAAACATTCTAATTTCTATTTGTTGTGGTTATGCTAAAACTATAAAATGGATTTTGAACCATGATCCCCATGAACTATGTGTGAAGCTTTCATGATTGTAGACTGTGTTTGGTTTTCTTGCTGTTTGGGCTGCTTGCGGGTCCAATTTTGAAGTTTAAATTTAATTTGGTTAAGAACTACTTTAAATTGGGATGGTCTGGTTGTGATAGGCTGAGTTTCTTAAAAAATGGCAGGTTGGTGTTAGGCTTGTAGCCAATCTGTAAAGTCTATTTTGGCTTCTTGGTAATGAGCATCAATTTGTGCTTGTTCATGTTTTAATAAACAGAAAAGAGTTTATTGTTTTGCTAATAGTCTAGGTTTAGGGTTTTTCTTTTAGTTTCACTTTCTTTTGTGTTTCCTGGATTGGAGGCCTCAGATTTCCCTTTATTCATTTTCCCGGTTTGGTTATTTCAATGATCTAATTATGTGTATGATGGATGAAGATTTAGAGTTGTGGTTCCCTTTGGTGGCATGTTGATATACTGAATTAATGATTAATTGATCATGGCTAATTTGTTTGGTTACCCGTGTGAGGTTTAGTATGTTAGGTCTGCTATTTTTTTTTTGTCTGCAGTATATGTTTGAAAGGAAATTTCGAAGGGGTATTTTGGCTTGTCAATAGGTATATCTTGTTGTATCATTTGATCTTTTAAAGTTGATTCAAATGGGTATGTCTTCTTGTTGCCTTGACATATGAGTTAGTTCTGATATTGGTTGATCCTCTTAATTCTAGTATGCACCTAGACAAGTTTGATAAAATGCATGGATCAATGTGTTCATTCTAGTGTATTCATATTTTGTTTGAGCAATTTATGATCACATTGGTGCGACTGATTTTCTCTGTTATTGTATTGCCATGCGTTGATTTTGTCCCCTTGTATGTTTGCTATTCGTACTATGTAGGCTTCTGTTGGTCTCTCCCCCTTTGGGGCGTATATTTCATTGCTCCCTATGTGCCATTGTGTATCTAACACCTTCATTAATATTTTTATCCTCTAATGAATCTGCCTGTATTGAGTTAGATACTACTGTAGTGAATAAAAAGGAGTTGAATAAAAGAGAGATGGCGCATAAACTGGTAAAGGCAGAATAAAAAAAATGAATGGAAAAAGTATAGATATGTCGCGTAAGAGAAAGTAAAAAACTGAAAAAGAGTGAGGTTTTCATTAAAGGAATTTGGCAGCTTTTAAGCATTGTCTTACCACTTTTGGATTTTACCATTTTACTATGTCGTGGGTGCTCACCATGGAACTCGTGCATCATTGTTCATTCGGTTGGTGGATTGGTCATTCATTTGTTGGATTTTCGTTTCATTGTCATCTAGTTCTATTGAAAAAAAGAAAAGAAAGGGAAAGGTATAAAAATAATAAATAATGAGGAACTGGCATAAATAAAATAAATCAAGTTTAATTATGGGATAAGATCTTAATGAAGAGATAATTAAAGTTAACAGCAATGGCGGTGAATTTTTATTTTTTATCCTGTGGTGGAAAATTTTTATAGTTTTGTTGAGAGCGCTGGTGGGGCTATAATTAATCTCCAATAAAAGTCATATTCCATTATTAAATTTGTTGCATTTTGATTTGTCATTTTCGGTGCATATCAAGAATTTGGACATGTCTTGTGCTTTAGCCTATATCTTTAACTTCTGTGTTTGTCGTCCTTGATTAGTCACTCATGATTTATACATCTTAATCTGTGTATGTTCTGTTATATTATCGTGTTTTTATTTAAGGGTTTTATGTTTATTCTTATTTTATTTTTATTTTCGTTTTCATTTTTATTTGGATCACATGCTTGTCTCTAGCGCTCGCATTCTTATTTCCATTTTATTAAATGAGGCAAAGAATTTGTGTTATTGATTTCATATAAACAAAATTTTAGATGAGTTCAATGACTCATTTTAACCGACTAATTTTAACAAGTGCGTTAGCTACCTTTATAGGTCAAATACCCACTAGACAATTTTCTTATGATGGATCAGTAGGTTTAGTACCGCCTTCCATCCCCATTTAGGACTCGTTAATACGTGTTCTTTCAAGGATGGTCCAATGCCATCAACATCCGTGTTAGTTGTGGGGTCAAGTACTCACTAAGAAATTTTCTTTGAGGTGAATCAGTGAGCTTAGTATCACCTTTCACCTCATTTAGGACACGTTAATATAAGTTATTTTTCTTAAGTGGTCCAATGCCACAAATCATGTTACTTGTCTTCAGGGGTCAAGTACCCACTAGGTAGTCTTCTTAGGGTGGATTAGTGGGTTTAATACTGTCTTCCATCCTATTTATGACGTATTAATAAAATTCCTTTTTCTAATCAAATCATTTCCATTTTAAATCAAATAAACTCTCTTTCTTTTAATAAACTAATTCAAAGAGATATTTTTTTCACCATTAAAATTAACCAACACATAACCATTTTTTAGATAACTACGTGGCTTTGAATTCTCCATTGCACCAGGGGATACGTAGGCATGCAAGTCAAGCCAAACTTTTAATTTTTGCAATTTAGTTTCTTGTTATCTATAAATAATTGTTCGCACTTGTTTAATTTTTTTATTTGTTAAAAGGGGTAAAATATATATCACTTAGGTTATAAAAATTGCACAATTAGCTTAAGGTAACTGTCTTAGGACGGATGTATTAGAGGTGTTGTGGGATTAAGTTTCCACCATTCCCTGTGCATAATCGATTCCCAAATCTGGCCTGGTTTTCGCAGACCTTTTTGTTTTTTTTTTAATTTTAAATCCATTTTAAAAGAGTTTTTCCAGTCATTTTACCTACCCAATAAACAATTGGTAGCGACTCCATTATTTTTTTTAATTATTTTTCTCTCGCCGCTCCCCGTTGCGATTTTTCCCGGTCGTGACAAGTTATCAATCATTCATTAGTTGTTGTTTATATTTAATAGACTTTTAAATATTTATTGTGAAATTAACAATCAATAAATAATTAACGATTCATATTAAGTATCATACCCATCAAAGTACTATAACAACTTAAGTTGACATGTAAGCCTAATACAAATGTTATTTAAATTATTTTAAAACAAACATTCATCTATTTTTAATAACAATTGATTTGAAATCTTCTTATACAAGTTAATTTAAGTTTTTCAATACAAGTAATCAAATAAATTATTTGACATTGCATTTTTAATTATATAGAAAATAAATAACAAGCACAGGACATCAGGTTGGCTCACACCCTGCATAAAGCTAGATTAGGCTAACAATTTGCTAACCAAAAACAAAATTGCCCCGACGCAATGTAGCCCGAATTTGACTTGGCTTGCAATGGACTTGCCAGAATTGACACTCCTAGAGTAGGGTTGTCAAAACTGGTAAGCTGAACTCATTGGGTCAACCCGTTAAACCCTATAAATTATGCAAGTTGTGCCTTTATTTTAGTGACTTGTTTAAATGCGAAAATTTTTTGCTTGAGACATTCAGCCTGTTTAACACGCAGGGTTAGCCTATTAACTCATCTATCAGCCATTTTTTTGTAATCTAAATAAAATTTGCTTATTGATTGGATTTCTTTATGTTTGTTTCCTTACTAATTGTAATACATGAGAGTGTATATATTTTTCAAAATATTAGTAAATGATTTTGATTTTTACATTTTTTTCATCACATTATGTAGGATAACTTGTTTAGACCCGAAAGTTTATGTGAGGTGAGTCGAGTTAAAATTTTACAATTCATTTAAATGCGAGTCATTTTGACCCAACCTGCTTAACACATGGCCAATCGCGGACAGACTTTAACATGTCGAGCCATCTCGTTTGATAGTCATGCCCTAGATAGATTGCTGCTAATTAATGCCATTTATTGTAATATATATATCATTATTGTTTAATGTATTGGTTTTAAAATTATAAATAAATAAAAATATTAATTGAACTTTAAGTTTTTTGGGGAATTATTAATGCTATAAAAATTCTAAATCTTCTTAACATGTTTTCTTAATTACTTAAGAATGAAAAAAATAATATATGCATTTGTTGTTTTTGAGAATTACAAAATTGTTATTTTAGGCCCCATTTGAGGTGGTTTTTGGTTTTATATTTTAAAAATTTTAAAATCCAAATCTAGTTTAAGTTCTAAGTTTTGAGTTTCAATTTTTTTTTTATTTTTCTTTATCTCGCCTTACTATGAATTCACCCAATATAAAAAAATATTGACACATAGAAATAATAAAAAATGACATTAAAAGAATTAAGTCTGGAAAAAAATAAAAATACTTAATATATATATATAGATAGATAAATTTTGACAACAACAATAAATATTATAAAACTATAAAAATAGTAATCATAAGTAGTAGGACCAATCACGATAACAACAATAATAATAAAAATAATTATAATGCCTAACTATTGTAGGAAAAGTAATTTCACAATTTATTGGAAAATGCAAAAGAAGTGAATGAAACACAATTACCAGAACTGATATTATTATCTCGTAAGTCATTTTACATCAATAGAATTAGAAACCAAAACTTATTGGTGAATGAAACTTTGGGGTATGAAATTAAGAGTTGTTAAGGATAAGGTGCTGGAATCTTTGGAGTTGTTAAGGTTAAGGTGCACTATTGAAAACAATTTAGAGTTGGGGCCAAAGGAGAGAAGAAGGGTGAATAGTGAGGGACTTGGAACAGTGGCCATTGGTGAGAGTTATGATTTCTCACTCATTCTCAGGTTAAATTCCTACTAAAGATAACATATATAATTAACACCAAAATATTTCTAGAACGGACTACCAAACATATCTCGCAATTGCAGCCTGCACTTTTATGATGATTCATTACACGCATGGATGCAATACAAATATACATCTCACAACTCACATATGTTTATATATTGTTCCATCATTATAAAGCATACCATGTTTTTAGTTCCAATGCTCTCTGTTTTCCTAGTTGCTCAATATATAATACTGGTTATAAATACATTTTTCACGGGCATGGGAATCCTAGGAAAGCCTAAGAAATGAAACATTTGGACACTAAACATAGTCACAACTTCAATAAAACTAAAAAGAAAAGCCAAAATCATTCATTACAATCAACGAAGTTTCAAGAACATGAAATTGAACGAAAGAGTCAAGTGGAGACAATGTTGTATCGTCGAAGGACCAGGAAATAAAATGAAATGGTTGGGAAAAAATACAACAGAGACAAAAAAATAGAAAAAAAAATAGCCAAATAAGAGAAAAAAGGGAATGAGATAAAATATGTTCACAAAAACAAGAGAGTCAAGGGCATAAGAGCCACTAGCATGAAAGGAATGGTGAAAAGGCAGAGAGGGATGGTGAAGGAGATGGTGAAAGGCATAAGAGAGACGTGAAAGGAATAAGAATTTATCTCACATGTAAAGGGTGTGAGATCACCATGTGATATTACTCAATATATATATATATATATATATATATATATATATATAAGGAAATGAGAATATTAATTGAATTTTGGGTTACCTAAAGGATTATTAATGATATGAAATTTTTTCAATCCTCTTAAAACATCAGCATAATAATCTTTCTAATTATTTAAGAAAAAACATAAAAAGGTAAGTGTATTTAATGCTTTGGAGAGTTATAAAATTTCCATTTTAGTTTTTTTCCTAATGATTATTTAAGTAATTTTTTTAGAGGATTTAGCATTCTTCTAACGACATTTGCTAAATTCTAAGGTTCATCTAAATTTGGTTAGCATTAAGTGTACCTATCTTGAAAAAAAATTTCTAAATCTTCTTATAAACATCATCCTAATAATCACTAATGACATGAAAAATCCTTTTAAAACACCAGTATAATAATTCTCTTAATTACTTACAAAATTTTTTTATGTCCATTAATGCTTTTGAGAGTTCAAAATTGCCTATTTAATCTTTGGCATTTGTCAATGAGTGCCATCAGGGGATTGGTTAAAGAATAAAAAATAGAAAATATTAAATGTAAAAGTAAAGCATTTAATATCGTAAAAATTTAAAAATATTTAATACTTTTTTTAAATAATTAAAAACATTAATTGATGGGTATTAAATAAGCCTTAAACAGTGCCCTAAGGACACTAGTTAGTAAGATCCTTAATCTTTTATTTTTATTTTTTTATGTAATTAAGAGGATTATAATGCAGGAATCATTTAATACTCCTTAATAAATACTTTTAATTACTAAATAAAGAAATTATTAAATGTTTTCAAATTTTTAAGAAATTAAATGATCTATTCTTCATTTAATACATTCTATTTTAGATTCTTTAACCAATGACTTGAGGACACTTGTTAAAAATGCCATTAAATTTTGAGCTACTTAAAGAATCACTAATGACATGAAAAAAATCTAAATCTTATCAAAACATTAATCAAAATATCTTTTTAATTGCTTAAAGAGGAAAAAAGAAACCAAAAAAAAAAAGGTATCTGCATTTAATGTTTTTGAAATTTCCTTTGTAGTCTTTTTCTCCCTTTCTTTAAGTAATTAAGATGAACTGATCTTTTAGAGAATCATCGAATTTAAGTGTTGTTTTAGTACGAGGAACAAAAATTAAGAAACATAAAACCAAGCTTTAATTATGATAATATTTTACTAAACTGTCATTATTCAATTTTTATCAATTAATTACTCCACTTTGTTACATTACACTATCTCTTACCTACTACATTATTCATAAGGACATAGATAGAAAAATAATAATTAATACTTTATTGGGATGTGAGAACGTAACTTATAATAGACCAATTTGAAATAATCAAGTGAAACAAGTAGTGGGGTTGAATTGTGTTTCGTAATCCTTTTAAATCGCTTTTGAAAGTTTTTCTTCAACTATCAGTCTGAACAAAATAGGCTGCAAGTTAACAAGCAATGGACGAATAAATAAGGCTTCTCAGTCCTATTGGACCCAAAGGTTTTTGTAAGAGATTTCTTTTGAACGCAGTTAAGAAGTTTTGAAGAATCAATTTAAAATACCTTTGTTAAAAACACAATGGCAATCCCCAGAAGTTAGTGGAAAGAATAAAACACACAAGAAGGGAAGAGAAGCTTACACCAGAGATTTATCCTGGTTCACTCTCACAAATCGAGAGTTATGTCCAGTCCCTTCAATCAGAAGGATTTAACAACTAATCTGTTTCGAGATTACAAGTATTATTCACCTCTTCAGGTATACAAGTATTCTCAACCTCTTCAAGTTTAAACACACCAGTATTCTTTTATACTCAGCCTCTTCAGGCTTACACCACTGAATTGAATAAAGAGAAGTCAAAGATAGCTTGAGTTTGAAACTCACTAGAAAATGAGAATAGATAATGAATCTCAAGACTTGAACTTTTTACAAGCATATAAATTCTAAGAAGAGATAAAGCTTTTTAATCTTTTTTTGCTGCTTGGGCAAAAAATCTCTTTTTCTTCTAATGCAGCTTCTCCTTTTATGAGAGAGAAAACAATTTGAGCAGTCTTCATAAGCTTCGTCGTCCAACGGAAACATTTATTACCGTTCTGAGTAGCATTAAATGCATCGACTGATATCGTGTTGAGTTTCTTCTGAAATGTGACTTTGATTATCAGAGATTTCCAATCATGTGATAACTGAGTCCTGATTTGTCTGAGACCGCAGAAAGTTCCTTATTTGCTAGTCTTTGTAGTTGTTAGAAGTGTCAGCAAAAAGCATTTCAGTTGACTTCTTCTGTTGTCAAAATCTGTCATAGTTCTTTTCTAGCATTTAATGAAAAACAGATCTTCATTTTCGAATTTTAACTTTGGACGAGAGCTTGAACTTGAACTTTATAATCTGAGCTTTGGTAAAGAAACAATATTGGACGAACCAATAAAAATAGTAACAGTATATGCGTATAACCATTTGGACGAACCAATAGTAATAGTATATGTAAAATGGACGCATACAAAAAGATTAAGCAGAAACAAATTGGACGCATACTATGAACTAGTTTATTTTATGAAACGAGTTGTTCTTTTCAAATAAATAGTATGAATTCCCAATTATTAGCAACAGAGTCAGTATTCGAAGTAAGGAATTCAGTTTATTGAAACACTCTGTCGAAGAACTTACTTGTTCAATCTTAATAAAATAATTCTTTTGTAATAATAAATCTTAAAAAAGGAAAGCTACAACTTTTTGACCTTATTGCTAAACCTTTAAAAACTTTGGTTCCAACAATCTCTCCCTTTTTGATGATGACAAAACTATTAATTTGATTGAACACAGATTCTTTTAAGAAAACATTATTTGCTCTCCCTAAGAAAAACATTTCAAAGAAATGGACGCAGAGTCTGTTGGACGCAATACAAGAAATTTATTTTTACAAAAAAAAAAATTTCAAGTACAAGTAACATTATTTCTGTAACGAAGTTTAGTACTTAAGAGTGAAATGTTAACAGAGAGCAAAATCCTTCACAACAACACAGTGTATTAGCAGAGTAGTCAAAAATTTCAAACATAGTAATTATATTCAGTATTTGAATTTTCTACTAAATGAGCAAAGGAATAGACGAATCAAGAGTAATAAAACAACCAGATAATGTAACAATTCACAATTTTATTGAATCAGTATAATTAACAAATCAACAAATCAAATTCGTAACAAATCAAATTCCCAAATTCTCCCCCTTTGTCATCAGACAAAAGGAAGAAAGACATCAATGTCAAAAAAAATCATTAAAGAGAAAAAAAAATTTTGTAAAAAAAACTTAAGAAGGAGGAGGAAGAGGAGGAGACCCTTGCTGAAAAAGAGATTTGAGGAGGTCTTCAACTCTCTTGTACATTAATTCCATTTGAGTGTGCACAAAAGCCTGAAATTCTGGGGGCACTGGGGGTTGAGGTTCAGCAGGAGGTTGTGGTTCCAAAATAATTAACTCAGTTGTGGTAGCAAGAGGGGTCACTTCCATTGGCTGCTCAACAGATTCAACTTCATCTTCAGATAGAGGAAGGTCAAAATCCCAAGGAAGAGGATCTTTTCGATATCCAAACATTTGATCCCAGGGATCAGGTCTGCCTATGTTGTCAGAAGGAGGTCCGGAGACATAACTTGGACAAGAAAAGATTATGGGTAACAGCGATTTCAGAGGCAGTCCAAGAACATCATCTACCATAAAGATAGGACGAAAACACTGGAAGCTCTGGTCAGGCACCATTATAATATCTTCTTTATCTTCATCGCTTAGACCTGAAGAAGAAGCTTGTTGCTCACAATCCCAGATGTGCTTTTCCCATAAAGTCTTGGCCTCGTTCTCCTCTGCTTCTCCTTTATTTGAAACTTGCCATAAGAATTCTACATCAACTTCAGGTGAACTTAAGATCCCAAAATTAGGTTTGAAGTAGAAGGGTTTGGGAAAGGTGGCTTGGCTTCTGTATTTTTTCAAATCTTTGTTTTTATTCAAATCCACCATTGGCAACCTTGGACAAACCCGATCAGGCTGAATCTTAATGGCAGTTGCAGAAGAGATGATCAGTGAAGGGGGTACAAATCTCAGATCCTTCAACAGAAGACTCCCTTTGATGACACTGACAAAGATGGTGTCATATAGACTCGCAAACCGATCCATTTCTTCCAAGGTGACTGGTTTGAAGGTGAGTTGACCAGGGAAGATATGGACTTTTGTAGAACAACCATCACAGCATCGGGATCGTCTTGCTGTGAGACTTGATTTGTCTGAGACCGCAGAAAGTTCCTTATTTGCTGGTCTTTGTAATTGTTAGAAGTGTCAGCAAAAAGCATTTCAGTTGACTTCTTCTGTAGTCAAAATCTGTCAGAGTTCTTTTCTAGCATTTAATGAAGAACAATTTTTCATTTTTGAATTTTAACTTTGGACGAGAGCTTGAACTTGAACTTTATAATCTGAGCTTTGGTAAAGAAACAATATTGGACGAACCAATAGTAATAGTATATGTAAAATGGACGCATACAAAAAGATTAAGCAGAAACAAATTGGACGCATACTATGAACTAGTTTATTTTATGAAACGAGTTGTTCTTTTCAAATACATAGTATGAATTCCCAATTATTAGCAACAGAGTCACTATTCGAAGTAAGGAATTCAGTTTATTGAAACACTGTCGAAAAACTTAGTTGTTCAATCTTAATAAAATAATTCTTTTGTTATCCTCAAAACTTAAAAAGGGAAAACTTCAACTTTTTGACCTTAGTACTAAACCTTTAAAAACTTTGGTTCCAACACAATTTCCCCCCTCTAAAACGACACTTAAAATGGACTAGAGATAATACTTTTTTTTGCCTAACCTGGTCTTTATGTAAAAACATAAAAGTCTGGCTTGACTTAAAAACTTATTTAAAGGTCTTCCGTACATGAAAGCTTTCAAATAGTCAATAGATTTAGGCTTTATAAATTTCAAATATATCTAATTTTTAACAAAATTATTATATTGCATATAAAATAAAAAAATTATATAAATATTATATATATTAAATAAATATATTGTCCAGTTAAGTCAACTAGGTCTTTTTCAAAAGCTTAAGTATTGGCTTATTTATGCCCCGTTTATGAAGTATTTTTATTTTGTTTAAATGAGTATTAAAATAGCTTATGAAACTCTTATAAGCTGTTTAAGGCTATTTTCATAAGTTAAAAATTAAAACTTATGAAAATAAACTTTTGTGAAAGATAAAAATACCTTAGGTACTAGTTGTTTTTATAATAATTTTTGATAAAATTAACCTTAATGGATTGATCAATTCATAACATATCCCTCAAATGCTTGATATTTATTTCAAATGGTTTCTGAAAAGTGCTTTTTAAAGTATTTATCTAAACGATATTTAGCTTATTTTAGACAGCGTTTATGACAGTAGAGTTTATTAAATAAACTCTACTCTAATAAATACTTATATAAACTATTTATTCAAATAGGATCTTAGTTAAATATTTTTTTAAAAGTTTAAGTCTGACTTGTATAAAAAATATGTTAAGTTTTTAAAAGTAGGTTAGCATGTAAGTCTTTTAATAGGCTGCTTGGCTTATTTTCAACCGTATATGCTATGTGATCTAAAGTTAAAAAAAATTAAAGATTAAAAAAAGTGAAGATAAAGGAGTAAAAACCATCAAATGAGTAACGCTACAACATCTCAAGACTTGTATTCTAATTATTAACGTAGTTAAATAATGTCACAATCTAAATCAATTGCGACATCATCGAGTAAAATTAAAAAGATACAACTTAAACTAAGAAGAAAAAGAAGTATCTAAAAATAGTTATCTTTGATTGTAAATATTTTATAAAAAAACAAATTCTTTCACATTTGATTGACAAGTTTGTCATGTTAACTTAGATTATCACATCATTTTGAAACAGAAATTTTTTTATGGTAGTCTTACACATTTAGCATGACTAGTTGGCAAATTCATTTCGCTTATCCACTTTGTGCTTGCTAATGATATTGTAGTTTGATCAATCAATTTGAGACACTTATGTTAGCTTTGTATTAGACTTTATTAGATGTTTATAGTGCCCAATATTAGTATTTTAGATGAGTTTAATGTTGTTGGGCTTCATTGGGTTTTAATGCAAATATTGAATAATTTTCGGATTTTGATGCATTTTGACCTTTCTTCCTTGGTTAGGCCATAACTTGGGACTCAGTGATCCATTTGAGGTGATCTTAGTGTCTTTGGAAAGCTAAGACAATGCTCTACAAGTTTCATGAAAAACTCAAGAGCTGGATCAGACTTCTAAGGGTCCAAAATATCCCTGCAATGCAGAGTGGGTTTGCTGTCATGAAAATCTGGGCAGTGTGCATATATTGGACTACATAGTGAGCTATAGGCCTCCTCTTGGGCTGAAACTTGGCCATTGGAAAGATAAGACCCATATATCCAACTTCACTGAAGACCATT
The DNA here is from genome assembly GCA_023212625.1 of Styphnolobium japonicum. Taxonomy (NCBI): domain Eukaryota; kingdom Viridiplantae; phylum Streptophyta; class Magnoliopsida; order Fabales; family Fabaceae; genus Styphnolobium; species Styphnolobium japonicum. Next base: position 959,082 of record JALBWW010000007.1, on the reverse strand, counting down.
TAGTCAATAGATGTCGTTTTAGGTATGATTATGAAGGTACAAGTTGGTTTAAATTTGGAAACGCGTTCTGCCAACATAACTTGGGGTAGGTGGAGTGTTTTTAGCATATCTGAAGTTCTAAAAGTCCAAATGGCATGATTCCAATTGCCAAATTTCAAGGAGACAACTGGATACAACTTTCATGAAGACCTCCAAGCCAAAATACACCGTCTAGGTTATGAAAATCAAGCCAGAAGTCGGATAAGAGTTGCTAACTAAAAGCCACCAACCATACATCAACCCACCTACCATGCACTAACCCACCAACCATGCATCAAGCTTCCATATTTGACAATTTCTATATTTTTACAGCTTGTATTCAGATTATGTACATGTACAAATTGGCTTCTAGGATTAGTATAAATAGAGTCAATCTCTTTGTATTATGATCATTCAATTTTAAGTAAGTTTGAAGAAAGTTTGAGTATTTGTGAGAGTTTTCTTTCTCTTCTTCTCCATTCTCTTTACAATTTCATTTTTGTTCTTTTATTTCTGAGTTCTTCTTTCCCATCCATGGAAGGCTAGGCTCTCATAATAAATCCAAGGGATTAGCCATCTTGATGTTTAATTTGGATATCTTGTTTCGCTTGTTCATATTGCTTAATTGTTATTCAAGTTTCTCTTCTTCCTCTTTTGATTTTTATCTAGATTAAATTGCTTAATTTGATTTAGATGTTGATGTGATAATAGCTTTATTATCATGTATTCAAAGAGGATCACAAAGATTAAACAATATATTAAAGCTTTTTGATAGATTGTTTAGCTTGGTTAAATTCTAGATCTTAAGTTAATCTATGTTGGATGGTGCTTACTTTATCTAACCTTGGTTAATCAAATCCTAGATGCTTATCTAATAGAGAATTCTTGGATCATGTTAAGGCTTCTTGATGTGATCTAAGGCCAATAACATGGTTAGCAATTAAGTGAATTCCTTGTGATCAATGATGAGTTAAACTCAAGATCGGTAAATTTCCTTGGATTGGTTGTTTCTTTAGTTTTGTTTACAACTTTAAGTCTCATATTTCTATTAATCTTGTTAATCAACTACAAAACCCCCCTTTTCTAATTATCTTGATCTAATTAAATCTTTGTTTTTGGATCCTTGAGAGACAATTCGGTTCATTCTCTATACTATAAATTAGTTTGTGAACTGGTTATTTTATTATTTGATAGGTCTCGACAACCTCTTGTCATAGTTCAACTTGCATAAGTTTATTCATAAGTTGTTAGTTGAAACAGTAAGAGATTTATGATCTTAAGAAAATGTCAAATATTTGAATCTTAAGAGAGCTAATAAATGTAATTATAACTTTTAGAACTCATGTTCTAAATTTTTACTCAAAATCATGAAAAATTCCATAATTATCTTAAGAGTGAGTATATAACAAATTAAACTATTTAATCGTTAAGTTAAAAAGGAGTTGGCCTAGTGGTTAAAGAGATGTTTTCTTACCTACTTGGGTTTGAACCTTTAACCAGTACTTAGGAGAATTAATTAATTCTTCTAAATGCTCTAAGTCAATATAGGGAGTGCACCTTGAAATTGTCATATAATAGACTTAATCTCAATTAATACAAAAGCTAATATGAATGATTCATTATACCCTCATTGTAAAAAAAATTTAATTTAACACAGTTGATATGTACCCAATCTTAAGGTTGATGAGTGATTCATGGACCCAAGTTATAACTGTTAATTTTGATTCTTTTTTCTGTTTTTGTGTTGTGTGCGAGATTTCCTATATGATTGGAATCCTCTCATTCTTTTTAGGATTTTTCAAAATTCGTGGATCCCTAATAATTTACTTCCTTTTCTTTATAAACATAATTTTAAAATCCAAAATTTTACATGTATGCTATAAATTTTCAAAATAATTAGATGTAATATAAATAATAGGGTAAAATATACATTACCTCATTGTAGTATAAGTCTTTTTTCAACTTACCCTCTTAAAGTATTTTTTGTATCACTAAACCGTCTGTTAGTTTGATTCATGTTAACAAAGTTACTTTATCTATTAAAACAAATGGAGAACCCTTTTTTTTAGTATCGTTTGTGTTCCAATCTCAGTTTTCTTAACTCAAAAGCATAGCATCACTTGTGCATACACATCAATCATCTATGAAATCTCCACCATGCATCAAACATCAATTCACACATCTTACCTTCAACTAAATCACTGCCAACCTCCTGACATACTCATCCACTCAACCAATGCTGCAACCTGACCATCAAGACGTCCTGTTTTACAATAATAAATAGAGTTCTTAAGTAATTACCTTCAAACAAACTTCAACTTTTGTTTGATTTAACTCCTAAAGTAATGTTTTCAATGTAAACCATACTATAGGGGATTTAATGACAAAAAAATAGTTTAAGGGAGTAAATTGAAAAATGCCTATACTACAAATGGTTAATATGTATTTTACCATAAATAATATAGCATACAAAAGTAGTGTAGATACTTTTTTTAACCCTACCTGAACTATAACTTACATCTTCCCAATAATTTGAGTTAAGTTTTTCCTTTGTTGTTTTGTTGCAAAAAAATAGTAGTAAGGATATGTTACTTTTATTTATTTATAAATTAGAGTATCCCCTTATCCGAAAAACGAGAGACTAATCCCATGGGATATAGTCATGCACGTAATGCGGGAACCTCTTCTAACTGTGTTTTCTTCAAACATATCGTCTCAGTGACCGAATCCTAAACAAAATGTTTAAGGTGACTGACAAAAGGTTGTCGAGACCCGTCAAATAATAATAATTACTGGTTTACAAACTAATTTGTAGTATAGAGCATGAACCGAATCGTCTCTCAAGGATCCAATAAAAATAAAGATTTAATCAGATCAAGATAATTAGAAATAGGGGGTTTTGATGATGACTAAAAATATTAACAAAAGTACAAGATTTAAAGTAATTAACCAATCCAAGGAAATTTTACCGATCTTGAGTTTAATCCATCATTGATCACAAGGAATTCACTTAATTGCTAATCATGTTCTTGGCCTTAGATTACATCAAGACGCCTCAACATAATCCAAGAATCTTCTACTAGATAAGCATCTAGGATTTAATTAACCAAGGTTAGATAAAGTAAGCACCATCCAAACATAGATTAACTTAAGATCAAGAATTAAACCAAGCTAAACAATCTATCAAAAAGCTTTAATAAATTGTTTAGTCTATGTGATCCTCTTGGAATACATGATAATAAAGCTATTACCATATCAATATCTAAATCAAATTAAGCAATTCAATATAGATAAAAATCAAAAGAGGAAGAAGAGAAACTTGAATAACAATTAAGCAATATGAACAAGTAAAACAAGATCTCCAAATTAAACATCAAGATGGCTAATCCCTTGGATTGATTATGAGAGCCTAGCCTTCCATGGATGGGAAGGAAGAACTCAGAAATAAAAGAACAAAAACGAAATTCTAAAGAGAATGGAGAAGAAGAGAAAGAAAACTCTCACAAATACTCAAACTTTCTTCAAACTTACTTAAAATTGAATTCTTAATACAAAGAGATTGGCTCTATTTATACTAATCCTAGAAGCCAATTTGTACATGTACATAATCTGAATACAAGCTATAAAAATATGAAAATTGTCAAATATGGAAGCTTGATGCATGGTTGGTGGGTTGGTGCATGGTAGGTGGGTTGGTGTATGGTTGGTGGCTTTTAGTCAACAACTCTTATCCGACTTCTGGCTTCATTTTTATCACCTAAACGGTGCATTTTGGCTTGGAGGTCTCATGAAAGTTGTAGCCAGTTATCTCCTTGAAATTTTACAATTGGAATCATGCCATTTGGACGTTTAAAACTCCAGATATGCCAAAAACACTAAACCTACCTCATGTTAGGTTGGTAGAACGTGTTTCCAAATTCAAACCAACTTGTAGCTTTATTATCATGTCTAAAACGACATCTATTGATTAAATGGTCTTCAGTGAAGTTGGAGATATGGGTCTTATCTTTCCAATGGCCTAGTTTCAGCCCAAGAGGAGGCCTATAACTCACTATGTAGTCCAATATGTGCACACTGCCTAGATTTTCCTGACAGCAAACCCACTCTGCATTGCAGGGATATTTTGGACCCTTAGAAGTCTGATCCAGCTCTTGAGTTCTTCATGAAACTTGTAGAGCATTGTCTTAGCTTTCCAAAGACACCAAGATCACCTCAATTGGATCACCGAGTCCCAAGTTATGGCCTAACCAAGGAAGAAAGGTCAAAATGCATCAAAATCCGAAAATTATTCAATATTTGCATTAAAGTCCAATGAAGCCCAACAACATTAAACTCATCTAAAATACTAATATTGGGCACAATAAATATCTAATAAAGCCTAATACAAAGCTAACATAAGTGTCTCAAATTGATTGATCAGTGACCAAGTCCCTTCTACTAGAACCAACACAAGTTGGTCGTAAGGATATATTATTTTAATACTACATATTATAATGTTAGTGGCACAACTGAGATCTCAAAAGGCCGGGCTGTGGTTCAATCAAAAATTTACCTCCAAATACTTTTTATCTCTAAAAGTCTGCTCAATTAGTCCCAAAGGAATTTTCTTGAGAAGGGATGACAACCAAATAGGATTACTAGTTAAGTTTTTCTTTGTGGTTAGTTGAAAAATGCTTTGCCACAATTTAAACTTATAACCTTTAGATGATAAAGGAGGATGGTTGGTTCAGTGGTGAGTTCATTCATGTTCAAACCCATAACTCTATTGGTGCTATTATTGAATGCAACCAATTAAACTTTCTGAAATACATATCCTGTCCCGATTCGGGGGATTGGAGCAACTTATATACCCCAATTTATTTTTTTTGTACACAACCAAAAAGTAATTCACAACTTTTATCCAAATCTCTATTCACCATATCACTTGAGCTGAGCGTAGGTACGTGACGATTAAGCTTGTATTCATGGTGAAGATTTGTTGGAATTTGGTGTCTTAATTAAAATTTTAATTAACCTATGCTAGGTACAATGAAATAAAACCCGTAGTTCTAATCACCTTTTCTTGTGTGAACCAAACACTCCAATTATTTAATTTGGACTGAGAAGACGTAATAAGTTGCACAAACTTATTATCTAAGCATAGTAGAAGCCGTGTACACATCAAACGTAAATTCCAACACTAAGCAAATACATTTAACCAAACTAGAGAACACATGCTACGTACATACATATTGTTAATGTGAGAGTGTGTTTGGGAACGGCATACAAATAAGAGAATTTGCAAGCACAACGACTTTTTTTTTTTTGCTACATGCAAACAAACGACATTACTATAATAAAATACCACTTCTCATGTCAAGATTGGAGCATTAGACAAAATAAGAATTATTCTTCGCTCGTTTCTAATCACACATATTGTTTTGTTTCGTATAGATAATTGTTCCTTACCATATTTTAATTTTCCTCTCTGATCATCTGATTGTAGATAGGTGTTTAAATGGGAAGTTGGATTTCAAATGTATTTTGATGACTATCAAGTACAAATCACAGAGCCACATACGTTGATGACACTTTCAAGATTGAAATTTAATTTTCCATTATACTCAGCGATAATGATAAAAATAAATAAAAAAATCTTTCTTTTCAAACTAAATTTTCCCTCTCATGAAAATCACATACATTTCGCTAAAGAAACAACTATTGGAATGGGGTCGCTTTTGCAATTAATAATTCATGCAACTTGCCAAGAGTTTCACAATAAAAAAATGGAATAACAATTAAATTAAATCATGGTAATTTGTAGGGTATAGGTTTGTATAAGATACTAGAGAAAGGTAATTGGAAGCAGGCGCCTAAGATGGCGACCTTTTCTATGCCATGGCCATGTGATTTGCACATTACGATACAAATAAAATTGAAGAATAAAATAAAATGACTAAGATCTTAAATATATGATAACAAGCATCAAGTTTATATGAAACTTTTTCTTCTTTGCATATATGAAGAAATAAATTATATAAACCAGTGGTGAAACTAGACTAGGATGAAAACAATTATGGGAGAACGATGTATTAGTGTGGCTTGAGAGAAAATTATTTTATTTTAAATTATATAAATAAAATTAATTAAGTATTAAATTAATTTAATAAAAAATTTATATATAGTTAATTAATAATTTATTTTTATTTAAATATTTAATATATGATTAACAGTGTATAAATTATTAATTAAATTAATTTAATATTTAATTAATTTTATTCACAAATCAAAATAAAATGATTTTTTTCAAACCATATTGATCGATCATTCTCCCAAGAATTATTTGGGGGTCCTCTTAAAATAAAAAAAATGTTACTTGCCCCCCTCACCTCCCACTACACCCCACCCCTCGTATAAACAATAGAGGGAAAACAGAGGCGTGCAGTTACAGTTACATACAAGCCTACAAACCTAGGATAGGTTGTGGCAGTCTTATCCCTTCAATCCTATACATAGATTATGTACTAACATAAAACAAAAAAACATATATATATATATATATATATAGACATATTTAATAAGAAAAGTAATTTATTGTGAGAATAAGAAGAATAAATCTTGATCATTAGATTATCTATGTATAGTCAAAATTAAAACATAAATTCATGTGACTTTTTTAAGTAGTCATGTGACTTTTAAGTAACTTCTAATCTTGACTATATATAAATAATTTAATGATCAATATTTACTCCTCTTATTTCTCATAATAAAATAGTGCTCCCATTAAATATGCATACTATATATATATATTAGAAAAAAGTCACTGAACTGGAATGCTGTAAGACCATGAGGAAATCAATTCGTTATGTATTAATTGCTCGTGGTTAGAGAATATATTTCATCGTTTAAATAATTGAAGTAGGTAAATATTTGAAAAAGACTTAAGTTTAAATTGTGGTTACGATTCTTTAAGAATTAAATTGTCTGTGGGGGGAGAGAGGGGGGGGGTAGTAGTTCACAACTTTGCTTCACTGTAGTCTTTACTATTAATAAGTTTACTCCTTTAATTTTATCTTTTATCGAACAGGCCACAGTTAGCGAAGGATCAGCTTAATTAGTTGTTTAAAGGTGACCAGTTCAAACCCGGCAAAGGGTCAATTCTCTCCTTCGAGATCCGTTTCCTCTTCCTCGTCCCCGACCCCAGAATTGTACCAATCCAAAAACAGGAAATGTTGTTCTTTTTCATTGTATCAGTAATATTAGTTGCTAATTTACTCATTAAATACGTAAATTGGATCAATTTTAGAACATGTTTGCTTTTGTTTAGTTTTTTTTTTTTGAATAACTTTTTTTCAATCAAAATTTATTTTATTTAAAATTTATATTATTTGTTTAAAGTGTGTAAAATTAATTATAAGTTAAGATTATTTTTTCATAACTAAAAATAATTTTTTTAAAAAAGCTGTTATTTTAAGTTTTTAATTATTTGGTTTCAAATTATTTCAAAAATTTTAAGAAAAAAATACTTATTTACCTTCAATCAAATAATTTTTTCAATCATTTCATATATCTTTTAGTAATTTAATACATAAAAGTGATTTTTTTTATACAATCTAAACAAAACTCTTTATCATAAAATCAGTTATGAATTAACTTGTTCAAATATAAATTAATTTTCTCATAATCAATTTTCTTGATAATTGATTATACACATAATTAATTTTTTAACATAATCTTTTTTGCACAAGTAATTCAAACACACATTGAATATTATTAACCTCTTATAATTATATAAGTTGTGAAATCTCAACTTTTAAGAGTAATGTACTCGGTGTATGTAAAAATCTCCCCTCACAAATGAGTTTTTGTGTGTTTAGATATATAAATGCACTGACTTTTTCATTCTCATGATTCACACTTAATAGAAATTATTATTATTATTATTATTATTATTATTATTATTATTATTTTTATTTTGTTTTCTTAGGGCAGGGTGTTGGATCACTTTCGTTTGTTCGGGAATCAATGTAGAAATATTTGATATAAATCCATGGCTGATACGATTGTTGGGCCTTGAGATTTCATCTTTTGGCAATGTTGATAAACTTATAACTAACTAAACGGAGTCTTTGCTTAGCATAATTGAATATGGCTTTTCATAAGTTGGTCTCCGCAAGATGCCAAGGTATGCAACAAAGAAATATAAAGAAAGTTATCTTGAAACTTCAAAGTTCTCAATAGGGCCATGCCAAGTGCACTTTTGAGTTTGTAGCTTACAAAGATAAGAATGTTATGAATATATAATGGAAGACACGAGAGAGGCAAGATCAGAAACAATGGATTGGCGCTTGCCCACGATCCTTGGTTTGTGCCATGTGAACAGCTACTTGCTAGCTGGTTTACAGTTCTGATGTTTAAGGTTAGAAACATGTTCGCGATGTTAATTAATTTCTAATTAGAGAAGTTCATACACAGATTTCAAAATCGTTATTATTAATTATTAAATAAGTCATGTTCTTCGATTTTAAAAAAATGCTAGTTATTTTAGTTGTTATGTATATCTGATGAGATTAACAAGGCCATCTCTTGGCTTTATCTTTAATTTGACAGAGTGCCTCGGTAGGTTTCAATATTTAAAACTAGGATACTTTCCATTTTAAGCTTCATCAACATCAAGGCCCTCATCGGCATGCTACTAAATAAATTGAAAGGAAAGGTTTTGGAAAGACAGAATATCTTCGGAATCAGGTTTATTATTTAGAAATCATCCAGTTTTCTTTTTCATTTGGGCTGTGCTACCAAACCCTTCACTGCTTATAAAATCAGCGTATTTGATTTATTTTTTATTATAATTAGAAAAATATTTCTTTATTTTTATTCAAATTTTTATTTTTATAATATTGTGAAAAAATAATAAAAATATTTATTTTTACAAAATTTTAAAAATATAAAATAAAATAAAAATAAAATGATATTTTTATAATTATAATAAAAATGCATCTACCTAAAAGAAAGAAAAAAACAAACAAACCAACGCGCTCATAAATTTTCTCTTTTGATTTGCTTAATGAAAAAAAAGCACATCTAAAAAAAAATTCATCTAACGAACAAAAGACGCGCTCAACATCATGGCCCTTTTCTCATTTTCTCCAAGCTTCCCCCAGGCCAAAACAACACAAACGAACGAAAAAAAGTTGTAGTTGTTATTGAATGCTGGTTTGTACCTCACACACACTCACTCGCACACGTGTGTGAGTGTTTGCGTGCCTCTCTCTTAGGATTTGATCAGAGATTCTTGCCAGTTATTAACTCTTGGATCTGTTTCTATTTTAATGGTTTTATTTTCCTTTTCTTCCACTTATGAATGATTCATAATCTAGAATCTAGTGTCTAATGACTAATGACATTCATACAGTTTGAGAAATTACTTCTTAGCCAGTTGAACTTCATTTTTTGGTGTATACTCAGGGCGGGTCAATTTTTTTTGAGGCCTAAAACAAAATTATAAAATGAAGAATTTATTACTTATTAAACATAATATAATTTTTTATTTTATAATTAATTTATTATAATATTTTTTTTAATTGATAATACAACAGATTCATTAAAAAAATAGATATTGTTAATTTTAAGTAAAACTTAAAATTACTTTAGAATGAAAAAATTGCTTCATCTATTATGAAGAAAGTATAATTAAGAACTTGATATTACAAATTTAAAAATATTGGTTTTATAGGAAGAGATTAACTGTTGGTGTCTACTAAATACAATAACCATTAATTGACATTAACCGAAAATGAGAAAGATACAATTAAGAATTAATAGGGATTGTAAGAGTGAGAGACAGTAAACTTTTTTAAGAAAAAACTTAATTAAAAATGTGAGAGAATATGTGTATATGTGAACATTTTATTAGTTATATTAGTTTTTACATATTTTAATAAATTATTAATATAATAATTATAAAATTCTGAGGCCTATAAAGTAGGGAGCCTATAGCAACGGCTTTGGTGGCCATACCCTTTGTTGGCTCAATGTATATTAGGGGTATTCTCATGTATTTGAATGTGAGACTTATCCCATTCAAGCGTCATTATTGGCCCTCCTTATAATGACGTATTCTAAGATATTAATTTATGATTTTCTCTTGTTAGAAGTTGTTTCCTACTCCAACCAATTATTGGTGAGTTTTGAAAATTCATTTTAAGAACACATATTTTACATGAGATAAAAAATATTAATTGGAGCATGAAAGCGAAATTCAGTTGTACATGCATCTATGAAAATATATTCAAGTTTCTTGACTTATTGACAATCAACTTTAAAAAGAAAACATTGATGTCATGATTAATATAATAATATTATATGATAATTTTAAGTATATCAAATTTTACGATAATATGTGTATGGCTATATATATTAGATAAGTTAAAAAAAATGAAAAAATGTTCATGGGACATTAAATAAGGAACATTTTAGAAAATTAATGCTGAAAAAAAAATCATTTTGATAGTAGGTGGTTTTGCACTCTTTTGATGCATTCATCTCCACCACTCCTTGTTTTTGTGACGGGGAAACTTGTGTCTTTCATTACTTTTTCTACTGATATGTATTTTTCAACAAAAGAGCAAAAGAGAAGAAGGATAAAAGCAAGAATAAAAAGGAGGAAGAGGAAGATAGCAATTAATTGTCCCATGGATCACTACCTTGGCTTTTAAATGCCTGGTTGAACCATATTATATCAGTTCATAATTAATTTTCACAATAATTGAAAGTAACTTAAGAATAACTTTTGCCATAAATAAAATCGAATTTGAAGTTGGATTTAATAGTTTTTCAAAAGATCCTTATAATCAATGATACAAACTATTTTTTAACAAGTGAAATTCAATATTTAAAAAAAAATCCTTACAATTATACTTTAAAATTATTATTATTATTTATAATATTTAATTTAAAATTAAAATTAACCTTTAAAAATAAAATTCCTTTACAAATAATTTTTTATGATGAAATGCAATGGACATTAATTTATTAGTTTATTGTTAAATTTTAATTTTAATCTTCATTTTTAGTTATTATTCAATCATATATTATTATTTTATTAATTTTTTAGCTCCAAATACTATTCAATAAATTAATTTTTTAATAATTTATCAATATATAATTAAATAATAATATAAAATTATTTAATTACACTACTTACAGATATCAAAATTAACCTCTTATTATCACCATAAAATAATAATAATAACCTCTTATTGTTAAACTTAAAGTGCATAACTATTCCGTACTTTGGTGCAGAAAGTTGGGGCCAATAATAACAAATCATGAAGAAAATTATATTCAAATTGATATGGCGTTGAATACTTTTTCCCTTGGAGTTAAAAAAAGGTACTGATCAATCAGTGATCGACAATTGTTATTGAAATTAAGAAGTAATTATTACAAGGTGGTCCTAATACAACTGTTATTTATTCTGTTACAAAGACATGGCCTGTCTTATTCAAATTTTCCAAAGTAAATCATTAAAGTTATCATTTAAGTGATCAAGTGCGAATAGGATGACAATGATAAAGATAAAGGGAAAATGTTCCTGTCGCGTGACTAGTAAACTGTCATTTCGTGCTAAATGACATTGAGAGTTTTTTTTTTTTTTTAAGAGAAAAATATCAGATATATCTTCGTATCTTTAGAATGTAATATTAATTCTCATTGTATCGTAGAATGATCACGATTATTAAATTTTTACATAGTGATATTTTTTATGATTTGAATATTTGACTTATATTAAAATCATAAATCACTTATCAGAGTAATTATTAATGAGTAAAGATAATTTTCTCTATTATAGCTTCGCACATGGGCTTGCTTTAATAATACTAATTTTTTTTTATATCTTAAATACAAGATGAAGTTTTTCCAATTAGATTGTGGATCTAATTGATTTGTGATTATACATTCAAAAGTATTATATTTTCCTATTTCTGATACATTATATTCGCATATGGCCCTAAAACTTAAAAAAAAATAGTTGAAATACCAAATTATATGTTGATGAAAAGTATTGTTTAACTAAAATTTTATGTTATTTTCAAGAAAAAATATGAACGGATAGAATTTCTTGACCATACAATAACAGCAACAACAATACAAAACAAAAGCGATGAATTCAAAATAATAATAAAAAGTTTAAATTGAAACCAACGTTATCTTCAAGAATAAATATGAACCAAAAGATTTTTTCGAGCATACAATAAGAGCAATAACATCACAAAATAAAAAATTTAGTATTCAAAATTAAAATCAACATTACAATACGCATTGAATATGGATCAAACTTATAATATCAAATATACTTTAATTTTTAATAAGATCGAGATGGGTATCAATTCATAGACACACATATTTTATTTATTTATTTATTTATTTATTTTATTAGTTTTTATCAATTTAATTTCTTGCAATGAATCATTTTGAAACTATTAACAGATATATAGCACGCGTGTTAAGGATTTAAAATCTTCATGCAATAATAGAATTTCATAAATTTATATGATAGTCTATGGACTCCTTCTAGCATAACTATATCAAACTTTGGTGATTGTCACTGTGATGAGAGTAGTCAAGGTTAAAAGATCAAGTCATTAAATTTTTAAAATAGTTGCCTAACTTTTTTAAATGATCATGTGATAGTCATCTGACACATAAGTGGTATTTTAATCTTAATCATTTATGTGAAATCTAACAGACATTATTTATTCTTCTCATCTCTCATAATAAATCACTCTTTTCACTTTGTACGCATATATATGAGAAGAATAAATCATGAACATGAATGTTAAGATTAAAATATAAAGTCATGTGATTTTTTAAAATTGTTATCTGACCTTTAAGTAACTTTTAATATTTATCATTAATGTAAGATTCAATGAATAAGATTGACTCTTCTCACTTCTCATAATAAAATAATACTCTCACTTAATATGTCACACATAATATATATATATATATATATTATTCTTACATATAATCATCAATTATGATAAAAATGTAGAATATATATAAATAAATACAAACATTAAATTAATGCCTTCTCTTAAAATATTTGTATTACATTAAATGAATTAGATAATTAGTTTTAGAAAACACAATCAACAGGGATTGACTCATTTAGTCGACTTTCCGCTTATGACAATCACATGACTTGAGTTCGAATTTAAGAGTATCTTATTAGTAGGCAATCTATAATTTCATTGTAAATCTTTGCTAAAATTGATAAATTGCCATTGGAATAGGGAGAGTCCCTCCTTACCATAAACTTTTTCATACAAAAAAAATGAAAAACACAACAATAACTTCAAACAAAACACATCAACTAACCACGAGATGACTCAAGTTGACAACACAAACTCTATAAGGGCCAAGGAAACAACTTGTGGTGAAGGCTATCCAATTAGACGCCGGAGCGAGAATTAGTTTCACACTTAAAAAAGTTTGAGAACACCTTGTAAAAGACCAAAACACACACACCAACTAAAACCGTAACTTCTAATTTTAATCTTAGGTTCTTAAATCAGTCCTCAACTTCCATGATAAAATACATATCCATTAATAGGCCAAGGATCTTTGAACATAAAATTCAGAATTAATGTTCCGTCAATATTTTCTTTGAATAATTAATCATTAATTATCAATATAAATGCAAAAAAATCCTTTTGTTTGTTAGTGCCTTCATAATCATACCAAACCTTCTGTTCAACTTCCCGCTTCACTTAATCACCTAAATTAAATTTAGCTGGTTAAATAATTTCTTTTTACACATTTTTATGGTAAAATTATTTTATAAAATATATCGCTTAATATTGATGTATAAAAAACATGGACATCATATTATTTTTGGAAAGCTCACCGACTTGTATCCTTTGTTTTGTTTGAGTGAAATGAAGAAGAGAGAATTGGAAAAGAAAGAAATAGAAGAGAAATTGAAAAGTTTTCTTCTTTGGTTAAAAGAGAAATAGAGAAAAAAAAAAAATGGTGCGTCTCACAACTTTTTTTATTTCTCTTCTAAAGTGAGAAAAAATGGGTAGAGATAGAAATTTGACTAATATACCTTTTTTTGTTATTTTATAAATAAATAAATAGGGACAAATATGTATTTATAACAAAATTTAATTTAATTTTTTCTTTCTTTTTTTTTTAATTCTCTTAATTTAAATAATTTTAACATTTATTTATTTTTTACTTTATTTCTTTTCTTTTTATTTCTTTTTACTTTATTTTTTTTCACTTTATTTTTCTCATAATCTAAACAAACTGTAGCATCGTTTTCTACAAAATTGAAAATTTCGAAATGGCCATTTTCAAATGGCTTCATTATGATGTTGTAGTTGCCCCGTGTTGTCATGCGTGGTGAGTGACGCGAGTCATGAAAGACAGAAAGTGATTGCAATGGGAGGGTGTGGAATGTAGCTATCCCATTCGCACTTCATAGACGGTGTAAATTGTGCTGCGAAAAAACCAACACTTCAAACGTAAAACAAAATAAAGGAAATAAAAATAAATTAGGAGATTAAAAAATTAAGAATCAAATCATGATAATAACTCTCAATGTGTATAAAAAATAAAATTAATTAACTATTTTTAATTCCATCATATAACTTTTTCAGGATATAAATATTAAAATTACCTTTTTGACAAGTATGAGAGGAATTGAAAATTTGTAATATAATATAAAAACATTTATTTATAAATATTACATTTTTTATCATTTGTACCTTTTTACTGTTTTCTAAAAAAAACTTTTGAACTATGACTACATGGGAAATGTCTAACGAAGGGAATATATGTGGTTATATAAATCAATTTAGTGTATCAGTTTAATTTTGGTTCCTTTTTAATATAATTTTTTAATTTAATTGTGTATTATCAGTGTTATATTATTATAAGAGTTTGATTATAATAATAATTATAAAAAAATTCAATTTTTTAAATAATGTAATAAAACATAACTAACTAAATAATAATAAAATAAATATATTACATTCATAATATATCAAAATTAAATTCTTTCTGTTTACACTTGCATTTTATATCATTAAGAACAATCTATGATACTGGAAGACAGTTATAAAGGTAAAGATTCTTGAAGATTTTCTGTCAAATGTTAATGTAGATTTTCAAAGAATAGTTGAAAGATTTTATTTTATTCAATTCCAAAAGTATGGAATCTTGATTCCATTTCCATGCACCTTTTATTCACTTCGAGCTTATGAAAAATCTAGTAGGATATTGACTTTTAGTGGTAAAAAAGGGGCTTTGGCTCCTCGTAGTTCCTATAGCCTAATAGCCTAATAACAACAATTAAAAATTTTATTAGCTAACTAAAGAAAACATAGGCAAGTTAAGCCGGAATGAAAATTACTATTATGCCCAACGGAAGAAAAAAAAGGTATTCATGAAAACAAATCCGTACAAAATTTAATTGTACCAGAGAAACTAGTCTCCATTCTCCATTTCCGCATAATCTTCAAAACTTGTATTCTATCTAATTAATAAGACAATGAATACAAGACCCCACGTGCACTAACCAGAAATTCAAATATTTTATGTAAAATTATAAGGATTGAAGCAATGATTGATTTCAACAAGTGAAGTCGATATGAACCTCACCATATAAATGAATGAAAGTGAATTGTTTTTGAATCATGAAAGAGTTGAACATCAAAATAATGGAATGGAAGTAATTCTTCCTTGATTCTTTCCCTTCCTTTTCCATTCTTTCCTATCCGTTTAAAAACTTCAAAATATTACATTACGGAGAAATGTTATTTGTCACAAAATAGATATTTTTTTGATTTTTTAGAATATCTCTACACATTATTATAGAAATTAATCTTTTGAAATATATATTAATATTTATTTAAGGAGTTGACGTCTTCTAACGATCACAAATAAATACTATGAACTCTTTTACAAATCATGTGACACAAATGCAGTGCAGTTATACTCTTTTTTTACCTATCAACAAAAAAAAATGAAATTAAAGAACAACCACGATACATGGTAATTGAGAATTCGTAAGAGATTTTATAGATTTGCATTCGTTCTATTAATCATTTCTCTACATTATAACATTAGAGATGATCGTAAGTTATATATTATCACTTCACTATGAAATGCTACAATATAATAATATTAAAAAAGATATTGCCATTTGCCAATATCATTAATCTTTAATTTCTATGTAAAAAGAGGAAGAGTAATAATATTTCATTCTGTTAGTGTAAAAAAAATTATACTATCATTTAATAATATACTGGCACATCATTTAAAGGATTAAATGTTTTATATAATTCTTGTGATAATCAAGTTCTTTTAATAATTAAATAATACATAATTAAATAATAATATCAATAAATTTTTCACTAACAATCAAAATTAACTCCATTTCAAAAACGTTGATTTTGTTATATGATTCCACGCACGGTCCATGATAACCCATGTGAATATATATAGATTTGCTGCAAATTGAAGGAATGTCAAGAAAACAAAGTTAGCTTACTCCTCCGCAGCCACACTGCCACATCAGTCATCCATACTTTCTATACGGTACCCACATAAAGCCATGTGAAGCTGAACCTAATTGTTCATGTGATCCAAAAATCCATTCTCAATTCTAATATGAAAAACGCTGCTACATAACTTCACAATCAAAACCCTTTATCCCTTATCTCTTTTGTCTTTTCGGTCCAGCCGGGAAAAGCTTATAAACAACAAGAATCACTTTCAATAGTTCTTGTATCTTCACTCACAAGCTACTCACCGGCCAAAATAGCTGCATGTGCCCCCAAAGCTTTAAGCTACAACAAACAAATTTTTTATTAATTAATTGGGACCTAGTGGATTAAGCTTGTGTTTTTATTTTAAGTTTTTAACTGTTAATTATCCGTCATTGTAGTGCATGTTTGTTTTAGATTTTTAATCTTTTGAAATTAATTCTCACAGTATGTAATTGTATGTTTTTGGTTAAGACTTCTAAAATTGGTTCTTCATTAATGTATGAATCAATTCTAAATTTCTAATAGAAGTGGCTGGGATAGATTTTATTGTGACTAAAATTGATTTTTACATGTCACCAGGTATTTTTTCAAATATATTTCTATAATAACATTTAAAATTTTAATTTTAGCAAGTGAGACCTAACAAATTATTTAAAATACCTTTACATTTATACTTTAAAATTAATTATATATTATAATATTTAAACAAATTCACAATTCTAAAATTAATTTCTTTTAACTTAAATTCATTTATAATTTAACCCAAAGATCCCATACATAGGCATGTTGGTGAGGAGAAGACTCATGTTTTTCACTTGAGGTGCTTTTTTTTTTTTGGTTGAATACTTGAGGTGCTTTTTAAATCACAAAATTATGTCTGATGTAATTGTTAGAATATTTTTCTATTATGGGTTATCACTAATTGATATTATTTTATATTTTAATAAAACAAGTTGATGGTCGATCCATATAGAAGATAGTATGAGGTTTTAAGTTAGTGATTAGGCTTTTTTTCACATTGTTAAGCTTGGAGAGGCAACTGTTAGTGTAGGTCTAATACTGTAAGTCCGTGATAGGAAAGCTTGGCTAGGGTTAAGACATCATATTATAAATAGGTTAGGTCCACTCTCCTATCTAATATATCATTGTGAGCTTTACTCATTGAGAGTCACATTAAGACTGAAGAAGAAGATGAAGACTTAGCCCTTTGCAAATTCATCAGTAAGTTTAATGGCTAACAAATGTATGTTTTTTTTCTTGCTTAATTAAAATGTTCTAAATTCATATATAACTTTTAGTTTAATCTTATTGTAACAGCTCTTTGATTATTACTTCTTAGAAGAAGCACTTTGATGTATTATTGATATAAAGTTTAGAGTAATGTAACACCCATTCCTCAAACTCAAATATACGTTTTAGGGTTTTTTATTTTTAAAATTTATAAATAATATTTTTTTTCTAAATAGAAAAACAGACTAATAACTCTCAAACCAAAAGTGGGTTTGTAGATTTTGAAAATAAAGATGTCTAAAACGCAAGTTTAAGTTTTGAGGTGAGTTATAGATAAAAATTTATATAAAATAAATAAATCTAAAATGAAACGCTTTTCGCTCTCTAAACATAACTTAAGTAATTTAAATGGATGTGAATCTAGACAAGGATTACAAGTTTAAATCTCATATTAGTTATCGACAATTCTAAACTAGAATTTCAAGAACAAATCCTCATGGTTTTGCTTGAATATTTTACTAATGATCAAAGATTTCCGAAAGAGGGAAAAATATTATGGAAGAAAGACGACCGTACATGAATTATTGATATAGTGAGAATTGAGAAATATCAAAAGCCTAGCGGCGTGGGTTATATAAATAGGTGAACGTGGCATATTCAAAAATTCCAGCGCTCTCTACGTGTTCTTATTCGGAATATACCTCGATCGGCCTTTTAGGACCCGCCCCCCTCCCTTTTCAATAGGTGCAGGTTATAGCCTTATAGCCTTATAGGTTGAATGTCCACAACACAATTGACAAGCCAAGCCATGCGTGCCACACATCATCGCGTGCATCATCATTTAGAATATGATAAGAAATGTTTATTTATATATGTTTTCTTAGCTTAACTTTAATGCACTCCGCGAATCTAAATTTTTTACACTATTATGCATGTATAAATCAGTAAATCTATTTTATCTTTTAAATTTATATGAATAATATATAATTAAATAATAATATAAATTTTATATTAACGATGAATTAAAATTAAATTTATTTAATATTAACTTCTTCAAAAATGTGTTTCATAAATTGTTAATTAATTGGTTGGTAGCAGTTAAAAAATGAAATGATTTTATTAAAGTAAAAACATACGACTTATTTTTTTTAGAACTTGTAATTTATTTGCATTCAATTTAATTTAAAACTTAAGAACGGTTTAGTTGACTTAATTGATAATTTTTTATGCAATAAATATAAAAATCTATAATTAAATCTTAATTTTATTAAAAAATGAGAAAGTTAAGAAATTCGTCCTACTGATAGCTAGTAGAATTTTAACCTATGCTGTGTAACTAATCACATATATATCAAATGCTTTTATTTCATTGCTAAGCTAATTTATGGGGATTTCATATGAACAACTTAATGCTTTATGCTTTATGCGAGAGAGCTCAATCCAAATTTCGTATACAAAAATACACCCAAATAATAAAGATCTCTTAATGGGAGGAACTTCCAATTTCGACAAGATTAATTATGGAAGTAACAACTCTGATCTGTCCTTCTGGCCCTTCGTCATGTATTAGTGCCAAAATTCCAAATATTCGATGCATATATCGCTTTCATTGAATACCTGGTAAAGCATCACTTTCAATATTAATTAGGCACAGGACTTTGCTAGCTTTCCCTTCCTCTTTCCAATGTCAATATTAAATCAGTTAGAAACTTTGTGATAATGCATTTACAGCGATTGACTCATCTATTCATATGCCCAAAAAGTTAGTACATGTTTTGAGATTGAATAATAATTATTTGGTGTAATTTTTTAGATTTTATTTTAGTTTAGTGTTAATTTTATCTGTTTTAAAATTTTAATTAATCACTTTCTTATATTAAGCAGTTATTACAACTTTTTTTAGTATGATTGTGATTTTAAAGTTATTACTTATTATAAACGAGTAAATACTCATATGCAATTAAGTACATGATAGCATAGTAGTAGTGCAGTTCCGAAGCATTGGTGCCATAATATGATTGCATTTTGAATAATGACTTTCTCCACAAAATAATCATACAATTAAGTATTAATTGTTTTTAATTAGTAAGACACTGGTTAGTAAAAGGTAGATACTTGGTTCTGATAATTATATACTCAACTTAATTTTAATTAGGAACTCTAAAATCTAACTTTCATTTTCCAAAGATACTAGCATTTCTTCAACTGTATTTTGAAAATAATAATAATTTTGTGATGGGAAGTTAAAAGAAAATATTTTTTTCTAAATTTTGTTTTGATTATACAGAAACTCTTACAAACTTAAGATAGGAAAGAAGGAAAATGGAATAAGATAAGAATCAAATCAAACTTATTACATCAAGCACGGTTGGTTTCCTCTAAACTATCAGGTCATTGGCTGTTTAAAAATCTTTTTATTTCATGATTAAAGCATTTCCAAATTGAAATGCAGGCTTCATACACCTTACCGACCACAGAAAAAGCAAACAAGCAAACATCAATATATGAGCAACTTATAAGGTTTACGTTCAAAACTTGAAATTGCTGTACCATGAAGTCAGCATTTTTAGTAGGGTTGGATATAGGTTGCGTTGAGTTGAATTTAAGATAATTTTGGACTTTTAACTCACTTATGGAAGCAGTGAGTTGGGTTGGGTTGGGTTAAATTTAAAGTTTTTTATTTCCGACCAGAACCAACTCAACCAGCCTATATATGGGGAGTTGGGTTGGGTTCAACCCGTGAGTTGAACTTAAACCTTAAAAAAATTAACATGCTAAAATAAAAAATGAAATCTATTCTGAATAACATAACACAAGTTTCCAGATGACATAACATAAAACATAAGTTTTAAAGTACATATAACTTTAGGATTATAATTATGATCAACATAAACAAATAACAAAGACATATGTAACACAATTAACCAATGACACTATAATCAACATCTCATCTCATCTTTGATTTTCTGCAAGTCAATAACATCATAACATTAATCACAATCAACACAATTGTCAAAATAAAGAAAAGTTAACACCAACAATGAAATAATAAATTAAAAAGAATTAGAATCTTTTAACCAATTAAATGGAAAATATTTAAAATGATCAATTATTACGATCCACAACTTCATCTATAGCAATAGACATATCTAACATATAAAGGAACCATGACGCATTAACAAACATTAATGATTAAATTATTAGTAATTAACTAAACAAATTAAGCAAATTCTATATAGTACACTATCTGTTTCAATTTTTTCAATTTCATCTATTTGAGCCTGTAAATTAATGTGTTTATCAAGAGTTCCTAATTAGTTATGAGTACAAATTAATGCCTCAATAGTGGTAGGTTGCAAAGAACTACAAAAATGATCCATAACTCACATTCCAATACTAAATGCAATGTAATTTTAATTTAAAAATTCTCAAGAAGTTAATTATCCAAGAAAAATTATAAACTTATATAAGATTCTAGAAGTCCTAATAAAAATTGATTACACATCCTAAAATATTAAAAATAAAAACTTCAGTGAATTGGGTTAGGTTTTGCAAGTTGGGAGAATCTTAATCCGTTAACTCATACCTTGTGAGTTTGATTATTTTAAACTCAACTAAATCCATAAACTCAAATCAATCCGTCAACTATGAATTAAATTGAGTAAAAAATTGTGAGTTCGTAAGTCCACCTAACTTGCTGTCCACCCTATTCTTGAGTAACAATTTGTCAAAGTAAATCCCAAAAAATCATGCGTGTGCATGAATATATATAATTATATATACGTCTATCGCATGCTTATATGTGTATGAAAATCTAGTATTCCAACATTTACGACAACTTTGTGATGTGATGTTGTTTATTTTACAAGTAGTTAACCTTGAATTTCAAATGCCAACTTAATCTGATTAGTGTCTCTCCTAATACTCATGGTTTAAATTCAATTAAGGAATTAGCACACAATGAACCAGGAAAATAACACTCTTATCACCTACAGTGAGACAACGATTATCTTGAAGTCAAGATCCCAGTCAAATTTTCTACTACGTTCAATCAATTAAATACAAATTACGAAGAGACTGATTAGCGCATGCACCTGCATGATCGTTTTCTTTACTTAGTTATTAGAAAGTAAAATCTAATTTCTTTTAACTCATAGAATGCCAAATAATTAATTAGGCTAACAAAAAAAATTCTTTCAATTGAAGTTGGAAGTTTATTTAATAGTTTATGTATTAAGTAATACTATAAAAGGATGAAAATACACCTCACTTTGCCAGCCATTGAATCTGTGGCAATGTGTCAGATCAATTATCAGTATAACAGGGCGTGTTTTTTTTTAAGCTAATTAAATCATTAAATTTATGCATCATTTATTCATTTTTTAGGTGAGATTTCTTTTACTTACACTTAAATTTCAAACACACTCTTCTTCATTTAAAAAAAATACTGCAGTCTTCTTCTAAGATAACAAATATATGCAAGATATTTTCTAACGTGCAACACCCTCTAGTTTAAAAATTTTCTGTGTTTTAGCATGAAGAATTTTCATACACTTGAGATGAGATGTGGTGTCAAATTCATTTGTGTAATTTCTGGTTTAACCTATAAAAAATAGTTAAATCCCTAAATAAAGATCTCCAAGGCTTGAAAAAATAGTTAAGCCCTCCCCTAATTACCTTACGTACTAAAATTAGTTAATAAGATATCCTAAATTAAAAGGCCTTAATTATACCTCTAGTAATTTAAATAAGAGCATTACTATAGAGCTCGAAGTTAAGACTGAATAGTGCAAATGAAAGTTTCACGGACGGAATTCACCAAAAAGAACCCACCTCTCTATTCTCTGCCCAAACAATTGTCGGATACTTTCCTCCATGCTATTTAGCTTTTTTCTTCAAACAAATACCACTTTAGTTAAAAAGGGAACCAAAAAGCCGACAGGTAATTTGACTCAATTACTACCAAACATCTCTACTTTAGCTATAGATTTTACAGTGATTAATAATTAAGCTACCAATGAAGCCAGATGATGTCTAATCAACTAGGGGTAGTGAATTTACTAATTGACTGATTATGTCTTCAATAAACTATCGTGTAGCACTTTCTTATTTCTTGGATTTAAAATAATCTGAGAATTCACCCCAAGCAAAATAAGGAAGAAAAAAGTTATCTGAATTCTGAATTAATCATTTCGTTTAAGTAGAGGAATCAATGCTGTAATTCGCAAATTATAAGCCACCTTCTATTGCATATTTTGAGGTTTAATTTAAAAAATATGGCAATTATTTATTGGAATTTTCAATAGAGTAAGTGAACTAGCCAAAATTTTGTTGATAATTTTCAGGCTATAAAAAATGGAAACAAAATTTAAGGTTTAGACCGTCTAGTATCATTTGTAAATCTAAAGTAGAGGAATCAATGCTGTAATTCCTTCACAAAAAGTCTTAATAATGTTTTTGGTTGGAATGGAGAGGAATTTATATAGAGCTTCTTGATTTAACTCATGGTAAAAACTTCATAATCTAAAAAAAATGCCTAATAAATCTGATAATCACATGATTATATATCTTTAATTACCTACCCGGTGATCAAAGGACAAGCAGTATTTTTTTGGTACAGTTAGTATTTTTTTTTAGTACAACAAAGGACAAGCAATTAATAAATACATATAACCACTCAAATTAAGATGCAGTTATACATCATAATTAGTTATCTTATCAGTACTTTGCACCGGTTATTTTATATTTTTTATTGAATTTTTTATGTATAATAATTATTTTAAATATGTTTAGCTTACAAAAATGTTTTTTAATAAAAAAAATTTATAAATAGATAAATAAAATATAATTAATTTTTTAAATTAAAGAGAATGCCTTTTTTCATTTTATTTTATCCGTGTAGATTATTTTATATTTATTATTTATTATTTATATTCAAAATAATATTTTTATATATAATTATTATTTTAGATATGTTAAATTAAGAATTATTTTTTAATAAAAAATTAAATATAAATTAAAGAAATGTTGTAAATTAAATTTTTATGTTAGAGAAATTATCTTTTTTAATTTTACTACTCAACCCTTTAAATTTTACTTATATGCTTTAACAACACATACTCCCTAACATTGTAATCTTTTTTAATTTCATTATTTCATGCATTTTCTTTAAAAATTACCTTGTATTTAATCATATTATTGTATTTCATAATAATATTATTTACTTATCAAGACAATTTTACTTATATATATATATATATATATATATATATAGATAGATAGATAGATAGATTTATTATTTTTATTCAAAATAATATTTTCATCTATAATTATTATTTCAGAAATTTTGAATTTATGAAGTATTCTTTTAAGAAAAGTTCTTTAAAATAAAAAGAAATGTTTTAAATTGATTTTTATGTTGGAGGTATTGTCTTTTTTAATTTTTCTATTTAATTATTTAAATTTTAATTGTATGTTTTGATAATATTTATTCTCTAATATTGTCGTCTTTGTTAATTTTATTATTTATTGTCTTCTTTAATTTTATTATTTAATTTTTTCCTTTAAAAACTAACATGTATGTAATGATATTATTAAATTTAATGATATTATTAATTATTTATCAAGTTAATTTTACTTTTATATATATATATATGTAATGAAATTTGTGTAATTATCATTGCCTTACTAGAATTTCTGCTCGAATGTACAATAGAGGCCTATTTGTAGCCCAAAATATAGAACGCAAACCCTTGCTAATTAATTGTATGTCAGAATGTATTGTTCCGTTGTGGACCTTTAGGCCACAACCCACAATTTAGTCTTCTTTTCTTGATAATGGTCCTCACAGGTCCGGTTCAATTAGTGTACTTGTTCTAAATTGGACGACCCTGGCTTCAGCGTTAACCTGGTGTAACTGAGCCCCAATGAAAACAGGTACAACTGAGCTTAACTTCACAAGCCCAAAATTGAATAAGTAATCATATATATTTTTTATTTCCTTATTCACTATTCAATTTCAACATATAGAATAATTATTAGTTTGAAAATATCTTTTAGAAAAACAACGTAGTATGCGTCCACATAAAATAAAAGCATTACCGCAAGAGGAAATTTTTGATGATACATCCACTAGCCAAGAAGATCATTTTATAATGATCTCCAGATATTTATCTGAGATAGATACACTGCTTGATTATAAGGTAAGGTGAAAGGAAACATATTGAGGAAATTTTTTGCATGTGTGTCCTGGTAGTTGGCACTTTCAGCCGGAAGGATTGGTTAAACTCAACACATGTGTGGCTCTTGTGAAGGGGGTGATACTTCTCTAGTGGTTTGATCTAAGATACTTGTAGTTGGGTTTTCCCATCACCTACGAATGTGCTCGTCAATGTCGGTAGAATACGGACTCGTTTGTATTAGTATTTTTTTGGAATAAAAGTATTTTTTTGAAATAATAAAAGTATTTTTTTTAGAAGTTAAAGAGTTTAAGCTTTTAAAACAAGCACTTTATGTACTTTTTTGTTACACATGAAGTACTTTTTCTAAAAGCTTGAACTCTTTAACTTTAAAAAAAAATACTTTTATTACTTCAAAAAAACACTTATACTCTTAAAAAAAATTAATACAAACGGGCCTTATCGGTGTGTAGAGGACGCTAGTCTCAATCGAGGATGAAATTGAGGTTTTAGGAGAATAGTCCTCGATCGAAGCTGAATCTGCAGTGGCCATCAGCTTGGTAGAGAAAGGGTGCAATGGATCGGATTAATGTGCATATAGGCCACACATGTCGTGAGGCTAATAGAGCTCAGACTGTCTAGCAAACTCTTCCCATGGTCGCAGCTTGCAGTTTCAAACTTATCATTCTCCTCCTGTTTGCATTTCACATATTCTTCTGGATGATCTCTCAGGTGTTCCCTCCTGTAGCAATCTGCGCCACAATATTTTAATTTTAATTTGAAGGTAAAAAATTTAACTGTGGAAGTAGTATTTGGATATATATTAGTTTATTTTATACTAAAAAAACTATTCCATTAATTTTTTAATTATAATTTATTTTAAAAGTAAAATAAATTCACGCAAAGATTTTTTTTTTTTGACAAATTTAAATTCCATTCAACAATCTAAAATTTTCATATACTATAAGTACCTTCATTTAAAATTATTTACATTAAATTAGAGTTAAATTTTGTGATCCAAAATGTGTCATATATGTGTCAAACACCGGCCAATGAAAAACTTATTACACATTTACACTATAAAACTGACTTACATCACATATATTAATAAGATTTTATTTTTTTCTCTTTTTAGTATATTTTTATATATTATTATTTACTCATATAATGTTATATTTGTAATACCATCAGTTGGATATTACATTGAAGAAGAATTAATTTTCAAATTAACGTCTCTTTGTAATTTCTTATTATCCAAACAATGAGTTACAAAATTACTTGTTAATATTAGCATAACACAAACAGAATAATGATAAGAATACCATCTTCATAATAAGGTACAAGTAATTTACATTAATTTCATTACTAACTTTTTATACATGATTTGATACATAGTACAAAATTATACACACGGATAAGAAACAAAAACACACTACTACTTATCTAACCATAGTAATTTATCTACAGAGAAGGGTCCTCTTCTGAGTTCTCATCTGGATCCTCATCAGATATGGGCCTTTCGGGTACAGGCCCAAAGAAGCCGAATCCACGAGCTGGAGTCCTATGGGCTCTACACCTAAGAGTTTTGGCAGAAGAAACTATAGATATCTCTTGCGGGGTGTACTAGGCACCAACGCCCCATAACTCCCTAATAAGCATATATAGTTCAACAAAAGCAGTAATGATGAATATTGTAATGGGGTTGCCATTGTGGGTCCGATGGACTGTAAAAGTCACATCTCCTGCATATGCTATGCACTTGGTCTCCAATCGAACGTGCCAAGTCTCTGGTCCTCCATGAAACTGGACTCTAATATATCCCAGAAACTCAAGTTGATAGGTCATCTTCGTATTCATAATCAAATCAAGTAACAAATATAGCAATACACAAAAGATATAAGATTCTCACATCATCAAAAATACCAATATAGAAAACAGTATAAACAATTTATACATTTCAATACTATCCAACAATTATAACATGCCATCCAACAAAATGGCAAACCAACCTCTATGTGCATAATGATAATGTAATAGTATGACAACTGACTATGCAAATGCACATAGTCGACCCCTACTTCATGGAACAATAATCGGAAAGAGTGATTTGGGAGTACATGTTCCGTTTCTCATTAGCCTCAAAGTGCTATAAAATCTCATTTGTGCAACCTGGCTATATGAGAACACTCTACCAAATCGAGAATAGGAATAGTGTCTGGTCGGGATTGTTTGGTATGTTACAGTCATATTACTATAGCACAGTGGTGCTACCAACTGGCCCTTTGTGGAGTTTTCACACCCCGACGTCCCCTAAGTCGTCTCTGACCTTCACTACGCAATTCGCACTTGCACTAAGATGTAAACTCCATCTCATAGGCCCAAAGCCTTGACAACAAGTCTCCTCAGACTTTTCAACATGTTATGCAGAATGCAAATATTTCCAGAACATACAAACAACACCCTCGGGATTCAAGCTACCATTTTAAGAATAACGTCAACTCACTTATCCAAGGTCCATTCTACCGTCGACCCAATAGTAGTATTAAAATCCATGAAAGATGCTTCAAGAATGTGAAAGCAAAGAAGGAATTGGAGAAATGCAATATGCATTCTTTTGTATATTGGAAAGAAAACTGAGAAAGCAGAGTCTCTTATAGTACGAGAAGAAAAAAAAATAAAAGGACCAGCTACTGCTACGGGGCTATGCTATTTATATATATAGCCAGTGACAAACAAACTAACCAAAACTACCAACCAAACATGAAGGCTGTAAACTAATATAATTAGCATAACACAAATAAATGTTATAATCTCTACCACTCCCCCTCAAGCGGGAATGTGGACATTCAACATGCCGAGCTTGGAATGGAGATGTTTGAAGGGACCCGATGCCAAAGGTTTAGTGAACAAGTCTGCAATTTGCTGCTGTGATGTAATGGGCAGTAAATGAAGTTTCCCTTCTTAAACTTTGTCTCTTATCAAGTGACAATCAATCTCTATATGTTCCGTTCTTTCATGAAAAACTGGATTAAAGGCTATGTGTCTAGCTGCCTGGTTATCACAATAAATGACAGCTTGTGCAGTGTCCTTCAAATGCAGATCATCAAGCAAGTAAATCAACCATTGAGCTTCACATGTGGCTTGAGCTAAAGCTCTATATTCTGCTTCTGAGGAGGATCTAGATACAGTGGGTTGTTTCTTGCTTTTCCAAGATACAAGGGAAGAACCAAGGAAAAAACAGAAACCTATAATTGATTTATGAGTGTCCAAGCATGCTCCCCAGTCAGAGTCACTAAATCCCTTCAACATGCAATCATTTTTAGCCGAGAAGAATAATCCTTCAGCTGGTGAGTTCTTAATGTATCTGAGAACTCTTATCGCAGCATGATGATGAATAGAGGTTGGACAATCCAAAAGTTGACTAAGCTGGCTTACTGTAAAGCAAATGTCAGGCCGAGTGTGGGTCAGGTACAATAGTCTACCTATAAGTCGTCTATAGGAAGTAATGTCATCTAGGGGAACCCCTGAACCCTTTTGTAACTTTAAGGTGTTGTCCATTGGTGTGCTACACGGTTTTGCAGCCAATAATCCAGTATCTTTAAGCAAGTCTAAGGCATATTTCCTTTGGTATAAGGTGATGCCTTTCCCTGATCTTGTTATTTCGAAACCAAGAAAGAATTTTAGCTGCCCCAAGTCTTTAATATTGAATTGTTGATCCAAATATTGCTTGACCTGGGTAATTTCTGACAAATCATTTCCAACCACTACAAGGTCATCTACATATACTAATATTGTAGTAAAGCTCATAGCGGATCTTTTGGTGAACAGGCTGTAATCAGCCTTGGATTGAGAATAACCATATGCAATGAAGGCCTCAGTCAATTTGGCATTCCACTGCCTACTAGCTTGTTTCAAACCATAGAGTGACTTCTGCAGTTTGCAAACAAGTGCTGAATTCAGTACACAAAGCCCTTGTGGAGGATCCATGTAGACAATCCTCATGTAAATCACCATGTAAGAAGGCTGTATTTACATCCAACTGTTCTAAATACCAGTTATTCGCAGCAGCAATGGAGAACAGCACTCTAACTGTGGTCAATTTCACTACTGGATTAAAGGTCTCCAAGTAGTTAATGCCTGCGACTTGTGTGTAACCCTTGGCAACTAACCGGGCTTTATATCTCTCGATAGAGCCATCCACTTTTTGCTTTACTTTAAAAACCCATTTGCACTCGATTGTACTCTTTCCAAGGGGCAAGTGAGTGAGAGTCCAGGTCTAGTTTTTCTCCAGAGCTGAAAGTTCAGTTTGAATAGCTCACTGCCAATGGTCATTTTGGATGGCTTCTTTGTAAGTTTGTGGTTCAACTATGATGGATAAGGTAAGGGAAAATTTTCTGTGGGATGGTGAAAAATGATCATAAGAAAGATAATCTGATAGGGGATATTTGGTTTTGTTGAACAAAGGTGGTCTAGAGCTGGTGGCTAAAGAGCAATGGTAATCTGTTAAGTATGAATGACGTCTTTTAGTTCTAGTTGACATTCTATTAGGTGGATTGGATGGTTGAGGTTCTGGAATAGGGTCAGGTGGGTTAGGTGTGACAGATTGGGTACTGGTGGTTGGACCAAAAAAATCATCATAGATGGAAAAAAGTCTTAGATTGGGCAGAATGGGTGTATTGGGTTGGAGAGACGGTGTGGCAGCTTCTTCGTCAAAAGGGAAGACATGTTCATAAAATTGAACATTTCTAGATATGAAAACTTCCCTGGACAGCAGATCATAGAGCATGTAACCCTTAACACCAGCCTTGTACCCCAGAAAAGCACACTTTTTGGCCCTGCTATCTAATTTCTTTCGATTAGCAATAAGAGTGGCAGCAAAGCACAGGCACCCAAAAACTCTCAAATCTGAGAGAGCTGCCAATTTGTTGTGAAGCACCTGGTAAGGAGAAGCACCATCAAGGAACTGTGTAGGGAGCCTGTTGATTAAAAAAATCAAAAAAAATAACCAGTATTTTTGAAATATGTGTTGCATATTTTCAAACTTCTTCACGACACATATAGATTAGCCTTTTATCTCTGTCATATAAATATTATCATTTGTGCTTATTTTTCAAACTTATACGACCACCTTGAATCTACCCCTCCTTATAGGTGTAATTATTACCTTTGAGTTTTGATGCCTTTAAATAATGCACCTGCTCTCTTGAGATCATTGATAAGGTGAGAGTACAAAAAAAAAACAAGTAGAAAAAAATGGAAGTCACTTCGGTTCGTCGGATCAAGAGTGTTTGTGTCTTTTGTGGATCTAATCTGGGAAGATAAAGAGTTTGTAAATATTGCACACCATCTTGGTCGAGTGCTAGGCTGAGAGAAAATCGTTTAGTTTATGGAGGAGGTAGTCTTGGGTTAATGGGTTGTGTAGCAAGCTAACACACATTAGGAGGTAGCAAAGTCCTTGGTGTCATTCAGTCCTTTATCTACCGACAAGCCCATTGGAAAAACATTAGGATGAAGTAGTGGTATTTTGCATGCATCAGCATGAACATTATGATAGCAAATGCGTGCCTTTATTGCCTACGTTGGTTTTGGGACTTTGGAAGAGCTCTTTCAAATTATATCCTGGTCACGGCAAAAGCTTTCACCAAAAACCCATAGGTATATTAAATGTTAATGGTTTTATGACGGTTTGTTTTGTTTTCTTGATCATCTTTGTAGAAAAGGGTTAAATGCTCTGGCGACACGTCAAGTGCGTAGCTGCTGCCAACTCACGAACAATTGCTCGATCAACTAAATGAATTTGTACCTGGCGTGATCGATGTGTTTCCAGGAATTGGGAACAAGCGTGACGACAAAAGCAAAACTTGATTTGAATTTGTCTTTGTGAATTTTGTTTTACGTGCATTTTGTTGTTTTGTAATTTTCTTTATTCGAGGCCGATTCTGATTTTAGTAAGACCTTCTACACTCTACCTATCTTTATTTTGACATTGGGGACAATGTCTTTGGTGGATTGGGGGAGGGATAGTTGACATTACCATGTGCATAGTTTGGTTAAAAACTAACCACATTGTCTTTATTATTCTTAGCTTATTGAATTGTATGATGGCGAGTAAGGAGTAGTTTTTGCTCTTGAGACGCATCTTAACTTGCATTTCATAGTATGTCTTAAATTATTTTGTTCTTGCATATAAACAAAAGACAAAAAAAAAAAAAGACAAAAAAAGGTAAAAACAAAACAAAAAATTTGATCTTTTCAATTAATTTTGATGCAAGCGTAATACTTCATACGAGCTTAATTGATAATAAAAGTATGCAAAACAATTTATAGTTGAATCATTTTCATGATATACATGTGTATGATTGTGGATATTAGGAAGAAGGCATGGTTGAATTGGTGAATGTTTCCATGCCTTTGTGAGTTTTGGGCCTTTTCCAAGTTGATACTTACTTGGTTATTTTCTTTCATAATTGATGTCAATTATGAATTTATTTTCTAGAACTTGCATTGAATCGATTTGATTACATTGAGATACGTATGTTGCATGAAAATGACAGAGGCATTTTCTTGACTTAGGCTTTGGCCAAATAAACCTACCTTGCATTTATCATTGTTAACCCCCTGCAGGCCTACTTGCCTATTCTTTGTTCTTAGCTCATTACAAGCCTTGGTGAAAAACCATGTTTTACCTTTGGGAATGGGAGAGCATTGATTTTCTTATTGGAGGATTCTTTTGCTTGCAATGATTTAAGTGTGGGGGAATTGGTGTCGCGTCTGAATGCTTGGTACAAAAAAACAAAAAGCAAGAAAAAAAAACAAAAAAACAAAAAAACAAAAAACAAAAAAAAAGAAAAAGAAAGAAAAAAAAGAATAGAAAAAAGGGAAAGGAATGTGTGAAGAGAATGAGCATTTTATGGTTTTGGGTAAAAATTTTATTCTTTCTACTTGAGTTACTCTCGATACTCTTTTATTCTCTTTGGTTTTAGCACTGTGTATCAATATTGTTCCACTTCCTTCATCTTATAAGTTCATTCACAATTTTTGAGAAAATATCTTGATTTTTGTAATTTATTTGATCCTAAGTAGTGGAGAATTGATATATGCAAGCCTATGGTAAAATACTTTCATAATTTGTTGAGTTGAGCGTAAGCAGTTAACCTAAACACCTTGTGTGATTTGAGTGTCACTTGTGAGAAGAATTTTACTCAATGTCACGAACATGCCTATTTAGATTAAAAAGCATGATTATGCTATATTTTATTCTCAGGAATTGGTTTGATTCAACTATTCTTTGTTAAGCATACTTGACTTATTAATTATGGTTTATATTTAATACAATGCTTGTATTTAAGAATTAGTTGAATTGATTAAATAAAATATTATGGTCTGATAGGTATCATCTGGTAAGCCCTCACGAGACTATAACTTTGCGTCCACTAGGGACACCTAGGGGTTTAAAGGCTTGTGGCACATGCTAAGTGCCATCGTGTTTTCCTACGGAAGTGGATTAGATTAGGTACAATGGGTTTTTATGTTTTTAGTTTAATAATATAATGTTTCTTGTTTTCTTTGGTTTTGTTCTTATGTTTTGCCAGGAGTGCAAAAGCAAGTGTGAAATTTGATCGATCAATTTGAGACACGCACATGTTAGCTTTTATTAGGCTTTATTAGATGTTTATTGTGCCCAATATTAGTGTTTTAGATGAGTTTAATGTTGTTGGGCTTCATTGGGCTTTAATGCAAATATTGAATAATTTTCGGATTTTGATGCATTTGACCTTTCTTCCTTAGTTGGAGTCATAACTTGGGACTCGGTGATCAATTGAGGTGATCTTGGTGTCTTTGGAAAGCAAGACAATGCTCTACAAGTTTTCATGAAGAACTCAAGAGCTGGATCGGAATGCTAAGGGTCCAAAATATCCCTGCACTGCAATGCAGAGTAGGTTTGCTGTCACCGGAACCATGCGGGCGGTATACATATTGGACTATATAGTGGGTTATAGGCCTCCTCTTGGGCTGAAACTTGGTCACTTGAAAGATAAGACCCATATCTCCAACTTCAATAGAAGACCATTTTGTCAATAGATGTCGTTTAGGCATGCTTCAGAAGCTAGAGTTGGTCTGAATTTGGAAACACGTTCTTCCAACCCTAACTTGAGGTAGGTGAAGTGTTTTTGGCATTTCTGGAGTTCTAAAGTCCAAATGACATGATTCAGAATTGGAGATTTTCAAGGAGACAACTGGCTACAACTTTGATATGAAGACATCCAAGCCAAAATGCACCATCTAGGTGATGAATTTGAAGCAAGTCGGATAAAGGTTGTTGACTAAAAGCCACCAACCATACACCAACCCACCTACCATGCCAACCCACCAACCATGCATCAAGCTTCCCATTTTGACAAATTTCAGATTCTTATAGCTTGTATTCAGATTATGTACATGTACAAATTGGCTTCTAGGATTAGTATAAATAGACCCAACCTCTTTGTATTAGAGGCATTCAATTTGAAGTAAGTTGGGAATTCAATTTTGTAGTAAGTTTGAGTATTTGTTAGTTTTCTTTCTCTTCTTCTCCCTTCTCTTTAGAATTTCATTTTTGTTATTTATTTTCTGAGTTCTTCCTTCCCATCCATGGAAGGCTAGGCTCTCATGTCGATCCAAGGGATTAGCCATCTTGTTGTTTAATTTGGAGATCTTGTTTTGCTTGTTCATATTGCTTAATTGTTATTCAAGTTTCTCTTCTTCCTCTTTGATTTTTATCTAGATTAAATTTGTGTTTGATTTAGATGTTGATGTGTGTAATAGCTTTATTATCATGTATTCAAAGAGGATCCATAAGATTAAACAATATATTAAAGCTTTGATAGATTGTTAGCTTGGTTAAATTCTAGATCTTAAGTTAATCTATGTTGGATGGTGCTTACTTTATCATGTAGTTAATCCGTCCTAGATGCTTATCTAGTAAAGAATTCTTGGATCATGTTAAGGCTTCTTGATGTGATCTAAGGCCAAGAACATGATTAGCAATTAAGTGAATTTCTTGTGATCAATGATGGATTAAACTCAAGATCGGTAAATTTCCTTGGATTGGTTGTTTCTTTAAATTTGTTAATTACTTTCCTTTACTTCAATTAGTGTATTATCATTTCAAATCATCAAAACCCCCCCTTTTAATTATCTTGATATGATTAAATCTTTGTTCTTTTTGGATCCTTGAGAGACGATTCGGTTCATGCTCTATACTACAAATTAGTTTGCGAACCGGTAATTTTTATTATTTGACGAGGTCTCGACAACCTCTTGTCAATGAGCAACAGCAAAATTCCATAGAGTCTTAGGAAGACATGACTGAAACATGAAGGCCCTTGACATAGCCAAGATGTGTTGATGCTTTCTCTCAGCAATTCCATTCTGCTGAGGAGTTTCTACACAAGAAAATTGATGAAAAATACCTCTTGAATCAAAGAATTCCCTTAGTTCCTTTGTTTTAAACTCAACACCATTGTCTGTCCGTATAGCTTTTACCTTTGCATCAAATTGAGTACCAACCATCATAATGAAAGATTTCACTAGATTCCAAGTCTCTGATTTACTCTTCATAGAGAAATTCCAGGTATGTCTAGATTTGTCATCAACAACAATAAGAAGATATATGTGTCCAAAAATAGATGGCCAAGCAATGGGACTCCATATATCCATATGAATCAAGTCAAAGTAATCAATAGATTTAGAAACACTATTCGGGAAGGATAATTTCTTCTGCCTAGAAAAATGACAGATATCACATGGACTATGAGAAATAATTGACTTGACGAAAGGATGAGATTTATGCAAAAGAGACATTTTATTATTTGAGAGATGTCCTAATCGAATATGCCAAATGTTCGAATTGGAGGACTGAACATTATGTATAACAGTTTTTGACAACAAAGACAAATTTGCAGTATCAGGGAACAAAGAAATACTATGTGTGAACAAAACATAAAGGCCTCCCTTAAGCTCAGCTGCATCGATCATCTTCGATGAGCTGGCATCTTGCATTTGACATGTAGATTTGGTAAAAGTGAGTTGATAGTTTAAAGAATTAACTAGTTTTGATACTGAAATCAAATTGAAATTAAAGCGAGGTATATAGAGGACATCATTCAAGAAAAGTTGGTCCGAAAAGAAAACGGTACCAGCAAATTGAGTAAGAATCTTTGTACCATCAAGTAACTTGACCAAGACAGGCTTAATTTTCCAATAGAATTGAAATTCTGACAAGGTGTGACAGATGTGATCTGTTGCACCTATATCAAGAATCCAATTTGAGAATTTGGCACCATTAAAAATAGTACATATAGTACCTGAAATATCATGACTCGAAGAAGAAGGAATGGTTGTTAATTAGCAGACTGATTTGGATTTCTCCATATTCTGCAGCATAGCCAGAATAGCCTTATGTTGCTCAGGGGTAAAGCCCAATTGCATGCCTGAATTATCTTCCTTTTGGGATTTCACAGATACTATGCTTCAAGTGTCATCATCGCTTTCGTCATCCTCTACAGCACAGTTGATGCTTCCCTTCTTGTAATTGGGGGGATACCCATGCTTTTTGTAGCAAGTATCAATAGTGTGGCCAAGTTTATTGCAATATGAGCAGATTTTGTTTCCTCTGCCTCCTCCTGATTTCCCAGAATTACTTCCATACTGATTCTTGAAAGGTGGTTTACCTATTCCCTTTCCCTTCGCAGAAAAATTCACATCTGTCACATTTGAAATAACTCTCGGTTCATCAAGAATGCTATTCAACTGTCTTTCCTGCTGCACCAGCAAAGATAACACCTTATTTATGGGTGGGAGAGGCTCCATCAACATTATTTGGGATCTCACTGCAGCATATTGATCATTCAAACCCTTCAAGAACCTTATGACATAATCATTTTCTCTATAGTTTCTCATGGTAGGGACCAAATTACATGTGCATTTGATTTCGCATGAACATTGAGGAATCAATCTAAAGTTCTCAAGTTCTTGCCACAAAGACATCAAATGAGTATAGAAACCAGTAATCGATTGATCACATTGTTTGAGTGAGTAAACCTCTTCTTGCAACTCTGCAATTCTGAAAACATCTCGCTGGTAGTATCTATTTCGAAGATCATTCCAGACCTCATATGTTGTCTCCATCCACAAGACACTCTGTGCAATTGATGGATCCAATGCATGATTAATCCAAGACAGTATCATGATGTTGCATTGATCAATCAATTTGAGACACTTATGTTAGCTTTGTATTAGGCTTTATTAGATGTTTATTGTGCCCAATATTAGTATTTTAGATGAGTTTAATGTTGTTGGGCCTCATTGGGCTTTAATGCAAATTGTGAATAATTCTTGAATTTTGATATATTTTGACCTTTCCTCATTGGTTAGGCCATAACTTGGGACTCGGTGATCCATTTGAGGTGATATTGGTGTTTTTGGAAAGCTAAGACAAGGCTCTACAACTTTCATGAATAACTCAAGAGTTGGATCGAACTTCTAAGGGTCCAAAATATCCTTGCAATGCAGAGTGGGTTTGCTGTCACGGAAATCTGGACAGTGTGCACATATTGGACTATATAGTAGGTTATAGGCCTCCTCTTGGGCTAAAACTTGGCCATTGGAAAGATAAGATTCATATCTCCAACTTCACTGAAGACCATTTTGTCAATAGATATCGTTTTAGGCATGATTATGAAGCTACAAGTTGGTTTGAATTTGGAAACACGTTTTGCCAACCTAACTTGAGGTAGGTGCAATGTTTTTGGTATTTTTGGAGTTCTAAAAGTCCAAATGACATGATTCCAACGCCAAAATTTCAATGAGATAACTGGCTACAACTTTCATGAAGACCTCCAAGCCAAAATGCACCGTCTAGGTCATGAAAATTAAGCCAAAAATCAAATAAGATTTGCTGACTAAAAGCCACCAACTATACACCAACCCACCTACCATGCACTAACCCACCAACCATGCATCAAGCTTCCATATTTGACAATTTCTATGTTTTTACAGCTTGTATTCAGATTATGTTCATGTATAAATTGGCTTCTAGGATTAGTATAAATAGAGTCAATCTCTTTGTATTATACGTCATTCAATTTGAAGTAAGTTTGAAGAAAGTTTGAGTATTTGTGAGAGTTTTCTTTCTTTTCTTCTCCATTCTCTTTACAATTTCGTTTTTGTTCTTTTATTTCTGAGTTCTTCCTTCCCATCCATGGAAGGCTAGGTTCTTATAATCAATCCAAGGGATTAACCATCTTGATGTTTAATTTGGAGATCTTGTTTCGCTTGTTCATATTGCTTAATTGTTATTTAAGTTTCTCTTCTTCCTCTTTTGATTTTTATCTAGATTAAATTGCTTAATTTGATTTAGATGATGATGTGATAATAGCTTTATTATCATGTATTCAAAGAGGATCACAAAGACTAAACAATATATTAAAGTTTTTTGATGGATTGTTTAGCTTGGTTAAATTCTGGATCTTAAGTTAATCTATGTTGGATGGTGCTTACTTTATCTAACATTCGTTAATCAAATCCTAGATGCTTATCTAGTAGAGAATTCTTGGATCATGTTAAGGCTTATTGATGTGATCTAAGGCCAAGAACATGATTAGCAATTAAGTGAATTCCTTGTGATCAATGATGAGTTAAACTCAAGATCGGTAAATTTCCTTAGATTGGTTGTTTCTTTAGATTTGTTTACAACTTTAAGTCTCGTACTTTTATTAACCTTATTAATTAATAACAAAACCCCCCTTTCTAATTATCTTGATCTAATTAAATCTTTGTTTTTGGATTCTTGAGAGACGATTCGGTTCATTCTCTATACTACAAATTAGTTTGTGAACCGGTTATTTTTATTATTTGATAGGTCTCGACAACCTCTTGTCATGCATCTATCCCAAGCTCCGAATAAGGGGTCATTTGCTGCCAGGTTTTCGAAGAGTTCCATCAACAAATTGCATCTTGTTCTTCGATCTCAATGCCAGTGACATCGCCTTTGACCACGAATGATAATTCCCCCCTGTGAGTAGGGAAGATACAAGAGAGGCACCTGGACTATCATTCGGATGCAAGAAATAGGGATTTGCGTAAGGATTGGAAACATCCATAATTGGATTGGCTATTCCTAAGGTGAAGAATAAGATCAAGAAACAAATGAAGAACAAAGAATTATGAAATCTGAATCGCGCATCAGAGCTTTAATTAATGGAGCTCTGATACTATATTAAAATCCATGAAAGATGCTTCAA
This sequence comes from Styphnolobium japonicum, assembly GCA_023212625.1. NCBI lineage: Eukaryota > Viridiplantae > Streptophyta > Magnoliopsida > Fabales > Fabaceae > Styphnolobium > Styphnolobium japonicum. The sequence continues at coordinate 920,832 of JALBWW010000007.1, read as the reverse complement.
GAACGTGAAAGCAAAGAAGGAATTGGAGAAATGCAATATGCATTCTTTTGTATATTGGAAAGAAAACTGAGAAAGCAGTCTCTTATAGTATGAGAAGAAGAAAAAATAAAAGGACCAGCTACTACTACGAGGTTATGCTATTTATATACATAGCCAGTGACTAACAAACTAATCAAAACTACCAACCAAACATGAAGGCTGTAAACTAATATAATTAGCATAACACAAATAAATGTTATAATCTCTGACAAGTAGTATTGCTTTTTCTTAATCGTATGGTGCTTTTAAAACATTTTCCCATTCACATAACATGATGGTTACGGTTTTCAAATCGTGTAACATCTCTATTACATTTTATAAACCGTGTAACATTTCTGTTATGTTTTTCAACTTGAAAAACCATTTGCAAGTCGTGTAAAAGCTTTTTCTGGAAAATTTCAATTAGGTAAGGTATAAAAAATTATTTTCAATCACAACAAACATTTTCTGTAAATTTTCAATTGCGGAAAGTGATTTTCACAAAAACTAAGTTATTTTGAACTAAATAAAATATTTCTAAGTCTATTTTCACTTTTTTTGTGATAAAAACTAAGTTAAATATTAAAATTTGACTTCAAAACTATTTTTCCAAAATTCTTTCCATTTTGAAAACATTCATTTAAAATTCAAAGTATCACTAAAACATTTTCCCCTTAAATCTTTGAAAATCAAAGTTCTCCAAATAAAATAAGTTTTATTAAAAATAATTTCCTTTTTCAAAACATGGTTCAAAACATGGTGGTCGAGCCACCCTAAATTCCTTGGATCAAAATCCAATAATTTTCCCATTATGTTTCCATAAATCAAATCAAATATATATGAATGTCCTAAGCATGTTTATTCATATACACATGAATCATTCCATCTACATCCCAATTATATCATGCTTTTAATATCACAAGTTGATGTCATATTCCAAAGTTATAGAAATACATAGGCTAAACCATAAAACATAAATCACTAAATATCAACCACAAATAATCTCACAAAATTCAAGGGAACAAGAATCTTATTTTCCTACTATAATATTGGTTGATAAAGAAACTCCCTCTTACCTTAGTTTAAGAATCATCTCAAGTGAAGTTTGTGTAAGTTCTTTATTTTTTCACCAATACAAACCCTTAAAGAAACCAAGTTTAAAATATTTAAGCTCTAAAACATGGAACAAGATGATCATAGATCAATCCGATGATCTAAAACTTCAAAATAGAAAATAAAAAGTGAAGATAAATTTTTTTCACCTTTTATTCTTCAAACTTTGGATGCTTAAAAGTGGTTAAAGGAAATTTCTTCTTAAGAATCTTTTAACACAAAAGTTTCATAGAATGATATTTAGTTACTAGAAACAAGGTTGGATCTTTGGTTACAAGCTTGGAAGACAAATATGAGTACTTTGGTCGTGAGCTTTCTAAAGAGAATATGTAAAGATTTTGTGAGTTTCAAGTGATGGTAAGGTAGCTATTTATATGAGTAAAAGGTAACTAGTAAATATAACTTGGTAAAATATTAAAACACGATATTTACCTCCATCATTAAAGCCTTGGCCGTCCACCACCTTTGGAGCCTTTGGAGAGTTTATGTTCAATTTGAACACTTGCTTTTCACCATAAATGATCAAGTGACTCACTAGGTGACTTACCCAATCATAAATGCTTCCACATAAGATAATTATCTTTAAATATTTATGATCCAATGGACAATTATCCAATGGACAAAGACCAATATCTATGGTCCAATGAACAATATGATGTATCCAAAATTTTTATTTTATTATAAAATCTTTAAAAATAAAAAATTTTCAAATCTATTCTCGAATTTGAAGTTCATAAACTTCCATGTCATCAATAAATAAACAAAGCTATTTTGAGTCACAAATAAAAAAAACTGATTTTTATTTTTCGAAACAATACAAAATCAACATATAAAGTTAAGACCAGATAAACTTTAATTTTATAAATCATAAATCACTAAAATTTAGAAAAATTAATATTTAAATTAGAAATAGAAATTTCAAAACGTAACAATATCATTAAATAAGTTTAACATCTTAAATAATTTTTATTAATATATAATTAATAATAATAGAAAAAAATTAAAAAAAAACGTTTTTAAATAAGTTGGGTTCTATTCCTACTTAGCCAACGAGGACGTGCCACCACAACATGACGCCGTCAAATCTTTTAGGTTTCCATTACGGAGAGCCTCGCTTGGGAGGCAACATAAGAATTGGCAAGAATAGTACCATGCTGGCGTTTCTCTTCCTCATTCCAATTTCAATTCCAAGTACTACTTCTTCTCCTTCCAATTTGTTGTTTGTACCATATGCTATGCTGCACTATTCACCCACTGACTCCTTCCCATTACTGGACTTTTTGGTAATCATGCAATCTCCGTTCCCTAGTAAATTGGCGTGAGCCACCACCAATCTTAAATTAATAATTTTATAATCGTAATAATTTAGTATCCAATTATTCATCTTAATGAAAACAAATGGAGCCGAGAGTGATACAAACGTTTTAATTTTCATAGAAGTAGCTCAATATGCTTGCTTAACAAGTGATTGCATCATCTTTTGAATTAATCATAGATGCAACCCTTTGCATCTCTTTTGAAACGATTAGTTAACTTAAATTACACTTATTATTTTTAAAATTTTGTAATGATATATGTTATATTATATTATATATAAGAGGATTAGAGTAGTATAAGCGCAACTAAACGCCGTGACTGTGTTAATAGTTGTTGTTGGTGAGACCTCACTCTCTTCAGTCTCAGCTCCCAGAGGCGTCGCAGCCACCACTCTGCAACTTCCACACCAACGCAGCGAGCGATCGAGAAATGATCGTTTCTCTGCGCTAATCGCCGGAAAAGCTGAGATCTCTATCTCCGACGAACTAGGCTCTCTCGCCGATAACTCTACTCCATATTTTTTTGTTTTATAATTTCGTCGAAGAAGGTTAGGGTTTCTATGGCTTCGGAGGATGTGAAGACTAGCGATTCCGCTGTAACGAAGATCGTCAATCTGGCGGAGGAGGCGAAGCTGGCCAGAGAAGGCGTCAAGGCTCCCAGCTATGCTCTCATGACCATCTGCAAGTCCCTCGTCGCTGGTGGAGTCGCCGGAGGAGTGTTAGTTCCATTTCTCCATTGCTATTTTTTTTATTTTTTGTTTTTGAAGGAACAAATTGATGTTTTATTATGGGGAAACATATTTGTAATGTGTTTTTGTGTTTGTGTTTGTGTTTGTGTTTTCTTTGTCGATCCAAGTTGTATTTATTTATTTTTAATTTCAACGAAAAAATGATTTATTGGAAGGATTTTGTGGTTTGGGTTTTGATGCTCCATTGGTTTTCTGAAAGGGTTAATTTTTTTCGGCAATTCCGATGCTGGGTGAGGGTAGGCTTGTGCTAGATGAATAATGGAAGTTTGATGTTTCATTGTCTGGGACTCTGGGAACAATGAAGAATCTAGCCTTTATTTATGAGGAGAATAAGACTAGTTTTTTAAATTTCATGGACCGAGTAGCACGGGAAATTATTCATTTGGCTTTTTGGTATTTGATGAGATTGTATAATCATATGATCTGTTAAATAGCTGTTCATTTGGGAAGTTGCTAAGTATACTATTGTTCATCCCATTTTCTTGGATCAGAACCACTCCAATTTTGGGGCTTTGAAAGAAGCTTCAGTTTCTTCTGCTTGTATAATTATGTCTCAAGGACTAAATTATTAGAATTCAATTCACATAACACTGATTTGTACTGAAATCTCTATTTACAGAGATGGGATGAATTAAGTTAATGAATTCCTGTAGGACTTTAAAATTTCTTGAGTTTGTATTAATAATTTGTAAATTTTCATCATTTTTGCTAATGTGATAACTACTGTTTTATTCTGCTTAACAAACTATGAAGTATTCACTTCTTGTGTTGCTCTGAATTTGTTATAGGGTAGTCAACTATTCGTGCTATCAATGTAAGACATGGTAAGGCTTATTTTTATGTATTTGGTTTTGGGGTTCATGCTGGTTAGATCCTGAATCCAAAGTTTTGCCACTCTCCACTTGGCCTCACAATAGGGTTGGCTGATTGCTTGAATGTTAAGCTGATTGTATGAATATTTATAAGGATTTTTCTGCATTTAGTGGGACATGATTCTTTTCTCCTACATTTGCTAAAGGTTAGACTTCATATATGGATCATTTGAATAACCTTTATTCTTTTGACTGTTTTGTTGTGTATAGGATCTTCTGGGTCCTAAATGCATATAAAATGCTACCACTTGATTGTATATCAATATGTCAGTTGTCCTGATAGTCACTTGAAAATTTCCATTCCTTAATATCTTGACGGTGAATTGCCTTACTAACGTTGCATTTCTGTCCAATAAAAGAATCTACTTACTTTGAATTTCATTTTCATTTCAATAAGTTGAGATACAATTAAAACAACCTAATCCATTTTTCCTGGAAACTATTTCTTACTATTAATTCCAAGATTCTTTTTTGTATTATGTTGAGTTTGAACCAAATCAAAACTTTTTGTATCTATGCAGATCACGAACAGCAGTTGCTCCATTGGAACGGTTGAAAATTTTGCTACAGGTTAGTTTATTTAGTTGTTTAGATCTAAATGGGTTTAGCTATCATTTCTTCTTACTTGTGTATGCTGGGACAAAAAGTACATCCTACAAGCTACTTTTTTTTTGTGTGTGCGTGCATGTGTGTTTGGATGTATCATACTTGTGATATGTCTCTGGGCCTTGCCATATACAGGTCCAGAATCCTCATAACATAAAATACAATGGAACAATCCAAGGTCTAAAATATATATGGAGAACTGAAGGTTTTCGTGGACTGTTCAAAGGGAATGGTACTAATTGTGCTCGAATTGTCCCTAATTCTGCAGTGAAGTTCTTCAGTTATGAGCAAGCTTCTAAGTAAGTTTTCATCTAGTTACAAAATGATACACTGATTGCTTTGTTGTTTAGCATTGTTTTTTTGTTGGCTTTTCATTCAGGTGCAATATTATGCCAAAAACCATAGTGATGGCAAATTGGCCTCTGCAATCCCCTTTTAACAGTTTTCTTTTACTGCACAGTTTTATTTAAGCAGGGTCACTGCAGTAGCAAAGAAGTTTTAATTATTTCAATGCATCCCACTTCATATATTTTAAATTCTCCACTCTTTTGTCTGACTGTTCCTTCCTATTTTGACAGAGGTATACTGAATCTGTATCAGCAGCGAACTGGAAATGGTATGTTCGTGTTTATCATTTTTTTCTTTTAGATAATTTGTGTTTGCTTGGATAATTGATAATTTTTTTGGAGGAGGGTGAGGAGTAGTGCAGATCAGATTGCCTGTTGATGAATTGGACTAGGCAGCTATGATTTCTGGAAATTTATTTATTTTTGGCTTATTATTCTCATACTTCTATCCTTATATTATGTGATTCCTTCTTTATCATATTGACTAGTCACATATATTAAAAAATTTCTCTCCTCATTTAATCACACTGTGCTTATCACTAACGATTGGTTAGTGAGGCAGCATGTGATTTGGATTATGAATCCCTTCTGACGATTTAGATATTCCGGGTCTTAATTTTTGCCCTGCTTGAGTTGATTAAGTATGTAGAGTCTAAGGGCCTGTTTGAATACTCAATTCAGTGCTGACAGTGAATTTTTTTTTAACACAAAAATGATTTAGTGGTGTTTCTTTAACACATTCAGCATGAGAGGTGATTGAGCACATTCAGCAGCAACCTTTTCCTTATTTAATTAAATTATTAAATGACAGTAGTTTACTTTAGTATAACCACATTTATTTTATTAAATGCCAATAGTCTCCTTTAATGCCACATTCAGCACTTGAATGAAAATCTTTTCAAACATTACAAATTCATGCTTTACTTTTCATCACTAAAAAATAGTCTCCTTTTATAACTCAGCCACTTCTGGCAACACTGGCTGAACTGAACTGCATCATCTTCCAGAATTGACACAAACTTTGTTAGTAATAAAACCCTCTGGTTGTCTAAGTATCTTCTCTTGTTCTTTCTGCAGAGGATGCTCAGCTGACTCCTCTTTTACGTCTTGGAGCTGGAGCATGTGCTGGAATAATTGCCATGTCTGCAACTTATCCAATGGACATGGTTCGAGGCAGGATAACTGTTCAGGTATTGTTTTTTCCCCTTGCATTTTTCCTTTTACCAAATGCTTGCTTTGCTTGATATTGTTTAGAATGGTAGCTGAAAAAGCATAAAGATAATATTGCCTCCTATAGCTGTAAAATTAGTTGGAGAGCAAATTTATGTAAGTGTATCCATGTTCTTTGTGGTCTTAATGTTTGACAGCAAGTGTACTTTGCCCTGGTTTTGCAGACAGAGAAATCCCCTTACCAGTACAGAGGAATGTTCCATGCCCTGTCTACTGTGCTTAGGGAAGAAGGCCCACGTGCTTTATATAAGGGCTGGCTTCCTTCAGTAATTGGAGTTGTAAGTAATATTTCCAGAATATCTCTTCTCTTTAGGAAGTTGATGATTATGGTCATGATCCCAAAGACAGATATATAACAAATGCGAACATGCTTTTTCTATCACCTTCTTGGGAAGTACTTATTGCATTTGAAAGCAACTTAGAATTGACTTAGTTCTATTGTAATTTTGCATAGATGCTCACTTTTTGGGTGCTGCTGTTAGACTTGATATTCTCTTATTCTTTTTCCAGATTCCTTACGTGGGTCTCAACTTTGCTGTGTATGAGTCTTTAAAAGATTGGTTAATTAAATCCAAACCATTGGGTCTCGTTGAAGACTCTGAGTTGAGTGTGACAACACGCCTGGCATGTGGTGCTGCTGCTGGAACCGTTGGACAAACTGTTGCTTACCCTCTTGATGTCATTCGTCGAAGAATGCAGATGGTGGGTTGGAACCATGCTGCTTCTGTTCTAACTGGTGATGGAAGAGGCAAGATCCCACTTGAATACACTGGCATGCTTGATGCATTTAGGAAAACTGTTCGGCATGAGGGATTTGGTGCATTATACAAGGGTCTGGTGCCCAATTCTGTAAAGGTCAGTCTTCATCTAATACCCATGATCTTTTCTGCCAAAATGTATTGTAGACTTTCTTGTCAGAAAAGGAAGGCTGGCATTTCTGTCCATCTCTTTAGAAAGAGACTACTATTTCTGTGTCACTGAAAAAATTGTGGGACACATTTACATGGATGATTCTCAGAGCTGGACCAGAATTTGCAAGGAAATGAATAGAAATAGCGTATCTTTATTCCTCTTCACTGTTTCTGATATCAGTGTGATAACAGAACATGGGTAAAATCTGTATACAAGAATAGTGAATTTACAAAAGATCCCCACAGGACTTTCGAGAGGTCCTGATTCTCTCCTTTTCTTTTCTCTTCTCATAACCCAATCCCCTTTTAGTTGGTTCAGCCAACTATTTATAAGACTCTAATCTAGTTTGACTAAGTCAACTATTACAGGGCTTTGATTCTCTGTTCCTCTCCTATTCCTCCTAACATACACCCTTTTTATTAGAGGGTGGCTAACAGATTCCTCTGTGGGATTCCCCCAGTCATACTCTGCTGATGTTATCTCTGATTAGAACTGTAAACATAGCAAGCCTACTTGATTAGCCAAAGTCAACTTGTCAAGCAGTTATGGTAACACTCATTGTCTGTGGTTTGAGCCAAATATTGATATGTGGGTTTTGAATTATTTACTGCTCAAAGCTCAGTTCAAGATCAGCTTATAAATGCTAAGATAAACTACAGACACATACACGCACACGCACACGCACACTAACACACACCTGCTATTCAAGACTTAGATGAGTCATAACCTTGTCTAGTGCTGTCTCATTTGAACTCATAAGATTGTTGTCAAATCTTTAATAGTATGCATTGGTCACAAAATTTTGGGTTGCTGTTAGAATTTCGTTAGTTGTGGTCCAGATCCACACAAAGCAGTGCACTCTGCATAGCAGCCTCTTTGTAATGTAATCAACTCCGGCTCTGACTTATGGGGTGACTCTAGATGTTCTTTTGATAATTCCATTTGTTTAATGACAACACTGAATGGTCTTTCCAAGCTTGGTGTTTAGAAGTTTTCTTAGTTCCCTTTTACTGTAGTCATTGTAATGTGAAAATAAACTTGTGGTTTTCTGTTGAAAATATACTCACCTGAAATTATTGTTTAATGGTCTTATTCTTCCTTTAATTAACATTCTATTATAACATTCTTCAACTCACTTTATGTTTTGCAGGTGGTCCCATCCATAGCAATTGCCTTTGTAACATATGAGATGGTGAAGGACATTTTAGGAGTTGAGATCAGAATATCGGACTAAAGTTTGATAACCACATGATATCTGTTTACATGGTGTGGTTTTTTTGTAGGCAAGGGGATGCAGAGATGGTAAATTAGGGCTATTTTCTTGTTTTTCATCTCTCCGAGGATGAATTTAGAAACTCTAGAGCTAGTGTCTATAAATTTATTCCCTTGTTCCCTATTTGTTTTCCTTGTGAACATGCTGTAGCTTTCAGCTTCTTATTCATCTTCTATGTCAATAAGTGTTGTGGAAAAACAATGCAAGGACATATTTGCGTGGCTTTCTACACGAGTTAAGAAAGCATTCTTCTTAGTGGAATTTGCAGTGGCTGATTACTGAGTGCTCCTCCCTACCCCCATCCAAAGAAAAGTATTCGGTTTTGAATGAATGTTAATACAGCATTCGCATTGTCGTGTGCATGCTTCTAAGTAGCCTGTTAGTACAATGAATAGTCATGTCATTTTACTTTTTGTTGTTTAACCATGTAGGTTTTACCATGAGAAAACTGGACGTATTACCTGTTGGTATTACTGCAATGTAATTGATGAGATAATGTTTCAATACCTATGATGGAGGCATAAGCATGAATTTTATTACTCCTCTTTTGGAAGTCAATTGGAAATAGAAGGGCTGGACAAAGCAGATTTATCTGATAACGAGTTATGTTAACCACGAGGTGGATTGAGCTTCTAGCAGTGCATGAGTTTGAAACCTACTTGAAACACTGTGGTCAGAGCGTAGTTAATATTTGAGCGGGGATTAGTTTCCCATTCAAAGAATTTGAGGTCACTGATCTTACGAAATAAAATAAAATCAGATGAGTTATGTCAATACGGAAAACTGTTATTACCATTTAGTTGCTTTGTAGTTTGCATAACTTTCTCAGGTTTTTATTTGATATGATCCTGAATTGTTTCGTTCACTTTAAAATCAGATTTATCTAATAACGAACTATGTTAATTGCCATTTATCTGCCAATTTATTCTTACTGAATTATGTTTCCCAAACTTCTATTCAGCATGCTAGGATGTAACTGGGACATCAAGCGAGTAATGGAGGTTTTAGCCACAAATATTCTTAAAGTTAGTAATTATATATGATTTTATGATTTACTTTTTATCTACTGTCAGTATAAATTTTTCTTACATTATTATCTGATTATGTATTGTGAAATTATTAAAAGAGTTTGATTGTTATAACAATTATTTAAGATGTTAAAATCTTTTAATAATGTGTCAACATATCGTTAAATGATATTGCTATAGACCAAATGTAAACTCATAATTTTAATAGAGACATAACCAATTTCTGTCTTTGAAGTCCCAACTAGCAAAACTAGTGTCATCTTTTGGTATGATGATAGCATACAAGATGACACTCCCACTGGTACAAGAGTCCACCTAGGCCGGCGCATCGTCATCTTCGTCGCTTTGATGATCGACAGCTTTTAAAATGGAATTGGTATGACTACTTCATGCAGAGAAACACTCGAAAACAATTTTTTTGGAATGGGGTCAAAACTTATGGTTCTTTCTAATCTCTTTTTGATTTGTGTAATCCTCCTAAGTAGAAAGATATTCCTTTACATCTTTTTTCCATGCCTGAATAAAACATAAGAAAAATGCTTAATCTTAGATGCAATGACTCAATGCTACAGTCTATTTGAGGGAATAAAATTATAAAACGAAAGAAAATTAAGATAGAATGCGACATCATTGTATTTTTCCACTTGTTCGGATTCACCTAAATGAGCAGAAGGAATTCATGTAACAAGTTTTACTCCTTAGAGTGTGTTTGGAATGTTAAAAAATGGAAATTGATTTGATTTGTAAATCAAATTTTGTGTTTAAAATGTTAAAAAATAGGAATTGATTTGATTTTGGATTTTTTTTATTTAAGTTGTGTGTATTAGAAATCCAATCAAATTTGGTTGGATTTGATTTGATTTTAAATTTAATTATTTAGATTGATTATTTTACCCTTATTAACTTTTTGATTTTATCTCACTAACCTAACAATAAAATTCACAATTATATAAGGTTAAAAAAGTAAAATAATCAAATCAAATCAAATCAATTTCGTTTTTAATGAGTTCTAAATATAAGAATTGATTTTCAAATTAATTCAAATCTAAATTTTTATAATGAGTTTCAAACATAAAATTTAATTTTTAAATCAATTTAATTCAATTCAAATCAAATGAAATCTATTTTTAATTGATTGCTAACAGAAAAATTAGCTTAAGGGCAAATATTTTCTACCATATTTTTCTTCAATTTTCTGTTTCTCCTTAACAAGAGAAAGTTAGTATCTCCCTGCTATCTAAAGGTCTACATTTGTATCATATTTTGAAAATGAAGTGTGAAGGATTACCTGAAGTCTCTTATGGTAGTTTGAAATCTTGGTAATGATGATCTCCTCCCAAGCTTGGGATCATACACCTGTTCTTTCTTAGTTTGTAATCTTGCAATGCAGGTTTTAGCTGATGCAACCTGATCTCTTACACTCTGCTCGCTCTCCTCATATTCCATGCAGTCATCGGTTGAAAAGGAAAATAACGAAAGGGATACAAGCAACATGTTAAGCTCAGCTAGAGATTTGTTTGGCAGCTGCGGATGACTCAATGGACCATTTTCTTCTTCCCCTTCATACTCTTGCATCCTATCTATTCCAGTGTCTATTTCTTTCCCTGGTTCTTCCATATTCCCTAAAAAAAATCTGTTTCCTCAATCAAAAATTAATGCGTGCTTAATTATGTGCATCCTTGAAAGGTGGTAGAACTCCCCACGAAAGTTACCGGCCTAATTTGAACCTAAGCATGGATACATTTTATTCTCAAATCTATGTTTCCAAATATATTTTTCTATTTCGAAATGTGAGGTTATAAATCAAGTCTTTCCTTTTCTATCTTTGTTTGGTTCATAACACAAGAAAAAAGAAAGAAAGAATAGTAGGAATGGGAGAGAGTAAAATAGTGGCTAATTTGTAGCTGAGGTAAATATAGGCTGACAAATGTATGGTGTAGTGTAATAGTCTAAAGTATTATATGTTCAGATCCTAATGGTCAACCAGTCTTTGTTAAATTGAGGCTTGCCGGCCGTTTAGTCACAACACAAGTATTTATTGTCCTTTTTTTTCAATATATGGTCATTATTGAACTAACTTTTCATATAACAACCAAGAATATATCACTAAAATTTAGCAGGGTTCAAATCATGACAATGACAAAGGTGACCCTAATTCTTGCATTATTATCTTCCAATCTTCTAACTCCATCAGTTTTCATTTTAAAGTATTTTCACTAATTATGCTTGGGAGGAATGAATATAGCGTGGAAGAGAATCTTAATACATTGTCAATATTTATTTGAAAAACATTTTACACTTGAATGTGTATGCATTAGATCAAGAGATATAATGACATTAATTATTTTGATTTTAGAATTCTTATTATAGAAGTGCTCGGTTCAAAAATTTTATTATGAAAGTATGTTATTCTGATAAGAATTAACCACCTAATTATCATTATAAAAAAGTGTTCGGTTTGAATAAGTTTGGTTCCTTTTAAAAGAAATAAAATAGAAAGAAGCTGATGCTTAGCTTGGTTAGAAAGCCAAAGCGCTATAAATAACAAAAGGCAAAAAGGCCATTAACGTGAATAAAACGTGAAACTGTCGTTTGGCTTTGAAAGTATGATATCGTTGTTGGATTTATTTTTTATCGTTGTTAATGTGCCAAACCAACACAAGTGCATCTAAAGCCACAAACGACAATGTGTAATAGCCACGTCTTAAAGTATATTGATGAGCAATGATGGTCTAATGTAAAAGAAGATTAACTTGACGTGTGAAGTGGGTGAGAACGTATAGATTATATAATCATTGCTCAAGTTATAAAATCTACTTATTATATTAGTGTAAGGCATAATGTATTTTATTTATTATTAATTTTGTGTATCAAACTTTACCTAAAAGAAGAATATATCACTTGGAGGCTATAAATTTTCATCATTCTACGGGGTTTGATGAAGCATTTCCCATCAAAGATTTTCTCGTGAGGTATTCCCAATTAAATAAACGGTTATATACTTAGCTTCTCTTATTAATCGATTAAAATCTATTTGATTGAGTACTTAAAAGTGAAAGGAAAAAGGTGAAAACAAAATTATCTTATATTTTCTTAATATAATAAAATATACTTGTTTTCACTATAAATCATATTTTCAATGAAAAATGTCCTACGATATTTAATTGAGATGTCCTGTCTCATTCACACGTGATGTGAATAAGTGAGAGCCTTCAGAATGTGGCCACAAGAGGAGCCACGCCACATAACTCATTGAATATCACTGGCACGTGGAAAGTGAGACCAATCAAACCATTGCAAACCTTTCCTTTTACCCTTTCGCCGCCACACATTTTTTTTGGTTTAATTTTGATAGATTTTTATATGAGTACTGAAATAATAGTATATAGAAATCGTGATAGTCAGGGTTATATTCGGGTTCTTATATGCTGAACACATTAATGAAAAGATTATTTTAATACTCATAGTTTTTTTAAAATATTTATGATTAATTATTAAGTATTTATTTATTATTAATTTATTTAATAATTTAATAATTATTTATTATAAAATTAATTACCAATAAATATTTAATAATTTACTTTATATACTATATTCATAAAAATATTATAATAATTCTTATTACATAGTAGAAAGAAATTTTATATACCAAATTTTTTTTATAAAAACACTTTTAACTTTTTAGGCAACATATTTAATTTTTTAATTAATCAATCACAAGTCACAAGTCCCTTAAAAGTTAAAATGCCACTGATGTTCACATTAATTACAACCGGACCACCGTAGCCCTACCATGTGCAACCTTTTCCGTTGACTGGTATTATGCTTATCCGGTTGTCGCGTCATCTTACTAGCCAATAGCCATCTTGTATTCGTTTAGATGTGTTATTTTTATATTGAAAATTTGTTTTCATTATATTTTAATATATTTAAATTATTTTTTTATTAAAAAAAACTTAAAGCACTAAAAAAAAGTAAATATATATATTTTTAAACTAGATTTTAATACTTTTTAACCTTTATTATAAAATAAAAAACTGTTCAAATATAAATTTTTTTAAAAAATATTAGTATATTACAACAAACATAAAATAGATTTTACATTTTATAAAAGATATTTTTAAAAAATGAAAAAAAGATTAATTTCTTTTTATCCAAACAGCTCATTATCATTTCATAAAAATAATTTTTAAAAAAAATGATTTTTTAAGTTTGAATGACTCTGAAAATTTGTTAGTAGAGTTATTTACATTTGAAAATTTAAACTGAATCAAGATAAATTATTAGATACGAAATTAGCAATTCAATCTTGAAAGCTATATTATTTGTTTTTTCAATAAAAAATTGAGTTCGATTTAGTTCTTTTATTAATTTTAATTCTCATTTTTTTGTGATAAGTATAATATTTATATTGAATAGACCAACTAATTATAAGACCCGTTAAGAAATAACCAAAATTGCTGCAAACATTATATAAATTTTAAATCTAGGCCTTCCTCAAAATTACTTCCAATCCTAACTTTTAAGACGGAGTACATGTGTGTTTCACAGGTTGTTGAATATATTAATTACTCACAACTCAATTAATTTGATTAGATTACAAAATTGACACTACTTAACTCCTTAAAATGATGGCATTTTTAATTAAGATGAGCTCTGAATTAAAGTTAAATATTCTTGTTTTGAGTCCAGAGGATCATCATTTTAATTGTGTGATCTGTTTAATATACTAAACTTTTATGTAATTAACTTGCTAGATAGGATGAGCTCATAAATAATCGAGGTTAATAGAAAGACAAAACCAACCTCAAATTAGATATATATATATATATATGTAAAATTTATTTTTTTGAAGAAGGATCAAATTGTTAACTTAGATAATTAATATTTGTAGAGAACTATTTATAGAAATAAAAAATTTATTTGTAAAAAAATTAATTTATACTCTATTTAAATGTATAGATTATCTCATTAAATTATTAAATGATAATTGGATTAAAAAAAATACAACTAAAATAAATTTATATTATCATATTCTAAATGTCATCAAAGTAACCAATTAAAAATAAAGAAAATAATGTATTCAGTAAATAAAGTGAACTCTATGCCTCAGAGTTAATATGATATCTTGATAGATTTAATATTTATGATAAGTTGTCAATCATTTATTAATGATTAATTTTATAATAAATGATTAAAATTTTATTAAATATAAATAATAACTAATAAATACTTAATAATTTTTTATACTGACATCTTAAAAAAATATATAAAAATATAAAGATATGAAATAATCTCCCCCCCTCTCTCTCTATATATATATATATGAAATGATGTATATAGAAATTCACAATAAATAATTAAAATTTTATTAAATATAAATAATAACTAATAAATATTTAATAATTTTTTATACTAGTATCTTAAAAAAATATATAAAAATATAAAGATATGGAATAATCACCCCCTCTCTCTCTATTTATATACATACATATATATATATATATATATATATGAAATGATGTATATTGAAATCGTATATATTAAGCTAAGAGAGTGTTGCTGGCTGACGGCCATGAAACAAAATATCGTGGCTGCACTTTTTGCCTCAGACGTGGTCAGCCATCTGAAACTAATTGATGAAAAACTTTAGAAAAATTATTAAATTGTTCCATAATAATAATAAAATAAATATCTAAAACAAACAACCCAACCCAAGTTTTGCTTTACGCTGAATTCAAGTTTTTATTGGTTTCATGATATTGTTTGTCAGTGTTGTGGGCAAGTTATTTTCCCTTGCAAGGAAGTCTAGTTAGCTGGTGACCCTGTTCTTTATCTGCTTCTGTTCTCTGATATCTGGTTTTGAACTGTCATTATATTGCTACTCTCTCTCTCTCTCTCTCTCTCTGGGGATACTTTATTCGTTGGTAATACGTTTGTACTCAATACAATTCTTGGTTTCTCTGTGCATCCTTTTGGTACTGTGGTGATGTTTTCTTATGTTACTACCCACAAGTATATGGATTGATGTTGACTGGGTTTGGATTTATATTGGATATGTTGTTGCTTCACACTCTGTATAGTCCATGTGGGCAAAATGGTTTGAGTTCATCTTATGTCATCCATCATGCCAATTCTGTTGCTTGTTACAAAGAAAATAGCTTTTATACATCTATATTTTTGTAAACCTTTGAAGGTTTCAGAGGAAAAGGGATATTTTGCACCCCCATTTTAGATTTCCATTGATGGGTCTGGTTTTGGTGGTATTGTCTGATTGTATTGGAGTTCATTGTTTCCATCTATTGTCCAAAACACGCCAGTTGAAAAGGATTAAATATTTCTCTTTTTTCTTACTGCAGTTCATAGTTTTTCGGTCATATTCATAATTTATCACTTTATATTGAGGTTTTTTCCTAATGAAATTCTAATGATATTTATTGTTAATGTAAACTTAATTGATCTAAATTTTCTTACTGCAAGTTTTTTAAATTGATTGAAGGAACTGCATTTGGATAGCATGGATTGACTACTGGAAGACATGACTGCAAATGGTGGGACAGGGACTGAGGAACACACGAGGAAAGCTAATGATTCTTTTCTCAAGCCAAGGGGACATGAAAATATGCCAAGGTCACCTACATTGTGCACACCTGATAGGAAGGACTGGCCAGAGAGCTTGCCAAATGACAATGTGATTGGTAATGAGGATAACGATTTGAGTAGATGTATTACTTCCATGGCTGGATCTGGACCTCCTAGTACTAGTTTTTGTTCCATGACAGATGCTGAACACATTGGTGAAGATTTATCTGTTAGAAATTATAAGAACTCGAATATAGATTCAGTTAGCTACCCACGTAATTCCAGACAGCCTTAGAGGAATCAATTAGCTATCGAGTCAGTCCAGGTATAATAGCTTGAGTAGAGAAATTGTAGCACAGGATGAAGAACAGATATTCAGATTAAGCAAAGGACTCAAGGGAATTAATTCTGAATTTTTGGGCCTGAAGTCTCTGTCTTGCAAGAATGTAAATTATGATCCACTGAAAGCCTCCGCAAATATAAGCAATGAGGACAAGACTATCACCTCAAACAATGCACATCTTATTAGCAGTACAACGCAGAATACTCCATCTATATACAATTTTTCTCAATTGATTGTAAAGCAAACAATGAAGGGAAAGGGAGTTATTTGCAAAGACGTAGGCAAAAGCACCAGTCTTGGAGGAGCACTTATGAGCCAGGAGGATGAGACACCTGCTTTTGTAACTAAGTTTCAATCTGATACACTGCTGAGATCAAATGCTGATGATAATAAGCCTTCCTTGCAAAGAATCGTCATGTCTGGCACAGAATCCTTTGATGATGGACTAAACTTAAGAGAGTGGCTGAAGTCTGCAGGTCGTAAAATGAATAAATCAGAAAGCCTACATATATTTAAGCAGATCCTGGAATTGGTTGATTTTGCACACTCCCAAGGGGTTGTCTTGCAAGACTTACGACCATCTTGTTTCACTTTATTGCCTTCAAGTAAAATTAAATACATTGAGTCATCTGTCCAACAGGAGTTGCACAAAGTCATGACCTGCAATGTGACTAGGAAAAGGCCTCTGGAACAGGATATGTGTGCTTGCCAAAGTTTGAGTACAAAGCAGCAAAAGCCCTGCAAGGAGATAAGATCGCTTAGGCATCAGCATCACTTCACCTGTAGTCATGGCTGCAGGACTACAGCAGTGAATCAAATTGATTCTTACACAAACGAGCCCATGGAATCAAGGAGTAAAGCAAGTGCGTGCCAAAACAGTTTCAGTTGTCTACAAACTTTTACTGAAGAAAAGCAGTTTATGCCTGTAATTGCCCAGTTAGAAGAGAAGTGGTATTCTAGTCCAGAAGAGCTCAATGACGGAGGTTGCACGTTTTCATCCAATATTTATAGCCTTGGAGTTCTTCTTTTTGAGGTAAGGAAATATTTTGTCTCATCCTTTGTTACTTTTCATAAAGCTTTATCTTGTAGTATTTCCAATTGGTAGCCAAATTATTTTGTTGAATTTGATTAATTATACTAGCCAGTAGCCATATAGCTTTTATATACACCGTTTATTTTCCCAGTATGTTAATGAAGTTGATTTGAGATTTTGGTCGCTGCAACCTAGCTAGAGAGTGCTTCCAAGCATGACATATCTGTTTGACGTACCATACCTAACCTTTGGAAATGACAAAAACATATATGTTCTAGTTACGGAGTTTTATTCACAGAGGGAGTCTCCTCAAAGTGCAAGTTAATCAACTAAGTTTGTTTTCATATTAGCACTAATCCTGTGCAACTACTTAGTGAGTAGAGGAAGTTTCTGAGTTTTTTAAAATGTGGTAACCTTCCTCTTGCTTCCAATTCTACCGCTTTGTTTTCAGCTTGAATGTAAATTTTAGTATTTGATAAATATGTCCTCCAAAACTGGAAAGCATAAAACTTCACTTCACTTTCTTCTCACTTATATTATATAGTTTCCACTTACAGTAGTTAATTATGTTCATCTTTTAAACTAGTTCACTTGCTTCTCACTCATATTGAATGGTTTTGCCTAGCCAAATTTGTTATTCTTTTCAACTATTTAGATCTTCACCCTAGAAGCTATTCATGATCTATTTGTTAACATTTCAACTGAAGTGTATGTTTTTCTCAGTTGCTGTGCAATATAGAGTCATGGGAGGTGCATTCAGCTGTGATGTTGAATTTGTGTCATAGAATCTTACCACCAAGATTTCTAGCAGAAAATCCAAAGGAAGCTGGATTTTGTCTTTGGCTTCTGCATCCAGAACCTTCTTCTCGCCCCAATACCAGGTAACGTAATATGCTGCAGTTCTTATATTTGGTGCTATTTTTCTGCCTCATTTAAATCTGTAAAAAAATTCTCATTCAGAAGGTGCATTCTGACAGTATCATCTTTAATGGCTTGATGATGGATGATGATAGTAGTGATATTGAGGGAAATTTAGGATACCATGTGGAAAAATTAAGGTTTCTACCATTCTTTTGACAGGCCATCCTTTTTTTTTCTATTTCTTTTCCTTTTTATGTTTGACAAATGAGTATATCTTTATTTAGAAAAAATAGAAAACAAATTCGTACAAGTTGCAGATTAAACTAACCGGTAAATTCAGTAGTAATTTCCACATACATACGATTGAGTTATGCTACCTAGACAACTGTAAATGGAGCAATGTCTGCAGTTGTGCACAGTTGTGATTGCTATAGTTGTGTAATTAGCATTATTCCATTTGGTTACATCAATTATTTACAACTCTAGTTATTAACTTTTATCAATACTTCAGTAGTTACAAGTACTTTCTAAATTCTATATTGAACTCATTAATCTTTGAATTCTGAGTCTACCTCACATATCTTCAGTAATCCTTGGAACAATTTCTTCAACTATTTCGAACTTGCCAGTCACCATAGCTAACTCTGTAATTTCTTTTAATTCAAGTTTGAGATATCGATGGCTCTCACATCAATCTAGTCATCACAACAGACAATATTTTCCTGTCATTTTGATTTCTTCAAAAGTACCAGCCCTTTCTTGGCAACCCTAGTTTCATAAAAAAGGTAGTCCATGTTCTTATTGTATAACCACAGCTTATATACAATAAAAACAAGGTCATGCTTAACTTGGTTTGATAGCCAAACGGCTACTCTTATTGTTCATAATGCTTGACACTCCAGAGCACCAAAAGGGAGAAAAGGATAAAAAGGAGATTTTTTTTAGAATGGTTCTAAGCTCCATAAAAAACACTTGGTCAATTATCCATTTGCGTAAATGCAACTAGGATACAGAATGCAGCTTAGTGCATTTTGTTATTAGTTGCCCTTGGTTGAGAACATGCGATTCAGGTGCTAATAATTCACTGGTGGATTTGAGTTTTGGCATTTCTTTATTTTCCAGACTTCATTCTAGCATCTTGTGCTAATTGTTTTTGGCCATTACCACCTTGGTACTTCTTGGCTCTTTGTAAATGTAGATAACTGTTTAGAAAAGCAACATCATTTATTTGCTTTCCTTAATATGTTTACTAATCATATGGCTGAAAGAATTCTGATATTGATGTTGAAGGTGCATCCCATTTCCTTATTGTCTTTATTCATAATAATTCTCCTTTTTTGTATAGCAGGATGATTTTTGAGTCAGAATTTATATGTGAATCAAAGGAATCAAATTCTGGAGATGATGTCTCAGTATATGATGATGATGAAGCTAAAACTGAGCAATTACTGCATTTTTTAATTTCACTGAAAGAAGAAAAGCAAAAACAGACAGCCAAGTTGGCAGAAGAGCTAAGCTGCTTGGAGGAAGATATCAAGGAAGTTGAAAGAAGTTATTCATTTGGGACAGATTCAGTATTTCCTTTGGCACAAATGAACTTTCCTGAATTGAGAGGAAACAGTTTTCATTTTCAAGATCCTTCCAGTTCAAATATTTGTAGATCTATTCCAGGGTCATTTGTTAATGAAGCAAGATTTAAGAGTAATATAAATCAGCTAGAGAACTCTTACTTTTCCTTGAGATACCAAGCCCTGCTTAAAGAAGCTTCAGCTGTTGCAAGCTATGATAAAGATATGCTGGAAAGTAGACGGAGATTGCCTCATGTACAGAATGTTAATAAGGAGCCAAGAAGAATTCAGAGTTCTTTTGGTTGTCTAGGATCCTTCTTTGAAGGTTTATGCAAGTTTGCTCGTTACAGCAAGTTTGAAGAGCGTGGTACATTAAGAAATAGAGATCTGCTTAATTCTGCCAATGTGATATGTGCTTTAAGTTTTGACCGTGATGAGGATTACATTGCAGCGGCTGGAGTTTCAAAGAAAATCAAGATTTTTGACTTCAGTGCTATGAGTGATTCTATTGATATCCAGTACCCTGTAATTGAGATGTCGAATAAATCCAAGCTTACCTGTGTGTGCTGGAACAGTTATATCAAAAATCATCTGGCATCAACAGACTATGATGGTGTGGTTCAGGTGTGTATTCCTCACACATTAAAACTATAATTGATGAAAACATTAAAACTATAATTGATGAAAACCAATTTTAGGCCCTTGCTTAATTGCTTAAAACACGATAATGTATGTTAATTGAATGTTCAAGGGCCAATATACCTTTTGATGTCCTTTAAAAGATCGCATAAAGGTTTAATTCTACAAGGGATAGCCTGTTCTGAAGCATTTTATTTTTAAAAAAACAAATCAGCAAGTTATGACCAAGCTATGATGGCTTCATCTCCAAGACTTGGAGACAGAGTTGTCATGCCATCTAGAGAGACAAAGCAAAATGTGAATGAGGGTTTCCCTACCAAGTTCTTGATTACCTGTTCTTAATGGCCAAGTCTTGGAAGGTACATACTACATAGGATCAATAATAAGTTGATTTCAACCTAGCAAATCATATACACATGTTCACCCCTGAAGACACATGTTGCCATATTTTGGCTGGTTTCACCCCAAACTTATTCTCAAAGCTCTGTGAATTTCCTTTTATTCCCCATTTCACCTTGAAAATTACTCTTACAAATGTACTACCCTCAGGCCTCATTAGTTTGATTGTGGTGTGTTCTTCACCAAAATTTATTCTTTCTGTACCATCATGTCCTTTCTTTACTACCAACAAAACTATCATTGCTTTTGCTGTCGATTATTGTCATTAATAATTAACATGCATGGATGAATTCAGATGTGGGATGCAGGCACCGGTCAGCCATTTTCTCAATACATGGAGCACCAAAAGAGAGCATGGTCTATTCACTTTTCTCAGTCCGACCCAAAAATGTTTGCTAGTGGAAGTGATGACTGCTCTGTCAAACTGTGGAATATCAGCGAGGCATGCTTTCTTTTATACATTTTTATAACAAACCATTACTAAAACAATATATTGGTATTTATACTATTTGAAGTTATATAGGGGAACCTTTTTCTCGCTCTTTTGCTCTTTCCCTGGTAAAAAGAATAATATAAAAAGGAAAATAACTGTGACAGGAAAGACACAAAGTTGAAGATTGTTAATTCACAGAACATAATAATGCTATTGCTTTTGCAGAGAAATTCTCTAGGAACCATCTGGAACCCTGCCAATGTATGCTGTGTTCAGTTCTCTGCTTACTCAACACATCTTTTATTTTTTGGATCTGCTGATTACAAGATCTATGGTTATGATCTTCGTCACACTAGAATCCCTTGGTGCACATTAGCTGGTCACGGGAAAGCTGTTAGCAATGTAAAATTTCTAGATGCTGAAACTGTTGCCTCTGCTTCCACTGACAACTCTTTGAAGCTCTGGGACCTGAAGAAAACCAGCTCTTCTGGGTTGTCATCTGATGCTTGTGGCTTAACCTTTAGAGGTCATAGTAATGAAAAGGTTGGTTTCTCTACATATATGACCTCACTTTTTATCTTCTTTTCTTTGTTCTAATTGTTCATCTTCTTCTTGTTCAGAATTTCGTGGGTTTATCTGTTTTGGATGGATACATTGCATGTGGTTCAGAAACTAATGAGGTATAATTTTTATTTTATCATAACATTGACTTGTTATATGGTAGATTAGTCTGAGTCCCTAGGATGCCGACTGTGTCATGAGGCCAGCAAAATATTTCACATCCTGCACTACTTGTGGCAAAAAAATTACTGAAGTTAAGTTTCTCTTAATTTTTGGGCATTTTGCTCTTTTAGGTTACACCATGGTTTTTTAGGAGCCTGATCATAGAATGGCGTTACATATAGATTAATTTCACTTAACATTGTTATAGCTTTCATGATTAGATGTTCTTAAGTTCATCAAAAAATGGCCTTCATTATCACCTTCTATGCTGGATACCATATCTAACAACATCAAGGCATCAAGCTTTGTTCTAGCATTCCTAATTCAATTTCTCTGCAAATACGGCTTAAAATATTATGTCCATTAATTATTTGATAGGTTTAACATCAAGCTAAGAGTACGCATAGTGCATGTAGCGTCTATAATTTTATCTGTTCCAGAACACCAAGTTTAACCATATTATGCCTATATAATATGTGGAAGATTCTTGGAGTCCATAGGTCCAGTACCTAATTTAATGTGTACAATCAGAGGATATAAATATCATCTATTCTCACAAATCCAGATAAAAAGGTGTCTTATTTAAATCTTTCCAATGATATTTATGGATGCTTGCTCCTCTTAATTGCATTGGCCATCAAATGTGGGATAAATAGAGACAAATTCTAATTCATTTTACACGTTTCTACCTTCTAGGTGTACTGTTATCACAAATCTCTGCCAGTGCCAATTACTTCTCACAAATTTGAGTCAATCGATCCCATTTCTGGTCATTCAAATAATGGTGATAATAATGGACAGTTTGTTTCTAGTGTCTGCTGGAGAAAGAAGTCTAACATGCTTGTTGCTGCCAACTCAATTGGAATTGTGAAACTACTGCAGATGGTCTGAGAGGGAAAGAGAAAATAGTTGGTTAACACTGAAACCTGAAAAGCAGTTCAGTTCCTGAAACGATAATATTTTGATATAGTATGCCTGTCAGAAGACCGGGCATACACCTTATTTAGGATGAACAATCAGACCAGTGCTTTTTTCAGGCTTCAATGATTAATAGGGAATAAAGCTTAAATGGGGTCACTGAGTTGGTGAATTGGCATTGGTTCACAGAGGCATGCATATCTCTTTAGTTTCTATGGGTGGGTAATCCTGTCAGGAGCTCGTTTTCTACAATATGCCATGAGGAGCACTTTTTCTTAAAATCTGAACCAAATGAGCTGAATGAAGTATGTAAAAAGTATAGGCTTTTGAACTAAAGCACTTGTGAAGCTGGAGCCTGCAAGTCTCTTAAAAACATCACATGTGACTAGAGGATTCCTCTGATCCATTACTGCTGCTGTGTATAACAATTAAATTACTATAGCACACCCTCCAAAGTGCAATGCAGAACTTTTTCCTTCAAGAACTTCTATCTAGGGGGCGTATCACACATCAACGAGCTGGGGGCACTAAACAGACCTGAAAGTTTGGTTGAACTTGAAACTAAGTCAAATTTGTTGCTTTACAGCATAGCTCCTTGCTCCTGTACATCCATGCTCCTGAGACTGCAGTCTGTTAAGGAAGTGAGGGACATATTACTAAAACAGATCTGGATGAACCCCAAAGATATACTAATTACCTTAACTTCCAAATCAATTGTAATTTATCAAAGAAGTACAGGATATCATCTTTGCTTTGCATTTACTTGCAAAACTAACTGTAGTTGATATAATGGTTAAAATATTACTTGTACACCATCATTTAAAATTATGCAAAAATTGCATGTTTATTCTTATTGGCTGCAACTCTATCCCTATGACACTATTAAGAATTCTGGTTCCCTTTTGTCATCTTTCTCTTCCACAGAACTTTGTTATCACTTACCTGAAAAAAGAATATCTTGTTGAAGATTGGTAAAGAATGCGATCTCAGGTCAGGTGGACTTACTGAAACCTTTTCTATTTTTCATTTTATTTTTCTATTCTGGTTGAAAGATTTTTTCAGTACCATAGTGTTGAATTCTCAAGGTTCTATTTCCACCCAGTCAGTAAGGATAAGGAAATGGGGGAAGAAAATTTTTCATGCATTAAAGAGACTCTAGCTGCGGCATGAATACAAGGAGTTAGTCACAGTAGGCTATACTGTTCCTATCCTTATTCACAAACTACTCATGTCAAGAATACCTTAATTTAAACTACTTAAGTTAACTATGTGAATCCTTCCTTGCAAATGAAAAGAGCCCTGAGTTTATAATTGGTCAAGCTATCTGCGTGGAGTCTGAAGTAAGACTAAAGCCAGATTTTATGTTGAGAATCTGATGATGATATGCTGGGATCTAAGAAAGCTCAGAATCTGAGACATGACCGGAAGATGCTCTTCTTATTATTCTTGGACTCGATATTAGGTGGTTCTCTGAATTAACCCTCAGAGTTCGTCCACAAGGGGACATTTGTGGAGGTCTAGCTGATCGCCCTCTTGGTGTACCTGCATTGAAAAACACATGAAGATGTCAAAAAAACAGTTAGCATTCATTCAAATATTAATCTTGAGGTACCTTTGTACCCAAAGCATGTTTGGTTTGATGGAATGGAATGAAATGGAAAATGAATGGGAATGATCATATGTGATTAGGTGATTGGAATGGAAATAAACATTCCCAAGAGAATGGACATTCCTTCAATTGCAGGAATAAGTATTTCTTCATTTTTTCATTTCACTAAAATATAGACGTAAAAAATGGCTAAAAATTCTTAGGCCCAAACAAATTGGCCTAAACTGGCTCAATTTTACTCAAAAATTTGACGAGCCAAAATAAGGTAAAGTCGAGTTTGTATAACTTAAAAAAAACTTATAAAATATTTTTATTATATATATATATATATTTATCTATCATAGCATATCAAACACAAATATAAAATGGAGTAATCATTCCATTCCTATTCATATCAAATAAAACATAGGAATAAATATCTCATTCCCACTCATTCTCGACCCCCCAAAGTAAACATAACATCAAAAGAATAATAAATAGAAAGGCAACCTCTGCTACTTCAAATTATCGCCCCCAGCACTTAAATGTATTCTATATATTTATATTTTTTACCCATGATTGTGAATTACGCAATGGGAGGTAATTCTCCCCCTTCCTTAAAACCCCTTCTTGGTGAAGACGGGATTCGATTTCAGGTCCTTGAGCTCATTACAAATGACTATACCGGTTGAGCTAACTAACTTCTTTGCTGAAAGTATTTATTGCTGATGCATCTATGATACTTTCTCAGACATTCGTGCTTTCATATGCTGTGCCACTCAGTGTAATTGTCCATGTACAGTGGTAAAAATTGTAGATTTCAATAATTTCTTATGTGTCGGGCTAGTTTGAATCAGCTTTTAAAAAAAATCTTTTATAAAAGTGAAAGTTATTTTATGTTTAGATATAATATTTAAAAATATTTTTTCAATGTTTAAACAGCTTTTTAATGTTATAAAAAAGTCTTTTTTTTTTACAAGTACAAAATTCTAGCTAGTCAAATAATGGCAGTTCGCGGAAGTTCTTAATTTAGGCCTGCTAAGTTTCTTGTAATGCTATATGCCATTTCAGAGACCATAAGTTGTTCAGAATTGAAACTTCTTTCAAGCAATATCCACATGCTGTTAGCAATCCTACTCGGTGCACCAAAATCTGATACATTTTCATTTTTCAGGTAAATTTATAAGCTAATCAAGCATGTCAGCTTGCAATACAAAATCTTTGATAGCTAGAATACTACTGTAATTTTATCAGGTTCTTACTAGCAGGTAATTTTGCATCCTTAGCATGATGGGATTTGTAAATGCAGTGGTACAAAACGTTTTGAGGTAACTTATAAAAAAAAATATAAAAACAAAGTGATCGAGTTAGTAAAACTCGATCTCCCCATAATTTTTTTTCTATAATTCAAACATTAGCTTCTTAAGAATCATTAAATGGACTGTCAAAAAAGAAAGAATCATTAAATGGTGTATTTAACAATTTCATGGATATTAACAAGAGTCAACGAGTCTAAAGGTACCTTGTTGTTTGATGAGCTTCAAATCTAGAGATTTCCTGGTCAGTGTTAGCCTCCTGTTCATACTATCAGGTCCAACTAAAGACTTCCTCTCAGTTGTCGATGGAAATGGCTCATCCCCAGAGGTAACAAGTTCATCACCACAGGCTGAAGCATCACTTCCAGATTCAGAGTTATCCTTAGAGAATGAACTTATTTTTTCTCGCTCCACAACTCGATAGGCAAACATTTGAAATGGAATTTGTGATATTGGTGATGATTCAGAACTTCCCCAAGAAGGAAACTTCCTCAAAAGTGCTGACTCTATATCACAGTAATCTACTGGTGGCACTGGTGGGTCTGGCTGGCTATTGTAACCAGGATTCATTGCAAGAAACCTTTTTATATAACGAAGAATTCTACATATGGAGGAGAAGCTTGGCCGTTGATTTGGGTCAATATGCCAACATCTCTTTGTCAAGTTTGTAACATATTTTGGTGAATTGAGTGGGAAAAGTGGCCTCTCTCCTGCCCTTATGTTTCTGCTCATTTTCTCCCCTTGAAGATGACTATCTTCGAAAGGGACTTTACCAGTTAGAAGCTCAAAGCAAACCATTCCAAAACTGTACACGTCAGATTTCTCTCTGTACTTGGAGTTTGCTGCACCCCCTGATTGTTCTTGCTCTTCAAGTACTTCCGGAGAATACCAGATGAATGGAAGGGTTCCATTCAGATTTGGAGTCGCTTTCTGGTTCAAGTACTTGACAGAAGATAGGCCAAACCCTGATACCTTGGCATGCAAGTAACCTTCTGTGGATGTACCTCTGGATTTAACAAGAATGTTTGAAGGGTTTAGTTCTCCATGATATACTTTCTTTGAATGCAGATATTCCATTCCTCTGGCAATCTGAAGCATTAGATCAACTGCCACAGGAAGCAGGAATGGTATTCGCTTCCTTGGGCCATGAATCTCTTTGATGTGGGTAGAGAGGCATTTGCTCATCACTTCCATTAGCAAAAAGCACTCTTTCTTCTCCTCATCAGTAAACCCACAAAGGCAGTCCATTATATTTGGGTGGGAAAGAGATAAAAGTTCTGTGATCTCAGGTTCCAAAGCTTCAATATCCCCAGAAAAATGTCGCATGACAAAGCTTTCACCTAACCATAAAATCTCCTTGTACTGACTCCCATTCCCCAGTCTTCGCCTCACCTGGTAGTCCTTAGACCCCACCAAAATTGAGCTTGGCAGGAGCTTCCCTTCCAGTGATTCTGATCTGTCTAAATTCCTCAAAAGGAGATCTATTAATTTCTTCTCATACTTTGTTGCACCTGACATTTTCTTTTCGTGGATTTTGTTGAAAAGAAACCATCTGTCTTCCTTCCAAACCGTGTCATAACGGTTGCAGAAGTCCTGAGTAATGAGGTACTGCTTCCCAAATTTCCACTGGAAAAGTTTCATGTCTCTATATTCTTTACTGTACTTGTTGGAGTTGATGAGCCTCTTCCTTTGCATCTCATCCTGATCCCACCCTGATGTTTCCCCCGCAGATTCAATCGCTTCAATTACAATGGGGATGCAACAAAGCAAGTTGTGTATGTAAAACTCAACACAGTCTGTGTTGTGGCAGAAGGTAATGGCTTTAGCCCACCACTCCTTTGTTTCCAAGCAATGCTTAATGTAAACTTCTCCTTCTTTGAAAATCCTATGGATCTCTCTCAAGGGCTGTTCAAGAACCTTCCATTTCCCGTTCTTCTCTTCGAATTTCAGGTTCTGTCTAATCTCATCCGCTATAGAATCATATGCAAAGCGGAAGACATCCACCAGCAGACAACACTGCCTCTGATTGATTTGAATGTTCTCCCGGAATACCATCACTGCCTTCAAACTTCCCAGTGCCTCCCCAATCTGTCTAAATTGTTCCATGACTCGGATTTTGATCTAAAACAATCCCTGTAAAGAATACATAAAACAAAATTCATCCAAATGAAAGAGGGGAATGAATATTCATTCACAAATGAAAACATTTTTAAGACATCGATAAGTTTAGATGCTAACCAGATCAGAATGGTGGCCAATGAATAATGAAAGCAAAGAAGGAGATTGATATCAAACTCCTTCTAGTGTGACACTTATACAGATGAAGCACTTGATAGAAAACTTATGCAGAATCCCTTCCTTCAGGTATCATTCAAACAAATAGGGGGGAAAAAAGTAAAAATAATTCTGGGTTTTCTATGCAAGATGTGATACCACCAATTTGCGAGAGATTTAGCAAACCCAGCAAGTTGGAGAGGATCAAATAATCTTTGCATAGGAATGAAGAATGTGAGGAACCAAAAAAAATTGCTACAAAATGGACCTTCGGTAAAATGTTGAACTTTGTATTATTAGCAAGACCAGCAACAAAATTTCCGGAAAGTTGTGTTGATTTTGATACAAGATTGGAAATTTTTTGGAAACGTGATTCCCAAACAATTATGGGCTTGAGTTTTGGTAGAAGCTGGTGGTGAGAACATTCATTGTGAACGGTTCTGTTGGGAGAGCATTCCCGCGAGTTTTATGGGTCTGTCTGGTTTGTTTGAAATGACCAATTCTACTCCTCAGTTAATACGCGTCGCTTCATAAGCAATCCTCCAATTCCCCAACTAGTAGCTCTTGCCACATGAAAATGACAATTTAGGCCACACTTGGATCTTAACCATGCCCATGCAAGTAGAGCTGTCAAATGGCAAGGTAACCCAAAAAAATAAATAATTGAATTTTATAAAAAGTTAGTCCAACTCCAAGGGGGGTTTACCAGAATTAGGCACAGTTAAAGGCTACAAACTCTATTGCAATCTTGCATGGATTGGATGGCATAACATGAAGATTTACTAGAAAGGCCACCATTTGGACAAAGCAACATAATTAAAAAGGTGGTGCAATCAATGAGAATTGGTAATGGTAAGTAGTCTATCCTTTGCAAAATTCAAAGGAAAGAGCGAATCTGCACTTTAAGATATCTTTCTTAAAGGGTGCATGTATAAGTGTCGATGAGTCTCACAAAGGAAGCATGGGGTGACTTAATATAGCACTTTTTCCCTTTTCTCTTTATCTCTTTGTCTCGGTGCTCTCTCCCTGTTCTCTGCATGGATATTGAAACCGTCACTCTCTGCAAGCTATGAATTTTACACCTGACTCTTAGCGCATAATGTTGAGTTCTGTGGACCACCCCACCCACCCTCTGTCACGTTTGATAGTTAGTTGGGATTTATGCACTAATCCAACTCACCCTCAAACTTGTTTTACCTGTACTATTTTATGTTTCTAAAAGGATAACAATAATGAAAATCAGACAATTAAATAGTGTCAATGTGTCATATATCTTAAAGAAAAGGAATTATTTAGCAGGTTGACGTGGGGGATTTCTTGGGTTTCAAATCCTGTGTCTTATACACTGAACTTCACAATCCATATCAGACACTAACCAATGTTGAAGTTGTTGCTCATGTTACAAGGTGGGAGCCGCGGTCTAGTGAGGGAGGTTAGGCAATAAATAGTCAATTGCTCTTTTTTGAATATTGCAACTTCCAAGTGATTGAAGAATATAATAAGCTTTGTCTGTGCTGTTGTATTATATGATAAAGGTGTCAAATACTTTCAATTTCACTCTCACAATACGTCCTGAGGCAAGGGCAATGAAAAATGGATTTAACCTTAGGCATGTTGTAGCAACAGAAAAAGAAACACGCTGTATATTGGAAAGCTTAGATGCTGACAACTTGCAGTGATTCAGATATAGGAACATGTATGCACCAACTCATGTCATAGACAACGAAGACATCTGGCTTGAATTTATCTACCTACGTGTTTTGGTGGTCTTCACATGTTTTCTGTAGGCACATGCTCGCGTCATAGAGATAAACTGCTCTATTTTGCCGTTTACTTCCCTAATCTGTCCACTAAACTACACTCTCCTCAGCCCAGAGCATCACGTGCTGGAAAATGTATACAACATGGAATATGCCTGCAAATGATTAAGTGCATGTTTGGTTTGGATTTTTCCAAACGCAAGCAGACGTCCACACTCTTTCCAAGAGGCTTTTACAAGGAGAATTTTTCGTTCAGGAAAATTTAAAACAAACAAACCTTAAGTAAACAGAAAATGGCAGTAAAATACAAATCCTTCCCTTTTGATAACATATATTTGGTCGGTCTAGTAACAATTTTAGTAAACTTCATTTCCCTTGTACTGCCAGTGTATAAAAATGTTTATATGATCATTATTTTTATGGAATTATTTCATAAAATAATTTGTAAAAGTTTTATACTTTTATGTAATAAATAATATGAGTGCATACGATAGTGCACTCCTTTATATATAGATTTTCTACTTGCTAACTACGGAATTGAGGGATAAACTAAAGACAAATAAGAAAGAGGTCACTTGAGACTCCAGAGTGGCAAAAATTAAGTTTGATGAGGTCATAAATTCATCGTAAATCGCTCTTTTGTTAGGATTCAGCTTAATCAAGTTTTATATGCATCTTCTTACCCATCCCTTTTTTAGAATGAAATAGATTGAGACCTGAAATTAACTTAGGAATTGTATAGCAGCTTGTTAACTAGTCTTTGAACGGAGAAGATCGAGACCTGAGACTGACTTCGGAATTATATAGCAGCTTGGCAAAGTACAGTATTCTAAAAAGCATTTGCAACCAAGGGCTGTCTCTAATTGAATAGCTTTGTACATGAATATAACCACCTTATAATACATATCCTATTCATATAAGGCAAACTTATTTTTTCCAAAGAAAATCTTCTGCTCTACATATATAATCTATTTATATATAACTCAAATCTTTTACAAGGATTTTTTACAATTTAACAAGAAAAGAAAAAATCATTTGAGCCTGAACATACACGGACGCTAAGGCCCGTCAAAATCACCTGGTTCCAGGTTGTTTCTAACAGAAGATGCAGCCAAGAAGTCACACTGACACTAGTGATATAGCTAAGGAGATGGACTTTCGTCATCTGAAGAGCTGTACTGTCGTCTTCCGTGTAGTCCAGGAAGGGGTTGTGGAAGCATTGGATTTACTGGAACAGGGAATTTATGGGCAGAACTAACCATGGTTCGCTCATTTATCATACCAACTTCTTTGCAGACCCGGTCAAGAACTGCTAAGAAGTCTCTTACTACCAAGAAGATTCTAAAGGGATGAGCTTCTTCCTTGGACAAGTTCCCATGGAAATACTCTGTAATCTCCTTCACAAGAGATAAAGCAACACTTTCTTGGGCTTGGATTTTTAGAATCTCCTCCTCAGCCATTCTCATGAACTTGTTCATTGATTCCGTAAATTTCTTCCTGCTTTCATCGGACCCTGCAGTTTCATTTAATTGCACAACCTCTGCAATGTTTGCAATTCCTTTGGAAAGTTTAGAGACATCACTGCTGAGAACTTCAGAATCCATAGCAGCAGCCTTCTTCACATTTGCTAGCTCTGAACTCAGACTAGATACTACTTGTAGGCCAAGCCTCCTACACTTGGCATCTTCACTCAAAGCAGTGCTTGGAGTTTGATTAGTACCTGAGAAACGAGCACCTTCAGTTCTAATAATTTCTTGTACAACGAAATGCAGTAGGGTGGTTTTCCCATCTGCGCCTTTGACATCAACCAGCTTGAGAAGTGTATCAAGCTTGAAGGCATGTGCATCACCACGGTTTGTCCCCACATTCATGCGGTTCCCAGTTTTAAGCACGGCCTCTAGAAGTTTCAAGAACATTCTACTGTTTCGCAGCTCTTCACAGGCAACCTGAAAAACCTCCAATCAGAAAATGCACTAGAACTAGAACTCAAAGCATATACAAGAGAAACCTCCTGAGAAGTACATATGGACATAATTACTGGATTCTGCTTGGCCTTTTTTAAGAAAACTAGGATAAAATAGCAACATAAGAGAATAAGAGGGAAAAAGGGCAGAGAGGGAGAGGAGTGAATTTAAACATATTATGAACGTACTGACATCCGACATCGGAACAAATTGTGAAAGAAGCATACTGGCTAAGCATACTAGGAAATGCAAGGAGAGGAAATAAATAAAATAGTAGGAGAGAGTGACCGATTACCTCCAGAGTTTCAAAGGATTTCCTAAGATACTCCACTTCAGACTCAAAATTGGCTATGTAAAGCATTGCTTCCACCCTTTTAAATGCAAAAGGTACATCAAGCACTGCCTTCAAAAATCTCTCAGCAGGACCAAGCTTGGTTGGTGAGTCATCTTTATGTTCCTTCAATTTACGTTCTTCTTCCTTGCTTGGCGCCATTTTTAACAAGCTTTCAAGTAGTTCTGTTCCAAGTGTATCAGCAACACCTGTATAAAGGTAAATTGACTTAGCTGTATAATCATTATTGAAGTGAAAATTGGAAGGCGGATTCTAATGCACAAGGGCTACAAGCCAACTATTAAAAGACAAAGCTGTAATAATTCATTTTTATGCAAAGAAAAAACATAGATAGAGATCACCAAGGAAAAGAGACAAAGAGACCTCTATCAGTTGGTAAACCTTGAGAACCACGTGAATAAACTCACTAAATAATAAAATTGATGTATCTTAGAAAAGATTATAATGCATTAATCTATGCTTTTGGTAAGCAGAGGAAAGAAGAAACTCAACTAAAAAATTTCCCTTGAAATAAAGCAGTAAGAAAGCGGAACAAAATTGGCCACTAGCTTCAAGTGGTATTTAATAATCACAAATAATTATTTTATTTTTCTTATACCCATATCTATAGGCAACATACATATCTTCCTCTAAGTAAGACCTGCACCTAACTTCTACAACAAGATTAAAGCAAAAGATGATGCTAAATTAGTGTATCTATCTTTCTTATTACAGGTCTTATCAATTTATTTTAACATTGTGACACACATAAGTTCACTCCAATGTAAAAGAAGAGGACATCATTAAAAATGCTTAATAATGGATTGACTAACGGATATGTTTTCTATTTTCTATTTTCTTTTTCCCTTTAAAAACCCCTCATTGTATCAACTGTTTAAAATACGCAACTATCAACTGGACATGCAAGTAAAAATGATGTGCCAGGAGTGGATAGAAAATTTATTCCAAAGAATTATCGACACAAAATGAAAAACATATAACATAAATTTACATGATGTGCCAATATGACCACATCACCTAAACGAGAAGTTGTTCAATGACAGGTCCAATCAATAATAACAGTCACAGCAGAACTTTAGAAATTTAAGTCATAACCTCGAGCCTGTAAACGAGGGGAAATACCTTCTAATAATCCTTCACACACTTCTTCTATAGTCACGTTAAGCGCTCTTAGCAAGATTGCAATATTTTGGGACTTTTTAGGATCAAGTACTCTATCCTCCTGATTTGACGGGGCAAGAACTGAGCGTGGAGTAGTATCCCTGGGTTTTGGGTTTGGTGTGTTCACTACAAACAATGTTTCGATCATTTCCTCATTCAACCTGCAGCCAACCCAATTGAATGTACTTAATTCAAGAACACTGATTGCAAGATATACATAGGAATGATCAACTACCAAGAGCCATCCCTAAGTAGTAAACATCACAGATATCAAAAAAGAAAAAACTTTTAACAACAGGACAAGACATGAGTATAGTGAGAATTGAAAATCTTACTTAAAAGAGCTTGACCTCAACTGATCCCACACCATTTCACGATCAGAGCTCGCTCTCACTTTGTCCCAATGTAGCGGCTTCAACTTTGGTTTAGATGTCTCCTCAGAAGTCTCCTCAATTACCCCCAAATTGTGAGAGCTTGGTGGCAACTCAACAGGAGAAACCTTTGTTGTTGGGTTTTGCAACACAAAAGGCCTAGAAGGAGGTGTTAGTTCAGGGGGCCTCGAAATAGGCTGACCAACAGGTGTTGAGGGAGCAGGCACTTCCCGTTGTTTCCTCTGTCGCAACAGAGGAGGAGGAGGTGGTGGAGGTGGTGGTGGTGGTGAGACTCTAAGAGATGGAGTAATGGGTGTTGACTGAACTGGAATTTCCCAGTGTTTCCGCTGTGGCAGAGGAGGAGGAGGAGGAGGAGCTGAAGATTCTCCAATTGGATCCAAAACATTTTCAACAGTTGCTGATTGACCAAGACCAATCGTTGTTAAGAGGTCTGGAATCTCCCAGTGCTTCCGCTGTGGCGCAGGAGAAGGAGCTGATTGATCTGAAGTGTGGTTCAATTCTCTTTCTGGCGATGAAAGCAGAGTCGGTGACAAAGGCAGTGATGACAGAGGAGATTGCCTATACCGATCTGACACATCTGACATTGTTGGTGAGTTATTCAAACTGTGATGCATCACTTTTTCCGGTGACGGCAGAGAAAAAGCTGAAGATGAAGACACAGACTTTCCACTTCCATTCGAAGCATTCGATAGTCTTGGCGATGCATCTTCTTCATTTTTCACCAAAATTCTCTCAGGGGATGAAGAAACGAGAGATGGCGAAGAAGACTTGGTATTTTCAAATGAAACACTCGATGCTTTCAAGGACCCATCTGGGTTTTTCTCCAAAGCTCTATTGGGTGATAAGGAGAGTGGAGACAGCGACGGAGACTGACATTCTCGACCAAAACCTCTCTCTGGGGTTGAAGAAGATTGCACATACTGGTTGTAAACAGGGGATAGTGCAGGCGATAAAACTTGGGGCGATGAGAGTGTAGAAGAAGACAAAGATCTTCTTCCATTGCCTTCTGGAGGTGGTGGTGGCGACGACGGCGGAGGAGGATCGTGGATCAGTGTAGTTTCCGGCGATTTGGGTTGTGATCTTCTGGGACTAATACTCACCGGCGGCGAGAGGCTTATGGAATGAGACCGATCCGGCGAAGCAGAAGTGGAAGAAGAGTAGGAACTAGAGCTAGAGTTCGATTCGCTGCTTCGTCCAACAATATTATCAGCAGCAATGGCGGAGAAGAGTCTTCGAGAACCTGATCCAGTTCCACTGGAACTCTCACGACCACCCAGAGACCCTCTCGGTGAGTAAAACTCTTCTTCTTCCTCGTCCGCCGTCGTTGAACCCACGTCATCACGTTGCTGCCTTGAAGCTTGCCGAGCCAGCGGCGGAAGTGGCTGAAGCTCCGGCGAGTCCATTTTCCGAGGGTCCAAAGCAGCACCACCGTCACCGTCACCGTTGGTGCGAGAATCAGAACGATCCTCGATTCCGCGTGAATTAACAATGGTGCCTAGATAAAGAAACTCGGAGCTTGTGGAAGAAGTGTGTCTCACCTTGCGACTTCCGTTGGTGGTTTCGGCATTGGGAGGGAACAATCGGAGACTACTATCGGATCTGAGAGTTTTCTCTTCTGCGGAGTAACTCTTTTGCCTTCGCCGGCAGTAGACGAAGGCGGAAATGGCGACGACGACGGCGGCGCAGGAAACGGCGGCAATGGTAACGCCGACGAGTTTGCCGGAAGAGGATTTGGATTTGGGGGGTTGTGGGAGGATGAGAGAGGAGATGTTGGCGGGGAAGGAGGCGAAGGTGGCTGGGGAAGGCGGTGGTGGAGGAGATGGGTAGGAGGGGAAAAAGGGTGCGTTGTTGGGGGGAGGGGTGGTGGTGGTGGTAGTGGTGCTGGAAAATGGGTACTTGGGGTTTGGCGGTGGAGGGGAAGGCTTTGGAGGGTGAGATGGTGGGGGAGGGGGAGTGTCCTGTGCTTGGGGCTGTGGAACAAAGGGTTGATGGAGGATCCTGCGGTTGGAGGAGGAGGAGGAGGTTAGGTGGAGGAGGAGGAGGAAGAAGAAGATGATGATGGAGAAGGTGCGCATTGTGTGTGTGTGAGGTGTTTTTCTCTCTGTGTCTGAAAATGGGAGTAGTGAAGGAGAGGGGGGTTTGAGAGGGAGAAAAGGAAGATTTGTGTGAGAGAGAAACGCAGAAGGGAGAGGAAGAGGAAGGTGAGAGGAAGACAGAGAGAGAGTGTTAAAAGGGTTGAATCAGATGGAAAAGGAGATAGTAAATTTAGATTTTAGACAGCGAGTGGTGTGGTCAGTGGTGCATCCAGCTAAGATTCTACTTCTCCTTATGTTTTGCTATTTCCAGCCCCTCTCTCTCTCCAACTCCCATGTTATGCTTCCTCCTCACCCAATCATTGTTTTTTTTTTTCTTGTATTTTAAACTTATTATGCGATCTTCTTTAATTTTTTATTAATTTATATATAAACATTTTTCAATTCTCTTCATTTTAAATAATTTTAAACATTTAAATCAATAAATAAATCACTACTTAACTTCTCGTCTTTTTTAATTGTGCTGGAAGTCCTTGAGCCAACAGAAATAATTGTGTCAGACAAATAATGGTCTTTTTTTTGTAAAATAAAAATTTAAAGTAAAGAGAGATTCTTTATTTTAAAGTCTCAACAAGAATTCATAATAAAATTACATATTATCTACTAGAGAATCTATAAATTCAAACTCAAATTAAGTAATTATTATAAATAGAAATCAAGTGAATTAACTTCGTTTGGCAAGACAAATAACAAACAAATAATGGTCCAAGGGTAAAAGTATCCACTAAAATAGTACACCAATTCAAAAACGATATATTTTTCAATAACTTTTTAGGAGACCAAAAATATTGACTATTTTTAACCTTGATTATGAATATATATATATATAATAATTTTGAGTCATGAGTATAAATATTTAAAATTAAATATATTTTTCAAAAAATAATTTTTTTAATAATAAAAACTATATACTCTTTATAAAAAATAATTTATTTTACAATTTAAACTTTATTTAACTTAATTTAACAAATAACAACACCAACTAATTCTTTTAGTTATACAATAAGGGTATTTTTAAACAAATTTTTGTGTCAATTAAGATTAAATGTCTTTTTAAGTATTTTTAATGATGCACCTCTCATATTAATTTAGTACATTTAAGACAATTAATTTTATTAAATACTATATACTGAAAAGAAACACATCTCTTTAACTATTAAGCAAACCACTTAACTTATTGTAATTTGTAGATTAAATAGTTAAAATTATAAAACAATATGGCTGGTCATTGAATATTAGATATCCAATATTAACGATCATTTGTTCAGTATATATGGGCTGACCATAATAATTTGATTATTATTTTTTAATTTAAAATCATCTATATCGATAATATATGATATATTAAAAAAAAAGTTAATGAATATGGTAGAATATTTATAATATTTGAATTCATTGACATCCCGAATTGGGGTAATAATTTGTTAATATAAAAAAAGGTATTAATAAAGTTCATATTTTAAAGAAAGCATTAAATAATGCGCATTACTTTTGGAAAAGTTAACTTAATTGGGATGATCTTAGAAAACTAAATGTTCAAGCCCCATAAGCTATGATTGGAAATTTTATTGTAAATGAAATGGAATGATATATAATGAAGTGTAATAAAATGAAAAAAGATGATTCAGAATAAAGTTATTATATTATTATTTAGATTTTAATAGTGGAATATAAGAAAATTTTTATTTTTTTGTTTATAAGTTTTATTAAAAGTGAATAAAATGACAAGAATTTTAAGTTTATTATTTTTATATTATACTTATATCAAACACAAAATATGAAATATGAAATATGAAATATGAAATATAAATATAAATTTTAAAATTCATTTCATCCCTTATTTCTTATTTTAGAAGAAAAGAAAAATAAAAAATAAAACAGTATAAAATGAGATAGAGTGAAATAAAGTCTTTCAAATTTCATTTAATTTTATCTATTTTTTAAAACATTTAAATAATATACCCTTTATCATTTTATTTCATTTTACTCTATTTCATCTCTTATCACTAATTAAACATTATAGCGTAATTTGATAGGGACTTTTCCTTTTCTAAAACAGTTAGATTTTACTACTAAGTGTCCACTACAATCAAATACAATAACTATTTTAAAAGGATAATTGCGAGCACTTTTTAGTTTGACAATTGACAAAAAAAAAAAAGCATAAATTATACTAAATGCCTTAAAGATGGGGGAAAGATTACCATAAAGATAGGATGGAAAAAACAAAGTTTTTAGCAAAGAAGTGGGTAGTGGAAATAGAAAAAAGGAAGAGTGGAAATAGGAAAAGGGAGAAGAACTGAGTCTGAATAAAGAGCGGTTGTCTCGTGATTGGTATCTAATCTAAGGTAAGGACTAAGGAGCCTTATATTAATATTATATTATATATCCGGATGTCGGTCAGCAAAAACGGTGTTCCAAAGTCACCCGCCTGTGCACTCACCCCGATTCACCAGCAGCATTCCAATACCAAAATAAAGGGTGCGTTTTCCATATAGTAAGGAAAAGGTGGTGGATCTATATTGATTTTATATAAAAATTATTAATACTCAAATTTTTTTAAGTGATATTTATATTATAAGTTTATAAATAAAAATTTGACTTTATAAAAATATTTTAAATTAATTTAAAAATAATGTGTAATTTTTGTTAAATAATTTTTGATATAATTAATTATTTAATTTTTATTAAATTAAATTAATATTGTAACATTTTTAAAATAAAATAATTATTTATTTTTATGATATTATTATGCTTAATTATTATTTTAATAAGTTAAGTGAATACTTAATTAATATATTTATTAATTATTTATGAGTTTAATTTTAATTTATTATTATTATACAAAAAATTTATACTATCATCTAATCATATATTGTCAAATTATTAAAAAATTTAATTATCATAATAACTATCTTAAAAATTTAACTCTTTTAATAATGTGTTAATATATAATTAAATGATAATATAAAAAAACTAACACTGATAATAAATTAAAATTAAATTTATTATTTAAATAATTTAAAATATTAAATATTAAATTTATTACTTATATTACTTTATAAATAAGCATATTTTAATTAAAAATTAATGTATTAATCTAATAAAAATAATAATATTATTTTAAAATTAAAATATATTTTTATTCTTTTATACTTATTATAACCGGTTACAAATGAAACACTAATATTACGTTGGTGGAAAGCCTCCAAAACAAACACAGATAGCACCAATGAGAAATCTCAAGAAAATTACAAGGCTATCTTTAGGGATGTGAAACCATTAATCGTACAAAATTATTAACGTTACTAATCCAACTTGCAGTTAAAATTACTGTTTCGGTCATAATGTGTCTCTTTGATAAAGAAAAGAAAACAGTAAATAGGTGGTGTGCATTGCATACTGAGAGCAACAAGTAATAATAACCTTTTGACGCGGTCCGGACAGGATGCGTACAAATAGAGTACAGTACCCACTCGTGCTTGCCCAATGGTAAATACTGAACACAATCTGAAAGATGAAATCCATCACCAAAATGTAACTTCTTGTCTATGTGTTTGGTCCATTGCTAGTAATTTTTCACCTGTTACAACTTCTTCCTTTTGTTTCTTCATTTGGGTACAAATATTTCTTCTCAAAAACCAAAAGGCACGTGAAGACAATGTTCAACAAACATTTTTATTTTTTAATGCCTAGATGCAGAATATTTTCAGGGAGAGGTACAAGTACTAGCACAAAAAAGGTCCTCCTATTCAAGTTCAAGCTTTTTTTTGGGTACTTTATTAAATAAAATAAAATTACATGGTGCAATTTACAAGATTTTGTTGCATTGGTGTAATACATATCGATACATTTTCTGTCATAAATTTTAATTTAATTTAACACAAATATTTTCAAGTATAGCAGTTTAACTCAGATATAGATCTTCTATTAGGTTTAGATCCAGTTAATATTTTTAAAATTAAATTTGAGTATAATTGGTTTCATTTAATATTATTCTGCATCAAACTAAAGTTCAAATCTGTAACTTAAAAAATATTGGTGTAAAAAGATCGACTTGTTGCACTATAAAATTGGCCATTTGAATAAGAGAAAAGCACAAAAATAATCAGTTGGTTGGTTACCTAAAATACTCTATCAAAAGTAAGAATGAAAAAAGATGAAGAAAATGGAAATGAATTTTTGTCGCACGAATATTAGCACCAAATATAGTTTTTCATTCACATCAAATATGTGCGTAAAATAAAGAGAATAATTACATGTTTAGGTTTTTCAATTTATAGTTTTTATTTTATTTTTGTTTTTCTTTAATCCCAAAAAAAATATAAATGTTACTTTTATCTTCATCATATTACCCCAAATTTATTTTAGGCTAAGCTACTGCTCTTGCTCTTTTATAAAAGATCTCTTTTATAAAAGATTATAAAACAAAAGGTATTTTATTGGCTATAGAAAGCTCAGTTTACATTATTATGAAATGGGCTCCGCAAATTTGACCAAAAGTCCATACCGAAAGCATACTCACAAAAAAACATATGAACACTCCACGAGCCTAACGCCTTAACCCTAACCCTAACCCATGAGAGGGGAATCTTATTCGCATACATTTGATTCACATGGGCTTGAACATATATTCATTTGATGCACTTTCATAACAAAGAAATTCGAGAAAATATTTATTTTAGTCTTCTAAATATATAAATGTTATTAGTTAGTTTTTTAAATGACAAATATACCATAATAGTTTTTCAGTGTCAATGTTTAACATTAAATTAGTCTATTAATGTCATTTTTTGATATCAAATTAGTTATTCAATATCATATTTTACACTAAATTACTCTTCTAAAATGATCAATTTAATGTAATTATTAGAAGACTAAAATGATTACATTTGTATTTTTAGATGACTAAAATGAGTATTTACTCAAGCAACTTTACACTGTCATTTAACAATGTGTTGCACATCATTAAAAGAGTTAGACTTTCTATGTAGTTGTTATGATAGTCAAACTCTTTTAGTGATTTGTCAATACATGATTAGATGATAATGTAAATTTTTTTAACACTGACAATAAATTAAAATTAATTTTTTTAAGATAAAGACTATTTAATTTGAATCAAACGAAATGTATTTTACTTTAATTTTGATGTAACTATTTTGTTATGAAAATGTAACTATCTAAGTATAAAAAAAAATGAGATAAAAATGTGACTTTGAATTAAAATGGAATACATTTTATTTGAGCTCAATTGAATTGTTATTTTCCCTTCATTCTTTGGCATACATGGTCCCAACAAATCATTATCAAAGCCATCGCAATTCAGACGGTCATATTCCACCATATATGACTCAAACAGTCACTGTTCGCTATTTGTTTTGTGGGTAAGTTTATAAGTCCCATCAGGTGAAAAACAGAGATAGAAAAGGAGTTTGTAACAGTTAGCAATGAAGCTAAGAAAGAAGAGAATAAAGACAAGTCAAGCTTCTTGAGACTGGACAAAAAGAGAACGACGAAGGCTAAATGCAAAGGAAAAAAAAAGCTCCAAATTGCTCTAATAAACACTCGAATACAAGATTGTGAAAGGAAATAAGATGCCTATTACTTCCCAATGTTTAATCAACTTCAGAATGGGTAATGACATTGAAGAGGAGGTTGTGTGATGAACACCGATGGATTGATGCCATATCTTGTTGGGCAGATCATGGTTGTATGACAAAGACATGATCTATTATACTAGACCCAACACCTATTCATTTTGGAGAGGAAATAAAAACTATACACCTTGCATCAAACCCCTTAGGATAGCAAGGTTATTGGATTTTTAGATGTAAAACAATTTGAAGATGTGAGTAATGAGATGGGAATTATCTATGCCTTTGTTGGCAAATTTTTGGGTGAGGAGCAGGTTTTGGATGTTGTTATATTAACAATTTTACCCGTACTCAGATCTTAATGAAGTATCAGATGACGAGTTGATATCAGTAAGTACCAATGGAGAACAAAATATATTGATGTTATATTTTTCGTTCTAGAGATGTCACAAGGCAAGCAACTGATTGGATCTATCTTAGTGAGCATGGTATGCCTACTGAGTCCAATACTGTTGATGACTCTACTGTATTCACTTTTCAGGCTCCCCCTCCTTGTGAAGCTCCAAAGAAAGTGAACACAAAGGAGAATCGGAGAATGAAAATTTAGAATGACTAGCAAATTTTTTTATTATTTTAGTTTGTGAATTAAATTAATTAAATACTAAATTAAATTAATTAATAATTTATTTATATTTAATTACATATTAAGTATTAAAAAAATAAATTATTAATTAATTATACGTAAATTATTGATTAAATTAATTTAATATTTAATTAATTTAATGACAAAAAAAAATACTTTTGACTCAAGCTGAACTAATAGATCATTCTCCAAAAAATTTAATTCAAAGACTTAGCTAGACAATCCAGTTAAAGACGCAAATACGCTTGTTAATTATTTCATTCATGCTCCTTTGTTTTTTTTCATAGTATCAGCCAATGAATAAACCGTTATCTATATTTTAGCGTAAAAAGAAATATTGAGAAATGTTAGTATGCAAGTGAGCAAAATCCCCCCCTCCCCCCAAAAAAAAGTGTTTGCAGAATAGCTCTAGCTAAAATTAGGTGAGTAAAGTTCAATTCTTATGATGCCATATTGCAAGTGTGAAAGGTGATGACAACCAAAAAAAAAGTGCGAAAGGTGATTTTTTAGGATATAAATAACGTAATCCTAAAATTAGCGACTTAAATATATTAACCACAAGATTATTTTTACAGCCATTATAGGAAGTACTCATAAGCTAGCATATCTAAGAATTTAATAATTAAGTATACAATTTTTATTTATGTGAAATTAAAGTATACATTTTATCATCATAAGTAAATGATATATATATATAATTTGAGTTACACGATGAAGTAAACTGTTTTGATCAGTCTATATCTTAAAAAATAGTGTAAAGTTATCAACTTGTTATATGCAAAATTTTGAAACAGAAATAAAACTACACATGTTAATGATATTATCATTAAACAACCAAAAGTAAAATAATAGAACGAGCATCCACGAAGAAAAATGATAGCATCTATTATTTAAGAGATATGTGCACAATATAGCATAATTATTAAAAATGATTACGAGGACACCGGTCTTCGCCAATCACCATGGTGCCATATTGTATAATATAGTAAGCTGTATTTTAAGATGTAATTTTAGCGATGAAACAGGCAGTTGGGACATCATATCATTGTTACTTGAAATCATGATTACTAAAATAATAAACTAGTGGTAGGAAAAGTTGCTTTTCTAGGTGTGCAGTTCCTGTGTGCTAATTATTTTATCGTTTATTTATTGATTTATTGGTGACTTCTTAACTACACCTCTTAATTATATTTTAGGGGTATTTTACACTTTTTTTTTATCATGCATGTGTCATTATCGAAATGATTCAATTTATTTTTTTAAATTTTTTTGTTAACTTTATATCACTTTAAAGATATATGGATGTATTGTAGAATTCACCTGGGTAATTGG
This sequence comes from Styphnolobium japonicum, assembly GCA_023212625.1. Lineage (NCBI taxonomy): Eukaryota > Viridiplantae > Streptophyta > Magnoliopsida > Fabales > Fabaceae > Styphnolobium > Styphnolobium japonicum. The sequence goes on along the minus strand of JALBWW010000007.1, from coordinate 877,400 downwards.
AAAGTGTCATGCTCAATATTCATGACTTTTTGACCAAAAAATACTTTTAAAAAAAAGCTAAAATAGATCTTTTTTTAAAATTAATTTCTGGAATGTGCAATTTTTAAAATTAAAATATTTTAACGTCTATTGCTGAACATGAACATCTTTGTTTTTTTTTTTTTGGTTAAACTTTGTTGATAGGCTCGTAGATTTATCATCATTTGATTTAGCTTTATCCATGTCAGAGTTTTCGATAAGTTTTTTTTTTTTCTATATTTGCTAAAATTAGGTCTTTTCCACCATGATTGTTGTAATCAAAGTGAATTCAAATCCAAAGAACTCCATGATATTTGGGTACGTACTATTTGACACCTGTGCTAGCGATAAGTGTCTTCCATATTTGTCGTTAATTTGGACTATATATATGATATATTTTTTTACTGTTTGCATGAACGTTATGAAATGGTTCTTTGAAGGTGTCACATGGGGAGAGAGGAGACCAACTAGGCCTTATTTTGCATAATGCAAAAAAACGACAAGTGTTTCCAATAAGTTCTCTACCGATCTTTGTCACTGTGTGCATGGTAAAAATTGGAGTACATGGTCTGCTTCCTATAAAGGAGACATTTCTCAATTAAACAAAATAGTTGTATGATTAGGAAAATAAAACCCATTTAGGAACTACGAGTGGCAACTGGCAAGGTAGATCAAGGGTTAAAAACTTTCGGTTTTGTAATTTTATTTATTTATTTTTTAAGTAAAATCATGATGTGTGCTTCGACTTTTTGATTGTGAGACTATTCTCACTAAGACATTAACTTGACTTTGACCACAAAATAAATTTAAACTCTTTGATTTATTTAGTTATTAGTGATGGTAAATCATCTGAGAAATTGTCAAATTTTGAATGTTAAGGGTATATGGCCCGAAAAAGGTTGCAGACAATGTATAGATACATGGAAACAAAATTACATAGAACTTACTAGTTAATAATGTATTTAGAATTAGGTCATCTATGGATTCGGTGATTTGATAATCCAGTCTCCAAAATTGATTTGATAGAACGTTAGAGATATAAAATTATTCAAATATATTCATCTAACAATTTAAGTTTTTAAGAAAATTAATTTTTAATATGGTATCAAAGTTTTTTTGTGCGAGTAGCCAAGAGTTTGATCTATGATATCCTTATTTTTAAAAATAAAGTTAAATTTTAATACAAGATAAAGTGAGTCTGTGTATTATTTACATTTTAAGCTCAAAGAAATATACAATCATAACTAAAATAATCAACATGTCCTAATACTTTTTGAAAATTTTAAAATAAGTACCTATAGTTTAAAAATTATAAATGTGCTCTTATAATTTTAAAAATATTTTTAAGAAATTTTGAATTTAGCTTACTTTTAGAGCCTTATAGGGACTCAGTTAAAAATATTTTTAAAATTATAAAGACTCAATTATAATTTTTAAACTATAAGAATCTATTTGAACATTTTTAAATAATACAAGGACTTATAAATTAATTTAATCTAAAATCATTCAAGTATTTTTACTTAACAGAATAACAATTTAAGTTTTTACAAGAGTTTGTTATTCACATTATAAAGCTTTTTATATAAATTTTATCTATTTCTACTTAATTGTGGTTTTGCGGTCACTTTTAGAGTTTCAATTTGTTTTCGGGTTTTATTCGGTTCGAATTATTCTTTTGTAAGAGTTTTGAATTTGAAATGATTTTTCATATTATTTTAGTATTTGTGGTGACAATCTTTAATCAAGAAAATCAGCAGAATCATTAATTGGTCAGTAGACTCTATAGGGATGTTTTTGAAATAAAGTAAATTCACATTTCACGAAAATATACTTTATTTATAATTTAATTATTTTGATTTAAATTATATATGCACGATTTAGTTTTTAAATTATTTAAATATATTTATGTTATTTCTTTTAAATTATAGACATAATTAAAATTAAGAATTAAATTATGAGTAAAGTACATTTTTAAAGACTAAAATGAAAAAAAAATTGGTAAATCTTTAGAAATATTATAGAGTATGAGAATACGAGGAATGTAAATAGGGCTCGAGCTTTGCATTTGAAGTTTGGGATTCCTTCCTTCTTCCGTATATGAGGGAGGAAATTTTTTTCGTGTAGTTTGTACTCTTTGACTCAAATTCTTTCCTTTCCTTTGAGTTTTGAGTCAAGGTCGTAACCCGATTTCTAAATATATAATGTGTTCATAGTGTATGCTATATTATTGTTAGTATTTGTTCTAAACTGATGTCATTGTCGGATATAACTTTTCTCAGACAGAACGTAATTAGTGGGATATGCTAAATTCTCAATCGGGATATCACTATCCTTTCACTTTATTCATGTTGAAATATCTCAAGTTCTAAACACGTCAAATATCACCAATCTGTGTTACACCACAACTTTCTCTTGATTGCCACCAATGGAACACTCCAAAAATTTTATTTTTAATTTAAATATTAATTTTTTAAATTTTTGTAATTTATGATGATTTTTGAAAAAATTTATGAGTTTTATTTAAATTAAGTTATTTTTCATATCTTGATTATTTATTAGGGTTAAAGGAAGTCGCGGAACTCAAATCTAAGATTAGATTCTTAAGTTTTTCATTTTTAAAATTTTTAGTTTTTGTTGACTTTATGTGTTAATCGGGACTATTTCGGATAATAAAATAATTAATTTAAAATTTTGACCAAAAAATGCTTTGATTATTTATTAAGAACAAGGAAGTTTCGAAACTCAATTTCAGGAATAGATTTAGAAGTTTTTCATTTTTAGAGATTTAATGATCAAATAAAAACTTTAGGTCATTTTGGGTACACCCTATTATCCATTAAACAATAGATACCGATCTTTGTCTATTGGATATTAGCTATTAAAAAATATCTTGAGGAAAATATTTATGACATTTACTTGCATAGGTGAGTCACATAGATGAATCATCTATGTATTAAATGACTTGATGATTCACCTAAGATGAGTTACCTAGTCTTAATGGCGAGGAAATGATGTCCAAATTGAACATCATCACCTTCCAACAAGTCAAGGGGTGGCCGGCCAAGGTAAGACATTTATCTTGAATTTTTCTTTTTATTTAATTACTTATTAGTCCTTACTTTTCTTTTATAAATAGCCAAGATCACCATTCATTTGAAACACACCAAAACTTCATCTTCTTCCTTCTATAAGCTCATGGCGTAGAGCTCTTCTTCACCTTCCTAAACTCTTGCGAAAATTCTAACTTAGTTTCTAGTATCCTAGTAGTGTTTTGAGAAACTTTAATGTTGTAAGTTTCTTGAAATACAAACTCTTTTCACTAAGCCGAACTTTGAAGGAACCTAAGGTGAAAATCTTTTCTCTTCACTTTTAAATTTTCATTTCAAAGTTTTAGATCATTTGATTGATCCTTGATCATCTTATTTTATGTATTATAACTTAAATGTTAAGAACTTGATTCTTTAAGGATTTCATTGGTGGAGAGACAAAGAATCTTCATAAAGTTCACTAGAGATGATTTTTGAACCAATGTAAGAGGAAGATTTCTCTCATCAACCAATATGGTGGTGAGAAATAAATTTTATGTTTTCACATTTTATGGTTTGTGTCTTGTGGTTTGTGTTTTATGATTTATGATTTGATTATCCTATGTGTTTTTATGTTTTGAGATATATGGTATGAACTTGTTATGATTAAAATGTAATATAGCTTATGTGTGCATGAGATGATGCTATGAACATGCATATTTTTGGTTGGAAATCAATAAATCATGATGGAAATGGAAAAGTTTTGAAAAACAATTATGGTAGAAGTGATATTTCCTTTAGCAAAGATTTTTGTTCTTATTTTTAAAATTTAGTTCTTATTTTCAAAATTTAGTATATGATTTTAAAGTATTTTCGAAAGTATGAGAGAAAATATTTAGTGATGATTTAAAGATAAAAATAAATATTTTTCAAGTAGAAACACTTTTGAAAATTTGTTTAGATCTTGAAATATTTTCTAAAGATTTGTTTGGACTTTGAAATATTTACGAGTATCAAACTATTTTGAATTAAAGCTTATTTTTATTAAAGACTTTTACTTTTCAGAAAGTTTGAGAAAAATATTTTGGTGATAATTTGAGGTAGAAATAAATGTTTTTAAATATAAATGATTTTTTAGAGATTTGTTGAAAAATCACTATTCATATTTGAAACTTATTTTTAGCTCAAATAGTGAGAATAAATTTGGAAATATTTTATTTAGTTCAAAATAGCTCAATATTTGTGAAAAATGTTTTATGCGATTTAAATTTCATAGAAAATGCTTTATGCGATTGAAAAATAATTTTGAATTGTTATGCGATTTGAAAAACAGAAAATTATTTTACGGGATTAAAAAAATATAATAGAAATGTTACGCGATTTGAAAATCGTAACTGTAGTGTTAAGTGATTGAGAAATTATTTAATAGCACCATATAATTAAGAAACAACGGTACTACTATCGGGCCGACGTAGACTAGACCCTAGATAGGACAGTTAACGTTATTCTTAAATAAATGGTAGCTTGAATCCCAAGGAGATTATGTGTATATTTTGGGAATATTTATATTGTGTATACATTTTTAGTCTGTATGAAACTTGTTGTTATTAAGGCTTGGAGCCTAGGAGATTGAGCTTACACCTTAGTGCGGGTACGAATTTGTATAGTGAAGATCTATGACAGATTTCGAAGTCGTTGGGGGTGCAGAAACTCCACAAGAGGCTAGCGGGGACTATGCCATGGTAAGATGATTGCAACACACCAACGATCTCGACTACACACTATTCTATTCACGATTGGTGGAAGAGTGTTCTTGTGAGCCGTATTGCGCAAATGAAATTTATAGCACTTGGTGGCTATATGATACGAAACATGTACTCTCAATCACTCTCTCCAACTTGTGTGTTTAGCTCCATGGAGTAGGGGTCAATCATTGGATGATTACATAGTTAGTTGTCATATTGTCACATTATCATTATGCATATTGATTTTGATCTACACATTGTTTGATAATATGATTATATATGTTGATTCAGTATGAAACTGTATTATTTGCTATGTTAACTATACTATTTGTTATTGATTTATCCATTATTTGATAACATGCTTGTATCTATTGAACTATATAAATTATTATATTTTCTACATTGCTTTATTAGTATTGATAGGTGACGAAGATCTCACATCTTTGTTGTATTGTTTTATATGTTTTGTGTTGTTTTTCTTTCTATATTATGAAGACAGCGAAGACATCAAGGAATGATCTGTTTTGTTTGGTTAAGGTATAATTCCATGGTGATTCAGATGTATGTAGCATCCCCTTGAATACAGAGTAATTAAGTATTTAGAACTTTAGTCAATAGGATAGTATACAGAGTTTGTAGACATTTTACTAAGTATCTTTTTATGTATTTTGTTAAACAATAGATTTAAACATAGAATTGGATATAAATACTTATGATGTATATTCTTGAAATATTTTGATATTGAGTTATTTCTTTTCTGGTTATTTTAGGTTATATCAACGGAAAGAAATTTTATAACTCATATTTTTATAAAGATAATACAATTTTTTAAAAAAATTAACTTGAGAATCCGTAAAATGTGACACCCAACGAAGGGTGTTACAACAAACACTAGTTGTATAATCTACATGATGATAACTTAGACATTAATGATTAGCAATATGAAATACATGCACAAATTATGAGTGATAAATGTCCAACATGCATACCTTGTGTGTATTAAGGTAGATTATTACTCTTTTAATACTTAAGAGGATGTTTTTATCCCATGTTTAGTGTGTTTTATTGAGTCATTAGGAATGTGTTTTAGTTATTGTTTTGGTTTAAGTTAATAATGTTTTGAGTTGTTTTGTGTAGTTTGGATGCAAGAGACTGAACCTCATTAAAGCCCAATTTGAAGCTCAAGTGAAAGGTCACATTCTGAAGATGGCGCTAAGCCCCATGAAGGCGGCGCTTAGCCTAAATGTGCCAAAAGAGTAGCTGACTGAGGGCATGAAAATGCACATTTTAGGATGGGTCGCATTTAGCGCCAGTTATCTAGGCTTAGCGAGACCACATCTGAGTACCTTTTAAGTCACTTAAGTCGCGCTTAGCGTGAGCTAATCTGCGTTAAGCGCCAATTACTTTTGGAAAAGATCTAAAGAGAGGAAGGTACGAGATGACAAGAGAGAGCTAATTTTGGAAATTTTCTCTCGGTACTTGGAATTCCTGGAGCTAGAGGCAACCATTCATGGAGTTTTCTACATCTCTTTTGTCCATTTCTTTTAGTTTTGTTATTTTTATGATCATGTCTAGCTAAATCCCTTCTTGTTGGGGTTAGATGTACCTATTTCTAATTTCTCATATATTTGACTTGATATATTAATATAAGTTTCTACTTCTTAATTGAGTGATTGATTTCCCCTCTTGATGCCTTTATGGTTTGATCACCCATGAATTGATGTTTGTTTTGATATGCAATTGGAAAGTTCATACTAAAATTAGATCTAAAATCAATCACCTAATAGATCAAGCATCTAGGAATGGATCTTGATTTATTTGTAATTGTAGGATCCTTGATTTTCATGCAAATTTACTAATTAGGCCACCTAAGAAATTATGGTTTAATTAGAAGAATTTAGGCTCATTTCATCTAAGGGATTAGGATTTGAGTAAACAAAAGGGTTGATTGTCATAATTAGAGTAGAAACTATGTTAATAGTCACTTCATTGCATCAGAATGAAGTTTAGTGAACCTAACCTTAACATTTTATCATATTCACATTAAACCCTTTTTGAGCTTCCTATGTGTTTGCTAAAAACTCAAAAAGAATTGAACCTTTAGATTGTAATTGGTTTGCTAGGTGTTAGTATTTGGTATGATCTTTGTTAGAAATGACAACACACTCATCTCTTTATTACTTACACGAATTGATATACTTGTCAATGTTTTAACAATGTGTGATAAGTCAACTCATTAATCTATCTTTTTTTCTTTTTATACTTTTTATTTTAAGATTCTAATAGTAATTACAATATAACTGAATCATTCAAAAAATAAAAAATAAAAAACGAAGCATTTCTTATTTTTTTGTGTTGATATGAAGCATTTCTTATTGAAAGTATATATAGACAACCAAATTTGCAGATGCTTTGCTACTTGTTGCATGGAAATAGGGAATCTATCCGCTGTCCCAGAGCTCCTGAAAGAACAAACTTTCTAGGATACCCCAAAAGTGACAAACAAAAAGAGAAAGAAAAGAAAGAAAAAGAAAGAAAAAGAAAGAAAAAGTTGAAAATAATTACTGGTCCTAGTTGCAAATCCTCTAGCGTAGAAAGTACGGAGTGGTGTAATGCAAACTTGAACTAGAGAGAGGGGCGATGAGTTTCATCAAGAAGTGAATTTAAATCCCAAGCAACTTCATGATTCAGGGTGTGTATTACAACGAGTTTTTAAGACATTTTATTTTATTTGAAAGAAATTTTGATTAAAAAAGTGAATAAATTTTTCATCACAAACTACGTTTGGGTAAAATGAGTAGAAGTAATATTTTATTGCTTTTGAGGTAAAAGAAAATTTGTTTGTGTATATATTGATAGAAATATCATTATAATTTGATATTATATTATTATTTTAATAATATTTAAATAAATATAACTTAATAACTTTTTAAAATATTATTATAGTTATACTTAAAATAATTTTATTTTACAATATCCCAAATAAAATTAACTTTTTAACAAATTTATTTTGTAAATTAATTTATTTATAATCAATCTTTTTAACATTAATTTATTAACAATTAAACTCAAAATAACTCATATCTTTTTTGGTAATTACACATCTAAAAATAATTTTTATCAACATTATCCAAACAACATTCATTTAACAAAATCAATCAAATAAAAATTTACAAACATAAATCACTTCACTCAAACTCACTTATAACTAACATCAAGTTTACAAAATTAAATTCATCAAAAATTAAATTTATAAAATTTAATCCAAATACACACTCAATAGATTAACAGTCTATGTGAGTGTTTATTTTCTTTAAAAAATAATGTTACTCACACAACTAAACCACACACCAAAAGAGGATTACTATTTCTATTAATTATTAATTTGATAAACAGTCAATCATCCATCAACCAGCAAAAGCATTTGTTTTTTTTTTTTCTCTTTTTTTTTTCCAGTGGAGCCACGGGTGACCTCTCATTGTGCATTGAGGAAAGACCATGGTCTCTTCTCTTCCAAAAAATTAAATATTTTATTTTATTATATTTAGCCTTATAATATATACCAGGTCTCTGCAAAAAAGAAAAAAAAGAAGACACTTTTTCATAACAGTTGGCCCTTATATATTATAATTTGGCCTATATTTCTATACCCATTACTCTTCTTTGAGGGAAGAGTCACTTGGAAAGAGAAGACGAACAGGGCGTTATTATTTTGCATTATGCAGCAAAAGACAAATATTTCCAATGGATTCAATACACATCTTGGTTTGTCTTTACGTGCATCATAAAAGTCAGAGTACATGGGCTGCTTCCTATAGCAGAAAGAAATTAGAAAAACAAGATACTTGTTCAGAGTATAAAACCAATTTAGGAACTAAAAGTGGCAAGGCAGTTCGAGGGTCAAATTAATTTAATTTGCAATTTGTAATTTATATATTCAACTAACCAGTTATTAATGCCGATGCACCATTACCATTTGAAGAGTTTGTAAACTTTGAATGCTAGGTTTGAAAAGGTTGTAATTGAATACTATATAAAAGAAGAGTTTAAATCTAATATACTGTTTAGGGTTACAACATTTTTTTTTTTGGGTACAAAATTTTTATATTATCAATAAATAAGAGAACTTCATATCAATGTAGTCACTAAGACAAAAATTGAAATCAACATGCTAGTGACCAAATTATCAGTTATTTTAAGAACATATACATACTCGCTGAAAGTTACTGTTATAACGGGTTTTAGGCTAAAGAAGGAGAAGAAAAAGTAAGGGTAGTGGTAGGCCTCATAAACATCCAGAAGCAAATAATCAACCGAATATTCTATAAATCAAAATCCTCCAGTGGCCACATGCAAAGTCACTTGCCCACACCACTCAAAAGGAAGCTTTAACAGTAAAGGTGTTGGATTTAGCAACACCTTAGCCAATATCCTAAGTTTTAAGCTCTCTTTCGTAAAATTTAACAGATAATGGATAAGTTAGTTGATAGTAGATAAATTTATAATAAATAATAGATAAGTTAATTAATAGTGGATGAACTTATAGTAGATAACTGATAATAGCTAAGCTAGCAAATTGATTTGAAGTGTTTGATAAAATTAACAATTAAACTAACTAATAAATGTAAAATGACATAAAAATACATTTTTAATTAATGCTTAAATTTCTTCCATCAATATTAAATATGAAAAAATATTTATTAATTATTTAAAATAAATTTATGTTAATTAAACTAATTATTAAGATATTTAGAAGTTAAAATTTTGAAATTTATATTTTAATAATCTAGTTTATTTATTTATTATCATTAAAATGTTTTTTATTGGTTAAAAATACTATTTTAAATTTTCTTTTCATTTAATTTTTCATGCTTTATAAAAATATATGTATTATAAAAATATACGTAATAACATAAATATATAAAATTTTGAAATATATAACACTTAACAATATAAGGATTAATATTTTTTTATTTTATTATATAGAGGATATGAGAGGAATTTACTTAAAATAATGAGAATAAAAACAAAACAAAAAATATGTTTTAAGTTATAAGCTCAAACGCTACTTTAAGTAGAGTTTGAAAAAACGCTATAAGCTACTGATTACCAAACAGCTCTATTTTTTTTAATTTGTTATCCGCTAGTTAAATCTGTTATAAGCTAGCGGATTAGACTTGCCAAATAAAGCCTTAATCTCATCGAGGGCGGTTGAGGTGAATTTATAAAAATATAAGTTGAGAACAAAGGATGTCAATGTAATTTGCATTTAAAATTGAGTAATAGTGCATTTACAATTAAATACACATGAAAAATTACATCATTTTTTTATATACTTTTAAAGTTACACCTAAAAGTTAATAACTTTGTATACTATATGTATAACTTTGTGTTAATAACTTTTGGGTACTTAAGAATTTTATATGTCCACCCGTACTTGAGTTTCATTGATTAAGTATTCAAACTCATCATAATTTACTCACCAAAAGAAAAAAAACAAAAAAAAACTCATCATAAGTTCTCAAACATATGGTGCAAAATCGTTGCCACGTTACTTGCTGAGCAATTCACTATTGAAATCATTTGGATTGTGGTGAAAAATTCTAACCTGTCAAATTATGATGCCTAATGCTAATATCACAAGCGATGTTTTAGTATGTTTGGGACTCTCCCAATCATGCTTTTTGGACTTTGAAAACCAAATGTAACATTTCAAAGGCGATCCTCCCATTGTAACGTCAACATTTCTAAAACCAATAAAGGTAAAGTGCATTTGGGCATCACCAAGTCAAATCCTTTTGACAAAACGCCGCATGAAGCTTAGGGTCTTCTATTTTGAATTTCAGGTAAGTTTATTAAGTAGCATTAATAGAAGCTAGGAACAAAGTACTAATATAAGCTTTTGAACAATATTTATGATCGGAGATTTTAAAGCAACGAAGATTGCTGAAATCCCTTTTTGGGAGTCTAGAGAATTACAAGAACTATACCCTTTTTTATTTTACTTTTTTAAGCATGAATCAGGCTGGATGAAATTTTGAGGGAGAATTATAAAGAAAGAAACACAATCCAATCCAATTTATTTATTCTTTTGTTTTGTTTTTTTTCTTTTGGAGGGGGGGTTCATGAAAGAATCTTAAGAGCTTCATCAAAAACGGAGGTGGGTTAGAGCCATAGAGGCCCAGGAAGCTGGTAGTGGCAGAGAGGAATTCATAGTCATTTGGGCCAGTTTGTAGGCTATGGTGCTGCCTCTACAATGAACACATAGGTAACGAAATGAAGTTTTTAGGGAATGTTTGGATTGATTATAAGAGATAGAATAATACATAATGAAATAATAAAAGATATCTTTGTTTAGATGTTTTAAAAAAATGAAATGTAATAAAATTGAAGACTCCATCCCACTCCATTATCCCATTTTTTTCCTCCTCCAAACTAAGACAAGAGATGAAATGAATTATAAAATTACATTTATATCTTTAATTTATATTTTTATATTCGAGGTAAGATCAATATGATAACAATAAACTTATAATTCTTGTCATTCTATTCACTTCCACTAAAACTTCTAAACAAGAATATGAAAACTTTCTTCCTCTCCAACATTAAACATTCAAACAATTATATGAAATTTTTATTTCAAACCATCCCTTCTATTCTATTATATATCATTTCATTCCACCCACCATAAAACTTTCAAAGATAGCCTTAGGCTTGAAAGTGTGATTGTCCTGTATTGTGAAGAGGAACTTGCTTGGCAGCATAGCTGGTCGCGGGCTTCTGATCTTCGGTTTAAAATATACCATTGCATGTTGCAAACTAGGCCAGCTGCCCAACAAAAGTAGTCTGCTCAAGGTTGGATTTAACAAATTTTATTATAGAGCCAAGTTTCGGACCTGGTCGCATTCAGAGGTCCATTCGAATTGGCTTGCGTACCCCACAGATTTGACCCAATCGCATTAAATGGAACGAAACTCATTCCATTTCTAAACATATCAAAAGACAATAAGAGGAATGATAATTTTATTCTCTTTTGGCAATTCTTATTTCAACCAAACTCATTGTTGACGAGTAATTATTTACGTTTAAATATTAAAACATAAATAATTTAGAAATTAATTTAAAAAATTAATACAATAATACAAAAATAAAATGTATCCCTCTAAATAACTTCTTTATACCTTCATCTAAATCAAGTGCCAGTTTTATACACTGATTTTGTGCAACTTGCACTATTTTTAGTTCACTTTGCCATTCAGCATGGAAAGTTTAGCCCCTAGTTGAGAAATTGTTTGAAAACCAACCCATTTGCATAAATAGTGAGAATTGAGAAATAAGGTAGGTGGGACCCACCCATATCTTCGTTTCTCTCAATCTACTGGAGACTAGAGAGGACTCAAATTCCCTTTTGGGACATCCAAAGGAACAAATGACAAAATGGGATCAATATATGTAGACCATCTGCTTATGTATATCAACATTGGTAACCAAAAATGCTATTTCGGCACAAAACGCTAATTAGAGAGTAGAGAGTAGAGACAGAGACACAAGAGGTTGAGAGACTATGGACAGAAAAGAAGCGAGTTAAAACTAGTCATTCATTGGAGAGTCCGGGCCCACCCAGGGGAAATCATCATAACCCTTTAGCGTACGGGTTGATTACCTATATACAGTGATTATCAAGTGTAACTATATTGATCAATATACACACTCCTGGGTTTACTGGAGCCTAAGCCATACAGTCATTGTCAACGTGGGGCATCCTACTGTTAGTGTTAGATACATGATATGGGGGAAAGTAATCAATATACACAACCCCCATACTTAATTCAGTTATCCTAACAAGAAGCTGCTAGCTCTAGTTTAAACTATTAATAGATATAAACTGAAAAATCTAAGGGGGGGAAAAAGATTAAAATAAAGTATACATGTTGAGATATCCAGTGCACCGAAAAAAATTGGGAAAAGGAAGACCAAAGTTTTGCAAATTACTGGCAATTATATCAGATAATTGTTATTATACAGGAAAGGTTCATCTTCAGCAAATTTTACCTTGCATCCTTTTCATCCATCAGGTGAATTCACCTTCGTGATAATATTTAGTCAGATCACTGGCTACTCTGCAAAAAATTGAAAGACATATATATACTAAAGACCATCAACAATGCCTATCACGAAACAAAGATAAACAAAGATAAACAAAGACGAGCTTTTCTAGCTATGGAAATTAAAAACTGGCACTGCCGGGCATGGATTCCATTGCCAGAACAGAACCCAAAGTAAAGATTCTTAGTTCTTTCCTTTTTCTGTCTTACATTGCTTTTAAGCATAGGCAGTCCGAGATTCATGAAATTAACAGAAATGAGAACCCGCCCAGTGATTTCAAAAGTGAAATTAAAAAAAAAAAAACCAGAGAAATTATATAAGAGACTAAGAGAGGGCTTAGGGAAACACATTACTACAAATATTATGCTATGGAGCTTTCAAGATGGGAAATGGAGGAAAAATTCAGGGCCTACAAAATAAGGAAAACCAAAACTGAATCTTCAATCCTGGATATTAAGACATAACCCCCAAAAAAACTCTTCTTTCACATTTCAAACCATAGAACATAACAAAACAAGCTATATACAAAAAATTCACACTACACAAATCAATTCTGAAACACTTTGCATAACTTTCTGACTTTATTACCTGCAAAAAGCTAGAGCCACTACCCAAATTTTTCCCCAGACAAAATCTAATAAAAGTAGGTTTGGGGATGAGGGCAAAATCAATTCTCTTTTTTAAAAAAAAAAATTGGGGGAGGGGCACTATATATCATTATCATGTATGATGATCAAATTATAAAATCACAGCAGCCAGGGTTAGATTCAACTTAAAATTCTTCATAAAAGATAAACGCCAACTCTCTCCACTTTCCTCTCCCTCCCCTCCCTAACTACTACCTTTGAAATTGACAATAGAGATTTGCTGCTCAACTCAGAAATTTTTGTTGACTATATAGCCATTGATGGCTACGTGACTCTTATAACTAGAAATCAAATGGATAAATAAAACAATTCAGCAAATAAAAGGAATTAAAGATGCACCATTACCCATTTATAAAATAAAAGAAAACTCTGAAAAAGAATGAAACATATAGACAGCAGAGAAAAATTAAAGATTGTGGCGAATATAATGAAGTACCTCAAGAAATCTGATAATGTCAAGTCAAAGACTCCTCCGAACTTTAACAAATGACAACAACCATTTGAGGATAAGTGAACTACAGTATTAACCATTTTAGCCTGCGACCTTTATTGCCCCCAATTCATCAATTTTTGAGCTCTTATGCTGCAATAAAAGTAAGAAGTTGAAAAGAAAACTTCATAAAAGATCGGACAAGGTGAATCTAAAAAAAGAGACAGCAGAAATGTATAAAAAAGAAAGAGAAAGGAAAAAGTGGTTGACAAGTCATCCCGAGACAAAGCTTCTTCCTGTATTACCTTACTCTTTTTGTGTTTGTGGACATCATTAAGATCATCATCTCCATCATGCTTCCTTTTCTGTAATCATATTGAGTAAAAAGATAAAAAGATTTACGAATAGAACTAAATATATGCAACATTTTTAAATAGTATGTGAAGCAAATGCCCTTCATTGGATCCTAAATCACAAGCAATTGAGGGTTAACAGCACCATCAGCACAACACAAAGGAAATTTTCATGAGATATTTGATGAAGCCAATTTGTTGAATTAATTTGCAATGTTATGGCATGACCGTACTTTTAGAACATTGAATTTTATTTTTATTTTCTCAATGTGAACGATGTAGATGCATCAAACTAAAATTTCTCAACCTTTTCATGGTGTTTCTTCAAGTGATCAGCACTGGAATCACGATGCCCGCTTTTATCTTTCTTTTTGTCCTTGTCTTTGTCTTTGCTTCGGTCTTTATGACGATGCTTGGACTTCTTATGCTCCTTGTCCTTATCTTTGTCCCTGTCTTTGTGCCTTTTATGCTTCTTCTCCTTGTCTTTAGACTCACTTTTTGATTTGCCTGCAATAGTGGGAATCCCTTTCTCGGCCTATTATGGGAAAAACAAGGAATAAGCACATATGTATGCCAATGACCAAAAAGAACACATTATTAGACTATATTGTTTTTGAAAACTAAGATAGCATGCCAATTAATTTCAGCAAGAATAGCAAATTAAGCATGATCAAATTCAAAGAAAATTTCTTACAGGGGGCAAATCAATGGGAGTCGTTTCCCTTAGTTGAAAAGCCTCCTTGAGAATATCTAGGTCCAAAGGCTGTATACGAGCACTTGTATCTCTGGAGGAAGATGTATTCTGAATAAGTTGATCCAATTGCATCCCATCTCCTTTTCTGATTTCTGTGTCTCCTACCACATTGTGAAGATAGTGTGTGTCTGCAATTGACACAGGAAGTGGCCTCTTGCAGAAAAACTCATAGTGGGGTAGTAATTTGAAATGATTTATGAGATCCACAGCACCTGTCAATTCCCTTGGTCCTAAGGGTTCAAATAATACAGTATGTCCTTAATAAGAAAGTATCAAAACAAAAATAAAATAAACACAGGAAAACTTATTGTAAATTTTTTTAGAAAGGGACGATTGCAGGGCAAATTATGTCCGATTCAAAATCCTAAACAGATGCATATAGCATTTTATATCTACATTTTCCAATTTCTTTTCATCCAATAAATTCAATCATCAACAGCAAAGAATCATATTTATTGTTTAAGCACTCGGAAAAAAAATACCAAATTTTACGATCCTGTAAACAGAACATAATGTTTTGCCATGTAGGTTCACATATAAAGCCATTACATACCAAATTTGAAAAGTAAAGAGTAAAAAATATATAGTTCGAGATCTTCCTTATACACAAATATATAATCTACATAAACACACACACACACACACTGATATCAATTTTTAGGCCAAAAGAGACAGACTCATGACTTATCCATGTCCATGCCAATAGTATTACGCCAAAAAAGAAAAGGAAACACCAATGTCCCAAAAATTAAAACTGAATAATTCATCCTCTTGCTAGCCTTCAACTGACCACAAATTCATCATCATCATCAACCTAGATTATTAGTATAAATAGGAGTATAAGGTTAGTGTTTTAATCATAACATAACAATTATTCAGAGTCTCATAACTTAAATATATTCTCTCTTTTCTCCTTTCCATTCCAATCCCTAAAATTTCAACAGTTGCCAATTGACAAAGTTTAAATTCAGCCAAAGGAACAAACAAAGATACCTCTCAGGTCAGGATTACTAACTGTTTGAAAGTTTAACTAAGTATTTTCAATTGGATAACAGGTACAGTAAATGTTATGCAGATAGGAAATCAGGACTTACATATATAATATATAATAACTAAAAAAGAAAAAGAAGATATGAGTAAAAGAACGTACACACAAAGTAAAGCACTAATATGACAAACTTTTACCTCCACCGAACTTTTTGCCTTCAGGATCCATATGTCAATCTTTCATGAGATGTCGGACCATTATCAACTGCAATTTATAATGGGAAAAAAATGTTTCTCATCCATCAATGTCAAATAATGATTCAGTTGCAAAATATGTAGGTAATGCAAAATGCAAACAGTGGTCTAATTGTGTGTTTCATCATCTGAGATCAATAGCCAGTTTTGCATAGAAGTTTTTTTAAAAAAAATAAAAAAGAGAAAAGAAGGAAAGTACAATGAGAGTGAGGATAAGGTATCCTCAACAACAACAACAAAAGCCTTTTCCCACTAGGTGGGGTTGGCTACATGAATCAAGCGAAGCCATTGTGCTATGTCAAAGACCATATTTTTAAAAAGGTCATTTAGGTTAAGATATTTTTTAAGTTTCGCTTAGAGTTTTTCTTAGTCTTCCTCTACTTCTGTGTATTGGGCTATCCTTCATATGATCAACTCTTCTTACTGGGGCTTCTATTGGTCTTCTCCTCACATGATCAAACCATCTTAGGCGAAACTCTACCATCTTTTCATCAATTAGTGCTATTCCAACTTTCTCTCAAATACAATCATAGCTGATTTTATCTTTTCTTGCATGTCCAGTCATCCACCGCAACATCCTTATTTCCGCAACCCTTAACTTATGCTCTTGTTGGCTTTTACCGACCAACATTTGGTACCATAAAGCATCGCTGGTCTTATAGTTGTTCAGTAGAATTTTCCTTTGAGCTTGAGAGGCTCCTTGCGATCACAAATAACACCCAAGGCATTTCTCCATTTTGTCCACCCAGCTTAAATCCTATGAGTTACATCTCCCAGAATCTCTCTGTCACTTTTTATGATAGATCCAAGATAACTAAACCATACGACTTGTGGTATGGTATGGTCCCCAAATTTATCCTCAAAAGCATTTAAAAAAACAAACAAACAAGACAAACAAGACAAAAATTAAGAATGCAACAAAGCTGCCTAATCTCGCTGCAAACAAGGTGTGCACTGTGTAATTTTGCATTCGTAATTTAAGTTGTCAGTTATTGGAGACTCTCTTCTATCATGTCCAAAGTTTCTCTTCATAGCCATATATGGCCTATTGAACTGCCCATTTATCACTCCATGCAGTTCCAAAACAATTACCTTCTTGTAGAACCTCTTTTTCTTTTA
Organism: Styphnolobium japonicum; assembly: GCA_023212625.1. Lineage (NCBI taxonomy): Eukaryota > Viridiplantae > Streptophyta > Magnoliopsida > Fabales > Fabaceae > Styphnolobium > Styphnolobium japonicum. The sequence continues at coordinate 859,960 of JALBWW010000007.1, read as the reverse complement.
AAAAAATTAACATTATTTATCAACTACAGAAGCAGGTGCATGCATAGGAAGCATGCTAAAGAAACAACCATGGCTCTGGCTAGTTACCACTTACCGCCCCAGCAGTCTAAAAGAGAGATTGGCATAATAAGTATTGCCACTTGTCATAAAGTAAAAGAAAACCTTCAAAAACTCATTAGGGGCACACAATGAAGCAGATGATCCCATATCTCTTCAAATCATTTAATGAAATATATATTCATATATTTCCTCTTACCATCTTATTTGTATATAATTTTATATTCATTTTCCTTTTACTACATTGAGGAGTATTAGGACTAGAAACCTGGAACCTCTACCCAAAATTTCACCTACCCAACCACCTAAGCTAGGCCCAAGTGTCTAGGACTCTAGATTAGAATTTATTAAATTCACACAGTAAAAGCAATAGTGATAGGCAAAGAATGCATGCAAAGACACTAGCATAACCATAAAAGATATAGCTTTGTGTAACTATTGATGGACTAGAAAGAAAACCAAAATTTACGTGACTAGCATTAACTTATATTCAGAGAAGCATTCACATTTATACCATGGCTAATTTAGTTGACTTTATATGATTCAACTTTGAAAGGAAGAAAAAAGCAAAGAAGTTGAAAAAACCAAAGGTTTAGAGTTTTCTAAAGGGCTATGCTTGAGTTGCCAAATGAGTAGCTGACATTTTCAGAGATGACTTGTTGATATCATTTCTTCATTTCATGGAAATAAATAAACTTAAAAATTGAATGATTTGAGTTGTAATTATTTTCATTTTGCTTATACTACCTCAAATTCATGTTTTTCCCTCTTATTTTCAATAGGTATGACTAGAACTTTAATGGTTCAGCTTTGAAAAGAAAAAAGTTTCTGCTTTTAAAAGAAAAATGGAAAAAACCAGGAAGAAATCAGTGCAACTTACGCACACTCATATGAGTTTCTGAATACTAATTTCAAACAGTTTCCAATAATTTGCATGGTTTCAGATAGCAGTTGTCTCCTGATTCTTATTCTGTCTCATTTTTCAGTTTTAAGATTACTAAATATTCAAACGTAACGTTTAAAAAAAATTAACAGTTTTTCAAAAAGTGACTTTGAGCAGAGTTCTCAAAGGCTCCACACGATGTAAGCCCCTAAAAACACAAACTTTCTTTACGGTTCCGAAGTGAACAACTTCATAAATGGGATGTGCTTACACACAAGAAATATTCAACTCTGCAGGAATCGAGACTGAGAAGAAATCCACCTGGAGTGTGGGAATTTCACGGTTTCCAAGCAAACAAGAAATCCCCTTCGAACTCGTATGAACCAAAGGTCTGACAATCGAGAAACTTATCAGTCTTCGACACCCAACAAAGATTTCGCAAAAGCTGTCCAAAATCGAAACCATTTCAGCAAAAAAAGCCAAAATCCACAAAAGGGTACTCAAATTTTGGAAGAAAAAAGGAAGGTTTTTGTAGGAAAACTAGAGAGAGAAGCGAGAAAATTGATATTGACCCATGACAGAGTTTCTGTACGATAATGAAATTGGCAAAAGTGCAGATCCAAACACTCGAAGAAGAATAAGAAGATTGGAAGGCTTACATAAGTATATAAAGACAAGATCTTTAGGGTGCGTGGTTCAGTTCTCAAACTCTTTCTTCGCTACTCGTGTTGTTTCTTTGTTTCTCTTTCAGTCTTAACAGCCAAATCCGAAGTCCACAAATTCCCTATTCTTCCCAAGTTTCTCGATGCCAGTTGCCACCTCTGATTTATATTTAGCCCTGCCCTTCTGCAAAATTTCTGTTTTACCCCTTGCTATTGCTACTGCTATTGGTAGACTAGAGTCTCACCCAATCGGATCAAGTGTCAATTTACAGCTTTAGCCAACGGCCTATTCAGTCCTACAGTAAAATGAAAAAGACCCTCTGTTTTTTAGATAAATAAAACAGAGCTTCCATTAAACCAAAGCATCCAAAAACAAAACTTCAGAAATGAAAATTGGGGCACTCTCCACCCAAAATTGGAGTTTAGTAGAAGAAACAACCCATTTAGTTAACCAGTGAGTAATCTCATTTGATCAAACAATGCACATAACCAAAAGAGATAGAATTAAAACAACAGAAAAGCTAAGGAGTACGAATTTTTATGTACAGGATGTATCGCCATAGGAGGAAGGCTGACCATCCCACTTCAATGACCCCACTCACAAATGCTTTATTTGTACATCAATTCGGAATATAAAAGGGTCGGGCTATGCATAGGCACTCTTAAAACAATAGTTTGTTAAAATATATGAGATAATCCATCCTAATTCAAAATAAATCATCAACATGTTGCTGAATATTAAATAGTAAGTGTATCTTTTAATTAGATTTTGTAAATTTAATTTTACATTAATTTTTTTCAAATTTAATTTTGTTGAGAAGATAATTTGCAATATAAATTAAGAAAAATGTTAAACGACTAATGCTTTATTTGTTTTAACATTCTCTCGACACCAACTAGCTTTGGGAAAAAAGAAATATTTTTTTCTTTCTTTTCAACTTACATTGAACAATGTGTTGAGGGTATTTGCATTCACTAAAAGCTTATACAAATAGGTTTTAAACTATATCAAAAACTTTCACAAAATGTCATATGAATCAAACTTGGCATATTATCCATGAATAATGGGTTTCAAAACAGCTTTCTCTTCTATCATACTTGTTTCATGATTAGTTCATAAGGTTTCATAAACCTTTTGTAAATACTATTCGTTTGAAAAATCATTTATGTTACTTCTAGATTGGAGGCCAATATCATGTTCAATATGCTATAACATGATTGTGTCAAAATGAAACAAAACATTATAGCACGTTATTTAAGGTACATTATACTCCTAAATGTGCTTTCTACAAAGGTTAAAATGCATATTCAAACATGTTTTAAATAGGTGTTTGTTTTACCTTTTTCAAGTTTAAAATCTTATTTGGCCCTTTTTACTATGCTTTGAAGTATGTGTCATTACATGTGATCATGAGTTGGATTTAGCATGGTCTAATCCCGATTTGAGATTTTGATTGGGCCAAATTTTAATGTTTAAACTTGAACAAAATCTAAACATTATTAGGCCTGAATAAGATCAAGTCTAAAACGAGTTGAGACTGAGCCGACCCAAGAAATAAAAAAATAGAATTTGGATTAAGTATTTTTTAAACAAAAACATGGAATATTACAAGCCACATCTTTTAGCCGCACACATTAGTCACAAAGATATCACAATACCAATTAATTTAAAATCTTAGGATTACTAACTTAAAAAGTTATCTTCGCACACACCCCACTCACATAATATTAACTTCAATTCTTAATACATGATATACTCACCCACACGATACTACTAGCTAATTTAAATATTAAGTATTAACTTCTGAAAGAAAGATTATAATACGTATCAACACGTGTGCACCCCACACACACAAAAGTCTAACTTCAAACTAAAATGACTTGGTGATATATTATTAAAAAACACAAATAATATATTTGGTCGGGCTAAGTGACCTAAATGATAACTCAGTCTTGGGCCTAATTCGATGCATAGGTCAGAAAAATTGACCTAATCTTTAGTTTGGTTCTTTGACTAAAATTGAGCTAAAACTTGACACAATTATATTGAGCTGATCTAGGTTTTTAGGCCAGTTTGAATCTTCAACACCTTTATGTGCCATCGTGTTTTTTTAATATAGATAATAAAAACTATGTTTTCTATTTGAGATTTAAATTTTTTTTGAAGTAGGTCTTTGAAACATTTTATACCATGTGTCATTTTGGGTAAAAAATAAGAAAGAGAGAGTAATTTGAGTATAACTTATAAAGAATGCTTTATTAATTGTTTGATGCAAAATCACATATCGGTGTGTATTTACAAAAAGATCATAAGTTTTATTTCTTTTTAATTTAAAATTTATGAGTTCACAACATAAGAAAACTAAGTGATTTGTTTCAAATAATTTTTTTTTTTAAAATCAAACTAACACAAACTGCAAATACACTTACATTTAACTATTTATTTTTTATTCACACAAAATTTTTTCCAAAAGTAAAAACTTGTTAATAATTTAATACATTTGACTATAACTCACTAGTTCATAACATTAGAAAACTGATTGATTCATTTCAAATAATTTGTTCTCCTCAAAACCAAACTAATTATTTTATTCACATAATTTTTTTTTTTTCAGAAATAAAAACTATTGTTTCTCTTTTAAATTTTTTATATTTTCTGTTAGTCTATTTTGTGGTTAAGCTATTTAGTTGGAGTGTTGTATTCCTTCTTCAACACCAAAACCCACAACGGCGGAAGCAGAACACAACCCTCTTTCGGTGGGCGTGCCGTCACCACCTCTTCCGCCGCAACCTTTTTTCCTCTTGCTCTGTTTCCAAGCTTCTCACACACAACACAACACAACCACCAATCCCCAACTCTTTATGTTTCTGTTGCGCGCTTAAGACTCACATTGTAGTTGCAGAATCGAGAGTAAGAGTAGTAGCAACAACCTTAACCTTATTATTATTGGTTCTCAAGTTTCTCCACTTTTCCTGCTCCAATGGCGGCCTTTGATCACTTCGGTAACATGTACGATGTTGCATTGAAACCCCGCTTGCTTCGTACCCTTATCAAAGACCACATTCCTGATGAGAACCACCCGTTTTCCAACCCCTTGGACCTTTCTAGGGTTCTTTCTTTGATCAAAACTCACTCTCTCCTCTCTGAGTCCGTTGCCGAATTCATGGACCCTAAGCAATTTGAAACCTGGAAATCTGCAGTTACATCATGGGTCGACCGTGTTTTAGCTCTCGTTTCTAGCAATATGGTAAATTTCATTGTTTTGCGCTTGCATTTTTTTTTTCTTTTTTGTGTGGATGTTCAACAGAATTCAGAAATTCTAATGAAGCGTGCTACTTGGTTTGAATTTTCTTTAATGAATTTAATAATTTTTATTTTTCATTCGAGTGAAAACCAGGAGTTTTAGCCTAATTCATTTTTCACAATGAGTTTCTCATACTGGTTACTGCTTCTTGATACAGATTACTTTATGCTTGAAGTTTGTTTCTTTTTTTTTTTTTTCCTTTGAGTTCACTTTTGAGTTAATTGATATGCTTGCATTTTGTTTTATAGCCAGATAAATGTTGGGCTGGAATCTCTTTGCTGGGGATTACTTGTCAAGAGTGTAGCTCTGATCGTTTCCTGGAATCCTACTCCGGGTGGTTCCAGAAGTTGCTGCCTTTTTTACAGGTAACAAGCTGTTTTGCCATGCATGTTGGCAAACTTTCTTGAATTGCTGTTGGTTTGGGAAGTAGACGAACTTAGACCTAAGTATATCACCTTGGTGCTCTAAATTTGATACTTTCTAGCTATTATATTTTGTATGGGATCCGCGCACCCAAAGCTGGTACTCTTAAGGAGAACTTAATATAATTGACACTCTTTTAAACTTAATGATACTACTCAATTTGTTGTTTATGAAATTCTATATATTCACCTTGACAGATTTAAGGCAACAAACGCATTTTGGAATTATTAAATGAGGTTATTCTTTCTCTAAGGCATGCTAGAGTTCATGATGTCTCCTTTTCTGTATTGGAGAAAGACCATATTAGTTCTATATGCTATGTGATTGAATAATGTAATACGCTATTTTGCTGATACAATATCTTTTTTTCAATCTTCATCTAGTGGGTATTGTATGTGTCATATTTACGAGGTTGGACTCCCCATTTGAATCTTTCAGTGTACACATGCACTCAAACCCAGATATCACTTGCTTTTCCCTGCATATTTTAAGATCAAGATTCAAATTTCTGATATAAATTTTTTAGTTATGTTATACACAAGTGTGACATGTTCCATGATCTTTATTTAAAGCAGTCACCGGCAGATTCTCATTTAGTGAGGGTGGCTTCTTGTGCTTCAATATCTGATCTGTTTGCAAGGTTAGATATTTCTTTTCCTACTAAAAGATATTCCTATTAATTGGTGCACAATTATTGACAAGCAATGTAGAACACTTATGTTTGCTGCTGCTTAATTGAATCCCTAGAAATCTGTCTCTCCCTTTGTGTGTGTGTGTGTGTCTGCTTGTCTGCATGCTCGTGTGTGGTTGCTACATGAATAGTTATGCACTGAGTCCAATTTTTTACACTGCCGGTAATTATTCACACGCCTTTGCTTATGAACAATAAGATGAGGATATTTGTAAGAGAATCTTTGATAACTTGGAAATGTTGATCTGTAATATTCTATTAACTATTGGAAGCTTAAAAAAACACAGTACTGTCAAGTTGTTTAAATTTGACATTCCTTGTACTTAATTGCTTGCTAAATTTCTGAATTATATATAGGCCATATGATCTCTTTTGATTTTTGAAACAAAATTACTGTAGTCAATTCTAGTCATGCATTTAGTCTTAATGTTTAAATAAATCCAATATTAATTTTTCTTGTCACTTGTTGGTGTTATAAATCAAATTAGTACAACCTCTCAGCCCTTGTCTAAGTCCTTTTGCTGGTAAGTTCAGTCTTCATGGAAATAGCTGGCAGCTAACTGTAATTATTCTCTTTTGTAAATTAGGTTGAGTAGATTTCCTAAATTCAAGAGAGACGGGTCTTCCTGTGCTGTGAAAGTCATTCAGCCAGTTTTGAAGCTGTTAAATGATGACAACTCAGAGGCTATATGGGTAAGTGCTTAATTTGAATATTACTGAATTTTTGGCTTCTATTCAACATAGTCAATGAAAAAAGTTTCATCAAGCAAAGGATGGGGCTCTCTCTCTACATACACACACACACACACACACATATATATATTGTGTTTGCATCATATTTTTGGGTCTAAAACAAAAGGGGGAAAATTCTATTTGATAGCAATGTATCTAAATTGTTATATATGTACAGTTTTTGTTGATAGATGGAAAATCATTTGGTTCATTACATAATGCATTAACAATAAAAACTATAGTAAGTGTGCAACAGTTTTCTTAGGGGGGAAGTATTCTTCATGGTTGAAAGTGAAATAATTGAGTGGAGGTAAAGTTCCATTTCTTTCACTTTCTCTCATATGTAAATGCTAAGAGATGAAAATGTCTTGCTTTAAACTTAGCACGTGTGAAAGATAAGAAGTTTATTATTTGGCCCATACTTGCTGAATGCAGAGGATATTTCATATTCTTTGCATGCTCTTGACCCCACTTTTTCTTTCTCAGTTCTCATATATCTGCTATATTTTTGGATAGAAATTACCTGCTTTATTTGCTTACGATTTTTATTCATTATCTAAATTGTGGTGAGTGCAGGAAGGTGCGCTTCATGTGATATGTACCATAATAATTTCATTCCCATTTTCTATTCATCGTCATTATGATAGTGTAAGTTTCTTTTTCCCTTGTTGCAACATTTGTTACATGCTTAATTCCCCTATTTAATTAAAACTGTTAATTCTTGGACAAAGTCCACTAATTCCTTGTAATCAGCAAACTTCTAAAAAATACTTATTTTATGAGAATAAGAAATTCAAACTTAAATGGTAATTCTGATGACAGCTTCCCAGTTTAGAAGCTAGATAATTGAAGAGATTGAACATTCCAAAATGGTTAGCTGGAAAAATAGCCATATAATTTGTTTGTTGGCTTATGTGGGGCATGTGCATAACTACTAAAGGCCACCTGGGTGAATACCTAGATTAAATACACTCCTGTATACCAGCTCAATCAATGCAAAGTGCCTTTAAAGGTGCAACTTTTGTTAGTGCCTGTTTCACATTATTTTATTTATTATAGAAAAAATATACTGGAAAGAAAAGAACTAGAAAGAAAAGAACTTGAAAGAATAAAATTTTGAATCTGATTCTTACTTCAAATGTACAATTAAGCTATGCTTATATAGAGATTTCCTAATACAACTCATCATCATGTGGTAGGTGTGGTAGGTGACTTTACAAAGAGAAAGATAAGATTTTCAACACTCCCCCTCAAGCTGGTGAATGTATATCTATCATTCTGACTTGCAAAGTAGGTCTTTGAACTCCGTGAGAGTCCCTTAGTGAACATATCTGCCAATTGGAGTCTTGAATGGATGTATTCGGTGGCTATAAGACCATTGTCCAATTTCTCTTTAATGAAATGTCGGTCTATCTCTACATGCTTTGTTCGGTCATGTTGAACTGGATTGTGGGCAATACTGATGGCGGACTTATTATCACAAACCAGTCCCATAGGAGTTTCATACTTTACTTTGAGGTCATCAAGTATGATCTTCATCCATAATAGTTCACAAACCCCTTGAGCCATGGCTCTAAATTCTGCCTCTGCACTTGATCTTGCAACTACATTTTGCTTCTTGCTCCTCCATGTCACCAAGTTTCCACCCAAGAACATGCAATATCCTGTGGTGGATCTCCTATCAACAATTGATCTGCATAGTCGACATCGAGTATATACTTTCATGGATAAATTCCCCTCCTTTTTGAATAGCAATCCTTTTCCGAGAGGCTTTCAAATCTTGAATAATACTAGAATTCTTGCTTGCAAATGTCTCTCTCTCTTGGATCATGCATGAATTGGCTAACCACACTAAGCTGCATAGGCTATATACGGCCTAGTGTGTGATAAATAGATGAGTTTTCCCACCAGTCAGTAGTCGTGTCTTCTCCACCTTTGGGCTTTCCTCATCATTCCCAATCACGTGATTTTGCTCTATGGGCGCTCCGGTGGTCTTACGGTAACTTACCAGTCTCTTTGAGGAGATCAAGGATATATTTCCTTTGAGAAATAAAGATGCCCTGTCTAGAGTAAGCAACCTCTATCCCAAGGAAGTACTTTAGCTTCCCGAGATCCTTCATTTCAAATTGAGCAGCCAACCTCTCCCTCAAAGTCTGTTTTTCAAACTCATCATTGCCTACAATAATCATATCATCTACATAGACTAAGAGTAGAGTGAGTTTACCACCCTGTGAATGTTTTATAAACAAAGTATGATCACCTTGGCTTTGCCGGTACCTCAAGGATATCATAACTTGAGTAAATCTTCCAAACCAGGCACGAGGTGATTGCTTAAGACCATACAAGGCCTTCTTTAGTCTGCACACCTTATTCCTTTCATTAGTGGCACCATATCCAGGTGGAATTTCCATGTACACTTCTTCCTCCAAGCTTCCATGCAAAAAAGCATTTTTAACATCAAATTGATGCATCTCCCAACCAAAGTGCGCTGCCAAGGAGAGGATAATCCTAACGGTATTCATTTTTGCCACCGGAGCAAATATCTCCTCATAATCGATCCCATAGGTTTGGGTGTATCCTTTTGCAACCAATCTCGCCTTATACCGGTCCAGTGTGCCGTCAGACTGATACTTAACTGTGTATATCCACTTACAACCCACTGCCTTCTTATCCTTCGGTCTCTCTACAATCTCCCAAGTCTCGTTCCTTTCTAATGCCCTTATTTCTTCATTCATGGCTCGAACCCAGTTTTCATCCTTTAATGCTTCTTGTACTGATGTGGGGATTCTGATAGAATCAATAGTTGAAAGAAAACTGCGGTCTTTGCATAGAAAGATTTTCGAGTGACACAAATTGGGATATAGGATATTTGGTACAAGATCTTTTTCCTTTTCTCAATGCAATAGGTAAATCATCCGGGGTTAGGTTCACAAGTAGTATTTAAAGTGTCTCAAGAGTCTCAATAGTATGAGTTCTTACCTCGGTTCGGACGATCGGAATTGGCCGTTCGACCAGGGATGGGTTCTTCTTGCCTTGATATTGCTTTCCAAAATATCTGTCCTCATTATTCTTATTTGGCAATGATGCTAGTTCAGGGTCATCCTCCGTAGGAGTGAAACCCTGCAACAAAGGAAAATGTGACAACTCAAGGAACTCAACTTCTTGAATACTCTCCCCCTGAAGCTGAGAACTAGTAAAGAAGGACTCTGTTTCATGAAAGGTGACATCCTTGGAGACATAGACTCTACGACTTTGAGGGTGATAACATTTGTATCCCTTTTTGTTTGAAGCATACCCTATGAAGACACATTTGATAGCCCGAGGATCTAACTTACCCCGATGAGTACTGTGAACATGGACAAACACAGGACAGCCAAAGACACGACTCTAAAGACTAGTCATAATGGGAATAGAAGGATAGAATGTGGTCAAAAGGCGAGCAGGCTAACACCATCTAGAACCCGGGAGGTAATCTATTGATCAAATAAGTGGCGTAGACAGCTTCCCCCCAGTAAGACTTAGGAACAGACATTTGGAAGAGTAAAGCTCTAGTAACCTCAAGGAGATGACGATTTTTCCTTTCTGCGACCCCGTTTTGTTGAGGGATGTCCACACAAGTTAACTCATGAACAACTTCATTATCCTTAAGGAACTTGGAAAGGTTTTGGTTCACATACTCTCTTCCATTATCAGAACGCAACCTCTTAATCGGGCTCCCAAATTATGTTTGAATCATTCGGTAAAAGTTTACAAACAAATGGAAAACTTGGACTTATCTTTCATAAGGAATATCCAGGTAACCGAGTACGATCATCAATAAAAGAAACAAACCACTTTGCACCGAAATATTACTAATAGATGAAGGTCCCCTACACATGCGAATGAACAAGATCAAAAGGTTTAGGACTTTTATTATTCTTGGAGAAGAAAAGTTGTCGATGGTGTTTAGCGACAAACATCACAATGAAAAGACTCGACGGACACTTTTGTAAATAAAAAAGGAAATAAGGATTTTAGGACAATCGAAAGGAGGATGACCAAGACGCGTTTGTGTTGAAGCCATATACGAGAGGATGACCAAGATTGAGCTTGGTGATGATTGGAAGTGAGTGCCTTTTGTCTAGTACACTCTTTATTTTTTTCATCTTGTAAGTAATATAACCCGTCACGCTCTTTTTAGCAATTCCAATCGACCTCCACGTGGCAAGATCCTCGAAAAACACAATGGGAATGGAAAAATGTCACTCGCAGTTTAGGTCTTGGGTAACCTTATGAATAGACAATAGGTTATTAGATAGGTACAATTTGAACATGAAGCACATTTTTTAAATGGAGGAAGGTTGAAGGTGGATGTTACCGCAACCGATGCTTGAGGTTATGGGAACCATTAGCAAATGATGATACGTTGGTTGCTCCGGATGAAGTGGTGTATGATGAAAAATAAGAGGAATGAGGAGTCATGTGATGCAGTAGCACCGAGTCTATAATCCGAGAGATTCTCGATGCGAAGCATTAAAGGATAAGAAGCTAGAACTCTTACCGGTCATGGTTAAGGAACAAGAGCTAGATGTCTTACTAAGAGAGTCCATAAGAGTCAGTAAACATTCCAGCTCCTCTTTCTTGAGAGGCTGGGACCTCCTTTGCAACTTGTGGGATAGGTGGGTCTTCTACATTTTTAGTCGAGGACGATGCTTGATTAGCACGCTTTTGTGTATGATACCTTTGAATCCTCTAGTCGTTCGGGATCCTCTCCTTTCCATGAAGTCTAAAACATGTGTCCTTAGTATGACCGTCTTCCTACAATAGCCTGCACCGGCGATCATCACAGTTAGCCTTTATGGGAGGCTTTCCAAATGATGAGGATAGACCTCTTATAGGACCACTTGCCGATGGCTTCAAGGGTGGCGCAACGGATTTGCCTCCCTCCAACATTGCTCCGACCTCAGTTTCTTCTCCTCGTGTGTAAAATACCTCCGAGAGAGAAGGAAGTGTTTCCTTACCCGAATCTAAAACCGAATCGGGTCAAACTCGGAGTTCAAGAAAGAAATTTAAAAATTCGCGCCTTTTCAAGGAACTCTGTTAGTGTAGTGGAACTGGCTATGCGTCATTTTCAAATTACGATACGGATCTAACTCGATCCATAAACCATTCAACATCCCATAATGATGCATTCTTGAAAGACTCCTTGCTTGGTATTGAAGATCTTATTCTCTATCTCATAACAAGCGCAGTATCCTTCTTCATGAGTACGTCTTCCTAAGGTTCTCCCAAATCTCCTTAGAGGTGAGAAAGCCGTCATGACCCGATCTTAGACATGACGAGCTAAGTCAATTCAACATTTACCTAGCACAGCAAGCCTAACTAAGAATGCTGTTCGTTTAAAACTTAGGAAAAAGCTACCAAAAATTCGCGAGTTTCCCCTAAAAGCTGAACTAACCAAAATTTTAAACTCAACTCGAAAAACAGCAAACTCTCGGAGAATTTCAACAAGCATGATTCTTTCTCATGCACCATCTATACATATACATATACAACTCAAAAGAATTTACAATACTATTCCCTATAGTGCAAAATACAGAGTCAAAATACAACAACGATCACCAACAATAATAGAGATATACCAAAAGACTATAAGCACGGGGAACTGACAAATCCTAGGAATCAGCTACTGTTGTCTGTAGAATCTGAATTAGAAAAGAATGAAATGGAGTAGTCACACTGACTCAGGTGAGGGAATAATAAACTAAGTGAAGCTGGAAGGGAAACAACTAATAGCACGAGTATTTAAACTTTCTAACAATCTCGAACAAACTAAGCGATGAAAACAAAATTTATAAACAAAGCTATTATGTCAAATACTCTCTTTTCTTAAAACTATGCATAAACATAAATTTCTTTTTCTTTAAAATTCTAATCATCAATAACGCCATCCATATGGGTACCCTTGAAAGAACTATAATGGGAGTTAACTCTACCCAACATACCAATTCTTTACGCTCATCTTAAGCCAGGGCCATGCCTCACCTGGCACAAATCTTGTGGCTAAGGTAAAGCTCACCCTACAACCACGAAAAGGGCCAAGGGTTCTCTCACCCAATAGCCAAGCTGAAACAATCTCTGTATATACTATGTGCACATAGGCCGTTATATCTCTTCGCTAACAGCAAACGGTGTTCTAACACGTAACCCATAATGGATATTGAAAATATAAAAATACAAAATCTGAAATCATTTCTAAATATCGAATAAACTTTCACTTTAATAATTATAAATCACAACTCAAATAGCTCATAAAATCAATAAAACTATAGCTAAAATATAACTTCCATAACATTTAATATTTCCAAACACAATGTGGAAATAAATATAATTTAATCATCCCTTATAGTAAAACTTCATTTGAATAAAATTTAAATATTCCTGGAAGGTTTGTTTCCCCAAATAAAATTATAAAACTGCCACTAAGTAAATTATCCACTCACAGAAATGAAGAACTAGTCTCAACTATCTCCAACAGCTCCTGCGGAGGCAAGTGGAGTAGTATCCTGTGAATCTGCTCACAAATAAAAATACTTTAATAAATCTAATTAACCTTTTTCCTAATATAACTTAAGCAGAGGCTCTAAGATTTCTAAATTCTTTCAAAAAGTATAAAATTTCTATTCCAATCTAACTCCAAATTTTCCAACCATCCCTTAGAAATTATCATCAATCCTTATTTTGTCATCATTTCCACAAAATAGAGCTACCCATTATATTTTAGAGTTCTCATGACTCAAAGATACCAAAAATAGCAAAAACTCAAAGATTAATAACTCACCTTGTGCTCTAAAACCAAGTGGGTGCTAGCAGATTTAATGATCTAGAGCTCTCTTTATCTATCTTTCTCTTCCTCTTTCACTCTCTCGGTCTCTCTCTCTCGCTATCTCTCTTTCTCTCTTTCTCTTTCTCTTTCTTTGTTTCTCTGCCGTTCTCCCTCTCTCTCTCTCTCTCTCTCTTTCTTTCTCTTTCTCTTTCTCTCTCTCGCTTCTCACTCGCACAAACAGAGGAGAAATTTCTCCTCTGTTGTGCCACCGACACTTATGCTTTTCTTTTTTTTTTTTTTTTTAACTTAAAGGGTAAAATTACCAAATTACCCTTAAAAACAAATTTAATTCCTTTTATACCACCTGTTTTCTTAAAGTTCTGAAACATACAATTGCGGCGAGTTAGGTGTCATAGAATGCCATAACCAAAGGTCATGATAAGAGAGTCTTCATCATCCCATGCTTCATACCTTGAGTCATTTTTGGTGGAGGGTTCCCTTCAATGTGATTTAGCTTCCTCCTTCCCTTTAGAGTAGTGCGAACCAATTGGGCCCACTGGAGATAGTTGCGCCCATCAAGGCGGTATGACCCTTGCAATATATGTAGGTCATTAGGACCCAATGACTGAACCATGGAGGGGGCAGTCATGGATGAGGAGACGGATTTCTCTTCAGACATTGTAAACAAAGCCAGTGTAGTGCTCCAAATGGATATGAGCAACGTAGGGCTTTCAAACAGTGAAGAGAAAAAAAAAAATTGGCAACGTCACTCTGATGCGCTTACGCTTCTGATGTCGAGATTACCTTTCTGCTGCGGAAGAAAGTGGCTGAACAAAGGTGAGGTAATGACGTATGGGCACAATGAAGGTGCCAAGGCAGCAATGAAGGCTGACTAAGAATTTGATGCAGAAGCAGAGCCCCCTTGGATCGGGAGGCTCTGATACCAACTGGAAAGAAAAGAACTTGAAAGAAAAGAACTTGAAAGAATAAAATTTTGAATCTGATTCTTACTTCAAATGTACAATTAAGCTATGCTTATATAGAGATTTCCTAATACAACTCATCATCATGTGGTAGGTGTAACAACTCATCATCATGTGGTAGGTGTGGTAGGTGACTTTACAAAGAGAAAGATAAGATTCTCAACAAATATTTTATGAAAGGAAAGAGGTAAAGTACAACAAGTGGAGGATAAGATATTTTCTAAAACAGAAAAGTCAAAATATAAAGGGGAACATGATAAAAATCAAGAATGCAACAAGGCTGCCCAATCTCCTTGCATAGGTCCAGAAATGTAAACTCCCTTGAAACAGCGATGGGTAGAACACCAAAGGGAAAATATAAACATAATCCTATCCCATAGCAAATTTAAGAGCAAAGAGACGCCCTTAAATTGTGCACTGCCAAAAACTTTGGCCTCCTTGTTTTTATCAAAAACCTTTATAACAAACCATAAAAAACTGCTTTGAAGTAGAAGGATACACCCAGTGCTCACCACGAATCCCAAAATGATTGTTATATGGGAAAGTAATTTCCTTACATTGCAAAAGTAAGTGCTCTAATGTTTCTGAATTTGAACTACACATAAGACACATATCGGAAGAAAGAGCGGTTGAGACCTATGAATCTGTGACAAGTCATTTCTATTAATCCTATTAAGTACCACTATCCAAACAAAAGGCTTGATCTTAGAGGGAGCTTTGGAATTTGGAATTTCAAATTATTTATCAAGGAAGAACCTTTGTTACACACCAAAAGAATCTGAAGTCCAAACTCTCCTATCTGAATTGCAGAGAATGAGTAGGTTTGAGTAAAATCAAAAGGGGTTGTATTTTGCTAGCTTTTCCAACACTCAAGTTTTTAAGAAAGTGAAAATGCCAGTTTGAATGAGGATCCTGAATATAATAAAAACTTAATGGGGGAATTATGCAAATAAGAGAGACTATAGAGGCGAGGAAAAGCCTTTGAGAAAGGAACACTACATACCCAAACATCGTCTCCAAATTTGGTATTAGTTCCATCACCCACATTGAAAGAAACGAGTGGTACAAAAGAAACATATCACATAGAACACATAGAAATAAACTTCAATGGACTAGAATGAGTTGTAGTGATCGCGAGGTTGGCATCCCATCCCTTCCAATCTAAACTGTACATACTCTGAATTACTTAATGCCATAATGAACCCCTTTTTTATGTTTTCTTCTGCTACCTTGTGTTTGGAGGATGTCTTATCTTCCTCCTCCTTTGTAATCCCTCTATTCTTATAATAAAATTTATTAATTTATTTAAAAAAAAAAGAGAATACTGGGACGTAAAAAAAGAGCATAATCTCTAGTCAATCCTTTGATCAAGGAAAAAGACATATGAGGAATGAATAAAACTAAGAATCAACATAGCACCAAATAAAAAGAAAGAAGTCACGAATTATCAAAGTGATGAACAATGTCTTCAATCAAACAAGGAAGCAATACAATTCAAATTAAATAAATTATGACAGATACAAAGGAAGCCTTCAGTCAATCTATTTAACATATTGGGGTGACAAAATTGAATGAGGTAATGTGACTATGTGAGAGTAGATTTAGGATCAATTTTCTAAACATGGTTGAGAAATAGGAATACATAAAGTTGTATCTAGTGTGAATCTAACAAGAACTGCAAAATATAAAAATTAGAATAAGGGAAATAAACTAGTGAACGAGTAAAGAAATCAAGATTAGCCAAAAAATTAAAGAATTGAAGGATTAGGATTTAGGAATTCAATAAAATAGGTAATGAATAGTTGCATTTTGATTCAACCTCCATATTCAAATTTATGTGTATCCATTCATACATGTTATGTACAATCAAAGATCAGGTATGTAATTATAGTTGAGGTGCATTAAGTTTGTAGTTAAGTTTTGATATATTCTAAAGTATTTGTTAATTTATGCATAATATTTGTTTTCCGTTGGAGTTTGGTTGCATTGGGAGGGGAGAGTAGTCGCTAATAAACCTTACCACACCCATTCCAATGGTATTTATTCTTGGGAGTCTAGGGCCCCTATGTTGGAGGGCCCACCGTGTATTACATGTATTATATAATGTATGGCTCATTTCTTGTTGCTGCATAGTCTTCAACACCTGCGTCATCTATTCCATCTGCCTGGGTCTTTGTGCTGTGCATCAGTGTGAGTTGCTACTTTATGTTTGGCTGTGGCACAAGTTTCAGAGTGAACATTTTGAATCCACAATTGAAAATTTTGAAATTCATCCATTACTAAATCTGATTTATATACTCTATAAAATTTTAATTTATAATTAATAACACTATAAATGAAATGAATATCAAAATTCAGCTAAAATAATTTTACACATCTAAATAAGTATGTTTAAATGCTTCCCTAAATAGCTAATTTTCTATGACATTATTTTTCTCGTTTACAATTAATTTTTTTTTTTTACTTATTGTTATCATATTTTTCTTCTTGTTAATTAAGAAAATCTAAATTAATTAGTTAACATTTATTATGATATAGAATTATGTTTATTAAATAGTTCTAATCGGGTTTTATTTTCCTAATAAATTTATTTATATTTAATTTTAGTAATTTATAAACATATATGTAAATAAAACCATAAAATGCGCAAGGGATGGACCTGTGTGGATAGATTTGCATAATTTTGAGACATTGATACTTTTGCTCCTGCATACACACTCATATTGACAGTTTGACACTGATTTTCTTAATCTAGTCCAAGACTCTTTGGTGCCTCTTTGTGCCTTGCTTTGTTAAAAAGCAATGGGCAATTGGGCATGACATGTTTGTATGTGATTGGTACCTATTTTTCTTGTTGCTTTTATGTGGGAAAATGTCCAGGAAAGTATTAGAATCTCCTTGCCGCTGTATTCATGATTTGATGAGTGTTTTAAATTTATGCAGGTTGAATCTGCTATTGCTTTAAGACTTTTGTCTGGAGGATGCAGTCTTAATATGTTGAAGGTAATGAGTTTACCAAATTTCAAAGAGCCTCTTCTAGGGTACGTTTGGATTATTGGTATAAGAGGGGATGGGGCTCCATTGTTTTTAAATGAAATTAGGCGAGCAAGGGGAGAGGGACAGAGGGGGATGTATGCCTGTGGCTGCCACTTTTTGCTTAAAAAGTTATTTTTCTATTTTACCATTTGTTTTGTTTTGTTTTACACATTTTGTTAGATGGGGATTATATTGTAATTCTACCCATTTGATAAATTTTCTATACAACTTCCAAACGAGGGAAAGGCAATTCCATTCCATTCTGCCTGTATCCCTTTCACTTGATTCCTTTACAAACCACTCCATTCCATTTTGCTCAAAACTTCCAAACATAGCACTAATAATTTAATTTTGATTCATCGTCAGTCTAAAACTGTTTTACACTGTCATCTATTCATGTGTTGTCACATAATTAAAAGAGTTTGACCATCATTACAATTATTTAAGAGGTCAATTTTTTTAATTATGTACTGCCATTATGTGGCAGTACATAATTGGATGGTAGTGTAAAACAACTTTAGACTAACTGTTGATCTACTCTCAACATTAATAGTTTGTTTGTGAAACAAAATGACGTAAAGCAAATAAGAGGAATGAAAATTGATGGTGAATTTGGAAATGATTCATGCATGACACATTACTAATTTTCATTGCTTCCATTTTCTTTTGCTCCGTATCATTTTCCTTAAAAAAATGAAAATAATCTAAAGTTACTGAAAATTCCAAGAAAGATTAGAGATAATACCTACTGGTAGGAAACTGATGTAGAGAAAAGCAATGTGATTTACATAGGATAAGGCATTGCAGAAAGGGTACTCCCAACCTGCAGGTCCTCCCTAAAACTTGTGTGCAAACCGTTACCCATCTCTAAGTGAACCACGGGGAGAATAATATATATTAGATAAACTTCTAAGGGCATTATCACACATTCATTAACTCTCAGCCAGTATAGGATTTTGGCTTTAATGTTGGTTTCAACATTTGATGGTTTTTATTGGGATTCCTTAGTTGATAACCAACATGCTGGGAGCACTCATTGATGAGTTTTGTTTTCCCTTCTATTTTCTTTTTCTAGTTTAGAAGGATGCCTCATCGATAACATTGAATTCTCACTTTTCTAAGGAATTTCTCTTATAAACAAAAATAAATATGCACATGGTCTTATTCTGATGTGTCCTCTCTTCTGCTTGGTATTGTACATCCAGAAATTTGCACATTGCCTTGCACTACTTCCAAAATCAAGAGGAGATGAAGAAAGCTGGTCTGTGATGATGCAGAAAATTTTGGTTGTAATAAATGATCAATTGAATAGTGCTTTTCAAGGTCTAGAAGAAGGTAGATATCGGTATATCTATTTCACGAAAGCGTATGTTAAAAGCAGTAGGTGACCATCATCTTCCATTTGTTGCAGAAATCATGCACAATGAGGTTATTAGATTGTTGGTTCTGCCAGGAAAACATCCTCCACCACCTTTAGGAGGCTATACATTGGCAGAAGAAGCAAGTAACAAAGCAACAAAGAGGTCTGAGCAATCACTCATGTCTAATGTCTCTACACTTATGTTTGGCTGTTGCACAATGCTTACAAATTCATATCCCGTTAAGGTACTGTTAGTTGATCCAATTTATGTTCCTACGATTGTCTTCTGTGAACTCTTCTTAATTTGGGAGAAGAATGATGAAATGCAATGTGATATTAATTTTTAGGTAAATGTACCTGTTCGCCTGTTATTGGCCCTTGTTGAGAGAATTCTGATGGTAAATGGCTCTTTGCCACAAATGTCATTGCCATTCATGACTGCCAAGCAGCAAGAGAACATTTGTTCAGAACTTCCAGTTTTGCACTCGTGTAGCCTGGAGATGCTTACTGCTATCATAACAGCCATGGGCAGGTATGACTGCATGATATCCTTACCCTCTCCCTTCAAAAGAAAAATAAGCTAAAAGGAAAAAAATGACAAAGGGGGCTTTTTAAATGAAATGTAAATTTGTTGGAACCTTGACAGTATAGAATTGTGTGTTCGGTCTTTTATTTTAATGCCTTTATCTCGCCTTTACTGATGGTTACTATAATGTATCTTCTACCGTCAAAGAGCTTACCTTGCCCTGTTATTGAACCATGATTTCTGTGTTCTTTCCTCTGATTTATCTTTTATGTATTTATTTCTTGCAAGAATGCAGAATTCTTCTGATTGCCCATATTTGTATTGCAGTCAACTATTACCACATGCTGCCTCTATTGTACGTATCATTACGAGATACTTCAAGACATGTGCGCTGCCAGAATTAAGGAGTAAGGTCTATTCAGTCACAAGGACTCTGGTCATATCCATGGGTATTGGTATGTAAAATTTCTCAACCTAGTTGTCTTATTGCTTACTGTTGGTATTATTTTATCAGCAAAGAAATGTGGGGATTGGAAACTCATTCATTTTATTAAGTCTACCTGCCTATGTTTCTTCAAACTCTTTTTTTTTCTTCAATTTTTTGGGCTAATTACACTTATGACCCCAAGGTGATGTAGGCTGAAAGTTCAGTGCTCCTAATTTTTTACTAGGAAACTCTAGTAATTTTTCATCTTGAACAGGAATGGCTTTATGCCTTGCACAGGAAGTTATCAACAATGTGATTGTTGATTTGAGTACTATTGAGAATAAGAGTGGTGGCACATTGAATGGTTCAAACTCAAATGCCTCTACTGGAGCACTGCTACTGCCAAGTCATAGAAAAAGGAAGCATAGCCGTACAACTGGTTCTCTTCAGGAGCATGATGAAGGTAGTGGTTTGGGAGTGGAAGTCCCCAAGAACCGTCCATTGACTCCAATTTCTCTGAGGATAGCTGCACTTGAGGCGTTAGAGGCTCTTATTACTGTGGTATGTATATTTTGTGTGAAATAACTAATAGTGTTCCTTCATCAACCTTTCCCTACCTTCAATGGCTATTCTTGCTCATAGTTTATGTTGAAATTGTAGGTATTGAATGGAACGGAGAAAAGAGAGTATATTTAAGTAATGAGATTGAATAATTGTGATACAAAACACTGACCTATTACTCTTATTTATACTAGTATCTTAGGTAAAGTACCAGTGTAATATAACTAGTACAAGCCCAGCTGAATAACACCTAACATAATAAGAATCCTAACACAATAGTAATCCTAATATTCTAGCAGTACATAATGTTGGTGAATGCAAGTGCTTGCCTATGTTCTTGTGCACAGTGAGACACCCGTATAATAAAGTAATCATATTGTCAACATGATAATAGTGGAGGGATATGTTGAGACACTGCTATCTTGGTGAGCCACAATTTTGGAACATTGTTTGTTTCTATTACATGATACATTTTTATTTGTTCAAACCGACAGATCTTTTACATTTTTTTGAAAAAGAAAAAGAAAAAGAAATTTTATTGGAGAGAAAATGGGGGAACTACAAGTTGGAGGAGGACAAGATATCCTCCAAACAAAAAACTATGTACATAAGGGAACAGGGAAAACAACTAAGAATGCAGCAAGGCTACCCTATCTATCTGCATATCCGTGAGAGCAACTCTCCCTTGAAGCAGCCATAAGCAGAACACCAAAGAGAAGCTAAAAATGTAACTCTATCCCTTAACAAGTAATTTCAGGTATTTAATTTTCTTAAAGTCATGCAAACTGGCATGATTAACATATATGCCACTATTATGTAATTCTAAGGCTTCTTTTAGCTAGTTTACATGTGTTAAACAAAATGACACCAAAAACTGGAAAATGAGGGAAAAAATGTTCCTTTTTTAATGGGGTAAAATATTGTATTGCTTACAACAGTCCCTTGTTTTTTTACCTTTGGTGTGCCTGCATGAATTTTTAAGGTCAGTTTGGCATCCCCTTAACATTGGCGTAAAAAAATCAGGGATGAATTTTTCACGTAAAATCCATCCCTGAAATTATCATCTCCACTTTTAAGGGGACACCAAACTGACCCTTCATAAAAAATAATAGTGTGTGCCTGCATGAATTTTTTTTAATTTTTCACAGGCTGGTGCTTTAAGATCTGAACAGTGGAGATCAAAAGTTGATAATCTTGTGATAGTCATAGCAATGGATTCTTTCAAAGAAGGATCAGTCAGTGAAGAAATAAGTATGTTCCAGCAAAAGGAACCTGCTGCAACTGCCACAGATTTGCAGCTTGCTGCGTTACGTGCTCTTTTGGCATCTTTTCTTTCGTTTGCTCGGGTGCGGCCCCCATATTTAGCCCAGGGTCTTGAACTTTTCCGTAGAGGTACTTCTAACTACTATTTTTTTTATTGATATTACTATCCCCAGTGGTACTTTGGCAGTGGTAAGTTTTTGGGTTTTATGTATCTAAAGAAGAGATTTAATGATAGATATTATTGTGAGTATTGTTAGTTTCTATTATGTGAAATCTGGCAAGTATTGTTACAAAATGCATAGGGTTTATACCTTGCAGAGTTGGTGCTGGGATAAAGAGGGGAATTTAGCATATTTACTACTAGTTACTAAATAATTTCAGTTAGTTTAGTATTCTCAACATTTTTTCTGCTAGTCCATGTATGGCTTTCCTATTATTACTAGTGAGGTTGGAATTTGGTTATAATTGTATTTTAGGAGTTGGCCTCCCCATGACCTCATTAACTGGTTCGATTTTTAAAACATTGGGTTTGCGTAAATCGTAATGAAGTATCTATTAAACTGGACTGACGCCAGAATATGAATGCGGTAAGATCTGATTATGTGGTTTGGAAAAATGGCTAGTTTGTGGTAGATTGAAGTAGTATTCTATAATGAGAAGTTTAGAGAGGGTTACTTCTGCTGCAAGGTCTGTTTGTGACTTGAATGGGTAGTAAATTGTGCAACTTGAAACAATGACCACATTATGACTTTACCATACCATTGGATTTTCACTGATATCTATATCTGAAAGGATTTAGTAACAGGGTCTTGTACTCCACAGCAAGGTTTTTTTGATAATATTTGAGTATATATGTATTTTAATCAACATAAATTCCCCTAAATATAATTGTCCAGTTATTTCTAGTTTTATTACTGAATTATACAATTATCAAACCAAAAAATAGCTTTTTAGTTTCCTGATCTGAATGTCTGACAACCATTATAACCTTCCTCATACCTACAATTTCATGAATTTTATTTTAATTTTTCTCCCTGTTTGCTTGAACAACATGAAATTTTCTGCAGGAAAGCAACAAACTGGAACAAAACTTGCTGAGTTCTGTGCCCATGCTCTTTTAGCCTTGGAAGTGCTCATACATCCTAGGGCACTTCCATTAGTAGATCACTTCTATGCAAATAACAATTCTTTTGGTGAATCTCAGCGTAATTTCCTAGATGATTATCGTGTTGGTCGGAACAACAGTACCCCATTTGGTTTACCAGAAGCAGGACATGATGCTCCTGAGTCTGATGACGATTTGTGTGGTAGATGGCTGGAAAACGGCAATGAAGCCGTTGTGTCATTGGCTGAGAAGACAAAATACACTGAAGAGCCTTCTGGAGATTTTAGAGATAATGATGACCCCAAAGTGCTTGCCGTGCACCCGTCTTCTGGCACCAAAATCCAAGAGACGAGGGAGATGGTATCTGAGACTGCCACCTTCGCAGATGTTGAAATGAGAGTTGTTGAGGATGAAATCATTTTCAAGTCAGACCAACCTGGAAATTCTGTAGTGCAATTTCAGGAACCCATCTATTCCAAAAGCATCCCTGTGGCTGAAGCTTGTGGTTCTGTAGCTACTGAGATAGTGTCTGAGAGCATTGTTTCAGACAGCACTGTACCTCAGTATGAAGGCAGTCATATGGAATCAGGCCAAGGAACCTCAGTTAATGCAGGCGATGGACTAGCTTCCCTGAGCAGTAGTTTATTGCAAAGAACATCAGGCTCCAATAAGAGTCAGGAATTTGCACTTAAATTGGATCATGGTGATTCACCGGCTGATGAAGATGCTTTTCCTGATATTGTCGATGCAGACCCAGATTCTGATTCCGAATAAGGGAAAGATTTTGTAATTTCTTTTTATACAAAGAAGCATGAGGAAGATGTAGTGTAGTTCAGTGTCATTCTCTTTTTCTATTTGTATTCCTTAGGTAATGTGGTATGTAATTTTTGAATGATCATAAATATCTATAGTCACTGGTACAAGGAAAACGGTACAAAAAGGAAAAACTAGGAGCCCACCTGAAGGGTCTAGCAAGTATCTGTCTTATTTGAGAGTGATAACCTATGTAGCGGCCTAGAGCTATGCACATTCAACTGTAATTCGTATGAAACATTCTTACTGAATTTTGATGTCATGTGAAAGTGCAGTTTAATCTCCATTGTATGGTCTTGCCCTGCTGCAAAAATATGGTAAGCCATGCATTTGGCAATTGAAGAGCAACGTGACAAAAATTAGTGCATCAAGTTTTCCTGAAGAACTCTGAGGTTCCAGGCTGAAGGTCTCGTGCTTCTGTATTTAACACTCGGAAAATCATATCATATGGCTTAAGCCGTACAGGTCTAGTTGAATTCTTACTCCAAATGTAGGCTTCATGAACGGGTGAAATTTAGCTCACGTTTTAACCTCCATTAGTCTTTGAAACGAGGAGGCTGCTATTATTGAGTAGGGAGTTCGATTCCTTCACATGCTATTTTTCCATTTTTCGAATTAGATTCTTTCAATTAGATTCTAATAGGAAAAAAAAAATGTGTGCCTTATGGAAAGGTTGGGCACCCTGAAATTTTTCTTTATTTGAATTGTATCAGATTTCAGATTGTCCCATAAAGCATAAAACAACATTAAAATTCCAAGTGCAGAATATCAGATTTTGTAATTCAAGCCAAGGCTTCACTTGTACATTATTATTATTATTATTATTTGCTCAACCATGAGTAATTCAATGCTTTATTAATAAAGCATTGAATCAAACCATAAGTACTTCCAAATCACGGTTTATGATAGTTTTAAACAATGATTTATTAGTATTTTAAGTTCAATCATTATTTGACAATATTCAATATTGCAGGCACGCTCCAAATAATAGATAAATTAAAACAACTTGTTTGTATACAATAAAAAAGAGAGTCGATAATTGAACAAAAAGGAAACCATCCGTAATATTAATAATAGTATATATTAAATAATAGAATCTCAATCTCTCACATTCCATTTATTTATACAATCTTAACCTAAAATAACTTGCGAACAAGACAACAACAGTATCAAGTTTCTAGTTGATAATATAATCCCACCAAACAAAATGGTACAAAAAGAGAAAAAAGAGATCAAATTGAACTAAAAATTTAGATTCGGTTTATTCTGTTTGGTTTATTCTTGTCACCTTTCTTAAGTTTCTAGAACACACACAGCTCTCCGATGCCGGCGGGGGAACGCCGCTATGCTTCGCCGCCAGCGGCGAACTCCTCGTCCACCGTACCCAGCGGCGGGGTATACGAGGACGAGGCTTGGGTGTGGGCCCAAATCAAAACAGAGGCTCGGCGCGACGCCGAATCAGAACCTGCACTAGCGAGCTATCTATACTCGACGATCCTATCCCACTCTTCCCTGGAGCGTTCCCTCTCGTTCCACTTGGGTAACAAACTTTGCTCCTCCACACTCCTCTCCACACTCCTCTACGACCTCTTCCTCAACGCCTTCGCCTCCGACCCTTCTCTCCGATCCGCCGCCGTCGCCGACCTACGCGCCGCCCGTGAACGCGACCCCGCCTGCGTCTCCTTCTCCCACTGCCTCCTCAACTACAAGGGCTTCCTCGCCTGCCAGGTAATTTCCCAACCAACCCTAATTCTTCTTCTTCGTTTGTTTTTTTTTAGGGTTTTGAAATTATTATTTATATATGGTGTGGTTGGTTGCAGGCGCACCGTGTGGCGCACAGGATGTGGCAGCAAGCGCGGAGGCCGTTGGCGTTGGCTCTTCACTCTCGTATGGCGGATGTGTTCGCGGTGGATATTCACCCGGCGGCGAAGATTGGGAAAGGGATTTTGTTTGATCACGCGACGGGTGTGGTGGTGGGTGAGACGGCGGTGATTGGGAACAATGTGTCGATTTTGCATCATGTGACGCTGGGTGGGACTGGGAAGGTTGGTGGGGATCGTCATCCCAAGATTGGGGATGGGGTTCTTATTGGTGCTGGTGCTACCATCCTTGGGAATGTGAAGATTGGAGAAGGTGCTAAGATTGGTGCTGGTTCTGTTGTTTTGATCGACGTTCCACCGAGGACCACTGCGGTTGGGAATCCTGCTAGATTGGTGGGTGGGAAGGAGAAACCCTCTAAGCATGAGGATGTTCCTGGGGAGTCCATGGACCATACTTCCTTCATCTCTGAATGGTCTGATTATATCATTTGATTTCTCAATCAAACCTTCATCAATCAATACTCAACTATCTTGTCTTGTGTATTTCCTTCCTTTTAGTCTAGTCTAATAATTATGCATTTAAGCCTCTCTTTATGAAAACTGAAAACTAGTCTTTACTATCTTGAAAGGATTTGTAGAAGAACTCTTCTCTTATCTATAAATGTAAAATGTTGTGCTTGTTTCTAATGTTTTAAGATTAGGGAGGATTCATGAGACTCTACATCGAAGTTGGTCAAGTTATTCGATTTTTGAAAGTTATTATGGTGGTATGGTATTTGTGCAATATTATATACTAGAAGTTTTTCATGCTTGCTCTTGCTGTCTGTAGTTGCAGAACAGGGAAACTGACACGAGTTTCTCTTCTCTTCTTTGAGGTCATTCCTTCTTCACACTTAGCTTATATATGCTTTCTCTCTGCCACTTATACTATGCCTCTCTCTAGCTCTCTCTCTTTTAAGGGCAGTTTCTTCTCCATTGAATCTCATATGAACCAGTATGATTTTCACCACACTTAAAAATTCTCTGCGTTGTTTGGAGGCTCTGATTTTTCTTTGATATGTTATGGAATGAATCAATTACATTACATACGAGTACCAAATAGTTGTAATATTATGTGAGAACATACCCCCGTTTGGTATTCATCTCTTGTGAGCTATTTCAGTTAATTCATGAAATTCAATATGTGATAATGAATTAAAAACCCCTCAATGTATTAAGTAATAGTAAAATGGAAATAGTGGAGAGCACATAATTAAAGTTCAGTCTTGCCATGAGCTGCATTCTTTATCTTTATTACAGGTCAGACACCTCAGTTTTAATTTGTGTATTCAAAAGTCTAAGTATCTAATCACGGCAACTTTCCTAGTTGCAATTGGACCACAGTTCCAGCTACAACTCCTACATTTCAAACGGGGTCAGATCTCTGAGTACAAGTCATTTTTTTAACCTCCTAGCGCCATCCTTATTTCTCGTGCAGCATAGCACATTCATTTGCCATTGAATACAAAGACGAAATAATCAAATTTTGGATTTTACTCTTTAACAGGGGTTGAAAGGGCGGGTGGGGGTGGTACTCATTATACATAGCAGACTGCTGATTTCAGAGCAGGCACGGTTGAAAAGGTGATATTTTTACCAAATATGAAGGCCAAGAAAGTTAATACTTATAATCGTGAGAGGTTATACAAATTATTCTCCAACTATAGCTACCCAGAAGTGAAAACCAGCTTCAAAATACTTAATCAAATTGATTGAATTTAAAGTTTCGTTTCTTACAGATTATTTAATAAAAAAATTATTATTTTTAAGTAAAAAATTATTTTTAATAATTTTAATTGTACTTGTTAAAATTTATTAAAAAAATTATTTTTATGGTTAAAATGAAAAGTTATTCTCGTTAACTTTTAAAAAAAAATTTCGTGCAATAGATTAGAGAAAAGGTACTCTCATTTAAAAAATAATTTTTATGATTGCAAACAAAAACAAAATAATTTTTATTTTTCTTAAAAATCTTTAAAATATAATTTCTAAATTATTAAAGATCAAAATCAAATTTTTAAATATGTAACTAAAATATAGCTTTTTTTTTTGGGGGGTATAAATATAGCATTCCTATCCTTTTAGTCCGAAAATAAAATGCTACAAAAATAGCATGCGGTCTGTATGCATCATGCATGCACACCCCTCTATTCTCTGGTCCCCTTGCGCAGCCATAATTGCACTAAATTTTCTCCATCTTCTTCTCCTACGTATCCCAAACAAGATAAAGAGAATCAAGCCCAACGATATTATATTAGCATGACCAAGGATATTCCGGCTGCATGAAAATGAGCACTCAGTCGCAACAAGAAGGCCAATATGACAAACAAGAATTCGAAGAAGAAGAAAACCGGCTGCTACAATCCGAATGCGAGACAATACCATTGTCCTCGCCGCTGTCAGAAGATGGAAACGCAGAAGAAGACTTTGTGTATGCAGCCAAGGATAAGGTGCAGATATTCGACTTGGAGTCCGCTAGCGCCACCAGCTCCACGGCGGTGCCGCCATTTTCTTGGAAGAAGCTGTGGTTGTTCACAGGCCCTGGCTTGCTGATGAGTGTAGCGTTTTTGGACCCGGGGAACCTGGAAGGGGATCTCCAAGCTGGAGCCATTGCTGGGTACTCGCTGCTTTGGCTGTTGATGTGGTCTACCATCATGGGGTTGCTCATTCAGCTTCTGTCGGCGAGGGTTGGGGTGGCCACGGGGCGGCACCTTGCGGAGCTGTGCAGGGAGGAGTATTCCAATTGGGCCAGGTTGGTGCTTTGGTTCTTGGCCGAGGTGGCTTTGATTGCTGCTGATATTCAAGAGGTTATTGGCAGTGCTATTGCTATTAAGATTCTTAGTCATGGTGTTTTGCCCATTTGGGCTGGTGTGCTAATCACAGCCTTAGATTGGTAAGCTAATTCATCTCCTAATTTTTTCTTCAGCCCCAAACATTGTGTTTTCTTCTTGTTGTAAAATTCAATTTATTAGTTTTTCTTATGTGAATAATTAAAAAACTTATCAAGATTTACTAACAAAATATTTATATTAAAATAATAAAAAATCAAATTTTGGAATGAAATTTGTTATATATATATCTATATATATTTAAATATATAACTGTTAACAGTTTCATCATCCAATAATAAATATATCAAAATATTCATTCAATTAATAATTAATAGCTCAGAATTCTCCGTTTAAACTTTGAAATGTTACGGTTCACCATTTTTAATCATGCTTTTTTGTCTCTTGTCGATCAGTTTCGTCTTTCTATTTCTTGAGAACTACGGAGTAAGGAAGTTAGAAGGTGTTTTCGCAGTTTTCATTGGAACTATGGCCTTTTCTTTTGCCTGGATGTTCTTTGATACAAAGCCCAGTGAAGAAGAACTTCTGATGGGTAGAAATTTATCTAATGACATGGTTTGAGCACATTCATTTGATTATATGATGTAAAAATATACTATAGTTTTTTTTTTTTTTTGTTGCCCTTTCCGACGCCCAAAATGATATGTTATCAATTATCATATTTCTTTCCATATTCGTACTTTTAACATATTTTGATGCTTCTTGTAGGTATTTTGGTCCCAAGAGTTAGCTCAAAAACACTTCGCCAAGCTGTGGAAATTGTGGGTTGTGTTATAACCCCGCATAATGTATTCCTCCATTCTGCTTTGGTACAATCAAGGGACATTGATACCCGTAACAAAGGCCAGGTTCAAGAGGCTCTCAACTACTACTCAATTGAGTCGTCAGTTGCACTTTTTATCACCTTCGTGATCAATCTTTTTGTGATAACTGTTTTCGCTAGGGTGTTCTATGGTACAGAACAGGCCAAAGGCATAGGATTAGTAAATGCAGGCCAATATCTTGAGGAGAGGTATGGAGGAGGATTATTTCCAATTCTCTATATATGGGGTATTGGTTTGTTGGCAGCTGGAACAAGTAGCACCATCACTGGCACATATGCTGGGCAGTTTATAACAGAGGGTTTTTTGAAGCTCAATATAAAGAAGTGGTTGAGGGCTTTGATCACTCGAAGTTGTGCAATTGTGCCAACTATGATCGTAGCAATTGTTTTTAATACATCAGAAGGTTCCTTGGATACCCTGAATGAATGGCTTAATGTGCTACAGTCAATACAGATTCCTTTTGCACTTATCCCCCTTCTTACCTTGGTGTCCAAAGAGGAGGTCATGGGGACCTTCAGAATAGGGCCTGTAGTAGAGGTAAGCTATCCATCTAACCTTTAGTTAGTTTTTATCCACATTTTAATACAAATTTTATTATGTGATCAATGATTAACTTAAATGCTTATAAAGATGTGTTTCGATTACTTTACTGGGTAATTTTGATTACAATGCTATAAGATCCAAGAACCAAGAAATTGATAACCAGGCAAAGGGAAAAGGGTAAGATTCTCCATATTTAGCTGCGATATTTTTTAGTTCAAATTTTATTCTTCCAAAGCAAAGTTCTCTTTCAACAAGACATTGGCTGACTTTATGTCATTCTTGCATCTCCAGTTAGATCTCTATAGCCAAGCATACAGATACTGGAAAAATTTTCCCAACAATTTTCTGCATGTAATTATTTTCAATGCCAAGTAATGAAATAGTAGATAAAAGATGTCCGTATTTTCCATAATTTTAGGGCGAAGGTCTTTTTTCTGCATCATGCTCCCTCATTTTCTAAATCCAAACTCAGTGTTGAAGCTCTGATTTATTTATTTTGATAAAGGACTCATAAGGTTACCCATATTAAGGATTGTCTAAGCTGGTGATATTAGGCCATGCATGTAAGTAAAAACTGAAGGGGACATTTCTGTCAGTGAGGGATTTGTGAATTATTCGATAATGACAGGATAATTTCAGTATAATGTGTTTATGTGTATAACTGGGATTATAGATCTATAAACAATAAACCGTAAGATGCACGTACACCAACAAGATCTGTTTGTTTCATTGCACATGTAGTGCTAGTATATACATGCTAGGATGAAGTCTTTCATTTAGTTCATACTACTGTTTTTGTCATAACTTTGAGCTCTTAAAAATATTCACTTCAGCAAAAAGGATAGATGCATGTATAACCATTTGTTTATAGAATCCTACTTATTGTACTTGTCAGATAAAATAAAGCCTCAAAAGAAAAAATAAATACGAAATGTAACTGAATATGCTGATTCTAATTTTCTCCATGTATTATGAGTTCAAGTTCAATACAGTTTACCTTATTCAAAGTCAACAAATACTTAGTATTGGTTTGTAGGACTGCTATTCCAGAAGTTATATGCTTCAGTTTGCTGATCTAGTAGAAGTTGCTTTAACGTCAGTTTTTAATGACGCCATTTCTTTTTGTAGGTTTCACATGCATTAGGAAGCAATTTTTTTTTTTTTGTTTTGTTTTGGGAATTGGAATTAGATCGTAGTTGTTTAAAAGGAAGGAATTCTCTCATTGTAGAGTAAACCTGAGTTCCAAATGATGAAAGTCTGATTAATACTTTCCTATTACTTTGTCAATTTTGTGATGCAGAGGGTGGCTTGGACTGTGGCTGTGCTGGTAATAATGGTTTATGGATATATGTTATTAGATTTCTTCCTCTCTGAAGTGAAGGGAGTGCTGTTTGGTTTTCTGGTCTTCCTTGGCGCTGCAGCATGGGTAGCATTTATTGTATATCTGGTGAAGCATAGTGGTGCTATTCCTTCTATCCTGGTGAGTTCGCCTGATTCCAAAGGCTTTTCTCTTGCTGGGAACTAAGCTAGCAAATCCATATCATTTTTGGGGGATATAAAAAAAGACTGAATTATGTTGCTGCAAGTTCCAAGTTGCCAATTTTGCAGGAGGGTCGTTGATAAGGTCTTCCAAAGGAAGCATTGTTTCAACAGAACCGTATCTAAACTTGTAAAATGAATGCAAGGCCATATAGTTGAAAGAAATCATACTTTTCCATGGTCTTCTTTTGCAAATAGTCAATAGAGAAGTTACCCTTCATACACAAGACGAGGGTTCATACCCCATCGTGAAAGATGGCCAAAGCATCACTATATCATATGTAAAAAACTTACTAATTAAGCTCTACTCCGGATTCTTTTGTACAGAACTTAGAATCAACTGCTAGATTATAAATTGATGTTAACAGCTTACCGGATTCTTTTGTACAGAACTTAGAATCAACTGCTAGATTATAAATTGATGTTAACAGCTTAGGAATTATGATCGATGTAGTCAAACAGACAACATCAAGGTTTCTGTGGAGACAATTATTTTGGGGGGATTGTTGATGATCACTCTAGTGAGCTAAGACATACGTTTGTGCTACATGGTTTAATTTTGGTAGTATATAAACACACGTTGTTAGTTATTATCTATTTATCTCAGTGCTGTGTACGCTATTTTTTATTAATGAGTATTAAGTTTTTCTTTACTAAAGGTTATTTTCGTCCTATAAATTTAGGACTAATCTCATTTTAGTCCTATAACATTTTCTAGTTGCAAACATTTCCTTTATCTTAAAAATGTCGTCAATTTCGTCGAAACTTATAAGATAAAGAAAATGTTTGTTATAGGATTAAAATGAAACTAGCAATGAAAAGATTACATCCTCTTTTATTTTATTTTGTTTTTTTTTTTTTAATGTGAATGGGTATTAAGTTTTGAATGAAATGTTTGTTATAGGTAGGGGTGGACATGGGTTGGGTTGGGTTGGGTTGGGTTTGATAAAAAAAATTCTCCGACCCGACCCAACCCGACCCGCTCATACGTGAGTTGGGTTGGGTCTAACCCGTGGGTCTTGAATCTTTAAAAAAAAAATTTAATATGCTAAAATAGAAATCAAAATTCATACTAAAAAACATAACTTAAGTTTATAAGTGACATAATATAAATTATAAAACGCAATGACAGTAACATCATTATCAATAATCATTAACCACAATGTCAATCATTATCAATACAATTGTCAACATTGGAAGAATTAAATGAAATAATAATTTAAAAAGAATTAGAAGCCTAGCCGGTTAAATGACAAATATCCAAAATGATCAATTATTACGACGAATAAGTTCATCTCTATCCGCAAACACATCTAACAAATAAAGAAATCATAAAGCATTAGCAGTAAGTATTAATGATTAAACTATTAATAATTGACTAAACAAATTGAGAAAATTCTATATAGTGCACTATCTGCTTCAATTTTTTCAATTTCATCCATTTGAGCCCGAAGATCAATTTGTTTATCAGGAGTTTTTAACCAGTTTTGAGCACAAATCAATGCCTCCACAGTAGAAGGTTGCAGAGAACTACGAAAAGGGTCAAGAACTCATCTTCCAGTACTAACCAAGATATCTTTAGTAATGCATGAAAGAAAATAATACTTTGTTGCCTTCCCTTTCCACTATTTCAAAATATCAAAACCATCATAATCATCCTCAATATCATCCTCCATATACCTCTCAAATTCATTCCTTTGCACCGCATGTTGTTTTTTTTTTTTTTTACTTTCAATTTAAATTCGAATGACCAACTACTATCATCGTCTTCAAATGTAGAGGATGGAAAATCCGATGACATGTAACTAGAATCACTAGCATCGGGAGGAAGAGGATGCATGATTTGATAATGTTCATACAATGTCATCATAACACTTTTCAAGTTCATCACCACATTGTAAAGGTTGACAGCACAGAGCTAACTAAGGACAAAGTGGAATAGAATATTATCTTCTAAATAATGAAAAAAACTTGTTTATTAACTCAGAAACATGATCAAAGTTACATTTTTAAATTAAAATGTAGTGTAATTTTAATTTAAAAATTCTCAAGAAATTAATTATCTAAAAATATTATAAAATTATATAAGATTCTCAAAGTCACAATAAAAAGTGATTACACATCTTAAAATATTATTAAAAAAAAACTTCAGTGGGTTGGGTTGGGTTTTGCGGATTTGCAGAGTCTCAACCCGCTACCCGACCAATACGTCGTGAGTTTGACTATTTTAAACCCAACCCAACTCACAGACCCAAACCAACCCGTCAATTATGGGTTGGGTTGGATAAAATCGTGCGGATTCGTGGGTCTATCCGACCCGTTGTCCACCCCTAGTTATAGGACTAAAATGAAACTAGGAATGAAAAGAGTGCATCCTTTTTTTTTTTTTTTAAATGCGAATGAGTATTAAGTTTTGAATGAAATGTTTGTTATAGGACTAAAATGAAACTAGGAATGAAAAGAGTGCATCCATGTTTTTTAAAATGTGAATGAGTATTAAGTTTTGAATCCGTGTGGAACAGAGATATAATTTATTGCTACCATAATTTTTAAGAGCATGTCATATGTATTTCTACTATTAATAAAAACAAGAGGGGTATTTTTTTTTTTTATCATTTATACTTATTGTCCCAATTATTTTTAAAAAGTATATCTTATTTAAATATTTTTAAAAAATGGTACATTACAGTAACCTTCATTGAGGTTTCACGAAATGACATTTCACTTCAAACTACAATTGAAACTATACTTTATCTTATTGGCTTCTTTTGACTAGTGGAATATATTAAAATGAGATGAAATATTTTACTTAACTGTGACTGTCGTGGACAGCTTCTTATTAGCTTTAACCCTTATGCTTTGTTTAGAGTAGGAGAGAAATAGAATAGAGAGAAATAGAGTAAAAAAAAAATAAGAAGAAGAGAAATAAAGTAGAAAATGAATAAATTTTTAAGTTGTTTAGATTAAAAAAATTAAAAAAGAAGTAGGAAAGAAACAAATTTAAATTTTGTTATAAATACATATTTGTCCTTATTTATTTATTTATTTATAAAATAATAAAAAAAATATTAATCAAATTTTTACTTTTATTTATTTTTTCTCAATTTCTTATCAATTTAAAAGAGAAATAAAAAAGTCGTAGAACTCACTATTTTTTTTCTTTTATTTCTCTTCTTACCAAATAAGAGAGTAAAATTATTTCTTTTCTATTTCTTTTTTCTTTAATTTTTTCTTTTTCATTTCTTTCAAAACAAACAAAAACTTAGTATTGGAAGTTAGCATGATTATATGCAAAATCTTGCGAGCTATAATGATGCAAATAAATGACTTCGAGTCAAATGAGTACTTTTTCTCCATTTTGTAATAAGTTCCAAAATGTGTTAAATGGAATGATATTTGCTATTTAACACTTGGCACTTAACAATGTTAGTGGATAGATAGTGCATAAATAATAGGGCAAAAATTATTGTCACGTGTTATGAGCAACAATTGATAAGGAACAATTTAAATTTTATTATTAAGCTTATCATAAGATGTAAAACTGTCAAAAATAAATCATGATTAATTAATGAGGTTAAGTAAAATATTTCATCAAATTCCATTAATTAAAAAAATCACTGAGGTAGAGTGTAAATGTAACTTAGTTTTAAAATAATTAATAAAATATATGAAGTTACAAACATAATTAAATAATTCAAATAGAATAAAACATAATCATTTTACTCTCTACTTATATTACTTTCCTCGTACTCCTTCTCTTACCTTTCTTCTTCCTTATCCAAACACGGCAACCGCTAAAGGCTGAACCGGAGATCTGAAATCTGTTGTAGTGCTCTTTCTATATCTGCTTCAGTAATTTGTCTTGCTGCGAGTGCTTAATTTCTTGTATTTTTATTTTATTTTTTTAGTGCTTTAACTGATTTAACTCACCCTTCCATCTAAAGTCTAAATTAAGTCGAGATACCTATTTTTCAAGTGAGCCAAGTTTTTAAGGACCTGATCGTATGAGAGAGAGTCAAGGATGGTAATTTGAACTTTTTATGAGGGTACTCAATCTGTCCCAATTTATATAGGATGAGTTTATAACCCGTTGCGTAATAGGGTGGAGCGAGATGAGTTTGGATTTAAGGTTTACTTACTCTTATTTTACTTGCACCCTTATTTTTTTTCACAAAACATGTGTTTCATACTTAATGTAATTTGAAATTTTTTATGCAATGAATACTTTTTTTAATAATTTATATTATATTGTATATTAGATAGTATATGCAAGTAGAGTTCGAGTTTTATTATATTTTTTATAAGTAGGGTGTGAATTTTCATCTATAAAACTCCAAGGCGGATAGACACGAGTTAAATTTTTTTTTAAGAAGTGCCGATCGAGTTTGGGGTGGGTAAAAACCCCCTACTCGCCTCATTACCAAGCCTAGGGAGAGTTGTTGTTGTTAGGAAGAATATAGAATGCTTGTGGTGTGTGTATTGGACAGTTAAAAAAAACAACAAATATTTATTTTGATCTTTTAAAAATATAAGTGTTATTAAGTATGTTCTCTAATAATGGATATATTGAATTAGTCATTAAATATTAATTTTTTACATCGAATTAATTTTTTAATGTTATTTTTTTTTATTAAATTAGTGTTTTAATGTAATTTTTTTATATCAAATTAATTTTTTAAAATGATTAATTTGATATAAAAAATTACTAAAAAATTAAACTGATGATATATGTATTTTTAAAGGATAAAAATGATTAATTTGATATGAAAAATTACTAAAAAATTAAACTGATGATATATGTATTTTTAAAGGATAAAAATGAGTGATTACAAAAAAATAAAAAACAGTGTTGGAACCTGAATTTTTTTTTTTTTTTTGCAAATAAGGAAGAGAAAAACTGTTTGTATTTTATCGCGTAAGAAATATTTTGATTTGAAAGTTTATGTATTCAAGGTTTGGAATTGTGATATATTGCGAAAAATATTGTAAATGTTACTTTAAACAATTTGGCACTTGTATCTTGTATATGAATTTGCAAAAACAAAGGGAAGAAAAAAGTTTTAATGTCATCCTATATAAATTTAGAGGTGAGTTTAATGACGACAAACAAAGCATGTAAAATTTTATGTTAATAAACCAGGTGAGAGAAAATTAGAAAAATATGCAAGTAAAATTTATTGAATAAAAAAATGTAAGAAAGTTAATTATAAAAATGACTTATATAATTTTAGATGTGTAATTAATTATGTAACTAATCACACTAAACTAATTAATTACTAATCATCTAATTATATGTGGTAATAGCTTTTACAAGCTAAATGATGCGTATTTAGCATTTTCAGCTTAAGATGAATAATATAATTTATTTATTAAAAAAATACAAAATACAAGTAATGTCATAATCATATTTATTATAATTTCTTTTAAATAAATGATTAATGAAAACTCGCAATAACCAAAGTATATAACTTTTAGAACCCTTTAATATTTTTTTAGACTCTTTTGATTTTCTTTCAACATCTTTACCATATTCAATTAAAGTACCATATTCATTTAAAGTAAATTAAGACTTTTTAGACTACTAAATAATATTATAATATAATACCAAATAATTTCAAATATAAAACTAATACTCACGAACAAAATAAAGTAGCTTTGTCGAAAAAAAAATTAGAACAAAATAAAGTAGCTGATCAAAACTTAACCATTATAAAAAAAAAAAAAAAACAAATTAAAACTGAATCGTAGCTTAAAAAACGAACACTCAACCGAAGGCTTTCAAATGAAAAGGCGTTACATCAGCTTCCAACGCCTCAAATGACAACGCAGTAGCAACATCCGAAAACACAGATTGGTGATCCAAAATCTCAAAAGTCAAACAACTCAACGTGGAGCTCCTCAAATTGGAAACTGCGAGTTCGAATTCTAAGGTTTATCGGCAGAAGGAACACTTGAATGACTTGACGGCAAGATAAAATGTATACGCTTCCTTCATGAGGCCCCCACAGGTAATGGGGATTATTGAGAATGCAGCATGCCAATCAAGAAAAAAACGATGTCCATGAGAGAGAGAAATTAGCAAAAGGAAAGAATGAACGAAAATCCGTCACGGAGAGAGAAGGTCCAAAATCAGCCACGCTATCCGCTGAGAATGTCATTTTTGGAGCGCCAACAAAAAAATGAACCATGACAGAGAAGGAGAGAAAAAATGGCAGAGAAAATGAGAGAAAAATAATTCAGTTTCAAGAAGGCAAAAGGAAAAAAAAAACTACCATACAAAATTTGATATCATATAATAAATATCACCTAAATGAAAGTAAAATTTATTAAATAAGAAAGTGAAAAAAAATTAATTACAAAAATGACTTATATAATCTTAAAATTGTAACTCATTATTTAATTAATTACATTAAATTAATTAATTACTAATCACTTAATTATACGTGATAATATTTTATAAAAATAAAAGAGTGTGTGAGGAAAAAGAAAGGGAGAGAATTACAATGTCTTTGGTATAAATACCTTCCATTTAAAAATAATTAAATAATTAGTTAATTAAATTAATATATAAATAACACGTTAACCACTTTTTATAAATTGTAGACCAATTTAATTAAATTTTACTAAATTAAATTATATTTGTCAAGATTTAACTCTTTTCTAAAGAAAGGAACTCCTCCCATTTACTGAAAGTTAGATAAACCACATTATATAGAATTTAATTTTAATTTATAATATAAAATTATTTTACACCATCATTTAATAATATATTTATATTATTAAAAATAATTTAACTATAATACTAATTTATTGAAAAATCAAATCCGTTCAATCACAGCACTTCCCTTTTTCTTTTGCGGGCAACTTTCCAAACACGTATAATATGTATAAATTTAAAACTGACGGGTTCACTTACAGTATAAGTAATGATATATACTTACATAAAATTTTATTCACACCATTTTTTTTTATTTTTTCATATAAATTATTGAATAATACTATAAGTGTGTGTTTGGATTAGTTATAAAAAAAATGAAATTAAAATTGATTATGTATAATTAATTTTTAAGAAAATTAATTATGAAAAAATTAATTTATGTTTGAATATGTTAATTCATAATCGATTTTAAGATAAATAATTTTATTTAGATTGTATAAAAAAAAATTTATGTATTAAATTACTAAAAAATATATGAAATGATTGAAAATTTTATTTAATTAAGAGTAAATAAATATTTCTCTTGAAATAATATGAAATCAAATAATTAAAAGTTTAAAATAAATTTTTTTTAAAAAAGTATTTTTAATTAATAAAAAATAATCTTATATTATAATCATTTTTACATATTTTAAATAAACAAAATAAATTTTAAATAAAATAACATTTTATTACAAAAATATTAAAAAAATATTATCAAGTTAATTAGAGTTACTTCAGCCCAACAAGCTTTAAGTTAGTTTGTTAATTGGTTAGTTAAAAGCTGTTGTAAGTTGTAACACTCTGATATAAATAGTAGTTGTTATACTCATAATGTGAACAAGTTCACTTCCCCATTTATTTATTCTCTCATTTGATTATTATTCTCCTTAAATTATCTATTTATAGGATGCTTTCTCATGTCAGAACTTCTTAAACTTGAAACGTAGCAAACATACAAACATAGTTTACCTTATATTAAAATTAAATTTATTTAAAAAATAGTACAAGCAAGAATTAAATTTCTAACCATAAAAACTCTAATACCATCTTAAATACTAACTCTTTAAAAAAATACTTATGTTATATATCCCTAACAAGTATACTTTTTTATTGACAGCAGAGAAGTATACTTTTTTATTGAAATATTTTATATTATCTTTTTTCTATAATATATGCGGGGACCGTGTGGTAATGAAGGCAACAACGTCATTAATGTGGTTGGAAAATAAAGACCAGCCTTTTTCCTTTCGAAATCTAGCCTCCACCTTCTTTCCAAAACCACAAAGTAAAGACTCCACCTAAAAATATAATGCACTTGTATAATGTGGCAGTTGCTATAAGATTTTTTTGAGGATGATATGTATGTAACGAACGTTTGTTTTGGGAGAAATAAGTAAAAAAAAAAAAAAAACGACACATATTTTTTATTTAATTAAAAGAAAAATAAAAATAAAAAAATAAAAAAATTCGTAAATTCATAATTTTTTATTTTTTTTAAAGTAAGAAAAAATAGATAAATATAAAATATTTGTTTATTATACCTTTTTTCTTATTACTTTATAAATATATATATATATATTTACAATAAAATTTAATTATTTTTCTTATTTTTATCAATCTAAATAATTTAAAAATTTAATTACTTTTTATTCTATTTTTTTTCTATTTTATTTCTTTTAACTTTATTTATTTCTTTCTTTCTTAATTCAAACAAAACTGTTCTTATTTCTTTTCTAATCTAAATAGAACCGTAAAGTAGGTTATCTAATATTAATTGATAATTAATTTTATAAAAAATAATCAATCACCCTAGTTTCCACGTCAATGTTGGCAGCCGGGGGGGTTGTTCTATCCTACCTGGAAGGCACGAGCCACCTTCAAATGATAATGACTCTTACCCAAGTGTATAGAAAATAGGTTAATTAGGTGTTGGCTCATTTAATTAAATTTTTTATTTATGTTAATTATTACTTTGATTTAAATTTAAAATATATTTATTAATAAGTGACTTGTAATTTTATTATAAATTTTTATTAAAATTAATAATTTACTCTAGACATGAAATAAGGATGCATCTTTTTTTCACTTAAATTTTTATTTATAATATATATATATATATATATATATATATATATAATAGGTGTCTTAATGGTGACGGGACTAAAAGTTGTTCCAAATTTTATGTCTCTACTTTTGCTTTACCAAATTGTTCGAAGTGGTCCAATAAAGAGTTAACGTTAGAAAATGTTAAAAAGAAACTATCAAAATTTATTATTAAGTATGTGTTTAGGTTAGGTATAAAAAAAATTATGTAAAAAATTAATTATATGTATAATTAATTTTTAAAAAAAATAATTATGAAAAAAATAATTTATGATTGAATATGTTAATTCATAATTGATTTTATGATAACGAGTTTTATTTGAATTGTATAAGTTAAATTACCAAAATATGTATGAAATAATTGAAAAAGTTATTTGATGGAGAGAAAATAAATATTTATTTCTTAAAATTATTGAAATAATCTGAAATTAAATAATTAAAAGCTTAAAATAACAGATTTTTTTTTAAAAAGTTATTTTTAATTATAGAAAAATAATCTTAACTTATAATTAATTTTACACATTTTAAACAAATAAGATAGATTTTAGATAAAACAATTTGTTATTTAAAAAAATATTTTGAGAAAGAATTAATCTTTCTTAAATATGTTTTAAACTTATTAATTTTTTTATATGTATGATTTTTTAATATTATTTTATTATATAATTTTATTCAATTTGTTTAAACTTTATCAAGACCAACTCATGAATATTAATTTGTTTATTTTTATCTACAAATTTCTTTTTATATTTTTTCATGAATTTATTTTTTCATATTTTATTTTTTTGAAATATTATTAACGTGGAATATCAATCACAAATTTTTAATGTTTTTATATATTTATTTGTTGCACCGAATTATTTATTTTTTTTTAAAATTCCTTGATATTTTTTGGCACATTCCTACTATATTAACAAAATTAACAAAACTTAAACTAAAATCTTACAAATTTATAATATTTTCATAACTTCTAACTTTTAATTTTATGGATTTTTCACCTAATTTTAAATAATTTTTAAATTTTAGACTACTAGTTTCATAAAAAAATAATTTGTAATGTAAAGCTTATAATTCCTTTATTTATTTTTATTTTGTCTCTTCTAGAACTATAAATCCTGTAAAGATTATCTTTTTAATAATGTTTAAATTTAAGAGATAATTTATAATTTTTTTACTTATTTTTATTTTACTTCTTCTAAAATTGTAAATCTTGTAAAAAAAAAGTTAACAAATTTTACATTATATGTTATGAAATTAGAAATCTAATATAGTATTTTAAAATTATTTTTTATACTTTTAACATTTTTTATTTAACTTTCATCTCCTATCGCTTTTCAGCAATAAATGATGTGATAAAATGTAAAGTCATTGTTCTCATGCTTTATTTATCTTATTATTAATATATAATTATTTTTATCCTTTATTTTTTTAATTTCAAGAACATTTTATTTAAGAAAACAATTAAGGAAAATAATAATTTTTTATTTATCTATGAGCCAATAAAGTTATTTTTTTCTTTAATTTTTTTCTTCACACAGAAAATATATTTTATTTTTATTTTTATTTTTAAAATTTTGCTTATAATAATTTTAAAATTATATATAAAACCTTTTTTTTATTTTTATTTTGTATTATAACTCTTAAAACAGCAATATTCACATCTTATTTAAATAAATGACATAAACACCGTTTGCATCTTAAATAGATTATTATAAATATAATAACTAATTAAATGCGAAGTTTTATTATAATTTAAAAAAATTATCTACTTTTTAACATATCATGTGATGTTGCTTATTCAGTAGTTTGTTAGACAAATATATAATAAATTAGGGCCACACATGTAATGATTAAATGTGTTAAGCCATTATTTAAGTAGCCAAAATCAAAGTGATCTATTTGGATTAAAGTGTTATGGCAAATGGCATAATTATCATGAAAAATATTGTGTAGATACCAAAAGTCTTATTTCTATTTTTATGATGGGCTGAAATAGAAATAAGAAAAATATAAGAGTCATGACTCTTCATGAAAGGGTATGAACTCAAAGAGACATTACTCTTCATGAAAGGACATGTGCTTCTTATAAATATAGGGGTTATGGTCCCCAATTGTAGAAGAACAAAAATAATTTACTTTTCTTCATCCCATTAGAAGAGAATCTAAGGCATAACATAAGGAATTCTACAATTGGAATATCATTACTTTATCAAGGGCGTCATCCTTTCAATCAAGATCTCATGGATCCTTCAGGTACGCTTCCGCATTTATTCATTATCTTGAATTGGCATGGGTTTATACATAGAATATGGTTTTGGGTTTGTGCTTTATGAAGAACATGTTTCATATTAATCTTGATTTTGTCTA
This sequence comes from Styphnolobium japonicum, assembly GCA_023212625.1. NCBI lineage: Eukaryota > Viridiplantae > Streptophyta > Magnoliopsida > Fabales > Fabaceae > Styphnolobium > Styphnolobium japonicum. The sequence goes on along the minus strand of JALBWW010000007.1, from coordinate 817,544 downwards.
CATGATGTTTAAGAATTAAAGGCATGTTAATAGGCACAAATTTAATTTAAATCTCAACAAGTGGTATCAGAGCCACCCATGTTCAATTCATGTATGATTTATGAATTTTTTAAGGTTTGAAGTTTCAACAATGGAGTTTTTAAGTTTTTCTAAAAATTTTGTGTTCTTAATCTTCCATGGTTGAATTGATTGTCATGAATTGTACTTACCGTTTATGTTTATCCATCTTTCTTCAATGGGTTTATTAGATTTAAGGTAATTACAATCCATCATGGTGCAATCCCCTTTCCATTTCGTACAGTGAAAATTAGAACTCTGATTCTGAAACTCTTTGTTTTGAATTTAAATTTTAAAGTTCGTCTGTTACTACATGGTTTCAGCCATGGCTTGGTGGTATGAACGGAAGGGTGGTTTCCAAGGGGGCCGTGTTCGATTCCTAGACATATATGTTAAGTATAATTATTTTTATATATCATTCTATATTGAAAAATTGTTTAATTAAAAAAGGAGAGGCGCGCCCCTGGTGGATCGAACCTAAGACCTTATAGTTAGGGTGTAACTGCACTAACTGCCATGCCACCCCTTCGGTTGTGTTGTTTGGTGTTCAAACAACGTTCTTAAAGGCAATCATAATAAATTCAAATATTTGATTATACTTTTTTAGATTATATAACTGTTTAACATTTTAAGTGAACCAATTAAAACAAAATGTCACCAAAGTGACCTCTATTGTGTAGATTGCTCATGAGAAATGTTAAATGCTAATGTGTATGTGTATCCATGCGATTATTAATCAGCCCAAAGGAAGGTTAATATTTGGCCGGATTACATACACACTTGTGATGGTAAACATGTGATAATTATAAGGTTGTACATGTGAATGATAAATCAATCCAAAGATAGGTTTATTATTTGACATGCATTATTGTCAATGTTTGATCATTACAACAAAAGTACCACTAGCAATTAATATTACTGTCCAAAGACTTGATATTAATGTTGCACTAGGTATCTTGAGATGAGTTGTGCCATTATTTGAATTTATTGATGATTTAATTTTGATTATGATGTGAGTATACTTATATTGTTTATTTTGTTCACTTCAGCTACTATTGCTACTGTATCTGCTAACCCGAATTCGGTTCCGGTCCTTAATGGTACCAACTTTAAAGACTGGAAAGAGAACATTTTAATTGTTCTTGGCTGCATGGATCTTGACCTTGCACTGAGGATGGAGCAACCCCCTTCTCCTACAGACTCCAGTACCTCTGAAGAGAGGAAAAGTTATGAGAAGTGGGACCGTTCCAATCGCATAAGTCTCATGATCATCAAGCGCGACATTCCAGAGGCATTTAGGGGTGCTATATCCGAAGGGATAACAAGTGCCAAAGAATTCCTTGCCGAAATTGAGAAACGCTTTGCCAAAAGCGATAAGGCAGAAACAAGCACACTCCTTCAAAGCTTGATTTCTATGAAATATAAAGGTAAAGGAAACGTAAGGGAGTATATTATGGAAATGTCTAATATTGCTTCCAAACTTAAGGCTCTAAAGCTCGAGTTGTCAGATGACTTACTCGTGCATTTGGTGTTGATATCTCTTCCTGCACAATTTAGTCAATTCAAAATCAGTTATAATTGTCAAAAGGAGAAATGGTCTCTTAACGAGCTCATTTCATATTGTGTGCAAGAGGAAGAACGGATGAAGCAAGAAAGGACAGAAAGTGCTCACTTGGCAAGCACCTCTAAGGATAAGGGCAAAAAGAGGAAAAATGAGGTTGCTAAGAATGAAGCTGCTAAGGGTCCAGCACAAAAGAAGCAAAATAAAGGTAACAATAGTTGCTTCTTCTGTGGCATGACTGGGCATGTCAAGAAGGAATGTACCAAGTACCATGCTTGGCGTGCAAAGAAAGGTATGTTCCTTAATTTGAGTACATTACGAGGTAAATTTAGCTTAGTACCTAGAAACACTTGGTGGTTAGATTCTGGTGCTACTACTAACATCAGTGTTTCAATGCAGGGTTGCCTGAGTTACCGAAGGCCAAATGATGCTGAAAGACGCATTTATGTAGGAGATGGCAAGTCGGTAGAAGTAGAGGCAATAGGATATTTTAGGTTGTTGTTAAGTACTGGTTATTATTTGGATTTAATTGATACTTTTGTTGTACCGTCGTTTAGAGGAATTTAGTTTGTTTCTTGGTTGGACAAATTTGGTTATCATTGTTCATTTGGAAACAATCAATTCGTTATCTATTAATTCAAATGTTGTTGGAACCGGTACTCTTATGGTGTATGACAATCTATATTTGCTTGATACTGTTGCTTCATATAATGAAACCTTGAACGTGGAATCACGTGGTACTAAGCGTAAAGTTGACAATGCAAATTCAGGAGCATTGTGGCACAAGCGTCTAGGTCACATATCTAGAAATAGAGTTAAGCGACTTGTGTCAGATGGGATCCTAGATTCCATTGACTTTACAGACTTTAATGTTTGTGTTGAGTGCATTAAGGGCAAACAGACCAAACAAAAGAAATTAGGCGCATATAGAGCTACAGATGTTTTAGAATTGATACATACGGACATTTGTGGGCCATTTCCAACACCTTCGTGGAATGGTCAACAATATTTTATATCATTCATAGACGATTATTCTAGATATGCATACCTATTTCTTATACATGAAAAGTCCCAATCATTAGACGTGTTCAAATTATTTAAGGCTGAAGTTGAGAACCAACTTGATAAAAGAATTAAGAGAGTCAAATCTGACCGTGGTGGTGAATACTACGGTAGGTATGACGGATCAGGTGAACAACGTCCGGGACCATTTGCCAAGTACCTAGAAGAATGTGGGATCGTCCCACAGTACACCATGCCGGGGTCACCTAGCATGAATGGTGTAGCTGAAAGACGAAATCGGACTCTTAAGGATATGGTAAGGAGTATGATATGTCATTCTACTTTACCAGAGTCACTCTGGGGAGAGGCATTAAAGACTGCAGCTTATATTCTGAATAGAGTGCCAACTAAAGCAGCTGCCAAAACACCTTATGAACTTTGGACAGGCAGAAAGCCTAGTCTAAATCACTTTCATGTATGGGGATGTCCAGCTGAGGCAAGGCCTTATAGGCCAAATGAAAAGAAATTGGAACCCCGAACAAAGGTGGCGATTACTTTATCGGCTATTACGAATCCATCCTGGGGCTATAAGTTTTATGATCCCAAATTAAAGACAATTTTTGAGACAAGAACTGCCACGTTCTTTGAGGATATTGAGTTTGGGGGGAGAAATAAGATTAGAGACTTTGTTTTTGAGGAAGAATCAGTTTCAATTCCAGAACCGATTCGAGATAGCTTGCTTGATTGAAGCAAGTCCAACCTCTACAAGACATGGTTGTTCAATCTCCCATTCAACATGAATTGGTTGAAGAGCAAACTCAAGATCCTCGAGAACCGATGCTTCAAGAGCGTGCACTGCGGCGATCCACTAGAGAAAGGAGAAGTGCTATTCAGGATGATTACATCGTATTTCTCCAAGAACATGAGGAAAATGATGGTATGATGGAAAATGATCCAATCAACTTCCGTCAAGCCATGCAAGATTCTAACTCGGAAAAGTGGATTGAAGCAATGAATGAGGAGTTTAAGTCCATGCAAGACAATAAGGTTTGGGAACTTGTCCCATTACAAACCCATTTGTTTCAAATGGATATTTAAGACCAAAAGAGATTCCAAAGGTAATGTGGAAAGATATAAGGCTCGTCTTGTAGCTAAGGGCTATACTCAAAAGGAAGGGATTGACTTTAAAGAGACTTTCTCTCCGGTTTCATCGAAGGACTCTTTTAGGATAATCATGGCTCTTGTTGCACATTATGATTTGGAACTTCATCAGATGGATGTCAAGACGGCGTTTCTCAATGGCAACATTGATGAAACTATCTACATGATGCAGCCAGAAAACTTTGTGTTGGGAGACCCAAAGAAGATGGTTTGCAAACTGACAAAATCCATCTATGGATTAAAACAGGCATCTCGTCAGTGGTACCACAAATTTCATCAGGTAATTCTCTCATTTGGTTTCGAGATGAATGTTGTTGACGATTGTGTGTATCACAAATTCAGTGGGAGCAAGTGCATTTTCTTGGTCTTATATGTTGATGACATACTGCTTGCCACTAATGATATAGGCATGTTGCACGAAACCAAGAGATTTCTATCAAGAAATTTCGAGATGAAAGATCTTGGTGACGCCTCCTTTGTATTAGGGATCCAGATACACCGGGATCGATCTCGAGGTACTCTAGGATTGTCACAAAGGAGCTATATCGATAAAAGGTGCTCAAAAGGTTTGGCATGCGGGAGGCTATGCAAACCGAGTGATACCCGGTCGCTAAGGGAGACAAATTTAGTCTCATTCCCGATTGCCCAAAAGGAAATCTTGAGATTCGGGAGATGCGAAGATTCCTATGCATCGGTGTAGGAGTCTAATGTATGCTCAAGTCTGTACGTCCGGACATAGCGTACATTGTTGGAGTGTTAGGCAGATACTTAAGCAATCCAGGAATGGATCATTGGAAAGCAGCTAAAAGGGTTATGAGGTATTTGAAGAGAACAAGAGATTATATGCTCACATATAAGAGGTCAGACTATTTGGAGATCATTGGGTATTCTGACTCTGATTTTGCCGGATGCCAAGATAGTAGAAGATCCACTTCGGGCTATATCTATTTGTTGGCTGGTGGTGCGATTATGCAGCGCAGTGCCAAGCAAACTCTTATTGCTTCGTCCACCATGGCGGCGAGAATTTGTAGCATGTTATGAGGCATCAAATCATGGGATTTGGTGAGGAACTTTGTCAGAAACTGCGAATTGTGGAAGGAATTGAAAGACCGCTTAAGTTATATTGTGACAACAAATCGACCGTCTTATACTCCAATAACAACAGGAGCTCGACCAAGTCAAAACATATTGGCATCAAGTTCTTAGTTGTCAAGGAGAGGGTACAAAGTGGACAGATTTCCATAGAACACTTAGGGACAAACTCCATGATATGGCACTCTTACAAAGGGTCTTCCACCCAAGGTCTTTCATGAGCATACTGCTCACATGGGTGTCTTAGAATATGAGGAATCTTTGGTTTAGTGGGAGTTTATCACTTTTGTATTATATATTCTATGTTTGATTATATATATATGAGTACTTTTGTATTTGGATATTTTTCTGATCAGAAATAAAGGTTGGTGTTTAGTTTATTACACTTTGTACGATAATGTCTTTAAATGATCTCACTAAAGTATAGTAGGACCAGTTGAAAATCGACATGTACAGATCACCTTCATGTGATTTTCATGCTACACATTTCATGATTGATCTATGTCATTTGGTTATGTTGATACTAGTGATCATTGATGGGTTCAGTTATGATAGATATAACAAAAGCCGCTTTGGTCCTATATTGATAAAACTAATGGACGAGATTGTTCGGATATGCCCTATATTTATGATGGCAAAGTTTTGAGCTCATAAAGTCTAACACATTTATAAGAATACATATGTGGCCCAGTGGGAGATTGTTAGACAAATATATAATAAATTAGGGCCACACATGTAATGATTAAATGTGTTAAGCCATTATTTAAGTAGCCAAAATCAAAGTGATCTATTTGGATTAAAGTGTTATGGCAAATGGCATAATTATCATGAAAAATATTGTGTAGATACCAAAAGTATTATTTCTATTTTTATGATGGGCTGAAATAGAAATAAGAAAAATATAAGAGTCATGACTCTTCATGAAAGGGTATGAACTCAAAGAGATATTACTCTTCATAAAAGGACATGTGCTTCTTATAAATATAGGGGTTATGGTTCCCAATTGTAGAAGAACAAAAATAATTTACTTTTCTTCATCCCATTAGAAGAGAATCTAAGGCATAACATAAGGAATTCTACAATTAGAAGATCATTACTTTATCAAGGGCGTCATCCTTTCAATCAAGATCTCATGGATCCTTTCTGTGACTTAGCATTTATTCATTATCTTGAATTGGCATGGGTTTATACATAGAATATGGTTTTGGGTTTGTGCTTTATGAAGAACATATTTCATATTAATCTTGATTTTGTCTACATGATGTTTAAGAATTAAAGGCATGTTAATAGGCACAAATTTAATTTAAATCTCAACATAGTTGACTGTCGTTATCCCTTGAGGGTATTTCCTAACTTGGGATTACGATAGAACGACCCGTTGGCGGGGGCACAATCAAAACGACTTTAGAGCACAGGGGGAGCCCAATTCCTTTATTTATGTCGGCGTATTTTTTAGCTGTGCCCTGTTATTATTTATGTGTCAAATCAAACTATGACCTGCAACTGCAAAACTTAAATGCTACACGTACGACTTGTCACATGCATGGTAAGTTGGAACGGACTGGCTAATGAGACATAAGTAGTAAGAATATAAGGAGCCATTACTTTGACAAGCCTACTTTATGAATCATGAAATATAATATCACATTTCTTGTTTTACCTTTGACTTGTTCTGCTGTAAAAAAGAAAAACATGATGATATACAAAATACAAAATGATTATTTAACACCATGACTTATAATAATACATACTTCTATTAATTCAAAAATATTTATTCAATTTTTTTGGCAGTTATTTATTCAAAATTTTAAAACTTAGTATTAGGTTTTTAATTTTATGCTTGAATATTTTTCTAATATAATCAAACATTTAAAATATCTACTTTTGTTTTATTCACCAAAGAAAGAATTATAAAGATATAGCTAGTAAGTAAGTTTATTCACAATCACGAAGGCAGTGTACAATCAATGATATCAGAATCAAATGAAATTAGTTGGTGGGATCGGTTAGATTGTGAATTAATATCTTTTTTAGTTATAATTAATGTTAAAATTAAATTTATAATTGTATTGAATTGAATTGATTAAAATCGGTTAAAACTAAATAAAATTAATTGAATCAGTTATATCTATTTTTTTTAATTTTTTAATTACTTAAATACTCAACTAAAAATGATATGAAATTTAAGAATTGAGATCTTAAAATTTTATTATTAGTAATATGTGTTATGAGTTATATATATATATATATATACACATATATTTAATACATAATTATGACATCATCTAATTTGACCAAATAATTAAATTAATTAAACTTAAATTAATTTTTTTTTTAATTTACTATTCAATTCGACTTTAATAACATTACATAAAATGGTCCATAGCAACTCCCAATTATAATCTCGGTTATGCAACGCTTATGGCTACCAAAAGGTGGGGCAGGAATTGTTGTTACATGAGTAATAATTACTTACAAACGATTTAAATTTTATCATTAAATTTAATATAAACTACATAGATATCAAAAGTAAATCATAATTAGTTATTAGAGTTAAATATAATGTTTCATTTTATTTTATCAGATTTTGTTAGTTAAAAGAAATAAATGACGTAAAGTGTAATTTTTACAATAAATTAAAGTGAAGTGTTATTTTGTAAAACTTTGAAAAGAATAAATGTAACTTACTTTTTAAAACATTTAATAAGATATATGAAGTTACAAACATAATTAAATAATTCAAATAGAAGAAAACATAAACATTTTACTATTTTTTTGTTAGATAATTATTTTACTCTCCACTTATATTAATTTCCTCGCAGTCCTTCTATTACCTTTCTCTTCCTCCTCGTAAGTTAATATTTTAATTTAAACACATGCTTAGTGTGTCTTTTATACTTCTACTACTTATTATTAATAAAAGCTAGATCAGATAGGCGAATTTGGCATGCCTGGACAATTTACATGTTGGTTTTTGTGCCCTATGAACATTTTTTGTTAATATTTTATTTGAGAGATACTTGCCTACTTGGAGAGTAATGCTTATTACGAATTAAAATTTACTTTAAAGTTAATTTAACGATACAAGTCCAATTTATGTTTTAATTACATGTTTCATACACGATTTCAAAAAATATTAAGCATGTTTGTTTCAGTGTTTCTGTTGACAATAAACACGTTAAAACAAATTTCAAGACCGTTTTATAAACTTCTTTGGAGATAATTTTAAACAAACATGCAGATTCTCATGAAAAAATTATTCTTGAGAATTAGTTTTGCCTAACATTATCATATTCTATGAGGAGATGATTTTATTACATTCTCCTAACATGAAAATATTTTATTGTTATATTATCACTAACCACAACCACTCGTTGCCAATACCCGTGCTGACCATCCTCAACCACCATTCATCACCTGAATTTGATCACCTTCTATTGGAGTTTGGTGATTGACAGTGATCGATGATAAACTAAGTCATTGTCAACCACCATTCGCTACCAACGATTACTAGAATCTGGCTAGTCTTTATCACTCCTAAAAGTACGAATACCAAGAGTTCTTTCTTTTTTTTCTTTTTTTCAAAACTTGCCCGTAAAAATTTGCACACATTTTCCTATTCCTTGTACATGTACTTCATTCAAATCTTACAACCAGTTTGTTTATCCATCTATTATTTCCATGTGTAGATGTCATTAACCGTTTTAAATTAAATAAAACTCTTAAGTTAAGCACTAAACATTAAGGAGGCATTTGGTGCACAACTCCAAGCATTCAAGGCGTCCACATTGTATACCATATATGGACTCGTAAGGAATCCAAGATACGTGGATTGATATAAGCCACTTTTTTCTTTTATTATTGCACTTATGGGTGTTCATGTCACAATCCCGTCCCGAAAATTCAGTCAAGATGTTTGCGTTGTGACTGAATCTTTTATTTAAATCCGATATATTATGGGGCCATCCTTTAAGTAACTTTCGCTTGGCCGGTATTACCTAAATTATTATTTTTAAATATTTTTTTATATATTATTGTGATTTTTTTTAAATATTAGACTTTAATAAATTATTGTGACTTTCTATAATTTTAACTATTATGTCTTTCACTTATTATGTAATTGTTAATTAGATTGGACTTTAGTATAAACAAAATGTAATAGATACAAGTAAATTTATATAAATAGAAAGAAAATAATCAAAATATTATATAAAATAATATTTTGTGTACCCTAAATCAGGTTGACTCGAGTCAAGACACTAATATAATCGAGACCGGACCATAGAAATTGACCTCATCAAAACTTTGAACTAAAACCGAGTCAAGTTCAACCTGATCCATGTGCATCTCTAATTAAACTATTGACTCCTCTTAAAAGGACAACAGTTAACAAACATGAAAAGACCAAAGAACAACTTACGTTTACTATTTATTATGCTATATTATTAAAAAAATTATTGATAACTTATTTATAATATTTAAAATTTTAAGTTTTAATTTTACAATTTTAAAAAAATAATACAAAAAATGTAACATATATATTATATAAATTTTCATACTTAGTAACATGCTTATAAAATATATCAAAATATTTAAATTAATAATTATTTTAACATATTAGTTATTAACAACTAAATATCCTAATATATTAAGTGAAAATTCAAGAATAATTTTATATTTTTAACAATGTTGCATAAACATATGGGTGTGACAAAAATGGGTGACAATCATCCCTTGGTCATAAAAGCTATTAATTGAAGAGTAAATAATAATTTTCTATCTCTAGTATAAATAATTTATAAGTACATTTTTCCCAATAATATACCATACATTAAGCACTCACACGGTTATATAAAGAGTTTTAAATCTTGAGCCGTGTCACGTGATGCAGCTGTGATATCTCAATTGTGATTTGCATCGGCCGATATTAGCTCACATCAGCTGCCATGCGACTGGGACAATAACCAAACCGCAACCGCAATTTAAAACCTTAGTTATATATAAGACAAAACTTAGATAAAGTTTTATAAGTGTTTGTGGTGTTATTCACCAATTAAAATATAACAAATATATTATTTTTTTATACATCAACACTAAAAATGAGGATAATATGATACTAAAGTGTAAAAAAATAATAATAAACATATTCTATTTTAATAAGAAAATAACAACACAAGCACCCATGTAAGTTTTCTCCTTATATACCATACACCGCCGAGCAGAAGCATAACCCTCTCAGCAATATTACTTTTGTATCCAAATGGAAATGAATACATTGGATCTCAACCCTCAAAGTGAGTCTCCAATGGTCATAAACCCTCTCGACCCTGACGAATTCAAGAGGCAAGGCTACATGATGATTTATTTCCTTGCTGATTATTATGGGAATATTGTTAACTATCCCGTTTTAAGTCAAGTAGAACCAGGTTATCTTCGAAAACGCTTGCCAGCTTCTGCCCCATTCAACCCTGAACCCATTGAATCCATACTTCAAGATGTGCAAGAGCATATCATACCTGGTATCACACATTCGATGAGTCCCAACTATTATGCCTACTTCCCAATTAGTGGTAGCATGGCAGGATTTATGGGTGAGATGCTAAGCACTGGATTCAATGTGGTTGGATTCAATTGGGTGTCATCCCCGGCTGCAACTGAGCTAGAAACTATAGTCATGGATTGGCTTGGACAGTTGCTAAAGCTCCCTGAGACCTTCCTTTTCTCTGGTAATGGTGGTGGGGTGTTGTTAGGAACTACTTGTGAGGCCATTTTGTGCACACTAGTGGCTGCAAGAGATAAAATGCTTTCCCGAGTTGGAAGGGAAAATATTGGAAAACTTGTTGTGTATGTCTCTGATCAAACACACAGTGCACTTCAAAAAGCAGCTCAAATTGCTGGGATGCACCCGAAAAATTTTCGAGCCATCAAAACCAAGAGGTCAAATTCATTTACTTTGTCTCCCGACTCACTTCTCTCTACCATTCTTTTGGATGTAGAGAATGGGTTAATTCCTTGTTTCCTATGTGCCACTGTGGGCACAACTGCAACAGCTGCCATTGATCCTGTAGGGCCATTATGTAACGTGGCAAAGGACTTTGACATTTGGGTCCATGTTGATGCTGCTTATGCAGGTGCAGCTTGCATTTGCCCAGAGTTTCGATATTGCATTGATGGATTTGAGGAGGTAAACTCGTTTAGCTTCAATGCCCACAAATGGTTTTTGACTAATTTAGCCTGTTGCTGCCTTTGGGTAAAAGATCCCACTGCCCTGACCAAGTTCCTCTCAACAGATCCTCAGTTCTTGAGGAATAAAGCTTCTGAATAAAAGCAAGTGATTGACTACAAAGATTGGCAGATAACCTTAAGCAGAAAATTTCATGCCCTCAAATTATGGCTTGTTCTTCGAAGCTACGGTGTTGATAACCTTAGGAACTTCCTGAGAAACCATGTGGAATTGGCCAAAACCTTTGAAGGGCTAGTAAGGTTGGATAAGAGGTTTGAGATTGTTGCGCCCAGAAATTTCTCTTTGGTTTGCTTTAGGATTTCGCCATCAGCAATGGCTAATAGGCCGTCCAATGATACAAAAGCTGACCATACTGGGAAACTAATAAATGATGAATATAGGGTGAATGAAGTCAATCGTAAATTGCTGGATTCAATTAATAGTTCTGGCAATGTATACATGACTCGTGGTGAGGCTGAAGGATCTTTTGTGATTAGATGTGCCATCGGTGCGACCTTAACAGAGGAACACCATGTGATTATGGCCTGGAAGGTGGTGCAGGAACATGCAAATTCTCTACTATAGATGCCTTCCAAAACAAAAATTGTACTTCCTTGTACTTCCATATATAGCAACCCCATATCACAAATTTAAGTTCATAATATTGTATTAGTAACACATTTACATTAAGTATGCCGTGTAATCTTCAATAAACATACCATTAATACTATTACAAATTATTTGATGAATGAGGCACTTCCCCCCGCACCCGCACCCAAACACTTTGGCTACTATGCTGAATGAGAAACCTTACTCAACTGATAGGAAATCCTTTTTTGCTATTGAAAACTTAGGAGGTAGATAGGTATGCTCTACAACCTATCAATCCAGCAGGAATCAAATTCAAAAGCTTTGCGTCAATATGAATAAACCAAACTATCGCAGGTTTTTTTTTTTTTGGTGCGCGTGAACCAAACACGCGCGCACGCGTAAATTCATAATTCCAGATGTGAATGAAAGAAAGTGAATATAAAAGAGCTACCTAACCAATGTAAACATTGTTCGATAGTTATTGCGCCAACTACTTACACTAATGACAACCATATTTTGATACGTTTCTATTTTCTCTTTTCATCTATTGCATCAATATCATGAAACAATAATCTAAGCCAATAAGCCCAAAGTCAAAGTTCCTGGTAATGACGTTGTAACATAGAGCAGCAGGGGATCCCCAGCAGAGCACAATTTCTTTTTTTTGGTTTGAAACCATTTTCCATAATTAAATCAGATTGAAAACTTGATAATTATTAATTACAAAATTCATTCTCTTTTGTGTTTGTGTGCGATAGCTGCTATTTTTCAGATAGGGCTTACAATTATCCAATATATTGCATGTAACGCATAGATGTTCTATCTTTTTTAAAGTAGAGAATATATATATATATATATATATATATATATATATATATATATATGGGTACATAAAAGTTACTTGTAACTTAAGAAAGTTATAAGTATAAATGACATTCCGTCTCAGCAAGAAATTAAAAAAAAATGAATTAATTATTAAGAAGGTAACTGTTTCTTGGATATAATCCATATTCTTATCTCCAAAATGACAGCGATAATCACTAAGATGGCAACAGTAATTAATTCCGTAAGCAAGAAACCACTTAGATCCTTCCCCTCCTAAATGAAGTCCATAGAAGGTGTTAGCCACTGCGAAGATAATCAAAATTCTCCCCACGTTATGATGTTACCAATTCCAATACTTTCGTATTTTTTATTCCCGTCCTGGTCGTAATTTAAAGGCCACTACCTAAGAAATTAAATCATAAGCAAGAATCAAATTGAGTGTAAAGTAAAATGATTATTATGCATACAAAAGTGGACGAGAGCTTGCATATACACTACTCACTAGCATATTAACCTAAAATAAGTGCACCAAGCAAATCACAAGCTCCCGAAGGAGTTGTTTTAAAGGTGAGATTAGTGACTTGTCATTGGCCTATTGTTCCTTGTGTACCTTAAAAGTTTTTCCCTATTACATATAAGCTTAATTAGTGCTTAGTCCCTTTGTGTATTAGATATATATAGATGAACTCTCTCAAATGTAAATTAGCAAAATTGGAGACAAATTAACCTGGAGGAATCCAAGGACGATAATGACGATTGCTATATTTTTTGTGATGAGTCACATCAGCACTGAGTTTCTTAGATAAAGCCAATCCACTTAAAATTCCAACTACGCCGGCTACAAAGCCAAATGTTTGAATGAAAGCATGCAAATAAAACCAAATGGGATCCCATTGCTTGAAGTAGCGAGCAATTATAGATCCTATTATCATTAGAATGCTCCATCCCGCAATGTTCAGCACTCCATGGCTTCTTCGAAGATTTAGGTTTGACGTTTCACTACTCGTACCTGTTGCATGAGACCCAAAATGACAAGATTCACATTGAATCATGGTGCATATGAAGAGACAGGATAAATAGATAGAGAGATAATAGAAAATATATATGGCTGGCCATTCTTTTTGTAACTACCATTTCTGATTTTCCAATTACACAAATTATATAGGTGGCTTAATTTGAGTTTATAAAAGAAAAGCCTTGGTGGGGCTGTGCAACGTTAACTCTTAGATTGGTCAAAGAAGTTATGATACCACTACTTCAATTTTACTCAAAAACTTAAGCCACCATGAGGAAGCTTTGAATGATTTTCATCCACATCTCTAAAATTTATACATGCTTGTTTAGCTTTGTTTTTTAAGTATAGCTTCATGTGAATCAAATTTTATTATTTCACAAGTATGAGATTATGTAAGTCATAAAAAAATTGATAATAGTCCTAATCATTCAATAAAGAAATAAAAAATTTAATCCAAAAATTACTTTTAAAAAATTATAGAACAATTTCAAGTCAGTATGTAAATTTTTATGTTAAATTGCTTTAAATATTTATACTTTCATCTGGTTTATTTTATTCTAGATCTGCTTTAAATAAATTTGTTTAATTTCATAATGTAATATATATATAATTTACTTGTCCCATTACATCAAAGAGAACTTATTGCATGAGTACTCCCAAATCTAGGCACTTCCTATACGAGAAAAACTCCTAAAGATAACTGTTAACTCTTAACACTATAACAAAAAAAGTTAACCATGTAGACATGTCATAGTAAACCCCTTATCATGAGCACGTACAGTTTCACTAACCTTTTGCATAATCTATGAAGGTGGATATCTTATCACTGTGTTTGGCCAAGGCATAGGTGGGATACTCAGGAAAAACACCGTTGGGACCAATGGCATATAACAGATTCATAGCAGGTTGGCTGATTTTCAATTGGAAGATCATGTACACTAGCGAAGTCCCAGCTGGAGCTAAGGATGCGTTCATATAATATAGGTCTCCTTTTTCATGAGTCACCTGGTCTGGTGATGTTCCACCCAGATAGTACTGTTTCATCCCACCGGCGCCTGGCGATGGTATCCACCCCATCATTGCACTAGAACCCACCATGCTGCCATCTTTGGAGAACCCTATTGCCGCATAAGCATTTATGTTTGAGGGGAATGAGAATATAAAGCTCCACACATCTGATGAAGCCTTAGCATACTGTTCAGTATTCACATAATAATCACAACCAATTAGCTAATTAATTCTTCATGGACATACCCGAATTCAGCTTATCTCAGGTGTAAGGCGTACTTCACGAAATAAAAATTGTGGATGGAAAATAACACCTATCGAAAATTTTATTCAGTAAAGTTTATTAGAGGAGCTAAATCCAAAATATTGTTTTTTTTTCTTTTCAAGATAGTTAAATTATCCAAGTATACTCTTATTTTTAAAATTGCGCCTTAAAGGAATGAGAAAATAGGGGACTGAAGAAGTGTACACAAGAAAGAATGAGATTGTGAGCACCCCAAACAGGAACGCACCGAAGTGAGCTTGTATCGAAAGGGATAGGTTGCTGGATTTGCACTAGTTTAGAGGCACACGAGTCCTGTGAAGTCACAAGGGTTGGTGAACTACAGAGAATAATGAACAAGATTAGGCAAAGATAAGATGGCTTCATCTCTGTGTAGAATCGATCAAAATCAAAGACAGTGCATTTAGCTAGATGTACCTTTATGTTCAGTTTTATAGTGAAAGATAACGAGCGGCTAGGTATTGCCGACTGGAACAGGACATACAGATACGGTTATGGCTGCGTTCAAACATATGACCAAGCAAACTGCGTACGATGTTTCCCTGCTAGAAAATTGATGAAAGATTCATTTAAAAGAGATTAAAGTTTGTGAAAGAAGGTTTACTTGTTGGAACTACTGTCTTGTAGCAAGCTACTTGATGATTCTGTCAATGTGCTTGTCTTGTGTCTAATTCCATACGGAAATATTAAAGAAAATAACTCAGAAAGAACTTCTGCTGTTCAAATCTGTGTGTTATCATTGTAATAATAAAAGCAAATTGATTTTTGCACATCAATTTTTTTATATCATTTTAATTAGTTTTTGTATAGAATATTGTCAATGATTTATGCATAGAAGACCCACAGGTATATGTATCTTGCATAGGAATTAATTATTGTACAAAGAATTAATAAGGGAAAAATGTTCCAAAACAAAATTTTTGTGAAAGTTTTAACGTTTGGTGTTACTGTGGACTGGGGGGATATTCTTGGATATTGGTTCCGCGAACTGGTCCAAATTCGGGTTATTTTTTTTATTTTTCAAACGCCTTGCTAGTGGTTCCTTTTCCACTGCCAATCCTCTCCACATGTCTACTCTCCCTCACTTCATAGGTAATTGACCAGTTTTCCCATATACACACACACACATATATATATATATATGTCACTTGTGTTAATTTACATATAGTGTGATGACGTGTAGCAAACTCAACTACTAATGATACATACCATCTTTATTATTATATTAAATGATTTATTGAATTAAATGTAAATTATAATATACATATTAATTATTATTAAATATTATTTAATTATTTAATGATATCAATGTAATGACTATTTGAATTTTTTAAATTTACATATACATTAAATAACTATTTAAAATTAAAATACATATATAATAAGATGGCTACAATAAATAATTATCTTAATTAGTGTAATCATTTAATAGTCAATTAATACCATTAAATAATTAAATATCATTTAATATTACTTAATATTTATTATAATTTACATAATGAATCAAATAAGTCATGTGATTTGATGGTTAAGAACGTAATTGTCATTGAAATCTGAGTTCGAACACATGTGATATACTTTTAAATTAGATAAAAACAATGAATAATAATAATAATACAAGGGCTTTTAACTGCGATTTTTTCGCTAAATACTGACAAAAAAAAATTACCACTTTGCAAAAATTACTCTATTTTAAAAAATAATTTCAGAACTATAAATAAATACTGGTCAATTACCCCACTTCCTGTCTTCTTGCTTTGATCAAATTTTGAATGTACGAATATGCCCATCAATTTTAAATAAAGGAAAAAGCTCAGGCGTAAGGACTACAAAAAAAATTATATCGAAAAATAACTTTCAAATTTGTAAGTTAAAGATAAAGTGGTAAACTTCTATCTTAGCTTCGTTAGATTGGGTCACCGGCATATAAATGCGAAACAGAGTTAAAAACATATAAGTCCCCGTAATTTTGATCATTTGAGATAAATAATTTTAGAGTTTAATTTCTATTTATTGTCAGTGTAAAGTTTCTTTACACTGTCATCCAATCATGTATTGTCAAATGAGTAAAAGAGTTGACTATCACAACAAATACTTAAAAAATCTAACAATTTTAATGATTTGGCAATACATGATTAGATGACAATGTAAAAAAAATTTACACTGACAATAGATAAAAATTAAATCCCTAATTTTATGTTAATTTAATTTTAACAATTAACTCACTTAAATTTTAGAATAAATTACATTCTACTATAATAAAATTTGTCAAAATGACAACAAACCATAACCATAAATTACACTTCATTGCATTTTTCATATTTGATACCCTCACTAAATCCAAAGCTTGAAAAAGTTACTTTAATGATATTGAGCGAGGGATTAACTTAACTACAAAAATTTATTTAGCAAGATTTTTTTTTGTCGTTAATCCGTAACTAATCTCCCCCTTGTAAAATTCTATCCTTCCATTTTGTTATTTTAGCAAAGGGTTGTTTTTCCCTGACTAAGATAGGGAAAATAATTCCGTAGCATATCTCATATTTTTTGTTTCTTGAAACTTGATGATGATGAACTCTATATTTGTAAAGGAGACAAACACACACAGCACAATTAGTTGAAACCTTGTCTCCGAAAGGAAGAGGTTTTCATTTCTAACCCAATATTGATATAATTAAAACATGTGTTAATATAAAATAAATTCATTTATAATCCTAGCCGTACAATAACAACGTTACAAATAGAATTGAAGAGCTTCCAAGTGAAAATCAGTGGTGAAACAATTTCTATATATATAAAGAAAAGTGCTTAGTGTTTAGTGTTTAGTGTTTAGTCCATAGCCTTGTTTCAAAAATAACTGCAATAGAGAATAATACGGCAAGTACAATTCCATAACCGACCTTCCATCCATTTCCTTCCTTACCTAAATGGATTCCATAGAAAATGTTAGCTATGGCAAGTATAATCAAAACTCTTCCTGTGTTATGATGGTACAAATTCCAATACTTTCTCACTTTTGATTCCCTGTCTGCAGGTCGAGCAAGAAAAGCCATTATCTAAAAAAGCAAATACACAAAATTATTGAGTATTCTCTCACGGTAATTCATATGTATAAACTTATATTTATATATCATATAGTATTTTAATGAAATTATAATTTCGGTCCTAATTAAACTTTAAGTCATTGTTATATTTATTTCATACGTTTTTTATTTAGTTCCTTTCATCTCCAAACTTTATATTTTTTAGGCTAAAACCTTATTTTGGTCCTTCACATTTGATTCAATTATCAATATCATCTATAACATTTTAATTTTTTTAATTTAGTCCTTAATATTTTATAAACTAACTTCAATTTGGTCCCTCCGTCTATGTCTCTGTTATTTACTGATAAAAATGATAATGTGTCATAGTTAAAAATAATGTGACACCCTTATTTTGTCAGTGTAACATTGAGTTAGTAACTAACTGGATTATTTCACCAAAAAAATACTGTCATTTTCATCCATGAAAAGCTAAATGTCAACTAGTAACGTCGCTTTGTTTGTGAAAGAATCCAATCAGTTACTAACTCAGTGTCATGTTGGTAAAATAAGGATGCCACATTATTTTTAATGGTGATACATCATCATTTTCATTCAGTGAATAACAAACACACAAACGAATGGATCAAATTAAAGTAAATTTATAAATGTAATGGACTAAATTGAAAAAATTAAAATATTAGGGACAACATTGATAATTGAATCAAATGTGAGGGACCAAAATAAGATTTTAATCTATTTTCTATCCATGATCAGCTTTAAACCAATTGATGTTCCAAGTTCAACATGCTCATTAAGAATACTAGTTTACTTGTGCTAGTGATCAAGCAAAAATTAATGAGAGCTTATTAAACTTCGAGAAAGAAAAGTCTATTTCCATTTTTCAAATTGAGATCTCAATCAGAGTTTTGAAAGTTCATCTTATGATGTGCGTTAAATAAAATATCACTTCTACCATATTATATTCAAAATGGGAATACAATCATAGAGATGGCAGAAAAAGAAAATATGGATCTATCGTCTTAACTAGTTAAAATAAGTCAGAGATTTAAGCTGAATAATAGAAATTGAAATCTGAAGAACTATATTCTTGGATTCGAAGATTTAGGGAGGAAATTGACCAATAAGTATGGGGTTCCTTTTCAGTGATACGATGGCCAAGTTTTAATTTGCAATCACGAATAATGTGCTAATGTGCATATGTAAAATAAATAAATAAATCTTACTGAATACACAAAGCATATTTCCGTTGTTGTTGGTCACTAGAAGTGGCACACTTACGCACATACAAATTTGATTTTTTTAAAATAAATGAAATTTGACAACAGATAAATTAATTAAGAAAAAAAGAGTGAGAGTAAAATAGAGAAGAGTAAAGGGAGAAGAGATTTGATAATTATCCCAACTAATTTTTTAATTTAAATATAGTTACATTTATAATATTCTTTTTTTCATATAACATATCTTTTCTTCATATATTAACAAACATGGTAAAAGTTAAGGAGTTTTGGACTAATTAAATAGAATTTAGTTTTAATGTTGTTAAGTTGTTTTGTTACATTAAAGAGTTGTTATCACGACTTGCAATATGTACTTAGATCACTAAAACTACTGAAAATAAATTGGGAGAAGCCAAAAAAGAAAGGAAAAAAAAATGCATGCAAAGCAAATAGATTAAAAAGTAAAGATATACCTGGAGGCAACCTAGCACGAGAATGATGATTCCAAGAGCCTTGTGGGTACTAACGTCAATATGAAGTTGATTATTTAGAACAAGCCCACTAATTACACCAATTACTCCGAGAACGAAACCCAGTGATTGAACTGAAGCATGGAAATAAAACCAAAATGGATCCCACTCCTTGAAGTGGCGAGCAACTATTGCTCCCATTATGATTAGGATGCCCCATCCCAAGATATTCAACACTCCATGGCTTCTTTTCAGGTTCGCATCTCGGTTTTCTGATGCACTTGAGCCTGTTTCAGGTTAAATGATAAATAAACCTTATGAAAGCCATCCTTATTACAAATGGAAATTTAAACCTGACTATACATGAGCTTTTGAGTGCAAGAACAAAAGGAATTCCTAGTCACAAGTAGAATAATATCTGCTACTTAATTATTAGGCCAAGTACGGTAGGGTAG
Source organism: Styphnolobium japonicum (assembly GCA_023212625.1). Classification (NCBI taxonomy): domain Eukaryota; kingdom Viridiplantae; phylum Streptophyta; class Magnoliopsida; order Fabales; family Fabaceae; genus Styphnolobium; species Styphnolobium japonicum. The sequence goes on along the minus strand of JALBWW010000007.1, from coordinate 797,537 downwards.
AGACCAATACTATATAGAGTGGAAACAAACTAAAACCGTGTCAGACATTCAAGAGTTTTAGAAGAAAAATATATATTAAATAGTGAGATAATTTAGATAGAAATTGTTACATCAACAATCAATTAAAAAATGACTAATTATGATTATAACTAACATAGGGAGAGAATTTCTTGTAATCATTTTAAATTATTCTTTATATGTGATTGATAATATACTTAAGTTGACTTAGACTACCACATTATTTAATATAGAACTTTTAATAAAGATTTAAGGCAATTAACATGTATCATGCACAAGAAATTTATGTACCGAATTCACTTGATAGAACTAGTATATATGGGTTTGGTTTGGTAGAGGGTCGATTCAGATCTTAATTTCAAGATGTTCTTAGCAACAAGATGAGAAAAGGATGTCCTCTCAACGACCCTAAACCACCGCCCAAGTCTAATTTTGACAGTGAGAATGGGCCATGTGATTCCTATGATGTGCCAAAATCAACTCAGTTAAGGTCAACACTAGAATAATCCTCATTAGAATACATGCTTTCCACTGCTATTCTTTTCTTTGTCCCCTTGTTATGTTGATAAAATCATAAAGGGAAAATATACGTGTACAAAGTTTTGTGAGATATGTGCATAATATAGATCATTCAGAAAAAGCTACTAGGACTAGTTATTATCAAATGATATAAAAGTATATGAAAAGTGTGTGAGTATAAGTTAGTGAAAATATGATTACTTAATCATACAACAATGAGTTTAATTTTGATCCACTGTCAGTGTAAAGTTTCTTTATACTGTCACCCAATCATATACTGCCAACTCATTAAAAGAGTTTGACTATTATAACAACTACCTCAAAATTCTAACACTTTTAATGATGTCTCAGAACATGATTAGATGAAAGTGTAAAAAAACTTTACTTTAACAGTGGATTAAAATTAAATCCTAAAACAATCACCTACTCCATTGCCCAACGAACCATTTCTTCATTGCAAATGAACATTCATCTTTGCACAAATTTTCTTGCTAGAAGTGTGATTGACCACTAAATACTGAAAAAAGTACATGTTTAATTTTCTTCTCATCTATTTTTTTTTTTGTCTCGTTGCTGAATTAATTTGATCATAAGAAACACATGCATGGCTTCTTTTGACTAACCTGTTGCGTAATTTAACGTAATGGAGACTTTGTCTTGGTGCTGCGTTAAGGCAAAACTTGGGGCCGAAGGGAAGATGCCATTGGGTCCAATGGCGTAAATCAGCTGGGACAGAGGGTTGTTGGTATGTAACTGGAAGGCCATGTACAGCCGTGAGGACTGTGAAGTGATTAAGGTTGAGTTGGTGAGAACTTGTAAGTTGCCTCTATCTGGCACCACCTGGCTTGGTGTAGTCCCTGCTAGATAGTACTGCTTCATGCCTCCACCAGCTCCACTGGATGAGACCCACCCCACAATGGCACTTGAACCCACCATGCCACCGTTGGGAGAGAACCCCATTGCTATGTAAGAATTTGGATTTGGGGCTGAGAGAATGAAGCTCCATATGTTTGGAGAACTCTGACAATACTGCATATAGTTTATGCATATACGGTTAATTTGTTTGGCGTTTGTAGTGACGAGGATGGTAATAAACTTCTGATAAAAAATAGTCTTAAAATGGGATCCACAACCATAATTATGATAAAAATCTTTCAATTTATTCGTTCACTTTCTCCACAATCACGATATGATTGATATTGCGAGGCAACGGTAATTCAAAATTTTAATAACGATTAAAAGTTGGTCAAGTTCAAGAATGACACTTACTCTAAGGATGAATCCTTGGGCATTCCAAACAGGAAGACAATTGAGCTTGGTTGTGTCGAAGAAGAGAGGAGCACTGAGGTTTAGCTTGGAGCCACAGGAGTCTGCTTGTGAACTAACATCTCCTTGGGAAGAACTTCCATCCGCTTGTGAACTTCCAAGGTTGGCTGAAGCATGGAAAGAAATTGTGAAGATGAGGAATGCTACAGATGCCTTCATCTCTCTCTCTCTCTCTCACTGTTTATGCTTGTGTTTGCGCAGGAGGAAAACGTAAATGTGAGATTTATTAAGTTTTTCTTTGGTAAGAAAGACGTATTGCTATATGATTAATAGAAGGAAAGGAAAAGATTGTAACTAACACGGTGGCAGTGTATCAATAATTATGAGTCTATGACCATATAGCAAATACGAATTAAAGAAAAGAACAAATATTAAGTAGATATGATTAGGTGGAATTGAAGGCTAACTTAAACCATTAGTCAACCAAGGGAATATTATATTTATATAAGTATTAGATCATTTAATTTTAAGATTTTAAATTTAGAATACAAACTGGAGTAGGTGGAGGTGGAATTTGCTTTTTTCTATTAAAAAAACCTATGGTATACTAAACTTTCGACCATGGATGATTTGAAAAGAAAAAACTTTAGATAAGAGTTGTAACATTATATTCTCTCCCATTGAAACTGGGAATTTCAATATTATTATGTAATAAAATTCTATTATTCTGGTACAATGATGACATGGTGATTTCAAATTAGATTCTCCTCTAAAGTAGTCAAAGTCTTAATCACTAATTAATTAACTTCTTTTTTTCCCTCTGGGATCTATATGCCTTCAGTGTACCCAAAAGTTAAAAGTCTTATTCCAAATTATGTAAGTGTTTTAATTCGAAACGATCTTAATTAAAGTTGTATACACACTGCGATGTACATATGTGTGTACATGCATCATGCTCTTAACAAAAGATAAACAAAAATAAATAAATAAATAATTTCATTTACCCTGCATTAAAAGTGGCCAAAGATAATAATAATAATAATTTGTGTGATTTTCTGATCGGTAAAAAGACCAATGATATGGATTTTTTTTATTTATTAAAATAGATGATAATTCAAAAAGGATTTTATCATTAGCCTCATCTAAAATTTCTTAGTGGAGCTAAATCAACACAAAGTAAGTCTCGAATATATGAGCAAGTTTTTTAAAAAAAATTATAAGAGAAGTCTGTGACCTGGTCCGTGAAGGAAGAAGATGGATAGTAGGCTAAAGTGTCTGTAAATAAAGCAGTTTGATTGGAATTTGATCTCAAAAACAAATAATCTTTAAATAAACTTAGTGTCACTTGAGTAAAGCTCGAGTTTTAAACTTTATATATGAGAGGAAGACCAAACTTTCTATACAGGTATAACCAAGGAGTATAAATATGTCACAACCAGTAAAGTAATGTAATTTCATTTACAAAATTCTTACATTCATAATTCTGCAAAATTGTATAGTTGGATTTATTTAAATTCAGCGATCCTAATTAAAAAGTTTCTATTTTGTTAAATTCAGATTGCACCACCTATACTACGTTGGACAACTAAGGCTGCAAGAGTCGTATAAGCAGAACTATTCTAATATTTCATGATTAATGCATGCCAAGTTATGGGGAAATGATTTTTGCACAAATAAAGAGATTGTGCATATATAATATAGGTATAGGTCCTGTTGTTATTCAATAACTCAGAGAATATTACAAAAAGTATACGAGGAATCTATTTAAGTAAATAAGTGCACTCCAAGTTATGTGTGTGTGTTTTGGATGCAAAATCTACAAGGATCCCTTGTGAACAATAGGTGCATCCACTATTCTTCTTCTCCGCTATGTTGTTTTCGCTTTTCTTGTTTTTGATTAAACACCTCACCCACTTTGCATACCCAACCTAAAATTTCTTTAGGTGAATGAATACTGAATAGTAAGCTGTCAACATTCAACCACAAACATAATGATCTATGATGATGTGTACTTGCCCATTAGCTACTAATCATACTTAAGTTTTCCTTGCATCAAAGAGAATGGAAAGCAAGAAAAGAAAAACAATTACGATGTCTACTAGTCAACTTCGTTGCTTGAGCTATTCTTTTCGTTTTTTGGTTTACAAAAAACAAACCACAGCTTAGTTATCATTTGCATACACAACTGTAATGAAAAAATTAATGTTTAAATTTTTTTAACTTCATAAATAATTAATTATCCAATTGATTGTCCTTCAAAAAATATAAATATTTGATTTTTCTTTAAGAATAACAATTATTTATGACTACTTCGAAAGAGTTGAATGCATAAAACCACAGCTTAAATACTTCATTTATACTAACCTGTTGAGTAATCTATTCTTGTGGAAACCTTGTCTAGGTGTTTTGTTAGTGCATAACTTGGTGCTGAAGGGAATATACCGGTGGATCCAGTGGCATATATCAGCCATGACAAAGGTTCAGTAGTTTCTAACTGAAACACCATGTACAGACGAGAGGACTGTAAAGTGATGAATGTTGAGTTGGCTATAACCTGTAGGTTGCCCTTATCAGGCACCACCTGGTTTGGTGTAACACCACCTAGATAATACTGCTTTATCCCTCCACTGCCTCCTCCGGATGCCACCCATCCCACAATAGCACTTGAACCAACCATGCCACCGCTGGCCGAGAACCCCATAGCTATGTAAGAATTTGTGTCTGGGGTTGAGAGAATGAAGCTCCAAATGTTTGCAGAAGTCTGAACATACTGCAAAATTTATGCATATGGTAATAATTAGTATATATGCTGCTATTGGAGTAAGAAGGTTAAAAATTGGTGCACCTACTCTGAGGATGAAACCTTGAGCATCCCATACAGAAAGGCAGTGAAGGTTGGTTGTATCAAAAGGGATAGGGACTTTGAGGTTTAGATTGCTGGTACATGAGTCAGTTTGTGGTATTGCAAGGAAGAATGAACCAAGAAAAGTAATTATGAAGAGGAGTGGTAGAGATGCCTTCATCTGTCTCTCTATTATTAGTGGTGTGGATGTGTTTCTGTTAGAAAAATGTGATAAACATAAGTAGGATTTATTTGGGGATGTTTAGAGATCTTACTATTCTTATTGAAGCTGAAAAAGGGGAAAGGAAAAATAAACGATGTAATGATTGTCATATTGTAACTAACATATATGGTGCGGGGGCGCATTCTCAATTATGAATTTATGACCATATATTAACACAAAGGTTAAAGTAAATAATAGCGAAAAGATTGGTAAATTGTTTAACAAATCAATGCTAAATTTTTGTTAATGTTGTTCTCTAGTGTATCACGTACCTAATTAATGACATCAAGACCTCGTGCTTGAACTCATATTATAATGAATTTATGATATATAAAAAATGCATATGTATATAAAGAAACAGATATGCATAATAATAGTATATATATGAGGATATCAAATAAAAAAATCTATTCACAAATTAAGTTAAACTTGACCAACATATAATAAAGTACACGTACGTTTTAGAGGATCTAATTCCCTGGCACGTTGAGAGGACCCAGTCCAAACAGGCGTTCATTTGAGAGTCTTCCTCTTTGGGATTGATAGGAGGCTTTTTTTATTGTCTTACCTTTGATCTCTTTAGTAGTCGTTAACGAGAGATCAATTTATACCGGTATAAGGTTTTATCACTATTATATTACTTAATAGTTTTTTATTAAATATTTTTTTATCGATCTAATCGTTAAATTATAATTATTCACCATGTTGATTATTTATATCAAATTTTAAAAAAATTGAATATCAGTAAAAATATAATCAAATAGTTTATATTTTCATATATTTCAAAAGTTTATATTATGTTAATCTTGATGTATATCAATGAATTATAAAACAATTTCGGATTAATGTGAAATTTTATAAGTATGATCTACATGATAAAAACTTTAAATCTAACAGTAGATTTTGTGAGAAAGTTATCTAATAAAAAATTATTAAGTGATATAAGAGTGATAAAGTCTTACACCAATGTAAATTTGATCACTCCCATATATATATATATATATATATATTACGACTCTAGTCTTAACCAAATATTAAATCAAGAACCGAGTTATGAGCTATGAAGGAGTTGGGCATTTTAATCCAACCCCAACCACAAGGTTGATTTTTACTTAGGCGTAGATAGGATTGATCTTGGAATTGGATCTCTCAATTTTATTTATCTTGTTTGGTGTGTATATTAGAATTAGAATTCTAATTCTAAGTTCAATTTCATAGAATTGAAAAATAACTAATTTATACTACTCTTAATTCTTATATTAAACCTTACAAATTCTAATTCCAAGCACCAAGATTTTTTATTTTTTAAATATTAAAAGGTAAAAGTTAAAAATTATTCAACAATCATTGCCGCTCACAACATCAACATAGTCCGCCAACGTTGTCGCCAGCATGCTCCGGCAACGACAATATCCATGTACTTCGGTCACGTTGTCCACCACTCCGCCAATGTGTTAGCCTTTAACGGCCTTCGACCACTATTGTCATCGCGCTTGCAATTATCAAATCGTTACGCTTCCTTTGATCACTGACGTCAGCATTCTGCAATTACCTTCATGTCTTTTAATTTGACGTCTATTGCGACTTTTATAATCCAATAATGCAAGCTATATTGAATTTTTTCATAATTTTAAATAATAAAATTATTATTTATTAATTTAAATAATTATTTATTATATCTTTATAAATTTTTGATAAATTATTTAAATAATAAAATTTTAATTCAGCTTAGAATTACAATTCTAAAGTCTCAATTCTCTAATTATCTTTAAACATAAAAATTAAAAATTTTATCAATTCCAATTCTAACAAAATTAAAATTCTAAACTATAATATTAATTCTGTTATCAAACACTTATGGTCTGTTTGGTTCAAAGGAGGGGAGGGGAGGGGAGGGATTTTAATAAAGGGGAGGGGAGGGAAGGGATTTTAATAAAGGGGAGGGAAGGGGGTTTAATTTTGTGTATGTTTGGTTAGAGGAGGGGAGGGGAGAAATTTTAATGGAGGAAAAATATAAATTTACCTTTTTACACAATTATAACATTTAATGTAGCATTTAATTTAAGGATATTTTAGTCTATTTTTTAACATATATTCTCTCCCCTTCAAATCCCCCCACTTTTGGAGGGGAACTAAAATTGACTTAGGAGGAATTTTGCTCCCCTCCCCTCCCCTCCACTCCCTTCTAAAAAATTGAACCAAACACATAAAATTTAAAATAATCCCTCCCCTCCCCTCCCCACCATTTCCCTCCAACCAAACAATATCTTAATGAACTTTCAACAACTACGAGCCTTGACAGGTATTGCCGTCTTGAAAGTAAAGACTTAGGACGCCCTTATTTAATATTAAGGCTTGACACTTACGATGTCCTAACCTGATTTAGGCCTATCCTTACTGTAGTTCCATTTGATCCATGATAAGAACATTAGAAAAAAAAAAAAAATAGATGTCAAAAGGGAAATAACGATGATTTGCTAGTGTCAGCTTGTCATTAGGCCTGACTAATTTGGTTATGGTTTACCGATCCCGTGTCAAAATAACTAATTATCCACCCTCGCAAACTGCAATTATAGTTGTAACTTTCGGATTTCTTAGAGAATAATCTTCCAACAACTATATTCTTGAAAGTTTATGATACAACAACAGATTTCATTATACTTGTACATTCTTTCAATAAATAAAAAACAATGAAAACCCAGCCCCCCAAAAACATGGCAGGCTTGAAATAAATCCCAAATAATACTTTCAGCCATCTCTTCATTTTTCCGGCTAAGTTTAGCTGGCCTAGGTCCAGCTCTTCACTTTATCCCTTTGTCTCCAAATTGATAAATGGTACAATATCAAAACATATTGATGATGTGGCTTTATTCATTTGCAAGGTACAGAAATTTACAAACAGCAGCACTATACCATAACCTTAAAGAGCTTCATCATCAGAAAACCAACTTTGCAGTCCATCACTCCCTACAGATGCAGAGATGATTATAAAATTGATAAAATGCAATGGAATCTTCTAATCAAACGTAGTGATTATTGTTTTACACAATGTTCGGCTAAATTCACCAGTTAGAAAGAGAAAAAAGTTTATCACATTAAAAAGTACATCCAAAGTTCCAAACCAAAGAGAAGTTCCATGAACTACGAGAAAATTTAACAATGGGCAGTGATAATGTAGACGTCATAAAATAGCAGCACATTACCAATTATGGTCCACCTGGACTGCAGCCAAGTCAAAAGTAGGACCTCATTTAAAGGAAAGAGCCCCTTTTCAATCCCCCATACGATCAATTTGATCTATTTCCACAATCTGATTTCGAAGTAATTTATGGTGAATTCATGCAGCAAATAAGTTAAACACCAACTTAGAACCCAGCATCAACAGGATTCATGGATATTTAGGATTTTTATGTTTGGCATATCAGTTGTTAGTCAACTTACACTTTTAGGCATGTGTTATCTGTTTAGTTGCACTAAGCAATTTTAAAATATCCAACTTTGAATTTCTAGATATACCCTTCCCGTATGTTATGAGAGGTATCATCACAAGCCCACAAGCATAAGGCATTTGAGACACAAGAAAGGAATATGAGATGCCTGTGGTAATCTCATACCCACATACCCAACATGGGCATCTTCCTCAATATTCAAGAATAGATTCCCACTGTATTTGAAGATTTTCTGGCAGGTGGTCTAAGTGAGGACAAGGATCCTGGTGTGGTTGGAGAGGAGCACTCGTATTTTAAGGGGGTTTCCTTGCCACCAAGATAGAGCTAAGTTTTTGGTTTCTCTGGTTTTATGCTCATGGCTGCTTCATGGGTGTTGCTATCTCAGATTTGCAAAGATTGGGAAGACTTGCTTCATACTTGGTCGCTCAGATTTGCAAAGATTGGGAAGACTTGCTTCATACTTGGTCGCTCCCCCCCCCCCCCTTTCTTCCTTTTTTTTTTTTTTTTTGGCAGTACTGAGTCTTATTTGGAGGATTTCTTATCATATCCCTATTTGTACTTCTTTTTTATCTTTAATGAAATTTCTTCTTCTGTCAAAAAAAATTAAAATTAAATTCTCTCTCAGTACTACAGATACCTAGAATGCTTGTGACAAAAATGATATCAAGCTTCTAGTTCGGATGTTGCAAAATGACAAAGTAGCCATCTGTATAAATCAAGTCACAATCAGCATGTTGAAGTTTACATGTCTTTACTGGCAATATAAATAAATCAATCCTGGCCACCTGCTGTTGAACCAAGTGTCACTGGTTCCAAAACATATCCTTCATTATATGTTAACTGGAATGAACTACGGACCAGTTCGTGCCTTCACCATTAATACAATCAGTTCACTTATATGTAAATTTTAGCAAACTAGTTTGATAGTTTAAGTCAAGAGCAACTGAAACGGCAATATAGTTATACTAGTATAAAGATGAAACAGTAATGAACTTACCTAATGATACAAGTTCTGGCAAGCTAACATATTTGGGACATGATCCTTTTGAAGTGACCATGTCAATTTTAATGTTAGATCCAACAGCACAATCTCGTGGCTGCAATAAAACAGACAATATTCTAAAATAATTATGCTGGCCAAAATATTGTGTTTGAATAGAATACCCTGCAATTACAGAATTAGTACACCACTATAAAGTACAAAGTCATGGGGATTCTCTCATAATGCCCCCATGAAAGCTTGCCTTAACCAGAGTGGGTTTTAGTTCATTTTCTAAAAATAAATCAAATTGGCACAGAATTTATAAGCTTCAAGTCAAATGGCACTGTCCTTCAGGTCAAGAACATATTGGGTCTTATGCAGTATTATTTTAAATCTGACTAGGAAGTGAAATAATGATATCAATAGGTGAAAAATACTAGCTACCACAGACTGAACTAGTATGCTCTTACCACGTCAATTGGTATCTAAATTCTCAATCTCCTAATGGTGAAAAAAATAAATATTTGCACATCTTTTAGTTTCTTATATGCTGAATATATTAAGGAACAGAGTGGATTTCCAACCTTGAAGTCCTTATAGAAGCATAGACGAAGTTCCTCCACAGAACCTTTTGAGCAAACTATTAAAGGAGACGCATGGAAAGCATTCTCAATGGCAGAGATAATGCCTCCAAGAGGATACTTTTCTGTATTAGACGGAACATATCCAGCATCATTGAGAACTCTCTGCAAAAATGTTGAAAAACACAATAGTCAGATGCTTATGCAAGCAAGTATTTGATATTTATATGCAAGCAAGCATTTGATATTTATAATCAAAGGTTTTGCAAATACAATTGGTAGTCGGTCCAAAAACAGAATAAGCTCCAAAACAAATCAGCATTTTTCAATGATTGATAACTTGTCACCTGATTATTCAATACCCTACAATAGGGCTGCAAGGAATCCATATAACACTGAGATTTAGGTCCGTAATAGATAACATGATGTGCCAAGTTGCCAACAAAATTTTGTTATAAATTAAACCTTCGTACATATCTCTGGATCATACCACAGCATCAAGCCAACCCTGAATCCTTATAAGATTCCACTATCAAGCATATTCCAATATATATCAAGGTCAAAGGGACCACTGATTGACTAATTCATTAATTAACAGACAAATTTTGTCAATTGGAGAGAAGGGGGGGGGGTTTGACTAATTCATTAATCAACAGACAAATTTTATCAATTGGAGGGTGAATCATTGGTTGACTAACTCATTAATCAGCAGACAAGTTTTATCAGTTTTTTATGGTTGGGCGGGGGCAAGATAAAAAAGATTAAAAAATAACCGTGCATGGAATGATCTTTAATATCCTAAGTACATAAAGCAAGTTTGATATTTTGTCTGGGAGGAAAAATGAGAATAAGCAATGGACAAAGAAAGTAGAAATGCAATCAGTTATTAACTTATGTTATATGAGCTCATTGCCTACAAAAACAATAAAGAAATTTCTGGATAAAAAAAAATTTATGCTCTACGAACTCACTGTAACATTATATTTGAAATAGACATTCAGCGTTGTCAGGAAATAATCATATTCGTCTCGAATCACAGGATATGAGCATGTGCCATGCTTCTCTGCAAGTGAAATTGCAATATTAGAAAATTAGAATACTAGAAAAAGAAAATCATAAGATTTTGCCTCAAACAAAATAGCAGAAAAAAATTAAACAATGTGACTGCAAGAATCCAACATGTTCTGCAAAGAAAATTTTGTGACAAATAAAAATATATTTGAACACCTTGTTCTATACTGATTTAATACTGCATATAACCAACTCTATCCAAATAATGTACCAGATTTTAGGAAAAGGGCTCAACTATTAATCTCAAGCAACACACTGAATAAACCTGTTAAATCATGTAAGCGAACAAAAACTATAAAAGATGATTACCCCACTGCCAATGTATACCGAAGTGGTAGCCCCAGAAACATGGATGAAAAAAAAAAACCATTAGTTCCATAATAGTTTAAGGTTAAGTAAGAAGCTAGGTAATTTTCGATGACCACCTCATGAGCCCAAAATGAACCTTTTCCACCATGGCATGTTGATGGTGAGCTACAGCTTAATGACGGCCAATATTGCTCTAAAGCATCAGTCAATGTCGATATCTACGAAGAAGATGAAACAATAAAACTAAGAAAATGTGGAAATGAAGAGTTAATGCCACAAGTTTAATAGAAGACTGCAAGTTCTAAAGGTATAAAAGTAACATTAATACAACCAAAATACAAAAGTTGAAAATATGGCAGTTTCAACAGCAAAAAGTGTATTGGCTTTCTTCTATCAATAGTTAATAATTTATTATTAATTATCCAGGGAAAACAACCACTAGAACTTTCTGGTATAACTACAAGGTAATTCAATTTCACTCTTTCCAAAATTTCTATCAGTTATTAATAATGATCGAAAGATTTAGTAAAAAGCATAAAACCAATATATGTGATTTGTGATCACATGGTTTGCAAACTAAGGTTGTGGAATTGTACCTCTTTTGGATCAAAATTAGATCTAGAGCAACAGGCTGGCCAGCTTCCATCATTATAGTCAGGCCAGAGTCCATCTATCATACAAGTATATAGGATCTGTCAACATGTTTCTTGCAGTAATCTCCATACTCAGAAGAGACATATGCAAAAAGGTCAATATATTGTTTACCTCCCAAAACAGATTTGAAAAATAAAAATAATTTAATAACCAAAAAGTGAGATGGGTAGGAAATGAGAGAAAAAGATTGACGAAGGAAAAATTTGAAAAGGCATACTTAAAAATTAATTTCTCAATGGGTTTAAAACATCAACAGAATTTTAAGATGCAGCACTCAAAAGGCCAATTTTAAAGAATTTTTCTAGGCCCCAGTCACCCCACAATGGTGGGAGCCTCGTGCCTCGTGCACTGGGCTGCCATTTTTACTGTTTTTAAGACCTCACATGTCAGCAGGAGAAATTCATTCAGAACACAGCCAGAAGAAACCAATGCAACTTTTGAAATTCAAAATAAATAAGTAAGAACAATTCCATATTGTCTAAGATTTGCAGTAGCTTAATAAATAATAATATATTTGTATTTGTAACCTCATACTCACGTATGGTGAATACTGTTGGAGCTTTGGCGCTGAAAAGGAGAAAAAATAAATAAATTAGAAAATGTAAAAACGTCAGTCTCTCTTTCAAGTGCTTTACATAAAAGATGCATAACAAAAAAAATCATTTGCTCAAGAAGGAAGGCAAGGAAAGAGGGTCAAAATCTGGAAGCAGGCTAAATTGATCTATGCTCACCTTTCTTTCAATTCTTCATTTCTATATCAAAAACAAAATCAGAGTCCATTTTTGAACAATGAAAAAAGGCGATTTGGGGTCAAATCAAAGCAAACAGATTACGTATGATATGAATAAAATAATTGAAACTAAGAAAGAAAAAAGAAGCGGGTTTTAGTTTTACCCTCTGCAGCAAGCATTAGAGGTACAGCAATGGCGGGTGCGTTGGCAGAAAGTGCCAGGCCATTGCAACGCCAAGGCAAAATAATCAAACTCTCTCTGAGGCACTTCTCCTTCTCTGCTGCTTGGATCCAAATCCTCCATCTGATTCTCCATGGCACATCTTGAAATGATAGCAAGCAATAGCCATGTGAGAGCAAAGAGGTGGGTTCGAGCAGAGAAAGGAGGAGGCATCGTTCAAACTCGAAAGCTTTGACAATTTCTGACCTGAGAAGTTTCCCTTTGCCTTTGTTATCGGGGATTCCCCTATTTGGTGTCCAATTATAAAAACCATCTTTATTTATTAAATTCAAATTAAAAAAGAGGTAAAATTATAAATACATATTACTTCTTTGGTTGATTACAAACTTAAAAGTTATCTGAGAAGTTATCTGAGAAGTTACAAAAACTTCAAAAAAAGTTACAATCAATTATAAATATTTAAAAATTATTTTTAAATAAACAACAACAAGAATGTGTATTGAGTGGCACGTAAGTGCCTGTCAATACGCTAGTATATTATTATTTATATTTATTACTAATAAAAGAGGAGAGGATGATGAGGTTACACGACACGAGTAGTAGACTAAATTTCAAATTAATTTCGAACGAATCTCAAGTTTGGCAACGGCACGCAATTGGCAGATTCCCATTTGGGACGACTTCAAAGTTTAAATGGATTGCTTACAGATATAGTGGACCGACTAATACGACAACAGTGAATCGACTGCTTGATAATAATATAGATACATGTTTTAATTTTTTTCAAAAAAAAATATATTGTTTCCTCATTTTTAATGACAATATTATTTTGGTTAAATTTATGAAAATATAAAAATTGAATATTATATATGAGAAAAGTTAACTTTTTTTTTATTATTACTGAGTGTATTTGTATCATTTAAATCAAATTTAATTATATTTCATATTAATTTAATGTACCAAACAATAAATGAGAATTTCATTCTTAAAAGCTCCTAAATTGTGCATTAAGAATGGTCATTCCTTTTTGACACATTCGATTTTATTCTTATTTTATGGAATCATTATTTTGCATATGAAACGTAATATAAGAATAGCAACTATATAAGTAAACTTGGCAATCTCACAGCGACCTGCCCCGGCCCATATGGGGACAGGTTGAGTTTGAATTTGGGATCAATCAGTCCTGCATCTATTATCTAAATAAACAAAATGTCCAACGTAATTAGTAATAAACGCAACTAGATATATTGATATATTATATTACAATACTAATGAAGACTGTAATTTTTTTTCAAAAGAAGAATAAGATAATAGTAGTGTTATGCTAGAAATAGATAGATCTTATTCTATTGAATTTATAGTTTATAATACATTGAATCTGCATATTTATTCATATTAATTAATATCATTTTAGAAATTGTAACTAGCCTTCACTAATTTAACACTTATATTGAATATATGTTAATTTATATGAGATGATAGATTAATTTTACAATTGTTATTAATTATTGTATAAATATATTTTAAAATATTCATGTGTGGTGTGCAGGGTTTTAATATTTTCTTGTGGAGCGAGTTATCTCCAACCCCTTGTTTTTAAGGAAGGAAAGAAAATAAGAGATGAAAGAAAATTTTGAAATTTGAAACTAAGGGAAAATTTTAAAATTTTTTTCTAGAATTTTCTTTCTTACTAACCTTTCTCTTCACTTTCTTGCAATGTTTTAAAAAACGGTTGAACCGGATAATCGGAGAGGAGAACGATTCAAGGTTTGATCGGTTTGATCAGTTGAACCGGTATACTATATACTATATATATATATAACTAATCATAAAAATCATAAACCGCTTTGTAGTGTTGCCACCTATTTTGTAAAAAAGAAGGATTAAAATTGTGGAAACTCCCAACCTAACTTCTAAAAATGCTAAATCCTAAGTTTTTCTTAAAAAAAGAACCATTTTCTTCTTTCTTTTTTAATAAAAATTTAATTTAAAAGTTGATGACCGGTCCAACCGGTTTTTTATTTCCGGTTTTTTACCGGTTGAACCGGTTGAACCAGTTATTTTTATAATTTTTGCGGTTTAACCGCTCGGGCGGTTCTTTGATTGAACCAGAACCGGTGGAACTTCCGGTCCACGGTCCAACCGGTTGAACCGGTCCGGTTGGACCGGTTTTTAAAACAATGCTTTCTTGTCATCCAAACAACACATAATTTTTAAATTTTTAAATTATTGCTTTTTATATATTTTTTTCTTTATCCAAACATAGGTTGTCATCCAAACAACACATAGTTTTAAAAAATTTATATTTTTTTCTCTATCCAAACATAGGATAAGGACACGCCCTAGCTTGCTCCACTGCAATGCCAAAAAAATTTTAAGTAGGCACGGTTTATCACAAGCACTTCATTTAATATTAAACATAGGTAAGGTTTTATGGGTCATATTATGAATACACATATCTCTAAAAAGTGACTTTACATATGTCAATTGTTGAATAAAATGTCTATAATAAATCGTGTCTACCTCGAAATTACTCTTGCAATGCCTATACGCAAGGAGCTTTGTGAACTCTGAAAAATTTAATTCTATTGTTAGTTTTTATTTTGACTTTAAATTTGATATACAAATTTTTTTACATTATCATTTAATAATATGTTAATACATCATTAAAATATAAAATTTTTAAGTAATTATTTTGATATTTAAACTTTTTTAATAATTTAATAATATATAATTAAATAATAATATAAAATAATTTTACACTGAATCAATTTATTTTTTTTTACTAATTATTGCATATTTAAATTATTATTTTTTCTTTATCTTCATCCAAACATAGAATAAGAATACAACACCTATATGCAGGGAGCTTTGTCAGCTCTCAAAAATTAACTTCTACTGCTAGTTTTTATTTTTACTAGTCATTGCATATTTAGACACGAATCCATTTTTACGAAATTTTACGAAATGGATTACGAAAGCAAGCACAAAGGATGAGAATGAAATAAAGGAAATTACAACACACCGTAAGTTATGAAACAATGGGTTTATAACAAATAAGGGGAAAACAACTCATTCGTACATACTTTGTTCTTTTTTTTCTTTTTGAAAAACTAATAATTAAATAATTTTAGAGGAAATTTTTGGCTAAAAAGCCTAAAATAGTTTTGAATATAAAACAAGTTTTATATATAAGTAGATGGTCCACTGGGTCTGGGTCCGGGTCCATCACACAAATCGTGTGTAGTGGTGAGGTGACCCTCTTCGATTTGAGAAGAGAAAGAAGAACAAAACAATGCTCCGGACTCGGTTGCTATGGTTCAGTGTAGGGTTCGCGTCCTCAGCTTCTGTAGTTTCTCATTTTGTTTGGAAGGACCTTTGGGTTGATCGTCACGCTCTTGCCTCTCACGTAATATTTCGATACCCCCACTTTTCCCTTTTACCCTTTTTCAAATTGTAGCAACAATTTTTTTCGAAATTTTCTGCCCTTTTTTTTTTGTCTAGATGAAGCAGAATTTTGATGCTCTGGAAGCTAGAGTGTCCAACCTTGAGTCCATACCAAATCAGAATTCAATTTCGGATCAGGTATTTGAGTTTCTACAACAAATTTTAAGGGCTGCATTCTGTGTTCAGAAAATTAAGATGAAATAGGAGCAACCTTATCTGTTGATTTATTTTCAATTATATGGAATATTATCGAGTCAAGTTTGGATTCAAACATAAAAAATCCATTGCCATGTCTCCTGGTGTGTTCTTATGTGTGAATGTTGACGCTGATGTAGATGCAGTTATCTTCTGTATAGGTTAGAAACTTGTTTTTATAAGTCTTAAGTTCTTGAAGCATCCTTAGCCTTTTGAAAAGGACTCTGGGAATCATGTTTTTTTTTTACAGCAAGTTTTGTGGTTGATATGAATATTCTAATACTTACATATTCATGGTGGCAATATTTGCAACTTACGCTTAAACATAAAATTTTTTGGGGATTAGCAGATTTAAAGCATCTCTAGACCAACTAGGGCTCAAAAGTCTTATACTGCTACCACCATTAGTTTACTGCATCATATAATACTCATTAGTAATAAAAGGTGGATAATTGATTAGGTAAATAAGTTGAGGAGCGAAGGCATCCGGGAGAAAGTTGGAGCAGCATCAATTGAGGAGAAGATGACAAAAACTTGCCTAAGGTGGTTTGTTCATATGAGAATAAGACTAAGTGCATGTTTGGTTTTGATTATTTTACAGGGAAAGCAAAACAAGAAAATCCAAACACATTAATGGAGGCTCCGTAGAGAAAAATGGATTAAATGGAAGATAATCTGCTACTCTGATTAAGAGGGGTAGAGGAAGACCTAAGAAAACATTAGGAGAAATTATTGAAAAGACCTTGTTCTAAATGATTTTACTAAAAATTTGGTTTTTGATAGAGCCCAATGTCATCGATTAATCCATGTAGCTGACCCAATCTAGTGGGATAAGGGCTTGATCGTTGTCGTTGTAGATCAAATTGAACCATAAGTGCTGGACTCCTGCTTTAAAAGAAATTGTGTTTGTCCATTAAATTATGATTTGGGCAGCATGGTCATGGGTTGGCTACTGAAATATGTACATGGAACTAGAATGGTTACATCCGTCATTGAGGTTATGACTTTTATTTACTCAATGAAATTCAATACTAATTTTTTCAATTGCTTGGGAGTTGTTCCAAGTGTCAAGCCTTTTTTCAACCTAAAAGGCTGATTGTGGGACAAAATGACAGGTACATGCACTTGGTGAATTTTGAACCCATGGTCTCGCTATATTTTAAAAGTGTACTGGGTATTTACTGGCTAAGGAGATGCCATGCTTTTGGACTCAATGATTGCTGGCCCTTTACTACCATGGTTCTGCATGTTTTCTTATTAATTTTGCAATGCCTTCTTTTTTTCTCCTTGAATTTTGATTCTTCTTATAACTCTTTGCTTTCCACGACTAATGGTTCAACCTTGGTTCATTTCATGTTAGATTTCTCACCGTAGTTGCTTCACTCATTCTTGGTATTATGCTAGCTGCTAGTCTTATGAATTTTGTTGATAAATGAATCTGCTGAAACAGTTGTGTAATCTTTGTTTTCTAGAAGGCATCTAGCACACGAGCTTTGGCAACATTCTTTTCAATCCCACCCCTTTTATTTTTTTCCAATAGTACAGATGATACTTGAACTTCAGGCTATGCAAATCTAGAATCTAATTATATAATACACTTGAAAGATGCCAAAAGTAGACTCTAAGGTACATACTAAGTTGATATTTGTTCTTTCCATCTAGGCTCGAGCAATAATATAATCTTCTAGTAATTAGAGATAGAGAGAGAAATTGGGAGAGGGAGATTTCAGTTGCAATACTTTTAATTCTTATCATGTTATTGATAGCTCAGATTTGCTTGGAAGTGTTGTATTGATAAAACTCTTATTCTCTCTGGCAGGTTGAAGATTAGATATCATTTTCAGCACCAGTGAAATGCTTTTATAACTGGTTTTAAGGGCTTTATGGTTGCTTCAAAATGTTTGTGGTGTGGAATAAATGACCATAATAAAACAGACTACTGAGGCAACTAGAAATTCTGACCTGCTTTTTTTTTCCCCTGGGAGTTAAGCCATTAGTGCGGAGAAAAAGGAAAAGAACAAAGCGAAATTGACTATGCAATGTTATTAAATATTATGCTTTTTAGTTACACTGCTCATTGATATGCAATATTAACAACAAGTAACTTCAGTTAGTTGCTTCACGTTTAGTGGCTCCCTCGAGCCACTGGATATTAGCTTCAGTACAGGAGCTTGAACTTTTTATTTTATTTCTTTCTTTCTTTATATTTTTTATATGCAAGTTTGAATTAGATTTTGATCTGCCATACACTGAAAATGTGAATTTTAATTTTATATTATTGCACTAAAATTCTAAGCTCCTTAATATTTTAGAATATTGTCAACGAAATCTCTATGTCAAGGTGTTCTTATAGATAGCATAAAGAAAACGTATTCAATTTGGAAACATGTTCTCTTACACGTATGTCATTAGGCCATGGGAAATCTGAAATGAGATTTAAAAAAATCTAATACCATCAAAAACCTGTACATTGGTTAACAGAATGCTCTATCATAAAGACATGTACAGCTGCACATTGATCAACACATACCATATTCATTAATCCAAGGGACGAGAGACTGTTGAATTGTATGCTACATCATTTGCAACCAAAATGAAATTTCATTTTTAAGAGATTAATCTTTCCATACAGGAATGATCCCCTGTGCAGCCAAACGTTTTTCAACCCAGAAGACCACAAGTTTTGCAGTAATTTTCTTTTCATCTACAAGAAATGGTTCAACAGTGCTTGCTCCGGAGTTATACGATGACAGAGAAAACCCCTTTGGTCCTGTTCAAGCACAGAATGATGTTGGTATTTGTTTACATGTGCATTTAACACAATGTGAGTGTGGTACTACTGCCTCAATTACTAACAGCAAATGTACATACCAATAAGGTTTCCTGTGGGAAAGAATGCCCAAAATGAATAGGGATTGCCTTTTTTCAAAAAGGATCCTTCCAACTGTCAATCATAACCCAATCAAATGTCATGAATTAATTTAAGAAAAAATGAAAATATTTATAAGATGAGAGCAAGCTTCTAAAGATGTCTTTGCGGAGTTTTCCAATTTGGGTTTTGCTGCTGAAAACTGGTTGAACGAAGAGTGGGAGTAATGGAAGGGGAATGGGCTACCTCGTTGAATGGGTATAGCCTAAATTCTAATAACTACCAATACAGTAATGGCATAGATAGTAAAGCTGCATTACTGACCTTATTGTCCTGAAAGACTAGTTCAATATCAGAGAGGTCTTCTTGAGCTTCAAATATTGCTTTCAATGAAGGGATCACATCCTCCTCCATCATCTGAGGCAGAGGCTTAGCTGGAGCTTTAGCAGGAGGTTTCTTTTCTGGTGCAGCTTTTGGAGCTGCCTTCACCTCCTTTGTTTCAGCAGTAGCTAAGAGCAGAATTTGCAATTTTAGTTTCAATTAGACTAATCAGATTCGGGGGAACGCAAAATTATTGACAAATAAAAGAAGATTAAACCAAATTTTTTATTATGTTAGTTCTGAAACACACCTGTTGTACTAGTAGATGATTCTTGAATAGCAGAGCAGGTGATCTTGTTTCTGCTGGCTGTTTTTAATTTACTTACAATCTGCAGGACAGAAAAAAACAGATGTTGAAAAGAAACTTAACTATCATTTGGTTACCTCAACCAAAAATGATTACTAGAATTGGAATAAAAGAGAACAATGTTCTGATCCCATATCCTAATATTTCAGTTGTGTAAATTGAATTTTTACATTGGAAGAATCTTATCCAAAACTTGTAAAAGCAAGTGGATTTCGAAAGTAGAGCTTGATTCAGATAGAAATTGGATTAAGTACACAAGGACCATAAAGCTGTAACTATATATATATATATATAATAAATTCCAAAACTTCACCGTAGAAGACATTAAATTTTCTTAATTGATTTATCAATCTTCATAAATTCTAATCTGAGTTGGAGCTGCATAATCAAGGGAGACATACCAAAGGTAGTATTGATGATGATGAGGTGGGTATGACATTCTGGGAGACATGCAAAGAAGAAGAAGGTGACGTTAACGACCACAAACGAAAGCTAGAATCTCCAAGTGCTCCTCCTCTTAACAAAATTGCCATTTGCATGCTTCCTCTCCTAATGCTTCTTCTCTGTTCTTTTTTTCTTTCTTTCTATTTAATCGCCAACCATTTTTTCTGTCACTGGTTTGTTGGTGGATTTAGTCAGAATCGTGGGAGGAACAAAATGAAAGAACCCTCTGACCACATGGTGCTTGAGACAATATGTGCCACTGGTTTTTCTGCCTTTTCTTTTATCTATCTATTTAAGAAAAAAATTATATATGAGCTCGGAACACTAGATTACAAAACTCGTAGTGGCAGAGGCAGTCACCACTAGTGACAATGAATGTGTGTGTGAGTTTCAACCGTATAATAAACTTGTCAAGACAAATCAAAAACTCCTTCACCTTATTACCAAAAAAAAAAACTCGTTCACTTCGTTTTCTTTCGATATTTTCCCTACATGCTTCTCTAGTAAATTCCTTACCCCTATCTCTTCTTTTGTGGTTTTACTTCGTAAAAAAAAAAAAAATTGAGTCTTATAACTGCTATATTTATCAAAAGAGCAAAATCCAAAATCTAAACTCACTTTTATCTTAAGTTAGGATTATTCTATATTTTGGTTTTACTTTTCATTATTTAACGTGAACAAAAAAATGTATTTGTCCTGTTTAAGAACAGTATCAAACCGGTGAATACTTCACTAAATTGACGTAAAAGGAAAGCGAATCATGGTATTGAGAGAGAATGCATTTGATTTGGCCTTGTCTACAAGATTTCGCTTAATACAAATCTCACCACAAATAAATAGGAAATGTTTCACCAATGGCATTTGATCTAAAGAATTGATACTAAAAGAGATTTTTTTTTTTTTTGTATGATATGAACTATCCCCACACTTTTTAAATATGAGATTAATCTTCATTTGGCTATCTCTGAATTCTTACACTATAACTAAAATCTGCTCATATAAAACTCAATTTTCCAACTGTGTCAGTTAATATATATTTCATAAAAATTATCTTAATATTAATCTAATCTAATATTAATGAACTTTTATAATTAATTTGACCAAAAATGATAGAACGTAATTAAACCAAATATAACAATCAATCATGATCATTAAATTTATATCTATAGTTTTATATGAAAAAAATATTTTGAAATTAAAATTGATTGAAATTGAAATATATAACTACATTAAGAGTGTGATATAATCTTGCATAAATTTCTTTTACTAGTAAAATGATATAGATTAGGCAGAAATAGATTCTTATGATACAAAAGATTAAATTGTGATTTAAACTAATCAAAGAGGGTATTTTTGTTATAAACATAGAATAAATTATGTGTGCTCCTAATTCTTTGCTGACAACCCTGTCGAATACAAAATTGATAGATGTTGGTACATTAAAATTATGAAGAAACATAACAGGAGGGCAAAGATATGGAAAACCATACATATCACAGAATGCTGAACATGTAAGAAGTTATCATGCGGAGAAGAGCACCTTACACAAATAACAATGCAGCCTACTAAAAATAAAATGCAAAAAAAGCATTTCACCGTTTTCAGGTTTAAGTACTGCAAACTAATAAGCACAACGCAGCAAATCTGATTCAACTAGGCTAGTTTCTCTTGGTCGTTGTTCTATTTCTCTTTTTGGCCGGCACATGCTCAGAAGGAATACTTTTCTGCTTAAATTTCTGAACCATGCTGTACACCTGCAGTAGTATAACAATTCAAGATATAAAGCAACAAGAAGAATAAGAAATTTTAAATTTAATCCTTAACTCTACAGGAGCTAAATCTTTAGTATAATAAATTCTCTTACAAAAATACAGAAACTTCTTTTAAAATCTGCCAAGAAAGCTCCTTGGTTTTAATTGAGTTTATACACATCTATATCAATTTAAAGGATCACTTGCTTTCTAACCTATAATGCTAAGACTCGCATTATTATAAACCTTTATTAAATTTGTGTATTAGTTTGGCATCCATCAAACAAATTTTTATGAATGTCATTAACGCAATGCAACATATAATTTTAATGGATTTAAATCAGAGAACTAAAGAAATAGAAGGACTAATACAATTTTAATTTATCCCGCTAGCATCATAGAAGTCAATGTGGACACACAACAGAAGTCATGCATATCAATTGTGTTTCAATAGTTATTTCAAAGCTATCCCCAAGTGGGCAGAAAAACTGATTGTTGCTAGGGTATGCTCCACGTCAGCCAAGTTGAACTCAAGCTATTTTACCTGAAAATCCCATGAAAGGTCTATGCAATGCAGCTTGAGATTAACTAATATTATGTTTGGGATTGATTGGATTCACCATAGGCTACTCTGGCAATCCAGTTTTCATTCCCCCGCCTCTTGGCATTAGGTTCTTAAGAATGAAGAGATAACATGTAACCATGTAAAATCCTTGACAACTGTTTTAGTTGTGATAATTGGACCGAATCTATAAGTTGCTCACATATTCTTTATCCTTTTTGAGTAAAAATATATCTCGCTTGAGGTATTGAAATATTACAAACTCCCCCTAAAAATGGGGTAAGGGGTAAATTACAAAGACTTACCTCCCTTGAAGAGAAAACTAAGGGGGAATTTGGAATATTAAAATTCTAAAATAAGGGGAATTTGTTGTATTATTTTTTAAAAAAGGGAGGCTCTTGTAATTTGCTATATTTTTAGGGGGTATTTGTAATATTCCAAAATGAGGATAGTGATTAATGTCTCTCTGTCCACGGGCTCACGGGCACCAACATGAGACCAAATGCCAAAAGTATAGTGATTAAGGTCTCTCTGTCCATCTAAAATGAGGAAAATGTTAAACAACTCCTTACACCAAAGAGCTTTGCAAAAGCATACGCACTTACATACGTATTTACAAAAAAACATTTTTTATTTCTACAAGCTTACTATTGAAAAGGATTATGTTTAGTGTGGGGTCTCTAAGTGCAGCATATTACCTTTCTTACACTGGTCGTCAGTCCCATACTTGAAAGGGCATTGCCATCAACAAATTTCCAAGTTGTAGTTTCGTTGTCCTGGCTTTTGAACAAATCATCTACTCCCCCTTCAAGAAAAAAGAAAAATTAACATTGGTACAAAAAAGTAACCTTAATGTGTAGTGTGATCATTGTATTCTTTTTTATGCACATCTATAACCCTGAATGCAGAACAGTTTTTAGATTCTTCTTTAAACCACAGAATCTCAGATACTAGATGAATTCAAGCATATGAAAATACAAAAATAGCTGCCAGTCAAATGGTAAATATAGTTGCCAACTCACTCAATGAAATTTCAAATGCAGTAACTTGTATCACTCTGACTATGAGCTGTAATATAAAGTTTATTATGACTAAAAAAATGTTATGACTAGGAAGTTGAAGAGAGAAAGATATAATAGTAGCATGTGCAAACACATCCATTCAGATGCAAAGTTAGAACTTTTGGCTAAACCCTTGAATGCTCAAGGTCCTTTATAGTGAACTTCAAGGTTTCATGGCTTTCAATGAGTGGGTAATGAAATTTAGTTCCTTAATATTTAACAATGATAATATATTATAAATATCCAGAATAACCTATTTTAGAAAAGCAAATGCAATCTGCAGTACCTAACCATATAGAGAGAGGCTCAAACCTTTCAATTGCAACACTAGCAATTCAACATACAACTTGAGGCGAATGTGACTGAAAATGTGAACAAATTCCCCAACATCTTCCCTTGAAACTATATTGCAAGTCTTTCTGGTGTCAATTTTGAGAACTTTTTTCAAGAAGCGATTCATTGCTTCTCTTCTATCCAATGAAACAGTTTCTCCATCTAGTGAGACAGACGGAAACTCCCAGAGACCAGCAAGCAATCCTTCATCAGGCCTTTTTACAAGAATAAATTTGCCGCTAGACTGGTTTTCGTCTATAAGTGTTTCAGCTCCAAGTAACTCAACAACACATACAGCAGAAAAATCACATCTTTGTTTAAGCTTCACACCCTTAACAGGATAATCTGTAACTGCTACTGAACTATCATGTTTAGAAATTGATAGTGCATGACAAAATTCTGATGCTGGACATGAGGAGCAGCTTGGGTTCAAAGGGGTGCATACAGTTGCCCCAAGTTCCATGAGAGCCTGATTGAAGTCCCCAGGACGAAGAGGATCAACCAACTGAGCTGCTAATTTCCTTAATCTCCATTCCAAACCCATATCAATAAAGAAAAAAATAGTAAAAAGAAAAAGAAACACAAGCCCTGATTATAAAATAATTAGATTCTGCCAATAAGAAAGCAGTAAAATTATGGTATAGGCACAGCCTATCATGTGTACCTTTGATATGTACCTTAGGCACAATCAATAAAAAGAAGACACTTTATTCAGAGGCACATCATGTCAGATAATATGATAAGCTCATAGTGGTATGTTCTGTTACTTTCCATGCAAATATAAATATAGATGTGTTAATTTAATGCACGGAAAAATGCTTCTTCTTTTTTCCCATTGTTTCTTAATCAGGTTAAACATCTGGAGAGATACCAAAATTATAAAAAATGAAGAGAAAAACATGATTCTCCATCTAAGTTAAAACGTAGTTAAGATTCTTTAATGACATAAAAATGTTGAATAATTTGTTCAGAAGTTCACAAAAACTCACCAAAATCTCTTAACGGTTACTGATTCTTTTGGATTTGCAGAAATAGCCTTCAGTCTAGCAATCACCCGTACCACATTTCCATCAACAACTGGTACCGCCTGATAATTTAAATCATGATGAGCAACAGTTAATTTTCAGGAACCAAAATCACAGAAACTGCCCACCTCTTTGAATGCTATAGAGGCAATTGCTCCAGCTGTATAGTCTCCAATTCCAGGAATATTTCGTAGCATAGAAGCCACTTTAGGAATTCTGCCTCCTTCTGCTACTATTTTTTTTGCTCCCTAAGAGCAAAAATGGAAAGAATCTTGTCAAGTGTTGCAGCACGTATTGATATAAGTAAAGCGTACTTCTCTCTTATTGATCTATGCCTTTACTTTCTTTAAGTAGGACTTACCTTCTCATTCTTTGTAATATGAGATGGAGGACCTTTTAGTATAGATCAAAAGCAGAAGCAGAAATTGTTCAATAAGAACCTGAAGGCCTTGATTTAAAGAAACTTCTGATACTCTATGAAGGCTATGCTTGGCAATATCCATTATATGAGATTTTGATGCATGTATTATATGCTGAACTTTAGCTGCTTTTACTAAGTAGGAAGAAAATATAAAGTGATGTAGGTTTAACACCTATATTATTCATTAGAATTTAGAAATTCAGACAGTCTCCAATCTGTTATTAGGGAGACTTGCAGGGTGTAGTTAAATGTCCCTTGCCCTTTAGGTTTCAGATAAATCTTGAAGAGAAAAAAGGATAGACAATGGAGAGTGACAAGAAACAATGTTGTAATAAGAGACCACCTCTAAAAGAAAACGAGCTCTTCGATAGTAGCCCAAACCTGCCCACATCTCATTCACTTCCTGCACAAAGATGGCAACAATTTCTTGATGAGGAGACAATTACTCTACAAATTACAACAAACACAGGCACACAAAGAAAACAAATGAATCAATGAAGATAGAATTCTCTATCTAGTCAAAAGCACATAAAAACAAATTAGTAGAACAGACTACAGAGGGTCTTATATGTCCTGGAAAATTCTCCAAGCTCTGTCCTTAAGTTTAACCCTCTGCCTGCAGAAACCTCGGACAGCCTCTCGCATAGCTGTAAGCCATAAAGTCCTATTTTCTCTTATGCCAGGCCATTGAATGAGAACACAGATCTAATGATCTCATTTAGGTCAGGTTTTGGCTCAAAGCAGTGGTATCTCCAGCACTACCTGCTAATTTTTGCGCAAGTTTTCTTAACAGATTTGTAAAGAAGCATTAATCAAATCTCACAAATTATCAATTGGAATATGAAATCATCGCATCCAATCAGCACTTAACTTTACAACTTCTTCACATCAAAGTGTAATATTTTGTCAATTTCATGACAACAAAAAAGGCTGGGACTTGATAACAAAACATTTGCATTGAAGTTCACAACTTTCAACAGTTTAGCATCATATCATCTCAACTAGCCCTCAAAATTGCAGAAGAAAACACAAATAGGGAAGAAAGAAAAAACATTTTTTTAAAACAAAAAATTGCAAGAGAAAATGAAAGGCAATAGGCCCTGGAAACATGAAGACAAGTAGTGCAATTAAATTAGGAAACAAAAAGAGGAGTTTGAGAGCAACTCAAGTAGTGCATAATGTAGCAAACCAAAAGGAATCAAAGCCCCAAAATTTGATAGAGAAGGAATAGGAATAGGAGTAGGCCCAGAAGAAAACCTCAAGAGAAGCCAGTGCGAGATGGTCAATGGTTGGCCATTTTTGCATCCAACGGTTGTAATAGGCAATAACAGTGGGAACCCTTGTTTGCTGCAGCATTATTTCGGAGACCCACACAGCATAAGCTCGTGTTTGCAGTTGAGCATCGTCGTCCTTTTCATCTCCTTGTTTGCAGTCATGGTTCAACCTCCTCCACGGGAGATCCCTGCGGTTGTGGTCGTACCACTCCAACAGAGCTACCCTCAATTTCTGGGTCTCGTCTTTGCCGAAGGAGGAGACTGCGTCTTCTATGTCTACGTCTTCCACAACCACAAGAGGAAGAGGTGGCCTTTTGTTGACCCGAATAGCAGCATTCCTTGTCGCCTTTGTGTTTGTGGCATTCTTCTTCTTCTTCTTCTTCTCCGACATGTTTGAAACCAAAAATGGTTTCCCAACTCTATCCAATGTTGTTGTCATTCATCAACTCATTTCAACTCATGCTATATATGCTCTACCTCGTTACTTGTATGCAAAGCGGCGGTGCGGTCTCCACCTCATCAAAGCTCAAAATTTGAATATGTAATGATAGTTGCAAAATATAGAGAGGCAATGGAATGATAATTTTTTAGGTAGGTACGTTCTATTATATTATAGGTATGTTATAAATATATTTATTATTAAAGAGTAAATTTACACATATTAATTATTAAATAAAGTGTTTATAATAAATCATATTTACCTAAAAATTACTCTAGTTAATAATGCTACTCGTACCAAAAAAACAAAACACCAAACAAAACAACAGTTGTGAATTAAAATGACTTTTTGGAGGTCTTCATTTAGACTTTAGACTGGAAAAAATTAAATCTTTTTTAAAATAATTTTTTTCTATTAAAAACTATTTTATTTTGTTTATTTAAAGTATATAAAATTAATTATAAGTTAAGATTAATTTTTAATTAACTAAAAATTATTTTTTTAAAAAAATTATTTTGAACTTTTAATTATTTAATTTTAGATTATTTCAAAAAATTTGAGATAGAAATATCTATTTGTCCTCAGCTAAATAAATTTTTTAATCATTTTATATATTTTTTAATAATTTAATATATAAAAATAATTTTTTTAATATAATCTAAACAAAACTCTTTATCTTAAAATCGATTATGAATTAATATATTCAAATATAAATTAATTTTCTTATAACTGATTTTCTTTAAAATTGATTATACACATAATTAATTTTTAACATAACTTTTCTTACAGCAAATCGAAATACACACTTAGAATATGTTTGGAAAAGAATAATTCTTTCCCAAAAGAACTTTTTTTAAATAAAAAATTATTTTGTCTAAAATTTATTTTATTTGTTTAAAGTATGTAAAATTTATTATAAGTTAAGATTTTTTTTATAACTAAAAAAAGCTTTTTTTAGAAAAGCTTTTATTTGGAGCTTTTAATTATGTGATTATAGATTATATCAAAAGTTTTGATAAATAAATACTCTTTTTTCTTCAACTAAATAAAGTTTTTAATCATTCAATATCTGTTTTAGTAATTTAATACACATAAGTGACTCTTTTTAAACAATCCAAACAAAGTTCTTGATTTTAAAATCGATTATGAACTAACACATCCAAACATAAATTAATTTTTTCATAATCAATTTTTTTGAAAATCAAATATACATATAATTGATTTTTAACATAATCGTTTTTCCACAGCTAATCCAAACACACACTTAATTATGTGATTATAGATTATTTCAAAAGCTTTGATAAATAAATACTCTTTTCTCTCAACTAAATAAAATTTTCAATTATTCAATATCTCTTTTAGTAATTTAATACATAACAATGATTCTTTTTATACAATTCAAACAAATTTTTTTTATCTTAAAATCGATTATGAACAAATACATTCAAACATAAATTAATGTTTTCATAATCAATTTTTTTGAAAATCGATTATACATATAATTAATTTTTAACATAATCTTTTTTTACAACTAATCCAAATACACACTTAGAGTGTGTTTGATTTTGATTAATTATTTGGAATAATCACTTTTTAAAAATTAAAAGTTATTTTATTTAAAATTTATTTTATTTGTTTAAAGTGTATAAAATTGATTATAAGTTAAGATTATTTTTCATTAATTAAAAACAACTCTTATAGAAAAGCTTTTATTTTGAGCTTTTAATTATTCAATTTTAGATTATTTTAAAATCTTTAAGAGAGAAATACTTATTTCCCCTTAACTAAATAACTTTTTAATCATTTCATATATCTTTTGGTAATTTAATACATAAAATTAATTTTTTATATACAATCTAAACAAAAAAATTTATCTTAAAATTGATTATGAATTAACATATCCAAACATAAAATAAATTTTTTATAATTAATTTTCTTGAATATTAGTTATACACATAATCAATTTTTAACATAATCTTTTTTTCACAACTAATCCAAACACACACTTAAACTTGAAACTTATAAAACCAAGCCTCGTGGCTCAGTGGTTGTAAGGCCAACCTTGGGACACTCGAGATCGACTTAGCTCCCAAGATCGATTCCTAGCTGTGTGAAAATAATGTTTGGCTAGCGACAGTCACGTACTATGAACAGTGATTAGTCATTGGTTGAAAATTTTTGGATACATCGAGTCTTGACCAAAAAAAAAAAAAGCTTGAAACTTATAAGTGGTCAATTCTCGTCAAAAATAAATAAATTCAGGAGAATATGTTAGGGTGATATTTCATTCAAGTATATTAAAATTCAAAACTTAACTTTTGATTCTTTTATACTTCAATTTTTAAAAAAAGATTTTTAAAATTCGAGGGGCTTCAAAGAACTCAAGTAAGCATGTTCTCGTTCTACAGCTCTAAACTAAAGCTTGAGATAGATAAGTACTTATTATTTCTCTAAAGATTGTGGAAGAGCTTGAGCGATGTTAGCACACATAAAAAGCATTAGGCTGCCAATGTCTTTCTAAGTTTAGCATATTTGTTCTTTTACCATTTTTTTTTCTCTCCTTATCTTTGTCATTGTGATATTCTTGATAAATGGACTGATTATCTTTGTGTCTGTGTGACAAATTCTTCCTAAAACCAACTTTAGATTGAGTTTTTCCCATTGTTTTTAAGTTTAGTGTTTGTGTGTTTTAATTTACCTCATTGTTTAGTTTTTTGTTTCATTTTCTTGTTTAGAAGCCTAATTTTTACTTTGTATCTTTTTAATTCTTAGGCATAGAATAAAAGAGTTTTGCATTGGGAAAGAAATGAAACAACAAGAAGAAGAATTTCTCTTTGGACATCTACCACTTGAGCACCTAAAGCCACCGCTTAAGCGGTAGAACCCAACACTTGAATGTTTGCCATTGCCTAAGCAGTGGAATCACATAGTGCGCGTTCTTTTTTGCAATCACACCGCTTGAGCGGTGAGATTCCACTGCTTAGGTGGTGGGTCTAAAATTTGACGCACCTATTTCTTGGTATAAATAGAAAAAGGAAATAAAGGTTAAGGGGAGGACGACTGGAAGGTAACAGAGAAGGTGATTTGCTGTAACCCTAACTCAAAAATAATGGATTCAAGAGGAAGATTAGATGATCTCAATATTAACATCTTGGATTATTCATGGAGTTCATCTTTTTTCCCAATTTTTCTTCCTTTTTTGTCATAAGTAACAAATTTCCTATGCTAGGGATTTGATGTAGCTTAACTTGGATAATGATTTTATGAATTTCTTGTAATTCTTGACTTGAATTTATAGTTTAAGCATTTATTATCTGTTTTTATGCAATTTATGAATTGACCTCTCATATTTTGATATATGGTTCATAATTAGAATTGAGAAATTCAATTATGTACTAGCTATTGGGAATGAATGCCATAGTCTTACAAGGTTTAGGAATAGGCTTTAGGATTATGTGGTGACTTTGAATTTTAGTATTTATGTAACGCCCTTTTCAATTTGAACTAGATTAAGGAATTAATTAATTCTTGTTGGTAAAAGGAGGATTGAATATCCAAAGAATTGGAGTTTAACTAGTTTCAGAAAATTCAACCCTTAGACCATGGATGTAGAGTCAAGATAAATGAGACTTCTTAATTCAATTAGATAAGTCAAGTGAAATCACTTCCCTAATACTTTTATCTAATTGCTTTATTTTTTCAATTCAATCAACTGCTTTTAGTTTTAGTTTACTATCTTTATTTCTTATTTCATTATTACTTTATACTATAGAGCCCCCTTTGATTAAAAAGAATGTTCGTTTAAATATAATTAATCATAGTGAATTGGTGATTGGTAGGCTTAATCCCTATGGAAATGATAATTATCTCATCACTTTATTACTTGAGCGATTCGATATACTTGCCGAGAGGCTATCACATTGTTCTATCTCGACTTTTTAGCATAGCTTCGTTTGAAATGGAGACCATTTCATTTAGACTTTAATTGAATTGATTTTAAAATAATTATGTTAAAAAATTTAATTTTGAAGGAATTAATATTTAAAAAAATTAATTTACATTTAAAAAAGATATGTTAAATATTAGTTTTAAAAGATATTTTTGTTTAAATAATATAGTAAAATTAATTTTAAAATATAATTATAAGTATATTTTTAAAAAAATTATAGGTCTCACACTTAAAAACAATTCTATTCACTCCAAAAATAAGAAAATTTTATTTTTTAAAAAATCAACTCAATTGATTTTGTATAATTACTATATAAAACATGTTAAAACACACTTAAAATTGGTTGAAGCCGTTTAGCCTGAAATCCGATTAAGAACTGATGAATGGATTAAAAATCGATGATCGGTCCAATTAGGTTCAATTGGTCTTTTTTTATTTTTAATTTTTGATAATTCAAATAATGTCATTTTGATCTAAAAATTAAATATAAGCCAATCTAAAAAGAATTTTATATAAAATATTTAAACTTAGATGATATAGAAGCTTGAAAACATAATGTATAATTGATTGTATGTATCTTTGAACTGAAATTGAAATTTGTTTAAACAAAAATAGATTATAATACTGTTACTAAATGCTTTAAATTCTCAAAAAATAAGTTATAAACTATTTTTTATAATTTGTTACTTTTTATCATTTTTAATTTGTTTAATTAGTATATATATATTTATATATAAATTATTTAATTATATTATAATTCGACCATAGTTCAACTATAATTAATCCATTAAATTTTAAATTAATTCCCTGATTAATTTAATCACCAGTTCAATTTTATTCAAAACCTTGATTGAAGGTTTATAATTAATTCAAGGTTACTGTAACTAGAGTATTACTCCGGTATTCATCTTTTTTTTCAGAGTACCAGTACTCAGGATGAGTTGTATAATATTCATTAGTTGTTATTTATATTGAATAAACTCTTTAACATTTATTATAAAACCAACAATCAATAATTTATTGACAATTCACCTTAAGTACCAAACCCATCAAAATACTATAGCAACTCGCTAGCAACTGAATAGTTTAAAATCTAAAACAAACATGTCATAAACAATCAATGGGCATAATATAATTTGTTAATAAATAAATGCATAGTCATTTATTCTTAAAACAGTAAAAGACAGTGTCGAAGTGATGGAGGGCAGGAACGAGGAATCCCAGAGAGCAGGAAAGACAGAAAGAAGCAAATTGTCTAAAGTGTGACGTGGAACACATCCATCCATCCATCCTTCCACTCCGACCAACCAGAATTGCCTT
Source organism: Styphnolobium japonicum (assembly GCA_023212625.1). NCBI lineage: Eukaryota > Viridiplantae > Streptophyta > Magnoliopsida > Fabales > Fabaceae > Styphnolobium > Styphnolobium japonicum. Next base: position 764,931 of record JALBWW010000007.1, on the reverse strand, counting down.
ATTGGATTTGGCCCATATAAAACACACAGATAAATATATAATATAATAATAAATAATAACAATAAAATACAAAATAATAATAATAATACTAAAAGATTGTTATGATTGGCATTAATTGAGAATGATAATAATTTTGTGATACTGATAGGTAATGATTTTTGCCATTTCTCTTGCACAAACTATCACTATAAAATGATAATATTTATTGATTGATTGATTGATATTTATTTATGTTATAAAGGGCCTTTCTTGAGAGGAAGAGAGTAGTGACTAGTGAGAGATCAAAAGTGATTTGCAGAGAGAGAGGGAGAGAGAGAGATGGAGGTAGGGTTCTTGGGTCTGGGGATAATGGGCAAGGCTATGTCCATGAACCTGCTACGCCATGGCTTCAAGGTCACTGTTTGGAACAGGACCCTCTCCAAGGTATTTACTTTCTATGTAGCTGCTTCTGCTTTTGCTGCTAATGCTTATACTAGTTGTTGTTCCTGCCACTCATACCCTGTTAGCTTTCAGTATCAATCTGATTAATGGGATGTTTGGTTTTTAGACTGTTGAAACTTACTGGGTTTTCCAGTCTTTTTTGTTTCTGGAATTATCTGCAATTTTATTTTATTTTTGTGCAGCCTTATGATGATTTCTTTCCATAATATTGGCTGCTTATGGTTTTTTGTGCAATTTTTTTTCGATAACTTAGTTTCGTCTCTTGCGCCATGATACTTAAAAGGAAGATATCCAGAAAGTTATATACTGACTGAGCCATTATTCCAAGCATTTTGTAAAGCAGCTTAGCAGCCAAGCTGGATTCACATGTTATTTAGATAATATCAGATGAGTGGGATGACAAAATTGTGAATTCTGTTGAACATCTAGAAAATATAGCTTGTAGTCTGTATATTATAATTTTCTATTCTTTCTATACCATAAAGTCTTCAATATAAGCCTTGCCAACTTTTAATTATTTGAATACTCTGCCAGCGCCTTGATCTCAGACAATCCTAACGCATATCTTTTGACCTTTAATTGTAGTGTGATGAACTCGTGGAACTTGGTGCTACCATTGGAGAAACCCCTGCAGCTGTAGTCAAGAAATGCAAGTATACAATTGCAATGTTATCTGATCCTTCAGCTGCTCTATCGGTCAGTAGTTGTGAATGTTATTTGACATGCTACTTCTTTAATTGCACTTACTGGAATTCCATTTTGTGGTAATTTTCTAGGTGGTCTTTGATAAAGATGGTGTTCTTGAGCAAATTTGCAATGGAAAAGGTTATATAGACATGTCAACAGTTGATGCTGATACATCTTTCAAGATATGTGAGGTTAGCATAGTCTTCTGATGCTAAAATCTAGAGAGTTTATGGACTATATTTAAATTTTTGTTTAATGATTGGTTATTTATTATGCTAGTAACTAATTTTGGGGATTGCCATGTATGAGGATTTTCAAGATGTCATTTATTTTTATGATTGTTTATTTATAATTATGTATGCATTTTCTTTTTTCCTTCTCTGTCTCTCTATTTCCCTCTTCTACTAAATGTGTCCTTTCTTTATACTGCATTAACCCCACTTGAACTCAATTTGAAGTTCACTTTTTCAGTTAATTTTAATTGCAATAATATGTCACAGAAGCTTCCGAATAGCAATAAATGACAATAGGGTCTGATGTAGATTCTTAAATTCAAATGTTGATTTGAATCTTGTGTGACCCAATAACAAAAGTGAAAAAAGGATACACATATATATGAGAAAGAGGTGAGTGTGAGCATTGGCACAACAGTAAGGTTATTGCCTTGTGACCTGGTGTCAAGGGTTCTAGTCACAAAAACAGCCTCTCTGCTCACGGCGATAAGGTTGCATACATCTGACCCTCCCCATTCCTCACAATGGTTGGAGCCTCATGCACTAGCCATCCTTTATTTATGAGAAAGAGATGTTTAGGCAGTACTAGCTCAATCAATGAAGAAAAATGATGGTTGGGAAGTTTTTAATCCACTTCATTTGCAAGGTTAATCTTGTGTCTAGATTAACAGAATAGGTCCTATGTATCTGTGTGTGTGTGAAAGAAAGTAAAAACAAAGATTGTGTTAACCTGCATTTGAGTGTGAGTGTGACAGGTTAATATTCCCCAAATATTTTACAAGACAGGTGCAAAGATATGTCTAAAAATGCAATACTATGATAAAAAGCTTCATGGATGCGAAGCACAACTTTGTGAGGCAAACAGTCGTTGCTGTTAACCTGTTATGTGTTAAAAGAAAAACAAAGATTGATAGAAGGACAAAAGCATTTGGTCTTGGATCTCCTGTTTTACTACATTATTTGCTGATTCTTGCTGTGGTATGTTTGAATATATACTAGTTCTCTTTAGATTCTTGCTGTATGTATGAATAAAAGGTTCACTGTAGTATCATATCTTTGCTTGTCCATGCTATATGCATAAGCTGGTGGTTTGCATTTTACATAATCAATTTAAAATGGAAATAGAAAAAAGTCCTTCTATATAAGTTGCAATTGTCTGACCTGATTTCTGCAGGCAATCAAACCAAAAGGTGGTTACTTCCTTGAAGCTCCTGTTTCAGGTAGCAAGAAGCCTGCAGAAGATGGCCAGCTAGTAATACTTGCTGCTGGGGACAAGGTATTTTAAAATGTTAGCAAATGTGGATAAATGTTTAGTCATCTTGCTTGCATGCTGTTCTGCTGCACTTTTAACTATCAGACATCTTTCTCCTCCTTTAAATGACAGCATGTTTTTATGGCTGGAAAATTTCAGGGTATAGCATGCATAAGATACATTAGCAGACCATAAATATCCTCAAACCTTTCAATGGATGTATGTTTATTATCACCTTCTAATGTATTATGTTGATTTCCCAATACAAAATTAACCGGAGACCATTGGAGATATTGAGCAATATTTAGAGTTGTAAAATGCAATCAGATGACAATAAATTGTTCAGGTAATATCTTTAAATTTTGGAAACTTCAATGGATGATTGTTGGAAACCTTGAAATAGGCCTTCTGAACTCATGTTAGACTAAGTCACAATGAGTGGGCTAGTGGTAAGGGGTTTGGGTAGTTCATAGGAAGTCATAGGTTCAAACCTCTCTGCCATCATTTTTAAAGAAAGACAAAAAACCCTCATACTTGACCAAAAGAAAATGGGAAAAAAGGGAGAAGCTCATTCCATCTACTGGTTCTGTATGTATACTATGGATTATGGTCAATCATGTTCTATTATCTCATTCACTAAAATATCAGACTTAACTTTTACTAAGTTAACTATGAAGGTTAGGCTGAGTATTTGCTTGCTGATAATGCCCAGATCAGGAATAAGATCTTCTAAATCATATGAGCCCTTCCCAGAACTTGTAAATCATCTAGGAATAAGATCTCAAGCTTATTGAACTTTAAACCAACTAAATGATATAGAGAAAAATAATTCTCCATGAAGAAAGCATTACTGTCATGGTTCTCTGTTGTCTTTTGTAATTGGGTGCAGACTGTTATGAAGTTGGATTTTGTTGATATAGCCATATGCGTATGTGCTCTCATGCAGATTCCTAATTATCAAATGCTGAGTTTTGAGGAAAATAAAACAATAAGTAGGCATTTTATCTTCCCGTATAGTAAATTTTATTGGTTTGACTCTTTTGATATGCAGGCATTGTACGAGGAAGCACTTCCAGCATTTGATGTACTGGGGAAGAAGTCTTTCTTTCTGGGTGAGGTTGGAAATGGTGCAAAAATGAAACTTGTCGTTAACATGATAATGGGCAGGTAATCTATTTCTCCCCTTTTTTCTCTTCTCTTTTTATTTGGGTGGGGGGACACGGGAGTTGACCACAACTTCAGTTTAGGGCATTTTGTGAATCAGTAAACAAGAAAGAATCCATCCAGATTGCAGTATTAGCATCCCTTATTTGGCTGCAAGCCAAATGCGTTGTCCATGTTTTCCATCTTGTTATGTAAACTAGTTATCTGTTGTCTCTCTTACAGTATGATGAATGCTTTCTCTGAGGGACTCACACTAGCTGGAAGAAGTGGTTTGAACCCTGGAACTCTTCTTGATGTGCTTGTAAGTGTTTTTGACCAGGAAGATTCTTGTTGATACCTTTCGTTATCATTCTAAGCTCAATTGTGGTATTTTTTGTACAGGATCTAAGTGCCGTAAGTAACCCCATGTTCAGGATGAAAGGACCCACAATGTCCCAAAACAATTACTCCCCAGCTTTTCCTCTGAAACATCAGCAGAAGGACATGAGATTGGCTCTTGCCCTTGGAGATGAAAATGCAATACCAATGCCTGTGGCAGCTGCAGCAAATGAGGTTATACTAATTTTTTTTAATCATATTTTCTTTCTGTGCCAAAAAATGAGACAATCAGAAAATGCTTCTTTCTTCTAAAAGTGCAGATGACTGCAATCCCGAGGAATGGTCACAAACTGTGCACAAACTACTAATGTGACTGCATCTAAATTTAAGTAACCCCACTTGAATGCATTTTTATTTTGTCAAACTTAGATCCAGCTACATCTGCTGCCTGTGAAGAAAGGTTGTGTAAATAGCATTACTTGCCCAGGTGATAGTAAGATATCTCAGCTTGCCAATGTATAGTCTAAGGATCAAATCACTACTGTTACTGATCTATTGCATGTTTGGTGTTAAGATCCATAGTTTATCAGTTGACTTGGATCCTTATATTCCCATTTTAATAAACAAATCAGTAACATACACCCTTTTGTGTTTGAAGTATCTGTTGTAGAGACTATTTAACTTCTGCAAGCCCCTACTATTGTGTCTGATCATATGATATCACTCACATATATAACAACTAATATTTATCAACTGCTGAGCGGCAACTGAAAACTGAGTGGTTAACTCACCTCTTTGAATACTGAAACCAAAAGAATTACTGAACTTACCAAACCAAGCTCTGTCAGCTAGTGTTCTCTTCCACTTGAAAAGTAACCTTAACTCTGCTTTACAACAAACCCAGGGGGTTGCTCCAGGTATACCTCCATTTATGATATCCAGCAAATGATGGGCTAATGAAAGGTGACAGCAGGAAATATAAACTAAGAAATTGAATGTGTCTTAGCCACAGCCAGGAAGTTTCTACGTTTTCTAAACAAGAAACCTGGGATGGGAGTAACCTAGTCCCCAAGTGAGCCTTTGGCCAATCCACTGGAACATTGGGGCTGACTTCCATTGTATAAATTTTACAGACTTGCCAGAACCAGAAGCATTCTTCACAAGCATAAATTGATTTTATTTTACATGAGTATCAACGAGTTAAAATTATTCAACAGTGGAACATTAATTTTGTTTACTCTAACATCAGCTCATTCAACTGCATATTGCTATTCAATATTCTGATAAACATTCATATTGTTGGTGGTGTAATGATTCAGGTTATCAAAAATACATCCTGAAATAGTTAAGATCTTTTTTTCTTGTTTTCTTTTTCATTTGGCTTATAGTGGCTACTTGCAACATAGTTTCTTATTTTATTTTTGTCACAAGTTGCTTCATAGATTCACAGGTCCATAATATATACGAATGATGATCAACATGCTTCATATGTTTCTTTATAAAACAGCAAACAAATGGGAATGAAATTCTTTATTTTATTCTTCTATTTGATAATTTATGTTTAATGACTCCATCACAGAAGTTTCATAAGGTACTAAAGTTCCAACTCTATTTGTTTGTAGGCTTTCAAGAAAGCCAGAAACATGGGGTTGGGAGACCTTGATTTTTCTGCTGTCTATGAGACTTTGAAAGCTCTTGATCATTCATCTTGACAGGATAACTTGCCGAATTGATTGAACCACTGTTATGGGCAACAAGAGTATGAACCATCTATTTATGTAAGAGTTGTTTGAGCATAGGTCATTACTATAGAATTTTATTTGAATGAATGAACCTTCAAAATTTTTGCCCCCTCTTCATCGCAACATGAAATTATAATATGCAAGAACATGGGTTTAGTTCAACTTGTTGCATCTGTTCCTGACATTAATTGTTTTGGGTCGTGTGAGTGGTTTGAGTAGGTTGCATGTGTATTTTATGGAGCTTTTTCCGGTATTCATCTTTATTTATGGGGTATCAGCCAAAACTGACTGACATTAAACAGTGTTTGCTTTGATGATTTTTAGGTTTTCCTCGTATGTGTATTTATACTAGTAATTTGATGTAGCATAAGAATAGTACAACTTGTATAAACTCAATCCATAACTTATAACACTACACATTATTATTAACTAACACCCCCACAAGCTGGAGCGTAGAATAATCTTGTCCAACTTGTTACAAATATAATCTACTCAGCATGAACAAAGTGCCTTGGTAAAAATATTTGCTAACTGCTTCCCAGTCCACACATGACTATTAAAATCAAGTCTGTTGAGTTTCTACTGGATAAAGTGACAATCTACAATCTTCCTCGTTGAGTTTTTTGTTTCCTCTCATGGAAAACAAGATCAGATGTCATGTGAATAGTGGTTCGATTATCACAACTTAGTTTCGTAGACTGAGTACTCTTGAAGCCAATCTCATCAATCAAGTGACGTATCTGCATAATAAGTTCACAAGTAGTGCGACCCATAACATGATACTTCCATTTTGTATTTGACTGCCACTGTATTTTGATTCTTACTCTTGAAAAACTAGGTTGCCACCAACAAAAACACAATATTGTGAAGTAGATCTCCTGTTTATAGGAGAACCAGCCTAATTTGTACAAGAGAAACCTAGACAGATCAAAAGATTTCATCCAAACGAGATGCCGAATCTCTCCATTGATGCTTGATATAAGCTTAAATGTTGGCCTATGATAAAGCATGAATTTTGTAAGTAGCACACCTCTTTCAACGCTAGTCGAACTTCCTTGGGTTATATTCCGTAGTTGAATAAATCTTTGTATAATTTAATCAAAAAATTATTATAATTATATCTTTACAATAATACAAATTATACCATACTTTTTTTTGTCTCATTCTTAAGTATCTCTACACCTTTGAGTGAGATTACTCACATTGAAGCTACTAATTTGTAGGTGTTTTTTTGTGAGTTCGAACTCCTTACGTTGTAAAAATTTTTCAATTATTAAATTTAAGTTTACTTATTACTAAGTCACCATTTGTGAGTATTATGCCAATAACTTGTAACATGTATATAATATATATATTGACACTTTATATACATATTATCACTTTTTTTACCCTTGTAACTCAATTATTCCAATTTAATTTAGTTCTCTCAGTTTAAGATACTTTTTAAAACTAAATTGAAATTAATGTTTCTCTTATAAAATAAAACAATCCTTCAAAGTTGATTGCAACAAGTTGAAACAGAATTTTTCTACGAAGACAACATTCAGGATTAACTATGAAAGTCACGACTTTGACAACTCTACTAGGTACTAAACCAATCCTCTTACTTATACAATGAGAGTAATGATACTTACACATACCCTTCATCTCACATATCTCATATTTTACTTTATCTAAGTTTTTTAATGTTTAAAAGGGAGAGAGAGAGAGAGAGAGAGAGAGAGAGAGAGAGAGAGAGAGAGTGAGATAAAAATTATCTGTAAATATCATGTCTCATACAATAAACAAACACTGACAGATGCAACAAGTTTAGTTCGAATGCCTCTAGAATCTGTTAACTCTACTACAAATTCATACACTGCTTAATATAAGTTTACAGATAGGGGCTTTTGTACTCAACAATAGGACACTTTTGAAACTTTTTTACTAAATTAAAGTACTTTCTAAACATTTCTCTATCAAAGATACTTTTACATGTGTGGCTTTTTTTCGTATTTTTTCAATGTATCGTCCTAGCAAGACGACTTAGCTCGAATTTCTTTCTTTCTTTCTTTTTTTTAAAATTTCTTTTTTTTAAATTACTTTTTTGTTTAGGATTATTATAAATTTTTAGGTTTAAGAGTAATTATTTTTAAACATTGCTTATTCTCATTATTTTATTATTTTATTTTTTTAAATGCAAATTTTTAAATGTTTTGGATCATTGAAATAGATTACTTTTTAGTATTTTATAATTAACATTAACATTAATTTTAACAGTTTATTAAGTATTCAAAAAAATTTGAAAATAATTATGAAATAAAATATTTATAGTGAGAATCATTTAAATACTTTTAAACATAAAAAATTATAATAATCTAAATAAAATAATTTTTTTGAAAAAACAATCAAGCCTAAGTTCCTAACTATTGCACGACACATTAAAAACACCTAAAGAAAAGAGCCACGGTAGGAAAGTGACATTGATAGGAAAATATTTTAAAAATGGTTTAGATTAGTGAAAATGTTTTAAAAATGACCTATTGAGGTACAAAATCCTATAAGTCTATGGTAAATACACGAAGTTTGAAAAAACTTCTCACCCAACATCGAGAAGATCAAGAAATGCATGTTTCCAAACAAGAACACAAATTGGAAAGGACAACATAGGCTGATTTTATGGTAAAGAACTAAGACACATCAATCCAGGCTTACTCAAAAGTTGACCCAAAAAAAAAGGCCAACTGAAAAGCATCCAAAAATTTTACCTAGAAAATAAGCAGTACAAGCAACAAAATTTTCAAGAAAATGATTTTGTAAATGCAAGTCACAAGAAGTTCTAGATATGCAGCACTTGGGCTGCATCCACAATGCATTTTCACTCGTCATCCTCATCATCATCTTCAGGAGCTTCAGCTGCAGAGTTGAGAGCTTGCAAGCGTGCAATCAACTTAGTCTTCCTCTCCTCATAGGTAAGCTTCTTCAGGTTGTACCTGCACAAAAGATGCAGAAAAATACTCTTAGGAACTTGCTCCACTGAGTAATTAATGGAGCAGTTACCAAACCAAATGTTTTCTGCCATGTTTGGATGGGAGGTAAAGAATGGCAAGAGAGTGGAAAAGTAACCAAAACCCTTATTTGGAAGATTTTTAATGAGAAGAATGAAGGGATGGACATTTTTCCCTCTTAAGGCCCCAAAATGCTTCCCTCTCAGATTGGGAAAGGGGAGGGGGGGGGGGTAAGAAAACGGTAAAGGTTTTATTTTAAATTAAATAAGGAGAAGTAACTCCTCTTCCCCCTCCACTTTAACTCCCATAACAAGGGGAACAGATTTCCCTATTTTCTTTACTTAAACATCCAGACAAGTGGAAGTAACTCCCCCTCCATTCCCTTCCTTACCTTTCATTCCCCTCTTTTCCCTTCCGTTAAAAATCTTCCAAACATAGTATTCATGTCAAGCAAAATATATATCATAACAATTTGGACAGCTAAATTTTTCTAGAGGCAAGATGAATTCACAAATATCATAATGATTTACCTCTTGTGTTCCTTTGGTGGCTGCTTCTCAGACTTCTTTGCAGTGGGATCTGCACGAATGGCAGCATGAACCTTTTTGTACAGCTCCTCAAGTCCATCAGGCTCTAACCCTCGCTTGATATATTCACTGAAGTGTAACTGGTATTTCTCCGGTTCATCTTCCATCAAAGTCTATAGAAAATATTAAATAGGTTGTCAAGCATATATCTGAAAACTCTTTACAAAATTGCACTAAAAAATTCCAACAAAAGGAAATAAATAAAATATTTGCCCGTACCTTCATATAGGCAGCAACATGTCCACCAAAGATATATTTGCGGTGAACCTCAGCATCAAGGTCCTTCTTCTCCTTATCAAAACCAGCAAACCTTTTGTCACTGTGAGGAATATCCAAACCCCCATCCAAAGCTCCCTGTAGACCATCACAATTATTCAATTCCATCAACGTGAAAACAATAAAAGACACCATCATTGCAATATAATGTTTGAGTACCTTAAGAGCACCAAAGACACGATTGCCCGTTGTGGTCCTAATAAGACCAACATCAAGGAGAGCACGGAATGGCCTCCTGGTCTCAGCAGGTTCAACTGAAAAATCCTCTCCAGTAGCCTGGTAATAATGATATGATCAATTAACTTACAAAGAATGAGAGAGAGAGAGAGAAATAAAGTATAGCACATCCATCGATACCTCAACATTCCCCTCATACTCCTCATCCATTTCAAGCATTTTAAGGACTCGGCGAGCCAAGAGGAGTCCAGTGCAATAAGCTGGTCACAATTTAAGAGTTTCAGGTAAAACACTGTTGGTATAGACAGATAGAGTGAAAGAGACACAAACAAATGTTGAGACAGAGAGGGGGTGGAGGACAGAGAGAGGACTTTCATAAAGGAGCTACCTGCAGCATAGTTTGTAAGGCCAACTTCAAGACCATAGTGTGGCAGTTCATTTGCATATGCTGCAGCAAGAACAATATCACCGGCAATGCTAGCAGATACTATTTGTGCAATGATATCCTTGTTCGTCTAATAATGAGGTTAAGGTTTATACTCAAGGGAGTAATATCAACAAATAAATGGACTTTAAATCATTAAATGATATTATTCAAATAACTATTAATAACAAAAATGATAAATAAATTTTAAGTATAATAAACTATGTCTCCATCAAACAAAAAAGTGTGACCAGATTTTTATAATATTTTCACTTAACTGCACGTAGGTCAAACATTAACCTACAGACTAACAGTAGGATACAAATCGAACCACAAATCGGTATTTTGGGGTGTTGTACTTGTTCTTGTCCTGATTAATCAACCGAATCCTGGCTCGATAATCTGTCTTTCCCTCTGCAGATTTTTCAGTAAATGAAGTCAGCATTGGGCATGACAAAGAAACACAGAGTGAAACGTGACAAACAACTATAATACCTCTTCTTCTCTTAAACTTCACTTGATATCTCTTGGAGTATGCCCTTGATTTGTGAGCCTTAACAAATGCCTGTATCCATGAAAAAATGTTGTTCTTAAAAGCATATGACTAGCGGCATATGAAAGCTATAGAAACCCTCAGAGCATGTAGAAAACAGTTTAAAACTCATCCATTACAAGCTACTAAAAAACATAAATTCAGAACACAACAGCCATATGAATCAGCAAAAGGCAACAAAAATGGGTAAGCATAGAAGTGAAGACACCAGGCACCCCAAGAAAATGATCCCAACTTTCTAAGGAACCAAACAAACCCATGAAACTATACATACAAAATCTACAGCATAAACCCCAACCCTTTTTTGGTCAAATCGCAACCCCAAATACTTCAAAATTTCTCATAAAACACAGAGCATGAATTCCTGTCAGAGAAAACACACAACAAAGACTACACATTTCTCTCAAGCAAATCATAGAAAATTGAAGTTTGGGGCAGAAACAAAACATGCTTTCAACAACAAAGAATAACAGAACAGCGAGAGAATGGAGATAGAAACGCACCATTGCTGTGCTGAATCTCGATCTCTTCCCCCAACTAGATGGAAAAGAGTGAGAGCAAATTAGGGTTAGCCAAGGTTTTGCTTTATAAGGATTGCCTTTGTATGGGTCGGGTCGCATTTGTTTGGGTTAATGGTTGGTTCGGGAACCGGATCCCTATACTGTTGGGCTGGGTCTTACTATTATCCCTTTTTTCCCCTTCCTTTAACTTTCATGACCCAAAAACAAATATAAAAAATCTTAATAGTGTTCAACTAAAAATAAAAAAATCTTAATAGTGAAAAACGTTATAGAGGGTGAGTGGTGACTTTTTAAAAGTTTTAAAATTAACTATACATAAAAATTAATATATTTATTTCATTTTTTATATTTAAATCAATGACTGAGAGACGCGAGCATTGAGAACCCAAGATTATATAACATAAATCATTAAACCTTCTTTAAATTAATTTTTTTCCGAAGCCTCAAGCAAAAAACTTAATCGACAAAAAAACCTACCTGTTTCTTTCCAAGAATATGAATATGAGCCTTTAGCTCAAGTTAGTGGCTTCACCGTGACCAATAATTTGGATACGTCCGTTTGTATTAGGTTTTTTTTAGAGTAGAAATATTTTTTTTAAGTAATAAAAATATTTTTTTAAAAAGTTAAAAAGTTCAAATTTTTTAAAAAAATATTTCATGTATTTTTTTGTTACACATGAAGTACTTTTTTTAAAAGTTTGAATTCTTTTAACATCTAAAAAATATATTTTTATTATTTCAAAAAAATACTTTTACTTTTAAAAAAATTAATACAAACAGACCCATAATTACCTATGAGTAAAGATACAAAGTGGGTATTCAATTTTGTTTCGGAAAAGGTGAATGGTCGTCTTGAAAAAGATGGAAGTGTCTTTCAATTTTTTAATTTACACATGTATATGTGCACTTTGTTTATAGTTTAAATAAATCAAACACTGCAAATACACTTAGAGATTCTATCGGTATCCATTATTTTTATAAGAGTATTAGTATTTTTAAGTAATTAGTAGTTAATATTTAATGTTTTTTTAATTAAAATATAAATATTACAATTAAATAAAATAATTATATTTTAATTAAGTAAAATATACAATTAAATATTAACTATTAATTATGAAAGAGTATTAGTCTCTTACAAAAAAAAAGGAAAAAAAAAACAGATACCAAAAAAAATCATCGTAAACTTATTATTTCAACCAGAATAGCTTATGCCAGTGAGAAACAAAGAGCTTTAAAGCAATATTGGTAAATTAGTAGAGAATTGAATAGCTGACGCATCACACCTAATCATAAAATCCATATCCAGATGCATGCCATGTGCGCTATCAACAAGTCGAGACAAAACCCATTTCCATAAATTATTACTCCTCATAGAGAAACTACAAGATTTACAAGATTTCTCCTGGAGCTTAGAAGAGTTTTGTGTAACAATATGGTTAAGACAAGTGGTAGATACTTAGGGCTCGTTTAAATAAACTTATAGAAAAAGGATTTTTTTTATAAATTATTTTTTAGTAGAACTTTTTTTTTTTAAAAAAGTTATTTTACATTTGAATGTAATGTTTGTGAAGTACTTTTAAGTAATAAAAGGACTTGTAAATTTGTTTGGATAAGAAAGAACAAAAGGGCTTTTTTCTAGCAAAATTACTAAAAATGTAAGGTATTCAAAATAATGGAGGTAGGGTTTATAAGAGGGAAAAAATAGAGGGCAAAAGATGTAATTTTTAATAAAGGCAAAGTGTATTTTTGTCAATAAATTACATTAAAAATCACTTCTCCTTTTCCTTTTTTCAGAAGCTGGAGATCACTAGCTTCTAAAAAAGTGATAATTTAGTTTTTTTTTAATTTCTACTTTTTTTTAAAGTTTCATCCAAACATACATAAAAACTTATCGAAGTATTTTTTTTTAAAAAAAGTACTTCACTTAAAAGAAAGTTCTATGCAAATGCACTCTTAGACCCCTTAAGTATGTAGTCAGATGTTCGATTCTTGACCCATGTATATAGAAAAACATCAATTGGAAGAGGTTAACCCCTTAAATGAATCTCTGTATTTCGAGGGATTAGTCCCCGCATATCGTGCACGGGAAATACCATGAGAAACCAAAAAAAGAAAAAAAGAACGAGTTTCTTGTGGCCCCAAAGGAAATTTGAAGGCTTGGAACACTGTGCTTTCAGTAAACGCGCAAGTGATGCTTATATATTGCATGGCAAGTTTATTAAATCAAGATTCATAAAGCTAGAAATTTAGGGAAATATTCTATATCACTAACTCTGATACTCATGCCATTGCCATGGTGGATGGAACTTCCACATCCCCTCCCCCCAACCAATACTGAACTGTCATGGTTAAATTCCGACAAGACTAATGAAACTTCATAATCATTGCAACTTAAAGCAGAAGAAAAAAACCCTCATAAGTTTCCTAATTCAATTGAAGGGACAGGATTGGGGACACCTTAAGGGGGCAGGTGATCTCCATCCAATCCAATACAAGAATTAAATGCATAATGAATATAAACAAAAGGACATCCTTAAATAATGTATAACACGAAGCAACCACAGGTTCTGAAATATTTAATACAAATAAAGATCTTTCAAAACAACTGATTATATAAAGCTCAGTTGTACGCAGACCCTTCTCTTGAAAGCGCATACATTTAACATCTAGACTAGTTAGTTAATAAATCTGTATCATCCAGTATCATCTGAATTCCCAGTAAGGCTTTATGCACATTATCTCTACTTCCTTTATGCAAACACTAGCTCTGTAACACTTGAATAGCACTATCGCAATAGATGTCAAGCGAAAACAGCCATTCAAGTACAGAATGGAGAGACTTTTGCACCCATCCCGTAGAGCCTGCAGGCCACTATCACACAGATTGCGGCAACGGTTAACATGCAGTCTCTTCAAATTCTGACAGTATAACCCGACTGCCTGCCATCCTGATATCCTCACCTCATGACATAAAGCCAAGTTCCATTCTTCCAGCAGTGGACATCCCTTGGCAATTGCCACAATAGAAGTATCAGGAACAGTTCTGCACAACCGAAAGTTAAGGATTTTGAGGCTTGAGGAAAATCCTATTCCAGCCAAGGGATCTCCGAAAGGAGACCAGCTTAAACAAGAAACATTTAGATACTCTATTCCGCCACCACTAACAATTCCCATCACCCCTTCTGGCTTAAGCTTACAAGATTCAGCCTCTACATATGCTAAAATTTTTGAACACCCTCTAAAGCCAACACCGGTTATACCCTCACAGTGTGATATGTTAACTGCCTGAAGCTGGCGACACCACTGTGTAAGAGCTTTCAACCCTTTGTCAGATATTTGTGAGCAGTAGGAGAGGTTTACATGTTTCATAGATAAGCAAGCACTGGCCAAAGTCTCTAATCCTATATCAGTAATACTGAGGCACCGATAGAGACTAATTTCCATCAATGAGGAACAACCAGAAGCAATCAGGGATAGCCCATAGTCAGTGACATTCAAACAATAATCTAGATAAAGCTTTTGCAAATTTGAACCATAGCTTAGCAAACAGGTCAATCCTGAATCAGTCAGCTCTCTGCAACCAGATAGGGATAAAGATTCTAAATGTTGAAAGCGGTTCAGCAACCTATGGAGATGGAATGTGCGAATGTCAAGAACCTTCATCGATAAAGAGGAAGGATTTAATATAGTGAATGAACACTGAAATTGCAGTGACCGACGGTTGAAATCTTGAATATGAAGCCATCGGCGGCAAGTCAGGCCAAATGATTCGCGATCAAAGTGGCTATCTAAACCATGGAAAATAAAAGTAAGGCAATCATCTGGGAGGTGCATGATGGAGGTACGATCATTTCTAGAAAGATCTTCCATGTCAACCTTTTCAAGACTCTTCTGAAGAAGGCTGTAATGATCGAATCTTTATTGTGAATTTTCTTTGAGAACTAGATGAAATGGGAGACTCAAATCCACAAAGAGCAGGTGACTCTCCACCATAACCATAACCAATATGAACTCCACATTTACGGCAAAGCAGTTTAGTCTTTGAATGATAACGAAACCATGAGACAGGAAAACAATTTATTTCATCAACCTGTGTAAATCGGCTGAGATCAACTGAAGCAAAAGAGATTGATCCTTTCTTAACAGACTTTTGGTATTCAGATGCAATGTTAGATGTGATTCGATTTGAGGATGTCAAGTTCAGAGGGTATCCGCAAGAGCCACAACTGCAAAGTGGACACCATAATTTCAAAAGATGTATAATACATATTATAGAATAAAACATCCAAAAAAGACCATGCATTTGACATAAATAATCATGAAAGATAAGAGCACTATACCACTTCAAGTTAGAAAAAAAAAATCAGTATGTTGAGTTAAGCTCTATGCACAATAGATTGTCAGTGGAGTTTTCTTTCATTATTACATTCTATAATAACTCTGAATTTGCAGAATGAATTTAGATTATTTCATTAGCAGCAAACGTGAGACAACACATTACCATATAATGCTAATTAGTAGGTCTTCTTCATGTCTTCCAAGCCAAAACACTACCATCATAATCTCCAACGAGCCAATTATTTCTGGGGGTCTATTTCTATTATCTAACTGATTACGAAACTTTCCTATGACCCTCATACAATTAAGAATATCTACCTTTCTACTGCCTCACATATAATTAAACTGATTCCTTCCCATGGAATTGAGCACTGTGAGGTGGCTCTTATTATTAACCAAAAAATTTCCCTTCTACATACAAAGCACTTTGTTTGCAAGTGCAACTCCAATTAAGACTAGTCTTACAGAGTTTAAAGGTCAAACTATCAGCATTTCCAAGGCAATCATTCAGTCATTGACTCCTAATGTTATGAGTTACCGGTTCACTGATGAGCACTAATCCTCATGACTGTAAACATTAGTAAAAGGGAACCAATGCAAAATCTCTATTGAATACTTTCTAATTCACTATCAGTAGTCCTATGCTTCCCTTCATAATTATCAGGTTTATCTCATTGCTCATAATTTTCCATTTTCTTCCTCTTGCAACCGCACATCCTTTTTACCAAGATTAAGCCCTGAAACCTTAAAACTATTTACCCCCTTACATCCACAAAAATGCTAGAATCTCCACTTCCATAATTCTGTCCACCCTTTCCTTCTGAAACTATATCTTTTTAAATCATGAATCAATTCTTCAACCTGTAAATTGAAAGGTTTTTTTCGCCAAAAAAAAAAATTGAAAGATTTTGATTGCCAAAGCTTAAAATCCACAGCATGAAAAAGGGACCAGAAAAACAAACATGCACACAGGAATCAAAACAGAAAAGAAAAAATAAATAAATAAGCTACATGTCCCAATGATACTCAGGAACGAATATGACTAAAGCAGTAAGCCAGTAACCATTCAGAAGTACAGCAAACTTTTACAGAACATAATCTGCAATTTTATAGCACTAGAGACACCAGGCAGTTAGAATGCACGTCTAAAGAAGCCAGCATCATGTTGAAGGCCAAAGGATGGCACCGATCAGCTCAGGCATTTAAAAGAATGTAACGACCAAGCCAAGCCCAGGATATTTGGAATTTTCTGATCACTGTTTCTGTTTGTGGCGCCATGTATTAAATACATAAACCAATATAAGACATGTGAGTAGATGCAGCACTTGATAAGCTAACAACATGAAGCATGCCCAATAATGATTTGCATCCATCCGGGATCAAGACAGCATTCAGATAAACATTCATCTTTATTGATTATAGTTCAGAAAATCTTATCTTGAAACTAAAATTCATTTACTATAAAATTTTGAAACTCGGATGTTTTCTTAATTATCTGATCCAACACGTTTCTTGTTAGGATATCTATCTCTGAGCAAACAGTTCTCCACCATTTAAGTAACTTTTGGGGGCAGGGCATATATACACGTGCACATCCGCGAAAGCATACAAAATTATTGGCATTACAAAATCTGACAAGAAGGAATTACAGAATAGACAGCATGAATCAAAACCCAGAATTTTTTTAGAAATTCTTGACACCGCCATACCACATAACATGAAGGTGGAAATCAATTAACAAAATCCGAGAATTGAAATCAAAGAAGAAGCGCAGGTTTGTAGATACGAATAGAAATTATAGAATATTGGAAAGAGAAGGCGAGAATCACCAGTAAGAGACGTCAGCTTGTGACATCCTCCTCCTCCTTCTCCTTTGCGATGATGATCAACAATTGTCATCGTTGTCCATTCTCCGTCGCTGTGCAGAGATTTGTGGGAAAAAGATATTGAATAATTGGTGTCGAAAAAACGTAGTGGAAGGAGAAGGTGCAGGTGCAGGGTTCAGACCCTGACTCTGAGACCAACAGATTGCATGCGTTCCTTCCTTCCTTCCTTCCTTCCACTCCCTTGACTTGACTTGTTCTCGTCTCTAGTATCGCCCTCCCCTTTTCTCTCTCTATCACCTAACTCCTTTTTCTAACTAATAAATGTGGGTGGTTCCTTTTTATGGAATTGACTTGAATTTCGAATCCTACCAATTCTTTCTTCTTCTTTTTTATATGCTAATACTTTAATGCTATATGTGAGATATTCTTTATGTTAATAATGCCTAAATATAAACTAACAATGGCCGGTTAGTGGTAAGTGAGCTATGTTCTTAACACGATGACATAAGTTTGAATATTGTAATAGGTATTTGTTGAGAGTGTTTCTTAGTTGCCTCAGTGTTAAAAGATGATTAATTTCACAATGTTAATAACTTATAAAAATACTCTAAAAAACTAAGAATTAATTTTCTACAAACTTAAGTGTTAGGTAAGCACATTTCCTTAATTAATTGCTAAACCAATTTGCCGATTATTTAATAATTAATAGCATTGTCAATTGCATGATATGGCAATAAGGAATATCATAAATTTCTTCTACATATATAATAAGCAATAGAAGAAAAGAATAATGAGATAATTTCAAACCTTTTTATATAAAACAAATTAAAAGCTTATATTAGCTGTTTCAATCCCATTTGGGTTATAGTGTATTTTTTAAATTTCTAAAGTATTGAAATATTATTATGTTTGGTTCAAAATTTAAAAATATTTTCTCAAAAAAGTATCATTCACATGAATTAAAGATTCTCATGTTCTAGCTAAAATTTCTATTTATATGAGATTGGTTGTATTTTTTTTTTATATTCTTAAGAATCACATGTAAATAAAAAAAAAAAGTCACAATTACTTACTTGGCCATTTATATACCTCTCTCCCACCTATCATTTTTCTTTAAGACTCCCTTAATATTTCCTCTTTTATTTCAGTTAAGGAGTGTAGTGCACATTGTTTATGGATCAATGGAATGATAGAAGTATTTTGCCTTTCGATTACGGGGTGGCTTAGTTGGGTTTACGATAAATCCACCTCATCCTCATTAGAAGAAGATATCCATGTGTGTAACAACTTTGCTCTATTTATCCGGATATCTTGAAACTGTTGAATAAGATATATTCCCAACTTTTCAAATGTGCTTTACATCCGAGATTTTTTTTATTTACTTTTTTTTAATTACGTTTCTTAAGTAATTTTTCATTTTGTCCATATTAACTAATTAAATTATCTTTTTCTAAAAAAATTATAATTTTCATATATGAATTGTAGAAATAAAATCATTTAGATATACTGAACATGTTCTCTAAGCTTTTGTTTGTTTTGAGAAAAATAAAGAAGAGAGAGTTAGAAAATAAAAAAGTAAAAGAGAAATGGTTTTACTTTCTTATTTGGTTAGAGGAGAAATAGAAAAGAAAAAAAAATAGTATGTTCTACAACTTTTTCATTTCTCTCCTAAAGTGAGAAGAAATGATTAAATGTGAAAATTTATTTGATATACTCATTCTTTATGTTGTTTTATAAAAATAAATGGGGTAAATATGTATTTACAACAAAATTTAATTTTTTTTCTTTCTTATTTCTCTCATAATTCTCTTAATCCAAACAACTTAAAAATCTACTCATTTTCTACTCTATTTTTCTTATATTTACTTCTTTTTACTCTATTTCTTTCAACTTTATCTCTCTTCCAATCCAAACAAAGTATAAATGATTAAAGAAATCAATTTTATTATGGAAATAAATTAAACTCATGAAACATATATAGATTATATATATTACACTAATGCAAAATTCATTCAAGAAAACAAAGGTAAAGACAATGCACAGTATTCTGAAATAATTATAAATTAGAAAAAAAAAACATGATATTACTAGCAAAACAAATCAATCCGAATGAAGAAATTAGTTCAACACTTAAATCATAAAGTAGACAATTAAATTAGTGACTCATCAAGTAAAAAAATAAATTATTTAAATTATTTTAATCAATTCACATAAGGAAAAAATATTAAACTTATAAATTTAATTAGAAACTATCAATTACAATTTTATGGTAATTTACTTACATTTATGTAAATCAATTTTTAAAAGTTTTCTGATAAAAAATATCGTATCAATTGCAATAATATTTTTTTAAAATATTTTAATTTAAATAACTATACTTATATTACTAAATAACAACTCTAAAATATGATTGTTATATTTTAAAGAATGATTATTTATTGTAAAATTAATTTAATAAAAATGATGATTATCTTTATTTTGAATAATAATAATTTAATAAAATAAAAAATAAAACCTTATTATCATAAAAACTAAGAATTCATAGTTAGATAATTTTTAAACTCTTTTATTTCTTTCGTTTTCTAAGTAAAAATAATATATTCTATCTTTTAAATTAATTTGTCAGAATATAAATTTAGACTTTTTCCTATTTTCATAAATCACCATATCCTACAAGAATATAAACTAAGAATTCATATTTTGAAAGCAATGCGAAACAATATTCAAGAATCTAACCACAAAGACGTGATAACAAGGAAGTTAAAGAAAAAAAAATTTAATGGTAAAATAGTTATGTTGGGAATATATGTTTCGTGTTAACTAGTAATCTTCACAGACGGACCTGTCTATAATTTTACAGATGCCAAAAAGAGTGATATCCCAGTTTGCTATAATTCCTTCGGGGGAATGTTGACAAAAGGTGTATTTTTGGCGCCTTCACAATTTGTGGCTGGGTTCACTAGCTTGGCTCATACTTCTGATGATATAAAAAAGAGAAAAAATGTCTTAAAATTTCATGACAAAAATGATGATTTTTTGATTCGTTTTAAAAATTAATTAAATATTTAATTAATTTAATTAATAATTTATATATGATTAATTACGTATATAGTTAATCAATAATTTAGTTTGAAGATAAATTATTAGTTAATTGTATATAAATTATTAGTTAAATTAAATAAATATTTGATTAATTTTCAAAATAAATTAAATAGTCATTATTTTTACTAAGTTTAAATTTTAAGTTATTTTCCCTAAAATAAACCATAGCTGCCGCTGAGAGTTTTTCAGGGAGATCTGAATGTTAAATTCCTCATGCATTAGAAATGCCTATACATCTTTGTGGGACTACACATATGGCTGAAAAATAAAATAAAGAGAGATAAACAGAATGATCTGTAGTACAAGACATTTTAAAGCCTGATATGATTAATCGAACTCAGGTTTGAGTTCTTTGGGCTACAATACTGACATTAATTAGGAAAAATGAATGAAGTTGAATATTATGCATTTATAATAAAAACAAGTAAACAGATAAAATGATGCAACAGTTCTATATTATTCTTTCGGAACTTGGAATTAAACATCAAGAACCTATGAAGATCTTTTATGAAAATCAAGCTGCTTTACAAATTATCACTAACCCTATTTATTATGAAAGATCTAAACATATTGAGATCAACTATCATTTTGTTTCAAAACGAATAAAGCTAAGAAAATTATCGCTTGCTATGTTACTTCTCACCTTTCCCTTGGTCGTGATCAAATTGTATCCCTTTGTAAACAAGTTGAGCATCTCCAATCTTCATGCTCTTAACTTGAGGAACGAGGAGGGTACTAACCAACATAATAATCCCCTTAATTTGCTCTATTTAATGCTCATGGTATATATATATATATATAGAGGACACTTCTACAATACACTATGAGAATATAGTGTATAGGTACACTACCTAATATTTGCCATTAATTTTTAAAATATACATGCGTATAGCTAGGATTATTTCAATGTATTAAATATCAGTTATTTATGTTTTTAGCCCTTAATTTTTATGTAAATTATTAACAATTCTTGAGAAATAAAAAAATTTAAATTCAACTCCTTCAATACAGTAACGATTATGAATTAAAATCAAACTGTCACCATTTTCCTGTTTCACGATATAGGATAAAGACTGCCAATATCTCTAATTTCACCGAGGTTAGACATAGAGGTGGCTTGCTAATACTCTTTCACCATTGCAATGACCTCAGAATACATTGCTTGCAACTAGCCCACTATATTAATATCAGTAAACTAACAATCATACTACACTTAAACCAATTCCCAATCCCAACCTAGCAACACAAAAACCAAATATTTAGTCCCAAATCATAACTTTTAATCCAAATATCATAGAACATAAAATTAAATAAATCACTATTTTATTCATAACCACAAAGTCATTCTAAAGATAACCCTTTATCATGGCTTCCAAGTAACACAGTCTTTCCTTACAAATTAACTCATGCAAATCAATACCCAACTAACTTTCTTCTGCTTTTATGGATATTCTACATAATGGGTCCAAAAAAGTTTGAATTTTTCAAGAAAAAATGGAGCACCCATGCATGTTCCAATTTTGCTGGGAAATTTCACGAACACGTGAGAATCAAATGAGAGAGAATTACGAGTTGGAGATCGTTGAATAATGGCTTGGAGATGAGAGATCTATCGGGAGCCAAGAAATGCTGCTTCAACTGATCAACAACTTGTGTCATATACATGTCTAATTTTAATTGATAACTATAACTGATTATGGGAGAAGTTTAATTTAAATTTATTTATTTATTAGGAAGTGAATATAATTTACATAAAATTAAGGGATAAAAAATAATAAAATAAATTTAATATTCTGAAATAATCTTAGCCATACACATATTTATTTTTAAAATCAATGGCTAATATTAAATAGTGTATGTGTACTATATATTCTTGTATTGTAGAAGTGGCCATATATATATATATATATATATATAACCATTTGTAATAAATGAAAAGGGAAATGACATTATAACGGGCTGAGCCCATTGACACCAGACAAGAAGGGTGAAGTTTCAAGGGTTGGGCCCATCTTGGGAGTGGAGGACCATGATAGTCATCATCATTCATTTGCTCAGCAATGGCAGAGAGAAAGCCGAACTCTGTAAAACCCTAGGCAATTGTAAAACCCTATCACCAATTGAGCTCAATCTCTCAGTCTTTGATGGCTGTTTCTCTGCTAAAAACCCCAACCAATGTGGTCGAGAGACAGCACAATGACCTCGTATTCTTCTCCAGAAGCGGTGGCGGTGGTGGGCGGAACAGTGTCCCCATTTCGCAGAAGAGGAGATCACGTTTTTTGCCCTTAGTGTCAATGGCAGCCACTCCCATTCAAACATTTCTGGAAAAGTCTGCGCCTTCGCCCCAAAGCACTGGCCTCCCAATAATGGTGCTTAACCGTACCCGTTAAAGTATAATGAATTTTCGTTTTTGAATGTGACTTGAATGCCCAAGTTGTTTTTTTGGTAATCCAACTTGTGAAATTACTTGTATTAGATTTTGCGTTGTTTTATGAACCCTGCCTTGAAAGTGAGAATCTTTTGTATCTCAAGTGAGGTTAATTTTAATGTCTTCTTAAGTTGGACTCAATGCTATAGGTCCTACAAAGTTACACTGTATCATATTATTATATAAATTCTACCTTGTCAGTAATAGCTGGTCACTAGGTGAATGATACCAATTCATGTTCAAGGTTGAATTTGTATTAAGAAGTACACCGCTCATTAGCCAGGTGTTGATAATATCAATTGCCAGTGATGGGCTTGCTATATCTTATTTGATACTAACCTAGATTCACCATATAAATATTCCTAGTTTGTTCACTTCTACCTTTAGCTACATCCTATACTCTGTGTCTGTTTCTACACATCATTCATAATCACTTCTACCAATGTCATTCTTCCCTTCAGTTTTCTTCACTTCATAATCTTTTCTTGTTGTGTCAGCGTGGACATTTCCACCCTGGGTTGAAAGCCTTTTTATTTGAACGTGAGTCCTTAGTTATGTGCATACTTTTATAAAATTTGAGTCATAATGTATGTATTTCTGATTATGGATGTTGTACATGTTGCCCTGTCTTTATTTAAAAACACTAATTGTAAATCACGAAGTGCAATATGCATTTATGATAACTTTATTCTATTCAGGTTAATGCATGTACTGGAAAAATGGGAAAGGCTGTCATTAAGGCAGCAGAAGCTGCTGGATTGTATGTTGTTCCTGTGTCATTTGGGTGTGAAGAGGAGTCTGGACAGGCTTTTCAGGTCTGTGGAAAAGAGTTTCTTGTGCATGGTCCTTCTGACAGGGAAAGCTTTCTTGCATCTGTCCTCGATAAATTTCCAAATTTGGTTGTTGTGGACTACACAGTACCAACTGCAGTCAATGGTATGTATTTTCAAACATTAGCTTATCAGTGGAGAGAAGCCAAAGATTATCTTCACTTCTTTACCATCTTTTAATGTAAATTATGAAATCTTGCATGGGGCTAAGGAAAGGCAAAAACATATGTTTCCATGAAACATGTTACAGAGTCATATATCTTTCATGCCTTAGTCTTAGTTTATCTTATGATGAAACTTACATTCTAAACATAGGAATTGAGTAGATTGTATTTGACAGCATAGAATATGTGGACTTTACTTGGCGTTCTCAGTTCTCATTGACCAGTGTACGTTATAATTCTGCAATTCCAGACATGTGCCCTGACTTTCATGATGGTGACATGATTGGTGTTTTGATTTTATGATCTAGGATTAGGAATATTTTAAGTAGAATCTAATGGTATTGGTGCTATTTATGAATTCATCTATTACTTTGCATTTATTTTCTCTTTTATTCTCATATGCAGGTAATGCAGAGTTATACTGTAAGGTTGGGGTGCCCTTTGTGATGGGGACCACTGGTGGAGATAGGGACCTGTTGTATAAGACTGTTGAAAACTCAAAGGGTTATGCAGTGATATCCCCGCAAATGGGAAAACAGGTATATCAAAATGTCAGAAAACCATGATCATTTTTCAAATTTTCATTTTTTTTTTTTATGTTTTTTACCACGTCATCCTTATGCTGCTATACTTTTTTCCCTTAGGTTGTTGCTTTCCTTGCGGCTATGGAAATTATGGCAGAGCAATTTCCTGGTGCCTTCTCTGGGTATTCCCTACAGGTAACTCTTTCTCCCCATTAACGTTTTGGGTTTTGAGGAGGGTTTTCTGAGGAACTAAGCACCGGTTTGGTTATGTTTTTGTTTTATTGTTTTCGAATTCAATTCTTTAAATTAAGATTCAAAAACAGTTTTGAAGAACCAAAAAAAAAAAATCTTGAAATGCCAATTCTTTACAATACAGTCCTGCTGACTGCTAATTGGAAAGAGGAAAGGTTGCAGTTTTGCTGAAGTTACAATCATACTTTTTAGTGTTACCAAGCCAAAAGTATGACAAAAGATTTTTCTGTGAACACAAGATAGTATACCATACCCTCTGTTGCTAATAGTATGTAATTGAGATATCCTTAAGGGATCCTGCTTTGGAGAGCAAGTCTTGCTTATATAAATGCTTAATAAATAGTTAGGTTTCATAAACTCTTAATCGTAGTGGTTCTCTTCATTTAATTCAGCTTCTTTTTGATGTAATATTAAAGTCTGATGCATTCTTCCAAGATCTCAGGTATTGGAGTCTCATCAAGCAAGCAAAGCTGATGCATCTGGAACTGCGAAGGCTGTAATTTCTTGCTTCAACAAACTGGGGGTGTCTTTTGATATGGATCAGGTGTGTTAGATCACATTGCATTGTTCATTGTGGTACAGTATTCTCTTGGACAATGCTAAACTCCTCACTTGTTGAACCACCTGTTTGCATGGTCTGAATTTAGCTCAAACTTTATCCTACTATTAGTTCTAGTTCACATTGTGGTTTTTCTGATTTCTAATAACATGCCAGTTATCAGTAACGTTATATTCATAGGTTCTCTCATTCAGTGACCTATCACTTAATTTTGCTAAGATGATTTATTGGTTCTTAAGTGTTGCTGATATTAATTTTAAAGTAGTGTACATAAGTTCCTGGTTTTTATTTTCTAGCTTTCCGAGAAGGCAGTTACTAGCAAACAACAGCAGGTTACTAGTGTATACATTTATTGGGGAAACTAAACTCTCTGATATGGAAACAGACAATTTTCTCCCCCACCCTCCTCTTCTTTCCTTTTTGAACTCTTTCTTTCCGTGTTGTGTGGGGAATGGGGTGGTTTCACCACTGGTGTGTTCCCTTTGGCTCACCTTGGATCCATCCTTGGCTCTGAATAATTATAAAATAAAACTAGGCTGGTGGAATGGTGTTGCTTATAGTCAATGTTTAGCACCTAGTTTTGGTGTTCTTGACTATATTTTAACAATTTCTCATCTAAAAATGTTGGAGGGTAAATCTAAATTGACTGATTTTTTTAGTGATATTTTTCTGGTAATTGTATTAGAAGAACTATTGGTTCGTTCTTACTGGATTTTTTTCTTTCCTTTTTTCCTATGAAATTCATTAGATACAATTGATCAGGGATCCCAAGCAACAACTTGAAATGGTGGGAGTCCCAGAGGAGCATTTGTCAGGTCATGCGTTTCATATGTATCATTTGACATCACCAGACCAAACGTAACAATTAAACATTTTCTTTTTGTTCTCATTCTCTTTTTGTTTTAACATATTTCTTTTTGTCGCTAACTATTTCTCTTTGTTCTGTTCTGTTTCTTTCAAAAAATTGTTGCAGAGTTTCATTTGAGTTTCAACACAACGTTTGTGGTAGATCAATATATGCAGAGGGCACTGTTGATGCTGTAATTTTTCTTGCTAAGAAGGTGCTTATACTTCCATTTAATTTACCTCTTACTTGTTATCAGATTATAATATATAGTGCTTCCTTATCCATCTTGATCTATGATTAGGAGTGGTCTTCGGTTCTAGAAAATATAACTGCTTGGTGGTCATCACCCTGAACTAGATGTCTCATTGTTCAATGTTAGTGTTGAAATAGTTTCAACAAGTAATGCATTACTGAATCATACCACACCTCTTAGCCCAAAGAAAATAAGTCATACCACAAGTCCACAACACTATTTCTTTGGTAGGAAAGTTTATAAATTTCTGATAATTATAAATATTTCAATAAATGGCATTCTATCATGTTGTTCTGTTGTTTATCATAAAATATAGTACTTTAACCATTCACTGTATACAATTATTGATTGTGAATTCATTTTATGTATGCAGATTGAATCAAAGGATCACAAGAGAATATACAATATGATTGATGTCTTGCGAGAAGGTAATATGCGATGAAATTTACTTTGGAATCTGGATGCAGGATGTTAATTGCCCAACATGCTTAAAGAGATTTAACATTCTGGTTTTAGAGAAGCAAACAATTTTTCATGTTCTGTTCATTGTTCTTTTCTGTTACATTGAGGAAAGCTTAGCGAGCAATGACTATGGATGGACCAAAAGATATGTAAGCACAGAATATGTGCAAGTCTTAAAAACAATCTTTTGGGGATGTCAAGGCTCTAGATGTATTTGTTTGATCAATTTTAAGTTTCAACCTCTTTTGTTGTGTTTCTCATAACCTTTATTAATCATATCACCTCACTATCACTTTTTTTTCTTTCTACTTTTCTCTTTTTGATCTAGTCTATGCTATTATTTTGTGATAATTAAGTGTTGCAACAATGAAATCGAAACCCACAAGATTGGCATTTTTCTGTCGTGGGTTGCAGAAAAATGGTTAAGCAAATCCAAACAGGAAAGTGACTTAAAGCCAATATTGGCCTATCAACTCCTGCAATACCCTGATGCATCAAGTAGGCAAATTTTGTACCAGGCTGCCCAATGTAGTAGATATTAGGGGTGGACATGGGTTGGGTTGGGTACTTTTAGACCCGACCTGCTCATAAAAGCAGTGGGTTGAGTTTGATAAAAAAAATTCTCCGACCTGACCCAACCCGACCCGCTCATACGTGGGTTGGGTTGGGTCCAACCCGTGGGTTTTGAATCTTTAAAAAAAAAATTAACATACTAAAATAGAAATCAAAATTCATACCAAAAAACATAACTTAAGTTTATAAGTGACATAATATAAATTATAAAACGTAAGTTTCAAACACAAAGCACATATACAACTTTAGGATTCAATCAACACAAACAAGGATACATCAAACAAAATTAAACAATGACATCCATAAGTTCACAATGGCATAACCAATGCATCTTCTCCTATTTGATTTCCTGCAAGCTAATGACAGTAACATCATTATCAATAATCATTAACCACAATGTCAATCATTATCAATACAATTGTCAACATTGGAAGAATTAAATGAAATAATAATTTAAAAAGAACTAGAAGCCTAAACGGTTAAATGACAAATATCCAAAAGGATCAATTATTACGACGAATAAGTTCATCTCTAGCCGCAGACACATCTAACAAATAAAGAAATCATAAAGCATTAGTAGCAAGTATTAATGATTAAACTATTAATAATTGACTAAACAAATTGAGAAAATTCTATATAGTGCACTACCTGCTTCAATTTTTTCAATTTCATCCATTTGAGCCCGAAGATCAATTTGTTTATCAGGAGTTTTTAACTAGTTCTGAGCACAAATCAATGCCTCCACAGTAGAAGGTTGCAGAGAACTACGAAAAGGGTCAAGAACTCGTCCTCCAGTACTAAATGCGGATTTAGATGAAACTGTGGAAACAGGAATTGCCAAGATATCTTTAGCAATGGATGAAAGAAAATAATACTTTGTTGCCTTCCCTTTCCACCATTTCAAAATATCAAAACCATTATAATCATCCTCAACATCATCCTCCATATATCTCTCAAATTCATTCCTTTTCACCACATGTTGTTTTTTTCTTACTTTTAATCTAAATTCGGATGACCAACTACTATCATCGTCTTCAAATGTAGAGGATGGAAAATCCGATGACATGTAACTAGAATCACTAGCATCGGGAGGAAGAGGATGCATGATTTGATAATGTTCATACAATGTCATCATAACACTTTTCAAGTTCATCACCATTTTCTTACTCATTTCAAAATCATACATCCTATCAAAACAAAACTCAACATAATCCATTTTATACCTTGGATCAAGAACAACTGCCATAAATAGTAAATAATTGAGAGTACCATCCATACCATCCCAATATTTATCTAACTTGGCCTTCATGGATAAAGCCATGTCCTTCAATATAGGATCTTGCCCTCCGACCTATTTCTTCAAATTTTTTTGGATGTTACACAATTTATGGAAGAAAGAATTTGAAGTAACATGCAATGATCCAGAAAAAGTGAGAGTAGCATCATAACATTTTTTCAAAAACTTTACAAATACACGAGCACGCAACCAGTCATAGGAAGATGGAGTTCCTCCTTCAATATTCACGAAAGAAGGCTCATCATATTCATAGCAAGCAAATGCTTTCTCATACTTTTCTGCCGCCTCTAACATTAAATAGGTGGAGTTCCACCTAGTTGGCACATCAAGACACAACCCTTGCCTACTCTCTATGTTTGCATCTGTCACACACCTTCGGAAAGTGGCTTGTCTTGCAAGAGATGACTTTACATACTTACATGCAACCCTAATTTTAAGGATCAAAGAATCTATTTCCTTTAAACCTTGAGTGACAATTAAATTAAGAATGTGAGCACCATACCTTAAATGCATATACTCTCCATTCAAAATAGTCGTTCCATTCCAATCACTTAACCCATTTCTCAAATAATGAATAGCCACATTATTAGGACTAGCATTGTCAACAGTGACAGTACAAATCTTTCTAATCTCTCAATCTTTAATGCATTTTTCTAATGCCTTTTCTATTGTTTCTCCTTTGTGGTCACTAACAATGAAGAAACCTAATATTTTCTTATGCAAACACCATTCATTTTCAATGTAATGAGCAATCACACACATATAATTCAAGTTTTGTATTGAAGTCCAAGTGTCGGTGGTGAGTGATGCCATTTGAGAGTTAGATGATAAAATGGACTTCAATAATGCTTTCTCATACAAATACAATTGCATAATGTCTCTAGCCACAGTTCTTCTACTAGGAACTTGAAATTGTGGTTGAAGCACTTGAGCAAACTTTCTAAAGCCTTCATTTTCAACAAATTTAAATGGAAGCTCATCAATGACAATCATTTTAGCAAGTGCAATCCTACATTCTTCTTGATTAAAAGACAATAATTTGAGCTTTGTAGTACAATCAGCATCATCTTCACATTTCTTTTCAAATCTAAGGGTTTTTTGTTTGTTTTTTGTTTCTTATCAACCACTTTATTTGGGTTTTTCTTACAAACAGGGAAGTGCTTATGCAAATTACTTGTGCCATGATTTCTAGAACCACAATATTTACATTCAGCTTTTTGACCAGTTGCATCCTTGGTAAAGTGTTCCCAAACATGTGAAGATAGTTTAACAGGTTTTTTTTTTTAAAGTCAATACCTCTCCACCACCTGTAGGTGATGGTTTAACTCATTGACCTTGTTGTTCAGTAGATGGACCCTCAAGTTCAACTCCTTAAATGCTATTTGTAGGTGTAGGTGCACTTCCAATTTGAGAGCCACCGGTTGTTGTTGATGCAGCATTACTCATTTTCTGTGGATTAAAACAATCAACTAATTAAATATTTAGCAATGTAAACTCAAAAATTCCAAATTACAGAGAATATTTGTTCACCATATTTTTTATTGAGACCGTATCAATTACAAGTTTAATACCATATTGTAAAGGTTGACAGCACAGAGCCAACTAAGGACAAAGTGGAATAGAATATTATCTTCTAAATAATGAAAAAAACTTGCTTATTGATCCAGAAACGTGATTAAAGTTACATTTTTAATTCAACATTAAAATGTAAACCCTAACAATCTCAATCAAAAATATTCTATTAACAAAAAAAAAAAAAGAACTAACCTAGCAATGGAAGATGATACTAGAAATTTGGAATAGTGAGAGGCTGGGAGCAAAAAGCTGGTCGGTCTCGTGAGATGAGAAGGGAAAGGTTGAAACAATGAAGAACGGCGGTGGGGAGGGAGAAAATCTGGTTCTGTTCTCCCTTATGTGCGAAATGAATGGAGAAGGAAAGAAATTCCCCCCCTTTATGCAACGTTGTCGTTTTAGGCTTAAGTTCTTTTTTTTTTTATTTTAATTTCAGTCACATGGAACGACGTCGTTCCTCTTAAGCGTAACAAAAGAAAAAACCACTTAAGTGGAACGACGTCGTTCCACTTAAGTGTAACAAACAAAAAAAAGACACACCTGAAACGACGTCGTTTCAGGTGTTTAGTTTATAAAAAAAAATATATGCGGGTTGGGTCGGTTTTCTGCGGGTTGGGATTCCCCCAACCCGCGAACCGACCCATATTTTGCGGATTTGAACATTTTCAACCGAATCCAACCCACAGACCCAAACCAACTCACTAAAAATGGGTTGGGTTGGGTAATAGGCAAGTTTCTCAATTAATTTATAAAGGAAAAGGAAATACTAGGTTATAAAAATCGCACAACCTATTAGGATGCCTTTCGAAAAATGTCGTTAACAGCATTAGTTCTTTTATTTTTTGGTCAAAGGTAAATGTCATGATCATGGATATATAGTATAATGTAACAATAGATTTCAGTGGTGCAATATTCCATGCGAGACATTTTGGGCTACAAATTTTTACTTTAGTTTGACACAAAAATCTCATATTTAGATGATTCTGGATTGTTAAATGGAATATAAGTCTTCACAAAATTTATATTTGAGTGTCACTGGTACACAATTAATTAGTAGTCTCAAATTGAAATTTAAAACTCAACTGGCCATAAGCGATACACAAGTGCAACAAAATGTCGATATGCCCCTCAAACTTAGCCCTATGTCCAATGGCAACCTATTGTTTTGAAAAAAAAAAATACTATGTGCACTATGCAATGATACAAAAAATTACAACTACATATATGACGATACTGAGTTCTATTATCCAGATTTTACAAAACTCAAAAACTCAGTGTAATGACACGTGATTTGCTCTTCCCATCACTTTTTTATTCCAAACATAATCTTCTTAATCGGGAGACATTATAGAATAATAGGTAGAAGAAAAATGAATTTTCTGTAGCAAAATTGTAAGATGCACAATCGACATGCTTAGACAATATAAGATGCGAGGATCACGTAGAGAATAGAGTATCGCCTGCATATCACAACGCAATTGCTCCCCCCCGGCCCCCCCCCCCCCCTCTTCTTTTTTTTTCTCTTTTATGTATTTTACATCCACAACCAAACTAGTGAAAATCAACTAGGAAGTAGACTTGTAAATTGTAATCTAGTGGAATTCAACTTCTCTTACGAAAAGAAAAAAAAACTTCAATTTTGTGAGTCTCACGCTGTGATGATAATTTCCCCACCCTTTCCCTTCTACCATTATTTAGATCTTTTAGGAGGGGAAATAAATTAAAAGGACATAAACAAAGCCTTCCAATCAGAAGGCCGTCAAGCTAGAAAATATTATAAATCTAGAAGGTTCCACCAAGTTCCCCCCCCCCCCCCCCCAACAAAAAAAAACCAAATCATTCAATAACATTAATTATAGATTTAAATAATAATAATAATAATTTGGAAAAGGCAAACCATCATATAAACATGTAGTGACAGACACATCTTAAAAGGTAACCATGCATGTCATAAGCCACAATATGAGTAATTGCTTGCAAAAGCATACAAACCAAACGGACAAAAAGTCGGAATAACTTTCCTCAGATACCATTAGAAGGTTCACACCAATTGTTAATACACAACCAATTATATAACGGTTCAACAACCCTCTCTAAAACTATATCTCTAAGTCTCTTCAATTTACAAACTTTTAAAGTTGTCATCCACTTCTGTCAAATCTAATAATAGAATACAGAGTTTTTGTCCTAAGAAACCGATAGGCAAAGAATTAGGTCTGGTCTTGATGGATTTAGATCCTAAAATTCAGCTGATCCATCCCTTCGAAAACTGTTAGCAGTAATTTTGGGCTTGTAATATGCCAAAACTACATAATCAGCCAGTACAATTACTGGTTTCCAGAATCAACCAGCTGCCACAGCATTAGCTCTAGGATTTCTATCCAGTAGTTGATGCAACTTTGCACCAGATTTTGGTTTGTTCTCACAAAAATCATTCTCATCCTCCGCAGTTCTGTCATTAGAACTGGAATTATTAACTCTTGATAGTAGGTTTTCTGTACTTACAGGTGTAGCCCTCTTGCTGTCAATACTGTTCAAAATTATCTCTTCCGTTTTTCCAAGTTGAGCATTTTTCATTTTTTCCTGAGTCAAAACCACTTAAGTACTCAGCATCACAACATATCTAGGAAATGCAAAGCTATATAGGAATATTAAGTGAACAGTACCCTCAATGTAGCATTTTCCACCCTTAGTTTCTCAGAACTTTCAGTCATTCGATTTATTTCTGATTTCAGCGACACATTCTCAGCAGTCAAGGTATCAACTTTTTGTGCCAGTTCTTCAGTCTCAGCCTGACAAGAGGAAATATAAACATTAGTCACGGGCTTTCATCTTCATCAGTATAACTTTTTTTGAGGGCTACATGCACTTGCAGCACATGCAACAAATAGACAAGTGTGAGATAGTAAAGAAACTAATCAAATTATGCTTTTTATCAGACAACTAAAGCAATAGAAGGTTTACAAGTCTCTGAAAGAAAAGTCCAGCATTTATACCTGCTTCCTTAGCCTGGACCTTCTAGCAGATTCTCGGTTTGATTGTTTCCTCCTCTCACGTTTCAGCTCACACTCATTCTAAGGAATCCAAACATACCCACAAGAAATACTTTAGCATCAGCAAAAGATGAGGATACTACATTATTATTATAATGTGTTTCAAAATCATATCTAATGTACTAGCTATGATCTGAACCATCAGGCTGAACTACAACTTGACCATACCTGTAACCAAGCTTCAGAAGGGTTCCTCAGCTCCAGCGCTGTGGTCATACCTGAAGAAACTACAGGTCCAACTAATTGTCCTGCAACACTGGTAGGGGTAACTGACATCATCTTATTGGAAGCTGCAGTCTCTTTGGAAACCAGACTAGCTTGTATCTCAGTTTTCCCTTCTCCATCTGCTTGTACAGTCAGGAAAAGCATAACCATCAACACAGATTATGTTGATAACCTAACTCCTAAAATTAATAGCTACAAATACTTGTAGATAAGTATCACATTTTAGATGTAAGTATGACATTTTATTAATAATTGTGTGAATAGGACACCAATAACTTGACTGTATTAAGTCTGAAAACCAGGTAAAGGACCAACTTAGAGTCTATCACATTTGTCAAACTAATCAGAAGGTTAAAAGATCGGATAATTTCAACTTACTGAGCATAAATAATAGGATAGCATACAACTTATCAAGACCCTACTCAATAAACTGGTTGACACCATGTGACACTTGGTGAAGAACAGAGTCATACCAGTGGTTGGTGTTCCCTCACGGCTTCTTTTCCTTCTTGTTTGATTAGCCTGAGCATAAGATGGGAAAATATCATAATTTAATGCTTCAATTTGTCAAATCATTTTAAATAAAATAAACTATTAGTGCACATGGTCAACAAAGTGCAAGAAAAAAAATGCTAATAGCAATAAAGTTCTCACCCCTGCAGTGTTGCCATCACTTCCATCACTGGAACCCTCAGTATCCTCACTGTTAATATCATCATAAAATTATTCAGTTATCTACAAGAATCTAATAGAATAATCAACTCATGGATCGATTTTCTAAATTGAGGGAGAGGGGAGTTCATCCTGGTAATAATCATATAGAAAGAAAATGGATCAACAAACCTCTGTGACAGCCCATTTTCAGCTCCACGTTCTTCAATCTCAGCATTACCATTGCCTATTGACATTGCAAGCCCATCAAACCCTTTCAATTTCTTCATTAAACCCTGATCAGTATTTCCAGACAATTTGGTTGGTGTCTCTATCCTTAGAGGAGTCACAGCCTGCATTGTTACACCGAGTCAAACCCATCATAATTGATAGCATTCAGGGACTCAAAAGAGTAGGAAGTGATCTCAGAGAAAATCAAAACTTACAGCAGGTGAAGATGGAACTCCTTGACTATGTGAATGTGGCCCCTATATTTTAACAATACAACTCATGAGTACATAGGAAAAAATTCTAACCATTAAAGAATAGATAAAGGATGAAAAGCATTTGATATTGACCACTTTAGAAGTAATAAAGTAATCACAAAGATTTGTTAAATTCAGGATACCAAAGCATGGAGAGGTTAATGACAGCTGGGATGCACCCAGGTATAAATAACTTCAAAATTACCTAGGACTGATAGAAACAAAGGAATCACATCTCAATATATTCTTAACCTTCTATGGCCCATATTGATAAATTATAGCACACTTAAAATCAACCAATTCATGGTCCAAAGAATCAATAAACATAAGTTCCAATTACAAAATAGAAAATAAAAATATAAACCATAAAAACAAATTGCAATAATATAGACTTACGATAGGAACTACAGGGTGAGTATAAACCCCTCCATGTGAATAAATTGCTGCATAAGGCGCCCCATAAGGTGGCATCATAGGCTGGAAGAAACAATAAGTTGGTAAATTATTCATCCCTGCCATCTAGGATATATATACCAGGACGTCCAAAAAAACATAGAATGGTAATGATAGAACAAAATAAATTATGCTTAGGGGCACTACCTGTGGTGGGGCCCACATATATGGATGAGAAGCGTGACCAGAAGCCACAGCTGAGTTATAGTATGGTGGTATGTTGACTCTTGGCCCATAATATGCCTGAAGATATAACAGACACTTTAAATCACCATAAGCAGTTTCTGGTAGCAATTATGCTTAAAAACCTGCTAGGTGAACCAAGGGGATTTCATCCCTTTCTCTTCCAAATGGATATAAATTCATACACCATATAAATAATTTTCTAAAGAGAAAGCAATCCAGGGCCAATGTAAATCTCATCCTCGATATTCATTCCCCAACTAATTACCAAAACCAGTATCAGTGCGATGAGGGATTTTAGCGTGATATTAATTAGGGGTTAAATATTGATAGCAACTCACAAAATATTGAATATGGAATACAATGCACCATAAGAATGGCACTATCCCTAATACTTCTATACAGAGAAAATGGTTGATAATTCACAAGAGGGAACAAAATAAACAGTTTTTCATCAGTTCATTGGTTCAAGAAGTAAAATGGAAGTACATGGAATCATGGACGATATTTTTCAAACAAAAGGTAGCTGATGTCTTCCCTGGAGTGTGTAGAATCAGATTACTGGCTTTGAAGCATGTAAGAAGTAAAGATGATGAGGCTAATGATGCTCTATAAATACTAAGATGGTGACTAATTTCAAAAGAGTAAAGTAGCTAGCAGGGACTCCAATAAAGTTGGTGGTTTTTAGCAGACTTAAACATCAAAAGTTTGAGAGCAGTTATTCACATTAAAGTGAATTTAGCTAAACAGAAACTAGAATGAATACTCCAGTCATAAAGGTACAAAGGAAATGAAGGCAAAAGGTAGGTAACCTGCATGGCTGCCCAATCAGGATAGACCTGAATATTGGGCTGGTTAGTCTGATTGGCCTGATCCTGTTAATAAGGTAAGAACAATAGCATTTAGCCACAAACTTTATAAAATGTTTCCAAAGACAGGCATACACTGTTCTCTGCTTACAGTTGTTGCAGGCGAAGAAGGCTTTTCAGTCTTAGTAGATTTCCCTTCCTCACTGTTTCCCATGGAGTATGCACCAAAAGGAAAGCACCGAGTCAATATTTTAGAAGGAACCTTGCTACTTCCCGACAAATGATTCAACTGCAATAATAGGAGCCACGTCAGCTGTTATCAGCGAGAAAATGTTGCAAGGAAGACAAGGCAAAATTCATAAACCAGGATTTATGCACTTCAAAACCAACACAGGATCCTAGATAGAAGCCAGCACAACATAATCTTTTTACTCAAAATCGTAGACAGGTCATACACCGGCAGAGCGGAAGGGCAATTCCAGCATTTCAAACTATTGCTTCATAAAAAAGGGCATTATACTCAGATGCAGGAATGAAATACAGCATTACATTGAAGGTGTGAGAGAGGTTCTAGCAACAGTATAACAGCAGTGAAAAATTTGGTTCACTCTGTTAAGAACTACTTAGCAACAGACAACATATATTACAAAATAACTTCAGAAGTTCTGATGTTTGACCTTCTAAGCTACTAGCCTACTATAAAAATGGCATCATACAAAGATTACAATTCTCTTTATTAAACAGTGCATGAGTCACTTTCCCATCTTTAACATAACCTTTACAAGAGATACATCAAGTCTCTAGGTGAATAATCTAGAACCCACCTAATATAAACAATCTTGATATAACTCAATAGTTTAAACAAGCAGCAGCTATGATGGCCAAAAAAAAAGAACACACACACGAACAAGCAAGCAAAGAAGAAGCCATTAACATATTTAAGTGACAACAAAACTATCACAATGGAGTTGACAAAGTGACCCAAGCTTCAGATTTAAGTATCAGAATAACCGATTGATCTATATACTGATGAGAAGTCTAATGCTTGAGAGCTAATATGATTGCATAATTGAGTAGAGTACATGCTTCGGGAGTAAAGTGGGACCTAAAGATATTGGTCCATCAGAGACGGAGCCAACACCAATTCACCTTTTTCTGATACCTTAATTTTAGAGAAAGGAGGTCTCACAAATTCCTTTCAGGAAAGGTTTAAAAGACCCGCAATATTAATGGAAAGCTAAAGGATAATCCAACCCAAAAGGACCACAAACAAAATGAAATCAAAGACGTAATGTACTAGTCAGTAAATGACAAAATGGTACAGGGTCAATTATGTCCTTTTACCACCCCACAAGCCGGATAGAAAAGCATGGACACAAATAACAGAGCACAACATAATCTAACCCAACAGGACAATCCGAGAACTTAATGACAAAAAAGCCCTTCGAAAGCAAACTTTTTCACTTTCACATGGGTGAGAGGACTATTGGAACTCCTGAATTTGCTACCTGAACCTCCATAGATTATGATTTACAGGTTTTAGTCCTGATCTAATAGCACGAGAGCGGCAAATAAACATCCAAAAATGAAATGAAGACGCTTACCCAAGCAAATCAAAACACAAATTCAAATATTTTAGCAGATACAACAGGAGATCCAGTGGTCTCCCAAGTCTAATCCCCTTGTTTGGTTAGCTAAAAATATAGAGCAACAAAGAAAATGAAAACGCAACAGAAAATTTAAACTGAACCAGATAATTTCTTCTTCTATGCGGAGATTTCTTCCACGGTTCTCACTTAATCACGAAACTTCAAACTTCCATAAATTCAAATTCACACATATCCTTTCGCAAACAAACGCACCTAACGTAACTGAACTCTAACTCTTCTCCTCACTTTCCATCAATTTTCCCAGACCCCAAACGAAACCCAAATCTAAATTTATATTTAAAGAAAGAAAAGAAAAAAGCATTCAAAATCAAATCTTTCCAAGCAGAACTCCAAATTGAAACCAACGAAGTAGCGAAAATTCCACGTACCTGGAAGATACCCAACTCTTCTCGTCACGAAACAACGAACGAAACTAGAAATAAAAATCCCCAAACAAAAAAGAAAAGAAAAGGAAAATAGCAATCGTCGTAGCTTCAACTATCCTCAAATTTGGACAAAAAGAAATTAAGGTTTCGAAAAGCAATTAACGTCGGCAACTCGACCTCTGCATTTCTGCTCTCTGTTTTGCTTTGAACAACATAAGGAATTGAGGATGGGGTGGTGAAGTTGAAGAAGAAGAAGAGAGACAGAGAGCCAGCGCCAAGGCAATGCCCACGTCACCATACACGTGTCGTACATAGGGTATGGCGTATACGTACACACTATTTCTCATATACGGTGGGAGTGTGGTTGTTGTTGAGCTGGCCCATCGGTAATCGCGCTGCCATTTATTTATTCCAACGTCATCCGAGCCATACACGTGGTGGTCTCTGAATCGATCTACGCGTCATGGGTTAGGGGGGTCCATGCTAGCCTAGCCCACCCGTCATGTGACTTACGTGGTCTTTGAGATTAAAATTAATTAATTCATTCATTGGGGAAATTAAATAAGATTAAAATTAATAATATAATATAATTTAAATTTTTTTTTATGAAAATCAAATTAAAATAAATTGAATAGTCCTTTGGAATCCTCGAGTAGCCAGCCACTAATTTGGTCTTTCAATCTTCTGCCACACAAGGTCTGGTCTGATTATGATTTTCTGGTTTCTTTTTCTTTTGGATGCATAATATTTCATTGAATTTTATGTGTATAATGTAAGATCTTTCTCTTCTCTTTATCCTCTTTGAAGGCTGTATATGACAAACAATTTGCAAAAGATCAAGATGTGAAGGAAAGTTAGGAGGTGGTGAGACTTTCTTGAGTTGGTTAATAGCCAGAAACTGCGATTTGTCGAATACTTAACTACTCATTAGCAAATCAAACATTGCAATTTGATGTTTTAGTCCAAAGAATCGCCGAAGAGAATAAATTTATCTATTTTATTCCCCTCCCTGTTTAATGGACTTGGATTATGTGGTAAAGGTATCTTGTGTCCTCTGATGGATTGTCTATCCATATTTTAATAGGATTTGAGTTTGACATTTTTAACTTTATAAGTTATAATTCCCGTGGTTAATTATTTGATGAATTGATAATAATATTATTTGTACATTAAATTTTGAATTTTTTTATTCTTTTACAAAGACTTTTTATAGTACATGACTCGCAGACATGTGAATTCTATATGTGAAAAACAGATTAATTTTCTGTGCAAGAATTAAAAAATAAAAAAATACATCAAAATTTTAATAATTTTGATCTGTAAATAATATTTTATGTTGATGACTTCTAAACTATTTAGTAGGAAGTATTATAGAACTTATGTGTCAACACCTTCTTAACACTTTTTTTTTGTGTGGTTATATGAAGGTTCTATTGACTTAGGAGAATGAGAAATGAAAACATGGTGAATTAAACTTTACCACATAATCACAATTCCTTAATAAGAAGGGATATGCTAGTTGAGCTAAAGAATATCTTAAAATGATTAAAAGCAAAAATATTAGAACGAGGATAACCAAACATAAAAAGAATTCTTAGATTAGCAAATAGATTGATGATTCCCTTGTATCATAGATTTAAGGGATTGTAGGTTAAAATGGTGTCGATGTGGTCTCGTCTGTATTTTTTTTAGTATATAAGAGGTGCAAGTACAATCGTTTAGTAAAGAATCCAACTTCTAACATATTATACTGGAAATATAAAGACTAAAGACTGAAGTAGGTCACCCTGTAGGTGTAGAGAAAGAGAAACTTACTTCTTTTGGAAGAGGGAGAAATTTACTGAAAAAGTTAACTTTTTTAAAAAAGAGAAAATTAATTTTTATAGAGAAAGAAATTTACTTTTTTTAGAGATAAAAAATTAATTTTTTCTAAAGAAAAAGTTACTTTTCTCTAGAAGGAGAAACTAACTTAGTTTTTAGATAGAGAAAGAAATAATTTTTTTAAAATAAATAATTTTAAATAAATAGTTTGGATATTCATCCATCTTATTCATTAAAATAGATTAAATGGATGGATTAAATATTCATCCATTAAAATGAGTTATGGATGATTTGGATAGTCTTAACAAATTTTTAATAAATCTCAAATGAATTAGTGATTAATTTTTTATTAACCCATTATAATTCAATTCAAAATCTGTCAAATCTACCTATTTGCCACCGTGGTAATTAAGGTGAAACTTATTCTTAACTTTGGTCAACTAATTTCAAATGAACCAACCTAGCCAAACAAGTGATCATTATGGCAGAAGGCGAGGAAGAGATAAGACCACCTCGAAGACCAAAGTTGAATAAGAGCTAAGTTCAACTGCAACGAAAAGATCAAGAAGATGATTGAGTTAGGGGTAGTTCGATATATGTAAAATGTTTTAAAAAATAATAAAGCCTCGTGCACAGGTATTTATAATTCTCAAGTGTTTGAAATGGTATCATATATTTAAAATGTTTATGCTAAACATGAGCCTATTACTCAAACATCTTGGACATCTTGAGCTTGATACACGGGCATAAAATGAAAAAATGCATCCTAGCTTTCTTTATTAATATAGTGAAAATAAGGAATTAAGAATATTTTTTATGCGTCCTAGACTTTAGAATGTTAGGCATTACTTGTTTGAGTATAAAATGTATGAGTATTGTATTCTCATAAAATGTATGAGTATTTTATATAAATACCAAATTTCATGCCAGGTATCTAAGTTCTCATAAATTTAAAAAGGTTTATTGCATCTTCATACATATTAACCATCTTAGTAAGAAGATTTAATCCAAAATTTATTTGGAAAAATGACTTTTTAGATTGAGTTAGTAAAAAAGTACTTTTATTTAGATAAAATTAATTAAATATTTAATTAATAAATTTATATATAATTAATTAATAATTTATTTTTATTTTAATACTTAATATATAATTAATTATATATAAATTATTAATTAAATATTTAATTAATTTTATTTTTCTGGGTTGAGTTACAGCTTCGCTCCAGCTCAAGAGCCTAACGAATCGGGTTGTCGACTTTGGGCCAAACCTTTGAAAAGACAGAGAAGCATATAGGGGGAATAATGAGGAAAAGATATAGAAGAATAGGGATAATTTGCGGAAAATAGGAGTGCGGTGGCAGGCATCTCTAGCTTTCAGCACTCCCATGTCTCACGCATGCATCTTCGATGCTTGCTTTGACTCACTCACATCACAGTTCTCACCCATCCATCACCAAATATCCCCCAATCTCCACCCTCCAATTCCAATGAATCTCCCAAGTAATAAGTAGTAAGTAGTAAGTAACGATTTCCTTTCCCAACTCACATCCATTATCCCCCCACGTGTCCATGCTGCATACCCCACCTCTCCACCACTTCCAATTCCAATCCAAACCCATATCAAATAAATAAATAATGAATTCCATCTGAAATGAAAGGTGGGATTTATTCTGCGATTGGCACATCCATCTTTGGGCCTCCGTTGCTCCCATCGAA
This sequence comes from Styphnolobium japonicum, assembly GCA_023212625.1. NCBI lineage: Eukaryota > Viridiplantae > Streptophyta > Magnoliopsida > Fabales > Fabaceae > Styphnolobium > Styphnolobium japonicum. The sequence goes on along the minus strand of JALBWW010000007.1, from coordinate 723,111 downwards.
CAACTCAGAATCAGCCACGCCACACCCACCGAGGCCTGCAAAAAGGGCAAAGCCAGCAGCGGGAGCATCGAAATCGAACATACCATATAATCATATATCACATATCATATCCAAAGACTTAAGCTCACATGACGTTAAGACAATGCTTTTATATCATCATTGGCAGGCAGGTAGACCATTAATTAAGAATATTATTGTTTAAAGGTTATGCTTGAAGAGGTTTGGTGCGTTATCAATGCTCAATTATTTTTTTTTAAAAAAGAAAATATACACGTACATGCACATGTACATGTAAGTGAATGTGTATTGAAGACGCCAAATTGAAATGATCTGATTTTGCCCTTAATAAATAACAGGCATTGAGATGTACCAAAAAAAAATAAAAAATAACAGGCATTGAGTAATGTAGGCAAAGAGAGAGAGAGAGAGAGAGAGAGAGAGAGATTGCGTAGCCAACTCAACTCGACGCCTTTCTGTTTTGGATATCGCCCACGTGTCATACTCCAGCATCCACTTCGGATGGTGTGCCCTTTTTATTTTATTTTATTTTATTACAAAACGGGGCCTAAGCCCAAAACAACAAAAGACAACTAAATCAATGAGGGGATTGAGCAGGGTATAGAAGCCCCTGATAAATGAGCTTGGAGGAGGAGGGTTAAGTCCTGTCTGTTTCAAGTACGGGTGAAAATAAATCAAGTTGTTGAACACGGATTTACGGCTTAATTTATTTTTAATTTATATTAGTTTCATTTATTTATTAAATAAATTAAATGTAAACATTTTTAAAAATTTATTTAATTAAATAAGTTTAGGTTTAAACTTTAAATTTTTTTATTAAGTTTAATAAATTGACCTATTTATTTATTATAATAATATATAATTAAAATTTTATAATTTTATATTTTTTTATTAATATAAATTTTATATAATTTTATATTTTTTTATTAATATAATTTATTTATTTTATACACAATATAATAATTTTATTAAATATTAAGTATATTTGAAACTTATAAAATTTGAGCTTATTAACTTATTTAAAAAAACTTTTATACAATATAAGTCTTTAAATAGATTTTTAGGTCAGGTCAAACTTTTAAGTTTTCATAAAAAAATTAAGTCAGACTAAAAAAAAATTTATAATAAATAACATATTAAGCTAAGACCAATATTTTTTAAAATAAGCCAAATTTATTTAAAGTAAAACTTAATCTAACATAACCTATTTTTACCCTTAGTTGCAAGTAAAAAAATTGACATCCTGTTCTTAGGGCCGTCAAAACGAGTCAAACTCGTCGGGTCGGCCTGTTTACCCGCATAAATTATGCGAGTCGGGTTTCAAAATTAATGACCCGTAAAAACGCTGGTAATTTTGGATCGGCCCGTTTAATCGCGAGTTAAACGGGCCAACCCACCGGAGCCCACGGGCCGCCCGCATAACTTTTTTTTTTTAAATCTCAATTTATTTGTATCCAAAGAAAAAGTTTCAATTTAAAAATTTAAAATTTAATTAAACAGTCTTTTCACAAACAAAAATACAAAATTTATGTATTATATATGCTAGTAATAACACAACTCATATACAAACACATTCGTCAAACTCCATAAGTTTATATTATTTATTTGTTTAAATTATCCCTTAACCCTTTAAATGAGATTAAAGTATTAAATACTATGTCTATGTAATGTAATATTTAATTTGAGATTATTAAATTAAATTTTTTATTAAATCTAAATTTATTTAAAAGTTAAAAAAAAAAAATTTCGCGGACCGACCCGTTTAGGCCCACGAATTGATGCGAGACAAGTCAAGTTGACTAATTTACAACTCATTTAAACGCGAGTAATTTTGACCCAGCCCGTTTAATCCGCAGCCTGCTGTGAACGGGCCTAAACGAACCGAGCCGGCCCGTTTAACAGCCCTACCTGATTTAGGCTATCTCCTTTCCTGTAGGGTATGATTGAAGACCACAGTTCAGCTTTTGCTAGTCCTCTAGTGATTTTTCGTACCAATTTGTTACGGTGAAAGGTGCCATTATATATTGGTTTCTTGCAGTAGCAATATTTTAATAGAACGATACACTATTTTTTTTTAATTTTTAATATATAATAATAATATTTACTATATTTTTAATATTATAACTAATATATTATTTATTATTATTTTTCTTCTTTTAAGTAAGAAGTAATACTTCATGTAATAGTTATTATCAGTTACTTTTTCAAATAGTGTTAAAAAAAACTGACATTTAACATACATAAAATAAATTTAAATTCAGCTTGCTGGTTTGACAACATGAATTTAGAGAGGAAAAAAAACGATTAATATATTGAATTAAAAAATAGTCTAGATTCAGAATTTATTCCCTTCTTTCCGTTTTAAATTTATTTTACTACTCTAATATTCTACTAAGCATAAATATCATTTAAGTTAAAAAGAAAAAAAAAGGTAAAAAAAATTAAACGGAAGAAGACAAGAATAACAATTATCAATATGATTTAACATTTCGTACTGAAATTACTTTACTTAAGGACAAGCAAGAAAAACTATCACAGGTCATTAATTTTTTTTTTTTTTGGTAATTAGAGACTTGAAAGTTGAAAGAGTGTAGATTTGCATTTCTGATTAACTATTTCTAAATAATCATTTTTTTAGTGCATATAAGAGAGAAAAGAAATGCACTAGCCTTCAACAAAAGAGGAATCAACAAAAAAGCCCTGAGAACATTGAGAGGAGTAAGGAAGATTGCCATAAACTCCGTAGAGGAAACTAAGCTTATAGCCATGAAATTTGCACTCCGGTTAGCTTCTCGGTACACATCACACATGGTTGAGAGAAACAACCCAGCGATCCCATGAAAAAAGATCACAAGGAAAATAATAAATCGTTAGAATTTTTTTGTTAGATTTTTTGACAAAATGATTGGTGTGCTTATTAATGGATGATTGGTCCCTATCAATTTATTTTATCCAACAAACTACTCTTGAATTTAACTGAATTCTATCAAATTTGATTAATTTTAATTTTTTGACTGTGTATCATTATTTAACAAATAACAATAATAGTAACGAGGACAAGAGAGGTCTACCAATTTTTTTTCCTATGCATGTATTACATTCCAGCAAACCCATCGAAAGAAGACGACGAAGACTACTAGCTTTTATGTGCTAAAACAAATAATCAGAGTTTCATTGCGTTGAACATTCACTTCCCCAAAAAAAAGTAGGTTGAACAATCCACCCTTGTGATGTTCACGAGTCAAGATATTGGGTATGCAGTCACGTACCCGAAAGTTACACAATCTACAGCCATGTAATAAGTTTGTTAATTAGTCAAGATTAGTATACTTAATTGAATGACTTAGCTTCCAATACATAAATGGGAGACTACCCTATAGTTTTATATAATGTCACTCTCCTTGAGCTCCTTTTGACAGAACTAGATTTTGGAAGAACTTTAGAGTTTAGAGTAAGAAAATGAGTGGTACTTCAATCACGTTAATTTATATTTTGGAAGCTTTTAGTCGATTATATGCATTGTAGGTAGCTCATCTGCGATGTGTTTGTTAAATAGTCAACATCGGCATAATTGATTGAATGCATGGTTTTACCCTCAGATGCATGCAGATGCAGTTCATATAATGTCGGTCTCCCTTAGCTACCTTTAGCAGCGTTAGCTTGATAGAATCTGTAAGCACTTGAGAGTGAAAAAAATGTGTACTCTTCAGGTTTCCAACAATTTATGTATATTTTGGAAGTTCTTAGCGGTTTGCATGATGATATCTTCTTTGGTGGGTTCAAGTTATTCTGTGTGTGATTTTAAGGCAATCTTCAACTTTGGGGATTCGAATTCGGATACGGGTGGATTTGATGCAGCCTTTCCAGCACAGCCTGGTCCCTATGGAATGACTTACTTCAAAAAACCAGTAGGACGGGCTTCTGATGGGAGGCTCATTGTGGATTTTCTGGGTATGGATCAATCTTCGCATTAAGTTCCCCTTAATTATAACTTGGGCATTTTTTTTCCCTGTCATTTGTTTCAAATTGTCCTTGTTTTTCTGTTTCAATATATACTTGAGGACATGAACCCAAAAATGAAAAGAAAGAAAGTCTTTAAATTGATCAATGTGATTTTGTTTCTCCTGCCTTCTCTTTTTCTGCTTATGTTTTTCCTAAGTACTTGGCGGAGCCACAATGGTTTCTTAATGATATATATGTGTGTGTGTGTGTGTGTGTGTGTGTGTGTGTGGCTGACGGTATAACCCACCATTGTTGTCTCAGAAAACATGCAATCTTCTCTATTTACTCTAATAAACAATTTCAGAACAAAGTAGTAGTAAGCTTCTACTTTGTTCACCCTTCAAATAAGGTTTCTTTGAAACAATAACCATTCCTTTATTTACATATCTCTACCACTTTAAACCCTACTTATATTGGCTTATAGATTTTGCTTTAGGCAGTTTGCTCTCCAAGACAAGATTCCTAGCTGGAAAAAGTTGGATCGTCAATTTTGTCTTATAACATACAAGCTATTGCATATGCATATGGCCTTTCATTCGTTGTTTCTGTTTTACTGATAAAGCAAATATGGCACTGTCCGACTTGTTATATATGGTTTTGGCAGTACCTGAATTACTTTTCCTCTTATTCCAACTACCTTTTTCTTTTAATTTTATTTCGTCAAGAAAGGAAAAATTAAGTACTACCTTGATGGAATTTAAGAACGTGCTTAGTATAGATGAAAGTGAAAAGAATAAAAATGAGAGGGTAATAAATTCAAAGATAAATTGATTATATGCCTGTTTAGGAAGGCATTAAAAAGATGATCAAAATTTTGATGAAAATAAAGTAAAAATAAAACGTAAGGATTTTTTTAATTAATTGGAGGTTATACAATAAGAAGTAACCTATTTTTTTTCTCTTATAAATCTCATTCTAGTTAGTTCTAATGAAATTTGAATCTGAAATCTCTTAAATAGAATACCCATTGTTCAACTATTGAGTGTCCCCTTATGAATTACAATGTAAGAATTTTAAATAAATAAATATAATAATTTTTCACTTTCAAACTCTTCAACCAAGCACCAAGATTAAAACTTTTCGGTTGCTCTGTCACTCCTTTCTTATTTTCCATCTCTTATGCCTAATACATTTCAGTGATTCAGAAAAAATAAAACCGAGAGAAATGGAGAGAAAATTGGTGATGTACATGTCTTAATACATTGTCAATAATCTTGTGCTATCATTTGACACTGTTTTCAGAAGCCAGAAATTGTAAAGCAACGTTTTGGGAAGGAAGGAAATAAATAAATAAATAAGTAAAATGAAGACGAAATATGCTTACTTATTGCAATTGGAGAGGCCCACATTCTAGAAGAGTGCCAGTATTGCTAAAATTTGATATGCCTTTTTCTGTTGAACTTGGTAGCTCAAGCTCTTGGATTGCCATTTTTGAGCCCATATCTGCAGTCAATTGGATCTGACTATACACATGGGGCTAACTTTGCAACTTCAGCATCTACTGTGCTTCTGCCCACCACTTCTTTGTTTGTCAGTGGGCTCAGCCCTTTTTCCCTTGCTATCCAGCTCAATCAAATGGTGCTATTCAAAGCCAGAGTTGACGAATTTTATGAACGAGGTACATAAAAAACGTTACTAGAAACTTGCATTTGCTTGTATACTCACAAATTTTCCTTTCAATGCACAACGCAGGCACAAGGATATCCTATGGCTGTTCCTCAGGAAAGAATATTCCTTCACCAGATATCTTCGGAAAGTCCATATACACGTTCTATATTGGCCAAAATGACTTCACTTCCAAAATAGCAGCCACTGGTGGTATTGGTGGAGTGAAGGATAGCCTTCCTCAAATCGTCTTACAAATTGCTGCCACCATCAAGGTTTGAATAGAGTTCTTGCATGTCATGTAATCATATTTTAAACTTTTTCTCACATACTACTATCTTATAGGCAATCTACTTAATAAAATATCAAACGACATTTTTTGTTATTCTTATTATACAAATAATGAAACAAGAGCGAATTTTTTTTACATAATTATTTATGATCCAACGATCTTGACTTTAAAATCCTAGTTATTTGCTTACATGTATACTCATACAATTGAGCAAAGGTGACCATTGTGACCAAGACTGAATTTGCAATTTGGAGTTACTACAGTACAGTTGATTATGAACGTTTTGCTCACTGAAATTTCTAGGAGCTATATGCACAAGGAGGGCGTACATTTATGGTATTCAATCTTGCTCCGGTGGGATGCTATCCTGGATTCTTGGTGGAGCTTCCTCATGGTAGCTCTGACATTGATGAGTTTGGATGCATGGTTTCTTACAACAATGCTGTAGAGGATTATAACAAACTGTTGAAGGATACACTGAGTCAAACCAGAGAAAGTCTTTCAGATGCTTCCCTCATTTATGTGGATACCCACTCTGCTCTGTTGGAGCTCTTCCACCATCCCACATCTCATGGTACAAGCACCTTTCATTTGGCTAGTTTAATTTAATAATAATCTTAGGAATGCATCTCATGAAACACGCTTTTAGCCATTACAAATGAACAAATATTAGCAAACATGATCATGATTATGCATAAAATCAATGGTACTACCCTAGTAGGCTAGTACCATATGCTGCTGTTATGATTTCAACATTTATAAACCAACCATATTGATTCCATGTTATATGAAATTGATACAAAAGTGTGCTGCTGATTTCTGGTTTCAATTTGTTTTCTTGGAGCAGGGCTAAAGTATGGCACCAGAGCATGCTGTGGGCATGGAGGCGGTGACTACAACTTTGACCCTAAAATCTTGTGTGGCAATATGGTTGCAAGTGCCTGCGATGACCCCCAAAACTATGTGAGCTGGGATGGCATCCATTTCACAGAAGCTGCAAACAAACTCGTCACCCGGGCCATTCTCAATGGCTCCCTCTTTGATCCTCCTTTCCCACTTAAGGAACGTTGTGATCTCCAACCTATTGGTTGATCCAATGCCTACAGGGGTTTGTCTTATTCAACAATTATATTTCGAAATGCTCAGCTGTCAGGATGTTACATAAATAATTTTATTGGGGGTGTCACTTTTATGCTTGTATAACATAATTTCGAATACAAAATTCTACTTGTTGGTACTATTATTGTTTGGAATAAAAAAGAAATATTACGTTCAAGTTGAACTTTGGCTATTTATGGTATGATAATTTTCTGAAACTGCTGACCAATATACCATGCTCCAAGTTAAGCAGACATTATATGGAATTTGGAGTTGGCTTAGATAGCGCACTGATCCTAGTCATCTCAATTAGTCCATCACAACATTCTAGCTCTCACGTACCCTTTAAAGCAAAACAACAATATCGTGCAAGTCTATCTCTCATTTATTCAGTATAGGAAAAATTCATCTTTAGTTTTGACTTCAAAAATTATCCTGATGTTCTCCAAACTCTCGAAGCATTCCTCCTAGAAATATATTCTATCATGAGTATGTTCTATGCTTTTGGGTGGATTCTGTTGTGATTATACCACTTAGTCAATACCAAGTAATCACAGCAAGCACACATATGCCGAAATAGAAGAGTTATGTAGAAACAAATTCCAAGAATGCAAAATAACAAAAATAAGGAAGATTAAAGAGGAGTAAAGAGAAACAACACACAAGATTTACCTTGGTTCAACCAATATAGCCTACATCCAGTATTAGAGATCATCCACTAAGATTAGAACAAGATTACAAGTTATTTGGATCAAGCTTACCAATAGGAACAAACTCCCATCAAGCTTTACAAACTCTCCACTCTCCCTTGATCTACCTACCTTAGCAATCTCAACCTTTCAATGGTGTTTCCTCTCAAGATAACCATTTTCAGTTTTAATCTATTGTTTTATTGAACCAGAAAATAGAATTTATATATCAGAAGTCTGTGCTGCGGCATGGCTTCTTAGCGTCGCGGCACCCAACCTTTGGGACCCTGAGAGCAAACTTGGCGGAAGCTTCCGCGCCGCGGCGTGGACTATTCCATGCCGGGGCGTAGCTCTATGCCGCGGCGTGACCTTGCTGCAGCTTCCAAACTGGTTTTCAAGATTTTTCTAACATCTCAAATCACTTATGAGACATCCTCACAGATTCAAATAGAGACTTCTTCAAGTCAAACATTGAAAAGAGATGATGATTCCCACATATCTATTAATTCATGAATACCTTCTCTCAGATTCAAATAGAGACTTCTTCAAGTCAAACATTGAAAAGAGATGATGATTCCCACATATCTATTAATTCATGAATACCTTCAGGTGTGTTAAACAATGATCAAGTAGCACGATTTCATGCCTTGGAGAGGCAAGCTTCATAATTTTTTTGCTTTCGTTTGAAGAGATCTTCCTTGAAATTTCTAACCCTTAGTAAATTCTTCTTACTAAGTGTTTATGATTTTGGTTGAGGGTTCATATAGAGATTTCTTCATGTCAAAAACTGAAAAGATGTGATGATTGTTACATTTGCTAATTCAAGAATACCATTAGGTACAGTGCAAGACCATGATAAAGTTGCAAATGCTGTCGGTGTGGGTTTTCTTGAGTTGGGAGATAAGACAAAATTTGTCTTTTTGGTTTTGGCTTGAAGATATCTCCCTTTGCTCTCCAAATTCTCAAAGCGTTTTTCCTAGAAATATTGTATTGAATATGTTTTTCAGTTTTGGGTGTGCAAGACAATAGTCAAGTTGCACATGCTATGAGTTTTCTTGAGTCGGGAGATGAGATAAACATTATTGTTTTTGGTTTGAGTTTGAAGAGATCTCCCTTTGTTCTCCTGATTTTCAAAGCTAGCATTCTTCCTAGAATATTGTATTTTGAGTATATTCTAATGTTTTGGATGGGGATTCAAATTGAGATCCCTTAATGATTGCCACATCTATCAGTTTAATTTATGAATACTTTTTGGTGTGAAAGACAATGACTAAGCTGCACAATCTTGATTTTTGGTTTTGGGTTAAATAGACCTCCTTTAAAATTCATAATTCCTATGAAAGTCTTATAATAAATATTATACCAAGGGTTAGAAGCCTGTTCAGAGCCGCCAAGCAGAGAGCCCCACTTAATTAACTAAAAAATAAAACAAAATGTAATGCTCAGAAGAGCCAAGTTTGCCGTCCTGCATAACGCAGCCGCTGTTTGTGTTTGTTTTTAATAACCAATCCAACCTGCACAGAAAGAGCACAAAAATGGACAAGAGAGAAGAAGAAAAGGGGCGACCTGGAGAATTACAAACAAGTTTTGTTATCCGTTCATATATTCCTAATAAAGAAAATAAAATGAAGACAAAACATGAAAATAGTTATCTTACATCAAAGTGCCCTTGAGACCTAAGATGATGAGTATACAAACACCAAAAAAATATATATGTAAGCTAAATATATTTTTTGCCGTATTGCAACATTTTGTTATGTTGATGAAGATCAAATTCAAAACAAATAATTATATACTAATTCATTGGCATGAAGTTAATACTACAAGAGAGAGAAGGGAGGATTTTGGAGCACCAACTAATAAGGAATAACTTCATCGTTCTCAAGAACTGGTTGGGTTCTAATCATTGAAGCTAATGGCAGTTTAGTTTCTCCAATCCAGAATGTATCGAAAGGCTCACCCCCTTCTGAATTTCTCTCCATTTTTCTTATTCTTCTCCTCTTGGCCAACTTAACTAATGCTAGCAAGACCAAAGCCAATATGACCAACCCAACGAAACATATTACAGATAATAACACCCACCATATGGTAAATCTCTTGCTCTTACTCTGACTCTGAGTCTGAGCTTTTGGTGATGGAACTACAAGAGTATAGTGTCCTTGACTCTGTGCTTCACACACATATGGCTCGGTCATGTTGTTGAATTCCACCGACCCACCAGCACCAAACTTGGCACAAATTGGTGTCTCATTTTTCGCTTGTGGCCCAACTTGAGGAAATCGAATGGTGATGGGGTCTCCTTGGATGATAAAGTTCATCTTCTGACAGCCTGTCAATGTTGTTTCCGAAGAACTGTAAGCCATAAAACCAAGAACTGGAGCCACCATTGCGTAGTTAGGCACATTGTAGTAATGAGAAGACCAATTGCCCAAGTTTTCATACAATATAGCCATTCTCTTCCTATTAGGCTGTGGTACAATCCGTGGTGGAAGATTGATGAAACTGAAATTCACTCCTCTTAACCAGAAAGATGCAGTGCGCACTCTAACAACTGAAACTTTCATGCCTGTAAAGTTAGAAGGAAGGGAAATATTGTAGAAAACACCTGTTCGAGGCTTTACTTTCTCTTCGTTTGCATGCTTACAAAGAAAGGCATCTAATGATTCACGATCATAAGTGTTTGAGCCTTCAACCAAAGATGATAAAAACAAAGAGACAATCACCCATGTAACTTGCCACCATTTGTGGAGCCCCATGGATGTCACCCCAGAAGCCTTCTGCTGTCTTTAATGTTGAATTCTTGAATGGCTTTCATGGAACCCCATCGATGAACCAAACCCATTGAAGCTTTTATTGTGCAATATTTGCACCACTCATCAGTGAGAGGGGAAATTTTCTCACCACAAGCTTGGCTTTCTTTTCTTCTGATTCGCTTATAGAGAGACAGATATTAAGGAAACCCACAACCAGATTCCTTCCTCGACCAAGTCTTGGCAGCAAAATGATGTAATGCAGGCACAAAAATTGTATGGCAGGCTTTGGTTGAGAAGGTAGAGCAGAATCTCCTTAAAACACTTGCCTTTCTCTTCCCTCTTCCTGAGTTTCTTATATGCAAACTAATACAGATGAAACCCACAATCAGATTCCTTCTTCAGCCAAGTCTTTGCAGAAGAATGATGTATTTCAGTGCAGGCACTTTATGGGTTTGGTTGGGAAGGTAAACCTGTACCACCTTATACAAATGATTGGGTTCCAAAAACGAATGAGATTACAGGTCTGAATTCTTCAACGCTTGTTATATGTTCGTCCAGATCCTATTGTAGTTTCTTCTGCCTAGAAATCAGAGGTTTATGTGGAAGAATGTGGCTGTGGGAAATGAGGCTATGAAATATGAGTTAAAAATGTTGTATTGTACTGACATTGGTCACCTTATGGAAAGGGTATGGAACCTTTCAGAGTTGGTGATGGTGTATTTGTTATTGACTTGTTGTCATTATTAATTATTGGATTCTTCAACAATAATTAAGGTTATTTATTATCTACATTATTTTGGTTCTTTTGTTTTGTTTTGTTTTTCATTCTAATTAGAGTTGGTCATAGAATGAGTTGGTCATCACCTGTGCCAACGAGGACTTAGGTAGAGCAGTCCCATATGAAGGGCGGAAGCTATGCACATCCAAGTATGAATGCTTTTTTTAGGCAAAGGATTCGCTAGGGCGGCAAAATAGTTGGTGACTTTTAACTTTTAAATGACTAGCATTTTTGTCATTGTCAAGGTGTAAGCATTGCAGTTTGACGCCTAAACTTAAACTAAACTAATTTTAAGTGTGTTACAAAATTTTCAAACTAAATTTGAATCAATAATATTAAGAATTAAACTCCCCAATTTAAGCAGATTAGGGAGAAAACCTAAAGTTCTTACGTAATCAACTTCTATATTTCAGGATAATTTTCTTTAATTTCAACCCTTAATTGTTGAGATAAAAAATAAAAAAATGAAGAAAATACATTATATTCAGAAAAAACTTATCTTAAAAACTTTAATGGCCGTTTTGTTGATAGTAAATTATTCTGTAACTCATAATCATATAATAGGCAGAGGCAGCTTTCTATCCTTTCGAGGACGCTCCGATATAAGAAGCTGGTATCTGTCTATTTTTAGATAAGAAAAATGATATTTATACATATATTTTATTTCATATATTTAACTTTATTTAAGTTTTTTAATGTCAGAGAGAGAGAGAGAAATAAAACAAAATGTGAGACAAAATACATGTGTAAGTTTCATTTTTCTAAATTAGTATGTACCATATAGGTATTAAGATATCTATAGTTGACATAAAAAATTTAAAATTTGTTTAAAAAACTTGATAATTTATGAAAGTAGGAAAAGTATTTTATATAAAAATGTCTTATTGCTTTTTATTTTTTTTGGTTTACATGAAAAAAAATCAAAACAAAAACACCATAGATTTTAATAATTACGTTGTTATTATCATAGCAATGATGATACAAAATATAATTAGTATTCTAATTGCATTTATTTTTATTATAAAGTCTCAGGAATTATAATATTGTCACGTGGCAAACAATGAGGTTTTAATATTTATCTTTGCATGCATACATATAAATAATAATTGTTTTCGCTTCAAGTAGACAGTAAGTTCAATGCATGGTATCTAACAAATTGTCAATTTTCGCCTTCTTTTGCATCAAATAATTCAATCAGTCATGCTTGTTTAAATTAAGAATGTTTGAATAAGGATATTCCTTACAAGGATTTAGGATATGTACAATGCACTTAATGTTTCAATACCAACATTACTTCCTACGTTCACTCTATCCTAACCCCGCTGTAAATTTACCCTCATACGTAAAGTAGTTTTTTATATTAAAAAATAAATAATACCTTTTTATTCAGAATTCGAGGATAAATTAACAGTTTGGGGTAGCTTAGATTTCCTCCCCCTACTCCCTACCATACCTACAGCTAGTCAGCAAAGCCTATCAATTTAATGTTTAGAGAAAGGGCTTTGACCCAAAGGAAATGTTAGAGAAAGGGTCACTTGAGTTTTAAACTTTTTAAGTTTTAACTGCAACATAAGTTCTTTCGCAGATTATACACTTCCTGTAAGTACAAGCGCCACAACCACCATTCTTGTCAATCTAAAGAGGAAGTCTACATTCTAACGATGAAAAGGTCGTCTGAAGCATATCCAGTTCACGTATAACTCAAAGCAGCGTTAACTCCTCAATTATTATGGAAGAAGTAAAAAGATTAATGGTTTCCATTCAGAGACATATGCATAAAATTTGCTACATTATTTCAACAACGAAATGGGGTTGATACAAGGGTAATAAAGGTCGTGAGGAATTCTATTCTACATCAAGGGATACATATGCCTCTTATACAGGAGATACAGCGAAACGAAAACAAATGATGATCAAGGAAGAACAACTTGACTTGCTACCTGCTAATACCGTTCTATTCAGTTCCAGCAATTTTCTTCTTCAGTACCTCAATGTCTGTAGCTAGCTCCTTTCTGCTAGACTGTGTAGAAGCACAATTATATTATTTGTATGAGATATACTGTTTAAGTTACACATGATTAGCCAACAAAAAATTGAAATTCTGATTGCCGAAATATAATAGAATACGTAGATCCAATGGAAAAAAGTTCACGTAGACATTTTGATATGGCCTGACATAGAGCTCATGGATAATTCCATCACTTCTGAATTTCTTCAATTGCTTATTTACCAGAAAACAAGACATAATACATCGATATTGATAATTTTCCAGAAAACAAGACATCAATACATCGATATTGATAATTTTCCAGAAAACAAGACATCAATACATCGATATTGATATCAATGCAATCTCAGGAAGGCTTGTAATACACAACCACCACTTATGTGCACAAAGCAAAACGTGTTAGATTCTAAAGCAGTAAAGTACTCATGGTGTATTTTACCAACCTTAAACAGAAGGTATCGGTAGACAAACCATCCAGTGTACCCAAGCCCTACCAACTCCATAATCTTTGGAAGCTGAAACATAAATAAAATTATTTCACATTGGTTCACCAAGCTTTCTAGAGTATAAAAACTGAAGCATGCATATGCATGCTAGCCAATGGCTCCAACACCAGAAGGGATGACAAAATGCGAATAAGTGAATTGTATTCAACAACAGTGATGGCTTACCAACGGAACTGAGTTGATGGCACCCACAAGAATTGAAGATAGCCAAACAGCAACTATAGCTCCACCACCATAAAGAAGTACTGTGGACTTGTTTTCAACAGAATCCCACTGACAATGATAAATAGAGGATATTATTTCCACTTGGTTAAAAAAAAGGTTGCCAACGAGAAGATTGGAATTGCAAGATTGTGGCTTTGCCAAAAGGAAGTTCAGGGTAAAACAAAATTATTGAAATTATCCAATTAGTAAACTTCTTGCCTTTTCCTTCAAATCCGTGAACAACTCATTAGCATCTACAGAGGTAGATGTTTCCTCTGAAGAAGCTCTGGTCTGTAGCAGAGAAGGTTTTCGGGACTCTGAAAGGGAGGAAATAATTTAGAATTATTAAAAGAAATAGATAAAAAAAATGTGACTAAGCTCAATAACTAGAAGTCTAGAACATTGAAAACAGAACAAACAGTAGAACTGCTATATTAAGGGTAGGGACTCATGCTAAAACTACACACACAGAAGGCTTAATTTAGGCGAAGCATGTTTATTACTTTTACTCATATAATTGTTGCTGGCCAAGTGTATAAAGCTCTTGGACAATTACTAATTTGTGGGCATTAATATTCCCTTGCCCGATTCACATTGCAGACACTAGGTAATATTCCCTTGGCCACCAAGTACATCTACTCCTAATCATGTTTACCACTCTCAATTTCAAAATGCAAAACCTTTCAGTTGCTCTGCATGAAAAAGAGCATCTCCTCGGACATAGCAAAGATGATCAAAACGTGGAGTAAGTTCAAATAAGGTACATGACAATCTGATCTCTCACTTAAACCTCTCATCCGCTTCAAAAGCTAATACTAAGGATTTAGATTGTAACGGAGAAAAATACAATTAAAAGGAGGTGGGGGGTGGAATGAAGATTTTGTCTTATTTCTTATTCCCAGTTTTTTTAGCTCCTTTTCATTTTGTGTGTATCTGTGGGTGTGTGTGGTAGGGGAGAGAGAGAGAGGAGAGACATACATTATTTCATTTTTCTTACTTTGTTCATTAAAATCTGTAGCTGATAACCCAGAGCTACTTTAAAAGTAGAGTAAAACAAGACATCCGACAGCAGCAGATTAGTGCTGACAGATTTCAAGTTAATAATAGAATAATGTAAAAATCAAACCATACTTACTGCGATTTCTAGTTAATATTTCAGTGAAAAAATAATAAAGCATACTAATTGCAATTCAAATCAAAGGTAATTGAAATTTTTATTCCCCATTGTTTTTGAGTCACCAAGTTTGCAACTTTTTGCGTATAAAGTGAAGAATTTATACAGAAAAATAATTAAAAGATGAACACTAGGAGCAAGAAGGAAAATGAAAAATGAAATGAAAGAATGGAAACAAGAGAGAAAGAATACCTGAAAAATGTTTGAGAAAAGGGGTGGTGGTGGAAAGGCGAGGAGGGAGATAAGGCAAAGCAGAACAGCGGGTAACGTTGGTGGTGGTCGGAAGCCGAGCAGGGAGTAGGACAGTGGCTGCTGCCGCTGCTGCTGCCATTGTTATCTGTGAGAACTGGAAGGTGATGATAATATGATTGCCTTTAAGGTATGCAATGTATGACCCTATCTCCAAATGAAAATTTGGCACTTTGGTTGGTCTGACTTTGATGCTGCCCTCTTGAGTCAGTGAGTTGAGGTCTTTGCTCTTTTTTTCTTTCTTGCTTGCTGGATATTTTTTATTGTTATTATTTTTTGAGGGGAAATATAAAATAAAAAATAAAAGAAGAGAAGAAGGGGCTTCTTCGTTGTTTATCGGTTTGTTATCCACTATAATATGATATGATTTGGGGAGGGACGCTGTTTTCAACGGTTTGACACGTGGACAAACATTGGTTTCTGATTGGCTAGTTCCCTATCTTGAAAATCCACATCTCAATTGAGTTCGGGTCTTGTGAGCTCCTCTCCGAAAGACAAGAAAATAGCCCATTTTCACACACGCCTACAATATTGCAAGCCCAATAAAACTTGCTCTTTCTAATGTATGTCTTTTGTTTGTTCTATTTCCAAGGACTATGGGCTGGGCCGTATCCAATCACACACACTCTCTCTCTCTCTATCTCTTGCCCTAAGTTTTGCAGTTGGTGTTGTGACCTCCATCTCCCTCTCTGGAATCACTTACTTGTTCAAGTTCCAACCTTTGAGGGTTCGGATTCGGGTTCGGGTTCGGATTCACCTGAAACATGCTACGCCTCACAAGATTGAAGTCTCTGTTACGCCCTGTCGATTCTTCGAACCACCAACTGATTCAACGATGCTGGGTGAGCGGCACAGCGAAAGGGAAAGGGAAGATCAAAGCGGGTCAGACATTGAAGAGGTCCAAGATCACCGTCAAGAAAGCCGGAGCTGATTCCAAAGACGGAGGACCACCCAGCGGCAGAGGCTCACGCGAGAGACAAGAGCGCGAGTTGCTTTATGAGCAGTGCCTCAAAGCACCTACTCCCGTTCGCTACCTCTCTCCCAAGCAACGAGCGCGCGAGGTCCAACGTGAGAAAATGGGTCTCATCAGCAAGGACCGACAGCGAGAAATCGACATGATGAAGAGGAGCAGCAAGTCGAAACTTAAGGTTTCGGAGACACCCACGATCATTGGGACTCCTGGGTTGGATCTGATAACGTTGGGGTTGGTGGATGCGGAGAAGATACCTAAGTATCAATTGACTGTGGAAGATGGGAGGAGGCTTGCCAAGGAGTATAGCAGGGTGCTCATGAGGAAGCATAGAGCGAGACAAGCTGCGGAATCCACGGTTTTGAGGTTGAAGAAAGAGGCCATTGATGCATTGCCTGATCATTTGAAAGAGGCTGCTTTGGTGCCTGACTTGACCCCATTTCCTGCAAATCGTTTTATGGCCACTCTCACTCCTCCCATTGAGGGATATATTGACAAGGTCAGGGAAGCAGCTAAGAAGATCAGCGGCATGGAAAAGATCAGATGATCAAAGGTACTCTAGTTTTATTTGGTTTGCTGTCTAACCACTCTCTTTACATGGTTTAATTTTAGATTTTGTTTCTAAATTATCTGAATGCAAAAAAGTAGAGTTTTGAAAGTATATTACTTAACCTCATTGTGTGATGTTATACTCGAGTGTGAAATGAAACCGTCTGAAAAAAAATAAATCGATGAATGCTTAGTGGAAATAGGTTTCAGAATTGATGAAAATCATGCAGGATGTATCCTCAAAGAAGTTTCTTATTTGGAGCAAACTGAAGACCAGAATTGCTCTTTGCAGTATGCTTGTTTGGAGTGACCAATATTTAATGACTTGCTGTAACACTGATATTTTTATATTCTAAGACAACAACTTTAAATCTAAATCATTGGAAATAGTAATGTTATTTACACACCTTTTTTCGTTGTGAAAGAAATTCAACAGTATGTCAAATTAATGAATTGCGCAAGTGATCCAATAGTAGTCGGGTGCTAAATTTTGTGATGACAAAAAGATGTATGGGTGGCATTACTCCTCTGGAAAAAAAAAGGGTTGTATTAACATGTTGAGGAGAGGAGTGATGATACATAAACCAACTGAAAGCACCGAATCAAGGCACAAATCCACAAAAGGCTAGGGTGGTTCATTCCTAGAGATGATGGTTCCATAGTCATGTGTACTTGCTGTTCTATCCCTATATCCTAGAGATGCCGTTCCCGCTTCTATGTAAAACATTCTATGCTGCTTTGAAACAATTATGTGATGAGTGTAAAACTAGCCATATGCTATGTACCAATGAATTGGCGTTAGATGCCTTCAATACTATCTCCATTGTGAGTTTTGTAGCTATTGCAAATTTATATTTTAAAAAAATATTAGGCCATAGACAAATTTTTTTGTTAAGTCGGGATTGTATTGTTCTCTTCCCCTTATTTCCTTCGTATTGTGATAGCCTTAATGGTTAGTTATCTCTTTTAAAGAAATGAGGAAAATTTAATCATAGCTGCATCAACAAATTTGTTTGAATAGCAGGTTGACCTTCAAGTGGCCGAAGCATTTTTCTTTTAATGTGGGCAGCAAGCTATGGACCTTGGATTTCATTAGATTATGGCAGAATCTGATAATACGGAGCTTATTGAATAGTAAAAATTTTAATGCAGAATCCTAGTTTAGAGGAATAATTTATGACCGTTAAGTCTTTTTGTATTTTCCTTTGATAGTAATGATGGGAATGACTAAATGATGCTCTTCCTTTTTCTCACATAAACTCGAATGCCGTAATCTTTCATGGTCATTATTTGTGTAATTGTCAAGTGTTTGATCAGTTTTAGTACTTATATCTTAACCCTTGACATTATCTAAATTTGTGTTTGTCCGGGTGGTACTTGCATCATGGCAGCATAAAATACATACTGATTCTTTAACAGGAATTTTTTTTGTTTAATTATATCATTGAGTTGACAATCTTGGGCGTTACTTTTGTAAGTCTTCCGTTGAAAATAATGGCCTCTGGATCTCCAATTTATTTCAATTGAAGTCAGGGGCTAAATATTGTCTTCACTAGGAAATGAACTCCTTTCAAGAGTGCAAGGGTGTTATGCGGAATGTTTTCCCCCTAAATTTGTTTAGAACGAAGCATAATTGTAACATGAGTTGTGGCGAAGGCTAAAAATGAAAGCCTCACGGTTTCTATTTGCCAATAACTAGTCTACGTTAGAAAGCACGCTGTTCAGTGTTGAGGAGAAAACTAGAAAACTGAAGTTGCTAAAATCTTTATTTAGTCATTTATTTACTTAAATAATTTGGTTAAGTAAATTTCAAATCATGCCAATTAACCATACGTTTCATCTCCGTGCAGTAACTAGTAATAAATTATAACAATGTGGTGCATTACTACTTAAAATCCAAGGCTCATATGAATGGTATTACATATAGTTGGTGCAATCTATTCTGCATTAAGCCATGACATACTCTACATTTCTCCACTAACATTTATGATTTATCATATCCCCACATATCCAAAACTGGAAGAAGACGCTTACAGTGAGGAGCAATCCACTAACCTTTGAACAGAACAGTCAAACTAAGATAAGTCGCCCTTCAAATATTACGTACATATGATTCAGCTAAATTTTATCAATATCCTCATCCTCGAATTCGATATAATCATTACCGGTGCCATCCTCCTCCTCATCCAATCCACCACCAATACCCTCGTTGAGCCTCGTGCTATCCGGCAACTAGTCTCCCCATAAGCCTTGAGCAGCCTGGCCTCGTCGGGCATGTACTTGAGGATGACGTCAGCCTTGTCGTCCTGGTAGTCCCGGAGGCCGACGAGGCCAGACCTTCTTGTGCATCTTTCCGCGGATATGGCAGAGTCGCTTGGAGCCGTCGATGCACATGGCCTCGCAGCGCCCGTTCCCCAGCATGCGAAGCACCTGCGCGTATTCTTGCCCGTCCTCCTTGAATTCCAGCTCTCTCTTCTTGTCGTCTGCTTCGTTCTTTCCCCTCTTTCGGTTCTTCCCTCCCTTTCCCTTGTTCTTCGGCATTATTTCCTAAGTTCCACACAAACCCTAGATTTCCACTCTCAAGCTTTTAGAATAAAGAATATCAGTTGGTTCAAAAAGACCACCACGATATTATACAATTCTCGTCATCGCGATGTAGCCAATTAAAATTTCCTTCATTGGTATTCTAGCAAAAAAAAAAAAAACGTAATAATTATGAGACAATCCAAATCCATAATCTTAAACGCATAACAACGAGGGTTACTTTACTACTTATCTTTTTTTTTTTTTTTAGAATATCGACATTTAAGATGAGTTGTCTAGTATTTATTAATTGTTATTTATATTTAATAAATTTTTTAATATTTATTGAAAAAATAACAGTTAATAAATGATTGACAACTTACTTGAGTACCAAACTCATAGGGTACTATAACAACTCCCCCACAACAATACTAATTCAATCCCCAAAAATAGATAAGCTATCAAAGAATAATTACAAGCCATCAGCTAAAAATTCAACACAACTTCAATAAATAGGGCATTAAATTTAACAAATTTGGTGCTATCCACCAAAGACTACTTGGCAATATATTATTATCATAAAAGCAACACAGAAACTATCTAACATGTAACACCAGAAGGTGAAGCATCTGGAACGGCATATTATGATCAAGAGAACGTAGCACCAGAATCCAAACATTCCAGTGGATCCTATCATGCTATCATCCATTATAAATACAAACAAATCATGTAAACTCCAGTAGCTATCATCCATTATAAATACAAACAAATCATGTAAACTCCAGTAGCTATCATCCATTATTTGGAAAATAAATAAATAAAAAAAATAATCCAATCTTTCCATCATAAAATTAAAAGAAAAGTACACTATCCATTAAAAAAAAAGACTAAAATGAAAAGAAAAATCAAATACATGAAACAAAATAAAATGGTAAGTACTAGCACTTTTGAGGGATACTTGATCTCACAATGGTAGTCAACGCACTCGATGAATGCAATAACTTCAAGTTATCATCTTTTTTATCTCAGCCTGTGATCATTGTTCATTGGAAGAGGACATGAGGTGTGAGATTAGGGTTTCGAAAAAGGCTAGGTCAGGGTCCAGAATTGAAGCTAGTTGGGCTTTCTCAAGCTGAGCTGAATCAAGATACATGACGGCTAGAGGTGGGTAACGGATCAACCCAGCTCAACCCGTTGCAGGCTTGTCTTATGCGGGGCTAGACCGAGTTTGCCCATTTTGACAATAGGTTGAGAATATGGCCAATCTGGGCCTGAAGGCCCGATTTGTCTAAGCCCACGGTTGCTAACCTTGCTTTTTTATTTTTTATTTAAATAATTTAGATAATAAAAAATGGGGAATTTCTCTTGGGTTCTTAGTTGTGGGTCTCTAAGGAAGATTCAGGTTGCTAGTGACTGGGTTGTTCAAAGGATTTGTGCGCGAACCTTGTGGTGGAAAAGGCAATTCTATTTTGGGAGGTATAACACGAGACAATGGGTATCTGTTTGGGAATGGTGAGATGACTACATATTAGGTTGGAAATGAGTCGAGGTAGCTTGTGAGCTTACTTGCAGTTCGATTTGTTAACAACTCAATAAGCTAAAAATTTTGGCTCGATTGTTAAATGAGCTGAGTTTGAACTTTCATATGTTCAACTCATTAGTTTGTGAATTGACTCGATATATGTATATAGTCATTTTTTATATATTATAATAATAATAGTTTAGTTTAATATATATTAACATTTGAATTTATTTTTTGTATGACTAAATTATTATTTTAACTAAATCTATGTAAAATAAAAAATATTGAATTACAAATTTAAGTCTAACTCATTTGAGTTTAAAAGGCGTTCAATTAATACAAGGTTTCATATTAACTTATTAAGCTCAAGTAGCTTGTAAGCTAAAAGTGAGTCAAGTTCATTATAAAAAAATGGACTCGATTTTTTATTGAGCCAAGTCTGAATTAGGTCTAACTTGGTTTAGCTCGACTCATTTTCAACATTAACTGAAACGTTTAGATGAGTTGGTTTTGGTCTCTGTTCTTAGGCTTAAGAAGCAAGGATGGTTACATGGATTTCCTGATAGTGATTTGTTTAGCTGTATGGGTTTGGAAGTTGTTCGCAAGGGAAGCCTAAATGGCTTGTTTATGGAACTGTTGGGTTCATGAGTTTTTGTGGTGACGACAAGGAATGTCTTGGCAAGGTTGGTTTTAAAGAAGCTCTGTGGGTGGATGAGTTTCACGGTGCAATTGGAGTCCTATTTTATAAAGGCGCAAACGGGGAATTTGGGTTATGTTGTTATTACAGAGGAAAAGTGGATGGATTTGGTGATGAAGAAGGATATAGGAAAGACTAGTGATTTCATTGGGCATTTGAAGATGGCTGGGTTTAGCAGAAATTATGGATTCTGGGTCTGAATTAAACCCAAATAAAGATAGAGAGAGGAAGATGAATTCTAGGTTCTTGAGTTTTCCATTAATGATTTGGATGGAAGGTTAACCAAAGCCTAAGAATACACTGATTTGTATACTTAGGGAGTCTTCTTGTTAAATTTGTAAACACGTAGGAGTCTTTTAAACTAGAGTCATAATTGAAGGAAATTCCTTGTATTGTAACTTTTTTTTCCCGTTATAAGGGAGATATAAGACCTAGTATGAAGGGAGGAAGGATAAGCTAAGCAAAGCAGTCTGATTGACCGAAATCAAGTAATCCACAAAGAAGCTTTGGGCCATTTGAGCAAGAGCTTTTGAGCGCATGAGCCTTTGTTTTATTCCTAAGGAGAAGATTATAGAGTGACAACTTGAACATTCTAAGTTTATATCGTGATCCACATCCTCCACCGCAAAACTCCATATTTCTATCCCTTTTTCTTTAATAGAGTTAGAATAGGATTCCCTATCCAGCAATGTGGAGGGTACTGCATCATAAACTGCTTAGTTATTTCTTCCACATCCTTCACCGCATGCTCGGTTTATATATGCACTGTAAGCAAAGGCAGGGGCAGTGCCAATATGGAAGAATGACACGTGCTATGTGTGCATGAAATCCAATCCAACACTTCGAAACTCAGATTTTGAGCGAATCACAGAAATGGAAGGGAGGATCATTGGAGAACCTAGATAACACTTACATATCTAGATAATAAATCATGACGTCCTAATTATCCTTTTGATCTCCATGTAGCACTAGCCATCTAGTGCACATTGCCTAGATATTAAACTTTTAAAAAGATTACAGCAGGTTAAAAGAAAATGAGAAATAGACAGCTAAAAAAATGTCAGAGCTACAGACTAGAATAAAAAGTTCACAGATATAAATTATCAATGTCTGATGGTGAGCTCAGCTCTAAGGTGGAGGACACCATTAATGAAGTAAAGACTATCCTCAGCCATGAACGAAGTCCATGGAATCGCAAACAAGTTTCTATAGCCAACAGCCTTTCCCCCAGTGAATGTGTAATTGCCTTTGTACTTGCTAACAAATTCCTCTGTTGGCCTAGACCTAGCAGCAAATTCATAGTCAACGGCAAAGCTAACTGAACCCTTTTCCTGCATTCCCAAAAATAGCCCGAAGCAATGGAATGAGCTCTGTTGGTCCATGTTGCAATGTGCTGATAGAAAAAACCCTTGTCCACCCAAATGGAATGCCTGAGAATAAACCCGGCCAGATGGGAACAAATTGGTACACTCCTCCCGCTTCAGATCCAAGTACACCACGCACTGCTGACGTGGAAGTTCAAATTCTACCACCTTAACGGGGCGATATTTGTATGCCCGCTCCACAAATCGACGGTTCAAGGAAGCAGACTCCTCTGCCGCCAGTGTCCTTTGGCGGTGTGGAGCCTCAGCCTTGAAAAAGAGAGCCTCAAGTACAAGCTTGGATGCAACATCATGGTCAAAATCGTTACAGGTTAAGACCTTCTTAAGCTTACGGCAGGTCATGTAAGGGAAGCGAATTAAACGTGCAAGTCGTGCACCCAGGACTTCTCGCCGTTCTTCCACTTTGGGGCACTGGGTTCTAGCCCACTTCAACACAAAGTCATATACAGCATCCTCTGATGCAACCTGGAGATCATCACTAGACAATATTGCCTCTACTCCAGCTAGGGGTAAGCCCATAACCTCTTCCTGGAACCTGGTCATATAAAAAACTTATTAGCATTCAAAAGGTAAAACCACATTGAGATGAAAAAAATGAAGAATGCCAAGAAGAGAAACAGGTGTTTTCCAAAAGAATAGACAATTAGAAGTAGAACCAATAACTCATTGATCAAAGATTCCTATTTAGCAAGGATGCAGCTGACATTTTTATAATGCATCAACCCCTTTCAACATTACACCATTTGAATGCCCTATTCTTCAATGCTGAATACAATCTGAATATAAAATTATTTTGAGTGATGCTATTTCAAACGAATTGTTTTGTATGAAAACAATTACAAAGCTTGATGGACCAATCATGTGAAATAGGGATACAGGCATGGAAAGAGAGAAAAATAGTTTTGAAGGTAGCACACAGATAATATGCCACCTTGGATTTGTATGGCATTTTGTATAAAATTTTCATGAAGTTTAGCACTTTCCAATTATTTATACTGACCCTGCTTTTACCAGATACAAGGTCATGCAAGAATGTTGTATTCAAGAGATTTTGAAAATATTTCCAGCCAGAAAATAACAAAGAACTTTTCTCATGGGATGCCATAATATAAAATCCTGTTTAAGAAGTTTATAACATACAAACTTGATTAACCAAAGGTAGCCAACATCCACAAAAAATGTTACCTATATTGGTTCCAACCATTAGATGTAACCAAATATACTCCCAATGAAGGAGGAAGAGGAAGTATTAAGTCCCACTTAATAAAAGAGAAAAATCAGACAAGAGTTTACAACGCTTGAAACTAAGATAATGTAACTGAAATTAAATAAAAAGCAAAAGCTTACTTAGTTATATCCTTGTATCGACCAGCAAGAAATTGCTTTGCTGCATCAGTCAATGGTTGGACTGCATCAGCCATTAAGACACTAGAAGGAAGCTCCAGGTAGAGCAATGCAGAATCAGGTGTCATGGGCATATTCCGCAATAACCTGCTACAGTGTCTCATGCATGAAGCAACTTCAAATTTATCAGCAGCCATCAACACATCCAGCAAAGCAGGTGCAGTAGTAGTGCTCAAGGTACTACTGTACATAAAATTCAGAAGCTCCATGAGAGCAGCTTCCTCTGTAACATGCAAAAGAAGTATGGCATTTGTAAGGCAACTATTTGAGGAAAAACTAAAATGATTACATATCAGATTAACCAAAGAATCTTAAAAGTTTTTACATATGTATATACCAGAGGCATTAATTCTCAAGCTGACATGCCTCTGCTCCGACTCCCTCATCCCATTTGAGAAAAGCTGCAAAAAGTATATAAGCACTACTAAGCAAACATATTTTTAGCAGAATTATTCAAATCTACCCTATAAAGAAGGGACATCTACCTTATAGAAGAAAGGACTTTTAGCAGCCAAGATAGGAGAACTGATATGTAGTGTTTTAACTCTCACAACCGCAGAGCAATCCATGCTCCAGCTTGAATCATTGCTATTTGCAGCTTCATCCCCTATATTAATCATAACGAAACTCAAAAGTATAAATCATAGAGCCGAACTGACAACTTCAGACTTAGGGAAAATATATCTATTTTCTTGTCACAAGCAAAAGGAGAATGCTATAGTTTCTGTTAAACACTAATTTCTCTTTTCAATTTTACTCTTGTTTAAATCATATTATAGATTATAGTGATTGATCTTCTAGATTCAAGCATTTCATTGAGAAAATAGAAAGACAATTCTCAAGCCCTCGGGAAAACAGGGGCTTGCTAAACAGCAACAAAAGAAACAAAAGAGGAAAGAGGGGGGGGGGGATGAAATGCTCTATAATTGAGAACCTAAGTTTAAGATTTTCCAAGTTATTCAAATACCTGAAGGGGATTCTTCAACCATTGCATCCGCCTCTTCATCTTGATTTTCACAGGCAATATAATCATCCACATCAGGTTGATTCCCGTTCAAAATTTGCTCATCTGGCAATAAAGTAAGATCCATAACTGCAGGCAAGAGATTATATATTAGGTATGGCATGAGAGAATAGATGCGCCTAAGCAAATATTATCCAACATGCACAAAGCATCACTTTTAAGTCAAACATTCAGCATAAAATCAAGCTTTGTTGTACCTTTGAGTCCTATCTTAACAAATTAACAACGTAAAATCAATAATATTTAACTGGAATCACGTGGCTTAGCATCACCAATCCTTCTATATTTATGTCTATTAGCTCTGTCAGAATCAACAACAAAAACACCAAATAAGTCTCTCCTATCACTTTCTACTTATGTGATGATATATTTCTCAAAACACCTGAGTAGATACACAAAAGAAAAAGAAGCAACTAACTAATTGAATATCAGATTCAAGCAAAAGGTTCCTTAGTACCCAAACAAAGTAAAGAAACGTTAAACAAAAATTACAGCATCTCATAATTGGTAGCATTCCATTCTGGGAAAACTGATATGGGAACACGATTTGAGTTTTCCATTTCAACACACTTTATTTTCCTTAAATTTTTGTAAAATAGGTTGTAGCTGTTGAACCGGAACCATTTTTGCTTTTACCAGTAAAGAAGCTGTAAACCTAGAAGATGGAATAAGCCAAACAAGGAAAAGAAAAGAAAAAACAACAACAACAACAAAAACACAAAAAGCCAGTTCATTTTCATCATCGAGAATTTCCCAGAGAATCACAGGAAGAGAGAGATACCGTTTTCCTTCTTGATATCCTCGCGCCTCCTCTTCCGATGGCGAGCCCAGTCGGCGATGGTGGTGCAACCTTCGGAATCGGGTCGAGCCTCAACAGGGTCACCCATGATCTCGATCCGGAGAATTCTATCGGAGAAATTACTGTCATTGAAAGCGAACCCAAAATCGGCATCGGAAGAGGAACCACCGCGAGAGATATCGGAGTCCATCACCGTTACCGGGTCAAACAGATCCGAATTGAAATCCCTCATCTCTCCAAACAGAAAATCTCTGCAACCTTCACCCTTCAACCCTAAACCAAAACCACCAGAGAAAGGAACAACAACAACAACAACAAGAAGGAAACCCTAGATGAGGCTCTGAAAGAGGGGAAAATTTGGAAGAAGAAGGATATTGTTTTTTTTTTCCCCTTTTTCTTTTTCGGATTAGAAAAGTAAGGTGAGAGAGGGTGTGACAAACCAGTAATAAATATGAAAATAGGAGAGGATGGAAGCCATAACTCCAATATATAAATATTCATCTAGTTCGTGTTCATCACCATAACAAATTGCAATTTTATTTTTTTTACTTTCTAATTATTTATTTATTTTATAATCTTCACATTTTTTTATTAATCAATTGATTATGAATTATGATTTCTGTGAGAGAAGAATGGGTCCAATTGAAAATTATTGGGAAAGGTCAACTGTGGAGGCCATGTATGCATCTTTAGACTAGAAAAAAAAAAAATGGAAATTCGACTACCATCATTCATTTTTATTTTGTGGTTGGTAATTTTACCTTATTTGTGTGTGTGTGTTTAAAATTTAATTGTATTATTGAGATTTTAACTGTATGAAAGAGAAAATGATAAGATAGTTTTCTTTTTTTAGTGCAACAAGAATCGCTGCACCAGTTTATGCTTATGATTTTTTTTCTAGTATATCTCTCTATCGGAAAAGCCTAATCATGTAATCAAAATCTAGCTGAATTTCTGTTATTTCTTTGCCAACGAAAATCTGAAAACAAGGTTGTTTTTTTTAATGTGATAGTTATGAGGGTGTTTGAGAACTGAATTTTTTTTTATGGAGTAGTTTTTTGTATAATAAATTAATTTAGTTGGGGATACACGAGTGTTGGTTACTATTTTCTAAGATTGTTTTGGAGAAATGGGGAGCAAAAAAAAAAGATCTTCTGATATCCAGTTTTTTCTATTTTTCTTTAAATTTGTGTAATTTTTCCAAAATTATTATTGAGTTTTTGGTACATTAAAGTTTATTATTTAAATTATTATTGAGTTGCAAGTGAAAGAAATTGAGAAATGATTTTATTATTTGAAGAGCTAAACTTTGAACAAATATTAAATTGTTTTATTCACAGAAAGAAAACGTATTGAACTTTTTTTTTTCAATTGCTCATTATGTGCAAGGAGAGGGACAAATAAATATAATAGTAAAAAAGTGATGGTGGTTTGCTCCTCAAGTTTCTATTTTTCCTTAATAATCAACGTTAAGAAGAATTTGGAACTTTAAGGCAATTTTTTTAAATAGAAGTTCTGGAGGAAAAAATGAGATATAACTATTTTTAAGTAGACAACAGGGCACAATTTTTTGCTGTTGACACACATTCCTTAACAAAATTAATAAAAATATATTTGTGTTAACTTTTGTATAATTACATATAACCTTTTATAAACAACCTAAATCTCTGTTATAAAAAATGATATATAAGTCATTCACAAAAACATTTTAAAAAATGATAAGTCATTCACAAAAAAAGATTATAAAAAAAATGACAAGACATTGATTTGATACTTGTTAAATAATATAAAATGGGATAAAAATCTATTACATTAGGAAACAGCGGACCGGATCAGTCGGACTGTGAATCGGGTCCTCATTCGATTTTGGTTTAATGTCAGACTCAGATTCATGATTGAACCAGTCAAAACCGATCAAAACCGGACAAAACTGGATAAAATCGGGTTGAACCGATCATCTCTCTTTTTTCTTTTTTTTTTAAATTTTTTTTAATTTCTCAATCACTTAACTATTCAACTGAGAGTGATATAAGGCTTAATAATTGAAACCTCAAAATCTTATTATGTATTTTATTATTGATAATGTGTGTTATGAGTCATACATATGTATATTTTTTATTTATTTATTTAATATGTAATTATGACATCATCCGGTTCAACCAAACGGTTAAACTGATTGAACCGGTTGAACCTAAATCGAAAACTTTTTTGGCTCACTGTCCGATTCGACTTTAACAACATTGTTAGGAAACAAGATATGAATTAGATTGTCATGATTTGATGATACAAGGAAGATCCATAAATGCAAATTTGGATATTTAGATATGGGTGGTATTTATTTTTAAAAAAGAAAATTTTTGATTTTTTCTTTTTTTATTTGTCTCCTAATGTATTATTTTATTAGGAAGGTGATAGACTAATTTCTTAAGATACTATCAGATGTTAAAAGTGGGGACCACTCTTAATAACATTTTTTCCATACACACCATTACAGGAATTGAATTCAAAACAAAATGCTTAAGAAATTCAAACTTTTTTTATTCGGATCAATGCTAGTTGATAATTTTGATTCTCTCTAACTACAAAACATCTAATAATAACTTTACACTATTTTGGAGATCAACTCAAATTATAGTTTTATTAATTTCTTTAATCATGGGGTAACTTTAATGAATTATAAAAATACTCGTGTGATTTACGAATTTTTTAGTGAACAAATTTGTTGAAGATAACATAACAACTTAATTCATCAATTATAACAATTTTTAAAATAAAAAACGTAATAATGAGCTTGCTTTGGTAATAAATATAATAATTAGTATTATGTACTGTTAGATTTTTAGGTTAGATAAAGATTTTGTATTAAAAAAAAAATTTAGGTCAGAATTATCTAAATAGATAACGGTTGTCTTTTTTTTTTTTTTGACAAAAGAAAAAACAAGAAAACTAAAGACTAAGGCAGGGCATACACGTTAGCTATTAGAGTGCCACACGAGACCCTTTCTTTTCAAGTATTTCTTTAATAGACTTTCTCCTTTTGTTTTTGTTTGTTTGTTTTTGAAAAAATAGACCCTCTCTTTAATTTTGGATCTTTCCCCCATATGCATATTTAATGTATTGTATTTATCTATTTTTCATATTAAGAATATTAATTTCCAAAGATTATGTCTATTTTCTCATTTAGATCATATCTCTCATATTTAGTGTATATTAATTACATTTTTTTTGTATTAAGAATCTTACTTATATCAAGGGACATGATCTTTGTCTTTAATTTTTTTTCTTAATGAAATCTATTTATGTATTATCTAGATATAGATTAATGCATATTAATTCCATTCATATTTTTACATATTAAGAATATTAATTTCTAAAGATTTAGCCTATTTTCAATTTAGTTTGAAGTCTTTTACTCCACATTTAATACATATTGATTGCACTTAATTTTTTTTCATATTAAGAATCTTAATTTTTCCCCTTTTATATTCTATTCTATTTCAGGAGAAATGGTCAAGAATATTTTTTTTATATATATAATTAAAATTACTTTGAGAAACAATTAATAATATCATCAAATATAATAATATCATTATATGGGGATTCTTTCAGTATCATTTGTTTTTATAAGGGTACCAGTACCCATGATAATTAGTGGCTAATATTTAGTCACATGTCTTAATTAGTTAAAATATAAATATAATATTTATTTTAAATATAGTGGGACACATGGTCAAATAGTGACTATTACTTATGAAAGGGTACCGGTACCTTCACAAAAAGAGAGGATACTGGAGAAACCTCCTCATTAAATACATGTTAACTTTAAAAAAAAATAAAAAAAAGAGAGTAATATTAAAGGCTAAGTGTTCTCAAAACATATAATTAAAATTTAAATAATTGAATAATAAAATTAAAAAAATAATCTCTCCAATATAAAAAATTAATTTACAACATTTTATTCATTTATTTTTAATTTTTTAAATTAAGACAATGCTTCGTAAATTTAACATCATTGAAATAATAATTATAAATAAAAATATTATTTTGAATAAAAACTAATAAATATTAAATATAAATAATTTGTACAAACTACAAGTAAAATATAGAATATAAAATAACTTGTGTAAAGCACATATTACATAACTAGTATATAAGTTATTTTCTTTTTCGTGTAAATTAGGGTATTTATTTGCTTGAAAGACGATCACGGGGCAAGGTCAAGCACGTAAAGTGATAACCTTTCCTAACTGTGTTTTCTCTGTGCATACCACCTTAAGAATCGAACTTGAAACAAAATACTTAAAATAACTAAGCCCCTTTTATTTAGACCAACGCATTGAGTCAATCATATTAATGATAATATTGTCGTTTTCTCTTTCCCTGCAAAGTTTTTATCATAAATATACTTAGGAAAAACAATAACAATATCCTATTATAAGCAAAACGATAACCATTTTTGTAGATGATGAATTTACAACCCCAACCAATCCCATGAATGCCCCATTGCTAATGTAAGCCAGTCATAAAAAACGATGCCTATTGGATTTCATAGTTTCATTTACTAAAATGGTGTTATGTTACAATGATTTTTATTTTATCACTTAGCATGATTTGAACGGGTACACAACAATTTCACATATAGGCAAGGGTTGAGACTTTGAGAGAGCCCTCTACTACAAAGCACAATAACAGGTCCAGGTCTGTTTGTAATCAAATCTTGGAGGCTTAATTGGTCCAGCCAAGGAAAGATAGAAGTTACACTTTTAGCAATGGGAAGCCAAAGTCCTAAAACAAAAACAAAGAACGAAGCCTAGGTTATGGATCTTTGGCTTAATAGCCCTTGTGCTTCTTACCCATTCAAATTCATATTTTATTTTACACAAAAATCAGATTCAAAATTTTGAATTTGAGTATTGTCTTGATTAATTGAATTTGGTTTTAAAAACTTCACCATCCTTGTGGCCTCCCTGTTCATTATGCCCGGTTAATTTCTTAACAATTACTATGTTACTTTTCATGCACAGTCAAGAATTTGAATTTAATTGGGAAAGGAAACTTATTTTCTTTTGGACCAAATCAAAATAGAATCAAATGTCAAAGTTGAACCAACCATCCATTCGGTTCATTCTACTAATTTGTGAAACGTTTTATGTTATGTTTGATATAGCCGTGAGAATTGGTCAATGTCAAACACGGTTGCAACCGCGCGCATACCATGGCTGTTTTACAAAAGAAGTGTCTGATTTTAAAGCACCAAAAATATGGACGACAAAAAAAAAACAACAAAGAAAGAAATATACGAATTCAACCAGAATCATCAAGGTTTTTCTATTGTTTTCTTGTCAAGCGCTAGATGACTATTCTTTTATATAAACACGAGCAACACTGCAGCAGATCGAGTTAGAGTTGGATTTTTGCATATCTAACAAGTAGAAATACACACACACACACATATATATATATATATATATGAGGTTTCTCACGTATTCTCTCTTTTTGTGAGGGTACCTATATCCCTTCACAAGTAATAGTTAATATTTGATTATGTGTCTTATTATATTTAAAATAAATATTATATTATTATTTTAATATTTATATTTTAACTAAATAAGATATATAATTAAATATTAGTCATTAATTATCATAAGTACTGGTACCCTTATAAAAATAAAAGGTGCCGAACAAATTCATATATATATATAAATCTTTAGAACGTGGTAATCAAAGTTATATTAGGCTTCATTAAATTTTAATTAAACATTTTTTTTATCTTAAATTTCTGTAAAAAGCATTTCTCACATGTCATTCACGCAACAAATATGTCACTAATTGTTTAATGAGAACATAATGAGGTGGAGACGAATGGGTCAATGAATAAGAAAGCGACCTGAATATGGGCACTGCTATTGGAAAGGAGTTGATGCATTAGCATGGAACTGAGTTCATAAGTACACAAACTCATTGCGTATTTATACAAATTTATTTATATAAATTTAAAATAATTTATTTATACAAATTATTATATTTTGTCATGTAAACAATAAAACTAAATAACAATTATACCATTTTTGTTTATTTATGATTTTCAATATTTATACATATTTATCTTAATATTTTATACATATTTATACATTCTATATCAACTAATTTATTAATAAAGACTATTAGCATCATGAAGAAAATAAAAACCAAGTTACATCAATATTTTTGGGGAGAAATTACCACATTTCAAGGCCCTTTTTTATTATTATTTGCATTGTATCAATGATTATTATATTACTTTATAAATTTGGGTGGCATTTTTTTTTCCTAAAAGGAGGAGGGGAAAGGGAGGAGAAAGGCGTTAATTTTATCCCCAATCAGTAAGGATTCAGTTAAATTGCAGTGTGTGTCTCTTTGGCTCATGGTCTGAATCTGAAGCTGAAATGATAAGAATCATTTGTGATTTCATGTAATATCATGAGCCCTAGAAAATTAATTTAGGAAGTTTCAGAATTAATAATGGTGAAGCATTCGCATGCGGGGATGGAAATGCCAAAGAAGAGGTGGCCCCTAATGTTACTCGCACTCTTCTTTCTCCCTTTCAACGGCCAAGGTGCTCTTCATCAGGGCCACGCTCGATTCCTGCAATACTCAGCATTTTGGAGCATAAGATAGTGCGAGAGAGCCTCAAATTCGCTCATCCACGTGAAGGGGTAGAGTGGTAAAGAAATGGTCATTCCTTAATATTTACTACGGAATGGAATTCCTACAAGGAATGAGGATTTCTCAAGAAATGAGTATTCTCAGTCTTATTTTTCAACTAAACATAAAAGTGGAAATATTTCATTCCCATTCTTGATCCATTCCATTTCTTTCCTTTTAATCAAACATGCCCTAATACAACTTTTGATTGGGGTTATGCATGTTCGGTTTAGTAAACCACGGTTAATCAAATTAGATATAGTAAGTCGTTAACTAAATTACTCTTTCATAAAAAAAAAATCACTAAAATATAACTATTTTGAGAATTTCATTTTTTTCTTAGTTTGATTCAAGTTTAATTAGCGATTCGGTTGAAATTTTTATTTTTTTTCCCACCCCTAACTTTTAATCTTGTTGATATAGCCACCCCAAATTATCGATTAATAAAAAAAGGATTATTATTATTTGATGATAAATTTTGTGTGCTATTTTATTTTAGTCAGTGTGTGATTTTGATATCCATTGTTTTTTATAATACCATGAGGTGTTCTTATACCTTTTGAGTGTGATATTAGTCTCCTGTTTTGGTGTTAGCTTTGCCTTAATCACAAAATATTTTTAATGAGTTTTAAATTCCTACACTGTAGGTAAAGTCCACCCACATATAGCTCAGTTTGTTGCCAACTGATACCTCATGATTATTGATCCATTGTTATTGTAAATATTATCATTCAATCATATGTTACCACATCATTTATTGTCAATGTTAATTTTTTTACACAATCATCCAATGATGTGTTGAAGTATCATTAAAAAAAGTTAGACTTTCTATGTAACGGTTATGATAGTTAAACTTTTTTAATAATTTGGTAATGCATGATTGGATGATAGTTTAAAGAAATTTTACACTAATAGTAAATTAAAATTAAATCCCTCTTTTAATAATATGTTATCATATGATTAGATGATAATGTAAAAAAATTTACATTGACAACCAATTAAAATTATATCCTTTTAATTTAGTGTCTAATTTGACTCATTTTTTTCTTTTAAGAAGAAAAATTATCTTTTGAAACTAGGGATTGAATTTGAGATCAGTACTCATTGAATAGGTGCCTGTAGACTAAAAAAACATATATGTGAATGTGAAGAGTGGTTATTGTGTTAATACTTTTAATACCCCGATTTTTCTAATGAAAATAACCATGTTCTATGATAAATTAATTAGTTTATTATTTTGTTGAAAAAAATAAAATACAAACTAAATTGAAATATAATACATCAAATAACATTAGAACAAAAATTCCGATAAAATTGGCTGTGAACTTTATTCTAATATTCTTTTGTCTTACAAGCATAACCAAAAGGGCCAATGGGCATGAGAGCACAACGAAGCCATCAAGGACCAAATAGAACATTGAGTAGCATATTCTCAAAGAGCATACTTAGAGACTAAAGACAACTCAAGATGGGGTGAAACGAAAGTAAGCCTGGTTTTGTAGCAATTTCCAGATAAAGGGATACCCAATTGTTGTATGTACGCAGGTCACTTGATTGAGAGAAACAAAAACATGGGTCTTCTGCAAAATGTCATGGATTATCGATCCATCGCCTCTATGCGCTCTACACAACTCCCTTGGTCGCTATTGCAAACCTAAACGAGCTCCAAGTAGTCAGATTCCCTGTGTGTGAACATTCTGTAATCCAGCATAGCCACGCAAAACAAGCAACAATTGAAAAGTACAACAAAACTAATCTAGCATACATGGTAAACCATAAATCCAAATGTGTAAACCAACTAAAGTGCTATATATAGTTTGCAAATTAAAATGAATGAAAAGTGAATTTTTTTTGAAGTAATACACAGATACAAATATTACATATAGACCACAATGGTGTCAAGTTTGGTGTGAGCTCTCTTCACCACAAAATAGAAAAGATCAAAATAGCCACGTCTCAGAGCTCATGCACACCCTAGAGAGTGCATATTGATGACTTTTGATCTCACTCCCATGGGGTATATATGAGCTCTCAGTCGTGGTCTACCATCACCTCCTTTCAATTTTCGCAGTGAAGAGAGCTCCATATTGACCGGTTGAAGACCTAAGGCATCTCCAATACGAGTTTAAGATGGTTGTGAGTGTGTGACTTGTGAGACTATCAATTTGAACGAGAGCGCTCCTTAAATTGGCCGCATAGCGATCTCAACATATTATTAAAATGCATCTTGGTATTAAATGTCAAAGATGTATCATTTAAACCAAATCTGAGTATGGGATTCTCCAACCCAGATTTTTCAAATAAAACATTTAATGGTTAAGTTATTTTCCTTTTGAGATAGGTTAAATCATTTTTTTTTTATGAGTGTTGACTCAACTGGTAGGGTCGAGCTTGGACTAAAGTCTTGAGTTCGTTTTTTACTGGTAATCTTTTATTAATAACTAATTTGTAAGTATTATAGTGAGCTCTTGTTGAGACTTGTAACATGCTTTCACTTTAGAATGAGACAATCTCGATTTTATCTCTGTAAACTTTTATGGGCACTACTAAAAAAAGCTTGACCGCTTGTCAAGTATGCACCCAACTTTTTTTATCTATAAGATGTTAAATCCTCTTAAACTAACAGCATCTTATTTATTTAAAGAGAACAAAATATATATAAAAAAATGTGTATTTAACATTTTGAAAGTTTCAATTTTTTTTAATGGTTTTTATGCTCCAAGATATGCAATCAATGTTTCATCTTTAAAACATCTAATACTAATTAAAAAGTGTTTAATTTTGATTCACTGTTAGTGTAAAATTTCTTTACACTGTCATCTAATTATGTATTGTCAAGTTAGTAAAATAGTTTGACTATCACAACAACTATTTAGAAAGTTTAACTTTTTTAACGATATATTAACATATTATTGAATGACAATATAAAATTTTTTACACTTACAATGAATTAAAATTAGATCCAATTAAAATACGGTAACGTATTAAAGAAAAAGTTGAAACTTTTTATTTACAAACCAATTTAGCTTTAGCTAATTTGTGCAACGTTTCAATAACCCCCTTTAATGACGAAATCCAATTTAAAGATTAGCTTTAAATGCGACGGGCCGACGGCTTTAAATCAATGGCCCCGTTTGAATTTCAGGTCAATTTAACTACCCCTTAGTTATCCTAGTGCACAATTAATCATTCTTCTGATAAAAACAAAATTATTACCGAGTTTAAAGTTCTGAGTAGGTTATAGATTTGGATTTAAATGTTATGTACCTTTTTTCTGTTTCTCAATTAAGTATTAAAAATTTATTAAAAAAATCTTTTAATTGGTGATAATTTTTCTTTTAATGATTAATTTTTTAAATTTATAAACATTTAAAAAATAATAATAATAAAAGACAAAAGATTTAATTCTTATAAATTTCTTCAAGTCAAACACAGAAAAGATATAATCAGGTTGCACATACCAATTAAATTTTAAATCATTTGCAAATAATCATTATAAATTATAAAACTTTTCAATTTATCTTCTAAATTAAGTCAATTACCGCAATAAATTATTCCATTTACTATCTGTAAGTCACTAATGAAAATGTAACACACAATTCAAATCGTTCAATTGTCTCTAATCTTAACTTTGATTTAATTATAATTTTCTTATATATATGTTTGTGTAATTATTTATTTAATTTAAAGAACGGAAAAATTATATTAATATTAAAAACAAAAAAAGGAGCCACGTGCTAAGCACATGCGCTCTCCTTCATCTCCACCTTCCACGTCGAGTTCCATTCCAGCTGACAGACACAGCCAGAGAAACCCACAGAGAAGAAAGAAGCTACTACACTTGACATCCATTTTTATTAAAATTAATATATTTTTGTGTGTAGAAGAAGAAGAGAAGGTGATGTTGCTGTGCTGTGGATGTGGTGCCTTCCATTCTCTCTTTCTCTCTCTCTCTCCCTCCACCCATTCCCCCCTCTCTTCCTCTATCACCATCTTGTATTTCTTCTTCTGTGTCCTCATTGTGGAAGACCCATCTATTTGTTTCCTTTTTACCCCATGTATAGCACAATCCGAAATGTCTCTCTAAGGCTTTTTAGATGACTTATTTGTGAAGAACCCACAGGACCAAGTTTGCACCTTGTTCTTGGGGGTCATGAGGAGGGACAGAGGAGCCGCTGCTCTAAAATCAACGGCAGTTGCGGCGGTGGTCGAGCTCAATGGATCCGCGTAGCCGGACACCTTTCCTTTGGCAACAAGCTCCTTCTCCAGGGTCTCGAAGATGTCCGTGTAGCTGGAACTCGACGTGGAGATGGAGAGTGTACGTGCTTGGCACGTGGTTCATTTTTTTGTCTTTAATATTAATATAATTTTTCATTTCTTAGAATTAAATAAATAATTACATAAATAGATAAGAAAATAATAATTAAATCAATGGTTAAAATCTAATGGTCTAGATCATGCCACGTCACATTTTCGTTAGTGACTTAACGAAAAATGGATGAAAGTCTATTATGATAATT
Source organism: Styphnolobium japonicum (assembly GCA_023212625.1). Classification (NCBI taxonomy): domain Eukaryota; kingdom Viridiplantae; phylum Streptophyta; class Magnoliopsida; order Fabales; family Fabaceae; genus Styphnolobium; species Styphnolobium japonicum. Next base: position 685,661 of record JALBWW010000007.1, on the reverse strand, counting down.
GGCTTAGTTTAGAGATTAAATCAAAATGTATTATAATTTAGGGTGGTTTCATAAGTTTAGAAGGTTACTTTTTTCCCTTTATTTTATTTAATATACATTGTTGTACTCATATTTTAATTTTTTTAAAATTATGATATTTATGTATCATATTAGATACTTATACTGGTATACGCAGCATAGCCAGGATTTCAATATTCTTCCTAAATTTAATCACGTAATTTTGAGTGTTTATGATGATTGGGTAAGGGGATCTTATGGAGATTGCTTCAAGTCAAATCCGAGATTATTGCCACATCTGCTAATTCATGGATACCCTTGGGTGTGCAAGATAATATTCGGGTTGCACAGGCTATAGGTTTTCATGAGTTCGGAGATGAGACATTATTAGTCTATTTAATTTGGCTTTAAGAGATCTCCTTGTTCTCCGAGATCCCAAAACATTATTATTTAAATTACATAATTCTGAGTGTCGTCTAATGTCTTGAGTGGGGGATCCTATGGAGATTATTTAAAGTCAGACACTGAAATGATGGGATTTTTGCCCCCTTGGTTGTGCAAGAATATGATCGGGTTGCGCATGCTATGGGTTTTCATGAGTTGGGAGATGAGACAATCTTCGTATTTTTTGTTTTGGCATGGTACACCAAGAACTTAAAACATTCTTCTTAAAATCACATAATTCTAACTTCCAAGTGTTGTTCATGTGGATATATATGTCTTCAAGTCAAATATTGAAAGGATGAGACTATTGCCACATATGCTAATTCATGAATACCCTTAGGTGTGCAAGATAATAATTGGGTTGCACGGGCTATGGGTTCTCATGAGTTGGGAGATGAGACATATTCTTGATCTTTTTGGTTTTGGCTTCAAGAGATCAACTTCGGTTCATCAAGATCTCAAGGTACCACTCTTCTTGTTTGTCCATGCTTACTAACTAGGACAAATGAAGAAGAAAGAGAAATAGGTGTAACAAAAAGGTACCACTATTGTTTCAGGATTGTAGTATATAAAAGTAAACTAAGCGTGCAGAACTGAAGATCAAGTCTATCAAAACTAGAGGAATAAAATTCAAATAAGATGGTTTAATTTTTTTGAAACTCCAACTTCGGCAGAAGCTTCAGTAATCACCGGAATAGCGAAGCTCCTCCATGCTTCTGGGATAGGCAAAGCAGCTGAGTATATTTTTCTCGTTAAGAGACAGTAAGCAGCACCAAACTTGAGACCTGTTGGAGAATGAAGGTTTAGAATAATCTAGTTATAATAAATAACAAAAGTTATATAAGTACCATTTTGCTTCAAGATTATTATTGATAAATATTTATACGATATAATTGACAAGTACTGTCGGAGCAAAATCTGAAAATGGCCAAAAGAGGGACTCCTACCACCACCTTTAAATCTTTAATGAATATATAGTTATATATCCCTATTCAGGGGAATTAATTTTTAATAAATAGGTTAAATAAAAGTGCCCAGAACCAGATATATACACTCCCTCAATGAAAATAAGAAGAAAAGGAAAGAGGTATATTATGGGTTATATAAGGATTAGCATCAATAGGGGATGGGTTCCTTTGGATTTCCAATTGACCAGAAGAAAAATCAACAGGGACTTTTCTGCTACCAATGGGTGAATAGATTGGTTATACGATATATATAAATAAATCTACAAACGCGGTCATAAAAAACGTATATAAACTGAGAGAGAGAGAGAGCATGGTACAAAAGCTTCATATTAGGGCTTGAGAAGGCCCAATCTGGAGCTCCCTTCACTCCAATACCAAAAAGATCAAGGTAACCCCATCTCCCAATTCATGCAAACCCTTGACCTTCGAACACATGTTGTTGCGAAGCCAGAGGTATCCATGAACTAGCAGCAGAGGTTTACCATCATCTCCTTTCAGACTTGGAGTGCAGAGAACTCCAACTTGGGTTTGATACCCTATTCCCTAACTGAAATTAACTATGCTGTTATGTCTAAGGAAGAGAGAAAGGTTGCATGCAATCCATGGCGTGAGAAACCCCAATTTATATAGACCAGGAAATAGGGCTTCGATGTAATCTGGGTCATTAAATTTGAGAAGAGCCGCATATATGTTAGAAATAGAAAATCTCAAAATAGGATCTTGATGCCCAAGGATTGGTGAAACATATATTGTATTAATTGCAAAATTATTGCTGATTAAGAATCTTTTAATATTCAATTAACTTTACAATTATGCGTTAACATTGGGTATTATCAATCATGTATAGCTTGGTGGATTCCACATTATTCAAGGATCCCTCTTTGATCATGACCACGATTGCGTGGCCCTTCACCGTTTGATTGGTCGATCTCTATATTATTCAAAGTTTATATCATTTTATAGATTTATTAGTAAAATGATTTGCCCGTAAATATTTAGTGGAATTATCGTCACCTAATTGAAGTTAACTGGTGTGTGCTCTCTGCCTAGCTTACCCAATTTCAAATTTTGGGCTAACAGAGCTGATTAATCCGGGTGCAACTAAAAAACACTTTTATTATAAGATATATAGGAAACAAAAGTTAATTCAACGATTGGGTCACATATATACCATTATCTCTTTCTTTTTTAAAAAAAATTTGTAAATGTTGTGACTTTGAAAACTGATTTATTGAAAATATTACTTGAGTGAATTGATGATTTTTTATTATTATTATAAGTGTAGAGATTTGATATTAAATTTTACATTTACAAGAGATCGAAGAGGATTTTAAGGATGAAAAGAGAAAATTTTCTCCTGTTGTATAACACACGATCATAAAAAAAATTGTTCTTTCATAAATATCACAAAATAAAGAACATTTAAAATAATTTTATAGTAATTTTTTGTAAAATAAACATGTACCGAAAATAGTTATAGGTATTTTTTAAGGAAAAATTTGTTGGGTGTAATTGAATCAAATTGTTGCTTTTATCTAAGAGTAAGGTTATCTACCGGCACAATTATTGGGCATGATGATAATATTATTCGTATTTCCATTTTCTAAAAGTAGTAATTATTTATTTTTATACGAAAAACGCGTAACATGAAGGCTTTGTTTGAATTATAAGAGAAATAGAGTGAAAAGAAATAGAGTAGAAAAAAATAAGGAAAAAAGAAATAGAATAGATTTTTAAGTTGTTTGGATTAAGAGAATTAGGAGAGAAATAAGAAAGAAAGAAAATTAAATTTTATTGTAAATACATATTTGTCCTTATTTATTTATTTATAAAACAATAAAAAGAAAGATATATTAGTCAAATTTCTATCTCTACCCATTTCTTTCCTATTTCTTCTCACTCTATGAGAGAAATAAAAAAATTGTAGGACCCATCATTTTTTTTTCTTTTTTTTTTATTTCTCTTCTAACCAAACAAGATAACTTTTCCATTTCTCTTTTATTTTTCTCTTCTCTAATTCTCTATTCTCTATTTCTCTCATATCAAACAAAGACTAAATAACAAATTTATATGGAACCTTAATTCTGGATATTTATATTAGACACGAATGATTCTTTGTAGGGTGGAATACATTAATCATTATATTTTTCTTAATTTATTTTTATTAGTTATAATTTTATTATATTCTAATTACATGCACTAGTTTAGAGGAAGTTATAGACTCAAATTTTTGTATGGTAAAGATGAAATGAAATAAAATAAATTCAATTCAATTACCAAGCAAACCAAACATTAAAACATAAATGGTCTTTCCATTACAAATCATTCTATTTTCATTCTTATCCCTTTTAACCTTTGCTTTCTATTTTCAGTGTATTTATAGCATGTTTGTTTTTAATTATTTTACACTCAAAAATAGCCTTTTTAAAAAAAAATATTTCTCTTAAATATTTTAATTATAAGTTATTTTAAAACCAAAAAAAATTAATCCAAACACACTATTAATCTTCGTATGGATTTCTTTCTATCACTTCGTATCTTCTATCTACGTGGAAATATGGCTATATATCTTTATTTTTTAATGTAATAATATGACAAAACATGTGTTTAATGTATTGATTTCTTCACCGTACAAAATTCATTCTAAAAAATAGGAAATTATACTTACGATAGATTATTTATTTAAAATATTAAAAATTGTCAAAAGAAAAAAAGAAAAGAAAAACTATGATAAGTAGTGGATAGTAATAAAGATAACTCTCAAACAATTTTTTATTTTCATACAAAAATTTCAAAATAACCCTTAATCATTCTATATTATTATCTTCTAACTAATTTTAAAATCATACACAAAATTATTATTTCATCATTTATTATTTTAAAATATAAAAAGGAAACCACTAATGATAAAATTCGTGATATTTGTTTTGTTTTGTTTTTAGTAGATCGTGATATTTGTTTAATTTACTTTCTTTATCTTTCTTGTATTTCTTCTCCCTTAATTTAACCATTTTTGTCTCCACTTGCCTTATAAGTATGACATTTCTTGTCTAACTTTTTATATCTTCATCAATTTTAAATTTTTAAAAAAAATTGTAAACGTTTTATTCATTCTTGGATTTATGTGAGTGTGATTTTTTTATTATAAAATAAAATAAGCTTCAAGATTTCTTATATTAAAATAATTTATTTCATATTAATTACTTTAAATTTCTTAAAATTGGTATATTTGGGGAACTGGGAATCTCGGACTTAAGATTGGTAGATATATAATATTAATAATAGTTTATCTTGGTCCTATTTTTTTCTCTTCTGTATAAAAAAAATAAATGCATATAGAATGTTAATTTGGTGAAGAAATCTCTAATACGTAATTAGTAATTATGTATTTTTCCAGCAATAATTCAAAATTTTCCACAAAATGCTGTATTAGAGAATTATGTTATGAGATTTTTTTTAGCAAATCCTAGTTAGTAGTGGTGTCAAAATATGGTCGACAAAAAGCGTGAAGCCGACTAAAAATATTTTAGCCTAAACTAATTATGGATAAGCCTACCCGAACCTAAAAATAAGATGGCTCGACAATATGAAATTTTTTTCTTGTATTATATATTTATTTATTCATGTTTTTGTTTTACTAATTTCTTTTGAATAAAAAAAAATCACACCTAGTGAGTATATCTCAATATTTCTTTTTTTTCTATTTATATATGATAGTCATTTGTTTTTATTTTTGGAATTGATTAATTTATGATTCAAAAAATATTTTATGAATATATTCTAAATTGTTTACGCTAAAAATAATATAATTATTATATTGATGACATTTAATATAATATGTATCTAATTTACGTACATAATTTTTGTAAGTTTAAATTGACGTAGATATTTTATTTATCAATTATTTATTATTATAGATATAAAAAAAAATGTGATAGCTTAGCCTCTTCACACTTAAAATTAATTAGTTAAGGTAGTTGGATTGATGAAAATTTGAGTAAAGGTAATTATAAATTGAATTTTAATATACAAAATTATGATACCGTAGTATAAAAAAAATGAAAGTTTACATTCTTAAGCAGGAAAAAAAAGAGAAACACTAAGGTCAAAGCAGCAGTACGTGGCCTTCATAAAATCCTTGATCGATGTAGTTAATCACATCAACTTGTTTGCTTCTCCTAAGGCATCTTTTAATTAGAATTTTCGATTATAATAACGACATGTTGAGAGTTGAGATTATAGGAACATTGAAACTGTGCATCGAGTAGTCCTGTCACATTCATTATTACTACTTTAATTCAAAGCATATATATGCTTTATTTATAATAAAAAAAAATTGAAGGTTCACAAATTCCAAAATTTATTAGCAGGAAATACTTTTCCCCATCCTATTGCTTCTTTGTATTAGGAAGTGGGAGATGGGACAATTTTCACGTGTAGTATGTCGATAATAGTGCCATTCTAGTTCTCCCGTGGTGGAGGAAGGAATCGTCGTATATTTTAATAAGCACCCACTTAAGATTCATGTTTACTAGGGTTTCAGCAACATAAGTTGCAATTGGTTTCTCTCTCGCCTTTTTTATGCCCCTCTCAACTTTTTATATTCGGTTTACTCAACCTGCGGGTATTAAACGTCGTCAAAATTTAAACTCTAAACGCTCAAGCAGTCCTCGTTAGCTTATGTTTGGATAGAAGGGTTTTGAGAGGGTAATTTTTATTTTAAATAAATATTTGTTTATTTGAGATTTTTTTAAATAAAATGAATAAAATGAGAAATTATCATATAATTTTTAATTATTTCTTATTTATTTTTATAAATATTTTATAATTTTTTTAATTTAAAAATAAAAAATTATCTCTCTTATTTTTTCTCTAACTCCTCCATCCTAAATATACATGTACTTGTTAGTTTTATTTTGACAACGATTAATACCTGTTAATTTTATAAAAGTGAATAAGAAATAATTGAAATGTTAGATAATAATCTCTCATTTCATTTAAAAAAAAAAAACTTTCAAACAAAAAAATGCTTACTTCAAATAAAAACAAAATTACTCATGCCCTATCTTCTCTCCAAACTCAAAACATAGGGTTAGCCTTAACTAAAATGCAATCTTCATAACGTTGCTTATTGTTAAAAATAACATATTACCTGCCTTGCCCGAAGATTCTAAGTTATCCTTAATTTGTATTTGAGTAATGTTAGTCAGAGGAAAAAAAACCTAGTTAAAATTTTAACCTAATTCAGTTAAATTAAAAGGTGATTGTTAGATAAAATAAAGTAATAAGAACCACTCATTCATCCAATTATCAATAATTCTGTCAATTAATTCTGTCAAAAAATTTGATAGTAAAATTCCGTCAATCGATCTAACATTTTCTTTTGTACTTCTACGTTTAAGTTAATTTTCAATTAATTTTTTTTCAATTTTTTATAATATAATTTTAATAAAAAAAAAGTAAATTTTTGCTTAGAAATAGTATAATTTTGAGGTAGAATAGAAGCCGCCCAGCCTTACAAATATTTCAAAGTATCTATATTTATTTTAAAATATATATATATAAATATTTATATTTTTATTAAAAAAAATAGTCCATTAAAGCTTTACCGAAATCACGTGTCATTTACACATAAAATTTTTTTCTTCTAAAATTTCCAGCCCCTGATATAGACGTCAATAATAAATTATTCTTTTTTCTCATGTATTTAATTTTTTTTCACTTTATTTGTTAATTCTTTCTTAATAGCTTTTAAAATTACTATTAAAAATTAAATTATATATATATATATTAGCTATAATTATGAATAATAATTTTAAATTCAAATTCAAATTTTATTTTTAATTTATTTAATTTCATTTAAAATTTGACAATTTGTATTAATTTTTCAATTAAATAATTATTAAAGCAAATATAATTACATATAAAAATTTGTAAACTCCTGTGTTTTTGTAAATATAGGTATGCAAATATAGAAATTTTAATCAAATATTTTTTTAGTCAAGTGGATATAGCTTTTTGAATTTTAAAATTTTGTTTAATGGCTTAAATGGTTCCTAAACTTTTTGTTTAGAATTTTAATCATACGTGCGTATTTTTTTATTTATATATAATATGATAAAAAAAAATTCGTTCAAACTTTATTATTGTCACATGTTACTCATATAATAAATTTTTTCTATGTAAATAAAATATATATTTATATAGATACTGAATAAAATTAAATAAATTTATCATGCAATTATTCAATTATATATATATATAAAGTAATTTATTATAATTATTTAATAAACATGTATATTACTCATTTAATAAACTCATGTGCATAAGTAATAAAATTAATTAATTTTCGAATTGCAAATAATTTAGGATTTTGGAATCTAGATAATTTGGAGATTTCAACCACTTTTTAAATGAATCTGAACTCAATTCCTGATTCCTGCTATATTTTGGTATTGTGAAAACACTTGTCTGCCATGATCTTCAAAAGTTTTTACTTTTTGGGACAAATTTGGATGTGAGTGGTATTATTAATTATTTGTTCATAGGAATTTTAGATATGACACCGTTTTGAAGAAAAGTAAATCTTTATTTTACTTTTTTAAATATATAATTATCAAATAAGTTTTTTAATGATAAATATATTATATATTAAAATAATTATTTAACATCAATTTTTATATTAAATAAGTTTTTTAATATGATTTTTTCATATCAAATTATTTATTTAATGTTAATTTTTACATTAAATTAATTTTTAAAAAAAATAATTTAATATAAAAAATTATTAAAAAATTAAATTAGTGAGACCCATAACTTTAAATGACCGAAATAATTGTTTACTGTTTAAAGAATATTCAGACTTTTTGCTTTCATGTTCCTGCCCACTGCCCAGTTGGCCAGATTCACGCATCTTTTTCTTTAAGCAACTTCGTTGGGCATCAGGTCCTATAGATTTTTCTAAGGAGACAAGTTGAAAAAAGCATGAAAGATGAGATAGATTCTCTCCAATTTTATTTTTTATTTTTTCTCCTTAATTTAATTCTTTTTCATTTATTATTTGAATATTTAAATCATGATATCATTTATCATTTTATTTTATTCCACTTCATTTTTCCTCTTACTATTAATTTAAATATATTAGTAAAATAAGTTATGAAATTATATATATTTTTAATTTTTATATTTGAAATAAAAATAATTTAATAATAATAAATTTATAATTATCGTCATTATATTAACTTTTACAAAAAATTTTAAATAAAAGAATGAAATTTTTTTTCTACTATATCATTAAACATCTAAATAATAATATGAAAACTTTATTTCATATCATCATTTTCTATTTCATTATATACTATTTTATTTCACCCACCATAAAACATCTTAATCATAACCTTAAGGATTGGGGAAAACATTGCATTGATTGCATTTCCATTGCTGATCGAGAATCTTTTATCTTTAATTAAGGACATCTTTATAATACCCCTAATTAGAAATATACTTTCGCTCAGTTTAAAGTATTATTGACTTTTAATTTTTTCTTGTCTAGATACAAGAAAAATTCTTGCATATACTAATTCAACAAAATTTGTTACATTAAGCCAACTAAAATTTGTCACGTTAGATGGACTGAATTTTCAACTGACAAAAAAAATGTTTAAGTGAGATGAATTATACCTAAAAAGTAGAAGCATATACATTCAGTTCAGATCGATGTTGTCTATATACTACTCCCTTCAAGTTCAAAGTAGGATTTGATAATTTGTTATTAGTTAACTTTATAGAATTTTTTTAATCCAATTCAAAAATACTACTATAACATACATATACGCTAAATTAGAGGGTATTATATAATTCTCCTTAATTTAATTCTTTTTTCGTTTAGGGACTAATATTGTGTATAATGATGTTTATAACTATATTGGGTGTTGATTTTTATTCAATTAAGGCTCCATTGTGTAAAGGTCCCTTTTACTAATTAAGGAGGGAACTTGCGTGGCCTTGACCGTTTTATCGGTTAATTCTCTATGATATATAAATTTATATACTTTTTTACACAGTTAATGGAAAGGTATAATATATAATATATTAAGTGGAATTTGTGAAACCTAATTGATGTCTATATATATATATATATATATATATATATATATATATGAGGTTTTTTTGGTATTTTTTTTTGGTGACGGTACTGGTATCTTTTTATAATTAGTGGTCAATATTTAATTACATGTCTCACTTAATTTAAACATAATTATTTTATTTATATTTCAATATTTATATTTTAACAAGTTGGATATGTGGCTAAATATTAATAATTAATTATTAAGGGTACTGATATTCTTATAAAAATAAAGGATACTAAAGGAATCCCCATATGTATATATATTAATAAAATTATCTTTTAAAAAAATTATAATATTATTAATTATCAAATATCATATTACTTTGAGAACCAATTAATTTCACGGTTTATTATGAAATTTATGAATAAATATCATTTTTGTTAATAATAATCTAAATTTATTATTAATAAAATTGTAAAATAAAAAAGAAAGAATGCAACTTATATAGGTTTTATATGTCATAAAAAAGTCACTTAACATGTCATATAAATTAAAATAAATTTTTTTTTTACTCTATTTACACAACTTATATTTAAGTATTAAATTATGTGTATAAACTTAAATAAAAAGTGAATCCAAATATTACCACAAACAAAACAAAATAAAATCAAGTCATATAATTATTAAATTTTGAATATATTTGTCTCTCTATTATACTTTATAATAAATACATTTGAATTAATTTAGTTTTTGCTTGAAAAAATATAATAAAATATTATCTTTAAAATTTTGATTAAAATATTTTTTAATTAAAAAGCAAACAAGTTAATTCATAATTATAGGTATAAAATTTAAAATAAGCACGTGTAAGATAAATAATATAAAAGTAAAATTACTTATCAATACAATTTAAACATTAACGTCGAGTATTAAAATAGACATGTACAAAAATGAAAATATATGATCATAAGACATGTGGGTTGAGTTTTGATAATTGCAATTTAATTAGAGAAATTTGGCGTTTTAGATTCTTTAAAATTAAAAACTTGAGGATTGAATTTTACCTCAAGGGGGAAGCTCCCTCTTCAATCTTCTCCCTCTTGTTTAGAATTAAAAAAAATTCTATGAAATAAATGAAATCCCATTCTAGCCACATGTTGAGTTCACAGAAACTCGAAATTAACTATAGTTGGGCAATCCATGTACTTTCTTTTTTTGGTACATGCAATCCATGTACTTCAAATCAAAAGCAGATATGTTTTGTTTTTCATCGAGAGTCGCAGATAACAGTGTTTTAAAAATTAGTTTAATTGGTTGGGTTGTGGACTGAAAATTTCATCAGCTTTAGTTTAATTAAAGAATTATTTGAATGGTTAAATTATAAAAAATTAATTTTTGATTCAACTAGTTAAATTAAAAATTTAAAATTATTTTGTTGTGTCATCAATTTTTAAATTAAATTTTTATTAAAAAAAGAAAAAAATTCTTTTTAAAAAAAATTTAAGATTTAACTCTTTTAAGAATTGAGTTAGAGAAGATTAAATCTCTTCTTCACGATGTTCTGCGGTTTTAGTCTTTCTTTTTCATAAAATAAGTGGTGACACAATAAAGCGGTTTATAATTTTTGTGATCTGTTTTATATATATAGTATACCAGTTCAATGACAGATTCAACCGATTAAACTGATTAAATCTTAAACCATTATTTTTGCTGATTATCTAATTCAATAGGTTTTTAAAATTTTAACAAATACCAAAACCTATTTGCAGGGAAGAACTTTCCCCAACTTAATGCATCTTCGGTAGTGGGAGGTGGGGCAATTTACACGTGAAGTCTTCCATTAACGGGGCGACTAGTTCTCCCATGGCGGAAAAGGAATCATTGTATACTCTCATAGGAACCAACTTAAGAATCATGTTTACTTTAGGTTTTAAATTACGTGGATGAAATTAACTAGCTAGCTATCATTCCATGGATATATATATATATATATATATATATATATATATATATATATATATATATCCTTTTGATGAACACCAAAATAAATTTTTTTTTCAAAACAAACAGCAGTAGAGTAGGCGATGACAGCCTCTTTCAATTAATGATCACTTTGTTTCTTCACTTTTTAATAAATTTCATTACATCCACCTGTTTACAAGATATATTTTATTGAAGTGGTTAGTTTCGACAATTCCAAATCATATTAAACCCAAGAGGTAGTTTGGTGGTTAAGAAAGTATAATTTTTATTTTAATTACTCAAATTTAAATATTAGATTAGTTAACACTTATAGAAATTAATTAAGTCCTCTAAATACATATCAGGTCAATATAATAAGTGTATTACTAAGATCATCCAACAAAATATTAGTCTTAGTTAATGCAAAAACTCATAAAAAATATCCTAATTATAAAAAAAAATTATACTAGCCTTACCTCAATTATGTCAATGTAATTTTATGCATGGCTCGGTTAATCAAAAATTTTGTTGTGTTTGTTTATTTTGGTTTTTTTTTTAAATTTTTAAATCTGACATGTGAAGTAAATAACTACTTAAGTAAATATAATTAGCTAATTGATCAAATAATGATATCAACAGTTAATTAGATTAAGATAATTTTTTATAAGGAGTTAATAGATGCATAAGAGTGTGAAGTTATAAGTGGGTCATTCATTCATCTCATTCAAAGATTAAGTTCAAAGACCCACTTGTAGCCATTAGATTTGGTGGTATATCTAGGTCCCTAGAGTAATTCCACAGCTGGCGTTAAAATAGTGAAATGTAGTGTAGCTTCCTAATCTACTTGAAAAAAATCTAATGGAATCAACAACTCAAAATCCATATTAGAAGTAATTTTAATAAATTTAAAATATTAATTAAAATTCTTATCAATTCTAACTTTTTAATTTGAAGAAACAAAAAATAAAAAAAAAACCGAATGTATTCCACAATTTACGCAAATGTAATGTGTAAAAATTTAAATCAGTGCGTTCATTGCCTCTGACACAATTTGAGATTATAGAAGTATCAACTTTACATCGAATAGTCTTGTCACATTCATTACAACTACATCAAAAGCAAATGCCCTTTTTCTTTTCAATAAGAATCACAAATACGAAAATCTATTAGCTTGGAATTGCTTTTTGCAATTTAAAAGCTCCCTCGCCTACCAAATTTTGTTTAAAGCTCCCTTGGTAGTGGAAGGTGGGACAAATTTCACTTCAAGTATTTGGTTAGAAGTATGTGGTGTGACTTAATTGATAAAGTAGGTATTATGTGGGTGACTTTTGTTTATAATAGTTCAAATCTTATTAAAAATATTTTGTAATTAAAGTAAATTCGATATTTAAAAGAAACTTAATTTTACATTTTAAAAATATAAAAATACCTTGTCATCTTAAAAATGTAATTTTAGTCCTTCCATAATGATGGAAGGAATCATTCTATATTATAATAAGTAAATTAGGGTTTAGATGTTAGAGAGAAAAAACCTTCAGGGTTTTAAATTATGTTGGAGGGGCCACCAACTCTCTTACGGGTTAAATTATATTGTTATTGCCCGTGAGCGTTTGCTCTGTTGGTTGGGCACATGCTAGTTATTGGAGAGGTGGGGGGATCGATTCCCCCCAATACCACTTTCCTCCGTTCCCTATCCCCCGTAGGCTCCCTATAGGAGTCATCCTTGGTCCCACCCCAGTGGTGGGATCCTCTTACGAACCAAAAAAAAAAAAATTATACTGTTATTTTTTTTTTGAAGAAAATTATACTGTTATTTAATAAACAGTAAATTTGAAGAATAATTAATATCTCACACAAAATTGTTCCATAAATTGATTAACAGTTATTTCAAGAAAGAATCAACAGGCTAAAAGAAATCGTGATTGATTTGAAATTGCATTAAAAAGAGAAATGACTCAATCAACTTATTTCTTCACAATTTATTTCTATTTTCAATATAATTAGTTTTATGGTGATTTTAATTATACAAATAAATGTTATATATTAATTTTGAGAAACATTGTGATAAAAAATAACCTTGAAGTGTAGACTAAAATGAAAAAAAAATAAAAATAAAGATAAAGATGTTATGAAATACAGTTTCGAAAGTACAGATTTACTGTAAATGGTATGAGATTGGATCTCAAAACTCAGTTTTATTAACCTATGACCGTAATGATTAAATCCTAACTACACATTTTATTTTGATATTAATTTTGATATTTTATTAATAGAAAATAGACATTTTATAATTCTTTTCGTGGAACAAATCAAGGGATGAAAAATAAGAAGATAATGTAATTGGGAAAAAGAAACCTCGAATTGAGATTTTAATTAATAAAAATTTTATTAAATGGTGATTTCATTTTTTCCTATATCATAAAAGAATGAAAACTCTTTAATTTTAATAGAAAAAATATGAAAAATTTTGGGGTTTAATTTATAAAAACAGGAATTAATATTGCTTGTAAAGAGTTAAAAATTAAAAGGTGATTTAGGCAAATAAAAAATGAAATTAATAACAGCGTACGGCCAACACAGGGTTATATCATGATTTCATTCTATTCTAAATATCTAACGGCAGTGGTCGATTGATCAAGGACTCTAAGATAAATGGAAATAATTATTATTATTTTGGTAATAAAGGAAAAAGAAGACACTCTAATTGTATCTCAGTATTAATTATTTAAGTTTACTAGTTTGTAGTTATGGTATCTGTTTATGGTGAAATTTGATAACTGCAGACTTCAATAAATAAATATGTATTTATTAGTTGAATGCAGATTTTGAGTTATATAGTAATTTGTGGAAATGTCTTTTAAAAAATTAAACTAAAGTTAAATGGTAAAACTTGTAAAATCTTGATACAAGAAAAGGAAAAATATAAACTTTCATAAAAAGACTATGAAATGAAATAAAAAAGTAAAGTTCAAAAGCAACGTAAATTGCAAAAAAGTGAAAGAAAAGTAATAGTGCAATGAAAGGTAAAGTAATTCTTAAAGAAAAACATTAAAAATAAAGGAATTATAAATGAATATTACATTAAAATAAATTGAAATGAAAGTGAAAGGCATACTCGAATCAAATCTTTTAATTTGCTTAAGTAAGATATTAAGATTGAATATTTAGTAACCAATATTTTTTATATCACAAATCCTAATATTTATAGACAAACAGAAAAAAAAAATCGAATTCTTAAAAACAGGCATGTATATGTAACATTTAAGCCATATTTCGACATACAAAACTTTAAGTCATAAAGAATTTTGGTGAAACTTTTCAACGAAGACTAACATCTAACGAACTACACTTGTAATGTTTTCAATCCTTAGAAGAATTCCTCAAATTTACTCCCTTGTCAAATTCACCTTTTCCTCTTTCCTTAACTCATTTTTCTTCTCTAACAGTATCTCAATATTAATATACTTATGCTATCTAAAAAAATGGGTAGATGATATGATAAAAACTTTAATTATAAGTCTCTAAATAATAAAAAGAAATTATACTCTATAATTATACCTTAAAAGTAATTTCATTTTTTGATTTTGTAGAATAACCGTTGATTTCATGCATGTTCATAATATTTTTTTTTTGTAATTAATTAAGAAGTTTAAGGGAGAAGATTTTGTCTCATTCTAAGGTCACACAATGTCACAATATTAAAAAAAAAACTTATAAATAACTTACCAATAACGATATATGACCAAAGAGGGTTGCAGCAGTGAGTCTGTTTTCCTTGCTTAAAAAATGCTTGGCTTCAAATCTTTGTGGTTTTTATTTTTATTTTTGTTGTTTTTACTTTTGAATGTTGTCAATAAAACATTTTGCAGTTCACAGCTTGTCTTAGTCTTCGAGATTTGAGCAATCTATATACTTTTAGGTTTTTTGAAGCCATAAAAATATTAATTAATGGTGAAGCAAAATTCCTTATAATCTCAACCGATTTCTCTTGAAGGCTACCAATTCAATCCTTTTAATGTTGAAAATTTATCAATGTTTGCATTTAGATAATATAAGTTTGAAGTTAATTGTCGAGTAACGTCAAATATATATGGATCATACTTTGCAAATTCATCAACTTGTATGTGTAAGTGATGAGGGCAGTATGTAGAGCATCAATTAAATTTTTATTTCTTTATTTATTTTTTGTGGAAGAACGGGGTCAGAGACCCAATTAATTTCTTCTTTAAATTAGATATATATTAGCATTTTTAGTATCTTATTGATTCAATGAAATCATCTAAGAATAAATTAGTGGGGGTTAAAATAAAAATTCGTGGGATCAGTCAAATAACAAAACTTATATCTAATGGGAAATCGAAAAAGTGAGTGTGAGCAATCGTACAGGCTTAAATGTTGCTCTGCCACTAAGTAAGATCGGTTTATTCTAACCTATTGTTCTTCTATTCTAATCCTCATTTCCATTTCAAAAAAAGTGAAAAATAATATCATGTACTATAATGATATGAGTTTATATTGTATCCAAAGTTGTCACATGTAATATAAAATTATAAATACTGTAACTGTACCCCACATTAGCGATATAAGTTTATGAGTATCCAAAGTTGTCATGTATAAAGTAAAATTTTATAAATACTCCAACTGTAGCCCACATTAGTGATGAGTTTATGTGTATCCAAAGTTGTCACATGCAATATAAAATTATAAATACTCTATAGCCAATGCCTAGAAAGGATCAAAACCGGGATAGAGGAAATTTATGTAAACTTATTTATTTGTGGTCAAACCTGACTCACAAGTCACAACCATACTTTTCAACAAAGGTTGATAGATAGCAACTTGATAGCATTAAAGAAATTTTAGTCCTACTCGAACTTGTGGACAGGCAACAAGAGCTTTACTACAGAGTTTTATAAGTTATTATCATATCCACCCATCTGGAAGTTCAATGTTTAGAGCTTTCAGAATTATTTAAGAGAAAACTTTATAATATGCTTTTCGTCAAACTAACGGTTATCTGAACTTTACTCGTTGATTAGTGCATGTAGAGTTTGGTTTGCAACCTACTACAAGAGCTACTGAATTTGATAAAAGAACCAGCTAAAAAAGTTTCAGGTTACATACTATTAATTACTATTGATTGAGCGAGATAATAAGCTTTAACATTAATTAATTCTTACTAATTGGCAAAAAAAAGTATCGCACAGGATAATCTGACTCTGTTAACAGTTTGACTGGAAAATGTTGAAGATCACATTCCAATATTTTTCTTCCAATTCTCCGCTAGAAACTTCTCTAGGAAGATCACCCTATTGACGTAAAAGAACTTCTGCAAGGATTTTTGTCCCTCTAATCAACCAGTTTTACTTCCCCTTTCATTTGCAGGCTTGTGCTTTTCAATTCCTTCACTCCCCTTTGGATTCAGATATTGCTGACATGTCCGTAACCACAGTTTTACTTCAAACAACCGGAAGCAACTATCCTCGGTAATTTCCTTCGGTATAACCTGCTTCCTGTGATTAACAACAATATTATATATATATATATAACAATACAATATATGCAATGAAGGGCTCTAGCTTCTACACACCTTTCGTCTTATGCAAACAATATTAAATCTTTAAATCTAGGATACAACAAGTTCGCATAAAAAAAATATTAAGAAGCTCACCAAATATATATATTCGTTATCTAAAAGAACCACTAAACTAAAAAGTGAGAGGGAGACACCCCCCCGGGGGGGGGGGGGGGTACCTATTCATCCGTGAGAGCATATATATAATATAAAGTTAGAGTTTAGTTAAGAAGGCCCAATTTGGAGCTCCCTTCACTCCAATACCAAAAAGATCAAGGTAACCCCATCTCCAAATTCATGCAGACCCCTGACTTTCGCATGCTTCCCAAGTATATTTGCTGCGATGCCAAAGGTATCCATGAACTAGCAGCTAAGGTCTACCATCACCTCCTTTCAGACTTGGAGTGCAGAGAGCCCCAACTTGGGTTTAACACCCGAAACTGTGATTGTCTAAACTACAACAAATTACACAATGTTCCCAAGGAAGAGAAAGGAGGAGAGAAGGGATTGTGATGCTTGACAACTTGATACTTGAGTGTTTATATAGGCCAAGACATAGGCTAGATATGTAATCTGGGCCATTCAATTTCAGGATCGAATATATTTATTAGAGAATCTCAAAACAGGATCTTGATGTTTAAGGATTGGAGAGTATTAATTAATTTCAACATTATTGCTGATTGAGGATCTTAATTTTCCTTTTAATCGTCTGATTGAGATCTAGAGTATTTTTTTTGTGTGTAAACAATGATATTCCTTCGTCTGGAAGGGAAGAAACTATTCTTATGAGATACAGTCAAATACGTGAAGAGAATACTATTCTCAATTGCGTTTTTTTTCATACACATAACTCCAAGAATCAAACCTGGAACAAGATGTTTAAGGCAAGATTCTGAAAATCGAACCAATCATTGAACCGGTTAGGGAATTGATTTAAGGTTTAATGGTTCAATCGTGATCGAACCTGATTATAATTAAATAATTTAAATATTATATATATATAAATATATATATATATATTATATACTAATTAAACAAATAAAAAATTATAGAAAACAACACAAATGATAAAAAATAGTTTACAACTTATTTTTTGAGAGTATAAAATATTTAGTAATAGTAAGCCTATTTGGTTAAAAAAAATTTCAATTTCAGTTTAAAGAGATATACAATCAATTATACATTCAGTCTTCAAGCTTTTGTATAGTCTAAATTTAAGTATTTCATATAAAATTCTTTTTAGATTGACTTATATTTAGTTTGAGTTTAATTTCTATCTACTGTCAGTGTAAAGTTTCTTTACACTGTCATCCAATCATGTATTGTCAAATCATTAAAAGAGTTTGACTATCACAACTAATACCTAGAAAGTCTAACTATTTAATTATGTGTCAACACATGATTGAATGACAATGTAAAAAAACTTTACACTGACAGTGAATAGAAATTAAATCTATTCATTTTTTAAATCAAAATGACATCATTTAAATTAGTAAGAATTAAAAAAAAAAAGACCAATTGAACCATATTGGACCGGTCTAAATTGATCGGTTTATCAATTCTTAACTAGTTTTCATACTGAATGGGTTTTTAGGGTGACCTAGATCGGTAAGATGACCAATTTCTAGTTCAACCAGTTAAACTAGCCGATCCGATCTAATTTTTAATTTATTAATTTAAGGTAATCGAGCTTTTTTACTCGTAAACAAAAGTTGGTTGATTGAGATGTATAATTGAAAATGTGTAATGGTGCATGACTTTTTTTTTTATTTTTTTATTCTGAAGGCTATACTATCTGCGTGCTTGTGTGGGCATGACCATATGATTGACAGATTTCGTATTAATTTAAGTTTATATATATTTAAAATATTTAGTGGAATTAGCGTCACCTAATTCAAGTCAACTTTTACATCAGATGGGGAATTAAAGCTATATTACATACTTTTCAACTATTGGTTCGGTTACAATTTGAAAATTTGTTGATTTGAAACAGCTAGACATCCGGGCTTGTTCTGGTGTTTTAAGGACTTCCTTTATTCTATGTATATACTTGGTAGTTGGTATTGTTTTACTTTTTTGTATTTGCATAACGACCGCCCGTTTTTTTTAATTCTCATGTTGGAAACAGTTAGGTTACATTACTACTTCCGATAAAAAAAATTAAAAAAGTTGTTATGATATCTTAATAATAATATTTATAATAATTTATTAATTATTTATTAATTATTAATTTTATAATAAATATTTATAAATTTATTAAATATAAATAACAATTAATAAATATTTATTTAAACTCATCATGACTATCAGAATAATACCCAAAAAATCATTTCTTATTTCATCACTTGCTGACACATGGAAACAGTGTTTTAACTTTTTTTTTTTTTGAAAAAGTGTTTTAACTTTTAAAAATCAGTTTTCCTAAACCAGTTTCATACCGATTCAGATTAAATTTTAAAATCACCCTAACATAAGAGTACATTAAAGAAAAATATTATCGTTTAATAATTTAAGAATAAATATTAATTTTGATTCTCAAAATATATAAGTATTATTAGGTTGGTTATTTATTTATAAATATATTAAAATAATCATTTAATGTTAATTTATATCATTAATTTCATCATTTTAATAATCAATTTGATGTGACTTTAATTTCGTCCTTCTGACGATCAATTTGATCTCACTTTAATTTCCTCCTTCTGCTGCATCGAATGTATTCAAGATTTTTTCATATAAATTATTTTCAGCTCATATTAAAAAAATATTATTAATTCAATTTTAATGTTAATTTTTTTTATTTTTTAAGATATCTTCCGTCCAAAAAGTGGGAGACTAATATCTTAAAGTACTGTCAAATGTAGGAGACTCCTTTTAATTATATTTTTTTCTTATACATTATCCCAAAAATTGAACATAAGACAACACGTTTAAAGTGACAAAACTCTTTTTATTAGGCTCAATGCAAGTTAGTATAATGTTAAATTTTTTTAATTCAGCGTTGAAGTGAAGTTATCAAAGAGGCTCTAACAATGGGACATATCGGCGATGATAGAATTTCTTTAATGAGTATATATAAGAATATTATTATTTTTCTCCAGTTAGTATGCCAATTATAGTATATATATGGGTGACAGAGTTCAAGATATATTGAAGTTGAAAGTGTACGTAGAACAAAAATTTCAGTCTATTACTAATTTCCATCTCTACTATAATGAACAGAGAAGGAAGACTATGTTTCATCTTCACTTTTAGTTCATAAAATTTAAAAAGTTATTATCTTATTACATGATTTTAAAATAAATTAATAGATACAAGGTTATATATATTAATATAAAAATTATAGTTGCTTGAAAGTTGAGAGTTTATAGTCTAATACTAATCTACATCTACTTATTTACAATTACTTAGTTTTTGGACACATGTATGCATAATGTATGTGCCCTACTCTAATATTATAAAAGCAAAGAGCAAATCATAGATGCAATACTACAATTTAAGATATTGCCACGTAAGTATATTACAGTTATATATATATATATATATTTTGTGGGAATCCACTTACACTAAGTGTAATTCTTGACAAACTTACATCATTCAATAATTTTTTGTACAATGTGAATTTAACCAATTCAACTGTTGAATTGAAAGTTCTCATAAAATAGATCAACCTCATAAAATTTCTTATAATTAAAAAATTATTTGATTCTTTATCGTATTACTTTATTTTAACATATAATATGGTTTTAAAATATAAGTAAATTATTTATTATTAGATTAGATAACTATATATGTATGATTTATTTAAAATTCGGTATGCATGATTATTAATATAATAGTATAAATTCACATTCTATAAAAAAATTATTAAATAGTATAAGTGTGTCAAGACTTACACTTGGTATAAGTAAATCTCCATCCATATATACATATATATTGTATGCAAAAGAAGGAGAAAAGAGAGACTAACTCGTAAGGAAACAGAAGTATCGGCTAATAATGGAAGAGACAGAGCTATATATAGGAAGAGAGACCAAGGTGATCAGAGGATCCAAGTATCTCGATCCATATTTAGCAAGGGCATCAGCGAATTGGTTAACTCCTCTTAAAGGAAAATAGAATGCGATATATGAATCTCCCCATACATTTACAACTCATTCAATCACTTTAATATAAATGTATTTTCTTTTGAAATCATTTCAATTTGTCAGTCAAAATTTGATCCCTATGACGGGACTTGGGAGGAGTAGTTCATTCTTCTTTCATAAACATCATTTCACTCACTCTTGATAGAATTTAATTCAATCTCTGACCTTTGAAACTTCTCAATATACATTGGAGAAAATCCTTTAGAGTACTTTGTTTTGTTTAAACTTTAAAGTAAGCTGTACTCTCATATGAAAAAGAAAAAGAGATTAAAAGGGACTACATGTTAATACACTCTAAGTACACAGTTTCATTATTTGAAAATGATAAATTAGTAATGTATTTATTATAATCCTTAAAGATATTTGAAGAATTGTAATTATTTTATTTATCGTTTTTAAATAGTAACATAAAAACCACCTAATATTAAAATAACATGTCAAACTGAATATGTACATCATTAATTTCAAGTCTTTAGATTGTGTTGTAGCCAACTATGAATGCCTTTGCTTAGTGGTCCACTACATTCGAAGACGTCAACAGTGTGCTTTTACAAATATATATGTTTATTATATACATGATATAAATTTGTATCCTTGTTACCCATATTAAGCCACAGTATTGTTTTTTTTCTTCTTTATATGAGCTTGTTAATAAAAATACTATTTATCAAATCATATAAGCACACGTTAAAGTTGTTTTCTTTGACCTCTATCTGTCTGTCTCTCTCTCTCTCTCTTACATGGTTCATACCTTTCCTCTTTACTATAATCGTCATTTTTCTTATTTGACATCCTCTTTGAGATGCATGTCGACATTGATAAAGCTTGTCCTCTCATTGTTATTGCACCGTCGTATAATTCACTCATCCATGAGGATAGAGTCTAACAGATATTAGTCACCAAAATAATTAAAAATGAGGATTCTCTCCCATTTAGAGGTCAAAGAACATTGGTGGACCATGGATGTACATGGGAAGTAATTGGTGGATCTCACAGGAGAATAAGATGTGCCTTTGATCATGAAGAAATTTGTATATGCTAGCTTTAGATAAATTTTTCATAAATTAATTAAATATGAACTATTAAAATAATTTTAAGGGTGTTAGAATTGTTTCATGTGCAGAGTTTTTTTTTATGTATTCTACACAGAAAAATCTTATCATTTAACAATATTTTTTCTTATGTACATAATGATACTAATATATAGCATTCATAATAAGTAATAGACCACAAGTAATAGTTTAACTGATTATTTATTCATCGACGACCTTACTTTACTGAAAGAAAACTTTTACATTACAACTCAAGTTCTGTAGGCTATATTCCTAAATTCCTAATTTACTAAAGTGTGATTAATTACTCAGTCTTCTATAATAAATATCCCTACATTTTTCCTTGTTTTTCTTTTATAATTTTTTTTGTCTAATAAAGTTGAAAGTATAAAAATTTCTTTTATTAGTGTGGTTTACGCAACTGAAATTAGTTCACGCTCTTTCTTATTTTTTCCCTTTTTTAGTGAAGAAATGATTTGATTGTAAGTCTTGTACTCATCACAAAGAACTTTATACACGTTCTAATTTTTTAATATTATTATTCTAATGACATGTTAGAGAATATCAAGTATTGTCTCGCCTCAAAATTAAAAACAAATAATCTTTTGTTCAATATAATAGTCACGAACACCAAATTCTATTTGCTTGAAGTACCTTTTTCCAACCTAATCCGGTAATCCTTCACTAGTAGGTAGTGTGTGTGTGTGTGTGTGACATTGGTGAATGGTGAACAATGCGATCCTAGTTCTCTCATGGTAGTGGATATTTTAACAAGCACCAATTTAGATTAATGTCTACTTTTCGAATCTTGAATTATTTTAGAGACATTACTGTTTGACAGATTATTGAACTATAATTTTGTTTTGGGTAATATGCTTTTAACTAAAGTTGCATTGAATATAGTATACTATTAATTTGAGTTTCTATTCATTTTGTCATTGTTTTGTCATAACATTCATTAGTTAACTATTTACAAACCTTTTATGATTAAGCGCATATAAGTCACCAACCGCACTCCCATCACATACTACAAAGAAAAAAAAAAAAAATCAAAGGAGCAACAGATATAAACAAATTATTATTACAGTTCTGGAATTCCTTTTAATACAAAGTTCCAAATGGTATTTTTAATGTAGTAAAATGTTTTTTATCTAAAATTTAATTTGAATAATGACTAAAAATGTTATTTATAAAATAAACTCGTGCAAGGCAAGGGTTTACAGCTAGTTCAAGGAAAAGTTATGATCTCTGATTTTCTACATCTAAGAATTCAGTCTGCCATGATTCTGGGTCATGTTTAGAGGGAATTTTGGGACGTGAGGTCAATTAAAGCCACAAAATAAATATATTCAAAATCACTAGCATCACTAAGTGGTTGGTTATGTAGAAAGTAGAAACACATTTCAGTGCTATTTCACTTCGCATGTAGGCATACTTGAGATTAAACAAAATCTTTTACAGATAATGGACACAACTCTGGTGTTCATCCATCTAACCATGTAAAATAACAATTAAGATTCTCGTGTACAAAATGGTTAATTCTAGAATTAGAGTGATATGTACTACCTCCTTGTCTAAAGATTCCATCGAGATACCCATTGCAACTATTCACATTCCAATTTTCTCATCAGAAACTTCTCTGGTTGATCAAAAAGAGCTTTTCCTGGCTCTGGAGCGAGATTTCTGTCCCTCTAACCTTGCTTCAAGCAGTTTTGCCATCAATGTGTTTTCTTTTACTCCCCTAGGCAATTTGGAAGAAGACTCAGACTGATCTAAATCTGAAACAGTCAACTTTGATTTCCACTGTTTTACAGGACTACCATTACCTTTAACTACAGACAGGACACAAGAATCTTCCCTGCAAATACTCTCAGGATAAACCTTATCGCCTTCTGATGACAAGGAACTGTTTCCAACTAGATTATCAATCTTGTGAGTTGAGTTCATTCTCTGGGTCCAGGATCTATCCCTTTCTTGTGGACCTTGTGTGGCCTCTCCATTTAATAGAGCTGTGTTGTCTCCTCCCATTTCACTTGATTTCCTCTCCACAAAGCATCTCTCATTATCATCACATGACATGTTCCTTCCCACGTTTGCTTGCAACTGACAGTCCTCAGTGATTTCCTTTGACTGATCCTGTTTCCTCATTGAATTTTGGCTTCCTTTCTTTTCTTGATGGACCTCTGCAGTATAGTTGCTTTGCAGTCTGGAGCTGAGTTTGTCAAGTCCTTCACCAGCATCCCTTTTTGGTTCAAAAAAGTTAGTATCAATGGAATCTTCCTCAGCCATATTCTGAGGTGCACTTATAGCCTCCCTTAGTGGAAAGGAATCCAATGAATGCTGACAGGGGTAAATTTCCTTGAGCTCCTTTGGGGAGGAGTTACCATATTTTTTCAAATCAACAGATCGTTTTGCATGAAGAAATGTTTCAATATCAAAACCTAACTTGTCAACAATTGAATTTCTCTCCATGAGATCATTGCCAGCTTGGGCTAGCTTCATTTGCATGCGCTCATCTAGCCAAGCTTCTGAAATATGAAGTATTAGCCTATCAAGGCTATCCCCTTTAACCTGACCCTTTTCAGAGTTCCACCTAAGAGAACGTACCTCTTGTTCGTAATCTCTTATCCCTTTGGCAAACTCATCACATAAATTCTCCAAAAGGATTCGTGCTTTTCTCTCTCTTTCACAATTTCTTAAAGAACCAGAGAATGAAGACTTTACTTCAGAAAGCTCCCTAGCCAGCCTCCGATGCAAGCTTTCTGAATGCTTTCGTAACCTCCTCTCATCTTCTAGTTCTTCCTTGACTGATTGAACTAAAGATTTAATTCTATCATGTTCTTTGTTCTTCCTAACAAGCTTGTCCACTGTCATTTGCTTCATTAAGTTCTCCATTTCCTGCCTATTCATTTGCTTCTCTCGTAGTAACTCCTTCATCCGTGCCTGATAGTGATCTAGTTCCATTTTCAGGGCTTTCACTATAGATATATTTGATGCATGCTGTTCTTCAAGACTCCAGATACGGTTGAGTACCTTAAGTAACTCTGTGGACGTTTTAAGGCTGTAACTTGACTCTCCAATCATACCTTTGAAGTCTAAGGAACTTGCGGGAGTTACTGCACGATTATATTGTGCCACCTGTTTTAAGCAAATAGCATATGCATCGTTTTATACCAGCTATGAAGGATGAAATAACATTTTAAAAAATCTCTGGTCTATAGAAGGACCATCGAAAAGAATAAATCCATCATGACTTATAAATTTGGGTATGGAGTTCCTGCAAATTAATAGAGTATAATTTACCTAGCTATATAATCTGTTACAATAAATAACCGAATGACAACTGTATATGCTGAGTCAGCACCATTCGGTTATGACAGCTGTTATGACAGCTGTTAGAAAGTGATTAGGAAATGTACAGAACTCAAGCTATAAAAATATAGCTCTCGGTAAACAGTGATGAACAGAATAATATACGACAAATTCAGATTTATCTTCTTCCTCTCTCTCTCCTACTGATTCAAGATTCTCAATTTGAAAAGTTTCGTCAAGAATTGCCTTCCAACAACTCAATTTCGGCCAATGTTGCTCAAGCCCCAAATACATCTGATACAAACCCGAATGTTGCCACTACTGGTCAATTCTCCACACATCGCAATGGTTTTCAGGGTCAGTATCGTGGTCGAGGAGGCAGAGGCCGCGGCCGTGGTGGCCGAGGTCGCGGTCGGGGACCTAAACCAACTTGCCAACTCTGTGGAAAGTACGGGCATGACGCATTCAACTGCTGGTATAGGTATGATGAAACATTTGTTCAACCACCTATGCCTTCTCCCCATCCTTACCCCAACCAACAAGGACCATACATGATGCACGGACATTACCCGCCAAATCCAGGGCAAGGCATACTGCCTCTGCCACCTGTCCACCCAAGTTCTCAACCAACCGCATATGTTGCTACACAAACCTTCACAATACTCCACTTTGGTCCCTCTTGGCTCAAGGAAACACCTTGAAGGGCAAAACTGGTACCCTGACTCTGGTGCAACTCACCACCTCACTGCAGACTCCCGAAATATGAATCACAGCACTCCTTTTGGTGGTCAGGATCAAGTTCTCATGGGTAATGGACAAGGTCTCCCCATTAACTCCATAGGTTCTTCTAAACTCTACTCTCCCTCTAATCCCCACACCACTTTCTCTCTCAATAATCTCTTACTTGTTCCAAAAATTACCAAGAATTTAGTCTCTGTTTCGAAATTTGCCAGCGACAACAATGTCTATTTTGAGTTCCATCCATACTCATGTCTTGTTAAATCGCAGGACTCTAATCAAGTTCTACTTGAAGGCTGTCTTGGGAGGGATGGCCTCTATTATTTCAACAATCTCAAAGTTCTTCCCAACCCTCTCTCATCAACAACTTCTCAGTCACCATGTGAAGCTGCTACAACCTCTTACCTAGCTATGTGTCCTGATTTTCCTATTTCTGTAAACTCATCTGTACTGTCTACTAGTCCTAATTCATACAACACTTGGCACTGTCGCCTAGGACATGCCCATTTCAAGGCTGTAAAAACTGTCCTCCAATTGTGTCACATTCCCTTGTTAAATAATAATAAAGAAAGTGATTTCTGCAATGCCTGCTGCATGGGCAAAGCTCGCAGATTACATGCACCTCTCTCTACTACTGTCTATTATGCACCCTTTGAGTTACTACATACTGATCTCTGGGGCCCTGCACCCTTTCAGTCCACATGTGGATACACCTATTACATCACCTTTGTTGATGCATACACTCGCTTCACTTGGGTTTATTTTCTTAAACAAAAATCTGATGCACTCAATGCATTCAAACAATTTTCTGTGCTCATTTCAACACAGTTCTCGGCTAAAATCAAAGCCATCCAATCTGATTGGGGAGGAGAATTTCGCCCCTTCACCAAATACCTAACTGATCTAGGCATCAAACACAGGCTCACATGTCCTCATACTTCCCATCAAAATGGGACTGTTGAAAGGAAGCATCGCCAAATTGTGGAAATGGGACTCACACTCCTTTCTCATCTTTGCCATCCCTGTCATATTGGGATCACGCTTCACTCAGCGATCTACCTCATAAATCGGCCCTTAGGCTCTCAAAATCATTTTCCTCACCTTATCATGCTATATGGCACTCTCCACAGTACAAATCACTCAAAAACATTTGGTTGTGCATGTTTTCCCTTCTTAAGACCCTATAATCAACACAAACTTCAATTTCGTTCCTACGAATGTGTGTATCTTGGTCTATCACCTCAAGACTGAGGACACAAGTGTCTTGCACCTTACGGAAAAATCTATATCTCCAAGGATGTCATCTTTAATGAAACTAAATTTCCCTACCCCACCTGCTTTAATACCGCCTCCTAAACCTACTCCACGATACTCACTACCACTGCCTCAATTCCCATTCCCCATGGTCCCTTTATTTTCTCCCATTCCCGTCACTCGATATCCACCTACTCCTGCTCCTACACCTCCCACTGAGTCCTCCACCCTACCCCATTCCCCAATCTCCCCCACTCGAGTTCCTCTTCCCAATCTCGAGTCTCGGCCACCATCTTCCTTATCTAATAATGTCATCTGATGTTCATTCCAAACTCCGTTTCCCCAGCTCTCAATCCTCAATCTTGATCAGCCACACACCCCATGTTGACAAGGTCTAAAAGCGTTGCCTACCTCCCCGAGCCCTCCTAGCTCACTTGAACCAACCTCTGTTAAGGCTGCCTTGTACCGATGGCTTCTTGCCATGCAGATGAGCACTCGCTTCTCCTCAAAAATAACACACAGACTCTTGTTTCCTTACCTCGAAGCGGGAATGTTATTGGCTGTAAATGGGTCTTAGGAGTTAAAGAAAATCGATGGCACTATCAATAAATACAAAGCCGGACTTGTAGCCAAGGGCTTTCATCAACAACATGGGTTCGATTTTAATGAGACATTCTCTCCCTGTTGTGAACTGTAACTATTCGGATTATTCTAACCTTGGCTCTCACCAACAATTGGGGAATCCAGCAAATTGATATAAACAATGCTTTCCTCGATGGAGCTGCTTTGCCAAGAAGAGGTTTACATGGATTCAACCCCCGGGGTTTGAAGTTGCCGATAAGTCTCTTGTATGACGCCTCAGCAAGGCTCTTATGGGTTGAAAGCAGGCCCCACGGGCACTGGTATGAAAGGCTTTCTTCCACGCTAGTACAGCTGTTTGGATTTACTACAAGCCACTGTGATCCTTCTCTGTTTGTTTTACTCCAAAGGCAGCACCTCTGCTTATGTACTTGTCTATGTGGATGATATCATCCTCACAGGATCTTCTACCACACTTATTACTGACCTTATCCAAAAACTTAATGCTCAATTTGCTCTCAAAGATCTTGGATCTCTAGACTACTTCCTAGGAGTGGAAGTCAAGCATTTGCCATCAGGTGGTCTATTATTAACTCAATCTAAGTACATTCGGGACCTTCTTAACAAGGCTCACATGTATCGCAAAGGGAATTTCTTCACCCATGGTTAGTAGTTGCAAACTCACTAAGTTTGGCACGATTCTCTCTCGAGACCCTCACCGGTCTGAGATCTATTGTTGGTGCCCCTACGGTATGCCACCCTTAACTAGACCGAGATATTGCCTTGATGTGAATAAGTGCCGGTTTTTGGCTAATCCTCTTTGCGACACAACGGCGGTACATTAAGAAAATTCTCCAGCTACCTAAAAGGGTCTCTCTCTCATGGGTTACTCTGCACGACCAGCTCCTAACTCTACACCGCTTCTCTCTGTGCATCTTGTGATGCGATTGGGCAAGTGATCCGGATGATCGTCGATCAACATCGAGGCTCTTGCATCTTCTTTGGCCCCAATCACAGTATCTTGGTGCTCAAAGAAGCAACCTCTTGTTGCTCGCTCGATGTCTGAAGCGGAGATATCGCGATATGGCAAACACGATTGCGGAACTCTCATGGATTCGATCCCTCCTCACCTTTGGTAGGTATTCCCTTTGCTTTGCCCCAAACTCTTCTACAGCTGACAATCTCGAGTCTTGTGTCTTTGGCTCACAATCCGAGTTCTCCATGCTCGCACAAAACACATTGAATTAGACATTCACTTTGTTCGTGAGAAAGTCATCTCCAAAGCAGACCATTCATCATGTTCCCGAGTCTTTGACCAACTTCTGAACTCTCTCACCAAGCCACTATCCTCATCTCAGTTTGCAGCACTCCGAACCAAGCTCAATGTGGTTCCTCTACAGCAACCACCTTGATCTTGAAGGGGGGCTAATAGAGTATAATTTACCTAGCTATATAATCTGTTACAATAAATAACCGAATGACAACTGTATATGCTGAGTTAGCACCATTCGGTTATGACAGCTGTTATGACAGCTGTTAGAAAGTGATTAGGAAATGTACAGAACTCAAGCTATAAAAATATAGCTCTCGGTAAACAGTGATGAACAGAATAATATACGACAAATTCAGATTTATCTTCTTCCTCTCTCTCTCTCTGTTCTCTGTTTCTACTCTTTTACAAATCAACTTCAATGCCTCAATTAGAAACAAAGAAACCATCAACAAAGTGATTTATCTACGTCTCTTCTAAAACTAAAGAGAGGATTGTTGTTGAAGATGATCTTGGTAGAAGTCCATCATCTAAACCCATAAAATTTCAAGTTAAATAAAGTAAACAAATCATGTTCAACGGCATAATGACCTTAAAGGCTAAAACAGATAATAGAAAATTTCTAAACTGAGCTCTAAAGGCCTACTCTAATTCTTGATTTTTTCCTATAATGATGGATTCCGAAAAGCATTTCAGTCATGCAGAATTTCCCTCAATTAATCTTCAATATAGTAGTGACTGTATAACTGCTACAAGAATACATTTCCCGCTATATGAAGTATCATTTTTCTGTTTGCTGCTATGATACTACTAGATTTTACAATATATATTCTAAGGAAAAATGTTCCACATGATAATCATAAGAAATAATGACCCCTACAACTGAGCTGGTCCACTCATCAGTTGAAAAGAAAACCTATAGTTATATAATAAACAGGTAAACAAAGCAAAAATCAATGACTATAATAGATAATAAGCAAAAATGAATAATACAAAAGTGTAAAGTCAGTATCCTTCTAATGCTTACTTCCACTGAGCTACTGAAACTAGCAGGGGATACAGGCTGCAGAGCACAGCCATTTCTTTCAACTGATCTATGGTGCTGAACAAGTGATGGAGCAACATGCCTTCTCAACCTACTAGCAGATGCTGGCTGCAATAAGGCAGAGAGTAAGGGTCAGCATTTCAATAGAAAACATATAAAAGTATCATGACAGAGAAAAGGACACAGACCATACAGATACTTCTCCATTAGATAATAGTATCCAAAATATTGACAACAAAATTATAACTTGAGGAATTGAATATTTAAAAATTTCTATTTTCTCACTAATTCAGTTGCATTGATGCTTGCCATCCTAGTGATCCCAAAGTAATTGACGTATAGGTAAGAATTATTGCGTGGCTAAAAGCAATCTTAAAGAGCTAAAGGTACTTTCGAAACCAATTGCAATATATGTAGAGTTGTATTAACAACCCATGGGAAACAACGTCAATTACAGGTGTGGAAAGGAGATCAATGAAAGCAATTCCAATGAATCAGATTGTAGCCAAATAAAAGCGACAGAGGAAAGCAATTATATGGACAATAAGTCATCTCTCTTCATAAGAAGCTCCTTGCTAGTTTGTAACCTATCCTAGCCTCACTTAAAGATTGCACATATAAGACAATATGGGATAATAATTTATGGGGAAAAGGTTTGGAAAAAGAATATTTGAAGAAAAAATTGTGCTTTGATGCCTCTAATGAGACGCAGGCTGTTAAAGCATGTGGGAGTATACAGAACCAATCATAAAAAGAACTCAAACATAAGCAACGGTTCACTTGCAATAGTTTTAGACAACAAAACGTGAAGTGAAGTAAAGAAAACAACCAACAAGGATGAAAATTGAAAACCAGCTATGGGGAAAATAAAGCAGGTTTTCAGCAAGAAAAGAAGAGGGCCGGTGGATAATAAAGCATGTTAAAGTATAATTAAAAATCCTCTAAATAAAGAAAAAAGAGCAGGTCAACTGCATAATGCTAACAATAGGAGAAGTGAAATTATAATTTTGCAAATCTAAACCACTTGCTTAATTAATAAACCAAACCCAATTACCAAATTTTAAACTGAAACTGAAATTTCCATTTGTAGGCATAAGAAAGGAATATGACAAAAAGATGGGGAGAAAATTAGCAAACGAATAATTTTATCAAAAAGTTGAAGGAATGTATATGTATGTGATGGAACTAAGTGGAACAGATGGGACACCCTACCCACCAAATCAGATCCTAAGGGAGCAAAATCTTGTGCGTGAGGAAAAACATTTCTGGATAAGCACGTTAAGCAAAAAGCCCCAAAAAATTACGAGACAACAAGAGGTGGTGAAAGAAAAACCAACAAGAAACAGAAGACAAGCGGAGAAATTTCCAGAGACTTGTTGTGAATAGCAGAGAAGCAAATCATATATGAAAAAAATGGATTTTTTTATATAATAAAAAAAAAGGAAAGGGGGACAATATTTTTTTGAGAGAAAAAAAAAGAAGCATTAAACAGAACATAAGCTGAGCCTGAGATTAAACCTGGTCAGAGGGGCTATCTGGAGGCTCAGCCAATTGTTTGGGAACCTCAAAAACTGTGTCCTTACGGTGGTGGTGGCGGCGGCGGCGGCGGAGCCTAGTGCCAGACTTGGTCATTTTGGCAAGTGGGGCCTGACACTGTTGGTGGGGCTGAATTTCCCAGAGTTTGGCACAGAGGTTTCTGGCAGAGATGTTTGAGGTGGGAAAGTTGAGGAATTCTTGAACCGGGTTTTCGTTGTTACCATTCTGCTGAGATGGAAGCTCAAGTCTCCATGTGGGTGGTGGAGTACAAGGGCCTCCTCTTTTCCCCACCAAAACCCCGCGTTTCAACTTTTCCACCATGAATCCTTGCCTTTTGTCCTCTCTCTCCACACTTTTTTCTGTTCTTTCCATCTCTCTCAAAACTCAATGTTCAAATTTCAAACTTCATTTTTTTTCTCTCCCTTCTCCCTTTTAACAATTTGATTGAAGTGCTTCCTTCTTTTTTCTTTCGAAGTTGACAATGTTTCTATGTTCTCTTCAAGTTCCATGAACAAAGTTACTTCAGTTCAGAGTTTCCAAACTTTAAGCCACCTCAGCAGTTGCTTCAGAGTTGGGTCCAATGTAATTGGGTCTTTTTTCCCCAGCATCCTAATTTTGTCTACCTTTGTCTCCTCTCAATCTAATAATTGTTTATTAATGACTCTAAATAAAATAAGGATTTAATTTATATTAAGTGTAAAAAAAATTTACATTGTCATTCAATTATGTGTTGACACATTATTAAAATAGTTAAATTTTTTAAGTAGTGGTTGTCATAGTTAAACTCTTTTAATGATTTAGTAACACATGATTGGATGTCAATGTAAAATTTTTTTACATTGACAGTGAATAAAAATTAAACTCATAAAATAAAAGTTATAATAATTTAATTAATAAATGAATAAGTATGTAATTATTTACAATTTGTTTTTTTTTATCAAGATGTATATATAAAAGTCATTATTATACATTAAAAAAATTAAGTGAATTCACATTTCAGTCCCCATTAATGATGGATAAGTCCCTTATTTGTTTATGATTTTTAATTTTTAATTAATATGAACGTATAAGAAAATGAATAAGAAATAACAATATAAATTCAAAAATAATATTTGATATGACAATGGAAGAGTGGAAAAGAAGTAATTATTACTATCTCCATTTCATACGAGCCAATTTTTCTTGCAAATAAGATATATAGGAGTGGTAATTTAGGGAGATTTACATTTGGGCTTATAATATAATTTTGTCGACTTAGAATTTATGATAAAATTATAATATATTAAATAATTTATTTATTTTCTAAAGTGTTTGTCCTTCCTAACTCCAACTCCTAACTGTTACCAGACAAGCAGAAGATGTCATGAGGCCCAACAAGGGGCGGAAAGAAAAAGAGCTAAAAGCCGAAAGTTATGAGATGCAATTTTGAATTTGTCAGTTTGCTTTGTTTCATGCTAAGCTAACCTAAGCTACACTAGGGATCCTATAAGATCATAGGGGCCTTGAATTTGTTCAAGAATATATGCATGTAATTATGACTAAAATATCTAACTTAGGGAAGATTGAACCTTTAAGGCTCTAAGCATGCGGCTAATGGAGTTATGGGATGTAGTAAATAACAGTGACCGTGGTCCGTGGTAAGTCTTTGGAGGCATGTTGTGTTGTCCACTTGTCCTGATCGGTGCATCTTCTTCGGGCTCAAGCTAAGCACACATGGTCCACAAATTAGGTCTACGACTTTGCAGGTTGTCCATTATGATCTTCATGAACCAAAGTGAACTTGTGGTCCACCTTCCCTCTCTTGTCATCCCATGGAATTTATTCTTCGACAATTTCTTTAACTTTTACTGTTTTACAATTATTGTTTAAATCGTGAAAAGCCCATGAACAATAGTACTATTCTTAGAGGCGTTTTGTGCCCTTGTGGGTAAACCTTGTACAACATTACCCCTTTTCTGTCTTCTAATCAACAACAACGGCAATATATGCTTGCCATGACAGATGGTTAATTGAACAGCAGCTTGCCACCGACCCTTCATCCATTGTATCTAATTGCATTTGGTACAAACTTACATCCTATTGCTCCCAAGTTAATTTCATGAGAGGACCACAATTATCCTTATTGGACCACTTTTGGGGGTCTCCTTTACCTTCTTAAATTGATTGTGGTCCAAAAACCCTGCTTTTAACTGACATAACAACATGCCTACATTTATATCCAACATATGTAATGATTGTGTAATGGTGTAAATACATTTATCATTTTCCATATCCTTCTACTTCCTTGCTTCCTCCAAACTGTCATACTTTAAGAGGAAGTCATGAATGTTATCGTAATGAAAGTTTGGAGCGAAAGAGATGAAAGTGATAATTTTTTATTTTTAAATTAAGAATTATAAAATGTTTATAAAAATAAATAAGAAATAATTTGAAAGTTACATGATAATTTCTCATTTTATTCATCTCATTTTAAAAATTCTCAAATAAGAAAAAAATGTTTACTTAAAATAAAAATTTTCTCCTTCCATCCTTTTCTTTCCAAACTCTTATATGTAAATATACCCTTAGTAGATGAACAATATTTGTACTATTCTTTCTTTCTTTCTTTTTAACAAGAGAGTATATTTCATTAATGAAGAATGGAAGTACCACATTAATTAATAAAGCATTAGCAAAACCAAGCTAACCTGAGAGAGCATAAGCAACAGGTAAAATCTGAGCACAAATCTTAGTTCTAATCGACTTGAAAAGTTCTCATTCTCCTTGCTTACTTGGTGAACGATGAATTTGTATGGCGACCGTGGCATCGAAATTTGCAGAATTGCAACATATGTGTTTTATGCATCTTCATGAAGTGGATGTCTTGAACAGTTAGAAGCAGAACAAAAAAAGGTGAAGTGCGAACAGCTTCGTATTTTCCTGCTTGTGTTTGTTGATTTGGATAGTTTTATATGATTTTATCTTGCCTACTCATTTTAACGAACGTGATTAACGAGTTTCAATACACCAATTACATACAAAAGCAGTTATCATTAACTTCAGGAGCATTAAGTTTGAATTTGGGCAAATTATACTCTTCAAATGCTATTTTTTAGAAATGCCTATTACTTATTACCAAAAAAAATAAAAAATAAAATGATAGAAATGCCTATTACTTATTGTAAAAAATAAAAAAAAAAACTCTCCAAATACCATCCGTGGAGCTTCCGCTATGCTTTGAGCAATGCCTAAACCTTACTGCTGCCTAACGTATGCTTTTTAAATGTATTTCGGTATACTTGACATGCTAAACATGGAATGGAACATCATGCCATGCTTCATAATTTGTGAGTGCTTGCCACCAATAGGATATAATGCAGAGATAAAACTTTAACTGCAAGCTTAAGATATAACGGAATCTGAAGATTGTGACTACCTAAGTGCCCAAATGTCCCATACTCACATTGATAAACTCTAGTCAAGTCCGTATATCTGAGAGAGCGAGAGAGAGAGAAGGGTGCTGCAACGTCACTCATGCCAGGATGCACCGGAGAAGCTACCTATAGGACCTTGGTACAGAGCCGATGCCCTTGGTAAAGAACTAAGGACCCTGGTATATCTTGGCATGGATGCCATTAAATGTCAAACAAATTGAAGAGTTTTTTCATACATAGTTTTACCATGATAATATTTGAAGGTCCTTGAGGATATATCCCTCAGCTTACAGGACGCTGAATTGCAATATCGTTTAGTCACATGTTCTTTTGTTCTTATCTCAGTCATATTTGAGCACTCAGACCTAGGAGGTCAGAAGGAAAAAGAAATTCCTTAGAACATGAAAGACGCAATATTCAATTCTATTGCTAGTAGTTCACTAAATTTTAGCAGACACCAAATAGTAACAAAACAGATATATTAATAAACTTTTGAAAAGGCTTAATTATACTTTTAGTCACGTTAGTTTCACAGAAGTTCGATTTTGGTTCCCTTAATTTTAATTGCCACAATGTTATCTCTATGATTTTCGAATTGATGCAATTAAGTTCTCCTACTAGATTGACATTGATGTGGCAATTTGTTTGGCCAATGTGACAGCGTTTCATGTCATTTCCATGCTAGCAAAGTCAATAAGCGTCATGTCATCAAATTTTATCTCACATCAGCAAAAAAAAGCATTGCCATGACAGCATCAAACTAACAGGGGACTTAATTACAAACAGGGGAGACCAAAATCAAACTTTAGTAAAACTAAAAAGTTCAAAAAGTGTAATTAAGCCTTGTTTAAAACATTTTGGTTTGAAATAATTATATCTTAGCAAATTAATATTATGCAGAAGCGGGAGAAAAGAACGAAGACTCGTGGGACTCATTTCATAAATGAACTTAACTCTAACTTGAACTCATTAGTGTATTAAAATTTCCCAACTACGCTTGACCATGAACTAGAAAACTTTTACAAAATTAAACACCTAATTAATATTCTACGGTAAAGGCCTAATTGTGTGCACAAGGATAAGATCGTACCTCGAGATTGAAAAGTCAAATGCTTTTCTCTGGAAGACCATTCAATTTTTCCAAATTTTCTTCTCTCCAGATTGCTTTCACTTCATCTGTCCTGAACCGGTGGGTGAATTTAGATTCCTCTAGTGGAGTCGATGTACCATGAGCAAATTCAAGAAGACCAGTATATGCTATCATTGCACCATTATCAATGCAATACCTATCATCAGTGGCAAACAACCTTTCACCCCTTTCAGAGCACATTATTCTCATCATCTCTTGCAAGTGCTCATTGCAACCTACACCACCAACTATAAGAACATCTTTCTTGTCACAATAAGCCATAGCACGCTCAGTTATCTCCCCAAGCATGGCGAACAATGTCTCCTGCAATACTAAGAAATCTCAACTTGCAAATTTTTTTATTTTATGAAGACAATATACCAGGCGGGACCAGGCCAGCACAAAATTTATCTGCAAAGAGTAGCATAAGTCTGCAGGCGAGCACTCATTATTCTTTAGCTTTTCAACAGCAGTTGCTTCAATATAGCTCAATATTCCACTAAAAGATACATCCATCCCTTTGACAACATAAGGAAGGTCTATAAATTTCTCTCCTTTCTTTGCAAGCTGAAGGATAAGAAAACCATATAAGGCAAGTTGAGACAGATCAAATTATCACAACAGTATTCAATTAAGCACAATTATACATAACAAGACAAACTGTTGGGCAATACTTTAAGTATAATTTGCATTTATATAGAACTCTTAAGTATAAAATAATGGTTAAGGAAACAATTTTATAGTTCTTCACTTATTAAGTATACACTGGAGTAAAAAGATGAACAGGGAAAAAAATAATACAGATAAAAAATTTAGAAAAATTGCAGGGCTCGAACTTGAAAAAGAAAAGGCAAATATAATTCATCATTGCCTAATTTGTAAATTAAGTTACATAGAATCACCAAGTTTGATATCAGAAAGATAACCAAACTGAAAAGGACAACCTCATATTTGCTTTTCATTTGAAAGGTAAGACCACTCACAGCATCCTCCCAACCCAGATCATGAAAAAGGATATCCCGTGATAAAGCCTATCTCTCTTTCTCTACACGGTGGGGGAAGAATGAACAAAATTGTCTTTGTGAACAAGCAGCCAAGGGCTGAACCAGAGTATAATGGTAGTATAAAAGAAGAAAAAAATAGAGGGGGGCGGGGGGATATTAATGTCAAGTTTTTAGTTTATGGATTATATAGTTCCCTTCCTTTATGGGGTTAGACAAAATATCTACCATCAAGACAAGCATTTCAAACATCAGACAAAAATGACCCATATAGTAAGTGTGCGCCATAAACTATATAAAGTAGATACTACTGATGCACCTGCTCAATGTTGTATCCAGGACTTGGATCATTCGAAAGTGTTAAGACCCTGGCAAACCGATCCAAGCAATTCCCTACAGCAATATCAATAGTCTCCCCAAAGATTCGGTAACGTCCCTCACTGTAAGAAATGACTTGGGTGTTCCCGCCACTGACATATAACACAACAGGATCACTTGCACCAGTTAAACCCTCCCCATCTCAATATGTGCCACACAATGATTTACAGCAACAATGGGCTTCTTCCAAAGTTGTGAAAGTACACGGACAACAACAGCAGCCACTTGTAATGGCGCTCCATGCCAGGACCCTTGGTATAACAGAGGCAGTCAATCTCTTCTGGAGTAATTTGTGCTGTTTTCAAAGCAGATTTGACATGGGGAAGAATGTGTTGGAGATGGTGCTGGGCTGTCTCTCTAGGAAGAAACCCTTTCTCTTCCACTTTGGAAAAAGATTATACTGTATCCACAAAACTAAAAAACAAAGAGAAAAGAAAAGATTATTTTAGCCTTTTTGGCTTACTATATACAAAGAAATTAGATTTTCTCATGGAACTACATTTCAGTAACGATAAACAATACGAAAAAAAGGAGGCAGCGAGGAATTTAAAAGTAAAGACTTTTTTTAGATAAGAAAATCAAATTATTATCTTATAGATGGTTGAATTAGTTCTCAAGTTTCTATGATAAGTAAACCCATAATACTTGCAATTAAAAATATTCGAAGTCCACAGATTCCATGGTCATTTAACTTCTTTATTGAAATTACACACAAGTGGAAAAACAGAACCACTTGAAGCATTCAGGCTTTATCAAAACCAATAGAACTAGACTATCTTCTATCAACTAAGAGCTAAGAAGTTAAGAATAAGAACTATGGTATTAGAAGGAAACCACGATCGCCAATCACCAAAATATGAGGATTGATATAATTGAAGGATTTTCAGGGGTCTCTTCCCTAAGGCTTATACACTAACAGAAGATTGCAAAATACGCGGACTAAGTATAAATCAAGCTGCAAAAGTTATTTGAAGCTAAAAAAACAGTAGAACCATGGATGATAAGGAATTGTAAATCCCAAGACAGCTTCACATGCAAATTCAGGGGTAAAAACTCACTTATGAACCACCATCTCATATCGTCTTAAAACTTAAAAGGCACATGATTTCAATAGTCTGTCTAGAAGAGAACACAGATAGAGACCGTTAACTGCTGCTTTTCACATGATGATTGAAGACCAAATCATACAGCATGGTCAAAAGAAAAAGATCATACTCACAAGGCCATTAAAAAAAAAAAGAGCACATACTGTAACATGACTATAGTACAGTACAAAGACCCAGTTTACCCATATTTCAAAGTGGTTGGGACATCCAGAGAGTATGAAGGGAGAAGATCACAGGTTCAAGTGTATTCCACCCCAAAGGACATAGTATCTCCTAAAGAAATATTTAGCTAGAACTAGAAATGTCCACGTTTAAAACTGAATCAGTCATTATCAATGCCATTTGCCATTTAGCATTCAATTTCACAATCCAAACATTAAAGTAAATCAGGCTTTCCTAGGGGAAGATTTACTCAAATCACAATAAACATGTGTGGCATATTTAAAGTTCCCTGAACACATTCTAAAAAATAGAGTAAACACTTATTTTAAAAAATAGAGTAAACACTTATTTTAGTCCTCTAAAAATACAAGTAACATCAGTTTAGTCTTCTAATAATTGTGTGACGTCAAATTGGTCCTTTTAGAGGACCATTTTATGTCATTGAAGGACCAATTTGATGACAAAAAATACATTAAAGGACCAATTTGATGTTACCAATTATTAAATGACTAAACTGATATCACTTGTATCTTTAGAGGACCAAAATAAGTATTTACTCTAAGTCTTTAAAAAATATATAGAACACCTTTGAGACAGCACTTGCACAAGGACGGCAAAACTACCCAGACGGTTCAATCTGAACATAAGCCTGTTCTCTTTAGCCCAAAATTGCATTTATAAAATGTCCCAGACAGCATTAGGTTTAGCCTAAAAGTAACGTGCAGTGTTTGGAAAATAGAACCAACAAAGAAAAATCAAGACAAAGGAGTCATGAGAATGGTGCAACAGAAAAAGAAAGGAACCTCTAACTTTTCAGCATTTAACAAGGTAAATTTCACTGGTTTCCAAAAGGAGAGATCCACCCAAGCCATAATTGACATTCAAATTCAAACAGCATATGTGAGAATCGACAATAGAGCTATTGAACCTATAAAATTTCACGAGATTCCCTTGTT
The DNA here is from genome assembly GCA_023212625.1 of Styphnolobium japonicum. Taxonomy (NCBI): domain Eukaryota; kingdom Viridiplantae; phylum Streptophyta; class Magnoliopsida; order Fabales; family Fabaceae; genus Styphnolobium; species Styphnolobium japonicum. The sequence goes on along the minus strand of JALBWW010000007.1, from coordinate 645,567 downwards.
GGCATATTGTCAAACAGAGAAAATGCAAAAAGCAGTCCAAAAGAATGCCACAAGGCCAGCAGCAATCTAATCAATCCAAAAAAATTCCACTTTCAAGCGTATCAAGTATCCATGAATCATCATAAAAGGCAAACAGCCATCCTAAAGTAAAGCATATAAAGTTGTTGCCACAGCACAGATAAATGAATTGTAGCTCAGCATAAGTTAAGCAACTTATGGACAACCCAATAGAGCAATAGATAAAAAAAGAGAGAAGGAAATCCAGTGCCATTAGATTACATTACACACAACCAAGCACCATTTTCTTAAAACCCATATATATTATCGATGAACATGAAGAAACCAAAGACACAAGTGAAAAGAAAGAGCAATTACCTGGGCCAAGCACGGATCTTGGGAGGGACTGTCCTCCTTAATTATGCTTATCTTCTTCTTCAGCTTGCCAATGGGCTTTTTTTGTTTGGGCCCAATCAGAAAATAATAAACTAATATAAGGAAGGACAAGTGTTTCATTTTAATGTTTGGTGTTGAGACTTGAAACTGTTGAGGTTTATAACCGTTTTGTCGGCCGTTGAGAGTTGAGACCGGACAGACAGCGACCACATTCACCTTTTTCGCGCCATATTTCGTTAAGGCTCAAGACTCTATCCTGTTCCTGCGGCCCAGGTCCGTTATTTTGTGATTTTACGATTCTATCCTTCCATTCCAAAACAATAGTCTCTTTCTAATCCATGCAATTTATATTACATTTCAATTCTAGACTGAAAGCAAAACAAGAGGGAAGAAAACTATGACTTGACAAATATGACCTTCGTATTTGTAAGTCTTATATAACAAATATGAAAATTGCGGAAGGAAATATAGTGTAATTAGTATTCGTTTTTTGTTTGTTTTATGACCAAAAACGTCTAATTCGTCCAATAAATTTATAACTTTATATGTATATTAAAATCCAAAACCTCCTACATAAAACTAATGTTATGTTACAAGTGTTAACAGGTGTTGAAAGTTACAACTTTTCCATTATACAAAAATGATGAACATTGTCATCACATGACTACTTGGTTGGATTTCCTTAAAATATAAAACAAACACGCCCAATAATTGTGATAGTTTTGTCATATGAAATTCTTCTGTTGCCATCCGTTTGGTGTTACATCGGGGAACACTAAGGTGTTGTAAAATTGTCATAAAGTTAGTCAAATTCAAAGAGAAATGATTGAAGCTGCATGTCATCGGTTATAAACAGCACTTCACGACCTATAACATAAATCATGGAAAACGGCCCTCGATTCTTTTTTTCTTTTTTTTTTTAAGGGGACTACATGTTGGTAATTTTGGGGAATAAAAAATAAACTTGGGTTTCTTACCTTTATTAGGGGGTTTGAATCTTTCCATTTACGAGAAGAGAACTGCTGTTTGACCCCACAAGCCATATCACCAACTCATCATCAGATACTACAAAAGAACGTTTTCACTTTTAAGTTAAAAGCAAAGTCACAGAAATGGTTAGACCCAGCAAAAACGAAAACAAAAGCAACATTGCAAAAATTTCTAGAAGAAAAAGCTTAGGATCTACCAATTGGGATGAGAAAATTAAACTTCTCTCCTACCCTTTAGCAGGGATTTGCATCCCTCCATAAAAATCGATTAGTGTATCAAATGTACTCTAAGATGTTATATTAAATAAGACAATTCTACAAATTCATACAATTTATACTCGGGCATTTTTTTTATTTTTGGTGACATTATACTTGGGCATCTTATATTTAGGCATCGAGTATTTAAGATATGAGTTTAAATTTGATCCATTGTTAAAATGTAAAAAAATTTATACTATCATTCTATAAGGTATTGACACATCATGGAAAGAGTTCCTAAATAGTAGTTGTAAAAATCAAACTCCTTTAATGATTTCATAATACATGATTGGATGATAATGTAAAAAAGTTTTATATTGAAAGTGAATCAAAAATCAAAATCAAATCTCTGTTGTGTACCAAACCCTTTTGAGTTGCCTTTAGTTGTTAATATAGTGTTTTAAGAATCAAATTGGATTGGACTAACTAGTTTGACCATCAACCAACCTTATTTCTAGCCTAATTATCTCTCAAAATCCACAACCAAATTCAATAAATAAAATTTGGTTGGAATAATAAATTATAAAAAATGCATATTTTTTTATTCTAACTCAAATCATGCACATAATGTTTATTTCCTCTTTAAATTTATGAGTTTATAATATTAAAAATAGTTTAACATTGTTAAGTATATTTCTTTTACTATTTAACAATTATATGGTAACTTTTTGTCACTTAACATTCATTTTTTTTTTGTATATTTGGTTAGACTAGTCATCAAACCAGCGTTGTTAGAACTAGACGATCTAATTAGTTTGACTGTGAACCAAACACTTAGATGATTATGATTAACTTATAACTAAATCTACGGTTAGACCACTTTGAACTAGTTAAAATCAATCAAAATTCAATTGAACTAAAAAACTCAATATTTTTCATATTTTATAAATATTTTTATATATTTTATATTGCTGCATGTGAATTATTTTAATGACGTCATTTAATTCGATCAACTAATTTACATAGTTGAACCTAAATCAGAAGTCTCATCAGATCATTATCCAAACCATTTTAACAATATTGCATCAATCTGATTAAATCAGTAATCTCACTAATTTAATATTCAATCGAATTTTAAAAACATCTACATGATTTCTGTTCCCTTTTGGAGCGATACCTATTTTCATTTTATTTTAAACATTATATAATACAAAAGTATAATAATTGCAACTATTAATATAGAGAATAGGAACGTAATTTTCATATTTTACCTTTTGTTTCAAAAGTTAAAAAAAAAGATTATAAAGATAAATATTCTCGTATTTGGTATCGTAGATTTGATTTTTATCCCATCATTTGTGTCGATGTCCCTAGAATAATCGTTAAATAGTGTTTGCAATTTGCATGACTAAATCACACAAAAAATGATAAAATTAATTAAACTTGAAATTATTTGTAGTCAATCACCACCGCTAATTATAATAAAAGTTATTTTAAAATTATAAAATAATCTGAACTGAAATGTATAATTAATTTACAAGTATAGATAATATTTTTCAACACAATAAAATACACTTAATTAAGGCAATACTAAACTCTAATAGGATGTGACACATTTGCTCTGCTGTGAACTGTATTAATCAGAACCAGACAAGTTAAACTCCCAACCCAATCCCCAGGCCTTTTGTTTGAGAAGCCGTTTGAATAATCTACCCTTGTTGGCGCAAGTGATAGCCATATTGAAAAGGTAGTTTGTTTAACATTTATTTGTCGCATCTCCACCAACCATCACAAAGGTTTCACCTTTTAAATTGGCAAATTTAAAATAATATGATGTACGGACGACACACACCCACCACACTCAATCACAGATACACAAACAGAGAATGTGATCTTAGCATAGCATGCCCATTGGCTCATCAATAATTATAAATCAATGAGCTTACATATGTCAGGGAACTAGAAAAGGTTCCATAAAAGTCCATTCAAAATCATTAAGGAGCCGCATAGATAACAAAGATATGTCCATATAAGAATTCTTTCCTTACTCTTAAGTCTCCACAAGATAAGACTTAACCGGTTGTGGAACCTGATAAAGACTGCTGAACACAGAACAAACTTGCCTAACTATGAAACAGATTCCCAGCAATTAGATAATAGCACATGCCTAAAATAATCTGACTCTAAATACAAGTTCTTAAAGCAGTCGAAGACAGCCTAAATGTTACATAGTTCTAAAGGACACTGGCAAGCAGAAGGAAACTAGTCTACTCACAACCTGGCAATAGATGCTATTCAAATTGAGATGGGATTAAAAGAAATAAAAGAAAATATGACACCAAATTTTGGTAAGGTTTTTGTTGGTCAAATCAATCAAATAAATGTAAATGCACCATAACCTAGATTTTTCAGGGAAAGCATAGAAATATATAGCTCTGTGAAATGTTAGCCTTTGATAAATAAGAGCCACCTTCCAGTAAAGCATTTAGAAAATAAGTAGATATATTATACATTTCATGGTAACACATCAGAAAATGGAGAAAGTTAGTGATTCTTATTAGAGAAAGTGCACAAATAGAGAGAATAAGAAACTGTAAAAATATATAGCTCTGTTGTATTTTCAAATGCTCTTAATAATATTCCAGTATCCATGAAGAAGCAGCTTTATCAGCAAGTACACTTTGTATGAACTGTTAAAACACAGAAATCAAACTAAATTTTAACTTAAAGACCAATAGAGGAAAATGGAGGAAACCTTAGACACAAGTTTCAATAGCAGCTATTGATTGTATGGAGAACAAACTATGGAGCAATTTCAAGCCTGGGCTCAAAGCAAAAACCAGTGAAAAGCTGCAGTGGGAACCTCTTTGTTACTGGGCACTTCTGTGACCATTTCCATTGTTTATGGTTCATGTCATATATGAGAAGTGCTGGAGCTCCATAACTTTGAATATATATTAGATCATCTGTACCACTGCTAGCAAAAACATCATCAAACTCTCCAAAGCCTTGGCAGAATTTGTGGGGCATTCGTGCAATCTCTTCCCACTTCCTATCATTTAGAACCCAGATGCCAATCCCTTTTATTATGTCAGGTCGATCTTGTTTACCAATTCCTCCCACCATTACAAGCTTCTCCTTCAGATTCATCAGACGCCCGCATGTTAGAGAACAAGGTACAGGAATAAAGCTCCTTGTCAAGCTACCTTGTGAAGATCGGTTGGAGATATTATATGCAATTAGGGCATGACGATTTTCTGGCGCAACACCCCCAGTTGAGTAAACTAAAAAGTATAGCACCCCATTACATATCACACTCTCATCACCACCTCTCCACCCCATCAAAACCTCTGTTAAAGTTGTCATCCAGGTCACTTTATCTGAATTGTATATGTGAATTGAGATATCCCACTGGAAAAAGTTCTCAGGGACCTGCTTCGATTTTACAATTGCTACACTATAAATGTGAGATTCCCTGTTCACTGAGATTGCTAATGCACTGTAATCAGAAAATTTCAAACCAGGAGGCTCCTCAAGCTTCCTGCAGCTTTTGGTAATAGGGTTGCACATGCATAATTCACTTCTGCTGTCATTGTCCATGAAGCAAACTAAGCCATATGATGAAGCAATGAACCAATTAGAAGTGTCAATGTAGGGAAGTTCAATGCCATACCATTTCCGAAGGATGGGATCATAAGCATAACCAGTTGGTTCATCGGAGCTTGTGAACATAAAGTACCAAGGTTTCTGTGGTAGCACATGGGAAAGGTTCCATAAAAAACTTTCTGAAGTAACAATCTCATACCATCTTTTACACACACAACCTGCTCGGAAAATGCTTGCAATAGGGAGATAGGCTAGGATACGTTCCAACAAGTCATCAGGCACTATTATGTCCACAGAAACAGCAGTTGCTTCTTTATCACCTTCCTCGTCAAGTTCTAAAAATGAATCAAACTCCCCAGTCTCCATTCGTGTGTCATCATCATAGTGGCTGATCCATGATGTTTCTCCCGCCATAATAGAGTTGAAAGGAAAGACCTAATGAGTATATTAAAAAAGACCCAGCTAATTACTGAAGCATCCTAACACAAAATGAGAAAGAAGCCCAGGGATTTATCACTGAGGATATGCTAGACCATGGAGATTCAAACTAATACAAGGTGAAGCACCTCATGACAAAATGAAAGACATTCTAAATCACACAACTGATAATACCATAGGAAGAACATAAACAAGATCATATGCACAAAAAACACAACAGAAAACTTTCCCTCACAGGGTAAATAATCAAAGGATGAATTGGATAAAATACAGCAAGGACACAAGTCACACAACCTTCAGATCTTACCGAGAGGCAAGAGAAGAAGAAGACACATACAGAAAAACTCACCTCCTTTCAAGAGGTGAACTATAATATGAATTCTGAACATGACAAGAGGACAAATATAAGGGAACTCATAGCCATCAACTATCCTCCTTTTACGTATTTTAGAAGTCCATACGGTAAGGGAAAAATGTACAGCACTTACTAAAGTAGAAAATCCGAACTTGCCCCCATGTTACTACGGAAGATCTTAAAATGATTTGGCATTTTGTAACAGAGAATGCTGACAAAATACATAGCAATCATAGCCAAAGCCCACAGAAGGAAAGGTCCTAAAAATGATTTAGTATTTTGAAACAAAAATTGCTAATAAATTCAATAGCACATTAGTATCAACCAACAGACGCTTGTTGCGGACTGCCAGGTAAAGCAATGTACAATATTAAATGGAAAAACCAAAACCATATATCTCACATTAATAATAAGAAAGAATTTGGCAAACAGAAGACATTCTCATAAACCCAGATATCATGAATAATAATGTGTTCAGCTTACCCCACCAATAGATAACAACGCAAGCACCCTCAAAATCTACATGCTTCGAGATTAGCTCAGAAATTTGATGTCAAAGTAAAACAACTAAGAAGGCATAAATAAAAACCGCACAAAACCCAAAGCGAAAATTTATCAAACAGACGAAAGTAACAAAATTTCCATTTAAAAAAAAAAAGTCCAAATGCCTCACAAAGAGAACAAGCATTGCAACTTGCTGATTCCTAACAAGCATTTATCAGAAAGATAAAACGGTGCTAAAGCCAACAATTTTAAAACCAACTTTTCCCAGAAAGCTTGTTCATCCAAAAACAATTGCCTTTTCTGCACAAAGAAACAACATTTGACACAAAAAAAGCTTTCCATAACCAGTAGCATCAAACCCTAAGAGAGTTGGCGTGATTCAAACTATATAAAAAAAAAAAAAAAACAAATATGAGGGGGATGAGAAATCAAATGGTTAAATACCCATCAAGCTAACATTCAACCTCATCGATCCTGAGAAAACTAAACAGTAGGAGCAATCCCCAACTGATATCAAATTCTATAAACACGTACAGATCAATGAAGACAGAGGAGCACCCACAAAAATTTAAAGCAATCACCTTTTTTTTTCTTTTAGAAAAAGGAAAAAAGAAAGAAAACATTTTGAGAATTGAAAGATGAAACCCATCACATAGAGATACCTTGTTTGAAAGCCTCCACCACTGTCACTGCTCAAAAGGGTGTGAGCGGATTCAGGGAGTCTCCGGGTTTATAGCAAAAAAGAAAGAAGAACTTGGCCGCAATTAAATCATTCGAATAGCAATTTACAGCTGCCTCACATCACAAGCATTGATCTTTATGGTGAAAACAGAGTGGGCGACGTATAAATTTTCCTTCAAATGGAAGAACAACGATATGGGTTGCTCTAGATTTGGTTGATAAACAAGGCCAAGCAACACACTCTGAGAGAGAGGGAAAGACACAAGCGTTTATTTTTTGATACAACAAAAACGACAGGAAATGAAGTGCGGTTTTAACATAGGGATGGTGCTTGTCTTGGGGAAGAGAGAGGAAAAAAAAGCGCGTGAGGAGCGTGTGAGCGCGTGCGTTTTTTTTTCTTCTTCATATTGTGAGAGAAAATATAAATTCTCCTATCACAGTTGTAAAAACCGGATAGGTTTTTCTAGCTCGCTGAACCAAAAAATTGATAATCTAACCAATACGATTGAAGGAATTAATTATTTGTGTAAAATATTTTTATATTGTTATTTAATTATATATTTTTATATTATTAAAATATTTTAATTATTATAATAATTATTTTAAAAATATATAATTTTTTAGTAATATATTAAAATATTAATAAAAAATGTATACTGTTAATAAATCAAAACTAAATCTTAATTATTTAGGAACGAATTTAATGACTGGATAAAAGCCAAATTAGGCAAAAATTCAATGACTTGAGAAAAAATTATCTTATTTTATTTATTTATCTACGTGACTTTTTTATCAAATCACTGAATGAATGTCTTGTGACTTCTGATTCTTCCAACTCAGCCTTATAAAATGAATTTATGATAAATATAAGATTTAGTTGTATTATTTATTTATAGTTAAATAAAAAAAATTGTGTTTTTCTCTAAATCTTTCTTAATGAAAGTATACTTATTTTTTTATAAATAAATTATCAACTAAATCAAATATAAAAGGAAAAAATTTTAAAATATATATAATCGATAAGTAACATAATTTAATAAAATGGTTGGAGTTCATGAAAAAAAAAGGAATAAAAGAAAAAGTACAACACTTTATCTGAAGTTCATAATGCTATCTAAAACTTAACATAATCGAAGCTTGCCCATTCACTATAACTGTTTTATCTCATAAAACTAGATTCAATATTTGATAAATTTGAATTGAAGAGATGATAGAATTGAATACATAGTATACTTATCACAAAAAAAAAGTATACTTTACCGGTTAGTTGATGAAGATTATAATTAATGGAATGTCATGAGTTTGATATTCAACCAAATATAGTTAGGAAGCATTTAATAATTTTTGCCAACTTTATTTGGAGGAGCGTAGCTCAATTGACATTTTTCCTAACTATTATTAAGAAATTGTGGTTATGTGGTGGGGGCTCGATGCCCCACATCCTTATTTCTTATTTCTCCTTAAGTTTAATAAGACACCCTTAAAACAAATAATAATAATAATAATAATTTGTCAACCTTGTATCAAAATAAAGGAGAAATTCCAAGTTATCTTTTTCAATTTTAAGTCATTTGCAGTTTAGTTATGAAACTTTAAAAATATACAAAATTATTTTTAAACTTTTAATTGTGTGCAAAGTGGTGTTCTCGAGTAACGTGTGCCCAAAATCTAAAGAAAAAAGTCACGCTCTACTGACCAATTTTTGGAAGGTAAGTGAACATGTGCACATCACATGTCTATCTTGTTTTTTCTTCTCACCCTTAAAACCATTCATTTGCAAAAACCCTAGACTGTTAGGGAAGAGGAAGAGAGAAAGAGGAAGAGAGAGAGAGAGAAAGAGAAAGAATGACGAACAAGAAGATTTGAGTGTTGTGAAAATGTAGAGAGCTCATTGACCATTAGTGCAGTTATACAAATATGCAAGTGCAACGTTCCTTGTTAGCTTTAAACTTCATGGGCGGAAAGGAACCCAGATATGAGAGTTTTTTGGTTGTGCAAGGTATGGCTCCCCATGTAAATTGTTGCAAATTCTTTTCCTGATATGACCCACTTGTAACTTCTTGTGTTGTCGTCTCTCTCCTTCTTTCTCTTCGTATTTGTCTCTCTGTCTCAGTCTCTCTCTTGTCCTCCTTAATTTAGGGCTTCTGCAAATGACTGACTAGTTTGAGAGGGTAAAAAAAGGAACAAGATGGTTAGTGATGTGCATGTGGTCACTTACCCTCCTACAACTGCACGCGTGAGTGGAGTATGACTTTTTCCGTTAGATTTTGGACAGATATTATTCTAGATGACCACTTTGCTCATTATTGAAAGTTTAAGGATCGTTTTGCACATTTTTAAAGTTTTTAGGATTAAGATGCATATAACCTAAAGTTGAAAGGGATAAATTAAAATTTTATCTAAAATAAAATAAGAATTTTACTATTTTTGTTTTAGAAGATTACGTGTAGGCATTAAAAAAATAAATAATATATATATGATGAAATAAATTGTCTTTAACTTGTATTAAGGATGATTCTTATATTATTATTAAAGGCTTACTTCCATAATTATAAAAGATGACTCAAGTGGTAAATAAGCTTGTGCTCAGCGGTTAAAAGACATATATAATATCAGCCTTCAAGCCCGTGAAAAAATATTTATAGGAAAGAACAACCTCAATACCCTAAACAGAATTAATCTCACACCTAAAGGTTGTGAGAATACCTAAACTTTAATGAAAAACCATATACTTGACCTTGGTTATTGAAATCTTCCCATTTTGCCTTACTATTATTAAAGTGACTTAAGAAAAGGCATATAAGACTTGTGATGATCCTTAAGCATGAATGGATCTTGATGGGATTAGGGACAACGATGGCCCTACAAAAGGTTTCAAAACTTTATAGAAGTATATGTTCAAAGCATTGATATACTTTTTTTTTTACATAATCCTAAATATTTAAAGAGCTAAATATTACTTTATATTTTTATTATTTTCTTATAAATATGGAATCATACTCGTGGCTTTTTTACGAACTTGGTATAAATGGGACCACTAATTCTTAATTTGGAGCATGTTAAAAAAAATACAAATAAATAGTGAGTTGTAGGTATTAGATTCATCCGCTTGACCACACTATGCTCGGACAACACCACTGCTTAGCCCACAATATGCTCGAAAAAAAAATCATTGCTCAGAAGCCTTCAATCGATCGGACATATCATTCCTTCGACCACAAAAATTGCTCGAACCGATCAACTTCTTACAACTCACTATTCATTTTGCACATCTTTTGAAAATATTTTTGAACTTGCACCAAAATGGAAATTAGAAATCTCATTTATACCAAGTACGTAAAAAAACCTTATACTCATATTTCCATTTGAACTCAAGCTATTGTCCCTTATTTCTCTTTTATGATTGCTTTGTAACCCTATTACATTATTTTCCCTTTTCTCTCAATGTGAGGGATAAACTTCGCTAATCTCGTGAAGATTACCTAAAATTCCATTACCACATAGGTAAACTCTTATTCTTCTCCTACTAGTATTCATCATTTCGTTTATTTTGTTTAACTTTTCCTTTGCCCCACCTATATTCCCCATTCCTTTTCCTTTTCCCTTCTTATTTTTAAAAACCTTAAAGAAAGTTATGGGCTTGGGTTATTTATTTGTTGGCTCAGGACTGCCAGAGGCAATGAGGCATTTAAGAACGTTTGGGCCTTCTTGATCAAATTACTATCTCACCTCTAATTTGTTTCAAATGTCTTCATCCCCATCCATCTTTCCCTATCACTAATTGATCAAAAGTTTATGTGACAAATTTTATGTTTTCAACTTTCAGATATTTTAAACATTTGTTTTGGCCTTGACAGCTCAAGTGACTTGCCACATATGAAGACCTTTTTGTACATATTTAGACTAAGTGAGTAAAGCCACAAGCATCTAAACTGCAACTATACTACAAACTTGAGTTTAATCATTGATTAGTTTATGCTAAAGCTGAAAATAAGAACAAACAATGCCTCCATTCCCCTAATGCATCATGTAATAGTGGAGCCATTTAGAAAAGTTTAACCAACAATATGATGTAGCCTGTGCTTTTATTGCAAGTTATTGACATCTTGATTATTCTTTAGTAAAACCAACATAGGGAGTTATTGCTTCTCTTTCATTCTACATAATTTGTTTTCTTCTTCTCTCTCTTTCTTCACCGACAAAAGAAGCCTCTCGAAGATAAAACAAGAAAAAGAACAAATTATATCCTATAGTATATGCTCACTCTACAGAGCAAAAGTAGTAATTCATAACGGAATATTAATAATTCTTTTTCCCCACAAGACCATGCATTACACAAACAAATTGGGTAAACAACAAAGAAAACTTTGATTAATCACTAACGGGTGTTATATGGAGCCTTATCAGCGACTTGTTATGTTAACCCTTTGTCCAAGGCCACAATGTTAATGAAAAGAAGAAAAGTAAGAAGATGGCTCAAAAGCCATGCCAAGAATCAAATATTAGACACACAAACCCACCCCTTAATTATGTGTAGTGTATTGATCTTCAACGCAAGGAGGGTGTGTACAATTGTACCAAGGATTGCTGAAAAAAGAGTTGGTAGTGGTAGCATCACTTTAGCATAAGACTTTTTCCTACCTTGCGCACAATAACTCAGGCCTCACTTCTAATAGTTTATTGAAAACATCCTTCCCAATATTTCAACGTTGTGATTGATTGGTCTTGTTATGTATAGAATTTGTTAAGGAAAACCCACCAAATACATTTGGAAGAAGAAAAATGAAAGCATGACATCGATTAAAAGATAGATCCAAAACTGAAAATGATGTTTCTTATTAGCTCAATCATAGTAGAACAACAAATCATCGATCCTATATATTCATGCACATAATCATTTTGTTAAATTTCAACCTAACATTCATGATATATTGACCAAATCGTATTTCTTTTCAAGTTGAGAGTTTTAATATATCACTTTCACGAGTACTACTAAAACCCATTTTCACAAAATTCTTCACGGAGTAACTCAAATTGTATTGTGGACTTCGATTCCACATGTAATACCTGGGGTTGAAGAGGGCGGGGAGTGATCACCGATGCAAGAGGCACGGACAATGAGCGTCTCCTAGCAAGCTTCTAGACGAAGGGGTGACATGAATGAACCGAGCCCATACCAAAAACAGAGGGGAATTCCGAGATTGTGCAAGTATGAGACTGTACAATTAAGGAAAAACTCATATAATATTTGATAGGTACTACCCATATCAACAAGGTGCATCTATTTTTCGGGAGCTCATAACTTAGAAACTCCAAGGTTAAGTGTGTTTGGCCTAGAAAAATTATGGGATGGGTAACCCCTTAGGAAGTTCTCAGGGTGCGTGTGAGTGAGGACATAAGCACGCTGAAAAGACTCGTGTTGGTGTGTGGGGACAGTCGTCAAATTTGGAGCACGTGCTATTACACCGCACATTCTAGAAAACCTATTTGACCTATTATTTGTTCTAAAAAATGTTATATGTATAATTAGTACGCAAGGTGCATGTACCAATTGAGGGTTGGTCAAACTGGTAAGCAGGTTCGCCCTCATAGGATAGGACGCAAGTTGGAATCTCAGTGGGAGTTGCTCTAGTTGAGAGGCAGCCAAAACTCTTGTGCTCTAAGCTACCGACCTTGGATTAGTCTCATAGGAGCCCAAATGGCCTAACCTGTAGGGATACCACGAGGCACCACTCGGTCCAAAGAACTAATTAGGGTGGTTGACGAAAAACAAAAGTACGCAAGGTACATGTGGATTGTATGTTAGATTTATAGATTTTTTTTAAATAATCATAGGTATATTTAAAAATATAACAAAATCAAATTTATATATACACAAAAATTTATTTACATAATATTACTAGCTCATTTCTTCTCAGTTTTGCTGTTTCTTTTTATTGATTTGTTTTTGAAAAATTTGGTCTATGCAAAAGGTGACATGCATCAAAGCCGGGTGAAAACAGCAGGATATATATGTTAATTTGGGCTTTTTTTTTTTATCACAAGTACTTATTCACAGAATTGACTTTATTTAAACTTTTTAGTGGAGCCTGCTCTTCAACTTCCACAACATCTAATGCAAGATAGGAATTGGTACCATCCTTGATCTTGAAGAATGGAGTTAGTGGAAGTGAAAAGTCAGAGAAAAGAAACAATTCAATCACTATTGTTCAATAGCTTAAAGGATAACCCTTACATACACTAGCGAACTTTCATAAGGGCATAGAGGAGCAACCCTAATTTTTTTTTTAACATATGAAGAACTTGTACTGAATGTTTTTTTTTAACATATGAAGAACTTGTACTGAATTATACTATTAGTGCTCTAAATTTATGTTGATTCTTTATTTTGATGTTAACAATGTTACTTTTTTTAAAAGTAGTTTTACTATCAAAAGTCAGAATCTTTTATTAGCCTTATGCTTATTTGATAAGCTTATATCCAAGTTAGCTTGAAGACAAATCTAAAGCTAGAACCATAAGAAATATTCTTTCATACTAATAGTTTATTTTATGGTAACTATAACTAAATTGTAAATTAACAACTTAGTTATTGTTATCAAAAAATAAAGAAAATTTTTTCATCTCTAAAACTAGTGCCTAGGTACATACTAAACTTTGAAGGGTTATCAAAATAAAAAGAAAAAGATCTGCTCTCATGACTTTTATAACTAAACATTATTGAATGTGTTAAATTGGCTTTGAATTTACTTTCAAATATTCTTGTTTTAAAGTTTTCATTTACTTATTTTAATCTCATCATTTATTCCTCAAATTTTTTTATTCAAGTTATGCCACTGCTTACACATAGGGTTAGAAATGAGTTGTGCAATTGAAAATGAGTGTAGCTCAGGCTTTGCATACTCAATAAGAAATTAAGCTTATTTTCTTGACTCAAATTCGGCTCACTTTAAACTCGCGAGCTACTTGAGTTTAATGAGCTAATATCGAGTATTATATTAATTGAACATTTTAAACTCAATGAGTTAGGCAAGAATTAATAACTCAATAAAATTTATTTTGTTTACATATATTTAGTTGAAAAATAATTTCGTTAGACAAAAGAAATAAATATTAATATATATTAAATTAAAGCATTATTATTATTATTATTAAACTCATTTAATAAATAAGTCAATTTTTAACTTATTGAGTTATTAACGAATCAAGTCACGAGCAGACTCATGACTTGATTCGACTCATTTTCAACCTTCCTTTCAAATTAAAGGGTCAAGCATAAGGGTAATATCCACTAATATGAAAACTCCATTGAAAAAGTTTAAAGACGGGAAAGTCATTTTCAACAACAAATCAAATATTAATAAATTGTTAAAGAATGCATATATGTAATTTAAAATGTTTAAATTATTTTCTACAAAAATAACTCAATTTTTAATTTGGATTTTTATTCTGTCATGGTTAGGTATCTGGCAGGAACCAAGGCTACATTCAGAGGCAAATGGCAATTCGCAGTTTGTGGAGTGTGGGGATTAAACGCCCCCATATATCGCAATCCACAATATTCTTTAGCACATAGCACATATGCTACATTTCTTTTTCGGGTCTTGGTAGACACACTTTGGGCATATATCAAGCCAGCATATACCGACTACTGAGTGGATTCTAACGCAGGGGCGTGTGGGGCTGCTATTAATTTCTAAAAGTTGAATTCTATAGAAAGCAAAAGAAATAAGGGAAACATCATATATAGCCAATGATTTTCGCTTCTCTCCCAAGGATTTTGGCTTTAATTGCAATTGGCTAAGCCGTGGCACAAATTTATGGGTGAACTTTCCTTAATGAGTTACGATCCCAATTCCATTTTTTTATTTAAAAGAAAAATAGAAAATTAATTTTTATGAAGAAATTAAGTTCATATATGATTTTTTTAATGAAAAAAAAAGTGAATGATTTTATATAAGTTTGGAATATAGAGTTTAAGATGAAGGGTGGGAGGGTATACCATAAACACGAACCCACCTGTCTTATAATATTGTTTAAACCCATCCCATTTCGTCTCATTTATGGGGCGGGTACTTAAGAGTTGGGATCAAATTATTATCCTTAATCAAAGCACATTTTTCCACCACCATTTTTCATTAAAGGGTTGTAGATTTTAATTATTTTTTTGATCACCCACTACAAATAAATATGCTATTAATTACAATAAAAGCAGCATAAGACCTATTATTTAAAAGAGGAATATGTAATTTATAATTTTATTGTAAATCCTTACTAGGTTGTTGGTTTGTTTGGTCTTAGAATAAAATAATTTTCTATCACCTTAAACTTTTTTTGTAAAATAAAAAAGGGGAGAAATGTGCCCAAGAATTATACTTGAACTAGCATCAAGACGTATTGTTTAATAGCATTTTTTTGTTAACTCATCTCATCTCATTGTTATGACGGTATTATTTTAATTTATTTAGCTCTTGAGAAATACATATAAAATTATACATAAAATATCCCAATGGTTAATGTATAAGTTTTCTGCACTCTAACTTAATTTGAGGTTTCAAGCTTAGAGAGTAGATAAATGAGATTTGTGAAAGAAACATTGCAATTTTTCCTAGTCATTTGGGAAAAAATATTGCCGTGTAATTAAATTGATCCGTTTTATACCTTTAGAAAGGTATATCCAAGTGAATTCATCATCCAAGCTTAATATATATAGTTCGTATGCTTTGCATGGAATCATGATATTTGTGGGCCATCAGCTAAATTCATCAAATGATTGTGCTTTTGCAGGAAAATAGTTAGGCTACATGGTTTAGCTCCCCCAGTTTCTGCCTGCATATTGTGGCCTTTCTATTATTAGTTATTAGCCTGCTGACCGGTACCAATTACCCCATGTGCTGAGAAAAAACAAAAAAGTGCCACTTGTTTTCATGAGTTGGGTTGCATGGTTGACAAGTTCCAACAGAAACTCGTGGGAGCAGATGTGATTGCACAACAACAAATATAGTTATATATATAAATTATCAACACTTGGACACATTTTTTGTTGGGACAAAAAATCTCTTTGTGGGACAGGTGTGTGAGTTCCATTTCATTTAATTGGAAATTAATCATATTAGAACTATATATATATATATATATATAATTAGAAATTAATCATATTAAAGTAAAACGACTACATGTATATATATATATATATATATGATTTTAATTTTGATCCACTGTTAGTATAAAAATTATTTATATTATTATTTAATTATATATTATAAAATTATTAAAAGAGTTTGATTATCACAATAATTATTTTAAAAATTTAATTATTTTAATAATGTGTTAGTATATAATTAAATAATAGACAACGAATTAAAATTAAATTATATATATATATATATTATAAAAGAACATAAATGTAGCTAGTATCACGGTGCACTAAGCTATTACAATCATAAAAAGGGAAATAAAAGGTGGAAATTAATAAATATATAGTGCACTAAGTTGCGATTATCTAATGCTCCAGGAGAAGTCCATCAGTTAGTTGCACGTAGTTATTCAACAAATTAAAGTCATTCTAATGAATATTTGTTTGATATAAAAACAGCCATTGCCACAAAAATTAGAGAACACTTTCAGTACTCTAATTAATAAAATTTTGTGCTCTTAACTTTTATCTGATTTTTTTAATTAATATTTACATAACTGATTATGTAAAGAAATGGCTACTAGAAACAAGGTTAAATTAATGTGTAATTTCTTATACTATTTAGATATTTTTAATTAAGTCTTTATCTTTAAAAGTTTGTAATTGGCCCTATATTTTTAAAAAAATTTAATTGGATCTCTGTCATTAAAGTATCATTATAAATTTTTAACGGTAGATTATATTTAGGAATCCAATTAATTTTTTTTGAAATTATAGGGATCCAAAAGGTTCGTAATTGGGTATCTGAATTTAGCCTACTGTTAGAGAACCGTTATCATTTTCTAATAACAAAATCCAATTAGAAGTTTTTTAAAATATAAAAACTCAATTATAAACTTTTAAAATATACGAATCTGATTGAAAATTCTCAAATAATATAGGGACCTACAAATTAAGCTACTAGAAAAAATTATCAAATTATATGTTACATTATATGCATTGCTATATATGTTGGGCAAAGCCTAACTAAAACATAAGTTTATATAAAAATTAAACTTGTGTTGGTGGGGTAATTACATTGTTGATTTAATGAAAGACCAATAATCATCTTATGAACTCGTTGTGTATATGAATGCGCATCAGAGCTTGATAGACCATTTTGTCGGTATGCCACACGTGCACTGGGAAGCCCCTCAGGGCTACTTGCAACATGTATAAACACAAGGCTTTAAGCTGCAACAATAAAGAAATAAAGTTGCGCTCTCACTAACAATTGGTATTAGAGTGAGGTTGCATGTTTGAGTCTCCAAGGTGCCCCTTGGAGGAGATTGTAGGTCTTATGGTAGGCCAGTAATCACCCCATGGATTCTTTATGTGTATGGGCGGGCATTGGAGCTTGACAGCTCATTTTGTTAGTGTGCCATGTATGCATTGTGAAACCTCTTACGTCCACCACAACATGTATAAACTCATGCTTTTGCGTTGCCACAATAAGAAAATGAAATTATGCCCTGACTATTTGACAATTATAGTTTTTAGCTTAATGATAATTGTTTAATCCAACATATATAATTAGTTTAAATTCGATATAATATCAGTGTAAAGTTTTTTACACTAACATTCAATAATGTGTTAGCAATATAGTATGTCATGAAAAAAAGTTAAACCTTTTATGCAACTTTTGTGATATTCGAACTCTTTTAATAGTTTAATAATTTATTATTAGATAATAGTGTAAGAAACGTTTACACTAAAGATAAATCAAATTTAAATGAGTAATATGCTATATTCTTCTAACATATTCTTCTTTATTTAAAAATAAAGTATTAAATAAAAATATAGAAACATTTAATATCTTAAAAATTTAATTTTTTAAGTAATTAAAAAGATTACAATAAAACTACATAGTTAATTTTTTTTAATAGAATTTAACTAAAATTTGTCAAAATTCAATGATAATTATTGGATATGTGAAAGTGTTAGAAATCATTCACTTATCTAAAAGTCAATATTAATATCAACTCATTTTAATAATATAAAATTATTTAATTTAAATTGTTATATAAATTTGAAATTAAACTCCTGATGCAGGTTGCAACACACCCTGTCAAATAAAATATTCAAAAAGGAATAATGAAACTCGATTTTAGTTCTCATCAATCAATCCCCATGTATATAAGAAGAGGGCAAGATCAGATGCTAATACCTAAAGCAAGGGAGGGTAGGGTTGTTTGCAATTGCAGAGTCACAGATCTGGCGCCAAATCCGGAGTTGATAATCAAGACAAGTCAGAGTCCCAGCGCCGTTGCGTCAGATATGAAATCACAATGCATCGGTCTCATGAAAGGGTACGTAACTTGTATGTGCGTGTAATCTTGTCATTGGCTTGCAGCTTCAATTTTATATTTTCATTTCATTTCAATCAATCAATCACGTCGTGCTATGTGCTGCTTTTTCAGCTAGGATATTAACCTTGGCAGGCTCAACCCTCATAACCCACCCACCCTCTCCCTCTCCTGTCCAACATCCCTGCAATGCCAGCATGCTCGGTACCCACCCATACTGTGCTCCCTCCTCTCCTCTCTCACCATTTCTGGTGTCATTTCTCGGTTCCCTGATTTCCATATGTTTTGTCGTTGCCCGCGCTATTGGGTTTTGATTTTGTCCACTGGTATTCAATCCACTTATACCTGTACCACCAGTTACTGCTTCCCCATAAATCTGCACGTTCCCTAGTGTCAAGTGTGTGCCCAAGGAAGTTTTGGTCTTTGCATTCCAAATCCAAACGGGTACGTTTTGCTTTCCATGAACTACAGTATGTCCGCTGGAATTCGAGCGCAGAATACCTTATACGCATGTGACCACGGACTGCGCATTTTGACATGTTGAAAGGAGCATTTTTGCCACTTGTCATGTTATTAAATTTTAAGGGAATTTGCTATTAGTATTTGGTTCGAGGTTAGATTTTTTGGTCATAGCATAGGTTTGAGATTAGAGGAATCCAAATGCTTGCCTTGTTTATGATCGTGGGCCAAGAAAGATTTCCGTCTTCATTGAAGAAATTGTCGTGAAGTTCTACTGACCACAAAATAAAAACTTGCTTCAAAGTTGACCCAAAAAGAAGACCGTGAAAATTTAAAGGCCCATCTCTAATGTTTGGCACAGCACATTTTGCATCAAAGTTGACCCAAAATAAAGACCTTGTGAAAATATAAAAAGGCCCGATTCTAATGGCAGGCACAGCAACGTTTACTAAACCAACCTTTTTTTCTTGGCTAAGATACCAAATAAATGAGCACCCGAATCTTAGGTTCAATTATGTGATTAAGATCAAGTGGGATGAATCTATGAAAGAAGCACGGGCTATCTTCTCATTATGTAGCTTCAATTTTAAATTACCAAAACAAATGGAATGAGCTCTTGTTACTCTAATTCTAAACTTGGTGCTAAAGCTGCTCAAATATAAGAGTTGTGTTGACTTCACAGGATGATTAACCCCAAAAAAGGCAAGCATTATTCGCTCTAAAAGAATACCATTGATACTGAATTTGCCAAAATACAGCTTAGGTGATCAAGAATTCAAGATGTTGTCGCTCCCTTTTTAGCTGAAATACCATCCTAAGTTTTAACTATCTTACAGGCCAGCAGTGTCTTTCCAATCTCCAATAGGCTTGGATCCTCGTTGGTGGTACAAATAAGTTAAGTTAGGCTAAACTTGACCTTAAATAGACTTGGTCTGTTTCGATAAACTTTAGTCTTAGTCTGACCTATTACCTATTATAGGTATTTTCTTTTTGCCTAACTTTAACATTTTTATAAAAATTTAAAAGTCTGATTTGGCTTGAAAGTTTATTTAAATGTCTACATTGTATAAAGGCCTTCAAATTACTTAACAGACTTAAATATTATAAGTGTCAAATATACCTAATATTTAATAAAATTATTATATTGGGAATAAAATAAATAAATTATATTAATATATAACCAAAAAATAATTTAAGTATTATAAAATTTTAATTATATATTATTATAATAAATAAATAAACCAACTTGTTAGGCCAAATAAACTTTTTTAAAGGCCTGGACCTTAGCTGATTTAACTAAATAAGCTTTTTTAAAAGTTTATAGTTGACTTGTTTGATAAATAGATTAAGTTGAAGTATGTTAAAAATAGACAACGTCATACACCTCTACACCTCTGACCTATTTTCACATCAAATCCTCATCGTCATCAATATCTATAGAGGCTCAGTCTAAAATTTGCCAAATTTTCTTTATGAAATTTTCAAAACGACTTGATCATTATCATCCCAATTTTCTCATTTGATAGAAAAGGGTTCAAATTAATGACCCAAAAAGAAAAAGAAAAAAAAGGAGAATTTTTAATTTTTATAATTTTGGAAGTTTGAATTCAAAGCCAACAGCTAAGAAACTTCAAAACACAGTATACGACAGTACAACAACCGGGAGTAGAGAGTCCCAGAAAAGTACTGGGTTAAAATTGCACAAATGGGCAAACAAAAGAGAAAAAAGAAAGAAGAAAAAGGCAAGCTTCATCAACGATGATCTCTAGCGTCAATTAGCTTGACTTTCAAATCCAAATTGGTCAACACATTGCAGTATTCTCTGACTTATTATCTTCTTCTAATAATAGGATTTATATTAAATATTGAAAGACTTCCAAAAAATAATAAGCTCCTTTTTTTTGGTTGTAACTTTCTTGTCTGTTTGTAATAAGCTCCTCCATTTGTTAAAATTATTATCAACATATGTATTTGTAGGAATTATATCTTTATAATTTTTTTTATAACGATAGCACAGAGGTCCTTTAAAAAAAAAGATAGCACAGAGGTAATTTCAGGTCCGATTGCAAAATAATATCATATTTACAATCTATTATTAATTGGAAGTAATTATTTATGAACAAAAAAAATTCAAATAAAGAAATAACGCCTTTAATTGAATCAATCAATTCTGATGTAATTCGTAATTCAAGAGGTTGAATTAGTGGTTAGGAAAATATATTTCATCTACTCCTATTTAAACCTAACCTACCTAAGGAATTAATTGTCAATTCTGACTGTCATAAAGGCATTCCTCAGTGTATCAAGGAACCCGAGAAGTTTCATGCTCACATGTGAAACTATACTAAGCCTAAAAATGAATGATTATAAAGTTCAAAAGTAAAATGGATTATGAGATTTTGTTGCACTGAAGAGGTACCCTAATGAACATTAATATAATGATGAAACCACATGAGATTATATCAAGGAGAAATATTTATAAGAAAAAATAAAAGAGAAAATAATTTATTGAGATGAAAAGAAAATAACAAAAGAGATTAACAACACCGTATATATATTTGTCAAAAAAACAACACCGTATATATAAGTTAATATAATCCAACTGATGGTAGTAACAAAAGCGTATGCAAACAGAACGGAAGAAAAATGCAGCAAGGAAAGAAAAGCGATAAGTGATGTACATCTATGTGGTTGGAGGAAGCAAATCCAAGAAAGACTCTTCTTTTCTTTCTTGGCTTCAATTGGTTTACCTTTTTACCCATGAATTCATCGTAACGCATAGCCATATTCTTCCATTGGAACTTCCCAAGGCAAGAAATAGTCTCTCCCATCTCCAGCTCCACGTTCAGCACTTCCTTCTTCTCTGAACCCTTGAGAATCTCAAGACAAGTCTATGCCTTCGATCTTGGTTCTTTCTTTTGTCCATCATCAAACATATTAGGATATCTCGGACTGGGATCTTCATCTTTACAGCAATTTTCCTCAATATCAGTGTCGTACTTACACTCGTCTTCTCTTCCTTTGTTATCCCCAGGCTCAATCTTATCCTTCCTTTAAGTTCTAACGCCACCAAATAGTGCCTTCACGTCACACTTACCAATCCCAATATATTGACGAATCTCTGCGCCCTCTGCGTGCCTTGTAAATCTTAAAGAAAACAGAAGAACCTTGATCGTGGAAAGAACATTCTGGGATTGAGAACACAAACTTATCATCCCATGTACAGTTGGAACACCTTGTGTATACTTCTTGGTGCGTAGCCTTCCCTTTGGCTGCACGTAGGCATAGGCATAGGCATAAATTTTAGCTTCGTCCTTTGTCTTCAATGCTGCTGATTTCACTGTGACAATCAAAACCTTGTAATTTTCATCCATAGGGGAAGCCATATGCGTATGGATTAATTGGATGTCAAGCAACTTGGAGAGTGTGATTTAGTGAAGGATAAAATATGCTGAGAGTTATAGTTTTGGTTGGACTCTTATATAATATATATAATGGTTTCTCAACTAGAACTGGATATTATACTATAAAAAATCAACCTGTCGATCCATTCCAATTTATAAACTACTCAGAATATTGTTATGACACAAAGTTTATAACATAGAAGGGTGTTTGGAGATTATTAGGATGATATCAAACGTTAAAATTATCAAGTCATATAAAAATTATTATAAAGTTAAACGTCACACAAACATTGAGAATATGTAAATTTATTAAAAGAACGAACGAGTCTTGTAATATATATTGAAAAATTATAATAACTTCTCTTATTCAAATTTTTTATCATACCATTATATTTTATTTTTCAAATATATAGTTTTTTTCTATATTTTATTTTTATCAAACCTCCCAAAAGAGTATGTTATCATTGCACAATTTTCCTCATAAAATATAAAGAATTAATACTAAAAAATAATATTAATAATTTTATATAATTTTTTTAATAAATAGTATTTAGACACATTTTTTTTATAAAATTAATTTTGAATCATTTCACGTGAATATAAAATTTTTATTTTAAAATATAATTATTTAAAAATAATTCTACAAAATTTATTAAAACAAACTCGTAAAACCATAAGTGTAATTAAAAAAATAAAAAAAATCAACATAAATTTGTGAAAACTGATTTGAAGTTTTTATACTATCAATAAACAAAAAGTGGCAAATTATTGTAGTAAATAAAAGTTTTTCACTTTTAGTCGAGGTTTTTAGCTGTTTTTTTAAAATGATTTTAAGTCAGTGTAATTTTTTTTACATTATTCTATTTTATATTATTACATCATTAAAATAATTATGAATAAATTTTGAACCTTAAGTTATCTTTAAAAAAATTAATTCTTTTAAAATACACCATAATTGTAACAAATGTATTTTTAAAATAGTATAAAAAAAGATTTAGTTTTAATTATCTTAAAAATTAATATAAATATAAAAAAATAGAATAATTTCACTTCTCAAATAAATTATATTATAATTTAATTTTTTTATATTGTAATAAATCAAAATTAAATCAGTTACATAAATTTGATGGTAATAAAATTTGTAAAAGTTTGAAGAAAAAATCTCTAACCGAAACGGGATTGCTCTAAGATACACGTGGCAGGAAGGTGTGGGCCAGATCTGGAAGTTGTCGGAAAAATCGAGAGGATTCGGCGGTTGGGGAGGGCGAAAGATCTGGAAAACATGGGAAGGAGAAGGATAGCTTAGCTCTCCTATATAAAGGCCCCCCTTCTCTCCAATTCTAACAAACAAATATTTTCACAACCTCTTACTGCGACTCATATTTGATTCTCTGCTTCCCGGTTTGTGGCTCGGTTTTTGCACCGATAACTCTCTCACTTGGATTGCGTGGAACCGTTTGGCTGGAATTTTTTTTTCTTGTTTGTTTGCCGGGAAAATATAATGTAAGTCATTCTTTTTCCCTCCTCTGCTTTATATTTGGTTGAGTCATTGTTCTGCTGTGTGACTCAGTCATGAGATTAACAAAGAAACACTAGTGACATTATGAGTGAGTAAATGGGAGAGTGACTGAACTTCCAATGTTATGTGAAGCTTATTTTCAAGTAACTTTTTTTTTATTATGAGTACTTCAAGTTTCGGAAATTTTTGTTTCCGTCTCCCTTGTTGCTTATGTGAATGTGATAGTGGAGGAAGGTGATTTTTTTTAATGTTAATCTAGTTATGTTACATACTGACAAATTTTATTTGGGTTTAGAATGTTATCAGAGTGAGTCATTTAATGTACATAAAATATGATAAATTCATGATCAAGGATTACTTTCTATGACTTTATTGCCTCTACCTCTATACCTCTACCGGGGCAATAGTGAGTTTGATGTTGGATTAGAAATTTTTTATCAGAGATTTTTAAGTTACGGTTTAGAATTAAAATTTTGATCCGAATATTGGTGTGATCGCTGCCACTGCTTTTATATAGGTTTGGAAGCTCTATCGAGTTGCTCCCTGTTTTGTGTTGCGTTTAAAATGATCTTCAAATGCTTTTGCTTGGCAAAGTTTGAAGGAAAATATTTGTAGTTTTATGCCTTTTATTTGTGGCACTGAGAAGTTATATTATAGTTTTCTAAGCAGAAGATGAATGGCTCTTATGTGCAACTTTTCTTCAGAACAAACTATTCTTATTTTATGTTCTTTAATGTATACTTCTCTTTTTTATTTTATTAACATAATAGAATGGTGTTCTTTCTTTCATGGGAGTTAGCTATGGTAACCATGATGTTCATGGGTACCGGAGTAATCCCCTTCTTTCATGCTTCTTGGTCTTTTATTATTATTTTTTTATTTTTATGCGCAATTTACTTGTGATTTTGTCTGGTCCTTCGTCGTAAGTTGTAAATCATGTTTCTAATACTTTCCCCTAGTACTAGCATTAATAATTTAATATTAATCCTGTTCTTAATGATCCTTTTTGGCACTGCAGACTTAGCGCTCTAGTAACTTTCTGAGTTACCAAGGGAAGCTACTCTTCCCATAACAAGTTAATAACTACTCTTCTGCCTGGGAACCTTACCAAACATGATGCCTGCATACAGGAGTATGGACTCATACCCCTATCATAGAAACCAAATGCCGTTTTCTCATTGTTACTATCCTGGCACTGAGGCTATTCCCCCTCAAATAAAGGTGGATCCATCCAAATCACCCTTTGCTTATGAACAACCTTGGCCCTATGCTGGCAGTTGTGGGCACCCAACTCCCGTGCATTTCTGCTGTGGCCACAACAATTTCGCTGGTTATTATAGCTACAGGCCTGCTTATCTTCATGCTCCAGTTCCACCAATATACTATACCGGAGGTTGTCCAGCTTATGGTGAACCATTCTCTGTTCCTTATACCCCACAGCCACACTATACCATGGAGCTGCCTAGATATGAATATGATAAATGTATGCCCAGAGACTATCATTGTTGTGGGTGTCCTACTCATTCATGCCACCAGAAGGAAGGTAAAAGTGTGAAGATTGAAGAGCACGAACCTGATGTTGGAAAGAAAGTGAATGATGCTTTGGTCCCAATTCATTCGAAAAACTATCCATATCCCTTTGTTTGGATTCCACCAGAGTATGCAAATAACAGAGAGCTGAAGAATCCTGTTACAGCGGAGGTGGGCGAGCAAGACAAGATATCCCATGATAGAATGCCTCCTGGTCCTGGGTATTTTAGAGCTGATGCACAGGAGCCAAGAGTCTGGAATGGATGGTTACCGTTTGATATGAACAGTGCCCCAAATATGCTTCATGACAGAGATGGAAGAAGAAACCAAAACAGCCAGACTGACAATGATAGAAGGGAATCTGAAGATGGAAGAACAAACCAGAAACACCAGAGTGAACATAAGAGATCCGAATTCCCATTCCCTATCATCTGGATGCCTTACTACAATAAGCAGGAGGAAGGTGGAATGACAAACAATCAGGAGAGCACTTCCACCCCGAAATCCATTGAAGAGGTACCTCATATATTCAAATCTGTTCCAGTAAAATTTTATGCTGATGAAGATGTAACCATACCGAATCGAGATGATTCCACAAATACAAGTGGTTCAGATGTTACAGCAGAAGTCACTAATGAAAAAGGCATCCCTGTGAAGCAGATGGAATTGCATCAAGGAAAAAACCACTCAGATGTAAGTGACAGAAGAGAAAGGAATATTCCTGTAAATCAAATGGAAGAAAATATGACAAAAAAGGACTCTCACACCAGTGTCGAAAGACAACCCTTGTCACCACGGAAAACTTCTAAGTTACCTCCTGTTTGTCTGAGAGTTGATCCACTACCAAGGAAGAAAAATCGCAATGGAAGCTCAAGGTCCCCGAGTCCTCCTGCCTCAAAAGAACATCCCCAGGCAACAGCTGGTGAAAAATCCGAGACTCTTTCATGTGGCACGAATGACAAGGCTCAGCCAAATTCAAATCTTCAGAATGCTTCTAACATCAGTGAGAAAGTTAAGCCAAAGGAGAGAATCGTTCAGGTGTCTGAAAGTAATATTAGTGACAACAAGGGTGCTGACTGTAGGGATGATTCTCAGAGCCATATAACTCTCAGCATGCCCAGTGGAGTTTCAATAGGGACAAAGGAAAGCTGTACAAATGGTGATGAATATAAGACTAAAGAAAATAAAGTAGAAAATATGATGGAAGAAGTTACTGAACCAAGGGAAGAAAGGGAGTCAAGCAAACCAACTGATGATGAATGTAGAAGAGACGGAAAGGTTTTTTCAGACGTAGATGCTGCTGTTTCGATACAATCTGCTTATCGCGGTTACCAAGTGAGGAAATGGGAACCATTGAAGAAATTGAAGCAGATAGCTGAAGTCAGGAAGGAGGTTACTGATGTTAGTGGTCGCATTCAAGCTTTAGAGGCCTCTTCTGATTTTCAAAATGATGACAAACAAAGAATTACAATTGGAGAGACCATAATGAGACTCCTGCTGAAGTTGGATACTGTACAGGTATGTGTTAGTTGACCCTAGTTAATTAAGACAGGATGAAACCAGCAATGCATTTTTTATTTGCCCTGATTCATTGTGGGTGTGTTGACAATAAACATTACCCCTTTCATTGAGGAGAAAATTTTGAATTTTTTGTTTCTAGAGTTTTCTTTCTTCCCTACTTTTCTCTTCATTGAAACGAGAAGACTTAAATTTTGAAGATTTCAAATTTTTATAATTTCATCATGTTCTTTTTCTCAATCCAAACATAGGGGACATGAACCAGTTGCACTTTCGTACTCTGCATCAGTACACAGATAAAGTATTTATTAGCTGGCCCTAGTTAATTAAGAGATCATGACATCAGCAATATAATTTTGATATTCCTTGAGAGATGAGTGGTGGTTGTGGTTTGTCTTCTATTAATTGTTGTTCATCTTGTGTCATTTTTATAGTGTTGCTTCCTTGTTCAATGTTATGCTTACGTGTTATTCAATTTATATATCAGGGTTTGCATTCAAGTTTCAGGGAGATCAGGAAATCTCTGGCAAGAGAGCTTATATCCTTGCAAGAGAAGCTTGATTCTATAATGGCTAAGGGACCTCAGCAACAGATGCAGGAGTTATTTGCTAGGGAACCTGTTGAAGATACTCCTCTGAATACTCAGAATGGAGAATACATGCAAGAGCAACAAGAAGAAATAGTTGCAGCACCAGGAGCGGATTCTTCTGAGGGCATTAGTCATGATACATTGGAAAAATGTCAGGATCAGTTTTGCATGAAGGATGGTATTCACAGTCTTCCTGCTGATGATGGTGGAAGTGAATCTCAGTCACCAATTGATCCGGCATCCAAAGAGGTAACAGAGCCTATTGTATTACCAAATGGGATAGTTACTGAGGATGTCAATCGAGTGGTTACAGTTGATTCACATAATTCTACAAGTGGTCTATCTGAGACTGACAAAAAGATTGTGGACCATGAAACCAAATCGGAGGTGGAGGTTGACAGCTTGGACGTGACTGCCAGGAAAGAATTTCCTGTGGGAGTTATTGATGAGGATCTTGTTGATATTAATGCTGGAAAGGATGAACAAAATGAAGTAGGGAGAGCAGATGCCCAACTAACTGGATTTACTACTACACTGGTGGACAGAAACTTCCCGGGCATGGTGGATGATTCTGCACAGGATGGGGTAGATTCAGAGATCCATGCAATGGTGGAGCTTCCCGTAGGATTGCTCGATGAGGATACCGTGACATCTCAATTTGAGAAGCATGATGAACCTAAAATTTCTAAAGCAGTTCTTCAAGCTGAAGATGCGGAATGTATTGCGGAACTGCCAGTGGGATTGCTTGATGAGGATACCGCCACTTCTGAGTTTGAGGAGCATGACGAAACAAAAATTTCCAAAGGGGTTCTAGATGCTGGAGATGGGGAATGTATTGGGGAGCTGCCAGTGGGATTGCTTGATGAGGATAGGGCCACATCTGAATTTGAGAAGCATGATGAAACTAAAATTTCTGAAGAGGTTCTACCAGCTGGAGAAGGGGAATGTAATGCAAATGTGAAAACAAGTGCTTACACAGATGACACTGCAAAAGAAGCTCAACTAGAGCAGCAGCTGCTGGGAGAGCAGGAAGAGGTGCATTCTACTGCTGGGGAATCAGATGGCTGGGTAGAGATTGGGTTCCAGAAAGAAGACGAACTCAAAGGGTATGCACCACTGGATATAGAGGTTGAGTGTCAGACAGGAGAGGAAATTGGCAATGATACTAAGCATCCATCTTTGACGACAAAAGCTAATGGTCATGAAGTAGGGAATGGTGATGTATGCTTGGAATTAAATGATGTAAAAAACATCCAGCCAGAAACAATGGAGTTTGTGATAAATACCCAGGCACACGTGCCTATTAATGACTTTCAGAAGGAAGAGGAACCTGAGGAAAGGGTTGCACTGCGGGAGAGACAATTTGAGGGTCGAGACATGGTTACTGAACAGGTAATCAGTGCTGATGCTGAAGACACACAAACTTTGGCCGAGGAGAAAAATGAACTATCAGCAGCATCACCTGCCTATAAAGAGCTACCCGTTGCCGAGCATGATGGATTGTTAAATGGCGATACGAAATTACTGGAAGAGAATAAGAAGTTAAGGAAGATGATGATGAGGTTACTTGAAGCTGGGAATGAACAGTTAACTGTAATATCAGATTTGACAGGCAGAGTGAAGGACTTAGAGAAGAAATTAGCCAGGAGTAAGAGAGTAAAGACAAAACGCTACAGACCAGCAACTTCCAAAATGTCTTGCATGAAAACGTGAAATAGTCCACTACGAGGGAGAGCCAGCATTTGATCTCTTTTCTTTCGAGGAGTGTATATGTTGTTATTGTGAGGTGTGGTATGAGTCCCGTTGTACTGATAATATGTAATTGTACTTTCGTGATGTAAGATATGAACTTAAGTTGGTTTTTCACTTCGGCATATATGTTTTGGTTTGGATAAGTAATACTGTTTAAGGCAAACCTTTTTTTAATGGTTGAGGATTCTAATGTTGTTTGCAGAATCCAACCTTTTTAAAACGCATTCTGTTCTTTTCGACGATGCATACGAACGTGGAACTACTCCAAAAAAATGCTAAGCTTATTGTAATTTTCTTGTTTTCCTGAGGATCCTACGTTCATTCTGTTCATTCTTCATTCTTTTAGAGGATTTTCCGATGGCTTGAAGCATTTCAAACAAGATGCTCAACAAGAAGGTTCACTGCTTCTTTATCCCCAATCCCTTTTCTCTGTGGCAAGGGCAAGGGGATATTATGGCAAAACAGTAGAATCAGTTTGTTTTGATCCAGAACGCACTGGCCATGGGCAGTTAATTTATTTATTTAGGCGAATACCTCCTTTTCTATCTTCCTTGCTAATATGATTGCACATTTGTTATGAGTATGTGCGTAATTGCACCGGGTATATATACTCATGTATACATAAATATTTACATTTATATTGTGGGTTTTGATCACACCATCCTTAGATTTGTCATTTTTGTTTCTTTTCTAGAGGAAGGGGAATCATATTGAGCAGTAAGCTATGAAAATTTTACTTCAGAACACGTTCGGACATCGTGACTCTTTTAAGTGTTCAGTTTCACCAAGGAAAATCACATATTCCATAAATAAAACACAGTATGATACAGCATCCAATGTTCATTTAAAAAACATTATACTCAAAACTGAGTTCTTCAATTGAAAAATGTTTTTAAGGATTTTCTAGTATATAATATATTCCTTTACCTCCGGGCGTGATTGTGTACAAATTGGGAGAAAGGAAGTACAGAACATTGAATATTGTATTTAAACTCCGACGTTGATTTCTATTACTAATTTATAACTAGCACTAATACTTGATAAGCGAAGATGATGGTTTACCAAGCGAAGGTGAGTCTGAAATTTATCAACTATATTGTTCAATCAAGAGTCACAGGTGCGTGTTGTAGATGAAGACATTTATGTAAACTCTAACCTTACAGTGGAAACGGATAAAATACAGCGATAGATTAGAAAAAATTCTTAAATAAGTCAAACCATCACGTTAATCTTAGATAGAAAGTGATTAATAAGAAGTGGATTAATAAAATGGCTTGATTAACTATTAAATAATTGCATGACTTGATTAATCATTTATTATCAGTTATTTTTTTTCTTCTGAGTTTAACGTGTTTACTTTAAAATGGATTCTTCCCACTTTGAGTGGTGACATTAAGGATTGCCAGAGCAAAGGAATTAAGGTGATGCTGTCAATAGGTGGTGGCGCTGGTAGCTATTACCTTTCCTCTGATGATGCCAGGCAAGTATACAATTTACTTATACAATCATTAGAGTCCATGCATTAAATCACTAAATATTTCACTTCGTTACATCAAATTTATTTTTTGGGGTACAAAGATGGAGTTTCTGTTAAATATGATGCAGAAATGTAGCACAATAGTTATGGGACAACTTTCTTGGTGGCCAATCAAACACTCACCCATTAGGTGATGCAGTTTTGGATGGGATTGTTTTTGATATTGAGGGAGGCACAACTCAATACTGGGACGTACTAGCCAGAGCATTATCAGAACATAGCCAACAGAGGAAAGTGTACTTGAGTGCATCTCCAAAATCTGCAATAGAAACTGGCCTCTTTGATTTCGTTTAGGTACAGTTCTATAACAATTCTCCCTGTCAATACTCTGGTAATGCTGACAACCTTAAGAATTACTGGAATCAATGGACATCAATTCAGGCTGGTCAAGTTTTCTTGGGCCTCCCAGCATCCCCAGATGCAGCTGGGAGTAGCTATGTTCCACCAAACGTCCTTACTTCTGAAGTGCTACCAGCTATTAAGGTCTCATCAAAATATGGGGGTGTTATGCTTTGGTCTAGGTTCTATGATCAAAGTTATAGCTCTTAAGTCCAGTGTCTAAGTTATTGAGCTTTTATTACCGTATACAGTAAAGTCTTTCCTTGAGATGGATATATATAGAATAGAGTCAACCTTCAGGTTGTGATGTAATTCTGATAGAATAAGATTTTAAATTTGGATTATATGAAGGAGAAATTATGTTTACCATTTTCCAACAATATATTGCTTTCTACGTTGCATGAATTAATTTAACAATTTTCCCGAAAGCTGTTTCTAATTTAGAATTTCCTTAATTTAACAATTAACTAATTATATACGCTGCGCTTCAAACCTCTTTCTTTATATATTAATTATCTTTCTCTTTGTGCATGCCGTTAACTCGTCGGAATCACACATACTTGTAGATCCTAATACTATTGGGACCATTTGGTATGATGGAAAAGAAAGAAAGAAAATGAGAATGAGAATAAGATATTCACATTCCCATGTTTAGTTATAAGGAAGGGAATACCTATTCCTTAAGGAATTCCTATTCTACTTATTTGAAGGAAGGTCATTCCATATTGAATATGAAGAAATATCACTCCATTCTATTCTCATTCTCATTTCGTTCTTAATAATATCAAACGAAACATGAGAATAAATATTTCATTCAATTCTATTCTCATTCCCACTTCGTTTTTAATCGTATCAAACGAAACATGAGAATAAATATTTATTCAATTCTATTCCCATTCCCACTTCCATTTCCTTTCCTATTTCATTAAAGACCATTCCATCAAATCATACATGACATGTAGTAATATTTTAAATTGTGGCAGAAAGGAATAATTTTAGCCCTCATACTGTATTTCTTTTCAAGATCATGGTATTTCTTTTTCGTATACTTAATTTTTCACATAATTTTTTGAGTAAATATTCAAATTAGTCATTTAAAAATAAATAAAACATCAGTTTAGTTTTGTAATCATTTTTTATATTTTTTTAATTATTTTTTACATCAAAATAATTATTTAATGTTTTTTGTTTATATTCAATTAGTCTTCTAATGTCATTTTTGATATCAAATTAGTCTTTTAAAAAGAATAAAAAAAACTAATTTGATATTAAAAATAATTAGAGGATCAAACTAATGTTCTGTGTATATTTAGAAGATCAAATTAATGTTCCGTGTATATTTAGAAGATCAAACTAATTATTTATTCTAACTTTTTCCTTTTAAAAGATGTTGGTATTATAATCTGCAACCAGACGTCAACAAAAAGAAAACAATCGTCAACCACGACGATCAATTTTGAGAAATTATTTTTGGCTTATTTTTCTTCTCAATGTCAACGAAAAGAACATACAAAGCATGAAAGCATGGGATAAACAAATAAGACTTAACCCGTTTAGCGCGTCTGATCAAATTTGAATAGATAGGATGGATTATCATATTTGCTCTTGTTCAATATTTGATACACAGATTGGATGGTATAAACTTATATTCTGATAATGCTTTTTATTCTACGTTTTTCATATAACTTTACCCAAATTCTGGAAATGGGGAAAGATGATAAGATTAGATAAGATAAAGAAGTTAAACATCATCCTCGATCACTTTGTCTTTACCATCCTGTTGCTACCAATCTCACCACCACTATGAACCCCACAATCACCATTCCACCATCGCTTCAAACGCCTCCACCACTACTACACGGCCTCCACTATTGCCACCACCCCACCACCATTGTTGCTACCACCGTTCATCATCATAACCTACCAACTCCGTTGTCACTATTGTCATTCCCATTCCCACTTCACTTTTGCCTCCGTCACATCCATCGCCGTTATATCCACTATAACCAGCTCCCCCAACGATGTCGTCAGTAGCAAAGTTACATTTTCTTTTTTGGTACAAAAAAAAAAAAAATGAAGACACGATTTTTATACATAAAAATGATATACAAAACTTAAGAAATATTATAAATTTGTTATGTTAGAATTATAATTTATACTTAAAAATATTATAGCTCTTTGTTAATTTAAAATTATACTTAATTCGTTCACTTTATAGTTGGATAAAAAATTATAAATGTAAAATATAGAAAATAAGAATTATAAATGTAAAAATAGAAAATAAACAACTTTTTTATTCGGTGATATACAAACAAAAATGTAATCATAGATTACAGTTAATGCTATTATAAAAAATAATATTAAATATTTTAATTTTTCATTTATTTCATTTTTTATTTTTAAATTTATATATTAAGATAACAATTATAAGCTAAAAAATTATAATTAATTTCTAGAGACCAGAAAATGACTATGTCATATAATTATAAACGCTGCAACATGGGTATTAATTTGTCTACTATAGAAAAAATAAAAATATGCACGATTGATCTTTCAAAATTGATGTACATATGTATAAACCTCACGTCATTTCACGATCCCATACATATTGCATCCCACAGGACTAAGCAGCCAATTTGCCCGAGATGATTCCCAAACATATGAATGAATGAGCCAAAAAAAAAAAATCGGAAGACCATGAGGTTTCTCAATACATTGTAATTGTGAGATTAATTTTTACTCAGATGTTAATGATAAAATTTACTTACATAAAATTTAATTTGACAACTATGTTACACCTTTTAGTTGAGCCCAAAGTATATTTATCTAGGCATAGGCTTTCCTGCAAGATTAATCTTTTTTGTCATTCCTAACATTGTAAAAATATATCAATCGTTGAACTTAAATTTATTTACTATTTAAGTCTCTCCTTATAAAAATTAATAAGAATGAGTGAAAATTAATCTCACATATTATGCTTCCCGCAAGATTAATCTGAAGTTGCATAATTTGTACCACTATGCTTCTTATCAATCCAAGGCGAATAGCTCTTTCTTTCTCTTTTCCGAACGTATCCATCTACTCGTAAAATTAAAATCATTTTCACTTTTCACTTCCTCTTTCCTTTCATCTGTCCAATTAGGAAGCATAACATTTACACATACAAGAAAATATAGAAAATAATTTTACTGTTAGATTTGTGAAAGGAAAGCACCAACGCAATTCAACAGACAAACACACAGTAGACCCCACTCAATAATAGGTCCTATAAACATCATCCACTTATTACAGTAAGATTTAATTTTGTATATGCAAAATCAAATTTTTGTGTTGCTATTAATTGAATTTTATAACACTTACTTCCTCACACAATTAATTGTCAAGTGTATTTTTTTATTTTTTTTGGTTTCTCAGGGTATCCCACGCATGATTGGGAGACTAATCCTTGGAGGTACTGAGATCCATTTAAGGGGTTGACCTCTCCCAACAAATATTTTTCTATACATATGAGTCTGAAATCGAACCTCTGATCACATGCTTAAGGGCTAAGGGCTCAAGTATCTACCACTTGTGCCACATTATATTATTATTATCAAGTATAATTAATCTTGGTTCAAAGTAGCTATGCATCATTGGTAGGAAAAAACAAAAATAAACACTTTAAATAATGAGAAGTTTCATGACCTTGTAAAATATTGAAGATCTCCTTAATTTTCTTATTCTAGCTACTTGTTCGCGTGTAACCATTTTGTACACCAGAGGATTTCTACCCAATTCATTGGCATGTATATGTGCAAATGATCATTTTAAATTTTAAACTTCACTGGTTGTTTACCATAAATCGGGATAATTTTTTTCCAACTCTGCTCTTTCTATTATTTCCTTCATCAGCGGCTCGCAAACTTCAGTAATAGTTAAGCAACAAGAATAAATTTCCAAAATCAATGTTAGTTCTATAGCTTAGGAGGCAACCAAACGTTTGTTCCACGCTAATCTCAAATTTCTACCACGTTCTAATCTCAGTGAAACAACACCATATCATAGGATGTCCAGATTGAATCTCTGTAACCTGTTGTCAAGAAGTTCAAAGTCATAACGGAAGATTACACGGTAATTTTCACAGAAATGCATGACCATTCTTCTTTGGCCAACCAATTGCTCAGGACCCAAAAAAATTGGGCTAAACTCAAATTCCAACATATTCTCATTTTAGTCAAACAAAAGCCATAACATGTCAAGATTCGCTGCCTTGTAACCTGCTGCCAGGAAATTGCTTGGTGAGTTCAAGTCCTAAAGGAAGACCACCAGATGTATGTTCACATAACTGTATGAGTGCATGACCTTTTTATTTGATAAAATAATCCTTCAATTTACCTAGCGCGGTAATATGTGTAAAATATACTAAGAAAAAACTACCAAAAAACACAAAATATACTGATAAAAACTTCTACCACTGGAAAAATCAAGGGACAAATTCTAAAATAATATTCTACGTAATATTAGAGATAATTACAATATTCTTTCCGCACACTCTTATATAATAGGTGCAACCATTATAGTGTTTTTCAATGAGATTCCTCTTATTCTAATGTTACAAGTCTGTTGTTACAATATATTGAGTACTGTAGCTATAATAAAAAAAATCTGTGTATTTTTCCACATCCTACATTCTTCAGATTTACTTATACTCTTTATTTTCCCCCAATCTTCAGTAGGTTTATTTATTTATTAATTATTATTATTATTTTAATCTTACTTCAACTCATTTTCTGATGCTGAACTGATGAAATGCAAAGGTTATTGAAGTATGAATACAATCTGCGCCTCCGCCTGAACTACCCCACACAAAGAGTATCACCCTATTCTTGTATCAATATTTTCTTCGATTAATTAACTTCTCGAATGGGCAAGAAATTTGTAACCGGAGACGAAGACTAACTACTTTCTCCACATAATCTTTTGAACTTTTTTGGTTGAAATATTAGGCCTCGTTGACTCACTACCTCACTGTCAATTCCTGCAAGCTCTTTTAACACGTTAATCTTGAGCAAGTCGCTTAATTAGCATAATTTATATATACCACTCCCACAAACTAAGTAGGTGCAAGTCAATTATCTTACCCTTGAAACCATTAATAGATAACCAACTTAACCCTTGTTGTCATAATTTTCTTCCACAAGAAGTGAAAACAGAGAAATTTTTTTACCACTTGGTAAGAATATAAGTAGATGACCCATACTAGATTGAAGGCAAGCAACTAGCCAGTTTATTTGCACCATGGCACCTCAAGTACTAGCCCTATTAGCCCTTATCTTCCTTCTGTTCACAGCCTTATTCGATGCCTCTGATGCGGGTGTCATTTCTATTTACTGGGGCCAGAATAGCGCAGAGGGTAGCTTGGCTGATGCATGTAACACTGGCAGTTATGCCATTGTGAACATAGCTTTCCTATCAGCATTTGGAAATGGAAACAATCCAAAGCTCGATCTTGCTGGCCATTGTGATGCATCCAATAATGGGTGCAATTTTCTGAGCAATGAGATTAAAACTTGCCAGAATCAAGGTATCAAGGTGATGCTTTCCATCGGAGGAAGCCAAGGGAACCATGATCTTTCTTCTGCTGATGACGCCAGGCAAGTGTTTTTACTATAAGTCCAGTTAGAAGGAAGCCCCGGCCTCATATTATCTCTACAAATTCTTTTTTTGTTTCTTATATCCTTCCCTCAAATAAGACCATCCCTTCTTAAAAAAAAGTTTATTTTCCTATCAACTGGGTTGTAGAAATTGCCTAATAGACAAAATGAAAATGACTAATAGTTCTTTTTCATGGCATATAGCATGATGTTTCTGTTTCTTCAGTTTTTGGTAAGAAAGTAAACCATGTTGCTTGATAATTGCAGGGGATTTGCAGAATACTTATGGAACAACTTTCTCGAGGGCCAATCAAACACACGCCCTTTAGGGGATGCAATTTTGGATGGGATTGACTTTGCTATAGTGAGTGGCTCAACCCAATACTGGGACGAGCTTGCCAAGGCAATATCAGGGTATGGCAAACAGAAGAAGATATATCTAAGTGCAGCTCCCCAGTGTCCCATCCCAGACAAATGGCTAAATAGTGCTATAGAAACTGGTCTATTCGACTACGTTTGGGTCCAATTCTATAACAATCCTCCATGTCAATACAATGGGAATGCAGACAATCTCATGAGTTATTGGAATCAGTGGACAGGAATTCAGGCTGGTCAAGTTTTCTTGGGGTTGCCAGCTGCACCAGAGGCTGCTGGGAGTGGCTATATTCCGCCTGAGGTGCTTAATTCTCAAGTGCTACCATCCATTAAGAGTTCTTCCAAGTATGGGGGTGTTATGCTTTGGTCTAAGTTCTATGATCACGGGTATAGTTCGGCTATTAAGCCAAAAATTTAAGTGGCAGGGCTTCCTTCCATTTGTCAGTTGTTTTCCTTTGGGGATGTAATCTGGACTAGTAACAATCATACCCCATAAAGATTAAAGAATAACTAGAATAATAAATTGTTATATGAATATGGATTAATATATTGTGCCCTTAAATTTCCCCTCTCATACATAATAGAGCAGCCAGCAGCAGAGAGAAGCAATACCCATATATATCTACTTACTAACTAGTAATACCCACCGATGCCCTTGGTTCATTTACAGCAATTTTTTTTCTTATATTTCATGTCTTTTATTATACAAACTTTATTCTAAAAAGTAAGAAAGGTATAGTTAGTGAATGTAGAGTTTCCTAATTTTCATAATTATAATTTGTCTAAAGTTTGGCTAAGTGTTGTTAAATAAACATGTGATAATCACGTAGTCTATATATCCTTAGTTATAGTAATATATCTCCTTAACCATTATTGTGTGTCTTAATTGAAATAATTTATAATAACTGATTTTGATTTAAGAGTTATTTCTATATTAGTTGACTTAATTAAATAGATACATATTTAATTAAGAAATGAAATCAACTGGATATTACATTTATCTTGAACTTGAGGGTAGGATGTGGGTCTTGAACCGGGATAAACTTGTATTTTCATGCTTCTCTTACCCTTAATCTTCTTCTAAACAAACCTCCATTCTTTTTGACAGAACAAACCTCCATTCTTACTTCTTTGAAAATTGTCCACCCATCTTATTGAATCAAGAACATAAAATATTTCTTGAATGAAACTGTGGACTTTTTCAATTATTTAGTTTAGTGCTCCAGGCTTCAAAGGATAAAATATCTACCTCATATCTTAATTTCTTTGCAGGTTTAAAATATTTTATAAATGAGGTCTTATTCATAAAATTAGGTAGTTGCTTATAATAATAAGGGAAATTACAATTTATTCCCCTGTGATTTAATTGAAAATCACTTTATCCATTGTGATTTAAAAAGTGACATTTTGTTCCTTGTAATTTGCTATGTTATCACATAACCATGTTGTAGTTTTTTCATCAATCTTTTAATGAAAAACATAAGCTAGAGTTGTGAGAAAAACTACATAAATGATTTTAAAACTTTAAACAGAACATGAAATATTCAATTATCAAAAAATAAGAGAAAAGAATCAAATCATACATAAAAAAAAGAGAAATTACACCCGCCTCTCATGAGATTAGCACTTATTACACACGACATCTTTCTTGTTTGAAAAGTGACACTGGCTTCCCTTAATTATATGTTGTTGTTACATGGCCTCCCCCTGTAGTTAACGTTCGATTAAAAAATCAGTTAACACATATATCCTTATATATAATGATATTTTTGTCTCTATTATTAAAATAATAGAGAAAATTACATTCACCTTCCCAAAGGTTAGCACTTATTTCACACAACACTCTTTTTATTTAAAACGTGACTTTTCATTATTTTTCTTAGTAAGGAGCTATCAATTCCTCCACTTTAGGCTCTCATTATTTCGTAAGTCCTATAATTTTATAATAATATATTATTTAAATTTATTACAAATATAAAAATAAGATAATTAATAAAATGTCTACAAATTCTCTGTCCTCTAATTAGGTGCTTAGTAAATCTCTATTTTCTCTCACTTCTCACATTTATATTAATTTTAAATATTATTTCTCTTATTTTCAAATTTTATATTAAAAACATGCAAAAATAAAGACAATTAATAAAAAGTCAACATATCCTTTCATTTATTAAGGTTTAGTAAATCTCTATTTTTTATCACTTTACAACAAAAATAAGTTTTTCAAAATTAAAATTAATAAAATTTTGTTTAAGAATAACAATGTCCAGATTTTTTTAAATTGAAATTTATAAAATTTTGTTTAAGTACAACAATGTCTCAATAAAGATTAAGTATAATTGGTAAATTGAGTTTCATATGAGTGGACTTTTTCTGTATTGTAGAAGTTCGAAACTCATTTGAAGTACTTTATGCTAAGACCAACCCAACTCCCAAGAATTAGTCTTACACCCAAACTAACTCCCAAAAGAAAAAAAAAGTTACTCTAAGGTTTGAGATCACAATTGCTAGCAAGGAAGTTTATGGATGTTGGTGATTGATTTCTTATAAGAAGCACAAGAGAAAGTTGTTTGAAACTAAAAGAATTTCAGAAGAAAAAAAATGAATTTTTGTTTTATGGCTTAAAAAAGGGTTTGGAAATGAAAGAGAAAAGAAAATATGTTTCTGTTGAGAGTCAACGTGATATTTCATACGTTTTTTAAACATTGTTAGCTTCTGTTTGAATTAAAGGGAGATCGATATCATGTCTCAAGCAATAGGAGTATTGCGTGTAATAAACACTAACCTTATGGGAGGTGAGTGTAATTTTCCTATAAGGATAAACGTGATATTTCATAATTTTTTTATACATCGTTAATTTCTGTTTGAATTAAGGGAGACGAGTATCACGTCTCAAACAAGAAATGTTTCATGTATAATAAGCGTTAACTTCGAGGAGGTGAGTATAATTTTTCCTAAAAACACAAGGATAAACTGTCAATAATTTTTTCATATTACAAAACAACAATGCTTCAGTTTTATTATAAAACAAATGAGTAATATACATAATTGCACTTGAGATTTTGCTAGTAATAAATTTTTAAACTTTTTAAAATGTTTTTTTTGTTAAAAAATGGATGGAAAAAAATCACAAAATAGTTAAGTGATAACAGATAAAACTACATGAGAGTAGAATGTTACTTTTTAAATTGGGACAAAATATTTTTGAGTCAAACCTCATGTAATAATAAAGGTGTAAGTTAGCTTGTGAGTGGCTAGCCTGTCATGGGGTCATGGGCGTGAACAAAGTTAACTCCCTCAGAATGCCTATGGATAATAAAAAATTAATTTTAAAATAAATCACATCTAAATCTTTTTAAGTATGTTTGGATGTAACTTTAAAAAAATGTTGAAGTTAAAAAGAAGTTTAGTTATCATTATTTTTGGAAGCTAATGATAATCTATTTCTCAAAAAATGAGAAAGAAAAATGATTTTTGATATAATTTTTTGACAAAAATACTCGTTACTTTTATTGGAAATTACATCTTATATTCTTTATTTTTTTTCCTTCCAAACCCTACATTTCCTTCCAAACCCTACATTTCTTATTCTAAATACCTTACATTTTAGTAATTTTGCTATAATAAGTTATTTTGTTCTTTTTTATCCAAATAAACTTAAAAGTCCTTTTGATACTTAAAAGACTTTTCAAATATTGCATCTAAATGAAAAATATTTTTTTTAAAAAGCTCTACTGAAAATCTATGTAAAAAAATTTCTTTTTTTAGAAGCTTTTTGCAAAGAGTAGCATAATATAACAAGAGAAAATTAGTCAAAATATAACTAAAATTAAGTGTGTGTTTGGATTAGTTGTGTGAAAAGATTATGTTAAAATCAATTTTATGTATAATCAATTTTTAAAAAAATCAATTATGAGAAAATCAATTTATGTTTGGATATGTTAATTCATAAGCAATTTTAAGAAAAATAGTTTTATTTGGATTGTATAAAAATTATTTTTATGTATTAAATTACTAAAAGAGATATTGAATGATTAAAAAGTTATTTGGTTTAAAACAAAAATATATTTTCCTCTCAAAGATTTTGAAATAATCTAAAATTAAATAATCAATTTAAAATTATGTTGAAATTTTAGCTTTTAGAAAGGAAAAAAATTAGTATAATAAAATAATTAACAACTTTTCCTAATAAAACTCAAACATGTTACTTTATATATATATATATAACTTTATATATATATAAAATGATTATTTCAAATAATTAATCAAATAATAGTGTATTTGGATAGCTGTAAAAAAAAATTATGTTAAAAATCGATTATGTATATAATCGATTTTTTAGAAAATTAATTATGAAAAATTTAATTTATATTTAGATATATTAGTTCATAATCGATTTTAAGACAATTTTTTAGAGTAAGCATCTATTTTGGTCATCTAAATATTTAAGTAACATCAATTTAGTTCTCCAATAATTGGTGATATCAAATTGGTCATTTAATGTTAATTTTTGACATCAAATTAGTCCTTTAATATATTTTTTGACATCAAATTGTTTTTTCAATGATATAAAATGATCTTTTAAAAGAACTAATTTGATGTTACATAATTATTAGAGGAGTCTCTTATATATTTAAGGGATTAAAATAAGTGTTTACTCAAAATTTTATTTGGATTGTATAAAAAGAATCTTTTTTATATATTAAATTACTAAAAAATATATGAAATGCTTGAAAAAATTGTTTAGTTAATGATAAAAGAGTATTTATCTATTAAAACTTTTGAAATAAGCTAAAATCACTTAATCAAAATGCTCAAAATAAAGTTTTTTTTAAAAAAATAGTTTTAATATATGAAAAAATAATTTTCACATAATTAATTTTACACATTTGAACTAAATATGATAAAGTTTACGCAAAATATCTTTTATAAGAAAAAAATTATTATGAAAAAAATTAATTTTTTTCAAACATGCACTAACAGTATCAATTCATTATAACAAATTAAGTATGGCTTAGTAACTCGTTTCTTTTGCAAAGAAAAATATATATAATTTAATTCAGCTCAAATAAATTTTTTTACTTTAATTTTTATGTAACTATTTTGTTATAAAAATATGGATATTCAATTATTAAAAAAATTCCAAAAATGTGATATTGAATTAAAAGGAGATACATTTTGCTCAAATCAAACTAAATTGTCCCCTTTTCATCATAAGAGCTGGTAATTTGGCAGCCAGCCCTAATACTCATGATTGATTATATTTACCTGCTAAAATATAGAAAACATATACTTTTGATGGATTGTTTGTATAATTTTTTTATATTATCTTTTAATTATGTATTAATAAATTTAATATTTTAAAAAAATGTTAAACTCTTATAATATATGATAATATATAATTAAGTGATAATATAAAATACTTTAACATTAATAATAAATTAAAATTAAATCTTTATAAATACACTTACTATAAATTTAAATTGAATCCTTATATAATTCTACAGTGAATCGCGAGTTTCTTTACGTGTAGCATTCCTCAAACTAAATGTCTTTCACATAATTCTAGGAAATATTCTTTCACATAGTTAGGTATTTATTAATTAAT
Source organism: Styphnolobium japonicum (assembly GCA_023212625.1). NCBI lineage: Eukaryota > Viridiplantae > Streptophyta > Magnoliopsida > Fabales > Fabaceae > Styphnolobium > Styphnolobium japonicum. The sequence goes on along the minus strand of JALBWW010000007.1, from coordinate 602,662 downwards.
TAAGTATAATTAATTATATCTCTATAATTATATAAGGAACTTTTATAAATAATTTTTTTATACTTTTTTATTCAATAAATTTTATTTTTATATTCTCACAATTTTCTATCCTCTCAGACCATGTTTATTCACATGAAATGCTATCTGAATCAAATTCAAATTCAACAAAAGTCTTGGTCTTTGATTTCTATATTAGTTTCTGTCGCGGTGTAAAACTGTGCATGTAGGTTTTGGGTTGAATTTGTCGCCACTCGCCAGACTTGCAATGGAAATTTTCCTGTGAAAAGTGGAAGTGGAACCTGTTTGGTTATTTGTCTCTTGCAATGATCCCACTTTGCTTAGCCACGTACCATGCCTCTATAATCATCACGAGACACGTAGGGGTCATTTGACAAGATAGCTTTTAGGACTCTCTTTTTACACCTCTACAACTTTGGTCGTGCAACTCAGAGCTGAGTAAATTAATTGAGAATTGAATATTGATTGATTATATATGGCGGGTTAAGTTTTATATTTATATATAGGCGCGTTTCCCACCGCGCGAGCTGGGTCCGATTCGGATGTAGTCAAAACTAAGTTTTGGTGAACCAGGTGGAGAATCAAAAAAAAAATTATATAGGTGCGTAAAAAAGAAATAATAGTTATACATATTATTTATCTTATATACTTATTTTATTTTTTCTTTCTTCTTCTTTTTCTCTTTCTTCTTCTTTTTCTGTTGAATATTAACAAATTTAAATAAATAAAAATATATAAAATATATTATATATATATAACTATCATTACTCATTTTGTAATTATATTTGATTACTTTTACTTAAAAGAGAAATGGTTTCTCAATAGAAGTATGATTGCCTACTACACTGACAAAAACTTATGCTGATAAAGGTTGATTTTCACAAGAATGGTCCTAACGAAGATCATAAGGTGATGGGATGTATTATTACTTTAAACAGTAAAATAATGTTCTAAAAAGTATTTCCTATAGTGTGAATCAAATAAAAATTCAGTGGTCTTTGTCTTACTATTTGTCTTGTTTACGGTCTAAATTAAAGATTTAAATTCGATTTATTGTTAATATATATTTTTATATTGTTATATTATTTAAAATTTAATTATAATAATAATTATTAATTTTTTTTAATATTATAAAAACACATTATTAAATAATAATATTAAAAATAATTTACTGTGACTTCAAATTAAACTCAACGGTAAATGAAAAATTAGTCATTAACTCTTAAAAAAGAAAGAAGAAGATAAAGTAATCATCTTGAGCCATACATATCGATCCCCGTTATCCCAGTTAACTACGTAATTGACTTTTCAAAGCCCTTCATGCAAGTTCAAGAAGGTTGCCGTCTCATTGGGTTTCTGAAACTCGGTTCAGCTTTTTCCTTTTCTGTAGCTTTTTCCTGAATTAGAACTTCCGAGCAGGCAAGCACACCAAACACTAAATATGGGAAAGAAACCTTCTCCCCTTTCAATCCTTTTCCTCTTGATTACGCTTGTCTTGGTTACCAGTAGTGCAAATTCTGGAATTGTCACTTACTGGGGCCAAGATAAAGATGAGGGCACATTGACTGAAGCATGTAACTCTGGACTTTACCAAATCGTCAACATAGCATTCCTCTCAAAATTTGGAAGCGACCAAAGTCCAGAAATTAATCTAGCAGGTCACTGCGTACCTCCTAATGGTTGCCAAGGAGTTAGCGTAGGCATCAGAAATTGCCACACGAAAAACGTCAAGATCATGCTCTCAATTGGAGGTTATGCTGGAAGCTACAAATTGTCATCTCCAGAAGATGCAAGGAAAGTGGCAGACTACATATGGGACAGCTTCTTGGGGGGACAATCAAACTCAAATCCATTGGGTGATGCTGCATTAGATGGAGTCGACTTTGACATCGAAGGGGAAGGCCGTGGTGATCCAGCCAACTACGCCGAACTTGCTAAGAGACTCTCTGAGCGTAGTCGTCAAGGAGGCAAGAAACTGTACCTAACAGCTGCACCGCAATGTCCATTCCGTGATATTGATCATAACCTCGATGCGGCACTATCTACAGGGCTTTTTGACTATGTTTGGGTTCAGTTTTACAATAACCCTAAATGTCAGTTTGACTCAGCCAACCCCAATAGCTTTCAGAACTCATGGAACCAGTGGACCTCGTCTATAAGTGCAGGCAAGTTTTATGTTGGACTTCCTGCCTCACCAGTAAAAGAAGCAGCTGGTAGTGGTTATGTGCAACCAGAAGCAGTCATAAATCAAGTGTTGCCTTTTGTCAAAAAATCAGCCAAGTATGGAGGTGTTATGCTCTGGAATAGGTACTACGACAATCTAACTGGATATGGTGGCAAAATCAAGGGCAGCGTTTGAAGCCTACCCCAAAAGCTTAAATTTGCCTTTACTAGTAAATAAATTTCAGCTCTTGACGAGTTGAAGGGCATGCCAGTATTTACCATATGCAGACTCAGTCTATAAGTTATTAAACTCAAGTTCTAACGATTTGAACGTATGTCTTTATAAAGTATATTGAAAAATATCCCAAGTATTTTTTTTTCGTGTTTAATTAGACCTCAGTAGTCTTAGAAGTTATTCATCGATCCACTTCTCATAATTCTTGGAAAGTGAGTTGTTAATTACTTTGTGGAAGTTGTGACGTCAAAGTGTACGGAGGTAAGTTCTTCCCACTGGTTTCACTACCTAACCTTCATGCATATAGTGGCCATAATAAACTCCAAATGGGATCAATCATGATGGATCTTCTCTTTACTTTCATGATTGGATGGATTCAAAAGTAACCCAAATCCAACCCAACCATTGCCGTGCCCACCCCAACTTGTATTGACCCTTGTAGCGTCCTATTGAAACTTCGGGTTTCAACTTTTGTTAGTTTTGATTTTCACAATCCTCGTTTTAGGTGAATTTCCATTTTGTGCTTTACACAAAAAATAAAATTAAAAAAAATAAAATAAAATAAAAAATAGCAGGTTAATTACCCTTAAATCATTGTAGAGATTAATTGAACAACATGGGAAGAAGAAACTAGAAAGAGAGAGTTTGGGCATGAAATTACCAAAATGGACAAAACACACCATGAATACTTATGAAGACATAAAATTACCCAAAAAAAAAAGGAAAAAAAAAATAGAAGCTCATAACTTGGCGCATGAGGATAAACAGTGTAATAAATAGTAAATAAAAGAGTGTTTTATTATATAGATATAAATTTTAAAATAAAATTCAAAATCCATGAAAATGGTTAAAAGGGAACTCATGATTTAACCATTATTTATCGGGTAATTAAATAGATAAGAGTTTATGAGCATTTTAAAGGGTATTGGCTGGTTCAATGAATTCGGGTCAACTTTGCCAGTCCTAGTCAACTACTCTTTAAAGTTCAAAAATAATTGGATTAATTAAAGCCCAATCCATGGTTGAGACCAGCCTATAACGAATGTAATCGGGCTGGCCCGATCCAATCCCAGGCAAGCTCTTGTTTTCGTTTTTAGGGTTTTTCTTTTGCATGCCCTTCTTCTTCTCCGTCGAAAATCTTGTTCTTCTCGATCCAGAATGGGTAAAGCTAAAAAAGCACCCAAATTTGCGGTTATGAAGAAGCTTGTCACCTCCAAAGCAATCAAAAGGTGAGTTTTTTTTAATGCTATTTCCTTTTGTTATGTTTGGTTTTTCTCTACTTTAAATTGCTTAGATTTTTAACTTCTATATATACGTTGTGTGTGGAATTCCAGCTATAAAGAAGAGGTTTTGAACCCAAATAGGAAGGACCTTCTGAAGGAAAAGCTCCCCAGAAATGTGTAAGCCTTCATTCTCACTCCTTTTTTTTTTTAATGTATTTTTTCGTTTTAACAATGGTTTGAATTTGCGTCATTTAGCCCAAATTATCCTTCGGCGCTTTTCTTTCAATACAACACTGCATTGGGACCCCCATACCGAGTTTTGGTGGATACCAACTTCATCAATTTCTCCATCCAGAACAAAGTGAGTGTGTTCGTATGGGTTTTATTTTATAGTCCATTTTTTTTTTAAATCGATTTTATTATGGAGAGATGCTGTATTTTTTTTCTTTTAAAATTTAAATGAACTTCTACAATTGATTCTACATACATTGATTTCCATGGAGTGCTTAGTTCATATTTTTAGTGTATGGTGCTAAGATGTCAATTGAACTAAGTTCTTTTATTATAATAGTGTTTGAGACTGTGTATTGATGATATGCATAGGATGCTAATGAGCTTTTCCTCAAATGATTGGAATGATCAATCAAACATTCTCTCGCTATTATCAAATTAAAATTCTCAAGTATTTTAGTATGCAATGGCTGTAAAATTAACTAGTAGAAATTATATCATTTTCTTTTGAAGTTTCTTCATTGGTGGCTCACATAATTCTTTGGTTTTGTTTATGTAGTTGGATCTGGAGAAGGGAATGATGGACTGCTTGTATGCAAAATGTGAGTTAGAAGCAGATGGTCACTTGTCTTAGTTTATGAATTTCATGTACAAGTTTATTTGAATGTTGGGTTCCTGTCAAGTTTTAGAGATTATGTTCTGATAACCTGTCAGAACAAATTCGTAATGGGGCATTGCATATTTGAATCAAACATCCCGTCTTTATTCTTACCCTCATTCTATTGATATCGTGGATTTTTAGGCACCCCTTGTATCACGGATTGTGTGATGGCAGAGCTTGAGAAGTTAGGCCAGAAATATCGCGTAGCTCTGAGGTAGATGTTATGCCTTTTGCCTTGATATTGTTGGTCTATTATCTCATTTGGGATGTACATGTAGAAAATCAAAATTGTATATGCATGACGTGCTTGATGCCAGTGTCCTTCTTCACTATGTGCCTTATTTAATTAAATTTAAATTTTAGGTAGGAAAAAAATCAGACAACCCCTTGTCTTTATAATCCCTAAATTTTCAAAAGAAACAAATCAGATATCCACCCTTATAATTTCGCCCATAATCATATTCTGTTAAAAATTAGACATATTGGAGTTCTACTACTAGCGGACTAATTCACAAGGGACAAAATGACTCTTTTCAAACCACAAAGTGATAAAGGGACAAATCTCAGGGGACTGTGACTTTATTTTCCTTTTAAATATCATGGATGTTTGCCACCAACCTATTTTTTCATGCTAGTATGGGCCACGTTTCTTATAAAGACCCATTTCTCAGTCTAGTAGAGAAAAGAAATTCTATTGTCCCTTGTATTCTAGTTTCAGCTTCTCGGTGTATTAATTTTCCTTTTGCTACATGACACTGATGATAGGATTGCTAAGGATCCTCGATTTGAGAGAATACCCTGTACTCATAAAGGGACCTATGCTGATGATTGCCTTGTTGAGAGAGTTACTCAGGTGTGAATTATTTTTAATCTGTTAAATGTTCTTTTCAGAGTTATCTGGGAGCAACTTGATTATTAAGATTTATTTATAGTTTCTAGGATGGGTGTAATTCATCTATTTACTGTGTTTATTTCATGGATGAAGGGTTTATTGGTGCTGTAATTATAAAATTTATGTGCTTAATGTTGAGCATGAGACCTATATTCATCTTATACAGAAGTCAGGGTACCCTTAAGTCAAAGGAGCCAAGGGTGTGGTTTCCTTTTTCTTTTTACCTCTTTGTCGTGCAGCTTGGGGGGAGGGAAAAAATATATAGAACCTGTTTATTTGGTGCAATAAGCAGGCCAAGAGCCTTCTAAGGTGTTAAATTTTGTGGGTACCTAAATCCATGTCAATTGGTTGTGTGCTAGTCATTCCCTATTATTATTGGACATGATATTTTAAATCTCTTAATTGTATATGTCTTCTAGTCCTAGATTAGTAAACTAATATCTGCTACTACTTTGGAGATGGAAATTGAATCAATAGAATATTGGGATCCTTAACATTTGAAAGTTAATTTTCCTCTCCCCTCCTTTGCTGTAATTTTGAACTTTGAAAATTTGCTGTGAAATTTTTCTCGATTTTGAATTCATAGCCTAAGCTACAGTCTGAATTATATCGTATCTGCTGCAAATTTTATTGATCTTTTCAATTTATTTATACAAACCATTTTCTTGGAAGCAGCATAAATGCTACATTGTTGCAACATGTGATCGGGACTTGAAGAGAAGGATCAGGAAGGTAAAGTTATTAATCATTTCCCGTCTTCTATTGTTTTGATATTGGACCCCTGAATGTATGATCCATGAACTTTGTTCTGTATTGCAGATTCCTGGTGTGCCAATAATGTACATCACCAAACACAAGTACTCAATTGAGCGGTTGCCTGAGGCAACAATTGGTGGAGGTAGATACTCTATTACTCTGAATTATGCAGCAACAGTTATTTGCTATGAAGGTTTACTGACTAACTAACTAGAAAACGTGTTCTACCCACAAAAAGCTTCATTAAGTTTGGCTCATCAACTGATGTCTGATATTTTGTTTTAATATATAATATACTGCACGTGAGTATCTTCCTAGCCACCTGCATAAACCATCTTTCATGCCTGTCTGTTTTTTTGAACTTTATTTTTAGCACTACTGACTCATTTGTGTGATTTTGCAGCACCAAGAGTTTGATGGAGGGAGTAAAACTAGTAAAGCTCTGTACATTACAATGATAATTCTTGCCACTAATCTCTAGGTTGAGAATTATCAAATCCTGCTGCAGTACTATGCATGTTTGGTGGTAGATCCTTGGCGAATAATTAAACTCAGGCTGGAATGAATTCTAATGGAAGCTTGACTTCGAACCAGAAGGAACTCTTCAATGGTTGATACCCGAAATCTCCCGTGTTAGTGTTACTTTTAGTATGGGTTTTTTGACCCGCTAGTGTTACTTTTAGTATGGGCTTTGTTAAATTTTGTTTCGCTTGTGTAACTTTTGGTACTGGTTATAATTGTTAGTCTTGCATCCATATTGTATTGCATGCCACCATTGAACCTTTTCTTCGGTCAACCTTGGAGAGCCTATCAACTCAGATGGTTGTTTCACGGTTCTAGCGATGTAATTTCTTGAACTTTTTTTTTTTTTTGTAGAGAAAAAAAGAAACTTATATTTCCCCCTTAAATCTAAACTATACTGGGTTCATTCATCGCATTCTAATCGAAGTGCCTCATTTGGTGAGGAGGCTGAGTTTTATGGATATGTGATAATCAATGTCACTAATTTTTCACTTAGTAAGTATACTTGTCACTTTAGAGGATCCTTAATGATATTTAAACTTTTACACATATCGTGTACTGTGCTCAAGCGTTTGTTAGTTTAAATATTTATTGGAATATTTTCTTGATTAGAATTTTTTTTTAAATTTATGATAGATTTTGTGTTAGCTTATTATTCACATTTCATTTGCAACATTTAGATAAACACTAAATATTTTGATTTTTTATGAAGGTAATTCAAGGAATATGCAAAGAAGTTCATGATATGTATGGGAAAAATAATTGAAATTTACTTGAATGTGCAATATTTCTCTATAATCTCTTGATTCTAGTAAGTAGTTATGCTTTCCTATTTTTTCTCCACGAGTGTACAAGAAATAATTAAACATATAGGCTCGTGCACTGAAACTACTTTCTTTCTTTTTTATTTTTTTTTAAAATAACACGATAGATGAAATTTAATAATAAAAATATCACTAGAGAAAGGAAAAAAAATATTTTTTTGTTAAAATAATATGAGAAAATAAAATGTAAAAAATGAAAATAAAATATTACTGAGTATAATGAAAGAATTTAATTTTAATTTACTGTTTGTGTTAAAGTATTCAATTATGTATAGACAAATCAATAAAGAAATTTAACTATCACAATAACTATTTAGGAAATTTAATTTCTTTAATAATACGTGAACATATTATTAGATGATAATATACAATTTATTTATACTAACAATAAATTAAAATTAAACTCATAAAGAAATCATCAAAGTCAATTGCATATCCTATATTAGAAAAGAAATTATATTTAATTGCATAATCTATTTAAAACAGATTACAGAGCATAAAAATAAAATATCAATATTAATGTGTTGATAATTGATCAAACTTATACAATTGTAAATATTGATTAGTTACTTTCACATAAAAAATAGAAAATATTAATTTTAAATGTAAAGAAAATATGAATTAATTTGAATACAGTATTCTATAAAGTTAAAAGAGTATACTAACATGCATTCATTATATCTGTTTTGCTAAATTGCACCCATTGCTAATTAACCGGATGACAGCTGAAAAATGTTATATTATTTTGTTTATTTGTGATTTCATAAGTATATTAACAAGATAGTATCCAAATCGTTTTAATATTAATTAACAAGGCTTATAATGCTAATTTAGAAGATAAATTAGATAGAGCATCGATGTTTAGGGAGAAAAAGAAAAAGGATAACTCCAAAATTATACATATAAGGTACAGTTCATCATAATCATATAAAAAAATCAATGCATGAATATCCTGATCCCTGCTTCTTGAATCGAAACGCATCCCCTTCGTCCCACCTTACGTTTTAGAGAAGAGGTGACAAAGTGATGGCAAAAATAAAGGTTTTGGGGCTTTTGATTGTGCTTTCAGTTTGCTCAGCATCACTGCTGGCCGTGGAAGGAAGAGATGCTCGTCAAACACAAACAGGCCGAGATAGAAAAAATGCAGAGAGGACCACGTTCTTCGGGTGGCCAAGGCCATGGTTCCCACACTTTCCTAGATAGCCAATATTTCCACCATTTCATTTTCCACGGCCTGCATTCCCATTCCCATTCCCATTCCCTAGGTATCCACCACCAATAAATCCACTCCCTCCTCCGCACAAGGCACATAAGCCAAAACCACCTCCAAATCCATCACCGCCACCAGCAGCTTCTGAGACGCCCTCACCACCTCCTCATGAGGCCTCACCACCACCAACGACTCCACCACCCTCCTCCAAGACGCCCATGCCACCTCCTGTGGCTGTGGCTGCACCAACGACAGTTACGACACCACTCGATCATTCAAAAGACTGCTGGTCAGCTGCTTCTTCTTCAACATCATGCCATAATAACAATGTCTGCTGCACAACCATTGTTACGATTGGAGAGGATTGTTCTACTGACATGACAAGCCTCGCGAGTACCGCAGAGAAGAGAAACATTGTTCACCACAGTCGCCGCCTAACAAACCTTGATCAAACTCATCCATAAACTACCATTGCTTTTATACATGTGATGTGAGTGTGACTACCTTTGGTTTTCAGTAGAATAAGCCTTTTTAAAATTTTAGTTTTATTTGTAGTTAGGTTTATTTCAATATTAAATCAGTTATTATATTCATTTTGTGATAATATAAGTGCTTCTTCTTTCTCAAGGTTTTGATGATGAATAAAATGATATGTTCAATCTACTCACAAAAATAACACTATCCTTATAGCTATATGTATGGTTGTGAGGTTTTATTCTTTTAATTTGTTGGTAAAATTTTAACTGGCTTGTTTTTATCCGTAAAATTTTAATAATCACATATTCTTGCCCCCAATTTTAAAAGGTGCTAGCCTTCATACGTGCGTATAAATATTTGACGGCGTATTACCTTTTCTTAACAAAATATTTGAGATTAAGAACCTTTATGGGGCGTTTGGTTCAAGGTTTGAAAAAATATTTTCAGGAATAACATGCCAAGGAATGATATTCCCAGGAATAGTATTCCCAGGAATGATGATTACTACGTTTGGTTAATTAAGACCTTTCCCGGGAATGATTCCAACCACAAAGCAACATCGATGTCGTCAGAATCACAACCTCCTGGAGGCGGCAGACGTGGCTGGATTCCGGTGACTAAGGCGGTGGCTTAAGTCGTCGAATTCCGGTGATCGATGTAGTGGCTAAAGTTGTCGGTCATTGTTAGCCGCCGCTGGCTTGCAGTGGCTAAATTTCGGTAACTATCACAGAGGCCGAAGTTTCCGACCACCGTCAATTGGAGGCGGTGACAGAGGTAGCCGGATTCCGGTGATTGGCCGCCGTGGGCGGTGGTCGATGGTGGCCAATGACGGTCACCGGCAATAATATGACAGTTGTTGGTTAATGACATATCAATAGAATGGTAGATATTTTGGACATTTCACATGGCAAAAATATTCCCATGCCATGGGAATGTTGCAAACCCACCTCCCCTCATGGGAATAAAAGTGTGGAAATGTTGGTTAAAATCATTCCTGGGAATCATTTTATAATGGAAATGTTTTTTCAAAACTTGTACCAAACATGGGAATCCAACATTCCCATGTAAGGATTCCTAGGAATGAAAAAATAATCCGCGAACCAAACGCCCCCTTAGTTTTGTTTGTGAGGAATTATTTTAATTCATAGTTATATTTGTGTCATTAAATTTTCACAATTTTTTAACAAAATAATCACGTGAGAATCAAAATATAATACTTCTATATTTGAGTTAAACCTTACTGTTTTTTTAAGTTTAGTTATTTAATAACAAAATGTGACTACTCAAATAGTATGTTCAAAATAATAAGGTATAAAATAATGCAATAAGTGACACTTGAAGATGGTGTCGAACAAGAGTTATCTTCTAATAGCATGTTTGGTTTAGTTTTTAAAATTTTTTAAATTATAATTTAAGTAAAAGTTTATCTTTTAATATTTTTTCCTAAACCATAAATTTAAAATTCAAAAAGTTATATCAAACACGCTAAATTCACTCATTCTTAAAAAGTTGACCCCGTTCACAATAATTCTTAGTTTTCATATTCAATTTCTTTAAAGGAGATAAAGATGGACATTGTAGAGGGCTTGGAGTTTTGATTTACGCACTCGTACTATCATGTCAGTCTTGGCTCCAAACAGAGAGACCATAAAGATCAATCATGAAAGTAATAACAATGAAAATCACATACCCTTAGATAAAACATTGTTCCCACTAATTTTTCCTAACTAGTCCATCAGTCTTAGTTTTAAGAGTTCTTAAGGATAAAATCTGTACAAATATCATTTTAAAAGGAATTTACGGAAGAGTCAACTCATTGAATATTATGAATTATCAACTTAATATAACAAGACACCAGATCACCCATAAACTTAACTTAAAGAACATGCACCGGACTTGTTTTGAGAATGAAGCTTTTGACATGAATACATTGCTACAAGTTAATTTCATTCAGATTGACAAGTGCTATCAAGATTACAACTTCGCGGACCACCGTTCTCTAAAAGAATCTATCATCCTGAAAGAATGGAATTACAGAACAAAAATTTAAAACAAAAAAAAAAAATTATACTACTTTACACATTGGCTATTTATCAGCATTAATGACTAGAAGGATGCAGTTTTTACATACACAACCCTCTACTGAATTGTGCATCCTTTTTCTGAACGAAAATCACAATTAAGTGGGGAAGAAAAATGAAATAAAAATGAAAAAGAAAAGAATTTTAAATCAGGAACTACTTAAAATGATGCCCTGAATTCATCAAATAATAGATCATGATGCTTTTGCTGCAAGCAAAGAAGAATTAGAACTTTCCTCCTCTTCTGGTAGGGGCTTGACGTATTTCCCTATTACTTGTTGGCGATGACGCTTCCTCATTCGATTTTGTTTTTCTAAACTCTTTTGCTTCCTCTTTTCCTTCTCCTTGTGCCTTAAAATTTTCTCTCTCTCATAGACACCTTGCCAGAATACTTCACCTGTTGATGGCCACAACCAATGCCTGGTAGGATCCTCAGAATCTGATAACTCAGCCAAGTCCTCATCCATGCTCTTCAGTGTGCTGTATGAGAACCACTTGATCCACATTTGACCTCTACGGCTCTTGAACTTATGTTGTTCCTGCATTAGACCAGTCTCGGGGTTCACATACACCATCCTCCTTGCACTGTGGTATGCCCAGACATTTACCAGTAGCTCAAGAAGCCGTGAATAGCAATACTTATCCTGCAATTTGCATTCAGACAAGTGGGAAAAATATGCAGCAAGGTTACAATGCAATTGAAAGAAAATTATTAAATAGCATTTCACTCACGCCAACACGCCATCTGAAAAGAATTATTTCTCAAAAACCAATTCTTTTTAACAACGTATTTAGAGCTATAGTGAGGAGTCTAGGAAATTTATAAATTATCAGTCAATAATGGGGAAAACAATTCCAAATTACCATGAAACTAACTACAAAGAACATTAACCATCAGCATTTTACTTGCAGCATAAATTTTCAAGTTTTTTTTTTTAAAAGAAAAAACCAAAATACATATTTGTTAAAAAAAAAAATAGAACTTCTATCTGAAAGAAATTAAACCATGAGGAGAAATGGCTACAACCAAACACCAAAGAAAACTAATTCTCCGAGGAAGCAAGTTACTTTTGACAAACTCAAAGAACAGAGTCCAATTGAATGGTGCTCATCATACACCTGCGCATCCAATGCATCAACAAACATTCTGCAAAAATGATAGTTTACATCAGTTATTTAACTATCAACTATCAAACAAGTTACAAGAGAACATTTTTCTTTGTCGATAAAATGAGCTTATTATCCAATCAGGGACATCCATTAACGAAACCTAGCATACCTGGAGAACATTACAAACTCTAAAAAGGATCTCGTAGGCAGAGCCCAACTCTGCATGACAGACCAAGTGTCGCCATCTACAGGCATGGGTGGCAAAGAATCAATATCATCTTTTAACCCGTACATTCTCCTCAAGGTTTCTGAGAAAGCAAACCTTCACTCAAACACAATGTAGAGAAAATCAAGACATATCTTTAAATATGTAAAATATCATGAGGGAGAAGAAGGGTCAACACTCAAACTTCCACACTCAAGGAAAAAACAGAATGGGTTTAATCGATCTTACTTGCAATTTCCTGCATTAATGGCATCACAAAATGACCAAAAGTCCTTCTGCAAAGGATTTCGTGGATCCATATCCATGCGCACCCAAAAATATAGTGCATCCCCATACCTTCTGGATTGGATAGCATCTAATAATGCATTTTCAGCAGTTCTGGACAAAGATGCCTGTTAAAACCCCAGGCTAGATGTCAAAAAACCCAAAACAAGAGGCACACAAGAAATATAAATAATTATTTCCTTGAGTTATTTTCCTGCATTTCAGCCTTAGCCACAACCAACACTGCTAATCAAAGGAAGAGAGAATAGAAGCAACATAATTGAAGGTTCATCACACACTATATCATTTTCCTTCCCTTTTTATTTTTTACAGCCACAATTCCAAAACCTCTAATTAGACAGACAATCTCAGGTTTTAAATACCTTATCATTCAACAATAGGATCAGTCTCTATATAAATAAGTTGCAGGGGGAAAAGGTAATATAAAATCAGCATCACAACCTTCTAATCTATTTTCAGAGCATAACAGAGTATCAAGAGGTAGACTTTCAAAGAAATGAGGTATGAAAAACAATCATGTACCTTCCTTGCTGTTGCTCTCCAAGACTGAAATCCAATCCAAGCATTTTTGTGTAAACGGTCAATCCTGTTTGCAATGGCATAGAAGGCTCCATATTCACCAAGTAAATCTCGATAGTAAGGATTATTAAGCAGTGGAAGACGAGAAGGTGCATCGACATCATCTCTCCCTGGTCTTCGACCTTTAGTGGACTGCAAACATGCAGTACATTCATTGCGTTAGACTGAAATCAACAGCCACTCATTTTATGCAGTTCTGAAGAGCAAGTGCAACTATGACAGAAGATTTGAGGCATTGTAGCAACAGTAGCATACCAAACTACAGTGAGAGAGAGAGAAGTAGATTGAGGAACAAAAACAAGAAGAACGAACAAAACAGTCTACTACTAAAGCATTAGCTTCTTTCTTTTTCCATATTACTACATGTGCAAAAGAGATAGCAGTAACGCATTGCATTAACATGAACACTGCATCACATGGTGCCATTTATATAAAAATCATCTTTAACCAGTACTAACAATTTGTAACAAATATTATGTTGTTATAAAAGGACATTTTTAATTCACTAAGGGGCATATTTACACGGATAAACATGGATTACTATTAGGTGTAGAAAATAAAACCAAATTTTATACAACTTACCAGCCCAACTCCACGATAAAGAGATCTTTGGTGTAGAAAAGGCCAGGTTCCATCCCCAAAGTAAGGTTCATAAATGCAAAGTGGTTGTCCCGTCCGCTCAAGCTCTCCTTCATCCCTTTCATGCAAATCATTCTTTGACCTATCAGCCCTTTTAGCATTTCGATATACATCCTCCCATGTTCCGTGTGACTGCTCTGTTCTATCTTTCAACTGCAATAAAATTCAATAACATGACTTAATCTTCACTCACTAACCTTGCAAATGGAAGTCAGGAAAGATCCAATACCCTAATTTTATAAATTAGAATATTCCCTGATCTTACCTCTTCTTCCTCTCTCCTTTTTTTTGTAATAGCCATCTGAATATACTTTTCTTCTTCCCATATGCTATATACAAATGAATCATTGACTGCAACTGTAGTGGTGGATCTATTTTTTTGAGAATGATTCCACTGGTCCTCATATTTATCTAAAAAAGTGATACTTCTTGATGTCCTATTTTGATATGTCAAATTTGGAACTGCTTCAAACAAATGCCACTGCCATTGTTCTTTAACATTGGGGGATATTTCTGAAACAGCCTTAGGAGGAGTAACCTCCGATGGAAGCCTGAGAATATTCTGAAGTAAAAATGCATATCCCTCAATTGCTTCTGAAACCATAAGGTTCTTTGCCGTGCTTCTCCCTATTGAGGCAATGTTACGAGCTAGTGGTGATATTTTACCTTTTGAGATCACATCCAACACAATTTGCCTCAGAACTCTACTATTATCCTTAGGGAAAAGATAACCATTCACCCTGTCATCAACCTAGTGGATGTTGCCAAAACAGTCAGTGGTTTCCTTAGCAATACATGATATGAGAAACTAATACTCAAAATATTCGGGGAAAAAAAAACCTTTATAACATCTCAGATGCTTGTAAGTTATTATAAATGCAATAAAAGCCAACTTTGTTCTGGATTATTCCAGGAGACTTCAAATCTGAGATTAACAAAAGTACCAAGCAAAATAGACCCACTGTGTGAATCTCCCAGCCCCAAATTCAAAAAATTGCTATCCAAATATTTAAATTGCAATACGACAGGGACCCATTAATCAAAATCTTGCTGAAGATAGGAAAATATGGAGGCAGGCTTGAAAAAGCCAAGGTATGAATTAACATTTGTCTCGGGATCTTGAAATATAATTTATTTATTTATTTTGATAAAAAAGGATCTTGAAATATAATATACAACTGAAAAAAGGAAACAGAATTATGGATACGATAAGAGAAACTCATTGGAAGCAAGCATACTGATAAAGAGTGAAAGATTTTTTTTAAGAATATCTA
Source organism: Styphnolobium japonicum (assembly GCA_023212625.1). Taxonomy (NCBI): domain Eukaryota; kingdom Viridiplantae; phylum Streptophyta; class Magnoliopsida; order Fabales; family Fabaceae; genus Styphnolobium; species Styphnolobium japonicum. Next base: position 587,256 of record JALBWW010000007.1, on the reverse strand, counting down.
GAATTCTAGATCTTAGTTTCAAAGTTGGTCTGGCTATAGTAAAGAAACAGAGCAGTGACATACATATTTTCTGATCATGGGAATATCTGGAGCAATAATTGGCTTTTCAAAGCACATAGCTTTCATCAAAATCTCTGGAAAAGATTGCTCTTCAAGGAAGGATCCATATATCACAACATCAGCTGTGCCAAGAACAGAATCTGCATTCAAATCTCCAGCTATGTGCTCTATAATACCACTTGGATATTTCAAGCTATGAGCCATGGTCTGATGAAACAGAATACAAGATAAGAAACCTCAAATTATTTACCCACAAACATAAAGGACATAGGATATATACCTCAAGAGCCACACTGTAGTTATTTGTTAATTCCCCACTATGAACAATGATTCGTAGCTGTGCACTGGAATTATCTTTGCTTAAAGGGAAGTCTGCCAGAAGTGGTGATAATGCCTGTAAAACAAAGGCATGTCCCAACCACAAGCCCTTGTACAAAAATTGACTTCCGACAATTGCGATAACGACATCGTCTGGGCCATAGCCCAAGTTGATGCGCAAATTATCTTTTTGTAAGACCATAAATGCATCTGCTTCTAATGATTCAGCAGGGGAACCAGGAATGACGTAAAAATTTCCAGCATCAAATGTGGAGTAAATCATCTGTGGAATTACAGAAGAAACAATAGTTGGCTATAAATAATTATGTCCCAAGACAGTAGTAAGATTTAAGAGATGGTAGACAAGTTATCAGATGCTAGTTAATAGTTATACTTATAACTATAATGTTTGCACCCTAGAACCAAAATTCAAAGGATAATAGTATCCAATATGAAATTATTACATCTTCCAAATCTGCTTTGTTCTTAACTGATAAAGATGCGATTAACAATGAAATACTGTTTGGATGTCAGCAAAACGGATTACTGATTAATAATGGCATATATCATATATGACTACATGAAGATGTCATAGCCCTGTAACTACAAAAATTAACTTGTCCTCCATCTGGGCTAAAGCTTAGCTTATCAGGAGGTTGGGTGGGTGAAGGTTTGAATAGAGGCCCTATGTATGGTTCCCATGTATCAAATAATAAATAAATAAATAACTTGTCCCATACATATTACCGGAAAAGCATAGTTTGGGAAGACAACAACTGTTGAACGGTTAAACACTCTTCTCCAATCATTCAAAAGTTCAATCTGCCCACTTTTAGTATATTGTCGTGAACGATAAGCAAGAACATTTTCATGAATGATCCATATAAGAGGTAAAGACTTGAAAGGTTCCTGCAAAAAACTGTAACAAGTAACAACTAAAATCATTCATGTTACTTGAATAAGGATATCCATGGCAAAATCCCCAAAGCACAAACAGAACAAGGTGGGCACAAACAAGTCATCATGTATATACATTTTATGACCACAAACACAGTCAGAAATGCCTACAAGATTGCTGATAATTTGGAACATAGAAAATCAAAGAAGGAATAACATATGATTAAATTCACTAGACAAAGAACTCAAGAGATCCTATTTAGCAAATTTTATCAGAAAAGAGGTTTCCATGTTACATTATCAGTTGCATATGAGAAATTCTCCATTAATCCTATTCTCATGTTTTCAGAAAGCTATTACAAAATCAAAATTTTAACATTTCTACGAGCATATCTGTATATAGACACAATCACATATCTTCTTCTCTTTGTAAAAGCAAGGAGCAGTCCAATATTTACGTCTAACCTCGGAACAAAACAAACATTCCATCAACCAGCAAACATATCTTCGTCAAGTTTCAAGCCATTGCATGATAAAGTCACAATGAGTGAAAGCAGAGACCCTCATCCCAATTGTACAGTGTCATAATTACCATCTAAACATTATCATGTCATTACATTTTGTGGGCATCTTTCTCTATAAGCAGGTTTGTAGTCATATGGGATTATATTGGAAGCTATCACTTCTTGCTGTGACAAACATGGATGCCTATATGAGGTAACAACATTAAAGACCAAAATCAGTTTTAACATTTGAAAGGTTTCACTTTTAAATTAGATTTGACCATTCTTCTTAATACTATCATACATTCTTCTTAATACTATCATACACTGGATGACTGGAAAGCAGTTTTAAGACCCAAGGCTCAAATGCTCAACCTTGACCTCATTCTTCAAGGGGGAGGTGGTGCTACTACACCTAATGGTCGCTGGTGCAGTACTCTAACATAAGAAACTGCTTCAATGGTTATACTCTAGTTTCAACATTTTAGAAGACAACATACCAAACTATCTCGACACTTTTCATCCATGTTGTGTCAATAACTGAATACCATTAATAAAATCTTCAAAATAGGTAAGTAAAAGGTAGATCAAATTCAAATGGACAAATATTAATCAAGGAAATTATAGCATTTCTTAGTTTCTTTTCATTAAAACTATCATGATAGAGAATGTGCAAAAGATGCAATGTGAATCATGCATTGCATATACCATGTAATTTGAACCCAAAGAACTAGTCCAAGTATCAATTCTAAGGCAGGATCCAAGTTCAACAACAACAACAACAAAAGCCTTTTACCAATAGGTGGAATCGGTTGCATGGATCAAACGACGCCATTGTAATCTGTCAAAAACCAAATTTCGGAAAGACCATTTAGGTCAAGGTCTTTTATAATGGTTTCTTTTAGAGTTTCCCTTGGTCCTTCTCTACCTCTGTTTATTGGTCTATCCTCCATATGAACAACTCTACTTACTAGGGCTTCTATTAGTCTTTTCCTTACATGACCAAACCATCTTAGGTGAGATTTTGTCATCTTTTCATCTATTCGTCTTTGTCTAAGGCAGGATCCAAGTTACTAGTAAAAATTGAGGCAGAGAAGGAAACAGACATTACAATAGGAAGGTTTACATGTCACTGGTGGGAGAACTAAAAGCTCCAGCATCAAATTTTTTGTGTGATTACTGATTAATCACAAATAACCATCTAATGCCATTAAAGTGGAAAGCAAACATCTTTCCAGAGGTCATTTCTACGTAGGAATATTAAGGAGAACAGAATCAGCAAAGAATTAAGGTGACAACCACAATTCAGAATCTTCTCCAATAGAAAATAAAATAAGTAGGTCTTACCAAGAAAAGGCACCCTTGGCTGCAAGAGAGCTCACAAGTATACCATCATAGCTGCAAAATACAGACATTCTCATCAGATACAATCAGAATTTGTCAAATACAACCAAAACAGTAGGGTTTTCTCTCTCAGTAACATATTAAGAAAAAAGCCCAATTGAATCACATGAACTGGGATATACTAAAGCAAATACAACTGCACCATACTATTTTCAATATTCAAAAGGATTAATACAAATCATTATAAGAGTAAAAAGCTGAAAGTGATGATTAAGAGAATCAAATCACATTCTTTTTCACAACTGATCTGTTAGCAGACCAGCTGTTAAGAGAGTTTATGTCAGGACAAATAAGAGAGACAAGGAGGGAAACAGGGGGGTTGTAACTGATCTGTAACTGACTTAACAGTCAGAAAAGAGATGGTTGTAATTGATTTGAAACTGATTCTTACTATAAGTAGTGGGGAAACAGATTAGGGACGGGGGAAACAGAAGTTAGTTGGAGAGTGGCTTCTCGAAATAGCCAATTGTACACCCATTCGTACTCAATACAGACTCACAGATTTTCTTTTTTCCAATTGATCTCTTTCTTTTCCATCTCTGAACCAGTTGAATCTTTCGTGATCACAGATAAAATTGAACAAAGGAAGTATAAAGAATTAATCAAGTAATCTGTCTTATAATCAGGCCATATAAAAAAAGACATAATTTGACTGTAATTTTCCAATGAGTTGTTAACTTCAGTAGATCGTCGAAGCAGAACAGATACAAGTAGCATCACATAGAGATCATGTCAGATGTAAAGCTTAAAGAATTTCAACATAAAGTCGTTTTTGCAGCTGAAGTTAGTTGGTTCTGATTTCTTGACATATCAATTCTTAAAACTATTCAAATTGCTTAGTCAAGACGTAAAAATCAGAATAACAATCATACTTTAGCCAGTCTACAGAGTTCGCTGGCTTGTCACAGGTCCGAATGACAGTTACAGGAACTCTTAAATTTATCCAAACATTACGCACTGGACCATCTGCAAGTGAAAAGACCTGCAAAACATAGTGAATTCTTACCCCAAAATAATAATAATCATTAAAAAGCAATATTTAGTTTCACTATTCAATTTAAAAAAAAATGGTGATGCTTTGAGTTGATGAATGAAATAATAAATACTATAATGGCAGGTATCAAGCAAACATTTCTGAATGAAAACAAGAATAACTAGCAGGAGTGTATAGTGACAGAATACCAAGCTAGCGCATATGATAGAGAAACTTCGGTCAGCTAGCTAGTACCCTTTTTCTTTTTCTTTGCCTATATTCAAAATTATTTTTCCAGCATAAACATTGGGAACAAAATGTAAATGCAGTACCTGAATTTCGTAGCCAATCTCTAGCAAAGCAGTTGCAATTGTTACCATCAGCAATTGTTGTGAATCAACCAACAGTTCTCCAAATACCTTAAAAGAAAATTGAAATTATATAAATGTAAAATATCAAGAGAAAAATAAAATAAAATATAATAGATCGATAATAGGGAAAATTCAGAGATTTTGAAAGATTAAGTAATGATAAACTTCTTTTCAACTAAAAAGTTCTAAATTTGTGCAAAACCTAACCCATTTTATCAGAAAAAAGTTAATGCTGAACTAGCCTTGAGCTTGAAATCCTGCTTCTACTTTAATTTTGCCCACAATGAACAATAACCCACTTTCTAAATAATAAAAGGGGTTACCGACCGGATCACTATGATTTCAGAATTCAGAGCACAGTTAATCCCCAAAATCCAATAAAAATAACCAAGCAAACAAATTGTAAAAAATAAATAAAATGAAATTGACTCCATAAACGCCAATAAAATGTCCACGTATTCTGTTCACCAAGGAAAATAATGTGAACTAACCAGTGCCAGCTGAGGCTTTCTGTAGCCGAAATGTTGTACCGTCTGGTTGAACAGATTCACGTCCCTGGCTTCTCTCCGGAATTTCTCCGAAATCTTAGGCAGAAAAACAGTACCCTCCCCAATGTCCAAGACATAATTCTCTAAATCTTTATCATGCAACAAATTCCCAGAACGCATCTTCACAGCTCTCAAGGAATCCTCTGACTTTTCTATGACCGAAACAGGAAGAAACGTTTGGAAAAGAACTACAAAGCACAAGAACACAACCACTGTGCAAATCCATTGGATGTAATCTAGTTTCTTGAATAGCAAACGCGAGAAGCTCGATCTGAATCTCTGTGAAAATGGGTGTCTCTCCTTTCTACTTGACTGAGACCCAAACAAGCTCCCTTTCTTTAATGGGATCCTGGATTCCAAAGAACCCATTTAGAGTCCCATCAATTGGGCAGCAGATAAAAAAGCTTCAAACTTTGACCAAAACCACATGCAAACAAGAATACCCAGATGCGGCCCCTTCAATGGGGTTCACGCAGAGAGCTCCTGAGAGTGAAAGCACTTGAAAAGACGAAAACTTTGCGATTTAAATTCAAGAAAAAGGTCAAGAAAGATTGTGTTTGGGGTGAAAAGAATGGTGAGAGGTGGGTGAAGGATTGGCCTGTGAAAAATGGGTTTGATGTGGATATGGTTGATTGTGAAGGAGTGTCACAGTTGAGAATTGAGAGAAGCTGTTCACTGATTTTACTGAAGAAGAAGAAGAAGAAGATTTGGCGTTGAACGATGGAAAGAGATGCATACGCAAAAGAAAAAGGCTGTGACAGTGAGCAAAAGACTCGGAAACGAATCTAATCTAAAGAAAAATTTTAAATCGCCCATTTTTTGTGTTGTCTGAAAGGTAAGTGTGTGTGTGTGCACTATTGCTATTGCTAATGATGATAATGCTAATGCTAATCTCTACGCGCATTTACTGACGCGTGCACGTTGAGCTGTACCTGCACGTGAACTGATTACTTTACGTGGAAGAAATTGTGAAAATAAACGTGATTAACTGATCAAGGTTTTTCGTGTTTTTTCCTCAATAGGTAACGAAATATATTAGATACCAAATAGAAGTAGTAAATAAGTACCAACCAGTGTTGGTAACTTTGAAAATTAATTCTGTAGATTAAGTTAATAAATAATTAATATATTATTATTTTAAATATAAAATAACTATATGGCATAAAAATTTATGTAATTATTATTATTGAGTGTAAAATGGTAATGTTTTAGTTATTTATTAGCTTTTAGCTTAGTATATAAGGGTTTTCTTTGATATTGTTTTTTTGGTGAGAGAAACAATATTTTTATAATTACTGATTAATATTTAATTATGTAATTAAAACATAAGTATTTTATTTATATTTTAATATTATATTTTAACTAAATGATATAAGTGATAAAATATTAGTCATTAATTATTATAAGTATTGGTACCTTTATAAAAACAAAAGTTACTTAAAGAATGTCTTAATATATATAATTTGTGTAATATGTGTACACAAATTTCCCTATACTAACATTAGTATAAACTAAAACCTTTTAAGCTTTCACAAAAAAAAAGTTAATATAAAGAAACAAAATTATTGGGTAATTTGTGTTTAAAAATAAAAGTAATTTTAGAATTAAAAATAATGTTAGGATAATATTGATAAAAATTATTTTTAGATGTGTAATTATCAAAAATGATATAATGTATCTCTTAAGTTAGATTAAAAATAAATAAATATTAAAAAAATAATTGTAAATAAATTGATGGTAAAAGAATTTTTTTTTAAAATTTAAGTTTGTCTAGATATTATAAAATATAATTACTTTTAAAATAAATATAATATTTTAAAAAATATTGGGTTTTTTTATTTAAATATTATTAAAACAATAATATAACATCAAATGATAATATTTTTGTTTATATATACACAAACGAATTTTTTTTTATATTAAAAGTAACAAAATGTCACTTTCCTGTTTGAAATGTAAAAATTACGTTTGACTTTAAATCTATTTATTAAGTTACATAAACAACCTTTTATTTGTCTTATAAGATTACAATATAAAAAATAATATAATAAATTTAATTTTATAACTTATTACTTCTCTTTATTTTAATTTTAACTCTTCCCTCATTTTCTTATTAAATGCAAGGAGAAGAAATTTCCACACCACTCCATATTATTAGCTCGTTTTGGTTTTTCTGGTGGTAGAGCCATGGCCAATAGGCATGGGAACTAGAGCCTGAATCCAGACGAGTTCGCTGGCCTTCTTGGCCCATTGTTCCCTCCCAATCCCTGGAGTCAACGATTTGATCATCATATTCCCAACAATAGGAAAATAAAATAATATGTGTTTAATTTGATCTATCGTTAGTGTAAAGTTTATTTAATTATGTGTTGTTAAATTATTAAAAGAGTTTGACTATCATAAAAATCATTTAAAAAGTCTAACTTTTTTAATGATGTGTCAACACATAATTAAATGATAGTATAAAGAAACTTTATACTTTACACTTTACATTTTACATTTTATACTGATAGTGTATTGAAATTAAATTCAAATGATATTCTCTTCTATAATATTACTTACATATTTTACATATTTTTATTTTATTTTTCTTCTTTCTTGTTTATTTTTTCTCTTATTCTATTTTTTTAATATTAAAAAACTTAAATAAATAAAAATATGTGATATAAATGTTCTATGTAAATGTTATTGTACGTATCATTTTACTTCCTTTATTACCATAATGGGGGTAATGAATCACCACCATTTTGTCTGAAATATTCTCCTATTACTGTTATAGTCATCATCGATTCATCGTAATGTTATTGCCCTTGTCTTTGGCCCCAGACCGGAGAGTAACGGCGGTTGACCCTTTATGTGGAAGTTTAATTATTTTGTTTTAGGATTACTCTAATATTATTGTGAAACCAGTACTGAATATATAATTCACAATTCATATTAAGTACTAAACCAATAAGAATACTCTAACAACTCTCTTTTTGTTTTGTTTCGTCCTTTAAATTAAATCCTTCATTTGCTGCTTCTTCAGGTCTGCCAAATGTGCCACGTAACTGACCATACTCGAGCATGATTTTGGCCTGTTCAACGTTGGTTTTGAATCAGCCACCTCATCAGGTGTCGGCTTCGCAGGTCCTATACAACGTCTGAAACTGTCATGCGGGCTTGGTCTCCGATGAGAGATGCAGAATGCTTAGATTTGGAAGAAGGGCTGAATTGCATCTTCCAACCAGCAGCTTGCTCAGCTCTGAGTCATGCCCCAAACTTGTTGTCAGCATCTCACGACTCAGTTTTGCTTTGCAGCTCCGGTCATCATGACCTTGGAGACCATAAAAATCGCAGGATATATACAATATGTACTAAGTTTCTTATATTGTATTTGACCATTACACTGATTGAATTCCTTTTTTCATCAATGGGCTTCTTCAGCTTTATGTCTTAGTGACTTATATACAGATCCTAATCCCAGGCTATCTTATCTTAGCCTTTGAAATTTGACTAACTCTGTCTCAGGCTCCAGAAGGCATAAACTCCTACTTCCGTCACAGACCCTATGGACTATGGTTAAGCCCAGCTTCATAGCTAATTTTTCAGTTAGGTAGCGTAGAGGAAGTCCCCAAAGTAATTTATGTTAAATTGTTTATATGATACCTATGTATCCAACATGGCGTTTGTAGTCCAACGGTTAGGATAATTGCCTTCCAAGCAATAGACCCGGGTTCGACTCCCGGCAGACGCAGGTTTTCTTTCTTTTTTGATTGCGAAACAACTGGTTTTTATTGAACAGCCTTGAATCATGCGCACGGCAAAAACAGCATCGCTTATCACCCAAGATGATATGATCCTTCTTCATTTTAGGCCATCCGCCTATTACGTTTGATAGTATACCGATACTCTTCATTACAGCATAGAGGTTGATATTTCATATTTGTCAGAACACGTTTACTTAACCCGGGATAGTAAATCTCTGCCCGTGACTGGTTAATGTTATCTTATATTACAAAAAACAAAGTGAACATCACAGTAAGATCCCATTTTGGAAATTTTCCTGATACAGTGATACATCAAAACTCTAGGGACAAGAAAGTTAATGAAACCTTTTCCCCATAGCATCAATACCACAAGTATCATTTTACGGGTGCCTGGAAGATCACTATTCATAGATCACAATTGACAAGGGTAAGATTCAGCGAGCAGAAGATCCCGACCATTATCATTACCGGGCTACCGGGTACTATACACGGTCATTATTCAAAGGCTTGAACTAGAAACTAATTAATTATGAGCATTTAGAGGAAGCATGGTCAAAGGAAAGAGAATTTAGCATCTGGGTAGATTAAACATCTCCACTCCTCTAATCCAAAAAAATAAAAGTGACATGTCCACCCACATCATTGAGAAGCTTGCTTTGGGGGAGAGGGGGCGTTGGCGTTGCCTTGGGAGGTATTCATGAGAAAGAACCGGCCTTCAATTTTGGTGTTTTCTGCTTGACAAAGAAAGCTGATAGCACACTTTTGCTGCGAGCAGGGACTTGGACAGTCTCACGCCGATTTAGGTTGTCGAATGACCTGAATGCTGTTAATGGTTTGGAACCCTCCAATGCATCCTGAAGATAAAGAATCATGAGTAACTTCTTTACAAAAAATTAACTTCAGGAAAACACAAGGAACATGAATAAATGCATCCTTCAACTCTGAGAAACTGATGTTCGTGAAAAATGGCTAGCTGGAAAATATTCTCCACAATAGTATTTGGTGCACCTATTGATAGTTTATGTTAACATTTCTTGTTATTCTTAGATGTTTTCCAGAAAAAAATAAAAATAAAAACAAAATATTTTATCAATCCATTTATGAAAAATGTTTTGTTAGCAAAAATGTTATCTTCTATCTCTCTGTTTCCATAGTAAAACTATTCAAAAACACTGAAGAAAACTGATCCAAATCCTCACCATATGGACTTAGAAAAACCAAATCCAGTCAAATAGATCAACAATAGAAGTTTACTTAAGAATTAGAATACATTACGCATGTTCTATAGAAACCAACCGAATGTTTGGATACCCCCACCAACATGTAATTTTGGATCATATCCATTCACACAGTTTAAATATATATTATATGAGAAGCACATATCCGTCAGAAGTCACCAAATAAGATCAAGTAGACAAGTAAAATATAATATCCAACACTTAATGGACCCAACACAAAAGCATAAGGTTTAGATCAAATCATATTCCACATGAATTTTAAATTTAGAGGGCTGCTAGTGATAGTAGGTTTACGTTATTTTATTTCCTTTTTAAAATTTTTCTTTTGGGGTCTTTAGTTAAATTTTGCAATTCCTGGTATTGAGTGCTTGTAATTTATATTGCTCTAGTCTTATTGGATCATACTTTAATACCTAGGTCATAGCCTTACATACTTATTTAGTATAAATTCTTATAGGGTATGTTTCGGGTATTTTACAGATATAATGCTTTACTTCAAGAAATGATCATGAGCTCTATACAGCACAATTGCCATCATATTGGTTATGCATTGCAATGAGGCTTAGGTACAAAGACTAAATTTAACTTCTACGTTATTTTTCCATTTCTTCTTCACTTTGACACAGCCAAGACATCTTTTGTTGACTAGATATTCTCTCAATTTGACACTTTGTCTACAATTCTGACTTTACCAAACATCTAAATATATTCTCTTTCAAACCCCTAATGTACTCCCCCTTAAATCTGCTCAAGGACCCATCAGACCACCAAACCTGCTATTGCATGTACTTACAGCACCCAAAAGCCACTTAATAGGTCCTTAATCACCATTCCACTGCTTGCAAATCATTCTGAACCTAGCATGCCTCCAGTGAACCTTCAACCCCCCTAACTTCCTGACCCTAACCCTAGCCTTTTAAATCTTACTTCCATTGTCATCCAGCATCAATTTGGCTACCACAGCACAACCATGCATCTTCCTATCTCATTTAGTGACGATTTACTTCCAAGTAACAAATCTCAGTAGAAAGATCTTTCACATCATGCATATGCAATTGGAACATGATCAGTCATCCCAAAACCAGGAATTTCCACTGTGAAATAATAAAAGTGATTGAGTTTCTGACGTAGTGAACTGCAAAATACCTACTGCTCCCAATGAACGAACACTTCAAGGGCAACATAGAGACAGTCAGCCACAACCATAAGCATGATATCCACTGCTATATCATTTTGCAAGCATATCATCATACTAAAATAATGGTTGCTTCTTCCTAAGGACTAAATTCAAACATCTCTTAATCAAGACATCATTTCTTGCCAAAAATTAATGTCAGTGAAAGAGATAGAGCATGTACCACAACTGGCCTGGACATATGAAGCATTAATTCCAAAGAAATGTGCTATAATTATCAACTGAAGCAATCAAATACCCCCAAGAAGTCATAGATATTGCATATTAATTATTTCTCCTATCCCAGAAAAGTAAACTTCTCTCTGCACCTATATGCATGTCCATAATTCATACTTCTATACCCAAGTAGACTACTAAAATGTGGAGCTTATTATCTACATGAACCATTGTACAAGTCCAGGTCATTGAAATATATCACACAAGATATCATTTGGTAAAATAAATAACAACTCAACACCTTTTTCCTTTTCACCCAATAGCTTTCCAAACAACTTCACTTAAAGGTTAACAAACAGTTTTTAGAACACATGCAAACAACTGGCAAAGAATAGGTAAATAATAATCATGAGTTGACTATCAAGCATGGCACCACCAGGCATTTGCCCTTCTTGACGAATATGACATTACCCTGCGTGTGCCACCCAAAGTTTGCATGGCCATACTAGAAGTAGGAACTCTGTTTGGTAAGTGAATTTGTGCTGCTGAGGATTTCATCCAGGTACACTCTTCATTATCTACAGGCATGTAACCATGGTTTGTAAGGAGCTATCAATTTTAACAGCAAGAAATAACCATCACTTGGCCAATCGAACTGAATTATATACTAAAATGGATACAGCTATTCCACAAACCTAAAAGGTGGAAAACTCCAGAGGTCTTGGCAGAAGATTTTGGGTCCTCGATGCTGCAAAGATAGATATGTTAAAAAAGTAAAAGTAATCAGTAGTCTGAGCTATGAGAGCGAATAACAGAAAACGCAGCAGTCTTGCACAATCTCAAACTATAAAATTTTCCTAAACTTACTTTGTTGAAGCATGCAAAGTCCCTTTTAAGGTAGACTTAGTTTCCGATGCTAAATGCCACGAAAGAGTTTTTGATGCAGGGGTACCTAGATATTCAGATGAATAATATAATATTCAATTACTTCCAAATCAAAAAAAGAAAAAGAAAAAAAAAAGAACATACATCAAAACCAATACCAAAAACTCCAGAAGGGACAAGATTTCCCGACCACACACCTGAAGATTGAAAACGAGTTCTGGTTTGAAATGGATTCTGTCTTGCATCAATCTGTATGTGTGGACTGAAATGTACTTTTTTATTGACAGAATCTAGCTTGCATTGTTAAACAAACATAGAGAACCATAAGTAAAAACTAAGGTTATAGATCTTTAGTGTTAATAATTACTTCCAGATGAAAATAAAAGCAGTTAAGCCTACTTGGCAAAATGTAGTGCTTATGATGTCTGGGAATGAAAGCCAAGAATTGCTGCTGCCGAAGACCTTCTTTATCCGAATAAATTTGGCAATTAAGAAGTTTCTGCTAGTAAGCAAATATGTTACTTCAACTCCAATTGACATTTGTCTATTAAAACATGATATCTCAAAAATGTTCGTAATTACCTGATTTAGGGAAGAGACCTTCAAGTCCATAGTTGAGACATCCAATGTTTGCTGCTCAAGAAGGTCAGTTAACTTGTATGCGACGGTTCCAAGATGATCAACAGCATTTACTAGGGCTTGTACAGCATAATCTTTCAGGTTGTCAAGTACCCTAAAGCATAAATAACATACACGTAAGGAAAATTCCATGCAGTACAAACACAAAAGAATACGTGCATAGAAAATATTGTTGACACTCATTTATATCAGCCAGCAGATTATGGACGAGCCTATAATATTAAAGGAACCCTCCCTACTGCCGCTCAAAGATGCAGTTAAATTAACTAGTCACAAAAATTTCAAGGACACAAATTCTAGTATCTTTTTAGGATGACTATATGCCATAAGACCCACTCTCACTAATTTTAAAATTGAGACACAATCATACATTTTAAGAATCAGTATAATGAATGCTTCTGCATATTTATCAATAATGTTGATACTATTGGGAAGATCAGGATTCAGGACCCAACACAATATAAGTTACATTAACAATAACAAATTTTAGTCAATGTTCATTATGTCCACTTTCCAGACCATCCAAAGTTTGTTACTATATTAAGATAACAAATATAGTCCAAATGTATGCATCCACTTTTTTATCCATGTTTTATTGCATTAATGCATTTTATTCACATAAAGCAAAATACTTATAAAGTTATCATACTTGAAGGTGTTACAATCCTTGAAGCTAGTTGCTGGCATTTCATACGTGCTATACACTAACACAACAAGCATTTATTAAATGCCCAAGCAGAGTGTAATAGAAAATTTTAGTCATAACATTCAGATCCCTGGTAAGAACCAAGTAGAAGAAAACTCCAATGAAATCACTAGTTGTTTGTCCTGTTGGGAGAAATTCAATTGTTTACATAAAAAAGCAGCTAAAAAGAAGGGGGTTAAGTAAGAGTTCCTTCAAGAATAAGTTTAAGAAAATCTCATTAACAAAACAAATATCCTTACATTTGTTTCTGTTCACTATGGAGATAGGATTTCTCACAGTATTCTGCAGCAGAATAAAGTTGAGGCCTCAGGTTCTTAAGTTCCTGAAATGAGCATGATATGAGGATCCAACGACTGCCTATGCATGCTTTAAATCATAATTCATAACCATAACAATCAAAGAGAAATTATTCAAACAATACCATAAGAAGATATATAGCTAGGTTAATCCCTTAAAAAGTGAAAATAAATATTATCTAGAGGTCCACCTTATTTAATTGCACATATTAGTGTTGTTTGGATCTACGATTCGCCACGCCTAGATCACATTGACTTCAATTCCATCATCAAACTTAACCATTAATTAAAATTAAAAATAAAAAAACATTTCCTACATCCAAAGCGAAAAGAATCCATTTCCTACAAATAAAGACATCAAGAAAACAAAAACCCGAGTCTTAGGTTCCCATATCTCCCCAGAATCCCCCTCCATGACTAAACCAGGATACAGAAGTGAGAAGTCAACACATACCCAGAATACAAAAAATAAAAAATAAAAAAAGAAAGCAGAAGCACAAATATTAATCAATTGGGAACACAAGCACAACACACCCAGATGTTAGAAACAAAGGCCAGCAAACAAAACAAAACAAATGCAGATCTGGGCTAAAAATAAAAAAATAAAAAGAAAACACAAGGGGGAGTGGGGAGAATCTAGAAGAAGAGAGAACCTGCAAGGCGTTGACAAAGGTCTTGCTGCGCTGCATGGAGACCTCGTCGAATGTCATGGCAGAGTTGACAGTGAAAGGCATGGGGTGCTCCAACTCCATAGCTAAGTAACGTAACTAACCCAACATTACAATTACAAATACAAATACAACCTCTCAACAAGGAAATAACAAAAAAGGTAACTGAAAATGAATGCAGAACCGAACCGCCATTGTTATTGTTATGATTGATTAATACATAATGAATGAACGAAGGAGAGAGAAAATATAACTTTGATTTGATTTGACGATGAATGAATGAACGAAGAGAGAGAGAGAGAGAAAAGGAGGAGTTGTGACTTGTGAGGTGTGTGTTATGTGTGCGTGTGATGTGAGTTAAATGAATATGAATATTATATTTAATGCCAATTCCACGTGGCAGGGTGGTTAGTTGGTGGAATGCAACTTCCGCTTCACTCCTCCAACTCCAACCCCATAAAAACACAAAACAAAACTATCCTTAATTCATTGTTGTTTTTTCCCTCGTGTATTAAGCACTTTTTACAATAATGTATGCCTTTCAAATTAGAAAACATTGAGAGGCTCACATTAATTTGACTATTTACCTGCCAGTGATAAATCTATGTGTATAGTGGGTGGGGTAGTTGCTCATATCCATATTATACATGTATATATGAATATACAATATAATGTTTGTAAATAAAACATGTATAAGTATAGGACATAAATTTGGTAGCCACCAAGGTTTGGATCTAGATTTAGGTCTTCTATCCAT
This sequence comes from Styphnolobium japonicum, assembly GCA_023212625.1. Lineage (NCBI taxonomy): Eukaryota > Viridiplantae > Streptophyta > Magnoliopsida > Fabales > Fabaceae > Styphnolobium > Styphnolobium japonicum. Next base: position 571,893 of record JALBWW010000007.1, on the reverse strand, counting down.
CTCTCAGATCTGGGTATGGAACATAGCAAACCTCACACATGCTCATCCCTAGAGTCACTCTCACACAATAAATTTTTTTTTTTTAAAAGAAGGACCCGTACGTACTAAAATAAGACCATGTTTCAACACTTGAAGTTCTGCATGTGTGAATGTTATTCTGTTGCAATACCAATAAAACCAGCAAAACCTCCAACCGAAGAACCGTGAGTATCTCAGATGGAGCCACCTATATATATACTGCATGACTAGGGTTACCAAAAGAACTCCTATCAGTGTATTAAAAAAAGAAAGAACTTCCATCAGTGATCTTGAAAAGACTAGCTGAAGGGAGAATTCAATGTACAAACCGAGTGGGATTGTGTTGTATCAAGTATTCAAGTGATACTATCAACTGTAGGGTCAACCCATTGTTGCTACTGCACTGTGTATCATAAGAATCTTATCAGTACCGGGGGCGGAGCTAAGTTTTATATCTTCGAGGTACAATACAAAAACATTTTTTGAGGTGTTAAAAAATTAAATTACATAAAAATATAAATAATTTTCTAAAAGGAGGTTTTGGGGTCGTAGCCCTCTCCCTTACCTCCATATCCCTGCTTACAACCATAATGGATGTAATTTAAAATTAAAAGGAAAATTACAATAAAAAAGAAACTTCTATAAAATTATGTACAAAAATGTAATTATCTTTTTTATTTTAAAATGTGGAAGCTAAACCTAAAAGATAAGGAATATGCCCTCAACTAAAGTCAAGGGCACTTTAGGCACCCAATGTTCATAAATCTTTTCTCGCTGATTATTATGTTGTTTCGTTTTCAGCTAGCTCCTTTTTCTTTGTTTTTTCTCTTCATCTCTATCCTTTTTCCCCACTTCTAAAAAAAGTTTACTTTTGTTTTACCAAAAAAGCCAGAAAGCGAGGGCCAAAAAAGTAGAAAGAAAATCCAACCAATCACATATTTTCCCGCTTAATAACGATAATTCCAATTATCCAAAACATAATTTTCCTTTCATAATTTCATCGGAAGAAAATTCCCGAGTCACATTTTCCCGGAAAAATGATATTTTCTCGTTTGATTTTCCTCTGAATTCATTCAAAAAAATCAAAGCTTTATCATGGCCCTTCTTCTCCAGTCCCCGGAAATGTCCGTTGCCCCCCAAATTGTATATATATAATCCTAACCCTAAGCTGAGCAAGCTGTACAGCTTTAAACCCTTCACAAACGGTAAGGAAACTGGATCAAAGCGTGGGTTGAAAATTTCTTGTAAAGTGAAAGATTGTGGGGTTTTGGATTTGGATTTGGATTTGGTTGAGAATGTGAGGTCGTACGGTCAGTTCTCGGCTCGGGTGAAGCGGAGCATAGAGGAGGAAGAAAAGCAAAATTACTATGTGAATATGGGCTTTGCAATCCTGAGTTTGAGGGAGGAGTTCCCCGACCTCTTCTACAGGGAACTTAGCTTCCACATCTACAGGTTCCGTTTGACTCTATATTTCTTGATTTTGCATTATGTGATAGCTCCTGCTTTCTTTTTTCGTATGATGTTTTGTTTTCGTGAGAAATTCATGATTTTTTCAATCACTTACGTTGTGAATTGTGATTATTAATGGTATAAAGTAAGCGACAATCGAATTAGATGTTTTTTCCCTTTTCATGTCTGTAATCAATTATTTAGCTCAGCTGAGAATAGATGTTTTAGTTATCTAGTTGCTTTCAATTAACTTTTCTTGTTTCCCCTGGAGCTAATCCTTTATGACCATCTACCAATTCATTATTTTAATTTTACTGGTTTTGTAAACTTTGATGTTCGTTGCACCAAAAATAAATAAATAAATAAATTGATGTTAGGCATGCTTTTAAAACCCATTCTTACGTAGTAGCCTTGCTGGTAGTTATAGTCAAAATGCTATTATTGTATTTTACTTACTACATGGCTTATTATGGTAATGAGATGAGAAAATGTTGACCATTAGATCATGCATGTGTAATGAGAATTAGAACATAAGTCATGTGACTTTTTTAAGTGGTCATGTGACCTTTAAATAATTTCTAATCTTGACCATTCTTGCAAGATTCAATGGTTAAGATTTGCTCATCTCATCTCTCATAATAAGATAGTGATCTCGCTTTATACCCCTTTACTTATCTATCCTAATGTTTTAGTTTAAATAAATAATATAGAGGCTTGGGGGACTGATTGCATGTAGTTCAATGAAGTGGGTGTGAAAACCATGCAGACTGTGCCAATGAAGCTTGTTCTGTTATTGATAGTTTTAAACTTTTTTTGATAATTATAATTTCCCTAGCAATTAAAAGTGTGATGATACATACCCTTTACTTATAGCTATACTTATTTTTCTTTTTCTGTATCCCTTTCCTGGTTATCAGAAATGGAAGGTGCCAAAGTGTCAAATTTTGCATACATTTTTATAATTGGTGTCTGGTTGAGTGTATTAAAGTTGTGATTGGTGTCATACTACATCATGACTTGTGTCACTTTATTTTATGCCAAAGGTAGTTGCACTTATTTAAGAATTAAGCAACTCTCGGTTTGAGTCCTAAGCATTGCATTAAGATAAAGTAATTGTTCATAGATGTATTCGAGAAGATTATTGAACTAATAAAAATAATAAGAGGACACTGTTAATCTTTTAATTGAGTTAATATGATTAGAGGGAAGTTTCTGTCGTGAGCATTGTTTTTTTCTAACTTATATTCCACAAGGGTTGGCAAATTTATATACTATCTATCAGTAGAATTAAGCACTGAGTTATTCTCAACCACGGATCAGTAACTAGCTCAGTTTTTTCTTTTTTTCCACATTATCCCCATATTTAAACCTTTCTTTTTAAATTCAGTTAGCCTTCATATTTAATTGATGTAATGTAAGAACTAGTCATCCCCATGTATAACTGCCCACATTTCCAAATGAAAAAGCAATTCTTTTGTGTTAAATGGGGTGGGGGTGGGGGGAGACAGGAGAGTGTGTCTGTGTGTGTTTATTGATTTTTCTTTATTTCCCCTGAATTTGATACCTTGCTTAGATGTCAGTACACATACTTTGAATGTGTCAGATGTTAGCAACTTAGCATATTGAAATTTGAATACACACAGAATCAGTGAGGTGTTTTGTGTGGTCTCCTTGCCATGCCTAATACTACAGCTCAAATGAGAGGTCACATGTATTTTTGCATGGTTTAGCACCCCATATTTCGAAGGGCACGGTATGGGCAAAAGTCACTTCTTTGGGGGCCTTTGTCTTTGTAGATATATTTTGATCAATCCTTCATAAACATGTTAAACTCTAAACCCTAAACCTCCTTCCATCCCCTCCAACATATGAAATCAAATGTGCTTTTCCAGTACTTGGTTGTGAATATCAAAGGTTGGTTATGTGCTTTTCTTAAAATAATAACTTCACATGAGTGTCTTCTTTGCTCTGTTATGATAAATTCCCTGACTATAATATCCCTTTTTTACAGGGATGATATTGTATTTAAAGATCCACTACATACATTCATTGGCATCGAGAATTACAAATCGATCTTGTGGGCACTACGATTTCATGGCAGGATTTTTTTCAAAGCTTTGTGGGTTGACTTAACTAGTGTGTGGCAGCCCGTTGAGAACATCATTATGGTTCGCTGGACTGTTCATGGGATCCCTCGAGTTCCATGGGAGAGCCGTGGTAGGTTTGATGGAATCTCTGAGTATAAACTTGACAAGCAAGGCAAGATTTTTGAGCACCGAGTTGACAACATTGCTCTAAATTCACCTCCTAAGTTTAAAGGGCTGGATGTGGAAGAATTAATTCAATCAATTGGCTGCCCCTCGACCCCAAGACCAACTTATTTTGAAATATCTTCATCTACTAAGAGAATGTAATGTCGGTCAAGTTCTACAAAAAGTTTTGGTGTAAATTGTGCATATTATGGTAAATATTGAGCTAGATCTTTGGCATCTTGCTTGACACGTACAGCTGTGAGAAATTGTCTTTTGCCCTGGTTGGTTTACATGGTGCTCGAATCTATTGGCACCGGTTTATAGGGTCTTTGTTGGCTGTTGCAATTAGTCGAGTTTGAAAAGCCATGCAAATTATGTAAAATGCAATTGCAACTTCTGTCTTACTTTGTCTGTAGATTCATATGACCAATTTGTGTCCTAGTGTCATTAGACTAATTCGTACTCTTAATCCTTGCTTCTCACAATAATGAACCCTCTTCTCTTTTTGCACTAAACATCTGAAATTGGATTGAACTCTTGGTTGTAACTGTAAATAGCAAAAGCTATATGAGGGTAAACAGTGCGATTTAAAAAGACCAAGTTATTTTCGTGATCAGTTATTATAAACCAATGTGATTTTTAAATCCTTTTGTATAATGTGTTTCAGAAATATCTTCTATATTTTTTTGACTTATCTTTAATATGGAAATTTTTAATCAAAAGTTATGAATTTATGATTTGTGGATAGTTAAAAGTTGGCTTGAACCATGAGGTGTGCTTCACTTGGCAAACTAAACTTCATGTAGGCAGATTTTATCTCTAATGTAAGGTGGCCAGGGCAAAATTAACATCTGAACAATGATTAGTCTCTCATCTGAAAAATGAAAGGATACTTATCTTAAAAAAAATGTTGGGTTGATTTTGAATAAATTGTCGAGCCAAAGAGACCGGTTTGCCGGTCCGAATCAAATTGCATGGAATTAAATAGATTTCGGCCCAAGAGAGAAAAGATTTGGGCCAGCCATCATTAAGTCCAGCCCAGTCCACAGTTGAAAATGCCATCATTAGATGAGATGATATGTCACTCTTCTGGTTCTGCTAGCAAGACACATTTTCTGATTGAACCTTTACCTGCCCGAGTGCCTGCAAAACAAAGCAATCATGTCTGCGAATTCGATTTCCTCATGTTCCTTTCGATTTCGACTTCAATTGCTCACAACTAGAATCCCACTTTACCACAAAAATCCACTTTGTAAAACTAAGATTTTCTTTCAAACCCCCACCAAAAACCTCTTTTCCTTCAAATCCATCTCCTTCCAGAGAGTTCCAACGAAGCCATCAGCGACACCATCATCATCATCATCCACTTCTCTGCAACTGCAACCCATTGAAGAGCTCCCTCCCAAGCTCCAAGAAATCGTCAAGCTTTTCCAGTCTGTGCAGGAACCCAAGGCCAAGTACGAGCAGCTCATGTTCTATGGCAAGAACCTCAAACCCCTCGATGCCCAGTTCAAGACCAGGCAGAACAAGGTCGAGGGATGCGTTTCCCAGGTCTGGGTCAGAGCCTACCTCGACCAAGACAAGAACGTTGTGTACGAAGCTGATTCTGATTCCGTTCTCACCAAGGGGCTCGCGGCTTTGCTCGTTCAGGGGCTTTCAGGACGCCCCGTTGAGGAGGTTGTGCGTGTTTCTCCGGATTTTGTGGTGCTTCTTGGGTTACAGCAGAGTTTAACTCCTTCCAGGAATAATGGGTTCCTCAATATGTTGAAATTGATGCAGAAAAAGGCGCTTACTCTGTATATGGAAGCTGAAAAGGGTGCTGAATTGAGTGCAGATTCAAGTTCTGAGTTGAAAGGTGATAGTTTTGTTGAGAATTCAAATACTGGACACAGTTTTGAAATTGATAATGCAGGGGGAGGATCACCGTCGTCAACGGTACTAGAGAATCTTGTTAGTGCTGTGAGCTCAAATGTTGGATTCAGTTCTGAAGTTGATGTTAAGCATATAGAATTGGGAACCAATGCCACCAGTGTAAGCGACTCGAGTTCTGGTTATCTGGGAAGCAGAGGAAAGAGGATCAAGGAAAAGCTAGAAAAGGAGCTTAGTCCTGTTGAATTGCAAGTTGAAGATATCTCTTATCAGCATGCTGGGCATGCAGGTGCTAGAGGGAGCGATGGCGAGACACATTTCAACCTTAAAGTGGTATCTAAGGAGTTTGAAGGGAAGAGTTTAGTTAAGAGGCATAGGCTCATCTATAACCTGTTGCAAGAGGAATTGCAGTCTGGGCTACATGCCTTGTCAATTGTGGCAAAAACACCATCTGAAGTCAGTGAAGGATGAAAATTAGTTACCCGCAGGAAAAGAGGTCAAAATTTTCTCCTTTGTCCCTATTGCTTTTAAGGATACCCTTATTTTCCTTAATTCTTATTGAACCAGAAGAAGGATCTTATAATACTTCTTTGGTTTGAACATAGTATATTTTGTCATTACACTGATGAATAATTTATTTGCTAATGAATTTCTCAATGGCTTAGAGGTTCATGTAAATTATAAAATTCAAGTAGTATAAATCCAGACTTTTTGCAGCTGAGGCTTTCATTCCAATACTCTAGCAATTTTGTCGTTTAAAAGTAGAAGGATGATGGTATCGCTTCTAAACACAATTTGAATGAATGCCCTACTGTTTTGGTCATTTGATTTTCAGAGTCAAGGTTGATGATAATAGCATTGAATAGAGTTGCAAGCACTCATAGTTGTTAATATGAGTAGCAGTCCTCATATTGGTAAACAATATTGTAAATATGAGTAGCAGTCCTTAATATGTTAGGGGTTCGAGCTCACTGGTAAGCACTTATGGGGAGGGGCAGCCTTAGTACCCTGAATGAGATTTGTCTTACATCAAAAGGAGGTGAGATACCGGCCCCCCCCCCCCCCCCCCAAAAAAAAGAGAGAAAGAGATGCTAGCCTGTCCTAACATATGATTTCCACCTCATATGCAAATTAAATTGGAAACAGGACTAAAAGTATAAACATACTATTCTAGGGCTTTTGTCCCTTTGTTACACAAAAATAAAATAAAATAAAAATAAAATGATAAAGTATGACTTTGTGATTTTCTTTCAATAAAAATCTCATTTTCCCAGCATGTTGGGTGCAAATTGGCAAGGATTTTAATTTATATTCTCTTCTTAATTTGTTGTTGTTCATGTCCATAGATAAATGGATTGCATGTAGATTAGTGAGCAAAACAAAATCCTATTAGTATGCTATTTGTAACTTTGATTATAATGTATGATGCATGATGTATGAAGTGTATCATGATGTATATGGTGAATAACAATAGAGGGGCATATTTACCAGATATTACACATTTATTACAGAAATGCTGGAATAATTTATGGCATTCATAGAAATCTACAAAGGGAGGGAAAAGAAAGTTCCTTGGGAGAGTAAGGATTCAATTATAAATCTAATGTCCTTTTGAACAGATTATGCCATATTATTATCAGTAAATTACACTGACCTCTCCTAAGGTTTACGAAACCTACAAAAACATTCCCCTCTAGTTTTTGATAGAGTAAAATGGTATGGAAATGTATCTCATTTGTAATTTTGCTCTTAAAAATGAAATCTTTGGTTTTCATTGCCATGCCTTGTATAGTGAAAAGTCTCAAAACATTGTGACATTGTTAGTCATTGTTTTCCCCTATGTTTATCTTTTTGTTGTTTAAGTTAGTTGGATAGTTTCGATCGTGGTTGATTTGTCCTGTTTTGTTTTGGCATGCCATCCTGATCAAAAAGAATTAGGATAAAGCACATGCTTATCATGGTTTGGATTTTTTGATAAAAGATTTCACTCTTTCATGCTTCATCTGAGTGACATGAACTGCATATGGTTATCAATTTGATTACCTATTTATACAGGCTACAGCCTATATATTGTGCTCACTTACTGAGCTCTGGCAAGGTTCATTTCCCTTCTCTGCACCTTGAGTCCAGTGATTGCAAATCATTCTTGTTTTGAAGGTTATTGTCTCTTCCTAATCTCCTTGCTCTTTGTAATAAAGTTATGTAGAAGAGGTTGGACAGAAGAGTTTAGCTAAGCGGCATAGGCTTTTTATATCTATTGCAAGAATTATGCAATGGAAGGCTTGGATTCCCTGTAGGACCATCGATTTTGTTTACCATTGACCTGTTGGGGATACGGAGGCTAAATAAGGATCTATCTCATTATATATAAATAAATGGTGTAGAGTAGAGCACCCTGAGTTTATGTCCAGCACTAGGTTTGTCCATTATAGAGGAGCTGTTTTAAATATTCTCTAGAGGATTTTGGTAGACGAAGGACTGTAAGATATGATGTAGATGTGCAACCTGCAGCTATTTGGTGTCTATGATTAGAGCAAACTAATTTTCAAAGATATAATTATGCTGCTTTTTAAAATCAAAATTTCACTTAATTTTTCCTTACAATTATCCTTTTTTAACTGGCCTGTGATGTCCTTTGATGGTGATTCTGTATCTTGGCTTTCTGTTTTTATCATCGATATATTTAATCTTTCATAAACAGAAAAAGTATTTTTACAATTAAAATGTTAGACTGGAAGGCAATTATTAAAATGTTAGACTAGATGGCAAATTGGCAATGGCATGCTTTTGGAAGTGAGGCAGACACACCATTTGAAAGACTTACGTTTTTATTAACTTAATTATTTGTTAAAATACTAGTGTGTTTATTGCACGGGAAAAAGTGATCATTTTTTGATTATAGAATCCAACATGAGAGAAATAATAAAATATCTAATAAATTAATTTACATGTAGAATTCAATCATAATATATAAGTATTGCATTTATGATGATAATAACAAAAATTATTTGTTTGGACAAAATACAAATGTATTAGTTCTAAAAGAATGATATTAGATATCATCATTCTAAATACAACATGCCAAGGCTTGAAACCTACAATTAACAAAATCTGTAATCAAACATTAGTAAGAAAAAAATTATAAGAAGAATAGATAATATATTAAAGATTTAAACGATAAGTGTCGACCTTTCATCTAATAAATATGTTAATTTAATTACTATATATTCAAAAAATTTCGAACACTTCTTTGTAGACAACATTTTTCGTTATTCGACATAAATCATCATTATCATCACAAATCAAAATCTTCAAACCACTCATCAATTTAACTTGTGAAACTGCAACATACAATTGATCATGAGTAAAAACAGACCTTGGTAAAAACAAACCAACATGAGTCAGTATTTGTTCTTAACTTTTATTAATTGTCATAACAAAGTAAAGAGTTATTGGAAATTGTCTTCTCTAAAACTTTTAAATTCTTGGACCAGATGGTATTAAATTCAATCGAGGAATATAAATCTACTCCCCAACCTGACTTCCCATTAGTATTCTTGCACCAATGACATTAATTCCCATATAAATCTACTCCAACCTGACTTCCCATTAGTATTCTTGCACCAATGACATTAATTCCCATTTTATTTACAATTAACATTGTCCAATTGTACAATTATGTTGCCTAATCAATGTTCTTAAGAAGCATAACTAGAATTCCCTTCTTTAGTGTCAACTTATGATTTGGAATATCAGATACCTTAATCTCATTCAAAAATTCAGTTGTAAACCATTTTGCTTTAATACCAACATCTTGATATGCTTTGCATATTGAATCTGAACTAAGGTAATGTTTTCTTCACTAGGCAATAATGAAAGAGTAAACGCATTGACTTTCTCAACAACTTTAAGCGTTTTAAAAGAACTTGTAATCTTTCATATTATCAATTAAATTAGGATATGCAAATTCAACAATAACTGCAATATGATCCTTGGAATCAAAATTAAAATATATTCTGATATTTCTATTTTTGCTTCACCATCATTTTTACCTCCCAAATTCCTATCACCAACTTTAATAATCCAATTTACAAATGTCTTTATTTCATCTTTGTTGGATGTGGGAAATCCTGAATGTAGTCACATATTCTTAGTTAATTTAAGAACATTACAATGATTCTACAATTTAGATGAGTTGACTCTTACCTTAACAATATCTTCTCTAATTCCTTTTGATGTGACATGCAATTTTTCTAAGTTTCTCTCAAGTACAACAATTTTACCACTAAAAAGCTCCTATAAGTTATTGATCTTTAAAAACCTTATAATTAGAGTTAAGAGCCTCAAAAGTCCATTTGTTTATCATTAAGGAGTTCTATCGAGAGAACTCAAAAGCCCATTTGTTTATTTTTAAAGTTTCATCCCAAAAAATGAAGCTTATATGACAAAGAAATTCAGTTTTCAAACTTCCTTATTTAAATTGTTAGATTAAAAATGATTGAATAATTTTTTACATTAAAAATAATTTTTTCAATATCAATTAAAATTTAAGCATTTTGTTTGTAATTATTTTAAACATTGTGTATGTAGTTTGGTTTGATATTTCTTATCTAATATTTTCACTGTGTTAATTCAAATTCATGGAAGAACTTGTCATATGAAGGTGATATTAACTAATTTATGTTTCAAATTTCTAAATACTTCAAATATTGACATATTTCATTTACATAATAGAAATTAGAGAGAAATTAATTCAAACAACACACACCATTATAATGAATAAACTAGTTATTTTACCCACCCGTGCTTGCACAATTTATTTTATAGTTTATATTTTAATTTTTTATTTATAATTATATTTTTTATAATTATTATTTTGAATATGTTTAATTTATAAAATAATTTTTATAAAAATTCTTCTAAATAAATGAACAAATGTTTAAAATTAATTATTTATGTTTAAAATAATTTATTTTATTTTATTTTATTCATGTTTTACACATTTTAATTAATTTTTTTATTTTTTATTTTTTAAAAAATAATGTTTTTATATATAATTATGATTTCATATATATTAAATTTATAAAGTATTTTTTAATAAAAATTCTTAAAAATAAATACAAAAAACATTATAAATTAATTTTTTATATTAAAAAGATTGCCTATTTTTTTATTTTACTATTTAATTTTTTAAATTTTAATTATATACTTTTAATAACATTTTACTTCTTAATATAATAATCTTTTTAAATTTTATTATTTTATTTATATTAATATTATCATGTATTTAATGATATTATTAATTACTTAAAAAAATAATCTTACTTATATATATAGATTACCAAAATATCACAGAAAAAAAAAAGCATTCAGAATTTTATATATCTGATCACTTTTTAAATAATAACCCTTTACTGATAGGAGATAAACATATATATACATATATATATATATATATTGTATTTTTCCTTGTATTATTCTTATTCCCAAATTTTGCACGGCAACCCATTAGTAAAATTATGAGTTTAATTTATATTCGTGTAAAAAAAATTTATATTGTCATCCAATCATGTGTTATCAAACAAGTAAAAAAAGTTGACTATCACAACAATTACTTAGAAAGTCTAACTATTTTAATAATTTGACAATACATAATTAAATAAGAAATTTTATATTGAAAGCAAATAAAAATTAAATCCTAAAATTATTGAAAGGGAATTTCATTTACAATTGAGAGAAAATTGACAGGACAAACTTAGTTGCTAAAACGCAAGATGTTTGAATTAATTAATCAATGCATTCAGTCGAGACCTTTTTGGTTGACATGACAAAACTCACGCTTCATACCACGAGGCACAAATTACTAACCATTTTTTAATTTGATGGTGGCATATTAAAAAATAAAAGCACCATCATAGCTATAGATAAGTCTACACAAGTTGAGAAAAATTTATAAACATCTTGCTAAAAACCAAAATAATGAAAAGAGAAAAGCAAAAATACTTATAAATAAAAATTAGAGTTATTTATTAGTACTTTGGTTTTGGAATATATAGCCGAGGGTTCCAGATGCACCAAAAATGGGATAGATTTGGGCATCCTACGATTCGGCAAATAACTCTGCGAAGGGTATTAAAATTCATCGTTAGAGAGGCCTCAACAACAAGAGTAACTCGCCCCTCTGCTGGGACCTTCGCATTACTTGTGCCAAATAATAATAAATAAATAATAATGTGCGAAAATCAAAATCCAAACTTGAACCAAACCAAATGATCAAACAGATGGCCGGCAATGAGATCTCGATTCAATATCCGAAGGCAAACTTGAAGAAAAACGCACTGATTTATGGCGCTTCCTCCATAGGAACCTTCGATTCGATCTGATCTAGAAAAGGAAGAAAAGAAAGAGAAGTAAAAATGGATGATGATGCTCAGTGAATACGAACCAGAATAGTGAAAGGATCATGTTGCAGAACGCAATCGATGGTTTCCCATCCTTCCTCTGTTGTTCTTCATTGCATCTATTTTTTGTATATAAAATTGAAGACAAGATATCATATCAGAGAAAGAAAGTGATTGAGTGAGTGAGAAACACAAAAACCCTAAAGCCAACCCTAAAGCCAACCCTAAAGCCAATATTCTACAGTTGCGGGCGCGGGGGATGCCCTATATAGCGGAAGCGGGTTTTGGAAAGAATTTGGGCCACCTCCCACCTCACTTCAATTCCAATCCAAAAGATATTTAGCCCAAATTAAGCTGAAACTAAAATGGGTCCATTCGTTTATTTCCACATAAACATTTGGATCGACCTAAGTTTTTACAGATCCAATAAAATTTGATCACAAGTTTAATTATAATTTAAATTATCTTATTTTATTTTTTAATTTTAAAAAATGATAAATTTATTATCATTTTTTTATTACAAATGTTGGTTTTTCTTTCATCTATTCCTTTTATGTTGAAGGTAAGTTTGTTGTTACATACTAAATAATTTAGGGATAAATTCCACATAAAATTTTACTTTTAAACTTATTATCTCAAATTTAAAAAATACTAAACTAATTCCAAAATTCAAAATGAGAGGAATCTAAATCTGTGTCACTGACAATTTTTATTTTATTGATATTAAAATAAAAAAATTTAAAATATTAAATTGAAATTTTATTACACTGTTAATAGAAAATTATGTTCATAAAATATTGAGAAAAATATTAATTGAAAAATAAAAAAGAAGAAAGAAGAAAGAAAACAAAAAGGCATTGCCGTTTCCTATCTAACTAGCGCGGACAACGCCACCGAAAAATGAGTTGCGATTTAAGATTTATCTTTTTATTTTGTTGCGCTTTAATACACCTGCACGTATCAGTATCACACAACGTGGCTTGGAAATAAATTATTATGAATACATAAATAACCCAAAAAAAAAAAAGGATTTTATTTGAATTTAATGAAAATGATAAGAAGACAGGGGTGACTGGCATCAGAGATCTTAAGTAGGAAAAATTGGAGAGGGAGAGGGAGAGGGAGTGCCCCACTTTCACAGATTCAATTCCCCGAAAAGAAGAAAATTGGGGGGGTTTGAACTTGAATCATGTGGGGCACCATTGCCAATTTGAAGGAGAACTTGAACAAGATCGCTCTCGATGTTCACGATCATGAGGATGTCGAAGACGAAATGCTCCAGATGTATGCCAACGCCCATAATCATTCCAAATCGCCCCTCGCAAATGGGATCGATCATGCCTCTGTTTCTGAGGTCCCGCTCTTCCCCTCCCTTCCCTCTTTGTGCCATTCTTCTGCTTCAATTGTTTGTTTATGAACTGGACCATTTAGCTGGGATGTGTGTGAATCGTTAATCAGTTTAGGAAACTGGGTCGTTAATCGTTAACCATTTAACTGCCTGTCCTTCAAACAAGTATCCGTTCCCTTATTTTACAATAAATTTATTTATTTATTTACCCAGAAAATAGTTTTTGGTTTTCCAACTTTCTGGAACTGGAAGTAACGGTTTGCTCTTTTTTTTTTTTTTTTTAATTTCTTCATAACGTTACGATTCTTCCACATAAAAATTAGGCATTCGAATATAGAGAAAATTTATTATCAAATGCAGGAAATTGTATTGTATTCAATGTTTATCACTTGTTTTTCCCCCTTGGTTAAATAAGATGTCACTTCAATTTTTCTTGTGCTTCTTGTAGATAGAACAATACAAAGCAGAAATCAAGAGACTTCAAGCATCCGAGGCAGAAATTAAAGCACTGTCAGTTAACTATGCAGCTCTATTAAAAGAAAAAGAGGTATGGCTATTACCTTTCAGCCGTATATGTACCAATAATCTATAGATTTTTCTTTTCTCTTGTTTCTTATGTCGGAGCTACTTTATTGTGAAATTGTTTCAGATTCAGTTACTTGGTGGCACTATCCAATCTTTTAATACATGAACTTGTCTCTTTTAGATGCCGAATGATCCTATTACATTTACCTGGGATATCTTTGTTACTTTCTTGAAGAACTGTTGTCGGTTCTGTGTAGCTTTTGTATTTTGAAAATTTTGAGGACCTTATCTTGGGTCTGTTTAAAATAAAGTGAACTCAGCCAGCAATGCATCATTTGAAAAATCTATCTATCTTTCTGTATATGTTCTGGATTTTGTGCTTTCTAAAGTAAAGAGGGCTTTTAATTTTCTTAAATACATAATAGAATTATATTTTCATTACTTGAACAGTCACTTAACAATTTATCCTAATTATTAATTCCATTTTTTTTATTAATGGCCTTTTATAAGATTAACTATCCAATCATTTCAACTTCACAGGATCAGATTGTTAGATTCAATAAAGGAAATGGCTCATTAAAGCAGAATTTGGAGGCTACAAATGCAGCTTTGGGTGTCTCCAGAACTGAAGGTTCCAGAGCATCTACAAATGGCACTTACACAGTCAAGGTAGTCCTATATTATAATTCAAACTTTATTGTGGTGAGTTTAATGTATGCTAATAAATTTTTTAATTTGTGCCGTAAGTCCTTGATAACATTTAGTCTCTGGTATTTTATGAAATTGTGAGTTTATAAGAAAATTTAATAGTGATGAGGATGCTTGACGGGCAATGCCATATGCATTGTCATGTCTTAGTCTTGACTCTTGATGCATAGGTAGGCTATACTTAACTGCTCTTCTTGTTCTGGTTAATTTGTCTGTATATGTGTGGAGGTTTTGGGTATATTTAATAACTAGTCAAAGGGCCATGAAGTAATTGAGCTCCAGGTTTGGTTTGTGGGCCTTCTGTCTAAGCAGGAAGATGGCATAATACCTATTCTGAACATACTTCTCATTATATGGATAAGGTGTTGTTAGAACTATGAGAGAGTATATAATATAACCATATTGAAATGGTCTTATGTCAATAGATCATTTGGATTTTATTTTTTTCTTTGTATCCAGAGTTCGTAGACCAGCAGTCGTTTCATTTTGAGATTGATTGCCTGCTTTGAGATAAAAGTTTTTGCATTTTTAATGGGCCAGGTTTGCCCAGCTGCCATCGAATTCTTTTTTACACTTATTTCCAACATTTTGGTAGGGGAGAGGGGAGAAAGATTCTTTTGGAAGTGTTCTTTCTATACTGTTTTGTGGTGCATAAGTGTAAAGCTTGAGTCTCCATCTAGAGATTTACACGTATAAATCTTTGAGATAGGATTATCTTTGTGGCTTCCATGTGCTGCAAAGCCAATGGTCTCTTAGGGGGTGTCTTTGTGTAGAAAAGCAGGGTATTAGAAAGCTCTTTTGACCTAATGGTTTCTCCCCGTTACATTCTTTAAGCTGTTTTGTATATAACTTAGGGTCCGTTTGTATTAGCTTTTTTTGAAGTAGAAGTGCTTTTTTGAAGTAATAAAAGTGCTTTTTTTAGAAGCTAAAGAGTTCAAGCTTTTAAAAAAAGCACTTCATGTGCTTTTTTGTTACACATGAAGTGTTTTTTTTAAAAGCTTGAACTCTTTAGCTTCTAAAAAAAGCACTTTTATTACTTTCAAAAAGTACTTCTACTCCTAAAAAAGCTAATACAAACGGGCCTTATTCTGCCCACTTTAATGCTTATGTCAATGTAATTAATAAGTATTTGAATTATGCTTGCACACTGTACTTATAAACTGGGGTTGAATAAAAAAAGGCATAATACCTGTTTGTAGTATATATATCTCTCTCATCTCACCCGGTTTTATATTGGATTCAGAAACCATGGTCGCATATTCATCATTCACGTGAAAGAAAAACTGGTTTCCTTAATTCTTATCATTCTCTTTCATATTAGGTTATCCAGTGTGTGTGGGTGGACTTGGAGAGCTGCATAGTGTTCCTGAGTGTATGTCATTAGGCTTGTGATATGGGCTTTGTTCCTTCCCAAGTATGGAAATGCTATATATTCTGTTGTAATATAGTTGAAAGTATTTGGGCTTTTGGTCTTCACTCATAACTAAGGATCCTTGTTGACCACTTTTGAATATTTGTGCAGGGAAGTAGTGACCAATCACCCAATCGACAGCATAAGTTCACAACTCAACTGAAAAATCGTCATGCTGTAAACAATGGAACGATGTCTGCTTTGGAATATGATGCTATTCAAAGTAAGATGGAATTTAAACATTCAAATTTACAAGGAAAGGACAAGGTAATGACACCTTAGATTTCTGGTTGTTCATAAATAATGAACCAACATAGGAAGATTGACTATTAGGTGGTGTTCATTTATATGCCTTGCCTATATTGTTTCTTTCATAAATTAATTTCTTGATTTTTTGTCCTATGTCTGTTTGGTTTTCATGGAGTCCTCAGCATGAAGTGCACCCTTTTTTTTCCCCAATGGACATAGCTTATAATTTGGTTTTTCTACATAATGCTAAAACTTCCCTTATTTGTTTGGTCGTTTTGATTTATAAGTGTTTGATAGGTTTCTTTATATTTTTATTTTTAGTGATGAGTGAACTTGACAACAGATATATGAATGCCTTCTAGGAGCTTGCAGATTTGGCTGATGTTAAAAATTGGCCCACAGCGGCTGTACAACATACTCCTGAGATACGAAATTTGAAGTTGGACTTGGAACTGGAGCAAGAACGTGATAAATTGGCGAACATTCAGCTAAAATTCCAAGGTCTTTATTCTGCATTTGGAATATCTAAATTGTTTCATTATTTTGGATGTGTAAATAGAAATTGCCTAACAATCTGGTTCTTTCTTCAATGTTAGAGGAACAGAAATTGAACAAGTCTTTCCAGGAGGAGCTTAAATTATTAAAGTTGGAAAGAGACAAAGTGAGTTTATATTAGCATAGATATAAATTTTCATGATCATGGCTGCAACACCTTTCCATTACACACTCGGGTTTAAGGTTTATGCTTAGCATGACACATCATCTATATTAGAAGTTTCTTGAGATAACAAACTGATTATGTTTATCTTATTGTGAGAACATAATGTCAAACTTAAAGAGAGCTATTGCTATAAAGCAATAGATGCAAATTATAAAATGAATTTTACATTTCACTGTGTTGTGCATTCTTGGATTTTTTTTGTAGATGATACTTTTATCATTATCTTATTGCTATCAATATGGTCCTTTCAATGACCTAACATTCCATAATGTTATAAAACAATCAATCAAAAGCAGTTCAGGAAATTGTTCGGCCCTTTAGGAATACCCTTTCAAATTGTGGCTTTTTGTTCATTTTAATGTTAAAAGATTCATAAGGCATTGCTTAATAAATACTGGACTATCTTCTTTTTTAAAAAAATTCTAGTATTTAAATAGCATTTGATGTAAAATAATGAGAATTAGTATCAAACTATCAATAGATGAATCAAAGGCATATATAAATTTGCCTTGTATTTTTTATCAAAAATGAAAAAACTTCCTTGCTGTCGTGAATTCAGATAGCAATCCAAATTGAAATTCCTCTATTTTGTGAATTGAATATCAAATCGATTGATAAATTTATGGGAATAAAAACTAAGAGAGCATGGTTAGCTTTATCCAATGCTTCAGAATCTCCATATCACTTTTTCTTGAGATAATATTTTTTGAAACTGAGAACAAATGACCTGGCCATTTTCTGGCTTACCTGCTAACTCTTCCATTACATCATTGAGCAAGAAGTGTCTTTTTCAAGGATTCTTGATGCTGGTTTTGATGTACTCTTTTGTAATGGCATGGGCTGGGTTATTATAGTTTTTGGTTATCTAACCCATACATATATCATATATTGCTTGAAAGGCATCGAAGGAGATGAGCAAAATACGTAATGAATTGAATGAGAAAGTATCAGAAATAAAGCGTCTGCAATTTGAGTTGTGTAGACAGGAAAATAAAGAAGCCGGTGATGCTGTGGATAGCTTGAAAAGGCTTATCAAAACCTTAGAGAAGGAAAACACCACTCTTAAGGTTGGTATATTTATGCATTACTTTATTTCATTGTAATGGAAAAAGTTTCTACCATCTTACCACTCAGAAATTGATAACGATGCTTTTGTGATATTTTGGTCAAAAATGCACTCTAATATAATCCTATATTGTCATTATTATTAGATGGAAAAGAATGAAATTGAGGCTGCCCTTGAAACAAGCAGGAAGTCTTTCACTGTTAAAATGTCATCTGATACTTCTCAGATTCAGAACAAGGATTCAAGCAGTATCAGTGATGTGAGCCAAAACTTCATAGCAATATGTACTTTACAGGTTATGCATTAAAAGTCATGTTAATAATTATTTTCTTCTTTTCTTTTTTGGGGATGGGGACATTGGCTTTTGGAAACAGATGCCAGATCCTTCCAAAAGTTTTCCAGGAAAGGAAGAAATGGAAAGATCCTTACAAAAGATAAGTAAAGATTTGATGGAAACACAGCGTGACAGGGACAAGGCAGTACAAGAATTGACCCGCCTTAAACAGCATTTGTTGGAAAAGGTTTCATTCTTTTTTACTTTATCTTTATTTTTTAAAACAAAATCAACGATGACTAAGCATGACATTCAGGAGACAATGTCCCTATTTTCTTAATTTTTTTCATTTGTGTGTATCTCATAAATTATATAATATATTTTTCCTGTGCTAAACATCACCCAGCTGTACCCCTGTTAACTGGCTTAAACACAGTTGACTGTGTTTATACAATTGGACTGAGACACATTAACTGTCTCCGCATTGGTAAAATCAGACTGTTGTTAATTAGTACATGCACACCTGCTCTTTCAACATTTTGTTTTGAGCAATCGTATGCATTTTTAAGCTTAATTTAAGTGGTATTAATGACATCTAGAGGGTTCAAACTTGTAGAAATAAAGATATTTGATGGATGAAAATGGAATGGAGGACATTATGTATGTTTCAGATTGACTTATTGTAGGAATGTGAAATATAGCTTAGCATTTGTTGCGTAATAACTGTGGGACATGAAATGATCAGTTAATCAATTTTGCAATGCTAAATAGAAGGATAAATTGATACTACTGGGCATCCTATTGGTTGCCATAATACTTTGTTGAACTACCTTTTAGTTTGCCTTATAGTATGTGTGTGGTTATGATTTAGTTGCTGTCCTTCTTCTGCACTTTGGCTGGATTAGTTGACATACTTTTTTTTATGTGATAATTTTGGTTGACAACTAGATTTTCATCGTACAACCAAGTTTCTTATTTTGAACTACTATTGACTGGATCAGTATTATTTTTTCTCCTTAATTATCTGAGTGTGAATGAGTACCAAATGCATATGTCCCAGATAGATTTAGTTTATCAATCTTTCTGCTGTAAAATTAAATATGGTTTTCCTTGCTGCTTTTTGTCTAGGAATCTGAAGAATCGGAAAAAATGGATCAGGACAGCAAAATCATTGAAGAGCTACGTGATAGCAATGATTATTTAAGGGCTCAAATATCTCATGTTGAGAGAACACTGAAGCAGGCAATTGCAAGTCAGGAGGAACTGAAGATGGCAAACAACAATGAAATTCTCAAGTCTAGGGAAATCATTGATGACATGAACAAGAAGCTTACAAACTGTATGAGCACAATAGATGCTAAGAATACCGAACTTTTAAATCTACAGACAGCTCTTGGACAGTACTATGCTGAAATTGAAGCCAAGGTATAAAAACATGACACTTTCTTGTTTTTATTCACAAATTGACAGACATATTAGTATGGTTTTTAACACTTCACTCTCACATTTTTATTTCAATATTTTTGTAAGTCTCTATGCTTGGGTCTAAAGTTACACGGAGTAAGCTTACATCCACTATATTTTTATTTCATTAGGAACATTTAGAAGGAGAGTTGGCTCGTGCAAGAGAAGAAACAGCTAAACTTTCTCAACTGTTGAAAGTATTACTCTCTCTCTCTCTCTCCAAATATAATATATGGAACACTTGATGTCTCTTATTAGTTTATATGGAATCTATATTTGTTGATTATTTTTGTCATGTTCTAATACTCTACACTCTTTATATTGATACAGTATTTTTTTTTTCTTGACTGAAAAGGACAAGAAGTTAACTTGTTGGTGTTTCTAATTTATTAACATGTAGATTAAATGGTTACTACTGTTACCAGGATGCAGATCATAGAGTAGATGTATCGAGGGGTGAACAAGAAGAAATTTTAGCCAAGCTTTCACAATCTGAGAAGGCACAAACTGAATGGAGAAGTAGAGTAAGTAAGCTTGAGGAAGACAATGCCAAATTGAGGCGAGCTCTTGAGCAGAGTATGACACGGCTAAATAGAATGTCAGTGGATTCAGATTATCTTGTTGACAGGTTAGCCTGTTTGTGTTCTAAGTATGTTTTTCTTGCAATATCAACTTGACCATGTGATTTGGGTTCTCCCTATATTCTAGTTGGTTGGATTAAACAGAGAAACAGAGATGAATTCCTGGAAGGGGCATTTGTCTACATTCTTTTTTCCTTTAATTTCCTGTAAGGTTCATTGTTGAAGTCTTCTAAATATGAATGTGGGTTGAATTTAGAGCTTCTGTTTGAGAGAGTTAATTATTGTACTAATCTAAATTGTATTGTTGGCAGGCGCATTGTGATAAAATTACTTATAACTTATTTCCAGAGAAATCACAGCAGAGAGGTATGAAAGTCTTCTAATTGTGATTGCTTTAGATGCATCATTTAGGACTGGGATGGAAGCCCCTTTTCCTTTTATTATGCATATAATAGTCATAATTGTGTGTGTGTGTGTGTGTGTGTGTGTCTGGGTGGAAGCCAGGGGGGTGTCAGGGCGGGCAGGGGCAGAGGGTACAAATTCATGGACTCAGATTTAATACACCAAATTTCTGAGTTAATTTGTTATCATTAGCATTTTAACCAAGTAATATATATATATGTATATATATATATTTTATAGAAGAAATTAATATATAGTTAGATTCATGAGGAGGTCCACATCTATGTGAAAAAAGGGATAAGCATCTTGGGATAGGCTTTTAAGAATTGGTGGCTAGACACATGAATTGCAATGTTGGTTGATGTCTTAACCTATTAACTAGAAAGGTTATAAAATTATGTTCTCCACGTGCATTTGTTTACTCCTTGCAATTTGCTATGGTTGCTTTCCATAACGTGTACTGCTGATGTTGGTTGTGTTCTTTTATCTGGTTTGTGTGATGTCTTGTTCAACTTGATCCTGTGCATAACATGTGATATTGGGGACAGGTTTTGGATCTAATGGTTCGCATGCTGGGATTTTCTGATGAAGACAAGCAAAGGATAGGTGCTGCTCAACAAGGCGTAGGTAAAGGTGTTGTTCGTGGAGTTCTTGGGCTTCCTGGTCGTCTGGTTGGAGGTATCTTGGGAGGAAGTTCAACTGAAGCAGCTGCCAATGCGGGATCTGATAACCAGGTGATTTCTTCTCATCTGGTATAACTTGTCCTCCTTTGGTGCATGTGGCTGTTTTTGTGCAGGGTTCACTTTAGAGAGTAAACTGCAATAACCATTTATGAGAAAATTGAGGGTGTAGATTTACATGAATCTATGGATTATTATTTATCTAGTTACTTGTACTTTACTAAAATTGAAAAACATGGCCATATGTAGTCCACCTTGTGCTTTACAAAATGTGTTGATTTTATTAGTCAAAATAGTTGTCTTAACATGGAACATCTTCCATTTTTAATATGTTCTTCCTTGATTCTGTGAAATCTATCAAAAGATTTTTTTGCAAATACTGCACTCGATTCTAGAAGTTTGATGTGAAGTTTTCATATCAGAAATTTAGCTTTAAATAAGTACTTTTCTCCTTTCAGTCCTTTGCAGATCTGTGGGTTGATTTTCTTCTCAAGGAAACGGAAGAAAGAGAGAAGAGAGAATCAACAGGAAATACAGGTAAATCCACTGAAGATTCACATGATAGAAGTCCAAATACTATTTCTGCTGCTCCACCATTTTCCAATCAGAGGTTTGGCACTGGAACAGCATCTGCTTTTTCAATTACTTTAACTAATCAGAACAACAGTCCTCCCCCTGATGGCTATTTTCAGCATTCTGAACATTTTGGTTCTGAGTTCTCAACAGTTCCTCTTACATCATCCGATAGCAAAACTACTGATTCAAAACTGCTTCCGAGATACTAAATATACATTGGATTATGTAATTAATGAAAGGTATAGATCATTGTTTGTTAAATTGTAGGCATGCGATCTTGTTCAATTAATTCTTTCACATTCAAAGTGAGTGTCTTTTCCTCACAAAAAGAGGGTGGAGGGTTTACTTAAAAGGTCCTTTCTTTTCACGGCCTTCGTCAACTCGTGTGGATTCTCGTATATAATTTGGAATTTTGGGAATTTATCCAGATGTATATGTCGTAATATCATTCTCATCTCTTTTAATGTACAGTGTACACAGTTCGCTGCTATCATATATTTTGTATTGCGTAGTTATTTTCCACCAAATATTTCGCCTCATTTATCATGTGATATATTGGTACTTTGCTAATTTTGCTATGAGCTTGGTCTTTCTTTTCCATGGAAAGATGCTTCACGTGTAGGTATGTAGTTCCATTATCATTTATAAGGTTATGTACAGAAAATTATCAGCTGAGTTCTTCAGATTTATATTTTATTACCTTCAATGAAGGAAACGATCTTTACTTAATTTGAATCTTACTTGCCGTGATTAGAAATGTGAAAGGTGGCGCTGAAATCCAATTGATAGGGATAATACATTGCCTCTCAAATTTTCAAAATGAGTACTTTTTTATTGACAAAATTACAAGGTCAGCCTCTGTCCATTTCATATTCCTTCTTCACAATACATAAAAATTCAAACGCAACTGGGTATATAAATGTAAAATGTCTTATAATTGCTGCTCATTGAATTGATGTCCTATAACCCCTTATTAAATTTCACCAAGACAAGTAAATTTAATTGATGACAAAAGTGACAACTGTTAAGTAAAAGCATCATATAATAGTTGTCATCCATTGCAAGTTTATGAACGCCGCGCCTAAACAGTTTTACAAATTACCCAGACAAAATTCAAGTTATTGAAGATAATACAAAAGAGATAAGTACTTCCAAATCACCCTTCCTGACGGAAGACTAATCAATACAATGCAGGAAGAAAATGGAAATAAAATATAGAAGGGTATTGCATTTGATTGAAAATTACCAACACTGATTAATTCAGTCATCAATGCAATTCATAACATCTTTCCCAGCAGGCAGCACATCCTCACATCACATGCCAAGGATTTTTACCAAAAGCAATAGGAATTTAACATAAAAATATTTTTAGCTTAAAGTAACAATTACTAATTGAATGACTAAAACAAGTCCAACAAACATTGTAACCAGCAAAAATTCATATGCTTGTAGCATAATTAAAAACTACAGCTTGATGCTAAACCCATGGAGATCATACCCCGCTTAAAGCCAACCCAAACACTAAACATGGCTTGGTATATGGTAAAAGAAACGAGGCTCTGGTATATAAAAATACACATGTGGAGCCCCTTCTAAGAGTACAAATCCTTAAGCACTAGGCTAACTTCTTGCCTTTCAACGGACCTTTTGGGATCTTACTCAAGACGTTTGCATCAAACACAGCATACTGCTTTTTAATCTCAATGACTGCCTTCTCTGCAAAAGGGTCTATCTTATCCTCGAACTTATCATACAGGACAGGAACCGTGTGCAACAAAACAAAAGCTGCCCACGCAATGAAGATTATATAAATCAGTAATATTTCATACCAAAATAAAAATAACTATATTTAAAATGAGCATAAATTATTCTTACTTATGTAGAACAAGGTCAAGAAATTGCACCAGTTCCCCACAATAGATAGAATCCACAAGCCAGCAATAACCTAACATAACATCAACAACAGAATCCTCAGCATAAGACAACGACATGACAACAATAGTTCAGTTCTTAATGAAAGCTAAACATAACACACTAAATTAGGCACCACAGATCACGAAAATTAAAAACCTAACGCATCATCTTGGTAACTAGCCCACATAATTTATGAAGATTACTTATGAAAAATAATATTTAATATGTATGGAATTAGAAGTTGAATAGTTACATACAATGAGGAATTTCTTCAAATCTCTGCCAGAACCAATATTACGCAAGGCAGCAAATCCCCGGTTGATTTCAATTCTCAATGCAGATGCAAATTGAAGGAATGGTTCCTCAGGAAGATGAACATGTGGGATGCGAGGCGGAGTTCTACAAAATAATATGATATTTAAATGGAAATGATTAGATAAGAACATGGCCTAAAGAACATAGACTAATACTATCAATAGATAAAGAAGTTGGAGGGCTTACTTGTGGATAAAGGTGTGGGCATTGGACCACAAAAACAAAAGAGCAAGCAATAGAATTAAAAAGTGAGAGAGTAGAGTAAGAAGGTTATATTGAAGCAACTCAAAAAAGACCCAAACAGCAGTGGCTCCGCCAAGTACACCACCAGATATCTTCTTGTTCCTCCACAACAGCACGTCAGCAGCTGCAATTCATCAATATATTAATTTTTAGATTTAGATATTCCCACCATTTTCAGAAAACACAATACAATACAATACAATATGATACAATAATACATTTATTTGTTCCCATTTATTTACTAGCCACTCCATTGAATCTGGTCACATCACAGATCCACCAAAACGACAGAGTACAGAGAAATGTATAGAGAGAGAAAAAGAGAAAGGCTTCATACGCTTTCCACCGCCGAGAACGGAATGAAGGGGCCTCTCTCTCCCGAAAAGGCGATAAACCTTGGCCTTAATGGACGAAGTTACCGTTTTTAGGGAATCGGAATCGGAATCGGAATAAGAATGATGAGCGGGAAGCTTGTCGCTTATCTTTTCCATCAGCGATTCGCCACCTGCAGTCGCTGTAATCTCCGATTCCTCCGCCATTTTCGAACCCTAAATCTTCGAACTCTTCTTGTCTTGGGTGATAGCCTTTAGAGTGAGAATCTCGGTGTGCCATTTATACTGTTGGGAATTACGAGGTTTGGTATCCGAGGCTCAGGTTCGGGAGAATTTTGAATCTGGAACGAAACGGCGTTTCGATATTGATAGTGATAGCGATACGCTCGAGGTTTACGCCGTTAGGATTCGTCATCGATGGCGTTTCTTTCTTTGGTAAATGGTAATGGTAATGGTAATGCATGCTATGCTATATATGCTGAAGTTACTGGTTGTGTGAGAGTAGGTAGGTGCAGTGCAGTGCAGTGCAGAGTCAGAGTGAATGGAGTGACTTTTAGCTCGTCACTGTTTATTCTCGATATTTTATTTTTTTGATCAGTAGTCACTGTTTATTATCGATATTTTATTTAATAATTAATATATTTAAAATTATGTTTTTAAAATAAATATATTTATAATATAACTTGTACATTTTTATACATATTTAATATTAAATAAAATATTTAAAATAAACAATATTTATCTAAAAATTTGTCGAGTGACAGTCACATGTGTTGATGGATGCTTTTCTTCGAAAATAATTTATCGACCGACAGAGAGGCAAAAGGTGAGGGGACGCGTGGCGGCTATTGAGTGAATATAAAAATAACTCTTAAAGTTGATTTAAGAAAAACTATTTTTATTTAATATTTAGATAAATTAATTAAATATGTAATTAATTTAATTGATAATATATATATATAATTAATTATATATTAAATATAAAAATAAAAATAAATTATTAATTAATTATATATAAATTATTAATTAAATATTTAATTAATTTTATTTAAAAATTAAATAAAAATAATTTTTTTTATCAAACTAACGTAAAAAGTCATTTTATCAATACAAAATGACTGACTTGGACGCTTGGGCGGCTGATGCTTTTTGTCGTAAGCTGGACTTAACGTCACAGTGGGTTCCACGTTGAGGTTTGTTTTTTTTTTTGCAGATATCCCAAACGTGATTACATGATTAATCTTTTAAAGTATTAAGATTTATTTTAAAATTAATATTTTTTAATAAATATTTTTCTATACAGATAAATTAAAAATTAAACTCTACATTAAAATTTAATCATCAAGTAATAATAATAATACATAAATGGATTTTAAAAAATGGGGAAATTCATGCATTTCACTATTAGATTCTCTATTAAAATTTATTTAAGGATCATAAGATATTGATATCAAGTAAGCAAGGATATCAAACTTTGGACGGCACCATAAATTTTTATAAATATGAAATCTGTACATAGAAAGTAAGGTCATAAACACTTAACATACTAAGGATTTTTTTAGATTGAGTCTAAATTTTTTTCATTCATAATGTGAATAAATATTTAAGTTTATTTTTAATTTTTATTAAATATTTTAATTTTTATTAAAAATATGATATCATGATTTATTAATAATTTTAAATTCTTTACCCTGTAAATAATTAAAATTAAATTCTTTGAGATTTATTAATTTTATTTCCACATGTTTTAAAAAGAAACTTACTTATTTGCTCATCCATCCAATCCAACTCACTATTATTATTATTATTATTATTATTACTATTACTATTACAATTATTATTATTATTATTACTATTACTATTACTATTATTATTACTATTACTACTATTATTACTATTACTATTATTATTATTATTATTATTTGCTCATCCATCCAATTCAACTCACTATTATTATTATTATTATTATTATTATTATTATTATTATTTACTCATCCATCCAATCCAACTCACTATTATTATTATTATTATTACTATTATTATTATTTATTTTTTTACAAAGTTTGAAGCACTGTAACCCGGGTTGACATCAAATACTGTAAATGTTAGTTTCATAGGCAGGGTCCACCAGAGACAAGCTTACCTGTGTATTTATGTGGACAATTTCGAGATGCTTTTCTCCTGTCAATTAAACTCTTTTACCTTAATGCCAAGTTAAGCAGGCCGAACAAGCGGACCAAGCTTGTTTTGACAAGAAAAAGACTACATAATGTAAATCCCAGTCAAGTATCAAATAGAAATAAAGAATGTGGGTAGAGTGAGTCCCAATATGATGAACCCAATATGTCTTTTATTTCTTCTTTCTGGGCTGTATCCGGGCTTAACATATCCGGTATCTGTAGCAAAGCCCTTTTGACAGTACTATTATTATAAGCCTATGAAATCCGCATATGAAGAAGACGAGACATTTGTCCAAAGTCCCTCGAGTAGGTTGGGTGAATAAATTCTAAACCACAAGTTAATAAAGCCCAAGGCATATAACTAAGTGTCAAATGTGTTACGTGTTTTTTGTTTACTTGAGAATCAAACTTTATAATATCTATCCTAACTCGACTCCACCCTTGCCACTTAAGTTATTCCCAAGTGATAAATTTTTTTCATATTTACTATCAATGAGTTGGATAGATGAATAAAATGGAACAAACTTAGGCAAAACTGGTTAATCAAAAGTGACTAATTAAGTTATAAAACTGGTTAATCATTTACAAGTTATCATAAATCAGTTTTCTCGAGTCCAACATTTTTTTACCTGGCTTAATTTCTCAAAAACTCTCCAGAGTTAATTTTGATGCAGCCTTGATTCGTGAAGATGCTTGTATGGATTGGTCCATAAAGCAAATATTGCTAGACATACGTCACTAAAAAAACTTGGAAGTTTATGGAGGTTTGGTAGCAAAGAGAGTAAGTTTATGCAAGGCAATTGCTTTCTATCCTTGTGAGGGTGTAGATTATACAAGTACAATTGGTCTGAAAATAAATTGAAGATAATAAACAATAAAATAAGAGTAAAATGGAAAAAGAGCAAAATAAAATCATGTAAATAGAGCAAGAGGCTGAAGATGGGAGTATTTAACTTTTTCACAGTGATAGTGAGACATAACCACAGTAATACTATCATCCATCCTTTTTTCTGAAAGTGCCTCAATGAATAGGCATTGAACTGTATTCAACAATGAAGCCCATTATTGACATATTTTATTGAAAAGTCATTCCTAGAAAAATAAAGAAAAAAGGTAATTTGGTCTAAATTTATTAACAAAAGCCAGAAGACAACTCTTCAATGTTCAAAATTTAACGTGTGTCTGTTAACCGAGAATACAAATGTTAAGAACGGCGATGGGCAAGAAGATATCATCATAATGTAAGATCACCGGAATGGCCGAGGAGGCTTCTCTAAAACAGCGGAAAAGAACACCTCTTGGTCATCCTTATCAAGCTTTGGAACAACAACCCATTTGTGCTTCTTATATCTCAGCATTTTGAAGCCCTCCAAGTAATCATACAAATCTTCCTTCAAGCAGAAAAAGCTGTCAATCCATAGCAACCCCCCTGGCCTCAGAACCCTATCCCAATCATACAATACAAAGTCCAGGAGCACAAAATCAATCCACCCATCTAGAAATCTTGTTGTGTGAATCAAATCTAGGGTGTTATCATAAAATGGAAGCCTTTGATTTATAGTCAAGTAGAGAGGAACAAGTCCTCTAAGAGCTATCATTTCATTGAAGGGTGCCCCAAGATTGATAGTTGCTGAAACTATTGTCACATTGAATTCCCTCATCCTAGCAGCAAAAGTCCCAGTTCCAACACTGAAATCCAATCCTATTCTGATCTCTCCTGGCTTAATTCCAAGAACCTCAGACATAAGGAAATCACCCGTCTGATTTGAATCAGCCTCCAATCTTACCCATCTTGGCATCTCATGATCGGTGAGATTGAAGCAGTATGCACACTTGAAGAAACCCTTACGAGTGTTGTTGCTGGCGAGACAAGAGAAGTTCTTGCACCGGTATTGACTCCATCTAACATTTCTATCATCAGGGAGTTTCCACATGGACTCGTTGATGGGGAATGGTTGGTTGTATAGTTGAGGGGCTCTTGAAAAGCACCTTCTCCTTGGTAGAGGATCACACCCATGAACCATAAGCTTTTGAGCTAGTTTCCAGTCATCGTTGCAGATTTCGCCAATATCATAATCCATGTATTTTTCTAGCTCTTCTTTCATGGCAAAGCAAGCGTGTCCTATGCTGGTGAAGGTTGCATTCGCCCCCATAAAATTTTGTTTTCCCAATCGATTAGGCTTGATCCTGACATACTTGCGAATCTCTTCTCGCAGAAAGTAATCAGCAGGTTCATCAGATTGTTTCTTTTCTTTCAACAGAGGATGAACGGTGAAACTACCACTTTTTTGCTGATTATTCCCATCATTATGCCGATGAGATGCCTCCACTGACTCAAGAAGTCCTAATATGTCAGCAAGAAAGGCACCTTGTTTCCATACAGATGGTGATGATGCTGGATCCGGCTCTGTATCCCTCAGTTTGTCCAGTTCCGCTTGAATTTTCTGAATAACAATTTGCACAGTTATCATCACTTCATTTGGATTCCCATTTGGGCCCTCAGGATTCAGATGGGTGTGTAAAGATTCAGTGCCAATAAATGATTTGAAGGAGAAGAACTTCGATATGGCAGCACCAGAGAGGAGAAGAGCAAGAGCACCCGGTATAAAGATTAAAAAGTAAACACCTCTCCATTTTTTTAACTTTGTATTAACATTCTGTTTTGTCATTCCCGTATCTTCCGTACTGAGAATACTGAAAGATTTCATGTGTTCTTAGAGAAAAGTACTGAGAGACTAAGTAATCAAACGACACATACCTCAGGTCAGTGAGATCAAACAAAGTTTCAGATTAAGAAATGACTGAACATATGCAGCTCAAAGAGAAGATACTCGTGCAGCCATAGCATCAAAACTGAAATTGAGATAAGGACAGGAAAATGGATCATGGGATAATACCTTGAAGCTGATTACTTTGACGGTGAAAGTATGGGGTTTGATATTCTCACAAGCTATAAAATCATAATGATAAACCAGAATGAACAACTGAGAATAGAGGATATTGAGATTGGATTCCATATATGCATGCTAATAAATGGAGTTTGGCACTTGCCTAGCGGATTATCCAAGCATTCTAGTGATTGCTTAACAAGTAGTTAATTTCAATCAGCAAAAAGTGATAGTCAACGCATCAAACATATATTATATTTCAGGTAATCACAACTTGTTGAAAATAATCTGTGATTTAACTATTACACGCATCTAGAGGATCACTAATAGCATGAAACTAGGAAATGCAGCTGAGGATAGAAAGAACTAGTAAATAAGCCTCTGTATAATGGATCAATAAGGCTTGCACATGTTCAAGTCTTGCATTCAGTACAAGATAGAAATAACTAGTAAATGCCACTGCTTTAAGAACGATCTGGCGCCACATGCACTATACAGATACAGATCATCTTCTCCCTGCGAAAAGTATGGAGTGCAGCTGAAGCAAGGCTAAAATATAATTGGCCACTTCAGCTGGTTTGCATAAAACCAGAGAATATTTCATGAGCACACGTTACCGTGCCCATAGACGTGCTAGGGATCCGTTGACATTCTCTTTGCTGAATAGGACATTTCATCTAATTCCCGTAATCAAGGATAATAGAACAAGAATATTGGGCCAAAACAAGGGCAGAAACCATGTCCCAAGAATGAATGGGTACCAAATACAAGCTGTCTACTAATGACGACAACTAAATGGGTCCATGAATGATAAAAAAGGAAACGAAACAGTAGCAATCTCTTGTTCTAAATGTAGGCAAATTAGAGCGAAGGTAAAAAAACTGAAATCCTCAAAAACAGTACGAAGTAGAATCTTTTCAACAAGGGATTCTATGGTGGCCTGTGGGTCAGATTTCTACTGACTTCAGCAGATAACCAGTCAACATAGGTCAAGAGACTATAGGCTTAAGAGGATAAAAATAGAAGGAAAAAAAATTAACCAAAAAATATATAAGAAAATGGTATACAATGTCATTTCAACCAAAATATAGTACGATAAAACGCAGACGATCTTCCGTTACGGGGACAATCAGGGCACTAACAATAAGTTCACCACCATAAAGTAATGGGCAACAAGCATCATCATAAGCCTTGTCTAACATCCATTGAGGCAAATAACTCAAACAATTTTATACAGTGAGAAGCAAACCAATTACATAATGTTCTGTGAAAGACAAAACACTTCCTATAGTATCAAATCGATTCATCAAACCGCTAGCAATAACATTTAGTTGAATTTTTATTTTCATTTTCCTTTTAATCCAACAAAATGAAAATTCACCAGCAAATCATCCACCTTCTTCCTCGACTCCCGCCTTCTTCCCCTCCCCTCCCCTCCCCAAAAGAGAGAAAAAAATGATGGAAAAATAAAATAAAATCCTCACCATCTCCCATCTACTAGAAGATTTACATGTCCAAATAGCAAAAGCAAGCAAAACCCACATCAGAAAAGAGAACCCAAAAACAGCGAAGAAGAAAAGTCACCCCCTTCGCCTCCCATCTACCGCATACTGAGAGAGCGGCACCACCTCTTGCAGTGGCGTCGACAGCGGCGTTGGAAGCGGGGAGTTCCGGCAAACGGGACACGATCCATTGAGCTTCAACCAGGAATCGAGGCAACAGAGGTGAAAGTAATGGCGACACTCTGGCATCATCCTCATCATCTCCAAATCCTTGTACTCACACAAACAGATCGAACACGTCGTATTGGCGGCATCCTTACTGTACTGGAACCTCGGATAGGAGTTGATGACGTTCTGGTCAAGACCCACAACGATGTTTTCATCCTCAAGCTGGTCTTCATCATCATCTTCAGCCACGAAGATTATGCGGGGTAGAACGATGCCATGATCAGAGTTCGAATTGGTGGGGTTGGGGTTCTGGGTGCGAGCAGCGCGGCAGCAGAGGTAGGAGGAGAGTATGAGGGTGGAGAGGAGGAAGAGGAAGCCAAGGGCGATGGCAATGGAGTAGCCAAAGCCAATATTGGTGAGGTAGGTGGTTGGGGGTGGAGAGGAAGAGGAGGAAGAGGACATGGGGAACACAAGAGGGATGAGAAGGGGAATTCTCCATTTGTGGAAGGAGAGGAGGGCAGGTTGTGATTTTTTTGAGGGCCAGAGAGTGGGTGGGAATTTCAGCTGTTGCATTTAATACTATGCTTTTGGGAGGAACTTAACTCTCTATCTCTAGGTCATTAAATTAAATTGGGGTCCTTCGCCCACTTGGAACTTGAAACTTGAAACTTGGAAGTGCAGGGAACACAGGGTTGGTTTTTTACAAAGACCCTTTCTTTCGTTTTTTACTTTTTGTCTTCTTTCTGCCTTTGCTTTCATTTTTCTATTCAGTTTTGATTCTCTTTTTGGTTAATGGGGGTGGCGAATTGGTGATGGTGGTGACCTCTAAGGTTGCAATCGGAAGTTACAGTGTGAGGGAAAATGCTTGGGATTTGGTTGGTCGTGCGTGCCACAAATGAAAAAGGAGA
Organism: Styphnolobium japonicum; assembly: GCA_023212625.1. Classification (NCBI taxonomy): domain Eukaryota; kingdom Viridiplantae; phylum Streptophyta; class Magnoliopsida; order Fabales; family Fabaceae; genus Styphnolobium; species Styphnolobium japonicum. The sequence goes on along the minus strand of JALBWW010000007.1, from coordinate 539,449 downwards.
TATATTTTTTTCCTGGTGCTGTAGGGGGTAGGGGAACGAAAGCGAGTGTTCGAGTGTTGGACATTCGAGCTAATTGGAGTTGTACTTGACACTTGTACATAGAATCTACGGACAGTTGCTTCGAATGTAAACTGACCCAGTCAAACCTAAACATCAGTTGGAGTTGGGCTCATAGATTATATCAAAATTACACAAGGTAATCTTTATATTAGATTTCAAAAATGTCTAGAGTCAGCCTCAAACCAATTACTGGGGCATAAAAATCTTGTATGCCTGATTAGAAATGAAAAACAAAAATATTTTCATAACTCCTTTTGTTTTAGTTTAGAAAAGAGTATCCTATAATTTAAATGTACAATAAATATATTTATTCAAATTAATTCATAATTTCTTAATTTAATTTTAATAATTGCATTCGTTTGCAGTTTAATATAAATCTCCACAGTATTATTGATTATTCTATTAAAAAGCTTATTGTTTTATTTTAAAGTAAACGTATGAATATTTAATCAAAGAACAAAATGGGGGAAAAGAGAAGTGACCTCGGCCTTGGTTTGACAGTCATGTCCATGCATCTTATTAGGCAAGGGAGCCCCACCTTAAACATTTAAACCTTGAATATGATGATATTTGTACTCTTCTCAATAAGATGAGATTAATTGGTTGTAATCCGCTTATTTCTCTCCTTCCATTTATGTTAATTTTGTATATAGCGAAAGAAATTATCCCAAAATGGACTCACAGTTAAGCTTAATCCTGTAGTGGCTAAGTACGTGTGAGGAGAATATTAGGTTTTATAAAGAATTTAAATCTGGCGAAATAAATTACACAAAATGGACTCCTTGTAAGCTGGCAACTGCAACTAGAAGATATGAGCTCAAATAACTTGTCCTTAATTTAAAGGCGTTGATTGACTATCAACTGATAAAATCCTTTGAAATGAGGGTAAGGACGGAGCGAATCATGCCTTCACCGAGGAGAAAAGTGATAGAAAAGGAAAAGGTTACCTAGTCTCCTGTAAGTGTAACCAATATATACACACACAACAAAAGAAAATAGAGACCATGTCAAATTTCTAACCATTTTGGTTATAGACATTTGAAACCATGTTAATAACCAACATCTTAAAAACGTAAGCTGAAGAAGACACGAATTTTATATTGTGATGAACGTGGTTGCCTTGCCAGGAAGCAACCTGGTAAGCTCTTTGGCGACTTAAGTGCACACTTGACGTTAACAATTTTGGCCATTAAAGGCTGGGAATTTTAGGTGACACTTGATAAGTTGGAACGAAGGTGTGGGAATATGAATAAGGTGAAACTTTGTTTAAGTAGCAACACGTTGGAGTAGTAAGCGGCTATAATCTCAATTTTCAAGTTAAAAGTTTAATTTCTAAATTTGTTATTATTAGTAGAGTTTATAATCATCATATTTTTAAATTTAAACGAAATTAGTCCCATATTTAAAATAAAACCTCGTGGTTAAATATATATATATATATACATCGTTTTTTGTTATCGCCACTGTCAGTTTTATCACTACCATGCATTTTCTATAAAGTTCCTGTAGGGTTATATATATATATATATATATATATATATATATATATATATATAAAGAAAGAAAAAAATATAAACAAACCCCTTGCATCACTCCGATAGTTAGGGGGGAAAATGTCTCCTTTCTTTAGCTGAAGTACTACACATGTCATGAAAGCAAGCTGGCTCCACAAAAGTGGCAGCGATTTTAATATTTTGTATTCTTTTTGGAACAAAACATGAGGTTACTTAAAACAGTTTAACCACAAAGATAACTCTTCGAATTACAGAGAGGACGATAAATGAGGGGAAGGGTTATTTGCGAAGGTGGGTGGTAGGAGAACAGAGAAGTCAAAAGCAATAATGAGAGATGGCTTTGTATCGTATTTGATGTTTCGTCGATTCATGAATCTCTCGACCTACTTTATTCTCTTTATTAAATTAAGTTGGAACAGGCACGGGCCGCACGGCTTAGTCCAAAACACCAATGTTGGATAGCTAGGCTCCTTTTTTTTTTTACCCTTGCCGGGTAGCTAGGGACCTTTAATTTCAAGCAACTAGCCTATTCAAATTCACGCCCTAACAATGTTTTAGAAATCGTTTGAATCAGATAATCGGAAAAGAAAGCGGTTTAAAGTTTGATCGATTGGATCAGTTGAACCGGTATATTGTATACTATATATATATATATATAAATAATCACAAAAATCATAAACCGCTTTATAATATTGTCACCTATTTTGTGAAAAAGAATGACTAGAATTGTGAAACCTCCAACCCAACTCCTAAAAGAGCTAAATCTTAAGTTTTTTTTTAAAAAAAGAACAATTTTCTTTTTTCTTTTTTAATAAAAATTCAATTTAAAAGTTGATGACCGGTCCAATCAGTTTTTTATTCCCGATTTTTTACTAATTTAACCGATTCAACCGATTTTTTTATAATTTTTACTGTTTAACCGCTCGGGCGGTTCTTTGATTGAATCAGAACCGGTGGAACTTCCGGTCCACGGTCCAACCGGTTGAACCGGTCCGGTTGGACCAGTTTTTAAAACAATGCGCCCAAATTATGTTTGGTATGACATCAAGTCATGGCTAGCTATGCATAGAGTAGGCAGCCCTAAATTGAGGGATTTTACAGCTAATTGACATTTTGCTTCCAGTTTGGAGATGAAAAACTCGGGCTCATTAATTAATTGCTACACTATATTGCAGTCCTCACCAGTTTTTCTCATCAGGAGTTAAACAACTCATAATATCAAAAAGGAAAAACAGGCAAATAAAGGAATTTTATCATATTCTACAAATATATCTAAGGAAACTAAAGTTTAACCTTCCGCTTACAATTCTGCTCTTGAATTGCTTGGGTAGAAATATTGAAAGTGATGGTGCAGTTCATTTTCACAACAACGTGTTTCTTAAACATGTTCAACATCTTCACCTGTCCTGGAACTCTTGAGAAGCTGCTCATCGTCAATAGCCCTGAACCCAAGTCTGTCCTCAAATCCGGACTAGTCATGATGCGATCTGTAATGATATCCACCGTGATATTCATCCTCATAGTGTGCCGCGCCTTGGCCCTCCCCGGTGGTCCTCGAGCCTCTCCCACCATGATGCCATGGTAGTGCAAGGTGGTTGTGGTGTTACTATACCTAAAGGATGCCACATTCGGGTTTTTGACTGACACATCTGCAATTAAGGACATGTTAACCCCAGGTTTGGGGATTATGCTGTTGACAAGTTCGAGCTTTGTGACTTCGACACCATTCATTCTGATAATCGGGTCCTTAACCCGAAATATGGTGAATATCAAGACTATGATTACTATTGCTATAAGCAATAAAAAAGCTAATAGGCACCCACACCATTTGATGAATTTTCTTCGACGAAGTCTTTGGAGGTGCAGAGTGGTGTCACCCTCCTCGCTGCTTGGGCGGTTTCCGGCTGGGGCTAGGGGTCTGACTTGCTCCTTCTCCCCCATGGCTAGGAAATTAGAACTTGGGCGAGTTTGGTAGGAAGGCATGCACCTTTTGGAAATTGAAACTGCGGGTGTTCTGTTCTGCTTTGATTTATTTATGGTCTTAATTTAAAGGAAGTGTGACTTTGACGATGGCAATGTGGCCCATTTTCCTTAAAGTTGGTTGACTCTTAAAGTACAATAATTTATGTTTTTAGCTAGTTATAAAAATCGGATATAACCAATTCGGTTAGAGTTTGAGTGAATAGGCTAATAATTTAATTAATAAATTATTAATTAAATTATATAAAATTAAATAAATATTTAAATATATATTATTTATTATTATAAATAATTAAAATATTTTTATTTTGAGAAAAAAAGAGTTTAATTATTATTTCATAAAAAAAATTTAATATTTTTATTAAAATGTTCATAAATTAAAAAATAAGTTTGATTTTTTTGAAAAATTATGACTATCATGACGTAGATCTCGAAAAATTATATGAAATAGATATATAATTAGTCTAAATTGAACAAACAAGTTAAAAGTTATAATTTTTTAAAATTTAAATATTTTTTTAATTTCGTGACCCGGCTAATTTCGATTTAACCAACCAGGTCATTAATTTTCATCTAAAACCAGACGAGTCGAATCGGATCTAAGACATACTCAATCTAATTAGTGTCCCACCTCTTTAAACTTTTAAGGTTTTAAGTTTTGAGTTATTGTTTGTTATTTAATTATATATTGATAAATTATTAAAAAAAATTAATTTTTATAATAATTATTTAAAAATTTTAATTTTTTAATAATATGTTAATAAATTATTAAATAATAATATAATTTACATTAACAGTTAATCAAATTTAAACTTATTTTTTAATTTGTTTATACACTTGGGATAGTATATTTGATTTATTTGAGCTTATATTAGGTGTTATAAATTTAACAACTAAGTATAATTTAGTTGATGAATTAAATTTTATGTGAATCAACTTTATTTATAATATAAAAATTTAAATCTTTTTTAAAACACTATGTGAACGGGGTAAAATCAAAAGCCGACTCGTAGTTTTTTTTTAATAAATAAAATGCTATAAATGTTGTGTCAATAGGTCGGCAATCCCATAAGTCACTTTGAGCGAAGTCTGAGTCTTAGCAAGATTATATTGTAATTTATAATTTTTTAAGGTACGAAAAGATCTGAACCTTTAACTTTTTATAAATTATTGTCTAAAATTTCTACCATTAACTTACTTCTTTGTCACTTCCTCTTTTATTGTTTTCAAAGCCTATCATTATTTCTTCGTACATATGTGATCCTGCTTTATTTGTGTATAGTTTTTTTTTTTGGGTAATTATTTGTGTATAGTTTATATATATATATATATATATATATGTAATTCTTAAAAAATTGAAGTATCCAAGCATTAACGAAAGTTAATCAAATAATTAGTCAAGCGCATTAACACATGCATCTTAAGCAAACAGATATTCCTAAATTTTAATTATTTCAAGTAGAAATGGAAGCCACAACAAAGTATATAAATATTTAAGAGAATATTGCGATTTTCACTGATTTGGGATAGAAGTTTTTTTTTTTTCTGGTAATTTGATATAAGTTAGGTGAATTGTCCAATCAGTGTGCAGAATACCAGAAAATAATCTTACCTCATGCTTTGGTAATCTGCCAAACTTCGATTTTTATTGACGATAGTTTAACTAGACTCTTTTAACTACACGTATGAAGTTATGGTGTTGTTATCGGGAATCAAATTTCTTCTTTTTTTTTCTTGTTTATTTTTTTAATTAAATGATAATAATTTATTTAAAAAATTAAAAAATTAAAAAAAAATTATTATTTATTAAAAAAATATTTTTTTATTAAATTATCATCATTTAATTAAAAAAAAGACTCATATTTAAATCTATTGTTACCGAATGCATGTTTTAGCATTTAAATTTAGTATTTATCATTTAATAAAATTATGTCAGACCCAGTAATTTTTGAAAGGGAAATACTTAACTAATGAAATTAATACTTTTCAATCCGTAATTACAACTAATAAGGCACTTGGCTGCCTCCTCCTTGTCACATACGAGAAAAACAAAAAATGTAATCAAATGCACGCAACTTTTGAACATTCAACATTACTTCCCTACTCATGTAATATTAATAACATTTTTGTTTTTAGATATAGTTTGCAAAAATTATGAAATCAATTTCTTTTTATATATCAACGATTTTTTTAAAATAATAAATGAAATGGAACCCAGGAAGCATTTAAATAATTGATTAAATTTTATGTAAGGGTTCGAATATAAATTTTACAATTAGATAATAAAATATCATATTATTATATAAACAAGACTTTTTACTTTTGATAAAAAATTCTTATTACTTTTTAAATTAGTAATATCTAATAATTCCTTGATAGTGTAAAAACTTTATTATCTATGAATTAAAATCAATCTTGTGTATAATAAAATGTTTTTAGAATTAATATGGTGATTATATTTTTTATTAATTTTTTATTAATTTTTAACAAGAAAAGGCCCATATTATTTTTTGCTATATATTTTGCCTAAAATATATAGTTTTGGAAACTTGAGATGGACAGGTCACTGCCATACATCGACTCAAAAGATTAATTATCATTAACATTAATTTTGTGTCATTGACAATATGTGCCACTATCATCGTCACGTTGCCTGCCTAAGTGTGCCATCAGACCAACCACTAACTAGTAACCACTTTCTTTTCATACATTTAATAAGTGATAGGATATGATCTTTGTGAGACAGCAACTCCTACTTATAACTTCAAGCTTGGCAGCAAATTAAGGGCAGTACTTTCAAAGGTCTCGCGCATTGCATGTGGATGTTATGTAAAATAGATATTTGTACACCAATATTGAAATAGAGAAGGTCAAAAGATATAATACGTTATCTCATTAATTACTTGTTTGGGGACAATCATTGTAGATATACTGTTCTTTTTGTGTGTGTGTGCGCGTGGAGAAAACATTATAGATACTTAGACATAGGGCGTTTATATTAATTTTTTAAAGGATAGAAATATTTTTTTTTAAAGTAATAAAAGTATTTTTTTTATAAGTTAAAGAGTTTAAACTTTTAAAAAAAGTACTTCATGTGTAACAAAAAAGTACATGAAGTATTTTTTTTTTAAATTTTAAACTTTTAAAAAAAATACTTTTATTATTTAAAAATAATATTTTTACTCAAAAAAAAAAACTAATACAAACGGACCATACTGTGCCACATAATCTGGAGATCAATCTTCATGGTTCATGGTTCATTTAGGGAATTGACATAATAGTTAATATGAAAAATGCTCAAATTCCTTTGTTCGAAAGTAGAATTAAAATTAAGCTATGGATTATAGAAGAAATGCGAAAAAAATCTTGTCCTTTAATTTAATTTTAAAATTTGATTTTTTTCCTTAAATTTTATTTAATCCAAAACGATCTCTTATATTTTAAAAAGACAATATAAAAGTGGAATATGGAACTTGAACCGCTACTATCAGTACCCGTTTGGTATGATAAAAAGGAAGATTGAGAATGAAAATGAGATATGTCTGGTTGAGAAATAAGGAAGGAAATACTCATTTCTTAATGTTTTTCTATACCATTCCTTTGAAGGAAAGTCATTCCATACTTAATAGGAATGAATGATCATTCCATTACATTCTCATTCTCATTCTCATTTATATTTCTAATCAAACCAAACAAAATATAAGAATGAAAATTCCCATTCCCTTTCCTATTCCATCAAACCAAACATGACATTAGTACTACAACAATAAATAGGGATCGGGTTGATAGTTGATACCATAAGTGCCATAATCTACATTAGATTTTCAGATCTCACTGGTTTAACCTCTAATTAACCTTATGGCACTGCTGCTGATGCCGTTTATAATGCGAATGTATATGTATATAATCTTGTAGTATAACATAAGATCGAGCTAATGTTAATTCTGAGAGTAGTTTACGATGATATTTTACATAATATTGTGTAGAGATGTTCATGTGACAAAGAAACTTCCATTTATACTGTTTGATGCTTACAAGAGTTAGCGTGTGTGAAAATACATTAATTGGTTACAATATAGCTTCGAATGACCTCTAATTTGTTAAATACCATTTGTTCAATTTTGCAGAGTCAATTTATTTTTGAAGCGGTGCATCTATTCCAGTAGCTAACACATTACAGAAAAATGATGCCTTGTTACTAGCCCATGACACTTAATTACTGTCGAGAGTGATGGTAAAGTTGCATTTTAGCATAATTAATAACATTCTTACACAATCTTGATAGAAGATAATCATAACCACAATATGTACTATGTTTATATAAAATAAATCGGATTGGAGAAGTTTGGCTAAGGCATTCTACCCACACATTGTGCTCTGCTATTCGTTATTTTCCTACACTACGTACTACAACTATGGGCCTATGGCCATAAATCTATATAAAAAAATTCAGCTATGAGCAAACACAAGAAGGACAACAACATTCCAAGCCTAAAGTTTGACCTTACGCAGGCAATTCATGAGATGAATTGCTCTGCTTGAAATGCTAACCGTCACAGTGCAATTCATCCTCACCTCAACATGTTTCTTAACAATATTCAAAACCTTTACTCGCCCTGAAATTACTGAATAGCTGCTCATGTTGAGCTGCCCCCTGCTCACATCCGCCGCCAAATCCGGGATAGGACCAAGGCGGTCCGCCATGATCTCCACTGTGACATTCATCCTCAACGTCCGCCGCGCCTTCGCCAGCCCCGGCGGGCCTTGCGCCTCCGCCACTGCCACGCCATGGTAGTAGATAGTTGTGGTGGTGTTGCTAAATTTGAAGGATGCTGCGTTAGGATTTTTAATGGACATGTCTACCAATAGGGACATGTTCACCTTAACTTGAGGGATTGGATTGACCGTGAGCTCAAGGTTTGTGAGTGTGATCCCATTCGTTCTTACTTTTGGATCTTTGACCTTAAACACTGTGAATATCAAGATTACAATTACTATGACTAGAAGTAGTAGAAAGGCTGATGTTACACACCCACACAACTTTATTCTCCTATGGCGGATTCTTTGGATGGCCTCTTCGTCGTCGCTGCTTGGGTGGTCTCTGGTTGGGGCTAGAGGTCTGGCTTGGTCGGTCTCTGCCATGGCTGGGATGGAGGTCTGTAAGCAGGGCTTGACAACAGAACAGATGTGCAAGTTGCAGGCTTTGAGGTGCTTTTGTTCTCTATTTTTTTATATACGTGACCCGTTTTGATTTAATATTTTGACTCTCTGTACACGTTTTCGAAGAATTAAATGAGAATGTAAAAAAGGAGACGCGAATTTATTGTGCCAAGACTTTCAAGCTGGTATATGTTGACTTCGTGTTGTTATTCCATAAAGATGTTAATTAATTATTACTTGCATTGGCCATGACCCTTTGGCTCTGTTGGTCAGGGCATATGGTTGTATTGAAAGAAGCTAGTAGATGTGGCTTTTGGAAAAAAGCCAAAAATATGTTTTTTTTTTATGTGCTTTTGTTTTTTTTAAAAAATTTATCCAAACAGACTAATATATTATAAAAGTGTTTTTTTAATAAAAAAAAGTACTTTTTTTTAAAAAAAAGCTTAAACAAACGCACCCTAATGCACTCCGACCTTTTTCTTATTTTTCGGGCTTCCTATAGGGTCCCTTTAGGGCCCCACTTCAATAGTTGGGTCTCCTTATAAACCAAAAAATAAATAAATTATTACTTGCATTTGCATACGGCAACGTAACAATGTTTTCTTTTTTGGTTTTTTAGGTGTTATCGCGACTACTTACAGATGAGGCCTGCCTTCTCGATTACCATAGACGTTAAGGTTTGAAATTGCATTCCTGTACTGAGAGTGTGGCTCCTTTACCACCATACTCAATATTTGTCGGCACAATTTTTTCTTTTTATTACATAGATATTAAGTTTCGTTTGTGTATTTAATTTTAATTTGTTGTGAAATAATTTTGATACTATTATTTAATTATACATTGATATATTATTAAAAATATTAAATTTTTAAAATAATTATTATAATAATTAAACTCTTATAATAAGTTAATAATATATAATTAAGTAATAATATAAAAAAATTAAATTGACAATGAATCAAAATTAAATTCTTAATTTATTTCAAATGTTAAATGAGATGAGTGTAAACAATTTGAATAGAGGAGGTTGCTTTCAAAATACAATATTTTTCTTTAATCTTTTATCTTCTATTTCTTGTTATACAATAAAAATATATTTTTCAGTGAGTTATATAACATATTTTTTGAAATTTTTTTTTTAAATTAAAATATAATTTAGTCTTAAATCTTTGTACCTATTCAAAACAAAATTTTAATGCATAAAAAATTCACCTTTTGCTAGTCCATTTGTGAAGAAAGTCAATGACGATGGATTGATCACATTCTATGGGGCCATGAGTAGAATGACGAGAACATGATATTTTATTTTTCCCTTTGTTTAAACTTTAAACAACCTTCATGGAGCATACAGTTCTAGAAGGAGGCTGCTAACGTGTAGGTAAATTTACTCAACAAAATAAATGAAGCGTTTATTTATGATTTTAATTTTGATCTACTTTGAGTGTATAATTTTTTTTATATTATTATCTAATTATGTATTTTTAAATTATTAAAACTTTTTTATTTTTATAATTATTATTTAAGAAGTCTAACTCTTTAAATAATATATCCAACACATATAAAATGATAGTGTAAAAAAATTTGGATTTAAATCTTTTAAAGTGAGAAATGTATTTTAAATAATAAAATATAGAATTATAATCGTTGATAAGAAAATAAAAAATTTTAAATTTTATAAAATACAAAACACATGCATAACAAATTATAAATATATGATAATTTATTCCTTTAATTTTTTTATTAACAATTATAATTATATATTTTATTCTCTAAAATAAACTCTGCACTTTAAAATATCCAAATTAAAAAAACATACCGACAGTTAATCAAATTTCAAATCTTCATTCACTACTATTAGAGTCACAAGCGAACTTTGATAATTGAAGGAATTCTTACCATAGTCGTCCATGGTTCTGATGCTTCATCTACAAGCAAACTTTCGTATTTGAAAGTAAATTTCCTTATAATATATACTATATTATATAAAGTATCTGGGAGCACACATAAAAATTTCATTAGGAATCAATGCCTTCGACAAAAATTGATTATTGAATAGTAACAAGCAATACATGAGTAAACAAATTATGAGCACAGAAATGTACAAATTAGTTCAATCTCGACTCAAGTTAGGTTGGATCTAAGAGATTTTAGAAAACAATCCAATTTATGATTGGTTAGGTCCGATCCAATCTGATTAATTTTTTTTTATAAAAAAAGTCGAATTGATTTAAAGCCGGTATTGCATTAAAAATAAAATTTTGACCATTATTATTAAAAGTTCGAGCGTTGAAACGTTCGAGTGATCTTTGATACTGAAAAGTTTTGTTGATCTCAAAAAAAAAAAAAACAATGAATCTAATGGCTAAAAGCCTCAAATGTTTCGATGTTCAGTTGTTTTCTAGCATAACCCTAAGAATTTTAGCATAACATAATTTAGTATTAAAAATTCAGAAAATTTTAATCAAATTTATTGGGCTGGATCGAATTAAAACCTCAAAACTGGGAACAGAACCCAGTTGTAATGAATTGACCCAACACATTTTGGGATGGCATATGTTTATCCAAGACCAAATGGTGCCTAGGAGGCCATATATATAAATGGGCCGGTCGTCTGATTAAAAATAAAAAATACATTTAGATGGAGATGCGGGGTATCGATCCCCGTACCTCTCGCATGCTAAGCGAGCGCTCTACCATCTGAGCTACATCCCCTATTGCTAACGTGTATACATATGTTTGTAATTAAACCTATATCTAATAGTTGCCTACTTCCACGTTGAACAAATGAAAAAGAAAACAACCTCAGATCTGTTACATAGGTAATTCCTTGGCAATTATAACTCTCGTGACTGGTGTTATACCAGTCTCAATACTACCGGTTATGACAATTAAGACACTATTTTGAATTATTTGATTATTTGAATTGTTGTTTTTTACCATCTGTTCAAATTTCTTAGGTGAAGAAATAGCCAACCATAACTTAAACTATACATGAAAATGATATATAAATCTTTATTTACTTTTTAATGTAAAAAACACAGATTAACGGTCTTTGATTTATTTATTTTTTGGATCTCAAATTTGCAATCGAATAACCATTTATATTTAAATATATCCTACTTTGTAGTGTGTTGTTTTAAAAATAATTAATACATTGTAAATACTATATATATATATATATATATATATATATATATATATATATATATATATATATATAAACACAGATCTTCCTAATAAACAATTTCTTCAAAACTATGATGGGAACTATTATAAACCCATGTATAGTTTAGAGCACACATGTATAACAAAAAGTAGAACCAAAGTGGAAAAGAAATACTAAGACATCACAGTTCACATAAAAGGAAAACATCATGGAGGGTATATTTATTTTCTTCTAACTTGTAAGCCATATCCTGGGACTAGGCGAACATGTTAGAGAGGGTTGGGAGCTTCACCTCTCCCTTGTGAGAAAGAGGAATGGTGAAGTTGCCAATGGCAGGAAGGTCAATAATGAGGCCAAGATCCAATTGATAGTCTATGTCCCAATCAGCCCCAATGTCCCTTGCCAAGCTCACCAATATGCTGTACGGCACCTTCACCGGCACATCCACCATCGTCGTGTCCTTTGCCTTCAATGATCCTGGGTCTGGTATTGTCCCTGATGCTATCTCCCTTTCACCACCCAACATAAAGAATAAGAACACAAATGCATATCACAAATGTCCCAGCATCAAATCACTGTTATCAAAACTATTCATTCACCCTGTTTGTATTTCGTTCCTTCTGCGTAATTTTTTTTGTTTATTTCCTTCTGAAGAAATTATTCAAATTATTTTCACAGTTAAAAAAAAATTGAGTTAATGAAAAACAGATAATTCAAGAATTTGTTATCTAAAGTGTTTTTACTATATATGCACATATTTTAACAATTCATACGTTAGGAAAATAAAATATAAAGGGTGTACACCTAAAATTGCACTTTGCTCACGACACAATTATATACTCATCAGTGTTGAAGTTAGAAAATTTATCAAGAAGTTTTGCCTCATTTCAGATTTATTTTACTTTAAATTACAAGACTAAAATGCGAAGTATTTGTCTTCTTTATTTTTTGGGCCAGTAGAGTACTTGTCTCACGTATGTATTTTACTTTTAAAGAAACTATTTGACTTAAACCGAAAATTAAAATTATTAGGTATCATAAGAACACTTTCTCCAAACTTCAATTGCCAATCCAATCTTTCTATCACTATATATATAAAATAAGAAAGAAAGAAAGGTATACCTGGCAGCACTTTTGAAGGAGTACTTGATCTCACAGATGGGGACTGGAGTTGAATAAGGATTAGAAACAGAGATCTTGGCCAAGTACTCGAGGCTATCCCGGCTCACTCGCTTGAAGTCAACATCGGTGATACTCGCCTCAGGCTTGGCCACGTCGTTGAACTTCTCCGACACATAGTTCGTCGCTTTATCAAGCAACTGCGACATTTTCAACAACACACTGATCCCTGTCACCGCCAAACCTAGTCCCATATTTATAGCAAACGGAACTGTGCTGTACGTGTCCTAGTATATACAAATACGAGGTTGCTGCTACTGACACGTATACGTCGCCGTTTCGCCACCTGCAGACACGCCAAGGGTACGTGTGGCACGTGTCCTCCCCTGTTAGCAGACGAGCTAGGTTGGTTCTTGGAGCAAAGGATAAGGATTAGATGAGGATTAGGTCCATCCCTCACAGTCAGAGTCATTGTGGGTGAAGCGTATTGTGTGCTGTGCCATGCTATGCATTCCTCCCACATATGCTAAAACAAACAAAGCGATTCAAATGATTGATCCCAAGTGTTAAGTGTCTTAGGTATCTCTGTCTTTCTTTTCAGCTAAAAATTATTGTTTTCTCTTTTCACATTTTTTGTGTTGTTTTGAAAAAGTAATAAAAAAGAAAAGAGTTTATGAACTTTATGCTTTGTACAGAAAATTTTGGTAAGCTTAAAGAAATTGTAAAATAAAGTTCACAAACTTCCAATAGCGCCTTTATCTCTGAAAGAAATCCAACTAATTAATTCAAAGTGACACCTTTGGTGTGAAAGATTTTTAGTATATGGCAGTATATCACTACTCTTTAATTAGGTGAATACAATGTACCGAATTCACAATAAATCAGTTCAAGAAATCCACTAAGAATAAGTAAAGTTGGAAAGTTAAGCGTACAACACCTGTAAAGTGTACACAAGTTTTATTACATGAACATGATCATCGACAACGATCAACTCATGTACACAAATTAAATTCACAATCAAACCAGTAAGATTAAAGAGTACATATAGAGTTCAGTAACATCAATTAGAAAGCCAATAGCGTAAAAATAAGTCAACTTGTGTGCTTGATCGAGATACATATGTACGTGCATGCATATAGCTGTAGCAGAGGAGCAGGGTTTTAGAACCAAGAGAGAAACTGCATTTGGTTCAGAAGAGGAGTTAGGGTTTCCATCAGCTTCTCACATGGGTGGTAGTGAATTCCCTCGTAAGTCGTCACCACGATGCTTGTATCTTTGGATAGCCTTTGCACCTGTTTCTTCACATTGCATGTGTGATGCGTGCAGCGGTAGTAGCTTCTTTATTGCCCATTTTGGTAATGCAAAATGAGAATATGCACCAGACCATCAGTGGTCTCATTATATATAAGCCAAGAAACAAAATAATTGAGTATCATTTTGATCACTAACATCAAAATGGGTGCGTTTTAAAACAAGATATAGAAACAAGTATATCGTTCTAAAAGTTGCACTAACCGTTTAGATTATAATTGAGATATATCTTTTATTCACTAACCCCATAGCATAATTGATTTTCATAAGAGTTTAGGTAGATTGTAACCTATCCATTTACTTCTCACATAAAGTTAACTACAAATTTAATCCTTACTAGAAAGGATGTAATTTTTTTTTTTAAGATTACGAAGTGTCATCATATCAGTGTGTTACTAATCTTGTTTGCATGTCATTTTGGCCTTGGTTACAAGGTATTTTTTAGTGGAATTTAAACTTCTACACTGCAAGTAAAATTCACTCACATGAAATTTAGTTTACCATATGAGCCACACTTCGTGGTCAAAATGATGTGTTTTAAAGTAAAAAACAACAAGTACAATAGAATATAGAGAGAAAGATAATTTTGAATCTAAAAAAAGATATATACAAAGTTTTCTTGAAGAACTCTAACCATGATAGTGGATGAAGACCTTGACTTTTCAGCTCTTCCAACTCCACACAAACAAAATGAAATTATATCCTCACTTTCCATGGCCAAGAAAATAATATTGAAAAATTGCTTATCGCAATATGATGCATCTTATTGTGTCCTCTCTTATTGCTAAATAACTAACCTTTTAGGGCATGGAGACCTTAGATCCGTCAAAAGGGAAATTCATATTTGATAAAATACCATCCAAGCTTCTCAGATTTGACAGTTTATGCCTCAAATCCGGCGAATGAAACCAGATTTTACCAATACGGAATGAGAAAAATAGGGCTGCTGCCCGCGGCACACGAGAAGTCAAGAAGGTAACACCTAGAAGAAGCTGCACTTGGGCAACCTAAAGGAGAGGAGTACAAGCAACGGGACTAGCATCATTTATCATACTATAATGTTTCTTTAGAAACATCTGTTTTTCTTTCTTTCTTTCTTTTATTTCTACTCCTGCTTCTATTCCGTTTTATATGTCCCACTTTAAATTTAGGACAATCCCAATGTGTCTCATTCTGAAATTTAAAAAAGTATTTACATTCTATAATCACCGTTATTTTTCTCTTAAATTTTCAAATAAAATAATTGATAATTTTGACAAGAAAGTGCTTAGTTTGAGATATTAAACTATAAAATATGTTTATAGAAATACGTGTGTTGTTATCCCCAAGGTTTTAATGAGTTAAAATTTATTTTTGATTTTGATGATAACAAATAATTTAATAAGTAGTAAACTATAGTTTTAAGGCTCTAAGCTTATATTTTCAAATTCTATTAACCTTAAAGTTATAGACTATTATTTTTTCTTTGATATGATATATATCGAACACATGCAAAACGTGAAATATAGTGAATATTTTAAGATATCGTAGTGACAAATCGTGAATTGCTTAGGCTTTGTACAGATGGAAATTCTTTTTTCTTTTTTTATTGTTTCTCAGAATATTTTCACAGGTTATTAATACTATGAGACTAATTATTTTTGAATATTGTCGCGATTAGGAGGCCCTCTCAACAATACTTGTTCGATGGTTTGAACTTGTGTTAGTATAACTCGCTTATCATTATACCAAATTACACTTGTTGGTACTGATGGAAATCTAAACCAACTTGATTTGGAAGTGAGCCAAACCACGACATGAACTTGAGCTAACTAGCTAGAGATGCAGTTAAAACAACTCAATTTGAAGAAAATCTTAAGCTAAGGACTCAATAGGAAAATAAGTTGACTCACTCTTCAAGATAGTTCACTCAAAGTTGCTTGAGACTTGAGATGAAAATTAGTTAACTCAAGCTTAAAGTCAGCTAACTTAAAAGTTAGTTAGAGGCTGAGAGGAAAATAAGCTAACTCAAATATGGGTCAGCTAACTACTCATTTTTCCAATTTCATCAATATCTTCCATAATTGTGTGTAACGGTTGAATTTTGAGGAATATCCTAAACAGTCATGATTGAATGGTCAAATTTGTACTTGTCTATTTAAAAGGCCGGAGGACCGAAGGATTGGCATGAAATACCAAGGAAACACATAAGAATCAACGTCTTAAAATGAAAATCAAGCTTCTTTGAGCGCATACTCTATTTTAATGTTTTCTTAAGAGACCAAGTTGATCTTTGTATACCCAATCATTAAAGGTTAATCTTGTAAAAAATACTCCAAAATTAATGGAAAACCCTTTGTGTTACCAAGAAGACTGAATGCATCTGAAATTGTGTTATAAACTTAAGTAAACAAGGAAAAAACGCTTATTTCATGCTTTTCTTATCTCACTCTTAATTTAAGTTTCTAGCATCATACTTGTCTTTGTACTTGTAACTCTATGTGGCTGTTCTTGTGCTGTCTGAGTTAGAAATAATAATTAATTATCTAAACTGAAATAATTTAAAATGTTTTATACTAACTCAATATGTTGCATGAAATTAATGTTGCGACGCCAATTATAACATTTGATGAAGAAGTAAGCAAGTGTTGACTTGTATTTTCTTGATTATTAGGTATTGGAAAACACAAAATTAAGTTTATATATATATGGGAGCTGCTAACTTCCTCCCACTCCATTTTCTTTGGGTGGAAGTTAGCAACCTACATCTTTTTTTTAGACAAAAAAAAAAAAAAACTTAATTTTGTGTTTTTGAAACATATTTAGGTAATGTAATATTTAATTTGTTAAAAAAAAAACCAATAAAATCAATGACTTTTTTCCTCTCTCACTCTTTTTCTCGTTCTTCTCTTTCCCCTGCACGCCATGAAAGAAAGAGGAGACTTCCATGACGGGTGATGACCAAAAAAGCTTTAACCAAGCAAACGCTATTTTTCATCAAATTACTCATTGAAAAGTAATGATTATGTAGAATCAAAATTATGAATAGAAAATATGAAAACAATAACTCTCCCACCCTCCTGGCAATTATTTCGTGTAATATCCCACAACTGACAGAGAGAAAGAGAGTTAGATTCTTGGATATTTTTATGATTGAGGAGAGAGAAATTAATGGGTTGAGAAAAAATAGGAGGAAAGAGATTAAGAATGAGAAAATAAAGGAGAATAATTAATGAATTTAAATTTTTTTTAACAAAATGTCATAAATATCCTTTATTATTTTTGTTTTCTAAAACTAAGAAATAAGATATTTGTGTCACAAAAAGTAAAGGCGGAGGCTTCTAATCTCCACCAATAAAAAAAATGAGTAGGAGGATGTTAGCAATTCTCAATATATATATATATATATTATATATATATATATATGGGGAGGGATCAACTTACACCGGTGTAAGACTTGATCACTCTTACACCACTCAATAACTTTTTATTGAATAACTTTCTTACAAAATCTACCGTTAGATTGAAAGTTTCTATCATGTAGATCATACCTATAAAATTCTACATTAATCCGAAATTGTTTTGAGACTCATTGATATACATCAAAATTAACGTAAATATAAACTATTGAAATATATAAAAATATGAAGTATTTAATTATATTCTTATTGATATTCAATTTTTTTAAAATTTGATACAAATGATCTACATGATAGAAACTTTTAATCTAACGGTGGATTTTGTAAGAAAATTATTCAATAAAAAGTTATTGAGTGGTGTAAGAGTGATCAAGTCTTACACCGGTGTAAGTTGATCCCTCCCCTATATATATATATATATATATATATATATATATATATATGAGAAAATTGATATGCTATATTGTATATATTGAAGTCAAAATTAAATTTGAACTTGAAAAATCTGTGAAAGAATAATTGTAGAAGAAAATTGAAGATGAAATTTTGGGTTTTCCTATAACAAATTGATGATTAAAATTGATGACATTAAAATGATCTATAAATATTAACATTTTTTTTTGTCATTGTTAGATTATTCTTACATTGTGTGGGTTTGAGACTAATCTTGTTTAGGATGTTAAAATTATTTATCTTTACAATTATTTTTTTACGGATTCGAACTTTTAAAATTACAAGACCCCTCTCCTCTACCACTGAACTCACCACTTGAGTTATACCATGTGAGTAATATTAACATTTAGTCCTCTTCGTTATTTGATCTTCTTGTTAATGAACGTCAATAGGCTTGTTGATAACCGCAATTGAAGCTTTGAAAAGTGCAATTTCGTTATACATATGACTCAATATATATGCATTTCATCAAGTTAATTTTCAGTGTAATTAAAGATCAAATATCAGTTCACCAAAGAAAAAACGTAATATCAATATTTTCCTAATTCTTAATTTCCTTTTGTTTTCCCGTTCGAGCATGGATGTAAGCCATCCAAGACTAAATTACAGAGCCATGCATGCAAGGTCAAAGAAAGCCAATTTCGTTTCTACACACCTGGGATATATGCTGTTCTTCACAGCTTTCTGCCCATATTTCCTCCAGCGGTAACCATCGTCCAGAATATCATCTGCACTTCTCGTCTGAAACGCAATCCTGGGTCGGGTTGTCTTCTTCAATCTGCCTCCTTTTCTTTTCTCCTTGTTGCCCTTTTCGTCCTCACGAGCTCCATTTTCAGCCATTAAAGAACACGACGAGGACGATGACGACGAAGACGAAGCGCATTCCATTAATGCCTTGGTATCCCCAAGCAAGCTGTTTTGGCAAGAGAAAAGGTTAACCCAGTCAATGTCATGCAGGCCTTGAGGGTCCAAAGGATTTTGCAGCATCGACGAGGCTGGCAGCGAGGGAGTGAAGAGGAAGGGAGGAGAGTTTTGTGGCGGCAGCAACAATGGCGGTGGTGGCAGGTTTTGTGGGTCTTGGCTTTCCATTGGGTCTCAGGGTGAGAATGGAATGGAGACTGAAGAGAAAATGAGAATGTTTTGGGGTTGAAATTTATAAAAGGAGAAAGATGGTGGAAGGTAGAAGAGGTTGGGCAGCCACTAACACACACAGACACGCATGTACACAAAAAGATTGAGAACATGCATTGGTGATAACGAAATATGCATATTGTCCACGTCTCCTTCGTGTCATAGTATGTACTTAAAGGGCAGTTGAACAGAAGTAGTTGAAATTTAGTTGGGCATAGCATTTGGTGCAAGGATAGGGAACTGACCAGAAGTATGTTAGAGAATAGAGAACCAGTCTGTGCAGTCCTCAATTTTTCTGTTATCGATCTCCAATCATCTCACTGTTTAGAACTGATCAGAACAAACATCATCTGTTTAGGACACATTCTCTCCTCCACTTTCATCTCACATGTTGAAATGATGTACTGTTTACCAACCGATAAAACATGGTTTTGACCAGTTACATGCTTTTTGACACTTTCGAATTTTTCTTTTAAAACTTGATTGATAATGTGATCATGTGATGTCACATTATTTACAACTATAATTATGACAATTTTTAGAACATTAAAACATCACACTTTTTCTCGTTCGTGAATTGTTAAACAAAAGACAAATTAAGAAAAAAATACACGTTCCAAGCACTGAATTACAGCTTCTATTAGATTTCTTTTTTTCTTTTTGTACACAAACGCTGTTTGCACAGCATTTAAGGCGTGTTAGAAGGAAGTAAAAAGGTACTTCCTTTCTCGCTAACATAGCTTTTGAGAATAATTTCAAACAAACAGACCCTTAAATTTAAGTACACGGTCGAATTATATTTAAGGATTGTGTACTTTTAATTTTATTTTTATGATTTTTTTTTTGTAGATTAAGGTATTGTCAACTTTTATATTAACTGAGATTAAATTCATTTCTTGGTAAATTTAAGACATATCTCTTAAATCAGCAAGATGTATTTAGAAGAAACTAATTATTTTAAGAGTTGATCTAAAGTTTGAATCTAAATTGTTAAGGCAAAGAATACATTTCCTTAACTACTAAGCCAACTCCTTAATTATTTTGATGATTATTTAATGCTAGAGTGACGTTAGCTAAATATCTAAGTATAAACATATAAATTCTCAGTCCTTATTACTGCATTATCCTTGGATTTGTATATGATTTACCTCACTACCTTTTTTTAATACAATTCACAAATAATTTACTCTCTACATAATTGTAACTTTTTCTCTCTCCATTTTCAATATAGATGACAATTTTCTTGACGGAAGCAAGTTTCTAGCAGATATCACCATACAAGAGGAAGAAAATTTCTTCCTTTCACAAATATTTTTAGTTAAAATTTGTATCAAAATATAAATGAACTTTGAAGGCAGTTAGTAGTATTCTTTTTTAAAAAATAAATAAATAATAGTTGTACTTTTATTCAGGGTTTGCAAGGTCAAACATGGTTTTAAGCTCTTGTTCACATGTTTTAGAGAAATCTCACTTGAAAAAAGTCAATAAATTTTATATCCAAACATGGTTTAGATAGAAGTGATTTTGTTGCTTTTGCGTTAAAAGAAAACTCGTTTGTGTGTGTAATGACATAAATACTATTATAATTTGATATTATATGAATATTTTAATAATATTTAAATAAATATAACTCAATATTTTTTTAAAATATTATTATAATTATACTCAAAGTGATTTTATTTTATAATACTACAAGCAAATTTAACTTTTAAAAGAATTTCTTTTACCATCAATTTATATATAATAAATTTTTTTAACATCAAATTTTTAACAATTTAATTCAAAATAAGTCATACCTTTTTTTAGTAATTACACATCCAAAAATAATTTTTATCAACATTATCCAAACAACATTCATTTAACAAAATTAATTTTGAGATAAAAGTTCTAAACATAAATCATTTCACTCAAACTCACTTCTAACTAAAATCAAGTATACAAAATCAAGTTCATCCAAAATCAAACTTGTAAAATTTAATCCAAACATATACTCAATGGCGAAACTTGATCTGAAATTTTATGGGGCAGGAGCTAGCTCTTTAGCCTTTCTGTAAGACCGCATGACAAACAACAATTCATAATCCTATAATGATGCCACCGGTAAGAGATTGATATCCTTCTTATAAGATCTGTCATCAATGAAGGCTCTCTTTTGCTTGATTTCCTCTATGATAACAACAACCCCACCATACGGAGGAGCTAGAGATAGGCTGCCCTGTTATGCATTTCTCTGTTAGTATTTTTAGTAGGACATTAGCTTTTCAGAGCATGTTTGGCAAAACAGTTTTTTCTTGAAAAAAAGTAATTTTATCTAAAATCTATCTTATTTATCTAAAATCTATCTTATTTGTTAAAATTGTGTAAAATTGATTATAAGTTAAGATTATTTTTCTATAACAAAATAATTTTTTTTTTAAAATTAGTATTCGGAGCTTTTAATTATGTGATTATAAATTATTTTAAAAACTTTGATAGATAAATATTCGTTTGTCCTCAACTAAATAAAATTTTCAATCATTTCATATCTCTTTTAGTAATTTAATACATAAAACCGATTATTTTTATACAATCTAAACAAAAAAGTTTATCTTAAAATCAATTATGAACTAATACATTCAAACATAAATTAATTTTCTCATAATCGATTTTTCAAATAATTAATTATACATATAATTAATTTTTAACATAATTTTTTTCACAATTAATCCAAACACACACTAATTAAGAATCTCAAATGAATTAATTTGGTCCATTTATGCTTACTTGCACCAAGCCGTGAGTTAACTGAATAAGTCAAAATTATCTACATTTAAATAAACTGTAAATCAAACAATTTGACTCGCCTCGCATGCGGGCTTAAAGTGCCAGCCCACGATTTTTATTTTCTTGTAAATTTTTTAAAAGAAATACTTAATAATTTCAAACTTCAGCTTTCGCTGCTTTGCCGCTCGCAGTCACTGATCCGTTCGTTCCAGACTATCACTTCACCCTTAGGTGTGCCGCTTTAGACTTTAGGAGAAGGGTAGGTTGGGTTATTGGCTATTTGGGTTAGGATTTGAAAAAGTCACAAGCGATTAGTAAGTAAATGTCACTTTCAGTTTCAGCATGTGTTTTAGACTTTGTTTCATTTTAAGTGTACTGTTACTGTGCGTTTTGAAGTTTTGAGTGTTTTATTTTAATTTTTAAAGAAATTAAAATCTTTTTTTGTACGAATAAATTAAAATTATTAAAAATAAATATGCCGCAGGATTAACTTGTTTAACTCATGAGTTAAACGAATTGATATAAAATTACTTATATTTTTACAAGTTAATAATTTTAAAATTTAAGTCGCATAATTTATACAATTAATTGGCTAATTTGATGGGTTTAACACATTTTAATGATGCTACTTTTAATCAAAAGAATCCCAAAATTTGGGGTGGCAGCACAATGAAGTTTCGCCTCTACTTTTTTCTTTTGGTTTCTTAAGGTATTCTCTGCACATGATTGCGAAGATTAATCTATCAAGGTACTGAAATTTATTTAAGAGTTAACCTTTTTCAACAGATATTTTTTCATATATATGGGTGAGGAATTAAACCCTTGACCATATATTTAAAGAGTCTAAGTATCTACCACTTATGACACACCATGTTCGCCCACACACAATGTATAAAACAGGCATTGATATAATGTTCGACACATACAATGCATAAAACATGCATTAATATAATGTTCGACACACACAATGCATAAAACAGGCATGTCATAGACGTGTTGGTCACCTGCAAGAACTTCACTATTTGCTTTCTTTTTTTGCTTCTCAGACCTAAAAAAGGGAAAAGGGAAAATCTAATAAGGAAATAATTCTTAGATGACAATTTAAGATGAAGAGATCCTACAATCAATCAGCTATATATATATATATATTTGGGGGGAATGGGGAGAAATTATATTATATTTTTTGGGGGGGGGGGGAGAAATTATATTTTAGTACCTCCCTAATATGTTCATTTTTAATTTAGTTTCTCACAAATTAATTTTTACATTTTAGTCACTAACTAATCAAAATTCACATTAATTTAATTCTTTATAAGATGAATTTAAGGTAAATGTTGACAATAAAAGGACAAATTTGAGGCAAATTTTAATCAATAAATAACTAAATTACAAAAATTAATCTATGAGAAACTAACTTAAGAACAAACATATTAGTGAGAGATCAAAATAGATTTTCCTTTTCCGATTTAGAATGTTCATAATTTCGCTTTTTGTATATCTAAATTAAAGCCGCGTGGCGTGTTGGATTTATTTGTCTTGGGTTTGGATGGAGTCTCAAACCTGGTGTGCACTAATGGAATGAGACTAAGCAAACCATATAAGGGAGACCAAGTCATGGCCTTTTAAGATTTATTTGTCTAATTAATCCTAAAAAATATTTATCTAATTAATGAAAATAAAATCTTATTTTATATGAAAAACATATGATAAAATATAAAATGGAAAATTTCAAATAAAGTAAATGAACATTTTTGTCTTTGAAAAATATTATAGCCTTCAATTCGAAAGAGTTTTTTTACCTTCAATTGAGTTTAGCTGTTGGCAATTTATTTATTTATGTGACTCCATTAAAACTTGTGTTCACTGCTTGGTGGAGGAAGAGGCTAGGTTGTTCATGCTTACTGTTGGTTGGAGGGTTCGAACCATGATGTAAAACTCTCAATCACGTTCCTGCTTCTAGAGTTAGGAACTGCATCCCAAGCTCTAATTGTACTCCTCCAAATGGTGTGCATTTTGGTTGAACAGTGAGAAACTATCAAACTTTTCCTCATCGTATAAGCTCCCTTTCAAGCTGGAAAACAATTTTGTTAGATAACCATATTCAACTTCTTCTACATCCCCTGCACCACTATCTTAATTGGGATGGGCTTTATTGTTATGTACGTCTTCCTTGCATCTACTGTGGACATCATAGTATGTATGCATCCTGTTCATTTTCTTGTCTACGTTGAGGCTTTAAGGCTCAATATCCTCAAGGCCGAAGTTTATATTTTACACGTATATTTTATCATCTTCCTCAGTCTTCAAGCTGTGGTTTATAAGCATCGCCTTCACAACTCATAATCGTCCATAAAGTCATTCTCATCACCTCCAGTTCTTTTACCTATCACTACCTTCAACCCCAATAGAATCTCTTCACCATTTCGATCACCTAAGCCCTCATTATAATCCTTCAAATACTCCATCAACTATACCCTCACCAACGTCGTTAGAAGCTGCGTCATGTCACCAACATCCACACTTCTAATTATGGCGTGGTTTCATGTTCTTTACCTCCTTATCGACATTTTTTGTGGCAGCATACATCATCAAGACATCCATGTCTAATTTAATGGCCTAAGTTCATCTTCTAATTCAAATGTTGGGATCAACCACTAACAGGTTGCATACTTAATATACTAATGTTCTTTAAAGTAATAGTCAATGACATACACTTCATCTATATCTATATTGACCGAAGCATATTCCTCTCCTTCAAATGGGGATCAGTCACAAAGTATCCCCCGCGGTGAAACACCATCGCTACTGTTTTTATCATTCTGCTTTGAAAAATACAAACCAAACACAAACACGTTCACTATCACAAAAACAAAAGAAAAGATATCGATCCGTGAAACCTTTAAAAATACCCAACTACCACAATCCTAATTCTTTACTCTTAAAATAGAGGATCAAATATTCCTGGTAAGACGAGAGAAAAAGTGTTACTTTGGACTCCAAAACAAGACTAGTTGAACTGATACGATAGATATCCAAACAGAGACTATATCAACATGGTAGGGCAACATATTCTTAACGTCACAACCACCATGGCAACTTATTTATTACAGTACAACTAGGAGAAAATACAGAGGACAGAAAAAAAAGGTTTTTAAACAATAGCCTTCTTGCATCCATTAACTCACACAAGTCTCCAAAATTTGAGATGTCTCATTTACCTCAAAATCGAAACCTTCTGTTGTGCCCAGCAAATCTAGTTAGCTTGATCTTCTGCTCAAGATCCTCAATTCTCATTCTATGAACTAGCTTGCAATAATTTTAATTTAACAATCAATACATACAAACCACAAAAAAGTTCCAAGAAACCAGTAGATCATATCATTGGCAGGGAGATAAACATCAGCTAATGATCATCTTGTTAAAAAATTCAGATTGCTCGGGAAAATACTCCATCAATTCATCCTTCGTCACCCAAACAAAATCCTCACACTTTCCAATGTTGAACTTGTTTTTAGCAATTACTTGTGACTTGAAGAAGAATTTCTGACACAAGATTTCAGCAAAGGAAAGAAGAATGAGCAAACATAATCAATTTCCACATGGAGAAGTAAGATAGAAGCATTGGAAAAGCTAGTTTTGGAATCATGTGGTACAACCACACAAAGCAAAGGCATACAAAGGCACTTACAGAAAATGCTAACATATACTGACATAAATAAACATAATGAAAGATGTCAACCTTCCAATAGTAGACCAGAAGTACCAGAAAATTTCCTATAAATATACCTTAAAAGATGTGGATCCAGACAGGTTTTCTGTAGGCTGAACAACCATATGGGCCATTGGAGCATTTCCAACAAAATATGTATTAGAAAGATCTCCTATGACTGATTTCAATGCAGACTCTGCACACTGAAAATTTTCAAAAATTAGGAGGGGAAAGAGATAAGGAAATAAGAAGAGGAAATCCACATAACAATATTCACCTTGCGCATGGTGTCATCTGATTCATAAACTTTCTCTGGAAAATGCCACACAGGCTTCCCACTTGGAGCCCCATATGCATTACCAAAGAGAAGAAGGTAGAGTCTTCTGTCCAGAGCTCTTTGTAATGACCTAAAGATGCAAGTAGTAAAAGAACATGTAATCATGCAGCAATTATGTCTGGAGGAAAATTCAATTCTAAAAACAAAATTTTACAAGGATAAGCAAATGGCCTGAATAAGTTTCTATATCTCCCAAAAGCTTTCAAATTATATTAGCTTTGACTAACTGATACGTCAGTTATTTATTATACCAAAAAGTTAAAAATAAGTGCATCCTTCAATATAAGTCAAGATAGCATATGCCATATGCCTGCCTGTGATGTGTAACAGTCACAAGATGAGGATTGGCCTACCCTGCCCTCATGTAGGTGTATTTCTCAGTTCGAACTAATAACAACCATATACTGGCTAAGCGTAGCTCAACTGGTGTTATGTGGTGGGGGTTTGATCCCCCACATCCCCATTTCCCATTCCCCCTTAGGTCCAATAGGGCCTCCCAAGAACCCAGCAAAAAGAAAAAGAACTAATAAAAACCGCATGGCTAAGGCTTTCTGAAGTCAGTGCATTAAGAATACAACTTAAATATCCATAAGGAAAGTTTGCATCAACATTATATATGAGGTCAACATGCACCATGCTCCCCACCACCCACCCCCACCCCCCAACCCAAAAAAAAAATCATCTTTATGCACAAGCATGTCCATCATGCTGATGTATGACAATAAGACCACACCCCTGAAGGATAGCAATGAAACAGGTTAGAAAGACTGCAAAATTACTAATTGCACAATATACCGCCCACCCATCAGCAAGAAGTATACACCAGTAAAGAATATGGAAAGTTGCTTCATTATGGGAAAAAGGAAAGTGAAAAAACTTTGTGGTAATTGAACTTTTTAACTCTTTGTCTGAAAAATTAACAGTTCATTCAACTACTTGTGAGTTATATTTATACATCACTAATTCCATACTTACATGTAGTATTAAAAAATAGTAACTCCTGAGTATATATCCTAAAACACCAACAAAGTACATGAGCAACTGGAAGCTAAACTCACCCAATCACCAACAAAACAGGCAAGGGAATAAAAAAGAGAAACTAAATGACCCTTGATTATGAATATCCATTACTAAACACCAAGCCCAATAAAAAGGACATTTGCCCACTCCCAAGGAAGATGAGGACAAGATAAGAACCAAGTTCATATTTCATTGGAGAAATCATAAGTATTTGACAAGTTGGCATCTCTTATCTAGCATTATTTCATTTTCCATATATTCCAGAAAATGAAAAAAAAAACATTTTCTTACTGTAAATTATACAGGTTGTCAGGTCTACACAAATTGGTGCATACCTTCGATCATTGTTTTTGTCAGCTTCAGTGACTCGTGGTGCTGGCACATAATCAATCTGATAATCACCTTTCCCCCTGGAAGTAACATAATTTTCACATAAGACTAGATGAAAACAAGGATTTTTCTGTATTTTGCAGTTGTGTCATTGCTAAACTGATGGATGCATGCATGTGAGAAAAGAGAATGAGAGAAAGAGAGACTGCAAACATTTTTCTCATTGCATCATAATCACTGTCGGTGAGTGGAATCTAACAGGTTCGGAAAATGTCAAACTGCAACTTGAATATGAAATTACCACAATTATATGCATATGCTCACACATATCAAACTATCCATATTGACAAGTGTCTTTGCACATTTGTCCTAAAATATTGTGATTTCTTATATTTTGACAATTGTTTATAACCCTTTTATGAACTACTGACAATCCAATCTCATACCTAATAGTGAAATTGGATTTTCAAAACTCAACACTTCATAATAATGTATTTGTCATCATTTCAACTCTCTGATGTAACATATGGAACATTTCATTTTTATTAGTTATACCTCAAACTAAATTTGTGGGGGAACAAAAAGTAAGAGTTCATAAATATCATAATGAATTGATTCGTTAAAAATCAATTTCACAAAATCCTTTTTATTACCTCTCTCTTTCTTTTCCTTTATTTTCATTCTTAATTTTACTTTTCATCTTTTCAACTATCTCTTGAAGCTTACAATTATATTCTTTGTCTATACTATTATAATGGCACCCTATGGTCTCTCTCTTGTAAATTAGTTCTAATTAAAAAAATAAAATTTAAATTATAAACCTACTCTTAAGTACGTATACCTTGCATCGGATTTGTCTAGAAATTCATCAGGATATCTGCGTTGATATTGTTGTCTCCATCGAAACCTAACCATCCAAACCCGAAAAAAATAATAAATACAGTAAGTATAACAAGAACAACAACCACAATATCAGCAAGAGAATGGAACAGACAATGGAGAGGATCAAAATAACACAATCATTGCTAGAATGGGTTCTTCAAGTTTGCTAAGCAAATTCAACCACAGAACAATCA
Organism: Styphnolobium japonicum; assembly: GCA_023212625.1. NCBI lineage: Eukaryota > Viridiplantae > Streptophyta > Magnoliopsida > Fabales > Fabaceae > Styphnolobium > Styphnolobium japonicum. The sequence continues at coordinate 510,922 of JALBWW010000007.1, read as the reverse complement.
TCTGACTGAGAAATGGTTTAAGCCTTATCCACATTTTTCCATCTTAAAAATCAGAAGAGGCAAGAATGCATTGAAATTTAAAGCCATATATTACATTTTTCTAGAATTTCTTATATTTTGGGCAAACTCAGTTTTTCCTTATTTTTCTCTTAGATATTCTCTAGAGGTGGAAATTAGGGTATTTAATGCTAGGCCTTATGTAAAAATACTACAAATAATGACAGCTTCTAACAGGATGCTTCATCCTGCACCTAGTTTGCAGATCACCCAATTCTAAGTTCAACACTTCAGCTTTACATCCTTTCCTTCTCTACATTCCTCCTGCTGCAGCAAACACCTTTTCCTTAAAAATTGGATTAATTTCTTCCATGACTACAAACCCAAGATTAAATCAAAGTCATATCCCCAATCCATTTTATCTTTCTTTGGTACATTTTTTTTATACCCAAGCAGAGCATAATAGTAGAGAGAAAGACTTACGAGAATTCTTGAAATGCATAAACCACAGGGTCAATTTTGGGAATGACCACTGGCAGCCTCTCAAAGAGCACAGAAGCAACGATTTTATCAGAACTTGTGCTGAATCCTCGCCTTGTCAAGAGAGGCCGAACCAATGACATCTTCATCCTGAATCTACATAAAAACATAGCTAAGATCAGGTACACAATAAGAAGCATAACATATTAACACACACACACAGAGGGAGAGAGAGGGAAAGAGGGATTACACTCAGGCCCTGTTTAATAGGGAAAATATTTTCTATTTTCAATTTATTGTTTCTCATTTCATTTCCATTTTCTTCTTGCCGAAAATTTCGAAAATCACATTTACTTGTTAGAAATATACAATAAGGGTCTTCTTTCTTAGATTTGACAGCATATATCATTTAACTAAAGCTTGATAGGCCATAACGATCAGTGGAAAGATTGAAGTACTTCTGACCTTCTTCCAGTTTTAATCATATAAATGCAACTTGAAAGCACTCAAAACACCTACAATAGTGATAGCATCCAGAACTATCTTGCCTTACCCAAGGGCAAGGCCAAGGTAGTGATAATTAATTTAATAAATTCCAAGTGGGCAGGGCTTCTTTCCTTTAATTATTTAAAGAACCAAATTTCCTATGGATGTCTTTACTGCTTAGCTATCAATGCTTTCAACATATTACAAACATTTCTCAGCTACTACTGCTATAAACACCGAAATGGTATAAGATTTACCACAAATCACATACAAATACAAAATCGGGAAAAGCAATATATATTATATAAAAAGCCCTACTCTGCAATTAAAAAAAATCACAATTTTTGCCCACCAACGGCTTCTAATGTGATATAGAAATGCTAAATTGAAACAAGAGCTCAGCAAAGATTATAGTAACAACATGAGCTGGAAACCGTGTAGATTTGAAGTTATACGAGAACTTGACAGTATCATAAACAAAAGGATCAAATGAAAGAAAAAGTTGACTGAAATTGTCCCACATTCTTCACCATGGACTTGGCAGTATTTGGATGAAACTCTATTAAATGCGAGAACTGCGTGGTCTCTTCCAGTTCCAGACTACTTAGAGAAAGGAAAAATAAAATTAAAAAATAAAATAAAATCGAAAGCAGAGGCAGTAAAGAAGAGCATGAATCAAAATGGCTTGTTACCTTACAAACGTGGTGCACCCAAGAACCCAAAAATGGAAGACTGTCACCACCAAAAAAATATCCTTCTTCAGTTCGCGAGCCAAGGAGAAAGACTCACCAGAATTACTATTACTAATGCCACTCTCACACTCATCAGACCTAATCGGGCCGGCCCCATTTTTAATCCCACCATTTCATCGGGCCGGGATAATGCTATTTAGATTCGTGGGTTTTGTCCTTTTAACTTAACCATCTTTTTACATATATTATTCTTCAAAAATAAATTTTCAATTTTTGGGTAGACAACAACAAAAATAGTGGCAAAGACTATAGTAGTAACAGAAATTGTGATAGTAATAGTTGTTAAAGTATCACATTTAGGTAACTGAAGTTGTTATCATGTGTATCAGCGAATGGGTTGTAAAATACTTCATACCAATTTTTACTTTTAAATTTTACATATAAATCTCATGCATCAATTTGACCCATTATAAAATATAAAAATTATAAAATCCAATCTTTTTCCATTTTTGGGCTCTGCATCATCTTTTTCCCAATTGACATGCTAACATAATATACACTAGGGAGGGAGATTACTCAAGGGTATTCGACGACCAACCAAGCACTTATAATCTCAATACAATTTGTGTCTATAATTAACAAACCAACCAACCAACCAACGTTAAACACAACATTTTTTAGGCCTAATATGATTGATGGCCACACCCTATATTGATGGGCATGTATCTACCAGATTACATGCCAAAGGCTGTGTCCTTCCCCAGCAGGGTACGTGTAGACATGACTTTAACAGAGTCATTACTTTATGATTGGGCCATGTTCTAGAGAGTAGAGAGGCATAATGTTATGAGCCATTGTGACCCTATGAACCAATACACACTAATAACTCTTCAACATACCTTTTCACTTAGAAATACCCAGTCACTCCATAGAAGATTTTTACCATCTTACGATGTGTGATAAACAGTCTAGCGACAGCCACACAGTCTTGTAACTCTTGTTCATTGTTTAATATATTTAATTTATTAAATTATTGTTAGGGACCATCACATTTCCCCAAATCAGTACTCACCTTAGAATGTAAACTTCTAAAGAGAAAAATATGCAGCTGTTTTGCTTTTCGAAGAGAAACTAGTGTAATCACCGGGAATACTCAAGTATTCATTTTTATTGGTGTTGAGGTTGTTGACTCGTTATATTTTATAAATTTTTAAATATTTATTATGAAATTATATGAGCTAATAAATATTTGAGAATTCAGCTAAGGTAGTACTACTTAAAAAGGAACAATGGACCATATCAACTCCCTCTCATTATTCATTCCATTTTCAAAATATATACAGGACATCATTATTTATGAATAAAAGGAAAGACATTACGGCACGATCAAAGGCTGGTGACCTGACCCAGACCCATCTCCAGCAAGCTTAAGAACCCTCTCAGGAGACAGAGGCAGCAATGCCAAGAAGTGTTGGGTATGTGCCTTGGATTGGACCTTTTTTTAGGTTCAGCCCACTTGAAGAGTTGGAAAAAAAAAAGGTGTGCTAAACGTGACAACAATTCATGAACAAGAGCGGTTTTTAGAAGTATGGTTTTCCTTTCTTTCTGGAAGAGAGCAGTGGCGCCGCACAACGAGATGATTTTTGCTTGAATTCTTTTGTTTGAGTGAGAAAAAATTACCTTGTGCCATTGGGTGTATTAGGATTTTGAGTTTGTGAAAGTTATTTTTAAAATTAGTGATTGTAATTATTAATTAACATTAGTGGATTAATATGTGAAGTTGTTAACGCAAGCAATAAAGATCGATTCCTGTTGCTTACTTTTTGAGAGAGGGTTCCTTTCTTCCAAACAATGCGAGCTCCAGAAGTGCATTATTCTTCTGGGGTAGGGACTCTTAGTCTTGATTCCTGGTTGGGTTTGTTCCATTGCATAGAAATCTACATATGGATTCTCATTCTGGGTTTGTTCCCACCGCGGTTTGTTTAAAAATCTAAGCTTCCCATTAATGGTAGCCATTCAATAAATAAAAAGAATTCATTTGCATTTTTCTGACAGGGATACATGCATTCATGCACAAGTTCAGTGCCGGCATTAACACCAAAGTTAAATGTGTCTTAATTTTAAACTTTATAAATATTTTTTTTGTATAATATTATATTATAGAAACTCTGTTAAAACTTTTTATCGATATAAATAAATTTTATTAAATTTAAGTTTTTTTTTGTTGCATTTAATTTTTTTTGTCAAATTTTTTAAATTTAAAATTGATAGACTATTTTAGATTATTTTTCGTTAGTCATTCATAGTTAACAATTTAAAAATAAAATCAACCTTATTTTTATATTCAATAATTTTTTTTAATTTTTTCAATATTCATGGAAATTCTTAATACATGTAACCAACCATCTTGTATGTTTTAAGGGATAAAAATTTAATATAATTCTTAATAGAGTTTACATTTGATCGATATTTAAACTTGACTCAATTTATACTGAAGCCAATTTCACACACTATAAACTTATATCCTCGTGCAATTTTACAAATAAGTGTGTATTTCAAAATCATACAGTCAAGTTACGTGCAAACCAATCAAATAAAATATTAGAGCATTCGAATTTGACTTAATTATCGATCAAGCCCTGTGCATATGCTTGACTTTATGATAACTAAATTTAAAATCAAGTAGACTACTTGATGGTGCCACCCCTACTTTTGATCTTTTCTAGCTCCTTATTCATCCATTTTCTTATTTAATCCAAACTACAAATCTTATGCCTTTTCTTTAGTCACACATATCAACCATATGAAGTGATGCACTCATGACGCTGACTCCCATACCTTTACACAAGAAATCTCAAGCCATCTTACGAAAGCAAAAAAAAAAAAATCTCAAGCAAATCGTATTATAAGAGTCGGTAATTGAAATTGACGTAAAGTTGAATAGTTTAAAAAATATTGGAGACACAGATAACCGGTACTGAACTTCAAACCTATGCCATTTCGTAAATTCTGAGTTAGTTTAGAAGCATTTTACAGTAAATAAATAAATTATCTGTCAACACATTGCTGACTCAAGATTACAACTACGCTCTAGGCTGTAACATGCATTATGCAACACTAAATGCCACCACTCGCCCTCAGCAAAAAATTTAATCAGCCTACTCTGACTCTACACATTTGATACAAACTCTTCCCCCTTTATTTGAATCCGGCAAATTACAAGGCAAGAACAGCATCATACTATCATGAAGAAATTTCAAGTTCTAACATATCTTCCACTTCTCCAAGATACCCATAAAAGAATGCCTCTGAGTTGTGCTACTTGCTAGTGTTGAAATTGCACGCAAATGAGACAAACCACTGGGGAAATTCTTTACCTTCACTTTCATTCTCAATGAATAACCCTGTATATTAAATTGATATTCTGCAGTTTTTCAGTTTTCATTGAACCTGTTATTCTCAAGCTGAATCAGCATAGCATCTCAATAGCAGCAGGCAGAACACAAATCTTCTTTGGAAGGAACCCCAAATGTTCCCCATCAGATTGAATATAAACACCGCCCTTGCCTGAAATGTCCTCCACCTCAATAGAAAGTACACTATAATGCAAAAAAAACTCTGAATGAGTACCACCACAAACCTAAGCTAGCCTAAATGAAATTAAAAAAAGAAAAAAGAAAATAAGAAAGAGAAGTTATATACTAGCTTTCGTTGAACTGGAAAAGTTAGCACAATTGATAAATCATCAACAAAACCAAACTAAAAAAGGTCACTTCAAATATTTAAACAGTTGGGTTTTTTTATCACCTTAACATCCAAAATAACCAGCTCGTTAACAATGTTCACCAATCCCCAAATATTATGAATCAGCTACGATGTCAACCTGATTGTCATAATCTATATTAAGTGGAAAACTGACTATAAAACTATCACATGATTGATCAAATCATGTCATCATTGATATAAGGAGAAAATACACTCACATCCCCTAAGATTAGTGCTTATTACATACGACATCTCTCTTGTTTCAGACGTGACACCGACCTTCTTTAATTCAAACAAAAATTAACAATGTTTAAAAAATTTATAAAATACCACATTTACCCTTATAGCAACATTACATTCACCTTTCTTGAAGTTAACGATATTTAAAAAATTTATAAAATACCACGTTTACCCTCAACAACAAAAATCTCTTTTCTTCTTTTCGCTTTCATTTCCAGACTCTTTTTCAAAACCTTACAGCAAAAATTCATTTTTTTTCTTACGAAATTCATTTAATCCCGAACAACTTTCTCTCATGCTTATTGTAAGAAATCAAACACTCACATCCCTAAGCTTCCCTGCCAGCAATTCTCATCTCCAACCTTACAGTTAAATTTTTTTTTTTTTTGAGTCAGCTTGGGTGTGAGACTAATCATTAGGTGCCAGCTTAGCCTTAGCCACAAATTGCTTCCAATGAGTTACAAAACCCTGCACTGCAGGTAAAGTCCACTCACATAGAGCTTAGTTTGCCAACTATATTTAATCTTTATTGAGACATTCTTAAACAAAATTTTATTAATTTTAATTTTGAAAATCTCCGCCCACACAGAGCTCAGTTTGCCAACTTTATTTAATCTTTATTGAGACATTGCTGTTCTTAAACAAAATTTTATTAATTTTGATTTTGAAAAACTCCCCTTACATGAAGCTTAGTTTGCCAACTTTATTTAATCTTTATTAAGACATTGTTGTTCTTAAACCAAAAAAATATTATTTTAATTTTGAAAAACTTATTTTTGTTGAAGCAACATTTAGTGCCTTTAACATTTTATGGCTAAATAAAAGTAATAGGATTTGATATTTGTGTAAAATGATAAAAGACAAAAATTTACTAGCACATACTAAGTGAGAGGATATGTTGACCTTTTACTAATTATCTTCACTTTTGCATATTTTTAATATAAATTTTGGAAATAAGAGAAATAGTGTTAAGAATTAATAAAAATGTGAGAAGTGAAATAAAATAGAGATTTGCAAAGCACTTAATTAGGGAAAAGAGAATTTGTAGACATTTTATTAATTATCTTGATTTTTCTATTTGCAATAAATTTAATTAATATATTATTATAAAATTATGGGACCTATAAAATAATGAAAGACATTTAATTAGGGAAGAGAGACACTTAATTGCCAAGAAAAATAAAATAATGAGAAGTTATAATACTATTAATAGGGGCAAAAATGTCATTCCGTATAAGGATTATAACAAACATTAGTTATAAAAGAGGCCGATGTAACAACACCACATAAATTAAGGAAGGCCGGGTGACGTCTCAAACAAGAGAGGTGTCGTATGTAATAAGCACTAACCTTAGGGAAAGTGGGTATAATTTCCCCTTGATATAAAAATGAGAGCCCTTTCTTCATAGAATACAATACTTGATTTGACAGACACTTTCCAATATTTTCATCCACAATAATAAAGTGTTCAAAGCATACCTTCTTCTCAATGTAAGATCAACTACGCTGAAAAGTTCCAGTATACGTAAGGTTAAAGATATCTTACTAGATATGTCTTCCTCATTTCTTGTTATTTGAGATTTTGTGCATTCAAGGTATATGTACTTACAAAGTTATTTCCAACTAAAAGTTTAAAACAATATACATACTCATAAACCAAGACAATCTCGGTCCAAATTCCAGAATCAACATAAAAATAGGTTATATAGAGGATAATGAGTAAGTGTCAAGACCCATTTATATCATTGAGGATCATAGTTAAACAAGAGACTTGTAAAGATAATTGACCTTACACAAACAATATCTAATATTTATATGTTATGTTGAGATTTAATAAGACCATGTTATCCAAATTCATTAGTCATCTAAACTTCAGTGACAAATCATCAAGAACAAGAAAGTAACAACTGAAGGTTCCATGAAGAATGGTATAATGCTTTATCTGGAAAAGATTATACCTTCTTGCAGATACATTTTTCACCATCAGGTGTGTCCCATTGTACAGCTTATGTAATTTCAGAACAAAATCATACCATTTGAAGTTCTGAAGAATCACAACCTGTATAATTAATAGGAAACTATAAACTTTATTAAAAAAGATTAGCAGGATTTGGGAACAGGTTTAGCCAGCACATTGGTAAAAATAGATTATAATCTTCATCAAAGAGATTTTACAGAAAGGCATTTCACCTCTAAATTTCCACTGTGAGGATCAGCATTTGGTGTAATTTTCATGCCACCACCAAAGTATTTTGCATTTCCAATGCAAAGGGCTGTCACTTGAGGACATGTCTCCCACTCACCTTCATTGACCTGCAATTTTCATATATTATAAAACTCATGTAACTAACACTTCTGATGCACTTACGTAAAGCCTACAAAAGAACTAAATTATACAGGACATCTCTAGACAAGTTGCTTAGACCTTTTCATGTCTTGGGGGAAAATAAGTTACACTGACCTTGATTCTGAAATCCTGATTATGATGCCCCATGAAGGCCTGCAATGCACCAATGACATAACACAGGTTACCAAATCTCTTGTACCTAGAAGCATAAAAGCCTGCCTTTGCACTCCTGCAAAATTTTGTCAAGCATGCATTTAGGTATGATCTATGTGTCGGAAAGCTAAATCTGAAATTCCAGAGTTAACCTTACAAATGAATGTCAGCAACATTTATGAAGTAATGATGTTCACCACTTTCTCCACTGATAACACCAACATCTATACTTGATCTCAACCCTAAAGAACTCCTACATTAGCATGTCTCAAGTGACAAACTAAAAGCATGTACAGTAACACATATTTTGAGGCAGGCTTTGCGAAGCTTGAGTTCTAACACAGCTAGAATAGAATTAAAAAAAACTGCAAAAACAAGGGGAAAAAATTAAGATAAACCTTTAGCTACGCGTTCAATGGCCTCATGAGGATCATTTTTCCTGGAAAAAGACAGAGTAGATGTTTCCATTGACTTCAATAATATAGAGAAAACAAGCTCCGTAAGAAGCAGAAGAAGAATGAAGACAAACAAAAACTAACCACCCAAACGTTCTTGCAAAATCAGAACCAGTTCCCAAGGGGATAAGCTGCAAAAAGCCAGAAGATAGTTATATTTTTCACTGAGAATGCCATTCAGGACTTGTTACAGATGAATGAATCTAACACCACATGCATTAAGTTAAAACTGAGAATACTGCATTCTGATGGCAGTTACTCACACCAAGAGCAGTTGAATTTGTAGGCTCTTTAATTTGACTAGCAACAGGTTTTCCAGCCCAGAAGAAACCATTAACAACCTGCTTATAATAAACTGTGGTGCGTGAGGAATATTCTCTCTTAACAAATTCTAGCTAGGAGAACAATCCACAAATAAGTGTTTGCAAACCAACTGAAAGGTTTTATAGACAAAATAAAGGTAAGCTTGGTTGAACCCATTCTCAGAAGTTTCTCATTGATTTCACTTAGGAACTTATTTATGTAGCAATATAAATGGTAAGAAATCCCTCCAATTATATCATCAGTCCCAATACCCTACCAAAAAAAAAAAAAGGAGGGCGGGGGGGGGGGGGGGTTTCAAAAACTGGGAAAAAAAACAAGCAAGCAGTTTGCACCTCATGAAGAGTTCCATCACCTCCAACAGCAATGACAGCGTCAGCCCCCTCACGTATAGCCTGCATAGCATTCGAATAACAACTCAATAACTCAGTGGAATCAATACAGTAAATACCAATTGATTTTTCAAACTAACCTCTCTCGTTATGTCAATAGCATGACAAGGACCTGAGGTTAAGGATTCACATATCTATTCAAAAAAGAAAAAGGCAAAAGCTCACGTATTGTGAATTTGCAAAAAAAAAAATTTAAATTAAAAAAAGACACAAACAAGTGAATTTGCAGATTTTATCGTTCAAAAAAACACTTATGACACAGTAGAAAGAGGACTCACATTGCAATCTTTACCAAGGCGAGACCGTATATATGGAAGTAGCTTCTTCCATTCTTTACCCGTCCGCCCATTAGCACCTGCAAGTTGCAACCCAAGTTCCAGGATTCAAAAATTTAAACTTTTCCCCCAAATAAGTAATGGGAAAGTTCTAATTCCAACACCCCATCATTCAGTTGAGATCAATAACAAGGAAAAGGATTGAAATTTTCTGAGCAGCCAAACAGGAAATGAGAGAGGGAGAGAGAAAACCTAGAGGATTGACGACGAAAACGAGGTCCCGTTGACGAGAAGAGGAGGAAGAACCGAGGCCGCGGAAGCGCTCGGGGGAGATATCCGGTGCCATTGGTTGGAGCTCTGATCTGAAAACGATGGGGTTAGGCTTAGCCATCGACATTCCTCTTCCCAATGCCACAATCTGGCTCTGATTCTGATAATAGCTGCAATTAAAATTATGGCACGCCATCTTTTTCTACAAATGAAAAAATATTCAATTTTTGTGCTATAGGCAATTAGGCATAGTATATATTGTATTTGTATATATCATTCATCTCGCTAACATTATTCTGAGTAAAGTTTTGTAATCTTTTTGTTTAATAGTACTCTCAATTTTCAGAGGTAAAAGGATGGGTGGATTATGGTTTTTAGCTGGCAGTTAACCCATGTGATGCTTTGACAATTAGAGGAGACACCTCATTTCAACACTCTTGACTCTTGTTTATTAACCTTGTTGTACGATTGCAGTCGATAAGATTTAAGAGTTCGATACTAAGATATCTGCACTATCTAATGTAACTATATATTTTTCTTTTGTCCTTTCTAATTATATATGTTTGTTTATTTGTAATAATAATTAATATATATATTTATAATGACAATAGCAAAACGAAAGTTTAAATTTATAATCTCTTACAAATTAATTAAACCTCTTGTCACGAGATAACTTATGAGTTATGACTAATTATATGTATCCTACTATTTCCATTATTGTGACCAGTGAAGTTGGTAAAATGAGTTTAATCGATTGTATTGGTTTGTTTAGCTATGTATTTAGAGTGTTTATGGTCCAACAATCAATATAAAGGCATGTAAAGTAATTTGTCTGTTTGGATTACATATTTACGGTAATTTAATTTTGATTTATTATTAATGTAAAATATTTTTTATTTTTATTTAATGATGAATTAATACATTATTAAAAATATTAGAAATTTTAAATAATTGTTGTAATAATTAATTTTTTTTACATTAATTATGAATGAAAATTAAATCTTATGAATATCAGTTTGTTTAAGTTAAATTGTAAAAGAATTTTTGGAAATAGAGTTTGAAGTAGCATGATTATAAATATATTGTTTTAAAAAAAAGTACGTGCTAAAATTAATTATATAGTTTTGATAATACATTTTTTTTTCAAAAGACAAGTCTAACTTTCGAATTAATTAATTTTTCTTAAAAAAATTACTAATAATTATTCATTATGAATTGGTCAGTTATAAATTTTTTTAGTTTTAAAAATTAAAAGTGATAGAAATAATAAATTATACGAATATCGATCACTTTTATATATATATATATATAGGGTAGAAATCTACTTACATCAAGTGTAAGTCTTAACACATTTATATCATTTAATAATTTTTTTTGTAAAATATAAATTTAATCAATCCAACCATTAAATTGAAATTTCTCATAAAATATATTAACCCCATAAAATTTCTTACAATTAAAAAATTATTTGATACTTCATAATATTATTTTATTTTAACGTATACTATGATTTTAAAATGTAAGTAAATTGTTTACTATTAAATTAGATAATTATATATGTTCGATTTATTTAAAATTTGATATGCATGATCATTAAAATAATAACGTATGATTCAATGGTTTAATTGGTTAAATTTATATTATAAAAAATTATTGAGTGGTGTAAATGTATCAAGACTTACACTAAGTGTAAGTGAATTCTCACTTTTATTTATATATATATATATATATTAGTTTTAAAAATTAAAAGTGGTAGAAAGGATAAGTTAGACGAATATTATTAATCACGATGTAACCTTTGACTTTGAGTGCCCAAAGATTTTTCAGAGGAGGAGGGATGAGAACCGGTGCAAATATTATTATCCAAAAGGGAGATTATTCAAAACCTTTGAAACAGTTCAATCCAACATCGTTGGCTTAGCACTTATAACATGTCATGTTTTGTAATGGAGTGTAAATTGAAAAAATAAATAAAAAAGAAAATAATGAATGGCAAATAACTACATAAGCAATTAAGTAGTGTCCTTTACATTACATAATTACGCACATCTGTGATTTGTATCTACTATTTGTATATACTATACTATATATATATCATTTGGTATGAAATATAAAAATAATTTATATAATATAAAAATATTTATAAAATGTTAAATTTTTATTAATAAATAAAAAAAAGTAATAATCAATGGGTTGAACCTAATTTTGAGCACCGATTGAACCGTCGGATGAATCCGGTTGTAGGAGGAATACACTTGTTTTGCGTTTGTTAAGTGTTTTGAAGCAGAGTTAGAAATCTGGGATTAGATTGGAACGTAGAACTAGTGAACTAGTACAATTCACCTTTGCACCGACCTTGGAGTGCCAATGAACATGAGGCTCTTGTCACCTTCAACATCAACACAACAATCTAAAAAACTTCTCCTCCGCCGCCGTAGATATCTGTGCCGCCACAGCTCCACCGAGTCACAGGACCCTGAATCGATCGTAACCCAAGCAGCACAACTTCTGGGAGCCCCCGAGAAGGAGTGGGACTCTCATCAACTTGGTCCCCTGCTATTCAATGCCTCCTCTCACCTCCTCCTCAGAATCACACTCCGTTTGGGCTCCTCTTCCAAAGCCCTCAACTTTCTTCAATTTCTCACTGCAAATGCACAACCTGAGCACTACCCTTCACTCTCTTCGGTCTTCCAGGGCGTTCTCGAGCTTGCTACCCAACAACCCAATTCGCAAACCAAGCTTTTGGAGCTTTATAATTACCGTAAATCCAAACACTCGATCATCCCTCTCACTTCCAAATCGGCTTCCCTTCTTATGCAAAGCTTCGGAAAGGCTGCAATGGTGGATGATTCGCTTCTTCTGTTCAACGAGCTTCACCCATCTATGAAGACTACTCGTATTTGCAACACCTTGTTACGGGTGTTGTTGAAATCGGGTCGTACGGAGGATGCAATCCATGTGCTTGAAGAAATGCTTAACCCAAATGCGGAGTTTCCTCCAAATGATTTCACGGGTGAAATTGTTTTTGCCGAGTTGTTGAAGAGGGAGCGCCCAGGAGCAGGAAGAAGCATTACGGACGAGGAAATTGTGAGGTTGGTTACCAAGCTAGGCCAACACGGAGTTTTCCCTGATACCTTCATGCTTACGCAACTGGTGGTCAAGCTATGTGGGAAACGGAAGAACGGTATCGCCTGGGAACTTTTACATGATGTGATGAAATTGGGTGGTGCAGTGGAAGCCCCCTCATGCAATGCACTCTTGACTGGGCTGGGAAGGGAAAGAGACGTCCAGAGGATGAATAAACTCTTAGCTGAGATGGAAGAAATGAAGATAAAGCCCACTGTCATAACCTTTGGGATTCTTATTAATCATTTGTGCAAGTCTAGGAGGATTGATGAAGCACTAGAGGTGTTTGATAAATTGAGAGACAAAGGCCAAAGGAATTGGATTCGCGTTGAACCTGATGTGCGCTTGTTTAATACTTTGATTGATGGACTTTGTAAAGTTGGGAGGGAAGAAGACGGCTTGAGCTTCTTGGAACAGATGAAAACACAGAATAATCATAGGCCAAACACTGTTACATATAATTGCTTGATTGATGGGTTCTGCAAAGCTGGCAACATTGATAAAGCACGTGAGCTATTTCATCAGATGAATGAGGAAGGAGTATTGCCAAATGTGGTCACCCTCAATACATTGGTTGATGGTATGTGCAAACGTGGAAGGGTTCATAGTGCAGTTGAGTTTTTTAACGAAATGAAAAGAATGGGCCTAAAAGGAAATGCTGTTACATATACTGCACTAATATCTGCCTTTTGTAATGTGAACAATATTGATAAAGCCATGCAATATTTTGATGAGATGTTCAGTTCTGGATGCTCTCCAGATGCAATTGTTTACTACAGTTTGATATCTGGTTTGAGCCTTGCTGGAAGGATGGATGATGCCAGCCTTGTTGTGTCAAAGATGAAACAGGCTGGGTTCGGTCTTGATTTAGTTTGTTTTAATGTCCTGATCAGTGGATTCTGTAAGAAGAAGAAGCTGGAAAGAGTTTATGAAATGCTTAATGAAATGGAAGAAACTGGAGTTAAGCCTGATACTGTCACCTATAACACTATAGTTTCCTACCTCGGCAAAGCTGGAGATTTTGCAACTGCCAGTAAGATGATGAGAAAGATGATTGCAGAGGGTCTTGCGCCCTCTGTTGTCACCTATGGGGCACTGATACATGCATATTGCTTAAACGATAATGTTGATGAAGCCATGAAGATTTTTGGGGAAATGTGTTCTACATCTAAGGTTCCTCCCAACACTGTGATATACAACATTTTAATAGATGCTCTGTGCAAGAATAATGATGTAGAAATTGCTGTTTCTTTGATGGATGGCATGAAACTAAGGGGGGTTAGGCCTAATACAACCACATATAATGCTATTCTCAAAGGGGTTCGGGATAAGAAAATGTTACACAAAGCCTTTGAACTTATGGACAGAATGATTGAAGATGCTTGCAGTCCTGACTATATAACCATGGAGATTCTTACTGAATGGCTTTCTGCAGTTGGTGAAATAGAAAAACTGAAACATTTTGTCCAAGGGTACCAGGTTTCCTCTTGTACAGCATAGAGTGGCTACAGAAAGTATGGTGCACTCTACATTAATCATAATTCCTGTCCTGGTTGGTTTGGGTAGTCAATTGGTCTAGGCGCAAAACATCCATTCTCCTTTCCTTGCTGCATTTTCCCAAGCCTTTTTCAGTGCAATGGTATTGTAGGAGATAGATTCTCTTCTTATAGGGAAGCCATGTCTCCATTCACTCATATAAATCACCAAGATGATGAGGTACACGGTAAACGCACTTGGAATGTGTTTAACAGTTTTGTACTTGAGATGTGTTGTTAACAGGTTTATCTTTTCTTTGGCCTTCTATTCATAAGCTGTTTAGTTATTGAAATTTAGCAAGTCATGTGCCAATAAGATTTCATTGTAGTGAGAATCAACAATGCCAGATCATTGAACTATGCTCTAAGCCTTGTTTTCAGCTTGCCTAAGATCCCTTGTGCAACATCTACGTCAGCTGTATTCGACGGCCATTTCTACTTGGTTTACAACTTGTAAAATGAATGGTGAGCAATCAACTTATTAACATTTCCCCCCTTACAGGCTCCTCAAAATTATTTCTTTGATTGCAGCATAAAATGAACTTCAATTCAGTCAATGGAAAAAAGGAGGCTGAGAAATTCGAACGAATTTATTTCCCTTTCCGTCCAAGTGTATGAAATGAATATTTTCTATGGTTAATAGCAAATTTAAAACTCTCTTAAAGATAAATCATGTCCTTTATCCTTACTGAGAAAGCTAATATACACTTTTATTATCGATTTTTTCTTTTTCTGGGCGAGTCAAGTTTGGCAAATTGACCCATTCCACTAGAGATGAGATGCATTGTTCTTTGTTTGGAGCCAAGCAAATGGCACAAAGTGACAACTAATTGGTGTGCCTAACATGTTAACTTCACGCTAACGTGGACCTTCTTGGGGAAGCCATGGGGCAGATGTGAAATACTTTGCTTCTTACTGAACAAAATAGAGAGGAGCCAGATACCATTTGATAAATCAAAATGTATATGCTTGATGGAACCTAATTCCTTGATTACCTTAACCCTAGTATCTGCAATTATGAACCTTGTAATCTTGTATCATAGTCACACAATATTAATCATTGCCGAGAATAGTCGGTAATTTATCACAACCAATTTTGAATACAATGAACTAGAACAAAATACATGGGCATACAAAAGCTGCTGAAATAAATTGATTTTACATTAACAGAGGTATGGCTAATAATCATTAAAGTTAACAAAGATATAAATGCCTAATCTCCCTTATTACTATACTTTAGGAAGAACTTTTCTTCCCCTTCACAAAGCATTGTTAGTTAAGATTCCTCCAAAATGTTCCAGTTCCTCTAAAAGAACAAAAAAAAAAAAAAGAGAAAAGGGTTGGGGGGGGGGGGGGTTCCTATTCTCTGTATTGGAAAGCATGAAACCAATTCTCGGTTGGTGAGTCCCCCAATGAGTCAGCGACCACCAGCGGCAGTGGCAGCATTATTTTCCACCCAAGCAGGAAGAGCAATAGTAGCTGAAATAGGGTCAGGGAGGCAGTCTCCAGTGGCTGCTGCAGACCCTGTGAGTTCATCTAAACCTTCAAAGAAATCGTCAGTTACCACCATATCTGATATCCCAAATTCATTTTCTTCCTCATCATCCATCAAATCTTCCATCTCTTCTTTGCTCTCCGACTTTGCACTCTGGATTGCAAGCTCTTCTTCCACCCCTGAGATCGCCGGAGAAATGGGTTTTGTCAGGGCTTTGTCAGAGTCTCTGGCGGTGGTAGTTTGGGGTGTCAAGGGCTTCTGGCGTGTGGAGCCAGCAAGAGAGTTTCGATGAGTGGGAGCAGGGTGATTGTGCTCCGCAGTGTAGGTGACTATGAACATTGTTGGGTCGGATCTGTTCCTCTCCACCTGTTTCCGAGCTAAGCATCCTTTTGAGCTGCTACATCTGTAATATCCCCTGTTAATCACAGAACAAACCAAGCTTAATTAAGCCTTAAGTATACTTCTTTTTTGCTTAGTTCTTTGGAAATAAAGTGCAAATCTTCAAGGCTCACCTTGGATATGGTGACCCTTTGATGGGTTTCTGCCCATATTTCCGCCATGCCCATATGTCTGAGGAGAGATTCTCAGCTGGCACTTGACAAACTTTCTTAACCTGATTCTTCCTGTTATGGAGCAAACATGCATTTCACGCACAAATTATCAATCAAAGACATGATTTTTAAGAGTTAGCTAGCCTAAATTGAAGATCTTTTGGGGAATATGATTCCCTTTCAATTGTAAAAAGAAAATCAAGCTCAATTTACCTTCTTTTAGATCGTGGGGTGGTCACAGAACCAGCATGAGGCTGCTTACTAGGCTGCTGTTGTTTTTGCTGTGTTTGAGCTGATTTGGGTGTAGAGGAGTAAGAGAAGGAAGACAGAGGAGAAGTTTGTAAGGAGGGAGGCTGTGATTTGGGAAAGAAAGGCTTGCAAAGTTCATGTAATTCTTCGATGGAACTCCTTGCTTCAAAAGGGTGTGAAAGGGTCAAAACTTGGCCTCCTTGTTCACCAGTAAAAATAGAGAAGCCACAGGAAGCTGCAGGCTGGTAACAAGTCCCAAAACCAGAGGAAGATACAGAGGTGGTGGTGGTGGTCGAGGAGGAAGAGGTGGAGGTAACAGTGGCGCAGCCTCTGACCACAGCGTGGAGATCCCAATCGTCCTCCATAACCGTAGAGACAAACTCTGCAAAGGTCTGTACCTGCTGCTCTTCTTTTCAGAGAGGGAGGGAGAGACAAAAGAAGGCGCTGACTTTTTGTAAGGTAAGAGAGAGAAATGATAAGGTGCAATAAGTGGGAATAGACAAGTATATATAAACAGAGAAAGTGGACGTTTCACAAGTCTAGTGAGAGAAAAAATAAGTGCCTTTCCTTTTTACTTTTCAGAGAAAGAGAGAGGTTGGCAATTCAATTTGGCATCTCTATCTCTATGCTTATCTCTAGGCTCGTGCGCTCTTTGTTTTGTGCTCTTTCTCTCTCTTCTCTTCTGTTCTCCCTCCTCACGTTGGAAGCCAGTTTTGGTTTTTTTGGGTTGACATTGTTCAAATGTCAAAGGGTGGTGAGAGAGTGAGACTTGGCTCTGGATTTTGCGGAAGAATCAAAAGACCACGCGCACCATACGAGGGGCTTTGTGATAGACGCAAGATCATATAAATTATAAAATAATGTCATTGCCAGCACTAGTGATAGACACAAGATCATAACAAGTTCACTGAATCCATTTATCATCAATCCTTTCCTTATTAACTTTTTTAATATACCCTCATTTTTTAATATTTTTTATTATATAGTTTTAATACTTAAAACAACAAACTTCAAATATTAAAATAATAAATAATTTTTTATCACAAATTTAATATTAAAATTTTTTGTATCAAATTATTCAATAAGAAACAAAAATAATTTTTTAACAATATATAATGTTTTATATATACAAATTTGGTAAATTGTATATAAATTAATTAAAAAAATTGATATGATTTTATATAAAGATAATATGAACTTTTGTAGGAACAAAAAGGTCGTAACAACCAACTAATTTTAAAAATGAACTATGATTGACTTTCTAACTATTTTGTTCTTATTCAACTCCTCTCCGCATATAAAAAGAAGAGATTGTCTAACTTTCCGTTTGCGATTCAACCTTTTATAAATAAATTAGGCTACGTTCGTTAACTTGGCATCAAATTCTGATTTCATCATTTTAAGGATTTAATTTCAATTTATTCAATATAAAAAAATTTTATATTTTCATCTAATTATGTACTGATATATTATTAAAAAAGTTAGACTTTTTAAATAGTTATTGTGAAAGTCAAACTCTTTTAACGATTTGATAACATATAATTAAATAACAATATAAAAAAAATTTATACTGACGATGAATCAAAATTAGACTCTCATTTTAAAACTTTTTTAACTTTTCAATGCCCATATTTTACAAAATCATTTAATTTTATCCAACTTCTTAACGAAAATTGCATACATGGCGCTCATACGACATTATTAAACTGTGTGTTCAAAGAATTCTCACAAGCTGTATATCTTTTTTTATTGTGTTGGACTTCTCTTCATTTTTTTCTTTTTTTTATTTCTCATTTTGGGTTAAAGTCTCAACTTAAGTATTTTAACTATAGTTATAAAAATCGGACCGGTAATAAACTTGGTCCCATATGTTGGGATCAGCAGAATTCTAAAACTACGGAACCAACTGGTTTCAAACCTGGGAAACAACATCCGGAGCAATGACCCCAACAGTTTAGAAGATATCTTGAGAAAAGGTTTTAGCATCGGTGTATCCTATATGTACTCTAGTTTATTCGAAGTATCCCAATGGTGTAACGTCGTCGACTTATTTGGAAAAAGGAGGAAAATCACTTTGATCTCTTGTTTCAGAGACTGAGTTAATGGGTTACTGGTGGAATCACATAAAATTAAATAAATATTAATATATATATATATATAAATACACATTATATATGATGATATTTATCATTATAAATAATTAAAATATCTTTATTTTGAGAAAAAAAACCTTTAAAGAAAAAAAAAATTTAATCCTTAATTTATAAAAAAAAAGTCATAATATTTTCATTAAAATACTCATAACTCATAAAATAATTTTTTTATAAAAAAATTAGGATTACTATGGTGTAAATCTCGAAAAGCTATATGAAATGGACATATAATTAGTTTAAATCAAACAAATGAGTCAAAAGTGATGAATTTTCAAAATTTAAAAGTTTTTTTTTTAATTTAGTAACTTAACCGGTTTCGGTTCAATTAACCAGATCACCTGTTTTCATAAAAAATCAACCGAGTCAAACCGAGTTGGACCGAGTTGAACCGAGTCGAAAACATACCCGATCTAACTAATCACATAAACTAATTACTTGACCGATTTACTAGTCCATCGACTAGTCCAGGCCGATTTTCACAACTATGCTTTCAACGAAGCATTGTAGGCTTGTAGCTTCAGAGGTAACTTATCGTGGCTCAAAATTCCTCCTATATTGTTTTTTTCATACTAAATCGGTTTTTCTCATTAAAGGAACAAAAACAAAACATGATTTAATTTTAATTCATTTTTAATGTAAAGAAATTTTATACTATTATTTAATTATGTATAAATAAATCAATAAAAAAGTTTGACTATCATAATAACTACTTAAGAAATCTAATTTCTTTAATAATATGTCAGTTCATTAATAAATTTTTACATTATTATCTAATCATACGTAAACAAATCACTAAATAAGTTTAACTATCACAACAACTACTTAAAAAATATAATTTCTATAATAACGTATCAGTACATTATTAAATGACAACATAAAATTTGTTTATACTAATAGTTAAACAAAATTAAATTTCTTAACATATGCACAACGAAAGCTAGTTTTCATAAATGAAAATCCTTTTTTCCTTATGCACATATACACTTTTTCTTCAACACATGGTGAGCTTATTGTAAAAAATATAAAATTATTCATGAATTTTTACCTAACATTTCCCTGAGAAAATTATACGAACGCGTGCCAGGAATTTGCATTGACAACACAAATACATTATTCCGTTCTTTCTTTTCAACAGTCTTGAAGTTTGAAGTAGACTTTTCCTCCTTTTCATCTGCTACAATAATCCCATCCACTGCCTATAATTTTTCCCACATTCTCTCCCATCCCATTTTCCCTGCACTGCTTTGCTAACTAAGCACAATCCACAGCCATTGCTACTAAAGCTAGAGTGACCTTAAAAGAGAAAAGTCCAAGACAATAAACGAAGATATACAGCTTGTTAGTTCTTAGTGGACAACAGTTTAACAATGTATTATTCAATATACGTTGGTATAGTTATAAAAGCCAAAACGAGGTTAGCAATCAGGTCACCAGTTCATCATAAAACATGCATATTAAATAATAAAAATATAATTACTTTAACATAAAAATATGATTATACTTATTAACAATGTTCCCTATGTCTGCTCTTAATCAAAATTCCCCCATTTCTGATCATGATTAGGTTATGAAACTTAAAAAGTAAATCCCAAAACATCAATATCTTCAAAGTTGGAAGAAAAAAAATAACAATAACAAAAAATTAAAGCTTCACAATGATAGTACGTGTTGAAGATGAAGAAAAACATTCATAGAGTAGGGGACGCCACTGCCACTACCTATGGGCAAACATGCAATAGCACTTCCTGCTGGCTTTCCTCGTGTTCTCTGACATTTATATGCACAGACATATGTGAGGCACTTATTTGATTTTTCAAGAGTGGGGATGGGGCATCAAATTCATTAGTAGATGGGAGCATGTGGTTGGTAGAGAACTTCCCAAGGCTAGAAAAGCTTCCTCGATGAACGAAGATGTTCCTGGTCAACAAGATGTTGATATTGATCAAGACATCAAGGCTATTCAGTATTCAGAGCTTAATGACTAAAGTGTAATGCGTTGACAGAGACAGATAAAAGATGAGATGGTGATAAATAATCAACCCACATCGTGTGACATGGTCTTCGAATATCTGAATATTTGTATCGTTTGGAGAGAGAGGAGACTATAATGGGTTTGGCAGAAGAACATGCAAGTGACAGATACCTATGCCATATGCTATTATCCGAAGAGGTACACTTCATAGAATGGATAACCAATAGATCATAATAAATCCGTTTGAAAGGGTTTGGCAAAGTCATGGAAATGCACGAAAGATGCCTCCGCTATCAGAGCAGATAAGCAATCCAGGTAACCAAGCTCCACTTAATTTTCTTCATGAGAGAGAGAGAGAGAGAGCAATTTATAGTGGGAGGAAGGTGCCACACTAGAAGATTAGGAGGCGTCCCACCACATGTGATGTGAGAGCAATGTCATGTGACTCGATCACTTTATGTTTTCTTCCCTTGCCATGTGTAATTAATGGACTAAAATAGAGCAAACCTGAATTTGAACTCTGAACCCCTATATGTGCCGCCCTTCATCATTAACTACTATCATTACTTGTTTGTGCAATGATAAAAAGTCCAAAAAATGGTCATAAGAAGCAATACTGATCCAAAACTCATGCAAATTACAGATGGTTTTTCAAACTACTTCCATCAAGGAACTTAAAAGTAAAATTGTCGTCAACAAAATCAAAAGAAAAATTTAAAACAAATGGAGGTCAACGATTTCAACAAACAAGATTAATCTGTCATTTCCCTTCAAAGATTATATCCATACATATACTGTTCCACAAAAGAAAATTCTGCAGAGACGCTGATAAGTGATAGATAGCACATATTCATTTTCATAAACAGAACACCAAAACTAATTTATACAATGAGTTAAGACAAAGACATTGCCTACATTTACTCATTCTAAACATGGACCACTCTGCACCAAAAATCAATAACAATGTCATTGTTTATCCTCCCAAAATTTTAATTTACATGGCTCGTAATGGAATTAAACATTTACCTCTTATTTCGCAAACATTTTCCTTCCTAGTCCTGCCTTCAAGTATTCGGTCAAAGAGGAAAGATGTGCAATTGTATTAAATCAGTCATTGAATAGACTCCCTATGATTTTGTATGGAACAATTTGTGCAACTTTGTCTTTGATATCACAAGTTGATTCAACTTGAGTGTCGGTGCCCTAACCTTGAAATGGGTGAATTTAAACTCTAGATCACATGCCCACTTCTGTATCAACTAGAGCTTCACCACAAAGATCTCAGTTTGGCTGGCAAGTTTGAAATTCTTATAGTCCTAATAAATCTGAATAGCAGAGAAACAAAAAATTTCGTGGACCAGTCACCGAGGAATTTTGTTTTGGTTGGGGGTGGGGAGGACCGCAAACAATTAAGAAAATGAAAACCTGTATCTGTATAAAACTTGAGAGCAGATGGAAAGGACCATTTTCTTAAATACATACACACTATTTGTGGACAGTTTATAGCATTTACTTGGAAGTTGGAAAGAATACCAATGCAACCTCAATATAATAGTAGTAATAAATTCAACAAACTAATCATAAATATTAAATAGTGGCATTAATAGGTCCAATGTAAGTATACCTTTGTGAATCTTTCCGAATGCTAGGCCTAGGTGTACCCCTTAAAAAAGTTGAAAAGCTCTCAGGAGCAACAAGGAAGACATTTCCCCTTCTACAGACAATGTTCAGTAATTAACATAAACCGGGAATGGTGTGGGGGGAAGAAACTTGAAAATTTTGCTAATATTTTTGCAACTTACATGCCCAATAATTCAAATTTCTCATCAACAGAAGGAACATTGAATTTCTCATCACCAACACAAGTGGCAGTCTCTACCTGTATATCAACAATAACTCTTTATTATGTTGGGTTAACTGTGCTCATATTGAATATGGCTATGCCATTAAAAGCAGATAATTTAAAACATAACCACACAAGAATTTCATGTAATTACAGCAACAGCAGCCACTCTACAGCTAACACTTGTACCCAGCACAAATCTTTTCCTCAAATTAGCTGCTTCAGTCCATCTGCTATATATTGACTTACCTGTAAAAGACAAACAAGAATCCAGAAAACAGAGCTTCGGTACACAAAATGTAATAAATACCTGAATGTTTACAAATTAACTTACTTGGTCCAGCAAGCAAGTAAACATTGCTTCTACATTTTTTTGCAAGGGTGGCAGGCTTAAAAGGACAAAAACATCAATAGTACATACCAAGGATTAAAATATCATATTCATACCGAAACATTGCATCTGGACTCCTAAAAATTGGTAAAGTATCAGATATGTATCAGAAGTATAATGGACAAGATGAATTATTTTAGAAATATTTTGCCTGTAGTATAATACAAAAAAATTACTATTAAAATACATAAACAACACTTTTTTATTTTTATTTTTTTATACTTCTTCAACTAATAATATAACTAATTCTCCTTACTATAAGTGTTATTGACATGAAATGAATTTAAACATAAATTTACTCGTTCACTCACTAAAATAATTTTCTTTAAGAGATGAAAAAAGAATGGAAGAAAATATAAACTTACCGAAATCGAGCCTGATAAATAGCAACCTCACATTATAGGCCTTGGAAGCAAGGCCAAATTGTTGAAACCAATAAACAGGCAGAAAGCCTTATAATCTAATTAAACAGCCTGAATTTTAGTACAAGGTCCAACTAAACTAACCCCAAAAACATAAAAGAATGTGGACATTGTGTGTAATAAGACTCCACTAACTAGGCCCAAAAGCACATAAGGAGCTTTAAAACTAAAAAGATACAAAGGTGTAGTTCAAATTTATTTTTTAAGAATAACATGCTCAAAATGATGATTATTACGGTTGATCATATATATTCTTATAAATGACTCTGACCACTAATAATTGTCGAGCCACTATCAATTGCTAGCAACGGCATTTGGTAGTTGGATTTTAGTAACTGATATAATGGTCAAAGTTGCCGTCAGTAGCAAAGTGTGACTGGATTCCGATGACTAGAGTGATGAATGAAGTAATTGACCATTTTCAATGACAATTGGTAGTGAGGGTGCTTGGATTTTTGTGATTAGCTGCAATGGACTGTGACTATGACATGATGATAATTGGTTTATGATATGATAATAAAAGAGTAAGTATTTTAAATATTAACAAAAATATTCTCATACCATAAAAAGTAAGAAACTCACCTCCTTTTATGAAAATGAGATTATAAGAATGTTTGACAAAATTTATTTTTAAGAATTATTTTTTGATAAAAATATATTTTAAAATATTATATCAAATATAAAAATCTACGATAAATATTTACATAAATGAAAAATCAATTCACAAACTAAACGCTTATAAGCGGAACCATAATCATAGAAGAATCAAGAATGCACAGGCCATTTGGAAGAGCTTTTATTGGCAAAGGCCAAAAATTATTTTGCTATTTTTTCATTACAGAGTAAAAAAAAAATTATCAAATTTCTTCCATAACTCAGAAAATTTGTGGTTCAGAAAATCCTCACTGAAGAAGGTCCTAGTATCTTCAAAATTCTGTTTTTGTAACAGAAAGTTCTTCTAAGTACACATTTGAATTAACTTATTTTAAACAAAGTTTTTTTTAACTCTCTTAAGTAATTTTTTTTAAAACTGTTTTAAAAGGAAATTTTTTCACTATTTTTATAAAGATATTAGTATCCTTAATAATTAATAATAGCTAATATTTAGCCACATATTTTATTTAGTTAAAATATATTAAAATATAAATAAAATAATTATATTTTAATTAAATAAGACATGTAATTGAATATTAATCATTGTCAAAAAAATACTAATATCCTCACCAAAAAAAAAAACCGAAAAAACGTCTGTTTAAAAATCATATAAACTAATCAAAACTGAGCATGCACGCCTTGATCCCCCTCCTCGCTTTGCATTTACTTCGACCAAAATAACGCAAAACAAGAATTTGATGGCTACAAATTTCAGTATTCCACGTCTTTGCCTTTTTAAGCACAAAAAAAAAAAAAAAAAGATTTTCCACACTTTGGTGCATACTGGCGAAGAATGTCACATTTAAAACATACAATTTACAAAAAAAGAAAAAAGAAAAGCAATGGCTAGGATCCTGATTTTGATTGCCTCCTACGGCGTTCCTACATTCTCTTCCCTTCCTTGTCTTGGACCTCAGATTTTAATTTCTTGTTCATTATGAATAACAAAAGCATTATTGAAAATCACCCAACGGTTCTTTATGAATAACAAAAGCTTTCAATTCACGGTTCCTCCATCCGGTGGTCTTTTTTATTTTCCTTTTTTTACCTAAAATGTAAATCCTTATTTTATTTTTCTATATTTGCTAAATTTAATGTATAAATGCCAATGCGTAGCATAGTTATAAAAATCGGATCGGTAGTCGATTCGGTTAGAGTACTGGTTCAATCAGTGGGTCACTGATTCAACCAGTGGGTCACTAGTTCAACCGCATAAAATTAAATAAATATTTAAATACATATATATATAAATACACATTATATATGATGATATTTATCATTATAAATAATTAAAATATATTTATTTTGAGAAAAAAAAATAACCTATAAAAAAAAAGAGTTTAATCCTTAATTCATAAAAAAAAAGTCTTAATATTTTCATTAAAATGCTCATAACTTAGAAAATAAGTTTTTTTTTTGAAAAATTAAGACTACCATAGCGTAAATCTCGAAAAATTATATGAAATGGACATATAATTAATCTAAATCGGACAAACGAGTTAAAAGTTATGATTTTTTAAAGTTTTAAATTTTTTTTTTAATTTAGTGACCCGGCCGGTTCCGGTTCAACCAACTGGGTCATCAGTTTTCATCTAAAATCGGTCTGGTCGGACCAGGTCGTATCGGTTCTAAGACATATCAGATTCAACTATCCACCCCGATCGGTTACTTGGCCGGTTCACTGGTCCATCGACCGGTCCGATCCTGGTTTAATATCACTTATTCGTAGACTATTATCTGGTGCTATATATATAATATAATATAATATAATATAAGGCATTTGAGATGCTCTGTACTATAAACTATAGTTATAAAAATCGAATTGGTAGTCGACTTGGTCAGAAGTATTGAGTCACTGGTTCAACCAGTAGGTCACTAGTCGAACCGCATAAAATTAAATAAATATTTAAATACATATATATATATATAAATACACACTACATATGATGATATTTATCATTATAAATAACTAAAATATATTTATTTTGAAAAAAAATATGACTACCATTGTGTAGATCTCGAAAAGTTATATAAAATGGACATATAATTAGTCTAAATCGGACAAATGAGTTAAAAGTTGTGATTTTTTAAAGTTAAATTTTTTTTTTAATTTAGTGACTTAGCCGGTTCTGGTTCAACCAACCAGGTTACCGGTTTTCATTCAAAACTGACCGGGTCGCACCAGTTCTGAGACATATCCGATTCAACTAGTCATTCGGACTGATCACTTAACCGGTTTACCGGTCTACCGGCCGATCCAATCCGATTTTTATAACATGGCTATAAACCTATAAAATTATGCTAAATCTTATCGTATGCAAAATTCTTTTCAAATTTTTAGTGACTAACTTAAAATGAAGAGAAAAAAAAAATAAAATTAGAAAATAAAATATTATAAAGCAACAATCAACATATAATTTTGTATTGTATTTTTAATTCTATAAACAAACAATAATTAAATTAAAAGGTGAAAAGCAAAGAAAAGAGAAGGGAGAGAGGCAAGGGGAAAACGAAATCCGATCCCAAGCAGAAGCGGACAACCTCATCTTCCTTCTTTGCCCAACAGAACACAACATAACACTTTGGTTTGGAAAATGGCAATTTAATTTCATGTCAATAGTAATTAAAAACCCTTTTATTATTAAAATTAAAATTTATTATTTGAAATTTGAACCCTGCAGGCTGCAGCGAAATTCGCATGTCACCGTCACGTGACATGCACGACGCCTTCGCGGTTTTCAGAAAATTCTGCGCCAGGTTTCTCCCATTTTCAAATTTTCGCTTCGTTTTCCCACCTTATTTTTCTCGAGAAAGTGTGGCGAGAAGATCACGTTCACGACACGGGACAGAAACGAAGAGAGAGAGAGAGAGAGAGAGAGAATAGTACACCACACCACAAGAGATGGTCGATGGCGGCGACTTTGCCGCAACCATTTGCTCGATCTGCTACGAAGATCTCAAGCCCATTGCCGAAGACCTCCAATCCATCTCCATCTGCGGCCATGTCTTCCACGAGCTCTGGTAAATTCCACCACCCTCTTGCATTTCTGTGCGTCAATTGCAGAGAAAAGTGTTCAAGTTTCGTTTCTTTCTTTTATTTTTTGCAGTCTGCAGCAATGGTTCGAGTACTGTTCAAGAGGAAAGAAGCACAGTTGCCCAGTTTGCAAGCAGAGTTGTAGGGTTAGCGATGCTGCTCGGCTTTATTTCCAGTCGATCGGAGATGTGAACGATGCTGTTCTCCCTCAGAAACCCGTTGATTTTGAGGAAGATGCGGGGGTTTTGCGCAGTCAAGTGAAGAAATTGGAGGTCAAAGTTTCGGGGCTTAGTTCTGAATTGGAGCGGCAAGGAAAGGAATTACAAGATATTACTGAGGAGGTATTTTCATTTCCTTTTTGTTCTGTTTAGATTCATTTGATGCTTCAGGTTGACATGTTAATGTTATAATTATTGTTCAGAAATTGTCACCGAAACGTAGAACTCAACTGATAATTGGAATTAGTCCATTGTTGGACCGGCACAGCAAGAGTGAAAAGTATTGGGAATTTGTCAATTTATAGGTTAAAACTTAAGCAAACACACAACAAGATTGAGGTTTTGTTTAAAAGGAAATATTCTTTCAAATGTGTACTACACAAATCATTTACAATAGCTCAATTTACCGTTCTCGGCTAATTACACGGAACTTGAGAGATTCATTATTGGTTTTTGCTGAGAATTTTTTTTACTCATAATTAGAAAATTCAAGATTCATGCTTTTCCTCAATCTTTTGATGCTTGGGCATTTGGGTTAACTGAAGAATGAGTGAATTAGTAAGGGAAAGGAAAAATTGTCTTCAAACCATGTTCCATGTAATGTTTCCTATACATCTTTGCAATCAGATTAATTATTAAGTCATTAGTTGAGTGACATCAAACTCTAAAGTTCTAAACCCTAGCAGGGCAATTACTATTACTTGGTGCCACATATACCTCCACAACAGTTCTCACCCTCCTTTGAAATAATGGCGACCAAACATAAAATGTCTTTCATATTTACTAATAAATCTTTTTTTTTTGGTTAATGCTATTGATTTCTTATGCCTCTTAAACGAGTCTGCTTTCAGCTTTGTGCTTGCAAGGAGCAGGCAAAGATAGAAATATCATTAAAAACTGAAGCCTTGAATCAAAAAGCATCCGTACAATTCCAGCTTCATATGAAGTCAGAGGTGAATTACTTTCTAGTCTCCTGTTTCATTTGTAATAATCTAACTAATTACAGCATGAATGAACTTATAATGATTTCATGTTGGCTTAGGAGCTTGAGAAGTCAACTTTGGAGTGTTTGAGATTACATGATAGAAATATGGCTTTGGCTAAAGAACTTGCAGCATTCAAATTGTGAGTGGAGTTGCATTTTCATTGAGTACCCATATTTTGTTTATGATATAATTTTTATTTATTTACTTGCTAAGTTGGTTTATGGCCTGCACTGTAGAGTGTCTGATCTGGACCTTGATGAAGAGGAGGTTTTGAAGCTTGCCACTTTGGGTAATGGGGCCAACAGTAAAGATACAATAGACACATTAAAAAGATCTTTGGTCATGCGGAACAGGTTTGTCCTCCAAATCTCAGTTGTTGTTTGACAAAAAGCTATATTTTAAAAGTTGTTTGGTATTGAAATTTTCTCTACGGATTTGACATCAATAAAGATTTTGTGTGTGTGTGTGTGTTGGGGGGGGGGGGGTATTATTCTTTATATTGTAGGCATAATTGGCGTTTACCCCTTAAGATTGCTCTTGGTTAACTCAAACTTTTGTGCCTTGCCCTGGAATGTAAATTGTAATTGCGCCAATTTTGATAGGAGTTACAAAGAATTAATGGCCAAGTGCAATCTTCTGGGAAGAGGTGAGGCTCGTTATAGTAAAAAGCTTGAGAAGGCTAAAGAGAAGATCATTAAACTGAAGGTAAGCACATCATGTGCTTGCTAGTTGATAATCTCATTGGTAGCAGTTTTTTGTGGACCATTAACTTTTAGGGTTTCGTGGGCATTGTTAGGCAAGGGTACAAGAACTGGAGACAGCTGCTGAAGTAAAAGAGAATGAATATCTGATGTCTCTGAAAGTTTCAAAGAAAACAAATTGTTCCAAGAATTTTGAAAATAGCATCAATTCTAATTCTGATGTATTGTCAGCTAGCACATTTTCATTAAAAGAGCAAAGGAAACAAATGTTGACACCCAAGTCTAGAATGGACCTAACTGCAAACAACGCCGATAAATCTTTGAAGATAGAGAACTCCAATGTTACCAAAAAGAAAGATGTGAATTTTAGTAAAGAAAGTATAACTACCTTTTCACTTGATGAAGAGAGAGATTGCATCTCAATTGATGAAGATGCTTCAGAATTTACTAAAGCTTTGCCTGGACGTCCTATCCACTACTGCAAAGATGACAGAGATGTTGCTCTTAGCAAGTCTACTCTAGCAAAGTCAGAGGCAGCATCTGGCATAAAGAGAGAAACAGCAATGCAAGGAAAATGTACTTTGGCTGAGTCTTCAAGAATTGATATTGACATTGAAATGGGTAACATTTCCGCTGGTGCTATGGATGAAGATATGACATTACTAGGTAACGTTAAACAAGTTCAACCCATGGTTAACATTAGAAAGGAGTCGCCATTAACACTTTCAAATCCAGGTATGCTGCTAGTTGAGTTTAAAGTGTTTTTTTGTTTTGTTTTGTTTTAAATAGTAGGTAGGTTTTGTGAAATACCTAAGAAAACTTAAAGCTGGAATCTCCTTCTTAACCTCCAGGGGACATCTGCTTTTCTGGTGGATTGCTTGGTCCTGATGGAACACATAGATACTTGGGTAAATGGTGCAAGCGTAGACTAAACAGTGAATCAATATCTGCAAAAGGTTCAAGTAATGGGGATTTGATAGCTGTCGGGGCCGATGGTAGGGGTGGCAGAATTAAGGTTCTGAGGTCTCCAAGCCAATCCTTCTCGGTGGGTCCATTACTTTTGTTCAATCCCTTTGTGGCCTACAAATGTTTTTAATTATATCCGCTTCCTTAGTTCGTTTGATAGTTGTAGTACTAACTACTAGTGAATATGCTTGTTGGCTTGAGTTTTAATAATCAATATGCATTGTTATTGTAGAAATTGAAAATTTGCATCCCAGAGTTCTTTCTTTTTTTCTTTTTTTTTTTCTTTCTGTTATATTATCTTTCTACCTCTGAGAGTATCATTTTTGTTATGAACTGCATTCACCAAAAGTTTGATGAATGATTGTTAGGTATTCATCCTTCATGTATAATAATCGCATGGGGATTATTTGGTAATCATATTTTTTTTGGGTATTGGTACCTTAATGAGTTGTTAAACACTTATTACTTGTTGATTATATTGGTATCCAAAAATGTTTGACAACTTATCGAGTACTGATATCCAAGAAAAAAGTGGGTATCGTAGCAACTCCCAAAGAGCATATTCTCCACATTATTTTGCAGACGTTGCTTAAAACCGTAAACTTACTCCAGAAGTTGTTTTTGTGTCTTGCAGGATGGTAAGGAAAATTCGGTAGGTTCGAAAAGATTGAAGTTTGGACCTAAAACGAGTAGTTTGCAGTCCCAGGGGTGCCTGCAGATAGAACACTTCTTTGGGAGGGTCAGTCACTAATTTATTGGTCTGTGTCCAGAGTCTTGGCCTCGGTTGTGATGTCCTTGTTGCAAAGGGCAAAGGCTTATCGATTATTGCATCCATTGTCACAGAAGGAAAACGATGGAAGATTAAGAAATCCTTTTCTTGGAAAATTTTCATCACTTCTAATAGGGAGCTCTGCAGCTTTGGGCTAAACGTGTACCAAAATCTAGTGATTGATTCCTTGGCTATCTAGTGATTGATTCCGTGGCTTCAGGATCTAACCAAATAGCAAAGTGGTTCTTTCCTTTCATCAGGCCTCCATTTAGGTTATATCTGTAACCAAAATCTGCCCAAAGGAGTGAAAGAACGGAATTTAAAAGAGCCTAGATCTGGCTTAATGGCTTATAGAAACATTACAAAGTTCGTGACATCTTTTTATTATGAAGATTGATTAACCTCCAAAGATTGTTAAAGCACTTTATTATTTGCATTCATTTTCAAGATACCTTGTAGTAATAGCCAATAGGTCTAACAATCTAATCTAATAAATATAGCCCCTTTTCTCATTAAAAAATAATAAATATAAAAAGGATGGCGGTTAGCATATGAGATAAGTGTAGATAGTTTTTAAATAATAAAATAAACACTCATTTTGGTTATTAAAATGTATATGTGGTGTTATATAAGTTTTTTTTATTTATAAGTGATATTAAATTAATTTTTTAATGATATGAATGCTATAAATTTTGTTATTTAAAAATTAAGTTGATGTTATTTTAAATATTAATTTGATTATAAAAATGTAACATTAAAAAATTAATATGATGTGATATATATCTTTACATGATTTAAATGAGTATTTACCTTCAGATAATAACTTGATTGCAAGAGTTAGTTCATACGGTAAGGAAGTTTATTCCTGGACTTACTATTTCTTCGTCGATATCGTTAGAAGAATATAAGAAATAAAATTCTCATAAACTTGTTAGATACAACTACAAGTACAACATAACATAAAATAATTTGCTTGGATCGGCTTATAAAATGAACAATTGGACGAAACTCGACTCTTTAATAACTACATTTTTTATTTTATTTTATTTTTCATTCTTCCAGCATCGCTCACTTCTCTTCTCGGATGAGCTGAGTATGAGTCCCTCTTGCCGAATTCCACCACGGCCATGACAAACTACAAAATCAATACTCTACCAAAAACAAAATCCAAAGAATAACGACAATAACACGCATACAAAATATAAATTTGTTGTTATATTATTAAAAAATTTAATTTTAATTTACTGTTAATGTAAAAAAAAAATTATATTGTCATTCAATTATGTGATGACACGTCATTAAAAAAATTAAATTTTTTAAGTAGTTGTTATGATAGTCAAACTCTTTTAATGATTTGGCAATATATGATTGGATGACAGTGTAAATTTTTTATAGTGACAGTGAATTAAAATTAAACTCATTATTAAATTTAAAAATATACACAAAATCACTTTAACATTTCTTTTATATATCTATTTACAAAGTCAATAACTTTATATATTGGATGTTTCTTTTTTATCTCTTAACATTTATTCATTTAGCAATTTCTTAGTTGTAAGTTGTAACTAATACATTCAACAAAGTAGTTTATTCTATAATTTGGAATAATTTAATCGATTCATTCATTGATTTAAGGGTTAATGAACCTTTCTGCCTAGACAAGACAATAGGCATAATAACATATTAACATGGATATCCTCACGAGTCATGTCGTACTTTTATGCGCAAACATTATTTTGCTTCTGCCAATTCCAACTAGTAAAAGAATAATACTTTAATTTGTTCTTAGCCTTGTCGGAAAGTATGTTATGCTTGCGCCATTTTAGAAGCTTTGCTCAGATTGATGACCAAACCCCAACCACCTAATATTTGTTTTAATTACAACCATTTCTTCCCATTCTCCAATTAATAGCTCAGAAGTATACACAGTCTGCCATGTTTTTCACGTTGGCAATGAAATTTCTACTGTTGATTTGTCTTTCTAGCTTAGTTATATTGAAGTTTGAATGTTTTTACTACTCAAAGAAGAAAATTGTAGATGAGATACCTTGACTTTATCTTCAAATAGATATCTAATGGTTGAGTACGTAGTTTGTAAATTATACTAGAGTATATGTTATTTATACTCATACTGAAATGATAAAATGCTGATATAAACTTATAAATTTCCTTATATTATACACGTCACATGCCAAGAATGTATGCTGTCATTTTTATTTTATTTTATTTTAAGAGTACGTACATAATTATATTTCAATATAATAAATTAAGTAAACGTAAAATATTGATTAAATAACTGCCATATTAGTTTTACCCATTAATTTGATGACAATTTTTTTTTGCAGCTATATTGATTATGTCAACAAGTATATATTTTTATAATAAAACCATTATCACATAAAACTATGTTGTAAAAATATTTTTTTATAAAAAAATTCTTGCTATAAAAAATACTATAGGCTCATTTGGATAAGTTTTTTTAAAAAAGATTTTTTATAGATTTTTTTTAATATAACTATTTTTAAAAAAATTATTTTTCATTTTGACAAAATGTTTGACAAGTATTTTTAAATAACAGTAGGACTTTTAAATTTATTTAGACAAAAAAATGACTTTTTTATTAAAAAATTATTGAAAGAGACACCTTTTTTGGCATTAGCCTTTTAGCTAGCTGGCTTCTCTTGTGTGTAGCCCTTATAGGAGTTCTAAAATAAGTCAATCTAAAAAACATTCATGAGTAATTGCAATGCAATTATCATGAATATATTTTTCAATGCAATTATCATGAATATATTTTTCTCTTTGTTTTTATTCTTTAGCTTCACAATTGGGATAATTAATACTTGGCCACATAAACCATTTGGAATTGGGATAATACTTTGCCACATAAAACATTAGGTCAAGGACAAAACCTTCAGACTTTGTTTTTTTTTTTTTTTGGCAATTACCCTTAAGAAAACTTCTGAAGCCAAACATCCAAAACATGTATAATAAGAGGAAGGCAAGTTTAAAATCAATGCTTTACTTGCCAAAACCTAATGACAACTAGAATGAGATGATAACTAATTTTTTTTTAAACATGTAAAAAAAGTAGAATAGAATAAGTTGAAGTGCTTGCAGAGACAAATCAAGTGATGCTCCAGCTAATCCTATGCTCCAAACTAACCAAGAATTGGAAGTCAATTTTCAATTTCACAACTAGTGTATATGTACAAACAAAATAAATTAAAAGAAAAGTATCAACAATTAATTAAGCATATTTACATATGTTTTGAGAGAATAAACTAATTCAATGAATTAGCACTAAATCCAAACAATGCATTAGTATTTTCATCTTAATATACGGATATCTAGATTTCATCCACCATCTAAAGTTGATTTATTGAATATGCATGACAAAATCAACCATACTAACACATCATTGAGCCATGCATCTAACATTAAGAGAGACAGAAAGATAAAAAAACATCATAGCAATAACACATTTACAGATTCACTCACTCACCTGCGTGACAATACATGCAAGCTATGAGATGAGATAAAGCAACTAATAAGAGAGACGATCGTGAATCATAGAACAAACATCAGAATGAAGAAGTAGTTCGTAAATAAGGTTTGTGGTGTAATTTTCAATAAAGGTAAAGATATTTTCGTCAAATAATTATACTAAAACCAATTTCTTATTCTCGTTTTTTCAAAAGATGAAGATAATTAGCTCCTAAAAAAATGGCAACTAGTTTTTTTAAAAAACTTCTACATTGTTTTAAATTTGCATCCAAACACACTTAAAAATTTGTAGAAGTATTTTTTTTAAAAAAAATATTTTTTAAAAATAAAAATCAATCCAAACACATTTTTCTGTACATCACTAGATTAACACCGATGTGATGCACATAATAATATAAAAATAATATTACACAAAATTAAGGTAATTTTAAATTATTCTGATGCTAATTAAGAAAATTATTAATATTAGTTAAGTATGAGATATTGTTAATGATATAATATATTGTAATGATTTCATATTTTAAAAGATTTTTTCAACGATTTGAATTTTAAAGGTATTAATAACATTTGTTGGCAAAAAAAAGATGAGAGACACATAAATTTGAATTTTAAAATTATTAATTTATAATTCTTTTAATGTAATTAGGAGCATTGTTATAATGATATTTTAAGCATATTTTGTTTTTTTTTAATTTCAAAATACTAACATAATTATCACAGGAATAAAATTTGAATGTTATTTCTGTAAATAAAAAGTCAAAGACAAAGGCCATAAATGATAATAATTTTAAAGAAAATTTGATAAAGAAAATTTTATAATAATTGGTTCAAAACTAATATTGATTGAAAACCCACACTATTGTGTATATCTTATTATATAAATATAGTTCAATATTTTTTCAATTTAAGAAAATTTCAATATATTATGAGTATATTATACTTCAATTATTACAAGTATGATACTTGATAATATAATTAAATAAAATTTATTAAATTAATTTTAAGAAATTATTTATCGTCCAAAAGTATTGATGAAGGTACATGTTGAAACCAAATTTTTATAAAAAGGTTTAAGTTCTAAATTCTTAAAAGCTATAAGCTTTCCCTGTTAAGTTTTGAGGATAACAAAAATATTTATTTAGTTTGAACAAATAAGTGTTTCGACAATAGTTTTAACAAATTGCTACTTGTTGTGCGTCCATTCTGCTCTACGCTTAAAGTTAACTCTTCGTGCGTCCAATATGCTATAACTCTTCATGGGTCCAATGAATGTATTATATACTTTTACTATTGGTGCGTCCAATACTTGTATGCATATACTGTTACTTTTTATTAGTTCGTCCAAGACGATCTGTCTGCCAAAGCTCGGACTTAACTCACTCTTTCAAAGTTCAAGCTCAAGTTCGCGTCCAAGTGAAATTTCAAAAATGAAGAATTGTTCCTCATTAAATGCTAGAAAAGAACTCGGTTTCCTACGCGATGTAAGAAGTCAACTAAGCCACTTTTGCTGACATTGTCTAACAACTACAAAGATCTGCAAATAAGAAACCGTCTGCAATCTTAGACAAATCAGGACTTTTGTTTTCATTGATTAGAAATCTCGGAGAATAAAAGTCACCCGTAAGAAGTTCAAGACTTTTCCGTAGATGCATTTAATGCTACTCAGAACGGTAATAAATATTTCCGTTGGACGATCTAGCCCATGAAGTCTGCTCAAATTTGTTCTTACTTATAAAGAGAAGAAGCAGCACTTGAAGAACTAGAAATCTTTTGCCGAAGCAACCTTCAAGAGTCTAAAAAGCTTTATTTCCATATTCGTGTAAAAAGAAAAAGCCTTGAGATTTCTATTGTCTATTCTCATTTGTTAGTGAGTTTCAACTCAAGCTTTCATCTACTTTCATTTATTCATCTTAAGCCTTGTAAGCCCTGAAGAGGTTTGTGTGTAAAAGAATACTTGTGAGATAGAACTGAAGAGGTTGAAAATACTTGTTACACGAAGAGGTGCATAATACTTGTAATCGTGAAAAAGATTAGTTGGAAAATCCTTCTTGTTGAAGGGACTGGACGTAGCTCTTGGTTGATAAGAGTGAACCAGGATAAATCTTGTGTGTAAGCTTCTCCTCTCTTCTAGTGTGCTTTATTATTTTCACTAACCTCTGGGGTTTTCCTTTGTGTTTTTTAACAAAGATCTTTTTATTTGGTTTTAGAACGTGTTAACTATTTTATTAAAAGTCTTTTCGAAACCCTTGGAGTCCAATAGGACTAAGTGGTGTTAGTCCTAAGCACCTTGCCTGTTAAACTGTCTCTTTCGCTGTGTTCTACTTTCTTTTGAAAAGGAAAATCTTTTATTAATAAAAAAAGGGTTAAGAAACACAATTCAACCCCCCTTCTTGTGTTTCATTTGGTTATTTCAGTACATGTGATGAAGCACATACCTAACAATGAATCTTCTCCTATGAATGACAAGGATGTTGATAAAAGAGAAGTAAAGTTTGCTATGACCAATGAGATATTGAGATGAAACTTGCTAGGTACAAAAACGTTATAAAAAAAGTATAGGTACAAAAATTAATTGAGCAAATAATTGTTATATCAAGGGCAAAGGGTTTCAAATGTCATTTATTTCACAAAATCTTGCTTCAATTTTAGGTAGTGCTTCAGGATTACCAAATCTTGAAAAGGATCTTTCAACATCATTGGATAATCAAGATTTCTTCACAATTACTATAGATTTAACTATTTTCTTCTTATTATCTTCCTCCTCAAAAACCTTTACTTTATTACAATTGTTTCAAGTACTTGATAGCATCTCTTGGATTTGCATGTGTTACCATTAGAGGTATCAAAATGATCTGACGAAAAGCATAAGCTGAGCTATGAAAATCTCAGCCCTAATTATGAGTTGACCCAACCCGAAAATATGTTGACATGATGTGGGCTGACCCAGCTCTATGTGAAATTTTCTTTTTGTGTTATGTATTTAATTTTGTTATTATTTATTTATATCTTTGATTGATTAACTTCCTTTGGATTAAAAAAAAAGAATCAAATTTAGTGAGTACATCTCAGCCTTTCTTTTTTCTCCACTTGAAATATGATGTTAACTTGTTCTAATTCCTTGAATTGATTAATTTATAGTTAAAGATATGCTTCATGGATATATCATAAATCGTTTATATCGAAAACAATGTGGTAAATATTCACTTCTTATGTTGATGACACTTAATATAATTTGTTATATTCGTATCTAATTTGCATACATGGCTTTTGTGGGCATGGATTAATGTAAAAGTTTAATTTATTATTATAAATACGAAAAAAGAGAAGAAAGATTAAAAAAAAAAAGTATAGGCTCATAGTCAGCCTGGTTTGGCTATTTGCTAGCCCATACATTGTGGGTCAGCCCAATACTCTAGCCCGAAATAAGCTTAGTCCGACATAGGCCGGGTCAAAGCCCGAATTGACACCTCCACGAACATATTCTTCAAAGCAAGTTTGATTATCCGTAGTCAATATTGTCAAGTCTCTAACTTGCAAGATAGTTATTATTTCAAGTAAAACATAAAATTATTTAATAAAAAGATACAAACAATTAATAATTATATAATAAAAAGTAATAATGGTAATAAATTATTAATTTAAAATTTATGATATGAGTGATTAGTTGTCACAAATAATTAGTTTTGTTATAATTCCATTGTCTTCCATTAATAGATTTCTTTGGAAAAATTATAACAATTTAAAAAAAATATTTATTTGCAAGTGTCTTGAACACTTTATATATAGGTTATTTGTTAAAGCCAATTTCCTTATAATGTTGAATTCAATATTTTAATTAGTGAGTCCCAAATCCCATTATTTAATTTAATCCACTTTTCCTACTTGGTATTAAGACTTCTCTTGTAAACAAAAAAAATGAAGTTATTTTTAATAAACATAAATAAATAGTGAAGATAAATATCACCTTAATTAAAAACAATTTGATATTATAAGCACATTATTTATTTGACTTTATCTTTCAATTAAGAATTGACTTCATCTTTTTTGGTTTTTTAGGGTATTTTTTGCCCAAAAATCGAGAGATTGATCTCTTAGGTATTATTAGGCATTAGAAGCGATGACTGCTTTCAACTTTATTGTTTTTATACACACCGCCCCAAGATGAACCAAGACAAAATATTTAAGGTGGTCGAACTCTTTTCACTCATACCAATACTAGTTGGTAAATTAACTTCATCTTTAAATTAAGAATATATTGGCTTAACATTACGATTGTTTGATGGCTCATTAATCAAAACATAGTAATATATTCGCTCATAATGACGTGATAAACTTGTGGCTTCTATTTTGCATATGGGAATTAATTATTGAAAAAATGACCTATTGGGTCAACTTGATTAAAAGTGATTCTCATTTGATTTATTTTACAAATTAATCAATTTATTTAATTAATAATTTACATACAGTTAATTACATATTAAGTATCAAAATAAAAATAAATTATTAATTAATTATATATAAATTATTAATTATATTAATTAAATACTTAATTAATTTTTAAAATGAATCAAATGAGAATCACTTTTCATCAAACATGAATCATTTTCCCTTAATTATTCGCATTTGTTCTCATGGTGTTTTGTGGTTGCTTTAGAGGCTGCGACAAGGACGTGCAAAAAAGACAAGAACTTTCCCTATGGCCTCCTTTGGGAGGATACAAAGGTTGATTTGATTCCAGGTGACACATGCATGCACCATCGCCAAGTTGTCAAGGACAACGTAGGTGATTTAGCATTATATATAGCATATGTTTGTTTTGCAGTTTGCCCAAAGTTTTGAAAGTTGAATATGATTTTTCTCTAGTTTTGATTCTAGAGGGATGATTAATTGGTTAATTCGCATGAGTTGGTTAATAATGTCAGATGTCAAAATATGTTTGGAAACAAAGTCTTGGAAACTTGGACAAAAGAACACCATTGGTGTATCTAAGCTATAAGAAACTTCAAGACGATCTGTTGTACACATTTCCTTCTAGTTTTCGACTCTTCTTTCTATAATTAATTTCTTTTTTACCACAAAAATTTAATATTATTATAGCTCCCCATATCGAAGAGATAAAGTAGCTTCTAAGCCAAGTTCAGTGAACCAACTTTTGTTGCATGGTCTCTTTATAGTTTGGACACTGTTACGACCAATGTAGTCTTGTGAGGCAGCAACTACACAATACAATTTTGTTTGACTCAATTAAACACGATAGATACAGTAATTTTTAAATTTTATTTTCAATATTTAGTAACATCATGCCTGAGGTTAAAATTAAAAACGATTAATAACATAAACTCCGTAGTCGGTACACAAACTCAAGTTGTGGCCCATACTATAATTAATTGGTCTCTTCTAGTGAGACCAACGTAACTCATTTAGAAAACAAGGCATTTCCATGAGGGACACTTCACATTTGTAAACTCAGTTTAATATTTTATCCAAACTATAATAGAAAAAAATGAAAACAAAGAAGAATGAAAAGACGAAAAAAAAAGGAAAGATAAATATATATTTTTTAATTAAATAGAAGTCATGAAAACATGAGGGAAAAAATATTTAACTGGAATTGATTGTCTCCTTGGTTCATATTTTGAAGATTCTAAAATAAATTAGAAAATACTAGATAGTCAGAATTTTTTTGCATAATTTTTGTCAGAATGAGTTGATATTATGCATAATTCTTAGATTGATGAGTGATTCCACTTCTTTAACTTATTCAACAATTACCATTAAATTTTCACAAATTCTAACTGAAATTCTATTAATTTTTTAAGGCTATATAGCATTACTCAAATAAATTTTACCAATCTAAAATTAATTCTCTTTGTAAATGTAGTTATCTAGTTAATATTTTCAGAATTGATTCTTCCATTAGATTCAGGATAGTTTTTGAGGTGAATAAAACTAATTTTGGGATAAACCAACAACTTTCTAGAAAGACCTTCGAAAATAATATATACTATAAATTAATTTTAACAAGTGAAACTCAATAATTTTAAAAATATTCATACAAATATACTTTAAAAGTAATTATACTATAATATTTTTAAATAAAATTTAAAAATTTAAATTAATTCTGCTAACACTTATCTTTTTTTATAATCTAATTTAAAGAATTTTAAAATTATGACAGTAAGGTAAAAATAAAAGTAAAACCGCACATGAATATATAAGATTCAAACTCGAAATCAAACAGTAGTAGAGAAGATATTTTGTTGCACTTAACCTAAGGCTATTGGGAAACGGCATCTTACTTGTTAGGTTTTACCGTAAGCAGTGACATGATCAGCACAGCAGATTGAGGAAAAAGGCCAAATTTAATTATGTTGTGTTTGATAGAAGATAGGAGATGTAAAAGATGCTTTTACGTTGGGTTTGGGTATGTATATTGTAAATTTGTAATGTAATGTTGCTGAGTGGAGTCAAAGGAAAGAATGGTTGCCGCTGCCCACGTGTTGGTGTTGCATCGTAAAAACAAAAGCAAAACAAACTCGTGTTCACCCTTTATTGCCACTGAAACTAAAGTAAAACCAACTCGTGGGAACTCACGAACATTAAATATTATTATTGTGCAACGCTTTTATGAATTATGAGTCTATGCCAACTCCACTTGTAGGAATTGATTCTTGTTTGGTTTATTTTTTATTTTATTTTTAATTATATATATTTTTATTATAATTATAAAAATATTAATTTATTTTTATATTATTTTTTATTTTTAAAATTTTATGAAAGAAATAATAAAAATAATATTTTTCTACGGTCAATCACATAAATCTGATCATTACTATTACCGCTATCAGTTGACGATGACTGATAACTTTAATTATTACCGCTACTGACAGTTTACACTAATTGGCGACTTCGATTAACGTATTAGTCATCATAATTTAGTCACTTCTGTTACAGCTAACAGTTAATGGTAGCTTCAGTCATTAAAATTTAACTACCTTTATTAATCACTGAAATTCAATCACCACTTACCCTGTCAAACGTTGATAATGATCGGTGAGTTCAACCATACTATTAGTTATTAAAATTCAACTACCCCTATCATTATCTGTAATTATTAATTGACGACTTAGCCACTGTTGACCCATCAGCTGAAAGTATTTTTAATAAATCAAACTTAATAATTATTATTTTTAAAAATATTATTTTTAAATATATTACTTTTAAAGAATATTTTTTTAAAACTTTAACAAAATGTGTCCTTATTTAACTAGGGTGGGGAACGGAGGACTGCGGAGGGCAAGAGGTGGCTTAGTTGCAAACCCGTGAATGAATGCTGACTTTCAGTTTTTTCGATCTTTTCTTCCAATTTAATATTTAAGTTTTTCAACTTTCAAGGTTTCCACTAGGTGGGTGGCATTTCCTTTCCCTCAAATCTCCCAAGTCATTATAACCTCATTCAACGGGAGATATTGCAAGACTAGCTGGTGAGTTTGACTACGGTACATATTACTGGAAAGTATGCACTCATGTTGATTTACAATTATTTTGAAGAAAAATTCAATTTTTTAATTAAAATGTTCTATATATTTAACTTTTTAAAAAATAATGGAAAAAATTACATATTTTTTCACAAAATGTTTTACTTCCTCGATTTTCATATTAATGAAAAAGGAAAATGTTACGTTTAAAATTTGTGTAAATCTCACATGGCTGCCCAATTTCTTTGATTGTGCATGGTAGTGCACCTCAAGTGGCTCCTGAGGCATAGACTAATCGTTACAAACACACACGTGCATACTTATATGTGTATAACGAATTATATTCTTCTAAGATATGTTTGGATTAGAGGGATTTGAAAGGAAAGAGAAAAAATAGATAATTTTTTTATTTTTAAATTAAAATAATTATAAAATATTTATAAAAATAAAAAAATATAATTTAAATATTATATGATAATATCTCATTTTATTTCTCTTATTTCAAAAAATTATCAAATAAAAATAATAAAATTTTAAAATAAAAAATTATCATTCCCTTTTCTTTTCCTTCAAACTTCTCTATTTAAACAATACTTTGATGTTTCTATTTGTAGATGCGATGCATGTAGTTTACCTTTGTAATTTGTTTTTCTTGTTTATTTTATCTAATGTATATATTAAAAAAAAAAACTATTTTCATTCAGAGTAAATTATTTTCTTCTCTCTTATATTTCGTGTTTAGTATGCAGATCTCCTTTATATTTTAAAAGCCTATACAAAATTCTCTTCAATCTCCTGTATATATATAAAAAAAATATTATAATTAGTTCCAAAATATTATCAGGTTTAACAAATTATTTGAGATGTCAAACTTTTCTACTAATATAACAGTACATAATTAAATAATAATTTTTTTTATACTAACAATGAATAAAAAATTAAAGACATTTTGAACTAATGCAATCCAGTTCTTTTGTTAACTTCTCTTTCAATCACAAACATATCTCCATAAGGGAATAGGATGTCAAAGTTATGCAACTTCTTGCTAACATGAGAGCTAGAAATGCAATTAAGTAAAATATTTATGTTCATTTTTATAATTGTGATGGTTAATTAGTGTTGAAATGTTGCGTTATGTCACTTAAAATTTGGCTGTTTTATAGAAATCCAAGAAAATGGTTGAATGCTTGAAAAAGTAGGCAAAAAAGGCATGGAAAACAAAGGCTAGAGGTGTAATCATGGAGAAGGAACATGTGGCACACATGTGCACAATGCACCGATGAGCAATGCACAATGACCACGGCGTAATCTCACATATATCAAGTGAATTACATGCAATAATTAGACTATCATAAAATTAATATGATAGTTTTATATCTAGTTTTTATGTAATAAGTCACAGCCTGTTTGGTTGGGTGGTGCATTATTCTTTGGTGCATATAACTCATAGCACATAACTACATAAGTGGTTGTGTACTTTTCCTGGAGCCACACATGTAATCACTGGAATCAAATCTCTTATCTCGTTTTTCTATCTCTTTTTTTATTTTTTTAATTAAATACTAACAATTTATATATATAAGTAAAATTACTTTTTGAAGTAATTAATAGTATTATTAAATATAATTATATCATTAAATACATGGTAACATCAAAAATAAAAAAGAATGAAATAATGAAATTTAAAAAGACAATTATATTATGAGGTAATGTGTTGTCAAAGTATATAATTAAAATTTAAAGAATTGAATAGTAAAATTAAAAAAAGATAATTATTTTAACATAAAAAATTAATTTATAATATTTCCTTCATTCGCTTTTCAGAATTTTTATTATAAAATACTTTGTAAATTTAATATCTCTAAAATCATAATAATATATAAAACATTATTTTAAAAAATAAAAAATAAAAAACATTAATATATGCAAAGTACAAGTAAAAAAAATTATTTTTGACAGAAAAAATTAATTTTAAATATTTTTTCATTTATTTATAAGAATTTTTATTAAAAAAAACACTTTATAAACTTAACATATTCAAAAAAATAATTATAAACAAATATAATTTTGAATAAAAAATATATAAATTATAAAATAACCAGTGTAAAACATGAGTAAGATAATTAGTTTAATAAAATAATAATAATTAAAAGAGAATTTATTATCAATTAAAAGATAATTTTGTTTTGATAAAGCATCAATATTTAATTAAAAAAACATGAAATGAGATTAAAAAAAAAAAAAAAAAAAGAGAAAAGATTTAAACCCGTG
Organism: Styphnolobium japonicum; assembly: GCA_023212625.1. Classification (NCBI taxonomy): domain Eukaryota; kingdom Viridiplantae; phylum Streptophyta; class Magnoliopsida; order Fabales; family Fabaceae; genus Styphnolobium; species Styphnolobium japonicum. The sequence goes on along the minus strand of JALBWW010000007.1, from coordinate 466,728 downwards.
GTTCCCTCTTGGATCCGGTAGATTTACATGTTTTCTGTTTTAGGTAGACTTTACCTTGTATGGATTCGACTCTACGTTTCGTTAATCTATTTCGTGTTTTGCCAAGTTCGTTGAGTCCAACTGGTCTGAGGTTTCTTAGTTCGAGCAGCATTTAACAATTTGCCAATTTTACATTGAATTATTGCGTTATATAAAGGTTAAGGGGTTCATTGAGTAATGTAAGATGTAAGCATGCCCAGTGAGTTTAATCATTGTAAACTTTAATTGTGTTAGTAGATCGGTTGTACTAAGATTAGAATTGAAAGTGAAAACAGCATTTAATTAGATAATTCCATTATGAGTCTCTACATGGTCTTCCGACGTTAAAATATGTTATTTTTGTACACAAGTTTCGAAACACTTTTGTCTTTACAAAGAGACGAAAAAACAAAAACAGCATACACATACATGTCTTCTTCTGACATACATCAAAACATGTCATATCATTGTCCCTTGAATACTTATTGCTTTATTTTAAAAATAGAAGATTAAAAAGAAAAACTTAGATAATAAATAGAAGTACAAGAGCGTGTTTGACTTGTATTTCTTGTTGTCATTTTTATAAAAACAAAAACCAGGTTTAAAAATGTGTTTGATGATCTTAATAAAAATGTTTTTTTTTAAATGAAGTTTAATTTGAAAATAACAAATAGCCATTTCCATGAGTTCCTTTCCAAGATTAAGAAACGAAAGATAAAAAGCTGAATATCGATGATAGTTTTGTAATTATAATACAAATGATATCAACTAAACGTGTTTTATAAAATTTAAAAATCTAAAGATAAAAAATATTTCAAAGAAATGAGAATAAAAAGCAAAAACATATGTTTCCTCAAACCAAACAAGCTCTAACGAAAGTGAAAAAAGAATTTGTTAAATGAAGAAAAATGAAGAGAAAGATTAAACAAAAAAAAAAAAAGAGATAGAGGATAATCATAAGTTTTATCATTTGTCGGATATTTATTTTTTAAAATTAAGAGAAACAATAAGTGTCGTAATTTTCGGTCGTCGTGATGGGATAAGACAACTAAAATTTAATTATTTGGGAGTTGTCATCAATCGATTCTTTTATTAAAAATGAAATGATGCGATTGGACATATAAGAAAATGGTCTGCGTTTAAAAGTTTAGGTTCGTGGGTTGGTTACGGATAAGGAAAGTGTTAGCACTCTACACCGTCCGTTTCAAGAACTGTTACTTATTTAATCTAGTGTTATCTTGCTCAATTAATTAAATTGGTCATTTATTATTTTAAACAAAAATTGTTATTTTTTTTATTTTTAAATGTCTCATTGTGTTTGACATAATATAAAAAATGATAAATGACTAAGATAGGAAATAAGTGAATAAATAGCAATTATTGTATGAAACAAATGTAAGCCCACAACATATTAAGTAAATGTGTAAATTAAAAAACTAGACTTTTAAGAAAATATTCCTAAATAAAATATAAGATTTTTAAATTATTTTTATAAAAGAAAATTTTTAGAATGAGTGATTTGTGAAATGATTTTAAGAAAATGAAATTTTTAGAATGAGTGATCAAATAAAATTTTAATTTATCCATCATGACAAAGTTAGGGCTATGTTAATTTGTTCACAATTATTTTATTAAGAAAAATATTTATTTATTTAATTGTGAAAATTAGACTATGTCAGCGCTCCTAACAAAATCTAATATTAATAACCTCAAAGATATTGTGAAGAATTTAGTTAATCGTTCGTTCGATCATCTCCCATATATTTCATCATCGGTAAAGTTTAAAAATTAATGTAATATTTAACTAAAGTGACAAGCATATGTTATAGCAATAAATTAATGTGTAAAAAGAGATATTTATATTAGCAATCGCCTAAAGCCCCGCTAACATTTTTGGTAAAATTAAAGACACACTCCTCACTTTAGAAATGTCAAAATGTAACAATCACTTTGATTAATTTTAATTATTTTATCGTCAAAATCTTGCTCCATAATTTTATGATAAATAAACAAAAAATGTAACATAAAATAAAAAAAATTGATGAAATAATAATTTAAAATTTTTATTAAACATTATTTAAGACCTGTTAATTCCCATGGCGAAACCAAAAAAAATACCTCCACCTTTACAAAATATTAAAACACCGCTAATATCATAATTAATTTTAATTATCTTATCCAAGTCTTAAACTATCATTAATAACTTATGACAATTGATCATTACGTAAATAATTATGTAAATTTATTTTATGGCCTGCCACAAGTAAATAAAAAAAGAATAAGGAAACATAAAATTTATTAAAACATATCATTAAATCAATAGTAAACAAAAAAAAAATGATACTGGGACGGTGTACTTCCACTCATTTTTTTAATATCAAATCAATTGCCTTCTTCCTCTTTTAATTGATTTGCCAAGTGATCTACTACTATGCGAACAACTTATACACACGGCCATGTTAAGGTCACATCGATTACCAAGCATACATTATCTGTTATTCCAAATTTGAAGATGGCCCGCATCTAATCCCTATTAGTCATTATAATAACAGGTAGAAATATCATACAATGAAAATTGGTTTGTACCCCAAAGTTTTGACAATCCTCTCAATATGCATTTCATTACTTGCAGGAATGAAAAGAAAACAGGGGATGGTCATTTGATAGTGCGTCTGGATCTGTGTGGTTTCAAGGGAGGGGATATTTCTGTTAGGAATCGGGGACCTAATAAATCTCCACATTAGTATGATATTATCTATTTTGGGCTTAAACCCTCATGAATTTGTTTTTGGATATCACCCAAAATGCCTCGTACTAATGGAGACATTTTTACATACTTATAAACCTATGACCCTCTCCTTGTTTAGGCAATGTGGGACTTGTTTGCACCTCAACAATTTTCCTCTCAAACAAAGGACCATGGTTCAACCTCCCCTCCAGCAGAAGCTTCTTTGAGTATTCAGTTTTATACTTGTACCGCCGTTTGCTCTCCAACAGAACTCGTTGCCTAACCAACCTGTTAGGAAGACTTTCGACACAAGATCATTTCCATCTTGTACCACTGTACAGCAATAGGACATGCCGCGTGATCACCTCAACGCCAGGAGGACTTTCGACACAAGGAATCTTTGACTCAGATCCATCAACGGCCGTTCCAATACCCGCCCCAGTAGAAACCATTGGCTCTGATACCACTTGTTAGGAATCGGGGATCTAACAAATCTCCACATTAGTATGATATTGTCCACTTTGGGCTTAAACCCTCATGGATTTGCTTTTGGACATCACCCAAAATGCTTCATACTAATGGAGATATTTTTACATACTTATAAACCTATGACCTTCCCATTGTTTAGGCAATGTGGGACTTGTTTGCACCTCAACAATTTCATAGTTAAAAAAAGGAAGAGAAACCATTACCTGGAAGCTAGGAATGAGATCCTCCACTTTGTTACTGAGCCATTCTACCCCTTCGGCAACCTCTCTTTTTCTACGTTTTTGTGCGCAGTATTGTGGTTCTGTCCTCTTCTGTCTCTTAAGCCTTTTTTTTTAGTTATTTATAACTTAAATAATTATTCTCATCATCTCAATTAGTTCAATTAATTAGGATAAATTAAAATAAAATTTTCTCATTAATCAAAATCAATTTATATAATTAAAATAAATCAAAGTCAATTAATTATTCAAACCTCAAATTACTATTAATAAGACATTAAATATATTCTTGAATTCAAATTTAATTCTTTATTTTAAATTTTACTGAATTAGTGGAAATGTTTTTATTTTTGCATGTTAGACCAAAATTATTTTTCTTTTTTATTTATTATTATTCTCTTAAAGTATTGAGTTTGAGCTTGGTAAATGAATCAAATTTAAATTTATTGGTATAATGCCCATTGATAAAAATAAAAATTTCAGGACTAATTTAAGTATCAACAATAAACATTATGTGTTATATAAATTTTTTGTATCAAAATATAAAAATTATGAAAGAGTTTTTTTTTTATCAATAAGAGAAAATGTTATATTATTTAAAAGTGTTATTGGTAAAAAAATATATATTCTATTTTTGCATATATTCTCTAATAAATCATATTTTGTTTTCCTTAAATAGATGAACTATTATTTGAATTGAGAGTTGTTTTCTTTCTTTCTTTCTTTCTTTCTTCCTTCCTTGTTTCTCATTTTAATTTGCTACACATGTATATAGTATGGCACGGTTCTTGACTTCTCGGCGTGATTTTTGTAATTGAGAACCACATTTTGAAAGGAATCAATGAAAATGAAAATGCAGGTCAAGATAGGGGATAAGAAAAGATCGAAACCCTTTCGAGTTTGGTTCACACGCAGCCAAATATGACAAAAAGTCTTCACAGAGACCAGGGAGGTTCTGACCGGAATGGGATATCAAGTGGACCACGCGTATCGCTGCAGTCACGAGGAATTGATAATAATCTATAGGGTGTGTTTAGAATGTCAAACAAGATTTGATTTAATTTGATCTGTAAATTAAATTTTATATTTAAAATGTTAAAAAATAAAATTTAATTTAATTTTAAATTTTTTAATTTAAGTTATATATATTTAAAAATTTATTTAAATATAATTAAATTTGAATGAATTTGATTGAATTTAAATTTAATAATTTAAATTAACTATTTTATCTTTATTAATATTTTTATTTTACCTCGTTAACTTAATAATATCATTCACAGTGATGTAAGGTTAAAAAGTAAAATAATAGAATCAAATTAAATCAAATACTTTTTTAATGAGTTCCAAACTTAAGAATTAATTTTTAAATCAATTCAAATTTAATTTTCTATCATAAATTTCAAACATAAAATTTAAAATTTAAAATTTAAATCAAATCAAATTCAATTCTTTTTTTATTTAATTGACTTTAAACACAAACCGTAGTGACTATTTACGGGATTCGATCACTTGTGTTTAGATCTTTATATCCTTCAAACATCAATTATTCCTAACGATATTCAAAGAAAATAAATTGCTGCACTGCAAGGAAGACGTCTTAATTTTATTTTTTAAAGGATTTCCAAACAATGATCAAGTTAAAAGGTAATATATCTAAAAGAAATTATGAATCACTTAAACGCAATATTACTAATTACAAAAACAATATATATATATATATATATATTGCAAGGACTTGTGAGATATATACTATATCTAATATTTAACTAGAATGGCCATTCCAAGGATTTGAGAAAATATCTAAATGCTATACAAATTTTAGCGCAGATATACACGTGTGGAAGAAACTAGCTGGAGTAAAGCAAATATTGAAGAAAAAAATGCCAGAAAACATGGACCAAATGGAGGAATTAATATTTCGTACACCTTAATATGAAAAAAGATGCCCATGAAGTTAATTAATTAATAACATACTGTATGGTTGGAGGGAAATTGAGGGGAGAAAAGGAAAGGAGAGAGATTATTTTAAATTTTATGTGTTTGGTTCAATTTTTTAAAAGGAAGATGAGGAGAGTAAAATTCTTCCTAAGTCAATATTAACTTCCTTCCAAAAATGAAAAGATTTAGAAGGAAGAGAATATATGTTTAAAAATTGACTAAAATATTCTTAAATTAAATATTATATTAAATGTTATAATTATATAAAAAAAATAAATTTATATTTTTCTTCCATTAAAATCTCTCATCTCTCCTCTCTTTCTTTAACAAAACACACACAAAATTAAAATTTCTCTCTTCCCCTTCCCTCCTTTAAACCAAACAAACCATTATTAATGTGATCAATGTGATACTACGAGTGAAGTTTGGCAAGAAACTCATGTTTCCCATGGCTTCCAATTTCAAAGGAGAGATTATCAACCGCGTGAGAATCCTGACGCGGAGATGAGCTTCGAATGCCCTCAATGTTTGATTCAAAGTAGGGCTCCCATTTGAGCTGAATTGAACTGAGCAATGAGTCACAAGTGTCATTTCAATGTGATACACGTCCAAAAAGTTTATATTTTTCCCAGAAAAATGGGAACTATCTCTCATGCATGCTTCATGGTCATGTTTACTAAACCTAGCAAGACAGGCCACTGCTTAGAAGCAACCTAGCCTAGCAAATCGAGTAACATTAGGAAAATGTGGGAATCACGTGTGGGGGCCAACCTTGACACGGTGACAATTTTTGGTACCGCCCTGCTGTCTCTCTGCCCTTTTAAAGCATGTGTCCTGTGTGTCTTGGTCGGGCTACTCCTGTACTCCAATTTACTCATTTCAGAGTTGAGTCCAAATACCGGCCGAAAGTCCTTTTAAGTCAGTACCTGTCTTTATATATAAGAAATTACTATGAAGAAAATTTTAACACTATTTTATACTCAATCGTTAAAAGGAAATATGTTTCAAATTATAAAATTATATTACATAAAAAAGAAATAATATTTGCACGACATTTTTTATTTGAATTAATTTTTTACATTCAAATTCTGCATAAAATTAGTTTTATGCATAATTGTAAGAGTCGAATCTTGAGTCAGCCTGATTAAATGGCCAAGTTATTAAGTGACAGCTGATTCAACTAAGAAAATTAGATAAATAAAAATTTACAAAAGAACAATTTTTACTTTGATTTGACCTCGTCAAGTTGATCAGATCATTGAATTTGACTGAGAAACAGTAAATCCATTCAACCGAGTTGGCTAAGTGATTGGGTTAGTAGTTTTCGGAACCGACGCCGATCTAAAATTTACAGTTATAGTTCTATGTTATATTGATGCATTTATATTATGGCATGGTATAAGTGGTAAATATTTAAGTTTTTTAAACATATGGTTAGGTATATGAAAAAATATTTGTTGGGAGAGCTCAATTCCTTAAATGAATCTCAATACTTTGAGAGATTAATTTCCACAGTCGCATGTGAGTATATCCTAAAAAATAAAAAAAATTGATACATTTATGAATTTTATATGCATAAATTAAATTAAAATTTTTGTAAGAATTCAAATAATATGGATCTGATATATGTAAATGTGGGACTTTCCTACTTCAGCATAATACATGTAAGTCCTGTAACTAGGATTGGAAATAGGTTAAGTTAGGCTAGATTTTACTCTAAATAGGTCTGACTTGTTTTAAAAAATGTTTGCATTAACCTAACCTGTTGACCTAACCTTTTTATGAAAACTTAAAAGTTTGATCTGACCTGAAAGTCTATTTAAATGCCTATATTGCATAAAGGTTTTCGAATAAGCCAACAAGCTCAAATTTTATAGATTTTAAATATACCTAACCTTTAACAAAATTATTGTATTGTGTATAAAATAAATAAACTATATTAATATATAACTATTAAATCATATAAGTATTATAAAATTTTAATTATATATTATTATAATAAATAAATAGGCCGACTTGTTCGGCCTAATAAATTTTTTTAAGGCCTAGGTTTGGGCCTATTTAACTAAATAGGCTTTTAAAAAAGTTTAAACCTAACTTGTTTGATAAACAGACTAGACCGTAGACTGCTGTTAGACAACCTGACTTATTTCCACCCCTACCCATAACCTATATGATATTAGTGTAAATAAGTACATATAAATCTTTTCTTTTTTCTATTTTAGTTATATTAATTTTTTTTTTGCACTATTTTAATTATATATAAAGAAACGCTTGGTGCATAGATTTTTCACATCAAATCCCAAGTTACATAATTTTTAATATTGGAAGTTGGTCAAATTAAAAAATCACGAATGGGTCACCTGACGAGTCTATATTAAAGGATCTAACCGCCTTTTAGTCAAATTGATCAAAATGGTAAACCGAATAAACACTTACCATTTTAATTTATCAAATATAAGAAATTCAATTTTTGTGACTTTTAAAAAAAAATTATCTAACAAACTTTTTTATAAACTAGTGGTCTAACCAGTGACTCGACCATCTGACATAGCTATCCCCATTTTGGCTCTTACAACTATACCAAGGTATGTTGAGTAATACATTATGAAATTGTTGTTCAGTAAGAATTCTCACAATCTGTATATCTTCTTTTACTGTCTGGGACTTTTTTCGTTTTTTTTATATTTATTTCTCATTTTGGGTTAAATTAAATTTCTAATTAGTCTTTCAACGAAGCATATGTAGGTTCAGAGGAAACTTCTCGCGGCACAAAAATTCCCCCAGATATTGTTTTTTTCATGTAAAACTGGTTTTCTTCATTAAAGGAACAAATACCTAACATATGCACAGCCAAAGCTAGTATTCATAAATGAAAATCCTTTTTTCCTTCAATAATGAACATTACTTTTTTTACACTATTTTTATACTTGGTTAACGATGAGTAAATTTTTGATTAATACAGTATATCATTTGGTTAATGAGTTTTGATAACCAACCACTTACAAATTAATAAAACTCATTAATCAAATAATATGCTATATTTAATCAAACATTTACTCATCATTAATTAAGTGTAAAAATAGTGTGAAAAAATAATATACACATATCATTACTCTTTTTCCCTTATGCACGCATGTACACTTCTTCCACCTGTTGAGCTTATGAAATCATAAGAACGCACGCAAGCAATTTGCATTTGACCAACACAATTCCATTACTCTGTTACTTATTTCTTTTCGTTAGTCTTCATTAGTTTTGAAGTTTGAAGTAGACTTTTCCTCCTTTCCATCTGCTGCAATAATCCCATCCACTGCCTATAAATTGTCCCACATTCTCTCCCATTTTCCCTGCACTGCTTTGCTAATCAAGCACAATCCAAAACCATTGCTACTAAAGCTAGACTGACCTTACCTTCCGGGCAAATATTAACCATGGGTTTAACGAGTAAGAGCCATCAGCTTCTGTCCAAGATTGCAACCAATGATAAACATGGGGAGAATTCTCCCTATTTTGATGGGTGGAAGGCATATGATAGAAATCCATTTCACCCTACGAAAAATCCTCAGGGTGTTATCCAGATGGGTCTTGCAGAAAATCAGGTATATATGGCTGGCAAGCTTGCAAATGTTGTTGTACTCTATACAATTTGTGCCTCAATGAGATGCAGCTGTTTGATAAGTTGACTCGTGTGTTCATTATTTGTTTCCAGCTCTGCTTTGATCTGATTGAAGAGTGGATAAGGAATAATCCTAAGGCCTCTATTTGCACTCCTGAAGGAGTAAATCGGTTCAGAGATATTGCCAACTTTCAGGACTATCATGGGCTGCCAGAGTTCAGAAGTGTAGGCAACGGCAAAACTTAATTCACTACTGTAATAATTGAGCATGTTGTAGGAAAATTGATAATAAGAAATAGTTTCTTATTTTTTGCAGGCTGTGGCAAAATTTATGTCAAAAGTGAGAGGTGGTAGGGTCAGATTTGATCCAGACCGTATATTGATGAGTGGAGGAGCTACAGGGGCAAACGAACTAATCATGTTCTGCTTGGCTGATCCTGGAGACGCTTTTTTGGTTCCCACCCCTTATTATCCAGCGTATGTACCCTCCCTTTCATAATATCTGTGTTCATTCAATGTATGCTCACTATTTCAAACGCCCATCTAACGTTGGAAGTAGAAAAAATATAAAAGCACGCATAAAGTGTTATAACTACATATATTTTTTGGTGATTGTTATACCTCTCTATATATAGATAGAGAGAGAGTTTCGATTATGGAATACAGTAGAATTAACTGATTGGGAGATTATGTTATCTAAGATGCCACGTTTGAAATTTAAGTGATAACATCTATGTGACGTGGTACCGAAGGATTTTGGTCGCAAACACCAATTTGGATGAAGCTTGAGCTCATATATCAATCAAACTAATGCATGTCCAACTAAAAAATAAAATACTCGACTCATTAAAACTTCATTCTTCTTAATCTTTATTATTATGAATCAATGTTTTTTGTTCGGCGTAAATTATGAAGAATTGATCCATAGTCACCTTTCCCCAACCAGGGGAGGTGTCAACCTTACAATTTCCCTTTTTATGGTAATAGCACTGAGATCGAATAATTAAAGTGAAAAAATAATAATAATCAAGCATGACTTTATTCAGTAAGTTAGGTCAAGCACAGTTTGATATAAAAAGTAAACCTGCTACAGCGTGATTAGTCAACAAGCATGTGGTTGCTCATATGTGTAAATCCAAATTAGACACTTCTTGTACTCAAAACTAAGTGGACACTAACTATGAGGTGTGATTTAGTTGGTAAAGTGAGTTTTATGTAGAAGGACACTTGGCCATTGACCTTTGAAAATTGAAACCATGAACACCTCAGTGTACGGTCACCTTATATTCACACTGGAACGTCCGCACAACCAAAAACACACAAAGCTGTATTTTTGGAAAATTTGTACGGTCAGATATCTTCACAATTAATTCTAAGGTAATTCTTAAGTAGACACAGTTTATTATAAATGTTGAATGATATTTCATTCAATAATTAATATGTGTAAGGTCATTCTTTAGTAATAAATGCATTTATAACATGATCAACAAAATCTTACATATGTTTAATATTAAATGAAGTGCATATGGTAGACTATGTCTATTTAAGAGTTTCTTTTAATTGTAACTTTCATCAAAGAAATTTTATGTCATTTTATCGTTAATGTTTTACCTTCGTAATAAATACATTAACTTTTGTATTGATTTCTACATTGATTTTTTAATATTACAATTAATTTGTCTAAAAATGTATATTTCACTGAAAATAACTACATATAATATTCTTTGAGACCCTTATAACTTTTACTTTTACCAGTGCAGAAAATTCTCTCGTCTCCTTTAAATCTTTGTATGGCCACCCATTTAATGCTTGGACCACAATATTGTATGGACAATCTAATGACTGTAATGGTCAAAGGAGAGACTTGATTAGGCTTATATTTTGACTTGATTAAGAAGTGGAAAAATTAATTTATATGTCTTCTCAATGTTTCATGACGTGTTTAGTGATATAAGAATGACATGCTCAATTGACTGATAGATATATTTCATATTTTACTGCAGATTCGTCCGCGACTTGTGTTGGCGAACTGGGCTGCAAATAATTCCTGTCCACTGTGATAGCTCCAACAACTTCAAGATAACCAGAGCAGCTCTTGAAGCAGCTTACAAGAAAGCCCAAGAGGATAGCATCAATGTGAAGGGGTTGATCATAACAAACCCATCGAACCCTTTAGGCACTACCTTAGACAGAGAGACATTAAAGAGCATTGTGAGCTTCATTAATGAAAATAACATCCACTTAGTCTGTGATGAAATCTATGCAGCCACTGTGTTCAGCTCCCCCAGCTATGTAAGCGTCTCTGAAATCGTACAAGACTTGGAGTGCAAAACTGACCTCATACACATTATTTATAGTTTGTCTAAGGACATGGGGTTTCCTGGGTTTAGAGTTGGGATAGTTTATTCATACAATGATGCAGTGGTGAGCAGTGGCCGCAAAATGTCAAGCTTCGGATTAGTCTCCTCTCAGACTCAACATTTGCTGGCTGCAATGCTTTCAGATGACAATTTTGTAGAAAAATTTCTCGCGGAGAACTCGAGAAGGTTAGCAAGAAGGCATAACATCTTCACAAAGGGACTAGAAGAGGTTAACATTACTCGCTTTCCAAGCAATGCAGGCCTTTTCTGCTGGATGAATTTAAGAAGCCTGCTAAAAGAACAAACATTTGAAGCTGAAATGCTGCTGTGGCGTGTGATTATCGATGAGGTAAAGCTCAACGTGTCGCCAGGCTCATCTTTCAATTGCTCGGAGCCTGGTTGGTATAGGGTTTGCTTTGCTAACATGGATAATGAAACATTAGAAGTTGCACTCAAAAGAATCCGAGCATTCATAGGAAAAGAAACAAAGAAACCAGTGGAAGTCAAACGTTGGCAAAGAAATCTCCGGCTCAGCTTCTCCTCGAGAAGATTTGATGAGACTGTTATGTCACCTCACATGATGTCTCCCCATTCACCCCTTGTTCGAGCCACTTAATGGGATGGACCATATTTACCATAAGGAATCGTCTGTCTTATTTCAAGTGTACCTATTAAGTAATGTCCGATTGAATCTTTTGAGTGTAGGTTGTCCTATATACGAATTAACTGTGGTGAAGTAGGGTAACTGAAATTTTATTTGTGCAATTGAAGTGATATATGATTACAAAAGATGTTCCATTATTCTATAGCTATAGTTTGGCTACTTTATATTTAGAAGAAAAAAATACATTAAGTTTCATTTTCTGTGTTTAATTGTGTACATGCATGAAGTTATTTCCTTTTGATAATGACTCAATGAATCTGGGTTAAACCAAAGATGTTAAAAACTAGCAAAAGTTTATCATGTAAGAATATATCTACGAATCTATGCTTTATAATAATAAGGTTCCTTATATAGAATTAAGATTGCTTGAATTATCAAAAGTTGCCAATATTATGTGACATCATGCTGCATGCGTGGCTTGATTAGTTCCACGGTGCGTGACGGGGAGCACTTCTATAAATTCGGTTCATGTCTTGCCATGTAGCTTGATATTCGTCACGATGACTAATCTGTGGAAAATTCCACGTCATTTTTATGTGCCTTAGCTGGAGAGTATGATAATATGATGTGAACGGGTAAATTTCTTATTCATTCTATATGTATATCTACTCAATCCAATCGAATAATGTTCTCACTCTCAAAAATATTAAAGTATAATTTTCAACTTATTATCGAACGCATTACTCATTATATATCATTACAATGAGATCATTAACTCATAATTTAGCTGAATTAAAAACTTGGAATTATCTAACAAGAACTTTGTCTTGATTAAGCTATATATCATGTATCTTGTAAATTTAAACATTTTTGTAGTTCTGTTGTAATTTGGATTCATATATTTTTTGGACTATATACGTGATTGCATGAGCCATGAGGTGCTCAATAAATTCCCTACTGACCATCACTTTCCAATTTTAGTGTAGTGGGTTACAATTGGATAGATGCCTTTTTTATTTGGTCGGATCTGAAATGAAATAATTAAGGGTCTATAACTTTCAGTTCAGGTCTTTTTCCACCGTGTGAGGGGGACACTGTGATCCACACCATGGACATATTCTTGTGTCTCCATTGAGTTGCATATCCAAATTCACTTCTCTGTCTTGGCAACCAAACCGACCCTTTGCTGTTGATGATCCATAATTGGTACACAGTGGCAAACTAAATCCGATTGTTCTGATCCGCAGGGAATTGACTTTTTGGGAGCTTTTCTTGCCGTCTGGGACATGTTGACAGTGATCTCACAGAACTAGAGCCTGGACAAAGTAAATTGCAGCTGTATTGAACATTTTTTAGTGTAGGCATGCTTTATTCAGAATTCAACTCATGAGTCAATATTTTTTATAGAAGTTGAAAGTACAAGTGGATTTAATTGGTAATAATCTCTTGATTTGTTAAGGATCAAGTTCCGTTCTTTTAACGAGCACTATTGACTTTAACAAACAAAATAATTGTTGTTTTGGCTTGGCAGAACTTGGATACGCTCTATTTTAAAGGAATAAATTTGAAGAGAGAAAGACGCAATTTTAAAATACACATGGCAGTTGATTATTTAACATTTTAACTAATTGATATGCTCAGGATCTGTCACCGGTCTTTATTTTTCTCTCCATTCTTACCATCACTTTTTGTGGTAGTTTTTTTTAATATATATATATATATATATATAAAAGAGACATATCTAGTGAGATAAGTGGTTTATTGTGAGAGTGAGAGTGAAAGGAATAAATTTTAACCATTAAATTATCCATGTATGATCAAGATTAAAAACTAACTTCATTATAAACTTATTGGTCTACATATTTATCTTACTATCTATATAGAGTTTATGTTCTCAAAACATTATTTCTAAAAGGATATTTAGGATTATGCTTCGCAAAGGCCTGTAGACAAATGTTCAATATGTCAAGTAACCATGGTTATCCCAAGTCCAAGTCTATAAATATCTTCAACACGTTTTTTATGTGAAAGTATTTTAACTTTGAAGCATGGACACAGATCCACTTCTACTTTGTACGTACTAAAATTTAGTTTAGAAAAATACGTAAAATCTTCTTGAAGATTCTATGTAGATATAGGTTCTGTTTGGATAAAAAATTTATATAAGTATTTATTATAATATAATTTATTTAATAAATTTTATTATTATAAGTGTTATTTAAAATAAATTAAATAATATTTAGATAAATACTTGAGAAACGTTTTTTATAAATCATTTAGAATAAATATCGAGTATTTGAAGAATATGTTATAAATTGTGTTAATCCCTTAAAGTTAATTTTATAAAAAATTATTATAAAAATAATAAGTATCTAAGGTATTTTTAATTTTCACAAAAGCTTATCTTTATAAACTTAAATTTTGAACATATAAAAATAAGCTCAAAACAACTTATATGAGTTTCATAAGCTGTTTTAATAAACTCATTTAAATAAAATAAAAATATTACTTATTGTAATAAATAAATTCAAATAAATTACGAATAAATTTATTCCAATAGCATCATAATGTAGTTATGGAGAGTTATTTGAAGTTGAGGAGCGTTAGCTAAATCCAAAAGCCAGAAGTAGATAGGTTTGTATATCAAAACTGTAAATTACATGTTCATGAATCACTTCTATCTGACAGCTTTGAGCAATAATTGACCGCTACATGGATCATGTGTTCAAACTCAACAAATGCCACGTTTTATTCTTGTAGCCAATCCAAAAATCTTCAATGGGCCACACAAGTGGATCAATTTTTGCTCCAACTCAACTCGACCCGAAAGCTCTTACATATACCTTCAATTCTCTGATTTCATCGCTCGCTGAAGTTGGACAAAGATAAATGGCCCATAATCAATTGATTTGACTAAAATTACTCGATCTAAAAATATTAAATTAATTATCATCTTTGTTATTTTATTATATACATTGAGTTTGAGACTGCCGAAATTTTCAACGTTGATCTGAATTCCAATTTAGTTGCTGCATCAACAAGTAGAAATTCTAAAGTTTTTTGCACTCACCACTGCCATGGGGGTACACACTATCGGACACACCATCCTTCAGGATAAGAATCCTACGTGTTTGTGCTTATTCTTGACGTGTGTATACGGAAGTTAGTTACATTAATTTATAGCTTGCACGTATGTTCAACAGTGACAACCTGCTTTTAACATTATAAAGTTTTCTTTAATTAAAAAAACATTTTAATTTTGATTATAATTTTTTTTACACAATCATTTAATTAAGTATTATTAAATTATTAAATTTTTTTGATTATTATAATAATTATTTAAGTAATTTAATTATTTTAATAATTTATTAATACATAATTAAATAATAATATAAATTTTATTTATACTGATAATAAATAAAAATTAAATCTTTTAAAAAAAACTCCCTACAAAACATTAATTCAATTGGAAGCAGAAAATTGAGAGATAATCCCTCAAAGTCTAACTTTTCTTTTTTCTTTGCTTTATGCCCCCAATCTCTCTTCCCTCTCCTCCAACACCAAAAAAGCTTCTAATTCGTTTGATTTGCCTTTAGACCTTGTTTACTATGTTGGAATGCTTAAGCTGACGAAGATTAATCACCCACTCACCGACCAAATGCCATATATCATCATCAGTGACTTGGATTGATTAAAAAATGTGATTAACTTTTTTCCCCCTAAAGCATGCTTAAGGGTGTTGAAATAGGAAAACAGGCATTTTGCTAATCCTAGACTCTAAGAGTATTCATATCTTTTTTCTTTTTTGGCTTAAATTCTCCACTATCGTTCTCAAAACCATGCAAGGTGAAAAAGAGAAGTTAAATTAAACCAGCTCCAAAGTATTAAGTAATACCATAATTGGTCTAAGTCTAGTTTTTTATTTTCTTGATACAGGGAGAATATTTTAGAAGGGTCCATGCCTCTAGACACAGTTCAAACGCTAACTACTAAATCTGAATCTGTACAGCATAATTTTAACTAATTAATAATCACATGCTTTTGCGTTGTAGTTCACAAGTGCAAACAGTGAGAGAGGTCTCTATGTGGATTGAGGAAAACAAAAGCTAGGATGACCTGCCACCTAAGTAAAGTTAAGGTAAACAAAAAGTAATTGAGAGTGAGGCGAGGGGATTGCTTTAATTGTACACCACCAAGTAATCTATTCGAACATGTGTATATCTGATACATAGGCATGAACACGTCTTCAGCATAATCAAACAAACTACGATTCTTTGAGCAGAAAACTCCATTAGCTACCTTCTTCCAAACAAGGTAGATGGTGTGAGGCCCAATAGCTCATGAAGCACATTAGGAAAAGAATGATGATGATAACTGGGACCGACCAATTACGCCCTGGGGACCATGACGCCCTCAATCATACAATATAGGTGAACCAATGGGGCCAACGTATCCCATGATGATAATGGGTTTTCACTCCATATTTGTAACACAAATGCAGGGAAAGACAAAGCTCTGAAAAGGATAATTCTCAACCTCGTGATGGTGTACTTAGCTTTTCAGCCACCATGTCCCACAAGATGAAGGACATTACAATGCCACAGAATAAAAAACAAAACCATTTTCTTTATGGTTTGTAGTGGTGGAGGATGTCAGATGTGCCGAGAGATTGGGGCAGCTCCCCCCATTTGACCGTAATAAAAGCATATGCTCTGCGTTCTGAATTTTTTTCACAAATTCTTCCTGACATCCGCAAACAAACAGATTAATGATTCTAGATTACAGGAAAAAGAGTATAAATTACATTTGTGTTCAAAACAAATTCCCCAAAATTTTATTCCTTCTCTCTACACATTACTATTGTCTCAACAACTCAACAAGGCATCACCATATTATATACAAGGAGTTCATATCTTCTTGGCTGTGGCTTCCTATTGGCATGAAAGAGAATTGAATCCATTACCATGTTGAGAAAGTTTGTCTTTCCCTCATGTTTGGACAGCTTGCTATTTAACAAATGACACAGGCATTGGGATTCTCTTCCATGCTTTGAACATAGTAGTGTGTGGTCATGTGGGGATTATATGCCCTGTAAGCCTTGACCAGCTCTAAAACAGGGTCTGGGGCTGACTCTTTCTTCTTCTCCTCTTCTTTCTTTGGTTCTTCCTTCTTGCCCTCTTCTTTCTTGGCTTCCTCCTTTGGCTTCTCTTTCTTTTCTTCCTCCTTCTTGGCTTCTTCTTTCTTGGGCTCCTCTTTCTTCTCGGGCTCCTTGGCTGGTCCTACTGCGACTATATCTGTCTGCCAGTACTTGCGCAATTTGCTCACCACATTTACTGGATCTACCGTTCCTATCACTGTTAATTTCTTCTCCTTCATGTCCATGGAGATGGCATCAATCCCTATAGGTTTCAGAAGTTGATCGTTAGGAGTTCTTTGCTTTTAAAAACAATTGAAAAGAAAAATCCTTAAGGAGAACAAATCTGTTTGATATGAATATTTCTGTAGAAACGATCAACTAGAACTTCAAATGTGAAGGAGGCCAATCCAATCAAAACAAACAAATCAAACAAAAAACTATCTCGCCCAGCAATTTACTTGAAGAAGAGTTTATTCAATGCAAAGGAGATTTAATATAAATTACAAATTTATAATGCATATCTCTTATCTTATATTCTAAGTTAAATTAATTTTCAAATTCTTATTCTTTTTCAGAATTTTCAAATTAGCCCGTTTTAAAATTATAAATGAGTATCTATAGTTTCAAAAAAAAATTTAATTGGATCTTAAATCCAGTTTAATGTTGGAGTTTTATAAGAACTTAATTAAAAATATTTTTAAAATTATAAGGACTTATTTATAATTTTTAAACTATAACAATCTATTTAAAAAATTTCAAAAAGTACAAAGACTTACAAATTAATTTAACTTATATTCTATAAGATTTAAAATTTACCATTTCTTACCAAAATTATACTCACAATCTTAACTATATCTTTTGGGAGCAAAGTGCAACTATAATGTAAATTATATTATGCACGTATAAATGCTGCCTTGTGTTACATATATCTAAGTATACGTGTATATATGAAAGAAGATGCAACAAACCATATCCCCTCACAAATACGAAAACCCATTGCAAATATTTTAATATAACCGCTGGACAATTTGTTGACATGCTCACTAATAACTTCATCTCATTTGAAATGAGAGCTTAGTAGATCGTTTTCAACTATATATAAAATAAAAAAAAAAAAACTTTTTAGACAAGTATAGCGTATTAGGTTTCTTGTCCTCAAGGGGACATTCCAAGTTTCCAATGGTTGAAAATTGGGTGGATCATCTTGGAGTTTCAAGATGAAATTTACGAGAAAGGTATAGGCTACTCCTTGTGTAGCTTCCAATTGACAACAAAGAAGTATCATTCTAATATAAAATATCCCAAATATTAAGATTCTCATATTTAATATAATAATTAAAATAACTAAATATACATAAAATACTTTAAAATGTAGAGATCTTAAACATTCCCTTTATTTTGGTATTCAAAACTGAGATATTAAAGTATCTTAGATAAAAATGTGAAGATGCCAGGGTACCAGGCTACCAGACGTGCAGCCCTCTATTACTGTCCTTGACTTCCTCTAATTCATTTTTCAAGTTAATATAAGGCTAAATTAAAAAAGTTTAGAGAAGGAACAACCCAAAGTGCATAATAAAACATGATTTGATACCTGAAAGTGTTGAGACTGTTTTCAGGGCCTTCTGTTTGGCCTTGTCATCATGTAAATCTAACTTGAGTACAACCTTCTGTAAGCACAAATCAGAAAGTGATTTAGCCCAGATTCAAATAATCCTCAAGTAACCTTATTCTGTGAAAGAATATTTACAGAACAACACACAAAAATCTGAACCAACCAAATAAAAGCACTGTTACTGTACATATTGGAAAAGAGTCTTAACCATCCCACATATAGACCGAGATTTTCAATTCAAGTCCCAAACCAGGATTCTGATGAGGGGGATATCAAAATTCATTTCAGGCACATGCCCCAGATCTTTAAATAAGGACGGAAAAAAGAAAGAAAAGGAAAGCATAGAGCTCGTGGAGAATCAATAATGAATCAAAGTTGAGTTGAAGTTCAGAAGTGAATTATCAGTTTTTAGAAACAGGAAAAAAAACCAAAGAATAATAAAAATTGGAAAGTGGAAATCATACCTTCATTTTATTATATTTTGCAGGGATATGCAAATCAAATGAAGAGACTAGAGAGATGAGAAAAAGGGCTTAGATGAAAAGGGGGTTGGGTTGGGAGAAGAGAGAGGGGAAGACGAAATCAAATAAAGCTGAGTTGAAAAAGATAGAAAGAAAGGCTTTGGACACACTTTGGTAGCAGATGATCCGAATCAAAACGATTAAACAAGGTTTGCAGAACAGAACAGGCTTAGAGAAGGAAAAGTGAGATAGTTTGATGAGGAAACTATAGTGGAGTTGGAGAAGTAATAGTATTTATTTATATGAAAATGTTGAACAATTGTACGTGGTGGAGAGTTGTAGGCCATCATCTTCATTCTTCATCGGAAATGAGCCCCACCATGCATGAAGAAGCAGTAACGAACAATCACTCTCTGTCTGAAGTTTGACTGGTGGCTGGTTAAGGACAACTAGGCCACCACAAGGTTAAACTTGGGGTTATGTTTTTTTTCTTCCTTTAATTAATTGTTATATATATATATATATATATATATAGAAGAATATCTAATGAGATAAGAAGTTTATTGTGAGAGGGAGAAATAAATTTTGATTATTTATAGATAATTTAATGATCAAGATTTACTTCTCTCATCTCTAATGATAAAATAGTACTCTCACTATATATATATATATATATATATATATATATCTAGTGAGAGGAGTGGTTTATTGTGAGAGTGAGAAGAGTAAATCTTGACCATTGAATCATCCATGTGTGGTTAAGATTAAAATATAAAGTCATGTGACTTTATATATATATATATATATTCTTTATAAGTGCTTATAATAAATAGGGCTTTGTTCTTTTGCTTGCAATGCTTATGCCGGATGCATGCATCTGCTGCTTATATTGGAGAACAGAGACTATAAAGCATCGGTTGAATGCCTTTTGAATATTCGAAGAGTTATTTATGAAAACTTTCTTTTACCAAAGAAAAGGATACAAAGGGGAAAATATCATTATATAAATAATATAAATTTCTAGAAGACTAGGATGAAGATGAGAACATCTTCCATATTTTATCATAGTTTTAGTTAATTAATTAAGAAATGTTTTTATTGCATTATTTTATTTGTGCAGTGAATTAATAAAAAAAAAGAAGCTAATCTATTTATTTTCAATAATTTAATGTACAAAATAATAAAATAGTATATTAATGTATACTCAATAATCGCGTGTATAGGTTGATTAAACACGTACTATAAATTCTTCAAATATATATTGTATCATTTGGCCCTTAATATTTTTTTACATATATAACTATAGCATTACTTCATAATCATAATGTAATATCATATTGGACTATTAGATTTTCATATTACCCATATATTCATTTGTGCTTGCGTGATTATGTAGATTCTAGTTTTCCCCTAAAATATTATTCTCAACGTTGTATATTTCAATTTGAATAACATGATCCAATTGTCAAGCAAACGAGAAAAGCTAATGTCAGCATATTTGTTTTGGTACATAATGTTAACATGTTAACTACATGCTATCTCAACGACTTTTGGGGAAATTTTACAATATACTAATTTTGACCCAGATAACCATACTATCAAAACTAAACCAACTTTAAAAGCAACATAAGTAAAACAGTTTTCAAATGCTGCTAGATAAAAACTTCATACCATGACCATGTTTATCACAATAAAAAAAAGTAATTTTATTAAACTAAAAAATATTAATTTATAGTCATTGTGGAATTTAAGCTTCAAATAACTTATTTCTATTGAAGGAGCTACAAATTATTTTAAAAAACTTTATCAGACACTGAAATAATCTCTTTTATCGAAATAACTAATTAAATTGATATTTATGACAAATAGTTCAATAAATTTATAGCGCGAAACTTGATTTCAGATTGGAAAGAGTTGAACTTTTGCATTAGATCGATTTAGTTCTTAACAGCTAGAATCACAATTGTACATATACCGATCAATTTGAATGTGAATCATAAGAAACCCTCCTGAAGTAAAGCAAAATACATGATGCACTGTGATTTTACCTCACAATCAAATTTATAAAACAGTCGATGGGTTATAATCTTGGTTATTAAAACCAGGCCAATGATAAACAATTAAAATTGTTTACCAGTGCTTGATTGATTACATAGCCAAACAATAATAGTTCAATTGTTTATATATTTGTCTTTTATATTAGAGAATTGTAATAACTAATATGTCTACTTAGTACTTACTATGGGTTTTGCATTTAGTTATTTGCGAGCTTTATGTCTAATTATTTGTCATCGTAGGTCTAAGTAGAATTTCATAACACATATAAATTATCTATACTTGATAATAATTATTAACTGTTATTTCAAATATAAAATTCTAGCACACATAAAAAAAATTGCAATTATAGAAGAAAAGAATCACAATATTATTATTTTGGAGATAAAGGGCATCATAATGTTTCAGACTGTGGAATAAAAAATTGTTTTGTTTTGCCTTTATATTATATATAGAATCGGATCAACATCATTTTCCACATCTTTACAACCGTGAAAATGGGTTAAACCCTTCGAGCTAGCCCATTTACCTGTTAAAATTATATGGGCTAGACTTTAAAATTATTGACTCGTTTAAACCAATTTAATTTTTGCCTAGCCTGTTTAGCCCACAAGTTAAACGGGCTAAACTCATTTATTCGCGAGCTGGCTTATTGGCCCCTGTATTATTATTATTTTTGGCATTTTTCTTTAAAACCAACATCCTACATGGATGCCCCTAGCCCACGCAGCTCAATATTCAAACATTATATGATGGTAGTATTACATATTTTAACATAGGATTTTAATTTTAGACATATTATTTAGTTGTTAATACATATATATTGAATGATCTTTAATTTTTACATACAACAAATAAATAACATGGATGATAAATGTTGTGATTGAGAAAGAAGCTTGTAAATTTGCAAAAAAAACATGTTTTGGAGTGAATAAATTTGGATTTTGAAATTTGGATTAGATTCTTGTTTTGGATCTATGTAATTTTTATTTTTTTATAAATTTTTATGCTTGTAGTTGTTGGTTGAAATTTGTTTGGATTTAGTCATTTGAATTATGTATTAATATCTGATTAACTTTGTTTTGTAAGATAATTGACTTTGTCTTTGAATAATTTATAAATTTGATTTATATGTTACATTATAAATTTAAAATTAAAAAAAATAAATTAAATGGGTAGCCCATTTAGACCGACAAAATGACCTTAAATGAATCAGAGTGATATTTTACCAATTTATTATTCTTAACTTATTTTTAATCCATCTCATTTAAGTCCAACTCATCACAAACTGAACTTAAATATGCCAAACTGGTCTGTTTGAAAGCCCTCAAAATCTCACTACTCTATCTAACTAGGGCATTACTCTGGTACTTATCTTTTTTTTCCAGGATACCAGTACTCAGAGTGAGTTGTTTAGCCGTCATTAATTGTTATTTATATTGAATAAACTCTTTAACATTTATTGTGAAACTAACAGTCAATAACTTATTGACAACTCATCTTAGATATCAAACTCATCAGGGTACCATAGCAACTCCCATCTAACCAATGCAAAGACATTTTCTGATATGCCACGTCAGGTAGGACCCCCTCAGGCCTCAGGTAGTGCTAGACTGGTAGTTGAGTCATTTTTGTGGAGTAAGTATAGTATAGTATAGGATACCTCCCCTCTCCCCCCCCTCTTTCTCTTCTTTTCTTCTTTCTCTCTCCCACAAAAAGAACTACCGTACGGCTACATGCGTCTTAAATTCCTTATCGTTTTGTTAATGTTTGTTATGTGCTTCAAACTTCGAAGCTCAAACGACAATGCTATTTGACTATTTGTATTCATTAATTAACTAGTATACAGAATATACCAGTTGTTATAGTAATTATGTCATCTGACTTTAGCTTAACTAATTGGAATGTCTGAGAATTTTGATACTGTTTTATAATTTTAAATGAGTATTGAGAGTATAAAATTTAATCTAAAAAATCAACTACAATTTGAGTTTATTTTAATTTTAATTGTATATATTAAAAATCAACAATTCTTTTAATTTTAATTGTATATATAATTTTTTTAAAAAAATATTTTAATTATTTGAATTAACAATATTATTTTTATTAATACCTATTTTGTTCATTATTAAATAAGAAAAATAGAATAAAATTATTAAAATTATATTTTTATAATAATTTTAAAATCAAATAAAATTTTATTTTATTTTAAATAAATGTCTGATTGTATTAACTTTTTTTTAAAAGAATAATTTTTTAAAATAATAAAAATATTTTTTTAAAAAGTTAAAGAGTTTAAACTTTAAAAAAAATACTTTTACTCTTAAAAAAAGCTAATACAAATGGATCTTAAAACATGTAAAAATCTCTGCATATAATTAGTAACAATGAATTGATTAGTGAAATATTTAAGGATTTTATTTCTATCCACTGTTAGTGTAAAGTTTCTTACACTTTCTTTACACTGTCATCTAATCATATGTTGACACATCATTAAAAGAGTTAAACTTTTTAGATAGTTGTTGTGATAGTCAAACTCTTTTAATGATTTAGCAACACATAATTAAATAATAATGTAAAATTTTTTTACATAATAAATAAAAATTAAACTCAATATTTAATCCCGTCACTGATAAAAAGAAAAACAAATGTAGCCCTAGCATTCACTACTGTCTGGTAAGGGTGTTCATAACCGAACCAAACCGATCAAAACCGAAAAAACCGAACCGAAAAATCGAAAATCGAACAAAACTAATTAATTTTGGTTTTGTTTGGTTTTGTTTTATGAAAACCGATTGGTTTGGTTCGGTTTTCGGTTTTCATTTATGAAACCAAACCAAACCAAACCAAACCGAATTCATATAATTATTTATATATTTTTTATAATTTACATACTTATAAATGATTATATTTAAATTTTTGGTTGTTTCTATAAATATTTTAGGCTTATTTATTGTTTATAATTATGTAATGATGTTTTTATTAGGATTTTATACTAACTTTTTTTTAATTGGTCCATAACAAGAACAAAATGATGATGTGTATGAATTTTTTTAAGAAAAAAATGTTTAGTGAAAAACCGATTGGACCGAACCGATTGTAATGGGTTCGGTTCGGTTCGATTCTTCAATTTTAAAAAAATCGATTAGTTCTTAATATAAAAAAATCAATTAATTTGGTTCAAATAACTTTTTCTCCTAAAACTGAACCAATCCAAACCGCGAACACCTTACTGTTTGGATCATAGAGCAGCACAGGCCACAGCACCGTTCCTGTTCCTGGTGACTGAACAGACAAATAAATAAATTAATTAAAAGGTCAGGTGAAACGACGCGTGTCCGATCCTTCTTCTCCCTCTTCCTTTGACTTCTTCTAACAATATCTCAATCGGAAAGAAACAATTCATACCTAAAATAAGTTGTGACATTTTTCAACCCCAAAACCCTGATTTCCCCATAACAAACCTGGGAAGGGAAGGGATTGTCTTGTCCAGTCTTGTCTTGTCTTGTCTTTGATTTAGTTAAACTCCCTTTTTTCCGCACCTTTTTCTTCTCACGGAATTCGACAATTCCCAATCTTCTTCACTATTTTCATTTCCTCATTCTCAAACCAAATTTTGATTTCCTTCGACACCCAGATCAGATTTTCCATTAAAATTCTCAAATATCCCTTTTTTTAAAATAAAAAAAAGTTGGTGGGGTTGGGTTTTGTTTTCCTGATATCACCATTCAGCAGTATGGATCAACAGGAGGAAGCGATTGCGAAGTCTGCAAATTCGTATAATTTTGCATCCCGGAACCATTCCGCATGGCTCGAAATGAGGCTCTTCTACGTTCGGATTTCACCCTCCGTGATCGACAGCGTCCCGGACCACCTCACGCTCTGCCATCCCCACAGGGAAATCGGGGTTTCACTGGAAATCAATGGCTCCCTCGTGGCCCCCTCCGAGGCGGCGCCGTTGACGCTGCGGCGGGACAGGGTCGACAAGGAATTGTCGGAGGTCACGTACGTCAGCACCGACAACGTGCGGGTCACGGGCAGTGTGGAGTTCGAGGTGTACGAGAATGAGGGGTTGGTTCTGTGCGGGTCTTTGGAGCGGATGGAAGCTGATTGGGGCAATGGCAATGGCAACGGCAACGATTCGAGGACGGGTTGTTGGAGCATCGACTGTCACGTCGCCATGTCAATCGGTTCTGGCTCCTCGGCTTTCTTTCAGCCCAAGCTTGGAGTTTCGGCTCCGTCGATTGAGGTATACATTGCCGGGTGTTGCTCCAGCATCCCCGTGATTCTGACCAAGACGATTCAGATGAGCCCAAGGAGGAGAGTAGCTAGGCATGCCACGCTAGATGCCATTCCTGAAGATGAAGAGGAAATGGAGAATGACCTCAAGGGGTTCATTCGCCACCGGAAATCGCAGGTATTGCCTCTAATCTAATTCCTTTCCTTTGAAAGTACTAATCTTCAAAAGCAGTTACAGTTAATATTTTTTCTGCCAATTCGCTTCTTGCTGTTCTGAATGTTATATATGTAATAATGCAAATCTCCTTCCGAAAATTAATCAACCGTTTGAAATGATTTTGGTAGAAATCATGACTCATGAGTGTGAGTGTGCGATCATGTACTGAAGTGAGTCAATGTGGTTTTGCACGTTTGCTTTTCTAATGAGCAACGCCTGAATGATGCATGAAATCTGAAGGACTATATTTCTGTTTCTTTTTGCTACTATGTTGACATGTCATATTGGGTATGTCAAGGTCATTGCTTGGAAATGTCACCCTGAAAATTTTAATATTACACTATTCATATTCCTTACTGTAGTAATAGTCATATATATTTTTTTGAATATGCCTACTCTGGAATGACGGACCTGTAATTGCTGCTATTTGGCTAAATTATAGTTTGTTAAAGATAGAAAATTTGATTTTTCATTTTCAATAAGCTGTATAGAACAAGATAACATTCAGATGGTTTTTAAAAAGAGGCAATAGTTGATAGCTCTATTACCATTCCAAAAGTTTGATTATTTTATTGTATCATAATCAGACCTTTCTGATTCTATTGCTAGTTTTTGAATGAACCCCCTTACGATGGGAGATGCGCCTAGCACTAATACTTAACTTTCATCACTTATCAGCAAGATACCTAACCAGCCACTAATATTGTAGTCAAAGGTGCTGAGGCGAGGCACTAGAAGGGGTCAACACTTCAGCCAGCTCCTCTAGTGCCTTAGGCACCCCTTTCAAGTTCAGGCGAGGCATGCCTTTAGGGGCTTATTGATCACTGTTAAAAACCCAAAAATTTCATCCATCTAACTTGCTAACTGGGATGCTAAAGGAGGTACAATAGTCAAAATGTTAAAAAAAATAACTAGTTGTTAGTCTTTAGGACTCTTAGCAGCAAGCAACTTAGGCTTTTGTAGATTGAACATCTTAATCTTTTATTTTTACTATGAATATTATGCTTTAGTAGTTAATTTCTATGCTAAATGTACAAGATTGTACTCTTTTTTTTCTAATGTCAATGCCTTTCTTCAGTGAGGCATGTTCTTTTTGGCGCCTCTTGCCTCAAGGTGTTAAAACCTTCGAGCGCTTTAAGGGCGCCTTTAGCCTTTGACTATCTTACTACCTCATTAAACAAGGGGGATGCCTAGTTCCCTTATCTGTTGCTGATAAACTCAATCATATAAATTTCATGCTAAGTATTGTCTGCTAAACCGGTTCCTATCTTCTATTCTGATTACTACTTGAAGCATTATGTTTGAATGGAAGCAAATAATAACCTTCTTTCAGTTATTCCTAATGATTTTAATTTGAAGGCCAAGGATCTGACATGCTGTGTGCAATTATACAGTAATCTTTATACTTATGCCACTTTTCCATTAAAATTATTTAATTTTCTAGTTTTTGTTGATTGCTTAATGCATAGGTGTTTTTACTACAGTTGGTCACAATATGGGTAGGACCGTTGGAGAGGTCTAGGTTCAATGTCTTACCTGAACCTTTGGATTTTTGAAATTACAATTGTGTTACATGGATGATATCCTTTTTGTGCAGATAACAGGGTCGGAAGTTGATGATTATGAGTTTGATGGGAAGATGGGGCGTGGTTTCTACTCTCAAGACATGTATCCAGGTGAGGACGGACAACTATCATGGTTCAATGCTGGTGTTAGAGTTGGTGTTGGAATTGGCCTTGGGATGTGCCTAGGGATTGGAGTCGGTGTTGGACTGCTCATGCGTTCCTATCAAACTACAACCAGGAATTTTAGGAGGAGATTTTTCTAAGTGGTAAAAATATCATAAATTTGTTACTCTACTTTAATGGGAAGCACAAGAAAAATATTGGAGTTCGATCAAAGAGTGGGAAATTCCTGGACGAGGAATTAAGGAACCGAAAATCCAATAACTTGAATGCGTGAAGCCTAAGTTTTGTAGGTGAGTGAAGGCTGTGCATCGTTCTGTCTTGTAGATTTCCTGCAGATTTTGTCATGGATCACGTAGATTTGCATTTGGTGTAAATTCTGTCTGATGCTCCGACAACCAATAGATATATTGATAAAAGAGCAATACAACAGCTTTTGAGGATGTGGTGTGCCAGCATAGGCTTTTGTGTGGTTTTGACTGTGAAAATGTACCGAGATTTTACTGTTTATTGTCTTGTAGATATTTTGTCATTTGATACTACTTTTGGAAGGTATATATATGGTCTGTCCCTTGGTAAATGAAAATTTTATCAATTTTTTTTATCAACTACCTACATGGCTTTTTTATACTAGAATAGCTAATTTTTTATTATTTATTAATTTACTTCAATTAAAAAATTACATATTAAAATAAGTTAAATAATTTTTTCATGTTGGGAAGTACTATTTTTTAACATTTTTTTATATAAGAAAACTAACATGGTAGAAAACTTAAAATTGAATTCTCAATATGTGGAATGTTTTTTTTTTAGAAAAAAGAAAACTATGTTACGAAGTTGGTTTTACTTAAAAAAAAAAGTCTATTGGAAAGTCAATTTGAGTTAAATTGATTTTTCAACATAAAATAAAATAAACCTATTTTAGTACATAAATTTTTAATTAAGATAAAACAGAAAATAATTTTTTTAGTTATTTTACTACATCCCCTTTTATTAATTTTTAATTTTAATTTAATTCAATACAATAATTTATTTGTTTATAACAAAACCAACTATTACGGGTGGTTGTTATTCAATAATTTGAAGTTGCATACATTTGCTCTGGAAATGAGAAACTGCTTCAAATGGCTGAAACAAGCCGTATAAAGAAAAACGGGTGAACGAGGCCAAAGACCTCTCTGGGTTACCAAGCATGCATGTTGTGGGCATACTATATATACTTGCAACCACGGGAGAGACTTCCTTCCCTTCCCTTCCCTTCAATTTGACGTACAACATGGAATGGAAAACTGGAAATTGGAATGCCAAATCTGAGAGCCTCTTATCTTATGCACTAGGCTTAGGCTAGTAGGAAGAGCCTAGGAATGAATGAGCAAGGCCAAGAACCATGATTTAATTTAATAGATAAAATAAATTTCAACAATAAATATATATATAACCTTTGTCACCAGTAGCAGTGTAAAAAGTAAAAAGCATGAGCATAAGAGAAGAAGAGAAGCGTTACGAAGGAGCATAGTATAGGAACGATTAACGAACGAACGAGAGGTGAGCAATGGGAATGGGTGTGGGTGACCGTAACAACCGTGCGGCTCTCCCTGTGGTGGTGACCCTGACCTGCGTCTTGGAGTTGGATTCCCTTGCCGGCGTTGCCACCGTGGAGCATGTCCCGCTTAGCCGACGGCAACATTCGGCCGTCCTCCTTCATTCCCTCGCTTACCTCCCACGCGCCGCCTCCGTCCCTACCACCTCATCCTCTCCCTCGACTCACCCCACCCCTCCGTCGACTCCGCCTTAGCCTCTGACCTTGGCCTCCATCTTCTCCACGTGGACACCTCCCGAGCCGACGAGATCTCCGACGCCGTCATGGCTCTCTTCCTGGGCCTCCTTCGCCGGACTCGCCACACCCTCTCCCTCTCCGCTTCCGCCTCCTTTGGCTCCCTTCAGCCTCTGCCGTGGCCTGGTTCTGGGAATTGTCGGTAGATCTCCTTCTGCTAGGTCTTTGGCCACTCGGAGCTTGGCCTTCCAAATCAGCGTCCTTTATTTCCATGTTCACCAGCACCACGTATCTTCTTCTTCCTCTACTTTGAAAATGCTAATTAGTATGTATTTCCCAGTTTGGATTCTTCATTACATGTTTGCTTGATTAGCAGTTCAATTAATTGTAAAACTTGATTATGACATGATTAGGTAGTAATGGTATAAATCCTTTTTATGGGTAATTCAGTGACAAACTGAGAATGAGATACTCTGTTCTAAGTAACATGGGGCTACACTTTGCACTTCTTTTTACTTCATCGATTGCCAAGCATTCTTTTCGGTTTGGTTTACTTCTGCCTTAAGGTTTCTGTTGACCTATCATACATGTGCATATGTACTTACACACTCAATGAATCAATTAACATTACATGATTAGTCTAACCATTAGTGCTCATTTTTAGGTTTGGGGGGAAGGGGCTTGTTGATTCTATGGAGTTATTTTCAGTAATAACTTGTAGCTTGGTTCCTACATTTGTAAATGATGAAACTTTAGCTGGATGTGCTTTGGATGGTGCAGAAGGCCCCCAATGGATGGAAGCATGGGTATGATAACTTTAGGTTTTGAATTCTTTAATTTGCAAGGTATGATATAGGCATCCATAAACATTTGAACTACTGACTGATTCTCACTTCCACTCTGACTAATACAAGAAAATTTGCATGATTTTCACTTAAAGTTATTTGCATATTAGAATGTTTACTTTCAAGTTTGACTTTTGTTAAAAAGAACAAAACTAAACCCTAGGATCACTAACAACGTTTTTTTGTCAATATGGGGTGGCAGCCAATTGCTTGCCAGGACATGCATGCCCTTATCCACGTGTGCGTTTTTTGTCCATGCATCCACGTATTTGTGTGAAATATACATGCCCTCAGACTCCTCATAATAAACAACACCACATGGTGATTGCAAAGATGATTTAAGAATTATGATCACTAAATTAAGCAGCCTTATTGAGCAAGGAATAGCTCCCCCCCCCCCCTTTCTTTCCCTTCTCCTCCCAAAAAAAATATATAAGTAAAGAAGAAAAGAAAATTGAAAATAAAAGTGCTCGAGGGGGAATGTAGGTGGTACTCTAAAAGCAAGACCTGGTTCAATTTGATTTTGGAATTTGATAATTCTTTATTGTGAAAATAAACAGATATAGGTTTTGCAGAAGTTGGTCAACTTAATTGCGCTTGCTATTACCTTTGCTACTTGTAACCATATGTTTATTAGAGTCTGTTACAACTTAATAAATGGATGATTTTAATTTACTTTACTGCATGTCTTCTTCAGGTTAAGGAGATGCCTAATGTGTTGATACTTCCACGAAGTGCGGATTACAGTGAAGAAGTCTGGATGGAGGTAAGGGAGAAAGCTATATCCATATTGAAGACATTCTTCTTTCATGGAATTATTCCAAAGAATGCTGTGTCTGACGAGGAAGAAAAAGAGAGTGAAGTAGGTGATGAATGTGAACAATCCAATCAACAAGACAAAGAAAGTTCTCTCCAGATCTGTCTTAGAGAGCAAGCAGATGATATTCCCATAAGCCCTGAAAGCTCCCAAAAGAAAGGAGCTAATCAAGTGAAAGAGTCTTCCTCCCAGCATCAGTCTTCAAGTTTGACTCTGAGTGCCTCCACCCGATCTGAAGTAAGACGTAGCAGGTCAAGTAAAAAGGCTAAAAGGAAGCATGCACACCAAAAGTCCCAACAAAAACCAGAAGATCCTTCTGCACTGGAGAAAGAAAGTACATCTCAGAGAGAAGATGATACTGCTATGAGTGGCACTGATCAAGCTTTAAGCTCTGGCTCTCAGTGTGCTTCCCCTGAAAACTCAAGAAGTAGAAAAACACCAATAGAATCTAAGCAAGAACCAACTACCAATCAAGTACTAAAGTCAAGCATGAGGCTTAGTGGAAACTGTAGTGAGCTTTTGAGAGATGGATATGTTATAGCTCTATATGCAAGAGATCGCCCTGCACTCCATGTCTCAAGGCAAAGAATTAAAGGTGGAGGTTGGTTCCTGGATTCCATGTCAAATGTGTCAAAAAGAGACCCTGCTGCACAGTTCCTCATCATCTTCAGAAGCAAGGTTTGTTTAAAAGAACTTTTCACTTATCCGTGGAGCTTATATTCCAGCTTATGTTTCATAGTAATTTAGAGTGGTATAAGTTCTTTAGCTCTTAGTAATACCAACTAGCTGATATTAGAATAACAATGCCTTTGCTTCAGGAAACAATTGATTTGCGATCTCTTGCTGCTGGTGGAAAGTTATTACAGGTAATTACATTATAATGCTAAGAATTGCTGATTCTTTTGTATGCTTTATCATTAATTTATTTTAGATGAAACCTTAAGACTTGTATATATGGCTCCCTATCTACAATATATTTACATTCCCAATACAATTGATGCCTTTAATCTGGTTCTAAAGGTCCATTTGATTTTGCAGATCAACAGAAGAATGGAATTTGTATTTGCTAGTCATAGTTTTGATGTTTGGGAGAATTGGAAGCTAGAAGGTTCCTTTCAGGAATGTAGGCTGGTCAACTGTAGGAATTCATCGGTAATTTCTCTTTGTTATCATCAAAATATTTCTGTTCTGTTCCATATTTGGCGCATCTAGATATTCAAATGGTTTTGCAGCCATTTGGGTAACTGGTTGAGACTTTTCTAGATGGGTTTTACAGCCATATTTCTTAATTATTTTCCCCAAAGCTGTTCTCAGATTATAAGGAAAAAGTGTGAGATCTAGAAGATGACTTTCAGGAGCTCCTTTTATTTCTTGATTTGTCTTTTTATTTGGTCTTTATGTTTG
This sequence comes from Styphnolobium japonicum, assembly GCA_023212625.1. Taxonomy (NCBI): domain Eukaryota; kingdom Viridiplantae; phylum Streptophyta; class Magnoliopsida; order Fabales; family Fabaceae; genus Styphnolobium; species Styphnolobium japonicum. Next base: position 434,505 of record JALBWW010000007.1, on the reverse strand, counting down.
ATTAACATGAGGAAATTTATGCAATTGCATGTTTTCTAGTCCTGGTCGTGATGCTTCATTAGTTCAATTGTATGGAAGATAGGTTTACCAAAAATAAAAAAATGTATGGAAGATCTAGATTGTTCCTATGAGCAGAAGTCATTTGACATGCGATGCTTGGCTGCACTCTAGTCAACCACTAGTTTCTTTCATCAATTTACTGGAGCAGGCCATCTCCCTGATAATATGCTCAGGATAATTGGTTTATAAAAATTCTGGAAACTGATTTAGTTTATCTCTAATTTTCCTCCAATTCGTAGGCTGTTTTGGATATACGCATTGAGATTTTGGCAACGGTAGGTGAAGATGGAGTTACTCGCTGGCTTGAGTAAGACACGTTTGTTCTTATTCTATGAGTGTGATTTCAGGTCTGCATTACTATTACTTCAACAGGATGAGCTTGTAAATAATTCATGTCCCACAACTAAATGATCTTTCAAATGTTTCTTTATGGAAGATTGGAATGTATTTTATCGTGTCGAGCAGAACATTCTTTGTTTCTACGATCAGATTGCCTTTCTTTTTTAATCATTTACTGAGGAAATGTTATGAGATTCCATTTGAGTGATGAACTTAGCTTGTCTTTCTATCTTGCCCTGCACCACTTTGACCCGTAATGGTATTATCATGCATTCTAAACTGCCAAATAACCATATAAAATTGGGTTTAATTGTGTACCCAAAAAAATTGGGTTTAATTACACTATTAATTCCTTGAGTTTCATTAAAGTTTGATTTTTTCCTTCTAGTTTTTTAATTGTAATAATGTTATTCGTGTAATTTTTAAATTGATGCAATTAAGTCTCTGTCATATTAATATTGACGTTTTGCTTTTTATCACTTTTATCAAAATTCATATCGTATTAACGAAAAAGGCATTTTTATGTGTCTATGTGAGCAAAAATAATGTTATGTGGGGGAATTAATTCTCTTGTATACTGTATGCTCACTTAGTCTCAGCTTAAAAATATCTTTATTGCAAAAGAAGAAAACAATGTCATGTTAGTTACATTATTCTCAGTTTATTTTTTTTGTTGTCAAATTCGATTATTAGCATTTTTATACTGTGACAGATCAAAAGCATAGTAACTTCAAGATGTGCATGGGACGTTGCTTGATCGCAAAGGATAATAAACCAAGAGAAGCGTAATTATGAGGCATGTTGTTGTGAAATGCAATGTTTATGGGCCATCCAAGGTTGTAAGTTGTAACCCCGTGATCGATTTGACTGCTGAGGTGGGGCTTTTGGACCAAAATATCATGTGCCTTTGCCAAAATCTGAATCCGTTGAGGTCCCGCTCACCATTGGTTAGTGAAGTTGTTCAACGATTATGCGTTAAAGAAATTCGTTGTAAATTTTTCATACTCTTAATTATTATTTTTAATTATATTTTAGATTATATTTAATTAAATATAACAAAGAAAAATGTAATTAATTATTTATATATTATAAAAACACATTTTAGTCTAAAATATAATTCTTGTCATTTTATTATTTTATGTATTTCATCGTAATTATGATATTCAATTATTATTAATTTTAATTATTATTAATCTAAGTGGCGGATCTTGACTACATTTTTTAGGTGACTAAACAATATATACACTTATATTTGTATGTGCATTGAAGAATTAGCATCAACTATTTTGTTTGACCTTCGTCATTATATTTTAAAAATAAACATAAAACTTCTAGTAATATAAAATATATTTGTAGAATCAATAATTAAAAAATAAGTATATCATAATCACATCAATTCACTCACTATTCTACTACCAAAAAAAATAATTAAATATGTGAATCTCAATTAATATGTTAACAATAATTGTATTTATAAATTTTTTAATAATATAAATATAATTATACTAGTAGATTACTTTACTAATAAAGAGAAATAATTATATAATAAATATATATATATATAACTCTAAATAAAATACAAATTATAGCAAACTAAGAAGAAAGATGAGACACATATTCTCTCATACACAAATATATATTTGGAACCAAAAAAAATACACAAATATATATATGAAAATAAAAATAAAAAATACTAAGATGGTCCGCCACTGTTTAATGTATTATTATTGCAAAACTTTTAAGAGTCAATTTTTTTTTTTACAACATTTATGTTTTTGCTTTTAGCTTTTACTATTTCTTTTATTATTATTGCCTCAATGAGTTAAAATTTGTTTTACAATTTTTTTATATATGTTATTTTATAACATTTTATCAATAAATAAGATGTGATTAATTGTGAATTTAAAATTGGTGATAGGATAATATTAATTTTTATGGAAATCTCCCAACTCCGATCATTTTGTGGTTCGTGAATCATCTTCTGGACCAAACTAGAACTTTCAACCTAAAGTAGCTTTGTTGGGCAAAAACTCCTAGTTTTCCAAACACTAGCCTACTCTGTTTTGGGACAGCATTGCCTAGTGCTACATATTTAAGATTTAACTAGACTTTTGTAGCCTTTTTGTAAATTGTAGCCAATATGCCTATGCATGTAGGTCCAGCAGCGCAGTAGCAGTAGCATTGTAGCAGAGCCCCCCAGGACAAGACCGTCATTTCCCAGTCTTAGCATGTTATGTATATATAGAAGGTGGTGGTGGTGGTGGTGGTGGTTTTGAAGTTAGAATAGAATGAAACTGAAAATTGTGATTGTAAGCAACGAAACAAAGACAGCAACAGCAACAGAGGTTGTTGGAAAAGAAAACCAACCAGAAACTGATTCCACGAATTCATTCATTGATTCCCTGTCTTGTTGTCTTGAATATTGATGGTATCCGTCAATCCAATTCCAAAGCCAGCTTCAGCTTCAGCTGCTCAAGGCTTTTACTTGTCCGACTTCAATCCAAATCCAACCAATATGCCTCTTCCCGTCAACGCGTTGGAGTATGATCCCAATAACAATAAGAAGATTCGAAAACCTTATACCATTACTAAGTCCAGGGAGACCTGGACGGATCAGGAGCACGACAAGTTTCTAGAAGCTCTCCAATTGTACGTTTTTCTTTTCTTTTCTTTTCTTTTTATTATCATCCATTCCATTCATGGTAGTAGATGGATAATGGATTGTTCAACAAAGTTAAGTTTTTTAGACCATAATTCTGAATTTGTGGATAATATATATATTCATGGACTTGTGAGCAACCCCTTTTCTAAGTGTGCTCCAAACTGTTCTGTTTTCTATTCAAATTATAGACTTCTTAAGGAATGAACTTCATTTCATCTACATTCTACATTATTTTTTTATACCTTTCTTGCACCTTGCAGATTCTGTAAAGACTAAGAATGAAAGCAATTAGAGTTTAGAAACTCCATAGTCTGTTATAGAATCCATCATCCCATGAAAAAGTATCACCAAAAAACAAGGTCGGTGATATGAGTTTAGGCCAAGCCACGGGGTTGCCATTCCACCATTTTATGAGTGAACTTAGTCAGTCACCAGGAAATGCAATACCATGTTTTCTGGATAGCATCATGCAGTCAGTGTCTTTTACAAGAATGTGGTATCTGATTTATTCCATTATTTCCTTCTGTGTGTTTCTCCTGACTGATTTCAGATTTGATCGTGACTGGAAAAAGATTGAAGCATTTGTCGGCTCAAAAACAGTTATCCAGGTAACTATTATAAAAGTCAAAGGGAAAGAAAGAACAAGTTACTAGTGCACGTTAGATACTTTTGGCTTCTTTTAAAACAGTGAAATATGACAATAAGAAATGAGTTTAATTTTGATTCATTTTCAGTGTAAAGTTTTTTTACACTGTCACCCAATCATGTATTGTCAACTCATTAAAAGAGTTTGATTATTATAATAACTACTTCAAAGGTCTAACACTTTTAACGATGTGTCAGTACATAATTGGATAAAACTTTATCCTGACAGTGGATTAAAATTAAACCCATAAGAAATTTATTCATTATTTCACATTATTCTTCAATTTTGAATTCCATATTGGGTATTTATTTGGTGAAATTTATTCAGTCGCATTACTCATTACTGAATAGCAGGCTCCAAGATGAGCTTAACACTTTTCTAATTAGAGGTTTCTTGAAATGAGTAAAGGGTGACTTGATGGTTTCCAAAAGACTGCCAATTGAAACCCCAGACTTGAGTTAGTGTGACGATTAGAGTTAGTTCCACCCATAGCTTTTTGTTCTTTTTTATATCAACCCATATTAGCAAACCGATTCAATTTTTTGTTCATCAAAGTGATCAAACCAATATGTACATCTTTTTGTATGGATTTTCTTGCTTTGCAGTGAAATGCAATTTATTCTTCCCGTGTTTTTCTCCAAAAACCTAGGGGTTGGTGATGGGATTAAGAATATAAAATTGGAGTTTGTCACTTTTGTTGCATGGTAATTAAGTATAAAAGAAAGGACATAAAGTTATTAACTCATCTTGGATTATATAATGAATCCTTTTATTAGTCTGCTATGTGGGCAATATATACGAGTCGTGAAAGTGATTGTTACAGTATAGTTTTTGTTTCATCAATTTTCTTACGGTAAATAAATTTCTAAATATTCGTTACGTGGTCCTCTGAATATCCCTTCTTCATCCTTCTATGCAAAACTGTAGAATTTATTTTTTGCTCCACTTCCTCTTTATGGCAGATACGAAGTCATGCACAGAAGTATTTTCTTAAAGTTCAGAAGAATGGAACAAGTGAACATGTACCGCCCCCTCGTCCAAAGAGAAAAGCTGCTCGCCCATACCCACAAAAAGCTTCCAAAAATAGTTAGTATAGCCAACCACATTTCATGTATTCGTGGCTTTAGTCTGCTGTATCAATTCTTTGACTAACGCTGGTTTTTGTTTTGGCATTTTATCAGCTCCTACTGTATCCCAAGTCACGTGGCCATTGCAATCTTCATCTGGTTTCATTGAACCTGCTTACAAATATAGGCCAGATTCATCATCCATGATTGGAAATCCAGTTACCAGTGTGCCTTTGTCATCTTGGAGTCATAGTGCTATACCACCAGTCGGTGTGCCACAAGTGACTAAAGGTTTTGTTTGTCCTGAACTCCATAATGCTTTTTTTTTATATTTTTTTAATCTTAAAATCTGTACTTTTCCCAATTTATTCTATATGACGAATTTAGATATGCAGAAGGTTTTGCTAACTCAGAAGTTTTTTTTGTTTGTTTTTTAGATAATATGGGATTGACTGGACAAGCCGTTCCTCTTAATTGTTGCTATAGCAGTAGTAATGAGAGCACTCCTGGGGTTTGGCCAAGTAGTAAAGGGAATCAAGGAGACCAGGGCAAGCCAATTAAAGGTTGGAATGCTTCTTTATCTCCAATTTGAACTTGATTCAGTTTGAAATTGACATAATGGCATATTCACAAAATCTTTAATTGGATCTTATGACAAAAATTCAAGAATATAGTTTCTAATAGCAGGGTGCATCATGGGTTTTAATTCAATTAAAACAAAAAGAAAGAAGTCCTGAAAATCATAGTTCCACTGTATTAAGACCACGTTTCCAGGCTGAATTGGTTTCTGAACGGTCTCCACTGTTTCATTTGGTTGTGTGTAATTGCGGAAGTTCTCTAGAGGCATTAACTAGTAAAAACGCTTTCCATTCCATTAGGATATTGGGGAAACAACTGAAAGAAGGAATTGATGCATAAGATCAGTTAGACTATGCTTATTTCACTAAAATCTAAAATACCCTTGCTGTGCTTGGCCAAAAATACATTTCCCTGACTTTGAAGTCCAACCTTGCTCAACAAATCTAACAGTTTCATAAATCTAGAAGGAGAGGAAGAAGAGGGAGGGAGGGAGGAGAAAAGGGGGGGAGGTTGAAGTAACTTATTTTATCTTATTTTTAATTTTTGTGAATTTCTACATAATTGGGTACAGTATAGGCTGGATCTAGTGCTATGAAAGTTTAGTGACTAATCACATTGGAACTGAGCTTGAGGATTAAATCTGAAAGGCTCAAAATATAAGCCAAATATGTAACAGAGTTCAATTAATTGCTACGATCAGGAATATGAGTTTTTGAATCAGTTTTAGAAGAGTTTATAGCAAACATGCATAAGGAATGTCATGGTGTTCCTTGAATCTTTCAGTTCAAGGAAGTGAAAATCATGTTAAAATAACATATTTCTATAAGTTTCCATTTGTTTATTTAAAAGCATTTTCCAAGAAGCATAACAAGCAGAGGCGGAGACCCTTAGAAACAGTTCAAAAAGAAGTGAAAAGAAACTAAATAGAAGAACCCTACAGCTACCATATTGAGAGGGGGCGGAAGTAGAAACAGTAAAACTATAACACTTGCAAACCAGTACCACTGCTCACATAAAATTAAATACTTAAGTAATAGCTGGTTTAGGGTTGACTACTCAGGAACTGGGACAGGGCCCTCAATTCAACTTATGCATTTTGATGTGTTACTGGGGCTTCAAGAATTGATAAGGGCTGGGCAAGAAGTATTTAATACAACACATCTGGACCTTATAAAATGAAGAGTACAATTAGTGCTCCGTTCTGAATTTACTCTGGAGTGAGTAGCACATACAAATACATCATGTCAATTTTCCTAACATTGATACTGTAGTAGTTTGTTTTATTCATTTAAATCATTCTTCAACTCATGCATCCTCTTATATGGGTATAAATAGTAATTTTTATGAATAGTATTAATATTTTTATGTTCATTATGCTGTGGCATGCAAGATGCCTGATGTTGTTATTGATAAGCTTCTGTTTTACTATGTTCATGATTCTTTCCATGCACTTGTTGACGAGCTCACCTACTCTATGCAGTAATGCCAGATTTTGCACAAGTCTACAGCTTCATTGGCAGTGTATTTGATCCAAATGCAACTAATCACCTACAGAGACTGAAACAGATGGACCCAATAAATGTGGAAACGGTAATTAATCTCAAGTCCTTCATTTCTTTGCCTCCATATCATTTGTTCTTCTTTTTGGAGTGTGGAGGTCCAAGGTTTGAAAGGGGAGTCTAATGTTTATGGTTTAAGTTAATAGCTTGTCCGCCTGAGCAATTTACACGGTCCTGTTTAGCAGGTATTGTTATTGATGAGAAACCTCTCCGTCAATCTAATGAGTTCTGAATTTGAGGATCATGTAAGTTTTGTTCCCAATAGATGGAACTTTTATCAACAGACATATTAATTATTGCAAACATGAATTTAGATACCTCTGTCATCTTTTAATCTGCTATTGCTTTTATTATGTAACATGACGAAAGATATGAGATGATATTAACTTGCTTTCAACTGTCTTGATTATTTTAAAGCAAGCAAACACATTAATTTTGCTTTCTTGTTATTTTGTTGCTGGAAACCTCATAAAGTTTAAGGCCTAGGTCTGGGACTATAGAATTTTGGCTCTAACATCGCACTTCTGTTTGATAGTGTGGGTGATGCCAAATTGAACTTTGATTTTCCACATTATGATATGGGATGTCTGATTTCGAATACTCTTCTTTGCAATAAGTTGTTCAATTATACTGTTTCAACATTCTTGCTGTTCCTATGTACTTGCCTATAATTTAGTGTTTGCATTGCACCGTTATTTAAAGATTGCAGTACTGAAATAGGCTTTTTTTAATTCTTATTTCTGAAATTGTATATTATATCTGATTCAGCAATCTGATATACAAAATCAACACCCCCATGATGTCGAGAATCCATTTGAGATGACTATTTTCACATGCACACACGCATGAGAAGTATATAAAGGGTAGCCAGGCAGGGAATTAAGTGACAGATGAGTTATTTTATGTAATTAATTAATTTGAAGAGCATGTATAGTTCTTCAGCTGCATTCTTTCCATATTCTGATAAAAGATGGATCTATTTTCTATGCTTCATGCTCTTTCGCTACAAGTGTTGTCATATCATTCTGCTGGACAAAATCTTAGCATCATTTATTTCATTTTACTTTTCATAATATGGATTGCATCAATGATTCTCTTTTTGCCAAACCTTTAAAATTAATGCAGAAGAGGTTGCTTTCGTCATATTATGCTGACTCCGAGAAGGCAAAGTCTGGTAATTATCTTTGCAGCAAATCCCTCACTGAGAAATCTGAGAGTGCTGTTCTATCAGCTTAGGGTGTTACCAGTGGTCCTGAAGAGAGATTTCAGATATTTTCTGAATGCACATAAATTGGGAGCAAGAGGGGAAAGGACAACGGGTTTTAATAAGAGAAGTTGTAGGGTGCCAGATGTTTGCATGAGTATATACGTATATACACCTTTCTGGATGAGATTTTGTTTATTTTAGACACGGTTAGGATCGTAGATATTCTTGTGTTTTGTGTATATCTTATGAAGATGGTTGTCCTTGGAATGCAGTATAATGAGAGTCCTGTTCAGGTCACTTCTGGAGGCTACACTGTAGAGTTTGTTGAGTGCTTTTGTGTTATAGTGGTGTTAGGACTTGGGAGGTGCCGTTTGCGTTGTATATAAAGCAATAAAACAATGAAGATAAGTTATACTTTCTATTTTCATGTACGTGCATGCACTATTGCTTTCTTGTCGTGAAATTCCTGATAATCTTGCCGTGACTAGGCTAAAAATGAAATCCAAAGATAATAAAAAAGAGAAGAGTAAGAATTAATTTCTACTTGAAAGAAAGGGATAGATCAAAGCAAGAGCTGTTTATCCAGCATATATTCTCAGTATTCAGGTTACTTAATCTAGAAACTCCAATATAATTCAGTTTCAAAACATTTGTGGAAGTTGAAAATGAATGAAAGGAGCATGTTTAGTGTACATATGTTTTTATTATAATTATAAAAATAACATCTTGCTTTTTTGTTTTTAAAATTTTATGAAAAATAATGAAAATAATAAAATGTTTTCATAATTTTTTCACAAAATGTTAGTAACAGAAAACATAAAAATAATGTGACACTTTTATAATTATAATAAAAATATATTTAACTAAAAATAAAAATAAACAAATTAAATGCGCTAGATTCCTTTTCTTGAATATTTGCTAAACTTGAGAGTTCATGCATTTTTTTGTTCTCACCAACAATGGAGAACCATTTCGTTAAATGCATTTCGGAAAGTCACTTATAACAATCATTAAAAAATTTAATATATTTTAAGGATGTGGGCTAATGAAAGGTAAGTGAATGTTGTCATTTTGCATTATGATAAGGATTTCCAACAGGTAATGCAATCGTGCCCAGCCTTCTAGACTGCAATAGAATTATCATATTCTGAGACTATTGCATTTTGTAAAGTTAAATGCCAAAAAATCTTTTAACTCTTATACTAAATATGTGTATTGCATATTCTAAATCTTTAACACTTTTAGGATTCTAGCAAAATTATGCATACCAAATGTCATTATTGAAGTCCTTGGTTTGTTTAGGATACAAATGGCTAAAAAAAAAGTGTGTCGATAAGGCATTTACCATCTTTTACCCAAAAAAAAAAAAAAAACAATTTTTTGTTGATCTGCAATGAATTATTCTAATTCTTTATATATATATAATTGTTATATGCAATTACAAAACCTGCAGCTTTCTGTATATAAAGGTTATAACTAAGTTTTTTAATGGAAAAGACAAATTATGTAGTTTTTAAATAAAAGTTACAAAAAGAATTAAAACGTAATACATAAAGTGAAAACCTTTTTTTGTAAAATGTTAGACGTCGTGTTGATAGACATATTTTATTATTTATAAATGTACATCATAAAACATCATTAGAAGGCGTTTAATGTGTAAATATATGCATCTTAAATTTCTAAACAACATCCTTTTTTTGGGTACAAGTAAGGGGCTCAAGACCCAAACAACATCCTTTTTTAGTACGTAAGTATGACTTGACCATGTATCTTTAATACCGTTTATTAAGATGTCACATGCCAATAGGTGTGAGTGTGTTTACTCACTTAATTGAATTCTTTGTTGATGTTAATTATGACTTAGGTTTAAATCCAAAATAGGTACATTGATAGGTAATATGTAATCCTATCATATGTCAACTATGTGAACAAGCATATTATACTCATTCAAACCATAGTCATCTCATTAATCTTTCCTTTTATAGATACTCATTTATCTTGACAATTTTACTCTCATTATTTTATGAATTGATAAAAATAATTTATATAATAAAAAAATATTACCACTAAAAAATATTATTGTTATGATTGTTATAAAAAAATTCATAAATAGCATAGCATGAGAAATTGTGATATAAATAATCAACTTTTACTTGTATATACAAAATTGAGAGAGAATTTTTTTAAAAAAAATGTTACATAGTAAAACAATGACATCACACGTTAGGCATCTAAGATATTATTCCGAGTGATAGAATCCTAAACATCCAGACATCATATAAATAAGCATTTTAGCATCTAAGATATCTATGTGAATCAGTTCCCTGAAGTCATTGAGAAAATATCACTACACCACTGTGTTGTGGCTCCCCTCCCTCCTCCCGATTCTCTTCATTTTGCTCATCTTCTCTCGTGTGTTCTTCATAGCTTTTAGAGCCTCAGGAATCAGGATGCCATTCAACACTCCGTATCCTCCTGCATAAAAGCAAGCGTACACACGGCACACTATCAAGTAAACATATCAGACACCCATTTTGGGACATTTAAACAAAGGTTTGAATATGCTTTCATGATTTTCAGGAAATAAGCAGCTATCTTGTTCAATCATCAGTTTTATGTCATGCTTTCCCACGTGACTTGTTCGTACCAAATTACAGTCTAGTCAATGAAATTGCACCTAAAATTGAAACATTTGAGCAACATCAACACGGGGTCGAATAGGAATACAATCATGTAACTGCAGCAAGAATGGGGCATGGACTTTAGCACTACAATGATGATACAATAAGATCAAATGTGAAGGCTCAGAACTGGTATCTTTCTAAGCCACAGAACCATGTCCACCCATAACAGATGTTTCTCCTTATCAACTTTCCTTTCAGATTCGACCCCATGTCCACTATCCCCCCAACTTCAAATTACTTTCCTCCTGCATGCAGCATGGTCTTTCGAAACCCATATCTTGAAAGAATTTTGATTTTTTATGTTAAAAAAGGGCAGAAAATTGAAATCCCAGCAAAATGGCAATTAATGAGAATTCATTGATTACAGAAGCCCAGCTCATATGGCAAAGAAAAGGATCGTATTAAACTCATCTTTCATGCAGGAGTTGCAGATCAGCACAACAGTAGATGAATACAATGTAGTATACACATCAACAATGATAATACACTAATCTATACCCAAAACCCTGGTCTAGCTCTTGACCTGAGCTCCATCTCAAAAATCCTCTGAAGTGCTTCTGGATGATTTCTTCCACCAGCAACATCAGAAGCTAGCAAAACAGCCAAAAAGTATAAATCAGGAAATGAAAATAGAGCACGAGATTAAAAATGGAGATGAAAATTGAATTGTGTGATCCTAAAGTAGTTGCAAAACAAGAAAGATAGAAACTAACAAGCAACAAGTCAACAACACATTCTGTATCTTCCATACAAGTTTACTAAATTACTTAGATTACATGGTCTCGAATATTGTTATCGCAAGCTAGAAACAATTATGTAAACATGAACAAGCAAACACAGTTAAGAGTAACACACTTCATCTGGTGGGTCAGTGCGTATGTGCAAGTGCAAATGTACATGCATATGTGCATGTATGTGAGGATTGTGTGTGCACACACACGTTAGTGGATGTGTGTGTGTGTGTGTGTACCAACACACCCGTTTATGTGGGAAGAGTGATTGAACTTGCTCAGATAACTCCTTAGCCATCAAGGCCAATGAAACACGTGCAAGCCAGATATCCACTAACCAATAGTACACTATGATTATGTAAAAGTGAAGAAGCATGATTTACAAATGACTAACGATGCACTGATAATCCTTGCAATCTATCAATTTAAGATCGATCAACCCAATAAGCATCAATTACAACCATCAAAATTATGAACTTTCATTGAACCCCCATAGCATCCAAAACCAAATTGCACAAAAAGCAATAGAACTAAACCTATGGTTTTTGAGATCATGTGCAACAAACTTTAGCAGCAAATAGTTTATTCACGTGAAACTATTGTGTCAATTATCATCAAATTTGATCATTGGAAAACTATCCATAATTCATTATCGTCCAAATAACTGAAAGGACTGAAATATTTTGCACATTGAAGTTAGCTATAATAATCAAAAGACAATCATGGTAGTAAAGTACTTCAAATATTGTTTTACCTTGCAGTGGCATTCCAGGGCCACCAAAAGTAGACTGCTGGTGACCACTAAACGGGAAGCCTTGCATTGGGTTCGGTTCCTGCATGAAACCAGTCATTGGATTGCTGGGATGAGTTCTTGGTGCACCCCTTGGGAATCCTCGTAATAAATAAGGTGGAGGAAGATTCCCTTGCATATGCATCTGTTGTAACATAGAATGATGAGCAGGATGATCAAACCCAGTTAGACCACTACTTGGTTGATGGAAAGTAGGAAGATGCATATTTCCAGGAAATTGACGATTTGGTGGAGATTCATGATGAACCATGCCCTCAGGAGTCATGAGTTTCATATAAGAACTAATATGAGGAGGATGAGAATCCAGTTTATTGAACATTGGACCCATATGATTCAACTGAGGCGGGTGGAGCTGTGGATTGGCTTGTTGGACATTAAAGTTCTGATATGGGATACCAGGTTCCCTCACATCATGAGGACCACGAGAGTATGCTAGACCTTCTTGATTTCCCATAATAGGTCGTTCATCTCTAAATGCAGGACTCAGAGTTGCCAGTTTTCCAGCAATGTTAACTGGTGTGTCTTGGGACAAATCATTTTTAGCTGTATTGCCAGCCAATAAAAAGTTTTGGAGAGGTCCACCAACTGCAATCAAGCTATCTTCTTCAGGAAGGTGAATATCATTAGGCCCATCGAAACCACTAGCCTTGGAAAATACACTTTGAAGTTGCGATGAATTAACATCTCCCTGAGTATCACCATAATCTAACCACTCCTCTTCAAATCTATTTGGTTTGGGATGATGAATTTTTTCCGATGGCGGGACACTGCTTCCATGCGTGTTCAGTGCAAGTTCGCCTGTAAGAGGGCGACCATTGTCTGAGGCAGGGAAAAGAGACAGAAGAGACTCTGAAACATCAGCCCCTGCAGATCCAACTGAACCCCTTTGAACAGAAAGGGGTGCTCCAACTGATTGCAGCTCCTTCATAAAAGCTGTCCCAAAAAGTGTTTCCAGAGTCAATTGCTTCAATGAATTGGAAACATCTGCATTTGCCTCTCCTGGGTCATGAAGTACATCGCCAGTAGTGGTTCCTTCAGTGTTGCGTACCTTGTCCATAAAATCCACATCTAGAATAGAAGATAGTTCCATTTCTTTATGGCAGGTTCCTTTCTGTAACAAAGAAAGGAGGTGTTGGGATGCATGATTATCAATATTTGAATTTGACTGCTCAGTCTTTGCATCAAAATCTTTGTCCTGCATGGGCTGCTGAAGTGACGAACCATTTTCACTAACTTGTGACAGAATTGATTGTTCTAGATCTTCACATGTAAGAACTGGTGGTACAACCTCAGGTTTATCACTCTTGTACAATTGCTCAGAGTTATCAATAGTGGTATGTGCTAAATTTGATGTCATATGCTCGTCTGCAGGTTCAGCATTTTGGAAAGCAGAATCAGGTGCAAGACGCTGGGTTGTCTCCAGATCAGAAACCTGCAACCCACCTTTTTCAACACCAACAATCAGTGAGAGCAGGTCATTTGGCCTATGTGTGAAGTCATCCACTGGCTTCTTTTCTGCAGCAAGGTAAGTAGATAATGAACAGGATAACATTAAGTCAGAGTGTATAACTTGAAAAGTATACAAACATTGAAGCACTAAAGCATCTACTTTTTTTGGTACAAAAAAGTTTAGGGGGAGGGGAGGTTGATCCATTCCAAGGGCAGGGCATGCCCCAAGCCTCAGCAACGGCTTACAGTGGTATTTACAGATGACCTATCAATGAAGGATCACTAGCAAGAATCGAACTCAAGACCTTTGGTCCCAGTCTAATCCTACTAGTTGAGCCAACCCCCATTGACCCCTAAAGCATCTTTATAAGTACCTTCTTCAACAAACCAATGAGCAAACTTAGAAGATTGGAAGGCATGTGGACTCCATGTCTCATTTGCTTTATGATCAGGCTGCTATCAGAGCAAGAGCATAAATAGTCAAATCCATAGTAACATTGTAGAACAAAAGCAGGAAGTAAAACACTTATCCAAATCACAATATATCTTGGTAAAGTATCCATTTTCAGAAAGATATCTGCAAATTGTAGTTTCTCAAATGTTCATAAGCCCAAGGACATGACGACTAAGTTGAATGCGGATAACAATTCACTGACAAATTAATATTGCTTTCTTTATAAAACATGCATATAAGATGCCTTCAAATATTTAATATAGGATGTTAAAAATGTAGATAATTGAAACACAACTTAAAATTGAGACCATTATACGACAGGTATCGTGGTGCTACCATGCTCGAGTCTTAGTTTGACACTGCCCGATAAAATAAAACTCCTTATAGCAATGTCATCTTTCATGTTGGCATGGCACTCACACAAGCTATAATCCAAAGAAGTAAAGAACCATAATGGATCAGCAGTATATATTCTCAATACTGTTCAAAAACCTAACCCTTACTCAGGCATAAATGAATTATTTATGGAGTCTTGGAGAAAATCCAAAGATCAATCAATAACTCACTTATTTAATTGATACATTATGCATCAGGATAATGCACTAATATAAAGCCAAAAAAAGAATAGAAAAAATAAAAACAGTGGAACCCTGGAGTTCAGAAGTTCAGAACTGTGCATTGACAAGTTCAGCAAACATTTCTGATTTTCTAGACATTACTGATAGAAAATTCAAGTAAGTTCACAATTACCACGACAACACTAGTTGAGTTGCCACTGTTTAATGATAGAGCGTTGCCAAAAAGCTTGTCTAGGATAGAATGTGAATTGTCCTGATTGAAAGCTCCTATGACCTCCTTCCCTTTTACTTCAGCATTAAGTTGAATAAATTCACTGTTGTCCGATGCTTCCAAGGCTTCTGACAGAGCAGATCTCTTCCTCAATTGATCACCCATTCTAATATTAATGTCTGGAATATCCACAGCTGATGATAAATTTAAAATATCTTCTTTCTCATTTAGACTTGTACTTCGATGATGCTGTTGATCATTAGCTGCTTGCTTGGTTGATAATTTCCCTTCTTCATTTTCAGAGTTATAATTCAATACATGGTTACCTCTAGGAACCCCAGGCTCAGGTTGTCCAACCTAAGTAATCACCAGAAGGATCAAGGATGTATTAAAGGATAGCCCAGAGATGAATGGCATATATTTCAGGATCAGAACATATTAAAGCACACTTCAATTATCAGTGCTGAAGTGATCCAGCAAGCAAAAGAACTAGAGGTCATCTGGTGTCCACATCCTATGTTGAATAAATGGAAATATTGTAAGGTTTTGGAGGCCAACTTATTAAAAATCCAGGAAGAAATTAGGCTTCTCTTTTCATTTTAAACTGAGTCCTCAATTTCTGGGCTTTTGATCTTAAATTCTTAATGGAGAGAAGCATATATGCGATGTTAGAAATAATGCAGTGAAATACTACCATATCCTCCGTATCATGTTTCGGCATCCATTAAGCAAAGCACAAGCAAAGTCCTAATTCAATTAAGGTAGATACTTAATATAAACCTTTCTCTTCTACAGAATTTGAATGTTGACAAAAGAATTTGATAATTGGATACTAAACATTTCAGCAGAGGGTGATTTAAAAAATATATCACTCTCTCCTACCCTCCTCTCTTGTGCAATGTTGCTGGTAACAATCAGTTAAATTACAGTTCACTAACTCCACAAAACATTCCTTAATCCTTTGCATTCTTCCTTAATTGGAGGTCGCTCCATAAAAGCCCTGACATCCCCTAAAGTATTTTCTCAACATTAGACATGAAACCAACATTCAAAACAAAACCAGAAATAAAAAAATTCTTAAAATCAATCTCTGCTGTGCTATCAAAAACTCCCAGCATTGGAGAAACTGGTGTCCAGCAACCACTTTGCTTTCAAACCATTGAACTTTATAAGGCTATGATTGCTCTTCAGGCACTAAGGACATAATTTTACAGCCACACTCAAACCAGCACTTTGGAACACTAAAGTCCTCCAGAATACTAATTGCAGAATGGAATTTCAAACAGTTTTATTCCAGCAGAAATAAACCATAAATTTTCACCATGATTCCCATCTCAAAACATCACAAACTTATGACTTAATTCTCAAATAAGAAACATACACCTATCTCTAAATAGTAACAACTAAAATTCCCTCCACAAAGACATATCCAACATTTATAAAAGATGATATCAAGTTATCAACAATTGCAATTTAGAAGAAAAACCAACTTGCATGCTAATTCGATAACTAAAACAACTTAGATTTGAGCTCAACATTTGAAAAAGGACAGCATTTAAGAATAATTAAGCTACAAAGCAGCCACAAATAAGATACAAGTAAAAAATGTCAACTGCCTACCTCTGTTGCATGAGTGTTAATTGATGTTTGTACTGTTAAATTTCTTTCCAACATTGTGCTCGCGAAACCAGGGGGTACAAGTGGTCTTGCTGTTGAAGGAGAGTGTGCAAGGGAAGGTTTCTCAGAATCATTGCTTAAACCAGATAGAGTCACAGGAGGCTCCACTGACTCATTGCTTCGATTAACTAGTCTTTTCTCATCGTTGTCTAGCAGTGAAGTTATGTCAAAAACGTTTTTATTCTTGTCTGGGTTCAACTTCTGCTTTTCTTGGAAGGCTTTCTGCTGTTCCTTTCTCATCAACTCGAAAGAAGCTGGTAAGAAAGTTGTCAATCTTTTAATTGGAATTTATCAAGCATTAATTTATCCATGGCCGTTAGTACAGAAGTTAACAAGACTTTGTAAAGCCATAAAAAGGAGGGGGGGAAATGCCTCTACCACAACATCTGCTAGAAAAGATCAGTTACCTCTTCTCTTTCTTTCCTCTTCTACCCTGTCCTCGCTTGTACACTCCAAAGAACCAAAAGTTTCATCATTAAGAGAGTCATGAGTATCCCTCCGAGAGTGAGGTGCCTGGAAAATATCAGAAGCCAAAAAATGTACCAGAGATCTAAGTTAATAAAATTACTTAGGACTTCAATCCTTTCCACAGTTTCATCATATCAAATAAAAATCATACTTGAGACTTGTTGAAGCTGATGAATACTACAATTTAGCCAACATACAGCAGTCTGAATATAACAACTAGAACCAACCTTATATGGGCGTGGAGGCTGATAGGGTTCATTAGACCTATTTAGCAGGTAGTTGCCATTAGCTTGAAACTTTGGAGCAGACAACCCAGGTGCATACCCAGAGGGTCTTTGAAAAGAGCCACTACCTAGAAGTCCATCATGCTCAGGACCTTGCCAAGACCTACGAGACTTGTTGCCAAAATGTTTTCCGGAATCTGCACATTGACATTAAAAATGAAATCGATCAACATAACGATTGACTTAAGAGCAACTTCTAGTTCAACACCCATCAACAGGACATAGATACAGAGAATAATCCCATATCAGTCCAAATGGTTGTAATTTGTAAAGCAAGTTGTAGATTCTTTTATTAAAAAGAAAATGAGCATTCCTGTTCATCAAGTCTAAACACCTGATTCCCATTCAGATTGAGAGTCACTGTCCCTATCAGACCGTCCAGAAGAACGAGTTTCCCATTTTCCATGGGTTCCCCGCAAAAAGCTAGTCATATCCCCTCTGGGGGGAGGGGATGAACCGTACTCATTTTGTCTGTAATTATGTGTTGACAAACCACCAGTACTTCTCTGCCGATCAAAGGAAGCATCTTCAAATTCACTGCTTTCAAAAAAGGACAGAGATCAGAAACAAAACCAATGCACAACATAATAATGGAAGAGTATCCATTGAGAAAAAGATGGAAGACAATGAAAAAGCCCTGCATTCATCATTTGAAGAAAAAAAAACGGATGATGACGCATCGCATATTTTACCTTAGAAGAGATCGATCAAAACCACCGGGCAACTCTTTGCAGATATCCAATTCACTCAACGATAATAAGAATTCTCTTGTGTATGAGATTTTTAACTTCCTGGAACACCACCGGAAGATAATAGTTAAACATGTATCATATTTTGATGAAGAAAAAAAAAAGATAAAGAAGAAAAGAAAGTTACTTCTCCAATTCATGATTAGTTGGCTGATCCAACAAGTTTTTATCTTCATTTTCCAAGCTCATTTTTTGTATGATTGAGCTTGACCCAAGAATTAAGCTGACTAAAGCTGATGAAAAATTGACAAGTATCAACCGCAAATAGCACTAGTTATCACACTTATACGATTCAATAACACAAGCTCATCCTCCTGAAAACCAAAAAACTCCAAGGACCTCAAGGGACATATTTTACTGAATGCTCTGCTGCTCCCAACACCAAACCCAGCAAAGTAGACGGGCAAAAATGCCCAGAATTATTTTCAAACTACCAAAATCCAGAACCTAAATATACAAGCAATTCCACCCACTGATTCTGGTCAATCAACAAGACCCATCATTCAGAACCCGCCCAACACCCCCCTTTGGTGAAAAATGCCCAATACCTTCAATGAAATTCGCGAAAGAGACAGAGCCGCAGAGATATATACATGTTAACTCAATCAGAATACAAGCCTCGCAAGATATGAGGATGGGGAAGAAAGAAATTTATTACAAAAATGAGTAGAATACCCATGAAACTTAGCTCCGATAAAAAAACGAATGGGACCAGAATCCTAGAGGTTTTGCGACTAATTCTAACAGCTCCTACATGAAAAACGAAACTAGGGTTTTTGATTCATACAGATGAACTACGTGGATCCAAGATAAGAGAGAATCAATCAACAGAACGCGGTGTGTGTGTGTGGAACTAAAAATATCGATTTTTGTGGCTCTTTTTCTGTGAGCAAGCGAGAATAGAAGAGAAGAGATTTGAAGAGAACGAGACTGGTGAGCATTTCTCACCACGCGTTTCTCTTGTTCGTGACGCCAAACGCTCTCATCTCTGCAGCTGTTTATACTTTATGGTACTTACTTGCTGCCGGACATGAATTTTTGTGTTGCGTAAATAAATGAATATGCTATTTAATATTTATGACTGAAAATTACACGCATAGATATATAATATAATAATATATGTAACATCATGAATTATAATATAAATGTCAAAAGGGAAGGGATTAAACAGCCCACCATCAATTAGCACAGTTAGCCCCAATATATGTGTTTATGGATAGAAGAAGCTCCTCCTCAGCTGCTTATAGCATTAGCAGCTTCTGCTGATGTGATGTGAACTCTATTTTTTCAAGGTTTTCTTTTAAGTTAATGAAATCCTTAATTTCCATCTCATCCACAATTTTTATAACATGTTTGGATATTGGAGAGATAGGGAGTGGAATATAAAAGAGTTACTTTTTCTCTTATTTAAATGATTAAATTGAAAGAAAGAAAAAATGAGAGAAAAATCTTACAAATTTAAGTATATATAATAACTTTTCTCTCCACATGAATCCAATGAACACTGTCAAAATTAAATAAAAACATTGTGTTTGTCCCTCAGAGAACCAAATAAAAAAAAATACACCGGGTTAGTTACGAAATTTAGTTACAGAGGAAGTAGTTCTGCTCTGCACGTTGGCAATGGATTCATGCCTCAAGGCCACGGATAGAAATAGAACTTGATTAGTTGAATAATCTTTCACAAATGTTTACATAGAAAAAACATTTTGTGGAGTTTCCCTGTTGTCAAAAATTGTATAATTTCATAATATGTTGCAATATATGTGAATTTTATTTCTGTTAGAACTTTTCTATTTAAAAAATTATAAGAACATTATAGTTCTGCATTGATTACCAAATTCTAAATTTCATTAAGCTCACATTTTAGGCTATTCTGCATGCTTTACAAGGATACATTCTACCTACAGTGTCAGAACCACATAACTAAACCAAAGCTATCGGTGTTTTCATATGTAGCCAAAATCTAATAGTATGTTGGTATTGTTTATTTTTTACAGTTGATGTACTCATTCCTAGATCGAATTGTCTACTTGGGAGCTTCTTAGGACGAAATTTCCAAGCCGTAAACCCCAACAACTTTGATGGGCATGAGAATTACAGCATTGGCATTAAGGACCAGAGCGTGTTCGCAGAGATAAGGTATGATCCATTGGTAAGATTGGCGAATCGACATCTGCATCACGGCAACAGCTAAAACCGATCAAGAAGCACATAGATTATTGGCTCTTATGGGCATGCTATTCAAAGAGGGAGGTGGTCCTGCGTCTTCAGTTCGCAAAAGGAAGCTGAAGGCTCATCACTTCGACGCAAAATCAAAGGGAAAAGGAAGGAAGTTAAGGTTATGACCAGAAGAGACATTTTGTTGTGTACCTTATACCACTTAGTTGTAATATTATTGATTCTTTTTGTGAGAGACATGGCCACAATGTCATTATAGTATGGTTATGTAGATCGTGCTTCCGAACTGATTTCCATTTATTTTCAGGATTATTTCATTTGATATCAAATTTATTTTGGGTTTATAACAATGTTGTTATAGCCGGACCGGATAGTGAACCGAAAAAGCTTCTGGTTCAGGTTCAACTAGTTCCACCATTTGGTTGAACAGAATGATGTCATAATTAAGTATTAAATAAATAAATATACACATACATAATTCATAACACACATTACCAATAATAAAATGCATAATAAGGTTTTAGGATCTTAATTCTCAAGTCTTATATAACTGTTAGTTGAATATTTAAGTTATTGGAAAACAAAAAAAAAACTAAAAAATTAAAAAAAAAAGATGTGGTCGGTCTGACCATTCCAACAGGTTTTGTCCGGTTTTGATCAGTTTTGATCGGTTTTGATCGATTCAACCCGGTCCAACCATGAATCTAGTTCTGACATTGAACCATAACCGGAAAGAAGGCTGGTTCACAGTCCGACCGGTCCGATTGGCTGATCCGGTCCGGTTCAAATAATCTTGGTTATAACCAAATTCATGGTTGGACTGGGTTGAACCGGTCAAAACTGGCCAAAACGGACAAAACTAGTTGGACCAGTCAGACCGGCCACATCTTTTTTTTTTTTTTAATTTTTTAGTTTTTTTTTTGTTTTCCAATCACTTAAATACTCAACTAACAGTTATATGAGACTTGAAAATTAATAGCCTAAAACCTTATTATGCATTTTATTATTGGTAATATGTGTATATTTATTTATTTATTTAATACTTAATTATGACATTATTCGGTTCGACCAAACGGTTGAACCAGTTGAACTTAAACCGAAAGCTTTTTTGGTTCACTATCCGGTCCGACTTTAACATCATTGGTTCTGACATTGAACCATAATCGGAAAGAAGGTCGATTCACGGTCCAACCGATCGATTTGGTCCGATTCAGATAACTTTGGTTTATATATTCGCTCTTTTTTTTAGTGAGATTATGAGGAGTAAGATTAATTAATTCTTACTCGGACATTAACTTGATTATGACTACAAGACACTTCAAATGAAATTTACTTATACAATTTTGTTTCAACTTCTGTTTCTTCTTATGCTTGTCCACTTTCATTTGCCGTTTGTTTATCTAATCAACATTATCACTGTTATTTTTATCTGTTTTTCTTGACATAAATCTTTCATATAAGAGTTTGTTGTTTAACATGATGGTATCACTTAGGCTTTGGTGCATCTCACAATTAGGTGCTGGGTTTAGTTTTTTCTTTTCAAACAAATAAGAAAATTCTGTTCCCGAAAAAAGAAAAGGCAACTTTTTAACAAAGAAGGTAAAATAATAACAATGGTATATTATTTCGTATGTTAATGATCTATCTGATCAGATTGCTAAGTTTTCAAATTATTGACATTAAATTTTTTGATAAAAAAAATCACAAAAAAACTGTGACTAGTATTGCTATACAAGACGAGCCCTCCCTTCTATAATAATGTGAAGCATGTTAAGTAAGTCCTACTAATTTATAGCCTCTTTGTATTACATTTTGATGAACACAAACGTGAGTTTACACACTTTATTCAAAGTAAAGAAATTTCACTTTTATCAAACGTTAGCTTGTTCGGCTACGTGTAATACAATCAAACTATTAGTTGTGTAGTTAATGAGTGACTTCTTCGCAATACTAAATTAGATCTGTTATTACATATTTAAAATTCCAAAATAATTTTAGAAACTTTTTGAGTATTTGACTATTTTTCTAAATATAAAGTCAAAAAGTTTTTCCCCTATATGATAAGAAATCAATATTTGCATTTTGTTGAATAATGTAAACTTTATTTACTTTTTATATACATAGCAAGTTACACACTATAGTTATAACTCTAACCAGCTTAGTTGTTTGAATCAAAAATTTATTGACATTAATTCTTAAAAGAAATTTTTAAGTATTCTGAGAGTAATACTTTAAATGGTTTAGATTTTACTTAAATTTTATTATATAATATTTTATATTTAATCTAATGATATGTATTGTTATGATGTGTCATATGTTATATTTTTAATGGATTAATATATTAGTCAATATTTTAAGAATTAGACTGAAGATTGAACCAACAAAACTTCTGGATCATAGTTTGATTATTTGAATCGGTTAAATTGGTAGTTGAACCAGATAACATCATAATTATAATTATATATAATTACTTTTTAATATATAACTAAATCTAATAACATGAGTTATAAAAAATTGGCTACATTATATGATATTTATTATTGTATACAATAAAAATAGCCTTATTTTGAGAGTAATAATAATTTTTTTATAAAAAAAATTAAGGTTTAATCTTTATTTTTTAAAAAAATATTATTGTTTTTTTAGAAATGCTCGTAACTCTTAAAATAATGGATTTTTTTAGAAAATTAGTTTCTAAATTGCATTTACCTATTTGTTATTGCATAGATCTCGAAAAGTTACATGAAATCGACATAAAATGAGTCCAAATCAAATGAACGAATCAAAAGTTATGACTTTCAAAAAATAAAAATTCAAAAAAACTTAAAAAACTAATTTTAAAAATCTAAAAGAATAACTAAAAAATGTAAAAATGTATTTAAAAATTCAAGAACCAGCCAATTTTTAAAAATGGACTCCGATTTGAACGATTCTTTAGTTTAATCTAATTTTGATAGTTCAATTCTTTGACCAATTTTTGATTGAAAATGGACTAGAAACACATTTGATTTCTAGTTGGTCTAATCTATTTTTTACAACATATACATAACTATTCTCAAAGTACTTAATAATGTATTGAATTCGTAGGCTATATTTGGATAGATAAAGTAGAGTGATTAATAATGAAGTAAAGTAATAAAAAGATCTCAACCTATTGTTTGAAAGTTTTTGAAGTAATGTAGTAGAGTGATTAAGGAGGAGAATTCAAATCACTCTATATCACTCAAATTCTTAATTTTTCATACTCTCCAATTTAAGGGTTTTAAGAAGGAACATTTCATTCTTTTTTATTTTTAAATAACGATGTGGTCAACAAAAATTAAAAAGATACTATTAGAAGTTTTACTTTTTTTTTTGGTACTTGACCTTGCTTGGGTCAGACGATGCATCATCACTAAGGTAGGACCTGGGGCAACTCCTGAAGGAGATCCCAAGGGAAAGGAAGGGGAAAAAGGAAAAGAAAATGAGTGTGGACTCGTTAAGGATTGAATATCGCACTTGACACTAACGTCAAATATCCCTTACTAAGTGAGCTAAGCTCATGAGACTGAAATTCTACTTTATTAATGATTATTATGACTTTCAAACAATAAAGTAAAATTTCTTTATATTTTTTCATTAAAGTCTAAACAATAAAATGTTATACTTTTTTCTTTTCACTTCATTCTATTCCTAACTAAACCACTCCCCTTTATCCCACCAAAACTCCCGTAATGTTTGATTGAGTATATAGACCATTTTTTAATAAATCCGATAAATCGGATAAAAATGGGAAAAATCAGATAAGTTTTATATCGAAAAAATGGAGCGATTTTGTAATTTTCTTTTTAAATTTTTTTGTGAGGGTGAGGTCGGTGATATAAATTATAAAGGAAGGCAGAAGGGGAGAGATGTGTGTGTTGGTGGGTGGAAGAAGCGCAGCGTGAGTTAGCCATGGCGTTTCCCTACATGGAAGCTGTCGTCGGCGAGTGACCTCTTTCTTCTCTTCATTTCATTTCGTTTCATTGAGCTACTCTGGCTTAGGAATTTAGGTTTTTATCGACTTTGCTCGCTGGATTCTGAATTCAGGGTTTATCATGAAATTTAGGGCTTTTTCTTTTTCTTTTTCCTCAGTCAAAAGCTGGTTTTGGTAGTAGGAACAACTCCATAAGCAATTCGAAGCGGATAGAACATATAATTAGATTCTCTTCCATTCTGTTCCGCCGCCGCAGTTTTCTTGCAGCATCTTTTGATAAATTAGGACAATAGTAAACCAAGCAAAATTGGCCTGCAACATTACATATCTACTGGTCTCTAACTCTTTACAGTTTATAAACTGACACTTGTGTATAGCTGTCAGCTGAACATAGTGGAACTATTTTTCTCTTTTGATATAATTATAGGATTTCTGAGGTTCTCATAAGGATTTATCATCAATCAATGTGTGTTACAAATAAATGATAAATTTAACCTATTCCGAAGGACTACACATGACTTGAAATTGTGGTGGGTTACTCACTCCAACCTAATGCTAATTATTCTATTTTAAGAATTGGTAGCTTCCTTTGATTTTGATGGCTGTTATTGTGATACTCCTTTGTTAATAGATGGCTTACAGGGTTAGATTGTGACTATTATTTGTTTGACCTAGTATTGACTCTCTAATCTTGTTATATGTACTCTTATGGTACATTTCCACTGCTTAGTCACTGGAAATTAAATATAGGATTTAATTGATTCCCTGTTTTCTTCTAATTCATTTTCAGGGTTTATGATATTAATGTACTTTTTCGAAACTTACTTGGATGTGCGACAACATGCGGCGCTCAAACGTCCTACTCTTCCAAAGACTTTAGAAGGAGTAATCAGTCAAGAGAAGTTTGAGAAATCTAGAGCTTACAGTCTTGATAAAAGGTTTCTTCTTTTGCTTCTTGTGAAATTCTTACTTGGTTTGATGGTGGTATCTCATTCTCATGGTTGCTTCGGGGGTGTCTTGTTAGTATTCTAATGCATGTATATTTCTTTACTTTGTTCAGCCACTTCCATTTTCTTCATGAGTTTGTGACAATACTGATGGACTCTGCAATTTTGTTCTATGGGGTGTTGCCCTGGTTTTGGAAGGTGAGAATTTGGTGTGGTGTTTATGAACCCAACTTTGCAACTGCATCATCACCATCTAATGCCTATTCTTGATTGCAGAAATCAGGAGATTTTGTGACAATAGTTGGTCTCAGTGCAGAAAATGAAATACTGCATACCCTTGCTTTTTTAGCTGGTGTCATGATCTGGTCACAAGTAAGCTTGTGACTTCCCCTTGTTGTAGAATAAAATAGTTTTGGCTTTATTATGTATAATGGAGACAGTCCGGTTTTACATGTTCAAATTCACCAGGAAGCAGGAACAATTGAATGCTTTGTAATTCATTCTCCTTTATTTAGTCTCCTGTCCTGGTGCATTGTGTTTTGGAATAAAGATATCATTTTATTTATTTTTTGGTTTTGACAGATCGGTGGTATACTTTTTATAATAATTTGTTTTTCTCTTTGTTTTGTAGTTAAGCAATAATTATTGGACTTAGTAGAAAAGGAAATGTGGTTTGTTTATAGATCAAGAATTCTTTTTTTTTTTTTAATACTATATGGCACGGTGAATCAATTGTCCATTTCTCTCTTTTGGGATCTTATGTAATTAAAGGTTCACTAATTCCAAAGCCAACAAACTTTCAGTGTTGAACACTTGAACCTGCCATCTTTTAACTTCCCCTGTTTATCATATCAGGTTTTGTCACATTTGTTTTCTTATGTTGTACTTCTAATTTAAGATTATTAATCCACAATTCAACATATTACAATGCCAATTGGTGAGAAGTTTCTACATTGTTAGAGTGACATTTTAGAAGGTGGCATAAAAGCATCAAGTAACCAACTATTATTTAAGTTAGGCTTGCCATTTATGCTAATTAGGCTATCTTTGACATGACAAAATGGTAATAAAACATAACCTTAATATCATGCGGTGGCCATGTTGGGATGTACTGTTATTTTTTGTGACAATCTTGGACTGACAAGGGGAGAGGATTCCAAGTGATAGTCTAATGGACTTGGTGTCATTATTGAGGATGGTCATAGTATGTGGTAGGCCTGGCCTGTCATGGGTTTTCAGGTAATAACTACAGTAATTTGGAAAATCCATTTACTTGTGGAGTGAATGTGTGATTCACTTTCTTGAAGTCATCGAGCTAGTTGGGCTACTTGAGATGTGATATATCCAGTTGAAGAATGTTTCAATTGTTATTGGCTTAGTACAAACTGAATTGAATTTTAGTTGTGTGTAAGAGTTGGATTTGACATCAATGTTAATCTGAAGGCACTCTCCAATCCAATTGGTTAAGCGGGCCCACCAAACTAGCAAAAGTTGAAAACACTTATAATTTCAATTTGTGTCCTTCTCGGGCTGTGAGATTTTAGAGTGTTCTCTGACCTATTTGGGTGTTCTACTTATGGGTAATACACGAATACATGTTCAGTTGGATTTTGGTATCTTAACCCTAATATTTAAAGTGTTTCCATTCGTCCGGGTAGGTAGAAGTGTACCCCACCCCCATCCTAGGTGGTTGGATTATTCTTGTCTGTGCCTGTTTCTCTAATATTCCCTTTCATTTATCTATTTGTGCTTTGTTGGGATAACATGCTGTAAACCTGAAGAAAGGTAGTTTGGGTCATGACAACTTGGTGTCTAAAAACATTGCTTTAGTGGGAAAGTGGTTGTGCCAATATCCTTTGGAGTTTGGACCATAGTCTGCTTGCCTCATGAAAGATAAGCAAGAACATAGGGACTGTAGTAAAAAGAATAGGATGCTAAGATTGGGTCCTTGCAAATCTGTTTCTTTATACTCCTTTATTTTGTCCTTTGGTTTGGTTTTGAGATATTATTTGGGAAGTGAAGTTTGATTTCTCAATTGCTTTTTTTGTGTCCCTGACTCCGTATCACCTTTTCGTAGAAGCCTTAATAATAAGAAAACTTTTGATATTATTTTCCTTTCCAGTATTGTGATTTCTTTATACTTTTTAGGCTTTTACTGATTTAGATAGAGTTTGAATCTGGGTTAGATATGTTTGCTTTCCTAATTGTCTCTGAGTTACTCGTGTTCTCCCAAAGCTGAGAGCCTAAGATGTACTGATCTGCATCGTCTCTAGGAACTTCTCAATCTAAATATAAAAGTAAAAATTATCGTCATAAATGATTCTGGATCTGCTTTATTGCTTTTATAGTATATTTTGTAATTTGTATAATATTACGTAAAGGAAGTATATGCTGTTCCATTTTATTTTGACTAATAAGCATATGCTACTCAATTAAAAGCTATATTACACTGTGACTCTAAGCATGACTAAAATGCCACAAGACAAGACCTTTGATGGCATTTACTGGAACTTACAATCTTTTTTATATATGTGATAATTGGGCATTGAAATTGTTATCAAGATTCACATCTTATATTTTAATGAAATCTATTGTGCACTTCTTCCTTTTTTGCAGATAACTGATTTGCCTTTTTCTTTGTACTCAACTTTTGTGATTGAGGCCCGTCATGGTTTTAATAAGGTTCATGTTCTTCCTTCAATATATCTATTATTACATCCACATTTATTCCTCAACTTTTTGAGTTTGATTTAACATCTCATTTTACTAAATGCTAATATTGAGTAAGTTTATCTGTTTTAAAAATCATCACTGTTTACATCCTTACCTTCTTATTATCTGTCGTACAGCAAACAATATGGTTATTCTTTAGGGACATGATTAAAGGAATTTGCCTTGCTGTTATAATTGGTCCACCTATTGTGGCTGCAATTATTCTAATAGTACAGGTAAGATCCTGTGCTCTGTTGAAACAACCATCACTTGCAAACTTTGCTTGGAATTTGATTTCCTAGTCTGTTCTTGATTTAGAGTTGTGATATTTACTGCTTTATGTTATATGTCGTTACTGTCATTGTATTCATGGTGGTGTACTTATTTTCTATTTTAATGTTCATATGAATTTTTGCAGAAAGGAGGTCCTTACTTGGCCATCTATCTTTGGGCGTTTATGTTTGTTCTTTCTATTGTGATGATGACAGTTTATCCAGTTCTAATAGCTCCACTCTTCAATAAGTTCACCACAGTGAGTATTTTCAAACTTTGAAAAACAATTGATGCATGTACTATATTTGTTTTTATTATCATTCCCCTCATGATGTTCTGGTAACCAGCTTCCAGAAGGTCAGCTCAGGGAGAAAATTGAGAAACTTGCTGCCTCCCTCAAGTTTCCATTGAAGAAGTTGTTTGTTGTCGATGGATCCACAAGGTCAAGCCACAGCAATGTAAGGATAGAACTCCTTGTAAATCTATACAGTTTTCCTTCATGCAATGATGCATATTTACTTGAATCTCAAATAGCTTTTTGCTTTTATATAATTGTAATGGTTATTCTTCTTTACTTGTCTATTATTGGCCATTTGGCTTGGAAGTTTTGCTATAGTTAACTGTATAGCCTGCATTTTCAGTCATTGTGTATTTTGCTCCCTTGACATCCATTGTGAGTTCTAAAAAATTTCGTTGCATCTGCATGCATGCTGAGGATAATATTGGAGAAAGATCAATTTCATTGAGTTAAGTCAAGTTCAGGGTAGTCAATAGCGAGCATAGCGGCGCGAATAGCGGCATAGCGGCGCGGAACAGCCCTTGGCCGCCACAGAATGCCCGTTGCGTCGCGGTTCAGTGTCGCACGCAATAGCGGCGCGACAGCGGCCAAATAACGGCCATAGCGGCCGCGATTCTGAACAGAGCACAAATCTCTGTTTTACCCCAACCAAAACGCCATCTTTCCACTGTTTGGGCTATTTTTTCATGTCTTTTCCCTCTTTCGCACATTAGGAATACATTTTAGGGCTGCCCATGCCCCATCGACAGCATCTCTTTTCTTTCGCACACCAGAAGCACATCCACCCGCCTGTTCAGCCGTTCAGCCACTCAGCCGCACGTTGCAACGTGCTTCGAACCCAGTTCGCACCCAGTTCACACTTTCGCACCTGCCCACCTTGTTCGCACCTTGGTATCTGCTCCTTCCCCAATTCTCAGCTGCCCATTCTTCTCAGCTGTTGGTTTGTGTTTCGCACAGCCCTCTGTCTCCCTCTGTTTTTTGCACTTTTGTTCATGGCATCATCACAATCACATTCCATCCAGAGTAGTTCATCTTCTGTTCCTATGGCAAAGCCTACGGGTGATAATATTGACATAGGATGGCAGTGGAATAGCTTGAAGGATATGAGTAATAGGAAGAGTGTTACTTGTGACTTTTGTCTTAAAGTTACTAATGGTGGGATTACTAGAGCAAAGAGACATCAACTTGGTATAAAAGGTGATGTAAATGCTTGTAAAAAATGCCCACATGAAGTTAAGAAGTTGCTGTTGGAAGCTACTAACAGAAAAAAGGCTGATAAGAGTTCATATAGTGCTGAGTTGCAAGAGGAGGATGATGAGGAAGATGAGGTGCAAGAAATTAGCATTCTTCGAAGTGGGAAAAGATCGATAACATCATCTGATACCCCTTATAGTGTCATTTCATCCAAGAAAGGTAAGAATGTAAAAGGCCCCATGGATTTACTTCTTTTTAAGAAACCTGAAGAAACTCTTAATTGTGCAAAGGCAAGCAAGATGAGGCAAAAAAGTATAAAAGATGGATGTGATAAAGAAGCAAGGAATAGAACTATTCAGTACATAGCTCGCTTTTTCTATCAAGCTGGAATAGCCTTCAATGTAGCCCGTTTGAAAAGCTTCAAGTTGATGGTTGAAGCTATTGGAAACTATGGCCAACACCTAAAACCTCCTAGTTATCACGAATTGAGGGTTCCACTCCTTCAAAAGGAATTAGAGCACACAAAGGAAATGTTGAAGGGTCACAAGGAAGAATGGGCAAAATTTGGTTGTTCAATTATGTCAGATGCTTGGACTGATAGACGGAATAGGACCTTAATAAATTTCATGGTGAATTGTCCAGCTGGAACTATGTTTGTAAAGACTATTGATGCTTCTGGATTTGTTAAAACTGGTGACAAGATATTTGAGTTGTTGGATGCTTTTGTAGAGGAGATTGGAGAGAAAAACGTTGTTCAAGTTGTATCAGACAATGGCAGCAACTATGTATTGGCTGGTAAATTATTACAAGCCAAAAGAAAACATCTTTTTTGGACTCCATGTGCTGCACATTGTGTGGACTTGATGTTAGAAGACTTTGGAAAGCTTCCCCGAGTGAAGAAGACAATACAAAGAGGCATCACTCTTGTAGGATTCATTTACAATCATACTTTGGCCTTAAACACAATGAGGAAGTTCACAAACAAGACAGAATTGGTTAGATATGGGGTCACAAGGTTTGCTACAACCTTCCTTACATTACAAAGGCTGCATAAACAAAAAAACAATCTTAGAAAGATGTTCACATCTGAAGAATGGTTGAGATCTAAGACATCCAAAGATGCTAAAGGGAAAAAGGCAACTGAGACTGTATTGACGACTTCATTTAGGAATAATGTTGTTTATATTCTCAAAGCTATGGGGCCTCTTGTGCGAGTTCTTAGACTTGCTGATAATGAAAAAAGGCCAGCAATGGGTTACATATATGAAGCAATGGATAGGGCTAAGGAAACTATACAAAGAGCCTTCAACGGAAATGAAGACAAGTACAAGGAGATATTTGATATCGTTGATAGAAGATGGAATTGCCAGCTTCATCATCCATTGCATGCAGCTGCAGCAGGTCATTTCTTAAATCCAGAGTTCTTCTATACCAATCCACAAATTGAATTTGTTTCAGAGGTGATGGAGGGATTTTATAAGTCAATTGAGAGGCTGATACCAACTGAAGAAAGGGTAGATAATGTTACAAAAGAGTTGCCAATATATAAGAGAGCTGCGAGCATCTTTGGTTTGAAGGCAGCAATAAGACAAAAGGCAGAATTGGCTCCTGGTTAGTAAGAGCACATTTCTACATAAATTTATTTAATTACATTACAATTTACAACACATTTTGTTAATATTTGCTTATGGCAGTGCAGCTGAGTGGTGGAGGATGTATGGATCATCTACTCCAAATTTGCAAGCATTTGCCATAAAAGTATTAAGCTTGACTTGCAGTGCATCTGGATGTGAACGTAATTGGAGTACTTTTGAGCATGTAAGTGGAGGATTGAATGATAATGCATTCATTCTATATAGTCGCAAGAAACTAACACATTTGTTTTTAACTATACAATAGGTCCATTCTAAGAAGAGAAGCAAGTTTGAGCATAAAAAGTTACAAGATTTGGTTTTCATCAAGTATAATCAAGCCCTTAAAGAATGTTTTGACAACCGTGATATAATTGATCCCATTGTCCTAAATGACATTGATGACATTAATGAGTGGTTAGTAGGAGAAATGGGTGGAGATGGAGTAGCTGCTGAAGAGGAGTTGGTTTTTGATGATGATAATTTGACTTGGGGAGATATTGCTAATGTAGTTGGGGTTGAAGAGCCTATAACATACACTAGGCAGCAAACAAGAAAGAGGAAGAAAACTTCAAGACCTTCAAGCTCTAGGGTAAGGATTGAAGAGGAAGAGGAAGAGGAAGAAGCAGATAATCTGAGACACTCAAGAGGAAGAGGAAGAGGCCTACAAGACGAGTAGTGATGAAAGCAATGATGATGAAGAGAACTTGGAGGACCAAGATGATGACTTTGATTGATGTTTATTGCTTTCTTGTTGAATGCTTAGCTTATGCCTTAGAGGCTTAGACTTGTTTAAGATTTGGTAATGTACTTTGTATTTGATTATGCTTGTTAAACTTATTGTTATTGGTGCTTTTAAGTTTTTTTTCCCTAATTGACAATGACTAAGATGAATGATGAATGTGTCCTTGAGTTGAGTACTTTGAGTATCAATTATGTATGTATTACAAATTTATGACTCTCTTACATTATATCCGCTATCTTCGGTGTAGCGGCCGCTTCGCGATCCGCTATACCGAAATAGCATTTTTGGGGGTGGCCGCTACGCGCCGCGTTCTGCCATTGACTACCTTGGTCAAGTTGTCAACCACTATGATGATGTGATTTGTGGGGAAAAGACAACACTTATGAATTTTCTTTCTTTCTTTCTTTCTTTTCCATTAGATCTAGATGGTAATCAACAAGATGTAGCTGGCTTCCTTCTTGATGTAGTGGGCACCTTCAAATGACCCTTGGGATAACTTTAGTGCTTAAGTAGGCATGTGTGCTTTGAGTATATTTTGTTCTCCCGTTTCGTAGATTTATCTCTGTTGACTAGCAGATCTAGGTTGTACAATAGTGCAAAACAACAATTTTTATGTATTACTCATATGTAATGAAGGTCTTAAATAGTGTCTAGCATATGATTGAGTTTTGAGTCTTGTTAGTAGCCATTTGCCAAGAGTTATGAAGGTGAGGCATATTTGTTGGTTCACCTGCCAAATGTCTTCCTAATCCTATGTTTCCGTCGTTCATTTTTTTCCAAAACTAATTTAGTTTATTGTTGACCTTGTTTTGAAGACCAGATACTACCTTGCAGCCCTAGTTTAAAAGGGGAGGACATGCCCTTAGATCCAAAGATTTTTCTTTTAATTTTATTTTATATGGGGGATGGAACCGTCAAAGCCTAATAACAATGGAATAGGTTACAGAGCTTTGTATAAGAGAGGATGACATGTGCTTAGTTAGATAAATATTTTGGTTTTTATTTTATATTTATTTTTTTGATAAAAAAAATATTAAGACGAAGAGTAGAGATTACAAAAAGATTGGAGGATAAGGAACCTTTTTGACGTAAGAAGACAAGACAACATAGAAAAAAGAAAACCAATCCCTAGTCATATCTACTAGGGAAATTCCTTTAAAAAGACCATGTGCTTTACACTAAATTGAGGCCAAATGCCAAATCTTATTCCAAATCAGTTGTTGTGCCAAAGAAACCTCCTTCAAAATACGAGAGTTACGCTCCAACCAAATGCACCAAAGTTTAGCAAAGATTGCACATTGCCACAAACATTTAGTCTCTTTACTTCTTCCAAAACCATAATAACTAATCATCAAAAATT
The DNA here is from genome assembly GCA_023212625.1 of Styphnolobium japonicum. Taxonomy (NCBI): domain Eukaryota; kingdom Viridiplantae; phylum Streptophyta; class Magnoliopsida; order Fabales; family Fabaceae; genus Styphnolobium; species Styphnolobium japonicum. The sequence goes on along the minus strand of JALBWW010000007.1, from coordinate 400,994 downwards.
GATCCAAGGACCTAGGGCACACCCAACATTCTCCAAAAAGGTTGAACAAAGAATTCCAAAGAGGAAACAGCAATAGAACATGTAAGAAAGGTTGAGAAATTGATTCTGAGCAGGCACCACACATAACACACATATATGGGAAAGTGCCTTATATTTCCTACAAACTTGCAACATGTCATTCGTATTAATTTAATTCCATTAAACACCACAGTCCAAATAAAAGACATGAACTTTGGATTTCCATTTTGGTTTTTAAATTACACATTCAAATCTTGACATGTTTCTGGTGATGGAATTATACAATTGTGTTTGCTGTTGCGTTGTTATGAAATAGTTTACCTGGCTTGTGGGGTTTCTTATTTGAATTGCACAGGGGATATTTTCTTGAAAATACTCATGGGGTTGGCTTATTAGAGGTGCTTTTTAATCGTGTCTTTTAATCTTCAGTAGTATTTGTGATCATCCTTTCCAATTCAAACAAATTTTCTTCCTTATGAAATTTCTTATTCTATCTACAAGGGAAGTATAAAGAAGAGTCTTTTTTATGTCATTTTTATTGTGCTTCTTTTAGTAAATTTGCTTGAAGTAATTTATCTAAACATATACTGCAGGCCTATATGTATGGATTCTTCAAGAACAAGAGAATTGTCCTTTATGACACATTAATTCAGCAGGTTTGGAATTACTAGCCGTAGAAAGTTATTTCATCTTTCAGATTGTTATACTTCTTGAGTTTTAGAAGGGCTTTATTTCTATGGAATTCTTACTCTCTATATTATCTCAAGCTGCTACTTATTTAAAAAATTATCAAATGCATGAGCTATTTTGTCTTATTCCCCTTCTCCCAACTCTCATTACATGAAATACCTCAATCTCAAAGTTCCAGTTTTGAAGGTTAGTTTAGGGTTGGTTTGGAAAAACTACTCTACTTCAAGCTTGCTTTCAAATTAATTGTGGTTTATGACCCAAATTTGTTGTTTGAGAACATGTTAGATATTTATTCTCTTAAATTAGTGATATCATTATCATATCTAGTGGTTGGTTTGCCTATTGTTTTCTGATATAAGTTGATTTCTTATATGCATTGTATCTTTTTTGAACTTTTGGAGTGTAGCAATCTGAGTACCACGAAGGGAAAACAAATTAATTGTTGGTGACTTGGTGTAGATATGAAGTTGTTTTCCACGTAGTGATTGAGATATTAACCTTTTGTGACTCTCACTGCATGAATTTGATGAAAAACTCGTGTTCTTGGCATTTCTTGGATATAGGACTGCTCGTTTGCAATCTTGTGGAATTTGAGGACAAAAACTAAGAAACTATTCCTAATTTTTTCATTTTACTTTCAAACTTCTACTGGCACTATGATATATGTTGGTAGTTTATGGTCAATGTCCTTATCTACAGGGGTGGAGCTAGGCAAAATTTCTTGATGAGGCCAAAGAGAAAAAAAGCTAAACATTTTAGTAAAATTATATTGAACTCACTAACTTAGCCAATGATTGTAGAAAAAATAATCGATAAACATACAGACCAAAATGAATAAAGAAGAAAAACAATAGTTTTGGCTTTGAAAAATTTGCTATCTCTGTGTGGTGTTTGGGAGGCAAAAGTAAAGAAATTGTGGAGGCCAACTCATATTCAAACAACAAAATACATATAATCTAACAAATTTTTGCAAACATTTGCGTTGGCTACGGCCTCCCCACAAGTAACCAGACCCCAACCCTGCTTATCTAGTTCTCATATTTATACTTTTTGGTTATGGCTGGTCTCTACATTATCAAAATGATGTTTTGCAGTGCAAAAATGATGAGGAAATTGTAGCGGTTATTGCCCATGAGCTGGGGCATTGGAAGCTCAACCACACTGTGTGCTCATTCGTTGCTGTGCAGGTTTGTGTAATAGCATTCCTGTACTGAGAGTGAATACTTGATTGCTTGATTGCCTCTGTATTGATTACTCGTGATAATAGAAAATTTGTGTTTCACTTCGTAAAGCCATGAAGCATGTATGGCATCACCAAGAACTTATTAATGTTGCATTTGATGTAGCTGTAAGCAATTTATGTGGCAAGGAAAATTCCTGTCTAAACTTGTAAATTTAATGAAGTTCTTTTTCGTAGAACATTTTTAGAAAATTAAATTCTTGTTTCACTTGGATTATCTCAAGATGATTTGATTAGAAGATGATAGTTCTTCCTATTGTGTTTTGTCTCTGTCACACTTGATGCATTGCTTGAGCTAATCATCGTCAAGTAGAGTGAATATTTTGAAGGAAAAGGCATTGCAACATTTGACTATGAGATTCTGTTTAACAATTTAATCTGTTGATGTTTGCCTTACGTTTTTCTTCTGATCGATGCAGATTCTTACACTTTTGCAATTTGGAGGATATACTCTCGTGAGGAATTCAACTGATCTGTTTCGAAGTTTTGGATTTGATACACAGCCAGTCCTCATTGGACTCATCATATTTCAGGTATTTTTCTAAATTATGGTTGACTTGAATGGTGGAAGACTGTTAGGAACCTAGTTCACTGATAAAGAAAATATGGAGGCTAGCTCCTTATGAGCAGAGGAAGACCTCTGTAATTACAAAACAGAACCATAAAGAACACTCCTGCAGAACTTTTGAGGGTCTGCTCCTCCCTGCCAAATGGCCCGAAAACCTTACTCAGATTTCTGGATGCCCCCCTCCATGCTCCTTCCCACCCTTTTATCTTGTGCTCCTCTCAATTCCGGTGTGATTCCAGAATATTCTTCCACCACCATGAGCTGCCAGCTGTTAGGTAGTTGCTCTCAACATTTCTCTCTCCTAGTCAGCCCCTCACACTTTTCACCCCTTCCAGCCAGCAATAATCCCCTGTATTCTCTCCCATTTATTTTCTTTTGTACACCTTAGGAATAGGTAGCGTCCTAACAAAGACCTAATTTCTTTCCATTGAATAAAAAAAGAATAGTGTTATGCTTGATTTCTATTTGGATGCACATCTTCCTGAGGCATGAGTGAGATAGAGACATAAGACATTTAATGGTAAGATGAGTGATATGTTGGTTGAGATGATGCTTTTTGTTTGTTTGCCCTCTTTTTGAAGCAACCATGATACTTAATCGATAGACATAGGAGCTTAGATGCGATAGTTATATTTTTTTATGCTTGTACACTGTGGCATGGTCTAGTCACTAGTGAGAATCCACTTTGACACTTGTAAGAGCAAGAGGTTCTACTGTGGAATGAATCTAGTTGAATATTTTACATATGCATCTTTTAAATTTAATCTTCATAAAAAATATTTATCTACTCCTAATGGCCATGCAAGGGAAGTATCTGGTGCATAGTACAAGTCTGTATAGCCAAATGCTTGCGTGTGAGCAGGATTGTGCTTGGGGAACCATGCATGATCATTGACTTTTAAGCTCGTCCAGATATACCTTTGTGGTCATCCGACTCATCCCTTTCTACCAGCCAAAACTAAGGCATCTCTGACTTCTTTACATTACACATAGTGATCCATGCTATTAGTATGGCCTTAAATACTAGTGTTGTGAAGTCACTAGGAGCGGGTTTAGGTAGTTTGCACGAGCTCCATGCCGTCACTTCTTAACTAGTGTTATGTAAGATTTTATTTGGAAAGCACTTCACATTCTTTTATCTGGCTTTGTTTGCAGCATACTGTAATCCCACTCCAGCACCTAGTCAGCTTTGGTCTAAATCTTGTGAGCCGATCATTTGAATTTCAGGTTACTTTTCCTTTGCTTATTCAGTTGTGTGTTGGAGTGAAGATGGGTAAGTGAAAAATAGCAATGTATTTAGACGTTATTCTGTCCAAACAAATATATTGCCATTTTCCACCTGCCTATTTTCACTCCAACCAAGCATAGCCTTAGTCTCTGTGTGTGTGTGTGTTTCCTTCTCTCTTTGGTTTCATTTGTGTGTATCATCCTATGCAGGCTGATGCCTTCGCTAAGAAACTTGGATTTGCATCTGCACTACGAACTGGTCTTGTGAAACTACAGGTGACTTTTTAATTTCTATGCCTGCCTACATTTTTTTTTTGTTTGATGTTCCAGTTTTATCTAACTGTATCTTCATGAGTTTGGGTGATACATCTGATTCATGGTTGCTTTGCTGTTTTTTTTATGATTTTATTCTCTTCATGTCATTATGTGGTTCAAGTAGTAAGTAGCTTTTGTTCATGTTGACGTGTAGTAAAATCCTTTATGCTGCATTCCCATTGTTTTCTGGTCTGTCTTTCAGGAGGAGAATCTGTCAGCTATGAATACAGATCCTTGGTACTCGGCTTATCACTATTCTCATCCTCCCCTTGTTGAAAGATTGGCTGCACTGGACAAACCAGATAAGAAGGCAGACTAGGGCAAGCAACCTATAGATGAAGAGCAGCAAAAACTCATTTGTACTATAACTTGCAATGATTGAGCGCCGCAATTTCTGTAATATTACTTTATCTTGATGATTATATCAGGGCAGACGTGTTTGTGTAGTTTAGGTTTAAATGACCATGCCTTGATGCAGGATGCAAGTTGACACCAAATGGCTTAGATGAGATTGCAAGAGTGAAAGGAAATAGAGACAAAACAGGACGTAGTTATATGTATCTCTAGATGCCATATTTCCTTAGTTGCTAATTCTCACTGAACCTTTTTTTTTTGCCATAACTCTAGTGCTGTATACTTCGTTGTTCTTTCCCATTTTTGTTTACCTTGTTATTTTTTGATAATTTTTCTTCTATCCTACTTTTACTTCTGCCTGCAGTTTAGTGTTTTAGAGAGATGTTTTTGGCGTTTTGGTCTCATGTTAAATATTATATATTTGTAAAAGTTTAAAAGTAAAGTAAAAAAATTTAAAATTTAACTTTATATATTTTTTAATTAGTACTTTCATAATACTATTTTCTTATCGTCGTTGAATTGCATCTTTAATTTCATTTACACTTATACCATGGTAAGGGTTTTCTTTTACACTTAAACTATCCCAATTTTAATCAGGTTTGGATTGGGTTACTTGAATTTTTTTTTTTTAAATCGAGCTAAACCAACCCAATAAAAGATGGTTGATTTAGATATTTTTCCTCTTGAACTTAAAAACTAATTCAGCTCGTGAACATCCTATTTTTGCACATTTTTATTCAGACTGAGTTGAAGTCAAGTAGTTCTAGATCGTACATATGGTGTCATCAAGTTTCGGTATATTCTTTCTTTGGTTCAAGATGGAAGAGGTGTATGCAGGACGTGTGTGGTACGGATTTGGAACTGGATGAAGTTCCATAATGTGAAAGAAAAATGCAAACTATTTGATCTAATGAACACTTGGTGGTCAAGTGACACGTGTACTAGCCAGTTGAAGGGAAGAACAATATAAATGGTTCCAGATTAGAGAGACGCATCCAATACTGTAGACAACAAGCAAGCACAAGAATTTTAAGATCTTTAAGCACTATTCATCTACTTAAGCAAAAGCAAAAGAAAAGCACAACGTAATATCCCTAAGGATTTATTTTCAAAAGCTTAGACCACCATCCAAAAGGAAAAGGAAAAGAAAAGCACAACATAAACTGACGCCTTAGCCTTAGCCTTGCCTTAAAGTCCCTTTATCGTGAGTCACTGTCCTAGATCCTTGAAGCAGAGCACCCCAAAGATGTGAGAAAAGAAACTAACACCCAAACCCCAAGCTCTTCACTAATTAATTAATAGTTATAGACAATTGAAGAATTGTTTTTATTTAACTTATACATAAAAGAGTCTATTTATAAATTTTAAAATATTTAAAAAGTTCATAATCACTACTTCAAAATGAAATAAACTTTAGAAAGTGATTGTGCATTATTCCTTTATATTTTATACAATTATCTGATACGTCAATCGTGTCGTGAGATTGAAGTTTCGACTAAAATCAAAGAAATAGGGAGCGAAAGAGGAACAATCAATCATACGAATCATAAATTTAAAAGAGAAGAACTAATGTGAGTTGAATTTAATTTTAATCCACTGTCAGTGTAAAGTTTTTTTACACTGTCATTCAATCATATACTGACATGTGAGTTTACTTACAAATTAATATCATAACTTAGTTCCTGTTGAGTGCAAACAAGTCCCACATGATCTAAATTTTTAATTTTAATAAATTAAAATTTAATAAATTAATTAAAAGATAATTTAAATTTTAATAAATTAAAAGACCAAAATTATTTCTTTTAATTTAATAACAAAAACAACAAATAAAAATAATTTTGTAAGTTGAGTAATTTTCATTTCCAAAAGAAGATAGAAAATGGTCAAGTGAGTACCATTTATTTTTTAAAAAAATTCATTATTTGGAATTCCCTTTTAAATGATTGTTTCATAAATAAAAGACTTACTTGTTAATGAGAGTTGACTTACTATGACTTAAGTTTAAATCACGGTTTTCCGTTGATATATTATCGGTTTGTAAACTTCACTATAAATATTTGTTAAAATTGGTGGTATGCCCTTACTTTAACCTGGGACGGACTTTCTTCTCAACTTAAATTTTATTCATTTAAAAAGAAAAAGACTTAGTGTGTGTTTGGATTAGCTGTGGAAAAAAGATTATGTGAAAAATTGATTTTCAAGAAAATCGATTATAAGAAAATTAATTTATATTTGGATATGTTAATTCATAATCAATTTTATGATAAAGAGTTTTGTTTGGATTGTATAAAAAAATCGCTTTTATGTATTAAATTGCCAAAAGATGTATGAAATAATTAAAAAAGTTATTTGACTGAGGACAAATAGGTATTTCTCTCTTAAAACTTTTGAAATAATCTGAAATCAAATAATTAAAAGCTTAAAATAATAGCTTTTTTAAAAAAAAAATTTAGTTATAAAAAAATAATCTTAACTTCTAATCAATTTTACACACTTTAAACAAAACAAGACAAATTTTATATAAAACAGTTTTTTTTTTAAAAAAAATCTATTTTGGGAAAGAATTTGTTTGGGAAAGAATTTTTTTGGGAAAGCTTTTTTCTTTTCCAAAATAGTTTTTTTCTCAATAAAAAGTATTTTTATTTAAAATTTATCTTGTTTGTTTAAAGTGTGTAAAATTGATTATAAGTGAAGATTATTTTTCTATAACTAAAAATAACTATTTTTAGAAAAGCTTGTATTTTAGGCTTTTAATTATGTGATTATAAATTATTTTAAAAGCTTTGATAGATAAATACGTTTTTGCCCTCATCTAAATTAAAATTTTAATCATTCCATATTTCTTTTAGTAATTTAATACATAAAAATGATTATTTTTTATATAATCCAAACAAAATTCTTTATCTTAAAATCGATTATAGACTAACATATTGAAACATAAATTAATTTTTCATAATCATTTTTTTTAAATCAATTATACATATAATCGATTTTTAACATAATTTTTTTTACAACTAATCTAAATACACACTTACTTATAATTACTAGAAATAATATAGTGATTAAAAAAAGTTTGAATAATTTGTGTAAAATTATATGTTCAAATCTTCATATCGATATTGTAAAAAAATGAAAAAGAAGAAGTATCTGCCCTACTACGGCTTTTTTTTTTTATCCAATTTCTTCAGTTTTCATCTAATTTTTCATAAACCCAACCCATAGGACCAGCCCCACTTACGTCCCATCTACTTCCTCCATTTATTTTGGCTATCATTTTCCTCCAATCTAATGCATTCTTAACGAAGCCCTACACTTTTCGTGCTCTTCTTAACTGGCCTAAACTACAATGCACCAGACTTTAGTGAGCTAAGTAGTGTGGTTATATTAGATTTTGTAAACTTGATTTTGGATAAATTTAATTTTAGTTAAAATTGAGTTTGAATGAAGTGATTTATGATTAGAAATTTTTATTTAAAAATTAATTTTGTTATATAAATGTTGTTTGGATAATATTAATAAATTAATTTTGGATGTATAATAATTAAAATGGGTAAGAGTTATTTTGAATTAGATTGTTAATAAATTGATGTTAAAAATTAATTATAAATAAATTGATGACAAAATAAATTATTTTAAAAGTTAAGTTTAGTTAGAATATTGTAAAATAAAACTACTTTAAATATAACTAAATAATATTTTTATATTTAAAAAAAATTATTAAGTTATATTTATTTAAATATTATTAAAATACTAATATAATATTAAATTATAAAAATATTTCTATCAACGCACATTTAAAATTTTTTTTTACTACAAAAACATCAAAATATTACTTCTATTTGAACTATATTTGAAATAAATATCTCATTCACTTTTTTAATTAAGATTTATTCCAAACATAACAAAAAAATCTAAAAAATTTATTTGCACCTTACAAACAAAAAATTTAGGGTGGGCACCATAGTCAAATTATATAGGTGCAGTAATTAAAGTTTAATAGCTCGAAATCGTGCTCACTATCCAACGGATCAAAGTCATGATTTAAAGATAAGAATAAGTAATCAAAAAAAGTAAACAAGACACAGTAGTTCTATTCTTTAAGAAACCCCAACTGTCACAAGACAAACAACAAATAAAATGCCTTTTCAAAATTCCATGTTGCATTATGATGTCTAAGTCATAGAGAGCTCTCCACTAGTGGTGCTTTTTTTAGTGCATTTTTGCAACTGTCAGGAGAGTCACTACACTAAAATATTAGATTCTAAAGATCCTGGGCTGGTTTTGATTTTGCAGTGATGGAAGAGCAAGCATTTAGAATCATAGTGGTTATGCTTTCTGTATAATCCCAATGGTTTCCAAATGTAAATGAAGGATCCTACAACTCTTTTTTTGTTTGGATTAAATTTTACAAATTTAATTTTAGATGAATTTAATTTTACAAATTGGATTCTAGTTACAAATAAGTTTGAATTAAGTAATTTATGTTTTGAAATTTTTATCAAAAAATTAATTTTGTTAAATGAATGTTGATAAAAATTATTTTTGAATGTGTATTATAAAAAAGAATGAGTTATTTTAAATTTGATTATTAATAAATTGATGTTAAAAAAAATAATTATAAATAAATTGATTTAAAAAATAAATTTGTTAAAAAAGTAAGTTTATTTAAAGTATTATAAAATAAAATTACTTTGAATATAATTATAATAATATTTTAAAAAATTAGTAGGTTTATATTTATTTAAATATTATTAAAATAATAATATAAATATTAAATTATAATAATATTTCTATCAATATATACATAAATAAATTTTCTTTAATCATAAAAATAATAAAATATTATTTCTTTTAAGATAAAAATTTCATTCATTTCCTTTCATTAAAATTTTACTCAAATAAAATAAAATATTTTTAAAGCCCATTTATGACTTAAAAATAAAAGTTTAGACTAGGTGTTAGACGCTTAATCTTATTGCACATTCTTAGCCCAAAAGAAAACAAAAAAAAGTCTAATCTTAATAGCAAAGTCATAATGTGGGTTCCATCTCAAATGATTCATTTCCCATCCCGCAGTTTTGCCACGTTTTCCAGTAATTATACAGGGAATAATGGAGGGTTATGGTTTAAGTATCTCTTACACACACACACATATATAATTTATGTAAAATTTAATTATTAAAATATATTTTGGATGTTTTTGACTAAATACTGTTTATAATTCACATTATCCACCTTTAAGTATTATCTTAGTAGCTGCCCCCATAATGATTTCTTCAATATCAATGTGGATGACAGCTTTTTTGGCAAACCAGGACTTGTTAATTTTGAGCAGGCTTTTAGAAATAGCTTAAGTAATTCTACTTGGGGAAATGATCCTTAAGTGCGACTTGTCTATAAAGGTAGGTAGTTCAATTTTTTTTAAAAATTAATTAAATATTTAATTAATTTAATTAATAATTTATATATATTTAATCACATATTAAATATTAAAAATAAAGATAAATTATTAATTAATTATATATAAATTATTAATTAAATTAATTAAATATTTTATTAATTTTTAAAAAAATTAAACTGTCTAACTTTATAAACAAACTGTACCTAAGGTCATTTTCCCATTCTACTTTGGTTTTTCCTGCTCTGTGGTAACCTCAACCAATATGAAAGCTAACGAAGCCGTGTTGTGAGCACAGAGTGAACCAATAGTTGAAAGTGAAACACGTTTTCATGAAGCCTTGCACCTATATAATTCTGGGGTTGAACAGTGGCACCTCTTAGATGCATTGAAGACGTTGATTAGTTGAAGCATGGTTTTGAGAATCTTATTTTGCAGCACATTCTTCATGAAGATGATTGTTCAACTAACATTTTAGCTAAGAATGGGGTATAGCAACGAGTTTCAACCATTTGATAGGATAATCCTTCATGTGGTCTCCTAATGTAGTGATTGGCAGATAGTTTGGGATTCATGAGAGTTCATTCCTTTTTCTTTTTACTAAAAAATTAATATTTTAAACATGTATGTTTTATTTAAGATAAATATTACAAAGTAGAATAAATTAGAATAATATGTTAACAAATTTTGCATTTAGATCCATGTAATCTAAGTCTTAAAATTGAATAAGTGACTGGCAAGTCAAAGTTTCATAACCTTCCACTTGATATAATTTTCCTTGATCAAAGATCAAATATGAATTTTCACATGTATTAAAAAAAATTAAAGATTTTAAATTTAAATTGTGATAACATATTTCATCTTAGCCTGTCTGAAATGTCATTTCCAAATATAGATAATATAAATATAGTGATTTTTTTTGGTAGATTAAATATAATGAGTTTTATAAGTTATTTAAGGTGGATTTTAAGCTAACCCTTAAGTGGTTGTCATATTTTAAGTAAAATATAAATTTTATATTAAATTATTAAATAATATTTTTTCATAAACAACTTTTTGCTTGAGGAGATAACTTAGGATCAACCGATTTTAATTATGTTACAGTGTCTGTGTGCAGCCTCCTATCCTGCTAAAAAAATGTTTTTTGGGGGGGGGGGGGGGAATGGTAAATGGAAAATGTCCAATTTTTTCACGTGGCAGTTAATGAAGTGAAACTTAAAAACTAGTACGTTGAGTTGAAGGATGATGCATACAATGATATCATAAAAGAAATTTGATACTTAATGATATTTGTAGTTTATTTGTTTTTTTCTTCGGTTTTTCATTTCGGATGTCCCAACTCCCAACAAAGATATTATGGATTTATAATACTCATGTATTTTGAATTCGAATCTACACATCCGTAAATCGTAATGCAGCCGAGAGTGTTCATTTTCTTTTTGGATTCTTTTCTTATTATCAATTTTGGAGTTTTTCCACGCCTTATTCCCCACGACATGTTTCTATGTTTTTTTAATCAGAAAGAAAACACTAACACAAGGAAGCGTCCGTACTCTATCTTTGCTGGCAATGCCACACCACACCTCTGACCTTCTTTCTCTCACGAACCCTCATTTACGTCACTCATCTCTTTCTCCACTTGTTCCCCTGAGATTGAGACTGAGATTGAGCTGTGGAGAAGTTCAAGCCTTTGGGCTTTTTGAGGCCAAACCAATGCGACCGGTCCATTTTGTAGCTAGCACATCGCACTGATCACACTGAGTACTGACTACTGACTACTGACTACTGACTGAGAGAGAGAGAGAGAGTGTGTGTCTCTAATTCAAAGTCTGCATCTGCAACTATGTCAGTCTACGATGCAGCCTTCATAGACACAGAGCTCTCGAAACGGACCTCAATCTTTGGTCTCCGTCTGTGGGTTGTGATCGGAATCCTGGTTGGGTCTGTGATCGTCCTCACTCTCTTCCTCCTCTCCCTCTACCTCTACTTCACCTCTCGCCGTGGCAATGCCAACAAGCTTTACGATCCCAAAGACGCGGCCACCCCTGTTGTCTCCAAGGAAATCCAGGAGATCGTGCACCTTCCCGGTCCCAACCACCTCGACATCGGAAAGCCGGTCTACTCAGACCGGCTTTCGAGCGAGGGAGCCGCGAGTGTCTGTGAGACGACGACGTCGTCTTTTGGGACTTCGAGTATTGGACCTGAGGTTTCCCACCTTGGTTGGGGGAGATGGTACACTCTCAGGGAACTGGAGGCTGCCACCAATGGTTTGTGTGACCAAAATGTGATTGGGGAAGGTGGCTATGGGATCGTCTACCGTGGCCTACTCACTGATGGCACTAGAGTTGCGGTCAAGAACCTATTGAATAACAAGTATGTATAACATATCTTTGAATTTTACATGCCTATTGCCTTTGGTACTCATAGCATAACTAATTATGTACTTCCTTCTCAATTACTTTATGTTGCATGTTGGATACTTCTTTTCTGTTTCTTTCTTTTCTTTTTTAGGCTCCTCCTTACGAAATCTGAAGAAAAATCAACTGTCTCTGATCCTAAGTTTCCATTGTTTGCCTCCTACTTGGTCTCCGTGAACTTGTTTACAAATATAGCGTAGCTTGTGTTCAAATATTGCTTTCTTGCAGATGCGATTTCAACTTTATATAAACTGCATCGGTTTTCTTAATTTGGTTCCCAGTGGATGAAAATTTTCAACTTTTTGTATTCTCTTATTTTCTTGGTTGGTTGTATTCAAACAAGTATGGCATAATTTTTGCTTGAACGAATGCTTATGTTAGGTTCAGAATGCAGCTTTACTTGTTGCGTCTTCTATAATTGAAATGGTTAAGTTAACTAAAGACGTATAATTGTTCTTTGTTCTCTTTAATGATTTTCCTGGTGGGGTAATCAACCAGATTTATCCTGAGCAGTGATTGGCTTTTCATTGTAGGCCTGTGTTTTCTTCTGTTTTACTTTAACTAGTGCTTCCTACTTTTGAACTGTTTTTTTCTCGCGTGGTATCATTGTCTTCTATTGTTAGGAGTTGTGCTGTAAAGTAACTCACTTATCGGAAGAAAGGAATCATTTTTCTTTTCAGCCCCTTGTTTTCATACTACTGAATTGATAATGTTGTCACTTGTCAGGAGTTTTGCAATCTCATATATTGTTGGATTTTTCTGTCTCTTTCTTTTTTTGATTACTTACTGCTGCTATCTAGTGAAGGTGGTCCTGGTCTTGTATTTGTCTTTCTCTTAGAAGTTAGAAGTAAGCACTTAATGTTCAACTCATTTTCAGGGGCCAAGCTGAGAGAGAATTTAAAGTAGAGGTAGATGCAATTGGTCGCGTGCGGCACAAGAATCTTGTTAGGCTGCTTGGGTACTGTGTTGAGGGGGCATACAGGTATTGATATCTGTTTTTTTTATTTACTTAGGTTAAACATTTAAGCTACAAATTTTGTTTAGTTTGAATAGATGTAAGATTTGAAGTATGGATTTGTTTTACAGGATGCTTGTGTATGAATATGTTGACAATGGCAATCTGGAACAGTGGCTGCATGGGGATGTTGGAGCTGTAAGCCCTATGACATGGGATATCCGCATGAACATTATATTGGGCACAGCAAAAGGGTACTGTATTCATGATCTAATCTGCATACGTTAGTATCCATGTTGATGCATGAATGTTTTGATCGCAGTGCATTTTGTGTATCTATTCAGATTGGCTTATCTTCATGAGGGTCTTGAACCGAAGGTTGTCCACCGAGATGTGAAATCAAGCAACATACTCCTTGATCGCCAATGGAACTCCAAGGTTTCTGATTTTGGGCTTGCTAAGCTTTTGTGTTCTGAGCATAGTTATGTCACAACTCGAGTGATGGGGACATTTGGGTTAGTACGATTTAACTAAGCATTTTCCTATCTTTCTTACCAATTATAATTAGTTTCAGTTCCTGTATGAGTGCAAAACGTGAGTAGTTAGTATTACTCTCAAAATTTTGCAGGTCCAATGATAGTGATTTCTCACTTTCTCTTTCTGTAGTTATGTTGCACCAGAGTATGCCTGCACCGGAATGCTGACTGAGAAGAGTGACGTTTATAGCTTTGGGATACTTATCATGGAAATAATTACTGGGAGAAGTCCTGTTGATTATAGTAGAGCACAAGGAGAGGTTAGAGACCATCTCCAACGACAGTCAACAGTTTTGAGATTTTTCCTTTTACATTTATCTATGCACTTCTCTCTCTCTCTCTCTCTTTTCTCCTAACTGTGGAAGTTGGAATAATTGCAGGTTAATTTAATAGAGTGGTTAAAAACTATGGTTGGGAATCGAAAATCTGAGGAAGTAGTTGATCCTAAGCTTCCTGAGATGCCATCTTCAAAGGCTCTTAAACGTGCTCTGTTAGTTGCTCTTCGTTGTGTTGATCCTGATGCAACGAAGAGGCCTAAAATGGGACATGTGATCCACATGCTTGAGGCAGACGACCTCTTATTCCGTGATGTATGTTATTTTTCCTTCTTAAACCTTACATTGTACTTGACTGGAACAAAAGTAAGATAATTCAACTTACTCACTTTCACTTTTTTTGTTCCTTCCTGTCTGTAGGAACGCAAGATCGGGGGAGAACCTTCCCGTTCCCATCGTGATTATCAACAAGAGCATAAGGACTCAAATTTAGATAAAAAACAGATAGGTGGAGAGATCACTGATCAAAGTGAAGATGATAGTAGTAGAAATCATCATCAGCCCACTAGGTTGAGATGATAGTAGTCTGATAATTAAATAGCAATGTTTATTATTTTTGGTCTTAGTAGTTTGCCAAGATTTATTTCTACCTCAATGAGAAAACAAGCAATGTGAGTTTATCCCCCCCCCCCCTCTTTTTATTTACATAATTTCCCCTCCCTACCTCAATTTGAGATTCATTTGTATACTCTGATTCATTATTATAAAAATCAAAATTATTGATGTCTTTATGTTTATAAGACAAAGTAGGATAAGCATTACATAAAATTGGAATTTTTTGTATGTGTTCAAAATATAATGTCAGTTACCTTTGTCTCCTATATTTTGTTTTTAGCATTGCATCCTGGTCCCATCATAAGATGAAGTAATTAGCATTTTGTGCGTGTAATTGGTGGCCCGAGTTAGATGCTCATGAGCACTAGGCCTACGATCCAGCTATCCTGATAGAAGCAGTTTGATTGCATCAACATCATTGCTAACTTCATAGTTGGATGCTTGTGGGAAATGGACCTGCTGGCCGGCTAATCAATATCAACTGTATCTGCTACTTTTTGTCATTTTGGCTTAGATTTCGCAATGGGAGCAGTAGGCAGTGGAAGCAAGGAAGTCTACAGGAACTGGTCATGGGTTTAGGTTTCACTATCAATGCCAGTACATAGTTTGTCTTTAGAAGCTAGATAGTCGGCACTGATTGGTAGCTGGATTGTACATGTAATATGGGGACACCGTTTTTTTGTCTCTTGCTGCATTCTTCAATCGTTAGTTAGTTTCTTATGACTTAACTGCGCTTCTCTTGAAATACCTAAGCCATTCTATTTAGACTAAAAAAAATTAACTCGGCTGATTGCCTTTTCTCTGTAAATTTCTATGTACTTTGGGGCCTGACATTGACTTGGGTTACTAACAACTGACAACCAAGAAAGCTTTGTCAAAATAGGACTGGGTAAGGCATTTGATAAGCTCCTTTGAGTATTGACTTTTTCTCATTTGTGGACCCTCTGAGGATAAACTCCTTATATCTATTTGTTTTTCCTGTTCTGATCTTTCTTGCTCTGTTTGTCAGTTTTATAACCTTTCAATTCAAGCATAAAGTGGGAAACTTGAATCTTATACCAGAAACTCAACGTCTCCAAAATTTCCAATTAAATGCTAGCAGCATGATTTAAAAATAAGCATCTTTTCTCTTGGGTCTTGCTAAAAAAAAAGCCAACTCTTGTTTAAAGTATTTCAATTTCCCGACAATTCCATGGATTGTGGGTTGAAGAAGCGTGCACTCATGTGATGGTTTTTAGGCCAATGAGCTATTTTGCGTTGCGTCATAAATGGCTTGTTCTTGGAAGTAGCCAAGTAGGTAATCCTTCTCTCCTAGTAAATTGAATCAGAGAAATTATAAGAGCTATGTGTTAGAATTTGAATAGTTTTTTCAAAAAATAAAAATCAGAACTCGTCATAAAAGCGTATAACTCTTAAAAAAACGGTTGGAGAAGTGTAGGCACCTTAAATTTAGATTTAATTTCAATTTACTGTTAGTGTAAAGTTTTACATTGTTATGCAATCATGTGTTGACACATCATTAAAAGAGTTAGACTTTCTAGATGATTATTGTGATAGTCAAACTCTTTTAATGATTTGATAACACATAATTAGATGAAAGTATAAATTTTTTTTATACTGACAATGGATCGAAATTAAACCCCTTAAATTTTGAGAGAATATGCTCATGTTTTGTGTGTATGGGTATAAAATGATATGTTTAGACATCTAGTATTCTTTCATTAATATTCATGATAATTTTAGAGTCCGTTTAATTTGTTTTCTTGTTTTATCTTTAGTTAGACATGTTTTTATTTTAATTAAAAAAATATTTAAAAATATTTATTTTTTATTTTATTTTTAAAATTTTGTAAAAGAAATAATGAAAACAACATTTTGTTGTTTTCACCATTTCTTTCACAAAATTTTAAAAACAGGAAATCAAATAAAAACAATGACATTTTTGTAATTATAAT
Organism: Styphnolobium japonicum; assembly: GCA_023212625.1. Taxonomy (NCBI): domain Eukaryota; kingdom Viridiplantae; phylum Streptophyta; class Magnoliopsida; order Fabales; family Fabaceae; genus Styphnolobium; species Styphnolobium japonicum. The sequence continues at coordinate 384,431 of JALBWW010000007.1, read as the reverse complement.
GAAAACATATTTAATTAAAAATGAAAACAGAAAATAAACCAAACGTACTCTTATATATCTAAACATGAGATGTAATCATATTTTATGTATTACTAATATTACCTCCTTATCAATTTTCATTCATTTTTATAAATTCAAAGGTTTTTTTTTTACAGAATAAATTCAAAATTATGTCTAATCTTGCGTTGATTATAATAATTGATCATTTTAGATATTTTTCATTTAACTGGTTAGAATTTTAATTCTTTTTAACTTATTATTTCATTGTTGGTTTCAACTTATATTTATTTTGATAATTGTGTTGAATGTGGTTAATGTTATAATGTTATTGATTTGTAGCAAAAATCAAAGAGGAGAGAAGATGTTGATTATAGTGTCATTGGTTAATAGTATTACATGTGTCTTTGTTGTTTGTTTGTGTTGATTGTAATTGTAATCTTAGAGTTATATGTACTTTGAAATTTATATTTTATGTTATGTCATTTGAAAACTTATGTCATGTTACTCATAATAGATTTTAATTTTTATTTTAGCATGTTAATTTTTTTCTTAAGTTTAAGTTCAACCTATGGGTTGAACCTAACCCAACCTATATATGAACGGGTCGGATTTGTTCGAGTTGGAAAAAAAAATCTCTAAACCTAACCTAACTCATTGCTTCTATAAATATATTAAGTCTAAAATTATCCTGAATTCCACCTAACTCAACCTATGTTCACTTGTACTCGCACACGTGCTTGACTGCTCATATTGATTGGCAGTGATCATTGATTGGTAGTGGGAATGGACTGAATTTTATTTAGCAAACATCATCGATTACAAAGCAATGTCTTCAAGAAACTTATATTCTAAGTGTTCATTCATCATTTTTATTTATAAATTTGTGAAATAGAATGTCCTCGAAGAAATAATTATGTGCCCTTCATCGTTATTACCATCTGTTATTACCAAATTTTTAGTTTTTGACAAAATTGGTAATCGAAAAATTGTAAGATTTTGCAAGGTTGAAGTTAGAAATGTGCAAGTACAAAATGGAATAGATGTGATATTTGACAATTTATACTTAGTTGAAATCAAGAAATGTTATTAAAGGTTGAGTCGACAAAATTTGTAATGAAAGATCAAACCGACATTTGGTATGCTACATTCAACAAATGTGTAAAGCTGACAACAGTATTGCATCCGATTAATCAAGACTAATAAGGGTATTTGACAAATAAGTTTCATTCAACAAATGTTTGAAACCGACAATAATGTTACATCTGACAAATCAAGGCTATGAATGGTGTTTAACAAACAAGTTTCATTCGACAAATGTGTGTACAAAAGTTACATTCGAGTAATATCTGAAGTTGACAAAGTTCCAAGTATACACTCAACCGACAAAAGGACTTGTGAATTATTGACGAAGTTGGTGCACCGACAAAACCATTGATGGTTATCTAGGAGCTGGTGGTTACCATTTTGAATTTCAAAGTGACAGTTGCATCCATGGATCAAAGAATTGCTGATGCTGACTCACGAGCAATTGTTGTTGGTAGTTTTTAGGCTATTAGTAAAGAATAAGCATGTATTAGTTGCATGTAAGCCACCTGTCCAACAAATGGCAAGTTTTTAGTGATTTAGACGTAGGAAGTTTCTCTATAAATACTACTTAGAACAATGTAAAAAGGGCTGTAACTTGACACATCCTACAACTCCTAAAGTCCCTGCGATGCTTAAAGGATAAACAGATTAATCAAGTTTACACGCTACTTTCATTTTTTGCAATTTGATTTCGGGTTCTCTATTGTATTTCTTTTCTTTTCTTTTTGATTTGCTTTCTTTACTTGCTTTCATCTTTCATTTCCGTTTATCTTTTCATCTTCATCTTTACATTCTTTTTTACACTTTTGATACAACCAATATTTTTAATCACTTGAAAGTGAAAATCCAGTAGAAGAAGTTTCCTTCAATGATTGATAACTATAACTGCAATATTGTCGATTTAGACATTGATAAATTTTATGATTGACAAATTGAAATATTGAAGTCAAGTTTTCGGCGATACATTGCCTGATAATTTTTCACCTTTAACAAAATGGTACGAGCACAGTAATTAGAAAAAATTGATTTTTAACAATTTCAACGCTGTAGCCAAATTATTGTGAAGATTTCTATCTGGCAAATTTTCATGTTTAACACTATCCATATTGGTAGAAAGGATACATGACTTTCCTGTGTGCTTTTTTTTTCAGTGGTAATTGACCCTTTTCCACAAAAAAGGTTGGTACTAGATGCTTTATTCAGTTCAGAGCCAGCCATTAACGCTTATCTTTCAAGTCATACCACGTTTCAGAACATGAATGTTATGACTTAAATGCAGCATACTAAGGTACTCTCTCTCTCTCTCATGTCATCTTGATCCACCACAACTTTGCTTAGGGTACAGATAAGGAGACAACTTTACAAACATGAGGTACAGGATCATGTTGTGGAGAAACTTAACTTGGGACTTGATTATTGTTTTCCGGGAAACATTGGAAGGAGCAGCTTTTCCCGAGAATGGGTACAACTATTGTCTTACAAGTTAGAAGAATTTTATCAAGTAATGCTATTGGCACAAAATGGCGAAAAATATATATAAAAAGGAAATTATTTTGGTTTTTTTTCTTAAATATCAATATTTAACGTAAGTTGTTAAATATTTATTAGTTGTTATTTATATTTAATAAATTTTTAAATATTTATTATGAAACTAATAATTAATTAATAACTCACCTTAAATATCAAACCATCAAAATATCATGACAACTCCTATATAAAAGATCACAGCTGAGTTCGGTTGTTGATCTTGCCAAAGGTGAATTTGTCAGGTGTGAATTTTTGTGTTTCTTTTAGTTACGTGTGGTATTTCTTAACATTAATGGAGACATTTTCCAAATAACATATTTCTCTCAAATTTTCAAATAAGATAATATGAATTTTACCCATAATTAACTTTATTCCTCATGTTAAAGTTTTTGTAGTAAATTTTTGTTTAATGATATTATTATAACAGTCATCATTAAAGTTTATGTTAATCAATTTCCTGTTTTGGTAAATCATGCTTGGGGTTTTATTAATTTAGTAGTTGAAATTATGTTAGTATTAGGAGAATCAGAAATAATTTTTTTACTAGTCAGACCAAAGAAAATACAATGTTAAAATTAGAACTTAAAACTTAAAAGATTAGTCTAGTGGTTAAGCAAATATATTTCTTGCCTTGATTATTTGGCCTAAACCCTAGGCAACACTTATGTGGCATTTGATACATGGATTATTTTTTCATTCTTGGGAATCTTTACATAAGAATGTTGGATTCCCATGTTTGGTACAAGTTTTGAAAAAACATTCCCATCCAAGAATGATTCTTAGGAATATTTTTGCTCAATATTCCCACACTTTCATTCTCATGGGGGGAGGTGGGTTTGCAACATTCCCATGACATGGGAATATTTTTGTCATGTGAAATGTCAAAAATACATACCCTTCTATTATCATGTCATCAACCAACTATCTCTACGTCATTGTTGGCGACCATCATCCACCACCACCGACGACCGTCCGTGGCGGCCATTTACCAGAATCCGGCCACCATCGTCATCGCTGCAGTTGATAATGCCAGTGACTTCAACCACCGTGTCGGTCACTGAAATTCGGCCACTCTTGTCGCCGCTAGCGATTGACAGTGGCCTTGATCGTCGCATCAGTCACTGGAATCTAACCACCTATGTCACCACCTGCAGTTGACGACTAGTCATTGGAATCTGGCTACCCTTATCGGACGATGGCCGGCGACTTCGGCCTGTCGCCAGCCACCGGAATTCGGCCATCCGCCGCAGTCGATAATTGACAGTCATTGACTTAGACCACCATTGGCCCGCCAGCAGTTGGAGTCATTCCCAGGAATATTTTTGGTTAACCAAACATAGTAATAATCATTCTTGTGAATACCATTCCTAAGAATATCATTCCTACTTGAACCAAACGCTCTATTAGAGAATTAATTCTTCAGGCTAATGTGAGATGGTAAACTCTTAACATTTCTTGAGAAAGAAATTAGTTTCAGTTGATGTAAAAACTGATATGATAATACTCTTATCCCAAAAAAACAAAAGAAAAAAAGTTAAAATTATAACTTGTGACAATATGATTAAGTACACATCACAATTCACATCCTCACATCCACTTCTAAGTTAATCCTTGAAGTTTAAGAAGTTGACATTACAAGATTTTAAAAACATTCCGAGTCATAAATTATAAACATATTTGTCAAGTAATGACGTGTATAACATGCTTGCACATGGCAAGTATGGAAGTCGAGATACCAAATCTTATAGGGAACCAATTTCAAATCATCATAATTACAAAAGTAAGCCTAATAGCCTAAATTTGGAAGGTTGTTTCATTAAGAAAAAAAAAATCTTGGAATTAAGGGATATTGAATATAAGTCAAATATTGAGGAATGGTAATATAATATATTTTAAATAAAATTTCTCAATTAGAATATCAACTGAGTAAGGCTTCTAATATATATATATATATATATTTGCCCTAAGTAGAAGGCTCAAATACTGTAAAAAAAAAAGTAGAAGGCTCAAACTCATCTAATGTAAAGGTAATGTGGCGCATGCCAAGAAAAAGCCAAGAAAAAGAGGGTGGTGTTCCGCGTAGCCCAAAGAAAAACCAAAAAATAAAGGAAGAAGAAGCGATGGGCCTGGCCAAGTTGCATGTAGTGGGCCGTCTCTGCTGACGTTTCTTGATTGGCCTTTTTAGAACGCGTACGGACCTCCAAATTCACAACAGCCGTCCGATCTCATTTTAAGTACATAAAATCTCATCAGCTTTCAACTTTCAAACGCTCGCTGCCCACCCTCTTCATTTTTTTTTTTTATATTCATTCATATAATAAAATATATATGTGGTTCCAAAATAACCAAGCACGTGTTTGGGTGAACACTAACGTTATTCAGCATGCATTAAATTAATTTATATAATCTTAAATTAAAAGTCACACATAAATGGTATTAGCAACCAAAAAAAAAAAGCACACACTAATATAACCTATAAACCCCTTGCTATTATAAAAGTATACATTATCTCAATTCGAGGTTGAAATGCTTAGTTACAATTAGCAAAAATAGTAACAATTATTTTAAAAAAATAAAATCCCTTTATTAATATCATAAAATACGATTTTATAGTAATGTAAAAAAAATGACAATAATAATAAATTAAAATTAAACTGAAAAATATTAACATTAAATTTGGTCTGAAATTAATAAATGAAAAAAATAGAAGTTTCTCGGCAACACCTTGACTTGATGAAGGAGTAGAAAAATAGGAAAAATAAAATAAAGGAAAGGACCAACAATCTTATCCCACGTGTCCTCCCTTCTCAAAATATCAAGGCAACCGCAGTAGCTTTATCACAATTTCCTTCAAATCTGAACCCTTGAAAGAGGCAAAGGCTGTCTGTGTTGGCGATTGAGTTTCTGTGAACTTTTTTTATCTCTTGGAAGCATTACTGTTTCAGATCAGGTACCGTACCAGCCTTCACTCTTTGCATCTTTATTTTCTTAGAAAATCACTGCAATTTGTGAATTAATCTGACAATCGGTGATGTATGTTGTTCGCTTTGATCTGTTTTCTAGTTCAACGATCTTAGTATTTGATAGGGTTCGGATGGTTTGATTTCGTTTTTTTTTTTTTAGAATTTTTTTATGAGTTTCGAGACTTGTTGGAAAATGGAAATGATTTTCTGTTTGAATTTGGCTGTTGAGAGGATTCAGTTACGCTGAGCAAATGATGGTTGGTTATTCTTTCAAGTTTTATATTTTATGGTTTTAGATCTGAACTGAATGAATTATAGGAAAATGGCAGGAGGAAGATATATATATATATATATATATATATATATATATAAATATATATATATTATGGATATTGGGTTTTGCTTTTCCTATTTTATCTCTGTTTTTTTTTTTTTTCTGTTTTGTTTTAGAAAAAGTCCAGCTAATTGGCTATTAATTTCTGATTCCCTTAGGTTGTGTTTGGAATCAATTAAAATTTATGTTTTTAGACATTGTGTTTATTTAGTGATAGTTATGGGTTTGCAAGCAGATCAAGAAAGGAGCTGAAGTGAAAATTTATGTTTTTGGACTGTGTTTCTTTAGTGATGGAACTTTGCCACAATTTACTATCATTCGGCAGGTTATTTCGGATAAATTGGTTAAAATGATATCATACCTTGTTACAGCTTGAATACAAAAAGGAACTAAATGTTTATCATAATACTGAAACAATTAGATGGGGGAAGGGAACTAGTGGTGTTTGGAATGGCTAATGGAGGGTAGTCATGTGACACCGCCAATGTCACTATCATCAGAATTTCATATCTACTTTCTCTTTTTTAATTTTACTTTGAAACAAGCTATTCAAAAGGCATAGGCATAGGCATGGTATGAAATATTAGTGCACAAATTACATGGAATTTTGTTATATGTTGAGGTTTTTCCTACCATAATTTTTTTGTTAGATATCTACTTTTTGTGTGCATGATATTTTGAACTTGCTTGGTCTTTATTTGGCAATGTTTTATCTTACTTTCTAATCTTGTTTGTTGCAGTAAAACATCAAAATGAGCAGTCCACAGGATCCACACCGATCTTTCTTCGCTTTTGGAAATCCTTTTCGGATGATATCACCTAAAAGCTCTCGCATGTCTCCACAACTTGTTGCTGTATTACGTGCTTTTGAGGCAACATTGGCAGAGAGGCTGAGAAGGCTTATACCCAAAAGCAAGGATGAAATCCTTAGCTTGTCTTGGATGACTTTGGCTATGAAGTCACTTTGTGAAACTCATAATGACATAATAACCCTTATAACAGATCTTGAGCTGCCTGTGAGTGATTGGGATGACAAATGGATTAATGTGTACTTGGACATAAGTGTGAAGTTGCTAGATATTTGCAATGCATTTAGCTCTGAGCTCTCACGACTGAACCAGGGTAATCTTCTGCTTCAGTGCGCCTTGCACAATTTAGACTCTGCTTCCTCAAAGTTGTTTGTTCGGGCCTGTTCTTCACTTGATGGTTGGAGGCAGCATATGAATTCTAGGAACCCTAGGATTGAGAAATGTGGCACCATTTTAGATAATCTTGTTGGATCACTTGATCTGCCTAAGGTTAAAAATTCAGCCAAAGGTAAGGTTTTGATGCAAGCTATGTATGGAGTTAAGGTGGAGACTATATTTGTTTGCAGTGTGTTTGCTGCGGCTTTCTCAGGCTCTACAAAGAAGTTGTTAGATTTGGATGTGGCTGACATGTATTCTTGGGCTCCAGCTTTTAAAAGTTTGCAGAATCTTGTAAATGAGGAAATTAGAGTTAGATTTTCCAGTGGGAGATTTACTGTATTGAAGGAGTTGGAAGCAGTTGATGCCTTTGTGAAGGAATTATATCCTACTATCCAGGGTGGTGTAGATACCGTTGAGACAGAATCGCTTTCGAAGACTGTTGAGGAATTAGGCAGGGCAGCAGGGAAGCTTTCACAAGGATTGGATCTTCTTGCAAAGGGAGTGGATGGTTTTTTCCAAGTAGTTTTGACTAGTCGTGATGCTTTGCTATCTACTCTGAGGTCAGGTGGAACTGTCAATGCCCCTGCCCCTGCCCCTCCCCCTGGGCGTAATATAGATGAGCAAGTAGTCCACTGATATATGCACAGCCTAACTCGGGTATATACTGATGGATCTAGGAATGGGGTTTTCTGTTTTAGGATTGATGGTATTCGATCTTGTTTGGCTTATTATATTCAAAGTAGCATTAGTTATAGGTTATATGATAGTATTATTGCGCTGAAATGTATATGTGGTATGTTCTGTGTAATGTCAAACAATAAAAAATATATAAAAAGTTTTATTGTGCCTACTAAATCGACCTTTGGGTTGTCCCATACATATTTGTTACCATTGTATGGTACATGATACATACCGTATGAAACGTCTCGACATGTATCGATTTTGATTGACTATCATACCATGTGGTTTATGTAGCATGTTACTTAGCATATTCTATAGTACATGTTTAACGTCCGATACTGAAACTCAACAGAACTGTGCAACTCCTCTGAATCCAAGACCTTCTGCATCTGACAACTCCTCAGCTCACATAATCACTCAAACGAGATATTTTGATTTGGTGAAATTAGAAGAACCGCATGCTATAAGTTTCAATTTGCAAAATAATTGCTATTGAGATCTGTGAAAACTGAGAAGTGAATTGGTGGTGAAGAGAAAACGTGCTTATTTGACGTTACAGATGTAGTGCGTTTAGAATGTAAGATTTTGTGAGTTGTTAAAATTTTAGACAGAAATTACCTGTGTTTATCAAAGTTCTTCATGAATTAATAGTTTAATAAGTTGCTTTTGATGTCTTAGTTCATTTCATTAATAATTTAACTAGCAACCTCCTTAAATGTATTTGAAATTCTTTTATCTGTTGAGGATTAATACAAAAGATCACAAGCTCAGAAGCGCAGCCGTAATGTTGCTTAGTATAATAAATAAGTACAGCACAATTTTACTTACACTGTTCAATCAGAGTAATATAAAGAAGCTTTTTGGATGCTTGATATCCCTGCAAAGATTAAAATCTGTATGTAGAAATTGCTAAACAATAATCTCACATGAGGATGAATTTGAATAAGAGGAAGATGTAGCTAGATCAGATGTTTACAGTTGCACTAGGCCCGCACCCTGCTGCAATCTGGTTTTTACGTATTAGCGCCATTTGCAGTCCAATCTTCTACTACTATGAGGGGAGGTAATTATGTAAGATCTTGCAACGTGCTTGCTTTCGACCCAAGTGCCTTGATATGCCTAATCATCAGCTGAAAAGTGTTGGGCCTGAATATGAATCCAAAAGGGAAAGCCTCAGACCCAAGCGCACCATACAAAGACCTAAAGCATGGGACGACTATGTGCAGGCATAAAGCGGGAAATGATGTTGAAGAATCACGTGAAGAAGGAAGCATAGACACTGCAGGAGTTGGTTATGATGTAATGGCCTTAGTTGGTTAGATCTCCGGATATCTAGGAGTTGTTAGATCTGGAATATTCTGTAATGTGTATAAGAATAACAGCAGTAATGAAATGAAGGCATGGAGAAATATTTTTTCACAAATTCTCTCTTGTTTTCTCTGGTGGTACCTTGCCTCGAACAAGGTCTTATCCCCACGCCACCATGCCTACTGCCTAGAACTGCCTGCCTTCACTCTATGCATTATGTCTATGTAGAATATGGAAGAATCGTAACCGTAAAACTTTTGACAAGTCTGAAGGGACTTATATACAATCTATAGATAAAGTGAGGAATTAGTGAACATAATTCTGTAATTTGTGAAATGTATGGTTGAGGCTTTGTTGTCATTTTCTAGCCTTTCTTTTGGCTGTGCTTAGCTTGCATTTGGGTGGTATCCTCCCAGTTTTGTACTCTTCCTTTTCTTTTCTGGCTTTTTATTAGAGATTAATCAAATCATCTTTAATTTTAATTTATCTCTAAAACAAAAAGTTTTTTTTTTTGTTATCAACACTTATACTGCATGATTGATATTATTATATCTTCCAAGTAGTCTTCAATATTATAATAAAAATAAAAAATAGTCAAGTTTTTTGTTTAATCTTCTAAAATGTTAATTAAACTTGAAGTTGTATCTTTGTGCCAAGCGTCGAACGAAAAGGGAAAAAACTTGTAGCTTTGTTTGCATATTGCATCTTTTCATAACAAAAAATATGAACCATAATAAGAAAAACTAACCACTCTCAGATATTTAAGTTGAAAAATATTTTGAATGCAACTTAGATCCTCACCTTGCAAATGATTGTTCTCCTGTGTCACCTACTAAGGGACGCCTATCCCATAATTTAAAATAAGAGGTTTCTATAGTTTTTTTTAGTGCTTTTGGCATATTTATCATTAGATTTTACATTAAAATCTGTACAATAATCATCAAGGAATAAATGAGAGTGCTAATTAGACAAAAGCATCGAGGGTATCACAGAATTTTCAGCTGAGCTTGACACAAGAATATGAGGACAGCCTATCTTTCCGATGCTTGACCTATGAAATTTGTTTCTATGCATTTTTGGACCACAGTCTGGGAAGTTTCTATTCGCTTTATTCAATGGCCAACGTTGGGGCCAGGGATAAAAAGAAAGAATGAAAACAAAAGACAAAGAAAGAAACCAAGACTGACTAGGAAACATAAGAAAACACACAGGTTTTAATTAATAGGAAAAAAATCTTGACTACAAAATTTACTGATAGTTTTGCATTTTTTTTCCTTCACTAATTCAGTAAAGAATTTTATTCTGAGAGTACCATTTTGTAAGTAAAAGTGACCATTGAAAAATCACTAGTTAACACAAAAATTAAGACTAAACCAACTCAAGTTGCACCAAGTTGAAGAGGATTAGGAATTTGCATTTATCATCACTAGTCCTGAAGCTTTTTGGCTTGACTTTGACTGCTACTAATTATGTTAAGTCAATATAGGGCAATGCAGTAGTTTCTATGAAGATTACCGAGTTTACTTAAAATTTAAGAATGATGGTTCGGATAAAACATTTAGTTGACTAATATAGACTGGTCTAAACTCTCTGTTTCTGAAAAACACGTCTGAATTCACTACGCATTATATTAAATTCCTGCATTTATGCCCCTTCCTATAGTTTCTATTTAATTTTTTTAAATAAAATTTCAGTTGGCTGCATATTTGTTATCAATGGTTGGGTAAATTAATATATTCCACTATTCCTTTTCTTTTCTTTTTTTGGTTTTGTTTTATGGGCCTTGCACTATTCTTTGTTATATGGCTCCTTAGTCCTTAGGATACTAATTGAAAATTTTGGACAATACAAGTTCAATTTAAGTTTTGTAATGGAACAATAATATTTGAAAACAATTTTTAGATTATTTTTTAATCCAATAATTTCTTTAGCAAACACATTATTTACCCTTTATCGTTTCTTATATCTTTTTTTAATATATATATATATATATTTATATATGTCTTAATCCATACCTCTCATTTCTGAAGAAGTTATGACTGCCGAAGCAGTTGAAATACTTTCCAATAAGATTGTAGAGAGAGAAAAAGGGTGAAAAATCTGGTAACCAAATGCCACGATATTATATTGTATAGTACAACTTTCTGGTTGATCCAATCGTAAACAATTGACTTGACCATATATGCAGGTCATAATCACCCTCACCTCCACACGCTCATATTGACTCCGCCCATTCTAGATAATGAAAAATTTGAGCACTTTTGTAGTGTAATTTTATTTAATATTTACACACGCACTAGACTTATAATTGCACATAATTATATGAATAACTTCATTTAAATTTAAATGACCACATTTATATTAATTTTGTCAAAATTAAAGAGAAAACAATTGTATAAATGTACATGGTTTGAAATTTAACAATTATGCAAAGAGCAATTATATATTTACACAATTATTATTGTTTTCTGAGGTTGAAAGTAAAAAGATAAAAACTTTGCTGGAGATAAATGAAGTAATAATACAAAATTAAACAAATCAAACAAATAATAGTATGAAAAATAATTGCAAGTCCAAAATCAACACAATTCAGAAATCACAGACGGCACACCAATGTAGATAAAAAGGGAAGTAAAAACTAAAAAGAAAGCTCCAAAAGGCATGGTCAATTTCTTCACGGGTTCACACGAGCCTCTCTCTCTCTCTCTTCTTTCTCCACGCACAGCACAAAGGCAAAGACTCATGTCAAGTTAGTGCTCCTTTCGCCCTCTGAATCTTGCTTTTATTTGTTGGGTCTCTTGCCATTTTTGGTTTTGGATAGTTGCAAGAGTAAGACATGTCTGTTGAGTCAGCTTCCGACCAAAACATGAGAGGGGTACCCACCCATGGCGGACGCTACGTTCAGTACAATGTCTACGGCAACCTCTTCGAGGTTTCTAGGAAGTATGTCCCTCCTATTCGCCCTGTGGGCAGAGGCGCTTACGGTATTGTTTGGTAAGCAAATATTTTTTTGTGGGTTTCAGCTTTTTGGTTGAATTAATTTGTTCTGTTGGTAAGTAAAAGGGTTCTTGTCCTTACTTTACTTGCATCTTCTCTTCTGTTCTCGTACTTTGAAAGCAAGAAAGTAGTTTTTTTTTTTTTTTTGTTGCTAATAAATCCCTTTTGTTAATTTAGATATAAATGTAAGGGGAGTTCAGAAATCACAAGAGCTTATGTATCAGTTAGACTAGATTGATTCTTCATTCGTTACTTTACTTTATTTGGTGATTGATTATTTTCGATTCTAGATTTTTGTCATGTTTTATTTTGTATGCTTGGAAGGCTTGATTGGCAATATCTGTTTGTTGAGTGAATGAAGATTGAAGTGGTTATTTTGGTGTGATCATGAAAACCATTTTTGAGCTCAAACTGAAAATTTGTATTTTTTCTTCATTGCTTTTAAGAGGTGGGTTATGGATTTGCCATGTCTTGATGGGATTCCTGAGCTGAATCCTTGTGCGGGTTGTTATGCTGAGCTGAGTGTTGTGATTTGTGACTCTAAAATCTATTGTTTCTTATTATCATTTCAGTTTGATTAGAATAGATTAAGTGAAAGAGATTCCAAATTTTTAGTCTTGTGGGATTTTATTTAATTGTATCCAGTTTTGCACATTTAGTATTATGCATTAGATAATCTTGTTATGTAGCTTAATTTACTTTTTGGCTGGTCATAGCCAGAAGTTTTTATTTTCATCTTGGGGGTCCATCTACTAGTTCAAGCTTCTCATTGTCTCCTATACTGGCATGTGAGAAATTGTCTTATTGTTTTCAATGATAACCATTCTAAGCTGTTTAAAATGTTATTCTTTTCTTTACGTTTAGCAAATAAGGATCCATCTTCATACAGGTGAAAGACCAATTAGAATTTGTATATTCTATGCTTACCCTATCTATTCAAGGACCTCTGGTTGCACACCATTTTTACATTTTCCCCAAATCTGAGCTTGGTGATATGATCACAAATGACTGATCACTTCAGAACAAACAGAAAAAGAACAAGAAAAAATAGAACAAAAGAATGTAGTCTTTGTATGGTTATATCATGTGTCATTAAGAGTTGCATATGACCAGAAAGAAAGGCTTCCAGCTTCATGGATATATGTCATGAGTAAGGTTGTTATCTATTCTAACTCTCCTAGTTATTATCTAATTAAATTGTTACGATGACCTGACAATGTCAACTAATTTACTTGTTCCTGTAATTGAAAATTTCCTTCTTTTTGTGTCTATTTTTTTGAGGTTATGATGACAACTCACTTATTAATGAAAATTTTATTGTCAAGAACATATTTAGTAAGCATGATGCCAATGACCACGGGTCCAGTTGTCAAGGTCCAAGAGAAAATCATGGCTTTTTGACTTGATGGGTACCTATATATAACTTGTCAGTGACCAGAAGAAGAAGGGGAAACAAAATCAAGACATGCATGAGTTTTCTAAGTGAATCTGATAATTATTATTATTTTGAGAAGACAGAAATCTTTCTATAAACTGGAAGATACACTTTCATTTCTCTTCCAATTTTTTTTCTGTTGTCCAATTAAATGTGTTAATGCTATGAATCTGTTTGATTCGAAGTGGAAAATGAGATGGGGTTATTCTTCTGGTAGCTCTGTGCTCAGGCGATATTGAAACTGTAAATAGCACAGTTCTTTGTATTTTTAGATCCATTAAACCGAGTATCATGTATATGTTGTGGATGGTTTCTTATAATTTGGTGTTTGACAATATTATTTTTTCATTTCCTTCAGTGCTGCTGTAAATGCCGAGACACGCGAGGAAGTAGCCATTAAGAAGGTTGGCAATGCATTTGACAACAGAATAGATGCCAAAAGGACCTTACGAGAAATTAAACTTCTTCGGCACATGGATCATGAAAATGTAATTTTGATAAACTTTTTTACTTGCATTCTTGCATCTAGACCTTGTTTCCCTCGATGGTATTGTTTATTTTCATCTGTGGTAGTATGAATTTTCCTATTCGGCTTATTATTGCTTCATTTCCTTATTTTATTCTTTGTTTCTCCCCCCTTTTTCTGTTATATCTGCAGAAACTTTGATCTGTAGCATTTATTTTTGCTTACTGAACAATGCAGTGCAGCATCCTGTGGCATGATGCACAATTTTGACCTTTTGTTACTCGTACATTACTGAAAAATATTTTCTCTTGATGTCTGGATTTGTGCTCTGTTGGGCTGAAAATTTAACTATCTAAAGCACACTGGTCAATGCAATATATCTGATCTTTACTATCCTTTAATCTCAATTTGGCATACTCAAACATGCTTTTGAATCATAGTAGTCAATCCTGGATAGCAGCGCATAGTGGCTGACCCCAAAAATGCTATAGCGGGATAGCGGGATGGCCACTACACCGAAGAAAAGGAAAAAAAAAAATACAATTATACTATACATGTATAAATGCTTCAAAATATAAAATTAGTCAAAATTAAACACATTCATCATTAATAATCAAAAGTCATAATTATAGACTCTAGAGTCACACAATCACTATAAACATAAGGCACAATTAACAAGTCAATAACCACAAAAGTCATCAAGGAGCATAAGATTTAAAAAAAGAAAAAAAAACACAGCTCTCACAAGTATAACCAAACAGAGGCTAGAGGAGGTGAACCTGCATGCCAAACAGAGGCTAGAGGAAGAGGACCCAATTGAAAAATTAAAGGCTTCTTGTTAATATTAATGGTTTGTCGATACTAAAGGCTTGTGTGCCAAAGTAGTTGTGTGCAGCAGAGAGGGTTGCGAAGTATGCAACTTGCATGCTTTGTTCGAATAGTAGAAGATCACATTCGGTGGGCAACAGGGGTGGGTCACGGGTGGGCAAGTGGGGTGCGAATTCTGAGTGAAAGAAGGGTGGGCAACTCTAAAACGCAGTCTCAGTGTGCGAAAGAGGGACGAAGGCCAGAACAACCTCAGTCGGTGAAACTATAAAGGAATAGTGGGGGTAAAACAGAGATTTCAGTCTCTGTTCACTATCACGGACGCTAAGCCTGCTATTTTTCCGCGATTCAGCCACTATAGCAATGCAATCCACCGCGACACTGAAATGCACCGCTCCCAGCTTTCAGTGGCGGCCATGCTTTGTTCTACGCGCCACTATGCCGCTATCGCACCCGTTACAGGCGCTATTGACTACTCTGTTTTGAATGAAGCAAATTATATCATGGAGAGCATCATATTGTTGCCTTTTGAGTAGGATTTTCTAGACAACCTTGCTCAAATTTTATTGGAATCTTTTCTTTATGCTTAAATGCAGATGATGGTTAGCTTTGGTATGACAGGTTTCCCTTTATAACAGTCAGATTGTAGTAAAATCTTTTGATGTTAGTTTTATATCAAATACTCATCTAGTTGTCAGTCAGTCTCTAGCTATTCCTTCTCTTTGATTCATGAAAGGTGCTTGATTGGATTTTCCTTATTGGATTCTTCATTAGAATTCAATTTGCCAAGTAGACTGTTTACTTATCAGGTATTTCTCCAATGCAGGTGATGGCCATTAAAGACATTATACGACCTCCACTGAAGGAGAACTTCAATGATGTGTACATTGTTTCTGAGTTAATGGACACGGATCTACATCAAATAATACGTTCCAATCAACCATTGACTGATGATCATTGTCGGGTTAGAACTTCAACTATTTCTTTTAGCATATGACTTTTAATGCTACCTAGTTGAAAGACCTTTTTAGCTAATGGCTTGATTAATGTATTCTCCTTTGGTTGTATTGTTGCACAAACTGAAGATAAAACCTAAAAGGAAGGGATTAAGTAGCAATGCTGGACATATATATTTTCCCAATTACATACTCAGTAATTCTATGCACACAACTTCGTAGTCTCAGGTGTGCTCCATCTGAGTTTTATTAGCCCCACTTACACTTTTTCCTGTTAAACTCAGATAATGCATGTTTGCAGTTATGCAATGTTGGAACTGCAACAATAGTGCAAGTGACATTGCTCTTCCTTTCTGCAAAGTAATATCTAAAATCATGTCAATGGTGTAAATAAATTTCCTCGAGGATGTTTTAAACTTGAGACTAGTAATGATTTTGTTTGACATATGAACTCATGTCACTATAAAAATAATGATACATATCATATCTTCTTTTGGTCAAGATTTGAAAGATCACTTTCAGCTTTAATATTGGCTTACCTGATTACTCTATTTTCGTTTGCACATAAACTTTAGATTCTGGCCTCAGTACATGCTGATTCTAGCCACACTGTAAAGTGTAAACCTATTATCAACTTTTAACTTTGCTATTCTTAGCAGAGTTTTTTCTGCATCCTCTAGCTTTATCTTTGGTCTTGATTCTTGTTACATCATTCCATTGTTATTAACTTCAATCGATATAAAGATTATGCTTTGGTTTTCATCAGTCCTTAGGCTATTGTCTTAAATCTGTGTTTTGATTGATATTTGAGGAGAGAATTTGTTCACTTTTGGTTCTCTGGTTATGTGCAAAATGTAATATAAATCTGTGCTGGATGTGTATAATTCAGTTCACTTCCTATACAGCAGACAAGTGAAAATATTTTAATATAAATTGGCTTTACAATTACATGTATCTTATATGCTGAATTTCCTTGGACTTTCACTCAGTAATTTTCTTCTTTTGTTTTGAATTAAAATAGTAATTGACATGCATGGGTTATGTAACAATAGATATTTAAAATGTACTTATACTTTCTGTCTTATATCCATTGATAAGATCTATTTTTCCAGTATTTTCTGTATCAGTTGTTACGAGGACTCAAATATGTACATTCAGCAAATGTTTTGCACCGTGATCTAAAGCCTAGCAATTTGCTACTGAATGCCAATTGTGACCTCAAGATTGGAGATTTTGGTCTTGCTAGAACTACATCTGAAACTGATTTTATGACTGAGTATGTGGTTACTCGATGGTACCGAGCTCCAGAGTTGCTTCTCAGTTGTTCAGAATATACTGCAGCCATTGATATATGGTCTGTTGGTTGCATACTTGGTGAAATCATGACAAGACAACCCCTCTTTCCTGGCAAAGATTATGTTCATCAGCTGAGACTGATTACAGAGGTATTAGCTAGATATCTTAAATGGAAATTTGTACTGCTGACTCCTAAATTGCTAGCATGTTCTCGTTCCCCCCCTTTTTATAGATAAGAATGTTGGATCCACTCATAAATCGGAGTTCTAACTTCTACGTGATTGTGAATTTTGGGTGTCAAAGTTTGCTAAAATGTCTTTGTCATCAGTGCCTTGACTGCTTTTAACCTTTGGGTCATTTCCTTCACTATTGACCTCTTTTTATTTTTAACCTTGCCACTACAAGAGTCAGGGATGTCTTCTCTATTAAAGAAAAAAAAAGGTAGAGTAAATGCTCAATTTGGTCCTCCAAATAAACAGGGGACATCAAGTTGGTCTTCCAATGATTGTGGACATCAATTTAGTCCCTCAATGTTTAGAATGGACATCAAACTGGTTCTACTGTGACAATACGTCTTAACACCATTACTAGCTATCCGACGTGGCACGTTATCATCCTTGTTGGACAGTTTTCTACACAAGTGGTGATCTTACGTGGGCAAATGGTGTTGATGTGGCTTCTATATGGTGGTGGTGAAGTGGTGTCATCACCTAAATCCCTAAATTCATGAGGGTTATGAACCCTAAGCCCCAAAATCGCCAAATTAATGAGGCTAGTGATCTCTTTTGTGCCTGCTTGAACAACATTTGCAGCAGACTGAACCGCAGAGGCAGCAACCAATGATATTTATGAATTCCTTGAACATAAACAAATATATGACATAGAATACGTTACAATGATGAATCATATCTCAGCTAAAAAGGCGAGTGGGAAAAAAAAGGAACTTCAACAATCTGTCTCTTGAGAAACAACAGAGAAATAATCGTTCTGCGAATTATTCCTTTGTGAAGGCATGGGACTAGATCTGAACCTGATGTACTTGCCTCCCTATGACGGTGGAAGCCCTTCGGATTGTGAAAGAAAAAGCTCTCCTTGTTACCAGCAGAGGCCTCCAATTGCGACCACATGTAGATATCCTCGACGAACTCGATCGCACGGGCACAACCACCATTGACGACCTTACCATCCTTGACCATCCATGTTGAAGACTTTGTGATTTTGGGGCTTTAGAGTTCATAATTTTTATGAATTTAGGGATTCTAGATGATGGCACCACTTCACCACCACCTTGTCAGCTGCACATCAACACCATTTGTCCACGTATGACAGCCACTGGTGTAGAAAATGTTCCAACAAGGATGATAATGTGCCACATCAAACGACTAGTAACGGTGTCAAGACGGAATGTCATAGTAGGACCAATTTGATGTCCATTTTAAACATTGAGGGACTAAGCTGTTATTCACAATCATTGGAGGACCAACTTGATGTTCCGTGTATCTTTGGAGGATAAAATTGAGTATTTACTGAAAACAGTATAAATGGGAATGATGTTTCTTTCCTCAAGGGAGATGTTTAATGCAACTCTAAATATTAGGAGATTTAAAAGAGTAAGAGGTACAGCAGATTGATAAAATCTTGTGTGGATATGATCCATATGCACCATGTGATGCAGGACAGCAGAAGGCATAGGATTCAAGAGATCACAAGTAGGGTTTGACAGTATTAAGGGTAGAAATTAGGGGAATTGAAGGCTCACATGGGATATGTGGGGCAAGGCTGGCTTGCAAGCAAAAGGATGAGGGTTAAAAGGTCAATCAGTGGCTGTTAGGTGCTCTGAAAAATATCTGCGAGGGAAGGATTTGGGGTTTGATGGGATTCGGGGAAATTCAAGGAAGAATCAACTAAGGTTTTGAAGGGTTGAATTTTTAATGATGTTTGCCAAAGGAATCAGGTCTAGTGGCATAAGAAAAAAACTAAAACAGATTAGAAATTGAGAAGAGGAAAAGAACCTAGGCATCACTCCCGGTGTCCCTTAGTAATCACACCCAAGAGAAAGTGACGTATCGCAGGCTTGAAGGCTAGGATTTTCCCTGAAAGCAATTTCTTTATTCACTTTTTTTGATAGCTGGTTTCATAACTTATAGAGGACTAGTCAAACTTGGGCACCAAGTAGTCCACAACTTAAGGCCCAAGTTAAATAGTCTGTCTCTAATAAACATAAATAAAAGCCTAAATAACAATTATAATTTATAACTTACGTAGAAGCCCACAAAACTAAATACTTTTTAGGACCCTAATTAAAATCACTAAAATACTCCTAGGACATTAACACTAATTTATCTATAAATTCTAATTTTAAAGCAATGAGATCTTACAGCCAAGCCCACTATCAAATCTAATCCGAATTAGTGAAATTTTCGATCCTTTAGCTTATGTCTTCCAGATTTTACAGCCTGCATCATCATGTCTAAATGGAAAACTATGAACTTGAATCCAAATTTTGAAGCTCAGTAGAATTTAAGTGCTTGATTTTTACTTTTGGAACATGGTACATATGGTCCTTGCCCATACAAGAATTTCTCCAGAAGACTATACCATATTGTTGTGGAAAAACATCAAATAACTATGCTCTCTACCTTTGTTCCCTCGGTTTCTATTTTAGTTTTCTTGGGAACATAATGAAACCTCCAACTTGAGAAATGAAAACTGAGTAAATTAAGACTGGATAGATAAGTCATTATGTTCCAGCTGTCTGCCATCTCACATCTGCAAAAATAGATCCAGATTATGCATTTTCCTTGTAAATTCTTTCTCATTATTTGATCCTTTTCAGACCTAGTCTCGTTGTTTTAAAATTGACTCAAGTATGACAAATTTCCTTGCTTTCTAAAAGCTCATAGGTTCACCTGATGACACCAGCCTCGGATTTCTACGGAGTGATAATGCTCGTAGATATATAAGACAGCTTCCACAATATCCAAAGCAACAATTTTCTGCTAGATTTCCCAACATGTCTCCTGGTGCTATTGATTTGCTAGAGAAGATGCTTGTCTTTGATCCAAACAGGCGCATTACAGGTAAAATGGCATGCAATATTTTGTTTTTCAGTTTTATTGAATAGGTACAGCTTATTGTTCCTGGAGCTGTATATGACTTGGAATGATATGGGAGTCAGCTACTGATTTGAAAGACCAAGTTGTAACAACTTTAACTGTTTAGCACCAACAAGTACCACGGGAAACAAAACGGGGAAAAAATAATTAAATCTGAGGATATCAATTCAATTTTTTGTATAATTTCTTGTAATTTTGTTTTAAAGTCGCCCTTGTAAATTTGTGCAGTGTTTGCTGACCCCCAATGATTTTTTAGTTTAGAACAACCAGATCAATGTCAAATTTGTTGTTTGTTTAAGTGGACCCTATATTTTTGGTGAAAACTTGTATGCTGTCTTGACCCCTTTATCATTTAGGTCATTGTCTAATAATGTTACTGTATGTCATATAGTCCAACTAATTTTGTGAATTCATTAAACTTCTAATCTTTGTGACGTGGACTTGAAATCCTGGAAAGCTCACCGTGCTTAATTTGCAACAACATGCTTATAAATTGGTAGGTGAAAGAAAAATATGCTTCTTAAGTGATAAAAGTTTCAGAAGGATTTTTAATTTTGAATATTAAATGTAAGTTATGATTCAAACCTTTTTTTTTTAAAAAAGTTTTTCTTAATTTTAAAATATTAAAAATTATTATGTCATCTTGATCATCCAACTGCAATTCGAGTTTTCTGAGTGCTTGTGATAAGCTTGTCCAGTAGGTAAAATTTCTCGTGTTTCTTGACAATATATCTTATAGTAGTCTTTTATAAATGATGGGATTCTCTTTTTGTCTATATTTTTATTGATAGTACCTTGCTTCTTGATGCTTTGCAGTTGAGGAGGCTCTGTGCCACCCATACATGGCACCTCTCCATGATATCAATGAGGAACCTGTTTGCCCCAGACCTTTCAGTTTTGATTTTGAGCAACCGTCATTCACTGAAGAAGATATCAAGGAACTCATCTGGAGAGAATCTGTGAAGTTCAATCCTGATCCACCAATTTACTGACATTTTGCATTTACTGTTGTGTATGCATAGTAAAATACTTGATGAATGATTTACGACACTACTTGGGAAGTTGTCAGCTCTCCACATAATATGAAACATATTGGAGATATTGAGATTCAATGAGATTGTTAAGAGGTGTCTTTCATTTAAGTCTCATCTCAGATTCTTGGATGATTGTATTGTTGAGATGTACTGTGGAAAGGATCAGAAGATGAGCAGCATTACTCGAAGGTTTCGGGAGAATATCCAAGAGCTCCGACTCCTTGTTGGTGTATTTCTATCCTTAAGCTTAGAATTATGGACCATAGTTTAGTGCAGTGAACCGTTGCTTACAGTTTTTTCTATCCTTTAGACCAAGAAAAATACACAATAAAACTTTTCGTTTGTGGGAACAAATATTATCCCATTGTATGACATAAAAAGTGATGGTTTGTTAGTGTTCGAATTTTTTTTATTATTTAAAATTTCCCTGTTTGCTATCTTTGTGCTGAAGTCAGACAAATCTGTATAAGAGTCCTCTTAGGTTTGGCAAGACTTAACTAGCCAATTTTGATTGATGTTAGCATTGAAACTCATAGCAGCATCAAGCCAACTCATAAACTTGGAGAGAGAAAAAATAATTCCATTACTATAATTTGAAAGACGATTCATTTCTCAACTTGAGCAATGCTTTCTGGATAATATGAGAAAGATTAGCCTTAAATAAATAACTATCTAATACATCTTAAAGTATGACTCATGCATGTTTCATGCTGTAAGTACATTTCCTAAGCTCCAACATATCAATGGGTAGATTTTCTGTGGGAAAATCACATGATGTGATTTTCTCCGGCCCCTGATCAGGTAACAAATTACATGGCTGAGGTGTCACCCCGCTTGTGATCCCTTTAATATCAGTGCACGTCCATGGCTGTTTCTTGGCCTTGGCTGCCATCCCAATTGTCACATTGGCAATGCAGATTCCAGTAAAAGGGTCATTGGAGATTCCTTCCAACCTAGCAGCCACGGTAACATTCTCGGCCACCATATCTCTATAGTTGATGCCTTTGATCTCAGGTAAGGCTTTAGGATCATAGTGGTTATCAGCATGTGAACCGTAATTACCGGTCATCCAAAATGCCCATTTCATGGTATGCATGGTCATTCTCTTCACGTAGATGTCTTTCACGTACCCTCCTCTCCCTACTGCTGTCTTAATTCTGACCCCTGATTCTGTGTGGATGGCTGTGATGTCCTCAGCTCTGACATCTTGGATCCCACCTGACATCTCACTTCCCAAGGCAATAGTTGCACTGTATGGGGAAATGCATGTCAACCGTCTGATCACTAGTTGTTTGGTGGGCCACCCAAACTTTATGCCGTACTCATCCCATCCACTCTTCACGGCCACACAGTCATCCCCAGAAACTATGTAGCAGTCTTCAATTCTGGTATTTGTGCAAGAATCTGATGGAAAACAAAAAAAAGGAAAAACAGAAAAATATCAATTCATGTACTTTGTTTTTTGTTTTGGCTACACTGTGTTATTGTGTAACATTATTCTAAAATTAATCTTCAGATACTGACCTGGGTTGATGCCATCAGTGTTTGGAGATGTGACAGGAGCAATGATGGTGATGCCTTTCACAATAATGTTGCTGTATTGTGTTGAAATTTTTTGTTATAATCTTGAAATTAGAAGAGAATTAGAGGTGTGTAATTATGTTAGTGTCACAAAGGTCAAATGTGATTTTGAGGGCTTTTAAAAGTTTTTTATTTTATTTTTATGAAGGGCTTTTAAAAGTTGAATATGAGGCGGGTAGCAGGATTACCTGCTGTAAACAGGATGGACATTCCATGATGGAGAATTTAGGAGCGTTAGATTTGAGATTTGAATCTTGTCTGTGAACATTAGTTCAATCAGGTACGGGCGAGTGTACTTCAACTTCTTCTTGTGAAATTGCTGCCACCAAAATACACCCTGACCATCTATGGTGCCATTGTTCCCTGTTTCCACAAGGGTCATAATTGATATTAAGATTAATCCACAAATACTTATATATTATTATTATTGGATTATTTAATTCACTGTTAATATAATAAAGAATTTTATACTACATTTTAAGCGACACAACTAAATTGATAAATTTAGGTCTCAGTTGTTGTAGCTAACTGGAGTTTATAATATGTAAGCCATAAGGACAGGATTAATTGTGAGGTTTGAATGAATAAATGTTATATGCAAAGCATTTACAGTCTAATTATTAAATCTGATTATCATATTCATTACTGAGGAGTCACATTTATCAAATTAATTAGACCCAACACATCATTGATCATTAGCCACACAAATAGTTAACGGTCTAATTTGGACGGTAGTAGATTGTGGGGATTACATTGAATATAGATAATAGATTAAAAGACAAAATAAAATAAACATTGACACCGAAAATGAACAAACATAAAAGTGTAAGAAAATAAACACTTAATAATAATAATAATAATAATAATAAATAGATAAATATATTAAATACATAAATAATATAGTCTATGAGAGTAAGTAAACTTTGGAAATTGGAATTCAAACTTTTGATGCGTAGCACATGTTTGCTGAAATGTTTCACCAACCCTTAACTAATGCTTTGATAATTCTTTGCTGCCACTTTTTCCATACCTGTGACAATAACATCGGTGAGGTTTGTTCCAAAGATGAGGCTGGTGTACCTTCCCGCTGCTGCGTCTCTTCCTCTACCGTAGGATGGGAGGGGTTTGATCACTGGCCACTCAGTAATATCCTAAACCAATATATTAATACAACGAAAAACTCTAGTTAGTAGTAGCACTGGGACACATGGAAGTGCCAAAAATGTGCTACACCCGGTAGGAACTGTTCCCCTTGAAAGCAAAAGACAAAAGCGTATTGGACCATTAGTGTCTAGAAGGAGGAATAGACCAAAAGTGCTAGGATAAAGAGATTTTGGGGATCAAAGGTTCATTTCCTTTGGAACCCAACTTGTCGTTAAGGGTGTTTGTAAACAGTTTTTAGGGGATCGAAGGCTCAGGGGTTTGTATATTGCTTTCATGAATTAATTAGCATTTAGCAATATTGCTTTCACGAGCCTAATTTTCTAGTAACAGTAGGAAGTGAGGAACCTTCTGACAAATTCTGTGTATTTCATTTATTGGACATCTTCCCTCATTTGTAACTCTAGTGAATCCCTTTAAAAACGCCTATTGCCATCTTCATGAATGAGTCATGAGTCTATGACAGTGATAAATAACAGATTACTTTTATTCTGTAATGACTAAGAAATTCTAGCCAGAATACTAAACCAAGAATATCTTATAAATTTTCCTTCAATGAAATCCACTCATAATGTTTTCTACCATGCAAATGATGAAAGCTTGAGTATCACTTCCTAACTTGTTTCATTGCCTGTTTTGGTTTGTCGTC
Organism: Styphnolobium japonicum; assembly: GCA_023212625.1. Taxonomy (NCBI): domain Eukaryota; kingdom Viridiplantae; phylum Streptophyta; class Magnoliopsida; order Fabales; family Fabaceae; genus Styphnolobium; species Styphnolobium japonicum. The sequence continues at coordinate 359,829 of JALBWW010000007.1, read as the reverse complement.
ATACTTAGGTAACAGTTCTCGCCAATGCTGCCAAAAGGAAAGGTGCAAGAAAGGGCAGATGAGGCCAAGTGGCCAACTGGGTGGAACAACAGCACTAGTTCAAATACCACAATCAGTAGAATCAGGAACACAGCTTTTGTCTCTACTTTCAAAGCCTATGGAGGAATAATACCAGTTTTAAAATCGAAAGCAGGATAGTTATGTGAGTGAATAGTGAAAAATGTAAATTATCGTGAGTTTAAGTTTCAAGTTCATAAAACAACCGAGTATGGAAGGCTCTGATCCTTATAGATGTATGGTGAAAATTTTTGGGGTAGTTGTAGTCTTTGCTGTAAATAGATTCTACTTGAGGACATACAAAGAACTGATAGATTTTGAATCAAACTTCAATTACTTCCAGAACCCACAAAATGAACACTAACCAAGTCTTGAATCTCATATTTGTGGTTTCTCGGTCATCATAGAATGAGCAGAAATGAGATACCTGAGAAGCAAGGAGAACAGCATTTTTGTCCAGATAGAGCGTGAAGTGACTGATGAGACTGAAGCTTCCTGTAAGCCATTTTCCTGCAGGAACATACAGCTGAGCCCCGCCTTCAGAAGCATACTGACTCAGGTGACTGATTGCAGACTGAAAAGCCTTTGTGTTGGATGTCTTCCCATCCCCAACACCACCAAACTCGGTCAATGAAGCGCTGTGAGCTCTGCAATTTATAGCATTGTACTCAAAGGAGGTGATCACAGTTTTGGCTTTTCTGCTCTCAGCTTTCTCTGAACTCAGCAGTGTCACCAAAAGGAGAGCAGAAACTAATCTAATTACCTGTAAAATGAAAGCACCTTGAGAATAAATTGTTAGAAAATGAAGGTATAGGTAGCTTTACAATCTTGCTAAGGCGTTTTCCTGCAGAAGCTCTAAGTATATGCAGTAAAGATTTGCATATATAAGACCAGAATGATACTTAGAATGGATAGAATGACAGAGGAGGAAAAAGGATCTCACTTGTACCCTCATGTGATCTTTCCACAAGAGCTCCATCCTATGTAAAGGCATTTGGAATTTGTTTGAGGTATGTGTGGAGAGTGAAGCTATGTCAAGTATATATAGGGGGAGTTTAGTTATGGCCAACAGGTTCATGAGTTCTTAAAATTTAAAAGGCGGAATTTTAGGAATTGTTTAACAACTTATTTATATACAAAGATCAAATAACCAATTTAAATGATTATTCAATTTATTTTAGTTGTTTATTTTGAATTGAATAATCTGTTAGGTACCAGAGTGACGGAAATAGTGCCTCACAACTAAAATAAGAGATGAGAAAAGAGGAACTGAACACACAATATTTAACGTGGAAACCCTCAATGAATAAAGGGAAAAACCACGGGGCAAGACTAGAAAAATTTCACTATAGGAAGAAATTACAACACCTCTCTCTAAATATTAGGAGAGAACAACTCCATGAAAGAATACGAAAATATACAAGAGAGGAAGTGAGGAATTTTGGGATGATTAAACTCTTCCCCTTAAGCTCCTTTATATAACCCTCAAAGGAGGGACTCTTCATTGCTCCCACCGATGTGGGACTTGGTTTCTAACAATTCTCCCACTTGAAGATTTGATTGAGTCAAGCATATCTTCACACCATTCTTTCTGTCTTGCCATTCCATGTTGCTTACGTTTCTGATAGACCACAGGAGGATCGACACCAAATAAACTTGTCAGCATTGATCGGCTTTGTCATCATATCTGCTAGGTTGTCTTTGGTGTGAATCTTCTGCATATCCACACTTCCTTCTTCTACTACTTCTCGAACAAAGTGATCATCTGAATACCTATGTGCTTTGTCTTGGAATGAAAATTTGGATTCCTTGCAAGATACAAGGCACTCGATTGTCACAATACACGGTGAGTTCTCTCCGCTTGTGCCCGAGTTCCTCCATTAACCTTTGTATCCATACGACTTCCTTGCAAGCTTGGGTAGTCGCCATGTACTCGGCTCTGTAGTAGACAAAGCTACAACAACAGAACTTAGATAACCGACTGCCTCCTCGTAGTGTGAACACATAACTTCAGTAGTAGATTTTCTTTTATCAAGATCACACCGCAAATGCGAATCAACATAACCCCGACAACAAATTCGATCCTCCAAACATAATGCAACATACGGGGTTCCTTTCACGTATCGTAGGATCCTCTTCACAACATTCAATGCTCTACCAGATCTCATATAAACCGATCGACCACTCCCACTCACGCTTGTGCAATGTCCGGTCTTTGTACATATCATAGCATACATAAGGCTTCCCACCGCTGATGCATACGGTGATATCGAGACATTTCTATCCTCTCCGCTTCATCGCTAGGACTCATGCACGAGGATAATTTACAATTGACGGGAAGTGGGGTAGATATTGGCTTCTGATCTTGCATGTTGAAGCGTCGCAAGACCTCTTTAGATAATTCTTCCCGAGAAAGCCAAATCTTCCTATCTTTTATATCTCGGTTAATTTGCATCCCTAAAATCTTGTTTGCGGGTCCCAAGTCCTTCATATCAAATTCCCTGTACCATTGTGCCTTCAATTCTTGGATTCGATCTTTGTTAGGGCCTACCACCAACATGTCATCCACATACAACAAAATAATGAAATCATTATCATCAAACCTCTTGTAGCACGTACAATGGTCCGAACTCGATCTGTTGTAATCAAGGCTAATTATGAAGGAATCAAATCTCTTGTACCAACATCTCGGCGCTGCTTTAGGCGCAGTCTGATTTGGTCAACTCCGCAAACCAAGTTTTCTTTTCCTTGTTCTTCAAAACCTTGGTTGGAGCATATAAATTTCTTCTTTAAGCTCTCCATGAAGGAAAGTGCTTTACATCTAGGCTGCTCCAAGATGTAAATCAAATGCAAGACACATCGCTAATACTACCTACGATAGTAGTAAGTCGAACCACCTTTGGAGAAAATATCTCGTTAAAGTCAATACCTTCTTTGAGCATATCCTTTTACAACCAATCTAGCACGATATCGTTCTACTTGATCATTGCTATCCCGGCTTGATCTTGTAGACCCATTTGTTACCAATGGCCTTTCTCTACCATGTGGTAATTCCACGGTTCCATGTCTTGTTTCTGGAAGAGCGATTTCTTTCTTCTCATTCTTTGTCATCCAGAGAAGCATCCCGAGCTACTAGTAGCTTCATGAAAAGTTGATGGCTCTCCATCCTGCATTAAAAGACAAGATGCAACATTGCTCTCCGTAACATACTCAGTGTGCCAATTTGGCGGCCTTCTCTCACGAGTTGGCAGTCGAACTTTTACGACCTCGGATTCAACGGATTCTGTACCTCGTACTGCTCGATTACGCCGAAGAATAATCTTCTCGAATTTCTCTCCATACGCCTTTATGTGATCTCTTTTGAAGTCTTGTCATTTGTTGCCTTTCACTTTGCGATTCATTTCTCAAAAACTACATCTCTGTGACAACAAGCTTGCGAGCGTTGGGATCCCACAAGCGATACCCCTTAACACCGGCTGCCAAAGATAACCCAAGAATATACATTTCCTGGATTTTGGATCCAACTTTGTTCTTTCTTGGGAGTTGTACATCACGTACACAGGACATCCGAATACATGTAGGGAAGAATAATCAGCTGGCTATCTGTTCCACATCTCCATAGGTGTCTTCAAACCAATCGCCATTGATGGTGATCGATTTATCACATAACAAAGGCGGTTTGAGCTAACCTGCCACAAAAAGATTTGGCCAAACCATTTGATTCTCGGCATGGCTCTTGTTCTTTCTAGGAGAGTTACGTTCGTCATCCAGCTCTGCTACACCATTCTGCTAAGGCTTATGTGCAACTGTGAATTGTCTCGTAATACCCTCTTGTTTGCAGAATGTCAAAAAATTGCCATCTACATATTCTCCTCCATTATCTGCCCTCAAGCACTTGATTCTTTTGCCAGTTTCAAGCTCTACTTGTGCTTTGAACTCCTTGAATCTTTGGAAACACATCGACTTCTTCTTGATTAGGTACACCCATAATCTCCTGGAGTAATCATCAATGAATGACACCAAATACTTTGCTCCTCCTAGGGATATTTCTGGTGATTCCCATACATCAGAATGGATCAAGTCCAGTATGTGTTTTCTTCTAGTAGTTACTTTAGCAAACCTCAATCTATGTTGCTTGCTTATCACACAGTGCTCACAGAAGGGTAAATTGACCATCTTGAGCCCGGGCAAGAGATTGCGTTCCTTGAGACTTTCAAGCCTCGCTACGACATATGGCCTAATCTGCGATGCCACATCATCGTTGTTTCTTCTTTGGTGAGTCGCGCATGCGACCGCCTCTTTGCAGCGTCTCTCCCAAAAGCATGTATAGATTGCTTGTGATCTTCTCTGCTTTCATCACCACAAGATTGCCTTTCACTACTTTTAAGATTCCACCTTCAGTGTGGATCTTGCACCCGAGGTCATCTAATTGCCCAATGGACAATAAGTTCTTCTTCAAGCCCTTCACATGTCGTACTCCTTGAATTTTGCGAGCAGTACCATCATGCAATTTTAATGCGACACAGATGCACTCCAAAGCAATTTCTAAGGCGTGATCATTTCCCATGAACACAGATCCTTCCGAAATAGGTTCATAAGTGCAAAACCAATCTCGGTGTGGAGTCATGTGCCATGTTGGCGAATCCATTATCCGGACATCATTAAGTTTCTTTCAGCCTTTAGGCTGGTGTTGCTTCACTATACAATATTTCTCCATAACTGAGGTACTTGCAAATGACCTTGGGAGGTTGATGTTTGAGAATTCTTTTCTCCACTCTTCTTATTATGCCAACACTCCTTCTTCGTGTGCCTCCCTCTCATGCCACAATTGTAGCATTTAAGATTCTTCCTTCTTCGAGATTTTGATCTACCATGATTTTGACTCCCCACTAGGAGCCACGTTCGTTGATCTTCCTCTCATCATCGTCGAAGCCTCTGCTTGCTTTGAACTTTCTAACCTTTCCTCCTTATTCTTGCACGGATTCTTCTTCAAGAATAGCACCATAGCAACATCATCAAAGTGAAGAGAGTCACCAACATTGTTATTTGTGATGTTGATGATGAGTTGATCATACGAATCCTGGTAAGCTCACGAAGTAGAAGTTCCACGTTCATTTCGCTATTTTGAAATCGTCTTTGTGAGTTGAGCAAATAGCGTATTTAGAGTGTTGATGTGATCACTGCACCGATGTGGATTCACTCGTTCGAAGAGTGTAGAGTTTCCTCTTCAAGAATATTACAGTGTGAAGTGACTTCACCTCGTACAATTTGTTAAGTACATCCCAAATCTCCTTTGCGAGCCTTCTTCTCTGCAACACTTGACAAAATCGAATCCGCCATAGCTAGATGCAAATTAGCAACATTGTCATCCTTCTCTTTCCACTTTTCATCGCTCATATCGTCAGGGGTCTATCTTCAATTGCTTCTAGACAATTATCTTTCCCTCAAAACTGCCACTTATCTTCAATTTCCACAGGGAGAAATTACTCCCATTGAACTTCTCACATCTCGAATTTTGCCATAGTTGTACCTGTTAATCGAATTATACTATTTCACCGTGAATGATGCGGTATCGTGAAACAAAGATGTGCGTATTAGGTACACTAGAACAAATCCGGTATCGTTAACAATTCGTAAAAGTATACAACCACCGCGTATGAATAGTAACCGTATTCGTGAATAGTACGCATAATTTGAATAGTGCCATTATCTTTGGGCAGTGGCGTGAGTCCGTAAATAGTGCACCAGGTAAGTTGGGAAAGAGAGGTGAGTCACTAATAGACACGCTTAAATACCAAGTCTTTCCTAGCGAGAACCTCCCTAAACACTTTCACGCTACCACACTTTATTTCCGGAATTTCTTTTCTCGATGTGGAAGATCGAGATGTCACTATGCAACCACGAGCATACTAAGAATCGACACCTTCCCAAAACTGCTGCGGCGGACCTCGAACCAATGGCTCGATACCACCGTTAGGTACGAGTACTAAATAGTGCCTCACAACTAAAATAAGAGATGAGAAAAGAGGAACTGAACACACAATATTTAACGTGGAAACCCTCAATGAATAAAGGGAAAAACCACGGGGCAAGACTAGAAAAATTTCACTATAGGAAGAAATTACAACACCTCTCTCTAAATATTAGGAGAGAACAACCTCACAAAGAATACAAGAAAATATACAAGAGAGGAAGTGAGGAATTTTGGGATGATTAAACTCTTCCCCTTAAGCTCCTTTATATAACCCTCAAAGGAGGGACTCTTCATTGCTCCCACCGATGTGGGACTTGGTTTCTAACATAATCAATCGAGTATTTGTTAAATATGTCTATACTTTGAAGTCCCCAAATTAAGGGAAAAAGTATATACTAATTACTCTTTTTGTCATTCTTAAAACATATAAACATATCATCCCTGTAGCAAATTGTTATATTTATTTATGCGTATAAAAGAAGCAATTATCTCTAAGAGCCATGACAAAAGAATGATAGTTGATTTGTTGTGTGCAAGTCTTAAATCTTAGTTGCAACTTTGAATAGGAGTTTGTTTATGACGTCATTCTTTCTCCAAATCCATGAGTGGATGCTTATTTTCTTTCCTTCTGCTTTGAAGAAACTTCTTAAGCAGAACCTGTTAAGGAATATAAGAAACAGCGAGTGTCCCCCATCTTTTCAAGTGGACATAAATTCTGTGAAATTATAAACATGTTTTCGCTTTTATAATTGATGAAACGTTTAGTATTGAAGTTTATGAATTCAAGTATCTATAAGAATTAACCATTCATAATTTGTACATGAAAGCATAGTAAAGAAACTTAAAACTGTTTTTATTAATTTCTAACTCGGAATCTTTGACAACCATTCATAATCTCATGTCCAACACAATCAACCTGCAAATTTCTGGTCCTAAAAACTATTTATACTAGGACACAAGAAATAGCAGGTATGTTGATTTTGAATGTTCATGCTTTGCTGTATCAAATTCATTCCCCATTTCATCATCTCCCTGCCGTCAAATTACCATAAAATGCTAGCTGCACATGGTCACCATTTCCGTATTTGAATGTCATTTTCTTAATCTTATTATTACATTTTTTATTTATACAATTAGAATCTGCCTTTGCATAATATGGAGAGAGACTATATTCTATATGCAATGAAAAAAGAGTGGGGGGCAGAGGGGAACTAATGAATTATGGATCTATGAGGAGTTATGCATTGTGGGTTTGGATGAAGTTGAGAAGGGTGGGTAATTGGGTTGGTCTGGTTGCCACTTGCTACTTTGGAGTGTTGTGTTGGAATATAGTTAACGGGACCTACGCTTTAACTTTATTGGAGTTCTCACTTTTCACCGTTGGGTCCCGTGAGCCTCTCTTCCCCTTCACGCTCACGTCACCAAAATTTTGTTTAGAGAAAGATAATTTAATTTGGCTTGTAAAAATATATTTTTATTTAATTTAATTATTAAATTAATTAATTATTAAATAATTTTAATTAATAATTTATTTATAATTAATTAAAAATTAATATTTAAAATGAAAATAAATTATAAATAAATCATTAATTAATTTAATTTAATTTAATGATCAAATCAAAATAAATTTTTATTTATTTAAACTGAATTAATGGGTCATTCCTATAATTTTGTAGTCTCAATCTCGGCTCACTCCTTATATTATTGAGGGTAAAAATAAATAATAAAAAGACATTCTACAAAATATAAAATACACAAATTGCGGCCTTTAGAATATACCATAAAGACAAAGTTGAAGACATGTAGATAATTTGAGATTAGGAATTGAGTATGTTTAGCATATTAATAATAATTTAATATTATATATTTTTAATATAAAAATATACTTTTATTATGTCATGATATAAATTATTATTATTTTTTAAAAATATTAATGATTATTTGTTAAGTGATTAATTATTAAATAAATGTAATAATTACAGAGTTTTGACAAGATTTCATGAAGATATTAACAATTTAATTATAAAAGTTTTCTATTTGAATTAATTTTTTATTCTTGGAAGTCTAACTTCTTAACTTACATTAATTAGGATGATTTAAAGGGGAAAAAAATCTATTTTCCTTATTATTTAAGAGTTGCACATTAAATGAATTTATACACAAATAAAAAACTCTAAAACAAAAACTTGATAGAATTGTTGACCCGACAAAATTATTATAAATAGGAGTGTGCACAATAATAGAAAAAGGAAAGAAGATTCTACACAAGAACTGCACAAGATGAGAGAATGAAACACGGGATAATATTGACGTTGTCCCTAAAAGTCAATATGTGTAGTTAGACTTATAGAGTAAGGGGATGATGAAACCCCAATTATTTTAACATTATCTATGTTTGATTATTATTATTATGCAATTTTTGGATCTTTGATGTTTATTATTATTCTTTTCCTATCATTTAATATGAATAAATTTTTAGATGAGTTTAATCATTTTTTCTTATGCTTTAAGTTTATGTTTGTTATCTATGTGTTAACTATAATCGAATATCAATTGAGATTTCTAGACAGAGATATAGTTGATAATTTGACAAATTACAGTTGATTAGAAGAATAAAATATATAATCCATAATTTTTATTTGAGCTTAATTAATAAATTTTTCGTGAATACATACTTTGTCGTTAAATGTTCATGAAATAAATTATCAAGGGATAATATATTTAACATAGTTAATATTAAAATGAATGTTGATGGATTATAATCCTTAATCAATTCATATTTAATAAATTAAATTTATTATTTGTTTAAATTGTTTTTAATTTTTATTTATTTATTTAACTAAATTAAGAAAATTTGTCAATATCTAAAACTTAACTCTAAATCTATATTGAATTGACCTTATATTTGCTGTACTGATTTGCGAGTATTTTTAAAACTTAAAAAAAGTCACAACACATGTCGTTACTTAGTTTTACCAAATTGAGTGATTATTTAGTGACTAAGGTATATTATAGTCTACGGACTGATTATTCATGATTTCTTTTTCCTTTCTTTTGCCTTCTAGAGTATATGCTGTATTGAACTTTTTCTGTTCCACTCAAGAGTCACGATTGCACTAACCCTTGGCCTAACCTCAAATACTGGCCCTTTGTGGATGTGATTCAAGGAGAAAGAGAACTTTTCATATCAAAACCATCACGAGCCCATTCTGCTCCCTGTTAGAGATGATAACATTAATTTGTCTCGTCTAAAGAACCAACACTCTTGGATTGGGTGGTTGAAAAAAGAAACACCTAGCTACATTTGATTAAACAAGAAATTTTGGTCCCTAGTGGAACCAGCATAATTCCTTATCCAAACATCAGAACAAATTTTAAGATTATTATATATATGGTTTATAGTCCTTGTCATGAATCATGATTGGCCGAAAGTGGCAAGTTATTGGAGTTCTGTGAGGAATTTCATCAAATACGCTTGTTGCTTTTTCTTTTTGTTTATTTTTATGAGAAACAGGCTTGGGTTGGGTGTCTTGTGTAGTTAGTGCAGCTTATATGACCACTGATCATAGCCTATCTTGTTATGATGAACACGGGCTTAGACCAATGGACTCACTTGGGGACTGTTTTATTATGTGTCTCTCTTCTAGAATGCTCATGACCAGCTTGTTGTTTTCCGAGGAAGATATAAGAGTTTAATTTTCTTTCAATTTTAGTATAAAGTTTATTTACACTTTCACCTAATCATATATTGTTAACTCATTAAAAGAGTTTGACTATTATAACAACTATCTCAAAAGTCTAACATTTTTAATAATGTATCAGTACATAATTAGATGATAATATAGATAAACTTTATACTGACAATAAATTAAAATTAACTGCAAGATACAATACCATCCTGACATTAAAGAACAGGGAAACTATACTTAATAAATAAATGAGGTTAAAAAACTATACGAATCTTCCTATTGATATGTACCATATCAACAGTTTAAACAGCTAACCACTTCATGTGCACGTTTTATCAAAGAAAATCTTCATTAATCCTTCAATACACCTTCACGTGAATTAAACAAGGTTTGATATTTGATACATAAAGAGTTAAAACAATATTTATATTAATAATCTTAAAATTTATAGTTAGAAATAAAATAATAAAGAAACAATAAGTATGATATCTTTTCTAATATGTCATATTATTTAATTTTATATAGTTTTTTTTGTCTTAAAATCAACCTTTAACTATAATATTAAAATTCATAAATTTAAGACATCTTATCAAAATTCTAATTTATAAGTTAGACTTTCTTTCAAAGTTAGAGTATGTTTGGGAAAGATTAATTTTTTTCTAAAATAATTTTTTTTAAAAAAAATTATTTTATATAAAATCTATCTTATTTGTTTAAAGTGTGTAAAATTGATTATAAGTTAAGATTATTTTTCTATAACTAAAAACAGCTTTTTAAAAAAAGCTGTTATTTTAAACTTTGAATTATTTGATTTTAGATTATTTCAAAAGTTTTAAGAGGGAAATACTTATTTGTCCTCAATCAAATAACTTTTCAATCATTTCATACATCTTTTGGTAATTTAATTCATAAAAATAATTTTTTTATACAATCCAAAAAAACTCTTTATCATAAAATCGATTATGAATTAACATATCTAAACATAAATTAATTTTTTATAATCGATTTTCTTGAAAATCGATTATACACATAATCGATTTTTCACATAATCCTTTTTTCACAGCTAAACCAAACACACACTTAGAGTGCAAACAAATCTAAGTTACTTATATAGCATATAATGCATAAGTATTAACAATTTTTTTAACAAAACAATTTTACAAAAATGGTGATAGTATAAATTGCTCATTTACACTGATATACTCCATCAAATTTTAACTCATTAAACAACACCATATGGTTACCTATTTGGCTGAATTCCCTTACCAAGACTTGCCAATTTGTTCTCACTTACCATTTTTGTGGACAAAATCAGATCCTATATAACTATTCTTCAATTTATTACCCTTTTTATGCATGTAGCTCTAGATTGCTAATAATTTATATGCTCCACCTAGCAGCTTTGGTGACCCACCAATCAATATATTCAAAGCCATATATAAGTAAAAAATGTTGTAGCAAAAGAAGCAGAAGAAGAAAATGACAGATGATCTTCATGCAATACTTCTTCCATGGTCTGCCTTTGGCCACATGATGCCATTCTTTCAACTTTCCACAGCCTTAGCAGAAGCTGGGGTTCGTGTCTCCCTAGTATCAACTCCAAAAAACATTGAGAGACTTCCCAAAGTCCCTTCACAATTAGCCCCTCTGATGACTTTGTTAGCGCTTCCATTGCCAGAATTGGATAATGGAGACTTACCCAAAGGCGCAGAGGCTACAGTGGACATTTCATTTGAGAAAATTCCGCAGTTGAAGAGTGCTTATGATCTCCTGCAATACCCCTTTGAAAAGCTGGTAGCAGATCAATCTCCAGATTGGATAGTCATTGATGTCATGCCTCACTGGGTGGTGGAGATTGCCCACAAATACCATGTCCCAGTCATGTTTTTCAGTGTATTTTCTGCTGCCACAAGTGCTTTTCTTGGCCCTCCAGAGTACCTCACTGGTGAAGGCCGAGTTAGCGTTAGGCCATCCATGGAGAGCCTAATGTCACCGCCAGATTGGATAAATTTTCCCTCTTCAGTAGCATTCAAGAAGCACGAGGCAATTGACAATTTTGGTGCCATTTATGGGCCAAATGGCACTGAAGTGTCTGATGCAGAACGCATTGCAAAAATCTTGCAAAATTGCCAAGCCATTTCTATAAGGACTAGCAATGAGTACGAGGGGCTTTACTTGGATTTACTTAGAAAGATTCATGGAAAGCCAGTGATACCAACAGGTCTTCTCCCACCACAAAGGCCTGAAGGAAAGGGATTCACGGATGAAACATGGAAACAGATTTTTGAGTGGCTGGATGAACAAAAGCCCAAATCAGTTGTCTTTGTTGGATTTGGGAGTGAATGCAAGTTCAGCAAGGAACTAATTTATGAGATAGCTTATGGATTAGAGCTTGCAGAGGTGCCATTTCTTTGGGCTCTAAGAAAACCCAATTGGGCTAATGATGAAATAGATGCTCTCCCTCCTGGATTTGGCGAAAGGACAAGAGGAAAAGGGCTGGTGATCATTGGTTGGGTACCCCAAATGGAAATTCTGGCCCATCCATCAATTGGGGGTTCTCTTTTTCACTCTGGGTGGGGCTCTGTGATCGAGACTTTGCAATTTGGACACTGCCTTGTGGTTCTTCCATTTATAATTGATCAAGGGCTGAATGCTAGGTTGTTAGTGGAGAAGGGTTTGGCTATAGAGATAGAAAGAGAAGAGGATGGATCATTCAGCAGGTATGACATTGCCAAGGCTTTAAGAGTAAGCATGGTGTTGGAAGAGGGAGAGGGGCTGAGGGTTCGTGCTAGAAAGGCTGCAAAAGATTTTGGATATAGGAAGCTGCATCAGGAACACTACATTGCTCGACTTGTTGAGTTTCTGAAATCATGGAATGAGAAATAATTATCAAATGCCACCTAGGTCTAGCTGATAAGGTTGTTACTTGTTGGGGGTGAGAAGAGAATTTTAAATAAAAATTATGGGTTGAACATAAGATAACTAGCAGTGGCATGCAGTATTAATAAAAAATAAAATATTTTTTTAATAAATTATATTTGAATAATTTTTAAATTTAATTATAAAAAATAATTTGAAAATATTTTATTAATAAGAAGTAGTTGGTTTCTTTTCTTTTTGTTTCAAGGTTGAGAAGGCAAGTGAGATTAAATTTTGTGAGATATATATTTTTTTAAAATTTTAAATGAAGTGTTATCTTATGAGGTGTTGGTTTGTTGGGAGAGAAAATCTAATTTTAGTAAAAATATTAGAAATTATAGCTTTTATTTTAATAAGTTCTTAGAGTCAGAAAGTTTGTCGAAATAAAAATCAAAAGTTGTAATTTGTAAGGACTTTTTTTTTCCCCCACAATTGTTACTAAACGCATTTATCCCATTCCTATCCTTATTCTCACTTCAACTTTATTTCAGCGAACCAAAGTGTACCTACAACTTCTGTGTCTGTCTCTCCAAGAATGGAACTGAACGAATCCATACCTCTTCAGTATCCAACGCGTTCAGGAACAATAACACCATGTCTACACTACTCCCTCGTGATGGGTAGGCCTAGATCTCACCTAATTCACTCGTTTCATCTGCCTTTGTTGTTCTTGGACTTCATTTTTCCCTGTTTAGAATCTAGACCTCTTGAAAGAATTGACTGATACAGAAACAACATTACACCTACATTTTTCAATCTTTCATTAATAAGCAGAGAGCTCAAGTAAACTCACCTTTGGTGGTCAATCTGTCTCTACTCTCAAGACTCCAGCCAATATAATTTCCCCGACAGATCTCCCTATTCCTAGCTCAACTGGTGCTTGTTTAGGTAATTAGGGGAGAAAAATCAGATTTAATAATAAATTTTAGAAAGTCAAATATAAAAAAATTATTTAAAACAAATTGTATTTATGTTTATTAATCATTTTAATGCAAAATAATTGTATATCTACGTCAAAATTAGCGTAAGAACCAAGATGATAGTTTTGTAAGTCCTACATACAACTTTTGGTCCGTCATTTGCTTGTGTTGGTCCAAACCAAGGTGCTCTGCTACCAGTACAAAGTTGAGATCTAGGTACGTAAACTTCACTAGGGAGTACCCACCTCACTAAACCAAGAGACTGCGCAAAATGGCCTAAATATCACAATCTGATGATAAGCTCTCTTATGTTTATACTCATCCGCTTCTTCCTGGCTGTACTCTAATCTATTTTGACTACTCTTCTCATTCCATAGGAACAAAAAATAAAAGATTGAACACATCAAATTCTTCAACAAGAAAAAGTTTTCATTTAATTTCTTGGCTCACCTATTTCCCCCCTTCATATCCGCAGTGTTTTGATCCACCAGGTCAAGATTCAGTCATTCAAGTCACAGGGATTCCTACAAGAGTAGCAACATTAAAGATCCGGTCTTGTATATGAGCAATGACAACTTTGTATAACATTATTCCATACAAGGATTTATACTCCACCACTGGAGTACCTGGCCATTGCCAAAACAAGGAGCTTCATCTATCGGTGGAACGGATGTGCCTTGCCACAATATGCACCCTCCAGAAGCTCCAGCATTCTGCATGCTACTTTTCCAGTTGTCGTAGCCTCTCTTAACTACATTATTGAACTTATTAATCACATTCACATGTTCCCTTCAATTTTCATGAATCTATCTAGTGTATTTCCCTTCGCCCTCCTGTGATTGCAAAATCAGTAGACTGCAAGCAACACAACAAATTCACAATATTGATGCCTGAACATAAAAAATAAATATGCCAGTCAAGTACAACTGGAATGAGACTTTTACAACACTCCTCATAAGTCATAACTAACAACTGCTACACGCTTTTGTAATTTACATAAGCATCCTCACCCAAATCAGGCATTTCTTCTCAAAAACCTTGCTACTCTAACCCTTTCCAAAAAAGAAAAGAAAAGCGAGAAGAGTACAAATTAACACCGGTATAATGGTCAAAATGCTGTTTTCCTTTCAGCTTTTTCAAGGAATTTCACCTACCAATCATGATTGAATCAGTGTAAACTTAGCCAATGTCCACATCAATGGCCATTGACTTCTCCTCTGAAGCATAGGAAGTTTCTGGAGCTGCAGGCTCTGCAAACTGTGTTGCAGTGGACTTTGATTCTGTGACTGCAAATGGACTCCTCGTATGTGCAGCAACACTGGAGTCTACTTCCATAGCAGAAGCTCTGGGAGGTGATAGGGGCTGCACCTCCACCTCTGGGTAAGCAGCCTTAAACCTTGCTCGCAGCCCCTCATCAACTAACCTTACACCATTCAATTGATTACCAAGTGACATCCATCTGATGGAACAATGGAGAACATAATCAATAATAAATACACCGCAAACAGCCTATGATTTCTATCTACAAGGATGAATTTTTGGCCCTAAACCTACAACTGCAAATTAGAAAAATTTCCCATTCATCAAGACTTTTACATTTGCAACAGGTTCTTTAGACCAAGAAATCAAAACCACAAGACAAGAAAGCATTTGATTTATTGCACAATATCATGCAAACTCAACTAACATAGCATCAAAAACCATTTCAAATCCAGACTATCCAGTAGACTCAATCTCAATCGAACTAATTTAAAGAATACTATTTTTCTTTTTCTTTTTTTAAAAAACCCCTCAAAGAAATAGATATCAGTCAAGAAAACCCACCCTGCATGAGTATTGTGCATGCGAGCAAACAATTCCAGCTTTCTTGTTCTTGGACTTATCCTCTCCAGCATAGGATACATCTGCAGGAGTAAATATTTACAACGTTGAAATTAAGGAAACGGGAAAAGATATCATGTGAATGGCTTTTAATAAGTTCTTTTTGTCTTCGCCGAGGCTATTATCATGTAAATGACATCTTCTATGGATAGAAAATGAAATTTTATTAGAGAGAAAGAGGGAAAGTACAACTAGGGAGAGCATAAGATTCCTCAAAAACAGAAAATTATAGATACAACGTCAATGACTATCATGAACCACCTTTTTTAGAGATAAAGTCAGTCAAAGCATTAAGGGACATAATTAACTATCAGAACTTAGGTGAATATTATACAAACCTCATCTGGCTTGCGGCTAGTTTCCCGGACCTCAGCAACAATAACATCAGTGTCAATGTTCCTGTTTACTTCAGGATTCCCCTTTATTCCAACAAGACAATGTTCCTTACTGTGATTGAGCCAGTGGCCTGTACGCCCAGTTCTGATTATTCGCTGAAGTTGATTTGTTTTCACCCAAATGATCTCCTCAACACGTTTATATCCCCAAAGTTCTAAGCTGCATGGGGCATTATGAAATATATGCAAGCCATATACAGAATATTAATAAAAAGCAGCCCTAATCTTTTATTGGTTATGCTAGTCAGATAACAGAATTTCTGATCAAGACAACAATTAGCATATGACCAGAGACAAGCACACATACCATTCACGTCCAAGCTCCATCGCACGTCCAGTGACCCATAGAAAAATAAGCCCATCAGTCTGCAGAGCAGGGACATTAAGACTGCGCATTTCATCATCCGCCATTGTTCCATAAGGCAGTTCCATGTGAATGTCCCAAGGTGGATCTGCCATTATTACTCCAAATTGACCTAATATGTCCATTCTAAAGTTACGTATATCACAGTTGATCCATTGTGGCTCGCCAAGCTCCACTTCAGAACAATATTCAGCACGCTGAGGCTTTAGTGGTTTGGGAGGAGGAAGAGCACCCATCATCGTTGGAGACACGTCAGGTGTAGGGTCATACTCATAATGAACGTACTTGCATGTCTATCAAAGGACAAAAGAATAACATAACTCAAACTAATGATAAAAGAAAAAATAACTAAAATGAAAAGCAATTCAAAATAAGATAGAATCAGAGGTAAAAATCATGCCTTCATGTGTCGGCAAGTATCCAGAAAAGAACAGTCTCCTAAATTGATGTCAGTATGAGGAGCAATGATCCGCCTAAAATGAACCTGTCAAGATAAGGATTGCTAATGTACATCAAGAAAGGATAATTAAAAATGTAACTACCAATATGAGAGAATGAATTAGAAATGAAATCAAAGAGAGGGGAAATATGACTGGCCAGATAACCCCTCATTAATCACAGGGGAGTTAAGTCAAAAGATTCTAGTTCCGCAAGCAACAGTGTGATTGTGGACTTACAGCCCATATGGCATAGAACTTCTATTGTGAGAATTGCTTCTACTGAGTGTGCTTTTGAAAGAATCAGTGTTAAAGAAAAAGAAGTTTAGCTACTTTCTAAATGTCACCAGAAGCTCCAAATGCAATACAATACTATTCATAATCCACAATTTAGAATATAAGTCCTCTGATTTGCAACACATTTCTCATTTTGAAACTAAGCAATCCATGTTTTCACTTTATGCCTTATGTAAAAAATACATGGAATTGTAATAAGTTCAAATAAATTTTGAAAACTGTGGTGAACGGTGATCATATACATGTTGGTGAGTGTTACTAAAAAACAGTAACATATTGTCCTTATCACTAACCTTATCACATGCTATAAAGGAACCAGACTGACGTCGGCAATCCTCTTTGGTCAGTAAGTCACAGTATTGCCTCACCTGAGAACCACCTTTTGTTTTGAACTGAAACAATAGATGATAAACAAGGTGGATTCGATTAAACTGTATGTAATGCTGGAGTGCACTAAAAGAAGGGAAATATTAGTGTAGAGCGTATGAAAGAAGGAAGTGAATTTGAACCTTAGCAGCTACAGCAGTCTCCTTTGCAGTTGGTCGGTGAATTAGGTCCAAAAGCTCCTCACCAGTTTTAGATTTTTGCATCTCCCGAAATGATTTCTTATTCAACAAAGCCTCAAGATCCTTCATATCATCCTCTAAAGTTCTTGGTTTCTGTGGCATTGCATTAGGACTAGTCCCTGGTGCATTTGGCCCCAATGGGAGTCTATGCATTGAGGGAATACCCATAGGTCTATGGGTCCCCATCATGGTCATGACTCTGGGACTGGGTGCTCCCCTTGGTCCTCCTGAAAACATTGACATATGGGGGTCCCCATGGGGCATCCAAATATCAGACATTGGCCTCAGAACTGGCCTTCCCATCCCAAGCAAACCACCATTGACATTCGTGTCTGCAGAAGCAGAACTTGATTCAAGTTGCTGATAGTGTGCACTTTCTGGCAATTCTCTGAGAAGACGAGTTCGGTCTATATTTAAAACCATAATTCTGGACTTGCCACTGACCACAAACTCCTCCAGTTCAACACCACCATTATCATCAGCCATTGACCTCAAAGCTATCTCCACTGCAAGTGTGGGCCCCGAATCTCCCCCAAGGTCCTGAAGCGCAGCCTTGTCTAGCAGTGTAAGAGTCTGGTCATTCTCCAATTTCCTCAACACAGTGGAAGAATCAATTGGGGAGAAGGGTACTCGGCCTAACAGGCAAACAGCGACCATTGATCGAACCAGAGCTAACGGAGTTAGACTCTCAGATTGGACCGGAGAGGTTTTGGGGTTTTGATTGAAGTGAATAGAGGAGGAGGATTGAGATAGTTGGATAGGTTTATTGGGAATGGAATTGGGAAGAGGAAGAGGAAGAGGAAGAGAAGGGGTTGGAGCAAAAGGGCGATGATTGAAAGAAGAAACGACCTTGAGAGAAAGGTCAAGGGAGGAGACAAGATTAGGGAATATGGATTGTATAGAAGAGAGCATCTCCATGTGGGCTTTGTGTTGAGACTCTATGCGAGCTTCTAGCTGTTCCCTTATGTCTTTAACGCTCCCTATCCCATCTTCGTTACCATCCGATTCTCTCTCCATCGAACAAACTGCCTTCACCTTCACCTTCAACCTTCAAGCCTTGCACTTTCACAGCACGGCCGTCGCGGAGAACAGAATAAAAAGAGGGGCATACGCCTATTACCTAGCTATCTAATCTATTTCTTTTTTCTTATTTTCTTTTTTTTTCATAAACAACGGGGCATGTGATCAATTAAATTTATATGAAATAGAATTAGAAGAAACAACCACACCACAATAGGTAATTCTATGAGTTTAACATACTAGTGTCAGTAAGTTATTTTGAACACTAAACCATACACCCATTGTGATTATTTACGTGATTATATCATCTAAACTCATCATGCTTCACGGGTCCTTCGATCATTGTCGTCGTCAATGTGTTTCAACCATATTACTATTGACATGCTCTGACCAGGGGTGTTTGCGGATTGGTTTGAATCGGTTTTGAGGGATAAAGTCATCCGAACCAAACCAATTGATTTTTTCATATAGACAACCAATCAGTTTGGTTCAAATTTAGAAAACAAACCAAACCGAACCGATATTAATTGGTTTGGTTTGAATCGATTTTTCGATTTTTGACCATTTAAAAAAATAATCTTATTCCTTTGATTTTTTATAACCTAAAAGATAATGTAGTCTATTTATACAATAAATAACATATTTACCCATTTAAAACAAACAACAACAACTCATTTAAACAAAAATTAACAATCTTCTAGTGTAATGATGAAATACAATCACAATCAAACTTCTAGTGTAATAGTCAAGTACAATTATATAATAAAAATCTAAAATTTCAAATTAATTTTTAGCTACATAAACTAAAACTTCTAGCCATAATTACCAAAGAAAGCAACCATTAAGTAAGCATATACCATAAATGATAAATGTTATTTTGAAAATCATTAATATAAATAATTTTAACAAGATAAGAAAGTAAAGCTTTCAAGATATTCAACAACACATACCAAGTTATTTAAAATATGCATATATATGATATTCTAATTGGTTTAATTTGGATCGGTTCGGTTTTGAAAATTGGAACCGAAAACCGATCCAAACCGATCGGTTTCTAAGAAAAAGAACCAAATTAAACTAAAAATGTTCAGTTTTAATTGATTTTCGATTTTTCGATTCGATTTTTCAATTTTGTTCGGTTTAGTTTGGATTTGAACACCCCTAGCTTTGACTACATCTTTTTTGGTGTGCTTTAATTGAAGTTGTAAATAACATCCTCCATCATAATTGCCATTAACGTACTTTAATCATGTCACCACCATCGTCATTCAGTCATTAACACAGTTGTCATCCTTACGACAATGCAAGTTTCATTAATTTTTTTAATTATATACTTATTATTTTATTTTTATATAGTTTTTTTGAAAAATTATTCAAACAATATAATTCTAATTCAATTTAAAATTATAATTCCGTGTCTGAATTTTTTATTTATCCCAAATATGAAAACTAAAATTCTTAATCAATTTCAATTATGACATATCTGAAATTAAAATTAAAATCCTTGACATGTAATTTAATTCTATCATCAAAAGAAACCTTTAAAAATTTTGCTAAAGAAAGAGTCATTACTCAAAAAGTAATTCTTTTATACACTATATTTTCAAAACAAGGCAATCAAAGGATTTTGCATCCAAAGAGTATTTGATATATTTTTTTATATAAATAAAATTTATATAAAGTTAATTTCTCATTACTTATATTCTTTTTAATAATTATACATTCTAAAATAATTTTAATCAATATTATTCAAACAACATTAATTTTGTAAAAATCACTTTTCAAGAAATACTTCTAAACATAAATCAGTCGTGCAAACTTACTTTTGGACAAAATCAAATCTGTAAAATTAAGTTTATGTTTGCAAAATCTAATCCAAAAAAACACTATATTGTGTGCATATCTTTGGTTATATGGAGATTCCATTAAGTACTAGATTGTGCTTCAACATTTTACATACTGTTTTATGGTTTAATTTTTTGAAGAACTTGTGACACCGTATGATTCACTGAAAATGTAAACCTCTTTTTTCAATACAAGGGTATGTCACAAGCCTGGTGCTTACACTATGAGTAAATCAAAATTAAATCCTTAAGCCATATGATCTAACTAATACACAGGTTTAACTAGTATTAATTACAGAAGAGCATTAGTTGCAAACTATGGCAAATTAATACCCGTCCAGAGGTTTACCCAAAAAAAAAAAAATATCCCTCCAGACCTCGTAATGATCCATAGCTTACCACGTCTTGAAATCACGTCTTCCAAAATCCGTCATAATGCGGAGCATGTCACCTAATAGACGCGTCTTGCCAGGTACTGCCAAGTGCAACCCCATGATTCTTAATGATCTGGGCTGCCTGCAGCAGAATATCTTGTTCTGCAGAGTAAAACTCATCTTTGCGCTGTAAGAAACAGAAATATGAGTTAAACATCAGGGATAAAAAGATGTACAGCCAAATATGGTGGAATTTGAGAACGAAGATGTGTCAAAGTTACAAAACATTGCCTAAAACAGTACTAGATAAGAGCAACAGATAGAAAGCAGGATACTGAACCATTCTTTGTTTGAAAAACATTTAAACTTTCTTATAAAAAACAAAAACTAAAAGATAAGGAAATATTTCAACAGCCTCAACCACGGCGCCATGAAGTCAAATAAAACTCCTTAAATTTCTTAAAGAATGCTGCTAGGCACAGTCATTTTTACAAAAAGACCTTACCAAGTCAACATGGCAACCTTTCACACATAAAGTCACTTTAGTATTATAATTCGGGACAAATAGCAATTTCCTTAAATTTAGAAGAAACATATATGAAATGTCCGTTTCTTAAGCTTTATATCCTTAATTGAGCTCTTCTCAGTTTTCTGGTCCACATGTGCACACAAGAAGTGTTGTTATATTAAGCTTGACGTATATAACTGGCCGATTTCCTATCAACTTAAACATTTGGGATCAATTGTTAATTAATAATCCAGCAGGAATCAGAACTGATTATGTGAATAAAACATAGCTACTCGAAATCATTTTAAAACTAAAATTTTGAGCCCCCAGATCCCCTTATCTCTATTTTGCAACCTATCAGATAATTGAATGACACACGAGACTCCTTGTCCATGCCATTACTTCTTCTGCATGATGCTATTTTTCTACTAGAAATTAACATATTATCTAACTATTGGTGATTGCAATTTAGGTACAAGCTGGACATCCAAACAAAATAAATAGAGTTTAATTTTAATCTACTGTCAGTGTAAAGTTTTTTTACATTGTCATCCAATCATGTATTGCCACATTACTAAAGGAGTTTGCCTATCACAGCAACTACCTTAGAAGTTTAACTATTTAATTATGTGCTAAAACATCATTGAATGACAATGTAAAGAAACTTTACACTGAGAGTGGATCAAAATTAAATCCAAATAAATACAATATAAAACGAGGCAAAGGTATCTTCAAATATAATTATAACATCTCCATATTGTACATCCTAGCTAGCACACCCCTAGGTAATGGGTTGGTGTTTTAATATGCTTGTATGTCAATTTATCATAATTAAAGTCATTTGAGAATAATTCTTCTAAAAGCATTTTATGAACAAAAGGGATTCATTGAGCAAGTAAAACGCATAATATGGATAATTTAGAGATTCAAATGGGTGAGATACCATGTGTTTGAGGTTGTATCCAAGAGTCAATTCTGCATATGAACTTTCTATGCGTGACAAGAAACAGTAGGGAACCTCTTTTCCTAAGAAAACCTTTGCATTTGATCTTAGCATGCTATTTACATCATCTGATATCTGGGGAATCTTACTCAAATCCTCAATTTGCAGAGGAATTTTGGTGATAATGGCACGATATTCAGCACGGGACTTGTTCACTATAACCTATAAAGTTTGCATGGAAAAAGCTGTTATCACAACCAAATTATGGATAATTATGATGACTGAAGCAACAAGTAGACCCTACTCTCAAGATCAAAAGCTTAAGCAAGAAACATTTTTATAGAGAACAAGGCAATAGCTTTTGCATCAGTTTTTGTGTGTGCGTGCATGTGTGAATGTGAGGTGCGAGCTTCAAAATTTACGTATCTTGTAGAGAAGTTTCCCAGCAAATGTATTCAGCCCAAAAAACAGAGGGATATAAAATAATTTAAAATATGGATGCAATGAAGTTAATCAGACATCGTAGCCTCAGTTTATAAACTGATGATATGAACGGTTAGAAATGTCTAAAGACAATATCCAATAGAATCTGACCATCAAAGAGAAGAACATAGTAATGCCATTACCAAATGATTTGAGCAAGAAAATAAAGAAATCACAAAATTCTCATCTGTTTCCCCTTTTTTTTACTCTTTTCATGATAAGTAACAAACATATCATCTTTTGAAATACATACACATTACAACATTTATTTCTTCCCAGATGTATTCACATTTATCTTTTTCCTTATAAACAAATTTTGATTAAAAAACGCCAAGGAGAGAAGAGATCACCGCAATCCGCCTAACAGGGCGGTGGACAAACTATTGCCTGGAAAATCAACAATAACAACAACCGCAACAAACGCTTTTTCCCACTAGGTGGGGTCGGCTACATGGATCAAACTGAAATAACCAAGTGAAATACAAGAAGGGGGGTTGAATTGTGTTTCTTAACCCTTTTTGATTAATAAAAGATTTTCCTTTTCAAAAGAACATAGAACACAGCGAAGGAGACAGTTTAACAAGCAAAGAGCTTAGGACCAACACCACTTATTCCTATTGGACTCTAAGGGTTTCGAAAAGACTTTTAATAAAATGGTTAACACGTTCTAAAACCAAATAAAAAGATCTTTGTTAATAAACACAATGGTAAACCCCAGAGGTTAGTGAATATAATAAAGCACACTAGAAGAGAGGAGAAGCTTACACACGAGATTTATCCTGGTTCACTCTTATCAACCAAGAGCTACGTCCAGTCCCTTCAACCAGAAGGATTTTCCAACTAATCTTTTCACGATTACAAGTATTATGCACCTCTTCGTAACAAGTATTTTCAACCTCTTCGAGGTTCTATCTCACAAGTATTCTTTTACACACATGACCTCTTCAGGCTTACAAGGCTTAAGATGAATAATTGAAAGTAGATGAAAGCTTGAGTTTGAAACTCACTAACAAATGAGAATAGACAATAGAAATCTCAAGGCTTTTTCTTTTACACCAATATGGAAATAAAGCTTTTAGACTATTGAAGGATGCTTGACAAAGATCTCTAGTTCTTCAAGTCTTGCTTCTTCTCTTTATAAGTAAGAACAAATTTTGAGCGAGACTTCATGGGCTAGATCGTCCAACGGAAATATTTATTACCGTTAAAGGTAGCATTAAATGCATCTCTTTGGAAAAGTCTTGAACTTCTTCCGATTTCCGACTTTTATTCTCCGAGATTTCCAATCAATGAAAACAAAAGTTACTTGTCTAAGATTGCGACGGTTTCTTATTTGCGATCTTTGTAGTTGTTAGACAATGTCAAGAAAAGTGGCTTAGTTGACTTCTTCGTCGGCAGGAGTCCGTAGTTCTTTTCTAGCATTTAATGAGGAACGCTTCTTCATTTTGAAATTTCACTTGGGCCAGCGAACTTGAGCTTGAACTTTAAAAGAGTGAGTTAGTCAGAGCTTTAAGATAGATGGAATTGACTTAACTAATAAGAAGTAACAGATATGCATACGAGTATTGGACGCACCAATAGTAAAAGTATATAATACATTTATTGGACCCATAAAGAATTATAGCTTATTGGACGCACGAAGAGTTAACTTTAAGCATAGAGTAGAATGGACGCACAACAAGTAGCGATTTGTTAAAACTATTGTCGAAACACTTACTTGTTCAAACTAAATAAATATTTTGTTATCCTCAAAACTTAACAGGAAAGCTTATAGCTTTTAAGAATTTAGAACTTAAACCTTTTTATAAGAAATTGGTTTCAATAATCTCCCTTTTTGATGATGACAAAAACTATTAATTTGGTTGAACCCAGATTCTTTTTTTTTATAAACAAAATTGCTCCCCTAAGAAAAGCATTTCTAAGGGACGGACTCCAAGTCCTGTTGGACGCAGAGTCGATTGGGCGTGGTACATGAAATTTATTTTTACGAAACAAGTTTCAAGAGCAAGTAATATTATCTTTGTATTGAAGTTTAGTTCTTGAGAAAAGAGTTTAACGAGACAATACTTTTGAAAAGAAATAAACCATGCTAAAAATTAGATCGAGATCCTACACGGCAACACGAAACGAACAGAATAACCGAGACAAGGATAATGAAACAACCAGATGAGAGAAAAACATAGTTTCATTGAATCAAAAGATAAATTATAAAATAAATTTGTTTGTAACAAATCAAATTCCCATTATTCTCCCCTTTGTCATCGAGACAAAAAGAAGGAAAAACATCACCACAAAAAAATTTGGCTAAACGAAAAATAAAATAAAATAAAATCAAGAGGAAGAAGATGGAGGAGGAGGAGGTGGCCCTTGTTGAAAAAGAGACTTGAGGAGGTCTTCAACTCTCTTGTACATTAAGTCCATTTGATTATTCACGAGGCCTGAAAGTGAGGCACTTGGGTGAGAATGTCGTGAAGGTTGTGGTTCCACAATAGCTAACTCGGTGGTGGAAGCAGGAGGGTCACATCCATTTCTTTGCACAACGACTAACTTCGTCTTGGGACAGAGGAAGGTCAACATCCCAAGGAAGAGAGGTTCTCCGGTAGCCAAACATTTGATCCTGAGGGATAAGGCACTGCCTATGTTGTCGAGGCCGAGGTCCGAGAGACATAGCTTGACAAGAGAAGATTGTTGGCAATGGCGAGTTGAGGCAGTCCAAAAAGATCATCTACCATATAGATAGAACGAAACACCGGAAGCTCGACCGAGGCACGGCTTATGATATCTTCCTTGTCTTCATCACTTAGTCACGAAGAAGACGCTTGTTGCTCACACTCCCAAATGTGCTTTTCCCGAAGGTCTTAGCCTCGTTCTCCATGACTTCTCCTTTATTCGAAACATGCCACAAGAATTCAACATCAACATCGGGGGAACGTAGCTCCCAAAATTTGGCTTAAAGATGATAGGCTTGGGAAATGTGGTTTGGCTTCAGATTTTTCAAGTCTTTGTTTTTATTTAAATCCCACCATTGGCAACCTTGGACAAACCCGATCCTACTGAATCTTGATGGCGGTTGTAGAGAGATGATCGATCGAAAGGGGTACAAATCTCAAATTCTTCAACAGTGAAGACTCCCGCCTTAATGACACTGACAAGGATGGTGTCATAAGGACTCATGGCGTCCCATTTCTTCCAAGGTGACAGGTTTGAAGGATAGGTCATTAGGGAAGATGTGAACTTTTGTTGAGTAACCATCACAAAGACTGGGAGCGTCTTGTGAGTGAGAGAGAAGAGTCCTTGGATTCCCAAAGAGGATAATGTGAGGGAAACCCCACAGAGAAAAGGTTAAGATAGGAGGAGTTGTAGAAGGTCTTTTGAGAGTGGGAAGGTGAAGGAGATTGGGAAGGTAATATGTGAGTTTGAGAAGAAAAAGGTTCAAAGTTTAAGGGAGAGGAAGTTATTCTGAGAGAGGTTGGGAAGGAAGTTTGTGGTTCTTTGAGAAGAGGGTAAAATGGAGGAAGAGGGAATGGTAGGAAGAGGTTCCTTAGGAATGGACGCAAGCTTGGAAGAGGGTTTCCTTGTGATGGGTAGCTTCGTCCCGGGTTCCTTTTGGGATGCTCGCAATGGACGCAACCTTCATCCTTTTAGCGATGGGTTGGTCATCTTGTCATCGCGTCCATTATGAGTCTCCGCTTAGGAAGGGCTTGGACGGACGGTGATTTCTTCTTTGGACTCGGCCTTTGAAAGAATAAGAGGCTCTTTCACGGTCCTAGAAAATCTTGGGACGCTTTGAAGTTTCATCCTTAGAAGATTGCTTCGTCAAAGATTTGTTGCTCTTGGATCCGTCCAAATATCTTCTTCTCTCTTCAACATCTTTAGTCTCATGGGACTAAAGATACCTTGATCTCTCAAGATCTTGGTTAAGAGAACACCATAGGAGATGGTGGTCTTCTTCCCTTTTCCTTGTACACTTCTCTTGAAGTTCTTAAAAAGTAGAGAAGGGAGATTGACTGCTGACCACAAAGATCGGATGACACAGCGAGTGAGGCATGAACTCGTAGAGACCAGTCTTTGGACCTGCTTTGTGGAGTATTGCCTTGTTTAGAAGTTGATGCAAAACTGCCTTGTCATTCATCTTGGAAGCAGTTATTCTTCCCCGTGGATGACTCCTTTAGTAAGGTGTCAAGAAAGACGCATCGGTTCCCCAAATGCTTTTTCCCAATCGAGAAGTGATGGTGGCTCCTTCCAACCAACATTGGGTGGCGTTGGAGATGGTTACCTGCGAAACCACAACGGGTTTTCCCAAAACACATCCCCTCGACCTCATCGCGAGACACGGATGCATTTTTCCGTAACATTTTCACCAATTCCTGATAAACCTCCACCGGTTCTCAAGTAACTATCCCATCCACCTTGGCCGAGACATTCTTTGATATCTATTCCACATTCTGCTAAAATGGAAGTTTGGAACGAGTATTCAACTGATACCTCGGCTCTTTCAACATCAAGGGTCTTTCCTCCGGCCATTTCTGTCAAACGACGTCATTGTGCTCTGTCAAAGACCATACTTTTAGATAGACCATTTATTTTAAGATCTTTTTTTAAGATATCCCTTAGTGTTTTTAATGGTCTACCTCTACCCCTATTTAAAGGACTATCCTCCATCTGATCAATTCTTCTCACCGGGGCTTCTAATGGTCTCCTCCTCACATGACCAAACCATCTTAAGCGAGACTCTGTTATCTTTTCATCAATGGGTGCTACTCCAACTTTCTCTCGAATGCACTCGTTCCTAATTCTATCTTTTCTTGTGTGTCCACTCGTCTAACGCAACATTCTCATCTCTACAACCCTTAATTTATGCTCATGTTGACATTTTACCGTCCAACACTCGGTACCATACAGCATTACTGGTTTTATAGCTGTTCTATAAAATTTTCCCTTTAGCTTGAGAGGTATCTTGCGATCACAAATAATGCCCGAAGCATTTCTCCATTTTGTCCACCCAACTTGAATTCTATGAATTACATCCCCTGCAATCTCTTCATCATTTTGTATAATAGATCCAAGATACATAAACCGTTCAACTTGTAAAATAATATGATCACCAATTTTCACCTCCAAGTCAGAGCTAGATCGCCTTTTGTTGAACTTGCATTCCATATATTCTGTTTTACTCCTACTGAGTCGAAACTCATGTGATTCTAAAGCATCTCTCCATAACTCTAGTTTATCATTTATTTCTTGTCTCGTCTCTTCTCTTCCACTAGGACTATGTCGTCTGCAAAGATCATGCATCGGGGCACTGGATCCTGGATGTACCCACTAAGTATGTCCAAACCAAGGTAAAAAGGTATGGGCTCAAAGTTAGCCATTGGTGTAATCCTACAATT
Organism: Styphnolobium japonicum; assembly: GCA_023212625.1. NCBI lineage: Eukaryota > Viridiplantae > Streptophyta > Magnoliopsida > Fabales > Fabaceae > Styphnolobium > Styphnolobium japonicum. The sequence goes on along the minus strand of JALBWW010000007.1, from coordinate 331,768 downwards.
ACTGGAAAATCTTGTGTGACCCTGCCATCCATCGCATGCAAGTTGTAACCCCATCATACATACCCTTAATAACCTGGATATAAGTAACACAAACTCCTTTCTTCTCTAGTGCTTTCCAGAGGGCTTCTCTTGGCACCCTATCATAAGCCTTTTCCAGATCAATGAACACCATGTGAAGGTCTTTCTATTTCCTTCGGTACCTTTCCATCAAACCTCGCATAAGGAATATTGCCTCCATGGTTAACCGCCCTGGCATGAAACAAAATTGATTCTCTGAAATATGAGTCTCTTGTCTTAATCTCCATTCGATTACTCTTTCCCAAAGTTTCATAGTGTGGCTCATGAGCTTTATCCCTCTATAATTAGCACAATTTTGTATATCTCCTCTGTTCTTGTAAATAGGGACCAAATTGCTTCTTCTCCACGCATTCAGCATTCTTTTAAACCTCAAAATCTCATTAAACAACTTAGTTAGCCAGGTTATGTCGTTCTCCCCTAAACACTTCCAAACTTCAATGGGAATATCATCAGGTCCAACCGCTCTCCCATTGTTTATTCTCTTTAGTGCTTCCTCTTAGAATTTGGGTTTGGGCCTAACTCAACCCAAAAAGCTAGCTCATGGAGTGAGGGTTGCCCCCCACTTATAAACACTACTCAGGCCATATCACTATCCAATGTGGGACTCTCAACACACCGCCCTCACGCCTAGGACTGGACATCTGGAGCATGAAGTTTGCAGGATTGGACATCTACGGGTGGCCCAACAGATCTCGATAGGCTTTAATACCATCTTAGAATTTGGGTTTGAGCCTAACTCAACTCCAAAAGCTAGTTCATGGAGTGAGAGTTGCTCCCCACTTATAAACACTACTCAGGCCATATCACTATCCAATGTGGGACTCTCAACACTTCCCTTACCCCAAATTCCTGAATTCTACGATAAAATGTGAAATTTTGGTCTTCCTCACTAGTGTATAAGATCTCGGAGCTTCCACTTATTCTATGTTCTTCATTTAATAACTTGTGAAAATAACCTTTTCATCTTTTCTTGATCTCCTGTTGTGTAACTAAAACTCTGCCCTCTTCGTTCTTTATGCACTTCACTTGATCTAAGTCTTTTGTCTTCTCTACCTTTAACAAGCCTATAAATGCGTTTTTTCCCATTTTTGGTACCTAAAGATTGGTAAAAGCCCTCAAAAGCCTTAGATTTCGCCTTAATGACCGCCTTCCTAGTTTCTTTCTTTGCTACATTGTGTTTTTTCCGATTCTCTTCATTATTATATAGGCGCAATGCTTTAAAGCACTCTCTTTTCGTTTTAACCTTCTCTTGAACATTTGTTTCCCACCACCACGATTCTTTATCTTTAGGTCCAAAGTCTCTTGATTCTCCTAGAACTACTTTTGCTACTTTCCGAATCCCCCTAACCATATCTTCCCACATATCATCGGCATTTCCCTGTGCCTCCCAAATTTCTTCCTCTAAAAGATTTTTCTTAAATATTATTTGTTTTTCTTCTTTTAATTGCCACCATTTGATCCTTGGATTTTTGTCTTGACTACTTTTTCTAACCCTTCCCTTAACTCTTACATATAAAACCAACAACTTATGTTGGGTGATCAAGCTCTCCCCAGGTATGACTTTACAACCAGGTAATGACCGCCTTCCTAGTTTCTTTCTTTGCTACATTGTGTTTTTCCCGATTCTCTTCATTATTACATAGGCGCAATGCTTTAAAGCACTCTCCTTTCGTTTTAACCTTCTCTTGAACATTTGTTTCCCACCACCACGATTCTTTATCTTTAGGTCCAAAGTCTCTTGATTCTCCTAGAACTACTTTTGCTACTTTCCGAATCCCCCTAACCATATCTTCCCACATATCATCGGCATTTCCCTGTGCCTCCCAAATTTCTTCCTCTAAAAGATTTTTCTTAAATATTATTTGTTTTTCTTCTTTTAATTGCCACCATTTGATCCTTGGATTTTTGTCTTGACTACTTTTTCTAACCCTTCCCTTAACTCTTACATATAAAACCAACAACTTATGTTGGGTGATCAAGCTCTCCCCAGGTATGACTTTACAACCAGGTAATGACCGCCTTCCTAGTTTCTTTCTTTGCTACATTGTGTTTTTCCCAATTCTCTTCATTATTACATAGGTGCAATGCCTTAAAGCACTCTTTTTTCGTTTTAACCTTCTCTTAAACATTTGTTTCCCACCACCACGATTCTTTATCTTTAGGTCCAAAGCCTCTTGATTCTCCTAGAACTACTTTTGCTACTTTCCGAATCTCCCTGACTATATCTTCTCACATATCATCGACATTTCCCTGTGCCTCCCAAATTTCTTCCTCTAAAAGATTTTTCTTAAATACTATTTGTTTTTCTTCTTTTAACTGCCACCATTTGATCCTTGGATTTTTGTCTTGACTACTTTTTCTAGCCCTTCCCTTAACTCTTACATCTAAAACCAACAACTTATGTTGGGTGATCAAGCTCTCCCCAGGTATGACTTTACAATCCTTACAAAACTTTCTGTCATTCTTCTGTACTAGAAAGTAATCGATTTGTGAGCAAGAAACCCCACTTTTGTACGTAACAAGGTGTTCTTCCCTCTTTCTAAAACAAGTGTGTGCTATCGTAAAATTAAAAGTCATAAAAAAATCTAAGATAGCTTTACCCTCCTCATTAGATTCTCCTGAACCAAAACCTCCATGAAACCCCCTGATTTCCTCCCAACATATCTATTTAGATCCCCTCCCAGGAATATCTTTTCTCCGAGTGGTATCTCCTGGATAAAACCTTCTAAATCCTCTCAAAATCTTGCTTTTTGTTGTCATTCTAACCCTACTTGCAGTGCGTACGCACTAATGACATTACAAGTGTCTTACCCAACTACAAATTTTAAAGCTATGATCCTATCTCCAACCCTTCTAACATCCACCACATTATTTTTCCAATTCTTATCCACTATAATGCCTACTCTATTCCTTGCTCTAACTTTGCCAGTGTACCATAGTTTAAAGCTCGAAGTATCTAATTCCCTCGCCTTTTCTCCAACCCACTTAGTTTCCTGAAGGCACATAAGATTAATCCTCCTCCTGATCATAGTGTCAACTATTTCCATAGACTTGCCTGTAAGTGTGCCTATATTCCAAGTACCAAAGCAAATCTTACTCTCATGGACTAGCTTCTTTACCCACACTCGTCCATGAAAATGTGAGAACCCTTGCTTATTTATCATTACATCCGGGCGCCGATGCAGCGGCTCTTGCCTAAACACTGTACTCGAGCTATACAGCACGTTACTTATGAGTAACGACCTAGCATTAGTACAATCAAATCGTTTGTCTATATCATAAAGGATTTGACAAAATTTTACACTGTCATTGGAGAAAAGAGGAATAACCTTGGTTTAATTACTAGATTCAAATATGAGGAACAGATAAGTTGTGAGCATTTCCCAACAAGTTGCAATCTTTGTATGATATATTTGTGCCAAAGATCAACATGATTGATTATCCATGTTTGAGTGTTCAGAACAAATTTGGCTCTCTTGCAGTCACTACATAGATGCAGTCAGAGAATGAAACAAACAATAAAGTAGGTTCCACTAATTTTAAATTGTGGGACTCACTTGTTTTATTTTTTTCTCTCACTCACTCTGCATTCCTGAAGTGATTGCACGGGAAGTGAAACTGTTCATAAACACTAGAAAAAGAAAGAGGGAGCCCACCTGACTAGAAAAAAATGAGTTTGGCACAATGACTGGGAACTTCTCAGCACTCAGCAATGACGTGGTAGTAAGTCCCATTTCCACCACTTGACCCTCTACCGAACCAGCCTGCAATTTGTATAATTTCTCACACACTTTAGAAATATAGGATGTACACAGGGCAGACCTACATTGAAGCATGGATCCCTCCAAAATTTGTAAAATTGTCTTTGCATTTCACTTATATTCTCATAATATATTGGGGCCCTCCAAAATTTATTTATTTTTTCTTAAAAAACCTCACCTAATTATTTTATTTAAGCCCCTCCAATGTTCTAACCCTAAGTCTGCCCCTGGATGTACATAAAACATCTATATATGCACTACATACTACATAATACATATTGGATTATTGGGGAAAAAACACCAGTAATGACTACAATATTATTACCCAATGTGCAATTAGTAAAAAATAATTGTCATTCCTCACCTAAAAATACATAACTGCAAATAGGGCATTTAAGCGCAAAACACATAAAAAGGCCATAATTCAGAAAATAACTTCTCCCATAAAAAATAAAATAGGACCAATCATTAATATGCACCTACTAAATCAGCATACTTTTATTGTATCTCCAACTGAAAAGGGCTTCGAAAACTGCATTGATAAACCACTGAACACATTGCCAAGAATGTCTCTGGCAGCAAAAGCAGTAGCCACTCCTGAACAAAGATAGAAAGAGAGAAATATCAAATCATCCCTTCTTTATTCTATCGGTGGACAAAAAAAAGAGTGAAACTCATTAAGGCATGGGAAGCAATCTTATAAAAAAAATTATCGAATGGAAAAAGAAACTCATATAGAGATCTTAACATGTTTTAAGATTCACAAGCTGGATCGACAGGTTGGGATTAAGGGTAGCTGCTGTTTTCACTAAATGGAGTACAAGAAAATACAGTGTGTTTGTGTGTGCATTCTCTTCCTTTCTTTTTGTTACTATTGATATTATACATTGCTTTTACAGCTCCAGAACTACCACTCACTTTAGAGACTATGGCATTTGTAATTCCAACTTTCCAAGTTATACAATATGTCCTCTCACTTCAAAGTCGTTCTGCAATCAGCATCATCAGCACGGTCCCACTCAATCCCTTCTGTAGGATATAATCCGCAAAAAGTATGTATCAAAGGATTATAAACCAATTTAACTTAGTTTGTCAAATTTAATCCTTTTTATGAGCAAAGTGGGGCTCACCACACTCGTTAACAATTTCTACAGTGCCAATGGTGTCAACTTTCAAACAGATTGAAATACCTATAAGGAACTTTTCTTTCCAAAAACCTACAACCTCATTAAGAGTTTTCCAGCCTCCATCAACATCATAGAAAAGCAAAGATGTAGGAAAAGGAGAGATACTAAAAAGTTTAAGAATGTAAAATGAAACTGAGGAGATTCAATTAAATTACTTACCTCCTATACCACCAACAGTTACAATAGATTGCACAGCCACACCACAAGCCTCAGCCAAAGTCATTATACCAATCACAAATAGACCAATAGATGAGATTTTGTCTAGAGCAAGCAATTTCTCCCTATCAAGCCCAAGTAAACTTTGACTGGACAATGTACGTGCAAAAACATTTGTTTTCCATCTATGCAAAAACCATACAAATGAAAGTATCACTGCACCCCTCCAAGCTGGTGCAAGATATTGTGAGGCTAGAGTTGTTGGAGCTACCATTACACCACTGGAAATCAAAGTCAACTGTCATACAATCGAACATGTAATACAAAGACGCATTTTAAAAAACATAACTAAGAATATCCCTAAACTTGTAAATAAGCCACTAACATTTGTGAGAATGCGATGAAGGTAACTAAATATCGCACTGGGTCTTCCATAGCACCCCAAAAGCTTTTCTCATAAGGAAGTGGCTCCCCAGATATGCTTCCAGGAAATAAAGAAACAGGACCTTGCAATGCATATTTGTGAAATTTCCTCAAAATCCTAGGCATCACGACCCAAGCTATTAGAGTAGCAGTTAATGTACCACCAACTGGAATAACGACATTGTTAAGATATGGATGTGAATCAAACAACTGTTGAGCATATGGAGTCAGGTGATGCGAGGCTTCTTTAACCTTTTGCCCAGTATATGTTGCCGTCTCAACGGTACTCCGCCAAGCATCTTGAATCTTGTCAGGCCAATCCCCAGCAACAACGGAATCACTGTTGGCATTCATGTCACTTGCAGCAGAACTAGCAGGAACTTGTGTGGCCCCATCCCCGCTTCCTTTGCCACTGCTACCCAAAGATGATGAATATGTTCGGCAATTCGACATGTGGGTGTGGGTCATTGAAGCAAAAGGAAGAGTATTCCGTAAACAGAAGGTAGAGGAGATGTTAGGACAAAACGACCCATTGGATTTGGTATTAAAGAGGGGGCTATTAACAATAGATTCACAAGTCAAATTAGTAAACTGGTTCTTAGCAAAAACTTGAGAATGACTTGGCAATGGCAATCCATTTAAAGCGATACGATGGTGGTGGTAGGGTTGAACTAATTCCATGTTGAAAGAACCCTTGATTGAAATCGGAAGACGTTTTAGAGAGGAAAACCTCACTGCTGCCATTGTATGCATTTTTGTAGCAAACTAGCAATTCAATTCATTGTTTGATATGAATATGATCTATACGAAACTCAATCTGCAAATCCCAGAACACTAACACACAATTCAGCGGTTGCAACAATCCCGCAAACACAATGCAATCAAATCAGAATAATTCAATCAATCGATAATCATAAACCCTAAGCTAAGAGGAAAAAATATATATAGGGACAAGATATGAATTTCCGTCTTATTTTGCATATGTTACCTTGAAAGAAATTGAATGAATCTGACCAAGGATTAAGGAAGGTCTCAGTCTCACATTTTCTTTTCTTCTAAAGTAAGAAAAGAACCCCAGAAAAAATATATAAAATAAAAAGAATGGATTGGATTTTGCGGACACAATACTTACTCAATTATACATGGCATGGTCTGCTCTGCTGTCCTGCATTTTTGCCTTTCGATTCCATCCTGTTCAACTCGTCGATCAGTACCATAATCCAACGCTCCAAATATTTAGCTAGATAATGCTTTTTGCACGTCACTCAAGTGGCTGCAGTCAAAAAGAGTTATCATTTTGAAAGTAATGGTTATGTATAGGAGTTTATTATGCGAGTTTTCTCACCATAACCAATTCAAAAGGCTATTTAAAAATTTGTGTGCCAATCTTGCGTTTTTAAATGGAATCATCAACCTTTAACCTGTTTTGGATCTATGTCAATTTCAATAATCCTTCTTTTCTCTCATTCTCTCTAATTTGTTGAAAAAATATTCAAAAATTATAAAGTACGAATATTTTTATATAAAATTTTAATTGAATATTTTCAATTTTATTTGCTTGGCATACTAACTTCATAATCATCTTATTTCAGTATTTGGAACTAATTCGTATATCCATTAAACAAAACTCACCAATTTTGTCCTCCATGATTAAACTTGAAAGTGGAGTGGATCACGCCATTAAATATTATTTATTTCTAAAATAGCATTTCAACAAATAAAATTTTAATGGATTTTTAAAACCATTCTTGAAGAGGGAGAGTGGGAGACTACCATCCACAAACTCACAATAAAGAATTAACTGAATCCAAACACCATTAGTTTATAGTATATTTGAGAGTCTTCCAAGCATCGATTATTTCACTTCCACAGGAAAAGACAACTTGTTCCTCAGTTCCCATTACATCTCAACAAAATCATTGATAGTGTTGGTTGAATACTTGAAGTAACCACATTGCCTTCCCAATAAATTTCCAAAATTTTCATTTGGTGTTTTTCTCAGTTAGAAGAATCTAGCTAGCAAATAGGTGGATCAATTTTGCTAAACTCCACTGCCACTGAAACCAAACTCTAAGCAGCAGCGTGTGGCTGAAGTAATCAATCACAACCAAACTATTTAAGAAACCCCCATAGCTTTTGGTTAAATAGATTCTGTTTAAATTGGTAATATTTTTTTTTTTTTGGGTACAAAATTTGGTAATAAACTTATAAATTTGCATGTAGGATTCAGTGTACTAAGTCAGTGGTACTTTTCTTGCTTCACGGGTTGGCTTTGGCTAATTAAGTTGATGCTGTTGTATCTTCAGCTACTAGGTTCATGAAACAAGCTTTATTGCTTAAAACTGTCCCTATCCTCTAATCTGAATTTCCTATCTGGTTTTAATTGTTTTTGACCCACTCGCGTTTGGAATGCAAAGATAAGAAGTTTTAAGTAATGGACAACTGAAAACAACTCCCAAATCATGCTTTACTTTTTATGTGTGCATGATTTCACTCAATGAAGTATAAATAGAAGCATTATTTGATTTAAAATTTTATAATAATGACAGAAAACATGTAATTTAATATGCTCTCCCCCAAGTATTTGATTGCCATTAGAAGTATGTTGTTTTAATCAAGATTTAGGATTCTCTTTAGATAAACTTCTAAAAAAATGATTTTTTTATACCATTTTTTTAGTAAAGCTTTTTTCTTAAAGAAAAAGTTACTTTACATTTATATACAATATTTGTAAAATACTTTTAAGTAATAGAATGATTTATAAGTTTTTTTAGATAAAAAAGAACAAAATAGTTTTTTAATAGCAAAATTACTAAAAGTGTAGGGTATCCAAAATAAAGGAAGTAGGATTTATAAGAAGAAAAAAAAAGGACAAAAGATATAATTTTTAATAAAAACAAAGGGTATTTTTGTTAATAAATTATATTAAAAATCATTTCTCATTCTCCTTTTTTTAAAAAGTTGGAATCATTAGCTTCTAAAAAAAATTAGTAATTGACTTTTTTTTTAACTTTTACTTTTTAAAAGTTTCATCTAAACATACATAAAAACTTATGAAAGTGTTTTTTTAAAATACTTTATTTAAAAGAAAAAAATCTATCCAAACGCACTCTTAATGAATTAATATTCATTTTGAATACAATTATCAACTTTGTACGCGACCTAATAAATGAATTATATAAATGTGATTGGAATATTAATTACAAGGCTTCCAACGCTTTCCCTTCCTATCATTATTTTGAATTTTCAAGGGAAAAAAAGACAAAAAAAAATTATTAATGTTGATTTTAAATCTTTGGATAATACACATTACTCTTTTAGTATAGACATTTCTCAGCTGACATGAAATATATTTTTTTGTAACCAAACTCCTATAATATGGTTTAAATTGAAATTAAAACGTTACTTTTAGAGTTAAATAAAACACAAGTTAAGATACGTGCACAATCCGTGACTTTTTTTGAAACTTTTGCTTGAAATTAATCCCTTTAAGAACTATATTTTACTGTTGAAAAATAGGGGCCCTTGGCAGTGAAGCTGAGTGTGTGAGTATGTTTGCTTCGTATGGAGGTGTTGGCCGTGGTTGGGTTAATCTAACATGAGGATGTTGGATAGGTTTAAGGTAATCTTTACAAAAATGAGTGGTGCAGTTGTAAAGACTTTGAAGAGAATTCGCTTGCAACGCAGTCAAACCAATTCCCTTCCCATAACCATGGAACTCACACGAAGTCCTCAACACCAACATAGTAACCATGAGCCAAAAGCAACCGTACCCTCAGCCTTCTCTCCATCTCGCAAACTCTCTTCAAAGACTTATGAAATCCTCTCAAAGTTAAATCATGCTAGGTAATCTTGATTACACATTTTGCAAAACCCTTCTGTTAGAAATATCAAATATAATTGTGGTTAAGAAAATATTCTGATTATTAGTGCGCCTTTGCAAGGCTGTGAAAAAGAATGGAAGGAAAAACATAGGTTATTTCCTGCATTCAGCTAATTAAAATATTGTATAAAATAGAAAAATAACTAAGGCCAAGTTCTAAAAAAATTGCATTTGACTTGTTCTTTTTGCAAGATGTTGTCTACCATTTGTTGCCTGACCCATCAATAAATCCATTAATCCAACACCTTGGAAAATAATTTTATTCAATTTAGAAAAATAAAGCCAAACCCATTGAAAATTTAGGCCCCATTTCTTGGGTTCATGTGGTGTTAACACTGTTTCGTCATCTGTACGAAGCCCTTTTAATCTTCTTGCATTGACTAATTAAATTCATATACAGGTGTTAATTTGATATAAAAAGTATCCCCTACAACTTTATTGTTTGCTAATACGGTTGCATAAATTCCAAAGAGTCATGCTAGATTTAAATCTAATGTACGTAAATTTAATTAATAGAAAAATTCATTTAATTTCTTTTGCTTTATTCCACTTCTCAATGTTTTTTTTACTCTGGTGTATATCTTCTAAATTCGATTTAGTTTTGAGACTCTTGAGCAATTAAATTACCTATTGAGGGGTTCTCACCAGTTCATATGTCAGGGAAAGTCAAGGCATCAATTTTTGGGAATGTGTGAATTGATGTGGGATAATAGTGAATGATTGAAGTATATGCATAAGTGATATTATATTTTTAGATTAAAAAAATAAGGGTTGTGTCACATATATTATACTTAAAAAGGGGTTGCTTTGTTTGTTTTAATAAATAAAGTAATATTTTTAACGTGAACTATATTAAAAGAGTTTAATGGCAAAATATAATGTGAACTATATTAAGGGAGTTTAATGGAAATATATATATTTCAAGAATAAGTTAAGAAAAAAGCTTATATTACAAGAATAATGTGTATTTTATCCTAAATATTTTAAAATGTAATGTGTAATGTGTAATTTAGAGAGTAAAATATAAATAATAATCACTAATAAACAAACCAAGGGAATGCATACTAACAAATACATAATTTATTATGCATTTGTTTATATTTTATTAAAACTGAAATTTTAATCTTTTATAATTAATGGTTATTACCACTGCATTTTATTCTCCAAAAATTCACTATGTAACATAAAAGATCTTAATCCAAATCTACACACCCAATAATTGGTATACACCAAACATACACCTTATTCCCAGTGGTTAGATAATCTTATATAGAAAGACCAAAAAAGGATAATCTTATATAGAATATTAACTTTATGCACTAGGCTTTTTTATATCAATATACTTAAAAAAAAATTTATTTATCATTTTACCACACTTCAAAAATTATGTACCAAAATACTTTATATTTTTTTTCATGTTGAGAAGTCGGTTTGGCTCAAACCGACTTCTCAACATACTTTTTTTTTTAAATTTAAAACCTGTTGAGAAGTCGGTTTTGGGGGAAACCGACTTCTCAACAGGATGTTAAAAAAATTTTGAATTTCAACGTTGAGAAGTTGGTTTCCCCCAAACCGACTTCTCAATAGGTTTTTGTTTTTAAAAAAAAGCATGTTAGGAAGTCGGTTTGAGCTAAACTGACTTCCCAACATTAAAAAAAAATATTTTAGTACATAATTTCTGAAGTGTGGTAAAATATTATATAATTTTTTTTAAATATATTTATATAAAAAAGCCTATGCACTACACCATTCAAGCATAATTTGTGTAGAGGGTGACTTTTAGTGCCTAAAGTAAATGTGCGAAGCATTACTCAAATAGTTTTGCATAGTCAATACTTAATACGGGGCAAGCAATATGATAGCCTCGTACTAGTAGTTGTGTTGTGGTAGATTCGAGATTTGATCAAAATGCAAATTTGTTTTTGTGGTTATAAAAGTGGTATTTTTTTTGCTCTACAGTTATTTTTAGGGATAATTCCATCTCAAATGGTTATGCTAAACAGTTGAGAAAATATTTTCCATGATAAGGTTTCGAACTCTTCTATGAGCTTTGTAACTGCTCCGTGGGCATAATTGTTGTTATGTGCAAGTATGAACTTTGTATGTGTTTATCTAGTGAGTAAAGCTGAAATAAAAAGCTAATTAGTTATTCTCTTTATTTTTGTTTTGGATGGAATGGAGAAAAACAGGAAATCCGGTAATCCCTTGTTTTTCACTTTTTCTTTGCTTATAGTGTTGGTGTTTTTGCGCGCGGACAGATGTCCATCGCAAAATTCGCAATGAATAAAAAAAGAGGGAAATGAAAATGAAAAGGATTTAGTTGCTTTTTTGTATAAATCAAAAGGGTTCTGCAAACTGCAATGCAAAGAGAACTCCAGGCTCCAGCACCAGTAGCATATGGTTGCAGGTTCAGTTTAGAATTCTTGTTAACCTCAAGGAGTGTCTGGTGTCCCATATCAGCCTCCCTTTCTGGTGGTTCTCTTTTTCAGTGGTACTGTGCAAGCTTTAAACTTTCCCAAATCTGATCTCCCCTTTCATTCCCCCAGGCCCTTCTCTCTCTGATGGTGATGGGGTTCTTATAAATTCTGGTAGGGCAAGTTATGATCAACGGACTCTTGGGTTCTGATTCCTCTTCTGTGGCTCTCGTTTTTCTGCAGAGAAAAACCAGATCTTTGAAAGCATGTCCACCATGAAGAACAATCCCAAAGATCCAGAACACCTTTACTCTTCATGGAAATTTTCAAAGTTAATGGCTTTCTTCTTCCTCTTAATCTCCATCTCCTATCTCTTATATTCTCTGAGATTCGTTAGCCATTCATATGATTGTGACCAAAACCCCCACATTCCCAGTACCCATCTATCAGACACCAGCACTTTCCCATCTGAAGAGACCCCTAAACCCTTTGAAGAAACCAACATTTCCCACATAGTATTTGGCATAGGAGCCTCAGCCAAGCTATGGAAGCAAAGGAAAGAGTACATCAAGCTCTGGTGGAGGCCCAATCAAATGCGGGGTATTGTGTGGCTGGAGCAGGAAGTGAAAACTGATCCTGGGGACGAGAATCTCCTGCCCCCATTGAGGATCTCTGAAGACACTTCAAAGTTCAAGTACAAGAACCCAAAGGGACACAGGTCTGCTATTCGGATTTCTCGCATAGTTTCAGAGACTTGGAGGCTTGGGATGGAGGGTGTGAGGTGGTTTGTGATGGGGGACGATGACACAGTCTTTGTGACTGAAAATTTGGTGAAAGTTTTGCAGAAATATGATCACAATCAGTTCTATTACATTGGGAGCTCTTCAGAGAGCCACTTGCAGAACATATATTTTTCTTACAATATGGCTTATGGGGGTGGTGGGTTCGCCATCAGTTATCCATTGGCTGTAGCATTGGAGAAAATGCAGGACAGATGCATCCAGAGGTACCCGGGATTGTATGGCTCGGATGATCGGATTCAGGCTTGTATGGCAGAGCTTGGGGTTCCACTCACCAAGGAGAAAGGCTTTCATCAGGTTAGTTGTCTCTGGAATTCTCTCTCTCTCTCTCTTTTCCTTTTTCTTTTGTTGTTGTATGGTTTGCGACACAGTCTCTGTTTGGTTCCTGAGAAAACGTAGGAAAATGGGGAAGAGGAGAGAAGGGTAAGAAAAAGCTAGAAATGGAAAGATCGATAAATTAACTGTGACTTTAGAGATTGACTTGGTCAACCTATTATTGTTTTGATTATAATGGGGAGATTTATTGGAAGTGGTTGAAAAAAAAAATGAATAAATAAACAAAAGAGAAGGTGGAGTATTTTTGGGTTCATATCATTAATTAAAAATAAGTAATAATACTAGAAAAACCTTTTAAGCTTACCCACTTGATGCATCATTTCGTCCATGTGAATGTGAATCCTCTTTTTGTAATATAAGTTAGTTATTTGTGTTTAGGGATATCATTTTTGAATGGGGATAATGTAACGGAAGGGAAAACTATTGCTATAATCCTTTCACGATAATGATTATGGGCAGGTAAGGTAAAGCATAAGGATTTTAAAGTTCTTGCTTAAGATTTTTAAAATTTAATATTATTATATTTATAATTTATATAATTGCTATATTTATTTATAATAAATTAAAATATTTATTTTTTTAATTTAATGTCTAATAAATTTTATTCTCTTATTTATATTAATTAATCAATTATTATTTAATTTTTTTCACACAAATTTCATTCTTCTCTTAATTTTATTTATTTTGAACGATTTATCAATCATCTTTCCACTAACGTTCAATTTTTTTTTTAAAAAAAAATAATTATTTTTCTATTTTTATCACTCTTATTTTTTTTGCCTATAAAACAGATTGATTTTTATTGTTTTGTACTAACCTACACGCTTCTGTCAAACTCTTTAACCATTGTTGATCTTGATGATCTTTTATATAAGCTCTTCGAGTATTACATTATCTTTTTTTACTTTTTTTCATTCTTATTTTTTTTTTTAACACTTAAACTCACAATACTTTTTTTATTTGAGTAAAAAAAATAAAATTATTCTATTTTTTTTTGTTAAGAAACATTGAAGCAATAAAATTTTATTGAAATAGTTAACACTTTTATGAAATAATCTAAAAAATGTTTAAAAAAGATTATATAAATTAGCTATATTATTAATTAAAAAATAAATGTTAAAAGAAATTGATTATAAAAATTTAATTAGTAACTTTGCATCTAAAAAATTTTAAAAATAAATTTTAAATAAAAATTTATATTAATTTATTAAATAAATTAAATGCCTAATATTAAGGTTTGTCTTTATACCACTAATTTGATTGAGTCGTCCTGATAATGATTTACGTTTTAAAAAAGTAGTAGTTGCCAAAAATCACTTTTCTAGGCAACCTAACTAATTTAAGATCACCGAGAGATAAGGGGGCTTAATTTTTAAAAGCTAAAGGAAATTTTAACTCGATAATTATTTAGCATATTTTTAGCATTTCGATTGAGAAAGGCCTAAGGGATGGCCTAATAGAACAGACCTTACCCATTCTTGACGTGTCATTTCCCACCGAAAATAAAATGATTTGTGTCACTTTTTCAATACTTTTATATATTTATTGAAGGAACTGTCCTAGGATAATCTCTATGACGTGGAGAAATTTGGGAGGTAGATAATTAATATATCAATAATAATAATAATAATAATAATAAGTTCCTACCCGGCCATAGATGCCATAAGTTGCAAAAACAGAAAAAAGACACTACCATTAGATGATCAGAACATAGATGGTATACACTAACATTTTTCATTCAGAAGTCCAAAGAATGTACATCATTCATTGCTACTTACTGAATGTAGTTGGGATTTTCAGCCGAAACTGACAGATAAGTGAGGTAAAATTAATTGAATTATCAATTTATTCTTTATTTAGGTAAAGATCTATCTGTTTTATGGGACCATTTTATTTTATTTTCTATGGTGCACTTCCAAATCGTGTAGTCTCCCATAATTGACTCTTTCCCAAACCAAAGCCATTGAACAACTAAGGCCACCTCCACCTCCACGGTTCCAGCTCTATCTCCACCGACTCAAAAGGTCAATTCTAAAGGTTGTTGGTTTCTCCTTCGTTTCCTTTTCTTTTTGCTGGTTTCAATTTTGGCTTTTATGTCTTGTTCTCTTATAGAACATTTTGCATTTCACATAAATATAAAGTATGCTGATTTTGTGGAAATATCTAATCATGCATAGCATCCACGTGGTCACTCGCTGATTTCTCTGTGCTGTGAGTGAGGTGTATTTGAATTGGCCCCACTCAAGTTTAAGTCAGGAGACATAAATTTTAAAATAATAACACTTGTCACACTATAAAGCACGTCCCAGTCCCACCGTGAAAATCTCGGCCACAATCAGCTCCATGATTGATAAATTCTTGTCCACTGTCAGTAATGTAAGATCCACCCTTTCCCAGTTCCCACTTGACCTCCATTGTAGTTAGATAGATACTTTTGGTGTTTGCCTTGAAATTCTTACACCTCTTAAGTGTGAAGGAAATGAGAGACTAATTTCGTTCGGAGATCCAGCATGTGATTACTCGGCCTATGAAAGTTCTTCATTTCCTCTAGGGAATGAAACACATTTTTCTAGTTCACTCATTGATTATTAAACATACACATTTATGGATTTGGATTTTCTATATATATTTTTTCTATTGATTCTCTACTTTGGTAGAAACATCACAATTCATGTTTATTGTGCATGATTTGTGGTTGTATACATAAAATAAGGCAAGTCCTTCTATACAGGGGAACATGCATATGTTTTCTCATGTTTTAAAAGAAAAGTAGTAAAGAAATGAAATCCCACATGTATATATGCTTTGGAGCCACATAATAGGATAGAACTTTTATCTTTTCTTTTATAATAGTATATCTATAAATATGTTTATATTTATTGTAGCATTTTCCTCTTTAAATAGTTTTCTCAGCTGAGCTGACATTGGCTTGTTCTGTTTTGTGTTGAATAGTTTGATGTCTACGGCAATCTCTTTGGGCTCCTAGCAGCCCATCCCGTTACGCCACTGGTGTCACTCCATCACCTGGACGTGGTGGAGCCCATATTTCCTAATGTGAACCGGGTTAAAGCCCTGAAGCGGCTCAAGGTGCCCATGAAGCTTGACCCGGCCGGGCTTATGCAGCAATCCATTTGCTATGACAAAACCCGGACCTGGACCATATCCGTGTCTTGGGGCTATGCGGTTCAAATATTCCGGGGCATTTTCTCCGCCCGGGAGATGGAAATGCCGGCTAGAACCTTCCTGAACTGGTACCGGCGTGCCGATTACACCGCCTATCCATTCAACACGCGTCCTGTCAGCCGGAATGTTTGCCAGAAACCATTTGTTTATTACTTGTCTAATGCAATCTATAATAAGGGTACTAATGAGACTGCAAGTCAGTATGTTCGGATTCACCCAAACCCCGATTGCAAGTGGAAAATGGCGGATCCAACCCAAATCCAAGTAGTAGAGGTCTATAAGAAAACTGACCCGCATTTGTGGGACAAGGTGACTTTAAACTTCTCTAATTCAAGGGCCTAAATGTTGGCTTTTTCTGTGTTATATATATATATATTTTGACATTGAGCTAAATGAAACTCACATTTGCTTTCTGAAATGGATTTGGTTTTGTTGTTTTGAGCAGTCTCCAAGAAGAAATTGTTGCAGGGTTCAACGAACAAAGAAGAAAAGAACTCTGGTGATTGATGTGGGGGAATGCGGGGAAGACGAAGTTGTTGAATTGTAGTAAGAAGAATGGGAAACAGCTCCATCATGTCTGTGGGTGATCTTAACTCAATCATTTGCTATATCTCTAAAGCCGGAGTTGCTATGAGGCTTTTATGAGTGAGTTGTGAAGCAGACAATGTGGACAGAAGTCAAGTTAGTTTCTCCTTAAGATGTGTATCTAATTATGAGAAATTCTTATGTACTCTATAATATCATGCCAATTCAATTAAAACATAACACTTGACATAGAAATTGAACGAGAATTGCTATATACATCTACAATGACGTGACATAACTTACAAGAAATCTTCTGTTTTTGGCTCAACTAAAAATATAATAAAACAAATATTTGACAAAACAATATTACACGATTGCCAAGTCATTAGTAAGGCCTTTTACTAAATTATTTTCTTAACATTTAGCATTTTTATGGAGTTAGATTAATTTTATAATAGTTTAAGATGAAATATATGCTGTTGTGTATATTATTTTCAGAAATTTTCATTTATCTACCAAGTAGAGATAGGAAAATGAGCTTAGGACTCGGGGCAATTTGTTTAACATTGCTTTTAAAAGGGTTAGGGTTTTTAAAACCCTGATTCGTTTAAATGCTAGTGAAATAGGTTCAACTCGCATAATACTCAGTTTAAAAAGTTAAAAGCTAAGTTAGCCAGCCGTGAGCGGGTTAAATGGTCTAAACTGACGGATTGACTTTTTCAACATGTAATTATTTGTGTATATATATATATATATATATATATATATATATTTTTTTTAAATTTATTTTCATGAAAACAAATTATTAACTTCAAAATGATTATTATTTTCATGTACTCACATAAATAAGAGAAATTCTTAGCTATTACCAGAATATTACATCATTTCACTCAAAATGTAACACAACTATACAAGGCATTGCATGACCATACATGTCGTTAGTGAGATCCCATTGCCAAAGGACTTGGATCCAGGGTTGCATAAGTGAGGTCAGGGTTTGCTTTCCAATGAGTCATGTCCTGCTCATCAGGTAACCCAAGCTTCTATGCCATCTCGCAACCTCATGTCAACCAGGATGATTAGATTCATAAACACTGAACCAGTTGAACCAATACCGCTCACCTATGTAGGCCTTCCCCACCCAAAATCAGCCTCATAAAACCCAAAATTGCACCAACTGCTAAACCCAAAATATTCAACTTCATTTTTTGACCCCGTCTCACCTATTGCTTTGAGAGACTAGTACATAATTGAGTTTCCCTTACCACCTCGCAATTCGTCAACAAATTCATTGTCAACTTTTGATATTGCATTCCTCAACTTACCTACCAACTCATCCAACCCATCTCATGTTCACTCATGTACTCTGCAGCCACTAACCATAGAAGATTTCCAATGGCTTTCTCTGGAATGAGAGCCTCGTCTATTCTTCTGCGCAGGTTCACCACATGAGTTAGCAAAGAAGGCCGCTGGGTGCCAAACTGTGCCTTGGACACAGCCATCAGAGACTTCCATAAGATTACAGAAACAATCTCCAGACGAGTAGGGTCTTGCACTACACAGGAAGAGTTTGCTGTGCCTGATATTTGAGCCTTGAGGGTGGCTATAGCAGAGTTTCTGAATAAAAACCTCCTTGTGACACACCTGCCTTTCTTGAACAAGGAACCCCACATACCCATTGATAACTCTCCAAGCCATAAACTGTCTGTGGAGAAGAGAGAAGATGCTATGAAGTTCGGGTGGGTTAATTGGTTGCAACCCCTAGCCCTGTCTGTACACCCCTTCAGAAAGGTACTTAGTGCAGCCCATCTAGTATCCTGTGAGAAATGCATATGCCGATAGCAATTCCCCCACAATCAAAGACGTTTACTTGAATATTAGTCACATAGGTTCCTGAATTTGATTCTTCAGAAACTAGTTCACTAGGAAGAAACTTGTGACCATTGCACTCAATGGATAGGTCATCTTTGGGTAGAACTGGGTCAGTGTCTCAGATAAAGATTGCTTTAGTAATTCTAGCCTCTTGGGGATTTCAGAAAGGCTAGTTGTGTCAGATGAGGTATAAAATAGGATTATTGGAGCATAAGGAGCAGGAATGAGCTGGTCCAAAAGGGATAGTTTGAAGGTTCTTGGGTGATAGGGTGTGGGAGAAGAAGGCCTAATGTCTTCACTAGAAATGATTTCTACTTCAACTTTCATCGTTTGGCTCGATAGCTTATGTGAGAAATGGTTGCACCCGTAAACGGATTGATATATACATGAAAGAAGGGGGGGGGGGGAATTATTCCCTTTTCTGTCTTATAAAGAAGGCTGGTTTTCCTAGCACAAGAAGAATCTTCTCAAACAAGGTGCGGCTGCCACTTAATTTGGCATATTAGGAAAAGTTCATTCCCAATAATATGTGCCAACCGTTTGTCACAATCAGAAATGTTGAACTGGCCATGTTTTAGAATGAGTTATGCTTAGAAAATGAAGCATATTCAAAGCCGAATAGTATGTTCCTTAAATTAATGTTTAGCTTAAAGGATTTCAAAAATAAAACAATCAGATTTGACAAATGTTCTTACAGATAATTAATAGTATATAAGAAGAAATGTGATCTTTTGTGGGGGTGAAATTGTGAGAGTGCCATACTCCTAAGAAATATCCCATAGTTTAATAGAATATGCATTAATTCAATAAATTTGTGCTCTCATTTATATGTAAACGTGTCAGGTTTGGGTAGTCTATATTGGAACCTGTTTAAATTCTCCGCATCCACACTCCCCCCAAAATCCGAATGAGTGGTTTTCTTCACCTACACCTGTCTCCATTTGAAAACATTTAATCCAAATCATATGCCCATGCAAAAAATGTCCAAATGCCCGAATATCCATCTAAACCCGTTCAAACATACAAATTTTTTAATCCATTTACCTAATTATGTCAAGGACAAGTTAAAGGATTAAAAGCATTGGTAACATGATATAAACAAAAAAAAAATATCAGAAGTAAGAAAAAATTATTACATTTAGGTTCACACAGAAAGAGATATTCACAAATCACAATGATATCCAAAACTAAAACTGAGATACATGCATTATACTTTAGAGGTTCATATACATTCAAAGTCTGAAGTAAAATATTTTTACAAACTAAACTTTTCTCTCTAGTCGGATACCCGCCAAATCCAAACTCATTTACATATTTACTTTGACTAGCATTCCCTATCCTTTTATTAATTACAAATCAATCCATCAAACCAAGTCTCAAAATTTATGATCTAGATGGGGTATAATGAGGAAATAATTGTAAAATCCAGTTGGCTTCTTCTCTGTCAATTCATTTGGGTGAGAGCCATTTCAATCTTGCCACATGCTATATATATTGTCTTCTGGGTCACTGTTTGCGGTGCTGAAAATTGAAAATTTTGGATTCTTTTCCTTTTATAACTAAAGTCCAAATTGGTTTGTGTAGTTGCATGTGAGGTTGCCTTGCTCGGAGAGAAGAAGGCGATGCTAATGAGTAATGACATAAGGAAAGGCGTTGAGAGAGGCTAAAGAGGAGACTGACTTGGACTATTCTCGTTTCTATTATGACTCTTCTTTGAATGATTTCATATTGATATGCTCAGTTTGACACGTATGCTTTTGGAGAGTGACATATATAGGAGTGGAAGGCTTTTGTCTTTTGGGTTGGTATCCTTCAGTGGAGTGATTGTAGAGAGAAAGAAAATGGGGTACCGTAATGGAAATAGGAAACAAGTAGTACAAGGTCTAGGTGTGCTGTGCCTGTGCAGTGCATCATGGTCATGGAGGAGAATTTCAATTTCCTCACAGTATCTATTTTTAGACTAATTTTATCCTTGGCTTACTGCGCCTAAATTGTGTTTTAATGTACAGTAGATTTAATGTATGTTTAAATTAGATTTTTAGAAAATCAATTTTGAAATAAATGATATTAAAAAAAATTAATAATAAAATAATACATTTGATAATATTCGTTAAAAACAATTTTAAAAGAATTAAATTCTACTTGTATAGAGTAAAATAATATTTATAAGTTAAATTATCAAAAAGAATATAAAAGAAATTTCGATTGTACATCATAAAAAAATTGATCTATAACCTATGTTAAAAAAGTGTTAATATTGAGATACTTAAAAAAATTTTCCAAAAAACTCATAATTAATCTATCTTAATATAATAAATTACTCACAAAAAAAATAATTCACCATAAAAATCAATTATAGGAGGTTAAAATTAATTTTGAGTTGTCCAAAATCTTAATCAACGTTCTCCACTCTGTCTCTGATCTGAGTGAGTCTTGTTCTTCTCTTGTTACTTCCTCAGCCATTTGAAATTCTGTGAATAGTATAGTCATCAGCATTCAACATCACTTTCCCTCTTCTTCTCCACATTATTACTAATAATATTTTCTTCCTCAGCTCATTCATGGTCAGTGGTAATGGATGCAGCACAAGACAACCTCATTTCTTCTCTCTTCTTACTTTCTTTCTCTACGCTTTTCTTCCTTTTTGTTAGAAATTCAAGTTTGAGTGAAAGAAATTTCACATCCAGAGAATGGATTGAGTGAAGACTATAGAAGTGGAAAAGGACCCATAAACTTAATACTTTCAGACTTTGGGTTAACATGTATTGTCAAGAACGTACATTAGTATGACTAAACTCATAGAAGAAGATCTAAGAAAATCTTCCCGGCCTTTCAGACTAGGCCAGACCTTCACACTTTCCCACATATTCTCTCTTGTTAAGCATCTTCATTGTGATTCGTAGGAGGATGTCAAGGGAATATGCACCATGGTCAAGGTTGCCTGTGAATGTCTTAGATCGATGATGATGTTAAGATTGGCAATATTTAGTCGGAAAGTAAATAAGTTGTTTGTAAAATATCAACAAATCTAGGTGGCTACCGGAAGAAAAGAGAAGAAAGAGGGAGGTCAGTAAGATGTGGCCATGTGGGTTACTGATGCCCCAAATTATCTTTTTTGATATGCTTGGACTAAGTTGTGCTCGAGTAAATCATGGAGCAATTATATCAAATTGCATGAGCATGTTGAACCTGAAGAATGAAGAGAAAGCTTTCATTGCTGACTTTCTTCACCCCAACAGGCAACAAGGTTTTGGTAAGTGTGAAAGTTCGACCTATAAATCGAGGTTGTTTTTTTGTAATAGAAGACCATTCAAAGTTTCTTCTAAGTAGTTTCTGATCTTCAACTTGTAATCAGGATTTGATTCTCTTTAAATTTGGTTTTGATCATATTTTTCTATTTGCACTATTCCTTTACTATCCTTGTCTCCACAATATTCTTTCACATGCTTAGATGTTGCGTGCTAGGACTTACTATTTCCAGGTTATGATTTTGAAAACATTTCCTAAATACGAAGCAAACTTTAGCATTACAATGACATTGAGTTTCTTGGTACTACTTCCAATTTATCTTGTGAACTTTTTTAAGGCATGATTGAGTTGGCATTAAAATTTCAAGATGTGATTTTTTTAAGGACATCTACTAAACTTATAGTACGTAGAAAACTAGAGAAACTTCCCAAGATACCAGCATCTTTCTTTTGAGAATGGAATGTTTATGTAATAAGGAGAAACGTCAGGCATGAATGAATTAATATCTTACCCAGATATAAATATGATATCCTTTTCCCACTTGCACAATACACTATCACACTACAACATTGCATTTTTTGTATACGGTTACTCATTAGATGTACTGCCACAGTTTTCAAAGGTTGCCTTAATATCTACTGCATAAATTCAGTTTGAATGCAACATTGGTATAAGCATTGCCTATTCAGGTTTTAGGCTATGGTTATTTAGCCGTTGTAATGTTGATTGTTGTCATAGATAAAAATGTGTCAGGAAGGAGTCTGCATAAAGCCTCAAAACCAAGGTTCTTATGAGGACAACTCTTTGTTTCTTGGACTTCCTGATATCGAGCAGTAGAGCTCCAACTTTAAATTCCGTTATGCATTTTAGAATCTAATTGTCAATGGTAACTTGATTAGTCTGGTTTTCTTGTTTTAAAGTATCCTTCCTTCTCCAGATATGAATTGTCTTCACAAGCTTGGTTGTAGTACTAATCAAGTTCTTGGATTTTATCAATCTACTTGCATATTATATTCTAGCTTATTACTTTGACATCCACAAATTCCACTATCAAAGGTGAGAATTTCTTGTGCAGGTAGAGCCAATTATAACTTGACAGCAAATAAAGCCACCAAACCAAAACACATTGTTTTGAGAGTAGATTTCAGGTTACTATACACCAAAGAGACGTACGAACACTATTACAGTAAACACAACTGTCAAATGGGTAATGGAGATTTATAGAGAAATATAATCAGATCAAAATACAAAAGATGGAAAAGACCATGATTTTGGCTTTCTCTCACTGTACTGAACAACGTAATAAACAACAATGAAAAAAGTTTCTTTGGCTAAGACCTTGCCAAGGCTCACAATCCTTTTTTCTCCTGCCTCTTTATGACGCTGGGGCTCTCCTTTTATAGAGGAATTTTTGAGAGGAAGATATTCCAACGGCTCGCATCTCGGAGGACTAGGCTTTAAGTTAGACTGCAGGTTCTGATGGCTTTGTAGATCAGCTTTATACATATGAAAGCAACATTTCGTTTGGAGAATCAAAATATTTGTACTGTCAATGACAGTGGTGAGGTAACCAAAATGGGGATACAAAGCGGAGGGTCAACACAGAGGCACTCCTTCCCAAATCTCTGTATCGTCAAGGAGCTCCGAGGTTATCCTTATTCTTGTTCCAATGTTAGATTTTCTTTTCGAGACACTTGCTCCTTGCTGAGGTATTTCCTATATTTGAGACTTTTATGTCATCAGCAATACAGATATTTGTTTGTAGTGAGCGTAGGCCTTTCTTTTGCTCCAGGTCCATGTCTGCTGTCTTTTATTGAGAAATGTTTTCCTTTCAAGAGAACCAGATTGTTTGGCCTGGTTGGAAAGTTCTGGATAGTATCTTATATATATATAATTTTTGGATAGTATCTTCTGGAGGGTCCCACAACAATATCAAATCAGCTAAATATATTTACTGGGTGACTTATCTTGGCTTAACATTGCTATCTATTGAAAATATGAACCAGTTGGATAAAATGTTGTGCTGACATCAACAGGAAGTGAACCAACAAGCTGACAAAATAATGAGAGGGAACAAGAGGGCCCAATTATCATTTGCTGTCAAGTTATAATTGGTTGTGTGTAAAACTGATGTGTTTTCAGTGACGGTGACCAAAAAAGCATACAAAAGGAAGCTTCCATTATAGCTTCAGTTACTGGGAACCGAGTGGAACACGATCTTTTCTGTTAAGCATAATGGTGAAATGATGATTGGGGTCGAGGGTATCCCATTCCACCATTCTAAATAAAGCCAGCCAGACCACTAAAAGGTTCCAATGTCTAACTGTTTTAAGAAGAGACTTATACAGAATTATTTGTTCCATAGAGATCTCATTGCAACCTTGGTTGAACCCTAAATCTTATGCACATTTAACACTTGGAAAGGGGCTGCAAGTTGGTCGCTTTCTCATAAATACTATAATTGACAGGAAAATGCTAAATCCTACAAAAGTAATTTCCTAGAACCACCTCGAATAAAAAATAAAGAGTAAGTTGAGGAATTTAAATTTCTTGTCCTTTTTTCTTATTCTTTTTCTTGTCTCTCTAATTAAATGTTCACAACTTATTTAATAAAACTCCTAACCCTAATTAAGGAAACGGATTAAGAAACATAACAAAATTATGAAACAAATTCTAATATTGTTTCTTCAATTAGAGGACTAATTGATTCCACAATATATTATAAAGATCTTATACAAATATTCTAAAATATTCTAAAGATATTTTGAGATATTCTAATAAATATGTTACACAACCATTTTAAATTTTAATTACTCAAAATGACAATTGGTTATTCAGGACGTTCCATGATTGGATGTTAATCGAATTATCAATTTTTACAAGTAATTATCTTTATTAATACATTCGTAACTCATTCTTTATCCACATAAAAAAAAACTTCATTCTTGGAATGCAGGTAAAGTGATTAGCACAGTTTTATATATTTGAAATATTAATATGTGACAAAATTGGGGTTAGAAAATTTGCAACATAGACATGTTTTATTAGGTCAAGTATTAATGTAGTATGATTAGTACAAGCCTAACCAAAATTCACTAATATAATAAAACTCATAACCCTAATTAAGGAAATGGATTATGAAACATACAATTATGAAACAAATTCTAATATTGTTTCTTCAATTAGAGGAGTAATTTATTCCACAATATATTATAAAGATCTTTTACAAATATTTTGAAATACTTCAAAGATATTTTGAGATATTCTAATAAATATATTACACAACCATTTTAAATTTTAATTACTCAAAATGACAATTGGTTATTAAGGACGTACCATAATTGAATGTTCATCGAATTAACAATTTTTACAAAATAATTATCTTTATTAATACATTCATAACTCATTCTTTATCCACATAAAAAAAATTCATTCTTTGAATGTAGGTGAAGTGATCAGCACAGTTTTATATCTTTGAAGTATTAACATGTGACGAAATTAGGGTAAGAAAATTTGAAACATAGGCATGTTTTATTAGGTTAAGTATTAATGTAGTACTATTATTAGAAGCCTAACCAAAATTCACTAATATTATAAAACTCATAATCCTAATTAGGGAAGCAGATTTAGAAACATAACAAAATTGTGAAACAAATTCTAATATTATTTCATCAATTAGAGAGCTAGTTGATTCTACAATGTATTATAAATATTTTTTTATAAATATTCTAAAATACTTTAAAGATATTTTGAGATATTCTAATAAATATATTACAAAACCATTTTAAATTTTAATTACACAAAAGGAGAATTAGTTAATCAGAACGTTCCATGATTGGATGTTCATCGAATTAACAATTTTTACAAATAATTATCTTTATTAAAACGTTCATAACTCATTTTTTATTCACATAAAAAACTTCATTCTTTGAATGCATGTGAAGTGATCAACACAGTTTTATATCTTTAAGTATTAACATGTGACGAAATTAGGGTAAGAAAAATTGCAACATAGGCATGTTTTATTAGGTTATGTATTAATGTAGTACTATTACTACAAGCCTAACCAAAATTCACTAATATAATAAAACTAAACCCTAATTAAGGAAACAGATTCAGAAACATAACAAAATTATGAAACAAATTCTAATGTTGTTTCCTCAATTAGAGGGCTAATTAATTCTACAATATATTATAAAGATCTTTTACAAATATTCTAAAATACTCTAAAGATATTTTTAGATATTTTAATAAATACATTACACAACCATTTTAATTTTAATTACGCAAATGGACAATTGGTGATTCAGGACGTTCCATGCTTGGATGTTTATCGAATTATCAATTTTTACAAATAATTATCTTTATTAATACATTCTTAACTCATCCTTTAATCACATAAAAAACTTCATTTTTGAAATGCAGGAAAAGTGATTAGCACAGTTTTATGTCTTTGAAGTATTAACATGTGACAAAATTAGGGTTAGAAAATTTGCAATATAGGCATGTTTTATTAGGTCAAGTATTAATGTAGTACGATTAGTACAAGCTTAACCAAAATTCACTAATATAATAAAACTCCTAACCCTAATTAAGGAAATAGATTAAGAAACATAACAAAATTATAAAACAAATTCTAATATTGTTTCTTCAATTAGAGGACTAATTAATTCCACAATCTTTTACAAATATTCTAAAATACTCTAAAAATATTTTGAGATATTCAATAAATATATTACACAACCATTTTAAATTTTAATTTTACAAAAGGACAATTGGTTATTTAGGACGTTCCATGATTGGATGTTTATCGAATTAACAATTTTTATAAATAATTATCTTTATTAATACATTCCTAATTCATTCTTTATCTAAATAAAAAACTTCATCTTGGAATACAGGTGAAGTGATCAGCACAATTTTATATTTGTGAAGTATTAAAATGTAACGAAATTAAGGTCAGAAAATTTGCAACATAGGCATGGTTCATGTCCCTCAGCTACGTTGTCTTTTGTGAGTAAGATTAGAGGCATTATTTACGAGGAAGTGCCAGCCAGGGGCATTAGCAAGTTGAAATTGTTTCGAGTAGCGACTCGAGAAAGGTGACATGGGAAATTGTATCATTATATCAGTTGCTTGCCCAATCTGTAACATCAATTAAAAAATCCTCACGAATTAAATGTTTTGTCGTAGACGCAAATTTGACATTTATCATAAAGCAGAGTGTTTTAAGGAAAGTAAATGATTACTTTTTATTGTTTAACCCACACCTATAGTAACAAAATAAATAAATAAAATATCTATAACACCACGTCATTCCATTATAAAAAAATTATAATATTTGCTGTTTAAATTCATTATTCTTTATAAGAAATATATTTGTTAATGGTTATACTTGGCCATTGAAGATTTAAATATATAATTAAAATTTCCCTATTCCAGTAAAAAATCTAGAATAAGTTTGTGATAATTAGAAGATATATAGGATTAAATCATGATTACCAGAATGTATTTATGACAAAGCATATGGAATCACATAACATGGAATCTCCACGAACCAAAGAAAGTTTAATTAATTGATCCTATAATTCAAACTCACAATTATAGTGCTTTAATATTCATATAGACATTTTTCTGATCGTTGCATGCTTTATTAGAATTAATTAAAATGCACAAGAAAAATGGTTGGTGGATTTGTTTCTCTAAATCAAATACTCCATTTAAAAGCCCGTTTATACCTAAAATTTGATAAATAACAAAGAGTAATACTACATATCTCAATATTGATAAATAACAAAGAGTAATACTACATATCTCAATATTGATAAATAAAAAAAATTAATTTTATTATAATTAATTATTTTTTATTTACTTTTACAATGAAGAAAAAGAAATATTAATTAAATAGATAAAACAAAACTGTTAATAATATTATCTGCCTCATTCTTTAGTCTTTTCGTTTTTTCTGTGTGTAATCCTCACATACTAAAGTTCAGCAAACGCCCACACACTTCAAACCATGGTTTTAAAAATTGGATCAGATTGGCCGGTTTGACCGGTCCAATCGTGACCCGGGTGCTTGGCCGGTCTGGTTAGTCTAAAAAATCATTTTAACTGTTGAACTGGAAAGAACCGAGAAGAACCGGCTATCCCAATGAACCGGACCGGGTTTCTGAAAACTGGTCGGTTCTCTTTTTTTTTTTATACTTTTTTTGAATTTTTTTATTACTTTTTCATATTTTTAAATTAGTTTTTTAGGAGTTTTTTTTCACATCTATATCTCAAAAGTCATAACTTTTTACTTATTCGTTCAATTTGGATACATTTTATATCGATTTCACATAACTTTTTAAGATCTATGTGATGAAAAATGAACGAATGAAGTTGGACCAACTGATTTTCAATAAAAATAATAATTATTTTCATAGTTATGAGTATTTTTAAAAGAAATAATAATAATAAATTTTTTAAATAAGAATTAAACCTTAATTTTTCCCCTTAAATTTCTGTTACTCTCAAAATAAGATTATTTTAATTGAATACAATAATAAATATTATCATATGTAGTCAATTTTTATTATTCATATTATTAGATTTACTTATATATATATAAATAATTATGTATATAATTATAATTATAATTATTACGTCATCCGGTTCGACCACCGGTTCGATCGGTTAAACCCATTAAACCATGACTCGAAAATTTCACTGGTTCAATCTCCGATTCGATCTCAAATTCAATTCATAAAACATTGCTTCAAATACACGCAGTCCCAAATACGATTTCAAACAGGCACGATGCTATGAAGTATATAGAGTCCTTATTAACCACAGGAGTTACAGTCAAATGAACCCAATTTTACCAATATTTGACTCCCTTTATTTTGAAGGCACTGACTCAACAGTAATATTACCGAATAGTCACCCTCTATTTGGTTCACTGAGATGACCAAAGTATCACTGTCAAATAATACCATAAATCAAAGCCAATTTCGGGAGGGGAGGCTGAAGTTGTACTTCCATGCATACACTACCTGGCTTCCACCAAAAAAAAAAAAATACATACACTACCTGGCCCTCTTGGCATTGTCCTTGGTTCTGTGCTGTATGAGTATCTTTCACTTGGCCATTAATCACCACACTGAAATGGTTGACCTTCAAATCATGTCAACTATCTATGACCCACATAATTTGTGCACGTAGTCTGATGCAAAAATAATACTAATTTCTACATTCCAAACACTGGCGGGGGGACGTGAACCATGCTTTTTTTCCCTCCTTCCTTCCAATTGTCCCAATCCTGATTTCTATTTGTATAAGTGTCACATTATTATAATTCTAATTCTTGAACTATAAATACGTAAGTCTTTTCTTTTCTCCAAACTTGCTACTTTGCGTTCTGTGTGGAGTGTAGACTAAAGGGCAGAGGGAAAAAGAAAAGAAAAGAAAGATGGCTGAAGAAATGGTGAAAAGGTCACCTTCTCAAGAAAAATATGGCAGGGTTCAATCTGTAATAAGGCTGCTGGTGCTGGTTGTGTTTCTGGGTTGGATTTTCATTTGGATAATGACGCCCACCAATACTTATCGACAAATATGGCTGCCTCAACTCCGAGCAGACACTAATTCTACCTATTTCGGTGCACAAGGTCTTTTTAAAAAAAAATTCAATTATGCAATTCACTTTGTGTTTGCGTTCCTTTAATTTGTGCTAATATCTCTCTCCCTGTGATCTTCCCATTCCAGGTGCAACACTTCTGATTTACACTTTTCCAGTCTTGTTCATAGCTGCTCTGGGATGTGTCTACCTCCACATAGCCACAAAAGCAAATGGTTCCAACATGGAAAGGTGCCATTTTTTTTCTTCTTAAACCCCATTTCCAGTTATCTCTGTTTCTGATAAATGTTTCATTATTTGTAAGATAAGAAAAACCCAGTTCTGATAATTGGCTTCTATTCTATTCTTTTTTTTCATCATCAGCTGCAATGGCCAGAAACGTGAGGTACCCATATGGAAGCGTCCGGTGCTTGTAAAAGGCCCTCTTGGCATTGTTTCTGGCACAGAGCTAGCCTTCTTGTTTATGTTCATTGCACTTCTAGTTTGGTCCTTCGCAACTTATTTACACAACAGCTTTGCCACAATCACACAGAAATCAGCAGCAGAAGACGGCGAGAAAGTGTAAGGATTTTTATCAAACACTTAAATCCAATCATTTTGATGGGTCCAATAACTAACTTATGCATCGAAGTTTTGAGACTTGATTGATTATTTATTGTGATGGTTGGGGTATGATGGTGGTGTACGTTCGTTTGTGGCAGATGGGAAGAGAAACTAAATAGTGCAGCACTAAGATTGGGTCTGATTGGGAACATATGCTTGGGATTCCTGTTTTTTCCCGTAGCTCGTGGCTCGTCGGTGCTGCCACTGCTTGGCCTCACCTCAGAGAGTTGCATCAAGTACCATATTTGGCTTGGACACATGGCCATGACACTCTTCACTGCTCACGGCCTTTGTTTTATCATCTATTGGGCAGTTACCAATCAGCTTTCTCAGGTTAATTAAGATCCCTACTTCTCTATTTTTTTTAAATGATTAATGTTCTAATATTTTAGGGTACAACTGTTAATCTATATCCATTAGTTACTTTTAATTATAGTTTCTTAAATTGCTTCCAATTAAATATGAACAGATACCAACAAACGTTAGGTGTGGTGGTAATTAAATGAGCTGTAAACATAAGTTTAATTTCCGGAGCAGATAATTGTTGGACTTGAGGGAGATTAATCTCACATTCCTAGTACTTTATAGAGATACCTTGAGAAATCAAGAATTAAATATGAATAGACTAGAAAAAATATAATAAATTATAAAATTTAATTAACTAAGTAATTAATGAAAAATATATATCAAGATAAAAGTAGCTATCATATATCCTTTAAATATTTTAAGTAATCATTAATATTACATACAAACTATACAAATCTTATTTTATTTTTTATATATCTCTTGCCTAATATCTAAAAGGAAAAATTATTCTGACAGTATTATACACTCTATTAAAAGTATAATAAGTGACACCGTATAATTATATATATAGTTTGATTGAATTTAAAAATTTATTTAAGAAGATTTAAATCAAATTTAACAGTTAAAAATCTCGTGAGATTATTCCTTTACAAAAATGTTCCTATCCAAAATTCCAGAACTAATAAAGCCACTTAATATGAACGAGAGAAGAATCAAAATGGGAATAAGGATGGATGGATGGTGGTGGTCCAACCCACCCTTCCACATGGAGGAACCCACAAGTCAAA
Source organism: Styphnolobium japonicum (assembly GCA_023212625.1). Taxonomy (NCBI): domain Eukaryota; kingdom Viridiplantae; phylum Streptophyta; class Magnoliopsida; order Fabales; family Fabaceae; genus Styphnolobium; species Styphnolobium japonicum. The sequence continues at coordinate 300,586 of JALBWW010000007.1, read as the reverse complement.
TTCCAAGTTTCCAACGTTGTGGATGTTTGTTTGAATTAGATTTTGTAAATTTGATTTTAATTAAAAATAAATTTAAGTGAAATGATAATGTTTATAGATTTTTATTTGAAAGTTGATTTTGTTAAATGAATGTTATTTGGATAATGTTAATAAAAATTACTTTTGGATTTAGAATTACTAAAAAGGATATAAGTTATTTTGAGTTTGATTGTTAATAAATTGATGTTAAAAATATTGATTATAAATTAATTAATTTGTAAATTAAATTTGTTAAAAAGTTAAGTTTATTTAGGATATTGTAAAATAAAGTTACTTTGAGTATAATTATAATAATATTTTAAAAGATTATTAGGTTATATTTATTTAAATATTATTAAAATAGTGATATAATATTAAATTATAAGAATATTTCTCTCAATATACATACAAAATGAGTTTTCTTTTACTATAAAAGTAACAAAATGTTGCTTTTACTCAAATGTGATTCGAGATAAAAATCCTGTTTACTTTTTTTTATTAGGATTTTACCTCAAATAAAATAAAATATCTTAAAAGCCTATTTATATCTTACAAACGAGAATCTGCCAACCCAAAAATACCCTTAGTTATGACACAAATTTCAGTTAAGATCCAAGTCTCCTCCTATTCGATATTTTAGTTAGGGAGAGTTATGGTTTGTTTTTTTTTTTGGCTTGGCTTTGGCATGGATTCTTCTTTAAGTTTCAACTGCATCAGCGTCAGCATCCATGAATGGAACTGTAAATGTTCCCCATTTTGTGGTCTGCTCATAGTCATATAATATTGGTGGTGGAGGGATTTCAAGGGTTGAGCTCAGTCGGTGGGGGTTGACTTCTGGGCTTGGAATCTTTTAGCAGTGTTGGTCCTAATTAATCCATGTGACTCCTTCATGAGGTGGGGGCTCTTGGCTCACAACATGTCACTTTTGAGTTTTGATGATCTCCTGGCCATATGCTTATTCACCCTAATTCATATGATATCTAACCTGCTTATGTAGCCGTTTTCATGTTCAATAGCAAATTGCCAAATTAGCACACTGCAAACTAAGTTGACTTTCATACATAGTTTTAAATTTCAAATTCTGAGGTAAATGACTGGTTATGATAAAAAAAAATGTCCGAGTTCACGAACGATCAGTATGTCTAATTAGTGAATTATTCTGAAACTCACATTTTTTCTTTATTTAAATAAGTTATTAAACATTTATTAATTATTTATATTTAATAAACTTTCATACATTTATTATAAAACAATAATCAATAAATAATTAACAATTCATCCTAAATATCATATCCATCAAAATATCATAACAAATCTCATTTAACTAAAGTGATTAAGAATCTAAATGAGTTATTCGAATTTTACATCATTGCTTTAGTAACATAGTTTGACAGATATTATTACCTTTTTTTGCAAGTGTAAATTTTGTTTTTGGTACAAAAGTGTAAAATTATTTTATAACATAAAAATTATAATTATTGTAAATCATATTATTTTTAGAATTTAATTTTGATCAACTGACATTTAATCATGTGTTGACAAATCATTAAAAAAATTTCATAACAACTTATAGTGAATCAACATTAAACTCTTTTCTATCTATATTTATAAAACTAACAAAATCAGATAGTCGTACATTAAGAGAAGCCTCGTTTAAATTAATTGTTGATCAAATAACCATTTATACAAATTTAATATGACAATAGTTAATCCTTGACAAGTTACGGTAGAGGTTAACTTCAAATTTAAGTTCATGAAATCAGATTGGAAACAGCTTATATGATTCCGATCAGCTATTTCTAAGCTTATTGAAAAATTTTCTATGAACACTTACGATATAAAATAAGCATTTTATAAGAAGAAAAATAAAAAGCTTATCCAAGCAGTTGCTGGTCCTGGGACTTGTGCCACAAACTTATCACTATATTCTTCTTCGGAAAGTCCTCTGAACTTACTAATAATATAGTGTGACACAAATGATAAATATTTGGATTCTTTAAGCATGTGGTTAAGAGTTTGATTCTTGACCTATGTATATGAAAATATATTTATCGGGAGAAGTAACTCTTTAAATAGATTTCAATATCTCGAAGATTTAGACTCACAATCGTCTGTATATTTGAAAAACCCAAAAAAAAAAAAAAAAGTCCTCTGAACTTTATTTTATTTAATTGTTTATAGTATTGTATTTAGCTCATGGGGCTATGGGCCTATGGCTTTGTTTCATTGCAGATGCTGAAATGGGACAAAGTTGGGATATCAAATGTGGCCGGAGAGATAGCTTTGCTTTTTGGTTTGTTCCTGTGGGTTGCAACTATCCCCTGCATTAGGCGAAAAGTCTTTGAGCTCTTCTTCTACACCCACCACCTCTACATCCTCTTCATGGTCTTCTTCATATTTCATGTTGGCATTTCCTATGCCTGCATTATGCTCCCTGGTTTCTACCTCTTCTTGGTTGATCGTTACCTAAGGTTTCTGCAATCAAGACGCCAGGTTCGTTTGGTTTCTGCCCGTGTTTTGCCATGTGAAACCGTAGAACTCAACTTCTCTAAGGGCCATGGTAATTAACATGACTATCCTAGTTCAATATCTTGAAATTACCTTTATTTATTTCTTGAGAAGTGCTTAATTTTTATTCTGATTTTTTTAGAGCCAATGTGATATGTTTTTGGCAGGGGTAACTTATAATCCCACAAGTGTTATGTTCATAAATGTACCAAGCATATCCAAGCTGCAGTGGCATCCATTTACCATTACTTCTAATAGTAACTTGGAGCCAGAAAAGCTAAGTGTTGTCATTAAAAGTGAAGGAACTTGGTCCCAGAAGCTCTACCAGCTGCTTTCAACTCATCCTGCAATAGATCGCCTCGGTGTATCTGTTGAAGGCCCTTATGGACCTGCATCAACCAATTATCTAAGGTCTGCATCTTAGAAGCAAAACACAACTTTAAAACCAGTTTGGAGTGATCACCTTTAGCATCATTTGAAAAAAATTTCTTTAATTTCCACATGGTAACTATTTGCTCTCTTTTTTTCACTAGGCATGACACTCTTGTGATGGTGAGTGGAGGAAGTGGCATCACACCTTTTCTCTCTATCATTCGGGAGCTAATATATCTGAGCACTACATTCAAATGCAGAACCCCAAAAATTGTCCTAATTTGTGCATTCAAGAACTCTTCATGTCTCTCGATGCTAGACTTGATCCTCCCAATTTCTGGCACCCCCTCTGACATTTCTAATCTGCAACTACAAATTGAGGCCTACATCACAAGAGACAATGAACTTAAATCGGATAGCCCAATTCACCTTCAAACCATATGGTTCAAGCCGAATGCAACTGATGCACCCATATCTGCAATATTAGGTCCAAACAATTGGCTCTGGCTTGGTGCTATAATCTCGTCCTCTTTCATCATTTTCCTTATCTTAATTGGGATCATTACCAGTTACTACATTTTCCCTATCGATCATAACTCGAACAAAATATTCTCATACCCTTTAAGGTCTTTCTTTGACATGCTAGTAATATGTGTGTCCATAGCCATGGCTGCTAGTGCAGCTGTTCTTTGGCACAAGAAACACAATGCTAAAGAAGCAAAGAAGATTCAGAACTTGGAAGGGTCATCACCAGCAGTGTCACCAGACTCAATGACTTACAATGTAGATAGAGAATTGGAAGGCTTTCCACACCAGTCCCTTGTTCAAGCTACCAACGAGCATTATGGTGTAAGACCTGAACTGAGAAGTAAGTCCTTTCCATTTTCTTTAATTATGGCCTAGATACCTATCAATGAATTGAAATCACTCAATTTTTTTCATAGGACTGCTATTTGAACTCAAAGGGTCAAGTGTGGGAGTTCTTGTTTCAGGACCCAAGAAAATGAGGCAAGAGGTCGCAGCCATTTGCTCATCTGGTTTAGCTGAAAATCTTCATTTTGAGTCCATTAGCTTTAGCTGGTGATTTTACTCATGCTGTTGTAAAGGGTGCAAAACGTTAATGTTCAACCTCTATAGTAGGAGCTAGCCTAGATGGACTAAGTAGTTTTGTTGCTTTGATTTAAATAAGTGTAAATAGGTTTCAACAATAATTGGGTCTTAAACACTAGCCGATATCATATGCATGAGAACATAAATAAAGGAGTTTGCTCATTAGCGGTTAATATCTTGATTCTCACGAGAATGGATCATCTCGAGAAGACATATAAAAATCTAGTAGAAACATGGACAATGAGAAGTTTCTATATAAGTAACATAGAAGGCTCATAAGTAATTCCATGAGAAGTTTCTATATAAGTAAAAAGGCTCCGAGTTCGTCATTGGCAGCTCCGAGTTCTTCAGTGGAAGGGATGATACTACTGCGAAGGACCAACTATATCAGAAACTAAAGGTGCTAGGAGAAAGCCTATAAATGATTTCGGTAAATATCTCTAGCACAATCTTCAACATCTTGCTTACATACCAAACGGCACCCACACCTCACTATTTGCAATGAATTACAGCAATAACTTTTCAATACAAATTTAATTCTGTCACGGTATTCATCGATGGACAAATAGAGAATATAAAGGTGACGGTAATACGGCTCCAAAAGAGGCAAATTCCTGGAGCTGATAAACATCTTACCATTGGATCCAAACAAGTTCATGATGACACACCTCAGGTGGGTCAGCATAACTTGCTAATAGGAAACACAAAGCAAATTCCACCCATTCAGTTAGAGGGCAATTATTAGGGATAGATATTTTTGCAAAGGAAACACGTTTTTGAGGGGCAAGTTCCCCAGCAAGTTCATACAAAGATTCATCAAGTGTTGCCTGCATAAGTTTGAAAATCCTCATCGTTGATGTGGCTTAAGTAAATAAATAAATAAAAATCCATTGAAATAAAATAAAATGATTGAAGCAGTCAAGCTCAAACCTGTAATAACCGTAAAGCACAGTACTGACTGACAGCAGGACCTTCAAGTTTAGCAATTACCTGTAATATTTAAGATGAAATGAATTTGATCATTTGATAATCTATATTCTCACCCCCAAAATATAAATATATTCTCACCACCAGTTTGCAATGCATAAACAAGGGAAGACATTAAATCTTGTTAAGCAAGCCTAACAAGTAAAGAGTATATAACACTACCACCAAACCAGATCCGGTCGCTTGTAATGTAACAAAGTACAATATGTGTGGATTAAACACAACAGAAATTTTGTCTAACCAGAGAAAACTCAACCAAATCAACTTTTGAATTGCCACCCATGTCACTAATTGTGTGATACAAAACTCAAAACCATAAACGAGTTCAATTGGAGAGAAAAAAATACCTTGGCCTGAACTTTAAACAAAGACACAAATACAAACTTGCTAATTGTGATTTAAAATTGAAGTCAAACAATTATTTATAGGGTGAGACTCATAAAAGAAGACAAGAAATATAAGAAAGGAAGAAATACTATAATGATAATGTTTCTACAGAAAAAGAGGCATATATTTGAAAAGGTAAGTGATTCTTACAAGTATATAGCAAGCTGCAGTGCAGTACCATCTACGTTGAAAGCACTCCTCAAACAATCTATATAGAGATGAAAAAAATCATTTACACAATTAAAATACAGTACTGAAACAAGCATTATAATTTGCCCTAACAAGCCAAAAAGGCAATAAAATTCAGATGACTGTTCCTTTGAGAAGCAGTAGATCAACCCTTTTAACAGTAAAACTACTTTTCGTAGTTTATATACATATTGTAACAAATATTAAGGATTGTATAGTTCTCTTATTTTTTACAAGCTCGGTCTTAAAATATCACTGTCATTTTGCGAATTAATATTCTTGTATTCTTTTCAGAAATTCAGTTTTCCTCGAATCACTTGAAGCAGAACAATGAAAAAATTTCACAAAAATGATACATATAATTTCACTTCAAATCCTGTGTCAAGCAAAGCAAAAACACCGTCTCTTTTCTGTCCTCATTTCATTCTTGCTGCCAAACTACGTGCTTCCTAATTCTATTAAAATGTGGGAGCATGAAAAATGAAGCATTTTATTACACAAAGGTAGAAATTTGACAACTGATGCTAGAAAATTACAGCAGTATTCTTGACAAGCATGGTGCCCAGCACCCAATCGAATATATTACCAAGTTCACCAGGAATGATTTTCCCAAGAGAACAGTTCTCCAATTGTAATTCATAACATGTGACAGTCAATATTGTAGAAAACTGGGATTTCTCTTTGTTCTACACGATTTCATATTATGAAGGACTTGGGTGCACTTCATGCATCAATCAGAGTTGAAATCAAACTAAAAAGCATAGATGCTTGGAAGACATACTCTGTTGATCTTCCAGTAGCAGAGAACAAATCTGCCCAATGACGATTATCAGTTTTTCTTGCAACACTTACAACAACATCAAGGTACTCTGGAAAATTCCTGATCAGATCACAGTTCTTTTCCAAAAGAGAGCTTTTAGCATGTTTAGAAACTGAGATCTGGTTCTTGTTTACATTTGACCTGGAGGAGTAATTGACATGGGAATTAACAGCCAAGACTAAAACCAATTGGAAACTAATTTTGGCACCAAGAAATTTCTTCATGCATGCTCAAGCAAGGAAAATGCCAAGGAAATACAGCCAACTACCAGATTGCCAGTATGATTATTAATAGCAAATAACGTTCTTTATAATATAATAGTTTTCCTTAAATACCAAACAATGCTAAGTTCAATTGATAAGGAATGACGAAGCAATTAAGGCACCCAATGATGTCAAAGTCCTGATGTTAAATAGGCAGATCAATCCCATTCCTACACATGAAATGGAAAATAGTTTATCAGGGTAATATCATGTTTCAGATCATGGGATTGTGATAGGGACCTAGTTTTACTGATAGAAAAATGGAGACTAGCTCCTTACAACAGAGAATGACTCTGGAATTTAACAGACAGAAACAGAAAAACAAAGAAAAGCAGAACAAAGACTGCTCAAGTCTCCAGAACCTCAGCTATTTTGAGAAGCCACCCTCCCAGTCCCAACCTTTCACTCAATTCTTGCTTACTTTCCCTCTTATACTAACTGATCTCTCTCTCTCTCTCTCTCTCCCCACATCATCAGTATTCTGTTATGCTCCACCCCATGAGCATGATTATTCCACATATTCTCCCCATCAAGCCCTCATTGTTTCCATGGACTAATCCCTTCCTACACCTCTTCACGTACACCTTATTCCTAGGGTTCTATCAGATTGATAGGATCATGAGAATGAAATCCTACTGATCTTATAAATGTGGACTTCTGCAGCTAATTTTCAAGGTATTTGTCTTTATTCCTTTAGGGTCAGTCTTGGCGTGATATTTTGCCCAAAATAAACCCCATTTTCAGCCCTATGAAAGGAGAAGGTAACTCGAATTCCCATGATGATGTGTTCACGTTATTGGTGTTCATGGAACTCAGTGATGATGATGATGATGACCACAATAAACTGGTCAAGTTCTCCATTACATAAACTTGTGACTTTGTCAATGCATGTTATTAGTATGGCATAACTTGAGAAAATATATATATATATATGTGTGTGTGTGTGTGTATGTATGTATGTATGTATGTATGTATGTATGTATGTATGTATTATTTCCATTAATATTATGTATTTGAATATTGTTAATCTATTTTGTGCTTTGTCTGAGAGACTTTTTACCAAATCAGCGATCATTTTGATGATATTTTCCTTTTTTGAAGTCTTTTAAAAAATATACAAACATAGACACACTCACGTACATTATTATGCAATTGGATTTCATTAATCTATAACATACTTAAAAGGCACCCTTTGTAGTCTATAGAAAACATCCTTGATGCAAAAGGTATCAGCAATCTGCAGAAGAGCTATGGATGTCGTGCCAGAGGACCAGAATGCATTCAAATATTTAGAATGCAGGTAGCACCACTAAAGTTGCAAGTACCCAACCCATAAGTGCGCCTACCAATGATTTTGATGCACTAAAAGTTGGTTAAATTTTGCAACAAAAACAAGAGATATTCCTTAGGGTAAAATACACATTACCTCCTTGTAGTATAAGTCTTTCTCAACTTATCTCCTTAAAGTATTTTTTTGGTCACTAAACCCCTTTTAGTTTTACTCACGTTGAAAAAGTTACTTTATCTGTTAAAACAAATGGATAACCCTTTTTTTGAGTATCATCTGTGTTCCAATTCCTATTTTCTTAGCCAAAAAATAGAGCATCACTTGTGCATACACCTCAATCATCCATGAAACCTCTACCATGCACCAAACATCAATCCGCACATCTCGAAAGTTGATCCCTGTTTTCAAGCAATTTCAACCCAATCACTAACAACAGTCATGCATACTCACCCACTCAGCCAACGTTGCAACCTAACCACCAAGACCCCCTGTTTTCCAATAGTAAACAAAGTTCTTAAGTGATTACCTTCAAACAAACTTTAGCTTCTATTTGATTTAACTCGTAAAGTAACGTTTTCAACATGAACCATAGTATAGGGGGTTTAGTGATAAAAAAAAGTTTAACGGAGTAAGTTGAGAAAGGTCTATTATACAAAGGGGTAATGTGTATTTTACCCTATTCCTTATAATATTTGGTAGAAAAATTTCCTGAAGTAATATATCCTCATAAGCACAATTACTCGTGGAAATTCCCATATTTGATTAAATCCATTAAAGTTTCCAAAATAAAAGTACCTCAATACATCTGCTTCAAATACCGTAAAAAGAAGCCACTCTAGGCAATGTGAAAAATGAGGCTTCTCTGTTGATAGCCCTACCAACCTTAAAGCTTCCTCAATTTTGTCCCTCTAGCAGACACAGAAACAAATAGGAAAGAATCACACAGGATATCCTTTTCCTTTATAGAACAAGAATTCATTAGGCGAGAAATGAGAAGTTAAAAGAATGAGGATAAACAATGCTTAAAAAGCAAAAGCATTAACAAAAGAAAAACAAAACAAGAGAACCTCCACTGTAACCAAATCACATTAGAATTCCCACCACCCCAAAATCTCTCTGAATATGTAACTATTCCCTATCTTTGTTTAATCTTTCTTTCTTATACAAAGAAGAATTCATATATAAGAAGAGAAGAGCACATGGTTAGAGAATAAGGAATCCTCTTTACACAAACCAAAAAAGAAAAAAAGACAAAGAAAACAAGGATCACATTTCGAAAAGAATTAGTGAAAGCTGAAATTTGTTAAGAAAATTAGAAATAAGAAACTGAAAAAAGGAAAGAGCAGTCAAATGGGCCAAGCCGAGAATACACAGGTGTGTCTTTGATCAGAGTATGATCCCTAATTAAATTCAAAAGCTCCAATCAGCAAAACTACCATGATCAACACATTTTTTCCAGTGACAGAATTAATGTTCCAACAATTAAGACAGGGTTAATGAAAGCTCAAACAATTAACACAGAATTAACACTCAAAACAGAATTAAATCACTCAATTGATTTTGACTGAATCACTGAATTAATCACCCATAATTAATGTTCAAACAGAATTAATGCATCCTAGCATCTCAAACATAATTAAATCAATTAACCGCTCCTACTCCCCAGACCCAGAGCCCAAGGGAACAGCCACACCCCATTTAAGAACAGTGGAGACAAACCTATAACATCCAGAAGCCCAAAAAATACGAATCAAGAGTTGAAGCAACTCTTACCACCTTAAAAGCTTAAACTTTTCTGAATGTAATACCTGAAGAAGGTGCCGTAGTAGGCAGTGCAAGATTGTTTGAGCATGAGGAGATGGCTCAAAACATGGAAATTCTGAGCTAGCTGAAAATGACATTCTCTGGGAAACACCAACAACAACGCCAGCATTTGGAAGGGATTCCAGAATTTAAAAAGGTTATTTCGAAAGCCTAAAAGCATTACTTTTCTTGACAATTTCTGTATATCTACCAGACAAACTGTACAGATGTTGCAGCAATTGTTCAATAAAGGAAAACAAAGAGAAAGAAAATAGAACAAGTCAAATGCCTTTCCAAGTGCTTCAATTATGGAGAAACTAGAGTATCAGATAGAATACGAAGCCAATCAACCGCAGTTAAGATACTACATGGGCCTACAATTGTATCTAATTCTTTATAATTATAAGTTCTACTTAACGCATTTGAAGGAATGGTTTACAATGGGCTGGTTTGGATGAGCTTCTAAAAAATTATCTTTTTCATATGATCTTTTTTAAAAAGTAAAAAGCAAATTTCCAAATCAATGAACTATAGAGCTACTTATGTATGCTAGTCAATGCAGCTTGCCAGATTATAAACAACCTTTTCGGTTAATTCTATCCAGACCTGCAAGAAATCCTCCTGCTTAAAAGGATTAGCGCCTGGAGATGGATACCAAACCTGCAAAAATGAACTTCCACATAGAAAGCTATCAGACAAGTAAAAAGGAAATAAACGAGATGGTAAATCAAAAGTCAGATAAACCTAGTAAAATTTAAGGATGTACATACAGGGCAAGAAATATCTTAACAGTTAATTACCTTCATGCCTTGGTGACCATAATCTAACCATGAAACTTCCTCAATCAAATTTGTTTTGTCCTCTGATTGGCCACAGGTGACCCAAAATAATTCAACTGAATCAGTAAGATTCCTCTCACGTCCGTCATCCAAATCAAGAAGCAAAAGCTCTCCATTTTCTCTCAGTATCAAACATCTAAAACAAATTATTTTTCATGAGGAATGTGACAGGAAATGTATAAATCACATCCCCCCCAACCCCCCAAACTGTTAGGACGCTACCTATTCCTAAGGTGCACACAAGAAAATAAATAGGGGAGAATATAGGGGATTATTGCTGGCTAGAAGGGATGAAAGGCCGACTAGGAGAGAGGGAAATGTTGAGAGCAACTACCTAATAGCTGGCAGTTCATGGTTGGGGAAGAATATTCTGGAACCACACCAGAATTGGGATAAGCAAAAGATAAAAGGGAGGGAAGGAGCATGGAGGGGGCATCCAGAAATTGAATAAGGTTTTGAGGCCATTTGGCAGGGACCTATCAATAAAACTAGGTTCCTATCACAAACACTTCAAGGAAATGAAATTTCTTTAAGATGCATTATTAATAGAAAACTATATATATCGACTCTAGGCCTTAAGAAAGAACAGCAAGGAAAAGAACTAAGTTTAGGAGGGCATATTAATTCTTATCTCCAGTGACCTATCAACATGCCTTGAACTCATATGAAGTTGAGATAACCATATCAATGTTTAAATTAGTATGCCAATAATTATATGGGATACTTAGGTTAATGTTTTCTGACATTTTCGATAGTAACATTTTACCTTAGACCATTTTGAATTAGAGAAGTGGCAAAATAAATTGGATAAAAAAATGCTGTTTACAAGGACATTACCTTGCTGGTTCTCTTGTTATTGAATCTGATGAAGATGAAATGAAATTGTCTGAAATAGATTCTCTTGGAAGTTGATCGGGAATAAATCGCATTGCTGTAGGGTGGCCCTTGGCAGTCATAATTGAAAGTTCTCGTACTGTAGAAAGCTGTTTGTCATGTTATCACTTAACAATGTATGATAAACAAGGTTTTATTGAAGAAATTTCATATACTGTGGGAAACAAAAATTTCAGCATATCAAAGAAGAGTACTGTTTTGGAATGGATTGTTAAAGGATTACTATTCTTACAAAGAGACGTGTGAACGATGAACTCATGAAAGATTACAAAAATATGATATTAAACCCAGTGAAAAGGTGGTGTAGGAAAAAGGGAGAAATATCAAAATAAGAACTTGAATGAAAGATAGTAATCTGTTATGAAAAGACGAACTCTCCATGGGTTTCTAATTGATTCTCCTTTGTTACAAGTCTTCCTCCTTTTATAAAGAGATTTTGATGACAACGTTTAACAACTTGATTCCTCGAGACAACCTGACATGTAAGTCAGGTTGTAGCCTTTTCAAGGTTGTCAGTGATTTAGCAACAGTTTTTTATACGTGATAATAATTGTTCACTTGATGATTCCAAGGTATATGTCTCTGATAACATCATTAGAGAAGCTAAACGACAAGGGTATAAGGAGGAGGGTCAACTTTGAAGCACATCCTCCAAGGTTATGGCATAGGGAGCTTTCGAGGTTATCATCGTTTTGTTCTACCGTTACGATTTCCTTTCTCAAGATACTGTACTCCTGACAGATTCTTTTCTACTTTTGCGGCTTTGTGTAGCAGTGCCAGCTGTGTAGTTTTTCTATTGAGGTAACTAAATTCCTTAAGAATCCCTTTTATTTTGAACTATATTCGTTAGAGAGTACTTCTGTAACAAGTACCATTTAAAACAACAGAGAAGAAAAACAAACTAGCATTTACCTGTAAATCTGGATTGCTTGAAGGTGTTAATTCACCAAAGAATTTCACATGGAATACGTGGACATCAAATGGTCGATATGTAACCAGTATATAATATAGGTATACATTCATCACCATTCGTTTAGAAATCAATGGTTTTTGACAGAGCAATGAACTTTGATCAAGGTGATATCTTGGGTAAAAGAGCAATTCATACCTGAAATAAATAAGGTATATTGATCTTTAAGACCATTTAATGTAGAACACAATGGTTACATATGTTGCATAATGCTACAGTGACTATTACAGGAACCATAGTTTTAATAAGACCTAGACTTTACAAAATATATAATTATATAAAGTGGAGAAAACCTGAACATCATACACCAATTGGCTATGAAAGACATATTTGACACTAGTAAGAATCAACTACATGAAACATATAAATAAGTAAAGAATCAATATAGTTGCAGATGACAACAATCTTCCCCAGCCATAACAAACCTTTGCACTGAATCTTTTGGTCCTGGGTAACATCTCCAAATACTCGCCATCTTTTCATTCGTATATCATACAATATCAAACCATGGAGCCCAGCAACAGCTAAGTACATTCCATCCTTGCTAGCTGCCACATGTTGAACAGGCCAGTTTTGAGAGATATAAGAAACCTGCACAAATTTAAACTTCATAAGGGATGTTTACTCGGTGCAGATTATATGTTCAAACTTTGACAATCAAACACATAACTGGAAGATTAACATGTAGCATTTTAAGTTTATCAGTCTCTTCTGACTGCAGAACGAGTAACAGATCTTCCCCATAAATCACTTGCCGGTTGTACGTATTGCCTGAAACACCTCTGCTAAGACAGCATTTTCCAAAAGAGAATGAAAGAATTCTCTCTGAAGATCCCTCCTCGATAGCATAAAGACTATATCCATATTCATCCCACTGCATCAGTGAGGTGCCACCCATCAATGGTTCACACTTAAACTCATGGTTTGGCTTAGCCATTGGAGAAGATACAGAACTTAAAACCTATTTGTCGGATTGTCGACATCAAGCGACACCCAGAAACAGACCAAACTGTAAGCCCCCTTTACTTCCACCCAAATGCAAAAGCAGAGTTATCAGGTGACCAAGCAATGCAACTAACAGAGTCAGTGCCATCCATCGAATATAAACTTATGTGAATCGTAAGATTCATGATCAATTATTTTAAAAAATATATAAATATATTTTTCACATTATAAAACATTACAAAAATATATAAATATTAACATTTTAAACTCAAATAACTCATTATTTAGTTAATAAAATTTAAAATAAATATATGATCTCTTTCTATTTCTTAGATTTAAATAAGATTTTTTTCTCTGTCTTTTTAATTATCACCACCACTTTTTTGGTAGACCAACCCTATTATATCATCTTGGGAATTTCTATCATGGTTGGCACTACTCCACTAACCACTATCTCTGTAAACTCTAACCCATTATATCAGTCAGTCTTGGAATTCTTCTCATGCCTCTGAATGAATATTGAATAAAGAGCTCTTTCATATACTCTCGACCCTCTCTACATCTAAACCTTAATCATCTTTTTCTTCACCACCATCAAGCTCCTCTACCTTAATGCTCGCCCCACCTGGAACAAATCGGTTTACAGAGGGTCCGAATCCGAAATCTGACAACCCTACAAGAAAAACTGAATTTGGCTAGCACCGTCACCACACCGAAGATGGTGGTGCATGCCCACGCTCAGCATCAAAGGCAGCTCTGTCATCCTCAACTTCCCCGAACTCGCGAGTTCCTTGCCCCAACTCTTCGTGTGAGTCACTTGACTATTCGAGAATCGCAGCCAAATCGCAATTCCAACGATTCAGGTACTATTCTGGGGACAAAACGATACCACTTGCGACATGTATAGTTGGGTTGCAGAATCGCATGAATCGAATCGCGATTCTTACGATTCTAATTACACTTAAATGACATTGGACACATGTCCCAATACACTGACAATATAGAGAAAATTATCATTATTATCATATTTCTGACGCACTTTGAGATTGCATGAATTTAGTAGACGAGAGGAATGCGATATTATTACGATGGCTGTGGTTGGAATAACTTGTGTATTGTTTGGGTACGGGAAAGGAAAGAAAGGAAGGGAGGAAAAAAATTACCGTAATTTTTATTTAGATAGTTTTTAATGAGAAGAAATAAAGAAAAATGAGGAGTAAGTATTTTTTCTCCTTCTCTTTAAAGTTTAAAAATTGTTCTCTCTTAAATTAGGGAATAAGAAGGGAGAAATGATTCAATTATAATTAAATATGTATTAAATTATAATTATAATTTATATTTATATTATAAGATTAGCAACACGAGAATTATATTGTAAATTTAATTCTAAAATTTATCTCTTCTCCCTACTTTAATTATAACATTCAAACAAGGAGAATAAATTTTTTCTCATTTTATTTACTTAAACATCAAAACAAGAGAAAATGAATCTCTTTCTTTTCCTTCCCTTTCCACTATTTTCCTTCTATTAAACATAGCAATAAAGGGTTGATAGTTGTGACAATAGACTTACAAAAAAATGTGAAAATAATTTTTTTTAAATAAAGCACTTTTTTTATTTTAAAAAAATGATTTTTATAAGTTTTTATGTATATTTAGATAAAACTTTTTTAAAAATTAGAAATTAAAAAAAACTCGATTATCAATTTTTTTAAAAATTAGTGAGCTACACCTTTTAAAAAAATGAAAAGGAGAAGTAGTTTTTAATATAATTTATTAACTAAAATATCCTTATCTTTATTAAAAATTACATCTCATGTCTTTTCTTTTTTTTTTTACTTATAAACCTTACCTCCTTCGTTATGAATATCTTACATTTTTAGTAATTTTGTTATAAAAATTTTTTTTTATTTTTTTTATCTAAACAAACTTACAAGTCATTCTATTACTTAAATATATTTCACAAACATTACATCTAAATGTAAAATAATTTTTTTTTAATAAAAAACTTTACTAAAAAAAAAATCTTTTTTTTATAGGCTTATTTAAATAATCTCTAAGTCATAAGGATGCAAGTCAGAGAAACAAATTGAATAGGTAAGGGAACATAATATACAAAACTCTAGCTAAGTCAGAAGTATTTATGCAGAAACTTCTGGAGAACTTGAGCATCTAGCTTGGAGGAGTAAATCACAAAGTAGTTTAATATGCTGCCAATTCCCTATAAGCATATTGCACGAAGCTTACCCCGTCATACAAAGAGACTGTGGATATAAGCAATGCAGATTCAGCCAAATCATACAACTCAACTATTCCTCTTCTGGTACCAACAGCAAGAATTTGCTGCTCGAGAGATACTGAAGCACATACAGCATCACCACAAGCCAACCACTTTTCTGCTTTAATACAGTCAACTTACTTTAAACCTTCGTTACTTATGGAACATGAGACAAGTTGTCCATCAGAATATAATACAAATAGCAACCTCAATGGCAGGCAAAGCTCCAGCTGGTTGATTGCAGACTTTCTAGGAATAATGTGCTTGTACATAAGAAAGTTCGGATGACCTTTAGGAGAAAGACCATTGTCTAGAGAAACTGGTATTTGAGAATCTTCAACCACTAGCATGAGGGTACGGATCAAATTCAAAAGCCCCATAGAACTGTTCAAGAGAACACAAAAAGATAGTAATAATTTTAAACATCAAAAGCAAAACACTGCTGAATCCCCAGTTAAATATTGTCAGTATATCAATGAATTATGAAAACGAGTTAAATTAGGGTACAATGTCCAAAATTGTTGAGACCTGGATATTTAAATTACCTCCCCCTTCCAAGAGATACTGTATAAAGTTCCATCAGAAAGTCCAAGCAGCATATGTTTGTTATCACTAACAATATTGCTCCTGCCAAACAGTTGTATTAAAAAAAATGTATCAAGATAACACTGAGATTGGCTTCAAAATTTAAACTATAAAATACAAATTGAAGCACAAAAATTTGACAATTGTCAGGAAGTAATGAGGAACGACAGTATGTTGAAGTAAATAATACACTACATGACTTTAGCTAAGGCTAGTAGGTGAAAAGGAATCATGTAGCCGCTAATTGTCACAATAATGAATGAACCATAATATGACAAATAGATGTACTTACTTTGCAAAATATTGGCACATAATCAAATGAACGTGGACTTTTCTGACGAACATAGTCTTCTGAGCTTATATAATATTTGATCTACATTTGCTCGGTCAAATACCTAACTTTAATTTTATACTTCTCTATGCATGTCCTACTTATTGGTGACCATGGAAGTAAGTAAGCATAAAGCAAATATTTTACTCATGTTCCTTTGAAGAAGTCTTTGGTGGTGGCTTTATTTGGTTGGCGTCTCTTTTAGAATTTGTTGACTTAACATCCTAACTAATAGTATATGTAATGAGTATAGCCTTTTAGTGCTTAATGTGATTCAAGTTCCTTTGAAGAAGTCTTTGGTGGTGGCTTTATTTGGTTAGCGTCTCTTTTAAAATTTGTTGACTTAACATCCTAACCAATAGCACATGTAATGAGTGTAGCCTTTTAATACTTAATGTGATTCAAAGAAACTATTTGCACCCTTACCATTAGCTATGATTTTTGGCCTATTTAAGTTATTATTTATAATTATTAAAGTAAAAGTTCAGTTAGATATTTAGAAATGATTTCATATTTTATTATTAAAAATTGTTAGTTTTGCTGGATAATATTTGCATATTATATTTTTAACATTCATTATGGGTTATGTATTAAAACACTATTTACTGTTAGCGAAGAGATATAACAGCCTATGTGTATATAGTAAATAGAAAGATATAAATAGATTTGGTGATGCCAGTTGTTTCAGATAACTATTGGATGAGCGAACTCATAGCCTCTTTACGTGGTTATAAGGTGAGCGGACCTTAGCCATGAGATTTGTGCCTGATGAGGCAAAGCCCCTGGCTTGAGATGAGCATGAGAATTGATATGTTGGATAGAGTTAACTCCCCAACTTGTATTATAGTTCTTTCAGTGTTATTCATATGAATTACATTATTGATGATTAAAATTTTTAAAAGAAATTTACGTTTATGCATAGTTTTGAGAAAAAAGAGTATTTGATATAATAATTTCATTTATAAATTTTATTTTCATTAGTTAGTATGTTCCGAGATTGTTAGAAAGTCTAAATATTCAAGCGATTATTTGTTTCCCTTCCAATTCAATTAGTTGATTATTCTCTCACTGAGTCTATATGACTCACTCCATTTTATTCATTTATTTTAATTCAGATTCGCAGACAGCTGAGTAGCTGGTTCTTGGGATTTGTTGTTCTCTCCAAGCTTATTAGTCTTTTGGTATATCCCCATCATTGTTGTTGACTAATGTTGTATTTTGACTCCAATATTTTGCAGCTATAGGGGATAGTGTTATAAATTCTATTGAGTTGTATATAGTATGGTTATCCTAGTTGTGTAATATTCTATAAAGACGATTTTGATTGTATATACATATATGTATAGCTCGTGCATGAGAGAGACTCATGCTTGTTGAAATTTCTGAGATTTGTATTGTTTTTTTAAGTGAATTTAAATTTGGTTTATTTACTTTTTAAGAGAGACTATGCCAAATTTTTGGGAACCCTTTCTAAGTTTTTAAAGTAATTTTTCAGTATTTTTAGCTAGGCTAAGTCAGTGTTGAGTTAATTTAGCTTGTGCATCGGTCATGGCCTAAGATCGGATCATAACAAATATGTACTTCAAACACAATTTATTTCATGCACAAGTTATTAGCTGTGTGAACAAAATAAAGACATGAGATGGAATAGAAGGCAGAATATCTTACTGATAACAGGCTATAAATATGAATAAACTATTATAGCGGTAAGCCTAAAAAAATTTCTAAGTAAAAAGTTTCAACATACCTCAATTTGCACACTACAGGCTGATTTGTAATCCCAGAAAACCATCTTAATCTATTTTAAATTAGTCAAGGCGCATCTTTCATTGCACAATATATGTCAAAGAAAGGATAGTTAGTTCCTTAACTGTTTTTAGTTAACTATTTGTCAAGTTAGTTATTTCCTCTTTCGGATATGCTAACTTGTAGTCATACCTCACACTTGTATATAAGCAATGCTATAATGAAATGAAAGCTAAGCTTTCTGATTCAATTCTGATAATAATATAGCCCATTACCAATTAGATAATTTGAATGCCAGCTTGCTAACATGATTGACTTTTCATTTGTATGCATCCTCCACTGATTATTATACCCAATATTCCATCATGGGCACCCAAAAACAAGTAATTAAAAATGTGTCGTAACAAATTACATGCTAAACTATGCACATTAAAGATGCAAACCATAGAGCTAGAATGGATAAGTGTGTGTTTGAATTAGATTTTGTAAACTTGATTTTGAATGAACTTAATTTTGCAAACTTGATTTTAATTAGAAGTGAGTTTGAATGAAGTGATTTATGTTTGAAAATATTTTTTTGAAAATTGATTTTGTTAAATGAATGTTGTTTGAATAATATTAATAAAAATTATTTTTGAATGTGTAATTATTAAAACAAATACGAGTTATTTTAAATTTAATTGTTAATAAATTGATGTTAAAAAGATTAATTATAAATAAATTAATGTTAAAAAGATTAATTATAAATAAATTGACTGATGCAACTATTTCAACTTGATCCACGATTGGATTGGATTGGATTGGGAAGAAAGAAACTCAACTACATGACGAACATAGTGAAAATAAAATGTAAATACACACCCTACCAAAAAATAAATAACGTGCAAGTGCATATTCATTTTTAATAACTTCCGACTTTGATCCATCTAATTGATAAATTTAAAGTTTTCATAAAATTTCTTATAATTAAAAAATAATTGAATGCATGTCACTTGTGTCAAGAGTTATTTATTGTGAGAGAAGATAAAAATAAATCATGACTATTAAGTTTCACATAAATAGTCAAAATTAAAAGATTAAGTTATGTAAAATTTTAAAATAATTACATATATTAGACCATTTAAATCAATGTTCCTCTCTTAAGTCAAAGTCATGTAATTATTTAACAAATTCACATGACTTAATCTTTTAATTTTGACTATTTATGTGAAATTTAATAGTCATGATTTTTTTTTAATCTTCTCTCACAATAAATAATTCCTCACGTAATTGATATGCATCAATATATATGTGTATGTGCGTGAATCTACTAAGTTTTGTATACTCATGTTGCTCAATAACTTTGTGTAAAATATGAATTCAACCAATCCAGTCGTTAAATCATTTAATTTATCTTAATGATCATATATACTAAATTTTAAATAAATTAGACATTCATCAGTATCTAGTCTAATAGTAAATAAAATAATGCAATGAAATATTAAATAGTTTTTTAATTGTAAGAAATTTTATGAGTTTGATCAATCTTATGAGAACTTTCAATTCAACAGTTTGATCAAGAAGTTGTCGAGACCCGTCAAATAATAAAAATTACTAGTTCACAAACTAATTTGTAGTATAGAGCATGAACCGAATCGTCTCTCAAGGATCCAAAAAGAATAAAGATTTAATCAGATCAAGATAATTAAAAGGAGGTTTTGTTGTTGATTAATAAGATTGAAAAAAAAGTACAAGACTTAAAGTTGTAAACAAATATAAAGAAGCAACCAATCCAAGGAAATTTACCGATCTTGAGTTTAACTCATCATTTATCACAAGAAATTCACTTAATTGCTAACCATGTTCTTGGACTTAGATCACATCAAGACGCCTCAACATGATCCAAGAATCCTCTACTAGATAAGCATATAGGATTTAATTAACCAAGGTTAGATAAAGTAAACACCATCCAAACATAGATTAACTTAAGATCGAGGATTTAACCAAGCTAAACAAGGCTTTTCGGCCAAAGTACAGTAGATTAGGAGATAAATTACCGAAATGCCACTCATTTGAAACATATTACCAGCGTACTGTCATTTTTGCCACGTGTATCACGTCAACACGGGTGGCGTGATACACGTCATCACGTCAACACGGGTGGCGTGATACACGTCATCACGTCAACACGGGTGACGTGATACACGTCATCACGCCACCGGTGTTGACGTGATGACGTGTATCACGCCATCCGTGTTGACGTGATGACGTGTATCACGCCAACACGGGTGGCGTGATATACACAAAATCGGAAAAAAAATAATAGATTAATACAACAAAACTTATATAACCAAAGTCAAAACTTTGAAAAGCCATAACTTTTGACTCGTTTGTCCGATTTATATAACTTTTGATTAATACACCCGTGTTGACGTGATACACGTGGCAAAAATGACAGTACGCTGGTAATATGTTTCAAATGAGTGATATTTCGGTAATTTGTCTACTAATCTACTGTACTTTGGCCAAATTGCCGCTAAACAATCCATAAAAAATCTTTGATATATTGTTTAGTCTTTGTGACTCTTTGAATACATGATAATAAAGCTATTATCACATCAACATCTAAATCAAATTAAGCAATTCAATCTAGATAAAAATCAAAAGAGGAAGAAGAGAAACTTGAATAATAATTAAGCAATATGAACAAGCGAAACAAGATCTCCAAATTAAATATCAAGATGGCTAATCCCTTAGATTGATTATAAGAGTCTAGCCTTCCATGGATGGGAAGGAAGAACTCAGAAATAAAAGAACAAAAACGAAATTATAAAGAGAATGAAGAAGAAGAGAAAGAAAACTCTCACAAATACTCAAACTTTCTTCAAACTTACTTCAAATTGAATGATGTCTAATACAAAGAGATTGACTCTGTTTATACTAATCCTAGAAACCAATTTGTAATTGAAAATAATCTGAATACAAGTTGTAAAAACATGAAAATTGTCAAATATGGAAGCTTGATGCATGGTTGGTGGGTTGGTGCATGGTAGGTGGGTTGGTGACTTCAAGTCAGCAACTCTTATCCGACTTCCAGCTTGATTTTCATGACATAGACGGTGCACTTTGGTTTGGAGGTCTTCATGAAAGTTGTAGCTAGTTGTCTCATTGAAATTTTGTATTTAGAATCATGTCATTTGAACTTTTAGAACTCTAGATATGCCAAAAACACTGCACCTACCTCAAGTTAGGTTGGCAGAACATGTTTCCAAATTCAAACCAACTTGTAACTTCATAATCATACCTAAATTGACATATATTAACTAAATGGTTCAGTGAAGTTGGAGATATGGGTCTTGTCTTTCTAATGGCCAAGTTTCAGCCTAAGAGGAGGCCTAGAACCCACTATATAGTCCAATATGTGCACACTGCCCAGATTTCCGTGACAGCAAACTCACTCTGCATTGCAGGGATATTTTGGACCCTTAGAAATCCGATCCAGCTCTTAAGTTCTCATGAAACTTGTAGATCATTGTCTTAGCTTTCCAAAGACACCAAGATCACCTCAAATGGATCACCGAGTCCCAAGTTATGGCTTAATCAATGAGGAAAGGTCAAAATGCATCAAAATCCAAGAATTATTCATAATTTGCATTAAAGCCCAATGAGACCCAACAACATTAAACTCATCTAAAATACTAATATTAGACACAATAAACATCTAATAAAGCTTAATACAAAGTTAACATAAGTGTCTCAAATTGATTGATTACCACCACAACCACTACGATGGCCACTACTCTATTGTCGTCATCAAAGAAAGCACAAATACTATTAGATGTCGTATCATATACTCTTTGAGCACTATTAGATACTATTAGCCTACATCTTACAATTTTTTATTTTTGAAATTTATGCCAATACGAGTGAAATATTATAATAATTTGATAAATGTTAGTATTTTATTGTATTTACAATGACTAATGTTGAAAAAAAAAATCTTCATTTTTCTCCCTCGATCATAAAATAGCTTAATTATCATTTTCTATTTATGATGTCTTATAATGGTTTTATGATTACTTTTTTTTTTAATGTTTTATGAGATGTGATCAATCAATTTGAGACACTTATGTTAGCTTTGTATTAGGCATTATTAGATGTTTATTATGCCCAATATTAGTATTTTAGATGAGTTTAATGTTGTTGGGCTTCATTGGGTTTTAATGTAAATATTGAATAATTTTCGGATTTTGATGCATTTTGACCTTTCTTCCTTGGTTAGGCCATAACTTGGGGCTCGGTGATCCAATTGAGGTGTTCTTGGTGTCTTTGGAAAGCTAAGACAAGGATCTACAAGTTTCATGAGAACTCAAGAGCTGGATCGGACTTCTAAGAGCCCAAAATAGCCTTGCAATACAGAGTGAGTTTGCTGTCACTGAACCATCTGGGCAGTATGCACATATTGGACTATATAATGGGTTATAGACCTCCTCTTGGACTGAAACTTGGTCCTTTGAAAGATAAGACCCATATCTCCAACTTCACTGAAGACCATTTTATCAATAGATGTCGTTTTAGGCATGCTTCTGAAGCTACAAGTTGGTCTGAATTTGGAAACACGTTCTTCCAACCTAACTTAAGGTAGGTGCAGTGTTTTTGGCATTTCTGGAGTTCTAAAAGTCCAAATGACATGATTCAAATTGGAGATTTTCAAGGAGACAACTGGCTACAACTTTCATGAAGACATCCAAGCCAAAATGCACCGTCTAAGTGATGAATTTGAAGCTAGAAGTCGGATAAGAGTTGTTGACTAAAAGCCACCAACCATACACCAACCCACCTACCATGCATCAACCCACCAACCATGCATCAAGCTTCCATTTTTGACAATTTTCATATTTTTATAACTTGTATTCAGATTATGTACATGTACAAATTGGCTTCTAGGATTAGTATAAATAGAGCCAATCTCTTTGTATTATATAGATTCAATTTTGAAGTAAGTTTGAAGAAAGTTTGAGTATTTGTGAGAGTTTTCTTTCTCTTCTTCTTCATTTTCTTTAGAATTTCGTTTTTGTTCTTTTATTTCTGAGTTCTTCCTTCCCATCCATGGAAGGCTAGGCTCTCATAATCAATCCAAGGGATTAGCCATCTTGATGTTTAATTTGGATATCTTGTTTCGCTTGTTCATATTGCTTAATTGTTATTCAAGTTTCTCTTCTTCCTCTTTTAATTTTGATCTAGATTGAATTGCTTAATTTGATTTGGATGTTTATGTGATAATAGCTTTATTATCATGTATTTAAGAGGATCACATAGAATAAACAATTTATTGAAGCTTTTTGATGGATTGTTTAGCTTGGTTAAATTCTTGATCTTAAGTTAATCTATGTTTGGATGGTGCTTACTTTGTCTAACCTTGGTTAATTAAATCCTAGATGCTTATCTAGTAGAGGATTCTTGGATCATGTTGAGGCGTCTTGATGTGATCTAAGGCCAAGAACATGGTTAGCAATTAAGTGAATTCCTTGTGATCAATGATGATTTAAACTCAAGATCGGTAAAATTTCCTTGGATTGGTTAATTTGTTAATTGCATTTCTTTAATTCAACTAGTGTATTATCTTTTCAAATCATCAAAACCCCTATTTTAATTATTTTGATCTGATTAAATCTTTGTTCTTTTTGGATCCTTGAGAGACGATTCGGTTTATGCTCTATACTACAAATTAGTTTGCGAACCGGTAAATTATTATTATTTGACGGGGTCTCGACAACCTCTTGTCAAGATGGTATATATAGTTTTGATGTATATATTATGTCATATCTTATTGTATCTGTATTCTAAGTTTTTAAAAAATACCATATCTTCATATTGTAGTAGTGTCGTTTCCAATACTAATACCTATATTCATGTATCATAGTTGTTACAAGTACCGTCATTGTTATTGTCGTCACCACCACCACCACCATTGTTTCCACTATCACATCCATCTGTCATTGCCATAATCACTTCACTATTTGTATCGCCCGTACCACCATTCCTTGAGTTTAAATTGAAGAAATTATATATATATTACAATTAGGTCTTTATTTATTTGTGCCTCACATAATTAATAATATAATATAACAATTTATTAATTTTTAATCCAACTTGAGATTGTCTTATTTTATTGAGTAAATTACATTCTACTATTACTAACATGGGGTGACACAAGTGGTAGATACTTGGGACCCCTTAAGCATGTGGTCAGATGTTCGATTCCTGACCCATGTGTATGGAAAAACATATGTTGGAAGAGGTCAACCCTTAAATGTATCTCAGTACCTCAAGATATTAGTCCATGTAGTTGCACGCGGGGGATATCCTAAGAAACTAAAAAAATTACACTCTACTACTCTGAGGTTTCTTAACATAGCAACATATCTCAAACTTAACCATAAATTTTTCTTCATCTTTTTTTTTTTCACTAACAGTTGACTTAATACTGTTAAGTATTTTAAAAATAAAAAATAGACTCATTTATTATTAATTATTATTATTAAACTATATTATAACAAAAATTATTTAAGGTTACATAACTAAGTTAACATTTTAATATAAGTGAAGCGTGAATAATTTGAAAATGTTATGAAAGGAAAATAATTGATATTTATATTTAGTTTGCAACAAACAATTGATATATCATGTATATTTATTATGTAAAAAGATATACTCTTATTTTTCGTTTTATTTCATTTGTTGAGTCTTATTACTCAACCCATTTTAAGCAAAGACCATGCATCCAATATTTTTGTTTTTGTAATTTTTAAAAATTTTCTTAATTTACTCAAAAAAATTTCTAATATCACAAAACACAACCTTTTTTAGAAACATGTAATTTCAAAATTGTACATTTTTTCCCAACATTTAACAACATGAAAGTCTAAAATTAAATAATATTGTGTAGTAAATTAAATCCCAAATATTTAACTAATATAATGTAAATTACATATTTTGATATTTTAAAACATAAATAGGATATAAAATATGTTGTACATATGATTTACAATTGCTTATATACCTAAAAACTTACAATTACTAATACATACTTATATATTACATACCTTATGTTTTTAAACTAAGAGTATATATATATATATATATATATATATATATATATATATATACTTATATATTACATACCTTATGTTTTTAAACTAAGAGTATATATATATATATATATATATATATACTTATATATTACATACATTATGTTTTTAAACTAAGAGTATATATATATATATATATATATATATATATATATATATATATATACACTTATATATTACATACCTTATGTTTTTAAACTAAGAGTATATATATATATATATATATAGGGGAGGGTTACACCGGTGTAAAACTTGATCCCAACTTTTGTCCTCTCTATCAACTTCGTTTATCAAATAGAGACAAATTTCTATATGTCCCCATTCCCATAAGAGAAATTTGTCTCCAAATTAGTCCCGTATCGGGGGACCTGCAAATACCCACTTAATAGATGGACAAAATGACTAGAAATATGATTTATTTTAGAAACAGTTGAGCTATAGGACTCTACAATGAAAATAAAATGAGAAAATGAGAGTGCAATACTTTTTTACATGGCACGCATAATATATCAATTATTTATTAGAGTAAAATAAATATATATATAAATTATATTTCTCTTCATAATATTTTTTAAATTATATACCTGTCATTTTTTTATATAAAGAAATCAACTTGATTTTATAAAGAAGAAATTATAAGATTAATATTAAAAAATACTTCTGTAATATATATATATATATATCACAAATAATTAATAATATAAGTGATTTTTTTATTCTAACAAATGATTTTTTTTTATATATTTAACAATGTTAAGTTAACAACTAATTAAAATTAAAAAAAAATAAAGTATAAATTTTGTTCAAATTTAAAGTTTATTTTAATTTACATAAATCTATTGGTGAAGTGTAATTTGACTTTGGGTCAATGTTACCATGATTGGGTTTTTGGAGGACATGCAATGGTATCGATGTTAACCGAAATTATCGTGTGGAGCTGAATTATGGACTATACCAAGCCCAAATTTTATATCCAGCTTAGTCGAAGAAAACATCTTTGGATTAGACCAATTTCAGACCCAATACAGATCTGGGCCAACTATGTTGGTGTAGTGAAGAGTTCTTTTATCAACGCCTACCGTTTCCTTATCAAAATAATTTGTAAAACATAGATATAAAGTATAAACACATAATGAGTGTGTTAGATGTATTTTTTTTATAAATTTTTTATTTATGAAAATCTGAGTTTTATAAAATAGAATTTAAATAATAGGATATCGACTTTAATATTTCAATAATCATGACCAATATTTGATATTAATATTTTAAAATTATATATAGTTGCTTACCAAAAAAAATATGTATAGTTGAATGATATCACATATTAAAAATATTATCATATTTTGATTATTATTATTTAATTTTAAATGTGCTTTTTATGTTATTAGAGTAAGCATTTTCTTTGCATTTACTTACTGTGTATCAAATTCTAATTGTTTATTTATAATTAAAGTAGTTATGAATAAATAAAATTTTATCCATTTCTTATATTTATAATTGTAAAAAAAAAAAAAGGTAACTTATATAGGGAAATTTAGATAGACACATTTTCGGCTGTGGGTTTTCCCCGGCATGTGAGGCCCACTCAGTTAAGATCCGCATACATGTGTCTATTTGGACTTTAATCTCCGGGATACCTAACATTGCTATAATTATAATTAATTGATTAAATTTAAATCATCTTCATATTGTATATTCCTTTTCATAGATATGACCAAGGTTATCTCAACCGGACCGGACCAGCCAGTCGGACTGTGAACCGGCTTTTTTTCCGGTTATGGTTCAATGTCAGAATCGGATTAATGATTGAACCAGTCAAAACCGGACAAAACAGGTCGGACCGGCCACATCTTTTTTTTTTTAATTTTTAATTTTTTTTGTTTTTCAATCACTTAAATACTCAACTAAGAGTGATATGAGACTTGAGAATTAAGACCTTAAAACCTTATTATGCATTTTATTATTGGTAATGTATGTTATGAATTAAGTATGTGTATATTTATTTATTTAATACGTAATTATGACATCATCCGGTTCGACTAGACAGTTAAACCGGTTGAACCTGAACCAGAAGCTTTTTCGATTTACTATCCGGTCCGGCTTTAACAACATTGGATATGACATACAAATTTATAAGTTTTCCTAAAGTACATTAAAACGTAATGTGTCTATAAGTTACTTACACCATTTATTAAAAATAATTATTTTAAATATTTTTATATAAATTCTTAAAAATACGAAGTTGAAGTCATTAACTCAGAACAAAGTAAAAATAATACAATAATAAGATATAAATCCCACAATTACTAGATATCAAGTTTAAAACATGGACCATACTTGAAAGTTATTTTATATTTGAATGATTCTTGTGCCAAAAAATATATTCTATAAAAAAAATTCAATTGAACGTTTTCTTTTATAACTTCCACGGAGCAGTAACTGACTGATCGGTTTCTTTTATATTGTTTACTCTGTATAGTATAAATTTTCGCTGGATGATATGTGTATAAGTGTATTTGGTTGAAAATTATCACCAAGGTTATAGAATGATGGGTTTCGGCTTCTTAATCTAAAAAATTCAAACAAGGAGAAAAAATAAAAGGGAACATGATGGATTTCTGTTTCTTAACGTATCAAACTAAACCCAAAATCTAACCTAAACCCAACAAGACCAGAACCAGAAGGGCTCAATCCACAAGACTACAAGTCCCTACTTGAGCACTTAATTACTTTACCAGTTTTTTTTTCCTTGTGATTTCATAATCTCAGAGTGGAGAGACATACGAGTCTGGGGGACAATTACAGAGTTAAAATGAAATGGATATGAAACAGAAGCATGTCCGCATCAAAAATCACATTGAAAAGCAAGATAATTGGAAAAGAATAAAAGGAGAGAGTTAAGAAGGAAACTATATAAGCAGATTATGAGGATCACCAAAGAACTCAGTTTTAGAAGATCCATATCAAGAGTCAAAGATGCAGTAGCCCACTTCTTAGAGGATATAAGATAATACCACTACAACAAAAATGCTATATAGCTACGGACACTTATAGTGATGGACAATAAAATTGTAGGTATATGTGAACTATACCTACGTCAATGATAAAATACCGTAGGTATATATACTTTATATTCACTCTCTTAAAAATATTTATAGATATATATAATTTATTTTTATATTCCCAATCTTGCAAATTCCCTATTTCTCGAACTCTCTGTATTGCCGCTGCGAAACCATTTTGCCATGCCAACAATCAGAAATGCTATCTGCTCAACTCCTTCGATGGCAATTTGACCTTCCCTTCTAACATCGCTTTGATCGAACGCGCCACTAGGTTCTCCACGTTCGCCGGAGAAACCTCGCCGCCGGTGAATAACGAGCTGCCGGAAACCGATTTGAACTCGAGTTCGACTCAGGGGTGCGAGAAAATTAGGGTTTATGTTTTCAGCAATTTGGGCGAATTCAGTGCTGAAAAACATGAAATAATGATTGATTTTGTAAAATTTAGTCGAAGAAGAGTAAGAGCGTCGCCGATGAGATCTCCGGCAAAGAAGAGAAGCTTTTGTACGTTCATGTTCAAGTTCGTCGAGGTCAAGCCACATATAGCCATAGCTTTTCTATTTATTTGGTATAGGTGTATATACATTTTTTTTGCTGTGATATTATAATTCAAAATTTTCATTTTGCTGTGACTTGTTCCATTATACTTTGTAATTTGAATTTCTCATCTTGATTGATCTCGTGCCTGTTGACAATAGAATTCGAGGCATCAAATTTCTGTTGGATTGCTTATTCAACACTATTGATTTGGAATTTCTGTAGCTTTGGGCAGGTTGAAAATTCCCAGCGCCACCTATGTCACTCTGGCGTAGAGGTGGATCAATCTGAACAACAGAAGCTGAGGTTATTGGAGAAGTATCTGAATCGATGTGCAGATGCATGAAACATTGGTGATTAGAAGAGAGCACTTAGGGAATTAGACGCAGCCATTGCAGTTGCAACAAATTTCTCACCTCAGGTAGGCTTAGCAGTCATTTTTTTATTAATCACTAATTCCGTACATCTTAATTAATCACTAATTAATTTCTTTAATTACAGTCATTTTTTTCATTTTTTTCTTTATATCAAAGTTTATTATTTTACTTAATATTTTTTAAATTATATAATTTTTTAATTTGTTATGTTGTAGGCTAGGAGGGAGAAGATAAATGCTCGGATGAAGCTTTTACAAGAGCTAGTCCCCGGTTGCAACAAGGTTGGTCTTGGCTCTTGGTCCCTTCCCTTGAAGTCTTAATCCTTAGTTAATAGAATTAATTAATTCATTGTTATATTTTTTTTTGTTGAGTATTAGTTTTCTTTTTGTTATATTTTTCCTATTCTATTTTTCAAGTTGGAAACCAAATAATTTGGTGTTTGTTATTTTTCAGAATTTTAGCATAACTTGCAACCTTCTTGTTTTTTGGGTACTAAGTCATGGAGCTGTGATTGCTTCAAGTGTGAGGGAAATTGTGAACGAATATGCATTAGTTTGACCCATTTACGAGTTAGTAATTTGCTAGTTAGACTGTTAGACATTGCAGTTTTACTTAGTTAACTACTTGTAGTAATCTACTCAAATATTATGTATAGCTTATAATTTTTTAAGTTTTAAAATTTCTAGATATGCTCAGTTTTAGTTTATGTATCATATTTATTCTACAAAATTACTCTCCTAGTCTGAATTTTTATTGAATTGAATCATCAGTTAATTGGACCAATTGGACTACTTGTCATACTCAGAACAACCTTGAATTCTAGCTTCCTACTTTATAGTGTTTTCATTGTGCTTATATCACCGTATATAGTTTTTTCTTGGTACTAGCATTTTTGGGAACCTTTTTTTTACGCATTAAACAAACTTGAATTGCAACCCATCTGTTTTTAAATTTTACTTATAGTATTAGGGCAATAGAAAAGAAAAGCAAGACAAATGAAAAATATGACGCTTTAAATATATGTACTTATGTAGAACATATATGAGACTGATCAAGTCCAATAAAAAAAATAGTCTCCAAGGAGCTGTAAATTGTAAAACAAGAAAATGGAAATGAAATAGTCACTCACTGTGAACAATGACATAAGAGATGAATTTACAATCCTTCATAGATACCTGTCTTAGGTAAATTTGCAAAAGTCATAATATGCTCTAGTTATAAGTAGATCTACAAAGTTAAAATTTAGAAGGCATATTTCCATACATAATGGAAAACATGTGCAATCAACAATGTCTAAGTTTGAGCAAAACTTTCGGCTTTTTGGCAACTAGTTTTTATATAAATAATTCATTGCTTTTTAGCACTTTGGTGATCTGATGTTTGTTTCTCTATTATTCATAAGCTGCTGTTTCAGAATCAGTTGTAGAAAAGCCATTAATTGTTGATGAACCAAGTGAGGTGCTGCAAAATTTCCAACTGGAGGCTATAGGTACTATGAATAGACTCCAAATGCAGGTTCCTAGCTTAGATTCTTTGTTGTCAATGAGAGGAGAGATCTTTTTATCCAAAAAGGAAAAGATTCTTCTGAACTATGTGATGATGATATCTCTTATGCATTCTTCCTTCTTATGCTTTGTTCCTCTGGACTACTACTCATTTGTTGATAGCTTCATATCATTTTTCCTTTCTAGAATCACTAATTGATGCCTTTGCTGGGTTGATGAGCTTAAAGTCATTATAGAGGAGGAGTTAATGGATATGGATTTGAAGGAAGCATTTACGGTATGGTCCATTGATTTTTTTTTTGTAGCTCCTTAATTTTTACTCCTTTGGTTTATTGTTTTAATGAATATAGTTCCTTAACCATGAAGATAGTGAGTTATGGACTTGTTTAACTAAAGAGAACCCAGAAGCAAAGCTCAGGGATAAGAGAATAGGCAACATAATGTCATTTCATTTTCCTATATTTTTTAAACTTGATGTGCTTCTTGCTTCCCTTAATGGGATGGATTTCATGCAAGATTGAACTTGCTTTTGATTGGGTTCTTGGATTGCATATGTTAGTATTAGCAAACTTGATTGGTAATTTGAGATACAAGAAGGGAGTTGCTGAAAATATTGTATTTTTGTTAGTGTTGGCAATGGCACAGTACTTAACACTTTTGAATTAGCTTGCTTTCAGGAGTTGTGGGAGTAGGAGTGGCTGGAGTCCATCTTCTTTCTGGGCTTACTTTTGTTGCCTTATCTCTCCACAAATGAATTAGTTCCAGTAAGTAATCTTTATTTGCCTTCTCTCATGTGATAACCATCAGTTTTACCACCATGTTTTCTCATGTAAGGAATTGGGTGTAACTGGGATTTACTGCATTTGAGTAAACTAATTTACCTTTTGCATATTTAACATACTAGTTTCTCCATTAGAATGTGATACTCCATACAAAAGCAGAACAACAAATGAAGCCTGATTACACGGCAGAAGCAGATAAGCTTAGCCTCAGAATTCCTACCCACATGGTATTCTAATTTTTACTGCTATAATTGGTTGGTAGTTTTGAATAATTTAAAAAAATATGCATATAAGGAAGCTAATTGAAAGTTGGCTGACTGCCTAACATTAAATAGTAATTCAAACTCATTTAGGGATTAGTGCGTTGGGCTTTTTAACTTATCCTTTTTATGTTATATATATATATATATATGGAGATTTTTTAGGTGGTGTACTTGACGTTGTGTAACAGGGCCTCCCTAATGTTAGTTCTGGTACTACTGCAGTTGGCTCTTTAGATATTTATTTGGCCATGCTGATTCTTTGACTGAATTTTTGGTTTCTACTGCTTGTAAATTACCAAATGGTGATTTTGCTTACTCCATTCTGTGATTTCATTTATTGCTAAGTCCAAGTTGCATATGCTGATGAACAACTATCTACACAATGTTGTCCCTTATAAATCTTGGAAGTCTAATTTATGTCTCATAGACATTAGTCATCCAAGTTTACACTTTCTTCTGGTGTTAGATTTATTTGTCTAGGCCATTTCAGAATATGTCTATGTCCCTGTTATTCTTCTTAGCACCATTTATGAGAAACAGAGAAAGTCCTGAGTCTTACAAGCAAATAAGTATATAATTGATTACAATTAAGCCATTGCTCATGGTCTAAAAAAAAAGGCTTTATGGAAAATATATATGAAATTTAATGAAGCTATACGGAGAGATATCATAAAATCTATAAATTTGGATGATTAACGGCAATTGACTTTATTGAGTTTTTGTTCCCTAGCTTCATTTTATGTCGGTTGGCAATAGACAATAGTGGACTTCCATGTGCATAGTCCATGCTCTCGTATGGTAGCCTGTTCCAAATAAAGAAATTGGCATGCTTGGCATGCATATTTACAAAGGTAACTAATGAATATAGGGATTACGTGATTAAAACTTAGTTACGTAATTGGACTCTTCATTTTACCATAAACTCATGTCATATGATATCATAGGTGCCTTATAAATATTAAACATTGACCTATTTCTTTTGACAAGGTCGTGGAATAGAAATAAATCCCAATGCTCAATTTAAATGTGATTCCCTCAAGATTGCAATGGTAGTGCATTTTACCATTATTTTACTTGCTTCTTCTTATCATATCAAAATTTTGAATTCTGATGATTCTACTATTCTTTCTTGCCATCTCTTTTACAGGTGAAACATTCTGAGGTTATAGAATTTCTCTGTTCTGGAAGTGGGCATTCAAAGCAGTCTTGGTTAGTATTATATATATATATATATATATATATATATATATATATGTTACTAATTTTTAGTGGGAAAGTTAGATTTAAGTTGTGTCAATGGGAGATTATTACCAAACTTTATTTGATTTCAACTCAATGGAGGTTGCCTAGTTGCTTTTCTTCTTCAATTTTGGTAGCCCCTGATGGCCATCTTGTTTAGACACATAAGACCAGTTTTCCAAATTATCAAACAAGGTGAGCTCAATTGCATATCCTGCAATGAAACACTCTTTTCCAGTGTACTAATATCATACAACAATAATTGATCAATGCTTTAATTTGAAGTAGTTAATCATTAGATTTAATATTTTATTGCAGGAGCTGCAGGATGATATCATTATATATGTTTTTTGAATTCTGAGCTGATGTACAAGCAATTTGTTTCTGGTAACATACATTTTATTTTATATTGTTTTAAGTCCAAACCATGTTTAATTTAATTTAATTTTTTTTTGGCAAAGAATGAATATTTTATTGTATTTCTATGTTCAATGCAAGTTTAACTTTCCCATTTTTATATTTAGGTATACAATATGAGTATCCATTAGTGATACTTTTTAGCTTTTAACTAGGATATAAGTATCCATTAATTAATATATGATGATATTGTATAGAAAAAGGTAAGCATTAGAAAAGAAAAAAAAAACTTTTACCTACGGATTACTTTTGTAGGAATTTCGCAATAAATTAGAGCAAAATAACAATTTTGGAGATTATATATAGCTACGGAATAAATTGTCATTATAGATCATAAGTGTATATCTACGGAATAAGAAGGCTGTCACTAAAACATATACCTACGGATATTTTTCGTCACTAAAGACATTTACCTACGCCATTAAAAAGGACGAGCAAAAATGCCGTAGTAGTAGCCTAAAATAGGCTATAGTGACAGATTTTAGACTTTTACCTACGGATTTTGTCCGTCACTAAATGTCAAATTTCTTGTAGTGTACCTGAGCATGTGGGCGTGCATGCTTGATGGGAAGAGAGAATGGGAGACAGAGATCAAACATCTTGTTTATGTATTGGGTCCCTTGAAATTCATTTATGTTCAGCATTAGTCCCTTTTTAAATCAATCACATATGACAAAGGAAAAATCCCCCTTTCCAATCACGACTATCTCAAAAGCTTCTCATTTATCTCTCCACATTAGGGGTACAATTCTTGGATAGTTGATTTCTTGTTTTATAATCTGAT
The DNA here is from genome assembly GCA_023212625.1 of Styphnolobium japonicum. Lineage (NCBI taxonomy): Eukaryota > Viridiplantae > Streptophyta > Magnoliopsida > Fabales > Fabaceae > Styphnolobium > Styphnolobium japonicum. The sequence continues at coordinate 266,157 of JALBWW010000007.1, read as the reverse complement.
CCCTTTAGGAGAAAAAAATGTTAGATGTATAATTTTTAGGAAAAAAAGAAAGAAAGAAAAGTCATTAAATTATTAGGTAAATTTATATATATAATGTTTTAATATGATTCCGTATAAATTTAAAGATAAATTTAATAATAAATAAAAGTTATAATTTTTTATATAAATAAAATTATGTAACCATTACACTTTTCTAGATGTGTACTTTGTAGGATATCAACATCATTTTTTTTTGGTGTACAGATATCAACATCATTTTATTCTCATTAATTAGTTCACCGATGTAATCTCCTTCATTTGTGAACAATTGTTCTTCTGTTCCCGACCCCCTTTCTTTAGGTACATATACTGATGTTGAAGTACTATTATTGCTGAAAATCTCGACCTCACATCCACTTTGTCAACGAGCAATATAGAGAACTAAAACTTGAGGGGAAAATTACTTGCATATATGTGTAAAATGTGAATTATTTAGAAAAAAAATTATAGTAGTATCAGTGTGTTATTTAATAGCTTATATAAAAAGTATCTGAGGAGATATGAATGTTAATTTATACAAGTATTATTACTCAAAACAAAAAAGATACTTGCACAAATATATTAGGTATGTGCATATTATGAGTTAAAGTGAGATCATGGTGTCATCCAATAAATTGCATGGGACTATGTGAGAAGTCTTAAGTTTGTGCAAATATAATTACTAAAAACTGGAAAAGAGATACATGCACAAATTATGTAAGGTATGTGTACAATTTTGATCATTAAAGAAGTTACAGTGAGACCAAAGTTTTATCTAATAACTTACACGAGAGTATATGAAGAGTTTGTGACGATAAGTTTGTGTGTGTCTATATATAGGGAGGGATCTATATGATATATATATATATATATATATATGATAAATAAGTTTGACACAAATGATCTACATGATAGAAATTTTTAATCTAACGGTGGATTTTGTAAGAAAGTTATTTAATAAAAAGTTATTGAGCAGTGTAAGAGTGATCAAGTCTTACACCGGTGTAATTTGATCCCTATATATATATTATTCCAAGAGTAATATTATATTCTCTTAACATCTTTTTAATTATTTAAACTAGAAAGTATTAAATGAATATGTAGGAGTATTTAATATTTTAAGAATTCAAAAAATATTTAACATTTTATTATTTAAGTAATTAAAAGAATTTGTTAGGAAAATATAGAATTATTTTTACTCCAAACTTAAACTTGTCAATTCAATTGGTACATAATGTATAGTTAGGGTAAAATCGACATTTGAGTGGGAATTAGTTCCACACTCAAAATAGTGTATAAACACCTCATGATTTTACAAATAAAATAAAATAAAATACACACTATATAATTAACTTTTAAATTATCAAGATCTTTATAGTTAGTAGTGAACATAATAACGATCTTAAATAACAATCTTAAATAGATTCTCTTTTAATTTTAGTTCTTTCAGTTACTTCAATATTTCATACCTTTTGATAGTTTTTCTCAAAAATGAATTTATTTTGGATGTATATCAATTTTAGATATTATATAGACATAATACGTACATTTCATAATGTTGATAAGGAATGACTATCTTAACAACATTACTATTGTTATTCATCGATCATATTGAAATCTACTAATTATTAATCACAATTTTTCAAATAGCTTTAGAAACCAGAAATAAATAGTAACTCGTAAACCGCTTATCTCTATTTAATCACTATTATTTAATAAAAATAACATTTACTTAAGTTTTTCACAAATTAATTTAAATCGTATAATAAATTATCTTAGATAATTATTCCCTTTATTTTCTTTCCACATTCACGATTTTTATCCTATACTTTATCTCATTTTATTAATTTGTTTTAATTTGTACACATATTTAGTGCGCGATTTACTTCTAATTAACAGTAATAGAACTCTCATATTCGATTAAATCTATGCTTTCCTCCTAGAAGAAGAAAGAATGCAAATGTAATATTAAATATTATCCTATACTTTATCTAATTATTATCGTAGATTTTTTAATATATATTATTAAAATTGCTTTGAAAATCAATTAATAGTACTATTAACTATAAAATATAGGAAAAAATGCATAGACACTGCTTGAATTTTACCTTGTTTTGAAGTTGTTATAATAAACTTTTAGAATCGTGTGAGAGGTTTTTAAATTTTATGAATCTTGCAAGCATACACCTTCATTCACTAATTAAGATAAAATTATTTATCATGTGACTTGCACATAATAATTAATATACATGAAAAAAATCTAATTTATTCCTATTATTTTTTTTTATTTTTATTTAACTTTTCTCTAAAAATAAAAGAAATCATATAATTTGAAAAAAATCAAATTAAAAGGAATTCTTTTTTTAATTTTTTTGAAAAAGTATACATGGACAAATTAGAGATTATCATCTGCATTAATAAACACTTACAAGTCGTGATTAATGATTTATGTTTAACTTATATATAGAATGATTTATTTATAAGTTTTGGAAAGTTTAGAGCCTATCATCCGGATTTAAAAGTTTATGGTGGTTGTTTCAAAAAAGAGCAAATTTAGAAAGTGTATGTATATTTTTTCCTTAAATATAATATTGCTTTGAGAGCAATTAATTATACTATTAACTATCAATTTTATGGATAAATAATATTTTTTGTTAACAATAAATTGAATTGATGGTTAATAAAATTATAAAAAAAAAAGAAAGCATAAAAATTATATATATATATATATGTTTTCTGTCATAAAAAAGTCACTTAATATATCAATATGAATTAAAATAAATTTTATTTTTTTCTCACACTATTTACATAACTTACATATAAGTATTAAATTGTGTATATAAATATAAAATTAGTAGTGCAACTAAATATTGCCACAAACAAAACAAAACAAAATTGAGTCATGATTATTAAATTTTGAATATGAATATCTCTATTACACTTTATAAGAAGTAAGTTTGTATTAATTTATTTTGCACTTAAAAAGAAATTTCAGTTAAAATCTCTTTTTAAAATATTCTGGTTATAATATTTTAAAAAAGCAATACAAGCTAATTCTATAGATATGAAATTCAAAACAATTCGTGCAAGTCACGAATAAGATGAACTAAGATAACTGGTTTATGTACTATAATTAGCTTTTCACACAATTAGTCACCGCAGCATACACCCATAAATAAACTCAAATTCAAATGTACTAAAAATTGCTAAACACAAAAAAAAATTCCCGTTTTTTTAAAAAGCCTATAGCACGTGCTATCAAAGGCTAGCTAGTATGTATTAACAAGTATTAAGTGTAGTGATAAGTGATTTTCACTTTCAAAGTAAAGATTCAAACCTTAGAATAAGTGTTTGTTGAGAGGACCTCTTAATTAAATAGTGTTTAAAAGGATTAGTCTCATAGTTTTAATAACCTATGAGAATACATTAGAAAACCAAAAAAAAGAAAAAAAGAAGCTAGTATATAGTATGGCAAAAACACTTGCTTTTATTATGATACAAATTTATTATTCTAAATTAAAATTCGGTTAATGGATTATCAATATAAGATTTCAATTTTTTTTATTGTCTGATTTAAAAGATAATAAGTACTAAATTAATTAAATTGTGTTAACGAGATTCAAACGCATTAATATTTGGTCATGGAATTTTAATCATTCTAACCTAGGAACTTGTATAAACTTTTAGAGGATTGTAGAGAATGTTAGATTGAGCGTTTACTACTAGGTTAAAAACTCTGTAATTTAATAATTATTTAATATAATAGATATTCAATATAAAGTAGAGTTAACAATGATAAATATTAGAGCAAGCATATTTAAAAATTATAGCTACGCATAGGGATAAAAAAAAGAGGCCTCCCTTTAATCCATGTAGAATAAGTTAGCCTTCAAATAAGCTCCTTCTTAATTCTTGCTCTGATTATTATACTTGAATGTTATTTCATAACTTGTCTTTTCTCAGTTATAGCTCCCTTTATAAGGTGGCTTATAAACTGCCTAATAGTTATAACTTTTAACTTATTGATAAGCACTTGATTTAATAGAGAATTTAAACTGTATAGAAAAAGGTATTATTATTTGTACATTTTATACTATTTTTATACTTTTAATAATTTTTATACTTTTTCTGTAAATAGTTTTGATGGGCAATATTATCTTTTAGAAAAAAAAAGGTTAAGTGAGATACAATTGTTATTCAGCAACACAACAATAAGATTGTATAGTGTGCGTAAAAGAATCTACTAGATAAAATAACATTACTCTTCTAACTTCAATTAGTGATTGGAACTACTTAACAAGAGCGGCATACCCCTAAAGAAGACCCTAAATCCAAAGAAATGAGAATTTCCTTATGTCTACAGACTGACAGCCTCACCAAACTTAGTTTAATTGGTGAAAAATGTAAACTTGCCATTTTGAAGGAAAATTTTATCATATCATTGACAGTCATGCCTCACCCTCAATTTCATGTACGAATTCGCACTAGTCATAGAGATGGAGGGAGATTTTAGCATTGTAAGTGGTATTATAGTTGTAAGAATTTAAATAAACTAGAAAACTAGTGACCTGATCATTTGGTAGATTTCGTTTTCAATCAAACGTAATAAATTGAATAAAAATTGAAAAATTTGTCCCATTTTATTATTTAATCAAAAAAATTGGATAATTTTTGTGATTTTTTAAAATTTTACTTTTTGATTGATTTTTTTGGATTAAAGGGATGACCCCTAATTGGGCCGATCGGTACGGTACAACTTTTACAACTATGATTGATGATTGATACTAACGTTTGGGTCATTAGTGTCTTCGTTTGCCCAGGCACGGCCAAAAATTGGCATTCAAATCAAACCACAAATGTTAGCTGGGAATTGATGTACATGATTCTTGTATTATGGTGCACCCCTTTCACCCATTTTCATTTTCATCAGGGTGATGGCCTCCTAACCCAGCCATGATGCTGTGCTGGTTGGCCAAGGTTCGCATAACTGACGATCCATATTTATCTTTTGTCTCTTCTCCTCCCCCCTAACCTATTCTTATGGACCTTTTGATTGCCTTTGTCCTCTCCACTATGCTTGTCATGGACTTTCGAGTAGGCATATCCCACCCTGCTCACTTGGACCCACTCCCTCTCTTCCTCTCTCTTTTTTTTTTTTGGTAAATCTCTCTTCCTCTCTTTGTAGTGCTTAGGTTAATTCCACTTTTTATTTGTATCTTTCTTTTTATGTAGTCAACAGTGTTGATGACATTATTTCAACGGACATTTCACAGACATTGGGTACGCCAAGTTTCGATATCAAAACTACATTTGCACAAAAATTATGCCCTCGTTTGTTTTCTTTATTGAAATAACCAATATTATGCAAAAGTGTAATTTGAACCCCTCACTTCCCTCTTGTTAAAGTGAAGCAGTCCATGAATTATACTATAAAAATTTTGTTATCACCATTTAAAGTTAATGGGACAAAATTACATTTTGGTGACTAAATAACCAAGTGAGATTATTACTGTTTACAAGTTTATGAGAAAAATGTAGAAACACACTTTAATTGACTCTTTTGTAAATATACGCTCTTCTAAAATGAACATTATATGATGTCATGGTTTGGTTGACAAGGATGTTACCTCAAAAGTGGAAATAATGTTTAACAGATGAGGAGATTAAAAGTTCTACAATAGAGAATTTTGAGGAATTCTTGAGGGAGAAGGAATCAATATATTTTTCATTGTACAAGGGTCTTCAGATGAGGTTGTTGATGACACTAGAGAATGGTCTATAAACATGATTATTTAAAATTTGTCCTTTAGTCTAGCTAACCACAAGTATGATGTATGCTTTTTGATTTGTTGAGAGAAATTTTTTTCCACATACTTGGTCATTTAGTCTAGCTGGTGATTGGCTCACGTAAAAGGTTTCACAGACGGCTCTTAAAGGAGAGATTTGGCTAGACAGGTGGAGGCTTTCTAGTATGGTCCAACTAGAATAGGGAAAATGTCTCTCAACAATATATTTTTAAATGAGACAAAATTAAAGGAGTGATGTTTTGCTTTTTTTAATCTAAAATAAAAATGCATTCACAATTATCGAAAGACAATATATAAGAAATAAAAGTTGGAAAAATTCTCTATTCAGACAACTTCTTATCAATATGTTGTGCCCATTTTGCTAAATTAATGATCAGCTACACACTATTAATAAAGTTAGTTGACATATATAGTTTTATAAAATAGATAATTGTGTGTTGCTTTATCAAAAGTATAACGTAAGTTAACTGAAACAAAAAATAAGTTGATTAACTAATAAATTGAGTTAACTTAAACATAGAGCACACAACAGTAGACAATCACAAGCACAAGAATGATGCAAGAAAATAAAAGGAAGGTAATAGGAAAAACAAGAGAGGTTTGTCTTAGATCGCTCACGCTTAGAATAGAACTTGAGCTATGTCATAGATTTTTTCATTATTTAAAGTGTTATATATATATATATATATGTATAACTAGGATAGGACCCCGTGCTCTGCACGGGAGATAAATTAGGTGTGTATTTATTATACAACTAACACTGTTGTAATTAACTTTTAGCATTATATAATAAAAACTAAACAATGATCTAATTAACCGATGAACAGGGAAGTGGTATGTTTATGCTCATAGTTGAGCATAGGAAAGCAAGGGTTGGTTAATCGAGTGTATATGAAATGGGAAAAAAATTGGTTGATCAGTCAATGAATAATGGGAAGAGATTGGTTGGTTAGTTGGTCGGTCGATCGTCTGACAAAATGGGAAAATAGAATTAATTGGTTGGTCGAAGGTGAAACATGACATAGGGGTTGACCAATCGATCGTACAAATGGGAAGGGATTAGTTGGTCAGTCATAGAGGAACATGGTAAATGGGTTGATTGATCGGTGTAAGGGATATTTAATCTGAGCGTGGGTATGGCTAAACGATTATTGTGATCGAAGGAATGTTGTTTTCGAGCTATGACATGATTCGACTAGTGGCGAAGCGATGATTGTGGTAGGGGAAGGGATTGATCAGTTGGTTGTAGGGAAAAATGGGAAAGGGGATGATTAGTCGACAGTGAACATGAGAAATAAATTGGTTGATCGATTAGAGATGAACATGTTGATTTATCGGTTAATGAACTGGGAAAGGGATTCGGTCAAAGGTGAACTTAGGGAAGAGGATCGCTCAATCGATATATAGGGATTTTAAGAAAAGGGTTGGTCAGTCGGTCATTGATGAAAATGGGAAATGGGTTGGTCGGTCGGTCGTCGATGAAAATAAGAAAGGGAAGGGATATCGGTCAGTCGAAGGAGAACATGGAAAGGGGTTGATCGGTCGTTTAGAAGAACATTTGATTCGAGTGTGGGTGTGGCTAAGCGATGATTGTAATCAGAGGAGTGTTCTGTCCAAGTGGTGGTATGGTCCAACAGGTGGTCAAGTGGTGGTAGTGGTAAGGGAAAGGATTGATCATTTAATCGTATGGAAACATAAGAAAAGGATGATCGATCGACGATGAACATAGGAAATAGATTGATTGGTCGATCAAAGGTGAACATGTTGATTGGTCAGTCGATGACCTGGAAAGGGATTTGGTCGATCGTAGGTGAACATAAGGAAGTGGGATCGATTGGTACACATAAGTAGGGAGGGATTGGTCGATCGGGCGCATGAGAATATTTTGAGAAAAGGGGTTGGTCAGTCAATCATTATGAAAATAGCAAAGGGTTCAGTTGATCAGTCAATGAATAATGAGAAATGATTGGTTAGTAAATCGATTGTGGTCGGATGATCGGTCGATTCCAGTCGGATGAGTGTTGTGTCTAAGCAGTGATCGAGTCCGAGGGGTGGCTGAGTGATGTAATTCGAGCGTGTTGGTGCCCAGTGTGGTGTGGTCGAGTTCGAGTCTGAGCAGTTGCCAAGTGTGGTGTGATCAAGTTCAAGTAGCTGTCAAGCGTGGTGTGGTAGAGCGTAATGTGATCGTGCGGTGGTGTGGCTGAGTATGATGTGGTTGAGTGGTGTTGTGGCCAAGCGTGGTGTGGTCCTAACGTATAGAAAATTCAAAAAGAAAAAAGCAGTGGGCGAAAAATAAATTTCTCAGCTATTGACACCTATAATGGTATTGTCTGGCATATATATATATATATATATATAGGTTTAAGCCTCTTCAAGCTATGTTCATTCTCAGAGTATCCTCAATCTAAAAAAAACACTAGTATTTTTTAGTAAACCTACCTTTCACAAGTTTAACATATATAGAGACTTCAAACCACTCATAAATCACAAGCCACACTTACACAACACGCAAATTATAAGTTTTAACCCAACGAAATACAAGAAGATAATCTCACTACACTTTTGAGAACATCATTAGGTTTCCTATATTCAATTCTTAATTCTTTTATAAGTTAATTTTATTACTTGTTTAGTTGAGATAAATATTTTCTAAATCTAGAAGTTCAATTCGACATCCATTTTCCTCTGCTCTCCACCATGGTCCTAACCTCCTAAGTTATTTTCCATAATTGATCCTTTCAGTGAATTATGGCCTAGAGATTTATAGTGAGTTTCATCACCCACCAGTCAATATAGCTAGAAACAAAGTTGGAAGACATTCATATAGTAAAATCCTATTTCACCCGATCATTTCAGTAAAACTATATTAGCAACTACCAATGTTTGAGTCATAGAATCTACGTCCATGCAGTGCATTATAAATAGTATTTCCCATATTACTTGATATATTTTTTTAAAAACGCTATGGATATATATTAAAAAAAAACACTAAAATTATACATCGAACATATCACTTGAATTTTTTCTTATTTGACAACAACCCATTCGCCCCTTAGGATGGGAATAAGATCCAATCGTGATGTTTGAATTGGTTCAGTTAAATAGAAAGAGTTCTACCTTATTTCTTAATTATAATTTTAAAAGTAACGGTAAGTGCTCTGTTCAACGAGCCATAAGAAGACTAAATAGGGTCAAAATTAAATTGAATTATAACAAGAATTTAATTTTAATGTTAGTGTAAAAATAAATTATATTGTCATTTAATCATGTATTAATAAATTATTAAAGAATTTTGACTATCATAATAATTATTTAATAAGTCTAACTTTTTACATAATATGTCAACGTATTATTAAATATCAATATTAAATTTTATTTATAGTGAAAATGAATTAAAATTAAACTCCTATAACAAATTTAAATTAATCATTAATGTAATTAAATAGAAAGAGTTGTGCCTATAGCAATAGCTTGCGAGATACTGGCAAATTAAACACTGGATTCTCGAAAGAGAAGATGGTGTTAATTCACCTAAAAGTTGTTTTAATGGGATCTTATGTTCCATGGATCAGCCAAAAAAATTGTAAGAACGGGATAAAGTTGGACTTGCTTTATGGCTGATTCTTATCCTACCCACTTGGGAGTGACTAAAGAATATTTAATTATTTTTAGTGACGTAAGATGCTATGAATTGCTAAGTGCGACAACGCTTGTAATGGACAGAAGTATAATATAGACCATCACCATTGCACCTTTAAACCTTTAATCCTTGTTTTCAGTACAAAACTACTGCTTTTATTTTTAAATTTAATTTTATATAGTCAAAACAGAAACGGAGCAAAACACAATTATTAATTAGCTAATTTAATATATAGTAATACTAGTATTAAGAGAATGTCTCATATGATTATTAAATTAACTAGCTACCTTTATAATAATTTAATTAGGTGGATATAGTTGTTCTACTGCTTCCTATTTGGCATTTGTTTTTAATGAGTCCAAAGGTACTACTACGCTCCATTCATGCAAGTCATTTCACTTCATGGCTATTTTCTAACATCGAAATAAACTTCTATTTCAAATATCTATTAATTTAATCGGCCTCTAAATAAAACAATATATGTTAATGAAAATCAACCTTTTAATGCCTAAGTACAAAAATAAAAATTCTTAAATTAAAAAAACATTAACTTATTAATTAATAAAGAGTAAAAACTAAATTTACCATTCTTGGTCTTGAATCGTTTTTATTATTATACAAGAAAAAGAAGGAAAGAAAGTCGGAACAGCTGACGTTTCCAAAGTTAATGACTTATTTTCTAAGGAAAATGTCATAATTTTTATTTTTTTTATTGAATATTTTGTTAAGGACAATAATTAGTCGAAATGATTATTTGAGTTAATTTAAATAAATATATTACTTGTAATAATTAGTCTTAATAATAATGTTTTATGCTAAATATGTTTAATATAATTTATTTTTAGGAATTTTCTACTTTTTATACATAAAAAAAAAGATGTTCCAAGCCACATCATTCCGAGTTTTGATATGGGTTCAGCTTCTTGTCCAGGAATCTATTTTGTTAAGTAGATCAGAAATATACTATATACAATTTTTATTATAGCAAATTACTTTACAATAAAAAATTGGAACATATTTGATTAAAAGAAAAAAAGAAATAGAGTTCGGTAGGTAAATATCATATCATAAAATTGTATCGTTAGCAACTACCTTAAAATTTATAATTAATACTATCTCAGAGACATATAAAAAATAGAATAACTATAAATTAACATTACAAACAACGGCTTTTAGTAAATATACCTGGAACAATGTTAGGAAATTGATGATAAGCATAATGATTTTGTTTTATTTATAAAGAAAAAATTAGTAGTTGATGCAACCAAACAACAAAATCGTATAGCAAAATACGACTTTAAATTAAAACATGTTGGTCTTAAAATCTACTCTTTTTAATTCGTTGGGGTATAAATTTAGTAGGCACATATGAATTGTTTACGATCTTGATAATAATCTTTCATACCTTTTATAAAAAGTCAATTATGAATCCACGACTAGAATAGATAATTAAATTATGAGACAGATGGTGAAGATGATTAGGAGCCCACTAGTCGTTCACTCTATCCCTATTAAAATAAAAGCACGTGGCAGGTTTTTCAAATTGTGTTGATGCTCAAATTTTGTGGAAGGCAGAGTAGGCCCTACGCAGTTGTGTTCCTATCAAACCCGATTTGATATCACAGGCTGTAAGATTATCACCTTCCCTTCGACAGCGTGAGACTATATATATAATGTGTGTAATGTAATAGATATATAGCACGCGCTCACTCGCTAGAAAGTAGACAGTAGTCAGTAGTCAGTGTCACTGGGCGAAACAGAAGCTTCCTTCGATCCCTAGTCCTTCTTGAAAATTTCCATTTCGATGGGGTTCCCGGTTGGTTACACCGAGGTCTTCTTGCCGAACCTGTTCCTCCACACTCTTTCCCTTCTGGCTTTCATCCGAAGCCTCATTTCTTCCTCTTCCTCTTCCACTTCCTGGGCCTCTCCGAATTCCTCGAAACAGAGGTACCCTGGCCCGAGACTGATAGCAACCCGTCAGTGTCCGCACTCCTCATCCGGGAATTCCTCCCGGTCGTCGAATACCTCGCCGGAGACCTGAGCGGTATGTCTCCACGAGTTTTTTAGGGAGGAAGAGATCAGGTGCTTGCGCAACTGCAACCACATTTTCCACCGGGATTGTCTCGACCGTTGGATGGATCATGATCAGAAAACCTGCCCTCTTTGTAGGACCCCCTTTGTGCCTCATTATATGCAGGATGAGTACAAGCAACGGCTATGGGCTGCTTCTGGAGTTTCTGAGTTTTACGGAGACTACACTTCCCTGAGTTCCCTCTGACTCTTACCTTTTTCCTCTCTCTCTCTCTCTCTCTCTCTCTCTCTCTCTCTCTCTCTCTCTCTCTCTCTCTCTCTCTCTCTCTCTCTCTCTCTCTCTCTCTCTCTTCGCTGGTGAGGCTAAGCAAATCATGAATGAAAATGTATATAACCAAACCAAAAATAAAAAGAGAAATTTTTGGATTCTTAATTTTATCTTCATCATCTCCATTGGTTGATGTATTATTTTAAAGAAGTATCAGTTAAAAAAATTATGTATCAAAATAAATCAATTTCTTTTTTATAGTGGGAAGATTTTTTATTTTATTCTAGTTAAAAAATTATGTATTAAATTAGTTTATTTATTTTTTTATAATTTTTTTCAAAGTGTTATTTTTTTTATATTATAAAATTGATTTGAGCTAAACTAATTTTTTAATATATTTTAATTTTTATAAAAACAAATAATATTAAGAAGTGAAATTGACTTCTCAATATAAATTTTTTTAAAAGAAATTCAAATGTTGAGAAGTCTTCATATTAATTTTTTAAAAAAAATAATATATTAAAAAATTGATTTTGTTTAAACTGTCTTTTTAAAATAAAAAAAAATTATTTTAGTACATAATTTTTTAATTGACTAAAATGAAAAATATTTTTTTATAATTATTTTAGTATAAAACAGCCCATATTTCTCTTGGTAAAATAACAGTATTTTTTAAGATATGTGATTATAATGTTATATATTCCATCTTTTATTAGATCACTTATTTTTTTTCTTTGCACTTTCCATGGAAAAAAGAAAAACGTGCTCTATTCAATGATTGTTCGGGAACCAGATCCATGATCATTCATTGTATATATTTTCTTAAGATTTAACTTGGCTGATGTAACTGTTGAGTAATGATATTTTTATAAATTTATCCTCACATTCCTTACACACTCTTGTGTAAATATTTGATAACATTTTACTAGCATTATAACTTTTTTTGAATGGTGAAATTGTGCACATACTGCACGTAAGTTTATGTAAGTATGATTGTCCTTAATTTGAAGACACTTTCTTTATCCTTGTTCTCATACTTCGATGGGAAATTAAAAATTTGAGCTCCCTTAATTATACCAGTTTCAATGCCGCTTAGGATTTTCTTTTTTTAATGTTTGGGGTTAGTGACATGTTTTGAAAATTGTTTCTTATCTGTCCGATTTTTGTAACATTACGACCAAATGACTAATATATAATTTTAATATTTGTTTTTTTAATATCACTAAAACAATATATTTAAAATAGGAAGATTATTTATTAATAGATAGGAAATTTTGTTATTATTTGATAAAACAGATTGATATGCAACAACATGCGTGTGCAGATGCTATTATATTAATGAATACAATTTTCTACGCATAATGGATTAGTAATTTGGGTTCTACGTATGACGTAGTTAAAAAGAAAGTAATAAACTGAGAAAGTTAAGATCCAATTTCAGTTTGTGTGACCATTTTTGTGTAAAACAATGAGAACGGTTGAGAAACGGTAGGCAGTTAGTGGAAAAGACCCAGAAGAAGCCAAATTATATGCCTTTTAGATAAAATAAAAAAACTCAAAATCAAGTCTAACTTAAACGCAATCAACTAGTTGATATATGGTAACCAAGCATCTTGGTGAGTGGCTGTAAGGTTAATCTCGAGACACTTAATCTAATACTTCTAAAATTGATTTTTGACGGTGTTAAAAATAACATTTGACCAACGACAATTATACATTGTGGATAGTAATTAATCCTTAACTAAAATTTTTGAAATACATTTGAGTCTTGAAAAAAAAAAACTAGTGGATATACTGTACAATTCCTAGATAGTACGTACATACGGTTAAGAGAGAGAAAAATAGTTATCTATACTGCATTCGAAGATAGGTATGCATAATCTTCAACTATGGACCCTCTACGCCAGCAGGCTTTGGCCTGTTGGTCGACTGCTGTGCTTCCGTCAGGGAATTTCTTTTTCTTCTTCAATGATAAACGTATCACTCGGCAAGTTTTCACGGAAGAATCTACCCAATCAATTTAAGAGCGCAAGATTCAAATTCATTAATTAAATCCAAAAATCTCATAAAGCTTATTAATTATAAATTGAGATTGCCTAAATTTAATTAAACAGTATGTTGATAGTGTACTTTGCAATATTTGTTATTTTTTTTGGGGTAAATATTAGATGAGAGGTTGTCTCATTCAAAGTCACATGTTACAAGTTTTAATAAGAGCTTAAAGTAATACTTATTAATGATATACTAATAAAGAATCAAGAACAAAAATTGAACTTAAGATCTTTTTGTCAATGCTATTCTATGCTGCCTGTTGAACTAATTTTATGGCGTCTTTGCTACTATTTACTCCACAATTCTCCATCTCTGCCTCTGCATTCTTGTCCCTGTCACTGTCTGTTTAGTGCCTTTCAATGTGCAATTGTCAAGAATGTAAACAAGAGAACTAGATGTGAAAACCTATATGAGCAAAAGGCCTTACTTGAAGGCCCCAAACATTTTTCATATGAGCAATTGCATGAATGCATGCAAAATTGATACAGAATTCCCGAGGTTTGGCATTGGTATACTACTGTTACGTTTTATACACGAAATGCTGATTTAATTTTATATTTTATTATATAAAATAAGCATTTGCATATTTATTAGCAAAAAATAGAATAAAAATGGTAATTTTATTCCATGCCTCATTCCATAAAACTAGGAAGCATAATTCCCTTGTAGAGAGATGAGATTGGTGATTCCATACTACATGAAATGAGATTTAAATTCTTTTTCTAACATACTCTCATTTATTTTATAGAATGACAATTATTACTTTTATAAAATCTAACATACTTAAATCCCAATTTTATTTTTAGCATGCCTTAACCTATCATTCATGTTTTGTAATTAATTTTGAATACTTATGTTAAAACTAAATGAAAATAACCAACTTCCGTTGGTTCAAGTGAAAGGAGTTCGGTTACTTTAAGCATCTTGTCCCGAGTTCGATCCTTGAGGCGATGTGTATTGAGAAAACACAGTTGGGAGGAGTCTCTGTTTCACATGGCCTGACCGTAACTTGTAGAATTAGTCTCTTGCCTTCTGAGCGAGGGAATATTCTGGTTTACATCCAAAAAAATTTAAATGAAAATAAATAATTATGCAAATATGTAAACATTTAATATATATATATATATACTAATAATAATACAATGAAATATAATATTATCCAAAATATCACAGAGAAAATATTATAAAATGCATGAAGTATCTTATCTAAAAATTATACACATTTTAATTTTTTGTCATAAATAAAATAATGTTTGCTATTATTTAACGATAATATTTTTTTTATCATCAAGCTATAAAAACATTAAATTTAACATTATACATGAGAAAGGTTAGTCTACTTTGTTTGTCTCGTGAGAGGTATATTTGTGTTATTTAACTCAACTTTGATTTCATTTATATACTAAACAATAGAGTGACTTTGAAAGTCATTTCATTTCAAAAGCTATCAAAATGTGAACCATTCTTGGAATAGCTATTCCATGTACCAAACGTGACCTTCTTTGACTGCTTCTCTCTCAGTAATGTAGCTATCTATTTAAGCTTTGAAGTTATTGTTGTTTCTAAGTAAAACAAGGTTTATTTGCCAAGTTTTCAATTACTCTTTCAACTCTAAATTTAATTTTTATGAAAGTGCATACTTAAAAAATTATGAATACTAGATATATATATAAGAACTTTTTATGCCCTGTTTGTATAAGATTTTTTCTAACCAACATGTGTTTGCACAACTTCTAATGCACATTTTGTTGAAGCAAACTTTCTCTCTTTTTTCAAACAGACGTTTATCTTGTTTGAAATTGTAAAACAACAATAATGATTCTTACACACTATTTTTTAACACTACTTTTACACTTGGTTAACGATGAGTAAATTTTTGGTTAATACAGTATATTGTTTGGTTAATGAGTTTTGGTAACCAATCACTTACAAGCTAGTAAAACTCCTTAACCAAATGATATGTTGTATTAACCAAACATTTACTCATTGTTAACAAAGTGTAAAAATAATGTGGAAAAAATGACGTGTACACTCGTTAAACAAATATGCTATTAAGCTTTGGGTGTCGCCACCCCCCTCACACTTAGTTTAGCCTTTATAGACTTCTTACCGGTTCGATCTCTTTTATGACAAAAATTTAAGATTTGTGTTGCTAATATTTCTGAATTTTGTTTTTGGAGAAGTAGTTCTGATTGCAGTAGATATATAACTGTCAAACTTGGGCTCTAAGCAGGGCTTTGGAAGTATTGGAAACATGCAGAAGCTCAAGCACATCTTCTTGTACTCTGTACAAAGTCTTAAACAGAATCCAGTCAATTTATGCCCATGATTTCCTTCGATCAGACCCCATAATAAAGTACAGCACTTCCCCGTTTGACTTCCTAATAAACACCACATGCATAGCCTCCCCAATTCACGAAAATATCCTTTTCGGCATTGAAAATTCAGATTTCCATCCAACCATTACGGGTCATGTCATTTAAGGGAACCAAACGGACTCTGAAGCCCAAAATTGGTGAATTCAACTGAAGATTCCCTTCCTCTGCAGATTCAACTTCTCTTTCAAGTTTCAACTCACTACCAACTATCTCTCTCTATAGCTTTGATTAAATCTTAAGTGACTCCCTCGATTATGAAAAGCATTGTTTCACAAAAATACCCAAGAAAAGAAAAGTGAAGGGAAGTCTCTCTCTCTCTCTCACATACACACTCACAAAGGCAGTCTTGAAATGTTCATTAGAATAATGTCAAATATTTGCAGTCTCATTGCTTTTGGGATCACTGAACGTGAATTCTTTAGAATGTGAAGATGGTCGTTGCAAAACTGGGTTGTGCAACAGAACTGGTGCGTGCATATGCAATCTCCCTGATCCTTCCACCATCTTGGATGGTGATCGATCTTTTCTCGGGTAAAAGCACACCACTTCTCTTCAGTTCAACTCTTTCTTCCAAGCATTCATATTTGGTTTCTTGTAGCAAGAAATGCCGTGTCTCTTTATTTTCAGCCATAAAAAAGGAAGGGATGGAGAGGAAAACTATGTCAATCAGGCCTATCAAAGAAAAGGGTCTTTCTTTTTGGCAATTAAATGAATAAATTCCCTTTAATACTGAAAGTTCCACAAAATAACAAACAAAAAGCAGGGGCAAAGCAGAAACAGAGAATGCTTCAACTAATAACTATTACTCTCTTCGATAATATATTTATATCCAGAATCCTATTATATTATTCCTTTTGGTTCAATATTGCTTTGTCAACTTTTTGAATGATATTTGGTATTGGGACCACCGGGTAAGTTTTGTGATGAAGAAATGACTATGTGCGATGAGACTAACTTCTTCTGGCGTGAACATGGAGGAACTTGTGAGGAGATTGTTCAAGGAGAGAATTACTCCGGCAAATGTCCCCTGGGATTCGCCGGGGAGCATTGTGAGCATTCTGGTTCACCCTTTCGGTCAGGTTTTTTTATTTCCACCATGCTGAATGCTTGGCCGAAGCCCAAGATACTGTTTGCCACCGCCTGATTGGACAGGCAGTGCCGATTGCTCTCTCCCATTCCCAACCACCACATCAATAGGTTCTTCCCTCCTTTCTTCCTCCCACAACCCTGTTTGGATATTGTTCAAACTTCAAATGAGTGTTATATGATTAAGTAACTTAACAATACTTAATTGTTTCAAACTTAAAAGCTAGAAGTGCATAGCTTACAAAAAATCCCATAATTTATTTGGATTAAGTCATTTATTTTTTTGTAAGCTCATCCAATCATGCATGATGCATGAACTTTAAATTATGCTCACTAATAAACGCTTAGCTCAGAACACTCTCCGAGTCTCAACCGAAGAAACTCAGCTGCATTATATAGTTATAAGTTAGTTGATTTTTTTTTTTTTTGGATAATGTGGAATATCCAACCACTCTTGAAATTGCCCAATCTGCTAGATATTTGGGCTAAATTACAAAGTAAAATAACACGGCAGATCTAGTAAGAATTTATTGGCTTGTCTAACAGACTTTCACAAACTACTGCAGATTCTTACTCAAATTCAATCACCTCCAAATTGCCTAAATTAAGAAGCAGTAGTGACTAGTGACACCAAGGTAAGTATGATACAAGATCTCCTTATATTGAATTGCTCTTATTATCCCAAATTTACAATTTGACGACCATTTGCTATTGTCAGGACACTGGCTGTCTTGTCAGTATCTTCAGTCGGAGCAGTTGCAGCTGGTGCCATTTATGGCAAGAAACTATTCAACAAGAAAAGAAGAGATGCGGTTAAGTTCCAGCAATTATCTGAAATGCGGACTAAAGGGTACTCGATGATGATGATGAGAACAAGTCCATGGTCCCTTTTGTTTTTGGTTTTTATTTTCAATTACATATATTTTTATTATAATTGTCTAATGTTACAATGTTTTTATTCTACTTTTTGTTTTCAAAATTTGTGAAAGAAAATAGTTATAATTTCTTTCACAAAATTTTAAAAACATGAAATATAATCAAAATAATAAAATATTTTTGTAATTATAATAAAAACATATTTAACTAAAAATAAACAAAAGACCATCAGTGTAAATATTATTTTCCAGCATAAGAACATTTTAGTCTTAGCCCACGAGGTTTCCAATGTTTCTCTTTGACGCTAGAGTTTTATTTTGTCATAGTAGGTACTAAAGTTTGAGATGATTGTACTCCATAAAAATATGGCATAGTAGCACATCTTAATTTTAGCTGCCATGGATTTTCCACTAGAAAAGGCAGGATTTAGGTTGTATTGTCCTAAAGACTGTGATGAGGCACTTCAGTTCCATCCTTCTTCCTTTTCCAATTACAATTGACAACTCCTTTTGGTAAATTTGGTTTAAGTTGCACACTGGGGGGAAAAACTGCCAGACATTTGAAAAATGAAAATTGTAGAGACACCCAAAGTCACAAACAGGGCTTCTGTTTGTAAGGAAATGGGATGGAAAAAAAAAGTTATTGCAACCTAGATCCTTGAATACCAATTGGCACTTGGGAGATGCTTTAGATAAAGAGCGAAGTGATTGGAATTAAATCTTCTGTCTCATTTTTTTAGAGAAATTCTTAAGTATTGTGAAAGTAATACTTTACAGTTCAAATTTTACTTAAATATTAGAGTAAATATTCATTTTAGTCCTTAAAAAATATATGTGATATCACATTGGTTCCCTACTTATAAGCGACATCAAATTGGTTTTTCAATGATGATAAATGACATTAATTTCATCATTCAATGACCAATTTAATGTCATTTTAAAAACTAATTTGATGGTAAAAATGTAACATTAAATGATCAATTTGATGTCACATATATCTTTAGAAGATCAATTTGATATATTTATAAATGAAGAATCAATGTGATATCACGTATATCTTTGAAGAATCAAAATAAACATTTATTCTAAATTTTATTATAAAATATTTTATATTTAATTCAATGGTATGTATTTTTTATGTTGTGCCGTGTGTTATATTTTTAGTGGATTGGTAGTATGCAAGAATCTCTCATTTTCTTATCCTCTTTCCTGTGTTTCCAATTACTAATTGACAACTAAAAAAAAATTATTGTCAATTAAAACAAAATATATTTTTAAGTTGAGTTGTCAATATGTAATTAGAGAAATAATAAAAGAGATAGAAGATTTAAATCCGAAGTTTCTTATACCAATAAAGAGATATAAAAAAGAATAAAACCTATCAGGTAATCGAACTACAAAATGTTTTGCAAGAGGTACGTACGCAACCCCAAATTACCTATGTATTATAATTTTATGGTGTTCTAATATATTCCATCAATATCAAATAAAAACCAATTTTTTCCTATTTTTTTAACATGATCTATTTTTTCGGTCGAACCGTTTGGACGAGCGGTCAAATTGACGATACCATTGTTACAACTATGATTTCTCTAACTCATTGTATAGAGCAAACGGCAAGTGTCACAGTTCAATCAAGGAGAGTTGAGTTCTAGTGATCCTATATAACTGAACATTTTTCGTTTAGATTTAAGTGAAACCATTGTACAGTTTTTGCAAGCTTGTGAGTGTAAGACTGTGATACAATTAGTAGTGAATTGGTTATATAATAAGTTTAATTCAAATAAGCGCTTAGGTAATTTAGAATAGTTAATTAAATCCAGAGCAAGCCACCTCATTTCTGTGTTGATACTCCAGTTTCCACCCTTTATGCTTTTCCATGACGTTATTAGCCATTAAGAAGTACATTAAACAGTATTGCAGTCATCATAACCCAGCTTGACAATATAATTAGTGGTAATCAAACTAAGCTTATATATATCAGACAGCATTATTGTGTAAATCTTATCGATAGTAATTCCACTCATTGTCTGCAAGAAAGACAACCCTCCTCCATCTTCTAACCACATACACATTCGTGAAATTTTAGCAAGTTTCGCACACACACCAAATGACCCAAGGACTCTACCTTTCATAGTTATAAGAGTCAGCTTGTAGAATGTATCTACACCCACGAATTCAAGCCATTTCATGATTTTATCGCTCTTTCTTTGACCAATAGCTGCAGGCTAGCTCCACTTTAGTGAATAAGCAAGAAAACACAGTAATCATTCTGTAATTGTAGTACAAAGGTCATGTACTTTGTCTGAGAGCCACTGACTCCTTGTCGCAGACGAGTAAGATTGCAAGCCAGGGAGGACGACTGGACGAGTGGGTCTGGATACTCTCTGAATCAGAGACACTCAGGCATTACAAACACAAGGATTATCAAAGATAGTGAATACTTGTCAGTTGTGAGTTGTGTCAGAATTGTTGGAGATATACACTGAGATCAAAGTTATAGATCACAAGCATCAGTGCATCACTTTGAACTTTGAAGCAATTTCAATATGAAAACACAGGAAAAGAAAGTAAAAGAAGAAGAAAACTATGAGGGTAAGGACGCAAAGAGAGGATCTAATAAGAGAAGGGGCCCATAGTTTCGTGGCTGAGAATAAGGCACATGTGAGTGGCAGTCAAAGCAAATCAGTGTTATTTGCAAACCAAGTTAACGACTGAGGACTCTGCCAGAGCCCTGCTACTTTTACACCCATTTGGTAAGTGGATTAATAAAAAAGAAAAGGTTCGGCTGAGTTATTGGCTAGTACAATATATCTTGAAAGGTGCAATTGCAAAGCCTCCTTTGCCCCATTTGATCACTTATCTAGCAGTTTTGAGCTAAAGAAAACATGTTGAGACTTGATATGGAAAAAAGAATGATCATGATAAAAGGAAAAAAAATTAACATAACCCCCTGTACCCATTAATAATCACAAACAGACATAAGGAATAAGATAAAAGATAACACACAAAATAGTTTATCAAACACCATTTTCTGTAAGAAATTACTAACTACAACCCAGATTCATAAGTAAGCTATCAGACACCTTCCCTTCCTTTCTTTGAAACTGTTTGTTTTATCCACCTCCCCCTCTATTCACTTACTAAAACTTAGTTCTTATCAACTCTCTATATACTCCGAATGTTCAGCTATGTATGTGCATTTTAATATTTTAGGTTTAGGGTTAAACTTGAAGGACTCAACTCAAGCTTTGGCTCCCTTCTTTTTGTGTTACTTGGTTATACCAAGTTTAGGGTTTGAAGTGGTTGTTTTTTACCCTTCATCTCTCTTCATCCATCTTTGTTTCTGAAGAAAAATGCGACACAGAACATATTCATTTGTATTATTTCAGGTGAAATTGGAGAAAGATTAAAAAAAAAAAAAGATAGAGGAAATTTGTGTGTTCCTTCAGGTGAAGGAAACTGTTTGTTTTATCCACCTCCCCCTCTATCCACGATGATGTTTTCGGTTTGTTTTTAATCTGTAAACTAGAATACCCCATAAACTCAAACCTCTAATCTCGTTTATTTTCTGCTCTGTTTTTCCTTTTCGTGCGTAGACTGCATACTATTTCCTACAGTGTGAAATAGAAACCAAGGAGATCGATTTCTGGAATTTTTCATGTTTCTGTGCAAGTTATCTGTTGCCACGAACTTCTTGGGATCCTAGAAACAGTGCTGAACAGTTTTCATGTTGTATGTAGAAAATTATCAGTTCGAGGATTTCCAAAAAAAAAAAAAAAAAAACTTTGTACCTGGGAATTTGTGGAATTCACCAGATAATTAATTTCCCTGATAGGAAGCAAAAGAAAATCAGAAACCCAGTTTACTGCACATAAATTCTGGTCAAAATGAAACAAATGGAGTTGTTGTCTTGTTGAAGAAACCCTGTTTCTTTACCTGGATAACGAGTGAGGTAAGGTAGCTAGCTAGAAGTTAAAGAAGAGGACGAGAAGAACGAAACAGACAGAGACATCTCTCATTATCTCATTATTTAATGATATAGGAAAAACTTACCCAAACTCTGCATCTTCAAGTCCATCCCTCTTCTGTTCATCTAGCCTTGATATGCAGAACTTAAACAGGAAGGGGGAAACAAATGCAAGTGGATCATTATTTTTATCTATATATTTTTTCTCTTTCCCTTAATATTATTAGATGGAATGAGTCGGTGAAAAATGGGTATTTTTTTAATCTTAATTTTTGGCTATAAAAAGCCCAGCGTAAGAATGGTGATGAATAGTTAAAAGAATGAATCTTTGCCTATAGAGGTTAAACAGATGAAAGATGTGGGTTACACACAAGAACTTCTACGTGAAAGGGTTCACTTTGGATGCGTCCTGCTATCTTTTTTTTTTTTTTCTTTCTAAAATGACGCTTTGTATGAAGTGGTGGGCTATTCTGTAGAAGAAAGTCTCTTTCCAAATGCTATCGTCATGATTGTTCAATTGCTTTTTGATCTAAGCCAAACACTTAGACATATTCATCTCTTCCCTTGAACATGATAAATTTTATAATGACAAGCAACAGAGCACACGGTAGCTTATAACCCTTGTATACACCAATAAAAAAATGAAACTACATGACCTCAGATCTCATATGGTATTGACACGTAGCATTATTTAAACAACGAGAGTTATAGATTATTTTTTTTAATTCTGAGTGAAGACTGAGGAAAAAAGAGAGACAGAAAAAGATCGATATTAAAAAAAAAAAGTGGATGCTTTCGATTATCTTACTCTTTTTAGTCTTTACCCACACCTGCTGCCCAAATTGGCTGCAACTCTTTTCATCGGTGTATGCCCCACATACTAGTGCTTGTGTTTAGTCATTTTTACAGAAAAAGGTCAGGTATATATAGCGCCATACACTTGCAAGGGCTCAGATCACACAGCTTACATATAATAAATACTACTTCAGAGACAGAGAACAGATAATTGTCTCCCTTTTTTTCGCCCTAGCTGTAATTCTATATAGGTTTATTTATTTTAGCTTCACCATTTTCTATTCAATTACCTCGTGTTGTGGCTGTTAGGTGCCCTACCATTTGGCCATGCCAAGAGGTAAAACGTAAATGACTTGCGGCCAAATTGGATTCATTCTGGTTTGACCATTGGGTTTCCAATAAATTCACTAGCTCCTTAAATTTTAAAGCCAACAAATAAAAGTAAAAGCAGCCACGGAAGCCAACAGGGGTTGGTAATCAGATTTTTTTGTTTTGTTTATGTTACTCATGATTGGAGTTTGAATTCAAAATTCTTCTTAGGATGAATTATTTTAAAATTGAGTTTAATTTTAATTTATTATCAGTATAAAAAAATTTTACACTGTCATCTAATCATGTATTACCAACTCATTAAAAAAGTTTGACTATTATAATAACTACTTCAAAAGTCTAACACTTGTAATGATGTATCAATACATGATTGAATAACAGTGTAAATTTTTTTTACACTGACAATAAATTAAAATTAAATCCTTAAAAATTATATTCTAAATCTTCATTGAAATTAATGATATGTCCTTAACTTAAACTAAAACAGATGTTTTCCTCAACCTATATTTTCTTGTTAAAAAAAAAAAAGCAGCCACGGAAAATGAACCTGTATAGAAAATTTTCAAAAACTAGAGAGATAGTAATAAAGGGCTTCTCATTTATGGATAGTGTTACAGCATGTACATTGTTTTAGTCTGGTTTTTCTCCGTATTTTAAATATCATGTGCAAGAGCAACTCTGATATATATATATATATATATATATATATATATATATATATATATATATATGCTTGGGAAATGAATCAACCTCTTGGAGCCAGGTATGGCTTGCAATTGCAAATCTCTAATATTTGAAAAAAAACTTACACAAGCTTGTGGAAAAATATTTATAGGAAAGGGTAACATACAAAAAAAAAACAAAAATTATAATGAGATTAAAATATTATTCAATAACTTAATTGAGAGTAAGTAAAAAATGTGCTAGGATTAGTTTATGCAAATATTAATTATTCAAGCAGCATATATATATATATATACATATATATACATATATATATATATATATATATATATATGCTGCTTGGGAAATGAATCAACCTCTTGGAGCCAGGTATGGCTTGCAATTGCAAATTTCTAATATTTGAAAAAAAAAATTACACAAGTTTATGGAAAAGTATTTATGAGAAAGGATAACATACAAAAAAAATTTATAATGAGACTAAAATATTATTTAATAACTTACCCGAGAGTAAGTGAAAAATGTGCTAGGATTATTTTATGCAAATATTATTATTCCAAGTATTTGGATATCTGCAGTAGCCAAAGACCAAAGTTTTCAACTTTTCATGCAGCTCAAGTCCCTCACACAACTTCCGTTTCCATCATCAGAACCGTTCATCCTTTTAGGCTCCAAACGGGACCCATCAAGTACAATGGTCCATCGTTTTTATGTGGGCCAATTCTGTTGGCCACTCCTACTGCACGCAGGTATAGGATTTGGCGCGTTTCACACACGCACCTTCAATACTTTGGTAGTAGCAAGGAAAAAAAAAGGGGTAGATTTCAATTCCGTGAATATATTATCGTAAACAAGTTTATCCAAATTTTCAAAAGAGAATAATGCTTATGACGAAAAAACCCTCTACCCATTTTCTGTTTTGGATAAAACAACAATTCCATTAAGAGAACAAAATACGCTTCAAGTTCAACTTAGCATTGATGCTTTGAGATGCATAGTGTTTTACTGTGGGCTTGTCTTGACGTGATCATTTCCTCAGTTTCTTTTATTCTATGTAATTATCAAATTTAAAAATTACTTTTGGACAACCAAGAGTGACGTGGTTGTAGCGGCAGGGTCCTTTTGAGTTTTGAGTAATGGTGCACGCAGCCGATTCGTTGGGTAAATAGAGGGAAAACCTAAGGGCAACGTCGTCCAGAGGGAAACAAAATAGAGAAACATATGAATGAAGGGCCGAGAAAGCAAAAACCCTGATTATTATCGAGTTGTGTGAGAGAGACTGAGATCTGCGAAACAACAAACAAAAACAAAAGAGAGAGACCCCAAAACCAAAACCAAAACCAAAACTCTAGTTTGAGAGATAAACGAATCGATTTCATTCTATTCCATTTCCTCTCATCACTCCACCCAATCTTCATCTTCGCCATGAGGATCCGTAAGAACGCCAAGCTTTCCCCTCTTCTTTTCTCCTCCTCGCAAAGTGGCTCAGTTCCGGTCGAGACCTTTCAGACCCACGTGTGCCAGCTGAACCAGTCACCATGGGATGTGATCCCCTTTGACTCTGACTCACTCCAGGTTCGCCACTCTTCCAATCTCTTCTCTCTTTCTCTCTATTTGTTTTAGTTCCCTTTCAGATCTACCATAAATGAAAAGAAATAAACCCTTTCCTCATCTCCTCTTCGTTTGGTCTCCCTGCATTTTCAGTAGGGTTTTTTCCCCCGTATTTTTCCATCATTCCCTGATTAGGGTTCTTCATACACCCTAAATTCTCTACGTTTGATCGTGTTTTTCCCTTCAAACACCCAATTAGGTTAATGGGTATCCCTCATTTCTCACTATTTTTCGTGGGTTTCGTTTTTGCTCCCCAGTTCGAAGGCGAGGACAGTTTTACTGGAAATGGCAGTGCTGGCGATTCTATTGGAGCTGTTGAGAGGTAACGTACTCAGTCCCTTGATTCTAATTCCCTTGCTTATTTCATCTGCTACAGGCATTAGGGTTTTTTCTTCAACATTCCCTCGATTATGCAAAGTAATTCTCCAAAATTTGTCTCTGAAAACAAAACCCGCTCTTCTTTTTCTGCTGCTTGCTTGAATTATCGTGCTTGCATACACGCAGCGTGGCCTCAATGATGGACGCCGAAGAGAAGTCGCTGCTGAAGCTAGAGGACATGTTCGTAAACGATAATCATGATGGGAAGCAAGCAGCGAAGGTGCTTCACGATAATGGCGGTGACAAACGAATTGCTTTGGACAAAGGGGAGGTGAAGACCTCGTGCTGCCAGAACTCGGATGCGAAAGGTTGGCCATGTAAGAATGAAGCCAAACAAGGGCAATCATCCTGTGAATATCATTTGTCTCTGCTTAGGTCATACAATAGCAGCAGTTACAATACCTCTTCTTCCAAAAAGGCGGTGGCAGCCGCAGCTGCGGCCGCCGCTGCCGGAGCGCGTCGTGCTAGAGCTCGTGCTGCTAAGAAGCCTCCATCCTCAAACCCATATGAATTCTATTATTATTCGGGATTTGGCCCTCTGTGGGGTAAGCGAAGAGGTGATAAAAATGGAGAAGGAAATAAGAATGGAGGAAGCGAAAATTCATCAATGGCAGAAGCAGAGAATATTACCGCTAATAGTGTTGCTCTTGCTGTTCCTTCTTCTTTACAAATAGATAATGAGGAATTCGATTATGTAGATGACGAGGAAGAAGAAGATGCAAATGATGATAGTGGGAAAAAAAGAATGAGGAAACCTGTAAAAGCAAGGTCGCTGAAATCGCTTATGTGAGATGTGAGGAATAGTAATAGTGGGTAGGCGACGGGTGGATATAGTAAGATCGAGGGTTGGGGTTGATTGTATTGTGTTGTGACAATTGTAATTTGCTTTTGTTTTTTGTTTTTTGTTTTTTTTTTTTGGTATTTATTTTGGTGTTAGGGTGGTTTCTTCCTCTACTCTTTGGGATATTTAGGGTTATGAAATAATGTTAATTTTTGTTTCACATGATGATGTGTTATTTCGTAGGTGAGGTTAGGCTTCCTGACGGTAGGGGTTTTATCTAGACTGTGAGAGAGGTGGACCGTGAAAACTGTGTGAATCAAAATCTTTGCAATGAAAGGGTAGATTCGTAAATTGAGTTACTTTATTATTATTATTTCATTCATTTGCTTTAATATGACAATATCTCAAAGCTTTATCCACAAATGGAGGATTGGACTTTTTAAATTGGCAGTTATATCCATGCATAAATATACTGTGGGCCACCATGGCAGCACATTTTGAAAGTTACTTCTTTTTTGGGGCCTTAGCCTTTTTTTTTTTTTCTTTTTTAATGGTAGAAGAAGGGCATTCGTGATACATACCCTTGTTTCATTTCTTGGGTTTTTTGTTTAACAGAAAACTATAATAATATAATAATAATAGAAAAATAAAATTTACATTTTCCTTTGGCCAATTTTATATTTAGCTACTCTATTTATTAAAAATTAGCATCTAAGAGCCAAAAAGATTCAATGTTAATTATGGAATTAAAATAATAAACACAATACTGTTAAACATCATTACACGAACCTTGAAAGATCGCATGCGCTTTGAATGGTTCCTTTGGCATTCACTAACATTTTGTGGTCACGAAGTTTACTTATATTATTATCTAGAGTGCATCTGGATACGGTTTTTGTTTTTATAGAAAAAAAATAAAGCACTTTTTTACTAAAAAAATATTTTTTACAAGTTTTTAAGTATGTTTGAAAGTAATTTTTTTTAAAAAATAGAAGTTTTAAAAAAACTCACTTACTACTTTTTTTAAAATTTAATGATCTTTAGATTCTAAAAAAAGAGGAGAAGAAATAATTTTAATATATTTTTTCAACAAAAATATCATTTGTCTTTATTGAGAATTACATTTTATGTTTTCTCTTTTTTCTTCCTTGTAAAGCCTACCTCACTCATTTTGGATACTTCATATTTCAATAATTTTGTAATAAAAAAAGTCCTATTTTTTATCCAAACAAGCTTAAAAAAATTTTTGTTACTTTAAAGTACTTTTTAAATATTGTATTCAAATGCAAAATAATTTTTCTTTTTATAAAAAAAACTCTACGAAATAAATATCTATAAAAAATTAAGTGTTTAATTTAAGAATACCCTTAACTATTCTTTCATTTTCACCTCCTTCTCTTGTCAAAATGTCAACACGACAATTGTGATTAGAAGCATTTTCACTTGTGTTACAATAAGAATTATTAAGTGTTTAATTAAAGAATACCCTTAATTCCTTTTGTCTATTTTATAGGTAATTAGATAGTGAATTTGAGTGAATCACGCATGCCCTCAAGGATTGTCATAATGTTCATAACTTATGGCTATGGTACAAGGGTTTTAAATTGTGGTCCGCAATTGCGGCATCAATATTTGCGATTTTGGAGGTCTGCAATTTTTGTAATTGCAACACAACTTTGACCATGACCGCAACCCTTCTTTGAGTGTGATCTGGAGGCTTGGTTGGCTTTGAATCTATCTTGCAATCTCGACAGAAACCATGAAGATTGTTGGAGTTTAATCTTTGGTTTTGTTGTTTGGGAAATTTGGCTCAACAAAAACCATAGGTAGGAGGTCATAAATTTGGTTTTGTGGGGTGTTTCGCGATACTACAGGATCCTAGCTGTTTGGCTTTGCCAGAAACTTGGGTTCTTCCAGTGTTGTTATTGCTGAGCTTTGGGATATTTTTATAGCACTTGATTTTGCTTGGCAGAAGAACTTCACTTCCATATAGGTAGAAGATGATTCTAATACAACTGCCAATTTTGCTATTGAGGGCTTCCCAGTACCTATCCTTGTGTTGGGCTAGTTCGAAGTATCAAGACTTGGTTGATGAAGAATTGGAGAGTTCGTGTGTTTCATGGATACCATGAGGGGAATAGGGTTGCAAATTGGTTGGCAAACTACTCTCATTCTTTGGAGTTAGGTGTTCATATTCTTGATAAGCCTTTGTGAGGTTGTAGTAGGATTTTGTTGGATGATTTGTTTGGAGTTTCTCTTTTGAGAAGGGCTCTTGTTGTTTAGTGGCTCTGCCCATCCAGAGTACAAATAATAATAATAATAATAGTAATAATAATAATAATAATAATAAATGAATTGTCAACTTCTTATTACCTTGCATCTCGCCAAAAAATATTATTATATTAATATGTATTCTTTTCCATAAAAAATAAAATACTACTTTAAATTGTTGTTGGGGAGTTTATAATCAAAATTGTCAATACATTTTGGCTTATCGTGTCTTCCTAAAAGATGAAAAAAAAATTTCAATTTTAAACATACCATTTATAATTTACTCACCAAAAGTGGAATACATATTAAAATAGGGAGTAGTGAAAGTGTGAATCTTATTCTATATAATCCTCATGTCAAATGGCATTAATATGTTGAATGTGAAAAGAGTTTCATGCTTTTAATTAACTTGATGATAAACATTTAGTCCACTATGAATGGGTTGATTGAACTTTTAAGGATCGAAGCAGTTCGTTTGAAAAGCTTGAGTTAGACTCTTGATGCAAGAAACATGAATTGTTAATATATAATGTAAAGCAATTAATGTTCACAACTGGCAAGGAGCATCCTCTATATTAAGGGTGGCAATTGTATATTAATCTATCATCTATCTAGTCTATACATGTCTAAATCAAATTCATTTCATCTAATCATAATAATAGATTTAATAAATTAGATGGATTAGATCAGTTTTAATCAGTGGATGATTAATGGATCAACCAAAACATTTTTTGAATATCAAATGACAAAAACCATTCAAAATCAAAAAAGAAAAGGTGAAAATGCATTTCATTAAAAAAAATGCTCATAAACTAAAGCACCGGTTTTTTTATGTTAGAAAGGATGTTACAAATCTATAATATGATATTATATATACTGGATATATAATTAAAAATATATTCTACTCATCCTTCGTAATCAAGCAAAAGCAGAATACACGGGTTGAGTAGATCTTGAATCATCTTTCTTAAACCAAGAAAAAGATATTGAAGAAGATTATGTAGGATCGAACAAGAAAAATGATAAGGATATAAAGAAAAGAACAAGATAAAAGCAAAACTTAATTTCTTCCTACAAAAGTATTTGGTTTTTCAATTGAACTGACATGATTCCTTAAATCAAAGAATAATGAATAATATCAAAGTATTTTGGCTACTGATTAGACTGATAAATCTAATTATAATATCAAATTATATATACATCAATTGAATATAAACAAATATGCAATTTCATATAACTGGAAAAAACTCAAAGAAAAAAAGAAAATAAAATAAAGAACAGAGCAAGTTGTGAGAAAGAAGAACTCAAAAACTCTGAAAAAGTCGTTGCTTTTTGCTACACTGTGAAGATGAATGGAGACCCATATGATTTCAATAGAATTGGAGAAAACGCGTAGAAAGACATTGAATAATCTAACAACTATGAAGGAATGGATAATTTGAGTGGATGATCCATATTTCATAGTTTCATAATAATGTTGTCGTGTGTTGTATGCAATCCATAAGTTCACTAGAAAGGGGCACACCCTCACCGGAAAAAAAGAATGAATTTTTTTTAAATCTATGATTTTAAAAGGGTGGATTGGATATCCTTCCATTCTCATGTTATTGCAACCATCCTTACTTGGTTTGAAAAGCTACACTTGACCACAACCTTCTACTGCACTTGTTGCAACATTAGTGTTTTGATAGATATTACATTAATCATAATCTATGACATGAGTTGAAGATTTACCTAATATTATTGAGTTGAAAATTTAATTGGTCGTGTCTGCAGTTTAGTTAGCCTCAAAATTTTGGAAAAGCTATTGAACCACTCAAACCGGAAAGAGTCGAATGACCCAGACCCGGGTTTCAATAACCGTCTAGGTCAATGGTTTCCTTTGACTTGGCCATTTGGGACTTTCTCATATTCACTTTAGTCTTCATCCCTTTCTCCTAAGAGTTGCTACCGCTACCATGCTACCTCCCCAAGGAGGCAAGGAGCTTTCGTTACCAAGGACTCCAGGGACCATTACTTGCGTTCAGCCACTAGGGAGTGCCACCATGTAGGTTATCATTGCTGCCAATGAGCTTTCATCATGCCCCATCCATCCACTTGATCTTGATTTCCTGCTTAATATCATCAACGGTATGATAACCTTTCAAGGAAAAGTGGGAAGTAAAAACAGAGCATTCTGTTTTGAACCTTGCTGAAATTTATTTTTGCTTATTTGATAACTAGTTTGATTACCAACTCTATCATTGTTTTACAACTTTTTCAAAAGGCATGGGACAGTTGGCATGGCGTTTATGGGCTTGGCATTTATAATAGATCTGCACATTAGTTTGTATGCAGAATAGGCTTATAGTGCCTTGCTAAAGGGGGTTTTGCTGTTTGCATTTTTATGCTTGTTAATATACTTTCTTTTTTGGTATATTCTTATTATACTTTATTATTATTATTATTATTATCCGATTCAACCTATTAAACCAATTGAATCATGACTCGAAAATCTTACGGTTCGATTTTCGATTCGGTTCTTAAAACATTATTTCTAACCATTATAAGGGCATGACAATTTACAAAGTCTCTCTCCCTTATTAGAAAAGGTGATACACATATCAAGAGTAACATTTTAAGTTCAATATTCCCATGTTCCTATTAAAATAGGCTCTATAAGACAATTAAATATTATATTATAATATTAATTATCCATATGCTTAAACCACAAAGAGGTACCATCAAGATCGATCTTAAAGATAAAATAAATGATTGATGCAATTTCATTGTCTCATATACAGTATAGCAATATTAATCATAATCACGACTATGTCTGATAGGGATTAGTCTCACAGTATTAATAACCTGTGGGGATACTCTGATAAAAATAACAATAAATAAATTACTAGAACAAACCTCATGAATATATAATATATTGTTTCCCACTCATCTTTAACGATATACATTGGCTAATAATTGTAAAAGCAAAAGAAATGAACTAGCCAAATTACAAAATGAACATATAAGATATATCTTTCAAAATGGGCACATAATTAGTTTAATAGTAGAATCCAAGTTGATCAATTCAACTAGGCCTTTATTTAATACTCAAAACGAGAATTAAGTTAAAAACAAAAATGTTTTCAATTCATCTTTACTAAGCCATAGTCATTACAAAATTAGGTACTCAACCAAACCACATTCTTAACCATTATCCACACAATTTAGATATCAAAATACACATACTTATTAAATTAATCAAATTAGAGTCAAATTAATTAAAATATTTCTCATTTTAGTTAAAAATTTACTTCTAAATCAAGACATCTAAATTGTACAAAAGTTTCAGTTATGAATTTGGATCAAGTTCTTTATCAATACAACCAACATAAGTTTCAAAATAAAGCAATAAAATTTTTTCATTTATCAATATTGGAGGAATTAATAGATTTAGGGAGTTTTGTATATATGTCACGTCACATGCACATTATAACAAATTGAACTTTAAGAAACTCAAAATTGTCCTCACTGTAGGTCTCAGTAATAAAATGATAAGAGACATTAAAGAAAGAGATAAATGTATCTCCAAGCTAGTAACACACTCATGCAACCATAATTAGAATAGTTTTCTCATGTTAAATTTAATTGGATTTAGATCCTCTCCTTGTAACATGATAATCTTATTAGGAAAGAGAAAAAGAAAACAAATTTTAATAATTGAAATATAAATTATTGTTCTTTCTTTCTCTCCCTTACAGGATGATCTTGTTATAATAGATGACCCAAATCCAATTTAATTATAATTAATTGAATTAAAACCCTTTGTATCATTGCAATTTTATCTATAGGTCCCAAGTCCTAAATTACAATTCCCGTCCCCACCCCCTATATTTTCCTCTGTCTCCATTCCCAATCCCCGTCGTGGGAAACTTTCCTCCCCTGTTGTCACGGATCCCCACGGGGACCCCGAAAATTCATTAAAAATTTGTAAAATTACAAACTAAAATCCAATATAATTTAAAATATATATAATTAAATTATTAAATTTAAAGTTAAATCATAACAAGTTCAAACTTAAATAGTACAATCACAATATTCAAATTAAATAAAAAATATAAAAAAACTAAAATGTTATTAGTATTTATGATATATAATACACATAATAAGGGATATATATGTAATTTACTTGGGGCGGGGGCTATGGTCTCGTCCCTGTCCTCGTCCCCGAATCACCTTTGAGGGGATTTTGTCCCCCGTCCCCACGGGAAAAATTCCCCGCTTGCAAGGCCCCGAATGGGGCAGTCCTAGCGGGGATCCCCACACATAGGTAGAAATTGACATCCCTAATTCCAAATGATATAAATACTAATAAGGTGCTCAAAATTTCTAAAACAAGTTATGAAATATTCAAACTAGTTTCTTTATCACAAATTGATTAAATCAAATAGTGTCACAAGGGCATGTCAATTATTTATATAATCCAAACAATATTTGTAATTCATTGAGTAATTCATGAAAATAATCTTCATTTGACATGATAATTTATCATGATTAGCTCGAGATAAATGTATAACCATTCAAAATCATATGTTCTTTAAAACAATGTTGGATTGCTATAAAATACTCATTCATCTAGTTTATATATATATATATATATAGGAAAAATAGTTGGGTTAATACAAAACATCCAAAGTATTCCATCATATGACTATATCAAGTAGTCTTATTCTAATAAGGCATGTCCATTATTTATATAATCAATAACCATATTTATAGAATATAATTGCAATCCTCTTTATTCACGTATCCTTTCATTGTGATTGGGCCTATGATAGATAAGCACATAATCCTACTCAATGATAAACAGGGGTAGAGCTAGGCATCTAGCCTCTTTTTTCTGAGGGCCAAAAAAGGGAGTTAAATACAAACCAAAAGGAATATCATGACATTTTTTTTCTTAATGCTTAAGCAAAGTTGACAATACATATAGAAAAATGGATATTTAACAGTCAACCTTATATAGTTATACATTATATATTAAATTTAACTGAGACAGAACAATCAACATGGTGAATGACAAGATAAAAGTACAAGGGAAACTACAATTTTACCACATTCAAAATTCAAGGATAGTTATATATATGTATATACACACACACACATAACATATTTGTCTAATACAATATTTAGACATCTAATTATGCAAAAGGCTTATAAGAACTAATCTCAACAATTCGAATTCATTTAGAAAAAAATCTAATGGGATCATAATTGTGCGGAATATATAAGAAAACTAAACTTAGTTGTCCTATGAACAATTAGTAACACACAACATATGTATGTTCACTTGTGTAAGTTAGAAGAATAAAAAACTATAGCATATAGTATCAAAACATAGTTTTTTATTCATATTCGACTCTAAACAACTGCCGACCAAGAAGATCACCACCATCTATCGCTCACTCCCCCTCTTATATCAAAACATAGTTAAGTTTCATAGACTGAATCACTTTCTTAATGATCATTCAATATTATTTCTAACATTAAATAATAAAAGTCTCTAACAGGTAACTATTGGTGTATATGGGTTAAGACTTCATTCTAACATATTATCTAAAGATGATGAGGCTTGACATTTGCATAAGAATATAACGAAGCATTAACATCATGATGCGGCTTGACATAATCTCTAACATTTATGACAAAGTATTGGCATATAAAGCAATATCTACCGTTTGACGTGCTTGAATCAAAAGAGGTAATAAAACTAATTTTACTCTGGAAAAAACCAATAACATGCATGATCAACCGCTTACTAATGAGACTTTACCTTACTAATCATTGTTGTTTAGACCAAACTAGCCACTCGGATCATAAATCGGTCAATGAAACAATTTTGGTTCAACCTTATAACCAAATTGAACTTGTCAAAACCGGCCAAAATTGACTAAAATCGATTAAAATTAGAATTGATTTTTTATGAACGGGACAACACTATTTTTTAAAGATATTTTAGTTACCTCAGTCATCTTCAAGAGGGATAATTGTTATGCGTATTGGTTGAAGTAAGTCATGGAACCTACCTGTCAATATTGATGGGCTTAATGAGATAAAAATTTGGAACTTGGGCTTGACAGAATTTATGTTTAATTTAGATAAAGAAAAATTATTGATTAGATTTAGTCTAGATAAAATTAACAAACTGAACTTAGCATACATAAAAATTTATTACTTATGCTTAATAAATTACAACTTTGTGTTGATTAAGCTTAAACTATTAAAAAGCTTTAGAACAAAAACTTCATAAATTAAATTTTGTGTTGATTGGGCTTATCTTAGATAAAAATTTAAAATTTGAGTACATGATATTTTATATTTTTGTTCAGCTCAACACCAATTTAATGAGATTTAATATTTTTGTTTGGGGAGCCAAGTTAAAAGATTTGAAAAAAATTACATATCAAACAAAAGAATTTAAAAATATTTGGGGGGACCATGCCCCCTCTCTTTTTTTGGGACAACCAAGGTCAAAGACCCAAAGAATTGTCCCAACAACAAAGCTAATGGTAGTCACTCCATCAAACAAAGTTCCAAACAAGTCCGTAAAAAGAGAAAGAGAGAGGAATGAAGGCACCTTATCGAAAACATGAACACCTTAGAATGGTCATGCTTAGCCTGTATATAAGCACAGATATTTCCTTCGCAAAAGTTATGCTTTTCATTATTCAAATATCCTTACTCAACAATAGGGAGATTTCATGAACAAGAATCATCACAGCCTCTTTCCAAAAACTGCAAGGCGCAAGTAGAGTTTGCTTCAATGATAACTTGAGGAATATTCAAAGACTTGGCCCCCTCTTACAATTAGAGGGGCTGCCCCTGGTCATAAATATATGATTTAGGGAGTTGCTATGGTATGAGTACATACTCAAAGTAAGTTGTCAAATAATTATCAGCGATTAGTTTCATAATAAAATTTAAAAGTTAATTAAATATAACCAGCAACCAATAAATGTTTCACAACTCACCTTGAGTACCAGTGTCTAAAAAAAATGAGTACCAAAGTAATCCCCTATGATCATGTTCAGTCGAGTTATGTCGACAAGCAATAATTACATAACCAAGCAACAATTTTATTTTAACAAAGGGTTATATCAAATAATATCATATCGATAAGATATACATGTTGTTTAGTAACCTATAAGCCATATGCAAATCTTTTAGCAGATTTAGACATTGACATCACAAAAATTTCTCATGACTGATTCCACAATATATGTGGATAATCAATCTAGTGAAACTAAATGTTGAGAATATAATTTTGATTGCAATCAATTATTCATCTCCTACTTATGATAACTTGCATAAAACAAGCAAATTCTCACATAGTTCCAAAACATCAAGAATACCATCCATGGTAATTCATTGCTGCAAATAGGCATACATAAACTTGTTCACGGGATAAATATTTAGCTCCTATGCAATCATAAATCTTATGCCTCAAATTTCTAACATAATACAACCTTTTTTGTGAGGAAAAGTTTAGGGTAATTATACAAATATTGACGAATGAATAAAAAAAAGGTTCAGCTACTAAGAAAAGAAAATCTCATGTCAAAGTTAAAATAAAAAAATGAAGTTAATCACATGAAGATTTCTATTCTGAATTTCAAAAATAAAGTTTTGAGAGCACACTATTAAAAAATTTCTTTGGTATCAAAGTACAATATAAAATTTAATTCATAAAATTGAGAAATTCTTTCATATACTTATTCTATGTGTAGATTAATCTAATAATAAATTGACACAACCACTTTTAAATGTAAAATAATTGTTCTAGCATAGAAATTTGTACACAGTTTTTAATCTATTTAATGTAAAATGATATCATTCTTTTACTATTTTGGTCTACCTAAATTATATAGACCAAGTCTACACAAAAATCTCTCATCAATCTAGAAGCACCAAATGTGATTTTCCAAATATTTCTCTTACCAAATTAATTGGATTATGATACCAAGTAGCTTCAATAACTCAAGAGGGGGAGAATTGAGTTCTAAAAATTTTCACAAAACTTTTCACAAATGCTTCAATGGTATTAATTATATTAAATCAATAGTCTCAAGAGACATATGGACTAATGTAAATAACAATACCACATAAGTTTAATTTAGAAATCAGATTATCAAGAATGGAAGCACCAACTATATCAAGATATAAATGCAAAGCTTGAATAATAAAAAAGTATAGGAAAGAGAGAGTGCAAACAGGATTTATACTGGTTTGATCACTCCGTGTGATCTACGTCCAGTTCTCAAGATCGTCTACCTGAGATTTCAACTATGCTTCAAGCTTCTAACTTAGGAACTTGAGAAATCCTTACAAAAACATAGCACTCTTCATTAGTTTGGGATCTTCCACCCTCTTGTGCAAGAGCCTCATTCAATACAGCAAGGGACATCTACCATTGGATTCTTACACAAAAATAAGTGTTTGATACCCTCAAAAGAGCGAATATACAACTTGAAGAGTGATAGGTAAAGAGATATTATCACTTAAAGCTCAAGAACATAGTTTGTAAGATTGTAAGCTGTTAAATGCTCTCAATAAAATGATTTCAGAGATGTTGTTCTGTTGCATTAACTCCCCAAGTGTTAGGATAAATACCCCATAGTATATTAGAGCCATTGGTGATGGTTAGTGTGCATTAAATGCAAAAACTAGTCGTTATAAATGACTTTCACGCAAGCAATATCCGGATATTTGAACCTGGTATCTGGATATTCTAATTTCTAGGCTTGACCAAGAACAAAATATCCTGATATTTGGTTTCATATCCTGATATCTGATCGAGATATCCTGATATCTGAAAAGGTCACTTCTCACTTAAAATGAAATATCCTGATATCTTAATCCGTATCATGATATTTGGTTGAGATATCCTGATATTTGAAATGAGATTTAGCTACTGGAGCGAGATATCCGGATATCACAGAGGTGTATCCGGATATTTCAAAGTTGGTTTGCCTCTAGAGACAAATATCCAAATACCAAAAGTTTGTATTCTGATATTTGGCTTTCAGGAGCCAAAATTTAAATTTCCAAGTATTGGTATTCAGATACAAAGACTTGTATCCGGATACAAGACCCCAAAATTCTAATTTTGACTTTGCAAATAAACATATTTGAAGCCTTATTAAATTTCAAACAAATTAAAAATATTGAGAAGCATTTTTTAAACCAAATTCCACCAACACTAAGGTTTTCAAAAAGGTTTTCTTTTAAGCTATGAGATAATTAAAAAGTTCAAGAGCTTAAGCAATGATTAACTTTTTACCCTTACAAAGAATCTAAGTCAAATGAAAATCTTCAAGGAAGCTTGGACTTGTTCTTTGTTGTGTATCACTTCTTGTTATCATCAAAATCCTTTAAGCATAGTGAGTTCATAGATTACTCAATTAAATTCCTTATCCACAACAATCCTACTCTTAGATTACAATGTATATTGGGGAATGTCTATAAAAATATATATTTCATAATATGCCTTTAATGTTGAAACCAAAATCTTATAAAAAGGTTTAAGCACTAAATTTTAAAAGTTGTAGCTTTCCCTGTTTAAGTTTTGAGGATAACAAAAATATTTATTTAGTTTGAACAAGTAAGTGTTTCGACAATAGTATTAACAAATCGCTACTTGTATGTGCGTCCATTCTGTTCTGAGCTTAAAGGAAACTCATTGTGCGTCCAATGAATGTCTAAATATGCTTTGTGCGTCCAATAACTGTCTTATATACTTTTACTATTTGTGCGTCCAATATTTGTATGCATATACTGTTACTATTTTTATTGGTTCGTCCAATACTATCCTTTTGCCAAAGCTTAGACTCAATTCTCTATTACAAAGTTCAAGCTCAAGCCTTCGTCCAAGTTAAAATTCAAAAATGAAGAACTGTTCCTCATTAAATGCTAGAAAAGAACTCTGACAGCTCACGGCGACAGAAGAAGTCAACTAAGCCACTTTTGCTGACATTGT
This sequence comes from Styphnolobium japonicum, assembly GCA_023212625.1. Taxonomy (NCBI): domain Eukaryota; kingdom Viridiplantae; phylum Streptophyta; class Magnoliopsida; order Fabales; family Fabaceae; genus Styphnolobium; species Styphnolobium japonicum. Next base: position 227,170 of record JALBWW010000007.1, on the reverse strand, counting down.
CTAACCACTACAAAGATCTGCAAATAAGAAACTTTCTGCAATCTTAGACAAATCAGGACTTTGTTATCACTGATTGGAAATCTCAGAGAATAAAAGTCACTTTCAGAAGAAGCTCAGCACTTTTTCAGTAGATGCATTTAATGCTACTCAGAACGGTAATAAATGTTTCCGTTGGACGATATAGCTCATGAAGTCTGCTCAAATTGTTCTTACATATAAAGAGAAGAAGCAGCACTTGAAGAAAAGAGAGATCTTTGCCGTAGCATCTTACAAAGTCTAAAAAGCTTTATTTCTTCTTGGATTTTCATATTCGTGTAAAAAGAAAAAGCCTTGAGTTTTTTATTGTCTATTCTCATTTGTTAGTGAGTTTCAAACTCAAGCATTCATCTACTTTTACTTATTCACCTTAGCGTTGTAAGCCTGAAGAGGCTGTGTATAAAAGAATACTGGTGTGGTTGAACCTGAAGAGGTTGAAAATACTTGTTACCTGAAGAGGTGTATAATACTTGTAATCTTGAAAAAGATTAGTTGGAAAATCCTTCTGATTGAAGGGACTGGACGTAGCTCTTGGTTGATAAGAGTGAACCAGGATAAATCTCGTGTGTAAGCTTCTCTTCTCTTCTGGTGTGTTTTATTATATTCACTAACTTCTGGGGTTTACTATTGTGTTTATTAACAAAGACCTTTTAATTGGTTTTAGAACGTGTTAACTGTTTTCTTAAAAGTCTTTTCAAAATCCTTAGAGTCCAATAGGACTGAGCCGTGTTGGTTCTAAGTTCTTTACTTGTCAAACTTTATCCTTCGCTGTGTTCAATCTTTTGTTAAAAAGGAAAATCTTTTATTAATCTCAAAAAGGGTTAAGAAACACAATTCAACCCCCCTTCTTGTGTTTCAATTGGTAATTTCATTTAAAGCTTGATACCGATAGGTGGGTATATTATACTTTGAAAACTCATAAGATCATGTCATATAGTAATTATATCAATAATGACACATAACCAATATAATTACCATTATAAAACACAATTCATTAAAATATCATATATTTATAAATTTACACATAACTCTTTACATGATTAATCTGACTTTATAAGTAAACTCATAATAATAAAAGTCAATTGGTAAAATTGAAAGCGCTTCACTTGCAAGGCTTATGTTTGATTTCCTCTATCAGTAAATCTCTTTTGATACGTAATTTATAAGTACCACTATAAGTTTTCATTGAGGCTTATGACATGTTCTTGTTTTAAAACGGGGTATCCTATCACACACAAAAAAAACCTCAAAGAAAATTACCAACATAGAACAAATAAGATTTCTAAATAAAATTTTCAAGTTTTTGCACAACAAATAACCACATAATCAATAAGTCTTACCTAATTTAAATCAATCGTCTTTTAATATGCATAATTGATGCAAAATTTATTTCATTACCCAAACCATGTTATTGAGATTTAAGAGTAAAAATTATACAAATATTTCCAATCACATGAAGGATATACCAAAAAAACATTGAAGCCAAATTGGGAGAGTGCCATAGTAGAAATACAATAAAAAAAATTGAGTGAAATTACCAAAAATGTCTTGAGTAATAAAAATTCTTGAAATTTCTCAATAAGGCAGGCACGAGGAGATTAAATAATTAGGCTCAAAGAGTATGGTGCATGTAGATTATGTCTTGGACGCGCGTGTGATTTGTGTCAGAAGGCTGAATCTGTGTTAGCAAGTCCCTGACCCGGTTCATGGCCTGTGAACCCGGTAAGCTTTCGTCCCCACCCGGATGATTGAAATCTACTAATCTAGTTTATACACACCTCATTTAAGCCCATAAAACTCAATAACTGCATTTTGCTATTTTGAATTCATTTACATCAATGGAGTTCAAAACTCACGATCTAGCAAACCTATATGGTGATTTCATGAATTTTGCATAAATATTTGAGATTGAGAGAAGATAAAATTAAGGTTATTTATATTTCTATCTTAAAAAAATCGTGAATCTAACTAGAGTTCATTACATATGGGTTCTTTTCATGTCTTTCTCAATCAAAGCCTAGTGTACTCATATCATCCTTTGGTCGTTAATTAGGTTTAATCAAAGTTCAATACTTGAATTTTCACTTTCAAAACCTAGCCAACCTATACATAATATAAGATTATTCTAGATTATAAGTCCATTCCAAACAACATAATAGCAACATTCATAACCTAACGTTTATGAAAAATACACATGATACAATCATCATATTAGACTTGGCAATGGGGCGGGGTAGGGGTATGTTTTTGCCCACCCCGAACCCGTCCTACACCTCTTAAATGAATTTTCAACCTGCTCTTACCCATCTTGCGAGTTTTGTAAATGACAATGTGCATCTTACCCGTAAAAAAAAAAAATAGAACCCGAACCCTATCCACATCCTACTATATAATACACAATATAATATAAACTATTAAAAAAATTACTCATTACATCAAAAATCTCAAGCTACATCAAATATGAAACATACTCTTTGTGAAAAAAATGGGGGTGCGGGTAAGGTAGGGGGTAGACCTTAAACCCGAACCCGCGCCGCCCTTACTACGGAACGGGTTTTAAACTTATCCCATGTGGGTTGGGGCGGATTAGGTACCTATGAGGTGGGTTCAAATTGTCATCCTTACATCATATAAATGTTTAAACTCGGCTATGATACCAATTGATAGATTTATATTAGGAATAATACATGAATCTTAATCTATGCCATCTATATCAAACAATAGATTTTAATAGGTGAATTGAAGACTTTTATGATATTATTGAAGAAACCAATATCTATCAAAACTAAGAACGCAAGATCACATAGTTGTGGTTGGTTCACGAAGTGTGTGTAAGGAGAGAAACTGCTAACCCGGTAAGCTTTCGTCTCCACTCGGATGATTAAAATCTACTAATCTAGGTTAGACAAACCCGATTTAAGCCTATAAAACATGATAACTGCATTTTGTTGTTTTAAATTCATTTACATTAATGGAGTTCAAAACACACGACCTAGCAAACCCATATGGTGATTTCATGAATTTTGCATAAATGTTTGAGATTAAGAGAAGATAAAATTAAGGTTATTTATATTTCTATCTTAAAAAAACTGTGAATCTAACCATAGTTCATTACATATGGATTCTTTTCATGTTTTTCACAATCAAAGCCTAGTGTACCCATATCATCCTTCGATCATTAATTAGGTTTAATTAGAGTTCAATACTCGATTTTGCCCTTTCAAAACCTAGCCAACCTATACATAACATAAGATTCTTCCAGATTATAAGTCTATTCCAAACAACACAATAGCAACATTCATAACCTAACGTTTATGAAAAATACACATGATACAATCATCATATAAATGTTTAAACCTGGCTATGATACCAATTGATAGATTTATATTAGGAATAATACATTAATCTTAATCTATGCCATCTATATCAAACAATATATTGTAATAGGTGAATTGAAGACTTTCCTAATATTATTAAAGAAACCAATATCTATCAAAACTAAGAACATAACATCACATAGTTATGGTTGGTTCACAATGTGTGTGTAGGGAGAGAAACTGCTAACCCAGGAAGCTTTCATCCCCACCCGGATGATTGAAATCTACTAATCTAGGTTAGACAAACCCGATTTCAGCCCATAAAACTCGATAACTGGATTTTGTTGTTTTAAATTCATTTACATCAATGGAGTTCAAAACTAACGATCTAGCAAACTCATATGGTGATTTCATGAATTTTACATAAATGTTTGAGATTGAGAGAAGATAAAATGAAGGTTATTTATAATTCTATCTTTAAAAAATCGTGAATCTAAAGATAGTTCATTACATATGGGTTCTTTTCATGTCTTTCACAATCAAAGCTTAGTGTGCCTATATCATCCTTCGATCATTAATTAGGTTTAATTAGAGTTTAATACTCAATTTTGCACTTTCAAAACCTAGCCAACCTATACATAACATAAGATTCTTCCAGATTATAAGTTCATTCTAGACAACACAATAGCAACATTCATAACCTAATGTTTATGAAAAATACACATGATACAATCATCATATAAATGTTTAAATCCGACTATGATACCAATTGATAGATTTATATTAGGAATAATACATTAATCTTAATCTATGCCATCTATATCAATCAATATATTTTAATAGGTGAATTGAAGACTTTCCTAATATTATTGAAGAAACCAATATCTATCAAAACTAAGAACGCAAAATCACATAGTTATGGTTGGTTTATGATTTGTGTATAAGGAGAGAAATTGCTAAACTTATGGTGTTAATGGGACAACATGTTGCATATAAAATGAGAGTATAGGCCTCTCTTCATATTTACAATACGTGTTAACCTACTCATTATGAAAAGGAAAATGATAAAAGACACGAGAATTCTTTCTACGAAATGAATTTGGAATGACCTGGAGCAACAACATATCTATCTCTGCATAAGAGAAAAATTAATTATTGTGGGTCTCATAGAAGATGTTGAGACTGATAAAAACATTGTCGCATCATTTGTGGCCTTTAAAATAGTTTGTGTCGAAATAGCACCACTAATATGAAAAACTCATACACAAGGTGTACATATCACCACAATTCAAGATAAATTTAAGAGCATATAAAAGCTCAATAACAAAAGTCATCACACTACGCTAAACCAAAATATGTTTAACAATGTTTTACATTCAAATAATGAGTTTTAGGGGATAGGATTCCATCATGTTTAGCTTAAATACATTCATTGAGGGGTGGTTTACACACATCTATGGTTTCCCCAGCAATTATAGCCTCTGTTAGAACTTTCTCCTGGCCTGCAACCAAGCTTATGGAAGATGTCATCATTCAAGCAGCAAATTACAAATCTGAAATGGATCTAACATCTTGCCCTTAAAACAAACCAAGTTCCTCGCATTCCAAATGCTCCATGCTAAAGAAAATAGTCATATAACAACATCATTTGGTAGATGTTGTAAATGACTTAAAACCCACAATGGACAATCCTTGTTTTTATTTTTCTATTTTCCAAAAGAAAAATGTTACCTATATATAACCAATTTTTTTTGCCATAATTAGTTTAAATGCTTATTGACTTTAAGATAGATGAGTGTTCCTGCCACTTTATCTTATCAAATAACAATCATTGAATTTAGTTGAGTAAAAATTATGAGTAACTTTTTACAAAAGAAATTCTTATATACTCTGATTGTAATATACAGATTCAATAAAAGAATATAATACAAAGCACATGACATTAATACATGCCATCAAAGTATTATTCTTATAATACATAAGAATTTCTTTGGCTTTTTTACCCCTCATGTATAAGTGGAAAACCTATTTCCCACTCTAATGTAATATAGGAATTATTTCCCACTTTGTTGTATAATCTATAGTGAGTTGTGACTCTAGGTAATGACTTACACCAAGTTGTCGCTCTAAGCTACGACTTAATGTTAAATAATTTTTTCTATATATATACAAGTCTTGGCCACAATTCACATCAAAAAAAATATTAATATGAAGTTTAATTATAAAATAAAAAGTTTAAGCTAAGTCGTGATCAAAGACCACGACTTCTATATAAAAAAAAAATAAAGATAAAAACTATTTAACCCTAAGTTATGGCTTAGTGCAAGTTGTAACCTAAGATAACAATTTACTGTAGATTATGCACTAAAGTGGGAAATAAGTTTCCTATTTACACCTGAGGAATAAAAAAGCTGAATTCCTCTCTTTTGTAACATTACTCATCTTTTTAAGCATTTTATACAATAATTAACTCATAATCTTTGGAAAAAGAAACTCCAAAACTAATAATTTTTTCATTTTTTTTTTGTTATAAATAAATTTTCATCTTTAACAAAAAGAAAATTTCCTCATACCTCTTTGAAATAGAAAAATCTTCAATTGCCTCCACCAATCTTTAGCATCATCAATCCATTTGTAAGATGCAATCTTTACACAATCAAGGCTTGAAATCTCTTTTAACTCAAAATAATATTCAAGATCCACTAACCAATTGTTGAAATCTGTCATAAAGTCCCCATCGAAATTAGTGATCTCTTCAAAATTAAGAACTTGTCTATGTCGACAATATTTTCTATTGAGATCTCGAACAACACACCAATTCTAATTGGGATTTGTTTGGGGCTGTTGATAAGATAATTTCTCAAACATCCAATGCTACAAGCCATTAAGCCAAGAGGGATCTAACTCTAATACAACTTCATATAGAACGAAAGCATGGAAATTGAAGCTAGGTAGCGTTATAGCAGTGACAATGGGTTGTCAAGCCCCGTCAAAATAATAAATTTTACCGGTTCACAAACTAATTTGTAGTATAGAGAATGAACTGAATCGTCTCTCAAGGAATCCAAAAACAAAGATTCAATTAGATCAAGATAATTAAAAATGGGGGTTTTAATGATTTGTAAAGAAAATACACCGGTTGAGTTAAAGAAAATCAATTAACAAATTAATCAATCCAATGAAATTTACCGATCTTGAGTTTAATCCATAATTGATTACAAGAAATCAACTTAATTACTAAACATGTTCTTGGCCTTAGATCATATCAAGAAGCCTTAACATGATCCAAGAACCCTCTACTAGATAAGCATCTAGGATTTAATTAACCAAGGTTAGATGAATTGAGCATCATCCAAACATAAATTAATTTAAGATCCGGAATTTAACCAAGCTAAACAATCCATCAAAAAGCTTTGATATATTGTTTAGTCTTTGTGATCCTCTTTGAATACATGATAATAAAGCAATTATTATATAAACATATAAATCAAATTAAGCAATTCAATTTAGATCAAAATCAAAAAAGAAAGAAGAGAAACTTGAATAACAATTAAGTAATATGAACAATCAAAACAAGATCTCCAAATTAAACATCAAGATAGTTAATCCCTTAGATTGATTACAAGAGCCTAGCCTTCCATGAATGGGAAAGAAGAACTCAGAAAATAAAGAACAAAAACGAAATTCTAGAGAAAAGGTAGAGAAAGAGGAAAAGAGAACTTTCTCAAATAATCAAACTTACTTAAAAAAATTTATGCTCTAAATACAAGAGAGATTAACCCTATTTATACTAATTCTAGATACCAATTTACAGTTGATAAAAGCTGTAAACAACTGGAATGCAAGATAAAAATGGAGGTTTTTCAATAATGATGGCTTGATGCATGACTGGTGGGTTGATGCATGGTTGATGACTTCTCCTCACCAACTCTTCTCTGACTTCCAGCTTAACTTGCATGACCGAAACGATGTATTTTGGCTTTGAAATCTTCATAAGAGTTGTAGCTTTATGTCTCAGCTTTCCAATGGCATTGGTTTCAACTCAAAATGAGGCCTATAGCCCACGATATGGTCTAATATGCGAACATTTCTTAGATTCCAGCAACAGCAAGCCCACTCTAACTTTCAGGCCTATTTTGGACCATTGGAAGTCTGATCCAACTCTTGAGTTCTTTATGAAACTTGTAGATATTTGTCTTAACTTTCCACAGATACCAAGATCACATCAAACGGATCACCAAATCCCAAGTTATGGCCTAATCAATGAAGAAATGTCAAAATGCATCAAAATCCGAGAATTAATCACAATTTGCATTAAAGCCCAATGAGACCCAAAAACATAAAACTCAGCTAATATACTAATATTGGGCACAATAAATATCCAATAAATCCAAGTACAAAGCTAACATAAGTGTCTTAAAATGATTAATCAAGCAGACGATAAGAAATTAACTAGACAGATAACTCCAAAGCCTACAAAAAATAAGGAGAGATCCTTAATATAAATTTCATAATTAAGAAGTGTTGGTATTAATTTTACCAAAATGTCAACATATGTGTGTTTACGGTGAAATTTAGTGAATACAAAAATTTCAACAAACAAATACTTATTGTCAATCGAATGTGAGTTTCGAATTATGTGGTAATCTCGTTCGATAATGTCTTTGTAAAAGCAAAATGAATGTAAATGATACAAGTTTGTAAAACTTTGTGCAATGACAAGAGGTTGTCGAGACCTATCAAATAATAAAAATAACTGGTTCACAAACTAATTTGTAATATAGAGAATGAACCGAATCGTCTCTTAAGGATCCAAAAACAAAGATTTAATTAGATCAAGATAATTAGAAAATGGGGTTTTGTTGTTGATTAATGATCAATCAATTTGAGACACTTATATTAGCTTTGTATTAGGCTTTATTTGATGTTTATTGTGCTCAATATTAGTATTTTAGATGAGTTTAATGTTGTTAGGCTTCATTGGGTTTTAATGTAAATATTGAATAATTTTCGGATTTTGATGCATTTTGACCTTTCTTCATTGGTTAGGCCATAACTTGGGACTCGGAGATCCATTTGAGGTGATCTTGGTGTCTTTGGAAAGCTAAGACAATACTCTACAAGTTTCATGAAGAACTCAAGAGCTGGATCGGAATTCTAAGGGTCCAAAACATCCCTTCAATGCAGAGTGGGTTTACTGTCACGAAAATCTGGGCAATGTGCACATATTGGACTACATAGTGAGTTATAGGCCTCCTCTTGGGCTGAAACTTGGCCATTGGATAGATAAGACCCATATCTCCAACTTCACTGAAGACCATTTAGTCAATAGATGTCGTTTTAGGCATGATAATGAAGCTACAAGTTGGTTTAAATTTGGAAACACGTTCTACCAACCTAACATGAGGTAGGTTCAATGTTTTTGGCATATCTGAAGTTCTAAACGTCCAAATGGCATGATTCAAATTGCAAAATTTCAAGGAGACAACTGGCTACAACTTTCATGAGACCTCAAAGCCAAAATGCACCGTCTAGGTGATGAAAATGAAGCCAGAAGTCGGATAAAAGTTGTTGACTAAAAGCCACCAACCATACACCAACCCACCTACCATGCACCAACCCACCAACCATGCATCAAGCTTCCATTTTTGACAATTTTCATATTTTTATAGCTTGTATTCAGATTATGTATATGTACAAATTGGCTTCTAGGATTAGTATAAATAGAGCCAACCTCTTTGTATTTTTAAGATTCAATTTTAAGTAAGTTTGAAGAAAGTTTGAGTATTTGTGAGAGTTTTCTTTCTCTTCTTCTTCATTTTCTTTAGAATTTCGTTTTTGTTCTTTTATTTCTAAGTTCTTCCTTCCCATCCATGGAAGGCTAGGCTCTCATAATCAATCCAAGGGATTAGCCATCTTGATGTTTAATTTGGAGATCTTGTTTTACTTATTCATATTGCTTAATTGTTATTCAAGTTTCTCTTCTTCCTCTTTTAATTTTGATCTAGATTGAATTGCTTAATTTGATTTGGATGTTTATGTGATAATAGCTTTATTATCATGTATTCAAGAGGATCACATAGAATAAATAATTTATTAAAGCTTTTTGATGGATTGTTTAGCTTGGTTAAATTCTTGATCTTAAGTTAATCTATGTTTGGATGGTGCTTACTTTATCTAACCTTGGTTAATTAAATCCTAGATGCTTATCTAGTAGAGGATTCTTGGATCATGTTGAGGCGTCTTGATATGATCTAAGGCCAAGAACATGGTTAGCAATTAAGTGAATTCCTTGTGATCAATTATGGATTAAACTCAAGATCGGTAAAATTTCCTTGGATTGGTTAATTTGTTAATTACTTTCCTTTAATTCAATTAGTGTATTATCTTTTCAAATCATCAAAACCCCCCTTTTAATTATCTTAATCTGATTAAATCTTTGTTCTTTTTGGATCCTTGAGAAACGATTCGGTTCATGCTCTATACTACAAATTAGTTTGTGAACCGGTAATTATTATTATTTGACGGGGTCTCGACAACCTCTTGTCAATTAACAAGATTAATAAAAGTATGAGACTTAAAGTTGTAAACAAATCTAAAGAAACAACCAATCCAAGGAAATTTACCGATCTTGAGTTTAACTCATCATTGATCACAAGGAATTCACTTAATTGCTAACCATGTTCTTGGCCTTAGATCACATCAAGAAGCCTTAACATAATCCAAGAATTCTCTACTAGATAAACATCTAGGATTTGATTAACCAAGGTTAGATAAAGTAAGCACCATCCAACATAGATTAACTTCTTAAGATCCAGAATTTAACCAAGCTAAACAACCCATCAAAAAGCTTTAATATATTGTTTAGTCATTGTGATCCTCTTTGAATACATGATAATAAAGCTATTATCACATCATTATCTAAATCAAATTAAGCAATTCAATCTAGATCAAAGTTAAAAGAGGAATAAGAGAAACTTGAATAACAATTAAGCAATATGAACAAGTAAAACAAGATCTCCAAATTAAACATCAAGATGGCTAATCCCTTGGATTGATTATAAGGATCTAGCCTTCCATGGATGGGAAGGAAGAACTCATAAAATAAAGAGGAAAAACGAAATTCTAAAGAGAATGGAGAAGAAGAGAAAGAAAACTCTCACAAATACTCAAACTTTCTTCAAACTTACTTCCAATTGAATGATGTCTAATACAAAGAGATTGGCTATATTTATACTAATCCTAGAAGCCAATTTGTAATTAAAAATAATCTGAATACAAGTTGTAAAAACATGGAAATTGTCAAATATGGAAGCTTGATGCATGGTTGGTGGGTTGGTGCATGGTAGGTGAGTTGGTGTATGGTTGGTGGCTTCAAGTCAGCAACTCTTATCCAACTTCTAGCTTGATTTTCATAATCTAGAAGGTGTATTTTAGCTTAGAGGCCTTCATGAAAGTTGTATCCAGTTGTCTCCTTGAAATTTTACATTTAGAATCATGCCATTTGGACTTTTAGAACTCCAGATATGCCAAAAACACTGTACCTACCTCAAGTTAGGTTGGCAGAACATGTTTCCAAATTTAAACCAACTTGTAGCTTCATAATCATTCCTAAAACAACATCTATTGACTAAATGGTCTTCAGTGAAGTTGGAGATATGGGTCTGATCTTTCCAATGGCCAAGTTTCAGCTCAAGAGGAGGCCTAGAACCCACTATATAGTCCAATATGTGCACACTGCCCAGATTTCTGTGACAGTAAACCCACTCTGTATTTCAGGGATATTTTGGACCCTTAGAAGTCCGATCCAGCTCTTGAGTTCTTCATGAAAGTTGTAGAGTCTTGTCTTAGCTTTCCAAAGACACCAATATCACCTCAAATGGATCACCGAGTCCCAAGTTATAGCCTAACCAAGGAGGAAAGGTCAAAATGCATCAAAATCCAAAAATTATTCACAATTTGCATTAAAGCCCAATGAAGCCCAACAACATTAAACTCATCTAAACTACTAATATTGGGCATAATAAACATCTAATAAAGCCTAATATAAAGTTAACATAAGTGTCTCAAATTGATTGATCATGCAAGAAAAAGGAAAGAGATTGAATTGTATAAAAACTGTGAAATGTGATAGGAAAGTAAAGTGTAAAATAACATAAATTGCATAAAACTAAAGGAAAGTAACAGGTTAATGCATGTAAAAAGTGCAACAAAATGTAAAGGAATTTAAAGAATAAGACTAAAAATAAAATAAAAAATTGTAGAAGAAAATTGTATTAAAGTAAAGGTCTTGAAATAAAAATGGAATGCGTACTTGGATCAAATCCGTTAATCTGCTCAAGTGAGATCTTAGGATCATATATCCAGTAACCAACATTTTTTACATCGTGAATACTAGTATTATAAACAAACTAAAGAAATAATTGACTCCTAAATAACAGACACGTATATGGCAATTACACCACTTATTCACCGTTCAATACTTCGTCCAATCAAAGGGTAACTACAAATTTCTTCAAACCAATGTCTGACAATCGATACTTGCAACAATCTATTACTTGGAAAAAATTTCAACCATCCACCTGTTGAACACACTTTATCGAATTAGAAATTGTCATTTTACTACCAACAACGTGTAAATGACACGTAGCAAGCTCAAAGGTGTCTAAAGGAGAGCTCCAAGCAACCAAATCCAAGTGGTTCAACCTTTATCACCTAGTCGATGGCCATGCAAATGGTGTTCGAGAGATCTGAAGCACATGTTCAACACATGGCTTGAATAATCGACAGTAGAGAACATGTTGAGGAAAGAATGAATATTCAAAACATCCTAACAATGTAGTCGACGAAAAGCAAAATAAGGATATAAGGCTAGAACGGTTGCAGCAGTTTCACAATGATTAGTATAGAAGGAAGAGTAAGTCATTTAGTGGTTTACATGTTCAAACATTTACTAGTACGACTTGATAAGTGTCCTAATAACGTGTTATTAATAGTTTTTAACAGTTGTGGATAGTATTATTGTTAAAGGTGAAAAATTATTAGGCAATGTGTTGGCGAAAACTTGGCTTCAAAGTATCAAATTTGACAATTATCAGATTCATCGGTACCTAAGTTGACAATATTGCAGTTCCAATTATCAATCTTGGAAGGGAACCTCCTCCACTAGGTTCTCACTTTCAAGTGACTAAAGTGTCAGTTGGATCAAAAAGTATAAAAAGAATATGAAGATGAAGATGAACGGGAATGTAAAATGAAAGCAAGTAAAGCAAATCAAAAGAAAATGAAATGCAGTAAAGAACCTAAATTTAAATTGCAGAAAATGAAAGTGACATATAAACTTGATTGATCTGTTTTCCTTTGAGCGTCGCTGGAACTTTAGGAGTGTAAGATGTTTCAAGTTGCAATCATTTTTACATTGTTCTCAGTAATATTTATACAGAAACTTTCTACATCTAAATTATTAAGAACCTGCCATTTGTTGGACAGGTAGCATACATGCAACTAGCACATGCTTCTTCTAATAACAACGTAAAACTACTAACAACTGCCCAATGAATCAGCATCAATAGTTCCTTAAACAAATGATGCAATCGCTACTTTGAAATTCAAAATAATAACCACCAGTTTCTGGATAACCATCAATGGTTTTGTCAATGCACCAATTTCATCAATTAATTCACAAGTCTTTGGTCGATTGAGCATATGCTTGAAACTTTGTCGACTATTACTCAAATGCAACTTTTGTCGAGCACCTCTCTAAGACTTGATTTGTCGAACACAACATTATTGTCAGTTTCAAAAATGTGTCAAATGAAACTTGTCTGTCAAACACCCTTCATAGCCTTGATTTGTCGGATGCAATACTGTTGTCAGTTTTGCACATTTGTCGAATGTAGCACATCAAATGTCGGCTTGATCTTTTATCACAAATTTTGTCGACTCAACCTTCAATAACATTTCATGATTTCAACTAAGTATAAATTGTCGAATATCATATCTGCTCCATTTTAGACTTGCACATTTTCAGCTTCAACATTGTAAAGTCTTTCAATTTGTCGATTACTAATTTTATCGAAAACTGAAAATTTGATAATAACAATTATTAATAAGGCCTTGTGGCCATTGTTTAAGGGATTGAAATTCCATATTTCTCACACACATAACAGAAAAACAGGATCACTCAAGTAATTTTATTGTATTAATTACACTTCATCAATTCCTGTTTTTATTTCAAGTTCATTTTATTTGCTTTATCTCTTTAATGTTTTCTTTATTTATTAAATTTTTCTCACATTCTTGATCATTGCATTATACATTTTAATTGCTTGAATCTAATAGAATCCAAAGGAATTTATTCTCTTCCACGAAAAGGGATCAAGAATTAGGTTATTAGTTCTTAATTGGCAATTTTCTGCATAAACAAGTAAATTATATATTTTTGTTTTACACTTAGTAACCTATTATAGGCGTAGTACAACTTGTCGACCAATTAAAAACACTTGTAGAATACTCCTAACCCATATAAAAATGTATTAATGGAAAAAGCTGAAGAGCCTTTGGTTTACACCGGGATTTGACCGATACAAATAAAGGAGCCAGTAGACCTCACTCATTAACCGTTGCACATTTCGCACTCAATCCGGGCTTTATTTTACCAAAATTATCCGAAAAATATTATCTACAAGAATTTATAATAAAATCAAAACATAATTATAATTAATCCCCCATCTTTCCTACGTCAACTTGGATGCTGAATTACCACGTAATTGCCACGATACAATGGTGCAGCCAATTGTCGAGCGAAATAGCTCTCTAATAATAATATAGAATTCACAGGCTCACTGCTCACTGCTCACAGCTAAGAGCCTTATGACTTTTGACTCGCATCTTCTATCCCTTGTTCCTCGCTTTATTCCTGTACCTAATTCTATCTTCTGATAAAACTAAAGATTGTGAACTAAGGAAAAAAAAAAAGTATACCTTTTTTTTAGTTAAACAGAAATTTTTTGAATATAACTTAGTGATATTTAATTTCTCTCATAAAATATTTAATGTGACATTTAATGCTAATGGATTTGAATTTCTATACTTTTTACACTTTTTTTTTACTTTTCTCATTAAAATATTAAAACCTTAGTTATTAAAAAAAAATACTAATATTGCTTCAAACAGATTTCTCACATACTCTCACACGTGTACAATGTTTATCACAACTTACCCTTATTTGTCCGTGTGAGAAGATATATACTTAATCATACTTTTGCTCCGATAATGACTCTAGCTAGTAATTAAAAAAAAAATGGAGACTAGAATTGGCATGAGAACTGAAAGATTTTGAATAATGGTGACAATAAATGAATGGTAGTAGTATAAAAATTAATTATATTGTTATTTGATCAAAATTAAATCTTATTATTCAACGTCATTACACCATGCTTGACTTTTTTTTCCATTGAAATTTGGCATTAAATAAGAAACTTTGTACTTATCCCTCACTTACAATTTAGTCCCTAAATTTATTTTTGTGTATGAGTTAGTCTTTAAATTTATAAAAATTGTATCAATTTAGTCATTCTATTATCTCTGGTTGATCAAGTTAAATGATGATCACCAACATAATATATTAAGTGTCTATCTGTAATGTTTAGTGTCACATGACATGTTACTCAATACTTCCCTTTGAGATACGACGTTGTTTTAGCTTAGTGAGTGAGTAAGTGAGTGCTTTGTATATGATGGAGTTAATGTTCACTAAGCTAAAGTGATGTTGTATCGTAAAGAAAAGACTGAATAACGTGTCATGTAACACTTAACATTACACATAGAAGCTTAACATTTTACGTCAGATGTTATCGTTTAACTTTGTCAACTAGAGATAATAAAAAGACTAAATTTATGAATTTTATAAATTTAAAGTACACAAAAATATATTCTAAAACTAAAATACAAGTAAAAGATAATTTTAAAAATTAAATTACATATTTACTCCCTCTAATATTACAAAGTTGAGGCTCTGGCACAAAGCCCCACTAGACGTCCACTCCAAGCTCAATAGCCCAGTCCATCTAAGTGTCCAATAAATTTTTAGGTCGATTAAATTTGTGGGTCATATGATATTGAATGGTCTAGATTTGCATTACATATCTTAAAATAATTTGAAATCATGAAACTTGACATCTACCCAAAAATCTTCTAAAGTGTATTAGTCTATCTCAATCTATCTGAATCTTAATAGAGCCGTAAAATGCACTATCATTAATCAGGTCGAGTCCAATGCCCACTTGCCAAAGACTTATTAAGTTTAATTTCTTCATATGCAATTATTTTGCATATAAAAAAATAATTTTTCATAGTATGAGAGAAATTCAAGGGGTTTTTTTTATGCTACTAATTCAAAGTAAATTAAGTTAGTAATAGAATCAAAATTGCACATGTGGCTTTTTTCATGTTTAAATTTTGCTATTATAATTTTATTTTTTGTAAATTGGCAAGGGAAATTAGTTACATAAAAAATTTCTTACTTCACGTGCTGACCTTCGTCAATAGTTCTAACTCTTTATGATTTATGAGTTATTTCACTGGTTTACATTGTTGATGTTAAATAAGGTGTGTACCAAAAATTCTCCAAAAATTAATATCGATATAGGAAATTCAGTAGTCATATTATGAGAAGGAATATTTGGAAGCCCATCTGTTCCATTATATTGTGATGTTGTTTATTCACTTAGATAAACAAAATCTTCTGACAATGGAAAATCCCAGGAATTGGGTTAATTAGGGAAGCATGAGTCCCTAAATCAAATCAGATACTATTTTCTCATATTTGGTAGCTTAAGAATCGAAATTAAAATCTCTAATCAAACTATTATCCATCTAATCATTCGATCGATTTAGGTAAGCTAAACATAACTTACAATTGATAATTCAAGTTTGTACAATTGATAATTCAAGTTGTGAGCAAACTTGAATTAAATGATTGATGAATCTTTGTAATGTCAGAAATTTTAAAATCTATCAAAAAGTACTTATGGATAAAAATAGCCTTAGTACTACAAATGAGATTTGTCTCACATTCAAATAATGTAAATATACCCAAGTACAAAATAAGATAGGCTAAACATTAAAAAAAAATTGTTACATTTTTTCTTAGATCTTCATAAGCCAAACCCAAGGGTCAAGGCACAACTTCACCCCAAATCTCAAGCCCGTGCCTTGGCAATTTAAGGCATGAGACGGACCCAAACAAGACAAGACAGGGCTTAACTGTTAATTAATTAAAAATATAAGCGTTGAGATTTGTTTTATATATATATATATATATATATATATATATATATATATATATATTCAGTGATGTGTATTTTACATGTAAACATGTTAACTATATTATTTGAAGAATAATTTATTCTAAAAAAAGCATATATATTCAGTGATGTGTATTTTACATGTAAACATGTTAACTATATTATTTGAAGAATAATTTATTCTAAAAAAAGGGATCTATCAAGTCAGACATTCAACTAAAATATATGATTTAATTTAGAACTTAACAATAGTTTCCTCATGAAAAATGTTAAATTTATATTTCCTTACTTATACTTGTCATTATGACAGTTTGTGTTAGAAATTCAACTTGCTCAATGAGATAGAATCATCTAAGTGTGTGTTTGGATTAACTGTGAAAAAAAGATTATGTTAAAATTCAATTGTGAGAAATTAATTTATATTTGAGTATGTTAATTCATAATCGATTTTAAGATAAAGAGTTTTATTTGGATTGTATAAAAAAATTATTTTTATGTGTTAAATTACCAAAAAATATATGAAATGATTGAAAAAGTTATTTGGTTGAAGGCAAATAGGCAATTCTCTCCTAAAGCTTTTGGAATAATCTGAAATCAAATAATTAAAAGTTCAAAATAAAAGCTTATCTTAAAAAATTATTTGTAATTAATAAAAAAATAATCTTAACTTATAATTAATTTTACATATTTTAAGCAAATAATTAAATTTTATATAAAAAATTATTTAAAATAATTAATGAAAACCAAACACAACTTTAAGTCTAATACGGTGTCAAAGCTTGAAAGACAGACATAGTGTAACATTTAATATTTGTTGTTCAGACAAATGATGTAAGCATTGCCTCATGTGTTTATTTATTAATTTAATTTGTTATAACAAACTTAACTGAATTAATTTATATATATTGGTTGATAAGCTTAAAGTAATTCAAGTAATCATATTTACCAAAACTCTTCTCAATTTTATTTCCTTTAGGTCATATTTCTCAACATATAAGAGCTTTCATAGTATCCATTTTTAAAAAAAATCATTTCAGTGCATTCACTTCTCATCCAACTTTGAATTTTTCTCTTTTCCTGCCAATTTTCTATCAAAAATTTCACTATCTGAACATATTTCATTTTCTCTTCCCTCTACGTCTATGGCAATAGAATCATCGGAACTTCAAAGCTCTCTGTGAAGAATTTTAACTTCTCAAATTTGCAAATTTGAAGAATCAACGTCATTGCAGATTTGCATATTTACGAACTATTTGTTGTTGCGCTTCTTCTTGGTTTCGTCCTAAGGCCATTGCGAAGGCCAAGAGGACGCTTAGGGGTCTGATCACTGAGAAGAAATGTGCTCCACTCATCCTCCGTTTAGCACGCAAAGGGCCGCTTTTCGTTTCTGAGGTGGTCGTCGTTTTGGGGAAATTTTCAACGCATTGGTCATTTTTCTTGTCGTATTCTTTACTCTCAGTCTTATTGAACGCCAGAAGGCACTGTAGATTTACCGTGGAAGTGATGTAAGATAATCCTTCTTCCGAGTGTTTTAATGTGAGTTTGAATTTAATTTTGTGAATTTAATTTTTGATAAATTTAATTTTATAAACTTGATTTTAAGTAAAAGTGAATTTGAGTAAAGTGATTTATATTTAAAAATTTTTATTTAAAAATTGATTTTGTTAAATGAATATTATTTAAATAATATTAATAAATTACTTTTTGATGTGTAATTATTAAAAAAGATATGAGTTATTTTAAATTTAATTTTTAATAAATTAATGTTAAAAAGATTGATTATAAATAAATAAATTTACAAAATAAATTTGTTAAAAAGTTAAGTTTATTTGAAGTATTATAAAATAAAATTACTTTGAGTATAATTATGATAATATTTTAAAAAATTAATAAATTATATTTATTTAAGTATTATTAAAATAGTGATATAATATCAAAATATAAGAGTATTTCTATTGATACATACACAAACGAGTTTTTTCACACAAAAACAACAAAATGTTACTTATACGTAAATGTGATTTGAGATAAAAATCTCATTTATTTTCTTTCACTAAAATTTCATTCAAATAAAATAAGATATTTTAAAAATTTATTTACACCATAGAAATGAAAATTTGAGGTTTGCGCCAATCACACGGGGGAGGTTATTGGGATCAGGTTTGGTATGGCTGAAATTTGTACAGCATCCATTAGTGACTCTCCAATTAGTCATGCTAATCAGTTGTCAAATCCATTCCTTGGGCTACCCCTTGAGTTTCCACGCCGTGAGTCTTGGGATAATTGCTTATTTATTAAATTAATGTAATTTTTAAATCATTTCTTAAAATGGGATAATTTTTGCATATGTGGCAAGGTCTTCTTTATTGCTACATCACATGACTTAGTTGGATTATCAATGTAAATCATAATATGCATTAATTGCTAATAAATAGTATTTAATCATTGAATTATATCAATGCAATTAATAAATGATTACATTGATTCTTAATTGATATTCGCATGGAAGTTGTTATAGTATTTTGATAAATTTAATATTTAGGATAAGTTATTAATTATTTATTAATTGTTAATTTTATAATAAATATTAAAAAGTCTATTAAATATAAATAACAACTAATAAATGATAGACAACTCACCCTGAGTACTCACCCTAAAAAAAGATGGGTACCAGAGTAATTCTCTATTCGCATATAATAAGATGACTACATTAAATGATTATCTAGAATTGAAATTTACATATAATGAGATGACTACATTAAATGACTATCTAAAATTAGAATTCACATATAACAAGATGGTTACATTAAATGGATTATTTAAATTAGTGTAATCATTTATTGGTTCACTAATATCATTTAATGACCAAATATCATTTGTTAGAAATTAATATATATATATATATATATATAAAATAATTTACATTAATAATTCAAATACGTCATTTGGTGTAGTGGTAAAGAAGAAATCTATTATTAGAACCTAAGTTCAGACCTATCTGATACACTTTTAACATAGATAACGCAAATGCTACGTATGCAAAATAAAATTTTACAGCATGACAAAAGTTATCTTACCTTGAGAAATAGTTTGAAAACTACACTAAATTGGTAAATAGTTTCTAAAATTATACCAAATTGATCAATCACCCGTGAATCTTGTGGTACTTCTGAAGGAGGTAAATGTGAAGGTCACTAGGGTTCATTTTTTTCTTTTTTAGTTTTGGATTTTATTTTTAGCTTCTATCTCTTTTGTGGTGGTTAAGTTTTGGTTTAATTTGCTTCTGTTTTTCCCATGGTAATTAAACTTTGATATAATTTCTTAATTTTGATTCAGTTGGTGATCATTGTTCCCACATTTGAGATTGTTTATTGTGATATTATTTAATGGTAAAAAGCCTCAATTTGTTTAGGTATTGTGGAGAGGCTAGCAGATGATTAATGAAGCATAAAGAAATGTCGAAGACTTCTAAAAGTTATGTACTTCGGCCATTGTCAATTCTCATTTTGATAAACATATTTTATATGCATAATTTAGCACCTCTCATTGGTCTATTCTTATGAAATTATTGCATATATGAAGTGAAAATTGCATAATTCCTCATATATTGGTTATGTTGTTACAAATTGAGCAAAACACCCGAAGGACTATTCAAAACAGTTGTTGAACCAAAATATCATGAACTTGAATGTTGATATCAGTATAGCTCAAACAGAAGAGAAATGAAAACCTAAACTCAGTGAATTTTGGGTTACATCAAATTCAGGACAAAATCAGAAAATTTCTGCTCAAACCTATACTTTGTTATTCGGTGATTTCTCAAGATCTAACCGTTGGATACAGCTGAAATTTTGATATGTCATTCATGACATCATTCTCTATGACTTTTATAGAAATGAAGATTTCCATATTAGCATCGAAAGTTGGTCAAAATTAGGCAACAAGTTGGTGGCTGTCATTATTGATATAATCTTAACAGTTTCAGCAAAACAGTCATAACTCAAGATTCAACCGTTAGATCTGCCTGAATTTTTGACATATTCTTCACAATTGCATGTGCTACAACTTTTATGAAGAGAAGATTTCCAAATTATGACGTGAGAAATGACAAATTTGGCATTCTTCGGAGCTGAAATTTCAACCCATGTACAAAGAGATTTGACAAAGTTG
This sequence comes from Styphnolobium japonicum, assembly GCA_023212625.1. Classification (NCBI taxonomy): domain Eukaryota; kingdom Viridiplantae; phylum Streptophyta; class Magnoliopsida; order Fabales; family Fabaceae; genus Styphnolobium; species Styphnolobium japonicum. The sequence goes on along the minus strand of JALBWW010000007.1, from coordinate 206,340 downwards.
TAATTGAATAATTCTAGCCTTTGCCTATAAAAGGAAGGCATTTGCCACACTTAAGGGTATTCCATTTTCTGAGTTCTCTCATTATAGTTTGACTTAGGGGTGAAGCTTTCATAAATTGTGAGATTTATACTTTGATTTCAAGGTTAATTCTTCCAATTTGTCTAAAGTAAATCCCAAAGCTCTTGTAGTTTGTATAATATATTCTTTATCTTATTCAAGTTTCTTCATCTTGATGTCTAGTTAAGTTTCTATCTAGAGTTAGGGGTGAAGCTTTCATAAATTGTGAGATTTATACTTTGATTTCAATGTTAGATCTTCCAATTTGTTTAAAGTAAATCCTGAAACTCTAACCCGTTGTATTCTTGTTAATTCCAACAACCACTTTCATTTTTATCATGCTTTTCACGTGTTCTTTTGTTTCCTTTAATATAATGAGTAGCTAAATTTCTATACTATGATTGCAATTTGAACTCACATGTAATTGATTTGTTTATCATATCTAAGAGTAGATTGATTATCTTGAATTGTTTATTTTACTTGTTCCTAATGCTCTCAATTAATTGGCCATTAATTAAGTTGAATTGATAAGCCTTAAGCAACTTGACAAAAGGATTTTAGTTTTAGATCTAAGTAAGATAACATATGATTTTTGTGCGAAAGCCTTAAGTTTATATAGGATAGACATATACCATATGTAACCATTAATGAAACCGGAACTTAATGAATTCTTGATTACTTGATAAATATTGACATATAGTTTATCATTAATTAAGGATATTTCTATTTGACCATCGAAAGAGACTTATAGATAAGTTAGGATTTCTAGTTAACAATTCAAATAATTAATTGATCTTAAATAGAAGTAAGAGAATCAAGTAAAGTGTGAGGGATAATTGCAATCCTAGGCTTGGTTAATTTGATCATTAAATTTATCTTCTTGTTTACTTTAATTTTTAGTCTTTCATAAATCATCTCTTATTAAGTTGTTTAAATAAGATTGAGTTTTGCAAACTTTTAGTAGATAGTCAAATTTAGAATTAATCTCTGTAGGTTCGACACTTTCTTACTATTATATTACTTGATTTGCGATAATGTATACTTGCGTTCTGATTTACCACATCACATTTATCATTTATTTTCAATTTTTTTTCTTGTTAACTGATGTGATTAAGGTATGATTTGCATTTTTTTATTTTTTTTATTTGATAGAAATTGTATTATTCATCTCAAGTTAAAAATGTCAAGTACACATTATGCAACTTACAAAATTGTATTACCTCTTGTGCTTAGTTACTAATTTAATTAGTATTAGTTGACTTAGCGTTAAATTTATTATAACAAGCTTCACTGATTTGATATATATATATATATATATATATATTACTGACAATCCTAAACTAATTCAATTCACTTTATTCACCAAAACTCTTCTCTCAATTTTCTCTTCAAGAGGATGACATCAATGGGGAAGTTGGGGCTCGACCTTAGCTGAAGGAGAATATTTTAAAGAAGAAGAAAAGCGGCTGAAATAATTAATTTGAAGCACCCAACTTGGTCAGAGTATGCTTGAGCCTCGTATTAGTATTTTTAAGAGTAAATATTATTTTGGCCATCTAAAAATATAAGTATTATTAGTTAAGTTTTTTAATGATGAATATATTAAAGTAGTCATTTAATGTCAATTTTTGACATTAAATTAAATCATTTAATGTCATTTTATAATATTAAATTGATCTTTTAATGTTACCTTTTACATTGAATTAGTCCTTCAAAAAAATTAATTCATTATTAATTTTGAAATTAAACATTAAAAAGATATGTCATTTCATTATTTTTTTTCTTTTTATTTTTCTTTAAAAATAACTCTCAGATGATAAAATTAGTGATATTTTTCTTCATTTAATACATTCTCCTTCCACTTTTCGTTTCTCACTCTCTCTCCCCCAAAGATTATTTAATTTTATTTGAGAATAAAAAATTAAAATTGAGTAAACACTTAAATTAGTCTTTCAAAAATATAAATGATATCGATTTAATCTTCAAATAATTTTTTATATTAAAATAATTCTTTAATTTTAATTTTTTCACATCAAATTAATGATCAAAAATTATTTTTTGACATTAAATTAATTCTCCAAAAGAATTAATTTAATATAAAAAATAATTAAATAACTAAACTAATATCAGTTATATCTTTAAATGACCAACTTAAATAATTATTAATTAAAATTTGAATCCTTTTAAGCATCAATCTCTGCAATTTGGGAATCTCATCAAGTAAACTTGCTTTTGGTCGTCGAATCTCCGCATTCAAAAGGATCTCTTCTCATTTGCAGCACTAAAATCTATTATTTATTAATGAAGAGGTTCCCTCCATTTACCACATGGCAATGTAGTAGTCCCTGTTTCCAATTGAGTTAAAAAAAATTCCGTGAATCTCCTTTCTCCGACGCTTTCTTATTTTACACTGGCTTTGGCAATTTCCATTGTCCCTTCTTATGCGTCCTTTCAAGTTGGGTAAGTGCAAGGACCAAGACGGATGGAATTGCTTCAGGTTTCATACTCTTGGCCTCTTGTTTTCAATTTCAATTTTTTTCTTTCACCTTTATTTATTTGTCTTTTCTTTCTTTTTAATTTCTTTACCTCTTTTCTTCAACAATTCTTCAACTTAGTCGTATTATATATATATATATATATATATATATATATATATATGGTAGAAATAATCTTGGTTGATATTATAAGTAAACATCGATTTTGATTCCTAAAAAATATATGTGACATTATATTGGTCCTTCATTAATCAGGAACATTAGATTGATCATTCAATGATAATTCATGTTATCAATTTCATCTTTTAAGAATCAATTTAATGGTAAAAATATAACATTGAAATACTAATTTGATGTTATATATATTTTTAAAGACCAATTTGATATATTTATAAACAAATGTCTAATATGATGTTGCATATATTTTTAAAGCATCAAAATAAACATTTACTCATTGGCTTATTAACAAATCCAAGGTGATTATGTTAACTCCATCTTTTTTTTTTTAATTTTGGTCATCACACTTTTAATTAACTTCATATTTTCTTTTTAGTAATAATAGATTGACTTTTGTTTATATTTTGTTTATTTTTTGAAAGTTTAACATGTGATCTATCATATATTTTGAATAAGAATAAATATAAAGATAATTTAAACCTTTTTTTAAGTAAACACTCATTTTAGTCATTTAAAGATACAAGTGAAATTAATTTGGTCCTCTAATAGTTTTTGACATCAAATTAGTTCTTTAAAATGACTAACTTAATGTAAAAAAATGACATTAAATGACCAATTTAATATTAAAAGACTAATTTGATGTCAAAAATTAACATGTTAGGGACTATTTTAATGTATTTATCATTAGATGATCTAACTGATGACATTTATATATTTGGAGAATCAAAATGAGTGTTTACTCTTTTTTAAAAAAAATGATGTTTAGAACATTATTTTGCCTTTGAAAAATTTATTGATAATTTAAGTTGTTTGGAATATCCTAGATGAAAAATTGAATACTATAGAAGAAAATAATAAAATAGTTGCACTCATTTAACTTTCTATGTTGATATTTAGGTTAATGTCGATCACGATTCACAATAATTTTATGTTTAAATGTTTCTCTATGATAATTTTTGTATTTTTACTATTATTGTAAAGAATGATTGTGTGTTTAAATAAAAAATTTATTGCTTGAAATATTAACTTTAAATTATTTTTAAAAGTGAAAGAAAATAAAAAAATAATACATGTAATTAAGAAATATATCAAATAAAAAAATAAAAAGATAAAATACTCCTTGAAACTCACGGAGTCATATACTAATTGTATATAAATCTTCACCGACATTTACCAAAGACAATAAAAAATTATATATAAAACATTTAATTTTAACTTAGTTAATCTAAAAACTTGTATTACTTTATAAATTATATATTGTCAGGTATATAAAAGATAATTAAAAAAGTTATAATTAGTTTAATAATGTAGTAATTTCTTAAAAATTTAAAAAAATATATAATTCTTTTACTCTTCCAATTTTCTTGAAGAGCAGGAAAATATTTAAATATGATTGAAACTGGACCAACTCGTTTAAGCATATGTGCAATGAGTTATAAGTTAAACGGGTTAAGTCAAAATGTGAGATCTCGACTTCTATCACATAAATTTACAGGTCTAAAGACTCTATATAAGGTAATTCGCATAATGTGATAACAAATATTTTAATTTTTTTACTTGAGAATTTTAAAAATGTAAAAATCAAGATTATTTCCTAACAATTTGAAAAAAACAATTGTAGAGAAATTCAATCAATAAATAAATTTTATTAAAATTATAAAAAAAAAATAATAAACAGATTAACAAGTAAAGCAAAAAAATATTTACATTTAAATGAATCATTAAAATAAAAATTCAACTCATATAATTTATATAATTAAAAATAAATTAATCTGAGGATTTCAGGCTCAGCTCGTTTTAACGATCCAACTGACAGAGTCAATCGAATTTTTTTTATTTTTTTGGTTGACTGAGTTCATTGAATGCTAAGTACAAGTAATCATGAATCAAGTACCGTTTAACGAGAAAAACACTAACTAACTAAACGAATCTGCTGCCGGTCGTTATGGGCAGCATCGATGTCGGTTAAACGACATCGACTAGCCCAGAGATATCGTTCAGCTCCTTTGAGTGTTGTGGAAGTAGGTCCTACTTGTAGCAGATGGCGTAGAACAGCTGGTTATCAGATTTTTTACGGTCATCCTCTGTCTCTCTCTGAGTTTCTCTCTCAAAAACTTACGTCAAGTTGTATCACATTAGCAATAGGTATAATAAGTTAGATTATTAGTAAGAGAATCGTGGAAGTCCAGGCCACTAGAATATTTGATTTCGCAAATCATACTCCAAGAAACCAAATTGGGTTTGGGTTTACAATGGTTAGAGGAAGAGTAGCTCAAAGGAATTGCGTAATGCACTTGTCTAAGTTGACTAATGGACTTGGGGAATAGGATCAATGTGCGGAGTAATTTGTCCAACGAGAGAAAATTCGAAAGCTTTCCACTTACTAAGGCAAAGTATCTCGATCAAAGGAACAACCCCACCCTATTACTGTAGGATAAAATTTAAATAAAGTTTTATAGATAATTGTAGTATTATTTTTTATTAAAATATAATATGTAAAATATTTTTTATTAAAATATAATATGTGGCATATTTTTTATTTTAATACCTCTTTTTTTAATATTTATGTGTAAAAAATAATACATATATTATATTTTAATTAAAAAAAATCACTACAAATATCTTTGAAACTTTATTTAAGTTTTATCCATTACTTTATAGATTTAATTTTTATTCACTGTTCGTGTAAAAAATTTTACACTGTCATTCAATTATATGTTGACACATCATTAAAATAGTTAAACTTTCTAAGTAGTGATTGTGATAGTCAAACACTTTTAATGATTTGACAACACATGATTGGATGATAGTGTAAAAAAATTTTACACTGACGGTGGATAGAAATGAAACTCTTACTTTATTACCCTTACTAATCACACTCACCGCCAACGAAGGCACCGCAGTATATTTTGCTATAATTGCTATCTTAAGCCAGTCACTAACAAGTGATTAATTAAGGTGACTCTTCTGTCGTTTTTCTTTCTAAACTTCAAATTTATTTTAAACTTATTTAATCCTGGTTTTGAAATCATAGAATACTTAGATTGGCAAATATTTTTTAATATTTACATGTTGATAAACTAATAGTTGTAGACTAATGATAAGAAAATTCAGTAGTTTGTAAAATGTATTAAGTTTAAACATATATATAATTTTAAAATTAATTTCAAGATAAAAAATAATTTGTTATACTTCCTTGTAAAATAATAATAGTTTAATACATGAAAAAGTTGTTTGCAATATTTAAACCAGTGATATTTATGTAGTTTTATTTTACTTTCATTATCTCATTTAAGTTCTGGTTGTTAGAATATTTTTATTAATTCATGGGTTATAATTAATTGTGAATTTTTGATTTTTTAAAGGGAGAATTAATCGTAAAAACCGTTAATAAAATATATTTAATCTTAAGAAACATAAAAAGTTTAAATTATTAAAAATGATTATTCAAATTTTATTTAAGAAAATGAGTTATTAAATTTCACTTAATGGACAAAAATATCTTTAATGAAAACTCTTTTAAAAAATAATAATTAATGATTATTTTTTATTAAATAATTAAATATTCTTATAAAGTAATTAACAATAATAAATAAATTTATAAATTTATAAAAAAATTAAAAACATTTAAATAAAATTTAAATATTATTTTAATAATTTAAAATTTTTATATCTTTTAAAATTAAATATAAATTATTAACAATCGATTCATTCTCCCATTTGTTAAAATAGGCTGGTGAATATGACTTTATGGAGCACCGGCTGTTATGATTGGTGTGATTAGGCAGTAAATTATTGACCTCGACCAAGCAGTGAACTGTATTTGGAGGACCTGTGTTACGGTTGTTTATTATTTGCTTAGTTCTCATCCGTGCTGTTTAGGGCTGTTTAGGGATGTCAACAGGTCAGGGCGGGATTGGGGAGTACTCCCTCACTTTCCATCCCCACCCTTCATATTTTTTTCCAGTTCTCGTCCTTAATCTTTGCCGTAGAAAGTTTTCCTCTCCCGTCATCGTCTCCACGGATCTCTACAGATCTTTATGAGGATTCCAAAAATTCATAAAAACTTACAAAATTACAAACTAAAATCTAATAAAATTTTAAAAAATTATATAAAATTAAATTATTAAATTTAAAGTTGAATTATAACAAGTTGAAACTTAAATAGTAAAATCAAAATATTTAAATTAAATAAAAGAATATGGAAATACCAAAATATTATTAGTATTTATGATATATAATACACATAATAAGGGATATATATATATAATTTACTCAAGGTGGGAACCCTACGGGGTAGCGGGTATGATTCCCATCCCCACAAAAAAAATTCTCAGCTCGCAGGGCTCTGAAAAAAACAATCCCCGTGAGAATCCTTACACACAAATAGAAATTGACATCCTTAATCAGTAGTTGCCCAGAGTGCATTCTCTAACTTATCACATCAAATAGTTGCCTTTATGAGAGAGCAGAAAAATAAAGCAAGCCCTGAACTTCGTGTTCCCTTTCAAGTAAAGTTGCGTATCCCGCTATGTTAAAAGCTTAGGATGATTTAAGAATATGATTGCACTTTTATGGCGAATGGAATAGAACAATATATTAATCAGAAATGCTAAATAGTACCAATGCATTTTATACGAAATGAGAATTAAACACACAAAAAATAATGATTAAGGACAAAAAAAATATTTCATAACTCATTTTATCCCTTACATCTCAATTTGAAGGGAAAGAAAAATGAGAGAGTGAAGTGTATTGAGGGGATGGAGTCCCTTCAATTCCATTCCTTTTTATATCTTTTTTAAACATTCATATAATAGAACCCTTTATCATTTCATTCTATTCCACTTCATTCCATTACTTACCACTAACTTAAACATATCCTAAATATGAAGCCCATATGCAGGTCTATGAGGTCCAACATGTTTAACATGCGAGTCTTAATCAGTAACCTAACTCACATCTCTAGCTTATGTAATCTCTAGGTGCAATTAGAGGCTTCCAAAACCAATCCAATAAATCCAACTAAAAGTGTCATGTTACACTTATAAACACATATTTTTTTTATCAAATCAATAAAAATGAAAAAAAAAACAGGTTGGAGCCGGGCCTCATATCCCAACCTTTTGTCAAAACGGGTCAGCCTAGCCTGACCTGCTTAAGAAAAGTCTATGACGGAGCCGGCCATGATTGGTTCATATACTTGCCTATACTTTCAACAATACATTCAAAGATAGGTAATTATATGAAAATTCTTCAGTAATCAACAATAGCAAATATTCAATAAGGAAGGCTTAGTAATTTCTACTTTAATTTTTTGGGTTCGAACATTAGATCAACACTTAAAAAAACTTAATTCTATTAAATGTATTAGGACGATGTAAAGGCGTGTACTCTTAAAATCGTGCAGAAAGGAACTTAATCTTGATAGACGCAAAAATTAGCTTGAAATTACCCTTACCATATAATTTTTTTAAAACAAGTAATTGCTAATATAGTTACACACTTGATCTTAATTTTTGGTATTCTAAATCCATATACAACATATGCTTCCAAAGATGACTCATGAATTTGATTATAATTACTTTGCTACAAAGTTGATATTGATTTCATTCTCTAAAACTAATGTGTGATGTGTTTATGCTTGTGCTTTTAACGCATAATGTTGTAACCATCTTGAATGGGTGCCAAAAATGAGCCAAATGAGCCAAGTAACTGAATTTTAAAAATTTAGAGGAGTCACCACCACCTTTGTTTGGTTAGGAAAAAATTAGAAAAAATCTTTTAAAATTTTGAAAAACTAGCCTATGATAGAAAAGTTGGGTTCATGAGTCTATTTATGCATAGAGAATGATGAAACTTAATTTTACATCACCCCTGATACATTAGTGCAAAGACGGTTATCCTAAAGTTAATTGTGCAAATTATAATAAACTAAATATACTGAGGGTTGGTTGAGCTGGTAAACAGACTCGCCCCCCACGAGATATGACGCAAGTTTGAATCTCAGTAGGAGTCACTCTGATTATGAAGAAGCAAAAACTCTTGTGCTCTAAGATGCTAACTGTGTATTAGTCTTATAGGGAGACCCATGAAGATACCGCGAACGTCACTCGGCCCAAAGGACTAATTAAGATAGTTGACAAAAAAAATCTTAATATACCTTATAAAAAATAAACAATAGATAAAAAAATCAATAATCAAAAACTAAATTACAAATTTATAAAAAAAAATCAAATACTAAATTAAATTATTTATAAATAAAGAAGAAAATAAAGATAAAAATAAAATAAAATATTTACAAATTTAGAAACAGATCAAAGACTAAAAGCTCGTTTGTCTAAGATTTTTAAGGAAAAAAAAACCTTTCTTAAAAAAATAAAAAAGCATATCTAACTTGATATATGTATGTTTAGATGAGCTTTGGTAAAAAAGAAGCAGCCTTGAAAAAAGCCCATATTAAACTTTTATGAGAAGCTAAATTTTCTGACTTCCTCAAAAAGTTCCTGCAATAGATGAGAGTGTGTGTAATTTTATGAGGCCGAGAAGCTGTGTGAATTCTTATTTAGACAAAATTAGCCCTTCACAATTTTAAAAATTTCAACACATGCCCAGAGGCATCCTTATTCATCTCAAATCCTTCAAGCCGCCATCTTCTTCGCGCTTCTCCATGACTGGTTTTTCTTTCCTTCTCATCATCTTCAATCGGCTTCTTCCTTCTATCTTTACTTGTGTCTTTCACCCATCAAATCCTCGATGTCAATGTCTCCATAATTTTTGTTATGATAAGAATTTATAGATGTTTTGATTTGCCCCGTGATTTTATGTTCATTTTTTTTGTGGGTTGAGTTTTGATTCTTCTGATGTGACCCTTTACTGCTTGAATTACTTTTTTTTTTTTTGCTTCAAGGAGTGAATTGTGTGAACATGTTTTTTTGTAAATTTTGACTTTTTAAAGTTGATTTTCTTGTTCATAAAAAACAGTGACTTTGATGTATCATTTTGTCCAATCACTTTAAAAAATATAAGAATGGCACCTAATTTGTTGAAGAGATACTTGCTAGGAATAGGCGAAACACACGTTTTAGTAAAGATGTGTGTAAGAATTTGGAGACAATTTTCATTAGAGAATATGTCATGCTTATGATCGCAAATAATTGAAAAATAAGTGAGACTCCTTAAAAAGAAATTTTTTGTCATTCATAAAGCTTGGAGAGATATAATTAATGGTGAAAATTAGACCTATTGATCTAACTTTTAAAGATGTTCTTAAATACATTAAGGATGATGATTGATATTAGCCTTACTTTAAGATTGTATAGTGGAAATAAATAACATTCATATTGGTATCCATATTTCAGTAGATAAGCAGATACATTTTTTTAATAGAAAAAAGGGTATACTAATACAAATGTAATGGTTATATGTCATTTTAATATGCGCTTTTCATTTGCATTATGTAGATGGGAAGGCTTTGTTCACAATGTTTATTGAAAGAACATTTAGGGTTTGCAAAGTAAGTAGGAGGATATTGCAAAACATGGATTATGATGACTAAATATTCTTCAAAGCATTGAGAATCTTAATGATTTGGAAGACAAAGAGAGAAATTTTAATGATGATAATGATAATGATGTAACTAATCATAATGAATGGAAGGAGCCAATACAAATAGATGTTTGATACGTGAGACAAACAAGAAATGTTTTTTTGTTTTTTTTATTACTTCATGTACTTATTTTTGAGATACTTTTTACATTAATATTTGACACAATTTAATGTTAACATCATTGTCTTTTCAGAGTGAGTTAAAATTTGAAAATTGTCAATATTATCCTATTATAATATTTTTTTTATGTTATTTTTTGTAAAGTATTATTGTTTTGAGACTCTTTTACTAGTAATAATGTTAACAGCATTATTTGGTAATGGACAATGTTCTTCTCCTTTATCGTTTGTGTCTTCTGCAATTTTCCTCCAAATGAAAAAGACTCAAATGTCATAAATCTAAAATGTGTCGAATACATATTTTGTTGTTTACATATAATGTCAGGAGTATAATTTTGTTTACCCATAATTTTTTAATTATATGTTTTGATTAACTTTTACAATATAACATTATTATTTACAATGTATTGAATAAAATTTTTTGAAAAATATAAAAATTGATAATCATTTTCAAATTTTTTAAAAGTAAAAAAGTACTTTTTATCCATACATTTTTTATTCAAAAATGTTTTTTTTTTATTTTTTTTGCAATTTTGTAAAAGGAAAAAGTTCTTTTATAATTTATATCCAAACAGTATAAAAGCTCTTTTGAAGTTAAATTTTTTTTTTGATAATTCTATCAAAACACAAAATAATTCCCACTTATCATGAAAGCTTTACGAAAAAAACTATATCATAAAAGTACTTTTTATAAATTAAAAAAAGACTTAAAGCTTATTTGGATAAACTTAAAAAAAATAACTTTTTTAATAGAATTTTTTAGTAGAAATTTTTTTTATAAAAAAAAATTATTTTGCATTTGAATGTAATGTTTGTCAAATATTTTTAAATAATAAAAGATTTATAAATTTGTTTAGATAACAAAAAACAAAAAAAATTATAGTAATATTATTAAAAACGTAGAATATCCAAAATAAAAAAGATATGATTTGCAAAGGAGAAAAAAAACACATGAGATGTAATTTTTAATAAATGCAAATGATATTTTGATCAATAAATTATATTAAAGAACATTTTTCCATCTTTTTCTCCTCAAAACTAAGGTTTTAACTTTTACTTTTTTTAAAATTTCATTAAAATATTCTTTAAAACTTATAAAAGTACTTTTTTTATATAAAAAAGAGATTTATTTATTAAAGAAAAATTTATCCAAACACACTCTTAAATTACAAAATTTACAAGTTTAATTTGCTGTACATGACTACGTATCCCCAATGTGTAATGAGAAGGAAAAGCCACATAATTTTTTAAAAATAATTATGGGTTAATTAAAAAAAAGTAGGCCAGAGTTGATTAATTTTAATTAAAGAATAAAAGAAATGCTTGACAAAGGATTTTAATTTACTTCAATTTTAATTTGATTTAACTTGATTTAATTAAGCAAGTAAACTTGTTTGATGAATCTTGAATGGGATGAGACATGACACAAAGACACAAAACAATATTTAAATAAATAAGAAATATGTAATTCCTTTAGACCTTTAAGTGAATGATTATTTAAAAAAAATTAATTGGGATCAAATATGACACGTAGCCACAAAACAATCCCAAATATAGGCAGGGGTACTCAACTCTTCAAAATCATTAAATAAAATTTTAATGGTAAATTCAAATGAAATCACACAGCCACATGACAATCCCTAAATGCATGATTCCTCAATATCACTAAATGAATTATTCTTTAAATTCATTAAATTTATTATTGAGATCAATAAATGAACAAAAGAAAAGATGAACAAGTGATTTTAATTGATACACGTCTTTGCGCATGTATAAATAAAGAAAATATCAAACGGTAATGATGGGCTAATAACAAAGGAAAAAGAAAAAAGATGATCGAATAAACTTAAAGAAGAAAAAAATACAAATGCTGTAAAATGAAAATAAATGCATAAGATATACATGGCGTAATCAACAAGATTTTATGACCAATTAAATTTCTAAACCATATAAAAATTAAAAGTGGAAAATCAATGAAAGCAAAAAAGAAAGAAGAAAATAAACAAGTAAAGACGTTCGGGTAAAAGGGAAATAAGCTAATATATATAATTAATGAAACAGAATAAAATGTTAACAAAAAAGAATAAGATAATATCAAAAGAAGATAAAGAACAAAAATCGAATAATGATTAATAAAATAAAATAAAAAGTAAAAAATAATAACGAAAGAAATGAAAAAATAAAATGAAAATGATAAGCGAATAATTGAAAAGGAAGATAATACGGTAATACCAGCCGAAACTAAAGAGTAAGGAAATAAATAAATGTACATTTATTAAAGAAGATAATACCAAATGAAAATAAAGAAACAAGACAAAATAAGTAAATGAATAATAAATTAAAAAGACAAAAAAAAAACAAATAAGAGGATAAAATGCATAAAAGAATAATAAACTAAAATAAATAAAAACCAGAAGACAATAAGGAACAAAAGTAAAATACAAAAGAAAATATAATACTAAAAGAAAATAAATAAAAAGATAAAATACATAAATGAATAATAAAGAAATAGAGCTCCACAGGAGGCTTCACCGCGGAGCTCCCATGGAGTCCTCCCCACGGGCCTTTCAAGCCAAATACCATCGCACACTTGGATCCATCCTCCCCAACTGGTAATTTGTTGGTTATGTGGTCTGCGTGTGATGGTTGCTACAAAAGCCTGATTTTGGGGCAATAGACTAGGAGTAAGGAATGCTCTCATTCCCATGGTGTCACAGTCTCCATCAATGCTGCGCAAAATGTTCTTACTCGAGGTTAAATGCAAGTTTAAACAACTGAGACCGATTATAGGGACTTCTTGCTTGAAGTCAAATTTAGGACAAGAAAATCAGAGGAAGGAGGTAATCAACTACCTCCACTATGATATGACCACCTAAACTACCAATACAGAGCAAGGAATCAAGACAACAGTGCACAAACAAGCTTTAGTCAAAGGATATTAATGAAATAACATGAAGGTTAAATGGATTACCTCCAATTTAGCAATGGAACCAAAATGCAGAGAAATTCTTCCTCTTTACCACTTTCTCCTTTCTCTTTTTGATGTTTGCTTTTTCTGGAGTCCCTCAGTCTTTTGCACTTTCTTCAGTGCCTTTTTCTCTCTTATTTAAGTTAGGGTTTTTAGAGTGAGGTGATGGGTAAATTTAGATAAGATGGGTCGACTTAAGCTTAAGAAATTGGGCTTGGGTAATTGATAAATGATTTCAATGGAAAATTAGGCTAGAGACAGGGTTCTAAATGAATCTTATTTTTGTTCTTATTATAATAATAATTTTCTAAAATAATATTATTTTCTAAAACATATTATTTATTTTTCATTTTAATTTTTAATAGTTTGAAAAAAATTGGATGTTGACACATAAAATATTTATAAAAAAAAAACACTAGAGTCTATTTGATATATCCCTAAAAATGAGGGTATAAAATTTAATAATGAGTTTTATATAAAAGTTTGTAAGAAAAATCCATCCCTGAATTTTCCATGATCATTTTTAAGGGTGCACTAAACTAAACCTCATATATTCTAATTGACACTCAACATCAATGTTGTTAAAATTAGATCAGACAGTGAACTAGCGAAACTTTTAGTTCAAGTTTAACTATTTAAATTATATAGTTAAACCAAATGTTATAAAAATAATCCACATGTAATAATATAAAATAAAATAAATTGAAATAAAAAAAATTAATATTCATTTGGTTCACCTGAATGAATTGGATGATTCATTCTGATTTTGACTAATTTTAACTTATTTAAAGTGATCTGAATAAAAATTCAATTATGAGACTGAACCATAACCATTTAAGTATCTAATTCACGGTTATAGTCCTGTTCAATCCAATTTTGACAATACTACTCAAGATATATGCAATTAATGTGTCAAGTGATATTTGTATATAATTAGCAAAAAAAAAATCTTTTTTGAGATATAATTTAAGTCTTCCTAGTAACACAAACTAATATATTAAATTGATTGTTGGGTAGATATGATATAGTACTTAAGCAATACAAACAATATGCATTTTGGTACTTTGGTATGATAAAGTCTACATTTTAGAAGCTAAACTTAAACTTAAATGTTAAATTAGTTGCCACTTTATTCTATTTCCATACACAAACTATTTTGCACATCTATACACTATTATATAAAACACAGTTTATACAATTCGAACAAATGTCACGTGTCACAAATATATATATTTTTTCTCCTCGAAATTCTTGATTCTTTAATATAGCCTTCTTTTCAATGTATTCAAAATTTAGTTAAAAAAATTAAATTAAATTCAAATTTAAATTATATTTGATTTCATTTTATTTAAGTGATAAATTTAATTATTCTAACTTTTCAAAATTTATATTAATCTAAATATCAATTATTTATTTACCTATTAATAAGTCTAATATACATACTATTATATAACACACAGTTCATTTATTTGGACAAATGTCACGTGTCATTAATATATACCTTTTTTCTCCTCTAAATTCCTGCTCCTTTGATGCAGATTTGTATTTAGATAAGTTATGTCACATGTCACTCATTCATACTATTATTCTAACTTTAAGTGATAAATTTAATTATTCTAACTTTTCAAAATTTATATTAATCTAAATATCAATTATTTATTTACCTATTAATAAGTCTAATATACATACTATTATATAACACACAGTTCATTTATTTGGACAAATATCACGTGTCATTAATATATACATTTTTTCTCCTCCAAATTCCTGCTCCTTTGATGCAGATTTGTATTTAGATAAGTTATGTCACGTCACTCATTCATATTTTGAAATTGAATCTTGAAATTTTATTGATTTGTGTTTAAATATGTT
The DNA here is from genome assembly GCA_023212625.1 of Styphnolobium japonicum. Taxonomy (NCBI): domain Eukaryota; kingdom Viridiplantae; phylum Streptophyta; class Magnoliopsida; order Fabales; family Fabaceae; genus Styphnolobium; species Styphnolobium japonicum. The sequence goes on along the minus strand of JALBWW010000007.1, from coordinate 191,043 downwards.
GAATTCTAATATATATACTATTATATAAAACACAATTTATACAAGTAGGGGTCAATGCTATGTGTCACTCATATATAAGTTTTTTTCCTCGAAATGTTTACTCATTTGATATAGCCTTATTGTTCACGTATCCAAAATTTATTTTAAAAAGTTTAAATTCAATTTAAATTTTAATTATATTTGATTTAATTTTATTTAAATGATAAATTTAATTACTCTAAATAGGTAAATTTTATATTAATTTAAATACTAATTATTTATTTACTTATTAATAAGTGTGATTAATAAAGATCATATATAATAACATATTTAAATTGTTAATATTTTTAAATTAATTCAATATAAAGTATACTTTAAATTTTATATTTTTATAGTTTAATTTGAAATACTAATTTTTAATAAACATTTAATTTATAATATTTTAAACCTTAATAAAATACTTTAATTTTATATTTTTATAGTTATTATTTTATTTTTTATATCTTGTTAGATACTAGATATATTATATGCTTCATGACAAAGTTAATTTTTATGAATTTTTTTTTATTTTTCTTTTGAGATAGTTAAATTAGGAAGTGACTAAGCTATTTTTTTTACATAAATTTGATTAAAAGTTTCTTATAAAAAATATCAAAATGAATAACATATTATAATTTAAAAAAATTATACACATTTGACATAACAAACTCATGTATCACACAGGTAATAAACTAATTTTATAAAAAGCTGTGTTACTTTATTAAAAATAATGTCAATAATTTTTTTTTATGTTGTAACAATATTTTTGAATCAGTTTTACGTTAACCAAAGACATAAAACACATCTCTTATTATTAGGCCAACCTCGTAAATTAGAGTAATGACACAGTTTAAGAAAACATATTCCCATATCATCTGTATTAGTCCTGTGCTTAATTAAGAGAGAAATTCTTAAAAACTAAAGTACTATATCTTTCATTTTCCCAAAAAAAAAGGAATAATTGTCAAATCTACATATTCTCCATATGAATAGTGTCAAGTAGTGCATTTTATATGATAAAGATGAGTAAATAAAACAAAAAAAGTCGGGTGTCAACCGGTCAAGCCCATAGGCCTTACTTTATAAATATGCCATTTATATACCTTAAAAAGTAAATCAGTGATACAGATATTGTGGGAACTACATCATGGAAACAAATTTTGCCCCTTATATGGCAAGGCTGTAAAACCTACTTATTGCGATGGCTTCTTATTTCTTTATTGACATTCTGGATTATTCCAGCCGCATATGTTTACTGTACACCCTCTTTCCATGTGATTTCCAGATGACAAAAATATGTACTTATAATTAATTAAAATATTCTTTATTAATTAAGGTTTGTCTATGTTTATGAAAATTAATTTAATAAAAAAAATCTTTGAAAAAATCTTTGTTTCAGAAAATTATTTTTAAATGAGAACATACTAAGTATCAATGAGTTGTAATAATTCATCAGAAAATACTTTTTTACTGTTATACTAAATATAAAAGAATTTTTAAATTATTTGTTTTGCACTAAATAACAGAAAACGTTTTATAAAAAATATTTTTCAAAAAACAAATTTCTATACAAGGGACAAACTATTTCGCTACAAAAAAGTATGATAGAGAAGGGTATTATTGTTTGGTTGGCCAACAACTATCTTCAATATTACAAGTAGATTGGCTTTGAAAGAATGTGAAATCAAAGAACGCAGTATTATTGAACTGAATTATGAGTGTTTGCTTTAAGAAGTATTTAATATTTTTTATTAAATTCTTCAAATTATTTAATAATAATAATAATAATAAATACGATTTGAATTCACAATATATTAAGTATACTCTTTAGGGAATGGTGTTGAGAAACATGGAAGAGAGAAAATTGAGAGAATATGAAGTGAAATTGATTGAATGAGAAAGTCTGAGAAAATTGTATACAAGAGTGATTTATATAGCTTCAGAGATGTAATTAACTATGTAACTAATAACACCTAACTAACTAATCACTAACTAATTACTAACCACCTGACCATGTGTGGTAATAGCCCCCCACAAGCTGGAAGATGCATACTTTGTATTTCCATCTTGGGATGAGCAACACAATTTATCTTAAACAAAATCGCAAAATACAAGTAATGTCGTAATCACATCGGTTAATAAGAAGAAAATCTAAAAAAAAGTGTGATGAATGAAAACTGGTAACAACCGAAGTACATAGCTCCTAGAAGTCTTTGACGTTTCTTTAGGCCCCATCGATCTTCTTTCAGCATCTCCACGACACTCGTCCAAAGCAAATTAGGACTTTATGGGCCACCAAACAACATTACAATAGAGAAAAGCTTAACCATCATGAAAATGATAGAAACAAACTAAAACAAAGCCTAACCACCATGAAAAAGGCAGAAGCTAAAATCAAGGCTAAACCAAAATTTTTAAAAAATGTAAAAGTTGAAGCCAAAAGTCATCATTGCTTCGAATCATGGCACCAACTTTTGCACGCCAGGCATTTTGGCAAATTGTTGCCTTGAGATCTATGAGAAATCTTCACAACATGGTCTTAATTCGAAATCCACACTTTTACTAAAAAAATTCGAAATCCACATCCAATCATTCCTGAAGCACAACAATTCCATGAGCATCTTTGTAATTGAAAGTGAGGCCAAAATTGGCATCAGGAGAGGAACCACTGCAGATCTTCATCTAGAAATCCATCAAGCCTTCCACATCGCCAGTAGAGCAGCGGGCAAGAACTCAAAGCAGAGATTGAACAAATCTAAAAAGCAGAGATGGAGCAGATTTGGAGAGAAAGTGAAAAAATAGAGGAGTTAAAAGGCACACAAAGAGCAAGGAGAATGACTTCATCTCCGTTTCTGTGTCAATGGATGAGGTAGAAGAGGCCATCGTCTCTTGAATCAACAGAGAGGAAATCACAGAACAAGTAGGTTTTATTATTTTTAGGGTATTAATGGAGCGGGAAAAAAATTCTCTCATTGCAGCCCAAGATAGCCGATCCAATCAATGTGATAGTCATTAAATGGGAGGACTTTGAGCACGATCTTTTCAGATTGGCAAGCCTTTCTTTTGCACTCAACGAAGCTAAGGACAAGTAGCAAACTCATCAGCAGATGCTCAGTTGAATGAAAATGAAGGATAATCGAATTGATTTTCTAAGAAAAATAATGAGAATCTAGAAAAGGAAAAATATGAGAGTGAGAAAAGATTTTGAGTTCTGGAGGGAGAGAAAAGAAAAATACAATCCAGCAAATGAGAAAATAATTAGAGGTTGTGGCACATGAAAATTTTCCTGAGAAAATGAAAGAGAAAAAGTGAGAAAAGATTGAGAATTCAACAGGAATTCATGCAGTGAAAATGGAAGAAAATCTTCAAGGTGGATACCATGTTGAGAAACATGACCTAGATGAGAGAAAATTGAGAGAATATGAAAGTGAAATTGATTGAATGAGAAAGTGTGAGAAAATTGAATACAAAAATGACTTATATAGCTTCAAAGAGTAACTAACTATGTAACTAATCACACCTAATTAAGTAATTATTAACTAATTACTACTCACCTGACCATGTGTAGTAATAAATGACTTGAATTATTATAGATGTATATCCACTATCCAAAAGTGACAAGACAAAAGGAACAAGGGACTGCAAAATGTACCAAACATTGCCAGCTTACCCGAGGTAGAGACGATGGAGAATAACAAGACGAGGATGATAGCTAGAGAAATACACGATCCCTCGTCATCACAATTCACAATTCACGAGCAAATTTGTAAATATAACTAAACCAACCACGCATATTGCCTAATGACTTGGATCAGAACTCATCACCATCAGCTTTCCAGCAAAACGACAACTATAATGTATCAAATCTTAAAATGGTGACTGTGATTAAGACTCCCTTAAAAGCTGTTTTAGACAGCATTAAAATTCTCCTTTTCCTTTTCTTTTTTTTTTCAAGTTTAGTTACACATATATCTCATGGAAACTTTTTAAATACACCCCACATATTAAATTAAATAGTTCATATAAAAAAATAATTTATTTGATATTAAATTACACCAAATAAATTTTATTAAATTAATTAAATATTTTTATTGATTCAATACATAAATTAATCATACATATAAGAATGTTTGAATCTTCTCTTTTTCATAAAATAATTTATTTGATATTTGACTAGGTTGAATGACCCTCTTGGCATAGCCTTTGAAGCTACGGGTAATTGTTGCGAAGGATGGTCGAGTGGATGGATAACCATCCCAGCAAAGGCAAATTAGGTCAATAAGCTCTCCCAGTTGGTCACCATCAACTCCAGATAGAAGCACAGGTCGCAGCTTACCCTCCACAACTTCTATAGCAATCTAATAACATATTGAGAACATATATCATAAAAGTAATATTTAGATTGCTAATTAAGATCAAAATTGATGAACTAGTTAAATATATAAAAAAATCAACAAAATAAGTAATTCATATTCGCTCGTTCAGTATGACTCCAAAACTGTATACATCACATTTTTCATTATAGGGCTCACATCGAATCACTTCTGGTGCCATATACACGTATGTTCCTGAAAAAATGAAAATAACACAAAGGAACATATATCGTCACATACTTACATATACTAATGTGGGTCACAAATACAATTACAAACCAATATGTGCTTGTTATGCTTGCCTGTTTCTCCGGTGAGAGCCATTTCCTTGTCACCCAAGAAGCGAGCATGACCAAAATCAGCAACTCTAACATGCATGGCATCGTCCAAGAAAATGTTGCTGGGCTTCAAGTCACGGTGAATGACTTTAGGCTTTTGTTCATGGAAATACTGCATTGCTTGGGCAATCTCCAAGGCCCTCATCACTCTGTCTTTGAAGGGAGAAAGTGGCACAATTCTGTCTCTCCGCCTGTTGCCGAGGCCATGTAGCCACTCATTCAGCGTGCTCCTCAAATACTCGGTAACTGACAAGAGGTTGTCGAGACCCGTCAAATAATAAAAATTACCGGTTCACAAACTAATTTGTAGTATAGAGAATGAACCGAATCGTCTCTCAAAGATCCAATAAAAACAAAGATTCAATCAGATCAAGATAATTAAAATGGGAGGTTTTGTTGTTGATTAACAAGATTGACAAAAGTACAAGACTTAAAGTTATAAACAAATCTAAAAAAGCAACAAATCCAATGAAATTTACCGATATTGAGTTTAATTCATCATTGATCACAAGGAATTCACTTAATTGCTAATCATGTTCTTGGCCTTAGATCACATCAAGACGCCTCAACATGATCCAAGAATCCTCTACTAGATAAGCATATAGGATTTAATTAACCAATGTTAGATAAAGTAAGCACCATCCAAACATAGATTAACTTTAGATTGAGGATTTAACCAAGCTAAACAATTCATCAAAAAGTTTTGATATATTGTTTAGTCTTTGTGATAATCTTTGAATACATGATAATAAAGCTATTATCACATCAACATCTAAATCAAATTAAGCAATTTAATCTAAATAAAAATCAAAAGAGGAAGAAGAGAAACTTGAATAAACAATTAAGCAATATGAACAAGCGAAACAAGATCTCCAAATTAAACATCAAGATAGCTAATCCATTGTATTGATTATAAGAGCCTAGCCTTCCATGGATGGGAAGGAATAACTCAAAAATAAAAGAACAAAAACGAAATTATAAAGAGAATGAAGAAGAAGAGAAAAAAAACTCTCACAAATACTCAAACTTTCTTCAAACTTACTTAAAATTGAATGATGTATAATACAAAGAGATTGACTTTATTTATACTAATCCTAGAAGCCAATTTGTAATTGAAAATAATCTGAATGCAAGTTGTAAAAACATAGAAATTGTTAAATATGGAAGCCTGATCCATGGTTGGTGGGTTGGTGCATGGTAGGGGGGTTGGTGTATGGTTGGTGGCTTCTAGTCAGTAACTCTTATCTGACTTCCAGCTTGATTTTCATGACCTAGACGGTGCATTTTGGTTTGGAGGTCTCATGAAAGTTATAACCAGTTGTCTTCTTGAAATTTTGGCGTTGGTTTCATGTCATTTGGACTTTTACAACTCCAGATATACCAAAAACACTGCACCTACCTCAAGTTAGGTTGGCAGAACGTGTTTCCAAATTCAAACCAACTTGTAGCTTCATAATCATGCATAAAACGACATATATTGACTAAATGGTCTTCAGTGAAGTTGGAGATATGTCTTATCTTTCCAATGGCGGAGTTTCAGCTCCAAAGGAGGCCTATTGCCCACTATATAGTCCAATATATGCACACTGCCTAGATTTCCGTAACAGCAAACTCACTCTGCATTGCAGGAATATTTTGGACCTTTAGAAGTCCGATCCAGCTCTTGAGTTCTTCATAAAAGTTGTAGAGCCTTGTCTTAGCTTTCCAAAGACACCAAGATCACCTCAAATGGATCACTGAGTCCCAAGTTATGGCCTAACCAAGGAGGAAAGGTTAAAGTGCATCAAAATCCAAGAATTATTTATAATTTGCATTAAAGCCCAATGAGGCCTAACAACATTAAACTCATCTAAAATACTAATATTGGACACAATAAACATCTAACAAAGCCTAGTACAAAGCTAATATAAGTGTCTCAAATTGATTGATCATTGACCACATACAATGGTTCTGCAATATTTTAAAACCATTCAGTTTATAACTAAATACATTTTCAACTCTTTAATCAACATGTTAAGAAAATAAAAAAAATGTGAGCTTCCATGTTTCTAATCATTATTGGCATTAACCTCATTGATAAAATCATATCGAACATCTATTTCAGTACTGAAATGAACAAAAAATAAAATTCAGTCAGTCACACCAAATAAAAACAAATTAAAAAACCCAAAACATTGTATAGAGCCCAAAATTTCACTGCATAAAGCATTGCTATAACAATAACCTAAAATTAAGAATATAAAGAACAACAAAGAAAGAGTAGAGGAAAGTACTATTAGAACCACTATCAAAATGCAAAAGCTGAAAGCAAGTTCAATAAATTTTGAGTAGGTTTTTTTATCTTTGCATAACCTGTTTATATTACTTTTGACTGTTATTAAATTATTATGATTTTTTAAATTTTAAAGATATGAAATAAAATTACTTTATCTATTTGATGAAAATGATAGTTAATTTATTTTTAAATTTAAATTTTGATAAATATAGATTATTAAGAGAATTGAATATTAAGAGAATAATTTAATGCACATTATATATATATATATAATGTCTACTTAAAAATATCTCTATAATTATACATTTAGTACCCCATGTGATGCATGAGTTTATTAAATTAATTGTGTATAGACTTTTAAATAATAATATGCTGTTTATTACAATACTTTTTATATAAGTTTTTTTATAAGATTTATGTGAAAAATAATTCAATCACTTCATAAATTAATTTCATCATAAGAAAATCATAAAACTCATAAAAATTAATCTTAGAATAATTAAATCGAGATGTTATTTATTGCCATAATATGTTAGGAAGAAAATAATTTGAAATTTGAATAAATGATTATTTAAGTCTTCTAAAATTATATGTGACATTAAATTAGTTTTTTATTTATGAAAAAAAATCAAATTAGTCTTTCAATTAGTAATTAAATGTCATTAATTTCATCATTTTAAAAATCAATTTGATGTGACTTTAAAAAATTATTTACTAACATGATATTGAATAAATAATTTAATTTATTTATTTATAGAGAATAAATTAAATGACACATGTTTTTTGAAATTCAAAATGAACACTTATTCTTTATAATTTTCTCGTTTAAATGAATAATAAAATGACATGATAAAGAAAATATGAATGTGAGAAATTGAAAATTTCTGCCCAATTAAAATTGTCAAATTTTTTATCTTTTGTTTTGTTTTTGCTTCAACTTAAACGAAGAATAAGGCACAAAAATAATTAAAAAAAAAGGAAAATGTTTGTAGTCTAACGTTTCATTAGTCTGACAAATCAAGTGTTGGCACCTTGCCAGCAAGAGAAGGAAAAATAAAAATAAAAAGAGAGTCGTGTTGAGAATATGATGAATATAGCTTTTGGTTATTGTGCCATCTCACGAGTTGTACCTGATTTGATTTCCAGAAGATGACCTAACTTTATTGGTTTTCTATCATTTTTTATTAGGGGTGTTCATAGATTGGGTTGATTCAAGTTTTAAGAAAAAAAATGTTTAACCTTGGTTTGGTTTGATTTTTAAAAATTTTTCTAGCAATCCGAACCAAACCAACCCAATTAAGGTTGGATTGGTTTGATTCGAGTCATCAGGTTATCTGGTCATTTTTTTCACATAGAAAAATTACCAATCTACTATTGTTAAATACTTTAAACTCAATTAGATGATTACATATGAATATTAAGCATACAAGTCTTCCAGTATAGTACAAGTATTAAAATAAAAGTAAAATCAAGTTTGAGAATAAATATTTTAACGTCTCAAAATCATCATAAGCTTCATTTGTAATATAAATGTATGACATTAAATATATTTTGCTTCACAAGGAATGTTATATATATATATGTAAATAATTAAATGATTGAGGCTTGAAAATAGAAATTAAAGATATATCATTGTATCTTAGGTTTTTAAATGAATGAAAAGCTAAATGACAAGAAGATAATATTTAAATTTTTATTACTCTTCGGGTCATTTCATCAGGTCATCAGGTTATAAAATACAAAATCCGTGAACTAAATCAATCATGATCGGTTTTGACCGAATTGAAACCGATTAGACCCGATGACCCAAACCGAACCAATTTTTTTAATTGGTTTGGGTTAGTTTATTGGGTTGATCGGGTCAACCCGAACCAATAAATACCCCTATTTTTTATGGTGTAAGTTAACGTTATCCTTTATTTTATTTTATCAAAAATTTAATTTTGATTCTTTTTTCGTATAAATTTTTTTATATTATTATTTAATTATATATTATTATATTATTATATTATTAAAATAATTTAATTATCATAATAATTACTTAAAAAGTTTAATTTTTTAATAATATATTAAAATATAATTAAATAATAATATAAATTTTTTACACTGAAATCAAAATTACAACCTTTTATCAAAATGTATTCAAATGGTTCCGAACATTTCCATCCAAATAGAGGTACCCATTTTACCCACCCAAATTAAGTTCTTACTCCATCGTTATGAACCATGAAGGGGTGGGTGCATTCAACTTTGTCTGTGTGGCTTTTTAAAAAAACATATTATCATGTGTCTCAAACGCTATCAGTAGCGCGTAACTGTAGAGTCTTCGACGTCTCTCTCGACTACGAGTCAACTAAAAAACAGTTCACAAGTCCGAAACGAAAAAATAAAAACATTATTATTATATTTAGTAAAATTTAAAAAAGGAAAAGAAACTACATACCAAAATTTTGTGTGTTTTTCTTATAGATTTAGCCAATGGCTCATCATTTTCATCCTTTTCCACATTTTCGCTACCAAAAGATATATATATTTAATTAAATTCACCAATACCCATTTTCATCGTTCCCTCCCATGGTCTGAGAATCGCCTCGAATTTACAAAAGAAAAAAAAATGTCTTTCAATTCGATACTATGCTATCATCTCAATCTGATTCTCAGTACGTTGGCGCTCTTTTCTTGTTCACTTGTCCTCTGCTCTGCAAATGATGAACTGGGCACTGGTGACATCTTTACTGTTTCCAGCTTCAGCTACCCCGAGACTACCCTCAGACCCTTTGATTTGCGGTATATCAGAGGTGGGTGAGCCCAATTGGTAGTGACCTTTTTCTCTATATGATTGATTTGCTCTGTTGTTGTCGTTCATGAAGCATTACCCAGTGTGAGGTTTAATGGGTCGGAATGAATTTTGAAGAATAGGCGAATTTATGGGATACAAATTTATCCTCTCTCTCTTTTTTTCATGTTTTCTTTTCATATTACTTAGTCTGGAATCGGCGCCGTCATTATTCAATAATCCCCAGTCTTCAAATTATTGGTTTAAAGAGTCTCGGGTTATTCTCTCATTGGGAAATGATTATGCAATTGTTATGTTTTTCTCTATGACAAGGCTAAGGTCAGAATTAAACCCTCTTGAGGGAAATTTAGGAGACTGATAACAATTTAATGGTGTTGATCGTTTTTTTTTTTTTTTTGCCATAATGGCGTTGATCTTATGAGTGTTGTGGTTTCTGTTATTCATTCTGAATAGAAATTTCAGAGATAGGTAAACATCTTTATTGTCAATATTTTGTCGGCATCGCCTTTTTCGGTAACACTGTAAGAACCATAACTTGACTTGAAAGATAGGATGCTCGTCTTATATTGTAGCCTTGTAGGATTCTCATTTGTTCTCTAATTTGTGATTCATTGAATTATGCCTTGACTACGAATTGCTATAATTCTGTTTATAATTTTATGGTAGTTGATGTGTGACTGTGTGAGTTATACTGATGTCTCATTTTGTGCCTCTTACTATCCCTGCCAATGCTTGATTATTCAAATGTACTTCGTTGCTTATGTGTTGTCAGATTTAAACCATTGGCACTTCTTATATTGTTATGTTTATATCTAGCTACTATCCATGGAATCCCTATATATGAGCAAGGAGTGGATAGTAATCAGCTTTATGTCATTTACTTTTGCTAAGTTCAGATGGGAACAGTGATGAGAGATAGTATCACTGGAGAAGCTAAACTTTTTTTTTGTTTTTCCTTTCTCCTGTTTTGGCAATTCAATTGGTTAATTATAAGATACGAGTTGTGTTATTATGAAAAGAAAAAAAAAAAAACTTACGGTCAGACTTATGGATGATCTTACTTGTCTCTTGATGTTTTCTAATGTTCCAGTTGATTTACCGACATGGTTTTCTGCAGTGTCCATAGCATTGAACTCAGATGTAGACCTTGTAAGTATATCTATAATTCTTTGTAGATAGGATCACCTTAGAGTACTAGCATCTGTATGATGGCTGTTGCCTGGGAATAATTTTGTTCCTTTGGATTACATTTCTTTCATGTGCTTCTATTTAGATATTTCTTATGTTTTATAATGCCTCGTATGGCATGAGGTAAAAATGCAAATGATATAGTTCTCTGATAAAAATCCTAATTATAAGTCCTTTTTAATTTTCTTTCTTTCTTTATCTATTCAAATTTTCTTTTTAAAATTTTCTTTTCCTTTATTTATTAAAGTTATTATTTATCTATGTAAATTGCTTCATTGTTGTTTGTGCTAAAGGAAAATTGCATGGAATGCCTGATTTCAGTATATTATTTTTCTGTTTAATTGGCTCTGATTTATTTGTCTCCCTCATTTGTTCATAAATAAATCGTTTTCAGGATGTTGCAACAGTTGAAAGGGTTCCAAAAAGCACACTGCCAATAATATGCTTTAGAGATGGCAGCCCTCCACTGCCAGATGCCTTGAACATATCTCTGAAAGATTCAGCCATCTCAGGTAGAAGCGGCACCTAAATAAATTCAACCCAAGTTAATTAAACTGTTTTCTGAACTTCAAATTTGAGCACATAAATTCCATATTAAATTTCTTTTTCAGGTATTTATAAACTTGTTTCAACATTTTTGAGAACTTGCATTGTGGTATACCCTATAATCCATCAACATGATACTAGAACTGTTGGAGCCCCAAGAAGTTCCCACTTCCCACCATTCATTAAATTAGCATCATAATTTCTCTAGGAGGTTCTTCTTCTTTTGATTCATTAGTATGAGTTCAGTTTTTCCCCCTTTTCGATTATTTTACATGCTCTAGTCTACTATGATGGTTTCTTTTGGCTATCGTGTAATGGATGAATACTGAACACATGAATGTGTAATGTTTTCTTCATTGCTAAGTGTTGCTCTTTGTTTTGAAGCACCTTGACAGTACTCGTTCACTTGTTCTCCATCTCGTTCTCTATCTCCCTTCTTGACCAAAAAAAAAAACGGGACAAGTATTTTTTGAACTGTCTAAGGTAGTGCCCCTCTATAATTACTTTTTGTTCCCCTTTTTCTTCAGGAATAAATGGTCTTGATGTGGAGCAGTGCTTTTCTATGCAGAAAAATATCACTATGAAGTTGACAAACGAGCAGGTATTATTATAGGACCTTTGTACTTTCAGCAATATCTTCATTTGCTTATATTTGTATTGTATCTTCGAGCTCAGTGTCTCCTTTCCTTAGAGGCTTATAATGACATAGCTGTATCTGCCTTAAAATTCCTATATTACTAGTGGGGAAGGATTAGTTCACAAGTGATTTTGGTTAATGTTCTTTTATAATATCATAGACAATAAATATAAGAAATTATTGTTCAGATATCTCCAGGTGCTTGGTACATTGGTCTTTTCAATGGCATTGGACCTACAAGGACACAATCGAAGATGGTATGGTTTATTATCCAAATATTGCTTTTATCAAAAAGAAATCTGAATATTCCAAGTATTTTTCATCACTTGTTGCAACAGTTTGTTATCCTTTCAGTGCTATCTTTTTATGCATTTCTATGCTAGAAGGGCAGCTATTATGTTGGGGAAGTTACTAACTTACTACCTTTCACATTAATGTGCATAACCAAATTGAATTGTTCTTCTTTTTGAATCCTGATTTTGATGGTGGAATTTGTTGTTATTATTATTTCCGTTATTCTAAATTGTAATGTTAAAATTTTTAATCAATATTATTGTGATGAAAGTCTTCTACAATAATAATATTATTGTGGGTCTTGCTAACTAGTGCCCTTAGGGCATTGGTTAAGATGTAATAAATACACAATTCAATCCATGGTTGATTGAAGTTTTCTGCAAATAATACTATTTCAAAATAAATTAACTGTTAGAGGCAGCACTGGCTGGCAAGAGTGTATTTGTATCTCCAACCCCCTTATTCAGCCAGTGATTTCTACAAGTGAATCTTCTTTGGGATAGGATAATTTTCCTTGCTTCAATATGGGCTTGTACCCATGGTTTTTTGGTAAGGGGGTTTCTTTGTCAGATATACAAAGGGATTGGAGAGCTCTATTTAGCTGATTTTATATTTTTCCTTTTTCCATATTTCTTTTGGTGTTACGAAGTTTACTGATTGACCTGTTCTTTATTCTCATAATAAATTCTTTTATCCTAAAAATTATTGGTGTTTGTCATCACCATCATGAACTAATCCTGATACACAAATCATATAAATTATATTTAATGAAGGCTTATTTGATTCAGTACTCGTAGATAGATCAATATACTCCATAGTTGATTGTTCACAATAAAAAATCTATAGAAGCAAGAAGTCCTCAAGTGAGTGGTTGAAGTTGATATCTGGTTAACTAAGGTAGTAGATTTCCTTCTTGATGTTATTTTGGCATTTGAATCAAATTTAATTGTTTCGTTTAGACGAGACATTTCATTACACCTAGTGTAATACACCATTTCCATATATAGTGACCACACTTTGTTGCTTTCAAAGCTAGTGAAAAAAATGAATTTCAAAAACTGAGTGGGTTTTAAAGTCAAGGGAGTAGATTGCTATTTATAGAATTAGAAATGGTACAGTACAACAGGTGAACCTAATAATTTCTCCATCCAGAATTCAGATTGGACGCAACCTAAATATTGATTTCTTTCTTTATTTTTGCACCCACTGCCCAAAAAAAAGAATTCCTTAACTTATTTCCTTTCGACTCATTCTATCTCTCTTACCAAAGTTCTTGATGCATGAACCAATATGGATGAATAACAGTTACTTCTCTGTCTCTGCAGATTATCCGAGGCCCAGCGTACTCCTTCAGTGCCAATATAAGTGTGGAAGCATGCACAAATTCAATGATGAGGGGGGAATTCTGTAACAGTACAGTCTATCCACTTTCATGCACAGCATCTGATGTCTATAATGCTTTGAAGGCTACACTGAAGAAGCCAATGATGGAAAATGCGGTGACCTGCAAAAGTAATTTTGAAACTTTTTGTGTTCAGGAAGGTGTACCAAACTTCTATTCCTTGGATATAATGAATCTGGCAGAAGAATTGACCATTATGGCAGCTAATGTCATATACAATATTACACCTTCAAATAACGCTTCTGGTGCAAATGATGTTAGTTTAATGTGTTTTGCTCGCCATGGTGCAATGCCTTCAGTGACTTTGCATGATTATTCCAGTGATTTAAATAAAGCCCCTCTGGTTATTCGTTCACCATTGATCGGTCATTGGTACATTAGTATATTACCAGTTAATCTTACAAAAAAGTTTGGAGTGACTCAGGATAGGAATGTAAGAGTTTGCTATTCAATGGAATCACAAGTGCTTCAATGCCCACTTGGGAAAGCTGGACCAAATTGCACAATAGGTAGCTACATACTTCAGGTAGTATTGCTTGCAAGATGTGCCTCTGCCTCTATTTTCTTTTTGTGCTTTCACCTTAAGTGCTTTCACCTTAAGTGCTTTCTTTATAATATGATAATGAACTTTAAATTATGTCAGTGTGATATTTCTTGGACTACAAACTTGCACTTAAGTTTATAAGTTTAATAGTTAGAATGGGGATATGATCACATGTAGTCATATCTTGGTGGTTACAAAACATAGATGTAAAACTTGGAAAGAAATATTAAATAATTACTATAAACTTTCTGGTAGCAAATAAATGACTGTGTTGACATCTGAAATGTACAACTCACGGAATCCATTCAGTTGTTTGTAGTTTGCAGAAACAGGAATGTGCCTTATCCCAGTGCAGGCATTAGCATACATGTGGTTCTTGTCTCAGAGTTCCACTTCTTGACTTCTTTCCTGGGATAAACTGAACTTGCTTTTTAAGAGCTTTGAGATTTGAACTATTTTATGCCCAATGCTAAAAAATAAGGATTAAAGAACTAGTTCGACACATTAATTTTACTCATGTAGAAATTAAAATATTGGAGTTTTTCACTAAGGAAGTCCTATCCAACAGGAATTTTGACGTCTTTTTCATAGATTTAAGTTTAAGAACACCCTGTGGTAGAATCAGTTCTATATTTTGATGCTTGAAGATATTTACATTTTACTCGCAGGAATAAGTTATTGACAAGATGAGAATGGTTGTCTGCAGACAGTTCTAAGGAGAGGCCCAACCCCCTTTGAATCATATTATTTACCAGTTGGTGGAGGAGTGTCTTCTGCCAATTTTCCTCTCGAGCCACTTTTAAGCAACTCATCATACGGTGGAGAACCTGATAACATTTGGACTTACTTTCTTTTGTACATTCCTCATGGTGCAGCTGGAGGAAATATTCACTTACGGCTATCCTCAGATGTGAAGATCAGTTATGAAGTTTATGCTAGATTTGGTGGATTACCATTTCTTGATAGCTGGGACTATTATTATGCTAACAAGACAAGGAGGAGTGATCAATCTATGTTTTTCATGCT
This sequence comes from Styphnolobium japonicum, assembly GCA_023212625.1. NCBI lineage: Eukaryota > Viridiplantae > Streptophyta > Magnoliopsida > Fabales > Fabaceae > Styphnolobium > Styphnolobium japonicum. Next base: position 175,605 of record JALBWW010000007.1, on the reverse strand, counting down.
ATATGATTCCAGTGATGACAATATTGATTTTTATATTATTTATGCTAGAGAAGGAACTTGGGGTTTTGGTCTAAGACATCTTAATACCAGCAGTGATTCTTTGAAAGGGCAAACTATCATGTCTCTTTCACTTGAACGATGCCCAAAACGATGCTCCTTTCACGGGGAATGTAAATTTTCTTTTGATGCTAGTGGATTGACATCATACAGGTTTATGTTAATCCCTTTGCTTGTTCTTAATTTATTAGTTCTGTTTACATTTCATTTATTTTCTTTAAATTGCTAGACAAGAACCATTAGAAATTTAGAGTCCTTGGTATTGACTGAGACATTTTTGTAAAATAATCAGATGCTAAGTTGTGAAGTTTCCAGCTTGCATGCTTTGTGTTTGTTCTTCAACTTCTTAAGGAATTTACCATTTTTAATGTTTAACTTTTTGGCCTCAGCTTCTGCTCTTGTGATCGAAACCATGGAGGCTTTGACTGTAGCATTGAAATTGTATCACATCAAGGTGATTTCTCGTTTTAGAGATTGATAAAATTGGCATTTCTATTGCAAGTGTCTTGGTTCAAATCTTATTGTATATATCTGCCTTCCCCCTCCCTTTCTTTGTCATGTTATTTTTATCCGATTGCTTGGCTACTATTTAACTCAGAAAATAATTATGTTAAGTGACAGCGTACAGCAGAGAAACCAAACTAACTAGTTTACAAAAAAAATTCTGGTCAACCATCTTTTATGTTTAATTTTGTTTTCATTTTATGATACATTTGTAGCAATTGGTTGTTACATATAAAAATATGTTTTTTTAATTAGCTGTTTACTAAAGCAGGTAAACATAGTGAGTTTATGAGTCGAGTTTACCCCCCTCCACGAGTTTTCTTAAACTTGTGAGTTTGACAACTTCAATGTAAATATATAAAGTCAAAAGCCAAATATGCTTTACTCCCGTTTTGCTCTTTGGTTTGCCAAATATATGCATTTGCTATTGAATTTAGATTTAGGATATGCTGTAAGATATTTTATATATTTTTTGGTTCCTTAATCCAGTTATTGAAAATTTGTGTAGGGCATATACTGCAATCAATTTTTCTTATTGCATCAAATGCTGCGGCCATACTTCCTGCCTATTGGGCCCTTCGGCAGAAGGTGTTTTCCTCTTGTTACCTGTTGTTTTTTCCGTTTGGTTTAGATTGACAAGCAGTTTATAATTCTGCAATAAAAGACTATGACTTCGTTGGTAGATGTGGAAAAACTTCATTGAATCTCATGACAGTGGCACTAGTCCTCCCAATTATATTTGGTTGTATCATGATTTATCTACCCGCATAGGGAAATTGATTTTCCAGTGTCATATCTTGGGACTATTTATACTTGTATATAAACTTATATGTTGAGGAGAAATAATTCTAGATATTTAAATTAACATAGTGAGATGGAGACAAGCAATTTGGAATCCCAAGAAGTACTTGTATGTTAACTGAGAGAGCATTATGTCTAGATTTCCAACAAAATAAATTCACTCATTATATAGATTTTGTATTCACAATGAAACCTATTGTTTCCTTTATGCAGGCATTAGCAGAATGGGTTTTATTCACATCCAGTGGAATTTCAAGTGGACTATATCATGCATGTGACGTAGGCACCTGGTGTGCATTGAACTTTAATGTTCTACAGGTTAGAGCTCTGCCACTCTCTCTGAAAATTAAAAAATAATGTTTTTGGAACTAAAAATGTTACTGAGATGGGAGAGAGAACGATGTTATGTCACTGGCTTAGCTGTTACAAGCTTCTACCTTTGTAATCTGACTTCCTAGTATGATTTGTGTTCCTAATGGGATGAATTATGCTTGGATGCACAAGCCTTGGGTGTCAATCGTAGTTAGCATACATCCTCAGTTGAGAAGCTAAAAAAGGATTTCCTTAAGGATATTGGGATCTAAAATACAATGCAATACACAATGGTTATACTTGTGTTTCTGGGAATTTACAGTGGCTTAACATATCAATGTTTCAGTTCATGGACTTCTGGCTCTCTTTCATGGCTGTGATTAGCACTTTTGTGTACCTAGCTACCATTGACGAAGTATTTAAGAGGGCAATCCACACAGCTGTCGCTATCCTTACCGCCCTCATGGCTGCAACTAAGGCAACCAGGTACATTGAACTAGTAGACAAACAATTTTCATATATATATGTATATATACACCATTAAAGATGTTTAAGTTATGTTCATATTTATCTATACTGAAATGTGCAGATCTTCCAATATTGTTCTTGTGATTGTGATTGGGGCTCTTGGTCTTCTTATTGGATGGTTGATAGAGATCTCATCAAAGTATAGGTCCCTTTCTTTTTCAATTGGAGTCTCACTAAATTTCCTTCAAAGGGGATTTCTCTGTAGTTGATGGCAGAATTTGTGCACAATGCTTTATTTTCAAAATTTTTTTGTGCATGCATTGATTGCCTGTTTAGCTATTGTTGTGCCCCATTGTTGTGCCCCCTCCCCTTGGCGTAAGTTTTGTGGCTGATCATAGCATGATCTAACTGTATGGTACTGTTTAGGTCATGTTCCCCAATTCTCTCTAGTAAGTACTAGGCTTCTTTGTTAGAGAAATGTATTTCATGTCAAAATTCCTATGAGTGTCAAGTAATGTTGCTCTAGGCAAGAGAAAATTTACTAATCTTGATTTACTTCTGTAATTGAAGCTAGATGAGGAAACTAATGGGGGGAATTACAATTTAGGAACTCCAAGTGAAGATATTTCCAATTTAGGAATAATAATTGAAAGAGTGGTTAATAATGTTACTTATCTGCACTACAATCTCTATCCCTCCTCGGTCTATTGGCATGTTGAGCTATGGTATCTATCATGGGGCTAATTTTCTATAAATTGCCAATTCAACATGATAGTATAGCATATCTGTCATGATGTCTGTTGATATGTTTTGATTGTATAGCTGTTAAGTTTTATTATGTAATTATTATCTTTGATATTCTTCCTATTAATAGAATAGGAATATAATCTGTAATTAATATGAATCCCTAAAATCAAGGTATTATAGTTTGTATCTTCTCTATTTAAATCAAAGAACTGAGAGGTATTCTCTCTAGTAAGTTATTCAGTAAACATAAGTTGGTATCAAGAGCAAGGTTCTGGGGGATTGTTTCCTCCCTTTTTCCTTTTTTTTTCTTTCCCCTGTTTTCACGTCTAGCCATTGTCAGGCTAGACCTTTTGTTTCAAGACCCTCAACCACAAAGGTGAGGGCACTGTGTGTTTCAAACCAGTTCGACCGGTCTTCCCTCCGAGTGCCATCGCCAAAGCTGTCCCCACGCTCCCACATGTGCCATTGACGCTACATCCTGACGGCGCATGAACCCGTCATCGGACCACCATGCCGCTGGTGGCCTGGTGTTGTTCAACTCGTGGGCGTTTCCTGGTCCTGTTTTGGTGTTCAACAGTCAGTTTGCACATTGCTCCTTCCTGGGTTCCCTCTGTTTTGGCTCCTTTGTATTGTTCACAGTACTGTTCACGCCTTTGAGTATTTTCTTCCCTACTGCCGTCCTTATGACTGAAGCCCCCAAGAAGAGTCTGATCTCCTTTGCTTTCTCTGGCTCTCCTACTATAACGGAAGAGAAACTCAATGGTAAAAATTATCTTGATTGGTATAATGCTGTCGATGTGTGGTTTCTAGGTCAAGGTCTCTCTGACCATATCACTAAGAAGGCTGAAGATATTCCTGCTAGTAAGCAGGAGGAATGGAAACAAGCTGATTATCAACTGGTATCCTTATTATGGCAATCTATTGATCCCAAGCTTTTGGTGCACTTTCGATCCTACAAAACATGCTGTGATATTTGGAAGAAAGCTTAGAGCATTTATTCTAATGAACATTCAATGTCTGCATGATTTTGTTCATAGTCTGGCCACCCTTCAAATGACTGATCATGATCTGCCCTCCTATTTGAATAGAGCACGACTCACTATTGAAGCTATTAAATTAATTTTAACAGGTGATACTCTTACCAAAGTGCTAGACAAACTTGATAATATGTGTCGCGACCGGAAAAATCGCGACGGGGAGTGGTGAGAGAAAAATAACTTAAAAACAATGGAGTCGCCACCAATTGTTTATTGGGTAGAGAAAATGGCTGGCAAAACCCTTTAAAAATGGATTTGAAATAAAAATACAAAAAGAAAGGTCTGCGAAACCATGTAAGGTTTGGGAGTCGATTATGCACATTGAAGGGCATAAACTTAATCTCACTGCACCCCTGATACATCCGTTCTAAGACGGTTACCTTAAGCTAATTGTGCAAACTTTATAACTTAAGTGATATCTATTTTACCTCTTTTAACAAATAAAGAAACTAAACAAGTGCAAACAATTATTTACAGAAAACAAGAAACGAAATTGTGAAAATTAAAAGTTTGGCTTGACTTGTGCTTCTACGTATCTCCTGGTACAATGAGGAATTCAAAGCCACATAGTTCTTTTTAGAAAATGATTGTGGTTTTGCTTGATTTTAAATTAGAAAAATATTGCTTTTGAATTAATTGATTAAAATTGATTCAATTAAAGAGGATTTTGTTAATGCGTCTTAAATGGAATGGAATGCGGTACTAGACTCACTGATCCATTCCAAGAAAAATGTCTAGTGGGTACTTGACCCTTGAAGCGACTAACGCGACTTGTGGCATTGGACCACTTATTTTAAAATGCTTCTATTAACGTGACCTAAATGGAATGCAAGGTGGTACTAAGCCCACTAATCCACTCTAAGGAAATTGTATAATGGGTACTTGACCCCTGAAGACAACGAAACACAAGTTATGGCATTAGACCATTTAACCTTTAGAACTCATTATTTACAACATAAAGTGAAGTCATTACTTCATGGATATTTATTAAAATCAAAATTAAACAGTTTGAGTACCAAAATAAGCACAAAACAGTCCAAAAGAAAAAGACTGATCGGTCGGTCGGACCTGATCAGAAAAAGGGCGAGGGATGCTCGATGGAGATCCAATTAATCAGTAGCCGATTAGACAAAGGGAAAGTCAAGGATAGGATCATATCGGTACAAGACCGATCAATTTGGTTGATGGGGGTCAAGGGAAAGTTTACCCGATCGGTTCACCGATTAGTAAGTTGGTGATCGTTAAAGGTGGTGATCGATTCTGAACTGATCGGCTAATGATAAGGTGGTGATCAGCAAGGAAAGCTCGGTAGGTTTGGCTGATCAAGGGAATGAGATGTTTTGATCGGTCATGTCCAATCGGTAATTGTGGTGAGAATGGATGTTTGTGCTCGGATCGGTTAGGAACCGATCGGTTTAGTTGGTGAGGATGGAAAATATGGCGATTGAAAAAATCCATCGTTTAAGGATAAGCTCAGTCACGCTTGATCTGAAGGGTTAAGGGTGAGCTTAGCTCGGAGAAATGGTCTGAGGGTTGATTGGCTAAGGTTAGGCTCGGCTAGGGAAGTGATCGGACTAGTTGAATCGGTGTGGTTGGGAGATCCGAGGGGTTTGTGTGTATAGGCTAGGGGTTGGCCAAGGAATGAGTTTATTCGGTTGGTTATTTGATGTGAGGTGTCTGGGGCAAGGTTAACCTCGGCTCGGTCTAATGGTGGGGCGAATGTTTGGGGAGTTTGGCTCGGTTTAGTGTACGGAGGGGGTTATGGCTAAGGTCGGATGGGTCGGCCAAGTGATCTTGAGGCTGATGGGCTAAGGCTTGAGTCTACCCGGTCGGATAGAAGTTATGAGGTGTTGGTTGGTTGAGGTTGAGCTCGGTCGGTCTAGCTTATCAATGGAAAGGTTGTGATCGGTTATGAGAGTTGAGGGGCTAAGTGTAAGGTCTGATCGGAGAAGTGACCCGAAGGGGTTATGGTTAAGATTGGGGTTTGCTCGGATAAGTCGGGGTAGTTGATGAAGGGAAGTGTTTAGGGAGATCGGCTTGGTCGGGTACTGAGGGGGTTTGTGTGTATGTGATCAGGTCGAAAAAGGTCTTATGGGAATGTGGTCGGTCGGTAAAGGTCCTAGTAGTGGGGGTCAGTCGGCTAATGGTCCAGGGACTATGTGGTCGGTCGGAAAATGGTCTGGGAGGTGGTGGTCGGTTGAAAACGGGTGCATGCTCTGTTTTTTGGTTTTTCACAAATTTGGGAAAGTATTTAATGGATATTGGGGTGGGAGCTGTTGCATTTTTTAGAGGCAAAGTAATGGATTTTTGTGGGGGCTTTGGTTGTTAATGGGTGTCCTTGGGTGAAATTTTAAGAGGAGGGTGATGTGCTCTATTTTTGGACGTTGGTGGTGGTTGTTTGGGTCTCATTGGATGAGAAAGTCATGGGAGGTATTGTGAGGTGGTTGGGTATAGGTGGTCTTGGGTGATGATGGGAAGAAAAGTGAGGGACAAAAACAAAAGACCTTACCCCAGCACCAAACGAAATCAACTTATAGCCCACATCATCATTAAGTCACATATAACAACAATATTTGATGGCACAAATCAATGAATATCAAAGACTTTTTAGGGAACTAGAGAGTCTACCTCTTGGAGTAAAAAAAAAAGGGAGAGCAGATGATGGATATCAAACCTCTTCTTCAAACACTAACTTCTCTACTCTCTCGATTTCTTTCTTCTCAGCTTTCTTTCTCAGCCAAAAATGCCAAAAGTCCCTTTTTCTTTCTCTCCCTTGGCCTTATATCCCTTCTCTAGACGTGATTAAATTTTGAAATAACGGTGGTTGGGGTGATCAGATCCCATACCTTGCTTACTCTTCCTCTGCTGCACCCCCCACTCTCACCTAATCCTCTGTGTTTTCCTCACCTCGGGACTTATGTTGACGAGGGAAATTGGTGAATTTGGGCCGAGCAACTCTGGGGCTTAAGTGGGTGTTTAGGCCGAGGTGTGTGTGGATGGATTTGGGCCAAGCCCAATAAGTCATGGAATGGGTGATGGGTTTCCTCTCCTTTTTTTTAAAAAAATTTCTTCTTATTCTAAGATTTTTTTTTGTTTTTTCATTTATTTATTTATTTATCCGATTAAAAAAATAAAAAAAAATTTCTTTTGTTTGACTCGGACAAAATTGGGTGCTGACAATATGAATATGGTGTTTATTCTTCATAGCCTTCATAAGGATTTTGAGTCTGTTCGGAATCAAACCTTAACAACTGTTGATGTTCCTACGGTGGAGGCGCTCATTGATTGTTTACTCCGAGTTCCTTCACAACTTGGGGTTTGGTTCTCAACCCATCTCGAGTTCTTCAGCCTTTGTTTCAGTTGACCGTGGAGGCCGTGGTCGTGGTCGCGGTCGTGGCCGAGAAGGTCGTGGCTTTGGTAGTCCTCTTCAGTGTTCTTATTGTAAGCACTTGGGGCATACTCAAAACAGGTGTTATTCTTTACATGGTTTCCCTGAGAAAACCGTTGCTATTACACAAACTCAGGCATTTGGTGTGGAGGAAAAGACGGTTGAGCTTGACAGTCCGAATTTCTTTTCGACCAGTGAATATAAGAAGTATCTTCGGCTTAAGGCTGCCTAACAAGTCTCATCTTCAACTACTGTAACACATACTGGTAATTCTACGGTTTGTCTCTCACACTCTTCGCCTGTTGGTTCCTGGATTTTGGATACTGGTGCTTTTGATCACATAGCTGGTAATTCTCCCCTTTTCTCTAAATTGTCATCTACCAAGCTACCATATCATATTAATCTTGCTAATGGTTCTAAGACTATCTTCGGCTTAAGGCTGCCTAACAAGTCTCATCTTCAACTATTGTAACACATACTGGTAATTCTACGGTTTGTCTCTCACACTCTTCGCCTGTTGGTTCCTAGATTTTGGATACTGGTGCTTTTGATCACATAGATGGTAATTCTCCCCTTTTCTCTAAATTGTCATCTACCAAGCTACCATATCATATTAATCTTGCTAATGGTTCTAAGACTATCGTCACTGGTATTGGTAAAACCTTACCTCTTCCATCTTTATCCTTAAATTCTGTTTTGTTTATACCTAATTGTCCCTTTAATTTAATTTCTATTAGTCAATTGTTTCGATCTCACAACTGTTCCATAACCTTTACTTCTGATTCCTTCCGTATACAAGACCGAAATACGGGTCAGACGATTGAAGCAAGATTTGAATCACGCGGTCTCTATTATCTTTAGCCTCCTTCCTCAACCATATGTACTGCCGCTAAGTCTCCTAGTGTCCTTCATTGTTGCCTGGGTCATCCGAGTTTGAATAAATTGAAGAAGATGGTTCCTCATCTTTCTCATCTGCATTCTCTAGATTGTGAGTCATGTCAAATTGGGGAACATGTTCATTCGTCCTTTCCAAGTAAAGTCCGTGGTTGAGCAGCGTCTCATTTTTCATAATATTCATTCTGATGTTTGGGGTCCTAGTCATGTCATTTTTGTCTTAGGGTATAGGTACTTTGTTACCTTTATTGATGATTTTTCCCGTTGTACTTGGCTTTTTTTTTATGAAAGAACGTTTAGAGTTGTTTAAAGTTTTCCAGAATTTTTGCATTGAAATTCATACTCAGTTTGGACAACCTATTCGTGTTTTGCGAAGTGATAATGCAAAAGAATATTTTTCAGCTCCGTTTACTTCTTTTATGACTTCTCATGGTATGATTCATCAATCTAGTTGCCCTCATACACCTCAACAAAATGGTGTAGCCGAGCAGAAACATCATCATCTCATTGAAACAACTCGAACTCTTTTATTACATGCTCATGCACATTTAAAATTTTGGAGTGATGCTATTCGTACTGCTGGTTATTTAATAAATCGTATGTCATCTTCTGTTTTGGATAATCAGACTCCTCACTCTCTTTTATGTCCTAAAGATCCCCTTTATACTGTTTCTCCCCGTATTTTTGGCTCTATTTGTTTTATTCATAATCTTTCTCCAGATCTTGATAAACTCTCTGCTCGTGATGTTAAATGTGTCCTTTTGGGTTATTCTTGTGTCCAGAAGGGGTATCGGTGCTACTCTCCTTCCACAAATCGTTTTTATATCTCCGCTGATGTCACTTTCTTCAAGGACACTCTTTATTTTGCATCACTCGTTGAGCCTGAGTTTGTTTCTCCGGCTTTTCCTGTTCCTTCTTTTGATTCTCCCGTATCTGTTTCTCCAGTTACACAGGTACCAGAACATCCTTTAGAGCCAGTCACTTCTCTCCAGCCATATCCTCTCACTTATCAGCGTCGTCCTCGTCTTGTGGATCCTAAGGCTGTTATTGTTCTAGACCTCAATGATTCATCTTCTGCTCCAGCATCTCCACCTATTCCGGACCTACCTGTGCTTTTTGCTGATTTACCTATTGCCCTTTGTAAAGGTACACGTTCTACTGTAACCCTCATCCCATTTATAATTTTCTTAGTTATCATCGTTTGTTTTCTTCTCATTGTGCTTTTGTTTCTGTTTTGTCGTCCATCTTTATCCCTAAAAATGTTCAGGAAGCACTATCTCATCCAAGATGGCGACAAGCTATGATTGATGAGATGACAACCTTGGAATCTAACCACACATGGACTCTTGTTCCCTCTCGCCCTGGGAAATCTACAGTTGGTTGTTGGTGGGTCTTCATTGTCAAAGTTGGCCCAGATGGATAAGTGGACATGTTGAAAGCTCGTCTTGTGGCTAAAGGGTATACTCAAATTTTTAGTCTCGATTATGGTGATACCTTCTCTCTTGTTGCTAAAATGGCCTTTGTTCGCCTCTTCTTATCCATGGCTGCCATGAATAACTGGCCCTTGCATCAGTTGGACATTAAAAATGGCTTCTTACACAGTGACTTACAAGAAGAAATCTACATGGAGTAACCACCTGGGTTTGTTGCTCAGGAGGAGTTGGGTCTTGTTTGCAAATTGCGTTAAGTCTCTGTATGGCTTAAAACAGTCTCCTCGTGCTTGGTTTGGCAAGTTTAGCAAAGTTATTTAGCAGCTCGGTATGATTCGCAGTGAGGCTGATCATTCAGTTTTTTATAAACATTCTATATCCAATAAATGCCTCTATCTTGTTGTCTATGTGGATGATATTGTGATTACTGGTAATGATCATGAAGGTATCAACTACCTTAAACAATACTTGTTTTAACACTTTCAAACTAAGGACTTGGGTCGGTTACAATATTTCCTTGGCATTGAAGTAGCCCAGTCTAAAACAGGTATTGTTATTTCCCAGAGAAAATATGCACTTGATATTTTGGAAGAGATTGGAATGCTGAATTGTAAACCCATTGACACTCCTATGGATCCGAATGTCAAACTTTCACCAGATCAGGGGGGAGCCCTACCCAGATCTAGGCAGATACTGAAGACTGGTGGGAAAATTAAATTATCTAACTATAACCAAACCAGATATTTCATTTGTTGTTAGTGTTGTAAGTTAGCTTCTTAACTCTCCTTGTGATGCTCACTGGGATGCTGTAGTTCGGATCTTGAGATACATCAAGGGCTCCCCTGGAAAAATGATTGTCTATGAGAATAGGGGACATGCAAATATTATTGGATATTCAAATGCAAATTGGGCAGGGTCTCCTAGTGATAGAAGGTCTACTTCTGGATATTGTATTCTCATTGGAAGCAATCTTATCTCATGGAAAAGCAAAAAGAAGAGTGTAGTTGCAAGATCAAGTGTAGAAGTAAGGTATCAGGCTATGACTCTCAATACATGTGAGCTAATATGGTTAAAACAACTGCTTCAAGAATTGAAGTTTTGTCAGATAGGTCTTATGAAGCTCATTTGTGATAATCAACCAGCATTACACATTGCCTTCAATCCAGTCTTTCATGAGCAAACAAAGCATATAGAGATTGATTGCCATTTCATCCGTGACAAGATCCTTGTCACGACCCAAACCAATGGGTCCTGACCGGCACATAGGAAGGATTAACTAACCTAGCAAGCCTATAGACTGCTTATCAAAATAAGACAACATGCTAATTCTACCGAAAAAATTCAGCAGAGTAACCTCTAAAAGTTAGACATCTCAACTTAATAAATTCACAACCTGTTCTATAACTAGCACAATTATACACAATTCCAACAACTATATATCATAAGACCAGACCAAAAATACAGTGGAAGCTAGATCCTACCTGTAGATAATGGAGCATATCTAAGATAATTACATATCTAAAATGTACAAGAAAACCAAGGACATGAACAAAACGGACATGCCCACACGAACAAAGTGTTGGGTTCACCAAAACGACCAACTTCTAGCTATTGGAAGAACCCGAATCTGGTTCAGTGTTTGTATTTGAAAAGCATAAAGTAAAAGAGTGAGTCATAAGATCCAGTGAGAGATAACATACTCTATATTGAAATTACTTCTACATATCGAAACATATGCGTTATTTCAAATAATCATAACAAAAACTAATAAGTAGGTAAGTCATGAAATACCAAATCCAATATATATCAATTGTAAAATATCGTATGAGAGGTTTCTAATCCAGAATTAAACAGAATCTCACCGACGAACACATAGTTCGAAGGTTCGACAAACGCAAAGAAAAGTAAATGATTTAGTGAAATCTTTCAACAAAGAATTGTAACAAAAATGATATACAAAAACATGTTATAGATTATGTCATCACTCACTCAAAAGATGAAACTTTCCGATTCCAAAAGCTAGGTTGTCACAGACAAAAAGGACGCTCCTCCAATGAATCTAGGATCACAACAACATAATTAAGACAACAATCAACTCATTATACAGCTAGAGATACCATAGATCTCCAAAATCCCCAAATCAAACCCTAGGTTGAACATAACCCCACAAACCTTAATTCATATCTCAAAAGTTGCATCAAACTACAAATAGAGAAAAATATGAGCTTTAAGATTACCTTTAGAAGTCAAGAAGATGAAGAATGGGTAAGTTGGGTTTCTCACCCAACTAGCAAACTCCCCTCTTTTAAAAAACCTCAAGACAATCACCAAGTAGAATTAAGAGGGAAATCTCACTAGAGGCTCTTAATATTCAATGATGAAGTTAGAAAATAGATGGGTTTTGGTGAGGAAGAAGAAAAGGAAGAGATGGGAGAGCAGAAAATGAAATAGAATCTCGTGAAATTCGTATTTTAAGTGATCTGTTTATCTTGCACGGCCGTGCAACCTTGCACACCCTGGCCGTGCAAGAGACTGGTTAGCAGAAAGAAAGAAAAGAAGGAAATAAGTACGAAAGCAGTGTGTTGCATGGCTTGCCTGTGCCACCTTGCACGACCGTGCAAGACCTCCTGAAACCTTAAGCTGCTACAGTGTGTTGCACGGCCTTCCTGTGCAACCTTGCATAGCCATGCAAGACCTCCTGAAAACCATACAGCAGCTTATTTACATTTCTTCTTTTTAAGTTAATGTCCATTAACTTTAAAACATAAATGTAAATAAGAAAATACCCCCATTTGGATTCAACAAAAATATCAAAAAATTTAATATCCTTAAGAATAAAAAGTCAAAACTTGAGGTTTAGTTCAAATTTCTAAAATTCGGTTCCTTTTAAAATTTCCCATTTCAAAATGACTGAGTTAAATGTTTATAAAAATTCATGAAAAATCATTTTGTAACTCTTTGACATCCAAAGATCCATTACCGCCAATTTTGACTTCAAGAAAATACCTATTTACTATAACTCTCCATATAGGTACCACTTTCTAGACTTAGAAAAATTTCAGGACCCGTACTAACAGGTAGTCATCTAATATGCCAGAAAAGGGTTCAAATGACACTTATAGGACATTTTTAACTTATAGAGCTTATGGATGACATAAAATGACTCACAAGGTAATCCTAAACGTTCATGGTCACACACAAGAGACTATAAACAAGACTGGGGTATTACAATCCTATCTGGGGATATTATTACTTCGTTTGTCAACTCTCATGATCAACTGGCTGACATCTTCACTAAGTCACTCCAGGTTTCAAAGGTAACTTATATTTGCAACAAGCTGGATACTTGTCAGCTTGAGGGGGAGTGTTGATATGTTTTGATTGTATAGTTGTTAGGTTTGATTATGTAATTATTATCTTTGATATTCTTCCTATTAATAGAATATGAATATAATCTGTAATTAATATGAATACCTAAAATCAAGGTATTATAGTTTGTATCTTCTCTATTTAAATCAAAGAGCTGAGAGGTATTCTCTCAAGTAAGTTATTCAGTAAACATAAGTTGGATCAAGTCTCACAAGAATCCCCTTTTGTAAATTGCCAATTGACACAATACTTCTGTTTTCTCTTTCATTCAGTTCATGGTCTGGCTCAAGTGCATGTAATCACTGATTTTGGCCCCGATTTGATGAACAACTTATATAAGTACTTATTCGAATAGAGTTTATTTAATAAGCTCTACTGTTATAAGCGCAATATAAAATAAACTAAATAGTGTTTGGGTAGATACTTCGAAAATCGCTTTTCATAAATCTTCTAGAATAGGTATCATGTTTTTGAGGGATAGATTATGAATTATGTCAATTCATTAAGGTTAATTTTGTCAAAAATTGTTATAAAAATAGCTAACGCCTAAGCTGTTTTTAGCTTTCGCAAACGTTTTTCATAAGCTTGAATTTCTGGCTTATGAACATAAGCCTAAAACAACTTATAGGAGTTTCAAAAGTTGTTTTAAGAAGATCATCCAAACGGGGTAAAAATACTTTATAAGTGCTTATTGCAGTAGATAAGCCCAAATAAGTTAGTTATAAGCTCTTCCAAATGAGACCTTGTCTTGGAGTAGGGCTTATTGTCATAGCCATTGGTGCTAAAAGAGTAAAAAGCAGATAATGATACCTTCAAAGAGTAATTTTTCATTTTTCATTTAAGGAACAAGGGAGGTAGTGGTGGGAATTCAAGATATACCACATTCACAGTTTCCCCCCTAACTACTTCAAATCTCATATAGGTTAACGAACTTAACCCTATTAGGTGTCTTCAAGGTGGTCATTGTCATATAGTGTATTCATGGCCTGATCACAGTTTTATGTTTTACTTTAAACTTATAAGTGCTTGAAGATGAGCAAGTCCTGAAAATCTGCTAGACAGTGATGATATGTCTTAATATAACTAAATATAGTAGTAATGATGAATTTCCACTGCAGATTGCAAACTATAAAGCAATGGCTCTGTAATCTTGTCAAGACAATTTTGAGACGGTTCCGCTGGGGTTTTGCATTGGCTGGTTTCGCTGCATTGGCCATGGCAGCAATAAGCTGGACGCTTGAAACCAGTGAAAATTACTGGTTTTGGCATAGGTAATACATATTACTACTCTCTCCTCTATCTCTTTGTTTCTTCCTGTCTTGTGTCTCATGTTTGCTCTTTTAAAATGTTTACAGCTTTTGGCATATTACAATATACACATCTTCTTTCTTCTTCCTTTGTTCGAAAGCAAATATTGTCGATACTGAGAATCAGCTACCTACAAGTGGAAACTATGCGCCGACTCGTCAGGATTCATTTCCAAGAGTTGGTTAGAAGAACATATGTGGAATAGGTGGGTGTAAAAAGGAATGAGGGGTGGATTTTTTTGGATTTTAATTTTGTGTAAGGTGACACAAGAATGTTTGGCTGGAGGTATCGGATAGGGGAAAATATATGGCTGCTGACTAGAATTAGAAATCATCTTAGGAGTGAATTGAGACCAAATATGTTAACAGAGATCAAGCAAAGCAGTCTCTAGTAAAAAAAAATTCCGCACAAGGTTTGCTTCTGACATTCTTTTGGATATTTTTGCCATAAATGTCTCCATGTGATAGGGTAGGAGAAAGAATCAAACAAGTGATGAATTTATTCATAGGATAAAGGCCTAAAGGTCGGAGCTTTGGCCATGTAATTATAATTTAGATTTAGAAGATTAATAGTCTTTGAATTATATTATATTAAGGCCTCGTTTGGATAGGCTTATATGTATCTTATTTAGACTTATTTACTATAATAAGCGTTTATGAAGTATTTTTATTTTATTTAGATAAGTTTATTTAAACAACTTATGAAACCCCTATAAGTTTTTTTGGATTTATTTTCATAAGTGAATAATTGAAAGCTTATGAAAATAAGTTTTTGTGAAAGCTAAAAATACCAAGTGTTTATCTAAACGCTATTTAGCTTATTTTAAACAGTACTAATGACAGTAGAGTTTATTTAATAAGTTCTATTCTAATAAGTACTTATATAAATTATTTATTCAAACGGGGTATAAGAGATCTTATTAAAAAAGGAACTTAAAGAATCTTCTTATTGAACTTAGCAGTTTCTTTATAGCCCTCTCAAGTAGGCTACTTTTTTAAAGCAATCTATACTATTAATAACATTTATTATCTATTATCTATTAATAAAGACACTTCTATTCCTGCATGGCAGTCCTGGTTTCAATTCACGGAAAATTTATACTGCTCAAATTTATTTCCTTTTTGCCTGCGTTACTTTTCTAACTATTACATGTGGTAACGTCTCACGAATGCGTATGAATGCTTTTATTTTATATTTACATGCTTCTGTTATGCGGTGTGATAGGCTATTAATTTATGTCATGATTACATTCTTACAACGTCATTTTGTTTTATATATATGTTCTTTTTTTTCACTTATTTAAGTTACTTTTAATAATAGTTAGTTGTTATTTTTAATATATTATAATAATTATTTATTTACATAAATAGTAAAAAAAATTATTTAAAAAAATATTTTAAAATATAATATTTTTAGTTGAGTTCATTTCCTTTTCTTTGGGTAAAAAGAATATTTTATTTTATTTTATTTTTATATTAATCACGCATCTACTAAAGTTAAATAACCGTTGTTAATTTTCATGCATGGCCGTTTGGCTTTATGCTTTCAATTCCCCTTTTTTTGTCTTTATAATTGAACACAAAATTAAAATCATATTTTATACCTTACACATTGTTAAAAGGATAGAAGATCAAATGAAGTTTAAATTAAAAAAATTTGGCAAAAATAATTTTAAAAAAAAGAAAATTTTCTTTCTAAAAACAAGGTAAATGGATAAGCTTAAATTTTTTTAATTTAAATGAAAAAGAGAAGTTGAATTTTAAACTTATGTGTTGTTGTAATTTAGATTTTTATTGATAATTTGTAACAGTTTATAACATATTTGTTAGAATTTTTAGCATTTTCAATATTTATTTATAATTTATATTAAATTTAGCTGCAATTTATGATTATGTTTTTATAATTAGTTAATATTTTATGTATGAATGTTTCCACATTATATTTTAATGAATTTAAAAAAAATTATATAGATTTTATTAATTTATTTTTGTGTTGTTTGATTATCACTTTAAAGAATGGTTGTGCTCTAAAAACAAAATTACTTACAACAAATTATATAAATATACATAAAATATCAAATTAAAATTATATTTACATAAATATAAAAATCAATAAAAAAAATATCAAGTTAAAACAAAAGATATAAAATATCCGTAAAATTCAGGGAGGCATATACTAGTATATTATGTTTTTGGAATACCAACCAACATGTAAAACGTGTACCATTGTAATAAAAATCAGATGAGTCGTTTACCACCAAGAAAAGAAATCTTTCGAAGGTTCAAATAAATTTTGCAAACGATTGAGGTTGGATATAGAAATCTTTCTTTTTCACATTAGCAGATGATTCTATTTAATTTGCTCAAGAAATATCCTACCACGGAACGGACCTCTAAGCATTTTTTTTAACAAACTATATTGTTTCAGTGACTTTATTTGGTTTTACTTTTTGAAGAGCCGTGTTAATCTGTTTAATTTAAGATTTTAAATATTTTTTAAATAAAGAATACTAAGCTACGAGATATATACATATTGATAGAAAAACAAAATGTGTATATTGAAATATGAACATTGGAATTTTTATTTATTTATATGGAAATTAGTTATTAAATGGGTTTTGTTATGCCTTTTATCATTTTATGGAAAAGTTTCGTTATACATCGTATGATATTATTTTGACCAATATTATTGTCCTAAAAATTTAAACTGTTCTATCTTCTTTTTTTTTTTAGATACAATGATTTCTATCTGTTAACTGCGTTGTTTTTATGAATTCCATTATAGCGTTGTTTTGATTAGTACCATTATAAAAAGAGTGATGTTGATACACGCTGGAGTTCATTTTAGTAACAATAGACTGAGTAGGATAACATAGAAAATATTAACTTGAAATTCAATTTTTAAGTTATTTTTTATTTTTTATTTGACATAAGTAATAATATACTATTTAAAAAATTATGCCGGCACAAAGTACGCGTAATTATTGACGTACATATTTTAAAGTAATGCTTACCTATTTCTATGAAACTTAGATATATCCTCGTCATAGAACTCCAAGCAAATAAAAAATATAGCCGTGTCATAGACCCTGATTCTTTTTAAAAAATTGTCGAAGGTTGATAGATATTTTAAGGGTAAATTACATTCACTTGCTTTGAGATATGTTGAAATGACAGTTCACCGTATTCTTCCACTACAATTATACTTTACCACATTTATCAATTTTTTCTCCCGAATATCTCTGCATTTTTTTAGTGTGAAACCAATTCTATTTGGATCCTGAAATTATCTTTCTCTACAAATACTTTTATGTAACTTGAATCCTCGACATTGCAAAAATTCTTCAACTGTTAAATTTAAATTTACTTATTACTTAAACAATTTTTGTAAGTATTTATAAAATTGAATAATATAACATTACATAAATCTAACATGATATTCCAATTAACTTAACATTTAAAACCATAGTTAACAAAAAAAATTGATCGAATATTCTCATACTCTTTAAGTATAACATCAATCTCATTTGAGGTATTAAAATTATCATTTTTCACAAATACTTTTTCACAAACTCAAACTCTTGACATTACAAGAACCCTTCAATCACTAAACTCAAATTTATTAGTTGAGCCACCACTTTTAAAAAATAGTTAACATATTTGTTTGACTTGCAACAGATTGTCTACTTACTTTCTACTTTTAAAATTGTTAAACAATGAACTAAAACATGTGGCATGATCAGACAGTGTTGTTTTACCGTCGCAGAGTCATGTTTTTAATCTTGGAACCAAAACAATTGCCTGAAAATAGGGAATGCTATTCAATCTCCATCCGTCTTAAATGCTATCCAGTTATTACTTGAAGCTTGGAGCATTGACTCTAAGATACTCCATTTAACTTTCCACAAACAATAGCATTGGGGTTCTTCTTGGCAATGAAAGTTAGTAGTCCTACATCCTCTGCATCAAGATGTGCATGAGTCCATCAATGGGAATGAGCGTAAAGTGAGATACATGCTCCTTAGTTTTCTATTCGCTTTGTCTTCAACCAATAATCTTCACAAGGACATTTCTAAATGGTGGAATTTGCTACCATATCTTACTAAAATTTCTAGTCTCATAACCATAACTATATATTTGATTGCAAAGTTGTCCAATCCAAGTGCTGATTAGCTCGAAAGCTATTGCCAACTTCTAAGTGATAATTTTGGGAAAGTCTTCTTCAGAAATAAAAGCCCTTTAAAGAGAGGGTTCTTCAGCATTCAGAGCTCTTCGCAACTATACCCATCTGGATTTGTTGTCTAAAGGCAAAACAACTTAATCTCAAAGGGGTGAGGATCTCCCACAGCCACAGGCCATATATCAATTTTTTTTTTTTTGAACCACAAGTTTTCTCATGTCTTTTTGAGTTTTGAGTATGAGATCTCGATTGAAGTGTGACGGTTATGAGTTTTTTTAACATTATCAACTATTGGAATCACAAGCCATATATCTTTGTTTCTGTGATATGCGTTTGTTCAATAACTAGAATATTGACTTACATTCTGTTTGGTTGGACAGGAATGAAGGGGAAGAGGAATTTTTTTTAAATATTTCTTGTTTAATTCAATTTTTTAGAGGGGAGTAGAGGGGAACAAAATCCCTCCCAAGCCTATTTTGGCTCCCCTCTAATATTTGAGGGATTTGAAGAGAAGGGAAATGAGGTTTAAAATATTTTAAGTAATTAGACTAAAATCCCTCCCCTCCCCTTGTGAACTAAACAAGGAGAGAGTTATTTTCCCTCCCCTGCCCTCCCCTCCTTTTGAACCAAACAAACCCTTAGGGTATGTTTGGATGGGTGGAGTGGAGTGGTTAGTAATAGAGTTGAGTGGTAAAAAAACCTTAACCTATTGTTTGAGAGTTTTTTAAGTAATGGAGTAGAGTGGTTAAGGAGGAAAACCCAAACCACTCCATACCACTCAGACCCCAAATTTTTCATACCCTCAAATTTGGAGGGTTTGGAATAGAACATCTTTCTTTTTTATTTTTACTTAATCATTTACAATTTTAACCCTCTTTTATTTTTAAATAATGTTGTGGGTAACAAAAAATTAAAAAAATAATATTAAAAGTAACATATATAATCAACTCTACTCCATTAATGATTATTGTGACTTCAAAATAATAGAGTGAAGTTTTCCTCTATTCCCTCATTAAAACTTCCAAACAATAAAATGGTATACTTTTACCCTTCTACTCAATTTCATTTCAAACCACTCCATTATAAACCACTTTACCCTCCCTTCTTCAAAACATCCAAACATAGGTTTAATGTCAAACCCATTAATTGAACTGATAAATTTGTATGCTAAAATTTGCAATCCCACTGAGATGAGCTAGTGCCTGGATGAGGCAAATTGCCCTAGAGCTCCATTAGGTGGCAGTTTTGGACCATTGGATTCTATTAAAAAATTTGTTTGATCGATATTCAATTTAGCGGTCTAAATACTGCCACACTTGCAGTTGTACTGGTACAACCAAATTTAGTGGTTGCGCGATAAACTTCGTCTTTATATAAGCACGTGGCCATTTTGCTTCTCAAGAACAGAAATATGATTTAGTTCAATTTATTGCTAACTAAACCCATTTTATTAGTATTATATAAAAATAATTGTAATAGTTGATTAAAAAATTAAAAGAGTAAATTATTACATATTTATAATCTGTTATACAGATGTCTGTAATTTATAAAATTATAAACTCTTCCTATACTTATCCTTATACAAAATGATATGAAGCCCATATTTAGACGTAAATGGAATATTATACCAAGATAGTAAAACAGCAATCAAATTTCCAATCAATAGAATGCAAGTTTTCCTCCTCATGTATCACGAGGAAAAAGAACACAATCAAGGAAAGCAGAGCTTTATGGAAGTAAGCTCCCTAGTTCCTATACACAAGCAAGGACAAATTCCACAAAATATGAATTCTACCGACCAGCATATGCCACTCTGGTCCAACTTCGACCTTCCCACTCTCCAAGATGCTCAAATTGCTTGATCATTATAGAGAAGCACGGTTTTTCCCTGTGGCAATGGTTTGTCCTAACTTACATTCTTTGATGCAAGTGTTCTCGCCTGACATATCTTTTAGCCTTCCCACTCTTTTATTGAAGTGCTCCTTTGGGAAGTAGTAGAAAATGAGCGAAAGTCTGAAGCTGATAGCTCTCTGTAATCCTTGCGGATGGTCCAAAGGATCTCAGCACATCTCTTCATATTGGGCCTGCTTTGTCTACGAGGAGCCAAGCACTGTAAAGCTAGTTCAAGTATCTTTTCTAGGGCCAGCGTATTTGCGGCAGTCTGATCTAGTCTTGGGTCCAAGACCAAGATGGCATCTCCCTCAATAAACCTCTTCATAGCCTGCACTTGTAGCAAATATGTTACTTCAGAAAATCAATCTATCTTACCTGCTAAAGTTTCAAATAAAATGGATTGGGAAGTTATAATTGTGAAGAGAACGTGCTAAACTTCTGAACAAAATGAGATTATCATAGAAGATCTTGTTTTTCATAAAATTGTGAAAAATGATTGAAAGTAAAAGAGACGAGTAGAATGAAGGAAAACACACCCATTTTGCTGTTATTCGCTCCCTGAGTTCAAATTTTGGTTCAATGGGACGTCTGCCTGTGACAAGTTCAACAAGCAAAACGCCAAATGAATACACATCACTCTTTTCAGTTAGTTGATAAGTTTTCAAATATTCAGGGTCCAAGTAGCCAGCTGTTCCTTTAACTTGGGTGGATACATGGGTCATGCCAGAGTCACTGTCCGGTGCTTGTCTAGCAAAACCAAAGTCCGCTACCTTAGCTCGGAGATTTTCAGTGAGGAGAATGTTGGAAGATTTTATGTCTCTATGAATGATAGGATGATCTGCAAGGGAAATACAATATACAACGCCAGTCAGATTCTTTGCAGCATTCTCTATATCATCAGGGACAAACAACTATGCATTTTGTCATGACTGAAATGATTTGGGTGATGAGAAAAGAATTATACCTATATACATATGAAGATAGGTGATAGCATGGGCCACATCAATTGCAATGTCTAGACGAGAAGCGAGGTCCAAAATGTTTCCATGAATGCCTGTAATAATCCTTTGATCAAGTCTAGGTACTAAAAGCTAATACGGAAGGCAAGGGCAAACCACAAACGCATAAAATAGCTAAAAAGCCAGAGAAACTCACAATCTAAATGTTCTCTAAGGGTTCCATTTTGAACATACTCCACAACAACAATTCTTTCGTCTCCTTGCTCCAAATATCCATAGAACTTGACCAAGTTCAAATGTTCGACCCGTGATAGTGTTTGGATCTCGCTTTGGAACTCCACGCCCAAATGCTTCTCATATACACTCTGCAAAGCAAGGTAATTAACCAATAACTTTTGGATGCTTATTATCACTAACATTCTCATTCCACGTAGATGGTGACACAACTAAGCAGAGGAATAGACTAAAACAATTTAAACAACCTTCTTAGCACGCTTTACTGCAACAACAGTCCCATCCTGGAGTTTGGCCTTGTAGACTGTCCCAAAACCACCTTGGCCAATCTTGAAAGCAGGGGAGAAGCTTCTTGTGACCTGGAAGATTTCCTCCATGGTGAATTTCACTATGCCAGGCTCTTTCCCCTGGATTGAGTTATAAGAGCCGATGCTGATACCTCGATTTGAGCCACGTGTTCTCTGACTAGCAGCTCTTGAAGCATCCGATACAACTAAGAAACAAATAGCACGGTTTATTCTAATTCATTCACTCCATTTGATAAGCATGGAGATAGATCTACCTAGAGCAGCACTTCAAAATCTATAATGTTTCTGATACATATATTGATGCTAAAGCATTTGTAATCAAAAGCCGGATCATGCTACGATTCAGAACTGAATTAATTATTAGCCGCTAATATTTGATGATTCATACCAAAAATCCCAATTCCAAATCAAATTTTCTTGACATTTCTATCGTTTTCTCAGCAACCAAACAGTAGCTACAGCTTAAAAAAAGAAACTTTTCTATGCATAAGTTCAAAACCCGAGATCTAAAACAACAGAGAAGCGCACACATGCTATTAAAAAAAAAAAGGCCATTTCCCCTAATTATACAACAAATTGAAAAAATAAAATAAAATAAACTACCCGATGAAGATTTGAACTCCTCAGAATCCACGAAGCTCTTGGAGCTGTTAGCCTCCGGCGGCGTAAAGCAAGCAGCGAAAATTCCGGCGATCGACCTGGCGGCGGCTGCCACTGGGTTCCGACCGGAGCTTGATTTATGGTAGGTGCTGGCTTCGGAAGAGGCGTAGCTGGGCGAGTAGCCAAGGCGGTCAGGCGTGCTCCGGTAACCGGAGCTTGGCTCCCGGCGGCCGTTATAGGGAGTTGGGCTTGGGCTTTTCATTTTTGGAGAGAAAAAAATGGCGGGTAGCTGAGAGAGAGAGAGAGAGAGCGCGTCAACTGAACTGAAGTAAAGGGCAACGACTTGCGTTTTTCAGTATTAAAAGTTGGGTGACGCTATCGTGCGCCGTGGAAGCTAAGGTTTACATTACATCACTTCAATTTCGGTGGTTGCTTGCCGGGATAATGACTCTAGTATCGGAAGTACAATTGACTTTTTTTTATGGTATTTTTTATAAAAAAAAAATATAGTTGCACATTATTTTTTTATATTATTTTTATACTTAATTAAAAATAAATAAATTTTAATTTAATATAATATATTATTTTATTAATGAATTTTGATAATTAATTATTTATATAATTGATTAACGATGAATAAACTCTTGATTAATTCAATATATCGTTTAGATAATAAATTATCAGCTTGTAAGTGATTAGTTACCAAAACTTATTAACTAAATTATATATTATATTAATTAAAAAAAATTTCATTATTAACCAAATATAAAAATACTGTAAAATTTATGGTGTGTGAATATCATTATTATTATTTTATGTGCAGTGAAAAAAAATTGTTGGTGTTTTTTGTATGTAATTTCTTATTTCCTGTTTGTATTCTTTCAATTTTTATGTTAATAAGAATATTTTAAAATTGTATATAGGTTGGTTAATTGTTATATTAAATATTTTTCATTGTTATTTGGAATGGATAAAAAAATTCAAAAAATAATAGTTACATATGTTATGTAAGTTATGTATAGTAAGATTTACAATGTTACTTTTGTTGTGAAAGAATAAAATATCATTCCACATTTAATCTTGAAATAAGAGGAATTCTTATGTTTGTTAGTGGAAAAAAATGACTTTTCTATTTTGAATTCTATTCCACAAGTTTATATAATCTCATTCTTCTAAAAAAATGTGAGATAAAGATTTTATATTTTTGTAGAATAGGATTCTATATATATTTTTTCTAATATATCCTTATTAAAACCATTTTATAATTTGAAAAATATTTTCATTCTGTCTGGCCTTTCTCCCTTATCGACTCTGTCTCCTTTCTCTTACTTTGTCGTCATTAGCCATGGTTAGTTACGGCTTGAAATCTTCACTTTTGTAGGTAAGATTTTTTTGCCCTAAATGTATCGCTAGAGGCAATATATTTGTTATGCTTCTTTTAATTGGATGCAAAAGTGAAAGAAACATTAAGCAAATTCCGCTATCAAATGGTATTGTATTGTTCAGGCTTCGAAAACGAAAGGATACTTTGAAAAAGTGAAAAATTAGTCTTGACTGTATTTTGTTCCAAAATACACATTCCTATTATATATATATATATATAAAGGGAGATCAATTTATACCGGTGTAAGACTTAATTCATTTATATTATTCAATAATTTTTTATTAAGTATGCATTTTATTGATTCAACCATTAAATTATAACTATTTATTATGTTTATAATTTGTGTTAAATTTTGAAAAAAATGAATATTAATAAAAATATAATTAAATAGTTTATATTTTCATATATTTCAATAGTTTATATTACGTTAATTTTGATGTATATCAATAAGTCACAAAACAATTTATGATTAATGTAAAATTTTATAAGTATGATCTACATGATAAAATCTTTCAATCTAACGATAAATTTTGTAAGAAAGTTATTTAATAAAAATTTATTAAGTGGTATAAGAGTAATCAAGTCTTACACTGGTATAAATTAATCCCTATATATATATATATATATTGAGAAAAAAGTTAGAGATTTTTATTTTTCTCATTAGGGGTTTTCATGTCATTTAAATTAATTTGGATTTCATACCATATTGCATCATATACACCAAATTGTGAAATCACTTTCCATGTCATTTTATTTTTAATCTTATCAAACTATAGAATGGATATAGGATTCTCATTCCAATTTATTTGATTCTTATTCTTATTTATATTCTTATTTCATAAAATTCTACTTTTTACCCCAAACGTATGTAAGAGTTTAATTTTTATTTATTTGTTAGTGTACATTTTTTCCCTATGATACATTATTAAAATAGATTGGCTATAATAATAACTACATGAGAAGTCAAACTCTTTTAATAATATATCAATACATTATTAAATGATAATATAAAATTTTTTTATACTAAAGGTAGATCAAAATTAAATTAAATTAAATTTATATTGAATAGTTTGTGCTATATTTTCATGATTTCATAATATTAAACCAATATTGTTAAAGTCGGATCGGACAGTGAATCAGAAAAGTATTCAGTTCAGGTTCAATTGATTTAACCATTTGATTTAATCAAATGATGTCATAATTACGTATTAAATATATATCATGACTCATAACACACATTACCAATAATAAAATACATAATAAGATTTTAGGGTCTCAATTATCAAATCTCATATCACTCTTAGTTAAGTAGTTAAGTAATTAAAAAATTAAAATAAATTAAAATAAAAAGAAGATGACCGGTTTACATCAAAATCGACCGGTTCACTGATTTTGACCGACTCAACTTGGTTCAATCATAAATTCAATTATAATATTAAACAATAATCGAATAAGAGACGAATTCACTCACGGACCATCCAACAACATTGTTTTAAACATTAAAGGCTAGTTCCTTTTAGGGGCAGCTGTGTTCGGAAAAAAATTCTGTCCTAGAAAGTAATTTTGAAAAAGTCTTCAGTGATTGGTAACTAAAGAAAACAATGTTTGCATGTTTAGCAAATGGATGGAAATGTAGAAAAGCAATATTTCAAGCGTTGACTACAAAGCTGCTAAATTATGATAATTCATATTTTAATTAGAATCTTTCAAAGTGAGCTATGAAGACCAACTTGCGATGACTTTGCTGGGTTTTTCCTTTTTTTTTTTACTTCAAGAATACAAATGAATAAAAAGGGACTTACATATTTACCAAAACAAAGAAGGACTTACATATAGAATTATAGCTTTTACAAATAAATTGACAATGTTAATAAGATTTTTCAATCTTGTGAGATAATCCTTAATGCATAAAAATAATTGAAAACAAAATTTGTTTGTAAATAAATTTGTAGCTACCGTGTGCCACGGGTGACCCAGTTTGGAAATATATAATCTTTCCGAAAAGCTTTCCTCCATTATAGGCCCACAATATAAATGAATTTCTAAATTTCAATTGCAAACATTATAGAATTGGTCCAATTTAATTTTGTCTTCAAACAATGAAGATTTATACTATTAACCTTCTTAATATGGAAATTATTTATAAGAAAAATACATTCTCGTGTGCTGGAATTCAAGATTTTATGAAGAAAAAAAAGAACTAAATCAATGACTAAGTGAGTAGTTAAATGGATGATTCTTATTCTTTTTATTGCAGAAGTTATTTTTGTTTTTTGTTTAGATGGACAGCGTCATAATTTTGAAAATTATAATGATTTAAAACAAAATAAAGAAACTCTCTGTGGTGCAACATTGAATTTGGGGTTTTGTATACCCTCTATCATGACGCATGCTGACAGTTGGACATACCATAAGCATTACCAGGTAGCAGTAGGTTATTTTAAAAAAAATAAAAGTTTCGTTAATAGATATGTTTGGAGGAAGAAGTTTAGAAGAAGAAGAAAATGAGGGAAAACTTTTTATTTTAAGTAATAAAAATTTTATTTAATTTTCTTTAAACAAGAGGTTATCATATAACATTTTAATCATTTCTTATTTATTTTTATAAATATTTTGTAATTATCTTTATTTAAAAATTAAAAAAAAAGTATCACTCCTATCTCTTCTCTAAAATTTTCCATTCAAACATAGTATAAATCAATTGAAAAGTAAAATTGGTCATATTAATTTCCTTACAATTTTTCATATAAAAAATGGATGTTTTAATAGTTTCATAGTCCAAATTCTTACGTTGTTGTGCTCGATTGAAGCTCTGTTTTTTTTTTTTTAGTAAATAAAATTATAATAAAAGATATGTTATGATAATAGTATCGGTTTGATGCGTATGCCTGTTTTGTTAATGTCTCATCCATTTCCAAGTGGTTAACCTTTTATTTTCTAGGTAGTTAGTTGGTCGACTAGAAGCAATGCAGGCATTACAAGTTGAATGGGTTTGAAGCATTTCAAATTGAGCTTGGTTGGCTTGACAACAGCCACCATCTTCTTCCTTTGCTAAATTGCTTGTGCTAATTCTCAAATCAACAAACCCAAATAGGTTTTCAGTACCAAATCTTGCAATCTTAGACAAGCACTATCTTCTTCAAAAGTTACAAATATCATACACTAACATGTATAAAATGAAATAAATTTTTTAACTAGTAATTATCTAGTTTTAAAACTATATATATGAATTATTTTCAACCTTTAAAATTGGTTACATATATCCAATATTTTTGAAGCCAAAGCCTCATAGACTTTGAATTAGAAAAACCTACCCACCAAAATAACAAAGAAATATTACACTATGACATAAATATCTCAAATTGATAGGTGTAAAATGGTACATTAATATATGACCCGAATTTGATGCACTTAATTAAAGGGAAAATAACCCTCAAGTTTAGTTTGGTGAGAAAGTTAGACAGTTTGGTTCCTTTCAAAAATTAATTAAGTATTCAACTAATTTAACCAATAATTTATATATGGTTAATTAATAATTTATATTCATTTTTTATATTTGATATGTAGTTAACCGTATATAAATTATTGATTAAATTAGTTGAATAATTAATTAATTTTTAAAAAGAACTAAACTGTCCTACTTTCTCACCACTCACCAGGCTAAACCTGAAGGACATTTCCCCTTAATTAAATCGTGTATCTTTTAGTAATCAAATTAAAGATTTATCTTCTTCGGTTAAAACAAGTGGGCTGGACCCGTTTATACTTGGCTTGTGAAGAAATATTAGCCCAACTCATATAAAGTCAAGCCCCTGAGTTCAAATGGGATATCCATTTTTGTAAAAAAATTGTTTAAAATTTTAATTCTTTAAATAAATTCATTATAGAAAGACTTAGATACGTCTTTTAATAAATCAAAATATAATCAATAATAATTATTTTAAAAATTATATAATTTTTAAAATAGTAAATTGACAAATTCATGCATCCCCTCACCCTACAGTAGAGTCAACGACTCAACACCAACATTAGCAATAGCAAAACATTAACATAACAAAATGACAACATACATAGTAGCAACAAATGCATACATCGAAATATTATATTGAAACATAGCTTCGAAGTAGCAAAAATTATATTGTCTTAGCAGGTCTTGTGTTTCTTTATTTAAAAGTAAAACAATTTTTTTAAAAAAAATAATACACAGACTAACGGGTTGGCCTGATAAATTTGACCCGTTTTCACAACTGTAAATCTATTACATATAACAAATCAAACTTTTTACTTTTTCTTAGTTTGAGTCAATATTTATTTTGATCCTTCAAATATATATGTGACATCACATTGGTCATTTATTTATAAATTCATTAAATTAGTTGTCTAAAAATATACGAGACATTAAATTAGTCATTTAATATTCAATTTTTGTTATCAAATTGGTATTTAAAATAACATTAAATTAGTTATTAAAAGACAAAACTGATAATATTAGTTATCATTAAAGGACTAATTTAATGTTATATATAAATAAAAAAATCAATGTGATATCACATATATCTTTAATGAACTAAAATTAATGTTTCCTCTTAATTTATTTTTAAGTTGGCTTATTCTTGATGGCCTGCATATAGGAGAAACCCATTTGTCAAAATCACTATTAGAACTTGCAACCGAAGAGAAAACGAAAACAAGTTATTTATTATTATTTTTTGGTAAGAAAGTTTTTCATTTATTGGTAAGGATTGATTTAGAAACTACTTCCAATGCCCGAAAAGGTCTTTCTATTTTCCTTTTTTAAAAAATAAATAAATTATACTTCTTTATGTTAAGATTTGTTAACTGGATCGCAAACCTCGAATGTGACTTTAAATTATACTCTATTTTATTTTTTAATTTTGATTAACTCTTGACTAAATATTGTTATATTTTTTATCAAGGAAAAAACATTCACTATTATTTTTTACTTTTTTTTGGTATATGTAGCATTTGCGCACACATGGTGACCTTAAAAGTATACCAGATGGGCTAGAACTCAGGTACCAATGACACATATTATATTTATCACTACACCAAATGTTTTTGTTGAATTATACATGTAAATTATAATATATATATATATATTAATTATTATTAAATAATATTTAGTAATTCAATGGTATCAATGTAACAATTAAATGATTATCTGAATTTTTAAAATTTACATATCACGAGATAGTTACATTAAATAGTTATCTGAAATTAAAATTCACATATAATGAGATGACTACATTAAATAGTTATATGAATTAGTGTAGTCATTTAATGATTACACTAATATCATTGAATGACCAACTATCATTTAATAATAATTAATATATAATATAATTTACATTATGAATCCAACAAAATCATTTGACTTAGTGATTCAGATGGTATCTATTATTGAAACTTGGATTCGAGCCCATCTAGTTCACTTTTTAAATAGATAATGAGAATGCAAAAAAAAAAAAAAACAAATGACGTTTGACCATGATTTTAATAAGATCTTGGCAACAAGGTAGCATTTGTGACAGTCCACATGGCGTCATACTTGCGTCAAGTGGACTAGTGCAAGTGCCACGTGTGCAAAAAAGAAAAAGAAAAAAACATAGCAAAAACTACCATACTTTGAAAAATAGTTTCAAAATTACACCTGGTGAGAATTTGTCTGTTTTTTTTTCCCCAAGGTATTCCCCGCGTGCAACTGCGGAGACTAATTCATCAAAGTACTGAGATCCATTTAAGAGGTTGACATCTCCCAACAGATATTTTTCCATACACATGAGTCAGGAATCAAACCCCTAACCACATGCTTAAGGGCCCAAGTATCTACCACTTGTGTCATACCATGTTGGTAAAATTTGTTTGTTTAATAAATGGGAAGATGGCTTTCTTCAAAAACACAAAATGTGTAATACATGCGACTTTGTATTATTTCATGTGTACAATTTTGTTGGAAAAAAAATGCACCATTTTGATAAAACATTCTGTTCAATTTTGATTAAACCTTCTGAGATCTTTTCCTTCGTGAGAAGGATTGCATTCTGTTCAATTTTATACCAAGATTTCACTTTTCAATACGAAGAACAACAAGCAAATTACAATTTTACAAAGACGTACACAGCCATACGAAATAGAAATGAATTTTTTAGACATTAAAGAGGAGTAAATACTTATATTGATCTTTTAAAAATATATGTGATATTAAATTAGTTTTTTATTTATCAATAACATTAAATTAATTATTCAATAATAATAAATAACATCAGTTTCATTATTAAAAGACCAATTTAATGACAAAAATATAGTATTAAAAGACTAATTTATTGTCACTTATATATTTAGAATACTAATTTAATATATTAATAAATAAAAGACCATTGTGATATTATATATATATTTGAACAACTAAAATTATTGTTTATTCCATAAAAGAATTACAATTTCAATAATTTATTTTGAAGTTTACACAGCTATTGTTTTTTTAACTGAAAAATTAATATTTATTATTTACTATGCATTTTCAAACCCAACAGAATGTATTAAAAAAAATGTGAAACTCTAAAATAATATGTTGAAATTGGCGTAGTGATAAAATTTGCAAATTCAAATGTCATCAATGGAAGTTTAAATGGGGGATATTCTGTGAGTACTATGTAAATCCAAGGGAAAGAGCAAGCGTATTACCTATAATTTGAAGTTAATTGTTCCCTGCAGGTAAGATGTAGTACCATAGCTTTAACAGATAATTAGTACTTCCGCTAGCTGCAATGATGTTGATTATCATGGCTTTAATTGTAGGTTAAAGGACAAAGAACACCTACAGTTCAAATTTGATGGAACCCTTGCACAAGGTGCAAAAACTTCTGATATTTCTTTAAAAGTAATATATTTCCACATAATTTTTTTACACCATTTTTATACTTGGTTAATAATTAATAAATTTTTTATTAATATAGTATATCATTTGGTTAATGAGTTTTAGTAATCAATTACTCACGGACTTAGTTAATGATGAACAAATTATTAGTTAATGAAGTATATCATTTAGTTAATAGATTACCAGCTTGTAAGTGATTGGTTACCAAAACTCATTAACCAAACGATATACTTCATTAACCAATAATTTACTCATCGTTAACCAATAATCTACTCATCGTTAATTAAGTGTAAAAAATGATGTGCAAGAAACATTTTCCTTTCTTTAGCAGCCAACGAGAAATTTCTATTGATTTAACTCAATTGTAGCATTTGTTTGAATTTTTATAAGCTTTAAAAATATTTGTAAGTACACGAATTGTACGTAAGTATAGTCCAGCAAGTACGAAGTTGATCTCACAGAAATTTAGAGTTAAAGTTTTAGGTATTGAAATTTTTTCTTTAAATAAAAATAATCAAGATATAAAAATAAATAGATGAAAGTAAAAACAACTAATAAATCTAATTAATTAAATATGACTTGACTAAGGATCAGAATCCACCAAGATTAATTTTAACATTAACTATGTAAAATATTTTATTCACAAATAATTTATCTCATGAACATCTAACAACAAAGTATTTATAGAAAATCTATCAATTAAGCTCTAATAAAATTATGAATTATATGTTTTATTCTTCTAATTAATTGTAATTTTTCAAATCATCAATTGTATCCTTACTTATAAATCACAATTAATATCTGATTACATCTAACACACAGATATCAAAAACAAATTTAAAGCATGAAAAATAATAATTGAACTCATCTAAAAATTTATTCAAACCGAATGATAGAAAAATAGAAATAATAAATATTTAATCTTTAAAACAACTAGGTAATAAAAATCTAACGTAAACAATGTCATAATAATCAAGGTTTTATCATCCCCTTAATACATAAAATCTAACTACAAATATGAACTTTAAGAGACAAACAGACAACATCGGTACTGCCACTTGCTAAGATCTCTACTCTTGTGCAACTTTTGTGTAGCCTCTTGTTTCTTCCGTGTTGCTCTCTATTCTTCTATTTATACTATAGGATTTCTTACTTGTGCATAAACTCATTTCATTTGCAACTCTTGAGTAATAATGAAAATATATTTATTTACCTCTTTAAATCTTCTTAATTAATGTGAGTTAAGAGGGTAAGTCTTCCAAGAATAGAAAATTGATTCAAAATATGAAACTCGTACAACTAAGTTGGTGATATGATCATGGAATCTTGCCAAAATCTTGTAATTATCACAGTTATTTAATAATTATTTGCTTTCAATAAATAATCATTAATATATTAAAATAAAAAAAAATAACTTATATCACGACTTAATGAAAACTTACTTTTGTATAAAAAAATATGTAATATATTAAACTATTATCATTTACCATATTAGTTTAAACATGACTAGTGATAGCAAAACCACCACTTATAGTGCCCGTCTTTAAAGCAAAGCTTTCGATAATCCATACTAGTGCACATAATGCAGATATGGTCTGATTCCTTTATAGTTCATACTATTTCTTCCTTCATTGGCCGAAGCAGCATTTTTAACGTAGCATACATTTCTAAAGCTTTAGGGTGGGTCTTATCACTGGATACAAATGAATGGACTTGATTGGCAATCTCTATCCAGCTACAACCTGGGACTTTTGAATCGCGCTTGTCCCCCATCATTTTTCGTACTCTTTCCACATCATACCAATGTCTCTGAGAAGCATAAATGTTAGCCATTACAGCATAGTTTACAATCTTCTTTGGCTCTATGGTGAAGAGCTTTTCTGCAGCCCATTTAGCCAGTCTTACATTTGCATGGAGTTTGCAAGATCCAATAAATGCTCCTAACGTGTTTGATTCAGCTTCAATTGGCATTGACCTCAAGAATTCAAAAGCCTCGTTTATAAGACCATATCGTCCAAGAATGTCAACAAGGCAGGTATAATGCTCTGAATCAGGAACAATCTGATAGACATTGGTCATTAATTTAAAGTAGTGAAGTCCTATAGTCACAAGTCCGCAATGGGCACAAGCAGAAAGAACACCAAGAAAAGAAATTCGATCTGGTATTATGCCAGAAGATAGCATCTTCTCAAACATCTCGGTTGCTTCTTTGGCAAGACCATGGAATGCATATGCATTTATCAATGAAGTCCATGTAATAAGATCAGGTTCTACAATTAATCTGAAGCATTTAAATGCACAAGAAATACTACCACACTTGGAGTATGCACTTATCAAAGAATTGGCAACAGATAAAAATTCTTGAAATCCTAATTTTACAGCAAAAGCATGAGCTTGCAGTGTTTCAGTAATGGCAGAAGCATAGCCACATGAACTAAGAGTGCTGGAAAGAGTCAGTTCATCGGGGAAAAATCCTTCGCATAGCATCTCTCTGAGAAGCTTCATAACATCATTCCCATTTCCATACTTCCCACACCCAACAATTATGGTGTTCCATTGCACAACATTTCGAATCACTATCTTATCAAATACTCTGTGTGCATCAATTATATTTTCATTTTTCGCATACATGTTGATCAGTGCACTAGCCACTAAAACATCTGAATCAAGTGACAGTCTTAGAATAAGACTGTGAGCCTGCTTCGCAAAATCATAATATTCCAAAGTATCACATATACTTAGCAGGCAGCTAAAAGTGAACTCATCCCCATTTGCACCTTCCAATCGTATTAGGTTGAACGTACTAAAAGCATCTTCTGGTAAACAATTCAAGGCATAGCAAGCAATCATCACATTCCACATTACCAAATCTCTACATGGAACAAAATTGAAAACCCGCCTTGCATTCTCGACTAAACCACATTTTGCATATAAATCAACGAGAGCACTACCAACAAAACAATCCAAATCAAATCCTAGTTTCACTGTAAAACAATGCAATTGGATGCCCATGTCAATATCATGAAACTGAGCGCATGCACCAATCAGACCATTAAAAGTTATATCATCAGGAGTCACCGTTTCCAACATCATCCTTTTAAAATAAGAAAAACCCAGTCGTGGATTCGAGTCATTGTCACTCCCACATCCAACAATACCACGAATCACAATATTCCATGACACTACATTTCTCCCACGCAATTCCTCAAACAGTTTCTCTGCATCTTCAGGTTCCTTACATTTGAGATAAACACTCAAAATCTGATTTTGTAAGGACAGAACATTACAAAATCCGTACTTTATCAAATGGGCATGTAACTGTTTTCCTTCAGGAAGGAAGGCCTTTTTGGCGGAGACTTTGAGGGCGTTGGCACAAAACAAATGAAGTATGTCAGGGTCCCTGAAATAGGTTTCATCAGGGATTGGCACAGAAGCTCTGAGTCGGCTCACGGAGCTCCATGGATGGGGTTGATGAGAAGCGTTACTCAAGTATGGAGTGCCAATTGAATAAGGGGTTGGAGGGAAATGAAGCTGCTTTTTGAGATGGAGGGTTAGGAGAGGAGGTGAGGAGAATTTGCAGAGCATAAGATAAGAGAGAGCCCAAAGACAGTAGGAAATTTCATGTTAGAGATTTGGGCATAGGTTAAAATAAGAATACTAACATGGAGAATGAAAATGGAATAAAAATAAGGAGGGATGGACAGGAGTCACAGGACTCAGACTCGAGAGTTTGCAAGTCCACAGAAAATGCTGTGCTCTTAGAATTTATCAAATGTTCACACTCTCATGTCTGAGCCTCACAAGTATCTCTATGATTATTGCTTGTTTAAGTTGTTTGCTGTGGCAAGTGTTGTGTGATCCTCATTGCATAGGAACTTTCTTTAGAGTCTTATAGTTAGTGAGATAGCCCTTCCCTTGGTGGATGTTTCCCTCGTGGAAGCTCTATCTAAATTTTTACAAAGATCACCGTTTTATGTTTACCCCTAGTATCACCTTCTCCTTATGGAGCCAGCTAATTGCTGGCCTCTGCGCAAAATGCTAGCAAATAAGGCACCTCATGGTGAAAACCAATACTCAAAGGTTTGACATGTCTGATTAAAGAGGTAAAACTTATAAACCCTAAAGCCACCATTAGACAGCTCTCTCTCTCTCTCTTCCTCAAAGCATAACCAATCCTTCTTGACACCCAGAGAGGATATTCTAACTTCCTAAATCCTTTCAAATTTGAGGCCATGTAATTAAGAGGAATGGCGCTTTGATGTTATTTTTTTAGTTAGAAAAGAAGTTCAAAGACTTGGTTAGAGAATGAGAGAATGGTAAGTTAATTACAAGCGTTGAGATTCTTTGAGGATTGAACTCAGGATTAATTTTTTACAAAAAAAAAAAAAACTAGATGTCATTAAACTACAAGTTTATTGGCAAGCTTTAGATCCAATTCAGGGGAATTTCCAATTCAAATTTTGTCAAAAGGTGAAATGCACAAAAAGGGTTCCAAAACTATGGATTAATAAACCCTGATTTGGCAACTAATTTTATTGAATTCTTGAAGATTCAGCTGTATGAAATTTAAGAGTTCTAGGTCGTAACTCGTAAGACTCAATAAAGGATGGGGAAAAAATATGAATTAAGTGTAAACTTTGAGACATTTTAAAAATTGAATTCAATGTCAACTAAATTTTAATAAAATTATGTGTTATTATACTATAAAATTATTGGCAAAATTGAGAGTTTTAAGGATAAAGGCGGGTGATAAGAAAAACTTCTACGATATATTTTATATGCTTTTCAAAAAACTTGAATTGCTATAATCATCGACAGATGACAATGAGTGCTTGATATTTTTAGATTTCTGCTTTATTTGTTTATTATGTGTGGCTATGTAGAGCCAAGAACAAGACTTATTATCTAATTGGTCCCCCAGCTTCTTCTTTTTTCCTTTTATTTCATAGGTAATCAATAAACTTTTTTAATAAAATAATATTTAATGTTAAATGGTACTTTGAAGATTATTTAAAACAACAGAATAATCAAATTAAAAATATTATTTATAAATATTTATAATCGTTCATTTATTTTTTTGTATAATTTGTGTGCTAAAATTATATTTTAGAATAAAAATATTTATATTGAAATGTATGACTATTTTAAAAACATTAATTATAATATTTTAAA
The DNA here is from genome assembly GCA_023212625.1 of Styphnolobium japonicum. Lineage (NCBI taxonomy): Eukaryota > Viridiplantae > Streptophyta > Magnoliopsida > Fabales > Fabaceae > Styphnolobium > Styphnolobium japonicum. The sequence continues at coordinate 139,663 of JALBWW010000007.1, read as the reverse complement.
TTATTAATGTGAAAATCATAATATTGATATATTTATTTTTTATTTATTTTAAAATAAATTTATATAAAAAGTTATGCCTGCATTTTTTTTGCTGTTTAATATCTCCTGATTTAAAAATGATAACATTGGATGGACACTACATTATTCATCATGGATGGATTGATATTTAATATTGAAAAAGCAAATATCATGAACACATTTGAGTTTCACTTTAAGTTTTATTTTATTTGTTGTAACTTTTTTTTAAATATTGTTACTTTTTTCATATTTGTTATATCTTTTATAAAAAATATTGTAACATTTTTCATATTTGTTGTAACTTTTATAGAAAATATTGTAATTTTATTTAGATTTATTGTAACTTTTATCTAAAATATTGTAACTTTATTGAGATTTGTTATGACTTTTTTTTTAAAAAAAACATTGTAACTTTTTTTTATATTTGTTGTAACTTTTATAAAAAAAAATATTGTAACCTTTTTTATATTTGTTTTAACTTTTATAAAAGATATTATAACTTTATTTAGATTTGTTGTAACTTTTTTTCTAAAATATTATTACTTTTTTCATATTTGTTGTAACTTTTATAAAAAATAATGTAACTTTATTCAAATTTATTATAACTTTTATCTAAAATGTTGTAACTTTTTTCCATATTTGTTATATCTTTTGTCTAAAATATTATAACCTTTTTCATATTTGTTGTAGCTTTTGTCTAAAATATTGTAACATTTTTCATATTTATTGTAACTTTTATTGAAAAAATATATGGTAATTTTTTTCATATGTGTTGTAACTTTTATAAAATATATTGTAACTTTATTTAGATTTGTTGTAACTTTTATACAAAATATTGTAACTTTTTTTCATATTTTTTGTAGCTTTTTTCAAATTTGTTGTAACTTTTAGAAAAAATATTGTAACTTTATTTAAATTTATTGTAAATTTCTTTAAATTTGATTGAGCGATCAAGTATTCACATGGAATAACTAATGATAGTAAATAAGGTTTTAAATTTACAATATGTTTAGAAGATAATATGTGAATTATTCTTTTTTTTATTAAGTGATCAAGAATTTCGCAGAGTGACTAATAATAGTAAATAAATTTATAAATTTACAATAAATTTGGAAGAAAATATGTGAATATCTATTTTTATTTATTGAGTGGTTAAGTGTTCACATGGTATAACTAACAATAGTAAATAAAGTTCTAAATTTACAATAAGTTTTGAAAAACAATATGTGAATGATTATTTTTTTTTAGAGTAAAAAATTATTTTAGTCCTTCAAAGATACAAGTGACATCAATTTAGTCATCTAATAATTTTTGGCATCAAATTAATCATTTTAGATGACTAATTTGATGTAAAATATGTTATTAAACAACGAATTTGATGTCAAAAAATGATATTAAAATACTAATTTGATATCAAAAGTTAATATTAAAGAACTATTTTGATATATTTATCATTGAATGACTTAACTGATAACGCTTGTATCTTTAAAGGATTAAAATAAGTATTTATTATTCTTTTGTAATAAATAATCAAGTATTCTTATAAAGTAACTAATAATAATAAATAAAATTATAAATTTTAATCTAATAATATTTTAATTCTGCAATTACTTTTTTACAATAAAGTAACTAATAATAATAAATAAAATTATAAATTTTAATCTAATAATATTTTAATTCTGCAATTACTTTTTTACAATAACATTTAATATATGAGATTAAATTTAACTCTATTTAAAATATAAAAAAATGACTCACCATGACGCAACTTAGTCATCGCTTCACGAGAAATTCTTATATACTTCTAAAGTAATATTTTAAGCCAATAAGTAAATGACACGTGTCATTTATTTAGTCATACTCTCATGTGCTTTTCTCATGTAAATAACATGTGTTATTTGCTTATTAGCCTAGAATATTACTCCAAAAGTGTATAAGAATTTTTTCACTTTCACATTCACTTTAGGTTAGGGATGTCAACGAGGCGAGGCACAGGGGGGGCGGGGAGTACTCTCTCGCTTCTCATCCCCGTCCCCTTATATTTTCCCTTGTCTTCGTCCTGATTCTCGTCGTGTGAAGCTTTTCTCCTCCGTCCCTATCTCAACGGATCCCCATAGAGATCCCAAAAATTCATAAAAAATGTTAAAATTACAAACTAAAATTCAATGAAATTTAAAAAGATTATATAAAATTAAATTATTAAATTTAAAGTTATACAATAATAAGTTTAAACTTAAATAGTACAATTACAATATTCAAATTAAATAAAAAAAGGATTTAATTTCAATCCACTATCAGTGTAAAGTTTCTTTACATTATCATTCAATCATGTGCTGACATATCATTAAAAGAGTTAGACTTTTTAGGTGGTTATTGTGATAGTTAAATTTTTTTAATGATTTGATAACACATAATTGAATAACATTATAAAAAAATTTATACTAATAGTAGATTAAAATTAAACTTATAAAATAATATAAAAAAATTAAAATAATATTAATATTTAAAATATATAATACATATAATAAAAAATATATATATGTAATCTATTCAAGACAAAAACCCAACGAGAGAGAAAGTATGATTGTCATCCTGGTGGCCGAATCATCTTCAGATAAATTTTATCTCCCGTCCCGGTGAAGAAAAATGCCCCCCTCGTAAGCCCCGAATGAGACAGTGCCACGAAAATTCTAAGCGTAGATAAAAATTGACATCGCTACTTCAGGTCGGTCTGCACCATCTCAGCAGACCCGTACCCTAATAAGCTAAACTAAAGTATTTGAGTTGACATTTCTATTGTGTCGTTCACTGACTCCCAAAGCCAAAAAGGTCAGAAAAGACAAAGCGGCGGCTTAAGAGTTATGAGTATGAGAGAGAAATGAGTGGAGCGCGTACACTGTGGACAAAGCCAAGTAGAAGAAATCAACGTATACAGTGAGTTACACAGAACAGAACAGAACAAGAGCTTGTTTTCACCACCCCTCGATCCCTTCTCGTTGAATCGAATTCCCCCCAACAATTCCCACCCCCTTTCTTCCCTTCTCTTCCTTCCAAAAAAGGTACCTTTTTCTTTATCGAGTGTATGTCACTGGTCATTCACCTGTGGTTTATGCACCCCTTTCCATCCGGAATTAGGGTTTATGTTGTGAATTTTGATTCTTAATTTGATCGATATTGTTTCTTGGTTTGTCTAACAGGTTATTATTTTCGGCCGTTTGGGTATTGTGGATCAAGGTGTTTGCTCTGTTTTGTTGTGTCTGGTGATGAATTTTTGGGTGGGTCTTGTTGCTTGATTGCTGCTCTGTTCTTTTTCTTCTTTTTGTCGTTTGATATTATTCATTGTGTGGATTTTTTTTGTTGTATGAAAAGTTTAACTTTTGTTTAAATTTAAATGCTAATTGTAGTAATCCGTAACTGGGACAATCATGAATTCGGTTGAAATACAGACATGAAGCTGTGAGTTAAGGCATTTGTATAATTGTATCTATTACAACTGTATAATCTATCATCTATATGCAACTTGTTATCATGTTATTTCATTTCTCAAAATGAAGGGTTTGGCTGCCATAACTGTGTAATTATTCACTTTGTGTTTGTTTCATAATTTCAAGTTGCCATTGATGTCATGGATTTTGAAACATAAGTTCATTTCTTATGTGAAATAATTGTAAATACTATTTTTAGACCTGTGGTAGCAGAATGGATGCATAAAGTATGGTGGTCCCTGATCCTCTTTTGATGCCAAATAACAGAAGAGAAAGAGAATATCACTGGTAGTTTTGATTAAATAACAGAAAGAACTGCTGGAAAATGGGAGGTTGCTGTTGTTCTGCCAGAAAACCTCATCTGCATGGAACACCAGTGTATTACTATGTTAGTAATTTTCTATCCTCTCTTACCTGATTTGTAGCTTATGTAGCACAACTGTTAGCTTATAAGCATCTATCTAGTAATCTCACTGTTAGTTTATGCCATGCTCCTTTTGCCATTCTGAATTAGAATAGATTTATGATGGAAAATAGTGCATATATTGATTCGAAGTGATACTACTCGTCTCATCTATATTTTATTCTCCTTTAGTTCTCTTTTATCCCTTAATTCCTGAGCCCCTTATGGCCTCAGAAAACAAAAAAGGTAAAAAGATATCCTGTTTTTTAGAAACCAAAATGAAATAATGAAAAAAGCTCCAAACTCAGCTATAATTTCTTTTCGACTCGTTTTGATTGGTAAGTTTCCATGCTAAGGCTGTACAAAATCGCAAAAACACTTAATGGGTCCCTGCATCAAATAACAACAGACAGGTTAGCTAAGAACACTCTCACTTGTTCTCCATCTTTTGTGCAAATCTTTGTTTACTGCGTTACTTAAAAAAAAAAAATGGTAGCTGTCAATCACTCTCCACAAAACATGCTCACAAACTCCAAGAAAAAATTGTAGTCCATGAAAATTTATTTAATATTGAAGCTTCATTCAGTTTGGGGTTTTAGCTTGTAAGTTGTCCTCTTCAACAAAAGCAAGTAGGAGTCAGTTTATGTAATAAAGTCTAGTCACTGTTATGGTTCAAGTTCAATCAAGTAAATCTGTTACTCCAGCAATCGTAGTTTTTACTTCCAAACAGCCTCACTCATTAATGCTTGTAATCATTGTCATTAGCAATGTTGATTGAAGAACGACTTGTTGAAGAAAAATCAAACTATCTAATAGTCAACTTACTGTTAGAAGCCCTCAAAATAGTTGCTATTGGGGACCCACCATGTTAACCAGATGTGACCTCTGTTATATTTTATTTACAAAAATCACTATTTTCATGTTATAGATGAAAGGGCTATGAAATTTCAAGCTGAACATAATTGTAATTCTAACTTAAAATTGGAATGCCATGAAGTGCTTATTGAATGCAGTTGTTGCAAATAAAAGGTTTCCAAAAAAAGAATAGACGCAAGTTATGTATCAAATCCTGAAAATTTTGATTTTGTCCAGCAAATGCCAAGGTGGAACTGTGATAAAGAACATACTTATTTTTCAACAAAAAAATACTTTTAGCACTGTTGCATTAAGTGTTGTGATTATGACTAACTTTCATAGAGCAGTGAAATGAAAATCCATAGTTAAATCTAACTAGATAGATGCCTACACCAGGTATGAAGGATCTAGAAACATAATCCATGTAGTTGTCACTTAATTGAAAGATCAAAATGTTTCCTGCGTAGTCATTCCTTCAGGGGATGAGAGTGATGGAAGAAAATTGAGCAATGTGGATTTATTTCATTTTTTGGACTGCAGGACTTCTTCTAACATAATATCAGATTCCTTGCAAAAATAGGGGGAGCTGGTGAATTTTATAATTCTGATTGAATCAAGTTAGGCAACTGACAGAGAAAATTCACCTTCATGCATGCTTGAAGTGAATTATGGGCTGCTACTTGAATGGAATGTAGGGGAAGATGTGAGAGGACGCAAATTAATGAAAGATTATTAAAGCTCAAAATGATTGCTTTCTCACTTTTTTATTTTATTTTTTTAAATGAGTTTTTACTTTATTGTTTGTTTTTGTTTCTTGCAATGTTTTGGAGGATAAATGGCAAGAAAGTAAAATAAAATCCATGACTGCCTTCATATTGATGATTTCTACGCTTGGAGTCGTCTTTTGTAGATAGTATGATGAGAAGAATGAGTGTAAGGGAGCAACTTCATCGTCATATTGCAATTTACAAAGATTTCTTAGGAGGTTAATCAAAATTGCTATGCAATTTATAATAATTCTTCCCATAATACCTATGCTTTCTTCTCTCTTTTACCTATAGTAAAGAGAAACTGGGCAGCATCTCCTCCATGCATGCGTGGTCCCCTGGGGGATGTCAGATGAGGTGGTGGCTGAGTTGTAGTTTAACATGGATTGTTTTCATTGTTCTCTTCAAAATTAAGTGCTTCTAGAAAAATAATTTGCCTACTACTTTATTGTTTTAGATGATGGTTTAAAAGAATTTGCCATGAACATATGATATGAAATCTGAAAAACTCCTGTTTGTAGTGCCCACCAACTTTAGAAGAGCGTGAGTCTTTAACCTCTAATGATGGTACGGCTGCTTCACTCACTGCTGGATTGCTGGTAGGTTTGAACTTGGAAGCGTCCACACCTGATACTTACCAGCCCCCTCCTGCACCTCTGCCTTATGAAGATCTTGAAGAAGCAGACGGTAAAGCTCTAGTTAATTTTGGACCCATATCTCCAAGGAAGCCAGAACTGTCAAAATCAAATGAATCTCATGCATTAGTGACAGAAGAAGAGGACGTCTGTCCAATTTGTCTTGAAGGTGCAGTTGCTCATGTGACTAGACGTTATTTTTCAAAGTTAGATTTTCCTTGTTTCAGTTGAGGGATCAGGACCGATAAGTTCTGACTCTCTCCCTCAAAACTATCATTTGAGATTTTTTATTTTTAATGCAGAATATGATGTTGAGAATCCTAAAACTCTGACAAAATGCGAACACCACTTTCACCTGTCTTGCATTCTTGAGTGGATGGAAAGAAGTGACTCCTGTCCTATATGTGATCAGGTTTGGTTTTTTGCATCAGTTCCTTATTAACTATAACATGAAAAGGAGGGTGGTTCTTACCTTTTTTCTTGGTAAACGAACTCCAGCAGTTCCTGCTAGATGTGGATTATTGGTTATTGTTGACCATAAAATACAACCTGTCTGAACATTTTTATATTTTGCATCAATTATGTTGAGCTTTAGTAAAATACTGTTTTTCCTCTGATGTTACAGGAGATGATATTTGGCCAGACACTGAACTAATTTGATTGTTTTAAAAGAAAAGCTTGCTAAATGCGTGGAAGATAGATGAAATTCGTTGTTTGATATCTGGTTAGGTGATGGTACAGATTCATTTTCAATTCGTCGTGCATTTAAAAAGTCATTGTTTTAGTGGGCCCATTCATTGGGTATGTGTGAGAAGAAGAATGAGGAGGTTTTGACAGAATGCTACACCATATGGCCTGTTTCTTTGACTGCAATTCCTCAGGTTGGAACTTACCTATTATTAGTGAAAGAATGCAGCATTTTTCAGGATGACGAAATTCATGTTCACTGATGGCGTTGATTTGCTGCTCTCCATTTTCTTGTACAAATTTCTCAATATTTATTTGTTCTTCTATGCTATTTTCTTTGTGGAAAAAAATGTATACTGGTCTTGTACATAAAACTGCTTTACATTTTCATTGTACATATTCTGGTGGATGCTGGGGATTCCGTCTTTTGCTGTATGTACAACGAGAAATGACCAAGTATACAGTAAACCCCTTTTTCTATTAAATTTTCTTGTGGTTGGTGGCAAGAGGGGTGAACTGTGAACGCTGTTAATCAATGTAGATATTTGCTGTTTGATAATGATCTCAGTCTGTTGTTTTGCTATGGTCAGAAACTGGAAAGAGGAAGCAAGCCGAGCTAATTGTTCAAGTTGTCTTTCTATGTGCATGTGTATAAATAGTTGGCTTTGTCTAAACCCCAAATTTCTCGTGAGTCGTGTAGTAACCAATAGGATAATCACGTCAACATGTATCATGGATTCATGGTACCATTAATGCTAGGGGTGCTAGGGTTGCAGCATCTCTCTTCCTGAAAATTCGGTCTTGACATTAAGGGTTTGGGTTGAGTTTGGGTTTTTTTTAAAATTTGATATACTTTTTTGGTTAGGTTTGGATTACTTTTTGAAATATTTCAACTTGGTCTGGTATTAAATAAATTATAATTTTTGAATTATTTTTTTCTTTATATTATTATGACTTTTTTTAAAGATTATATATAAAGTATTGTGACTCTATAATTTTAATTATTATGTCCCTCACTTATTATATAATTATCAATTAGATTAGATATTGGCATGAGCAAAAAGTAGTAGGGTACAAATAAATTTATACAAATAGAAAAAATATAATCAAAATATTAAAAAATATATATTTTTTGTATCTTAATCGGGTTGACCTGGTCTTGGCTTGGTTCAACTTAGACCTCAACATGATCGAGTCCAGGCCATGAAAATTGGTCCGATCAAAATTTCAGTTTTTCGATCAAAATTTCAGTTCAAAATTGGAGTCATATTCAATTTGATCCATGAACACCCCTAATTAATGCCTCCCTACTCTACTTTCCCAACTCAAACTATGAATGTATCAAAATTGGAGTTTAAATTTGATTTAATGTCATAGTAAAAAAATTTATATTATCGTTTATGATACATTATTAAAAGAATTTAGTCTTTTAGATAATATTTGTGATAGTCAATTTTTTTTAATAATTTATCAATACATAATTAGATAATAATATAAAAAAATTTTACAATTAAAATTAAATTTTTTATTTTTAAACCATCTACAATTCTTTGCCATGGAAACGTTTTCCTTCCCTTCTCATTTTCCCTGCAACAGCCTCCCCTACTCTGCCTACCTTTGCTGACTATCAGAACATATAAAATAAGAAAATTGTTCCAAGCAGAATTGAAAATGGAGCTCGACAGCAGTAGTTAATAATCCGTAATTAGAGTAATAATATTAGCCAATGGCATTGTAGATTCTAGCCCACAGATGAGGTTTTTAATCTAGAGATTAGTCCTCATGATGATGTTTTGATAATAAAATCAGAATTGATTGACAAGCACGCCGGGCAACAGCAATTTTTCTTCTTGGCTATCCTCTTTCATGAGCAGAGATTATCATTGAAACCATTTTTTCCCAAATCAAGAATGTAGGGCAAAACTTTGAAAAAATGCTGAATGAATTTCAAAGTCCACGCCTAACCCAACGGTCCCAACCCTTCAACTATTGGCAGAGCAGGAATGAGCAGCCATATTATGATTTAAATATTACGTTCAATGACTTTGCACTTCTAGTACATCTCATAGGCAACAATTATGAGAAAAGAAAGGAGAAATTGTTGTCAAATAGCATTTTAAGAGAGAGAGAGAGAGATGCAATGTACGTGGTTGATAGAGGCATTTTGATTTGAAGTGTTTAGTTTAGTTGTGAAAAAAATATTGTGTTAAAATTTAATTATGTATATAATTAATTTTTAAGAAAATTAATTATGAAAAAATTAATTTATATTTGGATATGTTAGTTCACAATTAATTTTAAGACAAATTTTTGCTTTGATTATATTAAAAAAAATTATTTTTATGTATTAAATTACCAAAATATATATAAAATGATTGAAAAAGTTATTAATTTGAGGGTAAAAAAATATTTATTTATTAAAATTTTTAAAATAAGCTAAAATCACTTAATCAAAAGTTTAAAATAATTTTTTTCTAAAAAATTTATTTTTAGTTAATGAAAAAATAATCTTAACTTATAATTAATTTTATACACATTAAACAAACAAGATAAATTTTAGATAAAATAACTTTTAATTAAAAGAAAATTATTTTAGGAAATAATTAATGTTACGCAAATATGCTCTTAACTAGTTTTTGACACATAAATTGTACGAAAAAATTGATATTTTACTTTTTTTTAAAAAATTAATTTTAATTAGAAAACACTTGTAATAAGTTTATCACAATAAAAAATTGAAAAGAATATATTTTCTCTAATAAAAAATATATCTTATTATTTAAAATTAAATTCAACCTGATCAGTTCTCCATAGTATGTATTATAAAAGTAATAATAATGAGAAAACAAAAAAAAAATCCTATGTCAATTTTCAACTTCAAAAGTAAAATAGCCAAAAAGCTATATGTGATTAACTGAGTCTTATTAAAAATTTAGAGAAGGTTTAGTTCAAGTTTTGAAATTTTAATTTGTAAATAGTATGTTAGGAAATGATATTTCCATAAACCTGATTATTAAGAATGATGATTATCACGTTTGATTGATTAATTTTTTTTTAGGAACGAGTCTCGCCCTTGACATCGGTGAAGAGTGACCAAATTCAAATGACTGACGATGATGGTCGAAGTCACTAGCCACCATCAACTTGGTGGCAGCAGAGGATTGTTGGATTATGATGACCGTCGACAGTAACTAGAGTCAATTGCCACCGTTAATTGCCGGCAACAACAAATAGTGGTCGAATTTCAGTGACCATCGACAATGATTGACGTCACTGACCACCGTCAACAGTGATAGATGGTATCTGCATTCGAACAACCAAACTATTGTAGACGGTGGTTGGTGGGAGTCATTAGCAATTATGCAGTTGTGATTGGTTGTTAACATAGCGATAAAAGGGCGTGTATTTTGACAATTTCACATAACAAAAATATTCTTATGCCAAGAAAATATAACAAATCCACTTCCTATAATGGGAATAAAAGTGTGAGAATGTTGGCTAAAAGTCATTTCCTAAAATTATTTTGAATAAGAATATTTTTTTTAAAACGTGTACCAAATATAGGAATCTAACATTCAATTATTCAAATATAAAGATTCAAAAAAAAAAAACTATTCACTAACCAAATGCCCCATTAGTTCATTTGTACCTCCGAGCAAACTTTTTAAAAAGTGGCTAAATATATCATTGAAATCTTTAATCAAATTCAAATCAAACTTGTCAGGTTAGCTTACTTGTTAAGGAAATGTGCATCCTTTTTTTTTTAAGAGAGGAAATGTGTATCATAGGAAAGATTCTTGTGAATACTTAGGCCTCGTTCGGGATGGTTGTATGTTTCTTATTTTTTGCGTAAAATAGGGTTTGAATTGATTTTTTACTTAATTTTAAAACAATTTTCTTCTAAGGCATAAAACCATAAAAATAGGTTTTGAGATTTTTGTTTCAATTTTCATCTTAAAATCACGTTCTCTCTTGTGCCCCTTCATGTCTCTCTCATGCCCTTCACCATCCCTCTCCGCCCCTTCACCATTCCTCTCTTGCTGGTGACTCTTCTGCTCTTGACTTTCTTACTTTTGTGAAGGTATTTTCTCTCATTCTTCCATCTTTTCTCTTTTTTGGCTATTTTTTTTTGTCTCTGTTGTATTTTTTTTCCACCATTTTATTTTCTTTACAGACCATTCTCATCATTTCTCCCTCCCCTTCTCAACAAGGTTGGTGTTGTTACAGTTATGATTTTGATTTTGTTAGTTTCTAATGATGTTAATGACTCATGATATAGTTATAGTTAAGTTTCATTCACCAATAAGTTTTACTTTCTAATTCTATTGATGTAAAATGAATCACAAGATAATAATATCAGTTCTGGTAATTGTGGTTTCATTCATCTCTCTTGCATTTTTCTAACAAATTGTGAAATTGCTTATCTTGTAGTAGTTATGAATATTATTTGTTCGTTTATTGGTTAGTTTATGATATTTGTGTTACAATTTTCATTCCATGAAGTACTTTCATGTCAATTAGTTTGTTAGATATAAAAATAGCTCATATTTTTAAGACAACTTTATTATATGAAAAATGAGAATGAATCGGTTGAAGATGACGTGGTTAAGATTATAGCAACTAAAAAATATATATGGCCACAAAATGTTGAATCTCATTTCATAACTTTATTGGATGAAGAAGTTAAGAAGGGTAATAGTCCGACAACTACTATTGCAAAATAGAACATTCAAATAGCATTTGCTAATGCTTTGACAATTATGTGAGAAAGTTCCAAAAGAAAAGCTGATATTTTTTAGAAGATGAGCACAAGCTAGGTTGTAGGGTCATATTGTAATGCCACAGGGAAGTAGATGGACAATATAATAAAACAAATAAGAAATTGATGACTTGTTTAAGCATCATTGACAAACTTGAAGGCATTGGTGCTGCTCCTTTTACAAAAGCAGTAAAGATGTTGAAAGAAGACCCTATATGGAGGGACGTGTTTTTGGCATTATCAGATGAGCAGAAGAAAGATATTATCCTCAATCTCTGAAAATTTATGTTTATGTTTGAATTAAGACATGAATATTTATGTTTATGTTTGGATTAAGACATGTATATGATGAATATTTATATTTATGTTTATGTTTGAATATTTATATTTTGTTTCAGTTAAGACTTGTATTATTCTAATGGTTTGACTTATAGTTATCGTAGTTGATCCTACTACTCATGATTACTATTTTTATTATTTTTATAGTTTTATAATATTTATTTTTGTTGTCCAAATTTATATTCTTTTTAGTAAACCATCAAATTGGTCATCTAAAGATATAAGTAACGTCAATTTAGTCCTTCAATAGTTTTTAATATTAAATTAGTCCTCGAATGTCAATTTTTTCACATTAAATTGGTCATTTAAAGTTATTTTTTGATATCAAATTGGTCCCTAAAAAGAACCAATTTGATGTAAAAAATTATTGGAGGACTAAATTAACATCACTTGTATCTTTGGAGGACCAATTTGGTGGTTTCCTCTTTTTTTTTTTTAAGTTTTTAGGTATTTTTATTTTTTTCAAGACTTAATTGTTTTATTGTCATTTTTAATTATTTTTATGTGTCAATGTTTTTTTTATGTTGGGTGAATTCATAGTGAGGCGAAGTAAAAAGAGTGACTTGACTCAAAAAAAAAAAAATGAAACTCAAAACTTAGAACTGAAATTCAGAACTCAAAACTGAAACTAGATTTGGATTTTGAAATTTTCAAAACATAAAACCAAAAACCACTTCGAACGGGGCTACACAAGTTGTGTAAATTAAATTAATTTTTTTTAACACATCATCATTTTATATTAAATATTTAATTTTGCATGAATTTGTGTACCAAACAATTATTTAAGGATAACAATTTCAACCTACCCTGCGGGTATCCAATTTGCCCCAACTCGCATGGGGTGGGTTTAAAACCCTCCACGCAGCAGAGGCGAAACGGGGCGGGTTTAAACTGTGCTACGGGGTGGGTTTAAGATCTACCCACCCCTACCCTACCCGTACCGCAATTATTTCACAAAGATTACATTTCATGCTTGATGTACCTGGAGGTTTTTGATGTAATGAGTAAATTTTTTTTAATAATTTATATTATATTGTGTATTATATAGTATATGCAAATAGGGTGTGGGTAGGGTTCGGGTTTTATTATTTTCTTGCGAGTAGGGTGCAGGCTTTCATTTACAAAACTCACGCCGCGGGGGAGGGGGGTTGAAGATTACTTTAAGAGGTGCGGGGTAGATTAGGGGTGGGCAAAAACCCGCCCCTACCCGCCCCATTGCCAAACCTACAATTATTTTACATTTACTATGATTATGTATCAATCTTTTTATTGACTTATTTTATACAAGTTATGTAGACTAAGTCTGCACAATAACTTCTCGTTCCGTATTACTATTTTTTACTACTTTGATTCAAATCTTGGAGTAGTACCTAAGCAAATGATTTTTCTAAATACACCAAGTTGGTGTAGGAGCGTTCCTTTAAGATCACTCAAAAAAAGATTTAATTTCAAATAATACAAAAATTAACCCGAAATATACAACTAAAAAATTGTTAATCACCTTAAAATTTCTCATTGACAGATGATACTCACGTTCCAAACTTTTAACAAAAGCTAATTAGTTAGGTTTTTCTTTTTCTATTGACAATCTCCCAAAAAAGAAAAACTTAAACTAATAAAATCACATTAGGAAGGGTTTGGTAGATCAGGGGGAGTGTTAAATCACTAGTACGTGTAGGTTTTTAGTGTCAAGTTAGTTTTAGAATTAAAGAATTTAAACAAGTTCTAATTGTTTAGTGAGTATTTTAGGTTCTTTTGTTCATTGGCTAATGGAAATTAAAGTTTTGTTTAAACAGGCTTGGAGTTTACTTAGAAGAAAGAGAAAAGAGAAGATGTTTAGCTTAACTTGTCGCCTGGCAAAAAAGTTGTGTTGCAAGGCGAATTTTGTTTGCATGCCATTACGAGGCAAGTTGATTGATGAAGGAGTGTTGAGTCCTGCGGGCCATCGCGAGGCGAGGACGGGACATCGCGATGCGATGACCGTTTATCTTGTTAGCTTTAAATAGTTAGCTGAAACGTTTTTTAGGGATCTTTTGTTCAATTTCTGACTTCAATACAACGATATTGGCCAGAGAATACTAGGGTTTCATCTTCTTCCATCTCCATTGATGATCCAAGCATGGGAACAAGATTTTGGAAGATTAATGGCTTTTTCCTCCTCTATTAGTTTGAATTTTCTCATCTTTTCTTCTTCCATCATGAGTAGCTAATTTCTTTTAGATTAGGGCTAGATGAACTTTATCAAAACTTTTATGTAATTTGATTCTTTTACATCAATGCAAGTTTAATTCGTGTAATTTGAGTTTTCATCTCTGCACTTAATGCTTTTCAATACTTGATCACTATTGAATTGACTTTAGGTTTTTCATCACAATTGGGAAATTAGATGTATGAACTTGAACTGAGATTGTTTGCCATAATCATGATGAGTATAGAGATATAACTTTATGATTATGTGTTCTTATGAATCATAGCTCTTTATGCTTAATCTAATCATAATTCACCTAAGGGATTAGGGGTTGTGGTTGGATTAAATGGATTATGAGTTAATGGATTGAACTTAATCTAATCGAGTTGATTTGAACTTCAAATTACATGTGATTGCTCGTGTTGATGGTGAATCAATAGCATAAGAGGGTAGATAAGGGGATTCGAACCCTAGTTGTTTTTCTTAATTGATATTTCTTCTCCTTCAAAATCCAAAAAGATTCCTTCATTGGTTGATTGCTCTGTTTTTAATACTTGTCTTACTTGTTTAAAATCAATACAATTCAAAGTTACAAAAATCATTCTTTTCAGTCCAAATAGAAATAACCTTTTTGTGTGTTGATAAAAAAATTTCAATTCTCGTGGAACGATACTTAACTTACTACTTTATTACTTACTACAATTTGGTATACTTGTCGACATTTGCTTCAACAGGGAGCCATAGAAATCTTTATCTAATAAGATTAGAGCATAGAATCATAACACAGGACTTAACATTACATCTTGATCTAAAACCTTATGACATAAAGTCTATAAGTCTTTTCATTTATATAATCCCCACTTAGTCTATTCCCCAACAATATGAGAATTTGTGAGAATTGATTCCCACTTAAATTTCTAAGAGAGTTATGTGTGCGTGTGACCCCACCAAATATCCATGATTATTTCTTTCTCCTTGCTTTTTTTGTTTTTGTTTTTGGTGCACATGATCTAACTATTTTTCTCCCCAAGCTGTTAAACCTTGGCTCCATAGGAGTACCCAGCGAGGACTGAAGAAAGGTTAAAGGAAAAGGAAAATAGTTATTTGACTAAATGCATATTGTACCCAATTAGTTATTGACGCGCTTCTTAATCAGAGCTTTGGTTTGGCCTCATTTGTTGTTGGTTTGGTCTGTTTGGTTTGACGCGCTTGTCAATTCTTTAGTTGTAGCTTTCCCAGCTTTTCCCATTCCTTTGATGGTCCCATTCTCTCTGCATGCTCTTATTTTATTTTATTTATTATAAACAAATGAGAAATAATATTTCCTTTTCATAAAAGAATTAGTTTTTTTTTCTCATCAACAGCCTTATTTTAATTATTTTTCCACTTCTTTCGTTGAAAACATATAGCTTGGTGAGCGCACTTCAGAACATTTGTCTGCCACCACCATTTCACTCTCTCCAACTTGCCTCATGCCAAAATAGCCCTCTTCTCTTTATTTGCCTTCACTCCTTGCCATTTTATTCTTTAGTTTTTAATCTAATCATGTTAATGTCATAATAATAACAAGTAAAGTTTCATGCATTTTGTATTCAACGTTTCAGGTTGGTTTGAGTTAGATTATAATTGTGTTTAGAATCATCAAATTTTGAATTGATTTAACTTAAAAATCAATTTTGATGTTTAAAACTTATTATAAAAAAATAATTTAAAATAATTTAAAATAATTTATAAATCAATTTTCATATTCAAAATACTTTAAAATTGAATAAAATTCATTTGATTTTGGCTAAATTATTTTTTTAAAAATTCCCTTTATGCGAACTATCCCTCCAATTTTAAAATGGTGTAAAAAAGACCCTTAAGTTTTTTAACATTGTGCTACTAACACATTGTTAACATTCTGTTAAATACAACACGGAGCATGTGTTT
The DNA here is from genome assembly GCA_023212625.1 of Styphnolobium japonicum. Lineage (NCBI taxonomy): Eukaryota > Viridiplantae > Streptophyta > Magnoliopsida > Fabales > Fabaceae > Styphnolobium > Styphnolobium japonicum. Next base: position 123,595 of record JALBWW010000007.1, on the reverse strand, counting down.
TGTATGTGATAACTTTGAGATCCAATATGAATTTTAGCAACGTACTTGCCAAATTCGAACCATTCTCTTTCTGAACTCCATCACCAATTAAAATACTTTCATTAAAATTGATTCTTATAATATAAATTAGTTTTAAAAAATTTAAACAAATATCCTTAAAATGGTAATATACACAATTTGATTTTTTTTTTTTTGTGTGTGCTTCAAACGATATTTTAATCTTATAAAATTCAAACCGAACATTCACTTATATGACTCTTAACATATCATGAACATAGTTTTCAATTTTTTTGAGCAATTTTACAAACTCTGTTATGTAAATTATACCAAAAAATTATGAGGTAAATAAAATGTAAAACATAAAGTTATTGAAAAAGATAAGTAAAGTGTAAGATTTATGAAAAAAAATCACTTGAATAAGTAATTCTATTATAAAGTTGTTAATAATTCCTTTTCTATAGATAATTATTGCATGTCCTTTAAACTAATTCTCCGAATATAATATAAAAGAAATTAGCATATCTATACATATAAATTAATTTTTATTAGAAAATAGATATTTTTATTATCACTAGGGGAAAACACAATAAGGGAAGAATACCAAGTATTCCTCATAAAAAGGAAAAGAAGATGAAAAGTGAACCCTACAAGTAGGGGTTAGACCTGTTTTAGAGAAAAAATCGAGTTGGGATCAGGCTTATTACTTTGGCCCAATATGTTTGCGGGCTGGAACTGAGCCACCCTTCGAGTCAGCCAGTTCGGTCCAAGATATATAAATATCTATATGTTTTACTTAAAGAATTTAATATACATAAATTAAATATTAATTTTATATACATATATATATATATATATCTATTTATCAATAGAGTAAATATATATTTTGGTCCTCTAAAAATATAATTGGTATTAGTTTAGTTCTTTAATAATTTTTTACATCAAATTTGTCATTTTGAATGAGTAATTTGATGTAAAAATTAATATTAAACGACTAATTTGATGTTAAAAAATAACATTAAAAAGCTAATTTGATATTAAAAAATTGACACTAAAAGACTACTTTGATATAAAAAATTAACATTGAAAGAACATTTTGATGTATTTATCATTAGATGACCTAATTGATGATACTTATATATTTGAAGAATCAAAATTGGTGTTTACAATCCATATTTATCAAGAGTTTGATAGTCATATAACTATTAACATACATTATGAGCTCAAATACATCACATAATATAATATATCATATATATAACTACATTATCATTTAGTTTTATCAAACTTTAGGTTTGACCTAGCCCAATCCTGGTCTAATCTCGAATCTCGATTTGATTAATCACAAATCCAACCATAACCTGATCTGCTTAGGTCTAAATAAAGTTTAAATCCAAAAAATTAACACAATTAAAATTTCAGATCAAAACCAAGCCAAGCTAAACTCCACTCAACATGACCATTACCAAACCTATGTACAAGAAGCCAACAGGAACCCCGTAAACTCAAACATGATAATGAGCTTTCAGTTCCTGCAGCTGCTAAGTAGGGAAAATATTTGCATTGTGGCTTTTTCATATTCACCAAATAATTAAATTTAAAATAGCAATATACAATATACAAACGAACCCTGACCATTCACAATTTGAAACATAATTGAGCAAATGATTATTACTCTTGATTTTGAGGATATGTATGAACGAACAAAACATTTCATGCCACCATATCAGCATTCAGCAATAATTGTAGCTCTTAATATTGTTTTTCAACATTTTTTTGTTAAGATTTTTTTTCCAACACTTTTACAAAGCAAGAACTTTTATGTCATACATAATTTAGATTATTTCAAATTATTCTACGCCAATCAGTTTAAGGTTTTCCTTTTAAAAATAGGTGTTTACATGAAATCATCCCAATGATCCATTAAAAAAGATATCATTTGGCTTGTTAATTTCAACCTATCCAAGGGTACCTAGCTCGCTCTATCTTGCACAAGATGAATTTAATCTTCCTTATGCCAGGTTTGAGACAGATTAAAGTTATTAATTCTTGCAAGGCAAGTTGATTGCAGGTTAGATATCATATCAAGTTACTAAAATTACTCAACAATTCATCAAGTATGAAACTATTGGTTATCAAGACACAGTTAAATTATTAATGAAGATTTATTAGTTGACAATCAATCTTGTAAAAAATCAATACTTTTATTCTTCTTAAGCAAAGAAAGAGACTTGATCTTCTCATTATTGGAGAGAGGATGATCTCACGAGCTAACAAATAGCAAAAATAAAAGTATTTTACTGACTTAATTTCGATTCTTGTTCGTAATAATTCCTTATGGACAAGCAATTCGTAAATACTGCTATAAATTATTATCTGCGACGTGCTATGGATTTAGAATAAGATAATTTTCCGCTTTCTTAACTTTTTTGTAAAAAAAAAAGATCCTTCAATTTTTCTCCAGAGAGAGAGAGAGAGAGTAAGGGTAATTTGGACGCATATCGGTCTAAGGCTCTAATGCTTTGGAGGTAAGAATGAACCTTTTGGGTAGTGTCCGTCCGTGTATGGCAGCTTTTACGGGGGCAGATATCTCGGAAGATCCTCGTCCCCACTTTCTCTCTCTCCCTGTGGCATTCGCTCCTCTAAAAATAAAATGCTAAACCAATACCATGTGTCATTTTGCTGCAAAATTCTGCGTGAGAAACCCAGCAAAATGTCTCTCCTCCTACCTACTTTTACTCCTTCCTTTGTACCCATCGTTTTCTTTCTATCCTTTGTAACAGTGACCACCCTTCATGCTGTTTCTGCTTCTGAATTTGGAGCAAACGAACCCATTTCTGCTTTTCAAAACCACCCCATTTCCTCACATTTCCCTTCCGCTGCTAGAAAAGCACTCCCATTTGACCCAACACTTGTTCAAGCTCTGCATGTGCCAGACCACTCCAGCTCTGTGGTCTCTGGGACCAAAGGAACCGCTTCGTCGAGTAGAGGCAAGAAACTGGAATCAGACCCAGTTCTAATAAGAGGGAACAAGACGATTCTGAGCGAGAATCAAACGTTCGAGCTCGGGTTTTTCAACTTCAATGTCGAGGAACCCCACTGGTACTTGGCAATTCGGTATGCATCGGTCCCAACTCCAATCTACGTCTGGGTCGCTAATCGGGAGAAACCCAGTAACAGTCTCACTGAATCGACCGTGGAAATCACAGAAACTGGTCGATTGGTTGTGAGAGATTCATCAAGTTCGATTCTTTGGCAGAGCACGAACGCAGAGGGTTCAGCACAGAAGGTGAAGCTTTTGGAGAATGGGAACTTGGTTTTGCTTACCCGTGAAGGTTCTGTTTCCTGGCAGAGCTTCGATTACCCCACAGACACATGGTTACCGGGTATGAACCTGACCCGGGACCGATCCTTGGTCTCGTGGCGGTGCAAAACGGACCCTTCTCCGGGTTTGTACTCTCTGCGGCTGAAACCACCGGATTATGGTGAGTTCGAGCTTGTTTTCAACAACACCAAATCTTATTGGAGCACCGGGAATTGGACCGGCGAGGCATTCCTGAATGTGCCGGAGATGACGATTCCGTACATATATTCCTTCAATTTCATCAACCCATTCTTGCCTACGGCATCGTTTGGGTTCTCGGAGAAACCGTTGGACAACGGGTTGAGACCACCTACGCGTTTCCGAGTGGAGTCTTATGGACAGGTCCAGCAATACACGTGGTCCAAGCAGACAGGGAGCTGGAACATGTTCTGGTCTGGGCCTGATAATGCTTGTCAGGTTCACGGCTTGTGTGGGAGCTTCGGTGTCTGCAATGGTGAACCATCGAAGCTCTGTGACTGTCTCTCTGGTTTCGAACCTGTGGATGGTGATCAATGGAGTTCTGGGGACTTCTCTGGCGGTTGTCATCGTGGAGGTGATAATTTTTGCGACGGAAGCGATTGGTTTGAAGATCTGGGCGTTGTGAGCTTCGAAGTATCTAATGTCCATTCTTTTACAACCAAATCTCGAAGCCTTTGCGAGCGTGCTTGTTTGGATTCTTGCCCCTGTGTTGGTTTATCTTTCCATGAAGGCGATGGTTTATGCAGGAATTTTTATGGGTCTCTTTTGAATTTTCAAAATTCAACTTCTGGGAGCTCTGCTGATGATGTCTTGTATGTTAGGGTGCCGAGAGGGGGATCTGTGAAAAAGGGATTTAATCATAAAGTTTTGACTGCTACCATTATTGGGTCAGTTGCAGTTTTGGGTGTAGTAGCGATGACATTGTTGATGTTGCTCAAGACAAGACAGAAGAAGAAGGGATTGGACGAAGATGGGTTTGTTCCTGTATTGAATTTGCAGGTATTTAATTTTAAAGAGCTTCAATTGGCCACTCGAGGATTTTCCGATAAAGTTGGGCATGGTGGGTTTGGGACAGTTTTTCAAGGGGAATTAACAGATTCTACGCTTGTTGCTGTGAAACGTTTGGAGAGGCCTGGGGGTGGAGAGAAAGAGTTCAGGGCAGAGGTGTCCACAATTGGGAATATTCAGCATGTTAATCTTGTGAGGCTAAGAGGGTTTTGCTCAGAAAATTCTCATAGACTTTTGGTTTATGAGTACATGCAAAATGGTGCCCTGAGTGCTTATCTGCGCAAAGAGGGGCCTAGTTTGAGCTGGGATGTTAGGTTCCGAGTAGCAATTGGAACAGCTAAAGGCATAGCATATTTACATGAGGAATGTAGATATTGCATTATCCACTGTGATATCAAACCTGAAAACATCCTTTTGGATAGTGATTTCACTGCAAAAGTTTCAGATTTTGGGTTAGCGAAGCTCATAGGCAGGGACTTCAGTAGGGTGTTGGCAACCATGAGGGGTACATGGGGCTATGTAGCTCCAGAGTGGATTTCTGGTGTGGCAATTACCACAAAAGCTGATGTTTACAGCTATGGAATGACATTGCTAGAACTAATTGGTGGTCGCCGGAATGTGGAGGCACCACCATCTGCTGGTGGTAGAGAGAGTGGTTGTGAGACAGGAGAGAAGTGGTTCTTTCCTCCATGGGCGGCGCAGCAGATAATAGAGGGTAATGTGACTGCTGTGGTTGATAAGAAGCTTGGAAATGTATATAACATTGAGGAGGCTAGGAGGGTTGCGTTGGTGGCAGTTTGGTGCATTCAGGATGATGAGGCAATGAGACCTACCATGGGTATGGTGGTGAAAATGTTGGAGGGGTTAGTGGACGTATGTGTTCCTCCACCGCCTAAGTTGCTACAAGCTTTGGTTACTGGGGAGTCTTTTCATGGGGTCAAGGCTGATTCCGGCAATGGGGGGGTATCCACTGGTGGCAGCTTATCTGGTGGCAACTTGGAATTGTCAACTGCTGGTTCAGAATCATATATAGGGGATGTTTTTTCCCCTTTGGATGTCAATGTCAATGTTCGATAACGCAGTTCTGGTGTTGATCAAGATTATAGCACTGTAAGTTAGTATACCTCCTCTCCCCCTCCCCTCCTTTTCTTTTTTTCTCTCTAAAAGGAGGGGGATGAAAAAAAAATAGAACAGTGGATGTGGATGTAAATTAGTTGCCTTTGCTGGACAAGTTTGGTTATTTGGAAATTAGGAAGTTGAAAGTTGAAAGAGTGGATTTCTCAGCTTCTAATTTCAAATTCACTTCTTTCAAATGAAACATTAACTTCCATATTTCTTTATGCATTTTGAAGACTTTTAAGCCGACAGGAATATAACTATATCAAAATAAGTTTATGCTCAACTTGTAATGTAATTTTGACAAAAGCAATGATCATGATTCAACTTTGATCCTACCTAACTGATCAATTGTTACTTAAGTACCAAAAAAGAAAAAAAGGAAGAAATCTCTGAACATATAATTGAAGAGGTTATGATATTACGGCAATAGATCATTTTACTTAGTACATTATTCCTACCTAAAAGCTCCATGTTAAAAAATTGTCCAAATTTTGTTAGTAGTTTTATTTACTTAAGTTGCATGCTATAGCATGGAAAATTGCAAAAGCATAAGCTTGAACTTATTGCAAGCCATGCAATAAGTTGTATGCCGTTGCAAGTTATGTGGTATCAAATACCATGACAACACCCACAAAGGATGACAAAAGTGGTAAGCATGCTTGAGCTCAGCGATTGAGAGATCTCTTCAATGTTAGGATTTCGAACCTGCGGAAAAATACTTGTGAGGAGGAGTATCCTCAGTACCTCGAACCTCGAACGGAATTAGTCTCACACCTAAAGAGTATGGAGATACCCGAGAAAGGACCAAAAAAATACCATGACAACTATGGTTTCTCAAAACCAACTTTACCAAGGACCATATCAAGTTTCCTGCTTTTCATTTTCCTTTAAGAAAATGCAGAGCCTTGAATTGTTATCATGTTATGTTTGAATTATCAAATGCATGTATTTTGTGTTTTCTGAGCATTAATCAGTAGCCAATTTGTAGCTTCCCAGTTGCTGTCTGAAAATGTTCTCATAATTTGGGACTTGACTGCCCATAGCCAAATATTTTTTTGGCAAGCTATGCTTGTAATTAATCAGCACTTGGTATTTGTTTGCGTAGTTTCAAGTTGTCATTGGTGTCATTGCTTCATTAAAAATAATTTTCATTTCTTATAATCTTTTGTGAATTAATCGCAAACACTGTTTTAGACTTGTAGCAGAACAGATGCATGAAGTCTGGTGGAATATAATCCTCTTTTAATGCCAAATAATAGCTACTTCACTCACTGCTGGAATGATAGTAGCTTTGAACCGGGAAGCATCACCTGACACTTACCAGCCCTTTCCTGCACCTTTGCCATATGAAATGGTCTTTGGATGTCCAGCATCAACGGATTCAAAGTCTGGCAGAGAAACACTTAAAAGTGAATTTGAGGGAAATAATTTATATTTAAAAAATTTTATCTGAAAATTAATTTTGCTAAATGGAAAAATGAATGATGTTTGGATAATATTGATAAAAATTATTTTTAGACGTGTAATTACAAAAAATTATATGAATTATTTTGAGTTTAATTATTAATAAATTGATGTTAAAAAGATTGATTATAAATAAATTGATTTGTAAAATAAGTTTGTTACAAAGTTAAGTTTATTTGGGATATTGCAAAATAAAATCACTTTGAATATAACTATAATAATATTTTAAAAAGTTATTAGGTTATATTTATTTAAATATTATTAAAATAATAATATAATATCAAATTACAAATGTATTTTTGTCAATACAAACATAAATGAGTTTTTTTTCACCATAAAAGTAATAAAATGTTGCTTATGTTTAAAAGTTGTTTGGGATAAAAATTTCGTTTACTTTCTTCCACTAAAATTTTATCCAAACATAATAAAATATTTTAAAAGTTTATTTGCATATTGCAAACAGGGTTTGGGGTGTACGTTTCACCCTAGTTTTACTAGTTTTGAAACTTTGATTACGTGGGAAGATCTCGTAGAATTGACTGAAAAGTTCAAGATAATACTGCACCTATATCTCCAAGGAAGCTACAACTACGTAAGCAAATGAATCTCATGTAAAAGTGGCAGAAGAGGATGTCTGTCCAATTTATCTTGAAGGTACAGTTGCCCATGTGACTTAAAACTCTTTTGCGTTGGATTTGTTTTTCCATGCTTCCTGTTATAGCTAATAAGAAAATAAACCTGAGAAGAACTTCCCTCCTTTTCATATTATAGCAAAACTACAATAATCACGCTTACTTAGCTTTTGTGCTTTTGTGGAGGTTGTTCACCAGATATAAGGGTTAAAGAACGAAAAAGAGGAGTGGAGAAAAAATGCAATTCTAGCTAGATGTGGAATATCGGTTTGCTGACCATAAAATAAAAGCTATCTGAAGTTTATATCTTTCTAAAAAGAGATCTAAAAGTTTGAGTAAATTAGCAATTTCTTCTTCGAAAAATTTTGACGTTATTAATTTAGTCTTCAAATAATTTTTGCATCAAAATAATCTTCAAATGTTATTTTTGACATCAAAGTAATCTTGGAATGTTATTTTTGACATCGAAATAATTTTTGAATGTTAATTTTTGACATCAAATTGGTTTTCTAAAAGCGTTTTGGGAAACATTTGAGGATTATTTTGAAGTTAAAAATTATTGGAGGACTAAACTAATGACACCTGAATTTTTCGGGGATGAAATTGCTAGTTTACTCTTAAAGTTTTTATCTGTCTAAAAAGATAGAAGACCAATTTGATGTCAAAAATTAACATTTAATGATTATTTTGATGTCAAAAAAGACATTCGAGGATTACTTTGATATAAAAAATGACATTAGAAGATTATTTTAATGTCAAAAATTATTGGAGAACTAAACTGATGACACACGAATCTTTCGGGGGCAAAATTGTTAGTTTACTCTTAAAGTTTTTATCTTTCTAAAAAGAGATTTATCTAACGTTTTTATCTTTCTAAAATCTAGATACAATCAACGCTTTATGGTACCGAATGTTGTGTGGCAAAATGTCAACAAGAGCATAGGTTAAGGGTTGTAAATATGAGAATGTTGCAGTGGATAAGTGACCATACAAGAAAAGATAAAATCTAGAATGCATGTATTCGAGAGAAAGTTGAAATAGTATCTATTTATGAAAAAATAATAGAATCTCATTCAAGATGGTTTGGTCATTTAAAAAAAAGACTAATAGAAGTCCTAATGAGAATAGTTGATCATATGGAGATAGCCCGATAAAAGCCCAATAAACAAAGGTAGAGCTTACTAAGGAAAACTTTAAGAGAAACTATTAAAAACACCTCGCCTAAATGGATATGGTCTTTAACAAAACACAATGATGTTGTTTGTTCTATGTAACCGACCCCATATAATGGGAAAAAGCTTATGTTGTTGTTGTAAAATCTTTCTAAATTTGTTCTCCAGATACTTGAGCGAATAATGTTAAATATTTGGAGTATAATCTGATTCCAAATTAGAAGAGAAAATCTCCAAATCGTTTAACCCTAAATCATGGCATGCATAAATTATATCAATTTAGATATTAAGCTTTATGATTACCTGGTTAAGAAGATGACGATAAGTTCATAGTCATCCTAAGATCAAATCACATACAATTGGAAGAAAAACCATAATCATCTTGTTAGTTTTCTGTGTGTGGATGAGGAGAGAAACTATTCATATTCCACGATGCTTTTCTGCGTGTAATTTCAATGGATCAACTACACAATACAGTGGTTAGGAATAAGGGTCTTTCCAAGTGTTATAAAGAGATGGGTTAACCTACCCATCATAGTAAGCCTATACACAAGGCCCACCACAATAGTCCACAATGTGTTTAAGTGCTTATAAAAGTCCAATAACAAAAGTAATTACAAATAAGCTTAACTAAAATATGCTCCACAAATATAATATTCAATTAATCCGAGTCTTTTGGCAAATATGTGACTATGCTAGTCTACATAGGATTAAATAATCCAACAAATAATTATTTTTCTTTTGATGTTACAGGGTGTTACTTGACCAGCCAATGTATTAGTTTCTTCGTTTAATAATTAAAGATTGCTAAATGGGTGGCTGATGAAAGAAGTTCATTGTTTTATAACTGATTAGATGATGGAAGCTATAGATTCTTTTTATTTCCCGTGCATTTTCAATCATTGTTTTTGCGGATCCATCTTTGGGTATTTGTGAGGAAAATGAGGTTTTGACAGAATGCTACAGCATGTTGCTCGTCTATTGACTGCAATTCTTCAGATTAGAATTTGCCTATTATTAGTGGAAGCATGCAGCATCTTCTTGAGAGGCAGAAATTCATGCTCAGTCATGGCTTTTTTTCTGTTGTTTTGCTGCTTTCCTCTTTTTGTACAAATTTCTCAATATTTAGTTTTCTATGCTCATTTTGCAAAAAAGAAAATGTATGTCGTCTTGTAAATCACGTCTACGGTTACATTTTCTCTGAAGTTTGGTAGATTTTGGGGTCCAGTCGTTTGTTGTATGTGAAATGATCAAATATACCATAAACCCTTTTTTCTTTTGGATTTTCTTTTGGGTTGGCCGAAAACTTGCTATATTTTCAAGTGAACAAGTTAGTGGATCACCACACATGCAACAGGACTTTACTGTTATGTTTGGATGTGAGGGAAAGTAGGGGAAGAGAAGGAAATAGTGACTCTCCTCTTATTTGAAATATTTTTAATGAGGAGAAAAAGGAAAAAAGGAGGAGCAATTTTTTTTTTCCTCTTTTTCTCTCAAAGTTCTAAAATTCTTCCTTAAATATGGGTGTTAAGAGGGTGAAATGATTTATTTTAATTTAAATAAGGAGATATGAGAGTTAATTCATTATATTTTAACTATAACTCTCAAATAAAAAAACGAAAATTTCTCTCATTCTTTGACTTAAACAACCAAATAAGAATAATTAATATTTCTTCTGTCCCTTCCTTTCTTTCCCTTTTTTTTTTATTCTGCTTCTCAAACATCCAAACATAACATAATGGTAAAGCAAGTCAGTTTTAAATGGCTTGCTGAGAAGTTGGAATCATACTTAGAACCACTCCAAGTTCTTAGGGCACTGACTTGTATAAACCACATTAAGAGCACCTATGGACTCTGTCAACTGGTAATGCATACAGAGCATGGCACAAGGCCAAGCAGAAAAAAGGTTGACGGAAGTGAATAGAGGCAGTATGCAAAACTTTGGGACTACTTTGAGGTGTTAAAAAATACAAATAAGAGCTCTATAATTCAATTTGCAGTGGACAAACTTTACAAGAGGCATGTTTGGATTAGAAAAAACTTATAATTAAGATGATGAAAAGAGAGCTTTTAGCTAAAAATCTTGCCAGTAAATCAAAACGATATTCTATCTTTAGTTAATGAAAAGAAAATTGTTATCTATTTCTTGGTCTAAATGATACCATTCTAAGCTAGCCTATAGTATTGCCAGTAAAATCCTGTATATATTCTCTCATGAAAGAAAAAACAGATAACAAATTATTTAAAAACAGGAAGAAAAAAAACCATTAAGAAAGACCTATTTTCTTCTGAGTTTCAAACTATTTTTTCTCCTTTTCTTTTGGATGAAATAAGTCTGAAGTTTTCTGTGCAACTGATTCATTCTAACACCTGAAACCCAAAGAGGGTTCACAGAAAATGTACAAGAATAGAAAGCATTACAGAAGGTGAGGCACACAAAGCAGGGGAGAGCAGCAGCTCATACTCTGCTGAATCATCACCTGGGCGAGGCACATCAAAGTGCAAGTCGTCATTGATCCATAGTCGCACTTCCTTGGAGACAGCAGAACTCTACCGTGGTCCTGCAGTTTTAATTGAGACTAATGCAGGAGACTACACTAGAATAATTAGTTTTGGAGATTTAAAAAACGTGTTCTCTGGAGACCACAAAGCTTTGGGCAATTGCAAACCCTGTTGCTTTCAACATACTCTACAATTATGGGATCGATTCCTTTATAAGTTTCTCTTTCGGCTTCTTGGTTAGCTTCTATTAACTTTTGGGTTTTTCCCCTGCCTTTCTATTTATACAGAAATATAGTCTACTCATGCTTGGCTCTTTTACATGATTTCTTGAATGGCATGCAATATATTTTCTTCAACTGCCAACTTACAGATCCCAACAATGATTTGCACTTGTTACTGGACATTCTTCTTGCATATAAAACCCTTCCTGATTTTCAAAATTTTCCCTTTCTCCAAACAGCCAACCTATCAATTCCCTATGTTTTGGTGAAGAATATATAATTTGAACTCGTTAGCAAATAGTGGTATTAGATAATCTAAACTTTTCCCCCTTTGTTTTAAACTTGTATTCAGTGCTTTGTCTTTACATATTGATGTGGTTTATACGAGGAAGCTAAAAATAGCAATTTTATTCTCTTTTTCTCCTTATGACTGAGGATAATTTGGTCATGTTCACATTGTCTGAATCATTTTTACTCATGGATAGGGCCGGGGTATTTGGATTGGCATGATCTTTGGGACTATGTTACAATTAGGGCGGAGCCTAAAATTTTTTCAAAAAATTTTAAATTTTTTTAAGAGAATGTTCAAAAAATTATAATTTATGGTATCATTATTTTTATGATACCAAGAGAAAATTTCTTTGAATTTTGGTCTCATTATTTTTTCATGCTAGATATGTGAAGTAATAAAAATTGTGAATTTCATAATGTCATGTGATTTTGTTAAGTATAAGAATTGACAAGAAGAAAAGTTAATTATGATAAATATTAGAAATCGTGTTTGGATACAATAGTCATACTTTACATGTGTGTGTGTGTGTGTTTAGTAACATAGTGATTTTATGACGGTGATATTTTTATATATTTGCTAATGATTTTGTGGTGAGATATTTGAAGTGAATGATTTATGTAAAAAGGCAACATATTTTAAAAAGGCAACATATTTTAATGAAAAATGTTAGATAGTTAGAATTTTTGACGGAATGAGTTGATATAATTATTAACTCTTAGATGAATGAGTGATTCCCACCACTTTGACTTATCCAACAACTATCTTTGAATCTTGACAAATTTTTGGCTGAATTCTGTCAAATTTTTCTAGTTGTGTAGTATTATTTTATTTTTATTACTTCTTAAGAAGAAATTTTTTATTCTTACCATGGTTATATGATCGAGAAGAGGATATGTACGACTATAATATTTGTCGCAACCGTCTCCGGAGCAACAAGCATGACAATTGAATTTTAAAAATAAAAACATCAAAAGAATAGTCACCAATTTTTTTTGTTTAAAGAAAAATTGAAAAAGTCCTTTTAAAATTTTGAAAACGAGTATGCAAATCAAAGTTAGGTTCGAGAATCGTTTTATGTACAGAGAAAGGTAAAAACTTAGACACTTACCATAAAGTTAATTGTGTGAATTAAAAATATCCTAAACATATTTAATTCACCCCAATAAAATAAATAAACAATGGCAAAATAATAAGTAAATAAATCAATGATAAATGATTAAATCACAAACAAATATTTATTAGACAAGTAGAAAACAAAGATTAAAATATTTCCAAAATGAAGAAATGATCAAAGAATAAATTAGAATATTTACAAACTCATAAGCAAATAAAGATACAAAATTAAAAGAAAATATTTACAATTTTGGCTTGTCGTGAGTGCTTATGTATCCCTTAAATGCAATAGAGAATTCAAAGTCACATAATTATTTAGAAAATAATTGTGTGTTGATTAATTTTAATTTAATAAAAAAATTAATTAATATAAAAGTAAAATGGTTAATTTTAGTTTTAAAAAATTATTTAATTTGAATAAAATGGTAATTTGTTAGCAAGTCCTAAGCAGGATTAGTCATGAAATTGGACCACAAAGCAACCTCAAAATAGACTAGAGAGTACTTAACTCCTTGGGCCCTCTAAGCGTATATTAATTTATTTTATTTTTTAAGCGAGTCTTAAATATAATTAATCATAACACTAGGCCACAAAGCAACCCCAAAATAGGCAAGAGAATACTTAACTCATCGGGCCTTCTAAATATGTATTAATTTATCTCATTTTGAAGCGAGTCTTAAATGGAATTGGCCATGACACTAGGCCAAGTAACAATCCCCAATAGCACAAGGGAACACGTGATTCCTCGAGGCCATTACATATCATAACCATGAACCATTAATTTTATTCAATTTACTTAAAATTTATTAACAAAAAAATTAAGTGAAAGAAATAGTTAGACAAAAGCAAAATGGAATAAATAAATAAAGGGAAAACTTCAGTTTACCCCCTCAAACGTTGGGTCATTTGTAATTTAATCATGAACTTTACAAACGTGAAAAATAATCCTTAAACTTCTAATTATGAGCGAAGTGGTGCTCCAGAGTGACGTCTATCTAAAACATAATGAAGAAAGTCATGTCCCACTCAGGTTAGCAGTTTTGGGAAGGTAAATGACCATGTTAACATCACTAAGTTTGTAGAGAGCTCAACGAGTGTTAGTGCACTTATGTAGATCTACAAGTGTGACATTCCTTGTCAGCTTTAAACTTTATTACCAAAAAGGATCCTTGGGTATAAGATTATTTTGGTTGTGCAAGGTATGACTCTCCATGTAAATTGCTACAACTTCTTTCATTGGCGTGACCCACCTATAACTTCTTGTGCCTTCTCTCTTTCTCTCTCTCTTTATTTGTTGTGCTCCTCAATTTAGGGTTCTTGCAAATGACTCATTTTTAGAGGGTGAGAAAAGAGAACAAGATGGTCATGTATGTATATGTGGTCACTTATCATCCTAAAATTGCATTCGTAAGTGGAGTGTGACTTTTTCTGTCAAATTTTAGACGGATGTCACTCTAGAAGATTACTTCACACACTATTGAAAGTTTGGGGATCATTTTTCATATTTTTAAAGTTTCAAGACTAAACTGTAAATGATCTAAAATTGAAAGAGGTAAATTAGAGTTTTCTCATAAATAAATGCTTGCAAGTATGTTAACGTAATGATAAAAGAGAAACCACGAATCAACAAGAAAGTTTTATGCCAACAAAATAACACTATAAAAAATAAGCATTTACCTGCAGTCATTATTGGTGTTTAGCCGTAGTTTTTGACTACGGCTAACAAACTTACTAGCAGTCACCCCAAGTGTCGTTGGATACGGTGGCGGGAAACGCCAACCTAACTAGTGTTTAACTGCAGGTTATAAGGTTGTTTAACCGCACCTTTAACTGCGGCTAAATGCTTTTTTTAATAAAAAAAATTCCTACAGAGCAAATATATAATCCATTAAAGAAAAGTAAACAAGATAAAAAGGTATACAAGTTAATATGCAAACTACTGGAAATTCATTTAATATTGAAATTAAGTACCAAAAAAAATGGTTCATAATAAAAAAATAGCTACAAAACTTTAGAAGTGGATCTAATGAGTCTATAAAACATGATCGTCCAATTGAATCAGAATATTTACAAAGGGAAACTTTAGTTAAAGATTAAAGAATGGAGAGTTAGCACCAACACTATTAATATGCACTAGTGACTCAAACCTGATGTATTAGCTTACCTACACGAGTCATAATTTTTGTGTCACAGTAAAATCAATGCCTAAAATAAGTTCTTGTGCTGAAGTTGTAACTTTCACCATCCAAGTTGCTAGGTTATCAATACTCTGGACAATGGAAAATATTGGAAAGTAATTACTATCAAGAATTATGGTTGTCCACTTAAAAATACTATTGAATTTAAGTTGCACCCTACCTCAAAATACTTGATCAATTGGTTGGAATGACGACCCAGTGGCCTAACATATATTTCTTGTCCTCCGCGCTTCATTAGGAATAACTAGAATCACATGTAATATATATATATATATATATATATATATATATGGTGCTGTCTATGGTGCAATTTATAAGTCATTGCACCAAAACAATGACTTCGTGGCTCAATCAAAATTTCACAGGTGTAAATCGTAAATCTGTGTTTTACCCACCATCCCGGTTTTTTGATTTTATAGGTTTACCCATTGCTTTTTACTTTTTAAAATAATAACCCACTTTATTCAATCCGTGACATAAAAAGAAGAGAAAGTTAGTTTAAACTTTAAAGTGTGAAAGCTTTGTCGGAAACTGCACATCGACGAAGCAATGCCAAGAAATCCTTTATAAAATGCCAAGTGTCTTCGTTTTCTTCTGAAACCCTTTCGTCCTTCCTCTCCAAAATACCACAAGTCTGACCCGTTGCTCGTTGCCGCCGCTGTCGGATCTCAGTTTCGATGATTTCTCTGCCGACGTTGGTTAGCCATGGAACCTCCAATTTCCAATGCTTTGATGGCCGCCCTCAAGCGGGCTCAAGCTCATCAGCGTCATGCCTAACCCGAACAGCAGCAGCGCTGTGAAAGTGGAACTTGAACAGCTTATCATACCATTCTCGATGACCCAAGTTTTAGCAGAGTCATGTGAGAAGCCAGTTATTCTAGCCCTGCGGTTAAGGTCCACGATCGAACAGTCTCTGAATTCTGCATCTTCGACCAAGAATTCGAATTCGATTGGGTAGGGATTCCGGCCAACGACGCTTTATATCCATGAATTCTCTCTCAGTATCTTGATCTTTCATTCTATAAAATGAAGACATTGTCCTTAGATATTAGTTTTTTGAATGGCTTTATATCCATGAAAGTTGCGAATAATAAGTTGGTGGAACTACCGTCAGGACTCAGCTATGACCTCTCTTGAACTTGGCTCAATGCATAGACTTCAAAACTTAAATCTTCATGTACCTAGCTATGATTTGTTAAATTAGGGTAATTCTGCAATAATGCTGTTCTTTTCAATATCTATGTTCTTCTCAGATGGTGCTTTTGTTATTTCTGACTTCGCTTAGTCTTTTAATATGCCGAATCTGTTTTGTTTACCTTTTCTTTATATGGCTTAATCTTTGTATGTTGGTTTTTTGTTCTACACCTCATAATGGGAGTAATACATTCTTACTCTCTCAATGCTTTGCAGGAAATTTTTTGCGTCTGTGATAATTATTTTAAATTACATCTTAAGGTCCCTAAGTTTGAAATTGTTTTGATTTGTTAGATCAGCTTTTTGGTCTAAATTATTGGTCTATCCGAAATAAATTACTAACAATACATTCCCACTATTGCAGATTGTGTGTGCTAGTGTCTGGTATGCAACATTTGTCCCTTTTCCTTTGCTTGAATACACAAAGCTGTCTATTTATCATCCCAGTAGGTGAGTTTTAAATATTCTTTGATAATTTAAAAAAAACAAAAACAAAAACTACAGAACGCATTGGATCTTTCTTTAGATCTTGGTCTGCCATGAGAGCTATTTTTCTGGGGAACCCTTCTGGTAAAAGGGAGTGTGCTGGAATCTTTCTTTAGATCTTCTTGCCTCGCGTGTTGACAGTTCTGCTGAATCACGAAAGAAGCCAGTGAACGTTGTTATTTTCTTTTTCTCTTTTTCTTTCACTCTCTTCGTTTTCTATTTTGAATTTTAGATATATTCCGAGGTTCTCTTGTACAAATTCCAATAGTTAATTGCATTTAACCTGGCTGTTGGTATAGTTATTAACTTCTTATGAAGAATCTATATGACTCACCCAAGCATGAGGTAGTAAATGTTGGCTCTGTTGTTTTGGCGTGAATTTTGCATAGGGTTTCCTTTGCAAATTAAAGTTCATTTCTTTTTTTCCTTTTCTTATTGCCATTGTTGATGTTTTTGTATTTGTGGTTTTTTGTTTGCAGCGTGTTCAACTGTGCTGGTTCCAGCTAGGGTGGCGCAGGCCCTAAATATGAAGCTGGAGGACAGGTTGGGAGCCTGAGAGTAAGTTGTGGTTTTTCCTGCTCATTCAAAAGGTTCTTATTTTCTTACATAAGGGAGGCTTTTTTCATGTGATTCATATGGGTTTCTTTTCCTATTTGTATTTGTACTTCTGTTCAGAGAATCAAGATGACATTTGCACAATTTGTTGTTGGGTAACAAGAGACTGAGAAACAAATTGGCACAGGCTCAACAATTGGGAGCGACACCAAAGCTACCAAGAAGACTAGTCCAACCCTGAAGAATTGATGTTGCTGTTTTTGTTTTTTTATTTTATTTTGCCTCCAATGGATGTTAAAGTTTAGTGTTGGCATTTTGGATATCTCAGATTTTATTAGTGGATGTGGTACTGCTAGACTATATATTGGTGTTGTAAGAACCCTCCTTGGCATTCTGGATATGGTACTGTTTTTATTTTGGTCTTGTAAGAACCTTCTTTGAGAAGCTTATATGTTGTTTTTTTGTCATTGTCAATACAGCTTATCTTTGCTGTGATGAGATCAGCGTGTGCACTATTTGGTGCTTTTGGCTTAGAAAATAATAGTACATATAGTGACCAAAAAACTGATAATGCGTTAAAATACTTGTACACTACATTTTTCAGGCATTGAAAATATGAAATTTGAAATGCATTGATAGATTCCAGTACATTTAAGTAACCCCCGATACATATACTCAACAAAGCTATTCTTATCTAATACATGAACTGAGCTCTGCTACTCTACTAGACGTGCACTAAGCTCTTTCTGTCTGAAAATGATTTTGCATCAAATAGAACCTATTTGCTGTTGATTTGTGGCCCCAACTGCTTTAAGACTTCAAGAGGAACTCAATGGCTCAAGTTTATTTGATTTGTTCTTGTTTCTGCTTCAATTTCACTTGTTATGGCTTTTAGCCTTTTAGCTCAACAAAAGAAAAGTTCCGTGCAAGTATGACAACAGGAGGGTCTGTGAGGTGGCACAAAGCCAAAGTCAAAGCAATTTAGCCGTGGAATGCTAAGAATTATCCACTTGCTGGTTGTATATGGTTCTGCTTTTCATATTTCATACTTGACTGCACAAAAACGTGTAAGTTCGAATACTATGGAAGAAAATAAATTATATTACAATTTAACAGGAAATGGCTAAAAGGCCTCCTAGGTAGCTATGGCTTCGAAGCCTAAGCTAGAACTCCAATAATAACAGAATGATTGAACTGGGCTGAGCGAAACGATACAGCATAGCTCATTCTAGTGTATATCGTTGACTTATTTTAGCAAAAAATGCTAATATTTATGAATAATAAATAAATATGAAATTTGTTGTTTTTCTTTTGGGGCAGGCCAGCTTGTGATATTGCTATATCAGGTCTAGGATGGTTACCGATGAGCAGGTCACTCAAAATCTCATAACCAAAAACAATACAAATTGCTGGGGAATTTTTTGGCCGTGCACGTCCCCTGGGCTGTTGAGATTTTTGAGGCCACCAATGTAGTAGGCAAGGCTGAGGAGCCTATTAATACGTGATTAATTTTCAAGTTGTACGTCAATGAAATCATTTCAAAATGGAGGGAAAGAAAAAGGTATGAAAGAAGTGACAGCATTTTCTTTCTTAATGCGTAGAATGTGAAATGTTGAGATTATGCTTATTTTTTCTTTTCGTGTAAATTTCAGTAGCATAGGTTGTAAGAGAAATGCGTATACAATTTTCTGAGAAACTGGCCAGCTTCAATTTTTTAACAAGAATATTCGCTGCTTCATATGCAAGGTCACATTTCAATTAATTATTGTATATTTGAAACTAACCTAATAAGACTTTGTAGTAATAGTATCCTTCATTGTAGGTTACTCGGTTGCGCCATTATGTGGCAAATTTATAATTGCTTGGTATGTAAATTAAAGTCCTTTACTCAGTTTTTGAAGACAATGTCTTGAAGCAAGTTATTGCCCGTTATATTAGAAGGTGATCAACTTGTCTGTTGTTATTATAGTCATACTTAGATTTTGCTTCCATGTCACTCTTGCAACTGAGGATGAACACCATTACGCACAGCTTCAATAAGGGGATATTAGATTTGTCCATTAACATACAACTTGGTTCATAACCTTTTCTTTTCTAGTCCAAGTCCAACAAGCATACTTTAAAATAAAAGGTTTAAACTTACATTACATGGACCTCCCTAAGAAATACATGAGCCAATGGTGAAACGGTTGAGCGGGCAGGAGAAGTATGATATGGATAATCTATTTGGTTTGCCTAGTTGGTGAGCAGGTATACAAGAAGGCATGATAAGAATACATTGGCTAAGAAAATATAACATATTTATTGTTGCTCAATGCTCATGATCAGAATTTAAATCCAACTCTGGAATCCACTTTTGTGTATAAATGTGATACTTCTTGTTCACCTAAGAAAGAACATGATAGCTATTGGAATGTGGAATTCTAGATAGTATCAGAATAGTAATTTGTTGTATGGCTTTATGATATTATAATGTCAACCATACTTGAATTTCTTTAAAAAAAATAGTAGAGTGCCAATCTTGCAATTTTTGGTCTTACCAGATAGGTCCAGCAAGTTAAATATCGCTGAGTAGTTTTCAATATTTATGACCATTGCAATGGCAGACCATACTTTTTGATACATCTTTCTTGAAGCTCTAATGATACACATAGTGGTGATTGGATTGACATACTTGACTGGACAAAAACGAGTTAGTTTGAATATTATGGAAAAAAAGAAATTGCATTACAATTTAACAGGAATGATCGCAGTGATGAAGCCCACACTCCCCAAAATTTATCAGGATTCCGTCTTTTATTGCTTTTGAGACATTAAACTGGGTAATAATAACAGGAATAAGCAGTAGCAACTGACTCAACCCATGTAAATAAAAAATAATGCATACGCAAAAAAAAAAAAATCTCCACAAAAAGGGCAGAACATGCTTGAAGAAACAATAAATTTTTTCAGTAGAGGCCTACCAAAGGAAATGGCTAAAAGGCCTCCAAGGTTGAAGCTATGGCTTCGAAGCCTGAGTTAGAATCCAGTAATAACGGATTGATTGAATTGGGTAGGGTGAAAAAATAATGCAAAGCCCCAAAATCGAATTTATAGCACAAAATTTATGAAAAAACAAAAAAAATGGGTTAAAATAAAAAGCAGATAATTCTTCAATCATTCATCCCAAACCACACTGAAAATCCCAAGCTTTGAGAACAAAAAAAAAAAAAGAAAGGCACGAGTGTCATGTACCTGTTGAAGAAAACCACAACGACAAAGCCTAGAGCTACTCTCACCGCAAAAGCAAAGTGTATGAAGACAACATCAACCAAAAGGAAAAAAAGAAAAAACCTAGAGTTTGGGCAAGAAGAAGAATGGGTATTTATATACTTGATTTCGAAGAGTGAGAAGATTCTAATTCATTAGGAGTAGAAGAATTCATAACAGCCGCATAACCCATGTCTTAAATTCCTTTCCTTTCCTCTCATTTAAATGACTTGCACAAAGAAAAGAGAATGACATAGATAAAAGGAAAACCAATTGGTTCCCAGCTATGATTTTCCTTCTTTCCCTCTCACAGCAATTGAATTCCCTACCCAGTGTGCAGGAGATGCAAAGATGAGATTCACAACCAACATTATGTTTTTTTTCCCACTAAGAAGGCTTATATAATTTTGACGTCAACTTGAATTTAGAAATTGAAGTTAAGAAATTGTTGTGAACTTGCAATTAACATTTAACACTGAGAAGGTGATCCAAACCTTTTAAACTGAACTGCCATAAACGAAACCCAAATTTTTCTGAGAAACATACGGCACTTGCTTTTGCCCCCATTCACCGTTTCCCCTGTTCACCAAGTCAAACCCCATACAATCACTTTTTCCTCATTATCTTGTAGGAGAGTTGCCCGGACCCTAGACGCGAACCAATAGAAATGAAGTCCTTTTACAATTCAGACAAAAGAAAAGGAAAAAGGGTAGCATAGCAATTGATGGGGTTTAACTAGTTGTAAATTTTCTGGGCATTTTGAAGATTGGGCAGCCTACACCTTGAGCCAAAAAAACTCAAACAGAAACAAAACAGGGTGGTGGGGCAAAGGAATGCCTTGTTTGGAAATTGGAATTGATAGGAAAGGAAAAGGGAAAGTTGAAGATTACAGACCTGGAGACTGATGGACAAGTTGAAGGGGATAATAGAGAAGAAGATGGATTTGTGAGAACGATGTACTGAATTCTTAAAGTTCCTCGATTTGAGAGGTGATGGGGCGTTTTGCAATTTAGGAGAATGCAAGAGGGTTAAAAAGTAATGCACTAATTACCTGTTGTACAGGTTACCTGTTTTTCGTGAGATTTCACTTTTTAATCCAATGGATAGATAGAGTGACACATCACCCATTGCACCGGTGCAATAAGTTTAATTCATTGCACCATAGAATCCACCACATATATATATATATATATATATATATATATAAATATATATATAGCATATTCCCGTCCAATGGAGAAAGAAACTATAAAACAACTTCGTTTTATCATTGATAAATCATTTTTAAGACACTTATGTTAGCTTTGTATTTGGCATTATTGGATGTGTATTGTACCCAATATTAGTATATTAGCTAAGTTTTGTGTTGTTGTGCATCATTGGGCCTTAATACAAATTTTGATTAACTCTCGAATTTTGATGTATTTTGACATTTCCTAATTGATTATGCAATAACTTAGGCTTTGGTGATCCGACTTATAATGGTCCAAAATATGCTTGAAAGTCAGAGTGGGCTTGCTGTTGCTAGAATCTGAGCAATGTGCACATATTGGATCATATCGTGGGTTGTAGGCTTTTTTTTGAGATAAAACCGGTGCTATTGGAAAGATATCATGCATGACTCTAACTTCGCTGAAAACCATTTTGTCAATAGATGCTATTGTCGGCATGCTTATGAAGCTACAAGTTGGTTTGAATTTGGAAATACGTTCTGCCAACATGACCTGAGGTAGATATAGTTTTTTTAAAATATCTTTAGTTGTAAAAGTCCTTTTGAGCTGAAATCGGTGCCATTGGAAAGCTGAGACATAAAACTACAATTCTTATGAAGACTTCCAAGCCAAAATATGTTGTTTCGATTATGGAAGTTAAGTTTGAAGTCAGAGAAGAGTTGGTGAGGAAACAATGCACCAACCATGCATCAAGCTACCATTATTGACAAACATCCATTTTTTATCTTGCATTCTAGTTATTTACAGTTTTTATCAACTGTAAATTGACCTCTAGGATTAATATAAATAGGGTCAATCTCTCTTGTAATTGCATCAATGAAATTTGAAGTAAGTTTGAGTATTTGTGAGAGTTTTCTTTCTCTTCTTCTCCCTTCTCTTTAAAATTTCGTTTTTGTTTTTTATTTTCTGAGTTCTTCCTTCCCATCTATGGAAGGTTAGGCTCTTGTAATCAATTCAAGGCATTAATCATCTTGATGTTTAATTTGGAGATCTTGTTTTGATTATTCATATTGCTTAATTGTTATTCAAGTTTCTCTTCTTCCTCTTTTGATTTTTATCTAGATTGAATTGCTTAATTTGATTTAGATGTTGATGTGATAATAGCTTTATTATCATGTATTCAAAAAGGATCACAAAGACTAAATATTATATCAAAACGTTTTGATGGATTGTTTAGCTTGGTTAAATTTCGGATCTTAAATTAATTTATGTTTGGATGATGCTTACTTTATCTAACATTAGTTAACTAAATCCTAGATGCTTATTTAGTAAAGGATTCTTAGATCATGTTAAGGCTTATTGATGTGATCTAAGGCCAAGAATATGGTTTGCAATTAAGTGGATTCCTTATAATCAATGATGGATTAGACTCAAGATCGATAAATTTCCTTTGATTGATTAATTTGTTAATTACTTTTCTTTAATTCAACTGGTGTATTTTCTTTATAAATCATCAAAACCCCCTTTTTAATTATCTTGATCTGATTGAATCTTTGTTTTTGGATTCTTGAGAGACGATTCGGTTCATTCGCTATACTATAAATCAGTTGGTGAACCGGTAAATTTGTATTATTTTGACGAGTCTTGACAACCTCTTCTCAATCATACATCTCTCACCTCATCAAAAGCTTCAAATATGTCAATGCTTGATTGATGGATGATGCAAACAATTGTTCTTCTTGTGTCAACTGTGTTCCTGACAGTTCTCATAACAATGGGTTTAGCTCCACAACTTCCATGACTTCCTCAATGAATATCTACAGCCATTTGTCAGATCCAAAAGTAAGAACAATCAGTCTCTTAAGTTCAGAAAGCCAATTGTCTCAATTATTTAAACTTTGCAAATTGTTTTGGACCATACTACATTAAGTAAAGAGGAAAACCATAAGGTGTCTTGAGCTGCAGGTGCTAACCTTTCTGGCTTTGGAATCAACTTCTACTGGTAAACGAAGCCATGCTGAGTAGACCATGGACTCATAGTAATTCTGTTATTCAGATTACATCAATGGAAGACAAAAATATAATTGGCGATAAGAGAAGTATTGTGTTGTGCAACTAAGTATTTATATGCTACTTGCAACTATTTTACGCATCCCAGAAAAATTAAGCTTTTGATGTGTTTGTGCAAGTAAGTTTTGGCAGAATGCAAGAAACAAGAAATATACCAGAATGTTTTTTAGAGTTAAATGAGCATCAAAATTTCACCACTTTGCATTGGTACCCATGATAATTCATGACACCAAATAAGCAAAACAAGCTATAATTTTTTATTACTCAAATACAAGTGGAGTAAAAACTTCCACTCCATTGAATAAGTTCTTAAAAGAATGTTATTTTCATCAACTAGATGTTAAATCATGAGAGTATATTAATTATTTAAGTTTGTCCACACACACACACACACACACACACACACAAAATAACTCACGGCCAAAGATAGCTCTTGGAGATGTGGAAAAGTCATCACAATATTCAAAACCCACAAGCAGTCCTCATTCTCCCGTTCTGGTCCAAGGATAAACAACTCCAATTTCTTAAGACGTTGAAATGAACCTTTTCCTGGAAGAATATATTTAAATGAAATGATGGTTAATTTAATTACATTAACATTAAGAAAATATAAATTCCTTTGTTTTTTTGCCCATAATTCATGAGTAAGTGACAAGAGGTTGTCGAGACCCCGTCAAATAAATAAAAATTACCGGTTCACAAAATAATTTGTAGTATAGAGCATGAACCGAATCGTCTCTCAAGGATCCAAAAAGAACAAAGATTTAATCAGATCAAGATAATTAAAGGGGGGTTTTTGTTGTTGATTAATAAGATTGAAAAGAAGTATAAGACTTAATGTTGTAAACAAATATAAAGAAACAACCAATCTAAGGAAATTTACCGATCTTGAGTTTAACTCATCATTGATCACAAGGAATTCACTTAATTGCTAACCATGTTCTTGGCCTTAGATCATATCAAGACGCCTCAACATGATCCAAGAATCCTCTACTAGATAAGCATCTAGGATTTAATTAACCAAGGTTAGATAAAGTAAGCACCATCCAAACATAGATTAACTTAAGATCAAGAATTTAACCAAGCTAAACAATCCATCAAAAAGCTTTAATAAATTGTTTATTCTATGTGATCCTCTTGAATACATGATAATAAAGCTATTATCACATAAACATCCAAATCAAATTAAGCAATTCAATCTAGATCAAAATTAAAAGAGGAAGAAGAGAAACTTGAATAACAATTAAGCAATATGAACAAGCGAAACAAGATCTCCAAATTAAACATCAAGATGGCTAATCCCTTGGATTGATTATGAGAGCCTAACCTTCCATGGATGGGAAGGAAGAACTCAGAAATTAAAGAACAAAAACGAAATTGCAAAGAGAATGGAGAATAAGAGAAAGAAAACTCACACAAATACTCAAACTTTCTTGAAACTTACTTAAAATTGAATTCTTTATAATACAAAGAGATTGGCTCTATTTATACTAATCCTAGAAGCCAATTTGTACATGTACATAATCTGAATACAAGTTATAAAAATATGAAAATTGTCAAAAATGGAAGCTTGATGCATGGTTGGTGGGTTGGTGCATGGTAGGTGGGTTGGTGTATGGTTGGTGGCTTTTAGTCAACAACTCTTATCCGACTTCTAGCTTCATTTTCATCATCTAGACGGTGCATTTTGGCTTTGAGGTCTCATGAAAGTTGTAGCCAGTTGTCTCCTTGAAATTTTGCAATTTGAATCATGCAATTTGGACGTTTAGAACTCCAGATATGCCAAAAAAACTGAACCTACCCCAAGTTAGGTTGGTAGAACGTGTTTCCAAATTCAAACCAACTTGTAGCTTCATTATCATGCATAAAACGACATCTATTGACTAAATGGTCTTCAGTGAAGTTGGAGATATGGGTCTTATCTTTCCAATGGCCAAGTTTCAGCCCAAGAGGAGGCTTATAACTCACTATGTAGTCCAATATGTGCACACTGCCCAGATTTTCCTGACAGCAAACCCACTCTGCATTGCAGGGATGTTTTGGACCCTTAGAAGCCCGATCCAGCTCTTGAGTTCTTCATGAAACTTGTAGGCCATTGTCTTAGCTTTCCAAAGACACCAAGATCACCTCAATTGGATCGCCGAGTCCCAAGTTATGGCCTAACCAAGGAAGAAAGGTCAAAATGCATCAAAATCCGAAAATTATCCAATATTTACATTAAAACCCAATGAAGCCTAACAACATTAAACTCATCTAAAATACTAATATTGGGCATAATAAACATCTAATAAAGCCTAATACAAAGCTAACATAAGTGTCTCAAATTGATTGATCAGTAAGAATGGTTACATTCTTATATCTTTCTGCCGCAGGCAGAGATGTGTTACTTGTATGTTGTCAAAGGCACAACCATCTACAAACACCCACCATTGGTTAATTTTCCATAATTAAAATACTTCACACAAGCATGATTTATACTTTCCTTGATTTCTTCTTCTAAATCTCTTTCAATCTCCATTTCAAGCTTACTTCGTATCTTTAACTCCTATCCTGAAATAGTAACTCTGAGAATATGATTGTTCTGCACCTGATGACCCTCCCTTGTGTGGTTTTCAATTGCTTTCACTTGTAGTTCAACAACGACATCAGAAAAACCATGCTAAATCCATGCTCCAGTTAATTCAATTATGTAACTTTTGAAACTAGAAAGAAACTTTTTGCAAGTCCAGCATTGAACAAAGCCATGTATCATAATCAAAATCTTGGTAGTTCTCTGATAAATTTGCAAAAGCAAAACCCGTTAAGAATTTTGTTAGCGAAGCATTAAGAAATAAAAACAAAAACTTAGATTAGAATAGAATCTAATCAATGAACCTAGGATTTCTGTCTTGGTGTGTTTTCCTTGTTGATCCATGTATAGTTGGTGCTTGCATTTGGACTAGTAGCACCAAATATGCAGAATTTAAATTCCACTATATTTAATTAGATGAAATTTATATCAGGGATCAGTTTTCATTCAAATGCTTCATATCTTAGTTTATGCATTTGGTTAGGAAACACACTCTCTAGCAAAGGTGTAAAATTTAGAAAACATTTCACCGTTTAAATTTGACCACACAACATACATACCATAAGGTATACCAACATAGAAGTCCCATTTATGATTCAATTCTACTTTTGATACCCTGCCTTCCGTTCAAGCATTTTTAGCTTCATTGAATGAGCCTTTGTTTCAAAACTTTCTTACTATTTTCTTGCTAACAAACTAGTTATTCACTGTAGCATGCAACAACGAGAGAGAGAGAGAGAAATTTAAAGTTGAGATTTTTAGATAGAGAAAATAAGAGTAAATAGAGGTAAATGTAGCTAACTAACCAATGTGTATTTGAAGGAGATTGCAAAAAGAAGGATCTTAGCAAAGGCCTTGCATTTATACCCACGTTTACTTAAAAAATAGTGCTCCTTGATGATTAACCACCACCACTGCTACTGTAAAATACTAATAAAAATACCTCCCCATTAAGCTCATCTTCCTCAACTTTGATAAATTAATAATCATTATCTTGCTTTTAATTTTCTTGTTTATCAATTTCAAAAAAGCTTGCTTTTAGATTTCTAAGTCATTAAATGTGCAATTTTTTAAGTGATAATCATAACAGTTTGTGCTAGCAACCTGACATTGTTAACTTTCATATATGATAATCATAATGCTGGCCCAACCTTCTAAGGAAACACGAGAAGAAGGAAGTTCCATGGAATGATCTGACCAACAACTCCATTGGATTTGTGCAATGTTTGCACATGATGTGGCCTATCAGCTAGAACAGTGAGACCATGAACCTTATCTGCCCAACCTGGGGAATATGAAATACAAGTGTTAGTAGTTTCACAAAACAACGAGAAAAATAGACATTTCTCATCCCATATAACATCATAGTATCAAAATAGGCAAACCAGCATTGGAATTTCAATCTGCACAGCAAATTGTTCATATGACTTCCTATTATCTTAAGTCTCAAGTACTGCAAGCTCATCATTATGATTTTCAAGCAGATCAGCAGCACACAACAATATCATTTGCTGTTCATATAAAATTTAGTAACAGGAAAAAATATTTAATTGAATAATCATGGGACCAAAGTAATGGCTTTGTAAATTGTACGAAAATAAAATTAGAAAAATAGGTAATGATTAAATACATAAGTTGTCATCTTTGGCCAATTCCCTTGATCGAATGCTTTGCGTGCAGCTGCAACTGCTCAACCAACATTCTTCCATGTCAATGCACAATAAAAGATTAACGTGATTCAGAAGCAAAGAAAACCAACCAATGAAATTACAAAAACAAACTAAGGTTGTTTATTCATTAGTCATTACAATACATTTATGAATAAAACACATTTATCAAGAGTTTATGAGTAAAACTTACTTTACATCTAGTGTTGTATATCTATGCAAACATAAATTTCAACGGGTAAATACTAAACCATAAATAGCTTATAGCACTTTATAGTCCAAGGTCGTGACATCATTGTCACATATTTCCATGAACACTTCTTATCTAATAGGGGGAAATGGGAGCAATGTTGGCAGAAGTTACAATATCTACCACACTAATATTCTTCTACAGAAAATCATCATTATTTATGTTCTAAAAAAATGAATGTCTATAGTCAGGTTGGTTTTGGTCAACAAACCTAACAATTCCTAACAAATAAAAACCTATCCAATTAACAGTAAATATTTTTTCTTTTGACTAATTAAGCTTGAATGAAAAAGAAGACATGCATGTACTAGACCAAGTAATCAAATGAAATTGTAAAAGTTGACATTCACATTAGCTACCGATATGGCCATCCATATATTCTGTTTATGAGCTCTCACAGTGGAAAACACCATAGAAAGACCAAAACAAAAATGTAAATGAAATTGAAAAAAATGTGCTTAAGGAATTCACATATGCAAAAAGAATTCCAAAACAAAATGTAAATGTAATTGAAGAAACACCACTTATAGGAATTGAAGAAATATGCTTTAGGAATTCACATATGCAACAAGAAAAGAAAAGTACAAGTAAAAACTAAAACCTCAAGCTCAATGAAACAAAATTGAAACTAGAAGCAAAAATCTACAAGCTCATTGAAGTAAAATTAAAACCGCAATAAAAAAAATCTTCAAGCTCAGAATTAGGAGAAATGAGAGAAATTCGGGGAAACTCACAGCAGCAAACTCAGAGAAGCGGAAGAGAATGGAATGGGAAATGCACGCTCATATAGGGTTTCTGAGAGGAAGAGCAAAAAATCTACAAGCTCAGAGAAGGTTTTTGAGAGGAAGATGATTTGGGTTTCCCGGGGAAGAGAGCTTTTGTGTTTGAGATGAAGAGGTTGGCTCGCGGTGAAATTTGTGAAGTGCGTGGGTATATCATGGAGAGTTTATATTTAATGACGGCTGTGCCAAACGCGGTTAATAAATCACAGCTATTTACACTTTTTTCGGTAGTGTAATAAATAAAAATATATGAAAAAAATAGTAGCAATAGGAAAAGAAAATAGAATATAATTTACAAAGATAAGGAAAGAGCAATGGAAGAAATAAAAAAAGAAAGAAAGAAAAAATAATTACAATATAAGATGAACTAACACTACGAAAAATTGAGCGACTAACCACGGTTTATTGGTCGCGGTTCAATAAACCATCCCTAATGTGGAACATTTAGAAATGGTTAGAAGGGGGTTTAGGAAGGATCCTCTCTGTGAAGGATGAAGCTCAACGCCTATAAATTTTGGCCATTCTCTTCCTTGCTCCATTCGCAAAGGACCCAACTTCCATATCTCAGTCTGAGACTCTCTGCCAAGGAAGCTTTTGTGCCAAAATCCATCTTCGCTTCTTCTTAGGGTTTGTACACTATCTCAAATTCCATGTTTCTCTTGTTCTTCAAATTCTCGATCTACATTCCAATCTCTGTTTGGTACTGCCTTCTTGATATGCTATTATACTCAATCGTCAATTCTAAGAAATTCTGGATTTTCTTACTAAATTTGAGAGATTAATCACTCAAATTTCGCATTTTTGTTGTTTAAGCTGATAGAATTGATTTTCTTTTTGTCTAAATTGTCAGATTTCAGTTTTAGGCAATGCCGTTGAGTTGGTGTTATGCAAAAACGAGGAAGGAAACAGGAAAATGGAGTTTGATTTTGGACTTCACTTATACTAATTCCTGTAAAATCTCTTATCGTTCTGGCTTAATTGTTCGTTTCTCTTTCTATTCTTTGTCGTAGTGCTTACTTTATTTCTAGAAATCCTCCAAAATTGTCATTTGCAATATGCGTGAATTCAATTAGATCTTTCTATTTGCAATATGAGTGATTTGCATGTTTTGTTTCACTTTTAATTTGATTGTTAACATGGATTACAATATAAATCCAAAAAATGAAATGTTGAAGCACCGAATATTTGGTAATAGTTTGTGTTCGATCTCTAATTGCCTAAAATTGTAGTTGAAGTTATTTATTGATAAGCTTTTATGCTAACTTAATTAGGGTTTGGCTTGAAGGAAATGAAAGCCAAGAATTGTTAAGGGGTGATACTTTTCTACTTCTCTCGAGCTCCTCTATATACATGGAAATCAGATTAGAGCATCGCTTTAGGAAATGCTTCAGTCTTCTAATAAGTTTAACCAATTTTCTTTTTATACTTTGGTTTTTCTTAGATTCTAGCTGATAATTAAAGTAGTTTTACATGTCTCTATTATATTCAAGTATCATATGTTAGGAAGTGACTTGACACTGATGTTGTTTTTCAACCTCAAGATAGATAGGAAGACAAGAGGGAAACTATAAATTTGCTAAAGCAATGGATAAGTTCCCAAGTAGATTCATAAAGCGTGTTACTGTTGATGATGGAGCCATGAGAAATACCTGTATGCTCATCTCTTACACCAGCAACACATTGCCCATGATATGATGACACATTATATTTAATTGTTTGAATGTGTAAATTTAGTTTGTGTTTGGTCAATAAAAAATTCACTTGTTCTCCTCATAAAAAAAGGATTAGGCATGTTGTTTTGATTTTGATTTTGATTTAATATTTTTATTTTTATTTTCCAAAGGCATGTTGAAGTTCCAACAATTTTTGAGGATATTGAAACAGGTAAATGTTTCCTTTTGCATTGTGTTAGAGCTTCTACAAGTACGCAAGAGTTTGTGAGCAATCTTTACATTTTTGGGGCTTTTAGTGAGGATTCTAATGGACCAAAATGCAATCCTGTATCATTAGGATGACATAATGGAACAATAGAATCTTCTCTTTGAATATTGAACAATTGCATTGTTGGATCAGATTGTGTATAGATTTCAACGTTATATACACCTAGATTCTATGTTCTTTATCTCTCCTCCTCTACCCTATTGCCTCAATTTTTCTGAGAACTATAATTTGATTATTATATTAAAAATGATTACTTTATTTATTCATTTTCTACCCATTTGTTATATGGACAACGATTGTCTCTCATTTAAAATGTTAAACAGCATATGTAGACAATGTGGCCACACGCCACAAGGTAGGCTACAAGTGCAATTTTTTTATTTACATCTTTATTTATTAATAATATAAATTTGCTTATTGAATATTTCTATTGTTTTTGTACATGTTTGCTCAAACTTACTTTCCAATAAAAAATTGATTAGTGTATGCTACGCTATGAATGCAGAGGAGGAGGAGGAGGAGGAGGAGTAGGTTGGCACTTCTCAGTCTTAGCAATTAGAATATATAGAATCAGCATATATAGTCTTCCAAAGTGACATACATAGGTAATTAATTAATTCATTGTCTCTGATTCTTGTTCAAATGAAAACTGGTAATCTCTTAACTCAGTACCTTCACCCTTAGGAAAAGACAATTGAGATTCTTCTAGGCAGATTCTTGAAAGAAGCAACTTTAACCATTCCTCTCCAAAGCCAGCTGGTTCAACAGAAACCAATGAATAAGGAAAACAAAAAAAAGAATCAAATCAAGTTTACAACTTTCAAGACCCCAGATTACAGCAGAGCAAAAACATCAAATTATACAAACAAATACATCTAACTACTTACCAGAAGAAGCAGTCCGCAAAATTTCTACCACTATAGGCCACCCACTATCGGTGGACAGCTTTCTAAACAATTCAAGGTTCCCATCACAACATGTATAAATTATCATACACAACGGGTCATAAGTCCCCTTACTGCATAGTCTTGCAAGAGATACAAACCCAATTGGATAGAGTTCTTCCCAAATAGAATGCTGATGCTCTTTCCCATCCCAAGAAACATTTGCCAAAACCTATAGACCCAGACGAACCAATCCATGATATGGGTCTGAAGAACCCGCCACTGACCTCAAAATATTCAAAACAATACCTTTTCCATTAAGCTCAACAAATGAGTTTTGATTCTTATATAGTCTTCCAAATAACGTTTGAATCACATATCCCAAAAATATTTTTCATTTTTGTAGTATCAGAACTAGAATGCCTTAAATTTTAAATAATTAATTTATGATTGAGTTAATTACAATCCACAAATTTAGTTTCCACCATATGCTTGGAGCTGTCCAAATGACCTATATCAAATGGAATCCCAGGCTAGTAAAATTACCTAGTTTTTTATTGTATTTTTTTGCACTTTATCTTCCTTGTCTTATGCATCATTAATACTTTTGCAAATTTTCCTTGTCAGTGAAAAGATTGAGAATATTAATGATCAATATTGGACATTTCGAGCAGAGGAGGTAAAGATTTGTATATGCACTGTTATATGATGATAAAATTGTTTAATTGGCTACTTGTTAGATTATGAGTCAGTGTTACTCAGCAATAATAAATCGGCTCTTTGAGTGGCTAGCATTTAGTTTCTTCTGCCATTGTGTTTTAGAAGGTCACAATTGAAAGTTACTAATCCTCTTCACTTTGCTAGTAAACTTTGACACCTGAAGAAACAAGAAAAGCAATGCAACAGTGGCTTCCAAGGGAAGAATGGGTTCCAATAAATCCTCTTTTGGTGTGTCCAAATCCTACTTGAACATTTTACTGTTGTATTTTTCTTTTTGGCTTCTTATATTATTATTAATCTTACAACATTGTTTGCATATCGATGACATCCTCTTTTGTGGCTTGAATTTCCTTTTGGTCTTGCTAGATTTTAGTTGGCTGTCATTATGACACTTTCCAACTTGCCCAAAATATATTTCTTACAAGTTATTTTTTCAGAACTCACAGTCATCACTGCATGTGAATTCCTAGAACAAAGTGCATCTTCGGTTGCCTAAGCAGTAATACTTGTTGGGTATATGGTCTTTGTTTTCTTATGCATTTCTCTTCAGTAAAAGATTATCTATAAATTGATGTTTTGAGGAGCTTAAATCATTATTAAATGATTATATACATGTAAAATCTGTTTGTTTAAGAATATATTGTCCCATTATACTCAAGTTGTAATTTGTTGTATAGTATTATTATTATATTTACATGTGCTTTTCTTTTCTACATCATTTATTTAATGCTAGTGATAATTTGTTTTTTATTTTTTTTAATAGATTAGAGATTGCATTTTAGGAAAATATTTTTTTTAAAAAAAAGGCGTTTAGCCGCAGTTCAAGGTGCTGTTAAACGACCATGAAAAACTGCCCCTAAATGCCAATCCATTTGGTGTTTCCCGACACCGCATCTAACGACAGGGCTGGTAAATCAATTAGCCACAGTCAAAAACTGCGGCTAAACGCCAATATTAGCTCCGGGCAAATGCTTGTTCTTTTGTAGTGTAACATTTCAGAAGATAATAACAAAAAATAAAAATGACACACCGAAAGAAATATCTTTCATTTAATCATAACAAAATAAATAATTAAAAGGGAAAGAAAATAATGCTTGCTGATATCGAGAATTCTCACACGTTTGAATAGATGGTTTTCGTACAGAATCAGTTGTTAATCAATCCTACTCATAATTGACGATGAGGCTAATTACATCACATTTCCAATTTGCACTAATAATGCTCCAAGTGGTGATGACTTCGTGACTGATTCTTTTCATGCATGGTTATTCAGATAATATTTGCAAGGATGCTTGTATAGGAGTTCGATTCTTTTTTTTCTTCTTATGAAAGACTACGAAAAAAATATCGACCATACTCTAATAACTATAATTCCTAAATGTTAACATTCATGCACATGGCCATGCAGATAACGAACGAGAGAAAAACCTAACGAGAGAAAGAAATCTCAACTGATCTGAATATAAAGAAACTTTATTCTTCAAGAATGTTCTCTGTACAGTAACTATAAATAGAGAAAAACGATACTCAGTGATGACTCAGCATCGTTGTAACTGCATGTAACTAACTCTAATGACGAACCAACAGAACTCTAACTGTTTCAGTTAACACCCCCCGCAAGTTGGAATGTATGTCAATCAATCCAAGCTTGGAATGCAGAGTAAAGAAGGGTCCCAACTGCAAAGGTTTGGTCAGAATGTCAGCCACTTGAGCGTGAGTGGCAATGGGTAGAAGGTGAGTAACACCAGCGAGGACTTTGTCGCGAACAAGATGACAATCGAGTTCTATGTGTTTAGTACGCTTATGAAAAACCGGATTGGCCGCAATGTGTAGGGCAGATTGGTTGTCACAATATAGGACAACAGGTGAGGGGTGAGGAATGTGGAAGTCTCGAAGGAGATATAATAGCCATTGTGCCTCACAGGTGCCTTGATCTAAGGCGCGATATTCAGCTTTTGCTGACGATCGGGAAATAACAGTCTGTTTCTTGCTTTTCCAAGAGATAGGAGCGTCTCCAAGGAAAAAGCAGAAACCAGTAATATAACGTCTAGAATCAGGGCAAGCACCCCAGTCAGAATCAGTGAATCCTTTTAAGCTCAAGTCTGAATTATGAGGGAAAAATAGGCCAGCACCAGGGGCTGCCTTAATGTAACGCAGGACCCGATAAGAGGCTTGTTGATGAACATCTGTGGGAGCAGCAAGGAATTGACTGAGTCTGCTGACAGCATAGCATATGTCAGGCCTTGTATGAGTGAGATAAAGAAGTTTGCCAACCAATCGGCGATATGATATGGGGTCAAAAATAGGAGTGCTAGAGTCTTTACTGAGTTTGAGCTTAGGATCCATAGGTGTTGAGCATGGTTTGCAGCCTAGGAGGCCAACCTCTTGGAGTAAGTCAAGGGAATACTTTCGTTGATAGAGAGCAATACCCGAGGAAGACTTGGCAATTTCAAAACCCAGGAAATACTTCAACTCTCCAAGGTCCTTGATGCTGAATTTGTGATGGAGCAAGGTTTTCACATGTTGAATTTCAAGGAGATCATCACCTGCTAGTACCATATCGTCAACATAGACTAGGAGAGCTGTAAATCCTCTGGATGTTTTCTTGGTGAATAAGGAGTAGTCAGCTCGAGATTGAATAAAACCAGATGAGGTGAGAGTGTCAGTTAACTTGGCATTCCACTGACGACTGGCTTGTTTGAGGCCGTATAATGACTTTTGTAGTTTGCATACTAGATTTGAATGAGGGACCGCAAGGCCAGGTGGGACTTGCATATAAACTTCCTCCAACAAGTCCCCATGCAAGAAGGCAGTGGTGACGTCTAACTGGTGTAAGAACCAATTAAGAGATGCTGCTAAAGAGAGCAATAGTCGCAGCGTGGTTGACATGAGGTTGTCGAGACCTCGTCAAATAATAAAAATTACCGGTTCGCAAACTAATTTGTAGTATAGAGCATGAACCGAATCGTCTCTCAAGGATCCAAAAAAACAAAGATTTAATCAAATCAAGATAATTAAAAAGGGGTTTTGTTGTTGATTAACAAAATTGATAAAGATAATACACTAGTTGAATTAAAGGAAAGTAATTAACAAATTTAAAGAAACAACCAATCCAAGGAAATTTACCGATCTTGAGTGTAACTCATCATTGATCACAAGAAATTCACTTAATTGCTAGCCATGTTCTTGGCCTTAGATCACATCAAGAAGCCTCAACATAATCCAAGAATCCTCTACTAGATAAGCATCTAGGATTTAATTAACCAAGGTTAGATAAAGTAAGCACCATCCATACATAGATTAATTTAAGATCCAGAATTTAACCAAGCTAAACAATCCATCAAAAAGCTTTAATAAATTGTTTATTCTTTGTGATCCTCTTTGAATACATGACAATAAAGCTATTATCATATTAACATCTAAATCAAATTAAGCAATTCAATCTAGATAGAAATCAAAAGAGGAAGAAGAGAAACTTGAATAACAATTAAGCAATATGAACAAGCAAAACAAGATCTCCAAATTAAACATCAAGATGGCTAATCCCTTGGATTGATTATGAGAGCCTAGCCTTCCATGGATGGGAAGGAAGAACTCAGAAAATAAAGAACAAAAATGAAATTCTAAAGAGAAGGGAGAAGAAGAGAAAGAAAACTAACAAATACTCAAACTTACTACAAAATTGAATTCTAACTTACTTCAAAATTGAATCTATGATAATACAAAGAGATTGGCTCTATTTATACTAATCCTAGAAGCCAATTTGTACATGTACATAATCTGAATACAAGCTATAAGAGTATGAAAATTGTCAAAAATGGAAACTTGATGCATGGTAGGTGGGTTGGTGCATGGTAGGTGGGTTGGTGCATGGTTGGTGGCTTTTAGTCAACAACTCTTATCCGACTTCTGGCTTCAAATTCATCACCTAGACGGTGCATTTTGGCTTGGATGTCTCATCAAAGTTGTAGCCAGTTGTCTCCTTGAAAATCTCCAATTTGAATCATGTCATTTGGACTTTTAGAACTCCAGAAATGCCAAAAACACTTCACCTACCTCAAGTTAGGTTGGAAGAACGTGTTTCCAAATTCAGACCAACTTGTAGCTTCAGAAGCATGCCTAAAACGACATCTACTGACAAAATGGTCTTCATTGAAGTTGGAGATATGGGTCTTATCTTTCAAGTGACCAAGTTGCAGCCCAAGAGGAGGCCTATAACCCACTATATAGTCCAATATGTACATACTGCCCAGATGGTTCCGTGACAGCAAACCCACTCTGCATTGCAAGGATATTTTAGACCCTTAGCATTCCGATCCAGCTCTTGAGTTCTTCATGAAACTTGTAGAGCATTATCTTAGCTTTCCAAAGATACCAAGATCACCTCAATTGGATCACCGAGTCCCAAGTTATGACCTAACCAAGGAAGAAAAGTCAAAATGCATCAAAATCCGAAAATTATTCAATATTTGCATTAAAGCCCAATGAAGCCCAACAACATTAAACTCATCTAAAGTACTAATATTGGGCACAATAAACATCTAATAATGCCTAATACAAAGCTAACATAAGTGTCTCAAATTGATTGATCAGTGGTCATCTTGACTACCGGGCTGAACGTTTCAAGGTAATCCAAGCCGGCAGTTTGAGTGAAACCGCGGGCAACGAGTCTGGCTTTATGCCTCTCGACTGTGCCATCTGCGTGGTATTTGAGTTTGAAGAGCCATTTGCAGCCTGACAAGAGGTTGTCGAGACCTCGTCAAATAATAAAAATTACCGGTTCGCAAACTAATTTGTAGTATAGAGCATGAACCGAATCGTCTCTCAAGGATCCAAAAAGAACAAAAATTTAATCAGATCAAGATAATTAAATGGGGGTTTTGATGATTTGATAAGATAATACACTAATTGAATTAAAGAAAAGTAATTAACAAATTAACCAATCCAAGGAAATTTTACCGATCTTGAGTTTAATCCATCATTGATCACAAGGAATTCACTTAATTGTTAACCATGTTCTTGGCCTTAGATCATATCAAGACGCCTCAACATGATCCAAGAATCCTCTACTAGATAAGCATCTAGGATTTAATTAACCAAGGTTAGATAAAGTAAGCACCATCCAAACATAGATTAACTTAAGATCTAGAATTTAACCAAGCTAAACAATCCATCAAAAAGCTTTAATAAATTGTTTATTCTATGTGATCCTTTTTGAATACATGATAATAAAGCTATTACCACATCAATATCTAAATCAAATTAAGCAATTCAATCTAGATAAAAATCAAAAGAGGAAGAAGAGAAACTTGAATAACAATTAAGCAATATGAACAAGCGAAACAAGATCTCCAAATTAAACATCAAGATGGCTAATCCCTTGGATTGATTATGAGAGCCTAACCTTCCATGGATGGGAAGGAAGAACTCAGAAATAAAAGAACAAAAATGAAATTGTAAAGAGAATGAAGTAGAAGAGAAAGAAAACTCTCACAAATACTCAAACTTTCTTCAAACTTACTTAATATTGAATGATTCTAATACAAAGAGGTTGACTCTATTTATACTAATCCTAGAAGCCAATTTGTACATGTACATAATCTGAATACAAGCTATAAAAATATGAAAATTGTCAAATATGGAAGCTTGATGCATGGTTGGTGGGTTGGTGCATGGTAGGTGGGTTGGTGTATGGTTGGTGGCTTTTAGTCAACAACTCTTATCCGACTTTTGGCTTCATTTTCATCACCTAGACGGTGCATTTTGGCTTGGAGGTCTTCATGAAAGTTGTAGCCAGTTGTCTTCTTGAAATTTTACAATTTGAATCGTGCCATTTAGACGTTTAGAACTCCAGATATGCCAAAAACACTGAACCTACCTCATGTTAGGTTGGCAGAACGTGTTTCCAAATTCAAACCAACTTGTAGCTTCATTATCATGCCTAAAACGACATCTATTGACTAAATGGTCTTCAGTGAAGTTGGAGATATAGGTCTTATCTTTCCAATGGCCAAGTTTCAGCCCAAGAGGAGGCCTATAACTCACTATGTAGTCCAATATGTGCACACTGCCCGGATTTTCCTGACAGCAAACCTACTCTGCATTGCAGGGATGTTTTGGACTCTTAGAAGTCCGATCCAGCTCTTGAGTTCTTCATGAAATTTGTAGAGCATTGTCTTAGCTTTCCAAAGATACCAAGATCACCTCAATTGGATCATCGAGTCCCAAGTTATGGCCTAACCAAGGAAGAAAGGTCAAAATGCATAAAAATCCGAAAATTATTCAATATTTGCATTAAAGCCCAATGAAGCCCAACAACATTAAACTCATCTAAAATACTAATATTGGGCACAATAAACATTAAATAAAGCCTAATACAAAGCTAACATAAGTGTCTCAAATTGATTGATCAAATTCCCCCACACTTAAGCTTTTGTACTCCTGGGCAAAACACATAAGAACAAAACTAAAGAAAAACAAGAAACATCATATTATTAAACTAAAAGCGTAAAAACTGATTATACCTAATCTAATCCACTTTCGTAGGAAAACACGATGGCACTTAGCATGTGCCACAAGCCTTTAAACCCCTAGGTGTCCCTAGTGGACGAGTTATAGTCTCGTGAGGGTTTACCAGGATGATACCCACAAACATGTAATATTTTATTTAATCAATTCAACTAATTTTTAAATACAAGTATTGTATCAAATATAAACCGTAATTAATAAGTCAAGTATGCTTAACAAAGAATAGTTGAATCAAATCAATTGAGAATAAAGTATGGCATAATCATGCTTTAATCAGAAATAGGCATGTTCAGATTGAGTAAAATTCTTCACAAGTGACACTCAAATCACACAAGGTGTTTAGGTTAACTGTTTACGCTCAACTCAGTCAAATTATGAAAGTATTTTACCATAGGCTTACATATACATCAATTCTCCACTACTTAGATCAAATAAATTGCAAAAATCAAGAGGTCTTTCAAAAAGGTTGTAATGGAACTTATAAGGTGAAGGAATAGAACAATATGGATAATAGCAGGTTAAAACCAAAGAGAATAAAAGAGCATTGAGGAGTAACTCAAGTAGAAAGAATAAAATTTTTACCTAAAACCATAAAATGCTCATTCTCTTCACACATTCCTTCCTTTTTCTGTTCTTTTATTTTTTCTTTCTTTTTTTTTCTCTTTTTTTTTGTTTTTGTTCTTGTTTTTGTTTTTTTTTTGTACCAAGCATTTCGTATCAGCACACCAATTCCCCCACACTTAAATCATTGCAAGCAAAAGAACTCCTCCAATAAGAAAATCAATGCTCTCCCATTCCCTAAGGTAAGGTAAAACATGGTTTTTCATTCAAAGCTTGTAATGAGCTAAGAACAAAGAATAGGAAAATAGGTTCAGAGGGAGTTAATATTTGGATAAATGCAAGGTAGGTTTATTTGGCCAAAGCAGCTAAGTCAAGAAAAAAAAATGCCTCTGTCATTTTCATGCAACATACAGACCAATGTAATCTCAAATCGATTCAATGCAAGTTCTAGAAAATAAATTCATAATTGACATCACTCATGAAAGAAAATAACCAAGTGTAAGTATCAAACTTGGAAAAGCCCAAAACTCACAAAGGTATGAAACATTTACTCAATTCAACCATGTCGTCTTCCTAATATCCACAATCATATACACATGTATATCATGAAAATGATTCAACTATAAACTGTTTTGCATACTTTTATCATCAATTAAGCTCAGATTCAGCACATGCTTGTATCAAAATCAATTGAAAAGATCAAAATTGTGTGTGTGTGTGTGTTTTTTTTTTTTTTTAATATATATGCAAGAACAAAGATGATTTAAGACCTATTATGAAATGCAAGTTAAGATGCGTCTCAAGAGCAAAACTACTCCTTACTCTGCCATCATACATCTAATAAGTTAGTAACAATAAAGATTAGCTTGTTAGTTTTTTTTTTTTTTGTAACTAAACTATGTACATGGTAATGTCAACTATCCCTCCCCCCAACTAATTAAAGACATTGTCCCCAATGTCAAAATAAAGATAGGTAGAGTGTAGAAGGTCTTACCAGAAAACTGCAAATCGGGCCTGAAATAAGAAAAATTACAAAAAAAAAACTAAAACCATAAGAGAAAACAAAAATTCACAAGGACAAAGTCAAATCAAGTTTTTGCTTTTTGCTGCTGCTGCCTTGTTCCCAATTTAGTGGAGTCATTGCTGGATGACGTTGGGG
Source organism: Styphnolobium japonicum (assembly GCA_023212625.1). Lineage (NCBI taxonomy): Eukaryota > Viridiplantae > Streptophyta > Magnoliopsida > Fabales > Fabaceae > Styphnolobium > Styphnolobium japonicum. The sequence goes on along the minus strand of JALBWW010000007.1, from coordinate 82,747 downwards.
GACAAATTCATGTAGTTGATCAAGCAATTGTTCGGGGTTGCGGTTACAAGAATTTGACGTGTCGCTTGTGAGATGAACCTTTTTCTACAGCATGATCAAGAAAACAAAACAAACTGTCATAAAAACCATTAACATTTAATATACCTATGGGTTTTTGGTTAAAGTTCTGCTGTGACCAGGATGTAATTTGGAAGAGCTCTTCCAAAGTTCCAAAACCACCAGGTAGGGCAATAAAGGCATCAGCATTGGCTATCATAATGTTCATGCGTTGGTGCATGCAAGATACCATTACTTCATGACCTACTGTTTTTCCAATGGGCTTGCTAGTAGATAAAGGACTGGGAATGACACCAAGGACTTTGCCACCTCCTAAATGTGCAGCAGTTGCTACACAACCCATTAACCCAAGACTACCTCCTCCGTAAACTAAATGGATTTCTCTCTCAGCTAGCACTCGACCAAGATGGTGTGCAATATTTACAAACTCTTTATCTTTACCAGGATTAGATCCACAAAAGACACAAACACTCTTGATCCGACGAACTGAAGTGACTTCCATTTTCTTTTTTTTTCTCTTTGTTTTTTTTGTACTCTCACCTTATCAATGATCTGAAGAGAGCAAAGTGCAATATTTAAAGGCATCAAAACTCAAAGGTAATAATTACACCTATAAAGGAGGGGTAGATCCGTGTGTCAGGTAAGTTTGAAAATAAGCACAACAATGATAATAGCTATATGACAATGATAAAAGACTAATCTATATGTGTCAGAAGAAGTTTGAAAATATGCAACGCATATTTCAAAAGAATACGGCTACTTTTGATTTGATTGATTTTTTTTCTTTTTTTTTAATTTTTTTGATTTTTTTTCTTTTTTTTTAATAAACAAGAAGAAAAAAAGAAAAAGAAAAAAGAAAAAATAATACTTGCAGGAGGTGTGATTGTGGCTCACATTTTCCTCTGGTTTTACGTCTAGTAACAGCTTGAATGCTCTCTATGGGCCGATGGTCGGCTTCCGATCCAATTTTCTTAAAAATTGGCAAACAGGGTCTTTTTGAGTCAGATTCCCGAGACTATAACGCTCATGTTCATCTTGGAATATTGGCCATAAATCAAGAAGTACTCTCTGCACATCTCCACTAGGATGCGTCTCAAGAGTCAATAGAATGTTATCTAAAGACTCCTTACTCATGCCATCCTTTATGAAGTTAATTTTATCATCTCGGTTTATAGACGTCATTCCAATTGATTTGCATTTTGTGTTACAGGTCCATCTTGCACATTTATAGCAGACCTGTAACCTTTTTGCTCTTCTCTTCTTTGCATATGAACTTTTGCCTAGCCCTGGCATATATGAAACAAGAGCATTAGAAAATTCACCTCTGAGTCGGACCTTTGCTTCGATTAACCAGCGTATATTCGCAGGGATGCCTTTGTGCAGAAGCATCCTTAATCTCTCAAACCTTGCATAATAAATGTTAGTTAAAGCATTTTGAGGGAGAGAGGGGAATTGCTTGCGGAGGTTAACAAGCTGATTATCCATTTCGAAATAAAGAAAGAAGAAGGGAAAAAAATTAGTAAAATTTTATACAGATTTCAGTGTTTGTGGGTAACTGAAGGGACCGAAAAAGATTTTCACGGAGTACCGTTATCCGCCATTTAACCGGTGAAAAATCATCTGTCAAAGAAAAACAAACAAAATTAAGACAGAAAAATCAAACTCTGATAGATTTTCTTGCTCGGCAACGATTTTCTGTCTTGATTCCTGTGAAAGCAAATAAGTCAAAGTTTGAAAAAATGAAAAAGTTAGAAAACTTGGGTTGCCTCCCAAGAAGCGCTACTTTTAATGTCTTTAGCCAACATGATTGAAGATTTTGCACGATCCATGGGTCCTCTCCAATAATGATTCAATTTCTGGCCATTGACCTTAAATGTGGCTCTTTTTTTTTTTTCAACAAAGATTTATATAGAAAACAGAAAATAAAAAACAGCAGACAAAACAAAAAATAAAAACAGAAACAGAGAAAAGAAAAAAAAAGTAATAAAAGACAAACATCAGGAGTACAACAAAACATAAGCAGAAATAGAAACAGACAACACAAACAACAGAAAAGAGTAAATTGTAACAGTCAAATAAAAACAGAAATAAAATTAAAAACAATAGCAAAACAGTAAAAACAAAAAGAAAACAACAACTAGAAAAATGAAATAAAAGTGTGGAAAGAAAACTCCCTATGGATAGCAGAAGAATTAACGTTCCAGCAGCCACACCATAGCCAGTGTAATGGATCACCACATCCAAAATCAGAGAGTTTAGTCTCCTCGGGGGCTGCTTTATTGGCTTAACTCCATCTTCAAGTAAAATCCTACGCATGCAAATGGAAGGGCTAATGTTTGGAATGTCTGCAAGTGTGCATGCTCTCAGATTCTCCCTCAAAATGGGTAGCAACCTCTCCTCCTCATCAGTAAGGAGGTTTTTAGCCACAATGGACTCCAATTTTGTTGGCTTCACTACTTCTGTAGATTGAATTCTTTGCATAATTTCTTTGAAAAAGATTCATCATGTCTTAAAAATGCAGCAATCTCAGCACATGCATTACACAATATATCAGCATCACAACAAACAGAATCATCAAAATCAGTAAAACTAGCAAATTCAGCACACAAATCATCAATTGGTTTTTGCACATCAATGGTCTCATGTTTTGTAGAATCAAATTTTTGCATCTATTGCTTGCTCAACTGACTCAATGAAGATGTAAGTTGACCAACTTGGGTCTCCAAGTTCTGTACTATGGCTTCTGTTCTCTGCTGGAATTGGATGTTGTTCTGAGCCACTTGTTTCACCAAATCCTCTAATGTAGGCTCAGATTCCATGCCTATTGGGGCTTGTTGCTGCTGCATAGGTTGCTGGTATAGACTGATTGGTTCAACATAAGGTTCGAACCAAGGATGATCTCCCCATTCATGGTTATATATGGTAGAATAAGGATCATATCTAGGCTGTTGGTAATGTGGTTCACCAAGAAATACACCTGTTGCATCAACAAAATGGTCATGAAATACAGAACCATCATCTTGTAATGTGGTGCAAGCATATGTGGGATGATAGGAACTACAACATATACTACAAAATCCTGCAGGTTCTTGCACAGGTAACTGATGTTGTTCCACTGCCAGTTGCTTCACCAGATAAGCCAACTCATCAAGTCTATGCTCCATCAGATTAGTAACCAAACACAAAAACACACACAAATGTAAAAAATAGATAAAACAATTACAGAAAACATATCTAAAGATTCTTACAAAATACAAAACCACCACAGGGTGAAATCTATACAAAAATGATATCCAACAAAATAATAAAAAATCTTAAAAATTGAAAAAGTGGTCTAAATGATGGAATTTGGCAAAAATAAGGGTGACCTCACTATAAATAGTGAGCCTTTCTCAAAATAACGTTTTCCATTAGTGTACCAAAATTCAGGTCAATCAGAGATACGTTACCGAACCGAAATTCTTAACACAATGCCCTTTACCCAGTTTCAGCCGAATTCCACTTGAAAATGCTTCAAAAACAAAACAAACACAATTGTTAGAGTTAGATGAAATGATCAAATAGTTGCCTTTGGATCCCCGGCAACGGCGCCAAATTTGACAAGAGGTTGTCGAGACCTCGTCAAATAATAAAAATTACCGGTTCGCAAACTAATTTGTAGTATAGAGCATGAACCGAATCGTCTCTCAAGGATCCAAAAAGAACAAAAATTTAATCAGATCAAGATAATTAAATGGGGGTTTTGATGATTTGATAAGATAATACACTAATTGAATTAAAGAAAAGTAATTAACAAATTAACCAATCCAAGGAAATTTTACCGATCTTGAGTTTAATCCATCATTGATCACAAGGAATTCACTTAATTGTTAACCATGTTCTTGGCCTTAGATCATATCAAGACGCCTCAACATGATCCAAGAATCCTCTACTAGATAAGCATCTAGGATTTAATTAACCAAGGTTAGATAAAGTAAGCACCATCCAAACATAGATTAACTTAAGATCTAGAATTTAACCAAGCTAAACAATCCATCAAAAAGCTTTAATAAATTGTTTATTCTATGTGATCCTTTTTGAATACATGATAATAAAGCTATTACCACATCAATATCTAAATCAAATTAAGCAATTCAATCTAGATAAAAATCAAAAGAGGAAGAAGAGAAACTTGAATAACAATTAAGCAATATGAACAAGCGAAACAAGATCTCCAAATTAAACATCAAGATGGCTAATCCCTTTGATTGATTATGAGAGCCTAGCCTTCCATGGATGGGAAGGAAGAACTCAGAAATAAAAGAACAAAAACGAAATTGTAAAGAGAATGGAGTAGAAGAGAAAGAAAACTCTCACAAATACTCAAACTTTCTTCAAACTTACTTCAAATTTGAATCCTTCTAATACAAAGAGATTGGTTCTATTTATACTAATCCTAGAAGCCAATTTGTACATGTACATAATCTGAATACAAGCTATAAAAATATGAAAATTGTCAAATATGGAAGCTTGATGCATGGTTGGTGGGTTGGTGCATGGTAGGTGGGTTGGTGTATGGTTGGTGGCTTTTAGTCAATAACTCTTATCCGACTTCTGGCTTCATTTTCATCACCTAGACGGTGCATTTTGGCTTGGAGGTCTTCATGAAAGTTGTAGCCAGTTGTCTCCTTGAAATTTTGCAATTTGAATCATGCCATTTGGACGTCTAGAACTCCAGATATGCCAAAAACACTGAACCTACCTCATGTTAGGTTGGTAGAACGTGTTTCCAAATTCAAACCAACTTGTAGCTTCATTATCATGCCTAAAACGACATCTATTGACTAAATGGTCTTCAGTGAAGTTGGAGATATGGATCTTATCTTTCCAATGGCCAAGTTTCAGCCCAAGAGGAGGCCTATAGCTCACTATGTAGTCCAATATGTGCACACTGCCCAGATTTTCCTGACAGCAAACCCACTCTGCATTGCAGGGATATTTTGGATCCTTAGAAGTCCGATCCAGCTCTTGAGTTCTTCATGAAACTTGTAGAACATTGTCTTAGCTTTCCAAAGACACCAAGATCACCTCAAATGGATCACCGCGTCCCAAGTTATGGCCTAACCAAGGAAGAAAGGTCAAAATGCATAAAAATCCGACAATTATTCAATATTTGCATTAAAGCCCAATGAAGCCCAACAACATTAAACTCATCTAAAATACTAATATTGGGCACAATAAACATCAAATAAAGCCTAATACAAAGCTAACATAAGTGTCTCAAATTGATTGATCACAGCCAATGGCTGTCTTATGTGGGGGTAAGGTGGTGAGTGTCCATGTATTATTTTTGTGTAAGGCAGCCAATTCAGTTTCTATGGCAGCCCTCCATGAAGGATGTTGGATGGCTTTATGGTAGCTGGTAGGTTTAGTTTTGGAGGATATAGTGAGAGAAAAATGTTTGTGTGTTGGGGATAAGTGGTCATAGGAGAGGTATTGAGAGAGCGGGTAGTTGGTCTTGGGTTTGTGAGTGTTAGAGGTATTAAGGTAGCAGTGATAGTCCTGGAGATAAGTGGGAGGTTTTCGTGGTCGGTTGGAGTGTCTATGGAGAATAAGTGGTTGTTGAAGTGAGACTGGTGATGCGTTTTCAGGAACTGGTTGTGGAGATGGTTCGAGTGTGTCAGGGTTAGGGGGGGTGTACCATGGATCATATGGTGAGGGTGTAGGAGGTAGGGGTAACGGGTTCATTGGGTGGTTAAGGTGTTCTGAGTGATGTTCTAAGGTAAAGGGAAAGATGTCTTCATGGAAAGAGACATTTCTGGACAAGAATACTTCTCTGGATTTGAGATCAAATAAGAGGTAACCTTTTGTGCCAGGCTTGAACCCAAGATGGACACATTTTCGGGAGCGTGTGTCAAATTTCTTCCGATGACTTGGAAGAGTTGTGGCAAAACTTAGGCAGCCAAAAACTCCCAACTGTTCTAATTCTGGTAACTTCTTGTATAAGACTTGAAATGGTGATTGATTAGACAAATAGGGCGTTGGCAGCCTATTGATGATGAAAACAGCATGACTAACCGCCCGTGTCCAAAAACACTTAGGAATACTGGATTGGAAAATGAGAGCCCGAGCCATGGCAATTAGGTGTTGATGCTTCCTTTCCACAATTCCATTTTGCTGAGGTGTCTCCACACAACTGGTTTGATGCAAAATGCCTTTTTGATTATAGAATTCTTGTAGTAGGAATTCCTTGCCATTATCGGACCTGATGGACTTAACTTTCATGTCAAACTGAGTCTCAATCAAAGTAATAAAATTCTTGATGTGATTTGCTATTTCTGACTTCAATTTCATAAAAAAAAACCCAAGTGTGTCTAATGTAATCATCCACCACCGTTAGGAAGTATCTATGGCCAAACATAGATGGGGTTGAAATGGGCCCCCATATGTCCATATGCAGTAACTCAAAAGGTGTATTAGTTGTACAGTGACTAAGAGAAAATGGAAGTCGTTTCTGTTTTGCCATATAGCATATTTCGCAAGGATCTATAGGCTGATGACATTTGACAAATAGGAAACATTTATTGAGTTGAAGCAATCTATCATGGGATGAGTGGCCCAATCTCAAGTGCCATATACAACTTTTATTGGAACTAACTGTATGCACAGAATGAAAAGTAAATGAAGAACCTCCTTTGGAATTGAGATTGTAGAGACCATTCTTTAGGCTAGCTATACCAATCATCTTCAATGTAGTGTTGTCCTGTATATAACAGGTATTGCAATCAAAAATCAGCTTGCAATAATTTGTTTGGGCCATTCTTGACACTGAGATTAAGTTGAAAGTGAATTGAGGTATGTAAAGCACTTCTGTAAGGCATAATTTATCAGATAAAACCACTGTTCCAGCTGTGGTAGTCGATACTTGAGATCCATTAGGGAGTTTGATAAAAATTGGTTTTATCCTTTTGTGACATTGAAACAATGACAGGGAATGGCACACATGGCATACGTAGTACCTGGTTTGTCAGTCGTTTGAGTGACTATGTGATTGGCATTATGAGGCACGGCTGATTGCTGCAACATGGCCAGAATGGCTTTGTGTTGCTCAGGAGTGAAGCTTAATTTTGAATCATCTTCCACTTCATTTTGCTGTTTAAATGATCTAACTGATCTATTGTCATCTTCTAATTCATCTTCCATCATGCAATTATTAGCACTAATGTTCTTCTGAAAGTGACCAGGGGGATAGCCATGCTTCTTATAGCATGTGTCTACCATATGCCCCAACCGGTTGCAGTATGAGCAAAATTTGGTACTCTTTCCTCTACCAGTGCCATTTCTACCCCCTGAATATGATCCTCTACCACGACTTCCTCTCCCTTTGTAAGTTCCATCACTTGAACTCATCAGGATCTTTGGTTCCTCCATTGGTATTCCCATTTGTCTCTCTTGTTGAATGAGTAAGGAAAACACCTTACTGATATTAGGGAGGGGATCCATGAGCATTATTTGGGATCTAACTGCTGAGTACTGTTCATTAAGGCCTTTGAGGAACCTAATAACATAGTCATTATCTTTGTATGATTTAATCGTGGGAACCAGATTACAAGAGCATCTAACCTGACATGCGCATGATGGAATAGGTCTAAAGTTCTCAAGTTCTTGCCAAACTCCTTTTAAATGTGTGAAATAAGTTGTGATTGATGAATCACCTTGCTTGTGCAAGTATATTTCTTCTTGCAACTCAGAGATTCAGAATATGTCCCCCTGGTAGTATCTGCTTCTGAGATCCTTCCATACCTCACTAGCAGTTTCCATCCACATAACACTCTGCTTTATGGATGGTTCTAATGAATGCAATATCCACGAAAACACAAGTTTATTGCACCGACACCATATCTTGTAATTTGGATCTCCAGGTGGAGGCTTAGGCAGTGTATCATCAATGAATTGTTCTTTATTCTTTGAACTCAGGGCCACCATTATTGCTCTCGACCATTGGTGATAGTTTTCACCATTCAATCGCTCGGACACCAGAACTGTTCCAGGATTTTCATTTTGGAGCACATAATAGGGGCTGGTGAAATCAGAAGTCACATTCTGCACAGTGACTGGATTTGCAGCATTCACCGCTCCACTAGCAACTGAATCAGAATTCGCCATTAGAGGCCAATCTTCAACTTCAGACAAACTTCAAGATCAAGCAAAAACTTGATAGCAAATGAATATGCAAATTCAACTGTACAAGGATCGAGATCACGAATCAATTGTAACGCATCGAATCAACGAATGAATTTGTGAAAGGTCAGAGATTTTGCAGCAGTAGCAGAGCCCCTAGGAAAGGCGCTCTGATACCATGTTAACGTTCATGCACATGGCCATGCAGATAACGAACGAGAGAAAAACCTAACGAGAGAAAGAAATCTCAACTGATCTGAATATAGAGAAACTTTATTCTTCAAGAATGTTCTCTGTACAGTAACTATAAATAGAGAAAAATGATACTCAGTGATGACTCAGCATCATTGTAACTGCATGTAACTAACTCTAATGACGAACCAACGGAACTCTAACTGTTTCAGTTAACACTAAAACCGGCTCGATGATAAATATGATATAGGTTAGGCTTATTAGCTATTGCTTTATCTTTTACGAAATTAACGTTTTTAAAGCTTTTGTGTGTGGCTTGCAAACTATCATTAATTGGGAAATTGACAGACATAATTAGAGCGACTTGATCAAAGTAGGCTTAGATTAGTAGATTATATAATTCTCACTTTTTCCACCCAAAATATATATATAATTCTCACTTTTGAATTAATGAATTACTTGAAAACTAAAAAGGTGGTAAAGATTCTTTTATGGCTGTCAAAGTGGAGTTGAAGGAGATAATGATCCAATTGGCTTTTCATAAATAATGCATAGATTAGGTTACACGTTGTATACCAATCAATGTTGTAAAAATCGGTTAAACCGGATAACCGGAGAGGAGAATGGTTTAAGGTTTAATCAGTTTGATTGGTTGAACTTGTATATTATATATATATATATAACAAATTACAAAAATCATAAATTGCTTTGTTGTGTCGCCACTTATTTTATGAAAAAGAAAGATTAGAACTGTGGAAACTCCCAACCCAACTCCCAAAAAAGCTAAATCCTAAGTTTATTTTTAGAAAAAACTATTTTCTTCTTTCATTTTTAATAAAAATTCAATTTAAAAGTTGATGAATGAACCGATCGGTTTTTTATTTCAGATTTTTACTGGTTTAACCGATTCAACTGGTTTTTTTTATGATTTTTTGTGGTTTAACCGCTCAAGCAGTTCTTTGGTTGAATCAGAACTGGTGGAGCTTCCGGTCCACGGTCCAACTGGTTGGACCGGTTTTAAAAACACTGATACTAATACTTTCACTGCCATTGATAGGCAATATTTTTGAATTCAATAATAATAATAATAATAATAATAATAATAATAATAATAATAATAATAATGTTTGACAAATTTATTAATTGTTGGTTATATTTAATGAATCTTAAATATTTATTGTAAATAATCAATAAAATATTTGACAACTAATTATATACTCATATAAAAAAAAAGGGTTCCATAGTAACTTTTCAATTCTCTTAATTATCTAAAGAGGAAAGAGAAGATTAAAAAGAAAGTTTTAGGGTTCATAAAAGCATTAAAAGCACATGCCTTTTTAGTCTTTTTTCATTTAAATAATTATGAGAATTGGTTGGCTGGTTTTTTTTAAAAGAGGATTTGGTATTTCTCTACTCTAGAAAATGTATACTAACTATGAAATATCAAGTATGATTTAATGAAATTTACGTGGATAGACTTTACTTATAGTGTAAGAGATTAAATATTAAAAATACTTTGTGATCAAGATTAAACTAATGTCCAAACGAATATTAGTCTCATACTTATAATATACGAGGACACCTCGTGATTTTATTTTATTAATGGTCAAACTTTGAACTTGAATAATCATTTAATAATTTGTTATGCAATTGAATTAAAATTTATATCAAAATAAATTTGAATTAATTATTATTTTTTATTTAAAAATATTTTGAAAAATTCATTTATATAATTATAATATACATTTGGTCAATCATAATTATTCATGCTATTTTAAAAATTTAAGACTCTAAAATAAAAAAGAAGAAAACAATTGAATCATACATTTAGAAAATATATTTTATACTAAAAATACAAAGGAAGGTTAAGAAATGAAATGTCCAATTATTATAAATATAAAATTAGAAAAGACATTTACTAACAACTTTCTTGAGGATATGATTAAGGAATTAAAATAAAAAATATTAAATAAAAAAGTAAAATATTTAATATTTTAAGAATCTAAAAAATATTTAATATTTTTTATATTAAATATTTAAAAAATTTATTAAAAATATTAAATATTTCTTAAAGAGTACCCTAATAGCACTTATTAGTATCACCCTTAAAATAACACCCTAAAGTTATATTCAAGGATGGTACTGCTAATCGCCTTAGCTCATGTGCGCCCAAAACTTCTCTATAATTTTTTGAGATGAGTGAATATTTAAAATTAACAAATAAAAAAATAATACACGAAAAAGACTTCATCGTTTATACCCTGGAGCTCTTCTTAGCAGTGCCCTATATTGAATGCCTCTAATTAATTTAGTAACTGCTTGGGAAGAAAGAGGTAAGATCATAAATCTTGAAATCATAGATAGCCATTCATTTTCAAGGGCACCTGACAAGAGGTTGTCGAGACCTATCAAATAATAAAAATAACCGGTTTACAAACTAATTTGTAGTATAGAGAATGAACCGAATCGTCTCTCAAGGATCCAATAGCAAAGATTTAAATTAGATCAAGATAATTAGAAAATGGGGGTTTTGTTGTTGATTAACAAGATTAATAAAAGTATGAGTATTAAAGTTGTAAACGAATCTAAAGAAACAACCAATCCAAGGAAATTTACCGATCTTGAGTTTAACTCATCATTGATCACAAGGAATTCACTTAATTGCTAACCATGTTCTTGGCCTTAGATCACATCAAGAAGCCTTAACATGATCCAAGAATTCTCTACTAGATAAGCATCTAGGATTTGATTAACCAAGGTTAGATAAAGTAAGCACCATCCAACATAGATTAACTTAAGATCTAGAATTTAACCAAGCTAAACAATCTATCAAAAAGTTTTAATATATTGTTTAATCTTTGTGATCCTCTTTGAATACATGACAATAAAGCTATTATCACATCAACATCTAAATCAAATTAAGCAATTTAATCTAGATACAAATCAAAAGAGGAAGAAGAGAAACTTGAATAACAATTAAGCAATATGAATAAACGAAACAAGATCTCCAAATTAAACATCAAGATGGCTAATCCCTTTGATTGATTATGAGAGCCTAGCCTTCCATGGATGGGAAGGAAGAACTCAGAAATAAAAGAGCAAAAACGAAATTGTAAAGAGAATGGAGAAGAAGAGAAAGAAAACTCTCATAAATACTCAAACTTTCTTGAAACTTACTTAATATTGAATGATTCTAATACAAAGAGGTTGACTCTATTTATACTAATCCTAGAAGCCAATTTGTACATGTACATAATCTGAATACAAGCTATAAAAATATGAAAATTGTCAAATATGGAAGCTTGATGCATGGTTGGTGGGTTGGTGCATGGTAGGTGGGTTGGTGTATGGTTGGTGGCTTTTAGTCAACAACTCTTATCCGACTTTTGGCTTCATTTTCATCACCTAGACGGTGCATTTTGGCTTGGAGGTCTTCATGAAAGTTGTAGCCAGTTGTCTTCTTGAAATTTTACAATTTGAATCGTGCCATTTAGACGTTTAGAACTCCAGATATGCCAAAAACACTGAACCTACCTCATGTTAGGTTGGCAGAACGTGTTTCCAAATTCAAACCAACTTGTAGCTTCATTATCATGCCTAAAACGACATCTATTGACTAAATGGTCTTCAGTGAAGTTGGAGATATAGGTCTTATCTTTCCAATGGCCAAGTTTCAGCCCAAGAGGAGGCCTATAACTCACTATGTAGTCCAATATGTGCACACTGCCCGGATTTTCCTGACAGCAAACCTACTCTGCATTGCAGGGATGTTTTGGACTCTTAGAAGTCCGATCCAGCTCTTGAGTTCTTCATGAAATTTGTAGAGCATTGTCTTAGCTTTCCAAAGATACCAAGATCACCTCAATTGGATCATCGAGTCCCAAGTTATGGCCTAACCAAGGAAGAAAGGTCAAAATGCATCAAAATCCGAAAATTATCTAATATTTACATTAAAACCCAATGAAGTCCAACAACATTAAACTCATCTAAAATACTAATATTGGGCACAATAAACATCTAATAAAGCCTAATATAAAGCTAACATAAGTATCTCAAATTGATTGATCAGCACCTCCCATGTATTGATAACACATTCTCATGCCTCATTTCTCCTTTCCCGTAAAAGCTTCCTTTAATTTCTTTCACTTACCTTATTAAAAAAATAAAAATAAAAAACCTAATAACAATCCACCAATCCAAAACCCCAACTCAACCATCCAAGTTAAATATCAACCAAGGTTAGTGGATCTTTCAACCCACCTATATATAGAAGAGGGTGGTGTGGTTCCTCTCATCAGCTAATCCTCGTACATCTCCATTTTTTTCCAAAATGGAACTCTTGTAATTCCCCAATAGAAATTGCAAAAAAGAAAAAAAAGGTATGGACTATGGAGATGAAAATACAATTAGCTAGAGTTAAGACTTGAGAGAAAGCTCGGGCCAGGCCAAGGCCAAAGCGAAAGCGAAAGCGAAAGCGAAGGTGGTCACAATAGGGTCATTGAAACCCCCCACCCCAAAACTCTTCTCTATCTAAATCTGGTACGTCTTTCTCTCTTTCTTTTTACTTCATGAAAATTGAGATTTTGAAGAAGAGGGTCTGCATCTGTTCAAAACTTGAAATTTAGCCCCTCCCCCCCCCCCCTCTCTCTCTCTCTCTCTCTCTCTCCTTCTCAAAATACTATCTGCAATTAAGATATAGAGGAGGAAGCGCGGGACATCAAAAAATTTCCCCCACTCACAAGGGGCAGAGCCTGTGAGCAAGCCCAGAGCTTGCTCCAAAGCCAAAAGCCCTAGCTAGATCCCTTCTTTTTTATTCCCGCCAAAACCCATTTCCGAGCAAAACCCAGATTCTCAATCGGTACAAATTTCTCACCGTGAATGTTTTCATACCCACTCTCTGTTTCGCTTTCTGTTGTTTTCTCGTGTTTTCTGGGTGAAAAAAATGGATGCTTTCGAGCGTGATTATTTGTTTCTAGGGTTTGAATTCGAAATACATGGCAGGGTTGTCGATGCTCGATGATGAGGTTGTCGTAGATTTCGCCAACACCTCTCGGGAGCTTAATAAACCAGACGGGTTTTTGGTCGATCTCGAACAGGTTTCGGAGAGGCGCGGTGCAGAGGTTGAAGGTAAACTAGATACTAGTGTGGTTGAAGGTTTATCCGTTGAGGTTCGATGCTGTTTTGAACAACTCCTTCGTGTGTTTTTGAAAGAGATCTGTGCCCAGAATTGTATTCGGCCTATTCCTCCAATGCTGGGTGATGGGCAACGTGTGGATTTGTATAAGCTATTCACGGTGGTGAAGGAGAAAGGTGGGTATGATGCAGTCTGCAAAAACTGCTTGTGGGATTTGGTGGCGGAGGAATCTGGGTTTGGTATGAGCGTTGGTTCGTCAGTGAAGCTGATTTACAGTAAGTACTTGAGTACTTTGGATACATGGCTGAAGAAAGTTGCTGACAGTAAGGTCCCCGAGTGTCGTTTGGTGGGTGATAGAGATAATTTTGGTAGGCGTTTGATGGAGTTGCAAGCAGAAGTTAAAGGGCTCTTGTCCGATTGTGCTGAGGAAGAGGTGGGAGAGGAGTTCAAGAGTGACTATGACTACCCAGATGGGATGGAGTTGTGTGATACTAATAGAGTGAAGGGCATGAATCCAGAGTCTAATGGAGACAAAAAAGTTCAGAATGGAGGACATCCTGATTTGGATATGCCAGACCATAGGATGAATGAATCCATTCTTGGAAACTTGTGCAACAATAATGATGCGAAGGAAGCACCGGAAGAGTTTCATGGTGGCAAAATGTCTGCAAAGCGAGCAGTGGATGTATTGGATGTGGTAAATAGCATGCCTGGATTGTCAAGTGGAGGCAAGAAGTGTGACAATGATGATGGTGTCTTGATAATGGATCCGTCATGTGTTAATAAAGAGAGTTTTGGTTGTAAGAGAAAGAGAGAGTCTATGTCGGATTTGCTGAGTTGGGTTACTGGCATTGCGAAGAATCCTTGTGATCCTGTAGTTGGTTCAATACCTGAAAAGTCGAAGTGGAAGTCTCACAGTCATCAGGAGATCTGGAAGCAGATTTTGTTGTTTCGAGAGGCTGTCTTTCTCAAAAGAGGTTTTGAGTCAAGCAGTGAACAATCTAGTTGGCAGGTAATCTGCAAAAAAAAAAATCTATATGTTATTAGGTGAAGTTAGCTTACCTTAAATTGTTTTAGTAAAGCATGTGTTGCTACTGCTTTTAAAAATTTATAGGCTCAAAATAAGTAAGTTTTCTGTTAGAAGTTTCCTATAAATGTGCATAATTTTCATTCTGTATATTTATCTTCTGTGCAATTAAACTTATCTGTGCACTTACTCAACCCTTGTGATTATTCTTTTTCTCAAGTGTAATATTGCCAGCTTTTGCTGCTTCACTCTGAAAAAAATCTTTTGGTTTGCTGTGGGATATGGATTTCATTTTTCATGCAGATCACTAATGAAGTATGAACTATAATGTAGGGCTGCATGTCATTTTCTTGTGCTGAGACCATAAATTATGGATAAATAAGTTTTGGATGTGTTTATCTTTCATTATGCCATGCAAAGGAACTAAGAATTCCCATGTATTCCCTGAATTGTTTAATTGATCAAATGCCTTTATGTGATTTGAATTTTAGTATGGTTGATCATTATTACCATTTTTTCTGATGTTGGTACTTTCACCATTAGGCATTACGATTATTATTGTATTTATATACGGAATCATGGATGGATGGTGTGTTTCTACATTTTCTTCGTATCCCTTATTAATGTCTTCCATTTGTTGATAACTAGTTATTTGACTATCTTCTTAACTGTTGTTTTATGGTTTACGAATGCATTTCCTATATTATTGTATTAAAATATTCATATTGCTGATCTTTTTGTTTTTTGGTTTTGGCTGTTAGCTACTTATGCTTCCTTTAATTATGGAGTACTTAAATTCTGTCTTCATATCCTCCATAATTTAATTCTTAATTCTTAATTCTTAATTCTTTTTTAGTTTATTTCATTTTCATATGTGGTGCAATTCTATTGACTTTGAGCCCTGTTTCTTCTGAAATATTGATGAAAATACATCTCTCTAAACAAACAAGGAAGAAAAACTTGAAGAAGTTTGGGCTCAAACCTGGTCTTTGAGTACTACTTCTATCTATCTTGCAACTCAGATGTGCATGTTGATTGAGAAAATCGTTGGAGGCTGGTTTGTTCTTTAGCCATGGGTGCAGAAAGTTGAGGCATAGTGGAGGTAGTTGGGAAGTCTATCTTATTTGTGAATAATGTTTGGATCCGTTAGTACCTTCTTCTTAGTTAATATAATTAATGTTGGAAATTATGATATAGTGTTTTTGTGTGTGAATTACCAAGTAAAGAGTATTGCTTATTTCTAAATAAAGATAGATAAATAGCTAGAAAGAGGAGTTGATTACTTTCTTACTATTTTTGTAGTTTTCATTTTTTTCTCTCCAAGAAAAATGAAGATGCCCTCAAACAGTTTCTAAGATGAGTGTCAGTCACATTATTCTGTTTCCATATTATTAAAGTACATCATATTATTATATTAAAGGTGGCAAGGCAAACATTCTCACTATTTTATGAGCCATTCTTATTGAAAGCATGGATAACATAAATGGATTTGTGAGTCCTTTCTGGGAGGGTTTCCCCCAAATTGCAGGTTAAATTATGATGGAGAGGGCTCACTTGTTATTAGTTAATCTAATAAGTATCAAGTATGTAGTTACCATCTATAGATAGGTTCTTCATAGAAGTAATTGCCTGCTTTTTGGGTAATAAAGGTCGTCTCTTTTTTTAAGCTGGTTCTCAAGATGCCTTGAGTTTTTTTTTTTCTTCCAAATGCTACCAATTTCATTAAAACAAAAATTGTAAACATCCTTGTGATATCATATTAAAACCAAAACCTTCTGTCACTTTGTAGGGTCAGAAGATGCATCCTTGCATGTATGATGATCACCCTGGGGCAACCTACAATCTTAGAGAGAGGTTGAAATGTGACAAGAGGCTTTTATTTGGAAAACCTACGTCAGCTGTACAAAGCTCTTCAGATTCATCTGTAGGAACCAAAGGAGATTTGGAGAGAACACCAAGTCCTCATACTGAAGATTGTGCTGAGAAACAGCTGCCTGATTCCTCTGATGCACATTCAGGTCTAGATAGATGTGCCACAGTGCGCATCCCTCTGGGGCCAAGTCATCAAGCTGAAGTACCAGAATGGACTGGCGTGACTTCTGAAAGTGATTCTAAGTGGTTGGGGACCCGAATATGGCCGTCAGAAAAAGTAAATTCCAAACTTCTTATTGAAAGGGACCCCATAGGAAAGGGAAGACAAGATTCATGTGGCTGCCCCGTACCAGGTTCTGTTGAGTGTGTCAGATTCCACATTGCTGAGAAAAGGGCTAAAGTTAAGCTGGAATTGGGTGTGGCTTTTTACCAGTGGAATTTAGATAAGGTAGGTGAAGAAGTTCGGCATATGTGGACAGAGGAAGAAGAGAAGAAGTTCAAGGATGTGGTGCGATCAAGCCCTTCATCACCTGACAGATATTTCTGGGATCATATTTTTAGATTATTTCCTAAAAAGAGCAGGGAAGATTTAGTTAGCTACTACTTCAATGTCTTTCTTTTGCAGCGCAGAGGATATCAGAATAGGCATACTCCCGATAACATTGACAGTGATGATGATGAATCAGAATCTGGACCATTGAGGAATGTTTTTGGACATCAGACACAGAAATCACGCAGCTCCATCTTATTATCCCCCAAAAAGCCACAGACAAAGGGAAGATAGCAAGTGAATGTTTGTCAAATTATGAGCTTCATTGAGAATGTTAATTTTGGCAAATTTGTGCATTCTTCACTGTGGCAATTTTCAGTATCAATGAATCTTTCTCTCCTTGTTTGGAGTATAAATATTCATTGCTTTTGAGGAGTAAAAGATCGGAACTTAAAAAGATTGATTTGGTGTAGGGTCAATTTAGGAGAGATGAGAGATGATGTCTTTGGTGGTGGAAGCAGCCAGCTATAAAAATTTGAACAGCTTAGAAGTTGAAGTTGCTTTTAGTTTACATGCTTCCGATTTTCAGATGTACCGTCTGTCTGTTCACAATGATATATTGCAGCCACAGGTACTCTTAATTGCACTTTTTTTTTTCTTCACTTGGTTTTGACTGCAAGGGTTACTTAAAAAAGAAGCCTTAGGAATATAGATCAACATTTTATTGTAGAGGGTCATGAACAAATACATCAAAGTGTAATTCAAATTTCAAATTGTAGCCTTTCATTTTATGCGAGTTTCTATTTTGATGTTTCTTTCAATGCGTTATATAAATTATTTTGGCTCAGGTATTTTCCGTTTTGTCTATTAATTTTCTTATTCCAAGTAATTGTCTGTTCTAACATGCTCTGGCAACTATATTATCAAGAGTTCTTTGTACTTCGTAAAAATACTATAGAATATTACATCTTGGGGTTTTCTTCTAATATGGTTTTTGAGATTGATATTCAATACCTTATTATGTATGGTTAATAAGTTTATGTTATGAGTTTAATTTTGATTCAGTGTTAGTCTAAAAATTGTTTATACTACTATACAATCATCTCTTGTTATATTATTAATTATGCTTAAATAACAAGTAATAACACATGCTTAAATAATTATGTAAAAAAGTTTTACATTAGTTGATTTGGCAACTCAATAAGCTACTCTCGTGCGCTAATGAGCTCTTTCCAGCAGGAAGACATTATTGACCCTTGTTGTTTATTTTTTTTATCAAGATCGGGGTCAAAGACCCAGGACATTACGGTCCCTTTAAAGACTATATAGGTTCATTTTTGTAGCAAATGAGCAATGTTGACTTCTGAGTTCTGATTGTCATAGACATGCTATTTTATGATTAAAGAAACTTGAAAGAGCGTGTGTTCTGGGATAAATCAAATTTTCTTGGGTTTTACTAGTCATGCTGGATAAGTTGATTTCTTTCTTTGAAGGATCCCATTTGTGTCACTGTTTTCTTTGCTATTATATGCTATGATAATTTGTTACTAGTATCTTTTTTTTTTTCTAATGTGGGTCACTAGTATCTTCCAACACCTCAAATGGTTATTGGTTTTCTGTGCCTTTATATAGAACCCGTGCTTTGATGATATAAATGCATGTTGAATTGTCAATTATTTTGGAGTTATAATACATGCACAAACTTACACTCACACACTCTTTCCATATTCTCATACAAGCCATTAGATAACACTATGATCTCACTGTAACTTTTTGAATGGTTGAGATTGTACACTTACCTCACATAATTTGTACAAGTAACTTTTACCTTTATTTTGTGTCTATGTAGCGTTTCTTTGGATTTTGCCTTGGGTATTTTTCTAAGGCAAGTAAGGTGGTAAAGGCCTTTGCAGAGTTACTCATCAGAATATGGCTTGGAAAGCTCGTAAGGTTAACATCCCAACAATGGCTGAGCTGGCGAGCTTGCCTAGTGGATAAGTAGGGATGTGAATGAGGCAAGGCGGGGGCAGAGAGTATAAAGAATGAATCGAATCGTCTCTCAAAGAATTCAAAAACAAAGATTTAATTAGATCAAGATAATTAAAAAGGGGGGTTTTGATGATTTGTAAAGAAAATATACTGATTGAAGTAAAAAAAAATTAATTAACAAATTAACCAATCTAAGAAAATTTACTGATCTTGAGTTTAATTCATCATTGATCACAAGGAATTTACTTAATTGCTAATCGTATTTTTGGCCTTAGATCACATAAGAAGCCTTAACATGATCCAAGAATCTTCTACAATATAAGCATATATGATTTAATTAACTAATGTTAAATGAATTAAGCACCGTTCAAACATAAATTAACTTAAGATTTGAAATTTAACCAAGCTAAATAATTAATCAAAAAACTTTGATATATTGTTTAGTATTTGTGATCCTTTTTGAATACATGATAATAAAGCAATTATCATATAAACATCTAAATCAAATTAAGCAATTTAATCTAGATCAAAATCAAAAGAGAAAGAAGAGAAACTTGAATAACAATTAAGTAATATGAACGATTAAAACAAGATTTCTAAATTAAACATCAAGATAGTTAATTCCCTGAATTGATTACAAGAGCTTAGCCTTCCATGGATAGGAAGAAAGAACTCAAAAAATGAAGAACAAAAACGAAATTCTAGAGAGAAAGGAGAGGAAGAGGAAAAGATAACTTTCTCAAATACTCAAACTTACTTAAAATTTTATTGATGCCAAATGCAAGAGAGATTGATCCTATTTATACTAATCCTAGAAGTCAATTTATAGTTGATAAAATCTGTAAACAATTGGAATGTAAGATAAAAATGGAGGTTTGTCAATAATGGTGACTTGATGCATAGTTGGTGAGTTCTCGTCAGCAACTCTTATTTGACTTTCAGCTTAACTTGCATGCTCAAAACAACGTATCTTGGCTTGGAGGTTTTCATAAAAATGGTACCTTTATATCTCAACTTTCCTATGACACCGTTTTCAGTCAAAAGGAGGCCAGTAGCCTATGATATGATCCAATATGCGCACACTGCTCAGATTCTAGCGACAGCAAGCCTACTCTGACTTTCAAGCCTATTTTGGATCATTATAAGTCAGATCCAGCTCTTGAGTTCTTCATGAAACTGTATATCTTTGTCTTAGCTTTCCAAAGACACCAATATCACCTCAAACAGATAATTGAATCCCAAGTTATGGCCTAATCAAGGAAGAAATGTTAAAATGCATCAAAATCCGAGAATTAATCACAATTTGTATTAAAGCCTAATGAAGCCCACAGCATAAAACTCAGTTAATATACTAATATTGGGTACAATAAACATTTAATAAAGCCAAGTACAAAGCTAACATAAATGTTTCAAAATGATTGATCATAAGTGTTCTCATATAATGACTAATAATAATAAATGAAGTTCTAAATTTATAAGAAGTTTAAAAAACAATATGCAAACAATTATTTCTTTTTATTGAGTGGTAAAGTATTCTTACAGAGTAACTAACAATAGAAAATGAAGTTATAAATTTATAATAAATTTAGAAGGTAATATACAAATGACTATTTCTTTTTATTGAGTAGTCAAGTGTTCACAGAATTTGACCTGTTCAATTAATATATCACCGAAACTAAGCTGACAGACCAAATTAACATTCGTCAAACCATCATAATTTTGATCATTGACAACTCATTCCTCTTCGGTAAGTCTTAAGATGCCATCAAGACAATAATCAAATACTCATGTTATCTTTGATTACCTCGATGAGAAGAAGCACATGAGAGTTGATGGCAACCACATCCAGTTAAACTTCTTTGTGTCTTACACGTGTCAAGATAATAATACTTTTCAATACAAAATCTTCTTAATGATTGAAAGAATGCTTATTGATGAAGCTGCCTCATTCAGAAGAGTTGTAGAAAAGAAAATCTAAAACAAGAGAGAAGCACAGAATCTAGAGTGTTTACTTGAGGACTTCATGCTTGCTTTTTGTTATTGCTTGCGATTAAGATATTGAAAGGAAACTGCAACTTTGTAAAAACTTAATACAATTGAGGAAGATGACGAAGCAAGAAGATGGATAATGCTTTACAATTTCTCTTCTAAATTCCAAAATGACTTATCTTCTTATTTACAAGAACATTTTTGTCCGTTAAATGAAATTTAATGGTTTACTTCCTTAAATAAATTTTGAATGGTTATTCTTAATAATTTAAATTTTTTATGTCTCCTAAGATTAATTCTCCCAAAATAAAATGTAAAATATGTGCACAATTACTGTAAGATATATGCACAATTACTTTTTTTTTCTTTTAATTATCAAATTGAAAACTTATCTAATTTATAAGAAACGTGTACAATTTGGATTATTTATGAAAAAGTAAAGTCGGTCTAGAGTATTATCAATAACTTACAAATGAATATTTAAGAAATATGTGAATATAGTATATATACACGTATGATTACTTATTTAAAAAACATGTTCATGGCCAAATGGCGCTAAACAATTCTATTAAGAATTCGAAGTGCACAAACATTACTTTATTTTAAGAAAATAAGAAGAACAAAAATTTGTTGGTTTAAAAAGAAGTGAGATTGAGAACATAAATTTAAAATTATGAAAAAACTCTTCAACTTACAGTAAAATTTACTTTCTTAACTTTTAATTAAAATTAAAACAATTAATTCTCTATGCTTGATGAATTTTAAATATTTATGGTTAGAATTAAAAATTAATAAATATTTAATACTCATTAATGACATAGGTATTATAAAAAAAAGGTTAAAATGTAAGAGACTTTCTCCAACTATGGGTCAAGTTTAGAAAATCTTATGTGCTTTCAAACCCACCAACATGATTCTATAAAGTAACAACATTGTATAACTATCCTTTTGTTAACCTTTCATTCAAATTA
The DNA here is from genome assembly GCA_023212625.1 of Styphnolobium japonicum. Taxonomy (NCBI): domain Eukaryota; kingdom Viridiplantae; phylum Streptophyta; class Magnoliopsida; order Fabales; family Fabaceae; genus Styphnolobium; species Styphnolobium japonicum. The sequence continues at coordinate 60,866 of JALBWW010000007.1, read as the reverse complement.
CTGACAAAAAAGTAGTCACATGTTAATTTTTTTTTTTTACTAATGTCACCTTAAATCATTAATATTTATCTTTCAAATCATCTCTAAGCCTCTTTCTAGGTACTCATTAACCACATATCACGATTTGAACAGTCCTTCAAAATCTTAAACGATGATGTAAGGGTTAATGAGTGTTCAGAAAAAAGGTCTAGAGATGATTTTATGGATAAATATTAATTGTTTAAGATGAGATTAGTGAAAAAACAACACGTGTAGTCACGTGACTACTTTTTTGTCAATGATTTAAATAAAATGTTAACAAAATAGTTATTATATACTGTTTTATTAGTTTAGAGAGTCATGTTAGTGAGTTTGAAAGCATATAAAGATTTTTTAAATTTGACCAATAATTAAAAGGGGTTAATTATATTTTAGCCTAAAAGAACCTGGATATCAAACTCGGGAACATATCAAGTGAGAGGAGTGGTTTATTGTGAGAGTGAGAGGAGCAAATCTTGACCATTGGATCATTCATGTATGGTCAAGATTAGATGTTACTTAAAGGTCACATGATCACTTAAAAAAGTCACATGACTTTATGTTTTAATCTTGACCATACATGAATGATCCAATGGTCAAGATTTGCTCCTCTCACTCTCACAATAAATCACTCCTCTCACTAGATATGCCCCCTATCAAACTCTATTTTAAAAATAAACTTGAACTAAAATAAAAAATTATTAAAAATACTCTCCTTATTTTCCCATTAAATCTAATTTTCTTTACTTTTGTCTCACTCACTCGAGGATCTCTTCATGAGTCCATCTTACCATAAGACCATCGCCATTACTTTATTTTGGTTTTACAATGTCAGAAAACAACGTAATAGGTTTCAATAAATAACAACGTAATAGGTATCAATAAATAATCTTGTGTCTGTTTATCAAATTATCATACCCACTTGTTTGTGATTCAAATTTTGTATCTATCCATCATCTTCCGAGTTTCACTTTACACGCCATTATCATATCAATACAAATCCTCAACATCTAGAAAGTAAAAAAGCTATGGACACATGGAGCTTATGGCTGCTTATGGTATGTGTCAAAAATAAACAACCACCCTGTAAATAGGGTAAGGAGATATTTAACAGCTGAAGGTGGTTGATCATCAAAAGCGGGGGCACCATGGGAATTATATAGGAAGGAATCTTGGAAGTTCAAGCCAAGTAAACTGGTAATAAAATATTGTGATAGGGCCTTATTGGAAATCTGCTTCTCCATTATTATTATCTGACTCCCAGTTTTGCTGATTGCTGTCTGAACCAATTTTACTTCTTTCAGTTGCACAAGCGTCTCCCACAAGGCTACCCTCTTCCTAACGCCATTCTCTCTCTCTCTCTCTCTCTCTATTCCGAAAGAGGAGGAAAAGCAAGGAACAAATAATAAGAAAAAATTACAGAAAAAAATGTCTTCCCCTAGCAAACGGCGAGAGATGGACTTGATGAAACTGTAAATCCTCGATTTTTTTCCTTTTTATTTTCCTTCAAGTTTTAATCTTTTTCTGATTGGGTATCCTGGTCTGACTCTGGTTTCTTTTATTCTGCTTTTGATTTTGTTGTTTTTTTCCTAGGATGATGAGTGATTACAAGGTGGAGATGATTAATGATGGTATGCAAGAGTTTTATGTGCATTTCCATGGACCCAATGAGAGTAAATTTCCAATAACCGTATATTCGTTTCTTGTTTCGATGCTCCTTGGGAAATTTTTGGCTAATAAATATGGTTTGCATTGTACCAAAAAAAAAAAAAAAAAGGTTTGCTATAGTGGGTCTATGCCTTTTTTTCATCTTTGTTTCTGGTTATAGCTATTTGACCATGTATGGATTTTGGCGGCTCTGGATTTAGATTTGGGTAGCAACAAGATGATACACATATGGGACTCATGATCTTTTGTCCCCTTTCCATACTTGTTTTGTTTCTTGTATTGATTGCTCCGTGCATTATTCGGAGTCTGAAAATAGATTTGGGCAGCAACAAGATTATTAGATTTTATTTTACAAAGCAACTTCTGTTAATTTTCTTATTGATTTTCTTTCCTTTTGCTGATTTTGGCGTTTAGTCAGAATATGACACTAATTTTTAGCCAGAAAGGGTTGGTATGAGCTTATTTTTGTTGGTTTCTAGTTATACCGCATTTACCATGACAGCGGCTGATTTTCTCTTTTGCTTATTGTTCTTTCCTGGTTCTAGATATTAAAATGAGATCGAATATTTAATTGAGAAAGGAGCTGGTCTTGTATTATGCACCTTCCTTTTTAGATCTTCTTTTCATCCATGTGATGGCTTCTGGCAGGTCCTTATCATGGAGGTGTGTGGAAAGTAAGAGTTGAGCTGCCGGATGCTTATCCTTATAAATCTCCATCCATAGGCTTTGTCAATAAGATCTATCACCCAAATGTTGATGAGATGTAAGCCTCTAGTATTGATGCTCTGAAACTGTCTGTATTGAGTAATTTACCTCGTGTTAATTTTAAGAACAAGTAAGTGCATGTCTGATCATCACAGGTAACACTAATTTCAGGTCAGGATCAGTTTGTCTGGATGTTATCAATCAAACCTGGAGCCCTATGTTTGGTAATGATCTTCATTAAATCTTCTGAGAAAATTTGTGGTTTTATTCGAGTTCTATATTTTTATACATTTTTGGTTTTTTTGTCATGTATCAAAATCTGCTTTCTTCCAGATCTTGTTAATGTATTTGAGGTGTTTCTGCCGCAACTTCTTCTGTATCCCAATCCATCAGATCCTTTGAATGGAGAAGCTGCAGCTTTAATGATGCGTGACCGAGCTACTTATGAACAAAGGGTTAAAGGTATTGATCCTTTCTGATTTTTCATTTTCTGAATATGCATCTCTTGTTATGTTTTCTTTGCAGTTTTTCTTTTGTTTTTCCTAGTCTCAGCTACAATCAAACTCTAAACCAAGAGGGACACTTGAACTAACTATTTAGACCTCAGGGTAGTAGGTGTGGAGTACCATGCAGTGTATATACTTTAGGCATAATCTGGTTTGTCCTCTGTAGTTAATGCTTACAAAGTATTCTGTTTTAGATAAGGTCATCGTTGGACTTGTTTACTTATGACATTATCTGGGAACTCTTTGTAGCACTGTCCTTTTTCAGAGGCAAAACTTGAAGGTGGAGTGGAATACACTTTTGGTCTTGAAGTTTGTTAGATTTAAAATATAATAACTGCTTTTCTATTCAAATATTCAAGTCCTGCCCCTTTTTCTTTTCATTCTATGTTTATATTTTCCCTATTTTTCAATGCTTGAAAAGAACCGTTGTAACTTTTACTACTAATATTTCATGAAAATTGCCACTGCCTTATATTTTCTTATATTGGCTTCTATTTCTACCTAGTCCAAATATGAGGATGCTTCCTTCACTAATCATTACACCCTGCATCTGTATCGGATAACTATATATTTCATACCAGTTAACCATATTACTACAACATACGCTGCATCACAAAATAAAATATCAAGAAATCTGGTAATAAAATCTGTTGGAACTCAATTATGCAACTTAACCCTTTAAAAAGAAAAGGAAACGAGGAGAGATGTGATTTAGGTAACGGGTTCTGGGGTGAAAAAATTGTCCTTTCTCAGATAAAACAAAGCACAATGCAATCTATTATATTCTGCAAGATGATGATAAGACCCTTGTGGGATAGGTGACCACTTCGAGGGGGTTGTGTCCTCCAAAAAGCCTTAGGCTATAATCTTCATTGATGATAAATAAGCCATACAGCATCTACAATTTATGAAAACTTAACTACAAGAGATAAGGGATTACGATAATTATTCTCTGATTGAGGTTTCCCTAATTACTCCTAGATTGAAGTTTACAATAGTCAACTATAATAAAGGAAACTAGGAAAGGAAATCAACTATATAAATAGAAAACAAAATCATAATAAACTAAGAAAGTAAATCATAATAAAAGCCATAAATATGGAACCTATCATTCCCCAGCCCTTAAGAATAGTCTTGTCCTCAAGGCTGAACAACCATGAACTCTAGAAACTTCTCGTTGAAGGTATGATAGGGTTCTCAAGTTGCGTCTTCAGCTGCCAAATTGGACCATTGTACAAGGAAAGCTTTATTGCTTAGCTTCACAACACATTGATCAAGAGTAGCTTTAGGCTGAACTTCTTGCATCAATATTGCACCAATTCTAACTGTTGAAGCATCTAGTTTGATGACAAACGCTTTATGCAAGTCTAGTAGAGCAAGGATTAGTGTAGTTGTCATAACATGCTTTAGAGCCATAAAAGTAGTGTTTGTGTTCTCACACCAGCGAAATGCATCCCTTTGGGTCTGCCTGGTAATAATGGAATTCTGTGATCGTGAGGGGAGGTAGCCCTTGAGGTTCAACAAACATATCAAAAACTCCACAAGGAGTTCATTAACGGCTTGATCCTTCACTCTATCAGATAAAGTCTCATCACATCCTCGAAACTGTAGCAAGAACCCATGCTTTTATTTTCGCCAAATTTTCTCTATACGATGGCTAGTGACTGTAGTGACATTTCCACCACGCTTTCCTGTAAGTACTATCTTTCTCCCACCTAACATGAACTTCATCACCAACTTAGAAAAATTCCAAGATATATCTTCGAGCGTTTGCAGCCATTCAATGCCCAAAACTACTTCATAATCCTCCAACGGCTGCAAGAAAAAATCAACGGATAATTCCTAGTCCTGCATAGTGAGTCCTACTCTAGAGCATTTATTTTGACAAGTTAAAAATCCCCCATCAGCTACTTTCACCTCAAATTTGTCACATGGTTCCATAGGATAAGCAAGGAGTTTAGCAATTTTTATATCCATAAAATTATTAGTGCTTCCAGACTCAATTAAAATAGTAATAGATTCACATTTCAAAGAACCAGTAATTTGCATAGTCTGAGGATTAGAATAACCAACAAGAGCATGAACAGAAGGTGTAATGGCAACACATGTAATTTCAGTTTCTTACCTTCTCTTGTTCACTGTTGATGCTAGGAATACCATCGGCTGCCTCTACTCCAATGATAGGCTCAATGACATAGAGCCTATGATGTTTATAGTGATGATTCTTGTGCCATTTTTCATCACAATGCCAGCATAACCCTTTTGTAGATCTTTCTGTTCCCTTGTGATGACTTTCTCATTTAACTTTTCCTCCTGTAATTGAGCAAAGGAAATTGCAGCAGTCATGGTGAGAGGTTTGCAAGCTTTTACCTCCCATCGAATGTCAAATCGAAGCCCCTCTATAAAGGTACCAATAGTTGTTTTTCACCCCAATCTCTGGCACGGTTTGATAGTCTTTCAAATTGACTTTGGTATTCTAAGATAATGGTAGTCTGGTGTATCTTAGCGAGCTCCCCATCAATATTCTCATATTCCGATGGTTCAAATTGAGTGAAGGCCATCAACAAATTCATCCCAGGTAGGCACACCATGGCAAGATTCAAACCAATCATACCATTGGATGGCTTTCGCATTAAGACTAATGGATGCGATTTCAACCTTGGAAGCCTCCGGTGTCCAATGGAAGCGGAAATTTTTTTCAGCTCTAGACATCCGTCCAATAGGGTCTCCTTCCCAGTGAGGGAATTCCACCTTCATCCGAGGAGCACTGTCATACTCCCACTCATCCAATTTACTCTTCTGGTTGGAACCAGAACCAATAATACGACTAGAGTCACCATCACCACGTGAAAGAGATAGCTTAATCTCTTCCAATTTCTTAAGGAGTTTTTCTTCTAGCCTTGCCTCAATCTGAGACAAGCGATTCTTCTGAAGCCATTGCATACAAGTGCAAATCAGTGATTCCCAGATCCTGTTTTGCTTGTCGAGTGAAGGGCATTCATAGGATTAGATAGCTCTTGATACCAGATGATAAGACCCTTGTGGGTTTATAGAAATAAAAGAGAAATAAGAAGAAGAATGATAGGTGACCGCTTCAAGGGGGTCGTGTCCTCCAAAAAGCCTTAGGCTATAATCTTTATTAATGATAAATAAGCCATACGACATCTACAATTTATAAAGACTCAACTACAAGAGATAAGGGATTACGATAATTATTCTCTAATTGAGGTTTTCCTAATTACTCTTAGATTGAAGTTTACAATAGTCAACTATAATAAAGGAAACTAGGAAAGGAAATCAACTACATAAATAGAAAACAAAATCATAATAAACTAAGAAAGTAAATCATAATAAAAGCCATAAATATGGAACCTATTAGATGAACTTTTTTTATTTTTCCTAATTGTTATCTTCAAATGTATAAATTTTTACTATGTCAATTTTAGCAGAGACACTGACACTGACATGCAGAGATTTGTCATCCTTTCTTTTTATATGGTAGTATCTAGGGTGCATAGGGGTATATACTTACAGAGGAGCATCTTCTGTGCTAAATTTACCTGTGCAAGTGAATAAAAAGACGATATCTGTTTTCCGACTTGGCTAGGAGGCTGCCCTGTATCATCATATAACAGAAGGAAATAAATCTTAAATTTAGATTGGTGTTGGAGATAAATCTTAAATCTTAATTATGAGGCGTTATCATGTTATCCCTGGCTCATTTTCTTCCGTAAATCTGACCTATACCAATCTCTGGATCTAGCTAAATATTAGAAATTGTTAATAATGTCAAACTCAAATGTCTATTATCATATCTACCCATTGTTCACTCAAGTTCATAGATTATACATAGATAAAGGTTTTATTTCTTCATTGTCAGTCTTAGTCAGTCTTCTGTACTGTTTCAACAGAGGCAGTCAGTATGCTTCATGCTATATGTGTCATTCACATATAACGAGTTATCAGCTGTCTGCTTTCTTGTGTTCTCGGAGGTTATTGAAATTTGGAATTACCTATCTTTTGTTGACTTTTGTAAACACTAACTTGTAGAAAGTATCACTTTGATTTTGTTCTAGTTTCTGGAATTTCTGTATAAGTTCTGGTTTGTATTTTAGAAACAATAAGTTCTTACTTAAACACTTATTGATGTGTCTTTGGCTTCAAATTTTAGAGTACTGTCAAAAGTATGCTAAGCCCGAAGACATAGGAGCTGCCACAGAAGAGAAATCTAGTGATGAGGAGCCAAGTGAAGATGGATATGATTCTAGTGAAGAACAGGTGGTTGGTAAGGCAGACCCCTAGCCTTATTTGCATGTCCTGTTCTTCACTCTGTATTTTATTTGTACATGATGTTTCAGTTATGTTTAATTCACCTCACTACATGTAATGAACTTGATTGTCGATAGGGGGAAAATTCCCATTCCTGTTAGTTCACTGTCACTGTAAATAATGTACCATTGATTTCATGATGCAATCTTATTTTTTGTTTCTCTCTTTCAAGTGCATGGATTACGCTGTTAGCCTATTATGGTAATAATATATTGGAATAACCATGCGTGGTAATTAAGACTCGTAAATAAATTATTTTTCCCAAACTCCCTTGTTTTTCTCCGGGGTTAGTTTGGTTTCCATTAAAAATGAAGGTAAACAATCCATGAATTTGTTTCGTAGAAAAAATTTATGCAAAACTAATCCGTAGATTGTTCACCCCAAATTTAAGGGAACATTTCCAAAAGCTTTACGTCAAGTTTATGGCTTTTGATAAAATGAGAATGAGAAAGGGATTGAAATTATCATTCTTTACATGTTTGGTACAATCAGGAATGGAATAATTATTAAGTAAACACTTATTATCGTCTTCTAAAGATATATACGGCATTATATTGGCCATTTATTTATTAGCGATATCAAATTAGTCATTTAATAATAATTAGTGTCATCAATTTTGTCATTCAATGACAAATTTGATGTCATTTTAAGGACTAATTTGATGGTAAAAATATGACATTGAATAATCAATTTGATGTTGCATATATTTTTTGAAGATCAATTTGATATATTTATAAATAAAAGACCAATATGATGCCTCGTATATATTTAAAAGATCAAAATAGACATTTAGTTAATAATTATTATATTCCATTCCTATGTTCCTAGAATTAAGGCAAGAATGGAAAGTTAAATAGATATAAATGATATAATAGTAAATGAGATTACAATATATGGAATGGAATCAATTCCTTCCATTTTGAAAGGAATGACTACTTCATGACAATGGACATTTCTTTTGAATAATAACAACTAACTAACACGGAGATTCCTGATATTTACGGGGCGTTTAGTTCAAGATTTGAAAAAATATTCCTAGGAATAGCATACCCAGGAATGATATTCTCAGGAATGGTATTCTCAAGAATGATGATTACTACATTTGGTTAACTAAAACCTTTCCTAGGAATGACTCCAACTGCCGACGACAGTAGTCGATGTCGTCTGTAACCGTCCACCTCTAGAGGCGGCAGACGTGGCTGGATTCCGGTGACTAGGGCGGTGGCTTAAGTCGCCGAATTCCGGTGACCGGTGTGGTGGCTAAAGTCGTCAGTCATTGTTAGCCGCCGCCGGCTTGCGGGGGCTAAATTCCGGTGACTATTATGGAAGCCGAAGTTTTCGGCCACCGTCAATTGGAGTCGATGACGGAGGTAGTCGAATTCCAGTAATTGGCCGCCGTGGACGGTAGTCGATGGTGGCTGATGGCGGTCACTGACAATGATATGACAGTTGTTGGTTAATGACATGTCAATAGAATGGTAGATACTTTGGACATTTCATATGGCAAAAATATTTCTATGCCATGGGAATGTTGCAAACCCACCTCCTCCCATGGGAATGAAAGTGTGGGAATGTTGGTTAAAAATTATTCTCGGGAATCATTTTATGATAGGAATATTTTTTCAAAACTTGTACCAAACATGGGAATCCAACATTCCCATGTAAGGATTCCTAGAAATGAAAAAACAATCTGCGAACCAAATGCCCCGTTAGGGATTAAGGTGGAGAAACTTTCATATGAGAAAAGCTTTTGAATGAATATCCTAAAAGTAATTCTTTGAGTGAACTTCTGCCCGTCTTTTGAGATTTTAAGCATGTTATTGGCGCCTAATCAGGTAGTATTGAACATCATTTTAATTCAATTTTACTCCAACCACCTTCTCCAACGAAACCGTGACATTACTTTTAATATATTCAAGTATTGTTTCCACCCTAACTTTTTAAACATATTTTCATCTAGTTATTCATTAATTAAAGTATTCCTTCATTCTCTCACGTAATAATTTTTTTTTCAATGTTTAGGAAGTCAAAAACTTCTAGGCACGTGCTACCGTGTACATTTGTTGACCTCCTCTATTTTGGTGAATTTACATAAACTTTTTTAAAATTACATACTGTATGAGTTAAAGTTGCATTATTTTTTTGTAAATTAATAATTGTAAAATTTATCAAGTAAATTAAGTTGCATTTTTACTAAACAAGGTTTTTTTTTTGGGGGGGGGGGGAGATGTAAGTAAATCACTAAAATATGTAATTTAACCCTTAAAAAATGCAAGCTTTTAAAGTTATGTAATTTATAAGGATAAGAGATTGAAAAAACAAATGTGTTAAGGTATCAAAAGTCAATTATAGATCATATTGTTTCTTATGGAATCTGGATTCTCTAGAGTTTCATGAACTAAAGGACTAGGGTTATTAAGATATTCATCCTTTTGTTAAAAGGTTTAAGATTTTGAGTGTTTTTGGAAGGATGAAATGGAAGTCAATGTTCTTTCTATGTCTGTAAACCATATTGGTATAGGTGGTTATGTGTTCAAATGGGCAAAAGTGGAGGGCAAAAGGTGTCTATGGTTTGTGGCAGCTTTCTTCGAGATTTGAAAGAGCTGTCCTCTATCCCATGGCTATGCTTTGGGGATTTCAATGAAATCCTTAGACGAGGGAAAATTGGGTGGCTTGCCGATTTATTTCTCTAGGGTATGTCCTTGTGAAGCAATATAGGTTTGCAATATCTGCTAGACGTAGGCTTTATAGGTCATAATTTTACTTGGAAAAATGGAAGAGTCTAATGATAACATTCAAGAGCGTTTGGATCGAGCAGTAGTACTAGTTACACCGAAGTGGACTTCTCGCTTCAATTCTATTGTTGTATAGCACTGTAACGAGATATAGGTCTGATCATGTCCTTATGCTCATTGAATTCCCACAGCCAAGGAAGGAAGAGGAGGAAAAGAAAGATTTTTTTTTTTTTCATTTTGAAGAGGTGAAGTTGAGGGAGGAGGTGTGAGAAATGATTACACAAAATGCTCAGCAAAGGATAGCTGGTTCCATGAAAGAAAACAATTGATCAATGTGCTGAGTTTACAAGGTTGGAGAGCTCACCATTTTGGTGATGATCAAAGAGAAAAGATATGCCCTACAAAAGCTACAGGGACCCCCAAAAAAAACGAATATTGTTATTGTGAATTAGAAAGAAATTAAGCGATAGCTGGATGAATTTCTTATGTGGTGCTAGAGATCACGGGTAAGTTGGTTGAAGCATGGTGATGAAACATAAAGGTTCTTCCATGGGAAAGCATCACAAAGAAACACTACGGAAAGAATTGTTGATGATAGCGTAGTCACATAAATAGATTGAGGAGGACATTGCAAGAGTTGTGACTTCTTGTTTTAGTATCTTTCTTGAGACTAGCCAACCGCAAAATGTGTTGCCAGTAACACAGGTTGTAAAAGGGCAGATAGTGGAGGGGAGATGAAGAGCCTACTTAATTAGGATTTCACTAGAGTGGGGGTCTTTGCCTCTGAGACAAATTGACCCAACAAAAGCTCCTGGACCTGATGGCATGCCGGCTTTGTTCTGTAAGAAATTTTGGAATATTGTCAGAATGATGAGTCTGAATAAGACAAATTTGAATAATGGAGCTGGCCCGAGGTATCTTAATCACACCTTTTTATGCTTGATTCCTAAGATCAAACAACCAAAGCACACGAAAGATTTTAGGCCAATAAACCTTTGCAATGTGATTTTCAAACTGGTTACAAAAACCATTGCAAATCTGCTTAAGCTCATTCACCAATCTTTAATATATGATTTCCAGAGTGCTTTTGTACCAAATAGATTGATTACTGATAATGTGCTAGTGGCCAATGACATCATTCATTATATGAGGAAGAAGACAGGTCGAAAGGGTTATGTGGGCCTTGACAGAGAAAGACTTATAATATAGTGAAATGGCTTTTCTTTCAAACTGTGCTTTCAGAAATGGGATTTCCAGCAAAGTGGGTTAACCAAATAATGAATTGGCATCTTCAGTCTTTTTATCACTTCTAATCAATGGAGAACCCAAAGAAGTGTTTTAACCAAAGCAAGGATTGAGACAAAGTGATTAACTTTCACCTTATCTCTTCATTCCATTTGGAGAAGTCTTTTCATCAATGATTGTGAAAGAATAAAGGAACTCCACTACAAGCTATCAGGATTGCAGGGGCCGCACGCAGTGTCTATTACTCATCTTTTTTTGCAAATGGCAGTTGTAGATACCTCATTTTGTCTGTTTATGTCAAAAATGTCTATTAAGAGAAAATTGTGAAGATTCATGCAAATCAGCACCGCCCTATTGAAGCCGTTTAATTAAAAAATTTAAGAGAAAAAATTTGTGGCGAAAGAGCAATTAATATGAAGGGAGATTTTGGTAACTGCAGTGATGAGCTTGATCAGTGCCAGAAATTTCATTGGGCTATAATCATAGCAATCATTGGAAATCAAAATTCAAATTAGCCCTTAATCACTTCAGTAGTTCAGTTTCAATCTGGAAAGATTTTCCAATTTTGTTGGATTGAAATTTATGTTTTGGTTATTTTTTTGTCTAACTATCTTAATTAGTCATTTGAGTCGAGTAGTGTCCCGCGGTATTTTTACAGGTTAAGTTCGAACTTGCGTCCTATCCCGTGAGAGCAAGTTTACTTACCAACTCAACTAACCCTCAATTAGTTCTTGTTTGATTCATTTTTATTACTTGGACTATTGTCTTTTGTTTTCTTTTTCGTTTTTTTTCGACTGGTTATTGCTATTGATTATAAATAAAAATTCTCTTATAGAAGAAAAAATAAGTTTCCCATTCATTAAATTTTTTCATTTAACACAAATGTTAACATATTCATCCATAAATGTCTTTTTTTTTCTATTTATTTACATCATCGCCACACCTTTTGGTGTGAAACTAATCCCTTCAAGTCGTAGAGTGATTATAATTATTAACCTTTCCTACAATGATGTTTCTTAAGATTTAAACCTTTAACATTCTCTTGAAATAATAAGTCACTTACTACTGCAACCAACCATTTTTAAGTCATCCACAAATGTATTTATGCGCGAACACAAGGACGGTAAACACCTAGAGATCCTGTTAATATTAGCCATTAGAGTTCCGGGTGCATTAGATGCCTTTGTTCTGCTAATCTTTCCGATTGCAATAACAATCAGTACTTCCAAAAGTACACAATACACAGATTAAATACCTCAGCCATAATTTAGTTTTCTGTATTATTATTATTTTATCTGGCTCCAATCCGTTCACCTTTTCTTTCTGCTTAGACACAAAAATAAAGGTTCATAGATTTTGTATATAATAATTTGGAAGGGGGAACTGTCACCGATGGAAACAGGACCTAGTAGAGGTGAATCCTTGATGGACTAATATGAACCAACGAGTTACTATACAAGAGTTTCAGCTATCTAAAGAAAAGCAATACCTGCAAGGAGCAGATACCCAAACAAAAAATTGGAGAAGCCCATTGAGGTAGCTGTAAAATACAACTTAGGGTCAACTTCTATATTAACAGTATGGGGTAAACTCTATCCAAGTTAAGGGCCACTAAAATTCTTCCTGAAACTAGTAGCAATATTTCCATTATATACCATCCTTTTGTCCTTGGGAAGTCTATATATGGCTCGGTCTCCTCTTCCCAGAATCTGTCCTTAGCCGCTTTACAGGGTTCGCCCAGCCAACCGACCCACCAGAACCATTTGGTTCTTGAGATGGCTGGCCAACCCACCCTTGTGCATGGGCAGTCTGTTGAGCTAGTCTAGCATCCTTGGGGACTGAACATGGTCCTGGACTTCTTATAGTAGGACCCATGCTAGATGGTGAAACAGGGCCAGTCCTAGGCTTCACCAATGATTTCTCCCTGTCATTTCTTCTCTTCTTGCATACAACCAGTTCACCTGGATGAGTAAGAAGTGGACAATCATCCTGCTGAAGTTCCCGGGTGCTGCCACAACCACTTCCAGTTCTTGATTCCTTCTGTGGCAGATGGCCTTTGATCCTGGTGTTTTCGCCACTAGAAGCTGACCCACGTTGCAGTGGCTTCTGTGAAGGGTATGGATCAGTTTCCACCTCATTTATCAGCATGTGCCTCTTGCTTTGGCCAACAGCCACTTGCCTTGGGGATGTTACAGTACTGGCAGAAATTTGACCAGAGAAAGAAAGTGCACTTCTTGGGTCTCGGAATTCCATTTCCATATCAGGAAATGCAATTTTCAAGATGTCAAAAAAGAGATCATGAACCTTCCTTGCTTCAGATCTTACCTGTGAATAATGATACTCGATGAGAACTTTTAACACAAAATATTTGATATAGTAAATCCTCCTGGGAATCAGTAGAGATCATCTAAACATCCTAATCTCATTATCTACAACAACAGCAATCTTGAAATACAGGCAATAGAAGTGCAAAGAGTTTGAGGAAGAATCACTTTAATGTAGTGGTTGGATACGAAGAGCAAGACCTTTTATTTTTGGGATACAAAGTGCAACACATAACTCTTGCTAATTTTTTTTCCCCCTAAATGTACATGTTGGATATATCTTATATAGATGGAAGATATTGATAATGAGAATTCGAACCAGGATTTTGCATTTCAACAGATTTTTCCTCTCTTTGCTTGGATAATATAACACATAAAATCCAGAGTGAGAATCATCAATCATAGATTATGCAGGTAGATCTCTCTTGGGATCAAATGCTGCAAATTTTCCTTATAACATGAACATCTACTACTATTAACTGCTAACTTCAATTCAATGGAAGTAAAGACATAGAAACCCCTGAATTAGTTAAGACATGTAAATCCATCATAAACATTGTCAATAAGATAATACTGTTTGACCAACTATTGGCAAGCAGTACAGAAACAGAAGCCTGATTATATTTAAAGATAATACATACCGAGAAAGGAGCAAGATTTAATGCCAAGGATAGGAATGATTAATAAATCTTTGGACTCCATTTAAAATGATTTTTAGAATTTTTTTAAACTTTGGCTCAACCAACAGAATATGGAAGCGACTACCAAAAAGGAGAAAAATAAATCTTCAAGGTAAATTTCCAACCAGCATTTGAAAAGTCAGTGGTTAAGTGCTTCACTAGGTTTATTGACAAAACACTTGTAAAATACATTTATTATAGGATATATAATTAAAAATAAGGCTTCAAAAAGTTGCATGGTCTACTAAACTAGTGTTTGGGTTTTCATTTAAAGGATCCATACATATGTTTGCTATAAGTAACTCAAGATCGTACGTTTGGATTCCTTTGAACAGAAAACCAAACATGCTTAGTTGTTTTTGGAAACCAATTAATTTCCATCTCAAGAGAGGGCACAAATACAGTAAGTTAGTGCAACAGTTTCACCAAAAGCCAAAAAAGTGAATAATTTTGTACCATGATACAGATAATAAATCTCACCTCATGTGAAAACCCATAAAAATGCATTGCACTCTTCAACATGAACTGCACATCAAATACAAGCTCCGTTGCTCCATTATACTCCAATCTATCAATCCGTTGGTCGATCTTTCGTAAATTCAACAGGCTGTTCCCAGATCCACCAGTGTACCCAGAATTCTCAATCCTCGTCCACAAATCCGTTAGCAAAGGTACAATTTGATGACCTTCCTTGTCTATTCTCCTTTGGAGCTTGCTAATTACATTTTTGCACTGCAAGTGCATAAGTTGTATCAGTACAAGCAGACAATAAAACTAAAGTGAACATCTCCAATTGAGATTATTTGACATGGGAAGGAAGTGAGATTAAATTCATATAGCCAACAGAAAGTTTGTGAAAAATGGAAATGAACAAAGTCAACAATATTTTCAGGATTGCAGCTGGTAAATAAACCTCGGATCAGATACCCACGAACCTTATACTGTTTTATTATATTAATATGATTGTCCATTAAGTTTATAAAAAGTAATAAGGGTTTCTGCTTGCAGTCCTTATGACATGCAGTAAGACCCACTCCATCCAGGAAAACACATAAGACCATCATCATAGAAAAGAAGACACAACATTGATCACATAATGACACGTACCCTTCTCTGGATGATTTCAGTCATCTTAGTGCCATGGGCGGAAGATCCACTTGAATTGATAGGCTTTGCCTCCCAGATTTCTCTGGCATGTTCACCACCATCCTCTGAAGGAGCATAAATGCAATTCAAACGACTAGACTTCGGTGAGCCACGTAATTTGGAGGTATTAGCTACTCTCCTTGAAGATAAACTTCGCTTATTTTTTAACGATGATGTGTTTTGATCATGCCTGCTGGCATTGGAGTCCCCAAATGATTTTGATTCTGGATCAGTTCTTGTTTGCGCTTGATATTTATGGTCTGCTTGGACTGTTAAAAGAGATGCCATCTCACTGATAGACTTTTCTTCAGGCCTTTCAGTGGCATGACGGGGTCGAACACGAAGACTACGTTTACGTTTAATCTTGGGTTGCTCCATAACTTGTTCATCCTCACCTTCATCACGATCATGAATCCAACTTCCAGACTGTTGATGATCCATGTGAGAATCACCAGATACTACAATTTCCCCTTCCTCTAACTCATCTTTCTGGCAAAAATTATCAGAAGATATTTAATCAGAATGAGAAGAACAAGACAACCGCCACTCAACAAAAGAATAAAAAATTCAAAATACAAAGTAAAGCAATGTACCATCCTTTTTGAGATGGAACTTGGCCTGGCATCTAATGCAGAGAGGGAACCAAATTTCTGAGAGGAAACTGATGGCAATACTGTCTGTGTCAATCTTTGACTGTCTGAGGATGATCCAGAGGAACCAGCTTCTTCAGCCATCTGATTATTTCTAGCACTTTCTGAAGACCGATGAAGTTCATATACAGCATCACAAAGCAGCCCATCTTCCAATTGATCTTTATCAATGGGCTGAGCTCCATCAGCTCCACTATACCCATCATCTTCAAATTCTCCTGTTTCCCCTTCTTCATGTGCACAATATCCATTTCTTTCATCAGAGTTTGCTTCAGAGTATTCTCCATTTTCATCTTCCAACTCTTTATAACTAGGATGCTTTTTTCCCTTGGGCCGTCCCCTTCTCCTTTCAGAACCAATTTCACTGGATTCCATGCCAATACTACCACCCAATAAAGTGTTCTTTGACGGTCTTTTTGATAAAGCAGCAATAGCAGCACTCACTTCTATTGTATTGGCTTGAAGCCACTTAGGCACCCTATCATACTGTGTCATCTCCTCAGTCCAATCCAGTTCTTCGTCCATTTGATCAAACAGTTCAACTTCCTCTTCACCCCTAGCAATCATGCGATTTACCTCCTGCAGTGAGGGAACATCATGGACGGTTTCTTGATACCTCTCTTCATCATGTAATAATGTCTCCAAAGTCAAACGTCTTTCTTCATGTGTTGTTCTTTGATCAAAGCGTCCAGCATTAATAACCTCATCAGCCATATCTATCTTATATTGTTGAATATTGTTCCTTATGAGGCTTTCAATGGATCCTATATAGCGATCCTTACCTGCAAGTTCATCCTCCAAATTGACATAGCCTCCACTTCTCAGTTCATCTTCCTTCTGATGGCTAGAGATTTTGTCAACAACAGCTTCCATGTAGATAACTTTGACATCTCTTGTCTGCCCAATGCGATGAGCTCTGGCCACTGCCTGCTCTTCATTTTTAGGGTTTGGATCAGGATCATAAATGACAACTGTGTCAGCAGACTGAAGGTTAAGGCCTCGCCCAGCAGCTCGAATACTAAGCAAGAAGATGAAACAGTCTGAATCAGGGCTATTGAAGTCCACTATAGCTGATTCACGGTCTTCCAAACTAGTTGTCCCATCAATTCTTCGGTACACAAGCCTTCGCCACTGCAGGTATTCTTCCAATATGTCTAGGAGCTTTGTCATGGTACTAAACAGCAGAACTCGATGTCCAGTTCTTTGAAGTTTTATAAGGATCCTATCCAGGATCCACAATTTTCCACAAGATTTTACAAGGAAATCTTTTGATAAGTCATTGAAGTATGGGTAATTAAGCAATGGATGATTGCAAGTTTTACGCAGCTCCATGCATCTGTTATTTAAAGTTTTATATTGCTTCACCTGGTAGACTGGATTCTTTTGAACCCTATGTTTCTCGTCCTCAGGATCAAGACGAAGGGTACCAGTTGATTTGACCCAGTCATAAATGGCACTCTGGATAGCTGACATTTTACATCGTAAAACTATGGAGACCTGCAATGCAGCAAGGATATTAGGACTGAGCCACCAGATAAAGAGCAAGTGGTGAAGTAGGGGGCTATAATCACACCTTTGGTGGTAGCGATCCTTCAACATCTTCAACACGACGCCTGAGCATGAAAGGCTCAAGAATCTGATGAAGTCGATGGATAATGATAACTTTCTTCTCTGTCTCAAGCCAATCATCTTCTGCATTTTGAGTAGGACCTTCCTTTTGGAATGGTTTTGAGAACCAATCATGAAAGGCTTTCCTATTGTCAAAAACCTCAGGAAGAAGTAAATTTAAAAGTGACCAGAGTTCCTTCAAATCATTCTGCAGAGGAAATCACACAATGAATATTTACATCAACAAAATTTATACTTGACCATGCATCTATATGATTTATCAATTGACATCTACTTGAAATTAACATATAGAACATATGCCTCAATAATCTAAACATGGAATTATTTATTTTATCAAGAAAACCACATCAAAATTATGTAAGAGAACTTTGACTACATTACCAGTGACTACTAAACAAACAAGAAGCCTTATTCAAGATTTTGATTTGGCTAATAACAAATCATAATAGTATCTGACATAATAACTTATGACAGTCAATAACTTGATGAACCAAGGATAACTGTTATTTGGCCCAGTCCCCTGCTTAGCATCAGCCATCAGGCAGACATGACAAAACTCGGACTACGAGCTCTGTTAAAGCTGAATCTAGTCTTATCGGGTACTATTCCTTATTGGAAATAAACACTGTTGGAGCAAATTTGATTTTTTAAATGACTCTGTACAAGATTTGTTCATCATGCCTTACCTGTCCTTGTTACTCATAAAGGAAACTACACATTAAAACCACTCATATATGGAATACTATAAAACATATCTCTAGATTATCTTATAAGAGTTCTAATTTGTACAGGCTCAGGTGTAGGTAAATTAATTCTAAATTCATAGCTCAGCAAGTTAGCAGTATTTAAGTGTCTTTGCAAATATTTAACATGTCAAGGAACAAAGGAAGATTTTGTTACAAAGGGAAGCACAAGCTGCACAACAAAGTAGAAAACTGCAGACTTGATGATCTGATAATGGTTGGTCTAAGTGGTGCAAACAAACATCAATGAGTACGTACAGACACTACTGTTTACAACAATGCATATTGTATCAAAGCAGAGCAGACCTGTAACGGCGTTCCTGTCAACAGCAGGCGTCTTTGACAACGATATCTATCAAGATCACGTGCTAGAACTGAATCCCTATCCTTCATTCTCTGTGCTTCATCAATTATGATATACTTCCAATCGATTTTCGAAAGCTTTGACCGGTCATACATGATGAACTCATAAGTAGTCACAAGGACATTAAATTTCATAGCAGAAACCTCCTGCAAATATAACAGAAAAGGAAATTCGGCAGCAAATATTAAAATACTATTAGCACTATAAGTCAATAAGCTGAAGCACACTTACTTGAGAAAATAATTTTGAACGTTGATCCTTCCCTCCAACATAAAAAATGCATGACACAGACGGTAACCAATTATACAACTCACTCTGCATAATGAACAAAATTTGTCATGTAAGAAAACACACACAATCACAAAGAAAAGGAATATCCTTGAAATGAATGAGTTGAAAGCTCACCTTCCAGTTAACCAAAACAGCATTTGGGACTATTACAAGATGTGGGCCGTAGTTTCCTTTAAATTCCATCAAATAGGCAATCAATGCCATAA
Organism: Styphnolobium japonicum; assembly: GCA_023212625.1. Classification (NCBI taxonomy): domain Eukaryota; kingdom Viridiplantae; phylum Streptophyta; class Magnoliopsida; order Fabales; family Fabaceae; genus Styphnolobium; species Styphnolobium japonicum. The sequence continues at coordinate 41,627 of JALBWW010000007.1, read as the reverse complement.
CCTGGAGAGAAAAGAAATATTTACGTTTATAAAAGGTACAAACAAGTATTACAGTAAATAATTATGAAATAACCTTAGAAAAATGAATTATCGTCTTACATCTCCAATGTATGACATAACAAATTTAATTATGAACTGTGAAGTCACTCAGCTGCAAAAACAAAAAATAACACTAACCTGCACAGTTTTCCCAAGACCCATCTCATCTGCCAAAATCCCGTTTAACTTATTGTTATACAAAGAAAGCATCCATTGCAAACCAACCTTCAAAAATAACATGCCAAAGCCTTAAAAACTTGCTCAAGAAGACAGCATAAAGCAATCACTAAAAGGATGACAATTTCATCAAATGTAGCAACCTACAAGCTGATAGTCTCTCAATGTTCCAGCCTGTAACATTGATGGTTGCCTGATGACCATTTCATTCACAGCATGAGCAAGGTTGTAATACCTGGTAAGTGGCCAATAATGGTAACCATCAGGCATCAGATGCATTATTATACAGAACCAATAAAAAAATTCTAAAAACATAGCTATATAAACAAGATCAGAGCATTAAAGTTAAAATTCAAAATAGCATAAACACATTTTGAGCCAACACTTGGCACTAAAAATGCATCTCTCCTCAAGCAATTTTATGCCAAAACTCAAGACACACATGTTAAAAATAAATTAACTATGAAAAAACTCACTTGTTGACAGAAGAACTGTCTCTAGGAGCATTCATCTCCATAAAACGATTTCTAATCATCACTTCCTCTCCAGCACAAGCTGCTGCTGCTCTGACTTCTTCTTCAGAAAGACCCTTTAGTTAAAAACAAATCATGGATAAGTGACGCATAAATAATCTCAAAGAACATGTTCAAATAGTACATTGGAAAACATCAATCAGAAACCTCAACTAAATTGTATGGAAAAAAGGATACAAACATAAAGACTTTTTCTCAGACCATTACAAATTTCATTTATTTATTTATTTACAGGAGGAGGGGGATTAATGAATCATGCCTGCAATCGTGCAGCAGCTGCAGCAGCTTTTGCTGCCTCCACCACTTCCTGTTGATTTTTGGCTGCTGTTATCTTACTTCCTAATTTATGTAGATACTCTTCTGTCTGGGTTAGGAAGGATGAAAGAACAGCATATCTCTCTGCAGCATCACCCGGGATGCTAGTCTGCTGCTCCAGCAACATCTCCCTATATCTGTCAACATCATTGTTTTTTAAGGCTTCCATCCTTTTGTTCCTGTCTTCATCTTTTCGTTTTGAGAACTCCTTCAACATCCTCTCGTGATATTTGGCCACCCCCCTGTTGCGGGCAGTACGGGCATCACGAATGGTCCAGTGTGTCTCAAGAAGCTTCTTACGCCATTGAAATATAGATTTGAGTTGCTTCTCCCTTAAAGCTCTCTGAGATGCCTGCACTTGTCTAGCAAGTTCCATACGCTGACGCTCACACAGCCTAACGAACTTACGATATGGCCTATCAGGCATTGCCATTATCTCTTGTTGCTGTTGATCAACCTCATCCTTTAAAAGTGCCTGAAGATCTAAAAGGCGGAGTTTTTTCTCTTCAATTTGCAACCTCAACACAAGATCTGGCCTAATTCTTTTCCTCTCTAAGTTTACTGTTAATAAACCTTCAATCTTCTTTAAATTTTCTGTCCTTTTCTTGTTAAGTACTTCCATGCCTTCCTCAAAAAGAAGATCTTTGACATCATATGCCAGTGACAAATTATTGTTGTTGTTTACCATCATGGATGACCCAAAGGAGTCATGTTTCCTAGTGAAGAAAGGAAAATCAAATAGGGGTCCATGATATTTTCTGGTGGATGCCACATCCTTTGGCTGGGCAACAGTGCTTGCTTGTGCAGGTTTCTTAATTTGCATTGTGTCTGATACAGAAGCCTGTGACGCAATAGCCTTTCCCCTATCTAACACCAACTCATTTCTAACAGGAGTTCTGTTAATTCCATGTTCACTGTCCTGGTCTGCCTTAACAGAGCATCCAATTGATTGCTGCTCTTCCTTTCCAGCAGATAACATCAGAGCAGATTCCTTTGATACGGGTGGCATAGCAGCCTGCATATGAACTGATGTTACAGTGGATTTCTCATCTCTGGCAAAGGATTCCTGCTTTAAAGAACTCTGTCCATTAATAGCTGGGATAGTTTGTGAATCCTTGGCATTGGACTCAATGTGCCTTGGTTGTTCTGCCACAATATTTCCAGCAGATTTGTCTTTATTTTGTCTTCCTGCAGGATGAATTGGGTGTTGTGCCTGCATCTCAAGAGGTGGTGGAACAATAGCCTGGAGAAGTTCAAGGGGGAGAGTACCTTCACCTTTCTATCAACCAACAGAAAAAGAATATCGGTGAGCACAATCTCCATTAAGATTATACATAGTACATCTTTGCTAGGAGTATATAAATAGAACAAGTACACATAAAGCAGACAGACATAGATGGATGCAGACAGACTCAAGACAGAATGAGAAAGGATGCAGAGATTTAACCTTCAACCGTCTAAATGCTAGTATCTGTGCTTTAAGAACATGCAGCTGTTGTTTGGTAAATCCAATTTGTTGTTGATGAATCTGAGCTGGTGCCCCTTGAGATTTGGCATAATTCCCTGAGCCCCCTTCATTTGTCGGACCTCCAGCCTGAGGAGCAGATTGGTTTAACTGCCTGATGTACTGCATTTGCGGAGGTTCTGAACCAGATGATGAAGTTTTTGCATTCAAAGGATTATCTGCACCTAAGTTCATGTTGGCAGAATACTGCTGAGGATGCATACAGGGCATTTCATTTCCAAGCGGAGATGCTTGAGACTCTCTGCTATGAACACTGAATTGCTGCACTGCCATGTCAGTGGAGTTACCAGCCATAACAGCATTTGTTGTTGGTCCAAAATGGCTGGTCGGACATGTCTGCCTGGCTTTTGATTTTGCAGAACCTGATTGCCCAGACACATCACTTGATGAATTAGCATGTGCTGAGATAGCACTTGCAACTGCTGGAGAAGTAACCTGCTGCTTTGAAACTGGGACAGGTGATGACTGAGCACCAATGTTGCTCTCATTTGCCTTTGTTTGTGAGAAGATCCTTGACTGCATCATCGGAATGAGTTGTGCCATTAAGTTAGCATTTGCAGGATGTGATAAGTCAATATTACGTTCATGTGCCCATGCCTGCATAGCCTGTAATTGAGCAGGCACTGCAATCTGGGTGTTCTTAACATTTTGGATGCCCTGCTGACTTGCTGGTGCTTGCAAGGGTCTTATAATATTTCCAGGCATTAAGTGTCCAACGGCTGATCCCTGGGTTAAAGTCTTTCCTTCACTCTTCTGATCAGGCGCTATCTGCTTTTCCCCACGAGTAACATGTTCAGATGAATTCCTAGAGGATGACCCTTGAGCTTGATTCACTGCTTGCATAGACCTAATGTCCTGCATTTTCAAATTTCCCATACGCATTTCCTGATCCTTCACAGATGAAGGGCTTAACACTCCCATTTTAGTTTGCTGCTGTGACTGCATTGCCAAAGCAGACTTTTGTTGGGAAGCCTGGAGAACATATTGAAGGTATGTTTGATGGATAGGATTTAGCATTTGCTGCTCAACACCTTGACCCCTGAGCTGGGTCTCCTGGCTGGAACCTTGTTGAGCTAAATCAATGAATTTTTGAGACTGCTGAGGCAGTTGCATGGCACTAGGAGATGAGAAATTGTTACTCCCAAATACCCCTTGACGCCCTGCTTGATATGCTAAAAAGCCTTCATTCCCTTCAGGTTTTCTAATTAGTTGCTGTTGAAATGACTGCATATGTATATAGTTCCGTAAAAGTCATCATTCCGTAACACATGATTTGGTGAAAGGTTGCACAGAACAAAATAGATATGATTGCCCATGATAACATCAATACTAGTTATAAGATCATAATGCAAATTTCATTGATATCAAGACAGACACGAATATACAAATAATTGTCAGAGTAAAACAAGCTAATTTGGTTCCCAGGACTTACAACCCTATTCATGACTTCAGATCTTAAAAAACAAATGAAAAGGTAGGAAAGAAAGTTCCATGGATACTTATGCAGGCTACTAGTAAAATACTTCCTCAACATAAACATGAAAGCAGAAATAAGATCGGGATTATGAGTTATGACAGATTCTTAACCACCATTACCACATTACATGCAGAAAACCTGTCATATATTTATGATCACAACATTTTGAGAAAGAAATCGATATAATGATGATTTTCCCATTAAGATTGCATTAGATAGAAAACTAAAAGTCAAGAAGAAACAGACGATTTGAATTAATGACATCAATCAGATTTTACTACTAATAATGGAAGTAACGGAAGTGAGAGACAGCAGGAACAGGTAGGGCCGAAATTGATGATATGCAGAAGTTGACGAAACAACACTTTTAGAAAGTTGCAACTTGAGCTTATCTGGTTAAAATCCACAGTTAATCAACGTGTTTAAACTATAACAATAGCACCTGAAGAGAAACAGAAAGGGGAACGGGAGAGTTCCTTAAACCAAAACACAAACCTCAAGTTTTATTACCTGGACATTTTATCCTCATCAATGTCTAAAAGGAAATTCCAGGAACATTGCAGAAAAGAAATAGTATATGCAGAATATTTATGTTTGCATATAATTGAATGTCACATACGAACAGAAAATAAATGCAAAGACCAATTAGTAAAAAAATTCAAAAACTACAGCAGAGTTCATATTGTTGTGATTAAAAGGAAGCTTCACTGGAACTGACAATGTTAGCAGCACTCAATTGCACCCAAGTTCAATGCTTCCATCAGTTTTTCATATTCTACTAAATTAACATATGTCTAGTTTCACTATGAAAAATTAAAAAAGCCACAAACCCGACCAACTAAGTAAGACGTTCTATTGTAACTATACCCCAGTACGAGGTTGTATTAAAAAAAACTTGAAAATTTCACTACAACCCAATTTCCAACAGGCACGGCACTCCCAAAACCCAAACCCACTACAATCAAAACCCATTAACCAACAGCAAAACTAGGTACCAACCTCGCCATAACTTGTCAGAGTACATGTTCTACCGAATTATCATAGAAATTCAGCTAAACCCATAAATCCACACCTGCCTAGAACCTATCTGCTGCTGTTGCTGCTGCAACGAGTCCAACCCCAAGTGCGATGCTGACACTGCCGAAGACGAAGAAGACGGCGACGCAGCCGACGACGTCGATGCGGCCCGCCACGCCGGCCCCACACCAGGGTTCCGGCCGGGCCCACCGCCACCAGATTGCATGCAACTAGCCCAGAATTCAATGGGACGCGTACCAATAACCAAACCGCAAATTCAGATCGCTCACACTAAAAATAAAATAAAATAAATCATTAAAAAAAAGAGATTCCACAAAGAAAAACTCTCAAATCCCTCCAAAATTCATGAAAAACTCATTGTCCCTCCGATCCCAACGTTCAAAGAGCATCATCCCACATTTTTTACTCTCTCCCTGAAGCTGCCACCAATTTCCTCTCTCTAAAAGCCGCAACTATTGGAAGAACGGACGATAGATCTTCCGGAGCGAAGGCCACAGAAAAACGAACTTGACGGAATCGGTGATCCCACTATGTGAGTCGCACGCGATTTTGCAATTCCCAGTCAATCCGTAAGGGTGTGTTTGGATAGATGGAATGAAGTAGTTATCAATAAAATAGCTTAGTAAAAAGACTTTAATTCATTGTTTGAGAGTTTGTATAGTAATGAAGTTGAATAGTTAAGGAGGGAAACTTAAATTATTTCATATCACTCAAAGCCTCAAATTTTCATATTCTCTAATTTGGGAAGTTTATGATGAAACTCTTATCTCTTTTTTATTTTTAGATAATTTTTATTCTACTTCATTAATTACCATTGTGACTTCCAAATAATGGAATGAAATTTGGTTTCATTCATTCTTTAAACTTCTAAACAATATAGTGATATATATTTATTTTTTTATTCTATTTCATTCCAAACCACTTCATTACTAACCACTCCACTTCATCCTTATTAAAACTCACAAACATAGCGTAAGAATTTTTTTCTCTCCTCATTTTCATGATACTACAATACTAGGCTTTGTTTGAAAGTTTTATGATGGATGAAATGAAATTGAATGGACTGAAATGAAATAGAATAAAATGAAGTTTTTATATCATTGTTTGAATGTTTAGTGATAGAATAGAAGCTTTTTATTCCATTGTTTGAAAGTTCTAATAGAATATGATGAAATGGTAAGAATTATAAATTTGTAATTACCATATTATCCTTACTTCATACATATTAATCTTAATTATTTATTTTATAAAACTTAATTTTTTAAATAACATTTAATTTTCATATACCTCTTCATAGTTCTTATCTAATTTTTGTAGCATTGCTTTTGCAATTTTATGACATGAAATGTTGTGACAAGATATCAAATTAATTTTAGTTTCAAGTAAAAATACAAAGAGTGGAACTAATATACATTTTATTTTAAGTTCTCATATGGTGTTGGTGGCCACGAACCAAGAACCATTTTATTGTAACATCTCTTTTAATTTAGAGTTGTATATGATAATTTTTTCTTTTAGTTAAAGTATTGAATTCTCTAATTTTAAAGTATTAAATATGATGTTTAATTTAAAAAAATTAATGTAACAGTGTATTATTTTATTTAAAAATTTAATATAATTACATACTCATGATATTTAAAATTGACTTAAACTAAAAATAATAAAAATTATATATCACCACAAAGATATATATATATATATATATATATATATATATATATCTCATAAGCTCATGGTCCTGCTTGACTCCAAGTAATTAGATTAAATAACATTTCACACTTTGAGGAAGAGTAAAAACCAAAAAAAGAAGTTATCTAAATACCATGGACCTAGATGACAAAAAATAATTTCCAACAAGACATAATAGATGCTATCAACTACCAGTTAGGAGCAAGTCATAATTAGCTCTAACAAGACACCAAATCATCTTTAAATACACATTAGCAAAGAACAATTGAAATAACCAAGTGAAACACAAGAACGGGAGTTGAATTGTGTCTCTTAACCTTTTTAGTAAACTTTTCTTTAACCAACAAATTAATCCAGACGATGGTTAAAAATGATAGTAGGCAATGGACGAATAAAAAACTTCTCAGTCCTATTAGATGCTAAAAAGGTTTTGCACAATTTTTCTTTGGGCGCAGTTAAAAAGTTCTAAGTTTTAACAAAAAAAAAAACATTTGTTAAGAAAATAATGACAATTCCCAAATGTTAGTGAATAAATAAAACACAAGAAAAGGGTATAAAAGCTTACTGATCAATCAATTTGAGACACTTATGTTAGCTTTGTATTAGGCTTTATTAAATGTTTATTGTGCCCAATATTAGTATTTTAGATGAGTTTAATGTTGTTGGGTCTCATTGGGCTTTAATGCAAAAGAGTGGGTTTGCTGTCATAGAAATCTGGGCAGTGTGCATATATTAGACTACATAGTGAGCTATAGGCCTCCTATTGGGCTGAAACTTTGCCATTGGAAAGATAGGACTCATATCTCCAACTTCACTGAAGACCATTTAGGCAATAGATGTTGTTTTAGGCATGATTATGAAGCTACAAGTTGGTTTGAATTTGGAAACACGTTCTGCCAACCTAACTTGAGGTTGGTGCAGTGTTATTGGCATATCTAGAGTTCTAAAAGTCCAAATGACATGACTCCAAATGCAAAATTTCAAGGAGACAACTGGCTACAACTTTCATGAGACCTCTAAGCCAAAATGATTCGTCTAGGTCATGAAAATGAAGCTGGAAGTCGGATAAGAGTTGATGACTTGAAGCCACCAACCATACACCAACCCACCTACCATGCAACAACCATGCATCAAGCTTCCATATTTGACAATTTTTAAGCTTTTACAACTTGTATTCAGATTATTTTCAATTACAAATTGGCCTCTAGGATTAGTATAAATAGAGCCAATCTCTTTGTATTATACATGATTCAATTTTAAGTAAGTTAGAAGAAAGTTTGAGTATTTGTGAGAGTTTTCATTCTCTTCTTCTCCATTCTCTTTAGAATTTCATTTTTGTTCTTTTATTTCTGAGTTCTTCCTTCCCATCCATGGAAGGTTAGGCTCTTATAATCAATCCAAGGGATTAGCCATCTTGATGTTTAATTTGGAGATCTTGTTTCGCTTGTTCATATTGCTTAATTGTTATTCAAGTTTCTCCTTTTCCTCTTTTGATTTTTATCTAGATTAAATTGCTTAATTTGATTTAGATGTTGATGCGATAATAGCTTTATTATCATGTATTCAAAGAGGATCACAAAGACTAAACAATATATCAAAACTTTTTTATGGATTGTTTAGCTTGGTTAAATCTTCGATCTTAAGTTAATCTATGTTTGGATGGTGCTTACTTTATCTAACCTTGGTTAATTAAATCCTAGATGCTTATCTAGTAGAGGATTCTTGGATCATGTTGAGGTGTCTTGATATGATCTAAGGCCAAGAATATGGTTAACAATTAAGTGAATTCCTTGTGATCAATGATGGATTAAACTCAAGATCAGTAAATTTCCTTGGATTGGTTAATTTGTTAATTACTTTCTTTTAATTCAACTAGTATATTATCTTTTCAAATCATCAAAACCCCCTTTTAATTATCTTGATCTGATTAAATGTTTGTTCTTTTTGGATCCTTGAGAGACGATTCGATTTATGCTCTATACTACAAATTAGTTTGTGAACTGGTAATTATTATTATTTGACGGGTGTCGACAACCTCTTGTCAAATTTGGCGCCATTACCGGAGATCCAAGGTAACTATTTGATCATTTCAAGAACCCATCTAACTCTAACAATTGTGTTTGTTTTGTTTTTAAAGCTTTTTCAAGTGGAATTCAGCTGAAATTGGGTAAAGGGCATTGTGTCAAGAATTTTGGTTCGGTAAAGTATCTCTGATTGACCTGAATTTTGGCACACTAACAGAAAACGTCCTTTTGAGAAAGGCTCACTATTTATAGTGAGGTCATCCTTATTTTAGCTCAATTCCATCATTTAGACCTCTTTTTCAATTTTTTAAGATTTTATTATTATTCTCTTGGATAGCGTTTTTATGTAGATTTCACCCTGTGGTGATCCTATAATTTTTAAAAATCTCTAGATATGTTTTATGTAATTGTTTTGTGTATATTTTTACACTTGTTTTTTTTATTTTGTATTTTTGTGTTTGATCACTAATTTGATGGGGCATAAACTTGATGAGCTGGCTTATCTGATGAGACAGTTAGCAGTGGAACATCATCAGTTACATGTGCAAGAACCTGCTGGATTTTGTAGTATATGTTGCAGTTCTTTTCATCCCACATATGCATGCATCACATTACAAGATGATGGTTCTATATTTCATGACCATTCTGTTGATGCAACAGGTGTATTTCTCGGTGAACCACAATACCAACAGCCTGGATATGATCCTTATTATGTTACCTATAACCTTGGCTGGGGAGATTATCCCGACTTGAGATATGAAAATGCAGCACAACATATACAGACATTCCAGCAACCAATGAGTTCACAGCAGTTCCAACCTTATGTTGGACCAAGTAGTCTATACCAGCAGCCTATGCCCCAGCAAGGCACGAAATCTGAGCCTACATTGAAAGACTTAGTGAAGCAATTGGAAACTAATAATCTGCAGTTTCAACAAAGAACTGAGATCACCATTCAAAATTTGAATACCCAAATTGGTCAGCTAACATATTCATTAAGTCAGTTGAGCAAGCAACATATGCAGATATCTGATTCTGTAGAACATGAGATCAATGTGAAAAAACCAATTGATGATTTGTGTGCTGAATTTGATAGTTTTACTGATTTTGATGATTCTGTTTGTTGTAATGGTGATATATTGTGTAATGCATGTGCTAAGATTGCTACCTTTTTGAGACATGGTGAATCTTTTTCAACAGATTATGCAGCAATTCAATCTACAGAAGTAGTTAAGCCACCAAAATTGGAGTTCATTGTGACTAAGAATTTCCTTACTGATGAGGATGAGAGGTTGCTACAGATTTTTAAGGAGAATCAGAGAGCTATCATATTTGCAGACATTCCTAGCATTAGCCCTTCCATATGCATGCGTAGGATTTTACTTGAAGATGGAGTTAAGCCAATAAAGCAGCCCCATAGGAGACTGAACCCTCTGCTTCTGGATGCGGTGATCCATTACACTGGCTATGGTGTGGCCGACGGGATTTTGTTGCTTCTGCTATCCGTAAGGCAAAAATCCTACTTTTCAACTCGAGGTTGAAATTATTTCTTGGGACAAATCTTCAATCACGCTGGCTGAAGACGTTAAAAGTAGCGTTTCTTGCGAGACCACCCAAGTTTTCTATCTCTATCATCTTTCCAACTTTGACTTATTTGAATTCACAGGAATCGAGACAGAAAATCGGTGCCAAACAGCAAAATCTACCAGAGTTTAATTTTTCTGTCTTCATTTTGCTTGTTTTTCATTAACAGATGATTTTTCACCGGTTAAATGGCGGATAACGGTACTCCGTGAAAATCTTTTTCGGTCCCTTCAGTTACCCACAAACACTGAAATCTGTATATAATTTTACTCAATTTTTTTTCTCTTTTTTCTTTCTTTCAAAATGAATAATCAGCTTGTTAACCTCTGCAAGCGATTCCCTTCTCTCCCTCAAAATGCTTTAACTAACATTTATTGTGCAAGGTTTGAGAGATTAAGGATACTTATGCACAAAGGCATCCCTGCGGATATACGCTGGTTGATCGAAGCAAAGGTCCGAATCACAGGGGAATTTTCTGACGCTCTTGTTTCATATATGCCAGGGCTAGGCAAAAGTTCATATGCAAAGAAGAGAAGAGCAAAAAGGTTACGAGTCTGCTATAAATGTGCAAGATGGACCTGTAACACAAAATGCAGATCAATTGGAATGACGTCTATAAATCGACTTGATAAAATTCACTTCATTAAGGATGACATGAGTAAGAAGTCTTTAAATAACATTCTATTGACTCTTGAGACGCATCCTAGTGGAGATGTGCAGAGAGTACTTCTTAATTTATGGTTAATATTCTAAGATGAACATGAGCATTATAGTATCGGGAATCTGACTCAAAAAGACCCTGTTTGCCAATTTTTAAGAAAATTGGATGGGAAACCGACCATCGGCCTATAGAGAGCATTCAAGCCGTTACTGGACGTAAAACCAGAGGACTATAAGTATTATTTTTAATTTTTTATATTTTTCCTTTTTCTTCTTGTTTATTAAAAAAAATTCAAAAAAAAAAATTTAGCCGTATTTTTTTGAAATATGCGTTGCATATTTTCAAACTTTTTATGACACATATAGATTAATCTTTTATTCTTGTTATATAGCTATTATCATTGTTGTGCTTCTTTTCAAACTTGCCTGACACACGGATCTACCCCTCCTTTATAGGTGTAATTATTACATTTGAGTTTTGATTCCTTTAAATAATGCACTTTGCTCTCTTCAGATCATTGATAAGGTGAGAGTACAAAAAAAAAACAAAAAAACAAAAAACAAAAAATAAAAGAAAAGAAAATGGAAGTCACTTCAGTTCGTCGGATCAAGAGTGTTTGTGTCTTTTGTGGATCTAATCCTGGGAAAGATAAAGAGTTTGTAAATATTGCAAACCATCTTGGTCGAGTGCTAGCTGAGAGAGAAATCCGTTTAGTTTACGGTGGAGATAGTCTTGGGTTAATGGGTTGTGTAGCAACTGCTGCACATTTAGGAGGTGGCAAAGTCCTTGGTGTCATTCTTAGTCCTTTAGCTATTTGCAATCCCACTGGAAAAACAGTAGGGGATGAAGTAATGGTATCTTGCATGCACCAACGCATGAACATTATGATAGCAAATGCTGATGCCTTTATTGCCCTACCTGGTGGTTTTGGAACTTTGGAAGAGCTCTTCCAAATTACATCCTGGTCACAACTGAACTTTCACCAAAAACCCATAGGTATATTAAATGTTAATGATTTTTTTTGACAGTTTGTTTTGTTTTCTTGATCATGCTGTGGAACAATGATTCATCTCACAAGTGACACGTCAAATTCTTGTAACCGCTGCAACCTCTGAACAATTGCTTGATCAACTACACGAATTTGTCCCACAACGTCATCCAGCAATGACTACATTGAATTGGGAACAAGGCAGCAGCAGCAAAAAACAAAAACTTGATTTGACTTTGTCCTTGTGAATTTTTGTTTTCTCTTATGGTTTTAGTTTTTTGTAATTTTTCTTATTTTAGGCTTGATTTGCAATTTTCTAGTAAGATCTTCTACACTATACCTATCTTTATTTTGACATTGGGGACAATGTCTTAAATTAGTTGGGGGCAGGGATAGTTGACAATGCCATGTACATAGTTTAGTTTAGTAAAAAAAAATTAACCAGTTAACTTTATTGTTACTAACTTATTAGATGTATGATGACAGAGTAAGGAGTAGTTTTGCTCTTGAGACGCATTTTAACTTGCATTTCATAGTAGGTCTTAAATTATTTTGTTTTTGCATATAAATTTTTTTTTCATTTTGATCTTTTCAATTAATTTTGATGCAAGCATGTGTTGAATCTGAGCTTAATTCATGATAAGAGTATGCAAAACAGTTTATAGTTGAATCATTTTCATGATATACATGTGTATATGACTATGGATATTAGGAAGAAAGCATGGTTGAATTGAGTGAATGTTCCATACCTTTGTGAGTTTTGGGCTTTTCCAAGTTTGATACTTACATTTGGTTTATTTTCTTTCATGAGTGATGTCAATTATGAATTTATTTTCTAGAACTTACATTGAATCGATTTGAGATTACATTGGTTTGTATGTTGCATGAAAATAACAGAGACATTTTTTTGACTTAGCTGCTTTGGCCAAATAAACCTATCTTGTATTTGTCCCATTGTTAACCCCCTCTAAGCCTATTTTTCCATTCTTTGTTCTTAGCTTATTACAAGCCTAGAGTGAAAAATCATGTTTTACCTTTCCTTAGGGAATATGAGAACATTGATTTTCTTATTGGAGGAGTTCTTTTGCTTGCAATGATTTAAGTGTGGGGGAATTGATGTGCTGAAACGAAATGCTTGGTAAAAAAAACAAAACAAAAAAGAAAATAAAGCCAAAAGGTTGAAAAAGAAAAGAATAGAAAAAGGAAGGAATATGTGAAGAGAATGAGCATTTTATGGTTTTGGGTAAAATTTTATGCTTTCTACTTAAGTTACTCCCTAATGCTCTTTTATTCTCTTTGGTTTTAACCTGCTATTATCGATATTGTTCTCTTCCTTCACCTTATAGTCCCATTACAACCTTTTTGAAAGACCTCTTGATTTTTGCAATTTATTTGATCTAAGAAGTGAAGAATTGATGTATATGCAAGCCTATGGTAAAATACTTTCATAATTTGACTGAGTTGAGTGCAAACAGTTAACCTAAACACCTTGTGTGATTTGAGTGTCACTTGTGAAGAATTTTACTCAATTTGAACATGCCTATTTCTGATTAAAGCATGATTATGCTATACTTTATTCTCAATTGGTTTGATTCAATTATTCTTTGTTAAGCATACTTAACTTATTAATTATGAATTAAATTTGATACAATGCTTGTATTTAAAAATTAGTTGAATTGATTAAATAAAGTATTACATATTTGTGAGTATCATCCTGGTAAACCCTCACGAGACTGTAACTCGTCCACTAGGGCCACCTAGGGGTGTAAAGGCTTGTGGCACATGCTAAGTGCCATCGTGTTTTCCTACGAAAGTGGATTAGATTAGGTATAATCAGTTTTTATGCTTTTAGTTTAATATTATGATGTTTCTTGTTTTTCTTTAGTTTTGTTCTTATGTGTTTTGCCAAGGAGTGCAAAAGCTTAAATGTGTGGGAATTTGATCAATCAATTTGAGACACTTATATTAGCTTTGTACTAGGCTTTATTAGATGTTTATTGTACCCAATATTAGTATTTTAGATGAGTTTAATGTTGTTGGGCCTCATTGGGCTTTAATGCAAATTATGAATAATTCTTGGATTTTGATGCATTTTGACTTTTCCTCCTTGGTTAGGCCATAACTTGGGACTCAGTGATCCATTTGAGGTGATCTTGGTGTCTTTAGAAAGCTAAGACAAGGCTTTACAAGTTTCATGAAGAACTAAAGAGCTGGATCGGACTTCTAAGGGTCCAAAATATCCCTGCAATGGAGAGTAGGTTTGCTGTCACAGAAATCTGGGCAGTGTGCACATATTGGACTACATAGTGAGCTATAGGCCTCCTCTTGGGCTGAAACTTGGCCATTGGAAAGATAGGACCCATATTTCCAACTTCGCTGAAGATCATTTAGTCAATAGATGTCATTTTAGGTATGATTATGAAGCTACAAGTTGGTTTGAATTTGGAAACACGTTCTGCCAACCTAACTTGAGGTAGGTGCAGTGTTTTTGGCATATATGGAGTTCTAAAAGTCCAAATGACATGACTCTAAATGCAAAATTTCAAGGAGTCAACTGGCTACAACTTTCATGACGACCTCCGAGCCAAAATGATCCGTCTAGGTCATGAAAATTAAGTTGGAAGTTGGATAAGAGTTGCTGATTTGAAGCCACCAACCATACACCAACCCACCTACCATGCACCAACCACCAACCACCAACCATGCATCAAGCTTCCATATTTGACAATTTTCATGTTTTTACAACTTGTATTCAGATTATTTTCAATTACGAATTGACATCTAAGATTAGTATAAATTGAGTCAATCTCTTTGTATTAGACATGATTCAATTTTAAGTAAGTTTGAAGAAAGTTTGAGTATTTGTGAGAGTTTTCATTATCTTCTTCTCCATTCTGTTTATAATTTCGTTTTTGTTCTTTTATTTTTGAGTTCTTCCTTCCCATCCATGGAAGGTTAGGCTCTTATAATCAATTCAAGGGATTAGCCATCTTGATGTTTAATTTGGAGATATTGTTTCGCTTGTTCATATTGCTTAATTGTTATTCAAGTTTCTCCTCTTCCTTTTTTGATTTTTATCTAGATTAAATTGCTTAATTTGATTTAGATGTTGATGTGATAATAGTTTTATTATCATGTATTCAAAGAGGATCACAAAGATTAAACAATATATCAAAGCTTTTTTATGGATTGTTTAGCTTGGTTAAATCATCGATCTTAAGTTAATCTATGTTTGGATGATGCTTACTTTATCTAACCTTGGTTAATTAAATCCTAGATGCTTATCTAGTAGAGGATTCTTGGATTATGTTGAGGTGTCTTGATATGATCTAAGGCCAAGAACATGATTAACAATTAAGTGAATTTCTTGTGATCAATGATGGATTAAACTCAAGATCGGTAAATTTCCTTGGATTGGTTAATTTGTTAAATTGTTAATTACTTTCCTTTAATTCAACTAGTGTATTATCTTTTCAAATCATCAAAACCCCCTTTTAATTATCTTGATCTGATTAAATGTTTGTTCTTTTTGGATCCTTGAGAGACGATTCGGTTAATGCTCTATACTACAAATTAGTTTGTGAACTGTAATTATTATTATTTAACGGGTCTCGACAACCTCTTGTCACTTACACCAGATGTTTATCCTGGTTCACTCTCACAAACCGAGAGCTACGTCTAGTCCTTTCAACAAGAAGGCTTTTTCATTAATATTTACACAAATTATAAGTATTATCCACCTCTTCAGGTACACTAGTATTCTCAACCTCTTCAGGTTCACAAGTATTCTTAACCTCTTCATGTTCTAATACACAAGTATTCTTTTATACCAAGCCTCTTCAAGCTTAAACAACTAAGTTGAATATGAGAAGATGTAATTGGTGCTTGAGTGTTTAACTCACTATAGGTGACGAAAGAATGATAAAACTCAAGATTGGAACTCTATATAAGAGTAAAAAGAACTAGAAGAATAAGAGCTTTGATTCTTTTTAACTTTTGATTACTCTAATGCTGTATTCTACTTTCTTCTTCGATGACATTTGTATTTATAGGTAAGAGCACTTGGAGCAGTCTTTATAAGCTTCTTTGTCCAATGGAAACATTTATTACCGTTCTGAGTAGCATTAAATGCATAAGTTGATATCGTGTTGAACTTCTTCTGAAAAGTGACTTTGATTATCAGGAATATCCAAGAATGTGATAGTTGAGTCCTGATTTATCTGAGCGCGTAGAAAATTCCTTTTTTGTTGATCTTTGTAGTTGTTAGCAGTGTCAGCTAAGCAGCTCAGTTGACTTCTTCTGTCATGTACTTTGTCAGAATTCTTCTCAGCATTTAATGATGAACAGTTCTTCATATTTGAATTCGAGTTTTGGACGAATGCTTTAATCTGAGCTAAGTAAGGAAATGTTTGGACGATCCAATATGATATATATGAATAACAATTTAAAGATTATTAGACGAATACTAAGTTTTTTTTTATTAAGAAAAATTGGACGCATGCACAAATAACAGTTTGTTTACACCGTGTTGTATTGTTATAGAATTACTAACATAACTTTAAGCTTAAAAACAATAACAGAACAATTTATACACGAATTACGTGAGTCTTTTACTGGTTCATTCTAATTTAAACCTTTTGTTATCTTCAAAACTTTGAGGGATTTAATTCTTTAAACAACTTTGGTTCCGAGACTAATTTCTCAAAAGTTCTTTGGTTCCAACACAAAACACCTTCAAAATCTCAAAAAATAGGAATTTTGTGATGTAGCCTCCATAACCACACTAGCTTGAGAAGGTGGTCTTCATAGAATCTGTAAAAATCATAGCATAAAACATGTTGAAGATGCTATTGCACCAAACAATATATTCAAAAAATGGTTCTAAATGAAAAAGAGAATAAGAAATAAATGAAGATAGTAAGCATATATTACCATGAACATGAAAAGCCTAAATGCTTAGAGGGTAACCTGGCACAATACAAGGTAACATTTACTTGCATTTGTGAGCTGGAACCCTATTAAAAGCTCTCGAAGCATCTGTATGTCGAACAAGGTGCATATACACATCCAGTAAGAGGGATGATTCAACACCTATGTCCTCCAATTATGCCCATATTACATCCTCACCAACGTCATTCTTATGATATTGCTTAACTAACTCTGATGTGTACTTGTCAAACACCTTAACTAGTCTCTCAATAGATTTAGCAATTTGGTTGATGTTTGCATCATTATCCAACACTTTTGAACTTCGTTTCTTAGTTTTAGATGAGGTTGCACCATTAGAATGTCCAACAGGAGAATTGAAGGGCTAAAACTCCTTATCAACCATGTCAAAGCCCTCTAAGGTAACTTTATTGGTGGATACTGACAAGAGGTTGTCGAGACCTCGTCAAATAATAAAATTTACCGGTTCGCAAACTAATTTGTAGTATAGAGCATGAACCGAATCGTCTCTCAAGGATCCAAAAAGAACAAAGATTTAATCAAATCAAGATAATTAAAAGGGGGTTTTGATGATTTATAAAGATAATACACTAGTTGAATTAAAGGAAAGTAATTAACAAATTTAAAGAAACAACCAATCCAAGGAAATTTACCGATCTTGAGTGTAACTCATCATTGATCACAAGAAATTCACTTAATTGCTAACCATGTTCTTGGCCTTAGATCACATCAAGAAGCCTCAACATAATCCAAGAATCCTCTACTAGATAAGCATCTAGGATTTAATTAACCAAGGTTAGATAAAGTAAGCACCATCCATACATAGATTAATTTAAGATCCAGAATTTAACCAAGCTAAACAATCCATCAAAAAGCTTTAATAAATTGTTTATTCTTTGTGATCCTCTTTGAATACATGACAATAAAGCTATTATCACATTAACATCTAAATCAAATTAAGCAATTCAATCTAGATAGAAATCAAAAGAGGAAGAAGAGAAACTTGAATAACAATTAAGCAATATGAACAAGCAAAACAAGATCTCCAAATTAAACATCAAGATGGTTAATCCCTTGGATTGATTATGAGAGCCTAGCCTTCCATGGATGGGAAGGAAGAACTCAGAAAATAAAGAACAAAAATGAAATTCTAAAGAGAAGGGAGAAGAAGAGAAAGAAAACTAACAAATACTCAAACTTACTACAAAATTGAATTCTAACTTACTTCAAAATTGAATCTCTCAATACAAAGAGGTTGGGTCTATTTATACTAATCCTAGAAGCCAATTTGTACATGTACATAATCTGAATACAAGCTATAAGAATCTGAAATTTGTCAAAAATGGAAGCTTGATGCATGGTTGGTGGGTTGGTGCATGGTAGGTGGGTTGGTGTATGGTTGGTGGCTTTTAGTCAACAACTCTTATCCGACTTCTGGCTTCAAATTCATCACCTAGACGGTGCATTTTGGCTTGGATGTCTTCATCAAAGTTGTAGCCAGTTGTCTCTTTGAAAATCTCCAATTTGAATCATGTCATTTGGACTTTTAGAACTCCAGAAATGCCAAAAACACTTCACCTACCTCAAGTTAGGTTGGAAGAACGTGTTTCCAAATTCAGACCAACTTGTAGCTTCTGAAGCATGCCTAAAACGACATCTATTGACAAAATGGTCTTCATTGAAGTTGGAGATATGGGTCTTATCTTTCAAGTGACCAAGTTTCAGCCCAAGAGGAGGCCTATAACCCACTATATAGTCCAATATGTGCATACTGCCCAGATGGTTCCGTGACAGCAAACCCACTCTGCATTGCAGGGATATTTTGGACCCTTAACATTCCGATCCAGCTCTTGAGTTCTTCATGAAACTTGTAGAGCATTGTCTTAGCTTTCCAAAGACACCAAGATCACCTCAATTGGATCACCGAGTCCCAAGTTATGACCTAACCAAGGAAGAAAGGTCAAAATGCATCAAAATCCGAAAATTATTCAATATTTGCATTAAAGCCCAATGAAGCCCAACAACATTAAACTCATCTAAAGTACTAATATTGGGCACAATAAATATCTAATAATGCCTAATACAAAGATAAAATAAGTGTCTCAAATTGATTGATCAAATTCCCCCACACTTAAGCTTTTGCACTCCTGGGCAAAACACATAACAACAAAACTAAAGAAAAACAAGAAACATCATATTATTAAACTAAAAACATAAAAACTGATTGTACCTAATCTAATCCACTTCCGTAGGAAAACACGATGGCACTTAGCATGTGCCACAAGCCTTTAAACCCCTAGGTGTCCCTAGTGGACGAGTTATAGTCTCGTGAGGGTTTCACTGTGATGATACCACAAACATGTAATATTTTATTTAATCAATTCAACTAATTTTTAAATACAAGCATTGTATTAAATATAAACCATAATTAATAAGTCAAGTATGCTTAACAAAGAATAGTTGAATCAAACCAATTGAGAATAAAGTATAGCATAATCATGCTTTTAATCAGAAATAGGCATGTTCATTGAGTAAAATTCTTCACAAGTGACACTCAAATCACACAAGGTGTTTAGGTTAACTGCTTACGCTCAACTCAGTCAAATTATGAAAGTATTTTACCATAGGCTTGCATATACATCAATTCTCCACTACTTAGATCAAATAAATTACAAAAATCAAGAGGTCTTTCAAAAAAGTTGTAATGGAACTTATAAGATGAAGGAATGGAACAATATGGATAATAGCAAAGTTAAACCAAAGAGAATAAAAGAGCATTGAGGAGTAACTCAAGTAGAAAGAATAAAAATTTTACCCAAAACCATAAAATGCTCATTCTCTTCACACATTCCTTCCTTTTTCTATTCTTTTATTTTTCTTTCTTTTTTCTCTTTTTTTTTGTTTTTTTTCTCTTTTGTTTTTCTTTTCGTTTTTTGTTTTTTTTTTTTTGTACCAAGCATTTCGTATCAGCACACCATTCCCCCACACTTAAATCATTGCAAGCAAAAGAACTCCTCCAATAAGAAAATCAATGCTCTCCCATTCCCAAAGGTAAGGTAAAATATGGTTTTTCACTCAAGGCTTGAAATGAGCTAAGAACAAAGAATAGGCAAGTAGGCTCGTGAGGGGTTAACAATGGATAAATGCAAGGTAGGTTTATTTGGCCAAAGCAGCTAAGTCAAGGAAAAATGCCTCCGTCATTTTCATGCAACATACGTACCAATGTAATCTCAAATCGATTCAATGCAAGTTCTAGAAAATAAATTCATAATTGACATCACTCATGAAAGAAAATAACCAAGTGTAAGTATCAAACTTGGAAAAGCCCAAAACTCACAAAGGTATGAAACATTCACTCAATTCAACCATGCCTTCTTCCTAATATCCACAATCATATACACATGTATATCATGAAAATGATTCAACTATAAATTGTTTTGCATACTTTTATTATCAATTAAGCTCAGATTCAGCACATGCTTGCATCAAAATTAATTGAAAAGATCAAATTTTGTTTTTGTTTTTGTTTTTGTTTTTGTCTCTTTTTTTTTTTTATATGCAAGAACAAAATAATTTAAGATATACTATGAAATGCAAGTTAAGATGCGTCTCAAGAGCAAAACTACTCCTTACTCTGCCATCATACATCTAATAAGCTAGTAACAATAAAAATTAGCTGGTTAGTTTTTTTTTTTTTTTTTTTTTTAACTAAACTATGTAAATGGTAATATAAAAAATACCACCCCCCAAATAATTAAAGACATTGTCCCCAATGTGAAAATAAAGATAGGGAGAGTGTAGAAGGTCTTACTTAAAACTGCAAATCGGGCCTGAAATAAGAAAAATTACAAAAAAAAACAACAAAAACTAGAACAAAAAACAAAAATTCACAAAGACAAATTCAAATCAAGTTTTGGCTTTTTGCTGCTGCTGCCTTGTTCCCAATTCCGTGGAGCCATTACTGGATCACGTTGTGGTACAAATTCATTTAGTTGATCAAGCAATTGTTCAGGAGTTGCGCAGCATAAGACTTTGACGTGTCGCTTGTGAGATGAACCCTTTTTCTACAAAGATGATCGAAAACAAAACAAACTGTCATAAAAACCATTAACATTTAATATACCTATGGGTTTTTGGTGAAAGTTCTGCTGTGACCAGGATGTAATTTGGAAGAGCTCTTCCAAAGTTCCAAAACCACCAGGTAGGGCAATAAAGGCATCAGTATTTGCTATCATAAAGTTCATGCGTTGGTGCATGCAAAATACCATTACTTCATCCCCTAATGTTTTTCCAATGGGCTTGCTGGTAGATAAAGGACTGGGAATGACACCAAGGACTTTGCCACCTCCTAAATGTGCAAGTAGCTTGCTACACAACCCATTAACCCAAGACTACCTCCTCCATAAACTAAATGGATTTCTCTCTCAGCTAGCACACGACCAAGATGGTGTGCAATATTTACAAACTCTTTATCTTTCCCAGGATTAGATCCACAAAAGACACAAACACTCTTGATCCGACGAACTGAAGTGACTTCCATTTTTTTCTCTTTGTTTTTTTTTTTTTTTTTTTTGTACTCTCACCTTATCAATGATCTGAAGAGAGCAAAGTGCATTATTTAAAGGCATCAAAACTCAAAGGTAATAATTACACCTATAAAGGAGGGGTAGATCTGCGTGTCAGATAAGTTTGAAAAATAAGCACAGAAATGATAATAGCTATATGACAAAGATAAAAGGCTAATCTATATGTGTCAGAAGAAGTTTGAAAATATGCAACACATATTTCAAAAAAATACGGCTATTTTTTTTTTTTGAATTTTTTTTGAATTTTTTTTTTGAATTTTTTTTAATAAACAAGAAGAAAAAAAGGAAAAAAAATAAAAAAAAATACTTACAGGAGGTGTGATTGTGGCTCACATTTTCCTCCTGCTTTCGCCCGCAACGCCTTGAAGCTCTCTATGGGCCGATGGTCGGCTTCCCATCCAATTTTCTTAAAAATTGGCAAACAGGTCTTTTTGAGTCGATTCTAGACTATAACGCTTATGTTCATCTTGGAATATTGGCCATAAATCGAGAAGTACTCAAGTTCCGCATCTCCACTAGATGCGTCCCAAGAGTCAATAGAATGTTATCTAAAGACTCCTTACTCATGCCATCCTTTATGAAGTTAATTTTATCATCTCGCTTATAGACGCCATTCCAATTGATTTGCATTTTGTGTTACAGTCCATCTTGCACATTTATAGCAGACCAGTAACCTTTTGCTCTTTCTTTTCTTTGCATATGAACTTTTGCCTAGCCCCGACATATATGAAACAAGAGCGTCGAAAATTCACCTCCGAAGTCGGACCTTTGCTTCGATCAACCAAATGATATCCGCAGGATGCCTTTGTGCATAAGCATCCTTAATCTCTCAAACCTTGCACAATAAATGTTAGTTAAAGCATTTTGAGGCAGAGAAGGGAATCGCTTGCGGAGATTAAAAAGCTGATTATCCATTTCGAAATAAAGAAAGAAGAAGGGAAAAAAAAAATTTGTAAAATTTTATACAGATTTCAGTATTTGTGGGTAACTGAAAGGACCGAAAAAAAAAATTTCACGGAGTACCGTTATCCGCCATTTAACCGGTTAAAAATCATCTGTCAATGAAAAACAAACAAAATTAAGACAGAAAAATCAAACTCGATAGATTTTCTTGATCTAAGACCGATTTTCCTCGTCTTGATTCCCCGTGAATGCAAATAAGTCAAAGTTTGAAAAAATGAAAAAGTTAGAAGACTTGGGTTGCCTCCCAAGAAGCGCTACTTTTAATGTCTTTAGCCAGCGTGATTGAAGATTTTGCACGATCCATAGGTCCTCCCCAATAATGATTCAATTTCTGGCCATTGACCTTAAACGTAGCTTTTTTTTTTTTTTTTCAACAAAGATTTATATAGAAAACAGAAAATAAAAACAGCAGACAAAACAAAAAATAAAAACAGAAACAGAGAAAAGAAAAAAAAAAAGTAATAAAAGACAAACATCAAAGAAGACAACAAAACAAGCAAAATAGAAACAGATAACACAAACAAAGAAAAAACAACAAGAATGTAAAAGAGTAAATTGTAACAATCAAATAAAAATAGAAACAATATTAAAAACAATAGCAAAACAAGAAAAGAAAAAGAAAACAACAACTAGAAAATGAAATAAAAAGTGTGGAAAGAAAACTCCCTATGGATAGCAGAAGCAACAAAATCCCTACGGCCACACCATAGCCAAAGTGTAATGGATCACCACATCCGTAATCGTAGGGTTCGCCTCCTAGGGTCGCTTATTGGCTTAACTCCATCTTCAAGTAAAATCCTCATGCATATGGAAGGGCTTAACGCTTAGGAATGTCTCGCAAGTATGATGGCTCTTTGATTCTCCTTAAAAATCAAGCAACAACCTCTCCTCCTCATCGTTAGAGGAAGTTTTTAGCCACAATGAACTCCAATTTTGGTGGTCAGACTACTTTTGTAGATTGAATTGCCGCATTATCCTGCTGAAAAAGATTCATCATGTCTCAAAAAGGCAAAAGAATCTCAAGACATGCATTACACAACATATCACCATCACAACCAAGACAACAAACAGAATCATCAAAATCAAAAACTAGCAAATTCATCACACAAATCATCAATTGGTTTTTTCTCATCAATGATCTCATGTTTTTGCGTAATCGACAGATCTGCTTGCTCAACTGACTCAATGAAGATGTAAGTTGACCAACTTGGGTCTTCACGCTTTGTACTATAGCTTCGCTTTCACGAATTGGATGTTGTTCTCGAGCAAATTGTTTCACCAAATCCTCTAATGTAGGCTCGCATTCCATGCCTATCGGGGGTTTGTCAGTCAGCCGTGACAGGGTGGTATATACGATTGGTTCAACATAAGGTTCGAACCAAGGATGATCTCCCAATCATGGTTATATGTGGTAGAATAAGGATCATATCTAAAGGTCGTTGGTATTGTGGTTCACCAAGAAATACACTCGTTGCATCAACATAATAGTCATGAAATACGTAACCATCATCTTGTAATGTGGTGCAAGCATATGTTGGATGATAAGAACTACAGCATATACTACAAAATCTTGTAGGTTCTTGCACAGGTAACTGATGCTGTTCCACTGCTAGTTGCCCCACCAGATAAGCCAGCTCATCAAGTTTATGCTCCATCAGATTAGAGATCAAACACAAAAACACAAAATCACAAAAACAAGTCTAAATATACACACAAAATAATTACAGAAAACATATCTACAGATTTTTAAAAATTATGGGACTACCACAGAGTGAAATCTACACAAAAATTCTATCTAACAGAATAATAAAAAATCTTAAAAAATTGAAAAAGTGGTCTAAACGATGGAATTTGGCAAAAATAAGGGTGACCTCACTACAAGTAGTGAGCCTTTCTCAAAATCACGATTTTCATTAGTCTACCAAAATTCAGATTAATCAGAGATAAGTTACCGAACCAAAATCTTGATAGAATGCCCTTTACCCAATTTCAGCCGAATTCCACTTGAAAATACTTCAAAAACAAAAACAAACACAATTGTTAGAGTTAGATGAAATGATCAAATAGTTGCCTTTGGATCCCCGGCAACGGCGCCAAATTTGACAAGAGGTTGTCGAGACCTCGTCAAATAATAAAATTTACCTCCGTCGCAAAACTAATTTGTAGTATAGAGCATGAACCGAATCGTCTCTCAAGGATCCAAAAAGAACAAAGATTTAATCAAATCAAGATAATTAAAAGGGGGTTTTGATGATTTATAAAGATAATACACTAGTTGAATTAAAGGAAAGTAATTAACAAATTTAAAGAAACAACCAATCCAAGGAAATTTACCGATCTTGAGTGTAACTCATCATTGATCACAAGAAATTCACTTAATTGCTAACCATGTTCTTGGCCTTAGATCACATCAAGAAGCCTCAACATAATCCAAGAATCCTCTACTAGATAAGCATCTAGGATTTAATTAACCAAGGTTAGATAAAGTAAGCACCATCCATACATAGATTAATTTTAAGATCCGTGAATTTAACCAAGCTAAACAATCCATCAAAAAGCTTTAATAAATTGTTTATTCTTTGTGATCCTCTTTGAATACATGACAATAAAGCTATTATCACATTAACATCTAAATCAAATTAAGCAATTCAATCTAGATAGAAATCAAAAGAGGAAGAAGAGAAACTTGAATAACAATTAAGCAATATGAACAAGCAAAACAAGATCTCCAAATTAAACATCAAGATGGTTAATCCCTTGGATTGATTATGAGAGCCTAGCCTTCCATGGATGGGAAGGAAGAACTCAGAAAATAAAGAACAAAAATGAAATTCTAAAGAGAAGGGAGAAGAAGAGAAAGAAAACTAACAAATACTCAAACTTACTACAAAATTGAATTCTAACTTACTTCAAAATTGAATCTCTCAATACAAAGAGGTTGGGTCTATTTATACTAATCCTAGAAGCCAATTTGTACATGTACATAATCTGAATACAAGCTATAAGAATCTGAAATTTGTCAAAAATGGAAGCTTGATGCATGGTTGGTGGGTTGGTGCATGGTAGGTGGGTTGGTGTATGGTTGGTGGCTTTTAGTCAACAACTCTTATCCGACTTCTGGCTTCAAATTCATCACCTAGACTGTGCATTTTGGCTTGGATGTCTTCATCAAAGTTGTAGCCAGTTGTCTCCTTGAAAATCTCCAATTTGAATCATGTCATTTGGACTTTTAGAACTCCAGAAATGCCAAAAACACTTCACCTACCTCAAGTTAGGTTGGAAGAACGTGTTTCCAAATTCAGACCAACTTGTAGCTTCTGAAGCATGCCTAAAACGACATCTATTGACAAAATGGTCTTCATTGAAGTTGGAGATATGGGTCTTATCTTTCAAGTGACCAAGTTTCAGCCCAAGAGGAGGCCTATAACCCACTATATAGTCCAATATGTGCATACGCCTGCATGGTTCCGCGTGACAGCAAACCCACTCTGCATTGCAGGGATATTTTGGACCCTTAACATTCCGATCCAGCTCTTGAGTTCTTCATGAAACTTGTAGAGCATTGTCTTAGCTTTCCAAAGACACCAAGATCACCTCAATTGGATCACCGAGTCCCAAGTTATGACCTAACCAAGGAAGAAAGGTCAAAATGCATCAAAATCCGAAAATTATTCAATATTTGCATTAAAGCCCAATGAAGCCCAACAACATTAAACTCATCTAAAGTACTAATATTGGGCACAATAAATATCTAATAATGCCTAATACAAAGATAAAATAAGTGTCTCAAATTGATTGATCAGATACCAAGGCAAATGGTCAATGCCATCTATGGTGTCATCACCACCATTCCCACCAGATGCAGCTTTTCTTGCTCTAATTTCAACTGTTATTTTTGCATACTCTCCTGTTGCTTGATCTTTTCCAAATAGTTGAGCTAGTTTGTCATAATGTAGGATAGGCTTGTTTTTCCACTCAACAGCTTTAGGTTTAGCCTACAATGAAAATGAACAAACCAACATTAAAGAACAAAATAAAAAAAAAATCCAAACTTTTAAGATTTGTATATTAAGATACCTCAATTAGCTTGTCCCACACTTCCGATTCAGCAATCCACATGTTGGTTGTTGCATCCCAAGCAAA
The DNA here is from genome assembly GCA_023212625.1 of Styphnolobium japonicum. Classification (NCBI taxonomy): domain Eukaryota; kingdom Viridiplantae; phylum Streptophyta; class Magnoliopsida; order Fabales; family Fabaceae; genus Styphnolobium; species Styphnolobium japonicum. Next base: position 14,938 of record JALBWW010000007.1, on the reverse strand, counting down.
CTCACTTAGACCATTCTTGAAAAGATCATAACAACTATTGAACTTTGCTTTTATGTGTTTCATATGTAAATTTTTAGTCAAAAGAGCATGCGGCCAATACATTTTGCATTGGGTAGTCTTTCCTACCATGATACCTAGGGGCATCTTTCATTGGAACCTTGACATGCACATGTGTACAATCAATTTCTCCAACACAATCCTGACATTCAATTATCTTATTAAAGTTTGTATTGCATCAAGCTATTACCGCTAAAGTAAAAGGTTAAAATATATGATCACCTTAAAATATAGGTAGAACCTATAGTTGTTGAGTATCTCTGGAGGAACATGTGGTCCATCAGGTTGTTTCATATATATCTCCTTCAACTCTATCAAAGCTTGTTATACTCTATGAAAATGACGACTAATAGTTTCCCCAAAACGTCAGAAGAAGGAGATTACACGATTCCTTACATTGTGCCTTATTATGTATAGAAATTTTGCAACTTGTTCTTCAATTGTTGCTCGTTGTGTATGTCAAAGTCCACCTTGATATCTTAATATGGTGCACAAGTCTAAGAAATCCCTAGGACCCATACAAATTATATCACGACATCTATCATTACCCAGAATTTGTTTCATTAGTTCATCTCAGACTCTTTCTCTTTGTTATCTTATTTTTGAAGGTATTCGACATCTTCTAGATTGGTTTTGCAATGCATACAATACAGTTATAAGGAACACTAGTTGAGCAATCACCATATGAAATATATGGAGCAATACTATGCTCATAGATCTTATATTTTCATTTGTCATTTATGACAATGACAATGTAAAGAGTGACATGTACGTAAATAATGAAAAGTCATAAGTAAATGAAATATTCTATATTATATGCAAATAATTAAAAAAACTTATCATAACATCAAAAAGCATATTTATATACAAAATTTAAAAAACAGTATCTTCAAACAAGGCTAGTAAATATTTATTAAAAGAGAAATAAGATACAAAATTATATAAAATGACCATTATAAAAAGAACACTAGTAATTGTTTTCAAATGACTATTAATTACACTAGTAAAATAACTAAACAAGGCTAATAGATTCCCAATATCATTTGGTTCCTTTCACTCAAAGTTAAAAAATTTCATTTGTAAACTTAAACTTAAATGAAATTTTTTCAAAAACCACACTGAGTTTTTATTGGGGCATAGAAAGGGAACAATAGAAACATAGAAATAACACATACATATAAAATCACACTGAATTTTTCAGCTTCATAATTTTGGACATTAACTACAATTTTAATTGCATCTATATGATGCAGTGTTTGACCCCCTGCAGAATTGGATATTACTTAAACTTCAGTCACAATAAATAATGAGAATGTTGTCAGTTTCCATGGATGTGTTGTAAAGATCTTGGAAAGAGTAAGTTAATATGTTGACCTCACACTATTGAAAATCACAACGTGGACTTGAAGAAAATAGCAAGTAGTTAAAAATAGTAAAAAAGAAAAAACCATGAACATTTTTGGCCCATTGTTATGATGTATAGGCAATGAATTAATTTAGGCACTTTGAGGTGTGGGGTCAGGCGTTAGAAAGTTGGTGAAAAGAAAGGAAAACAACGAAAAATCTAGGCACTTTGAGGTGTGGGGTCAGGCATTAGACCAAAGTGTAAATCACTCATAAATTTACTTACCTTTTAATAAGAAGCCACGCGGGTAACAGGAGTTGCAACGGAGAAGGAGTTGCAGCGGAGGTGCAATACCTGTAGGAGGTGAGCGGTTGTTTGCAATGACATCAGCCAACTAGGGCAGTGAGAAATGTAAAAGAGTTTCCCGAATTTATTTTAAGTTAGGATAAATTTGTAACTTCTAAATTTTATTTTATAAATATTAGTTGATTCCATCTCATTACCCCCAATTTGGGGAGGGGGAAGAAAAATGAGGGGATATGGTGGTATGGAGTGGGATGGAAACCCCTTCATGCCATTCCTTTCCATCATTTTTTAAAACATCTAAACAATGGTATCTCTTACCATTTCATTCATTTCCATCCTTTACCACTAATCCAAACATAGCTTTAGGGTACCAATAGTGAGTTGTCAAACATTTATTAGTTATTATTTATATTTAATATCCTTTCAAACATTTATTATGAAACCAACAGTCAATAAATAATTGACGACTCACATGGGTATCAAACCCATCAGAGTGCCATAGCAACTCCCCATTTTCATTTATTTTTTTCTTTATGAAAATTGTGTTAATTATTATTATTATTTTTTTAACTTAAAAATTTGCTCAACTATACATTAGTCCTTAAATAACTTTTCCATAACATGTTAGTCCCTTAAAACATTAATTCAAAATAGTCATTTTGTTAAGCTCATATATTAAAATCTAATAGACATGCTAATGTGTAACATTAAATGACATGTGACAAAGTATTTACATAACAAAAAATCAACAAATATCAAGATGGATATATTTTTGTAACGTAGAAACCCTAATTCTTAAATTCATTCGCAAGAACCAAAATTTGATTTCTGTGGAGTAAGAAATCAAGGAGCAGAGGGACCAACAACAATTCATAGAGAGACAAATTGATGAAAGAAAAAGATAACAAGCTCTGCTCACAACATCGCAACTCTATGTAAGATTTCATTTTTGCTTCCTTTCTCCCTCTATATCTCTAACTCTCTATTTCTCTCATTTCATTGACTTTGAGTGAACAAATAGATTCCTTTTTGGTTACAGAGTTTCAATTTTGAATTTTAGAATAAGGGTGGCCATGGATTGCATTATGTGACCTACACTTTTTGCTTCACCTTATTCTGATACTTTGCTTCCTTTCCAATACTACATGGTATTCAATCTATGGACCCCTTTTTTTTTGCTATAGAATTCATTAATCTATTGTATTTGGTTGCGTTTTTTTTAATGTATGTGCAAATTGCTTTTTCTCTTTTTAAATATTTTGGATTGGGCTTTGTTTCATTAGAATTAATGCGATTTCTTTTTCTAGGCAAAATGTGATGTTGTCGAAAGTTGAAGCTAGTAAGAAGTGTGTTGGAGGTTATGGTAACCAGAAGTTTTTAAAAGACTTTGAAACTACAAACAAAGGTCTCTACCTGAACAAGGTGATTCAAAGTGTGGTTGAATTTGAAGAGAAGTGGACTTACACTTTCTCAGTCTATGGCAGTAGGAATGGACCTCAACATTCAACAAAGTATAAAGCAAAGCATTTTTTTGCACTAGGCTTTTCTTCTTAGTGCACCAGAACTGGATTTGGGGAAGCACCGGGTAGACCTCATACGGTTGCGTCCTTTCACACTGGAAAAGCTTGATGAGGAGAAGAGCTTAGAGAAGTGGACTACACGTTTTAAATTATCAAGAATGGCCAATGGTGATCTAATGAATGTCGGTTTTGGGTATACAGTGGTAGGTGATAGCGTTAGTGCTACCAAAGACAACCATAGTTTTTCCACATAGGATCTATTTTGTTATTTAATGTTACGCAGAAGCATGTTTGTTAAATTTTAATGTGGGATCTTAACAGAAGGACTAACTTGTGTGAATGTTTCAACTTACAAGAACTAACGTGTAAGGGGAAAATTCATCAGGGACTAATGTGTAGCTCAGAAAATCTTTGAGGGACCAAATTATTCATTTGCTCTTTTTTTTTGGCTCAGTGACAAGAGGTTGTCGAGACCCGTCAAATAAATAAAATTTACCGGTTCACAAACTAATTTGTAGTATAGAGAATGAACCACATCGTCTATCAAGGATCCAAAAACAAAGATTCAATTAGATCAAGACAATTAAAAAAAGGGATTTTGATGATTTGTAAGAAAATACACTAGTTGAATTTAAAGAAAATCAAATAACAATTTAACCAATCTGATCAATTAATTTGAGACACTTATGTTAGCTTTGTATTAGGCTTTATTAGATGTTTATTGTGCCCAATATTAGTATTTTAGATGAGTTTATGTTGTTGGGCCTCATTGGGCTTTAATGCAAATTATGAATAATTCTTGGATTTTGATGCATTTTGACATTTCCTCCTTGGTTAGACCATAACTTGGGACTCGGTGATCCATTTGAGGTGATCTTGGTGTCTTTGGAAGACAAAGCTCTACAAGTTTCATGAGAACTCAAGAGCTGGATTGGACTTCTTAGGGTCCAAAATATCCTTGCAATGGAGAGTGGGTTTGCTGTCACGAAAATCTGGGCAGTGTGCATATATTGGACTATATAGTGGGCTATAGGCCTCCTTTTGGGCTGAAACTTGGCCATTGAAAAGATAAGACTCATATCTCCAACTTCACTGAATATCATTTAGTCAATAGATGTCGTTTTAGGCATGATTATGAAGCTACAAGTTGGTTTGAATTTGGAAACACGTTCTGACAACCTAACTTGAGGTAGGTGCAGTGTTTTTAGCATATCTGGAGTTCTAAAAGTCCAAATGGCATGACTCTAACGCCAAAATTTCAAGGAGACAACTGGCTACAACTTTCATGAAGACCTCCATGCCAAAATGCACCGTCTAGGTCATGAAAATCAAGCTGGAAGTCGGTTAAGAGTCATTGACTAAAAGTCACCAATCATACACCAAGTCGACACCCGTCAAATAATAAAAATTACTGGTTCACAAATTAATTTGTAGTATAAAGCATGAACCGAATCGTCTCTCAAGGATCCAAAAAGAACAAAGATTTAATCAGATCAAGATAATTAAAAGGGGGTTTTGATGATTTGAAAAGATAATACACTAGCTGCATTAAAGGAAAGTAATTAACAAATTAACCAATCCAAGGAAATTCACCGATCTTGAGTTTAATTCATCATTGATCACAAGGAATTCACTTAATTGCTAACCATGTTCCTGGCCTTAGATCACATCAAGACGCCTCAACATGATCCAAGAATCCTCTACTAGATAAGCATCTAGGATTTAATTAACCAAGGTTAGATAAAGTAAGCACCATCCAAACAAAGATTAACTTAAGATCGGGGATTTAAGCTAAACAATCCATCAAAAAGCTTTAATAAATTGTTTATTCAATGTGATCCATTTTGAATACATGATAATAAAGCTATTACCACATCAACATCTAAATCAAATTATGCAATTCAATCTAGATAAAAATCAAAAGAGAAAGAAGAGAAACTTGAATAACAATTAAGCAATATGAACAAGCGAAATAAGATCTCCAAATTAAACATTAAGATGGCTAATCCCTTGGATTAATTATAAGAGCTTAGCCTTTCATGGATGGGAAGGAAGAACTCAGAAATAAAAGAACAAAAACGAAATTGTAAAGAGAATGGAGAAGAAGAGAAAGAAAACTCTCACAAATACTCAAACTTTCAAATACTCAAACTTACTTAAAATTGAATGATTTTAATACAAATAGATTGGCTCTATTTATAATAATCTTAGAAGCCAATTTGTAATTGAAAATAATCTGAATACAAGCTGTAAAAACATAGAAATTGTCAAATATAGAAGCTTCATGCATGGTTGGTGGGTTGGTGTATGGTTGGTGGCTTCTAGTCAGCAACTCTTCTCTGACTTCCAGCTTAACTTTCGTGCCCTGAACGATGTATTTTGGCTTGGAGGTCTTCATGACAGTTGTAGACAATTGACTCATTGAACTTTTGGTGTTAGTTTCATGCCAATTGGACTTTTACAACTCCAGATATTCCAAAAACACTGTACCTACCTCAAGTCAGGTTGGCAGAACGTGTTTCCAAATTCAAACCAATTTGTAGCTTCATAATCATGTATAAAACGACATCTATTGGCTAAATGATCTTCAGTGCAGTTGGAGACATGCATTTTATCTTTTCAATGGCACCAGTTTCAGCTCAAAATAAGGCCTATACCCCATGATATGTTTCAATATGTGCACACTGCCTAGATTCCAATGACAGCAAACCCACTCTGACTTGCAGGGCTATTTTGGACCCTTAGAAGTTTGATCCAACTCTTGAGTTCTCATGAAACTTATAGAGCCTTGTCTTAGCTTTCCACAGACACCAAGATCACCTCAATTGGATCACCAAGTCCCAAGTTATGGCCTAACCAAGGAGGAAATGTCAAAATGCATTTAAATTCAAGAATTATTCACAATTTGCATTAAAGCCCAATGAGGTCCAACAACATTAAACTCAGCTAAAATACTAATATTGGACACAATAAACATCTAATAAAGCCTAGTATAAAGCTAACATAAGTGTCTCAAAATGATTGATCACTCAGCCTGGTAATGAAGGAATCTGTGCCTTTATGCAAAAACAACGAGGTAGGGTCGGGTTCGCTACGGTTAGTAAATGTGTTAATTCATGGAAGCTCATATCATACAAACTAATTTTGGGTCAAACTGGCCACACTGATTTTAATGCGGCCTAATTCTATGTAAACTGTAAGCTGGTTCACGTGCTTTTCACTTTAGATTTTTGTTTTTGTCTTTATTTTTTGTGTGCCTATAACAATAAGCTATTGATGAATAAAACTTGGACATCAATCAAAGTTCATAGAAATCATGTAGGCTAGTTCACTTGTTGTAAAATTTGGTAGTGCAAGGTTAGAGTTTGAAACAAAATTAGATATAAGTATAAAAGAATTATGTTAAGTGTCAGCAACATAAACAATGAAGGTTTATTGCATTATTTTTGACCTAAACGATTTAGGATATATTCATGAAACATCTCTTGAACCATAAATTAATCAATTCAATGAACTAAAACAAGTGAACATCATATACAAATGGAAAAAAAGAAGAAGGACTGTGATGGATTCACCAAACTTGATTATTCTTTTTTATGATTTTATCTCATGGAAGTTAGACAAGTTAAAACAAAAATAAATAATAACAAAATGAAATACATACCACAAGAGAGAAATTTTACATTATCATGCTGACCGGCAGGCCAACCTAATTTTGGGCCGGGTCAACCCGACCCACAACAAGGTTTGAGTTGAGATTTTCTTAGCCTAACTTTCGTTTTTTGTCGGGTTATTGAAGGTAAACCATTGAGTTGGGCCCATTTTGACACCCCTAACGGTTAGTGATTTATAGAAGGTATCAATTGAGATTGACCATTGTTATTATGAAAACTAGTCAATATATAGTTTTTGATTAGTAGGTTTTCTTAAAAATATTGAATACGAATATGATATTCATGTATAATATTAGAAGATTATGATGCAAAGTTCAAATATCAACATATTTGGGTCTTGGTATTTTTATTCTAACTACATATATCTTATTGTAATTTAAATATTTGAATATCACATGTATGCATTCAAATACAAGTACCCAATATAAGAATACCAAGAATTTCTGGGATCTTTCATAATTAATATTCAAACACATTCGAATATTTCATAACTAACTTATAGTATTCCCAAACATTCCAACCTACATGCTTAGTGG